>OX419735.1:10060000-20060000 GCA_948477245.1 Thumatha senex
CATATGACTATTTATAATTATGTATACGGATATAAATCAGTGAAGACAGAAAGAAAGTTACATTTCGTATACCTATTATTGTTCGTTATTATGTTTCGTATGTTTAGAGAGAGAGAGAGGTACATATATACATATAAATAAATTTTAGGTGTCTGTTTGCAATTCCAAATTAACGACTTTTAACTAAATACATATTAAAGTATTTACGGCATTTTTATATAAAACACAATCAGTTATATTTTCTATCTATATGATCCGGGTAATCTCTGAAGCTACTTAATCTTAACGAGACTTTCACTGATAAATAGCTGATGTTATAAGGAGAAACTTAGGCTACATGTTACTCCCGTATTCTCATTGGAATGTGATGTCAAACCTACTACACGTGTGAAACCGGGGCGTCCACTAATAGAGAGTAAATGTAAACCTAAAGTACTAAAACGTCCTTGAATGCCTGTAACTAGATTTAGGCTTCAATTGGATTATTTTATACCGAAACAGATTTTATCCTTTCATCGATACTTTAAATATAATATTTTATTAAATTTAATTTTATACAAGTATCCCATTCATCGATAATTCGTGTAAACAAAATTAACATAAATGAGTAAAATCAAATAAACCTCAGTACTTCAACATCGCTGCGAGCCATAGTCGGGCATGCTGTATCCGTAGGTACGTATTTAAATTTTTGACTAGTCTATAGACTAGCTAGGCTAAAAAAATGTATGTAAACAATATTTTGTAACTATTCAAAATTTAATACACAATGGGTACAATCTGCGCCTGTCCGTTTCAATATGGCAATAGGCTCACCACTTGTTACGTGGGCCAAATATAGGACAAACATTAACTACTTCAGAGCAAGGAATGTTGCTAGCTCCCCCTCGCACGCGGCGAATAGAATCAAATGTATTCAAATAAAATTAAATCGCAAAATATGTTCCTAAGCGCAAAACTCAATGACGGCTGGGCCAATGCTAGTATTTTTTTATTAATTAATTCCTTGAACTCTAAGGAAGGTAATAGAGAGAAAATTGCAACGGGTACGGGAGAGCGTTATTGCGCGGACGGACGGGCATCAACTAGTTTAATATAAATACCGCGTGCCAAGTTTGCTTCAAGCTGTACGCAAAAACAGATAAGCGACCTTTCAGTTCCACTCTATTCGTTTGTAGTATTTAGTGTAAAATTGTATGAGAAAAGGATGAAGCCCACTGACACGCTTGGTTGTATGAAGTATATACAGTAAGGCGTCTCTAGTATGCGGCTCTAGGGTAAGAGTGACCAAGATTCCTTGCTTATTTTATCGTTAACTGTAAAGGGGCAAAACCTGTAGGCGGCTTCAGATATTAAAAAGGGTTTCTATTTGTTCGCTTTTCTGCACTACCTACTCTTTAAAAGTAAACAGTTGTACAAAAGATTTTATTTCAAAGAACACTATATTTTTTACTTAATATATAAGTGAGTTTGAAGAATCCAAAGTACAAGAATAGCTGAGGACAATGACATTTTATGATGCAACAAATATCTTGAAAAAGTCTGGACCATACTAACCTAAACAAAAGTGCGGACGTAAATGTATTGCACTTTTTTAGTCTTTAGATAAGGGTTTTCTCCCGCGTACGGTTAGATTGTGGAATGAACTACCCCGTATGGACTATGGGCCGTTTCTAGAACGTTTATCAAAACTCAAGAAACACTTGAGAGTAGATTTTATAATGCAAAATTTAGTCTTAAGCGTTGATTGAGTATTAAGAAACGTTCTGGAATACGGATAATCAATGGATATTATCTTTTTATTTATGATTCGAGGTGCGTACAATACATGGGTAATAAGACATCAAAAACAAAAACATCTATAAATGCATTAAAACTAATTCTTGCATCAGTTACTCGGATATTAGCACCACGTAACACGTCTTATTTTTTACTATTTTTTCGTCATTGGGTATGCCCGAATGCTCGAGTAGTTCAGTTGGTTCGAACCCTACATTGAGCAAGATAACTTAATTTGTCTAAAATGTATACTTAGTACCTTTAAGTTGTAATTAGTAAGAAAAATATAACTACAACAAACGATAAAAAAAAAGGGTTTGAAAAAAAATTAAAGCTTTTCAAACGCCAAGATAAGTCAGTCAGCTAGTATTTTTAAATTGCATTACAACTAGGTGCACTTGCCGTCCCCGGTAAGTCTAAACGGAGCTTTGCCGTTTTTCGTGTTCTTTTGTCGAAGTCTATATATTTTTCTATCGGTGATTATTCCTGAATGGTATGTCCGATTTTAGGTTTTATTGTTCTAAACCATCTATGCCTAGATCGTATTAGGGGTCAAATTTGATCAAAAAAAGTTGAGTGGTTTGGGAGGAGTTCGAGGACAGAGCGAAAATCCGAATCGGGCATGACTGGAACTAGTAAATTACTACCTCCAGGGTTTTTACAAACAGTTGTACCTGCAGGAACGTAAATTGCTAGAACAAGTGTCAAGCCCGGCTAGCTCAGTCGGTAGAGCATGAGACTCTTAATCTCAGGGTCGTGGGTTCGAGCTCCTCGTTGGGCGACGTAATATTTGTATTTTATCGACAAACAGGTAAATAGTAAATTATTAAAACAATAGCAACTGAAAAATTAATGATTAGTAGTTTTTTCTCGTATGTCTAATGCTGTAGAAATAATTTTACGAATACCTTCGTGCGCGATACGGTCTCTCATTTGACCGATTTTTAACGTAGAGGAGGTTTTAGGGTCGGCAGCGCGAGTGCTGCACCTCTGGTGTTGCAAATGTCCATAGGCTACGGTGACCACTTTCCAACAGGTGTGCCGTAAGCTTGTATGCCAACTCAGTGGTATAAAAAAAACGTAGTTGTAGTTTTGAAAAGTGACGTTAGACTTCATTTTATTCCAGAAAAGACTATGCTACGAGGAAACACGTTTGATGGATAAGCGCATCTGACAACCAATGTAATGTAATAGATATTAAGTATCTATATGAACATTACTATACACAACTCACGTTAACATTGTGGAAGCTTAAGCCCCGCTTACTCAGTGTTCTGTAAATGATTACTGCGTTAAGCGACCTTTACTATGACTCGTCCTGGGATAGGCGACCGCTTTGTGGCATTTACATTTACGAACGATTCCGTGCTTTGGAAGGCAGATTAAGTTTAGGTGGCCAGTAATAGCAGATTTCAAGTCAAGTTGAAGTCTTATGAGCGGATTGCAAAATTCGACAGCAGGTGGCCACAGCGCTTGTCCATCATAACGCTGAAATAAGCTCACAACCTGTTACGTGGGACATAAATGCATACAGTGAAATGTGGTCGTATAGTATGCCTCTGACTACCCCTTCGGGGATAAAAGGGTGACAATATGTATGTATGTACATTAACATTGTAATATAACTAGACGGGTGTTAGATACACATCTACCCTTTAAGGATAATCAAACTGCACGCGGCATGTACTGTAAAATAAAATGTCTTTAAATTGCATAGACCATTTTAACGGCTCTTACATAATGTCATACACTAGAACTAAAGATAAATTAAATATTTTTACATCTCTCATATACGGTAAGTAGGTCCTTATGGGGCTTGTAGGTGACCAATTAGCGCTCTAGGGTAAGAATGTAGCTAGAAAAGCCCTAGGGCGGTAAGTAATTAAAAAAAAAACTTCACGCTTTTGTCCACACCCATCTTGGGCAGGCACAGGAAACTTAGTCCATACAGCCTAGTCTTCAGTATTTATTATTTTCTTGTTATTATGTTTTAGTCCTGTCTAGTCGTTTGTCGATGTCAAGTCCACAGTCCTAGGTCCTAGTCCGTGCCCTAATAAGGCAGTGGATCCGTTATTGCAGCTCTCTATGGAAATTTGGCACTAACACAAACAACACCGCTATTCATTGCAATATATCACTTTCTTTAACTAATGCACTTCCGAACTCTTTATGTATAATATTCCACCATTATTAAACACAAAAACACGAATTTTACACTAGTTTTTGAAAATAATATACGACAAACGTGCGTCACTGCTCATGTTTGCGCCAAAAGTCACTTCACTCTTTCACAAAGTTCGCGTACATCTTACCATCATACTGGCAATAGACATCATGCATTCAGCCCAATGACAAAAGAGGTCGCTTCGCTATTCAGCCTTGTCTTCGTATGAGTATAATAGTCATCAATTTTAAATATCGAACGGCGAAGCTCAATTTCGTTCTTGAAAAAAATAATGAAAAAACTAATAAAATGTTTTATTCTTGTAATTCCGGTTTTTTTTCTACTTACCTCACAATCGAGATGTAAAGCAGAGTTGTTAGCTCGGGTGTAAGCATCAATTGCACCCTCAAACTATAGGCGCCCTCGCTGCGATCGTGCGCCTAAATATCTGCATTTGATGCCTTACAGCCCTTGGCTATTAATCTACTATTAATGTGACCCACCTAAAAAAACTGGCAAAAATGAAGGCTTCTTTTGATGGCCTATTTACAATTTAATATTATTTCACGATGGTAGCAGATCATTTTCACATATAAACGAAGTTCGAAAAATATTAATAAAGAAATTATAAATTCATTATATTGTAAAAAAACCCAAAATAAATATCTTATTTATTTTGGGTTTTTTTCGAGAGAGTCGAGTCAAGAGTCTGTTAAATACTCCATGTAATTATAAACACAAAACGAATTTCTCCGACGGGGAATCGGTAACTTTGAATGGAATGATTTTACAAAAAGAGGGTAATATAGAAGGATATCATATGCAGATAAGATAATAACAAATTAATTGAAAAATTATTTATCAAAATTCTAATAAGAAATTGTAAAAAGTGATGAACTGTGGGACGCCGACGACAGCGACTGGCGCCTAACGGCGACAAATACAGTCGAGTACAAAGTTGATTAATACCAGTTTTCAGGAAACCATTTGTTTATGGTTTTTAAAGTGAAAACTTCTTAAGGCGCGTGTTATATGCTTATACATCAGAATAACACATAGGCTACTTTATATACCGGGAACAAGTTCCTGTGAGAAACGGGAACGGGAAAACCTCTACGCGAGCGAAGCCGCGTGCGTCAACTAGTATAAATATATATTCACGTTGGAATTTTGCGAATCGCAAAACTAACTAACTTTTTTATTCTGATAATTGCGGAACTATATCGTTATTTTAATATTATTTTCATTATTTTAATATTATTGTAACAAAACGCGATCTTCTCGTGGGTACGCTATGAATGTAAATAGTACAAAAATCCGAAACAACAGCGATGTAGTTCGCCGCCCGTCACGACTCGTTACCCTTCGAGGCGAAAATTGGACTAGGGATAGCCGTTTTATTGCAAAGGAATGAATGTAAATGTACATAAGACGAAAGTAATGGTTTTTGAAAGAGAGTTTTTTGCGGAAGGAAAATAAGTGGAACAGGTGAAAAAGAATTTGTTTATTTAGGTATAAAAGTGTGATGATGATATCAAAAGAAGAGTTTTTGCTGGAAATCAAGTGAATGGAGCCACGTAAACCTTTATAAGCCGCCAGAACGTGTCTAAGAAAGCAAAACTGGCTTGTACTTAGAAGAGTGCTTGTCTCTTCAATCACATATGGCAGTTGAAGTTAGATATGGCAGAAGAAGCATAGAAGTAAAATTAATGCACTGGAAATGAGAAGTCTGCGAAGTATAGCTGAAGTGTAATTGATGGACACAGAAAGTATCGGCGTGATAAGGGATCTTTGCGTCATGACAGAAGATATAGTGACTAAGATGGAAAAAAGGATGCTTAGAAGGTTTGCACACGTGGAGAGGATGGATGAAACTAGACTGACGAAACAGATATATGTGGCGAGAGCGAATGGCAAACGACCCTTCACCGGTGAACGTGTATGAAAATACTTATGAAAGTAGAAGAAGCGAAAGTTGTATGCCAGAATCGTAGCAATTGGAAAGTCATAGTCTCTGCCTACCCCGATGGGATACAGGCGTGATGATATGTATGTAAAACGCTATTTTTTCCCAATTGATTTCATTTAGCTTGTTCTATGGGATCTAGACAACTGATAAACATACCTAATAATAACTAGTTATAAAAAATAATACGGCAGGTATCCGTCGTTCTTCACACCCCTGCCTAAATTTCTAATAAAAATCGATAGTGCTACAGAGATTTTTCTTATTATGCAATAAACTTTACGCTGCTTTACGCGAGTGTACTTAATCAGCATTCGGTTGGTGTACGACGCAGGAAGTAGCATGGATCGACAGTTAGCTTTTACTTAGCGCCGATGACCTAACACATTGCGGTGTGTACTCGTATCATCACTGAAAGAGAAAAAAATACTTTTTACATTAATCCGTACAAAGTGTACGTAACTGATTAATAATATTTATTTTACAGAACAATCTTAATCACTACATATTATAAAACAAAGTCGCTTTTCGCTGTCTGTCCCTATGTATGCTTAGATCTTTAAAACTTCGCAACGGATTATGATACGGTTTTTTTTTAATAGTTAGAGTGATTCTCATACAAGGTTTTTATGTATAATTTGTTAAGTTTTTGTTTATATTAACCAAATTATAACGATATTTGTTGGGGATGTCGGAAAAAATAAGCCGTCTGGGAGCTTTCAACAAAAACACTGCCTAAACCCTTTGAGATATAACAAAATAATGTATGGTGCAATTGTGTATCTGATAAAGGTCTACAAAAAAGTCCGCGACGACATATATCTATCTCTTAAAAATAACATACTATATCCATTTTAATACTTTAAAATACAGCAATTATAAAGCAGTAATTTAAAGGCTATTTACACAAATATGCTATTAATCCTTATCATTTTTACTACGTTAGTTGGCTTCAGCATTTCATGAAGATTATTTTGTCCCTTTACACCTTGCAAATTAAATGAATATCTTACGAGTTATCCCAAATTCAAAATAAAGCGAAAAGAAATTTAATTCGACCGGGCCATGCGGGCGTAGTAGGTAGGTACCTAGGTACTGGAGAGCGGAGAAGTATTCAATGAATTTGGAAAATGTTCATACATTATTGTGAATGTGAAATTATTAAACAACGGGATTAAATGGGTGCCACGGGGTTCGAAGTATGTCACGGGCGAAGCCGGGCGGGACAGCTAGTAATATTATAAACGTGAAAGTTTGTATGGATGTTTGTTAATCTTTCACGTAAAAACTACTGAATGGATTTTAATTTTAATGAACCTTTACAGTAATATAGCTTACATCAAAATAACGCATAGGCTACTTTTATCCCGGTAACATGTTCCTGTGGGAAACGGAAACTGGAAAACTTCTATATGCGAGCGAAGCCGCGGGTGTCAACTAGTATTATATATGGCGATAATTTTTGGTGTGATCAAATAATGATAATACAGTTAATATAAAGAATTGCTTGCTTTGGTTTAAGCATAGGAAAAGTTCCCAGTAGGTAGTGAAAGTTGGTTGAAAAACACTTAATTCGAGAAACGTCTCCCAACGTTTCGTAATTCTGTTATTCGTAGTACATATAGCAACTGTATAGTAAATGAATAAAAATATTAAACACGCCTTTATCCCTGGGGCGGTGGCAGAGGCATACTATACGCCCACATTTCACCGTATGCATTTTTGTCCCACATTAACAGATGGTGAGTCCATTGCCGTGTTGAAATGGATGAGCGCAGGTTGTGTGTACCCGAGCGAGAAAGAGACAGTCAGCTGCTCTTCACTGTTGTGTCGCTGTGTTTAGTATATTCAATTCATACATAATAATTGATTGCGATTGCCAATTAGGTTTCACTTCTGCCGTAAGTCTTTAAGCACACACTCTTAATTTCTTCTCACCCCCGTTCTTGTCGCTTAAGGAGTTTTTTTGTACCTCACAAAACCAAGTGTACTCAAACTACACTACTAAGCACTACCTTATACCTTGGTTCAAATTTGTGTATTTATGTAAAAAAATTTTGTATCTCAACACAACTTACAGGAGCTTTCAAACAATTAGTTGCAGACGTCTGCATCGTTCCAGCCATTGTCCCTGATATTAACTTAATTACTCGTTGTTACGTCCGGTAGAACAAGCGGTTTGTGCATAACTTGGTGGAATCTCATGGTATTGTTGTATCTCAATCTATACGTATTATAGATACTTTATTTCAGCTACAACTATTTACATCCTTTCCAAACGATTTCGATACCGATCAATTGTATTTAGTTTTAAATAAACAATATTCAAGGCAAGGTACCTAATGAAATTCGCATAATTTGAGGACCTTTTTTTTTTAACGTGCGGAATCCTCATGGACTTCACATCGCCGTGAGTTACCGACTAAACCGCACGGTGTCTTCCAGTGCCTTGTGTGCTCGAAGACCCGGGTATTCCCGTGGAGGATATCCCCAGGACCTCGAAGGCATGGCCGCTGGGGATCCAGCGACTCCGGCTCATCGGGGGACGTTGTGGTGCTCACAGTCTGAAAACGCGTGCACAGACACAGTGCAACGCGCTCCGCCCTGGGCCTGTCTGTGCTAGGACAAGGTTAAGACGGCGGACAAGTTTAGGGAAAGAACCAGTAGCTTTCCCGGCCGCAGAAGACGCACCGGGTGCCGTAGATCCGAGACGGATCTCCGACCTCCATGAGCGTGGGCCTGGGGGCAAGGGTTTGGGCATAATATGAGGACCTGGTTCACAATATGCAACGTAAAGCGTTCGTAGGTAGGTACGGCGATTTCCAAGTAAAAAGAAAAATGTGTGTGTACCTAAGAGTGAAGAGTGCGTTAGTACACAGGTAAGAAGTAATGAGAATTCAAGTTTTTACGGTTCGACAGAGAAACGTTATTTTTTAAATAGTTCGGTTTTTTTCTGACAAAGTTTTTTTTTCGATCCATTGTGTGATCGATCCATAGTGGCGGCTCTGAAAAAAAGTCAAGTTGAAGAGCAGATTAGAGCAGTCACCGTATAGATTCGATAAAATACAGACAAGGAAGTTATTGCTTGCCAGCGGCTTTTTCTTTCTTCAGTGAATGGCTCTTCTCTGCTTTATGTTAAGGGTTCTGTACCTCTAAAGGAAAAAAAACAACACTTACGGGATCACTTTGTTGTCCGTACCTCTGTCTGTTAAGACCCTTCTACTCAAACGTTCAAGCTGCTAAAGCAGCTGACTTTTTTAGCCTTTTCTTTTTTATAACTGACCTCATTTCAAAAATTTTTTAAATAATGTTGTCTGTGGTTTTAATGAATGAATTTTATACCATTAGAATCGTGGATAAAAAGCCCGTGTATTAGAGGTTTAATATCTATATGTCACTATATCAAAATTCAAAGTAAATGCGGTATAAACATTGCCGGCGGCCATTTTCCCGCCATTTTTTTAGTTTTGCGGTAATATTTAATGGGTTAACAAATTTTTAGTTTTTTTTAGAATACTTATAAGTTATTAGTGTCATATATCGTTTTAATCGTTATAATTCCAAGAATTTAATTATGTAAAAAAAATAATAGTGTTTTATATTAGTTTTTCGTGTGAGTGGCAAATTTTTGAAAAATAACGTTTATTTATTTTTTTACCGACTTTTTCGTGTTTATACCAATATATCAGTTAATTATGATTAAAATTCCAAATTATTATAGCTATAAGTTTTATCTTTATATATTTCACGATTTTTCAGTAGTTAAAATTTTTTGTCTAGATATTATATTTTCCAAGATATCACGATTTTAGTTAATTAGGTCATAGGTTAATTACAAAAAATGCGCTGCTCTGGCAGCGCGAACGGATAGTGAACGTTTGAATAACTGAGAAACGCGTAAAAGTATACAATTGAAATAAACACTATTATATACTTAGGTCTAAGGTCCTTTAAAGCTATGAAAAAATGAAAATTCTAAGTTTACGTAAAATAAAATTATGGTCGTTTATGACGCGAAAAATTTATTTTTACGGAACCCTTGGTGTGCGAATGGACTCGCATTGGCTTTTTTAATGAACTTTTTTTATTAATCAAAAATGAAATACTTTGCTTCTTTGCCCAGCTTTTGGCTTATACTCCTTTAATAGGACATCTACAAAAACAGTACTTTTAATATTGACTCATGTGACCTACTACTCGTATAAAAACTATAGTTTTAATAATGACTCATAATAGTAAAACGTATTTGTAAATTATTAGTTAATCGTGGTTTATTTACTTTGTGGTTTTTGGTACATTACGTAAATTAGGTAGCAAAAGCTTCGGGTTTTCCAGTGACTCATGACACAGGTCATGGCGTGTTCACGTCAGAGGAGTTAGACGAAGCGAGCATACTTAAATTTATTAGGTGTATATTCGGCTGCAAAATGTGTTTAGGAAGGTGTCCTGACTCACTTTATTTACTCACCAACACCCAAAAATTTTGGACGTAACTGACGAAAATTTTGAGGAGGATTTTAATTTTGGCTTTAGATAAGAAGGGCGTGGATGTAAGGAAAGGGGTGAAACCTTCAACTTAATGGATGGATGATATGGATGGTGCGGCCTAAGCCGCGGTTCAATATTTCTCTGTGACTATCACTGTAGCGCGGTGGGAGTATATCCGACTGCTACGTAAGAGGTCCCGGCTTCGATTCCCGGGTCGGAACAAATATTTGTGTGATCCATAAATGTGTGTTTCGGAATTTGGGTGTATAAGTATGTTTATCAGTTATCTAGATCCCATAACACAAGCTAATTGCCTGTTAACGATCCCATAACACAAGCTAATTGCCAAACGGTTGCCTGGAAGAAATTGCTTTTAAGCGATAAGGCCGCCCTTTGTACAATATTTAATATCGTGCAAACAGACAGCGTGTACGCGGACTTTCGAAAGGCGTTCGACAGAGTGGATCACAAGATACTACTCGATAAGCTTGCCTTCAATGGCATACGTGGAAACCTGTGGCGTTGGTTCAAGTCATATATTAGCAATCGAACTCAAAGGGTTGTATTAAATGGTTTGGAGTCTGAATTTGTACCTATATGCTCTGGAGTACCACAAGGTTCAATTTTAGGCCCCCTTTTATTTATACTGTTTATTAACGATATACCTAATTGTTTTAAATTTTGTAATTTCTTATTATTTGCAGATGACCTTAAAATACACTCCCGGACTCTTGAATCGAGCCATCATACATTCCCGGGTCTAAAAGCCCAATACACAAAAAATATACAATATAACAAAAAAGTTTTTATGCATTTTTAATGCTGGCATATTTCATCGTCTTTCCCGTATGTATTATTCCAAATTTGAATTTTAGAATTTAAAATAAAGAACAAAAGCCGAGCTTGGTCACTGATTTAATAAAAATAATGACTGTTGAAAGTTGTCTTTGAAGCAATTTAATGTCGATTTGGTTTGAATTTTCGCAATTGTTGTTAACCAAAGTTTAGTTTAGTTATTTTTATATAATTTGAACCGTTTTTGGCTATAAAATTATGGATACTTCGCCTGAAGTAGCCGCGCAAGCAACAAAAGCCGAGCTTAGTCACTGATTTGAAAAAAATAATGACTGTTGAAAGTTGCCTTTGAAGCAATTTAATGTCGATTTGGTTTGAATTTTCGCAATTGTTGTTAACCAAAGTTTAGTTTAGTTATTTTTCTATAATTTGAACCGTTTTTGGCTATAAAATTATGGATACTTCACCTGAAGTAGCCGCGCAAACTGTAGCACTTCTTCAATCTGGGCTAAGTCAGCGAGATGTGAGTTCACAACTTCACATAAGTCGTTGCGCTGTTCAAAGAGTGTACCACCGATATCTGGAGACTGGCGGCTTTGTTCGGCGAACAGGAGGACCTCGTTACCGAGTGACAACGGCGAGACAAGATCTATACATTGTCACTACTAACTTACGAAATCGACGCCTTAACTCTGTTCAGATACAAGAACAGTTCATGGACTTTCACGGAGTGGCTGTAAGTGCTCGGACCGTTAGAAGGCGACTCAATGAACGTGGTTTAAAGCCACATAAGCCAGCCAATGGACCCAAATTGACACTAGTCTAGAGTTTGCGCGCGAACATCTAAATTGGACTCGACATCAATGGAGCCAGGTTCTCTTCACAGATGAGTCCAAGATAATGCTATACGGTAATGACGGAAGAAGTAAGGTGCATCAAAAAGTGGTGTAAAACTGCATCAAAACATTTTTCTTCTACATACATCTTTTATAAGTTACAGTACTCCAAACAAAAAAAATGAAGGTGGCTCGATTTAGGTATCCGGGAGTGTATTTCACACAATTACCAGTCACAACGATCTCATGAAATTTCAAAACGATATAGACCGTTTTTTCTACATATTGCGTTAATAATAAATTAAGTTTAAACCTGAATAAATGCAAATCAATAACCTTCACAAAGAAAAAGTAATTTTTTAATAACAGGTACACACTTTGTCACTCGCAACTAAATAATGTCAGTTCAATTAGAGATCTGGGTGTTATTTTGGATAGCGAGCTGCATCTAGATTTACACTTTGAAAATATAGTGAACAAGGCGTTTAAAATGTACGGTTTTGTTATGAGAAATACCAAGAGATTCACACGACCGGCCACTTACCTCCATCTTTACAAATCATTAGTTCGACCTCAAATGGAATTCGCGGTGTCCGTATGGGATCCTTACAATAGTAAATACAAGCAAGATTTAGAGTCAGTCCAGAAAAAAATCTTGCGCTGTATGCAATACAGCTGTTATCGTAACTATTTGACCTACGAACAACTACTAGAAGAATATAACATGCTTACGCTCGAAAATAGACGTAAATTACTTCAAGCAATGTTACTATATGATATTTGAAATAACAGATATGATTGTACAACCATAACTAATAAAATTGCGTACAGAATACCTACTAGGACGCATTGCCGAAAACCCTGTTCACTTTTTGTAACATACCGCTGCCGTACAAATGCAGGGGAACGTTCCCCGTTGTATCGTTTAGTCGATTTGTACAATAGCAGATTCAACTCGATAGATATCGCGGCAACCCGACCTAGTAGCTTCAAAAGTAAAATTACGGAAACCTTAACATAGTCCTATCATTCTCTTAGTTTATAACGCATTGGTTTTGTTTCCTCATTGTTTAACTAAGCTGTGGTAAATGTCGTTGGTAACACTTTTATAAGTCGTTTATATAACTCTACTATAAGTAAATAATGTATTGTGTTGCTGTTCTTTTACCCAAATAAATAAAAAATAAAAAATATCTTGCAAATATCTTTGTAATCTAGATTTAATTTGGTGTACAAATAAAGTTGTATTCTTTCTATTTTAATTTTACCTTACTTTGGGCTAGATGGCGCTGTGTAAAAAGTGTCCAACAATATTTATTTATTTGATGCTGGGCTCATACTTCAGCGCAATACAAGGAAACGGATTGCACTCCGGAACTACCTGAAGAAGTAAAAACTTGAACATTAACGTTGTGCATTGTTTCGTCACTTGTCCTGAAACGAGTTACCATTTTTTTACCTATATCAAAAAATGAACATAGCCTCTAAAGAAGATTTCATTTCAAAAATTGTAGGTTTATCTTCTTTAGAGTAAATCTTATATGTGAGAGCGTTTATAGCGTTATGCAGAATTCTTAGTATTGAAGTGCACTTAGAATATCTATCTCTTTACAATGTGGCGTAGTTCGCCAATTTGTAATAAAAGGGTTTGAAATAGCTCCTAAACTTCTTATAGAGAAGGTACATAGTCCATAAAAATTAAATATTATTTTATGCAACAACCATGTAGTATAATTTTTAAAGCGGTAGCAATTAATTGTTGAATATTTTGACTTAAAATCATGACTCGACACAAATGAGTGGTTCGATCCCAGTCTATTATCCTAGGGACGTGACTTATAGCAAAATAGTTGAATCTAAGCTAATAACCATTGTTTATTGTTTTTTTCCATAAATAAATTAAAGTGGGATATCGCTGTCGTTGAAATCATAGACTTCTTGATTTAAACTTCTGTAATTAATTCCACTTGACTTCTTAGCACACTTCAACGTATTGGCTCAAAATCGGCATCTTTCACAAATCGTACACACCCAATTAGCGCCTTTCACACGACTCATTGATTCTTTCTATTTCATACATCAGGTAATCACAGTAATCTTTCACTTTCACTCAGCTTAACGTTCCGTTCCCACATTAATAAAGTTCAAATATTTTTGTAAACAAGATTTTTAAATGCATAAAATTAGGAAAATCTTAGCAAGTCCTTTCATTTAGTTCTTTATACCCACATTGTAGCAGCGTATTTAAAATATCTAGTGTGCCATCTTGAGTGTCCCCGCATGTTAGATTTGAAATAACGTAACTTCAGCGCAATCGGTTGATGATATCGGTTCCAAAATTGAATTGGAAAATTATTTTGGTTATCTGAACCACATTTTACAATTTATATACCACAATTTTATATAGCATTAAAATAACTAGCTTCGATAGAAAACCAGACCAAATTACATCCGAAATATCGAATTTTTGCTTTGCGACGATTAGAAATTGGCTTTATACTTCTTTTGTAGTCTTTGCTCTATAGACTATACATCTTTTATTTTCTAGTGATTATCTAACTTAGGCCCACTTGCGTGAATGCTGGGGTTAAATAAATAATTATAGAGTTAGATAACTCGGAATTAAGTAAATAACTTTATAACCCTAATCATGTCTTGCACCATAGAAATATATCATCGGGTTAACTAACCCAGTGTTTTATGTCACTCTATGTCATCTAACCAAACATTAATGATTGAACAAAGAATGAAACAGGCATGTCTATCTCTTTTACACTACAGTT
Organism: Thumatha senex; assembly: GCA_948477245.1. Classification (NCBI taxonomy): domain Eukaryota; kingdom Metazoa; phylum Arthropoda; class Insecta; order Lepidoptera; family Erebidae; genus Thumatha; species Thumatha senex. Next base: position 10,074,812 of record OX419735.1, read on the forward strand.
TGCCACATAAGACTTTTTCTTACACGAATAAATGTAACATGACAGCCGAGTGCATTTTATTTTTATCGTATTATGTGTGCGCGGCGTGTCATTTTGAAGAGTCCGTGTCACGCATGTGTCACGTGCCACTTCATTGTCTGTCAGCTGCTAACCCAACGTTTGACGAATTAACCCTCAGAAATCGGTGAGTTAAAATTTTTGCGTTTTAACCCTAGGTATACCCTTAACTCGGGGTCATGCGAGACAAATTAGGCCCACTTGCGTGAATGCTGGGGTTAAATAAATAATTATAGAGTTAGATAACTCGGAATTAAGTAAATAACTTTATAACCCTAATCATGTCTTGCACCATAGAAAAATATCATCGGGTTAACTAACCCAGTGTTTTATGTCACTCTATGTCATCCAACCAAACATTAATGATTGAACAAAGAATGAAACAGGTATGTCTATCTCTTTTACACTACAGTTTGCCACATAAGACTTTTTCTTACACGAATGAATGTAACATGACAGCCGAGTGCATTTTATTTTTATCGTATTATGTGTGCGCGGCGTGTCATTTTGAAGAGTCCGTGTCACGCATGTGTGACGTGCCACTTCATTGTATGTCAGCTGTTAGCAGCTGACAGACAATGAAGTGGAATGTTAAAGATGTAATGGGTTAGCCCAACATTTGACGAATTAACCCTCAGAAATCGGTGAGTTAAAATTTTAGCGATTTAACCCTAGGTATACCCTTAACTCGGGGTCATGCGAGACAAATGAATGATTTAACTCGGGGTTAGTCCATACCTCCGAGTTATACACGCTAACCCAAGATCGCGCAAGTGGGTCTCAGACATATACGTAACCTATGCTTTAAAAGGCATTTACACATTTTCATGTAAAATCTGGGTTTCCCATTGTAACACAATTACAGTTCATTGTTTTAATATTACTTAAATGGCGATGTAATAATAACATTTAACAAACGGTGTTAATAGTTAGTTCAAAACGAGGAACTTATATTCATTTTGATTCTAAGAAATAACGGGGTTTTCGACCGCAAGTAATTAAATACATAATTTCATAAAAGTAATTAAATGACACCTTGTATTACGGTTAATAGGTAACAATTGCGTAGAATTCTGAGAATTTAGCAAATTTTTGCAGGTAGCTGTGACATAGCTAAAATACAATCAGTGCTTTTTCTTATCCAAGCCAAAAAGCTGTTTGTGTAGGTCAGGAATGACATTTTCTTTTTTTACCCTCGACGACAAACGAGGGATGTTATAAGTTTAACATGTGTATCTGTCTGCTGCTCCCGAACAGAGGGATGTTATAAGTTTAACATGTGTATCTGTCTGCTGCTCCCGAACAGCGGATTTTTTTGTTCGATTGCCGATATGATCGAAATGGATCCTAGCTGAAGTTTGATCATCAGGCCAGTTCCCAAATGTAGAAAGCATCTTACTAAAATCCTCAAATTTGGTATACCATTACTTTGGTTTTTTTGCACGACATGGTAACTGGAACTTGTTGCTACTGAAAATTACAATATTACACCATTTTTGGGTTTATTAGCAGCTTCTTCATGAGTAGCTGTTTGGATTTCTTTAATTTTTAAAATACATTTCAAAGCGCTCGTGGCCCCGCTGACTCAGTGTTCTGTAAACGATTACTGCGTTAAGCAACATTTGCTATAGGTGGACTTTGGATGGGTGACCACATGGAATTCCCATTTGCGAGCGTTTCCGTGCTTCGGAGGGCATGTTAAGCCATTGGTCCAGGTTGCCGGTAAAATGGCAGGCAGTTAAGCCTGGTTGAAGGCCTTATGGGTGGCTTGAAAAATTTCAACAGCAGGTAGCCACAACCTGCGTCTGTCTATTTTAACACGGCAATGGGCTCACCACCTATTACGTGGGACAGGAATACACATGGTGGAAAGTGGTCATATAATATGCCTCTGCCACCCCTTCGGTGATAAGGCGTGATAGATAAAGAAATAAAATAATCCTGTGACTCAGTTCTCAGTTAAATAACGCTGGTATATGTTTATCCCCAAGTTCGTTAAAACGTTCGGTCTTGTGCTGCCAGCAAGCTTTTGAGCCTTCATGGGTTTTGCAGTAGCAATAACAAAAACAACGAGAGTTATTATATTTTTTTATAACACTGAGGTGGCAGATTAGCGTACCTTCCACCTGATGGAAAGTTGTCACCTTAGCCTATGGATCACTTGCAACACTTTGCAACACTAGAGATGTAGCACTCGCACTGCTGACCCTGTAAAATCCTTCTAAGATTTCTTTTGAAGAACCCCATACTGTAGACGTTTGGGAAAACCTAGACAACGAGCTCGTTCCACAATCTAAGCGTACGCGGAATAAAGCCCTTATCGAATCTAACCTAAAAGCAAATTTTATTTATTTACTAGCGGACGCCCCACGGATCCACCCGCATAGTCCCTGTACCAGTGGGAATACGAGAATAAGAAAGTAATCTAAGTTGCTCTTTGTAACGTCAGCTATCTGCCAGTAAAAATCCCGTTAAAATAGGTCCAGCCGTTTAAAAGATTATCTTAAACAACTGACAAGTTGAAGGCCTTTTGGCGACTTTAAATATCAACAGCAGATGGTAACCGCCTTGTCCTGTCAATTTTAACCCTGCAATAGTATTCGCGGCGCGAGTTGAAACACCTTTGGTAAATGGTATTATTTTTGAGGTGGACCTCCAGTCTGTATCTACCCTCAGTAGCATAAATCTATTGAAAAAAACTTACAAGCTCGTTCTGAGGGAGAGGCACTTATTTGCGAGTTCAAAGCTCAAACCTCAATTTTCCCGTCCACTAACTCGACTTCTATTCCTATTCCTTCTCCGTATGTATATGCAGTTAGTCTATGGAATTATAGACATCAGAGAAAGTAACACTATCTCTTTCTTCTTCTAGGCCGATGATCTAGAAAAAATTCAAATATTTCACAGAAACATTACTAACATCGATCGTTAGTACAGTGTTCACCAGATTTCCATTTTCCAAAAGATTTTAATTTAGCAGCTTGCATATAATTGTACCACGTATTGTATTCGTAAGATAAGTCGGTAGCCCTTGGGTTATCCTACCAAGAACTCACCAGGGACTTCTGGCCATTGTCTAATTTGTAGCAGGACGCAAGGTTTCAGTCGGTAAAGCATCAGTGAGGATATCCACAGGAAAAAAAACCGATTCGAAAAATTACAAATAATGTGTAGGTTATAACCTGCAAAGTGATTTGAATGTATGAAGCTCCGTAATAAAGGTTCGTTCAGCTGTCATTATGTACAGCTCTCGGTACAATGAATGACAATAATGTGGACGTATCGAAACATTCACCCCGTTTACGACAGTGACCGACAGTTTTACGATCTCGGTAATGAGAGAGATGCTGTATGCGACATACGTATTTACTGTAATTAATTTAGTAGTGGCATTGATTCGGAAACATTTTATAGTTGACTAGGTGACCCCCCGGCTTCGTCCGCGACATACACCTTTTTTATTCCGTCGCCTATAAATTCTACAAAAACGCATAAAAAATTGTCGACATTTATGAATACTGCTCCGCTTTCCAGGATAGTAGCGTGATGTTTTGGTGAGTTTAACAGGTCCCAAAACACCTCCATTAGGGCAGAAAGGTGGCCGAGGAATTTTAGCGGGTATTCCCAGTACCACCATGATCAGGTGCTGGGGGAACCCCACACAAGCCCATTACCAGCCAGCAGTGGGTAGTCTGTAAGCGGATCTCTCCTCGTATAAAAAAGGCAGTAGCGTGATGATATATAGCCTAAAGCCTTCCTCGATAAATGGGCTATCTAACACAAAAATATTTTATTAAATCCAACCAGTAGTTTCTCATAATGTCGATAAAGAAGTTTCGCTTCAAGAAACCCACATCCAGGTTGAGTTTGACCCTTCATATTATTGTATTCCCAGTTAAGCAACGAATAAATCAATATGTACCTCATTTTTTCTTATTTTTGACTGTAACTAAAACTATACGGTCCCGACCTACTCGTCTAGCGCCGGACACCGGGCGTGTCTTAGGTCCGTATTCCAGAACGTTTATCAACACTCAAGACACACTTGAGAGTAGATCTTACAAGGCAAAATCTAGTCTCAAGCGTCGATTGAGTATTGAGAAACGTTTTGGAATACGGGCCTTAGAACGATGTCTCAGAGTTCCCAGCAGACTTTGACTACCATTGAAGCCTCGCCTTTACAGTAGAGAATTTTGTTGCGACCGGGCCAACGCTGTCAGATGAGAGAAACCTTCTTTGTAATATAATGTACTGCGTATGCAATATGAATGACGTTAACAGTTAATTTCAATTTAGAAAGCACAAATTGGTTTCCTCGTAATGTTTAAATTACAAACATTCGGGACAGAAATGAATCATGGCGATAACAAAGACAGCTAAACACATCTTTATTGGCGCAAGTTTTTAACCGACTGCAGTAAAATTAAGTGCGACATAATAATTTGTTCGACAGTGGTTGAAAACCTTTTTTATTATTATCGGTGCACGTTCACTTTGTTTGAAATTAATATCATGTGCTTAGACAATAAAAATCACTTAAAAATTACAATCATAACATCACGCCTGTCTCTCATCGAACATAAAATAATATTTTTTTACTTTCAGGTAGATAGTAGGCACATTTTTTTTTCACTTAATGTTATTCTGTATTTCTATGTTAATATGAATGGTCCCTTGTAAGTTGCATTTTTGGTAGTCTATTAATATTATGACAACTAAAAACAGCGCTCGTGGTCCCGCTGACTCAGAACGACCACCGTTATATAACATTCGCTGTAGGTGGTCCTTGGATGGGTGACCACTATGTGGAATTTACATTTGCGAGCGTTTCCGTGCTTCGGAAGGCACGATAAGCCGGTGGTCCCGGTTGCCAGTAACATTCTATTCATTAAGCCTGGTTAAGGCCTTATGAGCGGCTAGAAAAAATTTAACAGCAGGCCGCCACAGCCTGCGCCTGTCCATTTCAATAAACAATATGCATGTATGTATGTAAAAACAGTGATTGTGGTCCTATTCTACGGCTTGTGATTGTGAAATTTATATGAATAAAATTACGGCGTGACTCACTCATCTATCAACGCCCAACCGAAACCTTTGCACCGAACTCTTACGAAAATTTTAGGGTAGTCTACCTTTATATTTATTTTGAGTGAGAAGTGCGCTACACTGAACAAGGAAAGGGACGAAAATGAGTTAGAACTGCTAGGTATTTTAAGTAAGAACGGACAACTCAAAAAAGAACTGGCACAGTTTCATTCACTGTATACTGATACCTTACAGGATCGGGATAGGTTACAACTTATATAGTTGACAGTTTTGACTCATGTATTATGAACAAACTCTGCACCTAATTAGAATACTAAAGGATCGGAAACAACGATCGGAAATCAAAATATCGCAACTAGAAGACGAGAAACAGAGCACAGTGGTTCAATCTAATCAGAGTTTGTTCGATGAACTGATGGCTACAAGCTTAGATACTGCTACAGCTCACCCATTTGTCACTCCATTGTCATAGACCTCACTTCTGATGATGAAACCGGGGGCTGTTCTAAATCATTAAAAATTATTAAGTATAGTAAGAATAAGTTAAAGAAATATTTAAAAATTAAAAAGTTTATTACTAAATCTAAAAAAATGATACATAAATACAAGTTTTTTATAAATAGCATGTCACTTAATAGACAGAGATTGCAACTGAGTGACCAGGTAAATATGTATATGTTAGAACTTGATACTGTTGCACAACAGTATAAAACTGATACACAGGCCCTTCAATGGCAGATTGACCGACTTCAAGACTCTTTGAAATCAATTTCATATAAATATGAAACAGCAGAGAAACAGAGTAGGGAACAGGAACATGAATTTACTAATTTACCTATGGCTAACAAGCCATAGGTAAATTAGTAAATTCATGTCATTGTCAAAATGACCAATTGATATCCGCAGGCCATGTTCCCTCCTCACCCTTGAGTTGTGAAAGAATTAGATGCAATGATGAATTTTCACCAATTAAAACTGTGTGCAGTGTGGATAATAGTATATTAAGTTCAAGTAGTAATTGCGAGGCATCTATAATAGAAAAGTTGCAAATAAAAAGTGACGCATAGACCATAGTCTATTGCGATGAAATAGGTAAAAATTTTGGACATTATTTATCACAGTTAAGTCATTCTGTAATAAATCATACATATCCAGGAGCTTCATACTCTCAAATTATATATTTTTTTTTAAATAATTATTTAATGGCCTGGTTTCTAAGACCTTTTAGCCAAATCTTATTTTTTATATCATATTTCTTCAATCTTATCTTCTAATTAGTCCTGTCCAGTCGATGTCGTGTCCTCATTGTCCGTCCTGGTCCTTGCCCTCAGTATAATGGTGATTCTTATACTAAGGTTGTCAGTGGACGTTTCACGGCAAGAGAGAAAATAGCATTTCACTGCATATATATCATTGTCTTTCACTATAGCACGTTAACACAACTTTTATGTCCAAGAAACCACCACTCCCGCACATAAAACAAGATAAATGCACTAGTTTTAGAAAATAATATAAAGCAAGCGTCCGCACTTGTCACTCTTCCCGCCAAATGTCTCTCAAATTATAGATTTTATATTGACTGGTACACACTGCATGCAGTCTACTATAGTGGTGCTGGTTGGCAGAAGAGGCAATATTAATAGTGACAAACTTTTAAAAAATTTTGATAAGTTATCAAGTCTGCAAGTAAAACAAGTGATTTTGTCCACCTTGCCATACAGCACTGCTATGAGCCACAAGGAAAATCACTTAAGATACAAATTAAATATGAAACTTGTAACGTTACTACTTTCCGGGAGGGGAAAAAGTAAAGTTTAGGAGGAAACTGTCACCAGGACTGGAGGAGTCCTGGCTTAAAAGGAAAAGTAAAAGAAAAAGGAGAAAAGGTAAAGTTGATTTAATATAATATAAAAATGTTAAGAAAATAAAAGCAAGGAAAGCCGGGAGTAAAATTAGGTCTTGATTCTTCAAGTACAGCCGCTAAGATGGGGCCTCGAGTAGGCCTCCACGTTGTTAGGAAGAGGGGGCCTCGAGTAGGCCTCTACGTCGCTGAGAAGGGGGCCTCAAATCCCCTCAAGGCCTCTACGTCACCGACCTCGGAGAAGCTGGTCGCGAACTCAGGCAGGTAGAGAGCTGAAACTGACGAGCGGTCGGCGTCCCTCACAGAGCCGGTTAAGAACACACAACACTGCAGACCATCACTTCACTATTTCTGGAGAGCACAACCCTCACACTCAGCACTTATTCCCAGCACCTCTCAAGGTGAGCACCAAAAGTAGACTGATCTGACGGCCCCGGCTTCCTTGTTTTACAGAGCATTTCAAAATTTAAACAATAATATTCTAGACATATTTTTATGAATATAAATTTATAATAAGGTCTAATATCTATACAACCTAACCTACTGGCAGCTCTAGCAATAAATTAAAAATAAAATCTAGGCTTGTCATTAACTGACATTAAAAATTACAAAAGGTAAACAAACATTAAGAGAGCATAAAAACTCTTAAATTATCAAGGCCTATGAATGCTACAGATAATGGTCATGCAGATAATTTGAAAGAATGAATAATGAAACATTTAATTAAAAAAAAGTAAGTAAAAAATGATACATTACATTTCCCCGACAACCCCGGAAAATTTTTGATTGTAATGAAAAAATTTTGTTTATAAGAAAGAAGGCATTGACCAGCTAAAATTAACCTATATGACTATTTACAGTGGTACAGAAAGTTTTACAAAAGATAAAAATTACGTTTCCCCGATAACCCTTGAAAATTAACAACTGAGAAAATTTCGATGTTGTAATAGAAAAACCTTGCTCTTTCATACACCTTTCATCAACCCACATTTCATACTCCCTCAATCATACATACATCACTAACATACTTAGGGGATATGGTTCACATTCTATGACACATAGGAAAAAATTTTTTTTTAAATTACGTTGGCTTATTTATTTAAATTAGGTGTCGTAATCCGCACCTTTTTTAAAACCCGTTAAAATTAAAAGAAATATTTACAAAGCTTTCCCAGCTTAAGAAAAGCAGTCAAGGTTTGAAAGCATAATTGCTTAAGAAAAGCCTTCAAGTTTCAAGTAGTTCAAGTATTAAAAATAAAGCTTTCCAGCTTAAGAAAAGTAGTCAAGGTTAAAAGCAAAATTTGCCTTTTCAAGAAGCTAAGTTAAGTATTAAAAACGATACACAATGGCTTATTTTAAGAGTTGTGTACCGCTCTATGAAGAAATAAGAAAAACAGAAAGGAAAAATGCCAAAAGTTTTTGGAAAAAGTAAACCTTGTGAAGTATTTACAATGAACTTAATGTTAAATGATAAGTAAAAAATATGATTAGAGACATCAAGGAGAAAAAAAGTGATAAAACATTCAAGTTTAAAAAAAAAATAAGATTAAACAATTTTATATAAAAACACAGCAGATATAAAACTAAACTTTAAAATCTAAAACGTGCCATTTTCCTCTTAAGCCGCTCCAAAATGAAAAAAAGTGGTGACAGTTTCTCTTGTTTCAGATCAAAATCAAAGCATGATAAACGAAGAGTTAAACGTGCAAATCTCTCAAAAGGATTAGATAAATTTTGTAAATTATGTAAAGATTTTATAATATTAAACGAGTTTATTACCACATGTTGCCATGGTAACAATGTTGCCGTAGTAACAAATCAAACTAAATGAAATAATGATTAAAGTGTTAATTTATGTTAAGTTTTGTATAAACAACCACAGGATATTGTCCTGCAGCCGTCGTGAAGTGTCCCAGCCCCCAACTAGTAAGAGACCACGAATGGTTTTAAGAACACTCACTAGCGAAGACTGGGTACGATTACCAGAGGGTAACCGCAGAGGTGTGCAAGTGTGTGGGATGCAGTATAATGATGTATTAGTAGAGTGTTATAATGTGCCTAGGTGATAACGACTATAGGATATTGTCCTTAGTACGTCGTAGAGAATCCAAACCCCAACTTGTAAGTGACCACGAATGGTTTTAAAAACACTTGCAAGCGAAGAATGGATGACAATTACCATTGGGTAACCGCCGTGGTGTGCAAGTGTGTGGGATGCAGTATAGTGATGTATAAGTAGAGTGTAAAGAAGTATTGTAAAGGTTAAGGTGGATGAGGTGATGAAAATATAAGCTTACCAAATAAAAATCTCTTGAGCAAGTTGTTTTAGAATTTAGAGAACCTGAAAATAATTAAAAAGGGGGGGGTTAATAAGAAGTTGGGCGCCAAACTGTAACGTTACTACTTTCCGGGAGGGGAAAAAGTAAAGTTTAGGAGGAAACTGTCACCAGGACTGGAGGAGTCCTGGCTTAAAAGGAAAAGTAAAAGAAAAAGGAGAAAAGGTAAAGTTGATTTAATATAATATAAAAATGTTAAGAAAATAAAAGCAAGGAAAGCCGGGAGTAAAATTAGGTCTTGATTCTTCAAGTACAGCCGCTAAGATGGGGCCTCGAGTAGGCCTCCACGTTGTTAGGAAGAGGGGGCCTCGAGTAGGCCTCTACGTCGCTGAGAAGGGGGCCTCAAATCCCCTCAAGGCCTCTACGTCACCGACCTCGGAGAAGCTGGTCGCGAACTCAGGCAGGTAGAGAGCTGAAACTGACGAGCGGTCGGCGTCCCTCACAGAGCCGGTTAAGAACACACAACACTGCAGACCATCACTTCACTATTTCTGGAGAGCACAACCCTCACACTCAGCACTTATTCCCAGCACCTCTCAAGGTGAGCACCAAAAGTAGACTGATCTGACGGCCCCGGCTTCCTTGTTTTACAGAGCATTTCAAAATTTAAACAATAATATTCTAGACATATTTTTATGAATATAAATTTATAATAAGGTCTAATATCTATACAACCTAACCTACTGGCAGCTCTAGCAATAAATTAAAAATAAAATCTAGGCTTGTCATTAACTGACATTAAAAATTACAAAAGGTAAACAAACATTAAGAGAGCATAAAAACTCTTAAATTATCAAGGCCTATGAATGCTACAGATAATGGTCATGCAGATAATTTGAAAGAATGAATAATGAAACATTTAATTAAAAAAAAGTAAGTAAAAAATGATACATTACAAACTACATACCATGGTATCATATTCCAAAAAAATTGAATTGTTCGATTGGAACATAATTTTCAATAATAATAGTTTGTTATATAGATAGATATATAGATAGATATTTTCTATCAAAATTTTTACAACGAAAGGAGGAGAGGTTTAATAAATGGTAAAGATTTAGAGTTAGAGCTATACATTAAAGCAAATTCTATTAATATTTTTTGTGCTACAGAGCACTGGTTAAAAGATCATCAAATCACATTGTTGAACTTCGTAAATCACCAGGTTGCTAGCTCGTTCAATAGAAAACATTCTAAACGTGGAGGCTCTTTAATATTAATTAATAAAAACTTAAATTTTAAAGAACGTAAAGACTTAGTAGCCCTCTCCATTGAGCGAGTTATTGAGATTGCCAGTATTGAATGTGAGCATTTCATCTTGTTAAGCGTATACAGTCCCCCTGATGCTTCTTACATTAAATTTGAAGAAAAGCTTGAAGAAGCACTGTTCAAATGCCAATGTTCTAAGAAATCTATAATAGTTTGTGGAGATTTTAATGTTGATATATTAGATACATCATTAACTCCATCAGAGAGAAATAAAATGAAAAAAATATTTAAATCCTTTAATCTGCACAGTACATTCTTAGAACCCACTCGTATTACAGCCACCAGTGCAAAATGTTTTGATAATATTTTTACTGATATTAAACCTATAGATAAAGGTATTGTGCTTCGAAACATTTAAATGTATCGAAATTAAGAAAACCGCGGACCTTTGGAGATTATCGGTCAAAACTGCATCATATATAATTGAGGTAATTGCGCCCCATCTAGCAACTGTGTTTAATGACTGTGTTTCTAGTGGTACATTTCCTGATTTAATGAAACACAGCAAAGTCGTTCCCTTGTTCAAGGCTGGCAGCGCTACAGAGCCGTCTAATTTCCGACCAGTGTCAGTGCTGCCAACTTTGAGCAAAGTATTTGAAAAAATAATCTTGAATCAAATGCTATCCCATTTTAATAGTCATAAAATACTTCATGCGAATCAATTTGGGTTTACGAAAGGGCGCTCAACTTCCGATGCTGGTGTTGAGTTGTTAAAATGTATTCATGAAGCTTGGGAAGACAAGCACGATGCATTAGGTATATTTTGCAATCTATCAAAGGCTTTTGATTGCATTCAACATGAAACGCTGTGCAAAAAATTACATCACTATGGAATAAGAGGCAAAGCTCTCGACCTTCTGTCTTCATATTTGAACAATAGAATACAGAGGGTCGATATTAACGGTACACGTTCTGTAGGATCCATGGTTACAATGGGTGTGCCGCAAGGCTCGATACTTGGGCCATTCTTGTTCCTCATTTATATTAATGATTTACCATTTTATGTAGGGGACAGGAATAGGATTGTTTTGTTTGCAGATGACACATCATTAATTTTTAAAATTAAAAGACAATTAGATAACTATGACGATGTAAACAATGCAATTGCAAGAGTAGTTCATTGGTTCAGCTCAAATAATCTATGCTCTAATGAAAATAAAACTAAATGTATAAAATTTACTCTACCAAATGTAAAACAAGTTGCGGCCAATGTTCAACTGAATGGACAAGTGTTAGAGTTTGTAGAATCAACTGTGTTCCTCGGTATAAATATTGATGCCAATTTGCAGTGGGGCCCACACATAGAAAAGACAGCCTCTAGATTAAGTTCGGCTGCATACGCTGTAAAAAAGATCAGGACTCTAACAGATGTGGATACGGCTAGAATGGTTTACTTCAGCTATTTTCATAGTATTATGTCTTACGGTTTTCTAAACTCTGTGATAAACATAATATAAACACTAGAAATAAAAAATAATCTTTCAGTCCACCACAGTCGACTACATAAGATTGGCGATTCTTTCCAGGGTAACTGTATACGCTTTTACAACAAGCTTCCCTGTGACCTGAGAAATTTACCATTAAATAAATTTAAAAAGTTTATTAAAAACAAGCTTTGTGAAAAAGGTTTTTACTCCGTTACAGACTATTTGCAGGACAGGGACGCCTGGAAATGATCTGCTGGCAAAGTGAAATAATATTAAATTGTAAATAGGCCATCAAAAAAAAAGCCTTCCTAAGTTTCTTGCCGGTTCTTCTCAGGTGGGCCGCGTTCCGAACTGGTGGTCGCTTTAAATATTTTAAATAGTGTATGACATTTTGTAAGCGCCGTTAAAATGGTCTATGCAAAATAAAGATATTTTTATTTTTATTTTATTTTATTTTATACTGTAGACACCCACTAAGAAAGGATTTTTCGAAATTTCACACTTAAGGGGGTAAAAAAAGGGATAAACGGTTGTATGAAAGTTCGTAATTTTCGTTATAAGTAAGAGATATGAAATTACGTTCCCCTTTCCGTATTACAAACAAAAGGGCACGTACATCGCGGTTCTGCCAAACTTTTCCTATAAAGGGGTAGAATAGAGGTTGCCTTTCATTAATAAAATTACAGGATGACTTATTCTTATAACCAATGCAAAACCCCTTGGACCTACAAATTATTATTTTTTAGGGTAAACTATTCTTATAATATACCAAGAAATAATTTTTCGAAATTCCACTCATAAGGGGATAAAATAAGGGATAAGTTGTATGGAAGTTCGATATTTTCAAGAATCATTTAATTATCCGTACAGGTATTTTTGGTTACAAATAAATCGACACCTGTTTCACGGTTTTACATAATTTCACCTATAAGAGGATAAAATAGGGGTTCTAAATTTATATAGGAGATTATTTATTTTAAAAGATAGCTACACCACACTTCCACACTTCGTGTACCTGTTTTTGATTTAAATATAAAAAAAATATGTTTCAGGATTTTCCAAATTTCTACCCTTAATGATGTAAATAAGGGATCAAATTAGTATGAAAGTATTTCAAAACTAATAATGGGCCATGGGTTAATATGTAAGGTGCTGGAACGGCAATGTTACGAGTAAAGCCGGGGGGGTACAGCTAGTTTGTAATAGATTTAGTAGACTACCTTTTTTGGACCAATCGCAATGGAATCGATGTAGAATATTTTTTTTTATATTATTACAGGTTTAATAATAAATAAAAAAAATAACAAATAAAATAAATTAATCGCGTAATTGAAAAAAAAAATGTAAAAATGATTGTTAATTACACTCTAACCCCTGAAATGTTTTGACTGCGGTTTGGTATACGCTTACACTGGATTGATCATAGATGCCTTATGGGAATAACATATAGGCCACTTTTTATCACGGGAACAAGTTTACGTGGGAATCGTAGAAAAGATCTTCTAAATAAAGAAATGAAATAATCATTCGAATATGTAAAGTTAATGTTTATTAATAGCTAGGACTAGTCCGCCATTTTTTAAATGACCGCCATATAAAAATATAATATGGCGTGATGAAGAAACAAGCATTAATAGTTGACCTATTTCTTACTGTTTACTACCAGCCCGGCTAGCTCAGTCGGTAGAGCATGAGACTCTTAATCTCAGGGTCGTGGGTTCGAGCCCCACGTTGGGCGAAATAACTTTTTGAACTTTATTAATTTCGAAAAATAGCTAATTAATTGTGTTGAAAATAACATTACAGGGTGACTTATTCTTATAATCAACGCTAAAGCCCTTGGACTTACAAATTATTTTTTTACGGCATTAAGTAAGCGTCTGAGGGAAGAAACTGGCGATCCTCGTGCAGGTAGTTTTCTCACGCAAAGGCTTTCCATAGCTATTCAGCGTGGGAATGCTGCCTGCATCATGGGTACCCTACCGAGGAGACCCAGTCTAAATTTTTAATAAATAGGTTAGGTAGTTTTTATTTAAGTATACTTTTTATTGTTTGATCTTACTAAAATTAATGTTAAATTGATTATTGTTTTGTTTTTGACTGTAATAAATTATATAATTTCTTTACATACGGATATAATAGGATATATATAGTGAAGATAGAAAGAGAGTTATGTTTCCTATACCTATTAGGGTTCGTTATTATTTTTCGTATGTTAAGAGAGAGAGAGGCACATGTTTTTCTCTCTTTCTCTCATAGTCGGTAAGTAGATGGAGCTTATTATTGTAGTGAAAATTAATATAACAATACATGCTTAGAAAGGCACGTTAAGCTGTTGGTCCCGGTTGACAGTAACATAGGCATTATAGGCGACTTGAAAATTTTAAACAGGTCGCTACAATTTAACAAGTCAATGGGCTCCAACACGCACCTGTTACGTGGGATAAAAATGCACACGGTGGAATGTAGGCGTATAATATGCCTCTGCCGAGAATAATAGCGTGATTGAAAAATAAGGAAAAAATAAATATTTTATGAACAGACTTAATATAAAATATTTATTGAAAAAAAGGGGAAATCAAAGTACAGACTTTTGAAACCATGTTTAGGTGTCAAAAAATTCCTACACATTGAAGTCGATTGGCAAGGTTCCCACGGGCGTAGCCAATTTTATGCGGTTCTAAAATTATTATATTAAGTATTTAATCTGATGCGTGCGCTGGACTAAATCATCGACTATGACGACGAACGTGGGACCTGTAGAGTTTAGTGTCAAGTAGATACTTTGTTATGGGCTCAATAAGTAAACATGGGGGCTGCTCATACGATTCCTGATACTGAACTGAACAAAATCGGACTTAGGACCAATTGGGGTAAACCAGCAGATCGAAACGATTTTAATGTTCCAATTAAAACTTTCGGACCCCTAATCTATTTGGAGCGCAGTAGGTCAGAAAGAATGCTTCATCATTCAGGAACACCGGCGCGGAGATTAAATTTTAGAGATCTCGGTCAAGTCTATGATCACTTCCGGTATTAAACCGTTTATATGTACATCTCAATATACACTTACTGTCCTTTATGAAGAAGTCTATCTCGTTCCATTTTCTGTGGACTGCCTGCTTAAAAAGTAAGAAGAGCCTCTGAGACTCAAAAAAGTTAGCTCCGTGTACCACGCCATAAAGACCGATTTCACCGCATTGTTGTAGTCCAATTTGACGGTAAAGTATATAACAACGTTGTAGTGAGCCTTAGTAGTACCGTATAATGCTGTTGCTAGGTCCTCGTGAACGGCCTCAACTGGCTCATCAGTCTTTCGGAGGTCTGGGCATACATTGGAGGTATTCAGGAAACCTATTGGTGATCTTCAGTATTAAGTATGCTTCCCGAGCCGATACACTGCTGCTTCCACAACGCTGCTCACAAGGTCATTCATCATAAAACCGATACGACCCTCGGAGGAATGCCTTCCATCACATTTCCGAAAGTA
Organism: Thumatha senex; assembly: GCA_948477245.1. Classification (NCBI taxonomy): domain Eukaryota; kingdom Metazoa; phylum Arthropoda; class Insecta; order Lepidoptera; family Erebidae; genus Thumatha; species Thumatha senex. Next base: position 10,090,298 of record OX419735.1, read on the forward strand.
GAAAAGGTCCCAGGACCCAAGAGTTAGTGTATCCTCCCCTTTCCTTCAGAGCTCGCATAAACTCAATATGGGTTTATGCTACCCAGTTCTACCTCTAGTTCGGTAAGACGTTCGTCCAGTCGTAGGGCATTACCAAAAGGTTGCCAGAGTCAATCGTATAGCCTCCTGTAGCCCGCAGATTCTTGGTTCCCATTACCAGTACAACCATATTGCCACTTTAGATAGCATTGCTTATTACAAAGAGCAAAGAATCAATGTCACTATATTTAATAAGCGCGAGCGAGAGGGAGCGAGTTACTATTCCTTGCTCTATCATTATCTTATTGAATTAAAAGGATATATTTGATAAATTGTAGGCCAATAGTATGCCTTCTGCCTACCCCTATGGACATAAAGGCGTGACTATATATTTGTATATAAATTATTACACTAATATACCGGCTGACTTATACCCTATATCACGAAAACGGAACGGAACGGAAACGGAAACGATCACTGAGGTACGCAACTTTCACTATGGCTGGTCGTCGGATGGGTGACCACTTTGTGGCATTTACATTTGCGAGCGTTTCCGTGCTTCGGAAGGCACGTTAAGCCGTTGGTCCCGGTTGCCAGTAAAATGGCAGTCGTTAAGCCTGGTTGAAGGCCTTATAGGCGGCTTAATACATTTCAACAGCAGGTAGCCACAACCTGCGTCTGTCTATTTTAACACGGCAATAGGCTCACCACCTATTACGTGGGACAGAAATCCACACAGTGAAAAGTGGGCATATAATATGCCTCTGCCACCCCTTCGGGGATAAGGCGTGATGGATATTTTTTTTTTATATACCCTATATACACGTATACGTTGACACTCTGGATTAACCAAAGATATATTTATATAGGATTAACCATGGAAATTGTAAAAACAGATTTTACGATTTATAACTCTTTTCATCCCGCGAACAGGTAAACGTGGAAGCTGCGGGCATTATGCTTATGGGTAAATAATTACTTATCTACACGTATTGTGTAGGCCATAACTTGATATAGTGTAAATATGTTATATTACGCATGGACTACTTAAATTCTTAGGTCGGTTGATTCAATGTCTGCTTACGAACGACACCGATTTCTGTAACCAATCATTAGGCTTGTGGTTTAATAATTTATAAATTAAACAATTTAAGTTTATTTCCAATGCCCCCAGTATTTTCCTGTTCATGAGTTAACGGTAAAAGTGCATTATCCTTTTACAATTAAAGGTCAATAACAGAATAAGTAGGCACGCATTTACTATCGGTGTATTGCACTTATTTGAACTTTTCATAGGGGACACAGCCTGTGGCGTATGACTTTCCACGTTATCGGGAAAATATTCACCTAACGAATCGATTAGAATAATAACTTTCGTAAGCGATGTTCATTATTACTGACTAAACTGTTTTACTCACGTGTAAATTTCGGGATCGCCCGACAAGTTTCGGACCTAAATGAGGTAAATTTTCAAAAGGACTGTCAAGCCATATCGGAAGTAATCAATGAATGTTTTAAATACTCCTAAGACTCGTGGGGATTTACACAAGTTAAAAAGGGAAGCATTACGTATGCTATAACTTATTCGCTCACAAGTACCCATGAAATGATCTGCTATGTCCTGCCACTCTGGAAAAAAAGTACTACCACTCTGAAAAAAAAAGTACTGCTATTCTTTTATTTGCCGAATAAGTGAACAGAGACATTGAGGTGACAAACGTCTTGAAACATAACTAATACTTTTACGGCTATGTTATCGAACTACTGCCAAACGATAACATTGCCTATTATAATATGGAAAATGATGGATAAATCGTGGCCTCGCGGTCTCAGTGTTCTGTAAACGACCACTGAGTTACGCAACTATCACTATGGCTGGTCCTCGAATGGGTGAACACTTTGTGGCATTTACATATGGAGCGTTTCCGTGCTTGGGAAGGCACGTTAAGCCGTTGGTCCCGGTTGCCAGTAAAAATGGCAGTCGTTAAGCCTGGTTGAAGGCCTTATGGGCGGCTTGAAAATTTCAACAGCAGTTAGCCACATCCTGCGTCTGTCTATTTCAACACGGCAATGGCACACCTATTAGGTGGGACAGGAATCCATACGGTGAAAAGTGGGTATATAATATGCCTCTGCCACCCCTTCGGGGATAAGGCGTGATGGATATTTATTTTTATTTTTTATGGATAAATTATACCAAAAAGAATGGAAAAATCAAATTACTTACCTGATACTTTGATTACTACAATATTGAATGACTCGTATACTTCAGTATTCTATATAGCAGAACGTGTGATTGATTAATCACCACTATTGCAGGTACAATCCCGTTTCCCTAATCCATGCCGACACAGTAAACCACGTAATATACAGTATTGTGAATATTTAAACTTATAAAAATTTTCAACAGCACATAGCCACAACCTGCGTCTGTCTATTTCAACACGGCAATGGGCTCACCACCTATTACGTGAGACAGGTAAATCCACACGGTGAAAAGTGGGCATATAATATGCCTCTGCCACCCCTTCGGGGATAAGGCGTGATGGATATTTATTTATTTTATTTATTTATTTTTATTAATAAATTTCAGACTATAATAATTGCTATAAAACTAGATGGAAACTAAATTTTACCAATTTTTTTTAGCCTTACGAAGTAGGTATTTGCCTAAAAAAAACTACCGAACAATTAATTAATCACGCCTTCTCCCCAAAGCGGTGACAGTGAAAGTGGGCGAATAACATGCTGTTATTCGCCCACTTTCGTGTGTATTTGTGTCCCATACCACGTAGTAGGTGGTGGTGAGCCTATTGTCGTGTTGAAATAGACAGGCGCAGTTGAAAATTTTCAAGCCGCCCATATGGCCTTCAACTTAGCTTAACGACTGTCATATTACTGGCAACCGGGACCAACAGCTTAACGTGCGTTCCGAAGCACGGAAACGCTCGCAAATGAAATTGCCACAAAGTGGTCACTCATCCATGACCAGCCATACCGAAAAAAAAATAGTAGTACTAAATAAACTTCTTTACGCATGCTTGACGGCGAATGCGTGATGATGAGCGTTACGAAAAGTGTGATCGGGCGAAGTGAACGGAATTTGAGAGGGAAATATAAGTTAGAGTTACGTTTTGTATATTAATGTTGGGGCAAGAAAGAGAGGTGGGGGCAAACTTTTCTTCTTTGGTATCGAGATGTTAAGTAGGTCGATAGATGGCTCTGGTAACGATTAAAATATGGTGAAGAATTTCAACTTGTTTTGATACGGTTCGGGTAGTTCAGTGGCTAGAACATTGCCCTGGTTAGGCAAAGGTCACAGGTTCAATCCCCGTCTCGTTTAAATGATTTTTTTTCACCTTATTAAAAAAAACATGAGAAATTTACACAGATGTAGACTGAATCTGTGGAAATTAAGAATAATGATTGCTTTAAAAATTTTTCTTCCTCTATTTCTCTCATAGTCAGTAGACAGGGAGCTAAAGACGTTTTTTCTCAGTCGAGTGATCTAAAGTTTATTGTTTTTTACTCACAACAAAATTAAACAACACTTTTCAATCACAACAATTGCTTTCAATACAATCATATCGCAACACAATAATCACACCCAAAGGAGGTATATCAGTAGGTAGTGCAGTTTCAGAAGTAATTGCAAATATATGATGAAATTGAAGATTGTCATATGTTACAGTGCAAAGCGGATTGAAAAAATATTTTTATAAAGTGTGTTTTATAAATAAGTATTTATGCCTCGGTGGCGCAGTGGTAGTGTATGCGACTGCCGCGACTGAGGTCCTAGGTTCGAGACCCGGGTCGGAAAAATATTTGTGTGATCCACTAATGTTTGTTTCGGAGTTTAGGTGTTTCCTACGTTTAATATACATATTTAGAAATATATAAATAGGTTTATCAGTCGTCTAGATCCCAAATATACAGCGCCGTCACGCCCAATGTAAGATATCAGCATACATTGGGGGTGACGGCGGTGTGTAAAAAAAAATGTCCTGCAAAATTTATATTTTTTTTTTTTTAGTATGAAGCGGTCTTTCCCTCACTTCATAAGTGTTCTGTAACCGACAACTGTATTAATCATTTTACAATACGAATAATTCTGTGATGAGTGATCATTTCGTAATTCCTTTCAGGTAGTTATAGCAATCGCCTAGAAATCAATAGCATAGTTGAAGGCCTTAGGGAACGGCTTGAAATTTTCATCACAAATTAGCTTCAACCTGCCTCTCTCCTTTTCAATAGACTATAGGCTCACCACTACCATTTATACCTGCCTGCCCCTTAAGGTGTAAAGGCGTGATTATATGTATGTACGTCTGTGGGTGTTAATATTTTAACGCTAGTTTTTTTTAAACGTAGCACTATAGAGCCATGCTTTTGGACGATTTTTAATTTTATGAAGTTAGATTTACGCAGTTGCAGAGTCAAGTAGGTACGAGTACCTAGTTTGAATCAGCCTTGTTTTTTTTGTTTTCATTGGAATTTCTTTAATTTACAAGAGGTATATTCTTGTAAATATCAGCGTATTCATGTCCAGGTTTGTTCAAAGTTTCATTTCATTTAAGTGCTAACTTCACAAGAGCTAGAGTTTTGACAGCAAGAAAAAATGTGCTTTCACCTGAGTTGTATAATTTCAAACACATGTGCACATGTCAAAGCTTTTAAGAAAAAAATGAATGCTTAAGAATCCACCACTGCTATTGTTATCTTTTATAAAAGTTGGAATAATATGCACAACTTACACATTAAATAAATAAACACTACTTATTACACTATTATTCCACTATATTATTCCACTGGAAGCGCTCGTGGCCCCGCGGTCTCAGTGTTCTGTAAACGATCACTGAGTTACGCAACTTTCACTATGGCTGGTCCTCGGATGGGTGACCACTTTGTGGCATTTACCTTTGCGAGCGTTTCCGTGCTTCGGAAGGTACGTTAAGTCGTGGGTCCCGGTTGCCAGTAAAATGGCAGTCGTTAAGCCTCGTTGAAGGCCTTGAAAAAATTCAACAGCAGGTAGCCACAACCTGCGTCTATCTATTTCAACACGGCAATGGACTCACCACCTATTACGTGGGACAGGAATACAAATGGTGAAAAGTGGGCATATAATATGCCTCTGCCACCCTTTCGAGGATAAGGCGTGATGGATAAATAATATTCCACTGGGCAGTCAACTGCGCTATTGAAAATATAACTTTGTATTTTTAATAATGTTTACCCTTCGCATGTCTTTTCGGCTTTTAAACTGAGATAATATTAGAGAGACATGGTAAAAAGAGCTTTTTATTCATTTGCTCAATGTCAAAGTGTATAACACCTGTGTATACTAACACTCTTTGTATTGTGTGTTAAAAGCATTTCACAAACTAGAGTGCACAGTCATAATTCTTTGCAACATTTAATATTGAATACTGACAGCGATGAGACCAGACCGTTTTATAAATTAAATTGGGCTTTTTCATTTTTCACAGCAGGGTCACGGTCAGAGTCTGCTATTCTATAGTATTCAATGCAGTAAGGGTTAAAGGGTTAAAGTAAAAAAAAAAGTTAAAGGTAAAAAGTAAAAGGTTAAAGGGTTATAGTAAAAGGTCAGTAACAATATTAGTGAAGTAGGAATTATATCTGTGACCTCACCTGCTATCGGTACACCTGCTTACTATTACCGACCTTCGACCTTAAGGGGTTGGAAGGTCAGACGGCGGTCGTTCGCAACAATACCAAAAAAGAAATCCAAAAGATAGTAGTCCCCAGCAGTCAAATAAAATTGGAGTACTATTATTTACTCGTACTGGCTAAATCACTCGGTGTCTCCTTATTATCTGTGTGCCTTCGGCCAGTGTACTCCCGTAAATGTCCCTAGGACTTTGAAGGCATATACATACGTAACTGGCACTAAGAAAATGAACTGTGTGTGCACCAGAGTACACAGGTAAGAAGTGAAACTTCTTTACGACATTTTTTACAGCTAAAAATTTATCTCATACGTCGAAAAAGAAGTTTCACTTATTATAAAGAAGTTTCACTTTTAAACAACATGGCGCGTAACGAAAAACGTGACGAATTTTTATACAGCTATAAAATTTCTCTCAACGTCGAAAACTAGTTTCACTTCAATAATTGTACAACCGGTACAACCTAATTAAACATGTTACAAACAGGTTATCTTGCCCTGGGGTAGTAGTATTCTTCCACCTGCGTATGGCCGGGAGTTAACTCCCGGCCATACGCAGGTGGAAGAGTGCCGTGTGGTTTTGGTCGGTAGAAATCTTAGCTTCCACGAGGATAACCACAAATAAATAAAACGTTGCCGTTAGTAATAATGACATCAATATTATTAATACTAAATAAATAAACATTTTTGAACAAAAATACTTGTACTATTCCACAAAATTTACGGTTTAGTTAACTCCCGGCCAGTTAATTTAGTTAACTCCCGGCCATACGCAGGTGGAAGAGTACCGTGTGGTTTTGGTCGGTAGAAATCTTAGCTTCCACGAGGATAACCACAAGTAAATAAAACGTTGCCGTTAGTAATAATGACATCAATATTATTAATACTAAATAAATAAACATTTTGAACAAAAATACTTGTACTATTCCACAAAATTTACTTTTTATCCTGTCCGGTTTCACCTTACGGCATTTTCAATGGTTGACTAACTTTTATGGTTGGTTTTAGAGGTTGTCAACCATTGAAAATACCGTAAGGCGAAACCGGTCGGGAAAAAAAGTAAATTACGTGGAAAAGTACAAGTGTTTTTTTCAAAATGTGTAGCAAGTTCCATTAAGTGCCATCAATTCAAAAACAGTATAAATAAATAAATAAACATTTAGTGATATATTTACACCCAAATTGAGCTAAAGTGCTAAATAAGCTTGTGCTATAGTATCTACTACTGATAAACATACTATACTTTCAGATGCATGACATATTATACGTAAAAAACATCCAAACTCAGAAACAAACACGAGTCACACAAATATTTTTGTGTGATCCGTATAATATTTTCGTAATTTTGACTTAGAATCCGAACTGAAACGGCAATCGGAAAGACTGCGCTATCGCTGCAGTCAAAAACTATTTCTTAGGTAAAATCAACATTTTAATAACTAAATGATATAAAGAATTGACATGACATGAATTTCTTGTCATTTATTACAAGTATTTCGCCTACTAATAATAAATTTTCGGTTTTGCAAGACAATTTTCTTTAGCGTTAATTTTTATTGATTCCTTGTAATTTCAACAGCAATAGCAACAACCATAAATCTTATAAAACCAATGCTGTGATACCCCTTATCATAATAATACGGTAACTTGCAGTGCTCCAACACATTTGCATATCTCGACACTCGACATTTCTAACATGTAACCATTTTCTACCGACCGAGGTTACTTTCGCACAATATTATGAAAATGTTTAACTTAAACATACAATAATTTGCATTATCGCTTACGAAGAGGTGTCTGCGAAGAGCTCTGATCACTACATATATACATAAGCCCTGAAGGCGGATATTAAAATTTTCCACATAATACGCAAACTTTACAGACGATGTTAACAAAATAATGGCTGAGCTCAGTTTAAGAGTTAATCCTAACTAGCAACCGTGGTCTTTGACCGATTTTCTATTTTCGCTTTCCGAAACAACATTTCGCATTAAAACTGATTGTCGGTCGAATTCTTCACACAAATATTTCTGTTTTGTAAATATTTGATCGAACTTTCGCCAGAAATAGTATTTTAGTATTACCTATTAAGTATTTCTACCTTAGTGGCTAAAGAAAGTATCATTGCTAAATAATATATTTTTTAGTAGATTTTTGATGAAATTACAAAAGTTGAAGTGCATTACCCCAAAACGATATTGTTTAGGGATCGCCAGTTCATGTCTCGTCTATATTTTAACAAAACATAATGAAAACACCACAGTCACAACCACCATACCCCACATCCAGATAGCCCCATTTTACCTGGTATATCCTGCAACAGGCGACCTCAGATCGCAGTAACTGTTATGAACGTAATTTTGAGCTTGCTAACTTAAGAGCGAGCGTGCTTACCAAAGCTATGTATATGTATATCAATGGCACAAATTATATATTTTTGCGGGGCACCTAGAATTGGAAAGTAATGATCTTTAATAAATTTTAGCATCATCTGAGAACTTATCTTGATTGCATCCTAAGCCCTTGGTTCCAAGCCTGCGGGTCTTTAACATATCTTGTAATGAGGAAAAGAACACACAGGTCTTTCTTTAGCACATCAAATTATGATTTTTTGGGTCTCTTCTACTTTAACATGAAGGAGGCGGGATAGCCACTATAGCCAGGCACTTGTTCCTCATTTAGCCGAGTTGTTCTTTTTGAAATCCAAATCCAATGCTCTTGCAGCTTGCACGCAATATCACGGATAATAATGCTCCCTTTGGAAGGGAGTATTACTTACACGAAAACCTTTGTATGGCATGACGCCACAATCCACTGTAGCATATTGATAAGCAAACGTTTTGTAACTTCATTAATTGTATACATTCTTCTGGTGTTTGTTAATTGCGATGAAGTACAAAATGAACGCAAAGGATGAAGTTTTAGAATCAATGTTTGTTTTGAGTAAAAAAAAATGTGTAATAGGGAGTAGCCTGCACAATACCCGAACAAAAATGGTGTCGTTAATAAACACCTTATAATAAATAGACACCTTCCTATTTCGTGAATCTGAAAATAGTTGGCTAAATTAGTGTAATAAATTATTATGAGTACATAATATGCTCTAGTTAAGTTATATTGTCATTCGGAGCATTATCAGAACGCAGGATGTCGGCGAAGGGTCGACGTTCGGTCAGGCCACAACTAATTGATATAAATTGCGATATAATACATACAAGATAATGTAATACGCAAGCGAACTCATCATAGCTTAGATTTCTTATAATGGAACTAGCTAAGCTCCGTGCATTTGCCAGTGACGTACTTTGAAATCCGTGGCACTCCTTTATCCCACCCACGGAGGACAGAAAGAAGTTTTTCTCTACTCCGTGATCCCGTACTTAAGTTTTTTTTATTTGCAACAATGTATAGCAATTCGCCGGTTTTGTTGACATTTATGATTACTGCTCCGCTCTCCTAGGTAGTATTACGATGATATATAATCTTCCTTGCTAATTGGGCTATCCATCACAAAAGGAATTTTTCATTTCGAATCAGTAGTTCATGTAATTTGCGCGTTCTACCAAACAATTTCTTTAGCTTTCTTAGTTGACGGATATTACAGTCTAACTCAGAGGAGTCGAGACCATTGGTCCTCAGGGTCCTAACGCTATAACGCTTCTTAAGGAAATAGCAAAAAGGTTAGTTGACATCACAGGAGACCGAAGAGCTGGCAGCTACCTCGGACAAAGAATTAGTCTAGAGGGAACGCTGCCAGTATCTTCGGAACCTTGCCTAATTTTAATAATATATTTTAGTTATGTATCATATTTTTAAGGTTAATGTTAACTCAGAGGGTCTTCACCAGAAAGTTGTGATGAGGCATGAACGTTTCAACGACAGAATGGTGAAACAAGATCCTAAATTTATTTTAAAGTACCACCCCTACTTCGAGGTGATGTTGTTATATGATAATTATGGAAACATATTACGTAATGGAATTCACATTTCAAATACGTAAATAACCCTTATGTGAAATAACCTGATTGACGTATAATGCCTAAAACATTTCAAAGGGCCAAGTGATTCATTGCATTGCCCATCTCGAAGATCATTAATCAAGTATGTCCAGAAATTAAGAGATGTATGTTTTTATTTTCAATTCGCCGAACGGTGCATTCAGATTATTAAACCAGTTTTATTCGTACCTACCTCAATTTCACTTTAATGCTTATTGGTAGTTTTCTGCTGCTCCGCCAGGCCAGCGTGGTGAATATTTCCCGTTCCCATTTCCCATAGGAACTTGTTCCCGGGATAAAAAGTAGCATATGTGTTATTCTCCTGCAAACAACGTTTTGAATCCTTTGTTAAGCCGTTGGTCGCGGTTGCCAGTAAAATGGCAGTTGTTAAGCCTGGTTGAAGGCCTTATGGGCAGCTTGAACAATTTCAACAGCAGGTCGCCACAGCCTGCACCTTTCCATTCAACACGGCTGTTACGTGGGACAAAAATGCATACGGTCAAATGTGGGCATACAGTATGCTTCTGCCTACCCCTTCGGGCATAAAGGCATGACAATATGTATGTATGTGTTATTCTGATATATAAACTAGTTTAGTTGACGCCCGCGGCTTTGCCCGCGTAGACAAGTTTTCCCGTTCCCGTTTCCCACAGCTATTTGTTACCGGGATAAACGTAAAAAAAAGTAGCCTATGTGTTATTCTGATGTATAGGCTTTATTATTGTAAAGTTTCATTAAAATCTATTTAGTAGTTTTTACGTGAAAGAGTATCAAACATCCATACAAACTTTCGCGTTTATAATATTACTAGCTGACCCGCGCAACTTCGTTAGCGCCACATAAGAGAATCAGACAAAAAAAGAGATTAGTTAACGAGGGTGGCGCGTAGGCTATTCTTATGAAACAAATTCTGAAGTATTCGCTTTTTAACAACAAAAAACTGAATGAAATCGGAATAGGTACTTGTTGATGAGTTACTTACAACTGAATAATACAAAACGTATTTTTTTTAAGGAGAAAATACGTTTGGTGTTTCTATGTTTGAAAATGAAGAATTTCCTATATAAACTTTCAACCCTCGTTTACCTCTTTATAGGTAAAATTTTGCAATACAACCGTTTATCGGTTATTTACTTCCTTAGAGGTAGAATTTCAAAAAAATCATTCTCAGGAGAAACCTACTTGTTAAAAGGAACCCTCATGCGAAGTTTGGGCTTCGTAGCTTCGTTAGTTTTATAGGTTTCATGATCAATGAGTCAGTTATTACAACTCCTGTTTTACCCCTTCAATAGTAGAATTTATCAAAATTCCTTATCGCGTATTTTTTTATTTTTATACAGAAGCAGGTATAAGAAATTCGGTGTTGATATGTTTGAAAATGAAGAATTATCCATATAAACTTTCAACCCTTGTTTACCCCCATATAGGTAAAATTTTGCAAAACCACGATACACGTACCCATTTATTTGTAACCAGAATCTCTATAGGAAGTTTAAGCTTCATAGCTTGGGTAGTTTCAGAGATTTCGTGATCAATGAGTCAGTCAGTGATTTTGCCTTTTATATATATAGATTAAGAAAATACTGTAAAGTGACTTAATAAAATCCATTTCGTAGCTTTTGCGTACAATATTAACCAACGTAGGTAACTTCGTCCATGCATCCATACAAACTTCCTTCTACATTATAATATTGGTTGAAAAAAATCTTTTCCTTTAATATTCGATACCATTAAGTAAGTATTTCATACGTCAAAATTCTAAAATATGTAATGGCCCTCTCTTCGAAAATATAGTCTTGTGTCACGGTGTCTGCGACCGCACTCCTTCAAAGCTGTTCCACCATTTTAGAGGATTTCTTTTTGTAAATTTGGTATTTTGTATCAACGAAATCACAAAGGTTGCTTTTAAAACAAACTGAACTTATTTTAAAACTTAGCGAACAGCTATACTTTTATACTTACACTAGCTGATTCCCGCGGCTTCGCCCGTAATTTACTTTAAAACCCCGTCGCATACATTTAATTCCGTCACTATTTACTTTTACAAAAATTTACGAAAATTAGCCAGATTTTTTGACTTTTATGCTTAGTGCTCCGCTCTTCTAGATAATAGCGTGATGTTATACAGCCTATAAGCCTTGCTCTATAAATGGACTATCCAACACAAAAAGAAATATGTGTGTGTACCAGAGTACACAGGTAAGAAGTGAAACTTCTTTACGACATTTTTTTACAGCTATAAAATTTCTCTCATACGTCGATAAAGCAGTTTCACTTATGATAAAGAAGTTTCACTTCAAAAACATGGCGCGTAACCGAAAAATATGACGATATTTTATTCAGCTATAATATTTCTCTCAACGGCGATAAAGAAGTGTCACTTCAAAAATTAAATTCGGACCAATAGTTCCTGAAATTCAGTGAGATTCAACAAAAAGGGCTCTTTTCATTTGCCTAAGTCACAGAATAGGTCCTTAGTATATATCTCAATAATTATAAGTTTATTTTAGTTTGTAGCGTTTCTTGTATCCTAACTTGAGGTCAAAGTATTATCAATTCTAACGAGACCTTTATTTTATGACTGAGCTATAAAACCTATGTTATCAATATCGCATGTTAACGTTATGTTTATTGAACATACGAGTTTCTCGTTTTACTCTAATATTTTAAGTAGACTGGGTTCAATGCATGCTTTAGATATTTTGTTAATGGCATTAATACCAGCCAAAATTTTTACTGAGGTGCGGCGGCGATAGCATGTGGTCTTGCTAAAACCGATAGTAAAATAATTATTAATTTTTTCTTGAGTTCATACCCTGATCATGTTCATCAATTACTTTAACCGTTCCTTACACAAAAAAAAAAATGCTTAACTGGATGGTGTAGTGGGAATAATGATAGTTGCTAGTATTAAAAAAAAAGAACTTATAGATATCAATAATAATAATCAATGCCCGGAAAAGTATACAGGAATGGTAACTTATGGAATTTGCAAGGAATAAAACATAATAAGATTTTTGAAGCCTTTTGTAAAACGAAGCGTACATGTTTCTCGCCTCCAACAACCCAAGGTACTTCAAATGAAGTGTGAAGAGGTATATTATTGGGTTGACAACTTGAGAGCTTACTGTCCATGGTCTTGTGGATTTTAAGACCGGCTCTCAATTTTTAACTGCCTCGGTGGCGCAGTGGTCGTGTATGCGACTGCCGCGCTGAGATTCCGGGTTCGATTCCCGGGTCGGATCAAATATAGATAGATAATTCTTTATTGCACACCATTACATACAGTATTTACAGGACTTAAAACTACAAGTGAGAGTACAATGGGCGGGCTTATCGCTAAAAGCGATCTCTTCCAGACAACCTTAGTATAGAAAGAGATGATCAGAAAAACAAAGAAAGAGGTAGTTGATGGCGTACTTACATAGTATATAACTACAGATTAGTATGATAGCGAGGATAATAGTTAGGCTGTACACAATAAAAATAAAATAAAAAAATATCCATCACGCCTTATCCCCGAAGGGGTGGCAGAGGCATATTATATGCCCACTTTTCACCGTGTGGATTCCTGTCCCACGTAATAGGTGGTGAGCCCATTGCCGTGTTGAAATAGACAGACGCAGGTTGTGGCTACCTGCTGTTGAAATACAATAAAGAAATATAGAAATAAAGAAACAAGAAATACTACAACTAAAACTTAGTTAGAGGACAGAAAGTGGTTTTTAACCTTGTTCTTGAAGATAGCAAGTGACTCTGCGCGACGTATATCTAATGGCAGCGCATTCCACAATCGTATTGCCAAGACAGTATAGGATTTTCCTAAGAATGTTGTGGAATGTGACGGCATTTTTAATCTCAGATTCTCCGATGATCTTAAGCACTTCGAATGAGTATCATGAAGGAATTCAAAACGTACTTTCCACAAATGTTTGTTTGGGAGTTTGTGTGTTTCCTATGTATATGTTTAGATTTATATAAGTGTGTTTATCACTTATCTAGATCCCATAACACAAGCTTATTATTAGCTTAATGTGGGCTAGATGGAGCTGTGTAAAAAAAATGTCCCACAAATATTCTACAAAGTCCCACAGACCTATCGAGGTGTCTTTCAAATCCTCTATTTACAATTATTTTCAATTTTACAGTTAGATACGAGAGATAGAATCCATATGCTAAGATGATCACATTCGATCAGGTGGGCCGTATGCCTGAATGCCTATGCAGAGTCAAATCTGTGCTACCGCGACGAAGTGGCGCAACTGAGTTCAGTGATAGAATGAATAGCTAGTCATTCTTTCACATTGATGGGTTAGTTTTACCGATGGAGACCAATCACCTCTGACCCAAGTCAATTCATCTAAACATTCCTCAACTGCACTTTGTCTTGACATGAATAGTCATCATTTTATTAATGTAAACTACTACTAAAAGTATAATAGAATACACATGGTGAAAAGTGGGCATGCCACTGCCATCCCTTCGGGTATAAGGCGTGATAAATAGATAAATATTGTAACGTTACTACTTTCCGGGAGGGGAAAAAGTAAAGTTTAGGAGGAAACTGTCACCAGGACTGGAGGAGTCCTGGCTTAAAAGGAAAAGTAAAAGAAAAAGGAGAAAAGGTAAAGTTGATTTAATATAATATAAAAATGTTAAGAAAATAAAAGCAAGGAAAGCCGGGAGTAAAATTAGGTCTTGATTCTTCAAGTACAGCCGCTAAGATGGGGCCTCGAGTAGGCCTCCACGTTGTTAGGAAGAGGGGGCCTCGAGTAGGCCTCTACGTCGCTGAGAAGGGGGCCTCAAATCCCCTCAAGGCCTCTACGTCACCGACCTCGGAGAAGCTGGTCGCGAACTCAGGCAGGTAGAGAGCTGAAACTGACGAGCGGTCGGCGTCTTTCACAGAGCCGGTTAAGAACACACAACACTGCAGACCATCACTTCACTATTTCTGGAGAGCACAACCCTCACACTCAGCACTTATTCCCAGCACCTCTCAAGGTGAGCACCAAAAGTAGACTGATTTGACGGCCCCGGCTTCCTTTTCCAGAGCATTTCAAAATTTAAACAAATTTAGAATTAAGTTCTTTAGAATATAAATTTATAACAAGGTCTAATATCTATACAACCTAACCTACTGGCAGCTCTAACAATAAATTAAAAATAAAATCTAGGCTTGTCATTAACTGACATTAAAAATTACAAAAGGTAAACAAACATTAAGAGAGCATAAAAACTCTTAAATTATCAAGGCCTATGAATGCTACAGATAATGGTCATGCAGATAATTTGAAAGAATGAATAATGAAACATTTAATCAAAAAAAAGTAAGTAAAAAATGATACATTACAATATATAAAAAAGACGTGTGGCAATCGGAGACTGCCGCGGTAAAGCTATTGCGCATAGCATACCTTTGTTTTTCTTTGATATTAATTCAAGTTACACTAAAAAAAACAAAATAAAAAACACCCTCACCCTCGCCCTGGCCCTCGCCCTCGCCCTCGCCATCGCCCTCGCCATCGCCCTCGCCCTCGCCCTCGCCCTCGCCCTCGCCCTCGCCCTCGCCCTCGCCCTCGCCCTCGCCCTCGCCCTCGCCCTCGCCCTCGCCCTCGCCCTCGCCCTCTCCCTCGCCATCGCCCTCGCCCTCGCCCTCGCCCTCGCCCTCGCCCTCGCCCTCGCCCTCGCCCTCGCACTCGCCCTCGCCCTCGCCCTCGCCCTCGCCCTCGCCCTCGCCCTCGCCCTCGCCCTCGCCCTCGCCCTCGCCCTCGCCCTCGCCCTCGCCCTCGCCCTCGCCCTCGCCCTCGCCCTCGCCCTCCCCCTCACCCTCACCCTCAGCCTCACCCTCACCCTCAGCCTCACCCTCACCCTCACAGTCACCCTCACCCTCACCCTCACCCTCACCCTCACCCTCACCCTCACCCTCACCCTCACCCTCACCCTCACCCTCACCCTCACCCTCACCCTCACCCTCACCCTCACCCTCACCCTCACCCTCACCCTCACCCTCACCCTCACCCTCACCCTCACCCTCACCCTCACCCTCACCCTCACCCTCACCCTCACCCTCACCCTCACCCTCACCCTCACCCTCACCCTCACCCTCACCCTCATCCTCACCCTCACCCTCACCCTCACCCTCACCCTCACTCCTCACTCCTCACTCCTCACTCCTCACTCCTCACTCCTCACTCTCACACTCACTCTCACAGTCACCCTCAACACTCACACTCACTCTCATCCTCACCCCACCCTCACTCTCACAGTCACCCTCAACACTCACACTCACTATCATCACGTCTCGATCCGTGCGAGCTTCGTACAATCGTACCATATAATATATGTACATACACGTTAAGCCAACGCTCAGCCGTGCTCGGTGAACTTCGTGTGACCTCGTCCCGACCTTCGTCTTAGGAATTTTTCCTTACGGAATTTCTTGATTAAAGCTAACTCAAAGCCCGCGATAAAAACTATGCAATAGCTTAATAATAAATACTACTAAATGTTTCTAGAAATTTCACCCCATATTAGCACATTGGTCTTGATCTTCCGAACTAAGGCTAAAATTATATATCCAGACTTAAAATTAAATAGTGACACCGCAATTCCACCGAAGCTGTTTTATCTGTCCTGCTGTTGAAAAGCCCGGTAATGAGTAACTGAAGCGGTTCACCAACTTCTAAGTACTTAACCTAAATGAATTCTCCTACGTCATATGTATGCAAGTTGACTAATACAGTTTATGATTGATCAAGCTTTAAACCTTTGTGTGGTAAGCTGGAATAAAATATTTACCCAAGACTTAATAGTCACGTAGACTTCTCAATATAACTAACCTGGAATAAACAATAAATAAATTGAAATTGAAAATTGAAATTCTAGTAATTAATGTGGTAAACAAGAGTCCGTTCACACAGACCGGTGCCATTCGTGTTAGGATATGGAAAAACTAATTGAAAATCTTACTGAGTTGACCTCTTCTTGATGGATAATTTTATTAAAGACAACTTGGTTCGAGACGGGGATTGAACCCGTGACCTTTGCCTAACCAGGTCAATGTTGTTGTGATGAAAAAATTCAACAGCAGGTTGCCACAGCCTACGCCTGTCCATTTTAACACGGCAATGGGCTCATCACCTGTTACGTGGGACAATTATGCATACGATGAAATGTGGGCGTATAGTATGCCTCTGCCTCTCTTCGAGGATAAATGCGTGACAATATTTATGTATATGTATGTTATGTCACATTATATATTTCCCTTTTGTTGGTATTTAAAAATTTATCAAGCAATTAAATCCGATTCGATGATAGCACATCTTTTTTCGCTGAACACAACCACTTTCGATTTTCACTCACGACTTTCTCCCGATAGCACACATTGGTGCACTATAGGAAGAAAGTAGTAGTAGTCATCTGATGCGCCTTCATCATTCAGTCCTACTCCATAACCATCTCTACATAGTTGGTTCATCACTGGCTGGAGTGTGTGCTCCTCGATCGATCACATTGGTTCTTCGAGGGATAATCTCATTTCAGTATTCTTCAAAAAGACTAAAAACATAAATCTCGAGTCCGTAGCTCGCTTTAAAACATTGAGGATACTGAAGAGCGCTACTGCAGTATCCATGTATCAGTATCTTAAAACAACTGGCAGGACACACTGTTTATACACTTTCGCATTTAGAAAAAAAAAATAAGTAGCATTAATGATTCATCGATTTTGAAATAGGAATAAGTATATTCAAAGAGAAAGGTAAAACCGTAAGACCTCTTTGAAATTACTTTAAGTGGGTACCTTGTCAGTATAAATAAGAATAGGCTACTAGGTGAATGAATCATCGATATTCAAATGTCATACCGGAAGTGACTTGGATAGTTTGGGTGTCTGTGTGAAGAATCTAGGCTAAAACTGTAACACCTAATAAGTCACTGTCTTTCACAGGTGAGTCGCTCTTTACTGAAACGACTCTGGGAGTCGTTTCTTTAAAGTGAGTCACTGATTTAAATCTTTTACACAGCTTGAAATGAATCTTTTGCTCTTTAGCTCTATTGAATCTCGGTTTCAATAGACTCGCGGCGCTCGCTGACACGATTGAGTGAGATACACTGTTCGGAGCGCTTCGGGCCGTCGCGTCGGAGAGCGCCGAAGTCTCTCTCACTGATTTGCTACTAGTGGGTGATTGATAGAGACAGCAACACTAGCTCACCTATGCACGCATTAGGTACGCGTTGTTATTATTTTATTTGTTTGTTTCAGTTGACCTTTGTTTGTGGAAGAAAACACCGGTTTGTTTACGTTGGGTCTGTGATTTTTAATTACATAAGTGTTACAATAAGTAAAGAACTAAAGACAGTTTAGTGAAAGAGTAGGTAAGTCTGTCAGTCCTAAGCCTGAAGGAAAATCGATTTTTATGGTACACATTAGGCAAATAAAATTCAATTTAACAAAATACTAACATAATATTACTATATTAATATTACTAACATAATATATACTTTACATAATTCTTCAAACAAAGGTTAATAAAAACGATTCATTTTAATTTATTTTCGCTAATAAATCGAGTTTAGATACAAGTTGAGTCACTGATACAAATGAAGCACTGCAGCACTTTACTGATTCGAATCTTTGAACTGATTCAGATACAAATGATCCATTCTCAACAAAGATACGTTTTTGTCACCTCCTGTCTTTGAACTATGCAATATTCGTGCGGTATCAGCTGATGTAGAACTGTAGAAGCGATCTAACACCTGGATCACAAGTTTATTTCTCATTATAAAATTCTTATAACGTTGAATTTGAAATCTATACTAATATTACGAGTATAAAGCTGAAGAGTTTGTTTCTTTGGTTAAACGCGCTAATCTCAAAACTACTGGGTCGGAATTGAAAAAAAACTTTTTATGTTTCATAGCCTATTTATCGAGGAATGCTATAGGCTATATAATATCGCTACTATCCAGTAGGACGGAGCAGTAAGCATTAATGTCAACAAATTGGCAATTTTTCTTATACATTTTTGTAAAAATTATAAGCGACGGGATCAAATGGGTGCGACAGGAGTCCGAAGTATGTTACGGTCGAAGTCGCGGGTGACAGCTAGTTCTTTTATAATTTTTAATGACTATGCATTAAGCGAAACAAGCGTGCATCTATCCTCTAAGACTACCCCGTCACAGTACAAGGTGAAGATAGCTAAGTTATCTTATATAGTTTATTAGTCTGTAAGCCTTCTTCAATAGATAATAAAAAAAAATAAAAAAAATAATAGTAGACAGCATCCGAAATGCTGCAATTTGGCATAAGGTGTAAGATGCTGACGCGAAAGTTAGTAAGTATGGATGTTTGTAACTCTTTCACGCAAATCTACTTAATGAATTTTGATAAAATTTTACAATAATATAGCTTGCACATTAGAATAATACATAAGCTACTTTTTATCACAACAAGTTCCTGTGTGAAACGGGAACGAGAGAACTTCACCCCAAGTAGGCTCCAAACTCGTGGTGAAAATCTCCCGTCTCCTTGATAAATAGACTATCGAACACGAAACAAAAAGAAACGACCCGTAATTTTTGAGATTAGCGCGTTCAACCAACTAAACAAATAAACTCTTCAGCTTTTTATATTAGTATAGAAGTATAGAATAAGACTGGATCTATACTTTATGGTTTATCTATTGAATAAAAGTTTTATAAATATCGCACTATCAAAAAACATGTGTCGTTATCGTGATAGTACAATAACAAGCCATCGTAGGTCAAAGTCACGTTGCGCTGCGCCGGCGCCGCACCACACTACTGGTACAACTGTGTGGCACGTACCATTCCTTATTTGAAAACTGCCGTTCAAACATTTATTTGTGAACATAATGTGACTGAATGCTTTTATGTTCGTACTATTATAAGGGCCGACGAAACCCGGTTGTTAAAAAAAAAGATTTGGAAGTCCTTAAATAAAATATTCAATTTATTAGAGAAATTGTACAGACATTTAGCACGACAACCGAGTGACTTGGAGATCGGAGCAAGGCTGAGATCAGGTGTGGTCTGGATAATAAGGCGCATGAAAAGACTGTGTAGGCAAAAGGTCCTTGGGTTGGCAGGCGTAACAGTACGTTCTATACTTACAATTGTGTATAATTGTGATGGTTCTTTCATGTCAGAAAACATGGGTCTATGCGTCATGTGTAGGTATTCCTTTTCTGACGAGTCTACGCGTGAGTACGTTGGGGAAAGTCGATTGAAATATCGGACAATCATGAGTACTTATTTATTTTAACATAAGTAGTATGATTAAGACCTAAGTGGCAATTGCCTCACCAATACATATGGATGCATGCATAACCGTTAGTTACAGGTAAACTTATGTAAATTTTAACGAATTTTGCAGGTGCTAAAATGCCTCTGTACGGAAGGGTAAGCTGGGGGCTTTAATAGGTATTTCCAGTGCCACTACGATCAGATGCAGCACGACCCCCACAAATCTACTGTCTAGTCAGCAATCGGGAGTAAGATGATCACCCTTCGTACATAAGTAAGATCACGTAAAATCACAGCACTAATTCAGAAAACTAATTCAAACTGAAGAAATGTATATTGTACTAAAGGACCTCACCGTTTTTTAGCAATCTGCTTATGTAGCTTTTAAATGTAAGTCTCAGTCTACCCTGACTCATTCTACCCTTTCCTTACGCACAATAAATATTCTTTGTCAATCGTTCCTCACTCATTCGCTAGACTTGTCCAAACTAACGGAGAACGCCCTTTTCCAGCTTAATGCTGACACTTTCATTCAAAACTGCAACGTTGCGTATCACTTTGTTATAAACTCTTTTATATTTAGGATCTACATAGTATAGGTGTGCAATTAACAATGTTTATCATTAAGATAGTCTAGCTCAAGTCCATCAAAGAATCTAAGTACATACCTACATTACTTTTTAATTTCGACAATAAACCACAAATATGTCAGATATCTTGTGAGTGGGATACGTCTTCTGTGTATATCGTAGACTCAGGTGCTATAGAAAAATAAATAAATAAATAAATATAAATATTATATTATTATAATAATAAATATAAATAAATAATATACTAACTAACTATCTTCACGCTGTATCCCTGACGGGGTAGTCAGAGAGGACCGATCGCCAGGCTTCGCGATCCATGCATACTTCTTTCGCTTCTTCGAGATTCATCAATCGCTTCATACACGCACGTCTGGGTATCCGAGTACTTTTGACCTTTCCGTTTTTGAGCAATCTGCTCACGTGGTCTTCATATGTAAGTCTCGGCCTACCCTGACTCCTTCTACCCTCTAATTTTAAACAATATATATTCTTCGTCAATCGTTCCTCACTCATTCGTTGGACGTGTCCAAACCAACGGAGCACGCCCTTTTCCAGCTTAACGCTGACACTTTCATTCAAACCTGCCATATTGCGTATCACTTCACTATAAATAATATAAATATAATATTATATAATTGAAGCGTTTGTGGCCCCGCGGACTCAGTGTTCTGTAAACGATTACTGAGTAACGCAACTTTCACTATGGCTGGTCCTCGGATGGGTGAGAACTTTGTGGCATTTACATTTGCGAGCGTTTCCGTGCTTCGGAAGGCACGTTAAGCCGTTGGTTAGTTCGGTTGCCAGTAACATGGCAGTCGTTAAGTCAAGTTGAAGGCCTTATATGGCTTGAAAATTTTCAACAGGAGGTAGCCACAACCTGCGGCTGTCTATTTCAACATGGCAATGGGCTCAATACCTATTACTTGGGACAGGAATACATATGGTGAAAAGTGGGCATACAATATCTATGCCTCTGCCACTTCTTTGGGGATAAGGCGTGATAGATAAATAAAAAAACGTGTGGCACTCGGGGACTGCCGCGGCAAAGCTATTGCATAGCATTTTTGTCAACTTATGCAATTATAATAAATTAATTATACTGTACTAGCTGACCCGAATAACTTCGTTAGCGCCATTTAAGAGATTTGTTACAAAAAATGTGATAAATGATAAACCACTTGACCGATTTTGTGCAAACTTCACATAAACCATCTACTAAATAGTCTGAACAAATCCTAAACAGCCTGGATAGGTGAGCCCGTTCTCGAGTTATAAAATTACAACGTAAAGTGTCATTGAATTTTATATATATAGATTATTAATTTATAAAATATATTTTATTTCTACAGCTCGTCTCGATCCGTGCGAGCTTCGTACAGTCGTATTATATACATACATGTTAAGCAAACGCTCGGCCGTGCTCGGTGAAGTTCGTGTGAGCTCGGGTGTTAGGTTTTTTTTCGTTACGGAATTTCTTGATTAGGTCGCCGCGCTCGAAGCCCGCGATAAAAACTATGCAATAGCTTAAAAATAAAATAATTCTGGGAGTCAGATAAAAAATATTTCAGTATGTACTCGCCTAGTCGTTGGTATGTTGTTATATGCACTTTAAGTGATTAACTCATCATCGCACCTTTTAAGCTGCTACCACGAGTGAACAACCGTGAAAAAAAAAATTATATATTTTGTGAATGTAATATTTTGTGAATGAATCGTTTCAAATTATCTATTCTGATTTATGATCTACAAAATACGATCCATATTGGCGAATACGGAAATACGTACTCATATCTAACCATAAGTATCAGAAATACAGAATATTACTAACAGACTGTCGCACGTGTTTCTGATAATGATAACACATCTACATTTTATTGTTATTTCCAGTTACATTTATCTTTAACTAAGTTACGAGTAAGTATCGTATGATTAAGTATTTATACAGGTTTGTTTGTAAAACACCAACAATTTGTACTGGCAGGTTACGAGTATTTAGTCCTGTAAAATTAAAAAGGTAGAACAATTTTTACAACTAGATAGTTAGCTGTACTTACATGGTAAAACATTTTTTTATACCACTGCTGAGTTGACAGACAAGCGTACGGCCCACCTGATAGAAATGGTCACCGTAGCCCATGGACGTTTGTAACATCAGAGGTGCAGCACTCGGCTACCCTACCCTTCACAAATCTTCTAAGACCCCTTTTGAAGAACCCCATACTGTAGACGTTCGGAAAAACCCAGGCAAGTAGTTCATTCCACATTCAATACTCTCTTTAAATTTAGGAGCTGCGGACATTAACATAGCATAACACAGATGATGACACGAGTTACAATCGATAAATATATAAATAGGACACGGATAATTGGATTAGGTAACTTTAAGTAAATGATTATTATTTAAACCTTATTTTTACCTACAGTTATTTTTTAGTACAAACACAGACATATAATCCTACTCTACTAATATAATAAACGTGAAAATTTGTAAAAAAATTTGGAAATAGGTTTGTTAACTTTCATGCAAAAACTACTGAATGTAATTTGATGAAACTTTACAATAATATAGCTTACACACCAGAATAACACACAATCATGCTACTTTTTATTCCGGAATTATGTTTCTGTGGCATTTGTGTGAGTGTTTCGCTGACGTCAACTAGTATCCTAATATTATTCTTATTTATTTATATACAGGTATTATTCGTATACAGGTAACCGTGAACCAAGAGAATGAGAATTAACTACATCAAATGCACTAAACATGCACATATTACCATTGAAATTTAGTACTATGTCATAGCCCATATAAGCCTATAACATAGTAGTTGCTTATTTACCTGTATATCCAAACACAGCAAGTGTTATTCTGCCGCATTATAAACATTATGTACAGTGATCTTATGGAATATTTCCTTTATTGGTTATAATACTTATTTATTTTCCTGTTATTCAGAATTAACCTGAAATTCGTCCACGTATAAGCTTTGTGCTCTTATCTGCGCTGACCTTTCCGTCGACGTCGCTCTTCATTAAATTAATATTTAATTGTTTTACGTAAAGTTTCCCCCGTGTTTGGCGTGGTGGTTGGTGTCACATGTGTTTTCAAGATTCCGGTTAAGCTGAAGGGGCAGATTTATAAAAGCATCATTAATCCACGTTCTCCTATAGGGCTTCTCGTAGCCAATGCTTGGTTGACAGAAGCAGGTGCACTTATAGCGTATGTCTGGTGTAACGCGTGGGGACCACGACACCGTGATATAGCGGACTAGCTCCGAAAAGACAACTTTTGCTGGTACAGCCACGTTCTAAGCAGAGCTTGTACACTTGAGCTTGGACACACTATATCTGTTATGCAACTTGTGCTGGCGGACGGGTGAGGTCCCAGATGACTGGCGAATAGCACTTGTAGTACCTATTTACAATGGAATAGACTCGCGCCTAAACTGCTCCAGCTACAGGGCGATCAGCTTGGTCAGCTTAGCTAGTAATGTGTATGCAAAGGTTATAACGGCAAGAATGCAAGAAAAGTCTGAAAGGTATTTATGGGAGGCTCAATGCGGATTTCGACGTGGAAGAGGTTGCATGGATCAAGTGTTTTCTCTCCGTATGATCGCGGAGAAGTTTCTGGCTATTAGCCAGAAGGTTTTCTGCGCTTTTGTAGATCTGGAGAAAGCATTTGATAACGTTGTGAGAGAAACTCTGTGGGATTTGCTGCCCGGATATGGTGTGGACGGCTCGCTACTGCGGGCAATACAGTAGCTTAATAAGGACTGTAAGGCTTGCGTGCGAGTACGGGGGGATGTGTCACCTCTTTTTGATGTCTGTACAGGCGTCAAACAGGGTTGTGTCATGTCCGCCTGGCTGTTCATAGTGTATCTGGACAGTTGCCTGCAGAAGTTGAAAGATTGTGATATAGGTGTGAATTTGGGTGACTTTAAAGTAAACTGTCTGCTGTACGCTGATGATGCAGTGCTCATGACCTCATCAGAAGCCGACCTTCAGGCATTAGTCACTAATATGAAAGAGGAGTGTGAAAGTAAGGGTCTTCGCTTGAATGCAAGTAAAACTAAGGTTCTAGTATTTGAAAGAGATGACGGAAGAACCAAATGCGAGATTAGGGTAAACCAGGAACGACTAGAGCAAGTAAATGAAATTGTGTATTGAGGGAGTATGTTTAGTGCGGATGGAAGATGTGATTCGAATGTAGAAAGGCGAGTAGCTGCCGGAAACAGAGTTAACGGTGCTTTTTCCCAATTAGTAAAGCGACAAAGCATCGTAAAAGAAGCACGACTGGCGATTCATAACGCAGTACCAACTTTGCTTTACGGTAGCGAAACCTGGGTATGTCAGCAGACGCATAAAAGTAAATTGAATGCTGTGGAGATGATCACTTCGAAAATTGTGTGGCGTTACTTTGGCCGACCGAATACGTAACGAAGTGATACGCAATATGGCAGGTTTGAATGAAAGTGTCAGCGTTAAGTTGGAAAAGGGCGTGCTCCGTTGGTTTGGACACGTCCAACGAATGAGTGAGGAACGATTGACGAAGAATATATATTGTGCGAAAGTAGAGGGTAGAAGAAGTCAGGGTAGGCCGAGACTTACATATGAATACCACGTGAGCAAATTGCTCAAAATCGAAAAGGTCAAAAGTACTCGGATACCCCGACGTGCGTGTATGAAGCGATTAATGAATCTTGAAAAAGCAAAAGAAGTATGTATGGATCGCGAAGCCTGGTGATCTGTCCTCTCTGACTACCCCGTCAGGGACACAGCGTGAAGATAGTTAAGTTAAATTTCTCTTAATTACTTATTTTATTATACAAAGAGACAAAGAATTTTACAAAAACTCATATAAATTCTCAAAGAATGGTTGTCATCAAAAGTTGAAGATCAATAACCCACGTAAGCGAATTATTGAAACAACGTTATGCCAATTATAGAGCCTTCTAATATGTTTTTTTATTCAAGTGCATCCCAACAAGTTGCACCGGAAAAGCAACATTCCATAGAGATATTCAACGCCTCATCAACGATTTTCAACAAAAAATGATGATTCTAACTCAAGATATTGACTCAGTGTAATAGGATGTTGAGTGTATGTTAGTCATTACCGAATTCTACCTCATAACGGTGCTGATTCTTTTGTAAGTTTCTGTATTTTTATCTACTACTCGATAATCAAATACCGCAAACTACGAGTATATCTTATCTAGCTAAGAGAGTCTGGCATTCAACGAAAATCCATTACTAACTTAAAGTGGAGCGCAAGCGCAATGACGGAGAAAGCTACCTTACACCTTTAATCCAACAATCCACTATCCTACTCGTAGCTCACAACGATCAATGATTACCGAAGGAATGACGAATCGAACTTCTCAAGGAGAGGAATAGTGATTTAAGACAAATAGTAGATACCTTACTTTCCCTTGATCTCCAGTTAGACTACGTAAAGCCAACTGGTCACATATTGGGAGGGAGTTCGCTGGTACATGGGGTTTCTTTAAAAAAAAAAAATACTAGGTTCCTTTGACATACAGTGTATTTACTTCTTCTGATGAAACTTAAACAGAGATACAAGACATGTCAAAGACAAAAAGGGTCAAAAATAAAACAATAAAATTCTCATCAGGCAATCAGCTACAGTTTGAGGCTTTTACAATTTTGGGTTGCCCGCAGTTACGTTAATCGAATGAAAAGATACTGACTGCCCTTATAGGTTTTTTAGTACTAATTATTAAAAAAAATTCACGCTGTATCCCTGACGTCAGAGAGGACAGATCGCCAGACTTCGCTTCTGTAGATTTATCAATCGCTTCGTACATGCACGTCTGGGTATCCGAGTACTTTTGACTTTTCCATTTTTGAGCAATCTGCTTACGTGATCTTCATATGTAAGTCTCGGCCTACCCTGACTCCTTCTACCCTCTACTTTCGAACATACAGTGTATTTACTAATTATTTTATTTTAGTTAAAGTCTATGTTTTACATAGAAGCGAATGCTATAAAAATAAATGTAACCATTGTCTAGTTACGTCCCGCTCTCTTCGTTTTAGCGCGTTTTCAATTCCCTAAAATCCTAACCTAGGTTGGAGCATGGGCTTCGCGTTTATAGGTTACTATGAATAGCTTTGATTTGGCTTATTATTTTCGGCATCATTGGATTGGGAGCAAGTGCTGTCTCGTCTCTCAACCCCATAAAGGAGCCTAGGTTGTTGCCTCGTTCATTGGTCAGCAGGTGAGGTCTATTGGACACCAGAGATATCAATATTTATTTTTTTTGTTTGTCCTTAAATCACTCTCTAACTACTACACCGATTTGAATGAAAATTGGTATCCACGTAGCCGACATTCGGTGAGATACTTTTACGGGAGTAAATTGCTGTGAGAACCGAATATGGGAAAATTTTACGAAGTGGAAGTTTACTAGTAACCACCGAGGCAGTCCCTTGGTGGCGTAAGTGGCATAAGTGGCAATGCATGCGACTGTATGCGCTGAGGTGCTGGGTTCGATTCCCGGGTCGTAACAAATATTTCTATTATCCGGAAATATTTATTTCGGAGTTTGGGTGTTTCCTATAATCCATATCAATACCAAGCCCAAAGTAAGTAAACATCAACTTATATTAACTTACTTTGGGCTAACCGTCGTTGTTATGGATTTTAAACTTTCGCGATTGTCACTCATATTTATTGTATTTCGGGTCTTATTCGCGACGTATATTATTAGGTACAAGTCAACCCGTGACCACGGCTGGTGTAATCCGGTCAAAACGTCGGGAAGTATAAGGTAGGCTTTGTACCTAATAATATAGTCGTGAATAAGACCCGGAATATCATAAATATAACCGTCCATGTGTAAAAAAAAATTCTCACAATTACAATGAATTAAATTTAACCTTCATTGTATTTGAAATCAACAGGTAAATATCGAGTAATGTGTGTATCAATTGTCACAACTTATTGAATGACACACTCGTTAACTGCTACACACCTACATATATTTTGATAATGATCGATGACATGAGTATATATTATTAATAATAATAACATAATCATGTTATTAATATAAAATACCCATTTGTCATCGATTCGGAAATGACTAGTGCTCTGGGGGCTGTGATAACACAAGTGTATCTATTTATAATTATAACTAGTTGACGCCCGCGGCTCCGCACCCGTGGTGATGTTGTCTTGTTCCCGTTTCCCACAGGAACTTGTTCCCGGGATAAAAAGTAGCCAATGTGTTATTCTGGTGTGGGAGTTTCGTCAAAATCCATTCAGTAGATATTGCGTGAAAGAGTAACAAATATCAATCCATACTTACAAATTTTCGTGTTTATAATATTAGTAGGATAATTATAGTATGATTATTTTAGTATATATTGTTATTGTTTTTAAGTACTGCTAGCCCCGCTTTCTTAACTCTTACTAATATTATAAATGCGAAAGTAACTTAATTTAACTGTCGCGCTTTCACGCTATACCTAAAGAACTGATTTAAATGAAATTTGGTACAGAGATAGTCTAGAGCTCGAGAAAGGTCATAGTTTACTATTTATCCCGGGAACAAGATCCTGTGGCAAACGGGAACGGGAAAGCTTCATTACGCGGTTGGAGCCGCGGGCATCAACTAGTATTAACATTATGTTAACGTGATGAGCGTTTGTCTATTCCCATGATTCATAAAGAAAATAATTAGGTTAAGATCTATTTTTGACTCATAAAAACCTACTGTTTATACAATAGTTAGCATCTGAAGCATGTCTCATGCTTAGCTTTAGACCAGATGTTAGTATTAATGTTGAAAAAAAAAACGGCAATACTTAATAATCTTATTAATCAAATATTCTGATCCTAATCCTCGTAGCGTTTTTATTAATATTATTAAAGTTTGAAATATTTCGAATTTTGTTCTCGATTATTATGTTATTAGGTACAAAGCCCACCTTATACTTCCCGACGTTTCGGACCATATTAATATAAGCGAAATCTTGAAAGTTTAAATACAAAAATGCATTTCAAATGCTGCATCAAAATTCCTGAACAAAGCTCTATTTCTGAGTTTTCTGTGAGACTAAACGGTATCTGCTCTATTAAGTATCTTAATCTTTGGAATAAGAAATCAAAGGTGATGAATGATTTCTTATTCCAAATATATTCGAGACTATATGTATGTATAGAATGAATACATTTATGGTCTTGTTCTCAAAGAAGTAGGATTTAACCCGAACCCCTAAGGCGAGGCCGCGGTGTCGCACAATGTATATGTATGTGTGTATGTATCAGGTAACCCTGAAGCTCTTTTTCCAAAGAGCTCACACGAGTCTCCCGGCCATAGGCAGATGGAAGGGTGCAGTTTTAGTCGCTATCGACTAAAACCAAGCAAGCTAGCTAATATATCTATGCATAGGCATAGTATCCGTGTTTCCATAGGTAAAAAATATGTGTCTGTACCAGAGTACGCAGGTAAGATGTGAAACTTATTTGCGACATTTTTTTACAACTATAAAATTTATCTCATACGTCAATAAAGAAGTTTCACTTATGATAAAGTAGTTTCACTTCTAAACAACGAGCGCGTTACCGAAATCAAGACAATTTTTTTTACAGCTATAAAATATCTCACAACGTCGATAATGAAGTTTTACTTCAAAAAAAAAGTAAGGTAGTTAGCCCAGTTAATTGAGAAATCGTATTGAGTCGTAATTGTTAAAGACTACACCTTTATAAGACTACCCCATCGGGGATAAAGGCTTGACTAATTAAAATTGATTCTTGTATAACTTGCATATATCAATCTTAATTTACCGTAGCTAGTAGTTTTCTCACAATAGTTTTACAGAAGTCTTTAATAAGTTCCCCTAAGCTCATCGTGCATTGCACAAAGACCCCAAAGAGAGGTACTTATATAAACATAACAAAGGGTCCGTGCAAGCTCCCGACAACAAAGAAAGGACCGCCTAGAAACGTTTGACATTGCTGAGGTGGCGAGTTTATAGAGAAAATAAACTTCATCTCTCACCTTAGCGTTAATACCCTGTTGTCTCAAAACTCTTTGAAGACCGGGGTCTACTTTTGAATTTTTGGTCCTTATTTAGTACATTACCTAAATTGGTATAGTTGAAGGTAAACAAAGAAATTGAGTTCATATTGAAACATGTGTAAAAGCTATACGTATAAAACATTACAATAAATATTAATAGGTGGCTACCAATTATTATATGTCCTCAGTGTAAATTATTATATGTCCTCAGTGTAAATTAATATTATGACCTCAGTGTAAAAAAAAAACAATGTCGTGTTAGTTACTTACACAGAGTAAGAAATGTAGCTCACTCCCTATCGCTCGCATCTAATAAAGACAAAAGTAAAAATAATAACGCGTGCCAAGTATACGTCACTTTGTATGCAACAATCGCATACGCAATCTGTCAGTTGCCTAGCCTTCTGTCTGTAGTACCAAATTTGTGTAATCGTATGTGGTGACGCCTTAGAGTATACATAAGCAAGCTAATGTATACTCTAAGCGTGACGCCCTCTGAAACACTCAGTTGCATGAAATACTTGGTGACCCCCACGGCTTCCACCACGGCCCGTGACATACTTCGAACTCGCACCTATATAATCTCGACGCTTATAAATTCTACAAAAATGAATAAAAAATCTGCGATTCGTATACATTTATGATTACTACTCCGCTCTACAGGGTAGTAGCGTCATGATATACAGCCTATAGTCTTCCTCAATAAATGGGCTATCCAACACAAGAGGATTTTTTAAAATCCGATCAGCAGTTCCTGAGATTAGCGCGTTCAACCAAACAAACAAACTCTTCACTTTTAAATATTAGTATGGAAGTATGGCTATTGAGTACAGCGGCTCTAGTAGACAGCGCGCGAGTGACATTGATATATTTCAATTATTTTTTAAATTGATTACTAAAGGGATACCGCGAGTTTTTAAAGCAGGTTCTTTTCTAACAAGTTTGAGAATCTGGCGTAAATGTAAAAATAAAATAAATAAATATCCATCACGCCTTATCCCCGAAGGGGTGGCAGAGGCATATTATATGCCCACTTTTCACCGTGTGGATTCCTGTCCCACGTAATAGGTGGTGAGCCCATTGCCGTGTTGAAATAGACAGACGCAGGTTGTGGCTACCTGCTGTTGAAATTTTCAAGCCGCCCCATAAGGCCTTCAACCAGGCTTAACGACTGCCATTTTACTGGCAACCGGGACCAACGGCTTAACGTGCATTCCGAAGCACGGAAACGCTCGCAAATGTAAATGCCACAAAGTGGTCACCCATCCGAGGACCAGCCATAGTGAAAGTTGCGTAACTCAGTGATCGTTTGCAGTGGCGTAAATGTAAATGTAGAAGCAACAATCATGACGTTCAAAAGTGTTACTTAGCCTACATGAAACTGTACCTGTGACCTACATGAATAAAGATAATATTTTTATATTTGTTTCTGATGACTTAACTACGTGCTATTCTGAAAAAAAGCTCCAGATTAAATACCAACCACTGAAACCAAACAAGAAAATATTGCAAATAGCAGTGATAGTAATAATTGGGTAAAAACAAATGAAGGTACAGTTTTTGTTTTTGACCCGGGTCAATACGGAAATTGTAAATATTCATCTTAAAATTAATCATTAGTTATATAATATTATGAACAATCCTACTCAAAAACTAAATTAAGGAAGTACACGTTATGAATGACCTGCAATTTTGTATCAACGGTAATTCCGAGAAAAAAAAAGATTAAACTTAACAAACCAAAAAATATTCCAGCGATTTAAGGAAGTGCATAGATGACCTGAACCAAAGAATATATAATATATAATACTACTAGTAGATGTTACATACCTGAACTTTGTATCAATTTTAATTTTGAGATAAAAAAATCATCAGCCAAAAAAAAAACGATATGCAAGAAACGACTTCTCTCAAAGACATCAAGGTAAGAACAACTATTATTGCTTTTGAAGGTATAATTGTAATCCTCATTTCCTACATGTTGCTGACAGCTAAAGATCAGGCTGAGGCATTTCTGCTGCCAAATTGACAATATGTGTAATGAGAAAACCACGTAATAAATTCTGAAACATCCTTCACGCGGAGTTCTTATGGGAATACGGGGAAAAATATAACTTAAGATACTTCTTATAACATCAGATCTCTGGCAGTGAAAATCCCGTTAAAATAAATTTCAAATTTATGAAATTTTTGAAACTGCTGTGGCAAGGTAGAGCCACATTTTATGCCTCCGCAGGCTGTGAGGAGATTGTAGAGTCGAGTATTAATAAACAGTGATACCTACTGCTGTGACTACTAGGCATCAAGGGGTTGTAAAGTGTATATAATGTTTTTTGGTATAAATAACCACTCTCTCGCAAAAAAGGTCTTCGTGGTCAAAAAAGGTGTGTAATGCCGACTATGTTCAGACATTTAAAAAGGGATAGAGCTAAAAAGTTTACTGGTCATAGAAGATGATCTACATGCCAATAGTTCTTATAATCGGATAATGAATCCAAGAGATTGGACTTCAGGCTCCAAAGTGACGAGTTCTAAAAGAAAAGGAATGAATAAAAAACTATCAATTCTTTAATCCTCATAGTTTGTATTGCCTATAAATAACATAATACAGACCAGAGACGTAATTAAAAAAAATCTTTAAAAAATGTTAAATAAAATAAATAAATATCCATCACGCCTTATCCCCGAAGGGGTGGCAGAGGCATATTATATATGCCCACTTTTCACCGTGTGGATTCCTGTCCCACGTAATAGGTGGTGAGCCCATTGCCGTGTTGAAAATGGACAGACGCAGGTTGTGGCTTCCTGCTGTTGAAATTTGTCAAGCCGCCCATAAGGCCTTCAACCAGGCTTAACGACTGCCATTTTACTGGCAACCGGGACCAACGGCTTAACGTGCCTTCCGAAGCACGGAAACGCTCGCAAATGTAAATGCCACAAAGTGGTCACCCATCCGGGGACCAGCCATAGTCAAAGTTGCGTAACTCAGTGATCGTTAACAGAACACTGAGACCGCGGGGCCACGAGCGCTTCTCATAAAAAATGTAGAGCACTACAATACTCATAAGAAAGGATCGCCAGAGAGCTTTAAGGATATGTTTAACAAGAGCTATAGAAGTATTATTCAAAGTTAATGTATATCCTCAGGAACACCGTGTAAAGTATTGGTAATTCATGTTTGGTTTATTAACTTACTACATATCCTCGGGCTTGTTCTGAATATAATGCTATAAAAAATATTGACGTAAGTTCACTTCGAGTTTAGTATTTGATAAGGGTGAAGTACTAAAAACCTTTGTTTAATAAAAGTCCCCAACAATAAAAAATCGACCCCTTTCCGTACTTGAACTGACAAAAACACTAACTACGAAACACAAAAAACCCTTCATTTGTTTGAAAATATTTTAGACGCTCATGAACTCCAGCCTGATGATGGGCACGTTCTATGTGCCAACAATGATATGAGATCCATCTCGTATTTATGTATGACGATAGAAAGAGACAGAAATGACATGACAAATGTTCGGTCTGTATACAGCCAGCATAACGGAGTTGCTCCATCCATTCCCAAAGTTTTAGTAGTAAGCCCGCGCATGACCGCGGTGCACGTGAACGACGGGTTGCGCTAGCAGACTGTATTTTTTACTTACGATACACTCGTTCTAAATTCAAATTACCACATAAACAGTGCGTTACTTGAATGAAATACTCGTTTGTACGTACCATCACTTACCTGTGTTAGTTTTAACATCACAATTATTAAATTTCGCCTACTTGTCACTTATTTTTAAAGCTTCATTATTTT
Organism: Thumatha senex; assembly: GCA_948477245.1. Lineage (NCBI taxonomy): Eukaryota > Metazoa > Arthropoda > Insecta > Lepidoptera > Erebidae > Thumatha > Thumatha senex. Next base: position 10,123,717 of record OX419735.1, read on the forward strand.
GCCTGGATGTAGAGTCTCAGTGTGAATTCTGTAAAGTTTTTAGTGCTTTCAGTGTCAGCTGTGTTATATGCTGTCCCTTTCTGTTTGTTTGAAAGGGAAAGGAAGGCCGAGTGTTGAAAGCCTTGTTTTGTTTTCATGATTTTCTTTGCTGTATTTTACGTAGAGCGGAGAAAAATGATGTAAGTCATATTATGCCTTTTAATATTTATTTTGCTTATGACCTATTTCAATAAAAAATAGGAAATGAGTTGCTACCGTTTCTCTTTAATTTCATAAAGCCATAAGTTAATATTTATAAGTAAAAAGGAAATGAAGTGAAGCACTGAGAAAAACACTAAATGTTGTTGATGTTGATTGATTAATTAAATAATTGACGTATGCCTTTATTGTACATGGGAAAAATTAATAAGACTAGATTGCATTTGACAGACTTGTTGATAATTGCACGCCTTATCGCATAAAGCAACCTAGTCTTCCTTAATTATTTAGAAGTGGATTCTCGACTGTCAGTGTTAACTGGAGTCTCGCAATCGTAAATCTGATCTATGACACATAATCATACTTTCATTTCATCGCGACATAAATACTAAATCAGATATCTTACTACACCACTTAACTTATATTCTATACTAGGAGCAAATAATCTCATCACTATTACAATCATATTTTGTTATAATTACATACCATTTAACACATATCTGTGTTATTTAAAAGCTACGGCAAAACAATTGTACCTGCCTTGTATTAGCAACAATATTTTTCTTTCTTTTTGCTGTTTAAATACAAGTCTATTTGTTGTCAACTGGAAGTTAAAATGAGTTACGGTATTTGTGATTTATTTGTAGGCGAGTGTCGGTCATGTGGCTGTCCAATTAGACTTGTGTTCGTTTATAAATAGTCCCCACTTAGAATCACTTGCAGTAACTTGTACCTACAGCTTACTTTGAACAGCTTTGCGTTTATTACTTTCGTTGTTGGAGATTTGGACTAAGATTATTCTGCAGCTTATTTTTAGAAACAACTGAATTCATTTATATACTTAGTTACCCATTCATTAATCTTACTAAATCGTTAATAAAAGTCTGTCGAGTAAAATCCAATTTGAAGACTTGCAATTTTAAATTATATTGGGTGTTTGGACCTCGTAGCATCTAAGATGAATTTTCGTGCAATTTAGACGTTTGTGATAAACATATTGGTGGAATCAAACATTACGTAGGGTAAGTTCGCCTGTTCGCATCCACTTAGCGGAGTTGGTAGGTTTGAGCAAGAAAATAAAAATGTTAGGAATCCACACGGTGAAAAGTGGGCATATAATATGCCTCTGCCACCCCTTCGGGGATAAAGCGTGATGGATATTTATTTATTTATTTACATTTCGAATGAAAAATGGATTTCACATATTCTGTATACAGTCTTGTTAAATTTATTATACAGTTTTGGACAAACCGTTTGATATATTAATAAATAAATAGACTAATAGCCAAAACATATGATTTTCCCATTTTGCGTCCATAAAATCCAGATTGCGACAACCTGTGGACCAGTTTGCGTCCACCAACTTAAAAGAGATAAATATAAGAGAAAACTATATAAATCTTTTAAAAAAATGAGAGATTTTAGGTGTAGTACTCGTATTGTTGACAGAGACTAAGCGCGAGAGCGACGATGTCTTACAGCTCCCGGGTGGAGTAAAACAGATCCACAAGAGCACAGTAAATCTGTGCTCTTGTGGATCTGGAGAAGGCACTTTTTGTGTGTGACTAAAATGTGGACGCAATCTTTTTTTAGGTCTCACCTATAGGTACAGTTTGCGTCCAAGTATAATTTTCGACATCTGTATCTATTTCTATAGTCGTTATAGTGGACGCAAAAAGAATCAATATAAAACTCATAATATTTGTCACGATTTTTCATATTATAAAAACCATCCAAGTTAGAATTCGATAGACCAGATGGCGTCCATTGCGGACGCAATGTGGCTAATGTATAAATATGGTGGTGCAGTTTGCGTCCAGTGTTATTTTAACCGTTAATCAAATACAATTTTAGCACAAACATCATTACTTTATTATATGGTTCAAAATTAAGATTTAGAAACGATAATGTATCCCGAGTTTGAAATAAATTAAAACATTCCCGTGAAACTGCTTACAATTTTTTTGTAAAATATCTTACGATCGCACGTATTTGTATTATACAAGATTTTAGTATATTATTTACGTAATGGTGGTAACGCGCATAAAGCTTTTATTTATATGCATATACCTACCACATATCTAAGCTTTAATAGAAATACCGTTAATTTTTGTTAGTGACTCGGTATGGTTATTTCCCACTGTTTTTGAGGAGTGCCCCATCTTTTGGACGCGAACTGGGCGGTGGACGCGAACTGGCGACATTACCCTAGGACCAGTAACTATATGACCGTGGTAATTCCTTTCTGTATAGGAGCGTTTGATTACGTTCCTGGTCTCCCGATTTGCACAGGACGGTAGAAGAATTATTTTTGATCCAAGTCCTTAAAATGATCTTAAAATGAATTCATTGCGTGTTCTGAGACACTCTAAGACTGTCTGAGTGACTGAGAATTTACAGATATCGAGTTCGGATTAACTTTTACTGTCCTTGTATAAGATCGTGGTTTACAAGGAGTCCACAGTGCCTAATGGAAGTGGGGATATTCTTAATAAAATTACTAGCAATTTAAATTTCTAGCAACCATGAATCCAATAATTTCATCGATTTGTCAGTCATACTGAATGAACCACTACTTAATTCTAAAAAATAAACAGTTATATCCAAAAATCATATTTTTTATTGTTTGAGTAATTTATTTATTTATTGAACTCAAGAAAATTGTGTATAATTCAGTAATTGCCATTACAGTTCGTAAATATATGTACAACATCGCAGTAAACTTGTGAACTTATGACGGTGTAAGTGTCATGACATTTTCTTGTCCTACTAACCTGATCTCCATCAATAGACCTAAATGGGGTGCAAGAATTTTCGGATGAAAACTGAAACGTTTGTTAAAATCAGTTTTTCAAATAGATTGATGTTGTATATTCAATCAATTTGTTAATTGAGGACAAGTTTCTCAAAAGTACTTGCTTTTTTTTCTAATATATATAATAATAAATATATAATAATATATAGCCGATTTTGTGCACTCCTTTTTTCCTTTTTTTACTTTTTTTTTCTCCTTTTTTTCTGCTGGGAGCCCTGGGGCTATCCTCCCGAAGGGCTTACCCGGGACTCCTGGCCATATATAAATGGAAGTGCACCGAGTGGTTTTAGTCGGTAAGAGTCCGGCATAGCATCCATTAGGATTTCCACAAGGAAAAAAAATCTCCTTTATTACTATTCTATTTGTTTTGCTATACAATGCGTTGCCTTTCATGACCAGTATGGCCACTAGCCGTTATACATAGAAGATAGTTCGCACATCGTTGTTGAGTCAATCAAAATCAACCAAATTAGTCTACAGGACGTAGGCCCCAGTCAATTATAGTTGAATGGATTTGCAGAATTATTACATATTTTCAATTGTATATATACTTCTAGACTTCTACATTGTATTCGACATATGTACGTATTTTTGCACTTATGTGTGATTCAGAGTGTTAATTTTCGTAGTCTTTCCTACACGATGGTATTATCGTGTAGGAAAGACTACGAAAATTAACACTGTGAATCACACATAAGTGCAAAAATACGTACATATGTCGAATTTCCTACACGATAATACCTCTACTTTACTTATCACTGCATTATATACCGTTGACTAGTAGATATTGTCCATGACATTGAGTCTGCCAATGTACATCTATTGCTTAAATTTAAAGTCTTTTAATATTTGTGCCTACAATTTGAGTTAAATAAATAACTAACGCCTTATCAAAAATTTCAACGTTCTACACTGTCTGCTATAGATTTTTTTATTTCTGACATTACTGGAAGTGACTGTTTTCTCATCCGCAACCTCTTTAAGGTCTGTTTTAAAAGCTTCGTCCTCTTTAGTCAGCATGTGCTTACAGGTAAAGAGGCCTTTCATCTATAACTGGAATTTAGTTGCCTCTAAAAAAATCCGAGTTCGTTAGATTTTTAGCAAATTCGTAAGATTGCCTTCGTGATGGTTTATGTGTCTGGGCTTTTACTAAATTGTTTCGTAAAAATTTACATCATGTGGGATTTGAAATTTCTTTTATAGAATTTGTAATCATTCAAAAATTGATTATAGTATATTATGTATAGTAGCTCATGTTAGCCACGCAACGTTCTTTTGTCCGATACCTACGAATTTCGGTAACATAAAAAGAAAATTAATCTCTACAAAAATCCAATACTAAACTTCATCAATCTTGTGTAGGTACCTACTATTACGAATTGTATTTATTTGCAAGACGTTTAAATTGCTATGAAAAAAAATTGATCTTTGAAAAATGATATAATAAATATTGTTTCTTAGGTCTATTCTTGAAGAAATATTGCACATTCAAGTTCTTGCCAATTTATCATGATGAGTGACGTTTAATTACAAGTTATCTAGGGCCTTAGCTTCTATCAGCAATAAGCACTAATATGGGTATTATTACATTGGTTTTTTCGTCATTGTGATTATGCCTCAAATTTTAATTGTAGTTTCATTTATTTTCATTTTAGGTTATTTCAGATTAAGGTACTTTTATAAGTTTTTGATGAATATCTATTACCCTATTTTGTATTAGATTTTTTAATTTTGTTTTTTCTTATCGCGGTTCATTATTGAGGTTATTCTAGCTTAAACTTAAAACGAGGTCATCTAACTTCGGAATAATGTCTTTCCAAGAGGTGAGATTTGATGTCCATGTAAAGCACATTTCAAATTTCGTGGGTAGAGTATCAAAAGATATTTGCTCAACGTATAGGATTTTTACACAATCAATATTAACAGTTTTTTTAAAGTCAAAATGACATATAAGTAGGAACCTAATTACAGTATTTAGCTCCATCATCATCATCTAAGCGTCTGTCCCAGTTGTCGGGATTCGCTTATTTAGCTCCATCACAAATAAATCTAATTTAGCACAAATAAAGCCGGTTTCAATAATCTATATAGATCGCTACCACAGATAAACAGTTGAATTTTTAACTTTTGTGACAGATAGTTCAATGTCGTAGGTAAATATTTCTATCTATCTTTGGTTATTGAAACCGAAATGTGCGTCGGCAGGTACCGAGGGTAACTATAGGACATTATTTTAGTAGTACCGGCCATAAGTCTTTCTGTAGTCTAGATATTACAAGTAATAATAAGTGTAACAGACAAAAGTATCTTTCAACATTTAAATAAATCTATACTAACATTATAAAGCTGAAGAGTTTGGTTATTTGGTTGAACGCGAACGCTCCGACCAGTAGTCCCTAAGATTAACATATTAGGGACTACTGGTCGGATTTCAATAATTCTTTTTGTTTTTGATAGCCCAGATATTTGTTTTTAGTGTTTGAAAGCAGATAGATAGTATTTTATGAGTTAATGTTGAATTTATTAGCGAGGGGATTAAATAGGTCCGAAGGGAGTTTGAAGTATGTCACGGGTGAAGCCGTTGGTGGTTACCTATTATTTATAACGATAAAGAGAGCTATTTGTAGAATAATAACGATGTCTGGCTATGCCGTCTTCATCAATTCGGCATAGGACTAGTACACCTTCACACTGGGAGTACTCGTAAAGCATAATGCGTGAAGTCAAAGAAGACGATGGTTGACGTATCATCAATAAATATCAACTTGACAATATGGCTGAAATTCTTCTATTTTCAAAAAGATCGCTTTTCATATATCGAAATAAAAAAACTTCGTTTTGTAAAGCTACATTTGTGATTTGTTTTAGGTTCTTATCCTAAAATATGAACTAAATATCACCAGGATTTACACTATTCTTTTCGAGGGAACGGGACCCTAAAATATATAACTTTCTATTTTAAATAAAAAGGGTAAAATATTGTGTTAAGGTATATATATATAATACTAAGTACTTCATTATTTATATATGGGACCATAAGAAGAGAGTTTCTACATAACCATCTATTTGTAAGAAAATGACATTAACGAATATTTATGTAAAGGGCAGCTGTTATCACTGCAATGTTATTAAATACTTACTCACTCTCTTTATTATCAACTTAATGTCACATTCAAGCAATAATCAGCTATCGTTTGTCAAGCTTTCCTTATCGGGATTTCCTGTTTTCAATGTAACTAGAACTATAACTTGTTTTATGTAACATACATATATATTTAGACCTAAATAATTACCAATGGTTAATAGAATGTGGTTTCTTGGCAATGTCAACAACATGACAAACAGAAATATCAAATAAATCTACTTACATGAATATGAAATCCTTTGTGTTTTCAGTATGTTATAGTCATAATTATCTTTCTTTGTTACAGAAATCGCTTCAATATCTTGTGCATACAAGAATATTAAAAGTACAGAACAAACAAGCGCACCGCCCACGTTGCGAGATAACACAGCATCCCGTCCAGAGAGAAATTAATCTGGCACACGGTAACAGGAAATATGCCGATAAAGTGCTCGATGCTATAGCAGTGTTGAAGAGGAAACCAGTGACCGTTCAGACACACGAACATGCTTAGCTGACACCTGTAAAAAGTAACCATGTTTTACGATAAGCCGCTGAAAGCATCTATTGACAATCCACACTATAATAATAAAAGAATAACAAATTCTTTAATAACCAATATGTCTCATCCAGTCCTTACGTCACGAGACGATCAAACATTGCGTCTTATAGCAAATAACTGTACAATCACGAACAATAATCATTCCATTGATAATTTAGAACAAGTTCACCAACCGACTGACTTAGATAGATGTAGGATATATAAAGATAAATACGAATATGACTACGAAAGGCGATGCTCAGCTAAGAGTAATGTCGAACGATGCAAATTGCATAACAAAAAAGATGGACACGAATCAGAATCGATTGGAAAGAGGGATGATAGTGATATAATCGGTAGTAGAAAGCTAGCCGCTAATTTGAAATTTAAATGTACTGAAGATGCACAATGCATGGAAGCGATCGGGAGGACAATAGGCGTCCTCGTGCGTGCGTTAGCCTTTATGGGACTGTTCCTGTCCATGTTTGCGACTTGTAGCGCGGCGCCTTCGAATTCTCGACCCACGCGGAGTGCTCATCACGAGAAATCTGCGGTAAGTGTTTTTATTTTTATTCATACCCAATATGGTACAGATTTACATATATCAAACAAAAGTAAAGCTAGTAGTCACAATCTCTTATTAAAAATAAAATGTTTGCCGTGAAACATTGTTTTAGTGTTATTCTGGATGATAAATTGATTACTTACCATTGTATAGTTTTATTATATTCTTCTATTGTTTAACAGTAAAAAAAAATAAGTTACTACAAAAATCATATATCTAACACATATTATTCATAGTCCTGATGAAGATTGTAAAAAATGAAATTATAAAGTAAATAATGAAACGGTTATGAATAAAAAATATACAAAAAGGAATTATAGATAAAATTTTGTTTTTTATTTAACATTTAAAGCACTAGATTGTGCCTAATAGATTTTTTCAAAAGTGAGAATCTACTTAAATGTTACGTTCATTAAGATTTTGAAAGAAATGCATTAAATTATTTTATGCCTTAACATCATTACAATCGACAGTTTGTCAAAAAACACAGTATTTCAAATATTGTACACATGTAAAGCAGAGCCCTACATATAATACGTAATACAGAGGCTTACATGTTCATGCATACTAAACAGTCCTAAGAGACGTGCATCCGACTTTGTATTTCGTCTCCCCAACCGGAAACATGCACCGCATTGTGCTAGGATTGTCTGTCTTATCTGAATCTACAGATCCTCCCTCGCCAGACAATGTCTTACTTTGCATAGACTTTTTTACTAGCAGTGGCACAGACGTTTTATACGAAATACGAGTAGACATGTTTAGTAAACAGACTCTTTATCATATTCTTTGAAGTAACTATTAGATTATAAACATTAAAACATTTAAATTTGAACATAAAATAGTATTAAATTTAAATTTGTGTCAAAAATTAAACATTAACTGCCTGATAAAAAAATGATTCACCCTACAAATTATAAATTTACCAATCGAATTGTATAGCCAAAACACCAAAAATCAAAAATTAACGTGAAACGTATTTTGAGAAATGTTTGTCTAAATTTAGATAAATACAGAAAGCTAAATGTAGTGAAACTATTGTAGATTCAGACTTTAAAATTATTCTTGATGTATTTTGTGAGATATAAAAGCAAACATAATTTCAGAATATTTCGAAAGGCAGCCCTCAAGTGTATTGAACATTGTTATATTAATACAACTTACAAAATGTGTGAATGACTTTTAGATTCATTTGATGTTGTCTGATTAGGTTTTGTGTACATTGACCGCCATCTTCGTAGTTAAATTGAGTACACAATGCCAGTGTAATTTTGCTACAGAAATTACTAAATTAACTATTTTTACTTCTTCAGTTAGTATGAACATGCTACTCGATTCAATTGTAAAGTTCATTGCTTTAGAAGTTTGCTATTTATCCTTTGAATAATTTGGAAAGTAAGGTAAAAGTAAAATTCTGTTTTTAAAAACCAAGAAACAGATTCGAACAGATACCGTTAGATTTGTAGTAATATTGTTTGGGTGCGGTGGGAACACACGTTAACAAAGTCTACCTACTACTTTACCTCCAGCTATAGTAAATAGTTTGTGAGGAGCAGGTTAAAGTCGGTAGTATTACACTACGCTACCGACTTCAACTCAGGTTTCGAAAACGCAAGTCCGTCAGCCACTAGGGTAACGCCTCGCTGTATTAGATTTTTTCATCCCAGTCGTTCATTTATTTTCATTGCTTTTTTTTCCATTAATTTTAGTTACGTGCTCACTTTCTTTATACTAACTTTAATCATAAAATAAATATTGATGAGGGGTACGCATCCCGCTCCCCATGGTTTGATTGTCCCCACGATTGCTACAAGTCAAAGCCTATCTTTCTTATGTGGAAATTATTACCAAAGTGTATGTAATTCCGAATAATCATTCCAAATAATGCAATGTGTACGAAGTAAATCTTAAACACGTGTTTTGCATCACGTAAGCCGGAGAAAAAGTCCTAGGACTTTTTCTCAGGCTTCCGTATGTTTAAATGGATTGTAAGTGTCATAGAACCAAAACTTTGTGAATCATAAAGACTTTAATGAGATAAGTTTTACTTTTATTATACTTATTGTATATTTAAAAAAAGAAACCCTTATGAAACCAATGCCATTCCTCTATTTATCTGTAATTTATTGTTGTATTTTTCTGTTTTGTTATAATTTGTCTGGTTTTGAGAATATTGACGAAAGAAGTTACATTTCTTGTCATTTTATTAGTATCATAAAATTGTAAATCATGTGTAATGGTTACAAGGTTCGAACACCAAAAAAGTAACATTATTGTCTGTGTGTTTTTTTGTTCCGGGTAATTATCTGTATGACTGGGCCGATTTTGACAGGACTTTCGCTGTTAGATAACTGATATTACAGGAAGATAGACATGATCAGTAATATAGATAAAGTAGACGTTTAGCTTAGAAAAAGAATATAAAACTGTAATAAAAAGAATCAACTAAAGTATATTAGCGTATTCTAAACAGACATAACAAAATCTTGAAGTTTTGCTAACAAGTTTCAGAGTTATGTTTTACATGGAATGAATATCAAATTAGTATTAGATATCATAATATATACGTATATATCTTCTACTAAAACCTATGTCAATAACGATATGAAAATGGCGGGCGGCGTGCAATGAATTGCCAATTTTGTGTTTTGAAACAAAAAATAATCAACCTCATAAAAAATAATAAAATAAATAAATAAATATAAATATCTATCACGCCTTATCCCCGAAGGGGTGGCAGAGGCATATTATATGCCCACTTTTCACCGTGTGGATTCCTGTCCCACGTAAGATGGAGGTGGAGAGCCCATTGCCGTGTTGAAATAGACAGACGCAAGTTGTGGCTACCTGCTGTTGAAATTTTTAAGCCGCCCATAAGGCCTTCAACCAGGCTTAACGACTGCCATTTTACTGGCAACCGGGACCAACGGCTTAACGTGCCTTCCGAAGCACGGAGACGCTCGCAAATGTAAATGCCACAAAGTGGTCACCCATCCGAGTACCAGCCATAGTGAAAGTTGCGTAACTCAGTGATTGTTTACAGAACACTGAGACCGCGGAGCCACGAGCGCTTCATAAAAAATAATCACATTAAAAACATTGAAATCCATAAAATCTTTCTGTAAAAGGGATTGTTGTTTCCAAACGGATTAAGAACCATTATATGCCGCATTGAGTGCATGTAATATGGGCACAAAAAGCTAGCGAGTCGTATTAGATTACTGGCAGTGACAGACGGACGGACCGTTTGGGAGGAGATTAATGGGCTAAGTGACGAGTGGGAAGCATGCCCCAGTGTTCGCGTCTTGGGAACACTTCCATTTATTACGTGAGGCGTAACAAATAGTGAAAAATTCGACTAATTTTATTGGAGCTGACGGGAAGTTGTATAAAGCGGTACGGAACGACTTTGTGATTTAATTTCTTGTTGTATTACAGCTTTTCTTTGATTATATCTTTTGTAATGCGTTTAATAAATGATCTATTTAGCTGAAATACTGTTAATACTGTTGATTGATAGCATGTAGTGGAAGTTGCTACATATGTTGAAAAAATAATAATGAGCGGTTGTGGGCCCCGCGTCCGAAACGAAATTCCTTAAGTAAATAAAAGTAAAATATAATGTTTATAATCTAATCATAAATATTAAATAAATAAGTAAAAAGAAGGATATTACCTGGTATCAAGACTTTGTAACATACATATTCATTAACAACATAAAATTAAAATGTCTAGTGACTTACAGTTTCTGATAACATTTTAAGATTACGGACGTTGTACTAGTACTAATGGTAGTACTAGTATATAGTTACCTACGAGTATATCTTAAGAGGACAAATTTTACTTCTTTGCATACTAAAATGAAGTCGCTTTTGTTGTCTGCTCGCTTTAATTCTGTTAAACTCCTCAACGGTTTTCAATCCAGTTTTCAAAAAGAGGTAAGTGATTCAAGAGAAAAGTTAATATTTATAATATATGCATATCATTTTAATAATATGTCGCAAATAATATTTTAATTATAAGTATTGAATTTTCCTAGAACTGGTACTTCCATCAGCAAGTTTGTTTCCTGCAGTTTGCATTTTACAAAACTTAATTGCCATAATAAAAAATTCACGCATTCAATCTAACACAAACACTTTATCAACAACAGATTTTTGACGCTGTCTCCTTTCCTCTTATAGAAGCTTTCAGTCACATTTAGATAGTTTTAGATAGTGTCGTCATAGATCATCACTAGTGAATAAACTAAAATAGTTCCATTAATATTTCTTTCCAGATTCTCACTCACAGGCTCTATTTGATGCCTTGCGAATCTGGCAAATAAATAAATAAATATTATGGGACACTATTTTACACAGCGATATCTAGCCCAAACTAAGCAACGCGTAAACGCATTCCCGTGTCAAAAAAGAACTAAGCCATTAGCTTGTACTAAGGGATCTACCAGTAGACAACTGATATAAAAATGAGATAATAATAGTAGTTTATGATACTGTTGCATAATAAGGGTTCTTATAACATGTGTGTTTTAAAAAAACGAGCCGTTGGCGAGTTTTTTTTAGTATCACACGAGTGTTATAAGACCAAGTTATGTACAGTGTCATACACTACTTTATCTACTCTCATACTATAATACGTAAAACAATATTGCAAATAAAATGATGAATATAACAACAAATTTATTTTTTAAATGTCAAATGTTGGGGCCAAGGCGCAAACATTGATTGTGCATGCGCGCTTGCGTCGCGGACTCGTTCATTGAAACCAATGATTGAAACCTTTTTTTTTAAGTAGAGGTTCTACCTCCTTGGTCCCGCTGGAGGTTGTATAGGTGTATCGTTATGATTAAAAAGTTAAATAAATATCCATCACGCTATATCCCCGAAGGGGTGGCAGAGGCATATTATATGCCCACTTTTCACCGTGTGGATTCCTGTCCCACGTAATAGGTGGTGAGCCCATTGCCGTGTTTAAATAGACAGACGCAGGTTGTGGCGACCTGCTGTTGAAGGTTTTCAAGCCGCCCATAATTCCTTCAACCAGGCTTAACGACTGCTATTTTACTGGCAACCGGGACCAACGGTTTAACGTGCCTTCCGAAGCACGGAAACGCTCACAAATATAAATGCCACAAAGTGGTCACCCATCCAAGGACCAGCCATAGTGAAAGTTGCGTAACTCAGTGATCGTTTACAGAACACTGAGACCGCGGGGCCGCGAGCGCTTCAAAATAAGAAAATGCAGAATTATTTCTAATAACGTTCTTAATTTGAAACTATATGACTTAAACGAATTAAGATAATTTTGTATTGTGTGTGTATATGTACTTACTTATATGTTTTTTTTTAATTTCTAAAGTAGAGTGCTCTTGTCTTTGTAACATCGCTTCTTACACCAAGTTCCTACATTTTCAATCTCGCCTTTATCCCCGAAGGGGTGGCAGAGGCATACTATACGCCTCATTCACCGTTTATATTTATTTCCCATGTATAACATGGTGAGCCCATTGCCGTGTTGAAAATTAGATAAAAGTTTCTTCATGTTTTCAATTTCACGAATTCGTATAAAAATACCTTAAACTATCACCAGCTGGTACAAAGCCGAAATGTAAGTCCAAAATAGACGAACTTCACAATGAGGTCAAGTGAAGTGAGATGAGTGCACACAGATTTGAATCGAATTTAATTAGAGTTGTAACACGGGCGTGACTGCTGAGTTTAACAGTTTCCTGCGCTTGCGTTGGTCGGCCTGTTTGTAATGTTTGTATAAAAGATTAGTTATGTAACTATACTGGTCAGTTGCGATACTGCACCTCTCTGATCTGAACTTTGGTTTATGGTTTTTGAAAGCCTACAACCGCGGCCCTGCCCGCGTGAAGTTTGAACTTATTTATTTATCTATCTATCACGCCCTATCCCCGAAGGGGTGGCAGAGGCATATTATATGCCCACTTTCCGCCATGTGTATTCCTGTCCCACGTAATAGGTGGTGAGCGTATTGCCGTGTTGATAGAGACAGACACAGGTTGTGGCTACCTGCTGTTAAATATTTTTAAGCAATGGCATAACGTGCCTTCCGAAGCACGGAAACCCTCGCAAATGTAAATGCCACAAAGTAGTCACCCATTCGTGACCAGCCATAGCGAAACTTGCTTATGGCAGTGATTGTTTGCATAAAACTGAGTCCGCGGGATCACGAGCGCTTCTTAAAAATAAGAAAGAAAGGAGACTTGAGACTTTAACTTAGGTATTAAACAAAAAAACGGGATTTTGTGTAAAAACTCTTATGTGTGTAGTTGTCGAAACTGAAACAATTGTCGATCGACAACACGTAAATATCTTAGTGCTGAGCATTAATAAAAAGGAAATGTTAATAGCGTTATTAATTTGTATCTCAAAGAAAGACTGTGTATGAAATATCAACAAATTCCAACCCCACATATTGATGTGTGATTAACTAAATTACTCACAAATTATAAATAAATATTTTGAAATGTGAAAAGTTATTAATTTAAAGCTCGTAATATGGGATTTAATCCAGATAACGGGTATTTCTAAATAAATACACATTTTATTTAAATTACAACCAGAACGGCAATTTTAAAGCTTTTTTCTACAACACGACATGTTAAAACAACTACCTTATTGGTCAAAAATTTAAAGATGTTGCTACAGGCAGTATGTCAAGTGTTATAAACACTTACCTACCATGCACAATGTCTATTCAAAAACCATCTGTGCCATCATTGGGGAGCGTACTTCAGTTACACTATATGTTATTTATATTTGAGTAGCTGACTCCTACGGCTTTGCTCGTGACATAATTAGAACCCCTGCCGTACCCATTTAATCCCGTGGCTTAAATCCTTTTACAAAATGTATTAAAATTTTACCGATTAGTTGACATTTATGATTATTGCTCCGCTCTCTGGGGTAGTAGCGTGATGATATATATAGCTTTGCTCGATAAATGGAATAAACAACACAAAAATATTTTTACCTATTACGTGGGACAGGAATCCACACGGTGAAAAGTGGGCATATAATATGCCTCTGCCACCCCTTCGGGGATAAGGCGTGATGGATATTTATTTTATTTTATTTTTTAAATATTTTTTTCAATTCGGATCAGTAGTTCCTGAGATTAGCGTGTTCAACGAAACAAAGAAACTCATCAGCTTAAATTATTGGTTATTTATAGATACGGCTATAATATTATAAGTGCATTATAATTAATTTCATTTATACATAGTAAAAATGAATTTGCTGCCTGCCGTCTGTATGTAAGACCTTTTATAGTACACAACGGATTTTTATAATACCTACATATATTATTTCCAACCTACTTACATGCTATACGCAGTTTGTACCGCGTGGTAGTACAAAGTGGTTTATATTCAAAACAACTGTTTTATTTTACGAAATAATATTTATAAAAATAAATAAATATCGTTATTAAAAGTGATGTACAAAAGTGATCTTGTATATGGTTGTAAATAAAATAATGGATTATAAATTCAGGTCAAGCACAATACGTGACCAAATGAAAATATTGTTAGAGTCGCCATGTTTACATTTCCTATACGAGCATTTTTTTTTTGTTTTGTCAGCTTCTTGCCCTGTGTCGATGACAAATTTCTTTTAAAAAGCAATCTTAATATTAATAATATTATTTGCGAAAGTTTGTATGGATATTTGTTACTCTTTCACGTAAAAACTACTGAATGGATTTTAATGAAACTTTACAGTAATATAGCTTATACATCAGAATGTGTTATTCTGATGTGTGAGCTATATTACTGTGAAGTTTATATATAGGCTACTTTTTATCCCGGGAACAAGTTCCTTTGGGAAACAGGAACGGGAAAACTTCTCTCCGCGAGTGAAGCCGCGGGCATCCACTAGTGTTATTATAAATCGTTTCTTGTTGTAATGTAGTCACTATAGCTGCCAGGAGCAGATATTATTTTGCTTTTCGGCGTTTTGTGGGCCTTTTTTTTACACAGTGCCGTCTATTTCTTATTATTATTATTTATTTATTATAGTAGTTTTTACGTGAAAGAGTACCAAACATCTATACAAACATTCGCATATATAATACTAGCTGACCCGCCCGGCTTCGCCCGTGATATACTTCGAACCCCGTGGCACCTATTTAATCCCGTCGTTTATTAATTTTACGATTATGTATGAACATTTTCCAAATTACTTGATTACTTCTCCGCTCTCAAGTGCCCGCAAGGCCCGGTCGAATGTTTGTTACACGAAATTAATTTCTTCGCGCATTTTTTTGATATTGCCATATCGCCTAAGATATTCATTTAATTTGCAAAGTGAAAAGGGACAAAATAATCTTTACAAAATGCTGAAACCAACTAACATATTAAAAATGATAAGGATTGATAATGTATTTGTGTAAATAGCCTTTAAATGACCGCTTTATTATTGCTGTTTTTTTAAGTATTAAAATGGATATAATACAGTATCCTTAAGAGATAGACATATACCGTCGCGGACTTTTTTGTAGACCTATATTAGATACATAATTCCACAATACATTATTTTGTTATATCTCAAAGGGTTTAGGCAGCGTTTTCTTTAAAAGCTCCCAGACGGCTCATATTTTTAGACACCACCAACATAAATCGTTATAATTAAGTTAATGTATATAAAAACTTAACAAAATATACATAAAAACCTTTTATAAGAATCACTCTATCAGCGAAAAACGACTTTGTTTTATAATATGTAGTGATTATTAAGATGCTTTATTGTAAACAAGCGAAAACAGAAGCAAAAGGAGTATTCATGAATCACGAAGCCTGGCGAGCTGTCCTCTCTGACTACCAAGTCAGGGATATAGCGTGAAGATAGTTAGTTAGTTTTTTATTGTAAACAAATAATGAAATAAATAAAACATTACACATACACTTCTGTATATTGTACTACAAGTAACAACTAGTAGTACAAGATACTACAGAACTAAATAATCCATTGTTTTTATACCTGACTGTTAGAAGGTACGCAGAAAACTGACATCTACACAATGATAAGCATAGGTATCGCAAAATTACCGCAAATTTTACTGTTAACCTACTCGTAAAATCGTAATGTAAATAAATCTGTCATAATGTTGCCAGTTCATGCAAATAAATCACTTTTAAAGTATCTGTACAATTATATCTGAAGTTATGTTATATTCTTGGAATAAAATAATTAAAAGAACATAAAAAATTGGTTTATTCTTGTCTTTTTATGCCACTGAGGTAGCAGACAAGCATGTTACCGTAGCCTATGGACGTATGTATACAAATTGAAAGCGTAAACGGTAATATACTATAACGGAAATATCATTAATTTGTTTCATATTTAGGTTTAACAAAACATGAGGCAAAAGTCATTTCACTAGTCTATTGCCGTCTACGCTTTCGAATAATGGTCGAGAATCGGTGGCCTGAGGTGCTACTGATACACCCGCGTTACTGACGCTGTGAAAACCTTCTAAGACCCATTTTAAAGAACCTTATAATGTAGACGTTTTGGAAACCAAGTACCCACAGAAAAATCGCGCTCTAGAAAGTATAAAAATAAACAAGGAAGGCGCTCGTAGCCTCAGTGTTTTGTAAACAAATAGTGCGTTAAGCATCTTATTCTACGGTCCTTCATGAGATGGGTGCCTGTTTATTACTTGAACTTTTACGAACGCTTTCATGCTTTGAATATAAATAGTTTGGGATACAAACTAGCGGTCTCGGGTGCCAATAACATGGCAGTTGTCGTTAAGTTAAAAATAAGGTATTGAATTGCGATTGAAAAATCAGCAAATTCTACACAAGTCTATGGTCTATTTCAGCTCGACAGTGCAAGTGATGCTCCCTCAGGTGTTGCAAATTACTATGCGCTACTACTACGACCACTATTAATCAAATGAGACGTATGCAATTTTAGTAGTATTAGAAATCAATTTCTTTGATATTCTATCGATTACACCAAGCTCATTATCATTAAATCATTAAAATGCTTATATAGACTCATTCATTCGCTAAAATTTGTTGAAAACATAACCACTATCTTTACGCTGTATCCCTGACGTGGTAGTCAAAGAGGACAGATCTTCGCGATCCATGCATACTTCTTTCGCTTCTTCAAGATTCATCAATCGCTTCATACATCCGAGTACTTTTGACTTTTCCGTTTTTGAGCAATCTGCTCACGCGGGCCTTAATATGTAAGAATACACACACAATATATCACAATATGTATTAAAACATACACAATTACAAATATACTCGGAAAAAAATGTTTAAAAGCGACGATCAAAACTTATTTAACTCAAAGTCACAGTAACAAGAAAGCATTTTAGCTTTGTAGTAGTTTCCTTTGAATTTAGTGATGATAATATTCACAAAATTAACATAGTTACTGAAGTAGAAAATAAATAGATATACATCAAGTTTTATATATGAAATGCTAATGGTTGTTAGAATTTTGGTAAGCAAACATTTAACATATTGTTCATAAGTTTTGGTACGGTTATAAACCGTAACGACAAACATACTTGGTAGGTAGCAACCATGTATATTTAAATACAACGTCAACATTGAATCCATTTATTTCTATTATGTTTCTACTGGTTTCAACCATGTGCTCATTGGCGGGAACCTCATCAAAACACGTGTTTATTAGGTGTTCGTAAAGTACAAATAAGAATTCAGTAGGTACAGTTTTCTTATTTGTAGTCGTATAATAGCTACCACATAAATCCACTCCTGCTAGCCCTCAATATAGTCGTAGTATTAAGGGCTGTCACAGTACAAAATTACACAGAAATTTACTTCTTTCAGCTGTGTCTGATATTTAAATTTTATAGACTATTTTATTTTTTCTTAAATTAAAACCGTCTCTTATGCTATTTAGACCGAAAACGCTAACAGCCAACGCTATTCTTCAGTTTGTTCTTCTCTTCGGTCTTCTTTCTTCTTCTTCGGTTTATTTAAACCTTTTTGTCTCTAACCCTACCTTAATTATCTTATACTATCTTAAACTCATCGTATGTTATCACTCAACTATCTACCTATTCTTTTACTGCGGGGATGACTGCGTAGTGAGACGGTCGATCTGGGGACCGAGTCTGCTATTTTAATCGTATCGAAATCGTCGCTCAATAGAAAGCCACCGGTACACTTTTGACAGTTTTTTTAGTCTACTATTACAATCGTACTCCAATAGACTTCTATCGGTAGGCCGATAGAATTCTACTAACAATTACCGCGCCAGTGGCCGCTAATCAGTACTAACATTTTGACAGCTAAAAATAACGATTCTAGTTCTATTCTAATGGCTTGTCAATAGTAGTTTCGGCCCCCTGTAAGCGTTTTCGCTGTTAATTTCATCGACAGCCTAATGTTTCTAAGTAGATAAATTACGGCCTCTTCTTCTTCATCTTCCCAATAAAGTATTCACAAATGCAGTAAATTTGCAGTATACCCACCAAGCAGGCAATAAAACAATAAAAATTGATAACTGCAGCAAGCTTACAATAGAACTTATCTTAGGAACACTTATTCGCATCCTACACTGATAATAATAAACCTGGTAACTGGATAGACGTGTTGATTTCATTGTATATGTACTTTACTAGAGTATATCTTAAGTATCTCTAAAAATATCCATCACGCCTTATCCCCGAAGGGGTGGCAGAGGCATATTATATGCCCACTTTTCACCGTGTGGATTCCTGTCCCACGTAATAGGTGGTGAGCCCATTGCCGTGTTGAAATAGACAGATGCAGGCTGTGGCTACCTGCTGTTGAAATTTTTTAAGCCGCCTATAAGGCCTTCAACCAGGCTTAACGACTGCCATTTTACTGGCAACCGGGACCAACGGCTTAACGTGCCTTCCGAAGCACGGAAACGCTCGCAAATGTAAATGCCACAAAGTGGTCACCCATCCGACGACCAGCCATAGTGAAAGTTGCGTACCTCAGTGATCGTTTACCGAACACTGATACCGCGAGGCCACGAGCGCTTCAAGTATTCAGTATCTCTACCTATTATGTTATAAAATGTAAATAAATCCCTACATGCTTAAGTAACTTAATGTAATACCATGATATTAAAATTTCCAAAAAGTTTATAGAGATTGTTAGCAATTTTTTTTTACAGTGCGTTTACCTTTTAGCCCATCTATCTATATATATAAAAATGAATTCCTATTTCCCTTGGCTACTCCATCACGCGTGAACGGCTGGACCGATTTGAAAAATTCTTATTGTATTAGATAGCTCATTTATTGAGGAAGGTTCTAAGCTATATATCATCACGCTACTACACAGCAGAGCGGAGCAGTAATAATAAATGTCAATCGCGGAAAGTTTCATACATTTTTGGAAAAGTAGTAAGTGACGGGATTAAATGGGTGCCACGGGGTTGGAAGTACGGCACGGACGAAACTGGGCAGGTCAGCTAGTATTAATATATTTATAAGCTTATTCTATATGATCTAGAGAACTGATTCACGTCTCACAATAAACTATATTTGAAAGTGTTTCTGTCCTAATTTGAAACCCTGACTATCTCTAGAATTATATTGAAATAATTATTTTTCCCCCTTTGTATTAATTTAGCCCCAAATTTAGTATTTTTGTATGAGCAATGTCCAAATAACCGTCGTTCACTGACGTGAAGTCATTATATAAAGTGTCGCGCCACTGACACATGTCAGAAACACATGGTAGAAAATCGTTTGCTAGGTCAATTAGTAAATATAAGTACTATTGTAAAAAGTGCTTTTATTCCGAAGGTTCCTTATACCTGATCAACTTTCTACACATAATTTGTTATAATATGCAGGGCTTAAAAATAGACACAAACTTTGAAATTAATCCCTCATATGTTCCGGTATCTGACCATAATCACGTCTAGGAAGTAAAATTTGTCCTTCACGGGTATTAAATAAGCCCACAATTTGCATAATTAATGAAAATTACCACTAGACAATTTTATAAAGAGACATAAAACCGGGTGTTTTGGTGTTTCGATGGTAGGTATTGGAAGGTAGTCAAAGGAGCAAAAAGCGCAGTTGCCCCACGGTTTCATCCGTTACTGTGGGAATACAGGAAATAAATATAGCGTAAGTTACTCCTTATAACATAAGTTATCTGCCAGTGAAAGTCCCGTTAAAATCGCTCCAGCCGTTTCAGAGATTAGCCGGAAAAACAGACAATAGACAGAAAAAAAATACTTAAATGTTTTTTTCAAGTATATACTCTTATATGCAATTAGTAAAAAGCTTTTGGTATAACAAACAGACGCTTCAATTTTATTTATAAAAAACTAACTATCTTCACGCTGTATCCCTGACGGGGTAGTCAGAGTGGATAGATCATTTGCGGCTTCGCGGTCTATGCATACTTCTTTCGCTTCTTGCAGTTTCATTAATCGCTTCCGAGTACTTTTTTAGTATTAATCTGAATAGATAATAGAATATCTATGGTATAGATCGATTTTGTGTTATTTTAGGAGATTAGGCGGCAAAATGGCTGACACCTAGCTGTAAATTATTTTAAAATAGTGCATTTATCTTGTTTTATGTGCGGCAGTGGTGGTTTCTTGGACATAAAAGTTGTGATAACGTGCTATAATAGTAAGAAACAGTGAAATGCGATTTTCCTTCTTGCCGCGTAAACTCCATTGAAAACCTCAGTGTAACAACCACTATTATACTGGGGTGAGACTGACCTTGACTTAAGACTAGACTTGACTAAGACGTAGAGGACGAGGATATTTTAGATAATAAGAAGATTAAAGAAATACGAAATAATTAAGATTTGGCTAAAAAGTGTAAGAAACCAGGCCAATATGTTATTTTAGGAAGAATCCTTATCGGAGCGCTGCGCGTTTTAAATGAAATGCATCTTATACTTAGTTATCTGGTCAACAATGACGATCTTTTGGTTGCCTCTGGATACAATGTATGTACACAAACGGTTGGCATTGTAAGATATGTGTTTAATCTGTTATGCAGTAACGAGGTCACATGTGATGACTGTGTCGGCCGGCGCCATAATTATACAAATAGGCTGACTTCTAGAGGAAATCAATCTTACAAAATAAATTCAAATGCTCAAGCAATTGACTGCCTCTGTGGCACGGTGGGAGTGCATCCGACTGCTACGCAAGAGGTCGTGGGTTCGATTTCCACCCAGGATAAAACTTTGTGTGATGAGTACGATGGATTATTCTGTGTCTGGGTGTTATTTATCTATAATATGTATTTAAAAAATATGAACGTATTTAGAAATATATAAGTATGTTAATCAGTTATCTGGTTACCTTAGTACAAGCTCTGCTTAGTGTGGAATCAGATGGCGTTTTGTGAGTTGTCCCAACAATATTTATTTATTTATTTAATTCATAACAAATATTTGTTGTCATGGGTAAATCTGGTAACAAAAAGAAAATTGCGCCCAACGTGGGGCTCGAACCCACGACCTTGACATTAAGAGTCTCATGCTCTACCGACAGCTAACCGCGTATTAGCTATTAGCGCTCAAATTAGCCTATTTATTGAAAACAAAATAAATATGATTCCATGATGTTAATAAAATTAAATGTTTACCATAACACTTAACCATCTTAACCATAAACACGAACACGATCGTACATCCTGTCAATCATGTTTTAATAATATTTTAAAGGGAGGTATTAAAATCAGTTAATCCTCAAAATCTTTTTAACAACAAACTTTTTTTAAATGCGATTGAAAGTATTGCAGAAAAGCATAAAATCTTAGTCCAGGCATCTTTTGTAGGCTGCCTGCATATTGGATTTTTAGTGACGTGACTTTACTTTCCGAGCTAATGTAGCAACCATTTTCATTTGATACCCATTTTGTAGAAGTACATTAAAAATAACTACAATATAACCTACATTAAAAAACAACACAGCAAAGAATTTGATGACAATGCGTGACAATGAGATAACAAGAAGTGCTTTTTAGCCAGTTAAAACAAATAAAATTAAAAATATGACATGCGTGACAATATGTATGTATGTATGTAAAGTAGCACTTGACCAGTAGTCGGTACTTACCACAGTACTAACTCATAATTAGATTGACGATTTGGAGGACATCGCTATTGACCCATATACTCATAACTAAGTACTATCTATAGCTTCCTATCCGACGAACATATATATTTTATCAAAGTCGAAAAATTTTTGACAAAAATTCTGCGTAAATGAGTGCTAAGTTAAATGTAGAGGTAATAATTTTGACGTTCATGGGTGTTATTTTGTAACCTATAAATAAAGATATTTTCATTTCTTTTCTGAAATTCTTACCGCAGTGAGCATTAGTGTTTATAAAATTGATTGTTTTTGATTGCAGCACTAAGGTTATTGGTGGTATTACTAAATGTTATATTGAGCATTCCTTCATTTGTTCAGTAAAGGATACGAACGATTGAATTATTCCTAGTTGTCACCCATTGGTCTAAAGTCGACCATAACTGAATATGCATTTTATGTAAAAAAGTATGTTTTACACACTTCTTTTCCATATAATGAGAAGTATAGTGGGAGTGTATTAGACTGCTATGCAAGAGGTCGTGGGTTCGATTCCCACCCATGATACTTTTCTATAATATGTATGTATTTAGAAATAAATAAGTATGTTTATCAGTTATCTGGTTACCGTAGTACAAGCTCAGCTTACTTTGGAATTATCAGATGGCGTTGTGTGAGTTGTCTCAACGTTATTTATATATTTATAAAAACTTTTACTCTGTTTAATTTCACGGTCATCGGAAAACACAATTTTCTAAAAAGGGGTACAAAGCTTTTATTTATACATAATACAACAACTTTAGTGAATGTTGGTTAACTTAGACAAGTTAGGTACAATATTCCCTACAAAGTTCTTCGGGGCCCAAGCCAGTCTACCTTGCAAGTCTATCTACTGACTAACAGTCGACATCATTGTGAAGAGTTCTTTGAACGTCCCAAGTAACACGATCTAAGAAAAAAAAGGACTTCTTTCTTTTAAAAAAACTAATCTGTCATGCCAAGCACGTTTGTTCACTACAACTGAAATGCTGAACTTGGTACTCTGATTAGGCTTTGATCATATACGTGTGATATACACTAAAATCTAATTAAAATCTGTTCACCCTTTAAAACATCTTCATGGTGCACTGAACCAGTTGAATGCCTTTCCAATTATAATTTGCATATTAGAACGGACCTTTTCTACGGCACCTTTGATGATATCAGCGACAGGGTATCTTCGTCAAAGCTGTCAAAGTAATGAACTGGAATATTCTAATCGTCCTTGTGACACGTTCAAGCTAGTGTAGATGAAATTGGGTTTAATGGCTTCAAAACTAAATATGGATTGAATAGAAACTTTTTCGTGGGATAAGTAGTTTAATGGTAGTATGTACTCCGATCGGTTTTCTAATAAATAAAATATATATTAAGCTAAAATTGCTTTATTACATATCGTAATGTAGCCCAAACTTGGTTAATATAAGCTGGTGCTGTAGGATTTAACTAACTATCTTCATGCTGTATCCCTGACGGGGTAGTCAAAGAGGACAGATCGCCAGGTTTCACAATCCATGCATACTGCTTTCGTTTCTTCAGCAATCATACATGCATATCCGAATACTTATGATTTTTCTGTTTTCCGCTATATGATTTAGACAACTGATAAACTATATAATATACTTATATATATTCAAATACATACATATAAGAGGTGGTCAGTACACTATCAATGTGGTGTCAACTTATAACAGCTGGGAGTAAGATTGTATTGATTTAGTGTTTTTTTTCAAACCAGAGAATGAGTAGCTCTCTTGCTGAGTCAACTCAACAAAATGGGAACCATGAATAACTATACTCGTAGCTCGTTCACGTTAAAAAAACCGCGCAATGAGCAATCGTTTCGTTCAAAAGTCTACCTTTGATTAGTCACTGTGAACTGGACTTTCAATTTGTGGGTCGTAGAACAATGATAAGTCACTGCATTTATTACGTGAACAAATTATAATAAATTATAGTTTAACTTCTTTAAAATTAAATCTGTGGTTATCTTGTAACCTTTCGTCTTGTATGCATATTCAAAGACGTTACGCGTACGGAATCTGATTAGAATATTTTTTGATGCGACTGACATCTAGGTCCGTATTCCAAACCAACGCTTGAGACTAGTTTTTGCCCTATAAAATCTACTCTCAAGCGTTGATTGAGTATTGAGAAACGTTCTGGAATACGGCCTAATATGCCTCCTGGACTGGCATCATGATGCTGTTTCCGTCGCTCAGCGGTAAGCCGGTGCAACAGCTTCTAAGCGAGATGGCTCTAACCGCGAAATTATAAACGATCGTTTTCTGATTACAACATTTTAATAGGTTCCATTGTAATGCCAACTCAATCTACTACCCTGCAATCGTTATCAATCCTGATATAGATTTTGCCATATACGTATTTATGTTTTTAATTAATATCATATATGAAGTGACCTGAACGGTGTTAACAAATTAGTCAGCTCTTGCAGATTGCAGACCGTGATAATATACACGGTTCCACGAAATTTGCTCATTATTTGTACACAATTCACATGAAAAATATTTTTTTTTTTCAGACAAAAGAGTTTGTAATATATTTTTTGAACAAACAATTTGTCTGAGATTTAAAGAAATGACTTTACTCAGACTTGACTTACTCAAGCACGGCTAAGCTAAACATACGATAAATACAATACTAATTAAGTAAATATACATCGTTTCTTATCTTAAGTACATGATCACGATTGACATCATCTTAACTTATTGATTGTCTTGTGTTCATATTTTTGATTATTCTTGACTTCACTTCCCCCATAATCATACTATCTTTGGATGAAAGCTGTGTAAAAACCCATTTTGTAGTTTAACTTCGGTGGGTGAAAACAGAGGTCATTTTTGAAGACAAACTTCTTTATCGACGGAGAAATTTTAATAGCTGTAAAGAATTAGTCTCTATGTCTACTTGTATACGTGCCATGTTGTTTTGATGTGAAATTTCTATATAAATAAAAAATAAATATCCATCACGCCTTATCCCCGAAGGTGTGGCAGAGGCATATTATATGCCCACTTTTCACCGTGTGGATTCCTGTAAATAATAAATTTCTATATCATAAGTGAAACTTCTTTATCGACGAATGAGAGAAATTTTATAGTTGTAAAAAAATGTCGCAAATAAGTTTCACATCTTACCTGCGTACTCTGGTACAGACACATATTTTTTACGTATGGAAACACGGATACTATGCCTATGCATAGATATATTAGCTAGCTTGCTTGGTTTTAGTCGATAGCGACTAAAACTGCACCCTTCCATCTGCCTATGGCCAGGTGCCTCGGGTGAGCTCTTTGGAAAAAGAGTTTCAGGGTTACCTGATACATACAGACATACATATACATTGTGCGACACCGCGGCCTCGCCTTAGGGGTTCGGGTTATATCCTACTTCTTTGAGAACAAGACCATAAATGTATTCATTTTAGACATACATATAGTCTCGGATATATTTGGAATAAGAAATCATTCATCACCTTTGATTTCTTATTCCAAATCTGCATAGATGTCGTCTTATAGTCTGCAATACCATGCTAGTGACTACGAAGTGCATCGATCATTGCTAGTATGGCATGTATATAACGATAACAGTAGAGTGCACCTTGCAATGGGGTCTTCCACCGTCGTTATCTATGTTTAACTTGATAGCTTATCAGAGGTTCCTGCTTGTCGTAAGTGATAATAAAACAAAATATTAATTGATACATATACATCGCGGTTGCTACGCAGCGCGATAGAAGGATCTGACCGTACTCTGATAAGGGCGATTACAATATAGTAAACAATTTCAACTTTTTTCCGGTACGGATTTGTAGCTCAGAGGTTGGAGCGTTTCCCTTGATAGGCAAAGGTCACGGGTTCAAACCCGGTCTGAACCAGGTTGTCTTTATTTACTATAAATAAAAAATGTTTATGAAAAAAATCGTATAATGTATTTAATAGTTAGGGGCTGCTCCACGGTTTGAAAATACATAGATAATACGAACAGGTACCAATACTAATATCTACTAACTAACCGCAATTAAATTGTAATATTAATTGTAATATCAATTGTAATATTACCTGCCAATGCCTATCATTGCCACTAAGTGATACGGTTAAAAACCTAGGGATATATATCGATAAAACTATGTCCTGGGGGCCTCAATTACAAGAAGTCAATCGTAAATTATTTGCTTCGGCAGGTTCTTTACGAAGATTGCGTGGCCTTCTCCCGATTCCGACGAAGATCTCGCTTGCACAATCACTACTTCTTCCAATATTAGACTATGCTGATGCCAGCTATCTTGATCTTACGGAGGAGCAACTAAATAAAATTGAGCGCGTTCAAAATTTCTGCATAAGGTTTATATTTGGTTTACGCAAATATGATCACGTTTCTGAATACCGCAACCAACTCAAGTGGCTCCCGATTCGCCTTCGGCGGAATACTCATATCCTTTCCTTATTATATAAAATAAAAATAAAATAAATAAATATCCATCACGCCTTATCCCCGAAGGGGTGGCAGAGGCATATTATATGCCCACTTTTCACCGTGTGGATTCCTGTCCTACGTAATAGGTGGTGAGCCCATTGCCGTGTTTAAATAGACAGACGCAGGTTGTGGCTACCTGCTGTTGAAATTTTCAAGCCGCCCATAAGGCCTTCAACCAAGCTTAACGACTGCCATTTTACTGGCAACCGGGACCAACGGCTTAACGTGCCTTCCGAAGCACGGAAACGCTCGCAAATTATATAATATTTTATTTAACCCACTAGCTCCCTCCTATCTCAAGGAACGCTTTGAGTTCCTAGGTGACACGCATTCGAAGTTCCTCAGGTCGTCAGAGAACTTGCGACTGCATATACATTTGCATGACTGCATAGACATTCAAAAAAATTTTTTGATAAGTCTTTTACTGTTGAGGCGGCGCGACTGTGGAATGCACTACCGGTCACTATCAGACGGGCTCAAACGTTACAAACGTTTAAAGTGAGGGTTAAAGAATATTATATTTCAACATAAACTACCGTACACTAATATATGTATTATATAAATGTTTGATTGTATTTAAACTTAAAAAACTAACTATCTTCACGCTGTATCCCTGACGCGGTAGTCAGAGAGGACAGATCATATTTAAGTATGTATATTTGTTTTTATATGTAGGTATATGTATAAATGTATGTGTATGTAGGTATGGTATGTATGTTTATTTAGGCATATGTATGTATCTTTATGTGTGTATATGTATACATGTATGCGTTAGAATCTACTGGTATTATATGTCACCAAACTTTAAGCCCTATAATAAATCTCAATACAGTCTTGTCCATCTAAGGTTGCCTGGAAGAGATTGCCGCTTGCAATAAGGCCTTACTTATTGTACTTACTAAATATAATATTGATTTCTTAGTTTTTAAATTTATTCTTGGTGTACAATAAAGCATATTATTACTATCTTCTCTATTATTATTATTAAAGTAGGTAGTTAAATTTAACCTGCTGTATTAAAATGAATATTGTATAAAATTCGTTTAAATGATTTTATTGTTGACAAATATGTTACGTCCAATGTAGGTCTTTGACGCAACATTCTGTTATAACCAGCACATGACTGATACAAGAAATTGTTTTGGCGATAGTGATTGCCGAAGGACAGTTCCGCTAAAGATGTCTTGGCATATAAAAATAAATGTTACTCAGCAGATCTGGACAATCAAGGATTGATGGTCTAACTATTCGCGCTAAATACAAAATGTCGGCGAATTCCTGACAATTTTGCAATGTTAGGAAGTGATGTTTATTGTATACCTACTTAATATTAACGTTTTCGGTTCTCTTAATTTGTAACTCAGTAAGAAAATAAATTTAGCAGTACCGAAGTGCTTGTTTTATAAATTCTTATTTGAGTGCAAAGCAACTGTAGGGCCCGCTAAACAGTATGCGCTGACCGGAAACCGCATCTCGGAGATAAAATTAGACGGCAAACAGTGACGGATATATACGTCTGTATCGTAGTTAAAGCGAGATGGACGATTTCAGTGGTTCAGAGTAGGCCGGGGTGCACTATTTACATGCGAATCAACGATAATTGGGTTATTCATACGCTTGATATGATAGCTGTTGAGTTTTGAACCGTCATTTATTTACGAAATTAACTGAGATACGACTTGCCTGCAAAATATGCTTTTCCCATTTCTGTATGCTTTTATGGTAATATTTTTACCAAAAAATTTATAATATAATATATTATATTTATTTTTTACATTAAACACTAAAATTGTTGTTGCTGAATTTTACTGTTGTACCAATTTTTATTAGTCAAAAGAGGGAAAGAACCAAGAAGTGTTGTCTTGACGTTGTAAGCGATGACATGCGTGCCAATGGTCTCACTACAGGGGATGCTGAGGACCGTGCGAAGTGGAGGAGAAAAAGTAGGAAGGGGACCCCGGGCTTCGCGAGATGCAACTGGGACAGACGTGCGGGTGATAATGACCAATTTTTATTAGCCAGTGTTATAGTTACGATAGGTTGTTGAAGCGCTTGTAGCCGCTAACTCCGTGTTCTATAAATGATTACTTTGCTATGGCTGTTCTTCGGGTGTTTAAACCGCTTGTGACATTTCCATTTCCGTATGCCAGTACAATGACAGTCATTTAGCCAAGTTGAAGGCCTTATGGTCGGCTTGAAATTTATCAACGGTAGGTCACCACAACCTGCGCCTGTCCATTTCAACACGGCAATGGACAAATGCATACAGTTAAAAGTAGGTGTATAGTATGCCTCTGCCACTTTTGCGGGGATAAAGGAGTGACTGATAAACAATGTTGATGATTAAATGCAAAAAATAAGTCCCATAATATTTTTTGAAAATGTTTGCTTTGTGGCTCAGACGATAAAATAACGAAAGTCTTTGACAGGTTCAATTGCTTAGTAGCTCTATCAGATCACAAAATGTCTTCAAAACAGTATTAAGCTTTTGTACTGTTCTAAAAAAACTTACTAAGAATTCTCTTAGCATAAAAATGTCAGCCAACTCGTGTAATACATGCTTCAATGAGGCATCTCATTTCTCATTCAAACAGGCTTGGCGTGCAAAAAAATTAACAATGTAAATTGTATCAATCAACCGATGGTATGTTTGTTTGTCACGGGGCATGAATAGATTTGACAATTAGTATTCATTAGTTGTCCGGCGCCTGTTGGCTCCCAGGTGAGATCCGGGCACGATTCGGCCCAATGTTCCGGTAGCGCTGACTCAGGCTGCATCCGTTCACATCAATATAATTCTTCAAATGAATATATACCTTATTCTTACGACATAAGGTTGATATTGTATTCAAGGAATAAACTGGTCAGTACAGTTACCGTTGCCATTGTTATTCTAAAAATGTTTTAGTGTATTTTTAGAATTATTCTTTCAACATTATGGCCATGACGTAGGGTATCGTTGACCTATATCTCTGTTTAGTCTCTGCTGTGTTTATACAAATGCCATCGTGGGTAGAAATTAGAAATGGAATAGTTTACCCGTTAGATTGAACATTTGATTATAGATTACAGAGCAGAGTGTGAAAAGATGGGTCTTTTAAAAGATCCGCTGCGATTGAATCTTTTAAAAAACTATTTAGGTAGTCACGCCTTTTTTTTATTCAATGGAATAAGCAGAAACATAGTATATTGCGGTATTTACACGAACGAGGGCGGGTCATGCCTACCTGCTGTTGAAAACTATCAAAACAGCTATAATTCCGCCAACCTGACAATTAACAGTTTACGCGTAGCCACTACCAACAGCCTAATATACCTTCATAATGAAAACGCTCGTAAATAGAAATTCCGCAAAAAAATCACCTATATAAGAGACAAGATGATATTATTATACAGAACCATAATATGACAAACCCTTAACTATGATAAAACCACACAGTGATTGTTCGAAGTACTTGAAATTTGGAAATAATATAAGATTATTTTAAAAACAATTTTTCCTACATCTCTCTATGGCTGTGAGCTAGTTGTTTAAGCATCTGATACGCCATATGTCTTCTGCGGTATGAGAGAGTAGGTACCTAGTGTCTAAACTTATCTCACTTCATTTCGACCGTTGCTGGAAATAATCAAATATTTCAGAGACTCAACACAGAGGTTCTTTGCCACTAAAAATAACGTGTCTAATTCGCGTGCAACATTAAATTGAACAGGATCTAAGAACCATATTACCGCTTCTAAGAATAAACTACTTTGATGTTTTAAGTCTTAATACTAGGTACTAATTAGTAATTACGAACAATGAATTTTTTTCATGTACATATTATAAGTGATTGCAATATTTCGTCATTGTTGCTTTTATATGTATCGAATCATTTTCATTCAACAAAACTGTAACTGATTTTCAATTCGAAGTCCATTGCATTTTTCATTTTCCTTAATAAATTGCATAAAATCTAATAATACGGAAGTATTATAACTAATATTATAAAGCTGAAGAGGTTTTTTGTTTGTTTGGTTGAACGCGCTAATCTCAGTTACTTTCTAGTTGGATTTGAAAAATTCCATTTATGTTAGATAGCCCATTTATCGCGGAAGGCTAAAGGCTATATTTCATCACGCTACTTCCCTGGAGAGCGGAGCAGTAGTCATAAATGTCGACAATTCGTGCAAATTTTAATGCATTATTGTAGAATTTGTAAGCGACGGGATTAAATAGGTGCGACGGGAGTTCGAAGTATATCATGGGCGAAGCCGGGGGGTCATCTAGTAGCTAATAAATCAGCCTATAACAGTCCACGTCCAGACGCAGGCTTCTCCCAATTCAAGCGACGATCCTCGATCTTGTGCCTTTTGCATTCACTTTTTACCTTGGTGATGGTGAACTTTTCTAGGTCACCATCTATCTCCATTCGTTTGCTCTTCTTTTTTTTTATTCTTTTACATACCATTCTTACCTAACTACTGATTAGTACCAAAATGCAAATTACAAATACTAATTAGTACTATAATTGTAAGAATCTGTAACTGTAAGATTGAAAACACTGCTAATGGGATTGTATGGCGAATTTTATCAATGCAGTTCTCTGGCTACTAGATTTAATACACGTCAATGCTCCATTACTTCAAGTTTCAATGTTTATAAATTAATTAATTTGAGTGGCATGGCATAACTTAAGCAATAAATTTATTTTTTTATACGAATATAGCCCTTACGAGACTTATCGCAAACAATTTATTACACTGTACTAAATCTGAATTGTCATTTTGTAGTTACTTTGTAGCCTTAAAAGTGCATACAACATTCTCGTTATCCGTCTTTTAATATGGTCACGTTGATTCCTCATAGTTGCTACATTTAGAATACCCTACAGCATTGTAAAGTAGGTACGTCGTATAATTTGTATCACTGATAATATATTATTATGTGAAAAAGGAATAAAAAGTTAGTACACTACTTACAAGGTTTTTTAAATAATTAAAAATATATACTTAGGACCGATAAAAATTTAATTATATTGTCTACTGTAGATAAACCCCAGTTATCGGGCCCTGGAGCTTCAACCCCAGGCTAGAGTCTTGGAATCTGGAACATGACCTCTGAAGCCTAGACCCTGAACCCTGGACACTGAATCTTGAACTATGAATCCTAAACTTATTAGGAGGTAGTAATTTTGCAAACTAGCCTTATCATTATTTAAATTTCAAATATTGTTTAATTTAAGCTCAAATCTATAAGTATTATAATGCATTAAGCATTATAATACTTATAGATTTTGAAACAAATATTGTCACTTAATCCAAACTCACATGCACTGCCAGAGTACCATCAAGACAGTCATGAACCTAATTTAACTATTCTATAGATGACAAAATAACTAGTGTAATATGTACAAAATAATAAGATTAAAAGTTACACGCCAGCTTTTGATTAATTTATAATCTCACTCTAATTAAAAACTGTCAAAGAATACAAAATAACTATATCAAGATATTAAATTAAATGTTAATCTTTTAAGCTTGTCAACTACAATTATTCTTTCAATATTTCTCGTTAGTTGAAACTTGGCGTCGAGACGCCGCGCCGCGTCTACATTGAAATGCAAAAAGGGTTGATTCAACAACCTTTTTCAGATTTTGTATTAAACAATATACCTATGTATAGTTTCGCCGTGTTCGTCCAATCGTTCCGAGAAAGGGGTAAATATAGTCTTTAAAGGTACTTCCTCTATACGCAAAGTGAGAATACTATTGTTTTTCTCGTCTACCACATGCTTGTCTTCGAATAGCCTTCTAAACAAAATTATACTGCGTCAACGTCAAATAATTTTCTTGTCACTTCTTATTATATCTTGCCCACTTATAATTCCCTGGTACTTGACCAAAATACGTAGTATGTAGTAATATGTCAGTACGTACCGAATACCAAAACGACGTACGATCGTCCGTCGTTTTGGTATTCCTATAGAATGGCTACGTTCCACTTAACGTCCGCAACGATCGTAACACCCTCTGTATCGTTCCACCTAAGGCTCGTGGTCGTTGCTAGCGATAAGTGGAACGTGCCCAATATGTCATCTGTCAACTGACATTAGTAACCTGTCACTTGTCCAATACAAGATTTCAATCATTATTTTATTTCTTTTTAGACTGTTGTTTCCAGTAGAGCCAATATCCCAGGTCACAATCGTCGAGAAGAATAACAAACAAACAAACCGAGATACAACAGACATAGAATAACTCAAATGCACTAAATGCTACTTAAAACATTAATCTATCTCAACTAAAATGCCATACATATTTCGTAATGCGGGTTTCAATCTTGATCACATTACACCCAACAAGCCCTCGTTGCTATATGCAGAGTTCATAAATGCATAGAGTTAATACAGTGTAAATACAAAATGTATATTAACGCAGACAGGGAGGGCAGCCGGCGCGCGCGCTGCCGCCTATTATAATCTCTAGTAGGCGGACATATTGGGAAGCGATAGCGATTTTGAAGAATTAGGTAGGTAGTAATAGAACCGCTATAATTTATTGAGTTTAGTTCGTTATCACAACAGAGAACAGGAACATAGCATAGGGGAATAAAATGTTACATGTCTTTTGTTTACTCTCTTTACATTTACATTTAGCAAAATTACGTGTTTCGTATGTTACTTTGGAGCTTGATAATGAAATCCTGGTGTCAGTCTATTCTAAAAAGAGCGTGTGAGTCTATTTGATTAAAAACTCTATACCATTTAACTCGCGCATCTATTAATTTTGTAACTTTACAAAATAAATTGAAAGAACGCAGACAAAATGTTTCCAAATTCTATATTTTGTGGTCTATACAATAAAATGAGTCAATTTTTATTAAGGCTCCTTTGTATAATACGAAACATTATTGTAAATTTAATTATTTCAGAAATATCGTAGTAGCTGTAAATTTACATAATATGTAAATTTACAGGTGTATACTTTTTGTAAGATTCATGTAAAACTTAGGTAGAAGTAAACTTAAAAACTCTACTGCTGATTCTTTGAATTAGTCATAATTTCGTAAATAGAAAAAAATAACAACTCTTTGCTCCTGTGTCCACAACCTTATTCGCTATGTTTAGACAGACACAACGA
The DNA here is from genome assembly GCA_948477245.1 of Thumatha senex. Taxonomy (NCBI): domain Eukaryota; kingdom Metazoa; phylum Arthropoda; class Insecta; order Lepidoptera; family Erebidae; genus Thumatha; species Thumatha senex. The sequence continues at coordinate 10,157,689 of OX419735.1, forward strand.
AAGGGGCTACCTATGAGACGTACTATAAATGTGCTACACTTTCTTGCGATGGCGTGACCTGGCCAGCTGTTATATTGGCAAACAGTTCAACAGATTGGTGATAAACAGATCATAAATCTTAACCTTATTATACAAATAACCCGTTATTCCAGCGTAACAAGCGAGAGTGAACTGTGCGCCGAGTTTAAAAGGGAGACTGAATTCAATTTCATTGAAAACTAATAAAAGAATCCATTGGGTACCGAATGATAAAGTTAGATTTCAAGAGTTTAACATCTTCGTTTATACTTAAGGCAATATACATCATCAGAAACGAGTTAGTCATTCATCCATACAAATCGCGTTTGCTTATCTTCAGATTATCGTTGTAAAACAAAAATATGATTCGTATAACGTTCTACGAAATATATTTATTTGCATGCATTTTGACGAATTTTGCACTTAAATATAGAGTAGATAAGTATTAGGAAATTTTAAAAAGAGTGATGTCGAGCATAGTTTGTCAATTTAAAATATCATAGTTTATAAATATTCGTTTATTAGTTACTATTAATTTAATAAATTTGTATACAATGCCAATGTTTTTATAAAAAGTATAAGTGCGGGTGTTCTTTTTAAATAGTTTAAATCATAATCAAATAAATCTGTAAATTCTGTAAGGATCGTACTCGTACTACATATACAAAATAAATTTAAATGACGGCAGTTTGTAAAGTGTATCAGTTATAGCTATCTTATTTGTAAATGTCTCGTGGAACTCCACGCCCCTAAAATAGATAGGAAGGCACCCCTGAGGGTTGTAAAAACGTGCCAAGACTCCCCTCTACTGATATACATTTGGTTTCATATAGACTTTCTTTAGAATGGTGCAGTGAAGTGGTATTTTAATTATCTTGGTACTGATATGTACCGCTTAGGATTGCGTGCCTAATAATACACAGCCTAAAGATCATAGGTAGATTTCTCTATTTATACTGTGCTATTACTGATGCTAGATTAGATAATTTACAGCTTATTTAGCTAAATACTCAGCAAAATAGTTCGTTTTGCATCCAACAACTATTAATGATATGTGGATTATTAAAATATAAAGTTACTTACTATACATAATAAATAATATGTGTGTTTACCAGAGTACACAGGTAAGAAGTGAAACTTCTTTACGACATTTTTTATAGCTATAAAATTTCTCGCATACGTCGATAAAGAAGTTTCACTTATGATAAAGAAGTTTCACTCTTCAAAACAACATGGCGCGTAATCAAAAAAACGTGACGTTTTTTTACAGCTATAAAGTTTCTCTCAACGTCGATAAAAAGTTTCACTTTAATAACAGTTTCTATAAACAACGAGCAATTTCACTATTTAAAACGATTTAAGCCGTCGATAAAGAAGTTTCACTTATGATAAAGAAGTTTCACTCTTCAAAACAACATGGCGCGTAATCAAAAAAACGTGACGTTTTTTTACAGCTATAAAGTTTCTCTCAACGTCGATAAAAAGTTTCACTTTAATAACAGTTTCTATAAACAACGAGCAATTTCACTATTTAAAACGATTTAACCCTATTATCCACGTAAACATCATGTTAATCATGCAAACGACATTATGTTACTGTGGATTGCAAACTGAACTATTTTACTGAGTGTATATAGACATACACACATCTCTATATATATGAACACGTGATGAGTGTATATATCATATATACCTACACCATCCCGTTAGACTGATCAACTACCACAAAATTGCAACTTCAAAAAAATATGACATATACTGTTTCCCGAGGTCCCGGGCGCCTGTTAGATGCGGGCGGGGAACTGAACTGCATAGTAGAGACGATGGCAAAATTTCTGTATTCTGACTTATTTTATAATTATATATAAATATATAATTTATATAATTTTTTCCAGCTGTTTAAGCGTGCGAACAAACATTTAATGAAACTTCAAAATACTAGTATAAGTACTGCTAATTAGTACCAATAAGACTCTTACCTCAGTATAACATTGTTGTATCAATCTACCTATATAGAAGAGATGCATAATTATATCCCGTGTATTATAAAATGTGTCGTAAAGTGCGGTTAATAGGCTGAATGGAGAGATTACCTTGAGCTCATATTAACCGCTATTGTTCTCGTCAGTACCTACATCAATATTATTAATGGGTGACTACTATACGCCATGAGGGGAAGCGATCGATTACCGGGGTCAACGCCACGGGAACTGACCTTTGAACCAGCTGATCGAACGTTTTGAATTCAAAATATGAACACAACTTTTTGTTTTTTTTTTTCTCTTTTGAAAAATTGTTTTTAATTGAGGATTTCGTAGTTGTGAACCTCGTTGTCCGATTAAAATTTTGTTTCCATTCGAGTCGTTCGTCGTATTTTTGAAGTTGCAATTTCGTGGTAGTAGGTCAGTCTAACGGGATGAGTGCATGTCTATATACTCATCACGTGTTCATATATAAAGAAATGTGTGTTTATGTCTATATTCATTCCGTAAAATAGTTCAGTTTGCAGTCCACAGTAGGTGGACAACCACCCTTACCACAAAAATGTTTGTGGTAGGTACCTACCTACTTATATTTATTTCAAAAGTATTCAGTATTCTTTTTTGTTTGGTATGAGCTGATCCTATGTATATTATTAATTGCTCACTAATTGCTAACTGCGACAACATGAATTTCGCTGGTCTACATAAAAAATACTAATACCTAATACATTAACTGTTATTTTAATATTTAAAAACAATTTTACATTTTGTATATAAATATTAGGTATATTAATGTTGACGTCTGTGTTCACGTACTTACATACATATCATCAAGCCTGTCTCCCATCAGGGTAGGCAGAGACTATGGCTTTCCACTTGCTACGATTCTGGCATACAACTTTTGCTTCGTCAGCTTTCATAATTGTTTTCATACACGCTCGCCGATTAAGGGTACTCTTGACCTGGCCTTTTGCCAAAAGATCTTTAATCTGATCGGTATATGTACGTCGAGGTCAACCCTTACCAGTTTGCCCATTTACTCTCACCGCATAAATTTTCTTGGTCAGTCTATTTTCATCCATCCTCTCCACGTGTCCAAACCATCTAAGCATCCCTTTTTCTATCTTAGTCACTACGTCTTCTGTCATACCGCAATGTTCCTTTATCACGCTGTTCCTTTCTTTATCTATCAATTTTACTCCAGCTATACTTCGCAGACTCCTCATTTCTACTGCATTAATTTTACTTCTATGCTTCTTCTGCCATACCCAACTTTCACTGCCATATGTTAGTGTAGAGACAAGCGCTCCTCTATGCACAGCCCGTCTTTTTTAGACACGTTCTGGGTGCCCATAAAGGTGTACATTGCTCCATTCATTTGCTTGCCAGCCAAAACCCTACTTTCAATGTCATCCTCACACTTTCCATCTCTCGCAAATTTTGAGCCTAGGTATATAAATTCTTTCACTTGTTCCACTCTTTTTCCTTCCACAAAAATCGAGCAATCTGTCATGTTTTTCTTTCTTTCAAAAACCATTACTTTCGTCTTATTTACATTCACTTTCATTCCTTTGCCTTTCAGCGCATCATGCATAATATTAACCATCAACTGCAACTTGTCCGCTGATGATGCAAGTATTACCTGATCATCAGCGTAAAGAAGACATTTCATAGTCAGATCAGTCATTTTTAAACCATACGCACTTTCTTACAGTTCTTTCAAGCAACTGTCAATGTATAGGTTAAACAGCCACGGTGACGCTACACAACCCTGTCTCACACCTTTTTCGATGTGCTTACTCCATACATGGACAATGTTGACCATAGTTCATTCCTCACCACTCTATCATAGGCCTTTTCCAAGTCTACGAATGCGCAATAAACTTTTTGACTCTTCGCCAAAAGTTTTTAAATTACGCATCGTAAGGAAAAGACCTGATCCGTGCATCCTCTTCCTTTCATAAATCCTGCTTGCACATCCCACATTTTCCCTTCAGTTTCATTCATCACTCTTTTTATCAAAACTTTCGCAAACAATTTGCCGACGATGCTGAGCAAGCTTATGCCGCCGTAGTTTTTGCACTCTTGCTGCGACCCTTTTCCTTTATACAGCGGTACGATGACAGCTTTACACCAATCTCCTGGTACGCTGCCACCCCTCCAGCAAAGGTTAAAAAGGCGGTACAGCTGGCAAACTACCACGCCCTGTCCCGCTTTCAGCATCTCGACAGAAATCCTATCAATTCCCGCAGCTTTGCATAGTTTCATACTATTCAATGCTTCCATAATTTCTTCTATACTTATATCACTTCCCAGCAATGTGACTGTGCTAACATACCCTCTTTATCAAATAAACTTTCAAAATATTCCTTCCATCTTTTGAGCACACATTCTTCACCTTTCACAACACTGCCATGATGGTTTCTGACATGGGTGAGCTGCGATGTTGTCTGTTGAGCTCTCATTGTTCTTATGGATTTCCAAAAGAATTTTATATTCTTTTGGAAATCATCAGATAACCTGTTGTCAAAATCATCTCTTTTTATCACCTCTTTTGCAACACGCTTAAACCTTTTATATTCATCCTTTGCCATTCTTACATCCTCATCCGTTGCCTTCTGCATTCTTTGATTGACTTTTGTAGTCAGCCAATCCAACCATGCTTTCTTCTTATCGGACAACGCTTTCATGACTTCTGCACACATTCTCTTTACCTTACATCCTTGGCTCCTCTTGTTTACTCCACACACTTCAATCACAACTTCTACGAGTCCTTCCTTAAACGACTTCCATAATTTTTCCATTTTACAAAAAATTTTTCAAATTTTTTGCTCACTTTACTTAAAAATACTTCTTTTATACCTATCTCTTGCAAATTATCGACTTTTATGCGCTCTAGTACGCTACAGGGTTCATGCACACGGTGCCGCCACCGCTGAAACAGACCGCTAACTTGACTCATAACCAAGAAGCGGTCTGTGTCAATACCGGCACCGCGATATGCCAGGGTGTCTAGCACTTTCTTTCTCAGCCTTGCATCTGCAATCACAAAATCAATCATGCTTCTCTGGCTTCCTTCTTGTCTCGTAAACAAGTGGATATCCTTGTGGTTGAACATGGTGTTTTACCACAAGATTCCTCTCCAAACATACTTCAAGCAAGCTTTCTCCATTTTCATTAACTCGTTCGACACCATATTTTCCCAATACACTTTCAAATCCATCACGCTTCACACCAACCCAACTGGTAAAATCACCTAACATTACTATTCTTTCGCTCTGTTTGCATTTACTGAGAATCACTCATACTCTCCCAAAATGCCTGCCTCTCGCTTTGGTCTCTTGAAGATCGGTACCACCGCACATCTTGCGGAGCATAAACTCCTACAACAAAGATGCGGGTGAGTCCAACCTTCAACCTCAACCAAAGGAGTCTTGGGCTCACACATTCATATTCTGTCACACATTCATTCATTCTAGCGGATAGTAGTACACCAACACCCTGGCACGCTGTACTGGTATTGGCTACACCTGACCAGTAGGCGGTATAGGGTCCATGTGTAGTGGTGTCACATCCTTTCCCTTTTGTTTCATTCACACACAAAATATCAAGTCGTCTCTCTCGCATCATCTTGCATACCTCCACTATTTTGTCTCTCATTCCTCCTTTTACATTCAATGTAGCAAAGCGGCTATCCCTAGTACACTTTTCGCCTCGATGGGAAACGTGACGTGACGGGTCGCGAACCACATCGCCGCCATTTCGGATTTTATTTCTACTTATATCCATAGCGTACCCACGAGAAGCTAGGGAAATTTAGAGTCCGCCTAGACAGAGCCCCGCTTGTCTAGGTAAGGCTAGCCTTATTCTGGGGTTGCCTGGTCCCAGGGCAATCAGGCACATTTAAAACTAGGCTCGCTCCTAGCCACGCAGCACATCGGCACGGCAACCTTCGCTTGGCGGAGAGAGGATGGGACGAGGACAGGGTAGGAAAAGGATTAGTGGATAAGGAAAAATGAATGTATGTTCACGTACATACTTTTATATACTAGTTTCTTAATTATTTTTTTTAGTTTTAATCGTCTTTTAGTGTTTTGTTGACAAAAGACTAAAAGTTACCGATTTACACTAAAGAGTTTGTAATCCACACGCCAAATCGATTTCTTTTATCACATTGGCCCAACAATAAAATTCTGTTTTTAAGCTATCAGTGGAATTTGCGTGGTAACATGAAAAATAGCATTTCACTCGTATAAATCACATTATCACTCTAGCATATTGAAAAGCTTTTATGTTTAAGAATCCTGTATTTATACACATAAAACAAGATTAATTGACTCTCTTTAGAAATTAATATACAGCAAGCGTCCGCCATCCGTCACATTCCCTAAGCAAACTAGGTACTAGGTATGAAAATCTCCAACGTATCAGTATGACAAATAAAAAACTGAACAATTCCCTACTTAGCTCAGTAACATGTACTGTCACTGAAAACAGATGTTGTTAGTGTTACTGAGAAATTCCTACTCAATTTCAACCGCTCAGACTCACTCACTTTTTGCCGCCAAAATAATTGCAGTTTGTTTTATGTCTGAGAGAAATGTTGGAACTAATGACAGATGACAGTTGCCTTCTTAAATTAGCAGTCGAAAGTGAAATAGCCTTTTTTTCGCCCTAAATTATTTTTTGGTAGGTACTCTGATAATGTCACATTGTGCTTTTGATACATGGTATTTGAACATTTTTTATTGAGGAATCTGCATACTGTTGTTATTTAATCCAACTTTTGCACAATAATGTACATTAAAGATAGAAACCACGATGACCTACATGCTTGCAGCAAAATGACAGCAATGTCTTTTTTTTAATAAGTGTGGAACGATTTACCTAGAATATTTATTGTGTAAAAGTAGAAAGTAGAAAGAGTCAGAGAAGACCGAGACTAAGATACAAAGATCCCGTGCGCAGTTTGCTCAAAAAGGTCAAAAGGATTTGGATTTTGGATGCCCAGATGTGCGTGTATGAAACGATTAATGGATCTGCCGAAAGCAAAAGAAGTATGGATGGATCGCGAAACCTGGTTTATCCTTTCTGACTACTGCGTGTAACTTATAATTAGATAAATTAGCCTCAAGTAAAATAAATGTCAATAACCAAAACCTGTAAAAATAAAAAAAGTACTTTTTTTATACTTTCATTTTAAACACCACATTTTTAATAGCATGGAAGTAGACTCGACATGAGTCACCGCGTATATGAAATGGCTGGCTTGTTTACTAATAAATCTTTCTGTGTCCGTGACTCTGAAGAAAGGCAGTTACATTGGCCGATGCAGTGCTCTAAAAAATAAAATCACGAGCACATTGTAGGCGGGACTGTAGTATGACGTAACGTTTGAGTCTAATTATATTTTGATAGAAAGATATAAATAAAAACGAAATGTTTTTTCCATAACGTCGCGATAAAAGACTTTTGAAAATAAAAAAGAACTATTTTTTATTAAAATAGCTGACCAGTAGGCGGTATAGGGTCCATGTGTAGTGGTGTCACATCCTTTCCCTTTTGTTTCATTCACACACAAAATATCAAGTCGTCTCTCTATATATTTTGATAGAAAGATATAAATAAAAACGAAATGTTTTTTCCATAACGTCGAGATAAAAGACTTTTGAAAATAAAAAAGAACTATTTTTTATTAAAATAGCTCTATCTATTCCCGGTAATCTCCATTATTCACAACAACTGAACCTATTTTAAGTCTTCCATTAGCGAATCGCTGATATTATAAGGAGTAACTTGGGGTTACTTTTTTAGATTTGATTTATTTTAAAAGTGATTGAAAATAAGTAAAAGAAAAGACAACTTGGTTTTAACGTAATAAGAAGACGATTGTAATAGTAGACTACGAAATATTATAGTATAAAATAATTACTTAATATCAATATCAAGTTTTAGTACAATCTGAAGGGTACATAAAAATTGTCCCCATACAAAAGTCAGGCGTCGTCATTATTGATAACTTAGGCTGGTCTGGGATATAATTGGGATCTGGGATTTCGTTGCCAAAGAACACCTGGTTCCCTGTCTATCACATATAACCATGAAGTAGCAAGAGTTACCGTTAGCTGAAAGATGAAGGGAAATGAGATGTGAAGTGCATCAGAGGTTCCATACACAAAGAATAGCAGTAAATGTATAAAATAAACCAGTAACTGTACGCGTACTGATAGTGGCTCCCACACAGTGTGTAGATAGCTTATATGCACTGCATTGGCTTCAAGCCAGTGACGCGTAAAATGAAGTATTGAAGGGTTCTTTTGTCATCTAAATGGCTTATTTGGGTACATTGCTTTTATAATAATGATTTACGTGTTTTTTAATTTCGAAATGAAAACATTTACTTTATTTATTTACAATGAAAAACCTACTAAATTTATCGCTGACAATAAGTTTGTGGACTCTTTAATACTGATTTATTCTTAGATAAGGGCAACAGATTTGGTAATCCCAAACTCGAAAATAAAAAAGACATGACTCATGCGTCCTCGGGAAATCCTTACCTCGATATACCTACTTACCAAGCTCACCGGTGGTAAGTGACGACTAACATAACTTTCGTTTTTGTATCACCTTCGTAGTAGAATCATGATATTTTCAATTAAAACCCTCCATTAAACAATCAAGTAATATTCAAAGATTATAAATAAATACATGTAGGTACATATTGAAAATCTATTGAGCTGTAGTACAGGTTCGGCACGTGCTAGGCTTTTGGCCGTGGGTGCGCATGAGGCCGGCTACTGGCTTCACGCGTACCCTTCGTCAAATACAGAAATTTTTCTTGAGCCTGACACGCTCCGAATCGCAACCTGTCTACGGCTTGGGGTTCCGGTCTGCGCTCCTCATAAATGTCCCTGTGGCAGTGATGTCGACAAGTTAGGACATCACGGACTGTCATGCCAAAAAAGGGCGGGCCGCTTCTCGAGACATGCCGCACTTAACGATATCTTACGCCGGTCCCTTGCCACCGTCAACGTGCCAAGTCAACTTGAGCTAACTGGTATTGCAAGAGACGATGGCAAGAGACCGGACGGTATGAGTTTGATTCCATGGAAGATGGGCCGGGTGCTGGTATGGGATGCAACCTGTTCAGACACGCTGGCCCCTTCCCATCTACATGGAAGAAATAACAGAGCTGGTGCGGCTTGTGAAGCAGCTGAAAAAGCTAAAACATTCAAATACAGGGGTCTTGGCTCCGAATATGAATTTTGTCCCATTCGGTGACGAGACTCTTGGTCCGTGGGGTCCTAGCGCTATAAGGCTTTTTAAGGAAATTGCGAAAAGGTTAGTCGACATCACAGGAGACCGAAGAGCTGGCAGCTACCTCGGACAAAGAATTAGTCTAGCTATTCAAAGGGGGAACGCTGCCAGTATCTTCAGAACCTTGTCTAAAGGGACCTCTTTTAATAAAATATTATAGTTATGTATCATATTGTTAAGGTTATATTTAATGTTAATATTAAGTTAAGTTAAGTATGTATTTTGGTATATATGGTATGAGTTCTCAAATTAAATCTGTTTGTTTGAGGTACATATTATCACACTTTGATTTCTGAAGGGGTACGCAGAGGCAAACTTTACTCATATTTCACTTTCTAATTGACGTAACGACTAGGTATGATGTTACTAGCCTTACCGTTATTGAACAAAGTTTATAGTATATATAAAAACATGTTGTACAAATTTTATTCACGTTTCTTTATCTTCAATGATCAAAATTTTAATCATGATTGATTGAAACACAAACGGTGACCATCTTATTGTATATTTTGCACGCTGTGTCGCTTTATGCTTATAGTTATTGAACAATGTTTAATAGCATACTCGTATAACATATTGTACAAATTTTACTCACTTTTCTTTATCATCGAACCTCATCACGTTTTATCAATCAAGATTGAACGTGATGAGGTTCGATGATTCATTTAAAACTGTAACTTGTCAGGCTGGTACTTTAAAGTAGGTCGACAAACGTTCTTTACCTAGGTATTTGATATGTTGATTTATATTTATTACATAAGCACAATAGCGGTTATAAAAGAGTGGCCATGCTTGAGTTCTTCCTCAGGCTCTACCTATTGCTTTGCGAATCTGGCAGTAAATGTAATGTAAAAGCAATTATCTTGACGTTCATAAGTGTTACTTTGGGACCTATATTAATTTAGATTTTCATTTCAATAAATATATACTATATATTGTATACAATTGTATACATACATATTGTCACGCCTTTTCCTTTTACACTATAGGCAGAGGCATATTAAACAACTGGCGCGTAAACGAAAAACGAGTCGATTTTTTTACAGCTATAAAATTTCTCTAAACGTCGATAAAGAAGTTTTCGATTCGATAAGTTTTAGATACGAACCTTGTAAGCAATTTAAAATGAATCCCAAACTCCAAATCCAGATAGGATTTGGAATTAAGTAACCTCCCCGTTACATAGTATTCCCATACACAGTTGAAGAAGATTGTATGAAGAAGGATAAATTGTTTGTTATTAAGAAATTAAGAAAGCGCTCGAGGCCCCGCGGACTCCGTGTTTTGTAAACGATCACTGCGTTAAGGAACGTTCACTATAGCTAGTCCTTCGATGGCCGACCACTTTGTGGCATTTACATTTGCGAGCGTTTCCGTGCTTCGGAAGGCATGTTAAGCCGTTGTTACGGCTGCCAATAAAATGGCAGTCGTTAAGCAAAGTTGAAGGTCTCCCGGCTTGAAAAATTTCAACAGCAGCTACCACAGCCTGCGCCTGGCCATTTCAACACAGCAATGGCCACACCACTCATTACGTGGAACAAAAATGCATACGGTGAACTGTGGTCATTTAATATGCCTCTGCCTACCCCTTCGGGGATAAAGGCGGAACAATATGTCATGTCGTGTCATATTAAGAAATTTGTCAGAACAAATGATGTTCTGTATGCAATGCAATACTACTTACCTACACTGTTGCGAAAACTCCAATACGAATGTTGCAAACAACTAATAAACCACTACACTGGTTTATTGCCTCGTAACACTAATCTAAAGCTTTATAAGCTTTTCAAATCAAATCTGTAGAATAGTTTTGATTTCGTAGTTGGTATTTCTGCAGACCTAGTAATAGTTAAGTGTGTAGTAACCAAAATTATGTAAGTAATAGAAATTCGAATAGGTGTTAATAGTTTATCTACCCACTACTATTCGTTTATCTGGTTATCATAGTACAGCCTCTTCTTAGGTTGGAATCAGATGACGTTGTGTGAGTTGTCCCAACGATATTTATTTATTTATTATTCTCAGCGTCAACGTAAAAACACTAATAAACATTCATAAAAAGGAGACTTAGTCAATCTCAAATCTTAAAACATCCAGTTTCGGCCGCAATCCCGGATGAAAAACGTCTCTTAAAAGTCACAAAGTGAAAGAGACTACTTTTATTTATAACTAGGAGACACGACTGCCATAAAGTTCGGCCCAGCCGAAAAAAAGTTACGTTGCTGAGCTTCACATGAAGAAAGTTAAACTAAGGTATATGCTATTTCCTTTCCACTGTCACAAAAATGTCCAAGGAACAGAAGACGACAGTAGATGACGGTATTGGTCATTTGTTATTGCTTTATAAATTATCTTTGGGTCACCCATGTTACTCATATCGTTGAACGAATAAAAGAGACGGTCGTTGTTTAACGATGAAAGTCATTCGTCAACTTGTCATTATCATAAAATGTAACCACAATATTAGTACATTTAGTACATAACTAGTGTTTACCTACATACGCGGGGTTCCATAAGTAAATAGTTCAAAAACTCTGCACAAACGAAGTTAGGCTGTGGGAGTAAGAAGTATCAAAGTTTGTTGGAGCAAACTAACTTGGAATCGTGTGAACGAGCTACACAATTTTATTAAATATAATTAACTGAGTGCGTGTTTCTAGTATATTAGATTGATTTAGTTGTGTGCCCTAGTCTCATGAATCTGCTAGACGCAACAGCGAATCATTAATCGAGTCAATGGCAGGCATCGGGCCAGCGTTTTCATTGAGTCAGGTGAACGACTGCTTTATTAGCTTGACATTACATTATTTAATCAATCTGTGCAAAATACAGACGTAAAGATGCACGGAAACAATAAAACAATAAATTGTCTCATAAAATTTGATGTTGTGGCGATTCCTTTTTTTATTAAACACGTCTGCCAGATTTATGGTAAACTTTTGCGTCCAAAGATTGAAAGCTAAGTTAGTAACAGATGCATGTAATAATTGTAATTTAGTTTAAATAAATTGTTAACTTAACTATCTTCACGCTGTATCCCTAATGGGGTAGTCAGGAAGGACAGATTGCCAGGCTTCTCGATCCATACATACTTCCTTTCGCTTCCTGTAGATTACTTAACCGCATCATACACGCACGTCTGGGTATCAGAGTACTTTTGACATTTCCGTTTTTGTTAAGTATCAATGTAATGTAAAATTTGAATGCTATTTAATAAGATTAAGTGGGCTTACTCTGTACATTCAAGTACCTGTAACTTATGTAACCATTTATGTAGGTACCTCCTCATTTAAAGCAAATAATGAATAATTATTAATATGAATATAAAAGATATTGGTCGTGCTAATTAGTGTCTAGCACATAAGACCTTTTAGCCTTTTTGTCACTAAAAAGGCAACGGGTTCAAAATTTCTTTCAAATTTAACATCTAAAATAGACACATTTTATAAAATTCTTTTGGCCCTTTAGACCAACCCCAGTTCCGTGCTTCGGAAGGCACGTCAAGCCGTTGGTCCCGGTTGCCAATAAAATGGCAGTCGTTAAGCCAAGTTGAAAGCCTTATGGGCAGCTTAAAAAATTTCAACAGCCTGCGCCTGTCCATTTTAACACGGTAATGGGCTCACCACCTGTTACGTGGGACAAAAATGCATACGATGAAATGTGGGCGTTTAATATCCCTCTGCCTACCCTTTCGAGGATAGAGGCGTGACAATATGTATGTATGTATGTATGTATGTATGAATATAAAAGATACATATTTCAAAAAGAGCTATCCTAAAATGACGGTGTTTATTCGCCAAATCTCTCGCAATAACGCCAAGCTTTTATTATAAGACTAGCTGAACCCCGTGGCTTCGCCCGTGACATATTTTGAATCTCCGTCGCATTATTGCTATTACAAAAATGTATGAAAATTTGTCATTTTTTATTACTGGTCCGATCTCTTGGGTAGTAGCGTAATGTTATATAACCTATAGCCTTCCTCGATCAATGGGCTATCCAACACAAAAATATTTTTTCAATTAGGACCAGTAGTTCCTAAGATTAGCGCGGTCTACCAAACAAATAAACTATATTATATAGATACTATTATCTATTAGTATAGATATCGCCACATAGGACCCGTAATATACTTTTAGGTACGGTGCGTTCCTTTCTATAGGATGTACAGGTGTACGATTAGGCTGTTGCTTACCAGATCTCGCGCTTTGAAACACAAGGAAGTGGAGTTCCTTTTTACAATTTCTTCATTAATTTCGTTGCAGGTTCCACGACGTTTTATTTTCTCTTGACACGTTGTTTTAACACGCCTAATACGTGTTAGAGTTCGGGGTAGCATTTTGTTCTTGGTCATTATTGTAAATATTGATTTACAAGAGTGATAATAATGGAGAGCAGCTATGCAATTCACAAATCTCGGATCCAAATCCACTACGGCGCTAATGTCATCGATATTCATAGAACTCAAATATCAATGACATTTGCGCCGTAGCGGATTTGGATCCGAGATTTGTGAATTGCATAGCAGGTGAGAGTAGTTCGTAAAATATATCGTTATATTAATTTTGACTAGTAGTGTGTGGGACTGACGCACTGAGGTCCCGGGTTTGTTTCCTGGGTCGCAAAAAATATTTTGTTGTTTTTGGGTGTTGTTGGTGTTTGGGTGTTTCCTATGTAAAATATGTATGTAAATATAAATATATAAGTATGTTTATCAGTTGTATAGATCTCATAACACAAGCTTATATAAGCTTACTTTGGGCTAGATGGTGCTGTGTAAAAAAATGTCTCCCAATATTTATTTATATAGCTATTATAAATATATATATCAATATGTATTTATAATAGCGTAAAAGTAACAGATACCGACAACAGTCAGTAGTTATAAAGATCCCTTTAATGCGAGTGATGTTGCATGAATCATTTGTATTCAAAACAGGATTACGTCCTGTTAATAAATAAAAATTTAAACTGAATCTTATCTCCGTGAAGTGTAAAATTACACTGAGATCTTGTGAAGAAACCAAGAGAAATAAATAGTCTAAGATCCGACTGATCTCAACTTCCACCCATCTTCGATATATAAAATAAAATTATGTTTATTTTTTCTTTATATTAGACTAAAAGTGCATCGTTTACTAAAATAAAAGATTTTTTTTTATATTTATCTCACCAAAGTTACGCCGCCCGCCTGATGGAAAGCCAAGGCGACATCTAGCGAATTGAAAGCCACTGTCACAGTACACAAGACTATTAACAGTGGCTCTCAAGTTGGCGGCCCCATGATGTACCTCTTCACGCTCTGCTTGAAGAACCCTGGATTTTAAGAGGAGGGAAACTCCTGCGCTGGCAGAGCATTTCCAATTTCTATTATTCGACAAAGAAACGTTCGTTTAAACCGCTCAGTTCTGGAAAAATATCTCTCCACAATATGAGAGTGGCACTTTTGCCCAGCAGTTCGAGATCGAAAAGGAGAGAAGATTTTAAAAAATCACTTGTTTATTTAATGTTCTCACTTCAGAGCTTTTAATCGGCATTCTTCTATTACTTTTCTACATATCTCGGTCTTCAGAAGCCCCAAACGTAAAACAATTGCACATATGTCTCAACGACACTAAGCAATGGTTAAAAAAAATATAAATATAGTGGGACTTATTTTTTACACAGCGCCGTTTAGCCCAAAGTAAGCTAATATAAGCTGTTTTATCCCATAGGATCTAGACGACTTATAAACATACTTATATATTTCTAAATACATACATACTATACATAGGAAACACCAAAACTCCGAAACAAACATTTGTGGATAACATAAATATTTTTTCCGATCCGGGAGTCGAAACCTGGACCTCAGTCGCGGCAGTCGCATACACTACCACTGCGCCACCGAGGCAGTCGATATTTTTAGCTTACTAACTATATTAGAACAAGTTTGAATATTTTTTAAATTGTAAGTGCAAGTAAAATGCAGCCGGATTCTCCAATAAAAATATACTACCTCGTTTGAGTACGTTTTACGAGAGAACCATCCGTCATGCGTACTCAGAATAAGTTTTATAACGCCATCTTGTTGAAGGTTTTATTGCAATATATATTAATTCGATCAGTCGCCGGTGTGTACGGTTTAGTACGGTTTTATTAGTCCAAGTCGACACGTGTGTTCGATCTTAATCATAAATGGCGCCGATATTACACTGAGATTGTGACTGTGACTGAGAATCTGTTTAATGATGCGAATATTTTCAGTAATTAATTGTGTTTAACGGTGAATTTGATTGTTTGTTCTGATTTATTATGATACACACGATTTTATTGGAAGAATATTTATTATTCCTGAATATTTTGATCTCACGCTGATGTCCATTGTACTATGTTGCAATAATGATATTATAATGGCAATAATAAAGTTGCAGATTTTGATCCATTGGGGATACAGTAGAATCGTGACGTGACTTTAATACTTTTCAATTGCATATATTACAATCTGTAATAGGTATAGTATTCGTATGTACCAAAATATCTAAAAGTTGGATAAGCGTCATCAGAGTATATAATATATTATAAACCGCTGTTTGTGCTATTTGTGTGCTGTAACTTATAAAAATAAAAAAAATAAAACTATCTTCCACTCTCAATTTCCCTTCCTGCGGATTTTTTCATCGTTCCATACATGCACGTCGGGATATGCAAGTGCAATTGAACTTTATTTTACGTTTTTGAACAATCTGCTCACGTAGTCTTCGTATGTAAATCTCGGTCTACCCTGGCTCCCTCTACCACTTCTATCGTAGGATACATATTTTTCATCAATCGTTCCTCACTCATTCAGTATAGTTCTTCCTTTTATTTAAACGTTTTTTTATTAATCTAACTTTTGTTGCACTATACTCCACATTGCGTCTAACAAAGCCGTGAGCAAATGGTTTTAAACACAGAAACATATGTGCTCTATTATAATTTTTTTATATTTTTTGTAACCGAATCCATTAAAATATTTGTAGATCCTAAAGTTAAATTCTAAGTAAAAAATAACCCACTTTGACCTTAAAAGAACTTAAATGCATTTACTGCAAAATAAGGTGCCCAAAATATATAATAGTTATTGGCCTAGTCATAAATCATTTGGCCACCAAAAAAAAAATAAAGCTATCATTCATTTACTTAATTGAAATTTAAACACGCTCTTAGGCTACGCTGCTGCCAGCATGCAACTTTAGTTTTGTAAATAAAAAAGCTACGAAGATCATCAGCTGATTTCCTATAACTGTTGAAGAATCTTACTTTGGCCCAATCGACGTGTCCATGACGTGACCGATGTGTCCTTAAAGCAGCAGTTTATGTAATGTTTATTTTACTTTGCATAATTCCTTTTTTTTGTATTTCTAATGCATTTTATATAAAAAATTGCTTTAAGCGCTTCTTTTCCATATAAAACTACTATGTGTCAAATTTCCGGTCATCCGTTCGCACAAAACATTTAAACTGGAATACAAAGTTTTAGCTTCAAATAATTTAAAAAAACTGTCTAGACAATATTTATTATGTTTTTAATTTCTACCACCAAAACGACTGAAAGATAAAACATCCCCTTTCTAGCCTCTTTTTATAATGAAACTCTGTTAAATATCGCCATAACCTTGTTTTATAGGTCTCCTTAATGTGCAACGCACTGTGATGGTTTATTGTTCAGCAATGATCTCCAACACGTGTATTTTACGGCCGTCGCCGGCGCCTGCGCAGTCAAAAGTAAAAGGTTCAAACAGATAACAATTTTTATTTATATTGACGTCTACATGTCTACTAAGGGGTAATACTGACTCAGTGATATGGTGGAAGTTAATGCCGCTGCCGTTGCTGAGGTTACGAGTTCAAAACTCAAAAAAATATTTATAATCGGGTGTTCTTTAAGCATGTACATGTTTATCAGTAATGTCTTAATCCCGTAGCACAGGCATAATTTGGACTAAGTGGCGCTAATAGATGAGAAATGTTCTAACATCAAACAAAAAATATGTCACGTTGACGCGCAATATTAAAATTATTCAAAAGATAATTTTTCTGTCTTTGGTTTTCTGTTTTCGGTCTTCGTTTCTGTGCGTGGTAATTTGGAAATTACCCTTCTCTTACAACTCTCTCTTCAAGCGGATCGTGAAGAAGATCGTATCATTGGGTTACCAACTTGAAGACCCTCAATTTCCTAAGTAGTTTTCCAGCAGGTCGACAGCGTCATTTTGGACGGCTATGTTTTATATTGATTTAATATAAAACATAGCCGTCCAATTGCAAATATTTTTTCCAACTCGGAGTCCGAATCCGTCGAAGATCATCAGATGACTTATAAGTCCAAAGCCTAAAAATCAAGAAGATTTGCGCAAAATAAAACAGTGATTCATGTATCAATACCTGTTGCATGAATCACTGTAACTATAACGGTTTTGTGCACACTGTGCACTCGGTTTAATGGTGTTAATTTTGGTTGGATCCGTACACCTTTGTTATTGGATAATGGTATTTAGTAAATTGTTAAATCTTGAGCTACACATGAATTCTTTGTGAGAGTTCAGTGAACTGTACTTACATAAAGAAAGTTTAATAATGTACAGCTTAGTAAGACTACAATAACTTCAATTAGACTACATTTATTGCACGTACCTTAATCAAACCAAGACATGGTATTTAACACTGTTAATTAAACACACGTGCTTAACTTAAATAAATGTTATAGAAACGATCGTTGAGCCGAAACTCTTGCTGCATTTGAAGTTTAAGACCTGTAAATTCAACAATCTGTCATGTTTTTTTTGTTTTTACGCCTAATAATATAAGAAGCAACAGGCACTACAGCACTTTAGGTAATAAAGGCAAATATTTTTATCCTAACCTCTATACCGCATAAAGTCGTAGCTTTATGCGGTTTAGAGTTACTTTAGTGAAACAAATATACTCTCGACCAGGTGGGTCGATTGTTTCTTTTGTT
This sequence comes from Thumatha senex, assembly GCA_948477245.1. NCBI lineage: Eukaryota > Metazoa > Arthropoda > Insecta > Lepidoptera > Erebidae > Thumatha > Thumatha senex. Next base: position 10,175,986 of record OX419735.1, read on the forward strand.
TTTACTTCAGTGGTTTAAAAAAAGACAAACGACCAACAAAAGAAGCCTTCTTCTTATCATCATCAGTCAGATAAAAAAAAGAAAAAAAACCTTAATGTTAAGTTTTCAAGTTACTGAAAAGCCAAGAAAATTAATCTTCATTTGTAATATTCGTTTGTAAAATTTACATAGACATACGTGCTTATATGAATGAGATCATTCACATAATGTATGTTGTGACTGTATTAATTTATTAAAACCTTAAAACACACATATCTTTAAATTAAGAAATTGTATTAAAGATGCTTTGATATCTTACGTTATTATGAATATTTTAACTAGGGTTAATATCAAATTCAGCTACGCGATTGTAGTTAAGCGCCCCAACCAGGGAGATCTTACTTGTTGCTCTCCATGAAGACGGTAGATGTAACCCAAATTATATTTCAAATTATAATCTTTTCGCAGCTTACTCGCATTACATTTATGACACATACTTGCCATAAAACCAAATTTATCCAACTTCACAGGTTTTTTAAAATATTTGACATGTTAAAATAGCGCCGCCCACCTGATGAAAAGTAGAGACGACGACCCGTGATTGAAGGCCGCTGTTTATAGTCAGCTGGGCTCCGATAGCGGCTTCTCAGGTTGTAGGCCCAGACTGGATTTAGAACATATAACAAATTTGTAATGAGATACAATGCCAATAGGGGGCCTATTTATTACACTACTATCCGTTTGGATATAGGCGTTATTTAATGTTTGCAATCTTCTAAAACCCTCTCTATCTTATTATGTTAAGATAATAAACTATTTATATGCAGATTCTTTACGGCAGACAAACAATAATGACAAAATGTACTCCAGTGAAGTAGATGTTCGTGCAAATAAAAATAGTTTCAGTATTTTCCTTTTATAAAAATGGGGTTCAGAATTTTGGTGCTCAGTAAAGAGGCTCAGTGAAGCGCTCGTGGCCCCGCGGTCTCAGTATTCTGTAAACGATCACTGAGTTACGCAACTTTCACTATGGCTGGTCCTCGGATGGGTGACCACTTTGTGGCATTTACATTTGCGAGCGTTTCCGTGCTTCGGAAGGCACGTTAAGCCGTTGGTCCCGGTTGCCAGTAAAGTGGCAGTCGTTAAGCCTGGTTGAATGCATTATGGGCGGCTTGAAAAATTTCAACAGCAGGTAGTCACATCCTGCGTCTGTCTATTTCAACACGGCAATGGGCTCACCACCTATTACGTGGGACAGGAATCCACACGGTGAAAAGTGTGTAATATGCCTCTGCCACCCCTTCGGGGATAAGGCGTGATGGATATTTATTTATTTTTATTTAGTAAAGAGGCAATAATTTTTCGGACTCTATTAATAAATAATTGACATAAACGGCCAAAAAACAAACAAACAAACACACTTCTGAATTTACAATATTAGTATTAGAGTATGAATATGAACTATTTGTACAATGTGTAAAAATCGTGAAAACACTTAATTCATATAATATATCCAATGTACTTGCCAAGGTACAGTTATATGTATAGATTTCAAAGGGAATAACCGTCTTGTCATCCATACAAACCTATCTTTATGGGTTCATAAATTTAAAAGGAATTCGATTTTCGTTTTACTTTATGGATAATATTTACATAGTCGGATTACTTATCAGAGATGAAAGCTGTTACATATTGAATGCAGTTCTGTTATTAGGTATCTACCGAACTTTAAAATTTGGTTAGGTAAGAGACTTGCAAAACGAAGTTACGAGTTCGTTATGCACCCAGACTTATATTCACTAACATTTAACGGGCTTTGAGCGTTTTAATATAATAAAATTTGAGTTTTAGACTTAGGACAACGCCTTGGCTTGTATAAATATATTTAAAGCAATGTGACGTTTTACTACTTGTCCGTTCCTCAGTTAGTATTATACTACTCACGCAACGCCTATAAAACAAAAAAAAAAGTCTAACAAAATAATCGCATTTTGCTAACTTTGTTTCATGATTCAAGATAAGTTAATCAACTATTGCTTATACATCGTTGAAATCCATTGATTAATGTTTATATTTATTTATGATTTGTTTTTTTTGTTACAGGTAGGTATTATGCAGTTGCTAAAATAATTGTAAGTACATCCCGAAACGTTTCTAAGTCAGGAGTGTGTTTTAAAATGTTTACCCATTCAAAGCAGATAACATCCAGCACGAAGGACCAAAAACTGTCTATAGTTCAGCGATCAATGACAACTCAGTGGACTGTTAACACTGGTTTAATATAAGAAATAAAATATTACAAAAAGCCTGACCGCGCCGCCTGACGCCGCCGCGTTGACGAAGTGCGATGAAGATAACACAAGCGCTTGCTATGTGTTAGCTGTTTTTTTAATGTTTCTGTATGTTATACTACACCCTTCTAAAATTACACTGGCTTCCCTCTGTATTTTTCAGAACTATAATCATAAAACGAGACAACATAACTTTAACAATTTCAACATAATTTTGCAAAAAAAGTAAAGTTGTTAAAATCATCTATATCGAGATAATCTTACTATTTATCAATGTCTCCTTTATGCCCGTAACATATGTGTAATGCCCGGAGTAAAGTTTATAGAACCTCAGTGGCTTTATGGTTTATCTGCACCTTAATATATCACGAATTCGGCTGCTATCTGTTTCATAATTCAAGTGAAATCCAACTTTGCGGTGGCCAAAGAACTGAAATTACAGTTTCAAGTTTATAAATTATAACTTAAATATGAAGCTACTGGTAGACATGTGGTCAGATATGTTGACAGGATTGGTGACTAAAATTTCAAGGGATGCGTTTTTGAAAGTCTGCCCAGTTCACTGGCTCCAAAGAGCCTTGAAGAACCTTACTTCATTGGGATGGTGCAAGTGGGAGATTTAAAAAAACAACAAAGTATATATTATTACACAAAGCAAATATGGTAGTAGCACAAAGACTAATGTAACCTCATGCTTTAAAAGAGTTACACGACTGTCAACTCAAAAGTTATAGTTTATGCTTCATTGAAATTGTGACCTAATAAAATCGTAAAGAGTTTCATTGCAGTCAATAAAAATGTAGGTAGACGAAATTGTAAATTTTGTAAGTTTATAGTTTTGGTTTGTAGAAACTGTATATTATTTTAAGTATACAAAACAACAAAAAAGTTTATGAAACTAACGTAACTACTTTATCTGTATCTATCCTTAATATTGATACTGACTCATAAATAAATATTGAATGAGCTGGGAGTAATCGTATTAAGAAAAAATAATGATTAAGATATAGGTTCAGCCATGTGTCAACAAAACTAGATGTCGTTTAAGCACTGAAAATTTAAGATTCAACAGTTGTAAAAAATGAGTTTTACTACCAGCTAATAAGTTATCCTTGACTGCGGTGGAGCACGCTCAGGCACACATTAACGGATCAGTCACTTCGTTCTGACAAGTCCTGAATTGGACGAGCATAGAGCTATTTACCGTGAGTGAGTTTTACTACCAGCTAATAAGTTATCCTTGACTGCGGTGGAGCACGCTCAGGCACACATTAACGGATCAGTCACATCCTTCTGACAAGTCCTGAATTGGAGGAGCATAGAGCTATTTACCGTGAGTGAGTTTTACTACCTGCTAATAAGTTATCCTTGACTGCGGTGGAGCACGCTCAGGCACACATTAAAGGATCAGTCACATCCTTCTGACAAGTCCTGAATTGGAGGAGCATAAAGCTATTTACCGTATACAATTAAATTCGAACATTCTCTTAGAAGCCAGGACAAGCACCTTACCATATCACAATTTTTTTGGATTTTTCTATTAGAAGTTACACCAAAAAGCTGATTGTTATTTCCTAATAGTAACCAGCTCTTTCGTGTCATCCTGTTAAAGTTGATGGTTATTCCGGGATATAACACACTTAAATTGGTCTGGAATATAATAATAATTCAGAAAATTTTAGTAAATAAATTATACTCTACTACACTACTTCTAGATTAAGTTCGGCTGCATACGCTGTAAAAAAGATCAGGACTCTAACAGATGTGGATGCGGCTAGAATGGTTTACTTCAGCTATTTTCATAGTATTATGTCTTACGGTATTCTCCTTTGGGGGAGTGCTGCAGATTTAAATATTATTTTTGTTCTACAAAAGCGGGCTGTACGCGCTATTTATAATTTGGGCCCCAGAGTTTCTCTCCGAGAAAAATTCAAAGAAGTAAATATTCTAACCGTACCATCACAATACATTTTTGCCAATCTTATGTATGTCCAGAAAAATCTATCACAGTTTTCTAAACTCTGTGATAAACATAATATAAACACTAGAAATAAAAATAATCTTTCAGTCCACCACAGTCGACAACATAAGATTGGCGATTCTTTCCAGGGTAACTGTAAACGCTTTTACAGCAAGCTTCCCTGTGACCTGAGAAATTTACCTTTAAATAAATTTAAAAAGTTTATTAAAAACAAGCTTTGTGAAAAAGGTTTTTACTCCGTTACAGACTATTTGCAGGACAGGGACGCCTGGAAATGATCTGCTGGCAAAGTGAAATAATATTAAATTGTAAATAGGCCATCAAAAAAAAAGCCTTCCTAAGTTTCTTGCCGGTTCTTCTCACGTGGGCCGCGTTCCGAACCGGTGGTCGCTTTAAATATTTTAAATAGTGTATGACATTTTGTAAGCGCCGTTAAAATGGTCTATGCAAAATAAAGATATTTTTATTTTATTTTATTTTACTGCGTAGTAAAAATTGTACGCTGAAACAACTGTATAATCGTATTCACTATGCATAGAGCGTACCGGATTTAGACAAAAGTTATTGTGCACTGTCTCATCTATGCAACAAGCATTATTTTCAGAATTATCAAAATAAACCTCTTTGTGAATGCCTCTTACTCATATTGTTTGTCATTTAATTTCATTTATGGGTGCTTAGAAGTGTGCAATGCCAAGTAGACGTTGCTATTGCTAGTATTTATGTGTGTTAAAGTCTTTATTCATTTTCTGTATAATATAATTCTGCTTATAGCAAGTATATTCAACTTAACTATCTTCAAGTTGTATTACTGACTATCGCATAGAGGACAGGTTGCCAGGGTAATAAATATATATGTATTTAATTATGTATTTTTCGTCTTATGAAAGCAATATATTGTCTTGATTTTAAAATAGGTAGTTAGTTGACACTGTAGATCTGGCGTGTGACAAAAGCTAGTTTTATTTACGAAAAACATGTTATTCCCACGGGAATAAATTTTGTGAAATACACAATTTGTAGGTACATGGGTGTCCTCTAGACACGAAATAAAACCGTTGCAACCGTGTATATCATCGCACGCCAACTCATATGTCTCAGAAACTAACTGAATATTCCAATAAAGGGTGTTAAGCAATAAATAATAGCTAAGGATGCGGCCCAGACGCCACTCTCAATGACGTGGCCGGACATCCATTGTTACTATAATAATTATAATAAAATATAGTCTGCATACGTCTTGCGATTACTAGGAAGGATGTTTTCCTGTCGTTTAAATACTTTGAAATGAACAGCTGGGCATGAGACCCACTCTAATTAAGCTGTTTTTAATGATGTTCTATTGATGAATGATGTCAAAAAGTCATTTTGCGTTTTAGGATTATTCAAACACATTGCTATTTGCAGTATATTTATTTGTTAGCAATTAGTAGCGAATTACGGCTTTTAATGACCTTAATATTGCTACAGATGTTCCAAACCTTTTAACGTGCGGTAAATAAAAATATGCGTACCAATGGTCTTACTACAGGGGGTGCCGACGACCGTGTGAAGTGGAGGACAAAATGTAGGAAACGCGGACCCGGGCGTCGCGAGACGCAACTGGGACAGACGCTTGGATGATGAAGAAATAAAAAATATAAAAATAGGTCACAGTATTACTGGTCTCACTTACAAAAATAGGGGAGAAATAGCCATAAACACTCTAAAAACGTCCACGTTCAATAATCTGAATATTGTCTATAATAATAATAATGTCGGAATAATACTCGTATCTGAATTCGCTAAACGCTAAGAAGACAAATAGCATCAGATTCAGCATGCCTAATGTCAGGAATTGCGGTACAAATATAACATTGAACGGTGATACCCTTAATATTGTAGAATCAACTGTATTTTTGGGGATCACTTTAGATAGCAAACTGCAGTGGAACGCCCAAATAATGTGTCTTGCAGGTAAACTCAGCTCGGCAGCCTTTGCCGTTAGTAAAGTCAGGCAGCTCACTGATGTAGAAACTGCCAGGCTAGTATCTTTAGTTATTTTCATAGTGTCATGTCTTACGGCATTTTGCTGTGGGGCAAAGCAGCTGATATCCAAGTAATCTTTGTACTCCAGAAGAGAGCTATACGTGCCATATATAAATTGAGTGCTAGAGTGTCTCTTAGAGAGAAATTTAAAGAAATTGGCATTTTAACGGTTGCATCACAGTATATATTTGCAAATATCATGTTAGTTAAACAGAACATACATTTTACAATAGACATACATTCGATAAATACTAGAAATAAGCATAAATTAATTGGAACGCATCATCGTTTACAAAAGGTTCACGACTCTTTTGCAGTAATTGGCGTACGCCTATATAATAAAATTCCTTTAGACATTATGAACCTGCCGTTACATAAATTTAAGGCGGAAATTAAGTTAATTTAAGAGGTGCGCCCTCTTGAAAAGGGCTTATTACACAATTAATGATTATTTGAATGATAAAAATAAATGGAAATGATAAGCTTGCTCTTCACTCGAGCTATTTATGATTCGAATGAATCTTGTGTTATATTATCTACTTGTCTTGAATCTGCATATATATGTTGTATTTTTTACAATATGTTTTTTTACATTCTCCAGTATAAATAATTTGAAACGCCAGGCAACTAAAGGTATGGCTGCGTTTAGTCCCGGTAATAACTAATATACATAATTATATGTAAAATTGACTTTGTTATTGTGTGAGCACCATGTAGACTTATTTATTATTTTGTAATTGACATGATAGTTGCTGTGTAGTTTTTGGTTACGTAATGCTCGCCTAAGTGTCCTGGCAGTGGTGGCGTATGCATCGGTTCGCCTTGTTTCCTACAATACGGTTGAGTAAGGCGATGGCTGATATATGCGTCATACCCGTGAACGGGTGCCATCTGTTGGGACTGGTCAGCTCATAGCTGTTATAGCAATTGTTACAAATAATATTATTTAAATTTAAGGCAAACTAAGTTTAGTCGACTGTTCTCACATAAATTCAAAGGAACTATGTAAGTGTAATTTTAATTAACACAATATATTTATTTTGTTCTTTTTTGTATAAATTCATTACTGTATTATTGGTCAAATATCAAATGGCGGTTAGAAAAGAGTGGCCATGAGTTTATTGCCAGGTTCTTCCTCTGGCTCTACCTATTGCTTTTTTTGTACAAAACGACAACATTCAAGCACGATTACAAGGAACTTTTCAAACAAAAGCGATCTGTCTAAAGCTCTTATTCAGCCTTATTTGTATTCCATTCTCGATTCAAGTAAGGATATACTTTAACCGTAGTGTAACTTAAGAACTTAGATTGAGAAGATTGTTGGTCATGGAAGGTTTTAATTAAAACTTATTGTGGTAATGATCTTGCGAATCAAGTGAAATTTGATCACAATGGGAAACTATTATAGTCATTTGACATCTTTATCTTGAAATAAATTTTGGTCTTTTCACTGTTCTCTGAACTGCTAGTAGACCACTTTTTATCTAGCCGTCACTTTCCGTAGAACGGAATAGGATCAATCGAGAAACTAAATATGCCTATTACAGTCTACTGATGAACGTAATCCTCTCTCATATTCATTTTGGGAGGTTGACTGATTTTTGTACCATACTGGCCAGACGAGTCGATACAAGTTTTTGTTTAAAGTTTTTCTTCTCTCCTCTTCGTTTCTTAGTCAACAGCTGGCTTGCAGGGGATTGGTAGGACCCCATCGCACCCTTAACCCAGTTAATCCAGTAATTAGACCCAATGAACAGTATGGTTTTATATATTCAAATATCGCTAAATCATGGTTGGTTGACCAGCTACCTTACCAGTAGCCATTCGGCAAATCAGGCTTTCAGAGAATTCATTCATTCGTTCTAAAAATTCGCCTTTGCCACACTGTGCCATTTTTAAAATTAGGCATTTATGCGCTCAATCCCTTGGATTGGAGTTGAACTTGGTTTTCATAAATTTTAACTCAGTTCTACAAATGAAAAATTAGGTGCAAAAATCACAATCTTTTTCGACATAGGTCGACACGTTCTTAAGTCTCCAGTAATTTTAAAATACGCCAAGCAAATACTTTTTGGAATTTAACTTGCATTCGCTTGGCCTTACCACTGCAACAATGACAACATAAATTTTAAAAAATAAGTATTCCATATATAATTTCAAAATGGCTGTGAAAGCGGGGTTTTAGTGACAGATATGTAGGTAGTTATGTCGTGAAAATTAAATTTATCGTAAGGTTTGCTCGCCGCATTTGTAACCAAATATAATAAAGTATTTTTACAATGGCGTATTGGAAAGAAAGCTTCCAATAGCAACGTTCCAATAAACAGTGTCAGCTGTTTTTGATTACCAAAGATAAAAGAACAAATTGCAGTATCTAAATGAAGGTCACTTCCCTAACGTTTTGTTTGACGCGTTTGACGTCCTTTAATTTTTAGGCCACCTCTACGGTGTCATTTGCATCTCTCAAAATACATATGACAATATAACTAATTGCATATTTAATGTTGAATATAAGACTCACTTGAAGTAAATACCCAGTAACCACTTACATAAGAAAGATTTAATAACAGTAGATAAAGTAAATTCTTACTTGAACAAAATAAAAAGCTTATCGTTGTAAATACGTTTCTAAATATTACTCTCCGATTTCATTATATTTCGCACAATAAACTTTAATGAAATATGTTCATATGTATATCAAAAAATATTTTCAATATATTAAACTTCAGAACCTTTCTTATAGTTAAATGAAGGGTAGGACAAAATAAGTATTTATTGAAAGTTGCGCCACCCAGACCTTTGAAACATTGTGGGACATTTGTGGGACATTTTTTTTACACACCGTCGTCTAGCCCAAAGTAAGCTAATGTAAGCTTGTGTTATGGGATCTAGACAACTGATAAACATAATTATATATTTCTAAATACATACATATTATACATAGGAAACATCCAAACTCCGCAACAAACATTTGGGATCCTTTGGGGATAAAGGCGTGATAATATGTATGTATGTATGAAAATAACAAAATATGTATGACGATTTGTTTTTAATTTGTGTGGTCCCATTTATATAATATTAAAATCTGACTACTAGATTCTGGGCAATCCCTAATAATAGTGGCTTTTTTATCGGTAATAACGTCGGTTCATGTAAGATAAAAAACTATATGATGGAATTTTAATGTGACCACATTCGAATTAGGTGTTGTTCTGGTGAAGATCTACGAAAATATAGAACTATACAACGTAACTCTTCAATAACAAACAGTAAAATAATCGCGATTGCAGTGAGTGCATTTTAGTCTCACAGTTTTGAAGTCGGGTTATAAATTATTTTAAAAAATATAATAAATTAATAAAATAAAATAAAGCAGATTTTGTTTTTCGTTCACACTTTTGCGAAATGTAAAATTAATTATAATAACTACAGCTTAAACGATAGGCATACACATAATGAAGTAAACAAGCAACGCAAATCCTTCCAAAAGGCTTTGGTTGAAATCTGTATAATTAATTCAGTGACACGCGACGTAACTTTACAGTGAATAAGTTAATTAAATCTTATTTGTACCAAGATTCTGCTACCCGTTATATCGCGTAATAAAGAGCAAGTTATTAATATTGTTACCTAAGGCTTTGTCGTGTTTATTAAGTCCGCTATGGAGCGTATCATAATTACTTTGGTCTACAATTTTGAAAAGCAATTAGTATGTTAACTTTTTCTTTCAGTCTCGGGCTGGACTCGAACCAGTGTATTCTGGTTCAACGCACTTCTGCGTCCAGTAGGGGACTTTGGTAGACTGATTTGATTGATTGAATATTTAAAGACGAGATGTAGAGATGATCAATTACGATATTGGTGCATTGCTTACTTATATAGTCTCTTGAAGCGCTCCTGGCCCCGCGGACTCAGTGTTCTGTAAACGATCACTGAGTTACGCAACTTTCACTATGGCTGGTCCTCGGATGGGTGACCACTTTGTGGCATTTACATGTGCGAGCGTTTCCGTGCTTCGGAAGGCACGTTAAGGCAGCCAGTAATATGGCAGTCGTTAAGTCAAGTTAAAGGCCATGGGCGGCTTCAAATTCGGATGGGTAATAATTTCAGTAGCAGGTATCCACAACCTGCGTCTGGCTCACCACCTATTACGTGGGACAGTAACAAGTGGGCATACAATATGTATGCCTCTGCCACCCCTTCGGGGATAAGGCGTGATAGATAATAATAATAAGGGCAGGGCAGATTGTGGCGAGCTGAATGTGTGTGGCTACACATCGGTCCCGATTCCTCGGAGTTTTGTTGCCCTTCTGCACCGGTTAGGATTTAATGGCCTAACGAGAGAGCAGTGAGAGTGCTACTCCCGGGAGTGCAGCAAATCTCAACTCTGGCTTGTCTTAATTGGCCGGTCAGAGGGAGGGAGCCAGAGCTATATGCTCGGGGGTGGAAGTGTCATTTTCAAGGGCATAACTACGGGGAAACCCGCTCCGGGCCTGTCCCGCGAAGGTGAAACGGGCGCCGCACCGCTCGACACCCCGAGCCGCTCACACCGGTGTTGCCCTCTGTCGCCTTACAGGCTTATTTTGCCTATGGCGATTGTATAGGGGCCCGTCTAGTGAGTTGGCAAGTCACGGTCTGCCACTATTTTGATAATAATATATTAAAAAGGCAGACGCCGTTTTCATCAATAGCTTAAATCACCCAATCCATTTAACACCCAACCCAATAGCCCATTTCATAGTTAGCATATTGTACAATAGTTTAACTCCCATTGGAGGTGTTCCATTACCGTTCTTTTACATAAGGCGGGCGTGGACTATCTGCAGTGGGAGCCCCATTCCCTATTAGATTAAAATTCTCAAAGGGCCTCTGCGTGTTGGACCAATATGTCCCCATGTAAGCCTGCCAAAAGACCAGGTATCTTCATAAGAAAAAAAATAGAAGATACCCGTGAAGAAAAGTAATAATAATATTATTTCTCAAAAATTTTACACTTTCATGTACAATAAGCTTTTTGCTATTTATTAGGAGTTTACATAAGGAGAGAAAGAAGAACCTAAAGTTCTCTAAAATTCCAAACTAGGTAGGAACCTGTATTTTGGAATTCAGTGAAATTCCAGGAAACTTTTATATAAACAACGAAAATAAATTAATTTAGCCTCTTCTCTTTCTCGTGACCAGATGGCTTGTACTTAGGCCAAAGGCTCAACCCGTGGTAATGCTGCTAGTATTTTGGGTACGGTAGTGGTTAACAGCAATGCCAGTTTTTTTTTAAATTTGTAAGTATTACTTACACCCCGTTTTTAATTTGTATAAAATGTACAGTAGCTATAAGTTGTCAAAACTTACATGCATACACACACTCATACATACTCTTACAAAAATGAAACTATGTAGTTGCATCTCAAATTAAGTAATGCTTTTTCAATTTAAGAAGTCCAAAATACAATCCCTCCGAGGCCTTCGAGGACATAAAATGTGTAAACATCTAATTTTCTAGCCGACGGCCACAAATTTTCACATCAAAGAGTGAAAATAGAATAGTTCCCTGGGGTTGTCAGCTGTAGTTTTAGTACGTCGGGAAGATGCGGCATCGCAAAATCCCAGGCGCCGGCACGGCGAGATGAATCATCCGACCTCCTTACTGAGCAACTAATGTAATGGAACGTGAACCGCACTATAGCATTGCAAATTCAACTCTACAATACCGAAAGTGTAATAAAACCGGTTTGAAAACCAGTAGTGTATTGATATTTTTCCGCAACCACTATGAAATACCAGTTTTGGAAAGTATTACAGATACTGGAAATAGATATCTAGGTACATTATCCCTACTAATATTATAAATGCGAAAATATATCTGTATGTCTCTCTGTTATCACACATACACTACTAAACCAATTTAAATGAAAATATAGGCTACTTTTTATTCTGGATCAAGTTCCTGAGGGTTACGGAAAAGTGAAAACTTTACTACACGGGGCGAGCTGCGGGTAATATAAAAAAAACTGAGGTGTTTGATTGTTTGGTTAGTCGAACGCAATGATTTTAGAACAATTGGTTCGAATTAAAAGATTCATTTAGTTTTGTATGAAACATTTTTAATGAGCAATGAAGAAACAATAGAATATAATCATAATATTAACCTGGTCGTTCAAATGCAGGAAAATAATATAAATATAAATATTAATTAACTATGTAAGTGTAATACCATTATGTCATTAGCGTTTGCACCACTTTAAGTTTATTTTCCGTTTTCCCTTTATTCCCAATATTACAAACTGTTAATGATACCTGTACTTAAAAAAGGATTACTTTTAATAAAATAAAAACTCAATAACTTAAGCATGAATATATTTTCAATTCCTTGAATTAACTTTTATATATTTTGGTCAGATTTCATTTTAATCAAATAGGTAAATGTCAAAAACTATTTTTTCGGTTTCAGTATCAATTGTAATGTTTACTAAAACCATTTTCATTTTTTTTTTATGAACATTATTTAACATGTTACAGTTTAATAATAAGTAGCATAGATAGAGAAGCGCTCGTGGCCCCGCTGACTCAGTGTTCTGTAAACGATCACTGCGCTAAGCAACATTCGCTATAGGTGGTCCTACCACTGTGTGGAATTTACATTTGCGAATTTCGTGATTCGGAAGGAACGTTAAGGCGTTGGTCCCGGTGTCCAGTAAAATGGTAGTCGTTAAGCCTGGTTGAAGGCTTTATGGGCGGCTTGAAAAATTTCAACAGCATGTCTCCACAGCCTGCGCCTGTCTAGTTCAACACGGCAATCGGCTCACCACATTTTACGTGGGACAAAATTGCATACGGTGAAATGTGGGCGTATAGTATGCCTTTGCCTACCCCTTCGGGGATAAAGGCCTGACAATGTGTATGTATGTAGTATAGATATATAGCGTTTGGTGCATTATGGTTTGGTACGTTATGTGCACATACACTTACAGCTTATGTAAATTTAAAAAGATCATGTTGTGAGATCATTTTGCTCAACTCTTTCTCATAGGTCAAATACGTAACGCAATAAGCACTTAAAACCAATTAATGGTATAAACTTGACATTCAACATACATGCAAGTAATGCTGGTCGCAAATATAAGTAACTTATAGGATATTACAATAATCTATACTAATAATATAAAGCTGAAGAATTTGTTTGTTTGGTTGAACTCGCTAATATGAGGAATAGGTAGCCCTAATAGATGCGCTAATAGATAGCCCATTTATCGAGGAAGGCTATATATCATCACGCTACTAACCTGGAGAGCGAAGCATAAGTCATAAATGTCGACAAATCAAATTTTTATGCATTATTATAGAATTTATAAGCGACGAGATTAAATAGGTGCGACGGGAGTTCAAAGTATGTAACGGGCGAAGTAAATAAAAAATTGCTCAAGGTACAGAATGATGAAGTTATTTGACAATACTCCCTGTGTGGGCTTAGTTTTGTTTGCAGACAAATTCAAAACTAAACCAAATGTTGCCAATTGTCTGTCATCTTTCGGTGCAAAACGTACCCAATATACTTCAGAATAAATTGCAATTTAGAATGTTCGGCAAACCAAATAATTTTCTTGAATACAGTTTCCGTTGAATAAAGGTCAATATTAAGTGGCAGGACTGTTTAGAAAATGTTACTATTAATTGGTCTTCAGTTCCTCAACCAACTAATTAACTGGTTGACTTGTAATTATTGGGTGAGTAGGTAGCTCAATAGTATTATTGATTTGTAAAGTATTTTCCTTTACAACTATAAGTTTTAACGATGTTTTTGCTTGAGAGCAATGAATAGACTGCCTCCCAGCCCTTGGGGGCCGTCCTACCGACTAAATTCCGCGGTGTTCAGCCTTCTTCCCAACCGGGTCCCAGGATAAGCCTGAGAGCTATTCACGGCGTCCCGGCTAAGGGATCGATTTCTGTAGTTTAGTTTGGTTCTATGTTACATAAGTTGTAGAAATGTCGTTGTAAATCATTAGCAACGTACCTAAGAGTCGACTTTGATTTATTTCTCGTATAAATATTGTGGTTTGATAATCTTAAGGTCAAGAAAGCTCAAGGTTCTGATAAATAGCAGAGCTTCGAAGGACTAAAGGTCTTTCAAAGCTCTGTTATTTATATAAGAATAGAATATAACATAGAATTTAGTTACTTATTTACTATTATATATTATACCATTTCAATAGTGGATATTGAAATGGTATACCTCTAGTAACTAAATAGGTAGAATAGATATTTTTTTGGAGTAGAGAACCTGAATAAGTTATCCATACTCATAAACATAAATATCCATCACGCCTTATCCCCGAAGGGGTGGCAGAGGCATATTATATGCCCACTTTTCACCGTGTGGATTCCTGTCCCACGTAATAGGTGGTGAGCCCATTGTCGTGTTGAAATAGACAGACGCAGGTTGTGCAACATAATACTGGTTTAAAAATAAAGTGTTGTATTAGATAGCTTGTACTAATCTATGAATAAATGTAAAAAGTCCTATATGTATCCTACAGTATTCGATAAATTCAGACCACTAACCCGTAAACATTCTGCTGTTTTTTTTAGTGGCTCTAAAGATTCCGTGCAACGCAAGGTGTTGCCTTTGTTTTAAACAGGAAATTAACAAGCTGGGAAGTAATTGTGGTTTTAAAACGTTCCTTTAACTCTGTTGCAGTTTAAAGGGAATTCTATTTACAAAATAATTGTGTGTAAGACATTATTTTTTTATTGCAACAAACAAGCACACAGCTGAGTTTTTCGAACTTTATTACTGGCCAGTTTTTCGAACATTTGATCGTAAGTTGTCACCGTAACCGTAGCATACAAAAGTCTGCAACACCAAGACACCAATCCTCACCAATCTGACTCTTGACTTACGACATAATGACTAAAGGCTTTTTGTTTCATGTTTAAACGCTTTTAAATATGAGACAAATGATGAAATTTCACCATTGAATTTTCTTAAATGCTTTTAAGTCGTATAGTTGAGAATTGCCTCCCTGAGGTATTTCAATCGCGTTGCCTGCTATATCAACAAACCTTGACGCCACTTGCAAGAAGTTAGTTCAAGTTTTCTCTTTCTCTGTAAAGTTCATTTCTCAGGTCTTTATTTAAGTCCGTAATAATAAGACCATTGACGACGGAAATCATACTAATAAGTTATGTTTGATCAAAATTTTGGAATAATGATTAATACACATCTAATGTAAGCTTGTGATATTTTTTTTATACGGTGAGAGATCCGCTTACAGACTACCCACTGCTGGCTGGCAATGGGCTTGTGTGGGGGTCGCCCAGCACCTGATCATGGTGGTACTGGGAATACCCATTGAAACTCCTTGGCTACCTTTCTGCCCTAATGGAGGTGTTTTAGGACCTGTTAAACTCATACAATCTAGACAAATGAAAGACATACTAAAGTATGAAATTCTAATTATCTACCAATATAATATATACATGTAAATAATTATGAGACAAAAAGCATTCCACCAGTAAATATTTTGTCTTCGCTTTCAAGTCGTACTCGTATGTTCAAGAATTGTCGACATGCAAGTTGTCTAGGTCATCATTCCATCTTAATATACTAAACATACCCGCCATAATATCTAAATGTGATTACATCTAACCAGTATGTTATATTTAATTGCTTACGAGTATTTTATAGTCCTATCGATATCGACATAACCTCCTCAAAAAGACTATTATCGAAATTGAAAGGGGAATAGAGTAGTTATATTTTACGAGTCCGTATCGACTTAATGCAAATTTATAAAAGGTTACTGTAATAAAGTTTTACATAGCTAGTAGATGTCAGCGACAGGCAAAATACATAAAAAAAAATCTTTTTGTCTATACTCTCTTTGGCCAAATTTTATGTCAGAGATCAACATACTAAAAAACCTCATCAAAGTCTGAGTAGTTTATTGAAAATAAGGTACAGACAAAAAAAAATACTTTGATGACGTAGCCCAGATATTTTTTGATCTCGAGATATATAAAAGTATAGTTGTAAGTAGATATAGTTCGATAGAAAATTTATGTTGATGCAAGTAGAAATTGAAGTAGGGAACTAAGTAGGTACGGTACATATGTGACAACTGTTTTTATGAAGTTGTTTTTTATCCTTATACAAAAACCATTTCTAAGCCTTTCAAGAAATCAAGGTTTGGTCTCCAGGTTCATCGGATCTTTTAAATCTGTGTAAACATAAATTCAATTCCCATTAAACAAATGCACGTATGTTACTTTGGTGGAAATAAATTCATGTGCGTACAGCGACAGCTGTCCATACTTTGCAGTTAAAAAAAAATTGAAAAAAGAAATACTAAACTAGAAGTACACAACTAAAAGTACTCCCTTTGTGCCCTTCAGCTAAGCTAAATGTCTTGTATCCTGAGCTTAATTTAAAGTTATAGTTTTAAAGAAAGAATAGTTAGGTGTTCTAATGTTCTTTTTTCTTACTTTTTCTCTGCTCAAACTTTTACGGCTTAAACTTTTCTCCACTAAAGTAAATAACCGTAAATTTTGGACAATATTACCTTCAGAGAATATTGTGTATGAATATTAAATGCAAGTAAATATTTTGAAACACAGCTGCTCCGTCTAAAAGATACTCTAGACAGACATCAGGTGAATAGTTATTACAAATCCCTTTACGAAAATCAATCCGGTGAACCCTTGTACAGACGGCTAAAGTTCACATTTTCGGTAAAATTTTATTTGCACATGCCGAAATGAGCTTACGACAGTATAAAATTTACACCTCTTTATGTTTGAAACCTATTCAGCTCCTCTTTAGTTATTCACTGTTTGGCTATCAATAGCCGCATTGTCATCCGATTTCGTGTTTCAAAAATTAATGTTGATAAGCTTTCGTAGAAAATACCCGTTTCTCTCTCCAAGATATAAACAATGACATTTCACTAACAAATTTACGCCTACGCTTTCAAGTCATATATTCTAGAATTTGGCCCCAGTTAAATACACAGGCGTACCCTGTATTTTATTTATTTATTTATCCATCACGCCTTATCCCGAAGGGGTGGCAGAGGCATACATATTGTACACCCACTTTTCACCATGAGTATTCGTGTTCCACGTAATAGGTGGTGAGTCCATTGAAGTGTTGAAATAGACAGACGCAGGTTGTGGCTACCTGCTGTTGAAATTTTTCAAGCCGCCCATAAGGCCTTTAACTTGACTTAACGACTGCAACGTTACTGGCAACCGGGACCAACGGCTTAACGTGCCTTCCGAAGCACGGAAACGCTCGCAAATGTAAATGCCACAAAGTGGTTACCGATCCGAACACCGAGCTGTTTTTCTCAATTTCGACGACTTTGATGTCTCCAAAATAACAACAGGATTCATACTAGACGGTCTATAATCATGAATACTTTAGAGACTCTTACATACTATTCTACCTCTATCAAGTATGATCGCTATGTGGCTACGTGGGCTGTATCAAAGATTTTGCGTGAAATTAAAACTGGTTGGAATGTGAGAAAAAAACTAATTATAGCCTTTTAAAATATTCACTCTCGTCTTCTATTTGGGAAAACTAGTTTTCAAAAGAAAAATGTAAAATAATACGTAATAGATAAATATAATTACCAAAATTTCATAATATCTGTATGTAACATGTCAAATCAATAGACCACCTAAGTAAATAACTTACATGATGTGCATTAATTTATAACTAAGTAAGCGTCTATGAATTATAAAGAATTCTTTTAAAACAAAGTCAATGCAATTGATTATGAAGCCAAGACTTCAAGTACGCATTCAATGCACGTTGCTTCACTGCAACCATGTTAACTCTTCAGACTGAACACTTTAAGTTGCCAAGTAGGACACTTTTGCCAGCCTCAATGAACAGAGAACGTGTTCAGTATGTGTATTGACATCACTCACTTGACCTTATTAAAAACTAATAGGTCAATCTTACTATTTAACCGTATGCACTTAATCACAGATAGCAACGTTGCAGTGGCTTAATTCACCGTCTCTTTAATGTAATGCATTCATATATTAGTCACAATATGGCTGAGATATCAAACCTATATTTGCTTATATATCTTACTTGTCAGTTACTAGTCAATTGATTCTTAAAAATATTTAAATTATCATATACGATAATCAACTTGTTAAGGCCTACAATCGTTAGTCGATATGAA
The DNA here is from genome assembly GCA_948477245.1 of Thumatha senex. Taxonomy (NCBI): domain Eukaryota; kingdom Metazoa; phylum Arthropoda; class Insecta; order Lepidoptera; family Erebidae; genus Thumatha; species Thumatha senex. The sequence continues at coordinate 10,194,459 of OX419735.1, forward strand.
CGCAGATGAACTGAATGAAGCTATAGGATTGTTGCAAGCGCGAATGAATCTAATTCCGAAATATCAAAAAAAAACGTCTTTCGTATTAGTTAAACACAGGAGATCCCGCTGAGCTACACCCAGGCAGAAAACTTCTTTACAAATTGACACATGCAAACAATAGCCTATGTTGGCAGTTAACATTAACTACCTTTATTTTCTTTGGCTTTTATTAAAGCCAAAGAAAAATCACTACTAGAGCTAGTGATTTTTCTTTGGCTTTAATATTTCAAGATCATCCGTATCAAAACCATAGCAAAATAAATAAATGACGTCGTCAAGTCTCAATAGAATTTATCAAATATAAAACCAAAATCTACAATAAATCGCGCAACATTTAGTTGCTGGGTTGCAAATATAAAATATCAAGTCAGTGAACTACGTTAACCCGAATTGGCTGTCTGTTTGTATCGTCTGTAATAATTAATCACGCGCGCTGCCATGGAAGGGACATTAATTATGTCTAAGGATCAATTCAATTTATCACAATACTGAGCAATACTGTGACAAAGTCTAGCGGAACTAGCAATTGAGAGAATATTCTTGAAATTTTCAATGAAATATCCCTTTTATTTAAATGAAAATTTTAAGTATATTTTCTATTCTTATATATCTATGTTGAGATCTTTAAAATATAAAGGCCTATGAACGGGAGTCGCGGGTAAGCCCCCTGAAGGAAAAAATCCCCTCAATAAATAATGGGTCAGAGCTACTACTAACCGTGGGTGTAATGGTGCAAGCGGCCTGCTTACTAACGGACGAGGCAACCATTCAGGCGACATTACAGGTGTTGAAAGGTTCAACGCCAGTAATTTCTGGCAGCTCTAGCCAAAAAAATTAACACCAGTCTCCGAACCCAGGAATAGCTTGAAAGCAACTGGGAATATATTAAAAGAAGAGAGACAGAAGAAACACACTATTTACAAAATAAATCAGTTTACCTATATATAAATAGCTTTGACAATAACCATTATTTTCTGCAAACTGCAGAAGTTAATAATGTCGGTCTGATCGTCCGAGAGTAACCCCTTGCTACTTACAGACGAGCGCCCAGCAGAATTAGTTCCACACAAATAATTGAGCTCTCTTTGTGTAGGTAGCTACTATATGCAACAGTTAGGTCTATATAGACTGACTACAAATTTGTTACGATACGATGTTTATAAAAAAATAGAGACAGCTCTTGGAAAAAGTTCATTCTGTTGGGAATAATATCTGTGAAGATCAGACTTGGATACAAATATAATATTACAGCTTATAGATGTACACTGGTTACAAAGTTATTCCGATACGACTGTGCAGGAATGGGTAGAATGTTCCTTCGATACAATGGAAGGATCCTCACCGCGTCACATGCAAGTGAGTTCAGGCTTAGGCCCCAAACATATTGGTAAGACTACTTTGGACCTTTATTTCTTGCTTTTTTACTTATGTTTTTGTTCAAAAGTCAGTCAATATAAAAAGAAACACGAAGGTATTAAAAACTAATCACGTTCTGCACTATTGTATTAGAATTTCCTTTAAGGATGGTGTATGCAGCAAAATCAATAAATAAATATCTGACCATGTAAATAGTTTTATCGACTTATATTCTTTTTGGCAATCATTTAGCATGGTTTGAAAAATGCAAGTTTCTCCAAAAATACTTTGCACTTACGTATGATATGAATCTTTAAATTAACATTAATAAATATATTAAATACTTTTAAGTGGATTGATTGCTCACACTCAATATAATTGAAAATATTGAATATTAGGTTACCCAAGTCATTAGTATATAAATAAATAATGTTAAAATCGCACTCAGTAGACTTACTGATTTATAACAGAAACGTGGGCAATAAAAGCTCACCACTAAAGCACTAACTCAGCATATTAATTTCATTATGTCGTTTCTTAGGAGAAATTGTTATCAATGTTTTATGATATTCATATGAATTCTGTATTTCAAATTAAAAGATGCCTCGGTGACATAATAGTATTGATGTCACTGCTATTGCTACGGTTTTGGCTACGATTGCCAGCCAATATTCAAGTGTAATTTTTTTGCCTGAGGAGGCGAGCGGAGCGAGCCGACGAAAGTCCCCGTTTTAACTCCAGTGGTACGGGAAAAATGCTATTGATGTCCGTCCGTCCATTCAGTCTACAGGTCGCGTTTTTCATCGGTTTTGCATGCAACTTGGCATGGACAATCCTTGATGTAGACAACAACTTTTAGCTAGAGGGTTTTCGATCGGAGGGGGAAATGGAGGCCGGGGAGGGATAATGGTCCCGTAGTGGTTGGCAAGAGCGCTCAAAACGAAAAAATCAATGTTGAATTTTTTTTTAAAAACGATATAAAAAAAGAAATTAAAATTTTTAAAAATAATCTCCGAAGTCTACGGTTCACAGAACCACTAGTAATACTGTATTTTCACAAATGCTAATTTGGGACTTTGAGTATTTCCTATGTATAATACCTATGTCTTAAATATTTAAAGTAAAGTTAGGAATGTTCGAATACTTGTAACTCAAGATACCTGATCTTGGCCTATTTTGATGAGCTTTACTTTATTGTATTTTTCTCTACCTCAATAGCAGAATGAGTAAAAAAAAACAGGAGAAATTATATCAGCTATACATTTTCTATGGAAGTGAATTTTAAGGTTTTATGGCGTAGACTTTAAGGCAAATCTGGCTGGGGCCACTAGTATATATGTATTCGGAAATCTATCATTTATCAAGTGTCTAGATCATATAACACAAGCTTATAATATATTACTGAGCTTAATTTGGTATGAAGATCAAATTGGTACTAGCCAGTCGGCATTCCGAATTTCAGTTTGCTCTCATCACTATGTCGATCAGCCTCAGACAGAAAATATTTACATACAATTTTAGAGATAGTCTATGTTTGACTCTGTAATCATTTTAAAATTTATGGAGCTTCTAGAAAGTATTACATAATGATTAAAATGAATTCAAATCATATTTTCTATGTAGTGTTATTTACTAAATGTACATAAAACTACATAGAAAATATAATCTACTTCGTGTTCACAAAATACCAATAGAAAAATCCTTGAAACTTTTAGAAATGTCAACATGTTTCGAAGAACTATAAATTTAAAAGAAAAAGAAAAGCAACAAGTCATACCCTAAGTAAACTTTAAAACTAGTAACTTGTGAACGTGTCTTTATATTTGTAATAAAAAAAAATTAGGTAATGCCAAATTAGTCGTATTCAGAAATTGTTTTTTCATTACGGCTAAATACGAACAATGCAGCCTGGTCCAACAAAGCAGTTCCACCAGCGGCAAGACGGGAACTAATATTGCAATACCAATACCGCAGAGGTATTCGGTTTCGCAACGACCTTGCTATTGACGTTTCAGTTTGACGACCTCGGACCATATGATCGACGAATTCGCGGGCGGTCATTGATCCAACAGTTTGTATAACGAATGTATAATAACGTAAATAAAATGACCTAATTTATTCGGAGATTTGATCTAACTAGACTGTTAGATGGTTATGACTGATATTTTAAATATGGAATGTTGTTTGTTGGCCAATATTGTGTAACATTTGTGTATTAAATTTCGCTAGTATCAGAGGGTAGGCAGAGTTGCACCAGAGAAATAAATTCGCCTTCAAATCTACCAGAAGCTTCGAATGAACACAAACGATAATTCTGAATGTTGGGTCCAACGTTCCTAGTGATTCCCATTCTTTTACCAAAAAATGGCAAGCACGTTTTGCAACAATAAAATATATGTACAGGAAATCTATACTAATATTATAAAGAGAAAAAAAAAGATTTGGAAGTTTGTTTGTAGTGTATAGGCTCTGAAACTAATGGGATGATTTAAAAAATTCTTTCGCCATTGAAAAGCTACATCCTTCGTGAGGAACATAGAATATATTAGATTTATAAAATGTTTAGGGTTCCGTACGAAATGTTGCCACCGTGCGAAGCCGGGCCGCCGGGGCGGGCGGCTAGTAAGTTATTACTTCTGTAATTCTTTCTTAAACTTAACATTTCCAAAGTATAATAGTTTTTGCAACTGCATGGATTCTAGAGATATGCTATACTAGTCATTAAATCGTAAATAAAGCGCTCGTGGCCCCGCTGACACAGTATTCGGTAAACGATCACTGCGATAAGTAACTTTCGATATGGCTGGTTACGGATGGGTGACCACTTTGTGGTATTTCCATTTATGAGAGTTTTCGTGCTTCGTAAGGCATGTTAAGCCGTTGGTCCCGGTTGTCAGTAACATGACAGACGTTAAGCCAAGTTGAAGGGTTTATGGGCGACTGCATGCTGTCTATTTCAACACGGCAATGGACTCACCACTTATTACGTGAGACAGGAATGCACACGCTTAAATTAAGACTTTTGCTATCCCTTCGGGGATAAAGAGATAAAGGAGTGATTGATAAGTTAATTACTGCCTCGGTGGCACAGTGTTAGTGTATGCGACTGTCGCGACTGAGGTCCCGGGTTCAATTCCTGGGTCGGAAAAAATATTTGTGTGATCCACAAATGTTTGTTTGTTTCGGGGTTTGGGTGTTTCCCATATATAATATGAATGTATTTAGAAATATGCAAGTATGTAAATCAGTCATCTAGATTCCTCTAGGCTAGACGGCGGTGTGTAAAAAATGTCCCACAATATTTATTTATAAAATCGTTAAATCACATTAATAAAGCTCTTAATTTATATTTAAAGCTCTTTAATTTATGTTATATGTTGTGACTGATTCACAATATTGGTTTTTGTCTTGTTTCTATCGAAGTGATGCACACTAGCCAGTCTTTAGTTCAATGACTGAGGCGACGTACGCGATCATTAAATAGAAACAATATTGGCTGCCAAGAATCTACTATAATAACATAAATTTATACGTACACTTACACCCTAGGCAATCTAGGTATTAAGATGTTGTTACTAAGATGAAATTGCTTCTAGAGTTTTCGTTCATAGAACTCATTGACGGCGATTTAGCTTTTGATTTTTGAAGTGAAAACTTTTTTAAGCGCGGTACGCATATTTTTAGATATAATCTCTGGACTCGCGACACCGTTACTGAGATGCTATAAAAAGTTTTGAAGTATTAATTAGATTGATCATTTCGAACTCAGTTATCAACCATCGATAGCTCAGTTGGTAGAGCGGTGGACTGTAAATGGTTATAAATTGGAATCCATAGGTCGCTGGTTTAAATCCGGTTCGAAGTAACTCTATGTAATTCTTTTCGGATTTCTTTTAATCTTTTATGAAAGTAATTGGGTTTCAAAATAGTGTTTTCCTTTCATAATCATCATCATTAACGTAGATCCCGATAAATTTTTGAAGTCAAACCCGCGAACGTTTCTAGATAATTAAATTATTAATAAATTTAGTTTTCATTTCTGTGAAACCCGTATACTATGTACACTGCATTTCATAGCGCAGAATAAAAAAAATCTTGCTCTCTTTTGAAATGGCCTTTATTGTATTTATTTTTATTAATGCCACTTCAAATTTCCTCCACCCAGTTTAATCCTGGTATTTGTTGTGGAAATTAGCAATGCAAGTACGCAGTTATGTCAAAAAAATGTACATCCGATAATTATGTAATTACTAGCTGACCCCACAGCATCTCCCGTGACATATTTAGAACTCCCGTCGTACCTATTTAATATCGTCGTTTATAAATTAACAATCATGTTTGAAAATTTGCCCGATTTGTTGACATTTATGATTACTGTTCCGCTCTTCTGTATAGTAGCGTGATGATATATAAATATATATAGCCTATAATTATATAGACTATGCTTTTTCGATGTGCAGTGTTGTTTATGTAGTAACCACTCATTAGGTATTGTGTTCGTGCCTACCGCTTTTTTACTGTCTATGAAGAAGAAAGTAAGTGAACTGCCATTAGGGTTGCCATTATTATGTTGAATATTTTTAAGGTTTTTTTATTTGATAATACAATATTTACAAATTTCATTTCAAAACATTTGAACCGGAGCAGGTTATTTGATTTATAGTATCTTGTAATGTAGGTAGGTATATAATTATATTGTATATTTAAAAAATCGAAGCAGTAATGATATACATCTAAAAAAAGCGATTTTAATAACAAGAATTCTTATAATATATATTAAATTAAAGTATTTAAAACAAAATTAATCACAATAATTTAAAATTCAGTAAACATAATTATATCCATCGGTATTAATTTGAGTAATAAAGGTCTTTAAAATTCAAGATTATGCAACTGACAGTTTTATTTATTCACTACCTAAAATCACCCACATTATTTGAAAATAAAACTACTCTTTAAATCAACAATTTTTTTTTGTTTTCCTGTTTATATTGTATTCATAAATTTAAACTATGTTATTTCACAATGCTTACAACGCATTCTTGGGTGTCAACCCTAGCGCGGAGTCGTCATGACGCATTTTATTCCCGTAGTTACCGTCGGTCCCTATTTGGTGCGCTCCCGATAAAGCATCCACCACCGGTGCGACGTGTTTTCCTTCTACCTAATCCTGTCGTGACGGCTGACTCGTAACACTCCTCTTTTACGTTTTTTCATTGGCTTATCCCTAAGCAGCCTTAACACCTACAGCTTTCGGCATAGTATCATGTTCCATATCCCATAAAAGGTTTACCTTGAACTTTTATAAGGTCTCCAACTAATACTCTATTAGTAAGCACTCTTACCATAATCTATTGGTTATTATTTTGAACAGGTGACAAGATTCATCAGGGTCCCAGGGAGGGATTTCCGTTCCAGGTTGTACTAAGTACCCAAACTACACACAGTTTGAGGGAATATTGCCTGCCGTCTGCCTCGGTGCCGCAGTGGTAGTGTATGCGACTGCCGCGATTAAGGTCCCAGGTTCGATTACCGGGTTGGAAAAAATATTTTGTGTGATCCACAAACGTTTGTTTCGGAGCTTGGGTGTTTCATATGTATAATTTGTATGTATATGTATGTACTTAGAAATATTGAAGTATGAATATTAGTTGTCTAGATCACACAGAAAACACAAGCTTAGGTATATTAGCTTACTTTGGGAAAGGAAACGCTCGCAAATGTAAATTCCACAAAGTCGTCACCCATCTAAGGACCACTTATAGCGAATTTTGCCTAATGCAGTGCTTGTTTACCTATAATTTGCATGAGAATATTATATAAACTCACGGGTATAACATCTCCGCCAACATACCAAAAGCATTAATTGCATCTGAGGGTCGAAACCTACCTACATTTAGAACCTCGAGAGCTATGATTAGACTTTTTAAATTCACCAAAGATGAATGTTTTTTATTCCATTAATTACATAATGACAGTTTATATTTTGTTCGGTAACAACATCGAAAATATTTTTTGACATTTGTTGACAGTTTCGAAACTAGTTCACAAACATCTATGACCTTTTAGGAAATGAGTGTAAATTAAAAAGCTCTTAAGTAAAGTTACTTATGACCAATGCTTTAGCACTCACATAGTTACTTAGTTAAACCTACATCGTGTACTTAATAGAAGAAAAATAGTTTTTGAAGTGAAACTTCTTTATCGACATTGAAATAAAAAGTAAAGCTGTAAAATAACGTCCCGTTTTTCGGTTACGCGCCATGTTGTTTTGAAGTGAAACTTCTTTATCGACGTAAGTGAAACTTCTTTATGAGAGAAATTTTAAAGCTGAAAAAAAATGTCGTAAAGAAGTTTCTTACCTGTGTGCTCTGGTACACACACATTTTTTTTATCTCTATTTCATTAAGCCCATATTGAGAAGAATGAAATGGCTCGTTCATACTACTGGTATCAAAATTTATTTTGTAAAACAATATAAGGTTCTATATTAGGCTGAATATATTTTTCTCACTATGTCATGCACAAAAAAGACATTAATCGCTATAGTACTTTTTTTTTGGTATTTGTAGTGTGAAATGAAGCGTTGGTTTAGGTTTATTAATATATTTTATTTTTAAATTAAACATATTGTGTGAGAATGAAAGAGAATAACATCGTTAATGTGCAATAAATATAAGCTTTTTCTTTCGTGTCCCAACACTAAAGTCTTTCAAATCCGTAAGCAGTATCGGCTAATGAGGTTTTAATGAGATTGATAATACACATTCTTTGTTTAGTGACTGTTTCCCGGTATTGCAATAACAGTTAGGACAAGTGTACTCACAGCTGTGCCTCCGTTGAATCACCACTCGTTATACCGGATTACACTATAATATTACGAAAGAAAACACACAATACAGGGTGCTTCCAATATAGTTAGTTTTATCAGTCTACCCGTATTTATTTTAAAGTAATTAAAAAATGATAAAATTGCTGAATCTTTGTACAAAGAGTTATCTGACGCCCCGGATTAATATATTGCCGTTTTACTAGGAACAAGTACCTGTGGGAAACAGGTAAGAAAAACCTCACCATGCAGGCGATACCGTTGTTATTAGCTAGTAGAGTATTAAACTAACAATATAGTTTTGAAGCTATAACGCTAAGTAAATTTACTCCAGCCTGTATATTTTATCAGTTCATTCGTTTACCATGATTTTTTTGACAAGTAAACGCTAAATTTTAGAAATAGGAAACTAACATTGAAACTGTCCTACATGTTTAACCAACTCATTATGAACTATATTTAAAAGGTGTATAAAGTATAGCCGTTCTAAAACTGTAACGGCCATTGACCGGGATGTCGCGTGTTATGAATTAATTAAGATTTATTCCTAAATAGGTATTCATTTTACAGGGTGTGTTCTTGTTATAAAAATACTTAAAGTTATAAAAAAAATATTTAAAGTAAAGAAAATTATGTTACTAAAATAGTTGCGAGTCTAGATTTGATATCGGCGTTGGTACTAAGGTCACTATAAAGAACCGAATATAATAATGTTATAGTTTGAGAGAATGATGGCTATTAAGGGTTGCAATGGAACTTGAAGACTAGTAGATCTAAAGTAGGTAATGCGGGTGCATTCTCTAAATATAAAGAATTAGTAGGTGCATGTTGCCACGTCAAAGGAAAATAGCCATCCCATTTCAACCCCTTAGGAATGGATATTATATCGTGGGTGCCTACCTTATAAGGGTAGTTTACGATAAAAGTTTCAAGTTTGCAAATGTAATGGTTTCCCCTGGACGTTGACGGATCAGCGAGTCACCCGATTACACTTTAAATTGACTGTAGTTAGTAGTAGTACGACTAAAGCTGACGGGTAGTTTGCCGAGACTGAATCTATTAGTACACAAAAAGTCACCAAAGATATTTTGGACGAATTAGCCGCGATTTTAGAACGCATGGCTCCAAATGTGTTCTAAGATGAAAGGGGTTTCAAAATATGTAACCCCTTTCATCTTAGAATTTCATCTAAGATGAAAGTGGTTTCATAATTTGAAACCCTTTTCATCCTAGAATTTTTTCCTCTAATGTTAGCGACACGTTGCTTGAACGGCAGATCGTCAGCATTGTGGTTCGTTTATTCAAAAATTTTTTGGTACACTCTCACGGCATAAGAAAAATTAATACATTTATTCGTCCTAAAATAAACTCTTCAAACGTTGTGATGTTATCTCATTAAATAAAAGAATATGCAACTGATAAACATAGGTACTATAAGTACCTATGTTTATTATACTACGATATACATTACTAAATCAAAGATATTTTTTATCAATTTTTATTTTACTATTATACATGGAAAACATCCAAACTTCGAAGATTACTCATTTGTTTTGACCCGGGATTTGAACCCGTGACCTTAGGAATAGCAGTCACAAATATCACCACTGCAGCACCGAGACAGTTACTATAGGGCAATAACGGTAGTATATTCAGTAACTATCAGGCAATATCGTAAGTATATAGCGGGGAAACGTGGACCGACCGATATTAGTATTTACTTTGCGGCAATAACCGAAACTTGGTAGCGGTTTAGCTCTGGGCTATTTGGCGTGAGAGCTTACACAGAATTTTCACCTAGCTTTACTAGGAAACTTTTAATCAGTGTGTCGAACAAACTTCACATAATCAAGTCTTTGACTACAAAAATAACCTCTATAAGGTACACTATATTACTAAATCTAATTATCGACTAGAAGCGAAACTTTGTACCACTTCTTAGCATGCATTAGTTCAAACCTAAAAAAAATATGCTTTATCGGGTTAATTCGACCAATAGGCAAATACTAGATGACTGCATGTATTACTAGTTTCTTTGTGAATCTGTCTTTTTGAGTATCTTAAGCTACGATTATATTCTAGCTTTCCACAACAATAGACGGTAGAACAGCACATATTTATTATATTCTGTCGAATATTTATTTATTTATTTTGTAATCATTTATATTTAAATTTTTCTTACACTATTTACTGCTGTAATAAAATTAAGAGAGTTATTATTTACACCCGTTCCTTTGGGGTATGACGTGGTCCTAATATGAAAGGAGGCGAAAACAATATAATAATATAGATGAATAAAAAGTCAATCACCAGATCAAAAAATATTTTTATCCTTTCGCCGTAACTGACGAAACAGAATAATGTTATTCTGGTTATATTCTTAAGGTGTTTTACTTGCTCTGACTAAAGCAGAGTAGACATATTTATTTTCTGTGGTTCTCACGAAGCACGCACCTAGAAAATTGCATATGAGTACATTACACAAACCTTTTATTCAGAAGGCGTATAGCCACCAGCACTCACGAGTGCATTAAACAGACAGCGTACAGTCACCCACATAAAGCACTCATTCAAAGAGCTCTATAAACGCGCCATGAATAAAGTAACATAATTAAAAATAGTGTTTTGTGTGGTGTTTTAATTGTCCGTGCCTATCAAATAAACATTTGGATTCCTAATACTATCATTATACTTCGCGGAATGAGTTCTGAAAATATAATAACCCGCAGTTTATACATTTCACTTTATTAGATACCCCTCCGGCATCGCCCGTGACTTACTTCAAATTCCCGCCGCACCTATTTAATACCGTCGCTTATAAATTCTACAATAATGCATAAAAAATTGCCCGATTTGTCGATATTTGTGACTACTGCGTCGCTCTTCAGGGCAGTAGCGTGATGATATATAGCCTTCCTCAGTAAATGGGCTATCTAACACAAAAAGATTTTTTAAAATTCGACCAGTAAGTTCCTGATATTAGCGCGTTCCACCAAACAAACAAACAAACTCTCTCTTATAATATTAAGTATAGATTAGTATCATAATTTAATTGGAATAGTGATTTGATAATACAATATACTAAGTAAAACAAATATTTGTGTGATGCACAAATGTATGTTTCGGAGTTTGGGTGTTTCCTATGTATAATATGTATGTATTTGGAAATATATAAGTACATAACACAAGCTAATATTAGCTTACTTTGGGCTAGATGGCGCTGTGTGTAAAGTGTCCCACAATATTATTATTTAGTGTTATATACTTTAATAGTAATAGACGCATAACAAGTTCTACTAATCTTTTAATCACTGTAATAAACATTACAGAATAGCGTCCCCATTTAGTTGTTATAATATGTAATAACGTAATTCAGTGATAGATAGTTTATATCTTTTATATGGTAAGGCACAGAGTCGTGTGATATGGCAAACCTAGCAGACCGGTCTATATTTAGCAGTGAAATTTGTAAGCAAATTTGACCACAGCAATTTTTAGATAATTTCAATTAGATCGAATTGGAGCTGGTAGAGGATTGACTGTAAAAGAGCGACAACCTTTAATTCTTTACACCTTGAAAATTCTCAACAGTACTCATATTCACCGTAGAATATCGAAAACGTGAAAAACTAATTTTAAAATGAGTTGTTTAAACTTCGTAATTCATTCATTAACTTTAATTACACTTTGTGGCTGACTGTACCAATCCTTTCTATGGTGTAACCACGACATCGTTTGTGAATTAACGTCGCAAGAGCTTTTTAATTGAAACATTTACTCACAAACTCAAAAGCTACCACACATGTAAATCAATATTTTCTTTTCATTTATATTTTGGACCAACCCACAGATACAGTCGCAAAAAAAGTTGTTTTTAAAACTGATGTTTGATCAGATGCTTTTTACATAAAATCCAACAGTAAAGTTAACTACCTGTTAAATAATAATAATCAAGTAGAGGGCGCTGTCGGTTCTACTCTGGGAAATTTGGTAATAGCACGAACTTGATTCCCGTGGGAATAAGATATATTGCCGGAATAAAAGTAGCACCGGTACTATATAGACTTAAAACTATTCCCATATCATTTAATCTCATGTCAATTCATTGCTATTTAAGACGTAATAAAGAGAGATGGTGACTAACTTTTCCATTTATTATGTACCTACCTAAGTACGGATAAGGAAGTATGAATTATTTATAATGGCAAGTTTAGTAATATTATGAAACTACGGTCAAAATGCTATGTATAGTTCGGTTACCTACTAAGCCCTCAAAAATCTTATTTAATAAATCTCATACCTATATTTTATCAATCATGCCTTTATACCCTTATATTTTAATAAATAAATTTAATATTAATTCGTTTAAATAAAGAATAACGGTTTAAAAGGGTCGCAGGCGCAACTCGCTATTGGAATCAGATTTCATCGCATTTTCATCCAACTGTGAATGACAGGCATTCTTAAGTACATTGGCATGCATTACTGGGAAGGAACATTATTCAGTTATTTTGGTTTTTGAAAAAACATCTTCTATCAAAAGAAAAATGTTTTAAATATCATTTTGGGTAGAATATTAACCCAAGGTTAGCAAATAAAACCTTTTATTTTTGTGTTTTGTCTCAAGAGTACCTTGTAATGTTGTATTATATACCTATCGTTGGTGCTAAAGTGCGTACCACTATAAGAATTATATTATTTTATCTGTGGTACCAAGCAGATGGGCTCACACGGCGGTGCTCCCAGCATAAATAGTTTGCAAAACTGTCTGACTCAACACGCATATTAATCCGAAATAGGAAAGGAAAATAGCCTAGTGACCATTGAACTTTCATGTTTTGACCTTATCTTCACCGATGCATCACCCTTCACAGTTACATCTTAGCTTGAAGGTTTGGTGTACTCATAAATAATAAGAAGAGCACGCACATGTACAATGTCTCGACATCTAGTAAAGACACAGAAGGTTTCTGTGACGAGGTTCTCATATTAGCGTTCATGTTTTACATAGTTCTAGAAGTACTCTGTATTTCTTATCTTAAATAATTCATTCATTCCTTGGTGGCGCAGTTGTAGTGTATGCGACTGTAGTGACTGACATCTCGAGTTCGATTCCCGGGTCGGAACAAATATTTGTGTTATCCATAAAGGTTTGTTTCGGAGTTTGGGTGTTTCCTATGTATAATGTGGATGTATTTAGAAATATATAAGTATAACTAATTGATTCAGGCGTTACATGTCGAAAATCCATTTAAAAAAACTATAATTATTTTGTTATAAATGTTATTTTTGCAATATTCCGCTTTTTTAAAATGTCGTACGATGTCGACACGTGTTTTGCCTACACACGAGGCATTATCAAGACTGTTTGGCAGTCAGTAATTATAGTTATTTAAAATGGATTTCCGCCGTGTAACGCCTGATTCAATAATTTATTTAAATCATCAAGCATAGCTTTACAGGCAAAATTATACATAAGGCTGCAATTATACATAAGACGGCGGTAGGTATATAAAAAAAAATATTATTATAGATGATATTATATATATAGAACTATAATTCTATAACTTACTATCCTGAATAAATCATACCATACTCCCATTTCCATACTTCCGTACTTAAATAAATATAAATATTGTTAAGACAACTTACACAACGCCATCTGATTTCAAACTAAGCAGAGCTTGTACTATGGTAACCAGATATCTGATAAACATATTTATATATTTCTAAATACATACATATTATAGATAAATAACACTTATATAATACATAGACAAGTACGCACGATACCGGGTACAGCCACATAAGTTACGGAGTCGGTGATTTCATTTTGGCATTTATCATTTTCCATAGAACTTATTGTCAATTTTTTCCCAAGCCAGCCTCACGTGCACTTGGTAATGGACAAGGTCCAAGAACCAATGAGGACAGCAGTAGTACTATAGAGTATCTTTCCAAAATGACAGCACTCTACATACATTGTTATAGCAAAAATTGGGTGAGGTCTACGTCCAGTGCATAACGACATACTCATATATATATTGTCACGCCTTTATCCCCTAAGGGGCAGGCAGAGGCTTATTATACGCCCACATTTCACCGTATGCATTTTTGTGCCACGTAACAGGTGGTGAGACCATTGCCGTGTAGAACTGGACAGGCGCAGGCTGTGGCGACTTGCTGTTGAGATTTTTCAAGGCCTTCAACCAGGCTTAACGACTGCCATTTTACTGGCAACCGGGACCAACGGCTTAAACTGCCTTCCGAAGTACGAAAAAGCTCGCAATGTAAATTCCACAAAGTGGTTATTCATCCAAGGACCACCTATAACGAATGTTGCGAACGCAGTGATCGTTTACAAAACACTGAGACCGCGGGGCATAATAAATTAAACATAGTGTAAAGTCCCAAATGTACCCAACATCTAAAACTTGGATCCCTAGGTCAGCTTTGCTTGATCGCGAAGAGCAGCTGCGCTATAAATATTTAAAGTGTCCATGACACATCATCGTTAACATACGAAAATTATCATGAGTAAAGCGAAACTCTGCTGGCTGCCAGCCAGGCACCACCCCCAGGTGTAAACAAAGACTATATTCACAAATGTCAGGAAATGTCCTGAGCGCCAATTGACCGGAAACTCAAAGGAAAATGTTTGAATCTAAATTTAGAACGTCTCTTACAAATTATAAAACAGATGAACCCTCATCCAAAAGGACCATATATTAAAATATTTTTTTAAGCTTTTTGTCTACCTGTAACTGTCATACCGTCAGTTATAAATCTTAATCTTAATAATATTATAAATGCGAAAGTTTGTAAAGATGTTTGTTACTCTTTCACGTAAAAACTACTGAATGGATTTTTATGAAACTCTACAATAATATAGCTTATACATCAGAATAACACATAGGCTACTTTTTATCCCGGGATCAAGTTCCTGTGGGAAACGGCAACGGGAAAACTTCTTTACGCCCGCGAAGCCGCGGGCGTTAACTAGTTTTGTTATAATTATTGCTGTTGGGTTCCTACGTTAAAAAATTAATCAACGACCTAGAAACGACTTGAAAAGTCACAACTATAACCAGTGCCTGTCTATTTTCAACTCGGCAATGGGCTCACTGCCTGTTATTAGAGATAAAACTGCAATGATAAGCGACTTTTGTTGCTGACCGTTCCGACCACTTACGACAGGAGTATGAGAACGTAGGACTGGACTGCATGACTGTACTGACATAAAGTGGTACGTCTCTACACAGTACCTAATAAGCTTGTCCCATGAGATATGATGATAAAATGGTCCAAAATACCAAAATATGTTTACTGTTGTCTACTAAGTACATCAAGTAACTAGGAAGTGCATTATATACATATGTGTGAGTCAATCTCGCTATTGTTTTAAATGTCAATGTATTTATTTCTGTAAAAATAATACTTTTTATAGTATGCTTCAGGCACATTCAGGGTTATCAGCGGTGTGCTCGTTGCATATCAAAATACGCCAGTTTTGTTTCATCAACGACTCTAGAGGGATTTTTATGAGACAGTGTTGTGTCTTTCATAAAACTCAGCACAGAAGACAGTATCTTAGAGGAATATCTAAGTTATCATTTGAGCGCTCTAAAAGTTAGAGCGTCTAGACCAAAGTTAGGCTCGCACTTTATTTTGAATAATGTATAAAGGTCAACCGCAATTCTTATACGCAGACGAAATAGTATTTTTTTAATAAATAATGCGATACAAAATAATAATATCGGTTTTATATGTATGCCTGTAAATAATTGAATAATTTAAATAAAGTTTAGAAAAAAAGATATACAATAATATTGAAATTTCATCGACACTAAACCATTTCAAGGCTTGGTTTGGATTTCAATTCAATAATTGTAATTTGAATAATGGAATAGAATTTTTTATATGAAAATTTTCAAACGGATCATTCAAATATTCTAAAACCAATAAAGCGTTAAATTAAAATACCGTTATTTAGATCAAATTTAAATTTCTAGAACGTTCATTTATTCATTAAACTCTTGCTTATTGTTTTGGGGTGTAAGAGGTCCGAAAAAATGAATATACGAGTATATCAAGATCTCAGAAGGTATGAAAATCATGTTTTTTTCTACTTGACTTGGTAATTTAAAAATGAGAATGTTATTTATGGTATCAATTGATATCAATAATTTTAACTTTTATATCTTGTCTACTATTAATAGTATTAATACTACTAATATTATTAATAGTATTAATACTATTAATAATAGACAAGATATCCAAGTTTACATCTAATGAGAACGAAATTAATGTTATAATACATATAAATAAAATTAGATTCTGTTTGTAATAATTAAAAAAAGTACTGTCTTTCTGTTTGTTCCGACTAATCTCTGAAACGGCTGAATTGATATTAACGGGACTTTTGCTAGTGGATGGTTGATGTTATAAAGAGTGACTTAGGCTATATTATATAGAACCGGAGGAACCCGAACTATAAGGGTGAAACTGTGGGACGTCCGCTGGTAAGTTTAAAGTAAACTTTAGGGTTTAGTTATTTTCATAGTGTCATGTCTTACGGCATTTTTCTGTGGGGCAAAGCAGCTGATATACAAGTAATTTTTGTACTCCAGAAGAGAGCTATACGTGCAATGTATAAATTGAGTGCTAGAGTGTCTCTTAGAGAGAAATTTAAAGAAATTGGCATTTTAACGGTTGCATCACAGTATATATTTGCAAATATCATGTTAGTTAAACAGAACATACATTTATACAATAGACACAGTGACATACATTCGATAAATACTAGAAATAAGCATAAATTAATTGGAACGCAACATCGTTTACAAAAGGTTCACGACTCTTTTGCAGGAATTGGCGTACGCCTATATAATAAAATTCCTTTAGACATTATGAACCTGCCGTTACATAAATTTAAGGCGGAAATTAAGACGCACCTCTTGAAAAGGGCTTATTACAGAATTAATGATTATTTAAATGATAAAAATAAATGGAAATGAGTTGCTTGCTCTTCGCTCGAGCTATTTAGAATTCGAATGAATCTTGTGTTATTTTGTACTAGTCTTGAATCTGCATATGTATATGTTTTATTTTTACATTTCTACATTGTGAATAATTTGAAACGTCAGACAACTAAAGGCTTCTAAATTGGCTGCGTTTAGTTCCGGTAATAACTAATAAACACATATATAATATTTGAATTTGTTATTGTGTGAGCACCAAGTAGAATTATTTACTATTTTGAAATTTACATGATAGTTGCTGTGTAGTTTTCGGGTATGTCATGTTAGCCTAAGTGTCCTGGCAGTGGTGGCGTATGTATCGGGTCGCCTTATTGCCTATAATACGGTTGAGTAGGGCGATGGCTTATATATACGTCATACCCGTGAACGGGTGCCGTCTGCTGGGACTGGTCAGCTCATAGCTGAAAGAGCAATTATTACAAATTTAAGTAAGTTAAAGAGCAATTATTACAAAGTTAAGCTGGAAAAGGGCGTGCTCCGTTGGTTTGGACACGTCTAACGAATGAGTGAGGAACGATTGACGAAGAATATATATTGTTCAAAAGTAGAGGGTAGAAGGAGTCAGGGTAGGCCGAGACTTACATATGAAGACCACGTGAGCAGATTGCTCAAAAACGGAAAGGTCAAAAGTACTCGGATACCCAGACGTGCGTGTATGAAGCGATTGATGAATCTCGAAGAAGCGAAAGAAGTATGCATGGATCGCGAAGCCTGGCGATCTGTCCTCTCTGACTACCCCGTCAGGGATACAGCGTGAAGATAGTTAGTTAATATTATTTAAATTTAAGGCAAACTAAGTTTAATCGACTGTTCTCACATAAATCCAAAGGAACAATGTAAGTGTAATTTTAATTTTGTAAGCCACACCTACATTTTAAAAGAACATCCATTGACTTTCTTGCTAGATTCTTCTTAAAGTGTAGGCTGTCCTTAGAACTGGCAACTAGAATAGCTCTAATTTTGATATGATTTTAAACATAACATTGATATTGTTTTTGTTTTGTATAAATTCATTACTATATTATTGGTCAAACATCATGTCATCATCAAACTAATGTAATTACTGGTGGTTAAAAAGAGTGGCCATGAGTTTTATTGCCAGGTTCTTCCTCAAGCTCTACCTATTGCTTTGCGAATCTGGCAGTAAATGTAAATGTAGAAGCAATAATCTTGACGTTCATAAGTGTTACTTTGTGACCTACATGAATAAAGATATTTCATTCATTCATTCATAATAAATACAACAATTAAATATGATAGACGCATGATTCTAAAGTCAGCTGATGCTAACGCCGCCATATTGACTACTTCACAGGCAGCTGTAATGCAACATACGAGTACTTACGGCGGTGTGAACGAAAAAGGCAACGTAAAAAAAGTTTCAATATCAGCAGAAATGTTCGAATTTTGAACGGACGTATTTCTTCAGTTACAAAACTTTTCTTTCACCTTCTTTATTGTTTAGTTACTTTTCTTATACCTACACCAACTGATTTATTTGGCTACACGACGCTGTGTAAAAACGTCGCAAAATATTTATTTATCATTTACTAGCGACCCGGTGTGGTTTGCTCGGGTGCAACGTAGATACTATTATGCATGTATTATACCATTATATTATGTACTAGCTGTCCCGCCCGGCTTCGCCCGTGACTACTTCGAACCCCATGGCAACCATTTAATCCCGTGGTTTATTAATTCCACGATAATGTATAAAGATTTTCCGAATTCGTTGATTACTTCTTCGCTCTCAAGTACCTATTTTACCGACACCCGCACGGCCTGGTCGAAATATGTAAATATTATCTACATAAACTGTACTTAATGTTGATGTAACTTAGTGATGAAATCATTTATTTTGATAAGGATTAATAGCATGAGTAAAATAAAGGCGTTTAAATGTAGTCCAAAAAAATTCAAGATTTTCATTTAAAAAAATGGTTGTTGTGCCTCACTCGACAGATAGGTATAGTGTATCGCGGACTTTTTTGTAGATATTTATAAGATCTACAATTAATTACAACATTTTATGGATCTATCTTTTATAGTTTAGGCAGCGTACGCAAAATAAGTAATTTTTCTGGATGATTTTTTACACCTTGTGTCCGAAAAACCCAAATATCTTACGGAACCCAATTTTTTTCCAAAATAAAATATAGCCTATGTTCCTCGTGGATAATGTAGCTTTCAAATAGTGAAAGAATTTTTAAAATCGGTTCAATAGTTTTTGAGCCTATTCATTACAAACAAACAAACAAAGTTTTCCTCTTTATAATATTAGTGTAGATGATACTATTATCTTAGATTATATAAACACCGATGATATAAACACATTAAATAACACAGACTATTAAATTGTATCACACTATCTTTTGCTGATAACTGCATCAAAATCTATTGAGAAGGTAATTTAGAAGATCGACACGAAACAACTTTATTTTATACCGTGTAAAGATTTTCATAATTTTGGAGTTTTTTCTTACCGGTTTCAACCAGTAAGATTTTATCTACAGGTTTTACCAGTGATGTAATGTTATAATTCTGTAGTATTATTCCTGTTTCCTGTAAAGACCTTATAAGTGTCTCATTAAATCGTAAACAATAATTAAACACGTGCGTCACTAATGTTTTATCGCAGTTCAAGAAGGTAACAGGAAAGCTGCCTTGAAATTCCAGTATACAGTTTCACAGTGCATTCAGACACACAAAAGGCGGAACAAACAATGTGACGCTATTGTCTCTAATGTAATTCCAGTCAATTTCGTGTGTCATTCGTATATTTGTAATTCAAATTCATCCCTCATTGTCCCCTAAACCCGAATTAGCGTTTTGATTTCGTGTGGTGGTTCGTCATGAAACCTACGCTTTAAATTTGAACACACACTGCGAGAGTGTTGTCACAACAGCATACTTACAACTTTGGAGATATAATGTATTTCTGATTTTCTTTCACAATTCTACCGATTTGAGAAAGTAAATTTCAAAGCAAAACTATTTAAAGAATAAATTTAAATATTGATTTATTGAAATAGAAAACAGATAAAATATATTCTGAAATTTAAAATTTTCATTCCAAAATTTTTTATTTTACTTCAAACTAAACGTCTTCACGCGCTTGTCTTAAGATCTCGGTAGAGCCTCATTGCACTATGTCAGACTTTAATTAAATGTCACTAGATGCAAGAATGTGTTACAACTCAGTTCTCAGGCGTGGATTTTAAATTAACAAGGTGTAATTATAATGTAAATTTTTCTGAATCAATAAACATATCAATTAATAGTCCCGCTCATACTAGTACCACTTGAGTGGAATATCGATATCGATGATTTGCTATTTTCTATTTAAATTAGTTGTTTTGACTGTTTCGGTGGCGCAGTGGTAGTATATACGAATACCGCGCTTGAGGTCCCGGGTTCAATTCCCGGGTCGGAAAAATATTTGTGTGATCTACTAATGTGTGTTTCGGAGTTTGGGCGTTTTAAATATATAAGTATGTTTATCAGTTATCTAGATCCCATACCACAAGCTTATATTAACTTACTTTGGGCTAGGTGGCGCTGTGTAAAAAGTGACCCACAAAATTATTATTAATAAACATTTTCATTTTGAGTCGTTAATGCTAGTTTATCATAATGTAAGTATTGCACACATGCATGTTCGTACCTGGTCTCTGGGGCTTAAGATCCCTCACATAAAAGCTAGTGCACCAACAAACGGGCGGTTCCTTATTGGCAAGCATGGCACGTCACGACAAAGACCCCGACAACAATAGGCGCATAGAAATCGTAGTGCATGCTGTCTTACTCACACTCAAAGAACACAGTTGTCATATGGTATCGTGCTAATGGCAATACAGGTCGTCGGTAGCTCAGACCCTTAACAAAGTAAACAAAAACTATTTACAGGCGAAGCGGAATACCGTGGTGTTGGACCCCGATCCCAGATGGTCAACACCAAACTCTATCATGGTGTATAAATAAATAAAAATAAATAAAAATATCTTTATTTTGCATAGACCATTTTAACGGCGCTTACAAAATGTCATACACTATTTAAAATATTTAAAGCGACCACCGGTTCGGAACGCGGCCCACCTGAGAAGAACCGGCAAGAAACTTAGGAAGGCTTTTTTTTTGATGACCTATTTACAATTTAATATTATTTCACTTTGCCAGCACATCATTTCCAGGCGTCCCTGTCCTGCAAATAGTCTGTAACGGAGTAAAAACCTTTTTCACAAAGCTTGTTTTTAATAAACTTTTTAAATTTATTTAAAGGTAAATTTCTCAGGTCACAGGGAAGCTTGTTGTAAAAGCGTATACAGTTACCCTGGAAAGAATCGCCAATCTTATGTAGTCGACTGTGGTGGACTGAAAGATTATTTTTATTTCTAGTGTTTATATTATGTTTATCACAGAGTTTAGAAAACTGTGATAGATTTTTCTGGACATACATAAGATTGGCAAAAATGTATTGTGATGGTACGGTTAGAATATTTACTTCTTTGAATTTTTCTCGGAGAGAAACTCTGGGGCCCAAATTATAAATAGCGCGTACAGCCCGCTTTTGTAGAACAAAAATAATATTTAAATCTGCAGCACTCCCCCAAAGGAGAATACCGTGAAAATAGCTGAAGTAAACCATTCTAGCCGTATCCCCATCTGTTAGAGTCCTGATCTTTTTTACAGCGTATGCAGCCGAACTTAATCTAGAGGCTGTCTTTTCTATGTGTGGGCCCCACTGCAAATTGGCATCAATAGTTATACCTAGGAACACAGTTGATTCTACAAACTCTAACACTTGTCCATTCAGTTGAACATTGGCCGCAACTTGTTTTACATTTGGTGTGAATCATATGATCTCCTATAAAGAGAACCATTTCGGGGCATCCCTTTGCTGAGTCGTAATGACGTAAACTTTGGGTTTTCCCGCGGCTTGGCAAGGCACAAAACCGTGTTTATTTAGTAATTAAGTGCTTTTTAGGCCAGGAAACAAGCTTTACTCTGCGTCTCGGGCATTATAATAACTAAAATAAAGATATATTCAGATTTTTAAATTGTATTTTTTTTATCGGAAAACAGACCGTTTACAATATATACTTGATTACAATATTCTTATCATAAAATATTTATAAAATTTTCGCATTCGTTATAGCTGGACTATCGATACCTCTACATGACTAATATCACACTTCCGCTCAGCTCTACATAACTATGTAAAGGCGTCGTAAACGGCAGCACTTAATTGACGTATTTGTATGGAAAGTAAATTGATTTCATTTGAAGTAGATACGTTTGTTAATTTGTTTTTTATCAATGAACAACTGAGTGAACGCCACCATCTCGTTTTTTACGCAGATGGTGTATCAGCTTGAGGATTTGAATTTAAATACTTAAGTCTAAAACTAAAACTTTTCTACAGTTAATAGAATAGCAATACTACAAAAATTTTGCTTTGAAACATCATCTCTAATATACTATATTATTATTTTAATTTAAACTTGTTATATTGTGAATAATAATATAAAAGAAGCTTACAAGAATCTATAAATTACCCTTATCACTAGCTGATCTTGCTGAATCTTAGGTAAACCACAAAAAAAGGCTGAACATTATTTCACGAGTTAGTACATAATGGTTTTAGTTTAACTCCCCTTCCTAAAGTTGTACAACAAACTATCTAATTAAAGCTTTTTGTTGAGTATTTAAATGAATTAAGTCCTAGAAGCTTTGAGGCTTAGCCGGATTTTAGATAAAACGCTTTTTAATTTATTAATGTAATTTAGGCGAATAAGTTTTAATCTGCTGTTCAGACCTCAGAGAGACATTACAGGACACAATTTGGACATTACTAAAAAGACGGCCATTAGAAAATTCATAGCTATAATTAATTTTACTGAAAAAAATAATGATCACTATTAGTACAACTCATTTGTATAAGTAAAATAAAATTTTGAGAGGGTTATATGAAATATTCGAATAATCTCTTGAGGTCACCTTGTTACATTACGCTGAAGTAAGTATTGTTCTGAGATTTTTCGTTTATTTTTTATTTGTCTTAACCTGACATGCAAAAAATGCTGTTCATTCAACCTTCTTTTGCAGACAGAAGGTAGGAACACTCTTAGGTATTTTTTTTTATTGGGCAAACATAGGTACATATAAATTGGAGACGGGCAGAGGATGATGATACGAACCTTCATACATTTTACCCCGAATGAGTAGGTAGGTTTACAAATTGGCGTAGAGGCTAGATACCATGTCACTGGTATCAACTGTCTTTTGAATTTCAAATATGCTCGTAAATAGAAATGACACAGAGGGTCACTCAATCCAGAATCACTCGAATCGCAAAATGCGCAACGCTATCTCAATGATTACCTACGATAACAAACTAAGTTTAGTCGACGGTTCTCACATAACTCCAAAGAACAATGTAAATAATATTGTAAGCCATACATACATTTCAAAAAGAGCATCCATGGAGTTTCTTGCCAGATTCTTCTCCATATATAGGTATTTAATAACAATTACTCTCATTTTAACTATTGTCATGACTATTCGTGAGTGCCTAAAATGGTCTACACGAATAAAAATAATTTAGATTTTGATTTATCTATACATATATATATATAAATTTTTACGACTCTTTAATTAAATGCTAAAAAAAACTTATGAGATCAGAAACTCTATGATGTTCATTAAAAACTAAACTACAAAATAGTTTTCTAAAAGCCCATTAGCGGTTTAAAAATATATTATCTACTGTATAAAATATAAACCATTTAGTATTGTATACACTTAACGATCTATTGTTAGTATTAGAAAGAGCTTTTAACTAAAATAATAGGGGAAGTTGTTTGGATGAGCTGTTTAGATAGTGCTTATGAGTACATATTCAGCTGCAACCGAAAAAGAATTTATGTACAAACTTCATCATTGCACTTCATCAGCATTATTCCGGTTGTAAGCCCCCCCTCATACCAAGACCTCCATAAAATATGTGTGTATACACACATATACAGATAAGAAGTGAAAATTCTTTACATCATATATTTTTTTTACTATTTACGACTTCACGAAAATTGGGTAGATAAGGCTTACGCATACGTCGATATAGAAGTTTTACTTACGTCGATAAAGAAGTTTCACTTCAAAACAATATGGCGCGTAACCGAAAAAGTAACGATTTTTTACAGCTATAAAATTTACCTCAACGTAATAAATAAAGAAGTTTCACTTCAAAAACATCAAAACATATAATACAAAGAATATCGTAAAATAAACTTCCGCATACTTTGAATGGACATCAATAGCCATAAGGAGTTGAAGTCTGCGAGACAAAAGTATCGATTCTGAAGGAATAGCATCTAGGTACAAAAATACATTTAGTTATGATACATTTGTTTAGGATCTATTTGTATCCCCGTTCACTTAAAAAGGAAATTAACCATTTAAAAAAAACGCTTCTTCGTTTGAATTGAAAATTACAAAACTTTTCAACCTAACTACAGTCATTCTATTAGAGTCACTTATCCTGTTGAAATCATTAACATACCTGTCGAGAAACATATTATATAACACTTAGATTTGTTTGTTGTTATGTTGTAACTTTACATGTAAACGTATTACAATTCAAGAATGTGTGCATAATCTGCATTAATTCATGGCAGATCCAACTCACGACGCCTATCAGCTTACTGTAAGCTTATGAAAATGCATGATTTAGCACCATTTGTGTACTAAGCTAAGTACTATTAGTAGAAATTAAGGCCCAGCTATAAATTCAATAATTGTCAAAATAAAAGAAAACAGTTTTGTTAATAATATTCTCCTCTTTGAAATCTTCTGATAATAAATTTACAGAGCGGGCGAATCACAGAACATGAAAAATAAGCAATATGTGGGGCGAATATACTCCCTTTTTTGTGGTTGGAACGTTCAGATATCTATGGTTGGAACTCTAAACTTTATAATCTAGCATCTTGAATGAAAACCCTTGTGCTGTTCCACTCATTTACTTTTCAAACCTGACCGGATTCGCCTTACGCGATTTTCAAAGGTTAGCACATTGAAAATGTGTAGTAAATTCCACCGAGTGCTATCAATCATTAGTGTAAACAGTTATAATCTAGGTGTGGTTATTTTATTAAATACCTATTTCAGATGAATCATTATAGAAGTCATTAAAAACGAATCTAAGTACTACTCACTTAAAATAAGTAAATTTCAAAATAATATTATAAAATAGTAATTTATAATCATTGACAAGGCGCCAGACGAGAAAAGTGACAGCTCACGTCAATCCACCGTATGGGGAGAGGCCCTTTGTCTCTCACACGATGCATGATTAGCTGCCGATGACAACCACACGCGATGCAACGCACAGCATCAAATTTATGAGTCGATTACACTTTACGATATTAAGTGCGAGTATGGCTAATAGTGACCGGTTGAGTTGGTACAGTTTTAGTTAAAAATCATAAAATGAATAACTTTATTTAGCTTTAAAGTTGATTTCAAGGTTTTCCAAGTCTCGATCCGGAAAATGTAGATATTTTTTCAATAAAAAAATTGTCGGAAGTAAGTACATTATAGATAATCGTTGAGTTTACTTTCATGTTAAAATTTGGCTTAAATATTTATTGAGAGACCGCAGATTAAGTACTTTTAGCATCCGCAACTACCAATTTTTAGACTGTTTCGATGTATTTACCTTCTAATAAGTTACTAAATCGCTGGTCACCGATGATGAAACTAGCTTTTCTGTGATCAAATTGTGCCCTTAAATTGGTTATTATTATTGTACTTTTAAAAATCCCTATTACATCAGTGGTACACCTCAGTGGTATAAAAAAATTACCTTTACAGTATTCGATTACAATACGATACAAGGTATAGACATATTTTATTATTGGACCATAATATCGTGTAGTGTGATAAAGACTTACATGGGGGCTATATAGGTTCGGAGGGGCTGACGTGCGCAATCACTATGGTAATTATTCCCGAATAATTTAATGGATATAGATGAATTAACAAATTTATAATGTAATGAAGAATTTATGTTCATACCGTGATGGAATTACTGGTAGCCCGTCAAGTTTAATTATGAATTTATTAGTGAATAAATTGCGAAATTTATGGATAATGTTTACAGGATCGAGCAATGTGATAAGTTCAAAGCTCAGTATGTTGCTATATAATTTAACTCATCGATAAGATTTATTAAATCACGGTACAAAATTTATCAATGCCGTTTCGTATTAATAAATGGTCCTATCTTATATTACCTTCTTTATTAAATTTTCCAGGAGAGAAGGACCCTTATCCCCACCCTTATATTATATTCTAATTGATGCCAGATTCTTTTACCGCGTTGAGAGGTTCCCCGTTCCCCTTTCCCACAGGAACTTGACCCCAAGATAAAGAGTAGCCTATGTATTATTCTGATGGGTAAGCTATATTATTGTAAAGTTTCATCAAAAGCCATTCAGTAGTTTTTTGTGTAAAAGAGTAACAAACCTACACCCATACATAATTACAAACTTTCACGTTTATAATATTAGTAGGACGAAGATTTTAAGTAAGTAGAATATTTTCTTAAAGTTTTCCTGGTTATTACCAGGAAAATTTATATTATCTTAATAATATTATAAATGCGAAAGTTTGTATGGATGTTTGTTACTCTTTCACGTTAAAACGACTGAATAGATTTTAATGAAACTTTAGAATAATATAGCTTATACATCAGAATAACACATAGGCTACTTTTTATCCCGGGAACAAGTTCCTGAGGGAAACGGGAACGGGAAAACTTCTCAACGCAGGCGAAGCCGCGGACTTCAACTAGTACCTCATATTTTAAACAAAAGACTTTATAATAAAGCGTACTCGTTCCCCTACTTGAAGCTTTTCAATAAATGTTCCCCTAAAACAAACAGCAATTGAAAACAAAATCTACTGAGTTCAACTTTTTCATGTCATTTGTCCCCAGTACTTAATGATAGGCAATCTACTAGTAACTACACAAATTACATACATTAATCTAATCGACCTAAATAAGGAGTTTGACTTGGCCTGACACGAAGGAAGGAAGTGGCACAGGCTGATGGCAGAGATTTGTACATTAATTAGAAGATATAATAGGCGATGTCACGCTATTTAGTTATCTGTACTTACGTTCAATGTCCTTTAAATACATTTCTACAGAATTACCGAGCCCCTACTTAAATTTTACGGTAGATTGAGTTTGCTTCGACATGCGAATATGTAATTATCATGTAATGTTTGAGAGCGTAACCTATTAATTATTATTTAAATTGTACTTTAAACATACATACATACATTGTCAAGCCTTTATCCCCGAAGGGATTGGCAAAAGACATATCATACGCCCACCTTTCACCGTATACATTTTTGTCCCAAGTAACAGATGGTGGTGAGCCCATAGCTGTGTTGAATGAACAGGCGCAGGCTCTAGCGACCTGCTGTACAATTTTTTAAGCCGATCATAAAGACTTTAACTGGACTTAACGACTGCCATTTTACAGGCAACCGGGACCAACGGCTTAACGTGCCTTCCTAAGCGTGGAAACTCCACAATGTCCATCCAAGGACCACCTATAGCGAATATTGCTTAACGCAGTGATCGTTTACAGACCACTGAGTCAGCGGGGCCACTAGCGCTTCAAAGTACTTTAAAGTACAAATTTAATGCTGAAACAAACATTTGTCAATCACTTGACTTCTAAACTTCTAAGACCTAACGTTTCGAAAAGTCTTATATAAAACGACTCGGCTTCTCCATCCGTCCCTTCGCCTTTGCCCATCTATTTCTAATAAGAGATAGGGACAAACAGTTTGCGGCATTCGATTCAGGACACCATGAATACGTGCTTAGGCGATTTTGAAGTTCTGGTTTCGGTTTAGAAGTCGTCTGATTCCTTCGCTACGATAGTGAAGGGCGCATTACTTGTTTTTATTCAACGTCATATAAATGAACTTGGTGCCCCCCCAACTTCGCCCGTGACATACTTCGAGCTCCCATCGCGCCTATATAATCCCGTCGCTTATAAATATAAATAGTAGCCGAGATAAAAAGTAGCCTATGTGTTATTCTGATGTATAAGCTATATTATTGTAAAGTTTCATTAAAATCTATTCAGTAGTTTTTACGTGAAAGAGTAACAAACATCCATACAAACTTTCGCATTTATAATATTATATTAAGATAAATATCCTATTCGTGTTGAATCATTTGTTAAATCTCAGTAGGTGCATTAACTAGATCCATTATGGATTTACTGAGATATTATTGCCTTAATAGGTACTAGGAGACTTTGTTTAATGAATATATAAGGCAAGTTTTACAGTCACATTTTCCAGGTCAAAAACTATCAAACTACAGAAACAACTTTGAATTTTTTTAAAAATAGGCGTGATTAAAGCATGAAGTATGAATTGCGAAAAAAGGACCCTTTGAAGATCCAACTGCTAAAGATTTATTAAAACGTTATCATTTTGAGTTATTAAGTTTCAGTTCGGCGGGCTGTCAAATAGATTGATGGATCACTGTTTACTATGAAGGCTTGAGCCTGGATTACATTGACCTGATATAATAATGATAGCATTAGCATAAAAGAGTTATATAATATAAATGCGATGTATATTCTTTAGGTATTTAATTTACTTCTTCTACATCTCAAGTATTTTCCAAATTGCTTGGATTTGGAACCCGGGGTCCATCTTTATTTGGCAGCAAAATACCTTTTTGTATATTTTTTGTCTACTTATTTTACAATAATTTTATGTAATATTTTCATTTCGATACATAAATCTTTGATTTAAAGATGACTGCGGCGGTGTCATTACAAGTTTGTAGCTTAGTTGTAGTAGGAAAATTGGCAACGCGCTGTTCGCTGTCAGTGTGAGTTAGATAGACTACACAGGAATAACAAAGATAGCTTTATACAACAAATGGCACGAGAAAAAAGGATGAATTATTGCTCCATAAGCAAAGGAATAAGTTTGGCCTGCTTACTCTTCTACGTCTGTGGTTGGGAGCGACTGCTATCTGACCTCCAAACCCCAAAGAACACCTGTAAGCCGATGTAAACTATGTAAACAGATATTTTAACACAATGTATTTGGTTAGTACCATTTGACTACATTGGTACCATCAGTTCTGTAAACAAATAATGGTGTTGAGTGGATAGGGTATGATGACATTATTGACATAGATTCGAGACAAAAATGTATCCGCACAAAAATAATAACAAAATAGTGAAAACGGAAAAAGTACACGGTGCCGTTTATTGTATTTGCTTTTTCTATATTAATCTAAAAGTTAATATAATTAACTAATCTAATATATTACTACATTTCAACAATCTGTAGGTAGGTCATAAAAATTCCTTTCAGTTTAATAGGGCCTATTAAGTTTTCTTGAATCAAAACAGCCAAGCTTAGCCAATACTATTAACCTAATTGGTGAAAAATATTTGCATTGTTAATGGCTCCTCTTATTTATGACTCCGGCAATAAATTACTACTTGACCTAGCTGGCACGGAAACTATGGAAATGTGGTTCCAGGCTAGATTTTGAAGTGAAAACTTCTTTGAGCGCGGTACGCATATTTTTACATGAGATAAAATCTCTGGACTCACGACACCGTTACCGAGACGCAGCAATAGAGTGGCATATAAAAAGTTTAGAAGTATTGGATTGATAATTTCAAAGTCAGTTTTCAACCTTCTTATAGCTCAGTTGGTAGAGCGGTGGACTGTAGATTTCAAATCCGGCTTGAAGGAACTCATTTTTGTATTTAAACACAGTCAAATTATAAATAACTATAGTGCTTTTTAATCCGATTAGTACTTTTATTCTTAAAGTAATTGGGTTTCACCCTAGCATCCATCTAAAAAATGTCTAGCGCGCCAAAATAAGTTTTCACTTCTGTCGGCACTCCCAGAGCGCAACCCGTATTTTTTTTTAAATACATGAATACTTTAATAGGTGTCTATGACCCTAAGAAAATTACCACACGACGATTCTATTGATACCTATTTGTCAAAATTTGTTCAGTGGTTAAGACACTAAAGTTTGGGGGCAGCATGGACTATGTGCTGAGGACATGGTCCCGAGGTATCGGGGCCGTCTTGCCCAATAAACCACCGCGGTGTTCCGTCTCGCCTTAACCAGGTCGCAGGGTGCCAGAGGTTAAGTCGATAAGGCCGCCCATTGTACTTATTTAAAAATTGTAGTCTGTAATTTGTTTAATAACTTCTGTACAATAAAGAATATATTATTATGTCTCTTCTTTTCACGGGTATCATGGTAGGCTTACATGGAGACATGGGTCTAACACGCAGAGGCCCTTTGAGAATTTTAATCTAATAGGTAATGGGACCCCCACTGCAGATAGTCCACGCCCGCCTTATGTAGAAGAACGGTAATGGATCACCTCCAATGGGAGTTAAACTATTGTAAAATGTGCTACCTATGAAATGGGCTATTGGGTTGGGAGTTAAATGGATCGGATGATTTAAGCTATTGATGAAAACGGCGTCTGCCATTTTAATATTATTATTTTTAAACTACTGGCAGACGGTGACTCGCCAACTCACTAGACGGGCCCCTATACAATCACCATAGGCATGATAAGCCTGGAAGGCGACAGAGGGCAACACCGGTGTGAGCGGCTTGGGGTGTCGAGCGGTGCAGCGCCGGTTTCACCTTCGCGGAACAGGCCCGTAACGGGCTTTCCCGTACTTATGCCCTTGAAAATGACACTTTCACCCCCGAGCATATAGATCTGCCTTCCTCCCTCTGACCGGCCAATTAAGGCAAGTCAAATTTGAAAATTGCTGCACTCCCGGTAGTAGCACTCTCACTGCTCTCCCGTTAGGCCATTAAATCCTAACCGGGGCAGAAGGGCAACAAAACTCTGAGGAATCGATTATTATTAGTATTAAGTCACTGCGACCCGGCAAATTGCCTCGTGCGGCAAAGTGCGGGTAGAGGCCAGCACCGCACCGCTCTCAAGCGCCCTCTGGAAGCAGAGAAAGCGAAGATAGGTCATTCATAGAAAGTAGTCTAACTTAAAATACGTTTTCCAGTTTGCTTTATCACGGTCGGGTAGTAAAATCGCAGACTAGACTGAATATTTTCGTTTTTGCTATCTACATAATCCGTCAGCGTACCAGAGCAAGGATAAAGTGACATTTTTAACTTCAGGAATACTAGAATTAACTTCATTTTCTATATAAAATCAAAAGGTTATCATATAATTAAATTCATTATTTATTATATCCTTCGGGAGAAGATCAACCTACTTAAGGATGACTCTAGCGATACCTGTAATAAAAATGCAAGACTTGATAAAGCAAAAATTGGCATCATAATATCAAAATGTAATGTGACATTCACTCAAATTTATCTGAACGATCAAATCTTATGATCCAAGGCTTATTTTTGTAGAGAACAATCTACCGTAACTGACAAACAGACAGTCCCCCATATCTCCATTAAGACGACGAACGTATTGAATAAGGAACCCTTCATAAAAACACAAAGAAATCGAAAAAAAAGGCATATTCATTGTCAAGTCAATGTTGGTTAAATTAAAAAAATGTTTTACGACGAATATAAAGTTGGCTTAGGTTGATAAGGTCTTTAAAAATGTAGATTATAAACTCCCCCAATCTTTTGTTATAATTTATGTGGTACAACAATGTAATTCATTAATTTATAAAAAGACTCCTATTTTTTTTATTAAGACTCATATTGAGGCATCGTGTAAAATGTTGAGTAAGAATTCCTGTCTGTCTATATAGTTCATCTGTTGATTCTCAAATAAAGCCGTGTGTAAATGTAAACTTACACTTGTTACACATTTGACTGCCTCGGTGGCGCAGTGGTAGGGTATGCAACTGCTGCGGCTGAGGTCCCGGGTTCGATTCCCAGGTCAGAATATTTGTGTGATCCACAAATGTTTGTTTCGAAGTTTAAGTGTTTCCTGTGTTGTTTATATGTATGTATTTAGAAATATCCCATACCACAAGCTTATATTTTCTTACTTTGGGCTAGATGGCGCTGTGTAAAAAAATGTCTCCCAATATGTATTTATTATTACATTTTAGTTTATTTATAAAACTTATATAATATATGTACTAACAAACATTTTAGGATAGTAAGAGTTAAGCAGGTAGGACCTCTAACGGGTAACAGAGCAAGAGCAAAAATACGCCTTAAATATTGTCGCATCAAAGGAAAAGTTTTGTATGCGACTTCGCTCGTCTGGAAAATGTTGGCTTTTACCGTTTGCTGAATTCCATTAGGTAGCTATTTGATATGTGTATGTCACTTTTGCCCTTTTAAGTTCAAAGTGAGCAGCCATAGATATCTTAACTAAACTTTAGTTAATCTTAACTAAAGTTTAGTTATAGATATCTTAACTAAACATTAGTTAATCTTAACTGAAGTTTAGTTATATCTATCTTAACTAAACTTTAGTTAAGATATCTATGTGAGCAACTAACCCTTAAAAATTTAGTTAGCCATGTGATATATTATGTGTAATTCACTTCTGCCTTTATTTGTCCTCTCAGTCTGTCTTCTCCGTCAGGGATACAGTCTACTCTAAACAGATTCTACTCTTATTAATTTGAAAGTAAACAACTAACCCTTAAATAATAACTGGTATGTCGAAGTATAACCACATACAGTTGTTGAGTAAACAAACTCGTTGAGTTGATTAAGCTGTGTATGTGTGTGTACTTTGTTAAGTAGATTTTGGGTTTATGTTTATAAGGTGAAGTTTATGGTAAAAAAAAAATTGAAAGGATTTTGATGAAGCTTTTGTTATTTAAAAGACTATTGTAAGATAATGTTGAACATTTCACATAATAAGCACCCAGTTGTATCATCAAAAGTTCTTAATTAGAACTCGGTATACTAACACTCCAGAACAACTACCTACAGAGAAATTATATTTTAAATGTAATCGTTTTCAGACGTAAATGACTGCTTTTATTTATATTTTTTACGTTTGGAAATTCCCTCGGATGTCATGCCGGACTCGAACCGGCTAAAACCACACAGTCCTTGCCTAACTGTCTATTGCCGGACGCCCCGTGTAACTCCTCGGAAAGATGTCCCTGAGCTCCTGGCAGACTTTGACTACCACCGCGGCCTCAACTAAGGATCGCGGCCTAGAATAATAACTTTCGTGGGCGTTGTTCTTTATCACTAAATAAACGGCTTAACTCACGTGTAAATTTCGTAATAGCCCGACTATTTACGGACCTAACGGAGGTCTTTTTTCAATAGGGATGTCAAGCTAGTCAGCGGCAGCTTCCGACGTAGCTTGACGCTCCACTTGAAAAAGGATCTCCGTTAGGTCCGAAACTAGTCGGGCTATTCCGAAATTCACACGTGAGTAAAACCGTTTATTTAGTAATAGTAAATGACTGCTGATTGGTTTACTAGAAAATCAAATCGATTCAGAAGATATTAGGAGGAATTCGATAAAAAATACTTATCTTTGTTTTTTGTCTCTTTTCAGAGAAACTACCTAGAGCAATTCGGTTACCTGAAGAGAGGCAGTCCAGAGGTTGGCAACCTACAGCTCGCCGACAGCAACCAGGCTTACGAGGACGATTTCAGAATCGCCATTAAAACTTTACAAGTAAGTTTTCCGACTTTTTTTATGTTAAGCTCTCTAAAGTGATGCCGCTGATTGAAAGCCATGGCGACATCTAGTGAATTGAGGGCCACTGTACAAGACTAATAACAATGGCCCTCAAGTTGGCAGCCCAAGGATATGCCACTTTACGCTGTACTTGAAAAACCCTGGGATATAAGAGGAGGGAAACACGTGCATTGACAGAGCATTCCAAGTATCTATTGTTCGACAGAGAAATTATCTTTTTATTATTAAAAGACCTTCTTTTTTTAGTGGTATAGGGTAAGCGTGGACTGGTCCCATGATTGGTCAGGAACAGTAGTTTTCCTTTCAAGAGCATTGAATAGACTACCTAAGTACAGTCGCTGATAAATGTGGTCTACTAGTATTGACAAAACTTTGTATGATATCTACTATTATGTACTAAGTTTCAATTTTCTATTTGTCCTAGCTGATCGCAGCTTTTCGTTGCGATTGTAACCGTTTTCCACAGGCTACCGAGATAAAAAGTATAAGTATAAGTAAGTAAGTATGTCACAAAATAAGTAATAGAACTACGTACAGAAGTGTCACTCCCTAAACAAAAGTCAGTTTTAGGTATGAAAACATACCTAGACTCGCCGCCTGTAAGCAAAATTGACACTTATTACGGCGCGCGAACGTTGAGTTTTCTTTGCGCGCCAGATTTTTATGACCGAGCTGCAGAGTGACACCCCCCTGCCTATGTTAATCTGTCCTGTTAATCCAGGGTGTCAGCTACCTCCACATCAAATCTTATACAATTTTTTCTAGCCGTTTGTACCAATATTTGTATGTTCTTATATTGAAATACGTCTGTTCCAGGAGTACGGCGGTATTCCAGTGACAGGTGAGGTGGACGAGGCTACGATGACGCTTATGAAGCAGAGACGATGTGGAAGACCAGACCGGGAGGACGGAGACCAACATCGACACAGAAGAAAACGGTTCCTAGTGCAGAAGGGCGAGAAGTGGAAGCACACCAACTTGACTTGGAGGTAAGAATATCTTTTTTTTTACATAAAGAGATTATAAAATATCTAAACATGTTTTTGACTATTAATCTTGAGGCGAATTGGGTGTGGAGCAATTTATAATTTGAAATAATCTGTCTTCAAATATGTCAGCCTATTATGTCGACAAATATAGTTCGGAAAACTATTTGAAAAATGAAAGCGAAATTTTCTTTGTCACGTCATAATTTGAGGATGGTTAAACAAAGTTGAAGATGAATTTTACATACAGTTATCCGACAGCTATAGATAGGTACTTACTAAATGGATTTTGATGAAACATTACAATAATATAGCTTACACATTAGAATTGACTACTTGTCATCCCGGTTTTACTGTACCTGTTTCCCACGGGATGAGTATTTACTATCGAAATTGCCTTGGTACGGAATGCATAAGCTAAATCTTCATAACTAAAGTTCGTCTTTATAACTGTTATTACTGTCATATATGTTTAGTCTAGTACAAATTTCTACATTAGTATAACTGCCATCTATTAGAATTATTTGAAACTATTTAAGTTACTTAAAACTGCTACTTCACAATAGATGACTATCATGGTTTGTAAACATAGGCGCCATCTAGTAAAATTATATGACACTAGTTAGTAGTCTGCTTCACTTAGAGTTTCTCCGAAATGCTACTTGACGATAGATGGCTATACTAGTTCATTGTTGATTTTACAGAACTTGTATACAAGCCGCTAATAATATTTTATAACTCTTTTATTTACCTGAATAAATATAAATTATAAGCTTCTCATAAAATATATATACATTATTTCTGT
This sequence comes from Thumatha senex, assembly GCA_948477245.1. NCBI lineage: Eukaryota > Metazoa > Arthropoda > Insecta > Lepidoptera > Erebidae > Thumatha > Thumatha senex. Next base: position 10,230,233 of record OX419735.1, read on the forward strand.
CAAAACAAAACAAAAAAAAACAATTAAACCTATACCATATAATACTATATTGAATACGAAGTAAATATAATTAGGTATATGTCTTAATTACTTAAAAAACAACGATAAAATTGCGCTTGTACTTAAAGCGTTTATTTATAGAAAATTAAACGTATAATTAAGCCTAATTTCTACAATATCGCCACCAGTGCTTCACTACCATTTTAAAATTAAATGGTTGTTGTTGCTGAGCATTTTCAAACAGAACATTCAAAACTGTGAACAGAACATTCAATATTATGGGACACTTGTCACACAGCACCATCTAGCCCAAAGTAAGCTAAATGTGATGGGATCTAGACACCTGATATAACTGATAAACACATACATTCACCCAAGCTCCAAAACACACATTTTTGGATCACAGAAATATTTGTTCCGACCTGGGAATCGAACCCGGGACCTCAGCGCGGCAGTCGCATTCTTACACCTGATGATAAGAAACTCTTTGTGACAGAACATATGAATCAAAAGGAAATAGTTAAAGAACGCAAAGGAACAGGTAAGATCTCCACACTCTCCACCCTGACATTAGGTTTTATGTCGAACAGTTCTGACTATTTACTTTAAGAGGGCATAAAATTGATGACAAATAATAGTTAAATCACGGAACTCGTAACTTTTACGATGCTTTTCGCGTGGCTTAATTAAAAGAGTATGTTCGTTTAACGCCTACGGAAAAAGGATATTTGCAACACCAAATAAAAACTATTCATTTCCTAGAATATTATTTTTATTGTATTTATGCTTTCATTGAATACTCTGATCGTACTGATTTAATGGTCCACTTAAGTTATTTTGGCTTGGAGGCTGATTGATTCTGGGTTCCGCTGATTAATTCTGGGTTCCACTGAGAGTCATCAAATAAGCTAGTAGGTAACAGTTTCTCATAAAAAAAAACGGTATTAAATAGGTAAGTGAAATCAAATAATGAGTGGATTCATGCCTAAACGATAAAAAGAGGATTTTTCGTATGTAGTTAGCCATAAATATGTAAACATACATTTAAAATATACATACATACATACATATTGTCAAGTCTTTATCCCCGAAGGGGTAGGCAGAGGCATAATAAACGCCCACATTTCACCGTAAGCATTTTTGTCCCACTTAACAGGTGGTGAGCCCATTGCCGTGTATAATAAAATATATATATAAAAAATAAGAAATTTACGTTGAAAGTTTCCGTATAATTCTGTTCGGAGTCCTGGTTGCCATAAAGCCACCATATCAATAATTATTTGAACATAATTTTTATCGGCACAGTTTCAGAACTCAGCGTACTGTGCTTAAACACCCCTTATGTCTATCAATTGTGGGATGATGTTGAAGCTAAGAGGGTTCTCCAGGAGTCAGTGAAAGGTGCTGTATCGTATATAATTATGATATTATTGTCAAAAACGTCACGTCAATTATTAGGGACATCCTTATGAAAATCCAGTAGGTTATATATTGCTTTGAGCTGGTTATTTCAAAGACGTCTAGAAACTGGTTTTAAAAACTATTATTTTTTTCTTTCAAACGGTGATTCATCTACATTTGGATTTTTCATGGTACTCTCATGAACCATAATAAAAATTACACCAAACAGTTTCATCTCTCCCGCTTCTCATTTCTCACACTTCTCATTTCACTCCGCGAGAAATTGGATTTCAAACCTCATGTATATAAATGAAATCTATTTAATCTATGGCTTAATATTAATCAATTCCAAGATAACTTGCAGCATTTATACTTTCCTTAAGTTGCACATCTGCCAACTGTGATTCCAGAGCTCACCTGATCCAACGATGCCGCTCTACTCGTGCATTTTTATGTGATCCATTTAAACGTATGCTTTGGTCGTATGCCCAAATCGAGTAAAGGAAAAGAAGGTACTGACACAAAAATTGCAGAAGTCTAATAGATGTATATAAAGCTTCTTTATCGACGCTGAGAGAAATTTTATAGCTGTAATAAAACTCATAACGTTTTTCAGTTACGCGCCATGAAGTTTTGAAGTAAAACTTCTTTATCATAAGTGAAACTTCTTTATTGACGTATGAGAAAACTATTATAGCTGTAAAAAAGTAAAGAAGTTTCACTTCTTACCTGTGTACTCTGGCACACACACACATATTTTTTTATACTTAGTTTAAATATGTACTAGAATATGATCTAAAATACATAAACATTACCGCATGGTAGGTAATGTAAACTGACAAATTGATACCTATGTTAGACACTTATTTCCCAAATAAACAAGTAGCTGATCGAAGATTAAGTATTTAAGACAGTAAAATGTATCGTTAGCAGCATTGGTTTTTAGCGCATTTGCGAAGTACATTCTACATCGAGTTTATTCAACTCATGTTCAGTTGTAAAATGCCACTATCTACTATTCTTTACCCTTTGTTTGAAATGGAAACAGCCACAGAGCACGCGGATAATTTGAAAAGTTCACAATCACCTGTACAGAGCCCGTTTTCAGCACAATTTCCTGTCGAATTAATGGTCTGTCAATATTGTAGACCTCCATTACAGCTTGTTGTGCAAACAGGCAATAAAACTTGTAGCGCCATCTCGCGGTGAATATACGGCGCCATATTTATGTTGCATCTATCCGCCGCGACTCAAGCGTCCAAATATGTCTACTTACATAAAATTTACAAATTATTATTTTTTTTTAAACAAAGCAAGCTTAATTATTTTGTAAAAACGAGAATATTAACCCCTATGATGAAATTAAGGTTTAGTTTTCTAATATATTTTGACATTCATGACTTAGTGTGAATTTATTTTAAAATCTCGTAAATATAGTCTCCTATTTTAGTAGGTACCTATACTTTATTCTTCTTTACTTGAGAATCTTCGAATGAATAAAATAAAAACGATATATTTTGCTCGTAGGTTAATTTGATTACAAATTTTAAAACAAAAGGCCATAATTAGAACTCTCCTATATGTAAAATTTTCTCTTTGAAGTTTTAAACAGGTTTTGATATTTGCCTTTTAGGTGGTCATTGGTAAGTATCGAGTACGATTTCCTAGCCGGATCTTATATTTATTTGTGGATCCGGAGTTTATTTCGGGGTTTATGACTGCCTCGGTGGCGCAGTGGTAGTGTATGCGACTGCCGCGACTGAGGCATCGGGGTTCGATTTCCGGGTCGGAAAAAATATTTTTGTGATCCACAAATGTATGTTTCGGAGTTTGGATGTTTCCTATGTATAATAAGTATGTGTTAAAAAATACATAAGTATGTTTATCAGTCATCTAAATCCCATAACGGAAGCTTATATTAGCTCACTTAGGGCGAGACGGCGGTGTGTAAAAAAAAATGTCCCACAATATTTATTTATTATGTAAATTACTAATTTATGTATTAACAAATATTTAAGTATGATTATCAGTTGTCTAGATCCTATATCACACACTTGAATTAGCTTAATTTGGGCTAGATGGTGCTGTGTAAAATAAAAAATGTCCCACATCGGTATATTATTGCATATTATCACACCCAATTTGTCAACAAAGAGACACAAGTACCTACTACTTATAATGCCATCAATCTTATTCTCCGATAGCAATTACCTAATAGAAAAAAAAATGTCTCGACTCAAGTGTTTCTAAGTATGAAGGAGTGGGAGGTTTATACAGCAAGCCCGTCTAATGTTACGAATGGACGTGGATTAATTGTTTCTAACTAACTATCTTCATGCTGTATCCCTGACGGGGTAGTCAGAGAGAACAGATCGCCAGGCTTCGCGATCCATGCATACTTCTTTTGCTTCTACAAGATTCATCAATCGCTCCATACACGCACGTCTGGGTACCTTTCCGAGTACTTTTGACCTTTTTTTGAGCAATCTGCTCACGTGGTCTTCATATTTAAGTCTCGGCCTACCCTGACTCCTTCTACCCTCTACTTTCGCACAATATATATTCTTCGTCAATCGTTCCTCACTCATTCGTTGGACGTGTCCAAACCAACGGAGCGCGCCCTTTTCTAGCTTAACGCTGACACTTTCATTCAAACCTGCCATATTGCGTATCACTATATTGTTTCTAACTCCTACATTAAAATCATCATCTCATGCGATGCATGGTGAATTTAACAGGTCCCAAAACACCTCCACGAGAGCAAAAGATAGCTGAGGAGTTTTTGTGGATTTTGTCACCCAGCACCCCGATCGTGGTGAGACTAGGCGACGACACACAATCCTATGCAGCAGTAGGCAGTCTGTAAGCGAAAAAGAAGCTAAAAAACTCACCTCTCTATAAGATTGCATTAAATTTGGGTCTTTCGCCAGCAGCAAATGTGTAGCTTTGTATTATAAGGTTGTCACATTACTTTGTGGGCAAGGCCTTACCTAAGTTCTACGTTGACTTTTCATGTACCCAATTTCTACTTCAGAACCGTTCGAACCCGTCAGCCAATAGCTCTTAGAGCAATGTGTCCCGACCATTACCAATTGAACCGATTTTTTTTTTCGACTACATCGATGACCTGGTGCTGGGTGTCGAATTAAAATATTTTTTCCCAGCGTATTTCAGACGTTGTCTTTGCCCTGGGAAATTCCCGAGTATTCTACTCAGAATGGTAATACTCAGTTGTACTCAGTTCCACCATAAGGAGAATCAAATGAGGTCAGCTAAAACAGAAACAGGTTCTCAGAACTGCCCTTAGCAAATACCTAACGCATAACATTGTTCGCTTTTGCGGGGCTACGAACGAGAAGTTATAACTAAAGAAATAAAATTTAAAGACAATTTCTCTAGTATTTGAATAATAAACTAAACAATATTATTATTCGTAGAGTAGCCTGAGTGGCGATGACAGCGCCGCGCGCGGCGGGTGGCGAAATGCGGCTGTCACTTAGCTGTCACCGACACAACGATTTAGTGAAAACAATACTGTTATTTCAATGTATTAACTGTATCGTTATCGGCCGTCTAAAACATTACAACGCTTGTTTGCATACCTAGATACCTACAGCAGTTGATTTTAATCACACAAAAGCAGTAACTTGTATGTTTAAATACCAAACCACATTCTGTGGCGCGGTGGGAGTGCATCCGACTGCTACGCAAGAGGTCGTGGATTCGATTCCCACCCAGGATAAAACTTTGTGTGATGAGCACGATGGTTTATTCTGTGTCTGGGTGTTATTTATCTACAATATGTAGGTATGCATTTAGAAATATAGATAAGTATGTTTATAAGTTATCTGGTTACCATAGTACAAGCTCTGCCTTGTTTGGAATCAGATGGCTTTGTGTGAGTTGTTCCAACATTATGTAAGAATAGGTTTAGGTTGCATAGAACAGAGTAGGTGCAACTGTCATCGAGGTTCTGACTTCTGACAACACCTTTGAAGTAATTCAGAGAAGTATCACGAAGGTCTTAGGGCTAAACCAAACCCCATGCAGGCTTGAAAAAAATGGTTCGGTATTTAAGGATGCAAATGTAATTTCAGGCTCAGATGAGTATTATATATATATATGTATTTTATCACATGAAGATTCATTGTGTGTGGAATTATAGAAATCAGACCGTTAATAACCTCTAAAAGCCCCAACGGACACCAACTTAAATAAAGTTTGAGTTGCATAATTCACCTCAAACTTAGCGTTCACTCGTCCCATTTGTGCTAACTTAAGTCGGTTGCAGTATGCACAACATGTTCGCATCAATAAAGTTTGATTTGCACAACTCACCTTAAACATGACATTCACTCGTTTCGTTTGCTTCATAGGTGCAGGCACGGTGCGTAAACTTAAGCAGGTTTCAGTTTGTACAACGTATTTTGGCGTAAGTTTTTGCTACATAACTCAGTCTTGAGTCTTATAAAGTTAGATTCACTACTCGTCTGATTTGCACAAAGTGCACAAACTTTATAGGTGCAAACACATTGTGCAAACACATTGTGCAAACTTAAGTTGGTGGTAAAAACAGGCCAAAAATCTTCTTCTATCAGTCAAAGTTCGTGTTAATCTATTCAAATTAAAGTAAAGTATTATTATATATTGTTCCTCATAAAATAGATGAGCTGTGTGACCAATCGTTATTAATTGTGGTGACGTGGCCAACGCCCCGTACCGTACCGCCTCTGTGAGCCTATGTCAGGCACTCCCAACGACTCCCACTGAGGCACCCCGCGATCCAACGAACTAGGCCGACATTTCAATATTGAGGCATTTCACAATTTCTATTGCTCTTTATTGCTACTGTACGACGTAATAAACAGCTTATTATGCGTATATTGAATGTAGTAAACCCGTCAGGAATCCCTGGCTCGTTTTATTAAAGTTATGCGTTACATTTTAACGGGAAGCAATCTGACAATGTAATTAGAAAATAAAAAAAAAATTAAAATAATTCGGTAAGTACTAAACTTTTAAAAAACTTTTACGAAATACATAAACAATATTGAAATACATAAAAAACATAGTATCTACTATATTATAATTACGTATATCATATTAGTCTTATAAAATAATGGCTATCATCTAGTTGCATTAGCCTAAGATCTATTCATAGACCTAACAAATAAACAAAAAAAGTGCAAATAAAAAAATCGGTTAGATGTTTCGGAGGAGTTTGGTTACAAAAACAGCGAGATCTTTATATCATTACTTTGTACATATTAATATTTTTGTCACTAATGTTATGTTGTTGTTCGTTTATGGGACCAATTCAGGAGTAAATCATACCAAAAAATTGATATTGGAAAACAAATTAGGTAGCCTAGTAACCTATAATTCAATCAATATATTATATCACTCACCACTATGAAAAAATAAATACAATAAAAATAACTGAACAAAAAGAGCTTTTTCATCGTACCCCTGGTGGGACTCGAACCCACAATCCCCGGCTTAGGAGGCCGATGCCTTATCCATTAGGCCACAGGGGCTTGCGTAACGATGTCGAAATTAGCCTTTGAATCCAAGGACTTGAACTGTTATTGAAAAAAAAAGGATGTATAATTTTTTTGGAATCATTTATCAACTGCTATACAGCTCCTATAAAACAAAAATGTACGCAAGGAGCAATACAGCGTTCGCGGTCAAGCTATTACAGTAAAAGTATGGTAAGATTTTCGTATGCTTGGCTGCCACTATATTAGTACAAAATACCATTTCTGTGTCTGTCGAAACGAAATAACAAGGTACTTACTATGTACTCCACTAGTTGATGCCCGCGGCTCCGCACGCGTGGTGAAGTTCTCCCGTTACCCCCCTAGAACTTGTTTCCGGGATAAAAATTAGCCTATATATTATTCTGATGTGTAAGCTATTTTATTGTAGTTTCATCAAATTCCATTCAGTAGATTTTTTGTGAAAAAATTTCAACAGCAGGTCGCGTCGCCACAGCCTGCACCTGTCCATTTTAACTCGGCATGGGACAATATGTATGTTTGTAAGCAGAAGGATCGCTTAAAGAATTTCTTCCTTTAAGCGATAAAGCTGCCGCGTGCTGATTGGTACCTACTTACTTGGATTGAAAATTTTAATTTGAAATTTCACTCAAATCAAACAATCAATACTTAGCTAAAATTAATTTAAATGAATTTATAGGTAAATTACAATTTAAAGCAAAAACTTAGAATTTTATCCATGTTTGTTTGAATAACAATACATTATAATTCCGTACATACGATATTTTTATTCCTTTGCATGCCACCTGTAAATAAAGAATAATAATAAGAAATGAGCATGTGTCAAATAAAAAATAAAACAAACAGCAAAATAAAAATCCAAAAAGAGAGCCGCCCGAACAGGGACTTGAACCCTGGACCCTTGGATTAAAAGTCCAATGCTCTACCGACTGAGCTATCCGGGCTCGATATTTAGCTAACGAAATATCAATTTTATATGCGAATGGTAGTTATGACGTTTTATAATTAGAAAATCGTAATACGATGAAATTATAACTAACTCTCTTCACGCTGTATCCCTGACGGGGTAGTCAGAGAGGACAGATCGCCAGGCTTTGCGATCCATGCATACTTCTTTCGCTTCTTCAAGATACATCAATCACTTTAAAAAATAAATAAAAAATAAATTAATTAAAATTAAATTAAATTAAAAATTAAATTATTCATGGATTAATACGAAAGTGTCCGTGAATCGTTCATGAAAATAATAAATATTGATGTCTATATTTTGATAAAGAGGTTATGTAGTTTTTATTTAGGTATAGTTTTAAATCATTTTTTTAATAAGATTGATGTTAAATAGATTTTTGTTTGGTTTTTGACTGAAATATTTTTTTCTTTTTTAAAATAGAATAAAGTAATTATTATTATTTATCTATCACGCCTTATCCGGAAGAGGTGGCAGAGGCATACAAATTGTATGCCCACTTTTCACCATGTGTATTCCTGTCCCACGTAATAGGTGGTGAAAAAAATTGATGTATCAATTGTTTTTCGTATTTAGTTAGTCTATACCATTTATTGTTAATGTCGCATAGTTAGTTACTTCTATACATTTATCAATCCAAAAATATCTTATGTTCACGCTGTATCCCTTACGGGGTAGTCAGTAAATACAAGGTATTTATAAAATGTTTAGTAATAAATGTGAGCTTGCATATAATTTATTATTTTGTTGTAAAAATAGCCTACCAACAAAAACAAATTTAAACACCAACTAAGTTTGTTGTTGTAGCTATTCAAATAATACTAGCTATGCCCCTTCGCCTGTAAAATTCTTCGAACCCTGTTTAATTCTCATATTGCCGAATTTACAATAATATTGTATGGATATCTGCTCGATATGCTGATATTTACTATTTTTATTACTGCGCTGCCCCTTTGGATAGTAGCATAACGATACAATGCCAAGTTACTTATGAACATCTTGATTTTCTACCAGTGAAAAATTTATAAAATCTTTACAGCAGTTATAGAGTTTGTCGACTGACAACAAACAATTCTTTCCTCTTTATAATACCTAGTCAGGTCATAAGTATTGTCACACAGTAAAAACTTTTCTTTTAGAATGCTGGCCACAAAAAAGTTTATTGTTTTCGAATTAAAAAGAAGTAAATTCTTTTTTCGGGTGAAAAAATTTTTACCGTAGAAGAGAGCTACAACAAACAAAATGATAAGGTGTACGCACACAGTAGTGAAGAAGCGAGCAACCGTATTCCGCGTGTCCAACGAGGTCATTTTCCACCCTCGCTCATGGTATGGTTGGGAGTTTCTTATTGGGACTTAACAGTGATACTTTTTTGTGAGAACGGTGTAAAAACGAATGCAGTTGTGTATCAAAATACAGTCCTGACGAACCTTGTGGAACCTGTTTCTCATACCATGTTCAATAACAGGCACTGGGTATTCCAACAAGATTCGGCGCCAGCTCATAGAGCAAAGAGCACACAAGACTGGCTGGCGGCGCGTGAAATCGACTTCATCCGGCACGAAGACTGGCCCTCCTCCAGTCCAGATTTGAGTCCGTTAGATTACAAGATATGGCAACTCTTGGAGGAAAAGGCGTGCTCAAAGCCTCATCCCAATTTGGAGTCACTCAAGACATCCTTGATTAAGGCAGCTGCCGATATTGACATGGACCCGTTCGTACTGCGATAGATGACTGGCCGCGCAGATTGAAGGCCGTATTCAAAATCACGGAGGTCATTTTGAATAAACTTTATTGTCATAAAAATCTATGTTTTGTTAAGTTCATTTTGTTATATAAGTGGTTACATAATGAATAAACTTGTTTCAATTATTTTATATTAAACATGTGACAGAATTTATGACCTGACTAGGTATATATTGGTATCGATAAGCTTGAACTATGAGTCTAAGCAACGGTAGAGTCTAAGCAGGGTATGCCATTATATATTTTTAAACTGTTATACTGTATTTAGGCTACCAAGCAGTCCTAAAAAGGCATTTTCACGTGTCGAACCTCATACGACATTTTAGAAAGCGCAATATTGCAAAATAAAAGTTATATATAAAAAAATGTCTTTATATTCCATAGACCATTTTAACGGCCCTTACAAAATGTCATACACTAGATCTAAATATAAATTTAATATTTTTAAAGTCACCACTGCGCCACCGGTTCAGAACGCTACCTTCTCTACCTGAGAAGAACCGACATATTTTTTAATGGCCTATTTACAAATTATGTACCTAATATTATTTTAAGATGCCATCAAATCATTTCTAGACGTAACATCCTGTAAATAGTCTTTAACGGGGTAAAAGCCTACAATAAATTCCCGCCATGTGACGCCAAATTCGATTAGTATAGTTATATATTTCTAAATACACACATATACAGTTAATATACATAGAACAAAATTTATATTCAAACATAGAACAAATTTTAAAATGTTCCCACCCAGTATTTGAAACCGAGACCTCAACTTCACGGCACGGAAGTCTATCTGAAATCAATTGACAATATGTTTTTATTAGGTCACAAAAACACTTATAAACATCAATTACATTTACATTTTTACATTTACAATGGTAACTGTGTGTGCTTGCGAGAAAAAAAAACTCACTTTTTTCTAATCTCCATTAATTACTTTACTTTTGTTCTATTTCGGGGTCCTTTGATGTCGTACTAGAGCTAGGATCAAAACCCAGTTTAATTAATTCTCTAAACTTGTGCATAGCACACGTGCAGAAACAGGTGTGACCTCTAAAACCTTAATCCTTACAAGTGAATGTCCAATCTATCTCGTGTACTGACGTAAATCTCTGGTTTATACACACGCTTGTATGCACATAAAGGTTAGGCAGATTTGTCTTAAGAGTGTTATTGAATTGCTAAAGTGCCTAAACTAAAACTAACTATCTTCACGCTGTATCCCTGACGGGGAAGTCAGAGGACAGATCGCCAGGCTTTGCGATCCATGCATACTTCTTTCGCTTCTTGTAGATTCATCAATCGCTTCATACACGCACGTCTGCGTATCCGAGTACTTTTGACTTTTCCGTTTTTGAGCAATCTGCTCACGTGGTCATCATATGTAAGTCTCGGCCTACCCTGACTCCTTCTCCCCTTTACTTTCGCACGATATATATTTTTCGTCAATCGTTCCTATTTCATTCGTTGCAATTGTTGCCAAAGTCCCTAGGTAACTATTGCTTCTAATTAGGTGTATTAATTTATTCAGTAACGGTAACGTATATTGGAAGTACATAATTTGTTCAACCAAATTTAACATTTTTGAAACTTTGCTCACCTCTCCACGTTTCGGTTTTATTGCAATAGCCGTGGTCACGAGTGTTCTTCTTCATCTTATTGTGCTTACTCCCAGTTGCTTCCAAATTCTATACCTTACCGGGATTTGAAGCCATAGCATAGCACGTATATTATGTTTATAGTACCTATGTATATATTTGCTTAAATTTAATAGTTATTCTTTGCTATCTAATCAGCTGTAAATATAGAATTTCTCCTAGGAATTGAAAAGTTAAAATATTTTTAGGTATTTTAATAATATAAAAGATCCGTAAAAGATCCACCATAAAGTAACGGATACGGAAATGGATTTTCTTTCTCCCTCGAATATCCGCGGATACGGATACCGCCACGGTTATCCCGCACAGCACTAATAGGTACGTACAATATAAAACTATATTCTGACGATAAAAAATATCTAGTTCTCACTTCTGCCGGCCACCTACTGCTTACTTTTTCAAAACAGCCTGTATTTGTTATCGTATTTTTATCAGGGTTTATATAGAGTTTTACACAATTACACTTATTTAATAACCATAATATCTATCAGGAGCTCATAGCACAGGGTACCCTTGTTTAAGTTCCTAACTCCCACGATTAATTGTACTAAAGTTATACTTTGAGCTATCTACAAGTATATTGTTAAGAGCAATGTTATTGTGGGAGATAAATAACGTATATTATTATTATTTTTATTAATATGTTTGCCGAAGCTATAATACCATAAATGTATTTTTTGCTTCCACTGTAATTAGTGTACGATAAAGTTTTTACTACCAAAAAGGTTGTACTAGTTCTGGCATATACAACCTCTAATAGATCTCAGGTTTCTAAATAAAAGGACCGTAATTTCAGCTGAGATGAAGGGCCTGCATGTGCAAATTATGTCTTATAAAGGAAATCTGTCCCGTCTTGTTTGGGGGCAAACTGAAATGATAGACACCACTGGCGACGGGTGAACATTTAATGAAAGGAAGTTGACTAACTTAACTTATATTTTCGTGATTTGTGACTTGTATGGTATAATGACATCTATTATAGTATAGACTTATGGCCGGTTTCAATATTCTATATTCAGTTAAACAAAGATCGCTACCACAGATACACTGTAGAATTGAATAACTTTTGTGACAGATAGTCCAATGTCGTAGGTAAATATTTCTATCTATCTTTGGTTATTGACACCGAAATTATCGTCGATAGGTACCGATGCGATGGTAACTATTTTGACATTGTTTTAGACAATAGTAAAAGATAGATAGGATATTGAGACCGGCCGTTAATGAATACCCAGTAGGGTTGGCACTGACTGCAATGTAAAAAGCGCAAAAGAATTAAGTATGCTGGCCAGTTTTCGATTGTGTTACCTAATTTTTTATTCTATATTGTTTTTTCTAATCATGATCTTCTCTCCCATATCATCTACAAACTAGAAAACAAATCATATTTAGGACAAAAAAATATGGTTTAAAAAGTTAGTTTTACTTATGGGAACCTTACCGGTTGATTTTGATTGGGAGGAATTCTTCGACACCTAGTCGGGGCATCTTTTTCAGTCTTGTAATAATCCCCACCACCTCTTATTTTTTGTACTGGGTTCTGTAAATATGTTAAATATCTAATTATTATGAATAAATATATGTTAAAGTAAAAGTCACAACAACAAAAAAAAGTTTAACAATAGTGCAATAACACAATAACAAAACTTAATTCCTTTGGACTATGTACAAGAAACTAACATTCATTGAAATAAAATAATATTTTGATTTACTTTTGACACTAGTTTTCCCAAAATATACATTTAGTTTTTTTTTATACTACATTTTATACTCTAATAATTTTTTAATAACCAAACAAACATAGCCATATTTTTACGATATTCAATTTGTTTAAAATGAGAAGAGTAAATGATCGGTTCAAGATCCCCAAGTCTCCAGATCTTACTTATTTTCTGACGGACACAATAATGTATTTACAAGAGCAGTATCTATTAGCGTGTACATGGAACTGTATTTGTCAGTAACGTAACATTGGCCGCCTGCTTCATTGCCTAGTCTGTTGGTCAGCAGGTGCACCGCTAGCAGGTGAGGTCCCTTGGGCCCGGGAGATCTTGGTGGGGCCCCTTAAACTGTGTAGAATAAGCCAATTAATTCATAAAAATAAATTCTAATTTCTCATCACCAAATGGTTGAAAAAAATGCCAGCAAACGTAGTTTCCGACGTTCTGAATTTGAAATTGCCTCCCAAAAGCTATATTACTCGCAAATGGCCGCGTGCCAGTCATACGTTCACAAATTCCTTACCTATTACGAGTGGAGCACATCACTATCCGTACTTTATTTACGATTACGTCACTAGCTTTCGTAGAAACCGAAGTTTCATGTTACTGGACCGCAAACGAAGTGATTAACTCGCACAAATTCAATTTATTTTTCTATTACTCTTCTTGTTAGTAAGAATAAAACAATTGTTTTGCGCTAGTAGAAATTGCATATTCCCAAGTAAGAACTTGAGAATCGTATTGTTTTTTTCTGTTTAATCTATATTTAAAATATTATATCAGTAAATAATTTTACTATCTTCACGCTGTATCGCTGGGGTAGTCAGAGAGGACACTTCAGAGGATCCATGCACACTTCTTTCGCATCCTGCAGATTTATTAATCGCTTCATTCATGCACGTCTGTGTATTCGAGTACTTTACCTTTTACTAATTTGAGCAGTCTGCTTAAGCGGTCTTGTCACGGCTTTTTTTAAAAATAGTTTATGGATTTTATAACTAACTAACTATATTTTAAATATATTCAAAACAAACAAATAAATTTGTTTGTATCAATAGTTTTGAATTCATTGGCCGATATTAGAATGAATAGATTGGACTACTATTTGAAAAGGAAACCTATGAGACCTATCAGAGAAGTAGGATAACATCTTAATCGTCTGAGTTGAGGCCACGGTTGCAGACAAAGTCGGTTGGGAGCTGTTAGGGTTGTAATATCCTTCCGAGAGCTCACCCGTTGTCCTGGCCATAGACAAACGGAAGGACACCGTGTAGATTTACCCGGTAGGGTCCAGCATAGGATTTCCACACGAAAAATAACAAAGAGAAGAATAAGCAGGTCAATGAAATCCATAACAAAATTACCTATACTAGTTGATGGTCACGGCTTTGCCCGCTTGGTAAATTTTTTTCTGTTTTCGTTTCCAGAACTTGTTTCCTGCATATAGCTTATGACCTATTCTGATGTATAAAGCTAGATTACTACAAAGATTCATTAAAATCTATTCCGCAGTTATTGCGTGAAAGCGTTACAAACATCCATGCAACCATACAATCTTTTAACGTTATAATATAAACGTAAATAAAACCAGTACTCGTGCAGAGCAAGCATAAGTGTCTATGAATGGCAGTCGGAATTCATTTAGAGGAATCAATCATTAATATTTTTAAAATAATACTAAAACACATTCGGATCCTTTAACTGGTCATTATTCGAGAAATATAACTTCATATTGATGTTTTTTTTTATCCCACTGAAGTGACATACGGCCCACCTGATGGAAAGTGGTCATCGTAGTCTATGAACGTTTGCAAAACCAGAACTGCAGCACTCGCGCTACCGACCCTTTAAAGACTCCTTTTTAAATTAAAAACCCCATACTGTAGACGTTTGGGAAATGCAGGCAGGCCACAATCTAAGCGTACGTGTAACAATGCCTCTATCGAACCTAACCGTATGTGAGCGCACCGGACGCAAATATATTTGGTTTTCATGTCACCAATTTCGCCTATACATGTTTTGTGACAGAGTAACATTAACTCTTGTTTAAGAAATTACACGATCATACTTCTATATACTTAATATTGTTGTACTCTAAGTATTGACTAAACGGCCCCATATACGTATGTAGGTTTAATATAAAAGTGCCACCCCATAAATCGTATCTTAGTACAAATTGAAACACCGACCGACAAGAGGTCGTGCACCAGGATCATATAAATCAGGTTCAATCTGGGCTCAGCTCGTTCGACGCCACGTCCGAAGAACCTCTACGAGAAACTCGTAAATCGTCAACTGGAAAACAATCCGTGCCTCAGCCAAGTATCCGGTGGGTCTGAAATTCCAATTAAGGGGAAGCTCTAGACGAGTTCGCAGGTCGGCTGCACGCGGGCGATCACTCACTTGCACTTTTAATTAATTTATTTATCGAGTTCGCGAATCGACGGCGCAACTCGAGCCGACGCCCCGCCCCGCCGCCGACTATATAACTCGTCGAGGGTTGGAGACGTCCGTCAGTTTTCTCAGGGACGCATCGGGCGCCGGTTGCCCTCACCCGGGAAAATGTGCCGGAAGAACGTGGGCCACTTTAAATTTTTAAAGTGGGTAGTCGCAATGTAGGAGGGTTGAGCGGCGAGTTGCGCATAGGGCTCGGGCACACGAGCGGGTGATGGTCGTCGGCAGCGGTGACCTTGAGGTGAGTGAGTGCACGCTCGAGGGCGGCCGAGTCGATAGGCCTACGCCGCCCGCTAGCGCGCCTGCACTACAGCTGTTTCACTAGATAACGTGGCATTCTGTCACGCTTCATAACATTATGATACATCCTCTTACCGTTTAGAGCAATTAAATCTTGAAGGTAAACCTCGGAATGACTTTCAAACTTTTCAATTAGTACTTACTTTATCTCGGAACTTCCTACAAGAAAGCCGGCTTATTAATTGTAATGGTAGATCTCTACGTTGTCATTAAACGGTAAGGGTTTTTTTTACCAACCGTTATTAAATAAAGGTACTTTTAATTTAATATTAATGACAATTTGTCGTAGTATTTTCTCGTTTATATACGGTTCATGTTATTTTTAATGACTTGTTTTTATTATTTCTTTTTATTATTTTTTTATTTTATTAATTTTACCGAATAAATACGGTTATTTCAAACTGTCACCTGACCTCTGTGTCAGAGTCGGTACAACCTGGTCAAAATGTAAAGTAACAATCACGTATACGACATTAGCGAGTTTATTTCCGTGTAAAAAAATATACATATTTAATCAACGCCATCCAAAAAATAGAGGCAAAAACTGCCTTAATTGCATAAAGTCATCGTCGCGTCGCGTCGGTGTGAAAAATCATGCCACCGGTGCTGGGCTCGCCTTCGATAACATTCATAATCAATGGCGTGCCCATGGGGGTCGAACCAATTGAGTTACGTTCGAAAATCGGAAAATCGAGCCCCTCATAAATCGGGCGGGGATATGCTATAAGTGAGTAGGCAACGTAGTCGATCGTGGGCCAAGCCCAGACGCGCCATAATTACTGTCTCAGGAGTCGGTCTGAAGTCGGTCTTAATTTGCTTAATTTACACCAACTCGCTCCTGCGTTCTAAATCGCACGATTTAATGGGATATTTGAATGATGCACATTGTTTAAAATGTCTCGCGTCTATTCCGAACGGTCTTATTTCAGTTAAAACACTTTCGTTTAAATGACTATCGTGAATGAATTAGTGGCCACTTCCATCTGATTAAGCTTATCGCTTCGTCTTTGTGGAAAGTTTTCAGCCGCTTTATCGATCACCGCTTTTCAATTATCTGTTATTGTATCTTATTCGAATTTACGAATTTATATTCGAACACACTTCCTTTATTTTAAAAACTAGAATATGGACAGTGCAGAAATTCACAACTTACGAGCAAAAAAATTATTTTCAAGTTGTTTAACTACTGAACCGATAGTAATTTCTCTATCTCAATAGCACAAAAAGTAACATCCACGAAGAAATCGACTACATAAAATATAAATTTAATTTCAAAATAAAATTGATGTACCATGTTTTTTAATGATTTAGAAGTATAAAATAGATTTTCTCCATTTTTTTAATTCTGCTGTTGGTTCTGTCTTGTTTTTGTCTTATTCGTTTTTTTTTTTTACATTTTCA
The DNA here is from genome assembly GCA_948477245.1 of Thumatha senex. Lineage (NCBI taxonomy): Eukaryota > Metazoa > Arthropoda > Insecta > Lepidoptera > Erebidae > Thumatha > Thumatha senex. The sequence goes on from OX419735.1 coordinate 10,247,406, forward strand.
TGCAAAATTTGGACTTTAGCTGAGAAATGGATGTCTAAAATAAATGTCTGAGCTAAAGTCCAATTTTTAGTATGTCATCGGAAAGTTTGTTAATGATTTTAAACCAACTTCCCGATGAGGTACTTCAAATGACAAAGTTTCTCCCGAACATACATTCAAATTTTCCAAGCAAATACTATCCATCAAAACGATAGGCGTATAATGTTACCTAGGTGGACCTACACAAGATTTAACTAAAACTTTTGGAAGTAAATACACTTCGCCTTATGACTTGAAAATGAGCTGATGACCTCTTCAATCTAAAAAAGATTTTAAAATGGATTTAAATTTGTATCGAATATTTTACAGAGTATTTTAAGTCTTAAATTCAATAATGTAAAAAGATACTTCAGACTAACTCTATATAGTACAATCGTCTTCAAAACGTTTCTTTCGTTGATGAGTGACATTAACTGCACCGTAGTTTCCAGAAATTATTTTTCGTCTAAGTAAGAACTAGAAAAAAGGGTAACATTGGTTTCATATATTCTTTTTTGTAAAACATTTTATTTAGAAGTGTGTTATCGTTATAATATGGTAGGCTAAAAATTAAATTTTTAAAATATAAGGTTTTATGATCAAAATATGTTAAACATACGTAATTTATCCGCATGTTTTAAAATTTGTGGAAAGCGCAACGTTCCCGCTGAGGGACGAGGTTTATTTGAATTATAGAGCAAACGTTTTGAAAACGTCGGTACCCTACAGAATGTTACACGCATAACGAATATTATAAATTACACCGTACTCGACTGTACCATAAACAGGATAATAATTTTAACACCATGAAATACTCAGAATGTTTCTTATAAAATAAGTAATTTTAGCAAACCGGACAAAATTATTGTTTTAAAAAAAATTTCAGTACCGTTTATTTTAACGTGTGAAATCCCCGCAGATGTTTTACCGGACTCGAACCAATTAGAATCGCACGATCCCTACCTATCTGGTTACTCCTCAGAAAGATGTCCCAGATCTCCTGGCAGATTTAATCTACGACCAAGACCTCATCTATTATTTAAGTACCCTAATATTGGTCTTAGTTGCTGGAACTAGGGGTCTTCTAAAGTAATACTTAATTACTTTCGAACCTTCAGTTATGGTACTGTGTACTTCAGTCGTAGAATGTTCCTCATATTTTTTAACATGTGGTCGGTTGCTCAATAATGGAATTCGAGTTAATAAAAATTCTCAAGTATTTTGGTCATTTTTCTGAGCCCAAGTTTTCTGATGTGATATTGAGAATGAAGTAACAGATTTTAGATGAAGACAAAGAAATGCCGTCATATTAATAGGTATTATTATTTAGGTTGACCGGTCAACCGCCGACGGTTTTTGATTACATTTCTACCTCCTATAAATAAATTAATAAACATCGTGTGTGAGAGATATTTTTTACACAACGCCATCTAGCCCAAAGTAAGCTAGCTTGTGCTATGAAATCTAAACAACTGATAAACATGCCTATATATCTAAATACATACATATTATACAAACAAAACTTAGAACTTCGAAAGAAAAACTCGCGGATCACACAAATTTTCGTTCCGACCGGGACCGAGATCGGAATACGAGCTCATACCCCAGCAACGGCAGTCGCATACACTACCGCTGCACCACCGAGGCATTCATCCTCTAATGCTATTTTTTTATGTGTTAAATGTTATGCCGAAGACTTAGACCACATGATTCCTACCTATCTGTCTAGCACCTCGGGTAAAGAGATAGGGCTATATATCAAATAACTAATTGCCTTAAAATCCCTACCCTTTTGGACACCAAACAGCAAATATAATTTAAGAGACGTACTGTTACGTATTGTCATTGTCATAAAATTGCGATAAAGAAAGAAACCAGTCCCGCAATTAAAGGTAGAGCCTCCTTCGCTTTTTATGCTCTCTTTAATTACCGCTTGATACTAAATTTTGTAGACATTCGCAAATTATCTAAAACAGATGTACATCGTTTGAATAAACATTAAACATTTGGTAAAAAACTTAAAATAAAACGTAATTGTAATATTTGCCATCGATGTAAAACATTAGTGGTTTTTCTCTCTGCATCTAGGGTATTTATTTTTATTACTAAGGGCCTCCAAAGATTAGCTTTTTTAGTATCTGCAACCCGACTTAGTAGCCTTTTAGAAGCCAGATGCAGAGACTGAGCGCTCACCCCGCACACTTAAAAATTCCAGAAGCTCCGAATGAATCACTTTTCAAATCACTTTCAAACAGTATCCGAGCAGACGCTAAGTCACGAAATACTGATGCTGCGCCCGAATGCCAGTGAGTCGCCCAAACGCGACGCAGCACCGACACAGTCTCAAAATCGCCGATCGCCAATACTAATAGAAGACAGTGTGCGGTGTCTCTAAGATACCCGGTCTTTTGGTAGGTTTACATGAAGATAAATCCTACATGCAAAGGCGATTGATAATTTTAATCTGAGTCTCCATAACATTAACATAATGAGCTGTGAAGCGAGCTAAGCTTGGGGTGACATTGAGGGATAAACTCCGAAAAGAATTAATAAAACAATATGTCTAAGTTATAATATCATAAATAAATTAACTTGATGTTAACATTAAATATAACCTTAAAAATATGATACATAACTAAAATATATTATTATAAAAGGTCCCTTTAGGCAAGGTTTCGAAGATACCGGCAGCGTTCGCCCCTTTGAATAGCTAGACTAATTCTTTGTCCGAGGTAGCTGCCAGCTCTTCGGTCTCCTGTGATGTCGACTAACCTTTTCGCAATTTCCTTAAAAAGCCTTATAGCGCTAGGACCCCAAGGACCAAGACCAAGACATAGATGGAGCAAACGAGTGAGGACCCCGACTCGCCAAACCGACAACCCAGAAAAGGTAGCAGGGAGAATCTGGATGCGGGAAGCGTAGGACCGTATGTAGTGGCTATAATTAATAGAAGCTTTCTTACAGTAGTGGGCTGTCATAGGATGATTTGATTGAAAATACGTCCCACTGCAGTTTCAAGACAGAACATTGTATTAGGTACACTTAATCTAGTGTTTCGTAAATTAATCAAATTATGAACTCCCTACAAAACTCTGCAGAACTTATTACTTCTGAGTAAATAATTTGTAGTGTACCATTTTGTTTGAAAGCTTTGTTTCTGAATATTTATTTATCTTGGTACAAATTGTTGTTCATTAAAATTAACTTTTGTTATGGATGTGTTTGTTAAAACTCACTGCAATCTATATTGTTTTAGGTACTTAATTGTACAATAATAATTGTTAACAGGGTTTGATATAAAGTTTGATGGCAGTGTTCTGAAAAGTGAATTACAAATGAACAGAGAATTTATGCTTGAAGTTCTTTGAAATAAACAATTACTTATAATGGTTTTAGAGTCTTTTTCGAGTCTCTTCAATATGTTAACAGTTACAAGTCGTTAAACAAAGTTTAAAGGCAAATGGCAGCTTGAACACATACACAACCTGTCTCTTTCTATTTCAACTCTACAATAGGCTAACCATTTATTAGTTGGAGGACAAAATATAACATGCTGACACTCTAAAAATCTCTTAAATTTATTTCAAATATTAAACCAAATGTGGAAAATCCCTACGTGGAGCACGACGTAATCAAAAATGTTTGTCTCGGAAAGGACCATCACAATATTTTTGCAAACTGCGTCAGTAACGAATGTAATGAAATCATTGTGTTTAACTTGTAGATTGATTTAGAATAGGAATTTTATAACCTAAGTATATTAGAATAATAACTTTCGTGAGCGTGTTCTATAAATTACTAACATACCAATAATCACGTGTAAATTTCGGGAATTTCGGGATAGTCCGACTGGTTTCGGACCTAACAGAGGTCCTTTTTTAAGAGGCTCAATACGCCATTTCCGAAGTCAAGCCGACTTAATTAATAATTTTATAACCTAGACCATAGTTCAACTCTATGTATACATAGATAATACAACCCTGCTCAAAAGACCTTTTATTCTGACATTATTTTTAAAAACTCCATATTATTCAATTTACTGCATTTCGAAGCAATTAAAATTTCTGTATCGATCGTTACGATTTTTTTGATAAGTAATTCAATTCGTTACCTGTCAAAAATCTCAGAAGCCGATTTATTTGATAGTTAATTCAATAGAAAATGGACTATTAAGATGTCATTTAATTATATATCAAGAAACTGTGGAGCGCTGGTCAAGTTTGATATAGGATCCCCTCAGACTAGATACCTTTAGGCGATTTTGGCATTTATGGTTACTGCTCCGCTAGGGCTGTAGTGTAATGATATAATTATAGCCTAAAGCTTTCCTTGATAAATAGTCTATCCAACACAAAAAACAAGATTTTTTTAATTCAGACCAGTACCTTCTGAGGTGCGTTCAATCAAAAAAACAAACTCTTCAGCTTTATATATTAGTATAGATATAGAAGTCTAAATATAGATAAAAAATTTCGTACATATTTCGTTATACTACGAAGCGTTACAATACTACCGGCTGTTCAACTCTCCTGTAAAACCTTTGTTTTTAGAGCGTAGATACACAAGTATTTGAATAGACTACAGTTTGCTGGCTTCAGTCAGGTAGAACCATTCAGACAAAAAGGCTATCACGTAGTACATTTGGTCAGCAAAAAATACTCCTACAGTACGCTGTAGCAGTATTTTTTGCTGACCACATTAGAATCGAATCCTGACATTCCTTTTGTGAGAATAGTTTGGATAAAAAATATTTACCTCCACTGTTTTGACCATTCATACATACATACATATACATATTGTCACGCCTTTATCCCCGAAGGGGTAGGCATAAGCTAGAGCTAATATAAGTTTGTCGTATGGGATCTAGATATCTCATAAACATTCCTAAATATTTTCTAAATACATAGTCACGCCTTTATCCGCGAAGGGGTAGGCAGAGGCATACTATACGCCCACATTTCACCGTTTGTTATTTGTCCCACGTAACGGGTGGAGAGCTCATTGCCGTGTTGAAATGGACAGGTGCAGGCTGTGGCGACCTGCTGTTGAAATTTTTCAAGCTGCCCATAAGGCCTTGACCATTCAAGTTTCTGAATAGTATAAATTCAGAGTCTCTTGTCATTAAATGTAATGACAGCAGTTAGACATTTTAAGTGAGCTAATATAAGTTTGTGGTATGGGATCTAGACAACTCATAAACATTCTTATATATTTTCTAAATACATACATATAATACATAATATCAGTCAAACACGGAATTTTAGAACTGTTTTGAAAACCAGACGTTCAAACCTTTTTGTTGCCTGACAGAAGTCTGAGTAAATACAAATAAATAGTAGATGTCTATTTATACATATAATTAAATTTAAGTGTCTGCTTGTAATTCCAAATTAACAGGCGTACACTAAATGCTTATGACAGTATTATTTTTTTCTGTATTTCTGTTTTTATTTTTCAGTCAATCTCTGAAACAGCTGAACCCGATAAATACGTAACCTTCATTGACATATAGCTGATGATATAAGAAATGAGTTAGATTACATTTATTCTCTGTATTCCCACGGGAATGCGCACTATGCGGTTTAAAAGTGCAAGCTATCCACTAGAGTTTAATAAAATAAAATTTAACATAAAATAAAATATTTGTACGAAAATAGCGCTTCATAAAATACTTTTTTATCTCAATAAATCCAGTCGAGTGATTCTTTACTAATTGCCCGCTGCAATGAAGTGCAGAATGAAACGCAAGCGAATGCGACTAACTGTAAAATGCAAATGGCTGCTAACAACAGTCAACATAAAAATGTTAACGTAAAGTAGTGTACACAGGTACGGATTTAATGTCGAGATTATTGATCGCCTTTTTGATATGTAACACGAGTTTGTCAAACGATTCAGCAAATGATAGACTGAAAGTTAAAGTGTATTAAAATTTATGTATTTCAGTAAGTTTTGAAAATATGAAAAAAATTACTTGATTTCGGAGAATCCTTTTTTTTATAGTTATTGTGGGACACTTTTTACACAGTGCCATCTAGCCCAACCTAAACTATAAGCGTGTACTATGGGATCTAGACAACTGATATACATTCTTATACATTTATAAATACACATATATTATACATAGAACACATCCAAACTCCGAAACCGACAATTGTGGATAACACGAATACTTGTTCCGACCCGGGACCTCATGCGCGGCATTGATGTACTTAACTACTAAAACGTAATCGTAATAAGTGTATTAACTATATTGTCTTGACACTACCTATCTACATATTATTCAATTGTAAAATTATTATTTTTTTGTCCAACAAATCATTAATGTATAAAAAAAAAATATATGTATTTAAGTGTTATTGTTTTTTTTTACATTCTGCTCGCTAAAATATAATTTGCTATTATTATTCTGCTAGTCAATCTGGGAGTACAAAAAACTATTTCAAGTATTCTATTTTCAAATGTCATCAAGTGCTCAGTTATTGCACATCAGGCAATCTTAACATATTCTTTCACTAGTGTGTACACGGCTTATAATAGACCGTTTTCCACTGTTTTATTTAAACACAAAGAGTTGGTTGTAACGGCTAAAAACCCCTTGTTAACAGATCAAATTACTTTACATTGTGTTCTGTGATAATTAAAACACGTTTGTATCGACGTTTTTCCAGCTATTTATTAAGTAAAACATCATCACTCTTGTTGGTAAAGGGCGAGCAAAATGTACTTTAATAGTCCAGCTTGTTTATTGTTCTGTAAACGAATATTGCGTTAAGCATCATACGCTAAGGTTATACTTAGGATGGATGATTTTACATTTATATTTACGAACTTCTCCGTGCATCAGGAGGTATCTATGCCGTTTATCTTGGTTGCCAGTAACATAGTTGTCATTAAGCCTTTTGGGAATCCCGATTAGAAAATGAAGCGCTCGTGGCCCCGCTAACTCAGTGTTCTGTAAGCGTTCACTGCTCTAAGCAACTTTCGCTATAGCTGGTCTTTGGATGGATGACTGTGTGACATTTACATTTGACAAAAATGCATACTATTAAATGTGGTCGTATAGCCCTTCGGGGATACAGGCGTGACAATATTTATGTATGTATTAACTCACCAGTCTGATTACTTCCTAATAGCCCAACCTATTAATAAATTTACAGGTATTGTGTGTCGACATACTCGTATTACCATGAAATATAAAGTTTAGACCTTTTCAAGGCTGCGCGCACCCTCTAAGTGCCCGCCATTAGGCAAGGCGTATCTGTATTTGTCGTTTTAATGTATTAGTTTACATAAATTACTAACACGTAAATAAATAATTTCACCAATGTCACTGTCAATGAAAAATAACCGTTATAAGATCACTCCGTTGATTTCCATGCGACAATTTTTTTTTTAAATAAAACTTCTATCGACTTTGAGAGAAAATTTATAGCTGTAAAAAATGTCGTTCACTTCTTACCTGTGTACACACACATTATGTTTCTATATATTTTAAGAGTCTAGTGTGCAGTCTTATGCAGTTAAAATATCAGGAATCATAGACAAAAAGACTTATTAAACCTAATACACAAAAACATAGAAGGAACTACGGGGTAGCCAGATATCAGTGCTACGAATTAGCAAAAATACGATACCAAGCCGCAATATACTGAGTTTCAGCTCGTAGACGTTATATATTCGACTCGCGCGCTCGTAGCCCCCGGCTACGTCACAGTCAACAGAGAATCGGACGAGGCGCGAATGCAATCCGGATTTAGCTCAATCAATGCATCCACTCGTCATGTTTACGTAAAATTGAGCAGAACCAATTCTCGTTGGCTCACTTAAAATTCAAACACATTCAACGATATCCGAAGGGACATCGTACATTTCCTGCCAGCTAGGGAATTGACGCGTTTTACATGCAAAGATTGTGGTATAGAAGTGTCGTGTATGTTGTATTTTTATTTCGTCATAATTCCTTTTTTCAATTTCTAGCGGGCGACGAGATTGGTGCGTAAAACTCGCGTAAACATTCGAGCAGTTGCGCAGCGGTTACGCCCGGCTGTAACCGGTTTATACCGGGTGTAGAATGTAAAGAGATAAGGTTCTTTATGTGTGCAATCATTTTGTGTAACGACGAACTTCGACATCCGTGAGTGTTATTAAAGGGTTGTCTGTCCTTTTGACGATTATATTCACAGATTTTGAAGCGATGATGATACTCAAATACAACGATATATCGCCCCCAACCTGCGCCTGTCAATTTCAACACGACAATGGAATTGCCTACCACTGGTGGCGAAGGACAAACATGCGTAAGGTGTAATGTAGAAGTATAGTATGCCTCTTCCTACCCCTTAGGGGATATAGTGCGGCGATAAGTATATGCTACATACTTGAAGTTAGACCAGACCACCTTTTTCCTTAAAGGGGTAGGCAAAATCAAACTTAATGGGCGCTATAGAATATTCAAAAACAAAAATATTTTTATTTATGTAAATTTTAGGCACTTACTTGTATGAATAGTCATAACAATAATTAAAATAAGAGCGATTCTAGTTGTCAGTTTCATCGGTAGCCTACCCTTCATGGAAAAAAATCTGGCAAGAAACTACATGAATGCTCTTGTAAAATGTAGTATTTGCTGCGTTGAAAAAGATAAGGGCGGATTGTGACAATCTGCTGTTTATTTTTTCCTAATAGCCTTCAACTTAGCTTACCGACTACCATGTTGGTACCCCATGTACGTGAAATCCTCACCATGTAGATACCGAAAAGCATTCTAAATACAAAGGTTAATGTATTTCATATCAAAAGTACTACAAGCACACCTCTATTCTCTTATTTGAAGCTCAAATTTATCGCTGTCGTTATTAAAAATTGCACTGTCGTCGCTTTCCTGTGTATATTTTAATCACAGTTATGTCGCTCAGCTACAATGAATTGGCGCATTGTGATTACAAATTTAAGGCGTGCGCAGCTAATATGAATGACAACGGGTCGACCCACTCGACATTCATTTCCCCTGGCGCACCTCTCTTATAATAACTTACACGGTAACTTCGCCTTAAGGTATCGATGTGTGCTGTAAAGCGCATAATGTATAAAACTAACTGAGGCAGAGATACTGCTCAAAAGGGTGTTAGAATTTATATTTTTTTCGATAAGGTTCAATATAGTCAGATTCTTATTTTAAATGAAATTAAAACAATTACTTGTTACAGAGAAACGAAGTTGAATAAGAATGCCTAGTTAAAATTTGGCCTATATTATTCGGATCTTTTCAATAATTTAAGTACTTAGTTCTACAAAAATATCTGTTACATTTTATCTAAGCATCAAACATTTCAATAATATCAAGACCCTCTCAACGCGAGCCTTCTGACAGTATCTGTAGTTTAATATCAAACAGCCGTTTTATTTTCGTGTTTGAATCGCGCGAAATTACAGCCGGCCTATAATTTACGGCGTTTCAATTGCCGATCTGCAAACAAATTTATACATATCTTATAAAGGTAGGACTTTGGCGCCCTATAATCCGGATTCAGCCCTTGAATGCGAGCGAACGAGCGGGTGGTCGAGGTTTTTGAGTGGCCCTTCAATCGGCCCTTCTTTGGGGCGTGAGGTGGCGCGGCGTCGGCAGACACGAGGACCTTTGAGCTCCTGGTCCTTTGACACGACCCACTGGTGCACTCTTCAAGTAATGATTCATTCTGCTGATGACTGACGCAGCTAATGCGTACGGTTCACCCTTCGCGATGTTTGCTTAAGGTTTAAAGATTTGTTCTCACTAAATCACATTTTATCGCATCGCCTCTTTTTTATGGCTTGGTTCATATCATATTTACATTTTGTATAAAATGTTAGTGAGACTTAAACGTATAATTTGTGTAGGTAGCATTTATTTCAGTCCAGGCTGCTTCTCCTACTAATTGACAATTTCTAAAATATCCATCACGCCTTATCCCCGAAGGGGTGGCAGAGGCATATTATATGCCCACTTTTCACCGTGTGGATTCCTGTCCCACGGTGGTGAGCCCATTGCCGTGTTGAAATAGACAGACGCAGGTTGTGGCTACCTGCTGTTGAAATTTTCAAGCCGCCCATAAGGCCTTCAACCAGGCTTAACGACTGCCATTTTACTGGCAACCGGGACCAACGGCTTAACGTGCCTTCCGAAGCACGGAAACGCTCGCAAATGTAAATACCACAAAGTGGTCACCCATCCGAGGACCAGCCATAGTGAAAGTTGCGTAACTCCGTGATCGTTTACAGAACACTGAGACCGCGGGGCCACGAGCGCTCCAACTGACAATTTCTAATAAAAAAACAACATTGATAAAACCAGATAAAACCTTATTTGGTTGTTAGTGTAACTGTTCTATTTAGGTACTCTTTTTTTGTTCTTAATACCTAAATTGGCCTTAATGGAGACAAAAATAACTGACCACCTGTTTCTCGGTAAGGAATCAAGTAAAAGTCTAGCGACGTTAATTAAAAAACAAATTTACAATAAGAAAATTGTTATTCAGTTTTAATTTAATCTACTCGAAAACATATTATATCTGTTTTGAACTTTAAAAAATTAAATAAACAATCTTGTATAGAGACTGGTCTTATATACTCGGTTGATGATATTGATTCTCTTATTTAAACGCCTCAAATACTTACCTAACATATTTTTTATACAAATGTTAGCTGGCATAAAATTGCTTTAAGTGATAATATGTTTTTCTACTGTTAGACGGGTCGGTATAAGGCTTTGCATCGAGTAACCTTATTTTCGCCAAAAGGTGGTCCAGTACGTGCTGATGGACTGAGGTCCCAAAAATCTCAATGGAAACCCGTCGCACGTTTATTACGCATTACTAAAATCTATTAACGAATGAGTGAGGAACGATTGACGAAGAATATAATTATATTGTGCGAAAGTAGAGAGTAGAAGGAGTCAGGTTAGGCCGATACTTACATATGAAGACCGCGTAAGCAGATTGCTCAAAAATGGAATAGTCAAAAGTACTTGGATACCCAGACGTGCGTCTATGAAGCGATTGATGAATCTTCAAGAAGCGAAAGAAGTATGCATGGGTCGCGAAGCGTAGCGATCTGTCCTCTCTAACTACCCCGTCAGGGATACAGCGTGAAGATAGTTAGTTAAAATCTCATTAGAGTAACCAATTCCTATCATATCATGTAACCATAACAGATCATGCTCCACATTCAACATATTTTTCTTTTAGGTCACTTCTGACAAACTCTCGAGTAATAATTGTTTTAATTTATAAAAAAATCCAATTAAAACTTTTTTATCTCTGTCGGAGCTTAGGCTCGGTTTGCAGGCAGCGGGCGGGCGACTCGGATTACATTTTGTTTTTTTTTTCACATTTAATTTACTGACCGCTGTAATCCTGTACTCTTGATCTTTGTTGTTGTTACATAATAATAATTGATCGTCATTTTTCATTGAAGTCGGATTAAGAACGAGTTTATGGTAATTCGAAATGTTATATATTTTGATTAGAATTTCGGGTATAAAATGAGTGCGGTTACGACAACAAGTCATTTTAGTAAAAAAGATGTATATATTTTACGAATGTAGAATCGGATGCTCAAAGGTTTGAAACTGATTTAAATAATCGAGAGCAACAAAGATATTTCACATAATCTGTTTGGAGAGAATCTATCGTTTGACTTCGTAATCCAGACGTGCTCGCTTTTGCTAAAGCCTTGCCCGTTGATGGAATGGAATTAAAGTTCGAAAAACCTTTACCGGTCCTGGTCACATCATGGTATTAAATTAAACAATTTTCCCTCCGCCCTCGGTTCTTTGTCATAGCGTGAAAAGGCATGCAAAGCCAAGCTTACAATCGCTAACTTGAAGACCACGCCATAGGCATACTGGCTAAGATCGTGGCCCACAATCATTTACCTGATCCAGAACAAGTTGTGATATCCATATTTCTTTGTGATAGCCAAAGGCTGATTTGATTAGTGTAATGATAAATAGGAACATACTAAAAATCTATGCCAATACTATAAAGAGAAAAGATTAGTATGTTTGTTTGTAATGAATAGGCTCAGAAACAAAATTCTTTCACCATTAGAAAGCTACATTATTTGTGAGTAACATAGGCTATATTGGTTTTCCGAAAAGTTTAAGATTCCGTACAAAATCTCGACTAGCCAAACTTCACCACTCGGGCGAAGCTGTGGGCAAAAGCTAGTTTATTTTTAAATGCTTAATTTGGGACAGATGCCGTAGACTAAAAATGTCCCAATACAATTTTATTATTATTATCCAATACAAAAACTAAATCGAATATCTGAATAAAGGAGTATGACTTTATATTTTTCAATATTTCCTTGCTTATGAATAGCGAAGGCGGATATCAATGGAATATAATATATTCAGTTGATATGAGTTGGCGAAGGATCATTATCATGTCAAAGAAACTATCGCATTACTGGACTCAAAGAGTACTGTTTGTTTGAAGCTATTCGTAGAGGTATTTTAGTTAAGACCCTTTTCATATAATTTTGAGAGAACAGTATTTTTGAAAAATCACGTTCATCACTTTCGATTCAACGGCCACTACTGTTCATTGGTTTCCCTCTTTTTATGGTTTGGTGGGGTCCCTTACACCCTGACTAAATTATCATGTATCTATCACGCCTTAACTCTAAAGGGGTGGCAGAGGTAGGGTGGTATATTGTAAGCCCACTTTTCCCCATGTGTATTCCTGTACTAATATCAGAATTATAATCGTCTATAAACAAGAAATTTTGTACGTACATTAACTCTTAATTAATACAATATATTGCTGTTTATTAAAGGATCATGCATATAAAGTTTTAAATTAAAATTCGTTATGTTTTCCAAATAAAACTGTTCTTCTAACTATAACAAATTTTGTTATGGTTTACATACATTATAATTATTGCTCGCAACAATACCGTTTTGTTCTAATTTCGTACTTTGTGTTCGAATAATTATTATATAACAGTCCAGAGGGAGACTAGGGAGAAGAAAGCCTTTTTTTAAAAAGTGGCAAGCGACCGGATCTCCTGAAGACCGCGACGCGTACCGGGCTGCCAAGCGCGCCACAAAGAGAGCTGTAGCCAGAGCCAGACGTGACCACTTACAACCTCTGTATGATAAGCTGGAATCGTCTGAGGGGCAGAAGCTCATCTATAAGCTGACGCGCTCCAGGGTCAAAGCGGCACAGGATATATCCAAGTGTCGCTGTGTAAAAGACCCTGAGGGCAACCTGTTAAGCGAAGATCTCGCGGTAAAGGAGAGATGACGCTCGTACTTCCACGAGCTGCTTAATAAACAGCATAAAGAGGTGCATCCTCCGGACCTCCCTCCGAATCAGGGACTAGTGCCACCGGTGACGCCTGGAGAAGTCCTGACTGCGCTTCGCCGCATGAAGAATCGGAAAGCTGTCGGACCCGATGGAGTCCCCATCGAAGCCTGGAAGGCGATGGGTCCTCGCGGTGTGGGCATCTTAGTAAACCTTTTTAACCGCATACTCCTCAGCGGGCAGATCCCAAACCAATGGAGACTGAGTATTATTACTCTAGTCTTCAAAGATAAGGGGTCAGTGCAGGAGTGCGGGAGCTACCGCGGTATAAAGGTGATGTCCCACACCATGAAGATCTTCGAGAGGATTATAGACTCTCGGATCCGGCAGGAGTGTACTCTCTCGGAGTGTCAATATGGGTTTCGCCCTGGTCATGGGACCACGGACCCTGTTTTTGCCCTGAGGGTTGTCGCAGAGAAATACAGGTCGAAGAACACGCCTCTGCACTGTTTGTTTCTAGACATGCAGAAGGCCTTCGACTGTGTTCCTCGTGCGATGATCTGGTGGGCACTGCGGTCCAAAGGGGTTCCAGAGGTCTATATTGACACTATCCGGGACATGTACTGTGACTCCGATTCAATGGTTCGGACTGCTGTTGGCGACACGAAACCCTTCCCCATCACCGTCGGGGTACACCAGGGTTCGGTCCTTAGTCCGCTTTTGTTCAGTGTAATATTAGACGAATTGTCGGACAGCATCAGAAACCCACATGAGCAGCCTCCATGGTTGCTCATGTATGCTGACGATATTGCGCTGGCAGACGCGGACAGGGGCAGATTGCGTGGCGTGGAAGGAGACGCTTGAGAACGGCGGTCTGAAACTAAATGTGGCGAAGACCGAGTACTTGGCAATAAACTCGACAGATCCCACATCCGTCCGCATAGGCGGTGATTTGGTCGAGCGCACGGACCAGGTTAAATACCTGGGATCTGTTTTTCACACGTCCAGTAACATCGATTGCGATGTCAAGTCACGCATTGCTGCCGCGTGGGCCAAATGGCGGGAGATGACCGGTGTCATTTGTGACCCTAAAATGCCGATCCGGTTGAAGGGACAGGTCTACAAAACCATTATTAGACCTGTCCTTTTACATGGCAGTGAGACGTGGCCGATATTGGAGCGACACAAGCAGGAGCTGCGTGTCACGGAAATGAAGATGTTGCGGTGGATGTGTGGGGTCACGCGGATGGACCGCGTGAGAAACTCTCGCATCCGCGGCAGCCTTCACGTCCGTGACATTGCAGACAAGTTGCAAGAGTGTCGCCTTCGTTGGTATGGTCACGTCTTGCGGCAACCGCCGGGCTACGTAGGTAACAAATGTCTGGCCATGTCAGCCCCGCCGGGTCCCGGTAAGAGGGGAAGACCCAAGAAGTGCTGGCTTGACGTCGTAAGGGATGACATGCGTGCCAATGGTCTCACTACAAGGGATGCCGAAGACCGTGCGAAGTGGAGGAGAAAATGTAGGAAAGCGGACCCCGGGCGTCACGAGACGCAACTGGGACAGACGCTCGGATGATGATGATGAATTATTATATAACATTTGAAAGTCTTTGGTATTGCCAGTATTGTGGAAAGATAACAGTTACTTAAAGTTTACGAAAAAGATTACCGTTGAAATAATTCCGAGACAAAATTAATTATGGTAATATTATCGAATCTTGCTTTAATCTCTAATAAATTTAATACAATTCAGAAACTTTTAATTAAATTAATAACCAATAAATATTATTGGACATTTATTTTTCTACAGCGCTATATAGCCTAAAGTAAATAAACTATAATCTTGTGACAACAACATACTGGGATCGTGACAAAAATATACTTAAATATTTCTAAACATGTACATAATTAGACAATTCGATTCGTGACGTTATTAAAAATTTATGAGAAATTTAGCAAATAATTGCTTTAAAAATTTATCAATGTACATAATTATACATAGGATACACCTAAATTCCAAAACAAACATTTACGGATCATTCAACTATTTGTTCTGACCCGGAAATTTTACCCGAGACCTAAGCGCAGCAATCGCATTCATTACCACTTACGCTACTGTGGCAGTAAAACAGAAAACTTATAAGCACTCGTGGTCCCGCGGATTCAGTGTTCTGTAAACGATCACTGCGTTAAGCAAGTTTCGCTATGGCTGTTATATATGTACGAATGGGTGACCACTTAGTGGCATTTTAATTTGCGTTTCCGTGCTTCGGAAGGCATGTAAAGCCGTTGGTCCCGGTTGCCAGTAACATGGCAGTCGTTAAGTCTAGTTGAAGGCCTTATGGGCGGCTTGAAAATTTCTCCAGCAGGTAGCCACAACCTGCGTCTGTCTATTTCAACACGGCAATGGGCTCACCACCTATTACGTAGGACAGGAATACACATAGTGAAAAGTGGGCATATAATATACCTCTGCCACCCCTACGGGGATAAGGCATTGTAGATGATTGGACAACTCCTATATAGTTTAGTGCCACTAAATTCACAGACAGACACAGAATCTTGCCATCGAACATTTATTTAAACAGTACAAAATGATGATAATACTTACCGTATCTTACACGAGAATAGTCTTATATTCAACACACAGAAGCGAATTGCATTGCCACCGCATATCAAATCACAAAATATCATTATCCATAATACATCTCGAATAACATCGAAGTTTATGTAGATTTTCGTACATGCCTCGAATAATTTTGTTGATTCAAAACTTCGGCATACTGCCAAGGTGACATTTACGCATTCAAACCGTGTACCTATTAACACTGTCTCTTTTAAGAAAATTCTGTAAAGGAAAATAATATCTACCGGGATTCAAAACGAACAGATTTCGGAATAGAAAGAGCTTTCAATTGTTATTCTCTCGAGTAGCCTCGCAGAATGGTCATTTGCTATCAAAAGTTCCTTAGAAAAGTGACAAAAGAATTTTCTCGCTGTTAGATTTGGATCCGACGTCTTTTTAAAATGGATTGGATGTGAAAAATTGGTATTATTAATTTCAATTTGTATTCCGTTTAATTTTGTAGCAGTAATTAAGAAGTAAATGTGGCGATTGCTAAGTGATAATAATAATAGGATGAATGTTTGATGACCTAGGTTTTATCTCCGATCTATATTAACTCTTCACTATCTAAATGAACTCCTAAATACATATCATAACACAATTTAGCGAATGGGCGTATATATTATACGCCCATTCCCTTAGCCATCCTTCGAGGATAAAATAAAAAGTTTATTAAATAAAATTGTTATTAAAACTATTCCTAGCAAAAATCATAATCGCCAAAATAATTGCTCTTCAATTTTACTACTTTGAAACAGATAATATGATAGTTGTGCCATAAAACATGTGGATAATAAACTTTTACCACAAAATTTCTAAGAAAAACCTCTGATTGGTTCGGTTTAGTAGTTCTCCAGTTACAATAAATATACTGTAGTTCATTATTATGTTATTAACTACGACTACAAGTGACGCCTGCAGCTTCGTTAATTCGTTAATTTTTCATGCGAAGTAGGTGCCTGTTTTACTTCTGACTCGATTTTTTGTTAAGTTTAGAAAATTCATTGACATTATATCTTTTACAATTTTTTGAAATCCATCCTTGTTTTATATAATAGTCATATAGTCGTAACACACACACCATTTCATTATCTCTAATAGAATATATATCTAATACAAACCCGCAATGACTTTAAGAGGTTTTGTTTATTATATGTTTATTAAAGTAAATTCAGTTCCCTGTACAAAGCATCAAGTTTCGTGTGTCAATGAAGAGTAATTTTCACGTTCCTGGCTGTATATAAATGTAATTAAAAGCTCGCTATCACAAATTCAACGGTAAACATAAAGCTCTTAATAAACAGAGCGGTCAAAGTATTAATTTCACCATTAATTTTGAATAATTGCTCTTCGTTATAATTCAGTCAGATATTACACAGCTTAAATTTTATTAATGTTGTGTTTTTACTAGCTCTAAGCACATGTATCTTCGTCCAAACCTTAATTGGTATAAACGCGAGTAATATTATGATATATGGATATGAAAATAAACAGGGTAGCCCAATTTCTAATTATAATTTTGATAAATGAATGCTTTTTTTTTGCAATGAATTATTAACTTGATTTTATTGCGAATTTTCCTTTTCTAAATATTTATTTATTTTTGTTACAGGTACGTATCTACTTGTTAAATACATCATGATTATGGAAGGAATTGGTAAGTTTAATAATAGTATTATACAGCATATTATTGCAATTAATATCCCCTTGTGCTCACTATGTTATTCAACACACACCTGCGTGTTAAATTATGCAACTGAAGTTTAGAACTATGAAATCAAACTAATTTCAATGTCATAGGTCTAAAGTTCAGTCTCCGTTTCAATAGTTACTTGATCATGTTTAGAAATGGCTTTATTACAAGTTCGTGAGATACATAATATTTTCATGCAAAATGTGCTGATAAGAAACGCCCACGGTTCTATTCACTTTGTACCTATTATGTTCATTTTGTCTAGGACTTTTCCGAATATTATTTTTTATCGTAGGAGTGGCTGGTGCTAGTGGGAGGTGCACTATCTTACGTGTATTACTATTTCATTCCAAGCCCTTTCTGGACATGGAGCCTGGGGTCCACTTTAACTCGTTCGACTTTTGATTTTCGACATTGCTGGGAGCGGTCTGACCTCCCAACCCAGTAAAAGGGCTGCGTCATTACCTCTTCCGTAAATCAGCAGATGCACCACTGGAAGGTGAGGTCGCTTAGGCCCCCTGGATCTTGGTGATGCCCCTTACAGCAGTTGGAGTTGGGCTTAACACGTAAGTACGTATTTTATATTCATTAATGTAATACATATTAGTGATAATCTATTTTTAAATATAACTGGTAGGTACAAAGATAGGATGTAGTTGTCACGGTCGTTTGGGGCGGAAACAGACCATCCGGTCCGCTGGGACCAAGGGGCTTTCTTACAACTGAAACACGCCCGCAGGACACTGCCGAAAATGTTTTATAAAGGTCCCTCTCACACTTGATATATTGTTACCGGATGTTTTATATCGATTCGTGCTTCAATGGAGATGAAATATAAAAGGAAATAAGGAAATATAAAAAGAGGACTCTAGATTAAAATTTGCGACAATTTAGCACTGTCTGTCCATCAGGCAAACGGCTATAGCTTGACGTACAATTTAAAAAAATATTGATTTATATGCTAAAGTAGCCTAAGTACAAAAATATCTACTAGCTGACTTGCGCGGCTTCGTCCGTGACATACTTCCAACCCCGTGGCACCCATTTAATCCCGTCGCTTATTACTTTTCCAAAAATGTATGAAAGTTTCCTCGATTTGTTGACATTTATGATTACTGCTCCGCTCTCCTGTGTAGTGGCGTGATGATATTAGACGTAGAACCTTCCTCAATAAATGGGCTATTCAATACAAAAAGATTTTTTCTAATTGGTCTAGCCGTATACGCGTGATGGCGTGACCAAGGGAAATAGGGTTTCATTTATATATATATAGACAACTATCTATGTGTCTATATATCTATGCGTCGTAGTTACCTACTTCAAAATACTATGTCTATAAATTTTCGTGCTTTTAGGAGTAAAACATCCATGGCCTCTTCCTAAAATATGTGTGCTCCTTTCTTAGTTTAGGTAAAGGTATTGTTTGTCTAGCCTTTTTTTAGCCTCCTTTGAACAGATGGACGAGAATATTGCCACCGTTATTATCCACCCAAACGTTAAGGCGACTAGAGCAACCGAAAAATGTATATGTAATATATCGAAAGACAAGATTATAAATCTATTTTATCACTTACCTTATATGAATATTCCATACAAATCGACATATAACTGTTCTATCAAACGCCAGCTGAGCCCTTTCTACGCCAAGGATATACTTCCAAACCCCGTAACATCCCTTTAGGAAAGAATTTGTAAAGATCGTTTTTGAGTAGATGCCTATTTCATAATAGCGATGTATTTGCAAATTGGGCCAAATCAGCTCAGCTGTTTGATATATATCATGGATCAGCCTTTGATATATACATCAGCCGGTCAGTAAGGGAATACCGTAATTTTGTTAGTCGGTTTTAGATATACTCGGTGAAAATTTGTACAGGTGAAAGAAAAAAAAAACCGTTTTTAATTATTTTTATTAATTTCGTGTCAAGAGATTATCATATTTTAATTAGGGTGTAAAGGACTCCACCAAAATCTATATGATCTTTGTTTAAACTAAATGCATCTTAAAATTAATGCTTTTATGTTATAGAGCTTTATATATACCGATGAATGCAAAAAAAATGTTTTCTAAATGTAATTCAATATTAATAACTTCTTACTAAATACATATACAAATATAAACGATACTTACATAAAAATACCAATTTGTAAGTAAATATATAAATTAATATAAAAATGCCTTATTGACACAAAAGCATGAAATTACAATGCTGGTAAATCACCTGGCCCGCCCAGAACTAGTATGTATTAGGTCTGTGAAAATTTTCTGTTTATTCCGGCTAATCTCTGCAATGGCAGGACCGATTTTAATATAACTTACATTAGTCGATAACTGGTTTTATATAGATTAACTTAAACTATATTTTATCTTGGTATTCTCACGGGAACGAGCGTAAAACCGCATGGAGTCCGCTAGATATACATTACAAAACAAGTTTCTACACGTATTAATAAAGTGCAACAATGTTTCCAAAAGACTTATATAAGGTTCTTAGAAAGTTGCGGGTCGCTAAGAGCATTAAAGACTGTAAGCATAGCGTTAATCCGAGTGCCAATATCGGAAACGCATTTCGTTTTGCCGACCCCAAATCTATACATATTTATAAAAACTAGTCTAACGAGTTCAGACTTCCCAAATAAGGGTTCAGTAGCTTGTTTTTAAACTTTCGCGGTTTTTTTACTCATATTTATGATATTTCGGGTCTCCTACCTTATACTTCTCGACGTTTCGACCGGATTACACCAGCCGTGGTCTTGGGTTGACAGGTAGTTACTGTGGAGCCGAGTGTTTGTACTTGGAATCTTAAAAGAGAGGACGGAGGTTCAAATCCCAGTTCAAATCAGACTTTTCTGCTGGGAGCCCTGGGGCTATCCTCCCAAGGGCTTACCCGGGACTCCTGGCCAAAGATAAAGGGAAGGGCACCGTGTGGTTTTAGTCGGTAAGAGTCCGGCACAGCATCCATGAGGATTTCCACACGCAAAAAAATGGGTTGACAAGTCAACCCGTGACGTCGGGATTTCGGGAAGTATAAGCTAGGCTTTGTACCTAATAATATATATCGCGGATAAGACCCGAAATATCATAAATAGGTTCTGCAGTTGTTGTTCTGTAAATTGATCTCGGTACCCACGTATTTATTGCAAGTTTTTTTTAGTTTCATTCAAGTTTTAGACCCCATTGTTCAATCCATTTTATTATTATAAAGCGGAAAGATTTCTTCGTTTGTGTTCTATAAAATCTAGAACTACTGAACAGATTTTATAAATTCTTTTATCATTAGGAAGCTAAGTTATTCAGAAGAATCTTACTATCAAAGCGAACAGAGCAATAATAATAAATGTCAACAAATCTGGCACATTTCCATACATTATTTTAAATATGAGCATGTACGAGTTAAATGGATGCTACAGGATCCGAAGTATGCTAGAGGCACAGTCAGTAATTTGTAAGGTTTATTTTTTTTTATATATAATTATCAGTATACTTCGGAATTTTAAATGAAAAGCTGTT
Organism: Thumatha senex; assembly: GCA_948477245.1. Taxonomy (NCBI): domain Eukaryota; kingdom Metazoa; phylum Arthropoda; class Insecta; order Lepidoptera; family Erebidae; genus Thumatha; species Thumatha senex. The sequence continues at coordinate 10,268,543 of OX419735.1, forward strand.
TTTGTCAAAAAGTCTAGTCAACAATTGCTTTTAGGTTAATTTTTTTTTGGTAATTGTTGATGACGTTAGAACGATGATTTGTCGTATTATTACCAATATTGAGGGTTGAACACAACGGCAAAGAAAATTATAAAAATGTTCCCTGCCAGACTGATCTAAGTTCGCATAAGTGGTTACTTTCTTGAGGAATCACAACATCTTACAGTAGTATTAAATTGGAATACAGAATGAAGGCATAGCATACTGATGTCATACATATTACTCCTTTTCCCCGAGGTATACTATATGTCGCCCATAAGGCCTTCAACTGGGCTTAACGACTGCTATTTTACTGTCAACCGGAATCAACGGCTTAACGTGCCTTACGAAGCACGGAAACGCTCGCAAAAGTAAATGCCACTAAGTCACCCATCCAAGCACCAGCCGTAGCGAAAGTTACTTAACGCAGTGATCGTTTACAGAACACTGTGTAGGCGGTGGAACGCTGTGACAATTTAATTTAAAATTTTCAGAGACTGAGGTTTGATCTAAAAAGCACTTGTTGATTAAACTATTATTGCTCTAAGCGTCGTATTAGTCTCTGACAAAAGCCGTTGACATTAAGATGGACAAATGAGCTAAACTTAAACTGGCTTAGTAGTTGACTACGGAAAGTCTTTAATACTTGTAAACTCATTGTGCTGTCGAGAGCCCTGGGGATATCCTTCCGAGGGCTCACCAGGGACGCCCGGCTATAGACAGATGGAAGGGATACGTGTGGTTTTAGTCGGTAGGAGTCCAACATAGCATCCATGAGGATTTCTACAAGTAAAAAGAAAAGTGCACTAGCCACAACTAATATTCTGAACTAGACAACTGATAGCGATACATTCATGCACGACTTTTTCTCCAAAGGGGAAAGCAAAGGTATTTAATGTTGGCAATAATTTAGGCATTTCACCAGTTGTATTCTGTCCTACGTTATAGGTGATGCTTATGGGCTAGACTTAAGATACAGAGGCCTTAAACCGAAATTTCTGTCGTGATATACGTAAGCAAAATGAAAGATGTTTTAGGAACTTACTGAATAAACGGGTAAAAAAGTAATGAAAGGATAATATCCTTCTATCGAAGCAAACCCGTATTCAATAGCTAGTAAATATAAATAAGAATCACGTATGTAATAAAGCGGGCTAGGTCGCATTCTTCACACGTCCAGGGGCTTCCCGTGGCCTTATCGAACTCAGCCCATTACACGTCTCGAACGAAAATTTTATATGACCAAATATTGTTTCAAACCTATACACATTCTTAAGTTTAAAGTGTCTTTGAAAGTGTTATATTTTGTAAGAGCGACACGTGAAATTGTAATGGCGCTTGCTACTTTGAGGTTAAAATTTCTTTATGGTATATTCTAATTTACAACAGCCCCAAAAGGTTACACAATAAATTAACTATTAAATATTTTGTATGCAGGCAACTCGAGATTACTCGATCGTTTTTTTAGGTTAGGTTATCGATTTTTTTTATACCTCTGAGGTGGCAGACAAACGTACGGCCCACCTGATGGAAAGTGGTCACAGTAGCCTATAGACGTTGCAACACCAGAGGTGCAGTGCACTCGTGCTGCCGACCCTTTATAAACCTTCTAAGACCCCTTTTGAAGAACCTCATACTGTAGGTTAAGTTAGAACTGCGGCCTTCGAGACACGAGCCGAGCAAACGCAGCGAGCGTGCCGAGATATTTTATAGTAAAATTGTAATTTAATAAAATTCTTCTCCGCACAAAACACTTCCAGAGCTGTAAAGTCTATCAATCCGCTAGGGTCATCAGTATAGTCATTATTCTATGGATCCAATAATCTTGAAAAAACTTAGAAGACTTTTAATCTAAAACCTATTTAATATTTATATCTTTACAACGAGCATATATATTGTATTCTACTTATTTCCAATAAATGAAACTAAAAACACCCAATTCTCTAAACATATTATACGTTCAATTTGCGATCAAATGATAGTTTTATCGGCATCCAGTGCAAGGCAATCAGTGCAACGTTAGTGGCACGTGCTTGCGAGCAGTTTATGTAAATCGTGCACGGTGGTACGATCTCTATTGGAAGTATTATGCGACGATATTGCATTGTCGTTCACTGAATTATAAGTTAGTAGAGATCATGTACTACTTGATTTTATACCATAAACCTATTCTGAGGCAAAGTTGCGGAGAAAATAATTGTTTATGCATCATCATGGCGTAGACAGTTCGATTGGGTAAATGTTAGTATTAGTAATAGTGGATGAGTGATGAAAAAATTCTAATTTAAAATGGGAATAGATGTGCCCCATAAGTCATTTGCACTCCACTCATTGGGGAAGGTCTCTTCTGAGGGTCCCCGGATCAGTTCCGACAGGGACGTCGCAGTGACCTGGACGTGTACCAAGAGGGAAGTGTATGAATATGTCTTTGCCTAACAGTGGGAGGGATAGAAAAGGTTAAATATAAAAATAAATTTGGTAAACCCAAAAGTGCACGCCTCAAACGCTTTTATAATATTATAAAAAAAAATAGAATTACAAGTTTACAAACTTTGCTATGAATTATCGCGTAGGGGTTATGAAATAAATAAAGTAAAGATAATAACAATTAAACCACATCGAATCAGAACGTGAAAATTGAAAGGGTTCTATTCCTAATTATACTGAAGCGTAAGAGAAAAACAAAAACTCGATTAGTAAAGTATTTCGGTCGTTATCGTGTTAACAAGAAAATATCCGTAACATTCAGACAAACGGACCTCCAAGACGGAACTATTTTAAACAGTTTTTTAACTAGTTTAAATAACAAAAATTAACTAACTAACTAACTGTCTTCACGCTGTATCCCTGACGGGGTAGTCAGAGAGGACAGATCGCCAGGCTTCGCGATCCATGCATACTTCTTTCGCTTCTTCGAGATTCATCAATCGCTTCATACACGCACGTCTGGGTATCCGAGTACTTTTGACCTTTCCGTTTTTGAGCAATTTGCTCACGTGGTCTTCATATGTAAGTCTCGGCCTTCCCTGACTCCTTCTACCCTCTACTTTTGAACAATATATATTCTTCGTCAATCGTTCCTCACTCATTCGTTAGACGTGTCCAAACCAACGGAGCACGCCCTTTTCCAGCTTAACGCTGACACTTTCATTCAAACCTGCCATATTGCGTATCACTTCGTTACGTATTCGGTCGGCCAAGGTAACGCCGCACAATTTTCGAAGTGATCGATCTCCACAGCATTCAATTTACTTTCATGCATCTGCTGACATACCCAGGTTTCACTACCGTAAAGCAAAGTTGGCACTAGCACTGCGTTATGAATCGCCATTCGTGCTTCTTTTACGATGCTTTGTCGCTTTATTAACTGGGACAAAGCACCGTTAACTTTGTTTCCGGCAGCTACTCGCCGTTCTACATCCGAATCACATCTTCCATCCGCGCTAAACATACTTCCTAAATACACAATTTCATTCACTTGCTCTAGACGTTCCTGGTTTACCCTAATCTCGCATTTAGTTCTTACGTCACCTCTTTCAAATACTAGAACCTTAGTTTTACTTGCATTCAAGCGGAGACCCTTACTTTCACATAATAATTACATCAAAAATATCATGAGTGTTAAAAATGTGTGTGTATATATTATTTTACTAGTGCAATATATGATAAATAGAGACATTTTAAGTTTGAAAAATCAGATGTTATGGGCGAAGTGACAGTAGGTACCCACCTCAACGCTTCCCTTATGAGGCGTGCAAAAATAGAAATCAATTTATTTTGTTTTTCTCTTACAACTTGCTCCGTGGTAGGTTGACAAATTGCAGTGTGTTTTTTTTTAGGTTTTAAGTAATCTCTCGGCCAAATTTCATCAAAATCGTTTCAGTAGTTTAGCCGGTAAGGAAAGTGCTTACAATATTAACTGTCATTCTTGTAACATACACCAAGTTTTCTTTAAAGAACTATATGGTGTTACATTTTACAAAAAATTACCGTCTATTGATGTGATTTTTCACTCTACACTTGTAGATAGGTTAAATAAGAAGAGTTATATAGACAAAAATACAAACGGTGAAATGTGGACGTATAATACGTCTCTGCCACCCCTCCGAGGATAAAGGCATGATTGATAATCACATAGACATAATCAAAATATTTTTCCTTTTTTAAGTAATACATATTACTTATAAAATAGGAATAAGGAATACTGCAAAAATAACATTTAAAACAAAATAATTATAGTTTTTTAATACATATATTTAATCTAAAAGTTATTTAAAGCTAGTTGACAAGTAAAATTGAATTAAAGTGTGCAAACGCATAAATACATGAGAAGTAGTAGTGCAATAATTTGGAGTTTATTTGCAATCTGGCCATTAGCAAGTTAATTATACAGTCGAGAACAAACTTGGACAACGAATGAACGTATGTGCGACACCGATACTGTTCTTCTCAACATAATTTCACTTACATATTGTATTTCTAGAAATAATAATGACACTTACACACTTATTTACAGCTTGACAAAAACGTTTTGTTAACGGAGTTCAAGCTAAAAGATCTTAGAAAGCAGGCCATAAAGATTTTCTCTTATGGTCAGATGGATTTTAAATTCATAAATACATTTTAAATAATATTTTAAATTTATTTCTGGAATGTTGAATAATAAATTACATAAATATAAAAATACTAAATTAAATACTGCATTAAGAAAAACAATTATTTTTTTCAATGAAATAAGCATATTTTATTCGGTCAAATATCATACCCCTAATCGTTCTAACCAGAAATATGCTCATAACTCTTGCCGCCTCGTTGAATGGCAATAGCCAATACGAACGAGGTGGATTGTGAGTCACAAGTTATTTCCCCGAACCTTTTCCTCAATCAATTTACAAGATTTACTTGTTCTATAAATACAATTAAGTATTTTGTGTATTTTAATGTTTTAACTGTATATTAACCCAATAATTGTCCAGTACAGATCAGATGTAGAGTAAATCCTAAACGGAATCAGTACCCGTATAAACTGTCTCGGCTACAAAATAGAGGCCTGCCCATGAGCCGATAAGATAGCGGGGTTTGAATTGCCAGCTATGAATTGAACTATAGATAAGGCCATAAACACACAATCCGATATCTGTCACAGGTGCTTACAGGTAAAGTAATAGCGTCTTTACATAATACAAAAATGTTATATATAGCTTTAGTAATATGATACATGTGAATGGTTGTTTTTATACTTTTAAGCCCCATTCAATGAAAAATAATTTATATTATTTGAATAGACAGATTGAGCTCGAGATACCAATGATTGTATACAATGTGTTACTACTAGGTACATTATTACTATAGAGTCTCACATTGACAATTCTAATGAATGCTTTATGATAAATTTAATCACATGTTAATGTCCTCTTTTACAATTGGACTTAAATAAAATAAAACTGATGAACTTTAAAACAACCTTTCCTCGTCAAGCCACAAGAACATCAAATTCATTACGCTAAAGTCGACAGTCTCACACTAACTCTACCGACTGCTTGATAATAAATTATTCACATGTAAACGCGTCCTCTCTCACAACTTAGATTGGACTTAAACGAGTATGTTGCGAGCGACGCGTATTATGCTTAATGAAGTTAAACATGTCCCAAACAGGGAACTTCTCGACTAGACTTTGGAATAATTACAATGCAACACAGAAATTGTTTCGAGCCCTTAGAACGTTATCGGAATAAATAATCAAATATTAAATTCGCTTATACAACAATGGTACATTCTAGTTAAATGTGAATTTGTAGTACCTAGTCGGATATCAATAATAATTGGACACAACATACAATTACATATAGAGGGGAAATGAAAAAAAATAGAAGATTTTTTTTGGCCTTATTATACGCGGTGAAGTTACGCAGTTCACCTCTCTGCTGCGGACGCAAATGGACAACTTTGTGTGAAACCCCTAGCTGCAAAAAGGGCTCGCCCCCAAACCAGCACAGTGTTCCACCTCACTTGTGCCGATTGGCATGGCATTTGACGGTAAAATGCTAGAAAACGGGTGTTACTCCAAAAGAAATATCTATCAATGCATGCCACAACACACGGTCCTGCGCCATTCGCATCCAGTCCCTCCCAGCGACATTTTCCAGGTCATCGGTCCATCTGGCGGGGGTAGTACTATTGTACGTTAAAAAAAATATCTGGATCACTCAAAATATTTCTTCCGACTCAAGATTCAAATCGCAGCGCAGAAATTGCATACCACTACCACAAACGCCGCCGAGGCAGTCAAATATCTTTGCTGACCCCTTTGCGACCAAACAGATAAATAAATTAAACAAAAACTGTACCCAACAGACAAATTCACTAATTTGCTATAAAACCTTGTGTTTCATGAATTTTATTAATGGCGTATCATGGACAATTTAAATTAGAAGTTTTACTGTGTACATTAATAGCCATAGTGGGCAACATCATTGAGTTAACTACATTTAAAGTTACACGGGTAGCTAAAAGGCCATTACTGTTAGTATGAATTATTTGTAGAGGTAGTGGCCACGCGGCTGGTTCGTGTATCAAGTAAATTATTATGCCACCGTTATGCATTTACCCCATTTGCCTCAAATCTGTGTACGTTCTATCACATAGAAAGAAATAGGTTGTTAAAATGATAAATACTTTATTTCTCGTACCTTTGACTTTTATTTTTATTTTTTTTTATTTCCATACTGATTACAAATGTAATAATGTATACCTATTTATTTAATTGATGTTTTTGTGTTATTGATTGACGTTTAGTGATGGTAATTGTGAGTTAGAATAAAGGCTATTAGGCAATTTTTATATCTAAAATCATGTTTCCACGGGTACTTGCGATTTTTTTTTTAAATAAAAACTTATTCTCTTTCCATACTTTTTACATCATAATACCTATAATATATATTACTTTGTTATAAGATATAATACATTTTTCTTTTTTTAATAAGTACAGAGTGTGTAACGAAGGACTGATAATTAAATAAATAAAAATAAATAAATATTGTTGGGACAACTTACACAACGCCATCTGATTCCAAACTAAGCAGAGCTTGTACAATGGTAACCAGATAACTGACAAACATACTTATATATTTCTGAATACATACAAGTTATAGATAAACAAATAAATAACACCTAGACACAGAATAAACTAATGACAAATAAATGGACTAGCTGATAATTTATTACTAATTAGTTACACAATTAAGGGTTGTTATGCTATATTCATATATATCACACACAAGAGAGGCCTGAGTGCCCTGGAACCTATAACACAAGTTTATTCATAGTTTAGTCAGCAGCGAATTAGTCTGCGTAACCCTATAATTTACGAAATATAGAAAAAATGCTTTCAACCTTAAATTGTTACGACTCAAATTGTATATCAAGAAATAAAGATTATTATTATTAAAAGTAAGGAATTCCCGGGATGTATTGAAGGCAGTTTTAAATAGACAGTTTGAGCTCGAATGGAAATAAAAGCTAATATAGTGGCAGGAAAAATAAACCACAGAGAAAGGAATCAACATCACAAGCGAGCGACTAGAACTTTAGAACAGATCTTTAGAGAGATAGAACCTTACCTACTCTATATCCTACTAATATTATAAACGCAAAAGTTTCTAAGTATGAATGTTTGTTACTCTTTCACGCAAAATGTACTGAATGTGTTTTGATGAAACTTTTCAAAAATATAGCTTAATAAATAAAATAAAATAAATAAATATCCATCACGCCTTATCCCCGAAGGGGTGGCAGAGGCATATTATATGCCCACTTTTCACCGTGTGGATTCCTGTCCCACGTAATAGGTGGTGAGCCCATTGCCGTGTTGAAATAGACAGACGCAGGTTGTGGCTACCTGCTGTTGAAATTTTTTAAGCCGCCTATAAGGCCTTCAACCAGGCTTAACGACTGCCATTTTACTGGCAACCGGGACCAACGGCTTAACGTGCCTTCCGAAGCACGGAAACGCTCGCAAATGTAAATGCCACAAAGTGGTCACCCATCCGACGACCAGCCATAGTGAAAGTTGCGTACCTCTGTGATCGTTTACCGAACACTGAGACCGCGGGGCCACGAGCGCTTACACATCAGAATAACACTTAACCTCCTTTTAACACGGAAACAAATTCCTGTAGGAAACGGAAACGGGATAACTTCACCACGCGTGCGGAGCCACGGGCGTCAACTAGTATTTCATAAAACCAATCGTGTCAGGGGCGTAACCATTTTTCATACGATTACACAAAATATTACAAACGAATTACCATTCGTCTATTCATTCATTCGTCTAGTCATTCGTCTCTTACCGGCAACTGACAGGTTGCGATGCGATTTTTTTATACATTTTGATATTACTTTCGTCTATTAGGCGTGAGAGAGAGGGAGCAAGGAACATTCCCTGCTTTCTGACACATAGACCAAGGCAAATAATTAAATATTAAAGAAGTTAAGGCGCCAGGCGTCTACCCATCGAGTAAGCATGCGACGTTTTGTATTTAATTTATTCTACAAACAAAGCGGCGCCTACTAGGAAAACTAGAACGCATGTCATGGCATATGTTTACGTCACTTGTCGATGTCACATTGCGTCATTACCGAGAGCGTTCGTATGGAAATGTAGTACATAAATACATATTAATGAGAGAATTATTATGACTAAGAATGTCTTTCTAAATTGTTAGGGTAAGTTATTGATTGCTGTGTATTAAAATAATAGGCATTTAGGTTTCGCTACCATTATTCAAGAAATTTTGGTTGCAATTTTTTAATTTTTGATTTTGAGTCACAATCGTAACATTGCCTTTAAAGAAAAAAGTATTGCTGAGATTTGGATCCCGGGTCATACAAAATATTTGTGTAATCCACAAATGTGTTTCAAAGTTTGGGTGTTGCCTATATGTAAAATTATGTATTTAGAAATATTTAAATATTTTTAGTTGCCTAGATCTCATAGAATTCAAATTCAAATCTTTATTTGCGAAAATGGGTACCTTAGATATTAAGATGTTACACAAAATAATGTACCTGCATCTTCCACCCGAGGGTATGCAAATTTACAATGTCATATATTATTATAAAAGTATACATGCAGTTTTTAATAGTATGTCTGAACAGAACAAGCAACTGACAGAACAAGTTTATAGTAAAAAAATTAAATGACCCCCACAACTTCGCCTGAGGAATATTTCGGACTCCTGTCGCAAGTATTGAATTCCGTCGCTTAAAAATTCTTCAATGATGCGTAAAAATTTGCCCGATTTGTCAACATTTAATTATTTTACTATAAACTTGTTCTGTCAGTTGCTTGTTCTGTTCAGACATACTATTAAAAACTGCATGTATACTTTTATAATAATATATGACATTGTAAATTTGCATACCCTCGGGTGGAAGATGCAGGTACATTATTTTGTGTAACATCTTAATATCTAAGGTACCCATTTTCGCAAATAAAGATTTGAATTTGAATTCTATGAGATCTAGGCAACTAAAAATATTTAAATAACACACTGCTCTGCTCCCCAGTGTAGCAGCGTAATGATATATAGCCTTCCTCGATAAATGGGCTATCTAACACAAAAATATTTTTTCAAATCCGACCGAGTAGTTCCTGAACAAACTCTTCAGATTTATAATATTAGTATAGATTTGGGCTAGATAATTAGCTGTGTAAAAAATGTTACACAATTAATAAGGTTGAAAAAATGTCTTCGATAACTTTAATAAAAATGACACTTAAGCAGCGCTTGTGATACCAATTACACGATCATCTATCGAGAATTGATGGTTATCCAAGTAGTAGCGACAAGTACCGGATGGTCATGACGCTCCCTCATAAATCAAACTTCACATGAATAGTTATAGTGTATATATATGCACTTAAAACTACATATTCGAGGCTGGTAAATACAACTTCTATGCCGCAAGCATACATACATATCATCACGCCTGTCACCCATCGGGGTTGGCAGAGACTATGGCTTTCCACTTGCTACGATCCTGGCATACAACTTTCGCTTCTTCAACTTTCATAATTGTTTTCATACACGCTCGCCGATTAGGGTACTCTTGACCTGGCCTTTTGTCAAAAGATCTTGAATTTGATTGGCAAATGTAAGTCGAGGCCACAGACAGTCAATAACTGTTTACCCTATCTTGAAAATTGTACCAGAACTTAAGAACTGTATAAGCAAAGAATAGACATAAATACGAATATGATTCGTTAAAAAATACTTAACTATCTTTACGCTGTAAAGGTACTGTTACGGGGTAGTCAGAGAGGACAGATCGCCAATCTACGCGATCCATTCATACTTCTTTTGCTACTTTCAAATTTATTATAAATGTCAGGTATCTGACTAACCTTTACGTGTACGTTTTTGATCAAACTGCTTACGTGATCCTCATATGTAAGTATCGGTCTACCTTGTCTCCTTCTAACCTCTACTTTCGCACAATAAATTATTTCACTAGAAAAAGAAAAGAAAAAATAAGCAGTTTACTGTTTAGTTTTTTTTAACAAAAGATGTTGACAGTAACATACTAATTTAAAAAAATGACAATGTCAATAAGAAACTATAATTATTTTGTTTTAAATGTTATTTTAGCAATAATCCGCATTAAAAAAAGCAGAATATTGCAAAAAATAACATGATTACAAAATTAACAAAATAATTTTAGTTTTTTTAAATGGATTTCCGCCATGTAATGCCTGATTCAATTAGTTAATGTCAATAAGATTATAAAATTAGAATTTACGATAATGTCACGACATACAAGATCCCCAAATAAAGTCAGCTCAAAAAGCGGTCTATAAAACATCGAAATTTACTGCAGAGGCTAGTAGAAGTTCACAGTTGTTATAGGCTCAATACACGCGAAAGCTTTCTCGAGGTGACTCGACTAAAGTAAGTTTGTATCTAGATCCGTTGCCTGGAATTGTAACTGCGGGAATAACTGGGACACTCACCGCTATCCTACTTTTTTTTCAACGTTCTTGAAACAATGATATTGTGGGGACACAGTCTTGCTCTTTACTTACTGAAAACTTGACAGTATATTCTGGAGTTAAATAAACCTTCCAGTACACTTAGAATATAAATGTTAAATGAACTTTCTGATACTATAAAGATTGATTGTTTGAAGTACTACAGAATTCTTGAAGTTTAATTAATACTTTATGAGAAACTATTAGATAATATAAAAAATGAAAAATCTGAATAATAAAAATAGACCATTTAGAAGGCGCTTACAAAATGTCATATACTATTTAAAATATTTAAAGTGACCACCGGTTCGGAACGCGGCCCACCTGAGAAGAACCGGCAAGAAAACTTGGCAAGGCTTTTTTTTTAGATGGCCTATTTACAATTTAATATTAATTCACTTTGCCACATAAAATTAGTGTTATCATTTAGCTGGAACAAGTTCGTGTATAATTCGTAAGATATTGTAGGACTATTGATAAAAACCTCGAACTGGTTGACAAAAGTGCCTAATCAATGGACCACAATGATTATAATTTGTCCATATCTTCAATGATTAGGGTATTTAAACATAGATATTATGAAAATCTAGTCCTAAAACGAATGCTCAAACTTTATTATCTTTGCATGTCGCTCAAGCGGAAAGTTTTAGAAGCCTCTCAAAAGAGTTTAAGCTGCTTTAATTGAAAGGAAATCCAGTGGCGTAAATTTTGTACCGTAAGGACCATTTTTGTTTACATGAAGTTTTTGAACCTTAAACATCGGCTGCGAAGGCACCCAACGAAGTGTAACTAACAGAAAGGCACATTCCGACCCAAAACGACCTAACAACACTTCTTAATGGGGCTCTTATGCTACTCTCGGCTATTTGCTTAATATAAGCTCGTTATATTACCATATCCACAGACACAGACTTTAACATCGCTAGCGTTGATTTTTTTTCTTTTAATCTTGGAATTACATTAATATTATATAGTGATCCGGTGAAGTACACTGAATAAGCGAAATTATTGTACGTTTTTGATAAAACTGTATATACGAGTACATGAACGTTTGTTGATAAATGTCTAGCGCCGCTGGGTCCCGATATATGTTATAGCAATTGTTACAAATAATATTATTTAAATTTAAGGCAAACTAAGTTTAGTCGACTGTTCTCACATAAATTCAAAGGAACTATGTAAGTGTAATTTTAATGAACACAACATTTATTTTGTTTTTTTTTTGTATAATTTCTTTACTGTATAATTGGTCAAATATCATGTTAATCAAACTGTGCCAAATGGCGGTTGGAAAAGAGCGGCCATGAGTTTTATTGCCAGGTTCTTCCTCTGGCTCTACCTATTGCTTTGCGAATCTGGCAGTAAATGTAGAAGCAGTAATCTTGACGTTCATAAGTGTTACTTTGTGACCTACATGAATAAAGATTTTTGATTTTGAAAAGGAAAAGGAAAAGACATGCTGGCTTGACGTCCAAGGGGATGATATCCGTGCTAATGGGCTCACTACACAGAATGCTGAAGATCGTACTAAATGAAGGGGTAAATGTAGGAAACCCCAAGTGTCACGGGACATAACTGATACAAATGCTCAGATGACGATGATGACATATATCAAAATATAGTCAATGATTATTTAAAACTAATATTTTTTTTGAAGACATAAAATAATTCTTAAGATTAGGCAATTATTTATCTAAGTATCTCAACATGTGAGTTTATAATGCTAACGTTTAAACAGCTGTAACCGCAAGGCGTACAAACAAAGAAATAAGATAAACTGGCAAAAGCCGGTAGACGCGTAAGGCGCAACACATCCGGCACAGAAGGACCGGCAAACGGAAGTCGATTTACCGCGACAATCACTTCAACACACCATGTTTCCTTATTTACTAAAAACCTTTGATTTTGACATATTGCCACGCATTTATCCCCGAAGGGGTAGGCAGAGGCATACTATACGCCTACATTTCACCGTATGCCCTTTTGTCCCACGAAAAAGGTGGTGATTGCCGTGTTTATATAGACAGGCGCAGGTTGAGGCGACCTGCTATTGAAATTTTTTAAGCCGCCCATAAGATATTCAACTGGGCTGCAATGTTACTGGCAACCGGGACCAACGGTTTAACGTGCCTTCTGAAGCACGGAAACGCTTGCAAATGTAAATGCCACAAAGTGGTCACCCAACCGAGGACCAACTATAGTGAAAGTTGCTTAAAGCAGTGATCGCTTACAGAACACTGTGTCCGCGGGGCCACTAGCGCTTTATTTATTCATTTTTTTCGACAGTCATGTCTATAATAATTAGCAAAAAACTTAATCTACAGTATCCTTAAATATTTATTTCATAAGCTGTTGGCAATAAACATAAAAACTTCCTACTGAACGGATCATAATGCAAGTTTTACCGATAGAGAGACTTATGAGGAAAGTCGGATGAAACTACGGGCATCAGTTAGTCTTTACATATCATAAATTGAACTTTGTCTGTCCGTTCGCTTAGATATTATAAACTACTCAACGGATTTTAATGCAGTTTTCAGTAATAGATAGAGTGATTCTCATAAGAAGAAAGCTTATATGTATAACACATGCATATTAGTATCTGCACACGTTTGAAGCCGGGCCGAGTCGCTATTTAACGTTTAAAATAAAAAATATATCATGAAATCAGCTTTTAAAAAGCTTAAACTGAAATTTGATAAACCTATTCGGTAAATTTAAATCTCTCTAACAAGAACACATAGCTCTGTTTTAACAAAGCGCCTGCCAATGGAATATTCTATACGAAAACTGTGTTACACAATGTTCTAAGCCAATTAGTTGGTCATTTTTGCACGGCAGTGTTTACGCAAAACCGGCCTAAGCTAGAATAAGCCGGTTATGCCCGGTTCGAATCTAATTAAAGGACACCGTTTCGTCCAAAACGCTGACAGTTGCCATTTGATTTTTTTTATTTTACACTCACATCGGTGTAAGCTCGCTGATTGGTTTGTTTTAAAAGCTGTTCTAATATTCTGTTTTCGTCGAATACAGATAATATAAAAAAACAATGGAAAAATAAGAAAACCAGGAATGAATAATTTGATCAAGTAATGCAGCAGCCGCAGACCCTCAAAATGAATACAATTGTTTTGTTTTTCTTCAGTAAATTTATTCCTTATTTAGAATAATGAAACAAGCAAATTTGCTCAAATAAATCCATTCTTTAACAATTTAAGACGGAGGCTCCTAATGTGTTGCAATTTTTCGTCTATAATAACAACAGCATGCAAATTATGTACGAGCTAGGCTTTAAACAAAATACGGCTCGGTATACATTTAGAGAAACAATGTCATTACCGAAACAGAAGCGCTTCGTAAATATTATATGAAGTTTGAACGAAAATTGTTGCCTAACACGCTTTAGTGGGTATGTTTTTTTCGTATAAAGCTCATCTATAACTCTACACTTACATAAGAAAGAATAAAGATTCGTTTGTTTGTAGATGTACTCAATAAACTCTATAACTAATAAACAGATTTCAAAAATTATTTCAACATTAGAAAACCAAGTTGTTAAGAAATAATGTCGACTATGAATCATTATGTTACGGGAATGGGAACGAGCAGTATTAATAAATATGAAAAAAATCAGGCAGATTTCCATACATTATTGTAAATACAGTCAAGGTTTCGAAGTTTATCACAGATACAGCCGTGGAGCACAGCTAATATACTGTATTTGAAAAACATACATCTATGCCAAATACTTGGGACGTCCAGGAGTGGACTTAGAATAAGCTGATTTGATTGACATAAATTATCGAGAACCTAACAATTGACTCCAAAGATAACCATTTCAAATATGCACAATATATTTTGATGCAATATTGTTGCAGAATAGTTTTATTAGTTAATTAACTAAACTAACTAACTATCTTCACTTCGTTTTTGATACTTACATATGAAGACCATGTGAGCAATCTGCTCACGTGGTCTTCATATGTAGTAGTCTCGGCCTACCCTGACTCCTTTTACCCTCTACTTTACTTATATTCTTCGTCAATCGTTCCTCAGTTGGACGTGTCCAAACCAACGGAGCATGCCTTTCTATTAGTAAATTGATCCCACATATGGACTATGTGCAGGTTAAAAGCTTATTTTATGTATTATAATTCGACTATCGGTTGTAACATGATGAACCCAAGAAGGCACGCTCCAGTCGAGGCACGACATTAAGTAAAAGAGTTTCGTGAGCTCTAATTTAGTAGAAAGCATTGAAATATTCGTGTATAATCTGAATAACATGCCGATATGAACAACGGGGGAATACGTAGAAACGTTAGGGTGTATTTTATCCAATATTAAACGTTTAGGGAACAGCGAGTGGAATATTATACGAATTACGCGAAGGTTTTTACAATATTCAATAAGATAATAGATAGAAAGAGTGTCTTCATCAAAATGTGTATATGGAAGAGTTTTTATATGTTTATGAATCGGTAATAAAGCGGTGCTCTTGAATATTTTATTACGAGTATTAACTGTTCGTAGCGGATTCTGTGTTCAATTTCTTAGATAATCTTGAACAAATATTAAACAAGATACAACGTATTATAATTTTATTGTCGGTGTTTGTATATCAACATATTATGAATAACATATTGATAGAATTTTATATGGGTACTCTAATTTGATAATTTTGCATTTTAGTCATGCTTATTGCTATGTAATTAATATAAAAAAATTACAAAACGGTCATTGATCTAAGCATCTATTTAGGAGCGATTCCCGAACTTTGGAAGGCGCTGTTTTGGGACCTCAAACAGGATAATTCGAAAAGTAACGTAAAACGTGACAATGTATTCGTATATACGTATTATACTAGAAGTTACATCACTGTAGCTACATATTATAAAACAGAGTCGCTTCCCGCTGTCTGTACATATGTATGCTGAGATCTTTAAAACTACGTAACGAAATTCGGTGCAGTTTTTTTTTATAGATAAAATAAATAAATAAATATCCATCACGCCTTATCCCCGAAGGGGTGGCAGAGGCATATTATATGCCCACTTTTCACCGTGTGGATACCTGTCCCACGTATATAGCGTAATAGGTGGTGAGCCCATTGCCGTGTTGAAATAGACAGACGCAGGTTGTGGCTACCTGCTGTTGAAATTTTTCAAGCCGCCCATAAGGCATTCAACCAGGCTTAACGACTGCCATTTTACTGGCAACCGGGACCAACGGCTTAACGTGCCTTCCGAAGCACGGAAACGCTCGCAAATGTAAATGCCACAAAGTGGTCACCCATCCGAGGACCAGCCATAGTGAAAGTTGCGTAACTCAGTAATCGTTTACAGAACACTGAGACCACGGGGCCACGAGCGCTTCAGATATAATAGATAGAGTGATTCGTAAAGAAGGTTTTTATGAATATATCGTTAAGTTTTTGTATATATTGACTAAATTATAACGATATTTGTTGAGGGTTGTCCAAAACACATACCGTCTGGTAGCTTTCAATGAAAACGCTGCCTAAAACCGTTGAGGAATAACGAAATAATATATGGTGGAATTGTGTATCTAATATAGGTCTACAAAAAAGCTTGTGATGGTTTATGTCTATCTCTTAAGTATAACATACTATATCCATTTTAATACTTTAGA
Organism: Thumatha senex; assembly: GCA_948477245.1. Lineage (NCBI taxonomy): Eukaryota > Metazoa > Arthropoda > Insecta > Lepidoptera > Erebidae > Thumatha > Thumatha senex. The sequence goes on from OX419735.1 coordinate 10,285,245, forward strand.
AAACTAGCAATTATAATTAGGTAATTAGAAGGCTATTTACACAAATACGTCATTAATCCTTATCATTTTAATACATTAGTTGGCTTCAGCATTTTATGAATATTTTGTGCCTTTACATCTTGCAAATTAAATGAATATCTTAGGAGATAAAGCAAAATCAAAATAATGCGCGAAGGAATTAATTTCGTGTAATCATAATTTAAGCGGGCCGTGCAGGCGTCCTGGATAGCGGAAGAGTAATCAACTAATTTGGAAAATATTTATACATTATTGTGAAATTAATAAACGACGGGATTAAATGGGTGCCACGGGGTTTGAAGTATGTCACCGGCGAAGTCAGCTAGTTGCGAAATAAATTAAAGTCATTTGACAAATGTAGACAGGAACAGCCAATGCACTTTAATTTTACACCAGCTCTAGTAAAATTTTACTGCTTACACATATGGATATGCAGAAAGTAAAAACAAAACTATAAAGTTAGGTTGTGTTAAAATTTTTACTCCAGATGTCGAAATTGAAATTCGTACTATCAATTCGTGTAATAGCTTCTTAACTCGAGCCGTAAGGCAGGTATGTAATTCACCACCATTGGCAACATGTTCACTTGATAAGAGGGGCTCAATATCTACAAGACCTCCGTAATGTAATTTTATGCCTCTCCATTTGCTCACGGCCAAAACTTGGATCTTTATTGAAATATTGGATATCAAGTACGGTAGACTTGTTTTTATTATTCAAAACTCCGCCGAATTCTCGTTGCGGCCAACCAAACTATTTGTAAAAGACATATTGAGTTTATTTTGATTTTCACCATCAAAGAAATTGGTTTTGCAAGAATGAAAAAGATAGGGTAATATTGAGAGTGTCACACAGGAAAAAAATCGGTCACGCGAAACGAGTATGATATGAAATATTATTTATATTTTTTATTTCATCGAGTTTACAAGTGAATATAATTTAACCGTCTATATTTCTTGCAATATTCGATGAATACCTAATCATTTTACTACTGATGCCGAATTTTACTGAATCAAATCGTCTATGTCGTATATCAAATCACGATGGAAATAATATTGTTTACATACATACAAACATATTGTCACGCCTTTATCCCCGTAGGGGTAGGCAGAGGCATACTATAGTGGTGAGCCCATTGGCGTGTAATAATATTGTTTAATAAAGTAAAATTTGTGATTTAAAACATAAAAAATTGGTTAATAAAAACGGGATTTGTAAACATGTTTCTCTCTAATAAATTGTATGAAGTGTCTTTTTTGCCATTACTGATGTCTTCTGAAAGAAAAGTGCAGTGATTCTTTACTTTTCTTATTTTATACTGCCAGGCTTTTGAATCGTATTCCTCGACTAGCATAAAAAAAATATTCTTATAGCTTTCTTTCTTTCTTGACTTCTTGAAAGATTGATAGATTTCGTACCTTTACAGGTTTAAGGACTATATAACCACTTCTACTATTCCACAACATTTGCTTAAACAACTAAACTTGACTAATTTTGTCAAACGGATGATGATGAAGTTGCAGCCATTATGTCACTTTGCTTGTTTTAGGCTTGTCTGTTTAAATAATAAATTTTTAAATTATAATTACTTCTCAACGGTTCAAACAAGATCAAGGAATGTTGCTGGCTCCTTCTCGCACGTTCGTTAATAGAAATGAAGGTAATAATAATACCACACGCCAAATTTACATCAGGGTCTAGGCGAAAATCGCGACCTGTTAGTTGCCTTCCCTTCGTCTGTAGTCATAGTATAATCGTTTGACTAAATGGTGACGCCCCCTAACAGACTTAGTTGTATGAATAGTCTAGTTGTCTATAATAGAGTGCGAGTTACATTAATTCCTTGCTCTGGGCCTCAATTCTTGATCACACGACTCGAAAGTGTAGACGTAAATTTACTGGTGAAATGTGTTTTGTCTCTTATTTCACCGTTAAAAAATATGAAACAAATGACATTTCAGCTGCAAATTTCCGTCTACGCTTTCAAGTCGTATGGTCGAGAATTGGAGGCCTGTGGTTCAAGTCGACACAGCCCAATGACTGTTGATTTTTAAGAGCATTAAGTTATACGTTCCGTACCTTGCGGCTTGTGGTCACGTGAAATTCGAACCTAGTCGTGTTGGTATCGATGTCTTTTCCCATCGCTTATCTAGTTCTAGACTTGACTTAGTAATCTAATCTGTAGTAAAACTAGATACGTATATACTTACTTATTCTTTGATGAGAAGGTAGGTATATGCTTGATTTTAGAAATACCTATGTTTTATAGATGTGCAACCAAAAATGTGATAAATGAAGAACCGATTTAGTGCAAACTTCACATAAACCATCTACTAAATAGCCCAAACAAAGTACAAAAAAAAATTGTCCGTTTGAAAAAGGTAATTAAAGTAATTTGGCATTTATGTCTTTAGATAATGTCTTTAGATTAAAAATTCAAAATAATGTAGACACTGGGCTCGTGGAGCCCAAGTGCTCGTTCGCTATACAGTGATATCGCAAAGCGACCGGTCGACTCTTCTCGTGACCATAGGGCTGGCCTCTTTCTCGCTCAGAGAATAAGCATTGCCATACAACGTGGCAATGCGGTCAGTCTTATGGGAACCTTACCGGTTGATTTTGATGGGGAGGAATTTTTCGACACCTAGTCGGGGCATCATTGTCAGTCCTGTAATAATCCCCACCACCTCTATATTTTTTGTACTGGGTTCTGTAAATATGTTAAATTTAAAAAAGTTAAATTACTAATATACATTTATATTTACAATATTGAAATATTATAATTTATCTAGATTAGCTAAAACCATTTTTCGACTAAAAAATCCGCATGTAAATTATTAAGCTTAAAAAACTTTTTTTTTTGTCAGAGCGAAGTGTCTCTATCATCATACTAACTTGATTCGCAAATGATTTGGCGCATTGGTAATGTATGCGACTGCCGCGACTGAGGTCCCGAGTACGATTCCCGGGTCGAAAAAAATATTTGTGTGATCCACAATTGTTTGTTTCGGAGTTTACCGTTAACCACAAAGCCTGATTTGATTGGTTGAGACGATAAGTTGAGACAGCAACACTTGTGCTGTAACACTCTGTCGCACTCATTCAGACCGTTATTATCCTTAAAATCATGAATAATCTGGATATAGATAAAAGAGCCCTACATATTCTATACATATACAAAAAATCTTAAAAATATGATACAAACTAAAATATATTATTAAAAGGAGTCCCTTTAGGCAAGGTTCCGGAGATACTGGCAGCGTTCCCCCTTTGAATTCAACAAGATTGTAACATTACCCATGTAAATCAGTTGTACTGCGACAAACCTCTACTGTAATGTTACATAACATTAAACAAGTAACTTCATCGTAAATAAACATCACTCCGACTTTCTAAGTAAGCGAAATTACAGGACATAATATAAACAACACGTAAAGTGAGTAGCAGATGAGATGAGACAAATTTTACCGCATTCCTTCAGACTGAACCACTCAAGTAGTGTAAAATTCTTTTGCTTTTATTTCTAGACGGGTGACATTCGATCGCTTACGGTGCGCGGTGTCACTTCGCCGCCGGGCTTGATTTATGCGACCAATATGGGCGCCCACCCCTGTCACTCGCCGATATCGAACCGCGCTATCATCTGTCGCTTTATACTTGACCAGATTTTGATTATAAAATAATGTCATATTTACCAGGTAGATTATATAAAATATCAAAGACATGACGAGCGCAATTAGTAATAATGTCATATTTACACTATCAAAAATTGTACAGTGAGCTCGTATACACGAAGATATAATGAATTTGATCTGTAATAATCTGAATGTGTAATAAGACAGGTTGAACTCTTATCAAATAAAAAGGTTACAAATGATACAATCAGTCACCAAAATTAAAATATTCATGTTAGATTTAGGTATTACCATACCTGTGGAAATGCTTGTAAAACTGCAATTTTATTTTCCTTCAGATTCGTCATTTTAAAACAATATTTGAAGTAGGTACTTGACACTTGATTGGTAAAATGTAATGAGTAATATATGTCCCGTTGTTCTTTATTACAATTTAAACAGAGACACTCAAACGGCGCAAATATAATGATTTAATTGGAAATTACATTTTTGAGCAGTTTGGGGTCGAGACACTAGTTTCGTGGGGCCCAAGTGCATTTTCGCTATATACAGATACTAGGTGACCCCCCCGGCTTCGCCCGTGACAAACTTCGAACTCCCGTCGCTCTCCAGAGTAGTAGCGTGGTGATATATAGCCTATAGCCTTCCTCAATAAATGGGCTATCTAACACAACCAGATTTTTAAAATTCCGATCAGTAGTTCCTGAGCTGGCGCGTTCAATCAAACAAACATACAAACAAACAAACAAACAAACTCTTCAGCTTAATAATATTAGTATAGAAGTATAGATTACCATTGACTTTGGGGGGGAGGAATTCTTCTTCCTAGACCAGGTTACAACAGTCTTGTACTTTGTCCCCCAACCCTTTCTATTCTGTAAATATTTCCTTAATACATTATTAGGATGTATAGTTGTTAAGGTATTTTTTATTTTAATATATCCTTAGTTCAAATATTCATCTATTTTTAAGAATTGGTGCAATATCTCTAAACATTTGCATAATGCTATTATACATAAAATCTGTTTTCCAGAAACACATAAGCTGTTTTTTTAATTCGTGCAATCGGGCACAAAATTGCCTTTAGTTTCACGTCTTCATCCATCTTTTCTTGTTTTAGGTCGTCATACTAATACCTAGATACCATCTATTATTAACACACATCGCATAAAACAAAGTTACACTTCAGATACACAATTAATTTTAACAATTTGACAACAAATATTACATAATATTTTAAAATAATGTGAACAGAAAAGAATGACTTTGTGAGACAATGAAAAACATATCTCGAGTTGTTTCAAGCACTACAGGATCGAGTAGACATCTATAGTGACACCTTGTGCTCGTTCTATTGCCACCTCTAAGTAGGTAGAATAATGTGATGGGTTCGCCAGAAGAGCCCTTAGGACCCCTCGACCAATTCAAGGGCCCTTTTCCATCATCCTTCATACTAAAATCGCATGATTTGACACGATTTTAAATGCCGATAGCAAGAATACGTACCTGAGCTTTATTATATTTTAAAACTACAAAATGTTTATAATTTATAAGATTTTTTATACCACTGAGGTGGTAGACAGGCATGCGGCCCACCTGATGGAAAGCGTAGCCTATAAATGAAGATTGCGTAGAAATAGATAACAGGGTTTTTTTTTTGGTTCCGATACAGGTTTTATTTTTAATCTCAATGAATCTCTCGTCGTCCCGCAGGTTCAGTCTTCTGTAAACGTACTCTGGTCACGGATGGGTTACCACTTTTTTCCATTTACATTTGCGAGTGTTTTCGTGCTTCGCAAGGCACTTTAAGCCGATGACCCCGGTTGCCAGTAACATGACAGTCTTTAAGTCTAGTTGAATGCCTTATGGGCGGCTTGAAAAATTTCAACAGCAGGTAGCCACAACCTGCGTCTGTTTATTTCAATATGGCAATGGGCTCACCACCTACTACGTGGGACGTGTTCCACGTAGTAGGTGGTAAGGTAAGGTAAGGGTTCGTTTCCGCCGCGCCAGCACTATATATATATATATATATATATATATATATATATTACTGTAAGTTTTACTCCTGAATAAACATGGTGAAATGTGGGCATATAGCATACCTCTGCCACCCCTTCGGGGATAAGACGTGATAGATAAGTCATTAAACTTTATCGTTTGCTTTATATTTGTAACTAACAGTTCGATAGATTATATTTTGGAACAGTGAATAAAACTAGGTATTAATTTATACGAGTACTATATAATTTAAGTAAGTATCATTTACTCTACATAGACATACATTTATTGCATAGGCGTTTTTACAAGTCTGTCATCCATTTTAGTACGCTATCAAACTTAATATCATTACTTAATACTACTTTACAGGAACATGTACCCATTTACAGCCCACACCCTCTGAATTTAATTGCCGCTCGCGTCCCTATCGCCGTGTGGCAAGAATCTTAAAATAATTCTTGCCATTTACGATGTTCCTTTCGACTTCATAAACACGGTTATTCTACCTTGGAATATTTAAAAAGCCTGATAAATTGGTGTCTGAATCGATTTACAGCAAAGTCTCGTTTTAACGAAAATGAAAAATTCACAAAATCTGGCGAAATCTCTTAATAGCCTTTTCATCGATCAATACAATGAATTCAACACTGACAAAGGCATAGCATATTTTTCTGCGATAAATACCTTTTTTTTCTTCCAGTCATCGCACAAGCTTTGCAGAAATATGTTAGAGGCTTTCGTCTTTTACATTGTTCAGCAAATAAGCCTAGTGGGTGGACAAAGGCGGCGTGTCGGCACGACAAGCACCTAAGGGTTCGCTTCCGCCGCGCCAGCACTCTCAGGCAGCGAGCACAAGCCACCTTGAGCCTGAGACTCGAGCCGGCTCGAGTGCCTGTCGAGCCGAGCGCTGACGAAGCCCGCCGAATAGCTGAGATTATTACACTATGCATCGGTTACAAAATAGGATGCTGCGGAATATGCAGTTGTATTACAGAAATATCTGCAATTGTAGATGCACTTTATCTTTTGTATATTTCGCTGTGAAGTGTAGTAACATGCTACTATATCATAATTTTAGGTTTCTAAATTGACTAGTGAACCTCTGAGGCTACGCCCGGTGAAGTTGGTGAAGTTTTCCCATTCCCGTTTACCATTATGATATATTACTGTAAAGTTTTATTATAATCCATTCAGTAATTTTAGAGTATCAATCATCTAACACGAAGGATAGAAGGGTGATCATCAGATATTACACACCTAAATTATGAAGTACAAACGAGGCAGATCTTAAATGACTTAACTAGAGAATAAAGAATATAATAAATTCAGAGCAACAACTTACTCTTCCTTGCTCTTAAATATTTGAGCTCTTTTTATGGAAATTACCGTAATACAAAAATATTCATACCGTAAGTAGTTATTACAAAATACATCGCACATTGTTTATTCATAAGTGATATGATATTAAACACCCATATCATGTATCGACATCGAGTTACGTAACTTACATGTAAAGTAAGCGAATTTAGTAAAATAAATATCGAAATAAGTATACAATAAACGAATTTAATATCAAATTTAAAACGAGCATAGCTGGTTGGTGCGATATTTGGAATGAGCAAAAGTAGCTTTCAACATTTTGAAATGAGTCGCCGGACAGTTGGATACTGAAATTATGTCAATTCATTTATTAACTTAATGTTATCATGAACGGACCATTCTGCTTTAACAGTTTTTCGGAAATTATTTTGTACAAACATTGAAAGAGACAGAACTATCAAGCGGGAGGTCTTCTCATGCGTTTTTGCATTAACTCACCGTCGGCATTAAAACCGTCGACTTGATACACTTAGGGTCCATTCACCTGTGTAAGCCGCTCTGTAGCGGCTTGGCCAGTAAAGCATGATCGCTGTTTTAAAATATAGTTTTGTACAAACATTGAAAAAGACATATAATATTAAGTGGGGCTTGGACTCGATGCTGTAACTCTCACCTTCATTTTAGAGTATGCCTCAAAACCCTACGCCCTTGCTTTAAAACACTATCTAGATCTCGAGCCTGGGGTTCACTTTGTTCGGTCTAGGTGTAGGTTTTTTTATATACCACTGAGGTGGCAGCCAAGCATATGGCCCACCTGATGGAAAGTGATCACCGTAGCCTATGGACGCAACACCAGAGGTGCAGCACTCGCGCTGCCGACCCTGTATAAACCTTCTAAGACCCCTTTCGAAGAACCCCATACTGTAGGTATTGCTTGGTTTTTCGTTTAGGGCATTGCTGCGAACCATAGCCGTCTGATCTCCTGTAACAGCCCCTACGTTATTGTTAACCCCTCTGTTAACCAGGTGCACTGCCAGTAGGAGAGGTCGCCTAATGCCCTAGAGATCTTGATGAGGCCCCTTATACCCATCAAGATGCAATGCTCTACCGAGATCTTCGGGCCTTAATTCAGCCTCGCCCAAAAGTGTTGCACCGGCTGACTAACTGACGAGATCATAGTGATGAATAGGAAAACTCGAAGCAAATCCTGTTGCAACCCTCTGGCCAGTGTAGCTATAGTGCGCAGAGCGACAGGGCTTTGAATGTAGGACATCATCAAGACGAACTTCGACTCATTACATAATTGTTGACAACCTTATTGTGTATTAATCAGTAGGATAGTTTTATAACAGCCTTACTCTGAGTACTGCTATACTGCGTAGAAACAAATTTTGTAAGATAAATAACCTTCCCAAATTGATTAAGAGAGGCCATCGTTGAGCACTGGACTATGATAGGCTGATTTGAATGAATATGGTGAACTGATTTTAAAGAACACCGTACATAATTTAAATGTACGAAAACCGTTAATAGATTCTGTACAAACCTTTCCGGTCGTAGCTATTAACAAAAGAGCTTTTAAGGACATGACCCCAAAAATACGCGATTAAAATTCAAAATGGGTCCATGTCTATGTCTAACATTATTCTTCACAACATAGTTCTACTAAATCTATCAGACACTGGCGCGTTGTGAATGGAATTCTTTGAGCATGAAATCTATCTTCTCATGCATTTTTGCATTAACTCACCGTCAGCATTGAAACCGTCGACTTGATACACTAAGGGTTCATTCACACCGAGCGGCTTGGACAGTAGAGCATGATCGCTGTTTAAAATATAAGTAGTTTTAGAACATTGAAATACAGTTTATACCTATGTTAATACAATAGACTTCTTTTGTTATATAAGAATTCTTGAGAACTGTCCTAATGTTATTAAACTTGTTGTACGCACTTCGCACTCGTACAGTCAGCTGGCTCAATTTGCGTCTCTTGCATAAAGTTTGCGCCGAGCAGTATGAAAAGAAGTGGGCCAACCGAGGCTTTTGACGTCGCACTGTGTGATCAAGCGCTTACTTTTCTTCAGTCTCTCCAGTGTATTAAACTTAGTACAGTCTCGCGGATTAACAAGTTATCTAATATGGAAACTTAATATCGAACGTGTTCGAATAGTTTTTCATTTTCATTACCTACGTATACATTTTTTCTTAGAAGGATGTTCAATATTTCCGTGAGATTGTTGTGATATTCTTTCTTTTCCGTTTAAATTTAAACCATTTACTTTATTCGCTTGCTTTTTTTTTACGTTAGAAAATCCTCATGGATGCTATTTATTCCAGCCAGCAGTTTATTCACTTGCTAGCTTAGCTTCGTCGACAACATACGTCATACCTCCGTTACTCGCCTTTGGAGTGCAGATTTCCAAAAATTCTTTCGTAAACGGTGCCTCCGTTAATATCCATCTTTATGCCAAATTTGAGCTGTCATAAATGGACAGGCTGAAGGAATTTTTTAATCTTTCTGAAGTAGCTAAATCAAAGTATAATAAGACCCTGCAAATGCAACCTTATGTACCGGGGAAGAGGAAGGAATTGGTTGCTGGTACCAAATCCATATTTCTCCGTATCCGTACCGATCAATCCGTAGTATAATATTTAAGTAGTAGTAACGTTATATAAGAGTTGAGAACTTTATGAGTTTAAATCTCTTTACATTTAAAGAGTTTGGAGTAAGGAGACATGCATGTCGATAGTATAGCGATCCGCGTTCAAAATTCCGTCTTTGAATCATATCTCGAGTGCCACTAAGGTAACGCCGATAATACATATGCCTACACTAACAGCAAAACTACGATATATTGGCAATAAAAAATTTTTTGAATCTATAAAACTAATCACGAAGAAAATAATTACCATTGAATTACATTTATATGAAACTCATACGAGATTGAAACTGCATAAATGAATTCTACAATAAGGATTATATTTGAGAAATAAAACAATTATCCGATATTATTTTACCTTTTTATAGGACCTCCAGAGACCGGCTACTTTTAGTATCCGCAACCGGCGACTTTGTCGCTTTTTGGCGATTGTAGCCCTGCTAACACAGTGTTTTATTAACGATCAGCAACTTTCGTTAAGCAGCTTTCGTCGTCGGATGGGTGGGTGACAGCTTTGTGGCATTTCAATTCACGACCTTTTTCGTGCTTTGGAAGCACATTAAGCCATTGGTGCCAGTTGGTTGGCAGTAACATGCCAGTCGTTAAGCAGGTGTATTACGTGGGACAAAATCACTTACCGCGAAATGTGAGATTATCGTATGCCTCTGTAACCGCTTCAGGTATAAAGGCGTGATAAGTAATATAGAAGCAGAGTAAGGACTTGCTCGCTCTCTCGCACTCGCGTCTAATAGATACGAAAATAATAATATCGCGTGCCAAGGTTAAGTCAAACTATATGCGAAAATCACATACGTGACCTGTCATTCTGCCTACCATTCGACTGTTGTACTTAAAGTAATCGTATGATAAAAGGTTGACGCCCCCTGACGCGCTTGGTTTTATAAAATATATAGAGTAAACGGTTTCTAGTAGACCGCGCAAGTAGCATTTATTTCTTTTTCTATGATCGATACAGTCCCAAAATTGCCAGTTGAGTATACAAAAAGTAGCTAGTCTGTGGTGGCCTTTAATACTCAGTATTAGACTGCATGGCGGAACGTGGCAGCCGCGAGAGTAAATAACTCAATTAAGTTTTACATTCAAGAGTACCGGGACGGATAAATGCGGTTCTCACAATTATCTCGTGTCCGGCACAACTAACGAGCTACACCGACACTCGGTAACCTGTTCCTTTTTTAAATTTTCAAACGAATATCAGCTTCATCAGATTGTAGAACTTTGAACTAAGTGGAATAATTTATGAACTGAAAAATTAAGTAATACCTTTTCTTTAATTTTTCAGTCAGTAAATTATCCTGTACAGCTTTCAAAAGGCGAGGAGCTTTTTATAACAGTTGTGTGTTATTTTTGATATGTATCATCATAGCTTTATTACTTTTTTTGTGGAAAGCTAACAGACTAATAAGTTCTATTTTCACATTTTATATAACTTTTATAGAAAAATTGGTTATACCTAGTTTAAAATTAAATTGGTAAGAATTAAATTCGCATCATCAATCATGGAATAATAAGGCTATATATTTCTTCCTTTAATACATTTCCTATACTTCACAACTCGAAACCTAATATCAATAAAAATATTGTTACTCGAGAGCTGATTGTATTAATATAGAATTACAGTTTTTGAATAAGTTACTTATAGTTTGATCGGCAAGGGGTAGTTAACGTCACGCTGAGCCTCGCGGGGCCCCACGGACTACACGTCCGGCTAATGGAGGGGCCGCGCTACCCGCTGGGGGGTATTAAACACTCTTATTGAGCACCTAAGACTTTCTTAATAACAAAATGTATCCCCCTTTCTAATATCGGAGTTATAGTTTTAGATCTTTGAACTTTTTGCTACTTTAAGTGATAAATTAAACTAAAAAAAAACTAACTATCTTCACGCTGTATCCCTGACGGGGTAGTCAGAGAGGACAGATCGCCAGGCTTCGCGATCCATGCATACTTCTTTCGCTTCGTCGAGATTCATTCAAAGTGATAAGTTGTGAGATAAAATCTTTAGCCGCTTAGTTTATTAGTATGGATATCATTTATGGATTTATATTGGTACTAGATGACCTCTGCGGCTTTGCCCGTGACATATTTTCTAACCCCCGTCGCACTCATTTAATCGCTTTACTTATACCTTTACAAAATATTATAAAATTTTGCCCAATTTGTTGACATTTATGACTTCCGCTCTGCTCACCTAGGTAGTAGCGTAACCTTCCTCGATAAATGGGCCATCCAACACAAAAAGAGTTCCTGTCCAGTAGTTCCTGAGATTAGCGCTTAGCAACATATTTTGCGTTTTATTTTTATTTATATAGATAAGTTATTTTTTAATTGAAAAAGAAGTTGTTTTGGAAATAAAGTAATTTAGTTTCGTTTTTTTAAAAAGGTATGGTTATATCATTCAATTCATTAAAATCAAAAAAAGAAAGGGGTTGATATACAGGTTTAATATTTTTTGTCCACTGAGTTATATTCCGTGGTTCGTTGGATAATTTTATTATGTCTTTGGAACCCCATAATTTCAATTTGGTCAAAAAATTAAGAAATGACAGTGATTAATATGTTTTTATAAAAAAAAATTGTATTTATGTGTTGTATGTGGTAGTTGCTGCTCTTTCATGCTAATATGGAATTTGCAGGAAATTTAGCTCACAGCCATGTAATTGAAAATAAAAACAATAAGGGTTATGGGGTTATGAAATTTTACATCTCTACATTTTATTGGCTTAACTTTCAAATACAATGAATTATGGTTACTATTCAAAAATACTTACGTGTTCTCATACTATGGATTCGGCTCCCATGTGAGATATTTTTGAAGTGAAACTTCTTTATCGACTTTAAGAGAAATTTTATAGCTGTAAAAACATGTCGTAAAGAAGTTTCACTTCTTACCTGTGTACTCTGGTACACACACATATTCTCTCATAGATTGCATCTGTACCAGGATGCATATTTTTGTTATTTATTTTTTCCATGTAAGGTTGTTCAGGACATAGCGACAAAGCGTGTAGTAGCTATTATTTCAACAAAAGTAAATATGATTCTAAAAATCATGTGGGACATTCTTCTTTTACACAACGCTCTGTCTTTATCTTGCCTAGTTTCTACTAAGTAAGGTAATATAAGCTTGTAAACCTGATCGCAAATGAACGTTGCAACACAAGAGTTGAAAAATTCTATTGCCGTATACTGTTAAAATTTTTGATACAACCCATAAATATTTATGAAATTTCGGGTCTTATTCGCGACGTACTTTATTAGGTACAGAGCCTACCTTATAGTTCTTGACATTTCGACCGGATTACCCCCGCCGTGGTCACGGGTTGACTCCCGTCTCGATTCGTCTCTCGCCGCGAATAAGACCCGAAATATCATAAATATGAGTGAAAATTGCGAAAGTTTAAAAATATTAATAACCCATAAAGCCTTTAACGGGCTTACCCACTAACATGTAGTGTCATGTGCAATAGTAATACTTATTATATGCTTACATTCTGTGGTCTAACGAAGGTAGAAACAGTTGAATCACCGAAACCGACAGTAAAACTTCACTCAAAAGATAAATTACACTCAATTATACACCCTAAACTGACTAGATAAAGTACAAAATCGTTTAAAGCGAATAGTTATTGCTTTGACAACGATGTTCCACAGGCACTTGAAACTTTTGAGTGAATAACAAATCTCCTCCGAAAAGTCTATTCGGTGAAGTTATACGTTAAATTGTTTGTCGGTAGACAGAAAAGGTTTTTTATAAGTTAGTAGGATGGAAAGTCAGGCTCAGATTGAATGAGAGGGTTAAGTTCAAACACCGCCTACTTCAGAAACTATCGAGAAGATTGCTAATGGTTACCTGAATTGCAGATTAAGTGCCTAACTATTTTTTATTTTATACCACTGAGGAGGCAGACAAGCAGACCACCTGATGGAACGTGGCACCGTAGCCTATATGGACGTTTGCAACACCAGAGGTGAGGCACTCGCGCTGCTGACCCTGAAAAAACCTTCTAAGACCTTTAAAGAACCTAGTTTAGTTTAGATCGTGGCCCCGCGGACTCAGTGTTCTGTAAACGATCACTGAGTTACACAACTTTCACTATAGCTGGTCCTCTGATAGGTGACCTGTTTGTGGCATTTACATTTGTGAGCGTTTCCGTGCTTCAGAAGCACGGTAAGCCGTTGGTCCCGGTTGCCAGTAACATGGCATTCGTCAACAAGCAAGGCAACAAGGCCTTATATATACAAGGCCTTCAACTTACTTAACGACTGCCACGGCTTGAAAAAATTTTAACAGCAGGTAACTACAACCTGCGTCTGTCTATTTCAACACGACAATGGGCTCACCACCTATACGTGGGACAGCAATACACATGGTTAATTCGGGGATAAGGCGTGATAGAGATTTGACAATAAAAGCTTATGGTTGCGCGTCGCAATAGATATGATGTCCGTAACTATGTAATCTTGATGAAATTCTGCCTACAAGCTAGATTATATTTGAGAAAATGATATTATTTTGTTTAGAAAAGTTTGCAATATATAATAATCCTGTACAAATATATCAATATCAACGCTTAGACGCGGCAGTCCAAACTATGTCGCCTTGAATTAACCATAACATTGGAGAGACGTGTCGAAGTGGCAACTTGACAAAAAGGTCTCAGTGATTGATGTCCCACCCTTTGTTAACCTCCACTTTTCGCCACCCAACCACATATATGATGTTTATAATCCCATACAAATATAGTGAAAATGGATTTTTAGATTGTATTTTACTTTTGTATTTATCCGTTGTATTTTAAATAAAAATGTTTTACTTTAATATTGGAATTTGAAAACTTAAAACGGAATGTAATAACACTTAATTGTTCGATATGTATTAAATTAAACATAAGCTAGTGCTACACAACTGATAAACATACTTACATTTTTCATATACTATTTATCGTAAAAAAATATTTGTGTGTACCAGAATATACAGGTAAGAAGTGAAACTTCTTTATGACATTTTTTTACAGCTAAAAAATTTCTTTCATACGTCGATAAAGAAGTTTCAGTTATGATAAAGAAGTTTCACTTCAAAACAACATGGCGCGTATACGAAAAACGTGACAATTTTTATTTACAGCTATAAAATCTAAAAGTAAAAATCGCTCAACGTCGATAAAGAAATTTCACTTTAATTACATTCAGACACAGAAAAAATCTACGAGGTCATCCATAAAAAGCCTAATTTTCACTGCAAGTACCTCTCTCTGTCTGCAGAGTATCATCCACCGATGTACCAAAATTCATAATGAATTGAATGATTGAATTACAGTAGCGGCGTGACAGCGTAGCAAATAAAAAAAACTTCAAACAGTATTTATTAGAAGACTCGTAGAACCGTAGCTGTGTAGCTTAACTTCGTAGCAATCTTCGTAGACAAGCCAGCAAATTGCTTCCAAGACAAAAACCACATGATAACTGATAAAACACTTAGAAAAAGGAAAACAGCGAGTATTGTTTATTTAATTACAAGCACAGCAGGGACTCGACTTTATCTTTTCTTGTCTGCGACTAAGACCAATCAGCTATTGTGTAGTCGATAGTAGACTTGATTACTGATCAATTACTGCTTCTGTACTAATGTAGATCTAATGATATTGTCTAAAAGTATCTATGTTTGTGAGAGTAGAAAGTATGTAGGTTTTATATCTCGAATTTCTTAACTTACCATGAATTTCCAGTATCCGAGCCAAAGAGTGCTTAACCTATACGAGAGCCTACGTTGTACCATAGCCTCGTATTGTTCGCACGTTCATGGACTAGATAATGAGACATCCTTAGCCTTTGAATCTTATACCATATATACAACTAGCTGACCCGCGCAACTTCTTAGCGCCACCAAAAAAGTGATAAATAAAGAACCGCTCGACCGATTTTGTGCAAACTTCACATAAACCATCTACTAAATAGTCCGAACAAAGCCTAAACATTTTGTTTGGATAGATGAGCCCGTTCTTGAGTTATAAACTTACAACGAAAAGTGGCATTGATTTTTATATATATTGATGTAATTTATAAATAAGTATGCAATATTAATAACTAATTATGTTTCCCACCTTGCTCATAAACATCAATACATTAATCAAAGTTTTATTGGGTAGATACAAATGACGCTGAAAAATTAAAGAACTTTAAAATAACTTTGGCAAAATCTTCAAATCGAGAAAATTCAAGAAAAAAATAAATCTTTAGGCATGTAAAAAAATACTAAAAATTATGAAGCAACAAATTTTATCTCCATGTCACCAGTTCATAAAATGAACTTTCATTGAAAAGGCGCCAAAAGATTCTTTAACTCGGTTACAACCGCTTTAAATAACGATCTAAAGTGGAACCCCATCGCGAGACCCTTTGATGTCTTTTAATTATAAAAGTTTTTCTCGTAAAGGAAAGCCTTTTAGGAGTCTTGCGCAGAAACACTACAGTCGTGAAACCACTGACTTTGATGCTGTTATCTAACTCATGACAATCTCTACTAATATTATAAATGTGATTGTAAGTTTGTTTGTTACGCTTTCACGCGATAACCACTTAACCGATCATCATGAAACATTTTACACATATTCTTGGAGGTATTAGAAATAACATAGGATACTATTTTTTGAAAATAAACTATACAGAACGACGCGGGCGAAGCTACTGGCATCAGCAGACTGCCTCGGTGGCGCAGTGGTACTGTATGCTACTGCCGCGACTGCGGTCCAGGATTCGATACCCGGGTCGGAAAAAATATTTGTGTGATCCACAAATATTTGCTTCGGATTTTGGGTGTATCCTATATTTAATATGTGTATTTAGAAACATATAAGTATGTCTATCAGTCGCCTATATCCCATAACACCAGCTTATATTAGCTTACTTTGGGCTAGACGGCGTGTAAAAAAAAGTCCCACAATGTAAATTGTAAAAAAAGAAAAAGCTACTGTACTATATTTGTTTAGTGTACTATATTTTATGATATAGATAGAGTATCTTCTCCCTTCTTTTTTTTCCAGCTGATTTAGAGCCCTTGGTTTACCTTTATTCGACTGCCTCAGTGGCGTAAGTGGTAGTGTAAGCGACTGTCTCGCTGAGGTTTTGGGTTCAATTCCTAAAAATTGTGTGATCTGGAAATGTTTGCTTTGGATTTTGAGTATTTCTTATGTATAATATGTATGTGTTTAGCAATATATAAATATGTTTATTAGTAGTCCACATCCCATAGCACGAGTTTAAATTAGTTTACTTTGGGATATATGGCACTGTATAAAAAACAATGTTCCAAAATATTATTATATTACTTTCAGAAACAGTTAGTGGTTTGACTTTTGATTTTCGACATTATTAGCAGCGAGTGCCGTCTGACCTTCTAACCCCGTAAGCGCATCTACGTCATTGCCTCGTCAGTTAGTCAGAGGTTTCTACGCGGAAAAAATGACAAGATCGGAAGCTTGCTGTATATTATTTTCTAAAACTACTGCATTTATTTTGTATTATGTGTGGGATTGGGCGTTTCTTGGACATAAAAGTTGTGTTAACGTGCTAACGCGTTAATCCACTGAAAACCTCAGTATAACAAGCACTATTATGCTGGGGTGAAACTGACCTTGACTTAAGACTAAGGCGTAGAAGACGGGGACATTTTAGATAATGAGAAAAAAAGATTGAACAAATATGACTTAAGATTTGGCTAAAAGGTCTTAGCAACCATGCCAAAAATAATTACAAAAAAATCTGTTATTCAGACTAGCAGATGAGGTTATCAGGGTCTTCGAGATCTTGTTAGGACACCTTAGCCTTATACCCAATATTGGTCTTACAAAAATAAGCACAAAAAAAATCTTCTTTTTCTTATTATCACACTACAGCTAATACTCGAGGGTAGAGAGTTTCAAACTAAACAGAAGTATACACGCCGTGATATAAAATTAACCCGACTAAATGATGTCTAACATAAAGACCAACAATCCCGAAATGTAAACGGGTATATTTGAATCGGCTGGGTGCGTCTCCTCATTCCCCGTTAAATGTAGTGTATACATTAGGGTAACTAATAAAGATATTGAAGGGACGTCGTCGTATAGAAAGTGATCAGTCTTGTGTTTAGAAGCTTAGTGAACTGTTGAATCAATTTTCCGAACCCATCCCAATGTAGGTATAAAATATTTTGGATATTAAAATTTTTGTGGGACATATTTTTTTATACAATGTCATCTAACTCACATGAAGCTAATATAAACTTGTACTACGGTATCTAGCACAAATGATAGATTTCTATACTAATATTTAAATGCAGAAAATTTTGTTGAACGTGCTAATCTCAAGAACTATTGGTTCATATTGAATAATTCTAATTGTGTTGGGTATTCTATTTATCGAGACAGACTATAGACAACATATCATTACGCTTTTGCCTTGGAGAGCGGAGCAGTGTTCATAAATATCAATTAATTGGGCAAATTTCAATACATTATTTTAATTAAACGACCAGATGAATGGGATAGCACCGCAGTGTTCAAACTATATCACGAGCAAAGCCGTGAGGCTGTGCAAATACTTATATATCTCTAAATACATACATATATTATATAGAACATACCCAATCTCTGTGATATATATTTGCGAATCACACAAATATTCGTCTCGATTTAAGTTTCGAACCCAAATCTTATATTTATGGTTTATCAAGGTACGAGGGAAATCTAGTTAAAAGTCACTATCATAGTTATTATTAGCTATAGTATTGGGCCATACCATACCATGTTTTTTTATTTTACTGAGAAATGATACTTTAATACCGTGGGTCACACAATTACATTAACGATTATCGGTATTTTTTTTTTTGACATTTCTTTCAAAATTCTAAACACATAGCATTAAGTGCTGAATGGATGAAATTTGCCAAGAAAAGTGTTTTTCCATTTTATATTATATTTATTACAACTTCTTGGTACCTTACTTACCTAGTTGCAAACAGTAGGAATACACAACATGCCGAGGAAGTTAAACTGACAAAACAATTTTACGTATAATTAGCGTATAAACGGCCAGTCCCTATTTTCTTAGCCTTTGAGCACTTGGATCCTCTATGTATTTACCGATTGATAACGAATTTCATTTCTTTCATCTAATTTAATTTATTTACCTACATAAAAGTAACTATGGTGTTTCAAAGTGAATTTACAAAGAATAGTTTGTATAAAATAAATGCGCGTTGTAGAATCTATTTCAAATCGACATTGTCTTTGGCATCACGGTACATCGAACGGCGTAAAGTTCATTTGTCAGGGTCTTACGTTAACCATAAATTCTCGGAGACGTCATTGCCTCGTCAGTTAGTCAGAGGTTTCTACGCGGAAAAAATGACAAGATCGGAAGCTTGCTGTATATTATTTTCTAAAACTACTGCATTTATTTTGTATTATGTGTGGGATCCCAATGTAGGTATAAAATATTTTGGATATTAAAATTTTTGTGGGACATATTTTTTTATACAATGTCATCTAACTCACATGAAGCTAATATAAACTTGTACTACGGTATCTAGCACAAATGATAGATTTCTATACTAATATTTAAATGCAGAAAATTTTGTTGAACGTGCTAATCTCAAGAACTATTGGTTCATATTGAATAATTCTAATTGTGTTGGGTATTCTATTTATCGAGACAGACTATAGACAACATATCATTACGCTTTTGCCTTGGAGAGCGGAGCAGTGTTCATAAATATCAATTAATTGGGCAAATTTCAATACATTATTTTAATTAAACGACCAGATGAATTGGATAGCACCGCAGTGTTCAAACTATATCACGAGCAAAGCCGTGAGGCTGTGCAAATACTTATATATCTCTAAATACATACATATATTATATAGAACATACCCAATCTCTGTGATATATATTTGCGAATCACACAAATATTCGTCTCGATTTAAGTTTCGAACCCAAATCTTATATTTATGGTTTATCAAGGTACGAGGGAAATCTAGTTAAAAGTCACTATCATAGTTATTATTAGCTATAGTATTGGGCCATACCATACCTTGTTTTTTTATTTTACTGAGAAATGATACTTTAATACCGTGGGTCACACAATTACATTAACGATTATCGGTATTTTTTTTTTTGACATTTCTTTCAAAATTCTAAACACATAGCATTAAGTGCTGAATGGATGAAATTTGCCAAGAAAAGTGTTTTTCCATTTTATATTATATTTATTACAACTTCTTGGTACCTTACTTACCTAGTTGCAAACAGTAGGAATACACAACATGCCGAGGAAGTTAAACTGACAAAACAATTTTACGTATAATTAGCGTATAAACGGCCAGTCCCTATTTTCTTAGCCTTTGAGCACTTGGATCCTCTATGTATTTACCGATTGATAACGAATTTCATTTCTTTCATCTAATTTAATTTATTTACCTACTTAAAAGTAACTATGGTGTTTCAAAGTGAATTTACAAAGAATAGTTTGTATAAAATAAATGCGCGTTGTAGAATCTATTTCAAATCGACATTGTCTTTGGCATCACGGTACATCGAACGGCGTAAAGTTCATTTGTCAGGGTCTTACGTTAACCATAAATTCTCGGAGACACTCTCTGGACTGATTGTCACAAGTATGCCGAAAATTTCGGGGAAATATCAACCCATTTTCAATTTACAAGGAGATTCATACTTGCTACTTAAGAACGTCCACGGCAAAGTTGAGTCATACTTAAGTTTTTATTCTAAATATTAATGTGGTTTCAGTGGTTTGTATTAGAGTGTACTAGTTGACGCCCGCGTCGCCGCACGCGTGGTGAAAAAGTAGCCTATGTGTTATTCTGATGTGTAAGCTATATTAATGTAAAGTTTCATTAAAATCCATTCAGTAGGTTTTGCGTGAAATAGTAACAAACATCCATTCTTACAAACTTTTGCGTTTATAATATTAGTAGGATTTATCAATAATCATTTCTTTTTTTTTTTTCGTTAGCAAATTTCTTATTCTAGCTTTTAGCTTTTTTCTTCATATTAGAAAAAAGCTGAAAGCTAGAAGCTACCGCTCTTCCCGTTGTTTCCAAACTCTATCAGGATTTGGAAGCTGAGAACCATTTTTATTGCCTGCTAATAGCAGTTATGATTTGACTTTTATTTTGGTCATTGTTAAGTGTGACTGCCAATCCGTCCTAGTTGGTTAATATTGTTCATTAGTCTAAAGACAACCTAAATGCTATATCTACAATTTAAATAAAATGTTTTACAATATTTAAAAATAATCGAATTTCAAAACAGCGTAGTATTTTTTATGCTACACTTTTATACTGGAGCTTAGATTATATAAACACTGTATTTATATAATCTAAGACTAGGAGAGTATGCCCAGCAAATAAAAGAGGTTGCTGCGAAGACCATTCTAATGTACACTCAACCTATTTAATTATTTATTAAAATATTTTTGTTTTAACTACCTACGAGTATATTAATAAAATACGTCAGTATCTGTTATAATAAATTCATCTTTATTTTCAAATAGTAGTGACTGGTAGAAGTAAGTAGAGCGCAGTAGGCCAATCGTATTTATCGATCAGTTCCTAAAACAAGCTCAACACCGTTGTCTGCCCAATACCAGCAACTATTGCTAGCACATTCTATATAAAGCCTACTTCACCTGCGACTGCCTGTAGTCTGATACAATGCCCCAGTAAAACGATTCGGGACGTGTTGATTGAAACTTGGAATAGCTCTGTGTTTTATGGAATTGGATTGGAAAGGGCAGGATTACGAGTGGATTTGGTTGAATAGTTGCCTTTAGAGTGGAGAGCTTTACCGTGGTGTTTTACATTAACTAGCTAATGTCCGCAACCTCGCCTTGGTAAAGTAGGTATCGTAGTTCTATCCTTAAAAGGTAAGGCATATAACGACGTGAACTTTTCTGAAAACCCATTAAAACGGAATAATATCATGATACATTGTCTTGTCATATCTCTCAGGGTTTAGGCAGCGTTTTCAATGAAAGTCCACAGTCAGCTTTATTTTTTAACACAAATCTTTGATAAAATATATAATTAAACCTTCGTAATAAAATAAATTTAAATATTTACTGAACGAATTATTCATGAAGAAGTTTTTAAGTATTTAATTTGCGTGAAATGACCATAATTCGAAGTCTAAATTGCTTCAGTTACTTATAAATGAATCATATGAGCTATTATATATGTGTCAAATTTTGGGCACAAACCGCGAGAATGGTACATTAATCTAGGATCAGGATTATATTTGGAATATGCTATTGTATGGGAGTTGGATGGCTATCAATGTGTTTCTATGCTTATCAGTTGTCTAGATCGCATAGCACAACCTTTAATCAGCTTTATTAGAGTTTTTGCTGATGTTGGTCATCTACCTTATTCCATAATAGTACAACAATTATTTATCAAAGTAATGAATAATATAACTATAACGAGACCAATTTGTCATAAAAATCCATACGCCATAATACTTAGACCGTTGTACTGTAGCTATGATGAATGAAAATACATTATGTATATTAATTGGTTTTACAGCGAAAAGCGCTTACTGAAACACGATCGTGCTTCACAACTATTACTTTCTCGTTTGTTGGCAAATGGAAAGTATAATAAAACGCGAGAGTGTCGAATTACTAATCGATGAAGCTGGATTTGTTTTACTTCGGAACTGAACCACCCTCATCGATGGACAACGTGATGAATCACTATAGGTAAACGTTTCATCAGACGGTAAATGAAACGAGTCAAGAGCAGCGTTTTGAAAACATTTATTTATTTGGTGTTTTATTTATATTGTGTTCGATTTTAGTAAATATATACCTACAGAGAGCAACCGTAGTAGATTAACAGACATTCGAATTTTAATTTTAAACTAAATTATCACTAATTATCAGATATTGGTGCTAATTCTGTTGTTGAAATCACTAAACTAAATTTCTCTAATATTTTCTAATTTTTATTAAGAGATTGCCAAATGCTATTCTGTTATTACGTCGAACTAAACTTGGTGATATTATAAACAACACTAAATTTGTATCTGACATCACTAAAATTCCTTTTATGTGGTTTTAGTAACCACCTTTCATGTGGATCAGTTGGTATCATAAAAATAACAAAACATGTATTTAGATGCCGACTAACTTAGAAGCGCTCGTGGCCTAGCGGTCTCAGTGTTCTGTAAACGATCACTGAGTTACGCAACTTTCACTATGGCTGGTCCTCGGATGGGTGACAACTTTGTGGCATTTACATTTGCGAGCGTTTCCGTGCTTCGGAAGGCACGTTAAGCCGTTGGTCCCGGTTGCCAGTAAAATGGCAGTCGTTAAGCCTGGTTGAAGGCCTTATGGGTGGCTTGAAAACTTCAGCAGCAGGTAGCCACAACTTGTGTCTGTCTATTTCAACACGGCAGTGGGCTCACCACCTATTACGTGGGACAGGAATCCACACGGTGAAAAGTGGGCATATAATATGCCTCTGCCACCCCTTCGGGGATAAGGCGTGATGGATATTTATTTATTTATTTATTTTACTAATTTAGTGATTGAACTTAGTGTTTATCAAATAAAATGAATTTAAGTGATGTCAGATACAAATTTAACGACACACAAAATTTAGACGTGAAAATACAAATTTTAGCGGGACGTTTATTAATTTTAGTAACCGTTTGAAACATGAAAACTTTTAAAACGATGTAACGTGAAAAATGCACATAGGCAGTTTAATCACCTAGTTAGTCGGCATGTATTTACATTCGACTGTCTATGTACATTTTTCACGTCTTGTTCAATTTTATTACATAAAATTAAATTTAGTGACATCAGAAACAAATTAAGTGCTATTTACGATATCACCAACTTTAGTTCGACTTAATAACAGAATAGCATTTGGCAATCTCTTAATAAAAATTAGAAAATTTTAGACAAATTTAGCTTACTGTTGTCAACAACAGAATTAGCACCATTGAGAACGAAATTTAGCACATAAGTTAATTATTGTGCTTTTTTACAAATAATCTATCCCTCTCCTTATAATTCGGAGTCCTGAGTGAGAAAGAGAAATTTTTATTTTCTTTATTTACGGATGTGGCAGATTAGTTTACGGCGAACCTTACCACAAGAGTTAACCTTTGGCTATTGACGTTTGCAATTCCAGTGGTGATATACTCGGCAATAATGCTGCGTTGAATCTCACAGCAGTACGAATTTTTCTAACCGTCCATAAGACCTTTAACTCGATTTAAAGACTACCACGTTACTGGCAACTGGGACGAACGGCTGAACGTGTCTTTCGAAGCACAAAACCTGTCGAAAATTGTAAAGCCATATTTGGTTGGATATGGGTGACCAAATATGGCTTTACAATAGCCTAAGATTATTAACGCAGTAATCCATTGAAAGTATCTTATTATAATTAAGGACAAGGTCGCAGCCTAAGATTCGTTAAAGTCACTTTAAATGGTCTAAAATAATACACATATTGTTTCTAAACACACAAGGACTACTTACGAAAGTATTATAACCTTCGTGGTAGTATAACCTTCGTGATAGTATACTATAAGTGGAAACAGCCATGCCTCCAACAACGGTCACACGTTTATTTCACTAAAGGAGCCGTTAGTGGTATTACGATTCATATAGCAAAACGTTTTCTTAACGTTTACCGCTGTCATGAATGTCCCTATGCACTTAGGTCGTCCATTAAGACCATTGCAACGTTCAGTGACGGAACGCGATCGTAAAACCTTTATACATCCTTCCAGTACTTGTAAAGCTTTTTCAGTCATTTTATGCGACCTCCCAAGATCCTACAAAATACGGAGATTTTTTGATGTTTCAGTGTGATCATACAGTCTAAGTACACAAGTTTGTACATAAAGACCTCTTTAGTGGATATCCTGAGCGCTTGGTATAAATGAAAGTATTTTAAAGTTACGCCTCGTTAGTCTACCCGCTTGTAAGAGTACCTCTTATCTTTGAACCTAGCTGAGGACTTGTTACTTTATATTTGTTCGTGCAAGTTAAAAATTCTCCCTTACTTCTTTCAACCGTATAACAAAGTTCTACATTAAGTGGTTAACTTTCTACCTCACTCGGTAATGAATCAAATAGGGTACTATAAGATAGTAACATCGTATGAAGTGTGCGATTTATAGACCATCCTAAAGCATTTAGTATAGCTATTTGTACAAGGTACAAGTAAACGAATTAAGACAACAAACCAATGTAGGAGCAGAGCGAGCGGGCGTTGCGCCAAGAAGCCATAACTTTACACTAGACATATTCTCTGGGAAGCTATCCAGTTCATTGTATTTTAATACTAAAACGAATATAATAACCCTAATGATGTACCTATATCTTTAACAATTCAAAGGATAGTGAACTAATTTAAAAAAAGCTCGTATTTATAAAAGCTGTTGTGTTGGTAGACACTCCTTATAATTTAGGCACATTGAACATATCCATATTATATCTGTATCAGTACAGTCGTAGTATATTGATAAGCCATATAAAAAAAACTGGCCATAATCTTAACAGACACGCAACCAAAATTTATACTTCAGTCCTTTCTTTTAATTTACAAACATAAGAAAAGGCGATGTCCTAAAGAAGCTGCAATTTATTTAGTCTGCACATTTTCTGCACCAAAATGATGTACCGTTGGTAGTTATGTAACTTGTGCATCAAACAACTTTTTATAGTTTAATTATAATATACATATATTGTATCATAAAATACTAAAACCTTAATCGTTCTATTGTTAATGCCAGTAACCTTCTTCAAAAATTGACCCATCAGATGCAAAACGATGAATTCAAATAGGATAGTTCACACATGTTCATTACATTTTTTATCAGTCCCAATAACTTTTTAAATTAGTACATATTCCCATCGTGTGAAAAACGTACCATTCCTTTCTCATGTAGAGTGATTACTTAGTTTTTTTTAAAAAAAGTAACGATTGAGCTATTAGTGTTAGACAAGAGTTGCTGGCTATAGAGATAAGTTTAATCAGAGTACCATTATGTTTTACAACTTCGACGGGTGCATACGGTTTATGGCAAGACGGAGCGACATTGTCAACAGATCTTGCGACGCTCTTTACGGCAGCTGAAACGTTGCTTTAACGGTTTTATAGTTTTCGTCGTTTCGTCTCGCAGGCGGTCACGGCTCCCTTAATGGCCGGGGCTAAGTGCCTGCCCGGGGCTCTGCTGCCCTCAAAAATGTCTCTATTTCATACACGCTCAGATTTCCATCTTTGGTATCGTAAAGAATTTTATTTTATTTTTGCTTTTATGATGATTATGGTATGCTGTATTATGCCATTATTTGACAAAATATTAAACTGTTTTGGACACAAAACGTTGACTTTTCAAAGAATTTAATCAAATGAAATCATAACCACGAAACGTTTTTAGGGGCATTGTGTTATTTTTTTATAAGATGTGCGTCTTTGATGCCGGGACGTCATAACTGAAATATTGAACACTTATAATATATGTAGATTCGAGGTAAATATTGTACTGAAACTAGATACTAATACCATAAATGTAAAAGTCTCTTGTTTCTTTCACTTCTCTCATTTCGCAAGGAAGGAACAGATGAATTTTTTTTAGATGTAATATAGGCTACTTTATATAACTGATCCATAGGAAAATACGTAGTAGGTTATAGGTTGACCAATTTACACGTAGGTTGAGCCGAGAGCGTTCTTTAGTGATTTTAAAAGTACTAACATGATTGTGGAATAATTATAACTAGACGACCGACGACAACATGTCGCCACATTAACATAACGTGGGAGTTTATCGAACACCGATCGTTTGTCATTAGTGAGGATTCAGTGCCCCCGACTACAAGGCGACACAACTTCAACCCTTATTACTCATATATGACTAACCGGAGGGTAGTGAGGCTTCTTTAATTAAAATACAGCAATGACGGAAAGCGCAATCAAGGCTTGCTCTGACGCATGCCGTCAGCGTTGTGCAACCACGTCAACTGCAAGCCTTACATTAATTTATGCACTGGTTAATTAATAACATGTTAGAAGTTATTAGTTATGAAACGTGACCTCTGTACGTTGAAATATCTAAATATGAACTAATTGGTTCTAGCTCATTTATTTGCTTTCCAGTATTAATCAATAACGAACGGCTTTATTAATCAACTGCTTTGAACTTTTTAGTCACTAGTTAGTTCATATTGACTTTATTAACTAGTTATTAACTAAAAAAGGTCTATCGTGCTGAGTATTACTATATTAAGATCAAATCAAAAAAATATCTTTATTGAAGTGAAACTTTTTATCGACGCATGAGAGAAATTTTATAACTGTAAACCCATAACACAAGCTTACATTAGCTTACTTAGGGCTAGACGACGCTATGTAAAAAAAATGTGCCAAAATATTTATTTTATTATATTATTTATATTAGTCTTTTACGTCGATGAAGGAGAATAGGAAATGAAATGAAAGAAAATCAAAATTCCTTGAACGCCTTGAAAGAAAAAGGGCCTTAGTAATTCTAGGGGATGTAAATTACAGCTTTCAGTCACAGAATACTTTAAAATAATTTAAATAAACTGTTACCGTATATCGGCTGTATTAGCGCAGTCTGTCCACAAACGAAGTGGGCCATTCGAGTTGGCACGTTAACGGTAATAAAAAGCCGTCGCTAGTGTATAATTTGTGCCTTTGCTCGTTTCATCACGAACAGATTGGAATTCCTTTTGCAGCCCCACGTCGCCGACGCGGTGGCGCCAGCCTGTGTCAGCCGCACTTGTTGCGTACCATGAATCGTCTTATACACCTACGTTACGATATACTCATAATAACTATTATAAGGCATTTTGCTTGAAGTTTCCATTATATAACAAGTATATAATATACATAAAAATATAAAAAATCTCTAATACGAAGTTTATATATTATTCTAAATCCTAAATTAAACATTAGCATCAAGTTTAAACTTTTTATTAAAGCCCGTAGTCTTTCAAATGTTATGTTTTACATGATTGTTATAGTCTATAGTAATATTCTAAAACTGACAACTTTACTTTTCGAAATTCAGAGACGCGCTGCTTTGTACTATTCGGCTAAGGATGGCATGGATGATAGGTTTTTGTTAGAAACAGATCGCCATAGAATTGCTAGACTGTATCGTGATAATTTTCGTGAAGAACTTTTGGAACAATGGCAGTTTTTCCCAGACGTTCATGAACGCCTGAGAATGTCCTGGCCGGAGGTGGATTACTGAGTTGCTCAATTTCTTACGGGACATGGTAACTTTAGGAGCAAATTACATTCGTTTAAGCTGGTCGAGTCACCTTTCCGTCAATGTTTAACAGATGATGCAAAATATGATCAGACCGCTTATCACATACTTTGGGAGTGTGGCATTTGGCAAAACGAGCAATACAATATGCTAAGCAGTTTACAAGTAACATCGGGAGTAGTTTACTATGCGGATCTCGTGGCATCGAGGGTGAATTTTCGTGCTTTTAAACGTTTCTGCCATACAAATTTCTGGAATCAAACATAGCTCACATAGGACCCGTAGTATACCATTACCGTGGTGCTTCCCTTTTTCTCACCTAGTGGCTTTCCAAGTCTCCCGCTTTGCAAAGGAGTTGAGAAAGTTGAGATTGACTAAAGCTCTTGAGATCTTAATAGGAGCTCTTACAGCCGTCTATAATATACAAAATAGGTAAATAAACAACAATTCTCCAAAATAATGTAAACTCGTGCTAAATACTGACAATAATAGTAATGCCGTACGTAATTATATTGAAATGTACTCGCAGATAAACTATATTAGTGGTTAAGTAGATATTGTTGGACGGAAAACAAATAAGTGGTGTGGGGGGTGGCGACGCGCAACAAGTAAGCGCAGCGACGCGTCGGCGCCACTTACCCACACTACCAATGACGTACATACGCTTAAGACAATACCTATTGGTATTGTTTGTAATACGTATATTAATATCCACTTACAGACCACTTTTGTACATCACATTCATACGATATTTCTATATTAACTGCCTCTGTGGCGCGGTGGGAGTGTATCTGACTCCTACGCAAGAGGTCGTAGGTTCTAACCTAAAGGTAACTACACCTTTATCCCTGAATGAGTGGGCAGAAGTATACTATAGAATTAGTGAGACTTTTTTCCACTAGTTCTATTACAGCAAACTAATGAGTAGAACTGACATAACATATTGTCACGCCTTTATCTCCGAAGGAGTAGGCAGAGGCATACTATACGCCCACAGTTCACCGTATGCACTTTTGTCCCACGTAATAGGTGGTGAGCCCATTGCCGTGTTGAAATGGACAAGCGCAGGTTGTGGTGACCTGCTGATGAAATTTTTCAAGCCGCCCATAAGGCCTTCTACTGGGCCCAACGACTGCCATGTTACTGGTACCCGGGACCAGCGGCTTAACGTGCCTTCCGAAGCACCCATTCGAGGACCAGACATTATGAAAGTTGCTTAACGCAGTGTTCGTTTACAGAACACTGAGTCGGCGGGGCCACGAGCTCCTCTGAGTAGAACTAGTGAGAAAAATGTCTCACTAGTTCTATCGTAGAACTATTCAGTAGAACTACTGGCACTCCTATACAAATGAAGTCTTCCCATTTAAGACAGCAAATGGATAACGCTCGAAGAGAAGATTAAAGCAGTTCAACTACTATTTAGTTACTGTATTAGCTTAATTCGGCCTAGATGTCACTATCTATAACTTCCAAAGGTTGAAAGGCTTTGTGTATAATTAAATGGATTTTGATTTTTTTCATCAGATACGTACTTACGAGTATTCTTATTATCTAACGTTGTAGTAGAAATTATACCAAAAATATACCAATATGAGCGATATTTGGATATGAAGAAATTTCGAGTTGGTACCCGCGGTATCGCCTTTCCTATTTCTGTTTCCCGCAGGAGCTTGATTCCGGGATAAAATGAAACTTATCTTATTCTGACGTATAAGCTATTTTACTGTAAAGTTTTATTAAAATTGATTCAGCAGTTGATGCCTGATAAAGTTAGGGTACTAAAAATATTTATAGTGCTACGAAAACTACAAGCTACGGAAAAGCTACGAATTGTTGTAGACGTTGACGTAGCAGCTTTATAACACATAAACCAGCAACTTTGAATCTACTTTGTACTGTACTACACTTGAGAAAGTTCATTCAAAGTTGAATATACATATTCGTAAAACATTAGTGTTCATCAATCACCGATCACGCCCTATCCTCGAAGGGGTGGCAGAGGCAAATAATACGAACACATTTGCCCGTGTGCATTCCTGGCCCACGTACTAGGTGGCGAGTCCATTGTCGTGTTGAAATAGACAGACGCAGTTTGTGTCTACCTGCTGTTGAAATTTTTCAAGCCGTAAGGCCTTTAATTTGACTTCGGCTGCCATGCTACTGGCAACCGGAACTAACGGCTTAACATGCCTTTCAAAGCAGGGAAACGCTCGCAAATGTGACTTAAAAAACTTAACTATCTTCACCCTGTATCCCTGACGGGGTAGTCAGAGAGGACAGATCGCCAGGCTTCGCGATCCATGCATACTTCTTTCGCTTCTTAAAGATTCATCAATCGCTTCCTACACGCACGTCTGGGTATCCGAGTACTTTTGACCTTTCCGTTTTTGAGCAATTTGCTCACGTGGTCTTCATATGTAAGTCTCGGCCTACCAAATGTAATAATACATACTTTACATGTAAATGTCCAAAAGTGGTCGCCCATTCGTGACCAGCCATAGCGAAAGTTGCTTAACGCAGGGATTGTTTACAGAAAATTGCGTCAGCGGGGGAACAGCACTTTTGAGAAATTTCATTCAATGTTGAATATCTATATTCGTAAAACGTAATGTACAAAAACTTTTATTACGGTCTTAGCTTAGAAAACATCTTCGTATAATATTAAACGCTCAGCTAAAGGCCTCAGGCGATCTTGATCCGGCATGAGCCGCTAACGATGCAACCAAAATAGACAAATCTTACCCATAAAAGAATCGCCTCCTCGATGAATTTTTTTATTCTATTAAAACAATTTTCTCGCAGTCGTCTGGAATATGATTCTTTTTTCAAAACATTTTCTAATGAATTCTTTTTTACTACTAAGGTGGCAGATGAGCATACGGTATCCAACGTTATTTTTAAACTGTAGCAGTGGGTATACATACTACTCGGAACTTGACGCGAAATAATTTTAACTTACTTAGTCCAGTCGCGACCACAGGCGCAGCAATGCGTCCGAAACGTTGGTGTAAGTTAGTTAATATTATGTCGCGTGAAAATCCAAGGGTTATTACCATTTTGAAATTAACTAGTACAGCTTTTAATATTTAGGGTCGGCAGCGCGAGTGCTGCACCTCGGGTGTTGCAAACGTCCATAGGCTACGGTGACCACTTTCCATCAGGTTAACCGTATGCTAGTCTGCCACCTTAGTGGTATAAAAACTGTAGTACTGTTTAAATTTTGCAACTTGACATAACGACTACCATGTTACTGAGAACCGAGACCAACGGCTTATAAGCAATACGAAATAAGTGCGTTCTCTTCCCTTGAAATGTGATATGGCCAGCTAGGCATCCTATTAAAAATATTTTTTCTATACTCCCGATTTTCTAATCGATTATGTAAACCTCCTTACACCGTATTAAGGAAAAAGTATTTGCTATAAATGACATACCAATCTGAGTAACCACTCATTTTGTATATTGTAAGACTAAACAAGCAATGATATGACAACAATCGCAAATTTCACACCTCAAATAAATATAAATACTCATTAGATAGCATAAGAAAGGCTAACGTCAGTACGCCTCCAAGTAGGTACGTCCGAGGTCTCTCAGGGGCGCGACGTAATAGCAGACCATTTCCGCATTATTAAATTTCTTCGCAAATACACTTTTATTGTCGACAGCCAACGATCGATGTCTTCGCTCGTTTGTATCGCATGCAAATAGTGGAACAAATGGAGGCCGCCCTTAGCACTTTTTATGATTTTTATGAACACTGCTCGCATAAAATACAATGCAGTGAATGGTTTCCAGCAAAAATATTCATGTCGGCACCGTCAGACGAAAATGCAGTCTAACGTTTTTTGTTAAATAAATGAATATATAATGAGATCCCATAGAACTTTAAGGTTGATATTACATTGTATAAATGTGATGAAATAATACTTGGAAATACGATGTTTAGACATGTTTGAGGGCTCCAAAATGGCAAAGTACAAAATCCTAGAATCTGCAGTGTCACATACACGATTTCACAGACAATTTGCTGTGAATTTTCAGAACAGATGTAGTTTCAATTTGATACTCCTACTATTAGGTGTACTTTTATATAATGTATACAAATAATGCAAATAAAATTAAGAGTCTTTATTCTGTTCATTTTAGTGGAGAGGGTTCAATTATCGTCTATAATATTTCTAAATCAAATAAAGAATAACATACGATATACTAATAACGGTGGTAAACTAAAATTGATAAATGGAGGATATTAGTTACCCAAGCCTAAATGAGGGAAACAGTATAAAGTATTTTTTTTAGACTGTAATGATAGAGTCCTGCATTAATTGCACGAAATGTTTGTTCGATAGATTTCAATGAGAATTTGAGTAAAATACACATATTTTCAAAAAATTGTTCGTCATCGTAAACTCAAATTTATTATCTTGCGCTACATCCACTGTAAACGGCTGAATTCCATATTGAAATAATCATCCTGTATTAACTGATACAACAACGTTATATGGAAAACAAATTTAAATAAAATGGTTTGTTCCAATATTCAGCTGGTTATAAAACAATTTACTATCGTGTGATAGCACTTCACGCTGTCTTATGGCTTCATAATGAAGTTGTCGCCAAGTTGCCTGTGTGCGTGAATGACGTAAATATGCTAACATGTGTGGGTATTCGCGTGGTGTTCGCGTATTGACGGTTTCAGTGTGGTATGTTCAGATTTTAAGCTAAAGGTCTTACCGATCTATAATCACTTTTCACGCTTCCTTCGATAGCGCAAGCGTAAACTTATTACAGGGTTACCACGTGCTTTTTTAAAGGACGGAAAAGTAATTTATATTTAGACTTCTAAACCCTAAAGTTCAGAAAAGTCTTACAAAACTTTACAGTATGTTCATCCGTCCGTCCGTCCATCTGTACACATCTATTTCTCAAGAACCGTAAAGGATAGAGAGAAACCATTTAAAGCATTCGATTCAAAATACCATGAATATAGATACAAACGCCATGACACCATGAATATATACATACATAACATAGGTGATTTTGAAGTTCCTACCACTTCCGGTTTTGATATTATTGCATAATCGGTTTAGAAATCGTCTGATTCCTTCTCTAAGACAGTGAAGGACGTGTTACTTGTTCGAAAATTTATTTATACATATAATTTATTTCACTGCATAAAATAACTACTTTCAATCGGTTACTAAATACTCATAGTATGTTCTGGAAATTTTAAACAAAATCCTATAAATTGGCATTAAAATTTCTAGAACTCAAAGTGTACACCAAGTTTAGAGCGTCAACTTTATTGCCTAGTTATACCTGCATATTAAAGACCTGTTTCACTTTATTGGCTCTAATCTCTAATTTTGTATGTGATATTGAAGCGCTCGTGGCCCCGCGGTCTCAGTGTTCGGTAAACGATCACTGAGGTACGCAACTTTCACTATGGCTGGTCGTCGGATGGGTGACCACTTTGTGGCATTTACATTTACGAGCGTTTCCGTGCTTCGGAAGGCACGTTAAGCCGTTGGTCCCGGTTGCCAGTAAAATGGCAGTCGTTAAGCCTGGTTGTAGGCCTTATAGGCGGCTTAAAAATTTTCAACAGCAGGTAGCCACAACCTGCGTCTGTCTATTTCAACACGGCAATGGGCTCACCACCTATTACGTGGGACAGGAATCCACACGGTGAAAAGTGGGCATATAATATGCCTCTGCCACCCCTTCGGGGATAAGGCTGATGGATATTTATTATTGTATGTGATATCACCAATGTTGTATGTGATTAAACGCTCCCTCAGCTAAAGTCTTGTAAAAAAAAATGTTTGTTCTCGAGCGCCGATTCCTAAGTCTAAGTATATTTCTTTGTTTGTTTGGTTAAAAGCGCTAATCTCAGGAACTCAGTAGTATCTCGGTAGATCCATCACACAAATATTTTATCTTTTAGAAAAATATATATAGGGTACATATCATCACGCTACTACCAAGTCAAGCGGAGCGGTAACTAAATAAATGTCAACAAATCGGGGATAATTTCATAAATTGTTGTAAGATTAATAATCCATGACGTCAAATTCTTGACAAAATAAAACAGTCACTCGTTGAATAACTGACCTACAAGCTCCTCATAACCACAATATATGTTTATCATTATATCAGTGAGAGCACATCCCTGTTATTGCCATTACTCGACCGTAGGTTCATCTCGAACAAATTGCCGTGATGCCTCCACGATATTAAGTTAACATCCCCCACACTCACGTCTACTTTAACTAAATTTATTATTTCATTGTCTTAATACAATAATAGCTGAAATTAAAACTGATTATAACTGATTCACTTGAGCTGTTATGCTCTCTAGTATATTTATACAGTAACATTAATTGGTCAAAAGTCAAAAGTACTTGGATACCCAGACGTGCATGTATAAAGTGATTAATGAATGTGCAGGAAGCGAAAGAAGTATGCATAGATCGAGAAGCCTGGCGAACTATCCTCTCCGACTACCCCGTAAGGGATACAGCGTGAAGATAGAAGATAGATAGATAGAATAGAACATTTTGGTTCTGCAGTAGCGTGTTGCGAAAACTTCAAGTAGCAGATCGGTGGCGTAAGTGGTAGTGTATACGTCTGCCGAGGTCTCAAGCTCGATTCCTGGGTCGAATTTCCGGACAAATATTTTTGTGATCCACAAACGTCTAAACCGGAGTTTAGGTGTTTTCTATCTATAATATGTATTTATTTGAAACTATATAAATATGTTTATCAAGTGTCTAGATCTCTTATTACTAGCTAATGTTAGCTTTGGTTGGGCTAGATGGCGCTGTGCTAAAAAAGGTCCCACAAAAATAAAACAAAATACTTTGGAAGAAAGAAACATATCAACGGCAATCGCATACACTTTCCCTGAGTCACTGAAGCTGTTATATTGGCATAATGTTGTACGGTATATTATAAAGCATCTGTGTGACATTTTTTCAGATAAATGGTATAAATGCCAATATGCGAGGGTTTATAAATCTTGCGGAGTTATCGTAAAGTTAAAAAACTAAACCACTAAACAATTTTGTATGCAGTGAGCAGTACAGCGGTCGTGGTCAAACTATAATAGAAAATCATTCTGCATTATTAGTTAAAATAATATTCAAATTCAAAATCTATAGTAATTATAAAATATCCTAGAGTTTATAAGTCTTGCGGAGTTATCGTAAAGATTAGTAGTTGTACTACCATTTCAGATATTAGCGGAATTCCAATAACTAATAGAAATTGATTCTGCATCATAATTAATAATTATAAGTAGCAAAAATATTCAAGAAAATCTATAGTAATTATAAAGTGCCTCTCTCTCTACACAAGTAATTATAACTCCATGTCTGTTAAAATTGCTAAATAGACTAGACTAGTTAGTTATCCATGGCGTCCGGTAGACAAATAATTATGAAACGTAGAGGTTCTAGTTGGTTTGTGTCCGGAATGATATCCGAGGAGACTTTTACAAGTAACAAAAAAGATAGCTACCTATACAACTACAACGCTACTACTAATACAAATATAAATATTTTCGCAGTATTACTGTTATCACGAGTTTTACAGTTGTATTAAAACACGGTCACATTTCAACGAGTATGATTGAACATTCACGTAAACACATACTCGTAACTTCCATTCATATAAGTTTTTAATTGCAAAACTTTAGTTGCGTTACGTGAGGAACACTCTGATGTATTTCACCGTAACAAACAGGAGTAAAAACTATAATCAATATCCGGAGCCCTACATTTTTCATTAACGGAGGTAAGGGTGTGGGGAGTAAATGCCAGTGCTTCAGTAGGGAAAGTTAGGGTGGCGCGGCTGAAGAGGCGAACGGGTGGGGGAAGAACAATAGCCACCATGACATTTAGCATGGAAGCGATTGTTCCAGCCCGTTAGAGCCGCGAGCCACTGGGCGTACAGCCGCTCTACGCATAGATACCCTCAAATACTGAACGTCATAGATTGTCGTCTTCCTTTTTTAGAATTCAACGGTCGATTCCAACGTCTCCAGTCATAACAAGCCTCGAATTATGTACACAAAGACTTAATGAATACTAGAAGTGAATAGACATAATAGCATCGTTTGTTGATAGGTTTTTGAGCTTAATATTTTAAGTTATTTATGTGATGTGCCATGATTCAAGTTATATAATTCAGATAAGCATTAACGACATTAAAAGTGAACGATATCATTGGCTAATATTACGCTCATGAGTAGTAACATATAAACCAAATAAATGGTATAAATATATTAAGCACATTGTTCCGTGTAGAAAAACAAAGCGTAGAAGTTAATTGGGAAAATAAATTGGGACTAAAAAGCAGAGGGCATTTGCTCGAGTTTCTGCAAAAGGTAAAAAAAAAATGCCTGTAAGTAATACCGGGGACGTGCCACAACGAGTCGAATTACTTCATTTTATTTGGTCCTACAGGTGTAACCGCTACCACCACAGGCTGTACAGCCGCAATCAAATTATATTTTAATTGCTAAATTAAGTACATTAATGGCGGGTTTTTCCGACGATTCGCAAACAGGTTAATTAAATTATAGTACTGTTTAAGAACTCACACCAATGTGATAGTATTGAATTTGACTACCATTTATCATGTCGTTATTGGACGTGAAACCTGCCATAGTAACTACTCGTATGTCATCTCGGTGCTGAAATACAATACATACAAACATATAGTTACGCCGTTCTTCCCGAAAGGGTAGGCAGAGGCATACTATACGCCCTCGTTTTACCGTATGCATTTTTTGTCCCACGTATCAGATGGTTGATTGCCGTGTTGAAATCGACAGGCGCAGATTATGGCGACCTCCTGTTGAAATTTTTCAAATCTAAACCATATAATGCTAACCGTTTATGATTTTAAGTATAAACAAGGTCGAATAGAGAGAAGAGTAAACATTGGAAAAATTTTAGTAGACGGTTTTTTTTTTCAAATTTAGAAACGCATATCATGACACAAAAGATATTTCAACAGTAAATTTCAGTCTATGCACTTCAAGTTAGGTATTGTCGACAGTGTTGTCAGCTTATCATTTATGTTTCTTATAAATAGCTTATCTAGTAACATAGTGTCGTGTATTTCATATCTACATATCACTAATATTTTTTTAAGCTATTACATAGTTTTTATCGCGGGCTTTGAGCGCGGCGACCTAATTAAGAAATTCCGTAACGAAAAAAACCTCACACCCGAGCTCACACGAATTTCACCGAGCCGGCCGAGCGTTTGCTTAACGTGTATGTATATAATACGACTGTACGAAGCTCGTACGGATCAAGACGAGCTGTAGAAATAATATACACTCCCGGACTCTTGAATCGAGCCACCTTACATTCCTGGGCCTATAAGCCCAATACACAAAAAATACAATATAACAAAAAAGTTTTTATGCATTTTTAATATTTCATCGTCTATCCCGTATGTATTATTCCAAATTTGAATTTTAGAATTTAAAATAAAGAACAAAAGCCGAGCTGGGTCACTGATTTGAAAAAAATAATGACTGTTGAAAGTTGCTTTTGAAGCAATTTAATGTCTATTTGGTTTGAATTTTCGCAATTGTTGTTAACCAAAGTTTAGTTTAGTTATTTTTCTATAATTTGAACCGTGAGTTGACAACTTCACATAAGTCGTTCCGCTGTTCAAAGAGTGTACCCCCGATACCTGGAGACTGGCGGCTTCGTTCGGCGAACAGGAGGACCTCGTTACCGAGTGACAACGGCGAGACAAGATCAATACATTGTCACACTAGCTTACGAAATCGACGCCTTAACTCTGTTTAGATACAAGAACAGCTCAGGGACTTTCACGGAGTGGCTGTAAGTGCTCGGACCGTTAGAAGGCGACTCAATGAACGTGGTTTAAAGCCCCATAAGCCAGCCAATGGACCCAAATTGACACGAGCACACCGAATAGCCCGTCTAGAGTTTGCGCGCGAACATCTAAATTGGACTCGACATCAAGCCAAGTTCTCTTCACAGATGAGTCCAAGATAATGCTATACGGTAATGACGGAAGGAGTAAAGTGCATCAAAAAGTGGTGTAAAACATCAAAACATTTTCCTTCTACATACATCTTTTATAAGTTATAGTACTCCAAACCAAAAAAATCAACGTGGCTCGATTTAGGTGTCCGGGAGTGTATATTTTATATATTAATCACTACATATTATACAACAAAGTCATTTTTCGCTGTCTGTCCCTATGTATGCTTAGATCTTTAAAACTACGCAACGAATTTCGATGCAGTTTTTTTAAATAGATAGAGTGATTCTTATTGAAGGTTTTTATGTATATTTTGTTAAGTTTGTGTATACATTAACTTAATTATAACGATATATGTTGGCGGTGTCGGAAAAAATGAGCCATCTGGGAGCTTTTAACGAAAACGCTGCCTAAACCCTTTGAGATATAACAAAATATGTCTAATATAGGTCTACAAAAAAGTCAGCGACGGTATATGTCTAGCTCTTAAGGATACCGTACTATATCCATTTTAATACTTTAATAAAACAGCAATAATAAAGCGGTAATGGCAAAGGCTATTTACACAAATACATTATTAATGCTTATCATTTTTAATATGTTTGTTGGCTTCAGCATTTTATGAAGATTATTTTGTCCCTTTACAGTTTGCAAATTAAATGAATATCTTAGGCGATATGGCAATATCAAAAAATGCTCAAATAAATTAATTTTGTGTAACAATAATTCGACCGGGCCGTGTTGGCGCGGGCATAGTACTTGAGAGCGGAGAAGTAATCGAGTAATTTGAAAAATGTTCATACATTATCGTGAAATTAATAAACGACGGGATTAAATAGGTGCCACGGGGTTCGAAGTATGTCACGGGCGAAGCCGGGCGGGTCAGCTAGTAATCTATATATTTAAAATTCAATGTCACTTTTCGTTGTAATTTTATAACTCGAGAACGGACTCACCTGTCCAGGCTGTTTAGGCTTTGTTCGGACTATTTAGTAGATGGTAGATGTGAAGTGTGCACAAAATCGGTCAAGCGGTTTTTAATTTATCACATTTTTTGTAACAAATCTCTTAAGTGGCGCTAACGAAGTTATTCGGGTCAGCAGGTACACTATAAATAATTTATTATAATTGCATAAGTTGACAAAAAATGCTATGCAATAGCTTTACCGCGGCAGTCCCCGAGTGCCACACGTTTTTTTTTTCATTTTGTTGCAGGTAATGACCACATCAATAATACCGCTAAAGCAAGCTCATATGTGTAAAGTATTGTCAAGTCCTAGGGTGAGTTACATATTATATGTTTTCTATTGTGATTTTTCTGTTAGACAATTGTCAAAAATAAATCCAATAAGTTTGCTGAATAGCAGTCAATAGGTTCACCTGGTAATGGAACCAAGAGTTTAACATAAACTTACGTTTCAGAATAATATAAATATAAAAAAGCATAATATTATTTATAATGTAAATTATTTGTTATACCCTTTTCCGATCAGAGTTCGAAACAGTCCCTGCGTCATATCTTAAAAAGTCTCAGCATTTTATCAAGAGAAAATGATAAATTATTGAAGTGGAAATTCTAAGTTGAAACCATCATATAACAAGGCAATTATGGTTCAATGAACTTAGTAAGTACTTTCATTAGAAACTATCTGAGTTCAGACCACTGCAATGTTATTATGTTGCTCTTTCTATGCACTCAATAAATGGCAGATGTTTCAATGGCTGCATTGAAGTGTTATTAATTTTCTTTTCTAGATAAGTATCAGGTTGAGAATATTTACGAAGAAACGCATTACATGTTATCCATTTACGAATAAAAAATAATATTTAGGTACAAGCTTTTATTTATAAAGCGTTTTGAAAGTATGTTTTTGTTAATCCTGCAACTCGATTTTTAAACAGATAAACGAATTGCATATTAAGTATATACACATTTAAGTTTTTTTTAATAGGAAAGTACCATTATAAATATTAGAAGACTGAATTCCAATATATTCCTAAATTAACACAAAAAAGTTATTAATTGTTCTGTTTTGAATTTACCGTACAAGAGTTTTGTTCATATTAAGAAATAAAATATTCAAACCCTCCATTGCCTTGCCTCACTACAGAAAATTATTAAGGCAATTTCTGAAAAGCTATTAAGTGCCAAAGTTACTAGAAACATCTTCAAGTAGGGATCCTGATTTATTATTTATGTATTGCCGTGGACAGACTTTTAATTAATAAATAACTAAGTTCAATGACATATTTGTTATTACAGAAATAATGATTTTGTGTTGTATATTAAGTATAATGACTTTTTTGTGTTGACCGTTTAGAAACTATACCCATGCACTCACAATTTTTTATTGATCGTTTATCACCATCATGTTCAAAAAGATCTAGTTACAAATAAATATATAAATAAATTAATGTGAGATCTATGTCAATATTTTTAATCTAAGAAACGGAGTCACTTGCTATAATTACTTGTAAAGATTTAATTCTTAAAACTTTATGTAGCCTAAGTCTTCAGTCGTTCGTCGTCTAATTTAAACTCTCCTTCAACATCGAGAAATTAAATAAAACTACATTTTCACTCCTCGATCGCTCTCATTCCATTCATA
Organism: Thumatha senex; assembly: GCA_948477245.1. Taxonomy (NCBI): domain Eukaryota; kingdom Metazoa; phylum Arthropoda; class Insecta; order Lepidoptera; family Erebidae; genus Thumatha; species Thumatha senex. The sequence goes on from OX419735.1 coordinate 10,325,874, forward strand.
CATTACTCATTCACTCATCATCACAGTTCATTCAATGCATCTATTATATTAAACTCACAACGTTCCGTTCGTACATTCACTTGTAAAGATTTAATTCCAAAAACTTTATGTAGCCTAAGTCTTCAGTCGTTCGTCGTCTAATTTAAACTCTCCTTCAATATCGAGAAATTAAATAAAACTACTTTTTTCACTCCTCGATCGCTCTCATTTCATTCATACATTACTCATTCACTCATCATCACAGTTCATTCAATGCGTCTATTATATTAAACTCACAACATTCCGTTCGTACATTAATATTTCATTAATATTCTCACACACGCTGTCTATCCAAATTAACCTTACCTATATAAGCTTGTGCTATGGGATCTAAATAACTGATCAACAAATTTGTGTTTTTTTCAAACTGCCTGCCGTAATTTGGAACCTGGCGTCCACGTTTATTCGATTGATGGTAACAGCTATATTTTTTTTATATGACTTTGTTTTCGATGTTGTTGGGAATGTCTGACCGCCAACCACCGTCAGAGATTGCGCGGCTCCCGTAGATTTTGGTGGAGTCACACCCCCTTCCAGACGCGTCTTTATCGGAACACTTCTCTCGGTGGCACTGAGAAGCCTTGCTTTTATATTAATCAATTAAATCAGTCTATGCAGTCTACTACTGAACATAGGCCATTTTTGTTGCTGAGGGTAGGGTATTCGACCATACAGTATTTTTTTTTAATTTATAGTGTCTATATAGAGACAACATAATTAAAAATTGTCAACTAAACTCGCAATCCATTTCTAATGGAACAATTATGTAGTTGTTTAAGTTTAATATCAAAGGAACAATTAAATGAAGGATTGTAACCTCGTTTACATATTACAATAAACTCCGACGATGAGGCGGCCGGCGACGGCACTCGACGCTCCTGATATATCCATTCAACAGATAATCGTCCACATTGTTTGCCAAACCCCTAAATGCTTTCAGGCCACCCTAATCTACCATAATCGTGATGTACAGGATCTTTATATTGCACAATAAAATCATAAAAACGTTTTAAAAATAGTCGTTTTAAAGTTTTATTTCATTTGTTTAGATTAGTTTAATCAAAGTATTTAAACTTTCGCGATTTTTACTCATGTTAATATGAAATCTCGGGTCATATTCGCATAACGCAAGAATAATGTCGGAAAGTATAAGGTAGGCACTGTACCTAATACCGTAGCGAATAAGACCCGAAATATCATTTAAATTTATATTACTTATGTAATCAAAAAATTATAATAAGTAATGGTCGCCTAATTCATTTAATTTTTAACTTTGAACAGTTTACAAACGAACGGTCAACCAAACATTACACATTCAGTGATAGTAGTAGAAAGTTACTTTATTATATATTATATTCATGTTTATATCATGTTTATTAAATACTAATAATGCAGTTTATTAAATATACCAAAATACATACTTAACTTAATATTAACATTAAATATAACCTTAAAAATATGATACATAACTAAAATATATTATTAAAAGAGGTTCCTTTAGGCAAGGTTCCGAAGATACTGGCAGCGTTCCCCCTTTGAATAGCTAGACTAATCCTTTGTCCGAGGTAATAGTAACTTTGAACTATTTCATATATGTCGCAGAGTGTAAATATTTCACATTTATATTATAATATATGAAAAAAGGTTCTAAGGACAGGGAAGTTTTATAGATTCCAGCATTAGTAGAGGCATATGAAAAAATATCCATACGTTACTAATACGGTAAATAGAGTTTTACCGATTTTTTATTACAAGTGCCAACCACCCACAACCCCCTGTAAGGGTGCGGGGCGGTTGTTACGTAGGTATTTTTATTTTATGCGGTGACACCCAGAACCCCTGTAGGGAAATTGGATTGATACTATTTTAAGGGTTTTTAGACATCAACTGCTGTTTTATGTTTGAACCAATATTGGGTCTTTATGCCTTTTATAGTTTACGACATTGCCTGTTATTACATTTATTAAGTTCTTATAAATTCTTATTGATTGCTAGGGTGGACACACACTGTTCCGCCCTAGTTGAATATACTAATAACGGCTCCATAATATGACAAACTACACCTTGTTACATTTTGTTCGTCGCACAAAAAGGTGTAATTTAACTTTTTTATACAAGAATCTCTATCCAAGAGATCTAGAGGCTCGATGTTGCCTCATAGGTTGATGAAGCTGACCTAATGAACGCTACTTATAACTTTGGTCCTCATAGCTGAGGATTAGGCTTGCTAACTACACGCAAAAAGAAGAAAAAGATAGAGAAGCGTTTTCTATGTATAATATATAAGTATGTGTATCAGTTGTCTCGAATTCTCGATTCCATAGTACAAGCTTATAGCTAAGTTTGGGCTAGATGGCGCTGTGTAAAATGTATCCCACAAAATTTCTTTATGTATGTTTATTTATAGGTTGATGCTTGTCAATGATGTCACAATCGGGGAGGCTGACTATGTAAAGTGGAAATTTAAGAAAGCTGATCGGGAGCTCCAAAGAGACAGTTGACGATAATAGAATAATCTCTATTGCTGAGAAGCAATACAACATAGTTATTAAATACCTACGTGATTTAACAAGAAACATTATGACATCACTGATTGATATTTAATTTAAATTTCCACAAGAAGAATCGTTTTTAAATTAAAAGTATTTGATTCGTTTTAATAAGACATAAGCAGATTTGAGCACCGAAAAACCTAAACACTGTTTCAACCAGAGCGTAATTTCATAAAAAAGCACTTTTCAAGTTTGAGAAATTGTGCTATCTTCTCTCATTAGTTAGAAACCCACAGGTAGGTAATAAAACGAAGAACGAACCACGTTTATCGCGTTTGAACAGACTGAGGAATAAATTGGGTGTGAAATAAAACTAAGTAGCTGAAAGTTTTACATGCCCGGGCCTTACGGGTGGCAGCTTGTGGGAAATGGAACAAAGTTGGCAACACTAAACAGTACTGTATACTGGAGCCTCCAAAGCCTGCGGCCATGCCAGCCAGGTTCCTTCTTATGCCCGTTTTGTGAACTGATGTTTCCGCCTCGAATTTTTCAATACTTCTCAGTTGCGTATCGCCATTTTTAATATTGTTGAAGAAACAAAACTCAAATGTAAAACTTTGTGCGGTTGTTTCTTTTTGTGTAATAAATCTTACGAAGCTTATTGTGAACACAGATTTCTTTGTATATTGTCATACTTTACTTTTTTACTGCTTGTATAAAACTGAATAAATTCATTCGTGAAATAAATTATGTTCATAAATTAAATGCAATATCTCTTTATTCTCCACATCTTAGCGGATTCTCACTTCACTTTTATTCGACTTCTATTATATATAGAATATTTATATAGAATATTATAGGATAGTACTCATTGACTAATTTGACAACTAATTTTCGGCATTATTGGGAGCGACTTTCGCCTGACCTTCTAACCCCGTATGGGCCCGTTACTCAGCTCGTACTCTGCTTGCAGGTTTACAATTACATTAAATAAAATTTAAAATTATCAATCATCCCCTTCGGGGATAAGGTGTGATGGATATATATATATCCAATTAAACATCACTAGTATTGAGAAGTGGACTCAGTGTTCTGTAAACGATCGCTGCTTTAAGCCACTTGTGGCATTTACATTTGCGAGCGTTTTCGTGCTTCGGAAGACACATTAAGCCGTTAACATGGCAGTCGTTAAATCAAGTTAAAAACCTTATGTACGGTTTAAAAAATTTCAACAGAAAAAGCCACAACCTGTGTCTGTCTATTTCCACACGGCAAAGCACCACCAATTATTTGGGACAGGAATACACATGATGAAAAGTGGGCATATAAAGCCATCCCTTCAGGGATATGGCGTGATAGATAAATAAATTAATATTTGTGTGTGTGTCACTGTTATAAAAATAAAAAAATAAAAATATATACAGAAAAAGGGTAGAGGCTTTGAAGGGGAAAACAATGTATAGACTACTGAAACCTCGCAAAATAAAAATGATCTAGTTACCTTCCCTACAATAATTTATACGTTGACATTTAAATTCGAGTTGGGTAAACGAAGTCCTTATATTTCTACGCTGGCTAAAATTAGTCTTTGGTGCTTCTACTTTAATACTATGATACATGCGTTGAAGCTATGTTTGTGATATTTTTACATGGTAGATATTAAATGACATCGATACCCCTGTCCGTTCGCTTAGAAAAATCTATACTAGCGGCACGCTATAATGGCCGTTTTGACATTTTAGAATAGTTATGATATTTTTACAAGTTTAACATAAGTACTCTGTTTTCTACCTTAGTATAATTACCCTCTAATGTAGTCGACTTTTCACATATTTCTACAAATAAAATGAAATTAAAATTAATACAAAACTTCATGAAAGGACAAACGTCACATTACGGTCATCATAGCGTGCCAATAATATAAAAACTACTGAATGAATTTTAATGCAGTTTTCAGCAATAGATAGAGTGTTGCTAAGAAAGGTTTCTATGTAAAATACATGCATATTAGTACCTGCATTGCACTCATGAAAAGCCGTGCCAGGTTACTAGTATTGAATAAAAAGGGGATAATTTTTTAACAAAATACCAGTATACCAAACATATAAATCTGTGTTTCGCGGTCACAAGTAGAGATCTCGGCAGCTGTCAGTTGAAAAGTCGATTTCGTCAAAATAGCAACGTATCCACGAAGTTGTTACTTGGCTGGGGCTGAAATGAGCTTGCGGAAATAAAACAAACAACTGTCATTAGCGTCAAATCTACAGACATTACAATGTGGGTAGTATCGATTGTGTTGGTTCCTACAGTGTATGTTAGATTCATACCATAAACCACTTAAATAGTGGCAAATTTTGTTAAATGCCTCATCTGGATCTCGACATGACAGTCAATATTTTATGTAAACTGATGTTACTTAAAGCTAACTTAAGGTAGATGCGCATGTAACGCAGTAGTTTCCGCACTCAGTGCATTTTAGTGCTTTTTGTATGAAAATCCTATGATATAACCTATGATATAATCCTATGATATGAAATGGCGGAAATCCTTTGTATAACGATATTAAAGGAGGGGAGGAGGATCCACCACCACACACCCTCGATTCGTCAATCATAACGCACAATTTAATGGTCAAGGATAGCATCTACTAATTGTAACGCAGGAATGACGAACCGAACTCCGCAAGGAAAGGGATGTAGGATAGGTAAAAGGAAACCTTACTAATAATGTAAGTTTACTAATGAAACGTCTTCAAATCCGAGACAAATAAAACTTTGTTAGAAAATTTCCGTCTACGCTTTCAAGTCGTGTTCTTGAGAATTGCCGAATGTTGGTATGGTATGCGTCTATCAGTAATAAGCATCGCGTTGTGTCGACGGGGCCGTAGTGAGACCTTCAGGGCTAAAGTCCGTCCCATCTGCAAGTTGTGCACCTACAGGCTAAGGGACGATGGCGGCGACAATGGAAACTGGAAAAAAATCTAATCTGAAAGAAAACAAATGCAGAATGGTCAATCACCATAACAATATAAGGTTCGATAATTGTATCCATAGATTTAATTTTTTTAATACCACTGAGTGCAGACAAACGTACGGCCCACCGGATGGAAACTGGTCACCGTAGCCTATGGACATTTGCAATACCAGAGGTTCGCACTCGTTTTGCCGATCCTACAGACAAAAAAATATATATACAAAAAAATCTAAAATACCATGGGTGCGGTGATTGCTTTAAAGTCGGTGCTTGAGTGTTGTAGTTGATCCCGCTTCCTTACTTTTCTTTATATTATTGTTAAAATTTAAGATTTAAAATAAAACAATCAATCACACCTTTTTTGCAACACAAAAAGTACACCGAAGCTCATCAAGCGTAGAATACATCGTTTAAACGAGTTACTGGAATAAAGTTTAAATCTAGGGTTGCGCTAAATAAAAGTGAGTAAGAAATGTTGGCTTGATAAATGATGTGCTAGTTCAATGAATCTTCATCATCTCATCATAGCGCTGCAATTTCAGAATGGAATTACAGAATTCTGCTTCCTGCTCATTTTGCGGACTTGTTATTATAAAATTCCTTACATATCTATGTAAATACCAACACTTTAGCTGACGAACCGCTTTGTGAATGTACGTCTAACTAAATCAAATACAAGATTTAGAATCTATTCCAAATGTTTTTAGTAATAATTTTACAAAAAAACTCCTTTAATAAAAAGTTATTATCAGAAGTTCACTTTGATTTTTTTTAATACAATAAGCGCGGATGTCACAAAAATTATCACTCGTATAACTAACAATGATATTATATTCGAACTTTGTACTCATCGTAGATAAACACGCGCAAATGGAGGCGGACGTGTCCATGTTGCTTATCAACAAATATGCTGTTAAAGGGATATTTTAAATATTATGAAATATGAAATAATATTTTAAATTTTCAGTCAAACGGTTATTAAATTTTACATTCGGCTGGATTATCACACCTCATTTTAACAAGTATTGTGACCTTAAAGAGTGCGTTTTAATTTATGAGGTATAATCTAGTTCACTCATCATGATGAAATTAACAGCCATTGAATTTGCACGAGGTAAAAAAGTTACGTAATGAAAAACCACTTGTACTGTTCCACAACATTGACTTTATCAACCTGATTTCATTGTACGGTATTCTCAATGGTACTATCATTCTGGGCAGTAAGTTCCACAACGTTCCATTTACAATCCAAGCTAGCATGAACAATATTGGATACTCTCTTATCACGCTCATAGACATATATATCGCAGTAAAAACACAAATACGAAACGAAGTAATACGCAATATGGTTGGTTTGAATAAAAATCGTCAGCATTAAGCTGGAAAAGGGCGTGTTCCGTTGATTTGGACACGTCCTACGAATGAGTGACGAACGATTGACGAAGAATATATATTGTGCGAAAGTAGAGGGTAGGCCGAGACTTACATATGAAGACCATGTGAGCAGATTGCTCAAAAACGGAAAGGTCAAAAGTACCGGATACCCAGACGTGCATATATGAAGCGATTTATGAATCTACACGAAGCGAAAGAAGTATGCATGGATGGCGATCTGTCCTTTCTGACTACCCCGTCAGGGATACAGCATGAAGATAGTTATCTATCTTTCTATTTATCTTCTATTATCATCTTTATCGACGTGTCGGATAACAAAATATAGACTCTCTGAACTAGTATCCTGTATCTCAAGGGGTAATAGCGTTATTGCCGTGATTTAAACGTACACACATACATATTGTCACGCCTTTATCCCCTAAGGGGTTGGCAGAGGCATACTATACGCCCACATTTCACCGTATGCATTTTTGTCCCACGTAACAGGTGGTGAGCCCACAGCCGTGTAAAACGACTTAAACATAACTTACAAATACTAAGTAATCAACTATTGATGGGATTCTGAGACTGAAGCCAGGTTTTTTATTATTTATCCGTTTGTTTGATGTGGGTTCAAGGATGCATAACCCAAATTTAATTTTTTATACTACTATTTCATAGGTCTCTGCATGTTTTATCAAAATCGATTGAGTGGCACGGCAACGTAGAGTAAGTTTGTACTCTAATATAATAAAGGGCGCCGTACGTTGAAGAGGCCAAAGGATAATAGTTAGTTATAATTATAAGGACATAGTCAAAAGTCACGCGGATTGATTCTCATGTTCCTCATTAGTTATTTTTGTTTATCAATCCGGCCCTATCTCCTAAAGAGTGGCAGAGGCATATTTCATAGTGTGTATTCCTGTCCCAAGTAATATGTGGTGAGGCCATTGCCGTGTTAAAAGAGGCAGACGGAGGTTGTGGCTACCTGCTGTTGAAACTTTTTAAGCCTACCATTAGGCGTTCAACTTGGCTTAATGACTGCCATGTTACTGGCAACCGGGACCACCGAAGCACTGAAACGCTCGTAAATGTTAATACCACACAGCTGTCACCCATTCGTGACCAGCCATTGCGAAAGTTGTTTGACGCATTGATCGTTTACAGAACACTGAGTCAGCGGGTCCATGAGCGCTTCTACAAGTTCATTAGTCTATAAATATATATAAATGAAACCCGTTTTCCGTTGTCACGACATAGCATGAAAACGGCTTGACCGATTTGAAAAATTATTTTTGTATTGGATAGCCCATTTATTGAGGAAGGTTCTTAGCTGTATATCATCACGCTACTGCATAGGAGAGCGGAGCAGTAATCATAAATATCAACAAATCGGGGAAACTCTCATTCATTTTTAGAAAAGTAATAATCGACGGGATTAAATGGGTGCCACGGGGTTGGAAGTATGTCCTGGACGAAGCCGGGCAGGTCAGTTAGTTAGTAATAAAACTATTTGCGAGTGTTTTAAAACATTGGCTTTTTCACTCATATTAATATGATATTTGGCACTTGCGCTTCGAGGAGGCGACGCTGAATACATCAGTCCACCCGTGACCACGGCTGGTGTAATCCAGTCGAAACGTCGGGAAGTACAAGGTAGGCTTTGTACCTAATAATATACGTCGCGAATAAGACTTGAAATATCATAATAATATATATGTGAGTGATCAATATATCAAACGTAAATTGAGCTAGGTAGTATTGATACAAAATAGCAACAAGCGTCAACACATGAATGTTCGCACGCCTGTTTACCGCCGGTGTTGACCGATCGAGGCACAGACGCAAACAGCCCTGGCACGACCCCGCCCTATGCCATCTGTCCCAAACGATATTGCACACGCATGGTGTTCAGAGCCTACGTTTGTACAACAACGGTTTTAATGCCTCTACCTATCTCCAAACAATTTCGGCAACGGTAATCACTGACTACGTTTTAGGCAATTCCGTACCCACATAGAGCCTATTACTTATTCTGTGATAGAACCTTAATTGCCTTACTAACCTTTGTATGGAATAAATAATATAGGTACTTTAGTGACAACATTTGTAAATCTGCACTTTTTTCTGACCCTGACTGCCTCTATCGCGTAATGGTAGTGAACACGAATGCCGCGCTGTGGTCTCGGATTTGAGTCCCAGATCGTAACACATATTTGTTTGATCTACAAATGTGTTGTCGGAGTTTGGGCATTTGCTATCTAAGTACGTTTATCAGTTGTCCGGATCCCATAGCACAAGCTTATATTAGCTTGGTTTGGGCTAGATGTCACTGTTTTAAAAAGTGTCCCATAATAAAAGTGGCCCATAGTGTTCGAATTAAAAAAATATAATGTAAAACTTATTAGTATTAGTAACAAAATTATTCCTAATGATCTCAATCCCCTTTCATCTTAGTGTATTTCCCAGTTACTATGAAACCATACCTAGATTTGGAGCTAGGGTTCACATTATTTGGACATGCCATTTTTGACATTGTTGAGAGCGATTGCCGTCGGACCTCCCAAACGCCGCGGGGGCCGAGTCTACCATGTTCCAATAGAAAGCCGCTTTAGTTCTATTCTATTATTCTATTGTGATTAGTCCACAACTAGGTAGTCTACTGAAACTATTATATTATATATTTCACAATCACACTTCTATAGCTGCAGAATAGAAACAAAATAGCTGTTTTAAGCTATCAAAATATTATTATAGACTATCAAAAATGCTAATTAAGAGCTACTTACAGGCGCTATACGTGTTAATAACATTCACTAGACTATAGGCCGTCCGATAGAATTCTATTAGAGCGCAATTGTAATAGTAAACTATAAAAACTGTCATTTTTTTATGTCGGCTTTGCTGGATGCATGGCTGCTATGCTGGACTCTTACTGACTAAAACCACACGTATCCCTTCTATCTGTCTATAGCCGGGAGTCCCGGGTGAGCCCTCGGAAGTCCTTAGACCCCTTACACATAAAATTATTCCGAAAGGTATCCGAGATTGATCCTACGATATAGCTTCTGTCAAATGACAAAGGAGATTGGAACTATAAATGTGAAAACTCATTAGAGAATATGTTCCTCTCCAAATGTTCCAATGTGTCGAAGTGTCTACATAAAAGTTGAACACTCGTACAGAAATCAAATAAGGAGAGCCAGATGTCGTCAGTGCAGTTGCAAAGTGCACTGGTTTGCACTCGTCACGACGACGCTTTCGTCACAAAGACATAATATCATCTAACTCCATGTGGCAGCGACAAATAACTTGGAAAATTTTCATGTTGCAACTGCTGAGATGTTTGTGATTTGTGTACATACTACTCGTATCGTTTAAGAATAAACAAATATAGAACTAGTTGTAAAGCATTTAGAATGCACATTCAACAAAAACATTTAGTTTGCAGACAAACAAAGCAATGATCAAAAACATAATGCATTATTTAAACATAGATGGAACTATTACATACCTACATACATACATATTGTCACACCTTTATCCTCAAAGGGGTAGGCAGAAGCATACTATACGCCCACATTTCACCGTATGCATTTTTGTCCCACGTAACAGGTGGTGCGGCCATTGCCGTGTTGAATTGGACAGGCGCAGGCTGTGGCGACCTGGTGATCAAATATTTAGGACTTTATAATAGGACATTAACCAGGCTTAACGACTGCTATTTTACTGTCAACCGGGACCTACGGCTTAACGTGCCTTTCGAAGCACGGAAACGCTCGCAAATGTAAATTCCACAAAGTGGTCACTCATCCAAGGACCACCTACAGCGAATGTTGCTCAACGCAGTGATAGTTTGCAGAACACTGAGTCAGCGGGGTCACGAGCGCTTCATGGAACTTTTAAACACAATAATATATTTTGAAGCGCTCGTGGCCCCGCGGTCTCATTGTTCGGTAAACGATCACTGAGGTACGCAACTTTCACTATGGCTGGTCGTCGGATGGGTAACCGCATTGTGGCATTTACATTTGCGAGCGTTTCCGTGCTTCGGAAGGCACGTTAAGCCGTTGGTCCCGGTTGCCAGTAAAATGGCAGTCGTTAAGCCTGGTTGAAGGCCTTATGGGCGGCTTAAAAATTTTCAACAGCAGGTAGCCACAACCTGCGTCTGTCTATTTCAACACGGCAATGGGCTCACCACCTATTACGTGGGACAGGAATCCATACGGTGAAAAGTGGGCATAAAATATGCCTCTGCCACCCCTTCGGGGATAAGGCGTGATGGATATTTATTTATTTTATTTAATATATTTTTTCTACCCACCGATATCTTTAAGTGACTCGCAATTTCATTAATTAGAACGTTTTCTTCTAACTTTAAGTTAGTGTGATATGTCGACGGAACTATTCGATTGCCCTATGTGCAATGAAATTAAATTCAAGGAAATTATAGATAACTAGTTGACGCCCGCGGCTCCGCACGCGTGGTAAAGTTTTCCAGTTCCCGGTTGTTCCCGAGATAAAAAGTAGCCTATGTATAATTCTGATGAGTAAGCTATATTATTGTAAAATTTCATCAAAATGCATTCAGTAGATTTTGCGTGAAAGAGTAACAAACATCCATTCTTACAAACTTTCGCGTTTATAATATTAGTAGGATTTTAGACAGAACTGCAATCTCTACAATGTAAGGAACCCATAGTTGGTATTTATATCGATACACGTTATGTATAGGTAGGTATTTATTACATTGTCATTTACGAAATATTGAGACGAACTCCTATCACAATTTATTATTTTTATTTAAATTATAACTTGCGTCGAAATCATTATTTTGATTTTTATTCTTAGTTGTATTCTGGAGTTTATTCTGAATTTAATTTAAAGCGATTTAAGTATAAATGGCGCCATTGCAAGATTTCTTTAGTCTCGTTTGCCCATCAAAGTTTGCCGATGACAAAAATCTATCAATGAAGATGTATAAGATATACAAGCCTCATTAAAATTAGTTGGACGAACGCAACCTTTAAATGTGAACAAACACACACATACACACACAAATTTGCCATCTGAAATCGGTAACTTTTACTCGCTACATTCGGCCGGTCAATAAACTTGAAACTTCCTACATGATTTGTCTGCGATTCATTAAAAGGTTACAGTGTATGTGTCGTTTCCACGCCTATATTAGACGCGAGTGTGTTGATCCTGGTAATAAAAGTCGTATTGCAGCGCAAATATTTAGTCTTGAGAGCGCACCGACCCCGACTCATTTTGGTCTTCCCTAACCCTTGTTATAGCTGTCTCATGTGGACACAATTGTCATGTAGTATAACCGCAAGAACGCTCGATAAATCTGACAGGTTTTTTTTAATGGCTGAATGAACAATGTTAATGTTTTCAGTTTGTGCGCGGTAAAATAGAAATTTAAAAACTTTTTCTGGTAAAACAACAAAGGATTATACGTGAATGTTGGCATAACAGCACAAACCTAGAACTGAAACACTAATCCCGAACGGATCGGAAACAGCACGCGCCGGTAGAGTTCCATTGGTTAATGTACTATTTGCGTTCATATTTAGACATTATCACGATACCAAAACTACAATTATAGAAATAGCAGCTTTGTAACATTAACCCGTATAAGCTCATATTAAACCGAAACCAATATCTGCGTCAATTCTACTTATAATATTATTGCACCTCAGTTATAGGATTTATGTTTATTACGCTCGAGCTTTAGTGAAATGTTCCGATTCAGACGGTGGTGTTACAACATGCTGTTCCAAATCTCAATCCTTACAGCTAGACCCTTATTTAAACACGAGCTTTCATGAGTCCCCAGACAGCACTCTCAGAAGCTCACGTCACGAACGACTCGAGTTGCCGCACCGATCTTCTCCAATAAATGATTATATATAGATTTTCATATTGGGTTTTTTTCTATTACACTTTTCATTTCCACTCAAGTTTGCTTAGGCACCTTTATATGGAATAAAGATAGCCACTCAATTCTGAAAGTACTTTCATTTTCAAATGCTTGTTCGATTATATATTTTATATTCCGACACTACGTTCTCTATTTTTAAATTTAAATGTGGAAAATATAATCAGTCACGAGCTGGACTCGAACCAGCGTCTTCTGGTTCAACGCACCAGACGCGTTTGCAAACTACACGAAACTGACGAATTAATCCACGTCTTTACGTCTTAAACTACTACGTTCTCTGTTTGTAGTCATTTGGTAAACTCTGTGTCTACTTTCGTAAAATTATGAGATAAGGCGTTTTCAATTATGTAATTTACCGGAAAAAGGCCTCTTAGCCTCAGTGGATTCCCAGTTGCTTCCTTACTTCACGGATTTCTAGACTGTGGTCCACTTTTATTTGACTACTAGGAGCACCTATTAGCTTTTAATTTTCGGTGGTCACTTGGGCGGAAGATCTTACTAACCGAAAGCCTCAGCCTTGGCTGTAACACAAGTTAATAAATAAATATTGTGGGGCATTGCTTTTTAAACAGCGCCATCTAGCCTAAAGTAAGCTAATATAAGCCTTTAGTATGGGATCTAGACAACTGATATACTTATATATTTCTAAATACATACATATTATACATAGGAAACACTTGTTCCGACCCTGGAATCGAAACCGGGACCTCAGCGCGGCAGTCGTATGCCGATACACTACCACTGCGCCACCAAGGTAGGCAAAGTTACCCCGTCTGTACCCAGTCCCTCTCATCTCAGCGATCATTTCTTGTTCGTCAAACTATCTAGCTGGGGTGCGTCTTACCTTACGCTTTCATTTCAGATCTCGTCTTCTGGTCATACACAAGCTGTATAGTCGTACAGAACATATTCTTTAATTAGGTACTGGTCATACTGAGTTAAAGATGGTTTTTGATTGTAGATTTCTTTTTCTTATCAAAAAGAATCACCACTAGATATAAATCGTATATGTTTCGGTGCAATTCGTATGTTTCCCAAAAACCTACATTAAACCTTCTTTAAAGCTCATTTATGCCTTGGAATCATTGATGTTCATTGTTCCCAATGAGTATCTCAAATTCGGCAAATAAATCGTGCGATTGAAATGTAAATAGGAATGAGTTGCGTTGTGGAATTAATATTTTGATTGGATTAATCTATTAACACAATATCCGAATGGACAATGGACACTCGTGGTGGCATACAGCGCAATGCTACAGTTTGCAGTACAGTAGTGATTTTATGTACATTGGAGTTATAATGAACATCGGAGGCGCGCCTGATGGCACATATGAAATTATACTTGAGTGAATTTTTGGTAATGTTAAATATCTATACTAATATTATAAAGCTGAAGGGTTTGTTTGTTTGGTTGAACGCGCTAATCTCAGAAACAACTGGTCGGATTAGAAAAAATCTTTTTGTGTTAGATAGCCCATTTATTGAAGAAGGCTATAGGCTATATATCATCACGCTACAATCCTGAACAGCGGAGCAGTAGTCATAAATGTCGACAGATCGGGCAAACTTTTATGCATTAGGTATTGTAGAATTTATAAGCGACGGGATTAAATAGGTACAACGGGAGTTCGAAGTTGTCACAAGCGAAGCCGGGGTGGTTCACCTAGTGTAGTTATATAATTAAATTTTGTGTTAATAACCTCAATACTGATCTAAAAGGTGTGGGTATAACTTCGCCTTATCGTGGGTTAAGCATGAAAACGGCGGCCGATTAATGCATGTGTGCGCAGTTAAAAAAGAAGTTCTGTGATAAAAAGTATCCTATGTGATAATCCAGGATTTAAAATAATAATACAGGACTAATTATTTCTACTAATCAAGCTAACCGTAATACAGAGTTTTCTGAGTGCCTAGCTCATAAAACGCCGAAATCCAAAATAAATAATATTATTAGCTGATAATCTTCACGTTATCTTGTCTTTTTGACGGGGAGTCAGGCTTCGCGAATCCATCATACGTTATCTTGTTTTACAAGAGACATACAAATTTTTAAACGTAATAATCAAATTCTAAGTTTGTTCTGACCCGGAATTTGAACCTGAGGACCTTAGCAACACTTGAGCATATTTGAGCAGCCTAAGCTACTGCATACATACATACACACATATCATCACGCCTGTTTCCCATTGGGGTAGGCAGAAGTTATGGATTTCCACTTACTTCCATCCTAAGCTACTGCAGTCTTCAGATAAATCAAATAAATAAAGTCGTATACTAAGAAACGATTAGCGAAGTAATCACACATTTTTTTAAAGTTGACATTTACCACCATTCGGCCATATTGGTCGTTATCTGTTACCGCCCCCCACGATCCATTTCACTTGCAACTTGATAGGGGGCGATGTCGCACAGAGCGACAGCTCTCCCCGTAATGGACGCAACGGCCCCCTTTTTATTACTGACCCGCTAGTAAACAGATCATTCGGGTTTGTGGTGTTATAAAAACGAAATTAACTCTGGCCGGTAGATGTCCAGATATTCTCAGTGCTTCTAACATAAAATTGTGTGTCACGCACATTCCGCGATTTAAAGCACCACGAGAACATTAAACATAATGACCCAACATACCGTCAACGAAATACATCAGTACGTATTACTCCATATTACACAAAAACTTCGACTGCAATTTTGATGTTAAATGCAATTTATCGAATTTAGCATAACACCTACCTCGTGTTCTGCAAACGATCATTGCGTTAAGCAACTTTCGCTATAGCTGGTTTTCGGATAGGTGACTACGTTGTGGCATTTACATTTACGAGCGTTTCCGTGCTTCGGAAGGCACGTTTAGCCGTTAGGTTACCAGTAACATGGCAGTCGTTAAGCCAAGTCGAAGGCCTTATGGGGGCTTGAAAAATTTAAATAGCAGGTAGCCACAACCTGCTTCTGTCTATTTCAATACAGCAATGTGCTCACCACCTATTACGTGGGATAGGAATACACACGGTGAAAAGTTGGCGTATGATATGCCTCTGCCACCTCTTCGGGGATATGGCGTAATTGATAAACCTACCTCAATAATAACATATTGAGGGCTATCCTTTAGTTTTTAAATTGGCTCATTCTTCAAGCAGAGTGTTAAAAGGCATAATACTGGTCTGTGATGGTGATTCTCAATCAGTGAGATTGACCAAATTTGAAAAAAAAATGTGTATCACCTATATAACTATACAGGTGTATTGTTATATGGATGATTCACATCTTTTATTTTTGCAAATAATAATATATGTTATTAATATTTTTTTAAATAAAATATATGTATAATAAATAAATAAATATTGTGGGACACTTTTCACACAGCGCCATCTAGCCCAAAGTAAGCTAATATTAGCTTGTGTTATGGGATCTAGATAACTGATAAACATACTTATATATTTCTAAATACATACATATTATAGATAAATAACACCCAGACACAGAATAAACCATCGTGCTCATCACACAAAGTTTTATCCTGGGTGGGAATCGAACCCACGACCTCTTGCGTAGCAGTCGGATGCACTCCCACCGCGCCACAGAGGCAGTCATGAGGTCATGATTTTGAATATATTTTTAAGCTCAAATTCAACCCCCTGCTCAAACCCTGGGACATGCAGGACACAACAAGTAAAGGTACAATTAAAAAAATATTGTATTATGATTTTAAATGGAACTATAAAGTACATTCATACTTCTGCTATTTTCGCATTTTTTTACATTGTGATTTATTTCTCTGAACCAAATTCCTAGTATCTAGCACAATGGGAAGTTATATTAAAAACAATTACAAAATTCCACTTGAACAGATATACAAGTAAGCGATTTGATAAAAATATGGTAAATATAAAAATATGGTAAGGGTAACGTTACACTGGATGATATTTACTGCTGCAAACTTTTAGACCTTTTCATTATGTTCATATATTAATGACGTTTATATCTAAAAATATCAAGTACTTAACCTAAGTAACGTTAAATTAATAAACATATTTAGTGACATATTTCAACATATCCGCCACGGACGCTAGATACTTTAAAGGGAAATCCACTTTGAAATGGAACTTAAACCCCGTACTACTTGTAACTATTGTAACTATGTTAACTTGTATCACAAAATAAATTGTGTCCAACTTTCTTTGTGCTCTAGAACATTTTCCAAGATAGATTATCATGTTTTGTATGTGTATGGGACAGGAAAACCAATAGTGAAAAGTGGGCATATAATATTATAATAATAATAAATCATTTATTGCGTGAAACATGGTGTTTTATAAGGTTTTATATGAATGAATGCTCAGCATGTTCCGCAGATTCATCTGCATGCAAAATTAATAAGTTGCTTTAATTCCTTCTTACTTGACTATGTCTATACCTCTGCCACCCCTTCGGGATAAGGCGTGATAGATCAAAAAAAAATGTATAAATACCTATAAAAGGCAACCATGACTGACCATACGAGTATATCAACGCACAGTGAACGGCATTGGCTTAAATTTGTCATATAGTTAGTGACGGAGGTAGAAAAGGCTAAAGGATTTGTGACAACTACTACCCTAAATTGTACACAGGGTTCAAAGAATCGCAACTATAGTCGCAGAGTATTAGGTACTCTATTATAAAGTTGGAACGATGACAATCTATAAAAGACTATTAGCAAACATGTATCTATCTCTATCTTTCATCACGTAGCTCCATCCATCATATTGGACGTGTTTTGCGAACCGTATTTATTGACTATCATATTGAACGATCGCATTCATTATCCTGATTATGTGAGAACATTCGTTTTAAATATCAATTTCATTCATATTTTTGTATCTTTATAAAAAAAAGTAAAATAATAAGATAACAAGGGTGTAAGGCCTCATCTAGACCTCCGGACCCCAATTGACCTCACCTGCTTGCGGTGCAGCTGCTGATTTTTTTTGTAATAATTTTATGACCTGGTTACTAAAACCTTTTTGCCAAATCTTCTTTTTTATCATCTAAAATGTCCCCGTCCTCTACGTCTTAGTCAAGTCTAGTCTTAAGTCAAGGTCCAGTCTCACCTCAGTATAATGATAGTTGTCATACTGAGGTTTTCAGTGGATTTTACGCGGCAAGATGGAAAATAGCGTTTCACTGCAAATATATCATTATCTTTCACTATAGCACGTTAACACAACTTTTATGCCCAAGAAAACACTACTCCCGCACATAAAATAAGATAATGCACTAGTTTTAGAAAATAATATACAGCAAGCCTCCGCACTTGTCAATTTTCACTTGTCAGATTTCAAGTAGGTATTTTATTATGTATATTTTCAGAAGTTGTTTATTAAACTACAAAATACAACACACAACATATATACAACTATCAAACTATTTAATATTGACGGGACACATTTCCAAGCCCAGGTAAGACTATGAGATACCGTTACGATTTTAAGAGTAACCTTTAACGTGAACATAGAACTAGACATTTATTCATATGTCAAAAAACCGGTACGTATTTTATTACGGACAAGGACTGGCAAAATATACGTTGATAAACAAAATTTCTTACCGTATTAGGTTCTGAACCTATTTATACGGTAACCTTATTTTATAAAGTACCAAAAAAAGAAATGTCGTAGGCTCTAATTTCCATTTGGGACACATATGTCACCCGTAGGTATTAAAATTTTCATCAAATCTGGTATTACTTAATCCACTGGGAGTGTATCTGAGGTCGTGCATGCCAACGGGCCGCGTTATGCCACGATGCCGGTGACACATCCATTATGGTGACATTTTCCCGCCCTTTTTCCTGTCACTTTTGACAGGTTTGAAAGCGACTCCTCCTCGCCAATGTTTTCGGGTTGATCGTCATCTGCTCCACCAACGTAGGTGATATATTGATGATTGAAAAACAACGTTATCACAAAAAGAGGTTTTACTCAAACCACTAAACCCTTTTTTCATTGTGATCTCGTCGTTGGTAATTTTAGCCTTTAACAAAAAAGAATCTGATTTCTAATAAATAATTTAGTAATACGTATCCTACAGGCTGTTTTGACCGATTTTCAAGTCAAATCAACATGTTGATTTTGACTTGAAAATCGTCTACCCCGTTCTATTAGTTATCTACAAGAGAGTATGAAAAAATCTTACTGTTGTAAAAGAGTGTGTATTATTAGTAGTCAGATCTTCCTTTCCATACAATCAATGGTCAGCGATCTCAGTGGATGTCCCATTTCACTTGCCGTGCCACTGTAATTTATAGACGCAATCTTTATATGAACACCTGTGTTGCCAGAGCACACATTTCTTTACTTTTATTGGGTACAGATTGACACTGACATGAACAGAACACACGTCCTTTTATACAAGGGGTGGCTAACTTAATTAGTTCCAAGAACTACTGATTACGCTGTAGCTGTGACAGGGTAGTCAGAGAGGACGCTTTGCCAGGCTGCGCATTCCATGCATACGTACTTCAATCGCTTCCTACAGATTCATTAATCGTTTCATACATGCTCGTCTGGGTATCCGAGTACTTTTGAACTTTACGTTCTATAGTAACTGAAATTATAATTGGGAAAGCTTAACAATCACGCCTTGGTGGTCACCACGGAGTGGCAGAGGCATATTTTACGCCCACATTTCACCGTGTAAGTTTTTGTCAAACGTAACAGGTGGTGAGCCCATTGCCATGTTGAAACGTACAAGCGCTAGTTGTGGCGACCGGGAATGGCGAATAGGAAAGTGTTTTTGTTTATTTTGTTGTGATATACCTACAACGCCATTAGACCATAAGACTTCTTTAACATCGTTATCGTTAAAAACCAATGCATTGACGTACCTAATTATTAAAATGACGCTGAATTTACTCGTAGTTCCGTCTGCCGTAGAAATATGTCACGCGGGAAAAGTTTAGGTCACCTTTTAGTACTTAACAATTTACTCTGACTGAATATTTAAAGTTTATTTTTGTGTTTCAGGTAATTGACAAGACACGAATCAATAAGTGTTAAGAGTAAGTCGCTAGAATTAAGATACTTTAAACAGATTTAGGATGCGCACAATGTGGTTTTGATTAAGAACTGAGTTTTTTGACTTTAGTTAGATCCGATATACCTCACTGTTAACCTCGAAATCATGCCCATGAACTAACTAACTATCTTCACGTTGTATCCTTGACGGGGTAGACAGAGAAGACATTTGCCAGGTTTCGCAATCCATTAATACTTCATTCGCTTCCTGCAGATTCATTAATTGTTCTTACATTGTGTGGGATGGGTATCCGAGTACTTTTAACCTATCCGTTTTGAACAATCTGCTCACGTTTTCTTATGTAAGTCTCGGTCTACACTAACACCTCTACTTTTGCACATAGTTATTCTTCGTCAGTCGTTTCTCACTCTTTCGTTAGACATGTCCAAACCAACGAATGCCCGTGCAGATTTTGCAATCAATTTAGACATACTTTATACACCCGGTTCGAACGGCGCCAACCTCATTTTGATAAGTTAACATTAAAAAAAAGAGAAGCGCTCGTGGCCCCGCTGAGTAAGTGTTCTGTAAACGATCACTGCGTTAAGCAACTTTCGCTATGGTTTGCACGGATCCGTGACCGCCTTGTGGTGTTTCCAGTTACGAGCGTTTCCGTGCTTCGAAAGGCGTGTTAGGAACGTTAAGCGGTTGCCAATAACATGGCAGTCGTTAAGCTAAGTTGAAAGCCTTAGCCACAGCAGGTAGCCACAACCTGCGTCTGTCTAATGCAATACGGCAATGGGCTCACAACCTATTACGTGGGACAGGAATACACACGGTGAAAATTGGACGTATAAAATGCATCTGCCAACCCTTCGGGGGTATGGCGTGATTGACAAACATAAATTAACATTAAAAATAGTAAGATTTTTAATCATTTAGATTAAAGTTTATCAAAAACGAACAAAGAATTTTATTCATATTTAAAATTAATTGAATTATTGTTAAATTTTGATTACTACTTGAACCCTAAATAAATCTATTATAACTCACATGAATAAAAGAAAAATCTTTTTAGTAGGTACGCAATCACGTTCTAATAAAAATTATGTAAGCGCCACGTGGCTTGACGTTGGTACCCCTAAGGCAGGCATCTACTTCACGAACTAAAATGATATAATAAAAACAAGAATTAATAGCCAATGAAAATTTCCGCCGAGCCGTGAAATTACAATTTAAGTGATGGCTGTTTATAATGACATATTACACATAGTACTACATAGTACTCATATTTTACATGGTTAATCATAAATCTGAACATGTAATTTGTAATCATCATACGCGTTAAATCCAGTTGTATCCAAACGGTCAGACTTTACTGCTATTTTATTACTTTGTAATTAGATAGATTTCAATATTCGAATCTACAGACTTAACCGAACTGAACTATATAGCGTATCGCTATATAGTTCAGTCATCATTTTATTTTCGTTTTTATTTTAAATCTCTTAATGCAATTGCACTCGAGGAACCCGCGTTCCTCAAATGCAATTGCATTAAGATTAAATATATTACTAAACAAAATCGCACAATATATCGCTTAATTATTATTGTTGTATTTGTTTCTATTCCCACCAAAATCTAAAGGGCCAGAATCAACATCACCATGTGGTTCACTAGTTAAATGACAGAGATGAGAATTTTCAAGCACTCCACCACCCAAGAATTGCCATTATAGCTGGTTCTGGCAATTAATCATAATCGATTTATGATTGAGATCTATGAAGCAACAGAGAGTTAATGCTTAGATGAAGAATATAGGTCTCTAGTTAATATTCCATTTGTAAAAAATACTGTCACTGCCAATCTCTCTTGGCTTCTATAATTTCCCAGTAAACATGATACAACCTACGATTTATAGACAAACATTTAAATATCGACCCCTGGACATGAAGCCACAATTGGGTACTACTTATTCAAAGAAGCCTTATCGAGAACATTCAATAGATAATCGATACTTACTTATACGTGGATCATACGATACCTTATAGGATTAAGCATGGCAGTGCTTACTTACGTGGAATGATACTTACAGTGAATTTTATGTGGCTTAAAGCTTCTATCACCTTTTGGTCACGTGACAAATATTACATATATTTACAGCAACTGAAGTCTACGGAACATAAAATTTTGTAAAAAAAAATATAAAAATTTTACTACTTTGATCTGCCTAATGCCTATGATCGAGCAGATGTTGCTTCTGTAGCAATGGTTGAAATTAATAGTCCACTTTAAGACTTTTTTTGAAAAACGTTTTAATGAATGTATGAAGCAAAATTTTTGCAACACTTTCATCATTAAAACTTATTAGTAAGAAAGTAAAATACCAACTAAGCACCCAGGACTCCCGAGAAGGACAACAAAAAGGTGTGGTTCTAGTTGGCAGAACCGGCGGCATAGCATGCATGAGGATTTCTACACGTAAAAAAAGGTTTCTCGGTAGTACATAAACAGTGCATTAATAAGTTTTGCTGTTTTCCTTCATAAACATAAACTTCATAAAAAATCTAATTAGTTGTGAACAAACTTGGGATTTAATAGATTTATGAATGGTCAAGACCGTGATAGGGCTCGTAGTTAACTTTGGTACTCCAAAAAATACATGTACATACTATAAAATTAAATCCTTCAAAACAGATAACAATATTTATCTAATAGATGTAAAGTGAAGCTTTTAATAGTTATTGTAATGCGATATTATCGTATTATTTATCGGTAACGCCCCGCTGTGCGCGATTGTACACACTTATAACCGCCCGCCCGTGCTCTGTGGTTCACTATAGCAAAGTGCACGGGTAGTTCAGCACGCGCCTGTACTCTATGCGCTGTGCTAGGTATAGTACGACCGGCAGTAGGTACATACGACGATTCCTCTGTTAGTCGACAGGGTATTCACACATACCACACCCGGCAGCCGCATGCCGCGGTCGTATTTCTAGACCTAGTACAGTCCAATACAATTCAAATCAAACATTCCATTAATTGTACGTCTCGCGGCGATAACGCGCGTTTTATTACTCCGCCTTTTATTTTCGTTTTTTATTTCGAATCTCTTAATGCAATTGCACTCGAGCAACGCGGACCATATTATTTTTAACGTTGTTATTCTTGTTTTTATTGTTTTTTTGTGCGTAAGTGAAAATGGAGGCAGCGTACGAAATGGTAAGATTATTTGGAAATTCAATTTATGTTTTATTATTATTATAGGTACTATTCTTTATAAAGAACATCGTATAATATTCTTTTTACGTTTAAAATTACGATGTTAAACCTTTCAATATAAATTGAGTTATGGTTATGACCAATCAATGGAGACTCCCGCGCATTGTACGCCAATCAACGACGAACATTCAATCTATTGCGCTATTTAAACTTGTTACAATAAGCTCCAATAAAATTCTATTACGGAATGTATCAAGAAATGTCTTGTATGCAGAAGCTATTAATGTATTTAGATTAGTAGCACTGAACTTCACTACTATTCGATGATGATTTATTTAAAAAGCTTTTTAGCGGCATCTAGCCCAAATTAAAGCTATAAGTAATATAACTGATATACATACTTATATATTTCTAAATACATACATATTATACATAGGAAACACCCAAACTCCGAAACCAACATTTGTGGATCTCACGAATATTTGTTGCGACCCGGGAATCAAACCCTCACTCACCTAGACTATTGCTTTTTTATTTAAATAGAATTTGGTAATAACGATCAACATTTTTAAATTGATACTTCATTTCATAACTGATGACTATCTAACCGACATCATTTGCCGCTTACTCGTAACTTAAGTGGATTTAACATTTTCAAACAGTTATATTAATAAGCTATAATATATTATCTTAATATCTTAATAATATTATATATGTGAAAGTTTGTATGGATGTTTGTTACTCTTTCGCGTAAAAACTATGATTGAATGATTTAAATGAAACTTTACAATAATATAGCTTATACATCAGAATAACACTTAGGCTACTTTTATCCCGGGAACAAGTTCCTGTGGGAAACGGGAAAACTTCTCCACGGTGGCGAAGCCGCGGGCGTCAACTAGTATAAAAAAAATATTGGCACCGATTATACACACAACGCCGAGGCTCAATACAAGTTGCAATAAAAAACTCATATCCCTAAAAAAAACCCAAAATAAAAATACCCTACCTATCAAAATACCGAATATCATTTGTAACAATAATAATAGTTTTTTTTTAGTAATACCTACGAGGACCAGTGGTCATATTGTGTAGCTTTGAGAATGCCGTGAGGCGAAACTGATTAGGTTTATGAAGTAATGTTGTGGAACAGTACAAGTGGTATTATTTAATATGTGTAGCAAGTTTCACCAAGTGCCATCAATCAACATAATAAAAAATATTAATAAAAAAACAAAAATAAATTAAACATTATAAATTATCGTAATAGTTTCTTGCATCGGTATAAACAAATACATACTTCATAGTTTATCGATTGGCTTCCCTAAGCCAGATAGCGATAGATAAGATAGTGTATCTTACCCGACCCGCTCCCGGCTGCTGTCATTATCACCCTGATATGAAAAATGTAAATGGTATAAAAGTCCCCGTGAAAGTTTAAAAGTGTTAACCTACAAAGCTTAAGTTGGGACTTGATCTATCTGGGGCTTATTTGCTCATTTTAAAACTTATGTTAAATATTTCCTTTTATTAAAAAAACTTCTTTTTACAACCACAAGGTTTTTCAAAATTCCAGAAACAAAATCAAATATTGAAAAATGTTCTTTATAAGCCCTAGATTTTTTCAATTATTCGAGGATGAATTCTTATATTGAAAAATGGTATTTAAAAGATCACGATTTGTTTCCCTAAATTAATAGCGATTTACCTCATGGATAGCTACATGAGTTTTCAATATGATTAAATTGAAGACAAAAAAAATTACAAGCGACATCCATCATATTGAGACATTAGAAATATGTGAATAATAATTTATTAAATTTCATGTTATGAAGAAAATGTGTTATGTTATGTACACTCTTATCATCATGAATACATATCACTATCCTATAAATATGGCGACTGACACTAAACAGGTTTATATCGGTCAACAAAAATCAAAAAAAATTAAATAAATGAAATGTTACTCATAAGCAATAACTGTAAGGGTTTTACTTGTTCAACGTAAATGAGAAATCAGTTCTAACCTAACCTTTAAAAAACAATAAAAATACTACTTAACTTCGTGCTAAAGCTCGTTTTATGGAACATTTTACGAGTCCTACAGGTCAACGGTTTCAAGACTTAAGCTGTAAGTGCTTGTCCTATTTTATCATAGATACATACATATTGTCACGCCTTTATCCCCAAAGGGGTAGGCAGAGGCATACTATACGCCCATATTTCACCGTTTGCATTTTTGTCCCACACAACAGGTGGTGAGCCCATTGCCGTGTTGAAATGGACAGGCGCGGGCTGTGGCGACGTGTTGTTGAAGTTTTTCAAGCCGCCTACTAGGACGAGGCCTTCAAGCAGGCTTAACTACTGCCATTTTACTGGCAACCGGGACCAACGGCTTAACGTGCGTTCCGAAGCACGGAAACGCTCACAAACGTAAATTCCACAAAATGGTCACCCATCCAAGGACCACCTATAGCGAACATTGCTTAACGCAGTGATCGTTCACAGAAAACTAAATCAGCGGGGCCACGAGCGCTTCATCATCAATGCCTTAATACATAATATTTCGGTACTTATGTAAAATTAAAAGCAAACACGAACTAATCCGAAAATTTATGAACAATGCAAACTGCTCGAAATTAATATCCGATATATTCTCGGTATTTATTCTGCACTCCACGTGAGACGCTCAGAGAACAATAGAGTACTAGGCACAGGGAGCTGCCTAGCTCTTTAATAGACCATTATTTTCATAGTCTCTCAATACGCATTTCAAGACCAAGAAATGCGGCTGTTTTGTTTTATAAACAAACGCCTTGTGCGACCACGTTTATACCTACTCATAAATTGCCCACTCGATTTACTCATATCATAAGGAATTGTAATTTCTTATTATTCGCTTTAAATGCGATTCTACAAAGAATTGAAACACATTTGAATTTTAAATCACGAATTTAGAATTTCCTAATATGCCAGTTCTACTTTAATAAAACGGTAGAGACCAAAAAGGATCATTGCCGTAAAAAAATCTTGACGTTGCTAATTGTGTGGACAGTCACGCAAACGACTAAGTAATTATGTTTTGCGATGTATCTATGCCTTTCACCATTACTAAAAGTTTGCGTCCAAGGGGACAACAACGTTTCAGGGCCATCACAGAATAGGTAATTGTTACTCAGTGTTGGATAGAGTCATTCGATATTCGTCATCTGCCGCGCGTGTCCAGGAAAATCTAACAAAGAATAATGAATTAGACAATGAAGGGCGACGTTCGGTTACTCACATTCTCTGATACGTTCCATTCCACGGAACAAAGAACAGGAGGCTTCCAAGGATGATTAATTTTTAGTTTTGTTTACAAAACTTTTGTATAAGCTTTGGAATAGAATAACAGATCCTGATTACTACGATGGCTTCCATTCAAGAACTTTCTATGCGTCAACATTCGGAACAGAAAAAAAAATTAAAGAAGATACTGATTTCTAACCAAACGTCAATATTCATTATCTTCATTAGGCCCGAAACAGACACGTGAGAATACAACCCTTTAGTTAGAACCTTTAGTTACAACTCTATACCGAAAGACGTCCGTAGTTCCTTCCACCCGCGTGGAATTTAGAAATCAATAAAGTTTATATCAACTACTTTACTTTGATTTTTTTTAAGTAAACTAGTATAGCGCTTCAAGTAAACCACAGTTCAAAGTCTTCTTACATTTTTTTGTGAACCGATTTTGCAACAAGAGCGAGCAATAAGCTGAAAAAGAGTCTATAAAAACAAAATAGAACAATTTATTAAATAAATTTTCTGGTTGTAAGTCAACCTCGTATAAACTAATAGATGCGAAGAAAATATATCATGGTATCGGACAGACAACCCCATACATGTAGTTGATTAGACTAATGTTTTAAATACATTTTTAAAGTATTTTGACAGCTATTTTACAATTGTATAGATATAGACAACCCTCACGAAGTTTATAAACAAGAGAATAGGGAGACGAACAACACACGCAACAAATACTTTTTAAGTTATTATGCAACCACAACAGCAAGCAATCCCAGTAAAAAAATACGTTGATTTTTTGCTTCTTCGATCCAAATCTTTTACTTTATAAAATCACTATAAAAATAAAACACATACTATCACTCGTTGTACCAAAATATATAAAGGTGAGCTAGTCGGTAGTATAGTGAGGAATACGATACTGGTACAAATAGATTGAGAACGACATTTGATATAAAATTGTGATGTGATTGATGGGACCCCGCCTCGTACGGTGCTCTGCTAAGTGCTCTGTCGTGGTGTGGCTTATATCTGTACTCATGTGTACACCACATGTATGGAAACCCATTAGATACATGTCAAATAGATGTACATAATGTAATAGCTTCAATTTGCTGAGCGGTGAAAATTTTATAAAGAAATATGTTGTTAATCTCACACAAGGTTCTAAACTAGGTAAAGAACAGAAATAGAAAGATATTCCCGAGTTCCATTGTTACCAGTGGCCAAAATCAGAAAAATAGCCCCCAAATCGAACTGAACAATGTCTTAGGTAAAGTAAAAAGGTCTTGGAACCCTCATCGAGATTTAATAGTAGAATTGCAAAGTTTTAAATCCATATCTTTGATAAGTAGAAAAAAGTAATTAAATAAAACCTTTATTGCCGTAGGAGTAGTCAGAGGCATATTATAAGCCTAATTTTCACTTATATATTTTATCCTACGTTATAATGTGTGATGTGATCTTGCGTTGACTGAAAATAAAATGTAGCGGAAAACATATTCATTGTGACATAAAATTATTTATCATTGTTATCATTTTATATGTTGTATCCATAGATTTAGTATAATATAATACCAAATTTCATGGTAATATTAGTGCAATTTAAATTTAAAGTAAAAGGAGATAGCGTCTACTTTGCATATTTTCTGGATTGTTAAAGATAGGCCAAATAAATCGGCCAAAAAATCGTTAAAAACCATTCAAAATGTTCATAAAAATTATTATTACCTATTTAGACTGAGTCTTAATTTAAAACAATAACCATTGTAAATAATATTTAAAATACCTGACCTTTTGAAATTAATTATGATTTTAAAATATTTAAAAAACACTCGTAAACGAATTAGGTCCATACCAAATTAATCATCTTGAAAATTGGACTATTGTGAAAATGACAGCTTCTCTTGAAACTTTTTCTTTCCCTCGCTATTCAGAGTGAGATAGACATAACATAGGCCTTATTTTTCTAGATAATTTTGGCGCGAAAGGGTGAAATGAAACGCTCGACAAATTGCTCTACCGGAACGGCTAATTTACTTTACAAATGCTTTTAAAGTTTTGAACTGAATATCTAATCCGTTGATGAAATTACTTGTGATTCTGCCTTAATGGTTGGACTGCATTTACTTTCCTTCGTTTTACGTGGAAATTCTAACTTCATTAAACTTATAAACTATTTCTAGATGAACCAAAATTATAACTAGACTAGCTGACCACCGCGGCTTTGTCCGTGAAATACTTCTAACCCCCGTCTCACTCATTTAATCGCGTCACTTCTTACTTTTACAAAGAATGTATGAAAGTTTGTCCGATTTCTTGACATTTATGATTACTGCTCTGCTCTCCTGGGTAGTAGCGTGATGATATATAGCTTGTAACCTTTCTCGATAAATGGGCTATCCAACACAAAAAGAGTTCTTCAATTTCGTCTAGTAGTTCCTGAGATGAGCGCTTAGCAACATATTTTGCGATTCATTTTTATTTATTCCTGTATTTTTTTTGCAATTGCTAAGGTGTTTTATGGGTATTATGGGTAGGAACTTAGTACCTAATACTTAGTTACAACCCATACAAAAACTTTAAAAATCTAAAAGAAAATACGTATTTCCAAACAGAATCGGAAATAGTTACTAAGCCCTTGTGTAAAACATATAATACGTCATTTAGAAACAGTTCTGGACAGATAAATGACATAATATTATACGCCAGTATACATGGCTTTAGTCCGACGTGTCTATCCATCACGTTGCGGATTCATAAGTCTCTGTATAGATATCCCTTGTACAATATATGGATACTGTATGTATCTGAATATAATAGAACACTAAATATCTATTCGTCATCCCGGCTTTTGGTTTTGGTAATATTGGTTTTGCCAAAAATATGATAATAATTATAATTATATTTTTTTAGATTACGTGTGTTTACAAGTGCTATGGCACAAAGGCTGAAGTAGCCATGCCGTAAAGATTATTAAAAAAATGTTTACAAGTGCTTTGAAATAAAACATATTCGGTATTTAAATGTAAAAAATATTGCTATGTTCTACAATTAATACCTAGCTACAAATTTGAAAACACTTTTTATACAAACACGCTTATGCATACTGGTGTCGTCAACAATGTATCATCCTGCAAACATTATGTGTGAACTCACTGTGAACTTCACCGTAAACTCATCTTAAGCAACCACGCCCTGGCAGTGAGTGAGCGATGACGTGATTTGAACGCGATATATCGTCTTGCTCTTGAAGGGTAATATTGTGTCGCGGGGCCAACTGATAGCTGGGGCCCTTTGGCAAAAAATAAGGTCGCCCGTTTACACAAGAGCAAAGGCTTTAACTGACAGAGACTAGATAAATGTTACGACGCATTAGATAAGGGTAAAAAGTTCGACAAAATCCTTTATAAATATGCACTACTTGTAATACACTAAATATCTAGTCAAGATGTGACGTAGTGTAGATGTAATTATTGAGTATCCGACTTTGTGAATTCTAAGACAGGTCATTATGCAGGGATGTAACGGACAGGCGATACTGTAGCCAAAGTTAGATTGAAGGCGACGACGCGAGCGCGTGCTTAAACTGTATCCCAGTCCACTTATATATGGACCAAGATTTACATAAACTTTACTCCCTGATGTCAGTCTGACACTCTCTCAGATGTGGTATACACTTTATCATATATTATAGCTTAATATATATCACACAACTTCTTCACAACAAGTTTTGTCGTTAGTGACCAATCGATCAGTTAAACTTATACTGTCTTTAAATTGCACTCTAAACGTTAAAATTGAAAAAGCCTCTTCACTAACTTATTGGCTAAGTTGTGCAACAGCTTTGCGCACACTAGAAAATGACAGCAAATGGAGTATGTTGGTACACCGATAGGTAATGTCGAGGGTACAAACTCTTTTTTTCTATTTCTGCTCAAAAAAATCGTAATTGTAGCGATCCAGAGCGAGCAAAGTGTAACAATCTTAACTTCTAGGGGACAAAATAATAATTTTAAAAATTTTTGTCTGCAACGACTAACATAAATGAAAATTCTTTATTCGTAAATATTGTGGGACATTTTGTGACACATTGTGTTTAAGTTACTTACATTAAACAGAAACCAAACTTTACAAAATTAATCAAATTTCGTATTCAACTTTCGTATCGCTATGTTAATAATACCTATTGGCATAATCTTTAAAAAAACACAATTTTTTTTCAAAGAGGAAGCCTTATCATATCAGAACAGCATGCAGGCTATAATGACAGATGTGGAGGATGGACGTATCGACAGCGGAAGTGCGCTGGTGGGCAGTTTCCGTCGATACCGACGCGTGCGCAAGTGCCTTGATATTTGATATGGTAAGACAATGAGCCAGCTCACCGCATGGTATTGTATTACGTATCACCTCTGATCTACTTATCCTCGGCTAATCCACCACAAAAGTGTGGTTTAAACTTCGTTTCCTGTTTCAGTAACGTTTTGAATTTTATACCAATATAACCCTTCACGGTTTATTATAGTGATAATAACAATATGCATTACTGTATTGTAAGTTAAATAATGCTAAAACTAATTAACAATCTTCAAGCTCTGACGGAGTAGTTGGAGAGGACATATCGCCAGACTTCGCGATCCATGCATACTTCTTTCGCTTCTTGTAGATTCATCAATCGCTTCATACACGAACGTCTGGGTATCCGAGTACTTTTGACTTTTCCGTTTTTGAGCAATCTGCTCACGTGGTCTCTTGCATATATTTTCTTAAAATCAATTGAGTCAGATATAATACAGATTTTTTTTTGTGTACGAATTACATGTTTATGCCATAATTCGCAAATGTTTATATTTATACACGTAAATTAAGTAGAAATACATATTAATCACGTTTTTTGATCGTCTTTGATCTTTAAAGTAAGTTACATTAATAATGACAAATAAATCCTGTTTGAAGTTTGGACCCTCAATACGGCTTCAACAAACAAGTGTTCGTACACAAGTTATACCGAAATTAAACATTAAACTAATTCTAGGAGCTCTCTAAATACCGCGCTGGGTAATAAACAGTTAAAAACAAATGGAGAAACCTCACAATTGCTCTAATTACCGCCTACGTTACCAAATCACGGAAAAATTCACGCCGTCAACCCTCCACGTCACAATGAGAGAATGGAAGAAGCCTGTGAAAAAGCAAATTAAATTAATTGTGATGTAAACGAGGGTAGGCCGGGCACAGTACGTACTGTAAATAATAGATGGCGTTGGTTTCGAGCCGCACCCCTTTACAATACAATTTTATTTGCCGCATAAAATATTGGTGGCACATGTGGTATTACTTAGGTAGTTAATAAATAAATCGAATCTGTCGCTACGTTACATAAAACTCTTTGTATTTTATTGTCTTTCAAATGTACTATTATTTTGGTACCTACCATAAGAGTATTTGTCGTTCTATTTAATGTTTTTATTTGTTTCGATAACGTTATAACAATTTTATTCAAATCTAATACACATAAGAGTTTTCTCTTCATACGAACTCCTGTATCAATTACTATAAGTTATTTATTTGTACCAACGGGCAATGTTAAGTTTAGAATCTGCCAAATTAGGACATTTGTATATATATATGTTTGAACGTTAGGACATTTATATTTATTTTTTTAAAATAAGTAATTCAAATAGCTTTATAGGCACAGTAAAAAATAATACTTACGCTATAATAAGCATATTTGAAATATTGACAGATTTGAATTGAATTCGTTTTTAGTAAGAAAATCTTTAAAGGTAATTATTGTTAGATATTTCGATTTGAGACCATATGTATTGCTAATACACGTTTCAATTTTTGGACTGGTTTCGTAACTGCTATATGTAGGATTAATAAAATTGTGTACATTCTGCCCCCCAGTGTATTCCTCTGATTAAGAAATTGCGTATTTGAGTATTTGTCACCTCATGCCACATTGCCCCGCTCATGTGGGTGATCCACTACATACTGAAATGATCTTTTAAGGCAATTAATACCAAGTATTACTTTAAAATTAATTTATTGGCTATAAAGGTGTCTGTTATCTAAACGTCATTTTGGTTGACTGAAGTCGAAATAGCTAAAGTGAGACGTTCATCCGTTGTACTAGCAGAGCTATACAGCATTCTATTTTGAGCGTTCTATCAAACAAGTCATGATATCGATTTATAAGTTGCATGGACGTAATTCTTGCCTTGGTCATTTGCTATTTCGATTTCTGGTAAACGATAACGCTTTTAAATCACAGATATGGACAGTTTTCATAATTTAAATTAAACTGTTACAAAAAATGATAAACGATGTATAAAAGCTGTTAAGTTTTATGGTTGTAATAAAAGAATTTCCTAACCAAAAGAAGAAAGAAGTGATTGAGAAGAAAACAAGAATCTCTTGTTTCCGGTTACTCACTCAACCTGGGTGTGATGTGTGCACTTGTTGCTCGGCCCATCACAACCTCCTTGAGTGAGCGACCGTGGATGAGACAAACATCGAACTGAAATCTCAAGATCTCAAGAACTTGAATTCTCAAATTTACTAATTATTCCAAGTAGCTAGTTTCTGTTAGCTATTCTTATCATTATTTTTTGTTTGTTTGGTTATACATACATTTGTTGACTCAAATTTAATTTTGAATTGGAATCAAATTTAAGTTTTAATCATTTTATTAATAAACTTTCCTGTATGTCAAATCTCGGTAGAATTTTATAAATATATCTAACTTCGTGATGAGTTATAGCCTAAATTTCCAGTATCTAACTTAAAAACATACATATGGTAAAATGTGGGCTTATAGTACGCCTCTGCCTACCCCCTCGGGGATAAAGGCGTGACAATACGTATGTACGAACTTGAAATTTGGACCATTGCTCAAAAG
Source organism: Thumatha senex (assembly GCA_948477245.1). NCBI lineage: Eukaryota > Metazoa > Arthropoda > Insecta > Lepidoptera > Erebidae > Thumatha > Thumatha senex. The sequence continues at coordinate 10,359,109 of OX419735.1, forward strand.
CGGATGACAACGCTTAAAAATGTATGGAGTACTTTTTCCATGTCCATGGTGCATTAAAATTTTAATTATAAGTTAGTTTTTGCTTACAATCTCAATTATGACAAAAAGTAATCGGTCAAAATTGACTTCTTATTTACCAGTTTTGGTCGATAATGACGAGATCCTACTTGCTAGTCAAATAGATATTTTATACTTATATTTTAATAATTATATAAATAAATAAAATAAATAAATACTAAATGATAGTAGACATAATACTCAAAAGTCTGCACAAATATTCATTGAATAAAAAATATCAATACGTATCTTGTCTAACATTTCATAGAAAACCGATTGGATGATCTACAAAAATAGCATCGCTAAAATACAGAAAACAGACGCGCTTGATCGCGTGATTTATAGGTTATCGACCATCGGCTGGTGGTTTACGACAGCCACATATCCAAGATCATACCGAGAGTACACGTTTAATTTGTCAAAGGTATCCAGAGAACTCTAAATCGAACATGGGTTGGAAATTGCTGGAGTAATTTGTAATATTGATCATTGTGCTAAAAAAAGTTAAATGTGAGTATAACTCAATAATATTACGAATATTTGACTGCCTCAGTGGCGCAGTGGTTAGTATGCGTCTGCTAATGCTGAGTTCTCAGGCTTGACCCCGGGTCGGAACTTTGCAAAAGTTCTGATGATATATAATATTCTTGTAATTAGTGACTATGATTACTTAATTAGAAAGTTTCATCTACTGGAAAATGTAGCGAGAATTACGCTGCTCGTTATAATTCCTACGCATTACTGTAAGTACTTAAATTAATTAATAAGCAAATAAACTTGTATGCTTAAAATGCTGATAGTGTTAAGTTTTAACAAATTAATAAATAAATAAAACAGGTCTACTGCCACGCTAAGATTACTTACAGTGCAGCGAGGCTAGGGACCAAATATTTGTATATATCTTGAACAAAAACACTTGCACTGTTAGTACAAGTGTTTTTGTTCAAGATGTGTAGCAAGTGCCATCAATCAACAGTGTAATAAACAGTCAAATATTTGTATGATGCACAAATGATTGTTTCGGATCTTGGGTGTTTCTAACGTATAATATGAATGTATATAGAAATATATAATAATAATATAATAATATCGTTGGGACAACTCACACAACGCCATCTGATTCCAAACTAAGCAGAGCTTGTACTATGGTAACCAGATAACTGATAAACATACTTATATATTTCTAAATACATACATATTATAGATAAATAACACCCAGACACAGAATAAACCATCGTGCTCATCACACAAAGTTTTATCCTAGGTGGGAATCGAACCCACGACCTCTTGCGTAGCAGTCGGATGCACACAGAGGCAGTCAAAGTATGTTTATCAGTTATCTAGATCCTAATTAAATATAAACACTGCGTAAAAAAAGTTATGGGATAAAATATCATCAAAATATTCTGATCTAGTAGAGGGTCTATCAAAGGCACAAGGATTTTTTTTCTACGTAAAACACATTAGTGCGATAATCGAATATCACGATACAGAACCACGGGCTTACTCTAGTAATTATGTGAGAAAATCCCAAATATTAAAAAGTGTATATACTGTGAAAAATCTGTCGTCGTTATGCACTAAATTCTATGTATAATACAAGTGCAACCATTGTTTTGTTCATGTAAAGTAGTTTCACAAACATCGTTATCCGAGAGGCGCATTCTGTTTACATCAAGTCGTACATTTTATTATTGTACCCTTTATTTTATCGCACTTGCGGTTATTGTAGAACAAACTTTTAGCGCAATAACGATTTGTGTAAGAAAATATTATGTAACCACTGATACGAGTAGCGTTCAATTGTTATTGGAAAATAAATGAATCATACGTACTTTTATGTGAAGTAATAACATTTGAAGTTTGTGGAAAGTCAAATTTTTAATGTATCTTTATCATTTGATACCTTTATATGTAAAGTGCGGTTAACGGTAAAGAAAAATTACATTTGTATCCGCAAATGTTTATTTCGGAGTTTGGATGGTTTCTATCTATAATATTGTTATAAAGCTGAAAAGTTTGTTTGTTTGGTTGAACGCGCTAATCTCAGGAACTAGTGGTCGGATTTGAAAAAATATTTTTGTGTTAGATAGCCCATTTATCGAGGAAGGCTATATATTATCACGCTACACCCTGGAGAGCTGAGCAGTAGTCATAAATTTCGACAAATCGGGCAATTTTTATGCATTTTGTAGAATTTATAAGCGACGGGATTAAATAGGTGCGACGGGAGTTCGAAGTATGTCACGGGCGAAGCCGGGGGGGTCACCTAGTGTGTAATATGTATGTAATTAGAAATATATAATTATCTTTATCAATTGTATAGATTTGGACGGTTAGATTTTGCAGCTAAATTTGGACTAAAGGACATTAGGTTTGTATAAAAAATAATTTTTGGCGCAGTGATATTTAAAAAAGATTCATTTATAAGAACATTTAAAAATTTCAACTCTGTAATTGCTGTGAGATTTGGCTCACAGCAAATACAGCGTCTAGTTTGTTACAAAGCTGGAACTAACGCTTCCAAAACAATTATTTGCCTACAGTTGTTGCGGGAAGAAATAGAACGATTTCAACGAAACATTGCACTAAGTTGCATTTATACAATCAAACTTCCGCCTGTTATTGAAAATTTTGTTCGTCTACCTAAATTATACGTATAATACTGTTACAATGGACTCAGGGGATGCCGACGACCGTGCGAAGTGCAGGAGAAAATGTAGGGAAGCGGACCCCGGCCGTCGCCTCTGCCTTCCCCTTCGGGGATAAAGGGCGTGACAATATGTATGTATGCATTACTATGTATGTAATAATTATACAGCATTCTTATGGTAATATCAGTAGTAATATTCCAATGTTTGCACATCACGTAATACAGTCATCCACACAAGTGTGCACTATTATCTTCCCTCACACCTGGGCGCATTGATATGCGCTTAGTGTATGCATGATTAGCCATGCAATGTTTCTCACTTAGACACCGATTGTACTCTGCACCTGTCGATACATCCTGAGCTAGTCATTATAATAACATCAGTTATACTATAAAGTATAAAAATAAGAAATATTTAAGTCTGAGGTATAAGGCTAGTTAATCTACATTACTATAATTTAATGTATAAAACTGAAGAGTTGTTAGTTTGTTTGGTTGGACGATCTCAGGAAACCTTTTTGTGTTGGATAACCCATTTATCGAGAAAGGCCATAGGCAATATATTATAACGAAGATCGGAATCCCTGAAGATCGGAGCAGTAATCATAAATGTCCACTAATCGGCCAATTGTCGTACATAATTGTAGAATTTATAAACGAGTGACGGGTCTAAATAGGTGCCACGGGAGTTCGATGTATGTTACGGGCAAAGTCCTGGGGCTCACCTAGTAATACATACCTAGTCAGGTCATAAATTCTGTCACATGTTTAATATAAAATAATTGAAACAAGTTTATTCATTATGTAACCATTTATATACCAAAATGAACTTAACAAAACATAAATTCTTATGACAATAAAGTTTATTCAAAATGACCTCCGTGATTTTGAATACAGGCCTTCAAACTGCGCGGCCAGTCGTCTATCGCAACACGAACGAGGTCCATGTCAATATCGGCGGCTGCCTTAATCAAGGATGTCTTGAGTGACTCCAAATTGAGATAAAGCTTTGAGCACGCCTTTTCCTCCAAGTGTTACCATATCTTGTAATCTAACGGACTCAAATCTGGACTGGAGGAGTTCCAGTCTTCGTTCCGGATGAAGTCGATTTCACGCGCCGCCAGCCAGTCTTGTGTGCTCTTCGCTCTATGAGCTGGCGCTGAATCTTGTTGGAATACCCAGTGCCTGTTATTGAACATGATATGAGAAACAGGTTCCACAAGGTTCGTCAGGACTGTATTTTGATACACAACTGCATTCGTTTTTACACCTTTCTCACAAAAATGTACCTCTGTTAAGCCCCAATAAGAAACTCCCAACCATACCATGAGCGAGGGTGGAAAATGACCTCGTTGGACACGCGGAATACGGTTGCTCGCTTCTTCCCTACTGTGTGCGTACACCTTATCATTTTGTTTGTTGTAGCTCTCTTCTACGGTAAAATTTTTTTCATCCGAAAAAAGAATTTCCCGATTATTTTTTCCCGCGCACCGCTTCAACAAAGCGCGGCATCTCTTCAGTCTCAGGTCCATTAGACGAGCATTTAAACGATGTCCTGTTTTTCTTCGATATGACCGAAGCCCTAAGTCTTCACCCTTTTCACCGTGGTTCTGCTTAACCCCATCTGAAGGGCCAACAGTTTCTGCTTACGTTTGGGATTTCTTTGAATTCGCGCCTTCACAGCTTTTATCACTGCTGGAGTCCTAACAGACCGTGGGCGACCACTTCTTGACCTGTCATCTACACTAGAGTCTTCATTGTATCGTTTGATGGTACGATAAACGAATCTTTTGATTATATTCAAATTATTCAGTATGTCAAAAATTTGAATTGGCGCGTAACCGCAACGATGCAACGCAATAACTGCAACACGGTCTTCTTTTAAGCGTCCACTCCATATTTAAAAATGAGTAAAATTCTAAAAAGTATACATTTTTATTTTCATGAACAATTTGAAATTCGAATTCAATAAACTTTTTTGTGGCCAGCATTCTAAAAGATAAGTTTTTACTGTGTGACAATACTTCTGACCTGACTAGGTATTTATGCGTCCGCTATGCGGCTGTAATCTGGCAATAGATGACGCTGTGTAAGAATAAAAAAATGTGCCAGTCAGGGGGCCAAGTCTACTATTGTCACGCCGTAGAATAGAACCAGAATCAATGTTTTTTTCTGTCAAAATGTTAGTAGACTATTAAAAATTCAACTGATTATCGGCCACTGGTGCGGTACGTGTTAGTAGAATTCGATCGGCTGACCGATCGTACTCTAATAGACTTCTGTCTATTAGAGTACGACTGTAATAGTAGATTACGGCCAAAATTGTACCGGTGGCTTTCTATTGAGCGACGATTTTGATTCTATTTCGACACGATTGTAATAGCAGACTCGTCCCCCAGGTGTAACGACAGAATGAAAACTTGAACAAATAATTGTGTATTTTTTGAATCTGCAGGAAATATTTTTATTTTGTACGTATACACAATAAACAAGTTTCTTAATGATTTTAAGCCTAACTCAACTCTTGTGTAAACGGTGCCTGTTTGTGTAAGTACACATATTTATGTACAAAGGTATAGGTAATGGCAACAGTGTCGAGATTTAATTGTTTTTTCCAAAAAATTCCAACGGGCCTAAAGAAGTTTTCACTTCAAAAATATCCCAAAATGTCCCTCCCTCTTCATAGACTTTTATTGCGTCGAAAAGTTATTAAATTTTACCGACTCATATAATCACACGGTTGTTTTTATAATCCCATCCGCTGATATATATATTACGCAGCCGTTTTGCGATTCATGCGTGTAAATGTTTTACGCTTCGTAAAATAATACCGTGGGCATTAAGACCATAACTCATGTTAATATCGTATTGGCCTATTTCTTAGATAGATCTATATTTCTTAGATAGATATATATCGCATATATTATGTTGAAATATTTAAGTAATCCGTAGGTGACTGAAATACCCCACTAAATCAGTGTTTTGTAATCGGTTATTGACTGCCTCGGTGGCGCGGTGGGAAGTGCATCCGACTGCTACGCAAGAGGTCGTGGGTTCGATTCCCACCCAGGATAAAACTTTGTGTGATGAGCACGATGGTTTATTCTGTGTCTGGGTGCTATTTATCTATAATATGTATGTATTTAGAAATATATAAGTACTGATTAGTTTGGAATCAGAAGGCGTTATGTGAGTTGTCCCAAAGATATATTGCGATAAGCATCTTAAACTACGGTAAGTCCTCAGATGTGTAACTCTTTCTCTTCTCCTTTGCGTATTTTCAGTTGCCAAACCCTGGATTTGGAGCCGAGAGTCTGCCTTTATTGGCAGCTAGCAGCAGCTTTGGCTTGGCTTTTTATTTACAGCATTGTTGGGAGCAACTGTTGTCTGATTTCCCAACCCATGTAAGGGCATGCCGCTTTCGTCGATACTAGCGGGTGAGGTAGCTTGGGCCTCGGAGATATTGGTAGGACGCCTTGCGCACAGAGATGTGTGACTATAATAGTCATTTCCCTTTCCGAGAGTTTCGTGCTTCGTAAGGCAAGTTAGACCGTTGCTCCCGGTGCAGCGGTGGCCAGTAACATGGTAGTCAATACGCCAAGTAACAAGCTTTGTACGGCCTTATGCTAGGTGACATGACAATTTTCAACCAAAGTTAGCATATAACTGTACGCAAGGCGCTGTGTATAAATGTCCCGAAATATCTATTTCAAAATTTATCACCCCCCTTGTATTACTTCCCAACCAGTTCCTCTAAATATACTCTCAACTTTTCAATGTTTTATTAGGCTCTTTGTATATTACACATATTCAAGTAGATAGCGCAAGCGATAAGACGTCTAACACACCTCAACCTACCCCTTAGGGATACTCGTAGGCGTATGTTACTCGATCTGTCATAGTGAGAATAAATACACTCTCTTGTGGCATACCTAATATTGTATTCACATACTCATATGTACTCGATGATACAAGTACAAATGTATTTATTTTATTTCTGTGTGTACAGATACCGTGTCTTGTCTTACCAAGTGTGAGCTTACTCGTTGGCAACTCGAGCATTCGTAGCCATTGCCAACAAATAGGCCTTCGTGGTTAAGCCTATACAATGTTCAAACTGTCTGGTGTACTATGCTCTGTAGCCCTTTACGATAAGACGTGCTAAGGCGGAATACGATATCGTATCATTTATTGTATCTTACCCCATTTTTACGCTTTGAATGGAAATGGGTGGAAAACAAAGGTTTTTAAATAAAACAGTAAGAAATAAAAGAAAAGTGGAAAAAATGCCTAAAAGGGTTAAGTACGATATGATACTATACAGCTCCTTTAAACCCAACAATCGCAACTTTTTTGATAAGGCTAAATGTCTTTGGTTCGACTGCAATATCATCCCGGCGCCTTATACTTATGCGCTTTTTTTGTCGCGATCACGTTATTAAAATAGTAACTGTCAATAATAATTACGTCAATAAATAGCTGTCAGTTGTCAAAGTAATATTATATTAGTTATTATTGATTAAATTTACTAAAAAGTTTACAAACTAGTAGTACATTGAGAATGTCCTTCATTAGGTAGATACTAATCGAGTTCTTCAAGAGCTCTAACTCTTATATCCAAGCATTTTAGTAAATATATATTAAAATAAAATAGTTTAAATACATACATATGTATTGTGTTGCCGATAAACAAAACCGTGTTAAATGTAGAACGAATACTAGGCAAGCGGTTCCGATCGAATCTGACAACCAACAGTGATAAAAATAATATAATCTCATGTAATATAATGTAATCTAATAAAAAATTAATAATTACTAAAATAGTAGGCATGTTACGAAAAAAAATTGTTGGATTTTTTATCAGTTGATACGTTTAATTCTCTATGATTACAATCAAATTTAAATGAAACAGTATTATTGCCTGAAAATAAACTTAACCGCAACACAGCAAACAATTCTACAACCCCTATTTACCACAGACATTAATAAAAATGCAAAATATAATATTGAACATTTCAGAGCGTTGTCCTTCTTGTATTGGTGCAAGTGTGTGTGCAATAATAATAAAAGTTAATACAAAAACATCAGGTTATTACCGCGACAGTGTTAAAGGCCAGCGGTATAATTGTTAGGGAGGTTCACACTCGCGACCGGTAATTTGGCAGCGTCGGCATCGTGTCTATTGCAACACCAATTCCGTACGACGTCATTACTGAAATTGTTTTTATTATCTGTAGTAACACGTCAATGCTATCTATTGAACTTATAAACAAAAATGTGCCTTCAATATTAACTTTTCCAGTACTACTTAGGTTAAAATTTTACAAATAGACCTAAGTTACCGATCAGTTCTTGGAATGTCTGACCAACATTAGGCTCGAAGGGTTAAATCAAATCAAATTCTAAAACACCTTGTTAGGGTTTTGTAGTTAACAAGAAGCTGTTACAGTTTCTTCATTTCCGTCTGTTTATAAGTTTGTTCTCTAGCTCAAAAACCTGGGAAATAGTGATTAGAAATAGCAAAACGACAAAATATAGTCATAAAAAAGCAGTTTTCAGAGTACCACCCCTCCGCGCAAAATGAATATGCTATTTTTCTCGTCTACTGGACACCAAGACCATATCCAGTTGGATAGGTTTTTGAAAAATATTGTATTTTTCCGATAACTCCATTGTATTGTAACACGTATCCTTCATTTTGGGATCTGCTTGTAACAGTTTAAGCTTTAATCTTTTATTTTATTGTTTTCTTAATCTTTTTTAACACATCAAAACTATATAGACAACATTATATTTTATATTTCAAAATGGAGACAGATAATTGTTTCACTTAATGTACGCTTTTCACTTAATTTACCGCAAGTGATATTCCTATAGCTGTATAGCAGGTAAGATTATAATAAACACAGTGAAAAGCACTTTTATATATTCAGTGACGGCGAATATAAATACAATAATAGTAAACAATTTTAGTTTACGATACTAAAATGTCGATACGATAGCAATGTTATTCGGAAAAACAAATTCGAATGCAATTCTAAGGCCGATTCTACCCTCGACGGAATTGAAGGTGTTTTGTTTGCTAAGAACGTCTGCATTGGGTTGAGTTGTTTACCGTATCGGCCGGTCTCAAGTCAATTTGTTTGAAAGGTGTCGCGGCGCAATCCACTCAGCCATCACAGCCCACAACCGATACAAATACCCCGAGTATAAATCACTCTAAGGAAATAACTTGTTCGACCCATTTACCTAACTGGACGTGTCTTTAAATAACGTCTGCGATGTCACTCACACTGACGATATTGTGAAAGGTTTATAGTGAAGGAATGTTGTTCTACTCAATGGAAACATTTGCCTATGGTTGGGTCGGCAAAATACTGACTCTGGAATTTCACTTTCATTTGAAGTCTATTTGTACAACTGAATTGCTTCATAAGCTTTTGAATACACTAGGTACTTCAGAAATTTTCAATAACGCGTAGCACAAAAAAATCATTTGTTGCTCCAAACTTTTCTATTTGTTTTCTCTTTCTTTCTTTTACTCTATTATGTTTCCTTTTTATACTTTGACCATACGCGATTTATATCTTATGTGTTTTTTTAATATTAACATTAATAGCTTCATACAAGATGAAACTATTAAATGTTCTGCAAGAAGCGAAATGAGTATATATGGATCGCGAAACCTGGTAAACTCTCTGACTACCCCGATAAGATAATAATAGAGTGTGAAGGCAATACGTTAAATATTTTAAAAAAGAATAACGTCGACCCAAACCATTCCATTATTACGAAACGGAACTAATATCTATTAAAAGCATTTCCTTAAGAAACCTAACAAAGCAGTGACTTCGTTATGCAAAAGGAGAGGTATAATTACAGGAGAGCTGAAAATAAAGAGAGAATTGAATTAAATCGTGGGTTATCTAAGCTCTCAGTTTTATTATTTCGGAGATGGAACGCGACGAGTTCGGAATTTACTTAATTATGTTATGAAGATACTGATCTGGATAAAGGCGGGAACGGACGAAATGCGCGGGAATAATCGTTGGAAAGTCAAGTGCCGTCTCATCGGAGTATAGCGCGGTGTGTCATGAGTCACGACCGAAATACTCGTATATGACGATTTTATTACTTACTAGTTGACGCCAGCGGCTACGCCCGCGTAGAAAAGGTTTCCTGTTCCCGTTTCCCACAGGAACTTGTTCCCGGGATAAAAAGTAGCCTTTGTGCTATTCTGATATATAAGCTATATTATTGTAAAGTTTCATTAAATTCTATTCAGTAGTTTTTACGTGAAAGAGTAACAAACATCCACACAAACTTTCTCATTTATAATATTATAAAGATTGATAGCTTCGATACAGAAAGTTCATTATTTATAATAGGATTCCGTTCTTCCTCCCTCCTTTTCTAGCTATCATAGGGTTCTTTAAGTGGAGTGTGAAAAGTTTCTGTCATAGACTTCAACTTGAGAACCACAAACTCATCTCTAAACTACTAATATAATAGCATTGTAACATTACAGTCGTTCTGCCAATTTGAAGACCTTTTTGGGTGAAAAATGTACCTGCGCCTGTTCTTTATAAGACAATAGGCTCATCACTTGTTACGTGGGTTTAAATACGAATGGTGAAGCGGCTGTGATTAATAAACCTCAGCCCACCCCTACGGGGATAAATTCGTGACTCTCAAAGCTTACTTAAGGTGTGTCATGTCAATTATACATGTTAAAAGGGTCATCGCCATGAAAAGGGTCTCCAAATTTGACGTGGTACTGAGTCTTAATCAAGTCTCGTCAGCCAATGATATGCGTAATTCTGATCGTGTGTAAGACTTCTAAGTTATTTCATTGGTTGAGAAAACACGAAAGTGACGAGTAGTAAGTGCCATGCTAGAGTGGTTGGACACTTGACGAAGACTACCTCCTGTATTGTATCAACTTTCATCGTTATCACTACACAACAGGCTGACATAGCACAGTCACAGCTCTGTTAGAACCAGATGGCGGAACATGAAATATTCCAAGATAATATCATTATCTGTGCTCGTTCTCTGTTTAGTTTAATATACTTCATCAACGTGACAAATACATACATAATATAATTACTACTCTCAGAATAATTCTGTCCTACTCTGATTTTAGCTGAGCAAAAAAGAATCGAATTACTTCAATGCGATTCTTGTACCTCAACAAATCAGAACATTGTTCTTGTAAGGCACGAAACCATCTACCTAAACAATATGTTGCTTCACACTCTTGTTTTATGAAATATGTTCTATCACTTTTACCATCTCCCGTAAGAACATTACGTGTTGAAGCCACATAAGTAGGCATCTCTTTCTCAATGTACACATGTGTACATTGAGAAGGGCCAACTCACACAACGCAATCTGATTCCACACTAAGTAGAGCTTGTACTATGGTAACCAGATAACTGATAAAGATACTTATATATTTCTAAATACATACATATTATATATAAATAACACCCAGACACAGAATAAACCATCGTGCTCATCACACAAAGTTTTATCCTGGGTGGGAATCGAACTCACGACCTCTTGCGTAGCAAATAATGGAAATAATTTATACCATTTTTTTTATATAGCCCTAATCAATTCGTGACGAGTGTCGTATGGAATTTATTTTTTTAATGGCACAATGATTCATAGACGAGTACTCCGGACGACGCCAAGATTTCGAAACCGCACTAATAGGCGTATTCTACTCCATAACAGTGCCTACATGCGGTCTCAATTTCGTTAACACATACATAGTCGTATAGTTGCGTACATTCGAGCTGAAATAGAAAACGGCTGGTGATTAATTGCCAATTACTTCAGCTGGCGAGTAATTCCCGCGCCCACTTGTCGCCGTGTAAGCTCTCATATTATTTTTCCATCGAGTTCATAAATTGATCAGAGAATATTGTCGGGCGCTTTAGTGAACAGTCAATGGTCTAAATTGTTTATCAATAACACTGTTTTCGAGTAATATAATTGATAAACATCATTACATCCTCACTAATATTATAAATAGGTAAAGCTTATAAGAAGTCATCACTGAATCTGCTGAAACGATTTAGAAAATTCTTTTACTATTAGAAAGGTTATATAGGATACTTTTTATGCCAGAAACAGGTTCCTTTGGGAAACGGTTCTAACGGGTGCGGAAAATCTTTACAGCGCAGGTGAAGCCTTAAGTTATTTATTTCAAATGTTTGGATTGTTCTTACAGCAGTTAATAAGCAGATTTTAACACTTTATCTTTCTATTTTTTTAATTATATTGTTACTACTTTTTTTATTCCCGTTTCCCACAGGAACTTGTTCTAGGGATAAAATTTAGTCTATGTGTTATTCTGATGTGTAAGCTATATTATTGTAAAGTTTCATCAAAATCCAGTTAGTAGATTTTGCGTGAAAGAGTAACAAACATCCATACTTACAAACTTTCGCGTTTATAATATTAGTAGGATTTTCTTTTTATTTAAATAACAAATAAGTTGCAGAAAGTTTTACATACTAATATATTTAGACTCTATGGTGAGGAAGACTAACTTAAAGGCCCAGTTGCAATAAGAATACCACTTCACGGCATGGAGTTCGTATAGTTTGCCTATGGTTTTTTAAATTCAACGTTATGCGTTATTGTTACAAGCGACTGCCATCTGACCTCCCATTCCTGTACATGCACCAGAGCTTCAGATGTTTCCAAGCCCTTCCAGACTATTGTAGAAAGTTGCGAGTTTATACATATCCTATGATATCCGCTTAAAGATACCTAATTGACTGCCTCTGTGGCGCGGTGGGAGTATATCCGACTGCTACGCAAGAGGTCGTGGGTTCGATTCCCACCCAGGATAAAACTTTGTGTGATGAGCACGATGGTTTATTCTGTGTCTGGAATTTATTTATCTATAATATGTATGTATTTAGAAATATATAAGGATGTTTATCAGTTATCTGGTTACCATAGTACAAGCTCTGCTTAGTTTGGAATCAGATGGCGTTGTTTGACTTGTCCTAACAATATTTACAACACACACACCATAAAAATCTCTATGGTCCCCAATGTAAAATTGTAATTTGCTGTGATATAATTCAATATTAAGCGAGATGTAATTGAATATTTTTCCAATTTGTTGCGCGTAATGGGGCAAGATTGAGTTGACATCCCCACAGAGCGGGCGGCGTCGTCGAAGCCCGCGAGTGAGCGATGGTAGGCTACACCGACCCTGCCTCATCGACACGCATTCACTCGCGTGTCATTATCATACACCCCCAAAATATGTTGAAGTTTTAAAATTATTTTAGTAAATATATTTACCGACAAGAAAGTGAAACAGAGTAAAGTAAATCATTAATACTTTTTTATACCACTGAGGTGGCAGACAAGCATACAAATGAAGATTGGTCATTTTAACCCATGGTCGTTTGCCTTAACTTAATTTATTTATTTATGTACACACAAGAATACAGAAATAACAGAAGGAGGAGTCAAAGGTACAAGGGTACTGCCTCTTTTTATAAGAAATATCTACCAGCAGATCGGCGAGAGGCAAATGTGAATAAATAGTAAAGAAAAAATGAAAGTGTGTGAATAAAAAGTAGACAAGAACTAAATCAACACACATACAATAACTCAAAATAGATAAAATTATATTATTAACTACATGGTTATCTGTAAATACGTAAAATGTAAGAATCCAAACAAATACTATGTAAATATACTTATATATACACATATACTTAACACTTATTCTATATTTACACCTATTAATAATAAGATTTATAGAGTTGAAATGTAGTGCTCACGGACTTTTCTTTTAAAAGTAGTAATAGATTTACTGTCTCTAATAACAGGCGGGAGTAAGTTCCACAGTCTAACTGCATGCAGTAAATGAAATAAGTGTATAAATCTGTTTTATGATTCGGAATTTTGAGATTTTAGCGTAGATTTGACCTGCAAGAAGCATCAGAAGACCGAACAAAAGAGAACCGCTCCTTTAGATACGGAGGAGAAGACTTAAGTTCACTACATACAACAAATAGTCACACCTTTTTCCTGTAGTAGATAGAGACAAACTAAACCCACCCATTCCACCAGTTCTCTTTATTCCGCGTATACCTTTACTTAGAAAAAAATTAAGTCGCTGCCTGCCGTCTGTACGTACATATGAACGCTTAGATCTTTTAATCTACGCAATCAATTTTATCGAGCTTTTTATCATTACATAAAGTGATTTAAGACGAAGGTTTATTTGTATATTAGTATCTAAGTCTACATAGCACCCCTGCAAAGCCGCATTGAGTCGCTAGTCCAACTAATATTATAAACGTGAAAGTTTGTAATAATGGATGTTTGTTTACCGAATGGATTTTAAGGAAACTTTACAATAATATTAGTTTATTTAGCTTACACATCAGAATAACACATATGCTACTTTTTATCCCAGGAACAAGTAACTGTGGGAAACGAGAAACGGGAAAACCACGAGTGCGGAGCCGCGGGCGTCAACTAGTATATAATACGCGTAAAAGGTAGTGCGTCAACTAGTATATAATACGCGTAAAACTTTGCAATGGACAAGAGTACATTCTCACCATAAATACCTGCTGTTGACATTTATGAAGCCTTCAAGGACTTGAGTCCTTTAAGTTGGCTTAAAGACTAATGAATGTTACTGGCAATCGGGACCAACGACTTAACAAGACTACTGAGTCAACGGTCAGCCATCCTAAGAATAACCGTATCGTAAGATGCTAACGTAGTGCAGGGATACAGAATAACGAGTTACGAGGCTACGCGACATCAATAATGCAGCATCTATTTTTAACTTTTAGAACAGCTAGTCTGAGTAAATACCTACCTACGTAATCCTAGTTGGCTGCTTGTATTATAATGAAACTGTTCCACCTACGCATGTCGCAAACTTCGTGCACTGTCTTTCGATTCTAATAGAAAACCCTTTACGTACCTTTTACTTTTTTTATTGTGGAAATCCTTTTGGATGTACCGATTAAAACCACTCGTTGCATTACCATATGCTATGGCCGAGATCTCGGGTGAGCTCCTGACTGACTTTGTCCGCTACCATGATCTCGTCTCGGGGGGGTTCGGGTGTTATCCCGCCTCTCTTTGGGGGTTTGAGTGTTGTGTCGTGTCTTTGGGTGCTATCCCACTTCCTTAAGGCAGTGACGGGCTTGCGTATAAATCCAACTAATAAACGCGAAAGTTTGTAAAAATGGTTGTTTGTTACTCTTTCATGCAAAATCTACCGAATGAATTTTGATGAAACTTTACAATAATATAGCTTATACATCAGAATAAAACATAGGCCACTTTTTATTCCGGGAACAAGTTCCTGTGGGAAACAGGAACGAGAAAACTTCACCACGCGTGCTAACCCGCGGGCGTCAACTAGTTAAAAATAAATTCTTTACCTCCAACTTTTTTTTCTGTTTGTTCTGAACCCTACCTGGATTGGAGCCTGGAGTCAAGTTTTATTTGCAATCATTTGACATTTGGATTTCGTGGTTGTTGGGAGTGACTACCGTCTCAAATCTACAATTCAATCGCGTCAAAAGAGAATAGAAATCGTCGCTCATTAGAGAGCCGACAGAAAAAACTGACAGCTTTCGTAGTCTACTATTACAATTGCGCTCCAATAAAATTCTATTGATAAAATGTTATTAACCCTTGTGTTGCCTATAAGTAGTTCTTAATTTGCATTTTTGGTAGTCTATATTAATATTTTGATAGTTTAAAACAACTACTCTGTCTCTATTCTGCAGCTTGAGAAGTGTGATTGTGAAATATATAATAGTTTTAGTAGACTACCTAGTTTTGGACTAATCGCAATAGAACCGCTATAGAATAATACTAGAACGGTTTTCTATTAGAAAATAGTAGACTCGATGCCCAGTATCGTTGCCTCCTCATTTAGTCAACAAGTGCATCGCTAAAAGGTGATATCGCTTGGGCCCCGGAGGTCTAGATGGGGCCCCTTACACCCACTAGAAACACCAACAGAAAATCCATTATAGTATGAAACTAACCCAGTAGCGCAATAGTATGGTATGCGACTTCGCTGAGGTCTCGGGTTTGAATTCCGAGTCAGAACCGAAAAGATATACTCATTTGATTGTTATCCAAGTATGTCATGTAAGTATGTATCGTATGTAGAACAGTTCTTTGTTTTCCAGTTGTTTAGTTTCCATATTACAGGCTCGATTTTAATGTATAATAAATACAGTAAATTTCTAGTAAGTGCCATCAAGTAAAGAGTTTTGAATATGTATATTTAGTCTATCGGGAGCCTAATTATGCATTCATAACTTCATGATTACTGAATTTTGTAACTGTAGATAATAAACAAAGTAGATTGAGCTACTTATTCAAGATACTATATTCATTCCCGGCTTAAGATATTCCTGTTATTGCACTTTGACGTAGCAACGATGAATACGACGGCCGAGACGTCACGTCTACTCATTCCAGTAGCGGCGGTCGCCACTGGCATACTAATAATCTCTGAGCGATTCCATGTAATTCCAGTCGGTGTTTCGCCGATTGAGCTCTTAGTATCTTGAATATGTTACAGTCAGAATATATGCAATAGTCTATTACCGACTAAATACCAAAAACGAATCACAACTTGTGAAGCTGATGCACTAAAATCTCAGAAATATACTTTACCTACCAAACTGTTCATGTGGTCAGTTTTCGACTACAAGACTTAAATGCATAGATATAAATAGGTAGAACACGCTGAATCTGGGAACGGCCTTATAAAATAAAGAAATGTTAATATAATTAAATATCTGTGCTATAATCATTAACCTGTTAACTCGTTTTCGAGATAGGAGATATCGCACAGACGCAACTAATTCAGTCTGATTGCCTTCTATAAGTAATACCTACAGATGTTTCATTGTCTTAGATTTGCAGTTTTTAAATATGAGAAATATCACATTTCAAGATTTTCGTCTATATTTTCAAGAATTGTATCCCACAGATCTAACTATTCGACGGGAACAAGCACCATCGTTCGAACCCTTTTCAAATTTCACTCGTTATATCGTTTATAACGGGTCTATAATATTTTTATCTACAAAGCTATCCGCCTGAACCCGCGCCTTGAGCGTTATGGCTTGGCGTAATTCAGCACCCGTAATTCGTCTCAGCCTCGGGCTAAACAAACTCAGCTTATCGCATAACATAAATTGGCAACACGTCGTTAAGGCGACCCGCACACTGCGAACCGAGCGGCTTTATCAGTAGGCTCTCGTAAACCTACACCGTCTGTTATTGCATTTCAGTTGCGACTTTTTTCGAGACTTTTTCATATCGCGAAACGGCTGCAGATTGTAACGCAAACTGTCGACCGGGACGCGGCAGTCGAACCGCGTAAACGATTTGGCTTGTACCGATAAATATATCCATTTGGCAATGCGCACTCACTTCGTGTTCATATCAACTGAAAAAGTGCCGCCGCCTTGAGCGCTCTGGTGTAATTAGAGGCCAATCGTAAAACGAAAGGGTTGCGGGATGCGCCGGGAACATCCCATCTGATAATGAGCCCGACTGGCGCTGCTCCAGCTGCCGCGCTCTCATATAAACCAGTCTCTATGCTGCTATCATCATTACGACTTTTACATTTTTACGAGTTGTTTAGTTAACAGAGCAGGCTGTGCACAAACGTGAGCATTGCCAAATGCTAGTTCGCGGCTCACCGCACTTCTAAATGTCACCGCTACTTGTTAATGAGATCGAGCCCAAAATGTAACTAACATTTCAGGCTCGTTTGGCATTGCGCTGAGCATGTTTTCAGCCAGTATCAGATTACCTTAATAACCGGGGCGATGTAACCACTTCATAATCAAGATCGCATTAGCTTTACTCGACGATACGTACCTTTTAAATTGCGCGCCACCTAAGCTATACCATCAAAACTAAAATTTTAAAATTACGTCGCTATTGCATTTTTATAAAAAGAATGGTATGGGAATTTGTCAGGCAAATTCAATAGTCGAAATTTGATATTTTTCATTTTACACATTAGTAACACGTGGTTCAATAAGTCCCGAGACTAAGTACTAAAACAAGGTTTTTTTATAATTTTTTTTTTATTCATCAACGAAGTCTCCTCCGAGAGCGATACAGTCCCTCCAATGCTTTTCTAACTTTTCTATCCCATGCGTGTAAAACGATTTGTCTTTGGCTTCAAAATAGGCCTCCGTTGCTGTGATAACTTCACTATTTGAGTCAAATTTCTTAGCCTGGAGCATTTTTTTGAGATCTGCAAACAGCCAGTAATCGCTGGGGGCCAAGTCTGGCGAATAAGGGGGATGAGGAAGCAATTCAAAGCCCAATTCATTAATTTTGACCATCGTTCTCAAAGACTTGTGACAAGGCGCGTTGTTCTGGTGAAACACCACTTTCTTTTTGTACATTTGAGGCCGTTTATCCGCAATTTCGTACTTCAATCGCTCGAATAAGCACATGTAATAGTCACTATTTATATATTGCCCCTTTTCAAGGTAGTCGATGAAAAGTATTCCATGTGCATCCCAAAATATAGACGCCATAACCTTACCGGCCGATTTTTGAGTCTTTGGCCGCTTCGGGCGGCTTTCACCAGCCGCTCTCCACTCCGCTGACTGCCGATTGGATTCCGGAGTAAAATGGTGTATCCATGTTTCATCCATTGTCACATACCGACGTAAAAAATCCTTTTTATTACGATTCATCAGCGCCAAACATCGCTCTGAATCATTGATACGTTGTTCCTTTTGATCAGTTGTAAGCAAACGCGGCACCCACTTGGAAAAAAGCTTTTTCATGGCCAATTTTTTATGTAAAATAGTGAAAACTCTACCAGGTGAAATCTTCACTATCTCGGCTATCTCGCGCACTTTTATCTTCCGATCTTCCATTACGATTTTGAGGACTTGGTTAATATTTTGTTGAGTCACTGCTTCATTTGGACGACCTGAGCGTTTCCCATCATTTGTGTCTATGCGACCGCGTTTGAAGTCGGCATACCACCGAAAAACCAACCAAAAAATGGTTGCTTTAGAGGGAGCTGATCCCGCATAACATTTTATAAGCCATTGCTGTGCTTCAACGGTATTTTTTCCCATTAAAAATCAATGTTTTATCAACACGCGAAACTCGTTTTTTCCATAGTATCGTAACTACAAGCGTAGCGTCACTTAAATGTCTGCAAAATCAATATTTTATTGTTCCATTTTTTAAAAGTGACACTTATCTTTTATGGAAGGCCAAAAGGCTTTTTAAAAATCAAAAGAGTTTTTAATATATACGCCATTACTAAATTAGTCTCGGGACTTATTGAACGATCTAGTGTATTGCAGTATTCTAATTTTGAAAAGTAAATATATGATTACTTGTCGATAACTGTAAACTGTTAGCATCCGTTTACAATAACAACGAAAGCTCCATTCTCGATGATATCACTTTTGTTCAGTGGCTCTTAATTAACATTTTCTTTTCTTTCCTTTCCAGGTGAGTGAGGAAGCAAATATAAACCGAGCAGGCTTTGTGCGACGCGAGCGACGGGCCCCAGACAAAAAAGAATATTACACCGCTTTTAATTCCAACACAGAAGAAAAAATATGATCTGCACTTTTGTAGACGCAAATGAGGTTGTCTTTGTAACAGGGGAGTTAATTTAAATAACGTTTCTGGGTAACCATTCGATCGGAGAAACAGGTGGGTAACTGCGCAACAATTGGTCTACTAAACCCAATTGATGAATTCTAATTAGTTTTAATGTAATCGTTGTGGCACAAATAACCTAAAACAGAGACTTCATAAATATTCTAGGTCTTGAAACGGATCAGAAAGAATACAGTAAATTAAAAAGTACTTGTAATCAATTTAATATACGTGACAAAGTAAATTTACGTTGCTTATCTTTCCGTGGGGGTCGTAGAGACTCATAGCAAATCGTTTACATAATTTTTTAAACCGATTGCGTACTACTAAATGAACTAAACGTACTACATTTGTTTTGAGTATAACCATATATAAAAAGTTAAGCAACTTTCGCTATGGCTGGTCCTCGGATGGGTTACCACTTTGTGGCATTTACATTTGCGAGCGTTTCCGTGGGAAGGCACGTTAAGCCGTTGGTCACGGTAACCAATAACATGGCAGTCGTTAAGTCAAGTTGAAGGCCTTATGGGCGGCTTGAAAATTTTCAGCAGCAGGTAGCCACAACCTGCGTCTGTCTATTTCAACACGGCAATGGGCTATCTACGTATTACGTGGGACAGCAATTCAGATAATGAAAAGTGGGCATATAGTATGCCTCTGCCACGCCTTCGGGGATAAGGTCACGCCTTATCCATATATACACATAAATATAATAAATATTAAAAGTACGTCAGTCAACCACATCGTCGTATCCTTAAATTCTCACAATATTTTTTCTATGGAAGCACAAACATATAAGTCTGTCTGCGAAAACGTACCAAACGGCACCTATAGGTTTAGTCTACACTCCTTTTCATCACCCTTAATACCTAGTGAGACGAGAGAACGTTCCGTATAGTCACCGCAGCTTCATATGTTATCTTCGCCAATCTTAATATACGAGGTGGCATAAAGAGATTATAACAATGTTCCGACAACGTGTTCCAACCTCATTGATTCTAGAAAACTATTTTCTGTCAACTTCTGTTTGCAGACAAAGTGATTTAATGGAGCCGACCCTAGAGCCATTTGAAGCAAAACATTACTCATGAAAATTATTTTAGTAAGTTTATTTTATTGCTTAAAGGGACAATATAAAAGAAACATACGTACAAAATTCGTCAGCAAATTTATTTCTTTGTTACGCTTTCGCGTCAAAACTATTGAACCAAGTTTTATGAATACTGCTTTAGACACAGATAAATCTAAACCTGGTAACCCAAGTCATTAAATTAATAAGACTGTGAAGAATGCCGTGGGTATAAACTAGTGTCATCTTGTCATTTGTACGCAGGTATATCCTGTAGTGAATCATTTAATGTGCTGACGGGTTAATACACAATTTCGATAACACCTAAATCATTATTTGATTTGGAAAATGAAATCACAAATCGTACATTACATAAAATCGTAGGTACATACATTAAATAAAAGACCAGCTCAATTTTCTCTACTTTGAAATAGAAAACGTAATAGTTCTGTTATCTTCTTTTATTTGAAACATAACATAATAAATTCTTACGAAAGACTTTTATACATACCGTTCAAAATGGAAATACGTACACCTAGTGCAAGGGTTAATCGAGCTCATGTTATGTAACAAAGACACTTCATCCGAGTACTTCGACCTTCGAACCCTCGCCCTGGAGCTGTTGAACTCTGTTCACTCACCTCGCGGTCGACGCTTTGTGAATAAAATTATATTACAGCTACGACAAACAAAGAACTATGAACACGAATATGAACTGCATTTCACGGAATATTTTGGTACTCTACCAAAGTAATAACTTGTAATTGTAATATATTACATTGTTATGAAGTCACTATTATATCATGATCGACGAAAATTTTGATGAGAGTTGAAAATATTCAATTCTCTTGCAAGCAATGAATACCTACGGTAAATTAAACTTAGAGCATAGCAAACTTTCCAGGAAAACAAATTCACAACTTACCCATAATTTGCTGAGCTTTGGTCTAGAAGTTATAATTTTTTTCCATCATTTGGAAAAACCCGAACATCCAAAGTTCTAAATTTTCCATTGCTGGTTTTTATAACATAGACAAAATATTAGCTTTACTCTATTACACTATCACTCTATTTACTGTATTACTTTTAATAATAAATTTATAAAAAGTTGTCCCTGATTTATAAAGATGAGAAATCAAAAACTAAATAATAGCGGTCAAATAAAAGTGGACCACAGACTTCAAAACAAGGTAGGTTTTGTGAGCAACTGTAATACTTTTATTTTATTTTATATTTTATTAATGTAACACAAATAATCGCCAACTGTAGAGCAGTTTGTTGGCGATAATGGTGATAATGTAAACTAAATACGTAAAACACATGCACACTAAAATTATGCATGTTTTGTGTCTTAAAAAGTCTATTCTGTTAAAGATTTTTGGCGTCAAATATCGCCTAGTTCTCTTCCCATAATAATTAAGTACATAAAGACGGTATCACATATTCACCCCATATAAATATCTATTTTTGGGAAATTTTCATACAATGATATCTAGCCCGAATTAAACTAATATAAGCTTGTGCTATAGGATCTACATACATACATATTGTCACGCCTTTATCCCCGAAGGGGTAGGCAGAGGCATGTTATACGCCCGCATTTCACCATTTGCATTTTTGCCCCACGTAACAGGTGGTGAGCCTATAGCCGTGTTGAAATGGACAGGTGCAGGCTGTGGCGACCTGCTGTTGAAATTTGTCTAGCCGCCCATAAGGTCTTCAATCGGGCTTAAAGACTGTCGTTTTACTGGCAACCGGATATAGGATCTAGAGAAGTGATAATAGCTCACTATCGTCATGCCGTATCGTCAGGGATCCGTATTACGTATACGGGGTTTCGTATTACGGCAAAAGCCCTACATCCAAAAAAACAGCTTCATTTTCTATTGAGTAATAACATTAGGTCATCTGTGGATATAAGACAAAAGAAGTTTAGTCAGTAAGGGCATGCACCCCGCTTGAGTTAACTGGCGCGCGTGGGCACCGACCTTGCACTCCCGTTCAGCTAGTGAGTTTAATAAACTTTTACGTAACTCTATACGTTCCGTAACAACTCTATAAAACAGACGCTAGAGTAGAGAAACTCATCATTCAAAAATAAAATGCAGAAAAGAGACTGAAATCCAGTAAATACAATATGTAATCAGGGCTACCACACGGGATTTAGGGTTCGAAATGTTCAACTTTTTCACAGGCAGTGGAACATTTTGGATAAGTACTTTTCATCTAATTATTTCAACAATCGTTTATCGAACATTTCGCATTCCTTTTTACCATATATTCAACTTTTTATAAAGTAGTTTGAACTTTTTCTCTCAATTGTTTTAACAACTTCCAAAAACCAAACTCTTTGGAGATTACCCAGTTACAGTGTATCAAAGGAAAGACAGTATATTTTTTGACCAATTGCTATTTTCGCCACTATTTCATCGACATATTTGGTTAGGCCATTAGGTGTATTGATTGGTATTAAATTACTCCTTAACCTGATAAAAACGAAGGTGTACTTACGAAGAATAGAGAACGATATACTGTGGCACCTACTTGAAGGACAACGAACTAGCGGTCAGCGACCGAGGTGGTATTCATTTATATAATTTGTTCCAATACTTGAATTTATGATTAGGTATTTTTCTAAAATAATATACAGAATATATATCTACAGGAAGTGAAAGAAGAATGCATGGATCGCGAAGCCTGGCGATCTGTCCTCTCTGACTACCCCGTCAGGGATACAGCGTGAATATAGTTAGTTGTGTAACGATTTTCGCTGTACCTATATAATTTGATTAATATACCTACTAGTGGTCTATTGCGTACATATGTAGGGCGAACGCAAGAAGGCTTGCTTCCAATCCGGAAGTTATAAATTTGCCTAAACTTGTTTGAGTTGCGAATTCCCACGATGTTTGTCCGGACGTACGGGTACATTTAGTCCGTAAACCAACTTCTAACTTCTATGCAAGCACCGACAACTAAATTATCATTAATACTGATTATAGTCATTATAAACGGTATATCAGATAGGCAGATTCTTATTTTATGTACTTGGTATGGCAATTATTGAAATGAAATAAATATCTTTATTCTTGGATGTCACAAAGTAACACTTATAAACGTCAAGATTGTTGCCTCTACATTTACTGCCAGATTCGCAAAGCAATAGGTAGAGCCTGACGAAAAACCTGGCAATAAAACTCATGGCCTTTTTTTCTAACCGCCAGTAATTACATTCGTTTTATTTACATGATATTTGAACAAATTATATAGTAATGAATATTTACAAAAGAAACAAAATCAAATCAAAATGCGAGCGATTCTAGTTGCCTGTTCTAAGGGGAGGCCTACCGTTATGACGAAGAATCTGGCAATAAACTCTATGGATGCTTTTATAAAATGTAGGTATGTCTTACAATATTAAACTTACATTGTTCTTTTGAAGTTATGTAAGAATAAAATAAATATCCATCACGCCTTATCCCCGAAGGGGTGGCAGAGGCATATTATATGCCCACTTTTCACCGTGTGGATTCCTGTCCCACGTAATAAGTGGTGAGCCCATTGCCGTGTTGAAATAGACAGACGCAGGTTGTGGCTACCTGCTGTTGAAATTTTTCAAGTCCTTCAACCAGGCTTGACAACTGCCATTTTACTGGCAACCGGGACTAACGGCTTAACGTGCCTTCCGAAGCACGGAAACGCTCGAAAATGTAAATGCCACAAAGTGGTCACCCATCCGAGGACCAGCCATAGTGAAAATTGCGTAACTCAGTGATCGTTTACAGAACACTGAGACCGCGGGGCCATGAGCGCTTCCTCTTAGGAGTTATGTGAGAACACTTGGACTAAACTTAATTTGCCTTAAATTTAAATAGTATAATTTGTAATAATTGCTATAACGGTATAAGCTGACCAGTCCCAACAGACGGCACCCGTGCACGGGAATGACGCATATATCAGCCATCGCCCTACTCAACCGTATTTGGCAATATTGGTGAAATGTGGGCCATTATATGTATGTATAATATTTATAACATGTAAGAGGCTCATCAAGATCTCCGGGGCCCAAGTGACCACACCTGCAGGCGCTGCAGTTGCTATTTAACGGACAAGGCAATAACGCAGGTGCCCTTATGAGGTTGGGAAATCAATCAATCGGTAGCCGTCCCCAGGAGTATCGAAAATGACAAGTCAAACGATAGCAACTCCTAGTAGTCAAAGTAGTAACTGGGAATACATTAAGATTAAGAAAAGAGATTATAGAGATATGAAGCAAAAGCTTTTATTTGAACCTTTTAAAAAAATTACGAAAAAAACTAAACTAGTTATCTTCACGCTATGTCCCTGACGGGGTAGTCAGAGAGGACAGATCGCCAGGTATTGCGATCCATGCATACTTCATTCGTTTCCGCATGTATTCGTATCCGAATACTGAAGAAAATTACGCTAACGAATTAACGTGTTGGAGCAAAAGTGTATAAAGCAATTTCATTATGTTTTGGTTCAAACTTAAAAAATAGATGATTTATGATCGAATTTCGACAATTGCTTATATATACATAGATGAACTCAGTCACTTCACCCTTCCAAATTTGAAGGACTTACTCAGGAAGTAGAAAGTCATCAATATACGGCACACAATTTAAAATGATTTGAAACGGTTCTTTCCCTCACTAACAGCAAATAGAGTTACGTACGAAAAGGGACACTCACCCTTGCGAACACGTGAGCCAACTGTACAAAGAGTTCTGTATGCAATATGGCAACCAAGAGGCTGTTTGTTCCCGCAGCCTACGGACGAAATTGATTCCTAGATGTTGTTACGTAAGTGCAGACAGGTATTACATTTGTTGTTGACTTGAAAACAACTAACCTAGAGCCAGTACAAATAACACGATGGTTATAGACGTTATATAATACTACGTCTTTATTCTTTACTATTTTTTTTTTTTTTTTTAATTGCGTAAATATAAAACATACTTAATATCATTTTCAAATAACATCACAAAAACCAACATAGGTTTGCATGGATGCTGAGACACTTTTGAGCAATTTTATTACACGGTTTCATAAAAATAACTAAAACTAAAACATCTACTTACCTATACTACACACTATACTTATCCTAGATAACATAATCCTAGTGATATTATAAATGTGAATTTTTGTCGGTACTCTTTCACGAAAAAACTACAAAATGGCTTTTAATGAAACTTTACGGTAATACGAGTATAGCTTATACATCAGAATAGGACGTACTGCCTGACTCCATCTTTCTCACTTTCTTCACAATTTATTGAACGCGTTCAACTAGTGAGTGAGGAACGATTGATGAAGAATATTCGTCAATCGTTCCTCATTCACTATTTGAACATGTTTAGACCAACGTAATTATACAGCATTAGAAAATAAAACCAGTGTAAGTAAACAATTTCTTGCTACTGACTGAAATTTATCAATCTTCTCGATTATCGACACATAGTTCACTGGAGCTTATTCTTAAATAGCATTTATACGAAAATTACGCCTCAACAAAATCATAGACATAATATTAACTTTCATAAAAATATAGTTCCGAATCTACATTGATACCCGGGATTACGGTACCCTCTTTGATGGTAGACGTAATCTCTCGTAATAAAATTCAGCTTAAAAACAACCATTACCTACCTGGCTACAAACCACCATTGATCGTAGCTTTTGTGTAAATATATTTTCTTTTATAATATGAAAATATTCAAAAGCTACCACTCGGCTTTACAAAATTTTTACATTATTTTTTGTCAAAAGATTTTTTTCGCAATATTTCTAGGTTTACAGAAAATATTAAAAACGTGATGAATTAAGTTAGGCATAATCTATATATTATTTGATAATAATGACCAAAATATTTAAATTTGATTAATAAAATTAAGCCGAGGAAAATATGAAAAACTGAAACGCTTTTAAAGAAATGGGATGCGGGATGAACACTAAAGTCTAGGTCGCCGCGACATTCTCTACGATCAAGCATAGTATACCAAGTACGATTAAAGCCTTTACGAGTACTGAAATCGCTTACCATAGATGTTATCCATGGTTTGCGTTTTAAGTTCACGCTGTATTTTAAGCAAACTTCGAGGTGGGGATCAAAAGAACACTGTTCGGCGCGCAGTTTTCTAATAATCTAGCACAAGATGAGCATGTTGTGGTGACACATGTACTAGTATGTTCCCGCATGCCATTTCTTCTGTTACTATGATTTATATGTTCTAAATCTTCTGAATTTAAACAGACGTTTTCTAGTCGAACTAACACTCAACAACGGCTGGACCGATTGACTAACTATATTTTCAAAATATTAATGGAAGTCATTGAGAATTCATAAAGTAGCAAACACTACAGATTTATTTTACGATATCAGTTATACTTAACTACGTAAAAGTATTATTATTACACACCACACTTAATTTAGCCCATTTTCAATATTTGTTCTATTGCATTTTGATATTTTGCTATTGCAAAATATTGCTTTTCTGTTAAATAATTGTAAAAGAGCTCTTAAGTGAAATGAAAATGCCGCTAGCGCTGTTGAGATTGTAAGTAATCTCATTAAATATTAACGCGTATAATTGACGTTGAGAGGGCGGAATACAGAACTTTGAACAGAGCGCAGATTTACTCCGTGTAGTTGCAGTGTCGGCCCATCCTCGTCTTGAGTGTTTGAAAACAATTCCAATTGCGTTAATCACTTATTTACGTCCGAAGTCCACTGCTGCTAGAGCATTTCTAACGAACTCCGGGAATTCCGGGGAATCCTAATGAACCGTGGGAATTTCGATTGTAATGAAGCAAGTGATTCGGAACTTTATAGGTGGACGCGTGGACTTTTCGTCTGTGGTTCGTTCTTAAATTGAATTTCGACAGTTTAGTTCAGCATTGTTACACCGAGAGTGGTACGGGAAGTAATTCCGCTCAGATCCGGCGGATATAGGTATCTCTCCCTGGGTGTAGGGATTTGCAACTAATCGGTTTGTTATTTCCGCAATTGATCGCCACGACGCCGTTCTGAATATGTGATATTTTGTCTTATGGTTACAACACTACATAATAACTACTGAATTTATTTCACTGACATGAAACGCATGAATATTATGAAAATGACGGATATTTCTAATGACTGCGCTTTAGAGAAAGAAGTCCTAGATATAAATAAATAATTGAAAAAACAAACTTTAAACTTTTCTAGTGATTTAAAATAAACACGTACCTTTAGTTTTACCTTCTTTTAGCTATCAAACTTCAACTGATCCTTTAAAAATGCAAGACAAATGCTTTTAGCTGGCAGAGATAAGGGGTCCGCAAAAATAACTAGCAACGCTCAGTGCTCTGCGACCAGATAGAGCTGGAACATCAAATAGTTCTCGTTGTTTTAGCCGATGGCAATATTGGACAGGTAAACGAGCACTCACTTAGATACATATTTAGTCTAAAGTGCGCTATATTTTCTTACTAAAGTTAACAAGTCTTATTCTGGTCTAAACCTGAGCTTAGACTTTGTAGGTTATTATTTATGATCCGCATAGAGAACACTTTAGACTAAACAAGTCGCAAAGAAAATTTCCTCTTCTCTTTCTTTTAAAAATAAGCTTGTTGGTCTATTAGGGTAGATGTAAAATAATTTCTTAATTCAAAATTGAGATTAATCTACTAGGTACTAGCTCCCGGTGTGATGGAAAAATATTAAGTGCTTTTAGATTATTATCGCTTGAATTTTTTGAATATATACATTACTATACTATACTACCAAATAACCTTTCAAATAATTTATACAACGCCTTTGCTACTAGGAAAATAATCACAAATCTCTGATAGAGCCATTTACCGTACTCGAAAAAAACATCAACAAGATTCAAAAGCGCACATGATGTAGGTAGGTACTTGTCGTTTATATCTCGGCATGCACATTCGGCATCCGAAAGAGCAGTGCCCTCTCTAATCTCTTCCAACCTCAGAAAGCTTGCGGGAATATTCATAAACCGTGTTCGCTTGGCATCCGCCGGTTATCGGGCGGAACTACGCTCCGCACTGAAAACACCTATCGAAAAGATAGGCGAAATTACAGCACACGTTTACTGGGCGTCAAACATTTTTTTTTTATGTATTCACATTGAAATGTTTATGTTTTACTTTTTATTATTATTTGAGTTATATTTTTAGTCTATTTTTTATTAGTCCAAAATATATCATTTACATGGTATAAAGAAATATCTAAAATTTAGGCGTTTACTTAATTTATCTCGCGAGATTAACGTCATGTGGCATTTATTTTTGGGATGTTTATTTTTTATTTGTGAAATATTGTTAATAATATATAAATAATCTAAAATATTGATACAATTAAAAGTCATAAATATCGCTGGGAGAAAAAGGAGAATAGAAAAGAAGAAAAAAGTAGATTTAAAAGAAGAAACAAATCTTTTAAAAAAAATTAAAATAATGTTCTTTTCTGTCATTTCTAACAAACTCTTAACTTAACCCATAACTTATCGGAAATTCTAGTTTCTTTTAAACTATTTTATTTATAACGTATTAATAATTCAATATCAAAAAGAGTAAACGTAATCCGCTTAACAAACCCGCAGCAAAATTTAATTTACCGTTTATCTAGAAAAACTGCTGTTTTACGGCCAAAATTAAGATCGTAACTAGAAGTACAGGATGGTGTCGTATCGCGTGGGTATTGCACAAGTCTAGAGTTTCCAATTATATCTCGTCTAGTTTAGCCAACTCATATAAAAGTTCTAACAGCCTGTGTCTTTAACTGGTTCTTAGTACCACCACTCTTATGACTTTAATTATGATGTTACGAATGAACTGTGATGTTACGAATCTTAAGGGCTTTGATATAATTAAAATATTAATTCTATTTTCAAAAGTTCTGATCGAATATATAGCAGTGTTGTAGTTTGTTAGTTTGATTGGTAGCGAGAATGGCTTTCCTCATTTTATAATTCATACACAGTAGGTAAATATTTAAAGTGCATATTTTATGTACAGATTCATTAAGGAACAGAGATATCTTCACGAAAATATAATGATAGTGTTAAATTTTGGTTAATAAATAATTTAATGAAACAGTTTGCTGATTGCTTTAAAACGGAAAATCAAAAATGAATCTGCAGGTAGCGAAAGAAGTATGCATGGATCGTGAAGCCTGGCGATCTTTCCTCTCTCACTACCCCGTTAGGGACACAGTGTGAATATAGTTAAGTTATAAAGTAAGTTTTTTAATAAAACAGTCAGGGGTCTACCCTCTTTCTCTAAAATGTAACATCGCTACTGAAAGAACTTTTATTTTCTTATGTATTTTTCTCTAGAATCCTGTTCAAGATTCAAGTCAATAGTGTTGAATGACGATTTTTGTGATCGAGAATATAAATTTCAGTTTCAAAACTTAAAAAGAACTATCGAATTCGCGAAAGTCGCTCAAAATTCTATATTCATTGCCTTACAAGTGAGTTTCCAATAATACAGTGGAATAAGTGGATTCAGAAAAGCGTCCATACCACATTCAATACCACAGACATGTTTACTAACCCTTATTTGTACAACAAACGTGCATATACCAACCAATAGACGTAGTATGCGATAGTATCGATAGCGAAATAATTGCTACAGCCTTATCTTACTAATATTATAAATGTGAAAGTGTGTATGAATGTGTGGATAGATGTTTATTACTCATGCTAAAGTACCGAATAGATTTTAATGAAACGTTACAAATGTATAGCTTACATTACAAAAAAAACATTAGAATAAGATATAGGTAGATCTTTATCCCAGAAACAAGTTCCTGTGAAAATAGGAAACGGGAAATTTCGAAAAACGGGCGGAGTCTCTTTTGAGTATATAACATCATATAAATAAAAAATTGTTTAATAAATAAAATGTGAGTGATCGGTATAAAGCACTCTGTCACTCGATTTCTAGACAATTGGGTCTAACTCATCTGAATGGAATCTAAACCTATTTACTGAATGGAATCTAAACCTATTTACTTATATTTTAAAGTTAAAGAGTTTGTTTAGTTGAAGGCACTAATCTCAGAAACGAATGGTTCGATTTTTTTTTTTTTTTGGATATCCCGTTTATCAAGGAAGTCTAAAATATTATTATTATAACCTTCCTTGATATCATATAAGAAGACTATAATAATAATAATAACATTTATATCAGAAATTGCTTTCCATAGAGAGGGTTAGTAACAAATTGAAAACTTATAAGCTAGTGTCAGTTTAATCTATAATTGTTATATAACATCTATTTAACATTAACCAGAGCGGGTCTCGAGCCGACGTGTGCATGCAGTGCTTAAGAATTAGACAGCAGAAGCGACTACCTATTGCCTCGAGGAGTCTGTTGGAACTGCCTCGAAAGCGACGTCACGTAGCAGCAATCCGCTTGCATTACCTCTTGGAAGCCGTCTATGCGTGCCTCAACAAACATTCCGACGCGCTGCAGTATCGAGGCAGGCCCATCAGCATCCTGAAACCGTTATTATATATGTGAATAATATATAATAAAATATATATGATATTAGCGTAGCCAAGAGAGCGGAGCACTAATCATAAATGTCAACAAACCGAAAAAAATATACTTAATTGTAAAATTTATAAACTACGGGATGTATTAGCAAAATTAATTACATGAGAGTTCGAAATATGCCACGGGAGTTCGAAATATGGCACTAAAGTTCGAGATATTCCGCGGAGTATATCTGCTAGTTAAATATAAAAACTATAAAGAATCACTTATTCGACTTTTACTTGTCAGGGTCTGATCACCCAAAAAGGAATCGTTCTGATTGAGCTTGGAGTTGCAGTTCGGTATTTAGTCTTTAGGAGATCATTCAGTGTACCCCGGGCGTCACGAGACGCAACTGGGACAGACGCTCGGATGATGATGATGATGACAATAATTTAAATAAGATCGACTCTAGTTGCCAGTTCCAAGGGTAGCCTACCCTTCATGGACTTTAACTTTAATATCGACATATCACAGGATCTGCTCTGCATTCACTAGCAAAGTGCTCGCGTTCACTGATCATCAATGCAATCGTATGACTAATAAATACGTTACGATTTTAATTCCATTTTCGAAAATGGCCGCACGATTAACCGCACAGTAATGTGCCATTACTATGATAACAAAGTTATTCTCGGCTTAATTTCGCCCCCTGGCGGTCTACCGAACACTAATTCGTGTTCCGCAACCGTCAAAACTCGATCTTAAAACGTATCGATCATTGATATTCGCTCTGGTCTGAGCTTTAAAGGCTGGTGGGAAAACCGAAATTGTTATTTTTTTATGTTTGTATCGACAAAATTATCTCTCTTTATATATTGCATTATCGCTACCATTAAAAATGCAAGTACCTACAGGATGGAGTGAGGGGAACATTATCGTCGGTACTTAAACTATGTCTTCATCGCTATTGGTCAGCAGCTACACAACTGGCTGGTTAGGCCGCTTTGACTCCAGAGATTTTAGCGAGGTTACTTACACCGTAAAAACAAACATTATTTGGGACGTTGGCTACATAGCATAAATTTCACATATGTCATTCTCTAAATAAAAAACGACAATAATTGTAGGTACAATAAATATAAAAGATAATACGACACTTTCAAGCTGTTTCCATACGAACAGTGGCGCCCCTCTTTGATCCCAAGCTGTAAACAGAAATGGTACAATCGCATGACGCGTAAAATAACATCAAGTACGTTATCCTCGCTTAGGCAGCCATTATAATCTCCTACAACAAGTATACAATGGAGACCCAACTGCCGTTTAAACCGAGACGTCTACGGATGTACGTTGTCTTGAAATCCTCTCAAATCCCTAAAGAGCGTCAATGCTTCCTCTACAATGGTGCACGTGAGATGCCGGTCGTCAGCCGACGTTCAAAGGAGCTATTATTAAACGAGTATGCGAACAAAGGTCAATTAGAAAACAATGTCATATATAGACACTGAGTACGTCTCCATCTACGTTTCGTTCCAACAATATTAAATTAATCTAATATTCACTTAGATGCGACCTGAGATATCACGGTTTAGACGGAGATAAAATCTTGGGAACGATACAGGTTCCTTTTTTGAGCAATAGTAAGCCAGGAAATCTATAGCCAGTCATATTAGATATGCGAAAATGATTAGAACTTTGTAAAAATTGTCGATAGAACTCTGTATAGGTACTGTCAAAGGTTCCTTTTTTTGTTGGAAAATCTGTGAGGTCTGAATACAACATGAACGAAGTGTCGAATAATAACTGGTACCTAATAAAATTTAAATTTAGAACCTGTATATACAAGAACCATCGATTTAAAGTCGGAATTTCCTCACGTCGAAGACTATTCGACATCCCTTTATACATCAAAGAATTCAAGCGGTAGCTTGCTATTGAAATCCCCAGTGAGCATCAATGCCTATTGCCACGTCGCTTATCCACAATGTACGGTATGAGAACAGGAGGTGGTGAAGCTCGTCTGAAGGGGAAGGTATTTCAAAGGAGTGCATTACTGCATCGGGGTACAGAACAATTACATCAATCGGCAGGAACGATTACTATTTAAAGAATAGCTGTTTTTTTTACAAGAAATATAGTATTTTATAAACTACAGTATGTTTTCGAAACTGTAACTATGCGAAGTACGAACGCAAAGTAAAAAGTAGTTAGTCGGTGGTACGAATACGCAGTCTTGCATCGGGAACGGCTATGTGTAGAACATTGTATTGTATAATACGAATGTGCCAACAAGTACCCAGTGCAAATTTTTACTGTATTATAGGTATTGAATTATACAATAGAAATAAATACGACGTTCTAATTTTGAAAGTTAGTTTGCACACTTTTCAACTCCTAGGTCCAAGGTATGCTTTCGAATCATTAAAAAAAATATGTTTGGGCTGGGCTGTCAACTACAATTTTTAGCGTTATGGATTGCTTAGCATCAGAAGGCATTTGCAAGGCATTTTGATATTAATATGATATTAATATTGTGGGACACTTTTCACCCAGCGCCATCTAGCCCAAAGTAAGCTAATATTAGCTTGTGTTATGGGATCTAGATAACTGATAAACATACTTATATATTTCTAAATACATACATATTATAGATAAATAACACCCAGACATAGAATAAACCATCGTGCTCATCACACAAAGTTTTCTTCCTGGGTGGGAATCGAACCCACGACCTCTTGCGTAGCAGTCGGATGCACTTCCACCGCGCCACAGAGGCAGTCAATGATGTGCTAAGAATGAAAAATAAATCATCTTAATTACTCAGATTCTATATGAACTCTATACCAATGGCTCTATAATTAGAATCATCCAAATCGAGTTCTGGATGAATGGAATAATGCTCAAAAAACTGTTTAAGCTGTCATCGTCACATACCGCATATTGATTGATGAGACTTTTAAGTTTTTTGGGGAAAATATTAAGAGTTTTATTATGAGATACAAACTCTCTTGATTGTGTCATGGGAAAATGGATTATTATTTTTGCAATTTTAATGAAGTCAAAATCGACATAAACAATTTTTATCATTAAAACTTTTACTTTTTTATTAAATTTAGGCCGTTATTGATACGATGTAAAGTTTTACAGGGAAGCCTAAAATTATAAAGATTTTAGAGTCGAATTGCGATATAAGCGGTAAGAAGAATATTCTATATTGATAAAAGATAAATAATAATAATAAATAATATTATTATTTTTATTTAGTTTTATTATTTATTGTATTGTAATACGAAATCTGGCTCTTAAAAGTGGGTCAAAATCGCGCCCAAAGGAGTGCGTGTAAAAATACATTTAAACTTCACATTTTTAATAACCCTAAGGTAGCAAACAAGGATACGGCTCATCTGAGACATCGTAGTAGCCTACCGTGGGTCTAATGAAACTATGAAGGGTTGTCTTTCTTTAGAAACCTTAAGATACAAGGAGCACAACATTAAAAGAATTTAAGCCCATTATAATACAAGTACTTACAAGGTGAATTAAGGTTATACATATACATGTCATAACAGAATTTATCATAAATTTTACCGTAGAACGATCGAGATACCGGCTCCATGTCTCAACTCTTGTCATCAGAGACGAGCTGACAATCGTTTTGACAGCCAGCCGGTAGCAGTGCGCGCCAGGGACGCCACGGGGGACCTTATCCCACTGACATTTTATTATTTTTATGCTAATATTCCTTTCATACAGTAAAATAAAAGTAATTTGGCCTCCTTGCCTTTGTTGAAATATTCAACTTCAATTTCCGTAGTACATATATTCCGGCCACATGTAATTTTCTTTCTTTATAACCAAACATTATTGCCTGCGATTGTTTAAAAGGTATTCTTTTTTTCTTTTCAAAAAACAAAAAATTCTGTGTAATTTAAAAGCTCTCTGTGTAAGCATTCTTTAGGCGTTATGGTTTTGTGTACACGAAGTTTTGCGTTTACAACACGACAACATGATTATCCAACTATATAAAAATATAAAAAATAATGCCGAAATTGACAACCCTGTAGAACAAATAACAATATATTTTCTGTGACCGATTTATTTATTCAGTCCCCCTTAAAACGCGTTCACCCCTTCCGAATAGAACTGTTTGACACTAACAATTTAAAATGTTTACTCAACGATTACATCACAGTCACTATACTTGATTTGTAGATTTCCATGCACTCTTCTGTCTTGTCGTAAATGTTACGATGTCGTACAGAAACTTCGTTTACTTTCACAGTCCTATATCACGATAGGACGTTCTGTCGTATTCAAATAATAAAGAACTCTTCTAATATGACAGAATAGAAAATATACATGGTAATAAAGCAATACTTGGCGAACAAAGTTACTAGCTTATTGTCCTGTTCGAACATCTTTGACTATAATAAAATATAATGTCTGTAGGGCTGTACACGGACGAATAATTTTAATAGCTCGCTGACAGATTATTTCGGAAAATTAAATTTTAGCTCGTTGGACACAGCCCATAAAATTCGTGCTTACAAATCTGTTTGTTATGACATCGTAACAAGATTATGTCCGTTTCTCACTGAAGATGTCTTCGTTCGTCGTCGCGTTGTCGTCACGACACGACAGCGCATGTTTTATTATTTCGCGTTATAAACGCACCGAGTTCCCGCCTCCACTAAATTATACAGAAACGTTTTAATGTGAGTA
This sequence comes from Thumatha senex, assembly GCA_948477245.1. Lineage (NCBI taxonomy): Eukaryota > Metazoa > Arthropoda > Insecta > Lepidoptera > Erebidae > Thumatha > Thumatha senex. The sequence continues at coordinate 10,394,808 of OX419735.1, forward strand.
TCGAACGGGTATCATGACAGTTTATGACCAATAAATATAACAATGGAACTTATTTATTGGAAATAAAGATTTCATGAACCCATGCGGGTGTCAATACCGTAGATGATAAACGTTATGAAGGCGTAACGAAGTTTCATTGTAGCAATATTATTTATGCCTTTATACCTTAAATTGAATGTTTTAGACAGATTGTGTATGTTTCTGCGGTTGTAGACCGTTTACTACTTGTTCAAACCGCAGGAACGTGATGCCACGACTCTGGAGTATACAGTTCAGTTACAAACAAATATGTAGGTAAAACAAACTATGTAGGTATTCTACATAAATAAAGGGAATTTGTATTTAGCTTACTATTAAGACAAATAGGGCATGATTCTTCTGTACCCACTAACATTGTAATCGACATCACTGAACTGTTTCGCATGTTACCGGTTAAACCAGTGGTAATACCAGTGAAACCTCTCTCTTCCTTTTTCACATAATATTGTAGAGACCGTGATTAAAAATTATCTGGACTCTACGGAGCCATCTGCTTTGAGGTTTGGCAAAGTAATGCAAGTTTCATACTTGGAATTTTAATCATATGTAGTGTTTTGTCAATTTAGTTCTGGCAGGGCAGCCAGCCAATGTAGTCCCTTTTGCAATAAATTAATTTTGAAAGTATCTTGTTTTACTTTTAAACTAAGTATTACATTATTTGTAAGTGTAACGAGACGTCCCGAGGTCTTATAATACCTCCACAGAATTACACACATTCTTGCTCAGAACTGTCACTATCACCACGCCAGAATTTAATATTTTTCACCGCCAATTTTACCATGTAGCTATGAATGTTTAAAAGTAATGAAGAACTACCTACACCATGGTCAAACTCACGCAACCCACCATTTAATCTCTAAAACTCTTCCAAATGTCGTGCCCAGTATTTGGTAAATGTGGTACCTAGTAAAAGTAGCTGTTGTTGATTTTGTTTTCGATATTATGTACAAGTTTCTTAATATTTCCAGAAAGACGTAGGAACATCAATTATTTGCCACAGATGGACTTAGTCGCTAAAAGTAGACCTATCCGAATACGTCAATGTGTAGGCGTAACTCAAGCACTGTCGTATACAGGCGGGTACGTGATCACGTGTTTAGACCGCCTGCCGTCGATATCACGTGTACCGCTAGTTTACCAATACCCTTACAAACTGTAGCCTTCTGTTTATACGTAACTCCTTCAAAATGACCCGCCGCCGAGCAACGTGCCGCGAAGTCCTTCAAATCACCAGCAAATTTATTTAGAAACTCACGTGTCCAATAGAAATGAAAATTATTACGAAGTTGACCTCGTTGCCAAAACAAAAAGTATTTTGCCGGCTTCCTCTGCTAATAACTTTTAAGTGAAGACTGTAATATTCGTATTCAAACAGTTAGAACAACTTTACACAATTAAAGGTGAAATAGAAATGAAAATATTTCTTCATCGGGGTTCGAAATCAAGCAATTAATATTCAATGGAGATACGATGCTAACATAAAGTCTAAACGTGAGTCCAAAAATATAAATGTCCGTTTAATTATGTTTTAGGTATCTATGGCTCTCCAATGTTCGGAAATAGCCTTGCATATGAATCTGAAAAGATTTTAAATTACAACTTTTTTAAACGTTTTCACAGCTTCTTTTGCTAAGATCTAGATTCACCCCACCTAGACCCTAGTCACATCGCATTTTAGTATAGATATTTCTTTAAATTAATATACTAGTCAAATCTTCGTCTAAACCAATTCTTAAGTAACACTCAGTCTTGGTCCAGTAAATTGATGGAAGTGTTAGTTGCCAGTGGAGTTTCTGAAGTGATAAGGAAAGCCACGTTTGAGTTTAATGTCACGTATGTGTGCATTTAGAAGCGCTCGTGGCCCGCGGATTCAGTGTGCTGTAAACGATAACTGAGTTATGCACTATGGCTGGTCCTCGGATGTATGACCACTTTGTGGCATTTACATTTGCGAGCGTTTCCGTGCTTCGGAAGGCCTGTTAAGCCGTTGGTCCCGGTTGTCAGTAACATGGCAATCGTTAAGTCAAGTTGAAGGCCTTATGAGCGGCTTGAATAATTTCAACAGCAGGTAGCCACAACCTCCATCTGTCTATTTCAACACAGCAATGGGCTCACCACCTATTACGTGGGACAGGAATACACATGGTGAAAAGTGGGCATATAATATGCCTCTGCCACCCCTTCGGGGATAAGGCGTGATAGAAAAAAAAAGTGTGTGCATTTATATCTAAGAATATCCTCCACAAATATCCTCCATTGTTGAGTTCTCGTCAAAACTCAACTTTAGAATTGAGAAAACTAAAAATACTGGCACGCATGACGCTGACATTATAAGCAGCTGTTCATTATTTGAACATGGAAAGGATATTTAATTGGTCAATTTAATTAGACACAGTGTAACAGTTTTACTGTTCAATTAATGTTGTGGTTGTATTGAGTCTTGGTAAAGATAAATATGATTCTACACATGTATAGTGAAATTCCCTCATGCAATTCGACCACACTCATTATTTTGGGCTGACATAACAACATTAACTTTGAAATGCGGTTGCGAGTTTCATCCAAGGCTTGCAATTAACTAGTTGGTTGATATAGTGCGTGCACGAACGGGCGCGCATGTTAATATGGCAATAATAAATTTTAAGCGGTTTTCATCTGACGCCGCGGACTGTCCCATAACCGAGTGAGCAGAGTGTATTAAAAAAACGCACTAATGTATTATCCTTACTATTTCTTTAGTACATAATCAATTCCATCGCTTGACTGGGAATGGTTGACAGGAATTAGTAGACATGACAAATACGTATGGATCTGTTTTCTTTGCCTGTCTAAGATTACGGCAAAAACAACAAAAAAGGACATTTAACAACTTCATACCATTATACCTCATTTACACTCTCACGCGAGCCACATGACGAGCTGCGAGACGAAACGCGAGCCGCGACGTTATGGTACATTTTTTTCGTGGCTCGTGCGAGAGTGGAAATGAGGTATTACAATTTTGAACTCAGAACTTTTGTTTTTCATTAGAAACAAATCATTAGAAATTGTAAAGGACTACTATTTTCAGTATATCAAGCACATAGGTACTTTGGAATCATACCTTGTAACAGGATTCATTCAATAACACCTGGTCAATCTATCTATTGAGGATTTCAGCTCGGTCTATGGCGAATTCATTAGTTGTGCTGTAGCTTTCTGTAACACATAAAATATTATCATGCTATCTGAGAACATGTGAATGGTGAAAAAAGTGATATGAATAGTGAATTTCGAGCATTTGGTTCCTACTTACCCACAGTTTTTAGAATGTGTTTTATCTTGTTTTATTGATGTAAAGACTACAAAATATTTACTCTTCAATCTCTGTAGGGCTAGTTCACCAAAACAGTCTACATTACGCTGAAGAACAAATGCTATATGCTTCAAAGTTCTCTTTCAATGTGTGCCATAAATTATAGAAATCCATACTACTTCTACTAAAATTATTGTTATAAAATGTTGCATACAGCATATTCATTTCCGGTGACAATACAGTACGATGATGAAGATAGAGATTGCGTGTCTACAGCTCGGTTCATGTTAAATATTTAAAGCAGTCTAATTTTAAAACTACTGCCAAATTAATTTATAATGTAATTGTTATACTACTGTAACTTTAGTTATCTAGTAACTATAAAAAGAGGGATTACAAATGGCGCCCAGCGTAGGGCGCAATATTACCTAAAATATAATTAAACACAGCTTCCGTAGTGGACTTTATGAATATATTTATCGGATCGCATAACCGCATCAAATATCCGCTTAGCATCGTATTTAACTGAGACTAAAACTCTAATTAAAACAGAGGCAGACCAAATGAGGTCTCTCTGTGTATATGACGTCGTATAAATCCCGTGTAATGAACGCAGCGAGCGTTAAATAGGGCCTGAGTCACTCAAATTGTCCACAATGCGATTATTCCATTACTCGAAAGCTGTCCGGCCGCAGGACATAAACACAAAGCACTTACCGCATATGCCTATGTGGGTAATGGTACAATACCTGTTACCTAACGTCACTGCTGCCCTTTGACATCTACCAATATCGTTTTAGATTAATATGGTAACCATATTGTTACGATAAGATTTTACAAAATCTACTATTGGACTTTACTCAGCCACGAAATGAAAAATATATTTTTTATATTAACAAGGACAAGAACTTAAACATTAAGGAGTTTGGACTTTATTTTTTTAAATCGTATGTAATCTACACGGATGTCTTGCTGGACTCGAACCGATTAGATCCACCCGGAACTCCTACCTAAGCTTCTAACATCGGGCGCCGCAGATAATTCCTCCGAAAGATCCAATTGAATTCCACATATGTGATTTTGTTTGTTTGATTGCAGTATGTCATCGGACCGACGACCGTCGCAGCTCGACCCGTACCGAACCCGCAGCGTGCTGTCCCGAGCACTCGACGTGTGGGCACAAGCCTCGCGCCTCACCTTCCAAGAAGTCAATTCCGATGAGGCGGACATAGTTGTTTCTTTTGCCAGGTAAGTCAGCTGCATAAATATTAAATACTTTTAAAATATTGAACAGGTTTTATCGGCGGATCACACAAATATTTAATCCGTAATTCACTACCACTAGACTACTATTTAAGTTTAAAATGTCAAGAGACCGAAAGAAAAACTAACCAGAACTGACGCAAAAGCCTTCTAAACAAATAAAATCGGCAGACTTCTTTAAATAGAGCCAAGCTTGATATATCGTGCTGATAATAAATAATAATCAAGTGAGGATTTAGAGAAACGTCCTATCCATTTTAAGGGGAATTTGGGAAGCTGTCGTGCGAAGCATAAGAATAAGATCGTACAGGACACAAGCAACGCTTGCCTAGCGAAAACTCAATAACTCAACTACTGATGTTAAATAAAGTTACAAGTCTTTTAAAAGCGAACTACGGACTTTATATTCTGAACATTGAACTATTTAAAAACGTTTTTTACATCTTTTTGAAAAAAATTACGTATGAGAACAATTCTAAAATATAAGCTTTTTTTCAATCTTGCAATTTAAAAACGTTTAAACGGGTTTTCACGAGCAGCTTCAACTGAATAATTCATACTTTAATAGATATCTATTAAAATTCGTAAGTTTAAAAAATTCAATACACAAAAAGTACACAATGTTGTTCAAATATTCCTCCGTTGCTGGCAGTTTCATATCAAATTGAAATAGCTTAGCTTCATGATATTTTTAAACGAATGAATAGTTACGGTTAATAGTTTGATAAAATGTAAACGCCATCCGAGCATTTATTGTAAAATCAATAGGCAATAGGTACATTACTACCCAAGCTCGACATTTCTTGGTGCGAAAATAAAAAAAAAACAAGTCAGAAATTACACCCTACACAGCATACATATCAGAAAAAGTCACAACAAACACCATTTTATATAAACAAAAAGACACTTGACTACAGTACACGGCCACGGTCTGACAAACGACGCGACGACACAAAGTTTCCAACAGGACTCTCATATGGAATGAGAGTAGGCCAAAGTTTCGCTTATTAGATCACCGTAAACGACGATATGAGAAACTAGCGGCGACAAAAAGCTCTAGTTTCTGCTCACAGAGGATATATTGCGTCCACCATATTGCGGGTAGACTGCAAACTTGCAGCCACCCCGGCAAAGTCCACTACGTTCTGCATAAAATTTTCTTTTTTCGAGCTGCCCCGAGAGTTTCGTATCATTTTAAGCGTTTGTGGTCTCGTCACGAGCGAACTTTTATTACTTGCTGTCGTATCAATAAGAAGTTTGCGAGACGTCTCATATATCATACGTTTAATTTTGCAATATATTATTTATTAAATATCTTTGTTTTTGAAACCCCTATTGTTTTCATACATTTTTAATACATTTCATTTATTGAATGCAAGCAATAGATACAAGTCACAAGTATAAAACAAAAAGTACCTATAAAAGACTTTACTGACATTGATTCAACACCATCGGATGTAAATAATATAACATTAACACAAGATTATTGAAGCCGTCTATAGAACAGTCAAGACATATCAAATGGCACGATGCTTACCTACCTGCCTTGGATTTTATGCGTGCCATTAACTTATATTACACTCCATAAAAGTGTGCCGTTTCCCTCTGTATTCCGCTGAAAGTTATCTTTCTTTGGTGTACAACCAATATAAAGATACTTTGCAAAGAATAATACAGGAGCTGAAAGGCTTTTTCAATCAAATGAATGACCTTAAGCTTCACCTGTATAAGGACCAAAAAAAAGTTTTCTATAGACAATTCAAGTCAAATGATTTTTTTTAAAACTCATATTCAACACAAAGCCTGCAGTGTAGTCAAAATTAAATCTTAGAACTTTGTTATCGATATTCTAATGAAAAATATCGATTACGAAGTTCTAAGCAGGTACTTCTAAGACTTCCCTTGCAAGAGAATTATTCTCGTTCTGTTGTGAATGTTTTACTTGGTGGTCTTCTAAGTACATAATTAAGGTCGTGAATCGTTCACTTACAACATTAAGAAGTAAGTATTATTAACTTCGGTTACCTAAGACTAAAAGCTTTATCAAAATTGCTATTGACAACCTAATAACGGATATTTTGATGTTTTTTTATAAATTAGTAGGTACACTGACGTCTGGCATACTTCCGAAGTATTTTTAAAAGGATGACAGCCAGTGAGGCTGACAAGCGCTGACATATTTGTTTGGTTAATGACCGCTTTAAAACTAAAAGGTATGGATTCGTTTTATAAAACCGCTATTTACCTAAGTGAAACGTTATTTCTTATCAATTAAAGAAAAAACTATTAAAACATTAAAGAAATTAAAAAGAGAACCTTTAAAATAGTATCTAATATAAATTTTGTGTTGTGAAATAATATAATCGATTCGTGTAAAGGAACGAATACGTCGAGCAGATTTAAATTTTTCAAGCCACAACAACTTTGTACAAACTTAAAATTTGATGCAAACTGTTATATTTTAGAACTTCAGTTGGAAATATCGAAATAAGTTTCACAATCAGTTAAAAACTTGAATATTCGAAACTTCGTTGGTAAATTTTCAAGAGCATGGTTAGGAATAATGTGAAAAATCTTTAGGCTTACATTTACAAAGTCGGTAAAAAAACGTACTTTAATAAACGATTATCACATGAGTAGACTAACGTTAGAGGTAGGTAATGTTCAACAATGAGGTTCATCGAAACACAAAATGAAGCAAGCAATGATTTAAGTTTTAATTTTCCAATGGAGAAGTCACTAAATATCCAGAGAATTTCCAAATCACAATTCTCCAAAATGAATTCTTTATAACTTAAGACGGGAACAATTGTATCATCTGCCTGAAATGAGCTGAAGCAAGCGTAGAGATGCACTGAACGCATTAGCTACCTACCGAACACTATACGCGTCTACGAGATTCATTGCACTCATAAACTGTAATATTGCCCAAGTAATAAAGGCTGCGTACAACTTAACAGCGTTCTCCAACTCGGAATGATATAAGCACAATCACTGTTTTATTGTAAATGTATGTGATATAGGTATCGGATTTATAACACATTTCGTGTATACTGCTCAATTTGTATAAGAGGCTGTTAGAGGCTAGAGTGCTATAAGAGGATAAATTAACTTATATTCTGTTCTTTAATAATCAATTTCTCAGAGCTAAGTACGTACGTTTAAAAGTCTCGCTTAATTAGTATTATAATATCACGCCTATATTCCGGAGTTAGTAGGCAGTATCCACACTTTGCCAGTAGTTTTGTTAGTCCCACGTAATAGTAGTAAGCTTATAGCCCCCACCGAGTAGGGTACCCCACAGGACGAACTCTGTAATCATCCTGTAATCAGAATTCCGTATATGACATTTTTATTTAAGCTTGTAAAAATTGAACGAATTTTTTTTGTTTATTGGAACTATGGTCCAAGATCTCACCTTTTTATCTAACGATCCCTTCTCCATTCCTAAGAGATTGGCCGCCAATTTAAGTCTGTCAAATGTGATTCCTGGAGTAAAATCAAGCGCTTTTTAACTATAATTTCCACTACGTTAGTTTTAAAAGTATATCTTAATGGCTCTAAAAGTTTTAGTACCCAGACATCTCGATAATATTGCAGATATGTATACCTTACAGAAGCATTGATCCCGGCACTTAAACGTTTAACAGTTTTGTGTACTCGTTACTCAGAGATTCGATAAATCGCTTTGTATTTTTTTCTTAGAAAGATGATATTATGATCGACTGGTACCTACTACATTTATTGTAGAAATAACTGGTACTATTATACTTATTGTTCCTACTTAATATAAAATTCCTAATATGTACACCCAGCCAAATAATTCGGTTTGCAATCTATACTAATATAATATTGTTTGCATGAGCAAAACGTTACAATTAGTAAAATTGCGAGGCGTTTAAATATATCAGTGAGTAACAAAATGTTATTTTCTGTTTAGAAGTATAATTATGACACACATATTATCAATTGTTATTTTGTTACTTGCAAACCGATTTATTTAAAAAGTAATAATACTAAGAAGTTTAATTAATAAATAAATATTATAAAGTTTAACAGCGGCCAATTTTATTGTCGCATGTCAGGTTTACACCGGCGCTAAAGGCAGATACGAACAAGCAATAAATCATCACAAACTCGGGAAGTTTTCCATTCCGAACCCATTATATTTGACGGCGTATGTCAGTGAGACATTTCCTCATTCCACTACCTGTGCCTGCGTAAAAGCACTCAATAAAAGTGCTGTCATTACGAAGGGAGTAATGTAGATTTCAAACAATAGATTCAATTTCTTACCTACGTACGTACTTAGTAGGAAAGATTGGGGTTGCAACGCATGTGATAACTTCACTTATTGACCTGTTATTACGTTTTTTTTTAAACTAGCTGACCCTTTCGTCTTAGCCCGTGACATACTTTCAATGGGCTATCCAACACAAAAAGATTTTGTACCTGAGATTAGCGCGTTTCACCAAACAAACTCTTCAGCTTTATATATTAGTATCGATGTAAATTGACGTAACAAATACGTTCAATAATTCAGGATTTGTTTTAATCGTTCATCGAACAGAAGTTGGCTGGGTAGCACCTACCTATTACTAAACAATCTACTCAAGGTTTGACTTCAATAACACTAACCTAAGCCAGTTTTATTACCTTGAGTCACTTACGAAGCGTAAAGCGTTGTAGGTACAGGAATATTTTCTCTATTAGCGCACCCTGCCCATATTGGTTAATGGCAGAACTTTCACATGGAAACTCAATATCGCAACGGTCAGCTAATATCGCGTGAAATATGCATAGGCGAGGTCCTTTCGTTGTTTTGTTGGCGCGAAAAATGATTAGGTTGGTAGTAGCCGAGCGTGGGACTCGACTCTGGGGACGCAAGTTTGATTGCTCGGCAGACTACATCCGGTCCATTGTTTGTTGCGAAATGAATACATTAGTCCAGTGTGTCTGTTTCATCTAAAGTGTGTGCCAACTTCGTCATGAATTGCTCATGAATAACAGCAACGATCAGTTTTAGAAACTTTCTTTTAACTTGCAATATTGCAACTCAATTTTGCTATTTCAATCGGTTGAGCAGTTTTGTTTATGTTCATCAATAACACCTTATCCCCGAAGAGGTGGCAGAGGCATATTATACGCCAACTTTTCACCATGTTTATTCCTGTCCCACGTAATAGGTGGTGGTGCCGTGTTAAGATAGACAGAAGCACCTTATGCCTTCAACTTCGCTTAACGACTGCGATGTTACTGGCAACCGGGACCTGCAACGGCTTAACGTACCTTCCGAAGCACGGAACCGGTTGAGCTGAAATCTTATATATACGTTTAGTTAGATGACATTGCATGGTTAGCTATATGACGTCATCCTAAATCTAACATGATGGAATACGCAAGATTGCGAACTAATTCATTTTAACTACAATATGGACATCAAATGAAAGGGCTAGCTGAGAATTACTCGAAAAATAAAGTACGTTACTCTAAATCCAATATGGCGGACTACTAAAGATGACTATGTTTTGCTTTCCTACGATGTGGTTATCACTTGAAACTCTTTTTTTTATACCACTGATGTGGCAGACAAGCATGGCCTACCTGATAGAAAGTGGTCACCGTAGCCTATGGACGTTTGCAACATCAGAGGTAAAACATCAATCAACATCAACATCGCGCTGCTGACCCTTAAAAAATCTTCTAAGGCACCTTTTGAAGAACCCCATACAGTAACCCTAAAAAAGCTGGGTTTTAAAAAGATTTTTAACTATTAACTTATATTTTTTCTGTGCAGACGCTTCCATGATGACCCGTACCCATTTGATGGGCGTGGATCGATTCTTGCCCACGCGTTCTTCCCAGGCACCGGGCGCGGTGGAGACGCTCATTTCGACGACGATGAGCTATGGATGCTAGACGCAGATGATGATGAAGAAGAAGGTATGAACAACGCTTACTTTATATCCTTTTGTTGATCAAATATTATTTATTCATCTATCACGCTTTATTCCCAAAGGGGTGGCAGAGGCATATTATATGCCCACTTTTCATCATATGTATTCCTGTCCCATGTAATATGTACTTTCAATATGGTGGATATATTTTCTGTTCAATGAAATTTAAAATACATTGCATTTTTAAGAAGCCTACAGCTTTGCCCAGGTGGTTAAGTTTTCCGGTACCCGTTTACCGAGTATTATAGTAAACTAGTGTTTCTGCAGACCTATATAAAATACACAGTTCCATCATACATTATTTTGTCATATATTTGTCATAAATTTGGCAGCGTTTTCGTTAAGAGACACCTTCAAAAATTATCGTTATATTTTAGGCAATATATACAAAAACTTAACAAATTATATACTCAAACAATCCTCGAGAACCACTCTATCCTTTGTCGAAAACAGCACAAAAATCCGTGCAGTAGTTTTTTAATTTGACGCGGCGTAGGACTTTGTTTTATTATATGTAGTGATTATAATAATTGCTTTCACCTACGTGGATACTGAGAAAATTCAAATATTTACAAACGCATAAAAGCTAAAACTAAAACCTAAAACGTAACAAAAGCTCGTTTGGAACTACAAAATTAACTAAAGTGCAGGGGGGTGCCGGCGTTTTCGACATTTGCATGTCAAAACACCTGACCGCAACATCTCATTTCCGAACGCCGCTCGCGTAAACCTTTCAAGGTAGGCGTGATTGGAAATCTGCTAATTAACTGTAGTCAACACATTATCGACACCGCTGCTTAACGATAGACACTTTATATTCGTACCGTCAGCAACGAAAGATACGATATAGTTTTAAACTCACACTTACTATTCCTACTAGTATTATAAATGTGAATGTAAGTTTGTTTGTTACACTTCACTTCACGCGAAAATTAGTTAACCGATCATCACATATTCTTGCAGGTAATTTGTAGTCACATAGGAAAGCTATTATTGAAAAAAAATTTACTAAATAAAAAAAAATGTTTGTCAAAATCCTGTTTCTCTGTCTAAAGTGGCGCTAACAAAGTTGTGCGGGTCAGCTAGTCACTGCATATTATAAAACAAAGTCGTTTTTCGCTGTCTGCTTAAATTTCATAGGTAAGATTCATAGGGAAGGTTTTTATGTATAATTTGTTAAGTTTTTGTATACATTACCTTAATTACAACGATATATGTTGGGCGTCGGAAAAAATGAGCCGTCTGGGGCTCTGAATAGCCTTTCTCGATAAATGGGCTATCAAACACAAATATATTTTTTTTAAATTTGACCAGTAGTTCCTGAGATTAGCGCGTTCAACCAAACAAACAAACTCTTCAGCTTTATAATGTTAGTATAGATTTTAAATAAGACCTCATTCGCGGCAATCGCATACTAAACTACCACTGTGCCACCGAAGTAGTTAAAACGAAGTGCGAGGCAGTTGACACAGCTATTGTTTGATATTTCGACATTGTAGGCAGCGACTGCCGCGTGACCTCCCGACCTATCCTGTAAGAGCGCCTACGTCCTTGTCTCGTCCGGTAATCAGTGAGCAGGTGCGCTGCAAGTAGGTGAGGTTGCGGTGTTAACGGTGGGGCCCTTTAGACCACAGACATATAAGACAGTAAGCAGATCCAAAGTTAGCGAAAAATAGCGTAGGCTATTACACATACATACACAGGTAGCTTAGCTCAGTTATTTCTGGTGATTTCTTGATAATGAAACTTCATCACTCTATGCAGAACACTTTTTTGTATATTTTTTTGTTTACTTATGTAACATTTTACAATAATTTTATGTAATATTTTCACTTTGGCACATTAATCTTTGATTTAAAGATGACAGCGGCGGTTGTCATTACAAGTTTGTAGCTTATTTGTAGTATAAAAATTGGCAACGCGCTGTTCGCTGTCAAAGTGTGAGTTAGATATAGCTACACGGTAATAACAAAGATAGCTTTATACAACAAATGGCAAGAGTGAAAAGGAATACGTTTGGTCTGCTTAATCTTTTACGTCTGTGCTTTAGACCTTTCTAAGTTTCTTAATCTACCTCTGAGTCTGACTGTACATTATCTTCGATCAAACTGGTATGGTAGAAAATTATTTAAAATAATGTCAACTATGTAGACACCCTACACTGTAGTGTAAAGCCAAGTGCAGTTGGATGCAGTTACTATGTGTATGAACACGGTTGGCAGCCCATAGATGGTGCCACCGCAGCATGGACATGACGCAGCGATTACAGTACCGCCCTACACTGCACTCGTGATAATTTACATGAAACGTATGGTTACAACAGCATTCCAAATTGTGTTTGGGTAGCCATACGAGAATTTCCATCTTTATTACTCTATATGCCCTACTCAATTACAGTATCATACCTAAATATGTTTACTGATATGTTTATGACATGAGTAATTCAAATATTAATGAATAGGCTCAGAAACAACTAGGCTGATTTTAAAAATTCTTTCACTATTTTTAACCACATGTTTGAACAACGTGTGAATTATATTTATAGTAAAAGGGGACCTTGTCGTTGAGAGAGCTTAGTGTAATCAAAAAAGTCTTCGCACAAACTGATAGGAGTGCTATATTCTGGAATTGATATCTCCTTAATTTACTACCATTAAATACTTGACTAAATATCATATTGAATTTTACAGGTACTTCACTGTTTGCCGTGGCGGCACACGAATTCGGGCATTCGCTTGGTCTCCAACACAGCTCTGTTAAAGGTGCTCTTATGTTCCCATGGTATCAAGGCATTCAACCAAATTTTGTTCTACCTGAAGACGACCGCAATGGCATTCAACAAATGTATGGTACGTAAATTGATAACAGCTAAATACATCAAACTCTATTAGAATATTTATAACAGGTGTTAACTAATTAATCATTATTTCAGGTCCGAAGACAACCAACAAATGGGCTAGAATACCACCAAATTATAGACCAGCAGAGCCACCGCCAACTACAACTACAACAACGACGACCACAACAACTACGACCACAACTCGACGACCATACATCCATCATCATCACAATAGACATCCCGATAAATACCCCAATCGAGGATACACACCTTATCCACGAACACCTTCTAAATATCCTACCTACTACCCAGAAAGACCGCACTACCCTGATCCAAGATACAACTACCCTGATCGTCGCCATTACAACACAAGCGATGAACATCCTCGACGCACTAATCACCATTACCCACGTACAACAGAAACTACGACGCATCCTACATCTTATCATCCTCGATATCCGCATGTGCGCCCTGACTACCCTAGCTATCCAAGACCAACTAATCCAAATGATCCAGCTCAACATAACCCAAGAAAACCGTACTATCCTGAGAGGACTACTCAAAGACCTACAACGACAACTCCTGCAGACAAACCAGACACGTGTGACACTAGCTATGATGCAGTTGCTCTCATTCGCAATGAACTTTTTATATTTAAGAATAGAGTAAGTATGACTAACCATGAATCCAAAGCAGTAAAGAATAATAAGTATGATTAACTGAGCATTAATAATATCTGTGTATTCTTACAGTATCATTGGAGGATAGGAGCTAGTGGACGATATCCTGGCTATCCCATGGAAATAACTAGAATGTGGTCGAGTCTACCAAAGGATTTAACTCACGTCGATGCTGTTTATGAGAGACCAGATCGAAAGATAGCCATTTTTGTTGGTAAGTAACTCAGTATTTAGAAATAGTTTTAAAGTACTCGGATAACCAGACGTGCATGTATGAAGCGATTAATGAATCTGCAGAAATCGAAAGAAGTATAAATGGATCGCGAGCCTGGCGAACTATCCTCTCTTTCTACCCCATCAGGGATACAGCGTGAAGATAGTTAGTTAGTTATATTACCTGCATGCGATATATTATCTTCAACATTACAACATTTTCTGACATAAACTTTAAATTGTTTCCAGGTAAAGAATTGTACTTGTTTGATACACAACACCTAGTGTCTGGATACCCGAAGCCATTGACCAGGCTAGGATTGCCTCATGATTTGGAGAAGCTTGATGCTGCTATGGTTTGGGGGCACAACGGCAAAACTTATTTCTACAGTGGGACGCAGTACTGGAAGTAAGTTATTGTAAAAATAATAATTTAACTCTGTAAATTTGTATGATAGCACCGTGTGTTAGCACTTACTCGTATCACAGATCTCTTATTTTATGGAAAAGGATTCATCCTTCAAAAAAGCATAACGTTTAGTAGACTTCTTGCCCATATAATCAAGCTTAAACAGTTATTGCTAATCTCCAGTACTGACCTAGTATTTTTTTTACTTTTCAGATACGACGAGGACGAAGGTCGCGTAGAACTTGACTACCCGCGAAATATGGCCATGTGGAAGGGAGTGGGCTATAATATCGATAGCGTATTTCAATGGAAAGATGGTAAGCTAAACTTTATTTCAAATTATATATCTCTCTGACTCACTCAGCATCATACGAAGTAGTGAAGCATCCATCATCCATCATCAGTGATCAGTGCACCGATTTTGTTTCCAAAATCAAATTGTAGATACTCTAAAACAATCTTAACGTCTATTTATTTTGAAATAAATTATTACTGAAACTGAGTTTGTCAATGAGCATTCAATCTATAAAAGACGTTCGCGTTATTGCGGGCCGGTAGCACTCTGTCTGTGTAGTCCAGATTTCCTAATATACAAATATGTATTTTCCTCCTCAGGTAAAACCTACTTCTTCAAAGGTAAAGGTTTTTGGAAGTTTAACGATCTCCAAATGCGCGTTGAACGTGAAAAGCAATCTCCTTCGGCGCCAAACTGGATGGGATGTCCCACGGAGCGCGCCGGCAGACGCGCCGGCTACCACGCTCCACCAGCGCCAGGCTCAACCCTTCGCTCACCTAGTTCTGCTTCTACTATACAAATAGGCTTTACTCCTTTCTTATACTCTACGCTACTGTTACTGGGAACGTATTTAAAATACTGTTAGTAAATATCCTAAGCAAACGTATTTATTTTAGTAACGACTGCAGCATGAAACAATTTCATTGGGTTACCTATTTAGAGATAAGCTGTAAGATAAGTATTTGGGAATATTTTCAAATTATTATTGACAGCTAAACGCTTTATATTGTTTGAACGTGTAGCTATATTTTGAAAGTCATTTTTTTTTTCTAATCCCGATGTATCAATGCATGTGACATAATAAGATGTATGCGGAAGTCCACTCTGGTCACTGGCAGTAAGGCTGTTAGGGCCCTATTTAACTTTTTGTTTAGGTACTTAAAAAAATATTAGCTATATTATTTACAGTGTTTCATAAGCTAGTGATGCGTATTGCTAAATTTGAATCAACAAGTACATATCGGAAATGTCTGAATTAAGACTAGACTTAGTAACTATTGCGCAAAATTGCACTGCCTATTTAGTATTAATGTTATTATAATTATTTACTATATACCTACTACCTATTATAATATACCTACTTTTAATATTACTATAATTAAAGTTTTATCTACCTATTATAAATTGTAATTTTAAGTCGTAAGAATATTATTTCTATTATATGTACATTTTGATCTCAATATGATCGAGTGTTTGGTTTGTTAATGACATGTAAGGTATGAAACACCATCCAATGTAGCTTTGTACAGTTTGTCTTTGAAGTTTTTTAATATTATGTAATAATATTAACAGATTAATTTAGAAACGTACTTGTATTTTATATCTGAGTATTTGGTAATCTTGTATCACATAGGTGTAATACAACTCTGAATACATTTAATATTATGCATTAGTATAATCCCGCGCAATGCTTACCTATGTTCGCGATGTCAAATACTTATACTTATAAGAAAATAGGAAAACGTCTACCTAATTGCTTTACCGTGATATCGCGGAGTAGATTTCGAAATTGTACATTTTGGCAACATTTTCGCTGTTACGGAAAAGTCTATGCAGTAACAATAATTTAAAAATAAATGAACTTTGTAACTACCTACTCCAAATTTATAAAAATAGCATGGCGGTAATACCACTAATTACATATAATGCTACTAATTTTATTATAATGAATATGCTCTTAAGTAATATATAAGTATCTAACTTATTTTATATCTTTTATGCTGGTTAAAAGAGGTACACATTAAACTGTAATTGTAAAGTATATAAATGGATTGTAATGTTTAAGTAAATAGAAAAAGAAATGCCATATAAGTCATTGCTATCAATATATAGCTATCTACTTATAAGGAATGATATATATACAAATATTATACAAACAAATGGCCTTAAATGAACTGTGAAAATGTTAAAGATGCTGTAATAAGAAATGTATAATTTGATTGGTCAACGGATGAGGTAGCAACGCAGGCTCCATTAAGGTGTTGGGCGATAAATCGGTTGCCATACTCAAAAATGGCGAAAATAAAAAGCCAAATATGACTGCTCCTAGCAGCCCATAAAAGCAAGTTCCAAATCCGGGTAGAGTTTGAAAACTACGGAAAAATCGTTATGGTGAAGAAACTGATGATGATTGTGTTGCCAATGTGGAAAATAAAGAGTAAAAGTTGATAGAATGAATATGGTGCTTATTATAGTTAGTCATTGTACAGAATAAATTCTCTTTGGATATTTTTGTATGTTGCTATTGTCTCTTAAACAATCTTAACTGTGAAAAATAATATAGGTTAAGTACCTCTACTTCACTTTCCTCGTTATTAACAGAAATACTCACAGCAAATATTTTGTAGGCATTCTACAAAATGTTTGTTGTATCTTGTGCAATCAGCAGTAAATATTCATAATAATAATGTAATTAGTATAATAATATTATTTCAGCCAAGGAGCCCGTAACCTGGGGCTACTTGTACATAAACCAAGTCAGGTATTTGTACCTACCATTCGAGTCGCTCATATTAAGTGTAGTATAAGCTACGTTAGGCTCTTTAAATTTCTTTTGTCACAAACAATTTAATAATAAGTATACTTAAATTTATTTATAGCAAGAAAAAGCAACTTATTTTAGTACAGGACTTGAATCTTCGACCTTTGCCTTATAGAGGCAATGCTGTTTGTGAGCTACTTGAATTGAATAGCTGAATTTCTTCGCTACAAATAAATATATTTATATGAGAACATTAGCATACTAATTGCTCTTAAATTTATCCATAATTTAATAATAACTGTGATATTTACTTTTATAAAAAAAAAGCCAATAAATACTGGCGATAAAAATAATTAAAAAAATTAAGTAAGTTTTCTATAATAAATTACGCAATTGATAATTTTAGTTAAATGTAATTTTCATTTAAGTAATATTATATGTTTAATAAATAAAATAAAGAAATTTCTATAAAATGTTGTAGTCATTTCATCCGTACCTAAGTCTAAAACTCTAACGTTAAAAAACAAGATTTAAATTATATAGTTATCTCTTCCCCTTGGACCAAGCCCAGCCCATCCCATTATGTGTCCACTTATTATAGCGTGGGATTAAATACATATACTTACTTTTAAGGGGATTACCTCGCTGAAATCCCAAAAACAAGGTAAGTTTAAACAAGATTGCAGATGAATCCGTTTGTGCGTTTTAAAAAATATATGGTATATTTAAGGTCATCACAAATACATTGTATTGTTTAAAATTTTAATAAACTTCCCAAAAATTTGATAAAAAATCTTATTAAATAGGTCCTTTTTCAACCTAAATTGCAAATTTTCTCTGTAACGGCTAAATAGTTAGGCATGAATTTTGTATAAAAAAATATGTACTGACGTATTTCACAATTTGTATTGCTTTTTTTTCTTATTTCTTTTAATATTTTTAAATTATGAATAAAAACCCAAAACCTCACCAGCACCCCGCTTGAAGCACCCCCGCTAAGGCCTGTGACGCGTACTCGGGACGCGTTACTTCAGTGTCTCGATGACTCTTGTGACGGGTGGACTATACGCGCGTTATTTTTTCCAAATAAAATCTAAAAGTCCACGTTTTGAATGTTTTATGAATGAAATCTTGTTGTAAATAGTATAAATATAATAATTTCGTAAAACAACATTAGTAATTAAGTTTGTAAATATATTTAAAGTAGTTTGTAATTTCGTTTTGTTTTTTCAACCGATCATAGAGTAAGCCTGACTATGCCTAAATTTAAGAATAAAAGTAAGGTGAAGCGTGGCCGAGCTCTCCAAAACTATTGGTAAGTACCTACCCTATTGAGTACATTATTTCTATTGTGTTTATTTTTTATAGTTTTAAGCTATCTTGAGAATTTCGAATGACGGAGGATGGAGACCTTGGTGACTGATGATGTCACCTACCTGATGGTGGACTACGAAGGTGGGTATACGAACCCAGTGCCGACGCTACGTAGAACCAGCGTGTTTGGACTCATTCGAAAGGTCTCATGGTGACCTTGGTGACTAATGATGTCACCTACCTGATGGTGGATTACAAAGGTGGGTATAGGATCTCAGTGACGGCACTACGTAGAACCATCGTGATTGTACTCATTTGAAAGGTCTCATGGAGACCTTGGTGACTAATGATGTCACCTACCTGATGGTGGACTACGAAAGTGGGTATAGGATCTCAGTGACGGCGCTACGTAGAACCAGCGTGTTTAACCTCATTCGAAAGGTCTCATGGAGACCTTGGTGACTAATGATGTCACCTACCTGATGGTGGACTACAAAGGTGGGTATACGATCTCATTGACGGCACTATGTAGAACCATCGTGATAGGACTCATTTGAAAGGTCTCATGGAGACCTTGGTGACTGATGATGTCACCTACCTGATGGTGGACTACGAAGATGGGTATAGGATCTCAGTGACGGTGCTACGTAGTACCAGCGTGTTTGGATCCATTTGAAAGAGGTCATGGAAACTAAGGTCACCGGGAAAATAACATTGTTTAAAAAAAACCTAGTTAAAATACCATTTAGTTTTTTTGCGGTGTAAATATGGCTATTATCACCAAACTGTAATAGTAAAAAATATTACTTTAGCTCATTTAAGTTATTATTTTTCAGGCAATTAAGAAACCAGCAAAACTCCGTATCACAAAATCAGGAATTAACAGATACACACGATCTGTCTAGTATGGCAGTTGATGAGGGGGCAGAGCAAATTATGCCGGTAACTTATTGTGTTTGCTTACACTGCGGTATATGTTCGATAGTTTCCCTAGCTAATTTAATTTGACACTGTATTGTTAAAATGTTTGTTTTAGGTTGAAGAAGATGAAGAAGATTTACCAGATTTGATTAATGAAGAACAAGAATCACAAGCAGAAACAAAAAATATATCTGGAAGACGAATTATAGACATAGCTTACTTCTTTTCCAAAATACAAGAAATAGGCGGCCATGGTGCTTTTAACTGTGGTATACAAAGTTTGAAACTTATAGGAGAGAAACGTGTTGGACTTGCTTCTAAGTTTACAGTAGAATGTTTGATGTGTAAAGAGAAGTTTTCTCTTTGTAATGTCACTGGCGACTTAGATATTAATACAGCAGCGGTCGCGGGCGCCGTTTCAGTTGGTATAGGGTATTCGCAATTAGAGGAACTGTTATCAGCATTTGACTTGCCCGTGATGTCTGAACCTGTATACCAAAAACGCCACGACATTGCTTCCAATGCCTGGGACAAAGCACTTAGCAAATCCATGAATGATGCTGCTGAAGAAGAAAAAAGAATTGCTTTAGAAAAAGGTAACGTCAGCAAAGATGGGATACATATTATAGATATGGTTGTAGACGGATGCTGGAGTAAGAGGTCTTACAAAAAGAACTACTCAGCAATGTCAGGAGCTGCTGCCATAATTGGAAGACACACAAAAAAGATTTTGTTTCTTGGCATTAAAAATAAATACTGTAGCATATGTACGCAAGACCTTAATAAAAATCAAAACCCAAGAACTCACCAGTGCTTTAAAAATTTTACGGGAACATCTGCCATGGAGTTAAAAATAATTGTGGAAGGGTTTAAAGCATCTATGGAAATGTATGGTCTGATTTATGGTCGCCTCATTTCTGACGGAGACTCTAGCACGTATGCGAAAATTTTGGAAGCAAGACCTTATCCTCAATTTACAGTTGAAAAGGTAGAATGTAGGAACCACCTTCTAAGAAACTTGTGCAACAAATTAGACAACCTAAGCACTGATACGAAATATCTTATAAGTTTCAGAAAACTAATCACAAAAAACGCATCATGAGCATTAGGTCAGCAATACGAAAATGCAGCAAAAAAATACCACGACTCGTTAGAAAATTTAGATTTTAGCACTCAAAAACTTTTTGAAGACATCCAGACTGTACATTTACATGCCTTTGGTAACCATACCAAATGTAAAAGCCATTTCTGTAACAGTCCACAAAATGTTGAAATCTTACCGCAAGCATTTTTTACAAGTTACTTATGGCAGAAAATATGTTTTTTTTATTAATACAATTGCGGGGCATTCCAGAAGTCTTGTTCATGATGTTGACAGTAACATCGTGGAAAGTTTTCATAGCGTGGTAGCCAAATTTGTGGGTGGTAAAAGAGTGAATTATTCGTGCAGGCGTGGATATCAAATTCGATGTTCAGCGTCTGCAGTTAATTTTAATACTAAAAGAAAACCTGTTTACATATTGTATAAAACAATTGTCGGGCAAAGTCCTAAGGGCAAAATGAGCACCTTAGATAACAAGTATCGCAGAAAAAGAAATTAATTAAAATATATTTGTTAAAACATATTTATTACAAAAAATGACAGACACGTGGTGTCGTAAATAAAGATTATGGAGAACAAACCATAAGGCCCGATGTGAGTGATGCGATGCTAGAACAAATGAAGGGAATTTTCTATCCAACTTAGATAAAAGTGAGGAAGAAAGAAGACAAATTGAAAGACAAACAATTTTGCAGAGCGAGTCAAGCGAATGGCTCGAACTCCGGCGCTCCTTGTTGACGGCTTCAATCTTTGGAAGAGTTATTAAAATGAGGCCTGATACTAGTTGCGCCAGCCAAGTAAAACATCTGCTCTACAAAATAAATATAGATGCTGCGCCTATACAGCATGGAAGAGAACACGAAAAAAAGGCGCTAGATCAGCTATCTATTAAAACGATATTGAAATTAGACCATGCGGACTTTTTATAGATCCCGAGATTCCATATTTAGGAGCTACTCCAGATGGTCTTATTGGAGAAGACGCGATAGTAGAGGTGAAATGTCCCATCTCAGCTCACAAGATAGGACAAGACGAAGCCATCGCCCAAAAAAAAGTAAATTTTTGGGTTAAAGATAACTCGGGCATTTTGCAGGTTAATAAAACCCACAATTAGTATTACCAAGTTCAAGGGCAATTGCATGTGACTCGGAAAGCAAAATGTTTATTTGGAGTATGGTTTAATGAGTCAAAGTCTCTGAAAACAGAAACAATAATTAGAGACGATGATTTTTTTAAATTTAAATTATGTACATTTTATTTAAATTGTATTTTGCCGGACTTTTGGATCCGCGGCACAGTCGAAATATGGCAATTAGAAATCCGCCATATATTTTACAGGCAATGAAGAACAAGGAAGACCGGAAAAAGGTGCATAACTTACAAAAACCAGAAGACGAAAATATGTGCGTACTTCAAGAAGAAAGCCTACATGCACCACCTTTACCAACACTTATCCCAATAAATGACCAACCGACCTGTTCACGATATTTAAATTTCAGTGACTTTTAACGGGAAGAGTTTGAGATTTTGTCATTATTATACAATTTATTAATAATTATAATTGTAATAATTGCTTGACAGTGATAAAGAAAATATCCATCACGCCTTATCCCCGAAGGGGTGGCAGAGGCATATTATATGCCCACTTTTCACCGTGTGGATTCCTGTCCCACGTAATAGGTGGTGAGCCCATTGCCGTGTTGAAATAGACAGACGCAGGTTGTGGCTACCTGCTGTTGAAATTTTTTAAGCCGCCTATAAGGCCTTCAACCAGGCTTAACGACTGCCATTTTACTGGCAACCGGGACCAACGGCTTAACGTGCCTTCCGAAGCACGGAAACGCTCGCAAATGTAAATGCCACAAAGTGGTCACCCATCCGACGACCAGCCATAGTGAAAGTTGCGTACCTCAGTTATCGTTTACCGAACACTGAGACCGCGGGGCCACGAGCGCTTCTATAAAGAAAATAAAGGTGATTATTTATAGCTTATTGTTTATTTTGCTAATAACCCTAACTATTTCTGTTACTGAGATCCAATAAGCACGAGCGCTTCTATAAAGAAAATAAAGGTGATTATTTATAGCTTATTGTTTATTTTGCTAATAACCCTAACTATTTCTGTTACTGAGATCCAATAAGCACTTACCTGGTCATCATCAGACCTTCAGAATGTATCATGTAGTAGCACTAGTGCTCAATTAGATAAACGTTGAAAGCTAGGTCATCCTTATTATTTCTGTTACTGAGAACCAATAAGCACTTACCTGGTCATCATCAGACCTTCAGAATGTACCATGTAGTATGACCAGTGCTCAATTAGATAAATGTTGAAAGCTAGGTCATCATAATTATTTCCGTTCTGAGAACCAATATCCACTTACCTGGTCATCATCAGACCTTCAGAATGTACCATGTAGTGGCACCAGTGCTCAATTAGATAAATGTTGAAAGCTAGGTCATCCTAACTATTTCCGTTACTGAGAACCAATAAGCACTTACCTGGTCATCGTCAGACCTTCAGAAGGTACCATGTAGTATCACGAGTGCTCAATTAGATAAATGTTGAAAGCTAGGTCATCCTAACTATTTCCGTTACTGAGAACCAATAAGCACTTACCTGGTCATCATCAGACCTTCAGAATATACCAGTGCTCAATTAGATAAATGTTGAAAGCTAGGTCATCCTAACTATTTCCGTTACAAAGAACCAATAAGCACTTTCCTGGTCATCATCAGACCTTCAGAATGTACCATGTAGTATCACCAGTGCTCAATTAGATAAATGTTGAAAGCTAGGTCATCCTTACTATTTCTGTTACTGAGAACCAATAAGCACTAACCTGGTCATCATCAGACCTTCATTATGTATCATTTATTAGAATGAAAGCTATGTCAGAAGGCATATTGCATCGTGTAGTTAAAAATAAATAATGTGTAGACAAATAAATATAAAATATAAACTTTGATAGACTAGAAAAAGACAAGACTTAAAAACCAGAGGAACAAAATTTATTAGACCTCTCAGAGAGCAAATGAAATAGGCAAAAACGATGACAACTCTGCGCCACATCTGTGTTCTTGTATAATCTTCAGTTCGTATTTTTTGTAGTACGGTCGTTGGTCGGTAGGTCGCGCCAAAAAACAAATACTAGTACAGGGATCAAATCTTCAAGGTCAACGGGCAAAGTAATGGCCTTAATAGAAAAGGTATGATGGTAAAGATAATAAAATATGAAGATGGTCTCTATTAAGATGACTCAAGTGGGGTCTCAAGTGCACAAACAACCGAGTCATCGACGCAGGCGCCTTTATACGGGGTTGGGACGTCAGACGGCAATCACTCTCAACAATGCTAAAAATAAAAGGCCAAGCCAACGCTGCTCCTAACAGCCAATAAATACTTACCCCAGACTTTAAATTTAGGTAGGGTTTGGATGGAACTGGGAATGCACAAAGATGAAGGAAACAAAGATATTAATTGTAGGTACTACAACTATACATACATACAGGGTGATACGTCGATTGCTTGTCAACATAATCATAATTAATTTGATAGATGGATTATGATAATGTAGAGATAGAAGAAAAATAATTCGTCTGGAAAAAACGGAAAAAATAATATCTGACTACTCGTCTTGCTGATATCTTTCAAAACAATTCCCCGCTTAGGTAATCCCAAGAAAAATCCATATCTCAAAGTAGATTTAGCAAGCATTAGTGCCGGTTGCTTTCCGACTGGGCTATTCAGATTCGTTTATTCGATTCAGTTCATGGGCCATTTTACCAGACTTAGTCAGATTCAGGTGTAATCCAAAGTGATTTGTCATGCGATGTTCTGCGGAAATCGGTCCTCAAGCCGCACTTGTGTCGGGGTCCTGCGTGGTGCCACTATTCGGAGAGTCGGCAAACGGTGCTCTGATTCGTCGACGATACACTGCTTTTGAAAGACGATGTTCAGAAACGCTTAGTGTAAGCACTACAATTAAGTCACCACAGTGCATTTGGACATTCTATAAATAATAACAATCCTACTTTTTTATAAATTCAGTTCCTTACATACTGTGATTTAATACTTATTCCATAGGTACGGATTTAGACTTAGGTCAAGTCACATCTAGGACTAATGCAGCAACTGGAGCAAGTGTGCAAATAAAGTGGCAAAGACTAACTAAACTGAAAATACAATCAGAGCTAACACTTACAAGGCTCAGTTGCCCCCAACATCTCAACATTAGAATAAGAGGTCTTCTTTAACTCATTATTTCTCTACTCTCATCAAAGTCAGAGTAGGCAAATATTATCACTGTAGAACTTGCATTCACTCTATGAAGATTGTGCTCGCTTCTATAGTCCTTTCCTGCATTCCGCTGATTGTTGTCCTTAGCAAGTATATGAGTCAGTAGACTAGTAGTAAGGATCATCTTGTGTCTTAATAACTATTGATGCCAGAAGATCTTGGCAGGGTCCACCCAGAACTAAAACTATTGATGTGTACTCTTAGATCTATGCATTATCTATAATGTTGAAGTACTAAGAAATACAAATGTTGTAAATTATTGACTAGCTTATACTCTGTAGGTCCTACGGGGCATAAGTTAGTCAATAATTTTTTACAGCCTATCACAGCCCACTACTGGATATAGGTCTCTCTCAACTATTGTTATTATGGGAGGAATTTGTCTTTTGTATAAATGGATATTGAACAAGAAAATAATAATAAATGGATATTGAAGCGCTTGTGGCCCCCGGACTCAGTGTTCTGTAAACGATCACTGTGTTAAGCAACTTTCACTATAGCTGGTCCTTTTTCTGTAGTTCTGGTCGTAGTCGTTAAGCCAAGTTAAAGGCATGATGAGCAGCTTGAAAAATTTCAACAGCAGGTCACCACAGCCTTATCTATTTAAACACGGCAATGGGCTCACCACCTGTTATCATCATCCTCTTGCCCTTGTCCCAATTTACTTGGGGTCGGCGCAGTATGTCTAAATTCCATACTGCAAAATGTTTTGGCTTGGTTTTTATGGTCAGCCGCCAGCCTGACACCAACCCTCCTTGGGAATGCTATTGTTTGGTGGTTTGCCCGCCACCACAGGTGTGCTTTTCCAAACCTTTCAGTACTCCGAACCTTTACAAGGGGCAGGTTGCTTTTTCACAGGGGGAGGTTCTTCTTTGGTATTAGTAGTCCGTGTCTATACAATGCGTTGACGTCAGCCATAGCTATGCAATACGGCATTTCCCTGTCGTGTACCATACGGGCTACTTGTGCAGCCCACGCTCCTTATACCATGACGTCCACCGTGCTAGGTTCATCTCCCATATATATTTAAGGCTCCTATAAACTGCCTCTGACCATCTCTAGTAAATCTGATCTCCCAAACTTGGGTGTTTGGAGCAAGGTGACGATCTACTTTGACGGATTATTTCGTAACTAGACGTAAGAATATCTACTTTGTTAAAGGCATCTGTTATTTAATATAATTTTTTTATAGAAATCATGATTTGAGTAAAACATTTTATTTAGTTACTGAAAATTTTCATGTTATTTTCATCAAATTTGCTCACCACCTGTTATGTGGGACAAAAATGTATGCGGTGAAATGTGGGCGCTTAATATGCCTCTGCCTACCCCTTCGGGGACAAAGGCGTAAAAATATGTATGTATGTATAAATAGATAGAAAATAAGCAGTCTTCTAATATTAATGAAACTAATAAGGGCAAATACAAATAATGACTAACTTTTTAATAAATATAACAAGATTTATAACAAAAAATTAGCTTACCTAATAACTAAATATTATTACAATTTCACTTCTTTCGAGTCTTCTTCTTTAAAACCTAGTTTAGACCAATCCTCTTTTGCCATTAGGTTATTGTTCATTCTGCAGGCTAAGTAGTCTTTCGCTTCGTTCCGGCACAAAGAATTATTATTGTCATTATTGAATAAGCATTTCATATACTTAGCCATACTTGTCTTGCACGCTCCTTCATGGTCCAAAGGAAAACTTCCTTTTTCAGGTGGAGTTGGTATAAACTGTTTTTGACCAAAAGTCATTGCAGTAGACATTTTCTCAGTTAAAGTATAGTTCGTTTAAAATCCCTAAAATATAATAATTTAGTTATGCTTTCTTAGATTTATGTGCGTCTGTTAATTCAGAATTTTCAGAAATAAACATTCAACAAAAATAAACAGCAGTGACTCCGACACTATTGACAGTGCTAAACAGCTGATTTGTTTTTTTTTATCAGTAATTTTTTTTTTTGGTAGTCTTCACCCATATTGGGCGGGCAAAGGAAACATTGTCCATACAGCCTGGTCTTCGGTATTTATATTTTTTTAGTATTTAGTCCTGTCCAGTCTTTGTCGATGTCTAGTCCTCAGTCCTAGGTCCTGGTCCTTGCCCTCAGTGGTGATTCTTATACTGAAGTTTTCAGTGGACTTTTTGCGGCAAGAGAGAAAATAGCATTTCACTGCATATATATCGTCTTTCACTATAGCACGTTAACACAACTTTTATGTCCAAGTAACCACCACTCCCCTACATAAAACAAGATAAATGCACTAGTTTTAGAAAATAATATACAGCAAGCGTCTGCACTTGACACTCTTCCTGCCAAAAGACCTCTTTTCTGTAATTCTCGTGAGAATTTCGACCTCAACTTGTGCGGAGCATTGTATGATTGTAGTCCTATATTTATTTTCAAAAATATTATACGAGTGGTTCTGTGAACCGTACACTACGGAGTATTTTTTTTATCAATTTAAAAAATAAAAATTGTCAACATTTCTTTTTTTTGTTTTGGGCGCTCTTGCAAACCACTACGGGACCATTTCCCCTCCCCAGCCTCCGTTCCCCCCCCCCCTCCCCGATCGAAAAACCCCTCGCTAAAAGTTGTTGGCTACATCAAGGATTGTCCATGCCAAGTTGCGTGCAAATCCGGTGAAAAATGCGACCTGTAGACTGAATGAACGGACGGTATAAACGGAGTATGTCTGTCGCTATGTATGCTTATATCTTTAAAAATTACGCAAGGAATTTCTATGCGGTTTTTTTTAATAGATTGTGTGATTCATAAGGGTTTTCTGTATAATATGTAAAGTTTTTGTATAAATTAACTAAATTAAAACGATATTTGTTGGGGGTGTCGGAAAAAAAATAAGCCGTCTGAGAAAACGGTGCCTAAAGCCTTTGGGACATAACCAAATAATGTAGGTATGGTGGAATTGTGTATCTAATATCAAAAAAGTCCGCGATGGGACATGTCTATCTCACAAGGATACATACATATTGTCACGCCTTTATCCCCGAAGGGGTAGGCAGAGGCATATTAAAAGCCCTCATTTCACCGTATGCATTTTTGTCCCACATAACAGGTGTTGAACCTATTGCCGTGTTGATATGGACAGGCGCAGGCTGCGGCGACCTGCTGTTGAAATTTTTTAAGCCGCCCATAAGGCCTCCAACTTGGCTTAACAACTGCCATTTTATTGGCAACCGGGACCAACGGCTTAACGTGCCTTCCGAAGCACGGAAGTAGGGCCAAATTAATTTAATAAAATAAAGTCATAAGGATAACATACTGTTAAGTACGAACAGGAGTGGATTTAAACGAAATATACTCACAAACAACCTAATTACTTATTTTACAGCTTTTAATTAATTATTTAATTATGTCTAAAATTTATTACTAAAATTGGAACAAATCTCCAGCTCTTTAGCAACGATTCAACTCACACGAATTCACTTAATCACACGTACAAATGATCACAAAAGGAATAGCTCACGTATCCTCGGTATTGACGTCTCGGTGACCAGCAAGCACAAAAGGACTTCGCTCGAATTGGCGCGTCTTTATATAGGGCTCACCCCTCGACACAGTAGATAGCGGGTATACAGCTAATACGGCCTCTCCTGACATCGGGCCGTCCCCGACCCGGGAACTCGTGGTGTCTCTGGGACCTGACATGGCCCACACTCGGCATCGAGCTGTGGCATAGAGCGCTGCGCACCTGATGCTTGTGGCACAGGGTGTGGCGCACCTTAGTCTGGTTTGTCAAATTCGTTATCTGGAAAATACAGTTACCAATATTAATACAGGTGATAGCTGTCACACAATTCTTTGGCAGTTATGCATCCCCCTTTCACTATAACGCTTTCATTTAATTCATAAAACTTGTATTCGTACGTCATCTAAAATCAGATCTCAAGCTCACATACTTCACTCTAGAGACGTCTCAAAATAATAAAGAAATGGGCCCTTTTACGCTTTGTAATCAATGAGGTATCTTGAGACTTCAGTGGCGGTGTCAGCGTCACCTTCAGCAGCTCACCTCGGCTCACGATATCAGCAGCTTGGATTTCGGGTAAACACACTCTCAGAGGTTTCCCCACAGACGGTCTCACCATCTACCTACGCAATGATATTCACTCCAGTGCAGCCCAAGCAGTGATATTCACTCCAGTGCAGCCCACGCAGTGATATTCACTCCAGTGGCACTCAAATAGTGACAATCACTCCAGTAATATCATCGGTCGTGTTAAGCATGACCTCCAAGTCAGATCCCACAGGGCTAAATCCTACAGGGCCGGATCTCACGTGTCAAGGACACATTTATCACTCACAATTGGTGGCATTAATTAAATGAACGAAAGGGTAGTTATCGACAGAGAAATTAGTGACACTTGTATGATCAAAAGGAAAAATAAATAAAAGAATAAATAAATAAAAAATTGAAGCGTTCAGACACTTACAGTCGAAGAACTTGCGCACAATTCTGGACACCATTCGCCACGTCATGGCAAGATGTATTGTGCCTGCGCGTTCACGCCGTAGCTATCGCTCAATAGCTTAAGTCAATATCACTCAATAGCTTAAGTAAGTAGCAGCCTCCTGGCAAGATGTTGAGCACCCTAAAGGAACTACTCAGTCCTGGGTCCAGCTTTCCTGTAGACTGTTGACAAAGCCTTCACCATTCTTGGGTTCGGCTTCACCTGACCCAAATTAATTACTCTCCTTAGGCATTCTATCTCATTTGTGAGAAAATCGAATTTTAGTTGAAAACACAAATATTGACTGAGGGCAGATTTGTTCCGTCTTTAGTGGGCTCAAATGTAGGTTGTCTTATCCCACTTCTGATGTTAAGTACGAACAGGAGTCGATTTAAAAGAAATATACTCACAAACAACTTAATTACTTATTTTACAGCTTTTAATTAATTATTTAATTATAATAAAATTTATTACTAAAATTGGAACAAATCTCCAGCACTTTAGCAACGATTCAACTCACACGAATTCACTTAATCACACGTACAAATGATCACAAAAGGAATAGCTCAGTATCAGTATCCTTGGTATTGACGTCTCGGTGACCAGCAAGCAAAAAAGGACTTCGCTCGAATTGGCGCGTCTTTATATAGGGCTCACCCCTCTACACATTAGATAGCGGGTATACAGCTAATAATACTATATTCATTTTAATACTTAAAAAAACCAGTAATTATTAAGCGGTAATTTAAAGGCTATTTACACAAATACGTTATTAATCCTTATCGTTTTTAATATGTTGTGGTTTACCATTAGACGGGCGCCGTGTTTTTGGTGAGCTAAATATAAAAAAAGGAAGATGAAGTGAAATGGGGTTTCGACCCGCCTTAGGTTCGGAACTCCAGAAGTCACGGATGCGTTCCTGGTTCTTGTCCTCTCTGCTGAGATAGGCCGGTGAAAAAAAAAAGGCATTGCACTTTAGCAACGATTCAACTCACACGAATTCACTTAATCACACGTACAAATGATCACAAAAGGAATAGCTCAGTATCAGTATCCTTGGTATTGACGTCTCGGTGACCAGCAAGCAAAAAAGGACTTCGCTCGAATTGGCGCGTCTTTATATAGGGCTCACCCCTCTACACATTAGATAGCGGGTATACAGCTAATAATACTATATTCATTTTAATACTTAAAAAAACCAGTAATTATTAAGCGGTAATTTAAAGGCTATTTACACAAATACGTTATTAATCCTTATCGTTTTTAATATGTTGTGGTTTACCATTAGACGGGCGCCGTGTTTTTGGTGAGCTAAATATAAAAAAAGGAAGATGAAGTGAAATGGGGTTTCGACCCGCCTTAGGTTCGGAACTCCAGAAGTCACGGATGCGTTCCTGGTTCTTGTCCTCTCTGCTGAGATAGGCCGGTGAAAAAAAAAAGGCATTGCAGGCTGAATAAACACATGGCAAACATGAGCCTCAGCTCAACCAGAATGCAGACTATCGCCTGCTTCTGAGCCACTCAAACACACAGTGCGCTTTATTTGGCAAACACCTGTAGCAGGTGTTTGCAGCACTTCACTGACAGGAATTAGCAGCAAACTCTTAAGACGAGTACACTAAACCAAGCAAGTCGCGGTTCTATAGACTTTTCAAGTCTGTTATAGCCACATAGTAAACATTTCAAATGCATACAATGTTTAATGATTTGACACTGAACATTACATAAATTAAAGATATTATATTTTATATTTGGTATTTATTAGGACACATCCTCGCTTTCTCCTTCAACAAACGTCTCCACATCTAAGGCCCCCTTCCTAGATTTCTTTCCACCGGGATTTTGCGCATGGAACGATTGCGCCGTCCTTTTTCTTAGCATATTGACGTCTTCAACTTCATCTGTAGTTTCAGCCCATTCAAGGACCAGCCTCCTTCCGTAAAGATGGGTGGACTGACATACAGCATCAAAAGCAGACTGCAAAAAAAATTAGACTGTTACTGTTATGTACTCGACAACGAGTAAATACACGGCGCGAATATATAGTGGATTAATATACAATACATGCTGAACTATGAAGATGATGATTATCATTTTCTTTAACTGTCTATCGTTTAAAATAGTATTACGATGGTTCTCAGTTTTGAAATTGAACATGAAATCCAATTTCACTACAGTTTCAGTTTCACCACTGAATATGTACAGGCCCGGTAAAAGTCTCATTGCGGTTCTTTATACGATATAAATATCGACTCCTGAGTGTACACAATAAGGTTCAATTTACGGCGCACAACGCTAACCTTAATATACACATTTTGTCTCTCTTTCTATTACATAACTGTTATCTATACGGACAGAATAAGGTTATTTTGTCGTGAATTGTCGTAGCGAGTGACATAACCTCCAACGTGGTGGATCGATCTCATTCAGTGGGTTACCACGGACGGTACGGAACCACGGAAAGTCATGTAAATAAATAAGACAAATATTTTGGGACATACTCACACAACGCTAAACCAATAGCTAGCTAGCTAGCGCGGAGTAAAGGCTTATAACGGAATAAAGCCAAACTTAATACAGAATCTAACCTATTATCATTTAGCGGGCCATTTTAATCAATATAATATTCATATTATAATATAAATGTACAATCAATGGAATTGCCCTCTATCTCCCGTCGATGGAGAACGTTCCCGATATGCAGACAAGCGTACGGCCCACCTAATGGAAAGTGGTCACCGTAGCCTATGGAAGTTTGCAACACCAGAGGTGCAGCAAACGCGCTGCCGACCCTTTATAAACCTTCGAAAACCCCTTTTGAAGAACCTGAAAGGCGTGCTTTTGGGATATTAAGGCTGGAAGTTACGCCCTCTTGTAATTTTTAGAACAATCCAGAACATTAGTAATCCAAAACACTTCCAAATTTGCGTTAGAGATGTGAGCTCGAAGCAGCGGGCGTTTGAAGTATGTCACGGGCAAAGCAGGAAAACACTGCTAGCGCATTATATAAATTATACAGTTAATTTTAAGTATCTGTAGTTCGCCGCATGATAGATTCCTGTATTTTGAGGCCCTAGAACTTGTAGTAGTAACTTGGAACATTAATGTGGGCAAATATTTTTATACAATTCTTACCTTAGCATCAGCTTTGGTATAATAGTCAACGAAAGCAAACCCGCGGTGTTGTTCCGACCCTGGTGACAGTTTCTTGGGTAGCCTTAACGTTTTTATTTCACCAAATGCTCTGGAAATTCAGTAACAAGTATTATAAAAAACTATAGTTATTCATTAATAAGTAAATTTGTTTAAAATATTGGTATAAATATAACATTTGGCTGAGTTCTCATTGAAAATGAAATCATTTTTTAAAGCAGATTTAATAAATTAATAATATAAAATCGTTTTTTTTTTGACATTATTTTTGAGCATTTACTCAAAAAGAATAATTTTAGCAAGTCTTTTCATTTGCTACAAAAGGCATTACAAGGCAGCATAAGAAAGTAAATTTGCCATCAATCCTACCTGAATATTTCATGTAATTCATTCCTGTTTGCTTGGAAGGGTACATTTCTTACGAGTATCTTGGTCCCATTTTGAACAGTATCCTTATTTGACTTTTTAGATGTTCGTACTTCATTTCTGTAAATGAAAATAGATATTATATAGTTGAATATTTGTGGGTGTTTAGTTCTACAAGTTTAAACAGCTGGACCAATTTGGATAAAAAATAGTGAGGAGGAAGACAAGGATTAGCACATAGGGATGTATCCTAGGAACAGGTTCCTATAAAAAACGGGTTCGCATCCATTTACTATCGCTTTTACTTTTACAAAAATGTATGAAAATTTGCCCGATTTGTTGCCATTTATGATTACTGCTCCGCTCTCCAGAGCAGTAGCGTGATAATATATAGCCTATAGCCTTTCTCGATAATTAGGCTATCCAACACAAAAAGAATTTTATAATTCGGACCATTATATATTTAGAATAGCGCGTTCAACCAAACAAAGCCTTTAGCTTTATATATTAGTACTAGTTGACCCGCGCGGCTTCGCCCGTAGCAGGCCTTTATCCCCGTCGCACCCATTTAATCCCGTCGTTTATTAGGTAGGTACTTTTACAATAATGTATGAAAATTTGTCCGATTTGTTGACGTTTATGTTTACTCTCTAGGTCAGTGGCGTGATGCTATATTCTATGTACATATTGAAAGTAGAGTAGGTCCCAGATCGCACACAACCTTTTTGTAGTGAGCCGATCAGGCGTCTGAGTGATTAGCGATGCGAATGGCGCCGACTGACCACGAACGGCCGCCGCGCATGCGCTCTCCGCTGATCTCTCGCCATTATACACGAACTGAACGCGTTAATTCAGAAAAAATACAATAAAATGATTGTAGTGAGGTAACCTTATAAGATAGTTATATACTGTCGCGGACTTTATTTTAGAACTTTTAAAGGGGAACATTTATGTAAAACATAATTTTTGCGTAACATTAACCGTTTAGGCAGGTTCGTAACGTAAGGTTTCAAGTAGAATATTTTTCCCCGGATTTTGCCACATTTATCATTGCAGTTCCGCACCTACTAGTCGTAGCGTGATACTATATATGCTATATAACACAAAAATAAACTTTTAAATAAAATCAGTTGGTCCTGAGATTAGCGCGTTCAACCAAACAAACAAACTCTTCAGCTTTATAATATTAGTATAGATAGAAGTCTAGATAAGTACCTACTGAACGTGTGGAATGAACTCCCTGCCTGGGTTTGCCCGTCTACAGTATTGGGTTTTAGAAAAGGGGTCTTAGAAGGTATTACAGGGTCAGAAGTGCGAGTGCCGCACCTCTGGTGTTGCAAATGTCCATAGGTGGTGACCACTTTCCATCAGGTGGACCGTTAGCTTGTGGTATAAAAAAAATGTGGCTCCATAGTGGTGGAGACTACCACTCAATAAGGAAAGAGTTCGATTCCCGGGTCGGAACAAATATTTGTATGATCCACAAATGTTGGTTTCGGAGTTTAGGTGTTTCCTATGTATATGTATGTATTTAGAAATATATAATTAGTATGTATATTAGTTGTCTAGATCCCATAGTACAAGCTTATAGCTTAGTTTAGGCTAGATGGCGCCGTCTAAAACGTGTCGCACAATATTTATTTATTATATTATTTCTTGTACAAAAACTTACGAATTTCCCCTTTCTGATCTTTTCAATTCCAACGTCTTCCCATCCAGAAGGGAGCCTTGGATTAGTTTCAATGCCTCATTTGCATCATTCTTCCTATAGTACTGAACAAAACCATATCCCATTGGAAGTAACTGCCCTGGGTTTTTGGGATCCTTTTTCTGTGCTATCGACACACTGTGCACTTTGCCTGCCTCAGAAAAATGCTGCAGAAGAAAAAATTATGATTAGAATAGACACTTGTTCATATATCTTATTTGAAGCGCTCGTTGCCCCACTGACTCCGTGTTATGTAAACGTTCACTGCGCAAAGCAACTGTCGCTATGGCTGG
Source organism: Thumatha senex (assembly GCA_948477245.1). Taxonomy (NCBI): domain Eukaryota; kingdom Metazoa; phylum Arthropoda; class Insecta; order Lepidoptera; family Erebidae; genus Thumatha; species Thumatha senex. The sequence continues at coordinate 10,429,909 of OX419735.1, forward strand.
TCACGGATGGGTGATCTGTGTTATTTCCATTTACAAGCTTTCCGTGCTTCAGAAAGCACGTTAAGCCGTTGGTGCCGGTTTCCAGTAACATGGCAGTCGTTAAGCCAAGTTGAAATTTGAAAAATTTCAACAGCAGGTAGCCACAACCTGAGTCTGTCTATTTCAACACGGCAATGTGCTCACCACTTATTACATGGGACAGGAATGCACCGTAGCCTATGGACGTTTGCAACACCAGATGTGCAGCACTCGCGCTGCCGACCCTTTAAAAACCTTCTAAGACCCCTTTAGAAGATCCCCATACTGTAGACGTTCCGAAAAACCCAGACAGGGAGTTCATTCCAAAATCTAAGCGCACACGGAATAAAGCCTCTATCGGACTTAACGCTATGCGAGCGCTCCGGACGCAAAGTGTGAGGGTGAACACACTGAGTATGGCGAGCGGTGCTATGATAGAAGGTAGCCGTGGGCATCATATCAAACAACTTTTCAGAGCCCAGACCGTTGTACAGGTGATAGAACACGTTTAAAGAGGCAAAGTCTCTCCTGTCTCCTGGTCGACACCGCCCGCTAGTAAAGAATCGTTGACAATCCTCATAGCACGCCCGTCTGCCATATCGAAGGGACGAAGCTGGTATTCAGGTGCACCGGCAAAAGGTGGCCGCACTTGCGACTTATAGAGGAGCAGTGTTTGCTCTGCAGTAACGTACTGCCGCGCCCTGTTGAGCACATCCAGCTTTTTAGACTCTTGCTTCGCCTCTTCCACTAAATGATTTCGGTATTGGACGTCACTAGAGATCTCAACACCAAGTATCCTAATACTATTAGAGATGGAAAGAAGTGTCCTGGAATTGAGGGTATATATAAGTTAAATGAGTTGGCGTTGGCGCCCTTACTTTTCTTTCAGGCTTTCAGGTCAGACGGTAAATGGGTTGATATTTGTGGATGTGGTATTAAACAAGTAACGCATCCTTCACTATCGTAGCGAAGGAATCAGACACCACCGAAACCGAAATTGATAATTCAAAATCGACTATGCACGTATTCATGTGTCCTGAATCGAATGCCGCAAATCGTTTGTCTCCGTCTGTTATGGTTTCTAAGAAATAGCTGCATACGTAGACGGACAGGCTGTGCAGTTTTGTAAGACTTTTGAGGTGAAGAAGTTTAAAACGTTACACATCAAAAAGAGCGTCCAGCATAATTGAAATTGAGAATATGCAGTAATTTGCAAAGCAATACATACCGATTTAAGACTATCTTCAGTCGTTTTGAAATTAAGATTTTTGACAAACAGTGTGGTATTATTTTCCGGTTCTTCTTCGTCTTCAACGTCTTCTTTGACATCAACCTCCTTGTTAATCTCATCATATACTATTGTATCTGTTTTATCAGGAAGATTGTCTTTGGTATGTTTAGTTTTTTCTTCTGTACTCTGACTACTAGTTTCTGTGTTATTTTTGGGAGACGGTTTCAAAAATGTATTTTCAGGCGCCCATTCCAGATATAACGGAGCACTTTTGAACTGAGAATATGCTAGTTTATTAAATGCCTTCTTAGCTTCGAATGGTTCAATAAAATCGACTAGAGCTGTAATACCGTGTAATGGCATTAAGAACCTTGCTATTTGTCCGTGTTTTTCAAATAATGCTTTTATTTCGTCTTTGTCTGTACCGGCGGGTAAATTTTTCACTAGTATGCACGTTTTAGATCTCTTTTTGGCGACCTGTAAACAAATTTGGGATTTAGAATGTTTCTGTTTAGAGGCAAGCAATTGCCTTATACTATAGTGTCACATTACACACTAAGCATATAATACATAAAGTTATAATCAGTACTTACTTTGTTGAATGCATCTAGATATACTCCATTTTGTTCTAGGAAAGCCCTGGTTTCCGCAACCAATTGTGTTTCACCTAGAGCTAATCTAACTGCAGCGCTTGTATCTGTCATAAAATAAACAGAATAAATATTTGCGAACATTATACACATAACGCCATCTACCCTTATAGTTAGCTGAGCTTTGTATTATGAAGTCTTAATAACTGATACAAAATTTTGTATACGTTTCTTTCGTAATACATATTATACATAGAAAACTCCAAAATTACCATTTCCAGATCACAATTTTTATAAGTACCGACACGCACCAATTTTAATTATCATAAGTAAACCTATTAGTTTCGTCATGTAGTAAGTACGTCTATCTATCTCTGTCTGTCCACAGTCTACCCTATAAAGGCGCCTGATTTATTGCCTAGTATGTTAGTCAGCAGATGAGCTCACTTAGGCCCCGGAATTATTGAGCTATAATGGAGAACACAAAATGGTCAAAATATTACTATCAAATACAGCTTAAATTGGAGCGTAGTTCATGTACATTACGTGAGTTTTTATTTCACTTCAATTCATGCAGTATTTCCGAAGTTATAATGAAGAGAAGTTATAGCCTTTTTTTGAATTTTCGAGATTTGGCGCGCTCATTATGACGTCACAACGTAGCACAGACTGCGACAAGGTGCGGCGCGACGTACGGGTGCGAGCGAGAGCGCGGCTGTTGAATGAGCCGTGTTGTGACGTATGCGGTCACCCGCGTTATACGCCCTTTGATCGTAAATATTTCAGCCATTTTTTGAAATATAAAAAAATTAAAAACACCGTTTTTCTCGTGTTATTTTGTAGATTTATTTGGCATTTTAAGTAAAAAAACGTTTGTCAGACCCATTTAGTACGGATATACAAATATTAATCACGCCGACACGACGACATAAAATAAAATCTATACAATGATTTTATTCCACCTCTACATATAAAAAAAAGAGAATGTATTTTCTTTCTTGCTGACCCTATGGTGTAGGGGGGTTTTATTAGAAGCACAGCCGAAAGATCACACAGTCGGTCAACGAAGCTGTCTAGACAGAGAAATCGTGCTGGGGGCAAAGGAAGAGACGCGGGAGGGTATGTCCCGAGCTGCGAACAAAATGTTGTTAGTAGTTTGGGACAGTCTTTCAGGGCTGACACATTCACGACCGCTTGCTATATTTATTTTAAATTTGTATCGATTTTTTAAATTAATTACTTAATTTAAAAAAAAAACTTAACGGAAGAAAGATAAAAATTCATGTCGTTATGGATAGTTCTTTTTATTAGAAAGCGTTTACTAATTGGCTGACCAGACGTTGTAGTTATAAAATTATTATGTTGGGAACAAAACCGACAAAAAGACGTTGTCGGCATTTTTGTCGACATAAAGGCGTAACGCTACTGGTAGGTTTTTTCTCTTTATACTGTGTTAGAAGTATAAAATCTGAAATGATGAATCACACTTAATAAAAAAAATATTTCGAAGCATATATAAAGCACTTACTCTTATTATTATCATTGAGAAGTTGCTCCTTAGTAGTATTGTAGTTAGTCGCGATAAGATCTGCAACCGCATTGGCGCCGAGGAACAGTACGTTCCAGTTGTGGGACGACTTAGCTTGAGCTTTTTTTTTCTTCGCCTTCTTCTCTTTGAATGATAACCCTTCTGCAATAAAAGCATACAAATTAAATCTATGGCCTTATCTTACAGCTATATTCGGCAAAACTATTAAAATGTATTTAATTGTTTTCCTGGGTGCTTCTTATATCTTGGAATTCATAAAATCCGCCAGTCTATAGCAGTACACAGGCCACTCGCAATTTTCTCAATATAGGGAGGATGATTGACCTTTACCATTCGATGCTGGCCTGACAGGTTGGTACTAACTAGATATGTATGTATTTTGCATGATGTAAGGGAGTTTATATGATTTGTTGGGCGCTTACCAAAACACAATGCAAAAGATTAAGTATAACCCAGAGAACCATGAAAAGAAGCATGATAAAGAAAAAAAGAATGGAAAAAATTAGTAACAAGAATTTAAGGGATAAAACAGGTTTAACTAACAACATATAAAACAAAACGGTTAAATTGGAAGTGGGCTGGACATACTATAACAGACGAGATAAATGGAGCTGAACTATAACAAGAGGCCATAAAAGAAACAGAGGAAGCCAATTTAAAAGGTGGGCTGATGAAATAATTGAAATGGCTGGAAATACTAAGATCTGGACTAGACTAGTTTACAATAGATCAGAATGGAAAATGGGGGAGGCCTTTGCCCGAAGGCACACAGAAAAGGCTTTCATAGATTAATAAAAAATACTACTATTATGTATTCTGAAATAAGGCTATATAAATAAAATGTGTTTTGTTACTTTCCAGGTCATTTTGCAGGAATGGCTATATGGATATCATTTAATAATGGGTGGGATGAGATCACCATAATGTATGGAATGTTAATATACTATAGGTTCAACTTGGGATCCCTTAATATTCCAATAGAAACATTTAACAATCAAAATCTCAGTACAAATAGTTTATCTAATATTAGCATGATACAAGTTTCAAAACTAAAAAGTCTATACATACCATAATCTTCCTCCTCTTCCACTCTTTCTGCTTTAGCGGGCAGTAAATGTAGCATTCTACCACAAAAAGCAGTCCCATCTAATTCTGTGTAAGCTTTAACAGCATGCTCAGGTATCATAAACGTTATGGTGGCAAACCCTTTGGGCTGCCTCGATATTGTGTCTATGGGCATGTTTACTTCTGCAACAGGACCTGAAAAACATGTCTGATATTCAATAACGTTTTCAATCATATTAAAAAAATCACCCTCATATAAACAGAGGATATTATAGAATTTGGTCAAAATGAATCAGCAAAAATGGTATTAATTATTGTGGGAGCTGCGTACTCAAATATTTAAGAAAATCATCTTGTCCGAGACAATAAAATAAAAAAATAAAAATCAGATACCAGGTACAATGAAGAATACACATAACATGCAATATATTTCAGAGCTCAGTACATAGTCTGATACAAGTGTGACCAATGTTAACAAACTCAGTGGCTTGACTTTGGGTTAGTCCAATCGAAACATAGGTTCACATTTCATGCTACCTCAACCCTCAGTTAGCTGCCAGAAAATTGCCAGTTAATTCGTAAAACATAGAAGAATATTTAATTATTTGCCTATGTAGTTGATTTTGTACTCACCATACTTCTCAAACAGTTCTGTAATTTGCTCCTCGGTGACAACATATGCTAAATTTCGAACAAATATGCGTCCACTCTCTCCAATACTCTCTTCATAGTTTGATTTCTGCAAAACATAATAACATTTAAGATAAGCATATATAGTGTAGAGAGAGAAATTAATCACAATATTTAATGTTACCGATTACCAACACATTACTGTTTAAGCTGATACTCAGCGTATAGTTTAATCTACGCCATTTTATCATTTTATCTCTTACGCCTCTCTCACCTACTGACCAACGGACAAGGCAGTAGAAATTTGCCTTGTTAAAATATGTGTTTGGGGGTCGTGTTGAATGACATGCATCGAATCAAACGCACCACAATATACAGCTAGTAATTAGTAAATTACTAATAACGTAATTAGTAATTACAGTAATTGTTAAAATGACCCTTATTTGCTTTACCTCCTGTCTCCTCTTTGTGACGTTTTGTTCCTCCTCCTCTTCTGCCTGTTTGACTTTATCCTCAAATTTATGTATGTGTACTCTATGATTACCTTAAAACCATTTAAAATATTTAAGAATAATATAATTTAGTAGAAAAGAATTACATAGTTTTAATTTTATGCACTGTAAATTTTTCACATTTATAGTAGCACTACTGGACTGTATATCCATTGATAGCTAGTACACTACAGTCTCGAAAGTCGAAAGACCAAGTAAGTTTTAAAATTAATCCAAAACCATTAATAAGTTAAATAAATAAATACATACCCAAAAACAATTTATCTTTATTTAGTGCCTTTTTGAGTTCCTTCTCTGTTCTAAATCCAACATAGCAGAAGCCAGCCATTTTTTTATTTTTACCGAGTGGAAGCCGTATAGAAAATGGAACTAAGGGTCTAAAGAACTCTTTTATATCTTTCTTCTTACATTTGAAAGGTAATCCATTTATCTGTAATAAATAATCACTAAATATATAAGTACAGAGTGATCCTAGAACATTTATTTGATGTTATGGGATTGAATAGGTGGCATCCATTTAAAGAAGCTGGAAGAAGTAAGTATTATTTAGCACCATTTTAAAATAGATGCATTCAGTGTTTAATAACTTGAGACGCAACTGGGACAGATGCTTGGATGATGATGAATTACCAAGGAATATTTAAGTAAATATTCAATTACACGGCAATGGGCTCACCACCTGTAACATGGGACAAAAATGCATACAGTGGAATGTGGGCGTTTAATATACCTCTGCGTACCCCTTCGGGGATAAAGGCGTGACAATATGTATGTATGTTCAATTGCATACAATTGGTGTTTAAATAGAATTTACCTTAATATGGAAAAGAGGTCTATTTCTGATCTTTTTAGGTCTTTGTTCTTCTGAATCTTTTTTATCACCTTCTTCAGGAGCTTTTTTCAAAGTTTTATCTCCAACTCGTTTCATTAGTAATTTCATATACTGAAAATGAGAAGCAATAATAATTTAGCTATTAGACTAACATTTTATATATTCAAGTGCCTTGAAGAACTTAAGGGATAGTATATACATTATAGATTGGCAATAAAAGGGGTTTATTGCCAATCTACAACATTGTTAAAAAACATGGAAGTTTAAAAATGAAATCTTACAGAGTAAAATAAACTTCTATTTCTGTTCTTTGTTGGATAATGCTGATCACTTCTTCAAACCCGTTTACAAGTATTATTTAATTTATCATTCAGATCAGTTCTATCAATCACGCCTTATCGCCGCAGGGGTGACAGAAGCATATAGTTTTAAAAATAAATATTCTAATAATGGCTTTACCTCTAAATCACTGATTGGTTTATTAGCAACCTTAGAATCACATTTCTCTTTGTCATCATCATTTTTAGTTGGTTTTTCTTCACTGGTAACATCTTTATTAAAAATTTCCGTATTGCCCTCGTCATCACTTTTAGAAGCTGATTCCAGGGCTTCTTTAATCCAAGACGTTTTATCATTGACATGCGCTGCAATGAATTCTGTAAATAGTGGATCATCCTTATGCTGTAATAAGAAATTAACTTTATAATAATGGTACATAACAAAACATGGCCATTGTCGCAATGTTTGTATTTTAAAAAAATAAAAAACTGGTCCTTACTTTTCGGAGTAGTTCTTTTATTTTATTTTTGTTTTTCTCATGTTTTCGTTCTTTCTTTTCTGATCTGTTTTGCTGTTTACTCTCTTCTAATTCATCCTTATGAAGTCTCTTATATGCAGAACTATCAGGTGCATATTTACTCCATGCTTTTGGCTTTTTCTCATCTCCTAGATTGGCGCAGGTTTGTATTTCAATTTTCATAGAATTTATACAAGTGCCATTAAAATATTCCCTCGCTTCTGAAGCCTGTTCCTCGCTCTTGTATCCGATAAAGCCAAAATTTCTAAATTTTCCATCTTTCGTATATTTTAACTGCACATCAGTTATTTCTCCCTTTTCACCAAATATTTGTTTCAGTTTCTCAACAGTTACCTATAACAAAAGTATTCTATATATAAGATGTATCAAAAAGCTGTAGTCATGATAACTATAGAAAATATATACCTTATTTGGTAAATTTTTAATTATGAGACGCGACATTTTTTAAATTAATATTAACTCTATCAATATAACACGTGCAATTCAAACCTTTCTGTTTTCCTTGCTCCGAGTAGGATTTTTTTTATAATCTGATAACATCTGTCACGTTGACGTCTGTCATCACTATTTTTTTATTATATGGCCTGGCTACTAAAACCTTTGGGCCCATAGTTTTCGTCTGTCATCATAATTAATTCAATAATTATTACTGTTGTTCTTTGCTTCCAAGTCAGGCGCAGGCGTTAAAACCATACTGACAACTATTGCATTATTTCAAGTTCAAAGCCTAATATTCGTCAAGTTCAATCTTAAAGTTAAATAATATAAAGTTTTATTCTATTGTATTCTTTTCTTTTCTCAATTCTGTCCTGTTCTCTATTCTTGGTCCTATATCCAAATATTTGAGAACAGTTAGGTACGGTCGGTTTATGATTGGTTATCCATCCTTAGTTACTTTTTACTTCTAAAAGAGTTTTATTTCTTACTATTACTTTATCTCATAATAAGAAATAATAATCGTGAAGCGCTCGTGGGCCCGCTGACTCAGTGATCTGTAAACGATCACTGCGTTAAGCAACATTCACTATAGGTGGTCATTGGATGGGTGACCACTTTGTGGAATTTACATTTGCGAGCGTTTCCGTGCTTCGGAAGGCACGTCAAACCGTTTGTCCCGATTGCCAGTAAAATGGCAGTCTTTAAGCCCGGTTCACGGTTGAAGGCCTTATGGTCGGCTTGAAAAATTTCAGCAGCAGGTCGCCACAACCTGCGTCTGTCCATTTCAACACGGCAATGGGCTTACCACCTGTTACGTGGGACTAAAATGCACACTGCGAAATGTGGTCGTGTAGTACACCTCTGCCTACCACTACGGGGATATAGGCGTGACAATATGTATGTATGTATGTTATGTAAGAAATAATAACTCTGTACAGAGTACAACAGCAGGTCGCCACAACCTGCGCTTGTCCATTTCAAGAGGGCAATGGGCTTACAACCTGATATGTGGGACAAAAAAGACACAGGGTGAAACGTTGGCGTACCTATAAATGGCTCTGCCATCCCTTCGGAGATAAAGGCGTGATTTATATACATGTAGTAGGTAGGTACTTAGTCTAGGACCTATAATATCTTCTGATCTGTTTTCAATGTAAAATATATGACTTTGACAAGAGATGCTTGACTTATTCTAATTATTATTATTGACCAAAACAAACAAACATGTTTACATTTTCTCCAATGCTTTTTAATAATTCTAGTCAAGGTATGTATGTGTTTGTATTGTAATGTTGTGTGAAAAAAAACACAATTAGATAATGGCTTGCCATCATATAGTCCACGAGTACGTGACTAAGGCATTTCTGGGGCCAAGTGAGAAATTTACGTTTTTAATTACGCAAGATAAACGCCCACATCAGCCATTACGATCTTGCAACGCTCCGCTCTTGCACTGGAGTGGTCATTATTGTACTTTGAGCTCGTTATAATTGAAATCGAGTAGAGTAGGTACTAATAAGTGATAGGGCACCACCGCCAAAAATGGTGCGCAAAGGTCTCGCCTGACCAGAATTTTATAGCAGCAAAGCCGAAAGAACATTATTCAAGAGCGAACGGGGGGAAGTGCTCTGTGATATCCGGTCATAACATAACGGATTATTTTGGGTGGACATCTGAATCGCCATAAATGGGTCTAGGAAACCAGGGCTTTGAACATGGTCCCAGGGTCAACCGGATAGAGCTGCTACTACTACTATATCTATACTAGTAAATAATTGAGAAAGTCAAATATCATCGGATGATGATGCAAACGTGGTTTTGCTATATAATGGGCCCCTATTTTCAAACTCTTAAGCCTATTGAGGGGTATAAAAATTAGATTAATTCATAGTCTCAAACCTACCTACCTAATATAGGTACACATAAAAGTTCAAAAAAAATCGGTAAAGCCGTTTCAGAAGAGTTTTTGACACAACACTCCTCTGAAATATTTTGTATGTTTTGATTAATTTATTACAATTTTGATACTGCTTGTACGGCACAAGCTATTATCGTCCAGCTGAGTCCTTTATTTTTCTTTAACTTTATTCCTTTCCTGTATTATCTATTCTGTAATAAACAGAAACCCCAGATTATCTTACAGGTCGCCACCGACAGATAAACAATACGCACACCTAGGTACTAATGAACGTCTTGCCCTCCACCCGCCGGCAGGGATGAAGACCAATAAAATGCATTGATTTTAAATTACCGCTTTATTATTGCTGTTTTTTTTTAAATATTAAAATTGTAATAGTACGTTATCCTTAAGAGATAGACATATACCATCGCGGACTTTTTTGTAGACCTATATTAGATACACAATTCCACAATACATTATTTTGTTATATCTCAAAGGGTTTAGGCAGCGTTTTCGTTAAAAGCTCCCAGACAGCTCATTTTTTCCGACACCGCCAACATATATCGTTATAATTAAGTTAGTATATACAAAAACTTAACAAAATATACATAAAAACCTTCTATAAGAATCACTCTATCTATTTTAAAAAACTGCAACGCAATTCGTTGCGTAGTTTTAAAGATTTAAGTAGGGACAGACAGCGAAAAACGACTTTGTTTTATAATATGTAGTGATGATGATGATGATACATACATATTGTCACGCCTTTATCCCCGAAGGGGTAGGCAGAGGCATACTATACGCCCACATTTCACCATATGCACTTTTGTCCCACGTAACAGGTGGTGAGCCCATTGCCGTATTGAAATGGACAGGCGCAGGTTGTGGCGACCTGCTTTTGAAATTTTTCAAACCGCCCATAAGGTCTTCAACTGGGCTTAACGACTGCCATGTTACTGGCAACCGAGACCAACGGCTTAACTTGCCTTCCGAAGCACGGAAACGCTCGCAAACGTAAATGCTATAATGCGGTCACCCATCCGAGGACCAGTCATAGTGAAAGATTCAAGTCTCCACACACAATAAGTCTTTCATTTCCTTCTACCACATTTCAAACTTCTCTAAAACTCTCCCAGAAGTCCTCTAGCTCACTCGCGCTCGACAAAGACACTAGCGCGTAAGCAGCCACCAGGAAAATCTTCGTCAAACCGAGCTTTAACGGATCCAGAGGATTTTGGGGCCTACCAGTTTGTACTCATACATACCTGAGACCAATCGTGAGGACAACAAAATTCCAACCTCTTGACTGCATATCATACCACCCGGGTTTTCTATGACTCCACTGCCCTTGCGCTTAGTATCTTTCTAGCACACTACATCTCATTTTCTTTTATTCATAACATCTATCAACTCATCAATCTTCTCTTTCATTCCTCCCCTTACATTCCACGCAGCTACCCAGCACTCCATCCTCCACTTCCCGCCGTGTTAGGCCGCGCGTGTAAGGTAGCGGTCCCCTACGCCGCTATGGCATACACTTTTTGCACAAACGGAGACGAAATGCTGTGCGTCGCCTTTGGGTGAACGCCCTAGCATTATTCGCCTTTGTGGTGCTCGTGTTAGATAAGAAATTCAGCCTTGGCTGACAAGGATGGCGACGGGCACGCTTCTACTCTTCTATCCCTAGTTATAAGGTGCACTTAATTAACTATAGAGCTTACACTATACTAGTACCTGTTTCTTCTTTAGTATTCGTCAAAGGACGGGTAAATGATAAATAGCAAACCAACCCAGGACAGGACTGGACTTTCCATTGGATGTGGCTTCGTTCAGTACCATAGCAAAGATGAGAAAAGAGAGCATTGAAACAGATTCAATGCTCCCCTCTGGGCGAAAATCGTTGGAGTTGTAAAGATCAAAGGAGAAATACGTAAGTTTGTTTAATCTTTATGTTTTACCTAGCCTGTTAAGGCAAAACAGCTAAAGACGCTTGCCTTAGTCACCTAAGCGTTAGTCTCCGCTTGCACCAGAATCTGGCGTCTACTTTGATTAGAAAAGCAAGAGCTTTGATTACGAACAACTGCTATTGACATCCTTACCCCAAAAATCCTTTTTAGGGCCAAGTCGCTAGTATACACACAATAACACACACTGTACAAGTCCCTTAATTGGCACCTATACCATCTTATGAGGAGACCCCATATCTAAACAAAATGGCCTAAAGTTCCGGGTGTCTACCAAAACAAACTAATCTTTGGCTAGCGTAACAGCCATAGAGACATTACCATGGATGCACTCTACAACAGGACAAAGACTCAAATCATCTCACCGAAATACTGAAATGCCGGGGCATATTATGTATTGGGGTTGTGTGAGGACTGAGGTTGCTAGAGAGGTCAAGGACACGATAACCTTTCAACCATTCGACCTATTCTACTTTCAGGAAAGTCATCAGTTCTCCCAAGGAGGTGTCGGTTTTCTGGTTATAAAGCAGAGATATTCAAGTCAGACGTGTGTCTTAATCAGTGGCGTAGCTACCTCCGAATCAGCCGTATCAATGATACGGGGCCCCCGGGTTACAGGGGCCCCCAACGTGTGTATAAAAAATAACAAAATGTTATCGACAATGTCACTTAATCTCATGCTTCCCAGGAAAACACATATAAAAATTATTGTCATACGTGTTGAAAGAGAAAATTTGGAAATTTCAAGTCAATTTTACGTTTACTATCCAATTATGATCCTATTTTAAAAGAACTTCAAAACCGAAAGGTGAAATAAATTTAAACTATAATAAAAAAATATAAACTTTTTATAAATTTTGTATTTAAACTATAAATTTAATACTTAAAAATTTTAACTAAAAAAGACGAACGTGTGAAACGTATAAATATAATTAACTTTTTAGAGAGTTATGATTTCTTAGTGCTTGGCACATTTTGTTCTTCACTATTTGAAATCATTAATCCTGTTTCTAAAGCTCTACAGCATGAAAATAATGACTTACAGAACGCCAGAATTTTATTAATTAATCTTTCGAATAGACAAGAAATCAAAATTCATTCAATGGTTTGCTAAATGAGTCCAGAGATTTAGCAAAAGAGAGGAGAGTAATAGATATTTTTAAAAATAAACGGCGGAAGATAACGAAGCGCTTTTTTTTTGATGAGTTATCACAAAAAAAGATAATTTCAGACCCGTAATCATATTTCAAGGTCAATGTGTACTACTGCTGTTTATATATATATATTTCTTAAACTAAACAAAGATTTCAGAGCATTTATGACCTGAGTTGTATGTTAGAAGCGCTCGTGGCCCCGCGGTCTCAGTGTTCTGTAAACGATCACTGAGTTACGCAACTTTCACTATGGCTGGTACTCGGATGGGTGACCACTTTGTGGCATTTACATTTGCGAGCATTTCCGTGCTTCGGAAGGCACGTTAAGCTGTTGGTCCCGGTTGCCAGTAAAATGGCAGTCGTTAAGCCTGGTTGAAGGCCTTATGGGCGGCTTAAAAATTTCAACAGCAGGTAGCCACAACCTGCGTCTGTCTATTTCAACACGACAATGGGCTCACCACCTATTACGTGGGACAGGAATCCACACGGTGAAAAGTGGGCATATAATATGCCTCTGCCACCCCTTCGGGGATAAGGCGTGATGGATATTTATTTTTATTTTATTTTACAACCGGAGAAACTCCTACTTTCTTCAAATGAAGTGATAAAAAACGCTTCCGGAAAAATGTCGGTTAAATACAGTAAAGACATCTCTGATAATCTTTATGAACAATTAATTCTGAAAACATCTTTAAAATCTGAAGTTCAATAAAATCATTCTACTATGGAACTCATAGAATTATGGCTGATAAAATTCAATAGCCTTGCATCTTGTTTTCCGGAGATAATAACAGCATGCTTTCTATTTTTGACCCTACCAGTAACAACCACAACAGCTGAAAGAAGTTTTTCAAAATTAAAACTAATAAAAACGTACCTAAGGACTTCGATGGGACAGGAACTTTTATCAGACTCGTCATTATTGTCTACAGAGGCAAAAATTTTTGATTTATCAATCGCTTCATACACACACGTCTGGGTATTCGAGTACTTTTGACTTTTCCGTTTTTGAGCAATCTGCTCACGTTGTGTTCATATGTAAGGGCCGTATTCCAGAAAAATTATCAACACTCAAGAAACACTTGAGCAAAATCTAGTCTCAAGCGTTGATCGAGTATTGAGAAACGTTCTGGAATACGGACCTAAGTCTCGGCCTACCCTGACTCATTTCGCACTATATCGCACAGTATATTTTCATCGTCAATCGTTCGTCACTCATTCGTTGGACGTGTCCAAAACATCGAAGCACGCCCTTTTCCAGCTTAACGCCGACACTTTCATTCAAACCTATTGGTATAGGTATATATACTTATGCTTTTTTAAGTTTTTGAACAATCTGCTCAGGTGGTTTTCGTATGGAAGTCTTGGTCTATCCTGATTCATTCTACGCTTTACTTTTGCACAATACTTATATATTTTTCGTCCATCGTTCCTCATTCATTCGTTGGACGTGTCCAAACCAAAAAAGCACACCCTGGTACTGAACTCTTTAATTCATAATGTAGCCTGCAATAATTTAGGCACCAGTAAATTGTTGCCTATCCTTTAAGTCGAGCGGCAAAAATTGGCGGCCAGGTTCTTGTATTAATGATTTTATTTTATTTTTCGTTTCTCGTAGCTTTTGCAGTTTTGCACATAATTCGTGTAAAAAGTAGGCATGTACATGTGTAACACACATAAAAATAAACTAGTAAATATAACTGCATTGCCACCCAACTTATCACTGATTATTCGCTGGTAACTTTGTCATACTACATAACAGAATGCATTGATGTATTAGGTAATTTTACGTAGAATAGGTACGAGGAGGTTTATCAGTGATATGATAGTATAAATAAAGATATTAGATTAGGTACCCATAGATTTTTATAATTTTTGATTAAAATATTTGTTATTGCGTTCTGTCTCGGGGGCCTGAGGACGGCTGGTGGGCTGCTCGCCGTCCTTACAGAAGCAGGACCCGGTCGGTGGCGTGGTGTGAGAGCTGCACCCACGCCCTTCACCCTCTCAAGGAAGTGGTATAAAACCTGATCCCCCCCAAAGAAGCGAGTTAACACTCGGACCTCCCCTGAACGAGGCCGCGGAAGCGGATAAAGTCTGTCGGGAGCCCTAGGGCTACCCTTTCGAGGGCTCACCCGGGACTCCCGGCTATAGAGAGATGGAAGGGATACATGTGGTTTTATTCGGGAGTTCGGCACAGCATCCATGAGGATTACGACACGAAAAAAAAAGAAAAAAAATTCGTTCTGCCTGCTGTTTTCTAATTTTGAACTTTTGTATCTACTATGCGATCTTTTTTTTAGTTTGGTGAAAATAAACCCACCCGCATTTCTTTTTCTGTATTAATCGCTTCATACATGCACGAGCACAATGTAAGTTATGCTCAAGGTTTTAAATTATAAAAAGAAATAAGTACATGATAATGTCTACCATACCAATAGTTTTTAAAGAACCACCACGTTTCCACAAGCGCTAATTGAACGGTAATGTGATTGTTATGTACTTGTTATCTTGATTCTTGATATATAGGTCAGAATTGCCAGCCAGGGAAGATAAATAGTTTATCTATACATCGATATATAAGCCGATAATTCTTTTCGACTAAGAAATTTCAGTCCACATACATTAAAGTTATCGTCACTAGATATCTGAAGTTCACCAATCAACATGCCTATTATTATATGTTCTGTGAATCAACACAAAGATTACACCTCCTTTCTCCAATTGAGTCCCTAATTCACATAGGAAGTAAGATGCACAGAGGGCCTAGATACAAGCTTTGTCAACATAATTTTACTGGTAATATTCTAAACCAAAATGGAAGGAGTGGGCAGATATTCCAGTCTCAATTGACAAGGCACCGAAGGGAAAAGAAATGGCTGTATGGCGCATCGGATTTCACTCTTAACAGTTGTTGAAGTTTGTAAATAGATCGTAAGAATCATCATCATCATCCGAGGATCTGTCCCAGTTGCCACTCGCGACTCCCGGGGTCCGCTTTCCTACATTTTCTCCTCCACTTAACACTCTAAAATAGATCGTAAGAATATTGGCATATATATTATTATGCTGTACCTACTGTGTGATCGTGTATGACGTTACGACAATACTGATACACGTGGCACCGGCTTATTGTCGAGCACTGGCCACTGTGCAGTTTCGGGTTCAGCCGTATTATTGTAGGTATATTGACCAATGTTAGTCGTGACGTGATGTGAACTGTGTGATCATAGATATCAACTATGGGTGTGACTATCGGAGTGGCACAACCCTTTCAAATTCTGCCTATTTGGACAGCGGTTAAGTGGATGCAATTTGAGTTAGCTAATTAGGTCGATAACGGCGCAGCGACATCAAGGTCTGTTACATTAAACATACTTACTATTAGTAGTGAGAGACCTCCAGAAAGTTACTTATGCACTGTTTGATAATATGCAATGATAGGTACGTGTACTAACTTGTAATTAAAATGCTATCGTACAGTTGATTATAATGGCACATTTCCTTATCAACGAATAACTACGGATTTTATAACGGTTATCCTTATTGCTAAATTTACAGGGAATTTGGTGAATTAAGTATGAACGTTAAGGCAACGCAATGCTGATTTCGTTGAAAATTATACCAAAGCTGATGCTAAGGTAAGATACCTACTTGTACGAATATATTTACATACATAGGTACATATTGGTCCGCCTTTGTCCTGAAGCAGTAGGCTGAGGCATACTATACGTCTACATTTCACCTTATGCATTTTTGTGCCCTTTTGGTCCTTTGCCGTGTTACCCTTCAACTAGGCTTAAAGACTGCCATTTTACTGGCAACCGGGACCAACGGCTTACCGTGCCTTCCAAAGCAATGCTCAAATAAAAGCCAGGTAATGCGTAAGGGTCCAGTACCTACAGCAGAATACAAGAAACATAATTTGTGCAGGTGTTCAGTGGAGAAACTACGGACTTTAAATCGGCTAGGCTAAGTCTATAATGCATTAAAGATGCCCAGTTAATGACAATAGATTAATTCCTCGATAAAGTTGAACTAATTAGGCGGCCATCTTATTTTGTGAAATAGATAAAATTTATATTTCCATACTATCCACCTCTTTGCGTCTTAAGGCGACGTTACGAGCAGGTCACGGTGGTGTAGTTGGTAGCGCGTCTGGTGCGTTGAACCAGAAGACGCTGGTTCGAGTCCAGCTCGTGACTGAAAAATTTTTCCACTTTAAAATTTTAATTTAGAAAAAGTTAGCATACTAATTGCTTTACAAAATTATTTCCATACTATTTCGAACCCCTTTCACAAAAAGAGTATGTAAGTACAAAACTATTAGCAGTCTACATTTCATGCTTTATGCCAGTTCACCCTAAGAGAATACATGCCGTCTACTCATCTTTACAGGGGCTGTTCCTTAAATGGACCACGAGTTCTGACGAAGTTATATATATCTCAATTTGTTAAAGAAAGAACAGCACAATTATTCCACGAGCTCTAACGCCGGCGGGCACAAATCCAGTAAAAGAGTAAAAAATAGATAGTACCTAGGTAGACATTTCATATACTTAGAAAGCGAGGATGTATCCTAATAAAAACTAATCAAGCAAACATACAAACATCTCTTTTAATTATTTCAACATAATAATAAAACTAACTAACTATCTTCACGCTGTATCCCTGACGGGGTAGTCAGAGAGGACAGATCGCCAGGCTTCGCGATCCATGCATACTTCTTTCGCTTCTTCAAGATTCATCAAACGCTTCATACACGCACGTCTGGGTATTTAGTACTTTTGACCTTTCCGTTTTGAGCAATCTGCTCACGTGGTCTTCATATGTAAGTCTCGGCCTACCCTGACTTCTTCTACCCTCTACTTTCGCACAATATATATTCTTCGTCAATCGTTCCTCACTAATTCGTTGGACGTGTCCAAACCAACGGAGCACGCCCTTTTCCAGCTTAACGCTGACACTTTCATTCAAACCTGCCATATTGCGTATCACTTCGTTACGTATTCGGTCGGCCAAAGTAACGCCGCACAATTTTCGAAGTGATCGCATCTCCACAGCATTCAATTTACTTTCATGCATCTGCTGACATACCCAGGATTTCCTACCGTAAAGCAAAGTTGGCACTAGCACTGAGTTATGAATCGCCAGTCGTGCTTCTTTTAAGTGTGATGCTTTGTCGTTTTACGAATTGGGACAAAGCACCGTTAACTCTGTTTCCGGCAGCTACTCGCCGTTCTACATCCGAATCACATCTTCCATCCGCGCTAAACATACTCCCTAAATGCACAATTTCATTCACTTGCTCTAGCTAGACGTTCCTGGTTTACCCTAATCTCGCATTTAGTTCTTACGTCATCCCTTTCAAATACTAGAACCTTAGTTTTATTTGCATTCAAGCGAAGACCCTTACTTTCACACTCCTCTTTCATATTAGTGACTAATGCCTGAAGGTCGGCTTCTGATGAGGCCTTGAGCACCGCATCATCAGCGTTCAGCAGACAGTTTACTGTAAAGTCACCCATATCACAATCTTTCAACTTCTGCAGGCAACTGTCCAGATACACTATGAACAGCCAGGCGGACATGACACAATCCTGTTTGACGCCTGTACAGACATCAAAAAGAGGTGTCACATCGCCCCTACTCGCACGCAAGCCTTACAGTCCTTATAAAGCGACTGTATTGCCCGCAGTAGTGAGCCGTCCACACCATATTCGGGCAGCAAATCCCACAGAGTTTCTCTCACAACGTTATCAAATGCTTTCTCCAGATCCACAAAAGTGCAGAAAACCTGGCTAATAGCCAGAAACTTCTCCTCGATCATGCGAAGAGAAAACACTTGATCTATGCAACCTCTTCCACGTCGGAATCCGCATTGAGCCTCCACTAAATACCTTTCAAACTAATAAAGAAAACAAAAAAAGAGAGGAGAGAATGAAACTTCCGTATATTCGTTGCCGGCCGTACGTCAACGTCATTCCCTAACTAATGTAATGTCTACGTAAATATCAAGCAGGCAGGAACATGGCTGACCGATAGAAGTCTATTGGAGTACGATTGTATAAGTAGACTACAACAAAAGTCAAAATTGTACCGGTGTCTTTCTATTGAGCGACGATTACGATTATTTTCTGACGCGATTGAAATTGCAGACTTGGTCAAAAATAACAAAATGCCTCCTGGGAGGCATTTTGTTATTTTTGATGCGTTTACGCGCTGTCATTCCTGCTGCAGAGGGTCTCGGCCCTTTGGTGCCGTTCTACCCACTTAACTCCGCGGTCTTCCCAACCTGGTAGCAGGATAGGCCTGAGGCCTGCTTACGGCGACCAAGCTAAGGGAATGCCTCAATAGAGTAAGCGTACGTTGAATATAAAAAACACGTTTATTAATCACGTTTATTTTCATGCCAAAATAGGTACAGGATAGTTGGATGGCATAAGTGAATATTAATGCGTAACAAAAATTTTGAAATCAATGTGATTTTAATTCTAGAAACACAATACATTTTGCGTGGCATCATTCAATGATGCCGTTGTATTTACAAGAACATCATATTGCCGAATATCGACATTGACACGGACATGGACATGATTGCTGCATTTCCCAATAGTCATGTAACATTTTCGTATCGCGTATGCTTTACATACACATGCTTTTGATGCATTTATGACGGAAATCAGTAATTCTAATGACTGGTTTCCGTCATAAATGGGGGATTGATAAATAATTATTACTAATAATAATAATCATCGGTTGTAATGCTTTACTTTTTAAAACTATTATGAAATCCAACAAATTATATTAAATACATACCTAAATATACTTATGATTTAGACCAATGATGTAAAGGTACCTAAGTTACCACCAGTCATTGAATTATCAGTGAGGTTTGGTAAAATACTGTTATCACTACAATTACATCGTAATTAACACTAGAAAGGCTGAGAAAATATTTACATTATAGAAATATAATGAATTAGAGATGGGTAGGTATAGCAAAGTAATATTTTTTTAAATTAACAATATTGACTAATAATAATCTTACATAACCGATTTTCCAAGGATAATAAATTATAATAAAACACAATTAAAAATAACTATGTAAAACAATTTATACCAAACGTTTGGTAGAGAAAAAAAGATACCCAATTCTATTGCGAAGTTTCACTTGCGATTCCATCTCTGTTCACATATTGCACTATTTACGACACGCAAAACTTATTAGCGATTGACAGTATGAGCGAGACGTGAAGATAATCTTACGAGAACAATCAGGCTAAGCAGGTTTGATTCTTTGTCCGAAACTCTTCTAGGACTAGGACTCTATAGTGGTTCCTTGACGTTCCGATTCGCTTGACGTCTCGTCTGTGTGACGAACTGAACGATTGTGGGCAGGCAGACTTCTAGAAAGTAGGGATTATCGTAACTTTCCTCAAACTAAGCACTCTTGACTAGCATTGTGATGTCATTGGGGAGAGGCAGCTATGAACACTCATAGCAAAATTATTGAAAACAAGTAACAGTAAGTGTAAAGAGTAAACAGGTACCATGTATAAAGAAACGTTTAGATTAGTCTTTTTTTAACCTTTAGTTGTCTTCTAATTTACGTTTAGCGAAGTCGCGATCTGCGCTCCAGAGCTCATCTGCTCCATCGATTCATTGACAGATAGATATGGTCAGCCCATTGCTACTATAATGTCTTTGCTCTGCGAGCTATGACTACCACATTGGTTCTCTGACGGATAACATCGTTTCGACATCTATTCTTCGAGTCTCCAAGCATAGCTCAGTGTGTGACTTTGAGGGCATGAGAATGGCATATACAAGGCAAAGGTTGTATACTTTCTTCTTTAGGCATTGCTGTATAGGCGAAGTAAAATATGACGTGTTCGTGTTTGTTTAACACCCAAATGTTTTCGGGGTCCTGCTTCTCTTTTCTGGCGAGGCGGTTTGTGAATACTCTCGAGAACAATTTGTATGCATTTAATGAAATATTTTATAGTTCTACAGCAAGGCCTTACCACCCTTTATCAAAAACAGAGCCACCGCAATAACCACCAAGAAAAGACCTCGAAAGTGTAGAGCAGGAGTCTATACTTTCGAGGTCTTTTCTGGGTGAATAATGAAATTAAAGACTCGCTAGTTCGGTAACCTGAATCAAATCAATCAATCAGATCAGATCAATCTCACCAGCGATAAGTATGTCACTAGTAATTCTGTCATCATCTGAAGATTTATTGTTTTCGAAATCTGGGATTCTCTATTAGTGTGGCTTTATGGTCATAGTTCCCGGCTTCACCTGTAGAGCTTAGTTGCTGTTTATATTTTATTTCTTAACGTTTTAAAGTATGTTTACTTACATTAAATGTGTCAAATCCATAGACATCTAAAGAGATATGGCGAACGTAGCGTTTACTATGCGAACCTGTATCTCCAAGTTTATCGGCCTTCCGCGACGTGTGGACGCACCAAACATCGCAATAAAATTACTTTATCGCAAGCTTTGGATTCCATTGCGTGTTTGATTGGCAAAGGATATCTTGAGAGCTTACATAAAAAGTAAGTTATATTGTATAAAGTGTCGTGCGACTGAGTGAATAATTTACATTTTAATCGAAACGCGGCAATGGGCTCTCCAACTATAACGTGGGACAAAAATGCATACGGTGAAATTAGGGCGTATAGTATGCCTCTTCCTTCCGGGATAAAGGCATGACAATATGTTTGTATGTATGTAATCGACATTAAGACCGTTTGTTCTACAAAGGGGGGTTGCACCGCACGCTAATTTCATATCTATTTAGTTAAATATATCTATGGTCAAAACACAATTGACTCCAATCAAAGACCGAAACTTTAGGGTCTGACTTTGTGAAAGTTTTGGGAGGGTTTTATGCTGTAATTATTTAATACTGTAATGTGTTTAAATGTGTGTGGCAATTGGGTATCTTTCCTTACTATAAATTCTATAACATATTCATACACATAACACTATACATGAATCGGCACAAATTGTCTTTCACTTTAATATTGCATTTAATTATCTATTCTAATTAATATGGTAGTATGTTACATTCAATTTTGCTTCTACATAGTCCATTAGTCTTAACACTTTTAAATCAACATGAAGGTTCTTCATTCAACCATATTAAGAAAGTTTCTTATGCATTGAAGACTAACTATATGATACAATCAAAGGCAGTGTTGTAAATGAAGTCAGATGTGTATATATAGGTGAGATCCTAACATACCTAAATTTACATATCAATGCAAAATCGAAGTAGACTCTAAATGTTGAAAGGGTCACATTTTATATCCATGGGATATCCATGTAAAAGTTAGTACAATATTCTAAATGCATTGCATAAAAACATACTTTATAATTTTTAAAGAAGTATGATGAATAAAAAGTGCCCTTTACAGAAACTGTTAAAACCATTATTAAATGCTTTTGCCTAACCTGACACACATTGGACAAATAACCATTGCAATCTTTCTTTATTCACAATTCAATCTTGATTGGTCATCGCAAAAAAGACATTTCAATCAATTTTTACAGTCGAATAGATTTTCCTAACAAATATGCTAGTCCCCATGTAACCTACAGTTCCACAAATAATTCCAAGAGCTAAGCTGAACAATGCCATGTAGCCAAAATAAAAAGCAGTTTGAAAAAGACCATACATTTTAGTTTTAAAAACAAAGTAATAGAATGAATATAGGTATACATAGAGAGCAGTGCTACCGGCTGAAAGGAAGCTTGTCCATTGCCAGCGATAGTCTTCAGCATTCAATAAAAAGTAAGTACAAACAATTGTTACACAAATAGTCACAATCATCAGAATGAGAAATACCAACAACATAAAACCATACACATAGTATATTTTATAAGCCCAGAATGAAGTGAAAATGAAATACATTTCTATAAATATAGAACCAAATGGTAAAACACCACCAACAATAATAATGATAAGTGGTTCCATGAACCATTTCTTTTCTGGAATAGGTCTAGGAACAGCATTAATACGACAAGGGTAGTCTGGCTGACCTGCAAGATTGCGACCGAGCACAGTTCCAACGAGAGTTAGTGGCAATATAACAAAAGTACAAATTGACATAACAGCCATCATACTACCAAATGGAATAGCTCGTGATGCATGGTAGTACATTGCAATGAAATTAATAAAGAATGCAGTACCACAGACTAACACAGGTAGTAAAAATGCTGAAAGCAACATCTGTTTGATCCACAGTTTACCTCCCATTCTTGCATAAAGTGAGCCACCAAAGTAGCCATTTACAGGCGATGTTGCAGCATAAATAAAAATGGCAGTAGACAGCAGAGATCCTCTCTCAGTGTAGAGTTCGCCAAATATGGTAAATATTATAACTGCTAGGGTGACTACTGTAAGTTGATATCCTGCACCTATCAATGCTGAAAATACTGGTAAATGAGGTACTGGTCTGAATACATCACCATGTACTTGTTTCCAACCATACTCATCTCCCAAGTCCTTTTCCAAGTCATCAAGATCATCATCCTTAGAATATCTTGCATAATCTTTGCGAAGAGTTCTCATTAAAATCATAGATACAAGACCAACTAAAAATATGACCATCATAAAACTATTAAAAATACTGAACCAGTGAATTCTATGTTGGAAAAAGTTTGGATCTAAATACTTATCAAATCTATCTTCAAAGTTAATGTTGCTCTTCTTCCAATTAACTTCATAAGTAAAGGGAATCTTAGCATCGGGAGATAGTCGCTCCTTATTTTCGGCTGTTAAGTTCACTTCCACAATCCTGTTCCCATTGTATCCAATGTCAAACTTCTTGTGAGTCCAAATGTAGTATTCGTCACCGTCAATCTCACCCACGGTTCCCCATATGGGCAAATCATCAATGTACATTTGATACCAGTAATGGTTCTTCACGGCATACACGAGAGCTTTATAAGATTGGTCGTTAAGTTCAATAGCACAAAATTGCTGGGCCGGTATATTTTCCGCAAATGTTATATCAAGGCCGCTGAATTCTAATTCAACTCCTTGAAGCGCTTCAGACAATGTCTCATGGTAGTGTCCAATAGTTACTTTCGTGCCTACGCAAAAAGGTAATGAAAAATATGCGTACGTCTCTTGGCGATTGTGATATGGACCCACTGTGTTCATCCATAATACTACTTGTTCTCCATGTTTATACGTATGCGTGTGTTCATCACAATTAACTATAGTTCCGAAAATAAACAATAAATATAAATACTTCATATTTAATCGAAAAATAACTTCGTTTAACCAATTATAATACGAATAAAATAAACATAACACGTATGTGAAATACCGACGTCGGACATCTGGAAATAAAAGTTGCCAACATAAATTAAATACAACATACAACTGTCAAAATAGGGGTCAAAAGCAGAACGTGTAACTGGTCTTTATGGGGTCAAATCTTGCACATGTGTATTTTCATGTTTGTGTAGATATTTTTGAATAAGGTGTGGATAAATCTTGGCAAAAAATCTTGAAATGGAACTTTTTTATTATATTTAGGTTTCTGAATATTTACTAGCTACATAGTTCTCTGTCTACCGGCCACATTGTCAATAAAACGCTCTCAAATCGTTATTTGTTTTATTAAATAAATGCAATAATGTAAACCTCATAAAATGTTCTAAAAGTGCATGAGTGAAGGAAAGTACTGGTGCAGTGAACAACGTGTTCTTTGTGTCAGTGTCAAATCTCCATAGAGAAGCCTTAGTAAAGGGTTCATTGCTTTACTGGGACAAGGACACATGACCTAGGTTTGGACCTGACATCGACAAAGGACTGGACATGACTATACTAAATTAATACTAAAGACAAGGCTGTATGACTGTTAAATAGCAACAATATGAGATTTTTAGGGATTTTGCGCGGAAAAATGACAAGAGCGAACGCTTAATGTATATTATTTCCTAAAACTAGTGCATTTATTTTGTTTTATGTGCGGGAGTGGTGATTTCTTAGACATAAAAGACAGTGATATATATGCAGTGAAATGCGATTTTCTTTCTTGCCGCGTAAATTTCACTGGTGACCCCAGTACAACAACAACTATTGTACGGGGGTGAGACTGACCTTGGTTTAAGAATAGACTTGACTAAGAAATAGGGGACAGGGACATTTTAGATGATAAGAAAGTTAAATTGAAGAAATATGAATTATAATTTGTTTAGTATTTTAGTAAAAAGGCTAAAAAGTCTTAGGTCCGTATTCCAGAAAGTTTATCAATACTCAATCAAAGCTTGAGGCTACTAATACTACTTTCAAGCGTTGATTGAGTTCTGGAATACGGCTCTTAGTAACCAGGCCATAAATTAATACATAAATAAATGATTTTTTTTAGGTTATGGTGGGCATGTTTACTATACGTGCTGAATGAAGAAGTTGCTTAATTTATTTGAAATTGCTGAAATTTCTAAGAAATGGAGGTTGATTTGCCTAGCTTCGTGCAAGCTAGACTAAAGTCTGACACTGGAGAAGACACTGGAAGCCCTTTAGACCTACCTATCAATATATCTAGAGACCAACTTCAACTAATTTGCAATGCTCTTTTGGAGGAAGTAAGTTATTATTTTAACATGGGCACTAGACTTGTCAGGAGCTTCTAAAGAGTTAACATATATATATATCAGAATTACTAAGACAATATTACTATTACAAAACAAAATGAGCCTGTCACAAGCATTGATTCTTCATCTTAAGTGTTTTCCCAGTTGCTTCCAAGCCCTACCAGGATTTTTAATCGTTCGCTTTTAATCAGCTAATGTTTGGGTTTTAATTTTTGGCATTATTGGAAGCGTCTGTGTCTGACCTCCCAACCCCATGAGGGCTCCTGTGTCGTTGCCTTGTCTTTTAGTCAGTAAGTCTAGCACCACTAGCAGATAAGGTCACTGGTCATGTATGGCCCCTACACATATGTCACAGGAATTGAATAAGTATATTACTTTATCCAATAGTGCCATCAATTGAATATGTGGAACAAATAACCTTTCTAACTTCATAATTAGTACAGCATATATGTCACCATCTCCAGGTCTGGGTTGAAAGTGGATCTACGTGGATCTCAAACTATTTGGTGTATAACACCTGAGGTCTAGCAGCACTTATGCTGCGTTTGAGTAGTATTTTACTATTAACCAACCAATACCAATATAATTCATAAATTACTAGAATAATACATTCACATGAAAACATTTCAGGAAGACAAACCTTTTTTGTTCTTTGTAAAAGGAGTAGAAATAACAAATCTACTGAAAGATGCACTGGACACAACAAAGTTCAATGCTGAAGAAGTGATTGAAATCATATATCAGCCACAAGCAGTATTTAGAGTTAGACCAGTCACTAGATGTACCAGGTATGTTTAAGAGATTTTATTTTATTTACATATAAATTCCTTTAAATAGATTCCATTCCACTGCTAGATTAAGGTCTTTCACAGCTTTAACCTTAACATATGGTGCTACATCTGGTACATCCAGTCCCTTTCTACAACCTTTTCTAGATTTTGATCCTTCTGGCAGAGTGGTGTTCTAACATATGTTTACTGAGTTTCAGTCTAAATAGTCAACCAATTGTCTGTATATTTTCAAAAGCTGACTGCAAATATGTGTTGGTATCTTAGATATAAAAATTAAAGGTCAGATGGTATTTTAATTATGTCTTGTGTCATTTTTGTACTCTAAGCTAATCATAATAATAATATATATATATTTTTAGAAAAAAAAGAAGATACCCATGAAGAAGAAACAAATAATAATAAATAAACCCCTTGAGGACAGTCATTAATTTTTATAGGATTAACGCAACCCTATGAGGGCATAGTAGATTTGCTTTTTGAATTATCCACTTTCTGATACCAACAAAAAGTGTATCAGTAAGTTATTGTAAAGCTCACATCTGCAGGGCATCTTGTGGCGAGCTGAATGTGCACACACCGGTGTTGCCCCCAGTCGCCTTACAGGCTTATCATGCCTATGGTGATTGTATAGGGGGCCCATCTAATGAGTTGGCGAGTCACCGTCTGCCTGTCGTTTAATAATAATATATTAAAATGGCAGACGCCGTTTTCATCAATAGCTTAATTCATCCGATCCATTTAACCCCCAACCCAATAGCCCATTTCATAGTAAGCACATTTTACAATAGTTTAACTCCCATTGGAGGTGATCCATTACCGTTCTTCTACATAAGGCGGGCGTGGAGTATCTGCAGTGGGGGTCCCATTCCCTATTAGATTAAAATTCTCAAAGGGCCTCTGCGTGTTGGACTTATGTCCCCATGTAAGCCTATCAAAAGTCCGGGTATCTTCATGAGAAAAAAAAAAGAAGATACCCGCGTAAAGAAGAGACATAATAATAAATTTATTCATCAATCACATCTTAAATTTCAATAGTGTCTATGTTACTTACTTATCTAATGACATATATAGTATCTTAATATTACAAACAGAGTTCGCTAAATCAAACGGTAAAACGACAAGCACAAAATTAATATAGATTCATTCATAAACTTGCCTGAACTAGGAGTATCCTTAAGCCTGAGACACACAGGCTTAAGGATACTCCATTTTACATGAATTGTAAACAAACTTCTATTATAATCTAATTCTTACTAGGTACTAGTGTTAGCTGTATGTTAAATATATCTATAATAATAAATTTAAATGAATTTTGCGGCGGTAAATATCCTGTTAGGTTCTCACAAGCCTTGAGGAATTAAATCTCTTCTAAAAGCGTGACCATGTCTCAGCAGAAGACCGGGGAGACCAACCACATGAGCCCTGAAATGGCAATTGGTCTAGGAGAGACAGACTCCAAAATTAAAGTGTAACCACTGCCTTGTGGTAAGATGTTGGTTCATCAAAGGCTAGGGCGTCATCCCGAAAATGTGATGTGGGAAAGTGCTGCACTATTTTCCCAACCATCGTAATGAAATATGAGTACGAATAATAAGAATATTTTGCCTTGCAATCCGGCTAGCACCCGGCGCTTGCAGGTACCCGGGCCTGTAAGTAAGAAATTTGTTACCAAAGACTGTAAGAGGGTGGGTACCCAGGCCCCCTTACCAGTAAATACTACTGGTCTTAAAGAAAATAACAGGAAACTAGTACAACAAGCCTTTCATCCTAGTTTATTCCTATCTAGACCTAGAAGTACATCTCTAAGCTCCATAGCAGATGCTAACATTCAAAGCTATGCCACTTCATGCAATATGGAGAGTGCCATTGTTACGCAATGCCAAAAAGAGGAAAAAGACTTCTTCGCCATCTCCAGAAAAAATCCTGGTCACAAATCAATTCAGTACTCTGCCTGTTGATGGAGACGAAAACAAAGAAAGGGAAGTCCATGCCAAGGTTTCAAAACCGCCACCTATAGTTCTTTATGAAATTGAAGACCTCACCAAGCTTACGGAGCTCTTAGAAGGCGTAGCTAATAAAACCGATTTCAAATATAAAATAATTAATCAAAACCAACTTCGAGTGAACTGCGCTAATGTTGAAATCTAATAATCTATACTAGATACTATCCGTGAAAAAGGTCTTATTGGACATACATTCAACCGAAAAGATAAAAAGCCTTTTAGAATTGTAATTAAAAATCTCCATCATTCTACGCCGATAAGTATAATAAAAGAAACCCTAGAAGAGACAGGAAACACAATTATCGGAGAGATAATAAACGCCAAGTATGGACCTGAAAAGAAGCCTACGTCCACATTCTTTGCCACCCTACAACAAAACCCCAACAACAAAGCTGTAAAGAACATAAAGTACATCCATTACCAATCAATAACAATAGAAGAGTCACGAAAACGGAACTTAATTGTTCAGTGTCAAAAGTGTCAGCAATATGGACACTCTAAAAATTATTGCATGCGACCTTACCGCTGTGTAAAATGTGCTCAAGGACACAGAACAGCAGACTGTCCAAAGACCGATCGGAATACTCCAGCAAAATGCGCTCTGTGCCTCGGCGCACACCCAGCCAACTACAAAGGCTGTGAGGTATATAAAGAAATACTATCAAGGAAATCGAACAAGCAAGCACACCTAAGGACAAGAGTAAAGACAACACATTTTGATAAATTAGATAACCAGCAAATTAAAGTAAATCCTAGTCCAGCACTGAGGATTGATAGCCAATTAGCAACCCGATGTCATCAAATGGACTGTGATAATGGTAAAAAGAACCAAAACACCAAAAAAAGAGCAAGTTACGCCGATGTTCCGAAAATCAACCAAAACATGAATATATTGGAAACTACTACATCCAACAACATTGGTTGAGCGGGCGAGATAAATAAATTCAAAATGGTCTGTATTTGCGGGGAAAGACTAAAATGAAAATTACACGCGATTGTCGACGGAAAAAGTAATGGAAAAACAGGAATAGGCACACTACCTTGCTGCTTGCTGCGAGATGCTGAGGACTTGACGTCCTGATTTCCTTGCACGAAAACACTATTTATCCATGGAAAATACAATTATTGCGATAGTTGGTGCGGGATTATTGCGAAAGGTTTGATGCGGGCGCGCGCGCGATGTTGTAGGAACAGACTGCCAGCCCTCAATCGTGGCCGCTGCCCGTGATGCTAGCGGCGCGCGTGTAGGTACTTGCGCGCGCGTAATACAGCTGTCTCGCTCCTCCTTTATGCGAGACAAGGTAGGTGCGAAAGAGAAATGGAATTAAGGGAAGCGGGGGGAGCGTCGACAACCAATTAATTAAAAACAATGTAGATCGGCGATGCAACTTGGAAAAAATAACGCGGCTAATCTTTTATCATCTACCGGCGCAACCAAACATAGAACAAATGCTTCTCAAACAAGTCGAAAAGATTGACCTCATACTACAACAAATGAGTACTTTAATTAACCTCATAACAACATTGGTAACTAAAATGACGTAATGGCTTCGCTTAAAAAAGCAACGTGGAACATAGACGGGCTATCTCCTAACATTAAAGAGGTAGAAGTTCTTTTACATACACACAAAATAGACCGATAATAGAAGTATTAATATACGTAACTATAATATTTACACCACAAACCATCCAGATGGCACAGCACATGCGGGAGCGGCTCTAATTATATAGTCACATATTAATCACTATGAACAACCTCAATTCAAAAAACCTCACATACAAGCGGCAACAGTTGCCGTGGAAGGTCATGATGGCACATTTAATGTTTCTGCCATATATTGCCCTCCAAAGCATAATATAAAAGACCTTTGCCTTGACCTTTGGGACCTGTCCTTTACACACTGTTCACATGCGACCTACCACAGACCCCAGGTGTAACTATTGCAACATTCGCTGATGACACAGCACTACTCACCTCGAACAAATGCCCCATTGAAGCTTCTCGCATTTTACAAGAAAGCCTCACTGAAATTGTGAAATGGTTTACCAAATGAAGGATTTCCGTTAGTGAATCCAAATCAGTTCACATAACGTTCACTCTAAGAAAAAAAAGATTGTTCTCCAGTCATTATGAACGGAATTCAGCTACCACATCAAGACACTGTAAGGTACTTGGGAATGTACCTGGAGAAAACATATCGAGACAAAGAGAGATGAACTGAACTTAAAATACAGGGGTCTCTACTGGCTGCTGGGACGTAACTCAAAACTATCTGTAGATAGTAAGCTGCTTATACAACACAATCCTTAAACCTATCTGGACATATGGTATACAGCTCTGGGGCTCTGCTAGCACCTCTAATATATTGAAGATACAAAGAGTACAAAATTATATCTTGAAACAAATATCTAATGCCCCATGGTTTATAAGAACTATAGAGGTTCATGAAATTCTTAACATGCCCATGATAAAGGACGAAATTAATACTCATGGAGCCAACTACAGACTAAGGCTGTCAAAGCACCCAAACCAGTTAGCGGAACAGCTTACTATCCCTGAAATGATACGCCGGCTTAAAAAGCGGCGGGACATATTTGATAATTAGATGGTATTGAGCCAGATAATGATAAGGAAAGGGTGGTCTCCGCTGGATCCTAATCGACAAAAAGCACTCAACTCATCTGTTTATAGTCTGATAAGACTGATTGCATGATAAGAGCACAAAAAAAAATAAAAAAACATGTTTTGCCTATTTAACTACAATACATAGACTTTCTGTCTCCTCGTATGACATAGATTGGAGGACATTTTTTAATACACGATTACACTGTGCATGACTTAATGGATAGATACTTGCCTTTGCATTCATTCTATTATATAAAAGAGGTCCTAAGAATAAATAAAATTTAGCCGTGAATTCGCGTCTAATTGCAGTTTTTTCAGTGCATGCGATATATTTCCTCTTTTTATTGTTAGAATCAGTGCTGTATGGGAGAGCTAAGTGCTGTTTTAGTACCGTATTAAGCACAAAAAGCTGTCGGACTGTTAGTACTTTACAATCCTTATATAGAAGGTTAGTCGGATAAAGAAAAGGGCGAAATGTTGCTACTTTGAGAATACTCTTTGTGCTCTCTCAATGGGTAACAGTAGCGTTATACTGCTGCCACCCCATGTGGTTAAACAGTAACTTAAAAGAGATTGGCAGAGCGCATAGTAGACCGTTTTGATTAGTTCTGTATCTGCTATATACCTGATCCTTTTGAAGATAAATATAAACTTACGCACCCGCTTAGTTAAAACTTCGATATGCGGCTTAAAAGTTAGTGTTTCATCTAACGTAATACTTAGGTACTTTATTTTATTCGTTATCGCTATCTTTAAACATATGCAATCCTTTCCATTGCTATCCATATCTCTGCAGTAATGAGCGTACAGAGGTAATCCCATTGACTCCCTTTATCTTGATCTTTTCTATGTTTAATGTTAACAAATTTTTCTGAAGCTAGTTATTCACTATATTAAAGCTGTGTTGCGCACGCATAAATACCTCTGTCTCTGAGTCAGCAGAAAACAGGAGGGCAGTATCGTCCGCGTACGAAATAATTATTCCATGTTCTAGATTTAAATTACAATGGTCGTTTATGTATATTAGGAACAAAGTGCTTCCTAACACGCTTCCTTGAGGAATGCCAAAAGCGGGATTTTCTAGAACATCGCTAACAATACCGCCGATCCTTACACATTGTGAACGCTCCTCCAGATAACTCTTAAGCAGCTCCCACTGTATACCTCATATTCCGATATTTTCAAGTTTACGCAGCAAAGCGGGATAAGAAACAGTGTCATATGCCTTAGCTAGATCCAGAAATATTCCTATCGTATGGTTACCCTTATCAAGTTCCTTAGCAATGTAATCCGTTAGTTGATGAACGGCGTCGGCTGTTGACCTTTTTTCCCTGAATCCGTACTGTGTTTTGGCTAATAGCATGTTATTTTCTAAATAATTAATCAACCTGGTATTGATATTTTTTTTTCAGAATTTTAGATATTGCCGGTAGTAAGGAGATAGGTCTATAGTTTGTTACTTGCTTTTTGTCACCAGATTTGTATACAGGAATTAAAATAGCTCTTATAAGGCATTTTGGAAATAGACCCATTGACAGGCACTTTTAGAAAATATAAGTTAGTGGAGGTACTAGAATATGCTTGTATTTTTTAAGTATTTTATTCGAAATATTATCCCAACCTACAGCACATTCATTCTTTAGGCCCATGATAATCCTTTCTACCTCCTCTTCATCTGTATTTAGCAGTACAAAAGATTTTAATGTTGTTCTACATTGGGAGGGAGAGCCTAACCCGCTCGGCGGTCGTACCTGTATTTGCTCTGCCAATCCTTTCCCGACGTTCCCAAAAAACTTATTTACTAGGTTAGCTGAATTTACGGGTGTTGTGGATGTGTATAATAATTCTGAAGGTGACTCACCTTGTTTCTGTGTATGGGTTACTTTTTTAATGTGCTGCCATATCTTTTTACTACTTTGGCCGGCTTTTTCCAACTTAATTTTATCATGAGCATTTTTTAATTTTCTTAGTAAATCATTGCAGTAATTCCTGTATCTTTTGTATGAAATCTGCTAAGTTATATTACTAGGATTTTGCTTAGCTTTTACGTGTAGTTTGTCTTTGTGTTTCATACATCGAATCAGGCCAGGTGTGATCCATGGCTTCATGTTATAATTTTTGGTAATCAAATAAATGAGTTGAGTGTTTTGTTGCACTGCATTTTTTATATTATCAATAAAAAATTGCATGGCGGATTGTGGATCATCTGAGCTGTAAACGGGGTCATAGTCAATGCTGCGTAAGTCGTTTTCGAGTTTGTTCATACTTAATTTAGTCAATAAGCGCGTATTATTTATTTTAGGAATTTTGCAATTAAGCGTTAGTAGGACAGTGTTATGATCGGTTATATTAGAATTAATTATGAGTGCACATGAAGGGAACTTAGACTTTAGCATAATGTGGTCCAGGCACGAGCCGGTTTCATGCGTTATAAGAGTATGCGTGGGGTATAGCCCATAGAACAAGCACAGATTGAGATAATGCATAGCGTCAGCATGCACATCCTGTCTGTCCTGTAGAATATTTAAATTAATATCTCCTATTATAACTATGTTCTTAAAATCTTTCAAACTTTGCATTACTGTATTTAGTCAGTCAAAAAAGCCATATGCATTTCCAAATGAGGGAGGTCTGTATATTGCAAGGATTGCCCAGTCTGTCCTAATTTTAATTAGTAATCGGTTCCAGTCCTGCATATCTGGTTCCTTGACAGTCGCGGTGATATTATTCTTAACATAAACTACAACTCCGTCGTTCTGATTATATGTAATTTTGGTTCTGTACATGTTATAGTCGGTATGTCGTAAGGTAATGATAGTCTACATTCTGTAAAAACAATAATATCGGAGCTCATGTTTATTCTATGCTGTAACGTTGTAAATTGCTCAAAATTCTCAAAAATACTACGTATATTCTGTGTGATTAAAGTAAGCGGACAATCATACGAGGTAAGATACTGCCTGCACTTTTCAGCTGCGCATGTCCTTGACTCGGATACAGCGAAATCATCAATTTCCTCTAATAAATAATGAATCATAATATATGACTAACACTATTTATAAACTAATAAATCAAATAAAACTATTAAACAATGATAGATCAGTAAATACCTTTGAATTGACGCTCTTAGGCGTCACCATAGTCGATAGAATTAGTATATCTGCTTTCGGCCATCAGTTTTGCTGGACAGTCAGCCGCACCAGTGGAGTGCTTATGCGGCTTTTTATAACGCATGCAAGTAGCACATTTCCCTTCAGTATTTTTGTGTGGACAGTCTTTTATAGTTTGCCCAAGCTCTCCGCAATGACCGCAGGTGTACGTCATTTCCCGGCATGTTTTTGCTGCATGGCCATACTGCTGGCATTTGTAACACCTCGTTACCAAAGTAAAGTCTTTTACAGGACAAGATGACCAGTTCACATATACGCGTTCCTTTGCTATCAGCTCCTTACGAATATCCGCTGGCACTTCCACAATGTAGTTACAGGTCTCAATTCCCTTTTTGCCTGACTTGACAAAAATGAATCTAGTGTGTAGCCTTGTAGCTTGTCTGCTAGGTATAAACAAGTAAAAACCTCTTTCTCTGGCATGCTATTATGGACACCTATAACTGTTATTCTTGGTTTCCTTTTATGCTGGTCTTCAACTTTTAGGCCTGAGTTTGCAAGTTGCGTAGATTGTTTCAGCTTTTCTATGTCTTCTTTGCTATCAGTGCTAATTATGACCCCACCATTACGCGTCTTACGCAGTCCTCTCACGTGCAGCTTCAATTGCTCAGGGCAGATGACTTTCTGGACAAAGTATTTTGTTTCGTCACTTGATTTACCCTTGTCACTGGGATAAATGACCACGGAACTTACATTAAGTTTAGGTATATAGCTGTTTACACCCTTCTTTAATACCTCCGCGAATGAAGGTCCTGCCTTGAAGGCTTCCCTTTCATCACGTACAGCTAGCTTAAGGTCGTGTATTTCTTGTGCCAGGTGAAACTGCTCTCGAAGGGATTGGACTGTTGTTTTGGCCTGGATAGCTGTAAACTTGAGTGACTGGTATTCCACCACCATTTTTCCCACATTTCGGCATTGAGCAGATATCTTCATCTTCTGTTCCGAGTTTAACTTGCCCTCTGATGCTATAGTGCAGACGTCATTGAGAGATTTGTTTATTGCATCCATCCATCCTTGCAATTCTGAGGTTGAGTACACCTCCATCTGGGGTTCCTCTTGGTCAGCAGCGTTTGGGCGTTGTGCTGATGAAGGCGTCGGGGGTGGTGTGCGGGCCGTCCTGCTACTCCTGTTAAATGGACTGCCGTCCATTATAATGAGAGTCGTTGGCTGTATTTACCTACACATCGTTGTCAATTTGCTTTATACGGATACTATACAGAACACTTGACACACTTAAATGATGACGCATCTGTCGATACGAACTAGGCCACAATTGCAATCGATTATTTGTTTATTTTAATTATTACGAAAGGCACGTCTTTCTACATCAAAATCAGATCTATTAATCATGCATGGAGTTTGTCTCTTCATACAAATATAGTAACTTGATAATTATGTAGAGTTCCATCATTGTCCAGACCAATTTTTATAGGGACCATTATAAAATGTTGTACTTACTATATATGTATATATATTACAATAAGCTAATGCTTAGATGGATCAAACACGTGGAGAGAATGGATGAAAAGAGACTGACTAAGCAGAGTTACGTAGCGAGAATGAATGGGCAAACTGGTAGGGGTCGACCTCGCCGTACGTATGTCAATCAAATCGATGAACTTGTGAAAAATTCAAGGTCAAGGGGGTGTATGAAAACACTTATGAAAGTAAAAAATAAATAAATATCCATCACGCCTTATCCCCGAAGGGGTGGCAGAGGCATATTATATGCCCACTTTTCACCGTGTGGATTCCTGTCCCACGTAATAGGTGGTGAGCCCATTGCCGTGTTGAAATAGACAGACGCAGACTGTGGCTACCTGCTGTTGAATTTTTTTAAGCCGCCTATAAGGCCTTCAACCAGGCTTAACGACTGCCATTTTACTGGCAACCCGGACCAACGGCTTAACGTGCCTTCCGAAGCACGGAAACGCTCGCAAATGTAAATGCCACAAAGTGGTCACCTATCCGACGACCAGCCATAGTGAAAGTTGCGTACTTCAGTGATCGTTTACCGAACACTGAGACCGCGGGGCCACGGGCGCTTCACTTATGAAAGTTTTACTTATGAAAGTAGGAGAAGCGAAAGTTGTATGTCAGGAACGTAGTAAGTGGACATCCATAGTTTCTGCCTACCCCAATGGGAAACAGGCGTGATGATATGTATGTATGTATTACAAAAGTAAGGGTCATATGGGTCAAAAGAGCATCTGTGGTAGTGGCTGGACATATTAAATATAAGAATATGCTGTGGAAGTTTAAAAATTATGAAAAAGATATAATTGTACAAATTATTTTCTCAACAGAATAAAATTAGGTATAATCTTAAATAATCAATATCTATCATTTTAACCTCCATGCATTATTTTATGTATTTACTGTTAATAAAAATGTATATTTTCAGTTCTATACCAGGACACGCAGAAGCTGTAATATCTGTACATTTCAGTCCATCTGGCAAACAACTAGCAAGTGGTTCTGGAGACACTACTGTACGGTTTTGGGACCAGCTTACACAAACTCCATTACATGTCTGCAAAGGTAAAAAGCTACACTTCTCACGTACAGGTTTTTTTACCACCTGATTCAAAATGATACTGTAACCATTTGACTTTTGCAACAACTACACTCGTATTGCCTAGACACAAAATCAAAATCAAAAATCTTTATTCATGTAGGTCACAAAGTAACACTTATGAACGTCAAGATTACTGCTTCTACATTTACATTTACTGCCAGATTCGCAAAGCTTTACAGAACAGACAGACATACAACAGATAGACACAGAACTCAACTTGGTGATTTGTGTTGTCTATATATTGCAGCCAATTGTTAATTGGTATTGTCTGTTGTCTTATTGCCACAGTAAAGACAGAATAGTTTGAGATTAGGTTGACATGTGTGGGTTTTCCTAATGTATTATCATAATGTTATACTTTCAGGGCATACAAACTGGGTCCTATGTATAAGCTGGTCACCAGATGGATTCAAGTTAGCATCAGCATGCAAGCAAGGCAAGATAATAATATGGGATCCAACGACAGGCAATCAGATAGGTAAAACTATGACAGGCCACAAGCAATGGATTACAGCACTATCCTGGGAACCATACCATAAGTATGAATTGTGTTTTTTTATCAATAATAGTATATCAATATTAGGTATGTAAAGTGATAAAACTTGAACAATGAGACTTGAAAAATGCCATGGTCACCCCATATTGACTGCCTCTGTGGCGCGGTGGGAGTGCATCCGACTGCTACGCAAGAGGTCGTGGGTTCGATTCCCACCCAGGATAAAACTTTGTATGATGAGCACGAAGGTTTATTCTGTGTCTGGGTGTTATTTATCTATAATATTTTGGGCTAGATGGCGCGGTGTGAAAATTGTCCTACAATATTTAATTTAATTTAAATTAATTTAATATTTCTGGAGGTGCATACGTCAGCTAAGACAATTAGACAAATAACATACCTATCACTTTTGACATCCTGTCATTAAGTAAGAAACTGGCAAGAACAAAAAAAAAGAACAAGAATACTAATACAAAATCAGTGCCCTCTCGGCTTCACCCGTGACATAGTTTGAACCCCCGTCGCATCCATTTGATCTCGTTACTTTTTTCTCGTTACATCTACGATCTCGTTACAAATTGTCATACAGAAATGTATGACAATTTGCTTGATTTGTTGACATTTATGATTACTGCTCCGCTCTCCTGGGTAGTAGCGTGATAATATATATAACCGAATAGCGTGCCTATCTCGATAAATGGACTATCCACTCCAAAAAGATTTTTTCAATTCTGACTAGTATGTTGTAATAGTTGGTTCTTGAGATTAGTGCGTTCAACCAAACAAACAAACAAATTCTTCAGCTTTATATATTCTATAAATGTTAAGATCTGCATTTCTTAAAATGGCTAATAAATGGCTATTTCTAATACAATAATTTCAGAAATCCAGAATGTAGAAAGTTAGCAAGTGCATCAAAGGATGGTGACGTCAGAATATGGGACACTGTGACTGGAATCACAGTGTTGAGTTTAACAGGACACACTAAAGCAGTCACTTCAGTAAAATGGGGTGGCAATGGACTCATTTATACATCGTCACAAGACAGAACTATAAAGGTATGAAGGATCCTAGAGTTAAGGTTGTTCTGAAGTGGCTGAACATTAGTAGCATTTTCATTCACAATGTGCCCATTCTTTGGAATCTCCATTAAGCCTTTGGTTTGCCATTAATATAGTTTTTAAGCTATTTGAAAGCGCTCGTGGCCCCGCGGACTCATGTTCTGTAAACGATCACTGCGTTAAGCAACTTTCACTATGGCTGGTCCTCGGATGGGTGACAACTTTACATTTGCGAGCGTTTCCGTGCTTCGAAGGCACATTAAGCCCTTGGTCCCGGTTGCCAGTAACATGGCAGTCGTTAAGCCCAGTGAAGGCATAATGGGCGGCTTGAAAAATTTCAAAAGCAGGTCGCCGTAACCTGCGCCTGTCCATTTCAACACGGTAATGGGCTCACTACCTGTTACGTGGGACAAAAGTGCATACGGTGAAATGTGTGCGTATAGTATGCCTTTGCCTACCCCTTCGGGGATAGAGGCGTGACAATATGTATGTATGTATGTAGGAACTTTTCTGCACTGGTAAGGGGTCGACCTCGGCGTACATATGTCAATCAAATCGATGATATTTTGGAAAAAGGCCAGTTCATTGATATTCGAGTTCTATGAATATCGATGACATTTGCGCCGTAGCGGATTTGGATCCGAGATTTGTGAATTGTATAGCAGGTCAAAAGTAACTTTAACGGGCGAGCGTGTATGAAAACACTCATGAAAGTTGAAGAAGCGAAATGTCAGGATCTTAGCAAGTGGAGAGCTTAAGTCTCTGCCTACCCCGATGGGAGACAGGCGTGATAATATGTATGTATGTGTATATGTAGGAAATTATCAAAAGCCAGGTAGCTCAGATATTCCTTAACTTAACAGGTATGGAGAGCCGAAGATGGGATCCTATGCAGAAATCTTGAAGGGCATGCACACTGGGTCAACACTTTAGCCTTAAGCACAGATTATGTGCTGAGAACAGGACCATTTCATCCTATAACAGACCAGCGGAAGCAAGTTAGCGACAGTAAGACCATATACATACAATATTAACTTACAAATAATTCTCTATTTAATACCCTTTTATACTTCTTAGGGCCACATTTATTGTGATCTGCGTATCTACTCGCGGCCGACCTACTCACGTACACACGTCTACCGACGATATCAGAGAGCGTCGTGGACAGCGAGCCAATCTCAGTTGGTCTATAGTTTGACCACAACCGCTGTACTGCTCACTGCGTACAAAATTGTATGCAGTGAGCGGTACAGCGGTCGTGGTCAAACTATAGAAAATTGTCCCTGTTAGTACACACGAGTAATAAAGAAACCCAAGCTTTGACAACCCGATTGCTAAAGAAGAATGCCATACGTAGACTACTTTTTATATCGGAAAAACATCTCCAAGAGCCATTAACCAAATTTGCCACAAGAATATTATACTATCTTCACGCTGTATCTCTGACAGGGTGCTCAGAAAGGAATAGACCGCAAATCGCGATCGCCACGCTTCGCGTTAATCTATATATTTGTTTTAGAAACGGTTCTTCAACAACAGGCCCTGGAAAGGTACGAGTCTGTATGTGGAAAGAGTGAAGAGCGCTTAGTGTCGGGATCAGACGACTTCACTCTATTCTTGTGGCTACCTGAGAAAGAGAAGCGACCATTGGCAAGGATGACTGGCCACCAACAGCTAATTAATGATGTCAAGTTTTCTCCAGACACCAGGTAACCGGTTTATGAACACCTTTCAATAAGATTTTCACTAAAATAAATTCAAAATTGGCTCTCTATAATTTCTTGACAGCTAATGGGTCTGACAAACGTTTTTTACTTTAAATGCCAAATAAATCTACAAAAAAAAACGGTGTTTTTAATTTCAAAAAAATGGCTGAAATATTTGCGATCCAAGTGCGTATAACGCGTGTGACCGTATACTTCACAACCCTGCTCATTCGATTTAGACAGTAATATTTTGACCCTTTTGTGTTCTCCATTCACTAAACAGGTTATAGAATTGGCTATAATTTATCAACATCATGCCAGCGGAACTGATGGCAGGAACTTGTAACAAATATATACCTCTTGCCATTTAAAACAGGTACTTATATAAATCCGGCGTTAAAGATTACATATTTAACTTTGGAAAGAGACATCCACTGGTTTTGTTTTGACTAAACAATAACATACATAGAGTGCTGTAGTAACGATTACACGTGTATACCACTCACTTCCAGGCCATATACTTATAGTCCTATACTTGTAGCAACTGCAATGCAGATTATTAGCTACAGCTAAATATACCTATTCGAAAAACGAACTCACGACATTATGTATCTTATAGACATACATATGGATTTCAGGATATAAATGTATTTTCAGGATAATAGCATCTGCCTCATTCGACAAATCAGTAAAATTATGGGACTCAGCCACAGGCAAGTTTATAACTACACTCAGAGGACACGTGCAGGCGGTCTACATGGTCGCATGGTCTACAGATTCAAGGCTGTTACTGAGCTCCAGTGCAGATTCTACCCTTAAAGGTGCGTCAGTAATTTCAGTTAGGATATACTTGTAATCCTATAAGGATAATTTTAGTGATTTTTTTTAGTTTGATTCAAATTTTAGAGTCGAGATAGCGCCATCTAGTGTCAACCGTGGGAAATGTTATGCATTAAAAAACTGTTCAAACAAAAGATCTCACTAAAATGTTTTTAAACTTAACGCACTTTTTGAGGTTATGTTTAATCTGCACAAATGAGTTTTAGTCGTAACTCCTCCATGCGAGTGGGTAAAAGACGATCCATCTAATATTAGACTAGTGTTATTTCATTAGAACATAGAATTAAATAAAAAATAAATACTATGGGACACTTGTCACACAGCGCCATCTAGCCCGACCTAAGCTTGTACTATGGGATCTAGATAACTGAAATACATACTTATATATTTCTAAATACATACATATTATACATATGGGTTCACAAGGGGTCGTTCTACCATTCATGCAGGTGTGACACTTCTGAATCATATATATGACGCCTGAGTGAATAGACAAGATGCTATTGGTGTATTCTGCGATCTCTCCAAAGCATTTGATTGCGTTGACCATAAAACACTATTGGGAAAACTCTTTTATTATGGTATCAAAGACTCTGCACTGAACCTTGTTGCCTCCTACCTAAATGATCGATGATAAAACATGTTGATGTCAATGGAATTCGCTCCTCTGGAGCATCTGTTGCTATGGGCGTACCGCAGGGATCAATTCTGGGTCCGTTTCTATTTTTAATTTATATTAACGATCTGCCATTCTATGTACAGAACTTGTGCGACATTGTTCTGTTTGCTGATGATACGTCACTTATTTTTAAAGTTGATCGCACGCTTAGTAATTTTAACGGCGTAAATAGTTCACTTGCCCAAGTTGTAGATTGGTTTACGACCAATAATTTGCTACTAATCGCTAAGAAGACAAAATGTATTAGATTCAGCAAGCCTAATGTCAGGAATTGCGGTACAAATATAACATTGAACGGTGATACCCTTAATCTTGTAGAATCAACTGTATATTTGGGGATCACTTTAGATAGCAAACTGCAGTGGAATGCCCAAATAACGTGTCTTGCAGGTAAACTCAGCTCGGCAGCCTTCGCCGTTAGTAAAGTCAGGCAGCTTACTGATGTGGCAACTGCCAGGCTGGTATACTTTAGTTATTTTCATACTTACGGCATTTTGCTGTGGGGCAAAGCAGCTGATCTAAAAGTAATTTTTGTACTCCAGAAGAGAGCTATACGTGCAATATATAATTTGAGTGCTAGAGTGTCTCTTAGAGAAAAATTTAAAGAAATTGACATTTTAACGGTTGTATCACAGTATATATTTGCAAATATTATGTTAGTTAAACAGAACATACATTTATACAATAGACACAGTGACATTCATTCGATAAATACTCGAAATAAGCATACATTAATTGAAACGCATCATCGTTTACAAAAGGTTCACGACTCTTTTGCAGGAATTGGCGTACGCCTATATAATAAAATTCCTTTAAACATTATGAACCTGCCGTTACATAAATTTAAGGCGGAAATTAAGACTCACCTCTTGAAAAGGGCCTATTACACAACTAATGATTATTTGAACGATAAAAATAAATGGAAATGAGTTGCTTGCTCTTCGCTTGAGCTATTTAGGATTCGAATGAATCTTGTGATATGCCTTGAATCTGCATATATATGTTGTATTTTTACATCTCTACATTATTAATAATTTGAAACGTCTGAAAACTAAAGGTTTCTAAATTGGCTGCGTTTAGTCCCGGTATTAACTAATAAACAATGTAATTTGAGTTTGTTATTGTGTGAGCACCATGTGGACTTATTTATTTCTTTGAAATTGACATGATAGTTGCTGTGCAGTTTTTGAGTATGTCATGCTCGCCTAAGTGTCCTGGCAGTGGTGGCGTATGTATCGGGTCGCCTTATTCCCTATAATACGGTTGAGTAGGGCGATGGCTGATATAATGCGTCATACCCGTGAACGAGTGCCGTCTGTTGGGACTGGTCAGCTCATAGCTGTTATAGCATTTGTTATAGCATTCCTACATTTTAAAATGGCATCCATTGACTTTCTTGCCAGATTCTTCTTCTTCTTCAAGGGTAGGCTGCCCTTAGAACCGGCAACTATAATCGCTCTAATTTTGATATGATTTTAAACAACATTGATTTTGTTTTTTTGTTTGTATAAATTCATTACTATATAATTGGTCAAATATCATGTTAATCAAACTAATGTAATTACTGGCGTTTAGAAAAGAGTGGCCATGAGTTTTATTGCCAGGTTCTACCTCAGGCTCTACCTATTGCTTTGCGAATCTGGCAGTAAATGTAAATGTAGAAGCAATATTCTTGACGTTCATAAGTGTTACTTTGTGACCTAATCATGTAGGTCACAAAGTAACACTTATGAACGTCAAGAATATTGCTAAAGAAAAAAAAATTGATAACACCCAAATTCCGAAACCAAAATTTGTGGATCATACAAATATTTGTTCCGAACCCGAAATCGGACCCGGGAACTCAGCGCTGCAGTCGCATTGCACACTACCACTGCAGATTGCTTTCTATATTCAACATGAATAAATTTTGTGTTTTAGTTTGGAACATGAAAACTAAAAAAATTGAATTGGATCTACCTGGCCATGCTGATGAAGTATATGCTGTCGATTGGTCTCCTGATGGTGCATGCGTAGCTTCCGGAGGAAAGGACAAAGTATTGAAATTGTAAGATATGTTGTTAAAATCTTTTTGTCACATACTATCTTCACAAAAAATAAAATGAAAAATGGCAGTTGTTGGCAAGTTGAAAGCCTTATACAATATAATATAATTACAACAGCAGGTCACCACAGCCTGCACCTGTCCAATTCAAGACGGCAATGGGCTCACCACCTGTTTACTTGGGACAAAAAGAGTCATGGTGAAATGCATGCATGGGCGTATAGTATGCCTTTGCCTACCCCTTCGGGGATAAAGGCCTGACGATGTGTATGCATATTTAATCTTCACTAAAATGCCTGTAAGGGGCTTCCAGGGGGCCAAGTCTACTAATTCAATCGCGTCAGACGAAAATAGAAATCGTCGCTCAATAGAGATACGACAGAAAAAATTGTAATTTTTCGTAGTCCACTATTACAATTGCGCTCCAATAGAATTCTATCGGCCGGCCGATAGAATGTTATTAATACGTGTACCGATAGTAAGTAGCTCATAATTTGCATTTTGAGTTGTCTATATTAATATTTTGATAGCTAATAGCAGCAATTTTGTCTCTATTCTGCAGCTTGAGAAGTGTGATTGTGAAATATATAAGTAGACTAGCTAGTTTTGGACTAATCTCAATAGATCCGCTGTAGAATAGAAAAGCCATCTATTGGAAAATAGTAGACTCGCCCCCCAGGAGTAACGCATCCCATCGAGATCTCCAGTGCCTAAGTAACCTAATTGACTGACGCACGAGGAAATAAGGTTGGGAGGTCAGACGGCACTTATCCTCGACAAATCAAGACATCACACATTTAAAAGTGGACCCCGTACGCCAAATCATGGTAGGGTTTGATAGCAACTTGAAAAAATTAAAATAAGAACCTGAATGTCTATGACCAGTGTTTGCTTTATTAAATTACTCGAGGTATCCATCAATTTTTAGGAGCCTGCACTGAGCTTTGTTTGTCATCAATCATCAGCTCACATATCCTAAATAATGTCACAATTTTGTTTAACTTCATTTTAAGCTTTTAATTAGTATTCTTATTAAAACAATATATTTTCTTTTTTCAGATGGCAACATTGAACACAAGATATTAA
The DNA here is from genome assembly GCA_948477245.1 of Thumatha senex. Classification (NCBI taxonomy): domain Eukaryota; kingdom Metazoa; phylum Arthropoda; class Insecta; order Lepidoptera; family Erebidae; genus Thumatha; species Thumatha senex. Next base: position 10,474,308 of record OX419735.1, read on the forward strand.
ATCAAATAGAACTTTATTGTAATTTACACAAATAAAACTTACAATATTTTTGTAAAAATGAATATACTTGTTTCACTTAATTTTTATACTCTTCCTGACGTTAGCCTTAATACCAGAGGCTTCTCCAGCATACCTAGATACCTCAGTTCTTGGTTCACGAATTGCACCCTTCCTCCTGATCTTAGCCTTTCTATATTTAAGCTTATGTTTCACTCTAGGATTCCTTTGCTCCTTCTTCCTATGAGGTGTCAAACCTTTGTTTTTAGAAATCTGATATGTAATCTCACGTTTGTCAACAACATCTGAAATCATGTTATCAACTGAGCTAGATGGTTTGTTATCATTTTCAACTTCATTAGGTGATGTGTCTTCATTATCAGAGAATCCACTCTCCTCAGATTCTTGACTCTGTCTTTCAACATCAAGTCCATCAGCTTTAAAGAAATCATTCCCCTCATATTCATCCTCATTATCAGAAACCCCAGTATCATCACCATCATCTTTCTGTAAACCACTGATAAGTTTCAACTTTTTCGGTGTTGATTCTGGCAATTCCTTTCCAGACTTGCGTTTCTTACTCTTCTTTTGTTCTTTAATATCAGTGACATGTAATTCTAAATTACTTTGAACTGCTTGCATTATATTTTCTATTTGAGGCTTAATTACCTCTAAGTAAATGGGTTCCATTTTGTTTAACATCTGCCTATACTGATACAACCTCTTTAAAACTGGATGATTCTGTATATTTATTCTCTGACTTTTGAGTAGTAAGTAAAAACTAATATTAGAACAATAATTTAAAATTAAATCATAATTTGTTTTAATGAATTTGGAGGCTGGACATGTTGGCAATTTTCCATCTTTGACAAGTTCTAAAACAGGATGTAGATCATCTTTTGCAACTGTTAATTTTGTTTTAAAATCATCAATGAGACTAGAAAACTCTGGGCTTTCCTTTTCAAGCCTCTGTAGTTTTTGCTGTTTTGACATTTTACTTAAATCACTTTTAAACACAGTTTCTTTTTTGTCTTTGCCATCTTTAACCTGTTTGGCAAGATATTCCAGCGTGATGTCTTCATCTCCAAATTGTTCTTGCAGCTCTTTGTGTATCTTTTTTGCCTCTTCTTCTTCCATGAGAGCAGCTTCTTCATCTTTTCCAAATCCTCCGTAATCCTCATCAACATAATCAGTGGCATAGTATGAGCTCTTCTTCTTACCCCAAGCCTTAGCGTCTGGTAATTCATCATCAGATTTTTCTTGGCCTTCAACATCACTGTCAGCCATTACCATATCATCTTTTTCATCATCAGAATCATCTGAATCAGAAAAAGCATACATTTCTTCTTCGCTTTCAGAGTCGCCATGTTTTCTTTTCCTCACCTTATCCAATAGTCGTTTTTCTTTGGGAGTATATTCATCTTCTGAATCCGAGGGCTCATAATTGCCTTTTATATCAAAATTGGACTTCACCCTAGAAAAGAAAAACACTTATAAGAAATTCATAATCAATTATTTGATCATTTTTAGAGAACATAGAAGTTTATGTTTTGCAAATTTATTAACAATATGTATAAATTTATAGACAAATGTTTTTGAGAAGCTTTATTTGGGCTAGATGGTGTATGAAGCTGTACCTACAATACCAATTTGTTGAATCATAATTTCTAATAATATTAAATATTGTAGGACATTTTTTTTTACATAGCACCTTTAGCCTAAAGTAAGCTAATCTAAGCTTGTAAAGAGATCTAAAGAACTGATAAACATACTTATATATTTCTAAATACATACATATTATGCATAAGAACCACCCAAACTCTGTAACAAACATTTGTGGATCACACAAAATATTTTTTCCAGCCAGGGAATTGAACCCGGGACCTCAGTCAGAGGCAGTCATGGTAATGTATGCAAATAGAGGCAAACTTCAAATGAATTTCTATAGTGATAAACTTAAAAAATTGATAATTATTTTTAATAGTGTTTTTTACTTTACATATTAGAGAAATACTAAGATCTGGCAACATATGCATTGTCAATTAAGCCCCAATGATACAAATAAAGAGAAATATTTTGATAACCCACATATTTTGGAAGTGATCAGAAGTATTGTTCAAATCTATTGAAAAAATTTTTTTTCTAGAGAATGTTTATTAGTTTTAAGCATTCGGGCTCAATTTCTGCAACTACATATACTCAAACATATTGTCGTCCAATATGAAAGGTCCAAACATGTGCAACATGAACTAAAATTGATATAGTAATGAAATCTTTATAATTATGTACCCGAATAAATAAAAACTAATACTTTTTGTTTATTACACAAAATAACGATACTTTCACGACTAGTAGTGAAAGAAAATCTTACTATTCTATACATTTACAACATGAACTGAAGCTGATGGTCATCTATTTCGATAGCAATATAGTGGTACAAATTTAATCGACTTACCTTATTTTGTCTGCCATGGCGAAATGGTCTAGCTTGATCACATTGAAATAATTTACTTATACTGTCACGTTTCTACGGACACCATAAAAAGAAGTAAAAAAACTACACGATGCAATCGGAATGGGACTTTTTGCTTTTCCGTTCGCACAATTTGACACTGACATGAGACTGACAGCACAATGACATTAAATTCTTTTTGTATATTTATTTAATGGCCTGGTTAGGAAGATCTTTTAGCAAATTCTTATTTTTTAAATCATGTTACTTCAATCTTATCTTCTAATTTAGTCCTGTCAGGGGGTAGTCACTCCGCAGTTTAGGAATATTCAGGGCAGCGCATCACTTAGAGCGGCTAATGACAGCGAGCTACCGCTGCCGCTCGGCTCGCACAACAGTCGCGCCTAAATAAATCAACTAGGTACAGAAACTTCTCAAGTGACAACTCCGCGCGGACTTCACAGCTCAGTCATAAAATTCCGGCGCGCAAAAAAAACTGTACATTTGCACGCAGTTATAAGTTTCAATTATGCATGTAGGCGGCGAGTCTAGGTGTGTTTTCATACCTAAAACTGACTTTTGTTAAGGAGTGACACTTCTGTACGTATAACTATTACTTATTCTGTAGTCCTGTCCAGTCTTTGTCGAGTCCTCAGTCCTCAGTTCTTATACTGAGGTATTCAGTGGACTTTACGAGCCAATATAAAAAATATCATTTTACTGCATATATATCATTGTCTTTCACTATAGCACGTTAACACAACTTTTATGTCCAAGAAACCACCACTCCCGCACATAAAACAAGATAAATGCACTAGTTTTAGAAAGTAATATACAGCAAGCAAGACTTTGCGCGGGATCAGTGATAAGTGTCCGCACTTGTCACTGATCCCGCGCAAAGTCCATGACTTTAGAAAATGAAATTGTTCTTAAAGTAACTAGAGATGCATACCTACGAAAACTGCGTGTATACCTACTATTCAAACTGAGAAACAAAAATCGCATCTTTTCGTAGTGCTGCCCTATTGTACATCGATATTTTCAAAGGTGACGTTACAATACAGATTGTTCGGGTTTCGACCGGAGATAATTTAAGCCTTTTAATTCATCCAGTTCTCTAAGTCTCCCTTTTGTAAATGTCAAAATCACACCTCGTATGTGAAGCCAGTAAAAGTTAAAAATAAAGACTACACATAAGGCACGGGAGCCAGCAGTGCTCTTCAACTTAATTCTCTTTTCTCCTAATTGATCCAGATTAATGCGTGCTTCTTAGATAAATAACATACATGCGACGTCGTAATAATGGCCTCTGAGTAAAAAAGATACACTTATACCAGCACATCTAAGAGTGAATAAGACGGACATAATATGCACTTTCCCGTTCTCAGTATCGCTTTTTTTGTTTGTTACCAAAATATTTGGTGCGCAATAGAAGTGTTCACCCTTCCGAGGACCAGCCATAGTGAAAGTTGCGTAACTCGGTGATCGTTTACAGAACACTAAGTCCGCGGGGCCAGGAGCGCTTCAAAAATTATTAGTCTGTTTTTAATATTATAATTACATAGTAAATAAATAAAATACATAATAGTTTTATATCAGTCCGTCTCTAAAATTATGGCACACAAAATTGCATGATGATGACCAGCTCCAGACTAAGAAAAGGAGAAAATTGAGCTAAAGGCAATGTTTGAAAATAAAAAAACACACGAGTTTAATAGGAATTTTATATTTACATCAAACAAATAAAATAAAATAAAATAAACAAATGTTTATTTGATGTGAACATAGATTCATATTTATCTCACCAATCCACTTATTTTCTTGATAATAACTACTAGGTATAAAATGTTCAAAAATTTCAACGGCGGGTTGCCACAGCCTGCGCCTGTCCATTTCAAGACGGCAATGGGCTCACCACCTGTTACGTGGGACAAAAATGCATAGGGTAAAATGTGGGCGTTTAATATGCCTCTGCCTGCCCCTTTGGGGGCTAAAGGCGTGACAATATGTATGTATGTATAAAATGTTCTTGATGTATGGCCGTGCACTTGGATTCGACTTCTAATTTTTGCGAAGTATGGCTTTAATCCATGACTCATTAACACTTTTTACCACTTTTTAAGAGACGAAGACAGGTTTAACACAATAAGTAAGGAAAGTAATGCGCCAGAGGCGTTGATGTTTGTTTACTTGGAATATTTACAAATACTCTAAGCTTGATTGCAACTGGTTAGGTGTTCCGATTATAGAGAGAGCAGGTGGCCGGTTGGTAACCTATTAAGAACGACAATGACCGATAAGGGCGCCGCTGGCGGCTAGCGAGGCTTTTTTAGTGTTTTACGTGTACTGCAGACAGTCATCGGCACCTCATCACGAACAAGTAAGCCTACTCAGTTACAGTGATAATCTATGTGAGTGATAGCACCTAATAATTATATTAATTGCTTGTATAACCTACTTATAATACTTTTTGGTCGGTGTAAGTCCTTAGTGCGGTGAGTTCTGCCAGGGAATTTACCCTTTTAGAAAAATGCTAAGACGACATCAGCGCCCGCCTAGGTGAGCGAAGCTAGGCTACTCGGCACGCACCGGCAAGTGCTTCATATACGTCCTCGCTGTCCTCAGGTTACCGCCGCGGCCTGAGGGCAGACCCGCTCAATTCCATCCCAGCGGGTCGTCCCCTCCAGGCAATGCTACGGTTCATGACGGGCCTCGCTCAATCCACCTACTTCGGAACCGTAGTAGCCAAATATGTAGCACGAGGGCGAGCCTTCGGCGCTATAACCGAATTTTCTGGCAAGGGGAAGAAAACCCCGAAATTAAAAAATAACCCATTGTGACTGAGGAGTCACCTGCGTCATGGACCTGCGCAGTCGAGCGCCGTGTGCAGGGATGAAGGGATCCTGGGGGGTTGAGCTGAGCGGTGCTGGCGGTTATGCGTCCGTAAGGCAACACGCCCTCTTTGGCCCTGATTTCAGGCTAAACGGTGGCCTCAACCACTAGCCACGGTTGAGGAAATTAGGCCATGGTGTCCCATTAGTGGGCCACTGGCGAGGAGTGTAGGGTCCGCGATAACCGTCCTTGGGCGAGTATCGTGGTAGGCAAAGGTCATGCTGACGGGGTAGGGTTGATCAGTCGTTGTGGGGTGGGCCTTATTAATGCCTCCAATGCCAACCCGATCGAGCTCCCGATGTCGCACTGTAAGCCAGCCTTACACTCCTATATCTCTTTGGTAATCCTAGTGCCCCTCGAACTATGTCGAGTAAGGCACTCCCAGTTGCGGGCTCCGTGGAGGGTGGGAAGCCAAAGAGACGAAATAAAACTTTTTTAATAAACATGGATCCTAGGCCAAACATCAAAAAACTATTTTCTACTCACCAAAATACAACACAACCCCAACCTGGCAGCTCAGTGGCTCAGACTACGGGCACCAGCGAGGGAAAAGACACATCACGCGCCTTCAGCGCTTACTTAGCCCAATCCGGCAGCTCAGCGGCCTCGGCTGCGGGCACCGGTAAGGGCACCCACACCACACACCACAACACCCCTTCTGGCAGCTCGGTGGCTCCGGCTACGGGCACCAGGGAGGGCGGAAACACCGCACGCGCCTTCAGCGCTCACTTGGCCTCAACCGGAAGCTAAGCGGCCTCCTCTGCAGGCACCGGGAAAGGCACCGACACCTCACACCACGCTACCCAAACTGGCAGCTCTGTGGCTTCAGCTACGGGCACCAGGGAAGGCACTCACCCACCTCACCAACACAAAAATTCGACCCCAACTGGAAGCTCAGTGGTGAAGACTACGGGCACCAGAGCGGGCCTAAAAACTACCAGCTCGGGAAGTGGTCCCATCTACGTACACCCGAGCTGGTACATCTACTCATAGGGTTAAAAACCCTGTGATACACAATCTTCCACATCAGGAAGGCCCCCGCAGCGCAAGTCCGGTAGCGTCCTGCTCATTCAGCCCTGCCCCTGAGCAAGCTGGAGTGGGCAACCAACCGACGCCTTCTCTGAAGGCTGGCAACTGCCTAAGAGAAAGGGGGCAAAAACGACCGAGTCACGGACACAACCCATTGGCGCGGATGATAGGGTAGCCACTGAACCCGTCAGGCCGAAGAAATGGAAAGTCCGCAAAACGAGGAAGGAAAGACGCGAGGCGGCAAAACTCTCTCGCCTCTTCTACACAACCATCTGTCTCGGGCATGGCGACAGAGGCCAACCGTAGTCTCAACTTCGCTGCTGGGGAGTGGGAAATGCCGCCGACTAGTAGAGGGGAAACGGGGAGTACACAGCGTCCTGATGGCAACAGTCAGCCCTCTGCCAAGCGTGCCCTCAATCTCGTCTCGTGGAGAGTACAAGAGACAGAGGCTGGACCAAACCAAGAAGGTCAACAGGATAAGCTACGCCCAAGCTGCTAGTACGCACCTGAGCATCGCAATCACATGCGAACGCACAGGGCGTATTAGTAATGATATATCCGAGCAGGCACTCGCGGGAATACAATCGCGCATATTCAGCGATGCCCGGGCTCGAAAACAAATACAGCCCCCGAAATTCAATGCGAAGCCACAGTACACTGAAGGGGTTCTGAAAATGTGGTGCGCGGACGAACACACACGAACGTGGCTACAGAATACTGTCCCTGAGCTGGAACTTGCGTCCAACATCAAATTGGTCGTAAAAAACCAAACGGACATCCCACAGCGAACGCGCTGCGGTATTTTAGTACCGGACCCGCAAGGACTTCTGGAGGATGCGCGCGACATTGGGCGCATCCTATCTTTCCAGAACCCCGAACTCGAAGTATCTAAATGGACGCTGCTCAACGCTATTAAACAGACTGCTGCGTGGTTCATGATGGTCGGAGTCCCACCCTGATGAAGGCCAGACGCCGTCTCTCATTTGGTGTGGGAACGGTATACGTGAAGTTCCAGGGCTGGAACGGTAAGTATACCGATGTTCCTCTGGGGTGGGACCTAACTACGGCCACCATTAAACAGGAGTTGAAACTGCTAGCCGCAACCGACAAAACTACTCCACCAATAAAGACCCCGGGAACAAGCGGGGAGATGCCTGCAACAGCACCACCACCAACCCCCGCCAACGTCGGATAGGAAGCCGATCGTGGAGGAGGAGGAGGCGGAGGATGTCCTGACCTCGATCTCCGGCCTCCTGGGGGAGGAAGCTGAGTCCGGAGATTTGTTTGCGGAGCTAAAACTGGGGGAGGACGAAGAGGGAATGCACAGCGATGGCGTCCCCTTTGTCAGTGAAGACTAGCATCCTCCAAGCAAACCTCCAGCACAGCCGGGTTGGAACGGCTCAGGTGCGGAAGTGGCTGGAGGCTCACCACACGGCCATCGCCCTGATCCAAGAGCCGTGGATCAGAGCAGGCAATATCCAGGGGCTCTCCAACTTAGGAGGTAAGCTTATAATGACCATGAGCACCCCAGATCATGTATATATGTCAGTAATAACCTTAAAACACAGATCCTCACAGAGTTCTGTTGCAGGGATATTACAGCCATAAGGCTACACACACGGCTGGACTCCGAAGACAGGGTGGTCATCCTCGCTTCAGCCTACATGTCTGAGAAGGAAGACCTTCCCCCGCGAGACCTCATCCGCTTGGTAGATTATTGTGAGAGGGAGAGGATGGAGGTCATCATCGGGGTGGACTCCAATGCCCACCACCCTTTGTGGGGCATGTACACCCAAAATGACAGAGGTAAGTTACTTGTTGAATACGTTTACACTACGAACCTTATCTTACTAAATACCGGTTCTGAACCAACTTTCGTCACCAAGAAGAGCCAAACAATCATAGATCTAACACTAGTAACAGAAGACGCAGCGGTGGCTATCACGGGCTGGCATGTCTCTAAAGAGGCATCTTGTTCAGATCACAGGTGGATCCGCTTCGATCTTCTGGCAGAAACACTACAAAATTTACCAAAACGCAATCCCAGGAAAACAAACAGAGCCAAATACGAGCAAAATCTGATAGAAGGACTAGCACAGCAACAGCGCTCCTCACTGATTCTCGAGAACACCATACAGATCGATGAACAGGTAAACAATTTAACAAAAACTATAATAGACAGCTATCACAACGCATGCCCAGAAACCATACCTTCCAAAATACCTGGAAAACAACTATGATGGGGCCCTAATCTAGAGCGCAAGCGAAGGAAGGTAAGGAAGGCGTTTAATAGGGCAATGAATACTTGTGCGGACGAGGACTGGGATGCTTACCGTTCAGTCAAATCAGGATACAAAAAATGCATTAGATATCGGAGCAAACAGGGTTGGCGAAAATTCTGTGGAAACATCGAATCATGCCAACAAGCAAACAGGCTAAGGAAAGTATTAGCACAGCAAAAAGCAACTACACCGACTACCCTCCGTAAACCAGACAACACACTCACAACAACGCCAGAAGAATCAAGACGCGTCCTAATAGAAACTCACTTCCTAGGATGCGTCTTCACGACAGAAACTAAATGGCAAGATGAAACCATAATACCAACTGCCCATGACCGGCATTATGCAGACAAGGTAGTCACACCGGAAAAGATCCAGTGGGCCCTTAAAAATTTCCATCCCTTCAAGGCAGCTGGCCCTGACGGGGTCATCCCCGCTCTACTACAGTGCGGCGGTCTGCCAGTAGCGAGTAGACTGGAGTGTATATTCAAAGCCTGCTTGGCACATAGATACGTTCCGAAGGGTTGGAGGGAAGTGAAAGTCACATTTATACCGAAACCAGGAAAGGGTGTTTATACAAACCCTAAAGCATACCGACCAATAAGTCTCCTTCCTCCTTCATGCTCAAGACCATGGAGCGCTTATGCGAGAGGGAACTAAGGGACGGTGCATTAAAACAACTACCTCTACACGACAATCAACATGCATACAGCTCCGGAAAGTCCACGGAATCAGCCCTCCATCTGGTGGTCAGTCGGATAGAGGAAGCGATTGGGCAAAAAGGCATCTGCCTAGGGACCTTCATAGACATAGAAGGAGCTTTTGACAAAACAAACTTCACAAGTATCAAGGCTGCCCTATCCAAACATGGAGGTGAACCGGTACTAACAAACTGGATAACAAACATGCTCAGCAAAAGAGTGGTTCGCCTTAACGAAGATGACCAGGCGGCATTAATAGTAAAAGGATGTTCACAAGCAGGAGTCATCTCCCCCTTGCTATGGTATCTGGTAATAGACGATCTAATCACAGAGCTGAACAAAAACCGAGACTACACAATAGGTTATGCTGACGACCTCACCATACTTATTTCAGGGAATGTAATGGGATCAGTCTGCAATGTTACCCAACAAGCTCTACGACTCGTCGAAAAGTGGTGTGGAGAATTCGACCTATCGGTGAATCCGACCAAAACAGAATTAGTTATGTTCACGAACAAAAGGGTACTAGGGCACTACCAACGGCCCAGGCTCTTTGGTACTGAACTCCAACTGTCAAAAGGTCAAATAGCTTGGAGTTATTCTTGACAGCAAGTTAAATTGGAGGAGTCATCTAAACAGCAAACTAGAAAAGGCTGGAATTACCTTCTGGCAATGCAAAAGAATGATTGGTAAAAAATGGGGGCTAGCACCAAAAATCATTTTGTGGCTTTATGAAACAGTGATCCGCCCCATGATAACATACGGTGCTGTTGTCTAGTGGCCAAGGACTGAACACACCACAACGTCCGTCAAGCTACAACGGACCCAAAGACTGGCATGCATGGCAACCACCGGATGCATGAAGACCACCCCCACTGGAGCCATGGAAGCCATGCTTGGACTACTACCATTAGATCTATTCATCCGTCAGGAAGCAACGGTAACAGCTACACGCCTAAGGGCATTAAACCTATGGAATGACACGAAAACAAAACACACATCCATACTTCAAGAACTCATAGAGGAGCTACCTATTATTGGAGCAGTAATCGATCGTGTACCTAAACAGTTCATTTTCGACAAAAAATACAAAATTCAGCTGCACGAAGACCACTGCTGCAAGCCCACAAGTCCATCTGAATTACACATTTTCACAGATGGATCTAAAACTGGCACAGGCACCGGGGCCGGCATCTCCTCGGAGGACCTCAACATTACCATTTCAAAACTGCTAGGGACCCACAACACGGTTTTCCAAGCCGAGTGTAAGGGAATATCTCTGGCAGCTTCAGCGGTCATGGCCAGAAGAGTGGTAGGTCATTCGATCCGCATAATCTCGGACAGCATGGCAGTGGTGCAAGCTCTAAACAGCCACACTATAAACTCAGGACTTATACTGGAGTGCCATAATAGATTAAACCAAATAGGCTACACCAACAATATAACCTTGCAGTGGATCAAGGGACACAGCGGCTCACGAGGCAACGATGCAGCAGATGAGCTTGCCAGAAGGGATTTAATATGTTGGTGATGGGGCCTGAGTCTATAATACCAATCCCCTTCGCATACCTACGCTCTAAAGTGAACAAACGAATGAGAGACCAACACAGCACATACTGGACGAACCTAGAAGAGTGCAGACAGGCCAGGGAAGCACTCCCTGCACTCGATAACAAACTCACTAGGCGACTTCGACAACTGACCAAAAGACAACTACGCACAGTTACAGCCGCCATCACAGGACATGGCTCTTTCTATAAACACCTTTTCGTTTTAGGAATCACGGACAGCCCTCTCTGCAGAGCCTGCATGAGAGAGGAAGAAACAGCGAAACATGTGCTTCTACACTGCCCTGCAACCGCCATATACAGGGCTAAGTACTTCGGAAATTCATGTACTCTCCGAGAAATCACCAGCAGCGTAAAAGTTTTGCTGGCGTTCTTCGACGAGTTGGGGTGGATCGAATAATTTACCCACCCTCACGCAAAAACCGCGCCATGACGTGGAGTTGCGGAATCCAGCCCGCCATACAATACAATAATAACCTAGTACTGGTTACAGTCCTACCAACTTATCTGTGAACTGAAAGAGGACGGCACCGTCGATTCAGTGTTGCTAATTAATATAAGGTGCCCAAAGGACAGTGACCGAATCAGGCCTGAGCGCGGACACCAGCTTTGGAAAGTTATAAAACTTGTAATAATTTTTATTTAATATACAATAAATATTAATGACAATTTGGTTGTAGCCACTTGTCTGATATTCAAAACGAATTAAAAAATATTTGTCTTGGCTTACAACCGAAAATTATTGTGATCGTCACCCTTGTGTTGCAAAATAAAAGTAATGACAAGAGTAGGGAGAAATAAGTCGAAACTCCTTAGTTATTAGTCACTAATATCTAATTTAATAACTAAACCGTGCTAAATGTTTTGTGTAATTATTTTATAATTTATTTAAAATACTAAATATGTTCAAATAAATGCATATTTTTATAAAAGATAAAACGTATTGGGTATTTATGTTTTCATTTTCAAGCAACACTGATTAAACCTGACGGCGCGTTGCCTGCGCCATCTATTATCACGTCGGAATGAGAGTGACAGCTGTCCACAGATGTCATTCTGACGGAGCGTCGTGTCTATGTTATAGAAGCGCGGCCATTTTAGGACAGTTGAGTTCAGAACGGCGTGCGCGATACAAGTCCGACGAATCGTCATTATTCCGCGTAATCTTAGAAATAACTTTAATGATTTTAATTTCCTTAGAGGCAATTAGAGTTTCTCTACGTAGCTGAGTGCTGATTTTGATAAGTAACAGTGTGTTATAGTCTTTTTAAATTAAAGAACATTTTATCGTCGGTTAGCCGTTACTTAGCCTATTATTTGTCCAAATACCCACGTAGCAGCTATGGCCGATCCTGTTTCATTCATCACTCTTTTTATCAAAACTATTGCATACAATTTGCCGACGATGCTGAGCAAGCTTATGCCGCGGTAGTTTTTGCACTCTTGCTGTGACCCTTTTTCTTTGTAAAGCGGCACGATGACATCCTTGCACCTATTCCCTGGCACGCTGCCACTCCTCCAGCAAAAAATAAAAAGGCGGTACAGCTGACAAGCTACCACGCCATGTCCCGCTTTTAGCATTTGGACAGAAATGCCATCAAATCCACTAGCCTTACCCAATTTCATACTACTCAATGCTTCCACAATTTCTTCCATACTTATGATGCTTTCGTTGCTTAGTTCATTCCTTTCCTAAGAACTCGTTTGTGCTTCCATATTCTCATTTTCATATAAGCTTTCAAAATAATCTTTCCATCCTTTGAGCACACATTCTTCTCCTTTAGAAAACTGCCATCCTGGTTTCTGATATTACTGAGTTTCGATGATGTTTGTTGACCCCTCACAGATTTTATAGATTTCCAAAAGAATTTTATATTCTGCTGGAAATTATCAGTTAACCTACTATTAGACATTTGGCGGGAAGAGTGACAAGTGCGGACGCTTGCTTCATATTATTTTCTAAAACTAGTGCATTTATCTTGTTTTATGTGCGGGAGTGGTGGTTTCTTGGACATAAAAGTTGTGTTAACGTGCTATATTGAAAGACAATGATATATATGCAGTGGAATGCTATTTTCTCTCTTGCCGCGAAACGTCCACTGACAACCTTAGTACAAGAATCACCATTATACTGAGGGCAAGGACCAGGACGTAGCCTGAGGACACGACATCGACTGGACAGGACTAATTAGAAGATATGATTGAAGAAATATGATATAAAAAATAAGATTTGGCTAAAAGGTCTTAGGAACCAGGCCATTAAATAATTATTTAAAAAAAATCTACTATTAAATTTATCCCTATCATTCTCTTTCTCTCTTTTCATAACTTCTTTTGCAACTCGTTTATACCTCTTATATTCATTCTTTGCCATTTTTACATCCTCATCCGTTGCCCTCTGCATTCTTTGATTCACCTTTGAAGTCAGCCAGTCCAACCATGCCTTCTTCTTGTCGTACAATGCTTTCATGACTTCTGCACACATTCTCTTCACCTTACATCCTTGGCTTCTTTTATTTACCTCACACACTTCCACCGCAACTTTCACTAGACCTTCCTTAAGCATCTTCCATTGTTCTTCAATCTCACATAATTCATCTAAATTTTTAAATTTCTTACTTAATTTACTCACGAATCCTTCTTCTATGCTCATCACTTGCAAATTTTCGACTTTTATGCGCTCTAGTACACTTACAGGTTCACACACACGATGCCGCCACCGTTGAAACAGACCTCTTACTCGGCTGATAACCAAGAAGTGATCTGTATCAATCCCGGCACCGCGGTATGCCCGGGTGTCTAAGACTTTCTTTCTTAGTCTTGCATCTACAATGACAAAATCAATCATACTTCTCTGGTTTCCCTCTTGTCTAGTATACAAATGAATCTGTTTGTGGTTAAATATGGTGTTAGTTACCACAAGATTCCTCTCCAAACATACTTCAAGCAAACTCTCACCATTTTCATTCACTCGTTCGTACTAAACTTGCCCAATACACTTTCATATCCACCACGCTCCACTTCAACCCAACCATTAAAATCACCTAACATTACAATTCTCTCGATCCGTTTGCATTTACTCAGAATATCGCTCACACTCTCCCAAAATGCCTGTTTCTCACTTTGGTCTCTTGAAGATCGGCGCCACCGCGCATCTTGCGGAGCATTAACGCCCAAAACAAAGATGCGGGTAAGTCCAACCTTCAACCTCAACCAAAGGAGTCTTGGACTCACACATTCATAGTCAGTCACACATTCATTCATTCTCGCGGACAGTAGAACACCGACACCCTGGCTCGCTGTACTGGTTGTGGCTACACCTGACCAGTAGCCTGTACAACTGTATAAGGTGGTAAATATAAGCATTTGTGTCTATTGTTATCAATTTTTTTTTCAATCTCATACAGGTTCAGGCTTGTTTCTATTAATTATTTCTAAAAGCTGAGGTTTAGTCAAATTTTCTCCGTAGTCAATTTTATTGTGGGTCAACCATAATTGCATTTCTTTTTTTTAAGGAATTCATATTTGGGACTTTATTGTTGGTTAATTAGGTAGGTTGATATGCTGGCATCTGTACGTTACCGTTAAGCTAACCTGCAGCAAGACTAGAAACGAATATTTCGTAGACTTAAATAATTAGTTAAGTATCGGGTAATTTATAACAAGAAAGCTGACAACACTAACCTGTCGCTGCCGAAATTCGTTTGTATATTTGAATAAATGGAAGAAGAAGCTCGGGTGGGGTCTCCACCCGAGCTGCTTCTTTAAAAAAGGTTTTAACCTTTAGAATAATGTTTCGAGCATCACTTTTAATAGCTTTCAGCATATTTAACTTTATGAATTCAGCAATATCACGACAAAACAACCAGAGAACTCGAATGTACTGACAATCGAATGACATTTCAACATGACGGCCGTAGTTCCAATTTTCGCAATTTTTACAGATAGGTTACATCTCGTTATCGAGCTGCCCTGCTAATTGCCCTATCTGAGGGTAAGAAATTCATACCATATGCCAACAGCCAGGACAGCTACAACATAATATATCAATGGATAAATTTTCTGCAGTTCGAGTCCGACAAATAATACAAAGCAAGTCGTAGCTTTAATATTCTTTATCGACGCGTGTAGAGACTATACGAACGCGAACGTGGAGCTTTTGTTTTTGATTTTTGTTTCCGCTACTATTTTACTCAATTTTACCTTTCAAATCGCGGGAAGGAGACGGCGGCAGAGACAACTAATTTAAATTGAATTAGCCATGCCATAAACATTATTAAAAAAAAATTGCAAATGTCAACGTCAAGTGTCATGTTAATAAATGTCATACTTACCAAATATTAGTTTCGGCCTTCGGACAGCCAAGTTACCATCAAACTTACCGATTGCTAGCCGGTGTGTTTATTTATAATTCAAATCAAATAATTTTAGGATAGATTACGTTAATAATGGGCTTATCTGCTATCTCAACAAAGTTCGTGTTGATATTGTGTTTATGTTGTAATATAATAGGAAGTAAAACAAGTACTATTACTTCCAAGTTGAGCGAGTGCCGCCGCTGCAAAATATTAACAGATTCGTTCAACCATTGGTTCGATAAAACGTCTAGAGGAAAATTTGAAGGTGGTGATGCAGCTTGGGAGGAAACGAAATTAAAATCATACTCACGAAGTGAAATTCGTTTAGTTGAAATACAAGAAAGTTTATGTTCTGAACTCAAAGCTCATCAAGACCCATGTTACGTTTTAGCCGAAGAGACAGAACAGCTACTTGAAAAGTGGTGGTTTCATGAAGACCCAAGTTCTGCAGATTTATACACATGGCTGTGTATAGAAAATCTTAAACTCTGTTGTCCTATCAATCATTTTGGTGAAGCATGTGCACCATGTCTAAAAGATGAGAATAACGTTTGTGGGGGACATGGTAGGTGTGATGGCGATGGCACTCGGAAAGGCAATGGAACATGTTTATGTAAAAAAGGTTACACAGGCCCTTTGTGTAATGATTGTGATATAAACTATTATTTAACAGAGACTGGACTGTGTGAAAAATGTCATACTTCATGTAACGGATGTACTGGTAAAGGAGCAGATGACTGTAAAGTATGCAACTTGGGTTGGCAGTTGGAATCAGGTGCATGTGTTGATATTAATGAATGTCTCACCTCTGCATGTAAGCCTAGTGAATTTTGTACTAATACTGATGGTTCATATATGTGTAAGGAATGTGATTTTTCATGTAAAACATGTACGGATGAGGGCCCTTCTAAATGCTCATCTTGTGTACATCCAAGTGTCTTATGGTTTGGCACATGTGTCAATAATGATTTAAAACAAAATATAATATACAATACTTATAGAAGATTAGCTTTGTATATTGGCATGCTTACCATAACACTGTTTATATTCCGTACCTCAAGATCAATAACATCAATTATTGTGTTAATTATAGCCGGTTTTATATTTATTGCTGAAAGGAATCTAAATATGACTACAAAAGATGTTCTTTTACACATATTGCAAAGTCCAAATGAATAGTTTAGAAATTTACTAATTATCTCTAATGTTGCATTTAAGCTATGATGATCACTTATATCAGATTGGCTGTGTTTATTTGCCACCTTAGTGATACAAAAAAAATAGGCAAATTTTAGGTGATAAATTAGGATTTGAATTTCACTTTGTATGGAAAATCTAAATGGAACAAGGGTACAATTGATTGTGTGTGATGATAATATAAATTCATGATCATAATACAGTGCCAAAGCATTATTGTACATAGCAACTGTTATTACTTCAGATAATATATCATGTTATATTTGTAACTTTAATTATTTTTGTAATTATCCTAATTTTCAACACTGTCTGATGAGTATTAAGAAATCAAATCAATTATAAGAAATTATGATTCTGCTTTTTATGTGAAAATATAAATAATGATAATATCAAACCCATGATAGCAAGTCTGTTGTGACTTAAGAAATTCTCGTTAAGCAAGGGGACTTCTCCAACTTGGTAAAATTATTTTTGGAAAGCGTGGGTCTGCACTCACATTGATAGTGTAATAAATAGCATGGGAGCAAGCCCGCAACTTGCAAATCTGCTTTATCCACTATGCTATGTTTTCCCTCATTAGTCTGTGTCCCTTACATCCAAAAAAAGTTTTCATGTGACTGCAAATATTTATTTTATGTGAACTTGCACTAATCATCGTCATTCTGAGCACTTGCATTAGGAATCGCAGTCCTTCAAATGTTAATATTTCACTTATACCCCCTGGAAGCCCTTTCGATCGCATAATCTTTTTCAGCATAATTTAGTTTGGCATAACAGTTTCAGCATAAAGTTTTCTCGCACAAATTATGATAGGCAGAGTGTTATAAACGCATAATGGTTTTATTGGCATAACTTTAACTTACTCTAATTTTTTTACCATAAATTTAATTAGCATACATGTAAAGGGTAATTGTTTTATGCCTAAAGATAATTTATCATAAAATACAAAACGCATAATGAAGGTATGCATAACCGTTTAAATCATAAATGAATAATAGATTTGACTAAGAATATTTGAGAAATGATAAGACACCATTGTAAATAATCATCTCACTCATAGCCAAGTTTGTAAGCTGTAACATATGAAATGATATTTTGAGCAAAGTCGTAAATAGGTACGACGACGAGCGAAGCGAGGAGGAGTGTTAGGTTACTTGTGACCACAACGCGCGAGCCGAGCGAGCGCAGCGAGCGTGCCGTGGCGGCGACCGGCGATGCGCCAGAACTGAATCGCTCGTTTTAATCTACCTACTTCTTTTTGTATTTTATTTATATATTCTCATCATCATCCGAGCGTCTGTCCCAGTTGCGTCTCGCGACGCCCGGGGTCCGCTTTCCTACATTTTCTCCTCCACTTCGCACGGTCGTCGGCATCCCCTATGGTGAGACCATTGGCACGCATGTCATCCCTTACGACGTCAAGCCAGCACTTCTTGGGTCTTCCCCTCTTACCGGGACCCGGCGGGGCTGACATGGCCAGACATTTGTTACCTACGTAGCCCGGCGGTTGCCGCAAGACGTGACCATACCAACGAAGGCGACACTCTTGCAACTTGTCTGCAATGTCACGGACGTGAAGGCTGCCGCGGATGCGAGAGTTCGTCACGCGGTCCATCCGCGTGACTCCACACATCCACCGCAGCATCTTCATTTCCGTGACACGCAGCTCCTGCTTGTGTCGCTCCAATATCGGCCACGTCTCACTGCCATGTAAAAGGACAGGTCTAATAATGGTTTTGTAGACCTGTCCCTTCAACCGGATCGGCATTTTAGGGTCACAAATGACACCGGTCATCTCCCGCCATTTGGCCCACGCGGCAGCAATGCGTGACTTGACATCGCAATCGATGTCACTGGACGTGTGAAAAACAGATCCCAAGTATTTAACCTGGTCCGTGCGCTCGACCAAATCACCGCCTATGCGGACGGATGTGGGATCTGTCGAGTTTAGTGCCAAGTACTCGGTCTTCGTCACATTTAGTTTCAGACCGCCGTTCTCAAGCGTCTCCTTCCACGCCTTTACACGTCGCACCAATCTGCCCCTGTCCGCGTCTGCCAGCGCAATATCGTCAGCATACATGAGCAACCATGGAGGCTGCTCATGCGGGTTTCTGATGCTGTCCGACAATTCGTCTAATATTACACTGAACAGAAGCGGACTAAGGACAGAACCCTGGTGTACCCCGACGGTGATGGGGAAGGGTTTCGTGTCGCCAACAGCAGTCCGAACCATTGAGTCGGAGTCACAGTACATGTCCCGGATAGTGTCAATATAGACCTCTGGAACCCCTTTGGACCGCAGTGCCCACCAGATCATCGCACGAGGAACACAGTCGAAGGCCTTCTGCATATCTAGAAACAAACAGTGCAGAGGCGTGTTCTTCGACCTGTATTTCTCTGCGACAACCCTCAGGGCAAAAACAGGGTCCGTGGTCCCATGACCAGGGCGAAACCCATATTGACACTCCGAGAGAGTACACTCCTGCCGGATCCGAGAGTCTATAATCCTCTCGAAGATCTTCATGGTGTGGGACATCACCTTAATACCGCGGTAGCTCCCGCACTCCTGCACTGACCCCTTACCTTTGAAGACTGGAGTAATAATACTTAGTCTCCATTGGTTTGGGATCTGCCCGCTGAGGAGTATGCGGTTAAAAAGGTTTACTAAGATGCCCACACCGCGAGGACCCATCGCCTTCCAGGCTTCGATGGGGACTCCATCGGGTCCGACAGCTTTCCGATTCTTCATGCGGCGAAGCGCAGTCAGGACTTCTCCAGGCGTTACCGGTGGCACTAGTCCTTGATTCGGAGGGAGGTCCGGAGGCTGCACCTCTTTATGCTGCTTATTAAGCAGCTCGTGGAAGTACGAGCGCCATCTCTCCTTTACCGCGAGGTCTTCGCTTAACAGGTTGCCCTCAGGGTCTTTTACACAGCGACACTTGGATATATCCTGTGCCGCTTTGACCCTGGAGCGCGCCAGCTTATAGATGAGCTTCTGCCCCTCAGACGATTCCAGCTTATCATACAAAGGTTGTAAGTGGTCTCGTCTGGCTCTGGCTACAGCTCTCTTTGTGGCGCGCTTGGCAGCCCTGTACGCGTCGCGGTCTTCGGAAGATCCGGTCGCTTGCCACTTTTTAAAGAGGGCTTTCTTCTCCCTGGTCTCCCTCAGGACTGCGTCGTTCCACCACCAAGTTTCCTTGTCACATTTGCGTCCACCCTTAGACTCACCGAGCACCACCTTCGCCGCTCCAAGGATGGCCGCCTGAACTTTGTCCCAGTAATCTTGAACTGGTTCGCCTTCAGTGTCGGTGCACTTGTCACCGACAGCTGAGACGAACTCCTGGGACCTAGTTTCATCAAGCAGCCACCATCTGATGCGGCGCTGGCACCGCTCGATGCGTTTGCCTTTAGGCTTCACGCAGAGGTCCATGACAAGGAGACGGTGTTGTGCAGTAAGACTCTCACCGGGTATGACCTTGCAGTTGGCCACCTTGCCGATGCTGTGTCGCCTAGTGAGTAGGAAATCGATCTGAGTTGTACGCCTCCTGCTCTTGTAGGTGATGAGATGTTCGGATTTCTTTTTGAAATACGTGTTCACAATGGCCAGATCGGCAGCCGCACACGTTCTGAGGATAGTTTCTCCTTCAGTGTTGCGGGTGCCGTATCCAAAACCACCATGAACACGTTCAAACTCCTCACACCTCTCACCCACATGACCGTTTAGGTCGCCGCCCAAAACGATTCCCTGTGACAACGGAATGCTCCGAAGCACTCCCTCGAGTTGGCCCCAAAACGACATCTTATCGGCGTCGCTACAACCGGCCTGTGGCGCGTAGGCACTTTTCAGGTGGGTAATAATCCCATCGATAAGCACCCTCACGATCATAAGCCGGTCGCTACAGCGTTTCACCTCCAAGATGCCGCTCTGCAGCCCTTCGGAGAGCACCACGGCCACCCCGTTCTCCCCACCAGGCGCACCCGTGTAGTACAGCTTGTAGCCGTTCTGCAAGGGCCGGGCTCTGTTGCCCTTCCACCGAGTCTCCTGCAGGAACGCCACGTCCACCCTCCGCCTGGAGAGTACTTCGGCCAACTCTACCGCACGCCCAGTCAGCGTGCCAATGTTCCAAGATGCGAAGCGGATTCGGGTTGGGGCTAACTTCTTTAGCCGTGCTGGCCCGACACACGGCAGCCCTAGCCCACTTGCCACAGGAGTCGGGCGGGGCTCCTGCGCGCCGTTTTGCGGCGGCGCCCTATCCCTAGCAGCATTCCTTTTACTTCTTTTCA
Organism: Thumatha senex; assembly: GCA_948477245.1. Classification (NCBI taxonomy): domain Eukaryota; kingdom Metazoa; phylum Arthropoda; class Insecta; order Lepidoptera; family Erebidae; genus Thumatha; species Thumatha senex. The sequence continues at coordinate 10,495,068 of OX419735.1, forward strand.
TTATTTGTTTCGGCGGGTGGCTTTTATGGGAGCGACGCCCTCAGACCTCCCAACCCCAGAGGGGAAAGCCAGCGCCAGAGCCTCGTCCGTTAATCAGCAGGTGCACGCACTGGCACGGGAGGTTGACTTGGGCCCCGAAGATCTTGGTGGGGCCCCTTACACCCAAAAAAAATATATTCTATATGTATATAAGTGTTGACATTTTGAACTTCAGTATAGTGACTATCAACATTTTTAATCAGTGGGCATTTCAATCTTAGACAGTTCAAGCTTAGATATAAAAATAAAAATATGTACTCGTTAACATTATGGTATTCTATATATATATATATGACTTGTAATCTTTATGCCATAGAGTGTGATGCCAATAAATGTTATGATTAGTAATCGTTATTGTAAAAAAAAATGCGTAAATATTTTATGCGGGTATATCATTATTATAAAGAAATTATGGGAAAATAAAGTATGCCAAGTGATTTATTCTGTTTGAACGTTATGCGAAACGAAGAGTATGCAAAAAAACGTTATGCAGTTTTAAGTTATGCCTTTATAAATTTATGCAACCTAATATGGACCCATACCCCCTTGACACAGTCATTAGTAAGGCCAACAGGGCTCATATGTTTGTAGCCACACTAAGACCTCTGTTTCTGGTTATGATCAATCTGGTTGGGATTTGTTAGGTTCTGCAGTAAACACTGGTTCCATCAGTTGGTAAAATAGGTAGAACCATGGTTCCATAAGGACTTCACATAGTTTATTTTGAACTTCATGATGTCTGCTAGGAATGCAATATCATCTGCAGTATTGTCATCTTTGCAACATGCAGTTCTTGCCTGTATTTTTTCAGCATCAGTCACATTTTTGTTCAAAAGGAAATGCCTTACTAAGGTTTGTGACTCCCCAGATATATTCTTTTTCTTAGTGTGTACCCAGTTACTTCAGAATTTAGAACTTGGGCTCCGCTATTTTAGACCGCTAGGGGCAGCTATGTGTTGACTTTATATGCTTGGCATTGTTGGGCGTGACTGCCGTCTGATCTCCCAATCTCGTAAGGATGCCTGTGTCTTACGAATATATTGTGCATTTATAAAGAGCCACAATATTTTCCTCACACATATGTATGAAAGAGAATAAATATCATGCAATGTTTATTCTAGTTGTACAAAGTGTCAGACACTACAACCATTGAGGTAACGATCCATTGTGACCGCAGTAAACAAGAGAATACCTACCGTGTATAACTTGGAAATAAAAATCTAGTGAAAGGTATATTCAAAATACATTTTATTGCAAAATTTATGTAACTACTTTTCAGTGTCATTTATATACAAAAATTTAATACAAAGTTTATAATTAATAACTAAATTGTGTGTTTACTATATAATACAGCAGTAAGTGCGCTATTCTTCACACATACAGACTTTATAAATAGAGTAAGATAGCTGACATAGGCCAAGTAATAAATAGCCATGTTTCACATAAAAAAATCAGATTGTGTGTACCTAATAAACAACGTTTAAAGTTATGAATAGTGAACTTACATACAAAATCCAGAAGCTATAAGGTAACATGTATTAACATTAGGGTAGATTACATCACTATCTAAATGTATGCTGTGAAAAGATCTTTGTCATATTGCATCAATATGTCTACATCAGTGGGAGTTATAAAATGCCTAAGGTAATGTTATCAATAATAAAATTGGCAACAGCTGATTTGGCAACACCAAGCACATGTATACATTTTCAGACTGGTAGAAACACTTATAAATAAATATAAATTATCAAAGATATTTGTTCTCATTTCAAGCAAAATTGCATTTCTATAAATAACTCTCACACAATGCAAGTATAATTCAGTAATCGACAAGCAAATCATTGCAAATCAAGCAGATCATTGTATTCTAACACGACTGAATCTTTAACATCGAAAAATAATATACAACCTTCAAAGGAAAATACTGTTAAACTATTAATACCAACATAACTAAAATCAATATTATTAATTACCTACATAATATATATATCAATTAAAAAGTCAAATTTGCAAATCAGTTCTGTTATATATATGTACCCTGCAAGTATGATAAATCAGTGGTCTGATTAAGACAGAGTAAGGAAAATTCTCAAGAAGTTGTATTCTAAACAAGCCTGTGGAGGTGGTCACATATATATGATAAGTATATATTATGTAGTTCCTTTGACTCATTTACAATAATTAATTAGTATTTTAGCTTGAATCATTCGAATTTAAAGCTTATAATCGTGACCTTATTGAATGTTCAAGAACTTAACCTTATTGAATGTTTAATTACAAAGGCAAAGGGTTAGTCAATAAATTCGCCCTCACTTTTCAGTCATTTCTCAGGGAATACACAAGTTACAGTATAAAGAAACACCAATATACTAAAATGCTAAATTTAAATAGTCTACAAAATGTGTAAACAATTTCTACGACTACCGTCCGAACTTCGCGAATTACTTAAATGCCAACTTCTCAGGAATTCGATCTGCTCCGCTTAAAGGAATGTCTTTGGTGAAGAAAAGATTAATATTCAAATGAAAAATAAAAAAGACATACTGTCACTTAACTAAATCTCGAATATATTAACTCAACAACATAAAATCGTAATTAAAAGTTAATTTAATGTCTTTCCACGAATAAAGAATTTTATTAAAGAAAGTAACATTGTTCTACGATTTTTTTATTTTTGGTAAAACTTTATTTAAGTACTAATATAACACCGTTTACCTAAGCCTATTTGTGAAATAAAACAGCTACGTATAATAATTATATTAATCATTCATTATAATCGATGTTCTTGTGACACCTATTGTGTAAACTTACCGAAGTACTACAAACTTGTGATCTACAACTTAGAACAATTCTATAGACACGCCTATCATGTAAAATGCTGTTGTAGGCGAACTATTCATATTTCTATTGATTCTTCTTCTATTGATTCATTATATACACGCGTAAAGACACAATAGAAGAAATCATAATTCCGATTGTCAAAAATGGGCAATGGAAATCGAATTGCATATTTTAATAATTCTCCTCAATTCTGCTATTCTATGTTAGTGCAAGCGACTGTCATTCCGTCACTCTAAAAAAGAACCAAAACCAAAAAATAAATAGATTCACAAAGTAAATGGTACTTTGTGAATCTATTTGAATATTGATAAATTCTCAAGTAAATTTTACCATTTTCAGTCTAAAACAATGACATTTATTCTGGGAATCATCTGTTTCGTATAATAAATGCCTATTTTTTTAGAGTGACCTCTTTTGTTGACTCTAATTGTGTTAAAAAATAAATGGTTTGGTAAAAAAAAAATTGAATTGAAAAATCGCCACATACCTCTCACAATTTATTATTTATCAGTCTGATCCAATTATGCTAATGATTCTATTAGGTATACCATAAATTATTAAATTTAGATTCGGTCCCACTTCATAATACTCATTTATTTTATCATTCTGAACTATTTCATCAATCACCTGTGCCATACTCAGGTATCAGGCAGCTGCCGACATCACAACCACTTCCATTTATATTGGTAAAGCCATATTAAGGCAGCAAATTCTGATCAATTGATAGTGGGGATTATTCAAGCGTGCACATTACCATTTTTTTTACTACGGGACGTTGATCGAAATGATAACTAATGGTGTTCATTGGCTTGCGAAGTTACGTTTAAATACATTTTGTGATCGTGGAAAGTGGAATCTGATTCCGATGTATTAGCTCTTATTATAAACGATGGAATAATCGCAAATTTATAAGCAGAAATGAAACATCTTAAATTTACAGATTTCCTTAATATTCAACATAAAATAGATAAAGTATTATCGTTTATTTAATAACTTTAGCAGGTCGGCAAAGATTAACAAATCATGACTAATCGGTAGGCGTTCTTTGATCGGTCCAAGCGGTACCAACGAAAGCGTCAGGCGCAACGAACCTATTCCAGTGTTCGTTGGGTTGGTGTGAACAACATTTCACTAAACCCGTCGTATGGGGTTTAGTGAAATGTTGTTGCCAATACAAAAATTATACATTCTGAGATATGCACGCTTGAAAGAACACACCACTACACGTATTAATGTGGTGAATTTGCTTCCATATTGTTATCGTTTCATATTACGTATATGCTAATTGTTTGTAAACGTTTTATTATCAACTAAATGATACATCTATGATCAGTCTGATGTCGTAATTATGGAATGTATTCAGTTGAATTGTATGTACTGGGTGATTGCTCTAGGGACTTGTTACCGTTCATTCATTCCGAATACACACAAGTTTTGTACTGATCTTGAATAAAGGACATTTTATATCAACATACATTACAAATAGAACTCGCATCGCAAATTTTGACCTCTCTGAATATGACTCTCGCTTAACCAATCACCCAGTATAATAGCAAGAGTGTGAAATGCATTAATAAAATTGCATATTTAAAAAATGAACACAACAAGGATTTTGGTCTGATTCATAAACATTTTGAATCAAATTTTAATATTTTGTGATACCTACTTTACTAACTCAAATACTTGTACAAAACTCATGTATTGATTAATTATTATGAATGTCCGTATGACATTATTGATAGTTTCTCAATAGTTATATCCGGTGGTGAAATATACCGACGTGTGAAAAGCCTAACATTTACTCACTTTCACAATATTCGAACTCTTCTTACGTTTCATCGAAACGTAAGTAATTAACAATTTGTTGAATTTCATAATTTACTTGCTAATGTCCACGTCTCCTGCAGGAATTTGGACCCAGAATAAAAATAAAATGAAATTCTGGGGGTTAGCTATTTTAATATAAAATTTCAGCCAAATTGGTTTAAAGATTAGAGCGTGATTGAGAATGAATACTGCACTTTTAAAGCTTATGAAAATAATGTTTGTAGTATGTTGTATTTGATCATAGTAATTTAGGGAATGATTTTCAAGTAACCATTTTGAATGATTATAATATACTAGCTCACCCGGCGGATACGTGACGCCTTAAAATGAATAAATTTTGTGTTTAGTTATTAGCTGAGTTTTATACATAACATAAGAAAACTCCAGGGCCCATTTCTATCCATCTACAATAGTATTGAGATCTTCAACGTTATATACTTAATAATATTGAATATAAACCACAGGGTGCTCAACAGGACGCGGCAGTACTTTACAACGAAGCAATATTGCTTCTATCGCAGGTTCCATCGTAAAAGAGTTCGATGTTAAACACACGTACAGGAGTTTAAAAAAAAAAATCTTTTTTCAACAACCAACTGACACTATAATTTTTTATTTCTATACATTTTTATTCTGCAAACAGTTGTGTATAACTGTTTTGTTTTCTAACGAAACAGACCAAAGAGGTCGGTACGTCATACTAAAACTCAGCTATGAAACAAAGAAATTTGTGGACGCATCGATAAATGTTTGACAAACAAGAGACTATATTCAAATTTCTGAAAAACATAATCGAGAAGGAACATCAATGTTTACAGTTTGTACTGGAAAATGAAATTGTCTTTTTTAGTATTTTTCTTTACGTAGACATACGTTTTTAACCGTTTAAACCTACCCTGAATTTTCACAAACATTTAAAGACCAAAATTCAAGGTCCACCCATTCTCGAGTTTTAGCGACTAACGTGCAGCAATTATTTTATTTATATTAAATTTAATGATTATTTGAATTGACAGCATAGTAGCCAGCTTTTTCAAATATATTTGTACTACTAGAGCGGTACAGTTAGAATTTATTATTTGAAATCTAATTCACTGAGTTACGCAACTTTCACTATGGCTGGTCCTCGGATGGGTGACCACTTTGTGGTATTTACATTTGCGAGCGTTTCCGTGCTTAGGAAGGCACGTTAAGCCGTTGGTCCCGGTTGCCAGTAAAATGGCAGTCGTTAAGCCTGGTTGAAGGCCTTATGGGCGGCTTGAAAATTTCAACAGCAGGTAGCCACAACCTGCGTCTGTCTATTTCAACACGGCAATGGGCTCACCACCTATTACGTGGGACAGGAATCCACACGGTGAAAAGTGGGCATATGATATGCCTCTGCCACCCCTTCGGGGATAAGGCGTGATGGATATTTATTTTATTTAAATCTAATTTCCTCGAAATTTTAGAATAATTACGGTTGCCACGTATAAACAATATTAGCTCTAAATGTCTGCAATTGCAGTTAAATAATTATAGACGACGTGCCGCCTTAGATGGGTCCCAAATTAAAGATAGTGACGATACATGCTGCTATACTGAAATACAGTTACTATGAGTAATTGCTCATAGCTGTTATAGCAATTGTTACAAATAATATTATTTAAATTTAAGGCAAACTAAGTTTAGTCGACTGTTCTCACATAAATTCAAAGGAACTATGTAAGTGTAATTTTAATGAACTCAACATTTATTTTGTTTTTTTTTTTTGTAAAATTTCTTTACTGTATAATTGGTCAAATATCATGTTAATCAAACTGTGTCAAATGGCGGTTAGAAAAGAGTGGCCATGAGTTTTATTGCCAGGTTCTTCCTCTGGTTCTACCTATTGCTTTGCGAATCTGGCAGTAAATGTAAATGTAGAAGCAGTAATCTTGACGTTCATAAGTGTTACTTTGTGACCTACATGAATAAAGATTTTTTTTGAAACCTATATAGGACTACGTCAAAATTATACCGTAAGCGAAAATTCAACGTAGTATTGTCAAATTTATATAAAATCGGGTTAGAATAAGTGTAAAATACAGGTTTCGAAACGTCAAGCTATTTAAGGTAAATTAGCATGATCGCGTTAATACCTGTATTTTACACTTATTTTAATCATGCAACGCGAAAGTTTAAAAGTTAGTAAATCTGGTTAGGTATAGAAATCAAAGCGTTCATCTTTATAAGGGTGCGTTTACATAGACGTGGAACGAAGCTAACCGTGAATTGGCCAATCGCAATGCTCGATGGAAACTCACTCTAAATTTACTTCTGGACCGCAAGTTTCAAACTTTCAAGTCATTTGTAATCCCTCTATCTTCCCCGCGATTGTGAATGTATAGTAGCCGAAATGGTTATTTTTCTGTTATGTGGCTAATCGAGTAATGGTGCCGGGGCTCGATGGTGTGACGACAACTGGGCAGCTAGTTGTCGTTGTTGAAGTAAGCAGTATAGAATTCCAGCTTGTGCCATAGCGTCTACAGTCCCGGCTGCGAGCATGTCCGTACGTATCTTAGAACCGGAGCCCGCGCCTGAGGGACGTAACAACGTTGGACCGAACACTGTTGCCAAGTTGTGAAGAGACATCTTGTTGTCAGCTTCATGTTGGTTCACCCTAAGCATAACACACAAAATTGTCACACCCTGAATATACAAACATTTTTAACGTGAGTGAATGGATTTTGTGCTATTTAAGCCACCGCTTAAGAACAACTAATTTCTGATACAATCGTAATACCAAAATCATTTTCAATTTTAGAATATCTCGACATATCATCGCTGTTATTCGGATTAAGAAAGTATTTATCTATGTTTCAGTTCAAAATTTTTCTTTAAAATATTTACCTACTTTAAGTAATAATTAAACATTACTCTTTTCAGGTTGTGATATTTTAAATGCGGAGTTATAATCTCTCATTTACAGACTTGAAAACGAATTTTTAAAAGGATTACGCCTTTGACCAGATAACAGAAAAGCCTGTATAGTCTGTTGGTCATCAGGGTACCAGATAGTAATTGGGAAAAATTAATACCGAAAACCACAATGGGATCTCTTTACACCCAATTAGTAATGCTAAACGTTATCTTTTCGGGCTAGGAATTTCTTATAAGAATGTTCAGAAATCGAATATATTATAAAGGTGGGTACTTACTTTACAAAATGGTTTAGAAGGAAGTCAATACAATTCTTATTGAGATCGGGCAGTTGAGCGCAGCATTTCAGGAGAGCAACACGTCGTGTTTGTGCCGGACCGGAATCGATTGATGCACCCGCACCCTACAATATTTAAGCAATGTTTAGAACAACAGTAATACGTATTTTCTTTACTTTTATAAATGTGAAGAGCTTGTTTGTTTGATTGAACGTGCTAATTTCAAAAACTAGTTGTTGGATTTGAAAAATTCTTATATAATATAAATAGCCCATTTATCGAGGAAGGCTATAGGCAATATATAACGCAAACAGTTTTGTCTCTATCTCAAGGTTCCTGAAAAATGATGCGTACAGACAGACGGACGGACAGACTGAGCCATTTTATAAGACTTTTCTAAACTTTAGGGTTTAGGAGTCTAAAACATATAATTGCTGTAACAATACCTGAGTAGCACCCCATGCTTTCAACAGTTCCGGATAAAGCGCGTCAGTGAACAACGCCTCTGGCAGCTCACGAAGGTACAATTTTAAAACGCCCGTTACTGAATGGATGTCCACTTCTTTTAACAACTGTTCTGCCTCGTACGCATCTGTACAAAAAAAGGTATCATTAACCATAGAGCAAGGAATGTTGTTCTCTCCCTCTCACTTGCACATATGAGGGGCGAAGGAAATAATAATACCACGTGCTATATTTACGTCAAACTGTATGCGAAAATCGCATTCGCGACTTGTCAGTTTCCTACCATTCGTTTGGAGTAATTGGTGTAATCGAATGAAAAAAGGTGACCGCCCCCTGACGCGCTTAGTTGTATGAAATATACTAAACGAAAAGAGCGTCCTGGTGACATTGAATCCTTGCTCTGTGAATTAAACTATAGTAAATACACACATATAGTATAGTTACGTCTTGCGGCAACCGCCGGGCTACGTGGGAAACAAATGTCTGGCCATGTCAGCCCCGCCTGGTCCCGGTAAGAGGGGAAGACCCAAGAAGTGCTGGCTTGACGTCGTCAGAGATGACATGCGTGTCAATGGTCTCACTACAGGGGATGCCGACAACCGTGCGAAGTGGACGAGAGAAAATGTAGGAAAGCGGACCCCTTGGCGTCGGGCGTCGCGAGACGCAACTGGGACAGACGCTCGGATGATGATGATACACACAGTATGGTGTCAACGTGTAAATATGTTGCGGTGGATGTGTATAGAAGTTAATGTTGTAAAGATGATGGATGTAAGGGGATACCCAAGATAGTCAAGCGACCTCACCTGTTAGCGGTTCACCAGCTTACGATCAAACGAGTCATCGACTCAGACGTCCTTACGGGGTTATGAGTAAGGTCAAGCGATAGCTGCTAAAAGTGCACAAGATTCCAAATCCAGGTAGAGTTTAAAAGCTTTTGGCTAATAATACACTAAAATGATAAAAAGGATGTGTGCAGACATGGTGAGAGACCATTTAGTGAATGCTCGCAGCCTAGTAGCCTTTATGTCCATGATATTGCATTTAAGCTGCAAGAGAGTTATCACTTATATACGTGAAGGAGAAGAGTCCTGGCATGCCAACTGGGCCAGGACCAGCAGGACCAAACCTAAGATCATGGATTGACGTGGTAGAGATTCAGAAAGGTTAAGAGTTGTTTCTCAGCGACACGTGACAGTTCCTGCAAAGACGAATGGTAATATTCGTCGGCTAGTATCTGTGTACAGTACTCACTAGTCTCGAAGCTCTTCTTGAGTCGGTTGAGGTCGGAGGCGCTGCCGGAGACTCGATACACGCCTACCTCATGGATTCCACGACGTTCCACTTCTCTTACGCACGCACTTATTATGAACGGCACATTTCGCTTCTCGCGTCTATAAAAAAAAGGGAATATAAATTGTTTATATATTATAAATTCGCAAAAAAAAAAATTATAACTGCCTCGCCTCTGACAACTATAGTCGAGTCAATTTAATAGGCCACATTTGACACTTCTTCCAAAATTACCAGCGTATCCTTGTAACGGCGGGTATATAATATTATTTAATTTTCCGAATTTTAACTGGAAAAGTTCTAGCAATTGTAAAGTTTAACTTTACAATTGCTATAACTTTTCCAGTTAAAATTACATATTTTATTGCCTAAATGCACAAAGAAGATAATTTTACTATTTACTTTCACTAATAAACCATTGTAAAGAAAATAAACAATTTCTGTTCTAAAGAACTGAACGTCGCTACAACGTCGCGGCAGTGAACCATTTTCCATTTTAAACACTAGGGACGTTACCAAGAAAATCGAAAGTTTATTAGTAGAATCGAATGAAATGAGAATAATTCGTAATATTCCACCACTTTTAATGTTTTGTTTTAATTATACTATTCTTCATAATTTCGTCATTCGTATATATTACACATCTATCCATTATGGAGATGGAAAGTGTGACTATAACATTGAGCGAAGAGTTTTGGCAGGAAATAAAGTGAATGGAGCCATGTACGCCTTTATGAGCAGTCAGAACGTGTCTAAGAAGGCAAGACTGGCTGTACATAGAGGAGTGCTGGTCCCCACACTTATGTATGGCAGTGAAAGCTGGGTATGGCAGAAGACGCATAAAAGTAAAATTAATGCCGTGGAAATGAGAAGTCTGCGAAGTATAGCTGGAGTGAAGTTGATGGATAAAGAAAGGAATAGCGTGATAAGGGAACATTGCGGTATGACAGAAGATGTAGTGACTAAGATAGAAAAAGGGATGCTTAGATGGTTCGGACACGTGGAGAGGATGGATGAAAATAGACTGGCGAAGCAGATATATGTGGCGAGAGTGAATGGGCAAACTGGTAGGGATCGACCTCGGCGCACGTATGTCAATCAAATCGACGATCTTTTGGAAAAAGCCCAGGTCAAGAGTACCCTTAACCGGCGAGCGTGTAAGAAAACACTCATGAAAGTAGAAGAAGCGAAAGCTTTATGTCAGGATCGTAGCAAGTGGAAAGCCATAGTCTCTGCCTACCCCGATGGGAAACAGGCGTGATAATATGTATGTATGTATGTATCCATTATTTTCAGCTTTATTTAACATAATTTTCTTTCACTAAAATATTACTCTTATTTTGACAGGTTTACTGATTTTATTTCAATATTTGGTTTCATATCATTTTAACGGTTTGAACACGTTCCACGAATGAGTGAGGAACGATTGACGAAGAATATATATTGTGCGAAAGTAGAGGGCAGAAGGAGTCAAGGTAGGCCAAGACATATAAAGACCACATGAGCAGATTGCTCAAAAACGGAAACGTCAAAAGTACTCGGATACCCAGACGTGTATGTATGAAGTGATTAATGAATCTACAGGAAGCGAAAGTATGTATGGATCGCAATGCCTGGTGATCTGTCCTCTCTGACTACCCTGTCAGGGATACAGCGTGAAGATAGTTAAGTTTTAATTATTAAGTATAACATTTTAAGGTGTAGTCTGCTTGCAACATCGCCCCTTCAACACAATTTTTCCTAAACACTTAAAATATGATCCTAACGCAGTTCTGCCAACACATATACAAGTTTTTAACCTTCTAGAAAATCAGCTCATTATTCACATGGAAGACTATTCTCTACTTCCAGCGCTCTAGGGAATCAGCGCTGCACAAAATCAGTGCTTAGTGATCCAGTTGGCCAAGGTCTAGTGCTGTAGAAAACCGATGCATGAAGGTCCGGCGTTCCAAACAATCAATTTCTTCTCTAAATGCATACTCCAGAACTTCTTTTTTGTTTATTTTTTTATTTCTGTGTACAGTCGCATCTTATTTATATTTGTAGAAGAATAAATTACCTGGCAGTTATACGTTTTAAGTTTTTGTGCAGGAATATTTCACAATAAATGAATACCCACATTGCCAGCCTTCACGTCATAGACGACTCAAAGAAAATAACAATGATAACATTTAACATTTTTTTTTTTGAATTAATAATTATACCTAGTCAGGTCATAAATTCTGTCACATGTTTAATATAAAATAATTGAAACAAGTTTATTCATTATGTAAACATTTATATAATAAAATGAACTTAACAAAACATAGATTCTTATGACAATAAAGTTTATTCAAAATGACCTCCGTGATTTTGAATACAGGCCTTCAATCTGCGCGGCCAGTCGTCTATCGCAGCACGAACGAGGTCCATGTCAATATCGGCGGCTGCCTTAATCAAGGATGTCTTGAGTGACTCCAAATTGGGATGAGGCTTTGAGCACGCCTTTTCCTCCAAGTGTTGCCATATCTTGTAATCTAACGGACTCAAATCTGGACTGGAGGAGGGCCAGTCTTCGTGCCGGATGAAGTCGATTTCACGCGCCGCCAGCCAGTCTTGTGTGCTCTTCGCTCTATGAGCTGGCGCCGAATCTTGTTGACGAGCATTTAAACGATGTCTTATTTTTCTTCGATATGACCGAAGCCCTAAGTCTTCATTTAACACCCTTTTCACCGTGGTTCTGCTTAACCCCATCTGAAGGGCCAACAGTTTCTGCTTACGTTTGGGATTTCTTTGAATTCGCGCCTTCACTGCTTTTATCACTGCCGGAGCCCTAACAGACCGAGGGCGACCACTTCTTGACCTGTCATCTACACTAGAGTCTTCATTGTATCGTTTGATGGTACGATAAACAAATCTTTTGGTTAAAATTTTCAGTATGTCAAAAATTTGAATTGGCGCGTAACCGCAACGATGCAACGCAATAACTGCAACACGGTCTTCTTTAAGCGTCCACTTCATATTTAAAAATGAGTAAAATTCTAAAAAGTATACATTTTTATTTTCATGAACAATTCGAAATTCGGATTCAATAAACTTTATTGTGGCCAGCATTCTAAAAGAAAAGTTTTTACTGTGTGACAATACTTTTGACCTGACTAGGTATATCTTTTAATATCTTTCTTTATTCGTTTTATCTGTGATTCAGTGCCACTTATGAAGTCAGAGACATTTGGCGGGAAGAGTGACAAGTGCGGACGCTTACTTTATATTATTTTCTAAAACTAGTGCATTTATCTTGTTTTATGTGCGGGAGTGGTCGTTTCTTGGACATAAAAGTTGTGTTAACGTGCTATAGTGAAAGACAATGATATATATGCAGTGAAATGCTATTTTCTCTCTTGCCACGAAACGTCCACTGACAACCTTAGTATAAGAATCACCATTATACTGAGGGCAAGGACCAGGACGTAGCCTGAGGACACGACATCGACTGGACAGGACTAATTAGAAGATAAGATTGAAGAAATATGATATAAAAATAAGATTTGGCTAAAAGATCTTATAAACCAGGCCATTAAATAATTATTAAAAAAAAATATGAAAACCGAACATTTGGCGGGAAGAGTAACAAGTGCGGACGCTTGCTTTATATTATTTTCTAAAACTAGTGCATTTATCTTGTTTTATGTGCGGTAGTGGTGATTTCTTCGACTTAAAAGTTGTGTTAACGTGCTATAGTGAAAGACAATGATTTATTTGCAGTGAAATGCTATTTTCTCTCTTGCCGCGAAACGTCCACTGACAACCTTAGTATAAGAATCACCATTATACTGAGGGCAAGGACCAGGACGTAGCCTGAGGACACGACATCGACTGGACAGGACTAATTAGAAGATAAGATTGAAGAAATATGATATAAAAAATAAGATTTGGCTAAAAGGTCTTAGAAACCAGGCCATTAAATAATTATTAATTATTATGAAGTCCGACGGAAAAAGAATGCAAAGCGAAGATAGTTAGTTTTTTTTTTAGCATTCTAAAAGAAAAGTTTTTACTGTGTGACAATACTTTTGACCTGACTAGGTATACCTTTTAATATCTTTCTTTATTCGTTTTATCTGTGATTCAGTGCCACTTATGAAGTCCGACGGAAAAAGAATGCAACGCGATGCAAATTTAGACACTATTTTTGCAAATAAATTAATAATATTTCTGAGTGCAGTGGTGATGATGACAATATTTTCGTTGTAATTTTAATAGTTGTCTGATTTTGTTTCTAAATTTACGATAGAAAACGTTTAGTAAAAATTTGACTGATTATTTTTAGAATACAATAACAATTTTCAAAATAACTTATTCGATTCATATGTGTTTGAAGTCCGTATCGGTTCATTCACATTAATCGATATTTTTAATCATGCCATCTCACTATGAAGCTGAATCTGAAACTTGTCAAATGTGGCTTCTTATAATGACTCAAATATATAATCTAAGCAAAATTAAAAATGTTAATATTTTAATGTTACTCGCCTCATAAGTTCAATAGTATTGCACAATATAAAAGGTTTGGTTTCAATAAAAAAAAGACTATGTAGTATGTGGAAGCTCTTGTGGCCCCGCGGACTCAGTGCTCTGTAAACGATCACTGCGTTAAGTAACTTTCACTATGGCTGGTCCTCGAATGGGTGACAACTTTGTGTACATTTGCGAGCGTTTCCGTGCTTCGGAAGGCACGTTAAGCCGTTGGTCGCGGTTGCCAGTATAATGGCAGTCAAATCAATTTTTCAAGGCCTTCAACTGGGCTTAACCAGTTGAAGGCCTAATGGGCGGCTTGAAAAATTTCAACAGCTTGTCGCACAACCTGCGCTTGTACATTTCAACACGGCAATTGGCTCACCACCTGTTACGTGGGACAAAAATACATACGGTGAAATGTGGGCGTATAGTATGCCTCTGCCTACCAATTCGGGGATAAAGGCGTGACAATATGTATGTAGTATGTACTTACTTGGCAACATGCGTGATCTTGGCTCCAAAAAGCGCTCCAGGTTTGGCAGAGGGTACTCGTCTCGCCTCTCTCTCGGGAGGCAACACGCGAAGGCGTAGTGTCAGAGAACCTCCTCCCACCAGGACTGTACGAGATACGCCTCCACCTCCCGCACTCTCCGATACCCATTCACGAGATAACTGAACAAACAGTATAATTTACAGTTTAATGTTTTTTGAATGCCTCGATGTCGTAAGTGGTAGTGTATGCGACTGCCGCTCTGAGATCCTAAAGGTCGAAATAAAATTTTGTGTGATCCACAATAGTTTGTTTCGGAGTTTGGGTGTTTCATATATGTATGTATTTAGAAATATATAAGTATGTTTACTAGTTGACTCGATCCCATTGTACAGTCAGCTCCAATAAATCTCACCCCTGGGAATTTGAATACTGAATGTAAACTACTGGGTGTGAGATTTCTATGAAGCTGACCGTACCAGCTTAAAGCTTAGTTTGGGTTAGATAGCGCTGTGTGAAAAGTGTCCCTCAATATTTATTTTATATTATACAAACAGAGTTAAGTCAACTACGCATGACCACCAGTACCTACTATAAAACGCGTTTTAACGTAAATACATCTTTATAACGGTTTCCATACAGAGCAATAAAAAAAAACGTATGATAACAAAATCAGGGGATAGGGATACGGTTTGGTGTTACAGCTACATATCTATCGTCTCGATTCAAAATTCTATTTCCCCAATGGACAGCTATAAGATCAAATAAATTAATACGTTAAAGTTATGACTGTGACATAGTACACAGCGGAAGGGGAAGTGCCGCCATTTTGAGGTCATTTCACTGCGTATCGAGATTTTTGTTTCGTATTTAACTTTTGACTCGGAGAAGGTACGACGTGCGTCCAGTTATCAAAATAATTACCCGTTGCGAGGTGTATTCACGTACAACACACACGGTGGTGGTGTCCATAACACAGCCACTCCCCATTTTGTTTTTATTATTATCACTGATAATGAGACGAAGGACTATTCCTCTAATTAATACTATTCAAAATGTTCAATATTTACCTTGATAGTGCATTTGCCTCTCAATACGGGTCTGGCGGCGTCCTCATACAGTAATAAGCGTAGATTTTGTGATCCCTCTAGGTCGAGAGTAAAGCTTTCGTTCCATCGAGGTTGGGCACTACGGCACACAAGCTTCGATTTCGTTTTCCGGAAGTAATGGCCATACGAGTCTACTTCCACAACTATATAGTAATCTGTGAACATAAAAAAATCTATATATGTACTTATGGTTATATTTATTAAGAATGTTAAGAGCATGGATATTTCATGCTCTTAGCATTCACATCTTATTTCATTTAAATAGTAAAAGAATTTTCAAAATCGGTACAGTAGATCTAGAGATTATTCCCAGCAATGTAACAAACTCTATAACCTCTTTATATAATTAGTATAGATGGGTGTGAATTCGACTGCAAATTGACTCACTAGTCTCAAGTCATACAGACTTAAGACTAGTGAGTAACTGTACTACTTAAATTAAATCCCGGATTGGAAAAAATATTAGTGTGATCCAGAAATGTTTATTCCGGATAATTCGGATATTCCGGAGTTCGGGTGTATAATATGTATGTATTTAGAAATATATAAGTATGTCTGTCAGTTGTCTACTTATATTAGCTTACTTTGGGCTAGATAGCGCATTGTAAAAAATACAAATGTCCCACTTACCCGCTGCAGTATCCAATGGTGCAGTCATACCCCCAATGTGCAGTTGCATATCACCGAGCAGTAGCGAGTCGTCTCTCCCGCTGCGAAGTAAGTACGAGCCCATGTCGGTCTGCAAGTAGCTCCGACACGCCGTGACCCACGCTTGTAGTTCCAGCATTGATATTGCGCTGGAACCAGCTGGAGGGGCGGAAGATGCCTGTAATTGAACCGAATTGCAAATTAATACATAACGAATGAGTGGGGAACGATTGACGAAGAATATATATTGTGCGATAGCAGAGGGTAGAAGAGTCAGGGTAGGCCGAGACTTACATATGAAGACCACGTGAGTAGATTGCTCAAAAACTGAAAAGTTAAAAGTACTCTGATACCTAGACGTGCATGTATGAAGCGATTGATGAATCTGCAAGAAGCGAAATAAGTATGCATGGATCGTGAAGCCTGGCGATCTGTCCTCTCTGACTACCCCGTCAGGAATACAGCGTAAATATAGTTAAGTTTTAAGTTATATATAGTTATAGTTAGTAAATACATAACCTTTGTAATAACAAGTATTTAATCTATATATATTAACAAATATTTAAGTACACGACTGACCGTTCTAACTTTAGAGCTTAAGTATGACGCTTTGAAGAATGTGAACTTAGCGGTAGAAAATCAGTCAAGTCCTTTAGGCATAGTAAATAGACAGACATACACTAATGCAAAAAAAAATATAACGATCCTTTCTGGGTCAGACTGCGCAACAAGGCTTCACTAGAGACCATAATTCATTCATTCAAGGATGGCAGAGGCATATTCTACTCCCACATTTCACGGTGTTAATTTTTTCAACGTAACAGGTGGTAAGAGAAAATAATACAATAGAACACCTTGATAAAGAGAGAGTGAGATACTATCTGTCTCTGTCGCATCATAACTTGTGCAAAAAATAACACAAAAACATGGCGGCTACTATTCGACGTCGTCATATGAGCGCTAGTGCGGGTTGAATTCGAATCCCTCGTTTCGGAGTTAGCCTAGTTAGTTTTTCTCCTAGTCTTCCTACTACTTCACACAGCGTGCCTGCTGTGTGAGACATCCTTTAAAATATGCATGTCACTTTGTAAGTCTACCTATCCTATCTCGCACAGGCGTATGACTATTCTTGAAAACGAGGTCAAACCATCAAAGATGAGGTTTCTGCAATTTGACCGCAATTTCGAGCGTATTAATTTCCGGATATAAGAAGGAATCGGTACCTGTAAAGCATGTATGGAGTCAACCCACTGCGTCCGCTCGTACTCCGAGCTTAAGAAGAAGATGTGCTGCCTCTGCAGCGCTGAAGAAGAACCTGATGCCCGAGCTCCCACCCTGAACACGAGGTTAGGCGAAGCTAATACCAGTTGCGCTTCTAACTCAGCTAGCTTCTTGCGTTGTTTTTCCGCGGCACCGCGACCGCCTAGACGAATTTTCTGTAATAAATCAAAGTGGAGTTATTATAAAACTCTGTATAGGTTGTATTAACTGTTTACGCCAGTGTAGTGACAATACAATAAAAGGCAATAGGGGAAAACTTTGACGAACCCATTGGGAAAATAACTCTAAATAAAAGCTTATAACAACCCGTCTTGCCCGCGTGGTAGTGTAAGATCAGAAATATCCTCACCCCAAAATAAATTGTTTAATCTTGCACGCCGCTACATCGGTCACATAATTAATATAGACCGTATTAAAATCGGCACAAAGGGTGAGAACAAATTGTATGTAATAAATCTGACATTGATCATAACCAGCTCACGATCCGCGAGACTTTGTAGAGAATTAAACCAATTTGGCGCCTCCTTCTTAGTTCTATTTCCTCAATAACTACCAGAAAAAGACAGAAACTGATCGACAAATTTTGAAACAATTGTCCAAGTTCATGTAAAAATATGCACAAAACACTATATTATGGTGTCGTGAAATTTAAAGACACTAATATTGGTTTAAGAGATGGTAGTAGCCCCTACTACCTCCTCTTAGGGCTTCTGCAGAATAGCTTCCTTTACTTAGTAGCTATTTAGAAGCAGTTACCGAGCGCCACTCAATTAAAAATGCCAGAAGCAGCGACTGATTAACTTTTCAAGTGGCGAAACTGTATCCGAATATTTGCCAAGATACCGGTACTGCGCCCGGATGCCAGAGCCCAAACTTGACGCAGCTTCGACACAGTCTCAAAATCGCTGGATGCAGATACTAAAAGAAGTTAGTCTCAAGTCAAGTTAGTCCTGGAGACTACTGAAACTACTGAGAAGCCGATTTCCACCACGACTAATAGAACCATTTTTATAGCCAAACTTCATATGCGGCGGAAAATATCTCAATAGTCTTATGATCTAAATCATAAGACTATGCTAGACTGCTTCGGTGGCGCAGTGGTAGTGTATGTAACGGCCGCGCTGAGGTCCCGGGTTCGAATAGTCCGAAGTCCCGGGTCGGAATAAATATTTGTGTGATCCACAAATGTTGGTTTCGGAGTTTGGATTTTTCATATGTATGTATTTAGAAATATATCTATCTATCTTCACGCTGTATCCCTGACGGGGTAGTCAGAGAGGACAGATCGATAGGCGCCGCGACCCATGCATACTTATGCGATCGTGCATGTATAAAGCGATTGATGAATCTTGAAAAAGCGAAAGAAATATATAAGTATGTTTATCAGTTATCTAGACTCCATAGTACAAGCTTATAGCTTAGTTAGGGCTAGATGGCTCTGGTTAAAAAGTGTCCCACAATATTTATTATTTGCTTTGGACGAAAAGCAATTGAGAAATTCTATGCTTTTCACTGGGTCAGCAGTCAGAACAGCATCCCAGTGGTTCACTTCTCATATTAGAAGGGCGATTGGCGTTTGTAAAATGCAAAGGCCAGACTAGACTGTAGAGGATATTCTATTGACTTTCCTTTTTATTGCCATGACCAATGAAATGGCCAAGAACAAAGTTTAATATTGTATGCCAACCTACATTTTGAAAGAGCATTCGTGATTTTTTTATTTATTTATTTAACCAACTTATATTAACAGATACCCATACATATAAGTTATTGGTTACACACATTATTATTATCACACTTAACTAATTCATTCATTCATTATCCTAGTAATATTCATTATAATTATACAATGTTAAAATAAAGAAGTCAAATTGTAACACTTCTGAGTGTCGGTTACATATTCATAAGAATTGATTTACTAACCTTATTTCTGTATACATCCCTTTTGTGGAAACAAACTCAATTTTCACAATACTTTAGTTACAACTCTAAAGTCATTTGTCTAATTATTTAAAAGTTTATAATATTTCACATTGTTTGTGTTTGTTCGGAACGACATGAGTTTGACGTTGTCAAAACTGTCACGAACGTTTCGACTCTTCTGGGCGCGTTCTAAAATTAACGCGTGTGTCTATGGTGGTTTTCAGTTTGGTGCTGGACATTGAACTTAGATAGATTGGCTGTTCTGACTCACATCCACCCATAATGTATTGCGTGAGGTGTGACAAACAGGAATATTAAGGTTTTCATGTTGGTTTTGTTTATTTTGTTAAAGTTTTGTCAAGGCTGTATGGCTGTATGACTTGGCTGCCGTAATCGAGCGAAAAAAAAAAAAGGAGCTCGTCCCTTTTTGTGACGACATGGCGTGATGAGTATATGCCTGTCATGGTGATTTAATTCGGATTAATATCCGAAGTCTTTTTAGCAAATATGTAGACATAATAATTGTTGCTGAGGTGAGGATATTTGTTTATATTTGTTTCTTCGTAGTCGGTAAGATTACTTGGCCTTTGCGAATAATATGTTCTTACGATGGTTGTACTTTGTATTTCAGTCTGCTTTTCAAGAGACTTAGCAAGTAATATGGAAAAGGATGATGATAGAATGATCTAGTTAAAACCCCACTGAAATAAGTGGTAAGTTAAAACTATATAATCTATTAGACTGCATTCCTTAACAGAATGTTGAGGGTGAAAGTGATTTTTATTACGAATTACTAATGTCTAACTTTTCTGTTGTTACAGGGGTTTAGGTTTATGTTTTAGTTTTTTTCGTTTTGGTTCTTTATTTTATATCTACATAATAATTGAGTTCAACGTGTTTCACGTTCTCTGCATTCTACATTTTTTACTCCTTGTAAATGTCTGTAAGAACATATGTTAATGTAAAGTAAGCTGAGACAATGTGCAAAGAGGATATTTTTCTCTACTCTGGTTACCTACTACCTGGACTTCTAGAATAGGAAGAGATGTGAAGGACTTGGATGTTCCTCAACCTTATATAAAAGATAAGTAATAATCTTTAATTTGTTTCTATGTATAATAACCCGGTAAAGGCCGACTGATGTTGATAGTTTAAAAGGAATAACTTTTAACTTTAAATATTCATTTTTCTAGTACATATGTAGCTTTCAACTACTTTAATATACTGGTGGCCTACCATAAACTCTTATAGCAGGTCAATTATAGCCGATAATTGAATGGCCGCCTTATTTTGTACCATAAACGCGTTGGACAGCAGGCGAGTCAGCGATTGCCTGTCAGAGGTCACGTGATTAACATTTCAGCGGCTTGGCGTTACCATGAAGTGATTTTTGACATGTTTACTAACGAGAACTGAGCTGCCGTGTTGTCATATTTAGCAGGCGTAAAGGAGTAACTTTAATTGAACTGTTTCCTTTAAATTTAATTAAAAATCGGAAGTATTTATTAATTGTTGGTCAGAATATTATTCTGACACCATTAACATTATTCTAAAAAATAAATTTCATTATATTTGCCATTATTTTAGATGTGTGATAAAGATAACATATTACGAGTTTTACGATGATGATTTTGCACTATAGCACATGAGTAGATAATTAATTTGATGTTGCTTGCAATATATTAAAGTTAACAAGTCAAAAAAATAATATTGTACTATTACAATGTTATTTTTTATGTGTAAAATTGATAAAAACTATCCCTGTGTTCATTGCATTGTAAAAAATAACTTTATCAAATACCATATAGATAGATGGTAACAACCTTATATATATAATATTAAATTATAAGGATGTCATCACGATGACCATGAAAACTTTACATTTATTTTGATTAAACCTTTTTCCTTGACTGAGTAATTATTATATTCACTGCCACTTGAATCCCTGGGAGACGTGAACGACATAAATCAATTGAAAAGAAAACATACTAACTTACTTTGAGCAATTTTTCCAGTCTTTAATAGCACCGCCCACTATAGAAATATAAAGATTCCACAATCTTGAACACATTATTGAAGCCCAAAGAGCGATATCTTTGTGAGCATTTAGAAACTCCAACTTTAGGTACCTATTTCAATTTTTTCAAACGACACTCCTTGATCTCATAGTTGCACACACTTTGACTTCAATAGTATTAATTTATTTTATTTTATTCCTAGTTGTAAACACACACAATATTTAGC
Source organism: Thumatha senex (assembly GCA_948477245.1). Classification (NCBI taxonomy): domain Eukaryota; kingdom Metazoa; phylum Arthropoda; class Insecta; order Lepidoptera; family Erebidae; genus Thumatha; species Thumatha senex. The sequence continues at coordinate 10,516,904 of OX419735.1, forward strand.
ACGGATGCGACCGAGACAAACGTATAAACGATAATGAGTGTACACAGTCAAAAAGCTTTTAGAGGCTAGAGGACATAAATATCTAAACTAAAACATAACAAAAAGCAATCCACATATGAGTTTCAAATTCCCTCGTAAATTTCATTCCAATTGTAAACATAAGTCTTATTAAATGTCGTTCAAGAATTGTAACACTTGATAACTTTTTCAGTTGAGTATATGAAGTGCCTTCTAAGAGTCCTCAATGTCTCAAATGATGTATTATGGTTGTTTTTATCGAAAATAAACACAGTTTGTTTAAACAACTTAATAATAAACTATAATTATCCAATTATTATATTCTAGGTTCATAAAACCGGTAAACCGATAATGAGTACGGTACTGTTTTAGAACGATTAGTCTTATTACGTCAGACTAAGTGACTTGCTACCAAATTGACCAGAGATAAATACGCGTGTCAGAATTCGATACATTGCAGCTCAACCGAAAAGGTTCATGGTACAAATTGAAAACCTGCCAGGTTACGTGTCAAGTTGAGCTGCTCTGCGCTTGGCAGATATAGCAAAAGTTTATGGTAGGCCCCCTGGACTACCGATGTGACGTTCCAGTTACACATATTTTATAATCTTTTTATTATCACAAAGGAATATTAATGTGAAACTTTATTTTTACCTTGTTATGTTGTAGTGTACGATGATGATGATGATAGGAAGCGGCGTTGTGTGTTTAACTAAACTAAGAAATAGTTTAAATGTATGTCTGTATATAATTTAGATATTTTAAGGCATCTGACAACTGCTTTAATATTTGTCATTTTAGGCCACGCCCATTACCATACTTTGGTTTAAAATTTTTATTTGTACTAAATATAAACTTATTTTTAAGTGACCATATATATATGGATCCCACTATGCATCACTAAGCCATTTCTTTTTACTTTCATATATGTATATTCATGTCTACTTATGGATATAGTTTAAATAAATATATTTAATAAGTTGATAACATGAGGTTTTTTAATTGCATCATTCGTTTGATGGAGAGATACCTGGCGCCCTCTCTTTATAAATTCTGGTATTTCTGTGCTCCAGGTTGGTCCATACTCACTCCCCATACACATGCTCTGCTAGCTGGTGCACCGGTGATTCTTTGAGATAGTGTTACTTACACATCTCCAGGGATTACCAACCGTACCTGATGGGAGTATGTAGGTGTGTTGTTGCTAGTGCGCACCACCCCTGCCAAGCCCGTCAACCGTTATAAGTTGGCGGCCCAACGTGTGACCTTGGAGAATGATGCAATTAAATATTAAATATGTATTTTAATTTAGTGATAAGCATGTACTTAATTATGTGTCACTATGGTTTTGTTAGTCTTAAGGTGTACTTTAAAGGAAACTTATAAATTTTCTTTAGTCTTAAGCGCTATGGTATTTTCAAGTTACTTTTGAACAAATCTACTTGTATGTATTTGGTTAGATAGTTAAAGCTGATAAACTCGAAACTATCCAACATCAATGAAAGGCAATATATTCAATTTAAGCTTATAAACTTAGAGATATTTTTAAATACGCCGTGCTTATATCTACTGTTTTCTATTTTTTTCATTTTGATTAGGTGCCATAACCTAACAATTATACTTGTTTTGAATTAGAATTGAATTTAGAATTCAATTTTCTATCATGGATTTTCTACAAGCTGGATGTAAGATCTCTCATTTACACAAAGACGAAATTACACATGAACTGTCCATTCGTAAACTAGAAGTTAATCATCTCTCGCGACGATCTAGTCTTTGTCAAGCGTTAAATGAGACATCGAAACTTGCTCGAAGGGGTAGTTTGAAATTTACTGATTTGGTCAATGTTAATTTGACTTCGGACTTCGGAAAAAAAAGAGAAGGTAAAGGTGATTTGTCTACATCTGCTAGAGGTCGGTTAAACTCTCGTTGCAGATACTTTCTTTGCCGTCTAGGTCGTATTGATGAGAATGAGGAGGTAATGCTTCTCAAAAAGCAATTGAATGCTATAATTGAATGCTTACAAGATAGTGATTCTGCTTCTTCATCGGATTAGGATGATGATTTTGACTCTGTAGTTACTGAGAGGTTATTTACAAACCTAAAAAGATTTTTAATATTAATTCTTTGAACTTGAAATTCAAGGAGGACACTTGTGTCCGTACTTTCCTTTCTCGCTTAGAAGAACTTCTTGTTACTAGGAATGTTTCTAAAGACAGAATATTCAGAGGTTTCCCGGAAATTTTTGATGGACCGGCGTTGTCTTGGTTCCGTTCTCGCGTATCAATTTAAACTCAATTGACGTTATTTCTACTCAAGATCCTTGGTACTTAGACATCTTTAAAAAGGTCTCTGATACTCCATCTATGTTTCCTAATTTCATAATTGAAAATAATAAACTTTATCGTTTCTCGAAGAATAAATATCACCTGACAGATCAATTTGACTGGAAGTTGGTAGTGCCTTATGAGGAACGAAAATAAATTCTGGCTAAGTGTCATGATAAGGTTACTTCTGACCATTTCGGTGTGGCCAAAACTCATTTTAAAATAGCTAGTATATATTACTGGCCTAATCTCTTTGAAGATGTTAAAGAATATGTTGATTCTTGTGAAATATGCAAAAGGTATAAACCTACTAATTTAGCCCGTCCTGGATTTATGGGGAAACCACGACGTATTACGTTGCCTGGCGAGGCTATCTCTTGTGACATTCTTGGTCCATTTCCTCCCTCCTATATGAGAAATCAATATTTATTTGTTTGTACTGATTACTTTAGTAAATATGTTACTTTGTTACCTTTGCGAACCATAACTGCTCAAGCGATAGTTAAGTGTTTGGAGAAAGGATTTTTTCTTGTACATGGGGTACCTAAATATCTTTACTGTGACAACGGCGCACAATTCACTTCAAAAGACTTTAAAGACCTAATTGTTAAATATAGTGTTCCTCATATCTTTTACAATCCTAGATATCATCCACAGACAAACCCTACTGAGCGTGTAAATCGTGAATTGGTAAGAACCATAGCTTCGTACGTGCGTTCTGATCACCGAACTTGGGATAAGAACATATCTGAGATACAATGTGCTCTTAATACAGTTAAACACGATGTAACTAAACATACTCCGTACTTCTTAACTCACGGACGTGAGATGATTCTTGATGGTTCTATATATAATGATGACACTCCCATTGATGCTAACTCTTTAGAAGTTGATAATGAGAATAAATTTTCTGACAAGTTAAAAGAACTTGAAACTATATTCAGTAAAGTTCGAAACTGTTTACTCGTATCGCATGAACGTAATGCTCGTTATTATAATTTGAGAAATCGTAATGTGGAATTGAAGGAAGGTCAAATATTCTACAAGCGTTGTTTTCATTTGTCAAGTGCCTCCAAGCATTTTCTGCAAAGTTAGCTCCCCGCTATGATAAATGTGTTATACACAAGAAACTTAGTCCTCTTGTTTATACTTTAAAATCTTTAGATGGAAAGAATCTTGGTAATTTCCACATAAAGGACATTGTTCGCCCTGGCGAATCCGTTCCTCAATAAATGTAGTTAGTGCTTTTCCTAGCTATATCCAAAACTCCATATAAGTAGAAACTCGACGTTGAGTTAGAGTTGATACTATTAAACAGGAATCATAACTGAAAAAAACATATACTTAGTTTTCTTTCAGTAGTCGTCTAATTCGACAGTGTTTCGAGATCTAGTACTTTTGGAATCTCTTGAAATATAAGATTTTCCTATACTACCTCGGTTGTAAATAAAACGGCATCTTGTAATATAATAAGTTGTTTTTTGCCATTTAGAATTAACTAGATAGTTTTAACAGTATTTATACATAGTTTTGTCCGTTCTGTTTTAATAGCTTTTGTCATACTCTTTAGAGCTGAGTGTTATCTGTTAGTTAGATAGGTGTCTGATGTCTATAGTTGTTGTAAGATTTTTTTGTTGTTGTATATATATGTTGTATATATATATGCTTAAAAAAATTTTTCAAAACAAAAAATTTTTTTTACCCAACTGAGGAGAAACTGTAACACTTCTGAGTGTCGGTTACATATTCATAAGAATTGATTTACTAACCTTATTTCTGTATACATCCCTTTTGTGGAAACAAACTCAATTTTCACAATACTTTAGTTACAACTCTAAAGTCATTTGTCTAATTATTTAAAAGTTTATAATATTTCACATTGTTTGTGTTTGTTCGGAACGACATGAGTTTGACGTTGTCAAAACTGTCACGAACGTTTCGACTCTTCTGGGCGCGTTCTAAAATTAACGCGTGTGTCTATGGTGGTTTTCAGTTTGGTGCTGGACATTGAACTTAGATAGATTGGCTGTTCTGACTCACATCCACCCATAATGTATTGCGTGAGGTGTGACAAACAGGAATAGTAAGGTTTTCATGTTGGTTTTGTTTATTTTGTTAAAGTTTTGTCAAGGCTGTATGGCTGTATGACTTGGCTGCCGTAATCGAGCGAAAAAAAAAAAAGGAGCTCGTCCCTTTTTGTGACGACATGGCGTGATGAGTATATGCCTGTCATGGTGATTTAATTCGGATTAATATCCGAAGTCTTTTTAGCAAATATGTAGACATAATAATTGTTGCTGAGGTGAGGATATTTGTTTATATTTGTTTCTTCGTAGTCGGTAAGATTACTTGGCCTTTGCGAATAATATGTTCTTACGATGGTTGTACTTTGTATTTCAGTCTGCTTTTCAAGAGACTTAGCAAGCAATATGGAAAAGGATGATGATAGAATGATCTAGTTAAAACCCCACTGAAATAAGTGGTAAGTTAAAACTATATAATCTCTTAGACTGCATTCCTTAACAGAATGTTGAGGGTGAAAGTGATTTTTATTACGAATTACTAATGTCTGTAACTTTTCTGTTGTTACAGGGGTTTAGGTTTATGTTTTAGTTTTTTTCGTTTTGGTTCTTTATTTTATATCTACATAATAATTGAGTTCAACGTGTTTCACGTTCTCTGCATGCTACATTTTTTACTCCTTGTAAATGTCTGTAAGAAGACTTAAAGTAAGCTGAGACAATGTGCAAAGAGGATATTTTTCTCTACTCTGGTTACCTACTACCTGGACTTCTAGAATAGGAAGAGATGTGAAGGACTTGGATGTTCCTAAACCTTATATAAAAGATAAGTAATAATCTTTAATTTGTTTCTATGTATAATAACCCGGTAAAGGCCGACTGATGTTGATAGTTTAAAAGGAATAACTTTTAACTTTAAATATTCATTTTTCTAGTACATATGTAGCTTTCAACTACTTTAATATACTGGACTACCGATGTGACGTTCCAGTTACACATATTTTATAATCTTTTTATTATCACAAAGGAATATTAATGTGAAAATTTATTTTACCTTGTTATGTTGTAGTGTACGATGATGATGATGATACGAAGCGGCGTTGTGTGTTTAACTAAACTAAGAAATAGTTTAAATGTATGTCTGTATATAATTTAGATATTTTTAAGGCATTTGACAACTGCTTTAATATTTGTCATTTTAGGCCACGCCCATTTCCATACTTTGGTTTAAAAATTTTATTTGTACTAAATATAAACTTATTTTTAAGTGACCATATATATATGGATCCCACTATGCATCACTAAGCCATTTCTTTTTACTTTCATATATGTATATTCATGTCTACTTATGGATATAGTTTAAATAAATATATTTAATAAGTTGATAACATAAGGTTTTTTAATTGCATCATTCGTTTGATGGAGAGATACCTGGCGCCCTCTCTTTATAAATTCTGGTATTTCTCTGCTCCAGGTTGGTCCATACTCTCTCCCCATACACATGCTCTGCTAGCTGGTGCACCGGTGATTCTTTGAGATAGTGTTACTTACACATCTCCAGGGATTACCAACCGTACCTGTTGGGTGTACGTAGGTGTGTTGTTGCTACCTAGTGCGCACCACCCCTACCAAGCCCGTCAATCGTTATAAAATAACAAAATAAAAATAGAATAGATATAAAATAATAATAAATTGCTAAGTAATAAAAAAAATTAAATCATTTACAGCATTAATACAATTAATAAAATCAAATTATTTACAATAATAACAAAATCAAATATAAATATGCTTATCATCTTTTTAGGTAAATGTAGGGGTGACTAGGTAATAGTACTGGAAGTGGCAACACTCTCCAGATAGATACTAGCTGCGGACAGAAATCTCAACTTAGTGTACGCAAATATATCTATCATCCCATCACTCAGCAGAATATCATTGATTTGGGTTAGTCCAAGGTATAATGGACTAGTCGCAAGTGCCACAGTGGTCTTAGATACTAAAAACAGTGGACGCTGTCGAGAACGTAAGGTGCGTCTAGCCGGTAGCGGTACATTTATTGAAATATACTGAAGGAGTGAGGGATTACTTATAGATCCACGGATTAGACGTAAGAAGTATCTAATAAGCGTGAGATTCCTCCTAACTTCCAGGCTTTGATAGGAAACCATTCCAAGCACAAAAGGTGTGGGGTACATGTAGGGATAGTATCCGTACACCCTCAGGTATAAATAACGAGTAAATGATTTTTGCACTCTTTCCACTAGCAGCGTATATGATTTTTCATGTGGATTCCAGATTGCGCAGTTTGTCTCCAGTACACTTCGAACATAAGAATTATAGAGAGTGGTTATGGATTGGTGGATGTTAAAATTTTTGGCTTGTCGGATTACATACCCTAAGTTCTTTCGAGATCTGTTACAGGTTTGGATTATGTGTTGGTTGAACGTAAGGTGTGGATCAAAGTGTGTCCCCAGATCCCGTATTGTAGAAACACGGTTTAGGGCCACTGAGTTTAATGTGTAAATGTTGTGTATCGGTTGCGTTGCTCTGGAATAAGACATGACCGCACATTTCTCGACATTGAGATTGAGACTATTATTTGTACTCCAGGTGTGAATTATGTTAATGTCTTCCTGAAGTTTTTCAGTATCATTTGATTCATTAATTGGGACGGCAATTTTAACGTCATCTGCATAAATTAGGACATTGGAATATTTTATGTATTTTGGAAGGTCATTTATAAATATCAAGAACAATAACGGTCCCAGGCTATGTCGTTACGAATTTTTTTATATAATATGGACTCCAAAATTTTACCAAAAATGGATAGGACAGCTATAGGTCTATAGTTCTTAACATCAGATTTAGGACCATTTTTATGAACTGGAAGTACTTTGGAGATCTTCCATACTGTTGGATATATGTTTGTCTTGATAGAGAGATTAAAGATATGTTGAAGAGGCTTTGCAAATATTCTGCTGCCATCTTTAACTATGAATTGTGGTATACCATCAGGACCCTGAGTGTTCTTTGGAGCTAGTCGCGACATGGCTTTAAGTATTTCCAATTCGGTAATGTGTGCTATATTGACGTGAATATTATTATTTGCGTATATGTTCGACGAAAGACAGGCTTCGTCTACATCCAGCGCTGGGGTATTAACTAAAAACACGCTGCTGAAATATTTTGAGAATGCCGTAGTCACTTGAGTGGGTTACAGTTCCCCAAAGGCAGCGCGTTCATTATTTTCCCTATTGCTCCTAACGTAATTCCAGAATGTTTTGGGGTCTCGCTTAATGTTGTCCTGTATACGGTTAGTGAATGCTAAAAAATCTGATTCTGCATTCCTCTTCACCAAGCGCCTGTAATATGTGAAAAATGCATAGTACAGTTGGTCACTTGTGAGTTTGTAGAGTCTGTGGTAATCATTTTTCAACTTGTTAAGGTCAATAGTGTTTTTGGTAAACCAGTGTGGGTAACCCTTATTTAGCCTTTTATTGGGTTTCCTAATAGGCATGGTTTCCAACAACAACCCGTAAAAAATCCCGACTGCATCATCAACACCGTTGCTCGAGTACACATCGTCCCAGTTAATATCTGTTAGTGCTGTGTATAACCGGAAAAAATCTGCTTTGCGGAAATTTCGCTCGCATGCTACGCTATCATAGTTACCAACACTGCATGCGCTATTATTATGTAAGGATCTATAGGAAAACAATTTTAGTGCCAGGTTCTTCCTCCGGCTCTACCTATTGTTTAGCGCATCTGTCAGTAAATGTAGAAGCAATAATCTAGACGTTCATAAGTGTTACTTTGTGACCTACGTGAATAAAGATTTTTCATTTCATGTCACCTCTAGAGTCCGAGACTATCAGGACTTTAATTGGTCGTGCTAATTAGTCATCATCATCATCCGAGCGTCTGTCCCAGTTGCGTCTCGCGACGCCCGGGGTCCGCTTTCCTACATTTTCTCCTCCACTTCGCACGGTTTCGGCATCCCCTGTAGTGAGACCATTGGCACGCATGTCATCCCTTACGACGTCAAGCCATCACTTCTAGGGTCTTCCCTTCTTACCGGGACCAGGCGGGGCTGACATGGCCAGACATTTGTTACCTACGTAGCCCGACGGTTGCCGCAAGACGTGACCATACCAACGAAGGCGACACTCTTGCAACTTGTCTGCAATGTCACGGACGTGAAGGCTGCCGCGGATGCGAGAGTTTCTCACGCGGACCCCACACATCCACCGCAGCATCTTCATTTCCGTGACACGCAGCTCCTGCTTGTGTCGCTCCAATATCGGCCACGTCTTACTGCCATGTAAAAGGACAGGTCTAATAATGGTTTTGTAGACCTGTCCCTTCAACCGGATCGGCATTTTAGGGTCACAAATGACACCGGTCATCTCCCTCCATTGGCCCAAGCGGCAGCAATGCTTGACTTGACATCGCAATCGATGTCACTGGACGTGTGAAAAACAGATCCCAGGTATTTAACCTGGTCCGTGCGCTCGACCAAATCACAATTTTTGGTTGGTCGTGCTAATTAGTGTCTAGCACATAAGACCTTTTAGCCTTTTTGTTACCACCTCACTAAAAAGGGCAACGGGTTCAAAATTTCTTCCAAATTTAACATCTAAAATAGACACATTTTATTAAATTTATTCGGACCTTTAGACCCACCCCAAACCGTGCTTCGGAGGGCACGTTAAGCCGTTGGTCCCGGTTGCCAATAAAATGGCAGTCGTTAAGCCAAGTTGAAGGCCTTATGGGCGGCTTAAAAAAATTTAACATCAGGTCGCCGCAGCCTGCGCCTGTCCATTTCAACACGGCAATGGGCTCACCACCTGTTACTTGGGACTAAAATGCATACGGTGAAATGTGGGCGTTTTATATGCCTCTGCCTACCCCTTCAGGGAAAAAGGCGTGACAATATGTATGTATGTATGTATGTCACCTCTTAGATAGTCAGTAGGAGTACCATTTCCAGGTAAATCAAGAGTGGACTCAAAAATCTAGGAAGGGCCCTATTGCAGTCAGTACAGATATACAAATTTTATAAAAAAGTACCTTATCATCAGAGGATGCCCTTTCCTCGGCTAGTATTTGGTCCCGTACTGTGGATGCCTGTGACTTGAGAGCCACAATGTTAGCGGGAGACGTCTCTCGTGCATCGGCCGTGTTACCACCTAATGCTTCATCCTCAACCACCACTATGTCCGGCAAGGGAATGAACCACTTCAGCTCGAACGTGAACTTGTCCCGGCCAGACGCCTTAAAAAATAAAAATAAAACGTTTAATAAGTACAGCTTCGTAAAAAAAAAATGGTCCTACTGAACCGTAGTGGCATTATGGCATCATATATTTTTATTCGAAATGAGAAAACCAAAACGATTTTCGAAAACCACACGGTGCCTCTACCTATGAGCGGGTGTCCCGGGTAAGCTCGTAGGAATAACCCCAGGGCTTCCGACACAGATTTTGATTGCTTAATTAACTACCTTCACGCTGTATCCCTGACGGGGTAGTCTCTGACTACCCCGTCAGGACAGATCTCCAGGCTTCGCGATCCATGCATACTTCTTTCGCTTCCTATAGATTCATTAATCGCTTCATACATGCACGTCTGGGTATCCAAGTACCTTTGACTTTTCCGTTGTTAAGCAATGTGCTCATATGGTCTTCATATGTAAGTCTCGGCCTACATTGACTCCTTCTACCCTCTAATTAAGCACAGTATAATTATATTTTTCGTGAATCGTTCCTCACTCATTCGTGGGACGTGTCCAAACCAAGGGAACACGCCCTTTTTCAGCGTAACGCTGACACTTTCTTTCAAATCTGCCGTATTGCGTATCACTTCGTTACGTTTTCGGTGCTTAATTAAATTATTTTAATACATACTTAAGATGTATACATAGAAAACTGATTTGAACAAATATATAATAACTTACCTTGTACTTAGCACACGCGATAACGTCGTTGAATAGAAATAGATGCCTTAACTTTCTATGCCCATCTGAAAGTTCAACTATAAAGGAATTCTTGACAAGCCTCCGCTGCGCTCTATCAGCATTCTACGAAAACACAAAATATATCATTTACTGACCAACTATCTTCACGCTGTATCCCTGACGGGGTAGTCCAAGAGGACATATCGCCAGGCTTCGGTCTATCTTAACTTCTTTCACTATTTTTTTTAAATTAATGTATATGATGTGCAAATAACAAGAAGACCCATAAACATAATTAACTAGTTAAATAACCCAGTGAATTCTAGAAGGAAGCTACTCTATGCTTACTGAGACTTGAAATTTTGGTTCGTAATTTAAACCATCGTAATTTGAAGAACAATTATATATTTTCTCCTGGCCTCTATTACTATAGTGAAACTACTCGCAAGGTGTGGGTTTGTAATTCAAAGTCCAAGTTAAGGATGCGTGATTATATGTTATGGCTGCGTATCATATCTGAGTCCAGAAAACTTACCGGAAACATAGATTTAGTTTGTATGATATTGAATTCGTCTAAGAAGTGCTGCGTCATATTTAGAGCTTCGGTTAACATGGCGTGATCTGGATGACTGGCTGGTGTATACTTTATAAGATCCTGTGAAATAGATAAAATATTTATATTAAATTTTAAATTAGACAGTAACATTAATTAAAATCAATATTATTGCAAAAAAATCTTTTTTAATGTTATTATGTTACTATATCACCACTGGAGTATAATGATTCCGATAGAATGGTTCTTCCAGACACAAACCATACACAAGAGAGATGGAGTGCTGTGTATGGTGACGTCATCATCATACAATAGTCAAGGATGCTACAAGTCGTATCAGTGTGTAATTTAATTTGAATGAAATCGAATAAAAGTACGCCTAGCAATGGACTGTGATGTTAGCACTTCACGCTCGAACGAGGGGCTCAGACAAGGTAGTCGGCGACTGATGCCAATGCGGATGTACCCCTCTTGTACGCTCGGTTAGCTCACTTGCCGCCGAATCGTTCATCAAGATGGAGGTTGAAAAAGTCGCTGCGACAACGGCTTTCTGCGCGCTTGCTTACTACAATCATGTCTGTACCTATTGTACAAAAAAAATATATAAAAACTGAAGGAAGAGGAGGTGGTGGATGCTTACTGTGCACTGAAATAGAACTGTAACGTAACCTAACCAAAACGTACAAAGTTGTCTCCATTCGTCTTCCATTCTAGCAATTTTTTTCCGCACTTATGCTCACGGTAATTTCACTCTGAACACTGAACTGAACCACGCGAGCGTGTAGAGGCCCCGCTCGCGCTCGCCCCCACTCGGCGAGGTTGATAGGATATTTTGATTTGTTCGGGTGTAAGTGACCCACACCAAGATCTCCGGGTCCCAAGCGAACTCACCTGCTGACTAATAGACGAGGCAACGACGAACTTAGACCCCTTAGGAGTTTGGAGGTCAGATGCAATCGCTCACAGCCAACAAATGTATGTGTGTGGGTTTGGAGGTCAAATGCAATCTCTCACAGCAAATAAAAAAGTGTGTGTACCGTACCAGAGTACACAGGTAGGAAGTGAAACTTCTTTACGGATTTTTATTTACAGCTATAAAATTTCTCTCATACGTCGATAAAGAAGTTTCACTTATGTTACAGAAGTTTCACTTTAAAACAACATGGCGCGTAACCGAAAATGTGACGACTTTTTTTACAGCTATAAAATTCCTCTCAACGTCGATAAAGAAGTTTCACTTCAAAAAACCAAAAGCCAAACGATAGCTGCTATTAGCAGCCAAATAAAAGTGAACCAGGCTACCAATTCAGGTACGTTTTGGAAGCAACAGGGAATACACCAAAACTAAAAAAAAGCATGTTTTGATTGATTAAATATTAGTAAACCGATATACTCACATGTAAGACTAGTGCATTCTTTTGTACCCTGGCGACAGGTTTATGTAACAAGTCATCAAGAGACATGGGCTGGCCATGACACGAGATCTGTTTGGTGAGGTGAGCGAAGCTTTGGGACGTTGAACATCTCCGCCGGACCGCGTCCGTCGCACGCCCGTAATTATGCAGGAATGCACCGTAGATGTTTATGTTTTCAGCCTAGGAACAATAATTTTAGAGTATAAAAACACGAAACTGCTAATTAAAAAAAAAAGTAAAGTATCTCCACATTGTATCCCTGACGGGGTAGTCAGAAGCTGCTAATAATGTATTTGTATTAGAAATAATTTAGAAAAGTAATATATATGCGACAATAATCATAAATTTCAAGTGAAAATACTTTTAGCCTCGAGCGGGACTCGAACCCGATTGCCCCTTCCAGTTGCTTTAGTAACTAAGCCGTCGAGGGCATTGATGATGAAGAAAAGAGGAAATTGATGATATTTTTTTCACCTCTCACGTCGTTTGGATACGTAAGCGCCATGTACCGCCACTTAGTTAAGTTGCACGGTACGAATGTATAAAATTGCACCTATGATAATTCGATTTGTGATGATGTCTGCCAAAATATTAGAAATACTGACTATATCATAAATTTAAAGTTTTTTGATGATGAAGTATGTTATTAGTTTATTTTATTATATATGGGCCTCTACAAAATGTCAAGGGCCTAGTTTGTATGCTTTCTACAAATAAGGTACAGCAGTTTAGCATCGGACGAGGCTAGTGCAGGCGCTCCTAAGCAGATTGAGATAACTGATAGCAGTGAGCGAGAAAAGGAACTGAAACAACCCAACAAAAAAAATATTTTCTGAGGTTGACAATAGATTAAGCTGTCTCGATTCCGTGCAATTTTAGAGAATGCAACGGTTAAAGAAGGGTACTGTGTGTTACACATATAACGTTATCAGACATAAGGTTTTACACATAAAATATAATTTGTTATATTTTTTAACTTATTAAAATAACACCAGTTGTTTAAAGAATGACGTCTACTACACCTAGTCCTTCTAACGATGGCAGTAGGTAGAACCAGAAAAACCTAGTCGAAGCATGATATTGCCCTCACAATAACTTACATCTATTATCTACGCTAATATTATAAAGGGGAAAACTTTCGTTTGTTTGTTTGTTTGTAATGAATAGGCTCAAAAACTACTGGACCGATTTAAAAAATTCTTTTACCATTTGAAAGCTACATTATCCACGAGTAACATAGGCTATATTTTATTTAGGAAAAAATAGGGTTCCGTACGATATTTGGGTTTTTCGGACACAAGGTGTAAAAAATCAACCAGTAAAGTTACTTATTTACTTAAAGATAGATCCATAAAATGTTCTAATTAATTGTAGATCTTATAAATATCTACAAAAAGTCCGCGACCTATCTATGTCGAGTGAGGCACATCAACCATTTTTTCATTTAAAAATCTTGAAATTTTTTTGGACAACATTTAAACGCGTTTATTTTACTTGATTAAATTACAAAGAAGTGTACTCACCATTTTTTTGAAATGGATCCCAACTGAAAGAGGCTCTTCCCAACTTGCGACAGCAGAATTTAACCCGTCGAGGAAATTTTTATGCAACTCATGCAATTCCGATATTTTATAAAATATGGTATTAAACTCTTCCTCTGTTATGACCGGTTGTGATGTTGATAATGTCGCTTTTATTGCATTCATATACTGAAAAGTTAAAGAAAGATTATGATAAGTTTGGTCCGTCTGTAGTTTACAGCGCACTCATTCCAACGAGCCGTACCGACTTCAGATAGCAATACCAACAGACGCTTGGACGTCATTGAATCAACATCTAGAGACGTCACGTCATAACAAATATTAACTAACTATCTTCACGCTGTATCCCTGACGGGGTAGTCGGGGTATTTTAAATATTATTTAAAATATTAGAACTATTTTCACTGTCTCTCTTATGGGTTAGTTTGAGAGGACGAAGCGCGATCCTTGTATCATCCTTTCGCTTCCTGCCGATTCATTAATTGATTCCTACATGCACGTCTGGGTATCTGAGTACCTGTGACATTTCCTTTTTGAGCAATCTGCTCACGTGGTCTTCGTATTTAACTCTTGTTACACATTGACTCCTTCTACCCTCTACTTTCGCATAATAGATATTCTTCGTCAATAGTTGCTCTGTCATTCATTTCGCACGCACTTTTCCAGCTTAAAAAAACTACCAAAGTTCATCCATTCACTTTAAAGCATGTGGTATGCTTTATTTATATCTAATTTATATCTATATCTAAAAAAGAAATCTATATTCTCTCAGAAAACTACAAGTAGCTGAAAACAATGATGTTTGTGTTTGATGGCCAGAATAGCTACACACACTTGCCATAGAATTACGCTCAGATAATACAACGGTTCACGCTAAAATCCATTGCTCCCTTCACATTTTAAAAGCAACTAATGTCCATAGTTTTTTTGCGATTTCTTTAATTTATGACATGATGAATGAAATGGGACTTAAATATGAACAAAAGAGCTTTCTAAGACTGTTTGACGGCATTTTGTTTCACTTATGTGGAGTTCGTCTCCATTACAATATTATTGTTCATTATATTATTACCATTACAATATTATTGTTGATTATATTATTATATAAAACATTTCAAATTACCTTCTCCATTACGTAAAGGCATTCAACATAAACAGTCTCGCTGTCGATGATACTTTTAATAATGCAGTGGTGCATTGTCAACCGCTCTGCTTCCGCATTATTGCCGCTGCTCTCCTGAAAAATAATTTACATAATTTATATAAATAGTAGAGAATAAAACTAAAAATATGCAATTAGGGAAGTTGTATAATGGGTTTCGCAATAGAACACACAATAGCCTTTAAAATCAATATTTGAAAAACAATTCTGTAAAGGGAAATATTAAAGCGTTCACTCGTAAACATTAAGTCGATACAATTTTAATTTCAGCCATTCTTATCCAACCTGCATGGCATACAAACCATGGATATTATATCCATTTGTAGTTTCATATATTTCTTCAATGTAGTCAACTGTTATTCTGATTCAGAAAGTGTGTAAAATGATTTATGATACAATTCATTATATAAAAAATGTATTGAAACTATTAATTAATTTTACAAATGTTTACTTTCAGGCGCAGAATCTAATCGAATTGAAGTGACTCCGTTTTATGATACTATTATCTACAGAGATATCGCTGATATAATTAATGACTTTGAAAATAAAGGTGTAAGTATTAATGCAGCGATCGTAATGTGATCGTAATGTTGGTGCTATAGAGTTTATAGCCTACAAATTCATTGAGAATTTTTATGCGAAAGATGTTTAGGAAATTGTGATCAGTGATAAATCTTAGCAAAATCTGGCTATATATATTTACGTAATATATAAAAGAAGGAGATAATAATTATATATAGAAAAGTATATTAGTAATAGATAGCAGTTAAAATTCTATTTCATTTAATTCAGAAAAATTCTAAATTGGCCACATAGTTAAGTTTTTTTTTAACTCTTGATATCATTTCAGATTTCACCATTAAATGTTTTTACGAGCGATAGTGAAAGTGATGAGAAAGTAGACGATTTGTTAACTGAATATCAACACTATTTAGAAAGAGCTCATAAGCAGAGAAAGAATTATATAGAAAAAACGAAAACCAAAAACAAGGTACCCCTACTACGTCACGATCAATTTTCAAAGCCAAAGCCAGGACTACAATTTAAAAATAATGACTATTATTATTCTAACGGCTTCTACAATCCTGATACATTCAAGTTTCCGCAGACAACATATGGTAATCCGTTAGATGTCTTCATACCTCTCAATTTAAAGGGAAAATATTTAAACCAACCTGAAGTCTCTACAGTTACCCCAAAAGAGAGTCATGGTAATGTGTTTCCCTTTGAAAAAGTTGTTTTCAAGGATACGAAAATATTAGATTTACCTCCAGTTATGCAAAAGCCAACTTTCGACTCTATTCAGTCCTCATGTTTCTGTAAAAAAGGGCGTGTACCTTGTGATTGCGATTGCAAGCAATGCTTAATACACATTGAACCGTTTTCGGCGGAACCGCAAATCAAAATGCAAGTACCAGAAGAACAAAAAATAGTACATACTTCACTATTTGGAACTCCGATGAAAAGAAATGAGAAGGAAGACGATATGAAAGAATTAAACGAAAATACACTAAATATCCGGATTAAGGTGGATCTACAATTACCAAAGCTACAAGAACATTTCGGAAAATATAACAATCACAATCGTAATAGATTTTCAGAACCTGAAGATATCATTTCTAAAGAGCTTACCACAGCAATAAAGTTACCGTTTCCTTACTTTAATTTGCCAGCTCCCATGGAACTATTTAGCTATAAAAAACCATTAAAATACAACAAAGATGATTCTACGCCAATACACAAATTAATGATTCATAAGAAAAAGAAGTCGAGAGCGAACAATAACAATAAGAAACACCGTAAAAAGATTATTACGTTCCATAATATAAAGTTAGAACAGGACTTATTTCCATTACACTTCTATGATAATATTACAGATACTTTTAAAAATATTAGTAAAATAAATAACATGAATATAACAACTGAGCCCAGCAACGTATTACAAGTCGAAATCAATTCCTTAATTAATAAAACTGATGAACTTTTAAATGAAACTCATACTGTAGAAAATCTTAACTTAATAACTAACATTCCTAATAATACATATGGTACAACAGAGGATAGTCGTAAATCTGAAAATAGCATAGAAGTAGATTTTACGAAGACATCATCAAATGGAACTACAAACCTTCCAATTATTCGTGAAAAACGAGAAACACTTAAGAAATCAGATAAAATTCTACTAAGCGACGCAGAGTTGTTATATTGGCCTATAGTTGCGCGAAATGAGACACCTGTTATCAAGAAGAACATCACTAGCATTATATTAGAAAACGAACACAAGAAAACTAAAATAAACATGAGCAAAGAAGCATTGCGACAGAATCATACGAAAGTACTAGAACAAGCTATATTCGGTGATGTAGACTGGGATGATATTGACACTGTCGCACCGGCTTTTATGTCTTTTGTCGGAAAATATGTTCATGGAATATTAACATTTTGTTCTCAACAAGTTTGTCACTCAATGAAATGCGCAGATAAAACTTGCCTACACAGAGTTTGTGTCCCTGCAGATAGATTCAATAACAAGGGACATTGTGCCGGATCAAAAGTCACAGGTGAGTGTAACATTATATAAAAAAGATTTATTACGTTTAGGCAAAGCAGGCATATGGATATATACACTAGTAGTGGTGCAACACCCTTCAGTTCCCATGTTTGATTCACTTATTGAGTCAAAACGTAGAATGTAGAAAACTGTTTATAATCATTGATACTCATACAATAACACAAAAAACATAAAACTATTGCTTATATCACAGTGATTATAGCAATATCTTTAATCTTTATTAATATTATAAATGCAACGGTAAAACGCTTTCACACCGCCTATTGAAAGGATTTGATGAATTGGAATATTGGTACAGAAATATAAGTAACCTTAATAACGGTCATAGGCTACCTTCCTGTAAAAATAAAACAAGAAAGTGGTGAAATTAGAGATATCTATCGATGTGGTAAACAGTCTATTATAAAACGCCTGACACTACGAGTATTTGTTACCATAAGTCATGATTTGAAAAATATTCATAAAGGTTGTGGCACCTATTTAGGCCCACTTGCACGATCTTGGGTTAACGTGTATAACTCGGAGGTATGGACTAACCACGATTTAAATCATTAATATGTCTTGCATCACCCCGAGTTTAGGGTAAACCTAGGGTTAAATCGCTAAAATTTTAACTAGTGTAAGAAAAAAAGTGATGAAAGTGATTCTTATAAACATCGGTTATTTTTATAGTATTACAGATTCATGAAATACATTATTACAGATAGCGTCGCTTCTATGGAGTCAATAATGGATTTACCTTCAAACATTGTATTTGAAGTAGTTGACATTTTACAAAACAAAATGTTGGGTAAGATATTTGGGAAAGCAACGTTTTGCATCAACACCAAGTGCATAACTCTAAAGGCATCTAAAAAGACTTTTATGAAAACTCGATGTATTATCAAGCATTTGGACGCAATAGGCCATTGTTCTAATGTGAATACAGCCAAAATTATGTAAGCCCTCATTACGTTTAGGTAATAAAAAATCAATAAGAACAATGTTTGTTTTAAAAACCATCTGATAAGCCATGTAATTCTTTAGCTACCTAATTGCATACACACCTTTAAGTTGCTCTGGTGATATGGTGAACCTACAAATGATTTGTTGCATACCTGCAGTACTAATAGTCATTGGTATATTCCTATATACTGATATGGCACCGGTTAGTAAGCAACTATTTATAATCACATCATATCAGCCACGCCTTATACTCGACGGGGTTGGCAGCGTCAAATTTATATTTCACCGCATTAATTTTTGTCCTATTAGCTATTTATAATCAACTCACACAACTTCTAGTTCAAATTAAACTAATTTATGCTTGTTTTACGGGATCTATACAACTCATAATTATGAATTTAAAAATTTATAAGTATGATATTTTTTTATACATAATTATTATATAGAAGACACCCAAACTACAAAACAAATGTTTGTGGATCACACAAATGTTTGTACCGGGTTTCGAACCCGTGACCTCAGCTCGGCAGTTGTTTACACTTACCATTGCGCCATTGAAGCAATCTTTTATAGATTTTATGAATTTAGTCAAACAAAATTTAACCGTTGTTTACTCGAGATATCATAATATTTTCTGAGGAAATCAGCATTTTAAAATTTATTTATTTTTTATTTATTATACAAAGCGCTCGTGGCCCCGCGGTCTCAGTGTTCTGTAAACGATCACTGAGTTACGCAACTTTCACTATGGCTGGTCCTCGGATGGGTGACCACTTTGTGGTATTTACATTTGCGAGCGTTTCCGTGCTTCGGAAGGCACGTTAAGCCGTTGGTCCCGGTTGCCAGTAAAATGGCAGTCGTTAAGCCTGGTTGAAGGCCTTATGGGCGGCTTGAAAATTTCAACAGCAGGTAGCCACAACCTGCGTCTGTCTATTTAAACACGGCAATGGGCTCACCACCTATTACGTGGGACAGGAATCCACACGGTGAAAAGTGGGCATATAATATGCCTCTGCCACCCCTTCGGGGATAAGGCGTGATGGATATTTATTTTTTTATTAAAAATAAGGTTATACAATTAGATCTTTAAAGTATAACCACGTTCTAAAAAATGTTCTATTTGAGTCGATTAAGTCTACCTCCCACACTACGCATAGTGTAATGTATGCGACCTGTAATCCGGACCTCGACTTTACCAAGATCTCCAGGAATCAAATCGGACTTACCTGAAAGAGGTGCACCTGTTGACTAACGGACAAGGTCTTGGTGAAAACAAGAAAAACTCGAGACAAAACCCTTTACTAATCCGTCTGGTCAACGTGATATAGTAAGGCAAGGCAGTAAGGCCAATCTGATATCAGTAGTAGAAGGGAGAGGCTTACGTCCAGCAGTGGACTTTGACAGACTGGTTTGATTGATTGATCGAACTACATCTAGTATATCATAATATAAGCTCTACATAGTATGGTGCTCGTTGGAGTTATGTATAATGTATTTATTTTATTTGGTTACTACTTGTCCGATCGAATTTTGTATCGTCTTAGAATCTAATTCCATAGAAAATTATATTTTTCATAATTATATGTATGATATCATATAAACTTATTCTGCTATTCCTATTCTATATCGCCGAGATAGAGATAAATCCAACAAAGCACGAATCACAAATTCTGCGCACCTATTATAAATAGTGTAACTAACACGATTTTGTTTTACGTATTAAATAGTTAAAATTTCAATTCGTATCATGATGTAATTAAAATTTTTACTGTTAAAATAGATGAGCCCGGAAATTTACTTAAATCCATGGAGTAACCTCAAAAAGAAGTCTCTCAAAGTTGTAAACCTGGACCTTGGCGGAAACGTAAATTTAAACCCAGAGGAGAAAGCTTTGGTTGTAGATATAAAACCATCAAAGTCAGTCACAAAATACGGTAATGGTTTTAATATGTCATTTTTTGACAAAACATGGACTGGTGGGGAAGTTTCAAGCAAATTTACAAGTATCGAAGGAAAAATACCCAGTATCTTGGAATCTAGGTATGCAGAACTGAATCCAAAGTCAAAGAAAAAGGTTAAAATCTATACGTTATGCAATAAAGATATCACCTTATGCAGATTTTTGACATGTCCTACTATAAAAGACGGATGTGAATTATGTGAAATTTCCTTAATGCCGAATGACACAAAATCGTTCTGCCAAGAATATAATACTGATTTCCTGGTACATTAAAATAGATATCTTTAATTTCAGTAAAAAAATTAAAATAATTACTCAAAATTGAAAATCTTATTATCGTCTTTAGCCAACTCATTATGTAAACATTTCCTGACGGAACCTTATCTCGAAAGAGATAATAACGTACCTCGTTGCGGTGCATCTATAAAAAGGAGTAGGGACCATCTTACCGTTTATTCCCATTAGAAATATCTACCTTGATCGTCGCCATGGTAGCGGCAAAACATTTATTCGTTATTCTGGCTATCTGTTTAGTGCATCAGAGTTTTGGCAAACCTACAACTGAAAGTAAGTATACCATTGACAGTGTCTTTTATTGTTTAGTAGTTACTAGATTACATATAGTTGTAACACGGGATTTAACCATTCTAATTACTAACAATAATACTTGCAGATGACATAACCAACGATGGCCTAGGGTTTTTCGGAACTGTTTGGTATTGGATAACTTATCCATTCAGCTGGTGGAGCTCTGGAGAGGCAGAAAAACCAATAAATCAATATCTAATTGAAACTACCACAGCCAAAGCTAGTGAAATCATAGATATAGCCCATCACAATGTTACTGTATGGTGCAATGATCAAACATGTACTACAATGAGATGCACTAAGACTGAGTGCAAGAACGTCACATGTAATATTTACGATACAGATTTACGTGGGGAATGCAGGGAGTACAATATACTACCAGAAGAAAATGCTGTACTCAAACCAACAGAGATAACCACAAAACCCTCTTTGCAAAGTGACACTACTTCAAAGGTAGAAGCAAGTTCTGAAACTCCCACAGATGAAAAAAACAATGTTCCCGTAGTCGACGAGCTTCCATTAGAACTTGAGGCAGTCTTATCGTCAACTGTAAACCATCAGGATACGACACATACAGAAAGTTTGAACGCGGATACTACACCTGAATCTAAGGTTAGTAATTCTGATGATTATTATCAATTCTGTTGTTACTAACCTGAGGTAATTTGCCTGATGTTGTATACCGTAAACTGTGCGACACGTCTTATAGTCAATAAAATAATGTAATCATGATAAATAAAAAATAATATAATGCAGAGATACGAGAAAAGGTGATCATAAAGGAACTATTTCAAGTTTTATTGTTAACTGGTTAGTTAACAATAAAACTTTAAACGGAAATTTCAATGCCGGTCGGTCGAATAAACCTCAGAAACATGTAAATATTCATAAATTTGTTTAAATACTATTTTATAAATGCCTAAACGTCTCTAGGGACGTATTACAGAACGTTTCTCAATACTCAAGAAAACTAGTCTTAAGCGTTTCTTGAGTATTGAGAAACGGTCTGTAATATGGCCTAAGTGCAATACTGACGACTAGATCTACTTAGTTTCTCTTAGTTCAATAAAATCTACTAACCAACTAACCACCATCTGCATAAATAAAAAAATAAATAAATAAACATACTTTCAAGCCTTTATCCGCTGAGGCGTACTATACGCCCACGTTTCACTGTATGCTTTGCTTTTTGTTCCACATTACAGGTGGTGAGCCCATTGCCGTGTTGAAATGGACAGGAGCAGGTTGTGGCGACCTGCTGTTAAAATTTTTCAAGCCGCCCGTAACGCCTTTAACTGGCTTAACGACTGCCATGTTACTGGCAACCGGGACCAACGGCTTAACGTGCCTTCCGAAGCACGGAAACGCTCGCAAATATAAATGCCACAAAGTGGTCACCCATCCGAGGACCAGCCATAGTGAAATTGGTTAACGCAGTGATCGTTTACAGAACACTACGTCCGCGAGGCCACAAGCGCTTCTAGATTAGAAAACGTCATTCATATATTTTTTGACCAGAACTAGATTTACATGATCTCCAAGATATACGGGGCCCAAGTCAATTTTGCCTGCTAGCTGAAACTCCTGATGACCATATAATAGGCTCTGGCGAACTATTACAAGTTTCCAGAGGTCACAATGCAATCGCTCCCACTATGAACGAAATAGTCAAATTAACCGATTAAAGTGAACCCCAGGTACAAAATATTAGCTGTAAAATTAAAGACAAGAAAATACAGATGAAACATTGGTAGTTATCTACATTTTGGCTGACTAAACAGGTCGTGTGTCATAATCTCTTATCACAGCAATGTGTTGGTTGTTTATATTTAGTTTACCAATTACGCCTTATCCTCGAAGGGTGGCAGAGGCATATTATACGCCCACTTTTCACCGTATGTATTCTTGGCTCACGTAATAGGTGGTGAGCCCATTGTCGTGTTGAAATAGACAGACGCAGGTTGTGGCTACCTGCTGCTGAAATTTGGCCTTTAACTTGGCTTATTAGACTGCCATGTTACTAACTGGCATCCGGGACCAATGGCTTAACGTGCCTTCTGAAGTTGTGCACAAGGTAATGGTTTCTTAGTCGCCATTTATAGTTTGCTTTTATTTACACAAAAAGTATTCTAGCTGCAACTAAAAGTTCTGTAAAACGTTACTACATAAATGGTTGTACCTACTCGAATTGACCTAGTTTCTAGCTTATAAAAAGCGTATCAATGCAGTTTGACCTCTTTTAAAGGCACCTCTTTTAAATCCAATATAACTGTCTAAATATTCTTTTTCTTTACTTTAGGTATCTTCATTAGATTATCTTAAAAAATGATCCATAGGTAACTAAGTTCTTAATACCTCTCGATAACTATAACTATTTTTACAGGTTTAAAAATACTACACTTCGAGCTTTTTCCAGTTGAAGAAGTAAACAGTATTATACACTCAACTTTAGTACAATATACGACCAAACTTATGAACAACCTGCTAAGAAATTTAGATGCAGACACAA
This sequence comes from Thumatha senex, assembly GCA_948477245.1. Taxonomy (NCBI): domain Eukaryota; kingdom Metazoa; phylum Arthropoda; class Insecta; order Lepidoptera; family Erebidae; genus Thumatha; species Thumatha senex. Next base: position 10,540,470 of record OX419735.1, read on the forward strand.
CCTGCGTAGACGGTATCTGTTACTATACCAAATGCGAGGACAAAATTTGTAAGATGTTGTATTGTAATTTCAACTTATTCACTAATGAAGAAAAATGTATTCCATATAAGCAACCTATTAATTACGATGAAGTAAAGATAGCAGACAATGAAGTTATTCCTTCATCTTTAGACAAAATACATGAACACAATGTTATGTTAGTGAACAAAATATTAAAAAGTAAATAAACACAAATAGCTCGTTTGTATTGAATGTGTGTAGATAGTGAACATGTGCGTTATCTCTGTCGTGCGTAGATAAAAATACTAGTTAAGTTCGTAGATTATCCTTGTGTCAATAATTAAGTTACAGAGCAATAAAGATAAAGGAACTCATTATTTGAAATTTGAACTATGGTTTTCATTAACTACTTAATTGATAAAATATTCGTTCTGAGTTGCTGAGTCAGTCATTGTTTCACTCCAGTCATCGTTTAACAATTACGATTATCTTCAAACAAGAGAATGCCCGCTATTTTACACGTTTCAACTTCTCCAATTTAGTTCGATTAGTTTAATTTTTTATACTACTGTAGTGGCAGCACAAGCATACGGTCGCAGATGGCCGGCAGATGTATGTTTACATACACAAAAGCCACAATCACTGACTACGGTGTATTGTGATTGTGATTTAATGTGATTCTGGTGTATACGCAATGGGAGTAAGGATGAGAATAGTTTTACGTGACAAGGAATAAAACAGCTGGTGCCTTCTATGTTATCAAGCTTATGTATTTTGGAATAACCGTTTTCCAAGGTGTAAGGAGTCCAAACAAGATTTTTGGGTATAAGCAACCTATCACCTGCTAGCGGTGCACCTGCTGTTTAACGGACGGGACAACGGCGTAGGCGCCCTTGTGGGGTTAATAGGTAAGATGGCAGTCACCGCCGACAATGCTGGTACTAAACGACAGCTGCTCCTAGCGGCCAAATAAAAGTGATCTCCATGCGCAATATCTAGGTAGAGTATCAAAGCGATTGATTATTCCAAATCGCTTCTAAACTTGAGCACGTGTGGATGTGATGTAGATGATGGAGCGTAAATAGGCCTCACCAAATTTTTTAGGGGCCCAACCAACCTAACCTTCAAAAGCAAAACAAACAAGAACAACATCATTTTCTTTAATATTTTCTATGCAACCAGATTCTATTTGAAACCGCTTTTAAATTAGGACGTTAGCAATTCAAGAGTAGCGTTGCAGAAGCAGATGCCTTCACATTATAAGAACAGTCGCGCCACAACAACGCAGCTGTCTTAGGCCGTACAAAGTTTGCCAAGACATTAGTCGAAAATAACTGACTTATCTGGCTATTTTGACTGTCATCATCATCATCCGAGCGTCTGTCCCAGTTGCGTCTCGCGACGCCCGGGGTCCGCTTTCCTACATTTTCTCCTCCACTTCGCATGGTCGTCGGCATCCCCTGTGGTGAGACCATTGGCACGCATGTCATCCCTTACGACGTCAAGCCAGCACTTCTTGGGTCTTCCCCTCTTACCGGGACCCGGCGGGGCTGACATGGCCAGACATTTGTTACCTACGTAGCCCGGCGGTTGCCGCAAGACGTGACCATACCAACGAAGGCGACACTCTTGCAACTTGTCTGCAATGTCACGGACGTGAAGGCTGCCGCGGATGCGAGAGTTCCTCACGCGGTCCATCCGCGTGACTCCACACATCCACCGCAGCATCTTCATTTCCGTGACACACAGCTCCTGCTTGTGTCGCTCCAATATCGGCCACGTCTCACTGCCATGTAAAAGGTCAGGTCTAATAATGGTTTTGTAGACCTGTCCCTAAAATGCCGATCCGGTATCGGCATTTTAGGGTCACAAATGACACCGGTCATCTCCCGCCATTTGGCCCACGCGGCAGCAATTCGTGACTTGACATCGCAATCGATGTCACTGGACATGTGAAAAACAGATCCCAAGTATTTAACCTGGTCCGTGCGCTCGACCAAATCACCGCCTATGCGGACGGATGTGGAATCTGTCGAGTTTAGTGCCAAGTTCTCAAGGTCTTCAAGGTCTTCGCCACATTTAGTTTCAGACCGCCGTTCTCAAGCGTCTCCTTCCACGCCTTTACACGTCGCACCAATCTGCCCCTGTCCGCGTCTGCCAGCGCAATATCGTCAGCATACATGAGCAACCATGGAGGCTGCTCATGCGGGTTTCTGATGCTGTCCGACAATTCGTCTAATATTACACTGAACAGAAGCGGACTAAGGACAGAACCCTGGTGTACCCCGACGGTGATGGGGAAGGGTTTCGTGTCGCCAACAGCAGTCCGAACCATTGAGTCGGAGTCACAGTACATGTCCCGGATAGTGTCAATATAGACCTCTGGAACCCCTTTGGACCGCAGTGCCCACCAGATCATCGCACGAGGAACACAGTCGAAGGCCTTCTGCATATCTAGAAACAAACAGTGCAGAGGCGTGTTCTTCGACCTGTATTTCTCTGCGACAACCCTCAGGGCAAAAACAGGGTCCGTGGTCCCATGACCAGGGCGAAACCCATATTGACACTCCGAGAGAGTACACTCCTGCCGGATCCGAGAGTCTATAATCCTCTCGAAGATCTTCATGGTGTGGGACATCACCTTAATACCGCGGTAGCTCCCGCACTCCTGCACTGACCCCTTACCTTTGAAGACTGGAGTAATAATACTCAGTCTCCATTGGTTTGGGATCTGCCCGCTGAGGAGTATGCGGTTAAAAAGGTTTACTAAGATGCCCACACCGCGAGGACCCATCGCCTTCCAGGCTTCGATGGGGACTCCATCTGGTCCGACAGCTTTCCGATTCTTCATGCGGCGAAGCGCAGTCAGGACTTCTCCAGGCGTTACCGGTGGCACTAGTCCCTGATTCGGAGGGAGGTCCGGAGGCTGCACCTCTTTATGCTGCTTATTAAGCAGCTCGTGGAAGTACGAGCGCCATCTCTCCTTTACCGCGAGGTCTTCGCTTAACAGGTTGCCCTCAGGGTCTTTTACACAGCGACACTTGGATATATCCTGTGCCGCTTTGACCCTGGAGCGCGCCAGCTTATAGATGAGCTTCTGCCCCTCAGACGATTCCAGCTTATCATACAAAGGTTGTAAGTGGTCTCGTCTGGCTCTGGCTACAGCTCTCTTTGTGGCGCGCTTGGCAGCCCTGTACGCGTCGCGGTCTTCGGGAGATCCGGTCGCTTGCCACTTTTTAAAGAGGGCTTTCTTCTCCCTGGTCTCCCTCAGGACTGCGTCGTTCCACCACCAAGTTTCCTTGTCACATTTGCGTCCACCCTTAGACTCACCGAGCACCACCTTCGCCGCTCCAAGGATGGCCGCCTGAACTTTGTCCCAGTAATCTTGAACTGGTTCGCCTTCAGTGTCGGTGCACTTGTCACCGACAGCTGAGACGAACTCCTGGGACCTAGTATCATCAAGCAGCCACCATCTGATGCGGCGCTGGCACCGCTCGATGCGTTTGCCTTTAGGCTTCACGCAGAGGTCCATGACAAGGAGACGGTGTTGTGCAGTAAGACTCTCACCGGGTATGACCTTGCAGTTGGCCACCTTGCCGATGCTGTGTCGCCTAGTGAGTAGGAAATCGATCTGAGTTGTACGCCTCCCGCTCTTGTAGGTGATGAGATGTTCGGATTTCTTTTTGAAATACGTGTTCACAATGGCCAGATCGGCAGCCGCACACGTTCTGAGGATAGTTTCTCCTTCAGTGTTGCGGGTGCCGTATCCAAAACCACCATGAACACGCTCAAACTCCTCACACCTCTCACCCACATGACCGTTTAGGTCGCCGCCCAAAACGATTCCCTGTGACAACGGAATGCTCCGAAGCACTCCCTCGAGTTGGCCCCAAAACGACATCTTATCGGCGTCGCTACAACCGGCCTGTGGCGCGTAGGCACTTATCAGGTGGGTAATAATCCCATCGATAAGCACCCTCACGATCATAAGCCGGTCGCTACAGCGTTTCACCTCCAAGATGCCGCTCTGCAGCCCTTCGGAGAGCACCACGGCCACCCCGTTCTCCCCACCAGGCGCACCCGTGTAGTACAGCTTGTAGCCTTTCTGCAAAGGCCGGGCTCTGTTGCCCTTCCACCGAGTCTTCTGCAGGAACGCCACGTCCACCCTCCGCCTGGAGAGTACTTCGGCCAACTCTACCGCACGCCCAGTCAGCGTGCCAATGTTCCAAGATGCGAAGCGGATTCGGGTTGGGGCTAACTTCTTTAGCCGTGCTGGCCCGACACACGGCAGCCCTAGCCCACTTGCCACAGGAGTCGGGCGGGGCTCCTGCGCGCCGTTTTGCGGCGGCGCCCTATCCCTAGCAGCATTCCTTTTACTTCTTTTCATTTTTGTTTCGGCGGGTGGCTTTTATGGGAGCGACGCCCTCAGACCTCCCAACCCCAGAGGGGAAAGCCAGCGCCAGAGCCTCGTCCGTTAATCAGCAGGTGCACGCACTGGCACGGGAGGTTGACTTGGGCCCCGAAGATCTTGGTGGGGCCCCTTACACCCTAACCCTTGTGGGGTTAATAGGTAAGATGGCAGTCATCGCCGACAATGCTGGTACTAAACAACAGCAGCTCCTAGCGGCCAAATAAAAGTGATCTCCATGCGCAATATCTAGGTAGAGTATCAAAGCGATTGATTATTCCAAATCGCTTCTAAACTTGAGCACGTGTGGATGTGATGTAGATGATGGAGCGTAAATAGGCCTCACCAAATTTTTCAGGGGCCCAACCAACCTAACCTTCAAAAGCAAAACAAACAAGAACAACATCATTTTCTTTAATATTTTCTATGTAACCAGATTCTATTTGAAACCGCTTTAAATTAGGACGTTAGCAATTCAAGAGTAGCGTTGCAGAAGCAGATGCCTTCACATTATAAGAACAGACGCGCCACAACAACGCAGCTGTCTTAGGCCGTACAAAGTTTGCCAAGACATTAGTCGAAAATAACTGACTTATCTGGCTATTTTGACTGTGTAGCTAGGTAACGTAAGTGATAGTCTATACGACTGTCACGCTGAGGTCTTGTGTTCGAATTCTGAGTTGGAATAAATATTTGTGTAATCCATGAATGTGTGCTTAAAAAATTGGGTATTTCTTTTTATTATAATTACTACTTTCTTACTTATCTTTATTCACGCCTTTATCCTGAAGAAATGGCACAGGCATACTATACGCCCACATTTCACCGTTTGCATTTTTGACCCACGTAACAGGTGGTGAGCCCATTGCCGTGTTGAAACTTCAACCAGGCTTAAAAACTGCAATTTTACTGACAACCGGGACCAACGGCTTAACGTGCCTTCCTAAGCACATCAGAATAACACATAGGCTACTTTTTATCTTGTATTTGTTGTGAAATGATATTATTCCATATTTCTAAATGTGGAGTCTTGTAAATAGCGATTTGGTAATAATGCTTGTTAACTAAAAATATTTTGATTATTAGTTTGTAAGCCTTCTTTAAATCTACTAATATTATAAACGCGAAAGTTTGTAAGTATAGATGTTTGTTACTCTTTCACGCAAAATCTACTGAATTGAATTTGATGAAACTTTACAATAATATTGCTTACACATCAGAATTACACATAAGCTACTTTTTATCCCGGGAACAAGTTCCTGTGGGAAACTTGACCACGTATGCGGAGCTACGGGCTTCAACTAGTAATAAATAAAATATAATAAATCTTCTTTTATTCTTTGTTTTACATTTTACTTAGTATTTGTGTAGCAAAAAAATGTGATGTGTTCCTGCGGCTATGGTTCTCAAGCAGTATTGATATTTTCTTTTTTTTTTCATTTGGGTACTCCTTGTCTTTAATTTGTAACATTAACTGGATCACTTTTTTAATGACTGTGTACCAGGTCAAAAATAAATATAAATAAATAACAAAAAAACAGAAAGAAAAAATATATTTACTAGTGTTTTCTTTTTACCACAGATGCGTACGGCCCACGTGATGGAAAGTGGTCACCGTGGCCTATGGTCGTTTGCAACGCCAGAGGTGCAGCACTTGCGCTGCCGACCCTTTATAAACCTTCTAAGACCCCTTTTGAATAACCCCATACTGTAGACGTTCGGAAAAACCCAGGCAGGTTAGATCCATGTCGTGTATACATCCACGTTAAATTGGTAGATAGCTGTTATTTGGACATTATAAATAGACACTAAAATTTTATTGATTTGTATTTTAAAATAATTTCCTTTATGTATGTAGTGAAATAAAAAAAAACTGTTTTCTGGACTAGTCAAATACATTTGTATGTGGTATTAATACTTACTTGAGTCTGCAACTTCCTCAAGACTGGTGGCGTGGCACTGGCTTCAGTATCTGAAGATATAGTTCTTAGAAGCAGCGGAGTATCACTAGAGTCAGCTAATTCGCTTACTGTGTCACTCGTTTCGGCATCTCCACCTCCCTCCCTTTGAGAAAAGAAGATTATATTTTCAACAGTAGCCAATCTTTTTGTTTTGTTCAACGTATGTGATGTGGGATGTTCGTAAGCAGAGATCAGCTACGAGGTTTTGGAAAATTAGAGTGGCACCGTTGCATTTAAACACCTCACATTTGATAGTATATTTTGCTCAACAATCTGACACAGCCATCACAGAATATAAAGATACTAATTACTTGATAACACACTTGAAATGCTAATCAAACCATTAGTCGTAGAAGAAGCATGACTAGCGATTTATAACGCAGTGTTAGTGCCAACGTTGCTTTTCGATAGCGAAACCTGGGTATGTCAGAAGGTGCATGAAAGTAAGTTGAATGCTATGGAGATGCGATCACTGCGAATATTGGGCGGCGTGGCCGACCGAATACGTAACGAAGTGATACGCAATATGGCAGGTTTGAATGAAAGTGTCAGTGTTAAGCTGGAAAATGGAGCTTGCTGCGTCGGTTTGGACACGTCCAGCGAATGAATGAGGAACGATTGACGAAGAATATATATTGTGCGAAAGTAGAGGGTGGAAGGAGTCAGGGTAGGCCGAGACTTACATTTGAAGACCACGTGAGCAGATTGTTCTAAAAAAAAAAGGAAAAGTCAATCATCATCATCCGAGCGTCTGTCCCAGTTGCGTCTCGCGAAGCCCGGGGTCCGCTTTCCTACATTTTCTCCTCCACTTCGCACGGTCATCGGCATCCCCTGTAGTGAGACCATTGGCACGCATGTCATCCCTTACGACGTCAAGCCAGCACTTCTTGGGTCTTCCCTCTTACCGGGACCCGGCGGGACTGACATGGCCAGACATTTGTTACCTACGTAGCCCGGCGGTTGCCGCAAGACGTGACCATACCAACGAAGGCGACACTCTTGCAACTTGTCTATATCGGCCACGTCTCACTGCCATGTAAAAGGACAGGTCTAATAATGGTTTTGTAGACCTGTCCCTGATCGGCATTTTAGGGTCACAAATGACACCGGTCATCTCCCGCCATTTGGCCCACGCGGCAGCAATGCGTGACTTGACATCGCAATCGATGTCACTGGACGTGTGAAAAACAGATCTCAGGTATTTAACCTGGTCCGTGCGCTCGATCAAATCACCGCCTATGTGATGTGGGACATCAACTTTATACCGCGGTAGCTCCCGCACTCCTGCACTGACCCCTTACCTTTGAAGACTGGAGTAATAATACTCAGTCTCCATTGGTTTGGGATCTGCCCGCTGAGGAGTATGCGGTTAAAAAGGTTTAGAAAAGTCAATATGAAGGGATTAATAAATCTGCAGGAAGCGAAAGAAGAATGCATGGATCGCGAAGCCTGTCAGGGATACAGCATGAAGATAGCTAAGTTTAAAAAAGAAACTTTATATTATTTGTTCTAAGATATTTTTTTATTTAAAGACCCATTCTATAATTAAAGGCTATGTACCCTCACAAAAATTATTAAGAGAGGCCTACATCCACCAGATTGTGACAGACTGATTTGATTGATGGTACATAGCCTATAAATCACAGAAAATTTAGATCCTTCTATAGATACACGCTTTGTCAAAATGGATTATTAACCCGTTGAGTAATATTGCTTTGCAGTAATGAATAAAATGGAACAAATATTTGTGTGATTTACAAATGTTGGTTTCGGAGTTTAGATGTTTACAGTGGTTCTCAAACTTTTTTGGTGACGGAACCCTTTTGGGTAGCAAAATACTTGATGGAACCCTACAATAAAACAATAGTTTTTAAAAGTGTATTCTTTATTAATAAGAATAATAAAAGTACAATGTAACAGTTACCAAATATTACTTACTGGTTGAGCGGGCGAGATAAATAAATTCAAAATGGACTGTATTTGCGGGGAAAGACAAAAAAATGAAATTTACACGCGATTGTCGACGGAAAAACGCTATTTATCCATGGAAAACACAATTATTGCGAAAGGTTTGATGCGGGCGCGCACGCGCGGGGTCATTGTAGGACAGACTGCCAGCCTTCAATCCGTGAATCGCTGCCCGTGAGGCTAGCGGCGCGAACGTAGGTACTTGCGCGCGTAATACAGCTGTCTCGCTCCGCCTTTATGCGAGACAAGGAAGGTGCGAAAGAGAAATGAAATAAAGGGGAGCGGGGGGAGTGTCGACAACTAATTAATTAAAAACAAATGCAGATCAGCGATGCAACATAGAAAAAATAACGCGGCTACTCTTTTATCGTATAACGGCGCAACCATTTCCCCCCGGCTTGAAGGGTTACCTTCGAAAAAGGAACAACTGCCATACAGTTGCCACTAAGCTTTAGCTGCTAACTGAACAAAATGCTATCGAACCAAACTAAACCTAATCGAACAAACTAAATTTGTTATTGAAGTTACTGTTGATTAGGCAAAGGACAAAGACGAATAACTGGTCGCAAGTACGAACCAGTTGCGGTTTTAACGCGAACTATACGGGTGATCCCATTTGACCCAGGGAAAACTTCTTCTACTACCCCAAGAGGCCAATGTAATGGAGGCATATTTTCAGTTAAAATAACTACGACAGTACCGACAGTAATAGGGTTTGATGGAGTATTCCATTTCTGACGTGACTGTAGCGTATGCAAATAGTCTGTTCTCCAACGCTTCCAAAACGATTGAACGAGTTTATCCAATAATGCATGACGCGAGAGAAGATGAAGTCGATCTTCCTCTATTTAAAAAGAAGGTAAGTATTTTAACGGTGTAACATTCAAAAAAGTGAGCTGGAGTCAGTGCAAGCGGCTCCGAGGGATCACTAGACAAGGTTCTACAAAGAGGTCGCGTATTCATTACGGCCTCGACTTGAGTGAGCACGGTGCTCAGCTCTTCAAACGTAAAGTGTTTGGAACGCAAAAAATTATGTAGTTCGGAAAGGTTACGACGAGCTCCGACGCAATTCGTACCGTTGTCCGAATACATTCGAGATACGGAACCCCGACGGGACAAAAATCTTTTAAATGCAGTCATGAAGCATGGCGTGCTCAAATCACCAGCTAACTCTATATGAACGGCGCGAGTCGTCATACAAACAAAAAGACAAACATAAGCTTTCGTAGAGCGTATACCACGACCACGAGAAACTGTTACCCTGAAGGGGCCAGCGTAATCGGTACCCGTGTGTACAAACGGTTTAGCAGCCTGAACAACACGACAAGGACGATTATCGGCCATTTCGGGCGCGATTGACTTCGGGCGAAGTTTAAAACACGGAATACATCTATGAACTATCGAACGATTCAAATTGCGTGCGCAGAGAATCCAGTATTTCTGGCGCAGAATTGACATTAATAAATCTGGACCAACGTGACAATTCACCCTATGGTGATATTCAACTAAAAGATCAACGATATGATCCTTGCGCGGGAGAACTATAGGATGCATTTGATCGTACTCTAATACGGACTGGCTCAAACGACCACCAACTCGAATGAGGCCATCCTTCAAAAAAGGTTTCAAATGCTGAAAAGCGCGACAACAAGGCTTATTCAATCCCAAATTTCTAATTTCAGACGAAAAATAAAATCTCGTAAGTTCACGAAGCACGATTAACTCAGCCTTGTTTAAGTCAAAGGCGGTAACATGCTCGCGATGAGGAAGGATTTTCAAAATCTGTGCAGGTGTCAACACACGAGACAACCAATCGCCAGGGTTGTCCGTACTTGAGACGTGATAAATTTTTGCGGCGCCAATGCAGACTGAATTTTGGCCTCCCTATTTGCGACAAATGTATCCCAATGATGGGGCGAAGAATGTGTCCAACACAAAGCGACGGTCGAGTCCGAGAATGCGAAAATTCTATCTATATTAATGCGGTGAAATCGGCGATCTGATTCGCGAACACCAATACAAAGACGCATTTGTCTAATGTCGGCAGAAAGCGCGACAGCGAATAAGCGAAAGTTAACTATAATTTCGAACAAATTATCTTGGAGATTTAGACCACTGTGCAAAATATCGTTTACCGAAACATTCGAACTAGTTTTGCGCTGCCATCTAAAACAACACGCAACTTGGTGGTTAGTTTATCCTCGCGGACAACTCCATGGTGCGGTATGGTATACGAAGGAGCGTGCTTCGTCTCTTCGGTTTCGGGAGGCGCGGGTTAAACGAAACCTTTATCCAAATATTCTACTATTACGCTATCGTAAGCCTACTTCAACTTTGGAGATGTCTGCATTTTCTGTTCTAAACAAAAGAAGCGTTTTTCGGCTGACTGTAACGAATCTCCAAGCGAATTAACATCACCCTTAAAGGGGAGTGCGACAACATAACGACCATCACTATCGCGAGTAGTCGTGCGACTATAAAACTCTTCACAAAGTTTATCATCCGGGCTGACAATAGGAGGGACGTTTACCTCTTCTATCTCCCAAAATTTACGGACAGCGGAGTCCAGCGGCTCGACGGCGCAACAATATGACACTGTCGAGTTACAATCAAAATAAGCGGGTGCGGAACCAACAATAACAAACCCAAGAACCGTCTCTAAGGCGAGCGGCGCGATAGCGATACGTACCTTATGCTGCAACAGGAGCCAATTAATAAATCAAAATCTTCTGGAACGGCGTAAGTATCATCGGCCAAAGGCAAATCTCTAAAATTAGTCAATAATGAGGTATTGACTGCGACAGTCGGTAAAAGTTTGGTAACCTTATCGACGACTAGCGAATCCATCGAAAAACTGACATTAAAATCAAAACGCGAGTGGAATTTAATCCCTACAGAACCTTGAACGGCTTTAGTTGAACCCCCAATACCTTTCACAACATTACAGGCGGGGCGGTTATTTATATGCAAACCAAGACGACTACAACAATTTTTACTAATAAAATTACTTTGAGAAGCACAACATTTACATGCGAATCGTAAACAACAACTCGAGCGGTTGCCAGAAGTACCGTAGTAGGGCTTGTGTGCAAGCTTGATAGCGAGCACAAAGCGACATCGTTCGGCTGGACGCGCGCGGCAGTGGCGCCGCCGTCGCTAGGCGTGGACGGGGACGAAACCACGCGAGTGCGCTCCGAACCGTGACTCAACGCAGGCGGCTGTGACGTCACAGAGGACGGAAGGTTAGGCACTGAGTTCGCGCAGCTGGAATCGACGGGCGAACTACCGGACATGGCGTTATTGTTTTCGAAGTGTAATAATGAATGGTGTTGACCATTACACTTGCGACAAAAATTATTCGAATTACAGAATGAAACACGATGTTTCTTACTGAGACAATTGATACATAAATTACTAGAACGAACAAATTTATAGCGATCGCTTGGAGTGAGTTTATTGAACTCCGAACATTTATAAAATTGTTCATGGTGACCTTGACACAAAGAACAATTTTTCGAATGCAAAACTTGCGATTGCGAAGTTCATCATCATCCGTGCGTCTGTCCCAGTTGCGTCTCGCGACGCCCGGGGTCCGCTTTCCTACATTTTCTCCTCCACTTCGCACGGTCATCGGCATCCCCTGTAGTGAGACCATTGGCACGCATGTCATCCCTTACGACGTCAAGCCAGCACTTCTTGGGTCTTCCCCTCTTACCGGGACCCGGCGGGGCTGACATGGCCAGACATTTGTTACCTATGTAGCCCTGCGGTTGCCGCAAGACGTGACCATACCAACGAAGGCGACACTCTTGCAACTTGTCTGCAATGTCACGGACGTGAAGGCTGCCGCGGATGCGAGAGTTCCTCACGCGGTCCATCCGCGTGACTCCACACATCCACCGCAGCATCTTCATTTCCGTGACACGCAGCTCCTGCTTGTGTCGCTCCAATATCGGCCACGTCTCACTGCCATGTAAAAGGACAGGTCTAATAATGGTTTTGTAGACCTGTCCCTTCAACCGGATCGGCATTTTAGGGTCACAAATGACACCGGTCATCTCCCGCCATTTGGCCCACGCGGCAGCAATTCGTGACTTGACATCGCAATCGATGTCACTGGACGTGTGAAAAAACAGATCCCAGGTATTTAACCTGGTCCGTGCGCTCCACCAAATCACCGCCTATGCGGACGGATGTGGGATCTGTCGAGTTTAGTGCCAAGTACTCGGTCTTCGCCACATTTAGTTTCAGACCGCCGTTCTCAAGCGTCTCCTTCCACGCCTTTACACGTCGCACCAATATGCCCCTGTCCGCGTCTGCCAGCGCAATATCGTCAGCATACATGAGCAACCATGGAGGCTGCTCATGCGGGTTTCTGATGCTGTCCGACAATTCGTCTACACTGAACAGAAGCGGACTAAGGACAGAACCCTGGTGTACCCCGAAGGTGATGGGGAAGGGTTTCGTGTCGCCAACAGCAGTCCGAACCATTGAATCGGAGTCACAGTACATGTCCCGGATAGTGTCAATCTAGACCTCTGGAACCCCTTTGGACCGCAGTGCCTACCAGATCATCGCACGAGGAACACAGTCGAAGGCCTTTTGCATGTCTAGAAACAAACAGTGCAGAGGCGTGTTCTTCGACCTGTATTTCTCTGCGACAACCCTCAGGGCAAAAACAGGGTCCGTGGTCCCATGACCAGGGCGAAACCCATATTGACACTCCGAGAGAGTACACTCCTGCCGGATCCGAGAGTCTATAATCCTCTCGAAGATCTTCATGGTGTGGGACATCACCTTTATACCGCGGTAGCTCCCGCACTGAACCCTTACCTTTGAAGACGGATATATGGAGTAATAATACTCAGTCTCCATTGGTTTGGGATCTGCCCGCTGAGGAGTATACGGTTAAAAAGGTTTACTAAGATGCCCACACCGCGAGGACCCATCGCCTTCCAGGCTTCGATGGGGACTCCATCGGGTCCGACAGCTTTCCGATTCTTCATGCGGCGAAGCGCAGTCAGGACTTCTCCAGGCGTTACCGTTGGCACTAGTCCCTGATTCGGAGGGAGGTCCGGAGGCTGCACCTCTTTATGCTGTTTATTAAGCAGCTCGTGGAAGTACGAGCGCCATCTCTCCTTTACCGCGAGGTCTTCGCTGAACAGGTTGCCCTCAGGGTCTTTTACACAGCGACACTTGGATATATCCTGTGCCGCTTTGACCCTGGAGCGCGCCAGCTTATAGATGAGCTTCTGCCCCTCAGACGATTCAAGTTTATCATACAAAGGTTGTAAGTGGTCTCGTCTGGCTCTGGCTACAGCTCTCTTTGTGGCGGGCTTGGCGGCCCTTTACGCGTAGCGGTCTTCGGGAGATCCGGTCGCTTGCCACTTTTTTAAGAGGGCTTTCTTCTCCTTGGTCTCCCTCAGGACTGCGTCGTTCCACCACCAAGTTTCCTTGTCACATTTGCGTCCACCCTTAGACTCACCGAGCACCACCTTCGCCGCTCCAAGGATGGCCGCCTGAACTTTGTCCCAGTAATCTTGAACTGGTTCGCCTTCAGTGTCGGTGCACTTGTCACCGACAGCTGAGACGAACTCCTGGGACCTAGTTTCATCAAGCAGCCACCATCCGATGCGGCGCTGGCACCGCTCGATGCGTTTGCCTTTAGGCTTCACGCAGAGGTCCATGACAAGGAGACGGTGTTGTGCAGTAAGACTCTCACCGGGTATGACCTTGCAGTTGGCCACCTTGCCGATGCTGTGTCGCCTAGTGAGTAGGAAATCGATCTTAGTTGTACGCCTCCCGCTCTTGTAGGTGATGAGATGTTCGGATTTCTTTTTGAAATACGTGTTCACAATGGCCAGATCGGCAGCCACACACGTTCTGAGGATAGTTTCTCCTTCAGCGTTGCGGGTGCCGTATCCAAAACCACCATGAACACGCTCAAAATCCTCACACTTCTCACCCACATGACCGTTTAGGTCGCTGCCCAAAACGATTCCCTGTGACAACGGAATGCTCCGAAGCACTCCCTCGAGTTGGCCCCAAAACGTCATCTTATCGGCGTTGCTACAACCGGCCTGTGGCGCGTAGGCACTTATCAGGTGGGTAATAATCCCATCGATAAGCACCCTCACGATCATAAGCCCGTCGCTACAGCGTTTCACCTCCAAGATGCCGCACTGCAGCCCTTCGGAGAGCACCACGGCCACCCCGTTCTCCCCACCAGCCGCACCCGTGTAGTACAGCTTGTAGCCTTTCTGCAAAGGCCGGGCCCTGTTGCCCTTCCACCGAGTCTCCTGCAGGAACGCCACGTCCACCCTCCGCCTGGAGAGTACTTCGACCAACTCTACCGCACGCCCAGTCAGCGTGCCAATGTTCCAAGATGCGAAGCGGATTCGGGTTGGGTCTAACTTCTTTAGCCGTGCTGGCTCGACACACGGCAGCCCTAGCCCACATGCCACAGGAGACGGGCGGGGCTCCTGCGCGCCGTTTTGCGGCGGCGCCCTATCCCTAGGCAGCTTTCCTATTATACTTTTCCATTATGTTTTGGCGGGTGGCTTTTATGGGAGCGACGCCCTCAGACCTCCTAACCCCAGAGGGGAACGCCAGCGCCAGAGCCTCGTCCGTTAATCAGCAGGTGCACGCACTAGCACGGGAGGTTGACTTGGGCCCCGAAGATCTTGGTGGGGCCCCTTACACCCAAAGCGATTGCGATTGCGAAGTTGTAGGTTCAAAATTAACAAAAGACTGCGTGGAGTTCGTGGGCTTACTGCGATTAGTCGGACTATTTTTCGCTACTCCGTGGTTTAACGAAGTTCGTTGCAAAATTAGAATATGTTGACGAACGAAAGTTTCTAAATCGTCGAACTTAGGTATTTGATGGCCACGTCTATCCATTTCAAATTAGCGAACGGTTTCGGAATCTAATTTCTTTAAACCGATATACAAAAACAAAAAGTCGCAGAGGTCATTGACCTTGACATTCTTTAGGGCGCGAACAGCTGATGCATAAATATCTAAGAATTTTTCTAAGTCGTGTTCATTAAACGATGAGCTATTTTTCAAATTAAATATTTGATCCAAATAAGCGGTTGTTACTAAGCGTTTGTCTTCGTATTTGACCTTCAAAGTATTCAAAATCAAACTATAATTTTCGGCGCAAAGCGTTATACCGGCGTAAACGGTTTTTCCCGGTTAGCTTACTAAGTAATGTAATTTTTCGTAATCCGATTACGAATTATTATTATGGATCGTATTTTTGAAACTAGCGAAAAGCAAAGGCCAATTTTTAATATCGCCATTAAATTCGGGTATTGTCTATGTATGGTATGGGCGGTAATTTAGGTCGGTCCCGTTTCAGCAAATCAAAACCGGCTGGCCCGGGTTTCGAATCGGTGACTACTACGGGCACGGGCGCTTGCAATGATTGATTGAAGAAGCGACACGTTTTATGCGACAAATTAAATCTTCGAAAGATGACATGGCGTCATAACTTAATAAGAAATAGGGATTTAATTTTAATTCAAGCAAGTTAATTTTATCGAGAATATTTTCGAAATCTAAGCGCAAAGTATCTACGGTTTCGATCGAGGATAAAAACAATTCTTTTATTGATTCATCTGCGATCCTCGATGAATAATCACAAATTAATTGCATACGCTTAAAAAGGCTATCCTTCTTAGCGTGTAATAGTTTTAACTCCGGAATCTCTTTCGGAGGCATTGTTAAAACAAAACAACTATAGCTACCTGCAAAACTAACGAACGATCAAAATGGCAGCGGTGGTATGCAGCGAGACGCGACGCGAACGAGCGTAGGTACTTGCGCGCGCGGGCCTAGGCCTGCTCGCGTGGTCTACCTTTTACTATGCGGTGCAGTCGAAATTACCATCTATTTAGTACCTACCTATGCGAAAAACAGTAGGTAAGTATGCGTTTATTCCCTAATGGAATAAAAAACTATTATCTATGCGTTTATTCCCTATAGAATAAAAACTATTACCTAATCTATGCGTTTATTCCGAATGGAGTAAAAACTATAACCTATACCTATGCGTTTATTCCCTATAGGATAAAAAATCTAACTAATGGGAGGTTTAAAAAAAGGAAGAGTAAGGTATTAAAAAAGAAAAATTTCTAACTAATGGGAGGTATGAAACTGTTTTTTATTTTTCATCAATTGGTTGATATCAGCTTTGATAGAAGACAGTTGAAGTCTCATATCAGGTTCGGCGTCCGTCTATTGCGATATTTTATTTTCGTGGCTGCATATGATGAGAATCCTGTTTCGCACAAATATGTTTTTGGGAACGGGAGAAGAATATTCAGAGCCATTATGCCATGCATTGAATTTTCAATTTTTAGTTGAGAGGCGTCGTTTTGAACAGTGACTCCATGTCACTGCAAAATGGCTCTGAATATTCTTCTTCCGTTCCCAAAAACATACTTGTGTCTGATGACATTTCTAAAAGAGATTCATATATCTCGTTTGACATACTTTCGGGCTTTTGCAAGGTGGGTAAAAAAGGATTATGAATCCATGAATTCAGTTTCATTTTGTATTCTGTTCTTCGGGAAAATACTTTTCAAAAGATGCGCGCATCGAACTGAAAATATTGGACCAATTCTTCAAATACATCATCTTGAAACATATCTGAGTCGTTATCGCTAACAAACTCACTGAGTGACGTAAAGCTTTCTATTTCTTTCTTACCAACGCAAATAATCCAAAAATCTAATTTTCTTTTGAAGGCAGTTTTTTGTTATAGGCCTGAAACACTGTTGTCTGTTTACCTTGCAATATTAATGCAATTCGTTCAGTTTTTTAAAGATATCCGCCATAAAAGACAATCGGAACAACCAAATTTTATCATACAAACGGTCCTTCAAATCAAAAGAAGTATCTGCTGAAAGAAACATTTGTAACTCGGCTCTAAGTTCAAATAGCCTTGTTAAAGTTTTACCCCGAGACAGCCATCGCACTTCTGTATGGAGCAGCAGTGTTTTATGTTTGCTGCCATAATCTTCACACAATAATGAGAACAATCGGGATTGTAGTGGTCGTAATTTGATAAAATTAATTATTTTTACCGCTTCATCCATAACTAATTTTAGATTTGACGGCATTTGCTTTATCGCAAGTGCTTGTCTATGCAGAATATTTTTATTCGTGACACTGCTCCTGCTGTTTTACCTGTCATCGCCTTGGCCCCATTTGTACAAATGTCAATGCAATTGTTCCAACTGAGATTATTTTCTTCAAAAAAATTATTTATTTTATTTAAAATTTTTACCCCGGTGTGTTTGTGAGCAGCGGTGAACACATAACCATGTCTTCTTCAAAAGAACTTTCATATGGATATCTCACGATAACCAGAATAGCCAAACCAGCGACATCAGTCGACTCGTCCATTTGCAAGGCGAATAGTTTTTTTGTAGACGTGTAACTAGTTCTTGTTTGACGTAGCTTTCCAGATCATGGATTCGCCGTGAAACAGTATCGTCGTCGTATCGTCGATAGCGGCACAGTAGAAAGATGCTTTCCAGATTTTTCATCGAGCATACATTTTGTTATGTCTAATACACATGGCTTTATTAAATTCTTAGCGATGGTGTGCGCTTCATCTGCTTGTGCATTGCGATAGCTAACTAAATATGATGCCTCCGTGGCCTTTTCGTTGATAGTTTGTGGTACATGCATCATATTTTTTTGACTTTCCAATAACTGATCTTTTTTACGAACAAAAATTTCTTTATTCTTGTCTTTAGACTCGGGGTGTACAGTTTATAAATGTCAGTTCAATTTGGCAGGTGCCATGGAACTATTAGGAAGCAGTTTACTACATAGCATGCAGAAAAGTGAGCCGTTGGAATCAACAAATCTGAAACTGATATATGATTCATCATACTTCCATTTTTTCGTCTTTGAAACCGTCGAGTTTGACGTCGTGGTATCATCGTCTGGGTCGGTGATTGCTATATTCTCCGCGCGTCCTGCTTTTGAACATTCAGCGTCATTAGAAGATGTTGTTGCAACAAGTTTAACACCTTTAAGCCAACGTTCCATTTTTCTTTATTTATAATTTTACACGTCAGGATGGTGGGGTCTAAATAATGCACAATCGTTACTGCATATAAGAGACTAAGTTTAGTACAATGAAGAAATGTATTAAACTGAGACAACAGAATACAGCAGGCAGTAGAACAATGAACACTAGTTTCTCGCTGGCGAGCTTGTAAGTAGATAGGTAGAAACTTATCGCTCCGAACGCTAATCGTCAACTGACTGACGAAGCGCGACGCGCGATCGGCGCTTTTATACTTAGTCCTAGACTCGGTCTCGAATATTCTCGAAAATACTCGAGTCGGCGCCTTTGATAAACAAAAAGCAAAAATAAAAAGAGAAATATAAAAATTGCGTTGTAAACAATCTCGAGTTTATTTTTTGAAGTTCGAGTCGAAAGTCGCTTGTTGACAACTACAGCGTCTAATTCAGAGGCGGCTTTTATCAAAGGGACTGCGCGCTCACAAGTATATAAGTATACATGTTGATACCAAACTTATGAGATATTGTACCAGCTATTGTAACACATGTTTATACAAATACAAATAAATAAATAAATATGCCTACGCGCGGCCGCGGAGTCAAAACGTTAGACCAAAGAGAGGTGTTTTAATTTATTTTCTAAATTCTTGCGGAACCCCTACAGAGGTATCGCGGAACCCTAGGGTAGGCGAACACACTTAGAGTATAGCTGCCATAGTACAAGCTTAGTAGTAGATGGCGCTGAGTAAAATGTATCTCACAATATTTATTTAATACTAGTTGACGCCCGCGTTAGTAAGTTTTCCCGTTCCCGTTTCCTACATGAACTTGTTACCGGGATAAAAAGTAGCCTATGTGTTATTCTAATGTATAAGCTATATTATTGTCAAGTTTCAATAAAATCTATTCAGTAGATTATACGTAACAAACATCCATGTAAACTTTCGCATATATAATATTATTAAGATTATGATGGGGAGGAATTCTTCGACAACTAGTCGGGGAATCAATAGTCAGTCTTGTAATAATCCCCACTACCTCTTTTTTTGTACTGTTTTCTGTAAATATGTTAAATTTTAATAAGTACTTTTTTTCAATTTCGAATAATATAAGTTTAAAAAAACTAAATTTCTGGCCAACATGTTCTGCATACTATTGGAATTTAATTATTTATTAAGTGAAATAATGTCTTACTGTATAAAGTAGTGTATATTGACGTAGTTGGGCGCAGTGGGCACACAGGGCGGCGAGTCCGGGGCCCTCGGCGCGGTGGGTGCCGACGCCGTCCCACTGGCCGCCATGGGCAAAGTGCTCGCGGCGCTGGACGCCTCCTCCGTACTCGAGCCTGTTCCTCCTAGGACAGATATACACTTGATACTGTAAAATAGCATACATACATACTATTGTCTCGCTTTTATCCCCGGAGGGCTAGGCAGAGGCATAATATACGCGCATATTTCACCGTATGCATTTTTGTCCCACGTAACAGGTGGTGAGCCCATTGCCGTGTTGAAATGGACAGGTGCAGGCTGTGGCGATCGGCTGTTGAACTTTTTTAAGCCACCCATAAGGCCGTCAACTGGGCTTAAAGAGTGCCATGTTACTGGCAACCAGGACCAACGGCTTAACGTGCCTTCCGAAGCACGGAAACGCTCGCAAATGTAAATACCACAAAGTGGTCACCCATCCGAGAACCAGCCACAGTGAAAGTCCGCGGGGCCACGAGCGCTTCGCTACTGTAAAATAGGGTGCAAAAAATAGTCCAAAACAAAATAGCCCTCCCGAGTTTTAGCCGGTTCTTCTCAGATCTGCCGCGTTCCAAACCGGTGGTCATGTTAAAATTGTCTATGTAAAATAAAGATACTTTTATTTTTAAAGTGAAAACTTCTTTTTAGCGCGGTACGCATATTTTAGCCAGGACCAACGGCTTAACGTGCCTTCCGAAGCACGGAAACGCTCGCAAATGTAAATACCACAAAGTGGTCACCCATCCGAGAACCAGCCACAGTGAAAGTCCGCGGGACCACGAGCGCTTCGCTACTGTAAAATAGGGTGCAAAAAATAGTCCAAAACAAAATAGCCCTCCCGAGTTTTAGCCGGTTCTTCTCAGTTCTGCCGCGTTCCAAACCGGTGGTCATGTTAAAATTGTCTATGTAAAATAAAGATACTTTTATTTTTAATGTGAAAACTTCTTTTTAGACCGGTACGCATATTTTAGATGAGATCTCTGGACTCGCGACACCGCTACGAGAAGCAGCTATAGTGTGTGCATAATATGCAGGTACATATTATAGCAGACCGCGAACGGGTCTAGATAAATAAATTATTAATAAATTAGTTTTCACTTCTGTCGGCACTCCCGGAGTGCAACCCGTATTTTTTTTATTTTCTAAGCATTTTGCTAATCGATCAGGCGCTCAAGTGACCTCACCTGCTGACCAGCAATGCAGGCGCCCTTTACTGGGTCGGGAGATCACAAGGAAGTCGCTCCCAACAATACCTTCATTATCATCGCGGAGACAGGGTGAGAAAAGCCCAGTCCCTTTACTGTCAATCTTTAAGTATAAAACTTAGTTCTTGCAAGGAGTATGATTTTGTATTAAACATCTCTATCGTACAGATTGCCATCAGAAAGTAACAATCTAGAGAACGCCTTCAGCTTCACCCGCCTGTCTCATGTGCTTTTATCGCACCCGTATACCGTTGGAATAATAATGTTTTGCCGGGACAAAAGTAGCCCATGGCAGTCTCCAGAATCTCTATATACAAAAAAAAATCATAAAGTTAACACACTTTAACATTTATAATGCAGTTGCCAAGTAAAATATGTAATATACGGCATGTATACAAAACATATACGGCATGAAAGTATAAACGTAATAATATAATATACACGTTGGATTTATAGTCGTTTTGGAAAGCAAGATTATGAATTCGGTATCAATAATAGAATCGAATCGATCGATATCGAATTATATTATTTTGACTCTATTTGTAATCGCTCCAAAATAACTATAAATTCAACGAGTGTATATTTGTATATCACTAATCTACTATTCATACTTTCATATGGGTAGCAGTCTTATGTTAATTTAAGCTATGTGTCACGTTATGCGTCATCGCTTTTAACCGGCCCCTCACCCATTCATCTATGGGAATTAAATATTTAGGGTTAAGTATATATTGTTTTACTAACTAACTAACTATCTTCACGCTGTATCCCTGACGGGGTAGTCAGAGAGGACAGATCGCCAGGCTTCGCGATCCATGCATACTTCTTTCGCTTCTTCGAGATTCATCAATCGCTTCATACACGCACGTCTGGGTATCCGAGTACTTTTGACCTTTCCGTTTTTGAGCAATCTGCTCACGTGGTCTTCATATGTAAGTCTCGGCCTTCCCTGACTCCTTCTACCCTCTACTTTTGAACAATATATATTCTTCGTCAATCGTTCCTCACTCATTCGTTGGACGTGTCCAAACCAACGGAGCACGCCCTTTTCCAGCTTAACGCTGACACTTTCATTCAAACCTGCCATATTGCGTATCACTTCGTTACGTATTCGGTCGGCCAAGGTAACGCCGCACAATTTTCGAAGTGATCGCATCTCCACAGCATTCAATTTACTTTTATGCATCTGCTGACATACCCAGGTTTCACTACCGTAAAGCAAAGTTGGCACTAGCACTGCGTTATGAATCGCCATTCGTGCTTCTTTTACGATGCTTTGTCGCTTTACTAACTGGGACAAAGCACCGTTAACTTTGTTTCCGGCAGCTACTCGCCGTTCTACATCCGAATCACATCTTCCATCCGCGCTAAACATACTTCCTAAATACACAATTTCATTCACTTGCTCTAGACGTTCCTGGTTTACCCTAATCTCGCATTTAGTTTGTTTCAATTGTAATGAAATTAATATAATAATGCATGAAATTATACATAGGTACTAAGTTATATGTAAAAAATATTAATCAACTAGTTGACGCCCGCGGCTCCGCACGTGTGGTGAAGTTTTCCCGGTTCCCACAGGAACTTGTTCCCGGGATAAAAAGTAGCCTATGTGTTATTCTGATTTGTTAGCTATATTATTAAGTTTCCTCAAACTCCATTCAGTAGATTTTGCGTGAAAGAGTAACAAACATCCATTATACAAACTTTCGCGTTTATAACATCAGTAGGATAATAAAGGCTATAAATAAATAAATAAATATTGTTTTACCTGTAATTAATTTAAATGGGTGATTTTGCGTGAAAGAGTAACAAACATCGATTATACAATCTTTCGCGTTTATAACATTAGTAGAATAATAAAAGCTATAAATAAATAAATATTGTTTTACCTGTAATTAATTTAAAGGGGTGTAGTACCTAATAGAAAATATATCAGCGTGTTGATAGTCGGGCGAGAATAAAAGGGTTGATGTTATCTTGGTTCAACACCCTCGGTGTAGTTTTTTAAACATTTTATTAAACATTTGTGAGGAATTTAGCATAATAATTGTTTAAAAAAAAATCTACAATAATGCATTAAAATTTGCCCGATTTGTCGACATTCATGACCACTGCTCCACTCTCCTGGGAAGTAGCGTGATGATATATAGCCTTCGTCGATAAATGGGCTATCTAACACAAAAATATTTTTTTAAATCCAACCAGTAGTTCCTGAAATTAGCGCGTTCAACCAAACAGACAAACTCTTCAGCTTTATAATATTAGTATAGATAGGGATACAAGATACTTGTATAGTTTTGTAATTACCTGCTTGTATATAAACGTACTCTCCATCATTAATGTCCACAGGCACTTGGTCATAGTACGGCTCGTCTTCGGAGCCAGGCACAGCTGCCGGTATACTTTCTAAGGATATTGGTGCTGATTTATCAGCGTCGGTACCCTCTCCTAGGTCTGGTGTGGTAGATATCGCTTCCTCGTCAATAGAACGCGGTGTAGCCGCTCCGCCAGACCGTTTACGTTCGGATGATAGTGAATTTATAGACTCGTAACTTTTTACCTGTAGACAATTTAGAATCTCGTTAATGTTGTATTGCTTCAGAAGGCAAGCAAACTATAAATAAATTGTATCCGTGTGATGTTCCCTGATATCTCGAAAATGGGTTAACAGGTTTAGGATTTTGGCACAGATAATTAATCAAGTCAGTACACAAAGTGTACTTAGCTTTTCTTTTATTGTTTTGAAGCCAGTTATGTGAACGACAGTAGGTCGTTTTCAGATTAAGCTTGTAATAAATAAGTGTATGAAAGAGATAAAGTGTGTGTGATTATCAATCATGCCTTATCCCCGAAGGGGTGGCAGAGGTACATTATACGCCCACATTTCACCGTGTGCATTTTAGTCCCACGTGGTGTTATAGGTGGTGAGCCCATTGCCGTGATGAAATAGATAGACGCAAGTTGTGGCTAAACGGGTTGAATTTTTCAAGCTATCCATAAGACTTTCAACTTGGCTTAACGACTGCCATGTTACTGGCAACCGGTCTCAACTGACAAAGCGGTCACTCATCCGTAGTCAAACCATAGCTAAAGTTGCGTGTACAGACAACTGAGTCAGCGGGGCGACGAGTGCTAAAGAGAGAGATAAAGATAACACTCCGATATAGACATTCGCAGTAGTATGGTAAAGACCGACGTGCTACTTATCTAGTTTACTTTAGTCCCAGTCTGAAAAGAGCCAGAGCCTTGTCGGTCTTACAGTAGGTACACCAGTTTAGAAGTAAAATTGCCTCGGGCTTAGAAGATCGCCTTATCCCCGAAGGGGTAGGCATTGGTATGCTATACGCGCCCACGTTTTATAGTATGCATTTCTGACACGTAAAAAACGGAAAGGTCTAAAATACGCGATCTGTGGTCTCTCACTACCCTGTCAGGGATACAGCGTGAGATAGATAAAAGTACCAATATATGTATTTTTGTTATACACTCGCTGTTGCCCGCAGCTTCGCCCGCGTGGTGAAGTTTTCCGTACCCCAGTGTAATAGAAGCTATTATGTCATCCTTAAGACATATGCCAACGCGGACATTATTTTGTAATATCTCAAAAGGTTTAGGCGGCGTTTTCGTTGAAAGCTCCCAGACGGTATATTGGTTGCCGACACACAGTTCAATTATACAAACACGTTATAATATATATACTAAAACATTCCTCGAGTACTACATCCATTACTGAAAAAAGAACAGAAAAATCGGTTGCAGTCCGCGTCAGTCAGACGCGGCGGAGGGCTTTGTTTTAATATATAGTGATAGTGATACTATATTGTATAATATGTAGTGATAGTGATACTATATTGTATATTTTATTTACAACTATGGTGTAATGTAAATAAGTCTACTTACTCGTTCACTAATAGAAGGCGTAGACGCTCTGCTACCAATGGATTCGCGGGACTCCGCATTGCGGATTCTACGCCCTAGCGATGACGGTGGGCTGTCTTCTGCTAGCCCTGTTTCAGGTAACGATGCTCCACGCTTGCTGAACACTTTAGGAGGTGGTCTGAACAATAAGTATTTCTTTAGTACTATGAATTTCACTGTACACGGATGTATCTGTCTCTCTCTCACTCTAGTTCTACACAAAAGCTAAGTGACCAAATTGTCCAATTGACGAAATCCTTAAATAGAATGTTCTATATAATATTTAATTACCACAAAACACAAAAAGTCTTTGTCTCGATATTCAATTGAAAAAAAGTATTTTTTTACAAAAAGTACCTCTTGTGCTTGGGCCATAGACCAACGCTTTGTATTAGTATATAAAACTAGTGTAATTTCTGAAATATTCAATCTAGCTTCGTTAAATAGATATCTATAGTGTCTCAACTCCAAACGAAATAATCATTATCATACTGACAAACGTTCACTACAAACAAATAAATATTTCCTTGTTATTATAAAACTATGGATAATAATTAAATGTGCATTTATTGTTCATGTTCCTTTATATAGAAAGCAACCTTTTTTCCCACGTTTTATTTACTGTCTCGGTGGTGTAGTGGTAGTGTGTGGGATTGTAATGCTTGGCTTTCTAATCCCAGGTCGGAACAAATATTTGTGAATCATATCACAAATACTTATTTCGGAATTTGAATGTTTTCGTATATTAATTTAGAAATAAAGTAATATATTTGTTAGTTGTCTATATACCATAGCACAAGTTTGTAGTAGTTTGTAGCTTAATTTTAGCTGTGTGTAAAGGCCAAAAATAAGGATATTAGCCGAAATCCACCGTCTTTATGTGTTCAGAGTTGTCGCACATTTTAACTACACAAACCGGACAATCAAACATAAAAAAAAATGCAAAATATTTTTCAAAACAATTTTGTTGAGTGATGAGTGTAGAATTCTTTTAAATCAAATTGATGGACGTCAAAGATTATGGAGACGTGAAGGGGAACAATACAATCAGTTAAATTTTGAAACTACGGTAGCATACGGCGGAGGGTCCACAATGGTTTGTGGGGGGGGGGGGATATATTTGGGAGCTCGCATGGACTTAGTGGTGTTCGATAGAGGGAGTCTGACTGCTGATCGATACATAAGGGAGGTTCTTGAAGAAAACGTGGTAACTTTTGCCCCTTTATGGGTGAAGGCTTTGTGTTGATGCAAGATAATGCTCGGCCTCATACCGCACTGCGAACTCGCAAGTACCTTAATCATGTGAACATCGCAGTAATGGAGTGGCCAGCAAGGTCACCAGACATGAATCCGATGAAACATGTCTGGGACTTACTAAAGCGTGGGGTGAACTCCAGAATACCCACTCCTGTGACTTTGGATGAACTGCGAAATGCCGTATTGGAGGAATGGCAGACACTTTCCCAAGAAACGATAGACAACATCATTCTTAGCATGCCAAGACGGGTAGAAACTTTGATAAGGGCACGTGGAGGAAATACTCGATACTGATTTATCCTTTATTCCAATGAAAAATAAAATTTTTGCTTTTTTAATTCTTTTTATTCACCATGAATATTCAAGAATGTTTATTTTTCCGTAATGTTTATTTTTCTCAATTAAATTGCACTAAACAAAATACCTTTTAATTTTAAAATATGGCATTTTATTTATGACAGCGAAAGGAGTTTATTGGTTTTTAAAATAAAATAGTTTTGAAAAATATTTAGCATTTTTTTATGTTCCGTTAATGGTTCCGGTGTGTGTATGTTGTTCTTGTTTGTCACAATAATTTCGTGTTCTTAATATACAAAGCAAAGCGGTATTGCTCGCGAATAATTTCAAACCTTTTCCACCCTTCTTTGAAATAGGGATTTCTAAAAAACTCTTTTTGTGGAAGTCCATGTGTAAACAGATCAGATCATTGATTGTAACCAACTGGTGGTTACATTTGCAATTTTCATTTTTTTATGTACCCATATTGACAATAACTAGAAGCTACGCCCGCATGAAATTTGGCTTTCGTACAATAGTGTTTAATGAAACTTTTCCGTGATTGAGGAACCTATACAAAAAATTATGTAGATCCATTTCTTCCGGAGTATTTAAAAAAACACAAAAACACACTTTCACATTTATATGATCTCAAGTGTAAAATGAATTTGAAAATTATGAATGTAAGTAACACCAAATGTCTCGAAAAATATATAATAGCTATAATCTACATTACCTGTTGTGTTTTGTACCTACATAATAAATATTTTTATATTAGAATAGATGCAAAGAAGCAGTAAACTCACTTAGGTGGAACTTTCTTCTTGTTAATAGCTACTGGATCAACAGGGCTTCCTTCTGACGATGGTTGTGATTCTTCTGCTTTTTTTGATGCAGCCTCAGCTAATTTCAGACCATTAACTTCGATGACAGTTACGAAATCACCAGATTGTGATGATGGACGGTTTTTGGCTTGATTGGGACTTGATTCTACTCCTACTGTAATAAAGAAATCACTTAAATACGTCATTAAATAAACAACAAAACGTGTGGTAAGTTAAAATGATTCAATTATCATAACGTGGGATTCACTAAACATAAAACTGGTTGTTTAGAGCTTATACACAAGAAATAAACTGTTTTTGTAAATTACAAGACTTGCATTTCGACCATTGTTGGAGCCATTGTTTCCAGTGGGAGTAAGTGGGCCGCCGTCATTTTGAGAGGGAGCGAGACCTGTCGTGTTCCGCAGAATGAGGCGACGTCGCCGCAGACTTGTCTTCGCCCAGGTCTACCAGCTCCTATGACTTGCCGTTCTTACAGAAGCAGGCCCCATATAGTGACGGAGTGAGAGCTGCACTCACGTCCTTCCCCCCGCCCCCAAGGAGTGAGATAACACCCGAACCCCCATAAAGAAGGAGTTTCGTATGCTATTCTTACACGAAAAACCTGAGGTGAAGCTGCTGTGGCGGACCAAGTCTGTCGGGAGCCCTGGGGGTTATCCTTCCGAGGGCTTACCCGGAACTCGCAAAAATAGGCAGGAGGAAGGGTACTGTGTAGTTTTAGTTGGTAAAAGTCCAGCAAAGCATCCATGAAGATTTCCATACGTTAAAAAAAGCCTGAAGAGAAATCATAGTTTAATAAAAACAATACAAGTATTTACCATTATTGTCTTGTTTAACATCATTTCTCTGGACAATTTCACTGTTACATCTTCTACGAGCTACCTCAGCTGCAATATTATTTGACAGCTCATTGATGCATTGATTAACAGAACTCCTTTCAGAAATGCGAACAGGTTTGTTTCTCAGCTGAATTTGACATTCTACTATCTCCGCTGTAGTCGACTCAGTACTCTTGTTACTGCTGATACTTTCTTCACTATTTTTTAACAAGGAATCTGTATTGGAACCCTGCAAAAATACATTAATCTATACTAATATATAAATCTAAAATTGTTTGGTTTAATGCACTAATCTCAGGATCTACAAATTCCAATTTTTTTTTTTTTTGTGTTGGATATATTTTGAGGGAGGCTATAGGCTACATATCATCACGCTACAACCTGGATAGCAGAGCATAAATGTCGACAATTAGGGTAAATTTTCAAACATTATTATAAAATTAATTTATGGAAATTTGCCCTATTGTCGACATTTATACTCTGCTCTCCATTCGATTCAATTCCATGGCAATGGGTAACCTATAACGTGGGACAAAAATGCATACAGTGAAATGTGGGCGTATAGTATGCCTCTGTATAATATGTATGTATGTATTGTTAAATTTATAAACAACAAGATTAAATAGGGGTGATGGGAGTGCTGCAGCGGTCAGCTAGTGTATTATATTTTGTAAAATTATGATTACAATAGTAACCAAGATACATACAGTAAAGATAAGTTTTCAGTTGCTCTTTACCTGTATATATATTATGATAACATTCAAGGATTAACATAATTTACAATACATCATAACATTTACTAGTAACCATCAAACACCCAGGTGTGTGGTGGCTGCTAGTAACACTTAAATTTATTCCGATTTATGAAATCCAATAGCTGCATAATAATTAACACATTCTTCACAAGTGCTTATAAAAAGAAACTACAATTCTTTCACTAACCAATATCTATCTGTAGTCAGTATGATTTATAAAAATAAACTCTTGTACATCAAAAAACCGTTCAACACTAAAAACTCACATAAATTTATACATGAGTAATATTTTGTTACCCATCTAGAATATTTAGATAACCAAAGTAATTGAAAACAATACCAAAGACAGCAAGTTACCTAAATAAACATATTTGTATTCAAACAATGATTTGATTAACATCCTCATTGGTGATTCATTACAGCACCAAGTTGGATAATCTTTTGCAGACTAACATTGCAAGCTATGTAAGCAACCATTAACCAGGTCATGCTAACTGTTACTTTCATACGCTTCACAAATCAATTAGCAGCTAAAGCATTGTATATTAATGAATTTGCACTCATGTATAGATAATGTTACTGTATTATCATAAATATTTAAACTTGGTTACGGTTTATAGATCTGTTACTTTTAAACAATATTTAGAGCATAATAAATCACTAAGATTAGCATATAATTAATAATTTGCATATAATTTATGGAAATATACACCTATTATTTACATTTCTGGTCATAATATCTTTTAAAATTGTGTGTTATGTGTCATCTATAAACAATAATTTCTTACTAAAGCACTCAGTAATGGTACTAAGATCAAACAGAATGACATTAGTATCAGTAAACAAATGTACTGTGAAGATTTCCTGGAGAAAGTGCCATAAAGTATTTAGTACTCTTTTTTAATTAACAATTGTTTATGTAACTTTGTATGAATACTTAGTTACATAATTTGTTGCTTAACTGCTAATTAGTTAAGAGAAATATTTTTTACTGTGTTTTGTAGTAAATTTAAATTAATATATTTAAATTTCATTCATGTTCATGATTAAGTAAGTCATAACAGTAGTTACGTTTTACTCATACTTTTGATAAACTATATTGTTGAGTGAGATCATCACAGTAGTTTTACTATGAACTAACTATGAGTAAAGCTTATAGTAGATGTATTATAAATTGATGTTACCTACATTGTACATAACAATAACCCCATACCATGAAAAAAGTAAAAATACTCAATATGTTTTATGCTTTCCATAATAACACAATGTAAAGCTTTAACTTTTGTACCAAACATGGTAGTAAGTTACGATTATGGACTCTGTCGGCAACAGCAAGGATAAGTTATATTGTGTCACATCATAAATAGGATTCAAG
This sequence comes from Thumatha senex, assembly GCA_948477245.1. NCBI lineage: Eukaryota > Metazoa > Arthropoda > Insecta > Lepidoptera > Erebidae > Thumatha > Thumatha senex. The sequence goes on from OX419735.1 coordinate 10,570,574, forward strand.
AACTAAAGCTATGGTCAGATTAGAATAGGTAGTTCACAAGGTAGATACTTTTACCACACCTAAACCTCAATTTCATAGGTTTACAGAAACAGGAAATATAAATTACATATTTAAGCTTACAAGGCTGAATTCATCACTGATGAATCATACATTAATTGAGGTGAATTGGTAAATATAAACAGACCTACATAAAGTGTTTTCTGTTTATTTTATATTCCATCCAATTTAAATGATATCTAGTTTAATGTAAAAATAAGTACATAATTATTTAAAACATAATATATTTTGTAATCTATGACTGAGAACCTTGCTAATAAAATAATGACATGCCAAAATGGGATGAGAAGTGTAATAGGAGTAAAAAGACAGGATAAAATAAGATTAAGTTAAATTAAAAATGTAACTAAATTTAAAGATGTGAATAAAGTATGCAAGGGACTTAAATGTAAATAGGCAGGACATTTGATAAGAGAGACACATGAGAAATGGTCTAGAATAATTAGTGTGGTATCCAAGGGATGGAAAGAGAAGTAAACGCCTACAAATAAAATGATGAAAAGACGACTTAAAAAATTGCAGGCCTAGGACGTATTAGAATCGCAAGAGAAAGAGATAGATGGAAGTCTTTGGAGGAGGCCTTTGTTGAAGGACAAGCTGTTAATGAGGAAATTGATTTTGTATAGAAATTAAGTATACAGCAAGAAAGGCTTATTCATTATTATTTATTTATTATATTATGTAATCAGGATATTTTTTTCAATCTGTCTAATTTAAAACATAAACGCAACGCGTTTCTGTCAGAATAATACTAATACAATGAATAAGTACTAACTGTACACAAAACATTTATAAAATTAAAAAAACAGTAGGTATGTACAACAACGTAATTTCGTAAGGTGAAGAGTAACAATTTATAATATCAAGGTATGTGATGGGTTACCTGCTTACTATCAGAAGTCTTATCTTCGAGATCGTTCACGTCACCCCTTGAGGGCGGAGCCGTGCAATCGTTTTGTGCCGCGGCTTTATGTTTCTCAACATCTGAAAGAAGTGTTTCCAAGTACTCTACATAAAATTCTTCTTTTTCTAATTCTTCTCTCAGTATAGCAACTTTTTGTTTGTGTTTAGCCAAATTGGCTCTGACATCTTCTTCCCAAGCTGCTGGTAAAGCACTCTCAGGAAAACGTTGCACCCACACACGTTGAAAATCACCGAAGACACTCATCTCTCAGAAAACGATGTCATGACAAATTTATCATACAATTTACAATGAAATTGAAAATAATTAACTTTGTTGTTTTATAATAAATAAAAAGTACAACACCAAATTGTCATCGTTTCGCAAATTCTCAATTTTTTTTTATTTACCACAGTCCACACCACAGATCTAATTAATAGTTGTTAGTTGACTTCGCCCATCTTATGAAGGCAAAGGAAACCTTGTCTATACAGAATTGTCTTTTTTTTTTGTTCTTGTGGCGATACTATTGCTCCGCCAATAACTCAGTATGGATTTGGTAGGGGACAGACTTGTCTTCAGTATGAATATTTTCTTTGATAGTTGAAAGGCTATTTGGTCTAAGCGACGTTTTTGCTGTTAAATTGAATTAAATACATCTTCGGAATCAGCATTTTTTTCTGCGCCTATAGAGTTGGTTTATCTTTTTTTTTGCGCTTGAAACCTATAAATTTCGCTATCATTTTGAAGATCATTGTATCAACTGACTTGAAATATAACCGCTACGATTTAAAAGTTATTTAAGCCATTTAAGTTTATTCCAATTATTTTTAATCTGCCTGTTGTTACTTTTATCTTTTTTTAATTCAAATTATGTAACGTGTACGTTCGTAAAAATAATACAAATTAAATTACTTTGCTTTACAGTAGCGAAACCTGGGTAGATCAGCAGATGCATGAAAGGAAATTGAATGCTGTGGAGATGCGATCACTTCGAAAATTGTGCGGCGTTACTTTTGCCGACCGAATACGTAACGAAGTGACACGCAATATGGCAGGTTTGAATGAAAGTGACAGCGTTAAGCTGGAAAAGGGCGTGCTCAGTTGGTTTGGACACGTCCAACGAATGAGTGAGGAACGATTGACGAAGAATATATACAGAGGCGGACTTTCCTTAGGGCCGATTAGGCCTGGGCCTAGGGCGGCCAGATGTTAGGGGTGGCCAATTCACGCCTGCTGTCTGCTAGATGGAAAAGTTTACCCGGCCGCCAGCGCCGCGGCGCGGCGGCTACCACAGAATGGGCGGCAGCGGGTGCGAGAGCGGCGCGGACGCCCACGGACGGGAGCGGCCGCGGCGCGAGCGACGCGTGCGATGGCGGCGCGGTATCGGGAGCGGTGCGGCCGCGGCGGGGAATGGCGGCGCGGCGGGGTTGCGTGGTATTCACCCCACCCCACGCATCTACTAGGTCAGTTTTCTTTCAGTCAGTGTTCAGTGTGTGCATAGTCACTGAAGCGAGTGGGCAAGCGTTTCTCTGTGTTTCGAGTGTGCAGTATAAAGCAAAGTGCAAATAATAATTTAAAGTCAATCTAATTAGTAGGTATGTCACTGTCGGGTGATGGAAAGACAAGGTTAAGTGCAGCAGAGTATCTGAAACGGACTAAAGAAAAAGACGATAAACTAAAAGATGTAATAAAATAAAAAAATCCAGGAAGTTAAACGATTTTTTTGAAAAAATATCTAAAGACACTGGTGATACAACGACCGATCCGAAAAATGACAATCCATATAAATTCTATTGAGCCAATCTAACAAAAATATGAAACGAATGAAAAATTGCTCTTTTTGCTTTAGTTTCATAATTTCGTTGAAAAATGTAGTTATTTAGATTTATTCGATTTTTTATATTCCCAAATCGGCTCGATAGAATTAAAAAATAAAACTGCACTCTGTTTCTGCTAACCTTAGGAGTTTAGCAGGTACAATGTAGAAAAATAAGTGAGTACACGTAACAAAAAATTAGATACTATGTATATGTGTAGATATATTATATATATAAAACAAACTTTTAGTAGACATGATGGCATATTACATGCCCACTTTTCACCGTGTGGATTCCTGTCCCACGTAATAGGTGGTGAGCCCATTGCCGTGTTGAAATAGACAGACGCAGGTTGTGGCTACCTGCTGTTGAAATTTTCAAGCCGCCCATAAGGCCTTCAACCAGGCTTAACAACTGCCATTTTACTGGCAACCGGGACCAACGGCTTAACGTGCCTTCCGAAGCACGCAAACTCTCGCAAATGTAAATGCCACAAAGTGGTCACCCATCCGAGGACCAGCCATAGTGAAAGTTGCGTAACTCAGTGATCGTTTACAGAACACTGAGACCGCGGGGCCACGAGCGCTTCAGAACAAAAATAAATATTATTAATTTTATTTTTAATTGAGTTTAATAGTTATCAGAAAATAGATAATTAAAAAATATTTTTTCTGCAGATAGGCGTTTAGTTATTTCACAAATGAATAAATTGTACATATTTATAAAATAAAAGGGTTTACGTTAACATTGAGTGACTTTGCAGGAGGTCAAACAGGCGAAAGCTACCAGTCCGGTTGCCAATCTTGGGGCTATCAGTATCACTGAAACAAGCACGACAATCGGACAAGCGATTACAATGGTCAGCGCGGACGCAGCAGCTACAGCCGCCATGGGCGACTCTGAGGACCTACGAGGAGACCCTTTTCCGACTGAGTGTCTTAAGCAGGGACATGGAGTATCAGTAATCAGCGACGATCCAGTCAAATGGACTATCAACGAGTTCACACGTGATTACCTATGTAGCCACGGAGCCAATCAAAACATTGAATCAGATTTTATCAAGAGTGAGCGCACTTATAAGGATAAAGTGCGTAAATTGACAAAACACATGTTCGAGCGCCAGCTTCTAAATGGCAAAAAAGGTCCGCGAAAGTGGCTAATTTATTCTGAGAGCACTGTTTGTTTTTTTTGTGGACCATGCCTTCTTTTTATTGGCGGAGCGAGTATGTTCGACAAAGAAGAAGGTTTCAACGACTGGAAAAATGCCTATCAAAATGCATATCAGCGCCTTGGGCCGTATTGACCAGGCATTAATAGTGCAGCTCGACGTAAAAGTAAATTACTGGAAAAATATTTTGAAAGGAGTAGTTGCATGTGTGAAGGCACTTGCTTCACGCGGTTTGCCATTCAGAGGCCATGACGAGAAAATCGGATCACTACACAATGGAAATTATTTGATGTCTTTGGAGCTTATCGCCGAGTTCGATCCCTTCTTAGCCTGTCACATAACATAGTATGGAAATCCAGGTACTGGACATACGAGTTACCTTTCTTCAACAATATGTGAAGAGTTCATTCGGCTCATGGCAGACAAAGTTACCAGTACGATTTTAAATGAAATATTAATGGCTAAATATTATTCCCTGATCGTTGATTCCACGCCTGGCATATCTCACGTAGACCAGCCTACTTTCGTTGTTAGATATGTCCAGCCCGATGGATCACCGTACAGGCTATAAAACACAGGAAATAGCAGATGTTGTCACTTCTACATTAATAGAATTTGGAATTGAAATTTCAAATTGCCGAGGCCAATCCTATGATAATGCCGCGAATATGTCGGGAATATACAATGGTCTGCAAGCCAAAATCAAGGAATATGTTCCCTGCTCAGCTCACTCCCTTAATTTAGTTGGAGAATGTGCAGCTGAATGTAGCCAAGAAGCTTACTGGTATATTGCTCTTTTGCAAGAGCTTTACAATTTCTTCACAGCTTCAACTCAGCATTGGGAAATTCTTCAGACCCATTTCACTCTCAAGAGTCTATCGACAACTCGTTGGTCAGCAAATGTTGGAGTTCTTTCTTTTTTTACAACTGTTTCACTTACAGTTATATAATAAGTGAATGATCTGAGTTCATATCATATCCCTCGTGTATATCAATAAATGTATGGGGGCTTGTAATAAAACCACCATATATATGTTATGCACTTGTCTATTTACTCAAGTCGTAATATGCAGGGAAGCGCGTGCGCGCGACCTCTCGGCGTCAAGGCTCGGTCGGGACTGGCGTATGCGCGAAACCCGAGAGTTCGCGAGGCGCGACGAAGCACACACGACTGAGCCCGATGAGCTTTATATAGCACGGGCCAACACTGGAACATGCAGTGACAAAGGATCGCCACAAATGCTTCAGATAGATTTTTAAAAATGAAAAAGTCAATAAGATCTGGAAGCTTATGAACATCAGTTGGCCAGTAAGTGGGTTTTCCTGTTGAAATCACATTGCTTTTGTTTTCTCTGATGGCACAAAGTAATTCCTTTCCTTTAGTGTTTGTGAGTCTTGACCCCCAATGTGTATTCTTTGCATTGAAGTCACCTCCTAGTTTAAATGTATTCCCTAAACCATTCAATATGTAATTATACTGCTCTGTTTTCATATTATAGCGTGGAGGGCAATATATAGCTGCCACTGTAATATTATGACGACTTTTGGTTCTAATGCTAACGGCTACAGTTTGTGCAAAAGGTTCTTCACACTTCTGTTGTAAGTGGTGGTAGATATGCTCTTTTATAATTATAGTGCTACCCCCTCTTGCAGTGTTATTGGGATGGAGAGCGTGGTATACTTTATAACCCTTAATTTGAATATAGGATTCTCTGGTAAAGTGGGTATTTGATTTATAATAGGTAGTTGATTGGCACTACTTTCCAGGATCCTAAGCCTATTGTCGAATGTTGTTAAAATGTTGTTAAAAGGCGTTGGTTGGCTGGGCTGGCCAGACATTTGTGGCTGCGAGTTAGATTTGGAAGTCTTTGTTACCTGCGCATAGGAAATATTATTACTTACTGTTTGGTAAGTTAATCGTGGTGTTTGGCTTTTGTTAGTACTTGCAGCTTGTAAACTTTGTTTATTGTCATTTTTTCTGTGTTTATTTCTTAATAGTTGCAGTTCTTTCGCTACTATGCACCCCACTAGTTGGCTGGGTGTAGTTCACCACAGTGAATGCATTTTGGTTTGGTTTCTGCAGCTTTTGTGCAATCTGGTTAGATGATATAAATTTCGAAAGAGTATGTAGTTTAGGGATAAGGGGATGGAGGGCAAGTTGGGAAGTTTTGTAAAAATACCTGTCAGCCAGGTACTGTCGCCTTAGAAAGAGGGGAGGTTCCACACATTCTACCTGCAAGGCGTTTATAGGCGAGGATTTCATTGCACCAATCACAGCGCGCAGGCATTTAGCCTGGAGCTTATCCAGAGATTTAAGGGGCTCTTTGTTACATGGTTCTAGAAGGAAGCTACCATAATCCAGGTGACTGCGGATAATTGCATTATATACTTTTGGCAATAAGGGTGGGCTCCCCACCAGGTACCAGAAAAGGACCTTAGAATATTAATATTTTTTTCACATTTAGAGAAGAATTCTTGACTTTATGAAAAATGTGGTCGTGTCATGTCAATGTCACTGTCAGTTCTCATAAGTGTCAATTCGTTGAGAATACAAAAATGTCATAACATTTATTTTATTGTTTATAATTTCCTAAATATGGAGAAGAATTATGTTAAATCTATCATAGAGGGACTTAAATCATCATCTTCAACTCATGTACAAGAGACCTTATTGAAAATCAGAAGCAAAATAATTGCAAACGACAATGGAATCAAGCTTTTCCGGGAGTGCGGTGGTTTAGAATGTTTACTACCACATTTACGCAAACCTAATGAAAGAATTCTTGATATTACTTTAAGTATTCTCGGAAATTGCTGTCTGGAAGAAGATAGTAGCCTAACGGTACGTTATAGCTGTAATTATTAACGAAGCGCTCGTGGCCCCGCGGTCTCAGTGTTCTGTAAACGATCACTGAGTTACGCAACTTTCACTATGGCTGGTACTCGGATGGGTGACCACTTTGTGGCATTTACATTTGCGAGCGTTTCCGTGCTTCGGAAGGCACGTTAAGCTGTTGGTCCCGGTTGCCAGTAAAATGGCAGTCGTTAAGCCTGGTTGAAGGCCTTATGGGCGGCTTAAAAATTTCAACAGCAGGTAGCCACAACCTGCGTCTGTCTATTTTAACACGGCAATGGGCTCACCACCTATTACGTGGGACAGGAATCCACACAGTGAAAAGTGGGCATATAATATGCCTCTGCCACCCCTTCGGGGATAAGGCGTGATGGATATTTATTTATTATTAATAACAGCTACTCTGTACCACATTTTTTTTAATATAGTGAATGTTATCACTGTAAGTTCTGTGGGTATATTCTCTTTAAGCGACACCTTGATATAAATGTGCAGACCCTTTCTCTATAGTAAGTACAGCTAAGCTCAATAAAATGGAAAATTAATAGAGCTGCTATCATTGAGTTACAATACTATAGAGTCACAATCAGACAAATAAAATGTCCGCGCCGAAACTCGGCGCACGCTGCGAAGTGCGCAGAGTTTTTGTTTAGTTGTAAGGCGACCGCAATCCTCGTACAACGTCCGTAATGCCAAAGTGTACGGTTGTTTCCTGCCCAAATAACAGCAGATACGTGACAAAAAAGGATGGTGTCTCATATTTTAGGTAAGTATCAAAACGAATTTACGTATTTATGTATCCACAGTGCGTGTTTACATTTAAATTAAAAAAAAAACATTTTCTCACTAAAAATAAAATGCTGACCGCCCGACCGCGCATCGCGTCTAAAGTGTATCTCTTTCTCACTTTAGATAAATATGCAAAAGTAAAAGAGAAACAAATAGTGTCGCGTCCCAGAGTGACTTGCAAATTGTGTTCTAACGGAAAGCGATGGAGCGGATTGACACTAAATATTTTTTGAGTTTATGAACTAAATATTTAAATTTATGTATTACCATGTTGCTGAATCTTTTATTTTTTAGTTTTTCGTACTAAAAATAGGTCGATTGCGTTTTACTATTTTAAGGTATAAATAATTAAGTACAATATTTTTGTTTTTCTTCGAAACCCCATAAGATGCTCAGAATGGACAGTTATTATAGCAAAAGCCCGAAATGAATTAAACTTCAAGCCATATAAAGGGACGGTTGTATGCTCCAATCACTCTCCTCCTTCAGACATTTATACAACAGCGAAAGGTTTTAGCAGGCTTAACAAAATACTGAAACCTTTTTTGAAATCAGATGGTAGTTTCGGAGTTCTTCTAGGTATATTTTAACTCACTCTTTTATACAGTATAATTTTGTTATATATTACTCTTTACATTTTACATTATACACTCCTTCTAGGCAAGTGCACTCCATCTAAGAACACTGCATTGCTTACCACCAGGCAACTTGTGGTCAAGCGCTTCCTAATTTGAAATAATAAAAATATAATAATTTGAGTATCAATAACGTCTTCACTGCTGACTTGTTCCCTATTCGTACGCAAGCCCATAGTAAATGATGATGACATTGCATACGAGCGATTTTGAACATTATGCAATCGGCCTAACGCCTAAATTCGAGCAAATGTAATTTTGAACTTTGTTATATTAAATGTATAGGTATGAAGATCGGCGTTCGTACATTTTTTGAGTGTTGTCTATTTATGATTGTGACTCTATAGTATTGTAACTCAATGGCTGCTATGGCAAATAATAAACTACCATGCTGTTATGGCAACCAAATACAACCTAAATAGCGCACCCTAATTAGTCCCCGTACCTAGCAGTGTAATCGAATTTACTTTGTATATCTACATAATGTACCACTTTATGTTTTTTTTGTAGACTGCCTTAGTGACATAAGTGTTAGTGTACACCCAAGTCAGAATAATGTGTGATTCTACAATTCTGTTTCAATGTTGAAATGTTTTCCATATATTTATGTATTTATTAAGAAATATAAAAGTACCTATGTTTATCAGTTGTCTAGATTCCATAGCACAAGCATATGTACTTTAGCTTGGGCTATGCTTGGCTTGAATTTTTTTATTCTATCTGATATTGTATTGTTGTATTGTACATATGCTTTGTGGATGACTTCTCAAGTATATATCCATCATCACGCCTTATCTCCGAAGGGGTGGCAGAGGTATATTATATGCCCACTTTTCACCGTGTGGATTCCTGTCCCACGTAATATGTGGTGAGCCCATTGCCGTGTTGAAATAGACAGACGCAGGTTGTGGCTACCTGCTGTTGAACTTTTTCAAGCCGCCCATTAGGCCTTTAACCAGGCTTAACGACTGCCATTTTACTGGCAACCGGGACCAACGGCTTACATGCCTTCCGAAGCACGGAAACGCTCGCAAATGTCAATGCCACAAAGTGGTCAGCCATCCGAGGACTATAGACCGTATAGGCCATAGTGAAGTTGCATAACTCAGTGATCGTTTACAGAACACTGAGACCGCGGGGCCACGAGCGCTTCTCTTCTCTTCTCTTCTCAAGTATAACTCTCCAAATGATACTCAAAACCAAACAGGTCATGAGTATCCAAATTCGTAATCAAATCGGCAATATGTAAATGAACTTATAACTAAATGAATAATTATGTTTTGATTTTAAGAGGGGTTATTGAATTTTTTTTAACTTTTTTCCATCCCAGCCAGCTAAAATAACATGTAATTATTTTACCTTGCAATGATAATAGATTCTTATTCTAAGTTTCTTAGGAGTCCTCATGTTATACTGATTATTAAACACCTTCGAAGTGACCTTAAGTAATTTTAAATAGAAGCTGTAATTGAATAGTAATTAGAAGTTGTGGGTTTGATTTGGCGTTAGAGAGGTGAACTGATTAATAACACAAATCATTTAGCATTGCCATCTGGCAATGCTAAATGGTTAATACTTAATAGACTGTGTAATAATAATAATAATACCATTTCAATTGTCTTATTATAAAGACATGAACTAACAAACTAACAAAAGTTATAACTCGGTTCAGGCGCCAGGAGGATAAGTCCTACCAACTTTATGCACACGGATATCGGCGATAGAGATTGAGCTTCTAATCATAAGAGCAGGAACCAAAAATAATGGAATACATCTCTAGGCAACTGAGACAAAAAGGCAACCGAGACCGAATGGTAAGATGATAGTAATAGTCAGCAGTCAGCTATTAACATCCAAAAGCCAAAACAAATTCAAAGAAAGCATTAATCACTGCTATAGTTAAGCACAACCAGGCCTTGACGCTCAGATGATGATTGCCAAAAAGCAAAATATTATCATTCAAACAAGTTTCAAAAGCTTCGAACACTCCGCTGTAAAGTTTCACAAGTGTGATTGGAAAGATCTCAGATGAATAATTTTAATTTAAATGGTTATGTTCTATTTATATTAATATAACCTATTAATAGGCTGTAAAGCAATATGCTGTAAAAATGTTAAACCATTAATGATGTATGGCTCGTACAAATAGTAAGGCTATATAATTAAGTTTGTCACAAAATGCATTATTATGTAAACACAAGTTATCATTCAAAACATTGTTATGTTATTTATAAGAATTCACTCATATTTTTATATCATAAAAAGCAAATAATAGTTATGAAAGTCACATCAATATGTAGATACAATTAGTTCACAAACTAATTACTTTGTATTATTAAAAAGTTAATTATAGGTTATTTTCAAGAAATCATAATTACTTCAGTTTAAGATTACTCCAGTTTTAGATATATATATACCAGTATTTCTTCATTTGTTGAGAATATTTCAATAACAAAATAGTTTAATACACTTTAAGCAAAATATACAAATATATATTTCAGAGCAAAACAATGTAACAATATCACTATAAGATGCACGACTCACTCACTACAAGCAAATGTATACTCAAATCAATCCTTCAAGTCCCTGTTCGGGCGCCAATTGTAATAATAATACCATTTCAATTGTCTTATTATGGAGACATGAACTAACAAACTAACAAAAGTTATAACTCGGTTCAGGCGCCAGGAGGATAAGTCCTACCAACTTTATGCACACGGATATCGGTGATAGAAGCTCACTTCTAATCATAAGAGCAGGAACCAAAAATAATGGAATACATCTCTAGAAGAAAGTTTCTAAATTTTTATAGGCGAATTGGTTGAATATACATTATATACATTATCACTATTGGTATAATCTATTCCAGTGATTTAGTAAGCTTAAGATTAACTATTCACAGGGTTGAGGTGTGAAATTTAGAATAGTGAGATCCAGCATAAGGCCAGCTTATGAGTCAAAATATATATCGTAACATGATTCAAAACATGAGCCAAATCATTGAGTCATTACATGGGCCTGATCATTGAGTCGTGCATCATTACTAGATTAATCTACACAAAAACAATTCAAACTAGGTACCTGAAGGCGTGGTTAAATTACCACGGGATTCGAAATCACATCTGCAGACCGCGACAGTGCCGTCTCCACGAGAATGACGAGCCCGAAACCACACGGTCAGCATTTATGGCAAATTTCATCCGAGAATAAAGTCAGTATAAAAAAAAACATGCTTGTTCAGCTGCAAAGAAAAGAATTAGTTCCATTACATTTGGAAAAACAATTGGAGATTTGTTCGTGATTTGAACACATAAAGAGAACTTACCACTTTTTCAAAGAAAAACCAATAAATCTTGGAGAGCAGGCAAATATTCCATTAACGCCGCTCCATGCTTCGTAATTAGCTGTAAACAAACGAATAATCTTTCGTCAAAATACTAAAGATCACCAAGGTTAGAAACGTGGTTCCAAAAATCCAAAGTTCTTACCTAAATACATAGTTATTTTGGTATAACCATTTATAAGAATTCACAGGCGTGAACCTCCATATACAATTTATAAAAGATTACTTCTTTTTAGCGAAGTTTAAAAAATATATTTACGACGACATCTTTTTGTCGTTGCTGTAGCTAGGCGAATGACGATCCAATTTTTAAAATACTTTTTCGTTGGCATGGCTGCCAAGACATTGACCAAATTGACAAACCTATTTTATTTCTTTCGTTCTAAGAACAGGCTAAGACATTCAAAGCATTCTGCCTACTCAAAACGTAAATTACATAAATTCGATGACAAGTAGGGAGAAAGAGTCAACAATCTACTCTTTTCTCTCTCTAAATCCCAAGACTAACAATGACATTCCCATGTGACGTTTTACAACGTTACAACTGCTCATCTGAGCAGTCTTTTAACATTCTTTACTATTATTCTTTTACAAAATCTAACTATTTTAAAACTTAACTTAACTTAACTATCTTCACGCTGTATCCCTGACGGGGTAGTCAGAGAGGACAGATCGCCAGGCTTCGCGATCCATGCATATTTCTTTCGCTGTTTCGAGATTCATCAATCGCTTCATACACGCTCGTCTGTGTATCCGAGTACTTTTGACCTTTCCGTTTTTGAGCAATCTGCTCAGGTGGTCTTCATATGTAAGTCTCGGCCTACGCGGACCTCTTCTACCTTCTGCTTTCGCACAATATATATTCTTCGTCAACCGTTCCTCACTCATTCGTTGGACGTGTCCAAACCAACGGAGCACGCCCTTTTCCAGCTTAACACTGACACTTTCATTCAAACCTGCCATATTGCGTATCACTTCGTTACGTATTCGGTCGGCCAAGGTAACGCCGCACAATTTTCGAAGTGATCGCATCTCCACAGCATTCAATTTACTTTCATGCATCTGCTGACATACCCAGGTTTCGCTACCGTAAAGCAAAGTTGGCACTAGCACTGCGTTATGAATCGCCAGTCGTGCTTCTTTTACGATGCTTTGTCGCTTTACTAATTGGGACAAAGCACCGTTAACTCTGTTTCCGGCAGCTACTCGCCGTTCTACATCCGAATCACATCTTCCATCCGCGCTAAACATACTCCCTAAATACACAATTTCATTCACTTGCTCTAGACGTTCCTGGTTTACCCTAATCTCGCATTTAGTTCTTACGTCATGTCTTTCAAATACTAGAACCTTAGTCTTACTTGCATTCAAGCGATTTGCTTTTTGATTTGATTCATTTGCTTAGTCAGAAAAAATAGTAGGGAAAACAAGTGTTCATAATGTAACAATTTATTCTAGGTTGGTAAATTATATGCCTTTGGCCCTTTAGTCAACATAATAAAAACAGTGTGCCGTGACAGTATTGTCGGCAGAGCTTGTCGTCTTATTGGTAACTTGGCACAGAAGACTTCCAATGCAGAAGGGTTACACAGTCATGGTGTGGTCACAGCACTGGTGGCTCTCATTGAGAATAGAGATAAAAATACTTCATATCCTACATTAACAATGGCGGTGAGAGCAATAAGGTAATTCATATCACTAAGTTATGTTATAAGTTTAGCATATTTTTGAGATTTTACCCAGATTTTAAGAAAACATAATATTTAGCAAATTATAGTTGAATTTTTTTTTTAAACATTTTATTCTGCGAATTCTTGTAGTAACTTGTTCTTACAAGTATTTCTGTGTTTATTTTTAGTATCTTAAATATAATACTTGTATCAATCACACCTTTATCCCTGATGGTGTGAAATAGGCATATTAAACACCCACATTTCACTACATGCATTTTTGGCTCGCAGGCTAGAGGTGGTGATCCCATAACGCTTGTAAATGAAAATTCAACTAAGTGGTTACCCATCTGAGGACCAGTCATAGTGAAAGTTGCTTAAAGCCGTGATCATTTACAGAACACTAAGTAAGCAGGGTTACAGGCTTCTTATTTATTTGTAGTAATTCAAAATATTTGTTATTCATTCCAGCTTCATGTTAGTTGAATTTGTCTTCTAAAGCTATCTAATAGTCACTACAGAATCTTAAAATATTTGTAGATGCAAACTACAAGTACCAAAATAGAAAAAACATCGAACATTTATTTAGTTTAAGTTTACGCCATAACAAGAATTGAGTGATGGACACCAGCCTTTTTATACCTATCACTCTGGTAATTATATTTTGCAGGCAGCTATGGATGATAACGGAAAAGAGAGATGAAATGTTGAGCTTGAATGCAGTGCGCTGCATAGCAATATTATTGACCACTGAATGTGAAACAGCGGGTATTATAAAATCGACCAATCCTGTTCGGGAAACTGAGGGAGTCAAAAGAAGCCAAGAAGAACTTATAACAGGAATTCTGAAATGCTTGGGATATTTTACGACACATTCTACTGCGCAATGTGCTGAACAGGTAATTACTTTTTCATTCTCTAGAGGTTAATAATACATACTCTCATTGAGCATAAGTGGTAAGTAAATCGCATAGGTGTGTACTATGTGACACTGAAGGTTTGTTGTACAGCCAAGACGAACAAAAAAAAAGTCATACAACGAGCGAGCGCCGATAACCTCGGCGGGCAGTTTCTCTTTGCGTACGTTCCACTTAATGCCGCAATGATTCTATCCCCTTTTGTTTTCTTGCACCTAAGGCTCATGGTCGTGATGTCATACATGACGTCACTGTTCGTGTAGGTGGGTCCGAGTAGTCTTACAGCCATCAAGATGTGCGTTCCAGCTATGCCTACAAAGCCCGCGGCCTTTTTTCCTATGTGGAACGCGGTCGCGTTCGAAGGCGTTGTGGGCGTTAAATGGAACGTACCAGTTTTAAATCACGTCACCTGTCGTAACGTCCTACGTGTACACCTACTAATAAGCCCAGGTCATCCACCATCGAGACTACCAGGACTTTAATTGGTCGTGCTAATTAGTGTCTAGCACATAAGACCTTTTAGTCTTTTTGTTACCACCTCCCTAAAAACGCTACGATTAAAAAATTTCTTCCAAATTTAACATCTAAAATAGACACATTTTATTAAATTTATTCGGCCCTTTAGACGGCCCAGTTCCTTGCTTCGGAAGGCACGTTAAGCCGTTGGTCGCGGTTGCCAATAAAATGGCAGTCGTTAAGCCAAGTTGAAGGCCTTATATCAAATATTTCAATAGCAGGTCGCCACAGCCTGCGCCTGTCCATTTCAACACGGCAATGGGCTCACCACCTGTTACCTGGGAAAAAAATGCATACGGTGAAATGTGGGCGTTTAATATGCCTCTGCCCACCCCTTCGGGGATGAAGGTGTGACAATATGTATGTTTGTATGTATGTAAACAACAGAAGCAATTACGAAAATCAGCTACGCTAACAAGCATATACGCACGTGAATTTTAATATACACGTACATCCTAGTAAATAATACTAGTTGACAACCGCGGCTTCGCCCGTGTAGAGAATTTTTCCCGTTTCACACAGGAACTTGTTCCCGGGATAAAAAGTTGTTGTTGTAATGTGTTATTTTGATGTATAAGCTATATTATTGTAAAGTTTCATTAAAATCACATCTATACAAACTTTCACATTTATAATATTATTAAGATTAAGATTATATACTTTTCTATTTTAGGAGAATAAAGAATTAATTTATAATATCTATGTGTTTTCTCAGATTCAAGGGGATGGCAGAGGATTCCAATGTCTTGTAGCATTAACTAAAAAATTCGAATCTTTAGCGCTTAAGTGCCTAATGAATATCTGTTACTTGTCAACCTGCCGACCGCTTCTCGGCACCGCAGGATTTGTTGAGTGTTTAATTGGCATACTACAGAACATTACGGGTAAGTATTAAAAATATCAACCAGCATTTATAGCTATTAGTCTCCCTAGTGAGTTTTAATAGACCAATTGTAATAATGAGAACCCCCAAATGGTATCACGCGGGGTTTTGAAGTGTAAAGAAGGGTCTCAATATGTCTGTTACCTATTTCGAAACTTCCAGCCCCAAAAGTTGACTTAAAATCCTTGTATTTTCGTATCCCTTGGGGTATTATCATTAATTTGTTGTTAGACTGTGACATACATTGCTATGAAGATGGTAGTGCGGTGCATGTGCGTTGTTACGAAGACTATAAAGTTTTTCCAAGTCTTATCAGCTCTATCATGACAAAAATATAAAAGCTATAATGGACAGATCAACTTTACAGATACAAAATCATAAATAGCAAAAAGTTTTCCTGTTCCCGTTTTCCGGGATAGAAACTGGCCTATGTGTTATTCTTACTCTTTACAATAATATAGCTTATACAAAGCTATATTATTGTAAAGTTTCATTAAAATCCATTCAGTAGTTTTTACTGAAAGAGTAACAAACATCCATTCTTACAAACTTTCGCGTTTATAATATTAATAGGATGTACTATACAACCTATGCATCTTAGTGGAGGTCATTATTACTGTCTATTTGTCAATTTTGAGTCGAAGGCTTAAGTGATTTGAGCTGTGTGTGTTGGAGTTAGTAACTTCGAACAAATCTATAAACATAAAAATGAATCCGTATTTCCCTTGGTCACGCCGTCACGCGTGAACGGCTGGACCGAAATAAAAAAAAAACTTTTTGTATTGGATAGCCCATTTATTGAGGAAGGTTATTATCTATATATGAGCGGAGCAGTAATCATAAATGTCAACAAATCGGGGAAACTTATAGAAAAGTAATAAGCGACGGGATTAAATGGGTGCCACGGGGTTGGAAGTATGTCACGGACGAAGCCGGGCAAGTTAGCTAGTATGTTATAAATTACTCTTATTACTGACTAATTATTCATGTTCCTTGTATGTATTACAGAAGTTTCGTCTTGGCCGGATGGTGCGGCACACACACTAGCGCAGTTAAGTGGGGAGTCGGTGAACCGATCCCGCCTACGTCACTGTGGTGGTCTACCGCTATTAGTAGCCGCAGCCAGGGATCATCAGCACTCTTTACATGCTCTCCTACAATACGTTTTTGATGATACGGGTAATTATACTTTTCTAATAAAGCTGGTATGCACTTTAACTTTCAAACTGTGTATCAGACAGTCGGCATCGGTTACGATATAAGTGTTATGTCTTCAGACTATCCTGTCGGATTACACGCTCCGATTCACACTGTGAAAGTTAAAATAACATTGCTTTAAGAGATAGCCGTAACCTCCCCCCCCCCTCCCATTCATAAATAAACCATTCATAAATAAATAACTAGTATGGGTAACCCACCAAGATCTTCGGGGCCCAAGTCAACCTCCCGTGCTAGTGCGTGCACCTGCTGATTAACGGACGAGGCTCTGGCGCTGGCTTTCCCCTCTGGGGTTGGGAGGTCTGAGGGCGTCGCTCCCATAAAAGCCACCCGCCGAAACAGAAATGGACAGACACAAAAGGATTGCAGCTAGGGATATGGCGCCGCCGCAAAATGGCGCGCAGGAGCCCCGTCCGACTCCTGTGGCAAGTGGGCTAGGGCTGCCGTGTGTCGGGCCAGCACGGCTAAAGAAGTTAGCCCCAACCCGAATCCGCTTCGCATCTTGGAACATTGGCACGCTGACTGGGCGTGCGGTAGAGTTGGCCGAAGTACTCTCCAGGCGGAGGGTGGACGTGGCGTTCCTGCAGAAGACTCGGTGGAAGGGCAACAGAGCCCGGCCTTTGCAGAAAGGCTACAAGCTGTACTACACGGGTGCGCCTGGTGGGGAGAACGGGGTGGCCGTGGTGCTCTCCGAAGGGCTGCAGAGCGGCATCTTGGAGGTGAAACGCTGTAGCGACCGGCTTATGATCGTGAGGGTGCTTATCGATGGGATTATTACCCACCTGATGAGTGCCTACGCGCCACAGGCCGGTTGTAGCAACGCCGACAAGATGTCGATTTGGAGTCAACTCGAGGGAGTGCTTCGGAGCATTCCGTTGTCACAGGGAATCGTTTTGGGCGGCAACCTAAACGGTCATGTGGGTGAGAGGTGTGAGGAGTTTTAGCGTGTTCATGGTGGTTTTGGATACGGCACCCGCAACGCTGAAGGAGAAACTATCCTCAGAACGTGTGCGGCTGCCGATCTGGCCATTGTGAACACGTATTTCAAAAAGAAATCCGAACATCTCATCACCTACAAGAGCGGGAGGCGTACAACTCAGATCGATTTCCTACTCACTAGGCGACACAGCATCGGCAAGGTGGCCAACTGCAAGGTCATACCCGGAGAGAGTCTTACTGCACAACACCGTCTCCTTGTCATAGACCTCTGCGTGAAGCCTAAAGGCAAACGCATCGAGCGGTGCCAGCGCCGCATCAGATGGTGGCTGCTTGATGAAACTAGGTCCGAGAAGTTCGTCTCAGCTGTCGGAGACAAGTGCACCGACACTGAAGGCGAACCAGTTCAAGATTACTGGGACAAAGTTCAGGCGGCCATCCTTGTAGCGGCGAAGGTGGTGCTCGGTGAGTCTAAGGGTGGACGCAAATGTGACAAGGAAACTTGGTGGTGGAACGACGCAGTCCTGAGGGAGACCAGGGAGAAGTGAGCCCTCTTTAAAAAGTGGCAAGCGACCGGATCTCCCGAAGACCGCGACGCGTACAGGTCTGCCAAGCGCGCCACAAAGAGAGCTGTAGCCAGAGCCAGACGAGACCACTTACAACCTTTGTATGATACGCTGGAGTCGTCTGAGGGGCAGAAGCTCATCTATAAGCTGGCGCGCTCCAGGGTCAAAGCGGCACAAGATATCTCCAAGTGTCGCTGTGTAAAAGACCTTGAGGGCAACCTGTTACGCGAAGACCTCGCGGTAAAGGAGAGATGGCGCTCGTACTTCCACGAGCTGTTTAATAAACAGCATAAAGAGGTGCAGCCTCCGGACCTCCCTCCGAATCAGGGACTAGTGCCACCGGTAACGCCTGGAGAAGTCCTGACTGCGCTTCGCCGCATGAAGAATCGGAAAGCTGTCGGACCCGATGGAGTCCCCATCGAAGCCTGGAAGGCGATGGGTCCTCGCGGTGTGGGCATCTTAGTAAACCTTTTTAACCGCATACTCCTCAGCGGGCAGATCCCAAACCAATGGAGACTGAGTATTATTACTCCATATATCCGTCTTCAAAGGTAAGGGGTCAGTGCAGGAGTGCGGGAGCTACCGCGTTATAAAGGTGATGTCCCACACCATGAAGATCTTCGAGAGGATTATAGACTCTCGGATCCGGCAGGAGTGTACTCTCTCGGAGTGTCCAAATGGGTTTCGCCCTGGTCATGGGATAATATTAGACGAATTGTCGGACAGCATCAGAAACCCGCATGAGCAGCCTCCATGGTTGCTCATGTATGCTGACGATATTGTGCTGGCAGACGCGGACAGGGGCAGATTGGTGCGACGTGTAAAGGCGTGGAAGGAGACGCTTGAGAACGGCGGTCTGAAACTAAATTTGGCGAAGACCGAGTACTTGGCACTAAACTCGACAGATCCCACATCCGTTCGCATAGGCGGTGATTTGGTCGAGCGCACGGACCAGGTTAAATACCTGGGATCTGTTTTTCACACGTCCAGGGACATCGATTGCGATGTCAAGTCACGCATTGCTGTCGCGTGGGCCAAATGGCGGGAGATGACCGGTGGCATTTGTGATCCTAAAATGCCGATCCGGTTGAAGGGACAGGTCTACAAAACCATTATTAGACCTATCCTTTTACATGGCAGTGAGACGTGGCCGATATTGGAGCGACACAAGCAGGAGCTGCGTGTCACGGAAATGAAGATGCTGCGGTGGATGTGTGGAGTCACGCGGATGGACCGCGTGAGGAACTCTCACATCCGCGGCAGCCTTCACGTCCGTGACATTGCAGACAAGTTGCAAGAGTGTCGCCTTCGTTGGTATGGTCACGTCTTGCGGCAACCACCGGGCTACGTAGGTAACAAATGTCTGGCCATGTCAGCCCCGCCGGGTCCCGGTAAGAGGAGAAGACCCAAGAAGTGCTGGCTTGACGTCGTAAGGGATGACATGCGTGCCAATGGTCTCACTACAGGGGATGCCGACGACCGTGCGAAGTGGAGGAGAAAATGTAGGAAAGCGGACCCCGGGCGTCGCGAGACTTAACTGGGACAGACGCTCGGATGATGATGATGAAATAAATAACTAGTATGTTTTCCGTGTCAAATTAAACTATTGCTTCCTTTGGAAGTTGTATTAACTTAGTAAGTCTAGATTGTGGCTTTTGTAAGACTTGCATTGCAACCATTTTCAAATCGTCGAAAGATTATTTATATAAATTTTACAAGTCTCAAATATAGTTCAATATTTTAAATTAAATCTTTGTGTTTCCCAACTATAGATTATTGTTTTAGATGAAATATTTCTTGTCGATGTACGATTTTTCACAGACAGACTAATTAATTAAACATTTATAAAAAAGTATTTCATGGTATTAGAGGTTAAACTCTTTACATTTCAGCATTTCAGATACTGGTCAATGAAGGCCTTGTTAATCTATTGACTGATAAACTAACTACATATTTAAAAACAATGAATTTTGAACACAACACTGAAGTTGATATTTCTGATATTATGAATGTAACTATGGATAAAGCATTCGAAGTTGAGAAAGAAGTCAAAACCAAGGAACAAACTGTGGAACAACCAATCACGAGTAATGTAGGAAAATGCAACTTATTTGCACGCCGGAAAGGTCCATTGTCGAGTAAAAGCGAAGATGAACTTAAAGTAGTGATAGAAAGAGATAACATGATTGTTGGATTTATTGACGCGTTTGATAGCGATGCTAGCGAGGACAGTCAAAGTGAAGATGACACTTCGCCTCTACGCCGAAAGGGTCTAAAGAGATCTCGCTCTGTTGGTCTAAAAGCTGCCAAAAAGGTACAACATTCACTACTTAAATTATTGTTTTAATGTTAAATATTGATTAATTAACTTTTTTTTAGAAATGTCATCTAATAAAAATGGCCAGCAAGGATTGGTCAGCGGGTGTATACTGGGAACCAAAGAGTCCTGAATGGCCTGCAGCTTCTCAAGTCTCTAGCTCCCGTGCGTCTATGAGTCCAGAAAGAGGCGAATCATTGGGACCATTGTCTCCATATTCACGGTACTCAGATGGCTATCAGTCTGGATTTAGCCCGGGGTATAATGGTATCTCTTCTAGTAAAAGACCGAAATGGGACTGGAGCCCAGAATCGGGTGTTAGTTCAGGAGAAGGTAGCTCGATGTCGCCTCGCTGGTCTGAGTATCCATGGAGCCCTAGTAGTTCTGGAGGACCTGCTTCACCATTTAGTGTCAAAGAAGGTAATATAAATAAAATATGTAGACGTTAATTCATTTCATTGATTGTTCATTGTGTCGTTGAAACCACAAAGCAATGATTGTTGCTCACTCCCTCGTTCGTGCTCTAATAGGGGCGAAAGTAAGATTTATACCACGTGCCAAGTTTACTACCGGCTCTAGCTTTATTAAAAAAAAGGTAACCAAAAATGATTTATCATACTGTCCCTAAGGTTCTGCCATACACTTTCTACATTCTCACTGCTTACATTGACGTCGCCAAGCTTTTATATTTATCCCTAATGGATGCATCCTGCAGCTTCCAGCTTTTGATGCTATAAGTCGGCTCAGGTTCAGGACACTCGGTGCGATGACGCCAACCCGCGAACAGACCCCTAATCCTAGTTATGACTAGGTAGTGGTCTGATCCCAGCTCAGCGCCTCGATAAACCCTTGTGTCCATCACCTGTTTACGGAGCCGACTATCCATTAGGAATGGATCTATCATGCTTCTCTTTGACTTACATCTCCTCGTATACATGTGAATTTGTTTGTGGTTGAACATTGTGTTCGCCACAAACAAATCCTTTTCCTTACAAAATGCCAGTATTAGCTTGCCAGCGTCGTTCACCCTTTTATCCCCATACTTCCCGAGTACCGACTCAAAACCATCGCGAGCGGTACCCACCCATCCATTCAAGTCTCCACATACTATAAGTCTTTCATTTCCTTCTATCACATTTAGAGCTTCTCTCATACTCTCCCAGAAGTCCTCTAGCTCACTCGCGTTCGACGAAGATACTGGCGCGTAAGCAGCTACCAGGAAAATCTTCGTCAAACCAAGTTTTACACGGATCCAGAGGATTCTAGGACCTACCAGTTTGTACTCATACATACCGGAGGCCAATCGCGAGGACAGCAAAATTCCAACCCCCCGACTGCCATGCTCGCTCTCTGGTACTCCAGACCAAAGCGCGATCATCCCACCCGGGAGCTCCAAGACTTCGCTGCCCTTGCGCTTGGTCTCTGTCAAGCACACTGCATCTAACTTTCTCTCATTCATAACATCCATCAACTCATTCATCTTATCTGTCATTCCTCCCCTAACATTCCACGCAGCTACCCTGCACTCCATCCTCCACTTCCCGCCGTGTCGGGCCGCGCGTGTAGGGTGGCGGTCCCCTACGCCGCTCTGGCACACACTTTTCGCACCAGCGGGGACGAACTGGTGCGCGTCGCCTCGGGGGCACGCCCTAGCAGTAATCGCCCTGGTGGCACTCGTGTTGGAGTAGAATTGCAGCCGTAGCTGGCAGGGATGGCGACGTGCACGCTTCTACTCTTCATCCCCTAGTGCCAATGAATAATTGTATTTAAAATGTCCAAAAAAATTGTATTTAGTACGCACATGTACGGAAAAATAACTGTTTTGTAAAGAGTTAGTCAGTTAGTTGTCAGATATTTGAATTAAAAATAGCTATCTTCTTCTTCTTATAATTTCAATCCTTTCCTGGGTAAGAAGCTTGGCACCTTTTCATTTTGTATTATGTCATTGCAGTTGCCTTCAACGACTGCCAAAGTTGCCTTGTTCATTAGTCAGCAAGTCTCTATGAAAAAATTTAAATTGCATTTTTACAAAACTTATGAAATATGTACAGAATACTAAATTGTGACGTCATAGTTCGTGTCGGATGTATTGCAGATAGTTCAGATTCCGAGGTATCCGGGCGCTACTCGCCAGTGTGCAGTGATAATGACGGTGAGCCTGTCGACTTGACCGACATCGGCAACGCTGCGTCAGAATTGAATACAGCTCAAGTGGCACACGATTTGGATGTACTTATGATGGACGATGAGGAGAGTGCAGACGCTCCAGCCGCAGGTAACTATCATCATCAGTGACGCCCACTGCTGCCTCCATCGAAAATCGCCAAAATGTTTGGTCTTGCCGCCCGTATCTCGTAGACTCCCGCTATATATGAGGTCGTTTGTTCACCGGGTCTGAGTTGGCCGGCCACACACGTTGCGTTTTTGATGTGCGATATACAATATTAGTCTATACTACTTAATATTATAAACCTGAAGAAGTTTGGTTAAACGAGTTAATCTCGACAACTTTTATCCGACCCAGTATTGAAACATTATTTTTATCAAGGAAGGCTATAGTCTATATATCATGAAAGCTGAGCAGTGATCGCAATGTCAACAAGTCGGGCAAATTAATCGAATATGTTTTTTTTAAACAGTATTGTCTATTACCATTTATGTAGTCTGAAATTTTGAGTGTCCACGCTATGCCAACTACAATTAAATTTTTCAGCAGACGCAGTTGAGAGTGACAAGTACAGCAAGTCTCGCAGTCATATAGCATGTGTGCTAGTGTTACTGTTTCGAGTGTCACATGGGGTGTGCAATACATTTGGCGCCTTGCGCGAGGAGCCTGTACCTAATCAAACGTTAGAACTATTGACTGGTCGAGATTGTTTGAACGCTTTACTGGATTATGTGGAGAGATGTCAGAGACCACTTGGACGAGCGGCGCGCATTCTAGCCAAAGTATTAAGGTAGGCTATTCTATTTAAATCTATACATATATCCATTGTATTTGCAAATTACACGGCAATAGGCTCATCACCCACCTGTTACGGGGGACAAAAATGTATACGGTGAAATGTGAGCATATAGTTGCCTCTACCAACCCCTTCGGGGATAAAGGCGTGACAATATGTATGTATGTATTTCCAAATTAACAGCTTTCCCTGAATGCATATAAAAATATATACGGTACACACATAAAAAATCTATCTGTCTGTTCGTTCCGGCTATTCTTTGTCAGCCTGCTGGACAGATTTTTAAGTGACTTTCGCTGATAGATAGTTGATGTTATAAATAATTATTTAGGCTACTTTTTATTCCCGTATTCCTACGGAAACGGGCACTACGCAGAGGAAAGCGCGTCGCCTGTGCTTGCATTAGAATCAATTACAATTTTTTTATAAATACATCTGTTTCTTTGCTACGTTTTCACGTTTAATTAATTACTTTGGTATAGCTATTCATCATCATCATACGAGCGTTTGACCTAGTTGCGTCTCGCGAGGCCCGGCGTCCGCTTTCCTACATTTTCTCCTCCACCTCGCTCGGTCTTCGGCATCCTCCGTAGTGAGACCATTGGAATGCATATCATCTCTTACGACGTCATGTAAACACTTCTTGGGTCTTCCTCTCTTACCGGGACCCGGCGGGGCTGACATGGCCAGACATTTGTTTCTCACGTAGGCCGCAAGAAGTGACCATGCCATGGCGACAATCTTGCAGCTTATCTGCAATGTCACGGACATCAAGGCAGCAGCTAGCTATTCATTAGACCCTAAAGAAAGAATTTAATTAGAAAATTCAATCAAATAAAATGATATTTTATTAAATATTTTGCATTTGTTTGTTTACAGTAATGCGCTTTGCCTTATAAGTATATTAAAACACAGACTGGCTCTAAGGTTACATAAGATGACCATTAGCTCCAAGCATCCATCGGCTAGATGTCAACAGTGCAAGCAAGTAAGTGACTAACAACATTGTAATTAACCAATTGTAAGTGCATGGGTCTTGATAAGACACAAGAACTACTGTTTACTGACAAAAACCCTCTGCAATCTGCCAAATACACACTAGTTGAAATTTTTAATTAACACATTCTATGGTGGCTCCCGTACCCAACGTGTTGTCTTTATTTTTGGCGTGGTTCACACGGGTCGTGTGATTTTAACATTTACGCACCGTATGCGTTTTGATTTTTATCTCGTAGTGACTAAGACACTAAGTCATCAGTGTTAAAAACATTAACTATAAAGTTTTTTTTTAATTAATTTTTTTTTTATTAGGCAATAAAATAAAGCATTGTATGTTGTAAAACACGTGTGACAACATAATAGGGCGGCATCCCTTTCAAAAATCCTACCTGGATATTTTCTACAAAAATTTAATGAAATGGTGGCGGCCAAAATTATCTATTGTTCTAAAGAAAGGGTTTTTAGAGTTTCAATTCCTTTTTATATAAAACTAGCTGATCCGTATCGCCTATTACTATATTTATAAATTTTATGCTTAGTTAGAAATTAATCATGATAATGAAAGACAAATACCCGTAAAAGCAGTTTCAGTTTAAATATTAACTCCTACTTCTCCAATAGTCCGATACCGTAGTCATTTACAGGATAAGGTAAAAACTGGCGTTAAAAAATCTCGGAGTACCCATCAAGGTGCGCCAGTACTTTACTGCGTTGCAACCATTGCCTCTCTATGCTGTAGTAACCTAAGGTCTGGTGCACCAGATCAAGCTTTGACCTTTTCACTCGGCACTATAGGGAGCTATAAAGGCTATCATTAATCCTTTACTTGCGGGTGGTTCTCGTTACGGTGTCTCAACTAAAAATATGCGTACCGCGCTAAAAGAAGTTTTCACTTCAAAAATAAAAAAAATTGTAACGAATCTACTGGTGTAATGAATTTATGTATCTTCCTCTTGTAGAGCAAATTTTGACATACCGAACACAGCGCCACCTGCCAGATCATTTTACCAGCATGTTTTTTGTTTCAAATTATTTAGTAACCCATTGAAATATTCACACAATATTTCAACCAAATCGGTCCCGCCATTTAGGAAGTTAATAGTAAAAATTATGGATTTTTTTCTTCTACAGTAAATTATGTGACATACTGACAAACAACCATCTGTCAGATCATTCTGCCAACAATTTCAATCAATCCAGAAAGCCACTGAAATGTACATACAAAATTTCATCCAAATCGGTCTGGCCGTTAAGGAAGACTTACGTGACAAACACACGTACAGGAGAATAATATAATTATTATATTACTTAATATAGAATTATAGATTACCTTTTTTTAACAATTAACTGACACTATTATTTTTAATTTCTTTATTACTGAAACAGAACTCTTTCAACAAAATAGAATAAAGAGATCGGGACCTCATATTACAGTTATGAAACATACAAATTTCTCAACGCACGGATCAATATTTGACAACCAAGTGACTCTATTTTTCAATTTCTAAACAAGAAACAAGAGACTCAAAGAACATCAAAATTTCACAGTCAGGAACATTTTGTATTGAAAAATTTTATCGTCATTTTAAGTTTTTGCTTTATTTATTATGTTTGTTTCTAACCGTTTAAACCTACCCTGAACCTTTACAAACCTTTCAATATGAAAATCAGCCAAATCGGTCCGGCCATTGTCGAGTTTTAGCGAGACTAACGCACATCAATTCATTTTTACGATGGCTGCACTAAAAGTATCGGGAATGGAACACTTCCACTGTTTCTGTCATATTAAAATCTTTTTAATTGAAAACTCCTTGGTTTTGAAAATCGAATACCATTTATTTAAAAAAAAAGATTCTCGGTCTTGTCACAAGGTTTTTTCAAACTTGTTTAGTCGTTGAGAGTGTTGCAAAAAAAATGGTGGCCACGTTTGTCTCCAAAACCGGATATGTTGCGACTATTCCTCTTGAGGGAAAAAGAACGGTTAATGCAGAATGGTATGCTAGCATTTGTTTGCCACAGGTCGTATCTGAACTCCGTAAAGAGAACTGCAACCGCCGCATCATCCTCCATCACGACAATGCGAGTTCTCACACCGCGCACAGAACAAAAGAGTTTTTAGAGCAAGAAAACATAGAATTATTAGACCATCCGCCGTACAGCCCCGACCTTAGCCCTAATGATTTCTATACTTTCCCTAAAATAAAGAATAAATTGCGTGGTCAGAGATTTTCATCACCTGAAGAAGCTGTGGACGCCTACAAAACGGCCATTTTGGATACCCCAACTTCCGAATGGAATGGTTGCTTCAATGATTGGTTCCATCGTATGGAAAAATGTGTCAAATTTCGCGGAGAATACTTCGAAAAGCAATAAATACATATTTAAATAGTAATGTTGTGTCACTTCCTTGATTCCCGAAATTTTCAGTGCCGCCCTCGTATATATAAGATTAGATAAAAGGGCTCGCTACCACCCATTTCACGCAAAATCTACTGACTGGATTTTGATGAAACTTTACAATAATATAGCTTACACATCAGATAGGCTATTTTTTATCCCGGGAACAAGTCCCCGTGGGAAATGGGAGCTTCTCCACATGGGTGGGGCCGCGGGCGTCAACTAGCATAAATATGTATATAGGTAAACTTCAACTTACATAATAGAAAGAAAGAAAGAAATATTTTATTCATGCCCATATAAAAAAAAACGTAATTAATTAAATCCCATATTCACATCATGGGCCTGAAAAGGTCACCATCTCAGCATAATGCGTCACTTAACAACGTAGATATATTGTTAAGTGACGCGCTGGTCTTCCGATGGTGCCTCTATGACACAACACATCTATGAGTAAGGAAACAATATTTACAACCATCGAGTACAAAATTTTATCAACACAACAAACAAACACACAAAATCACAATAAATCTATCCAACTTTCCTTTTAAAGGATACCAAATAACTTTACATAAAATAAATATAAAAATAAAATAAAAATACTAAAACCAAATACAAAAAGTACCTAAACCGAGACAGCTAAATATTATTAATCTACTAAAACTTTTTTTTTTTAAACAACCTACGACGACCTCTTTACGTAATCTGTGGACTGAGTACTGACATTGACAGGACGCTCGCTAGACCTCACTTGACCTTGCCGCCTAACCTAAACGCCCAACACATTTCAACACAAGAACATTTGTAAATAATCAAATAAATAAGGCTATAAATTTAATGGAATTGCATTGACAAAAGGAACAATTGACTTGAAACTTTCAAACACAATTGCTCCCCCCGCCAATGCAACTCCATTAAATCTATATAATATATATATTATATTATATAAATTCAATGGAACCGCACTGACAAAAGGAACAATTGACCCGAAACCCTCAAACACAACTGTGTAGCATAAGCGCAATGTGTATATCTATTATGTATAATAATGATGACTGTGATCCATATAAGAAGTGATGCGGTATAGTGTAGTCATCTGTTCCTCATTTAAGTCATGAACCTTTTTGTTTATTTTACAAATGAATTTTAAACTTCTTTTTAAATGTAAAAACTGATTTTAGGGTTCGTAATGGTGGAGGCAAATCGTTCCATATTCGACTAGCTGCGAATTTGAAACTGCCTCTATATGCAGCTGTTCTATGCTTGGGTGTCAACATTAGATATGTAGACGCCCTGGTGGTATACCTATTAATATCTTTCGACCAGTTTATAATAAAGTGAAAAAGTAAATACTGTTTCACAAAGACTAAAATGACTAATAGCGAGGGAGTAAATAGAAATTAAAGATTTTTGCAAAAAAGAGTACTTCCTACTCTCTACTTTTTGCAACTTTAAATTTCTAATACATATCCACTATGTATCCAGATCTTTTTTATTAAAGAATTTTCGTATGTACTGAAATCACATCAAGTGCGTCGGAGTCAGCATAGCTATTGTTTTTTGAAAATGTTCGGCAGCAGGCAAAGTGTAACAAAATTGGTATTGTCAAGATCGACTGGACTAATAGCCCATGTCGGTCGGTTG
Organism: Thumatha senex; assembly: GCA_948477245.1. Classification (NCBI taxonomy): domain Eukaryota; kingdom Metazoa; phylum Arthropoda; class Insecta; order Lepidoptera; family Erebidae; genus Thumatha; species Thumatha senex. The sequence goes on from OX419735.1 coordinate 10,599,167, forward strand.
GCCAACAATGGCCTACTGTTTCGTATATGTAAAATTTTTTTGACAACTTTTGAGCAAATGAAAACTGTGGTGAACATTTTTGGAAAGACAATTATTTCGCAAATGTTTAGGAAAATGTTTAAACGATCTTTGCAAGTAATTCAGAAGTAACATAGGCTATTATATATTGTAAATATGTATTGGTAAATCTTGGTACTACGAGGTTCGAAATATGTCACATGCAAAGCCGTAATGTACAGTTAGATATTAATAATTGCACTCATAATCAACTTTAAACTCAAATTACCCAATATGATGATGTTTAATTCTTTTCAGCTCGTTCGCCTATGTTCTAAACTTTTGAGTAAATTAACGATTTCTGCTGAATCGAGTTACGGCATCGGAGAAATCAGTTACCAGCTTCTAAAAGGCGAATCATCTGTCAAGCAAACGCTTTCACTAACACTGCCATATATAGTGAGGTAAAATTTCCTTTTTTTTCTAATGTAACAACTTTATATTTTTTTTAGTGTGCAACACGCATGCGTAAATAGAATCTCCCAAATGTCATTTGTTAATATATCGTTTGCAATCTCGCTGGCAACATATTGCCGTGTTGAATCAGAAAAGAGAATGCTGTAACTACTCGCTGTTAAAATTTTCAAGCCTATAATGACCTAGCACTATAGCGTCTCAAACTTGACTAACCTACTACCATATTACTGGTACTCAGGACTTACGGCCTAATATGCCCTTCGCCCTTCATCATCATCATCCGAGCGTCTGTCCCAGTTGCGTCTTGCGACGCCCGGGCTTTCCTACATTTTCTCCTCCACTTCGCACGGTCGTTGGCATCCCCTGTAGTGAGACCATTGGCTCGCATGTCATCCCTTACGACGTCAAGCCAGCTCTTCTTGGGTCTTCCCTCTTACCAGGACCTGCCTGGATATGCCCTTCGCCCTTATCAGAACCATATAATTTCAGTAGTATACTTAACTCGGTCAGTCAGTCTTTCAGTAGTATGTTTAAAACGGCAATGGGCTCACCACCTGTTACGTAGGGTGTAAATGCATACGGTGAGATGTGGGCGTATAGTATGCCTCTGTCTACGCCTTCGGGGATAAAGGCGTGACAATATGTATGTATGAACACTTACTAAGATTGACTGCCTCGGTGGCGTAAGTGGTAATGTATGCGACTATCGCCCTGAGATCCCGAGTTCGATTCCCGGGTCGTAACAAATATTTGTGTGATCCGCAAAATTTGTTTTGTAGTTTGGGTGTGTCCTACAAAGGTATGTTTAAACAAACATTATTTTGGTTTTACAATGTGATATTGGTACCACCTAATTTTAAAATTGTGTGATAAATTTAGATTTATTGTTATCTCATTGTATTGGGGTAAAGATACTGTAATTTTCTTTTAAAATAAATAAATAAATGTTTTAGAAATGTATGTTTTAGAAACATTTAAGTATGTTTATCGGTTGTCTAAATCGCATACCATAAGCTTATATTAGATTACTTTGGGCTAGACGACGTAGTGTATATGCACACAATATCATGACTTACTCCAAAAAATAAATTCTTTGCAGGACTGAAAAACCACTGAAAAAATATTTTATTGATTGTGGTGCCTTAAATTTGTTATTCGACTCCATCGCCGATTGTAAAGAAGACATACAAGATTGCGTTACTGCTTTATCTAAATTAGCAAATAATGTTCATATAAAAGATCCCAAGACCTTAGAGAATAGGTTCAAAGTAAAAATGACATATGACTACAATACTGTATTTGAAAATTTGTCTAATGACGAAATCGTCACTTTTGAACTGGATGACTTTTCAACGGTAAAAGTTAATAGAATATTTCTATGTCAAAATTCTGACGTTTTCAGTGCAATGTTGATGGGACGTTTCAAAGAATCTGTAGAAAAATGTGTGCGGTTAAAAAATGTAACAAAACCGGCATTAGAGTATTTATTCTATCTCTTACATTTTGGATATAACAATCCTAAATTTGACGTGGATACATTTCCAATGTCAGATGATTTTAAAACTAGTCTCGAGGTATTGTTATTGAGTGATAGATTTTTATTTGAAAGGCTTAAGGGTTTTTTGAGCAGTGCTATTTTACAATTCCAACTTACGCCAGAAACTGCAGATCAAATATATGTGTGGTCGCTTAGCGAGGGAATGGGATTCCTATGTGTAGAGTCTGTTGCGTACTTGTTAACGGGAAAAATGAGCGAATCAGAACGAACAAAATGTTTTGAAACTATTCTTAATTTAGAGTATAAGGAGCAATGGCTTGAGGATATTAAAACTATGATTTTAAGACAGTTGGTAAAGTAAATATTGATTGATGTTAGTATCTTTTTTACATCAGTGGTCAATTATAATTATCTTAGTCACCCTCGTTTATAATGCTATACGATAGAGATAGAAAATGCTAGTTAGAATATGAAACATGACGTGGGTATGAAATGTGTCAAATGCCAAATGTGACCTCTGAAATGGTCCTCCTAAAATTTTAATTATATTTATCATAATATTGTAAATACTACTTATTTCTTCTTTTTCAATACTTTCTAAATTTATAACACTGGGGGTTTTCATCACAACTTCCATCGGACCAAATATTAAAAAATGCATTTCTTAACATTTCATAACATGATATAGAAATAATGATACATAGCTTACAGGGATCCATTTGTTTTTCTCTAACTGTTTTTTGTTGAGCTGGTCAAAATGCCGCCTTAAACCCATGGCGATGTTAAGAGATTGGGGGCTACAAGTTAACCTCTAGTGCTGGTAAAGCGTTCTTCTTCAGTTTCTATGACACGACAGAGAAAATAATTATTCAGTACCGGAGACGATTATGTCCACTACATAAAAGAGTAGTAGTATCTCTGCCCTCCAATGCTCACAGAAGCAGTACGGTAAGTGCGCCAGTGCAATGGAGTCAAGCAATCATTTAATCAGCTTAGATAGCTGTGCTAGTGTCTCAAGGGAAACCTATAGGACAATCTATAATTCGAAATGCAAAGCGCCTAACAAGTATCTTGCGAGGTTATTCCAAAGGTATAAGCAGTATTATACGTAGGGGTGAAACTGCGTCTAGTACAGGTCGCACCTCTGATCTGTGGTGAAGAATCGCTTTACTTTATTCAGGATTACTTTACTAGTAACTATTGCAAAGTAAACTCCGCTATAGTTACTAGTAAAGACGACGAGCCTCAATAACGAAAAAGTTGAGTTTTAGGGATTTTGATTGACAAAGGGTAGAGCAGAGAGAGCAGGGTTGTTTTACTGGCATTGTAGTCGACCAGGTTTTCGGAACCCCATTGGGAAATGCTGTTCAGTCTCTTTTTACTAAATCTCAGACACCGCCGTAACGGCAGAATACCCCCCATGCAAAACCGAATCGATAGCAACAAGTCATTTTAGGTAACCGCACCTGCGCAACATTACCACCCTCACTGAGGACAGCTTTGTTGACTCATTATATCCTGTTTCGGAGCGATAGACGTACTGAACCATGATCCCCATTCAACCAAAGGACTTGGTTAGGACGCTTAGGTTCTCAAAGCAGTGCAAAATTCGAAAGAAAAAGCGTGAAGACTGTGCGTCATAGGCTGCAACAATGAGTCACAAGGCGCAGGGTTTAGCTGCGTCTATAAGGAGCGGTTAGGCAGGAGTACCCTGAAGTGGATAGTACAATACCGCAAGCAGCTAGTGGTATCATACTATCTACACGTAGCCCTGGCAGGGTGGGTCGAGCATACCACTCGCACTAGTCTCCATTTATTGCCCGCTGGTCACACGCCTGCTGCAACAAACATAACTTCGGTCCAGCTGTGCACCCAACAGGGGCTTGGTGTTTTGATTTGGTACTTCCTGGACCAATATACGGGGTTTGTGATCAGTGGGTCAGTGTCTCGTCGCTAGAAGATAGCTGAGGTTGTTTGGGGCCCGGAGGTCTTGGCTGCGCCACTTACACTCGATATTTCTTTCCTTAAACATTTATTGAATTCCATTTAGTATTACAATAGCGTGTCTGCTGCAGACACGCGGGTATGCAAAAAGTCTGCACAAAAGCAATTTGCTTTGGTATCTAAATGTAATTTTAAGTTGTAAGAACAAATAGGGATCAGATAATTTAGAAATGATCCATTTCAGATAGGTATCTACTTAATATTATTAATGCTGTTATTTTTTCTTTTTCTTGTTGTTGTAAATATAAAAGGATTTGTTCCCCGTAGTCTAGTCAAACTTTGATTTCTCATATAAAATGGATTTAGTGATTAATGAAATTTTTGCAGGTATATTTTGGAACCCAGCTAATATCTATATTCTTTTAATTATGTAATAAAAGTTATAAACTGAGAAAAAAATGCATTTTATTATACCGGAATCCCGTTTATCCTACCTAACAAACTACTATCTAAAATCAGTCAAGCCCTTATCCCCGAAGGGGTGGCAGAGGCATACTATACGGACTACATTTCACCGTAATTTCATCATCAATTTTGTTCCACGTAATTTTGGTACATATAAAAAGTATCGAATGATTGTTGCATGCCGATAATGGATGAAGTAACATTTTATGGCTGCTGTAGTCGCTTTTATGTTTGAGTGCATAACTACATCACCAAGTAGGTACAGGTGTACTTATCCTACATACATACATATAGTCACGCCTTTATCCTCGAAGGGGTAGGCAGAGGCATATTAAACGCCCACATTTTGTCCCACGTAACAGGTGGTGAGCCCATTGCCGTGTTGAAATGGACAGGCGCGGTCTGCGGCGATCTGCTGTTTTTAGTGAGGTGAAATTTTGAACCCGTTGCCTTTTTAGTGAGGTGGTAACTAAAAGGTCTTATGTGCTAGACACTAATTAGCACGACCAATTAAAATCCTGGTAGTCTCGTACTTATCCTAAAATAGGAAATAAGTTAGTCTAGCGGTCTAGCCCGATTATGGTCCCTAAAAAGTAAAGCACAAAATCTCGTATGTGGAGTTGTAAACATCGCCTCATTACATGTGACTAATCTTTTTTGTGGAGGTAGGTACTTTTAAGAATCATCTATTGGAATACCTACATTCAAGGCTTTGTGCTTTCTAGGCGTCTTATGCAAAGACCTTATACTTACAACTAGACTGATTACCAACAAAATTCGTGAAGCAACAGCAACATCTATTTTCTTACCACTAGGGTAGCTATTTCCCTATAAGCGGTAGCTAGCTAAAAACGGTCCTGGCGAGAGGGCTCCGAATGGTAGTGTGTCCTTCTCTGACGCGCTGTCAGTTCAACTAACCATTGGATTTGTTAGAAAATTTTATATTTTTCTTTTTTATATGCTTTAATAAAATTTATAAACTTTGGAACTTATTTAAATATTTCTACTGTTTCTATAATTATTATAATATTTTCATAGAAAAAAATAACTCATTACTTAGTAAGAGTAGTTGTCTGTAGTCTTGGTAATACTAAATGCAAGATCTTGCATAAAGTTTAGGGCCACCATGAATTTTGTTGATCAAATATTTTTACATCTCTTAAAGTAGATGTACCTTTAAATTAGAGATGTACCGATACGTCCTGCGCTTCTGCCGTGTGAAAGTGCAAGATTATAATTATATAATAATTCTTTAATTGTCAGTAAGATGGTACAATTTTAGACGACATCAAAAAATCGTCGACTGCTTCTCCACAACGGCAATGATGTGGAGACACATGGCGCACCCATTCGATGTACACGGTATGTCAGATGATATCTTTTTTTTTCAACGTGTGGAAATCCCCTCGGATGTCATGCCGGACTCGAACCGGCTAAAACCACACAGTCCCCGCCTAACTGTCTATTGCCGGACGCCCCGGGTAACTCCTAAAAGATTATGAAAGATGTCCCAGAGCATGTATTTTATGCATGCTATTTTAAAAGCAGTAACGTAAGCATGTGATGTAGATTAAAAAAAAAAGACATGATTTTTTTTGTTTTTAACCGCCAATAAAGTAGGTAGGTTCGATCAATCGTTTAAGCACTTATTTAGAAAGGGACACAATACCGCCGAGAGCCCTCACGCGCGGTCCGATATTTTCGCTGTAGTGCACAGTCTATATCGTTATAAGATTTGCCTTGGTCTACTGTCTTACAATTAGTGATTATTGATGCAGGCTTCGAAGCCAGGAGTATCTTTCCAGTGAACCACATGTTACAAAAGAACTTTATTGCTAAGAATAATTTAATTTAAATAAAAAATATGTAGGTAGGTAACTATTTCAAATGATCGTAATCCATAAACATTGCTACTCAAGAGGTCGTGGGTTTGATTCCCACCCAGGATAAAACTTTGTGTGATCAGCACGATGGTTTATTCTGTGTCTGGGTGTTATTTATCTATAATATGCGCTCGTGGTCCCGCGGACGTAGTGTTCTGTAAACGATCACTGCGTTAAGCAACTTTCATATGGCTGGTCCTCGGATTGGTGACCACTTTGTGGCATTTATATTTGCGAGCATTTCCGTGCTTCGGAAGGCACGTTAGGCCGTTGGTCCCGGTTGCAGTCGTTTAGCCAGTTGAATGCCTTATGGGCGGTTTAAAAATTTCAACAGCAGGTCGCCACAACCTGCACTTGTATTTCTTGTGTTTTAACACGGCAATGGGCTCAACACCTGTTACGTGGGACAAAAAGCAAAGCATACGGTGAAACGTGGGCGTATAGTACGCGTCTGCCTACCTCTTCGGGGATAATGGCGTGAACGTATATCTAATATGTAAGTATTTAGAAATATATAAGTATGTTTATCATTTATCTTGTTACCTCAAGTACTATACAAGCTCTTCTTAGTTTGGAATCAGATGGCGTTGTGTGAGTAGTCCCAACGATACTTATTATTATTATTATTTTAGACTTCATTCCATACTTGAGAATCGAACCAAATAATAAAACAATAAACAACTTTCAAAATAGGTATTTTTTGTATAGAGTAGGTAGGTACCTAGTTTATATTAGCAGTTTGAATGGTTCAAACCAAACATTTAAAAACTTCGTAAACTAAACGTAAACTTTAGAACTCCATTGCACGCTTAGGAGAATTTAGGTAGGTACACAAAATAAATAAAAAATACAGTATTTCATGATCTGTATTTATTTGAATTTCGAATAAAATCACAATAGAAAAAATACCCAATGGTTTCTGGATTTACCAAGCCACCCCTTGTGATATTTATAATAAAGAATATTATTACGAGATCACGTAATAAATAAACTGTCTGTTTGTATACCTAAATACATTTGTTTCAAATTTTTTTCTTAATTAATTTAATTATTTCTTACAGTATCTAGAGGTGAAAACACAAGTTTAATGTCCGTACTTGGTACAAGTACCAGAGAAGTGTCGGCTTTTATTTCTTCTTTATTTAAACATTTTAAATCAAAATTTTTCACAATCTGCAACAAAAATTCGAGATGAATTAACATACAAGAAATATAAATTAAAACTACATACATATCATCACGCCTGCCTTTCATCGGGGTAGGCAGAGCCTATGACTATCCACTTGCTATGTTCTTCCTGACATACATTTTTTGCTTCCTCTACTTCCTGAGTTTCATTCACACTCGAGTTAAGGGTATTAAATTAATATTACAAATTATTACTGTAAAATTTATAGGTTTGTTGCTTTATCGGGCATAAAGGGCTGGATTTTAACTTCTAACCTGTATGTATATGTATACAATAATGAAATGAATCAAATATAATATTGTAGAGAATTTAATTTAATAATGCAAGCAATTAAACATACCAAGTTATATGTAATTATATTAATTTAATAAAGGCTATAAATAAATGTATTACACATGTCTAAGTTAAGTGTTGTTGTAAGGTACGTTACGCCTTATAACATCAGCTAAATGCCAGTGAATGCTCCATTTAAATCAATCCAGCCTTTTCAGAGATTAGTCAGAACAAACGACACAGAAAAATGTATAAAATATTTTGTTTTATTAAAGTACTGCATGTACTTTCATGTGCATTTAGTAAAAAGCTGTAAGTTTACAATTACAAATAAACACTCAATTTTATTTATATTTATAAAGTATATACATTTAAACAGGTACCAACCTGACTTACGAGCTCAGTGATCTGTAGTACTGCTAACTTTTTGCCTATGCATGATCTAGCACCAAGAGCAAAAGGCAATGAGGCAAATGATACATGATTTAATAAATCCTTCTTCCGCACATCATTTCTGTCCCATCGGTAAGGCAAGAACTTATTGGCTTGACTAAAGTAACTTTCTTCTCTGCCTGATGTATAAATCGATGCTATTATTGGTGTCTGTAATAATAAAAAATATAGTGCATGTGATTGCCATATAACTATGTTATAGGCAAGGAAGTATAAACAGTTACATATATTCGCAGTAAATGAATACCTATTCATATTCATTTATTGTGCTCCATAAGGTGATTACAGTTGTTATAAAATATATAATTAGGTACATTATGGACCCTGTCGGGCACGGCAACGTAGAAGAGAGGAGGAAGCATCGTATATGTATAAGATATAATTAATAATACAAGACAATACGATATACTTATTTTTCTAAATTATTGCATGTATTCGGTACTTGATAATATTTTATTTATTTATTTGGTTAGTAGTTCACAGTTTCTATTTATTGACAATCCACATAAAAAAAGTCGTTATTATTTATTTATTATTATTAAGTATTGAATTTTTATTATTAAATCCATGAAATTTATTATTATTATTAAAATTTTAATTATATTATGAATTTATGATTATTATTGAATTTCTAAGAAGTATTGATTTATTTCTTTATCATTTAAGTATTCGGTAATATTATAATATACTTTTTCAATGAGCATGTTTTTTATTTTATTTAAGAATAATTTTGTACTGGCTTCCGTTTTTATAGATTCTGGAAGTTGGTTAAATATTTTTGTGGACATAACATGTGGGCTGTTGGAGTGTAAGGTCATGCGAGAAGTAGGTAACATCAGGCGGTTCTCGTGCCTAACCAGTCTATCCGTATGTCTGTCACCACGTTTTACAAAGAAAGTTATATTGTTTCGCACGAATTTACAGATCTCCAGGATATAGATGGACTGTAAGGTAAGTATTTTTAGCATAGACATCGATTGCGATGTCAAGTCACGCATTGCTGCCGCTTGGGCCAAATGGCGGGAGATGACCGGTGTCATTTGTGATCCTAAAATGCCGATCCGGTTGAAGGGACAGGTCTACAAAACCATTATTAGACCTGTCCTTTTACATGGCAGTGAGACGTGGCCGATATTGGAGCGACACAAGCAGGAGCTGCGTGTCACGGAAATGAAGATGCTGCGGTGGATGTGTGGAGTCACGCGGATGGACCGCGTGAGGAACTCTCGCATCCGCGGCAGCCTTCACGTCCGTGACATTGCAGACAAGTTGCAAGAGTGTCGCCTTCGTTGGTATGGTCACGTCTTGCGGCAACCGCCGGGCTACGTAGGTAACAAATGTCTGGCCATGTCAGCCCCGCCGGGTCCCGGTAAGAGGGGAAGACCCAAGAAGTGCTGGCTTGACGTCGTAAGGGATGACATGCGTGCCAATGGTCTCACTACAGGGGATGCCGACGACCGTGCGAAGTGGAGGAGAAAATGTAGGAAAGCGAACCCCGGGCGTCGCGAGACGCAACTGGGACAGACGCTCGGATGATGATGATGAGGTGGCAGACAAGCATACGACCCACCTGATGGAAGTGGTCACTGTAGCCTATGAATATATAATATAAATATAAAATAAATAAATATCCATCACGTTTTTCCCCGAAGGGGTAGCAGAGGCATATTATATGCCCACTTTTCACCGTGTGGATTTCTGTCCCATGTAATAGGTGGTGAGCCCATTGCCGTGTTGAAATAGACAGACGCAGGTTGTGGCTACCTGCTGTTGAAATTTTTCATGCCGCCCATAAGGCATTCAACCAGGCTTAACAACTGCCATTCATGCTTCCGTGCTATGAATATATAGGGCCTATAAATCTCCTATTTGTGAAAGCCTCCAAAGACCATTAGCATTAGCACTATACACTACTTGTTAACAAAACTACTTACTGTATAATCTAATTTCTACACAAGACAGAGAAAGAAAAGGGGATGTGGAAGCTGTTTACTTTCTTACAACACAGATCTAATACTTAGTATTTTATAGCAAGTTCACAAGTGTTTATTTAAAACTTGCCATTTACAGTGGTTTAAATATTTCTTTAATAAATAAATTTCGTTGGGACAACTCACACGCCATATGATATAGACACGCCATATAGTAATTTAACTAAGCAGAGCTTGTACTATGGTACATAACTGATAAATATACTTATATATTTCTAAATACATACTTATATATTATATATTTCTAAATACATATTATAGATAAATAACACCCAGACACAGAATAAACCATTGTGCTCATCACACAAAGTTTTATCCTGGGTGCTGTGGTTTAATGTTGTGCTGTAGCCACTTAAATGGAAACATACTAAATAAATCATAGCATAGAATCAATAACAATGCATACATACATGAGCCATACTAGATTAAGCAGGCTGGTAGGTTGAAAAACAACAATACTATGATGATTTTGGTATATATTTTGTAAGTCCATGTTTCAATTCCTCTTTTATGTGTTTATAGGGTTCTTCTAATTCACTTGGTGCTAAAGGAATTCGTAACTTCCTTCGTAGAGATGGGGATAGTAATATCAAGTTTTGTGCTAGCCCAATTCCACTTGACGTTACCCAATACAGGCACATACAAGAAGGTACATTAGCTGCTACTGGTACCATGACTATTGTAAACACTCTAAACACATTAGTAAAAACATTATATAACCTTGATGGCTGTCTTAACTTAGATAACCTTTGAATTTCTATGATAGTTAGATTTGTTATTCCGAACAAAACTGGAAGTATCCACGAGTGATCTGGCTCAGTTAAGTTAGGTATCCAACCTAATCCACCAACAGATAACTCTATAAAAGTTACCATTGCTGCTGGGTTTTCATCAACCATGTAAACTAGGTTTCTCAATGCAAATGACATGCAAACCCAAACTGGTAATTGAAACCATATAAGTAATGTAGCTTTGAGTGGATGACAATTATCTCTAACTAATAAATTACGCCATTGTTTCTTTAATGATATTTTGTACAAATTGACAGCCTGTTTATCAGTTAAATTGTAAGCCTTCTTGGCCACGGCTGTTTCTCTCTTTAATTCATTGACCATATCTTTGAGTTCTAAACCTATATTTTCTACTTTAGCTAATATATAGTTTTGATAGACAGTAAGTGGTAGGGTCATCCCCGTTCTTATAAGTATTGTTGATGTGACTATGGTAGCCCACCAAGGTAGTCCAGTAACTTCGTGAATCTGTAGTAAACCGTCTTGAAGGAATTTAACAGGAACACTAGTGGATATGCTTGTATAAGTTTGTTCTTGCCATTTTACGATACCTTCCGTAGATATATTTCTTCTAAATAAATATGTATTATCTAGATTCTGAACATGTTTACAATTCGCAACATTAGCGCCAGATAGACATGTAGTATACTTTCGTATGGTTCGAGCAGTAACAGTAAACATATATTTACGACAGAACATTTTAAATCTATACAGTGTTCTTGTTCGGTATCAATAAATTTCATTTATAGACACATCTACGATCAAAAATCATTCACGTTTAATAATTACAAATCGTATTAAACATCTAACTAAACATGATTAATTAATCCTTCTATTGGGCTCTATTGGGCTGGCAAAGTCAAATTAAGTTGTCATTGACAAATTTCAAAAATGTCAATGTCAACTCATTTTGACTTTGTAAGTTTTAAAAATCTGTCTATTGATTATTTGTGGCATGCTACAGAAAACTTTGGCATTAAACAGCTTCCTAATCATGAACCCTTTTTAACCTAGTCTAGAATTCTTTAATCTCCATAAAGTGCGAATGCATATGATCATCTTTATGTAAACCTGAGATTAAGTAAATATTCATATACCCATTGAGTAGATATTCTTTTTTGAAATCGGTCGAAGAAGAATATTTGAATTTGGTGGCAATTAACCCGTCCATTTGGTGGTCCTCAGCTCAAAGACAAAAATACATAGATTTACCATGACATTTCACATTCATACGTGTTTAAAAAACTACGTGTGGCACTCGGTGACTGCCGCGGTAAAGCTATTGCATAGCATTTTTTATCAACTTATGCAATTATAATTATTTATTTAATTTTTATTGCAGTATACGTGGACTGTTGGTTTGGACACGTCCAACGAATGAATAAGGAATGAATGACGAAGAATATAGATTGTGCGAAAGTAAAAGGTAGAAGGAGTCAGGGTAGGCCGAGACTTACATATGAAGACCACGTGAGCAGATTGCTCAAAAATTGAAAAGTCAAAAGTACTCGGATACCCAGACGTGCGTGTATGAAGCGATCGATGAATCTGCTCAAGAAGTGAAAAAAGTATGCATGGATCGCGAAGCCTGGCGATCTGTCCTCTCTGACTACCCCATCAGGGATACAGTGTGAAGATAGTTAGTTAGTTAGTTATGCAGTATTTTTTCTTTGATATTAATGAATACCTTTTCCTTAAAAAAAACGATAAAATTTTAAAATCTTTTTTGAAAATGTTATTGATCGTAAATAAAAATTATAACAAATAACGAAAAAAATATTAAATACTAAAAAAAATATAAAAAAAATAGATGCACGCACTTACACACGCACTCATGCACTCACACTCACCCTCACGTTCACCCTTACACTCACACTTACACTCACACACTTACTGACGCACTCACTCTCACACACAGTCACTCACACGCTCGGCCGAGCTACATGGTAGGCGGAGTGGGGGTGTTAGGTTTTATTTTCGTTACAGAATTTCTTGAGTCGCCACGCTTAAAGTTCGCGATAAAAGCTATGCAATAGCTTAACAATATCTCATAAATGGCCCCATAAAAATACGCTAACTACTTAAATTTTTAGAACGAATTTGAAATTCAATTTATCTTTGCAGTTTATAGCAGAAATAAATTAGGTTTAAAGAACTTTATTTTCATTAAGACAATAACAATTTCACTTACATGAAAACAAATATTATACCTACAGCTTCGCCCGTGGAATATTTCAACCTCCTGTCACACCTATTTAATCCCGTCGCTTATAAATTCTACAATAATGCATACAAATTTGCCCGCTTTGTCGACATTTATGACTACTGCTCAGCTCCCCAGTGTAGTAGCGTAATGATATATAGCCTATAGCCTTCCTCGATAAATGGGCTATCTAACACAAAAAGAATTTTACAAATCCGACTTGTAGTTCCTGAGATTAGCGCGTTCAACCCTACAAATAAACAAACTCTTCAGCTTTATAATATTAGTATAGATTTTAGTACATGATTTAAGCTTATTTAGGTGTAGAATATAGTTCAGATATGTGCTGCAACAATCGAGACTTAAAACCACAGAAAGTGCTCATATATTTTATATCAGCAGGTAGCTTATTGTATAGCTGTTCTTCATAAGTGCTGTTCTTTTTACCATAATTAGTGCGAATTCGTGACAAAACAAGACTAGGTAGGTCGACGAATACTACGCGTACTTATTTGTGATTTTTTTGTAAAGGATAGGTTGGTATGAATGGTCTTGTCTATTATTTTCCTGATTAGGATGCCAGCATGCAAGTATTAAATCTATGAAGTTGTTTAATGTTCAATAATTTGGTTTCCCTATAAATTGTCTTGGTTGATGATGTTCAGGGTGGATAACGCAAAAATTATTTTTATTATTTTACTTTGTATTCTTTGTAGCTCCTGTAGTTTTGTTTTTGATGCGTTTCGGTTTCCCCATATTTCTATCAAATAGAGCAAGTGTGATTTGACCAGCGAGTTGTAGATTAGGTACCGCATTTTTTTTGGTAGACAATGCGAAGCATTGCGTTGCGGAGTGACCCAGTAAAGTGCTGAAAGTTTGTTTTTTATGTGATCATTTTGCAGGCTCCATGTTAAATGAGATTCCATTCGTAAGTCAAGATATTTCTCATATATTTTTTGCTGCAGGGGAACGTTGTCAATTACTAATGGATAATATTGTGTAATAATTTTGTTATTTGCTTTAAATATGACGTAACATGTTTTAGCAAGATTGATTGTCAATAGATTATACTTGAACCATTCGGACAGTGTATTTAGATCTTCCTGCACTTGAGAAATAATAACATTTACGTTTGTTCCAAAATAAAATATGCATGTATCGTCCGCGTACAAAGTTTTAATTCGGTAATATTATTAATGTATATTAAGAATAGTAGAGGCCCTATGTATAGAACCTTGTGGGACACCATGTGTAACAGGCAAAACACTACTTGGAAAAATTGCAAGATTTACAACTTGGGATCTATTTGATAAGTAGGATTTCAACATTTTAAAAGCATCGCCCTAAATAAATATTATATTAAATATTACTTACACCTGCATCGAGCTTATAGGGGCCTAAAAGGCTTTCCTTAGGTAGAATTCTTGTTAAGAATGGCGCTACAGGATACAATCTCATAGATTCTTTGAGTACGCAGTTCATATAATTTTGATCTTTTCCGCGTATTTCCGCTTTCAAACTTTCTTCATTTGATAGAAGAAATAAAGTCCATAATGTCGTATACGCAGTCTGAAAGATAAATAGCTTGTTATGTAGATAATTATTTTTTTTAAGTTTTAGGTGTGTTAAATCTTATTCCTTACCGTGTCACCTGCCGCAATAACAAAATCTCCAATAATTTTTTTAATGTTTTCGTCGCTAATGCTTTCATCAGACAGCATCTTTACCAATCCATTAGTATGTTGTTTGCTATGTAATATTTCGGCGACTATATTATGAGCTAAAAATACGTTGTAAGTGTTAGATAGAAATAGATATATTTATTCGTATGAAATATTGTGTTACAGTAAAGGTTTTAAAATTATACAATTACTAGCTGAGCCCCGCGGCTACGCCCGTGATATACTTCGAATAATAATATACTCCGCCCCCGTGGTACCCATGTAATTCGGTCGGTATGAGGTATATTAAATTGGCCATTAGCCCGATTTCTTGGTTTTCATGACTTCTGCTCCGCTCTCCTGGGTAATAGCATGATAATGACTTGAAAATTTAAAGCCTTCCTGAATAAAAGGCCTGTCCAACACAAAAAGAATTGGTTTAGGCGCATAAGGCCTACTAATTCTCAAAAGCCAATTTAAATGAATGGTCTTTTCAATTAAAAACAAAACAATAGTTATATGCCGAGATTATTGCATAGGCATATAGCGATATTAATTTTTAAAAATATTATGCCTTGTATCGCTAAAAGAGTCAAATAATTTAAATTGCCAATGTTTACAATTGTACGAGTGAAAATTATTATTAGGCACGTCTGGGTATCCGAATACTTTTGACCTTTCCGTTTTCCGCAAATATTTTTTAGTCATGCCTTTTTTAGAGTTGCGTAGTAAACAAGGAAACCTAATTATTTTGTCATGTTCGTCTGTCTGATTATATAGTCTGATAAAATACTAGAAAGTAACTAGCTGACCCGCGGGGCTTCGCCTGTGACATACTTCCAACCCCGTGGCACCCATTTAATCCCGTCGCTTATTACTTTTCCAAAAATGTATGAAAGTTTTCCCGATTTTTGACATTTATGATAACTGCTCCGCTCTCCTGTGTAGTGGCGTGATGATATATAGCTTAGAACCTTCCTCAATACATGGGCTATCCAATACAAAAAGAATTATTCAAATCGGTCCAGCCGTTCACGCGTGATGGCGAGACCAAAGGAAATAGAGATTCATTTTTATATATTTGTATAGATGTTATAACTATAACATCTTCATTTATCCAAAACTAACTATAACATCTTCAGTTAAAACCATCGTGCTCATCACACAAAGTTTTATCCTGGGTGCGAATCGAACCCACGACCTCTTGCGTAGCAGTCGGATGCACTCCCACCGCGCCACAGAGGCAGTCAATGTCTATGGGTAAGTATAACATTTTTAGAACCCTGTACCTACCTAAGCTTAATGAAATATCAACAGATTCTTTAAAGTCTCTCCATACTTTTAAGTTCAACTTTTGGCACAAATTTAAGGGCAGCCCTTCTAATTTTGCTGTTGTTTGAAATATCTTCTTAACTGACTCAGTAAAAGTTGACAGAAGGGCGTCGTAGTGCTTATCAGGAACCAAGGATGAATTATCTCCCAACATGACAGCCATTATAACTGTAAAATATTTCGTATTACAAAATAGTCATAGAAATGTGTGATAGGTTATTATTATTGTAATTATATCTAGAGGTTAGGTAACGAAAAACTCGGCAGTGTTCTGAAGAGAGGAGAGGGGATGGATCGGTACCTTTATAAAATTTACAATAATGTATGATGATTATAATATATGCCATTCTTCGAAATGGGTTATTCAACACCATTTTTTTTAATTTAAAATTTGAAATTATATCGTTTAACAATACATGCAAGCAAACTCTTCTTTTTTAATAGTGGGTAGGACGGCCTCTCTCTTTTGGGCTAAGACACACCGCAGTGCGTAAATGCATTCCCCGCGAAACCAAAAAAATCTAACTATCTTCACACTGTAACCCTGACGAGGTAATCAGAGAGGGCCGATTAGCAGGCTTCACGATTCATGCATACTTCTTCCCCTTCTTGCAGATTTATTAATGATTAATTTTAAGTATTTGAAAAATAAGTTACTGTATTACGTACCGTCTATGGAAAATCTATAAAATTCTGATTCTAAATGAGGAACGAAGGTACCATTTTTCGATACATTTCTCATCTTTTCTATAAATTTTCCGACCGTGGTTTTTACTGGAGCTTCTAACCATTTTTCAGATCCTTCTTTCAATAGACATTTGTTCATTATGCGACGGTTCTCTAACCATTCCTCGCCGTTCAAAAAAAATAGTCCTCTTTTAGATCCATACAGTTTTTCATATAACACCCATGGTGCAGGTAAAATATGTATGGGATATTTGCCTTCTAGATTAAGAAAAGTACTTCTTATAAGCACAGGATCACTAATAAAAACCAAATCTGTACTACCACCTAACTTTTCTCGAAAAACTGGGCCAAGTTGCTTATGACGATGGTGAATGTATTCGTGAAGTCTGGAACAATATAATATGAACAGAAACGTTATATTTATTATCCACCTCTCTGATATTTTTTTTATCACTTTTATAAATGACGAAACTCGGCATTTCTAGCAGCCCGTGAGAGTTTACAGACACGTAAAAAAGGAGCCTGTATAATTTTACTAATTATCCCTATTTAGGTTTTATAATTTGAACAAATATTAAAAATTTATATTTTTATAACGTTTTTCGACACTGACTGTACGACAAGACTAACAAGTCTAACAACAGTACCGTAGTTACCCTAGCAGGAAATTCGCTCGTAGAGTGATATGAGTGGAACGTATTAGTGACCATACTGCTGTAAAATTTGTGCGTTTTGAAAAATCGTCACTGCATGCAATACATACATATTGTCACGCGTTTATCACTGTATGCATTTTTGTCCCATGTAACAGGTGGTGTGCCCGCTACCGTGTTGAAACTGATTAGCGCAGGTTGTAGCTAACTGCTGTTAAATATTTTCAAGCCTTCAATTTGGCTTAACGCCTGCCATGTTACTGGCAACGGCTAAACAACTTTTCCGGAGCAAAGCAACGCTTGTAATTTTGAAAATGCCACAGAGTGGTAACCAATCCAGCACCAGTCACAGAGAAAATTGCTTAACACAGTGATCGTTTACCTACAGAAGACTGAGTTGGCGGGGCTATGAGCGTTTCTCGAAGGAGAGAGGAAATTTTTGCATTGGCAGAAAGACATATATTTGTGAAGATTTGTTGAATTTGTGCGTGCTTCAGGTTTTTTAACATTTTGCGTTTCTTGCTGCCTAATCAAGCTTTTATGATTTCCAATTTTAATGAAAAAAAATCTCCATTTAAATTTCGTATATTATGATCAAAGTAAATTTTTTAACTTTTGGAATCAACACAAGATGTCTAATTTTACTTTTAGATTATTTATATAATACAGCATATAATTATTACTTAATTAATATCCAACACAATAATAAATAAATACAGAAATTTAAAGTAATATATAGTTATAAACTCACTTAGTGCCTCTGCGTGCAGCAATAAAATCTAGTTTATTTCCAATCACAGGAAGTGTTTTTCTTCGAGGAATATCTTTTATTGTTAATGTTGGTGCACAGTTCTCCCCACAAGTGGATGCATATTTCTTGTACAATATTCTTTTGTGAGTTAATAAACGGCTTATTAGCTGCATGATACCTGAAAATCTAATATATCTGATAATATTATAGTACTTTTTCTTTAGTAACGTTAAAAGCCTGATAGAGTTCCATTGTTTCCCATCGCAAATTCAAGAGCAGCGATAAGTCAATCACAATAGCTAAAAGTCCACGAAAGTTGCGTCCTACCCACATTTTTTACTATTTTCCAGTTCCAATGTTCTCTTGAGGGCCAGCCAGACCCTTCGAACTTATATTTTAATGTGTATAATAAATAATTAACTATCTACACCATTGGTACATTAATCATACCAATACTATTACAAATATTTTCAGGTGGTTTGTTAACGTCATATACGCAACAGTTACGTTGCTTGCACACAAGAAATAAATATAGTATTAAGCTAAGAAAAAGAATAATTAGAACATTGAAAAGAACAGGGTCTTTTGGGAATAGCTGAGCTATAATATAAAAAGCAAGGGATAAATATTATAGTACGGGTCGAATCCTGTAACACCATAAGCACAGCGGCTAGTCTCTCAACTGAATGGGCTTATTAATTAATATTTTCCTTACTTTGGGATGTATCTTTGGTTGAAGACATTGATAAGCTACCAGACCGAGGTAAATCTTCCCTCGCATCCTGACTTTTGAAAGCTTTATATTTTTTCTTTTATTTTCATTTAAAATCTTAAAGTATTTGGGTTATTAATTTTGTATTATTTCAAAATATATTGCCTTTTTCATCATTATGATATTTATTGATTTCAGTAAGTCATTAATATAGACAGTAAAGAGTAAGGGCTCAAGAACACTTCCCTGTAGAACGCCATAGAGTTGTATTTCTTGTATTTGTTAAGGTTTAGTAATTATTTAAAATGTACTTTATTTATTCCTGTATGTTGTTCAGATACTTTGTCCCTCATACTGTAGTTTTCATTTTTTATCATAATCTAATGCTTTACATAGTCAAATGTTTGTGTACATCGCAGAAACTTGCATACACAAATGATCACTTATCAACATTTTACCTCATGCAAAAAAAAAGGATAATTGCACACACTCACACAAACACACACACATTTTTACAGTATTTATGGCCAGACTATTAAATGTACAAATAATTAGCTTGAAAATTTCATTACGAATATTTTTGCCTTTTACACCATACAATTCAAAGATTAAATTACAATAATTATTATTACTACTTGCGCAGATTTTTCAAAGAGGTCTACCCCAATGGGCAGACTAATGAAGGCAGAGTTCTTGATTTATTTCTTTGTGAGTTTGATTTTAAACCCAAGTGAAGTGAGGATGGGTTACCTAGTCAGGTCATAAATTATGTCACATGTTTAATATAAAATAATTGAAACAAGTTAATTCATTATGTAACCATTTATATACCAAAATGAACTTAACAAAACATAGATTCTTATGACAATAAAGTTTATTCAAAATGACCTCCGTGATTTTGAATACAGGCCTTCAATCTGCGCGGCCAGTCGTCTATCGCAGCACGAACGAGGTCCATGTCAATATCGGCGGCTGCCTTAATCAAGGATGTCTTGAGTGACTCCAAATTGGGATGAGGCTTTGAGCACGCCTTTTCCTCCAAGTGTTGCCATATCTTGTAATCTAACGGACTCAAATCTAGACTGGAGGAGGGCCAGTCTTCGTGCCGGATGAAGTCGATTTCACGCGCCGCCAGCCAGTCTTGTGTGCTCTTCGCTCTATGAGCTGGCGCCGAATCTTGTTGGAATACCCAGTGCCTGTTATTGAACATGGTATGAGAAACAGGTTCCACAAGGTTCGTCAGGACTGTATTTTGATACACAACTGCATTCGTTTTTACACCTTTCTCACAAAAATGTACCTCTGTTAAGCCCCAATAAGAAACTCCCAACCATACCATGAGCGAGGATGGAAAATGACCTAGTTGGACACGCGGAATACGGTTGCTCGCTTCTTCACTACTGTGTGCGTACACCTTATCATTTTGTTTGTTGTAGCTCTCTTCTACGGTAAAAATTTTTTCATCCGAAAAAAGAATTTCCCGATATTTTTTTCCCGCGTACCGCTTTAACAAAGCGCGGCATCTCTTCAGTCTCAGGACCATTAGACGAGTATTTAAACGATGTCCTGTTTTTCTTCGATATGACCGAAGCCCTAAGTCTTCATTTAACACCCTTTTCACCGTGGTTCTGCTTAACCCCATCTGAAGGGCCAACAGTTTCTGCTTACGTTTGGGATTTCTTTCACAGCTTTTATCACTGCTGGAGTCCTAACAGACCGACTGCGACCACTTCTTGACCTGTCATCTACACTAGAGTCTTCATTGTATCGTTTGATGGTAAGATAAACGAATCTTTTGGTTATATTCAAATTTTTCAGTATGTCAAAAATTTGAATTGGCGCGTAACCGCAACGATGCAACGCAATAACTGCAACACGGTCTTCTTTAAGCGTCCACTCCATATTTAAAAATGAGTATAATTCTAAAAAGTATACATTTTTATTTTCATGAACAATTCGAAATTCGATTTCAATAAACTTTTTTGTGGCCAGCATTCTAAAAGAAAAAAAATTACTGTGTGACAATACTTATGACCTGACTAGGTATAATAATTACAAAGCAAGTTGAGTACGGGGGACGAGGCAGGATATCGCGTTCGACTCATTTGAGAAGATTCGACTAGTTATTCGATATACCGCGCGATCGGTTAATCGGTCTCCTATCAATTGAGTACTTTCATATACCTATCCTACCACAACCATATAACTATGTACGTGAGTAGTGAGTTTTCATTATAGTAATATCAAAGCTGATGTAGAAGATGATGATGAAGATGTAATTTGATCACTAAGTACTCTTAAATTACAATCGTCATAATGCGCTCCTTTATCGTAATTGTATCTTCCTATTCTTTATGTAAATACGGACGGATGGAATAAATAGGACGAGTACGTCGCTATAAGACTGCGGAATCCTAAAAACGTCACAGACAATATAATTCTCATCATCGTATACTTAAATGTGTAACATAAACAAAGTCAAGAATCGTACGTTTCTGAAAATATACTATTAGCCCAATAGTTCTGTCTACAAATTACCTATGCGAATTTAGGTAGGTACTTAACTTCCGAACCAATTCTGAGAAAACGTTTATAGTTTTTTTTCGCTCTGTAAGTCGGTTGGGAGTTGGTTGGGAATGTGCGGGCACCACCCAAATAAGTACCTGTAAACTTTATTAATAGCATTTAGGTATACCATTTTTTGGGTTTGGTTATAATGTAAGTATAAAACTAGAATTTGTAATCTTAATAAGTCTTTTTTGTTACTTGCAGTAAAAAAAGCGTTAAACTTACCTAAGAACTAGAAGTACAAGATCAGTAGGCTACAGATCTTTTCACGCACAAGTCACTCTTCACACGTCTTGAATCAAACTAAAATAATATCAGAAACAATTTAGAACCGTAATCTGTTTTTTTCTCAGAAAAAAACACATTGAAATGGTAATAATTCGGTGAATTATGCATGGTGCCGATGTTGTGCCACCCAGAAACAAATTTAAATAAATAAAAAAAAAGTTTATCTCAAATCGGTACCTATAAGCAGTAGGTAGTGCTAAGAGTATAAAAAGAGGTAATGTTAGATCACGTAGATATAGATGGTTTGTATTTTCTATAAGTTTATTACACACGGAGATCTTATCGTGGTGACGAAGTCTCATATTTTGTTTACTGTTTAGATACCTTTGTAGGTACCTACCTACATAATATAAACACAGTATAAAGAGTAAATATAAACATGATTACAATTAGATAGTGGATTTTATATTAGTAGTAAATTAATGTTATTATTAAATGAAATGATTTTTTATATTTATATAATTAGAATGCCATTTAAAAATGTTATTTATGAGTCAATGTTAATGTAGGTATATATAATGTAGGTTTGTTATTATGATAGTAATGTTTCTACACTGTCGCATTGGGGAATACCTGTAATGACTGATGTATGCAAGATAAATAAATAAATAAAGAAATGAAATGATCATTTTACTTTTGCTAATCACCGCTTTGGGCTATAATAGGTACAAATTATTGTAGGAGTAATTCTAATGTAAGTTAATATTTCTAATGCATATTAACCCTAGATAGCTAACCTCCGTCGATTCGACGGGCACCACGCACAAATATCGCTCTCTCTTTTTAATTTTGAGTTGGAATGAGCTGTCGCTTTAATAAACGACCTCAGTGCCCACTTGACACGACCCATCGGCGCACACGTCACAGTAGGTAAGTGTTTGGTTCTCGAGTAATGCTAACTATGCCCGTCGTTTCGACGGGTGGTTAGCTTTTTTGTATTACAGTGAACTTTTACTTTGTCTTATAATTGTGTTCGTATTTGCAGATTTTCAAAATGTTAGATAATGATGCAATATCAGCTATAATTAACGAAGAGCTGCGTTTAGACAATTTCGAGGACGATTCAGCTAGTGAAACGGAAGATTTCATTGAGGAAGATGAGTTCTTTGAAGATGAAAACTACGAACCCTCGGACTCTGAAGAAAATATCCCTGTTGAGCAACCGGTGCTTCCTTCCAGCTCGTCCACAAGTGATCTCGAAAGGCCTTCATCTTCGCGGATAATTTAACTACCGCAACCAAACATCAGAGGTAGGAACCGGCACGTATGGGCAACCACAAAGGGACAAACTTCAAGAAGAATTGCGATGAGAAATATAGTTCGTGCGGCTAGAGGACCAACTCGATCTTGCAGGGGACTAACAGGTGAGCTGCTGTGCTTTGAAAAATTTATTACTAATGATATTTATGAAGAAATTGTTAAGTGGACGAATGTGGAGATTAGTGTAAAGCGAGCAAATTATGAAACAATATCGGCTACACAAAGGGATACTAATATTTTAGAAATAAAAGCCCTTATTGGTATACTTATTTTGTCAGCAGCTCTAAAGGATAATCATTTGACTACAGATGAGATATTCAACAAAATTTTTTGCGGTATTGGATATGTTGCCACTCTAAGTCGGGAAAGATTTGATTTTCTTGTGAGAAGCTTACGTTTTGATGACAGAAGTTTTCGCCTACAACGATCACAAAATGATCCTTTTACACCGATCAGAGTGATATGGGATATTTTTGTTGATCAGTGTCGTAACAACTATACTCCAGGGACTAACGTCACTATAGATGAACAATTACTGGGCTTTCGAGGCCTATGTAAATTCCGTATGTATATTCCCAATAAACCAGCAAAATACGGGATCAAAATTGAAATGATGTGCGACAGTGGATCATATTATATGATAGATGCTATACCATATTTAGGAAAATGTACTGAAACTTGTGGATTGCCCTTAGGTGAATATTTCGTCAAAGAATTGACCCGTAGTATCCACGGAACGAATAGGAACGTTACGACGGATAACTGGTTCACTTCGATTCCTTTGGTAAAGAGTTTAGAACGAGAGCCTTATAAGTTAACTTTAGTGGGTACATTACGTGCAAACAAGAGAGAAATCCCTGATGACCTAAAGAATAACAGAAATAGAGAAGTAGGCAGTTCTATATTTTGCTACGATGGACCAATGACTTTGCTTTCATTCAAACCTAAACCATCTAAAATTGTTTACTTGTTGTCATCCTGCGACGAAGAAGGCACCATAAACTCAGTGTCGAACAAGCCTCATATGATTGAGTTTTACAATGCAACCAAGGGAGGAGTGGACACTTTCGACCAGATGTGTTCAAACATGTCATGTAACAGGAAGACAAATCGATGGCCCATGTGTGTATTTTATGGAATGATCAATATCGCTACTATCAATAGCTACGTTATTCTTTGTCACAATTTGTCGATATCTGGTCAAAAGATCATACCACGACGAGATTTCCTAAAAGGATTATTCTTACAGCTTGTCGAACCTTGGCTAAAAGAAAGAATAACAGTAACAACAATGCCTAGGCACGTCAAAGATAACATCCTTGTGGTGCTTGAGTTGCTACGATCCTCGACCTCAATCGACCCAAGGGCAGTACATGAACGACCTGGTACATCAGCAGCAATTGAACCTGGTACCAGTGGCACCCCGGAAGACTCTGTGTCTACAACTACAACAGAAAATCGCAAAAGGAGAACGTGCGGCTACTGTCATTATAAAAAAAAGCGTATGACAAAAACGTCATGCGCTGTTTGCAAGAAACCAATGTGCGGCGAACATAAAGTTGATTTTTGCCTAACTTGTGCCAAAGATAAATAGTTATTTTTGTTATATGTTATTATTTTAGGTTCTTGTTAGCTCAAAAATGTTAAATTCCGACACGACTGTCTTTTTTTTTCTAGGTTATAAGTATTTCAATAAGTTTAGTACATATTGATCTCATTTTTATAGTGCCTTATAAATACTTCTGTTAAACCAAAAAATAAATATATTTTTTGAACTGATTGTTTATTTACAATACTTGCCGCTTTTATACACATAAAAATAATGTTATTTATTACATTCCTAACAATAAAACATGTCAAATTTTAAATACCCGTCGTTGCGACGGATGGTTAGCTTATTAGGGGTATGAAATAAGGTTAGCTATCTAGGGTTAAAGTAATAATACATAGCATTCTAATGTAAGCCATGGCTCTTCAGGTGGCAGCGAGAGATACAGCCCAACACTGCCCGTGAGGGCGCTGCGGTGCCCGTCACAAGCAGTACGCCGCGCCGCTAGGGCAGAGACTCGGGGTCCGGCTCCACACTGCCATCTCACATAGGTATTTAGAAAAGAGCCATTACGAATTTGGAAAGAGTGAAGACTGAGAGAAGCTGGGTGAGGTGGTACGTCAGAGTACTGTGAGTTCTCTCTACCCATTGCCATAGGATGGGCTTAAGTCAGCTATAGTAGAATAAGAGTGACGTTATTCCCAACAAACCCTTTAATTTGATACCCATAATAATGTATCAGTGCATTAAAAATAATTATTCCCTCATTTTATGTAAGTATTCCACTTTGTTGGATTTAGAATAACGTTATACAGTCAACCATGAATTATCATTCAAACCTAAAGTTTTTAACATGATCCGTGCGCTCGACCAAATCATCGCCTATGCGAACGGATGTGGGATCTGTAGAAATTAATGCCAGGTACTTGGTCTAAGCCACGTTAAGTTTCAGACCACCGTTGTCAAGCGTCTTCTTCCACGCCTTTACACGTCAACCTGCCCCTGTCCACGTCTGCCAGCGCGCTAACGTCAGCATATATGAGCAACCATGGAGGCTGCTCTGCTGCTGATGCTGTCTGACATCACGTCTAATATCACGCTAAACTAGAATGGACTAAGGACAGAACTCTGGTGTACCCCGACGGTGATGGGGAAGGGTTTCGTCTCGCCAACAGCGGTCCGAACCATGGAATCGGAATCGCAGTACATATTAATAAAAGCCTCTGAAAGCCCTTTGGATCGCAGTGCCCACCAGATCATCGCTCGAGGAACACAGTCGAAGGCCTTCTTCATGTCCAGGAACTGACAGTGCAGAGGCGTATTCTTCGTCCTGTATTTTTCCGCGATAACCCTTAGGGCAAAAACAGGGTCCATGGTCCCATGACTAGGGCGAAACCCATATTGAACTTCCGAGAGGGTACACATTTGCTGGATCCGGGAGTAAATAATCCTCTCAAAGATTTTCATGGTGTGGAATATAACCTTTATACCGCGGTAACTTCTACACTCCTACACTGACCCCTTACCTTTGAAGACTGGAGTAATAATACTCAGCCTACATTGGTTTGGGATCCGCCCACTGAGGAGTAAGCGGTTAAAACGGTTTGCTAAGATGCCCACACCACGGGAACCCATCGCCTTCCAGGCCACGATGGGGACTCCATCGGGTCCGACATCTTTCCGATTCTTCATGCGGTAAAGTGCAGTCTGGACTTCTCCAGGCGTCATCAGTGGCACTAGTCCCTGATTCGGAGGGAGTTCCGGAGGCTGCACCTCTTTGTGCTGTTTATTAAACAGCTAGTGGAAATTAACTCCGCCGTTGCCGGTCCCAAGCCCGGATGAAAAAGGAGAAGGGTTGGTTTGGTAGAAGACAAAGCCAACTGTAAAAGGTCAACGCCGAATCGTGGGCGGCGGTCAAGTAGCCCACCCCCGGGTCCACCCAGCGATCCCGGAGAGGTTTTTAGTGGCCATGAAGGATTAAATACCCTCCAAAAGACTAACGTGGAAAGACGTGGGAACCCACCATGATTATGTCCCAAGAAAACCATCTCATGATGCAAGGAAAGAGAAAGTGTGTTCTGTTGGACGACCCGTCTAACACCCGGCGCCACTCGGTACCCGGGCTGCATGGTGTGAAATCGGCTACAGCAAGGCTTTTGATTGTGTCGACTGGGACTGTCCATGGAGGGTACTGTCTGAGCTGGACGTACTCAACCATTTAACCGCGCTGCTGCAGTCTCTTTACTATAACAGCCAAGGAATGGTGAGGGTTGGCGAGATCACATCTTGTGCGCACTCTGGTGTTCTTCATATTTTTTTTTGCCTGGGACAGAGCCTAATTTACATTATGTTTCCTAGGCTAATTAATATATCTTTGTGAGCCATAGCCCCGCGGCGCTGTTTTTAACTACTGCATGAGCTGGTGGGAGCCCCGAGCGCCGGTAACAGAGACAGTGATAGGAGGGCCGTCTCGTCACTCGTTCCTTCTCATCAAAGTCCCCCGAGAAGCTCGGGGCTTCCATCATCTCGAACCTAAGCTATTCTACTTTTTCGTTCTTTATCTCTACTTCATTCCAGTTCTAACATTTATGCCTCTCGCACTTTCATACATTACCGACCTTTCACACTTAATTACTAGCTATCTAAATCTTAAATATATTTCATCTTTTATTCCAGTCCTCTAGTACCATACTCGTCTCGCTTGTATGCCTCTCGCACTTTCATATCGGCCTTTCATACTTATGGGGGGGGAAGGAGTCATCCTTATTTGGGAAGGGGGACAGGTTGGATTTTTATTTTAGTTTTATTTATTCTTCTTTATTTTATATTTACAGTTTTGCTTCATTAGCAAGGTTTTCTATTTTATAACATTGATATATATTTACTTACATTACTTATTTATTACACTATTAGACTAATAATATATAACTTTACAATTTCTTTGTTTGTTTATATTATACTTATTCTTATATCTCAGTTTCTTAATTATGTTACATTTATTATAATTACTTACATTTAATATTACATAATATTACTTAAGTAATTTTAGGTGCTATTTCTTTTGTTAACAATTTTTATTAATTTTATGGTGTATTTTATGGTATTTAGGTGTTCTTCATATTACGTACGGTGTACGAGTACGGTGCTGAGACTTGGACCCTGAAGAGAGCTGACCGCGATCGAATTGATGCTTTCGAGATGTGGTGCTGGCGAAGGATGCTGAGGATCCCCTGGACAGCGCATCGCTCCAACGTGTCAATCCTGCGAGAACTAAATATACAGACAAGGCTCTCTACCATCTGCCTACGAAGGATTCTGGAATACTTTGGCCATATTGCCAGGAAGAATGACCACAACCTAGAGAGGCTAATGGTCACTGGCAAGGTAAAAGGCAAAAAACCACGTGGTAGAAGTTCAACACGTTGGACTGATCAGATCCGCACCACTCTGATCACACCGGTCTATGAAGCTCTGCACTCGGCGGCAGATCGGGACGGATGGCGTCGAGTAGTGCGCAACAAGCTACTGCAGCGAGAAGGTGGTCTCGACCCTCGGATCAGCATTGAGCAAACCGAACCGAGGAGGAGGAGTGGAAATACAAGCGCTATCTCTTTACCTCAGGGTCTTTTACACAGCGGCACTTGGGAATATCCTGGAGCGCGCCAACAGTTTAGATGAGATTCTGACCCTCAGATGATTCTAACTTATGATAGTGGTCTCGTCTGGCTCTGGCGACAGTTCTCTTTGTGACGCGCTTGGCAGCGCTGTAAGCGTCGCGGTGTTCAGGAGATCCGGTCGTTTGCCACATTTTAAAGAGGACTTTCTTCTCACTAGTCTCCCTCTGGACTGTGTCGTATCACCATCAAGTTTCCACTATTATTTATTATTAGTAGCAGTGGCTAGTCTAAGCGACTTCGCTTAGACTAGCCGAGCACTGCCTTCACCGCCACAAGGATAGCCGCCTGAATCCTGTCCCAGTACTTTTGAACTGGTTTGCCTTCGGTGTCAGTGCACTTGTCACCGACAGCTGAGGGGAACTCCTGGGACCTGGCTTCAATCAGCAGCCACCATCTGATGCGGCGCTGGCACCGCTCGACACATTTGGCTTTAGGCTTCACGCAGAGATCCATGACAAGAAGACTGTGTTGTGCAGTGAGACTCTCTCCGGGTATGACCTTGCAGTTGGCAAACTTGCCGATACTATGTCTCCTAGTGAGTATGAAATCGATTTGAGTTGCGCTCTTCATGCTCCGGTAGGTGATGAGATTCTTATGTGAGTCATAGCACCTAATAATAATTATATTTATTTACTTGTACGTTTATCCTAATACTATTTAAATCTCGTTTACGAGCTGCCCTGCTAATTCCGCTTTCTGAGGGTAGCATTACTCATGTGGGTAGGAGCAAATAGTCTAGTGAGGAAAAAAATGTTTGTGCAAGTGTTCGTTGGCTTAAGGATTTCGGCGGTTGTGTCGAGGCTTATGCCGGCTGGTCTCGTTGCCATGTGTATTAGTAGTCAGCCGGTGGATAGAACGGTTTTCGGGTACTGCTCGTAGCCGTGGTTAGTTGAAGGATCCTGGGGAACTAGTAAGGGATACCAGTGAAGTGGCTGTGAGGCGTACGGTCGCTCGTAGCCGTTTTAGGATCCTTATAAAACCGCTACCATATGATTAGGTAACAGTCGTGGACTGGTACCGAGTAAGTGTATTGCTTTTTTTGATTTGTTGGTATTGTATTCCGGAGTTCAGGTCAGTTTGCGAACTGAAGGCATACGCCATACGCCAGGCGTAACAGAGAGCGACGCGCTCAGTCTATGCATACTGAAAGTGATATCAGCTGGCCTTTTTTAGATTATATAGAACCTAGTTTAGGAATGCGAGGCATGGGCTATAGGGGAGTGTTAGAGGCCACTAACTCCAGAGTCTTTGCTGCTGCGCTCACACATGTCACATGACATATTCTACGAACCACCTCGGGGGCCGATCAGGCCGGTACGTCGTCTCAGATGGGCATTTCCGTCAGGAAAGTATTGGCTCATAGGCAAATGGGTTCCCTCTACTACTGCACTGGCTGTTCTTTTGCCCGCGAAGTACTGGCATGCGTGCTTTCCTTCACTGCCACCCATTAGGGGTAAAATCCTCATTTCTGTAACTGCATGAATAGGCTCAGTAAACAAATGCGTTGCTATCGTAGTATCACAATAACGTTGCCGTTTCTTTTGCCTATTCTATTTTAATTTTGTCTTACTATCATGTATCCTTTGTTAAATGTGTGATATGCTTTGTGTATCTATTCTTATTGTGTGAATTCTTATGTTATGTATACCGTCCATTTCAATTCGGCAATAGGCTCAACACCTGTTACCTGGGACAATAATGCATACGGTGAAATTTGGGCGTATAGTATGCCTCTGCCTACCCCTTCGGGAATAAAGGCGCGACAATATGTATGTATAATATGTAACAAATGGTTGCCTAGTCGTTTTTTGAAAATTTTCATGTTAGGTACATTTATAATTCATGGGTTTTTTTAGTATGCTGAGTACAATTTCCGTGATAATTTTGCAATCCAATATGGCCGCCGCGCTGTTGTTAAACGTACGCAATCTATACGTGTACACAAGCGGCTCCTATACTCATCTAATTAACTTTTACACATTTTTATATCTTAAACGGTGCATCTAAGCTTGAAAATAATGAAATATTCGGCCCCTTTGTAATCACGATACACCTACCAGAAAATAAAAAGGCCTAAATAGCATTTTCGATTTTATAGGATTTTGATGTTTTGTTTTTTATTTTTTCCAATTTAATTTTTAAAATTTCACAATACCTACATGTTATTTATCTTACGTGTCTTTTGCGATTACTATATTACCATTGTCTTAGGGCTTAATACAAAAAATGATTAAAATTGAAAAGTCAAGTACGTTTTCCTCTTCTGGATCGATTTTTCTTGTTCTTGTACAAGATAAATCTTGATACCATTAAACTAAAATAAGAAAATGTTGAAGGTAAGGCTGTACGGATCAAGTTTCCTTTGCCTGCCCAAGATGGGCGAAGACAACTAACAACAACAATCAATGACTTGTCAAAATTTGTAAAATCATTGGAAGCTGTAGCATTGCATAGTTTAATTTAAAGTAATAAGTTTAAAATAAACCAAAATGACGGCAAAAACTAAGACCGAGGAGCCCAAAAAAGAAAAGGTTGAACCAGCAGCAGCTCCTAGTGATGATTTGGTATTTACATTTCCTGTTTTTACTGTAAAATCTTTTCATCAAATCTTGTACTTCATAAACAGTTTTGTTTTTCTTTTTTGTAGTCTGAGGAAGATAAGCGCTTGCAGGAGGAACTTAATATGTTGGTAGATAAATTGATGGTACGTATTTTTCTTTATGTTTTAAATGTAAATCAATGTATCAGATTCTAACCTATTTCGGTGTTTGTGAGCAGGGCAGCGATGTAGATTTATATTTACCAGCTTTACAAATGTTGAGTAAACTTATAAGAACATCTACCACATCAATGACATCAGTACCAAAACCATTGAAGTTCCTAAGAGAACATTATCCAGCCCTGAAGCAAGTGTATGAAAAGATTGAAAACCCTGAAACAAAGAAGTTCTGTGCTGATGTCGTTTCGGTTCTGGCAATGGGAGTTAGTGGCTCAGTTGTAAGTAGAGTTTATTTTTTAGTAACTTGCTCAATAATTTTGATAACAACTTTTAAAATATTATTTTACTTAGGAGGCTACTGAGAAAAGAGAATGCCTGAAATACTGTCTCTTAGGAACAATGTCAAATGTAGGAGACTGGGGACATGAATATGTTAGGTATGTATAATAATTGTGCATATTGTAAATTGTATGTAAATAGATCAGCAACCCAGACTGACTCAATACTCAAGAAATGCCAGAGGTTAGTTTATGCCCTATAAAAACATTCAGTAGCTCAGATCTAAAAAAATATCAATGACTTTCAATATTGAAATTTCTTCAAGATTTATAATGTTGTAAGAATCCTTTGGCACATTGCCAAAATCTACATAATATATGTCTGTATAAAATGTTTTTTTTTAAATTTATATTTACTTCATAAATTGATTTACCTTTTTTATAAATTCTATGAACAGTGCTGAAGTTATAAACTTCCTTAAAACAGTTGCTTGCTTACTGATTCTTACCAATTTTTTATTTATGTAACTAGACAACTAGAGGGGGAGATAGCTGAAGAATGGAATGTAGACATCATGGATTCCCTTCTGCCATTGGTCAGAGATGTGGTCTCATTTGATATGAAGCATTCGGCTGAGATCCAAGCTTGTGATCTTTTGATGGAGATAGACCGCCTTGATCTCATCAATCAACACATGGATCAGAGTAATTATCCAAGGGTCTGCCTGTATTTGATTGGGTAAGCAAATTATTGACTTGCTGTTTGATTATTAATGTAACTTGCCACAATACAATAGCAAAAACATTTGAGCTGTTATCACAGTTATTTATGAAATCTATTAGATTGTCCCATAAAGGTGATGGGTGGAAAAAAGTGACTGCTATTGTGTTGGGTTAGAGAAGGAAAGCTCTAAATAAACCCTTAGATCAAATTGATCAGTGTGGTATAGGAAGGTCAAAATACACCCAAAAACCCTCCCGAAAAAAAAAACCAACTGCTGACAATGATATTGTCGTATATTATCAGTATATTACCAGGTGGCCTATAGTTGTCGGCAGTTGTCAATAGTTATTTGTAATATGAAAATTAAAGCAAATAATTAATTTTAATTTAACACCAGCTATATTTTATAAAAATAAAAAATAAATAAATAAATATCCATCACGCCTTATCCCCGAAGGGGTGGCAGAGGCATATTATATGCCCACTTTTCACCGTGTGGATTTCTGTCCCACGTAATAGGTGGTGAGCCCATTGCCGTGTTGAAATAGACAGACGCAAGTTGTGGCTACCTGCTGCTGAAGTTTTCAAGCCGCCCATAAGGCCTTCAACCAGGCTTAACGACTGCCATTTTACTGGCAACCGGGACCAACGGCTTAACGTGCCTTCCGAAGCACGGAAACGCTCGCAAATGTAAATGCCACAAAGTGGTCACCCATCCGAGGACCAGCCATAGTGAAAGTTGCGTAACTCAGTGATCGTTTACAAAACACTGAGACCGCTAGGCCACGAGCGCTTCTTTTTCTATATTTTATATTTTCCTGTAAATGAAAAGATAGGATTAACTTCAAAAATGTATGTCAATTCCAAATTGCTCTTATTGTTTATTTCTTTACAGATGCGCCAGTTATGTTGTAGAGCCAGAGAGTACTCAGATTCTTCAAGGAGTTTTAAAAACATACATTCGTTTTGGAGAATATCCTCGGGCCTTGCTAGTGGCCATGCAACTTCATGACAAAGGAAAATGTGAAGCAGTCCTGAATGCCTGCACTGATCCGTAAGCATCACTACATATTATAATACAAAGTCGCTTTTCGCTGTCTGTCCCTATGTTTTCTCAGAACTTTAAAACTGCAACGAATTACAATGCGATTTTTTTAATAGTTAGAATGATTCTCATAGAAGGTTTTTATGTATAATTTGTTAAGTTTTTGTATACATTGACCAAATTATAACTATATGTATTGGGGATGTCAGAAAAAAAAATGCCGTCTGAGGGCTGTTAACACAAAAACAAACCCTTGTGAGATATAACAAAATAATGTATCGTGCAATTGTGTATCTAATGTAGGTCTACAAAAATGTCTGCGTAGACATATATCTATCTCCTAAGAATAACATACTATTTCCATTTTATTATTTTAAAAAACCAGCAATTATAAAGCGGCAATTTGAAGGCTATTTACACAAAATATGCTATTAATTATACATTACGTATTTTTACTATTTTAGTTGGCTTCAGCATTTCATGTAGATTATTTGGTCGCTTTACACTTTGCAAATGAAATGAATATCTTACTAATTATAGCAAAATCAAAATAATGCGCAAAGAAATTAATTTTGTGTAACCAGCCTCTGAAGAGTGGAAAAGTAATCAACGAATTTTAAAAATGTTCATACATTATTGTGAAATGAATAAACGACGGGATTAAATGGGTGCCACGGGGTTCGAAGTATGTCACGGGTGAAGCCGGGCGGGTCAGCTAGTACGTTATAATTAAACATTTTTGTTCAGAGTACCTAGTTTTAGGCAGTCATAGTCAATAGATGATTTTATTAATAATATATTTTAAGGAGAAACTAATTAGCGCTTCTTTCATCGAAGAAGCGCTCGTGGCCCGCGAACTCGGTGTTCTGTAAACGATCACTGCGTTAAGCAACTTTCGCTATAGCTGGTCCTTGGATGGGTGTGCATTTAGATTTGCGAGCGTTTTCGTGCTATGGAAGTCATGTTAAGCCAAGTCTAAGGCCTTATGGGCGGCTTGAAAATTTTATACAGCCGGTCGCCACAGTCTGCGCCTGTCCATTTTAACACGGCAATGGACCACGTCCTGTTACGTGGGACTAAAATGCATACATTGAAATATAGGCGTATAGTATGCCACTGCCATCTATAAAGGCGCGACAATATGTATGTATGTACATCTTTCATTCAATAAATATTTGTTATGGTTGTATGTCTAAAAATATGATAAACATTATGGTTTGTTACAAATGGAACCAGAATTCCACCAATGATAAAAAACTTAGGAACCTCAAAATATTTATATTTTACTGCTAATTTAATAAAGTACTGACAGTTCTTCAAAAACTGTGACACAAGCATAGATTAAATATATTTAAAAGGTGCATTATCTTGTAAGAGAGAAAATGAGATACCATCTCTCAAATAAGACTGTAACATACAATGTGACACTCACAATAAACTATAGTAGAATCTTTACTAATATTACAAAGCTAAAGTGTTTGTTTGTTTGGTTGAACGCGCTAATCTCAGGAACTACTGGTCGGATTTGAAAAACTATTTTTGTGTTAGATAGCCCATTTATCGAGGAAGGCTATAGGCTATATATCATTACGCTACCACACTGGGGAGCTGAGCAGTAGTCATAAATGTCGTCAAATCGGGCAAATTTTTATGCATTATTGTAGAATTTGTAAGCGACGGGATTAAATAGGTGCGACGGGAGGTCGAAATATTCCACGGGCGAAGCTGTGGGGGTCATCTAGTAGTTAATATAAAATTTTATTTTACTTACAGTTTGATCAAGAAGCAGCTGTGCTATATGCTTGCCCGTCAATATGTACCTATCGAGCCAGAGGATGAAGACTTACGTACAATTCTTCTTAATGCACATATCAATGATCACTTTCATAGTTTGGGTAGGGAAGTAAGTATTTATTGAACCATGTTATAGTTTATTGGTGAAGAACTTTTCATTTTAGTTGTAATTGCAAAACATGAAGGTAACTTGAGAGTAGCTTATACTTATACCATGTTATTTGTTAATTAAGTACTCGAATTTTTTATAACTTCGTATCCCAAACCAACCTCATCTGCCAGCTGGTGATGAACGAACTAGGCTCAAGATGGGTCAGAGGGTTGTTAGTAAATGATGGGAATAAAGCCAGAATCACTCTGTTTTCCGATCCTGATTGCATACCAATGAGGTTTGGAACTTTTCAACAGCACACTTGTTGCCATCCACGCAAGCAGGGTGTGAGCAGAAATATTCAGACCGAGATTCTTACCTGAGACTTCCATGCTGCAGTGCATACTATGTCTACTTGCTTCACCATGACGAAAGGTCCACGATTCCTAAGCCTTACTAGCTAAGATTGTCACTACAGAAAAACGAGTAAAAACTATTCATAATAACTTCACAATAAATTTCATGATTTTTAACCAAATATTAAATTAAGGACTCACAAGTTTTAGTAACATTTGAACTTAAAACAATATTAGTAAGTTTATTATAATATAGTAATTATTAATTTCTCAGCTTGATATTATGGAGCCCAAAACACCTGAAGAAGTTTATAAAACATGGTTAGAATCTGCCGGCTCAGCTCTGCGGCCATCCCTTTTAACAGAACATCCAGTGGATTCTGCAAGACAAAATCTATCAGCTACTTTTGTAAATGCATTTGTAAACTGTGGCTTTGGACGCGATAAACTTGTTACCACCGAAGATGGAAATAAATGGATGTATAAGAATAAAGACCATGGTAAGACTATTTACTTTAGAAAATTCGAATTTCGAATTAACCTTCCGATTTTCGGTTTTGAACACTAGAACAAATAAAGCTACCACATAGAAGAAACCGAAGTGTACCTTGGTGGTGTAGTGCAATATAGCGACCTCAAATCCAGAGGACCCCGGTTTCAAGTTCTAATCCTGGGTCGGTATATAATATTTGTACTAGGTGTG
Organism: Thumatha senex; assembly: GCA_948477245.1. Lineage (NCBI taxonomy): Eukaryota > Metazoa > Arthropoda > Insecta > Lepidoptera > Erebidae > Thumatha > Thumatha senex. Next base: position 10,635,179 of record OX419735.1, read on the forward strand.
TTCTATATATTATATGAAGTATGTTTTTTTAATGAATCATTGCACATTCTTAGTAATGTTAGCTAGACTTTTTAAAATAGTTTCAAATCAATCCAAGCTATAATATAATATTTATTTATAATTTATTTTTTCCCAGGCATGTTATCAGCAGCTGCATCATTGGGTATGATTCATCTATGGGACGTTGACGGCGGTCTTACTCCTATTGACAAGTACCTCTATACCACCGACGAACACATTAAGGCCGGGGCTCTACTGGCACTGGGTCTCGTCAACTGCGGCGTTAGGAATGAATGCGATCCTGCTTTAGCTTTACTTTCCGATTATGTGATGCATTCGAATTCGAATTTTAGAATCGGCAGTATTTTAGGTGAGTAGTTTGTAAAAGATTAAAAAAAAATTGTCTGTCTTACTGGCTGACTTATTAACGCTCAGCCCATACCCTTGAACCTCGATACTTGAAATTTTGCACATAGATACTATTTTATGATATATACAAGGGACACTGTCGGATTTGCATGAAATCCCCTTGATAGTAAAATAGGGGATGATTTCTCGGCCTACCCTGACCTCTTCTACCCTCTGCTTTCGCACAATATATATTCTTCGTCAATCGTTCCTCACTCATTCGTTGGACGTGTCCAAACCAACGGAGCACGCCCTTTTCCAGCTTAACGCTGACACTTTCATTCAAACCTGCCATATTGCGTATCACTTCGTTACGTATTCGGTCGGCCAAGGTAACGCCGCACAATTTTCGAAGTGATCGCATCTCCACAGCATTCAATTTACTTTCATGCATCTGCTGACGTACCCAGGTTTCGCTACCGTAAAGCAAAGTTGGCACTAGCACTGCGTTGTGAATTGCTAGTCGTGCTTCTTTTACGATGCTTTGTCGCTTTACTAATTGGGACAAAACACCGTTAACTTTGTTTTCGGCAGCTACTCGCCGATCTACATCCAAATCACATCTTCCATCCGCGCTAAACATACTCCCTAAATATACAATTTCATTCACTTGCTCTAGACGTTCCTGGTTTACCCTAATCTCGCAATTAGTTCTTACGTCATCTCTTTCAAATACTAGAACCTTAGACATATATTGACATTTGGTTAGAAATTAAGACATGTTTTAGGGTTTCTCGAAATTCTACCATTTAATAACAGGGAAACCTATTAACACTCAGCCGGAATCCTATAAACTTGAATTTTTGGGGCAAGCTACCCTTATAATTTAGAGGGTCACTACTAATAAAGGATTTTAAGTTCCACCCTTAAAGTGTAAATATGGAAACTTAAGAACTATATCACGGGCGAAGTGGGATGGCACTGCTAGTTTTGTCATAATAACTCAGAGATTTTAGTAGGACCTTTTAAATCCCTATTACTGAACTAAAAAAACTCTACCTACTAATATTGTGAACGCTAAAGTTTTTAAGAATGTATGGATGCAAACTACTGAATAGATTTTGATTAAACTTTACAGTAATATAGCTTACACATCAGAATATCACAGGCTACTTTTTATTCCGGGAACAAGTTCCTGTGAGAAACGGTAACGGGAAAACCTGTCCACGCGGGCAGAGCCGCGGGTGTCAACTAGTAACAATATAAAGGTACCTCTTGTCCGCAGGTCTGGGTGTAGCCTACGCTGGCACTAACCGCGAGGACGTGCTATCTCACTTGCTGCCCGTGTTGAACGACACAGCGGGGACACCCGAGATCTATGGACTCGCTGCCGTGGCTTGTGGACTCGTCGCTGTAGGCTCCTGCAGTGGAGATGTAAGTCTTTTTCTTTATGCATTCCCAGTTGCTTACAAACCCCCAAAAAGAAGTGAACCCCAGAATCTTATCCAGCTATGCAATTCACAAATCTCAGATCCAAATGCGCTACCGCGCAAATGTCATTGATCTTCGAGTTCTATGAATATCGAAGACATTTACGCCGTAGCAGATTTGAATCCGAGATTTGTGAATTACATGGCAGGTAGGATTTGGATTCTGGGATTTACTTTTATTTTCTCACCCAATCCGGTAAGTACTCCTACGTCGTTGCCTCTTCTATTAGATAGTAAGTACATCGGTGGCAGATGCGGTCGAATGGGTCCCGGAGATCTTGATGGGTCCACGCTTGCAGTGGACATGGTAGTATCTCCGGTAAATTAAAGTTTTGGTTGAGATTTTATTATAGTGATTCATATTGCATACTGTCACGCCTTCAACCTTGAAGGAGTAGGCAGAGGCATACTATACGCTTAAATTTTACCGTATGCATTTTTATCCCACGTAACAGGTGGGTGAGACCATTGCCGTGTTGAAATGGAAAGGCGCAGGTTGTGGCGACCTGCTGATGAAAATTTTTAAGCCGCTCATAAGGCCTTCAACTGGGCTTAACGTTTGTCATTTTACTGGCAACCGGGACCAACGGCTTAGCATGCCGTCCGAAGCACGGAAACGCTCGCAAATGTTAATTGCCACAAAGTTGTCACTCATCCAAGGACCAGCTATATCGAAAGTTGCTTAACGCAGTTATCACATGAGCGCTTAATTTTATTAACATGAGCGCTTAATTTTATTAACATGAGCGCTTAATTTTATTAAAAATGTTTTAAAAATATGAAAAAAATGCACTCAAAAATTATTAAATTTATTTTACTTCATTATTTTTAATTATTTATTTTATACTGTGTGCCAAATCTTGTTAAATAAGTCATAGTGAATATGTCTAAAGCTTAAGTTATAAAATCAAATTGTTTTCAGGTCACGTGCGCTATTATACAGCGTCTCATAGATGATAACAAGGATCTACACTCTTCAACTTATGCTAGATTTTTGCATTTGGGTCTTGGTTTATGCTTCTTAGGTAACTAATCTGTTATATACTATTTTATTATTTAAGGTATGCCATAATGACACACTTGTAATGCTGTGAAAACAAGCTTAATCTGTGGCCTACAGCCGATCAAATGACTGTATTGCTTGCCTGATAAAAAAAAGGGGAAAGCTAAGAACACTATCGGATCATTATCGGAGCCATAATCCTAAACCTGTTAACCGGTATCCTAAATATGAGGACACATATAATTCTTAGTTAAAAAAATTATCAAAGGTACTTAGGCTCAAAATTTTGCAGCCGCCCCTCGTACAGCCTAGTTTTTTAAATACTTAATTTTTTTTTTTAGTAAATACACTGATCACTGTTAATTTGTAGACAGAACTAAGTAATGGTATAAAATAAACGTTTAATCGATATATTTTGAGTAATAGAGTTTATTTTTTATTGACTGCCTCTATGGCGCGGTGGGAGTGCATCCGACTGCTACGCAAGAGGTCGTGGGTTCGATTCCCACACGGGTTCATAACGCACGCCTCTTTTATGAGCTGCTTTATGTATCTAAAACCGATGAAATAAGATCCACTTTACGAGAATGTGTGTTGAAGAAAAAAAAACGAAACAATAGGAGCAGGCATAAATTTTCGCCGCGCGGTAGAAAGTGAAGATATTACTTCCTCTTCTACGCCGAACCGGCGGTCTACTCTTCCTCTGTCTTACTAATTTTCGATCAGGTCACGTGTCCTGACGCGTGTTAAACATTTTTTACCGATCCTTACGGGCCTCCGCACACTAGCTTCTTTTAGTAAAGTTTCTTTTAGTTAATCGGCGACTTAATAGCTTTGTGGAAGCCAGATGCAGCGACTGAGCGCGACACAGTATCGACACAGTCTCAAATTCGCCGGATTGCGGATACTAAAAGAAGCCAGTGTGCGGTGGCTCTAAAAGTGCACAACATACATACCTACATACTGTCACGCCTTTATCCCCGAAGGAGTAGGCAGAGGCATACTATACGCCCACATTTCACTGTATACGTTTTTGTCCCACGTTACAGGTGGTGAGCCCATTGCGGTGTTGAAATGGACAGGTACAGGCTGCGGCGACCTGCTGTTAAAATTTTTCAACCCATAAGGCCGTCAACCAGGCTTAACGACTGCCATTTTACTGGCAACCGGGACCAACGGCTTAAAGTGCCTTCCGAAGCACGGTTAAATTTAATAAAAATGTGTCAATTTTAGATGTTAAATTTGGAAATAAATTTTGAACCCGGTGCCTTTTTAGTGAGGTAGTAGCAAAAAGCGTAAAAGGTCTTATGTGTCCTGGTAGTCTCGGACTGTAAAAGTGCACAACGCCGCTAAAGAAGTTTTCAGTTCATAAAAGTGTCGTATGTGAATGTGGTGCAGGTTGCAAGGAGCGCACGGAGGCGACAATGGCGGCCCTAGAAGTGCTGCCGGAGCCACAGCAGTCGCTGTGCCAGACCACGCTGTCCATGTGCGCGTACGCGGGCACCGGCGACGTGCTCGTCGTGCAACAGATGCTGCACATCTGCTCCAAGCATTACGAGACCGACGTGAGACACACTACACTTACTAGTTGTACACTCAGGGCCGTATTTCAGAACGTTTATCAATACTCAAGAAAAACTTGAGAGTAGTATTTATAAGGCAAAAACTTTGATTGTTTGTTCTTATTTATGTCAAATTGTTTAATAACAATTTATACTTGTTTAAAATCTTAATCTTAATCACTACATATTATAAAACAAAGTCGTTTTTCGCTGTCTGTCCCTATGTATGCTTAGATCTTTAAAACTTCGCAATGTATTTCGATGCAGTTTTTTTAATAGTTGGAGTGATTCTCATAGAAGGTATGTATAATTTGTTAAGCTTTTGCATACATTAACTTAATTATAACGATATATGTTGGGGGTGTCGGAAAAAATGAGCCGTCTGGGAGCTTTTAACGAAAACGCTGCCTAAACCCTTTGAGATATAACAAAATAATGTATTGTGGAATTGTGTATCTAATATAGGTCTACAAAAAAGTCCGCGATGGTATATGTCTATCTCTTAATACTATAACATATTATAACATACTATATCCATTTTTATACTTAAAAAAAACAGCAATTATAAAGCAGTAGTTTGAAGGCTATTTACACAAATATATTATTAGTCCTTATCATTTTTAATATGTTAGTTGGCTTCAGCATTTTATGAATATTATTTTGGCCCTTTACACCTTTCAAATGAAATGAATATCTTTGGAGATATGTCGAAATCAAAAGAAAAAATGCAAAGAAATTAATTTCGTGTAACCAAATCCGACCGACCAAATGCGAGCGTAGGTACTTGAGAGCGGAGGAGTAGGTAATCAAGTAATTTGGAAAATGTTTATACATTATTGTGAAATTAGTAAACGACGGGATTAAATGGGTGCCACGGGGTTCGAAGTATGTCACGGGCGAAGCCGGGCGGGACAGCTAGTAATATTATAAATGTGAAAGTTTGTATGGATGTTTCTTACTCTTTCACGTAAAAACTACTAAAAGGATTTTAATGAAACTTTACAACAATGTAGCTTATACATCAGAATAACACATAGGCTACTTTTTGTCCCGGGAACTAGTTCCTGTGGGAAACAGAAACGGAAAAACTTCTCTACGCGGGCTAAGCCGCGGGCGTCAATTAGTAAGATTATAAATGTGAGAGTTTGTATGGACGTTTGTTACTCTTTCACGTAATAGGTACGGCATAGATTTTAATTAATCTTTACAATAATATAGCTTATACATCAGAATGACAAATAGGCTACTTTTTATCCCGGGAACAAGTTCCTGTGGGAAACGGGAACGGCAAAACTATCTACGCGTGCGAAGCCGCGGGCGTCCACTAACAGTTTACAAATCTAAATTTAGGATGAATCCTATATCTCAATACTGCTTCTCCCGTGACATACTTCGTCGCACCCAGTTTAATCCTATCGTTTAAAAATTTTACAAAATGTATGAAAATTTTACCGATTTGTTGAAATTTATGATTACAGCTCCGCTCTCCAGGCTAGTAACGTGATGATAGCCTATAGCCTTCCTCGATAAATGGGCTATCCATCACAATTTTTTTTTTTTATTTAAACAGGTTCCTAAGATTATCGCGTTTAACCAAACAAACACTTGCAGCTTTATATTATAAAAGATTTTTTATAGTTAGCCGCTTTTTATAATTAGAAAGCGTTCCCAACTTCCAATCAAATCTGATTCCATATTCAAATCATTTGATTTATTCAAACTGATAGCTTTGCATATGACTGGTGATACATTTTAGTAAGATTTTAATTAAAATAGTAGTGCTTAAACTCACTTTTTCTCAAACATTCTATTTTAAAACTGAAAGCTTTATTTCAGAATGAACAATCTTCAACGGAAGACACGGCGTTCAAGAAACAAGATAAGAAAGATGCCAAAGAGGGTAGTAGCAGTAGCTCTTCTGCTGGTAGCTCCAAGGACGACAAGAGCAAAGGTACATTATATCCACTATTACTGTACTAGTATTTCATTAAGGATTAAAATTTGACACAATGCAATGCAGCATTTAAGTATGTAATAGGTTAATGCTTTGTGCATGTAATGTGTTAATGTAATAAGGTGCATGGGGCCCTACCAAGACCTTCCGGGCCCATCTCAACCTCTCGTGCTAGTTGGTGCACCTGCTGTATGCTGTAGTGGTTCGATTCCCACCCAGGATAAAACTTTGTGTGATAAGCATGATGGTTTATTCTGTGTCTGGGTGTTATTTATCTATAATATGTGTGTATATAGTTTTAAATATATAAGTATGTTTATCAGTTATCTGGTTACCATAGTACAAGATCTGCTTAGCTTGGAATCAGATGGTGTTATGTGAGTTGCCCCAACGATATTTATTTATTTATATAACTTGGGAACTATATTGTTGTAGGCAAGTCGAAGGACAGCAAGAGCAAGGAAAAGGATAAGGAAAAGGAGGCCAATAAGGAACTCTCGTCGGTACAGGCCGTCGCTACCCTCGGGGTAGCAGTCATCGCTCTGGCTGAGGAGACTGGCGCCGAAATGTGCACCAGGATATTCGGACAGCTGGTTAGTTCTTTACTTCACTGAACATTTACGTGACAAAAAACTTTGACAGCGAACCTCAGTCGCAAGTTCAATTTAATACTTTTGTCCTTTGCGTTCTAAGAACGCATTTTTTTCACTTAAATAAAAAAAATATTAAATTTACTCTGCGATGCTTGCCACTTCTGCCAAAGTGGCAAGCATATAATAATGATAAATAGGCAGCTGTCTTATTGCCAAAATAATAGTAGCTCTAGATATATATCCAAAGTGGAACGAGGACTCCAAAGCCGAGGTTCTGCTGGGAGCATACTTCAAGTAAGCTTTGGAGCGCGCATATTACTATTAATTGTAACGTCACGTAACGGGATACTAGGCATGCGTGCCAATGGTCTCACTATAGGGGAATCCGACGATCGTGCGAAGTGGCGAAGAAGAAGTAGGAAAGCGGACCCCGGGTGTCGCGAGACGGAACTGGGACAGACGCCTGGATGATGATGATGATGTAACGGGATACTAGGCACAACAGGGGTAAAAAGGGTGTAGAGGGGGTAGTCACATAGAAAACGATTCGTGTGCGTGTTTCTAGGGTGATCCAATGCTATGTTACAGGGTCGTTACGGAGAACCGGCTGTACGTCGAGCGGTGCCGCTGGCCATTGCTCTGTGTTCGATATCGAACCCTCAGCTCGCCGTCATCGATGTGCTAAACAAGTACTCGCACGACTCGGACAACGACGTCGCATACAACGCGATCTTTGCCATGGGACTTGTTGGTGCTGGCACCAATAACGCCAGGTAACATTTATATTAAAAACAGAAAAGTCAAAAGTATTTGAAGCGCGTTTATGAAGCGATTGATGAATCTTATGAAGCGAAAGAAGTATGCATGGATCGTGAAGCCTGGCGATCTGTCCTCTCTGACTACCCCGTCAGGGATACAGCGTGAAGACATAAGATTTATTTCAATACTAGCGGACGCACGCGTTTTCGCTCGCATGAAATTTTGCTATCAACAGATACCCCTGTAGCTATAAGCGTTATCGAAATTCCTTCAACCCGCTTTTTTGACTCCCTTAGGGGTAAAAGTTTCTAAAATGGTATAAGTTCATTTAGTAGATAATATCAAACAACATAACTGTAGCTCAAACTCTCTATTGCACCACCTTCTGAGTGGAATTATAAAATTTGTAATAGTAGATTTTACAACAAATGCCCAAAACGAACCATTTTTATCCGAGACTTTTAGCAGCTGATGGTTTAAAATTAAAAGCGAAATTAGTAGTTTTGAATACTGATGGAATTTGTTGTTCCACTTTTTCACTTTTTTATGCTCTGTAAGTGTCTATTTGTGCAGGATTTAGGTTGCACAAAATCAAATTTTGTGCACAAGTTTATTAACGTATCTACTCATACATAAATGTATCTATATTACTGCAAAAAAAATGAGCCATACTACTATGTATTAACACAATAAGAAGTTCATAGATAGAATTTATTATTTTATTATATTTACTTTAATTTACTATACTATCTTCACGCTGTATCCCTGACGGGGTAGTCAGAGAGGACAGATCACAGACATCGCGATCCATGCATACTTCTTTCGCTTCTTCAAGATTCATCAATCGCTTCATACACGCACGACTGGGTATCCGAGTACTTTTGACTTTTCTGTTTTGAGCAATCTGCTCACGTGGTCTTCATATGTGAGTCTCAGACTACCCTGACTCCTTTTACCCTCTACTTTCGCACAATATATATTCTTCGCCAATCGTTCCTCATTCATTTGTTGGACGTGTCCGAACCAACAGAGCACGCTCTTTTCCAGCTTAACGCTGACACTTTCATTCAAACCCTCCATATTGCGTATCACTTCGTTACTTTAATTTACAACTTACTTTAATTTATTTGCCTTATGTGTTATGTTTTTTAAGACATTGAAGATAATAACATTTAAATTCAAGTACAGTAGGTTATTTAATAATTTTAAGTAAATTATTATTTCAAAATTAATTTTATAGTAGGCTGTATGTCATCTACACAAATTCAGCAAAAAATTTTTTTGTTTATATATATTTTCTTTTATTATTAAGTAGGGATTTATGATTAGCTGTAACAAAATCGGTCATTTTTATAATTTTGATATTCACCATGGACATAAGTTGTGTAGATGATAATAGAGGAGTATGTAATATATGTGAGGTATGTATCGTGTGCAGGCTGGCGACGATGCTGCGCGCGCTGGCGCTGTACCACGGCAAGTCGCCGGTGCACCTGTTCATGGTGCGGCTGGCGCAGGGGCTGTGCCACGCCGGCAAGGGCACCGTCACGCTCAGCCCCACGCACGCCGACCGCCGCCTGGCCAGCGCGCCCGCGCTCGCCGGCCTGCTCGTCGTGCTCACCGCCTTCCTCGACTGCAAGAACAGTGAGTCACTTCTCCAGCACATCATATATAAGCTTCAACAATATACACATATATAACACACTATCATATGCTAACATAACTAATTATTACAATTTAATTATAATAATAATTAATTATTAATTGATTGATTCTTTCATTAACTATTATTCGATTCATAATATAAATTTATTAATTATAATATTATTATAATTAATACTAACATACTATCATATGCTCACCGCCTTCCTCCACTGCAAGAACAGTGAGTCACTTCTCCGCGATATGCAATTTTTTTTTTATATTGTTGGGTAAACTCACACAACGCTATCTGATTCCACTCTAAGCAGAGCTTTTACTATGGTAACAAGATAACTGATATACGTACTTATAATTTCTAAATACATACATATTATAGATAAATAACACCCAGACACAGAATAAACCATCGTGCTCATCACACAAAGTTTTATCCTTGGGTGGGAATCGAACCCACGACCTCTTGCGTAGCAGTCGGATGCACTCCCACCGCGCCACAGAGGCAGTCAACATCCCGCTACGAGGAGGGTGTCCTATATTATATACTAGGTGACTAGCCCGGCTTCTCCCGCGACGTAATTCGAACTCCCGTCGCACAAATTTAATCCCATCGCTTATAAATTCTACAATACTGCATTAAAATTTGCCCGATTTGTCAACATTTATGACTAGTGCTCCGCTTTCCAGGGAAGTAGCGTGATGATATATAGCCTATAACCTTCCTCGATAAATGTGCTATCAAATACAAAAATATATATCCATCACGCCTTATCCCCGAAGGGGTGGCAGCGGCATATTATATGCCCACTTGTGTGGATTCCTGTCCCACGTAATAGGTGGTGAGCCCATTGGCGTGTTGAAAGAGACAGACGCAGGTTGTGGCTACCTGCTGTTGGATTTTTTTAAGCCGCCCTTAAGGCGTTCAACCAGGCTTAACGACTGCCATTTTACTGGCAACCGGGACCAACGGCTTAACGTGCCTTCCGAAGCACGGAAACGCTCGCAAATGTAAATGCCACAAAGTGGTCACCCATCCGAGGACCAGCCATAGTAAAAGTTGCGTAACTCAGTGATCGTTTACAGAACACTGAGACCGCGGGGCCACGAGCGCTTCATCATACAAAAATATTTTTTTCAAATCCGACCAGTAGTTCCTGAGATTAGCGCGTTCAACCAAACAAACAAACAAACTCTTCAGCTTTATAATATTAGTATAGATATGGGCAGCGCATCGCACGGAGCGACTAATGACAGTGGGCTGCCGCTACCGCGCGGCTCACACAACAGTCGCGCTCTAAATAAATCGACTAGGTACAAAACTGCTCAAGTGACAACCCCGCGCGGACTTCGCACGCAATCATAAAACTTTGGCGCGCAAAGAAAATTCAACGTTCGCGCGCAATTATAAGTTTCAATTTTGCTTGCAGGCTACTAGTCTAGGTATGATTTTATACCTAAAACTGACTTTTGTTAGGAAGTGACACTTCTGTAGGTAGTACTATTACTTATTCTGTGTCGCTACTACTAATGTACATTTTAGTGAGAAAGAAAGACCCAAGAAGTGCTGGCTTGACGTCGTTAGGGATGACATGCGTGCCAATGGTCTCACTACAGGGGAGGGATGCATGATGACAAACCATCTTCAGTGTTCCATCTTTGAATAGAAAATCATTAAAACCGATCCACCTATTTTTTTTTTGTCTTCTGCCATTAACTCAGTGTGGATTTGATAGGGATTTAGATTTCACCTATTCAAATGTTATAAACAAGTTTTTTTTTTTGATCAGTTTACTTGTTGTTAGCAATCACCTCCTTTTCTGTACCTACCGCGCCTCCAACCGGAGCTTCCTGCAGGTACCGCGCCCCCCTCCGCCCCTCCCCTCCCCTCGACACGTATACTATAGGACATCCTCAGCACCATGATCGGAGGGAGCCAGCCCTACCACATTGAAATTCATGCTATAGACAATGGTTTACACTATATTGTCTTTGTTACAGTAATCTTGGGTAAAGCTCACTACTTGCTGTACGTGTTGGCGACGGCGATCCAGCCGCGTTGGTTGGTCACGCTCGATGAGAACCTACAGCCCTTGAATGTCAGCGTGCGCGTCGGACAGGTAAGACTTTGTGTTCTGGACAGAGGTTTTTTTAAAGCGTTGTGGCTGTCTTGGGAAGACTCATATTATGTACTAGGTGACCTCTCGGCTTCGCCCGTGACATACTTTGAACTCCTATCGCACCTATTTAAAATTGTTGCTTATAAATTCTACAATATTGTAAAAAAAATTGCACGATTTGTCGACATTTATGGCTACTGGAGCAGTAGCCATAAATAAGCTCTTCAGGATAGTAGCGTGATGATATATAGCCTATAGCTTTCCTCGATAAATGGGTTATCTAATATAAAAAGAACTTTACAAATCCGACCAAGTAGTTCCTGAGATTAGCGCGTTCAACCAAACAAACAGCTTTAAATGTTAGTATAGATTTTTGGAAGCACGTGTTTTTTTTTAATTTGAATATAAACAATTTATTTACAAAATATTCTAACAAATTAAGTACATCGAAAAGACGACCACACTTCTCTTATGTCCTCGTGCTGCCGTGCATTTAACTTCAATATGTAATTTTCTTTTGCAGGCTGTTGACGTCATCGGTAAAGCAGGTACTCCCAAAACGATCGCTGGTTCCCATACACATACCACGCCTGTGTTACTGTCGTTTGGCGAAAGAGCGGAACTCGCGACCGATGAATACATCCCGCTTTCACCCGTCATGGAGGGATTTGTCATACTGAAGAAAAATCAAGATAGCGTCATGGCATCTGTCCAGTGATAGGTTTATATTTTATTAGATTTAATGAACATTTATCTGTATTAATTTTTTAATTCATATTAAAGTATGAGAATGATATGAAAATATTTTTATTATTACTACTACATAGTCTACATACCCTCTAAGGCTATTCCACAAAAAAGACGTTATACTGGTCATATGCGTTTTTGCAAAATTTGTTTTTATAGACCATAGGTTTTGTTTGCGTAGATGACGCGTCTTACGCAACCAAGGGTAAGCAACACACACTCTAGTGGCGATAACACAAGCTATTAAATCTATGTGATCTCCGGTGACTAGCACACTAGTCAATTATCGTCCAGTTCAGAGACTCAAACCTTAATGATGAACGCCTCTTAGAACAGTACCGATCCAGTTGAGCCGCTTGCTGTGCGATATAAAAAAAAAAGTTGTATGAAGACCTCAAACCGAATGTATTTATAATCGCCACCTCTGTTATTAAATTCCTTTCCCTGGCTCTACTTATCAATCTATATGAACTGACATGTGTCTCCATCTGCCTTTTATGAATTAATTGTAATTGTGGGTATGTGAATAATTTTGATAAATTAGTAGAATATTTCAAAATGTCTAACTTTTGAAGGTAACGATTTTTTAAACTACCCACCATGCTCCTAAATAATACAATATACCTACAAGAAGAAAAAGTTTTCCTTACATAAAATACTAAATTTAAAATTTTTAAAATAATTTAAAAACTCGCTTCGACATTTATTTTAATTTGCACATAAATAATCATGATGTTGGATTTTACACCATGGCTTGTTATATTCTCAATAATTATGATGTGTTCTGTATTACTTATATTTGCGTAAGTAGATAAATATAATATTACATCTTATGGTACTAATTTTGTGTGTTGAACAAGGAGTTGAGCCTGCAAATTAGCTTGCGACTCCATAGGAACTGATGAGGCGATAGAAATTATAATCCAAACCAAAATTAATTGATTTGACCAAGCATAGAAGCAACTACCATCTGAACTCTAAATTTACGCCTAGTAGGCTGTGCCAATATGTGTGTTGTGTACCAATATCTCCGGTATCTCGATCTCTTATCTCCAAATGGCCTAGCTTCAGTAAGCTGTAGTACAGCCCTCATCGTCTTGGCAGCACGTGTCTAGTTTTAACAATGAACTGTCCAGAGCCCAAGCTTACTGTGATAAAAGTTATGATATAGATACTTGTAAAGGAAGTGGGATGTCAGTTACTTCCAACAATCTCGATGTGGAAATATTCTAACTACAGCTGCTCCTAACACCCTATCAAAATAGATCCTGGACAAGGTTGGGATATTGAAAGCAATTGGGACTTAATGTTAAGTTTTTTTTATACTACCGAGCTGACAGACAAGCACATGGTTGTCCTGATTGAAAATGATTATCGTAGGCTGTAGATGTTAGCAACAGCAAAGGTGCTAGGCTCACTCTACCAACCCTATTGCTGTGTTGAAACAGACAGGGACAGTCTGTGGTTACATACTTTTGTAATGTTTTGAGCCACTCCTAATGAACTCTACTAAACAACACAGTTATGGCTTTACAACTACTATATTACTTGCTACTGCCATCTGAAACACGGAAACATTTCACTTTAATGTATAGCAAGTTGACGGCATTCTAAAATTGGTCACGTTACTGTATCACAAGGGAAGCAACTAATGAAATACTCATGATGCAAGTTTGTCATTATAGTATGAACAAATAATAAATATTGTGGGACACTTTTTACACAGCGCCATCTAGCCCAAACTAATATATAAATCTGAAGAGTTTGTTTGTTTGGTTGAATGCGCTAATCTTAGGAACTACTAGTTGGATGTGATTTTTTTTTTAAGTGTTGTAGAGCAGAACAGTAATCATAAATGCCGAGAAATCAGACAAATTTTTATGCATTATTGTTTAATTGATTAAATAAGTGGGACGGGAGTTTGAAGTATGTCATGGGCGAAGCTGTGGGGGTCACCTAGTAGGTACTAATATATTTCTAACAACATACATATTATACATAGGAAACACTCAAACTCGAAACCAACATTTTTTTTTTTCCGACTCGTTTCCTATGTGCGGCAGTTACATACACTAGCAGTGCGCCACCAAGGCAGTCAATAATGAAGACGATTTTAACTGCTAAACATTCAACTACCTGAGTAAACTAATCATTTACAGAACACTCAGCTAGAGGCAAGAATTGTTTTACAATTTTGACTGTGTACTGTATGCTGTATTTCTCATTTGTAGGATAGGTATAATTCCCTGGTGTAAGGGCTTCATCAAGGGCGATGAACAAGACAACATTGTGGCTTGGAACAACATGAGCATATCAGATCATGACACATTCTCTGTATCCCCCTTACCGCCTTACTTTTTTGTAAATGGAGTAATTGGTTATGATAAATTTTCCACTTCTGTTTAAGTGTTACCAACAACATTATTTTAAATTTATATTTAAATTTATTAAGGCAATAAAAATGTTTTATTTGCTAATGCTTACACTGTTTATTAAATAAAAGTAGTTATTTACAATATCATAACTTGTTTTCTTCTTGTGCTAATGATGCATTCTGGTCCTCACCTTCTTTTGAATCTTGATCATCATTGTCATCACTGCTTTCAGAATGGGGTGAAACTTCCTGTTTGTTATCAGTTTTAGGTATTTTTGATTTCAGTTTAGCATTTTTCTTTTTCTTCAACCGTTTAGCTCGCTTTTTAGCTGTTCTCTCTTCAGCTTGCTTTCGATTCTGCTCTATTTTGTTATGATATTCATCATCTAGTTTTTCCTATTAACAAAAAATGAATTAAAAATAAATAAAGACAAGCTTTAGTGTGTTATAGAATCTACTATGTTACTGACAACTGCCATCTGAAGAATTGAAACACTTGTGTGATAATGAATGTTTGGAAGTTGACAGCATTCTGAAATTGCTCAGGTTATTATATCCCGAAGGCAAGTGACTGGTGGAAACTTTATGACGGAGTTTGTCATTATAATACAAACAAATTATGATGATGATTAAACAGCTAAATATTCACCCATCTGAATGATCATAGTTATTATTTACAGAACAATCAGCTAGAGGTAAGAAGTGTTCTAGAATTTTGTTTATGTATCATATGCTTAGTTTTTTTTTACATGGCAATGGGCTTAACACCTGTTACGTGGAATAAAAATGCATACGGTGAAATGTGGGCACATAGTATGCCTCTGCCTACCCTTTCGGGGTTAAAGGCGTACAATATGTATGTATGCTGTATTTTAGATTTGTGAAGTCATACCTTTTCACTTTTTTCTTGAATGAATTTTTGTCTAGCATATTCTTTACGCCTTAAATGACGGTAAACGTGGAATTCTCCTGATCCTGCACCAGCACTTGATCCCATCACATTACGAACGAAATCGGGTGCAGCTGCTAATGATTTCAATTTTGGAGGGTCCGGTATCACTACTGGCTTCTCCTGTTGACAATGTTAATCAATCATTAACTAGAATATGTATAACAAGTTTAACATTTATTTAATAAATAAATACTTACAGGATTTTTCATGAGTTTCTCTAGTTTCAATCTTTGTAGATCCGTTGCATTTTTAATGACTACAGGTTTTTTTTCTATTTTTGACTCAGTGTCACTCATTTTGAAAATTGGTATTTCTCCACGTATATAGATTTTTATTTACACTTTAAATACAAAACAAAATACAGGCAGGCATACAAACATACAAACAATCCGAAGACATTCATTACTGTCAACTTCATGACTGTCATGAGTGTCATGTTGTCAAAACTATTTTTAGTTATCATATCCCTTATTTCAAGCAAGCAAAGGAAATCGGTCCACATAGCCATATCATTTTAAATAATCGTTCTAATAAAAGCACTGAAACCACTATTTTATTTCAATCTGTTTTAATACTGAGGGGCTTCTATAATATTCTTTCAGTTCTCTACTGTGTCCACGTGCCCGTTTTACTTTTTTGTTCCATTCATTCAATCCAAATTCAACTACACGACACGCAGCGACGCAGAGTTAACGCAGAGTGCAATGTGTTTATCGATAATCATATGAATTCTTCTCAGCTCTAGTTTCACCTTCTGAAGGGCAAAAATCCGCAATAAAATTTCGGTTTCGGCATTCCGGTGGAAATTGGGAGTTGATTTTCCATTGAATTTACATAATTATTACCACGTAAGTTACTTTTTTATTCTTTTAAATACAATATATCAATTAAGTTTACGCCTATATCGTAATTATTGGCATTTTATATTTAAGGTAAAATGAATTAACCAACTTATGTCAATTGTTTTGATTTATTTACTGATCTGAAACATTCGATAAAAAATCTTTCTGTGAAAATCAAAAAATCAATAACCTCTTTTCTGTTTAGGATGCCAATCAAGTCCATCAAAGCTCGTCAAATCTTCGACTCTCGTGGAAACCCTACAGTAGAGGTTGACCTGGTAATTATAATTTTATAAATAAAAAAATCGTAATAAAATACTTGTAGAAATACTCAACTGGTCACCATATAAGTTATTTTACAAACTGGAAAACTATTTTGAACAGAACCAATTAACAATGTTTTTTATTTTTTTATTCTTATCTATGTATTATGCAGGTTACGGATTTGGGCCTTTATCGCGCCGCTGTGCCATCTGGAGCCTCTACTGGTGTCCATGAAGCTCTAGAACTGAGGGACAATGTTAAAGGGGAGTACCATGGCAAGGGTGTCTTAACTGCCATAAAGAATATCAATGATATTATTGCTCCTTCTCTTCTCAAAGAGAACCTTGAAGTCACACAACAAAAAGAGGTAATTTTATATTATATGTGTCTAGTTTTAAAACGGTATGAGTTGACTATCTGAATGGTAGATAAAAGCCAATGGAAATTTAATAGAAGTGACTTACAGAGTCACTTCCAAGTTTCATCTAGAATATTTTCCAAGACATTTACTGGCATTTCTAGATCTAGAAACTGATAAACATGTGTATTTATATATTTCTAACAAACATACATAGAAAAATCATGAAAACTCTTAAACAAAGATTTGCATACCATGAAAATATTTGAGCCAACCTAAAAAATACTTGAAACCTCAGCAACTGAAGTAGCTTATACTACTACTACTATGCTATCAAGGTAGTCACATCTATTCATGTGCCAAAAAAAAAAGGTGGTTTTCTGATATTCTTATTAAGTGAATCTTAAGTTATGAACAGACAGAATTCAATTTGGATTGTACAGGAGGAAATTCTACTATTTATACTTGAGAAGGGTTAAAATGAGGTTCAATTCAAAGTAAGTTGGACAGATGGCAAAATGAATTTTTAGTTATAATTCAGTGTTTAAGTAGATTTTAGAGTTCATTTAAAATGGATTCTTAATAAAACTCATACATTTTTTACTAAACAATTTTTTTTATTATATTTCAATATTTTGTTAACAGATTGACCAGTTTATGCTAGCCTTAGATGGCACAGAAAATAAGTCCAAACTCGGTGCCAATGCCATCCTCGGTGTATCCTTAGCAGTGGCCAAAGCTGGAGCGGCCGAAAAAGGTGTACCTCTATACCAACACTTAGCCGACTTAGCTGGTAATAACAATATTGTCTTGCCAGTACCTGCCTTCAATGTTATCAATGGAGGTTCTCATGCTGGAAACAAATTGGCTATGCAAGAGTTCATGATTTTACCAACAGGTAACTTAATCAGAATTCCAATTCCTTAGTATTACGTATAATATAATTATAATAAAATTATTAATTACTAGAAGACTCCCACCGGCTTCGCCCGTGGAATATTTCGACCTCCCGTAGCACCTATTTAATCCTGTCGCTTATAAATTCTACAATGATGCATAAAAAATTACCCGATTTGTCCACATTTATGACTACTGCTCTGCTCCCCAGTGTAGTAGCGTAATGATATATAGCCTATAGCCTTCCTCGATAAATGGGCTATCTAACACAAAAATATTTTTTCAAATCTGAGCAGTGGTTCCTGAGATTAGCACGTTCAACCAAACAAACAAACAAACTCTTCAGCCTTATAATATTAGTATAGATAAAAGCTTAATTACAACTTGTATTTTTTGTTAAATAGATTAAATAAAATTTAAACTATTTAACAAAAAATTGTTAAAAACAAAATTTGTTATAAATAGAAGGCAATAGATTTTTTCATACATTTATTGTAATTCCACAAAGAGCAGAGATTATAATAACCATTATGTGTAGTGGCCAGGGTTGATATGATTTAAATCACTTGATATTAATCACTGATTTTAATCAAGTGATTATTTTTTAAAAATCATTGATTTAAATTAACAAATTTTTACTGCAACCAAATCAGCCAAAACGTATCCAGGTACTTCTCCTGCCCCGACATAGACTACGGCGCAATACCAATTGCCATACATGCGAGTATACATGCTAAATCCAAAACTGCCTCAGGAACGATTGACGATCAGCGAAAGTGATGCAGCCTTAAAATTTCTGCAATAAAATTATGGAGATTGGTAGTAGTTTAAGGCACTGAGAAGGCAACCAAATTAGTCTCCCTTTTGAAGGTACTAAATTTAAAAAAATAAAACTTTTCTAATTGAATCTAAACAGTTTATTAACACTTACTAGTAAGTAAAGTAACTGCGACTGCGGTGGAACCAAAGGTGTATTATGTTCCTTCTCTATACTTTAAAATTTTGACTTCCCTTGTTAGTTTTTTATTAAATAATATAAACCAAAATACGTTGTTTTTTAAAATAAATAACTGACTATTAAATTAATAAAAAAGACAAGAAAGTAAAAAAAACAAAAAAATGTGATTTAAATCAAAATAATCCGATTTAAATCAAATTAATCCGATTAATTTGATTTTTTTAATAAATTCATGATTTTATCAACCCTGGTAGTGGCATTCCATAGCATAAGTAGAGTGAAACATATTACAAAAAATAAAATATGATACATACTTATTATTAGCTGCTTGCAATATAAACAGTGCAGCATCATTTTTTACTATTTATTGTACTTTTCCAACCTTTTTTGTATTTGAGTATCAAATACAAACAGGTACACAAATTCACAAATGAAATTGTGCTCAATACATCTTATTATTGTATGAAGTAGGTTCTCATGCCTTAAGGGTCATACCCACCTTATAGGCTTATACCCCAACGAACTTCAACTATACCCAGTCCCACACACAGTTACACTTTGAACAAGTTCCCCTTTTGCAGAAATGCTCCTGCTAGGTTTACTACAATTCTACAAAAATATGCTCAAGTACAAAAAATAATATTGTATGAATTACAACTTACTTGAAGCTATCCCCTTTCCAGAAGTCAGTTGTATTAACATATCATAAGTTAATACAGTCGCTAAAAGTTTAGTCGTTTAAAAGCCGTTGGTCCCGGTTGCCAATAACATGGCAGTTGTTAAGCCAAGTTGAAGGCGGCTTAAATAATTTCAACAGCAGGTCACCACAGTCTGCGCCTGTCCGTTTCAACACGGCAATGGGCTCGCCACCTGTTACGTGGGACAAAAATGCATACGGTGAAATGTGGGCGTTAATTATGCCTCTGCCTACCCCTTCGGGGATAAAGGCGTGACAATATGTATATGTATGTAAAAGTTTAGTTTGCGTCCAGGTGCTGCATCATTCAGCGAGGCTATGCGCATGGGCTCAGAAGTGTACCATCATTTAAAGAAGATTATCAAGGAAAAATTCGGCCTTGATTCCACCGCAGTCGGAGATGAAGGTGGTTTCGCCCCTAACATTCAAAACAACAAAGATGCCCTGTTCCTTATCCAGGATGCTATCCAGCAGGCTGGATATACTGGAAAGGTAACTTTATAAATAAATATTGTTGAATTTTTTTGTTTTACATGTCAATGGTCTCACCACCTATAATGTGGGACAGGAATACAAATGGTGAAAACTGGGCATATAACTCTTTACAGATTGAAATCGGTATGGATGTAGCAGCCTCCGAGTTCTTTAAGGATGGAACTTATGACCTTGATTTCAAGAACCCCAAGTCAAACCCCGCCGACTACTTATCATCTGACAAGTTGGCAGAGGTGTACTTGGACTTCTGTAAGGACTTCCCCATGGTGTCTATCGAGGATCCCTTTGACCAGGATGACTGGGCCGCCTGGTCTAACCTTACTGCACGCACTCCCATACAAATTGTTGGAGATGACCTGACGGTAAGTTTTTATTGCCAAA
Source organism: Thumatha senex (assembly GCA_948477245.1). NCBI lineage: Eukaryota > Metazoa > Arthropoda > Insecta > Lepidoptera > Erebidae > Thumatha > Thumatha senex. The sequence goes on from OX419735.1 coordinate 10,655,629, forward strand.
ATCGCATTTAAAAAACGTGTGAATTGACTTAGCACAAAACACTAGTATTCAGTTTGAAAAACAGATCTGGAATGCGAGAAGAGAGCTTTTATAGAATACTAGTTGACGCCCGCGGCTTCGTCCGCGTAGAGAAGTTTTCCCGTTCCCGTTTCCCACAGGAACTTGTTCCCGGGATAAAAAATAGCCTATGTTTATGCCTATGTAGCCTGATATATAAGCATTATTATTGTAAAGTTTTATTAAAATCTATTCAGTAGTTTTTACGTAAAAGAGTAACAAACATCTATTAATATTCATCTATCAAATAATATTATTAAGATTAAGATTGGCTTAGACTTTAGTAAGATATAACTCATAATAACTCTTACAGAAGTTAAAACCAATATTCTTTATTTATTAATCACTAGTACTAAATGTGCCGAGGAGAACTGGCAAAGAAACTATTTTACTTAAACTTTATAACAAATGTTCTTGTCTTGGCAATTATTTCTTAACATAGCATTTTACCAATAAGCTTCTTATATAACCACTTTTCATACTACAGGCAGTGATGGGCACTTTCTCCAAATCTCCACCCTATACACAAAACATGCTTGACTGCATGTATACTACATTTATGTTCCACACAGCAATAGGTTCACCTATTACATAGGACAATGTACTTTATCTGGATAAAACTCGAATAAGTTTTCGAAAATAGTACCCACATTAAAATGCTGGTATCTTTAATCATTGTAGGTAACAAACCCAAAACGTATCACCACAGCTGTAGAGAAGAAGGCTTGCAACTGCCTGCTTCTGAAGGTGAACCAGATCGGCAGCGTCACCGAGTCCATCGACGCTCACTTGCTGGCCAAGAAGAACGGGTGGGGGACCATGGTGTCCCACAGGTAAGGAGAGACATTATTAGTCAATCAATCATCGAAATAGGACCTGTAATATACTATTACCGTGGCGCTTCCCTATTTCTATAGGATTTACACTTAGTTGCTTTCGAGGTCTGCCGCTTTGCAAAGGAGGGAAGAGGAATTACGTTCTTTTCCAACTTCCCCACATTATCTTTTGATTAATTTCGTTGCAGGTTCCAAGACATGCTAATTTCTCCTGGGACTTCACCGAGATCTAGCTTGGTGTAACTTTTCTAGTGTTTTGGTCTTTTTTAGGTTTTTGGCTGTAGATCCTGGTTTACAGGAGTCACAGTAATAGGAATGCGGGTGCGATTAGTCCCAATAAAAAAAAAACAATCTTCATCACAGATTTTTCTATTGCGGCTTTATGACTGGGCCCATCAAGTTCTCTAGGTCCTAACGACCTCATCTGCTAGCTGCAGTGCACCTGCTGATCAACATATAGCGTTAGGGGGTCGGACAACAATGCTGACAATCATAAGATACCATAAACTAGCTTTCCTGTGTCTATCACGCCTTATACCCGAAGGGGTGGCAGAGCCATAATATGCCCACTTTTCACCATGGGTATTCCTGTCCCACGTAATAGGTGGTGAGCCTATTTTGTCATTAATAAAGTGCGTATTCTCTTTCTTCGAAAAGCCACATGAAATCTCCTAGGATAGTGATATACCAATGGAATAGATTTTTTTTTAAATTTATTCTCTTTGACATTAGAAATCAAAATCTTATACTTTAATTTATTAATACAATGAATATTTCATAAAAACAGCAAAATAGTCAATAAGAACATGGTTAATAGTAGTTATAAATCCATCTTTGTTAGGTCGGGAGAGACAGAAGACACCTTCATAGCTGACCTCGTGGTGGGTCTGTCAACGGGCCAGATCAAGACCGGAGCCCCGTGCCGCTCCGAGCGCCTGGCCAAGTACAACCAGATCCTTCGCATTGAGGAGGAACTCGGAGCTTCTGCCAAATACGCTGGCAAGAGCTTCCGCAACCCGGTCTAAAGTGACAACATTCAGAGCATATTCTATCTCATACAATGCCATACATAATTGTAGCAGTTCCAAGTGTTAAATGGAGGTGAATATGCTCTTCCTCATTCAGCATTTGATACCTTCCAGTATCATCGGCATATGTTCTATGCCTATATAATACCGTAAGTGTAACAATATTGTATAAGAGTATTTCAGCATAGTACATGATTTAGTAAACAAAAGCTGTGAGATTTAATAATGGTTGTATAAGTATGTATGTATTCTAGTGTTGGATGTATGATGTTATTTATTTGAAATTTAAGTTTATTTTTTATCGTTAAAAATTATCAATACCAGTGTTTAGAAATTCAATAAATATTGTTAATTATGAGTTTTCTTTTTATTTAAGTAATAAGATAAAATTGATGTATTTCGCAAAAATAAACGGCGGAAGAAGGGACATGGTGATAGATATAGTACCTACGTTTACGAAACCCTACATTCATTGAGAGTGGTTTAACATACAAAGGACGATTTTTTCTTTAGGCATAGCTTATAGTGGTTAAGTCAACAAACAAAAAATCTACACGTGGCTTAAAACTGTCCTTATAACTCGAATCATTCTTTGGCGCAGCCCGCCTCATTCAAAGCAGAGATGCCGTTATCATAGCCTGCTGGGTTTGATAGCAACCCTCAGGTAGGGCCAGAAATAACTTCTTCGCTAAAGTACGGCGTGCAGTCGCTAAATCCCGAACATAATTAAAAGGTTAATTTCCAGCGTGGAACCATGCAAATGGTGGTACACGCTCGGTCTAAATAAAACCTGGTCTGGGTGCCGCCTGAGCCTTTAATCCGTCCGTTGGTCAGCAGGTGACAAGGGGCCCCCCTTACATTTTATTCGAGTCGTTCGTTCATTTACCTAGCTTGATTTGACCCCAGTCAGGGGCCACTGAGACCAGGGTGATGATCTATTGTTGTGTTTGGAACGGTTCATAGCGACAGCGGGTGACGCACAAGCGATTAGCAAGTCGGGCGAAGCGACGTTTCTACCACCGTCGCGGACGTGACATGATGAAGTGTTTTATTCGAAATTTTTTAACACAGAGTTTTGACCAAACGTAATGTCATTTGAAGTAATAATCTTATAAGACTTATTATTATTATGGTCTTTAGTTTTTAGATATATATATAAATTTATCTATCTAAAATTACCGGTTAACTCTCATATCAACGAAACCCTTGGACCTAGAAACTTGAACATTTTAGGGTATGCGACCCTTATAATGTAGGCAAGCTTAAAGTTTATTGAAGTAGTCACGGGTGAAGCCAGAGGCACAGCTAGTTACGTAAATGTAGGTATTAGGTAATATTCATCAAAATGTTAACTTCTGTCGTGGAGAGTCCACCGCTTTCCGCCTGTCTGTACCCCGGGCCACCCGCTCTCGTTATGTACGGAGCTTTAGCTAAATACCTTCTTATTAGGCGGTGTTATAACAAAAATACAACGTAAGTAGGTAGATTTACCTTGTCTCTACAGAATAGAATGTTTTACTCATAAGTTATTTCGACAGCAGATTACCCACCACAGTGATAAGTACTAAAGTAAACAGTAGGTACTAATATCATCAAACAAAAAAAATTACTTTCGATAAACAGTGACATTGTACAATAGAAAGTAACTCAATAGCACGCGCTAAATGCGTGTAGGCGAGACGTCATTGTGTTGTGGCTAGTTCAACTAGACAGCGTCAACAGTAAAGTGCATGCATGATAGCGGCGTGCCTGAGTACCGTTATCGAAGTATTTTATGATTGTGAAGCACTGTTCATTAAATGCCCATAATAAACAAAATGATCTCATTATAGCTGATCAGTGTAAGTTCATTAAAGTTTAATACAGTTTAGTTAGTACTTTGATTACATACGGTGTCCGTTAAGTTCGGCGATGGCAGAAAACAAGCAAGAGCTTCGTGTAGTGACTTATATGTGCCCGTGTCACCCAGTGCAGTTGTATGAATTGATATTGGAGTTATTGGAAGAAGCTTTGAATTGCTATACTACTTTGCAGTATGAAAGCAGAAGCCCCGGACCAATGGAGGGTCGACCTGATCCATTTTCTAACAACAAGGTAGATTTTGGTAAGTATAAAACAAAACATTTCATAGTCTTTTTGGTTTTTTTTTACTACTTGCTAAGCAAATTGTGAGTTTGTAACTCGCCTCTATCTCCCCTTTTTGAAATAGGCAAAGTAGGCCCTCTTTGATTGTATGTATGTTTTGTATTTTTCCTGCCTGTGCAGCACAAAGGCGGACATAAGGTTTATAATCGTATTTTAGGGCGTTCTAGAGACAACCGAGTGGTTCGATTTTGATGATTCTTACGCCAATTTATTAAGGTGATTTTCAACTTTCTTTGTTTATTTATTAGCGTCCTGTGGGAGTGCCGAGGAGGCAGTGTTTAGATCAGGGCCAGTATGACTCCTGGCCATAGACAAATGTAGGTGCACCGTGTGGTTTTAGTCGGTAAAAGTGCCGCATAGCATTCAAGAGAATTTACACAGGATAAAAAAAAAAGGCCCGTATGACGACGAATCCCGCACACACCTCTCTGTTGAGAAGCAGTAAAATAGCCCTCAACTAACAGGCAGGAGTCACCGCAGCTGACGACTGGGGCTCGTCGGGGTCTTGAGGACCAGGTACCTGCCCCCGAGTGTATATTTTAGTACATCACCACATAACGTCATGAATGAGCTGCGTGTGCTGTTAGTCAGTTTGAGTTCACCTAGCCAGTCAGTCACGGTAGACCCTTAGGGGTTCTATACATGTGAAAATTCTCTTTATTATACAAACCTGTGATTATTACTAAAAATACTAATGTACTGTAGTGTTTGCAAGAACCGTTGTGTTGCTCAAAAGTTTCCTACAGGCGTATATCAAAGATAAAATTAAAAACCTATCCCAACTTGGCTAATTAGAACATTACATGTATGAGTAGTTGCTCTACTTGTCACTATAATGTGAAAGTCCTTTTTATTAGAGTAGGCTCCTTGCCTACATATATGTCTGACATATAGGTACACAAATACATACATGAATATGGCGATAATAATAATAATAGTTTAATAATAGATTATTATTATAAAAAAAATATGGCGATACTATCGATAGGTGGTAACGGTAAGTATCGTCGCAGTAAATTCTTGAACCTTATAGGTCAAAGGTCACGAGTTCAAATCTTTAAATTCCATTCCAAACAAGTTGTATTTTTTACAAATTTAAAGAATAAGTTATCATACTAGTTCCTTAATCGTCTGATTGCTAGAACCACGCGGCCACGGTTTTAGCTCGTGGTTGAGAGAATTTCCACGTAAAAAAGGTATTTATCATATTCTACAAAAATCTTTAAAGAATGCATTCGAAAACTATTCTAAATTGTTTACACCTAATATTATTTACATATAAACCTACCGCTCAAAGAGAATATATCATACTCTTAAAATAGAAGGTATTGAAACTGATCAATAACTTTTCTTTCAGCGTTTATGTCAGCCTCGGCATATATGAAACTTCGTAGAAACAAGAATGCGGCTTATGAATTGTTACCAGTGACCCCTGTATTTGTACATCAAGTAAACGTGGAAAATAAATCGGGTTACTATTCCGATATCATCATCCATAGCGACAAAAAGTAAGGGCATTGTAGGTGATTCTAATTAGAATTACCTACGTCATAGTGGGGTGGTGGCTACCTATATATTTATGTCGTCACAGGCAAATAAAAACTCAATAGATAAAATGTTATCAGCATGTCATTGACTTGTGATAAGACAGTCTAATATAATATCACTATTAGCTAGTAGCACGCTGTTATAATTGCTATTTATTAAATATTCACAGCAGTTGTTATATTGCAGAGCTCATAACGTTAACTCTTTGTTGGATCTCCGCGGTTGCACATTCGCTTACAGTGACGAGGAATCTCTTAGCGGAAGTAAAATTATTTTAAAAGCATTAAAACAAAAAGGCGAGAATGCTTCATTTTTTGGATCTAAATTAAGTATGTATCAAGGTAAACGTTATTTCAATAATTTTATACTGTGTAAAACATTACCTATATTGGTATAATTTGACTCAATTTTAGAGTCTGGATCACATTTGGCGTCAGCGCAGATGGTTTTGTCTAAGCAAGCTGATTGGGCTGCTGTTGATTCTACAACTCTTCTTTATTCAAAAAAGTTTATGTACGATGGTGGCAAAGATATTATAACGCTGGAGACCCTGGGACCTCTACCTCCGTATCCTATTGTGGCGAATGCGAAACTGGCAAGTAAGTAATAAAACTGACACATTCAGTACCTACCATAGATTAGAAAACGTACCTACTATCGCTTATCAATAAAAAGGTATATAGTTCGATAAATGTCGGGCCAGGAATGTTTAATAACATACGATTTAGTTCAGTTGTCGTAGTATCATTTATACGTAGATACGTAACTATAGTAAAAGTATAAAAACATCTCTCACTCTTTATTTATTTGTTTATGGACCTAACTATCTTCACACTGTATTCTTGGTGGGTAGACAGTCGCGATTCTTTCATGTTATTCTCTTCCTGTAGATTTATTAATCGTATCATACATGCACTTCTGGGTGTCCGCCGAGTACTTTTGACCTTTCTGTTTTTGTGATATCTGCACACGTGGTCTTCGTTGTTTTTTACGCTGGGAATTCTATTATTTTTATACTACTGAGATGGTATACAAGCATACAGCTCACCTTTATAAAAGTGGTCAGCAAGCCTATGGACTAATCTACTGCATAGGTATTATACCTACATATGTTACTGGTAACCGGGACGAACAGCTAAACGTATCCCCATAATAATAAGCCATAAGCCCAGAATCACTTGTAAATGGAAATGCCACAAACGTTCACCCATCTCAGGAACAATCGCAGCATAGGATACTCAACGCTATGGTCAACAAATCAAACAGAACAAAAAGCTCGCGGGAAGTACGAATGCTACGAGTTATTGTGTGCTGTGTGTGTGTGTGTAGGAAACAACGGTGCTGTGGTAGATAATGCACAGTTATATAATAGATATATAGATAGGCAGGAAATCGGCAGAATAAAGCCTTCGAGGCCAAAGCTCTTTACATCGATTTTCTAAATAATTATTAAAAAATTAGAAGACATTTAGGTATGAAGGGCAAGACGTAATATTCAATATGAATAGTACCTATACATTTGGTGTAGCAAACGTCATAGGCTACGCGGGTGACCACTTTTAATTATGTGGGTAGCAGACAAGCGTATGGCTTGTCTGCTACCTCAGTGGTATAAAAAAAGAAAGACTCTATAAAGTCGTTTAAAATTATTTGTGTACCTCTTAACAATAAATTGTTTGAACGAAACTCTGACATAATCCTTTATGTCGACGCTAACCAAGGATAAAATTGAAAAATTCACGTATAACCGCGTCCTTGCTCTGTCAACGGATCAAATCAATTTGTCCAACTGGAAGGAAGGACTCCAATCTATTCATTCAACGATTGTTTAGTCTCCACTAAGTGTCACTAATATGTGGGGTAGGCACGTTCAGTTTAATCGACTGTTTAGTATAGTATCAGTGCGTTGGGTCATTAGGACTGCAAATCAATCTAGGTCAGGAGATATTTGAAGAAATCACTCTTATTGTTTTCCGAATTAGGTAAGTTGCTAAAGGATCATTGTATGTTTAGAGGTAGAAAGGTGGGCGTGGGTGACGACGTGCAACTAAGCCGGACCGGATCTATTATTGTTCTTCAGCAAGAGAACTCCTATTTAGCGATGCAGGATTCGATAGGTCAATCAAATCGATTCAGTAGTTCCATAATCGAAACTTCGTTATAACTTCGTAATCTGAAGATCTTTAAGCTGTGGTAAAACTACGAACTTTAACCTATGATCTTAAATGATAGGGCGTGATTAGGTTGTGGTAATGTTACCACAGCCTGTCATCAGTCTGCCAGAATCATGGCATTGCTAGTCTATGTAGTTCCAGTGAGTCGGAACTGAATAACTCTGATTCCAGTGAATTGGATTTTAATGCCTGCTTAGGTCCCAGTAAGTCGTGTCTGAATGCAGAGCTGCTGTAAAGCTCCCAGAGAGGCTGGGTGATTTGACTAGTAGTTCATTCCATAGGAGACGAAAAAATACAAAATAAAAACTGTAGACGTAGATAACCGTAGTTGCCGTATGTTATGCCTAGACGCTAGTGTGGTCAGTATGGTAGCCAGGTTAGAGCCGATAATGTTACTGATATGTTCCGCGAGGACTGCTACCAATCACGTCAGGGTTACTACTGGGAAGGAACAGGGTGAAACGTTCCTTCGACACAAAGGGAAGATCTTACGGTGGTCTAGCCTGGTAAGCTGTGACCCGTTGATGTTGGGTTCTTATTAATATCCTCAGCACAAGAAGTTTTATTGTGCAGTTAGAATTCTTGGTATCAAAATCAAAGCACCTAGTTGGTATGCTATTCGCTGTGGCGCAGGTCACGCCTCATCCTCAACATCTCATCCTAACATAATTATATCATAATTGACCTGATATAACTTCAGATATTTTTCTAGATGTTCTACATAGCTGAACGTCACGCTCCTACCCATGTGATTTGTTGCGCAGAGGTCAGAGGTTCAACGTCAGGATCGGAATAAATATTTGTTTCACCATTTACTTTAGGAGTTCTATCTACAAAATCAGTAGGTACCTACATCTATCTAGGATACTATTTACTATGTAGTAGTGTTTTGTATTTTTGTCTGTTTGACGAAAATACAAAACACTACTAAAATAAAAAAGCGGCCAAGTGCGAGTCGGACTCTCTCATGAAGGGTTCCGTAGCATCAAGTAACATCATATAAAAGTTCTTGTATTTCGTTGCAACTTTGATCGTTGTTTTAATAATAAATATGTTTTTATATTTGGGTTGATTGAATGAAAGGAAAATTGCGGATTACGATTTATGACGTAGGTATTAAAAAAAACTACTTACTAGATTTCGTTCAAACCAATTTTCGGTGGAATTTTGCATGGTAATGTACATCATACTTTTATATTTTTTGAAGTGAAAACTTCTTTAGCGGCGTTGAGCACTTTTTCTGTAATGGGTATAAAATCTTAAACTCGCGTCAGGACACGTGACCTGATCGAAAAAGCGTAAGACGGTTTTTTATCATCATCATTAACGTCCATCCCGGTCAATTTTTGAAGTGAATATTCAGCGCGGTACGCATATTTTTAGATGAGATAAAATCTCTGGACTCGCGACCATAATCATCATCATCATCTAACGTTGATTCCGGTCATCTACAGGTCTTATTAAATAATGCTGTGTAATCAATTAGGACTCTTTCAGTGTAGATTTATTTTTCATCATCATCATCTTTACGTCGATCCCGGTCAATTTTCGAAGGAAAAACTTCTTTTGGCGCGGTATGAGATAAAATCTCTGGACTCGCGACCATAATCATCATCATCATCTAACGTTGATTCCGGTCATCTACAGGTCTTATTAAATAATGCTGTGTAATCAATTAGGACTCTTTCAGTGTAGATTTATTTTTCATCATCATCATCTTTACGTCGATCCCGGTCAATTTTTGAAGGAAAAACTTCTTTTAGCGCGGTACGCAATTTTTGAAGTGAAAACTTCTTTAGCGGCGTTGTGCACTTTTTCTGTAATGGGTATAAAATCTTAAACTCGCGTCAGGACACGTGACCTGATCGAAAAAGCGTAAGACGGATGGAGTTTTTAAGTGAAAACGCCTCTTAGCGTTGTACACATATTTTTAGAGGAGATAAAATCTCTGGATTTGCGACTATAATCATCATCATCATCTAATGTTGAACCCGGTCATCTACAGGTCTTATTAAATAATATTGTGTAATCAATTAAGACTCTTTCAGAGTAGAATTTTTTTTTCATCATCATCATTAACGTCCATCACGGTCAATTTTTGAAGTGAATATTCTTTTAGCGCGGTACGCTTATTTTTAGATGAGATTAAATCTCTGGACTCGCGACCATTATCATCATTATCATCTAACGTTGATTCCGGTCATCTACAGGTCTTATAAATAAATAATGCTGTGTAATCAATTAGGAGTCTTTCAGTGTAGATTTATTTTTCATCATCATCATCATCATTAACGTCGATCCCGGTCAATTTTTGAAGGAAAAACTTCTTTTAACGCGGTACGCAATTTTTTAGATGAGATAAATCTCTGGACTCGCTACACCCCGTTACGATACGCAGCTATAGTGTGTGCATATATGCATGTACCAACGCGTCTAGATAAATAAATTATTAATAAATTGAGTTTTCACTTCTGTCGGCACTCCCGGAGTGGTTAGGTTATTTAGTTTTAATTATTCTCTTATTTTAGAAGTTACAGTTACACACTAATTTTACCACTTTGGAAGTGTCTCTTGCGCAAACTATTCAGTTCAGAAATGAAATGAATGTGAAAAATCTTTATTCATGTAGGTTACAAAGTAAAACTTATGAACGTCAAGATTACTGCTTCTACATTTACATTTACTGCCAGATTCGCAAAGCAATAGGTAGAGCCAGAGGAAGAACCTGGCAATAAAACTCATGGCCACTCTTTTCTAGCCAGGAAATACATTAGTTTGATTTACATGATATTTGACCAATTATACAGTAATGAACTCATACAAAAAAAAAACACATAATCAATGTTGTTTTCATTAAAGTTATACTCTCATAGTTTCTTTAAATTTATTTGAGAACAGTCGACTAAACTTAGTTTGCCTTAAATTTTAATAATATAATTGCTATAACAGCTATGAGCTGACCAGTCCCAACAGACGGCACCCGTTCACGGGTATGATGCATATTTCAGCCATCGCCTTACTCAACCGTATTGTAGGGAACAAGGTTACCCGATACATACGCCACCACTGCCAGGACACTTGGGCGAGCATGACATACCCAAAAACTACACAGCAACTAACATGTCAATTTCAAAATAATAAATAAGTCTACATGGTCCTCACACATTAACAAACTCAAATTACATATATGTAAATTAGTTATTACCGGGACTAAACGCAGCCAATTTAGATACCTTTAGTTGCCTGGCGTTTCAAACTATCTATACTGTAGAATTAAAAAAAAATACAACAGATATATGCAGATTCAAGTCAAATAGAATATAACACAAGATTCATTCGATTCCTAAATAGCTCGAGCGAAGAGCAAGCAACTCATTTCCATTTATTTGTATCATTCAAATAAACATTAATTGTGTAATAGGCCCTTTTCAAGAGGTGCGTCTTAATTTCCACCTTAAATTTATGTAACGGTTCATATTATAATGTCTAAAGAAATTTTATTAAATAGGCTTACGCCAATTCCTGCAAGAGTCGTGAACCTTTTGTAAACGATGATGCGTTCCTATTAATTTATGCTTATTTCTAGTATTTATCGAATGTGTCCCTGTGTCTATTGTATAAATGTATATTCGGTTAACTAACATTATATTTGCAAATAAGGATATACTGTGATGCAACCGTTAAAATGCCAATTTCTTTAAATTTCTCTCTAAGAGACACTCTAGCACTCAATTTATATATTGATTGATTGATTTATCTCTTTATTGTACACCAGAAATGTAACAGTATTGGATTACAATTAAAAAAACTTATCGGTAATACAATTGGCGGCCTTATCGCACAAGGCAGTCTCTTACAAGCAACCTTTTGCACGTATTGCTCTCTTCTGGAGTAAAAAATTACTTGTATATCAGCAGCTTTGCCCCTCAGCAAAATGCCGGAAGACATAACACTATGAAAATAACTAAAGTATACCAGCTTAACAGTATCCACATCAGTGAGCTGCCTGACTTTAAAAAAAAAATCCATCACGCCTTATCCCCGAAGGGGTGGCAGAGGCATATTATATGCCCACTTTTCACCGACATTCATTTTCACTCTTCTGCCTGACTTTACTAACGACAAAGGCTTCCGAGCTGAGTTTACCTGCAAGACACGTTATTTGGGCGTTCCACTGCAGTTTGCTCTCTAAAGTGATTCCCTAAAATACAGTTGATTCTACATGATTAAGGGTATCATCGTTCAATGTTATATTTGTACCGCAATTCCTGACATTAGGCATGCTGAATCTAATACATTTTGTCTTCTTAGCGTTTAGTAGCAAATCATTGGCCGTAAACCAATCTACAACTTGGGCAAGTGAACTATTTACGCCGTTAAAAATACTAAGCGTGCAACCAACTTTAAAAATACGTATCATCAGCAAATAGAACTATGTCGCACAAGTTCTGTATATAGAATGGCAGATCGTTAATATAAATTAAAATAGAAACGGACGTAGAATTGATCCCTGCGGTACGCCCATAGCTACAGATGCTCCAGAGGAGCGAATTTCATTGACATCAACATGTTGTATTCAATCATTTAAGTAGGAGGCAACACGGTCCAGTGAAGAGTCCTTGAAACCATAATAAAAGAGTTTCCGCAATAGTGTTTTAAGATAAACGCATTTTGTGTTTTCATATTCAAATGCTTTGGAGAGATCGCAGAATACACCAATAGCAAAGGATATTAGAAACCACAGCATCATTTTTGAAGACCTATCCATACGTAACGTGTGGATAGGAAGGAGTATATTAAGATAACGTATGGGTTTGATGAAATATTTTTTTTTAGTTTCAGTTCTAAGTATGGGGAACCCCCAATTTTTTTTTTTGTGAAATATTAATGCTGTTCACAGAATACATCTACTTACCAAGTTTCAACAGTATAGTTCTTATAGTTTCGGAAAAAAGTGACTGTGACATACGGACGGACAGACAGACAGACATGAGGAATCCATAAGGGTTCCGTTTTTTGCCATTTGGCAACGGAACCCCAAATAGTTGAATGCTGTGGAGATGCGATCACTTTCAAAATTGTGCGGCGTAACCTTGGCTGACCGAATACGTAACGAAGTGATACGCAATACGGCAGGTTCGAATGAAAGTGCCACCGTTAAGCTGAAAAAGTGATGCTACCTGGGTTTGGACACGTCCAACGAATAAGTGAGAAACGATAAATCGTTTCTTACAATAAAAACTTTCGCACAATATATATTCTTCGTAAACGAAGAATATATATTGTGCGAAAGTAGAGGGCAGAAGAGTCCGGGTAAGCGGAGACTTACATAATGAAGACCTCGTGAGCAGATTGCTCAAAAACGGAAAAGTCAAAAGTACGTACTCTGAGACATAGACGTGCATGTAGGAAGCGATTAATGAATGTACTGGCGAAAGAAGTATGCATGGATCGCGATGCCTGGCGATCTGTCCTCTCTGACTACCCTGTCAAGGATACAGCGTGAAGATAGTTAGTTAGTTTAGTTTTGTCTGTTTGACAAAAGTTAGCATTAAATTTTATCAGCTTTAAGATTACTTACCTACTTTAAGATTACTGAGGCTAGGTGATGCTAAGGTCAACAAGCATACCGGAGGCCGAGTCTGCTAGTTCAATCGTGTCGAAATCGTCGCTCAACAGAAAGCCACCGGCACAATTTTGAGTTTTTCGAAGTCTACTATTACAATCGTACTCCAATAGACTTCTATCGGTCGGCCGATAGAATTTTACTAACCAGTGGCCGCTAGTCAGTTGCATTTTTGATTTAACAGGTTCCTAGGGTCACGTGACCTAAAGCAATGTTGCCGTCCAGAATCGAATCCGTACGAGATTTAGAAGCTCAGCGGGATTGCGTCTCGAGAATATACGAGTGCTGTCACAGATAATAGATATAAATATCTACTAAGGTTTCCACAGACGACTTTCATCTCTTCATACAATTTTCAGGCAATTTTAATAATATAGTCATTGCAGAGATTTTTCCGGAAGTATATTTCCTGAAAAATCTCTGCAATGTTACTTATTAAATATAGGAAAGTTATACACATTTTTCAGTTATCACAGTGAGGACGTCTGCGTACTGTTTTGTGTGCGCACGTTTCCCACAGAAATCTTTCCCAGGATAACATGAGTGAAGAATTAAAGAGATCTTTCTATTTCAGCCAAAGACAAAAAAGCCATAACAGATGCGTTACTCAGCCTACCACACACTACAAGGTGGAAAAGTAAATTTGCTCAATTTGGCTTAATCAAGTTCGCCGTTAACAGCGATGGCGCTTACGATGGGCCGGCTGCACAGATGTGGAACATTCAAAAAGAAAAACTCAATGTTCGGTATTATTAGAATCTGTCTAATATGCTCTTTATTGTATATAATTTATATCTTATATGTTGATTATACTAGTAATATAGGAAATAAAACATGAAAATTATAGTATTATTTTTTGTTTGTTTTACTATTTTTTTATTTCACTATGGTCTGTATAACGGTTTAAAATCACATATTTAAATCTTTTTGGGTTTAAGGTCTAAAGTAATGTCTAATGAAACCACTGCTCTTTTTTTCTTGCCACTGCCAATTATAGCACTGCGTGGTATTTCTATGAAAGCTGCTGGCACAGTTTTCTGTAAGGAGTTTTTGGATAAAGGTGTTTGCATCGGCATCCTCATCTTTGAAACCTGTAATATTTACGTACATCATGTGGATACCAACACAGTAAGGTAATAACAATGAACATCAAAATATGCTTCAATCAATACTACAATAAATTATATTTATATGTAGAACTGCCAAAATAATTTTTATATGATGAAAAATAATGATTTTTATTTTTTATTTTAATATCTCGAAGAAGCGAAACAAGTATGCATGGATCGCGAAGCCTGGCGATCTGTTCTCTCTGACTACCCCGTCAGGGATACAGCGTGAAGATAGTTATGTCAAGAAAAGTTTCAAAATTGTAATACCTTTTTCGAAAGGTTAATAAACAGTAATAGTTTCCAGAGTAGTCAAGGATGCCAATGCGTAAAATGAGACCATAACAGCACATAAATAAATAACAATATATTTGATTAAAGAGTATGCCTCATTGAATTAACTACATTCATGTATCTGCTTGATGTTTCAATCAAGCAAAATAATCAATCTATAATGGAGTGCTGAATGAAGCAAGTATACTCTAAATCTATCCTTTTAAATATGTTGTTACTCCATAACAATCTAAATTATTTTCTACATTATGGTAATATGCAACACTAAACAATTCCACCCCCATTGATCTTGTCTATCTCTTCTTGACTCAATGGTGCTCTTCTATATTTGGCTGGCAATTCAATATCTGGTATGGAGCATGTGCTCATTGTTGCTGCTGGTTGGGACCGTGACAACTGCAACAAAAAATAATCACTAATGGACCACTGAGTAACAGGTGCATCAAAGTATTGATTTTCTTACAGATTTACGTAGGATAATAGGTCAATTGTTTATGAGCAGAGCATGTTATGAGCTTAAGCAAGTACTTACAGTAAACATGTCTACAAGAGTAAGTCTAATACATGCAGAAATTAACTCCAAAGTCATACATTTACGTCTTGCAGTGTAAATAAATAACTGACCAATTAATAGAGGAATACTATTTCGAAAAAATATATTTTACTGTACTGCCAAATTTCTTAGTCCCTCTGAAGCTTGCCGTGCACTTGTTTGTACATATAAATAGCATGAAAAAATATAAACAAATAGCATGATAAAATATGCGCATTGCAAACTTCAGAAGGACAGAAGTATAGCGAGACCTACATGTGTATAAAGTAGTTATGTAAACACGATTCTTTTGTAAAATACCAAATGCTGCTATCTAAGCATCTTTATTAAAATCATATAAAAGTTGAAAACGTACTAAACAACTGGCTGACGATGAACCTGGAACAGCGGCAGCAGGTGCTGCAACAGAAGCCCCAGAAGACGAACTTGAATGTCCTAACCCACCCTTTCGAAATTTGATAACAGGTGTACGAAATAACATCATCGTCATCCGCACCATGTTATGTTATTTAAATAGAATGCGGTTAGCCGAAAACGTGAAAATTAGGGACTTTATTTGATTTATAGCCACTTGTGTGATTTTTGTTTGCGATGAATCTGGCACTATCTGACGACTGACAGGACAGCGTGTGACGGAAAGTTGACGTTGACTTGAACTCTAAGGACTGCACTGCACTGACTGTGACTGACTGACGCTCAATGTCAATTTCAGACTGAGCACAGTGGCACAGACGAACTAGAACTGCGACAAAAGCTTTGTTGCATTGTTGCGGCAGTTGAATTTATTATGATTATTCTCTAAGTCCTAGAGTTCATCCAGACCAATCCAGCCAGACAGATCTTACAGTCATATAAATGTCTATGAGACAGATAGGTTGGTCCTTGTAACGAATAAAGTCTTCACTTTGCTGTTTTTTAGCACCAAATCTTATGTTGCTTTCAGATTGGTGGAGCTGCGTCGCGCCATTATAGTAATATGTGATCCCGCATCCACCGGACATCTATTTTCGCGGATAAATATGTATCTCACTGGGGATATAAATTGCTCGTTATTACTATTAGTGTTGTGTCTATGGCGGAGCGCTACAATTCTATACATAATTTCATGTGCTAAACCCAAAGACCTTATACTTATAACTAGACTGTGCACTACTGCGAATAGTGATGCGTCGTTCCGGACATAAATAGGTCCGGGAACTATGTCCTCTACTGGAACGATTTCGGTGCAATCCACAATGTCAATCGAAGTCGGTCCGCATGTCCGCGGTAATCGGTGCGAGTGCGAGCGAGTTAGGTAATAGTCTAAAGGAACTCTGTGTCGCATCACACACCGACCGTACCGAACCGACCGACGACGGCGATAGCCGATGACTCACGAACCGAACCGACCGCTCTCTCTTTATCCTATTAGGCTCTTGCTATTTTGGAATAATGTGACTTATTCGATCCAACTTAAAGTCGATTATATAATAATATGTAGTAAAATACACACTTGTTAGATGCAACAGCGTAACCCACGGCACGTATATGTATCAATATTTTTTAAACTATGTCTGTAAATACCTGTGTAATTTGTTAATATTTTTGAATTATGTATATAATCAGTTGATTTATAAATACGCCAATCAAGTGCAATAGTTCTTGTTTAGTAATATGTGACGTGTTTTTTACAACGTATATGTATCATATCATGTGCCAACTAAATATTTCATATAGTTCTTAGTTGACAGTCCTAAGCCTGAAAATCATAATATTAGGCATCTCCAATCACACGGACATGAAATCAAGAACCGAAAGGCCATATTTGAATCGGTGGAACTAAATAGTTCCGCGAACATGTTTCCTGAACATGGTTCCGAGAAGGAAAGGAATCGTTCCATGTCCGATCCTCTGTAGGACATGATTTGCGCACCTCTAACTGCGAAATAATCGGTCCGCGTGAGATGACTCTCGGCAGTGATGTTGTCCCTTTCTAATAAAGTAACCATGACCAATTAGAACACAGGACAAATTCCTTGAGGGATTGTTCGAACTTACTGAATTTATTGTAAGTAAAAAATATTAAAAAGAATACATATAATATAATAGTACCTACATTATTGCAAAGGCCGGAAAATAGGCAATTGCAGGTATGTGTGAAGGCCGAGCCGTAGGTGAGGACTTTACTAATACGAGACAGACAATTGCTATTCCGGTCGAGACATAAATAGGGCTTTTCTCAAAAGAATGCATGTAAATAAAACAAAAGTATAATAACATTTAATTTAATTCACATTAAAAGTTACATTACCCATATTGGGCTTACCTACTAGAAGAAAATATTTTTGATTTTGCTTTAGTAGATTATACGCGGCAAGATAGAAAATCTAAAAAAAAATTTGAAAATACGACTGCCGCGCAGAGCTCTATGGTTCGATTCCCAGGTCAGAACAAATTTTTGTGTGACCCATGTTTGTTTCGTAGTTTCGGTGTATCCTTATATTCATACTAGATAACCCGCACAGCTTCACCCGTGGAATATTACGACCTCCCGTCGCACCAATTTAATACCGTCGCTTATGAATTTTACAATGATGCATAAAAAATTGCCCGATTTGTCGACATTTATGACTACTGCTCTGCTCCCTAGTGTAGTAGCGTAATGATATATAGCCTATAGCCTTCCTCGATAAATGGGCTATGTAATACAAAAATAATTTTTCAAATCCGACCATTAGTTCCTGAGATTAGCGCGTTCAACCATACAAACAAACTCTTCAGCTTTATATTATTAAGTATAGATATATATGTATGTATTTAAAAATAATTAAGGTTCTAAATCAGTTGTCTAGATCTCATAGCATAAGCTTATAGCTTACGTTGGGCTAGATTAATGTTGTGTGAAAAAGTGTCCCAGAATATTAATTTATTATTTATAGCACGTTGACGCAACTTTTATGTACCAAAACCCAACACACATAAAATTTTATGACCACGGCGCAGCGGCCATATTGGATTGCAACATAAACACGAAATTAATACTCAGCATACCAAAAACCCCCTTATACGATACCCAACATGAAATTATATGACCACGGCGCGGCGGCCATTTTGGATTGCAAAATGAACACGAAATTTGTATTCAGAATATTAAAAACCCCAAGAGTTATATACCCTACGATTTACGACACTGCAGCCATTTCGTAAACGCTTTCTAATAAAAAGAACTGTTCAAACGACATGAATACACCTTACCTTTCTTCCGTGTGCGGCAATGGGTCTGACAAACGTTTTTACTTTAAATGCCAAATAAATCTACAAAAAATTACGAGAAAAACTGTTTTTACTTTTTTATATTTCAAATAATGGCTGAAATATTTACGAACAAAGTGCGTATAACGCAGGGGACCGCAAATGTCACAACTACACATTCAACAGTCGCGCTCTCGTTCGCACCCGAACGCCGCGCCGCGCCTTGTCGCAATCAGTGTTACGTTGTGACGTCATAATGAGCGCGCCTAATCTCGGAAATTCAAAAAAGGGCTATAACTTCTCATCGTTATAACTGCGGAAATACTGCATGTATTGAAGTGAAATAAAAACTAATGTAATGTACACGAACTACGCTTCAATTCATCCAATCTTAGCTGTATTTGAAAGTAATATTTTGACCCTTTTGTGTTCTCCATTGATGAAATCGCAGATCCTTATTTTTCGTGATGATGACTTGCAATCTCTTACAGCACAATACGAATGCACATCTCCAATTTAAAAACAATCGATACGTAAGTATCCTACCTACCTACTATTATGAGATTGTAAAAATATTTGATCAATAAAATTTATGGTGACCCTACACTTTAAGCAAGATGGCGGATCTTGCATTTAGTATTACCAAACCCAAACTTTTAAGTACTACAATTACTAAGTATTAAGGAGTATTTTTAAATACTATGAAGTTATTATTATTAATTATAGGAACTGTAGAAATATTGCAGTCGGATGCACTCCCACCGCGCCACAGAGGCAGTCATCAGTCAGATAAGTTCCAAAGTTTATGAATAATTAATTTTACTAAATCATAAAAAAGGAATATAAAAATTTTTCTACCATTTCTATCAAATCCAATCGTTATTTGAGCTGGCAGCGCGTTAGACAGGGACACAGCACCTTTCGGAGCTCTATCGCCAGGACCGTTTGTAACTAGCTACCGCTTATAAGGAAATAGCTACCCTACTGCTAAGAAAATAGATGTCATTTTAGCTCAACGCAATTTTTGGTAATCAGTCTAGTTATAAATGGCGTTATTTGGCTAAACAGGGCTCTAGGTTTCAGAAACTTATAGGTAAGAACCTAATTATTTTATTCGAACTGATTGCTGTCACTGTGACACCAATCAGTTCGAATAAAATATCTAAATCTAAAATAATCTAAAATATCTTCGCAATATCGTCGATATTGCGAAGCGATTCCCAGGGCATCTATTCAGGTATTTAGAAATTAATGAAACATTATTAACGGTATTTCTATTTTCACTTTTTAATCTTTGTTAATTACTTCATAAAATTTTCCTTACTTAGGTTACTTCGACTTGATTTTTAAAAAGATTTGTAATGCTATGTCTTCTTTTTTTCGTTTACCACAGTTAATTAAGGCAACGTGTGGTATTTGTATGACTCCGATAGCATTTGTCTTTTCTTTAGCCGAACATTTTTCGTACTCAGGTGATTGAGACGATTCAGATGACTTCTGCAATAATAATTGAAGATTTGTAGATAAGATTGGTGCTCAAACTCGCTTGAATGAATACAGAATATTTATGCTCACGCCACCGATACCATATTACATTACACTTTAGAAGGAGTTGAACACGAACTTGACACATAAAGGTATTGACCATAATTTGGAGTTATCGTGAGGTAACTCCAGCACTCTCTAAATGTAAGAAAAGGCAACTGCCCTTACAGGGTTGGGAGGTTAGAAAGCAGTCTTTCCCAAAAATGCCGAAAATCTATAGTCAAACGATAGCTGCTTCTAACAGCCAAATAGAAGTGGTCCTCAGGCTCCACATACAGGTAGGGTTTGGAAGCATACACTTTTTTTTTTACTGTCCTGTTGCGACCTGGTTTTGGGAACATGAAAAGATACTTGTTCCCCATGTATTCGTGTGATTTTCTAAAGCCTTAGACTGTACCAGCTAAGACAATTCTTTTGCAGCTTGTCTGCGTCGTATTATACTCGATCGAACGATCAAATCGAATATCTTGCTATATGTATTTTAGTTTGTTATATAACAGTGCGTAGTACAATAATTATTGTAGGACATTTTTTTACACAGCGCCGTCTAGCCCAAGGTAAGCTAATATAAACTTATGGTATAGGATCTAAACAACTAATAAACATACGTATAAATCCCTATCTACATAGTTATCATACATCACATCACACCCTAACTTCGAAACAAACGTTTGTGGATCACACAAATATTTGTTCCGACCCGAAAACCAAAACCGGGCTCTCAGCGCGGCAGTTGCATACACTACCACTGCGCCACCGAGGCAGGCAAATAATAATCGACGGAAATTTTTAGTAGGTCCTCTAACTACTCTTCTATTTAATTGCCAAGTAATTATTTAAGTTGGAGTACTAAACTATTCCACCGCCATTGATATTATCAATTTCTTCCTCACTCATAGGAGTTCTTCTGTATTTTTTCGGCAAGTGAATGTCAGGTATGGAGCATGTGGTGCTCATTGGTTGCCGCTGCGTCACCTGAAAAAAAATGACTTGGTTTTTATATCTAACTCAGCAAGTTTATCAAGCAACAAAGAATGATTGTAGATTTCGAAAGATGCTTTTCACAACGGGAGCTCTTTCGATCGCATAATCTTTGTCAGTATAATTTGGTTTGGCATAACAGTTTTAGCATAAAGTTTTCTGCAGAGTGTTATAAACGCAGAATGGTTTTATTGGCGCAATTTTAACTTACTCTAATTTTCTTTATCATAATCTTAATCAGCATAACTGTAAAGGGTAAAATTGTTATACGCCTAAAGATAATTTATCATAAAATACAAAACGCATAATGGAGGTATGCATAACCGTTTAAGTGATAAATAATGAATACTAAAGCTGTAACATATGAAATTATATATTATTAGTGTTATTAATTTTAGGCTAGTTTTGGGCAAAGTCGTAAATAGGTACGACGACGAGCGAAGCGAGGAGAAGTATTAGGTTACTTGTGACCACAACGCGCGAGCCGAGCGAGCGCACCGCGACAGCGGTCAGTGATGCGCCAAAACTGAATCACACGTTTTAATCTAGTTACCTACTTCTTTTTGTATTTTATTTATATTCGGACTGCCTCTGTAGCGCGGTGGGAGTGTATCCGACTGCTACGTAAGAGGTCGTGGGTTCGATTCCCACTTTTCTGTGTCTGGGAGTTATTTATCTATAATATGTATGTATTTAGAAATATATAAGTATGTTTATCACTTATCTGGTTACATAGTACAAGTTCTGCTTAGTTTAGAATCAGATGGCGCAGTGTGAATTGTCCCAACGAAATTTATTATATTCTATTTATAGTATATTATAGTCTACATTCTATTAGTGTTGACATTTTGAACTTCAGAATTGTGACTATCAACATTTTTAATCAGTCGGCATTTCAAGACAGTTCAATTCAAATTCTATATGTATGTCTTGTTGCACCGCGATTGCTCGCCATTTTAGGCTCCCGCGTCTGGCGTTCTGTCTCCCGCTGCCGACTCCACTACCGGCATAGTCACTAGACGCCATCCACCTCTTTAGCCGACACGCGTTACCCTCCGTCACGCGCTCCGCTGCCACCGCCCTCTCAGTTGCATTCGTCCACAACCCTTTGTTGGAGGAAATCGAAGCTCCAGTGACCGTTCCTGCGGCTTCCTCCCTTTCTCAAGTCAAGAATAAAGATAAGCAACAGTGCTCCTCTTTTTTCTTGACGTCTTTGCTTGAGGTGGAGGCGGCGTTACAGGCGCGCTCGTTGTTCCTCACTCCTCAGCCCTTATTTATGGCGAGTAGAGTGTGGTGGCTGGGTGCCCGAAAAAGAGTTAAATAGCAAAACCGCTAGTACTAAAGACAGCATCGGCACCTACCTTGTCGGTCGTCAGAAGGCGCGCCCCGAAATTCCCGTCCCTCGCACTGCTACAGTAGTGTTAACGCTGCAAAGGGACGCGATGGATCGTGGCATGTCGCACGCCTCACTGTAGCCGATCGACCTTAAGGGCCTCAGCATTGAGGGCCTTTTGCACGACAGCCGCTGACTGCTGACAGACTGGCAAGATGATAGAAGTGGCGGGTGCTGGGAGGTGCCGGAAGGCACCGCGAGCCGATTTCAGGTTCTCGGCAAGGGCATCTACCGGTGAAATCGGTCTGAAATCGACTCTCGGTGACTAAGTTAGTGTCACCAGACTGGACAAGTGCAAGGAGCTGTGGCTTTCCGGCCTTGGTGACGCTGCCACAAAAGAAAAGGTGGTAGAATACATAGGAGGGAGCGCTACCACTTGCACTTGCACGAAAGTGAGGGATATTGTCCATCCACCAGGATGCGAAGGCGTCGTGCTTTTGCACCCTGGTGGGTAAAGTATTCAGTTGCAGCACCCAAGAGAGTGGTGGGTTAGCTATCTGGTGAGTCCACATCTGTACTGTTCGAGTCCAGGTTGCAGCAGTACTTCACTGCCTGGAGGTGGGGCAGGTTGAGGCCAGTTTTACTGCTAGAGTAGACCGCCACTTAAACATTACGCTCAAGGCGGGCACCATTTGTCATTTTTATTGATTTTTTATTATTATCAAGTTATTTAGTTACTCATTTTACAACAGTAACACTTATTTACGCTTATGTACCTAAGTATTCGAAATTCTAGCAACTACCTTTAAAACAGATAACGTAAAGCGAATATGGATTTGTTACCTAACAGACATTTTTAAGTAAGGAACAATAACTAAGGAAGTTTTTTGATAAGAATCGAATGGTGGATTAAGGTAAGGAAATTTCAAAATCAGTAATCAAAAATGTATTTACTGAT
This sequence comes from Thumatha senex, assembly GCA_948477245.1. Taxonomy (NCBI): domain Eukaryota; kingdom Metazoa; phylum Arthropoda; class Insecta; order Lepidoptera; family Erebidae; genus Thumatha; species Thumatha senex. The sequence goes on from OX419735.1 coordinate 10,679,047, forward strand.
TTGAAATTTAAGGTAAAGGATTAAATTATTTTGTACGGTGATTTACTTTATTATTCTGAGGAGATAAAATATTAATGGCTCTTACGCGGTTTAAAAATGTGGAAGCTTTTTTAACAATAGAAACATTTCAATAATACCAATCGATAGGGTTCGAAATTCTGAATCCAATGATATAACGTTAGTTATGTTTACTATAGTTACTATATATACTCATTTTCGCCAAAATGTCCCTTACGTTACTAATACCTACATACATAATACTTATGGTTTCGATATTTGCAAATACAGAACTATATATATATTAAGGCAGATATTGGCGTTGCTATAAGATACTTATGATCCCTTTTCATGGAAATTAATTAGCGTTTACCTCCTACATCTTCATCTATCTGTCACTTTTACGTTTTAAAAATTCCATGGTCTTTGTTACAGGCTACTAAAGATAAAGCAAAATGCGTATTGTCCTAAATACAAAACTAATAAACATACTATGCAACCCATAGGAGATCCAGACGAAGTTGCAATATTTAGAGCACCGTTAGCTCTTATCTCATTATTTTTTACTTTATTAACAAGGTTACGAAATAATATCGTAGTCGATCGCACCATGCTATGATTATTTTCTTAAAATGTTATTGCCAAAATATGTACGTAAATCCATTACTCCACAGGGCTTGTATTTATAATGTTTTGGTTATATAAAATCGAAATACACTTTGACAGATGAAATATATGCATAAAGGAAAAAACTTCTCTACCAAAAAAAAAATACTCTGTGTTTTCTACTACCTTACCTTTTACTTGCACTCGGTCGGTGGTGGTAATCAAAGCTGCTCATAGCACTCAAAGGCATTAAAATGACCAAAGAGTCCAAGAGACTTAAATGAATAGATAATGTGAGATAAAATTAGTGTAAAATTCGTGTTATTGTGTTTAATACTGGTGGAATATTGTACATAAAGAGTTCGAAAATGTGCATTGGTGTTGTTTGTGTTAGTGCCAAATTTTCAGAGGATGCTACAATAAGGCAGTGAATCTAGTATATAATACCTAGGATTGAGGACTTGACATCGACAAACGACTAGCCATGACTAAAACTAATGAATAAGAAAATATTAAAACTGAAGGCAAGGCGTATAGATTAAATTTCCTTTGCCTGCCCAAGATGGGCGAAACAACTAAAAAAAAAGCGATGAATGTCAAATTTTGACATTACTTGCTTTTCTAGCTTCTTCAGCTGGGAAACTGTATTACCCGGCCCGAGAATTGGACGCCCGATAAAACCCAGCCGCGGAAAACCCGCCCCGGGATTTCATGTACAGTGTACACGAAGTATCGGTACGGCAAATCTCGGGACGGCAATTCCTGCCTGTTACATTTTTTACCGGGCAGGAAAACACAGCCAGTGAATACCCATCCGCGATTACCCATCCCGTGATTCACCGGCCCGAGATTTGGAAGCCATTTGCATATGTACATGAATTCCAGGAGTGGTAAGTACACGGACGGATAATCACTGGCTGCGCATTCTCGTACCGTACCGAGATTAACCGGCCCAGGAATAACCGGCCAGGAATTGGAATCCATTTCGTTCTTTTTTTATAAGGTCTAGTTCACCGTGTGATATTTAAATTTTAACATTTTAGTTTATCTATGATTGATCATCAACATTATTAAGAAGTAATAGATGCGTTCAAATTATTTCGTACAAGATCATTTTTACATTATAAATTGTGGTCTTTTGGTTGTATTGAATCTGACCGAGAAAATCCTTTTGCCAATTTTATAATTATTTAATGGCCTGATTACGAATACCTTTTAGCCAAATCTTGTTTTTATATCACATTTCTTCAATTTTATATTCTATAATTTAGTCCTACCTAAGATAAAGAGTATATTCTTTATCTTAGAGTCCTAAAATGCTATTATATTACTTTGACAGTTCATGTCGCTTTTGGTATGTTCGATAGCCACCACGCTTTGAAAGCAATTAGCATGTTGCGTGAAATTGGTATTACGTATTACAATTCAAGTAACGCTCGTGGCCCCGCGTAGGTAGTGTTCTGTATACGATCACTGCGTTAAGCAACTTTCACTCTGGCTGGTCCTCGGATGGATGACCACTTTGTGGCATTTATATTTGCGAGAGTTTCCGTGCTTCGGAAGGCACGTTAAGCCGTTGGTCCCGGTTTCCAGTAACATGATAGTCGTTAAGCCAGTTGAATGCCTTATGGGTGGCTTGAAAAATTTTAACAGCAGGTCGCCACAACCTCCACCTGTCCATTTCAACACGGCAATGGGCTCACCACCTGTTACGTGGGACAAAAAGCAAAGCATACGGTGAAACGTGGGCGTATTGTACGCCTCTGCCTACCCCTTCGGGGATAAAGGCGTGAAAGTATGTATATGTATGTTATTACAATTCAAAGCGACCGAGGCACGGTGGCTTTCAGCAAACCTTTTGATATTTCTATCATTTTATCGACATTACGCGGCCATGTTAAATACAACTATTTAGCCGTTATCTTTGTAGAGTTCACAAACATTTTAATGTAACCGGTTTATAGTTGATATACACCGAGAATTTATGAAATGTAGGTTATTTGCGGCAAATTTGAAAACCTTGTTAAATGTTTGGCATCCGAAAGCTATTGAATTTTTTGTTTTCTACTATTCATTGAATATTATAATGTGAGTAAATTATGGTATTAGTTTAATGGTATCAAGATTTCTGTAGAGGAAAATTTGATGCAGAAGAGGAAGGGTCCGAATTATAAAAAGTCAGGTATTAAGGTACTTGTCGTTTCAATGTTCATATTTTTTGTATTATGATATTGACGATATATGATTTTGACAATGGTAATATAGTAATCGCAAAAGGCTGGCATAAGAAAGGCGACTTGGTTTTGTAATATTAAAAATAATAAATAAAAATCTAGAAAAAAAAAATAAAAACATGAAATTTCTATCATATATATCTTTTAATTAGTAGTGAAGGAGGTGTTTGGTTGTTACAAAGGGGACCGAAAATCACATCATTTTTAAACCCCGCACCGCCGCGCGTTTCGCACAGATTTTGTTCGCGATGTCTGCTCCATGTACGTAGTACAATATTAACTCAATGATGTAATCTATTATATTTATAAATAGGTTAGATTGATTTCTATGCCCTCATTTAATAGTAAAGTTCGGTCAAAAGATAGATTATTGTAAATCCTTCAGACATTTACAAATTCTATAATATTATTCAGTGATTCATTTTGAAATATTAATTGTATTTTACATATAAATATCATCTGCAGATTACTGGCATTTTTTCTGTGATTGCATTTTCGGTGTAGTTTGTATGTCTCTTCTCATTTGAATGTCTTTATACATAGTCTACAATTCATTTACTTTGTCATTTTTCTGCAGATGTAACCTGCAGTATAAGCAGAACAATAGACTCTGATTTTTTCTTCAATTACCTGACCCATCAGATCACTTTTAATATTCGATAAACAGGATGTTATGTTACTGAAGTTAGGGCAGACATGTTCCTTATTGTCTATAATTTTACGCTTTACATTGAAAATATGACACAAATTCATTAATGTCTCCCCTTCATCCTGCTCACAGTTTGCAAAACGAGAATGAGGGCGCAACACACTGGACAGTATCAATGACTTAAAACTATATATATAAATGTATTGGCATTTGAATTAACATTTCTATAATTCAGAGCCCTCAACCGTCCAAAGAAATTTTATAATGGGTCTTGGTTTATATATCTCGGATAAAAAAAATGTACATTATTACATTAAATTACATCATTACGTATCAAATAGTTTGGAAATCCTCATGAAACTTTCCAGTTTATTCTGTGTCTGGGTGTTATTTATCTATAATATGTATGTATGTTTGCGCCGAGCCTTACAGAGGCTTGCGACGGACCTTAAGCGGCCACTAATGTATGAAGTGGAAACCGGTTCCCGGGTCGACACCTCGACGACCGCTGCATTCGTTACTTCTGCATTCGACATACAACGACCCATTAGATAATACCAAATTACTATTTACCTAATTCTACATTGTTTTATTAAAAGAAGTTTTTATTTATAAATATACAATCGAGTCTGAGAAGTCTAGAACTTTTATGGTAAGAAGACCACAGGACTTTGTTTCATTATAGATAAGGCAATCAATTTTTCATCTAATGTTAAATGTCGACCCATTTTTTCGATTAACATGCTTTAACGGCATTTCTATAAAAGCTCGGGCATGTTTCGGTAACTTGCTGGACTTGGTAAAATTTGCTGAGATTGTTGCAGGTTTTTTCTGGTCGAATTTGTCACACTATTACGTGAAATGGTTAAAATTTACTTCACCAACTACTTCTGCTTGAGCTGAAATAAAACAGAGTAATTAAATATTATTACTTTGTATTTTAGATTTGTATGTTCAGAAGATTATGTTTTTAACTTGGACAGTATAGTAAGTGAACTTCACTAACTTATGTCAATGTTTATTATTACGTCAAAGTTATTAATTGTGTGTGTACTGAATTTATATAAGCTTACCTCACACTCTTTCGCACACCCTCTAACTTGTTAACTGCCTATCACACTCTAAACAATTGGGTTATTTCTAATTGAAACAAACTTTCAGAAAGCATATTGACTACTAAATCAGTTAACTAGTTTGAAGTGCAAAATAGACAGGTAAAAAAAAAATAGACAAGTGGTTCAAGAAAACGACCCACTACACATAAGTGACACATAATAGACTCTACTTCAGTGCAGTGATGTGGACTTATCAGCGGTCATGGGTGTTGTCTTGTTTTATATAAGTAAAGACTCAAATGGTAAAAAACAATTATATAGGTACCTGATGTTTGAACATTTATTGCTGCTTCATGATTATCATTGCAAGTTTGAGCTTCTTTTACATTTATGGTTAACGAACAAGAGTGTTGCTCAAGGACAATGTCAACTGAAAAAGAGAAAACATATTGTTTACAACAGCATTAAAAGTAGCTTGCAGGAAAGCTTAATTTTAGCAAGTTACATTTCAAAGAATGAAGAACTATATTGTACAAAAAAATAATAGTAAAGATGTTGTCATTTCCACAGGAAACACTTTTAGTGAATTAATCCAATTGCATGCAGGTGTAGAAATAAAATATTCGGCATAGTACTAGTATGGCGACTTGACTTACCTGCAATATGGTTACTTTCAATATTGCCTTCTTCTGTAACCAGAATATCACCTTGACTTTTGAAATAATTATGCTCACTTAGAATATTCCAATCTGAAAATAGTATTTAAATGTAATTATAATTTAATCATCGATATATTTGATTTCCATGTCACATAAGTTGATAAAAAAAACCATTTAGTAAAAAAGACAGAAGGATATGACTACTTTATGCTAGAAGTGGTTATACTAAATAAAGTGCTACCCATACCTAGCATTCTAGTATCAAACACTTGTCTATCTTAACATCATTACATTAGCATTAGAATCACATTTTCTTTAGAAATCTCAAATCCGGATAATATTATACATGTGAAAGCCAGTAACGGTTGCCAGTAAAATGGCAGTCGTTAAGCATGGTTGAAGGCCTTATGGGCGGCTTGAAAATTTCAACAGCAGGTAGCCACAACCTGCGTCTGTCTATTTCAACACGGCAATGGGCTCACCACCTATTACGTGGGACAGGAATCCACACGGTGAAAAGTGGGCATATAATATGCCTCTGCCACCCCTTCGGGGATAAGGCGTGATGGATATTTATTTTATTATTTGAAAGCTCTTTTTACAAGTTATTGTATTTATTATCTTTCTTTCTACGATGGATTTCCGCTTACGATGGTTTTTGATGATACAGATTTTAATAAGCAGATCGCGAATAACACTTACCAGCATTACGAGGTTTACCAACAGCTATTACTAGATTAGAGAACAAACAGGAATATGTTTAACGAAGGCGATGTTCTTTTGCATCAAATTGCTGTTTGTTTATATATTTTTATTTATTTACCATGTTCTATGGCTAAGAAAATAGTCTATGGCCTCTGTTTACCATTTCATAGTGAACACAGCTTTACATTTCAGTACAAATGTCAATTTAAATCCACCAATAGTAAAGATCGTAGTCTGCTATATGACCAATAAGAAGAAAGGAATTCAGCCAATAGGACGATGGATGCGTTTTCCTTGGCCGGTGAATCCGTGGCTGACAAATCTCGGGCCGCGTTTTACTGCCCGATAACAAAATAACCGGCCGGGAAAACGACGCCCGCGAATTGCCACCCCTGGAATTCATGTACGTCGGTGGTGTTCATGAATTCCATGGGTGGTTTTTCTCGGGCTGGGTATTCCTGGGTCGACAAATACGGAGCGATACATTTTGTAACGCGGTGGATTACGCAGCCACGTATTTCGCATCCATGGAAAACCCACCCCTGGAATTCATGTACATGTACATGAAGTATCGGGCTGCGTAATCGCGGGACGGCAAATCACGGGCCGGGTTTTCCATGGACGGCAATTATACACACTCCTTCAGCTCACTCACCTCAAAATCGTGTGTAAATAAACCATTTGATTATAATTGGTTTCCACATATTATTAAATATTGTTTAAGCTATAGATAATTAAAATGGGCAAGGAAGATACCTCTGCAAAGAAACGTCGTAAAATCAACACAACTACATCTAGTGAAGCTGTAAAACAGGCGCCAGTAGATGTTTATAAGGTTGTTTTCTAATAATTCCCAATTTTTTAACATTTTCTCAAAATATGTAATGCAAATCTTGTAGTTATTTATTTTTCAGAGTTTAAATGAATGTATAAGTGTTCCTTTTTATGTTTGTACATTTAGCGCGTTGTGGAGTTTGAGGAGGCCGAAGCACAATTGCGGCCAGCTGAAAAGGACGCTAATCTTTTTAAAAAGATTTGTCATGATGTGAGGCAATTGTTTGCTGAAATATCCGAGTTGAAGGCTAAGGATACCAATGAAGTAAGCTGCTTTTATAATTTTTGCTGGTTTTGATATGGCTCCATCTCATTATACATGTCTCTCAAAGAAATATGATAATTTAATGTTTTGTCACACAAGTACAAGTAGGGTGTTAGTGTTCTGTATTGTGACTACTTATAGTTTTGTTGATAATTTTGTTTTCTATTGGTAAGTTCGATGGTGACCATGAAACACAAATAGTACCATGACTCATATTTGCATCTTTTTCTAAAGTTTCTGAACTTCCAGGCCAGAGATGCAATCAATGCTAAAAGAATAGAAGCATCTTTAAACTTAGTGGCTCTAAAAAAACTAAACCGATTGGAGAAAGTACGGACAAGGGCTGGACGTGAAGCATTGCACAAAGAAAAGCAAAGAGTAGACTCAACACATCTCCTTTTGCAAAATTTGTTGTATGAAGCCGATCATTTAAATAAAGAAGTAACAAAGTGTTTGCAGTTCAAGTCTAAAGATGAAGAAATAGAACTTGTACCACTGGAAGATTTTTATAAGCATGCTCCTCCAGAAATATCACGACCCGTAAGTTATAATCTTCGCTTTTATATTATTTGCAACTTCTTTACTGGTAATTTCCTAGTCTGAGCTCATTCTCTAACAAAGTTTTGTTAATTATAGGGATTTAACTTGGAAAATTTAATTTACTGGTGAATTTTAATTTTATAGTTTTGAAATGTCAAACTTAAATCTTATATATTTTATACTATAGAAGAATAGCACTTAAATATATTTAAAACAAAAAATGATATTAACATCACCAGTTCTAAATGAGGCCTTGTGCCAAGAAGTACTTGTAAGATACTACTTGAACCAATTTTTTTATGACCCATTTACAAAAAAAAAACACTTAATGTCTCTATCTCTGAACTGTACTTTTGGTTACATAGCCTAGCAGAGCAAGCAGATCATTGCCAGGCATCCCTGTCCTGCAAATATTTCTTAACTTTGAATTATTTTTTTTATGAACATATGTACATATATAAGAATAATATATTAATAAAGTATCTCAAGGGCTTAATATGGTTACCACACCATGTGTCAAATTTATTTATAAAATTTTATTTCAGGAACTGACTAAGAATGATGAACATCAGCTTCAGTTGGCTCGGCTTGAATGGGAGCTTCGTCAACGACGCGAATTATCTTCTGCTTGTCATCAGCTAGTAGCTTCCAAGGATCGAGTGGCAGCATGCATTGCTGCTGCCCGATCACGGTTGGATGCTTTAGTTCCCCATCTCCGAGATGTACTGAAGTCAACTAAGCCTTTACAAGAAATCATGTCCCTCAAGCTTGATGAGAAAAGGGATGAAGCAAGGGCTGCAGCATTTTTACCAGCACCTCTTTTTCTTCTGTTTGCAAATGTTAGTGCATATTCTGATGCATTAGGTGTTGAAACAGTCACAGTAGGTAAGATAGTGTGCAAAATTCATTTATGTACTTAAGACATTTTTGTTTTGTTTGTTGGTAATCTGCAATCAGTATTCATTTCACTTTTAGCAAGTGCGTTGCAGTATATAAGTGTGGGTGTGATACTTAGAAATAGATCACCACTTCAGAAATGATGTACTATATGTAATTTTGCACTCTGATTTCTATTATCATTTCAATTTGCTATTCAAAATCCACTTTAGTTATTAAATAATAAGTGGATAAACAATATTGCAGGTATATCTGGTGATGAAGATGAAGCTAAAAGACTGGATCATCAGAGCAATGTTGACAATGAATTAGTAGCATCTAACGATTCTGATTCTGACCAAGACAATAATGATGACGACCAGAGAGAGAAGAAAAAGCGTCACCATAGATCTGCTAAGATATCTAAAGAGCAGAAGGCAGAAGCTAAAAAGAAAGAAGCATTAAAGAAACACCCACTTTATGTCCAAGTATCAGTAAAGGTACAAGATGGTACGGCTTTGAATTTGATTTTCTCATATCTTCTTCATTTGAAAGTTGTTGTAGTCAAGTTTACAGTATCCTTACCAAAGCCTATTATGGGAGTATCTGCAGCGGATGTGTTAAATGGACATTGTATTCTTAATGAATTGTACCCAGGTGATACAGGGAATGATTCTCCACATCCAGCCACTTCTTATTTACTTAAAGCTGCAGGAATATCTGAAGATTTTAACCACTTTGTTTCTGAAGTCGGAAAACCATATGTTTGGGCCCAAAGAATGTGTGGCCTAGATTTTATGGCAGCTGTAACTGACGATCAAATGTCAAGTAAAAATATTCAGCCTTGTCCTAGTTTGAGTGTTACTACAGTTGAAAACTTCATATTGACATTAAAGAAAAGATTGAAATCGCGAGTGGAACTGATGAAGGAACTTCAAGATTTAGAAAGTGGCAAAATATTACCAGCCAAAGGAGAGCTACCTTGTCCAGTGAGATTGTCTGGATGTTTGACACAGTGGCAATCAATTGGTTGGCCAGAATATATGCAGTCGCCATCAACTACATTTTTTATCTCGGAGGGATTGGTTTGTACAAATGACATGCTATATAGAGCGATTATAACAAGACAGTCAGCAAAACTAGTTGCTTTAGTTGCATTGCGCAGTGACTACCCTAAAAAAGCTCCAATGTTTTCGCTCACCCTTCATTGGAATGGAACTCACCACGCGGGTATAAATGATGATATCAGAGATATTGAAAGAGTTATTAATACGGACTGGAGTTCAGAAGATAGTAAAAACCACACTCTTTCAGCTAAACTAACCAAGCTTTTGACTTGTCTTGATGTGCTTCTAGAGACTAGTGGTTCGTCAGAGTTCCCTCCAGACAAAGTCATGTTTTGTCCCGTGCGCGGTCGTAATAGAGTTAAACCTTACAAGTTTGTGAAACAAGGTACAGGAGTATTTGTACAATATTGAAGATAACTAATAAACAATACAGATTTAATGTATGGTCATTTATTGCGTCATTTTTATCTTCCCCAGAAGACAAAATGTTTCTAATCTCTCTTTCTCTTCGGGAATGGACTTGTTAACATTCAGTATTTTTGAGATTGACTGAATTTTACAGCGTTAAATGGAATTAAAAATAAAAATAAGAAATAAGTGACGTTAAAAATAAGTATTTATTTAAAAAAAAACAAAACAAAATAATTTTATAATACAACAGTCTTTATTCTTATTTCAGTAAAGCGGTAGACATCTTGAGAATAAAATATGTTCAGGGATCACGAAGTAAAATATAAGTATGATTAGTAGGAATTAAACTAAAATTCACACGATCATTCTGTCATCTTTTTTTATCAGGAATACTATAAATCATTACACAGCTTAGCCTAAAAAATGCCATAAAATTTTTATTGGTCATCAATGAGATCTCTATAGCATTATACGGAGACATTAATTAGTCCATAAATTTCACTTTCACACGATAACCACTAAATGGTAATATTATATTGTTAATATGAGTTGTTTTGAAACAATGGCTTTATCTATTTTTTCTAATATTTATGCCTATCAATATGCGCTAAAATGTTGATGACTGAAAACTATAACTTGCAGGATCCATTTATTCCACGTTATTCGTATTATCTATATACATATAGTTAGCTACATAAGTGAACATTGTGCTTAATACTAAAATTTTAAAACTCGCTAAATGATAGGGTTTTCATTTTAAATTGAATTGAGACACACATCTACCAAACTATATAATGTTAGTTTAGAAGCGCTCACTAGATCGTTCAGAAGCAAAATATCTACGTCTACAAATCCTTTGTGTATTGTATTGTACTGAGTATATAAAAAATAGAATAATTCACTATTGCAATATCTGGTACTCTCACATCACTCGTTGATAAATGATTGTATACAATGATTTTAATTGATATCATTCACTTTTTATACATTTTTTTAGATTATACGATATTTTTATTCTCACTGAGTCATTTGGAGAACAAAATAAAATCACTTTGCATGTTTGCATCACATCATGGTGCACTTACTCCTAACGGGCCGCCTATTGCATTATGAGATCCCGGCCTCTAGTTTAGCGTCCATTATTTTGCGTGGCCCCTTTAGGCAGTTGAGCCGTCTTTGTACTGCGTCTCGGTCTGCAACCAAAATATAACATTATATCATACTACTCAGGTTACAACTGCCGCTCACTGCATCACTTGATGGATCAATCCCTGTAGTTCTACTGAATATTTCTAGGACAGGACTAGTGAGAAAAAAGTCCTACTTGATTATCCCTGCATATATATCACTGTCTTTTACTCTAGCATGTTAACACAAATTTTATATCCAGGAAAACACCACTTCCGCACATAAGATAAATGCACTATACAAGCGGCACGCTGTGATGGTCGTTTTGACATATTACAATAGTGATGATATTTTCCTTGTTTTACATAAGTACTCTTGTTTTCTACCGTAGTATAAATACTCTCTAATGTGGTCGACTATTCACATATTTCTACAAATAAATATGTAATTAAATTTAATACGAAACTTCATGAAAAAATAAACATCAAAGTTCGATTCGTCATTCGTGCGGGTTACTTAGTCACACGATGTCGCAGTGGACGGGTGAACAACGTGCGTTCGCAATCGAAGCGTATTTCAAAGCCAACGATTCCTGTGCTGTTGCTCGTCGTAAGTTTTGTTCGCATTACAATATTTGACGTTTACGTGATGCGCCAAGCGAAGATTTGATTCGATTGTGGGTGCGGAGTTTCAGGACAACAAGTTCAGGAGTAAACAATCCGCGGCCGGGACCCAGCCGAACGTCGAGAAGTGATGACAACATTGAACTTGTCGCAAACAGTTTGCGCGATATCCGCGTCAGTCCGTGCGCAAGAGGGCGGCTGCACAAGGGCTCCCAAAAACAGTGGTACACAAAATATTGAAAAAGGATCTCCATTTTCACCCCTTCAAAATTCAAATCGTGCAAGCGCTTAAGCCCAATGATTTCAATTTGCGTAAAAGTTTCTGCGAAACAATGTTGCAACGATTTCGTACAGTAAACACAATATTATGGAATGACGAAGCTCATTTTCATTTAAATGGATGTGTTAACAAACAGAATTGCCGTTATTGGTCACCTAAAGGGCAGAATCCACGTTTAAAACATCAACAGCCACTTCACAGCCCCAAAGTAACGGTTTGGTGTCATGTCAAGCAGTGGAATAATCGGGCCCTATTTTTTTGAAAACCAACGAGTGCAAGCTACTACTGTGAACGGTGTTTCTTATCGGCGCATGCTAAACGATTATTTTCTGCCAACACTAAGAGGACATCCTGCCTACAGTTCACACACATGGTTCCAGCAAGATGGCGAAACACCTCACACTGCTAGAGAGACCGTCTTCGTGATTTCTTCCCTAGAAATTGATAAGCCGTTTCGGTGACATCCCCTGGCCACCCAGGTCGCCGGATCTCACCCCTTTGGACTTTTTTCTGTGGGGGTACCTCAAAAGTAAAGTCTATGAAACAAACCCAGCGACCATATCAGCACTGAAAGAAAATATAGTCCGAGAATGGCATCCCGACGTCACTTCTGCAGTGGCGCGGAATACTGGGGCCAGATTCATAGTGTGTACGACGTGACGGTCTACATTTAGACGAAATAATTTTTAAGAAATAAAAATGCACTTTTTTTCTTTGTAATAATTATTGAAACAAATTTATATCCTCTGTAGTCTTTTATTTATTTAAATTTGAAAAATTTAATTCTGCCACCGGCACCCTGCATACATATTATACATAGGCAACACCCAAACTTCGCAACAAACATTTATGGATCACACAAATATATGTTCCGACCCTGGAATCGAACCCGGAACCTCAGTCGCGACAGTAGCATACAATACCACTGCGCCACCGAGGCAGTCATAGCGTGCCGCTAGTATAGTTTTAGAAAATAATATATACAGCAAGCGTTCGCTCTTGTCATTTTTCCCGCGTAGAATTTCCCCTTCAGTGAGTTAGACTTTCGGCGGGAATAGTGACAAGTGCGGACGCTTCTTGTATATTATTTCCTAAAACTAGTGCATTTATTATGTGTTATGTGCGGAAGTGGTGGTTTCTTGGACAATAAAAGTTGTGTTAACGTGCTATAGTGCATATAGATAGACAATGATATATAAGCAGTGAAATGCTCTTTTCTCTCTTGTCGCATAAATGCCACTGAAAACCTCAGTATAAGAACCATCATTATACTGAGGACTCGATATCGACAATGACTGGACAGGACTAAATTAGAAGATAAGATTGAAGAAATATGATATAAAAATAAGATTGGCTAAAAGGTCTTCTAACCAGGCCATAAAATAAAAAAAAATCAGTGAGTTAGATAGTGCGTGCGTACGTACACTTGGAGAGCGTGGTCCGGTGCTGCGGGTGCAGCGGGTGGCGCTGGACCAGCGAGTGCAGTAGCACCTGCGCGCTCACGTAGCGCCGCTCGCACTCCTTCATGTCGCCGAACAGCTCCTCGATGGCCGCCATCTGACACTGCGCACATCCGTACCCACACGTTATTTTTAATTTTTTTTAAATATTTGGCTCGTCAAAATGGCTTCGCCCGCCTGATGGTAAGCAAAGACGACGACCCGTGAATGAGGGCCGCTATCTCAACCCGCACGCAGGGTTCCAATAGCGACCCTCATTTTGACGGCCCAGAAATATGCCTTTTCACGCTTCTCTTATAAAGGAGGCAGGATTGTAAGAGAAGGGAAACACGTGCGCCGGCAGAGAGTATCATGTTTTGAGATAAGAAAGACTTACGGAATCTTTTGGTTCTCGGCACGATAGTGTCCACAGTGAAAGGATGACATCTCTGCCGCGCTCGTGTTGTTCGGGATCGAAAGGGGGAGGGTGGGACCAATTGAAAGAGATCTTCAGAACACTCACCGTTGTAGATTATGAAGTAGCAAATTTGGCAGTGTATATGTTACGTTTGTGCGCTGATACGTTAGAGCAATTTAGATAAAATTTGGTGCGGAGGTATCTGACATCAAGGGGGCCGAGTCTACTATTGACAAGTCGTAAAATAGAACCAGAGTCGCTTTTTAAAGCTGTCAAAATTTTAGTGAGTATCAAAAATTCTAATGAATAGTGGCCTCTAGCGCGTTACGTTACTTGTTAGTAGAATTCTATCGACCGACCGGTCTAATGGAGTACGATTGTAGTAGTAAACTACGAAAACTGTCAAAATTGTACCGTCGTACTTTCTATTCTATGACGATCTCGATTCTATTCCGAAACTATTGAATAGCACACTCGGCCCCTGGATTAACAAATAGTCCACTTTTTATCTCGGTTCTTGTGGGAATGGCATACGGAAAATTCGCCACTCAGTACTATATCAGTACTAATTTGTGAGTATGTTTTTGTTACTTCTTCACGCTCAACTCAAACAGCTGTATTAATTTAATTTGTTTCCAACAAGCCACACACTGTGACTAATTAGAATATTTTTAGTAAAATATTCCCAATTAGTCACACTCTGAGTAACACTGTGTTAGGTTGGCAAATTAATAAAATAAATCCCAACCAGTCACTGTATTACAGGATGAAAATAAAACAGTAAAATGAGAAAACTAATATGTTTTTAAATTATTATTTAGTAAATCATTACATGTTAACGTAAATCTGCATGGAAGATAATTGCCGTTACACACTCGCGTTAATATCTCTAATTTGGCTAATATAAAATTTTATTTTTATGATTTTATATTATTAGATACAGCGGGTAGCCACAGCCTGCGCCTGTCCATTTCAACACATCAATGGGCTCACACCCGTTACGTGGGACAAAAATGCATACGGTGCCTCTGCCTACCCCTTCGGGAATAAAGGCGTGACAATATATGTACCTATGATTTTATTTGATGATATGATTTGATTATTGCATCCTGTAACAGTGTGACTGCTTGGGAATTATAAACCAGAAGTTCCCGTGGAGTAACAGTATGATTGGTTGGGAAATTTCTAATAAAAGTGCCCATTACGTAACAATGTAACTTATAGGGATGTTTTTATTAAAAAATATTCAACCAGATAGTGTGACAATGCCGGTGTGATTCGTTGGGAACAAATTGATAAATATTAAATAAAATTTGGTATGGAGGTAGCCCACACCATGGATTTATACTTTGGCTACTTTTCATCCCGGGATAAGGTTCCTGTGGCAAACGGGAATGGGAAAACTTCACTACGCGGGAGGAGCCGCGGGCGTCTTCAAGTTATATAAATATTATTTGTTGACACTGGGCCGTCCTTCCCATTGAGTCTCGCGGTGTACCGTCTTCTTGCCAATCTTAACAGCGGTCGCAGGATAGGCTTGAGGGCTATTCAGGGTGACCTCACTAAGGGAATGCTCTATGTATAAATATGTTGTTTTAATTGTAAATATGGTTTTAATTGTAAATTGTAAATCAGTTCCAGAGTTTATCGACTACAAACAAACATATCTTTCCTTTTTATTATAGAAGTACTAGTAGACGCCCGCGGCTCTGCACGCGTCTTGAAGTTTTTCCGTTCCCGATAAAAAGTAGCCTATGTGTTATTCTGATGTGTAAGCTATATTATTGTAAAGTTTTATTAAAATTATTTAGTAGTTTTTGTGTGAAAGAGTAACAAACATCCATACTTACAAACTTTCGCATTTATAATATTGGTAGGATATTAACCGTGCCAAATCGATCAGGATTATACTTATAAAAGGAAGTAGTAATAATATAAAATGTACGTACCAGTTCGATGGCGTGCTCGTAGAGTATTTTATCACAGATAGCGGGTGTGACGCCGGCTTCGTGTAGCCGGCGAGACTCGTTCACGATCCACTTGTACTTGCCGTTCATCAGCGACACCACTACACATACAAACATACAATGACGCTGGTTTTGTGTAAGGGAAAACACACACTTTTCACTAGTCATAATGTCTAAATCGAAGAGTTCTTCGCAATAGTAAAGAAATTGTGCGGAAGTAGAGGGTAGAAGGAGTCAGGGTAGGCCGAGAGGTACATAATATGAAGACCACGTGAGCAGATTGCTCAAAAACGGAAAAGTCCAAAGTACTCGGATACCCAGACGTACGTGTATGAAGCGATTGATGAACCTACAAGAAGCGAAAGAAGTATGCATGGATCGCGACGCCTGGCGCTCTGTCCTCTCTGACTACCCCGTCAGGGATACAGCATGAATATTAGTTAGTTAAAGTTAGTTTTTAGTTAGTATACTAACCGTTCCGCACTTGCGGCGTGGGTTGTAGCGTTCGGTCCCGGTAGTGAGCGGCTGCTAGGCGTAAACCCGCTGCTAGCGCCTGCATGGCTTGTACCAGGAGCCCCAGGCGTACTGCCGAGTTGCAACGCTCTGGGGAACATCACATTGTTCATTCTAATCAAAAAACATTTATGACAGACTTCAAACATTCTTCAATTCATTCTTGCCATATATGCCTTGGTGGCATAAGTGGTAGTGTATGCGACTGCCGCTCTAGATGTCCCATATGTAGCTAGATGTCCCATATATATATATGACTACCCCGTCAGGCATACAGCGTGAAGATAGTTAGTTTAGATTATATCATATATTCTCGAAGCTTGTTTGATATTTATTACACATATCTTGGAGCTCGTAACCGCGACAGATGCGCCTATGTCCAAACGTCGAGTAAGATATACAATGTACATTGATATTTACATTTTATTATTTTTCGTTTCGTATGCTCTGAAAGTTTATTTGTGCAGTATATAGACTTTAACGTATCTACTCATACATAAATGTATCTATTTTAAGGCAAAGAAAATGAGCCACACAAAATACAGCCAAACACAACAAAACATAGATAGAATTTGTTATTTTATTATGTTTACTGTAATTTATTTGCTTATGTGTTATTTAAGACATAAAAACAATTTCCTTCGGTATTTAAAACTGTTTTAATTTTACATTAAATTTTAAGTATAGAAATGTTATGTTATGCTACTGTTCTATTTCCTTGCAATCGAAGTGAAAACTAGAGTTTATAACTCGTCCACAAAACCATTTAATTCTCGACATTACTATTAGCCCGAGGCGAAGTCTCGGATAAAAATAGTTCGGTTTGTGCACTTGTTGTTAAATCTACTTAAAATCCCTGTTTATGTGTGTTTATTCAATGCGAGCTAGTTTAAATTAGTCAATTTTGATTATTCGTTCACCATTTATAATATTATCATTACACAGACGTATACACTACAAGATGTAGTATAAAGTTACACAACGTTTGCAAGCTAAGTTCATAACTAATAGTAATAGTGTGACTGACCATCGGAGACGTCCATGAGCGCGGCGATGGGCGCTCCGCACGAGACCGCGAGGTCCGACAGCAGCTCCGCCAACATCAGCACGAAGTTCAGCTGAGAGAACACCTTGCTGTGCTCCTCCTGACAGCATTACAATTAATTGAATCGGGCGTTACATGGCGGAAATCCATCGTAGAATGATAACAAAGGAGGGGGTGAGGATCCCTCCACACACCCTCGATTCGTCAATCCTAACGCACAACGGTCAAGGATAACCTCTACTAATTGTAATGGAGGAATGACGAACCGAACTCCTCAAAGAAAGGAATAAGGCAACCTAACCCTCCTGGTAGTCAAAATTTTGCAATACTCCGCTTTACAAGGTGACATTTAGTCGACAAGTCGACACGTGCTTCGCCTACACACGATGCATCTTCAAGGCTGCGAAATTACAATTACATGTAGATTTTCTTTAATATTAATTTGATATCAATAGAATTTGCATCGCATGTATCGTTAGTACAAAATTTTGTTGATTGCCACCTACCAAAAGTCTGTGCAAGTAAAAAATGGTTTAAAAATAGTGTGCAGTTTGCGATTATTATCACGTATAACATTGGTCATTGTACAGGCTACGCATATCAGTGCCGTAACGTTACAAGTGATTATACATAAAGCTGATCACTACATATTATCAAACAAAGTAGCTTCCCGTTGTCTGTTCCTATGTATGCTTAGATCTTTAAAACTACGCAACGAATTTCGATGCGGTTTTTTTTAATAGATATTGATTCAAGAGGAAGGTTTTAGTATATCATTTGTTCAGTTTTTTGCTGTCATGTGTCGTAAGGAATTAATGCCCAGACGTGATTTTTAAAACGCAAATAGTTATAGGTTTGTAGGGTGCACTAGACTACTTTTATCACAGATATAAATATCGTAAATATCGTTGGGACAACTCACACAGCGCCATCTGATTCCTGAACTATGCAGAGCTTGTACTATGGTAACCAGATAACTGATAAACATACTTAAATATTTCTAAATACATACATATTATAGATAAATAATACCTAGACACAGAATAAACCATCATGCTCATCACACAAAGTTTTATCCTGGGTGGAAATCGAACCCTCGAGCTCTCAGATAAAATAATTTTAAACTTAGTGATTCAACGGTAACTGAACTTTACATAGGCGTTCTTCTAAAAATTAGGTTGATAAACCTCGAGTACAAAACAGCATAAGGAACACTTACAGCGAGTATGGTCTCCTCCTGTAAGTTAGGTATGTAGACGGGCGGTTCCGGTGCGTGCAGTTTCAGCCCACGTAATAGGGCATCTGTGGAGGCGCGCTTAGGCGACGCGCCTGACGCCGTGCTCGCCAGTTCACCGCTCGCCTTTAGCGCTAGGGACACCGGTGGGGACGAACCTGACAGAAACGAAATACACCCTGGACTAAGTTTGTATAAACACAAAGGTTAATGATAAGATGCGCAAATATAGTGGGTCATTTTTTACACAGCGCCATTTAGCCCAAAGTAAGCTTATTTATACTTGTGGTATAGGATCTAGACAATTGATAAATATACTTATATATTTCTAAATACATACATATTATACATAGGCAACGCCCAAACTCCGAAACATACATTTATGGATCATACAAATATTAGTCCCGGGAATCAACCTGGGACCTCAGCGCGGCAATTGCATACATGTACTACCACTGCGCCACTGAGTTAGTCAAATGGCCGCCTCCTCAGCTGAATATAAGCAAAATGCTTTCAGCATGATGTTTAATATAAGTTTAAGTGTCATTTCACATTTTAACAGTTTTAGGCTATGAGGAGACAAAGATCTCCAGGGCCCCTAGTGACCTACCCTACTGACTAACGGACGAGGTAACAATGCAGGCACCCTTACTGGTTCTGAAGGTTAGGCGAAATTCGCTCTTGACAATGCCAAAAAAAAGAGTGTGCTTAAGACCACATGGCAGAAGTGAAAAATTCATTGGCAATCGCAATCAATTATTAAGTATGAATTGAATATACTAAACACGGCGACAAAACAGCGAAGAGCATCTGACTGTATCTTTCTCGCTCGGGTACACTCCGAGTTCACCCGATCGAGCCTTTCACCTCAGAGCGTGACGGATCAGCCTAACTTACTACCTATAGAAAAATCTGTGTGCGGTGCGCCAAAAAAGTTTTCACTTCAAAATAGTGAGACCAAAGCTGCTCCTGGCAGCCAATTAAGGCGGACCCCAAAACTCCAAATCCAGGGTTTGAAAGTAACTGGGAATAGGCAAAGATCAAGAAAAAGAGAACAATATTTTAACAGTGAGATTTATATGATAAGTAAAAAGAGAGATGTTTATAAAATAATCACAAAATGTGCATTAACGGATAATAACGATTGGAGCTCTATTCTTTGACACACTATAATAATTACAGATTAACTGATGCAGTCTTTGATAAAACTTTTTTTTTTTATTAAATAGGATATTGTTTTGCAAAAATTCTTGATTATTTGTCCTACTTCTTTGTATTTATATGTGGACCAACAATCTAAAACATAAATTAATTAGCACTTATGGGAACAATTGACACATTGAAATATACACAGATTGTTTCATCTTTTGCGAACAAACTTTTCTGGCAGCTAGCAGTACATTTTAATAAGTAAAAGACGCGGGGAACACTCTTGTAACTTCTTTTTTATTGGTTCTACGAAAGTCAAACTGATCCTGAAGTAACGAGAATCGAACTTTAAGCGTCCTCTAACTATAGCAATCGTTAAGGTACAATAGTTAAGCTTTTTATACCTAGATATTTGGTTCTAAGTTATTCTTCCATAAGTACCTATCAATTTCCTGGTCTGTTATTAGGTGTCTATTCACTGTGTGGTCGTTGTACGAGAACACGTGAAAATGAAAAAAGAACCTGGGAATACAACTCATGGCCACTCTTTTCTAACCTTTGCGTGTTAAAAGCAATTAATAAGCTGACTGTACCATAATTTAATTTGATAGTGAGACGTGTAATTTAAATTGTAAAACCACACATATGTGGAATATTTCAACAGTTTCAAGCGTGGCTCTATAGTTTAGCGATCCAAAGCGATATAAAGGTCGCAGTTTCGAATGCCGCTCAAATAATGAAATGTGTGATAATAATATATGGTACTAGTTGTCGCCCGCGTCTTCGTCCGCGTTGAGAAGCTTTCCCGTTCCTGTTACCAACAGGAACTTGTTCCCGGGATAAAAAGTAGCCTATGTGTTTTTTTGATGTAAAAGCTATATTATTGTAAAGTTTCATTAACATCTTTCATTAACATTCAGTAGTTTAGTGAAAGACTAACAAACATCCATACAAACTTTCGCATTTATAATATTATTAAGATTTACCTGATATGCGTAAAGGGCTGGCGTTAGTCGGCGAGACTTGCCATAGGGACGGCGGAGGCGAGCTTCCAGAGTTGGAGCTGCGTCGCCGCGTGGACGGAGGGGTCATGGTGAATGGTACCTGGGGACGAACATTACAAACATGTGAGATGGTACTAACTCTGTATCTTCTTATTCTTATTTGAAACGCTCGTAGCCTCACCATCTCAGTGTTCTGTGAAAGATCACTACGGAAAGCAATTTTCGCTAAGGTAGGTCACAGATGGGTGACCGCTATGTGGTATTTACATTTACGAGCGTTTCTATGCTTCTGAAGGCACCTTAAGCTGTTAAGTCAAGTTGAAGGGTTTAAAAAATTTCAAAAGCTGGTGGCCACAATCTGCACCCGTCCATCTCAACACAGCAATGGGCGCAACACCTGTTACGAGGGACAAATCATACGGTTAAATGTGGGTGTATAATTATGCCTCTGCCACCCCTTTGGGAATAAGGCGTGATAGATAATTTTTACACAGCGCCATCTAAGCCAAGGTAATCTAATATAAGCTTGTGGTATGAGATCTAGAAAACTAATAAACACACTTATATATATTTTTAAATACATTCAATCATGGCAACGTGACATCCTGAAATTAAGGGCCAATTTCACACTCGAAGACAGACAGTGGTACTCAAGTTGACAGTCTTAGGGCTCGTCATGTTCATCTTCAAATAATACTGCGTTGTAGGAGTAGGGAAATACGTGTGCTGGTAAAGTGTTCCAATGTCTTCGCAGCCCTTGGGGTTTATTGTTATTTTAACTAAGAATTTTCTGGGATCTTTCTTTATAGATATGAAATGTAACTATCGATTATGTGATATCTGTCATATCATTCAGTCACCCAATATAAACCCCGTGTCTGCCTCAATCTGTGTTGTCGTCCATATATTCTGAACACAAAACACTAATATCCAGTAAATAAAATAAACACTAACAGCGCAGTGCTGCACCTTTCGTGTTGCAAACGTCCATTACTTCATATGCTGAGGTGGCAGACCCACCTCAGTGGTATAAAAAAAAAAATCCTGATAGACGACAACATTGTGAAATTTAAAATAATATTGCTTTTATAGATGGTATACATGTGACTTCAAACCTCTCTGGGTGTCTCATAACTGGCGATGTCTCGGGCTGCCTGACATCAACCGCACATGATAACACCAAGATTTAAATCTGTTAGAGTTGTGAGAAATTTATGCATATTTTCATTGAAACCAAATTTGGTGTACGATACTGGTATCGAAACAAACATCACGTTGCGCGTATTCAGAAATTTACGCCGATTTGTACCATTTTGACTCTATTAAATTAGTACATCATCGTACCATTTAGTTCGGGTGTACTCATAACCATCAACCATTTAGCATAAAAGTTTTAGTACAGGTACCTGTACGTTTAATTACTAGTTCCAAATATCATTCGATTCAAAAGTCATGACTTGCTCACTCTACCGGATTATATAACTCTGTGGGAAGTGGAGTCCTAAATGTTCGTACTAAAATTAGTTCATTTAGCCGCGAAAGCATAATACACAAACAAACAAATCAAGAACTGATTTTCACATTATATTTGCATGCTTAAGTTACAATATTAGTTAGGATATGAAATACTCACGGTCGGTGGTGACAAGGAGCCGATATTGGTCGCATTTCGACTGTAGTTCGATCGAAGCACGTCGATGGGTTGTGATCGAGGTATATTGTTGTTAGACGCTACTGTCAGTGGGTTCTGAAATATATACAGCATTGGTGTTAAACAATATCCTACTCGTTAAGCCGTTGGTCCCGGTTGCCAATAAAATAGCAGTCGTTAAGCCAAGTTAAGGGCCTTAAGGGCGGCTTAAAGAAATTCAACAGCACGTCGATGCAGCCTGCGCCTGTCCATTTCAACACGGCAATGGGCTAACCACCTATTACGTGGGACGAAAATGCATACGGTGAAACGTGGGCGTTTAATATGCCTCTGCCTACCCCTTCGAGGATAAAGGCGTGACAATATGTACATACATATTGTCACGCCTTATGTATATTGAAAGTAATAAATAACGAAGTACTTTTACGCTTTGATTTACTGCTTATTAATAGCAAATTTATCATCTCACAGGCCACTTTTTAAGATCGCTACAGCTTTCAGTATATTGTTTATGTCGTTCGTCAAAATGACGCCATCCGCCTGATGGTAAGCCATGGCGACGTGATATCCAGAAATTAAGGGCCAATTTCACACTCGCAGATAGACAGTGGACCTCAAATTGACAGTCCTATGATATGCCTCGTCGCGTTCAGCTTGAATAATCCGGGGTTGTAGGAGTAGGGAAATACGTGCTGATAAAGTGTTTCAATGCTTTCGCAGCCTTTAGGGTTTTGTAAGTAACTAAATAACTAAGAATATTCTGGGGTCTTTGTTATATCAATACAATATGTAACTAACGAACTTATGATATCTTTCTGTAACATTCTGGCAATGCTGTTGGGTCCTAATAGTATAGAGTGAGAATCTTTTGCCAACTTCATTAGCTATACTTGGCACAGTTGCTAACCTAATAGACTTTATATATAGACTTTATCGTAGGTGATTTTCGTGGGCCTGGGACGTCAGATGGCATCGCTCACAAGTCAAGTGCCAATTGAGCCTTAAAAAACGCTTTATCTATCATTGGGAACTTCAAATAATTTTGTATTTACTTTGTAGTAGAAACTTTGGATCTAATCCAGATTGAATGGTAAAGCAACCGAAAACAAAATTGCCATTTTTGCAGACTTAAATAAATTGAAGCAAAACCAAAGTACGAACACATACACACGGATGAACAAACTATTATCTATCACTACCAAAACACGATGCTACGAACATTTATACGTTCAATATAGAAAGAAGATAAAAAGCATCTTACCCGCATGTGTGTATTGGTAGGTGGGGTGGCCAGGTCCGGCCGGGCGGCGACGGTGTTAATGGGTGCTTGTAGCGGCGGAGTGGTGGGAGTCTGGGGCGAAGCGCCCGTCAGCGGCAGCGAGCGAGGCCGACTTGCCGCCTCGGAGCCCGACGAGGTTCCCCCGGAGTACTCCGCGGAACCAGTTTCAGTAGCATCTACCAGCACGAAGTCGTCCTCACCCGCCCAGGTCGTATCTGATGACTCGGCTGTAACATTCATCATTTACACACTGAGTTTTTATTTTCTAACATAGCATTTTAACTCTAAATACAGACATGCTTTCATACATGCATCCAAACATCCCATAACCCCAGGCAAACGCCATTTTTTTCGTTCCTAGTAATACGGGGCAATCCGATTGCGAGCTGAATATACTTATACCTAGTGTCGAACGACGTCTGGTACGATATCTACCATAGGGCACCGCCACAAACTTTGTCGAAGCCCCCCTATACAAGTAAACGTCGCTAGCATTTACTATCACGAAGTCATGTCCAACTGGCCGGTTTGTTGCTTTGGCTGTAACGACACAACAAAATTGAGGTGAGTTTCAGTTGCTCCGCTGTTTTGTTTAAGAAATTGAAGTTGTTTTCTCCCAAATATAATTATAAAAATATTAATTTCAACATGTGAGAGATAATGAGTTTATTGTCACCATGAGCTTAACTACCGTGAACACTGCGTCTTGTAATTCATAGAGATATGAATATTATTGTTTTCTTAGTTGAGAATAGCTGCCCAGGAAGGAGTTGGAACATTAACTGTGAAAAGCACTGATGAATTATTAGAGTGCCGGTTACTATTTGCTCCTACGGGGGTACAGGAGGAATTGTATACTACGTAATATTGGTTCATGCGAACGTAATTAGTAGTAAAAAACAGTATAACTGCCAGCAATACAAAAGTAATAAAAAGTTGACATTCAACAATAATTTTAATTATCCGTTTGTTTATAACTTATTTACAAACGGACGCGTTTTAGTTCCCACGATTTTCTTTAAATACAAAGAATGTCACCTTTCTAATAAACGAAAATCGTGTGAGTCATATTTATATTGTAATGTGTATTAAAAAAAAATATTATTGGCTGGGAACACTTCCTTCTTTGCCTGGCATCTCTTTTATATCCAGCGACCACCTCCGCTAAGATGCAGTTGCGCAGAATGCCTTTTTATAAACATGAAGTAATCAATATGTATGTAATCTTGAACCCTATACGACGTCGTAACCCGGACAGTCTAATTAAACGTCAATTCAAATGCGGTTTAGCCCAGTGAACTAATAACCTCGACACTGTTTACACGTTCTCTTGGCATAATGACTAATGTCTAACCTAACTAGTAATCTATAGACAGAGATAAGACTACACAATGTACTGATAAAAAATAATTAAAAAGGACAAAAAGGATGTATGACAGTTGAGGCGGTAAACTTTTTTTTATGTGTGAGACTACGGACCTCAACTTATCGGAACACTGAGATGTTGGTGCTCCTTCATGGCTTATGTATATATGGTATACCTCCAAAACGAAAATCCTGGGACCATTTCCAGCATTCACTGTCCCCTTTTTTATGGGAGAGAGGCATGCGAGAAACTCGTACACTGAGATCCTGGGCCTGATTCTGCTAGGGCGATAGCTAGTTTTAAAGAAATGGCATAGAAGAAGTGGAGACAGAAGTTATCAATGTGGCTTCTACCATTTTTGTAAACGTGTAGAATGAAAAGTAAATCTTCTACGGGCTTCACTTAAAATATAAATAGACCAAGTGTTTTTGACATTTGTCGACAAGTTGTCACTTTGATTTCTGGAAAAGTCGCTTGGAGGAAAGACGATTCGTTCAAACCTTATGCATAATTTAAGAACATATACGTGCGAAATAGGTGTTCCTTCCTACATCACTGCATTGCGGGGATATACTTGTTAAAATAATTTTGGGACAGCAGATAAAATGAGAAGTTCTATCATACGGCCCACCTGATAGAAACTAGTTACTGTAGCCTATAGACAATTGTAAGGACAGAGATAGTACTCTTGCGCTGCCGACTTTTCAAATAAACCGAAACAGGCTATGGTTCCTTGCTGTTGAAAAATTTCAAGACATCCATAACGCCTTCAACTTGGCTTAACGAACTACTACGGAAACGCTGATAAATGAAAATGTCACAAACGGTTACCAATCTCAGGGCCAACAGTAGCGTAATATGCTTAAAGCAGTGACGTGACAGGACACTGAGTCAGCGGGTCTACGAACGCTTCATGTCTAATCATATGTCTATTAGATACCGTTTCGCGGTATAACTAATTAAATTGTACTTGTTTTGCACATATCATGATAGGTATTATAAAAAAAATACTTATCGTGTTAGAAGCTGTTAGATAGGGACCGTGTGAGATTATAATCAAATTGAGTCCAGTCTAGCATCCGTTTGGATTTCTATAGCGGAGAAAACAAATTGACCCACTCTAACCTCACCTACTGAATGACGGATGAGGTTTCAGCACAGGTGCCTATTGGGGTTAATTTTAAGTCAGTCGATAATCGCTTCCAGCAATGCCAAAAACAAACCAAATTACAACTAAGCTGACTCGATATTTGTTGAACTATCATTGAGTGAGAACACACAATACAGGTTAATCCCGTTACTATGAACGATTGATACCCAATAAACTAGTTTTATGGCAATATCATAATAATAAAAAACCGTTTGATCGCATACGGAAGTCAATAACATAAGCATATCTGAGTATAACGAGTATTATTAAGTGGGATGAATGATGATTGCAGTACAAAATAACCATAATATTCCAGCGTTGCATTAATTTATCTTTTAAAAATGACCTAACTGGCCATAAATTATTACAATTTACAACAATGCTGATACCGGTTCCGCTCTCATAAGGGCAGGTTAGTGAGGTTATCGTTTTGTTTACTTCGTTTATAAACACAGGCCGTTTTATCATTAGGGTGATAGGGTATATTTCTTGCACGTGGATTCATTCGCGACAAAAGTACCTTATAAACAACTCCAAAACCTATATCTAAAATGACAATAATGTTATATATATACGGTGAAATGTGGGAGTTTAATATGCCTCTGCCTACCCCTTCGGGGATAAAGGCGTGACAATATGTATGTACTATAATAATGTTATTAAATGTTATATATATACAGTGAAATGTGGGAGTTTAATATGCCTCTGCCTACCCCTTCGGGGATAAAGGCGTGACAATATGTATGTATATGTATGTACAATAATGTTTAATTTGAATTAGAATTAAAAGGTAAGCGTGGTATCCTGCAGTTAATAGCTTGTCTTTAAAAATCTCTTATGGAATATCAGTTTAATTACGGATCGATTACTGGCATTTACTTGACAGTTAATGAATAATTCAATTATAAGACCTATGTTTCATTAAATTATGACTCATTACCCACAAAAACTTTTTTTTTCACTCAGGTCCAGTCCCTCAAAATGACCTTAAAAGAAACTGCGTATAATTTGCGGGCACAATGCGGTTACTTTTTATTTAAATAAAGGTATATTGCAAAAGACATTTGTGACTAATGCTAAGTTAACCGCGGTCATCTTCAAAACAAAATAGTGACAGCTAGAATGTAAAATACTACATGTTGTTTGACTAACTCCCAAGAATCTAACTTGAAGCGGGGGCTATCACTCACATAAATTACGTAGTACCAAACGCAACTTGCGAAATTTTTGAATATATCTTGCCTCTTTCCACCCCTATGTGCAAACAGGTAGCCGTATATTGACCTGTTTGCAGTATTGAAAGCGACTACCGACAGATGATTCCCTTCATTCTATGGGATCTTCGAGCCGAGTATGAAAAAGGCACATATTAAGGATGTCATCTGAAGGCCACTGTCAACGGCCTAATGTTGTGACGATGGCCCTCATCTCTGACTGTCACCATTAATTTGAAGCAGGAATGAACTAACCAAAATTGATTTATTGAAAATCATGATTAACGCGATCAATGTGGTTCGTATATTGTTAACATATTTTTATTTGCTAATTAAAATTGCATTAATAGGTCACGGAAGAGTTTGCTATTCACATTTTTTATTTCAATAGTCTCATTAGTCTATAATGAACCATTATGTCTATAATTATATGTTTCTTGTCTATTTTTTTTTCTAATATATATAGGTGTGCGTCATTATATTCATCTTTTTAAATAGTTAAGTTGAAATGTAGATTTTTTACGACAAGAATGATTGAACGATCATTAACGTGTACATTTTTTGCATGTGTCATTGATTGTTCGTCTGGAAAAATGTCTAAATCAATCATGGATATTCTAAAAATAGAGGCTTTTCTTAACATGCTTTTGGGTGTAAGGGGTCTATTGACCTCACTGAGGACCAACGGATTAAGTACGGCCGCGGCCTCTCAGAATGCGCCAGACAGTATTTTTTTTGGACCGAGCTAACACCATGCTGTCGGGAAAAGCCTACCCTTGGGTTATATTCGGGGTTCAACGGCTGGTCAGGTTTTTGTTAAAAAGCATATTTCTGGGCCGTCAACCTGAGGGCCGCTATCGGAGTAATGCCGTATACCCATACCCTATCATGGTTGAGATTGTTCCTAAGAATTGAAAATAAAAAAATACACTTAAAGCGGCTAAAGTGAACTAACCGAGATTAAAAGACAACTCCCACGATGGAAGCAAATTTATTAAAGACAATTGACGTCAAAATGTAATACATTTTCGTTGCATATTATAAAATAAAATGATATACGTGAGATACTTACCGGAGGATGTCGGCTGTGACTTCTTATATGTCTGAAGCGTAGGTAAGGGTTGTGGAGAAGGGATGGAGACGCGCGCCGAGGCAGGGATCCGCAGTGGTGCATTCCCCGCACTACCGGCGGCGGGTAACCCCCCCGCACCGTACGTCGGCATGCTGGGGTTTATACTCGGCCCTAACAAAATATCTTCTGTTATTCACGTATTCATATACGTACAATACATAAATCGAAAATTATATGGCTATTTTAAGAAACTTACCCGAACTGATAAATGTGACATTTGACGCAGTTTATAATAATAAAACATACTAAAAAATACATAAAAAAATGCTTTATGCTCTTGTTGTCCATACAAGAGCATAAAGCATTTTTTTTGTATAAAGTAATTAATTCAAACTTAAAAAGTAAATTAATTATGATCGATCAACCAATGGGCCTGGTCTTAGTGGTTGTATCAACACTATTTATATTCGCAGCAGTGAAACTATTAACGTACACATGTCATCCTCCACCACGTCAAGTCAGTATTTCTAGGGCTCTGTGTGCCAGAAACATATCAGCCAAATCCATCGGTTTCGTAACAATGCACAACTGCTTATAATATGGTCCAAAATATTTTGAATATTAGTAAAATCACATTATGATATAAGTAAATACACTGTTGTTGCAAATCCACAGTCCATGAAACAGGCAAAAGCGAACGAGGACAGCCATAGCAAGCAGAAAACAGCAAATGATCTTTAAGTCCTTGAAATATTTGAACAGTATAAGTAGAGGTCTTTGGTTGAACGACACTTATAATAGTCAAACTTGAAAGTCAAGTGATGTATCTAAAAAAAGGAAAGGTATATCGCACTGGCTTATCAAAACGGTTACGTCAAATGACTAGGAATTAGGATATAGCTATGTCTTTCTGTTCTAAGCGAAAAAAAAGAGATATAAATGATGCTTGTATTAAGTAACCTATCTTTTATAAAAACTCATTGGTTCATATAAATTAATACAAAATAAAATCATTTTTACGATTCAGTGACCCCCAAAAGCACGGGGTCAGAATACAATTATTATTAATACTGTATTAATAATTTAAAAATACAACAGTCCAAAACAATAGTCGGAATGATTAAAAGGGTAACCTTCACCTTAGTGACCTTTTCAGCGTAACGTGTTGACGTTTAACGTGAAATTTTTTGATTTATTTATTATATATTTATTATATATATAATTAAACATTTTTAATGGTTCATGTTTTAATAAAAAAGTACTTCTCACATTTTTATGCATTGTCATTCTGAGCTTTGGTCAATATTTCAAATATCTATGTCATCGGGTAGTGAAAATCAATTAATTTTGAAATTAATCGATTTGTGGACTTTTTCCATAATATACGAATATACAAAAACAAAATTGTACAGATATACAAGAAAGCGAATTAAGTAAAATGGTAATAATACATTATTATTAAATACGTAGCAATTTATATTTTCAATTTGTGGACGGATTTAATGAAACAGTCTGATAAAGCAGTGCGTTCCTAGTACTTGCTTTTGCACATTTTTAGCATGCTTTTAACACAGCTTCACACAAACGATTATGATTGTTTAAAACAATAAGAATCGATTCAACTCAAAACTTTCACACATTTTCTGCCACACCCAGATATTTAAGGATTGCACAAGTTGTCCCTTAGTACAGATTTCCTGCACTAAATGACCCTTAATAAATGCATAAATATCTTAAAATATGACAAGTACCTACACCCATGCACAGTTAAAGCGTACTGAAAATAAGTGATAATTATACCCTTGATACGAAACTTCTTCTCTAGACAACAGATAGCATCGGCTTGTTCCTCGAGATCGCTCTCCAAAATATCGGGCAGATCCGAGTCTAAACCTGAACAACATTTATGTATTAATTGTATATTATCCGTCATAATGGTTTGCACACTACCCTGTGATGAAGACCTATGGTGTCCAGATGCTAAAAGTACGTTTGAATGTAAAACGGGAATGACATAATTATTTCCGTTAAATAGAGTAAATGTAGTTTAGTGAGAGTATTTCATGGACTACTTTAGAGAATACAGTCGACTTTAAATGTTAGTTAGAGGGTTTTCTCGTGCTCAACCAGAGTTTTCCACGTAGGTGGAACACAAGAGATTGCATGTATTATTATGCAAAAAGCATCAGGCATGTAGATACCAATTTCGCGGGGCCAACGGTTCTGGGGGCGGAGTCTGCTATTTCAATCGTCGCTCAACATAAAGCCACCCGTACAATTGTTCGTAGTCTATTGAAGGACAATTACAATCGTACTTCAATAGACTTCTATCGGTCGCTCGATAGAATTCTACTAATACTTACCGCGCCAGTGGCCGCTTGTCTGTTGCATTTTTGATGGTCTACTAACATTTTGACAGCTAAAATCTGCGATTCTGGTTCTATTCTACGGCTTGCCAATAGTAGATTCGGCCTCCTTGATAGTTGTCATTAATCAGACGTGCGAAGCGTCCCAGCGCACGCTTCGAGGCTGGTAAGTATCTTGGATATTTACCAGATTTACCAAGATATACCAGGTTCCTTGGTCATGTAATTCCGTAAAAGAGTACAGCAGAAACTTACAAGGCTTTCTAACAATGAATCAGACTTAATTACTTGAAGTGTACTGTGGATCACGGCTTTAATCGACGAATTTACAAAAATTGTATTATTACCACGTCACAGGATTCATTTTTTTGCCAAATTTCAAATGCCCTCTCATATAAAAGAAAAACCCGAACTACATCACTATAAAATACTCAATCTACTCACATTCACATTGTACAAGATATAATTACTAATAGAAAGAAAGTAAAACTAGAACCTATATCCAACAGGCAATATACAGATAATTGAATAGGATTATGAGCATTAAGCAATGTCACAAACAATGAAATCGGTTGCTGATGATTAGTCACCCATGATTAGTATTTCATGTATTCATCTTAAAGTCAACTCAATGTTACACTATAGGTACGTATTACATTTCATACACAATGGTTTACATAAAAAAGGAGCTAAAGAGGCAGCATTATTTACATAACTTCAGTATATTATGTGTGCTCAGGCGAGTATGGTGAAGCATGTGAAAGAAACATTAGTGTGTCTATGTGGTGTGCCATAACTTACTGTTGAGGGTAGACACCCTCGGTCGCTGTAGGAACGGATGGTTGAAGAAGGTTTCAAACGGCATGCGCTCGCGCGGATTTCGTCGCAATAGACCGATAAGTAGACTGCATAATTCGGGACTCGTGCCCGCTGGCATTCTGTAATACACACATTTAATTTTGTAATAAAAAACAATCGCTTACCTAATTTCTGATTTATTTCTATACAGTTTTATACTACTTCATATTAAAAACTGAAAGGTTATTATTCATTTAAACATACTTATACTTTCTTTAAAAATGCTACCTTTGTTTTGGCAAATTAACATAGTGTTCATTATTTAAATTAAAGTGAAAATCCATTAAACAAATTTATATTATTAAAATCACCGAGTGAGTCACTCATTTATCAACGCCCACCTTAAACCTAGAAATTTGAAATTGGCAGGGCAATCTACCCTTATAATATCGACATCGACTATGGGGGATTTTGTAGAAATCTACTACCTAAATGCGGTAAAATAGGTGCTTAAATTTGATTGAACTATGTCACTGTTATTTAATGTCTAAACTTAAATGCGTAATACGATTTGCAGAAACATTTATGTTTAAATAATATGTAAATCTTATTTGTATGGGAAAATTTAAATTTTAAATACATTATTGAAATTGTGTTTGAGTATATCAGACGTTCCGTTTGTCACCACAAGTCTTGAACGTTTAGTTACTTAGGTGTATGTAAAAATTTGTAACAAAAAATGGTTAAGGCGAAAGCGGGGCGGGAGAGGCTATTGTAACTTATTCAATCACTACATTTTTTTTTCTTCGAAAGACAATTAACAAGTTCCGTCTTCAAAACTTTTTATACATAATTCCTTGTCGTGCTATAAACGATTTTGACCCACTGGACTGGGGCACGAGAGGAAAATAAAATATTTCTGATTTTTTATTTTAACTTTTTTATACACAATTCCTTGTCGTGCTATAAACTATTCTGACCCACTGGACTGGGGCACGAGGGAACTATAAAATATTTCAGATTGTTTTTATTCTTGTCTAAACAATGAACAGTTCAACTCCAGTAAGTACCTACTCTATTTACATTATATAATACTAGTTGACGCCTGCAGCTCCGCACGCGTGGTGAAGTTTTCTCGTTTTCGTTTTTCACAGGAACTTGTTCCCGGGATAAAAAGTAGCCTGTGTTATTCTGATGTGTAATTAATATTATTGTAAAGTTTCATCAAAATGCATTCAGTAGATTTTGCGTGAAAGAGTAACAAACATCCATACTTACAAACTTTCGCGTTTATAATATTAGTAGGATTATAAAGAGGAAAAATGTGTTTGATAATAATTGATAAACTCTGAAACTACTGATCCGATTTTAAATGAAAATATTTTTATTCATTTAGGTCACAAAGTAACATTTATGAACGTCGAAATTATTGCCTCTGACATTTTTGCTTTCTGCCAGATTCGCAAGATAATAGGTAGAGTGAGAAAGATCCTGGCAAAAAAACTTATGGCCACAAGATTTGCTAATCACCAGTAAAAATTATTTCACCATTAGAAAGATAAGTTATTCAGAAGTATGTATGTTTGTTACTATACTTCCTTAGAGAAGTGAGCATTAAAATATTTAATAACAAAATTATTAGTTAATAGATTTTCATATTTTATATGGTAGAATTTCGCAGTCGCAATCTGCGATGGAACTACCTCTGTGGCGCAATGGCTGCCTCGGTCACAGTGCAATCCAGAATAAATATTTATGCGTTTCGCAAATGTTTGTTTAGAATTTTAGACATTTTTATGGATGTTTATCAGTCGTCAATCCCATAGCGTAAGCTTAATATTAGCCTAAATGTCCAGATGGCGCTCCTGTGTTAAAATTTTCTAAAAAAAATTTTATTTATTATTATAGAGCACATCTGTAAACCAGATATAAAAAAAAGGATTTATAAGGATTATATTATATACTCGTTGATGCCCGCGGCTACGCGTAATGAAGCTTTCCCGTTCCCGTTGCAATTTTTCTACCTATAAAAATCTTTCTAAAGTTAAAGGAATTAAAAAAAAATATTAAAAAGCAGGTAGCCACAATCTGCATCTGTTAATTTTAACACGACAATGGGCTCACCTATTACGTGGGTCAGAAATACACACGGTAAGAACACATGGTACTTGAATGACCGGACAAGTTAACCTATATAGCGATAGCGGCCCAGAATCATGGGTCCTCGTCTTTGCTTACCATCAGGTGGACGACACCATTTTGACGCGCCAAATGTATTAAAAAAAAACCTTTGTTCCATAACATAGATAAATAAAGAGCACTCACTTAGGCTGCAAGTCCACACTATTCTCGTAGAAAGCTTTGAGTTCGTGGGGCGTAGTTGCTTGAAAGGGAGCTTTGCCCGTCAAACATTGATACACTATCGTGCCCAAGCTCCAAAGGTCTGCTTTAGCGTCATACTTCAGTGACATTATTACTTCTGGGGCCTGAAACAAGTTTAACATTTTCTTTATTATTCAGGGCATACTTTTAATAATCATTACAATATTCCATTTCTTTA
This sequence comes from Thumatha senex, assembly GCA_948477245.1. Taxonomy (NCBI): domain Eukaryota; kingdom Metazoa; phylum Arthropoda; class Insecta; order Lepidoptera; family Erebidae; genus Thumatha; species Thumatha senex. The sequence goes on from OX419735.1 coordinate 10,713,201, forward strand.
TCAAAACAACCACTACACTGTCCATTGTAATAACTTACTTTAAAGTAAAATAATTATTAGTAAAAATAATAAATTATTATTATTATTACAAGTCAGTCAAAACAACTATATTACATTTATACTACTGATGATAATGTCTGCTAGGCTTTAAACACCGTAAGATTATTTTTAAGCAATGAAACATAGCTTTTCAAGCACCCAAGAAGTTTCGAGTGCCCAATCGAACCACAGTTGCACGTTGGTACACCTGCTTACAAATGACGACGCTGTGATGCTTAAGGTTAGAAGTCAGAGAGCAGTCCAGAATTTCATGATAAGATGACAGATACCTTATAAAAATGGCAAGTAAAGTTCCAGAACAAGCAAGACGGCTGACTTTTTCATATACCTATCGTCCTCCATCAATAAGGAGACAGTATTTAGCACAAGGCCTTGAATGTTATATTATACTATATGTATATATCTGTCGTTACATAACTATATCGTTATTGAAAACTTATCATTTGAAAATATTATTTGGTAGTAGCTTGTGTTAATGTGTAAATAAATATTACCATGTACATCGGAGAACCGCAGAGCGTGACAGCCATATTTCCTTCTTCTAAGAACCTTGCGAATCCAAAGTCAGCTGTGTAGAAAAAAAATTTGTATCATTATAAATGTAATGTATAATATCTCTTTGGTAGGAATTACTACGAATCTATGTGCATTACAAAGTGATGACCGGTAATAGCACGCTTTAAATAAGGAATTACTCCATGAGTTCTTCCTAAGCCAAAATCATAATGTTAGCCGGTGCACTTACTAATGGACCAGGCCCAGGCTCTCGTAATGGGATTGGAAGGTTCAACAAAGCCAAAAGAAGATATTCAAATCAAAATATTTCTTGCGGGCCCCAGCTCACGGTGAAACCTATCAATGTAGACGAATCTCGAAAGAGTAAGACGAGAGAAACGAGCGTAAACGTCATGCAAGTATCATTGTTGACCTTTTGTAATTGTCACATACGTGTTGTCAATCGACAGTCTTTAACTTATTAATACGAACCTATCTTGAGTGTCATCTCAGATGCATGAGGCGTACGAGGCGGTGCTACATTGTGCGTAAGTAAAATGTTCTGTGGCTTTAGGTCTCGGTGCACGATCCCCTTAGCGTGAATCGCTCGCATCGCTTCGGCCAGCTGCTTGAGGAACAGGCGGATAGTGCCCTCGCTGAGCAGACGGTTCGCTTGCAAGTAGTCTGCCAAGTCGCCGCCGTTGCAGTACTGAACAATGTGAAGAATATACAAATTAGTTTTAGCGGCATTTTGGCGAAAACAATATTTGGACAGGATCCAGTGTCCGTGGTTTGCGTCATTGAGCGTCAATGGAAATAAAATATTATATCAGATATGTTAGAAAAACTGTTTAAAAATGGACATAAACAAAGAATCGTAAGGTATTTCAGTAGCAACGAATTTCCTACCAGGTTCGAATAACATGAAGCCGCTAAAAATGGAAACCCAACCTTGAACTGCTTGAACAGAGATCGTAAAATGTATGGCCACAGTGCTGTAAAATAGCTTTAACTAATACTATACCGATAAATATGATCGTGCAATTAGCACCTAAACAAATGTAAGTTGACATGATTGTGGTTCTTCGCGTAAGTAAATCACCAGCTGTGTTGTATAACAGCGAAGCTTCACGATACACAAACAAAGTTTAAATGTGAAATCCGTGAAGTACAACATCAGTGAAGGAGAGATAACGTGTGCACGTTCGTCTGAATTTTGATAATATTATTTTGTGAATACCTCCATATTATTCGTTATAACGATGAATCATATACGTACTTTCATCGAATTATTGTCATTTTTACCCTAATCAATTGTGAGTGTGACTACGCGTAAGAAAATAAGAAAAGGTCAATGTAACCTCCAAATTTACATGGGCACACGGGTTTAGTGTATTTCAGAATTAGCAACTAGCGTTAATAAAAGGCAGCATTGCGTATCGCGTACGATCTTTAATGATATACATTTGTGTTACTAGAAAAAAATTTAGATATTTATTAACTAGTGTTGTTTTCCTAACACAATTTGACTGTCGAAAGTGATATTGAAAATCAACCACCCAATATTTTCTCGTTTATGCAGAGCGACGTTATCATTCCTGATTCGCGATAAGCTGCCATGCCGTTAGTAATCTTATCATTGAGTGATAATAGTTATAAGTGTCAGTGAGTTATGTGCTGTATGCTACGTTAGTGTCACGACAGGTAACAACTCCTGAAATCTGTTGGCACATCTCTTTACTAGTGGGTGCATTATAGAGTGACCATGACGCCGAAATTTATATTTGTACTGTTGTTGGCATTATTTGGGTACGTATACCTTGTTCTGTATTGCTTTTGCGTTTAGTCTAAACATACGGATAGTGAAGATAATGTTTCTATGACGTAAAGGCGTTATAAAAGCATTAGACAAATAAGTTTTATGTTAAAGATTATTCATTACGTAAAATCGCAAGTAACAAATCATGTTGATCAACGGCCTATTGTCACTATAATTCACATTTAAAGTTCTAGCAGCAATTTTTTTTATACTTATTGAAAACTGTGACACAGCATACATCAAATTAGATATAAAATATGAAATAGACATTCTGCAATACTACAACATTTAAAACCCACAAAGTCTATAGTATATTACATCTATTAATAAACGTTCTAGGCAGGTCATAAAATGTTAGATAACAATATATTAGTAGGTATTTCAGCAGTTGATAGATGACTTCATTTTATTTTCCTCTGCCAAAATATGCTGACAGTTAATAGTCTATCTACACAGCTACTTATGTAAACTTGTTGTTCATTATATTAGGATTACCTATTTTAAATCTATCAATAAAATTTTAAGAAACGCCCAGGTCCGCCCTTTCAGTACTTATACATTTATCGGCACTTTTATCATTGACTTACTTTTAACGATTTTGCGTCACCTTCTCATGATAATTCGATAAGTCACATGTTATTGTACGGACTTTAAATTGATTTACAGGACATCAGTAGCGCAAAGCGATACTGAAATTCCCGAAGAAACTGATAACCAATTTCCACCTGTCATTCACTCAGAGTTGGACTTAGCACCCATAGAAGGTAGTGGCGACGAGGAACCTCCAGGGACTACTACAGATAATGTGGAAGTACCTTTTATTGAAAACGTACAATTATCATCGACACTCGTTAATAATGACAATATTATTACAACGGATAATCATACTTGTCCAACGAAATGTATATGCAATATAGAAGGGGACTCAGATAAATACGTGGTCGATTGTTCTGATGCCGAATTGACGGAACTACCCAAGTCATTGGATCCCAAGACTACAGACCTAAAATTACAAAATAACAAGTTGACTGCCATACCCAAAGATATATCTGATCTGAAAAATTTAAGGGTGTTGAATATCAGTAACAATCAATTAATGGAAATTGCCGCAGGGGTAAGTTAACATTTTATGAAAATACCAAAAATAATAAAACCAGTTTTTTTATTCAAATACAAACATTTGTTACGAACGGAATCGATCCCAAAACATGTGCATACAAGGCAGTTTATGTTAACACCATCGAAGCTCATATGCACATTCTGCTTTATTTTATTATGATGAATGTGACACAGATTTTTTGATGTATAAAAATATACTACACATACTAACTGACCTGGCATTCGATGTTTTGTCATATAAAGGGCCACACTTATTACTTAAGCGTTAAAAATAGCTTACGACCTATTCCCAGACCTATAATTAACACAATAAAAAATCATAAAAATCGGTCAGGCAGTTTCGGAGCTTGGTTACAAATACTGTAAAATTCTATGTATTTGCAAGAGTGTCGCCTTCGTTGGTATGGTCACGTCTTGCGGCAACCGCCGGGCTACGTAGGTAACAAATGTCTGGCCATGTTAGCCCCGCCGGGTCCCGGTAAGAGGGGAAGGCCCAAGAAGTGCTGGCTTGACGTCGTAAGGGATGACATGCGTGCCAATGGTCTCACTACAGGGGATGCCGAAGACCGTGCGAAGTGGAGGAGAAAATGTAGGAAAGCGGACCCCGGGCGTCGCGAGACGCAACTGGGACAGACGCTCGGATGATGATGATGACTGTGAAATTCTATGTATATAGGTTACTATATTTTTACATTAGAATGCCGAAGTATCGTGGCCTCATCCGTTACTCAGTACGTGCACCGCTAGCAAGTGAGGTCGTCGTGAGTCCTGGAGATCTGATTAGTGTCCCTTACACCCAAAGTTACAAAGTATAGTTGTGAAGAACACATCACCATCGTATACTACTAACACATGCAGAATTTCAGATAATTTTAACCTATTTTCTTTTACATTTTAGTCAATAAGCGAGCTACCAGAATTGATGACGTTGGATCTGGGTAACAATCGACTGATAGACTATCCTAAAGATTTGAAGAACAGTTTCGGTTTAACCAAGTTGCAAGAATTAATTTTAGGGGGCAACGACATGAGATCGGTAAGTAATTTTATTTGTGCCTCTTTTAGTAATATAATTAACTAGGTGAACCCCATGGCTTCGCCCGTGACATTTCGAATTCCCGGCGCACCTATTTAATCTCGTCGCTTTTAAATTCTACAATAATGCAATAAAGTTTGCCCGGTTTATCGACATTTATGATTACTGCAGCGCTCTCTAGGGTAGTATATACTGTCATAAACATACTGTCACGCCTTTATCCCCGAAGGGGTAGGCAGAAGCGTACTATACGCCCACGTTTCACCGTATGCTTTGCCTTTTGTCCCACGTAACAGGTGGTGAGCCCATTGACGTGTTGAAATGGACAGGTGCAGGTTGTGGCAACCGGCTGTTGAAATTTTTCAAGCCGCCTATAAGGCCTAAACTGGCTTAACGACTGTCATGTTACTGGCAACCGGGACCAACGGCTTAACGTGCCTTCCGAAGCACGGAAACGCTCGCAAATATAAATGCCACAAAGTGGTCACCCATCCGAGGACCAGCCATAGGGAAAGTTACTTAACGCAGTGATCGTTTACAGAACACTACGTCCGTGGGGGCACGAGCGGGTAGTAGCATAATTATATATAACCTATAGCCTTCCTCGATAAAAGGGCTATCCAACACAAAAAGAATATTTCAAATCCGAATTGAGTAGTTCCTGAGATTAGCGCGTTCAACCAAACAAACAAACTCTTCAGTTTTATAATAATTGTATAGATTATTCTACACCAATATCACAACTTGCAGCAATAGACATATTAAACAAATGTCTGGCCACGTAGTCTCCGTCGAATTCCGAGATGCGATACCTTGCCTCTTTATATGAGTCAACTGATATACTCGTAGTAATACTGTTTTTCTTTACGTTCGGAAATACTCAAATTCTGAAAAAAAAAAACTTTGTTTAATACCACGTTCCACTTAGAACATAATTATGTTTTAATACCAATAAATTTAAGTTGACCCAGCAAATAAAATTTGTCATATAACAGGGCCACCCTCTGGTGTATGAAAAATAGATTACGACCGATTTTCAAACCTAACAAATGTAGGTACACATAAAATTTCATAGAAAGTCGTTTCGGAGGCTTTCCATAATGAACACTGTGATACGAGAGCTGTCTAAATTTGTTTTACTAAACTTTGTTTCAGGATATAAAATCAGAAACGTTTTCAATATTTAAAGCACTGAAGGATTTGACTTTACCTTCATCTACCCCTGAATTATTAGACGAATTGTGCGCAGCGTTGCATGAATCCTTAGTAACTGTATGCACTGAAACGTGTACTGTAAATTCATATGACTGTCCAGATGCCCCCGATGCTATTGATGACCTTGATGTTGTTCTGCCAGCAATGATATCTGCAGATCTGGATTATAATGACACCGATGATCTTATCGATTCAACGAAGGCAAATACTGACTCAGATATAAATAACAAAACAGAAAATGAAGGTGTCTCAACAACTACCCCAGACATTTCAAACGTAGAAACAACCACTCCTATTGCAATACTGAAATCGGAAGGTACAATTGACGGCGGAGCTTCTTTTCACTCAGCAGTCATACAAGCGGTAGGTGAAGATTTAAAACCAATAGAAGTTGGTACAAATGAAGGCAAGGAAGAACCAAAGCCAGTAGAGGAAGATCAAAAGCCCACAGTTTTTTTGTCACGAGCTGCGCCACAGGCTAAACCAACAGCAACAGGAACGAACCCGACAGCTGTAGAAACAAATCCAACAGAAGTGGAACGAGAAAACAAAAATGAGGAGCAGGCAGCGCCTAATAGCAATATAATATCAAATTCTGATGGAAAGGTTGCTGGATCTACAACAGCCAGTGCAAAGAGTGGAGGTGTTGATAAAAGTATAATTGGTATTATTGTCGCTGGGATGGTTCTCGTAGTTGCTGGTATAACTATTAAGAAAAATTGGAGTTCTATAAGAAATCGATTTAGTTCCACACCGAGGAATGCTAACGACCGAACAGGCATTAACGCTAACGGAACTGCACCAGCACCAGAAGAAGTTCCACTTCAGGAGAAATCCCCTGTGTAAAAATAAATTGTACTTTTGTACATGTATTAATATATTATAATTATTGTGTCGAGATATGATTGGTTTCGATCTGAATGTTGTAATTTATTTAATAAAAATATGTCCTATTTTTAACAGGTCAAAATTGTGTGAGCGAAGAAAGTAGGATGTAAAAATTGTGTTTTAAGTTTAAGCGTTATAATTGTCGCGAGTTATATTTTGTAAATAAATAATGTATACCCATATTAACGCAATAGCGTAATTTGTTTTGTACTTTGACATAATTAGATTAAATTTCGCATTAAAAGATGTGTTTAATATTATATATTTTTCTTCTCATTGATATTAGTGGGATAACTCAGCGTCACTTGTCAGCGGTGCACTTGTCGCCTAACGCATGAGGTCATGATGAGGACAAGGAAAAGGCGAAGGCTCGGCTAGGGCGATAGTTAGCTCAGACCTCCGCCTCTAGTCTCACGTTTATGGTGAACATAGATTCGCTCGCCTCTGGTGCTTAATATGTTGAAAGAGTTACTCCTCTCTCATTCCTTTTAGGTCACCTTCAGTAAAACAGTGGTGAACTGTATACGATTCAGGAACACACCAAAGCTATTGTGCCCGGGAAGTATGCGTCAGCCGTTAGGAGAAAGTACCGCTGTGCCTGTCTAGCCTATCAAAAGTTGGGACACAGTGAGTATGACAAAGGTCCACGGTTTGTAAAGGTGCACCGCAGTCACAACAGCCACCGTTGGACTAATTAGCCTTATTTTACCCGGTTTGCCCTACAACAGCCGAACTGGAACTGTAATCTATATAAAATCATTATTTAAACATTAAAATTATAATTTCATTTTAATGTATAGCGATTATAAATTCAAATTAATTATTAAAAACACATTATAAATAATTAAGTTGTCATTATCAATATGTATAAATTAGTCACTGCTATGTTATGTATGCATTTAATTAGGTTATTTAGAATTCAAGCTTTCGGCATTAATTCTACTACGAATTGCGACTACGGCTATTATTTTATGTCCAATTTCAACTAGGTGGCGCAACTGTAGCTAGGGTCTGTTGCGTTGTGCTTGCATATATTTATGTTTTATTTCTTTTTTTTTTTATTATCTTTATTGTTAAAAAGAGGGTTTTATGAGGATGACAATGTTGCCCTCATAGGTATACAATATTGTGACAAAAATGAGCACTTATGTTCTATTTTTTTTTAAATATACAGAAGCGCTCGTGGCCTAGCGGTCTCAGTGTTCTGTAAACGATCACTGAGTTACGCAACTTTCACTATGGCTGGTCCTCGGATGGGTGACCACTTTGTGGCATTTACATTTGCGAGCGTTTCCGTGCTTCGGAAGGCACGTTAAGCCGTTGGTCCCGGTTGCCAGTAAAATGGCAGTCGTTAAGCCTGGTTGAAGGCCTTATGGGCGGCTTGAAAACTTCAGCAGCAGGTAGCCACAACTTGCGTCTGTCTATTTCAACACGGCAATGGGCTCACCACCTATTACGTGGGACAGGAATCCACACGGTGAAAAGTGGGCATATAATATGCCTCTGCCACCCCTTCGGGGATAAGGCGTGATGGATATTTATTTATTTATTTATTTATTTATTAAAATGTTTTATTTCTAAGGATTTTTTTAGTAACAGATTGATATCTGGAAACATAAAACGCAATAAAATGAAACCAATAATATGTGTAGTTAGTAACGCGAATCTACTTATGTACTTTATTCTCGGTAGTACACGAAACCTTTAGTTTCGGCGATTATATGACAATTAATAACACTGTATTAGTGGTGACAGTGTATTAGCCTAACTAGCCTTAACATGTCATGGTCCCTGCATCATTGGCTAGCGCAATTTATATACTTACACCAACGTAAGTATCATTAGTAAACAGATCCTGACGAAGGGGTAAGTAATCTACTGACCAAACAATCTTAAAGTGTTGATATGAGGAAGTTGCGAATCTATTTATGAACAAACTACTTCCATACCAGTGCACAATAATAGCAACAAATAATAATACTATCTCATGTTGGCAGCGATCGGCTGGGATTTGACAGCAGTCTAATTTGCCATCTCCTACAAAAAGCAGCAGGCCCAAGGCGGCGAAGTAATGTGAGAAATTTAAGCACGCTTCACTCCCAAGAAGCGTGATAACACCCGAATTAACCCCCAAAGAAATGAGAAAACACATGAACTCTGGTATCCTAAGCCTGCTGTGAACCCTGAGACATATTTCCGAAGAGTTACCCGGGGCACAGTACATATATAAATGTACTTTGCTTATTTATGTACTTTGCCCGGGGTGCCCGGAGCGAGACATATAGGGACTTGTGGTTTGAGGGCCGTATTTTAAAACGTTACTCAATACTCAAGAAACACTTGAGAGTAGTATTTGTATGGCAAAACTAGCCTCAAGCGTTTCTTGAGTATTGAGTAACGTTCTAAAATACTGCCCTTTGTCTGTTCCCGACCCATTAGAAAATCCTATATAAGCTCCTGCGACGAACCTCGATCGTTGGACAGCAGGTGACTATTGCAGCTGCTAACCGATTTGCAGGTGAACCTGGGCTTTTTACATACAGACGATAAAATGCATAAATATACTAAAAATAAACATAGGTGCAACGTCTTATTCGCAGCGGGTTAATGACATCAAGACTAATATTGTTCTATCACAACACACAACATTCGAACTACATCCTCAGTTCAGATTAAACTACGTATGTCAAGCGTGGAGTGATAAAATATTACGCCGTGTTTTTATTTACGGTTTTGTTTCGTATTATTATCGGCGGTGAGCCAAATAAATTCGTCACCAGGAAGGTGTGCAGAATACCACGCACTATTTTGATGATAATACGTGCGATATTATTGATTCGTATTTTTGGCAATTATGGAAAAAAACCTTTTACATTATACCTATCACTGCCAACACCAAACCCTTACCAACCCAAAAACATATTATCATCTATTTAAAAACTGGAAATCTGTTACAAGTCCATTCGGTCATTCTATTTAACAATTTAACCAAGTATTGATACAAAGGTTTTTACTTCGTACTTTGACGCATCTCAAGTTATTCTCAAGCTTTATAGCTTTCTTTTTCTATACCTCCAACTCTAATTTGAAAGTCACGTTTGTTATAAAAACACTCGCTGTGTTGGAGGCTTTTTCATTTGAGATCTTACCCATTTTAAATCGGTAGCTTTGGAGTGAAGCAAGGTATATTACTTGTGATGAATGTGTTTGCTCGTATGCCTGTTTGCCACTTTAGTGGTAAAAATACTGATTTATTGAAGAGCGTTACTATTGAATTATACATAACAAACCCAATGGTATGCAACAGCAGGGGCCCTCTTGTAATATTTTATGACCTTCCTTGACTCGTTTATATGTATGTATGTACAAGAAGCTGACTTTGAAATTTCTCATTCACACCACTCTCATACAATCCACGGCTATGCTTTGTTCGCAAACAAAGATAAAATTTGACATACATATTTATTTAGGCTTGGTTTCATTATGAAAAATATAGTTTATCTCGTTCTGTTTCTAAACAGAATGACAATCTAGAGAACATGTCTAAATGTTGCAGAATAATTTCTCACAGCAGTAAGAACACAATAGAATACTAACACCAGGTTAGATCGGGTCATAGATGCAACATTCTAGTGGTAGATGAAAGTAGATTTGAAAATAAATCCAACCATTATTTTGTTAGAATCACGCCCCGCCATAGATACCAAGACACTATAAAGCGGATCTGTGGCCGAGTGCCTTCTTACCTGATACAGACAACCAGTGGAATAATGTCCCGTTAGGTCGCTATAGATAAACAGTACGAGGAACGTGCGTTACTTTGCAGTTACTGTTGACTATGACAACGATCATTGTAACTATACAAACAATGACAATACAGCGTGTAGGTATATGAACCGAAAAGAGTTGTTGACATCAAGTAGAGTTATTAACACCTAAATAGTATTTTTAGTCTTAAGTAAACTTATCGATTTTAAAAAGTAAAAATCCGTCTCGGAACATTTTATCAATGAAATTACGCTACAAAAAACGACTTGCAATCTCTTTAAATATTGATGAACTACAACTATTTGGACGTAATCTTTTCAGTTCATCAGTATTCAAAGAGATGGTAGTAGCAGCAGCAGCGCTATCTTATTTTAATTAGTTATTATTTATGTGTATAATTTTCACTTGGTTGTGTTGTGCTTTCGTTCATTGACCTTTTTATCATAATTTGTGCAACCTTTCACAGATCCAATTTTAATAATATTTTTACTAGCGGGAAACGATGCGTATTTCGCCTTGTCAAAATTGCGACTGAGAATGTATAGCACAAGTGTTTTCGGAACCTCAAAGTAGAGAGACCCTCCGACGCGCTTAAAGGCCTTAAATCTTAACGAAGCAATAAAACTAGTTAACGGGCACACTATAATATGTGAAGATTTCATATATTTACACATTGTGCTACAAACATTTAACCATTGTCAAACAGGTCAATGTCTGAGCCCAATAAACATTGACACACGAGTTTTTCAAGTGTACCGCCCTCGATTTAGGTCATCGGAACACTTAAAAGAATACTGAGACATCAGTCAGTCATCCCATTTAATAAGACATTAATGCCCGTTTTCACCATCAACCCGTAACTTTTAGGTGTCACTTATCATATTTTAGGTGACACTTAACACACATTTCGTTTTCACCATCACTTAGGGGACACCTAAACTCTTAAGGGACTCCTTTAAGATAGGGACCCAATTCCCGGTCCCCTAAATGTTAAGTGACAGTTATAAATATAAAGAAGCTGATTGTAAGCTACAATGGATACTGAATTAAATGATTTTTTCGAAGTTTTTGACGCAATAGAAACAGTGGAAACCTTTTTAAACACTAGTTTATTAAATCAACCACATATTTATCGTGAAAGACATGATTATTTCACTAAATATGACGTCATAGATTTTTTCATGAGGTAAAGGTTATCCAAGGTATAGGTTAGGTTTTATTAGATAAAATAGAACATCACTTGGAATATCCAAATAATAGGTGAGTATAGTATACCTACGACTTAGGTAATTTGTAGCATAACTACCAATTATTAAAACTTGGATAGGTACTTCATTCTTATTAATGTTTAATAAAATATTGGTAAAATTTAGACTGCAAGAACCCGTCCTATGCTGAAGGCCTCCTCAAAAAAGCCCACTTCTCTCTGTCTTTGGTAACTCGCATCGAACTACTATAAATGGTAGATACAATTTTAATAGTGTACGTTATGTAGGTACATAGGTATGTAATTGACCACTATCTTATTTTGTTTACAGAAATAAATCTGAGTCCCCAATAGGTCAACTGTTTTGTGCGTTAAGATTTTATGCCGCAGGTAACCACTTAATGGCTGTGGCAGATATGGGTGGCATCAGTGTTGCGACATGTAACAGGATCAAAAAAAGAGTTTCTGAAGCCATCGTTACTTTACTGACAAGAATTTATTAAGCTTCCTAACACACATGCCGAACAAAACTATGTGAAAGTAAAGTTTTTTATAATTGCTCGCTTCCCAAATGTCATAGGTTGTAGAGACTGCATCCATCGGTCTTCTTATTTAAAATAGTATCCTTGTAGGTTAGTAATTTTTTTATTAATTTGTCCTTTTCTTCGAGAGAAATAATGTTCCTCTTTTAGGTTTCCCAGCCATTTTAGTTTGTATAATATTTGATGAAGAAAGAAACACAAATCGAATGTAAGATGTAAGCTAGCAAGATCAAAGTAAAAAGTAACCTTAAAGTAGCATCAAAATCTTAATAATATTATAAATGTGAAAGTTTTTATGGATGTTTGTTACTCTTTCACGTAATAACTACTGAATGGATTTAAATAAAACTTTACAATAATACCTATAGCTTACACATCAGAATAACACATAGGCTACTTATTATCCCGGGAACAAGTTCCTGTGGGTAACGGAAACGGGAAAATTTATCTACGCGGGCGAAGCCGCGGGTGTCAACTAGTAAGTAATAACCTAACAAACCCTGTTCTGCCTGTCACTACCATGTCATATCAGATGCTTTTTTTGGCAAAGGAATCAAAGACCACTGACTGACCACTCTTTTATAAAATTTACATTATTAGATTAGATTATTTACTTTAAAATAAAGATTAGAATTTTGTTATCAACAAACTATGACATAATTTTAGTATTATTTCACTTAATTTCATGAAATACAGAAATTATTCATCAAAATACTTTTTGCTGTAAATACCGATGACGAAACGACACTAGCAACAATAAAGAAACGTCACCTAACAAAGTAGTCCTTAACAAAGGGTACCTTAACACGGTGAAAACGAACTTAGGTAAACGGTCGGTTTAGGGAATCACTTAACTTAGGGGATACCTATTTAGGGAATGGTTTAGGGATTGATGGTGAAAACGGGCATGAGTTGTAGTATTAATAATTTAATAACCAACTTATACTTATAGTACTTACTACCACACAAATAAGTTATTAAATATTCTGTGATACTATGTTTAATTGAAAATAGATAAAATTAATGATATCAACTTTAAAAGAGCTGTCAGAATTTTGGGACGTCTTTGATTCTTACAGGAACTTAACAAAGAGTCTAGGTAAATATGTATAATTTGTCCGTCAATCTCTAAATAGAGAACTCATTCAAAAGAACCAGAAGATATCGGAAACCACAAGACATTCATCATTACCAGTATAATTTGAAGCCAGTTTCGAACATTATTAATTTAACATTATCATTTGCAATGTGGAGTGATAAAGCGTTGGGTAGGAACATCAAATACAATGAGAGAATTAACACGTGATGTCAATCGTATCCAGTTCAATATTAATTGGTAAAATTGATATAACCTGTGTAACAACTCAAGCAGACGCATCAATAAAGAAAGTAAGTCAATTTGTTAGGAAACGTGAATGAGCAGTTTCGAGTGAAGTCAATATTTCATGGTTATCAAAAGTATTTGACGGTAGATAACATTTTAAACGACCAGCTAGAGCATTAAGCGCATTATATAGAAAGTTGTGGTTTCCGGCACGACACTTTCCAGCTGTAAATAAGTGCTGTAGTGCGGAGAAACCAGTCTGATGCAATCATCCATGCCAATTTCATGTCTGTATGATCGTATTAGCTTGTGTTCATGCCAAAAGTTCATTACTATTATACAACTTGGGTATTGCGCTACTCATAAGAAATGTTTACTACTTAAAAAAAAAACAATTGGATATGAAATGAGAACGCAGGTGCGTTAAAGACAAGATCTGTGGATATCAATGTTCGTTAAAGTTGAAAGAGCATTCTTGAATCGTACAGGAAACAAACGGCTTGTGTTGTGTGTGCAAACCATGAATATTCAATATTCTATGATAATGAATCAAAATTACAAAAGTAGCGGAACGGTTAGCAATAAATATGAAGCCCTGCTGGGAGAAGTATACGGCAACGCGTCGCCACGTGCTCTCTAGGGCCCTAGAGAGCACGTACATTAATGCGAACTCGAGGTCACCACCTGATTATTGTTACAGACGATACATCTCTTGTTATGTTATCTATCATTACCAGTGTAGCATAATTCATCAGACGTATTAAGGTCCTATTCCGCAGCCAGTAATACAAGGCACGTGTGTGATACAGTCGGTGATACTGTTACAAAGGCCAAGACCCGGTTTGGCATTTGCGCAATCTTAATCCATTTCATAACTTATGAAGTAAAGTGCTTTAGTTATCGATTATAAGTACTAATAAATTATTCAATGTGCTTATTATGTTATTTATTTCCCACTTTTAAGATGTTTAAGACTTGTTTGTTATGAACCCCATTTTCAAATTTACAATGCTTATACGACAGTGAAAGACAAGCTTATCTCTGTTGAACTTTTCTTTGTTGAACATTACGCGTCAGATTATTGAACGTCTTGCAATTGTTGTGAAATCAAAAGTCTCAGGTAGGAACGGGCGAGTAGTGCTCTCTTTAAATTCGCTATGAATTTTTGGGTTCCCTCTCTCTTACCTTGCCTGTTAAACACCAATAAGCTGTAAAGAGTACATACTGGTTCGGAGCCGTTCGGATATCCTCGCGGCAAAAAATGCTACGCAACAAAAACATTTCATATAAATGATCATTCAACCCCATTTAAGCCGCCAATTTTCAAATCATTACATAGACGTCGCATACGTTTATAATGATGAGCACGGATACGAATGCAGAATGTCGTAATCAATCATATATCTCAATAATTATCTTTTTTACACACGACCAATATGATTTACTATATCCGGCATGAAATCAGCACATCACACACGTGCGATGTTTTTGACCTTTCTTTTGTTAAAATTGGACATCTTTTTTGTAGAGGAGGTTGCACTCTAGGAAATATTGTGCAAAGTCATCATTCGGTTATATGTGGTTGGCCTTTGACTACGATTATGGGTTTGTGGTTGGAGGATGCTCCTTGAACATATGAGGGTGAATTCTGGGTTATCATGCAAAGTTATGGCGATGCGTCTCATAATGTCATTTGTTATCCTAAGAAAGCTGCGACATGTAGTACGTTTTAAGGAAATGTGAAGACTATCGAAGTCTGGCGCGGTGGTCTGAGAATCATGTTAGTACCAGCGCCTATATATACCTATTTTAGACGTGACATTTATCGTCTGCATTTTCCAGGAGTAGAAAGCTTGTTATTATTAACAGTAATGATGATTTGCGGACAATTACAGATAATTTGTTTAGTTTGTGAAATGTTACCAGCTGATTGAAATTTTTATTGGTAGGAATTGCCGTAAAGTGGAATTTGGCGGGACCATATTAGGTAAAATAATTTTGTACCCATGTTGGCAAATAAAGAAAGACATTGGTGCTAATTCTGTTGTTGAGATCACTAAACTAAATTTCTCTAAAATTTTCTAGTTTTTGTTAAGAGATTGCCAAATGCTTTTCTGTTATTAAGTCGAACTAAAGTTGGTGATATCATAAATAACACTTAATTTGTATCTGATGTCACTAAAATTCATTTTATGTGATAAAATTGAACAAGACGTGAAAAATGTACATAGACAATCGAATGTAAATACATGCCGACTAACTTGGTGATTGAACTGCCTATGTACATTTTTCACGTTACAACGTTTTATAAGTTTTCACGTTTCAAACGGTTACTAAAATTAATAAACGTCCCACTAAAATTTTGTGTGACGTTAAATTTCTATCAGACATCACTAAAATGATTTTTATAAAATAAATAAATATAATGTGCTCCGTTGGTTTGGACACGTCCAACGAATGAGTGAGGAACGATTGACGAAGAATATATATTGTTCAAAAGTAGAGGGTAGAAGGAGTCAGGGTAGGCCGAGACTTACATATGAAGACCACGTGAGCAGATTGCTCAAAAACGGAAAGGTCAAAAGTACTCGGATTCCTGTCCCACGTAATAGGTGGTGAGCCCATTGCCGTGTTGAAATAGACAGACGCAGGTTGTGGCTACCTGCTGTTGAAATTTTTTAAGCCGCCTATAAGGCCTTCAACCAGGCTTAACGACTGCCATTTTACTGGCAACGAAGCACGGAAACGCTCGCAAATGTAAATGCCACAAAGTGGTCACCCATCCGACGACCAGCCATAGTTGAAAGTTGCGTACCTCAGTGATCGTTTACCGAACACAAAGACCGCGGGGTCACGAGCGCTTCATTTTAAGTGATAAAATTCAACAAAAAGTGAAAAATTTACATAAGCAGTTCAATCACTAAGTTAGTCGGCATGTTAATACATGTTTTGTTGAATTTTATCACATAAAAGGAATTTTAGTGATGTCAGATACAAATTTAGTGCTGTTTATAATATCACCAAGTTTAGTTCAACGTAATAACAGAATAGCATTTGGCAATCTCTTAATAAAAATAAGAAAATTTTAGAGAAATTTAGTTTAGTGGTTTCAACAACAGAATTAGCACCATTGATTGATTAGACATAAAAAACAGAGGCGGTACCTCTGTTTAATTAGTGCGAATGGTATTAATTTTATTTGGTTTAGGTTTGAATGCTACTGGTTGGTGATTGTAGATAACACACTCATAGTAAGCAATCAAATTGAATGATAGAATTTTAAATATAGTTAGTCTACAAAGATTGCTAAATAAAGAGCTTTTCTAAAGATTGTTCTTGAAACAGGATCAGATAATTACCAAATGCTATTTTTTTTTCTTCATCGTAAATGTATACTACATTCCGAGACTACCAGGACTTTACAGTCCGAGACTACCAGGACTTTAATTGGTCGTGCAAATTAGTGTCTAGCACATAAGACATTTTAGCCTTATTGTTACCACTTCACTAAAAAGGCAACAGGTTCAAAATGTCTTCCAAATTTAACATCTAAAATAGACACATTTATTAAATTTATTTGGCTCTATAAACCCACCCCAGTTCCGTGCTTTGGAAGGCACGTTAAGCCGTTGGTCCCGGTTGCCAATAAAATGGCAGTCGTTAAGCCAAGTTGAAGGCCTCATGGGCGGCTTAAAAAATTTCAGCAGCAGGTCGCCGCAGCCTGCACCTGTCCATTGCAACACGGTAATGGGCTCACCACCTGTTACGTGGGACAAAAATGCATACGATGAAATGTGGGCTTATAGTATGCCTCTGCCTACCCCTTCTGGGATAAAGGCGTGACAATGTGTATGTATGTATGTATCGTAAATGTATATCCCAGTTGCTTTCAAATCCAATCTGTATTTGGAGTCTGAGGTCCATTTTTATTTGGCTGCTAGGAGCAATTATCGTTTGGTTTATAATTTTCGGCATTGTTGGAAGCGACTGCCGTCTGACCTCTCAACTCCGAAAGGGTGCCTGTTATCTAATTTTAAAACATGTCGTATCAAGGAATACAGTACTGGTGCAAGTACTAGTTGCTAATGATGCAATTTTTACCAAACTATAATAATTTTTATAAGAATAAATTACTTTAGTGGAAGAAATCTAAGATTCGATTAACAAATTTCAATAAAAATGTGAACAGCGAACACGTTTTCTCTACCACGTGATTGTGATATGCGTTCAGCATAAAAACCAAATTGATTACACGCCAAGACAATCATATTCTATAACAACTGCAAGTAATTTACCCTGCTCTCTTGTGGAAGATACGAGACGACCTACGAGTTTTGTACTGAATATAGGTAAGGAGATCTGGACTGAGTAAGCATGTAGGCAAATATGCAATTATGAATGAAACCTGCTGTTTACAGCACTTACGGGGTGGTGAGGTCTGACGGGAGTCCCGGAGTTCCCTAAACTATAGCTGCTTCCCAGGCTGCAAATATATTTTCAGAAGCAACCGGGATTATAATAACATGAAGAAGAAAGACAAAAGTTGCTGAAAGATGACGGTAATAGGCCTCCAATGAGACTTGTAGGGGACTTATGACCCTGAAACTGAATAAAAAGTAGTTAGAGTTTATATCCACAGATGGTGTAAGTATAAATCTAATAAAAAATCTGTAGGTAATGATTCTGAACGAAGGACGATGACACGATGTATGTGTCAACAAATGTCGAAAACGTTTTTGTTAGACTACAAAAAGTCACGTCTAGTATATTTTCGGTCATTATATTTATAACATAAACTGAAACGAATAAAAGGGGACAACTGCGTTATAATTATAATCTACAATGAACCTGCGAGTTGAAATTTGGTAAAGCTCGTGTACGCTATCAGAAGTCACAAAAACGCGCAGTTACGCCTTGTATTATTTTTTGCCCTAAGTGTAGCAACTCGTGGATGACTAATGCGATCATTGCACACGTGACCAAGATAACTCTAGCATAAATTATTTTACAGTTTTTATAAAACCACTTGATCTGTGTACCGTCTATCTCAAAACGATATTAGGGTATTATGGTAATTTACAAGAGTGTTCGCGGAAATAATTTTGTTTTAGTTAAAGATTTTATTTTCATTTTCGGCTTTGACTTTCATTTTATAATGGTGCTTTAAAGCGAATAGTGTCTGCAAGCCTTCTGACCTCCCAGCGGTTCCAGCCTCTAAAGAGGTTGAGGCTCAAGTCTCTCTGTTAATCAGGCGTTCCAGCTGGCAGTCTAAGTTGGCTAGGGCAATAGACTCCGAAGTTTTTCGTGAAGTCCCTGAACACCCGTGAGTTAAAACTGTAATATCTAGTGTATTACATATGTAATATCCGGAAAGCGGACCTTAGACTCCAAAGCGAAAGCTCTGGAAGCAATAAATTACTCTCGCGGAATAATTACGGTTATTTTAGGTAATATTTTAAAGAAAACAAAATGTTCGAGTTATAAATACAGAGGTGAAAGGGTAACGATGCCAATTAGTGTAGTCATGTTCAAGACCCGCCATGGCGAATGTGAATATCCACGTACCTCAACTATAAGGAAATCGTGCCAATGAACTTGAGTATCTTTATATCGCGATGAGGGCATTGCTGTTTGAGTTTTGACGCAACAAAAAAACAACTGTAGATACGTAATAATAATTGTATGCTCCATGTACCTGCCCGCTTGTCTAAAGCGGCGTAATATTGTGGCTATGTCTGACTAAGTACGTCCGACTCGTGTGCCCTTGACGGGCATTTATTTTAGATAACAAATTCAGTTGGAGAATCAAATTAATTATGATTCAGGTCTTTTAAGAATACAGGTTAGGGGGTTAATACTTTTTAGGTTAGTTGTTAGGGGGCAATCAACCATAAGGTCCAATCGTCCAAAGTCGTCAACTTAGTCTATACAATAACCCCATACTGTACCAATATGGAGCAGTAGAATTGTCCTATATTTATTATTTTTAATGCGTTAGACCTTACAATACAACATCTGGCCTCTATTTTTTTTTCTAAGTCAACAATATTAGAATAAAAAGCTAAATGAGAAAAGAAATACACGAAAGTTGTATGATGCTTTGCACTATGATAAGACAAACTAGCACAGTAATCAAGTTATGATTTCAATAGGCCTATGCTTTACAACTCGACGCTTATGTATAATAGCTAAATTATACATGTCATTCTAAGCAATAAAACATCAATTTCAAACACTATAAACGCCAGTGATTTATGTACACAATCTACCAATACAAACTACATATAAAAGAAAGGCGTTATATAAACATCAGTACTATGGAGACAATCCAGTTAAACCAGTTGTCAGGGAAACAATAAAAATGATAATAGCGTCACGGTTTGTAAACATTAAAGTGTCACTGAAAAGGTATACTCGAGTGCCGTATCGTTTACACATGTTTTACATATTTACTGTCACTTCTTTATCCCCGAAGGAGTAGGCAGAGGCTTACTATACGCCCTCATGCGTAAACATGCAAACCGTACACATGTTTTTCTGATCTAAAATACAAATCGCTCGTGGCCCCACGGTCTCAGTGTTCTGTAAACGATCACTGAGTTACGCAACTTTCACTATGGCTGGTCCTCGGATGGGTGACCACTTTGTGGCATTTACATTTGCGAGCGTTACCGTGCTTCGGAAGGCACGTTAAGCCGTTGGTCCCGGTTGCCAGTAAAATGGCAGTCGTTAGGCCTGGTTGAATGCCTTATGGGCGGCATGAAAAATTTCAACAGCATGTAGCCACAACCTGCGTCTGTCTATTTCAACACGGCAATGGGCTCACCACCTATTACGTGGGACAGGTAAATCCACACGGTGAAAAGTGGGCATATTATATGCCTCTGCCACCCCTTCGGGGATAAGGCGTGATGGATATTTATTTATTTATTTTTATTTAAAATACAAATCAACAAATACCATGTTAGTTTTTTAGCAAACGTGACCAAAGTGTCGCTAATATGCTGCCAAGATGATGTAATAACATTCACGCGCACCTGGTGTTATACTACTTATTAATTTACATCGACAACAAAAACTTAAGTCTTGATGGAGTCCTTTATACAAGTACAAGGACTACTGGTTGTCGCCCGTGACTTCATCATTGTGTCTCGAGAAACACTGCAATAATTTACAGCGAAGCCTTCTCACATGTTCAAACAATGACTGTACGAAGTTTCGACATTTGATTTGCTTACTTTACGAGCATTCAAGAGCAAATTACTCTTATAAAAGAAATGATTCTGTACTAATAACATAATGGTCATAAGTGCTTTTGTCTTTGCGTCTACATTTTACGTAGGTGGGACGAGTGACGACGCGCGCCGGTGGCAATGACGAAAGTCAATATGCGCAATAATCTATTTATCAGGTACAAAGAGATTACACTACTATTTATTATGTGTTTATGTTGTGCTCCACGAGGCGAAAAGACGCACTGTATCACCAGACATTGAGTCGCCGTGCACACTGTTTTAGCACTATTGCATCATTCAATCCATAGTCACCTAATAATTGTTTTCCTTGACAAAGCAAGCGTGCGTTTGTGTTATAAAATATAAACTGCACATACGTAGTCGGTAATTGAGTTCATTATATCGTTCATTGTATCTCAGTTACAACATCTATCACAAGGAAAAAATATACTTAATTAAAATTTGTAGATATTTATTAATTATTAAGACATTACATAATCTAGGTCAGTAGCCCTCTCATCATAGTTCGAACTGACCCGAAGTGTATCCACAGTGACCGCGTCAAAGGTGCTGTATACTTAAGATAAAAATACATGCGAATTGTCTGTCTGTATCGTTATCTTTAAAACTAATCTTTTTTTGACGATTTCTCCTTGACCTATTACAAAATAAACTGCGCAATACGGCGTGGCGCAAAAAAACCAAGATTGTGGACTAGTAATATTTGGAGCAATGAAATTAAATATATTCAAGTATTTGGTGGCACTGAGACATCACTCGCCATGTGCGTGGTGGCGAGCATACATTTATCTAATGCGTAGTGACCTTGATGTGAATCCAATCCATAGGCACGCACTAGTCATGCGGAAGCCTATATTATACGGCTGGCTGTCTGTCGACAAATGAATAAAAAGCGTTGTATTGAGTTGACATGTTTGCTACGTTACACTACAAAATTTTTAAATTTTATTAACGCTTCTTCGATTTTGAGAATTAGGCTTTCTGCGCCTAAACCTGATTTGAATATTAAATAATGTTGACAAGTTAAAGATCTGATAAAAGAAACTCAATGTGTTTCTTGAGAGCTGTCCAATATTTTACAAAATATTTCTATACCCCGCAAGCGCCGCGCCAGCCCGGAAATCGCCAATTTTACATTACTTGAAAAAAAAGTTTATTTAATAGACACTCTCTTAAAATATCTTACGTAACAACGAATCTGTATATTTTAAACATTGATTTATGTTCTTAAATTTTGTAAATCAAGCATTTACCATGCTTGATTTACAAAATTGGGCACATAAGTATCTCATCTTCAGGCTCCTAGCTAATAGGATGAAGGTCTCTGCATACTAATTTCTCACCCTAGCCTCGAATCAGACGGTAGTCGCTTTCGATAATACTAAAGATTTAAAATGTAGTTTTGGGAAATAAATTGTCCATTTGACGTAGAACTTGAAGTAAGAATTTTAAAATAATAATAAAAATTACAAAATTAAACAAATAAGCGTTATCTTGGTGAAAAAATGTAATTCGAATAATTTCGTGTTAGTATATTTTGATAATATAAATTCAGGATACGAATGCAGACGAATTTTATGTTTATCAATCAAATTTACATAATAAAAAACGCATTACCTAATCAGATTATCAGGAATAGTAAATAAATAAATAAAAATATCTTTATTTTGCATCCCATTTTAACGGCGCTTACAAAATGTCATACACTTTTTTAAAATATTTAAAGCGACCAGTGCGCATCTTAATCACAATAACTGATAACGTTATTTTAATTCTTCTCAGTGATGATCCTGTTCGATTTTAAGCGTAACGACACACGGAAATAGTTGATAACGATAACACGTTCGTAGGTACGGTGAAGCAGCTATCCATTTTTTAATTAAAAATCTAGGTCATACGTGTTATATTAATACAATACTCACTAGTCACTGCTACACAAAACATGCAATATTTATGGTTGAGTTCTTATATTAGAATAGAAATTTGATATAATTAAACTTAGAATGTTAAATGGTTTGTTGTTCACGAGTCACGAGACGATCGTGAAACGATAAGCTAGTTAAAAATGAGCTTAGGTTCCTTAAAATACGTTTCCCAGACCAGCATTGTATTAACTAAGGGCCAGTTCAGAAGCAGCTAGTGCGTACTTGTATGTGTAATGTTCATCAAAATAAAAATAAAAGAATTTAACATTAGATGACACTTAAACAAAAAAAGATAATTATAATTGTATGACATGTGTGTACGAATTGGTTCACGTGCTGACCAAAATTTTCATTAAAATCTAATGACGTTAATTCATGATGATAAACAAAAAGGGATCAATATCCTAGAACACATTACGATAACAACGTTGATTTATTGTTAGCTGATAGTGTTCATTTATACTCATATATCAAGAACTAGCGTCCCGCGTGCATCTGCTGGCATCGTTTTTAAATGATTTTTTAAAGTTAACTTCCTACTACATTTCACTGAAAAAAAAAAATCTACTTGGTCTACTAGATAGAGATACTATACGGAGGCTGGAAGTACACTAATTTTTAGATATCTAATCTAAGGCATCCTTTTAATTAAAACTTACACACATAACAAAAACGGGACTTTACGTACAAAAACTCTATTATGTGTTGTCGATATTGAACGACAATTGTTTTGGCTTCATTCGGAAGTCTTCATCAGCATCTTGAGTGCCAAGCGCTGGCCGTCGCGTCCCGCCTCGATCGACATCGACAACACGTACATGTTTTTTAAGCAAAGTCCCGTTTTTGTTAATATTACAAAGGCATCCTTTTCGTACTTTATAAGTACTAAAATTAAATTATCCTTTGTGTGTTTGCGTTGAAATACGGAACGATCTCTTGAAACGGCATGATTCTAAAACGGGAGTTATTTCAGACATTGTTTGAGTAATATCGAGATCCGTTTTACACAACGCCAAATGCCAATATTTGATAAATACCCTTAGCACTCACGCGGATGATTTCGGCAAAACTATTAATCTATGCGTGCGATATTGTAGAGAGCTGATGGCTAAACATGCATACAATGTGGAATGAATGTTCTGGCGAAACGGCAATAAACTCTAAATGGATGAGTCACGTTGACTAATAAACGTGTAAACGAAAATATAATTTGGTAGGTATATTGAACTAGACGTGCTTTCAAACCAATATATACGAGGTATTTACGAATTTTTGTTAGCGTTTTTGTGGTTCACATTTTACTTGTAAGATTATAGGAAACCTACAAAATGACAATTATTGCATTACAGTAAGAAATAATGCTCCTTTTAATCAGTACTTACCTCCATGACCACATAGACGAATGCTGGGCTGTCCATACAGTCGTGCATGGCGACAAGGTTGGTGTGATGCAGGGCGGTTAGCTCACGGAGAATTTTTATTTCTTTTACGAGTATCTCTGAAGCTTTCTGGATTCCTTTTTTCGTCACCACCTTGACTGCTACTGCTTGAGATGGGTTCTGAAAATAAAACAAATGTGTGACTCACTTTGTAACTGACGATTGACGACATTAGTCATTTCGATTTATTAATATTGCAACTAATTCGATGGCTTTTGTGTTGTATAAATAAAGTCATTTTCATTATGGTTGCCACTTATACAGAGGCCCAACCCATATTTATAAGACATCGCGCTTAGATACTTAGTTAGTTATGTAAGCAAAGTTCGTTATCAAACTAGCTGCTAGACTGGTCCGTTACTTTAGGTTTGCAAAGTAGCGGACTATTCAGAAGTTGCCTCGGTCTCTAGAATACAAATCAGTTGTGCCGAGACGACTTATTCGGGTCGCGTCACGGTTTAGCGGTAGATACCATGAGGGCTTTGATGATACGTCTCATCAATGCGTTGTTAGTTGTACCTAGTTGACTCATTTCATTAGTTTCGATGGAATTAATAGTATTATTAGAAATTTAAGAACTTGTATTGGAAGTTGTAAAAGAAATTTAAGAAGTTTGTATGAAAAGATTACAATTAACATGTAAATACTAATTGATGTACAATAAAGCATCTATAGGTGTTCTGACCATCATGTACATTTTAATTTTGTTGAATTTCCGGTAGAAATACCTACTTCGTCAAACATTTTATATGTCCAACAAAAGATAGCTTATTATGTGTAACGTGTGAAAAAAAAAACCAGGAAGTGAAAGTTAAAGACCCATTGATATCATGACTATATCTACTCCAGTACTTTAAACATTCGATAGATATTGCTATATAATTAAAATATTAACGTAAAGAAGATAGAAAAGTTTGTCTATCAAAGTCAATATCGGTTATAAACGTTATCACTTGTCGCTAACATGTAGAGTATTAAGTGCGTGCTCCAAATACATTATTTTGGGCCAAGTACGTTTTAATATAAGTATTAACATAACTGTATAATATAATTTTATATATTGTTATGCTCTAAGTAAGCTCATCTTTTGATGTTTTTAGTAAGATGTATATCAGTTGAACTCGTGTAATCATTTTTTCGCGATATAACTTTTGAGATAACTCAATCAGCCCCTTTTTACAGTCATATTTAAAGTTTACGACAAAGATTCTGAAATGAGAATGTTAAGGTGGATGTGTGGGTGTGACTTGAAGGGATAAAATACGAATTGAGTACATAAATCAGAGGGAATTTGAGAGTGGTACCAGTGACTGAAAAAATGATAGGGAAGAGCATGTGATGAGAAGGGATGAAACTCATTTAACCAAAATAACGATGAATAATGTTGAAGTATGGAGAGTCAGAGGTAGACAAGAAAGATGGATGAAATGTGTCATCGTCAATGAATATGAATTCATTTACTCCTTTCATATTCGTATAATGAATATGATGGAATATCACGCCTATATGAATATGAAAGGAGTAAATGAACAAATGACGAATAACAGGGATGATGGAAGAAGAATACGAGGGCTGCACTAAAAGTATCGGGAATGGAACATTTCCACTGTTCCTTTCATATTAAAATCTTTTTAATTGAAAACTAATTGGTTTTAAAAATCGAATACCATGTATTTATTTAAAAAAAGATTCTCGGTCTTGTCTCAAGGTTTTGTCAAACTTGTTTAGTCGTTGAGAAAATGGAATTGACTCGAGAAAATTCAAGAGCAATGATTTATTATGACTTTCGAAGTGGTTTAACACAAAAACAGTGTGTGAAGCCCCATCCAAAACCACAATTTATCGCTGGTTTGCTGAATTTCAACGTGGACGTGTCAAGCTCAGTGATGATCCCCGTCAAGGTCGTCCAAAAACTGCAGTCACCCAAGAAAACGTTGATGCTGTGCGTAAGCTGATTAAAGAAGATCGACATGTGACATACCGCGAAATTCAGGCAACTTTAGACATTGGCATGAGTCAAATACAAATAATCTTGCATGAACAATTAGGTGTAAAAAAGTTGTTTTCCCGATGGATACCGCATTCGCTCTGTGAAGAGCAAAAAGCGGCTCGCGTTACTTGGTGCGTCAGAACTCTCGAAAGATTCCACGCAGGATCCTCAAATGCTGTATACAACATCGTATCAGGTGACGAATCCTGGATATACGCGTACGAACCCGAAACAAAAAACCAGTCACGAGTTTGGGTGTTCGAAAATGAGTTAAAGCCAACAAAGATTGTTCGTTCACGGAGTGTTGCAAAAAAAATGGCGTTTGTCTCCAAAACCGGCCATGTTGCGACTATTCCTCTTGAGGGACAAAGAACGGTTAATGCAGAATGGTATGCTAGCATTTGTTTGTCACAGGTTGTTTCTGAACTCCATAAAGAGAACTGCAACCGCCGCATCATCCTCCATCACGTCAATGCGAGTTCTCACACCGTGCACAGAACAAAAGAGTTTTTAGAACAAGAAAACAGAATTATTAGACCATCCGCCATACAGCCCCGATCTAAGCCCTAATGATTTCCATACTTTCCCTAAAATAAAGAATAAATTGCGTGGTCAGAGATTTTCATCACCTGAAGAAGCTGTAGACGCCTAAAAAACGGCCATTTTGGATACCCCGACTTCCGAATGGAATGGTTGCTTGAATGGAATGGTTGCTTCAATGATTGGTTCCATCGTATGGAAAAATGTGTCAAATTTCGCGGAGAATACTTCGAAAAGCAATAAATACATTTTTAAATAGTAATGTTGTGTCACTTCCTTGATTACCGAAATTTTCAGTGCCGCCCTCGTATATACTGCGCCGACCCCAAATAAATATGGACAAGGGCAAGAGGATGATGATGACGAACATACACGATTTGATACTGGTAATGAACATGAAATTATCTATTCTGTGAATCAGGTTTTCGTATCGAAATAACATTAACGTTCGGATAAGTTGTCAAATATTCGTCGAACTGTTTATGAATGGTTGTGAATAAAGTGTTTGATTCTTGAAACCAAAACAGTGGCCGTTTGGTGTGCAACCTTTTCCCTGAGAAATCTTTAAACAAAACCCTGTAAAGTATTTATATGTTTTATACTAATGTGATAGGTGAACTGAGGATATTATGTCAATTCTAATAGTTAAGTGATCATACAAGTGCAGCAAGCGTAGCTTAAGCACGTCGAGTTGTAGGTGGCCGCATGCATCGCGTGTGTGCACCAAGGTCTTTATGTTTGTTGTTACTACGACAATTATTCTACTATACAAGATACATTGCAATGAATGTTCATTTATGTCTCAAATCTAAATATACGGTAGTAGGACGTAGGTGTATTACCTTTACCGACTTTGGTCGCCTGGGACAACGACACGGCCATTATCAAAATCATTTACCAAGTTATCTGTACCAAAATTTAGTTATGATGAAAAAATATTCAGGTAACCAAAAAAGCTGGCTAACCTCTTTGATCGCTTTCCCTGAATGAATCAATAAAGTTAAAAGCTATGGTATTGGATGTTTGACTAGGGCCCACTTGCATGTATGCTGGGGTTAAATAATTAATCAAAGAGTTAGTTAACTCCGAATTAAGTAAATAACTTTTTAACCCTAATCATGTTTTGCACCATAGAAAAATATCATCGGATTAACTAACCCAAAGTTTTATGTCACTCCTCGTCACTCTATGTCATCCAACCAAACATTAGTGGTTGAATAAAGAATGAAATATGTATGTCTATCTCTTTTACACTACAGTTTGCCACATAGACTTTTTCTTGCACGAATGAATGTAACATGACAGCGGAGTGCATTTTAATTTTATCGTATTATGATTGCGCGGTGTGACATTTTGAGGAGTCCGTGTCACGTGCCACTGCATTGTCTGCCATCTGCCAACTCAAGGTTAGACGAATTAACCCTCAGAAATCGGAGAGATAAAATTTTAGCGATTAAACCCTAGGTTTACCCTTAACTCGGGGTGATGCAAGACAAATTAATGATTTAACTCAGGGTTAGTCCATACCTCCGAGTTATACACGTTAACTCAAGATCGTGCAAGTGGGCCTAAATATGTTATGGTTACCAACGTAGACTCAATTAATTACAATAATTGTCATTTGTAATGCCAATGTAGAAGACATTGGCATTACAATAAATTGAATAGACATATTAACACGTTTATTATAGAACAAATTTTCCATGATAATAATATGTTTATGTAGATAAAAAAACCAAAACACAGGTATTATAATAACATCTGATTGTTGTTTCCTGACAGTTTGTATTATGAATGTCAATAATTTAAAACACAGATAATAAGATTATTAATATTGTCAGTTCTTATGAGGTCTCTTTAAATAAGTTTATTTCAAATTTTCAATTTAATACTAATTTTATAAATTGTATTTTAAGCATCACAATGCATACTTTTACGCAGAAATAAAAAAATACGATTTTGACCATTTGTTCATATGTTAGGCTTGATTCGTATAATTATGACAATAAATCGATGCGCAGTTACAATATAATAAGGGTTAGGCGTACTGCACACTACACCTCCCTTTTTGTTTCATCTGTGAATTAATGGCATTGTGAATTTAAAAAATAACCCTGGAGCACTCGTAGCCTTTCTAGCTCAGTGTTCTGTAATCCTGAGATGAGTGACTCTTTGTGGCGTTTCAATTTATTAGCATTTCTGTATGTGTAACGACACAAGGAACATGAAGTAGTTGACTCCGCTTGCCAGTATCGTAGTAGTTAAGCCATGTAGAAGGCATTGGGATGCTTGAAACTTTAGATATAATTTTTGGAAGCCACAGCCTAACCCTCTTTCCGTTTCAACTTGACAATAGGGTTCATTTGCTAGGTAAACACTTTTAATCAGGTTGGTCGTACGCTTGTCCGTCATCTCTGTGCGTATTATAAAAAAACAGGTCAACCATTACCATCGAAGGATCCATTTGTAAGATTCGTTTCGATCGAGCAAAATGATCATCAAAAATAATTACTGTTCTTATTTATATTATTTGTTACCGTAGCAGGTTACTTTTGCTATTTAAATTGGTTTATTTCCTATGGTTTTTATTATGGCTCCAGAACTCCACGTGAGCAGAACCACTGACAGGGATGATTCTCATTAGAGCGGGCCGTGCCCGGGACGGGCCATGTACGTGGCCCGGACGGGGCACATCCCATAGGCGTAATACAAAATGTTTAGCAAAATGTTACCTTATTAGGAGATTCTATTAAGAAGTTAAATTTTCGACCAATAGCTTAGTGTTAGTTAAAAACGTTGAGATTGTTTAAAATTTAAGTACAGTTAATTGATATTTTTTATGCGCATTAGTGTAGGTTATTATCCTAACTTTATCACAATAAGCGGGAACAGCTGGCTAGTTTAAAGGTGCAAAAAATTAATCTGTGCGGACATGCGCATTTTTTTTTTTGCGTTTTTATAGACGTTACAAGAGCAAAAAAATTCAACATTAATTTTAGTGTTTAATGATTATTTTGTGTTATGAGATAATAAGTCTTGAGATTTTGTATAATTTCTAAACAGTTTGTATAACTAAACATTTAGAACAAATAATATTATTATATGTTCTGAGCTTTAGCAAATACCATTATAAGAAAGGAGTAATAGACAGTAGAGAGGAGGAATAGACAATCATTAATAATCTAGATTTCAATATTCTGTAGTAGAAGTTGGTTGCTTCAGATCCATTTTCAAATGGTCTTTCCCGCAATCTTCAGGGCGGAGAAACATGGTCATTACTCATTATCTCGTCATTAATATGAATCTTGGAGTTTTATACTGGTCTGGCCAGGGTTTAAAATGTATCCCCCAGTAATTATCACTCTCCTGCGTCGAGCGGCACAGTATAGATCTCGTCATATTTTTATTTACATCCATATCTAGATAAAGTAGTAGTATCAGCACATTTGTTATCGATGTCTCAAGCGAAATTCTGAATCTTGTATTCTATATGTATATACCTAAATACTTTATTTGTTTGGTCTATTTTTTTGTGTTTTGTGCTATGTGTTACACAAATAGGTTGGTGACAAGGAGATACTTAGAGTAGGCTTGGCTACTTAGCTTATTCAGCGATGCAGTATTAGCGGTAGGAAATCGATTGGCACTTATATTGCACAGAGGTCACCATTCTACATGATCTGAATCTCTTTATCTTAGGCTTAGATTGTTCTACTTATTCTGTGTAGATACTCGTGTATTGTAATTAGTAGGTTACTTTGAAGTAGCTGAGTCGAACACGGAAATAGTGTCTCAGATGGTACTAATCAAGTATAGTTAAATCTGTGCAGTCATCTGTGACGGAAGGCATAAATTTAAAACGTTTGAAGTAATATATTAAAAAAATGCGTAAAAAGGTATCTAACCATATCTTTAACAGTAAGGTTGTTGTTCAAGTTACATGAAACTTTTCCGTTTCACTGCATTACACAATGCGAACAACTTTGAATACGTTCATTAGTTAACAAACTGTACTTTGCAGTTATTCTAACCAACCGACACTAATGAAGTAAAGTTCTTTTTGCTGCATGAAGAGTCATGTAATCGTAATTAAAAAACGTAACTGATTCTCGATTGATAATTATGACGAGGATTTATTTACATTAATGATAATGGTTATGCTAAATGTCAAAAGAAATTTGATAGTATGAGCAGTATTACTGCAGTATTAAAATTGAATGAACTTGAGTCGCAATTGAATTGGACATGGGTCAAAATGGTTAAAGTTTCGCAAAGACACAGCTAGTCTTATAAAGACATTCAAAATGAATAATAGACGAGACATGTGCAGGCAAACACCTAAAGGAAAGGAAATACCAGTCGTTACCGCAATAGTAACGGACTGTTTGCGCCCCATTATAATATGATAAAATCCTACGGAAGAACCCTAAAGTAACCAATACCCGAAGGCCTACCATATCGTATGTGTAGAATGAATTATAAATTCTGGGTACCAGCACCATGCGAACTAAGGTTACAGGCTGAGAGTAGATATCCAAGATGTAGAACGATAACTGCCAATTGCGCAGATTAACACGGCTAATCAAAGATGGCTAAAGGCGTCTTGGTCACAATGAGGCGTTGATAAGATTTTGAGTCAGTTCATTGGTAATTTATCGAAAGAAAAGATAGGCATCTGTTACTTATTAAAGAGTATATTTAAATGACGATTAATATATGGTGAAGAATTTCAACTTGATTCGATACGGTTCGGGTAGTTCAGTGGCTAGAACATTGCCCTGGTTAAGCAAAGGTCACGGCTCCTTGTAATGTTATAAAATACTACTTTATATTGTGTAATGTGTATGTTAAGTGCATGCTTAACATTATCAGGAAGAATATTCACGGCCAAAAGTTACAACAATAGCTAATATCCAATACTACATCTGGAATATGTTTGAACATTGGCAAGGTGAGGAATTAAAGAATTTTTATCCATCTATTCAAAAAGGACGACTTTATTCGCCTTTAAATGAACCCAAAGGTGATGTTTTCTTTAAGAAACTTTTAGCGGGCAGTAATACGTTTTAGAAAAGAAAGGACTGACACGCTAAGCCGTTTCGCCAACGTGGCGAGTTTTAGGCAAGAAAAACCTTCATGCAGAGCTCCAAGAAACCAAGGCTCCCAGTACCCAGCAGTCTTACTATTCCGGACTACGGCAGCGGTCACGGTAATTTATTACGACTTTTATATGGATTCCAGGAGTTCCTCAGTCACTGAAAGTTAGGCCTTCACTCTTAGATAGATGCTTAGGAGTAAAAATTGAGCTGAACTCACCATTAATCAAGTTTACTAATGAGATGTATAAGTGATCCACGTTTCCTTGACAGGGCAACAATTGGGAATGGCAATTGCCTGTCACGTATTAGTGAAGTCCTCACCTACGGCTCATCCTTCACACTCATACTCGCCTATTTCCCGGCCTTTGCAATAATGTGCTATTATCATTCATCTCATGTAAGTTTGCTTTTGTCAACTGTCCAAGAATTATTACTGTAGGAGATTCGAATTTACGATGCCAAAATCCAATTAACATTACTCGTGGATATGAAGCGCTCGTAGTCCCGCAGACTCAGTGTTCTGTAAACGACCACTGCATAAAGCAATTTTCGCTATGGCTGGTCACGGATGGGTGACCACTTTGTGGCATTTACATTTGCGAGCGTTTCCGTGCTTCGGAAGGCTCGTTAAACCATTTGTCCCGGTAGCCAGTAACATGGCAGTCGTTAAGTCAAGTTGAAGGCCTTACAGGCGGCTTGAAAAATTTCGACAGCAGGTAGCCACAACCCGAGTCTGTTTATTTCAACACGGCAATGGATATCACCACCTATTACTTGGGACAGGAATACACATGGTGAAAACTGGGCATATAATGTGTCACTGCCACCCCTTCAGTGATAAGGCGTGATAGATAACTAATATTAAAAATCAATGCCATTCACTATACATTTGTCAAACGTTTGTCATTTTGTACTTTTTGGAAAAGTTCTATTCAGCAGTGGAAGTTGTCATATACATATATACGACACGTTTAATAAGAGAAGTAACAAAAAAAGATTTAAACAAAATTTTGCATATTGACGCCATAATCATCTTATGTATATTCCCAGTTGATTTTAAAACCTAGCTGGATTTGGTGGGTATGGGAGTAGGTGGGATTCGGGAGTAGGTGCTAGGAGCAGCTATCGGTTGGCTTTTGTAATAGGCATTGTTGGTAGAGACTGTTTTCTGACCTCCCAATTTCGTAATAGCGTCGTTGCCTCGTTCTCTTGCAGGCGAGGTCGCTTGGGCCACTGAGATCTATTTGGAGCCTCTTACACCTAAATTAATATTATCATGTAGAGTGAGGAAGGGATATACACACAGAGCCGCACTTTAAAGATTATCAGAAAAGGTTTATATACTTTTCTGAAGTTTTGTAGGGTTTACACAATTACACTCTTTTAATAACCATATCAATTGTCGTAAAGAAAATTTACTTGCGCATGCTGGGGGCGCAAGAAGCCATTCTGAAGTTTGACAGGAGGAGCCTTATGTCAATTTAATTTTTAGTGTTCTTTGTGATTGTGGTGTATTTTTTTTGCTAATTTAAGTATTTTTATTTATTGTATGTTGTATATACCTACTCGGATGAACTCATGCATTGTCTGTGACAAAACCTTTTCTTCGCTCAGAGGCTTACATATCCACCAGTCACGTACTCATCAGGTTCGTATATTATATTCACAATCCATTTCATCTTCAAACACAGGCTTTGTATCGCAACAACCAACTGTATCACATTATCCTATTTCCTTACACACTCTCCTCAGTCAGCTTAAACAGTCTACCCCATTAATAAAAAGGATACCGCGTGGAGCTAGATGTTCGGTTGCTGAGGCTTTAACCAACACAATCTCCAAATGTATTAAATTTAATGATACTCCATCCTGGCATAATTTGCTCACTTTCTCATACTCAAATCTACATGTGGTAAATGATTCCACCAATAACATTTCATTAACGCAAAAAATTAAAAATAATGTTGCAAATAATCCTTTGCTCTCTTCCGCTCCAGCTCCCAAATCACGAGGACAACTTTTTAACATTACACGAAAAATTTAAGAGAAAATTTACGATGGCGATCTCAAATGTGCTACGCGGCTTTTATTCTGTAATGATACATTAGCACCTGATACACCGGAGACCATAGCTGCACTGAGGTCCAAGCATCCACCAGGCCCTTCCACTCCACTTTTTGTTGACCCACCTTCTGATCCTCAGACTTGTATCCAGGCTTCGCAAAAAGACATTGTAGCAGCTCTTGCATCATTTCCTAAAGGGTCTGCTTCCGGTTTAGATGGCATCTCTCCGCAGCACCTTATAGACCTTACATGCCATGGCACTGGTATTGCTGGCGAACGTCTCGTTGTTGCCCTCACTAAATTGGTAAACCT
The DNA here is from genome assembly GCA_948477245.1 of Thumatha senex. Lineage (NCBI taxonomy): Eukaryota > Metazoa > Arthropoda > Insecta > Lepidoptera > Erebidae > Thumatha > Thumatha senex. The sequence goes on from OX419735.1 coordinate 10,747,299, forward strand.
TATGCTGCTGGGAGATGTCTGTCAAGACGTAACTGCTGTCTTATATGGAGCCAATCTAATAGCCCTCACAAAAAAAGATGGTGGTGTGCGCCCTATAGCGGTGGGTTCTACCTTTCGTCGTTTAGCTGCCAAAGTTTGTGTCCGACTATCTCGCTCCAAGTTGCAGACCCTCTTTGAACCCGTTCAGGTTGGCTTTGGCACAAGCGGAGGCTGTGAAGCGGCAGTTCATGCTGTTCGCACCTTTGCACAGACCGATGAATGCGAGGTTCTTTTAAAATTAGACGTTAAAAATGCCTTTAATTCGGTTAATCGGGACGCCTTGCTAAATAAAATTAATTTACATGTTCCTGAAATCTATAATTTCTTACTTTAGTGTTACCACTGCCCTTCTAAATTAATTCACAAGAGTAACGAAATCCTTTCAGCCGTGGGTTGTCAGCAAGGTGATCCCCTTGGTCCAGCTATATTTAGTTTGGTTATAAATTCTATAATTCATAATTTAAATTCAAAATTAAATATTTGGTATCTCGATGATGGGACCTTATGTGGTGATTCACAGACTGTTCTTGCAGATTTAACTTTAATAATAGACAAATTTAACACTATTGGTTTGCATTTAAATTTTAATAAATGTGAATTATTTATTTCAGACAAAATCAACACATCCTTAGTTTCTCAAATTCATCAAAATTTTAACCAAGTTTGCCCAAATATTAAACTCTTATCTAAGAACAGCCTATATCTCCTGGGATCTCCCATTTTCGATGACGCCATTCCTCATCTCTTAGGAGAGTTAGTAACAAAATTCAATCAATATTCAGACCGCATTGTCAAAATTAGTAGTCACTGCGCTTTGTTTATCCTTAAATTCTGCTTATTTGTGCCCAAATTTACTTACTTGCTCCGTTGCTGCCATATTTGGAAATTTCCTAATCTGATGTTACCCATTGAAAATGTTTTAAAATCCCAAATTGAAACTATTCTGAATATTCATCTCAATGAGCAAGCATGGTCCCAAGCTTCCTTACCTATAAGGTTCGGTGGTTTGGGGACCCGAAAAATTTCTAGTATAGCTTTACCAGCATTCCTGTCTTCGATTTTCAGCACTCGTGACCTCATAGGTAAAGTCTTAAAGGCTCCTACAGCCTCAAACTGTGAGATTGCGAGTCTGGACGAAGCTTTGAATGCTTGGCTAGCTGGACCAAGTCCAAATTTACCCCCGACGCTCAAAAAGCAAAGGGCCTGGGACACAATAGCTTCTTCTGCTTTTCTCAATACTCTTATTGAAAACTCTTCCGGTACTAATCGAGCAAGGCTTTTAGCTGTATCTCGATCAGAGTCTGGGCAATGGCTTCACGCCTTTCCTTCTCCGAACACTGGCACCTTCATTGATCCCACTACACTCCGCATAGCAGTTTGTCTCCGGTTGGGTGCTGATGTGTGCATTGAACACTCTTGTGTATCGTGCGGAGCTTATGTGAGCCACCTTGGACATCATGGGCTTGCCTGTTCTTTTGCCGCTGGCCGTCACTCCCGTCACGCTGCACTAAATGATATCCTGAGACGAGCCCTTGTCAGTATAAATGTCCCCGCGGTCTTAGAACCGCAAATTATACGAGATGATGGTAAGCGGCCCGACGGGTACCTCTTTAGTACCCTTGAGAATGGGACGTGCACTAGTATGGGATGCCACTTGCACCGATACTCTTGCAACGTCCTATCTCCCGGCTACTAGCAAAAAAGCAAGCGCTGCGGCAAATCTTCGCGAGCGGCTGAAGGTTGGCAAGTACAGTTGTCTCGGTACCCAATATGAATTCATTCCATTTGGTGTCGAGACACTAGGTCCATGGGGTCGCGGCGCACATGGTCTTTTTACGGCTTTAAGTAAGCGTCTGAGGGAAGAAACTGGCGATCCTCGTGCAGGTAGTTTTCTCGCGCAAAGGCTTTCCATAGCTATTCAGCGTGGGAATGTGAATCATGGGTACCCTACCGAGGGGACCCAGTCTAAATTTTAATATATAGGTTAGGTAGTTTTTTTTTTTTATTTAGGTATAGTTTTAATTGTTTTTTTTAACTAAGATTTATGTTAAATCATTTCAAATGGCATAAAAATGTAAGTGCCGCCTACATAAAGATTCATATAGGGCCGCCCCATAAAGATTGATTTACATATATCCGTTGCCCACAGTTCCATATCTGAATGAAAACAAGCTAACATTAAAAATTTTGACCAACACATTGAAGCAGATTTCATATGAAGTTAAATCAGTGCCGGATTATGCGTCAGTGTACGATTTCAACACCTAAATTTAATTCGCAACTCAGCAGAGTGTATAAGCAAGGATTTATTTTAGATCGTTTGCGATTCAGTTTATTATGCTTTTATCCAGAGAGGGGTGCGCCGGCGCTGATCTAACATTAGCCCGCCCTACATTCCGCAGGCTCGTGTAGCGATTACGGTTTGACCCGATTTCGACACGAGCCCTGTAAGTGATTATAGGTATTATTGGACAGCTCCACACGAACGGTAATACATCTATTGAGAGTATCGAGACTATTGCAAAGTAGGTCAGTCAACGATTAAATGGCAGACTAACGGGGAAGTGGCTTTAGTTTTTAGATTTTTGTTAGGACCGAAAACATGGCATACTGTTGAACATTCAAAAATTACTAGACGCGAAAGAACTTTGCAATCTGCTCATAAACGTAATGTTCATGTTTTCTTTCGTTTTGTCAGGCTGTCCAGTTAAATCCCAAATTATTGACCTTTTAAGCTTGTTTTTATTAGGTAGGTATTAAACATCATATACTGTGACACGAAGATTGCCGAATTAGCAAACTCCGCATTTGACGAAGTGAGAAAGACCATTTCAAAATTGTGTAGTGAAAACAAAAATCACAGGACCCCAGCAAATTTAAAACAACCTCCCGGCACGCTGCACATGTGAAAGAATACAATTGGAACAATTTATTTAAGACAAATATCAATAAAGGCCAATTTTCTTTGGCAGAATAAATATAAACTGTATGCAGACTATTGAAAGTCATAATTTGTACAGAAAAGAAAATGAAGTCTATACCGATTGCAGACGCACACGCACACACATGGCACATAACGGCATATACGTGCACATCGAGTCAATAGATATTTCACAAAAAAAATACCCGTTAAATAGGTATTGCAATTTTAGGCTATTTTGGTAAAAATTATAGTGGGGGATAGAGTATATAAACGTATAATAATTAATTGAAAACTGGTTGGTGATGTAACGTTTTATTTTTGTGAATAATGTATATGGAAATTTGGAGACTGATACTTTTAAATTTTGCCTTGAATTATGTATATTGTTTGGTTAAGCGGTCTTTCTCTCATTATTGCGGGGGGCAAATCCATTCACCACATACGAGAACAAGTATTGGTTTCATAATAGCGAATTATAATAAATGAAGTAGATTATTTTATTTTAATCTTCATGGATCGATATGCTTTTTGGTGCTTCGGAAATACATTAAACCGTTGGACCCGGATGCCAGTAACATGGCAGTCGTTAAAACAAGCTGAATGCGTTATTGGCAGCTTGAAAATTTTCCACAACGTGTCGCCACAACAATAATTTAGCTAAACAACAAAAAAAAAACAATTCTGGAATGCATAGATGAAAACTTAGTATTTGAAGTTTAGGTAAAAAAAGAGGAAGTCATAGAAAATCTTTCTACTTAAAATAGGTTGATTTATTATATCCATTTTAATTACTTACACATTTATATTATATTTTAAATTAACTTATTAAAATTTAACATATTTACAGAACACAGTGCAAAATATATATAGGTGGTGGGGATTATTACAAGACTGACAATGATGCCCCGACTAGGTGTCGAAGAATTCCTCCCCATCAAAATCAACCGGTTAGGTTCCCATAAGATAATGGCCGCATTGCCACGTTGTATGGCAATGCTTATTCTCTGAGCGAGAAAGAGGCCAGCCCTATGGTCACGAGAAGAGTCGACCAGTCGCTCTGCGATATCACTGTATAGTGAACGAGCACTTGGGCCCCACGAGCCCAGTGTCTCGACCCCAAACGGCTCAAAAATATAATTACAAAAATTCTGGTAAACTTATGTCAGAAATATTTCGAATACCGAGGCCGCCCCAGCGTATTGGTAACGACGCTCGGTCGTCCAAATCTGCATTCAAAATTTTGCACAATGTGGTGTGAATAATTTGGACCATATGTAACAAAAGGTTTGGATGTTTAAAAAATTGAGATGAGCGAAGGGCATGAGTAAATTTAGGGACGAAAAGACAATGCCGAATTATTGTAAAAGCCGATTGTATAAATAAAAATAAATCGCAAAATATGTTGGTAAGGTAATTATGGAGAGAAAAATTGTAACGGCAATGGGAAAGGTTCATTACGCGGTCGGAGCCGCGGGTATCAACTAATTATTTCATAAAAATGTACCAGTGACAAACATCGGTTCAGTGAAAAAATAAAAAATCCCAAATGTGGTGATGTTTTGCGCCTTGAGGAAGATTTGTATAGGTTTAGGTAACATCAGCTTAAAAACCCGCAATATGAGTAATTTTAGTAATAATAGGTAGGTAAGATAAAGTGAAACATTTGTAATCAATGTAAATTGACCATTTAACCCAAGTTTTGTTCAAGCTAGTTTGCAATGAACAATCAAGAACATTAGTGGCTATTACAAATAAACCGAAATAGTTTTCAGTAAAAGGTCTTAATTTTTTATGAGACTTCAGCCTTACAGTAAGTGCATGAGCAATTCTTTACCATACATAAAACATAACAGATCATAACGATAAATTAACAGTCTTGGTTGACAATAATCAAAACAACTGATACCTTAATGCCATTAATGTTATCAATTTACAATGTAGATTATTTTAAAAGGATGAAGAACAGGGATTAACGAGTAGTAATATCCCCGGAAAGATGTTCCAGTAAGGAGAACTAAGGATAGACAGAATTCTTCGATGTACAGTAGATAATAAACAGTGCATACTAACTTTTCACCAATAATTTGAACACAAATAAATACAAATATAAACTATTTTGCTTTTTCAGTGCGTAAAGATCACGTTTTGTATGCTTGATTTAATGTTTCCAGCCATATCAAGTTGTTATATTAGAAGATATACATCCTGTGTGTCTGCTTTTGCTACTTATTATGTCCTACCTATGCGCATGCCTAACGTGGTGCCCTTGGGGTGCAATGTGCACTGTGCGTAACATATTGTGTGTCAAGCTATTATGCCTGGGGAGCAACAATGCAGAGAAATCCAATCCCCAGGTGACCAGAATACAAAACTCGACCACCTTGTCTATGACATGTAGTATTTTTTATTTCTATGCGTCATGAACAGTCTGCTTTAAAACTTTTGATTTGATATTTTATTTTACTGTAGAGGGGGCTTTGAGCATTTATTAACGAACAAGGTCGCTGTAGACGGTAGTTAAGGCCTCCTCTAGCGCAATAAAAACAATTTTATTAAAATAGTGTCGGACAAGCAATTAAATAAATATAATGGATAAAGTTACCCTATAAATTCGTTGGATTAAATTGATTAATGATTAATGACGGTGAGTATCAACACCTCAGCTCATCAGCTGATCGACGGTTACTGATGTAACATGATACATAACGTTTGGTCATGCGTATTAGGTCGTCTGTCCACTGCGCCTCAGGGACCATCGGCCGTCAGATATGCAAGCAACGTGTTCTGTCCACCACCACTTGAGCCTGACAACTCCTTCGGTTATGGTGATACCCGGATCCTCATTCAGATCTCCTCGTTACGGTTTCGATTACTAAGTGACACTCCAAACATAGACATCTCCATGACAGTAAGATTCTAAGTGAACATCATAGGGCAACATCTCAGTGCCATAAGTATAACTGACAACACACATTGGTCGATGACTTAAAACAATGTTTTAAGAGTAGGTCTTTAAGTAATGTGTGTAGTATTTTGGATGAAAACGTGAACAGTCCCAGAACTTTCAGAAACATGATGGATCAGTAACTGTTTAGTAAGGCTCTATCGTCTTTATAAAGAAGACAACTTCTAGTCCATAACTTTGGCTATATATCGGGTACAGGGACCAAGCTACCGGCGGCTCAATGCTGCAGAGATAGGAACTTCTTCACAATACGTGCCGTGCCCAGGAGAACCGCCTTTTGCATCAAGCCCTTGACCCAACTGCCTAACGCGAGCCTCTTGAGATGTTGATCGAGGCTCTTGGCAATCAGACCATGAGCCGATACGACTATTGGATCAATAATCGCTGAATCCACATCCCACATGTCGACAACCTCGTGAGCAAGGTCCAAATATTTTATTTATTTGTCCTTTTCTGCTTTTACGAGATTCTCGTCATGTGATATGGTAATCTTAATGATTAATGTTAGGCGCTCTGACCGATCTATTACCACTATATCAGGTATATTGGCTACAATAGTTCTGTCAGTGATAATAGATCAGTCCCAGTACAATGTGACGTGATCATTTTCTAGAACTGGGTAAAATTGAAATGTAAAAAAAATGAAGAAATATCTCCACCTTGACGAATAGTCCTGTTTACTGATTTCAGTTATAATTAAATACTATAGAAACCGATTCCACGGAAGGATTTAAATCTTTACAGAGCCGACAGTAATACCATAAAGTAATAATTAGCAGTTCAGCCAAATGCTTTTAGTGCATTTACTAATGATAGCAAAATAAGTGTAAGTTGTTCTAGCCATAACCACATTTAGTTTATTTTAATTTAAGTTTATACATATTAGTTTTGGTTACATTCTAAGAAGAAGTTAATATCAATTAGATATTGCAAAAGATGAAAGCTGTTACTATCTAATATATATGTCAACTATGTTCTCAGCTATTAAAGCATATCGGTCACTCTTTATGTCTGGTTGTCAACATTGATGCTAACCCATTCGTCATAATTGATGGTTAAACTATAAGTGCGATGTTTGCAAAGTATAGTAACCTAGTTACAGTCAGCTGCAATACAAAACCGGAAAATTTAAACAGCTGCCTAGCTTGGCGTGTGTCGAAGATGTCATAAAACGGGTCGAAACTAATATATTTATTGATTTTTTTTTGTTAAATTAAGTAATGTCTTTATCTATACACAAAATTTTACCAATAATCGTTTTATTGACAAAAATAATCGATTGTTTTTTTAAAGACTCTCCTTTCCACATTAGGGTGAAAATACAATTCGCAACATATAAGTATCATATAACTAGTTTTAGAAGTATCATATTACTAAGTTTAATTTTTCTAAGACACGGATGTATGGTCGCAGATGTCTTAATGATTTTATTCAAAGACAAAGATAACAAGTGTGCAATAAGAACTTCCAAAATGAGCTACGAGAAATATTAGAGATCTTTGGTTAAGAACAAAACCAAAGTAATTTAATCTTCTTATTTCTGTAAAAGTTGTCATGTCCATTGGTCATCTTTACAATTGCTGTGCAACTTTTGAGGTCATTATTCTCATAATGTATAACAACTCTTTCAAGAAAACAATGGGGTTGAAAACAATTTATGTTCGCCAATGTAGATTTGGTAAATTCTGCGCCCGATTGGTTGACACATATTCAAACTGAATGAAATGTAGGTAATGTTCATATTTGAAAGATGAACGTTGCCATCCATTTAATACCCCATTTACACTCTTGCGCGAGCCACCACGTGACGAGCTGTGAGGTCAAATATAATGTACCAAAATACTGCTTTTACACTCGCGGCTCGTCTTGTGGATCCAGCGAGAGTTTATATGGGGTATAAGAATGTATATATATATTTATAGTTAAAATCAGACGGCAAAAGTTTGACAATAGACAATTTCATCATAGACATTCTACGTCTACAACAGAATAACGGTGGTAGGTAATAAAATTGCAAAAAAAAAAAATACCTAGATTTAGTCAAATTCTAGTTCGCTCTGAAGGTGCAGCGCATTAATTTGGCCTGGTAAATAGGCAATATCAAAGAGAATTCCTTGTAATCTACTTTTTCTTCAGTTAAAAAAGTGAACGTTGCACAAAAATACAATTTACCAATAAGAACTATTATGAATAAACCCTTCTGATGCACTTGTAGTCTTTACTTAAAATTAGCTACTGCTTTTACTTTTACTGTTACTATGAGATATTGTGGAGCTATGTTGAAAACATCTGAAGGTGTAAGCCCCATGAAAATTCAAAGTCAAACGATAGCTTCTTTAGCCAAATAAAGACCCCAGGCTTCAAATTCAGGCAGGATTTGAAAGCTACTGGGAAAACACTTAAATTCATCTTAGAAGACATGACCCAAAGTCGCCGAAATAGTTAGCTATGTAGTTATAAAAAAAAATAAGAATCGTATAATTAGTCTTGTTAGTATTGTCGTGACGGGAATGGTATAATATGACCATTCTTTCGAAGCAGGTACCTGCTTATTTTTTTAGTTGATACAACAAACCCATATTGGCAAATTGTGTTACATAGGATTATTGAATGGCTGTTTACAATAGACCCAGAGAGCGAATGTTTATTTCATCGTCTTTATATTTATGTGTAGGTAGGTCTATTTTTTCACTTTTATAGAAAGCTCTAGTTCGACCTGACCAAAATGGTTGTAGCATATATCGGCTATTTCAGTTAATAGCAATTTACACTTGGATTTGTTACCAAATGAAATAAAATGTGTTTAATTCGGTATCCAGAGGCAATTTGAAAAGTTACGGTATTGATAAGGTGATAACCAAAATGTTGAGAAAATAATGTTAAGAAATGAAAATCATAGTAATGAGATGTAGAGATAGCAAAGGTTCATACTGCAAAAAAGATAAATAAAAATGAAGTGTTGAACCCCCGTTCGCCGTCCTGAATCAAGTTGCCTTTTTCACTTTAATAAAAATTTATGTGAAAATTAGCATACTAATTGCTTTAAAAATTTATCAATTGAAGTGTATGTTTCTAATTCCAAATTAATAGCTTTCCATTATATCCATATGAAAGTATATACGGTCATCTGTCTGTTTATGACGACTACTCACTGAAAAGGCTGAACCAATTTTAACGGGATTTTCTTTGGTCGATGGCTGATGTTATAAGGAGTAACTTAGGCTACATTTATCCTCGTACTTCCACGGGGACGGAAATAACGTGGGTGAAACCTCGGAGTATTCGTATGTTTCCATAATAAAAAATGTTACTGCCCATGTTTAATAATATACTCGTCTAAATGACCGCATTGCAAACAATTTAATGTTGAAAAGCAAATATCTATGTGTTGTTAATTTGTGATATATAAACTTGGCACTAATTACTGAATTCTTTAACGCGCGTTAAGTTTTTTTTTCTTTTTATGGCAACACTTTTTAATACTACGCGAGCGAAGCTGCGGGTTAAAAGTTGATAATTAGCTGGATGAAATTGGCTGAAATTCCGCGCAAACAATAGATCATGAGAATGGGTATTTCGTATTATAAACACTTTTTCCATCATCTTTAAACGTGAATGCCTAAATGGAAAGTTCCAGCGCCTCGGATGAGACTAGTATCCGCAGAAATAATAATCAAGTTACGATTATTTATTTTTGTTGAAGACTTCGAAGGTTGGTGTGTATGTGTAACCTAGGGCGTCTAATCATTAATGAATTTAGTATAGCGATTGACGTATTATAATAATGAATAAGATGACCAGGAAGCAATGCAGGTATATTGTTCTGTTACAAAGAAGGCATAACACGCCATCGAAGGAAAGAAGTTATTCATACACTTTTGCGTCTCAAGTTCTAATTCAAATTCAATATTGATTGATTGATTTATCTCTTTATTGTACACCAGAAATATAACAGTATTGGATTACAATTAAAAACTTATCGGTAATACAATTGGCGGCCTTATCGCACAAGGCAATCTTTGGATGAAAACCAAGATGAGAAAATGATTTGGGGCAGTATGGTGGTGTACCTTCAACGTAACACTAGGTACAAGAGTACTAAAGAAATACGCGCTAAAATAAATATTATGAACGGCCAAAGGTAGAAGTTTCAAAATTGATAACTAATGGCCACTATTATCACTTGAGCGTTAACCCCGGTTGCATCTAAAACCCCCGCGTCGGCTTTAGTACTATACTCTCTTGACTTTGCACACTGTAGGTATAATAGTGTATGGGAACATTACTATGAAAATATTATGATGAGATTACTTGGAAACCTGAAGTGAGTATGCGTGCAGAGTTTAGGCGGAACATTAAGTACCTATTATAAGTCGTAAGAAGCGCTTTTCAATACATGTATACTACCATGCATGATTTACGAATGTCAAACCTGGTCACTTACAGATAAACAAGAAAATCAATTAAAAGTTTGTCAAAACAGTATTGAAAGAAGCGTTTCAGGTCTTACAATAAAGGATAGAGTGAAAATAGAAAAAATAAAAAACAAAACAAAGTTTAAAAATGCTGTTAGTTGCAGTACAATACAAAAGTGGAAATGGACAGGACACGTCATTAGAGAAAATGGAAACAATTGGACTAAGAAAGTCACAGAGTGGTTACCCCACAATGCAAAAAGGAGACAAGGAAGACCATTTAGAAGATGGAAAGATGACATATGTATAACAGCAGGCCCACTTTAGCTATGTTAAGCCAGAAATAGAATAGAGTGGAGGTTATAAGAGGAGGCCTATGTCAAAGGACAAGCTGTAAAACCATAGGATTAAGCTGGTTGCAGATTATTACATAACCATAGTTTTAATTAGATATAAATGTTTTTAATTAGTTTTTAGAACACACTATATTATGTACTATTTACACCCATAAAGGCGATTATTATAAGAAGCGCTTATGACCCTGCTGACTGTTCTGTAAAAGATCACTGAGTTTAGCATCTTTCGCTATGACCGTTTTGGTGGGTGACCGCTATGTGGTATTTCCATTTACAAGCATTTCCATGCTTCGGAAAGGGCACATTAAGCCGTTGGTCCTGGTTGCACATAACATGGCAGTCATTGTCTTGAAAAATTCCTACAGTAGGTGACCACAACCTACATCTGTCTATTTGATCACAGCAATGGGCTCACCACCTATTACGTGGGACAGGAAAGCACATGGTAACTCAAGCCACAAAGTGAATTTAAACTCTTTTGTGGTGAGTGTTCCTACCGTAGTTCTCTGCCTACTCCTTTGGGGATAAAAGCATGATAATATGTGTGTAAAATAAGTTTATAAGTTCTGTAACTTTTCTTGTGTTGCCTGGTAATACAAAATTATTATTTTTATTATCATAATACAGTTCAAATTAAACAATAGCTCTGATAACTATTTCCCAATTTAATGAAATTTTTAATAAAGTGGAAAAAGACAATTTGATTCGAGACAGGGATTGAACCTGTGACCTTTGCCTAACCAGGGCAATGTTCTAGCCACCTGAACTACCTAAACCGTATCGAATCAAGTTGAAATTCTCCACCATATTTTTATCATCATTTTAAGAGTATGACCAGAGCCATCTATCGAGCTAATGAACAACTCGATACCAATGAACAGTGGTACAACTATTTTTAAACATTGATGCAATGGACTCCACTCAGTATATATATATATATCATATACTGAGTGGAGTCCATTGCATTAATGTCTAAAAAGTAATATCATAAAATCTAAAGTAATCAGCAGTGTCTTATGACCATATTCTAAGGAAAGAGTTAGGTAATGGGAAAAGCATCAGACAAGTTAACAAAATTTCTATCAATATACAATGTGAACGGCACAAAGTCTTTTCCTTTATAGGATTCCATAATTTCAATAATATAGGGCATTCTTTAGCAGTCTACTTATATAGACTATACACTTTTACAGTCTATTTATATAGCCTCACTTGATTCTATGCCGGACTTATTGGGGCCCTGTTAGTAATGGTCAGCTTCTATACTGGTCTCTAATTTCTATACATTTTGACCACATTAGCTATTAATAGTCCTAGGTTTATCACATAGATTATACTACTGATTTGAGTTTTGTTGCACAAGTCATTGTGTTGCATATTTTTGATAATTGAACTAAACAGAACTTCATATAAACAGGAAGTTAGTATAAATCAAACAATAATAGATCAAATTTAAGAATGATAAAAACAACAAATAATGTGAGCAAAGATAATACTGTTTACAAATATTATAGGTTATTTATCAGCTGATTGTGCCCTCACTACTAAAATTAATTATATATGATAATGATGTGTAGTAGTCTAGCAATTGTTATTTATTTAGGTCATCCTACACTACTGAGATCTCCTAAAATAAATCATGGGACCAAACGTATCCAACATTTTTTTTATAATGTATTATGTCAACTTCCACCACCCCAAAAAAATCAATACCTAATGCTGTATCTCTGATTTCAGCTATTTTAACCATTGCATCATGTAATATTATAACATTTTAAGGTGAATACTCTAAGATACAGAAATGATGAACAAATAGAACAATAGCTGAGGGAAAAGGGAAGCAATTAGATCGTACACACCTTTCTCTTTCTTCCTTTGTAGACCATTGCGAAGGCTCCATGCCCTATTATGTCTTGTTTGGTGAATTCATATTCACCCACTTGGACGACTTCCATTTTCACAAGTTTTCCTTTTACCACGGACATTTTTCTTTCTGTTTCTATTTATTTACAGTCTCGTTTAAAAGATCAATAACTTATTTGAGGATAATGGATATCGGAACTTGACTGAGCACTACATTATGATTGCAGAGAGCTACTAATCACTTCCAAGCTTCCATAAATAAAAGTATTTTCACTATTTATAACACTTAGCGTATCATTATTTTTGTTATACCAAAACACAACACACGACGAATGCAAAATGAGTAAAGTGATTTTATTTTGTATTGTTTTGCGAAGTAGCAGCCAATGTTGCTACTTAAGCATACATAAACTACTAAAATATAAAATCATTACCTCATAAACTTTATTTCTTTTATTTGAAAATCGGAGGGGGATATAAACATATATTTAATATGTGGTAATAATAATGTCAAACTTCTTATTATTAAGTATATTTAAAAACATATATAAAAGAATATAGAATCATAACTGAGAAATTTACAATGGCTTAAAGAGCCCATTCACGGCCAGCCGCAGCCGCGCAGTTCCGTCCGGCTCCGCCCACCGTTTGAGGGGATTTTCTCAGGAACAGGTGGATCTAGCAAGTTGAAAGTTTTTATTTTTGCTCACCACCTGTAACTTGGGACAAAAATGAATACGGTGAAATGTGGGCGCAGAGCATGCCTCTGCCTACCCCTTCGGGAATTAAGGCGTGACAATATTTATGTTTGTATGTATTTTTCAGAATTTTCAATTTAATTGTGGTGCTCATACAATTTGAAGGTCTAGCTTAATTGGCAACAGTCTCGAACTAGGTACTAATTTTATTATGGCTGTATAATAGGTAGCTACGTCCTGCTTCGCAGTCCTGCACGGCGGACTGCCATGCAGGATAGTAGATTAGATAGACAATAGAATGGACCCTTAAAGGCGCACATCAAGTACACTTACTTTTAGAGTCATTTCTAGAGCCCCATTATTCCCAGGAACGTTCCAAGCTCCAAGGACAGAGGGCTCTTGGCTTTAACAATACCCAGAAATGGTCACTTTGATAATTACGGTACCAGGGAATTCGTAAAACATGCAATGATCTCTAGTGTCGATAATTTCTTCATCTTAGTGTATTCCTAATTTCTTCCAAACCCTGTCCATATTTGGAGCCTGGGGTTATTTGGGTGCTAGCAGCACCGAGCATCTATTGTTTAACCCTTAACAAAACCCTTAACCGAAGCAGCTATGCCATAAACATCATTAAAAAAATAAAACCAAGGTGAACGCTGCTAGACTGTGCACTTCGGTGTAAATAACAGTCCGCGAGAAAGGGCTATCGAAGGTAGTGTATCCAGTCCCTTTCTCAATAAGTGAACATGATCGAACAAATTGCTTGAATGATTGATCGAACCTACCTAATTTAATGTCAGGAAAAAATAAAAAATAAACCAAAACATAGTTTTTGAAATCTGCGTCACACATCCTACACATGGGTTACGGGTCGGAAGCACTTTTGTTCCTACTTCTATAATAGGTATCATCTGACCTACTGTTGGTACAATACCGTGTACCTATTGAGCGGGTGCGCCATGTAAGTCTCCACAACGGCAATGATGTTGAAGCCGTTGACAATCTTGGAAGTATTAATGAGTTAATTTTAATACTATGTCATTATTATAATATTTATAGGAACTGTAGCAATATTCAGATAAGTTCCAAAATTTATGAGTTATTTACAAAATCATATAAAAGTAAAGATATAAAATATTCTACCATTTCTACCAAATCCAATGTTTAATTAAGCTGGCAATGCGTCAGACAAGTTTTTTTATATAATTATTTTATGGCCTGGTTACAGAGACCTTTTAGCCAAATTTTTTTTTTTATATTATTTCCAAGTACCATAGTTAGTCCCAGACTAAGCTTTACCTGTTTTTGTAATAAGAAAATTTTCTTACCAGGATTTAACCTGGTAGGGTAACTTCGCTTGTTCGCGTCCACTTAGTAGTACGTTGGTAGGTTTGAGAAAGAACATATAAATGTTAGATTAGTAATTTCGATGAAAAATGGATTTCACATCATCATCATCATCCGAGCGTCTGTCCCAGTTGCGTCTCGCGACGCCCGGGGTCCGCTTTCCTACATTTTCTCCTCCACTTCGCACGGTCGTCGGCATCCCCTGTGGTGAGACCATTGGCACGCATGTCATCCCTTACGACGTCAAGCCAGCACTTCTTGGGTCTTCCCCTCTTACCGGGACCCGGCGGGGCTGACATGGCCAGACATTTGTTACCTACGTAGCCCGGCGGTTGCCGCAAGACGTGACCATACCAACGAAGGCGACACTCTTGCAACTTGTCTGCAATGTCACGGACGTGAAGGCTGCCGCGGATGCGAGAGTTCCTCACGCGGTCCATCCGCGTGACTCCACACATCCACCGCAGCATCTTCATTTCCGTGACACGCAGCTCCTGCTTGTGTCGCTCCAATATCGGCCACGTCTCACTGCCATGTAAAAGGACAGGTCTAATAATGGTTTTGTAGACCTGTCCCTTCAACCGGATCGGCATTTTAGGGTCACAAATGACACCGGTCATCTCCCGCCATTTGGCCCACGCGGCAGCAATGCGTGACTTGACATCGCAATCGATGTCACTGGACGTGTGAAAAACAGATCCCAAGTATTTAACCTGGTCCGTGCGCTCGACCAAATCACCGCCTATGCGGACGGATGTGGGATCTGTCGAGTTTAGTGCCAAGTACTCGGTCTTCGCCACATTTAGTTTCAGACCGCCGTTCTCAAGCGTCTCCTTCCACGCCTTTACACGTCGCACCAATCTGCCCCTGTCCGCGTCTGCCAGCGCAATATCGTCAGCATACATGAGCAACCATGGAGGCTGCTCATGCGGGTTTCTGATGCTGTCCGACAATTCGTCTAATATTACACTGAACAGAAGCGGACTAAGGACAGAACCCTGGTGTACCCCGACGGTGATGGGGAAGGGTTTCGTGTCGCCAACAGCAGTCCGAACTATTGAGTCGGAGTCACAGTACATGTCCCGGATAGTGTCAATATAGACCTCTGGAACCCCTTTGGACCGCAGTGCCCACCAGATCATCGCACGAGGAACACAGTCGAAGGCCTTCTGCATATCTAGGAACAAACAGTGCAGAGGCGTGTTCTTCGACCTGTATTTCTCTGCGACAACCCTCAGGGCAAAAACAGGGTCCGTGGTCCCATGACCAGGGCGAAACCCATATTGACACTCCGAGAGAGTACACTCCTGCCGGATCCGAGAGTCTATAATCCTCTCGAAGATCTTCATGGTGTGGGACATCACCTTAATACCGCGGTAGCTCCCGCACTCCTGCACTGACCCCTTACCTTTGAAGACTGGAGTAATAATACTTAGTCTCCATTGGTTTGGGATCTGCCCGCTGAGGAGTATGCGGTTAAAAAGGTTTACTAAGATGCCCACACCGCGAGGACCCATCGCCTTCCAGGCTTCGATGGGGACTCCATCGGGTCCGACAGCTTTCCGATTCTTCATGCGGCGAAGCGCAGTCAGGACTTCTCCAGGCGTTACCGGTGGCACTAGTCCTTGATTCGGAGGGAGGTCCGGAGGCTGCACCTCTTTATGCTGCTTATTAAGCAGCTCGTGGAAGTACGAGCGCCATCTCTCCTTTACCGCGAGGTCTTCGCTTAACAGGTTGCCCTCAGGGTCTTTTACACAGCGACACTTGGATATATCCTGTGCCGCTTTGATCCTGGAGCGCGCCAGCTTATAGATGAGCTTCTGCCCCTCAGACGATTCCAGCTTATCATACAAAGGTTGTAAGTGGTCTCGTCTGGCTCTGGCTACAGCTCTCTTTGTGGCGCGCTTGGCAGCCCTGTACGCGACGCGGTCTTCGGAAGATCCGGTCGCTTGCCACTTTTTAAAGAGGGCTTTCAAAAAAATGGATTTCACATATTCTGTATATAGTCTTGTTAAATTTATTATACAGTTTTGAACAAACTGTTTGGTATATTAATAAATAAATAGACTAATAGCCAAAACATATGATTTAGCCATTTTGCGTCCATAAAATTCAGATTACGACAACCTGTGGACCAGTTTGCGTCAACCAACTTAGAAGAGAAGAGATAAATATGAGAGATAAGTATCTTATTCTTTAAAAAATAAGAGATTTTAGGGGTAGTGTTGGGACTAAGCGCAAGAGCAGCATAGTCTTAGAAGAAAGCACTTTTTGTGTGTGACTAAAAGTGGACACCACCTTGTCTAAGGTCTCATCTATAGGTACAATTTGCGTCCAAGTATGATTTTCGACATCTGTATCTATTTCTATTATCATTATAGTGGACGCAAAGAGACCATTACAATGTGTATGTTAATAATGAGGCAATCAATAAAAATCTAATAATGTTTGTCATATAATAAAAACCATCCTAATGTTATTGTTCAAAGTATTTTTATGTCAAATACCTACCTAGCAGCACTCGCAACTTTGTTAACGACTATAGTAGGTAGCTATCTAGGTACCTCCTTTTACATTCAAAAACAGTTTGCATTGCGACAATTCTAGTGTAAGCGTGAACCATTGCTCTAAAGAAAAACCTTATTTGACTTTATATTTGAAATCTTTCAGATTATCTTTCACACAAAGACCTTATACTTATAACTAGACTGTGCACTACTGCAAAATAATCGGTCCGCGTGAGATGGCTCTCGACAGTGGCGGTGTCCCTTTCTAAATAAGTGACCATGATCAATTAGAGATTAGAGGGGATGAAGAGTAGAAGCGTGCACGACGCCATCCCTGCCAGCTACGGCTGCAATTCTACTCCAACACGAGTGCCACCAGGGCGAATGATGCTAGGGCGTGCCCCCGAGGCGACGCGCACCAGTTCGTCCCCGCTGGTGCGAAAAGTGTGAGCCAGAGCGGCGTAGGGGACCGCCACCCTACACGCGCGGCCCGACACGGCGGAAAGTGGAGGATGGAGTGCAGGGTAGCTGCGTGGAATGTTAGGGGAGGAATGACAGATAAGATGAATGAGTTGATGGATGTTATGAATGAGAGAAAGTTAGATGCAGTGTGCTTGACAGAGATCAAGCGCAAGGGCAGCGAAGTCTTGGAGCTCCCGAGTGGGATGCTCGCGCTTTGGTCTGGAGTACCAGAGAGCGAGCATGGAAGTCGGGGGGTTGGAATTTTGGTGTCCTCGCGATTGGCCTCCGGTATGTATGAGTACAAACTGGTAGGTCCTAGAATCCTCTGAATCCGTGTAAAACTTGGTTTGACGAAGATTTTCCTGGTAGCTGCTTACGCGCCAGTATCTTCGTCGAACGCGAGTGAGCTAGAGGACTTCTGGGAGAGTATGAGAGAAGCTCTAAATGTGATAGAAGGAAATGAAAGACTTTTAGTATGTGGAGACTTGAATGGATGGGTGGGTACCGCTCGCGATGGTTTTGAGTCGGTACTCGGGAGTATGGGGATAAAAGGCTAAACGACGCTGGCAAGCTAATACTGGCATTTTGTAAGGAAAAGGATTTGTTTGTGGCGAACACAATGTTCAACCACAAACAAATTCATATGTTTACGAGGAGATGTAAGTCAAAGAGAAGCATGATAGATCTATTCCTAATGGATAGTCGGCTCCGTAAACAGGTGATGGACACAAGGGTTTATCGAGGCGCTGAGCTGGGATCAGACCACTACCTAGTCATAACTAGGATTAGGGGTCAGTTCGCGGGCTTGGCGTCATCGTACCGAGTGTCCTGAGCTTGAGCCGACTTATAGCATCAAAAGCTGCAAGATGCATCCATTGGGGATAAATATAATGAAAGGGTAGCCGAAAAGCTTGGCGACGTCAATGTAAGCAGTGAGAATGTGGAAAGTGTATGGCAGAACCTTAGGGATAGTATGATAAATGCCGCTGTGGAAGTGTGTGGAGAAACGAAAAGAGGCAGTAGTAATAAGCGTGATGCATGGTGGAATGAGGAAGTGAAAGAAGCAGTTCGAATGAAGAAGAAAGCATGGCTAGACTACTTAGCCTCGCGAAATGATTATAATATGAAAGAGAGATACAAGCTGCAGAAAGTTAACACGAAGGCACTGATAGAAGAAGCTCGTGAAAGGTGCAGAATGAAAGCGGATCAAAGGTTGTCCTCTAATTTCCGGGATAATGTCAAGCTCTTCTGGAAAGAGGTAGGCAAGACCCGGAGTTGTTCGGCAATCTGCAGTATGAATAAAGTGCTTAGTGTTAACAATGACGTCCTAACAGACCAAACTGACGTCCTGCAGAGATGGAGTGAATATTATGGAAAGATGTATACAAGAAAAGACAGAGATGCCACATCGGGAAGTGGAGCTCACTTCGATGCTCCGGATCCCGATGTCATTGAAGTCATTAGTATGAAAGAAATAGAACAAGCGATAAGAAGTATGAAATGTGGTAAGGCTGCGGGAAAAGACAGAGTTACTGCTGAGATGATCAAGTACGGTGGGTCGCGTGCCTGGGCCACACTATGTCTGTTATGCAACTTGTGCTGGCGGACGGGTGAGGTCCCGGATGACTGGCGAGTAGCAGTTGAAGTACCTATTTACAAAGGGAAAGGCTCACGCCTAAACTGCTCCAGCTACAGGGCGATCAGCTTGGTCAGCTTAGCTAGTAAGGTGTATGCAAAGGTTATAACGGCACGAATACAAAAAAAGTCTGAAAGGTATTTATGGGAGGCTCAATGCGGATTCCGACGTGGAAGAGGTTGCATGGATCAAGTGTTTTCTCTCCGCATGATCGCGGAAAAGTTTCTGGCTGGTAGCCAGAAGGTTTTCTGCGCTTTTGTGGATCTAGAGAAAGCATTTGATAACGTTGTGAGAGAAACGCTGTGGGACTTGCTGCCTGGAAATGGTGTGGACGCCTCGCTACTGCGGGCAATACAGTCGCTTTATAGGGACTGTAAGGCTTGCGTGCGAGTAGGCGGGGATGTGTCACCTCTTTTTGATGTCTGTACAGGCGTCAAACAGGGATATGTCATGTCCGCCTGGCTGTTCATAGTGTATCTGGACAGTTGCCTGCAAAAGTTGAAAGATTTTAATATGGGTGTGAATTTGGGTGACTTTACAGTAAACTGTCTGCTGTACGCTGATGATGCGGTGCTCATGGCCTCATCAGAAGCCGACCTTCAGGCATTAGTCACTAATATGAAAGAGGAGTGTGAAAGTAAGGGTCTTCGCTTGAATGCAAGTAAAACTAAGGTTCTAGTATTTGAAAGAGGTGACGTAAGAACTAAATGCGAGATTAGGGTAAACCAGGAACGTCTAGAGCATGTGAATGAAATTGTGTATTTAGGAAATATGTTTAGCGCGGATGGAAGATGTGATTCGGATGTAGAACGGCAAGTAGCTGCCGGAAACAAAGTTAACGGTGCTTTGTCCCAGTTAGTAAAGCGACAAAGCATCGTAAAATAAGCACGAATGGCGATTCATAACGCAGTGCTAGTGCCAACTTTGCTTTACGGTAGTGAAACCTGGGTATGTCAGCAGATGCATGAAAGTAAATTGAATGCTGTGGAGATGCGATCACTTCGAAAATTGTGCGGCGTTACCTTGGCCGACCGAATACGTAACGAAGTGATACGCAATATGGCAGGTTTGAATGAAAGTGTCAGTGTTAAGCTGGAAAAGGGCGTGCTCCGTTGGTTTGGACTCGGCCAACGAATGAGTGAGGAACGATTGACGAAGAATATATATTGTTCAAAAGTAGAGGGTAGAAGGAGTCAGGGTAGGCCGAGAATTACATATGAAGACCACGTGAGCAGATTGCTCAAAAACGGAAAGGTCAAAAGTACTCGGATACCCAGACGTGCGTGTATGAAGCGATTGATGAATCTCGAAGAAGCGAAAGAAGTATGCATGGATCGCGAAGCCTGGCGATCTGTCCTCTCTGACTACCCCATCAGGGATACAGCGTGAAGATAGTTAGTTAGTTTAGTTATCAATTAGAGCACAGGACAAATTCCTTGACCGATTGTTCGAACCTTTTAACTTTGTATTCCCAGCTCGTGAGTTGGTTTATGTGATATTTTAGTGATTGTGTTTCGGTAATACGTAAGTGAAACTTGGTTTTATTGTCGTTAATCGCGTAAATATTGCTATTTATCAATCGGTAAGTTTTTTTTTGATTTTCATTCTAAAGTATATCAGTGAATTAAGTTGCGCCGATAATTTTATTGTTTACACTTTATTTAGACACTTTTTTTTTATTTGTGCTGTATAATTAGTGTTACAAAATAATGCCCTTCCGAGATGAACCTCCCGATAGAGGGGGAGGTAAACACGTATGTGCTACTATAAGGTCGCCACCAGCAAAGCGACTTTTTAGTGAAATGTCTCTGGTTTTCCAAACACCCGAAGATGTAAACAAACGGGTACAATCAGTTAAATTGGTCAATAGTGACTTGTCGGAATACCATAATCAAGGCGAAAATTGCACGTTAGTCGAGCAGGCAAACAGTTATATTGCTACAATAAATAATATAATCAACGATCAGGGATCGCGAAGCACTTTGTCTAATAAAATCATGGATTTAAACCAGCGCTTGACCGGCAATATTTCTATTCTGGCATTAAAATCGTCATGCAACAAAACTAAGGTGGCAAATATGGCCAAAGAACTGCAAGCACTTAAATGTCAGCAACCAAAAATGTCATATGCGGATAAACTAAGGTTACTGGTTGCGCCGGTATATGATAAAAGAATAGCCGCGTTATTTTTTCTATGTTTCATCGCTGATCTGCATTTGTTTTTAATTAATTAGTTGTCGACACTCCCCCCGCTCCCCTTTATTCCATTTCTCTTTCGCACCTACCTTGTCTCGCATAAAGGAGGAGCGAGACAGCTGTTTTACGACCGCGCAGGTACCTACGCGCGCGCCGCTATCCTCACGTCGGCGGCCACGTTTGAGGGCTGGCAGTCTGTTCCTACAACTCCGCGCGCGCGCCCGCTAAAAACCTTTCGCAATAATCCCGCACCAACTATCGCAATAATCGTATTTTCCATGGATAAATAGTGTTTTCGTGCAAGGAAACTAGGAATTCAAGTCCAGGGACGCCCCCGGCAGCCTCTACCTCAGCATCTCGCAGCAAGCAGCAAGGTAGTGTGCATATTCCTGTTTTTCCATTACTTTTCCCGTCGACAATCGCGTGTAAATTTCATTTTAGTCTTTCCCCGCAAGTACACACTTTGAATTTATTTATCTCGCCCGCTCAACCATTTTTCTGGTCCCAACTATCCGACCAACCCGCTTTAGTAGTTTGCTAATAGAAACGCAATAGTTTTTATCCCACCACGGAATAAACGCATAGGTATAGGTTATAGTTTTTATTCTACCACGGAATAAACGCATAGATTAGGTAATAGTTTTATTCTATAGGGAATAAACGCTTAGGTAATAGTTTTATTCTATAGGGAATAAACGCATACTTACCTACTATTTATAGCATAGGTAGGTACTAAATAGTTGGTACAATAATTTCGACTGCACCGCATAGTAACAGGTAGACCACGCGAGCAGGTACCTGGGCCCTCGCGCGCAAGTAGATACCTACGCACGTTCGCGTCGCGTCTCGCTGCTTACCACCGCTGCCATTTTGATCGTTCGTTAGTTTTGCACTGTTGGTAGCTATAATTGTTTTGTTTTAACAATGCCTCTGAAAGAGATTCCGGAGTTAAAACTATTACACTTACATCGAGGATACATTATTCATCGAGGATCGCAGATGAATCAATAAAATAATTGTTTTTATCCTCGATCGAAACCGTAGATACTTTGCGCTTAGATTTCGAAAATGTTCTCGATAAAATTAACTTGCTTGAATTAAAATTAAATCTCGATTTCTTATTAAGTTATGGCGCCATGTCATCTTTCGAAGATTTAATTTGTCGCATAAAACGTGTCGCTAAGTCATTGCAAGCTCCCGTGCCCGTAGTAGTCACCGATTCGAAACCCGGGCCAGCCGGTTTTGATTTGCTGAAACGGGACCGACCTAAATTACCGCCCATGCAAATACCCGAATTTGATGGCGATATTAAAAATTGGCCTTTGTTTTTCGCTAGTTTCGAAAATACGATCCATATAGCCAGAGCTATATGCTCGGAGGTGGAAGTGTCATTTTCAAGGGCATAACTACGGGGAAGCCCGCTCCTGGCCTGTCCCGCGAAGGTGAAACCGGCGCCGCACAGCTCGACACCCCAAGCCGCTCACACCGGTGTTGCCTCCTGTCGCCTTACAGGCTTATCTTGCCTATGGCGATTGTATAGGGGGCCCATCTAGTGAGTTGGCAAGTCACCGTCTGCCAATATTTTGATGATATTATATTAAAATGGCAGACGCAGTTTTCATCCATAGTTCAAGTCACCCAGTACATATAACCTCCAACTCAATAGCCCAATAGTAGTTAGCATATTGTACAATAGTTTAACTCCCATTGGAGATGGTCCATTACCGTTCTTCTACATAAGGCGGACGTGGATTGTCTGCAGTGGGGGTCCCATTCCCTGTTACATTAAAATTCTCTAAGGGCCTCTGCGTGTTGGAACACCATGTCCCCATGTAAGCCTACCAAAAGACCGGGTATCTTCGTAAGAAAAAAAAAGGAGATACCCGATAAGAAGAGACATAATTCGTTATCGGATTAGGAAAAATTACATTACTTAGTTAGTAAACTAACCGGGAAAGCAAAAACCGTTTACGCCGGTATAACGCTTTGCGCCGAAAATTATAGTTTGATTTCATTGAGTTACCGTAAAACGTGGCAACTTGACCATATTTTTTCACAAAATTTTCTTCTATTTTTTAACTAAATGTTGCATGAATAAGAAATCAATTTTTATATACGTAATACACTATTGGGTACCCTTTTCTGTATAAGTCGCTATCTAAAACTTATTAATTAAAGCTATAGAGAAGAATAAACAACACAGGTAAAATTGACACGAAATTGGTAAATTTACCTACATTTTTTTCTTGTATATTTTTTTATGAACTATTGCATATTTAATACTAATTTAGGTAAAGATGATTGTATCAAAGATTATCTTTACTATCAAAAAAATAATAAGGAAATAATTCAATGAAGGAGACCCAAAAATGACCGTAGGTATAGTTGCCACTGAAATTTTTGTAATTTACATACAAAAAGTTTTATCGCGTAGGGTTGTGAAAATACAAAAATTCAATTGTTAAATTTTTATTTACTTTTTTTTCCGCTTGTGCTCTTTTAATGTTATATTCCGCTCTTGAACTATTGGTCTCGATGTCGCTCAACAAAGTTCTTTTTCCACCATTCTCCAGGCGAATCGCCAAATGTATCAGTCCTCTTATTTTTTGCAAAAATTCATTAACGGCTATTCTGAAGTCTAGTTGTGATAGAGGAGAACCGTAATCAAAGATCACAATAAGGCTTTTATTGAAGTACAATTCTTCGTCTGATGTTGATTTTCTCTGAATGGAGATATTTTATCTTTATTTTTATAGTCCTACGTGGCATTTTAAATTTTTAGTCGGCCTCATAGGAAGATATTTTGTTTATTTTAAGAATTTCAATAGCCAGGGCCGTCATTTCATCATTTTATTTTTTATATGAATGAATGTTTTTTTTTTTTGTTCTAAAACAATGCACATGCATGAAGTAAAACGGACGGATATGGTTCATTTAATATTATGTACTACAAGCAATCTCGTTAAGATTATTTTACAATACCTTCGAAATTATATCAAAAACTATTATATATGACTAAAGAAAATCTTAATAATATCTATTATAAATGCGAAAGTTTGTATGGATGTTTATTACTCTTTCACGGAAAAACTACTAATATGTTGAAACATTACAATAATATAGCTTATATATCAGAATAACACATAGGCTACTTTTTATCCCGGGAACAAGTTCCTGTGGGAAACGGGAACGGGAAAATTTTTCTACGCGGGCGAAGCCGCGGGCGGCAACTAGTTATAAATATAAATGTTTGATTTTTGAGACAACCCTAGCTACAGGTAAAGTTGCCAAGACCCACCCAGTGGTAACTTTACCTAACCTTATTAACAATACCCCAAGAGATATTTCAATAAAGCGAAGAAATAACAATTAGCTGATCTTGTAAGAGAAATGCCAACCGTTTTTTACACATAATATCAAAATTTCACTAACCTACAACATATAGTTTAGCCTCTGAGACCACAATTTTACACCTATTACCAAAATACGTTATCACTATAGCCGACTTGATGCAGCCCTATTGAAGAAACTATCTGTGTTATAAGTTACAAAAATACAAAAATGTTGCCGGAAGATATCGAAAAACTATCACCATTACGACGAAGTATCTATCTACAGATAATGAAAAGTTATTTGTGTTTATGTCAAATACCTATGATGTGGTAAAGTTACCACAGGTTTGGTCAAGTTGCCACGTTTTACGGTACTATATAGTCTACTATAGAGTCACAATCAGACAAATAAAATGTCCGCGGCGAAACTCGGCGCACGCTGCGAAGTGCGCAGAGTTTTTGTTTAGTTGTAAGGCGACCGCAATCTTCGTACAACGTCCGTGATGCCAAAGTGTTCGGTTGTTTCCTGCCCAAATAACAGCAGATACGTGACAAAAAAGGATGGTGTCTCATATTTTAGGTAAGTATCAAAACGAATTTACGTATTTATGTATCCACAGTGCGTGTTTACATTTAAATTTCAAAAAAAAAACATTTTCTTAGCAAAAATAAAATGCTGACCGCCCGACCGCGCATCGCGTCTAAAGTGTATCTCTTTCACACTTGAGATAAATATGCAAGAGTAAAAGAGAAACAAATAGTGTCGCGTCCGAGAGTGACTTGCAAATTGTGTTCTAACGGAAAGCTATGGAGCGGATTGACACTAAATATTTTTTGAGTTTATGAACTAAATATTTATACTTATGTATTACCATGTTGCTGAATGTTTTATTTTTTAGTTTTTCGTACTAAAAATAGGTCGATTGCGTTTTACTACTTTAAAGTATAACTAAATTAATTTATAAAGGTGTTCTTAACAGTGTTCTTAACAAAAATGTTGTTTAGGTTTTTTACTATACAACAATACAATTTAGAAAAAACTAACTAACTAACTATCTTCACGCTGTATCCCTGACGGGGTAGTCAGAGAGGACAGATCGCCAGGTTTCGCGATCCATACATACTTCATAGTCCCCATGTAAGCCTACCAAAAGACCGGGTATCTTCGTAAGAAAAAAAAAAGGAGATACCCGAGAAGAAGAGACATAATTCGTTTTCGGATTACGAAAAATTACATTACTTAGTTAGTAAACTAACCGGGAAAGCAAAAACCGTTTACGCCGGTATAACGTTTTGCGCCGAAAATTATAGTTTGATTTCATTGAGTTACAATACTATAGAGTCACAATCAGACAAATAAAATGTTATATTATATTACTCTTTACAATTTAGAACGTTGTTGTATTTATCCTGCTATGTTCATGAAAAGTATTTTTCCTATCTAATGTAATTATTCCAGATTTTTCGGTTTATTAATTAAAGTTCTAATTCATAAAACCTTTATTCCTCATATTAATTTTGTTTTATTCTGCTCTCTGCTCCACGCATAACCACTACTTACTTAATTTACTAGTGCAATAATATGATAGGTAGATGAAATAAAAATACTGAAACCTTTTTTGAAATCAGATGGTAGTTTCGGAGTTCTTCTAGGTATATTTTAACTCACTCTTTTATACAGTCTAATTTTGTTATATATTACTCTTTACATTTTACATTATACACTCCTTCTAGGCAAAAAAATAATAATAATTTGAGTATCAATAACGTCTCCACTGTTGACTTGTTCCCTATTCGTACGCAAGCCCATAGTGAATGATGATGACATTGCATACGAGCGATTTTAAACATTATGCAATCGGCCTAATGCCTAAATTCGAGCAAATGTTGACAAAAATGCCGACAACGTCTAGACAGTGATGCTTGTAGGGTTGTCACAAGTATACAAGGCAGATGTTATTTATAATTTATTTATTAACTCGTACTCGCAATCTACTATCAACATTATAATATAATATCTTAATCTTAATAATATTATAAATGTGAAAGTTTGTAGAGATGTTTGTTGCTCTTTCACGTAAAAACTACTGAATAGATTTTAATGAAACTTTACAATAATATAGCTCATACATCGGAATAACACATATACTTTTTATCTCGGGAACAAGTTCTTATGGGAAACGGTAACGGGAAAACTTTGCGAAGCCGCGGGCGTCAACTAGTATGTATATATAATAAATCAATAATATAAATACCGGTTTAAAAATAAGGATCTGAGATTTCACCAATTGCCGCACACGGAAGTAAATAAGGTTCATTTCATGTCGAATCGATAGTTTTTTTATGAGAAAGCGTTTACGAAATGGCTGCCGCGTAGTAGATAAAAAATTATGGGGTTTCTAGCGATCAATATGGCCGCCGAACTAGTCTTATAAAATTTCATGTTGGGTATCGTATAAAGGGTTTTTTGGTATGCTGAGTACGAATTTCGTGTTAATTTTGCAATCCAATATGGCCGCCGCGTCATGGTTTTCAAATTTCACGTTGGGTATCGTATAAGGGGTTTTTTGGTATGCTGAGTACGAATTTAGTGTTAATTTGCAGTCCAATGTGGCCGCAGCGCCGTGGTTATAAAATTTCAAGTTGGGTATCGTATAAGGGGCTTTTTGGTATGCTGAGCACGAATTTCGTGTTAATTTCACAATCCATAATGGCCACCGTGTCATTATAAAAAAAAATCAAGGGAATGGGAGCATGAACCAGGAATGAGAATTGACGATGAGAACTAGGGATGAGAAATGGGAACTAGAAGCTGGGAATGGGAACTGGGAATTCAAACAAGGGTGAGCTGACATATGTAATCTCATATTATTACGTTTCTTCTTTTCACGGGTATCTTCTTTTTTTAAATGAAGTTACCCGGGCTTTTGGTAGGCTTACTGGGGACATACTGGTCCAACACGCAGAGGCCCTTTGAGAATTTTAATCTAAAAGGAAATGGGACCCCCACTGCAGATAGTCCACGCCCGCCTTATGTAGAAGAACGATAATGGACCACCTAATGCTGCCTATGCTAACTAAGAAATGGGCTATTGGGTTGGGGGTTTGATGAACTAGGTGATTATAACTATGGATAAAGGCGGCGTCTGCCATTTTATATCTGATTATCCTAATTTTGGCAGACGGTGACTCGCCAACTCACTAGATGCCCATCTAGTGAGTTGGTGAGTCACCTTTTGTCTTCAGTGAGTTGGCGATTGTATAGGGGGTCCCCCTATACAATCGCCATAAGCATGATAAGCCTTTAAGGCGACAGGACGAAACACCGGTGTGAGCGGCTTGGGGTTTCGAGCGGTGCGGCGCCGGTTTCACCATCGCGGGTCAGACCCGGAGCGGTCTTCCCCGTAGTTATGCCCTTGAAAATTACACTTCCACCCCCGAGCATATAGCTCTGGCTCCCTCCCTCTCTCTGACCGGCCAATTAAGGCAAACCAGAGTTGAGATTTGCTGCACTCCTGGGAGTAGCACTCACACTGCTCTCCCGTTAGCCCATTAAATGCTAACCGGTGCAGAAGGGCAACAAAACTCTGAGGAATCGGGACCGATGTGTAGCCACGCACATTCAGCTCGCCACAAGCTGCCCTGCGGATGTGAACTTTTCAATAACTTTCTGATACATTGTTTTGTTGATATCAGAAAGTGGATGACTCAAAAAGCGAATCTACTATACCCTCATAGGGTTGCGTTAATCCTATTAAAGATTACGACTGTCTTCGAAGGGTATATTATTATTTCCTTTATTTATTATATACACATAAAAATTACATTTTTAAATAAATTATACATATTAAAAATCTATTTAAAAATATAAAAAATAGTATCCCGCCGGCATCGGGTACAGGGACCAAGCTACCGGTGGTCAGGGCTGCAGAGACAAGAACTTCCGCACAATACGTGCCGTGCCCAGAAGAACCGCCTTCTGCATCAAGCCCTTGACCCAACTGCCTAACGCGAGCCTCTTGAGATGTTGGTCGAGGCTCTTGGCAATCAGACCATGTGCCGATACAACTATCGGAACAATAATCGCTGAATCCACATCCCACATGTCGACAATCTCGTGAGCAAGGTCCAAATATTTTATTTCTTTATCCTTTTCGGCTTTTACGAGATTCTCGTCAAGTGGAATGGTTATATCAACGATTAATGCGAGGCGTTCTGACCGATCTATTACCACTATATCAGGCTTATTGGCTACAATAGTCCTGTCAGTGATAATAGATCGGTCCCAGTATAATGTGACACGACCATTTTCTAGAACTGGGTCGGGTACATACCTATAATACGGTACCTCTGAATCGACAAGGTTATATTTCAGTGCAAGTTGCTGATGGACAATCCTGGCTACTTGGTTGTGCCTATGCAAATACTCGCCGTTGGCAAGACGAGAACAACCAGATATTATATGTCTAAGAGATTCACCAGGTAGGTGGCATGCCCGACATATGTCAACCGTACCATCTCTCAGAATATACTTCCGATAGTTATTCGTCATTACAACTTCATCAGTAATTGCACAGACAAAACCCTCGGTTTCGCCAAATAAATCACCGAACCGTAGCCAGGAGACAGATGCTAATAAATCTACATCGGGCCTATGTAAAGCCCGATAAAACCGTCCATGCAGTTCCTTACTCTGCCATATCTCCTTGCGATCGTCAGTACTTAGTATTAGTGGTTTGCGCCAGTTCTCTTTGGCAAGAGCGAGTGGGGTCAGTCCGTTATCTACTGTCACCATACCCTTATGCATACCCACGTCAGTACGAAGAAAATATTCTCTAAGGTTGCAAATCTCACGGTTATGCAAAGTCTTGGCGTTTAAAAAGCCGCGACCTCCACATTTCCGTGGGATATACAACCTCATTATGGACGAACGCGGGTGATGCATCCGATATGATGTCAATAACGAACGGACTTTCCTATCCAGGGATTCTAACTCTGTTTGAGTCCACCTAAGTATGCCGAAGGAGTATACTAAGACTGGCATGGCCCACCCGTTGATAGCGCGCACCTTGTTCCGCCTGATAAAAGACATTTTAGTACCTTTTTCAGGCGGCCCAAGAAACGATCCTGCAACGAACGTTTCATGTCAGTCTCAGTAATACCCAATGCTTGCGACATACCCAGATATTTATAGGTTTCAGTCGCGGAAAGGGACCTAAGTTTTGTGAAATCTGAAAGTTGTACTCCTTCAGATTCCACAATTCGTCCCTTCTTAACATGCATGACAGCACACTTATCTACACCAAACTCCATTTTGATTGACTTACTAAAGGTTATAGTGACCTTTAGTAACTCATTCAAATGGGATTCGGTGGAGGCAAATAATTTCAAATCATCCATGTAAAGAAGATGCGACACAACTTGACCTCCTCTCCGAAACTGATAGCCCAGCCCTGAATTCTCCAGTAAAGTACTGAGAGGATTCAGTGCCAGACAAAACCATAAGGGACTCAAACTGTCACCCTGAAATATACCCCTTTCGATCTTTACAGGTTCACCATTTCCAAGAACCTGACGACATCCTGGATAAACAAGAGCCTTCAAGAAGGTGCGTAAAGTTGTATCAACTTTATACAACTCTAGCACCCTCAACAACCACGTATGAGGCACAGAGTCATAGGCCTTCTTGTAATCAATCCAGCATGTTGCCAGATTTCTTCGGTTACGGCGGACCTGCTGATTAATGGCCATGTCAAGAATAAGGAGTTCCTTACTACCTCGTGACCCGCTTCTACATCCATTTTGAGAGTTGGACATTATAGTATTATTTTCAATGTGAGTTCTTAATTTCACTCTCAAAATGGACGTGAGAAGCTTATAGACCGTAGGTAAACAAGTAATTGGTCTATAATTTTTAGGGTCCGTAGTACTACCTGATTTATAAAGGAGGTGAGTGATGCCTGAAGTCATAAAAGATGGCAGCAACCCAGATTCAAGTGATGTTTGAAAGCGAGATGCCAAACAGTCATGTGAACTATGGAACCATTTAAGCCAAAAATTGTGCAGTCCGTCCGGCCCAGGTGACTTCCAATTGGGTAAAGAACGAACTGCATTGGCAACGTCATCAGATGTTATTATTATTGGTTCCATAGTTTGTATAGATTCACATGAAAATCTGACATCCTGCATCCACTCATCTTCTGTATGACTAACAGGTGCCGACCAAATACTTCGCCAAAACGTGTTTGTGGCTTCAGCATCAGGTAAATATTATTATTATTATTAATTTGTTCAATTTGTCTCCGCTCCGTTGAGCACTGTAAAAAACAAACCAAATTCTATGGATACGAAGTTCGCCGCGTATATTAGGCATATTTTTAGTAGTAAATGAATTAATGATAAATATTTTCGGTTTTTGACTAACTGGACTTAATGCTACTGTTGTTTTCAACAAAAAAATATTGGTTACGCTTTGAACAAGTTTAAATATTAAGTATGACGAAAAACTTGAACACAGGATAACATAGTATAGAGTATAGTTATAATCCCACATGTGTGGCTCCGCACACCATAATGCTCTTATGCGATACCCAACATGAAATTTATAACAGTTGGCGCGGCGGTCATATTGAATTGCAAAATTAACACGAAATTCGTACTCAGCATACCAAAAAACCCCTTATACGATACCCAACACTAAATTTTATAACCACGGCGCAGAAGCCATATTGGATTGCAATATTAACATGAAATTCGTACTCAGCATACCAAGAAACCCCTTATACGATACCCAACATGAAATTTTATATCCACGGTGCGGCGGCCATATTGGATTGCAAAATTAACACGAAATTCGTACTTAGCATACCAAAAAACCCCTTATACGATACCCAGCATGAAATTTTAAAACCACCGTGCGGTGTCCATATTGGATTGCAAAATTAACACTAAATTCGTACTCAGCATACCAAAAAACCCCTTATACGATACCCAACACTAAATTTTATAACCACGGCGCAGCAGCCATATTGGATGGAAATATTAACATGAAATTCGTACTCAGCATACCAAGAAACCCCTTATACGATACCCAGCATGAAATTTTAAAACCACGGCGCGGTGGCCATATTGGATTGCAAAATTAACAATAAATTCGTACTCAGCATACCCAAAAACCCCTTATACGAAACCCAGCATGAAATTTTAAAACCACGGCGCGGTGGCCATATTGGATTGCAAAATTAACACGAAATTCGTACTCAGCATACCAAGAAACCCCTTATATGATACCCAGCATGAAATTTTAAAACCACGGCGTGGTGGCCTTATTGGATTGCAAAATTAACAATAAAGTAGTACTCAGCATACCAAAAAATCCATTATACGAAACCCAGCATCAAATTTTAAAGCCACGGCGCGGTGGCCATATTGGATTTCAAAATTAACACGAAATTCGTACTCAGCATACCAAAAAACCCCTTATACGATACCCAGCATGAAATTTTAAAATCACGGCGCGGCGGCTAATTGGATTGCAAAATTAACACTAAATTCGTACTCTGCATACCAAAAAAACCCCTTATATGAGACCCAACATGAAATTTTATAACCACGGCGCGGCGGCCATATTGGATTGCAAAATTAACACGAAATTCATACTTAGCATACTAAAAAACCCCTTATACGATACCCAACATGAAATTTTATATCCGCGGCGGGGCGGCCATATTGGATTGCAAAATGAACACTAAATTTGTATTTAAAATATTAAAAACCCCATGAATTAAAGAAATCTATACAAAAATTCAAAAATCATAGCAAGCGGTCGTGAATGCGTCGGCCCTGAAAGACTGTCCCGAGCTACTAACAACATTTTGTTCGGGACAAACCCTCCCGCGTCTCGTCCCTTGTCCCCCGCACGATTGCTCTGTCTAGACAGCTTCGTCGACCGACTGTATGTCTTTCGGCTGTGGTATAGGTATGTAGAACGACGCTCGGACATTTTTTGAATGTTGTCTGTTTATGATTGTGACCCTATAGTATTGTAACTCAATGTTTGATTTTGAATACTTTGAAGGTCAAATACGAAGACAAACGCTTAGAACAACCGCTTATTTGGATCAAATATTTAATTTGAAAAATAGAGCATCGTGTAATGAACACGACTTAGAAAAAATCTTAGATATTTTTGCATCAGCTGTTCGCGCCCTAAAGAATGTCAAGGTCAATGACCTCTGCGACTTTTTGTTTTTGTATATCGGTTTAAAGAAATTAGATTCCGAAACCGTTCGCTTATTTGAAATGGATAGACGTGGCCATCAAATACCTAAGTTCGACGATTTAGAAACTCGTTCGTCAACATATTCGAATTTTGCAACGAACTTCGTTAAACCACGGAGTAGCGAAAAATAGTCCGACTAATCGTAGTAAGCCCACAAAGTCCACGCATTCTTTTGTTAATTTTGAACCCACAACTTCGCAATCGCACGTGTTGCATTCGAAAAATTGTTCTTTGTGTCAAGGTCACCATGACCAACTTTATAAATGTTCGGAGTTCAATAAACTCACTCCAAGCGATCGCTATAAATTTGTTCGTTCTAGTAATTTATGTATCAATTGTCTCAGTAAGAAACATCGTGTTTCATCCTGTAATTCGAATCATTTTTGTTGCAAGTGTAATGGTAGACACCATTCATTATTACACTTCGAAAACAATAACGCCATGTCCGGTAGTTCGTCCGTCGATTCAAGCTGCGCGAACGCAGTGCCTAACCGTCGGTCCGCTGTGACGTCACGGCCGCCCGCGCCATTGAATCGCGACGGGGAGCGCTCTCGTGTGTTTTCGTCGCCGTCCGCGCCGAGCGGCAGCGGCGCCACTGCCACGAACGATGTCGCTTTGTGCTCGCTATCAAGTTTGAGCACAAGCCCGGTACTTCTGGCAACCGCTGGAGTTGTTGTTTACGATTCGCATGGTAGGGGACATAGTGTTCGCGCACTTTTAGATAGTGCTTCTCAAAGTAATTTTATTAGTAAAAATTGTTGTAGTCGTCTTGGTTTGCATATAAATAACCGCCCCGCCTGTAATGTAATAAACGCCAAAATTAAATTCCACTCGCGTTTTGATTTTAATGTTAGTTTTTCGATGGATTCGCTAGTCGTCGATAAGGTTACCGAACTTTTACCGACTGTCGCAGTCAATACCTCATTATTGACTAATTTTAGAGATTAACCTTTGGCCGATGATACTTACGCCGTTCCAGGAGATATTGATTTGTTAGTTGGCGCTTCGATTTTCCCGCACCTCCTGTTGCAGCGTAAGGTTGAAGGTCACGCATCGCACCCCGCGCCGTTCGCCTTAGAGACGGTTCTTGGGTTTGTTATTGTTGGTTCCGCACCCGCTTGTTTTGATTATAACTCGACAGGGTCATATTGTTGCGCCGTCGAGCCGCTGGACTCAGCTGTCCGTAAATTCTGGGAGATAGAAGAGGTGAACGTCCCTCCTATTGTCAGCCCGGATGATAAACTTTGTGAAGAGTTTTATAGTCGCACGACTACTCGCGATAGTGATGGTCGTTATGTTGTCGCACTCCCCTTTAAGGGTGATGTTAATTCGCTTGGAGATTAGTTTCAGTCAGCCGAAAAACGCTTCTTTTGTTTAGAACGGAAAGTGCAGACATCTCCAAGGTTGAAGGAGGCCTACGATGGCGTAATAGTAGAATATTTGGATAAAGGTTTCATTTCACCCGCGCCTCCCGAAACCGGAGAGACGAAGCACGCTCCTTCGTATGCCATACCGCGCCATTGAGTTGTCCGCGAGGATAAACTAACCACCAAGTTGCGCGTTGTTTTAGATGGCAGCGCCAAAACTAGTTCGAATGTTTCGGTAAACGATATTTTGCACAGTGGTCAAAATCTCCAAGGTAATTTGTTCGAAATTATAGTTAACTTTCGCTTATTCGCTGTCGCGCTTTCAGCCGACATTAGACAAATGCTTTGTATTGGTGTTCGCGAATCAGATCGCCGATTTCAACGCATTAATATAGATAGACCTTTCGCATTCTCGGATTCGACCGTCGCTTTGTGTTGGACACATTCTTCGCCCCATCGTTGGGATACATTTGTCTCAAATAGGGTGGCCAAAATTCAGAATCGGTCGGTCGGAATTGGCGCCGCAAAACTTTTATCACGTCTCAGGTACGGACAACCCTGTCGATTGTTTGTCTCGTGGGTTAACACCTGCACAGATTTTGGATCATCCGTTGTGGTTCCATGGCTCTTCCTGGTGCCAAGCCCCACCTGATGAATGGCCTGTTAGCTTTTTCAACCCCGCTACTGTGTCCACGCCGCCAGAGGAAAAGAAAGCCTCTTTGGTTGCTACCGCGCCGCTCGAAAGGTCGCCTATCTTAGAGTTGGCTAGCCGTGTTTCATCGTGGTCGATTCTTTTACGTAGTGTTGTTTTTATTTGTAGATTTTTGAAAATCCTTCCTCGTCGCGAGCATGTTACCGCCTTTAACTTTAAAAAGGCTGAGTTAATCGTGCTTCGTGAACTTCAGAGATTTTATTTTTCGTCTGAAATTAGAAATTTGGAATTGAATAAGCCTTGTCTGCTAAACCGTTCGTACACACGGGTACAGATTACGCTGGCCCCTACAGGGTAACAGTTTCTCGTGGTCGTAGTATACTCTCCACGAAAGTTTATGTTTGTCTTTTTGTTTGTATGACGACTCGCGCCGTTCATATAGAATTAGCTGGTGATTTGAGCACGCCATGCTTCAT
This sequence comes from Thumatha senex, assembly GCA_948477245.1. NCBI lineage: Eukaryota > Metazoa > Arthropoda > Insecta > Lepidoptera > Erebidae > Thumatha > Thumatha senex. The sequence continues at coordinate 10,782,817 of OX419735.1, forward strand.
GGCTGCATTTAAAAGATTTTTGTCGCGTCGGGGTTCCGTATCTCGAATGTATTCGGACAACGGTACGAATTACGTTGAAGCTCGTCGTAACCTTTCCGAACTACATAATTTTTTGCGTTCCAAACACTTTACGTTTGAAGAGCTGAGCACTGTGCTCACTCAAGTCGAGGCCGTAATGAATACGCGTCCTCTTTGTAGAACCTTGTCTAGTGATCCCTCGGAGCCGCTTGCACTGACTCCAGCGCACTTTTTGAATGTTGCACCGTTAAAATACTTACCTGCTTTTGAAATAGAGGAAGATCGACTGACTCAAGATGGCGCTGTCAAGTAAACATCTCTGATTAAGAGCTCCTGTTGAAATATTTTTTTTTTAAAAGTTATTACTTCTAATTATAAAGTGCATATAGTAGAAATTTGTTGACAATAGTTACATTTTCATGTGGAAGTGTTATCTCTAAGGTGTATGAATTCCTTAATAGTGAAATTCGATACTACTTGAAATCAGTGACCTAACAATTTACCACTTTGCCTTGTACAAAACTTTCAGTACCTACATTAAGTGCAGTGGAAACTTATTATCATACAGTGTTAGAAATATCCTACAAAAAAATTGAAGAGATAACTACCAAATTTTGTGAATCTTTCAATCAAATCAACAAAAACTATAAAGTGATCTTGTGTTACGTAGAAAAGCTGTTCAAATACCCTACACAGTATAAAAAGTGGAGCTTTTGTATGCCTATAGAGGTCTAATATTTCACTCGATATTCGTGTAACGAATTGGTTGCGGGGTATAAAAGCGTTCAATGGAACAGATTGCCCAGAGTTCTAATCCAACAATTCACAGTTGCACTTTTTGTGATTTGTTTTTACTTCTTCACACTCAAGACGCTTTCAAAATGTCATCAGGATGTTCGACTAATGTAACAATCCGCCGTAAACAGCTAATTAAGGCTAGATCAATGGATTCATTCTCCTCGAACTCATCATTAGATATAACCGACTCGAACTTAAACTCAAGAAGTTTCGACCTATCTACTAATATGCTTAATAAGCAATATGATGAGGAAATGTAATTGGAAATGGAACCACTTAGGGAGCAACTTGAGAGCACTCGTAACGAGTTAGATAACATGATACTGGAAAATATTAACTTAAAAGACACAATTACCAAACAATAACAGCAACTAAGTACTCTAAAGCAGTTATGTAGCAGTCCTGAAAAACTGCAGAGAATGCAGTTATCATCTGCCAGGAAACGAAATAGACGATCCATAGCTGACAGCTTGCGTATGCCTTTGGACGAAGTAATATCAACAAATATTAACAACATACCGACCTCATATTCTACAAATACTAACATGGTGAACTCAACAAGTAAGAAAAAATTATTAACAGAAGAAAGCCTACCCCCTATAGAGCTGCCTAGGGAGACTGTTTGTACCAGCAGTGATGTTAGCTACCATTCGCTGCACAAATTGAACAGCACGAGTGAATCTTCAAACAAAAAGGTATTTATATTCGGAGGAGAGGAATGTAGAGGGCTGAATCTGAAAACTGAAACACAAGATAGGCAGAAAAGTAAAAGTAAAGATAAAACTTTTTAGTTCATTTCCTTTTTAAAACCGGGAGCAACTACAGAAGAAATCTTAGATACTTGCGGAATCTTTCAGTACTCTACAGAGGATCGTGTTATATTATCTGTCGGACAGGAAGATACTAACCCAATTAAGATGCTATCTGAGCTTAGTGCAACAATTAAATTCCTGCACTGCCCTGTTTTTGTACTTGGTTTGGGATTCAGCAGACATTTAAGGGAAACCAAACTGAATAGTATGCTGAAACTTGTATGAAAAATTTTTCAAACTGTAGATTTGTGGATATTCATGGCATTTTTAACACTAATTCATATCCAATAAAAGTAGGAAACAGAATATATTATGAATCTGTAATTGATTGGGCACTAGATCAATATGATTATGATACTATGTATTTATGCTTTAATCACTTGCCAAAGGTCAGAAAAATATTGTATAACCATTTGGGTGGGATTACACAGAAATCACACCAACATCATACTATGTCTGATAAAATTCAAAAATAGTTGCAAAACACTTTTAACAGACAATTCAATTTTAACCAACGCAAATAAAATTAAAAGTTTGCCACAGAGGGGTACAATACCTTATTACTTTAGAAAGTTGGACCCAAATAATAGAGATCGCGCATACTGTAACTCTCAAGAGAGTAAGGATTTTTTTTTTCGTACGAAATAGTAACACTTTTTTTAATCTTTTTCATCAAAACATTGCAGGTTTTTTAAGCATAAGAGATAAGCTAAATATTGCATTAAACGAAATAGAAAAGAAACAATTGAAGATTGACGTCTTGTGTCTAACCGAGACTTTTATCATGGATGGATTTGGTATGTACTTGCAATTGGATAATTACAAATTGTGTTCGTCATATAATAGGATGGGAGACTGTCGCGGAGGTGCTGCCATATTTTGTAAAGAACATCTGTCCTTTAGACCAATTGTATGGTTGAACGAATTGGCGACGGAGTTGGTGTTTGAGTGTTGCGGATGTGAAATACTCGCCTACAGATGCATAATTATTTGTATTTATAGGATACCAAACTCGGACCCCTTCGTCTTCCTCACAAAATTGGAAAATCTTTTAACTAGAATTCGTGTAAATTTAAATAAAAAAATTATATTGTGCGGAGATTTTAATATAAATTTGCTTAAAAAGTCATCTAAAAGGGAACATTATATTAGACTTACTCAAAATAACAATCTATTCATTCACATAAACCAGCCTACTAGACAAAGGGGCTGTTTGGATCAGATAATAAGTAATATCGCAGATGCAGTTGGTAAGGTGCACTCTTTGGGACTATCTGATCACGATACTGGTCAAACACTACAAATTCCGGTATCCAATGTAGGTATCACAAAACCAGTTTATTTTATATATCAACGTGATTTTGATAAGCACAATATAAATAAATTTATTGAGTGCATGACAAGCTTGACCTGGACCGAGGTTCGGGAACAGGGTAACCTTGACTCTGCTTTCAACATTTTCCACGATTATCTTATATTGTTCTATAATTTGTGCTTCCCAATTCGTAGAATAAAAATAAAGTATGGTACAAAAAATAATCTGTCGTGGATATCAAGAGGAATAAAAATATCATGTAAAAAAAAAAGAAATCTCAGATGTTTATACTTTAAGAAAAAATGTAGAACACTAAAATATAAATATCGCGCTTATGATAAAACATTAAAAAAATGCATAGATACGGCACAAAAAATTAAGTATGAAAAATATATGAACAACTCTGCTAATGTATGCCGAGCATCGTGGAAAATAATCAAACAACAGTATACGGGAACAGATAGAAAAAATAAGAATGACATTTCTAAATTAATATACAATAAATGCAAAATAACAGACAAAACCGACATAGCAAATAAATTTAACAATTATTTCATAGGGCTTACAAATATCGCTTCGAATAAATTGAATAAAGATAATAAATTTAAACTTATTAATAATTCTACAATTTTTTTAACACCTACGACATGTACATATACGTATATTTAACATAATAAATTCTCTTAGAAACACGCGGTCTGTTGGGTATGACGAATTTCCGACAAATGTACTAAAATGTAGTGCAGTCGCTATTACGCCTATACTATGCTATTTAATGAATTTATCTCTCAGCGAGGGCACGTTTCCTGATAGATTAAAAATATCAGTTGTTAAGCCTATATATAAAATAGGTGATGAATACGACGTTGACAATTACAGACCTGTGACGTTGATACCAGTTCTTGCAAAGGTTTTTGAGAGGGTAATGCATGCTAGGGTAAATTCTTTTCTCGAAAAATTTAAAATTATAAAACCTGAGCAACATGGTTTTCAAAGGGGAAAGTCTACGACACTGGCTGCCTTCAAGCTCATAAGTAACATCACGAAAAGTATACATAAAAGAATACCAACTGTAGGGATTTTCTTTGATATGAGCAAGGCGTTCGATTTTGTTGACCATAACATTTTACTTAGAAAATGTGCAGCTTATGGCATTCGTGGAATAGCCGAAAAATGGCTGTCTAGTTACTTAAGTAATAGACAACAGTATGTAGAAATAAAAAGTGTTCAGGTTAATAATGAAGACATAAGTTACAAATCAGACCTAAAATACAACAGAGTAGGTGTTCCGCAAGGAACTATCTTGGGGCCATTGTTGTTTATTATTTATATAAATGATCTACCAGATAACATAAAATATCCATGTAGCCTGTTTGCAGATGACATATCTGAAGTTATAACGAAAAATAAAAAAAACAATTTTAATAGCGAAATAAACTTAGCAGTTGCCCAAATTATAAACTGGATGGAAGATAACAATCTAAAAGCAAATATAGGTAAAACCGAATATATTGAATTTTACAACAGATACCAGTTTAAGAGTAATTTGGAAATAAAATATTATAAAGGTAGACAGTTAAACGATACCAAAGATATTACTTTCTTAGGACTTAATGTTGACAACCAGTGCTCTTGGGATTTGCATATTGATAAAGTGAGCACAAAAATTAATAAATTTACATATGCACTATGGCGCCTTTCCAGGGTCTGCAATCTTAGAACTGCCCTTCAAGCATACCATGGATATGTAGCATCAAATGTGAGATATTGTATTCCGCTGTGGGGCAACGCCGTTAATGTTAATAGGGTATTCATTTCGCAAAAACGGTGCATTCGCGCTCTGTACAATGCTAAGCCAACAACTTCCTGTAAGCTTTCTTCCATAGGCTTCAGTTACTAACTGTGCCATCAATATATATTTTTGAGTGTTGTATATTTGTAAAAAAATATCCTCATCTATACGAGAGATATAGTGATTATTGTAAATTTAACACACGTTACCCAGATAGACTACACTTACCAAGTATCTCTACCACATACTATTATGAAAGTTGCTATCCTATGACAATAAGGATATTTAATAAGATACCGGAAGCCTCAAAGAAAAAACCACTGTCGTTATTTAAAAAAAACTTATATGCATGGTTGGTAGAGAAGTGTTTTTATGATGTGAGAGAATTCTTGGAACAATGATATTAATCCATCACGCCTTATCCCCGAAGGGGTGGCAGAGGCATATTATATGCCCACTTTTCACCGTGTGGATTCCTGTCCCACGTAATAGGTGGTGAGCCCATTGCCGTGTTGAAAATGGACAGACGCAGGTTGTGGCTACCTGCTGTTGAAATTTTTCAAGCCGCCCATACGGCATTCAACCAGGCTTAACGACTGCCATTTTACTGGCAACCGGGACCAACAGCTTAACGTGCCTTCCGAAGCACGGAAACGCTCGCAAATGTAAATGCCACAAAGTGGTCACCAATCCGAGGACCAGCCATAGTCAAAGTTGCGTAACTCAGTGATCGTTTACAGAACACTGAGACCGCGGGGCCACGAGCGCTTCAATGATATTAATCGATTCTATAAGATTGGCATTTACCTATTTATCTAAGACTGACATGATATTGATTATAATGATGTGATATGATAATGATTAGTATAGATATATTTTTAAAACTCAGATTTAATTAGTATAAAAATAATAAAATATGAACTGATTACGAACTATGGATGTGATAGTGTATAGTAATTAAGTAATATAAATTCTATGTAGAAAATAATTTCTTTGTGCTTTAATAATAATGTAAACATTTGCATGTCTCATCTGGACGAAATGTGCTGAAACTATTGTTTTGATAACAACATCTTGTATACCATATTTCCAGCAAATAAAGATATTCATTCATTCATTCGACTTCATCTCCTCTCGCGTCATGCATTATTGGATAAACTCGTTCAATCGTTTTGGAAGCGTTGGAGGACAGACTATTTGCATACGCTACAGTCACGTCAGAAATGGAATACTCCATCGAACCCTATTACTGTCGGTACTGTCGTAGTTATTTTAACTGAAAATATGCCTCCATTACATTGGCCTCTTGGGGTAGTAGAAGAAGTTTTCACTGGGTCAAATGGGATCACACGTATAGTTCGCGTTAAAACCGCAACTGGTTCGTACTTGCGACCAGTTATTCGTCTTTGTCCTTTGCCTAATCAACAGTAACTTCAATAACAAATTTAGCTTGTTCGATTAGGTTTAGTTTAGTTTAGTTCGATAGCATTTGTTTATTTAGCAGCTAAAGCTTAGTGGCAACTGTATAGTCAGTTGTTCCTTTTTCGAAGGTAACCCTTCAAGCCGGGGGGAAATGGTTGCGCCGGTATATGATAAAAGAATAGCCGCGTTATTTTTTCTATGTTTCATCGCTGATCTGCATTTGTTTTTAATTAATTAGTTGTCGACACGCCCCCCGCTCCCCTTTATTCCATTTCTCTTTCGCACCTACCTTGTCTCGCATAAAGGAGGAGCGAGACAGCTGTTTTACGACGGCGCAGGTACCTACGCGCGCGCCGCTATCCTTACGCCGGCGGGCACGTTTGAGGGCTGGCAGTCTGTTCCTACAACTCCGCGCGCGCGCCCGCTAAAAACCTTTCGCAAATCCCGCACCAACTATCGCAATAATCGTATTTTCCATGGATAAGTAGTGTTTTCGTGCAAGGAAACCAGGAATTCAAGTCCAGGGACACCCCCGGCAGCCCCCATCTCAGCATCTCGCAGCAAGCAGCAAGGTAGTGTGCATATTCCTGTTTTTCCATTACTTTTCCCGTCAACAATCGCGTGTAAATTTCATTTTAGTCTTTCCCCGCAAGTACAGTTCACTTTGAATTTATTTATCTCGCCCGCTCAACCAGTTACGTTTGCCAGCTAAATCGGCCCCCGTCCCAGCAGCAGTGAAGGCTCTTCCAGCCCGAGCCTGTGTGGTGGCTTACCCCGCACCTTATCGTTCAACCGAGTTCACAACGGCGTCCGCGACTAAACAGGCACTTATGAAAGATATCAAGCCCAGTGACGATTGCTTCCAAATTGTAGGCATTAAAAAAACCGCGAAATGGGGTATAGTACTTCGTGTTGCGAGCGAATGCCAACTCAAGAAGTTGGAGTCAGTGGACGCAATCAAATCGGCGGGCTTGCGCTTAGAAAAACCCAAGGGTCGTAAACCGCGAATCCTAGTTAAAGATGTTCCTGGGTCTATGGAAGACCATGACTTTATTAGAGCCTTATATCGCCAAAACATTAAGGACGAATTAAAAATTAGCGAGGAGGACTTTATTAAGAATTCCAAAATAGTTCGTAGGCGTCGTTTAGCTAACGGTCGTTCGTGAGTGGGTTTGGAGCTGGAGCCGGAGATCCGGAATCATTTGGTGGCCACGAACGATAAATTATTTATTGATTGGGCCACTTGTAGATTTATCGATGACCTCGAGGTAGTGCGTTGTAGGAATTGTCAACAATACGGTCATGTTCACAAATTTTGTACCAGCAAGTCACCCAGCTGCGCTAATTGCGGCGAGGAACATGATACACGAGCATGTCCACATAAAGACAGTCCTGACTTTAAACCCATCTGTATAACCTGCAAAAGGTTTAAAAAGCCCCATGACCACCGTTGCGGCTCTCGGAAGTGTCATACCTATAAGCATAGGCTGCAGCAGCTCATTCTGAGCACAAACTATCTGTAAATAAAATAAATAAATAAATATCTATCACGCCTTATCCCCGAAGGGGTGGCAGAGGCATATTATATGCCCACTTTTCACCGTGTGGATTCCTGTCCCACGTAATAGGTGGTGAGCCCATTGCCGTGTTGAAATAGAAAGACGCAGGTTGTGGCTACCTGCTGTTGAAATTTTTAAGCCGCCCATAAGGCCTTCAACCAGGCTTAACGACTGCCATTTTACTGGCAACCGGGACCAACGGCTTAACGTGCCTTCCGAGGCACGGAAACGCTCGCAAATGTAAATGCCACAAAGTGATCACCCATCCGAGTACCAGCCATAGTGAAAGTTGCGTAACTCAGTGATCGTTTACAGAACACTGAGACCGCGGAGCCACGAGCGCTTCCTATATGTAGTTGTTTCATTTAATAAAAAAAAATCTTGGAACATGAGAAATCTAATTATACACAACGATAGGGCAGCCACGGCGGAACTGGACCGCCTAGTAATAGAGAACAAATTAGACATTACCCTCTTACAGGAACAATATCAGAGCGCCCACGTGCGTAACAGAGTGGTACAATTACATGCCAAGGCACGAGCTGGGATTTATGTTTCCAAAACAAATTTTACTGTAACATCTTTGAGCAACCTCATGACATCTCATTGTGCTGTTGCTGAGGTTACTTCCTAGGGGTTTTTGTTGTGAGCTGCTACTTTCAATATTTGTGAATATTGAAAGTAGTAGCATATCGATCCTCACTTACACCATCTTCGTCACGTCCTGCAGTCTCTTGCGGGTCAAAGGCCTCTTCTACATTATGGTATGGCAAACTACGTGTATTCGATAGGGACCGGCGCTGTGCCGTCGAGGAATTCATTGCAGAAATGAATTTATCTATACACAATTGTCCCAATGCACCACTTACTTTTTGCGGCCCTATGGGTGAGTCTTCTATTGACGTGACGCTTTTACGCGGCTACTTCTCGATATCCGAATGGCGTGTCCTCCCGGATGCGTCCTGTAGTGACCATCGTCTAATCGTTTACAAGCTCTTACCCGGTGATGCACGAGAGGCGCAAAGTACTACTTGTAATTTCAAATATAAAAGTAGGGGCGCAAACTGGGAGCTCTTTGGTTCTCTGTTTGCGTTTCACGCTAAAGATTTTGGTCGTGGTAACCTGTCTGTCGAAGAGAGTGCTTCGTTAATGTCAGAAACTTTTACCTACTGTGCCGATGTGGCCATTGGTCGTGGATCTATTAACAACACTCGGAGATGCGATTGGTGGAGTGATCGTTTAGCTGAGCTTGGAAGGCGTTTCCGGAAAAGAAAATTATTTTTTTTAAAAAGCATATAATTAGTGCCGGTGCGGAATATAATAGCGCTTTACTTGCTCTTAGAGTTGCCAGGTCCCATTACAGGGCGGCTGTTGAAAAATCAAAGGGTAATTTGCTACGTAAACTAGTGCATGGGCTGGAAGCTGAGGGTCCGTGGTCGCCTATATACCATGAGTTTAGGGCCAACCGTTCTGTTGATCTTGCCTATGTACGAAATATCAAAATTAACAACTCGAAACCGCGGATTACCTCTTGGATTCTCTTATACCCGACGACTGCTCGGAGAACGATAGTGTTTATCACCGACAGATAAGACAGTGGGCTCTTGAGCCACCATACTCACCCCAGTCAGACCTACCAACTTCTGATGAGTTCCTCGAAATTGTTAGGTCGTTGTCCATAGGTAAGGCGTCGGGTGACGATAAAATATCTAAGAAAATGAAGGAGGCTTGCAAGCTGTCGGGTGAAGTAATATTAAATGTTTTTAACCGGTGTATTTACGAGGGAGTGTTCCCCTGTATTTGGCGATGTGGCTATATTCGGATTATTCCTAATAAAGGCGATAAGCCGCGAGATGACCCTAAGTCGTACCGACCAATCACATTGTTGCCCTCCTTGGGAAAGCTTATAGAGCGTCTCATAGTACCCCGGCTCCTGCCGGGCGGTATTAAATTACACGAAAATCAATTTGGATTTACAGTAGGAAAATCTACTATTGACGCAGCGATATCAGTGCGAAAGACTGTCACTTCATCGGTTTCTCAATATGTGCTGGCCATCTTCCTAGATATTTCCGGGGCTTTCGATAACGCTTGGTGGCCAATGCTATTAATGAAATTAAAGTCTCGGGGTTGGTATAGAAATATTTACTCTCTTATTTATTCATATTTTTCACAAGGTACAACAACTTTATAATTAGGTCATTATTCTGCTACCAAAACGTTAACAATAGGCTGTCCTCAGGGGTCTGTGCTAGGCCCACACTTGTGGAACTTAGGATTTGATGACTTTTTCAGTTTACCATTACCGGAGGGCTGTTCAATGACAGGATACGCCGATGACGGTATATTGCTCGTTCAATCAAGTACTCGTGCGGGACTCGAGAGCTTGGCCCACACGTGTTTGCGCGTCGTTGCGGAGTGGGGCGTACGAAACAGGTTATTTTTTGCACCCAACAAAACATTTCAGTTGCTTTTAAAAGGAAGTTTGAAAGTACCACCGCTCATTAAATTTGATTTTAGAGAGAAATTTTGCATTCGTTGAGCACATAAAAACTGTAGGTGAAAAGACTAAAAATAGCTTTCATGCGTTGTCGAGAATATCTACTGCCACATTTGAGACTTTCGTTTAAAAACACTGAAGGTCGTTTACGGGGCCACTTATCTAGGCTGTATGTGTTACGGGGCGCCGGTATGGGCAGATAAGGCTACTATTGGTGCTGCACGTTTAAAGTTACTGCAAAGTCAACGCCTTGCATTGATATTTTTATGCAAGGCCTACAGGACGGTTAGCACGGAGGCTCTGCCGGTGATGGCAGGGGTCCTCCCGGTTGTTCTCGAAATTCAGAGACGGCACGGCTTTATACTATTCGGCTAAGGATGGCATGGAAATTAGAAAGAGATCGCCATAGAATTGCAAGACTGTATCGTGATAATGTACGTGAAGAACTTTTCGACGAATGGCAGCTGCGTTGGAACACTTCCATCAAAGGGCGCCACCTCTACCAATTTTTCCCAGACGTTCGTGAACGCCTGGGAATGTTCTGGCTGGAGGTTGATCACTGTAAATTAAAATAAATAAATAAATATCCATCACGCCTTATCCCCGAAGGGGTGGCAGAGGCATATTATATGCCCACTTTTCACCGTGTGGATTCCTGTCCCACGTAATAGGTGGTGAGCCCATTGCCGTGTTGAAATAGACAGACGCAGGTTATGGCTACCTGCTGTTGAAATTTTCAAGCCGCCCATAAGGCCTTCAACCAGGCTTAACGACTGCCATTTTACTGGCAACCAGGACATGTTAACTTCTCCTGGGACGTCACCGAGATCGAGCTCGGTGTAACTTTTCTGGTGTTTTGGTCATTGCCGTAGATCCTGGTTTACAGGGTCACAGTAATGGGAATGTGGGTGGGATTAGTCCCAACCCACACGCGTAGGTACACACATGGCTTATGCCATTTCATTATTACGTAGATTTCTACTAAATCGTCGTTCCAAAAATCTAAATGTTAGATTTTCCTTTTGTACACTCTGAGGGTGACCCATCTCCAATTTATAAAATATGGTTAAAAAAATATATGAAATAAATATGGTTGTTGCTGTTACTTACCCATGGAAAGAAAAGCTGCTACCGTTATAAGACTCATTTTTGCACCCATGAATTCACCATATTTCGTGAAAATCTAACAGGTTTAATGTGAAAATTTAGACAATCGCAAATCGAAGCACGAGCATCCAATGACCGTATAACGGTACATCTCCAATTTAAAACAATCGATACGTAACGTACCTACTATTATGAGATTGTAAAAATATTTGATCATTAAAATTTATGGTGACCCTACACTTTAAGCAAGATGGCGGGTCCAGGCGGATCTTGCATTTAGTATTACCAAACTCAAACATTTAAGTACTACTCTTACTAAGTATTAATGAGAATTTTTTTAATACTATGGAGTTATTAATAATTATAGGAACTGTAGAAATATTTAGATAAGTCCCAAAGTTTATGATTAATAAATTTATGATTAATAACAAATTACTAAAAACGAAAATTGGGGTTAACCAAATTGGATGGGTGACCAATTATTTTCAGGTTTTATTTTCTTTTACCTACTCGTATTTGTACGAAACCCTCAGTGTCGCGAGTCCAACTCATACTTGAACGGTTTTTTATTTATTTTTTTGTTAGATTGCGTAACACATAGGTACCGCGATTTTGAATGGTATGTGTCATATAATAAATAATAGTTAGTTCAAGTTGCATCTATTTCTCTTGGCGTATTTAATTTACATCGATAGTAGATTCTTTTAGGTGCCCATACTTATTTGATTATTTAATTTAGATGTCTGATGGCGATGGAAAGAAAGCTGGAGAAGGAAGAATCTTTGAAAAAGAATACAAGTTCTTTTGAAAGGTTTATTGTTCGACCCGGTCCATCTTCGGACAAACACCTGGAGACAGAGACATATGAGAACAAAGATAGTTCTACAGCAGAACTCTTCCCTTCAATGCCAGTGCCACTGCTGTTTATATCATCGGTAGTCGAAGAAGACGCAGAACCTCCTTGTGCTGAAGCGTCTCCGATGAATATACTTCGAGAAGATGTAATGAATGATCTCCAGTTATGGCCACAGGTGTTATCCGATAAACAGAGGACATTTTTGATGTAGCGTGGCCAGTACAGGTAAAATTGGGTTCATATCCTTTAAATAGTTCGAAAAGATATTTTTCAAATGCTTTTTATACTGAAAAGATGTTGAATAATGAAACCGTTTTAAGAAATTGCATGGTTTACTTTAAATCAACTGATTCTGTTTATTGTTTTTATTGTAAACTTTTTGGTGCTGATGTCACTCCTTTCAATGCTGAAATCGGCTGAAATAGGTTACAAAGATTGGCAGCATTTGTCTATTGCTGTAGAGCGTCATGAAAAGAGCTTAGGGCACCTATCATGTCTTAAGAAACAAATCACATTGAAAATTTTAATTTAAAATTAAAAGTCGGTAGATTTCTTGAACCAAAAAGAAATTGAACGGAAAAAAAAATGTTGGGTTGCAGTACTCGAACGAATAATTAACATAATTCGTTTTTTAGCTAGGCAATGTCTTGCTTTTCGGGGAAGATCTGATAAAATTTTCGACTCTGATAATGGTAACTTTTTAAAGCTGGTTGAATATACCTCACATTTTGATAATGTATGGTACAAATAGCAGTTGACGTATGGTACGTCCTTTTAAATGCAAGCTCCAACAAGGCTGAAGTAAAAGAACACTTTTTGGGTTTTTTCCTATTACAGACACAACTGGTCTGGGTTTAACTAAATTTTTGTAAAACGAAATTGACATACAGGATATGCGTGTTCAAGGTTTCGATAATGGTGCAAACATGAAAGGGAAAAATGTAGGTCTTCAAAAACGTATTTTAGATATAAACCCGCGCGCATTTTATGTACCATCTGCGGCACATAGCTTTTTGGTAGTGAATGACGCTGTTAAAAGTTCATTAAAAATAGTAAATTTCTTTTCAATTGTGCAAGAAATTTATGTATTTTTTTCTGCGTCAACAGCACGGTGGCAAATACTTGCTAAAGAAGTGCCAAAGCCAACTTTAAGTTTAAAACCACTCTCAAATACTCGATGGGAGAGCAGGGAAAACTCTACGTTTTGAACTGAGAAAAGTGTATGATGCCTTGTTTACCATATATTCCGATAGGAGCAAAGATGCTGAGTCAAGAAATATGTCAAATTCATTTCTGGGAAAAATTAAGTCGTTTAAATTCATCTGCTCTCTGCTTATTTGGTTTGAAATTTTAAGCAAGATAAATATAGTTAGCAAGGCACTTCAAAAGTCAGACGTTGTATTGTCAGAAGCGGTGAAAATGATTGATAATGCAATAATAAGTTTGTCTGAATTCCGTAATAACTCCGCTTTTAAAAAGCTCCTTAACAGCGCGAAAACCGTAGCGGAAGAAGTCGAGGGAATAGCAGAATTTCCCACACCTGCGCGCTCATAAAAGGGTTTTTAATTATGAGGCGGAGGATGAACCGATCATAGACACGAGAACACATTTTAAACTCAATTTTTACTACTATTTATTAGACACCGCAAAAAACAAAGTTCGACGAACGGTTCGAACTTCGCAATCAAAATAATGTAGGTTTTTCATTTCTTCAAAAATTTACACACTGGTAGGAATTAGTTTCGGATACAAAAAAAAGCACATTGTTCTAATTTAGAAAAATATTACTTTGCCAAGCTGGCTCTTCAGATGTGAAAAAGTTCGAGCTCTTTAATGAAATCTAATTATTACCGATGTTTATTGATGATTCCAATACGCCGTTGGATATTTTAAATGTCTTGTTTACGAATAAATTGTTTTTAGTATTCCCAAATTTGTCCTCAGCACTGAGGATTTACCTCACACTTCCAGTCACGGTAGCACACAGCGAAAGGTCATTTTCTAAACTAAAAATAATTAAAAACTTTCTAAGATCAACATTGTCGCAAAGTAGATTGACAAATTTATTGTTAATAAGTATTGAACATGAAATCAAAATTGAAGTCAGTGACATTGTTAAAGATTTTGCTAATGCAAAAGCACGAAAAGTATTTTTTGTAAAAACATTTGTTTGTGTATACCTATATTTGTGTGTACGAGCGTCCTGTAAGATAAATAAATAAAAGATAAGTTTTCAATTAAAAGAACTACAAATTTGTGATTTTTTATTGTTGTAATTTGCACCTGAATTTTTTATGAAAATATAACTGTAAGTATTCCATTTTGACTCCGCTCCTACTAGGGGGCGCCAGGGTACGGGTTAGACTACAGGCCCGTGTTGAAAATATTATGGGTCATTTGAACCACCAGGTGACCTATCTAGAACGATATAAGAGCATAAAATAATAAGATTCAGCACTATGCCGTCACTTGTAAGCTGTCCAACTGAGTGCAGGTGAGAATTCAAAAGTACAGGTAGAGTGAGTACATTTTGGTCATATATTTTTGTACGGCATTCTTACCATCGATAGATCCATGAAAAATAATAAGAAAACGCGTAGTGCCGTAAAAAAATGGTGCGCCAGAAAGTCGGACGTTTTTTTAATTTTCCGACAATTTCCAGGGTAAATTTGGTCATTTGATTTTGTACAGCATCAGTTTCATACTATTTCAATACTGCTTCTAATCCATTATTCCGCAACGCCGTACAAAAATCATGCGACAAGGGGAAATAATCGAGGGTTGCAACCCCATCTCTTTCCGTGGTCCAGGGGGTGATTTAAAAAAGTACGGCTTCGGTTCCAAAACATTATCTAGCAATCAAAAGTACTATTAAAAATAATGCCGTCAAAAAATGATTGTTCATTTGAATGCATACCTACCAATAATTATCTTAATTTCATCGTATCCTTGATTTATAAAGGCTGTAAAGTCATTTGATCCTGTACGGGAACTATTTTAACATGATATTGTAAAATACATTGTTATATAGTATTGCCGTTCAAAAAAAACTGATCTAAAAAAAATTATAGAGAAATACAAAAACTGAAATTTTGCAAATTATTGCAAAAGTTTAAATATCATAGATTAATGAAATATAGCAGTTTTCTACATTTTATCCCTTGTTTTAAATAGTATTAACATAAATAAATTAGGAAAAAATGATGCCGTACATTTTAATGCAGACCATATCTTTTAGGCTGATGAAAATGACGCTACCATTTTAAGGGTAGGTACTTTATGGTCATCTGATACAGTGCGGCATTAACATATTTTTGAAGAGAACAATTGATAATATGATAAAATCACTATGACGTCTAACTGAACTGAAACGGTGTGTATATTATATCCAAGAATTGAAACTGTCAATCCCAGTATCAACAGTTTTGTATACTTTTGGTTTAATATATACTTCAAACATTATTGATACATATATATAATTGATTTGTTTCATTGTAATGATGTGAATAAATAAAACAATCATTTTTTTAGAAAAAATCTATATATTTAATGATGATAATAAAAAATATGGTTTTTCTTTAAATTATTCAGTATCGGAATCAGCCGCTGAGTTGTTATCGGAATCAACGTCTTCATCGACGTCCGAATTATCTTCTCTATCATTTTCTGAAACATAAATATGTTTTTGTCAAAATCAAAGTCTTACGTACAGATTAAAGATGTAAAGATTTAATTATTTACCTATGACGTCATCATCTTCTTCGCCTGATTCCTCATCCGGTTCCGTTATGTCACAGACTTTTTGGGGGCATTCCTCGCCGTGGAACAAGTCGAAATCGTACCAACAGTCATTGAGAATCCATCCATAGCTTATTGGTAACAAGGTCGACAGTATTTGTTTGTAGGCATTACACCAAATCTGTGCTATGTAGGTACTTCTCTTCATATGTTGTTTTAACTCCCGGAAACAAGGGGGAAACGACGTTGCTTCCAATTTCATAGTTATTTATTATTATTTATTATTTATCTATCACGCCTTATCCCCGAAGGGGTGGCAGAGGCATACATATTGTATGCCCACTTTTCCCCATGTGTATTTCAATTTCATAGTTGTCTTTTTGAAAGCTTCATTACTGCTTTTCGGCGTATCCGTAAATCCTTTCGAATATGATACACCTTGCTTCGTTGACTGTTTTTCTTGCTTTTACGTTGTATAAAACGCATACATATTCTTGCAGAACATTGAAAGTTTGTTCCATGAGTAGTGGATCTGCAACAAACGTATTATGCCCCATTTTAATAAATGCGTCTTGGAACTTCCGATTTCTCCAATACTTTGAATGGTCTGTTTTTACCCTTCCTATAAAATGCGGGATTGAAGTCGCATCCCGTAAAAGCATGGAATGCAGCCAACAAAGAACAGAGATTTTCGCCTATATTTTGGTATAAATCGATAGTATACAAACCCATATTTAACATAGTTTCTAACTAGGAACCTAGAATCACGAAAAGAGTATGAACATTAGTACAAATAAACTATCTAAATGCCGTATAAAAAAATATCCTGATGAATTTCACCTTACATTTCGTTATATGGATTTTTTCTTTTTCAGTTTTTTTCCCCTTTGGACCAACGAAAATGTACGGTATATGAAAAAATATTATCTATGCATAAAATACTTTCAACATAAATTAATTTTATGTTGTGTCAAATCACCCCCTGCACCACGGAAAGAGAGGGGGTTGCAACCCTCGATTTTTTCCCCTTGCCGCATGATTTTTGTACGGCGTTGCGGAATAATGCATTAGAAGCAGTATTGAAATAGTATGAAACTGATGCCGTACAAAATCGAATGACCAAATTTACCCTGGAAATTGTCGGAAAATAAAAAAAAATTCCGACTTTGTGGCGCACCATTTTTTTACGGCACTACGCGTTTTCTTATTATTTTTCATGGATCTATCGATGGTAAGAATGCCGTACAAAAATATATGACCAAAATGTACTCACTCTACCTGTACTTTTGAATTCTCACGCTTACAAGTGACGGCATAGTGCTGAATCTTATTATTTTATGCTCTTATGTCGTTCTAGATAGGTCACCTGGTGGTTCAAATGACCCACAATTTTTTCAACATGGGCCTGTAGTCTATGGCACACTGGCGCCACAAGGGCTAGAGCCGCCTCTGTGGGGGATGTGTGTATGGGATATGTTTGGGAGCTCGCACGAACTTAGTGGTGTTCGATAGAGGGAGTCTGACTGCTGATCGATACATAAGGGAGGTTCTTGAAGAAAACGTTTATCGGTGACAGCTTTGTGTAGATGCAAGATAATGCTCGGCCTCATACCGCACTGCGAACTCGCGAGTACCTTAATCATGTGAACATCGCAGTAATGGAGTGACCAGCAAGGTCACCAGACATAATTCCGTTTGAACATGTCTGGGACTTACTAAAACGTGGGGTGAAATCAAGAATACCCGCTCCTGTGACTTTGTATGAACTGCGAAATGCCGTATTGGAGGAATGGCAGACACTTTCCCAAGAAACGATAGAAAACATCATTCTTAGCATGCCAAGACGGGTAGAAACTTTGATAAGGGCACGGGGAGGAAATACTCGATACTTATTTATCCTTTATTCAAATGAAAAATAGAATGTATGTTTTTTAAATTTATTTAGTCACCATCAAAATTCAAACAAAATTCTGTAACAAGAATAATTAACCAACTAACCATAAGTATAGTTCCAATAAAAATCTATAACACAAACCAGATCATTCACATTTCACGAGTTCAGAAAAACATCCGACTCTACCAACACTAAACTAAATACGAAAGTACGGTTGAGCACCATAGCCACCGACTCTATCATCCAACTCTTTACAAATAAGAATCTCAAAATTGATACAACAAAAACTTAAAATCAAAGCATTGACTTAACCTAAGTACTAAAGAATAACAAATCCAACCAAGTTCTCAAACCAGGAGTTCAGTTAAGCTATCTAGCCACTGACTCTTTCATCCAATCTTATCCTTATATATACTGAAGATGCGGTTGAGCCCCATCGCCACCGACTTCTTTCACTTACAATCCCATATAAAAATCAAAATATCAGCAAAACTGTGTTGTAACTTGTAATAATTACAAAGTCAAACAGCAACTGTACAAAGTGTCGTGACAAACGAACAACTTCAATATCAAACAGCAGCACCAACGTGGATGTGACAAACAAAGACACAAAGTCAAACAGTAACTGCACATAGTACTGTGACAAGCAAAATATTCCAACAAAAATTTATTGTGGAAAAATACACCAAGCAGATGTGATCGGCTCAACACCACCGAACTTCGGAACACAAATGTTGTAACAAAACCAAACAGATGTGATCGGCTCAACACCACCGAACTTCCGAACACAAATGTTGTAACAAAACCAAACAGATGTGATCGGCTCAACTCCACCGAACTTCCGAGCACAAATGCTGTAACAAAACAATATGACAAATGTGACCGGCACAACCCTACCGACTTTCCGAACACAAATGCATATATAAAGATGTGATCCTATAGTCAAAAGAGACAGACATCAACATCAAAAGGTATTTCAAAAGTCATATCCGGGTATCTTTGAATTACTTAACAAACAAACAAATTATTCTTAAGGATTCATCATCCCAACACAAGAATACAATATGTACAAAATTAAAATTTAGGAGTAATAACCTAAACATACAAACAAAACTAGGAAAATTTCCTACAAAACAGAACAATATCATTCCACAATATAAGTGGAATAATAATGTTTTATCAACTAATTAAGGTTCCAACAAACAAACAAAAAGATAAGATCTTTCGATGTGTATGACAGCCATTTGTGTGAAAAAGTTAATGTTATTTCTAAAAGGTAAATTTTGATAATTCCAAGGGGTAAATTGATAAATTTTTAATCAATTTGTTATATCCTAAGTTCTATTTTTGAAAGATTCAGAACTTGATTCTAATAAAAAGTTGTGAAGTAACCTAACATACATCTCTTTCAAACGGTCATTCCCTCTCATACGTCGTACTAACAAAGACCGATTCTTCCTAACCTATACCAAAACCAAGACCAAAGTCTGTAATATTCAAAACAAAATAATATAATATTTTATTATATCTTTAACATGGTAGCGACCTGTGGATCCTTTATTCAGGTCCTCCAGAAGGTAAACATTAGGTGAAACTTTAGAAACTACTTTACACTTAACGAACTTAGGTGCAAGTTTAGCAGAAAAATATGCAGGAGCAGAGAGAGAGAGAATAGACTGGACAAAGCTTCTCCTCCACACAATATCATCAACACCAAAAGAAATGATTCGCCTCCCTACATTATAATAACTAGCATTTCGCTTATACGCTTTCAACAAACAAGATTGTACTTTAACAAAGATTTCACTAAGTGAATTGAGTGAAGTTGCAAAAGAACTTCTATCTCCTACCTCTAGTTGATCTAAATTATCAATAGAGGTACTAACACGGTGCAAAGATGCATCAAAAATAATACCGAACATTAAAAAGTTAGGAGTAAAATCTGTAGCAAGATTCACACTATTGTTCAAAGCTAGTTGAACATGAGATAAAAACTTTGACTATGTTCTATGATCATCTTTAACAACATGCTATACATGTCTCAACGGTTTTATTATATCTTTCAACTGGATTATTTTGAGGAGTATACAGGGAATTATAAAATATTTTATTTATATTATAACCCTTAAGAAATGTAACAAACTGTCTAGCAGTAAATTGAGTTCCATTAACACAAACAAATATTTTTGGAGCCCCATACTTAAGGAAAATCTCCTTCTCAAGAAGTTTACAAATTACATTAGTAGTAGCATTTATCATTGGAAATAACCAACAGTATTTAGTAAAAACGTCTACAACAGAAAGTATATATCGATGACCAGAATAAGTTATATTATTTATAAGAAATTCCAAGTAAGGTCTAGTATCTTTACTTTCAACAAACAAAATAGGAGCTGAGTTTATATTTTTAGAACAAACTTTTAAATAATTTAGACAATGACTGCGTTCTCTTTCATTAGTTGCAGCATCAGGAGCATAACTAAATTTCTTTAACATCGAGTCACTATCAGTTCTTACACAAACTTGTGCTCGATGGGACATAATCAGTTTTTTGAACTGTTATCATTATTACTCCTCACTAAATTGCAAACGTCGCAAGTCTTGGTAGTAACACCTAATTTGTGACATTTAAAACAAATAATTCCAGGGATTTTTAAACAATTTTTAAAAGTATGACCAGAAGTCTTACATTTTAAACAAACAAAGTTTTTATTGTTATTGTCATTATTGACAGCATTAACCGCAGCAAATTTATGTAAGGGTTTCATAACCTTAGGGGAGGTGGGTCAACACAGTCTTCAAATTCTCTGCTAAGTTTAAGAAAATTGTTAACAGAAGAGATCTGTTTACCATAAAGAAAAGGTTTGTATATGTTTAAAATGTTATGTTTAATATTTTTTATCAAAGTGTAATCTGGAATAGGAACCGACAACTTACTAGCCATGTCCAAAATATCAGTAATAAAATCTGGAAGAGATTCAGAATACCTTTGTTTTTTAGTACGAAGTTCATTTTCTAAAAGATGATCATATTCATCTTTATCAAAACGCTCTTGGGTGTAAGGGGCCCCACCAAGATCTTCGGGGCCCAAGTCAACCTCCCGTGCCAGTGCGTGCACCTGCTGATTAACGGACGAGGCTCTGGCGCTGGCTTTCCCCTCTGGGGTTGGGAGGTCTGAGGGCGTCGCTCCCATAAAAGCCACCCGCCGAAACAAATAATGAAAAGAAGTAAAAGGAATGCTGCTAGGGATAGGGCGCCGCCGCAAAACGGCGCGCAGGAGCCCCGCCCGACTCCTGTGGCAAGTGGGCTAGGGCTGCCGTGTGTCGGGCCAGCACGGCTAAAGAAGTTAGCCCCAACCCGAATCCGCTTCGCATCTTGGAACATTGGCACGCTGACTGGGCGTGCGGTAGAGTTGGCCGAAGTACTCTCCAGGCGGAGGGTGGACGTGGCGTTCCTGCAGGAGACTCGGTGGAAGGGCAACAGAGCCCGGCCTTTGCAGAAAGGCTACAAGCTGTACTACACGGGTGCGCCTGGTGGGGAGAACGGGGTGGCCGTGGTGCTCTCCGAAGGGCTGCAGAGCGGCATCTTGGAGGTGAAACGCTGTAGCGACCGGCTTATGATCGTGAGGGTGCTTATCGATGGGATTATTACCCACCTGATAAGTGCCTACGCGCCACAGGCCGGTTGTAGCGACGCCGATAAGATGTCGTTTTGGGGCCAACTCGAGGGAGTGCTTCGGAGCATTCCGTTGTCACAGGGAATCGTTTTGGGCGGCGACCTAAACGGTCATGTGGGTGAGAGGTGTGAGGAGTTTGAACGTGTTCATGGTGGTTTTGGATACGGCACCCGCAACACTGAAGGAGAAACTATCCTCAGAACGTGTGCGGCTGCCGATCTGGCCATTGTGAACACGTATTTCAAAAAGAAATCCGAACATCTCATCACCTACAAGAGCGGGAGGCGTACAACTCAGATCGATTTCCTACTCACTAGGCGACACAGCATCGGCAAGGTGGCCAACTGCAAGGTCATACCCGGTGAGAGTCTTACTGCACAACACCGTCTCCTTGTCATGGACCTCTGCGTGAAGCCTAAAGGCAAACGCATCGAGCGGTGCCAGCGCCGCATCAGATGGTGGCTGCTTGATGAAACTAGGTCCCAGGAGTTCGTCTCAGCTGTCGGTGACAAGTGCACCGACACTGAAGGCGAACCAGTTCAAGATTACTGGGACAAAGTTCAGGCGGCCATCCTTGGAGCGGCGAAGGTGGTGCTCGGTGAGTCTAAGGGTGGACGCAAATGTGACAAGGAAACTTGGTGGTGGAACGACGCAGTCCTGAGGGAGACCAGGGAGAAGAAAGCCCTCTTTAAAAAGTGGCAAGCGACCGGATCTTCCGAAGACCGCGACGCGTACAGGGCTGCCAAGCGCGCCACAAAGAGAGCTGTAGCCAGAGCCAGACGAGACCACTTACAACCTTTGTATGATAAGCTGGAATCGTCTGAGGGGCAGAAGCTCATCTATAAGCTGGCGCGCTCCAGGGTCAAAGCGGCACAGGATATATCCAAGTGTCGCTGTGTAAAAGACCCTGAGGGCAACCTGTTAAGCGAAGACCTCGCGGTAAAGGAGAGATGGCGCTCGTACTTCCACGAGCTGCTTAATAAGCAGCATAAAGAGGTGCAGCCTCCGGACCTCCCTCCGAATCAAGGACTAGTGCCACCGGTAACGCCTGGAGAAGTCCTGACTGCGCTTCGCCGCATGAAGAATCGGAAAGCTGTCGGACCCGATGGAGTCCCCATCGAAGCCTGGAAGGCGATGGGTCCTCGCGGTGTGGGCATCTTAGTAAACCTTTTTAACCGCATACTCCTCAGCGGGCAGATCCCAAACCAATGGAGACTAAGTATTATTACTCCAGTCTTCAAAGGTAAGGGGTCAGTGCAGGAGTGCGGGAGCTACCGCGGTATTAAGGTGATGTCCCACACCATGAAGATCTTCGAGAGGATTATAGACTCTCGGATCCGGCAGGAGTGTACTCTCTCGGAGTGTCAATATGGGTTTCGCCCTGGTCATGGGACCACGGACCCTGTTTTTGCCCTGAGGGTTGTCGCAGAGAAATACAGGTCGAAGAACACGCCTCTGCACTGTTTGTTCCTAGATATGCAGAAGGCCTTCGACTGTGTTCCTCGTGCGATGATCTGGTGGGCACTGCGGTCCAAAGGAGTTCCAGAGGTCTATATTGACACTATCCGGGACATGTACTGTGACTCCGACTCAATGGTTCGGACTGCCGTTGGCGACACGAAACCCTTCCCCATCACCGTCGGGGTACACCAGGGTTCTGTCCTTAGTCCGCTTCTGTTCAGTGTAATATTAGACGAATTGTCGGACAGCATCAGAAACCCGCATGAGCAGCCTCCATGGTTGCTCATGTATGCTGACGATATTGCGCTGGCAGACGCGGACAGGGGCAGATTGGTGCGACGTGTAAAGGCGTGGAAGGAGACGCTTGAGAACGGCGGTCTGAAACTAAATGTGGCGAAGACCGAGTACTTGGCACTAAACTCGACAGATCCCACATCCGTCCGCATAGGCGGTGATTTGGTCGAGCGCACGGACCAGGTTAAATACTTGGGATCTGTTTTTCACACGTCCAGTGACATCGATTGCGATGTCAAGTCACGCATTGCTGCCGCGTGGGCCAAATGGCGGGAGATGACCGGTGTCATTTGTGACCCTAAAATGCCGATCCGGTTGAAGGGACAGGTCTACAAAACCATTATTAGACCTGTCCTTTTACATGGCAGTGAGACGTGGCCGATATTGGAGCGACACAAGCAGGAGCTGCGTGTCACGGAAATGAAGATGCTGCGGTGGATGTGTGGAGTCACGCGGATGGACCGCGTGAGGAACTCTCGCATCCGCGGCAGCCTTCACGTCCGTGACATTGCAGACAAGTTGCAAGAGTGTCGCCTTCGTTGGTATGGTCACGTCTTGCGGCAACCGCCGGGCTACGTAGGTAACAAATGTCTGGCCATGTCAGCCCCGCCGGGTCCCGGTAAGAGGGGAAGACCCAAGAAGTGCTGGCTTGACGTCGTAAGGGATGACATGCGTGCCAATGGTCTCACCACAGGGGATGCCGACGACCGTGCGAAGTGGAGGAGAAAATGTAGGAAAGCGGACCCCGGGCGTCGCGAGACGCAACTGGGACAGACGCTCGGATGATGATGATCAAAACGCTCTAACAAAGCAATCTTCAGATCCTGCCAAGAAGATATCTGAATGCGAACACTACGGAACCATTTGATTGCAGTACCCGACAAAAGATCAGTAAATGAACCTACTAGCAAATGTTCATTAAAATTCTTAAATAAAAAGTATTCCTCTACCTGAGTTATAAATTCTCTAACACAAGATTTACCATCATAATTAATCCTACTACGCTTCAGGTCAGGCAATTTAGTCACCGAAGATAAATGTTTTCTAATATTTTCATTAAGTGAGACGTTCAATGTATTACACGAAGGCAAACCCCTATATGAGCTATGATTATTATTTATATTTTGAAGAAAAGGTTCAGAAACATCAGCAAGGCCGACTGTCTCACTGATAGTACACATGGTATCGTCAGGGATCCACTCCTGCTTACCATCAGGCAAGGGTGGAAACTGCACGCTCTTATCCATAGTTGACAAGTAAAAGATCATAGTAATTCAAAAGCTATAACAATTAATTGCAAAAATATCCAAAGACAACCGAGACCGAATGGTAAGATGATAGTAATAGTCAGCAGTCAGCCACCAACATCCAAAAGCCAAAACAAATTCAAAGAAAGCACTAAAAACTCAATTAAATCAATCACTGCTATAGTTAAGCACAACCAGGCCTTGACGCTCAGATGATTGTCAAAAAGCAAAATATTATCATTCAAACAAGTTTCAACAGCTTCGAACACTCCGCTGCAAAGTTATGCAAGTGTGATTGGAAAGACTTCAGATGAATAGTTTTAATTTAAATGGAATTTTTTTTTTGTTTATATTAATATCACCTATTAATAGGCTGTATAGCAATATGCTGTAGAAATGTTAAACCTTTAATGATGCATGGCTCGTACAAATAGTAAGGCTATATAATTAAGTTTGTCACAAAATGCATTATTATGTAAATACAAGTTATCACTCAAAACATTGTTATTTATAACAATTCACTCTTATCTTTATATCATAAAAAGCAAATAATAGTTATGAAAGTCACACCAATATGTATATACAACTAATTCACAAACTACAGTTCAGACATATATATACCAGTAGAACAGTATTTTTTCATTTGTTGAGAATGTTTCAATAACAAAATAGTTTATTATACTCTAAACAAAATATACAAATATATATTTCAGAGCAAAACATATATAATAACAATATCACTATAAGATGCACGACTCACTCAATAACAAGCAAATGTATACTCTAATCAATCCTTCAAGTCCCTGTTCGGGCGCCAATTGTACTAATAAAAAAAAAATCATCATTGTTTTATTATGGGCGATGAGTCTTGAACTAACAAACTAACAAACAAAATATATAACTCGTTTCAGGCGTCAGGAGGATAAGTCCTACCAACTTTATGCACACGGATATCAGCGATAGAGATTGAGCCTCTAATCATAAGAGCAGGAACCAAAAATAATAGAATACATCTCTAGAAGAAAGTTTCTATATTTCTATAGGCGAATTGACTGAATATACATTATAAACATTATCACTATTGGTATAATTTATTCCAGTGTTTTAGTAAGCTAAAGATTAACTATTCTCAGGGTTGAGGCGTGAAATTTAGAATACCCAGCATAATGCCAGCTTATAAGTCAAAATATATATCGTAACATGATCCAAAACATGAGCCAAATCATTAAGTCGTTACTTGGGCCTGATCATGAGTCGTGCATCATTATTAGATTAATCTACACAAAAATAATTCAAACTAGGTACCTGATGACGTGGTTACATTACCACAGGATTCGAAATCACATCTGCTGACCGCGACAGGTGCCGTCTCCACTAGAATGACGAGCCCGTAACCACAGGATGCAAAGCATTCACCAGTTGGTCAGCATTTACGGCAAATGTTATTCAACAATAAAATTAATATAAATATAAAATATAATTTATAAAAGATTACTTCTTTTTAGCGAAGTTTAAAAAATATATTTACGACGACATATTTCTTCCTCGATGTAGAAAAGCGAATCTCGTTCCGTCACCACTGTCAAAAGACATTGACCAATTGACAGAACTATTTTAATGCATTCGTTCCAAGAACAGGCTAAGACATTCAAAAACATTCTGCCTACTCAAAACGTAAATTATATAAATTCGATGACAAGTAGTGAGAAAGAGTCAACAATCTACTCTTCTCTCTCTTTAAATCTCAAGACTAGCAATGACACTTCAATGTGACGTTTTACAACGTTACATAAAATAAAATAAACCGGGCACTATGTTCATGTTCGCGCCCAAACTCTTGACACCATGAGGCATAAAGTACTGATTATAAATTCTGTAGGTTAAGGTTTCCGTAGGGTTTATAGGAACTATGGCGAACTAGCTATAGATACTATGCTGGCACAGTGCTTCTAGGGATGCCCCGTCCCTAAAAAACGTTCCATGGCACGAAACGGGTATCTTCAAGGGTGCTATGAGCCTGGAAGCATACTTTCGATGTTACCTCAATATACCACTGAGGTGGCAGACAAGCATACAACCCACCTGATGGAAAGTGGTCACCATTGTCTATGACTATGAACATTTGCAACACCAGAGCATGCAATTTAATATATTGCATTATGTGATTTGCCATAACAACACAGATGATAATGACTGTTATTTTTCAATATGCAGTATGCAAACAAACAACAATTAAATCAATAAGACTGACCAAACATATGTGTAAATAAAAAACCAATGAAAACCTTCACACATCTTTAATCGCATTCTGAAGTTGATAAAATAAATACGAAAAGATTGATATTGCATTATTTCTTGTTTTTTTATTGTATGTTTATTTATCCCTTTTATTTATATCTTACATGAAATGTAAAGGACCAGAGACCTATTTTAAACAAGTGACTGTAAAAATCTTAACATGGAAATAAGGCATTACCAGTGTAACTTATTGCACTACACTTCTTACTATCTTTTTTGATCACCTAAATCTTCAATACTGTCTTCATCAATCTGAAAAAAAAAAAGGATTGTTTAAATTGTTATAAATATCATGATATCAACAAATCTTTTATAAATTGGTTACCTCTGGCCATTTTTCAGGAATAATATCAAATAAGTCATCTTTAACATCTCCTTGAATGACAATTTCATCATCGCCGGTGACTGAAGAGCCACAAGCAAACTTGGTGCCAAAGAACTTTGCTGCAACCTTTAAATCAATATCTGAAAATCATAGAAAAATAGTCAAATTATTTTAATTCAAATCAAGTACTTATATTGTAATATTTACTGTGGTATCTAGGTTTGCCACCAAGCCAGACACATGTTTAGATATCAGTTCCCACCACAGTACCCACCAAAAGTGCTAAGTCCAGAAACAACAGTAACAGACTTCTTCTTGCCACGAGGGGCACGTGAAACTTGCACTAATTTAGGCACATCTTCCTTCTTCTTTGATTTCAGCATACCCTTGCCGCCACGCTTCTGTCTCTTCTTCTCTTCCTCACCACCAGCATTCTCTTCTTCATCTGAAATGCAAATCATTCCTTTCTTCATTTAAAATGCTACTGATACTAGTAGAATGATGAGATGTCTGTAGGACACACTAATAATTTATTTTGACTACAACCCATCATGTCACATGTCAGTTTCAAAAAGACAATAGGCTGATCACTTGTTAAGTGCGATAAAATATAACTAATGAATTAAGGGCATACATATGCTTCTGCTGTCCCTACAGTAAATGTGCGTAATACAATAATTCCATAACCTATACTAATATGCTTGACTTACCAATTTTTACTTTCTCAAATTCTGTTGGCAGGTTCTTTTCTAGCCATTGCTTACATTTGTCATACTCAGGATAGTATTCACAATATTCTATTGGCATAGAACAGTTTCCACAGTAATGGACTTTTATCGGATAGGTTACACCTTCACGGAGACCCATAGATAGGTCTCTGTCGCCCATTTTTTATTTTCTATTGATTTATAAAAAGAGGTATAGCATGCTCTAGTCTAGATATTTAAGATAATCGTTACTAAATTTATTTTACACTATAACTTTCTCAAAATTGCAGTTACGCCAAATACGGCTTTTTGACAATTTTGACGGAATTAATGTTTGATATGTCAATATCAATTTTTTTTAGTGGTCTACTGCCATCTTGGGCAGGCAAAGGAAACTTAGTCCATACAGCCTAGTCTTCAGTATTTATTATTTTCTTGTTATTATGTTTTAGTCCTGTCTAGTCGTTTGTCGATGTCAAGTCCTCAGTCCTAGGTCCTAGTCCGTGCCCCAATAAGGCAGTGGATCCCTTATTGAGGCTATCTATGGAAATTTGGCACTAACATAAACAACACCGGTATTCTTTGCAATACCATATCACTTTCGTTCACTAATGCACTTTTCCGAACTCTTTATGTATAATATTCCACCATTATTAAACACAAAAACACGAATTATACACTAGTTTTTGAAAATAATATACGACAATCGTGCGTCACTGCTCATCTTCGCGCCAAGTCTCCATGTCAATATCAAACATTAATTAGTTTTAGTTGTCTTCGCCCATCTTGGGCAGGCAAAGGAAACTTAATCCATACAGCCTAGTCTTCAGTATTGATTATTTTCTTGTTATTTTGTTTTAGTCCTGTCTAGTCGTTTGATGTCAAGTCCTCAGTCCTAGGTCCTAGTCCGTGCCCCAATAAGGCAGTGGATCCCTTATTGCAGCTATCTATGGAAATTTGGCACTAACACAAACAATACCGCTATTCATTGCAATATATCACTTTCTTTAACTAATGCACTTCCAAACTCTTTATGTGCAATATTCCACCATTATTAAACACAAAAACACGAATTATACACTAGTTTTTGAAAATAATATACGACAATCGTGCGTCACTGCTCATCTTCGCGCCAAGTCTCCATGTCAATATCAAACATTAATTAGTTTTAGTTGTTTTCGCCCATCTTGGGCAGGCAAAGGAAACTTAATCCATACAGCCTAATCTTCAGTATTGATTATTTTCATGTTATTTTGTTTTAGTCCTGTCTAGTCGTTTGATGTCAAGTCCTCAGTCCTAGGTCCTAGTCCGTGCCCCAATAAGGCAGTGGATCCCTTATTGCAGCTATCTATGGAAATTTGGCACTAACACAAACAACACTGCTATTCATTGCAATATATCACTTTCTTTAACTAATGCACTTCCAAACTCTTTATGTGCAATATCCCACCATTATTAAACACAAAAACACGAATTATACACTAGTTTTTGAAAATAATATACGACAAACGTGCGTCACTGCTCATCTTCGCGCCAAGTCTCCATGTCAATATCAAACATTAATTAGTTTTAGTTGTCTTCGCCTATCTTGGGCAGGCAAAGGAAACTTAATCCATACAGCCTAGTCTTCAGTATTGATTATTTTCTTTTTATTTTGTTTTAGTCCTGTCTAGTCGTTTGATGTCAAGTCCTCAGTCCTAGGTCCTATTCCGTGCCCCAATAAGGCAGTGGATCCCTTACTGAGGCTATCTATGGAAATTTGGCACTAACATAAACAACACCGGTATTCTTTGCAATACCATATCACTTTCGTTCACTAATGCACTTTTCCGAACTCTTTATGTATAATATTCCACCATTATTAAACATAAAAACACGAATTTAACACTATTTTTTGAAAATAATATACGACAAACTTGCGTCACCGCTCGTGTTGGCGCCAAAAGTCCAAACATTAATTAATTGTCAAATCAGTTTTCTTTTTTTTTAATGTTTTCGTCACTGACCTCCAATGTTTTTCGGTTTTCTCGTGGTTTTCTATAATGTATATTTTTAATATATTACATGATTATGGATACATGTCCTTCAGTCTTCACTTTTCTCTTGGTCACTAGGAATTTACGAAACCATTTAAACATTTTACGAAAAGAAAGTTATGGTCGATGGTTAATTTATATTCGTTTTGGATGATTTTGGAGCGAAAATTTTTGGCCTGTCCTACTGCAGTGGGTAGAGAGGGCGCACGGTAATCCATCGTGCTACCTCACTGAGCTTCTCACAAGTTATGGCTGTTTATCCAAATACCTGTGGGATGTGGTGGGTGTAGAGCCGGATCCCGAATGCCGTCACTGCCCTAGCGGTCGTGAATACGGTTGAACATACGCTCGCCGTGTGTACGACTTGGGACGAGCCCTGCAATGCCCTCACGGGCAGCATTGGACTGAACCTGTCGCTGCCGGCCATGGTGCGAGCCATAGCTTGCTATAGCAATCAGGCCTATTCCGCGACCCGATTGTGAAGAAGGTGGAACACAGAGGGGTTTAGTGGGTAGGACGGCCCCCAAGGGCTGGGAGTCCCACACACCGTTATTGCTGCCCCTGTAATAGGAATGGGCGGAATGACGGCACGTAAACGTCCCGCGTTAAAAAAAAAATATTGTAATGTTCTACAACATTTATATTGTAAATTTAATAGGTTTCGCCTCACGGCATTCTCAAAGGTATGCACTAAGACACTGAAAAAAAAAATAGGTTCCAGAATTTAGTGGTGGCGGCCATCTTGAACCGATTTTCATCAAACATTGCTAAGAACACGACCTTCCAAACAAAAACAAAATCAAAATCGGTTCACCCGTTCTGGAGCTATGATGACACAGACAGATACACACACAGACATTTCAAACTTATAACAGCCCGTCGTTGTGCGTCGGGGGCTAAAAATGTAAAAGTTCGATTTTTACAACATTTATCAATGCAACACTACTAGAAAAGATTTAAGGGTCGTCACTCTTTAGGTAGGTAATTGCTAGTACATAAATTACTACAGATGAATGGTGACAACAGATAGGCCGTGTATACAATTTTACAGCCGGACGTGAACTTGGCACGTACTATTATTATTATCTATATATTATTATCTAATAGGGTGTCAACGAGAAGGAGCGAGTAACATTCTACAACTCGTTGTAGCTTCGAAGAGGGTTTTACAATAATTGTAACAATGTGTACATTGTGTGATATAACCCTACCTACATCTTCGGGGCTCAAGCCAGCTTCACCTGTGAGTGGTGCACCTACTGACTAACGGACGAGGTCATGGCGAAGAAAAGGAAAATTCGACATAAAACTCTGTACCTCCTTGGCCTCTCTGTCAAGCAGGTGCTGCGTGCGTGTCGCGGCCATACTGCGGTGATGTGTGGAGGAACTCTCGCATACGCAGTATGTCGATGACCATGCGAAGTGGAGGAAAAGAAGTAGTAAAGCAGACCCCGGGCGCCGTGAACACAACTGAGACAGATTGAGATAATGATTATTGGTTAAATCGTTAACTTTTGGGATTGAAGTTTGAACCCCAAAAACCCTACATCTGGCTACGCCCGTGAGCTTACCTAACACTTGCTACGGTTCTGACATAAGTACAACTTTCATTAATGTTTTCATGCACGCTGCTCGCTCGCCGGATAGTGGCTGATATGGATTGTTCTCAAAAGGTCGATATGTGCATGCCGAGGACCCGAGGTCGACCCCTACCTTTTCCTTATTTTTACGTGTGAAACTAAGGGGCTTCCGCCACTGGAACCAACAGTAAGATGCGCATTTCAAACTCGAATATGCTAAAATTGCATGATGCTGTCTCACATTGTTTGTAGCAAGTACATTTTGGATAACCTACAAAAGATGTCCCTGGAATATACAGTACTATACAGTCTCCGTCACAAATCCAAGGAGCAATAATCGTTCTAATTTCACCAGTGCCAACTGCTTCTTCTGTTGCACGGGAAGCTATTCTTCTCTTGTTCTTTCTCCGCCAGCTTATACACACCTCATCTCCTCACAAAGCAAGGTGGCGGAGTTCTATGCATTTTCAAGGCTGAGTATAGCCAGAACCTGCATCAGACCTTAGGAGAAGCTATAATGATGCTGAAGGAACGAAGATTTAGATTAAATGATTTCGTAGGCGTGCACAAATTGATTTTTAATATGTAGCAACAGTGTAACGATGCTACGAGCTCACAACCCGTACCAGGATAATTCGTAGGCTCTTAGCACTACTTAATAACTACTTTATTAACGCGCGTGGGAAAATGTGACCTTTTATCTCTTCGGTTCTCTTTTACGTGTCTGTATGTCACTGAACTCCTAAACGTCCGAGTTGATTTTATTGGTAATTGAGTGTGTGTTCGAATGGAGCCCGGACCACGAAGTACATCAGATCAGGCAGGTGGCTTAGAATAACTTATACCAGGTTCACCAGTATATTTTTTATCTAATTGTTCTGTTGGAAGCACTCGTGGCCCCGCGGACGTAGTGTTCTGTAAACGATCACTGCGTTAAGCAACTTTCATTATGGCTGGTCCTCGGATGAGTGACCACTGTGTGGCATTTATATTTGCGAGCGTTTCCGTGCTTCGGAAGGCACGTTAAGCCGTTGGTCCCGGTTGCCAATAAAAAGGCAGTCGTTAAGCCAGTTGAAGGCCTTATGGGCGGCTTAAAAAATTTCAACAGCAGGTCTCCAAAACCTGCACCTGTCCATTTCAACACGGCAATGGACTTATCACCTGTTACGTGGGACAAAAAGCAAAGCATACGGTGAAACGCGGGCGTATAGTACGCCTCTGCCTACCCCTTCGGAGATAAAGGCGTGATAGTATGTATGTATGTATGTAATTGTTCTGTACGCTGGATACTGAACTCTTAAAATGTTGTAATGATGCGTTTCCAAGCTAACGCCATCTATCGGACTGATGCGGCATTGAAGTTACTCCCGTATAAGCGTGGAGTGGGAGTTCGAGGTCCCGTCCCCAGCACATTGACCCACCCCAGGACCCTATATAAGCAGTTGACAGGAAGTTTCGGGAACAACCTAGATTTGTTAATTACACTACTGTGTACTACCACACAAAAGTATTTTCCTAAAACAATATTCATTTATAAAATATTTGTAAAAATATTGGACCCGGAATATTCCGGTAAGTTTCTAATTATAATCAATCATCCTTACTAACTTTTGTTCCTACAGGAAGGAGTGTTTAAATCTAATTCTATCTATAGTGTTCCTACCTATTTCATTTTCAGCGTATGTATTACCGCAAATAATAGCTATTTTTATCATTGCTAAATCTATTATCGCTAATTTTCAGCTATAGCTATAAGTGGGTAGGAATATGTTAAAGCCATTGAGTTACAAGCTTTAATTTTCACAAGTGTGCCAACCGACACTTACTAAATTTTTTTCTATGTACCTACTACCTACAACCTATATGTAAGACTTCCCGCCTCTCCAGCCAACCTGGGCCTGTGGAGAGGCTGGAAGCCTTTTAGGTTTCCGGCTGAGGTTCTTACCCCAGGCTTCTGTCTTCCAGGGTCCTTTGTTACGGTTCCACCACTACTACCTACTATCTGTTGGCTGAGAGCTGCTCCGAGGCTCCTTCTGGTCGCGCCTAGACCGGGAGTGGAAGCTGTCGCCAAGCCGGAGAACCTACTACGACTGCGAGAGGAACAAGATTCGACCCGTGGAAGATCACCGGGCCCTCCCTCAGATAAGTCCAGATTTCGCGGCTTCTCGCGGCAGAGTCCACCTTACGGTTGCCTACCTATATTCAACACCCGCGACCCTGACTAGACTTCTTTTGGCCCTATCGGGAAATATACTATTTTCTAACTACTTCTACTTTCATTTATCTCCCGTAGGGTCCTGTACAACCTAAAGGTTTACAATGTTTTAATGAAACAGATTTCAACTTATTCTTAGAACCAGTAAAAAAGCGCTGTAATAATTTTCCAGCTATTGTATAAATCAACGTCTGCCATGACGCATGACGTAAACTGGGTACGGGCTTTCGGAGGCGGCGCAGTGCTCGCCGTGGCCACTAGTGTTTAAATAAAAATGCAGCTTATTTGTTAAAAGTATCAATTTACTGTTTAAATTCAATAATATCGATATAAAGTTCATGTTAGAATTAAACGCTTTGGTATATACCTGAGTAGCTAGAGTGCGATGCTTGGATCTCTAGTTCAAGAGGAGTACAGCTTAATTAACATAATTTCTTTTAGTTTAACTTAGAATTAGGTATGTATCTTAATTTCAATGGTGAAATGAACAAAGTCTATATAAAATATCAACAGTAATATTCCAAAAAATATTCATTTGTGGATTTCATTTATCTTTTTAGGTTACATTGCAAAATATTAATATTTTTTCTGTCTCACTGACTTATCAAACGTCCAGCCTATTGGAAAACTGTTATTTTGCAGAAGTTTCTTTTGTGATGAAATTCTAGGTGTGAAATACGTAATAAACGAAATAGATAACGCATGCCGAACTAGGTACCAAGGGTAGGTGCTTTACTTCCTTTCATCCACTTTCGTAGCTGAACTATCGTAACCAGCTACGAAAGTGGATTGTTTTTTCTCGTTTCTAAACTAGTTACGAAAACAAAATTAAATTTCTGTTTTCGTTGTGAAACTTAAAGTTCATTTAACTGTTCTGCAGCTTGCCCACATATCGCAGAGGCGTTAGAGGTAGACAGTCAGATTCAATTACAGTGATTTCCAAATAATACATTTTTAAACACAAAATAGTGTTATCAAATTCAAGTGATGTTATTTTAAGTAAGTAGATTGTCGTACTTTGCGAAGGTACTATGCTGCAAATAGTTTCTTTGCTTTGCGCCTAGTGCAGATTTTTTTAGTTTCTGCATACTTCCTTATATGTAAATAAAATAAATAAATATCCATCACGCCTTATCCCCGAAGGGGTGGCAGAGGCATATTATATGCCTACTTTTCACCGTGTGAATTCCTGTCCCACGTAATAGGTGGTGAGCCAATTGCCGTGTTGAAATAGACAGACGCAGGTTGTGGCTACCTGCTGTTGAAATTTCAAGCCGCCCATAAGGCCTTATTGAGTCAAGTGTAATAAGATTCAAAAAAAATTGATCGGGGTACCACTTCAGGAACGAAATTTAATGAATTTAACAACTAACGAATTGATTGTTGAATTTAATAATTTTATATTAATGGATTGCAGTTTCCAAGTTCCACCAGGAACAAAATGTATTCATTGTGTATTCTATAGTTTATTTATTTATTATATAACGAATTTAGTATAATATAGGATAAATAATAAAAGTTTACCAGTTCATTATGGAGCTTATAATAGATACTTAGGTAGGTAGGTAGGTGCGTTACATTCTCAGTAGTGTGAGATACTTTGTTCAAACTTATGAGAACTTACAATAGTCACAGATTTTAAAAACATAAAAGGTCCTGTGTAACAACTATGTATCTATATACAATGTAACTATGTATATATAACAAAAATAATAACAAAAGTACATTATCTATACTTGTATACTTTTAGACTATTTTAGAATGAAGATATTTACGACAATCAATTTATAGAATTTAAAATATGACAATTATTTTAAAATTTTGTCGACGTGGTAAAGTTTCCACATTGGGAATATTTAAAAGAAGTTAAACTTTTACGTGTTGATAATAATTGAATACGTACAGTTTCACCTATTTCCCAGTGAGGTAGGCAGATACTGAGCGTTTGGTATTAGGTGTACTAACGATGCGCTTCTCTAATTACGTTCTAAACCAGTTACAAGGAATCTTGGCCCACTGTTAGCATGATTTAGATCTAATCATTCGACTCTTATTAATCTATACATTTTTTTCACGGGTTGTTTGTGACTGTTTGGAAAGGAGAATGGAGGCAGAAATATCAAAACAAGAGAGTCTGGCATTTTGCTCTCAGTACCGTATTATTGATATATTTTGTTATGGTTGATAATTGAAATAAGACAGCTCATCGCCAGTTTATTTTTCTTCCAATAATGGCGGCCGGAAGTGTGTTTATGGCGAGCGTTCCATTTTTGTGTTAAAACGAGTTGACACGACAAGCTATGGCGGCACCGATGACTGACACACTTAACAATAATTAGCTTTACAATAGGCCGGCTTTTTAATCTTGCACTGTGTTTTTGGTTGTGTAAAAGTAACTTCTAATCAGGCCGATATAGCTTACGTACTTTAATTTCAATGTAACACAACTCAAAAATTAATAAATCGGTATTAATTTATACATTTTATCAGTTAGTAAATATTATTGGCATAAAAAATCGAATAACACATTATTCAAAGATTAGACGATTTATTTAATAAAATGAAAATAACTTTTCGAACACTTCACTAATTTTTTTAAACTATTGTGTAAATATAACTATATAAATTACATTGCGGAAAAATAACTAGTACTTAAATTAATAAGTACCTACTAGTTATTTTTACGTGAATACTGATAAAACTTCAAGCAACAAAAAGCAGTGAAATTACTTATAAACGCATGTATTCCCGTAAAAATAAAATCTCACTCACACACTCTCTTTATGAGTGTTGGTAGACACTTAGATTGGAATAATTCTAAATTGAGTTTAGAATTTTTGTCTGGTTTTCTGTGATACGTAAACAGTACATTGCACAATCTATACATATACATTTATAACATTTCATCTAATTATCTAAATACATACCTAAAGGAAACATGATTGGTAATTATCATAGACAGTAGACAGTATTGCCAATGATAACTTGATAAATATTGTATAAAAAATCTAAATTCTTCCCAATTTTCTAAAGAGGTTTCCATAATTTATTAAAATCTAGGTGAGTTGGTAGATAATATCTTTTCTACGCTTATACCTACATTGCAGTCTATTTCTACACATCTATAATACTGTCATGTTTTTTGTCGGAAGCTTTAAGTTTTTCTTGCATTTGTGTTAACATGTCTTGCATGCGTCGAATCTGAAATGAAAAAATAAAGAATGTTTTATTATTCTCAGCTCCACATAGTAACTATTTTATAAAATTAAATTTTCTTTAAGCACGCTTGACTTGGGGAGTTAGTTGCGAAACGAAATGCGATACAAAAAGTGTGATCAGGCAAGGCAAATAAAAGTTGAGAGGGTTTAAGTTAAGATATAAAGAGAGAGGATTTCGTTTCGTATATTACTGTAGGTGCAAGTGAGAGAGGTGCGAGAACACATTTTCTTTCTCCCTTGCTCTCATAGGCAGTAGATGGCGCTAAAAAAGTTTTACTTCAGTCGTATGGTATAAAGCACACTCTATTTTTTACTATAGTAAACTATCCAATAAGTCTGACACAAGCATGTTTCATGCTGTGAAAAGTTGGTTGCACTTATCAAATTGTTTCAGGCTTTCACCCATGACAACTCTGGGGATATCACTTGGAATGTCACAGGGAAAAGGGTTTTTATAGGGGCTAATTAGAACTTTCTGATCCTACTAATATTATAAGTGCGAAAGTTTGTAAGTATGGATGTTTGTTACTCTTTCATGCAAAATCTAGTGAACGGATTTTGATTAAACTTTAGCTTACACATCAGAATAACACATAGGCTACTTTTTATCCCGCAAACAAGTTCCTGTGGGAAACGGGAACGCGAAAACTTCAACTAGTTTGAAATAAAGTAACAAAGTCTATGCAATATCTAAGCAATATAGCCAATTTTAAAATCAATCCAGTATTTGTCAATTCTTTTTTTATAATAGCAATATTTACCTCTTCGTCCTTTTGTAAGAGTAAGCGGTCGGTGTCTGTGATAACCACTTCATTATTGTTGCCCATCGAATCCCTCTTTAGTTTTCTGTTGAATAAACAATGTTATAAGTCCATATAAGTCATTGTGCGAATAAACTTTACGTACTCTTTAATAACTAATTTAAAAAAAACGTAATAACCCCAAACTTTAATGTTAGTGTCGGTAACTCGTGTGGCGTGGTGGGGTTAACATCAATAGGCTACAGTGACCACTTTTGAGCAACTGGACCGTAATGTAAAAAGTATGCCATCTGAGCATACAAAAATATGAACTTTGTTTTGCGGCGATTTTTCCTTTTCAGAGAAATTTGCTTATACGTTCTAGACAAGATGGAAAGAAGAATGGAAATGTACCTTGACTTCAGAGCCAATTGAATTGACAATGTAGTAAGTGGTAGAATTTAGCTTCTAAAAATTTACTAAATTATATTTTTATTTTAAACAGACAGAGAGAGAGGTAATTAATTATTTTCAAATCTGACATCTGCAATTGTTGTGTCACTTCGAAATGCTAATAAGAATGTCACTAATTAATATTAATTGCTACGGTGGTTAGCTATAAGTTCAAAACAGAAATCTATTTAATTCGAATTTTAAAATTATTGAATTAAACATCAAACCTTTAATAATAAAGAAGTAGTCGAAACGTCATAAAACTAAAAACTCTTTAGACGAATCAAGATCTCAAATAATTGATATTAATGCAGTGCGACCCATATCCATTTCATTTAGGTTGATAGAATTTAACGATTATAGGGTCGCGAGATCAGAATCCAACTCAGTGAGCTATTGGGGTGAACCCCTTTATTTAGCGCGAGCAATTTAGCTTTGTTAGCGGGGTCAGCGAGAACACTATTAATGTTTAGTATTGTAAGTAGAGCAATGTTTTCTATCCTTACAATGCAAAATAGACTGCTTACTAAACATTGTTGAGTTTTATATATTTTATTGAATGTAAGTACTTATAATACAATTATAAATTAGGTTAAGTATGAATTAAAATGATAAATTTAATAAATTACTTTTATTGAAAAGATTATTTTATGAATTTTATTTTTGGTATCTTCCTTTATGTGATTGGCGATTGTGTTTAAAAAAAATCTAGTTGTCTCGGTAAACTTTATACCGTCTCGCATCCCAATACGTTCCGATCTCATACAGTCTTTCAATTCTGTTTTTATTTTTTTCTTCATAATAACCTTCTGCTGTAACCAAATTTGTTGCAACCAAATCTGCTTAGTTCATCGGGCTTTATGGGCTACATTGTACAGGCGCCTACAAACGAGACTTGTCGATGGATCAACAGGTGCTTCAGCCTACAACTGTAATTGGCTTAGGTTCTTGATGGGGCTCATCCACAATTCCTAAGCCACAAAATACCTTTCAATCTTCAATCTTTCCTTTCTTTCAAATGAAAATCCAGTTCTTACCCTCTTTCCCGCATGGCGTGTTGAGATATCTGTGAGATACATTGCGCTCTGAAGTTCTCGTAGTGTACATCTTGCGTGACGTCTTTTAGATCTTGCATGTGCGTCGATATTAGCATCGTTCGGAGCTTCGTGAAGTCGGAGTGGCGAGGATTTTCCACTGCACAGAAAGATTTAGTTTTCAATTATGTAAGTATATTGATTTTGACATTTACGAATTTGAAGCGCTTGTGGCCTCACTAACTCATCGTTCTATAAACGATCACTGCGTTAAGCAACATTCACTATTGGTGGTCCTTGGATGGGTGACCACTTTGTGGAATTTACATTTGCGAACGTTTCCATGCTTCGGAAGGCACGATAAGCCGTTGGTCCCGATTGCTAGTAACATGGCAGTCGTTAAACCTGGTTGAAGGCCTTATGGGCGGCTTGAAAAATTTCAACAGCAGGTCGCCACAGACTGCTCCTGTCCATTTCAACACGGCAATGGGCTCAACACCTGTTACGTGGGACAAAAATGCATACGGTGAAATGTAGGCGTATAGTATACCACTGCCTACCCCTTCGGGGATAAATATGTATGTACGAATTTCCGTGCTTCAGAAGTTACCTGCATCAGTAGATCGTCCATTCAATAGATATACTTTCTACCCATACCCATAATGACTTTACATAGATGACAGTCCTACACGGCCTAGCAGACACTCGATTAGGTTCTTGATTAGATGAGCGCATCCGTCACTATTACGTCATTCGTTGAATCCACCTTATCAAACAATCTATTATTCGACCGCGTCGGATATGGAAGTATGTACCTACTATGTGACTATGTTTTGCTACTGAATTCGTACAATTGGTAAACAATGGCACGAGATGTGATCAGATTAGTTTGGGGCCGCAGGCTATTTTAGTACATACGTTTTGTTAACCATTTGGTAACATAATGCAGCGACCTAGTTGTAAAATCGTAGATTGCGTCACAAGGGAGTTGATTACAAGATATCGTTACGGTAGAACTCGCCATAGAAAGGGAGAGGGAGTTCATCCTCACACGTTGCGTCTGAAGCACTCGCATACGTAAAGTTCCGATGGCTTTCTTCCGCGTACGCTTGGATTGTGGAACAAACTCCTTGCCTCGATTTCCTTAAGGTTTATAGTATCATCATCAACATCCGAGCGTCTGTCCCAGTTGCGTCTCGCGACGCCCGGGGTCCGCTTACCTACATTTTCTCCTCCACTTCGCACGGTCTTCGGCATCCCCTGTACTGAGACCATTGGCACGCATGTCATCCCTTACGACGTCAAGCCAGCACTTCTTGGGTCTTCCCCTCTTACCGGGACCCGGCGGGGCTGACATGGCCAGACATTTGTTACCTACGTAGCCCGGCGGTTGCCGCATGACGTGACCATACCAACGAAGGCGACACTTTTGCAACTTGTCTGCAATGTCACGGACGTGAAGGCTGCCGCGGATACGAGAGTTTCTCACGCGGTCCATCCGCGTGACCCCACACATCCACCGCAGCATCTTCATTTCCGTGACACGCAGCTCCTGCTTGTGTCGCTCCAATATCGGCCACGTCTCACTGCCATGTAAAAGGACAGGTCTAATAATGGTTTTGTAGACCTGTCCCTTCAACCGGATCGACATTTTAGGGTCACATTTGACACCGGTCATCTCCCGCCATTTGGCCCACGCGGCAGCAATGCGTGACTTGACATCGCAATCGATGTCACTGGACGTGTGAAAAACAG
Organism: Thumatha senex; assembly: GCA_948477245.1. Taxonomy (NCBI): domain Eukaryota; kingdom Metazoa; phylum Arthropoda; class Insecta; order Lepidoptera; family Erebidae; genus Thumatha; species Thumatha senex. The sequence goes on from OX419735.1 coordinate 10,823,667, forward strand.
ATCCCAGGTATTTAACCTGGTCCGTGCGCTCGACCAAATCACCGCCTATGCGGACGGATGTGGGATCTGTCGAGTTTAGTGCCAAGTACTCGGTCTTCGCCACATTTATTTCAGACCGCCGTTCTCAAGCGTCTCCTTCCACGCCTTTACACGTAGCACCAATCTGCCCCTGTCCGCGTCTGCCAGCGCAATATCGTCAGCATGCATGAGCAACCATGGAGGCTGCTCATGCGGGTTTCTGATGCTGTCCGACAATTCGTCTAATATTACACTGAACAGAAGCGGACTAAGGACCGAACCCTGGTGTACCCCGACGGTGATGGGGAAGGGTTTCGTGTCGCCAACAGCAGTCCGAACCATTGAATCGGAGTCTCAGTACATGTCCCGGATAGTGTCCTCTGGAACCCCTTTGGACCGCAGTGCCCACCAGATCATCGCACGAGGAACACAGTCGAAGGGCTTCTGCATGTCTAGAAACAAACAGTGCAGAGGCGTGTTCTTCGACCTGTATTTCTCTGCGACAACCCTCAGGGCAAAAACAGGGTTCGTGGTCCCATAACCAGGACGAAACCCATATTGACACTCCGAGAGGGTACACTCCTGCCGGATCCAAGAGTCTATAATCCTCTCGAAAATCTACATGGTGTGGGACATCACCTTAATACCGCGGTAGCTCCCGCACTCCTGCACTGACCCCTTACCTTTGAAGACTGGAGTAATAATACTCAGTCACAGATCCCAAATGGGCAGATCCCAAACCAATGGAGACTGAGGAGTATGCGGTTAAAAAGGTTTACTAAGATGCCTACACCGCGAGAACCCATCGCCTTTCAGGTTACGATGGGGACTCTATCGGGTCCGACAGGTTTCCGATTCTTCATGCGGCGAAGCGCAGTCAGGACTTCTCCAGGCGTTATCGGTGACACTAGTCCCTGATTCGGAGGGAGGTCCGGCGGCTACACCTCTTTGTGCTGTTTATTAAGCAGCTCGTGGAAGTACGAGCGCCATCTCTCCTTTACCGCGAGGTCTTCGCTTAACAGGTTGCCCTCAGGGTCTTTTACACGGCGACACTTGGATATATCCTGTGCCGCTTTGACCCTGGAGCGCGCCAGCTTATAGATGAGCTTCTGCCCCTCAGACGATTCCAGCTTATCATACAGAGGTTGTAAGTGGTCACGTCTGGCTCTGGCTACTGCTCACTTTGTGGCGCGCTTGGCAGCCCTGTACGCGTTGCGGTCTTCAGGAGATCCGGTCGCTTGCCACTTTTTAAAGAGAACTTTCTTCTCCCTAGTCTCTCTCTGGACTGCGTCGTTCCACCGCCAAGTTTCCTTGTCACATTTGCGTCCACCCTTAGACTCAACGAGCACCACCTTCGCCGCTCCAAGGATGGCCGCCTGAACTTTGTCCCAGTAATCTTGAACTGGTTCGCCTTCAGTGTCGGTGCACTTGTCACCGACAGCTGAGACGAACTCCTTAAGGTTTATAGTATAGTGTTCTTCAATAAGGGGGTTTTAGAAGGTTTTTGAATGGTCGGTAGCGCGAGTGTATACGGTATTCGCTTTCTAAATGATCGGCCGTATGCTTGTCAGTCACCTCAGTAGTATTAAAAATTAAGAACTATCTCGAGCTAGACTAAAGCAGACTCTACTCTACGATTTTTACAAGTACTTCATGCCTTCTTAATTTCTGTATTCAATTAATTTATAAATGAAAATCAACAAATTTTCAATCTAAATTTCGACAGATCAGAGAACTACGCATATAACAACATTGTTTCATATTGGTTTCAAATGAGAGTAAGTATTGACTGAAATCAATACTACGTTACTAAAGTGGAGAGTAATCGGCAAATCAAAATGAACTCAGTAAATCTTACCCTCCACGATACCCCAAGGATATTGTCGACCACGCACTCTCTTCCCTCCTACTTCAAGTACTACGTCCGACGCCACCACGGCGAATGGAGCAGCCGCTTTTAGTTCACGATCTTGTTGTTTGAACTCCTCATCTTCATCGCTATCACATTCCGGAAACTGATAAACCTGACGAGAATTATAAAGAAAATTTCCTTTAAAATTTATTTAAAATATTGTAGACTATAGGCATTGCAGTTTTGTAGTGTTATACTTCGAACCCCCTTACACGGTGTAAGTTTAAGAGTGTGTATTCAAAAATCCTTTCTAAGTGGATGCCTACGTTTTTAATCTTGAGTTTAAGTTCCGTTCAATAGTTTGAGCTATGCGTTGATAGTTGAACTAAAATGTATGATAAAAAAGGACACAGATTTATTGCCAATTTCAATATATATATATAGTTTTAGGCATTACGAGTCTAATCGCTCTTTTCTAAATTATGGTAGAGTAGAGGCCGAGTTCCGTGGCAAAAATTTGGTGACTAGATCAGCAGAACCGGAGACCCACACACGCCCTTCGTCTTCCTAACAGAAAGTATGGCACCTAGTAGCATTACTCACATAAAAAGAAGAATATTGGGATAGTCTATAGAAACCTAAACTCGTACTAATTTTATTATCAAATGCTTGGGTATAACCGCACTACTGGGCCTCTCTGCTGTATGTTATGTACGTACTTGTATTTGGTTTTCCTCTAAATCGTTGAGTATGCGTGTCTTGAGTCGCTTCACCTCCGCTGCTGTGAGGGTGTCTGCTTTAGCTATGACCACAACGATGTTTACTTTGCGATGAAGCCGTTTCATCATTTCCAGGTCGACTTGTCGCAGACTGAAATGTTCAGAGAAAGTTGTATACCTCAGCTCCGACATAAATAGTCACTTTAAAATGACGTAACATTTTTATTATGTTTTTAAAAATATAAATTAATTAATCACAAACGCAACGATTTTAATTTGTTATTATGATTGTTAGAAGAATAAGTAAGTTTATTGGTAATTTTATTTGTAACGAATAAGCTCAAAAACTACTGAGCCAATTTTAAAAATTCTTTTGCCATTAGAAAGCTACATTTTAACTAAACTAACTAATCTTCACGCTGTATCCCTGACATTTTCGTGGGTAAAATAGGCTTTATTTGATTTTCAAAATGTGTACCGTACGGATTCCTGGCACCGTGCGAAGCCGGGGTGGGCGGCGAGGATTTCATAAAATGATAAATTAACTAGCGACGACAAGCCATGGATTGAGCTATGCTAGGGGTGTCTTTGATTTCAGAAACAAGGTTATTTGTCAGAGAACCAGAGTGGTCTACATAGGTCGCAGAGTAAGTGGGTTAAAGTGGCAATGGGCTGGCCACATCTGTAGAAGAATCTATGACCGATGGAGCAAACGAGTTCAGGGGTGGAGACCGCGTATCAGCAAACGTAAGGTCGCAAAATGTGGTAGGCGCAGGACCGATTTTAGGGTCCGCGGCGCGAGTGCTGCACCTCTGGTGGTGCAAACGTCTATAGGCTACAGTGACCACTTTTCATCAGGTATACGGCCGTATGCTTGTCAGCCACCTAAGTGGTATAATAAAAAAAAAGATATAGTGTGTTGTGGCGTAAATTGCGAGGCCAATGTCTAGAAGTGGACGGCGACGGCCACAAACTGATGTCTTTGATTGACGGCAAAATATAATTATTTTAGTACATTCATATTTGAGTCTGAACACTACAAAACGAATTAGCCTTTTTTTTCATACGATACAAATTTCGATGATTATAAAAAATATATTCTTCATTGCAAATTAATAATTTTAATCGATTCGATAGATGCATGTTAATGCAAAATATTTTTCTGCATAACGACAGCAAAATCACGAAGTAAGTATTTGTATTTGCATCGTAGAATGCAATTTCTATACAATAAAGACTGCACGTAAATAACACAGCGAATATTGTTTACACTAATGAATAGACAGTCAGCCTTTATTGATTTATGAATAGCCATTTTCTAAGCTATTATCATGAATCTGACTAATATTGCAAATACTGTTTTATTAAAAGAGAAATAACATCGAGGGAAATGATCGTAGTAATGATTAAAAATTTGGTGTCGTCAAGTGCTATTAATGTGTTTATATTTAAGAAACTGATATTATGCGCACTAGCAAATGTTAAATCAATAAATTAAGTAACTTTCGTCCAAACTTTTGAATTTTGTGCTTTTATACGAGTAAGTGTTCAAACTTTTGAATTTTGTGGTATTTCCTTTTACGAGCGTTTTCGTGCTTCGGAAGGTACGTCATCCCGTATGTCCTGGTTGCCAGTAACATGGCAGTCGTTAAGCCAAGTTGAAGGCCCTATGAGTGGCTTGAAAAACTTCAACAGCAGGTATCCACAACCTGCGTCTGCCTATTTCAACACGGCAATGGGCTCATCACCATCTATTACGGCATGTAATATGACTCTGCCAACCCTTCGGGGATAAAGATGGGATTAATAATAAATGCACAAGGTAGTTATTTTTTACCACTGCACCTTAACAATTTACTTACAAGACAAACAAAGGTACACTTTAAGGAAAAGCTATAGAAAATTGAATCATTGCAAAACCAACGCAACGTTGTTACGCTCTAATTGCAAACCCTAATTTGGTGTTCTAGATCAATCAATTATATCAGTATTCCCCTTCGGTGGTAAGTGTAAGCGACTACCATGCCGAGGTCTCTAGTTTGAATCCCGTGTCGGAACATATAATAATTTCTGTGATCCGCAAATGTTTGTTTCGGAGTTTGGCTAGTTTTATATGTATATTATGTGCATGTACATAGAAATATAGTTTTATTAGTTGCATACCTACTATAAGTATATTTGAACTACCGAGGCTAAAAGGGTATGTAAAATAACCACGTTTATCAGTTGCCCAGATTCCATAGTACAATCTTATGCTTATGCTTGTCCCATAGTACAAGTTTATGGCGCTGTTTAAAAAATTGTACCACAATATTTTATATCTACTTCAGCTGGTCGGTCAAAATTTAAGTGCAATCTGGAAACTAGGTAACTAATGTTATTACGTGCGTTTGAATAATTTGATGCCGCAATAAGTAGAACATGGCGCGTAAATGTTCTTAGCGTGTCAGTAAATTAGAATACTGTTGGCGATTCTTGTCTTACTCCAAGTGAGCAGATTGCTCAAACACGGTATAGTCAAAGTACTCGGACACCCAGACGTGCATGTATGAAGCGATTAATGAATCTGCAGAAAGCTAAAAAAGTATGCATGGATTGCGAAGCCTGGCGATCTGTCCTCTCTGACTACCCTCTCAGGGTACAGCGTGAAGATAGTAGTTTTGTTAGTTAGTTACATAATAAATTTACAAAAGGTATTAGACCATTAAATACCTACATAATAAAATAAAATAATGATATCAATTAAATGGCACGCAGAAATCTAATTCTATTATGTTTTTTATTCGAATACGTTTGTCGTTTTTGTGGGACAAGTGTAATATAGTATTTAATGTAATCATAAATATTATCGTGTGCGATGCCGACTCTCACTTGGTCGATTATCTAAATTTGTGAAATAATCGAGAAGAAATCTCGATTATTCACAGCTCCTGATTCCGTAAAATATCATTATTTAATTACTATTCATCGCTTATTTGAGTCCAATTGATAAATAAATAATAATTTTAATTTCATTTATTTAATTAGTGAAACCAGTACTTACAGTAATATTTTTTTAAGACTGTTAATACTTTTCAACATAAATATCTTTTTTTATAATGATTAGTAATTTGAATAGATTCTATTATTATTAGAAAGAGTCCAACAGTACAACATGTTTCGCTCAAATCAATAATTTAGCTTGAGTATAGACGGAAGTTAGAAAATATATACTATTGTAGTAGTTTTTTCCTATTCTGTCCGCGAACAAAATGATTCTGAAGCAAGCAAACTAACCTATATACAAGAATGTTTCTTTAATGTTTGGATGTATCTGTCTTTTAAAGTTTTATCTGTGTTCCAGTTTACGACACGTGTGCTTCGCTTCCGCAACGGTGCTCTATCACTACGGCCCTGACCATAATTGCCCTAATAAAAAACAACACACTTCTCTGAACACGTATCTGAATACGGGAGATGTTTTAACCGTTGAATAATCCATCTAATAGGCCATTTAGGATTCATTTTATCTGAATAAAACGTTCAGTATTATAAACATCTAAATAAAATTGCTCAAATCCAAATTAGAATAATAACTTTCGTGAGCGTTGTTCATTATTACAAACTACGGTTATACTCACGTGTGAATTTCGGGATAGCCCGACTAGTTTCGGACCTAACGGAGGTCCTTTTTCAAGAGGACCGTCAAGCTACGTTGGAAGCTGCGCAGTCGAGCTATCCCGAAATTCACACTTGAGTATAACTGTAGTTTGTAATAACAAATTCAAATTATTCGGCTCATTAAACAGACTGATAGATGTGTTAGGCAATTTTCAAAGTGTCTATTTGACAGCACAATAACTTAAAGATTTAGAGAACAAAAGAGAAAGTTCGATTGAAAAAGACAATTGTGTTGGAAAACATGTTTTTGTTGTACCTATGGGCCCATGGCGGCACAAAGTAGAGGCAGCAATGAACTCGATTATCTTGCATGTGACGCCGATTTAATCCACTTTCATCTGTGAAATACTGCCTGAATTGCTCATCGATATATGCCGAACATACTCTCCACGAATCTTCGCAGTTAATCGAGTCCCCAAACCCAGGCGTGTCTACTATTGTCAGCCGTAATTTTACACCGCGTTCTTCAATTTCCATAGTTTTCTTTTTAATTGTAGTAGTTTTTTCTATTCTATCTGCGAACAAATCGATCAAGAACGATTATCGCAGACCCTTTACAGGGAATATAAATAGATTGTTTACATTATCTCGATTCATCTTACGTCGGCTTACCTTCGACATCTGGTATTTTTCTGTTTTTATATAGATCTCCTAAAAATAAACTGTTGATAAGCGTTGATTTTCCGAGTCCTGATTCACCGACAACCATAAGCGTGAAGTCGAATCCTCTTTTCACGGATTTTCGGTGGACTTGTTCAGGGAGTGTTGCGAAACCAATGTAGTCGCGTTCACCGCGTTCGCGTTCTGTTGACAAAAATAAATACAATAAACATAAAACCTGCTTTTATTATTTACTTTGAGCCTACAAAATTTACACAAAGTTTTAGTGTCTGTGTCAACTGGTAAGTCTTGTTTGAAGCTAAAGTTAGTTTTGTCCAGTAAACCTTTAAACCTTTGTGTAATGGAGCTACATGCTTTTTACAAAGTCATTCTATATGTTATCCTGCCGTTATGCTAGAGTTGATATGTTTTCAAAGATGCCGAAAAAATCGTTGTTTATATTTTTTAGTTTCTGTTTGTTTATTTTTAGTAAGTGGGTAACATTGTAACTGACCGACTTTATAAATAACGCTGACTAATGCATAACAAGCTCGTCAGGACATGACGGAAGTTTTGTGACTAGCATTAATTCATATAAAAGTAGCTGGTTTATTATTCTCTATGAGTACTGTGAAGCTGTTTGCTTTATAGCAAGCAGGGCTATGCACCGCGCGCACCAGACTGGAACACGACTGGTTCCCTCGGTGCTCGCTGTCCAGGGACAGCGGCGCGTGCGCACCTGATATCGAGGACAACTAGCGGAAGCGACAAACGTGCTCCTCACTTATCTCTAATGGATTTACACACTTTTATTCTTTAGTAAGTACTTATGCAAAGCGTGTCACTCATTTGATCTAATTCTGAATAAGATTAATAATGTGATTACGAGATAAGCGATACAGGTCAGTGTGAGATTGCGGTACAGTGTAAAAGGAAAAAGACTGGCGTATACGGCTTGTTCTTTATGACTATTTAGAACTGCAGATATTGGTCCGGGGTTGGTGGTTTGGTATCAGGTCGAATTGTAATACACAGGTAACTGGTACGAGAGACAGAAGATACCGTACGCAGTCAGATGCTTCCCACTGCTTCCCACGATCTTTCTTTGAGACAATAGCCAGCGTTCTCCGTACTAATTATATTTCTTGTGCGAGTATGTTATGTATTAGCAAAAATTAACCGCTATTGTTATTGGTATCGCGAAAAGACATACAATAATACGATTGTTTAAAAAAAATGTTTGTACACAATGCACAGAGCTTAGCAGAAGAATTAAAAGACAATATTTTTTTCATGAAATTCGATGCATTTTCGTGATCTTGAATAAGTAACAGAACTTTAATTATTTAAATAAAGATAAGATAAGCGCAAAATAAAGATCAAGATTAAAGTATTCACGAACTTACGAATTTTTATAACATTTGTAAAAGATGTCCTATTTATTATTTCACTGGAATCTTTTTCTCCTTGTGAGCTTCCATTCTTCTTGCCCATATCACCAACATTGATGTCAAAGAAAGCAAAGGATTCTTTTTTTTCCATTGTACAGATTAGTTAGATTCGAAGTTATCATAGGTAGATGTAGTTTTTACTTAGGAAATGTCGAGAATTTTATCGTTATGTAATCGTAAGTGTGATTTTTATCAATGTGGGTGTGATTAATTATGAAAGGCATAGAAAATGTGAGGTGTTAATAGGTGTGCACTTAGGGAAGCGCGCGCGCCGTTGCGCCTTTAGCGCACGGATGAGTTACAATGCGCACGTTCGCACTGCGCATGCGTCTCTAACTGACTTCGGCGAGTTGACCAGTTTGGATGTTAGCGTGAAATTGCGTCACTCATTAACAACTAAATGAGCTTATAACAACATTCATTTGAACAATTGTTACCAGCTATTAAACTAAAGCAAGTGCCTTTTTAAACACAATGGTAGAAAATGAGAAGGTTTGTCATTATTTTTATCTTAGTGAAGGATGATTCCGATTCCGAAAATGTAAATATATCGGAAGAAGTTTGCATGGATCGCGAAGTTGGCGATCTGTCGTTTTGGACTACCCCGTCAGGGATACAGCGTGAAGAAGTTAGTTTAGTTTGTCAATAAATCTTGTAATATATCAGCAGAGTAGCAATTCTTGGGTTCGGATCTTGATTCGAGGAAAAGTGTAAATAAAATCTGTTATCATATTTTCAGTAACTGCTCGGAGTCAGGATATACAGTGCTATGCTAATCCTATTAGGGGGGCTTCGATTACACGTATTAGGTACTAAACAAACGATTTGGTTAAAAACCACCTACTCTCCTATGCACAAATAGGTACATAAGTGTGAAAAATTTTTAAAACAATAATTTCTCAGATTCCAATATGCTGCAGGAGGATACACTGACTGTCGAAAGGTCTATCCATTAGCTATAAATATGGATTTTTTTATTGAGATTAATCAGTAATTATTGTAATTTACAGATCACTTACTAAATTCTCAATCTTAATTGATTCTTCTTTGACAGCGAGTATGTAAATTTCTGCTGTCACTTCTACAAAGAGTTTAGAACCTAGCTGATTTATAACCTACAAATATTGGGAAGGATAAGAACTATATCTCAAAGAGACTCAACGAATTGTCTATATGTCTCTGTAATTAAAGGAATAAATAAAATAAATATCGTTGGGAGAACTCACACAATTCTGATTCCAAATAAAGCAGAGCTTGTACTATAGTAACCAGATAACTGATAAACATACTTTTATATTTCTAAATACATACATATTATAGATAAATAACACCCAGACACAGAATAAACCATCGTACTCATCACACAGTTTTACCCTGGGTGCGAATCGAACCCACGACGTCGTGCGTAGCAGTTGGATACACTCCCACCGCGCCACAGAGACAGAAGGCATTTTTCGCCGTAAAGGAGGTATTGTTGTGATGTGAATACGTGTTTATAATTGCTTACGTGAGGAATTAAAAAAACTGATGACAACGAAATTGGAAGTTACAGTTTGGTGTTGCAGCTACACTTTATTATAGCCATTCAAAAATTAATATCACCACTGGATAGCTAATATCAAAGAATTATTATGCAAGTTGATTAGAGATTATGCAAAGAAATAAATGGGACACATCTCGCGAGGTGTAGGAGGAAACGCCTCCATTTTGAGGTCATTTTGCTGCATATCGAGTCGAAGAGAACGACTACGACTTTAAAATATCACCCGTGACGAAACGTGTTCACTACAACACACAGTCCATGACTGGGCCACACCCTATTTTATATTATAAATAAAAAAAAAATTTAAAAAAGAATAGTATCTTAAAGGAAGAATAATAACGAAATAGTAGGTACAAACTGTACATGCACGTTTTTTTTAAATGTCAACGTGCGTTGAGGGAAAAGAAAGAGCGTATTGCAACAACAATGATGACTAGAACATTGTAAATTATATAGGTTTTCTCTCTTTATACTGTGATATGACATAACTTCCCATTTACTTCCAACAAATTTTTGGTCTGAAACATGGGCCACAAAATAAATAAATACTTAGTAATTATTAGTTTGCCCTAGACAGAAACTTAATACTACTACTTACTTACTGGGGAGGCCCCCTGAATTAGCTGTTATATATGATGTATTATAAGTTTGCATCCACCAATTGTGTAATGCACATCATGCTTTTATTATTTTATCAACTGTATTCAAACTCAAAAGTAATAGTTCGCTCGAAAATTTTGATACCTACACACCAAATGCATTTTCAACGACTGGTTTTTAGACGGTACCTAGTTAAATATTTTCTATAATTTTTTGCCGAATGCATTTGTACCTTACAGGAAATTAAAGTAAAGAGGTTAGAAATCTATAAAAGCGTTTATTAAATTCCTTACAATCTGATATGTATCGCAGTATCAACTTTGACGGGTATCTTTTATAGTCTCCTTCATGACAGTATGTTATTGGTTTAAATAATTACTATTTTACACAGATACTGTCTGCATTATATGGATGACGTTAATTTTGAAGAATCTTGCCATTCTACAATCTCAAATGACTTCAATGACAGGCAATGCTGCAGTAATTGCTCCCTTACCGCATTACAAAGCATCTCCGTCATTCGATAAATAAATAAATAAAAATAAATAAATATCGTTGGGACAACACACACAATGCCATCTGATTACAAATTAAGCAGAGCTTGTGCTATGGTAACCAGATAACTGATAAACATACTTATATATTTCTAAATACTATAGATAAATAACACCCAGACACTGAATAAACCATCGTTCTCATCACACAAAGTTTTATCCTGGGTGGGAATCGAACCCACGACCTCTTGCGTAGCAGTCGGATACACTCCCACCACGCCACAGAGGCAGTCAGTTTTCTTAATATATCGATTTAAAGGCATTGGTAGGTACATAAGTAGCTAAAGAATAAAGTAGGTACATAAGTAGTTAAAGTGGTCTATGCATAATATACACATTTTTAATTTTTTTTTTATTTACCAAAGTGTAATTGAATTCATCAATTATGGGAGAGAAATACAAAGAGATTCTCAAATGTGGAGCTCTACATTTTGTATAGGTCAATCATCAACAATGAAAGGGTGACTTAAAAAGTTTTGAAGCATGGTAGAGTCAAAGAGCTTTTCAAATGTTGTTTAAATTTTTATTTGAATTACTGAGAATGTCATACATGCTTCGGAAGGTACGTTAATCCGTTACTCCCGGTTGCCAGTAAAATGGCAATCGTTAAGCCCAATTGAAGACCGTCACAGCAGGTCGCCACAGCCTGCGCCTGTCCATTTCATCACGGTAATGGGTAACCTGTTATGTGAGACAAAAATGCATACGCTGAAATCTGGGCGTATAGTATGCCTCTGCCTACTTACCCCTATTTTATCCGATAAAGGCATGACAATATGTATGTATTTATACATAATTATAATTTACTTAATACTTAATCATAGATACTAAGGGCCGTATTTTAGAACGTTACTCAATACTCAAGAAACACTTGAGAGTAGTTGAACTAGCTCCAAGCGTTTCTTGAGTATTGAGTAACGTTCTAAAATATCTCCCTTAATGTTTTAAAACCGATTTCAAAATAATTTACCTAAATGTTCAACAAGTCGACGCTCGACATTGGGAGTAAAAACTATGCCATATAAAGCAAAAGCTTACAAAGTAATAACATTCTTGCGGGTAACATATATTGGAGTACGGACTTTCCTAATAAGGAGTCCTTAGGGGCGGACTTGAATCAGGTCATCATTTACTGTCTCATTGGGCTCTAGATCAGCGATGACTTTTTATTTATAGATGTGGAAACCCCCACAGATCTCACCCCACCGAAACGAAAATAGTGAGATTAGTGAGTCTGGCCATAGAAACGGGGCTACTCTCGAAAGGAAATCCCTGAAATCCCTTCACCATAACCAGAAACTCATTGTTACTGTACCTTAGGCTTGCCTCTGTTAGCCCATACCGTTGTCCCCAGTCTGACGCTCACTGTACGGTGGACTTTTAAAATAGGAGATACGTAGGTATATAGATAATTTTAAAGTAGTAAAACTTTCAGCCTCGAGCGGAGACTTTAACCTTTTGGACGAGAGCTGCTTTATCATCTGATGATTTTATTAATCTCTTGCGTCTTAAGGCGACGACGTAGGCGCTGTCTACCGGCTCGACGTTAAAAGGTTTTGTACTTTGAATTTAAGATAGTCAGCAATCAGCATCTAATTTGCTTGGCTTGCAGAGCCCGCACAGGCCAAAGAAGGGTAGAAATATCACAATTACGATTTTATCAAATATAATTTATCTATCACGCCTTATCCCCGAAGGGGTGGCAGAGGCATATAATATGTGGGCATGTAATATAATATTAAAATCGTAATTTTATGGCGATATCCTTAATTATGATTTTAATAGAGATGTTTACCCACTTGGTAGGGTCTATTTCTAAAGTATATAATATTGTATCAATATAGAGCAGATTGAACGTTTAAAAAAATTTAAAATAATCATAAAATTTCTTACCCATCGTCATTTTGGCGGTCAATTAACAGAATTACTTTTGTATGAAAATTAATTCATATTTTGATGAAAATATATAATTGGTATTGTTATATGTTCAATACTAATTTATTTTTCATTTATTCGCTATCCTCAATTAAGTATAAAAGTACAATCCTATTTATTATATTCAAATTAATTTTATTCCTAAGTTGACCGGTCAATTTCTTTTTTTCTTCACTGTCCAAGGTCCTTTAAGCACGTTCACGAAAACTGTCTTTGATTTTCTTAAATTTTACTCTTATGTCTATTGCGCAATTTTTAAAAAAATACTTTCTTTTCGTTTTATCACTGCAGTTTCTTACTAAACTCTATTCTAACACCTAAAAACATAACGAACTAAAACTTCGCGCGACACTTAACATAATATCACGATACTAATCCTAAAAATTGTATAATCAAAAAACTGTAGAAAAATTGAAATAAAATAAAATCACATTGTTTGTGCGCCGTCCTGTGCGTTTAGTGTTACATAATGAGAGGGTCCCGGGCCGAGCTCGTGCTTTCGAGGCCACCCCTCTCTTTGCCCCTTTGTTTGGCCTTGCGCGTGGTTATGCGCCGATTAAATGCGCGAGTCAAATGCATCGTCTTCGTCCCTTAGTAGAGTACATATTTCAGCATCACGATTGCTGGGGGCATTCGGAAAAGGCGATCAATACAAGCCTCAGTGTAGCACGCTTGCGCTGGCTACGCCTTCATAGTCCCTACTCCAAGCTCCTCTGTGCCCCAGATGCATAAGCACGAGAACTCTACGTGGCCTACTCACATTCAAGGCCAATTTTTAGAGTTCCATACTCAATGGGTGCCAATGAGACCTTTTTACAATTGCAATGTCGGCTTGTTCATTTTTGTTTTTAATTTATTGACTAATTGTCAGTTATCATTACCGCAAAATCAGCAGCATTACTATAACAGTAAGTCCCAGAAAATTAATATTAGCGATAACGCCGTCATTCTACTTATTAACATGTGTAATCCTTGTGTGAAACGATTGGTTCGATCAGACAACACAAAGATATTCCATTCTGTTCTAATGAATTCTAAAATAAAATATAAGTAGGTATACACGCCACCATTATCTGCAAATGGTGCTCGATGGTTGAAATGGTTGAGAAAAACATGTAGGGTTGGGAGTTGGGAGGTAAGTAGTTTCCAGGACCAGCGCTGTAATTCACAAATTTCGGATCCATACTGCGCAAATGTCATCGATATTCATAGAACTCGAATATTGATGACATTTGCGCGGTAGAGGATTTGGATCCGAGATTTGTGAATTGCGCAGCTGGTTTAGTTTTTGTTACCGTAGGGGGTGCATTAATGTACTACGTTGCCCATGTTTAAGAGCGGCAGGGTGGCTTTGTGCGGGCTCCGGCTCCCAGCCTGATCCAGACTACACTCTAAACCACCGCAGTGTTTCGTCTCGTCTCAATCGGTTCGAAGAACAGAATAAATAAATAAATAAAATAAATATCCATCACGCCTTATCCCCGAAGGGGTGGCAGAGGCATATTATATGCCCACTTTTCACCGTGTGGATTCCTGTCCCACGTAATAGTTGGTGAGCCCATTGCCGTGTTGAAATAGACAGACGCAGGTTGTGGCTACCTGCTGTTGAAATTTTCAAGCATAAGGCCTTCAACCAGGCTTAACGACTGCCATTTTACTGGCAACCGGGACCAACGGCTTAACGTGCCTTCCGAAGCACGGAAACGCTCGCAAATGTAAATGTCACAAAGTGGACACCCATCCGAGGACCAGCCATAGTGAAAGTTGCGTAACTCAGTGATCGTTTACAGAACACCGAGACAGCGGGGCCACGAGCGCTTCAAAAAATAGGCCGAGGAATAGGCCAGAGGTTAACTAAGGAACAGATGGTGATCTACTCAAAGCGCCGGATGAGCCGCACCTCTCGACTACTCCTGAACCGGAGCGTAACGCGAGCGTAACTCTGCTCCCGCAGTCCCTCTGTATTTACCTCCTTTCCTAAAAATTCAACCACTCTGGTTGCACCTCAGGACATTCAAGATTTAAAACGGAAATATAAACATATTTATTTCGATGTCTCTTCATGTATAAAATTGTGGCAATAAATAAGACAGTCAGTAGTTTTTGCGTAGTTTCTGGCACAAAAATATTGTACGGAACCTTTATATCATGGGATTGCGCGACGTTGGCAGAAATAGTAATGTAGTTACAATACGAGTACGCCAAAGGTCAGTAAAGTTATTAATAGTTTCAGTATGTTTATGGAATAGGGTAGGCAGTGTCATGTACCCACCTCTAACTTACACAAGTAGGTAGGTACCTAGAATACTTGAATCGAATCCCGGTTAGAACAAATATTTGCGTGAATCGTGATTATTTTTGTTTATCAGTTGTAGCCGTAGCTTTAAAATCCTACCTGTCAATCTATTAATATTAGGATAGGTATAGCTATACCCATCGAAACCATAAACCAAGGTATAATGCCCAAACGACCTGACCACATACTGTTGCATAAGTATGTTGAGGCCAAGAGGTAACTGATGCACGAAGACTGAAAACCTAACATTAATTAGTAACCTCGGGACCACAACATGTACAACTCTGTTGAAACGACGAGTAAAAAAGTTACGAAAAACCTTTAATTGTAAAACACAGTGTCGCACGAAATCTCGTTCTATCTTCCCACTCCATAATCATACCAGCTCCATGGAACCATTTTATTGCATTATCCTCAAAGTTACGTGGATGTACTACCATATAAATTTCAACTCTACGACGTTTGGAAAGTAGTTATTTGTCTGGCAAGGTTTGTAATTTAATTGGCAATGTTTTACTATTGTTAAACATTGCCAATTAAATTACAATAAAGAAACTATAGGGATTTCCATCAGGTATCATACGAGTATATTTGAATAAAATACATACGAGTACTTTTGGAATAGATATTTTCTGTAAGTTTAATGACACGTCGTTTAGTTATAAAAATGGTGAACTAGGTACTTAATTACTTAAGTTCTGAGCTCCAATCACCATCTAATATGCCGATGACTCCACACACCTCTGACCTATACCATCACTGGCGCTTAGCACTATGGCACGACCACGTATATTAAATTCGCGACGAAGCGCGAGATCATTTTCTCCGAGAGTATTGTTGAAAGAACCAGCGCCGGCATCAAGCAGAGAAAGGAATCGAATTGGCAATCGGATTATTTCAGCACCCGGGGAGTCACGGTTTTCAATATTTCCTTCTTGTGTATAAATAAGTCATAAATTCCCCTGGGCTATCCTGTATAGGCTCCTCTGACTTGTGCAAAATTTTCTTGCTTGCATATTCAATTTGCATATAGAGTTTTGGTCAAATGATGGGTTTCTTGAAATTACAAGAGCGAGTAGCCGATCTTGCTTGTATTTCCGTTAACCAGAGCAAATAACGGAAGCAGCCACAACATCACAAACATGGCGATGTGTAGACACAATAAAAATTGTATGTTTAATAAATAAAAGAATCCTATTTAGTTGGTTTAGCGCATGCCGATGATTATAAATATAATTTCGCGTGAAGTCCCGAGTAGTTTAAGCATGCCGATAAGCTAGTTTTGACTGATAAACATCGACAAATGATCCGATCTTTTATTGTTGGTCTAATAACGCATACCGATAAATATTATTTCGCGTGAAGTTTCGAGTAGTACTTATATGAAACATACTGATAAGTTATAATTGCCGATAACGATCGACAAACTTTCCGATACTATAAAATTCTATCAAGTAACATGTATCAAAAATATACAAGACAGAGACCATATCTTTGCTTCGCAGCTCTTCTCGTGTGGGAATTTGCGTGTCTTATATTTGTCTATTAGACTCGTACCAGCTCGAACACCAGTTACACTTTTTTTTTGCACGCACTTCACACATCTGAAACTAACGTTAAGAGGAGTATGTGTGGCTCTTATGTGGCCTTGATTCTACAGACACCAAGTAGATTCTTGTCTACATGCCTTGTATAGCGCTTCCAGTCAATCAACTTTGGGATTGGGAAGTATATCATTTTGTAGATTTCTACTTATTTTTATTGTGAATGTCATTGCCATTCTTATAAATACCATTAATTAGCATTCTTTTGAACAAAAACTGAATGGTAATTAAAACAAACAAACGGTAACTATTTTTTATTGACTCTGGATGACGTAGCAATGACGGAGATGGTAAAATCTTCCATCGTGGAGGTCAGTGGCTGTCCTAAAGACCAGGCGAGAGCCAAGAAATAAGCTTCGACTCCACCGGTCTCCGTCGTCAGCTGCCCAGTGTATAAAAAATAGCGGACGGACAGAGCCTCCTCAGTGGGACTTCCGAAAGACTAAGGTGTATCTCCTACAGTCCTGCGAAAATAGGTGCTACAGGTCCCTGACCCTCCGAGTGGACAAATACAACTTCCATTCCAACTCATTTGTCTGGAGTGTGGGGTACGGTGCACAGTGAAAGCTACCGTGGGGAACCATTGCTTCACCTGCAGTTAGTCCGGTCACAAGGCCAGCTCTTATGCTGTTTCACCGCAATACTTTAATTGCGTTGCGTAGGGCTAAACTGCAGACCACCTCGAGATAGAGGCCCGTTAGGCATGGGTAGTGGTTGTTGCCGCTCAAGAGCGGCCACATTCACGACAGGGTAGGGGAATGGAGGTTTATTAATGGACACACTTATCCGCATCATACAGGTGATTCTGAACCACTGCTCTGCTGCTCAGGATCTCCTGTACCAGAGCATTGCGCAGAGGACATTTGCCAAACGCAACTAGTTGTCAAGGAAGACGTCTTGCAACTGGTTGCGTGACATGGTTGCGATGACGACAGGTCTATCAGGTTCTGTAACGTGGTCACCGTTGCCAAGCCGTACTGGGTCCACTACAGAAGCCCAGTGACAAAGGACAGCTTGTCTTTTTTAGCTTTGGGTGTTGTCGCGGACATCTCACTCCTTGCAGTTACTGTTAGGAGCCGAAGCTGCGTCGCAGCGGATTGCAGCGTAGTGTCTATCGTGGCCGCTTATATTTTTCCAACCCAAGACCAGTCTGTTTCCAGTGAGATTTGAACGCCTGGGAGTCAGGCTTGAGGCTCCCGGAAAACCACTGGTAGGAGGAGAACATCAGAAGTCTGAATGGCCAATCCATAACCGGAAGAATATCGCCACCTGTGTGCAGCGGGATTGCGGTTCAGTTGTAGATGTATCGTTTGCAACCCCTGATCCCACGCCACGTCCAGGACTGGCATATAATGGAGGAGGAGGGGTCGTCATCCGTCCATATTTATATTTAGTTTGACGTCTCTCCTTCGACTAGTCTGGTGCTCAGTTTAGATCGCAAAGTGCGCGTAGCGTGCATCTCCGCGCGCCATCAGTACACTGACACTGCTAGATACGTCGCCACTGATGATGTGACGGCGCGAGAGACGGAGCTACACGAGTGTTACAAGGAGGCCGAAAGGACCCTTCAGGAGATCATAAAGCGGCTCAAGAATTTGACCCGAAAAATGCTCCTAGAGGTATGGTAAGGACACCTGCTGGGCCACACCCCCAGCTGAAGTAGCTGGACAATAATTAAGGCTTTCCTTTTTAATCGAGAGCGGAGAAACATAGTCCTCCATGTATGGCTACATCTCAGGTGCCAATCCGCAATCACTAAGAATGAGCTAGAGGCAGTGGTGCTGAGCCTAAGTCCCGCAAGAGAGCCACCCCAGCCCCGACGGCATTCCAGGGTGAGTGCGCCCAAGCCCTAGCCTAAGTTTTTCAAGTCCAGGGACTTGAAAAACTTTGACTGATAGGGCTTGGGCGCTCCCAAAAAAACGTCTGGTTTCTTAAGGCGTCATACGTGGAAACTAGTCGTTATCCAAAAATCCGGCGGCCGGCTCCCTTGCCATCCGGCTATCGGTTGATCGTGTTGCTCGATGAGGTGAGCAAGCTCTTTGAGCGTCATTGCAGGGCACTTCGTCGGATATGTCACACTCGTGGGGATCTGGTGCATAACCAGTTTGGTTTCCGTCGGGGGTGCTCATCTGTGGACGCAATCATGCGTGTCCTCATGGAAGTAGCGACATCTCAGGTGAGGTAATCATGGCGGTGTCTCATGACATCGTCAACGCTTTGCCCTGGAACTGCGTTAGGAAGACGCTCATTTTCATGCAGGGCTTCCCTGCCTCCGGTGCATTGTGATCTTTCCGAGAGAGCCATAGCTTACCCAAACTGGCTAGGGCGGGGACGGTAAGAAGTTGTGTTCACATGGATCGGTCCTAGGGCCACCTCTGTAGAAAATCGACTACGATTGGATGCTACGCGGTCCGTTGCTGAGAGGTCACACTGATGGCGCGAGGAAGAACGCACCGGCAAAATGTAATCCTAAGGACCACGACAGGTGTTGCTCAAGTCCAGTGTCGAAGTTACTTTACAAACCTTTGATTTTATTTCTAATTACCATTTAAATTTATTTTACTATCATATCTTGAGATGTATTACCGTATTTGGGAAATCTCATTACCGTTTTTGTAAGGAACGTCAATATCTCTAAGCAGAAAAGAAAATTTGCTGCTCCTTTAATAAAATTCAGTTTCTATCATTAAATTCTGTGGGACTTGCTGCCTGGATATGGTGTGAGAGGCTGGCTACTGCGGGCAATACAGTCTCTTTATAGGGACTGTAAGGCTTGCGTGCGAGTAGGGGGGGATGTGTCACCTGTTTTCGACGTCTGTAAAGGCGTCAAACAGGGTTGTGTCATTTCCGTCTGGCTATTCATAGTATATCTGGACAGTTGCCTGCAGAAGTTGAAAGATGAGAAGATATGGGTGTGAATTTGGGTGACTTTACAGTAAATGGTCTGCTGTACGCTGATGATGCGGTGCCTCATCAGAAGCCGAGCTTCAGGCAATAGTAACTAATATGAAAGAGGAGTGTGAAAGTCAGGGTCTTCGCTTAAATGCTAGTAAAACTAAGGTTCTAGTATTTGAAAGACATGATGTAAGAACTAAATGTAAGATTTGGGTAAACCAGGAACGTCTCAACTCGAACGAAACAAAGTTAACGGTGCTTTGTCCCGATTGGTGAAGCGACAAAGCATCGTAAAGGAAGCACAAGCAGTGCTAGTGCCATGCTAGTGCCAACGTTGCTTTTCGGTAGCGAAACCCGGTTAGTCAGCAGATGCATGAAAGTTAATTGAATGCTGTTGAGATGCGATCACTTCGAAAATTGTGCGGCGTAACTTTGACCGACCGAATACGTAACGAAGTGATACGCAATACGTCAAGTTTGAATGAAAGTGTCAGCGTTAAGCTGGAAAAGGGCGTGCTCCGCTGGTTTGGACACGTCCAACGTATGAGTGAGCAACGATTGACGAAGAATATATATTGCGCAAAAGTAGAGGGTAGACGGAGTCAGAGTAGGCCGAGACTTACATATGAAGACCACGTGTGCAGATTGCTCAAAAAAAGTCAAAAGTACTCGGATACAAAGACGTGCATGTATGAAGCGATTGATGAATCTGTAAGAAGTATGCATGGATCGTGAAATCGAGGAGATCTGTCCTCTCTGTCTACCCCGTCAGGGATACACCCTGAAGATAGTTAGTTTTTAGTTAGTTAGAAATATTCACCCGTTTGAACAATGTACAGAATGGGTTCATGTGGAAGGTTTAGGTATAACATTCATTGGAGATTTTTATTTTAATGGACTGATATATATCTGTTTAATTTTAATACGACCCTCGATCAATTTCAATAAAATTTTAATGGGAACCACCTGGGAAGTATAATAAATAAGCTTTGAATAAAAAAAAATGAATTGTTCAAATCGGTTCAGTCGTTTTGAATAAGCGGTAAACATACAGACCTACATAAAAAATATTCCACTGCATTAAAACCTTCCTTTTGTGACTGAGGAGGCGAGCGTAGCGAGCCGACGAAATTTTCCGTTTTAACTCCACTGGTACGGGAAAAATGCTCTTGATGTCCGTCCGTCCATTCAGTCTACAGGTCGCATTTTTCATCGGATTTGCATGCAACTTGGCATGGACAATCCTTGATGTAAACAACAACTTTTAGCGAGGGGGTTTTTCGATCGGGAGGGAAATGGAGGCAGGGGAGCTGAAATGGTCCCGTAGTGGTTGGCAAGAGCGCTCAAAACGAAAAAAAGCAAAGCTGATTTTTTATTAATCAAAAAAAGAGAAAAAAATGAAAAAAAATCGTGTCTACGGTTCACAGAACTACTAGTTTTTAAAGTCTGTTAAAAATCTACTAATCAAACGTGCTATGTGACATCTGATAAGTTTCTTTATTTACAATGCTTTGAAGTGTTGGGGAGTGGTTCTAAACGCTTAGTGAATCATTGTTTTATTTACAGTGTGTAATTGCCGTTATTTATTACATTTTAACTAGATGGCTGAAATGTATTCCGATGTGTTCGATCCGATTTTCCAATTATCCAAACTGATCTTCCGAGGTGAAAAGTGAGAGGTGTATCTAACACCTTTGCGATAAATTGTTGGTGCCTGAATTCCATTGTAGACGAACATTTAACCATCGGGTCTTGCTAATTAAAGTGACGTTGTTAATAAATTTCTTGCTGTACTGACAGTAGATATCTGCCGTTTGCTTGAACGGATCATAGCAAGCTGTAGAGAATTATACCTTGAAGGAATAACCAAAAAGTTACCATGCATTACCTTAGGGCAAGGGTAAACTGGTACTAGAAGTAAATTGTTTGCTTGAGATTATCATATAGAATGTTTTCATTACATGTCATAATTCTGTGAAAATATCGTACCTAATTCTATATTGGTTTCACAAGGTAAGACTGGTTTTGTTAGTTTGTCATCAACAAGACAAATTATGTGGCACTTAGGTAGATATTCTTCCACTTCAAACCAAATAGGTAATTCATTGAGAGTTAGATTTTTTGGTTGTCAAATTCTACATTTTGTTTGTAACTCTTACACCCAATATGTGAAATCAACATGTGATGATGAGAGTCATCAAATATCAAGCTCAAATTAAAATAAAAATAAAATAAAAATGTCTTTATTTTGCATAGACCGTTTCAACGGCGCTTACAAAATGTCATACACTAAAACTAAAGAAAAAAATTGTATATTTAAAGTGACCACCGGTTCGGAACGCGGCCCACCTGAGAAGAACCGGCAAGAAACTTAGGAAGGCTTTTTTTTTTGATGGCCTATTTACAATTTAATATATTATGACTATAATATTTTATTTGCCAGCAGATTATTTCCAGGCATCCCTGTCCTGTAAATAGTCTTGAATAGAGTAATAACCTTTTTCACAAAGCTTTCTTTTAATAAACTTTTTAAATTTATTTAATGGTAAATTTCTCAGGTCACAGGGAAGCTTGTTGTAAAAGCGTATACAGTTACCCTGGAAAGAATCGCCAATCTTATGCAGCCGACTGTGGTGAACTAAAAGATTGTTTTTATGTCTAGTGTTTATATTATGTATATCACAGAGTTAGAAACTAAGTGTAGTAAACTGTGATAGATTTTTCTGGACATACATAAGATTGGCAAAAATGTATTGTGATGCTACGGTTAGAATATTTACTTCTTTGAATTTTTCTCGGAGGGAAACTCTGGGGCCCAAATTATATATAGCGCGTACAGCCCGCTTTTGAATAACAAAAATGTTATTTACATCTGCAGCACTCCCCCAAAGGAGAATACCGTAAGAAATAATACTATGAAAATAGCTGAAGTAAACCATTCTAGCCGTATCTACATCTGTTAGAGTCCTGATCTTTTTTACAGCGTATGCAGCCGAACTTAACCTATAGGCCGTCTGTTCTATGTGCGGGCCCCACTGCAAATTGGCATCAATAGTTATACCAAGGAACACAGTTGATTCCACAAACTCTAACACTTGTCCATTAAGTTGAACATTGGCCGTAACTTGTTTTACATTTGGTAGAGTAAATTTAATAAATTTAGTTTTGTTTTTATTTAGGCAAAGATTATTTGAGCTGAACCAATGAACTACTCTCGTGATTGCATTGTTTACATCGTCATAATTATCTAATTGTCTTCTAATTTTAAAAATCAATGAGGTATCATCTGCAAACAAAACAATCCTAATTCTGTCCCCTACATAAAATGATAAAAATAAAAAATATCCATCACGCCTTATCCCCGAAGGGGTGGCAGAGGCATATTATATGCCCACTTTTCACCGTGTGGATTCCTGTCCCACGTAATAGGTGGTGAGCCCATAAATAATAATAATAATAAATAAAAAATTAATATAAATGAGGAACAAGAATGGCCCAAGTATCGAGCTTTGTGGCACACCCATTGTAACCATGGATCCTACAGAAAGTGTACCATTAATATCGACCGTTTGTATTCTATTGTTCAAATATGAAGACAGAAGGTCGAGAGATTTGCCTCTTATTCCATAGTGATGTAATTTTTTGCACAATTTTTCATGTTGAACGCAATCAAAAGCCTTGGATAGATCGCAGAATATACGTAATGCATCTTGCTTGTCTTCCCAGGCTTCATGAATACATTTTAAAACTCAACACCAGCATCGGAAGTTGAGCGCCCTTTCGTAAAACCAAACTGTTTTGTATGAAATATTTTATGAATATCAAAATGGGATAGCATTTGATTCAAAATTATTTTTTCAAATACTTTGGTCAAAGTATTTGAAACTGACACTGGTCGGAAATTAGACGGGTCTTTAGCGCTACCAGCCTTGAACAAGGGCATGACTTTGCTGTGTTTCATTAAATCAGGAAATATACCACTGGAAACACAGTCATTAAACACATTTGCTAGATGCGGCGCAATGACCACAATTATACATGATGCAGTTTTGACTGATAATCCCCAAAGGTCCGCGGTTTTCTTAATTTCAATACATTTAAAAGTTTTTATATTATCCTGAGCGCAAATATCTGTGAATATAAATGTATCCCTGCAATAAGGAACAGATTCTTCTAATAAATGTTCAGAGGAACTGGAAGACGCTTGCAGAGATTTAGTCGTCAAAATAGGTACATTTTCGAAAAAATGTTCAAATTCCGTCGCCACTTCCCTTTCTGTCACCATAGTTCTACCGCATTCAGAGTTATTGATATTCCAAGTCATTTTTGTTTTATTCACAGAATTAGAAATTTTATTTTTAATAAAGTTTGACTTTGCAAGATAACATGTTTGTTTAAATATCTTAGAATAATTTTCAACATATTCCTGAAAGGTTTGGTTAAAATTAAATGATTTTCCTGAATATAATTCAAATAATTTGTTTCTACTTTTAAAAATACCTGGTGTAGCCCAATCACTGAAAACAGGACGACCACCAATGTGTAGAGTTTTTGAGGTAAAAACTTTGCCAAACTCATCATTAATCAAATTAATTAAGTTTGTATATGACTGGTCTACACTTGTAAAGTCAGGTAGATATGACAATCTCTTTACTATATTTTCTTTAAAAATATTCATACGACTTTGGTTAATTGGTACATATTTAATTTGTTTTTTGCAGAATTTATTACTAATTTTAGGAAACTTTATCCATTGGCCACGATGATCTGACTCTACAGGATTTATTTATTTATTTATCATTAACAATTGTTACAATGTGTTTAATGTTAGAAAAAAAAAGAACATTACAGATACAATGAACATAACAATAATAATAGATACCAATTAATAATCAAAATAAAATCATCATCATAAAATATTCATTATTTTAAAATACAAAAATAAAAATAAAAAAAATCAACACAAAAATAACTTTAATACCTATCCATAAAGTCATTCTGTAATTTAGTCAATAATAGTAATAATGAAAAACAATAATAGACAAACAGTAAGTTATAAGAAAATGTCGTATGTTTTAATTTACATTATTAGCATTTACATTACAACTTACAGTCTATAATTTACAATTTACAGTTTACAGTTTACATTATTTAATCCTCTTTTCTATTCATTAATAAAATCATCTATAGCATAAAATGTCTTCTCTAATAAATATTGTTTCAATTTGCATTTGAATTCACGTTTATATAATAATAATTTTAAAATATTAGGCAATTTATTAAATAATTTGACAGACATGTGGTAAGTACCATGCTTTACGACATTGAGGTGTGGGACACAATTTGTTTTAAAATCTTTCCTTCTCGTACTCTCCCTAGCCTGTTTTTCTTCTTCGGTTTCAAATTCATGTACGTATTTCGCAAAGTTCAACAATAGTACCATAATGTACAAGCTAGGCACTGTCAGAATCTGTAACCTTTTAAAATGCTCCCTACAGGAATCTTGCTGCCGAATGTTTACCATAGTACGGATAGCTCTTTTTTGTAATATAAACGCTTTGTTTAAATTGTATTCGTAACTTCCTCCCCATAACAAAATACTATATCTTAATTTTGATTCTACGAGTGCAAAATAAACCTTTTTTAACAAATTAATTTCGACATCGTTACGTAAACTTCTTAGTACATAGCATGCCGAGCTGACGGAAGTTTCTATTTGAGCAAGTTCATGTTTCCAATTTAGCTGACTATCTAAGTGTACTCCTAGTAATTTTACTACCTGTACAGTTTCTTTTACTACACCCTTTATGTTGCACCTTATCTGATCCCCGGCTTGAGCCGTAGGCTGGAATAACATTACGTTTGTCTTATTAGAATTTAAAATTGATCCATTTACTGAAAGCCAGTTATCCAATAGGTTCATTGTTACATTGACATTTTCACTAAGCGAAGTCAAGTTATTAGCCGATATAATTGCATTTGTGTCGTCAGCAAAGACTACCAATTTTGTGTGATCATCAACATGATTCTCTATATAATACAGAAAATCATTAATGAATATTATAAATAAAATAGGCCCTAATACGGATCCTTGAGGAACTCCAGTACTAATGCCTTTAATTTTGGACCTAACATTTTTCTCAATTTTTTTTTCAAATTTTCTTTCATCTTCATTGTCCCTCTTTCCATCCAAATCATCTACTATAGCCCTGACCTCAACAAACATCTTTCTATTTCTTAAATATGATGTAAAAAGTTGCATTATCTTGCCTCTCACCCCATAATATTCCAGTTTATGCAGCAGTAACTGGTGGTCTACAGTGTCAAAAGCAGTGCTTAAATCAAGGAATAAGCCAGCAACCCTTTGTTTCTTGTTCAACCTATCCCTAATATCACTCACCAACATGTCTATAGTATCCTGTGTACCAACATGACTCTGATATCCAAACTGTCTAAGATTCAGAACGCGGTTCAAGTTAAGATGAGCACTGAGTCTTATTTTAATAATTTTCTCAAAAATCTTAGACAGCGTTGGAAGTAGAGAGATGGGCCTGTACATTTTAGGATCGAGTTTAGACCCTTTTTTGTGCACAGGAACAACTTTTGCCATCTTTAGTTGATCTGGAAATACACAATTATCTATGCACGAGTTAAAAAAATGGCTCAAGGGCTCTGCCAACATGTCTACGTTGTCCTTCAACACTGTGATGGGCAATTCATCATAACCGCAAGACCACTTATATTTCATGCCACTGAGCAACTTAGCTATTTCTAAACTAGTAGTAGGAGGAAAATCAATTACACTTGGCACTCTTTTTGTATTTTTCTGTAATATATCCAGTGCAATCTGCAAGTTATAAGTAGCCATATCAGGCATAGAAGTGAACTGGTGTGCAAATATATTGGCAATCTCAATAGGATCTGTTACTACAGTATTATTCGATTCTAACTTAATTTCCTTTCTGGATATCTTTGTCTTGTTCCTATACCGATTAACTATTTTCCAAATATCCTTCATATTATTCTTTAGAGACCTTATTTCCGCTTGTAATGCCAGTTTCTTTGCTGTTTTAATAATTTTTCTATATAGAGTAATGTACTTCCTAGCGTAGTCAATTACACTCGAATGACTATTATTGCCCTTATGATATACCAAAAAACGTTTCATTTTGCTGGCCACCTTAACACCCTTTGTGACCCAGCGCAAGCCCTTAGTACTCCTTAAGTTTATCTGTCTAATCCTACTCCTAAAGGCCGTCTTATACAAATGGTTTATCGTTTTTAAAAAGCTATTGACACCTACGTGTTTTAAGTTGTGTTGTACAAGGTGAGCTCTAAACATATTCTTATTTTTTTCATTAAATGATCTTTTCCTTACATATATAGATGCGTTACTATTCTTAGTCTGTGTGAGGTTGGGTATTTTTATATTACACAACAAGCCTGCGTGTCCATCCCCTAAGCCGTTATGATCAACGTCACAATTAATTATATAGTTATTAGGCAAGTTTGTGAGTACATTGTCAATACAAGACCGTGAATCATTTCTCATAAAGGTAATAGAATTGACTAAAGGCTTAAAATTATAGGATGTCAACATATTAATAAAATCACTACGTTCAGAACTATCCACACACAAGTGTATGTTAAAATCACCACAGATACAGCAATCCTTATTAAATAAGTGTTCTAATAGCTCATCTAATTTCTCTATAAAATTATGTAAATTATTCTTATAGGGAGTCCGATACAGGCAACACACAAACACCTGTAACCTTATCTTTTATGGCACAAATTTCGAAGGAATCCATAGCATATAAGCGCTCCGCAACAGGTAGTATTAAAAATTCACGATCTTTTCGCGCTAAGATAAGTGTGCCCCCCCTTTTTTTATTAACTCGAGTGTTATAGGTAGCTATTTTATAATTGGTAAAATTTAATAGTGCCACTGTTTCCCTATTTAAAAAATGTTCACTGATGCATATGTAATGCATGACACTAGATTGACTTTCTATATACAGTTCGAATTCGTCTTTTTTGTTGTTTAGCCCACACAAGTTTTGATGGAATATATTTAAGGGTTCTTGTATAGTACCACTATTTTTTACTATGATCTCGGAACTGTCATTCGTAGGACAGGTGGCCATCAATGTGGGGTCAGGTGGGATCCACAATACCTTTATTTATTGGTTTAATATTAGTAAAAATATTATCAATACATTTTGCACTGGTGGCTGTAATACGAGTAGGTTCTAAGAAAGTACTATGCAGATTAAAGGATTTAAATAAATTTTTCATTTTATTTCTCTCTGATGGAGTTAATGATGTATCTAGTATATCAACATTAAAATCTCCACAAACTATTATAGATTTCTTAGAACATTGGCATTTGAACAGTGCTTCTTCAAGCTTTTCTTCAAATTTAATGTACGGAGCTTTAGGGGGACTGTATACGCTTAACAAGATGAAATGCTCAAACTCAATACTAGCAATCTCAATAACTCGCTCAATGGAGAGGGCTACTAAATCCTTACGTTCTTTAAATTTTAAGTTTTTATTAATGAATATTAAAGAGCCTCCACGTTTAGAATGTTTTCTATTGAACGAGCTAGCAACCTGGTGATTTATGAAGTTCAACAATGTGATTTCATGATCTTTTAACCAGTGCTCTGTAGCACAAAAAAAAATTTAATAGAATTTGCATTAATGTATAGCTCCAACTCTAAATCTTTACCATTTATTAAACCTCTAACATTATGGTGCACCAGGTTTATAAAAACAATATTTTTATTATGATTATTCTCAGGGGCCAAAGTCTGACAAAACTGGCCAGATTTATTATCTGTTGTCCTACAAACTAGTTTTTTGGAATTTCATTTTCCAAATGTGAAGTGTCAAAATTATCCTGCTTAATAAAAGCAGTTGTACTTGCCAATAATTTAGCTTGAAAAATTAAAAAAATAGATAGCAACAGAGCTACCTTTCGTTGTAAAGTTTTTGATAGAAAATATCTATCTAATGTCAACAGACTATTATTATTGAAAATAATATTCCAATCTAACAATTCAATTTTTTTGGAATATGATACCATGGTATGTAGTTTCATATTTAATTTGTATCTTAAGTTGTTTTCCTTGTGGTTCATAGCAGTGCTGTATGGCAAGGTGGACAAAATGACTTGTTTTACATTTAGACTTGATAATTTATCAAACTTTTTTATAAGTTTGTCACTATTAATATTGCCTCTTCTACCAACCAGCACCACTATAGTGGACTGCATGCAGTGAGTACCAGTCAAAATAAAATCTATAATTTTAGAGTAAGAAGCACCTGTATATGTATGATTTATTACAGAATGACCTAGCTGTGATAAATGATGTCCAAAATTTTTACCTATTTCATCGCAATACACTAAGATTTTTTCATTATTTTTTATTTGCAACTTTTCTATTACAGATACCTCGCAGGTACTGCTTGAACTTAATATACTAGTATCCACACTGCACACAGTTTTAACTGGTGATGAAGTGAGTTTATCACCAGATTTTATTGAATGTGGCTGCAGTGATATATTACTATGCAATGTACCACCGCACATATTTTCACATAGGATTGAAGAAGTTGTTTGCTCACCAATTCCATCACTGCATATAATTTTTTTACAATTCAAGGGTGAGGACGGAACATGGCCGCATATCAATTGGTCATTTTGACAATGACATGAGTTTACTAATTTACCTATAGCTAACACCTGTTCCCTACTCTGTTTCTCTGCTGTTTCATATTTATATGTAATTGATTTTAAAGAGTCTTGGAGACGGTCAATCTGATATTGAAGGGCCCGTGTATCAGTTTTGTACTGTAGTGCGACAGTGTCCTGTTCTAACATATACATACTCACCTGGTCAATCAGTTGCAATCTCTGTTTATTAAGTGACATAGTATTTATAAAAAACTTATATTTAAGTATCATTTTTTTGATTTAGTGATAAACTTTTTAATTTTTAAATATTTCTTTAACTTAATGTTACTACATTTAATAATTTTCAATGACTTAGAACAGCCCCCGGATTCATCATCAGAGGTGAGGTCTATGATAATGGAAGGGTGAGCTTTAGCAGTATCTATGCTTGTAGCCATCAGTTCATCGAACAAACTCTGATTATATTGAACCACGGTGCTCTGTTTCTCAGTTTCAAGTTGTGATATTTTGATCTCTGATCGTTGTAGCTCCTCCTTAAGTACTGCAATTTGGTTCAAAGTTTCTTCATAATGATCCCTACAAGAGTCAAAACTGTCAACTATAAGTTGTAGCCTATCCCGATCCTGTAAGGTATCAGTATACAGTGAATGCAACTGTGCCAGTTCTTTCTTGAGCTGTCCGTTCTTACTTAAAATACCAAGCAGTTCTAACTCATTTTCGTCCCTTTCCTTGTTTAGTTTATCGCATTTCTCCCTCATAATTTGTAACTCTTTCAACGTTAATTGGAGCCTTGTCTCTTGTTGATTAGCTAAGGCTTTACGCGTCATTATCTTATTAACAGTATTCGACATTTTTGATTATAATTACGTACTACAGAATCAGTGATTATTAGCAAAAAAGAGTAAGAAAGGCGAAACAAAAACAAGGTTATGTTCTAAAATCAGTATTCTATAATCAGTCAGTAAAATCAATCTATTACTGGACATGTGAGGATGTAAAAGTAAATAAACAAACAAACCTTGATTTAAACAACTATAAGTTTTAAAAATCTTGCCAAATCCAAGTACTTATTTTAAATATTGAAAAATTTTCCGATGTATAACTGTCACTGCACCGGTACAATTTTAAAGTTTATATTTATCTACTTTTATCACAAATTGTTTATTTAACACTTAATATACTATTATTTGGCAATGAGGAATTGGTTTTTACTTAAAATTATAATTATTTTTGTAATATTACAATATAAAATACGGAGCCAATTCAAATCAGCTGTTATGCCTAGGGTTGCCACAAGAAAAAAAAAAGACTTCACTGGTACATGATGCATTTGCATCATATCACAGATCAACAGACGATTCAACGCCAACGACACAGGCACATAAAATTTGCCAGGTGATACAATTTTTCGGACTGGGGCGGTACCACCATGGAAAGCCTCCAAAGTAATCTTGGATTATGTTCAGGGTTTAACAGCTTTGGTGAAAAAAAGCAAATTTTAGGGCCGTTAACCTAACCTAGCCTTACTGGTGATCTACGTTTTCATTTTGACGTGCCAAATATAAAAAAAATACAATGGCATCCAATTCACCTTGGTGGATGATGTTGCAAGTAGTTCTTTCTTCAAGTCAACGTGGGGATGGAGAATGGGGATGAAGAGTAGAAGCGTGCACGTCGCCATCCCTGCCAGCTACGGCTGCAATTCTACTCCAACACGAGTGCCACCAGGGCGATTACTGCTAGGGCGTGCCCCCGAGGCGACGCGCACCAGTTCGTCCCCGCTGGTGCGAAAAGTGTGAGCCAGAGCGGCGTAGGGGACCGCCACCCTACACGCGCGGCCCGACTCGGCGGGAAGTGGAGGATGGAGTGCAGGGTAGCTGCGTGGAATGTTAGGGGAGGAATGACAGATAAGATGAATGAGTTGATGGATGTTATGAATGAGAGTAAGTTAGATGCAGTGTGCTTGACAGAGACCAAGCGCAAGGGCAGCGAAGTCTTGGAGCTCCCGGGTGGGATGCTCGCGCTTTGGTCTGGAGTACCAGAGAGCGAGCATGGCAGTCGGGGGGTTGGAATTTTGCTGTCCTCGCGATTGGCCTCCGGTATGTATGAGTACAAACTGGTAGGTCCTAGAATCCTCTGGATCCGTGTAAAACTTTGGTTTGACGAAGATTTTCTTGGTAGATGCTTACTTAGCTTAAATTCATATGTATACGAGGAGATGTAAGTCAAAGAGAAGCATGATAGATCTATTCCTAATGGATAGTCGGCTCCGTAAACAGGTGATGGACACAAGGGTTTATCGAGGCGCTGAGCTGGGATCAGACCACTACCTAGTCATAACTAGGATTAGGGGTCTGTTCGCGGGTTGGCGTCATCGTACCGAGTGTCCTGAGCTTGAGCCGACTTATAGCATCAAAAGCTGGAAGCTGCAGGATGCATCCATTAGGGATAAATATAATGAAAGGGTAGCCGAAAAGCTTGGCGAAGTCAATGTAAGCAGTGAGAATGTAGAAAGTGTATGGCAGAACCTTAGGGATAGTATGATAAATGCCGCTGTGGAAGTGTGTGGAGAAACGAAAAGAGGCAGTAGTAATAAGCGTGATGCATGGTGGAATGAGGAAGTAAAAGAAGCAGTTCGAATGAAGAAGAAAGCATGGCTAGACTACTTAGCCTCGCGAAATGATTTTAATATGAAAGAGAGATACGAGCTGCAGAAAGTTAACACGAAGGCACTGATAGAAGAAGCTCGTGAAAGGTGCAGAATGAAAGCGGATGAAAGGTTGTCGTCCAATTTCCGGGATAATGCCAAGCTCTTCTGGAAAGAGGTAGGCAAGGCCCGGAGTTGTTCGGCAATCTGCAGTATGAATAAAGTGCTTAGTGTTAACAATGACGTCCTAACAGACCAAACTGACGTCGAGAGATGGAGTGAATATTATGGAAAGATGTATGCAAGAAAAGACAGAGATGCCACATCGGGAAGTGGAGCTCACTTCGATGCTCCGGATCCCGATGTCATTGAAGTCATTAGTATGAAAGAAATAGAAAAAGCGATAAGAAGTATGAAATGTAGTAAGGCTGCGGGAAAAGACAGAGTTACTGCTGAGACGATCAAGTACGGTGGGTCGCGTGTCTGGGACACACTATGTCTGTTATGCAACTTGTGCTGGCGGACGGGTGAGGTCCCGGATGACTGGCGAGTAGCAGTTGTAGTACCTATTTACAAAGGGAAAGGCTCGCGCCTAAACTGCTCCAGCTACAGGGCGATCAGCTTGGTCAGCTTAGCTAGTAAGGTGTATGCAAAGGTTATAACGGCACGAATACAAGAAAAGTCTGAAAGGTATTTATGGGAGGCTCAATGCGGATTCCGACGTGGAAGAGGTTGCATGGATCAAGTGTTTTCTCTCCGCATGATCGCGGAAAAGTTTTTGGCTGTTAGCCAGAAGGTTTTCTGCGCTTTTGTGGATCTAGAGAAAGCATTTGATAACGTTGTGAGAGAAACGCTGTGGGACTTGCTGCCCGGATATGGTGTGGACGGCTCGCTACTGCGGGCAATACAGTCGCTTTATAGGGACTGTAAGGCTTGCGTGCGAGTAGGGGGGGATGTGTCACCTCTTTTTGATGTCTGTACAGGCGTCAAACAGGGATGTGTCATGTCTGCCTGGCTGTTCATAGTGTATCTGGACAGTTGCCTGCAGAAGTTGAAAGATTTTAATATGGGTGTGAATTTGGGTGACTTTACAGTAAACTGTCTGCTGTACGCTGATGATGCTGTGCTCATGGCCTCATCAGAAGCCGACCTTCAGGTATTAGTCACTAATATGAAAGAGGAGTGTGAAAGTAAGGGTCTTCGCTTGAATGCAAGTAAAACTAAGGTTCTAGTATTTGAAAGAGGTGACGTAAGAACTAAATGCGAGATTAGGGTAAACCAGGAACGTCTAGAGCAAGTGAATGAAATTGTGTATTTAGGAAGTATGTTTAGCGCGGATGGAAGATGTGATTCGGATGTAGAACGGCGAGTAACTGCCGGAAACAAAGTTAACGGTGCTTTGTCCCAGTTAGTAAAGCGACAAAGCATCGTAAAAGAAGCACGCATGGCGATTCATAACGCAGTGCTAGTGCCAACTTTGCTTTACGGTAGTGAAACCTGGGTATGTCAGCAGATGCATGAAAGTAAATTGAATGCTGTGGAGATGCGATCACTTCGAAAATTGTGCGGCGTTACCTTGGCCGACCGAATACGTAACGAAGTGATACGCAATATGGCAGGTTTGAATGAAAGTGTCAGCGTTAAGCTGGAAAAGGGCGTGCTCCGTTGGTTTGGACACATCCAACGAATGAGTGAGGAACGATTGACGAAGAATATATATTGTTCAAAAGTAGAGGGTAGAAGGAGTCAGGGTAGGCCGAGACTTACATATGAAGACCACGTGAGCAGATTGCTCAAAAACGGAAAGGTCAAAAGCACTCGGATACCCAGACGTGCGTGTATGAAGCGATTGATGAATCTCGAAGAAGCGAAAGAAGTATGGATGGATCGCGAAGCCTGGCGATCTGTCCTCTCTGACTTCCCCGTCAGGGATACAGCGTGAAGCATTCCTCCAGCAAGCCGATTCCAAAGAAAAAGAAAACTAAACCAATGAATGCATTTAATAATGTTCTACAAATTTCAAGATATCACCATATAAGTAAAAAAAAAAATCTTTATTTTGCATAGACCATTTCAACGGTGCTTACAAAATGTCATACACTAAAACTAAAGAAAAAATAATATATTTAAAGTGACCACCGGTTCGGAACGCGGCCCACCTGAGAAGAACCGGCAAGAAACTTAGGAAGGCTTTTTTTTTGATGGCCTATTTACAATTTAATATTTTAATTATGTATTTTTTGACTATAATATTTTATTTGCCAGCATATCATTTCCAGGCATCCCTGTCCTGTAAATAGTCTTGAATAGAGTAATAACCTTTTTCACAAAGCTTTCTTTTAATATACTTTTTAAATTTATTTAATGGTAAATTTCTCAGGTCACAGGGAAGCTTGTTGTAAAAGCGTATACAGTTACCCTGGAAAGAATCGCCAATCTTATGCAGAGCCGACTGTGGTGAACTGAAAGATTGTTTTTATGTCTAGTATTTATATTATGTATATCACAGAGTTTAGTAAACTGTGATAGATTTTTCTGAACATACATAAGATTGGCAAAAATGTATTGAGATGCTACGGTTAGAATATTTATTTCTTTGAATTTTTCTCGGAGGGAGACTCTGGGGCCCAAATTATAAATTGCGCGTACAGCCCGTTTTTGAAGAACAAAAATGTTACATCTGCAGCACTCCCCCAAAGGAGAATACCGTAAGACATAATACTATGAGAATAGCTGAAGTAAACCATTCTAGCCGTATCCACATCTGTTAGAGTCCTGATCTTTTTTACAGCGTATGCAGCCGAACTTAATCTAGATGCCGTCTTTTCTATGTGTGGACCCCACTGCAAATTGGCATCAATAGTTATACCAAGGAACACAGTTGATTCCACAAACTCTAACACTTGTCCATTCAGTTGAACATTGGCCGTAACTTGTTTTACATTTGGTAGAGTAAATTTAATACATTTAGTTTGGTTTTCATTTAGTCAAAGATTATTTGAGCTAACCAATGAACTACTCTCGTAATTGCATTGTTTACATCGTCATAGTTATCTAATTGTCTTCTAATTTTAAAAATCAATGTGGTATCGTCTGCAAACAAAGCAATCCTATTCCTGTCCCCTACATAAAATTGTATTAATATAAATGAGGAACAAGAATGGCCCAAGTATCGAGCCTTGTGGCACACCCATTTGTAACCATGGATCCTACAGAACGTGTACCATTAATATCGACCCTTTGTATTCTATTGTTTGAATATGAAGACAGAAGGTCGAGAGCTTTGCATCTTATTCCATAGTGATGTATTTTTTTGCACAGCGTTTCATGTTGAACGCAATCAAAAGCCTTGGATAGATCGCAGAATATACCTAATGCATCTTGCTTGTCTTGCCAGGCTTCATGAATACATTTTAATAACTCAACACCAGCATCGGAAGTTGAGCGCCCTTTCGTAAAACCAAACTGTTTCGTATGAAATATTTTATGAACATTAAAATGGGATAGCATTTGATTCAAGATAATTTTTTCAAATACTTTGCTCAAAGTTGGCAGCACTGACACTGGTCGGAAATTAGACGAGTCTGTAGCGCTGCCAGCCTTGAACAAGGGCATGACTTTGCTTTGTTTCATTAAATCAGGAAATATACCACTAGAAACACAGTCATTAAACACAGTTGCTAGATGGGGCGCAATGACCTCAATTATACATGATGCAGTTTTGACTGATAATCCCCAAAGGTCCGCGGTTTTCTTAATTTCAATACATTTAAAAGTTTTTATAATATCCTGAGCGCAAATATCTGTGAATACAAATGCATCCCGGCAATAAGGAACAGATTCTTCTAATAAATATCCAGAGGAACTGGAAGACGCTTGGAGAGATTTAGTCTTATTAAAAATTTATGAGATTTAGTCGTCAAAATAGGCAAATTTTTGGAGAAATGTTCAAACTCCGTCGCTACTTCCAGGTCCCCTGTAACATGGCAACCATTTACTTTTAAGTGGAAATTCCTTTCGGTCACCATAGATCTACCGCATTCCGACTTAATAATATTCCAAGTCATTTTTATTTTATTAACAGAATTAGAAATTTAATTTTTAATGAAGTTTGACTTTGCAAGATAACATGTTTGTTTAAATATCTTAGAATAATTTTCAACATATTCCTGAAAGGTTTGGTTAAAACTATATGATTTTTCTGAATATAATTCAAATAATTTGTTTCTACTTTTAAAGATACCTGGTGTAGCCCGGTCACTAAAAACAGGACGACCGCTGATCTGTAGAGTTTTTGAGGTAAAAACTTTGCCAAACTCATCATTAAGCAAATCAAATAAGTGTGTATATAACTGGTCTACACAAGTGAAGTCAGGTATATATGGCAATCTCTTTACTATATTTTCTTTAAAAATATTCAAACGACTTTGGTTAATTGGTACATATTAAATTTTTTTTTGCAAACTTTATTACTAGTTTTAGGAAACTTTATCCATTGGCCACGATGATCTGACTCTACAGGATCCACAATACCTTTATTTATAGGTTTAATATCAGTAAAAATATTATCAATACATTTTGCAGTAAAATATTATCAATACAAGTGCTACGTAGTACTATTAATATTGACACAAAGATGTGGTAAAGTTACAAGTTTCAGTTCCAATCGCCGGATAATATTCCGATGACCCCACACGCGACTGGACCTAAGTCACCATCCCGTGCATGCAGAACTGCGGCACGACCAAGTATATTGCCATTGCCTCGAAGCTTTAAATGACCATCGATACGAGTTATGTTGAACGAACTTACGTCATTCGGAGATGAAGATATGAGGAGCACGGGCCTGACATCGAGTCGTGCACCTGCAGACGCACAGCTCTGGATATCTCCAATTTCATGTATGAATAAATCATACTGTCCTTCAGGTAATCCACTGTAGATTCCTGTAACTCGCACCATATCTGCTACTTCGGTGTACTGAACACGCAAATTGAGATTTCGACCCCATGTAGGGTTTCTAGACCCCACAATTACCGTAGCAGCCCTTGGTGTCGTATTCGGGTTAACTAGAATAAACAGCGTCAACAGAAAGTAAATTCTTAAAACCAATAACATGATGTCTACTTGACACTCCAAAACTTGAATTACAACTGACAGAAATGGTTATTTGGTTAGGTGTGGCGACGTAGGGTTTATTGATAAGATATTCCGTGTTATATGACCAATAATGATAACTAAACGGCAAAAATATATCAAGTATCTGTAGATTGTACCTAGATGTACTGTAGTGATAATAAGTGGTCACTGTAGTCAATATAATATAAGCTGTTATACTTCCATTGAGACACTGCAAATACTAAGTATATGGCAAAAGCCTTTTGGAGAACGCCAAAATGTAGCAGTTGTGGGACAATTTTTTTTACACGCATTCGCCTTGCCTAAAGTAAACTAATGTAAGCTTGCGTTATGGAATCTAGAAGACTGATAAACATACTTATATTTCTAAATCAATACATAATAAACATTGGAAACACCCAAACGCCGAAAAAGACATTTGTGGATCACACACACATATTATGTTTTCGATCCCGGGACCTCAATCGCGGCAGTCGCATACATTGCCACTGCGCCTCCGAGGCAGTCAACTCCTTGCCAAATTTGTTGAAAAATCCTTGCGACGTACCATTCGGTGTACAAACAAACTTTTCCATTTTTAGTATTAGTATAGACATGGAGTAAAACCTAATTGATGATAACATAATCATATGTGAACTGCGCCTAAAAAAAAAATAATACCAATGTTTATTGAATAAGAATAAAATAAGTTTTGTAAAAGTTAAATTTTACTCGTAAATCTCGTAGCAAGCAAGATAAATCTTTAATTCAGGTTGAATAGAGCCATATTACCATATACCTTAACCTAATAATACCTACATATGTTTATATTTAAAACCCAAACAAAGTTCTTAGGAATACTTTGACGCACATCCCTGTATTTTCAATACCCGAGTCGAATCATATACTTGTGTGATCCACAAATGTTTGTTTCGGAGTTTGGGTGTTTCCTATGTATAATATGTATGTATTTAGAAATATATAAATATGTATATCAGTTGTCTAGATCCCGTAATACAAGCTTATATTAGCTTACTTTGGGCTAGACGGCGCCGTGTAAAAAATAAAGTGTCCGACATAAATTGAGTGGGCCAGAAGTCGGAGCTCAGGAAGTCGACTTGGAGCAGGATGTAGGACTTGAAGTTCGTAGCCCTGCATGACTCAAGCCACTGTTGTTTTAGTAACGCCGTTTCTTTCGAG
Source organism: Thumatha senex (assembly GCA_948477245.1). Lineage (NCBI taxonomy): Eukaryota > Metazoa > Arthropoda > Insecta > Lepidoptera > Erebidae > Thumatha > Thumatha senex. The sequence continues at coordinate 10,862,062 of OX419735.1, forward strand.
TCGATTGATTTCTTTTGCTGATTTACTGCAAGATCTTCTCCCCAGATGTTTGTTGTGCTAGTCGGGAGTGGTACGATAGACAACCATTTCTAAAAATTATCTAGTCAATTTTATAACTGTTTAGTCGGATATCCCACAAGATATAGCGTGTTAGGTGCACTTTTTTTTGATGATTTTTATAAAAGATTTGCCAAAGGTCTTAAATCAGATTATATTATGTGCTGATGACAGTAACTTCGGATTTTTATACCACGTTTTTATAATTAATCGATTTCAAAATGCTCTAACTTTAAGGTGAGTGAGTTAAAGGGACACTATTAAGACAGCTGTTTCGTCTCTTTAAATCAAAATGGCGTGATATCATGTTATGGGAATGGTGGATACTAGGACGATTTAACCACGTGGTTAAATCATTCTATTTTGAATATAATCATATAATGTACACACATGTATGATCACGATTTTTTTCTGTTTGTTATTGATGAGTTCTGTTGTATATATCCTTAGATGTTTATCAGAACATCACCTAATAAGAATATCATCACCTTTATAATGCTCTTCCAAACATCTTGTATAGTATTTATTAATGAATTCACTTTATTACCGATGAAAATATGCAATAGCACAGATAATATAATATAATGCAATTGTATGGACAACTAGTCAGATTTAGATAACTTTAATAACTTTTCAATGGGATCACACGAGAAGCACTTGCTTTCAAATAAAAAATCATCTTAATCGGTTGCCCTACCAAAAAGTTATGAGGTAACACACATAAAAAAATACAGGTAAATTGAATACATTCCTCCTTTTTGAAACCGGTAAAAACGAAGATTCCACAATCAAGAAATAAAAAATGAGGATTATGGCATTTAAAAACAGAATAAATTGAGACATCAAAGTATCGAGGTATAACACTGCATTCCTCTTTTGAATGGGTTGTCACATATAAAGTTGCTATGTATCTGTATGTGTTGCTCTAAATGTTATGCAAAATGGTTTATTCAATATACTTAGTAATCATATTAACCACTTACTATGACCAAGTCGTACATACATACATATATATATTGTCACGCCTTTATCCCGGAAGGGGTAGGCAGAGGCATACTATACGCCCACATTTCACCGTATGCATTTTTTGTCCCACGTAACAGGTGGTGAGCCCATTGCCGTGTTGAAATGGACAGGCGCAGGCTGTGGCGACCTGCTGATGAAATTTTTCAAGCCTTCAACCAGGTTTGACGACTGCCATTTCACTGGCAACCAGGACCAACGGCTTAACGTGCCTTCCGAAGCACGGAAACGCTCGCAAATGTAAATTCCACAAAGTCGTCACCCATCCAAGGACCACCTATAGTGAAAGTTGCTTAACATAGTGATCATTTACAAAACGCATCGTTCGCCCTCGACTAAAATAGCCCGACGGACCTGGTCATATAGCGATTGGCATACCCCGTGTTACGGGAATGCCTGATAGCACCCGCTTGACTGCTCTCCATCTTCTCCGTCTCTAAAGGGGCCCTCGAGAGCTGTGCGACGCGGGCAGAGTCTGCAACTCTTTGAAGCCGCTCATCTAGTCCCTTAAGCAGACCCCCTTTGTGAAGTGTCCCTTTACCGTATCACTCACGTCGACTGCAATTTAGAGTGACATGCATTGTTCTGAAAATAATGTTTATGTTTCTTTATCCAAGCTTATAAACCATCATTATCTTTTTAGTCAACAGACAACATATAATTTTGTTTTAAAAACACACAAGTATAATTTACCTACGATCCTACCCTTGCTGACTAAAAAGTTTAGGCGTAAACCAACTGCAGTGTGCTGTTCTGTCTGAGCTGTGATCCCACGAATGCTATTCATTTACACACAGGTAACACTGCGAAAGATACGCGGGAAAGTTCCAGAGAAAGTGAACTAGTCTTGGAACCCGCCCGCGAGGTTAATTAGTAGAATCTATACTTAACGGACCCGACAATATCAATGACAATATTAATAGATTTATATACGAAGACCACGTGCTCAAAAACAGAAAGGTCAATATTACTCGAATATCTCGACGTGTGTGAAACGATTAAAGTATGCATGGATCGCGAAGCCAGTCAGACTATTTCAGATGGAGTAGTCAGAGAGAACAGATCGTCATCTATTCTCTCTGACTACTCCATTGAGATACAACGGGTTGATAGTTAGTTAGACAATATAATCGATATTTTCTTATTTTTCTTCTGGTACATCATTCCACGCACTACACGCAATAGTCATCAGTCAGTTGATATGTGCATTGGGGTCCTATCAAGATCTTCGTGACACAAGCAGGATAGCCTGCAAGTGATGCACCTGCTTACTAACGGACGAAGGTTTTGGTGAAGAGATGGAAAATTCAAGAAAATACGCTGTACCAACCAGTCTGTTCAGAGCTGTACGTCTAAACACACACACAGAGATTTAATTGGTTGATTGAATGTCATTATTAATGATAGTGGGGGGTCCGGTGTTTTTTCCAATTAAAGTACCTTATTTAATACTTTAAATTACCCGGAACCAACAGACAGACAAACATTTAATTGGTCTTTATATCGAGATGATCCTAATTAAATGTTACATTTTTTGGTCCCTCAAAAAAGGTGGTGAGCTTTTAGCCATGTTCATAGATATCTTCTCTTAAATGAAAATGCCACAAAACGATCTCCCATCTCAGAACCAGTCATAGCAAAAGATGCTTAACGCAATGATCGTTAACAGAACATCTAGTCAGCGTTAAATAAATAAATCAGTAGAACAAACAAAACGTACTTATATCGATACTATACCCAGCGTTCAAATATCGTGTAAATAAAACTAAAGTATTACTGGCGGTTAGAAAAGAGTGGCAATGAGTATTATTATCTGGTTCTTTCTCAGGCTCTACCTATTGCTGTGCTAATCTGGCAGTAAATGTAAATGTAGAAGCATAATCTTGACGTTCATAAGGTTACTTTGTGACCTACGTTAATAAAGATTTTTCATTTAATTTAAATAGTATTAAGTTAGATATAGAGAACCGATTTTAATTTTTTTTAATTAATAGAATTATCCCTGACTGCTAAATGCAGCTATCTAGTAGGCTTTTTAACCTGGGATCATATCTCTGTGGTAAACGGGTACTAGTAATGGTCACCAAATCTTCACAAACCCCATTTCCACGCGTGCGGAACCACACGCGTGGTGAAGTTTTCCCGTTCTCGTTTCCCACAGTAACTTGTTCCCGGGGTAAAAAGTAGCCTATGTGTTATTGTATAAGCTATATTATTGTAAAGTTTCATCAAAATCCATTCAGCAGATTTTGGGTGAAAGAGTAACAAACATCCATTCTTACAAACTTTCGCGTTTATAATATTAGTGGATAGTTTTCATGATTTATTAGAATATGAAAACGGATCTGCGTATACTTACGTTATAATTTAATGATTTAAAGGTGGGTTAAATGGGAGGGTGAGCTAAGCGCAAGCCGAGCCGCACTACTTGCGGTGTCAAATGTGGACAATTTAAGGAGCCTACAACAATCACTAGGCTCTTCTCGAGAGAAAGAGTAACAAACATCCATTCTTACAAACTTTCGCGTTTATAATATTAGTGGATAGTTATCATGATTTATTAGAAAATGCAAACGGATCTGCGTATACTCGTACTTACGTTATAATTTAATGATTTAAAGGTGGGTTAAATGGGAGGGTGAGCTAAGCGCAAGCCGAGCCGCTCTACTTGCGGTGTCATATGTGGACAACTTAAGGAGCCTACAACAATCACTAGGTCTTCTCGAACAGACCTTTCTGCAGTGTATAAGCCCTTTTGTGCTCGTCAAAAATCCGAAAATAGGCGGAGCACAGTCGAGCACGAATCGAACGGATTTTGCCTCGACTCATGCTCCCCTCGTTTTCAGCTTCTCTAGCGTAAACCTACCTTGAGAAGTGGGTGTAAGGGGCCTCATTATGATCTCCGGAGCCCAAGCGACCTCACCTGCCACTGCCAGCGATGCATCTGCTGACTAAGACGAGGACGAAGACGGGACAATGACACAGCCGCCCTTATGAAGTCGGGAGAGCACTGCAGTCCCAACAATGCCGAAAACTAAAAGCAAATTAAAAGCTAACAGAGAGCTGTTAAAAACTCGAGCTAATTAAAAGCGTTTTGTATCATAGTTTCCACTTCCTTAAATGTCCACTTCCCGTAATGACTGTTCCCAATATGTCCATTTCCCAAAACGCCTACTTTTCAGGCTTTTTACAAAATAGTAAAAGAAAATCCAGGGAGATTTCATCGTTTGTACCGATTTTCTCCTTTCTTTCAGAGATTATCAGATTAGACCTTAGACTCCAATTTCAGGTAGGGTTTGGAAGCAACTGGGAAAACACTTAAGACAAAGAAGAAGATCTTTGGACGTGACCCCGTCATCGTAATCAATGGTTGAGGTTTGAACTCAGGCTATCTAACCGTAAGTCTAATACCTCAACCACTTGTCTACTTTTTTAGTGAAGATTGGGTCGTGTCTGACTATATTAAAATTCTATATTCATACGACTTTCATAAACCTATCTGAATGTATGAAATATCAATTTATCATCTGTAAGGTCATGGCCGGGCAGGAAACATCTAGATCACGCTAATTTCCCAATAGGGTTAGTGGATGATGTCGGGAAATATACGGGTGGATTTTTGAGACGGGGCAGTAAGCTTAACCGTTACACTTAGAGTAAAACTTCTTCCTTACATTCATCATATTTTTTAGGGTATTTTAAAGTGCATCCACAGATTTTTAGAATTACCGTGACAAAAAAAAAACTAAAGCACCAGGAATGAAGAAATGGCATGCGTTCCTATATTACGTACGAATCAAAAAAATCAATTAGACCATTTAAAGTATGAGTACTTACATTGAAAAAATTTAAAATAGAAAATTTTAATTTACAGAAATTGACAAAAACCTTTCCCATACATACGAGGTATGTATGGGAATATGGTATAATACGTATGTTTGTATTTAGAAATTTATAAATATGTTTTTTTTATAAATTTCTAAATACATATGTTTATTTATAAATATGTTTTTTTTACTGGCTTATTGGGCGAAAATCTCAACTTTAACTTGAGAACAAAATACTCCTGTACAAGGCAATCCAAAGCCCGTCTGGACGTATGGGATCCAATTATGGGGCACCGCAGCTAACTCAAACATTGAAATCCTACAAAGGTTTCAAAATAAATCCCTGCGTATGATAACCAATGCACCCTGGTTTGTTCCTAACGAACTACTACATCGGGATCTAAGAATACGCAAGAAATTGTCCGCCATACTGAGTCCTATAAAGAACGCATAAAAAAACATCCAAATGCTCTAGCTCGGCCATTAATGGAGAACCACTTCAAAGCGCGACGATTAAAGCGTAAAATACCACAAGATAATGCAGCCCAATTACAGTAAAACATACTGTCTAAACAATGAGGTTGTGACACAGGTCACAAACTGAGAGCGCCAGCAATAGCACCAACCAACATGCTGCTGAATGTCCCACGAAGGAGACAGATTGTAGTAAAAAGAGAAACAAAAAAAAAAATAAAAAAAAAAAATGTTTATGTTTATCAGTTGTCTAGATCCCATACGACAAGCTTATATTAGGTAGTTTACTTTGGGCTAGAAGGTGCTGTGTAAAAAAAATATGGATTAGTTAAAAAAACATTACGGTTCATTGAGCTGTTTTAAGGGTAGATGATAAAATGGAACCCGAGCCGAAGCCCTGACCTATTCAAAACCAAAAAAATCGCCAAAGGTGCTAATTCTGTTGTTGAGACCACTAAACTAAATTTCTCTAAAATTTTCTTATTTTTATTAAGAGATTGCCAAATGCTATTCTGTTATTAAGTCGAACTAAAGTTGTAAAACTATAATAAATAACACTTAATTTGTATCTGATATCACTAAAATTCATTTTATGTGATAAAATTGAACAAGATGTGAAAAATGTACATAGACAGTCGAATGTAAATACATGCCGACTAACTTGGTGATTGAACTGCCCATGTACATTTTTCAAGTTACAACGTTTTCACGTTTCAAACGGTTACTAAAATTCATAAACGTCCCACTAAAATTAGACTTTTCACTAGAATTAGACGACCTATTTAGGTGACGTCTAATTTTAGTAAAAACGTCAAAAATTTTGTGTGATGTTAAATTTGTATCTTGTCAGACTAAAATCATTTTATGTGATAAAACTCAACAAAAAGTGAAAAATGTAATAGACAGTTCAATCACTAAGTTAGTCGGCATCTAAATACACGTTTTGTTGAATTTTATCACATAAAAGGAATATTAGTGATGTCAGATACAAATTTAGTGCTGTTTATGATATCACCAAGTTTAGTTCGAAATAATAACAGAATAGCATTTGGCAATCGCTCAATAAAAACAAGAAAATTTTAGAGAAATTTAGTTTAGTAATTTCAACAACAGAATTAGCACCAATGTAGAAGCAGCCAATAGGCTTTTTTGATCCCTAAATGAAATATGTAGCATCAAATGATTTTTTTTTAAAGTATTTACGCAATTTTTTGTTACCGGTATTTTTTTTTCAAAATTTCTGAATGCTGTTCAGAATATCTTAAAAAAAAATATAGTCTTATAAGAATAATTACCTGTAACTATAACGGTTAGGGTACCGGCCCTGCTGCCCCGTTTTAAAAATCCACCTGTGTGTTTATACAGAGCTTCAGTTCATTATACAGAACGTCAGTTTAGCTATTCGATATATCTATTTATAGGCCTCAAGAGCCCACAGGCTGTACTTGGAATAGATTTAGCGCAATATTTGAAGCCGGAACATTCCTGAGAGTAGGTAAGTCTATACGTTAGGTATCAATTCGTGGTAAAATCCCTAAACCGATTCTTATGAAATATTATGTCCAAATAAAGTTACATGGTCTAAGGTCAAAATCCATCAGTGTGATCTCATCACCATAAATGAGCAACAATGGCTGCTCATCTCATATCCTCCTAAATGCTATCCCAGAGGTTCCCAAACTTATTTTGTCTACTGCCCTTTATTGCACTATATTATTGAGACTAAATAAATTTTTAGCGCCCCCATTTTTTCACCTACTTAAAAACCACTATAACTTCAAATTAAATTAATTAATTGTTGTGAGCTATATTAGCGGAGATTAAACATTCATTATAATATAGACTTTTACTATAATCCGCAAGAGTTAACTTGAGACCTGAGCACAGTAGCTAGTACATAACGACGCTCAGGTCTCAAGTTAACACTTACGGGCTACACCTGCCAATGAGAATGATTATTGAAACGCAACTTTATAGTATTCACGCAGAGTATCTTTTATTCAAAATAAAACAAACATAATCGATTCTTATATAAAAACTAATGTGAAGGATGAATCTGATGCTGTTTAATAAAAACTTAACTTAACTTAACTATCTTCACGCTGTATCCCTGACGGGGAAGTCAGAGAGGACAGATCGCCACACTTCGCGATCCATGCATACTTCTTTTGATTCTTCTTGCTGTTTAATAAGTTTGTTGATATCAGGTTCCAATTTACTCAAGAACAGCCGCAAGTCGCCACGTTCGGAAACATGCAAACTATTTCTCTTTTTAGTAAGCAGCGTTGCCGCAGCAATAAATCCACGTTCACACAAATATGACGATGGGAATGCTATCAAGAATCGTTGAACGATTGACAACAATCCAGGGTACAATTGCGGGATCGGTTTTTGTAGCCAAAATTCTTGATAGCCATTTTAAACTTGATTTTCAAATCCTCGTTTTTTGTCAATTCTATAAGTTCTTTTTCCAGCTGAGGAGAGATTGTTGTGTTGACATTTGAAAACGGATCTAACACCCAGCCTGGTATTTCCAAGTTCAAAATGTCCTGGTATCGTTCGGTGAAGTCAATGTGGAGGTTTTCCAAATGTTGGCAGTAGGCAAACAAGTCGTCGTTACTGCAGGATACTGATAAATTCGGAAAATTGTAAAACTCACGTCTGTCCATATTCTTTTTGTGTAGAAGCAGTTTGGCTGCGAAAGCAGCAACGACATTTTTTGTGTTAATTAAATTTAGTTCATCGCCTTGCAGTTGGAGATTTATGTCGTTGAACAATTTATACAGGTCTGTCATGTAAGCTATATCATTTTTTGATAATGTAATGAGCTTGTTGCGCAATTCTGTATCTTTAGTTTCCAAGAACTCTATCACAGAGTCAAACAGGTTGTAAAATCGAGTCAGACAATTGCCTCTTGATAGCCAACGAACCTCAGTATGAAGCAACAAACTGTTGGAATCTTCGTCATTAGTAATACAAAGCTGATGAAATAATCTATCATTTAAAGAGCTGGTACGGATTTTATTGACTGCATTGATGACATATTGCAGTGATTGAAATAGTTGTTCACTTAAGTTTCTAGCAATCAAATGTTGTCTATGAATAACGCAATGTACAGCAAGTACATCTGGAATTTTATTTTTTAAGTACGCTATGAACCCTGTCATAGCCGGAGCGCTATCCGTAGCAACTGATATTATATTTTTCAAGAGAATCTCTTTCTCATCACAAAACTTTTCCAATGTATTGAATATGGTTTCTCCTTTTGTATCGGTCTTTAAATTTCTAACAAACAATAGTTCTTCACATATTTTCTCATGTTTAATAAACCTCAGGTAAGATAGCAACAATGCTTCATTAGTAGGTAAAGTGGACTCAACGAGCTGAATTGAGAATTGACTAGTCTTCTTATGATTGCACAATGATCCTTCAATGATTTCAGCCATTTCATCAATTCGTCTTTGCACAGAACTATTACTCAAAGGAATTTTTCGGATAATATCTGCGGCCGGTTTATGAAGCATAGTAGTTATTACTTCCTTTATTGCTGGCAAAATTAACTCTTCTCCGATGTTGTGTGGTTTGCCTTTTTCAGCAATTAACAAAGAGATATTGTACAAAGCTCGAAGATCGATATTGTCCGTCGTCATCTTGCTTAGCAGCTGCCGAAAATAGTTTTGCTACACTTGGCTGAGTATTATGCTTCATCTCTAGGTCTTGAAAATATGCTACATTCTTGTCTTTCTTATCTGGATTCATTTTATTCAAATGATCTTGCAGTCTTGAAGGCTTAATTGCTTCATTCGAAAATGTTTTTAGACATAGAAGGCACTGAGGCGACGATGGGTTTGTGAGATTTTCAATGAATCCGAATTTAATATATTCCACAGAGTATTACCGTCTCTTCTTTTTTACTTCCGACATTGTCTTGTTTTAAGAAATACGTAAGTAAGTGTTGAACTTAAGTACTGCTTATCTATTACGCGCGAAACCGCAAATAAAGATAAAATAAATATTCCGTTGTTTATATAGGATTGCATAAGTAGCACGCACCGACAGAAATAAGACAAACATGCATTAACTCGTTTATCTCATTCGACGCTCAATTGTACTCAACAAGTAAGAACAAGTATTCTATGAATCATCCGATTGATACAGGAATGCACAAATCGGGTTATTTAACAAAAGCGGCCGGCGGTGCGCCAGAAAAGAATCGCTCATTTTAATCTACCTACTTTCTTTTTGTATTTTATTTATATATTCTGTATATAAGTGATTAAATTTTGAACTTCAGTAAAGTGACTATCGACATTTTTAATCAGTGGGCATTTCAATCTTAGACAGTTCAAGCTTAGATATAAAAAAAGACGTGTGGCACTCGGAGACTGCCGCGGTAAAGCTATTGCATAGCATACCTTTGTTTTTCTTTGATATTAATTCAAGTTACATTAAAAAAAAACAAAAAAAAAACCCAAAAAAAGAACCTTCACCCTCACTCTCACAGTCACCCTCATCCTCAGCCTCACACTCACACTTACTATCATCACGTCTCGATCCTTGCGAGCTTCGTACAATCGTACCATATAATATATGTACATACACGTTAAGCCAACGCTCGGCCGTGCTCGGTGAACTTCGTGTGACGTCGTCTCGACCTTCGTCTTAGGTTTTTTTCCTTATGAAATTTCTTGATTAAAACCCACTCAAAGTCCGCGATAAAAACTATGCAATGGCTTAATAAAAATATTTACTCGTTAACATTATGGTATTCTATATGTATGGCTTGTAATCTTTATGCGAGAGTGAGTGATATGCCAATAAATGTTATGATTAGTAATCGTTATTGTAAAAAAATTATGCGTAAACATTTTATGCGGGTATATCATTATTATAAAAAAGTTATGGGAAAATAAAGTATGCCTAATGATTTATTCTGTTTGAACGTTATGCGAAACGAAGAGTATGCCAAAAAACGTTATGCAGTTTTAAGTTATGCCTCGAAAATTTATGCAACCCAATACGGACCCTTTTTTTTCTGGGTCTCTTACCGCCCCCCTTTAGGCCTGCAGCGCCCACAAGGGGGCGTTATCGCCGACTTTGGGAACCGTTGTGCTATCCGATAGCATGTCAGACTAAATAGGAATTAACTAAGATTTGTGTGGTGTACCCTAATGGTATCTGGGAAGGCTACTTGTTCTTTTTAGTAATTTTGTTATATTTTGTTATTAAAAATAAATTTCTATCTTTCTGTTTTCGTATTCGTATCGCCAACCGCGGTCGGCTGTTGAGATTTTATACTTGTCACGGATGAGATCCGATCCCGTCAACATGTTTCGGGGACTCCTTTGAACCGTACCCAAAGATAATATTATTAGTACTACTGGTAAGTAGTACTAATAATATTATCTTAAATATCTCTAATAATAGTCGTGGTAGACACGGCTGTGTCTACCACGACTATCACATCAATTTTCATCATAAAATGTGCTGTTTGTACTCGTATAGCAGCTCTTGGAAGTACGAACGCCATCTCTCCTTTACTGTGTGTACCTCGTATAGTAGATTGCTCTTAGGGTTCTATATGCGACGGCTTTTGGTTATGTTTTTAGCCGTTTCAGTCATGGAGTAGCGGCACGCCATCATCAAATTAACTTTCTAAAATATATTTATATTGTGGTTTTGCTAAAACAGTTTTTCGATTAAAGGATACGCTTAAATATTTAGCAAGGAACAAACTCATGGTAGCAGTATTATTTAAATTAATAAGTAGGCTTTGTAATAACCGACTTAAGTAATTATCCTATACTGCTTGTTATGCTACTAACTTTGATTTAATTTAAATACCGGACACCGTAAAAAGCAAGTTAAACTTCACAAGTACTTAAACCGCCTATAAGATGGCGCTGTATCAAAATAAAATTATTATTTTGTTAAAAATATAGCGTTTAATGAGAAAAACCAAATTGTATAAATGCTTAGAAAAATAACCAAAATATTAATATGTAATACTTTTTAGATACATGTTATTTAGTAAACTCTTTAGGTTTGAATATATATATTCAATGGTAAACATAGATAAATCGAAAACGTAACAAAAAAAAAAAGAAATTCCAATTTTAAAGATATCATTGTTTTAGACTGAAAATAACAAAAATAAGTAATTAGTAGTAGTAAGTAATTTACTTTGATAAAATTGAATTTTTTAAATAGACTGAAATGACTTTGTCTTATCTACATATATCTACTAATATATAAAGAGGAAAGATTTGTAAGTTTGTTGGTAATGAATAGGCTCAGAAACTACTGGGCCGATTTAAAAACTTTTTTCACCATTATAAAGCTACATTCTTTGTGAGTTTAGGGTTCCGTACGAAATCTCGAATAGGAAAACTTTACCACGCGGGCGAAGCTGCGGGCATCAGTTAGTTCTGACATTAAATATAAGAATTGAGACGCTGCTTATTTCTGTCAATGCTTTCAAGAAGTTGGTTTGAGAATCAGCTCAACATCTACATTGCTTCTGGAAACCCTTTGTTTGGTCAACATACTGATACATATACACATAAATATTGTTACGCCTTTATTCCCGTAGGGGTAGGCAGAGGCATACTATTTGCCTACATTTCACTGTATGTAAACGTATAAGTTTAATATTAGACAGTATTTATGACGTAAACATTCACTAAGCAAAGGTTTTTTAAATGATTGATCGAAAATGAACATGTCATGGCTAGAAATATGTCAAGGGCGAAATAAAAGGGCTTAGCCAATATAGCACCTATAAGCTACAGCTGCAGGACTGAGGAGGAGATAAGTCCAGAATGACTGCTGTTGGGTCTTATTGGGTCCTAAGAAATATATATAATTTCAAGAAAAAAAAGAAAGAAAGTGTTTTTATTCTGCGTTACAATCAAATTACAAATTATTACGATAGATGCATTAAGTTCGATAAGTAGGTACGTTTTCCTGCAGTATACATACATATTATATACTGCGTATAAAGTTAAAGTATCAGATAGCCGAGAAACTCAATCCGCGGGAAAAGTGCCAGATGAATGTTGAGAAGTGGGATTACTTCATCTACGTCACGGCACAAAACTTACGACTTTTATAAAACTCACTTCTATTTTAAGGTTTTTAGAGTGCAAAATACAACTTCAGTTAATATGCTGCACAACTGTTCTTCTTGTGGATATGATTTGAACCTTACTGCGAAGAGTTAGAAGCAGTTTTACAGAAACTGTTGTGAGAGAAAGCACTTTCCGGTCGTGTGTCGTGTTGGATGACGCAGATGACGGCGTGACACAGCCAACACTGTACCACTAAGTTACCAGTCGAGCGGAGCCTGCTCGTCTGCATACACTGCCTGTGACATTGAATAATACACGAACAGTTTTCCGCGATCTTTCAACTTGTCGAGTGCTATTTACTAAGTTGTTCCTAAATGTTATCCTATAGTTGATCTCTATTTAAAGAAGATTAGATCTACGGAACCAAGGTGAGTGCATAATTATAAAGGAACTTTATTATAATATTACTTATTAAACTGTATTTTTATTATAATATGCTTAGTGTGACCTTAAGGAAAATTTACTCAAGAATGTTCAATTCTATTAACTGCATAGTTACTGTATTAAGAGCATTTCAATAGTCGTCATTACAAAACTTTGATAGACGCTATATCGATTAATAGCTTCGAATAAGATAAATAAAAAAAAAACAAAACAACTCATCCAATCATAAGGAATAGGTCACCGGTTCACATTTGAATACTTAAAATAAACTAGAAGTATTAAGAAACTAGCCACAAAACAAGTTTAGGAAGTAAAGCACAACTGTAAACTGTCTGATTTCTGCTCAATATGAGTAAATAGGCGGCCGAGATATATTCAGAAATATCAAAGTACGAGAAATATAAGAGATGACTACCTCGGTGGTGTAAGTGTACGATTGTCGCGCCGAGGTAATGTGCTCGAATTCCAGTTCTGTTGAAAATTTTCTCATAAAATGACCTCAGTAACGTTCAAGTAACACTAAAAATATTGAGACGTATGAATTTTCAGAACATGTTCTCATATTCTGCCTCTCAAGTGCCACCACCACTCAGGTACAAACCTAGATGCATCCTCCCGCTATACATCGCATAAGTGCTTGAGAAAAAGATAACTTATCTCGCCAAGCATATTTTTGATTTTTTACATATGGAAATCCTACTGATTATAATAATCCTACAAACGCGGCCCTTCTATGGGCGGGAGCACCGGGTGAATCCTTGCTCTTAAACACATCGTTCCTATTCACGTAACTTATGTTCGATACCCACATTTAACCACTATTAATAAAATGCGTGTAAAAATCCCAGGTTTCAGTTGATTTCACAGTGATTGATTCTTTTATTTAAAAATTTCTTATACAACATGAACCGATTATCAAAAAGTTTAAGGCCTTACGTGCCTTCTGTAACGTGTAGAAATTCTCATGGATCCCATGTCGGACTATTGCCGACTAAAACCACATGGTGTCCTTGCATCTTGTCTTTTGCTGGGAGTTCCGGGTGATCTGCCACCATGACCTCGCCTGAGAGTTCGGTTATTCCGCTTCTTTATAGATGGCTTACATGCCTTCAGAAGCACGGAGGTCATAAATGTAAGTGCTTCAAATGTTCACCAATCTGAGGACTGACGACGATGCTAAAGCAAGAAATCGTTTGCATATCACTCAGCAACCGCTTGCTCGATGGTGTCTAGCCAAAAATAAATATATCAACATCGGGAACGATGAAGGTTTTAAGATATTCTCGTGACAAGTAATTATTATTCTTGCCCTCACAGCACAGACGGCATTCCTATATGGCACTAGATTCAACTTTCACATAACAAAAAAACTTACTGCATTGTTTGTTGATTAACTATGCAAGGTGCATCAACGAAGTTTCACATTTTGATAACGCTCGCTGTAACTTAAATGATGAATGAATTATACTCACACTGTATCCCTGACAGGGTAGTCCTATGACTCTATAGGACAGATCGCCAGACTTCACGGTCCATGCACACTTCTTTCGTTTCCAACAGATTCAATAATCGCTTGATGCATGCACGTCATACATTATATTAGTTAGTGGAAATAAACTGAAGGAATCAAAACAGGATATTTATTAGTACCATAAATGGTGATATACTGTTTACTTTAGGAATAGGCTATGACGCTATTGCTAATCTGGACTGCAGTATAATTGGGTTGGAATTTCATTGGAATATAAGGAGAAAAATATGAAATGATATCGATTGCTCGATTAATGATAGTTTAAAGTGACTTTTAGTGCGTTCTTCACATTCAGTACATGCGTATCCATCGTCAATAACCAAGCATGATTTACAGTATCAAATGCTGCACCTAAATCTAAAAGGGTCCTCTGAAACTATCTAGAATTCATTACTTTAACTATTGAACCGATTTTACAGAAATTTAATGTAGAATTATGCGGCATTAAGTAACAATATTCTTTATCTATTTGTTATTCTAATTAGTATCCACTGACAAATAACTATAAGCAGGTATAATGTCCATCACCAGCACGTTCAATTGACCTGACTATATGTATACGCTTCATCATCATCATCCGAGCGTCTGTCCCAGTTGCGTCTCGCGACGCCCGGGGTCCGCTTTCCTACATTTTCTCCTCACCTTCGCACGGTCTTCGGCATCCCCTGTAGTGAGACCATTGGCACGCATGTCATCCCTTACGACGTCAAGCCAGCACTTCTTGGGTCTTCCCCTCTTACCGGGACCCGGCGGGGCTGACATGGCCAGACATTTGTTACCTACGTAGCCCGGCGGTTGCCGCAAGACGTGACCATACCAACGAAGGCGACACTCTTGCAACTTGTCTGCAATGTCACGGACGTGAAGGCCGCCGCGGATGCGGGAGTTCCTCACGCGGTCCATCCGCGTGACCCCACACATCCACCGAAGCATCTTCATTTCCGTGACACGCAGCTCCTGCTTGTGTCGCTCCAATATCGGCCACGTCTCACTGCCATGTAAAAGGACAGGTCTAATAATGGTTTTGTAGACCTGTCCCTTCAACCGGATCGGCATTTTAGGGTCACAAATGACACCGGTCATCTCCCGCCATTTGGCCCACGCGGCAGCAATGCGTGACTTGACATCGCAATCGATGTCACTGGACGTGTGAAAAACAGATCCCAGGTATTTAACCTGGTCCGTGCGCTCGACCAAATCACCGCCTATGCGGACGGATGTGGGCTCTGTCGAGTTTAGTGCCAAGTACTTGGTCTTCGCCACGTTTAGTTTCAGACCGCCGTTCTCAAGCGTCTCCTTCCACGCCTTCACACGTCGCACCAATCTGCCCCTGTCCGCGTCTGCCAGCGCAATATCGTCAGCATACATGAGCAACCATGGAGGCTGCTCATGCGGGTTTCTGATGCTGTCCGACAATTCGTCTAATATTACACTGAACAGAAACGGACTAAGGACCGAACCCTGGTGTACCCCGACGGTGATGGGGAAGGGTTTCGTGTCGCCAACAGCAGTCCGAACCATTGAATCGGAGTCACAGTACATGTCCCGGATAGTGTCAATATAGACCTCTGGAACCCCTTTGGACCGCAGTGCCCACCAGATCATCGCACGGGGAACACAGTCGAAGGCCTTCTGCATGTCTAGAAACAAACAGTGCAGAGGCGTGTTCTTCGACCTGTATTTCTCTGCGACAACCCTCAGGGCAAAAACAGGGTCCGTGGTCCCATAACCAGGGCGAAACCCATATTGACACCCCGAGAGAGTACACTCCTGCCGGATCCGAGAGTCTATAATCCTCTCGAAGATCTTCATGGTGTGGGACATCACCTTAATACCGCGGTAGCTGCCGCACTCCTGCACTGACCCCTTACCTTTGAAGACTGGAGTAATAATACTCAGTCTCCATTGGTTTGGGATCTGCCCGCTGAGGAGTATGCGGTTAAAAAGGTTTACTAAGATGCCCACACCGCGAGGACTCATCGCCTTCCAGGCTTCGATGGGGACTCCATCGGGTCCGACAGCTTTCCGATTCTTCATGCGGCGAAGCGCAGTCAGGACTTCTCCAGGCGTTACCGGTGGCACTAGTCCCTGATTTGGAGGGAGGTCCGGAGGCTGCACCTCTTTGTGCTGGTTATTAAGCAGCTCGTGGAAGTACGAGCGCCATCTCTCCTTTACCGCGAGGTCTTCGCTTAACAGGTTGCCCTCAGGGTGTTTTACACAGCGACACTTGGATATATCCTGTGCCGCTTTGACCCTGGAGCGCGCCAGCTTATAGATGAGCTTCTGCCCCTCAGACGATTCCAGCTTATCATACAGAGGTTGTAAGTGGTCACGTCTGGCTCTGGCTACAGCTCTCTTTGTGGCGCGCTTGGCAGCCCTGTACGCGTTGCGGTCTTCAGGAGATCCGGTCGCTTGCCACTTTTAAAGGGGGTTTTCTTCTCCCTAGTCTCCCTCTGGACTGCGTCGTTCCACCACCAAGTTTCCTTGTCACATTTGCGTCCACCCTTAGACTCACCGAGCACCACCTTCGCCGCTCCAAGGATGGCCGCCTGAACTTTGTCCTGGTTGGATCTTGAACTGGTTCGCCTTCAGTGTCGGTGCACTTGTCACCGACAGCTGAGACGAACTCCTGGGACCTAGTTTCATCAAGCAGCCACCATCTGATGCGGCGCTGGCACCGCTCGATGCGTTTGCCTTTGGGCTTCACGCAGAGGTCCAAGACAAGGAGACGGTGTTGTGCAGTAAGACTCATGACCTTGCAGTTGGCCACCTTGCCGATGCTGTGTCGCCTTGTGAGTAGGAAATCGATCTGAGTTGTACGCCTCCCGCTCTTGTAGGTGATGAGATGTTCGGGTTTCTTTTTGAAATACGTGTTCACAATGGCCAGATCGGCAGCCGCACACGTTATGAGGATAGTTTCTCCTTCAGCGTTGCGGGTGTCGTATCCAAAACCATCATTGTCAACATTATAATATCATTACTATTTAGTATGAAGAGAAGTAGATTCTTGTAGTTATAAAAGTAATATTATTAAGTAATCCATAATCGAGAAAGTTATATAAAGCATATGGGACGAACTCCAGAGGCGCCAAACAAGGTCGAAAAAAAATCCTACAGAATTATACATATTACCGAATTAATAACATTTTGCCATATTAAATCGATTTAAATCGGTAATAGCTATACGAGTATATAAAATTAGTAATTTCATTTCTTGTTGGACATACTTGCATTTATAAACATACAATTTATTTATTTTAAAAGCTACATCTCCATAAATGTTTGAAAATAATATATAATATTTATAAATAGGAATTCAAAAGTAAAATATTTATAGCTACAATATACCGTTAAGCGACATGCTGTGAATCCTTAGTGTTATCTGTTATCAGTCCGGTTCGTTAGTGGCGCAAACAACCGTAAGAAAAAGGTTTATGGCATAATTCTTGGTAATATTTTATGCCAAGGTAAATTCCTCACATAAATAGTTTTATTTAAATGATATTTGCCACTAAAAATAAAATATTGTCATGTAAAATGTGAAAATTAAACACTTCGTAACTATGTATGTACTTCGGTATAAATTTAATATCTTTTTATGTCCAGTTTGGATTTGTTGAAAATTATTCAATATACCGCTCTCCTGGGAAGTATCCTTTAGCCTGCCTCGATTAATGAAAACAAGAAACATAATTACTAGGCACATAAATACAATTTACAGTAAAACATAGAAATTAAGTCAAAAAGGCGACGGCACAGCATGATGCTGCGCATGACCAATGCGCTGATTTTACCTGAAGTCCACAAGAAGCCACTCACGGACATAAACCTAACTACTAAACACCAAATGTGCAGACGATAATAAGTTAGGATATCAAATATAAGAGGCAACAATTTAAGTGCTGTTCTTTTGCAGTATTAAAAGCGGTTACAATATAAGTTTGTTTATAAAGGCATTCAAAGTCATAAAAAAGAAATACTTTCCATAATAAGAATTAAATTCTAGAGATTGACGCGCCCAACAAAACTCAAGCTTTATAATATCTACTATAGTAAGATAAAATTGTCAATTACAAATCAACAAAACTATACACAGTCGAATTGAAAGCTTCATTTTATTTGAAGTAGGTTCAAAAATAACATCAAACCACTATAACGGAGTAATTGTTAAAACTCAACGAAGTTTGAAAAGGAAAGTTCTTTTGTTTGACGATGGCACGACAATAGGGTTAATGTGCCAGCGGCAAAGGAAAGTAGAAAAAAAATGTTTTTATATTACACAATAATACTTTTACTGTATTTTCTTTTGCATTCAACAATCTCTCTTTAAAATTATAAAAAGGATCTTGACCTATATAGTAAATTTATATTGTCACGGCGGCTTTACTTTTCTTACCAGATCCTTTCCCCACAGCTCTTTCCATTTCTTTGAGAATTTACCTTTTCATGCTACCTGGGGGCCGAGTTTGTTATTTGAATCGTGTCGAAATAGAATCGAAATCGTCGTTCAATAGAAAGCCACCGGTACAATCGTACCCTAATAGACTTCTATCGGTCAGCCAATAGAATTCTACTAACACGTACCGCGCCAGTGGCCGCTAGTCAGTGACATTTTTGATAGTCTACTAACATTTTGATAGCTAAAAACAGCGATTCTGGTTCTATTCTACGACTTGTCAATAGTAGACTCGACCCACTGCACTGACAGCATGTACGCAAGTATGTACGTATGTATGCACGTGAACTATTTGAAGCTGCATTATTTTTTTATTATAACCAAAACTACATTTTAGCTAACGACTACAAGTATGTAAACCATTACTAATTGGTATACTTGGGTACTTATCTAGAAAATAAATTTCTTGGAAACCAACATATACTTCTTTTGCCTTGATTGCGTATGATACCCAGGTTCATCAGATTCTTACAGGCTATACCTACAGCATATGAGGTCACTTACGTGAGGCTTTGCGGGTGCGAGAGCGTACGGGACAAACGCTCCCGCCCCGCCGTCGTGTTTGGGGGGTGACGACGTGTAGAATACATGCGCGCCTCCGAATAGTGTCTGACCGTGGGCGGATGGTCGGGGGACCCTGCCCAACGGCAAAGGGTGCCCTTTCTCTGTTCCAGGGGATGCCCACTCAGCTCACGCCCGTACCGGCCGCTCTCTACCTTCTCTGCTCACAGGGGGGCGCTCGAGAGCGGTGGAGGTGCGGGCTAGATTCTTCAGCTCCTTAGGGAGCTCCGGGACGGTAGCCTTTCCGGCCGCCCCGAGACGGACCCCTCCACTCTGTGGTGCCCCTTGCCGGCTTGCAGCGATTTAACATCAGGCCTACCCTGCGAGCCGGTTTAAGTTGAGGCGGAACACCGCGGGGTTGAGTGGGTAGGACGGCCCCTCTCTGATGGGCCGGGAGCCCCACACACCGCACCGTCATGACGGTGCGAGAACGCATTCACCGCGAAACCAAAAAAAATATATATGAGGTCGCTTATCCCCGGAGATCTTGGTCACGGTAATAACATCTATATAGGTATTATTAAGATTTAAAATAGTATAATTTTCAGTCTCGAGCTGGACTCAAAACCAACGTCTTCTGACTAGCCAGATGAGACGCTTAACCAACTAAGCTAACGAGTCTACTCGAAACAGACAAAATAATCCACCTCTTTCTGTCTTAAGCATACTAAATACATTTCAAATTTGTTTTTAAATAATTATAGATATATAGATGCTATTGTGTCTTGGTGGTGGTGGCAGCACCTTGCATTCAAGTTTAAGATAGAAATATAGAGAGATATTTTTTCACTTTACTTGAGTAAATCCTCAAGGTAGTGGGTTTAAATATAATTAGGTAGTAGTTTCTAGATCACTTTATGTAAACAATAAAGAAAACAAGAGATCATTAGAAGACAACGACTGTTCCCACGAACATGACATCCACCTAAACTTACCAATAGCCACGAGGCCACGACATAAGTTTGATGTGTCGCTGAGAGTCGGAGAACTACAATAACCCTGACCTGACACACACAAATACCACAGAACATTATTAATATAAAATTATTTATTTATTATTAATAATATATAATAAATTGAAGCGCTCGTGGCCCCGCGGAAGTAGTGTTCTGTAAACGATCACTGCGTTAAGCATCTTTCACTATGGCTGGTCCTCGGATGGGTGACCACTTTGTGGCATTTATATATGCGTGCGTTTCCGTGCTTCGGAAGGCACGTTAAGCCGTTGGTCCCGGTTGCCAGTAACATGGCAGTCGTTAAGCCAGTTGAATGACTTATGGGCGGAATTTCAACAGCCGTAGCCGGTCGCCTGGGTTACAGAAGTTGTTACAATATTCTACTATATGACCTCTATGTCCTACCACTAATGGTGTACAACAAACTTTTTTGATAAAATTCTTACATGTTGGATATAAAGCTAAGTTGTATCAAGTATAATGCAACATTGACTAAAGTGGTTAAAATTGGGTAAATCAAATATAAAATATTGTGGGACATTTATTTTATACAACACCGTCTAGCCCAAAGTAAGCTAATATAAGCTTGCGTTATGGGATTTAGACAACTGATAAACATACTTATATATTTCTAAATACATACATATTACATAGGGAACACCAAAACGAAACAAACATTTGTGGATCACACAAACATTTTTTCGATCCGGGACGTCAGTCGCGGCAGTCGCATACAATACCACTGCGCCACCGAGGCAGTCACAAGTCAAAATATATTTTTGTACAATTACGAAATGTAAATTTTTGGGAAGAAATAATACAATAATTAATAGTACTAACTTGCTTATACTGCAGAAAACGGTTATAAATATCTTTTTACCACTATATGCTCGAAGAAAACCGCTCGTAAGTAAGTCTTAGCCCCACTTGTTCAATGTTCTGTAAAAGATTGCATCTTACGATACGGTTAGGCATGAGATTGGTGATCGTTTGTCATATTACCATTTAAGAGCGCGTCCGTGCACGAGAGATAAGTCGTTAGTCCCGGCTGTCGGAAAAGTGTTATGGCCGTATTCCAGAACACTTCTCAGGGCCGTATTTTAGAACGTTACTCAATACTCAAGAAACACTTGAGAGTAGTATTTACAAGTCAAAACTAGCCACAAGCGTTTCTTGAGTATTGAGTAACGTTCTAAAATACGGCTCTTAATACTCAATCGACGCTTGAGAGTAGATTTTATAAGATAAAAACTAGCCTCAAGCGTTAATTGAGTATTGAAGAAACGTTCTGAAATACAGACTTAAAAAAATTTAACCATCAGGTAGGTAGCCAAACCTGCTCTTATCCGTTCATTCAATTACATTATTAAGGGTCTGTACCCGAAATAATAATATTATGCCTCGACTGAGTGACACAGTAAATAAAAAAATATTTGAACACACATACACGACGTGAGAATTAGTTATTTAAAGTTCAGAATCTGGAAGTGAATTTACTCAATTATTAAACATTTGATAAACTGCTCGTAGATAAATGTACATAGATTTATACTATTATATCATTTGCACCTTCCTACCTAAGAACATTTTATACTTGGGTATATAATGTACTCAATATTCGCAACAGAGTATTATAATGACTGGGAAATACCATTGTTACTTATTAAATAATTATTACCTATTTAATACGTAATAATGGGCCATTACTTGCAATTTTATAACTGTTTTTATTTGTGTATTCAAACGTAAATGTGCCGTTTAGTCGACAGTTTAATAAGTAAAATTGACTTATAACTTCGCTTCGCTTGTACTAATCTGCCGTCTTAGACCAGCCAATAGGCTTGTGTTGTTTAGGTCACAATAATATTCACGCTCTGAAGGTAGGTATTCTAAGAAATTCGATAGCATTGAAATTAAATAAAATTCATTAATTTCCAATATCATGAATGAGTGTTTTGCAGGTCAGGAAGGAGTCAACGACAAAACGAAAAGGTTACCAATTTCTCCCCACAAGACAATTTTTATGATTGTTCAAAAACGGAGGACAGTCCGAGACTACCAGGACTTTAATTGGTCGTGCTAATTAGTGTCTAGCACATAAGACCTTTTAGCCTTTTTGTTACTAACTCACCAAAAAGGCAACGGGTTAAAAAAATCTTTCAAATTTAACATCTAAAATAGACACATTTTATAAATTTTTTTTGGCCCTTTAGACTAACCCCAGTTCCGTGCTTCGGAAGGCACGTCAAGCCGTTGGTCCCGGTTGCCAATAAAATGGCAGTCGTTAAGCCAAATTGAAGGCCTTATGGGCGGCTTAAAAAATGTCACCTGCTCATCACTTGTTACGCGGGACAAAAATGCATAAGGTGAAATGTGGGCTTTTAATATGCCTCTGCCTACCCCTTCGGGGATAGAGGCGTGACAATATGTATGTATGTAGATATGTATGTAAAAACGGAGAGGTCAAAAGTACTCGGATATGAATCTTGAAGAAGCGAAAGTAGTATGCATGGATCGCGATGCCTGGCGATCTGTCCTATCTGGCCACCCCGTTAGGGATATAGCGTGAAGATAATTAGTTAGTAAAGACTATTAGTGTTGCCAATTTAACACTGTTATTTTTTATGGGAAGAATCTTCTAATTTATCAGTGTAAAATGATTTAAGAATACAATTAAAAATAAAATATGTGACAAATTCTTTCTATACTGAATATTGTTTATTAAGATGCTTAACGCTATGATCATTCTCAGAAACTGAGCGTATATAGCCGCTTCTATTTTTATTTATACAAATTATTTACAATTTATGAAGCTAATTTGTTGCAAAACATCCTTGTCACAAATTTGCCTACAAATATTACAATATTGTAGTAATGACAACAATATGGTACGGTTTCGAAATACCAAATAATAAAATACCTACTGGATGTTACAATTTCATGCACTGTTTATCTACAAACGTAAATAAAGATGAATTTAAAATGATTCGTAACACTTTTTTAAACTAAGTTATATGTTTATTTTAAATGTACACAGTTTCTAAGCTTTAGTTGAAACTCTCGTGGCCCCGCTGACTGAGTGTTCAGTAAACGATCACTACGTACAGCAACTTTGCGTACAACAACCTTGCTTCGGAAGGCACGTTACACTGTTGGTTCCAGTTGCCAGTAACATGACAGTCGTTAAGCCCAGTAGAAGGCTTTATAAGCGGCTTGAAAAATTAAAACAGCAGGTCGCCACAGCCTGCGCCTGTTCATTTTAATGGACTCACCCACCTGTTGCGTGCAACAAAAAATGCATACGGTGGCATGTAGGCGTATAGTATCCCTCTGCGTACCCCTTCGGGGATAAAGGCGAGACAATATGTATGTTTGTATTATTATCCTTCCAAATTGGTTGAGCGTTCTGGGAAATCAACTTGCTGAGAATGCAACTTTATGCGGATTCAACTCAATGGTCCTAAAGGCGTCCATACAACTCAAAGAGTAATTGGTTTTACTATGTATGTTTGGGGACCTTTATTTTTGATGTAAGACCTTGCTTATTGCCATATTTCGTTTATGTTTTCGACCCAAACCCTTTAGGGTGTTTCCGGTTGATCGAGAATTGTCAATTTATGTTAGAAGCAAGATCTTATAGCTCAAGTAAAGGCAATTTATATCCGAAAAATAAAAAATGTTCAAAATTAAGGTAAAAATCTAAATTTGCCAATATCTTTTTATCGTGTTGACTCAGAATCATGATTTTTATACACGCATTAGGGACTATAGACCTCAGTATTTGGTATAAATTTCAACTAGGTCTACCCGTTCCTGTGAAAATCGATGGTGACATACGGACAGACGGACAAAAATGTGATCTTGTAAGGGTTCCGTTTCGTTCGGATACCAAGACTTCATGCATGTATGAAGCGATTAATGAACCTACAGAAAGAGAAAGAAGTATGCCATGAATCGCTAAGCCTTGGCGATCTGTCCTCTCTGACTACCCCGTTAGGAATACAGCGTGAAGATAGTTAAGTTTTTTCACCATTAGAAAGCTACATTCTTCGTGAGTAACATAGGATAAATTGGATTTTCAAAAAGTTTAGGGTTCCGTCCGAAATTTCGAATAGAAAAACTTCACCACACGGGCGAAGCTGCGTGCATTAGCTAGTGTATGAATATTTGTCCGATAAGTTAATATCTTCGTATTCATTTTGTCATCGAGGGTAGTCTTAAGTCAAAGTCAGTCTTGCTACAGTAAAGTGTCAGAATAGAAACGTTACTAAATTATTCAGTGGAATTTGCGCGGCAAGTAGCAAAATCATATTTCACTTCGATATATTACTATCTTTCACTATAGCACGTTAACACCACTTTTACGTCTAAGAATCTACCATTTTTCCACATAAAACAAGAATAATGCACTCGTTTTAGAAAATAATATATAGCAAGCGTCCGCCCATCCACCAAATTCCCTCGTAAAACCAATATTATTAATACATGTTTATAGATAATAAATATAAATACCTACCTCCAGTTAACTCAATAGCACCGCTTTATATACTTCCTGAGCGGAGAGTTAAAACATAAAAAATGGTGTGTGAGCAAGGTCGGTCCACTGACCCAGTGACCATCGGAATGAGGACCGGTTATACACCGCATCGCCCGCTATAACTAGTGCGCGGCCCAAACATTACTGTCAGAGACTCCGTATTTAAAAAGAAAGCTTTTACACATGCGTGTGAACGCGTCACGACAGTTTTAAATGCAACTAGAGGACGCCCGCGTGGTGAAGTTTTCCCGTTTCCCACAGGAATCCATCCAGGGTGCCAGATTACACCAAATGTTATCAAAATGAGTGAAGAAGTTGCAAACATGTGAGTGTGTGTATGTTATACACACACTTTCACCTTAACATTAGTTTATATAAATCCACATCACGACTACAATTAAATTGAGGGCTCTCTGCATTCAACAGTGACATATATTAATCCCATGTTGAACGTTATATGAAATTACTAGAATATTTGGATATGCTTCTTATTTATTTGTTTTACAAAAATGTATTGAATGACATTTTTCGGAATTTATGATGACTTGGACCTAGCCTTCCCTAATAAAAGAGCTATTTAATGCAGATAAAAAGGCCTTCAATCAAACAACAAACTTTTCAGCTTTATAATATTAGTACAGCTTTGCGATATCCGCCGTTTTCTAGAAAGTTAAAAACTTAATTTCATGAACGTCGGATATTATAAAATGCAAAGATATAAATAAGCCGTCACGCCTGGCGAAAATTTAAAATCATCAACTGCCTGGTGCATATAATATGCATTGAGAATTATAAAATGAAGACTCCGACATGAAAATAACTACCTTATCGACACACTTTGAGCAGCAAATGTAACAAACTGGAGTAATAGTAATATTAAACAATCAGCTCGTCCAATGAGTTGAAATGAACCAGTTTGCGAGCAAGTCTCTCATAAACTCTAAGCCAGATCTCCTAACAGTCCAAAAGGCACTATCTGTTTAAATAGGTTTCTTAATCTCAATACCCATGAAAACTACTCTCACATACTTGTGATAACAAAATGTACCTGAGAGAGAACCGGTCGCACGGTCTTCAACATCCCATGTAGGTAATGCCACTTGTCGTATGCAAACTATGCATGCATGTAGTCCTCCATCAGATCAAGTCACGACTTTTTAAATCTTAAAGCATCGACGGATCTTGGAATAAATTGGAATATTCAACTTTCGAAAAAAAATAATGTGCCTCAAAGTTGGTAAAAATATATGCCATCTAATCAATATCACCATTGGTATACAGTCCTTTAAACGTAGAGGTCAGTTATCCAAATATCCAAATCAGATATCCAAATCGTAGTTCTAGCTAAGTTCTTCTTTACGGAGACTGGTTTCAAAGTGTTATGTGAGTCTGTCCAATACTATTAACTAATTAATATTGTGAGACATTTTTTAAAAAATGTAAGCAAAGCAAGGTAATATAAGCTTGTATTTTGGAGTCTAGAGCTAGACAACTGATAAACATACATATATATATAGGTATCTAAATACTTACATATTTTACATATGAAACAGCCAAACTACGGAATAAACATTTGTCGATCACACAAATATTTTTTACACAGCGCCATATAGCCATATAATACATGCTTGTGGTATGTGATCTAGACAAGTAACTCATGTAATGCTTTCTCAATGTCCTTTTTAGACTTCTAAACCCTAAAGTTTAGAAAAGTCTTATCAAACGGACAAACGGTTTGCAGAATTCGAGTCTGCACACTATGAATGAAACTGGTTTCAGTTTAGAAGCCGTCTGATTTCTTCGCTATGAATAGGGAAGGGCGCGTTAATTGTTTGAAGGACATCCTAAACAAAGTTAATGTTACCTGTTATACCTAATACCGTGTATATTGTTCACAGATGAATGGAGCGATAAATGCGAGTATATCTCGCGTGTTCCTTATAACGACCATATTGGTCTTGGTGCAAGCGCAGTCATTTACCAACACAGGTAAGTCCCATTAAAACTTAACACAAACGTGTATAAATTTACATAAATTGTCGTTTGCGTGTATGATAGGTTTTTAAAATTAAATATCAATTTTATTGCTCTTGGTGCAAGCTGCTCATTTATGGAAATAAATACCTATTATAATTATTAACAAGGTTTACAATTTCACCACATTAGGCTCCAATGTAAACCTTAATCTTCTACAGAACTCTGCGGGAGATAAATAAAAGGGGTATGGTAGGTAAAAGGGGTAGTCCCGTTAAGGTTCCCAACAAGTTCAATACTTTTGGAAAGGTCACGGTCGCGGGTTCTCTAATTTAAGACAGACAACGGTCAGATAAACTCTGCGAGAAACCGCGGAATCTGGACTTAGTAAGGGAGGGCTAAGTAATCTTCCACGGGCTAGGTATTGTCAGCTTACTTTCACTGCAGAGCACAGGGTTCTACGGCTACACGACTTTGAGCTGACCTCCAGGCCTGATCACGATCTCAACGTTACAGAGTATAGAGGCACAGGTGTAATAGAAGCCCACCAAGATTCTCTAGGTCAATTTCACTTGCATGTGGTGCACCTGCTTACAAATTGGGAAGACGCTAAGATCAAAAAGAAAAACTATTTTGTAGACGAGGCTACACCATGTTCGCCTGTATTGGTAAGAAACTGCAAAAAAAAACTTAAAGAGGTTAGCAAAGTCAATCAAGGCGAATGAGATAGTGATCAATGGACTGCTCGGGCATTGTAGCCGTCTGCCTCCAAAGCTCAATGTAGACTGGTTTATCTCAAGATTTCAAATATATCAGTATTAAATCATACACGTAGTTCTTGATTGCCTCGTGCGTTGGTTGCCAGCAGGTGAGCTTGACAAAGGTTCAGCAGACACTGGTTGAGCTTATAGAACCTAGAACTAGAAGTCATAATATTACCTAATACAATATTCATATACTGCGTTGTAAATTACTCCATTTTTTTACTGAAGTTCTATACGATATCGTTTAGGCTGTCTGTGCTCCCACCGTGGCCGTGGCCAGACAATGGCCAACTCTTATAAATAAATAAAGTTTTATTAATTTCCAATTACAGGAGAAGAATTATCCACGAATCTGGGTGAAGTTGAATCCCGAGAGAATGGGCCACAGCTGGAACTCCGTTACCACGACCATGAACAGATGACCAAATACCTGCGAGCAGTCTCCGCGAAGTACCCAGCTCTCACCGCGTTGTATTCTATCGGCAAATCAGTACAAGGTTAGTAAATATTTACAAAAAAAATTATATGTAAGACTTTGGTACTGCTAGTGTTTATTTATTTACTTTAGTACCTATGTGTACCCACTACTGTTATTTACACCGGATCCGCCATCTTAATAAACGCGAGCAGCCCCTTCAAGTATAGACACGGGATTTGTACATTGCAATATTGTATTCGAAATTTCGACGTTGCGTTATGCGGCGTCGTCGATTTTTACGTTGCGACGCCGCAAGGCAATATTGTGGCCTCGCCTTAGGTACTTACTAAATGTTTTTATGTATTTACAGGACGAGACCTATGGGTAATGGTGGTGTCTTCATCTCCGTACGAGCACATGATCGGGAAGCCAGACGTCAAGTACGTGGCCAATATTCACGGAAACGAAGCCGTCGGACGAGAACTGCTACTACAATTAATACAGGTTGGTATATCTCATAGACAGTGGTTAGCCGCCAGTTCTAATCGACAGTGGTTAGCCGCCAGTTCTAATCGACATAACTGTTATTTAGCCACCTTTGCGTACAAAGTAACGAGCCTGAGTAACTGGTGTAGAAAGTAAACTCGACCACTGTAATTCCGGAACTTTATTATAACTAAGGGAAGTTCAATCAACTCAAACTCACAACTTGTGGTATTCCACAACATAATTATGACTACTCCTTACACAATCATAATTTTATCATAGTTATTTAATTAGATTTTCCCCACCAATTTTCAGCCAAATCGGTACAGCCGTTGTTGTTGAGTTATAAATAGTGTAACTAACACGACTTTCTTTTATATAACACTACCTGACGCCCGCGGCTTCGCCCGCGTAGAGAAGTTTTCCCGTTTCCGTTTCCCACAGGAACTTGTTCCCGGGATAAAAAGTAGCCTATGTCCGTCTCCTGGCTCTAAGCTACCTCCCCACCAATTTTCAGCGAAATCGGCACAGCCGTTGTTGAGTTATAAATAGTGTAACTAACACGACTTTCTTTTATATATATAGATAGATGCGAAAGTTTGTATGGATGTTTTGTACTCTTTTACGTAAAAACTACTGAATAGATTTTTATGAAACTTTACAATAATATAGCTTATACATCAGAATAATACATAGGCTACTTTTTATCCCAGGAACAAGTTCCTGTGGGAAACAGGAACGGGAAAACTTCCCTACGCGTGCGAAGCCGCGGGCGTCAACTAGTAATGAATAATCTTTTTGTGGATTTTGTTTCAGCACTTAGTAACGTCGTATGACACGGACAGTTACATCAAATGGCTGTTAGACAACACTAGAATCCACATGATGCCCTCGATGAATCCGGATGGCTTCGCTATCTCGAAAGAAGGCCAGTGTGACACGACATATGGCAGGTAAGGCTGGAGGTCCTCATACACATTTTCCACTTGACAAATAGATTTACCAGCAAGCTGAATGGACGAAGATTCTAACCTTTAGTTAGAGATAAATAAATAAAATTAATAAATATCGTTGGGACAACTCACACAACGCCATCTGATTCCAAACTAAGTAGAGCTTGTACTGGTAACCAGATAACCGTCGTGCTCATCACACAAAGTTTTATCCTGGGTGAGAATCGAACCCACGATCTCTTGCGTAGCAGTCGGATACTCACACCGCGCCACAGAGGCAGTCAATCAAAGAGAGATTATAGTAAACTCACGTTTCTTCAACTTTGACAGCCTTTTTTAGTGGTGCGAACCGGTCACCAAGGGCTCTTTTTGCGCCTTGTAATATGTGTAATCCCGTTTACTTACATATAAAATGTGTTAAAAAAATGTTAGTTTTATAGTTAAAAACATGAATTAAAGTTTAACTGAAATAGACTTCGATTGTTGTAATTGAAGTGACAATAGAACGTGTTCCTGTATTGGCTTATGTAACATAGCCTAGATTTTTATATCTGAAAAAAAAACGTTGTTCCTAGTCAGAAAGTTCTATCTATATAGTCATGGGTTTTACACCAAAGGGGGCCGAGGCATACTATAAGCTCACGCTCTAGTTCGGAGGCTTTCCGAAGCCATTGGATTATCTTCGGGGTTCAGCGGCTTAAGGGCGGGTTTTAGTAAAAAATGGCATAATTCTAGGCCGGGACGCCGCTGCGTCTTTCCGCGAGAAGGTCATGCTAGCGAAAGATGTCGCCTCATTCTTTAAGAGAGAACAGGAGAGGACCCTTCGACGTGAGGTATTTTTTTCCTGTACGCTATAAGACCTTGCTTTGAACCAAAATTGACAATTCACGGTCACCCGGAAATACCCTATAGATTTTTTGTCTGAAACTATATGGCAGTTGCCGTTGACCTAGAAACATAACATTTTACAAAAAGCAAGGTCTTACAGCACAAATAAAAAGGAAGTAAGGCCAAATCATCATCATGGAAAATTCAAATAATGCTACCTGAATGAATGAGCATATACACAATAGCATTCCTATGTGACCTAAATGTTCACTAGAATGTAACTAATACCTAGACAACGTGATAAAATGGAAAACGTACGTAGAAATTTAACAAGAGGTACTATGTTTTACTTCGTACTAGAAGACGCCCGTGGCTCCGCCTGCATGGTGATATTTTCCTGTTCTCATTTCCCACAGGAACTTGTTCCCAGGATAAAAAGTAGCCTATGTGTTATTATGATGATGTGTAAGCTATACCTAATAATAAGTTAAAATAAATATTCCGTTTAGTAGTTTTTGTATTCAGTAGTCGAAAGAGTAACAAACCTACATTCATACATTTTTACAAACTTTCGCGTTTATAATAATAGTTGACGCCCGCGGCTCCGTACGCGTGGTGACGTTTTCCCGTTCTCGTTTCCCACAGGAACTTGATCCCGGGATAAAAAGTAGCCTACGTGATATTCTGATGTGTAAGCTGTATAATAGTAAAGTTTCATCAAAATCCATTCTGTAGATTTGTGTGAAAGAGTAAAAAACATCCATTCTTACAAACTTTCGCATTTATAGGGGTTAAAGTATGAAATTGCCGTTTTATTGTAATAGGTATTTGAATTGACATAGAATCTTCATGGTTTGAGGTTTTCGAATGAAACTTTTTTCACATGGTTTCTAAGATGTTCTTTTTTTAAAAAAATGTGAAACATTTGAATATCGACTTTCAATTGTTTTTGTTATTCAACTTAGACAAGAAAGATGGATACTGCGAAAATTCGAGTGATTTTTGAATACGAGTTCCGACGCGGAAGTAACGCGGCAGAAACAGCGCGCAATATCAATGTTGCGTTTGGTGAGGGGTCTGCTAATGAACGCACCGTGCGATTCTGGTTTAAACGCTTTCGTGATGAAAACTTCGACTTGAAGACCGAGCCACGAGGAAGACCATCAGCCAAGCCAATCCTAGTCAAACTACCCAGGAATTAGCGGCATGATTTAACGTTAGCTTACCCACAATACTGACTCATTTGCGTCAAATCAATAAAATAAAGAAATACGAAAAATGGGTGCCTCATGATTTGACTGATCTGCAGAAAGGAACGCGTGTTGAAATTTGTGTTGCCTTGTTGAATCGGTACAGAAATGAAGGAATATTGGATCGAATTGTGAGTGATGAAAAGTGGATTTTTTATGATAACCGTAAAAGAAAAATGCAATGGCTGACCCCAGGTCAAACGCCACAACAGTGTCCTAAAGCAAAACTTACCAATAAAAATTTAATGGTAACTATTTGGTGGTCTCAGCGTGGTGTTATTAACTATAGTTTTCTCCGATCTGGTCAAGCAATAACGGCAGATGTCTATGTCTGTGTGCCGAACTCCGAACAATGTTGGCAAAACTAGCAGTAAAACAGCCCCGACTCATGAATCGATCTTCACCATTATTGCTCCATGACAACGCGAGACCTCATACAGCACGATAAACCGTTTTGACCCTTCAGGAACTGCAGTTATAAACCATTCGTCATTGTCCGTATTCGCCAGACCTTGCTCCAACGGACTACCATTTTTTTTCGTGATTTGGACAGTTATCTACGTGACAATAAGTTTTCTTCCCAGGAGGCAGTACAAAATACTTTCACACAGTTTGTGCAGTCTAGATCCTCAGAGTTCTATCGCAAAGACATAAATGACCTTCCTATTAGATGGCAGCAATGTATAGATAATAATGGTAACTATTCTGATAAAATAAATTTGCTATTAACTAAAAAATAAACAATTTAGATTTTCAGAAATAAACGGCAATTTCATACTTTAACCCCTAATATTCGTACGATTAGTAGGTATTGACTTCCAAACACAAAACGTAATAGGAAGTACATTAATAATACAAATTTTTAAAACTCATTACTAAGATGTTCTCCATTATATCGATTTATGATCTAACAGTATCAATCATCATCAAATCAGCCTATAACAGTTCTGTGCTGGCCGTAGGCCTCTCCCAATTCACGCCACTGTAAGTGTCTACGCATCATGGCACCGAACAGTAGAAAGCAGTGGTAAAATTTTTAAAGCAAGGATTGAACCCGTGACCTTTGCGTAACCCGTGCAATGTTTTAGCCACTGAACTACCCGAACCGTACCGAAACAAGTTGAAATTACTATTTTTAATCGTCATTTAAAAGTATGACCAGATCCATCTATCGAGGTTCTTATCAACTCTGATACCATTGAACAGTGTTACAACCATTTTTAAATATTGATACTATGGACTCCAGTTAATCTATGGATATTTTTTTAAAACAATTAGTATGCTAACTTTCACATATTTTTATTAAAATGAAAAAAGACAACTTGGTATAGAAAACCCGACGCAGTTTGATGAATGCTGTCCAGCTGATACCTCTTGCGATTTCCTTGTCCATGTTCTTTTTACCAAGTTGGTTAACCTGCCCAACATTCTTTTCCAATTCTTTTTCGAGTCTCGATCCTTCAAAAAGGTCGTCACAACCTGCGCTTATCCGTTTCAATACGGCAACGGGCTTTACCTAGTACCAGGGACAAAAAGACATAGGGAGAAATACAAAGTAAGTATGCCAATACTGTATATGTCTCTGCTTACCCATTAGACAATAAAAAAAATGTGTGTGTACCAGAGTACACAGAAAGAAATTTATTTACGATATTTTTTACAGCTATAAAATTTCTCTCATACATACATACATATTATCCCGCCTGTTTCCGATAGGGGTAGGCAGAGACTATGGTTTTCCACTTGCTACGTTCCTGACATACCACTTTCGCTTCTTCTACTTTCATAACTGTTTTCGTATACGCTCGCCGGTTAAGAGTACTCTTGACTTGGCCTTTTTCCAAAAGGTCTTCGATTTGATTGACATACGTACGCCGAGGTCTACCCCTACCAGTTTGCCCATTCACTCTCGCCACATAAATCTGCTTCGTTAGTCTACTTTCATCCATCCTCTCCAGGTGTCCGAACCATCTGAGCATCCCTTTTTCTATCTTAGTCACTACATCTTCTGTCATACCGCAATGTTCCCTTATCGCGCTGTTCCTTTCTTTATCCATCAACTTCACTCCAGCTATACTTCGCAGACTTCTCATTTCCACTGCATTTATTTTACTTTTATGCGTTTTCTGCCATACCCAACTTTCACTGCCATACATAAGAGTGGGGACCAGCACACCTCTATGTACAGCCAGTCGTGCCTTTTTCGAGACGTTCTGACTGCTCATAAAGGCGTACATTCACTTTATTTCCTGCCAATAATCTTCACTCAATGTCATAGTCATACTTTCCATCTCTCGCAAATTTTGTACCTAGATATACAAACTCTTTTACTTGTTCTACTCTTTCTCCTTCCACAACAATTGAGCAATCCGTCATACTTGCCTCTCTTTCAAAAACCATTACTTTCGACTTGTTTACATTCTCTTTCATTCCTTTGTTTTTTAACGAATCATACATAATGTTAACCATCAACTGCAACTCCTCCGCCGATGATGCTAGTATTACCTGATCATCGGCGTATAGGAGGCACTTGACGGTCAGGTCACCCATTTTTATACCATACGTACTCTCTTGCAGTTCTTTCAGGCAGCTGTCCATGTATAGGTTAAACAGCAACGGCGACGCTACACAACCCTGTCTCACACCTTTTTCAATGTGATAAAAGTCTGTGCAAGCTCCGTGACACAAGCACTGGAGCCCTCATAGAGAGATTTCAGTGCTGTTTACTTCCATACCTGGCCAGTATTGACCACAGTTTATTCCTCACCACTCTATCATAGGCCTTTTCCAAGTCTACAAATACGCAATAGACCTTTTGACTTTTCGCCAAAAGCTTTTCTGCTACGCATCGTAAGGAAAAGACCTGATCCGTACATCCTCTTCCTTTCATAAATCCTGCTTGTACATCCCACATTTTTCCTTCAGTTTCATTCATCACTCTTTTATCAAAAATTTTTGCATACAATTTGCCGACGATGAGCAAGCTTATGCCGCGGTAGTTTTTGCACTCTTGCTGTGACCCATTTCCCATATAAAGCGGCACGATGACAGCCTTACACCAATCTCTTGGTACGCTGCCATTCCTCCAACAAAGGTCGAAAAGGCAGTACAGCTGGCAAGCTACCACGCCTTGTCCTGCTTTCAGCATCTCGACAGAGATCCTATCAAGTCCCGCAGCTTTTCCCACTTTCATGCTATTCATTGCTTCCACTATTTCTTCCATACTTATGACTTCTTCCTTACCAATTTCATTCATTTCCCAGAAACTAGTCTGTAATTACATATCCTCTTTTTCAAAAAAAATATCTCTCATACGTTGATAAAGAAGTCTTACTTTAAAAATTTGACATGACGAATATAATTATATCGAAATTTAACTGCCTCGGTGACGCAACTCTGTTGGTAGCAAGAATAAGTGACTGCCGCGCTGAGGTCTCAGGTTTGCATCCCCGGTCGAAAAAATATTTGTGTGATCCGCAGTTTAGATAACCCCTACCTACACCTTCGCCCGTGGAATATTTCGACATCCCGTCGAACCTATTTAATCCCGTGGCTTATAAATTCTACAATGATGCATAACAATTTGCTCGATATGTCGACATTTATAACTACTGCTCTGCTTCCCAGTGTAGTAGCGTAATGATATATAGCCTATAGCCTTCCTCGATAAATGGGCTATCTAACATAATTTTTCATATCCGACCATTCGTTCCTGAGATTAGCGCGTTCAACCAAACAAACAAACTCTTCAGTTTTATAATATTAGTATAGATATGTACGTTAATCAGTCGCTTACATCTTATATCACAAGGTTAATATTAGCTCAAATTGGCCTAGACAGGCGTTGTGACTTGTGACAATATCCCAAAAGCTTTCTATTTTCTAGCATTGGATGCGGCCGGCGCAAATCTGAATGTTATGATGACCTTTGCAGGACTTAGACTGAATTGATGAAAATAAACGTGATATCATCAACATAGACAGGAGACTGCCATGTTGAATGTTAACACGACTTGTAGCTATGCCAAATTGCTACACAATAGAAACAGCTGCATATTTTTACTTATTAACATACTGATAATTGATAAAAGTCACCACGATCAATCATTTTGTAATGCCTTAGCGATAAATGAATTTAAGTATAAAATTGTGACGGTAAGTTACAATCGTCAAATAAAATTTATATACATTTCTTTTGTATATCTACGCTGAAATCTAAGCATCCTAATTAGATTTAAATCTAACACTTTAGTTCGGAAAGATCTTATAAATATAACATTAAATCACACCTATTTGCAATTATTACCCTACCTTTCCGTTTATGAACAATCTACTCACGTGCTCTTCGTACCAAAAAATCTTTCTAATTGATTTATGGTGTTTTTATACAATTTATATGGGAAAAGTTTGTAGTAATTCCTGTCATTTAAAGTCTAAATAGGATTGAATGGAACAAAAAACAATTGTGGTGTTTTAGTTTTTATTGCTAACGTTAACTTTTCCAAAATCTGTAAATGCAGTTAAAAAATCTATAATAAAATATGAATGGTCTCCTAAGAACGTTTTCCTGTAACTATAACGGTTAAAGAACCTGCCCCCTCTCTAAAATCCACCCTATATAATGTGTATGTAATTCCTTTTAGGCATAATGCTCGTCGGTACGACCTGAATAGAAACTTCCCGGATTTCTTCAAAGCCAATACCAAACAATCGCAGCCGGAGACCGAAGCAGTGAAAGAATGGATCAGCAAGATTCAGTTTGTGCTCTCCGGTTCGTTGCACGGGGGCGCTCTCGTCGCTTCCTATCCATTCGACAATACGCCTAGTTCCAGTAACTATCAACTTCTTTTTTATTTTATTAATCATTAAATCTTTTTCGTGGTTATGGAAGCCGTAAAAAATGATGACTAACCGTACCAAAATTCATCAAATTCAGTGCAGCGATTAAGGCATAAAAGCGTAATAAACGAGAGTGTAACCGCTTCCTTCTATATTTAAGATAGTATTCGGCTCCTTTAGGCCTCCTAATAATATTGTTGTAACTTTGCTCACCTATTGAGCACTGACTGGTCAGGGGTACAATGAGTTGAATCTAAGTTAAATCAGATTAGTGGCACTCTACGGTAATCACTAAGACACTCAAAGAACACCTGTCATATAATTCTGCGTAGTTTTTGGAAATTATCATCATTTGCTAGCTTGCTTAGGGGCGGGTTACTTAACTTACTACGTGAGGTAGTACCTACTAGTGTAAGGTACTTACACAACCAGCTGTACAAATCCAGGAAAGGCTACGTATTTATGTAGAATCAGTCATTAGTAATAGTTATAAATTGTAAACACAGGTAGAATAGGTAAGTACTTACCAACTTTAAAAATATCGTTTATTTTCACGCTAACAAGGAATATGCAGATCATCGGTTTGGTGTTCGGGTGAAGTATACTATAAAATAATCTAAAAAATAAAATATTTAGGTGCAAATCATTTTAGTTTTCATCTCAATTCCCACGAAAGAATCTATTATTATTCAAAATCTGGTCGAAAACTGCATTCTATCCGCTAGCGTAGAAAGTGTTTTCTGAATTTGCTTGCTTAGGTTTTATTTTCTTTATTTTTAAAGCTTTACTCTACAATGCTTTTACTTACGAATTAATACTTAGCCTAGTCATTTTTATTTAATTTGACATCCATCTTCCTTTTTGGTTTTGGCAGGAACGGACGTGGTTATAACTTTGCCGCACCGCTTTATTAGGGTAGAACTTAGACCAAATCTGGACATGAATACTGTCTAGAAGAATGTACCTCTTATATAAGAAGAAGTTCATATTTTCAACTGAAAATAAAAAAAAAAACAAGTTGCAAAAAACAAGGAAGTTTCAAATTTCTTGACCCTGGCATTGGCAAGCCAAAAAAAGTAGAAAGATTAGGAAGAATTACAAAACCGTTTTATTTTATTTTTTAAATTTTAAAGTGATAAAAATCACTACTAATCATTTTTTGCCACATATCGATAATGATAATGATATGTAGGTCACTTGACAGTTTATCTAAAGCTCTCTTGACTCTTGATAACGACTGATATAATAGATCCTATCTGTTCCCATAAAAATGTAATCGACAAGGAACTAAAACATGTATGGTGGCCTATGTCTCTCGCTGTATAAATAAATAAATATAAATAAATACATTAGCACAAATAATATAATATAATTCTTACATTAGACATTTTGTTTTACACAGCGCCGTCTAGTCCAAAGTAAGCTAATATAAGCTTGTGTTATGGGATCTAGACGACTGATAAACATACTTCTATATTTCTAAATACATACATATTATACATAGGAAACATCCAATTTCCGAAACAAACATTTGTGGATCACACAAATATTTTTCCGACCCGGGAATCAAACCATGGACCTCAGTCGCGGCAGTCGCATACACTACCACTGCGCCACCGAGGCAGTATCCATGTAACATTGGGTAAAATAGTTAAAAAAGTCAAAGTATAATTTGATATTGATTTTTTTTTGGGGAATGAGTTTATGCGCCGTCATTCCTGCTGTGTGGGACTCCCGGGCCTTCGGGTGCCGTAATACCCACTAAATCCCGCGTTGTTTCTCTTTCTTCCCAACCGGTCGCAGGATAGGCCTAAGGATTATTCCCGGCGACCTGACTAAGGAGTTTCCCCAAAATGAGGCTCTCAGGGGTCTCAATCTGTTCCAATTGGAATCGTATTGAGTTGAGAAAGAGCAGATCAAGTCCCACGAGTCCAAGCCCGTACGAACGACGACAGGTTTTTTAAGTTGTAATTGGAGATGTTTCTTAATTTTTATTTCTTCCAACATGTCCGCTGAATGCAGTATTCCAAAGCTACGCGCACACACCCTCGATCGCGCCAGATGATGACGTTTTCCGTCATTTGTCCTTGGTGTATTCCAACAACCACGCCAAGATGTCTCGTGGAGTTTCCTGCAAGTCTGGTTCACCGAGGTTCGAGCAAGGAATTACAAATGGTGCCGAATGGTACCCCCTAACAGGTAAATTTATACCTTTATGAATACCGTTTATAATTGTTGTGTGGTAAATAATACTTCATCTTCAGTGGAATTATCATCATCACATATTAAGATTAATTTCAATAATCAGACGAAGGTACACCATAGTCGTGCCATAGACGAGATATATTTAAGTAAACAAACTCTAGAGATGTTACGTATAGAGGTATAGACTAACTAACGTAGCTTATAGTGATGTAACAATTATGCCTCAAAGCGGTAAATTATGTTAAACATTGTAGGTAGACAGAAAAGACTGAAAGATAAAATAGACTATGCGTATGTTGCAGTGGCGAAAATGGTCGTTTATACGCCTCCCGCTGTCGTCTCTGGTTCGAATCTCGATAGAAATATTTGTGTGATCCCCCAATCTTTATACAAAATATCCGCCAATACAAAAATAAATATAACTTCTAATAAGTATTTTAACTTAACTAACTAACTATCATCACGCTGTATCCCTGACGGGGTAGTCAGAGAGGACAGATCATGGCTTCGCGATCAATGCATACTTCTTTTGCTTCCTGCAGATTCATTAACCGCTTTATACACGCACGTCTGGGTATCCGAGTACTTTGACTTAATCGTTTTTAAACAATCTGCTAACGTTGTCTTCATATGTAAGTCTCGGCCTACCCTGACTCCTACTGCCCTCTACTTTCGCACAATATATTCTTCGTCAATCGTTCCTGACTCGTTCGTTGAAGTGAGGAAAAGTATCCTTAATGAGTGGCAAGGCAATACCGTCAGCCTTATGGGAACTTTACCGTTGACTTCGGTACGGAGGCATTCTTCGACATCTAAGTCTTCACCCCATGCCCTTTCTTTTCTGTTAATAATTTTAATATGTAGGTTATTTATAGTTATTTTAGCCTTCTTTTAATATTTTAGTAACTAATAATTATAACAGTTCACTGTATTTAGTATATATTACATACATACATACATATTGTCACGCCTTTATTTCCGAAGGGGTGGGTAGAGGCATACCGTATGCATATTTATATCCCAAATAACAGGTGTCCCATTGCCGTGTTGAAATGGACAGGCGTAGGCTGTGGCGACCTGCTGTTTTCGCCTTCAACTGGGCTTAACGACTGCCATTTTACTGGCAACCGGGTCCGACGGCTTAACGTGCCTTCCGACGCACGGAAACGCTCGCAAATGTAAATTCCACAAAGTGGTCACCCATCCAAGGACCACCTATAGCGAATGTTGCTTAACGCAATGATCGTTTACAGAACACTGAGTCAGCGGGGCCACGAGCGATATATTATGGTATATTTTTTACACAGCACCATCTTTCCCAATTAAGCTATATAATACAAGTTTGCTTTCTCGCGCAAAGACTTTCCATAGCTATTCAGCGTGGAAATGCTGACTGCAACATGGGTACCCTACCGAGGGGACCCAGTCTAAATTTTGATAAATAGGTTAGGTAATTTTGTTAGTTTTAATGTTAAATTGATTTTTGTTTTGTTTTTGACTGTAATAAAATATATAAATCTTTATATACATGAAAAAAAAGTTTGCTATAGTAAATTTATCAGTGGTCTTTATTTTAACAGTTTATCCCATAGCACTAGCTTTTATTAGCTTAATTTGGGCTAGAGAGTTAGACGGCCGTTATGTGAGAATGTCCTAAAAAATGTAATTACTTAAAATTCGGTTGTATGCCATTTAGTTAAAAATCAATTTAATTTCAATTAATTTAAAGTAATTGCATGTCTTAACACAAAATGGAAACCGGTGAAATAATACCCACAATTTTACAATTGCGATCATAAAGCTCAATTGCAAAAAATATTTTTTCCAAATAACATTGGCATATTAATAATCTTATATATTATATATGCGAAAGTTTGTGTGGATGTTTGTTACTCTTTCGCGTAAAAACTACAAAATAGATTTTAATGAAAATACAATAATATAGCATATACATCAGAATAACACAGGCTACTTTTAATACCGGGAAAAGTTCCTGTGGGAAACGGGAACGGTAAAACTTCTCAACGCGGGCGAAGCAGCGGGCGTCAACTAGTCTTAAATAAAAGGAAAAATAACATTTATTTAAAATAATGATGTACGTAAGCCATTTGTAAGCACACTAAACTGTGCATGCAACTAGGTACCTATAATTTATTAATCACAATCATCACAATTACAAATTGACATGATAAAATAAATATTGCATTGCATCCATTTCGCAACGCATTGTAACTCACCTTAAAATCCTATTTTAAATACATTTATCAGAATGTTGCATTCCTAAATGGTTCGCACTTATTATCTTTAAGAGTTCCACTATCAATTCTTGATTACAATAAAGATATCAGTAGTGATACATATACTTCATGACTCTGAAAAAAAATGTTATTCATTTTGTTAACTGAAGGACATCAAACCAGAACTTAACACCAAACAGGAAATCTTAGGATCTATTTCGATTTGGAAAATTCAAGGTCACTACGAGTGGCCAAGTTGTCGATCATCAAAAATTCATAATCATTAATAAACTAACTTTTATTAACTTAAAAACTCGTACCACAGACCATCATGAGGAGTGGGTCTCCTCAATTGGCAATCGTGCGATAGTTCACGTGACTGATAAAATATGTTGGTATCTATATAATTCGGGTCTTATTCCCTCATATAGATCGCGACGTATGCTTTTGAGTACAAATGCTAACTCATGGTTTGCCGTTATTTCCACCGAGTGTAGAATCGAATCATCCGTTGTCTTGGTCTTGGGTTGACTGATGTATGCGGCACAAAATTTGACTGTTTCATGTATTTAATATGTGTGTTTAAAAATATATAAGTATTGTTATCAGTTGTCGAAATCCCGTAGTACGAACAAACTTGTACTAACTTATCTGGGCTGCTTTGCCCTTCCATTGCGATGTGCGAGCATGCGCACTATTTAGGTTAGACTGACTTGACTTGAAATTTGTATGTTTAAATACATATTATTTTGTGTTAGCTACAACGATTTCGATATAATATCCGAATGAACGTAGTCATGTATAGATAATACAACAGCGATTATTAGAATTGCTAGATAAAACTAGAAGCCTTGGCCCAATGGACCAAATAAACTTAAAACACAATAATTGCCTGTCTGCCTCGTATGCCTATGCCTAAGGAGTAGACTTGTCTCTTCATCTAAGTAGGCGGTCGCCGGCCACGGAGATCTTTTTTGGGCCTCTTACACCCACAATACTTTTGTCTAAAGACAATACTATCAGGCCCATGCACAAAATTGCCCAGTGAAATTAAAAGTCTAGATACAACACAGAAGATAACTCTCAGTTCTATGACGTCACTTATGAGCAATACTTCCTCTTTTATTTATAGTGAAAATAGACAAATTAGTTGTATTAACAAGACACGCTGAAATTCTTCGCTATACATTTCGGTTCTGTAGATGAGAACAGGGCAAATAGTATG
Source organism: Thumatha senex (assembly GCA_948477245.1). Lineage (NCBI taxonomy): Eukaryota > Metazoa > Arthropoda > Insecta > Lepidoptera > Erebidae > Thumatha > Thumatha senex. The sequence continues at coordinate 10,904,177 of OX419735.1, forward strand.
TAAATATAGTCATAGGCATAGGATCACAGACTATAAATCAAAAGTCGTTGTCGAGATATCAGAGAACATCACATGTAAACATTAATTCTTTGTTTTTTTTTATACCACTGAGGTGGCCGACAAGCATACGGCCCACCTGATAGAAAGTGGTCACCGTTGCCTATGGACGTTTGCAACACCAGAGGTGCAGCACTCGCGCTGCCGACCCTTTATAAACTTTCTAAGACCCCTTTTGAAGAACCCCATACTGTAGACGTTCAGGAAAACCCAGGCAGGGAGTTAATTCTAAGCGTTCGCATAATAAAGCCTCTATCGTATCTAACCGTATGCGTGCGCTCCGGATGCAAAGTGTGAGGGTGAACACACTGTCTATGGCGAGCGGTGCGATGATAGAAGGTAGCCGTGGGCATCATATAAAACAACTCATGAGCACAGACCGGTTTCACCGGCACACGAGCTGAGCTAAATACTGGCAGGATAACAAACAGGTAAAGCTTTCATTTATTTGCTTTAGGGGTGGATGAGGCACAAACATAGCACACCTTCGCCAAAGTACATAAATAAATTCGCCTTTAATGTTTGGTAAGTAGGCTTCTAGGTTAAATTCAATATTATTGCAAGACTAGCGGACGCCTCGCGATTTCAGCCGCGTAGTGCCCATTCTCGTATAAGGAGGAAGGAAGAAGAAGTTCGACACCGCCCGCTAGTTGACAATCCTCATAGCACGCCGTTCTACCGAGTCGAAAGGTCGAAGCTGGTATTCAGGTGCACCAGCCCAAAGGTGACAGTACTCCATGTGCGACCGCACTTGCGACTAATAGAAGACCAGTGTTTGCTTTACAGTAGTGTACTGTCGCGCCCTGTTGAGCACTCCGAGCTTTTTGGACGCCAGCTTCGCCTTGTCCTCTAAATGACTACGGTATTGGACGTCACTACCCAACTAACAAAATATTTCCTTGTAGTGGCTAAGAAAGCCAAAAATAATACTCTTTTAAGAGCCGTATAATCGCTAATGAGAGTGCGTTTGGGCACAATTTATAAGCACAGTAATCTTATAATCCCCTTATAGTTGCTTTAGTTATAGCTTTTATTTCTTATACGTGTTTTATTATGGCAAGTAACAGGATAGTTAAATATATTAATAATGTTAATAAGGGTGATCACTCTTATATGTATTTTATTATGGTAATCAACAAGAGAATAAAATTTTTAACAGCAAAACAAAGACTTTTAAAAACCTGTTCAGTCTAAAACTGTGTGTTTAAAACACTGCAATAAGTATTTTTGTTTAGTGATCTATATTTTCACAACAAAACTTTAAAAAAAAGGAAAATCGTCAACCATTTTAATAAAAGTAAAACGGTAAGTTATAATTTATTTCATGAATTTAGGTCAATTATGTTCTTGGTTATAGTGAAAACTGTGTGAGAAATTAAATGCATGACAAAATGTGATACGCAGAATCCTTTTTTATCAACGCACCCTTGATTTAAGCGGTTTTTTGTTATAAATATGATTAATTGATCGAGTCACGTTTTATATAAGTCTACTATAAGAGAAAAAGCAATTCGTACATCGTTTACAAGGAGACTAAGAGATTTAAAACTTTGTAATGGTTCCATTAGTGGCATAAGATTCTGCCATTTCACATTTAGTTAGGGTTCCTTTCTCACAAGTAAAATCCCGTACCCGTACCATAGGTACTACTATTTTATAGATAATATTTTCTTTGTTCTCAGATTTCACAACGGAAGTATAACGTTGGTAAATTTCTAACAAAATTTCTTTAGATAATGCCTGATTTGAAAACCAGCCTCCTTCTACGTGTATAGGAATTTTGAAATTCGGCAGCCAGAAATAAAATAAAAATGATGACTAATATAAATACTTGATTTTTAAATTCGTTGTTTTATTTTACACAAAATTTGGAGTAATGTTATAAAGTACAATACTGAATTATATTTAATAATTAACATTAAATGTCAGCACATGAAATTGTACAAGTAATCAATTATGCCAGGAATGTCCAGTATCAATTTCTTTAATGCATATCTACTTAAACTTCGGAAAGAGCGTATCCGTCAGAGGACCAATGTGGTCGATATAGCTCGCAGGGTAAGTACATTAAAGTGGCAATAGGCTGGCCACATCTGTAGAAAAACGGATTGCCAATAGAGCAAACGAGTTCTGGATTAGAGACCGCGACTCGGCCAACGTACTGTAGGACGACCCCAGCCAGATGGAGCGATGACTTGGAAAATGTCGCTAGGACGGACTGGATGCGGAAGGTGCAGGACTATGTGGCGTGAATTGGGAGAGACTCACATCCAGTAGTGGAATGCCATACGCTGATTTGATTGATTGCTATATCTACTTTATTTTTTCGAGCAATGTACACGCATAAAATTTCTTTTGTATTGTATCATGTAGTATTTTCTGCGGAACCACTGGATGGTTCGTTGGTAACAGTTGACCTTTTCGGGCAGTGAAAGTTGCGGGATTAGGCACAACAATGTTTTCGTATATTTTTTTACTTTTCTTTTATAACCACCACTCCTATTCCTCCTTATTTTAGATTTAAACTTTAAAAATTCAGTAATCAATTCACATCTGCTGAACTTTCAATGTAAAACTTTGTTATGTAAAACATTGAAATATAACTGCATAAAGAACTATAACTTTATAATTAGTATATAAGTAAAATTGGATTGCTAGCATTCTTGTAAAGATCATGAAAAATGCTATTATTCGTTTGTTGGATAAACATCATATACATCGCTGCTATAAGTTAAAAAGTATCATAGTTATCTTGTGCATTAGCTTAATAAAAAGAAATGGCCATATTTAAAACCTTTAAATGACTATGATTATTATACGGTTAAAAAGCAATGTAACTAGGCTCTATATGAAGAATACTTTTTGAATTCCTATTGTAGTCATATTAATTGGGTTTATAAACGTTTAACCAACCTAATTATAAGAATTAAGGTAATATTAGCCAAATCCTCTTTTAATATGTCATTTTAGGCACATTGTCGTAATCGATGCCATTTTAAAACTACTATAATGGTTAAGACCTTATAGAATCAACTTTATAAGGTCATCTTGTTTGTTGGGTAGAGATCTTAACACCAAGGATCCCACTATTGGAGATGGAACAAGGTGTGCCCTGGAATTGCGGCGCTACAGTAAATGGGGCTTTTCTTAGCGGTGAATGCACAAACTTGAGTCGGGTTAAATTGTACAAGATTTTGTCTACCCCAATCGGACACTATTGCAAGAGTAGCCTCGATTTTAGACAGAAGTTGTTCACGACTTTCTTCCACTGCAGACAGGGGGATATTGGAGCGACCCGTGTAATAAGTGTCACCCGTACTATGATCTGCATAGCAATAAATACCTTCAATGGACAGCATGTCATTGATATGCAGCAAAAACAGGGTAGGTGACAACACTGGTGACATTTATGACCATGTAGTCCGAACGTCAACCGTCAACGACGGCTCTCATAGTTCTTCAATAGATAGTTCTTAAATAATTCAGGCCATCTGCAAGCAAAACAATAAATTTTCTGCAAATATTCATTCAGATTCTTTTTCCAGGTGGCATGCAAGATTATAACTATCTGTGGCATGGATGTATGGAGGTTACACTGGAGATTTCTTGCTGCAAGTTTCCACCGGCACACGAGCTGGCTAAATACTGGCAGGACAACAAACAGGTAAAGCTTTCATTTATTTGCTTTAGGGGTGGATGAGGCACATACATAGCCACACACCTTCGCCAAAGTACATAAATATTTTCGCCTTTATTGTTTGGTAAGTAGGCTTCTAGGTTAAATACAGTATTATTGCAAGAGTAGCAGACGCCCCGCGATTTCAGCCGCGTAGTGCGCATTGTCGTGGGAATATGGGGATAAAAGTTAGCCTAAATTACTCCTATAATATGAGCCATCGAGCAGTGAAAGTCCTGTTAAAATATTTTAGAGATTATCCGGAACAAATAGACAGACCCGCAGAGAATAAATATTTTTTTTATTTTAGTTCCGTATAACTTTCATAATACATTTAGTTAATTTGGAATAACAAACAGACTCTTCAGTTTTATTTATTTGTAAAGTTAATGTGTTACCAAATTATACATTAAGTATCCATATAATTCATAAGTTCGTTTACTAATTAAAATGAGTTCTGAAAGAGCTAATAACTTTTTGTATGGTAAGTCCTAGTCCTTTTATATGGTTTGTTATTTTATTTATCCATCACGCCTTATCCCCGAAGGGGTGGCACAGACATATTAGGTATATGCCCACTTTTCACCGTGTATATTCCTGTCCCACGAAATAGGTGGTGAGCCCATTGCCGTGTTGAAATAGACAGACGCAGGTTGTGGCTACCTGCTGTTGAATTTTTTTAAGCCGCCCTATGGCCTTCAACCAGGTTTAACGACTGCCATTTTACTGGCAACCGGGACCAACGGCTTAACGTGCCTTCCGAAGCACGGAAACGCTCGCAAATGTAAATGCCACAAAGTGGTCACCCATCCGAGGACTAGTCATAGTTAAAGTTGCGTAACTCAGTAATCGTTTACAGAACACTGAGACCGCGGGGCCACGAGCGCTTCTTGTTCTTCTTTTTTGTTGAATATTCTATCATCATCATCATCCGAGCGTCTGTCCCAGTTGCGTCTCGCGACGCCCGGGGTCCGCTTTCCTACTTTTTCTCCTCCACTTCGCACGGTCTTCGGCATACCCTGTAGTGAGACCATTGGCACGCATGTCATCCCTTACGACGTCAAGCTAGCACTTCTTGGGTCTTCCCCTCTTACCGGGACCCGGCGGGGCTGACATGGCCAGACATTTGTTACCTACGTAGCCCGGCGGTTGCCGCAAGACGTGACCATACCAACGAAGGCGACACTCTTGCAACTTGTCTGCAATGTCACGGACGTGAAGGCCGCCTCGGATGCGGGAGTTCCTCACGCGGTCCATCCGCGTGACCCCACACATCCACCGCAGCATCTTCATTTCCGTGACACGCAGCTCCTGATTGTGTCGCTCCAATATCGGCCACGTCTCACTGCCATGTAAAAGGACAGGTCTAATAATGGTTTTGTAGACCTGTCCCTTCAACCGGATCGGCATTTTAGGGTCACAAATGACACCGGTCATCTCCCGCCATTTGGCCCACGCGGCAGCAATGCGTGACTTGACATCGCAATCGATGTCACTGGACGTGTGAAAAACAGATCCCAGGTATTTAACCCGGTCCGTGCGCTCGACCAAATCACCGCCTATGCGGACGGATGTGGGATCTGTCGAGTTTAGTGCCAAGTACTCGGTCTTCGCCACATTTAGTTTCAGACCGCCGTTCTCAAGCGTCTCCTTCCACGCCTTCACACGTCGCACCAATCTGCCCCTGTCCGCGTCTGCCAGCGCAATATCGTCAGCATACATGAGCAACCATGGAGGCTGCTCATGCGGGTTTCTGATGCTGTCCGACAATTCGTCTAATATTACACTGAACAGAAACGGCCTAAGGACCGAACCCTGGTGTACCCCGACGGTGATGGGGAAGGGTTTCGTGTCGCCAACAGCAGTCCGAACCATTGAATCGGAGTCACAGTACATGTCCCGGATAGTGTCAATATAGACCTCTGGAACCCCTTTGGACCGCAGTGCAAACCAGATCATCGCACGAGGAACACAGTCGAAGGCCTTCTGCATGTCTAGAAACAAACAGTGCAGAGGCGTGTTCTTCGACCTGTATTTCTCTGCGACAACCCTCAGGGCAAAAACAGGGTCCGTGGTCCCATAACCAGGGCGAAACCCATATTGACATCCCGAGAGAGTACACTCCTGCCGGATCCGAGAGTCTATAATCCTCTCGAAGATCTTCATGGTGTGGGACATCACCTTAATACCGCGGTAGCTCCCGCACTCCTGCACTGACCCCTTACCTTTGAAGACTGGATAATACTCAGTCTCCATTGGTTTGGGATCTGCCCGCTAAGGAGTATGCGGTTAAAAACGTTTACTAAGATGCCCACACCGCGAGGACCCATCGCCTTCCAGGCTTCGATGGGGACTCCATCGGGTCCGACAGCTTTCCGATTCTTCATGCGGCGAAGCGCAGTCACGACTTTTGTTGAATATTATATACCTACCTATATTATTGTGGTATTTTTTTGTACCCTGCTACTGTTAGGTATCTGAATATCCTAAATCGGTTCTGGATGATTAGTCTTTAGCTGTTGCATAAAATGCTGATTCATAAAATGTGACAGAGGCAGAATTTGTAAACTTGTAAAGTAAGGGCGTTAATGGCTTACATCTCTTTTGAGAGACATGGGCTTTGTTAATGTTGGCGCCAGTCCCCCAAATGGGTAACCCATAAGGCTCTCTCAATCTAGTATTGTTGAGGTACACAATGATCAAGAATGAATCAAATGAATTTTAAAAAATGCAAATGAAGGAAAAAAAACTGATTTTTTTACTTATGTGACACGACACATGCAAGCTTGCAAGAGCGTAGAAATATCGGTGTGGTGTGGTGAAACAATAAGCATTTGGTAAATAACAATACTTCCTATAACAATGATCAAGTCAGTTAAAATCATTCTAAGTATTTTTATTATATTTTATTATTTTATATATTATAAAGCTGAAGAGTTTGTTTGTTTGTTTGTTTGGTTGAACTCAGGACTACTGGTCGGATTTGAAATTTTTTTTTGTGTTAATTTGCCCATTTATCGAGGAAGGCTATAGGCTATATATCATTACGCTACTACACTGGGGAGCAGAGCAGTAGTCATAAATTTCGACAAATCATGCAAATTTTTATGAATCATTGTAGAATTTATAAGCGACGGGATTAAATAGGTGCGACGGGAGGTCGAAATATTTCACGGGCGAAGCTGTGGGGGTCATCTAGTTTATTTTATACGAACTGACCCGCCCGGCTTCGCCCGTGACATACTTCGAACCCCGTGGCACTCATTTAATCCCGTCTTATATAAATTTCACGATAATGTATAAACATTTTCCAAATTACTTGATTACTTTCTCCGCTCTCAAGTACCTACTACGCCAGCGCCCGCACGGCCCGGTCGAATTTTTGTTACACGAAATTAATTTCTTTGCGCATTTTTTTGATATTGCCATATCGCCTAAGATATTAATTTAATTAGCAAAGTGTAAAGGGACAAAATAATCTTCATAAAATGCTGAAACCAACTAACATATTAAAAATTATAAGGATTAATAATGTATTTGTGTAAATAGCCTTTAAATTACCGCTTTATTATTGCTGTTTTTTAAAGTGTTAAAATGGATATAGTACGATATCCTTAAGAGATAGACATATACCGTCGCGGACTTTTTTGTAGACCTATATTAGATACATAATTCGACAATACATTATTTTGTTATTTCTTAAAGGGTTGAGACAGCGTTTTCGTTAAAAGCTCCCAGACGGCTTATTTTTTTCCGACACCGCCAACATATATCGTTATAATTAAGTTAATGTATACAAAAACTGAACAAAATATACATAAAAATCTTCTCTATGAATCACTCTATCTATTAAAAAAAAAACTGCATAGACATTCGTTGCGTAGTTTTAAAGATCAAGTATACATAGGGACAAACAGCCAAAACCGACTTTGTTTCTAAAGTACCTACGCCCGCGCACGGACCTGTCGAATTATTGTTACACGAAATTAATTTATTTGCGCATTTTTTGATACTGCCATATCGCCGAAGATATTCATTTAATTTGCAAAGTGCAAAGGGACAAAATAATCTACATAAAATGCTGAAACCAACTAACATATTAAAAATGATAAGGATTAATAATGTATTTGTGTAAATAGCCTTTAAATAACCGCTTTATTATTACTTTTTTTTTTTAAGTATTAAAATGGAATAATACGTTATCCTTAAGAGATAGACATATAGCGTCGCGGACTTTTTTGTGGACCTATATTAGATACACAATTCCACTTTACATTATTTTGTTATATCTCAAAGGGTTTAGGCAGCGTTTTTGTTAAAAGCTCCCAGACGGCTTCTTTTTTTCCGACACCGCCAACATATATCGTTATAATTAAGTTAATGTATACAAAAACTTAACAAAATATACATAAAAACCTTCTATAAGAATCACTTTATCTATTTAAAAAAAACTGCATTGAAATTCGTTGCGTAGTTTTAAAGATCTAAGCATACATAGGGACAGACAGCTAAAAACGACTTTGTTTTATAATATGTAGTGATGATACGTACTTCAACTAACAATAATAAGCTTTTAATGCGGATTCGTCCTAATCAATATACACATATCACATTCTTTATCGTAATCATGACAAAATACGTACACGTCGTTAGTTAATCAGTGTGTGTGATAAAACTAGCCAGCAGGAAACACGATATGTGGACATAATGTAATCTACCTACTTATAAATAGATTAATATTTTATTTTCGCAGCCGTAGCATAATATTATGAACCATAATGAATCATAGAGTAGAATAGCGTAATATAAGGAACCATGGAAACGCTCACACGTATTGCCTCTCCTTAGAATCCAGGTTCTTCAAGTAGAGCGTGAAAAGGCACATGTTTATTGTGAACTGTGAGAGTGGCCTTCAATTTGCTAGATGTCGCCATGGCTTTCCATCAAGTGGGCGGCGTCATTTTTGTCTAGATAAATATAAAAAATCTATTAAATTCTAATTTATATTGTAATAAAATAAACTTTTAAATTATATAGGTATAAAATAAAAAGTAAATATTATTATATTGCACACCATGGCAACTTCGTAACGTGGTCACAATTCGATTGTTTTAACACCATTCTAACCCCCTCACTTGCTGTTATACCTCCACAAAATACCTAACACATAGTAAGAGGTGAGGGTCTCTTAATAAGTACCCGAGGTGAGAGCTAAATTCGCTCTAATAGAGTATGTGACATAGTCTCTTGCGGTTCGTGGGGTACCTAATGCTAACTGAATTGACTCGGGCATTAGCGCCCATTAAGGAAACCATGGAGGTCAGTCTTTCAACCTACCAACACTGCCTAAAAGTCCCTATCTCTCAATGACAGAGGATTCCAAGCTTCTAAGCGAGGATTTTTATACTTCCCGCTTCCGAGACTATACATAAAACCTAACCTAAACCCTATTATACATAAAAAAGAGTGGAAAGGGAAGGAGAAATTAATAAAGAAGCTGGGTACCTAAAATATATAGAATATTGAAAATATAGGGACAGGCAGGACTCTTTCACAAGCTCCAACAAAATGCAGTACTCAGGTAAACCTAGCTGATTCAAGGACATCTGAAATGAAAACCCTCTCGGCTCCGGTGCGATCAGTTGCGTTTGGTCTGGTGTGGACTTGTGAATTGAAGCATCGTTAGGAGTTCCTATTATTCTTGTTAAGAGCTACTCGTACTTTAAGAGAATTGACTTCAAAATTCAAAAACATAGTATATCTAGGTACTGATTTCGAATTCAAACTAAGAACAATCATACCCTAAATTGAAAAGTTTACTGTTTTAGTTAAAGAGCATCAAAGTATTTAAAGAAAGTGTAAAAGATCAATATTTTTGTCTAAGAAAAAAGCTGGTATATATTAAAATATTTTATTGGTGTTTAAAATACAATATGTCGACATTTACATGCACAAACTTTACATTTTAAATAAATATATTAATTATATTAACGAATATCGTCACTTCATGATCGGATATAGGCTAACAGAGATGCAGCAATGAAGAGTAAGACGGTAGGTGGGTGAATTACAGCTGAGCTCCAGTCACCGCTATGTATGCCGATGACTCCACATGCGACTCTGCCCACGTTGCCTGGTCCATGCACAACAACGGCGCGCCCAAGGATATTGTTGGTGCCTCGAAGTGTCAGAACATTGCTAGTCTGGTTCACCGTGAGAATGTTATCTTCAATATTGGGTGGTTCATTTTGCAAGGACACACCTTTCATCGCTGAAGCCGCTACTGGATTAAATACGGCACCTGTGTGTGCGCAAGAACTGATATCTCCTGTAGCATGCACTTGTACCGTATATGTTGCACTCACTCCTGTTATTCCTCCAGTGGCTAAAATTGAATCCTCCATTTCGGTATATGTAACAAGTCCAATAATATCAGGACGTGTAGGATCTCTAGACGAAATTACAGCAATAGCAACTCTGGGTCCTGGAGTATTGGCATTAGCCAAAACTGAAAATGCAAGGAGAAAAAAGGAACCCACAAGTATCGACATGATTATGCGTTAGTCACAGCAGAGAAATAACTAATATGAGAAATACCAAATGACTGTTCTTTTTAAATGGTGACATGAAATGAGATAAGATGTGGTTGATAACGAAAGGACTAAATATTTATCAAGTGCTTATCGTAATCATGGATTGGAAATACTGATTATACATTAGTAAGCTTTTATTAAACATCAAATAAGTCCGAGACTACCAGGACTTTAATTGGTCGTGCTATTTAGTGTCTAGCACATAAGACCTGTTAGCCTTTTTGTTACCACCTCACTAAAAAGGCAACGGGTTCAAAATTTAACATCTAAAATAGACACATTTTATTAAATTTATTCGGCCCTTTAGACCCACCCCAGTTCCGTGCTTCGGAAGGCACGTTAAGCCGTTGGTCCCGGTTGCCAATGGCAGCCGTTAAGCCAAGTTGAAGGCACTATGGGCGGCTTAAAAAATTTCAACATCAGGTCGATACAGCCTGCGCCTGTCCATTTCAACACGGCAATGGGCTCACCACCTGTTACGTGGGACAAAAATGCATACGGTGAAACGTGGGCGTTTAATATGCCTCTGCCTACCCCTTCGGGGATAAAGGCGTTACAATATGTATGTATGTATGTATTAAACTTCAAAGCCGATAATATTTTGGGTGCAATATTCTTCGCCATTCTGCAGGGAACCTACTCGTATAAAGCAGTTCAGTAATACCTAGGTACCTACATATTGTAGCGGGTGGTAGATTAGGTACTTAAACTTTGATTTTTTTGTCTGTACTTAAATTGCGTGGAATACTCACAATTAACTAAAAAAACCAGCCAAGTCCGAATGGGATTCGCGAACAAAGGTCCCGTACAACAAAAAAGAAATAATAATCATTTCTCTTGTATGGGAGCCCATCTAAAATATTTATTTTAATTTTATTATATATTTTTAAAGTTAATATACACCGTAAAACGGCGCGCAGAAGCCCCGCCCGTCTCCTGTGGCAAGTGGGCTATGGATGCAGTGTGTCGAGCCATCACGGCTAAAGAAGTTAGCCCCAACCCGTATCCGCTTCGCATCGTGGAACATTGTCACGCTGACTGGGCGTGCGGTAGAGTTGGCCGAAGTACTCTCCAGCGCCACGTTCACCCTTCGCGAAGGTTGGACGTGGCGTTCCTGCAGGAGAATCGGTGGAAAGGCAACAGAGCCCGGCCTCTGCAGAAAGGCTACAAGCTGTATTACACGGGTGCACCTGGTGGGGAGAACGGGGTGGCCGTGGTGCTCTCCGAGGGGCTGCAGAGCGGCATCTTGGAGGTGAAACGATGTAGCGACCGGTTTATGATCGTGAAGGTGCTTATCAATGGAATTATCACCCACCTTATAAGGGGAGCCCTTTCGATCGCATAATATTTTTTAGCATAATGTAGTTTGGCATAACAGTTTCAGCATAAAGTTTAACACATAAATTATGATTGGCAGAGTATTATAAACGCAGAATAGTTTTATTGGCATAACTTTAACTTACTCCAATTTTTCTTTATCATAATTTTAATCAGCATAAATGTAAAGGGTATAATTGATATACGCCTAAAGATAATTTATCATAAAATACAAAGCGCATAATGGAGGTATGCATAACCGTTTAAGTCATAAATTAATAATAAATTTAACTAAAAATATTTAAGAAATGATAAGACACAATTGTAAATAATCATCTCATGTATTTGATCATAATATCATAATATGAAACGATATTTTAAAAGTGTTATTAACTTTGGCTAGTTTTGGGCAAAGTCGTAGATAGGTACGACGACGAGCGAAGCGAGGAGGAGTGTTAGGTTACTTGTGACCACAACGCGCGAGCCGAGCGAGCGAAATGAGCGTGCCGCGGCAGCGGCCGGTGATGCGCCAGTACTGAATCGCTCGTTTTAATCTAGGTACCTTCTTTTTGTATTTTATTTATATTCTATTTATAGTACATTATAGTCTACATTCTATTTAGTATTAGTGTTAACATTTTGAACTTCAGTATAGTGACTATCGACATTTTTAATCAGTCGGTATTTCAATCTTAGACAGTTCAAGCTTACATATAAAAATAACAGCATTTACTCGTTAACATTATGGTATTCTACAGGGTGACTTTAAATAGGTGTAATTGTTTTAAGGGGGTAAGAGTACAGCCCATGGGATGTTCAAAAATGTGTGGAACACCTGGTCGATATCTGCTGGTTTCGGAAATACACGATACTTTAACTTTTTTAGGAAAATTACCAAAATTCAAGAGAAATCCTTAAAAATAAAAATAAATACTGGATGCATGGATTTTATTTTTATTTTATCTGATTGCTGGATAAATTATCCATAAAATAAAAACATCAAATGTTATGAATCAGTTAAAATTTTAGAGTTATGAGAGCTAAAACTTGTAACAATAAAAAAAAAATTGCTTTATCGAAATTTCAATTGATTTTAGTGAAAAATATCCACTCCGAACTGGTCGTACAAACGATGTCATTAAATTTCTTGTTTCCTTAGCTTTCTAAAAAGGTATAATAAGTGTACAAAATTCTAAGATAGCGCCCAACAAACTCAGTTATTGCCGAGTAGGTAATACGTAAACTGCACATTAATAACATTATTAGCACTTTACCATACTACCCTGCTAAGGTTTTTTCTTTAAGTGTCATTAATTTACCTCGTAACACGTCTCATTGATTTGCTTTAGTGGACTTTATGAATGCATTGTGTATTCTTGCCCATTTGGTTCTCCAAGCAAGTAAGGATGACTATGGTTAATTTTACTAAGAGTAGTATGAAAAAAATATCTAATGTAGATGAAATAATACTCATACTGATACAAAATAATAATATTTAATAAGAAAAAACGCAAGTTATCTTTACAATTAAAATACTCAAGTTATTTACATAAAGAAATAACAAAAACACAGTAGGAAAAACACGTTTTATAACACTTGATTTAATTAAAACACCTTATTATTTTAAATCTTGCTCAAATTGACCTCCTTGGTTCCTAATACACGCCCGTAGTCGTTTTCTAAGATTGGACCTAGTAACAACTCCCGTAAGATCTTGCTGTATTTGATTAGCAGCTGCTATGATTCTAGCTTTCAATTCTTCAACATTATTGACGGGAGTTGTATACACTAATGTCTTCATGTGACCCCATAGGTAATAATCATAGGGGGTCAAATCTGGACACCTCGCTGGCCACGGCGTCGGGCCTCCTCTGCCAATCCAACGAAGTGGAAACTTTTCATCCAGCCATTGTCTAACACTAGCCCGGTAATGGGCTGGGCAGCCATCGTGCTGGAAGATCATTTCTTCCCGGTTAGTTAGTGGAAAATCTTCCCGAACAGGAACATCTTCGAGAAGGTTGAATAAATGGTTTCGAAGAAAATCCTCGTAAGCTTCGCCATTTAAGTTGTTTGGTAAGAAATATGGCCCCACCAAGTATCTGTCAATAACGCCCATCCATACGTTTACAGAGAATCTTCTTTGATGAGCTCCTTCCTTGGACTTTCTTGGATTTTCTCCCCGTGTAGTCCAGTAGTGGAGATTGTGATAATTCGTTATGCCGTCTCGGTCAAACTTGGACTCATCCGTCCATAAGAATTTACTTAAAAACATTGCGTCTTCAGCGTCCATATGCTGCATGAAGCCACAGAAATCTACTCGTCTTGCAGGGTCTCCCTCCTCTAGCGCTTGAACAGGTGTGTAGTGGTATGGGTACTGTCGCGCTGCATGTAAAGTAAACCATACTTTGCATTGAGATAATCCCATTTGCCTGGCTACTATGCGTGTAGATGTAGTGGGATCTCTCGTAAAACGATCCAGTATTTCTTCTTCGTGCTCTGCATCCACTTGACGAGGTCTACCAGCATCGTGACGCCGCTCATGAACACTTCCACTTTCTCTAAGCCGTTGAAACGCCGCAGAAAAGACACGTACACTAGGTGCGCGACGATTTGGGAATCGGTGTATGTACTCCCTTCTGGCCGCTGCAGCATTACCGTCACAGAATCCGTACACAAACACAATGTCTGCGTACTCTTCGCTACTGTAGCTTGCCATTGAAATAAAGCAAAGAAACAGATGGATGAAATAACTAGTACGAATAATAGGTACGTCCGGCACGCGTAAGTATCTAAGTAGTACTAGACAGAGGTCGCGCAACTTGGGGCCCAAGCGCAAGGCAACGGCCAACCGTCAACAATTGCTATCTCACTCACACACGTTGTGCTATTTATCGATTCTCTCACTCTCGCATAGTGAAACCGTGAGAAAGGTTTTAAGAATTCCAGGTATCGGCTCGGCTTGCAATACATTAACAATAGGGATCATAACTACCTGCTCGGGACTAACTGAGTATGTTGGGCGCTATCTGAGAATTTTGTACACTTATTATACCTTTTTAGAAAGCTAAGGAAACAAGAAATTTAATGACATCGTTTGTACGACCAGTTCGGAGTGGATATTTTTCACTAAAATCAATTGAAATTTCGATAAAGCAATTTTTTTTTATTGTTACAAGTTTTAGCTCTCATAACTCTAAAATTTTAACTGATTCATAACATTTGATGTTTTTATTTTATGGATAATTTATCCAGCAATCAGATAAAATAAAAATAAAATCCATGCATCCAGTATTTATTTTTATTTTTAAGGATTTCTCTTGAATTTTGGTAATTTTCCTAAAAAAGTTAAAGTATCGTGTATTTCCGAAACCAGTAGATTTCGACCAGGTGTTCCACACATTTTTGAACATCCCATGGGCTGTACTCTTACCCCCTTAAAACAATTACACCTATTTAAAGTCACCCTGTATGTATGACTTGTAATCTTTATGCCATAGAGTGGGATGCCAATAAATGTTATGATTAGTAATCGTTATGGTAAAATAAATTATGCGTGAACATTTTATGCTGGTATATCTTTATTTTAAAAGAAGTTATGGGAAAATAAAGTATGCCTAATAATTTATTCTGTTTGAACGTTATGCGAAACGAAGAGTATGCCAAAAAATGTTATGCAGTTTTAATTTCTGCCTCTTAAATTTATGCAATCCAATACGGACCCCCTTACAAGTGCCTACGCGCCACAGGCCGTTAGTAGCGACGCCGATAAGATGTCGTTTTGGGGCCAACTCGAGAGAGTGCTTCGGAGCATTCCGTTGTCACAGGGAATCGTTTTGGGCGGCGACCTAAACGGTAATGTGGGTGAGAGGTGTGAGGAGTTTGAACGTGTTCTTGGTGGTTTTGGATATGGCACCCGCAACGCAGAAGGACAAACTATCCTCAGAACGTGTGCGGCTGCCGATCTGGCCATTGTGAACACGTATTTCAAAAAGAAATCCGAACATCTCATCACCTACAAGAGCGGGAGGCGTACAACTCGATCGATTTCCTACTCACTAGGCGACACAGCATCGGCAAGGTGGCAGACTGCAAGGTCATGAGTCTTACTGCACAACACCGTCTCCTTGTCATGGACCTCTGCGTGAAGCCCAAAGGCAAACGAATCGAGTGGTGCCAGAGCCGCATCAGATGGTGGTTGCTTGATGAAACTAGGTCCCAGGAGTTCGTCTCAGCTGTCGGTGACAAGTGTACTAATGGCGAACCAGTTCAAGATTACTGGGACAAAGTTCAGGCGGCCATCCTTGGAGCGGCGAAGGTGGTGCTCGGTGAGTCTAAGGGTGGACGCAAATGTGACAAGGAAACTTGGTGGTTTGAACGACGCAGTCCAGAGGGAGACTAGGGAGAAGAAAGCCTTCTATAAAAAGTGGCAAGCGACCGGATCTCCCGAAGACCGCGACGCGTACGGGGCTGCCAAGCGCGCCACAAAGAGAGCTGTAGCCAGAGCCAGACGAGACCACTTACAACCTCTGTATGATAAGCTGGAATCGTCTGAGGGGCAGAACCTCATCTATAAGCTGGCGCGCTCCAGGGTCAAAGCGGCACAGGATATATCCAAGTGTCGCTGTGTAAAAGACCCTGAGGGCAACCTGTTAAGCGAAGACCACGCGGTAAAGGAGAGATGGCGCTCGTATTTCCACGAACTGCTTAATAAACAGCACAAAGAGGTGCAGCTTCCGGACTTCCCTCCGAATCAGGGACTAGTGCCACCGGTAACGCCTAGAGAAGTCCTGACTGCGCTTCGCCGCATGAAGAATCGGAAAGCTGTCGGACCCGATGGAGTCCCCATCGAAGCCTGAAAGGCAATGGGTCCTCGCGGTGTGGGCATCTTAGTAAACCTTTTTAACCGCATACTCCTGAGCGGGCAGATCCCAAACCAATGGAGACTGGTATTATTACTCCAGTCTCCAAAGGTAAGGGGTCAGTGCAGGAGTGCGGGAGCTACCGCGGTATAAAGGTGATGTCCCACACCATGAAGATCTTCGAGAGAATTATAGACTCTCGGATCCGGCAGGAGTGTACTCTCGCGGAGTGTCAATATGGGTTTTGCCGTGGTCATGGGACCACGGACCCTGTTTTTGCCCTGAGGGTTGTCGCAGAGAAATACAGGTCGAAGAACTCGCCTCTGCACTGTATGGTTCTGGACTTGCAGAAACCTTCGACTGTGTTCCTCATGCGATGATCTGGTGGGCACTGTGGTTCAAAGGGGTTCCAGAGGTCTATATTGACACTATCCGGGACATTGTACTGTGACTCCGATTCCATGGTTTGGACTCCTGTTGGCGACACGAAACCCTTCCCCATCACCGTCGGGGTACACCAGGGATCGGTCCTTAGTCCGCTTCTGTTCAGTGTAATATTAGACGAATTGTCGGACAGCATCAGGAACTCGCATGAGCAGCCTCCATGGTTGCTCATGTATGTTGACGATATTGCGTTGGCAGACGCGGTCAGGGGCAGATTGGTGCGACGTGTAAAGGCGTGGAAGGAGACGCTTGAGAACGGCGGTCTGAAACTAAATGTGGCGAAGACCGAGTACTTGGCACTAAACTCGACAGATCCCACATCCGTCCGCATAGGCGGTGATTTGGTTGAGCGCACGGACCAGGTTAAATACCTGGGATCTATTTTTCACACGTCCAGTGACAACGATTGCGATGTCAAGTCACGAATTGCTGCCGCGTGGGCCAAATGTCGGGAGATGACCGATGTCATTTGTGACCCTAAAATGCCGATCTGGTTGAAGGGAGGGACAGGTCTATAAATCCATCATTAGACCTGTCCTTTAACATGGCCGTGAGACGTGGGAAATATCGAAGCGACACAAGCAGGAGCTGCGTGTCACGGAAATGAAGATGCTGCGGTGGATGTGTGGAGTCACGCGGATGGACCGCGTGAGGAACTCTCGCATCCACGGCAGCCTTCACGTCCGTGACATTGCATGAGTGTCGACTTCGTTGGTATGCAGTGGCGTAACTATAGGGTGGCAGGGCTGCATAATGCCACGGGCCCCCGACCTGAGAGGGCCCCGGCCCAAGCGGCTAATAGTTCAGAAATAACCTAACATTTTCATCAAAATTTATTTAGGTATATAGTTATTATATTTTTTTCAAGTACTTAAAATAAAAGTGACATGCAACTAAGGACCAAAATATACAAATTCAATCTAATAAGATTTGGGTTATTCACCATCTAAACACAGGAGGCTGGACTCACGTGTGATCAGTTGGTGAAATTCCAAAAAATATTATTTATTATTCCGTCAACTGGACACGCCAGGATTTTTACGCGTGTCCACATAGTGAAACTTAAATTAAATAGTTTAATGTTTTCGTCAACTGAACACACGTTCATATTTTACCTAAAATAATGACAAAGTACAGTCACGTAGATTAATTTTGAGTCGTAATCTCTGTATTTATCACTTAAAGAAAAATTTTAATAAATTAAAAATATATTTTATAATAATATGCTATGATTTAATGTTTCTTAATATTAATGACATACCTTAAAAAATACAACAATAAATTTCGATAAGTTACATTGTATTTCTGAAATGATTTTTCTATGACTGTGTGTAAAATATGGAATTTTCCATTGAAACACAAGAGGATTTATAGGTAAAATTTTGTTAAACCCGTTTACCTGTAACCAGATATAGGTATAAATACTTTCATGTTTCTAACTATGAAAATTACGAAATTTCATATGACTGTTTATCACTTATTAATATCTTTTATAGTAAGTGCCGTCTTTTTAGGGCATATTTTTATAAAAAATCAGGTTTTTTAGGTGGAAGGGTTTCATCAGGGCGTAGAAAAATGAGTGATTCACCTCGATACATCTGTACAGTTATTTGTAGCCTAGAAGAAACACCTGTTGCATCCTCCAGACTTCTAATTCATGCCCCTAATAAGGTTATACATATTTTCATACAAACTTTGCTCCCCTATTTTACAACCTTAAAAATTCTCAACAATTTTACAAAATATATATTTCTCTTTGTTTATTAGAAGCAGGTTTGCATATTTTGATATTAGTTTCTTCGAAAATGAAGAATTTTTTCATTGAAATAAGAACCCCTATTTTACCTTCTTATAGGTAAAATATTGAAAACCAAGAAGCACGAATACGTTTATTCTTAAACAGAAGCACGAGCACATAGTCTGATATTTCTAACTTTGATAATCTTGAACTTATATACAGCTGCTAATCCCTTATTTTACCTCCTTTAGTGAGTGCCTACATTATAAATATAGGTATGTATACGTATATGTAATTTGACTTTGTTATTGTGTGACTACTATGTAGACTTATTTATAATTTTGAAATTGACATGATAGTTGCTGTGTAGTTTTTCGGTATGTCATGCTCGCCTAAGTGTCCTGGCAGTGGTGGCGTATGTATCGGGTCGCCTTGTTCTCTACAATACGGTTGAGTAAGGCGATGACTGATATATGCGTCATACTCGTGAACGGGTGCCGTCTGTTGGGACTGGTCAGCTCATAGCTGTTGTAACAATTGTTACAAATAATATTATTTCAATTTAAGGCAAACTATTTTTAGTCGACTGTTCTCACATAAATTCAAAGGAACTATGTAAGTGTAATTTTAATGAACACAACATTTATTTTGTTCTTTTTTTTTGTAAAATTTCATTACTGTATAATTGGTCAAATATCATGTTAATCAAACTGTGTCAAATGGCGGTTAGAAAAGAGTGGCCATGAGTTTTATTGCCAGGTTCTTCCTCTGGCTCTACCTATTGCTTTGCGAATCTGGCAGTAAATGTAAATGTAGAAGCTTGACGTTCATAAGTGTTACTTTGTGACCTACATGAATAAAGATTTTAGATTTTTTTTTGTTACCCTTTAAATTTTAACAAGGGCTTCGGCAGGGCGTTGCTTGTAAAATAATGAGTCACCCAGTAATTTTATTAATAAAGACAACCTTTTTTTACCTTCTTATCTATTTATTTGAAATTAAGAAGAGATGCGTAATTTTATGTTTCCAACTTGAAATTACGCAAAATGATGACGCTTGAAATATATTTCATGAACTCACCTCTTTTATGAAATCAATGAATGAAACTATTCTTAACATGACAGTACCTTTTTTCCCAAAAATCATAGGTATTTCCAGTTGACGAAAACAATAAAGTATTTAATTTAAGTTTCACTATGTGGACACGCGTAAAAATCCTGGCGTGTCCAGTTGACGAAATAAAAAATTATATTTTTTATAGTTTCACCAACTGATCACACGTGATCCAGCCTCTCGTGTCGAGATGGTGAATGTCTCGTATGGGACATTTGGAAGTTTGAATAATTGCAAACCTCGGATTCTTGTGCGAAATACGTTTAATTTCGTTGAAAAATAATACAGAGCCAATTATCTTGAATTGCAACTAACAATGTACAATAGTGAATATTAGTGTTTTTAAGTAGGTAGAATAAAGTCCAATATAGAAAAATAAAATTCCTGTGGTTAATTGAACGCATCCAGTATAATAGTATTTTTGTAGTATGAAGAAACTTGTGTTTTTAAGTAGGTAGAATAAAGTCCAATATAGAAAAATAAAATTCCTGTGGTTAATTAAACGCATCCAGTATAATAGTATTTTTGTAGTATGAAGAAACTTGTAGGCGCTTAGACATCCTCCCGTTCGTTGAAAGAACACTTTCAACCTAGCAGGTGTCATCGGTATTTGGCAATGGACAAATACGGGTAAGTGGTCTTCTAAAGCAACCTCTAGTTGTATTGATGTCAGCGATGCGGGAAATGCCATCAATCCCTGGAAATAAGCGGCTAACTCGTCCCATGCGCCAACAGAGTGGAGGCACATTATCTTCTTGTAATAGGACTAAATCGCGAACTCGTAGCTTTGTTGTATTAAGGCGCTACTTAGATCGCTGCTGCAGTTTATCTACGTATTCTGCTTGCCATCGTCGCCAAAAATGTTGGCGAATTTGTTTGAGTCTTTTGTAACGATCAAGATTAGATGCGTTTTTGTCTTCAAGTGTGGGCATTGGTAATGCATTTAAGGGGTGTCCTATCAGGAAGTACCCTGGTGTTAGGAAATGGTAATCTTTAGGGGATGGAGAGAGAGGACACAAGGTCGACTATTTAACATAGCCTCGACCTGAGTGAAAAGAGTGGATATTTCGTCAAAAGTAAGATGGGTTTTGCCCATCACGCGCCTAACATAATATTTCGCGAACTTTACGCTCGATTCCCATATGTCGCCGAAATGTGCACCGTATGCAGGCGAGAAAGTAAATTTTATTCCTTCACTGTGAGCAAACTCAGTGAGAGCAATTTGATTGGCTTTGATAAAATCGCCTATCTCTTTGGCAGCAGCGACAAAGTTGCGGCCATTGTCAGAGAATATCTCCGCTGACTTGCCGCGCCTAGATATGAATTTATGCAACGCTAGCATATACGCATCTTTCGACAAATCGCTAACGGCCTTAAGATGCACACATTTGTATCGAAAACACACAAATATGCATAAATAAGTTTTAGTGACGCGACCTCCTTGACCTCTTTTATTAATAGTGAAAAAAGTTGACTGAGGTTGAGACTGACCTGTTGGATGTCATTTTGGTTAAATGGTTAGGTTAGGTTAGAAGGTAAAAGGAAGGCACTTAACTGAAAAACATGATGACCCTAGATGCTTTTACCGGTTTTTATGCCTCTGTTATCCTCCTTCTCAGCAGATAACCGTTGTTGATGTTGAGAGTTATTTTGTAGAATTGTTTGTAGATTGTGGACGTTGAATCTTGAGGATACGAGGAACAAGGCTGGGCACGGCTGCTTGCTGACCGACCTGGCTAGCTTAGTTATGTTCCTTGACCGTTTTCCTCTTTCATATACTTGAAAATCTTCTATAGTGATTCTTCGTATTGTTTGGAAAATAAATAGTCCTAGTCTTGGTCGCCAATTAATGTCTCGTATGGGACATTTGGAAGTTTGAATAATTGCAAACCTCGGATTCTTGTGCGAAATACGTTTAATTTCGTTGTAAAATAATACAGAGCCAATTATCTTGAATTGCAATTAACAATGTACAATAGTGAATAAAAGTGTTTTTAAGTAGGTACTTAGGTAGAATGAAGTCCAATATAGAAAATAAAATTCCTGTGGTTAATTGGACGCATCCAGTATAATAGTATTTTTGTAGTATGAAGAAACTTATAGGCGCTTAGACAGTGAATAACCCTAAGATTTAAACAAAAATGTCGATCAATTTTAGAACGGTGGTGGTTACTTAATTTTTTGTCTCGATACATTGGTAGCACGAGCGAGCTAGGGGCGGCGGGCGGCTTGAAAAATTTCAACAGTAGGCCGCCACAACCTGCGATTGTCCATTTCCACCTGTTCCGTGGGACAAAAATGCACACGGTGAAATGTGCAAACGCTTGCCACAAACTTTCTTGGATATATTATGTGCACAAAAAACTGAAACTCGGATCGAATCGGCGACAAGTACTCGCAAGCCTACGCAAGTAAAGCCAACGCCGGATCTAGACGCTTGAACTTGTGGAGGCTTGTCGACGCTTTTAAAGCTTGTAGAATAGCAGTAATAGTAGCATTAAAGTAAATTTAATGCAGTACATAGTTCAGGAAAGGTGCACGACATAAATATTAAAAGATTCCTAATTTTTAATCAGTCACGCCTTCATTCCTGAAGGAGTGGGGCAGAGGCATATACGCCCACATCTCACCGAAAGCATTTGTCACACGTAAGAAATAGTGAGACTATTACTTAACTAAATGGAGAGGGGAGAGGTGCTGATTGTAGCGATATGCCTTAACGACTGCCATGTTACTGGCAACCGGGTCCAACGGCTTTACGTACCTTCAGAAGCACAGAAACGCTTGTAAATAGAAATACAGCAAAGCGGTCACCCATCTAATGACCAGCCATAGCGAAAGTTACTTAACTTAATGATCGTTTACAGAACACTAAGATAGCAGGCCACGAGCTCTAACTACTTATGGCTCATTAAAAATAAATTACAATGTGACAATTTTTACTGGGAGGGCCCCATCTAAAAATTTTGCCACGGGCCTCATATGGTATAGTTACGCCACTGTTGGTATGGTCACGTCTTGTGACAACCGCCGGGCTACGTAGGAAACAAATGTCTGCCAATGTCAGCCCCGCCGGGTCCCGGTAAGAGGGGAAGACACAAGAAGTGCTGGCTTGACGTCGTAAGGGATGACATGCGTGCCAATGGTCTCACTACAGGGGATGCCAACGACCGTGCGAAGTGGAGGAGAAAATGTAGGAAAGCGGACCCCGGGCGTCGCGAGACGCAACTGGGACAGACGCTCGGATGATGATGATACAACTAAATATTGTTACGATGGTGGACTAGTGAAAACAATTTCTGTGTCTTAGATGCCTTTTCCTAGGAGGCTCTATCACATACCAAATTATCAAAATTTCACCCCTGTTGCCGTTGTTTTCTGCCGCCTGAAACGTGTTTTCAGTCCGTTTCAGGCCGCCCCCTATCACATGCCATCATAACCTGAAAACCCCTTTTCAGGCGTTTTCAGGAACCCTTATGGGCCTTTGAAGTCCACTTCAGTACCTATATGGCGAACTTGCAAGGATTGAAAGGAATTGCCGTATTAGAAAGAGACAGCTACATTCAGAACATTCTAGAGCTATTTTACAGAAACAGCACTGTTAGAAAGAGATAGCTAAACTCAGAACAATCTAGAGCTATTTGACTGAGAAAGCAATATTAGAAGAAGACAGCTACATAGAGAATGATCGAGATCAATGTGTTAGAGATAGCACCAGAAGGGACAGCAATAGTTCGAGAACTTTCTAGCGCATACCGAAGGAGCAAAGTATTGTATGGAACATTCTAAAGAATGTATCCGACTCCGAGTGAATATTTATGGAAGGAATTCTCCCGAATGTTCCAGAACACTAATGGGCGTATATACAGGGTCATTTGTAAAACATCAGCAACCTGCTAAAAGTAGATAGCCAAGGCTATAACCAACAACCTTTGTTCTAATACCACTTTTGGCAATCGCTCTTGGATTCGCTTTAAAGAACTCCTGGGTCTCTTTTTCGTCACGTACTGCATGCTTCGATGAACGATGGATGTGCGCGCATCAATGCGGTTGAAAAAGGTCAAGGTCAAAGGAGTTATGACCGGTCCATCACCATCCCCTGTGATTTTCACGAGTTGTGTATTACTCAAGTTCAATCCGTACATTAAATTAAAGTTTATTAAAAACATCTAAAATGTCTTAAAAAAAAATTATATTCGAAAAAAAAATTCGAAGAACATGCCTTTATGTTGTTAGCTACCTAGTCCTAGCAGGTTGCTGGTGTTTTACAAATGACCCTGTAGGTATAGGGCTCAGCTCGCGGATACTGGACGGTGCCCTTTGAGAAAGCGAACAGTGCGAATCGAAGTGAATCGAAGCTAAACAGTGCGATAGTGTTTCAGTGCGAATAGTAGCGGTTAATAAGTGTTATTGATTTTTGTCTAGAGTAATTAAAGTTAACGTGCTACGCGGACGACACTCTCGTGACGGCGAGGTGAGCAACGCACCGCGACGAAGTCCTAACGGCCACAGCAGGTGTTGCTCAAGTCTTGGGTCGAATACGACGACTGGGTCTGGAGGTGGTACTTAACAAATCCGAGGCTCTGTGCTTTCACGGAACTCGGAAGGGGCTCCCCACGGGATCCAGTATACAAGTAGGGGGCGTTAGCATCGGCATCGAGTCTTCGATGAAGTATCTTGGTCTCGTACTCGATAGCCGATGGAACATCGGATACTATTTCCGAAGTTTGGTCCCTAAGCTGAGGGGGGCCGCAGCCGCGCTCTCGCGACTGTTGCCTAATTTGAAGGGACCCAACGCTCCCTGCAGGAGACTTTACCTCGGGATCGTGCGGAGCATGGCCCTTTACGGGGCTCCCGTATAGGCGGGAAACCTGACGGCTGCCAACGTAGCTATTTTACATAGCCCGTTGAAGACGATGGCCGTCAGGGTGATTAGAGGGTACCGCACGATCTGCGTCGAGGCAGTATGTCTCCTAGCCGGGACCCCTCCGTGGGACCTGGAAGCGAGGGCCCTTCCGTCGCTGTATCAATGGCGCCAGGTGGCGCTGGAGCGGGATCACATTCCGGTGCCTCGAGAAATCGACGCCCAGCGATCCTTGCTCCGCCAGGAGCTCATGGAGACGTGGAAGGTGCGACTTGAGCAACCTAAGTGGGGACACACCACTATTGAGGCGGTGAAGCCGGTCATGAAGGAGTGGCTGGAGAGGCAACATGGCTGCCTCACCTACCGGTTGTCCCAGATGCTTACCGGACACGGGTGCTTCGGTAAGTTTCTGTGGCTTATAAACCGGGAGGTAACACCAGAGTGCCAGCACTGTTGGGACTGCAGTGAGGATGCGGCGCTGCATACACTGGCGGAGTGCTCAGCGTGGGCGCTGCAGCGCCGGGACCTCGTTGCGGGTCTGGGTGTGGACGTCCTCACGCTGGAAACCATGGTAAAAGCTCCAGCGGGAGCAAGTGGGACGCCGCTGCGTCTTTTTGCGAGCATGTAATGCTCGCAAAAGAGGCGCCGGAGAGGGATCGGGAGAGAATTCTCCCTCTCGAGTTCCGGAGTCGGCGGCGGGGGCGCCGCAGACTGATCTACGCCCAGGACCACCGGCCTCTATGACCAGGGGCCTGAGGACGGAGGGTGGGCTGCTCGCCGTCCTTACAGCAGAAGCCCCTTTAGACGGTGGCGTGACGTGAGTACTTCGCGTACGTCTTTCACCCCCTCAAGAAAGTAGGACAGCACCCGAATCCTCCCCAAAGATATAAGATTAGCGGGATAATCCCCGAACCTCCCCCCGCCGAAGACGATACCGCGCTTGCGGATAAACTCTGCTGGGAGCCCTGGGGCTATCCTCCCGAAGGGCTTACCCGCGCCTCCTGGCCATAGACAAATGGAAGGGCACCGTGTGGTTTTAGTCGGTAAGAGTCCGGCATAGCATCTATGAGGATTTCCACACGTTAAAAATAAAAAACCAATACCTTAGCACACAGGATATTCAGTTCAATCAGTTTCGTCGGCGTTTATTCCGATTTCATTCAGTTTTGTGTTGTTAAAAAGGAAATACTTCAGAAGTTGTTTCATGAGAATAGCCTACGCGCCCACCCTCTGTCACCCTCTTAACTAATGTCTCTTTCTTTGTCTGTTTTTCTCATGTGGCGCTAACGAAATTGCGCGGGTCAGCTAGTAATTATGTAAAAGTAGTTGTCATTCTTTTGATGTTTTTTTTCTTACTAATTTATCATTCCTATTACAAATAAAGAGTTGTGGTATATGTGATGAAATCTTATAAGACTAAAGCAGTATAACTTCTAACGCGTGTACATTACACACTTTTATATTATTCTGTTTTTAGTATTTGTTATAGCGGCAACAAAAATACATTAATTCTGTGAAAATTTCTGGCTTTTGGTTTTGAGATACAGCCTGGTGACAGACAGACAGACTAAACATATATCTCAAATACTTAAAGGCGAAGAGATAGTAAGTTAGAGACACGGTCTCAGTGTTTTGTAAACGATCACTGAGTTACGCAACTTTCACTATAACTGGTCCTCACATGGGTGACCATTTTGTGGCATTTACATTTACGAGCGTTTCCGTGCTTCGGAAGGCACGTTAAGCCGTTGGTCCCAGTTGCCAGTAACATGACAGTCGTTAAGTCAAGTTGTGGCTACTTACTGTTGAAATTTTTCAAGCTCTTCAATTGAAAAATTTCAACAGCAAGTAGCCACAACTTGCGTCTGTCTATTTCAACACGGCAATAGGCTCACTACCTATTACGTGGGACATGAATATACATGGTGAAAAGTGGGCATACAATATGTATGCCTCTGCCACCCCTCGGGGATAAGCCGTGATAGATATTTAAAATAAATATAACAATAAAATTATTAATAGCGACTTTGGGGACTTTAAAAACGGCTGCCTAAAACCCTGCAACAAAACAATGTATGAACGATATTATGCGAATCTGGACCTCCTAATCCCGTATGGTCGCCTATGTTGTTGCCTTGTCCGTTGTTATTCAGCAGGTAAGGTTGCTTGGACCTTGGACCTCAGAATCATGGAGGGGGTTTCACACCCCATAGTGTGATACTAGATAACGTAATTTAAGTTTAGTAACAAGATTTTTATTTTATTTGCAGTCACTTATAAAGTACTTGGCGGAGGCTCACCGCGGTGCGCATGGGTTCGTGATGGATGAGAACGGCAATCCTGTAGAACGTGCCTCACTCAAGGTGAAGGGACGCGATGTCACATACCACACCACGAAGTACGGCGAATTCTGGCGCATACTTCTGCCTGGTACCTACAGAGTCGATGTAAGATTTATTGTTTTTCAACATTAATTTAGCAGATATCACATTACGGCACAAAGTGCATCCAGTAATTAATAAAAACCGATCTAGTTGGTTCTATAAAAAGTAATCGAATTTGTTAAAACATGTAGATAATGAAAAGCCGATCCCGTAGTCCAAAATTGGTTTTATCAAACCAACAATATTTTGGGACCACGCTGTAGCGTAAACGAGAAAAGCTTGTAATTTGACATTATCTATACTAATATCATAAAGCTGAAGAGTTTGTTTGTTTGGTTGAACGCGCTAATCTCAGAAAGTAATGGCTCCATTAGAAAATTTATTTTTGTGTTGAATAGTCCATTTATCGAGGAAGGCTATAGGCTATATAGCATCACGCTACGACAAATAGGAGCGGAGCAGCTATGATAAATGTGGCAAAATCGGGAGAAAAATATTCTATTTGAAAGCTTCCGTTACTAACGCTGCCTAAACGATTAATGTTATGCAAAAAATATGTATTACATAATTATTCCTCTTTAAAAGTTCTAAAATAAAGTACGCGATAGTACATGGCTATCTTTTAAGGTTAACTCACTATAATCATTTTATTGTAATCAAATTTGTTCTCAACTAATGTAATGGCGCTAAATAAGCGTATGGCGCATGCGCGACCGCGCATAGTTGTCGCCTCTCGCTGGCCACTGGCCAATAAATATCGCTCAGACGCGCATCGGCGCACTGCCGAAAGGATGTGCGTTCTGAGATCTACTCTGCTTTCAAATGCGTTTTTACGA
This sequence comes from Thumatha senex, assembly GCA_948477245.1. Taxonomy (NCBI): domain Eukaryota; kingdom Metazoa; phylum Arthropoda; class Insecta; order Lepidoptera; family Erebidae; genus Thumatha; species Thumatha senex. The sequence continues at coordinate 10,932,058 of OX419735.1, forward strand.
TATCTTATAGTTTGGTATAGTATATAGAAGCCTATATATCATCACGCTACTGACCTGGAGAGAGGAACAGTAATCATAAATGTCAACAAATCGGAAATCTTTCATACATAATTGTAATAGTAGGTACCTAATAAACGACGGGATTAAATGGCTGCGACGCGACGGAGATAAGGGCGTGACGGCGTGAGTGATAAACTGACGGGAGTTCGAAATAATTAACGGGCGAAGCCGCGCTGGTTAGCTAGTATACTGATATAAAAAAAAGTACTTGGATGATGTGCGTGTATGAAGCTATCTTCACGCTGTATCCCTGACGGGGTAGTCAGAGAGGACAGATCGCCAGGCTTCGCGATCCATGCATACTTCTTTCGCTTCTTCGAGATTCATCAATCGCTTCATACACGCACGTCTGGGTATCCGAGTACTTTTGACCTTTCCGTTTTTGAGCAATCTGCTCACGTGGTATTCATATGTAAGTCTCGGCCTACCCTGACCTCTTCTACCTTCTGCTTTCGCACAATATATATTCTTCGCCAATCGTTCCTCACTCATTCGTTGGACGTGTCCAAACCAACGTGTATGAAGCGATTGATGAATTTACAAAGCGAAAGAAGTATGCATGTTGATCTGTGATCTGTCCTCTCTGACTACCCCGTCAGGGATACAGCGTGAAGATATTTTAGGTTTTTTTTAGATTCTGATGACCTAGGTACTCTTGTTTTTTATCTTGGTGTGCCTAAAACCCCTGGCGCCAAAACCTACCCGGATTTGGAGCCGAGTCCTTTTATTTGTTTGACTGCTAGAAGTATCGTTTGGCTTTTTATTTTCCATTCCAGACTCCCTTTATTTTCCATTCAAAGATAGAAAGATACTAGATATAGATAAATAATAAAAAAGATATAGTATCGACATTGTTGGGAGCGACTGTCGTTGCCTCTTCCGTTAATCAACAGGTGCACCGCTAGCAAGGGAGGTCGCTTGGATTCCGGAGATTCATAATATATCATAATCTCTCTTTATACTTACCATCCAACACATAATAGTAATGAGTAGGTATTTACGATCCTGGGTTCGCGGCCGAGTCTGCTATTTCAATCGTGTCGTAATACAATAGAAATCGTCGCTCAATAGAAAGCCACCGGTACAATTTTGACAGTGTTTTGTAGTCTACTATTACAATCGTACTTCAATATACTTCTAGTGGTAGCTAAAACGTACCGCGTGGCCGGTAGTCAGTTGCATTTTGACAGCTGAAAACAGCGGTTCTGTTTCCATTCTACGGCTTGTCAATAGTACCTAGTCAGGTCATAAATTCTGTCACATGTTTAATATAAAATAATTGAAACAAGTTTATTCATTATGTAACAATTTATACATATACCAAAATGAACTTAACAAAACATAGATTCTTATGACAATAAAGTTTATTCAAAATGACCTCCGTGATTTTGAATACAGGCCTTCAATCTGCGCGGCCAGTCGTCTATCGCAGCACGAACGAGGTCCATGTCAATATCGGCGGCTGCCTTAATCAAGGATGTCTTGAGTGACTCCAAATTGGGATGAGGCTTCGAGCACGCCTTTTCCTCCAAGTGTTGCCATATCTTGTAATCTAACGGACTCAAATCTGGACTGGAGGAGGGCCAGTCTTCGTGCCGGATGAAGTCGATTTCACGCGCCGCCAGCCAGTCTTGTGTACTCTTCGCTCTATGAGCTGGCGCCGAATCTTGTTGGAATACCCAGTGCCTGTTATTGAACATGGTATGAGAAACAGGTTCCACAAGGTTCGTCAGGACTGTATTTTGATACACAACTGCATTCGTTTTTACACCTTTCTCACAATAATGTACCTCTGTTAAGCCCCAATAAGAAACTCCCAACCATACCATGAGCGAGGGTGGAAAATGACCGCGTTGGACACGCGGAATACGGTTGCTCGCTTCTTCACTACTGTGTGCGTACACCTTATCATTTTGTTTGTTGTAGCTCTCTTCTACTGTAAAATTATTTTCATCTGAAAAAAGAATTTCCCGATATTTTTTTTCCGCGTACCGCTTCAACAAAGCACGGCATCTCTTCAGTCTCAGGTCCATTAGACGAGCATTTAAACGATGTCCTGTTTTTCTTCGATATGACCGAAGCCCTAAGTCTTCATTTAACACCCTTTTCACCGTGGTTCTGCTTAACCCCATCTGAAGGGTCAACAGTTTCTGCTTACGTTTGGGATTTCTTTGAATTCGCGCCTTCACAGCTTTTTATCACTGCTGGAGTCCTAACAGACCGAAGGCGCCCACTTCTTGACCTGTCATCTACACTAGTCTTCATTGTATCGTTTGATGGTACGATAAACGAATCTTGTGGTTATATTCAAATTTTTCAGTATGTCAAATACTTGAATTGGCGCGTAACCGCAACGATTCAACCAATAACTGCAACACGGTCTTCTTTAAGCGTCCACTCCATATTTAAAAATAAGTAAAATTCTAAAAAGTATACATTTTTATTTTCATGAACAATTCGAAATTCGAATTCAATAAACTTTTTAGTGGCCAGCATTCTAAAAGAAAAGTTTTTACTGTGTGACAATACTTATAACCTGACTAGGTAGACTCGTGCGAGTCACTATTAAAGCCAGTAGGGCTCCTATAACAGTCCTCAAGTTGACGGGCCCGGAATATGCTGTTCTGGGATACGCATCTGGGGGCCGAATCTACTATTGACAAGCCGTAGAACGAGTTTTTCTTGATTGGATTCCGCGGCGGAGCAATCGAAACGCACACCATAAAAGCACTCGGTGGACGCTTCACACTTGACCAATACCAAGATAATAGTATACGATGGAGATTTATACATTCTTTTTTTCCAGGTATCCGCGGAAGGGTACCTCCCTCAACAAGTCGAGTTCATTGTTATAGAGAGCCATCCTACGCTCTTAAATATAACACTACATTCAGCTAAAGTGAGTACTTAATAGTGAATTGGGACAAAATGTACAGGAATTCTTATGTAAATATTTTGTTGTTCATTTTTTTACATACATATGTCGTACCTATATATATTTGTAGGGGTTTGTACAAAAGTGGGAAACTAGCTATAGCAATTATACATATATATGTATGCACACTATGCACAGAAACTAGAGAATCATCCGAATGTGCTGTGCACTATGAGAATCGTTAAGTACATAGTCTATTCCAGGATTTTCACAGTTTATTAAAGTTTTGTGCTGACCGAAGACGTGCCTATCTATGAATAGGTATATTTTTTATACTTCTAAGGTTGCAGATTAAACAAAAGTGCTTACAGCACACCTGATCGAAAGTGGTCACATGTTGGCGTTGAAATCGCTACTCCTTAATTTCTTGTAGTGTAGGTCCCAGATCCTTGCAGCCAGCATACATACCTACTGGACGGCATAGTAGGTACCCTAAGTCAGGTGCAGGGTTTATTAATACTATTAGTTGAGACCTATGATTCACAAGTTTATGAATCATTGTCCAAAATATGATTCACGATAAAATATTAATCTCCTATAATAAAGATGTTATCATCAATCAAATTAAATCATAAAAATTCAATCTCAATAGCATCGGAAAAAGCTATCAGATATCTTTATAATAATGTAGGTACATACGTGAATTATCAACTGGCTCGCTAACAGGAAAACAAGGGGCAAATTAGGTACCTACGTATAATTCAATCAAATTATATGTCAACATTTATTATGCAGGTGATCCGAAGCACAAAGTGGAAGTGTCTAATATTTATGAGACACTGAGTCGCGACAACGAAATTCAATATAAGTCATTCATCGTACTCGTATCTCCAGCTATACTACAATACATCTATAAGTACTAATATTATAAAGCTGAAGAGTTTGTTTGTTTGTTTGGTTGAACGCGCTAATCTCTGGGACTACAGGATCGATTTGCATAATTCTTTTTGTGTTGAATAGTCCATTTATCGAGAAAGGCTATAGGCTATATAGCATTACGCTACGACCAATAGGTGCGGAACAGCAATAATAAATGTGGCAAAATCGGGGACAAAATATTCCTTTTGATAGCTTCCGTTGCGAACGCTGCGTAAACGATTTAAGTTACGCAAAAACTATGTATTACATAACTATTCCCCTTTAAAAGTTCTAAAATAAAGTCCGCGATAGCATATGCCTATCTTTTAAGGTTAACTTATTATAATCATTTTATTGTAAAAAAAATTGGTCTTAAAATGACAAGTGAAAAGTATGGCCGAAGATTTGCGATTTACGCATGCGCGACGTCGCGACTAGCCAATAGCGAGCGAGCTCTGCGAAGTCCGCGCGTCTCCTTGGTAACTATGCTAATAATAGTATAAAGTTAACTATACTTATATCGGGTTACGTGCTTAATACTAAAGGCTACATCCTCCATAGATAAATTTTTAAAGCAATTATAATGCTAAGTTTCTCATAATTTTTTAGTAAATTTAGTCTATAGATTATATCTAAGTATAGAGTAAGTATACTAGATACTTACAAATACAAACATTTTGGGGATCAAGAATGTCGAAAGTACCTACCTTTATTAGCCCCGTTATAAATAATTTTATCTGGATTTATCTCTTCTATTCCAATATTTTTTTTACCTTTCAGTTTCTAGCAGATTGCTTAAAAGTACTCATGATGCCGACACGTAATACAATTAATGAATCTGTAGGAAACGAAATAAGTAAATATGCAAGGATCGCGAAGACAACTCTGTCAGGGATACAACGTGAAGATAGTTAGGTATATTCCTAATATTACTTAGTAAAAATTTGGCGGTTCCACAAATGTTTCTCCCGTGGTAATAAATACGAACACGTGTGTGAATATGTGGTATGAGTATGACCCATACCAAGGTTACTGCTATATAGGTATATAATGAAAATCATGTCAATTCGTTGATTCGGTACGATGTGAAATGACATTCAACTTTTTTTTTCAATTCGAATTGATTTCTTGTGCCTAACCTAAGTATTTCCATTTGTAGTGTAACTATTAAATTCTGCTTTACCAACACTTACTTTGTATTATATTAGCTAGATTAATTATTTGCATGTACATAATATTCATGGAGTGGTTTTTGCATGGGGTCCCTAGGGCTTCCAGCTGTCACGAACTGATGGGAAGTCATCAAGTATTGTGAAGAGCGTTACTCTCCCTACAGCAGTGAAGAATGTGACCGCTAGCTCCAGACAAGACTCCATTGTGTTCCCTGAAGACTGATCTCGACCTGATCCATTAAAATATTAATAGGTACATGAAGACTCCGCTTGGCCCTTGTAGAGTTAATACTGTAGATATACCGAAATATTTGTAAAATACCAGCAACCTCTCAGGCCTAGATAAAAGCAACTATAATTGAATATTGCGTTACATGACGGAAATGCATCGTAGAACATAAAGGATGGTAGGAGGATCCCACGACACACCCTCGATTCGTCGATCCAAAAGTAAGTACAACGCTAAAGGACTGCTAGGCATCAAAATAATTGCTGCCCAGCAGTCTTGAGGATGCCTCGGATGTAGGCGAAACACGTGTCGACTAAATATCGCGTTGGAAATCGGAGTATTGCACATTGTTAGCAATCTGGAGGGCAAGGTTATACCTATTACCTGTCCTACATACCGTTCTTTAATGAGTTCGATCGTCATTCCTCAGTTACAACATGTAGTTATCCTTAACAGTTGTGCATTATGATTAATTCTAAAGCATATTATCGTTAACGATAAGAGGGTGTGTGGTGGGATCCTTTATCGTTCTAGTCGTCATAACCAACAACGTTTGCTCTACGGCATTTAAAAATTGGTTGGGTACATACATGTAACAAAAATTAATGCATTAGTATGGCAGACAATAGTACATAATGTGTAACAAAAATAGGTAGTAATCCTATGTGAACCCCAACGCCGGTATCCTTAACCGCTCAAGAACCGAATGCCTAATTTTGGTATGTCCAAAACAGGATCATTCCCACTAGTTCTATTGAATAATCCTATGATAGAACACGAGTGGCGAGTCGCTGCAGTTTTTCAAATAATTAGTAACTTTTAAAAAATGACCCGAACGAAAGAAACATAATATAAATAATATTTCTAATCCTAATGTTAAAGAAGCAAACACCTCACTGATGGTAAGTGATTATTCCCGCCTATGAATATTTGCAACACCAAAGGAATAGCAAATGCATTGTCAATTTGTCACCCTGTTAAATTCCTCCCACCCTTAAATCCTCCGGCGTCTTGCCTGTACGCAGTATAAATAACATTATATAGTAATATCTCAATCGGACTAGTAAAAATAATATGAATAGAACTAGGGGAACACTTTCCAACTGTTCCATTTAGTTCTAGTGTGCTCATCGCGTTGCTGTAATAGAACTAGTGATAAAAAAGTCTCACTAGTTCTATCATAGGACTATTCAATAGAGCTAGTAGGAACGATCCCAAAAAACGCATGGCAGAATGGACAGTATAAATAAGAGTTAGGTGCCATGCGATAATTCACCTGTATAGCCTCGACTGCCTTGAACCATTTAAAACAGTCAGTATAGGCAACTCTTAAATTATAAGACATAGAAAAATCTCTTCTAAAGAACTATCTCACCGATTTTGGTATGAAGAAAAACTGCATTCATAGATTTAAAACAATACTTGTACTCCAGTTGGGAATCAAATCAGGATTTATCGAAGAATAAAACATGCTTTATTTTTTTAATTGAATTAGGATTACCTATTGTACACATATCAGACTCTCAGTCTACTTGACTGACTCAGACATACGTACATATTTCTAAATTTGCAATGTACGTGTACCTATGCGTACTCCAGCGGAGAAACTTAGGGAGAAGTTGACATTGGATACAGAATACAAATCATTATATTATTTTAATTTTAAGGCTATAGCTAATTTTATGGTATTGATAAACAATTGATTTTAGGTATAAATGAAATAGGGACACGGGTCTGCAATAGTGCTCCTTAAATTCTTCAAGTTGACGGTCTTGAGATTCTTTGTCTCATATATTATACTCGTATAACGAGTCTCCATCTGTCAGAGGAGAAAAAGCGCGTGTGTTGGTAACGAGCCCCAAGCCTTATTAGCACTACTTCAAACCGTATATTTAGATGCGTTGGCGGTTAGGCTAAGGACTCACGGAGCGATTTTTACCCGAGCCCGCTGCGGTGGCGGAATGTAGTTATATTTTCAAAACTCACGAGACCAGAGTTTTGTGCGGTTACGCAGCCGTCGCGGTTGCGATTATAGCTCGCAATCTTGAGATAATTTTGTGAGAGTAAAATTGAGTTTCTCTGCAATAATAATTGTTTAAAGGACATTGCGGAGTTTTTATGTACCTACCCCAAGTAGACATTAAAACTGAAATGTATGTTAAAATTGCCTGCTTATTAGTAATTTTCTGCTGTTGTAATAACTCATAAGTACATATCTAATTGTATTATGTATCTTATAATATTATCCTCCTTAACTCCTAATAACTCTACAGTGTGCAGTGGTGAAGGTGAGTTTTTTGAAAACTGTATATAGTAAATACCTACGTTTCTGACAGGTACAATGTGGTAAATATGATTGAAAACGAAATTATTATATATGAAGCATGCATTTTGTATATATTTTAACTTCAGCTTAACGTTCTATATACACATGTATACAACTTTATCAGATAATAAATCTTAGACATTTCATGATAATAAAACTAGTACTTAGTATGAGTATCTAGTCTGTCATTTGAAACATTAGGTGTTTTATTTAAAACACATCGATATCACTTTTTAAATTTATGGTTAGTACGAATAATTAGATTTGGGGTATTTTTGAGAAATGCTGTCTAAATGACAGCGTGTTTTATGGTTCTTAGCAGGTGCCTACACAAGAACCATGGATATCGATTAAATTACGACGACGTTAGTTTAAAATTAATCGATTTTAAACTAACGTCATTAGAATTGCGCCATTTTGGCGCTGATGGCTACTAATAACTGATGGAGGGCGTCTAAGGAACTAATTATAAATTGTTATTTCTCGACCACAATAGTAACGTATAGTGGTATATTGTGGAACATTTGTTTTATAGAAATGTAAATTTAGTACCCAAGACGCTCACTTTGGCGCTTTGATTTACTCATACTCAAGGAACTTACATTATATACATAATCTTTATAAATATTTAGTACAGCTTGTTAAAAACCTCAAGAAACTTGATATATTGGCTAAATAATCAAAACAAGATAAATTTTCATTTAGAACAGGTTACCATATTAGCAACACAGTGCCACCTCCATTTTCTTCTACTTCATTTTGCTAAGCGGTAATAAAATTTTAACTAGAAAACTAACGTTTTTATTACACATTATAAATAAGTAAACGGGATGACTCACGGTTTTACGACCAGTAATAGACCGACCAGTTTCAGCTGTATTTAGACAGCCTAAAGAGTGCTCGGCGAAGGGTCGCACCTCTGAAAAAGGCTGTCTAAATACAGCTGAAACCGGTCGGTCTATTACTGGTCGTAAAAACGTGAGTAATCCCGTTTACTTATTTTTAATGGGTAATAAAATTGTTTAACGGAAGTTAGTGGCTTACAAAACAATGAAAAGTTTATACTCAAATATATGTTTCAGCGAATCGACGGCGGCCCCTACTACCGACCAATGGCTATCGTACCGCGACCACCGCCATCACCCCCTGCATCGCCTGGTATCTTCGCTTCACTCAGCAACTCCTTCAACACCTTAGTCTCAAACATATTCGGATAAACCAACTACATGTACTGCACGCCATGTTTGTATAAAACACTAGTAATTCAAAAACATAGTAACCGAATACAGCTGGCCGCTTATTAAACTATAACTTACCTGAACTAGAGCAATTATTTCCTCTAGTACGTAGATAAAACAAAAAGTTATACCGATTTCACGCAAGGTTATTAGTGTCTTTAACTGTCAAAATTTACTTCTTGACAACAATTCGAGTCAGCCACAATCCTGTTCAAAATGATCCTAGTTCATATTATCTGGAGAACAGCTGTCTACTGAGATTGATCGAATCGAAATATAATTAAAACAGGGTATACTAAGTATTATAAAATTGTAAAAATAGCTGTTCATCAGTCGGGTTTCTTCGAGCACTTATGCTTCAGAAACGGGTACGCCAATGTTTTTAAATCCTTGCTTTATTGGATTTGTCTCTACGCCGAATAGCACAATGATTAAAAAAACAGAAATAATATATCATATTTAATTTTTTGGAACTGAATTATAAAGGCGGTGCTAAAGCACGCTGGGGCCACTAGTTTAAGATAATTAGAAAATACTAATTCAAGACAACTATTTACGGGATTCGGAGGGAGCTGAGGGGATTCGCTAGTATCTCTGTAAAAAATATACTTGATTATATTTTATAGTAAGTACAATGAGGTAGTAATTTCTCATAAGAGCTTATAACAAAGATATGATTATGATACAAATAAATAAGACTAAGGATTATTTCCACCTGTAATTTATATGATTATTTTTTATTTATCTACATATCTTAATTTATTTTCATCGTTTTAAGTCGTTCATTTCATTGATACAGAGTACTCACATCTTTTAATGTAATACGATTGTAAATATAGCGTAATGTTTAGATTTAGTTGATACATTTTAATTAAAGACCAAGTAATTTATTACAATGTTGTATTTATTTTTACCAAATACGCTTTAACATTAAAATGACAAACAAGTAAGTTGGCCATCCCTAGACGCTCGGCAGAAGCGAAATATTTCAGTTTTTTTGATGTGAAAACTTCTTTTGGCGCACCTCATTCGGATTTTTTTTAGGTAGTAAGTTAGGCTGATCCTTCACGCTCTGAGGTGAAAGGCACGTTTGGGTGAACTCGGAAACGCCGAGTGTACCCGAGCGAGAAAGATACAGTCAGCTGCTCTTCGCTGTTCGTAGCTTTGTTTAGTATATTCAATTCATACGTAATTATTGATTGCGATTGCCAATGAAGTTTTCACTTCTGCCGTGTGATCCTATTTCTTACCTCTTATTTTTTTTATAATAATGATCAAACTAATAAACATGTTATTAAAATCGCAATGACACGACAGAGTCGTTATGCCATAACCAAATCGCTTTTAAAGATAAAAGTTTCAATTAAAAAGTTCTAATTATTCTTGAAAACAGATTATCAATATGATTTGAATATGTCATTATTAATTGTCTTAGAAAGGTAACGTGGCATAGACAAAATGCTCAATCATTCGAAATATTACTATTTCGTGTTGTTTTATACATATACCTATATTGCGCTACAATTGCAAGGGAGGTCATATAGGACCGATGGGCGATCGAGTTCGAGATGAGAATGAAACCAGTAGTAGTAGTACAACGCGCCACAAACCCATGCGAAAGAGGGTAGACCTACATTGGCTTACTTTTTCCCGGTTCACCAAAATATACGATGAAATGATAGTAAATTACTATGATCATTAGTAAATTTCGAAGCGAAATTGGTAGTTGCCCTCCCGACATGACTTGCCTGATGCACCTATTGAGGAACGATCACGAAGCCAGTAGGTGTATTACGTAATTTACACGTGAGTAAGGTCAGAAACGCAAGTCGCTTAGAATAGCAGAACATTATCTACAAATGTAAAATCAAGATTCGAGTTTATCAAGATTTGACCATTTTAAACAGTATACACAGATCTTAAACAATTTGACCTAATAAATAATAATAATAAATATTGTTGGGACAACTCACCCAATGCCAGCTGATTCCAAACTAAAGAGAGCTTGTACTATGGTAACCAGATAACTGATAAACATACTTATATAATTCTTAATACATACATATTATAGATAAATAACACCCAGACACAGAATAAACCATCGTGCTCATCACACAAAGCTTTATCCTGGGTGGGAATCGAACCCACGACCTCTTGTGCAGCAGTCCGAAGCACTCCCACCGCGCCACAGAGGCAATCATTATTATTATTGTATTATGAGTACAAGCTCTGCTTAGTTTGGAATCAGATGGCGTTGTGTAAGTTGTCCCAACGATATATTTATTTATATTTAATACATAGTAAATATCCGAAACTTATATTTTACAAAATGGCAGCTGGCAAAAGTCGTGTATTAGATGCCATATTTGATTAGTTGGTGCCATCAACCTTAACTTGATCTCTGGCCACCTGGAAGGCGGCTATAAGAGCGGCTAATTCAATACGTTCACTGCAGCCAGATGCCAGTCGTGCCTCCGAATCTGCCATATTGATCAGAAGTGAGATTAACACCTCTGGAGGCAATTTCACTGAAAAAAAAATGTTGGTATTTCTTAAAAGGCATATTTTAAATTGACAGTGAAAAACCAAATTCCAAGGTACAAGACAGTTAAAACAACCTATAAACCACAGATCAAGGAATGTTGCTCGCGCACTAATAGACAAATAATACCGCGTGCTTATTATGCAAATTTCGCTTACAGAGAAGCCATTGTAAGCGAAATTTGCATTCGTAGCCTGTCAGTCGCCTGCTAGTCGCCAAATAGTTCATTGTAGAGGGCGCCAAATGTTTGTTACAGAGCAACTGTCAATCTCCATACTATTTCGATTGAAATACGCGTTTTCAATTATTTATTTAAGAATGGGTCGTTGTGTGGATTTTAATTATGGCTCTTTTTTGTTTTTCTTTTCCTCATTTAATTCATCGACTCGCCAGGTAGAATACACGTTGTAAAGCTTTATTCCACCACTAAAAACTAACTTAGAGCAAAAACAAAACGTAAGACGAAGGAGACTATAGGTTTTGCTTTGAAACATAACGTTTTCTGTGTAATAAACACACAGCGCGCTCTACATTAAAATTGGGGCTCTTTGACATGATCGGTTTGTATGGAATGAACATGTCCCATGTCACCACTTAAGACGCCTCACTTAAGACGTCTTACGCGTTAAGGCGTCTCTAGTGGGGCGCGCAGATATTGATGGCTTCTTGTTTTGTGATTCATTCATCATTTTATTTTATTAAATTTATTCGGCCCTTTAGACCCACCCCAGTTCCGTGCTTCGGAAGGCATGTTAAGCCGTTGGTCCCAGTTGCCATTAAAATGGCAGTCGTTAAGCCAAGTTGCAGGCCTTATGGGAGGCTTAAAAAATTTCAACAGCAGGTCGCCACAGCCTGCGCCTGTCCATTTCAACACGGCTATGGGCTCACCACCTGTTACGTGGGACAAAAACGCATACAGTAAAATGTGGGCGTTTATTATGCCTCTGCCTACCCCTTTCGGGGATAAAGGCGTGACAATATGTATGTAAGTTGTCTTGTGATACAAACGTTTGCAAAATGTAAAAACTCGAGATTTTAGCACGAAGCTACTTGAGAAAAGAATGACACACACACAATTTGTTATTGATGGGTTATTTGGTGAGTCAATATTTATATCTAATCGATGCAATGCGTCATGTATACAACAAAGAAATACTTATGTGTTATATCAAATTTTAATATGGCATTGAAATTTCTAAGTAATTATTAATATTTTTTTTATGACAGGTATATGACGCATAGCGATAAATAAAAACTAATTATAATGCTTGTAATTAATAGTCATGTGAATAGAAGAAATATGACTGAGCTAAGAATAAACGTGGCATGCGGCAACCGCCGGGCTATGTGGGCAACAAATGTCTGGCCATGTCAGCCCCGCCGGGTCCCGGTAAATGGGGAAGACCCAAGAAGTGCTGGCTTGACGTCGTAAGGGATGACATGCGTGACAAAGGTCTCACTTACGTGCGAAATGGCGGAGAAAATGTAGGAAAGCGGACCCCGGGCGTCGCGAGACGCAACTGGGACAGACGCTCGGATGATGATGATGAAGAACAAACGTGGATAAATTAAGAACACAACTGACCAACTAATTATTAGGCTCTTCGACGGAAGCTTGTTTAAATTTTCGATAGTAACTCAAAACATACATACATACATATTGTCACGCCTTTATCCCCGAAGGGGTAGGCAGAACTTTAACCGAACTGAAATAAAATAGTTTATACCACTGGAAGCGCTCATAGCCCGCTAACAGTGTTCTGTAAACGATTACTAAGTTAAGCAACTTTCACTATAGCTGGACCCCGGTTGGGTGACCACTATGTAGCTTTCTATTTAGGAGCGTTTCCGTGCTTCGGAGGGCACCTTAAGCCGTTGGTCCTGGTTGCCAGTAAATTGAGTGTCGTTGAGCCAAGTTGAAGCCTTTAGCAAGGGTGGCTTGAAAATTTTCAACAGCAGGTCGCCACAACTTGCACCTGTCTATTTCAACACGACAATGGGCTCACGTGGGACAAAAGTGCATACGGTAAAATGTGGGCGTATATTATGCTTCTGCCTACTCCTTCGGGGACAAATGCGGGAAAATATGTATTTATAGCACCGAAATGCCACTGACTGCTCATAAAGATGTGCATGGCTCCATTCACTTCATTTCTGCCAAAACTTTTTAGTTAATGTCATAGTCACAGCCTTCAAACGAATAAACACTGCCAATTTTTAATATTACTTAGATTTACTTACTTCTGTGTAAAATCGTGTGCACTTCTGTCAAAATGTCGCCGAGGGCCAGACCTTTTGTAATTTTAAGGTCTTGAATATCTGTGCAATTTTAATGTGAGGGAATTAAAATTTCATTTCAATTAAAATATTATAAGCCTGGCGATCTGTCCTCTCTGACTACCCCGTCAGGGATACAGCGTGAAGATAGTTAGTTAGTTTTAGTTTTTATTTATATTAGGGCTGAAGAGACCTTCAAAACAATGAATAAATTTCTACAGCAATTAGTATGCTAACTTTCCCATTAATATTTTATTAAAGTGAAAAAGACAATCTGATTCGAGACGGGGATTGAAGCCCTGGCCTTTGCCTAACCAGGGCAATGTTCTAGCCACTGAACTACCCGAACCGTACCGAAACAAGTTGAAATTCTTCACTATATTTTAGTCGTCATTTCGATAGATGGCTCTGGTCATACTCTTAGCGTCGTACTCATCTAGCGCAAACGAAGGTAATATATGGCTGTGCTACGGGATTTAGACAACTGATAAACATACTATTTATTTATTTATTTCAAAATTAAGTACAGATTTAAGACCAACTTAATGCCTTAGGCATGTTCTACCAGTCAACCTTATGGTTTATAAACACATATAGGTAACACACACACACACACTGAAAAACACATTTGTTTACAAAAATATTAGTCACAACCCTAGATTCGAAACCCCGAGACCTTAGCCCAGCAGTCGCGTAGTATATGCGACTGCTGGGCTAAGGTCTCGGGGTTTCGAATCTAGGGTTGTGACTAATATTTTTGTAAACAAATGTGTTTTTCAGTGTGTGTGTGTGTGTTACCTATATGTGTTTATAAACCATAAGGTTGACTCTGAAGCCACAGAAGCAGTTGAAATGAATTAAATGAAAATATCTTTATTCATGTAGGTCACAAAGTCGTCATCATCATCCGTGCGTCTGTCCCAATTGCGTCTCGCGACGCCCGGGGTCCGCTTTCCTACATTTTCTCCTCTACTTGGCACGGTCGTCGGCATCCCCTGTAGTGAGACCATTGGCACGCATGTCATCCCTTACGACGTCAAGCCAGCACTTCTTCGGTCCTCCCATCTTACCGGGACCCGGCGGGGCTGACATGGCCAGACAATTGTTTCCTACGTAGCCCGGCGGTTGCCGCAAGACGTGACCATACCAACGAAGGCGACACTCTTGCAACTTGTCTGCAATGTCACGGACATTAAGGCTGCCGCGGATGCAAGAGTTCCTCACGCGGTCCATCCGCGTGACTCCACACATCCACCGCAGCATCTTCATTTCCGTGACACGCAGCTCCTGCTTGTGTCGCTCCAATATTGGCCACGTCTCACTGCCATGTAAAAGGACAGGTCTAATGATGGTTTTGTATACCTGTCCCTTCAACCGGATCAGAATTTTGGGATCACAAATGACACCGGTCATCTCCCGCCATTTGGCCCACGCGGCAGCAATCCGTGACTTGACATCGCAATCGATGTCACTGGACGTGTTAAAAACAGATCCCAGATATTTAACCTGGTCCGTGCGCTCGACCAAATCACCGCCAATGCGAACGGATGTGGGATCTGTCGAGTTTAGTGCCAAGTACTCGGTCTTCACCACATTTAGTTTCACACCGCCGTTCTCAAGCGTCTCCTTCCACACCTTCACACGTCGCACCAATCTGCCCCTGTCCGCGTCTGCCAGCGCAATATCGTCAGCATACATGAGCAACCATGGAGGCTGCTCATGCGAGTTCCTGATGCTGTCCGACAATTCGTCTAATATTACACTGAACAGAAGCGGACTAAGGACCGAACCCTGGTGTACCCCGACGGTGATGGGGAAGGGTTTCGTGTCGCCAACAGCAGACCGAACCATGGAATCAGAGTCACAGTACATGTCCCGGATAGTGTCAATATAGACCTCGGGAACCCCTTTGGACCGTAGTGCCCACCAGATCATCACGCGAGGAACACAGTCGAAGGCCTTCTGCATGTCTAGAAACATACAGTGCAGAGGCGTGTTTTTGTATTTCTCTGCGACAACCCTCAGGGCAAAAACAGGGTCCGTGGTCCCATGACCAGGGCGAAACCCATATTGACACCCCGAGAGAGTACACTCCTGCCGGATCCGAGAGTCTATAATCCTCTCGAAGATCTTCATGGTGTGGGACATCACCTTTATAGCTCCCACACTCCTGCACTGACCCCTTACCTTTGAAGACTGAAGTAATAATACTCAGTCTCCATTGGTTTGTGATCTGCCCGCTGAGGAGTATGCGGTTAAAAAGGTTTACTAAGATGCCCACACCGCGAGGACCCATCGATTTCCAGGCTTCGATGGGAAGTCCATCGGGTCCGACAGCTTTCCGATTCTTCATGCAGCGAAGCGCAGTCAGGACTTCTCTTCATGTAGGATGTAGGTCACAAAGTAACACTTATGAACGTCAAGAATTTTGCTTCTACATTAACATTTACTGCCAGATTCGCAAAGCAATAGGTAGAGCCTGAGGAAGAACCTGGCAATAAAACTCATGGCCACTTTTTTTAAATCGCCAGTAATTACATTAGTGTTCGTTTACATAATTATTGTCAATTTTCAAATTTCATTAGGAAGTTTGTTATAGAATCGTATACATTGCTCCATAAAAGAATTGCTTATTATTTCGAGACGAATAGAATATAATACAGGATATATATTCCATAGATAGCGTATGAAATAACGCTATGGAAATAACTGAAACAAACTATTCTAGCCATTTCAACATGAGTGAGCCATCTTATTGTTTTTACTGCATATGCAGCAGAGCTTACTTTGCCTGTAAAATTTTCTATAGTTGAAAAGGATACTTTTAAAACACGCAGCGAAATCGTTCTCGTTGAGTAGCCAGTGCAGTATACTGTTGATGTCGGAGCGCAGTGGGTGTCCCACACACGTGTACACGTTGTCCTCCGTGACGTCACGGTATGCGAGCCACGTGCTCTGCAGCGTGTTTAGCACTTTCCTCATGTCGCCGCCAGATAGCGCCAGCAATGCCTTCACGCCATCCTCTGACATTTTTACACTAACAAAAAAAATAGTATATAAGTATAAAAATAGTGTATATAGTAGTAGGGTTGAGATAGAGGCCCCAATCACGGGTCGTCGTCTTTGCTTACCATAAGGCGGGCGACGCCATTTTGACTTGCCACATATAAAAAAAAGTAAGCTGCATCATAGACAGTCACTTTATAAAAACACCAATTGTCATAAATCCCACAACCCTTTACAGGTTTTCTCTGCATTTGGAGTCTGGGGTCCACTTTTATTTGACTGCTACGATCCACCATTTGGTGTGATTTTAATATTCGGCTTTTTTGCGAACGAGCTCGCATCAGGGTAAGTGCGCCTGCGCCGTTGCCTCATCCTTTAACCATTAGGTGAACCGCTAGTAAGTGAGGTCGCTTAGGTTCCGGAGATCTCGATGGAGCCCCTTACTCCCACAACCCTAACACAGGTCAAACTACCAAATGACTGGAAAAGTTTGGTATCTTCTCGAATAGCACATGCTTGCTGTATGTTATTTTCCAAAACTAGTGCATTAACCTTGTTTTATGTAGTAAAAATGGTAGTTTCTAATACATAAAAGTTCTGTAAACGTGCTATAGTGAAAGACAGTGATATTAGCAGTAAAATGCTATTTTACATCTTGCCGCGCAAATTCCACTGAAGGTCTTATTAACGCTACTACCGCGGTAATGGGGTACGACTGACTTTGACTTAAGACTATACTTGACAAAAACGTAGAGGACGGAGACATTTTAGACAATAAGATAATTGAAGAAATATGAAATAAATAACTATAAAATAATTAGTAAAAAAACAAATGAATAGAATATAATTTATGTACTTGAATATGCAATCACGCCTTCAAACGCGAAGGGGCGGCAGAGGCATATTATACGTCCACATTTTACCATTTGCATTTTTTCCTCGTAGCAGGTGTTAAGTTTATTGCAGTGTTGATGAAATTTGTCAAGCTGCCCATAAGTCCTCAACTTGGCTTAACGTTTGCCATGTTACTAGCAGTCCAGACCAACGGCTTAACATGCCTTCCAAAGCACGGAAACGCTCGTTAATGAAAATGAAATTAAAGACTTTATTCATGTAGGTCACAAAGTAACACTTATTTATGAACGTCAAGATTACTGCTTCTACATTAACATTTACTGCCAGATTCGCAAAGCAATAAATAGGTAGAGTTTGAGGAAGAACCTGGCAATAAAACTCATGGCCACTCTTTTCTAACCCCAAATTAGAAAATACCACAAAGCGGTCACTCACCTGAGGATTACTGTAATGGTACTACGGCCGCTTTTGTACCTAAATAGAATATTTAAAAAAAAACTATTTAAATTACCCCTCTGCCGCCGCGATATCTTTAAGCCGCGGCACTATCTGAGTCTGCTGCAGTGGCGCGAACCGAAACCGCGTGCATCTTGACTGAAGTGCAGGAATTATTTTCCCCAAATAGTTGCAAATTATGCAGAACCTCACATTTTCTGTGTACTTTTCTATTACTGAAATAATAAAAAATAAATAAATAAACCCTAACTAAGAACAGCAGCTACTCAAAACGGTTGGAATATGCCCATAGTAGATTGCTGAAATTTTCTGAGGAGTTGGATATCCCGTAGACAACTTAATGCAGCAGTAAATTCCAGGTTACCATGTCGTGGAATTACCAACAAAGTTTACAGACAGGCTTGTAGATTTTAGTGAAATCCCTTCATCATCATGAAAGTGAGTTGATAATCTTTAAAATTTATAGCAAATACCATCTCAATCGTATCCGAATTTCAAACAAAAAGATTCGCATCAAAATTGGTTCATCCGGTCGGGAGCTATGATGTTACAGACAGATACACAGGTTAAACACATAACCTTTGTTTTCGTCAGGGGTTAAAAAGTAATAATATACATATTATCATCATTACCCCAGCCGATTTCTTTCGACGCGCATTACTGTGAATTGCCACGTACTTTTTGAATATTTTATGACATTCCCACACAACGCTGTCTAACCCAAATTAAGCTAATCTGCGGCATTCAGGGAATTGATAAACGGTACTTTCCATTCTGTCCCTAAGGATACACTTGGATCTTCTAAACTTAGTTTTCTGTATAATGTTTCCCATTGATGCCTATTATCTTGTGATTAGACAACTGAAAAACATACTCATGTATTCCCTTATTAAATACATAAATATTATTAACTAGCTGTCTTTGTCACGCGACTTCAGAAAAATATTTTTTTAATGGTCCCTGATGTTCCTAAGATTAGCGCATTAAATCACACAAATAAACTCATTAGTTTTAAAATATTAGTATAGATAAGTTACACCCAGAACGGAACAGAACAAGTAGTTAGGTCTAGGACGATTTAATCAATGGACGCGCTATCTTACCATTTGCGCCTATGCCCCGCTTGCCATTTGCTAAGAATTTTTGCTATGTCGCTGTTCCGCGGACTAGTCTATCGTACACGTTCGGAGGTAATTTAAGAAAAAATGACGAAATGTGCTGTAAAATTATGTAAAAGTTATATCGGTCGAACAATTAATTTTTGTTTTCACTCGTAAGTAAAAATGTATTTCATTTACTTAACTATTTTTAACAAAAACCATTAATTAATGAAACATACCAACAAATTAATCGGCCTATATTCAATACTAGCCGATCCGCGCGGCTTCGCCCGTGACAAACTTCGAACTTCCGCCAGTTTATCAGTCACGCCTTTATTCCCGTCACTCCCATTCAATCCCGTCGTTTATTACTTTTACAATAATGTATGCATATTTGTCGGATTTGTTGATTGAGCAGTCCGCTCTTCAGGGTAGTAGCATGGCTATATAGTCTTTTATCAGTCTCGCCTTTATTCCCGTCGCTCCCATTTAATCCCGTCGGTTATTACTTTTACAATAATGTGATTTATTAAATACTGCTCCGCTCCTCAGGGTAGTAACGTGATTATATAGTCTTTTATCAATCTTGCCTTTATTCCCGTCGATCCCATTTAATTCCATCGTTTATTACTTTTACAATAATGTATGATTATTTGCCCGATTTGTTAATTACTGCTGCGCTCCTCAGGGTAGTAGTATGATGATATAGCCTTTTATCAGTCACGCGTTTATTCCCGTCGCGCCCAGTTAATCCCGTCGTTCATTACTTTGGATCGCGAAGCCTGACGATGTGTCCTCTCTGACTACCCCGTCAGGGTATCATAGTTATTTTTAGGTTATTACTTTTACGATAATGTATAAATATTTGCCCGATTTGTTGATTACTGCTCCGCTCCTCAGGGTATACCATACAGGGTATATAACATACCCTACAAAGAATCATACAAAAAAATCATACATCTCAAATTAACCGAATAACCGTATTGCATACCTACATTTTTATTGGTTGTTAGACAGTGACAACACTTTATGCAAGAGTAAGAAAACAATATGTGTGTTGTTTCCCCATCTCTCGAAAGTTGGTTGAACGTGATTTCATACTTTATTGAGTACATTACGCGTCCATTGGTTAAATCGTCCTAGAGTTAGGTTCTCCACTTGAAATGATTATTCAAGTGGTAGAAATAAAAACATATAAATAAAACAATCCCTTTATTATTGCACTGAACAGATAGTCGAAGACGCTTTCCACTGTATTTTTCTTAACGCCTTCCTATTCATGATTAGAGACTGCGTAGATTCTCCTTGCATAGACAAAGGCGTGTGTCCATTCATCTCAGAATTCCTCAGGAGTGGCGATTTTCCGTTCGCAATGACAGGTGGCAACCGGCGGACTTTTATACCCGACGCTCTGGCGACAAGGTTCGTGAATGCTGTGTTTACCTGAAAATAATTAAAGAACTTTTTAGACTTAAGTAAATTTAATCTCATTAAAGAATAACAGGGCCCCAAGTTTCAATCACACGACTCGAAGGCGTAGACGAAAATTTACTGGTGAATGTCTTGTTTTTCTTTTATATTTAGAAACGGCGAAACAAGAGACAAGTTTTACCAGTAAATTTACGTCTATACGCTTTCAAATCGTGTGATCGAGAATTGAAGCCGAGATAAATTAACTTGTCCTGAGAACAGATTTTTATTATGATACATAAAAATTAAAAAAAAATTAAAAATTGGATGCACATTACTATTATACAGATTCTGTAACATTAAAATAAAGCGAGTAATCTTCGTCAATCGTTCCCCACTCATTCGTAGAACGTGTCCAAACCAACGGAGCATGCCCTTTTCCAGCTTAGCGCTGACTCCTTTACTCAAACCTGCCATATTGCGTTATTATCACTTCGTTGCGTATTCGGTCGGCCAAGGTTACGCCGCTCAATTTTTGAAGATGCGATATCTTCACAGCATTCAGCTTACTTTTATGCATCTTCTGACATACCCAGGTTTCGGTGCCAAAAAGCTTCGTTGACAATAGCACTGCGTTATGAATTGCGAGTCGTGTTCTTTTACGATGCTTTAATAATAATAATATATTTATTGACAGAAAATATACATGGTTAACATAACGATTTAAAAATGACAGTATAATACTAACATCAAATATTCTATATTCTATGTTAACAACCTTCATAAACTCTGCCTCTTACACTAGGATTCCCTGTATTATAAGAGTCAATTTTGTTCCTGTATTATTGTCGCTATACAGAGTGGGACAAAGCACCGTTAACTTTGTTTCCGGCAGTTACTCGCCGTTCTACATCTGAATCACCTTTTCATCCGCGCTGAACATACTCCCTAAATACACAATTTCATTCACTTGCTCTAGACATTCCTGATTTACCCAAATCACGCACTTAGTACCTACTTACTTGTTCTCTTTCAAATACCAGAACCTCAGTTTACTCGCATTCATTTCATTACTTATTTACTTCCTTAGGGGTAGAATTTCGCAAAATCCCTTCTTAGGGGATACCTACGTATTAATTTGTGTAACATTGAATGTTGCAAATTACCATTTCACCTGTTCTTGCAGAACCTTTGAAAGTTTCTAATAAGTGTTCGGAGGCAAACTTCTGTACACAGGATAGCCGTACTGCTCTCTGATGTTCCAAGTCAGACTTATTGCCGAACAATCCCATTATTGGCTTCTTAATGTCCTTTTCAAAAATGTCTTTCACTTTCGTCATCCACACGTTGAGTCTTTCGAAGCTTTGTAGATTTGTTAGGTCATAAACAAATAATATAATCTGAAAACAAATTATTCGACTACTAGAAGTATTAGATATTGATAATATTTACGATTTGGGAAGTATAATCAAAGATATAGCAAAAAAATAACGAAGTAAACGAATCACACAAAGGTATCTGGGTGGATGGACTATATTTTCTTTGAGCTGTAGCTGTGACAAGCGGAAAGCTTATGTGGCTCATTCGACTAGGTACTTTTTTATTTTTTTAATGTGTAGAAATCTCTGGGTATGTTTTGATGATAGGACTCAAACCTAACTATTTAGTGCCAGGTGCCCCGGGTAACTCCTCGTGAAGATGTCCCAGTGTACCTAATGTTTGGTTTTGGTTTTTATACTAAAATAGAAATAAACATAACGCCGGAAACCTGGCAACTTAATAGCAAGTTAGCCGTCCACGAGTTCGGAAGTGACAATTTCAGATGCTACCGGAATACATTTATAATCACTCCTTTTAGGCAGGGCAAGGGCATACTATAAGTACGCCCATAATGCGCCAGATGGATCTGAACTCATGTATGTCATGTGAATATGATGTGAGCATATTGACAGTGTTGAGACAAAATTTCAAACCATCTATGAGGCCTCCAGCTTGATTTAATAACTACCATGCTACATACTATACTGCAGCCGGGCTCAAAAGATTAACATATATACGAAGTTGTTGGAAATGGTTGTAAACGGAAAAGTCACAAACAGTCCATATCAGAACCTGATCTTGAACTATGCCGCTTGCTATACAGTGACCGTGGAGAACAGAACAGACGAGGTTACGAGGGCTTTCGCTATAACTACGGTACAACACATGGCCTCGACAGCTAAATAAATAAAAAAGTGTGTGTGTACTTATGTACACGCGTTAGAAGTTATACTGCTTTAGTCTAATATGATTTCATCATATATACCACAACTCTTTGTTTATAACAGAAATGATAAATTAGTAGCGAAATAGTAGAGCGCGCATCGTAAAAATTTACTCTCATATTTTTTCCCTAACGCGCCATGACTTTAATTAAAATCATCGCAGAGCATGGATATTCGAAAATGTATTTGATTTGCCGTTCCGGATTATAAGCTGAGTACGCGGTACGTCATGGTTTAATATTTAAAGTAATAATACTTACATCAGAAGCATATAGGTAGTTCGCAAGCATACGAGTCCCTAGTGCATTGCCAGCGACATCACACAACTGGAGAGGTACGGATGGGCGCAGGCCTAGGCATTGGCCGGCCATCACCTCAGCACCCTGAGTGCTTCCGCTAGCCATGACACTCCCGCCAAGGTAACGATAGCATAGACTACTCTAAAATAAAAATAAACAAAAAAACACAGTAATAGTTGAGTATTAATGCATGAAATCATATAAACTGACAATGACAGCCGTGTTGCGCAGATAGTAATATTACTTGTATCGTTTTGTGTCAATATTAATGATGACGTTACGCACTAATGCTTAACCGGTTTTCTAAAAACAACCCGCTAAAGCACTCGTGGCTCCGCTGACTTAAGTGTTCTGTAAGCGATCACGGCGTTAAGCAACTTTCGCTGTAGCTGGTTACGGATGGGTGACCGCTTTATATTTCCATTTACGAGCGTTTATTGGGCTTCGGAAGGCATGTTAAGTCCCGGTTGCCAGTAATATGGCAGTCGCTAAAACAAGTTAAAGGCCACATGGGCGGCTTAAAAATTTCACCAGCAGGTAGCCACAACCTGTGTCTGTCTATTTAAACACGGCAATGGATTCACCACCTATTCAGTGGGACAGGAATGTACACAGTGAAATGTGGGCGTATAGTATGCCTCTGCCATACATGCCTGCTATACGGCGTGATAGATACGTGAGTGAACTCGAGGGCACGTGTCTCCTGTTACTTGCAACCAGCCACATGTAGCGATGCTCTATGTAATTAAATGAAACATGCTCTGCAACTCGACCTGGTTCTACTACCTAAACATTAAAGTGTAGGTACTTTGGCTCTAAGTGCATCACCATAAATAATGAATGTGAACTTACTTTTCCAGTGGAGGGTTCTCCAACAACTGCGATTTTAATAGTCCTAGATTGAATTTCTTCGTCGTCACTGTCCAACATGTCATAAAACTTGGACTTACGGAATTCATTTAACAAAAAAATATGGAGGCTATATAAAACTAAAAAATCGCAGTGAATACAATTCCCGAATTTCTATAAAAAAAACGCGGAATGTTTGTGTTCATATTCGATATCCATGGCAACTACTACGCAGTGATTCATTGTAGACACAGACACAGAATGTAGGTATGCTGGGTACTAAAATAACGCAGTGTGATCAGTCTGTCTAAACAGAGGTCGTCTTTTGCCGCGCCGTTTGTTCATGCGTTCATGCAAAGAAATCAAACCTTCTTCGTTTAAGATAGTAATAGTAGTAATTTGGGGATCTACCTACTAAAATAGTTGGACTCCCAGCTCCAATTCCGGATATGTTTCGAAGAAGCCGTAAATAGTACGTGTTAATGTACATACGCTTTCACACCAGACAATCTATAAGAAGCATTCATAATTCTTCAGAGAACTACTAATGCTTACACTTCTCTATCTATCGTCACGCTGTATCCCTGACGGAGTAATCAGAGGACAGATCGTCAGGTTTCGCGATCAATGCGTATTTCTATCGCTTTCTGTTAAGACAAATAGTTTCATACATGCACGTACTGCGTTGTAAATCGCAGGGCGTACAGATTTAAACAATGTCTAGTCTCTATACTGTTTTTTTTATAATTTAATTACATTATGTAAGGTTTGAAAACCTCCTCATTTTTCAGAAAAGAGTATGATAGTAAAAGACAAGATTTATCTACCCGCCACTCCACCCATGTCGTACAGCCAACCTCAAAAGTACCCTAACACAATACCAAGTGGCAAAATAAATATTTTAATTAAAATTTGAACAGTTTTTCTTGTTTATGTTCAACTAGGTGACCCAGGCTTCGCCCGTGACATACTTCGAACTCCCGTCCTACCTACTTAATCCCGTCACTTATTAATTCTCAAGTAATGCATTAAAATTTGCCAGATTTGTCGACATTTATGACTACTGCTCCGCTCTTCAGGGAAGTAGAGTGATGATATATAGCCTATAGTCTTCCTCGATAAATATTTAAGAATAGTGTCATCTTATTTAAAATAAATTTAGATTGTTTGAAACAAATAAAATCGCGTCAACAGAATAAAATTTTACCAAAATTGGTTCATGAACAATTAGAAAAGTCACAAACACTCGAATTCTCTGCCTCCTTTTTTAATATCCTTTACAACCCTGCCTCACCTGCCTATCTGAGGGAGCGGTTCGCGTTTGTTCGTTCCCCAGATGCTCCTTGCAGATCTAATCTACGTTCGAACCTCGAATTCCCTAACCATAAAACCAATTTCTCCTCTTACTCCTTTACTGTGCATGCGGTCAGATTGTGGAACTCAATCCCACCTGCTATCAGAGACAGAAAAACTGTTAATACTTTTAAAAGGAAACTCCGTGAATACTATGTCTCTACACTGTAAATTTATTTGTATTGTTTTGTATTAATATGTTGTTATATATCATATAATTTTATGTAGATACACTCTTTTGTATGTGTGTGATTTTAGTTATGTCGTTGCTCTCTTACTTACACACTTTTAATTGTTATTTTCGTACTTCTTCATGTTCTCCTGTCGCCGGTCTGCTGGTAGATATTTCTTATAGAAATAAGCAGTACCATTGTATCTATATCTCCTTCAACTGTTATACTGTTACTTGGTGTGTACATAAATAAATAAATAAAAGTTATTTTGCTTTTCCATCATAATATTATAAAGCTGAAGAGTTTGTTTGTATACTTGGTTGAAGATGTTAATCTCAGGAACTACTGCTATAAGGCTATCGGCAAGCACAAGCAAAAAGCTGAAGGCAATATATCATCACGCTACTGCACAGGAGAGTGGATCAGAAATCTTAAACATAAGAATAAATTACGGTATGTATAAAATAGTACTGTGCTAGGCTCAAAGATTAAGGCACAGATAAAAAAAATATTAGTGTGTTAGGGCTCTTTTTTTTTATTTAATCCTAGTCGCAATAAAATGTATTGCGACTAGGATTAAATAAAAAAAAAGAGCCCTAACACACTAATATTTTTTTTATTACTAGACTAGGAAATATACCATTCACAACCAATCTACATAAAGTGATTAAAGGCTAAATAGTAAGCTAAATAATATTTATTTATTTAATTAAGTGTTCACATACAATTTACATTGTATACTCAAAATAAATAAGCACTTAAGGGATGCGGTAAGAACTAAATGCGAA
This sequence comes from Thumatha senex, assembly GCA_948477245.1. NCBI lineage: Eukaryota > Metazoa > Arthropoda > Insecta > Lepidoptera > Erebidae > Thumatha > Thumatha senex. The sequence goes on from OX419735.1 coordinate 10,958,248, forward strand.
ATTAGGGTAAACCAGGAACATCTAGACCGAGTGAATGAAATTGTGTATAGGGGATAGTATAGGGAGTATAGCGCGGATAGAAGATGTGATTAGAATGTAGAATGGCTAGTAGCTGCCGGAATCAAAGTTAACGGTGCTTTGTCCCAATTAGTAAAGCGACAAAACATCGTAAAAGAAGCACGACTGGCGATTCATAAGGCAGTGCTAGTGCCAACTTTGCTTTACAGTAGTGAAACCTGGGTATGTCAGCAGATCCATGAAAGTAAATTGAATGCTATGGAGATGCGATCATTTCGAAAAGTGATCGTGAAGATAGTTTAGTTTTAATTAGCACTTACTTCTGCGAAGAGCATTTTGAGCATCATTTGTCATAGCATCAGCTTCATCTAAAATAATTAGTTTAGGACCAGCTTTAAATATTGTTCTTGTTGAAGCAAAACTGAGTATTTGTCCTCTTACAATGCCAATTCCTCTATCATCTGAAGCATTTAATTCTAACACCTGAAAAGGTGAACTTATTTATAGAAACTATTTTTAAAAAATCTTAAAATCTATGGCTTACTCTGGGTGTGTATAATTTTCAAAAGAAAGTTGCCTATGTGTTAATCTAGGATGTCAGGTAAAAGTAAACCAAATATCAGTCAAATTGGTTTACAGGCAATAGCCTGATTGAGGACCAAACATTCACACTTGAACACTAATATCATATCATTGGTATAAATGTTACTACCCTACCTAACTACCCCGTCAGGGATACAGTGTAAAGATAGTTAGTTATTAAAAATGTTTTCAATCTGATATTCCACTGCATTCATTGTTACCAATTCATTATGATATGTATGTCTAGACGTGTTATGTCATACAAGGTCTTTATTTTTTACAAGCTCTAATAAAAAAAAGTTGCTTTTTTTTATTAGAGCTTGTAAAAAATAAAGTGAGATGTTGTGAAATGTAGATGTCCAGTATTCATGGAAGCAGAAGAGATCCCCTTCCATCTTTTGTATTCGCTTCTTCTGCATCTTATTGTTTTACTAGTACTCCCAAACCCTACATGGATTTGGAGCCTGAGGTTTAATTTTATTTGTCTGCTAGGAGTAGCTATCATTTGGCTTTCAATTTTCAACATTGTTGGGAGCGACCACCATCTGACCCCCAAAGCCTGCATTGTTGCCTCATCTATTAGTCAGAAAGTGCACCACAAACAGGTAATTTGGGCCTTGGAGATTTTGATGGAGCCCCTTACACCCTCTACTTACTCAATAGTCAAATAGGACATTTTGGGATGGATGGAATCAATTAATATAATTTGGAGAATCTGAAGGTGGATTATCGGATAGTGTACAAGGAAAATGAAGCTTGAAAATCAGTTGCTGCAGATTGCCTGAAGTCTAGATTAGGCATTTTATCCTACGTAACAGGTAGTGCAGGTTATGGCTTCTTGCTGTTGAAATTTCTCAAATCTTCAACTTGGCTTAACAACTGTTATCTTACTGACAAACAGGATAACATGCCTTGTGAAGCATGGAACCACTTGTAAACAGAAATGCTACAAAGCATGCTAAAGATGCGAGACACAGTGATTATTTACAGAACACAGTATAATATGAGGTTTTATGATATTATTAATAATGTATTTCCTAATATTATCACAATGGTTCTAGTTTTTAATTTTAAGAGTCGAGGGGTCCAACAGACGATAAAACACATTTAAAACTACTTATAATTTTAAAATAATAAATAATTTTCTAACCATTGAGTTAAATTGTTGAGGGGTATACATTTGTCGGGCACATGCCAATATGGTTGATGTTTTTCCTGTACCAGGAGGCCCATAAAATAGCAAATGTGGAAGTTGATTTTCCTTCATGAATTGATTTACTGAAAAGTAAACACAAACCATAAATTAAATGATAACTTTTTATACAATTGTTTTATAATATTTAAGTCATTACTTGTTTTTATGATATCATCATGTGATATCAAATCCTCCAATTTTGATGGACGATATTTCTCCACCCTGTAATGCGAAAATTTGAAATATGTTATATTCTTTGATGTTATCTTAATTTTTAGTTGTTACTTTATTAGATCTACTGACCATGGCAAGTTTTTGCCTGAATCTCCCACCGTCATTGTTTTCTGAAATTCAAATTTTTATATAAACCACATGATTGAGTAATTTATCAAATCTCAAAATATATTACAACATTGGTTTGTTGTCTGCTTAGTGCTTACTAATTGGATGAATGGACCAGCCAAACCTTTTAATATGCCTTAGAAGATAAAGCAAAACAATTAGCAATTTAAGTAAAAGATTTAATAAGAGTGTTATATCAAGATAAAAAATTCAGACACTATTTAAATTTATTCAACATCAATTCAATACATTCTCTGACTTTTTTAGCAATATAGCCGCCAAAATTTGTTTGTTTGAATGGCAGGCACGAGCAGGCACGACAGTGGCATCTGACAGTGACAGCTTGTTGTTTTATTTGTTTTCGCCCATCTCGGACCGGCAAAGGACACTTACTCCATACAGCCTTGTATTTAGTATTAATTATTTTATTTTTTAGTCATGTCCTTTGTCAATTTTGAGTCCTCAGTCCTACGTCCTGTGTCCTTGCCTTAGTAAAGCAATTGACCATTTACTAGGGCTTTTGGATATTTGGCACCAACACAAGAACACCACTATTCACCGCAGTCACAGAGTGACACAGTGACAGATCAACAAAAATATATTTATTTTTTGTTCATATGGCGATCTAGCGAGTTGCTTTTAAGAGCATAAAGGCCATAAAATAATTAAAATAAATAAGTTGGCAATGGGTACTATTACTCTGCGAATAGCTCAAAAATATACACACACAATTTTTTGCAAGATTTTACGAATGTTTAAGAATGTTTCCAGAAAAAATTGCGTCGCCATAATGGAACATAGACAGGATCACTGAACTGGACTTGTATTTCCTTGTTGCTATAAATACATTTTGTCGGACATTTTAATACAAAGTAAGCTAATATAAGCTTGTGTTATGGGATCTAGACGACTGATAAACATACTTATGTATTTCTAAATACATACATATTTTAAATAGGAAACACCCAAACTCCAAAACTATCATTTGTAGATCACACAAATATTTCTTCCGACCCGGGAATCGAACCCAGGACCTCAGTCGCATACACTACCACTGCGCCACCGAAGCAGTAAATGGCTGACGCATAATAATTTCTCAAACTAAGTTAAGTAGAAATGGTGGAATCTTAGACATAAAAGTTGTGTAAATGTGCTACAATGAAAGAAAGTGTTATGTCGCAGTGAAATGCGATTTTTCATATTCATCGGGCGAAGTCCTCTGAAAGCTCCAATAATCTTCAACCACGGCAAGACTGACTTTTTACGAAGAAGACTATACTTGACTTGACTGTAGACGGAGAAGACGAAGATATTATCTACTAAGAATTGCCCTGCCCGCCATACCCCAGATTATAATCCGAACGATAGTTCCGTTTGCACCTGAAGCGAAAGCTTCAGAGCCCCGGGTCACAGTAATTATATGGAACCACATATGCCGTCGGAGCGGGCCTGTTAATGGTGCTAATCATTAGCAAGCAAGTTACATTTTCACTATTGTTAAACGCGCTCAAATTTGAATGACTTCCTACTTTAGGCGAGGTACCCGCTTTAAGCGTCCTTTCATTATGCATTCGACCAGTAGCGTTTAAAATCCTCTCGAACTCTAATGATCGCCTGGGAACCACTTTTTATTTCGCTTTTTGAAGCAGCTATCATTTATCATTCAGCGAGCGACTGCCACCTAGCGGCCTAACCCCGTAAACCTGCTTCGTTGCCTCGTCCAGTGGTCAGTAGGTGCACCACTAGCACGTGAGGCAGCTAGGGCCTGAGATCTTGGTAGGGCCCCTTACATAATATAGTGTGCAATTCACCTTGTAAGGTTCTGTAGGTCAGAGCATTGCCATTATCAGGTCAGAGGTCACGGGTAAAAGTCATGCCGAAAAATTTGTCCTTTGTCTATTGCCACTTTGGCCAATTACGTGACATTTGACTGGAGAGTGGCGATGCAGGCAGGATAGAGTATGTTGCAGGGATAAATGAGCTGGCAGTCTATATTCGAAATTGTTATACCATGTTTCTGCAAATAAATAATATTACATTCAAAAAAAATATTCTCTTCGCGTTCTGTGCGCTATGATGACCAAGCTTTGACCAAGCGATACAGGCGACAAATTTCATCATCGTCATCAGATCGTTGGCTCCAGTTACACCTACAGATCACTACTATTCTCCTCTATTTACCTTATACATGCAAAATACCTCCTTCGTCGTATTAAAGATCGCCACTCTAACTGACATTAATACAACAATCTTGTAAGGTTCCACCTACAGCGCCGGTATCCTTATCTCGAATAATTGGCTAAGGCGAATCTCAATCAATGAAATGAGAACATTATTAGATTATAATCTATACTTTAATATATAAAGCTGAAGTGTTTTTTTGGTTGATTGGCGCTAATCTTAGGAACCACTGGTCCGAATTTAAAAAATATTTTTGTGTTGGATAGCCCATTTATCGAGGAAGGCTTGGCCGTGGCCCAAGTCAACCTAACTTGCAAATGAAGACCATCGAGGTCTCTTTACATCCAGGTCTTGGGTATTATAATAATAATCACATTTTATTGAAAATATAATATTTATTTGTTTTACATATCTACAAATTGATCCATGAATATTTCATGAATTTGTTGCTATATAGCAAATTAGTTTATGAAACAAAATCACATTTGTTGATTCTATTTACATAGTTTTACTTAACCAGTTAAACTAGATATGTAATTTTCCATATCAGTTCTAGATAAATTTTCTTGAGGATGGCCATCAAATATGGCGTTAGCTGAAGGCTCCCAGGGCCACATGACGCGTCTCGTAAAAGAACTTACCATATCCATTCTAGCTTGAGACGGTATATGATATAAGCTATGTCTTTGACCATCCTTTCCCACGCTAAAATAATACTTATGTCCACTACTCTTTGATATCTGTGCAATCCATGGTTCTGAAAAAAAACACACACACGTCACGTTACTCGAAATAAATTTCTTTGCGCATTAATTTGATTTTGCTATATCTCCTAAGATATTCATTTAATTTGTATATAGACACAAAATAATCTTCATGAAATGCTGAAGCCAACTAAAGTATTAAAATGATAGGATTTTAATAACGTATTTGTGTAAATAGCCTTCAATTTCCGCTTTATAATTGCTGGTTTTTTAAAGTATTCAAATGGATTTAGTATGTATTATATATTTTATATATTTTCGACTGGTATTGCAAGAGACGATGGCAAGAGACCGGACGGTATGAGTTTGATTCCATGGAAGATGGGCCGGGTGCTGGTATGGGATGCAACCTGTTCAGACACGCTGGCCCCTTCCCATCTACATGGAACCAACAACAGAGCTGGTGCGGCTGAAAAAGCTAAAGCATGCAAATACAGGAGTCTAGGCTCCGAATATGATTTTGTCCCATTTGGTGTCGAGACCCTTGGTCCGTGGGGTCCTAGGGCTACAAGGCTTTTTAAAGAAATAGCAAAAAGGTTAGTCGACATCACAGGAGACCGAAGAGCTGGCAGCTACCTCGGCCAAAGAATTAGTTTAGCTATTCAAAGGGGGAACGCTGCCAGTATCTTCGGAACCTTGCCTAAAGGGACTCCTTATATTAATATATTTTAAATTTTCATATTTTAAGGTTATTTAATAATTTGTTGTAAATAAAGGTAGTTTTTTTGGTGTTATTTCCTTAAGAGATAAACATTATACCGTCGTGGACTTTTTTGTAGACCTATATTAGATACACAATTCTACCATACATTATCTTGGTATAATCTCAAAGGGTTTAGGCAGCGTTTTCATTGAAAGCTCCCGCTAAACGGCTTATTTGTTTCCGACACCCCCAACAAATATTGTTATAATTTTGTCAATATATATAAAAACTTAACAAGTTATACATAAAAATCGAGATTGAGAGTCCTACAATATAGTCTACGATTTGTTTTAATTGATTGATTGAGAATTTATATTTCAAAGCCAATTTTTTGATTGATTATATATTGAATATATATTGATTCATGGCTGACAGGTTTCCACATCCTGCGTAGAGAATACAGGTTTGTACTTTGTAGGTACCAAGAAACACGTAGGCTGGCAAAGGAGTCTGCTATTTCAATCGTTCCAAAATAGAATCGAAATCGTCGCTCAATAGAAAGCCACCGGTAGAATTTTGACAGTTTTTCGTAGTCTACTATTACAATCTTATTCCAATAGACTTCTATCGGTCGGCCGAAGAACTCTACTAACACGTACCGCGCTAGTGGCCGCTAGTTTGTTGTATTTTTGATAGTCTACTAACATTTTGACAGTTAAAGACAGCGATTCTAGTTCTATTCTATGGCTTGTCAATAGTAGACTCGGCCCCCAGGTCTCACTACAGTTCTCACAATTTATAAAGTGTAATTTGGCATGTGTAAATTTTTGTATACTCTTATATGAGAGAAAGAGACAACGCTAGAAATAAATATTTGAAACAAATAGAAATCAAATCGCACTTTTCACCTTCATTGTGATCGCTCTAGCTAGTATATTTTTTTTAATTTTGACTGCCTCTGTGGCGCAGTGGTATTGTATGCGACTGCCGCGACTGATATCCAGTGTTTGATTCACGGGTCGGAAGAAATATTTGTGTGATCGACAAATGTTTGTTTCGGAATTTGGGTGTTTACTAAGTATTATATGTATGTATTTAGAAATAAATAAGTATGTTTATCAGTCGTCTAGATCCCATAACACACGCTTATATTAGCTTACTTTAGGCTCTAGCCTAAAGTAAGCTAATATAAGCAAGCGCCGTCTACGGCGCTGTGTAATAAAAAAAAATGTCCCACAATATTTATAATAATTAAAACGACTCTACCAACCTTTGATCTGTTTAAGAAATAGAACAGATCCGACGACATAGAACATTCCGCTTCTACTTCTATCTGGCGAGTCAATAGTTACAGCCTTCTTTATTCGCTTCATGGCGCGGTACTCCAAATTACTGACAGCAGTTTGAAACTGCTCCATGTTATACAGTCTTTTACATCTTATTGGCAAAGATTGCTTATCAAATGGTTTGTTCAATGCAGTACAAAATAGGTTACACTGATTTAGCCTGTAAAACAAATGTTATCTGAATGTGATATCATAGAACAGCATTACAAAATGGTACTCTAGAACAGTATTACAAAATGATACTCAGTACTCGAAAAACGTTGAAGTTATGATTATTTTTCGTTGCAAACGCCGGCAGTCAGGCGGCCCAATCGACCACTCGTTTTGCAATTTAACCATTTCCCTGACAAGACGTTTGAGGTTAATTTTGATCTTAAAATCTTACTACTTATCGAGTTTTGAAAAACGACCCTAAGACTTATTTTAAGCACAATATCTATCTTTATGTATATAATTCTACTGTAGGTGTGTATGACACGGAACTCCTCATAAACGGCAGGACTGATTTGAATGAATTTTTGTATGCGTTTGGGTGGCGCCCTGGATGATTTATTCACAAATAAAAGAAAAGGCGCTGAAGCCGGCATACTGCAGGACAACGTCTGTCGTGCCGCTAGTACTACTATATAAAGCTCTGGAGTAAACTTCAATTTTCGCATAACATAACATAAATTCTCACCTATCTATTAAAGAAAAATCAGAAATGTCGATCCCTCCAAGCATCAAAGCGTCTATTATATGCAAAGATTTGCTATACCGCTGATTATTACCTTCACCAAGATATTCTTTGACCACCTGTAACAAAACTCAAATATAAGGATATGAGAAAGAATGGAAGGAGTCGCCTGCCACTTGTTATGTAATATACTAGTAAGTTCTCGTACTGAATCAGATATGATTTTATTCTTCAAGTTAATCTATTCCCAGTTGCTTTCAAACCCTACATGGAGCCCGGGGTACACTTTTATTTGATAGAAGCAGCTTTCATTTTGCTTTTGATTTTCGACATTGCTCCCTCGCTAACGAATGCCGTCTGACTTTTCCCGTCTGACGTCTGGTTACTTTCAATACGTCACAATTTTTATTGAAGTAATAACAACGCACCATTCACTATAGTAGCAAAGGAATCAGACGACTTCTAAACCGAAACCAGTTTCAATACCGGAAACTTCAAAATCGCCTATGCGCGTATTTTTGGTGCTATTCTACGACTTGTCAATAGTAGCCTCGGCCCCCAGACGGATGGACAGAACAAACTCAGTCGTTTTCTAAAATTTAGGATTTAGAAGTCTAAAACCGACAATAAAATGTAAAACAATTAGTTAAAAAGCTATGTTACTTTCGAACGGGTTTGCCATGAATAGCTCAATAATGCCTCTTTTTACATGTATTCTTTTTTTTTGTAAGGCTGTATATATCAATTTCAATAATTACCTAAGTTTAAACAGTTCGTCGTTATGTCAAGTTGAAGGCCATATGGACGGCTAGAAAAATTTCAACAGCAGGTAGCCACTACCTACGTGTCTATTTTCAACACGGCAATCGGCTCACCACCTATTACGCGGGACAGGAATACACAAGGTGAAAAGCAGGTATATAATATGCCTCTGGAATAATCCCTTCGGGAATAAGGCGTGATAGATAAATAATAATTACCTCCCCATAGATAAGTGTTTTCGCAGGTAAAGTGACATGCAAATCTACAACTGTCCTCCAACCACTTGGTTCCAATTGAAATACCTTTTTACCTCCGCAACCTAAAAATAAATACGATTATGTAGGTATTTTAAATACTTTCCTCGACATGCAAAGTAAATAAAAAATGAAATACCAATATTTTATACCTATAAATATCCTTAGATCCGGACAATTTTTACCACTACTTAAAAACATAAGATGCCAATCGTAGATATTTTTAAAAAGTACTTTTAAATTTACACTTTTTTCCAAATAATCTGGTGGTTTGTTCAATACGTTACATTTGAAATTATACAGTTTGAAATCAGTGGGAGGTTTGCTCATTCGGCCTATGATGGCCGACAAGGTATCGTCTGGGCTTAGGCGTTCTGGCTGCTTTCTTACAGCATCTGGCAACTGAAATAAAAAGTACACAACATATTATTGGATATACATTATAACTAAGAAAGGCTTCTATTAAATTGGAATTGGAGTGATTTATCTACAATCGATAAAAATCTTTAATATATAAAGCTGAAGAGTTTGTTTGTCTGGTTTAAATCGAATCTCTTTGTGTTGGATAGCCCACTTTTCAAGGAAGGTTATATGCTATACCTATATCATTACGTTACTGCATTGGGGAGCGGAGCAGTAATTATAAATGTCAACAAATAGGGCAATTCTTCATAAATTATTGTAAAAGTAATAAACGACTGGATTAAATGGGTGCGACGGGGTTTCGAAGTAGGTTACGAGCAAAGCCGCGGGGTTCAGCTAGTTCAGATATAAATATTGGTTATGCATACTTCAGGACTCGGAAGGCATATATCACAATCCTTTACACGAGCTTTACGCCTCTTTCTACTTAATTTTAAAAAGGAACAGTTATAGGCCTATCTTTGACAAACCTGCCATAGCGCCAAACATTGTTTTTTTATTTCGGCTTGATTTTCGTCCTTAAAATTTCTATTCTTACTAAATTTTGCAATTTTCAGTAAATTTTGTATTTGCCTTTCCCCTAGTCTGAAACAAAATATATTCTTTAACAAAATAAAAGAATAGTGCATGCGGTCACCTAGTTCTATATAAAATGCAAGCGTCGTCATGGAAAAGTTAGTTAATTTAACTGTATTCACTCTGCATCGTTCACGGGAAATCAAGATCGCCACACTTTGCGATCCATGCATATTTCTTTCGCTTCCTGCAGGTTCATTAATCGCTTCATATTTACATGTCTGGTTATCAAAGTTCTTTTGACCTCTTCGTTTTTGAGCAATATGCTCACATGGTCTTCAATGTAAGTCTCGGTCTACCCCGACTCCTTCTACCGACTACTTCCGCACAATGTAATATATTCTTCATCAATCGTTCCTCACTCATTGGTTAAAATAAAGAACTGGCTACTTACAAGCAATTACTCTTGTAGATATACTCAAAAAAGTTCTTATCATTTTTCAAAACATCCATAGGTACCAGTTCAGTGACGTCACCGCTTCGCTCTGTGCCCTTCCACAGAATGCAATTGACCGAGGCAAGATGTTGTTCCGCCGGTTCCGTGTTCAGTCTTTTAAACAAACATACAAGGTATCTTTCGGAATTCGCTGGTCTTGATGTCACGGGTTTGTGGATGCAAACTAAAAAAAAGAATAAATATTAATACTTTAGAACATTTTTGTACACAGCGCCATTTAGCCTCAACTAAACTAATATAAGCTAATGTTATGGCATATAGGCAACTAATAAACATACTTATATATTTCTTAATACCTACATATTATTTGAAGCGCTCGTGGCCTAGCGATCTGTGTTCTGTAAACGATTGCCAGTAAAATGGCAGTCGTTAAGCCTGGTTGAAGGCCTTATAGGCGGCTTGAAAACTTCAACAGCAGGTAGCCACAACTTGCGTCTGTCTATTTCAACACGGCAATGGGCTTACCACCTATTACGTGGGACAAGAATCCACACGGTGAAAAGTGGGCATATAATATGCCTCTGCCACCCCTTCGGAGATAAGGCGTGATGGATATTTATTTATTTATTTACATATTATTTGATGCACAACGAAACTCTGATGCAAACATTAGTGCATCAGATAAATATTTCTACCGCTCCATAAATCGAACCAGAGACCTCATCGAATCTAAGTAACGATAGCGTTTGCAATTTTAATATTATATAATCCACAGTAATGACTAAGATAGAAAAAGGGATGCTTAGATGGTTCGGACACGTGGAGAGGATGGATGAAAATAGACTGACGAAGCAGATATATGTGGCGAGAGTGAATGGGCAAACTGGTAGGGGTCGACCACGGCGTACCTATGTCAATCAAATCGACGATCTTTTGGAAAAAGGCCAGGTCAAGAGTACCCTTAACCGGCGAGCGTGTATGAAAACACTCATGAAAGTTGAAGAAGCGAAAGCTGTATGTCAGGATCGTAGCAAGTGGAAAGCCATAGTCTCTGCCTATCCCGATGGGAAACAGCGTGATAATATGTATGTATGTATAATCCACAGTCATGACGGGTTATTATTATAATTTTACCTTTATCAAAACATCTATACATAATGTATATCAGTCCAACACTGAATGGAGTAAACACATCAAACAATTTTACAACAAAATGTCCGCCCGTTCTGACCAGCATTAGCGCTGCTAAGCACTGGCAGAGATACAACTGCTTCGATAAAATCTCTTGAATATTTTCTTGACCTTCCACTGAGAAACCCTAAAAGACATTAGAACAATTGTATAAACTAATAACGAACATAATTATAATAGTACTACATAATAATAATTTGAGTAGAGATTGAGTTCGCAAAAAAATATCTTGCAGCGTTCACATTCACAGAGTTACATTACATGCCCTAATACACGATAACAATATTACGATTCATTAACCCTAATACACGCTATATTATAAATGAGCTCTATCTTTGCATAAAACTTCCCCGGGTGAAGCATAAAAATGGCTGCAATGTTATTTTATTTCATCGATCACGCCTTATCCCTGAAGGGGTGGCAGAGGCATATCATATACCCCTTTTCACCATGTGTATTCCTGTCCATGTTGTATTATGTGTGAGTGCCATTCTTTTAAGACACGATTACAGTTGCAGATTCACGTCATGATTTTGTGATACTCCAGTACCTCCTTAAGCCTCTTGACGCCATCTTGACGATCGAGTGGGGCCACTATTAACGGGTTAAGGATACAAAAGAAGCAGGTTCTCATTCATCTATAATGGAAATATTTGGTATGGCTAGATGAGCTTGGAACTTAGCGCTCGATTCAGCTTAACACGCCCTTTTTTTATACCACTGAGGTGGCAGACAAGGGTACGGCCCACCTGATAGCAAGTGGTCATCGTAGCCAATTTGTCATCTATGAGTTTTGTTACATTTCTTTTTCTGATTGCTTATTCGATTTTTCACTTGAATATACTTACGCCATCAGCCATAAGGAAATGAACACCAATATCGTCCGTTTGCGTTAATACATGTTCTTTAAGTGACGTTAAATTGGCGGGGTCAAATATATTACCATCGCCGTTTACCCCGTAATAAGGGTTGAAAGTCTCGGGCGATCCAGCATGGAAATCGCATAGCTTGAAATCGTTGGAGCTTTTCAAAGTAAAGCCAAACCCTAAAATAAAAAGGCAGCTATAATTAAAAGTAAACTAACTATCTTCACTCTGTATCCCTGACAGATTATCGATTCTAGAGAGGACAGATCGCCAGGCTTCACGATACATGCATACTTCTTTCGCTTCTTGCAGATTCATCAATCGCTTCATACATGCACGTCTGGGTATCCGAGTACTTTTGACTTTTCCAGTTTGGGCATTCTGCTCACATGGTCTTCTCATGGTCATATGTAAGTCTCGGCCTACCCTGGCTCCTCCTACCCTCTACTTTCGCACAATATATATTCTTCGTCAATCGTTCCTCACTCATTCGTTGAACGTGTGCAAACAAACGGAGCACGCCCTAAAATTAAAAATGATTAATAGTAGATAGTATAACAAGGGAGCAAAATAGCCTTTATAAGGCAAGGGCGCTACTTTGAAGCACGAGCGAAGCAAAGGATTCTAACGTAGAATCCTGAGCGCAGCGAGGGATTCAAAGTATATCGCCCGAGGGAAAAATAATTTGCTCTCGAGTTATATACTCTACTTTTCAGATGAAAAGTCACAGCGTTTATGAGAAAATAAATAAGAGACGCTGTTAGGTTCTATAGTTATTGTTTCAGGAGATAATGCATTATCACTTTCATAACTCGAGGTAGTAGAACTCATTATTTTTGCAAAATACAATAAAATATGTACTGAGGTAACAAGAACAGAAAAGTAATTCGCGCGCTTTTGGTTTTTTTTAGTTAGTGTGGGTCCCCGTGCCTTGCAGCCAACACGTACCAGCCAGAAATTCATACAATTTGCGTTTGATTTCTATGAATGATATATATTCTAAATTCAAATCTCTTTTACGCCCGCTAAAAAGTTCTTATCGGAAAAGAGCTATTTTGTTACCACTTATATAGGAACAAAGCGACACTTTTCGAATAGAAGGGATGAAAAAATAATTAAAAATTATTGGTGGAAAACAGCATTATATCGCTGGTTGATATTACATTAAAGGTTAGAATTGCCATACAATGTGGTAATGCTGCCAGTCTCTAGCACACGAGGACGTAGACATATTAGGGTTTTTGTATGTTAATTAGGTTGTTGTAGTCATAGTTTGCTGACTAATTTAAAAAAAATATTCATAAGTTTAAATACATTAAAAAATTGTAAGCAAAACATCGAACACCTCTGCCTTCCCTACTTCAGAATTAACTTAAATTAACTTTATTAGTAATTACATCATTATACACATAAAAACCAAATGAAAAGGCTTATTTCGCTTTAGCGTGTTATACAACTGTAAAAGCAATAGATAGAAGGTAATATGATAAGCTATCAAAACTTAGCTGCTACTAGCAAGCCATAAAAGTGGACCCAGGGCTTTAACTCCAGCAGGGCGTTAGACTAGCAAGCTATTGCGTATCTTTCTAAAGGCCAATGACTAACGGGCTTTTGCTGACACTCAAACTTTGATGAGAACTGAGAATTCCATGTCATTGATATTGCGTATCTATATACCCTGAGATCTAGGATTGTTGACTCTAGACCTGTAGCCTACACTTCGGTTCCTTACCCTGACCCTGGAAGAACCTAGTCCCTTTAGGAATAGATCACTGAACCCCGAGGTCTCAAACATCGCTATTCAAGACACTCAAAAAAAAATATTAAGTTCAGAAAAATACTTTGCTTGCGATGTTTATCAGCAAATCACAACTAAATTAAACAATGTAGGAACATATCCTTAACTTCTCAACAAAAGCAAATCGCAATAAAATCCAATAACAATAGTAACTTTCACTTAACTTAACTTAACTATCTTCACGCATATCGCACGTATCCCTGACGGGGTACTCAGAGAGGACAGATTGCCAGGCTTCGCGACCCATGCATACTTCTTTCGCTTCTTCGAGATTCATCAATCGCTTCATACACGCACGTCTGGGTAACCGAGTACTTTTGACCTTTCCGTTTTTGAGCAATCTGCTCACGTGGTCTTCATATGTAAGTCTCGGCCTACCCTGACCTCTTCTACCCTCTGCTTTCGCACAATATATATTCTTCGTCAATCGCTCCTCACTCATTCGTTGGACGTGTCCAAACCAACGGAGCACGCCCTTTTCCAGCTTAACGCTGACACTTTCATTCAAACCTGCCATATTGCGTATCACTTCGTTACGTATTCGGTCGGCCAAGGTAACGCCGCACAATTTTCGAAGTGATCGGATCTCCTCAGCATTCAATTTACTTTCATGCATCTGCTGACATACCCAGGTTTCGCTACCGTAAAGCAAAGTTGGCACTAGCACTGCGTTATGAATCGCCATTCGTGCTTCTTTTACGATGCTTTGTCGCTTTACTAATTGGGACAAAGCACCGTTAACTCTGTTTCCGGCAGTTACTCGCCGTTCTACATCCGAACCACATCTTCCATCCGCGCTAAACATACTCCCTAAATACACAATTTCATTCACTTGCTCTAGACGTTCCTGGTTTACCCTAATCTCGCATTTAGTTCTTACGTCATCTCTTTTAAATACTAGAACCTTAGTCTTACTTGCATTCAAGCGAAGACCCTTACTTTCACACTCCTCTTTCATATTAGTAACTAATGCCTGAAGCACGAGCCATGAGCACCGCATCATCAGCGTACAGCAGACAGTTTACTGAAAAGTCACCCAAATTCACACCCATATCACAATCTTTCAACTTCTGCAGGCAACTGTCCAGATACACTATGAACAGCCAGGCGGACATGACACAACCCTGTTTGACGCCTTTACAGACATCAAAAAGAGGTGACACATCCCCCCCTACTCGCACGCAAGCCTTACAGTCCTTATAAAGCGACTGTATTGCCCGCAGCAGCGAGCCGTCCACACCATATCCGGGCAGCAAATCCCACAGAGTTTCCCTCACAACGTTATCAAATGCTTTCTCCAGATCCCCAAAGCGCAGAAAACCCTCTGGCTAATAGCCAGAAACTTCTCCGCGATCATGCGGAGAGAAAACACTTGATCTATGCAACCTCTTCACGTCGGAATCTGCATTGAGCCTCCCATAAATACCTTTTAGACTTTTCTTGCATTCTTGCCGTTATAATCTTTGCATACACCTTACTAGCTAAGCTGACCAAGCTGATCGCCCTGTAGCTGGAGCAGTTTAGACGCGAGCCTTTCCCTTTGTAGATAGGTACTACAACTGCTATTCGCCAGTCATCTGGGACCTCACCCGTCCGCCAGCACAAGTTGCATAACAGACATAGTGTCCCAGACGCGCGACCCACCGTGGTACTTGATCATCTTAGCAGTAACTCTGTCTTTTACCTCAGCCTTACCACATTTCATACTTCTTATCGCTTGTTCAATTTCTTTTATACTAATGACTTCAATGACATCGGGATCCGGAGCATCGAAGTGAGCTCCACTTCCCGATGTGTCTTCTTCCAGATGTCCCGATCTGTCTTTTCTTGCATACATCTTTCCATAATATTCACTCCATCTCTGCAGGACGTCAGTTTGGTCTGTTAGGACGTCATTGTTAACACTAAGCACTTTATTCATACTGCAGATTGCCAAACAACTCCGGGTCTTGCCTACCTCTTTCCAGAAGAGCCTGGCATTATCCCGGAAATTGGACGACAACCTTTCATCCGCTTTCATTCTGCACCTTTCACGAGCTTCTTCTATCAGTGCCTTCATGTTAACTTTTTGCAGCTTGTATCTCTCTTTCATATTAAAATCATTCCGCGAGGCTAAGTAGTCTAACCATGATTTCTTCTTCATTCGAACTGCTTCTTTCACTTCCTCATTCCACCATGCGTCACGCTTATTACTACTACCTCTTCTCGTTTCTCCACACACTTCTACAGCGGCATTTACCATACTATCCCTAAGGTTCTGCCATACACTTTCCACATTCTCACTACTAACATTGACGTCGCCAAGCTTTTCGACTACCCTTTCTTTATATTTATTCCTAATGGATGCATCCTGCAGCTTCCAGCTTTTGATGCTATGAGTCGGCTCAGGTTCAGGACACTCGGTGCGATGACGCCAACCCGCGAACAGACCCCTTATCCTAGTTATTACTAGGTAGTGGTCTGATCCTAGCTCAGCGCCTCGATAAACCCTTGTGTCCATCACCTGTTTACGGAGCCAACTATCCATTAGGAATAGATCTATCATGCTTCTCTTTGACTTACGTCTCCTCGTATACATATGAATTTGTTTGTGGTTGAACATTGTGTTCGCCACAAACAAATCCTTTTCCTTACAAAATGCCAGTATAAGCTTGCCAGCGTCATTCACCCTTTTATCCCCATACTTCCCGAGTACCGACTCAAAACCATCGCGAGCGGTACCCACCCATCCATTCAAGTCTCCACATACTATAAGTCTTTCATTTCCTTCTATCACATTAAGAGCTTCTCTCATACTCTCCCAGAAGTCCTCTAGCTCACTCGCGTTCGACGAAGATACTGGCGCGTAAGCAGCAACCAGGAAAATCTTCGTCAAACCAAGTTTTAAACGGATCCAGAGGATTCTAGGACCTACCAGTTTGTACTCATACATACCGGAGGCCAATCGCGAGGACAACAAAATTCCAACCCCCCGACTGCCATGCTCGCTCTCTGGTACTCCAGACCATAGCGCGAGCACCCCACCCGGGAGCTCCACGACTTCACTGCCCTTGCGCTTGGTCTCTGTCAAGCACACTAGATCTAACTTTCTCTCATTCATAACATCCATCAACTCATTCATCTTATCTGCCATTCCTCCCCTAACATTCCACGCAGCTACCCTGCACTCCGTCCTCCACTTCCTGCCGTGTCGGGCCGCGCGTGTATGGTGGCGGTCCCCTACGCCGATAATTTACATAATATTCGCGAATAATTGATGATTATCAAGTGGATGTCCACTAAGCTTACATGATCTCAAACTAAAAATATCGATACCAAAACAGTTGTCAAATTAAGTTACGGTGACTATCAACGGCACTCTGTGATCATGAAGTCATCTTCGTTAATCACTGTAAAAAGATATGAATACCAAATGAGCTGTTTGACACCAAAGTGATCTTCACTTTGACCTGTCAGTAGAGATATAATAAGCAATAGTCCCACAGGTAAGGGTTTCGGAAGCAACTGAGAATACGCTAAGGTGAAGGGAATAGTTATGACGTCACACTAGGAAAGGGCAGAGACTTTCTCACAAATGTGTATCCCAAATCGGCTCAGCTCCAAAAGGGATCAGTCCCACAGCTGATTTGGGATACACATTACCATATTCATTCATGAATTATATGATTCAATCATGAATATCATTGGTGAATTTCAGAGTTTTTGACCCTGAAAAAGCCTGAAATTCATGTGACAATTTATGGATGATCCCATTTATAAAATAACCTAATTAGAAATAACAAATATGATTCTTACCTTTAGCTCGCCAACCTCTCCTAAATAGAACATATTCTGAAAAGCCACCAGGTCCGGCGCATACATCAGCAAAATAAAGTATGTCTTTTGAGTCTAACGCATCTTCACCGGTTTGTTTCTTTGGACTAGTGAAATTAAAATCAAATACTGCATCAATATTAGCCATCTTAACAGCAGCCCTATTCAAAAATATCACGGCGCCAATAGTTTCGTATGGATTACTACGGAATCGTGCATTTCTTAGATCTTCGTCATCTAAACTATCAAATATGGTCTGTAAAAACAAGGAATTATAAATATTAACATAATGTGGTTTATATGGCAAGTCAGGTGGGTTAGTATTTTGGTCAGTATGCTTGTCTAAAAAGTTTGCAGCACCAGTAGTATAATATGTAAAAGGATGTTCTACACATACACTAACCTTAGAATCTAGTACACCTTTTAATATAGCTGGATCAACAAAGTTTGTTTCATCATCAATACTCAATTTCTTTGGTCCTCTTTTTAACCATTTTTCTAATAAGTCTCCTGATGGAGGTTCTTCTGGTGCAGGATCTAACCATAGCTGTAATTAAAGCAATCATTACAAATCTATCATGCACTATGATAAATATTCTTATTCATAGTATCATGAATTTTATCATTATAAGGTTTATACTTTGTACTGTTAAATTATTATGTTTTTAACTTAAACTTTCTTTAAATTAACAAGTGCATAACTTACCACATCTTCTTTTGCCTCAGGTTTAGTTTCTTCATTAGATAGCTTAATTTCTTGTGGTAACTCTCCTACAACTGATGGTTTAGCCCCCAAACCTCTCCTTCCTTTTTGCATAGAAGCTTCAACAGGCTGAGTTCGACCATGTTCAAATTTACCTAAACCCTTACCAGGTCTGAAACCCATACTTTTCATCATACGTTTAGCACTCTCTGAATATCCAGTATACTCAGCTTGGTTTGAATTCTTATTATAGAATGTTTCTCCATGTTGCTGAAAACTAGGGCGCAATGAGCCCTCTCCATTGTCAGTGTCTTCAAATGTTGGTTTATTAAAATCATCATACTGATCATTTGGTGATGAACAGTTTTCACTCACACTGCTTCGACTAAGTCTAATATTATCTTCCGGGCTTTGATCTTCAAAGCCTAGTAGTGGTTTACGTGATTGTAGAAACTCTCTGTCAAAGTTGTCAGTAGAAGCAGTGTCGGCAGTTTCTTTGTCTGATTCTTGTAAAGCTGCAGAAAATAAAATTGATATAAATTTGTACAGCATTGTATTGCTGAAAATTAGTTTTGTGATGACTTTGTTTTTTCATTTATAGAATAACTAGCTGACCCGCTGACATACTTCGAACCCCGTGGCACCCATTTAATCCCGTCGTTTATTAATTTCACGATAATGTATGAACATTTTCCAAATTACTTGATTATCTACTTCTCCGCTCTCAAGTACTGCGCACGCGCCCGCACGGTTCGGTCGAATTTTTGTTACACGAAATTAATTTCTTTGCGCATTTTTTTGATACTGCCATATCGCCTAAGATATTCATTTAATTTGCAAGGTGTTTAATTTGCAAGAGACAAAATAATCTTCATAAAATGCTGAAACCAACTAACATATTAAAAATGTTATGGATCAATAATGTATTTGTATAAATCGATACCTCCAACGTAATTTGTTGTATCTTCAAAACTGTAACTTAACACAGGAGCATTTTACGTTATATGGCTTTCCATCCTGTTTCGCCGAGCGTCCGGCGTGTTCTGTTTCAAGTGACCAATACGACACGCGAGCGCGTGTGTCTCCTCATCCTTTAAATTACCGCATTATTATTTCTGTTTTTTTAAAGTATTAAAATGGATATAGTACGGTATCCTTAAGAGATGGACATATACCTTAGCGGACTTTTTGTGGACCTATATTAGATACATAATTCCACAATACATTATTTTGTTATATGTTAAAGGGTTTAGGCAGCGTTTTCGTTAAAAGCTCTCAGACGGCTTATTTTTTCCGACACCGCCAACATATATCGTTATAATTAAGCTAATGTATACAAAAACTTAACAAAATATACATAAAAATCTTCTATAAGAATCACTCTATCTATTTAACAAGGTTCTGGCAGTACTGTCTCCATCAGGTGGCATCACAGCAGTTGAGGCAAACCCAAAAGGCTTGACATAGTGGAAATGATATGAAACTGAATACTGTGCAAATGAAAGGAGCAAAAGTTTAAGATAAGACTCTGCACTCGCAACCAGTTTCAGTGTTCAGCTGATGATGATGTTGTGTAATCTGCCTAATATACACACAGGCAGTATATAAAACCAACACTGACAATACCTACACCATATGTATCATAGAGAGAGTGCATAAATCAGCAGTTAAAAGGTTGATGAAAATGTATAATGATGTATACATACCAGAACCATGAGATGTGGTAGATGAAGCACCATATGTGTCAGCCCTGAGTCGTTTTGCTGGTCTTGGACTCTCATCACTGCTGCTCTCTTCATCAGATGGATCTGCGGTACAAAACAAATAATGAAAAAGATTTCAATGGCAAAGATAAATTAATATGTTACGCCGCTTTGGAGTAGTCCTGTCTGGCAATAAATGTAAGGGGATTTCAAATTAAGGATAGAATTATCTATGGCAAGTGCTGAGGAGACTATATTATATGAGTGTCAGGTCCAGTTCCAACTGTGTACCTGTGTTGTTCCCTCTAAATTTCCTGTTTAAATGAGTACAAAGTCTTCATTTTGAAGCGAAGGTCAGTTATAATTAGGTACAGCTTGAATATGATAAAATTATAATTTTTCTAAATATAACTTTAATCAACAAAAAGCTTTGAGTGTACATATTTACTATATTGTAGGACATTATTTGATATTATGTACATGTACTTACAGCAAAATTTCGCTTTCTACAATGGCAAATTTAGAGGTTACATATTAACAAAGGCGGAAATCCAAGCCGGTTTATAAACAATAACATTAATAGCATTATATTTAATAACAAATCGCAAGTTAATCATAGCCGTAAAAAATAATAAGTATAAGCTCACCTGAAAGATTCATTTCTTAAAGTGGTCTCAAGTCTTATTGATATCGTTGTATATAAATAACTAAATATACAAAATTGTTTTAACAATTCAAGAGAGAATATTCATGGTCCAATCCAAAACACAGATATGAAGAATAAAATGGTGTTTGAGACTTTGAGACAAGCCAAAGACCATGTGTAAATAAATAAAGTATACACTGCACAGCGACAATGCCGACAATACTTCAAAATTCAACAGTCAACTGCAGTGCAGCAGCAGCAGTCAACCACGGTGTTTTCAGCTCGAACAAAATTTTGTCCTTCAGGAAATGATAGCTACTAGTAATTGCGTTACGCGGCGATAGATAGAGCTAAAATATATTTGTAACAAACATTGCTCAAATTTGACTTTAAATAGGTGTAATTGTTTTAAGGGGGTAAGAGTACAGCCCATGGGATGTTCAAAAATGTGTGGAACACCTGGTCGAAATCTACTGGTTTCGGAAATACACGATACTTTAACTTTTTTAGGAAAATTACCAATATTCAAGAGAAATCCTTAAAAATAAAAATAAATACTGGATGCATGGATTTTATTTTTATTTTATCTGATTGCTGGATAAATTATCCATAAAATAAAAACATCAAATGTTATGAATCAGTTAAAATTTTAGAGTTATGAGAGCTAAAACTTGTAACAATAAAAAAAAATTTTGCTTTATCGAAATTTCAATTGATTTTAGTGAAAAATATCCACTCCGAACTGGTCGTACAAACGATGTCATTAAATTCCTTGTTTCCTTAGCTTTCTAAAAAGGTATAATAAGTGTACAAAATTCTCAGATAGCGCCCAACATACTCAGTTAGTCCCGAGCAGGTAGTTATGATCCCTATTGTTAATGTATTGCAAGCCGAGCCGATACCTGGAATTCTTAAAACCTTTCTCACGGTTTCACTATGCGAGAGTGAGAGAATCGATAAATAGCACAACGTGTGTGAGTGAGATAGCAATTGTTGACGGTTGGCCGTTGCCTTGCGCTTGGGCCCCAAGTTGCGCGACCTCTGTCTAGTACTACTTAGATACTTACGCGTGCCGGACGTACCTATTATTCGTACTAGTTATTTCATCCATCTGTTTCTTTGCTTTATTTCAATGGCAAGCTACAGTAGCGAAGAGTACGCAGACATTGTGTTTGTGTACGGATTCTGTGACGGTAATGCTGCAGCGGCCAGAAGGGAGTACATACACCGATTCCCAAATCGTCGCGCACCTAGTGTACGTGTCTTTTCTGCGGCGTTCCAACGGCTTAGAGAAAGTGGAAGTGTTCATGAGCGGCGTCACGATGCTGGTAGACCTCGTCAAGTGGATGCAGAGCACGAAGAAGAAATACTGGATCGTTTTACGAGAGATCCCACTACATCTACACGCATAGTAGCCAGGCAAATGGGATTATCTCAATGCAAAGTATGGTTTACTTTACATGCAGCGCGACAGTACCCATACCACTACACACCTGTTCAAGCGCTAGAGGAGGGAGACCCTGCAAGACGAGTAGATTTCTGTCGCTTCATGCAGCATATGGACGCTGAAGACGCAATGTTTTTAAGTAAAATCTTATGGACGAATGAGTCCAAGTTTGACCGAGACGGCATAACGAATTATCACAATCTCCACTACTGGACTACACGGGGAGAAAATCCAAGAAAGTCCAAGGAAGGAGCTCATCAAAGAAGATTCTCTGTAAACGTATGGATGGGCGTTATTGACAGATACTTGGTGGGGCCATATTTCTTACCAAACAACTTAAATGGCGAAGCTTACGAGGATTTTCTTCGAAACCATTTATTCAACCTTCTCGAAGATGTTCCTGTTCGGGAAGATTTTCCACTAACTAACCGGGAAGAAATGATCTTCCAGCACGATGGCTGCCGAGCCCATTACCGGGCTAGTGTTAGACAATGGCTGGATGAAACGTTTCCACTTCGTTGGATTGGCAGAGGAGGCCCGACGCCGTGGCCAGCGAGGTGTCCAGATTTTACCCCCTGTGATTATTACCTATGGGGTCACATGAAGACATTAGTGTATACAACTCCCGTCAATAATGTTGAAGAATTGAAAGCTAGAATCATAGCAGCTGCTAATCAAATACAGCAAGATCTTACGGGAGTTGTTACTAGGTCCAATCTTAGAAAACGACTAAGGGCGTGTATTAGGAACCAAGGAGGTCAATTTGAGCAAGATTTAAAATAATAAGGTGTTTTAATTAAATCAAGTGTTATAAAACGTGTTTTTCCTACTGTGTTTTTGTTATTTCTTTATGTAAATAACTTGAGTATTTTAATTGTAAAGATAACTTGCGTTTTTTCTTATTAAATATTATTATTTTGTATCAGTATGAGTATTATTTCATCTACATTAGATATTTTTTTCATACTACTCTTAGTAAAATTAACCATAGTCATCCTTACTTGCTTGGAGAACCAAATGGGCAACAATACACAATGCATTCATAAAGTCCACTAAAGCAAATCAATGAGACGTGTTACGAGGTAATTTAATGACACTTAAAGAAAAAACCTTAGCAGGGTAGTATGGTAAAGTGCTAATAATGTTATTAATGTGCAGTTTACGTATTACCTACTCGGCAATAACTGAGTTTGTAGGGCGCTATCTTAGAATTTTGTACACTTATTATACCTTTTTAGAAAGCTAAGGAAACAAGAAATTTAATGACATCGTTTGTACGACCAGTTCGGAGTGGTTATTTTTCACTAAAATCAATTGAAATTTCGATAAAGCAAATTTTTTTTTTATTGTTACAAGTTTTAGCTCTCATAACTCTAAAATTTTAACTGATTCATAACATTTGATGTTTTTATTTTATGGATAATTTATCCAGCAATCAGATAAAATAAAAATAAAATCCATGCATCCAGTATTTATTTTTATTTTTAAGGATTTCTCTTGAATTTTGGTAATTTTCCTAAAAAAGTTAAAGTATCGTGTATTTCCGAAACCAGTAGATTTCGACCAGGTGTTCCACACATTTTTGAACATCCCATGGGCTGTACTCTTACCCCCTTAAAACAATTACACCTATTTAAAGTCACCCTGTATATTCATTTTGTTTTTGTAAATTTTTAGTAATACTGTTTTACTTAATTAAGATATAATATGAAGATTGAAAAATATGATATAAATAAGATTTGGCGGAAAGGTCTTAACAACCACGCTATAAAATAATTACAAAACAAAAACAAAAAAAAGATACAAATGTCAATTATTACAAAAATGTCATTCAATTTTCTCCAACGACCCGGCGCTTTTCTTTGGATTTTGACGACTATTATTTTATTTACATCTACGGCTAACATCCCCGGACTCCGACTGTTCTTCTATTACACGAAAACTAACTAACTAAACTAACTATCTTCACGCTGTATCCCTGACGGGGTAGTCAGAGAGGACAGATCGCCAGGCTTCGCGATCCATACATACTTCTTTCGCTTCTTCGAGATTCATCAATCGCTTCATACACGCACGTCTGGGTATCCGAGTGCTTTTGGTCTTTCCGTTTTTGAGCAATCTGCTCACGTGGTCTTCTTATGTAAGTCTCGGCCTACCCTTACTCCTTCTACCCTCTACTTTTGAACAATATATATTCTTCATCAATCGTTCCTCACTCATTCGTTGGACGTGTCCAAACCAACGGAGCACGCCCTTTTCCAGCTTAACGCTGACACTTTCATTCAAACCTGCCATATTGCGTATCACTTCGTTACGTATTCGGTCGGCCAAGGTAACGCCGCACAATTTTCGAAGTGATCGCATCTCCACAGCATTCAATTTACTTTCATGCATCTGCTGACATACCCAGGTTTCACTACCGTAAAGCAACGTTGGCACTAGCACTGCGTTATCAATCGCCATGCGTGCTTCGAAAACTCGCCACGTATTTAAGACTTCTAGAATCATATCTGCCTCCAGGTGTTGGGTTCCAAATTGCAATAAAAGCCGTAAGTGAAATACACTTTATATGCATGTAAAAAATAAGATTTGTCATGCTATTTACTATTAGATCTTGCTATAAAAGTAATATGTAATAGTAATCTGCAAGAGATTTGACATAAAGATAATAGATAAAAGTTTGCCTAGCAATGTCACGATTTATGTTCAGCATCATCTCAAACAGCAGAGACATGGCATTAGTAAGCAAATGCGGTTTATAATACTTGATGGATAATTTAATAATTGTACTAATTTATTCTTTCTGCTTGTAGGAAGTGAGAACTTGACTCTTCATTATTTTCCAAGACCCAATAAAGAACCTGAGTTATTTCGAAGCTGGATTTATGCAATTGGTGGTGATATACTTGCATTGGATAATCATTATATTTTCAAGAATCGCAGCGTTTGCCATTTACACTTTGAAGAGCAATTTTATACCGGAAGCAAACTGTTATCACCTGTAACGTTGTAAAACGTCACATTGGAATGTCATTGTTAGCCTTGAGATTTGGAGAGAGAGGGGGGTAGATTGTTGACTCTTTCGCTTCGTGTGTCATCGATTTTAAACAAATTGCGATTTCTGTAAGGCTGTATGCCTTAGTATCCATGCCACAGGGTATACTTGTAAAAAAGAAAAGAAAAAAATGTCTTTTGTCTGTGGTGACGGAACAAGCATTCGCCTAGCTACATCGACGACAAAAAGATGTCGATTGTAAATATATTTTTTAAACTTCGCTAAAAAGAAGTAATCTTTTATAAATTGTATATGGAAGTTCACGCCTGTGAATTCTTATAAATGGTTATACCAAAATAACTATGTATTTCGCTTATTACGATGCTTAGAGCGGCGTTCATGGAATATTTGCCTGCTCTTCAAGATTTATTGGTTTTCTTTAAAAAAGTGGGAAGTTCTCTTTATGTGTTCAAATCACGAACAAATCTCCAATTGTTTTTATAATAATAATAATATAATAATAATAATCATTTAATTCAGATTTGCATCCATAATTGTTAGTAATTACACAGCTTATAACTATCGATATTAGTATATTGGAGGTTTTTAGTTATGTACTTATTTATGGAATGGTAATATAATACTAAAAATAATATAAATCACTAAATTTGAATTACATAATATTATAAATCACTAAATTTAAATTGAATATAAACATTAAAATACAATTTATGTCAAATCAGATAAAAAAAATAAAAACATTAAAATATACAAAAAAAAAATTTAGCAAGTAAAAGAATCAAATAAAAAAAAAACTAATAAATAAAGAATAACAATAATTTTCGGATCTCTCACATTAATTCATGTACCTGAGTCCCGCTCGCCGTATACCAGACCCATACATGTGAATACGCGTCCAATGCAACGCGAACGGACAATCAGGTCGATTTACCACTGTCCTCAGAATACTGTTGTTGCTCCCTTTCAAGCGGCGCATAAGCGATGCGGTCCTTTTTCTCAAAATAGTCGCAAATCCGTCAACACACGCCTCCGCGAACATGCCAGAAGCACTACAAAACCGAGGGAGCCCCAACAGCACCCTAAAGGCATTATTATATTGTACGCGAAGAACTGCGTATACCTGATCCAGAGGCTACCCGTATACATTGACTGACAGAATGTTTTAAAAAGGAATGATTTTACGCCTTGTGAGCACCGGGCAAATCTGCGGGCCAGCATATTACTCCGGACTGACAACGCCCTTCGCTCTCGCTCAATATCTCTGTCGTCCTTCAAATCCTCAGAAACTATGTGACCTAGATATTTGACACTGGACACTCTATTTAGTGGTACTTTATTTAAAAACACAGGTGGAACCGTTTCAGGCTTTCTTGAACCAACCTTGAAAACTACAAGTTCACTTTTTTTAAAATTGTAAATAAGCCCATGAGCCTTCGCGTACCTCTCACATACCCCAACCAGCCGCCGTAGTGCACCAATAGAGGGACTCAAGAGCACCATATCGTCTGCATAACATAAACTGTTTTAACATTTTACCGTCAATAGAACATCCGATCCCGGTGCTACCGAGCTCCTCAATCAGCTGATTGACATACAAATTGAACAGGATAGGTGAAGTCAGGCCACCCTGTCTTACTCCACACTTCAATTCATACCCCTCTGACAATACACCCTGCCATTTGACCTGGTTAACTTGGCTCTTGTACCAATATTTAAATAGTTTTATCAATTCTTCCGGTACGCCCTGCTTTTGTAACTTAGACCACAAAATATTATAATTAACCAGATCAAACGCCCTAGACAGGTCCAAAAAGGCGGCAAAAAACCGGCGTGTTCCTGTCTGTATAGTACCTGACCGTGTGCTTGAGCGCAAGTATAGCTGTTTCCGTTGACAGACCCTCTTTGAAGCCGAATTGTGCGTCATGTAACGTCAGCTGTCCAGCCACACGTCGCCCAATCACACCGTCAAGCACCTTAGCTGTAATAGTCGCCAGGGATATCAGCCTGTAATTTGATGGATCCGAAATGTCACCTGTTTTATTTTTAACTATGGGCACAACTATTGTCCTCGTCATCTCATCAGGCATGTAGGAGTGTCTCACACAACAGTTGTACAACAAAGACAAAACTCTAGGGAGGTATGGCCCCGCTTGCTGAAAATGTTCAATACTTAGGCCATCCCAGCCCGGTGACTTACCCCTTGTCATTGAGCGAATCACAGCCAGCACTTCATTATAGGTAATGATGATAGGCACTAAAATAAACTACATTTCTTATAGGAAATCAATTTAATGACACTTGTCACTTCCATGACAATACGGTATATATGTAAAGTATCTATGCACGCAGGTTAGACATGAGTAACGAGGTTGTAACATTTCTCCCCACCCAAACAAACATCGCTCCCCATCCAATTACATTTCATCTATAAGGCGCCGTGGAGGTCGTGTCTGGCGCTGGCTGCGGCGGGGCTGATGCGCGGTATTATTTGCTGTCGGTGTAGCGAAAACTGGAGATGATAATGGGGTTGTCGTGGAGGGTGAAACTTCAGATGTAGGTGTTGAAGCTTCAGGTGATACGGGGGGCGTTGAAGATGCAGAAAGAGGCATGTATGGCGAAGTTATAGGCATTGGTGCGGGTGTTGCTGCTGGATTGGTGGTTGGAGGTGATGTAGCAATTGCAGTTGCAATAACAGGATCTGAAGGGGTAAGTCGCGGCCTGATGTGATCAGCGTGCCTTCTCTTCTCCTCCCCATTGGCAGTAGTGACTATATAAGAATATCTGTGCATCCGGGCCGCAACTGTTCCAGGTTGCCATTTTTTTTCCAGTTTGGTTTTAATATAAACATCATCGCCAGGTTGGTATGTGGCTGCAGAAGACATAATGCTGGCCTTCACATGCTGGTATTGCAATGTTCTCCTTTTATTCGGCCTGATATTGGACAGTACACAGTTTAACTGTCTCCCAAACATCATTTGCGCAGGTGATTTGCCGGTAGTGGCGTGTGGCGTGTTGCGGTAGTTAAATAAAAACTCCAGCAATCGGCGTTTGGGTTGGTTTCCGTCACTCGACGCTAATCTGTTCTTGAAGGTTCTTACAAACCGTTCTGCAAGGCCGTTTGTACGTGGGTGATACGGTGATGAAGTGACGTGTATGATACCTTGGTTTCTGCAATAGTCTTTAAATTCATGAGATGTGAGTTGGGGACCGTTGTCAGACACAGTCATTTGAGGTAGTCCAAAGGTGCTGAAGATGTCATCCAACAATTAACGGTGAAATCGAGTACCTGGGACATACAATTGATAAAAACGGAATACGTCCTACAAAGGAGAAGATAGACGCAATTACCAAGGCTTTGCCACCAACCAACGCAAAAGAACTACGTTCCTACCTTGGGCTTATCAACTATTAAGAGCGTTTTATCCCACACCTACACGGACGGTGAGCAGATCTCTACACTCTAACCAGCGGAAAGCAAAAGTGGAAGTGGTCCGACCACGAAAACCGAATATGGGAGGCTGCAAAGGAATGTATTGCAACTACTAAACCCTTAGTAGCATACGACGAAAGTCGTTCTCTCTACTTAGGGTCGTATTACAGAAACTAACTCAAGTCACACATAAACGGAATTTAGCAGATTGACACTTGAGTGCTAAATCTAGACATAAGCATGTGGTTTATTATAGAACTATCCCCATACTCAGATCAGTGAAAAGTAACCTTGAGTAAATATCCAAATCTCCAATCGCCAGAATACGCATTGGAATGTTGCAAGCCTAAAAACAGTCTGTTTTCTATTACATTTTTATTCCTTACATATTTTGTTTTCATTCCACGCAGCTTACTTTTTGATATTTATGTTTCAAAAGCTTATTTTTTATTTACTTTTTTCATTGAAATGATTTAATCACCTCTGTGATTGCTTTAAAATATCCTTACTTCAAAATACTAAACAAAAAACTGCTGTAGAGGAAGTCCCGGACTCATAAAATGAACCTTTTCTCTGCGTTAAATGGATCGCGAGTTTAATAAACTTTGCTTGACTGACATTTGATATTATGGTGCCAGGTGCCAGTGTTATGTTTACATTGTAAATTAATTGAAATTCTTCTAATTCTGTACATATCTGAAAAAAGAAGAATTTTACGATCGTCCAAAGGAATCTATTACTAGAAATATTGAAATCTTTCAAGAATATTAGGTATACAAAATAAAAAACGATGCCATACAACGTCTTGGGCTAATATTTCAGAAAAGTATATTTACTACAAAAACTATCGAAACAGTAAGTGTTGGAGGTTTATGGTCTTATATATTTGTGCAGATATACACCATCTAGTAATTCATGATAACTGTTTAATAAGATTCATTCTATTTTTGTTCTAGGCATCCAGAGAGTTGTTGAACCGCTTTGTGGTAAAATTTCAGAGCAAGACAGCGTGATGAACTTACGTGTGAAAGGCAGTACCATATAGCCACTGTCTGTAGAGGTCTTTATCCTGATGCCGATATGGATCCAGATATCTAATGTAACATATGCACTGAATTTAAATACCAGAGACTATTGACACATACCGGGTAATTACCTATTATTTGTTGAAAATATTATAGAGTTTTGTACACTTTGTTACATTGGTTGCATAGGGTTCGGGGCTCTGTCATAAACAACCTTGAGAGGATAGAAAGATAGAGCTTAAAGTCACATGTAGAACAGAAGCTTTAACACCGTGAATCAAAGTTGTATGTAGGTAATGAGTTTATAAATAAACATTGTAGGACACTTTTCACACAGCGCCATCTAACCCTTTAAGCTTGGGTTATGGGAACTACTCACCTGATAAACATACTTATGTATATCTAAATAAAAAAGGGACAGGAATCCACACGGTGAAAAGTGGGCATATAATATGCCTCTGCCACCCCTTCGGGGATAAGGCGTGATGGATATTTATTTATTTATTTTAAATATATACATTGTTATAGAGCAAACACCCAAACTTCTAAACAAACATTTGAGGATCTCACAAATATTTATTCCAATATGGGACCTTCACACGAGTAGCAGTCACATACACTATCACCTACACCACCGAGCCAGTAAGATACCTGAAGATTTTTTTTTGTTACAGTGATATTGTAAGCTGAAACAGATACTGTGGAAATAATAGTATCTCAGAGAACAGAAGTTGAAACTCTTGTCCTGTTGTTATTAATGAGATAGTCGACTGTGACACAAGCGTCCAAAAACTTGCCGAGCCTGTCGTGCACAATATTCACCACAAGAAAGTACCAAAGAATCTGTCATCAAATCATTATCTTAAGAAATAATAATAATAATGATTAATTATTTTTAGGTTCTTTATTTAAAAAATTAAAATAAAATAAAATATAATTGTATTGTTTAATATGAATATTTAATTAATATAGTATAAAAAATCATTAAAATTAATATTTTATCTATTGATGATGGTTGTTATAAGTTGTAGTGTACACACCTCTCATTCAAATAAATGTTATTACAGTGATAAAGATAACTCGGTTCAAGATGGGGCTTGAACGAGTGACAATGAAAATGTAGTAAATAATTTCAACTTATTTTGGTATGGTTATGATACCTCAGTGGCATAGAACATTGCCCTGGTTAGACATAGGTTACGGGTCAAACCCCATCCTAAACCAAGTCATGTTTTTCACTTTAATAAAAATTATATGAAAGTCAGCATCTACAAATCGCTTTGAAAATTTATCCAAACCTCTCCTTTATCTATTCATATTCCTCCTACATATTGAATGATCATGTTCTTATTATATGGAGTACTCTCTTAGGGGGTAAAGTGTATTGGAAGTCAATAGGGATATTAATATAATAGGCACAATAGTGCAGTACAGCACAAGCTACAGTACTATCCTGAAAGGACGCTGTGGCATAAAAAGGATGTCCACGCTGGTATTGCTTTAACAAATGTTCCATCATTTAAGGTATTATCTTGTGTTATGTGTTTGATGGTACATAGCTACACTACTCGTAAGCGACATTGACTCTACAACACAACCATAATAATGACATTATTATCCACATATCTCATTATTATCATAGGTATTATTTTATTATCACATTTCTATTAAAAGTGTGGTAGTTGAAATAAAAGAATGAAGCAATACGATCCACACTGCCAAACAATACAAGATCACACTGTCTTCGGTATTAATATAATCTTATAATCTTTGTAAAGTAATTGTTATTGATTGGTACGGGTCTGCTGTTTGGTAGAATGTGCTGGCACTGAAATAGGGGCGTAAATATGACTCTGCCACCCTTTTGGGGATAAACACGTGAATGATAAGTAAGTAATAGTCTATCTTCAAAAATATCAAGATTTAGAAAGATAAAGGAGGCCATCTTTTATTTTTGTTAACTAAAATCTCTGCTTGAGCGTGGTGTCGACTAAACTTACGAAAACTGCTCGCAAATCTCGAATCAAGTAGCGAATCTGAGCTGAATATGGTTTAAAAATAAAGGATTACTGAAATGACACTTGGGCACTGTTCTATAATATGAATCAAACGTCATTTCACTGTGACAGCTCTCAGGTGATTCTAGATTGACGTTTCACGAATCGAGTAAGGTTCTATAATAAAAGCTCAGCTTAAAACTAGTTCTATGTAATACTTGAGGCTTGAGTAAAGTTCTATAATACGACTAGCGTGCGATGCATCTGAAAAGGGAGTCGGAGCTGTTCTATTTCACAAAAATAAAAATACAGAACAACCAATAGCATTTGCTTCCCGGAAACTCCGCCCAGCTGAAAGCAAATATTCTGTCATTGACCGTGAGGCTCTAGCGATATTATTTGGAATAAAAAAATTCGATCAATATTTGAGAGGGACAAAATTTACGTTGGTTACAGACCACAAACCATTAATACACTTACTAGGCCCTCAACGCAACCTAGGATAATAGGCTTGTGAGATGGGCTCTCTTGATTGGAAGTTATCAGTACGAAATTTGCTACCAGAAAGGAGAAAATAATATTGTAGCTGATTGCCTATCCAGATTACCAAACCCTGAAACACAACCTTCAAAGATTGAAAGTGCTGTACATAAAACGACCTCACGTCTCCTAGTGAGTAGAATTACGGACCTTAACTTAACAGAAAATAACCTAGCAGTGGGAACTTCGAGAGACCGAATATTAACTCAAGTTTGCCAACACATAAAGACCGGTTGGAGAGAAGTAGAGTACAAGCAAGAAATTAAACACTTCTACAAAAAACGTTTGGAATTATCCCTGGAAAACAAAATTCTCATGTGGCAAGGCAGGATGATCATACCGGAAACACTCAGAAAGACAATCTTAGGTTATTTACATAGGGGGCACCCGGGCATATCATCGATGAAAGCCCTGGCACGTTTCTACGTGTGGTGGCCATCCTTGGATGAGGATATTGAGAACTTTGTGAAGGCGTGCACAAGGTGTCAAGAAAACAGACCATCCAGTAGCGAGCTCCCAGTGTTTTCTTGGTCCATACCTGAACACGTATGGGAACGAGTGCACATTGACTTTGCCGGACCATTCAAGGGCAGCTACTGGTTGGTCTTGTGTGACGCATTGTCTTAATGGTGTGAATTAAGGCCAATGAAAACGACTACTACAAAAAGCCTATGTCTTGTTTTAATGCAGCAGCTTTCGAAATGTCCTTTTGAGTTACACTCGTTACAGATGTGATTCTTCGCCGTACATGCGGAGACGCCATGCTTTTCTCTCTTACCACATCTAAAACATTGATCGCGATGAAGTTCCCGTTGTGCGTTAGTATTTGTCATAGACTTCATGTTGCGGCTCATTTTAATTTTGTTGACTGTGTTGCCTGTGGTGTCATGTTCGGCCTGTTCTCGTGATAGTGCAACGGAAAAAAATTCTTGGAACGTGACCTCTTTGCCTGCTTCTTGTAGGTCAGGCCATTTTTGCTTAAGGTCAGTTTCGAGATCTGGGTGGTTTAGTCCTGTAGCGAACCTGTCACGAAGTTGTCGTTCTAAAAGTTCCTCCTTATAGTCACAGTCTTGGCTTAGGCTTTTGAGTCTGTTTGCGTAGTGCTCCATCGTTTCGTTAGGTTCTCTGGTACAGTTCCAAAATTCGGTTAATGCACGGTACCTTGTCCGTTTTATTCGGTATAAATCTAAAAGCTTTGAGCGTATATCGGTGTACGTGCTTGATATAAAGTTCGGTGTTAATGCTATTTTTACTTCTCGGAATGTATCCGGCGTCAATGTGTTAAGTAAGATATCTTTTTGTAAATTTATATATGTGACATTAAAAATTTGGCATTTATTGTCAAAGTATTCGAGGAAGTTTTCGATCCTACAATTCTCCGGATCGTATTTTTCCATATTAAAATTCTTACAAATCATCATTTTGTTGCTTGATGACGGTTCGCTCATCGATGCTGGTGTGTGACCACCCTTATTTATTACCTGTATCAGTAATTGTAAAATTTGTGTTGTTTGCTCTTGCTGTGCCTGTTGAGCACATAGGAACCGAGCAAATTGTTCTTCGTTCATATTTTATAGACTTTTTTTATCTCGTCGCCAATATTATAGGAAATCAATTTAATGACACTTGTCACTTCCATGACAATACGGTATATATGTAAAGTATCTATGCACGCAGGTTAGACATGAGTAACGAGGTTGTAACAGGCACCCTCTCAGTTCCTCCAGGGCGCTCCCAAGAAGTCACTTTGTCTCCCTCGGGATCATCGACTACTCCCTGTGTTACAGTTTGGGACCCCGACTCGACCAGAAAGTGCCTGCTAAATAAATTCGCGATTTCCTCCGGTTTAGTTAAGCCATTCACGCTCACAGGAGCCACAGGTCCAGCGTTGAGTCCCTTTGTTGATTTCCAGAAACTCTTAAACTGCTTATTCCTATGTTGCGAAGCCAAGATATCCATTTTGATCTGCTCTTCATGGTTTTGACAAAATTTTAATTTTTGTTTAAATATTTTTCTTGTATCCTTCATTGCCATGAAAAGTGGTCCAGTCTGTGGTTCCCCATTTGTTACCCAGTTCAAATAAGCCTGCCTGGCGCTCCTGTGAGCGTCCTTGACATACCTATTCCACCCAACTACTGTACGCCGCCTTACTCCACCTACTTTAGACCTGGAGCTACCCTCAGCTGCAATTCTAAGTGACGTCACAACATTGCTGTACAGGTTGTCAATAACAACCCTGTGATCTGAGTTGGTGCAAAATTTATCGCAACATTCACACAGTTCTGCAGGAAAGTCAACCTCTCTTAACGCCTCCATACATAGACTACTGAAGTATTCAATTTGACTAGCGTCCCTTTCGCCCCATAACACTTTATCTTTCGGCTTTTCAATCGGTCTACTTACATTGTCCATTCGCCTAACCATTCCCAAGTTGACATGTAAGCATAGTGGAAAGTGGTCTGACCAGAGAGTATCATGAAATATTTCAACCTTCTCTATTGATGGCCATGCTGCTTCAGTCACAAGGCAATGGTCAAGCCAACGCTTACTACCACATGTATCACTTACACAGGAGCCACAGGTCCAGCGTTGAGTCCCTTTGTTGATTTCCAGAAACTCTTAAACTGCTTATTCCTATGTTGCGAAGCCAAGATATCCATTTTGATCTGCTCTTCATGGTTTTGACAAAATTTTAATTTTTGTTTAAATATTTTTCTTGTATCGTTCATTGCCATGAAAAGTGGTCCAGTCTGTGGTTCCCCATTTGTTACCCAGTTCAAATAAGCCTGCCTGGCGCTCCTGTGAGCGTCCTTGACATACCTATTCCACCCAACTACTGTACGCCGCCTTACTCCACCTACTTTAGACCTGGAGCTACCCTCAGCTGCAATTCTAAGTGACGTCACAACATTGCTGTACAGGTTGTCAATAACAACCCTGTGATCTGAGTTGGTGCAAAATTTATCGCAACATTCACACAGTTCTGCAGGAAAGTCAACCTCTCTTAACGCCTCCATACATAGACTACTGAAGTATTCAATTTGACTAGCGTCCCTTTCGCCCCATAACACTTTATCTTTCGGCTTTTCAATCGGTCTACTTACATTGTCCATTCGCCTAACCATTCCCAAGTTGACATGTAAGCATAGTGGAAAGTGGTCTGACCAGAGAGTATCATGAAATATTTCAACCTTCTCTATTGATGGCCATGCTGCTTCAGTCACAAGGCAATGGTCAAGCCAACGCTTACTACCACATGTATCACTTATGAATGTGTACTCACCAGAGCTCATACCAAGTTTGATATAATCAGCACATCGCCATTTTTGTTCGACACAAAAGTTTAGCATCTCCCTACTAAATAATTCCAAAGGGTGTGCATTATAATCTCCTAAAATATATACATACTCTAAATTTGAGCTTTCAACAATAGCCGCTATTTCACTTAAACAATTACAAAATTCTACTAAATTGTCCGCAGAGTTGGTGGGCATATACACACTCATAATCAACACAATGTGGCCAGAAGAAGTGGTCGCCCTTATAGCCGCAATTCGATCATTATTACACTGCACAATCGACACCGATGTAAATAATAACTTAAGCCACAACAGCGCCACCCCTCCATATAGCCTGCCCCGCAACACACCTAATGATGTGTCTACGGCAGATTTTCCAAAATAACCAAAATTATTATCTATATTCCCTAGCATTGTTATTTCATGTGACAATAGCCAGGTTTCTTGCAAAGCAACAACATCCACTGATTTACATAAGTTTTGTAGACATATTGTTGATCTCTTAACTGACTTACAATTAAAACTAGCCATACTACAATAACCTGCTGTATTATTATCTGAAATTATATGAATCATATTTTAGTATTCCTGTACTCACTACTACTCGACTGTAACACCAATTTGCTGTCTTTCATTGCTATAGTTAACAAACCTACGAAAAGATACTCCAGTAGGCCATAATGCCTCATTCATAAAAACGTTTAGCTTGTCTCGAGGAATTAGAAATTTATAAGCCGCGTACCCTTTGTTTATTTTCATATTTATTTTATTCATCGCAACATCAACACCAGTTTCATTTTTAATATATGACACTATGTCTTCCACTTTCGTGTTCATGTCGATATTATAAATATAAAACGGTACACTATAGCTTACTGCCTTGAAAGAGTTATGTGGAATATTATCTCCTTTGCCTTTTAATCCTACAAAACGATTCCTCAATCGCCTACGCTGAACAGTCTGCCATTGCTCACTAATCCATTTCGCAAAACATCTGATTTACGAGGTTTCGATAACAAACGCTCGGGTGTCGATGACGTAGCAGGTCCGGCCGCACGGGGCGTCACCTCAGCAGTCGGAACCGCAGTAGGCCTCATTTTTAATACGGGTGACTGCGTTGTTACCGCAGACACTACTCCTGTAGACGACGCAAGTAATAATAAAATTAATTTTTGTGTTAAGTATAAATTTAAGGTAATTTTATATTGAGTATTGGTATCACTGCCTGCGTGCGGTTCAAAAGTTTAGAGCGAGAGCGATATATGTAGTGGGGCGTCGATCAAATTTTGAATTCGTTTTTTGAAAAATGAACAGTCGCAACCGTCCGCTCGCCGCTCGATCCGCGTCTATGCTACCTATATGTATTTTTGTAAAACATCGATTAAATTCTGTGATTTATCGTAAACTAGTGTTATCTTCTACAAAAGTGGTCTTCGGCCGGATCTGTAACGTTAAATCGATGTCGATGTTTTTCACTCCACCCAACAACAAAATGTCTTTACGAAACACCGCCGTACGAAAAGCTCGCTCCCAAAAGGAAGTTCCAGTAAACGCTGATTGTGATCCCTGCAGCAAAGACAGTATTAAGAAAGAAAGTGTGCCGTTGGATTTGCCTTCTACATCACGGATACCCAAGTCCAAAGCGTCATCATCTTCGTCACGGGCACGCAGGTTACAGCTCGAGCTTAAAGCGGCAGAAGAAAAGGCACGTATTGACAAGGAGTTGATAGACAAACGACTAGCGGTGGAAATAGCGGAAGCTGGAAGTCAATACAGTTCACGCTCAAGATCCAGGTGCACAAGGAGTATGGTTGGTGAGTGGATTGATCGCAGTCAAAGTGAATTAAAACAACATGTTACCCACGAGGATGGTCTTAACAAAGGGGTGAACTTGTACCCGTCGGAAGCGGCCGCGCAAGGTATCGCGCGCTCGACCGCACCCGGCAACCAAACTGTAATTCACCAGTTAGCTGCTGCACTGAAGGACCTCGCCACCACATCAGCTGCAAACCCGAGCACCGACCTATTAAGTCGACTCAGCACTCCAAAGGATTTACCCACGTTTGCCGGAGACCCCATGGAGTGGCTCCAATTCAAACAAGCTTTCGTCGAGTCTACTTTATTGTGTAAATACAGTTCCAAGGAGAACCTATGGCGGTTAAGAAAGTGCCTTCGTGGAGCTGCTAGGGAAGCAGTCGCTGCCCTATTGGTGACCTGTCCGTCGGCGGAAGAAGTGATGTCCACGCTCGAGTTACAATACGGAAACCCGGATGTCATTATATCCCGTATAGGATGGGAAATAAGTAAATTACATTCATTACCTAACGATTACCACACTCAGATAGTGCAATTTTCAATAAAAATAAAGAACTACGTTGCAGCTGTGAACGCGCTTAACCGCAGTGAGTACCTTCAAGATATAAATTTAACAAAAAATATTTTATCTAAGATGCCTACAGTTCTGTTATCTAAATGGACGGATTATTTTCACATGAACTACAATAGTTCTCAGCCGAAACTCTTGTTGCTATCTGAGTTTTTAAGCAGCGAAGCCGAGAAAACTACTACATCTAACGTAAATTTAGTAAACATTCGTCACGAGTCGTACAAGCGCAGTCAGTTCGTAAATAACAAAAACACAGTGCAGTCGGAAGTAGCTTCAGTGCAAGTGCAAAGTGAAAAAAGTTATAACGAAAAGTGTAAATACTGTCGTGTATCTGCCCATACCCTACCGAACTGTAATAAGTTTAAAAAATCTTTACGTAAGGACAGATGGTCATTTGTTAAACGTGTAGGTATTTGTTACAAATGTTTAGCCCACCGCCACGATCGCAATACCTGCCCTGCGCCTTTGTGTGATAAGAATGAATGTGGCCAGCCACACCACCGATTGTTGCATTACGAGAGTATATCTATAAAACCTAAATTATTTAATGTTAGTGATAGTGAGCCCGTAAAGCAAGGTTCAAACGTTGCGTTTGAGCCGCCGTCGGACACACAACGGGAGACTGTTACTAATTTACACATTAAATCGTTTCAAGTCTTATTGAAAGTAGTACCTGTTACTATCCGAGGGCCCAAAGGTGCCTTACAGACTACAGCCCTTTTAGACGATGGCTCAAGCGTATCGCTCATATCTGCGTCCCTCGCGCAGAAGTTAGGTGTGGCCGGCGAAAAAGAAACGTTGCGTGTGAGCGGGGCGTGGAATAACAGCGAGGTCGTTTGCGACTCGCAAGTAGTAAACATAGAAGTGAGTGGTACTTCAATGAATTGTAAACCTTATCACATTAGAGTTAGGAGTGTTAATCAACTTGACCTACCTTGTCAAGATTTATCAGCTGTTAACTGTGATGATTTTGTGCATTTACAGAAATTTAAAAATTGTTTTTCTACAAGATATTGTAAACCCGAGGTATTGATTGGGCAAGACAATAATCATTTACTTTTACCTATAGATGTTATCGTGGGGAAACCGACTGAACCATGTGCTGCTCGGACACCGTTAGGATGGTGCGTCCACGGTAGGGTTCCTCATTGTACCTCAGGGCCAGCAAATCCCTGCACCATGCTGATATGTTCCAGTGAGGAGTGCCAGCGAGCTCTGCGGGAAGTTCATGATAACGTACGTAATTTTTATTCTTTTGAGTCTATGGGTATTAATGGTAAACCTAGACAAAACTCAGATCACGTTCGTGCCGTTACTCACTTAGATCGAACATCATCTCTTATCGAAGGTCGGTGGCATGTAGGTTTACCCTGGAAAAATCCTGATGTCGTGATGCCTGACTCCTATTCGCACGCCTTGTCACGGTTACGTAACGTCGAAAAGAAAATGAAGTTGGATAATAGTTATGCGCTAAGATATGCAGACCGTATAAGACACTTAATTGATAATGATTTTGCCGAGGAGTTACTTGATACTAGTACATCAGCAAAAACGTGGTATTTACCACATTTCGGGGTAGACAATCCTAACAAAAAAAGTTACGTTTAGTTTTTGATGCGGCTGCTAAGTCTAGTGGCATCTCTCTTAACGAGTGTTTATTAACAGGTACGGACCTTCTAGTGTCTCTGTTTGGCATCATGTTGCGGTTCCGTGAGTATCCCATAGCCGTAACGGGTGATATAAAAGACATGTTTTTGCGAATTAAGATCCGACCTGAGGACCAAGATGCCTTTAGATTTCTTTGGAAAGACACATCCGATGAATCACTGAAAACATTTGTTATGACTTCATTGATTTTCGGTGCGAATTGTTCACCTTTTAGAGCACAATATATTAAAAAATAAAAACGCGCAGCCGTATGTGTCAACCATGCCTTCTGCTGTTGAAGCTATAACAAAACAACATTACATGGACGATTATATCGATAGTTTACCTGATATCAGTTGTGCAACCACTTTGGTAAAAGAAATTACTTTTATCCATGAAGAAGGTGGCTTTCATTTATGTAATTTTAATAGTAATAATAGTGCTGTATTAGACAGTATTCCAAAAGAATCTCTCGGAAATGCTGCGGTAAGGTTCAAATTCGATCAGCAGAATAATACTGAACGTACGCTAGGCTTGTTGTGGGAACCTGTTAGCGACAATTTAATGTTCGACTTATCTTTTAAAAATATACCTAAACAACTTATCGACGGCTCTCAACGGCCTACTATGTGATGTCTATATTTGATGTTTTCGGTTTTTTAACACCGTTTACACTAAAAGGAAAACTTATATTACAAGAAACATGGAAATGTAATATTAAGTGGGATGATGAATTAAATGATAATTTGTTTAATAAATGGTGCTTGTGGATAAATCAATTACGTTACGCTGGTCAAATTCGTATACCGCGTTATTACAATACCTGCCGTAGTATACCGCATTCGGAGGTTTCGACGGCGGCGCCCGCGTCCGCGCCTGTAAATCCGGAACTCGGTGTAGTCACGCTCCCTGTTCCGATTTGTTCTACACCAGGTTCTACGGATTATAGAAACCTGCAGTTGCATGTGTTTAGCGACGCGTCTACCAAAGCTATGTGTGCGGTAGCATACTGGCGATGGAATAGCGACGATGGTGTTCAAGTTGCCTTTGTGGCCGCTAGATGTCGTCTTGCTCCCGTTAAACATGTGTCAGTACCTAGACTGGAGCTTCAAGCTAGTCTATTAGCAGCACGGCTGGCAGATTCGGTTACGAAAGAGCATAGGCTAACTGTAAAGGGTAGATATTTTTGGTGCGATTCGACAACCGTGTTGCACTGGATAAGGAATTGACCCGCGCGTCTGAATGGCGGTAAGTACCTACCTATATGAACGCCGCTGATATAGGTACTAGGGATTCGTATGACGGCCCGTTCATGGCTACCGAATGGCTCAGTGGGCCTTCTTTCCTTCGCGAGAGTGAGGGTTCATGGCCTGAAAATATTTTGGTATCTGAAATAGATAAAAATAAATTAGAAATTGTTTCAATAATTCAATTTAAAGGTTTAAACTTACCTGTGCCGGAAGTTATTCGTTTTTCGAGTTGGTTACGCCTTCTAAAATCTACATACACAGTGCTTAACTTTATAAATAAATGTAGGAAACAAATAGTCGATAGCATTGTTTTGATGGAACAAGCGGAAATTTTGTTATTGCGTCACGCACAGGGGCAATCCTTCAGTACAGAAGTGACGGCGTTGATTAATGGTAAATGTCTAGATAAAAAGAGTAAGTTACTTACCTTGTCGCCATTTCTAGATGATCAGGGTGTAGTGCGCCTGGGCGGCCGCGTCGATGCTGCTGTAGGAATTTCATATGACGTTAAGAATCCTATAATATTAGATGGCCATCATCATTTGTCAAAATTGATTATTATGCATTTTCATATAAGATTTGCTCACTCCAATCAGGAAACTATAGTTAATGAGTTGAAGCAGAAATATTGGATAGTTCGATTACGACCTACTGTAAACAATGTTATTTCCAAATGCATGTATTGTAGAATTAGAAAGTTAAATCCAAGTATACCTAGGATGGGTGACTTACCAGAGTCTCGTGTCGCTCATGGCCAGCGACCTTTTACCTTTTGCGGCTTAGACCTTTTTGGTCCGATGGAGGTGACTATAGGTAGACGTAGGGAGAAGAGATACGGTGTGTTATTTACATGCCTCACCGTAAGAGCGGTGCATGTGGAAGTGGTTAATACGCTTACCTCTAGCTCACTTATAATGGCTTTACGACGTATGGCCTCCAGACGTGGATGGCCCCGCTTCTTGTATTCAGATCACGGAACCAATCTTAGAGGAGCCGATATCGAACTCAGAAAATCCATTGAAAGTCTTGACCAGAGTGTATTAGCGTCGGAAGCTTTAAATTACGGCACGAAATGGTCTTTCACACCACCTGCAAGCCCACACTGGGGTGGGGCTTGGGAACGCCTTATTCGCTCGGTTAAGGTGACTCTTGGGGTGACTCTTAGGGAACGAGCTCCTAGAGACGAAGTATTAAATACCCTTTTAGCAGAAGTGGAGGGAATGATTAACAGTAGACCCCTCACACATGTATCCGTTGAACCGGGTAGTACAGAGTCGCTCACACCGAACCATTTTCTTCTCGGCTCGACCTCTAACCTTCCCACTATAGGTGTCTTCGATGATTCTGACTTGGCTTTGCGTAAGCAGTGGCGGATCTCCCAACGTTTAGCTGATATGTTTTGGAGGCGTTGGATACGAGAGGTGTTACCGACGTTACTTCCCAGGCAAAAGTGGAATAAAGAGTCGGCGCCGCTGCGTGTAGGAGATTTGGTTCTAATGGTTGACCCTAACAACCCTAGAAATATGTGGCCGAGAGGCGTGGTACAGTCGGTTTACCCCGGAAAGGATGGTCGTATAAGAATGGTTGAGGTAAAAACAAGAACTGGCAAGGTTTTTAAAGGGTCAGTTGCACGCGTCGTCTTTATACCGACAGTAGGTGAGTGCTGGTAGCCCAGCACTAGGGTGGGGCGTGTAGACGACGCAAGTAATAATAAAATTAATTTTTGTGTTAAGTATAAATTTAAGGTAATTTTATATTGAGTATTGGTATCACCGCCTGCGTGCGGTTCAAAAGTTTAGAGCGAGAGCGATATATGTAGTGGGGCGTCGATCAAATTTTGAATTCGTTTTTTGAAAAATGAACAGTCGCAACCGTCCGCTCGCCGCTCGATCCGCGTCTATGCTACCTATATGTATTTTTGTAAAACATCTATTAAATTCTGTGATTTATCGTAAACCAGTGTTTATCTTCTACAACTCCGTTTGTTTCAATACAGCTTGATTTTGTTGAAACCGCGGTAGTGGCCTCCACGCGCTCCTTATTTATACTCTTTTTACCCTCATCTGCATCAATGATTGTAGGCGTTTGCACTGGTGTACAAATAACTTGATTTATTAAGCTATCGACGCTATTGTTACTTTGCGCGATAATACAAGTATATTTCAACTAAGTCATTGTCTTATTTTCAAATTGTGTCATCAATAGGCCATCCGTTCGGCTCTCATAGTCGTAACTGTCCGTCAAACATACGCCCCTTTGACTATTCATATTTATATTCCTATATATAGGTTTATTCATTTGCAAATCCTTAAGGTCGTCAGCCGTAATTTACTTATCCTTTATTACAGACACGTCGTGTTGAAGTTTTATTATATCCCGCAGAATTTTAGTGGCGTCCAAATGGTCGAATGTTACTGAGGGTAATTTATAAAGGTACCTA
This sequence comes from Thumatha senex, assembly GCA_948477245.1. Classification (NCBI taxonomy): domain Eukaryota; kingdom Metazoa; phylum Arthropoda; class Insecta; order Lepidoptera; family Erebidae; genus Thumatha; species Thumatha senex. The sequence goes on from OX419735.1 coordinate 11,001,604, forward strand.
GCGACAAAAGTTGGTACTAGGTCAGGATCTGTCACTTTAATAAAAGCTATTAAATCCTCAATGTCTTTTCTACCTTTTCCCTCCTTCCTCCTTTTGACCTGACGACGAGATGTATCGACGGACTCGAACAATAGTTTTTTTGCTACAGTAATCTCCTCCTCTGTAAAAGCCGTTGTGCACAGCCTGCTAATGCTATTCTCATCCATAATGTCTGCTTTATTTTGTATGAATGCAAGACACTCGTTGATTACAATATTACACGTATTGCACTTTACTGTCGACATTGTCGGTACCCGATATCACTGTTCGTCGCAATTACCGTGCGCACATTCGCTCACAGACACGGCGTAGTGCAGACTTTAGTTTTTCCAAATCTAAAGGAACTAATTCTTTACTTTGCAGCTGAAAAAGCACTTTTTTTATATTAATTCTATTGTTGGATAAAATTTGCCGTAAATGCTGACCATGGTGAATTCTTTGAATCCTGTGGTTACGGGCTCGTGATTCTCGTGGAGACGGCACCTGTCGCGGTCTGCAGACGTGATTTCGAATCCCGTGGTAATGTAACCACGCCTCAGGTATCTAAAATAAATAAATAAATAAATAAAAGTAAATAAATAAAAATATCTTTATTTTGCATAGACCATTTTAACGGCGCTTACAAAATGTCATACACTATTTAAAATATTTAAAGCGACCACCGGTTCGGAATGCGGCCCACCTGAGAAGAACCGGCAAGAAACTTAGGAAGGCTTATTTTTGATGGCCTATTTACAATTTAATATTATTTCACTTTGCCAGCAGATTATTTCCAGGCGTCCCTGTCCTGCAAATAGTCTGTAACGGAGTAAAAACCTTTTTCACAAAGCTTGTTTTTACTAAACTTTTTAAATTTATTTAAAGGTAAATTTCTCAGGTCACAGGGAAGCTTGTTGTAAAAGCGTATACAGTTACCCTGGAAAGAATCGCCAATCTTATGTAGTCGACTGTGGTGGACTGAAAGATTATTTTTATTTCTAGTGTTTATATTATGTTTTCTATAATAGTTTTTCTTTTGTGTAGATTAATCTAGTAATGATGCACGACTCATGGTTAGGTCCATGAATAAACTCAACGATTTACGACTCAATGATTAGGCCCATGTAATGACTCCATGATTGGACTCAGCGATTTACGACTCAATGATTTGGCTCATGTTTTGAACCATGTTACGATATATATATTTTGACTCATAATCTGAATAGGTTATACCAATAGTGATAACGTATATAATGTATATTCAATCAATTCGCCTATAAGAATATAGAAACTTTCTTCTAGAGATGTATTCTATTATTTTTGGTTCCTGCTCTTATGATTAGAAGCTCAATCTCTATCGCCGATATCCGTGTGCAAAAAGTTGGTAGGACTTATCCTCCTGGCGCCTGAACCGAGTTATAACTTTTGTTTGTTTGTTAGTTCAAGTCTCCGTAATGGGACAATGTAAGATTTCCTTTCATGATTAGATGTACTGTTAAGGTAATTTAAACTACATTGGCTGTATATCAATTTATTTATTTTATACAGGGACCTAGTAGTCATCATCGCCATTAATTAATAATATTACAATTGGCGCGTGTGAACAGAGACTTGAAGGATTGATTTGAATATACATTTGCTTGTAGTGAGTGAGTCGTGCATCTTATAGTGGTATTGTTATTGTTACATTGTTTTGCTCTGAAATATATATTTATATATTTTGCTTAGAGTATATTAAACTATTTTGTTATTGAAACATTCTCAACAAATGAAAAAATACTGTTCTACTGGTATATATATATATCTAAAACTTGAGTAATCTTAAACTAAAGTAATTATGATTTCTTGAAAATAATCTATAACTTAACTTTTTAATAATCATCATCCTCTTGCCCTTGTCCCAATTTACTTGGGGTCGGCGCAGTATGTATAAATTCCATACTGCAAAATGTTTTGGCTTGGTTTTTATGGTCGGCCACCAGCCTGACACCAACCCTCCTTGGGAATGCTATCGTTTGGTGGTTTGCCCTGTTAATGTTAATAGCTGACTGCTGACTATTAATATCATCTTACCATTCGGTCTCGGTTGCCTTTGAATTTCTTTGAATTTTTACTTGTTAACTATGGACAAGAGCGTGTAGTTTCCACCCTTGCTTGATGATAAGGAGAAGCGGATCCCTGACGATACCATGTGTACTGTCAGTGAGACCGTCGGCCTTGCTGATGTTTCTGAACCTTTTCTTCAAAATATAAATGATACTCATAGCTCATTTAGGGGTTTGCCTTCGTGTAATACATTGAACGTCTCACTTAATGAAAATATTAGAAAACATTTACCTTCGGTGACTAAATTGCCTGACCTAAAGCGTAGTAGAATTAATTATGATGGTAAATCTTGTGTTAGAGAATTTATAACTCAGGTAGAGGAATACTTTTTATTTAAGAATTTTAATGAACATTTGCTAGTAGGTTCATTTACTGATCTTTTGTCGGGTACTGCAATCAAATGGTTCGTAGTGTTCGCGTTCAGATATCTTCTTGGCAGGATCTGAAGGTTGCTTTGTTAGGGCGTTTTGATAAAGATGAATATGATCATCTTTTAGAAAATGAACTTCGTACTAAAAAACAAAAATATTCTGAATCTCTTCCAGATTTTATTACTGATATTATGGACATGGCTAGTAAGTTGTCGGTACCTATTCCAGATCACACTTTGATAAAAATTGTTAAACTTAACATTTTAAACATTTACAAACCTTTTCTTTGTGGTAAACAGATCTCTTCTGTTAACAATTTTCTTAATCTTAGCCGAGAACTTGAAGACTGTGTTGAACGTAAAGTCCCCACATCCCCTAAGGTTATTAAAGCCTTACATAAATTCGCTGCGGTTAATACTGTCAGTAATGACAACAATAATAAAAACTTAGTTTGTTTAAAATGTAAGTCTTCTAGTCATACTTTTAAAAATTGTTTAAAAATCCCTGGAATTATTTGTTTTAAATGTCACAGATTAGGTGTTACTTCCAAGACTTGCGACGTTTGCAATTTAGTGAGGAGTAATAATGATAACAGTTCAAAAAAACTGATTAGGTCCCATCGAGCACAGGTTTGTGTAAGAACTGATAGTGACTCGATGTTAAAGAAATTTAGTTATGCTCCTGATGCTGCAACTAATGAAAGAGAACGCAGTCATTGGCTAAATTATTTAAAAGTTTATTTTAAAAACATAAATTCAGCTCATATTTTATTTGTTAAAAGTAAAGATACTAGACCTTACTTAGAATTTCTAATAAATAATAAAACATTTTCTGGATTATTGGACAGTGGTTCAACTGTTAGTGTCTCAGGTTCTAATAGCCACTTAATATTTTTGCAATTGGGTTTTCAAATGAAACCAATCGTTAGTTCTGCTAATACAGCCGATGGTATACCGCATGAGGTTATTGGATCTATGCTGTTACCTATTGTGATACTACTACTTGTGATAATGTTACTAAATATTTCGTGTTTTTAATAATACCTTCATTTAAATCTTCAATTATTTTGGGATTTGACTTTTGGTTAACTTTTGATCTTGCTGGTGACTTATGGAAGAATATAACTTATAGATGTCAGGAGGAGCCACAGGTTGCTGCTGTCACTTCTGTTTCTGAACTTTCTCCTTCTGAGAAATCGGAACTTAATAAAATTATCACTCTTTTTGAAAATATTTCTTATGAAAAGAAAGGCTTAGGTCTAACTAATTTAGTTCAACATAAAATTCACGTTACTGGTAAACCTTTTAAACAACTATATTGGCCTCTTAGTCCTGCTAAGCAGAAGGAACTTTATGATGAAGTAGATGTTTTATTGAAAGAAAATATTATAGAACCTTCTAAATCTCCTTGGTGCTCTCCAGTTTTGGCCGTTGATAAAAAAGATGGTGGTACTAGACTGTGTTTGGATTCTAGACGATTGAATTCAATTACTGTTAAGGACTCTTATCCTTTGCCTTACCTTTCTAGAATTATGGATAATCTTAGAGATGCCAAATATATTACAACTATAGATCTCTCTAGAGATCTTCTAAAGAGAAGACAGCTTTCGTAGTTCCTGGTAGGGGATTATTTCACTTTATTCAAATGCCATATGGTTTAACTAACGCTCCGGCCGAGCTGCAACGTTTAGTAGACAAATTATTTGGTCCTGAGTTTGATAATGGTGCGTTTTGTTACTTAGATGACCTAATTTTGGTAAATTCTGACTTTGACAGTCATATAAAGTATTTGCATAAAATCTATAAGATTCTTAAAGACTCCGGTCTCACGGTTAATTTAAAGAAATGTAAATTATGTAAGGATAGATTACGCTATCTTAGTTATATAGTGGATAGAGATGGTCTACATACAGATCCAGTTAAATTAGAGTCCATAAAAAATTTCCCCCGTCCTGAATCAGTGAAACAGCTTAGAAGTTTCCTTGGATTGTGTTCATATTACCGTAGATTTATTAATAATTTTGCTGATATTGCTCCACCTTTAACTAAATTGACAGGTGGAAGTAAAAATTCTAAGAAACCTCTTGTTTGGAATGATGAGGCAGAAGAAGCTTTTGAAAAATTAAAACTAGTATTAGTCTCTGCTCCTGTTTTGCATTGTCCTAATTTTGAGAAACCATTTTTTCTTCATTGTGATGCTAGTTCTGTTGGAATTGGTAGTGTGTTGAGTCAGGAAGATGAAAATTCTGATCAACATCCTGTAGCTTACTATTCAAGATTCTTAATAAATGTGAAAGAAATTATATTACTACTGAAAGAGAGTTGTTATCTATTTTATATTCAATTGAACATTTTAGACCTTATATTGAGGGTATGAAATTTACTGTTATTACCGATCACGCCAGTTTGACGTGGCTACTTAAACTTAATAATCCTACTGCTCGATTAGCACGATGGGCTGCTAGAATTTCTCAATTTACTTTTGATGTGAAATATAAAAAAGGTGCCTTGCACTTAGTTCCAGATTGCTTATCTCGAATTGAAATTAACGCTATTAGTTCTGTCTCTAATAGGGATATCGTATCTCCAGACGAAGATATTGATGATCCATGGTATAAAAGAATATTTATAAATTGTCAGAAGTTTCCTACTGAATATAAAAATTACAAAGTAGAGAATCTTACCTTGTATAGATTTTGTAAGGATAAATTTGATCCCTTTAATCGGTTTAATTAGTTATTCCTTAATTAGTTATTAAAATAGTTATTCCAAAAGAACATATTATAGATACAATTAAGTCAAATCATGATGATCTTAATTCTGCACATTTGGGTATTCATAAAACCATTAAAAAATTAAAACAACATTATTTTTGGAAAGGAATGTTTATTGATGTAGTTAAATATATCAATTCTTGTGATGTATGTAAAGCATACAAATCTTCTACAAACCCACCCCATGGAATTATAGTTAATCCTAAAAAAGTTGATAAGCCTATGCTTATGCTTTCTATTGATATTGTCGGACCTCTTCCTAAAACTTATTCTAGTCATCGATATATACTTTCTGTTGTAGACGTTTTTACTAAATACTGTTGGTTATTCCCAATGATAAATGCTACTACTAATGTAATTTGTAAACTTCTTGAGAAGGAGATTTTCCTTAAGTATGGAACTCCAAAAATATTTGTTTGTGATAGTGGAACTCAATTTACTGCTAGACAGTTTGTTGCGTTTCTTAAGGGTTATAATATTAATAAAATATTTTATAATTCCTTGTATACTCCTCAAAATAATCCAGTTGAAAGATATAATGGAACCGTTGAGACATGTATAGCATGTTTTGTTAAGGATGATCATAGAACGTGGTTGGGGTTTTTATCTCATGTTCGACTAGCTTTGCATAATAGTGTGAATCTTGCGACAGATTTTGCGCCTAACTTTTTAATGATCGGTAGAGAACTTATTTTTGATGCATCTTTGCACCGTGTTAGTACCTCTATTGATAATTTAGATCAACTAGAGATAGGAGATAGAAGTTCTTTTGCAACTTCACTCAATTCACTTAATGAATGAAGTCTTTGTTAAAGTACAATCTTGTTTGTTGAAAGCGTATAAGTGAAATGCTAGTTATTATAATGTAGGGAGGTGAATCATTTCTTTTGGTGTTGATGATATTGTGTGGAGGAGAAGCTTTGTGCAGTCTAATGCTCCTGTATTTTTTTCTGCTAAACTTGCACCTAAGTTCGTTAAGTGTAAAGTAGTTTCTAAAGTTTCACATAACGTTTACCTTTTGGAGGACCTGAATAAAGGTACCACAGGTCGCTACCATGTTAAAGATATAATTAAATATTAATTTATTTTGTTTTGAAAATTACGGACTTTGGTCTTGGTTCTGGTATTAGTTTGGGAGAAATTGGTCTTTGTTAGTACGACGTATGAGAGGGAATGACCATTTGAAAGAGATGTATGTTAGGTTACTTCACAACTTTTTATTAGAATCAACTTCTGAATCTTTAAAAAAAATAGAACTTAGGATATGACAAATTGATTAAAAATTTATCAATTTATCTTTTGGAATTATTAAAATTAGCCGTTTAGAAATAACACTAACTTTTTCACACAAATAACGGTCATACACATCAGAAGATCTTATCTTTTTGTTTGTTTGAACCTTAATTGGTTGATAAAACATTATTATTCCACTTATAGTATGGAATGATATTGTTCTGCTTGTAGAAAATTTTCCTAGTTTTGTTTGTATGTTTAGGTTATTACTCCTAAATTTTATTTTGTACATATTGTATTCTTATATTGGGATGATGTATCCTTAAGAATAGTTTTAATGTTGCGTTTCTGGGCTAGTGGAAGTAGCTGTATCTCAGTTCTTCCATCCCGAGGCCAAGTCGTAGGGCTGACCCACGCATATTGGATATAATTTGTTTGTTTGTTAAGTAATTCAAAGATACTCGGATATGACTTTTGAAATACATTTTGATGTTGATGTCTTTCTCTTTTGACTATAGGATCACATCTTTATATAAGCATTTGTGGTCGGAAGTTCGCTGGTGTTGAGCCGATCACATCTGCTTGGTGTATTTGTCCACAATATTTTTTGTTGGAATAATTTGTTCGTCACGGTACTAACTAGTTACTGTTTGACTTTGTGTCTTTGATTGTCACAGCCACGTTGGTGATGGTGTTTGATATTGAAGTTGTTCGTTTGTCACGACACTTTGTACAGTTGCCGTTAGACTTTGTAATGATTACAAGTTACAGCACAGTTTTGTTTGCTGATATTTTGATTTTTATATGGGATTGTTAGTGAAAGAAGTCGGTGGCGATAGAGCTCAACCGCATCTTCAGCATATATAAGGATAAGATTGGATGAAAGAGTCAGTGGCTAGATAGCTTAACCGAACTCCTGGTTTGAGAACTTGGTTGGATTTGTTATTCTTTAGTACTTACGTTGAGTCAATGCTTTGACTTTAAGTTTTTTGTTATATCAATTTTGATATTCTTATTTGTAAAGTGTTGGATGATAGAGTCGGTAGCTATGGTGCTTAACCGTACTTTCGTATTTAGTTTAGTGTTGGTAGAGTCGGATGTTTTTCTTAACTCGTGGATTGTGAATGGTCTGGCTTGTTTACTAGATTTTTATTGGAACTATACTTATGGTTAGTTGGTTATTTATTCTTGTTATAGAATTTTGTTTTTGGGATTTTGGTTTTCCTTTATTGGAATTATTTCCATTTCTTTCTTAGAGCTTTATTGTTTGAAAAATAAAGTTCCTTTCTTTTATTGCTGGTTGTGGTGTGATGTAACGTTGTAAAACGTCACATTGGAATGTCATTGTTAGTCTTGAGATTTGGAGAGAGAGGTGAGTAGATTGTTGACTCTTTCGCTCCGTGTTTCATCGATTTTAAACAAATTGCGATTTCTGTAAGGCTGTATACCTTAGTATCCATGCCATAGGGCAGACCTGGAAAAAAAAATGTCTTTTGTGACGGAACAAGCATTCGCCTAGCTACATCGACGACAAAAAGATGTCGTCGTTAAACTTCGCTAAAAAGAAGTAATATTTTATAAATTGTATATGGAAGTTCACGCCTGTGAATTCTTATAAATGGTTATACCAAAATAACTATGTATTTCGCTTATTACGATGCTTAGAGCGGCGTTCGTGGAATATTTGCCTGCTCTTCAAGATTTATTGGTTTTTCTTTAAAAAAGTGGTAAGTTCTCTTTATGTGTTCAAATCACGAACAAATCTCCAATTGTTTTTCCAAATCTAATGGAACTAATTCTATTCTTTGCAGCTGATAAAGCGCTTTTTTTATATTAATTCTATTGTTGGATAAAATTTGCCGTAAATGCTGACCATGGTGAATTCTTTGAAGCCTATGGTTACGGGCTCGTCATTCTCGTGGAGACGGCACCGGTCGCGGTCTGCAGACGTGATTTCGAATCCCGTGGTAATGTAACCACGCCTCAGGTACCTAAAATTGTTTTTCTTTTGTGTAGATTAATCTAGTAATGATGCACGACTCATGGTTAGGTCCATGAATAGACTCAACGATTTACGACTCAATGATTAGGCCCATGTAATGACTCCATGATTGGACTCAGCGATTTACGACTCAATGATTTGGCTCATGTTTTGAACCATGTTACGATATATATACCTTGACTCATAATCTGGCATTATGCTGGATCTCACGATTCTAAATGTCACGCCTCAACCCTGTGAATAGTTAATCTTTAGCTTACTAAATCACTTGAATAGGTTATACCAATAGTGATAACGTATATAATGTATATTCAATCAATTCGCCTATTAGAATATAGAAACTTTTTTCTAGAGATGTATTCTATTATTTTTGGTTCCTGCTCTTATGATTAAAAGCTCAATCTCTATCGCCGATATCCGTGTGCATAAAGTTGGTAGGACTTATCCTCCTGGCGCCTGAACCGAGTTATAACTTTTGTTTGTTTGTTAGTTCAAGTCTCCGTAATGAGACAATGTAAGATTTCCTTTCATGATTAGATGTACTGTTAAGGTAATTTAAACTACATTGGCTGTATATCAATTTATTTATTTTATACAGGGACCTAGTAGTCATCATCGCCATTATTAACCATTAATAATATTACACACCAAATGCTATTCCTACACTAAATCTACCAGGTTAGTTTAAGTGCTGGCGACCCAGCCCGGCTTCTCATGAATTTAATATAGACACTAATGTGGGTGTGGAGAGATTTACACACGTAGTCCCACATTGTTCTGTCAACGATCACTGCATTAAGCTACTTTGGCTATGACTGATCCTCGGATGTGTGATCGCTTTATGGCATTTCCATTTATGAACGTTTTTGTGCTTCGGAAGGCATGTTAAGCCGTTGGTCCCGGTAGTCAGTATCAGGTGACTTGAAAAATTTCAACAGCAGGTTGCCACAATCTGCTCTGGATGTTATAGTGTAAAAATGTCCTAAAATTATAAATATGTTGTGTATATAATAGATTAAGGTCCGTATTCCAGAACGTTTCTCAATACTCGATCAACGCTTGAGACTAGATTTTGCCTTATAAAATCTACTCTCAATGTTTCTTGAATGTTGATAAACGTTCTGGAATACGGCCCTTAGTGTTATGTATAATCTGTAGGGCTCAAGCCATACTCACCTGCAAATGATGAACCTGCTGATCATAGAATGATGCTCTGGCTATGAAGGGGTTGAAACACAGACCAACCCCCATAGACAACGCACTGTTGAATATTTGTTCCCATTCGAGTGCACAATTTTTGGTGGTATGCACTGGTGGCACGGCACCCATACAATAAAGATTTTAAGTAATGATGATAATGTGAGCTTCAGCTCAAACCTTCGTATAGTCTCATGCCGGACTCCATCATCATCATCTCAGGGCAGGGCCGTGCAGTTCGTACAGTACAGTAGAGTAGATTCCCGACGAGGCACAATGGGTACACCTCCCGCTAGACCCATTGCAGTCAACTACATAACTTTGACAAAATTGGCACTTTATAGCTTAATCTTTCACAAGCGGAAGAGAAAAATACTGATCAATACTATGCGTGTTTTAAATGTACAATATTTTGGAAAGAGCAATCCAATGATATACACTCACAACCACACAAACTATTGAGTAGACAAGAAAAAGAAGTTGCATCCCCAATTTACGTTACCTGAGATGAGGTACTTACCGCAATGTTTTTACAATTTTATTAATTTTGCAATCCAATATGGCCGCCGCACAGTGGTTATAAAATTTTATGCTGGGTACCAGATATAAATGTCATGTAGGGTATTGTATAGGGGGTTTTAGGTATGCTGAGCACGAACTTCGTCTTGATTTTGCAATTCAATATGGCCGCCGCGCCGTAGTTACAAACGTTCGTGTTGGGTACATAAAATTTAATGATATAAGGTACTTTATAGTATGCTCAGAACGAATTTCATGCTAATATACGACACCTAACGTGAAAATTGAAAACCACGGCGCGTTGGCCATATGATTGAAAAATTAACACTAAATTCGTGCTCAGCAAATCAAAAAATCCCTTATATGATACTCAACATGACAATTTATAACCGCGGCGCGGTTGCCATATTGGATAGTACAATTAATTCGTACTCAGCATACCAAAAAACCTCTTATATGGTACCTAACATGATTTTTTTAATTACAGCACGGCGGCCATTTTGGATTGCAAAATAAACACGAAATTCGTGCTCAGCCTACCAAAAAACCCCCTAAACAATACCCTACATGACATTTATAATCGCGGCGGCCATATTGGATTGTAAAATTTATATAAAATACCTTCTCATTACGGTGAGTACCTCATCACAGGTAACGTAAAGTGGATATGCAGCTTTTTTTTCTTGTCTACTGCATAGTGTGTGACATCGTTGGATTGCTCTTTCAAAAATATTGTACATTTAAAACATTCATTTTTAATGCTGATCTGTATTTTTTTCTTCAGCTTGTGAAAGATTTTAATGTGCCACTTTTTGTCAGAGTCAAGTGTCCACTTCCTCTAATAATACAAATGTTGTCTGCTATGGGTCTAGCGAGAGGTGTACCCGTTGTGCCGCGCCGGGAATCTACTCTATTGTACTATACGAACTGCACGGCCCTGGCCTGAGATGATGATGATGGAGTCCGGCACGAGACTATACGAAGGTTCGAGCTGGAGCCCGCAGTGTCATCGTTTCTTGAAATCTTTATTGTATGATGTCTATCTTAATTGATGTCGTCAGGGTCGTCCCATCACTATAACCCGGTGCGTTCAAAGTTCACTTCAGGGCATTCTGCTCTGCCTTGAAATAGCCAATCACAGCTCATTTGCGCCTGCCTGCGCATCCCTTGCATACCACCAAATATTGTAAACTCAAATAGGAACAACTACTCAACAGTGCGTCGTCTATGGGTGTTGGTCTGTGCACCCGGCTCATCTTCCATGGAATGAAACTCATACCGTCCGGTCTCTTGCTATCGTCTCTTGTAATACCAGTCGGCTCAAGTAGACTTGGCACGTTGACGGTGGCAAGGGACCGGCGTATGATATCGTTAAGTGCGGCATGTCTCGAGAAGCGGCCTGCACTTTTGTGGCATAACAATCCGTGATTTCCTAACTTATTTGATTCAACTGTAAATGTGTTTGTCTAACTAGCACCTCTTAAGTAAATGAGTGTGTTTTTGTGTTTGTTCTGATTACAATCTTTCTCATTTTCTCTACCGCTTTGTGTTGACATTTAAGCCTGACTTGAATGAATACATTATTTTTCTTACAGGGCTCATCACGCGAAGGACTATGTTACAAATATACATCAAGAAATGCAAAGTGAATTTAGAGCTACAGGTAATATTTATATTTATTTGTGTGGGTTCCCAACCTCAAAAGGTTAAAATAGGAAACCTTATAAGATCACTTTCTTGTCGGTCTGTCCGTGTGTCACCATTGATTTTCTCAGAAATGGGTGGAGTTGAAATTTATACCAGATACTGAGGTCTATAGTGTCCCTATAAGGTATATAAAAATCAAAGTCCTGACGAAGTCAACACGATAACAAGTTATGGGCAAATTTAGATATTCGCAAAAACTTGTAAGTGACAAAATTAACTTTTTCGACATATTAATTTTATCAGAGTTTTTCCTTTACTTGTGCTATAAGACCTTGCGTTCAACTAAAATCGACACTTCTAGTTCAACCAGAAGTACCCTATAAGTAATATCTATTTATTATTTAACATTAATCTTAGTTAAAAAAAAACAATTAAAACTATATCTAAATAAAAAAAAAAACTACATAACCTATTTATTATAATTTAGACTGGGTCCCCTCGGTAGGGTACCCATGACGCAGGCAGCATTCCCACGCTGAATAGCTATGGAAAGCCTTTGCGCGAGAAAACTACCTGCACGAGGATCGCCAGTTTCTTCCCTCAGACGCTTACTTAAAGCCGTAAAAAGACCATGTGCGCCGCGACCCCATGGACCTAGTGTCTCGACACCAAATGGAATGAATTCATATTGGGTACCGAGACAACTGTACTTGCCAACCTTCAGCCGCTCGCGAAGATTTGCCGCAGCGCTTGCTTTTTTGCTAGTAGCCGGGAGATAGGACGTTGCAAGAGTATCGGTGCAAGTGGCATCCCATACTAGTGCACGTCCCATTCTCCAGGGTACTAAAGTACATCCCGTCGGGCCGCTTACCATCATCTCGTATAATTTGCGGTTCTAAGACCGCGGGGACATTTATACTGACAAGGGCTCGTCTCAGGATATCATTTAGTGCAGCGTGACGGGAGTGACGGCCAGCGGCAAAAGAACAGGCAAGCCCATGATGTCCGAGGTGGCTCACATAAGCTCCGCACGATACACAAGAGTGTTCAATGCACACATCAGCACCCAACCGGAGACAAACTGCTATGCGGAGTGTAGTGGATCAATGAAGGTGCCAGTGTTCGGAGAAGGAAAGGCGTGAAGCCATTGCCCAGACTCTGATCGAGATACAGCTAAAAGCCTTGCTCGATTAGTACCGGAAGAGTTTTCAATAAGAGTATTGAGAAAAGCAGAAGAAGCTATTGTGTCCCAGGCCCTTTGCTTTTTGAGCGTCGGGGGTAAATTTGGACTTGGTCCAGCTAGCCAAGCATTCAAAGCTTCGTCCAGACTCGCAATCTCACAGTTTGAGGCTGTAGGAGCCTTTAAGACTTTACCTATGAGGTCACGAGTGCTGAAAATCGAAGACAGGAATGCTGGTAAAGCTATACTAGAAATTTTTCGGGTCCCCAAACCACCGAACCTTATAGGTAAGGAAGCTTGGGACCATGCTTGCTCATTGAGATGAATATTCAGAATAGTTTCAATTTGGGATTTTAAAACATTTTCAATGGGTAACATCAGATTAGGAAATTTCCAAATAGGGCAGCAACGGAGCAAGTAAGTAAATTTGGGCACAAATAAGCAGAATTTAAGGATAAACAAAGCGCAGTGACTACTAATTTTGACAATGCGGTCTGAATATTGATTGAATTTTGTTACCAACTCTCCTAAGAGATGAGGAATGGCGTCATCGAAAATGGGAGATCCCAGGAGATATAGGCTGTTCTTAGATAAGAGTTTAATATTTGGGCAAACTTGGTTAAAATTTTGATGAATTTGAGAAACTAAGGATGTGTTGATTTTGTCTGAAATAAATAATTCACATTTATTAAAATTTAAATGCAAACCAATAGTTTTAAATTTGTCTATTATTAAAGTTAAATCTGCAAGAACAGTCTGTGAATCACCACCTAAGGTCCCATCATCGAGATACCAAATATTTAATTTTGAATTTAAATTATGAATTATAGAATTTATAACCAAACTAAATATAGCTGGACCAAGGGGATCACCTTGCTGACAACCCACGGCTGAAAGGATTTCGTTACTCTTGTGAATTAATTTAGAAGGGCAGTGGTAACACTGAAGTAAGAAATTATGGATTTCAGGAACATGTAAATTAATTTTATTTAGCAAGGCGTCCCGATTAACCGAATTAAAGGCATTTTTAACGTCTAATTTTAAAAGAACCTCGCATTCATCGGTCTGTGCAAAGGTGCGAACAGCATGAACTGCCGCTTCACAGCCTCCGCGGGTGCCAAAGCCAACCTGAACGGGTTCAAAGAGGGTCTGCAACTTGGAGCGAGATAGTCGGACACAAACTTTGGCAGCTAAACGACGAAAGGTAGAACCCACCGCTATAGGGCGCACACCACCATCTTTTTTTGTGAGGGCTATTAGATTGGCTCCATATAAGACAGCAGTTACGTCTTGACAGACATCTCCCAGCAGCATAAGGTTTACCAATTTAGTGAGGGCAACAACGAGACGTTCGCCAGCAATACCAGTGCCATGGCATGTAAGGTCTATAAGGTGCTGCGGAGAGATGCCATCTAAACCGGAAGCCGACCCTTTAGGAAATGATGCAAGAGCTGCTACAATGTCTTTTTGCGAAGCCTGGATACAAGTCTGAGGATCAGAAGGTGGGTCAACAAAAAGTGGAGTGGAAGGGCCTGGTGGATGCTTGGACCTCAGTGCAGCTATGGTCTCCGGTGTATCAGGTGCGAATGTATCATTACAGAATAAAAGCCGCGTAGCACCTTTGAGATCGCCATCGTAAATTTTCTCTTCAATTTTTCGTGTAATGTTAAAAAGTTTTCCTCGTGATTTGGGAGCTGGAGCGGAAGAGAGCAAAGGATTATTTGCAACAGTAGAAAGAAGTACGAAGTAGTAGTAGTAGTATGAAGTACCCTATAGGTATTGGGTCGAAAAGTTGTGGTATACCATTACCCTATAGGTAAACTGTATGGTAGTTCCTGTTGACCTAGAATCACAAAATTTGTGATTCTGCATTCAGCATAAATAAAGGAAAATTACCAAAAAATAAAAACAGTTGAAAAGTAAGGGATATTTATTACAATTAACATAGACCTCTGAGTTGTATAGGCGCTCATACAATTTTGAGTTCAAGCTTAGGTGGCACCTACCTCATATAGGTACTAACTTTTTACTGTACGAGTCGACTCGTGCTTGACCGGTTCTTTTATGCTGTATCAAATAAAATAAATTATGATTACATTTTTTTAGGAACCCCAGTTGATATACAGCAACCTTCAACATCTCAGGCTACTCAAAAAGTTGTAAACCCAGACCAATCAGAGTGTAAAGGTTCATCAATTTTAATTTCTTAATATTTCTCAGAGAATCAACATGAAAGCATCCTTTTGGCTAAATTTTCATGATTAGAAAATACATAACCTCCTTTATTTGTAGTCGGTCAAAAAACAATTCGACTTATATATTGAAATATCAATCGTGTTTGTTATTGAATTGTATTTGTGAAATTCCATTCTGAAGGCATTGATATCGTTGTGTTGAGATTTCCCAAACTGAATTCTCCCATTTTGATATAGTTAATAATTTTGTTTCAGGGTCCCGAAGGAAATGGAATGGATTGAAATTGGATGTTGAGACAACTGCTATGGCAAAAAACATAAAACGTCTTGTAGTTCAGAACAAAAAATATAAGTATAGGCTGAAAAAAGCAATGACTTTAAGTGAAAAACCCAACATTTTTAAAATCTATTAATTGTTTTACCAAAATGGCAACTATTTTCACATTTTTACAGTTTAGAGAAAGCTCTAAGAAAAAATGGCCAGAAGATTCACTAAAGATGAAAAAGTAATGTCCATACATTGTATAAAAAAAGACCTAAAGCCTATAGATGGTTGCGTAAAATTTTTGTTCTGCCCGCAACAGCAACCTTGAGCAGAATGATAAGCACAGCAGACCTTAAGGCGGGTATCAATATGAATTTGTTTGCCCAACTTAAGACGAAGGTAAAACATATGAAGCCATATGACAAATTATGTGCCTTGATGTTTGATGAAATGTCACTAATGCCACACCTGGACTATAACAGACGTAGAGACAGTATTGTGGGTTTTGTGGATGATGGCAGTGAGACCCAGACGAAAATAGCAGACCATGCTCTTGTTTTTATGATTCGTGGTGTGGTGAAAAATTACAAGCAGGCCTATAGCCTATTCATTCTGCAGTGGATCTCCACCATCAATAAGCTTGGCGAATCAGTTAGCTGAAATAATTAAAAACCTTCATTCCATTGGCTTGAAAGTAATATGCACGATTTGCGTTCAAGGTACTACTAATGTTAGTGCCATTAATTATCTGATAGGAAAAACACGATCAAACAAAACCAAACATGGCGAAGAATTGAGGTATGACGTTTTCGAAATAGAAGGCAATATTGTAGTTCCTTTATTTGACCCTCTCTCATCTTATAAAAGGAATTCGCAACAACATGTTGCAAAATGATTTAATTTATAAAACCGATGGAATCCAGAAGGTAGCCAAGTGGGATCATATTTTAAAACTGCATGAAGAGAATGTAGATTTCATGGGGCTCAGACTTTTGCCAAAATTAACTGAAAGACATGTCTACAAAGAAAAAATTCCGAAAATGAAAGTGAAGCATGCTACACAGTTTTTCAGCCGAACAGTAGCTACTACAATGGTATACTTGGCTGGTGAGACATTATTTCTTTAATTAAAATAATAGCTTGGTTAGTACTAGAGTGACAGTAAAAGCGAGCATTTACTTGTTTTATTTTAAAAACCAACGAGTGTATATGTAACCTTTTTGTCAAGGGAAGGCACAAACGTGGATTGAACGCACAGAATTCTTACCGGTAAATGCTCACTTGTCTTGGTTGAATTATGAAAAAAAACTCGTCAGACTAAGGAACCTTCTAACCAAATGACTAAGGAGGTTGAAAGGCATATTTGAAGTATTATAGTATATAATTGAAAAAAAATAAAGCTTTAGAAATAACCTAGACCTGGAGTTATACTGCTACTATTAATGAAAAAGTATGGGGAACCCTTTTCCTAATACTTTTTCACAACATTGCCATAATCAAAATCTAATTCAACCAATTCTTCAAGCTAGTTTGCATACCAGCTAAATAACGGATGAGGCTCTGGTGCACGAACCCTTGAAGATCAAACAGCTGCCTCTTCCAATAAGTTGTAAGCTACAAAATGGTAACAAAATAAATCCCCTGGGATCCTGCGGGTTTCTGGATGCAACTGGGACCTTGGACAGGAATGCTGAGCGTTTTATGTTGTTTCATTTTCTTTTGCAATTTTTTTATATTAATCATTTATTGTTATTTTAAATAGTGTTCCATGTATTCCTACATACTTTATTTTCTTAAATAAATACAAACACAAAAATTCTAATATGTTCAAACTCCGGATGGAGAGGTTTTATTGTACTGTAATACCAGCATTGTAACCCATTTTCTCTATAATTAACATAAGTTTTTTTAAATTGCAGAAAAAGAAATTTTGCCAAAAGAGGGTCAAGAGACAGCTGAAATATTATTATTTTTTGATGAATTATTCGACTCAATGAATGGCAGCCATGATTTTTTTAAAAAGAAAAGCCTTTATTGGGGCCTGTTAAAAAGTTTCAACAATTTGAACATAATGTATTATGGAATAAAGCGAAACCTATTTTAAGTCGATGAAGTTTATCAGCAAGTCTGGGCAAATCGGTTCCGTGCCAACAATTAAAAACTGGCTTCATACAATAAACAATTTACAATATTTATTGTCAATTTTATAACAGAAATACAAAGTAACCTCAGTCTGACTTCGCCATTTCAATCAGGATCCTTCAGAAAATTTTTTTGGCTCTACAAGCAGTCACGGGGGCGAAATATATCTCCCACTTGTACACAGTTTGAAGCTGCGTTTGCGTCATTACTAATAAGTAATTTAAGCAGTAATTCGCCTGGGTCCAACTGCGAAGAAGATACCTGCAAATCTTTTTCAGGTATAAAGAAAATATTTTTCCACAAAGACAAGGCTACTCCAACTAGTATTCCTGTTGATATTAATTATGAGCATTTACAAGAAAATCCTAAATACGATTTTGAGGAAAAAAATAAAAACCTCAAGATTAAAGCTGTAATAGAATATGTTACAGACTATGTCCTCAGACAATTGAGGACCAAAGTTTTTAAAAAATGTAAAACATGTTATGACAATTTATATTGTAAAGAAAAAAGCGTGACCTCTTTTATTAAAATAAAAGAACGTGTCTCTGGTAAAACAAGTCTTGCGTACCCAAATTTGGAATTAATTAAATGTTTTTCAGAGAAGAATGTTTCATAAATATTATAAATAGTAATACCACTTTGAAGCATTTAAGAAATTATATTAAAACTGTACATTGCATTGTGGCGGATTACTTTATAGAATGCGATGAGCATAAAAATGACATAATTAATGTTATGCAAGATTTAACTTGTCTTTTTATAAATTTTTTATAAACTATTTTTGCAGAGACACAAATTAATTGTTACAGGGCCAAAGAACCGATTTCAACAGCGCTAATGATATTTAACGTATGGCACGTGATTATTATTTAAAACAAAAAAAATAAAAATATGGAAAATACTTGGCCGTTTGATTTTAAACCTGGATAAAAAAATAAGGGGTCACTTTTGCAAAAAAAATTGACAAGTAAGCAGTGTTCTTGCAAAATCGTAAGGTTACTGATTATCCGTCAAACATTTTGTGAACTCTCTCTGCTAAAATAAAATAAAATATACCAGCATCTAGTACTAGCCTCACAGAATATATAGTTATACTAGCTGAATCGCCCGGCTTCGCTCGTGACATACTTCGAACTTCCCGTTCCCGTGGGAATATGGGAATAAAAAATAGATGTTGACCTATTCTCAGACCTACCCTATATGCACACAAAATTTCATGAGAATCGGTCCAGCCGTTTCGGAGGAGTTTAACCACAAACACCGCGACACGAGAATTTTATATATTAGACTAGCTGACCCCGCAAACTTCGTACCGCAAATACTTACAACTCCCGCAGAGTTCCCGTTCCCGTGGGAATATGGGAATTAAAAATAGATGTTGACCGATTCTCAGACCTACCCGATATGCACACAAAATTTCATGAGAATCGGTCAAACCGTTTCGGAGGAGTTTAACCACAAACACCACGACACGAGAATTTAATATATTAGATATATAGGGTTTAGTAGTAACGTTACACGGCGATAGATGGCGGTAATCGTGGCAGTTGACTGACATCTCTATCCTCATATATAATAAAGTACTCTGTGCAGTCAACTAACTTCTAGGGACAGACAGTCACGAGAAAAGTATCGATACTTTGTGGTATTGATACTTTTCTTTTCGATGCCGAAACTTTTGTACTCAGTACTTTGTGTTCGATCCTTTTGAGTGTGGAACGTAACACAGAAACACGTTTCATAGAAAACTTAGTTGATAGAATCATTGTTCGTAGATATCTCGGTTCATATAAAGCACAGTTGACAGATATCTCTGTTCATGGAGAGCACGTTTCACCGAAAACTTTGTTGATAGAATGATCGTTCATAGAATCTCGGTACATAGAAAGTACAGATGGCAGAAATCTCTGTTCATAGACAGCACGTTTCACCGAAAACTTTGTTGATAGAATGATCGTTCATAGAAACTCGGTACATAGAAAGTACAGTTGGCAGAAATCTCTGTTCATAGAGAGCACGTTTCACCGAAAACTTTGTTAATAGAATGATCGTTCATAGAATCTCGGTACATAGAAAGTACAGTTGGCAGAAATCTCTGTTCATAGAGAACACGTATCACAGAAAATTTTCTTCATAGAATCATTATTCATAGGATCTCGGTTCGTAGATAGTTCTTCTCGCTGTAAACTTTTTTGATTTAAACCGCTGTTTCCAAATACCTGGGTTTATAGAAAAAGTTCCTTTGGAGGAAGACACTGTTGCTTAATATCATTATATGTTATGTTAGATGTCCATAACGCCTTTTAATGAAATCTAAATCAATACTTTTAATCAAAATCAAAGTAGGATCTCTCTAAAAACAGCATTCTTATAAGTGGAATTACCCCAAAAAAGCACCTCATACTTCAAAAGCGGTGTGACACTGGTCTCCATGTTATGCCATTATTGCAACAGATGCACTCACCGTCCTGCTCAGCATAAAAAGAGCATAATAATACTGAATTGATGCGCTGTTGCCAGCTTAGTTTGTTATCTATTATCACACCTTAGAATTTTGTTGTGTCAACCTCTTCTATTACTGAATTTAAATAATGAATGTCCATATTACTCAATTTATTTATGGTACTCCGGAATGTCATAAAATTTGTTTTTTAAGATTTATAATTAAATTATTTGATTTAGTAATACTAATTAATGCAGAACTGAGAAAAACTGTAGGATAGATATAAAATATTACGCATTCTGACAAATTAGTAAACGCGTTGCACCCATTTATTTTTGCTTTTGTTATTTTCGCAACCTTAACTATTGAAAGATATTTTAATAATGAGTGCCTGCAAGTTACTAAAATCAAAACGTGGAGGAAGTGTACTTATAGTGGATAGTTATTCATACAATGTAAACAAAAAAGTACATTTTACTGTAGATGTACGCGGAGTAGTGCTAAAGGTTGTGGTGCTACTGTAAAATCTTTATTTATCGGTAATGAACACACTTTCATCAATAAAAATGATGTACATGGACATCTGCCAGAGCCAGAAAAGAGAATACAACTGGAATATAATTCAAAAATGAGAAATATAGCTAGCACTTTCATGGATTCTCCGTCACAAATTGTTAACCGCTGCCTGCAGGACGTTCCTAGCACGAGTGCTGCCCTAATGCCTAATAAAGCAGCAGCACGAATGATTGTCCATCGTGTCAGGAATACAGGGCAACCAAAAATCCCAAATACATTTAATTTTGACATACCGGAATATCTTTCGAAAATGGGTGAAGAGCAATTTTTGATAGGCCAATATATTACCCAAAATGAGAGTGTAGTCGTATTATGCACTAAAAGCAATTTCAAACTACTTATTAGCGCCAAATGTTAGGTAATGGAAGGCACATTTTTTACATGTCCAGCGCCATACACTCAAATATATACAATACATGCTTCAATAGGAATAGAAAGCGGCACCTACCTTTAGTATTTGCATTATTATCGCATAAGACTGAAACATGTTATACAATTTTATTAGAATTATTAAAACGATACGGCGTAAATACATTCCAAGTGAAATTGGCTCCTCTAAACATTTTAACATATTTTGAAATATCGAATGCGATCAACGCCGTTAAGCAATAATTTCCAAAATGTGAACAAAGATTGTGTCTATTCCACCTTACGCAGAATATTTGGCGGCATTTACAGGCTAACGGTTTAGCTAAGAAGTATGGGAATGACTTTTCATTTGCGCATAAAATTAGACATTTGTTTGCCTTGGCATTTCTAGCGCCCAACGAAATACCCGCAGCTTTTCAACTTATTAGATATAAAGTATTACCAGAGGAAGCCGCAGAACTAGCTAAGTGGTTCGATAGATATTATATATCTGGGTCGTATAATGTAGAACACAATGTCAATAATACAAAATTAATTAAACAAAGAAAGCCACTATTTCCACCTGTTATGTGGTCAGTGTTTGATCGCACATATGATATTCCCCAGACACAAAATGTTTTAGACTCTTGGCATCAACGCTGGACTACATTGCTAAGCCGTAACACATGGAATGTATTTAAGAGGTAAAATACACTGAATATGAAATTGTGCGCATCAATGCTTCGGAGCCCATGACAAAGCGTTGTCGATCTTCACAAGTTAATTATGCAAAAAGACTGCAAAATCACTTATCTCAAAAGAGTGAGATGGATTTATAAGATTTTTTAGGTGGACTAACTGAAATTTTACATCTTAAAAATAAGTAAAACGATATTTAGTGCACACATTAGTATTTTTATGAAATTTGTGTTTATTTTTTTATGTTTAATATGGTATACGAGTATAAGGCTAATGTTGTATATTCCTTGTATTTTAATTAGGTTTACAGGTGTGTGCATTGATTTCTCTTGCTTTGTTTCTGATTATAAAGGCATTTTTGTATAAAAAACGTGTTTTTATTACGAACATCTGCCAGAAATAAAATAAAATATTATCATATTAAGTTACTAGCTGATGCCAGCAGCTGCGCCCACGTGGTATAACTTTTCCGTACAAATTTCCATAGGGTATACAAGCTATGCTTAAAATAAAGATTATCGAAAACTTGTCTGTACACTCTTTTCTATTATAGCTCTCAGGTTTTAGGCGGCGTTTTTAATGATAGCCCGAAGTTTTCTTGATTTTTTTCCGACATCTTGAACAATTATCATCATATTAAAAAAAATACATAAAACTATGACAAATTATAAACGTAAACTTTCTTTACGAATTATAAACTCAGATTACACAATGTCCTACAACAAAAATCTTAAAAATATCTTCAATGTACAGAATTTGACCGATGATACAGTACAAGATACAGTTTAATTATGAGTAAAGATAGTATCTTCCTACAAAGGAGCTTTCTGTGAACCTACCTTGTGTATTCTTCCTGTTCGTTCGTTCCGGAATCCCAAAGACGGCACAGTTGTTTAACTCAAAGAGTTTTCTATTATATTAAAGAGATTTTTACCATAGTTGGCAAAAATCTCTTTCTATGAACTGCTTTCTATGAACCGAGATCCTACTTTGATTTTGATTAAATACTTTGAATTGATTTAGATTTCATTAAAAGGCGTTATGGACATCTAACATAACATATAATGATATTAAGCAACAGTGACTTCCTCCAAAGGAACTTTTTCTATAAACCCAGGCATTTGGAAACAGCGGTTTAAATCAAAAAAGTTTACAGCGAGAAGAACTATCTACGAACCGAGATCCTATGAATAATGATTCTATGAAGAAAATTTTCTGTGAAACGTGTTCTCTATGAACAGAGATTTCTGCCAACTGTACTTTCTATGTACCGAGATTCTATGAACGATCATTCTATCAACAAAGTTTTCGGTGAAACGTGCTCTCTATGAACAGAGATTTCTGCCAACTGTACTTTCTATGTACCGAGATTCTATGAACGATCATTCTATCAATAAAGTTTTCGGTGAAACGTGCTCTCTATGAACAGAGATTTCTGCCAACTGTACTTTCTATGTACCGAGATTCTATGAACGATCATTCTATCAACAAAGTTTTCGGTGAAACGTGCTCTCTATGAACAGAGATTTCTGTCAACTGTGCTTTATATGAACCGAGATATCGACGAACAATGATTCTATCAACTGAGTTTTCTATGAAACGTGTTTCTGTGTTACGTTCCACACTCGATACTTTTACTCAATGAGTACTTTTTGACAGGTGTCGTATTGAATTGACAAACCTTAGAAATTACCCCTTTTAAAACTTAAAAATACGCCATAAGCATTCAGAATTCATCACATCATTAAGAACTTTGGCCGATCGAATACTTAACGAAGTGATACGCAATATGGCAGGTTTGAATGAAAATGTCAGCATTAAGCTGGAAAAGGGCGTGCTCCGTTGGTTTGGACACGTCTAACGAATGAGAGAGAAACGATTGACGAAGAATATATATTGTGCGAAATTAGAGGGTAGAAGAAGTCAGGGTATGCCGAAACTTACATATGAAGACCACGTGAGAAGATTGCTTAAAAAAACAAAAAGTACTCGGATATCCAGACGTGCGTGTATGAAGCGATAAATTAATTTGCAAGAAGCGAAAGAAGTATGCATGGATCGTGAAGCCTGGCGATCTGTCCTCTCTGACTACCCCGTCAGGGATACAGCGCTAAGATAGTTAAGTTAATAATATTTTTAAATTGTGAAGTCACAGTTGCCTTTTTAGGGTTCTATACCGCAAAAGAAAAAACGGACACCTAATCTCTTTAATGTTTTTTTCGAGTAATGTTCTACTGAAATTGAACTAACATTACTTACGGACTGACATTGACGTCCTGGCACATAGGCATAAGGCCTTGAGTAAAATACTCGATACTTTTTTACTTTTACTAAATACTTTTTTCGCGTTCTGTTCTACTGTAGCTAAACTCACGTTACTTACTGACTGACATTGACGTCTCGACATATACGTATAAGTCCCTAAGAAAAGTACTCAATACTTTAAAGTATCAATACTTTAATGTTTTTTCGAGTTTTGTTCTACTGAAGCTAAAGTGAGGTTACTTACTGACTGACAGTGACGTCCTGGTATATACCTAAAAGGCCTAAAGATAAGTACTCCATACTTTGAAGTATAACTAACTATCTTCACGCTGTATCCCTGACGGGGTAGTCAGAGAGGACAGATCGCCAGGCTTCGCGATCCATGCATACTTCTTTCTCTTCTTCGAGATTCATCAATCGCTTCAAACACGCACGTCTGGGTATCCGAGTACTTTTGACCTTTCCGTTTTTGAGCAATCTGCTCACGTGGTCTTCATATGTAAGTCTCGGCCTCCCCTGACTCCTTCTACCCTCTACTTTTGAACAATATATATTCTTCGTCAATCGTTCCTCACTCATTCGTTGGACGTGTCCAAACCAACGGAGCACGCCCTTTTCCAGCTTAACGCTGACACTTTCATTCAAACCTGCCATATTGCGTATCACTTCGTTACGTATTCGGTCGGCCAAGGTAACGCCGCACAATTTTCGAAGTGATCGCATCTCCACAGCATTCAATTTACTTTCATGCATCTGCTGACATACCCAGGTTTCACTCCCGTAAAGCAAAGTTGGCACTAGCACTGCGTTATGAATCGCCATTCGTGCTTCTTTTACGATGCTTTGTCGCTTTACTAACTGGGACAAAGCACCGTTAACCTTGTTTCCGGCAGTTACTCGCCGTTCTACATCCGAATCACATCTTCCATCCGCGCTAAACATACTTCCTAAATACACAATTTCATTCACTTGCTCTAGACGTTCCTGGTTTACCCTAATCTCGCATTTAGTTCTTACGTCACCTCTTTCAAATACTAGAACCTTAGTTTTACTTGTACATCCGAATCACATCTTCCATCCGCGCTAAACATACTTCCTAAATACACAATTTCATTCACTTGCTCTAGACGTTCCTGGTTTACCCTAATCTCGCATTTAGTTCTTACGTCACCTCTTTCAAATACTAGAACCTTAGTTTTACTTGCATTCAAGCGGAGACCCTTACTTTCACACCCCTCTTTCATCTTAGTGACTAATGCCTGTAGGTCGGCTTCTGAGCACCGCACCATCAGCGTACAGCAGACAGTTTACTGTAAAGTCACCCAAATTCACACCCATATTAAAATCTTTCAACTTCTGCAGGCAACTGTCCAGATACACTATGAACAGCCAGGCGGACATGACACATCCCTGTTTGACGCCTGTGCAGACATCAAAAAGAGGTGACACATCCCCCCCTACTCGCACACAAGCCTTACAGTCCCTATAAAGCGACTGTATTGCCCGCAGCAGCGAGCCGTCCACACCATATCCCGGCAGCAAGTCCCACAGCGTTTCTCTCACAACGTTATCAAATGCTTTCTCTAGATCCTCAAAAGCGCAGAAAACCTTCTGGCTAAGAGCCAGAAACTTTTCCGCGATCATGCGGAGAGAAAACACTTGATCCATGCAACCTCTTCCACGTCGGAATCCGCATTGAGCCTCCCATAAATACCTTTCAGACTTTTCTTGCATTCGTGCCGTTATAACCTTTGCATACACCTTACTAGCTAAGCTGACCAAGCTGATCGCCCTGTAGCTGGAGCAGTTTAGGCGCGAGCCTTTCCCTTTGTAAATAGGTACTACAACTGCTACTCGCCAGTCATCTGGGACCTCACCCGTCCGCCAGCACAAGTTGCATAACAGACATAGTGTGTCCCAGACACGCGACCCGCCGTACTTGATCATCTCAGCAGTAACTCTGTCTTTTCCCGCAGCCTTACCACATTTCATACTTCTTATCGCTTGTTCTATTTCTTTCATACTAATGACTTCAATGACATCGGGATCCGGAGCATCGAAGTGAGCTCCACTTCCCGATGTGGCATCTCTGTCTTTTCTTGCATACATCTTTCCATAATATTCACTCCATCTCTGCAGGACGTCACTTTGGTCTGTTAGGATGCAGATTAGGTGCAGATTGCCGAACAACTCCGGGTCTTGCCTACCTCTTTCCAGAAGAGCTTGGCATTATCCCGGAAATTGGACGACAACCTTTCATCCGCTTTCATTCTGCACCTTTCACGAGCTTCTTCTATCAGTGCCTTCGTGTTAACTTTCTGCAGCTTGTATCTCTCTTTCATATTAAAATCATTCCGCGAGGCTAAGTAGTCTAGCCATGCTTTCTTCTTCATTCGAACTGCTTCTTTCACTTTCTCATTCCACCATGCATCACGCTTATTACTACTGCCTCTTTTCGTTTCACCACACACTTCCACAGCGGCATTTATCATACTGTCCCTAAGGTTCTGCCATACACTTTCCACATTCTCACTGCTTACATTGACGTCGCCAAGCTTTTCGGCTACCCTTTCATTATATTTATCCCTAATGGATGCATCCTGCAGCTTCCAGCTTTTGATGCTATAAGTCGGCTCAGGTTCAGGACACTCGGTACGATGACGCCAACCCGCGAACAGACCCCTAATCCTAGTTATGACTAGGTAGTGGTCTGATCCCAGCTCAGCGCCCCGATAAACCCTTGTGTCCATCACCTGTTTACGGAGCCGACTATCCATTAGGAATAGATCTATCATGCTTCTCTTTGACTTACATCTCCTTGTATACATATGAATTAGTTTGTGGTTGAACATTGTGTTCGCCACAAACAAATCTTTTTCCTTACAAAATGCCAGTATTAGCTTGCCAGCGTCGTTCACCCTTTTATCCCCATACTTCCCGAGTACCGACTCAAAACCATCGCGAGCGGTACCCACCCATCCATTCAAGTCTCCACATACTATAAGTCTTTCATTTCCTTCTATCACATTAAGAGCTTCTCTCATACTCTCCCAGAAGTCCTCTAGCTCACTCGCGTTCGACGAAGATACTGGCGCGTAAGCAGCTACCAGGAAAATCTTCGGATCCAGAGGATTCTAGGACCTACCAGTTTGTACTCATACATAACGGAGGCCAATCGCGAGGACAGCAAAATTCCAACCCCCCGACTACCATGCTCGCTCTCTGGTACTCCAGACCAAAGCGCGAGCATCCCACCCGGGAGCTCCAAGACTTCGCTGCCCTTGCGCTTGGTCTCTGTCAAGCACACTGCATCTAACTTTCTCTCATTCATAACATCCATCAACTCATTCATCTTATCTGTCATTCCTCCCCTAACATTCCACGCAGCTACCCTGCACTCCATCCTCCACTTCCCGCCGTGTCGGGCCGCGCGTGTAGGGTGGCGGTCCCCTACGCCGCTCTGGCAAAACTTTGAAGTATCAATACTTTAACACTTTTTCGAGTTCTGTTCTAGCTCTTTACTCACGTTACTTACTGACAGATATTCATGGCGTCACATATACACATAAAGGCCTAAGAAAAGTACTCGTTAATTTGAAGTATCGATATTTTTTGTAAGATACTTTAATGAGTACGAAATTTTTTTTTTATACTACTCATGAGTACAGTGTCGATACTTTCTATTCGATACCGTGTCCCTACTAACTTTATCAACACTCTTAGTTGGTGGCTTGGAGCATGATGGGGGAATACCCTTAGATTTTATAAACACCCAGATACCGCGTCCAGTACAACGCGTGCCGTCAAAGTTGCTGCCACTTTTTTAGCCATGTGTGGGTAAGCCGCGCGCGGCGCGAGTATATTACGTACTCCGTTGCGTTTATATGCGTAGTGCAAAAGAAAGCGTGTAAAAACATTTACCCCAAATATTGGGAGATTTAGCTTAAAATATATGAGAGATATTATAGTTTCCAAGATATCACGATTTTAGTTAATTAGGTCATAGGTTAATTACAAAAAATGCGCTGCTCTGGCAGCGTGAACGTTTATGGACGTTGGAGTGGATAGGTGACAGTTTAAAAATTGTTTATTTCAATGGTATTGAATTAAATGGTTCGTTTGAAGTTTGTATAGTTTATAGTAATATGTACAGGGGGAGTTTTTCAAGTCGCAATATAATAATAATACCTTTGTAGTAACGGCACCTGATCTTATTCTCTTACGACCACCCTTTGTTTTGTAAGTATCGTCGAGATGAAAGTGAACTGAACAAATACATGTTCTTGTTTTGGGTTTCCACCAACTTTCATTTTTTGATTTTCTTATTATTTCTGTCCAACGATTTAACATTTTTGGATTGACTGCCTCGGTGGTGCAGATGTAGTGAATGCGACTGCCGCGCTGAGGTCCCGGGTTGGATTCCCTGGTCTGAACAAATATTTGTGTGATTTACAAATATTTTCTTCGATGTTTGGGTGTTGTCTATGTATAATATGTTTATATTTAGAAAGATTTAAGTATGTCTATAGTAGTTACCATAAGCTTATATTAACTAACTATGGGTACTGTGTAAAAAAAAAATCCCACAATATCATCGCTATGAAAATAATGTTCTCGCAGTAATATAATAAACTGATCAACATTACTCCAGAAAACAACTGGATTTCGCACGTGCGGAGCTGTAGGCGTCTTTTATTTCTACTGATATTATAATATTTAAGTTTGTGAAGATGTTTGTTACTCAAGCACGCGTTAACCGATTTAAATAAAAAACGGCATATAGCTAAAACATTGACTGGATTAACATACATATAGTACTTCTAATTCCGAAAAAAACATCTTATTCTCATGGGAAGCACTTTTTGTGTAATGACCAAATTTCATGCGGGTGGAGCCGCGGGCATCAGGTAGTATCTTATATTTTTAAAAAAACATGAGACTTGTTTACATTTTTATAATATCGCTGCTAGAATGAGACGTCTTCTAAGTGTTACGCCGCTTTTATAACATCGATGGCTCATGGCCTGTTTTACCTACCCACTTAATAATAAATAAACTTAAATAACGCATATAAAGTAATCTCCGGACCTCCCTCCGAATCAGGGACTAGTGCCACCGGTAACGCCTGGAGAAGTCCTGACTGCGCTTCGCCGCATAAAGAATCGGAAAGCTGTCGGACCCGATGGAGTCCCCATCGAAGCCTGGAAGGCGATGGGTCCTCGCGGTGTGGGCATCTTAGTAAACCTTTTTAACCGCATACTCCTCAGCGGGCAGATCCCAAACCAATGGAGACTGAGTATTATTACTCCAGTCTTCAAAGGTAAGGGGTCAGTGCAGGAGTGCGGGAGCTACCGCGGTATTAAGGTGATGTCCCACACCATGAAGATCTTCGAGAGAATTATAGACTCTCGGGTCCGGCAGGAGTGTACTCTCTCGGAGTGTCAATATGGGTTTCGCCCTGGTCATGGGACCACGGACCCTGTTTTTGCCCTGAGGGTTGTCGCAGAGAAATACAGGTCGAAGAACACGCCTCTGCACTGTTTGTTTCTAGATATGCAGAAGGCCTTCGACTGTGTTCCTCGTGCGATGATCTGGTGGGCACTGCGGTCCAAAGGGGTTCCAGAGGTCTATATTGACACTATCCGGGACATGTACTGTGACTCCGATTCAATGGTTCGGACAGCTGTTGGCGACACGAAACCCTTCCCCATCACCGTCGGGGTACACCAGGGTTCTGTCCTTAGTCCGCTTCTGTTCAGTGTAATATTAGACGAATTGTCGGACAGCATCAGAAACCCGCATGAGCAGCCTCCATGGTTGCTCATGTATGCTGACGATATTGCGCTGGCAGACGCGGACAGGGGCAGATTGGTGCGACGTGTAAAGGCGTGGAAGGAGACGCTTGAGAACGGCGGTCTGAAACTAAATGTGGCGAAGACCGAGTACTTGTCACTAAACTCGACAGATCCCACATCCGTCCGCATAGGCGGTGATTTGGTCGAGCGCACGGACCAGGTTAAATACCTAGGATCTGTTTTTCACACGTCCAGTGACATCGATTGCGATGTCAAGTCACGCATTGCTGCCGCGTGGGCCAAATGGCGGGAGATGACCGTCATTTGTGACCCTAAAATGCCGATCCTGTTGAAGGGACAGGTCTACAAAACCATTATTAGACCTGTCCTTTTACATGGCAGTGAGACGTGGCCGATATTGGAGCGACACAAGCAGGAGCTGCGTGTCACGGAAATGAAGATGCTGCGGTGGATGTGTGGAGTCACGCGGATGGACCGCGTGAGGAACTCTCGCATCCGCGGCAGCCTTCACGTCCGTGACATTGCAGACAAGTTGCAAGAGTGTCGCCTTCGGTGGTATGGTCACGTCTTGCGGCAACCGCCGGGCTACGTAGGTAACAAATGTCTGGCCATGTCAGCCCCGCCGGGTCCCGGTAAGAGGGGGAGGACCCAAGAAGTGCTGGCTTGACGTCGTAAGGGATGACATGCGTGCCAATGGTCTCACTACAGGGGATGCCGACGACCGTGCGAAGTGGAGGAGAAAATGTAGGAAAGCGGACCCCGGGCGTCCCGAGACGCAACTGGGACAGACGCTCGGATGATGATGATAAAGTAATCTAAAGTGAGTCCGAGACTACCAGGACTTTAATTGGTCGTGTTAATTAGTGTCTAGCACATAAGACCTTTTAGCCTTTTTGTTACCACCTCACTAAAAAGGCATGGGTTTAAAATTTCTTCCGAATTTAACATCTAAAATAGACACATTTTTATTTTATTAAATTTATTCGGCCCTTTAGACCCACCCCAGTTCCGTGCTTCGGAAGGCACGTTAAGCCGTTGGTCCCGGTTGCTAATAAAATGGCAGTCGTTAAGCCAAGTTGAAGGCCTTATGGGCGGCTTAAAAAATTTGAACAGCAGGTCGATGCAGCCTGCGCCTGTCCATATCAACACGGCAATGGGCTCACTACCTGTTACGTGGGACGAAAATGCATATGGTGAAACAAGTAGTAGTCACCGACATAATAATTGTTTTAAAATGTTTATTATAGAAATATATAGTAAAATTAAATACTTACTTGTGGAATGTGATATCACCATTAATATCTTTTTTTGTATCATAGATTTTACAAATTTGCACCGCACTAGTAGGCACCGCAGTATTGGAAATATTGTCTCGCAGCTCGGAAGATGTACACTCGCGATGACGCAATACGGTCACTGGCGGGCGGATTGACTGACTTACCCGAACTAGTGCCTATTTTTTGGCAGCATTTTCGTCGCGCGCATTAGTAATCTGGGTGTTTATATAATCTAAGGGAATACCGTTGAGATATAAAATAATAAGTTACTATAACAGCGTTCCCCCTTTGAATAGCTAGACTAATTCTTTGTCCGAGGTAGCTGCCAGCTCTTCGGTCTCCTGTGATGTCGACTAACCTTTTCGCAATTTCCTTAAAAAGCCTTACAGCGCTAGGACCCCACGGACCAAGAGTCTCGACACCGAATGGGATAATAAAATAATTATAAAAAAAAGGACTCAGCAACTTTCGGAGCTCTCTCGCCAGAACAGTTTTTGCTATACTGCTTATAAGGAAATAGATACTCTATTTTTAAAAAAATAGCTGTCATTTTAGTTCAACGAAATTTTTTGGTAGTCAGACTAGTTATAAGTGTAAGGTCTTTGCTCTGTCTACGGTATTTGTCGTATTTGTCAATTTTTATTTGTAATTATTTTATGGTTGCTAAGACCTTTTAGCCAATTTCTTGAATCTTATGTCTTATTATCTTCCTTCTACTGCAGTAAAATGATGGTCAATTTTACTGCAGTTATATGTGGATTTTGGAAGGCAACAGAAAATACCACGTTCCACTAAGTTATCCAATTTCACAACACTTGTGCACATTGTCGAAGCTTTTATGTGAACATAAAAAACACCATCATTTTTACACATAAACACCCGAAAATACATTCGTTTGAAAAATTAATAACGGAGCGGCGATCGCTTCATTCGCTGTTTCCCGCCAAAACTCTCAATAAATTTTGTTGTTGGCAATTCCGACACAGTGAGTAACCAGAATTTTAAAAAAATTAGGCAGAAGCAGTGTGGCCAGATTCAGTATCTTAATACCTTTTTCGGTATTTTTCATTGACTTTTCCGAATATCGGTATTTTCGTAGGTATATTGGCGGAAGTCTGTATTTTTGGGTATATTTTGGATAAAGGCTATGGCAGCACGCGATTATGGTTATCGTTTCCGAGATATATGTTATTCAGGAGCAAAGTCAGTCATCAGGAATACTATAAGAATTATATAATATTATCTGTGGTAATACGTTAAAGATAAGACATGAGACATTTGGCGGGAAGAGTGACAAGTGCGGACGCTTGCTTTATATTATATTCTAAAACTAGTGCATTTATCTAGTTTTATGTGCGGGAGTGGTGGTTTCTTGAACATAAAAGTTGTGTTAACGTGCTATAGTGAAAGACAATGATATATATGCAGTGAAATGCTATTTTCTCTCTTGCAGCGAAACCTCCACTGACAACCTTAGTATAAGAATCACCATTAGCCCTCAGGCAAGGACCAGGACGTAGACTGAGGACACGACATCGACTGGACAGGACTAATTAGAAGATAAGATTGAAGAAATATGATTTATAAAATAAGTTTTGCTAAAAGGTCTTATAAACCAGGCCATTAAATAATTATTAAAAAAAAAAGATAATACATGACAGGAGGCCCTCATAGTAGAATTACGAAATTAATTTGGATAGTGTTTTTTTTTGTTAAACACTTAGTTAAATCTTTGAAGGTTTGGTTTGAAGAATTCGGAAATTTCCCCAAATCTGTTGTACGTTTTAGTTGTCATATAAATAGGGCACGTGTTTTTTAGGATTCTTATTAGGGTTTTTACCTTAAAAGGCAAAAAAGGGACGCTTATAAGATCACTTTCTTGTCCGTTTGTATGTCCGTGTGTCATCGATTCTTTCATAAACGGGTGGCTAGATACAATTTGAAATTTATAACAGATTAGGTAAACTGGTAGAGTAGGTTTCGTGTCGAAAACCCAAGTGGTTGTTCTCGTTGACCAAGAAAACGAAGGTTACAGCACAAATATAGAAAATATTCCATAAATAAATAAAAGATAATTAGGGGACGACCTCATACGTATGTACATAGTCAACACCAATTAACATTGAACTCTGAGTTGCATCCATACTGTAAGTGACGCAATTTATATTGTAATAATTAGGTTTAAATGTCACATAATGTAAGGTAGTTTTAAGTCAGTCGTCCAGTATGTACCGCTGCGAACGCCACGAAATTGATTGCTCTGTACTTGTTTTATAATTGTTATAAAAGTTTTCTATTTAACATTAAAGTAACTTCTGCTGCCTTGAAGAAGTGTTTTGAATTTATTCAACTGAAGCCAGAACCCATACACATACAATTTGGAGGTCTAGTCTAATTGACACATTCCTCAAATAAGGTACTAATTTTAAGTCCGTTTAATGGTTAGGTACGGAACCCTCGACGCACGAGTTCGACTCGTGCTTGATCTTTTTTTTTTTAGATTACGATATCACGCAATTTTAAAAAACAAAGCATGTTGTAAAAACTGAAGTGGGCTTTTTATTTTTAATAACTAACATTTATTGAAATGACGAATAATGAATAGAACATGATTAGAAAATCAGTATTTTTATTGGTATTTTTCCATAAGCAAGTTCGTATATTTCAGTACTTTTTTCAAGGTGTTTCGGTATTTTTGTAAAATTTAATTTAGTTACACTGAGCAGAAGAGTTTGTTTGATGTTGTTGTACGCGACAATATCATGAACTACAGGTTCAAATTGAAGACTTCTGTTTGTGTTGGATAGCCCATTTATCGAGGAAGGCTATAAACATAGATTAAAATACGTACTACGTACACTATATATCATCACGCTACTACCCAGGAATTTTTCCGTTTATTACCCGTGGACCACCTGCGTGGTTCACCTGGGTGGACCACGGGCAATTATTTTTGCCCGTGGATCACTAGAATGTCCATATGTTGATCACGTGCATATACGAAATCATAATGTGGATTTCAAAAAAACTTAAGGCGGTGTCGAAAATAATAGTAATGTAAAAAAATTATTAATAATAATTAATATTTTTCAAAGTTGTATATTACAATGAACTAGACCTATCAACAAATGAACTGAAATGAACTCTTAATATAATTATAATAGGACCTTAAACTAAAATATACATACACATACTAAAATTTTTGCTTATTACTTATTTATTTACTTCGCAAATTGTGCGGCGTTACCTGGAAAAGGGCGTGCTCCGTTGGTTTGGACACGTCCAACGAATGAGTGAGGAACAATTGATGAAGAATATATATTGTTCAAAAGTAGAGGTTAGAAGGAGTCAGGGTAGGCCGAGACTTACATTTGAAGACCACGTGAGCAGATTGCTCAAAAACGGAAAGGTCAAAAGTACTCGGATACCCAGACATGCGTGTATGAAGCGATTGATGAATCTCGAAGAAGCGAAAGAAGTATGCATGGATCGCGAAGCCTGGTGACCTGTCCTCTCTGACTACCCCGTCAGGGATACAGCGTGAAGATAGTTAGTTAGTTAGTTAATTATTTATATATTTTGTTCTCTTTATTTGCAATTTAAACATACAAATTTCATTTTAAATATATTTAAAAACAAATATATTTAAAAATATAAAAAATATTAACCCACCGGTATCGAGTACAGGGACCAAGCTACCGGTGGCTAGGGTTCCAGAGACAGGAATCTCCTCTCAATGCGTGCCGTGTCGAGGAGAACTGCCTTCTGCATCAAGCCCTTGACCCAACTGCCTAACGCGAACCTCATAAGATGTTGATCGAGGCTTTTGGCTATCAACCCATTTGCTGATACAACTATCGGGCCTTTGGTTGCCGAATCCACATCCCACAGGTCGACAACCTAATTCATCATTAAATACTCGGGGAATGTAGCATTTGGCAAAACGAGCGATATAATATGCTAAGTAGTTTCAAGTAACATGTGGATTTCGGCACATCTGGGTGAATTTTCTTACTTTCTTCGACGTTTCTGCCAAACATATTACTAGACTCAAACAAAACATTCTAACTTTTCCTGGGACTTCAGAGTTTGAATTCGGTGCAACCTTTCTTGGTCATAGCAGTAGGTCCTGATGTTAGCGAAGTTTAGAGCTTCTCCCACTGAAATTTCTTGAGATACTAGTTGCTATTAATATTTGAAATGTAATTATCATTTTCATCTATTTTAGGTCTTTTTGATTGTATAATTATAATTTCGTGATGATGTGATTCGGATGTAGAACTAGTGCCAAGCAGTGCTAGTGCCAACGTTGCTTTTCGGCAGCGAAATCTGGGTATGTCAGAAGATGCATAAAAGTAAGCTGAATGCTGTGGAGATGCGATCACTTCGAAAATTGTGCGGCGTAACCATGGCAGACCGAATACGCAATATGGCAGGTTTGAGTGAAAGTGTCAGCGTTAAGCTGGAAAAGGGCGTGCTCCGTTGGTTTGGATAATTGACGAAGAATATAATATATGTGTGTGAAAGTAGAGGGCAGAAGAAGTCAAGGTAGACCGAGACTTACATTTGTATTACTCAATCATACAGATTACTCAAAAACGGAAAAGTCAAAAGTACTCGGATACCCAATCGTGCATGTATGAAGCGATTAATGAATCTACAGGAAACGAAAGAAGTATGCATGAATCGCGATGCCTGGCTATCTGTCCTCTCTGACTACTCCGTCAGGGATACAGCGTGAAGATAAGTTAAGTTAAGTTTAGTTATGTTTTATATTCAAATGAAATTTGTACTCCGACAGCCCCGTTTGGAAAATTAAGAATTAAGCAAAAATTGTTGTTGGTGATGATTACATTTCCCCGATACTTCTCTTTTGTTTAAGAGGACCATCTCCACAACTCTAACTAATTTTTAAATGTTTTTACTTTATGATACTGATGCTCTGCATACAATAAAACCGTAGCAGTATATGGAGTTTGGTGGATATCGGTCTAAATCATATTTCACTATATCAGCGGTGAGTCAAGGGAGCAATTTGGGTCCGTTAGAATACCTTATTATGATCAATGACTTGCCGGAAATCCTGAGGGACGTTAAATGTTTACTGTTTGCCGATGACTTAAAGTTGCTCCTGGCTATTAAAAGCGAAGATAGCAAGCGCCTTCAGCGAGACGTTGATCGAGTGGTGGAATGGAGTCGTGCTAACAAGCTTCTTTTTAACACTGACAAATGCTCCATATTATCTTTCAGCCGTGCAAGAGTTCCAATCCACTACCGATACGAAATGGAGGGTGTGGTCATAAATAGGGTACAATCAGTACGGGATTTAGGCGTTCGTATGGATAGTCAGCTGACGTTCCGTGAGCACATAATTGAAATATGCCAAAAAGCATATAGACGGCTTGGTTTTGTACTGCGTAGGGCAGGGGCATTTACAAATGTCAAAGCTATCGAGACACTTTATAACGCTCTTATAAGGAGTCAATTAGAAGGTAACAGTATGGTTTGGGCTCCACGCGAGATCAAATTCAGCCTATGTTGGAGCGCATTCAAAATAAATTTACAAGATACCTCCCCCCCCCCCCGGGATTTTGTTTCGTCACCTACTTTTGTCGATAATAGTAGAAAAATAACTTTGTGCCATTTGCAATACCCTATACCTACATCTTTTAAAAATCGTGAGGCACCTAACTGTTTGTTAGCAGCGTTAAGCCGGACTTGAAACGACTTGAAAAATCCTCACGATCTCTACCTATAAGTTCAACACCGGGCGCCCCGTGTTACTCCTCGGAAGGATGGAAGTCCCAGGGTTCCCGGTAGACTTAGGCTACCACCGCGGCCTCTCCTAATGGTTTTGGTGTATCCCGCTTCTTTGGAGTTTAGTTTGGATCCCGCTTCTTGGGGCGTGAGGATAGCGTGAAATTTTAAGGTCAAGTTGCCGTCTTGGACCGGCTTCTGTAAAAACAGCTTGACATTCAGCGTACTAAACATAGTTAGTTATTTAAGAATTTATATTAAAAATACCTGTTTTAATTTATATGTATTTCTTATTTACTAGTGGACGCCTTGCAGTTTCAACGAAAGAGCTGGATGTATCCTACGTTACGTCTTATAGATATTATAAGAGTGCCAGTGAATGTCTCGTTAAAATCGGTTCAGTTGTGTCAGAGATTAGCCGGAACATACAGAAACATTTTAAAAATAGTTATATTTTATGTGGGTATCGTATTTTATATTGTCAAAATCTGAAGACAAGCAAGATGCATTAGGTGTATTATCCGATCTATCCAAGGCTTTTGATTGCGTTCAGCATGAAACGCTGTGCAGAAAATTACATGGAATGCCATGGAAAGTGGCGCAGCGTGAGGGTTACACGCACGCTCTTCACCCTCTCAATAGTGGTATAACACCCACACCCCCCAAAGAAGCGAGATAACACTCGAACCCGCCTAAGAGGCAGGATAACACTCGAACCCCCCCTACGAGCCTGCGGTAGCGGACAAAGTCTGTCAGGAGCCCTGGGGCTATCCTTCCGATGGCTCACCCGGGACTCCTGGCTATAGACAAATGAAGGGAAACGTGGTTTTAGTCGGTAGGAGTCTGGCATAGCAGCCACGACGACTTCCACACGAAAAAAAAAATAATAAAGGCATTTTTTATCTAGTGTTAATTTAGAATTACAAACATACACTTCAATTTTATTTATATGTGTAGATTTGAACTTAGTCTAATAAATAAATATAAATTATAAAATGAATAAAATTTTATAATCCCCGTACGCCAAAATATATTTGTATTTTAAGGAACAGAACAACCCTTAAAAAGTACTCTTGAACCCAAACACCATATGTCTGCTGTGAGTTTTCAAAGAGTCGGGTTCTCTGGAGATCATTTTCATTGCAGCATTAGGTCAAAGTTATCAATTAATTGTTATTTAACGATAGCATAGCACGCGTTAAGTACTTAACCGAGTAATCATACGCCATA
This sequence comes from Thumatha senex, assembly GCA_948477245.1. Lineage (NCBI taxonomy): Eukaryota > Metazoa > Arthropoda > Insecta > Lepidoptera > Erebidae > Thumatha > Thumatha senex. The sequence continues at coordinate 11,039,666 of OX419735.1, forward strand.
AATGTTTAACATTATTTTTAAAAATAGCCAATACTCTTACATTGCTAGACCGGTAGTAACCAAAAATAGCTAAAAAACACTACCAAGCAACGAGTTTTCAAATAAAAAATCCGCATTGAAATCGGTCTCTCCATTTGAGAGTTAGATACGATGCGACAGCTCAAAATTATAACACCTCTCTTTTTGCGTCGGGGATTAAAAACAGGTAACTTTAAGCTTGTAAAAATCTGTGTTGCCCCCCCCTGGCCCAGACCCTGAGTACGCCCATGTATCCAACTTTATTTGTGCTGGGCATGGTTGGATACAGCAAGTTGGAAGTTAGAAGGGACCTGTGGGCGGTAACATATATTCTCAAAGTGTTCCGTGGACACGTAAAATATTGCAGGGGATAAGTTTGAGCGTGCCAGATGGGTATGTACATCGTCGCATACGGCCAAATTTATTCGCGGTCCAGAGGGGCAGAACTAAATTGCTGGACAATACTCCCATCACGCGAGCTATTGCCACGCTTAATATAATCGCAGAAAGGGTTGATTTGTTCTCGTGTTCTCTTATCGAGTTCGCAACGGTTGCTTTACATTCCATATGTTATTTAAATTGAATTAATGATAAATTGTTAAATAAATATACACACATCAACACGGTCTAGGGATATTTTAAAAAAAGCGAATTACTATCAATGTGTTAATTATTTATATGGCATGTATATATTTAAAAGATACGTTATTTAATATTCTACCATTTTTTAATAATGGTTAAGGTACTTCGATTAAAATTTCAGGATTTTATGGAAAAAAATGAAGCATAGACGGAAACCGTTCATGAATTAACTTTTAATTTATGAGTAAAAACTGAAATAAATAGAAAAATCATTTAATTTGTGTTTATAAACTTGAAGTTAGTAGTCTGAGAAAGCGCCCATGATGTTCATAACACATCGGCAACGATTCGGCATGCTCAGAACAAGGTTGTCAATGTCTTGCTGCGGAATATTGTCCCATGTCCTTCTGAGGTGCGCAAAAAGTTGATCTTCTGTAGCCAGATTTTCAGGAACTTCCTTCAGAGCCCTTCTTTGCAGCATATCCCACGCATGCTCAATGGGATTTGGATCTGGCGATTGAGCAGGCCAGTCTAAGGCCCTAATATTGTGTGTATGTAACCAAGCTGCTACCGTTCTCGCCGTGTGTGCCCGGGCATTGTCGTGCATGAGCAGGAAATCTTGCCCCATTTGTGTTCTGTGGGGCAAGATTACGGGCCCCAGCACCTGTTGGACGTATCGTTCTGCCGTCATATTGCCCCGCACCCAAACGAGATCCGTCCGTCCTCCAAGACGAATTCCTGCCCAAACCATAATTGTTCCTCCTTGGTATGGGTGAACTTCCTGAGGGTTCTGAAGACGGCTCCATCGTCCAGGAACTAGCCAAACACGCGTCCTTCGTGAATCTGGATGGAAGCCGAACCTGGATTCATCCGTGAACAGCACATTGGACCATTGCTCACAGCCCCAGTCCACGTGGTTCCGAACCCATTCTAATCGTCGTCCACGATTGCCTCTCCGTAAAGGTGGGACCCGGAGTGGTCTACGAGAGCGTAGATTGCTTTCATGCAGTCGCCTTCTTACAGTTTGGTCACTCACAAGCACTTGGTGTTCCACTCGCAGCCTTTGGACCAATTGAGTCGCCGTTGCATTTGGTTGAGCTCGCGCAGTAATTTGCAAAAATCGGTCTTGTCTGGGGGTAGTGATGCGACTTGGCCCCCGGTGCCTCTCCGCTACTTCACCTGTGGCACGATAGCGTGTCCACAATCTTGAAATTACATTTTGGTGGGTCCCTATGTCGCTGAACAGACCCAGCTTCCAGCATTCCCACAGCTCGTAACATCTCCGCCCTCGTCAAATGTTGGCGTTGCATGGCTACAATACCTCAATTTTAACTTTATCTTTCGTTTAAAAATGAAAAAAAACTGTAACTAAACGTAATTCGTATTGTTTTCTAAATTTCGCACAAATGAAAATTCCCTCTCCTACACATCAAGACATTTTTATGCCACCGAAACAAAAGGAATTTCAAAAATTTGAATTTGGAATTAGTCGGAGATAAATTACAAACAAATCGGTGTATAAAAGATCCCAATGCGGCCAGTACTTTTCGAGTTATTTAATTGAGTATGAAATATCCCTAGACCGTGTTGATGTGTTTATTATTATTGAATCACTTAGATAGTGGATTATATATTAGTAGTAAATTAATGTTATTTTTAAATGAAATGAATTTTTATATTTATGTAATTGTAATACACATTTAAATATATTATTTATAAGTCAATGTTAATATAGTATAAGTCAATGTTAATGTAGTTAGGTATTGCTCTTCTACTGCCATTGTAAATCTTTACAACTTCAATATAAAAAATACAATATGTATACCTATATATGGTCTATACTAAAATTATAAGAAGCGCTCGTGGCCCCGCGGTCTCAGTGTTCGGTAAACGACCACTGAGGTACGCAACTTTCACTATGGCTGGTCGTCGGATGGGTGACCACTTTGTGGCATTTACATTTGCGAGCGTTTCCGTGCTTCGGAAGGCACGTTAAGCCGTTGGTCCCGGTTGCCAGTAAAATGGCAGTCGTTAAGCCTGGTTGAAGGCCTTATAGGCGGCTTAAAAAATTTCAACAGCAGGTAGCCACAGCCTGCGTCTGTCTATTTCAACACGGCAATGGGCTCACCACCTATTACGTGGGACAGGAATCCACACGGTGAAAAGTGGGCATATAATATGCCTCTGCCACCCCTTCGGGGATAAGGCGTGATGGATATTTATTTATTTTATTTACTAAAATAATAGAGGTAAAATTTGTAAGTTTGTTTGTGTTTCCTTCTCGAGGACTCACTTTAGAGCACAATTGGAGATCTATGCAATTCACAAATCTCGGATCCAAATCCGATACGGCGCAAATGTCATCGATATTCATAGAACTCGAATATCAATGACATTAGCGCCGTAGCGGATTTGTCACCCCCAGAATACTCTTGGGACAGGTAACGCGTACCAAACAGTGGGTAACATAGACTATTCATAGTGGGGAGTGGGTACTACTATTGAGGGCAATCGCATACGCCATGCTGGGCCTCGCGGTGGGTTCTGGGGAGGGAGAGTGCGACTTTTATCCTAGAAAATCGCGATCATCAAATAGTTTGTCTATTGCCTCCAGCTATATCAATAAAACTATTTGTTGACCGTGGTTTCGCGGGCGGAATTTTTCGTCGTGATGTTTTCCTGTTTCCCACAAGAGCTTGTTCCTGAGATAAAAGTATTCTTAGTTTATCTTATTCTGATGTATAAGTTGTAAAGATTCATTATCAATATTCGGTAGTTTTTGAGTAAAAGAGTGCCAAACGTCCATCCATACAATCTTTTACATTTATAATATTAGAAGTACACCAAGACTTAATAAATCAATACGTGCTCATCACACAAAGAGATTTGTCCTAGGTGGTAATTAAACCCATAGCCACCGGATGATTCGTAGTCAGGTATTCAGGTATCCTACCACTAAAACGGACAGGCCACATAAATATCAGTAAGTATCTACATAATAAATTATTATCTTATCAAAGTTAATCGATTTTCAGGTGCTTTAGAAATATGATATCAAATAATCTTCTTGATTTTAACCATCTACATAATGTGGATATTCCTTTTAAATATTAAACACTAGCTGACCCGCGCAACTTCGTTTGCGCCACATAAGAGAAACAGACAAACAAAGAGATATTAGTTAAAGAGGGTGGCTCGTAGGCTATTCTTATGAAACAACTTCTGAACCTATTTGCTATGTAACAACAAAAATCTTAATGAAATTGTAATACTGTTGATGAGTTACTAACTACTGAAAAATATACACGCGGGCGAAACTGCTTGAAGTAAATATCATGTGCGAGACATATTCTGAATTAATGCATAGGGTACCTACTTTATATCCCGGGAAAGCATCTTTTACCCGCGAGTAAACCTTTATGAGCCGATATATGCCGATTTTCATCAAAATGTGATTATATAATGTGTTATAAGAACTCTATATTTTGATTATTCAAAATTATTCAGATGTGTGCATCTAGGTGGCAGAGGCATATTATATGCCCACTTTTCACAGTGTGGATTCCTGTCCTACGTAATAGGTGGTGAGCCCATTGCCGTGTTTAACGACGTGTGTTGTGGCGACCCGCTGTTGAAGGTTTTCAAGCCGCCCATAAGGCCTTCAACCAGGCTTAACGACTGCCATTTTACTGGCAACCGGGACCAACGGTTTAACGTGCCTTCCGAAGCACGGAAACGCTCGCAAATATAAATGCCACAAAGTGGTCACCCATCCGAGGACCAGCCATAGTGAAAGTTGCGTAACTCAGTGATCGTTTGCAGAACACTGAGACCGCGGGGCCACGAGCGCTTCTACATTTACATTATCTACCAGATTCGCAATGCAATAGGTAGAGCCTGAGGAGGAACCTGGCAATAAAACTCATCTTTTCTAGCCGCCAGTAATTATATTAGTTTTATTTACATGATATTTGAAACAATTAATTTGGTAAGAGGGAGTTAATACAAAAGAAACAAATGAAAACCATTAAAAATAAGACCGTTTCTAATTATCATTTCTAACGCACAGCCTATACTTTATGAAGTCTAGTAAGAAACTGAGTAAGTGTTCTTTTAAAATTTAGGTATGTCTTACAATAATAAAGTTACAAAGTTCCTAAGAACAGTTGACTAAACTTAGAAAAGACAGCCTCTAGATTAAGTTCGGCTGCATACGCTGTAAAAAAGATCAGGACTCTAACAGATGTGGATACGGCTAGAATGGTTTACTTCAGCTATTTTCATAGTATTATGTCTTACGGTATTCTCCTTTGGGGGAGTGCTGCAGATTTAAATATTATTTTTGTTCTACAAAAGCGGGCTGTACGCGCTATTTATAATTTGGGCCCCAGAGTTTCTCTCCGAGAAAAATTCAAAGAAGTGAATATTCTAACCGTACCATCACAATACATTTTTGCCAATCTTCTGTATGTCCAGAAAAATCTATCACAGTTTTCTAAACTCAGTGATAAACATAATATAAACACTAGAAATAAAAATAATCTTTCAGTCCACCACAGTCGACTACATAAGATTGGCGATTCTTTCCAGGGTAACTGTATACGCTTTTACAACAAGCTTCCCTGTGACCTGAGAAATTTACCTTTAAATAAATTTAAAAAGTTTATTAAAAACAAGCTTTGTGAAAAAGGTTTTTACTCCGTTACAGACTATTTGCAGGACAGGGACGCCTGGAAATGATCTGCTGGCAAAATGAAATAATATTAAATTGTAAATAGGCCATCAAAAAAAAAGCCTTCCTAAGTTTCTTGCCGGTTCTTCTCAGGTGGGCCGCGTTCCGAACCGGTGGTCGCTTTAAATATTTTAAATAGTGTATGACATTTTGTAAGCGCCGTTAAAATGGTCTATGCAAAATAAAGATATTTTTATTTTTTATTTTTATTTAACTTAGTTGGCCTTAAATTCAAATACTTGATACTAGTGGTTCTGTAAACCGTAGACTTCGGAGTAAATTGAGGGAAACGGCTAAATATTTTTTTGGTTAATATGTTAATTATTATATTATTAGTAGAGAGCATGCATAGCTTTCCTGTTGCGCACCCATGAGGTACCATGCGGCACTCGTTGGGTGATTTATTGTAGGCGTGCGGACGATTTCCCCTCCCCTGCCTCCATTTCCCCCCCGATCGAAAAACCCCCTCGCTAAAAGTTTTTGGCTATATCAAAGATTGTCCATGCCAAGTTGCACGCAAATCCGATGAAAAATGCGACCTGTAGACTGAATGGACGGACTAACGGTCAGATATCCATAGCATTTTTCCCGTACCAGAGGACTTAAAACGGAGAATTTCGTCGGATCGTTTTGCTCGCCTCCTCCGTCAATTATTTGTGTTTGTGATGTGGTACTCACGGCCTTACCAGAAGCCGACCTTCAGGCATTAGTCACTTATATGAAAGAGGAGTGTGAAAGTAAGGGTCTTTGTTTGAATGCAAGTAAAACTAAGGTTCTAGTATTTGAAAGAGATGATGTAAGTACTAAATGCGAGATTTGGGTAAACCCGGAACACAGCAATCCGCGCCCTACTCAACCACATTATAGGGTCTAAGGCGACCCGACAGATACGCCTGCACTGCCACGACACTTAGGCGAGCGTCATACTCAAATTGCACAGCAATCATCATGTCAAATTACAAACAGTCTACATGGTGCTCACAAAATAACAAACTCAAATTACATATACCTTCGTATATTAGTTATAACCGGGACTAAACGCGGTTATTTTTCATACCTTTTATTGCCTGACGTTTCAAATTACATACATTGAAGAAATGTAAAAAGATTATAAATAGCTCGAGCGAAGAGCAAGTGTGTGTGTGTTGTTTAAATGTATGGTCTGTTTAACTAACGTGATAATTATTTGCAAATATATACTGTGTTGCCAATTTCTTTAACTTTCTCTCTAAGAGACACTCGAGCATTATCTTTATACAAGAGTGATATATAAATCAAAACCTATACAAAAATATAAAGCTGAAGACTGTTTATTGGTTAAACGCGATAATCTTGGGAACTAGGTACAGAATGTCCCTTTCGCAAAATGTCCGGCCGCAAAACGCCCCTAACACAAAACGTCACTTACGCAAAAGTCGATAGTCGCTAGAATTTCTATTGAATCCTAACCTCTGTAAATCGCAAAAATGCTACCTTTCCACTCATTAAAATACTTTAAATACAAAAAATACAATTCAGACCCAGCAGATCACCGTCACCAGAGCAAAAGTTGTTCGTATTTATTTTATTTATTTATAGTAATTTTTTTTATTTATGTAACTGTAAGAAAATAATTTGTTCGATAAATTGTTCCAGCGTTAAACGATTTCCTTTTACGTCTATTTCCCGGAAGAGCAGACAGAGGTGTACAGATGCACCCACATTGCACATACACAATAGACATTCTAGCGACTAAGGGGACCTTTTGCTAAAGGGACTTTCTGCGACGAGGACTAGAAAACTTTTTCTGTTGGATATCCCATTTATCGAGGAAGTCTAAAGGCTTCACGCTGATCCAAGATCCTTCTGCGATATATGGGCTGTTCAACCCAAAAATAATGTTATCAATTCGTAGTTCAGTAGTTCCCTGAGATTAGCGCGTTCATCTAACCATAAAAAACAAACTAACTTTTAATTTTTTTAGCTTTATTATTAATTTATTAAAAAACGCTCGCAACTATAAATGTTACAAAGGGTTTACCCATCCAAGGACAAGCCACAGCGAAAGTTGCTTAACGCAGTGATCGTTTAAAGATCTCTGAGCTAGTGCGGGCCACGAGCGCTTCTATTATAATATATTAATAAGCTTTATTATATTAATTAGTATTTTAAAGTATCGAAACCAAATAAATAATAAAATATACTTAGTTTAAAAATACTAAACACGCTTAATTTGCAAATCAAACTAAAAATCTGAAAATAACTTTTAATTTATATTTTATTCAACTGTTATAAACAGTATACTATCTCAATTTGATCAAATAATTTTCAAAAATTAAAAAATTAAAAAAATAATGTTATGAAAAGAAAATTAATTTCATTGTAAAAAACATGGGGTGCTTTTTAAATCAAATTTCTTCACTAACTCTATATTTACAAATAACTACTAATTATATATTTACAACAATCAATATCGAGCACTTTCATAACTTTAGTGTCATAGGTAAAAATCATCTTCTAAACTCCTACTTCCGATACTGTCACAGCACTAGTTAATGTTACGGATGATATCAGAATGGGTATGGAGAATGGAAATCTTACACTCCTTACACTGCTAGACTTTAGTAATGCCTTTAATACTGTAAATTTCCAAATCTTACTTGGTATACTGCGCTCTATTAACATATTTTAGCTCCGTACATTAAATTTGAAGAAAAGCTTGAAGAAGCACTGTTCAAATGCCAATGTTCTAAGAAATCTATAATAGTTTGTGGAGATTTTAATGTTGATATATTAGATACATCATTAACTCCATCAGAGAGAAATAAAATGAAAAATTTATTTAAATCCTTTAATCTGTATAGTACATTCTTAGAACCCACTCGTATTACAGCCACCAGTGCAAAATGTATTGATAATATTTTTACTGATATTAAACCTATAGATAAAGGTATTGTGGATCCTGTGGAGTCAGATCATCGTGGCCAATGGATAAAATTTCCTAAAAGTAGTAACAAAGTCAGCAAAAAACAAATTAAATATGTACCAATTAACCAAAGTCGTTTGAATAATTTTAAAGAAAATGTATTAAAGAGATTACCATATCAACCTAACTTCACTTGTGTAGACCAGTCATATAAACACTTATTTAATTTGATTAATGATGAGTTTGGCAAAGTTTTTACCTCAAAAACTCTACAGATTGGTGGTCGTCCTGTTTTCAGTGACTGGGCAACACCAGGTATCTTTAAAAGTAGAAATAAATTATTTGAATTATATTCAGAAAAATCATATAATTTTAGGCAAACCTTTCAGGAATATGTTAAAAATTATTCAAATATATTTAAACAAACGTGTCATCTTGCTAAGTCAAACTTCATTAAAAATAAAATTTCTAATTCTGTAAATAAAATAAAAATGACTTGGAACATCATTAACTCTGAATGCGGTAGATCTTTAGTGACTGAAAGGGATTTCCACTTAAAAGTAAATGGTTGCCATGTTACAGGGGACCTGGAAGTGGCTACGGAGTTTGAACATTTTTTCAAAAATGTACCTATATTGACAACAAAATCTCTCCAAGCATCTTCCAGTTCCGCTGAACTTTTATTAGAAGAATCTGTTCTTTGTTGCAGGGATGCATTTGTATTCACAGATATTTGTGCTCAGGACATTGTAAAAACATTTAAATGTATCGAAATTAAGAAAACCGCGGGCATTTGGGGATTATCGGTCAAAACTGCATCATGTATAATTGAGGTAATTGCGCCCCATTTAGCAACTGTGTTTAATGACTGTGTTTCTAGTGGTACATTTTCTGATTTAATGAAACACAGCAAAGTCGTTCCCTTGTTCAAGGCTGGCAGCGCTACAGAGCCGTCTAATTTCCGACCAGTGTCAGTGCTGCCAACTTTGAGCAAAGTATTTGAAAAAATAATCTTGAATCAAATGCTATCCCATTTTAATAGTCATAAAATACTCCATGCGAATCAATTTGGGTTTACGAAAGGGCGCTCAACTTCCGATGCTGGTGTTGAGTTATTAAAATGTATTCATGAAGCTTGGGAAGACAAGCACGATGCATTAGGTATATTTTGCGATCTATCAAAGGCTTTTGATTGCGTTCAACATGAAACGCTGTGCAAAAAATTACACCACTATGGAATAAGAGGCAAAGCTCTCGACCTCTTCATATTTGAACAATAGAATACAGAGGGTCGATATTAATGGTACACGTTCTGTAGGATCCATGGTTACAATGGGTGTGCCGCAAGGCTCGATACTTGGGCCATTCTTGTTCCTCATTTCTATTAATGATTTACCATTTTATGTAGGGGACAGGAATAGGATTGTTTTGTTTGCAGATGACACCTCATTAATTTTTAAAATTAAAAGACAATTAGATAACTATGACGATGTAAACAATGCAATTGCAAGAGTAGTTCATTGGTTCAGCTCAAATAATCTTTGCCTTAATGAAAATAAAACTAAATGTATAAAATTTACTCTACCAAATGTAAAACAAGTTGCGGCCAATGTTCAACTGAATGGACAAGTGTTAGAGTTTGTAGAATCAGCTGTGTTCCTAGGTATAACTATTGATGCCAATTTGCAGTGGGGCCCACACATAGAACAGACAGCCTCTAGAATAAGTTCGGCTGCATACGCTGTAAAAAAGATCAGGACTCTAACAGATGTGGATACGGCTAGAATGGTTTACTTCAGCTATTTTCATAGTATTATGTCTTACGGTATTCTCCTTTGGGGGAGTGCTGCAGATTTAAATATTATTTTTGTTCTACAAAAGCGGGCTGTACGCGCTATTTATAATTTGGGCCCCAGAGTTTCTCTCCGAGAAAAATTCAAAGAAGTAAATATTCTAACCGTACCATCACAATACATTTTTGCCAATCTTATGTATGTCCAGAAAAATCTATCACAGTTTTCTAAACTCTATCACAGTTTTCTAAACTCTGTGATAAACATAATATAAACACTAGAAATAAAAATAATCTTTCAGTCCACCACAGTCGACTACATAAGTTTGGCGATTCTTTCCAGGGTAACTGTATACGCTTTTACAACAAGCTTCCCTGTGACCTGAGAAATTTACCTTTAAATAAATTTAAAAAGTTTATTAAAAACAAGCTTTGTGAAAAAGGTTTTTACTCCGTTACAGACTATTTGCAGGACAGGGACGCCTGGAAATGATCTGCTGGCAAAGTGAAATAATATTAAATTGTAAATAGGCCATCAAAAAAAAAGCCTTCCTAAGTTTCTTGCCGGTTCTTCTCAGGTGGGCCGCGTTCCGAACCGGTGGTCGCTTTAAATATTTTAAATAGTGTATGACATTTTGTAAGCGCCGTTAAAATGGTCTATGCAAAATAAAGATGTTTTATTTTTTATTTTTATTTTATCTCCAACAGTGATTGATTGGTTTCATAGTTACCTGTCTGGTCGCCTACAACGTATTCGCATTAATGATGTTTGGCGTACCGCAGGGTGGCGTTTTGTCTCCCTTTTTTATTTACAATATTTATAAATTCCATAACTCAACAATTGGTCTCATCCTACCATCTTTATGCAGATGATTTGCAAATATATACTCAAGCACCACTCGATGATATGCATGAAGCGTTCTCAGTCATAAATTGCGACTTAGAACAAATATGTGAATGGAGTTGTAACTATGGCTTGCAGGTGAATCCCACTAAAACTCAAGTGATCCTTTTAAGGCAGCCCCTGGATGATTTCTCGTGTACAATGGGCTCAGCTTCCGCAAGTGTTATAGTGTTAAGGATTTGGGTATACATATCGATGTGAATTTACCCTGGGGACCTCAATTGCGGGATGTCAGTCGTAAACTGTATGCCTCAGCGAGTTCCTTACGGAGACTACGTAACTTTCTTCCAACCAGTACAAAGATTTCGCTTGCACAGTCTCTCTTACTCCCAATATTGGACTACGCAGATGCCACCACACACGAAAAAAAAGTGGATTGCTCTACCGGTATTTATCAGGCCAGCTCAATATTTGGCATCTTTTAAAGCACAGGTAAAACAATATTATTTATCAATATAAACTAAATTTTATGCTCATATGTATGTATTTGTGTAGGTATGTGTAAATATTTATGTATGTATGCATGTGTATGTATGTATATTTATAAGGAGTATATATGTGGTATATAGTTGAGTAAATATTTAAGTTATTTTCACAGAAATACGTCACCATTAAAACTTCCCACAATCGATATTAATACAATCCTATCCATCTAAAGGTTGCCTGGAAGAGATTGCTGTTTGCGATAATGCCGCCCATTGTACTACATTTATGAATGTAAAAAATCTGTTATTTGTTTTATTTATAAAGAGTGTTATTATTATTATTATTATTTATTTTTATTATAGAAATTTTGAAAATTATTGAAACATATTGAGTTAGTAGTATACTTCTTATAACAGTTGAATAAAATATAAATTAAAAGTTAATATTCTGATTTTTAAATTATTTTTTTTAACGGTTTTATAGCTAATCGAACTAAAAAGTGAAAAATATAATATATTTTGAAAAAACACGCTTAGCTATTTTTAATTTTTTAATATGTACAGACGTGTTAACAGTTGTATCTCGATAGAAAACATATTCAACGATTTCTATGTTATCAACATGAACAGGTAACTTTATTTGCGAACAAGTCTTATGAATTATTTCGTAATCGAACCATTTCATCTAATGCTTTACTGTTACATGGGGTTCTTCCTGTTAATTTTGAACAATCATGTTCTTCAATTCGAATACAGTCCAAAGATTTTACACGACTAAGTGCTACATACGCTTGTCCAGCAGCTAACAGTCGTGGGCCTAAATAAATTACTGCATGATCAACTGTACAACGTTGCATCTTATGGACAGACGATGTAAAAAAAAAATATTTATTTTAAATCTAACTAAAAAGTGAAATGTTTCTCAGGCTCCCTCTCCGGTACACTTCACAGTACACGCATGCGCAGCCCGCGCTCTGCTGTATCTCTTTTGCTCTCACGCATAGGACCTGTATTAAAATCATTAATCCTGGCGATCCTAATTAGGATAATGAGATAAGTTTATCAAAATATTGTATTGTCGTCGATCGTTGATAAGTCTACAACGTTTAAAGTAAATCTGATCGCTTAAAGTTGGGCAAAATCGAATCCAAACGAGTCAGTTACATACATACAAACATACATACAGGTGAAACTAATAAAAGCATGTTAAAAAGAGCAGCGTCTTGAACAATGTGTGTGTGAGTGATGACTCAAGGTACCGAGACGGACTTCACTGAGAAACATGGTATCGCCCAGAGAGCTACGGAGCTCGGCTATGGCTAGCTACGGCTGCTCTTGCTAGAAAACAATAGGCGTTAATCGACGAAATGAAGTTGATAATGATAAAGTTTTGAGGGATTGCATTAATTCATAAAAAAATATACATTTTCGTTTGTAACATAACTTATAGACACACTTATACCTACGTAGGTACTTATAGACAGGTGGGTATTGTTATCAATATAGGAAAGAAAGAGCAGTTTGTATTTTGATACGAAAAATCATATCCATATATTTACTAACTAAATGCGGCGACCGAGTACTTGGCACTAAACTCGACAGATCCCACATCCGTCCCGCATAGGCGGCGATTTGGTCGAGCGCGCGGACCCGGTTAAATACCTGTGATCTGGTTTTTCACACGTCCAGTGACATCGATTGCGATGTCAAGTCACGCATTGCTGCCGCGTGGGCCAAATAGCCGGAGATGACCGGTGTCATTTGTGACCCTAAAATGCAGATCCGGTTGAAGGGCAGGTCTACAAAACCATCATTAGACCTGTCCTTTTACATGGCAGTGAGACGTGGCCGATATTGGAGCCACACAAGCAGGAGCTGCGTGTCATGGAAATGAAGATGCTGCGGTGGATGTGTGGAGTCACGCGGATGGACTGCGTGAGAAACTCTCGCATCCGTGGCAGCCTTCACGTCCGTGACATTGCAGACAAGTTGCAAGAGTGACGCCTTCGTTGGTATGGTCATGTCTTGCGGCAACCGCCGGGCTACGTAGGAAACAAATGTCTGGCCATGTCCCGGTAAGAGGGGAAAACCCAAGAAGTGCTGGCTTGACGTCGTCAGGGATGACATGCGTGCCAATGGTCTCACTACAAGGGATACCGACGACCGTGCGAAGTGGAGGAGAAAATGTAGGAAAGCGGACCCCGGGCGTCGCGAGACTCAACTGGGACAGACGCTCGGATGATGATGATGAATCATATCCATACATTTTAATCTCCACAAAATGCGATCGCTACTAATCAGTCTTATCAGTTTATAATTATCATACTTTATTATATTTACTTATGTAGACTATAGTTCGGTGGGCGTTAGAATAATTATACTTATTACTTACAAACAGTGATTAAAACATCATGTCGGCACTTCTAAATTACTTGTTGCTATCACTTTTCGTTTTGGCTGTCAGGGCCAATACTGAAGAACCCAGAGTTGCTATTGCTATTATGACCTCCAGAAACCCTTCATCCAGTTATAATATCAACGGGTTCATGCAGTATCACGAAACAGAAGAAGGCGTTGATGTAAATGGGTCGATATCTGGATTGCCCAACGCAACTTACTACGTACGCGTGAATGAACTAGGAGATATAACAACTTGTGCTAATTCCGGTGGTATATTTAACATGACTCAGGAGGCGCTTATGCAAGCAGTGAAAGCCAGGGACCATGATAGTGCTTTATCTTTGACGATTTATAATACTGACAATGCCGACACAATGTCAGTGAAAGTGACTGGTCCCAGTAATTATTGGGCACTGAGAGGTCGCAAAAATATTCTTGGACGCACCGCAGTTTTATTTTCGCTGGACAATGATAACATAGGTCAAGTAGCGTGTGGAGTAATCGGAATTCAAGAGGGTGATTGGAGCTCGGCTGTAACAAACTCGCCTTCCTTATTGCTTTTCACTGTGATATCACTATTTGCTTATACTCGTATGCGAGCATAAAGAACGCGAGAAGTAGATTAATATCTATTTATGCTGTCTCTGTATTATATTGTAAACATTTATTTAAATATGTCAATAAACGTAATTCACCAATAGAAATTATCTGTTCTTTAAATAGACTTAGTACAGTAGAGTGCAGGATTTTTTTTATGCCGCCGAGGCGGCAGACAAGCATACGGCTCACCTGATGCAATACCAGAGGTGCAGCACTCGCGCTGCCGACAATTAATAACCTTCTAAGACCCCTTTTGAGGAATCCTATACTTTAGACGTTTGGGAAAACCCAGGCAGGGAACTCACTCCACAATCTAAGCCTACGCAAAATAAAGCCTCTATCGGATCTAACCATGTGCTAGCGCTCCGGAAGCAAAGTGTGAGGTGAGTGTGAACATTCTGTCTATGGCGAGCGGTGCGAAAATAGAAAGTAGCCGTATAAGATACCAATATAAGAGCTTTATAATATAAAACATCTACTATTGGATCCTGCATCCGAGCGAAACCGGGTGAGTTACACAGAGTGATGTACACTTGCCTATAAGTTGTATATATAGGTCGCGCGGCGAATGATGAGCTCTGTCAGAAAGTGGAATGGGCATGCGCAGAACTCATAAATTAGGTCTAATTGGCGGGGTGACAGGGGGTGAAGGGCGGGAGTGTAGGAACGTGGACGCAGGAGTGATCGAAATCCTAAACGCACACTAGTGCTCAGCCGCACACTACTCCGCGATATGTCGGCACGTGTTGTCACCAGTCTCGGTACTGTCGCGTACATAGAATATTCTTATCTTTTTGGCAAATCTTTTAATAGCATATTGAGGTAGTGATGCCCCGAGTAAATTGACTGTCTAATCTAGACAACATAGAAAAACGGTATATTATGCAAATTGTTTGATCAAATATTTATACCAATTATAAATTTCCGAAACTTTCATGTTAATTACAAATAATTAAAAATCACGCCTATCTTTCATCGGGGTAGGCAGAGACTTCTTCCACTTTTACTTTAATAAGTGTTGTCAGTGTCACACACATTATACGCCTATTTCTACATTAAAATCTTATAATCTTAATAATATTATAATCGTGAAAGTTTGTATGAATGTATGTTACACTTTCACGTAAAAACTACTGAATGGATTTTAATGAAACTTTACAATAATATAGCTTATACATCAGAATAACACATAGGCTACTTTTTATCCCGGGAACAATTTCCTGTGGGAAACGGAAACGGGAAAACTTTTTCTACGCGGACGAAGTCGCGGGCGTCTACTAGTAATGTTATAAATGCGAAAGTTTGCATGGATGTCTTTTACTCTTTCCCGTAAAAACTACTGAATTGATTTTAATGAAACTTTACAATAATATAGCTTATACATCAGAATAACACAGGCTACTTTACTCGTGGCCTCGCGGTCTTAGTGTTCTGTAAACGATCACTGAGTTACGCAACTTTCACTATGGCTGGTCCTCGGATGGGTGACCACTTTGTGGTCACATTTGCGAGCGTTTCCGTGCTTCGGAAAGCACGTTAAGCCGTTGGTCCCGGTTGCCAGTAAAATGGCAGTCCTTAAGCCTGGTTGAAGGCCTTATGGGCGGCTTGAAATTTTCAACAGCAGGTAGCCACAACCTGCGTCTGTCTATTTCAACACGGCAATGGACTCACCACCTATTACGTGGGACATGAATCCACATGGTGAAAAGTGGGCATATAATATGCCTCTGCCACCCCTTCGGGGATAAGGCGTGATGGATATTTATTTATTTATTATTTACTTTTTATCCCGGTACTAGTACCTGTGGGAAACGGAAACAGGAAAACTTCTCTACGCGGGTGAAGCCGCGGGCGTCAACTAGTATTACAATAAAAATGGATTTTCTTGCTACGATCACTGAAAACTATATAAAATACCCATTATGGTTTAATATTTTCACGCAAAACACTTTGAACATCCTTGTTGTAAATAATACAGGGTGCTTCAAAAAAATGTATACACACTTTGAACTTCCATAGAAAATTTATTTACCGTTCTACAAAGTTAAATTTCAGGAAAATAGAAAGCTGAAAGTCCAATGTACTGTAACTGGTATTAATTACCTAACAATGCTTGCTGATTCCATATTTCCTGCCATTCGTGCATTATACGGTAATGATGATTTTTATTTTCAACAAGATGGTGCTCCGCCGCACTATCACAGGGACGTACGAGCTTACCTGGATCAAAATTTGTCGGGCAAGTGGATAGGACGCAGGGGGCCAATCGAGTTTCCAGCACGCTCTCCAGACCTTACACCACTGGATTTCTTCTTGTGGGGCACAGTAAAAGATGAGGTGTACAAACGTAAACCACGTAACCTAGACATTCTTTGGAATGAGATTCAAGCAGTGTGTAGAGAAATCTCATTGGACGTTTTAATACGATGTACAGAATCTGTGGTGACTCGTACTCAGAATTGTATTGATGCTGCAGGTCACCAATTTGAACAGTATTAACATTTGTTATTTATGTTTCATTTACATTGGACTTTCAGCTTTCTATTTTCCTGAAATTTAACTTTGTAGAACGGTAAATAAATTTTCTATGGAAGTTCAAAGTGTGTATACATTTTTTTGAAGCACCCGGTATATACCTACTTACGTACCTAAAAAAACATATTTAAAGGTTTAAAGCAGAGTTGTATTAAACTTGATACTTTGTGTAATAATATTGTGCGCGATTATACATGCGCAAACTATCCCCACAAATTTTTGTCAGAGCTCATCATTCGCCGCGCGACCTGTACCTACCGACTGTTACGGCGCTGACGCATGCCGAGAACACAAAATCGGTACCGATAATAAATACTTAGTCTTAGCTAATAATACTGTTTTGAGCTACGTTAATAACATTTATACTGTGTAGCTTCATATTTATACAAACAAAAAAGGAGTGATGGTTTGTTAGACATCAAAGTTGTGCTAACGTGCTATAGTGAAAGACAATGAGATATATTATGCAGATGCAGTGAAATGCTATTTTCTATTTTGCCGCGTTAACCCCACTGAAAACCTCAGTATAACAAATACCAAGTATAATACTGGGGTGAAACTGACCTTGACTTAAGACTAGCCTTGACTAAGACGTAGAAGACTCGGACGTTTTAGATAATAAGAAAGAAGATTGAAGAAATATGAATTATGATTTGGCTAAAAAGTTTTAGTAACCAGTCAACAAAATAATTACACAAAAGAACGAACGGTCGGACAAGCAAGAAAAGTTGAAGCCATAGATTAGTTGAAGCACTCGTGGTCCCGCGAACTCATTAAGCAACTTACGCTATGGCTGATCACGGATGGGTGACCACTGTGGCATTTACATTTGCGAGCGTTTCCTTGCTTCGGAAGGCACGTTAAGCCATTGGTCCCGGTTGCCAGTAACAGGATTCGTTAAGTTGAAGGCCTTATGGGAGTCTTGAAAAATTTCAACAGCAGGTAGCCACTGTCTATTTCAACACGGCAATAGGCTCACCTAGGACAGGAATACCCAAGGTGCAAAGTGGGAATGATTGCTAAAAAAAAAAAAATTCTTTAGTGAAAGGTTTTCGAATTCGTATGTGCTTTTTTTTATGATGATGATTTTGGTCAAGAGGTCAAGCGGGTCTCTGGTGGAGATAGAGAAGATTTAGGCAGACTCACAGTTCGAACGTGGTTTCTGACTAGAGGTTATTGAGCCCTAACTGGTATGGCTCTGTAGCACCAGGCTTAGAACAAGGCAAAAGATATGGAAGTCTGTAAGACTAGTACTCATTCGATGCCTAGCAGACATTGTTTGTCGACTAGAAATATGCCGTACTCAATTCGATTTCACTCCATCTACAGGCTTGTAGGCTCAGAAACCCGCGTCCCTTCATAAAAGCGAGGCCATATGTTTTTGTGATAATCGTGACTCTTCCAGTGAAACAATATTTATACCTGGATGTGCAAAGGTTTACTCGGATAAATACACACTTAGGTTCGGAGTATCATTTAGAGATCGTATCCATTCTGAGGTATTTCGATGGTGAATCCAGATCTAACTCAACAAGGCAATCAGGTGTCATCTTATCTACTTATCTAATAAAGAGAAACCTCGTCGTTGGCCGTTGGCAGTCCGATTCTCCGCCCCTTTTGGGAGAGCCCGGAGGGAACATAAGCACACGGTAGCGTAGAAGCTCCTGGCCTCGATCGGTCGTAGTTTTGGTCAGTGGAACAGTTTAGTGGAATTTTTCTCTGCCCATTGTGGTAAGCCTTGGCTTGCAGCGTCAGTGATAAACAGTCTTGTTGCTTCGTTAACCAGGACCGACAAGACCATACCGATTGATTGCATGCTTTCTCAGTCGCACCCCGTTCTTCAGTGGTCACCGTCACATGGTGTGTATTAATTAATATTTATAAAATAATGATAAGCGACGTGACTATATTGGCAATGGGCGGAGGTACGGGGGACACGTCGCTCTTAAATGGTCTAATGAAGGAAGGAAGCCCACCTGTGTTGTGTAGGTTAAGCTAGCCTAACAACCTCCCTCGGCTTTCGGAGAAGCTCTCGAGAGCGACGAGACGCGTGTGTAAATCACTACTAACAATTTTGCATTCTGATTAGCCCCCTAAACAAAGCTGCTCTGCTACTCCTGCAGCAGGTTAGTAGAAAGAAAAATCCTATACTATCCAGAACAAAGTATTGAATTAAATTTTAACCATATACACATTGAATATTGCAAATGGTAAATAAATAGAAGGCTACATTGATAGTTTAGTAGTACCAAACCTGTGTTTATTAATTCAATTCACATGCATCAAACAACAATTTTGGTAACAATGGCTATTTCAAACCAATGTTTATCAGTGATACCCATTGGATTATGTCAATTTGTGTCCTCTTAGTTAAATTCTATACTTATTTAGATAGTGTCTGTTGCACAAGTAATTATTTTCACATTTCACTTTATTTCTTTCACATAGGCATCCAATTCAGCATCTAATTGTTCTGCAGTAGGCACTGGACGCTTGCCACGACCTGCTCCTCGGCCTGCTCCACGTTTAGGGTTGTCACGTCCACGTGATCCACCAGGATTCCTTCCACCTGTTCCTGTTGGAATAATTATTGTTACAAACTGTTGACAATCAGACCATCACATCAAACAGTATATAATAGGGTAAATATACCTCTACTTGTGTTTCTCCTAGATGGTCCACCACCACCGCCACCTCCACCACCACCACCAAGACGGCCTCTGTCTTCGCTCCTAAATGTGTTGATTTCAGATGTTGCCAATTGTATATTCATTGCTCTACCATCTAGAGGCACACCATTGTATTGCTTCATAGCTTTCAATGCATCAGCTCTTCTTTCAAACACCACATCAGCAGTACCTATAGATATATAACAAAAATACAATAATTAAATTTTATATGTTTGGAATATTTAAAGATTATTCGTAATGAATTCAGTCTTTTGAAGATCACTCTACAATCATTTTTGCCAGTCATTTTTTACACATGGTGGCCAGGGCTATAAGTGTGGGGTTCACTCAGGGGATGACTTTGACAAATGATTAATTAGTACATGCACTTTGTAATCTAGTTAAGCTAAAGCAATTGACAACAACTTACCTAAAGACCTTCCAGATCGATCATAATGTACAGCTGCACTTTTCAGAACACCAAATTCTGAAAATAGCTCTTGTATATCAGAATCTGAGACTCCAAAGTCCAGATTAGACACTAACAGTTTAGTTGGTCCAGTTGAAAGAGTACCACCGCTTCTTTGTATCTTCCTTTCAGCAAAATCACTGAACATGTCATGTTTCCATGTGCTGTTAACATCGCCCTGAAATAGGTGTTCCTTCAAAGAAATATCCGATTGGCTGCTCCATGTCCTCCTTTTGAACATGATTACACTCAAGTGTAAGAGTGTGGTAAGTAAGTATAATTACATACTCTGCTACACTCTTTATACAATTTACAAACATACTATTACTAGATATAATGCAATTATTATCCTGAACAATAAATACTTTTTTCACAGACGAAAAAGAAAAATAATTATTATAGTCTTCAATACCAGAAGTAAAATGTTATTATTTATGTCACTGGCACTGCACTTAGAACTTTAAATATTGAAATCTTGAAATTGTGTAACATCACATAACACCACAGAGATTTTCTGGTCTCTGCAGCCGGCAGCAAGCCTTACGCCAGCACTAAGAGACGCCAGCACTAAGAGCCCACAGCTCCTTGATGAAGGCAACGCGCTCCGAATCATCGGTTTCCACAACAATCAGCAAATAGTATGGTCTTCACGATGATCTCCGAAGGAAATATGTAGCATTTTATTTAATCAAACCAGTCTGCCGAAGATATTTATCAAATGGCTAGACGTGGTGGTAGTCCCAATATTGATGATACATGTAAAACTACGATATTTTTCAGGTGAAATTAAATATGAATTTCAAAGGTCTATTTACATACAAAAATACAAAGTACATTAAAAACGGCTGTCGCGAACAAAAATGGCTAAGAGGTAACATGTTCTGAAGATGTAAAATATTCCCCCATCAAAAAAGACAAATGGTCAGCAACGTCGAACATACTATTTAGTCTGATGCGTCATTTCACCACGTTTGTCGGCCATTTGCAATTTTTATAATCATCGAAGCAATAATTTACCCTGGTGTAATTTGCCGACTTAGTAACGCCACCACGATTTCTTCCACGTAATACACCTCCTGTACGACCATTTCTAAATCCACCTCCACCTCCACCTCGGGATGCTGCAGGCCTCCGGTTTGTATTAAACTTGCGCCCAGCACCGCCTCCTCTTGGGGTTTTCTTGTTAGCTCTTATTATATCATCTAAAGCCATTTCAATTTGATCTACCATCTTTAAATCTACGTTTATTCAACAAAATATTGCACTAAACTAAATATGAAGCCGAGTTTCCTGAAATTTTATTTCACCAACTCAAACAATGAACTTCTGCAATCCGCCACACTCCAGCCAAAAAGCGAAATCTTTATTTTTCTCTAATTGTGTTCGCTGTTATTTTAAGCAGGCAAAAGTATCTCGGTCCATACAGCCATATTTTAGAGCCTGCGCGCACGAGAAACTTTTGTCTCCGCAACTATTTTGTATCTTACATCAAGTCTACGGGCATGCATGCACGAGCAACTTTGTCTCTGCAACTATTTTGTCTCAACATACATCAAGTCTACGGGATAGTATGAGAGTGCGCGCACGATGCGACGCGACTTTCGGGAGACTTTTATCAAGCCCGCGACGCAACTGACGCCTTCTCTATTGGTTTCTATGCAAATGCGTGCATGGCGAACGGCGACAAATAAGTTGCAGGTCGGTAATTATTTTATGGCGTGGTTACTAAGACCTTCTAGCCATATGTTATTTAAATCATATTTCTTAATATGATTTAAATAAGATTTTTATTTTATTTTAATGTAGGCTTGTCCAGTCCTTTGTCGATGTCATTCCAGTCCTATAACCTGCGTTCCTGTCCCATTAACGTAGTAGAAGGGTTATTGGGGCTTTCAGTGGAATTTACGTGGCAAGGTGGATCTTCAAGGGGCCCAAAATTAATGTCTCGCCTTACGACTCTTATTAATTAAACAAATTCAGAACTTTTACTTGGTAATCTACAACCTAAATAATTTTACCAGAAGCAATCAAAACCTTTCTGTGATTTAATTGCAAAATAACAAACTATTAGAAAAAATCTTTCGAAAACTACAATATTTTATATGTCGCCTATGCTAGATTTTAGATATTTTATGGAATAAAATAAATATTTTTTTAGTAATGGAGACCCGACTATGTATTTATTGCTTATTACTAAATACGCATGGTATTTCCTACAAAATATATTTAAAAATTAAGTCACTAGCGACTTAATTTTTTTTTTGTTTTAGTAAAAAATAAAAACAAACAATGTTCTAAAAAATTCCGTCATTGGCGACAACACGATTGTTTTACAAAATTTTAAGAAATCGGAACGCACCTGAAGCCTCACATCTGGCTAAAGGGACGCACCCCCCTCGTAACTCAGGGATCGCCACTCATTATAGTGAACGGACCCCTTTGTCACCAGCGGTAAGTTTTTGAATATCATTCTCCAAAGTTTGTCATTCCAAACGTCATTCGTACATAAAGCTTCATCTTAATTATGTATGCATGGTAAACTCTTATTTGTTAACGATGATGAAGTATTCTGGAAACAAACGACGTAAACTGTTTGTTTTTTCTTATAGTTACCTATTTCGCTTGCTGTGTGCGAACTTTCCAGAATTTGTCATAGTTGGTAACATCAGTATTAGCAACATTACACGAGTCGACAATGACGTCTGTTGCTAATAATGACAATTTGTATTGAGAGCAATGACGATTGTTGCCAATAATGATTTTAATGTAATAATTAATTAATATAAATTTTGTTCTGGATTTTTGTGTAAGTGTATGTATGTTTACGTACATAACTAGGTTTTGCCTGCTGCTTCGCTCGCGTTAGAGTTTTCATTTTCTAACTACGGGAACTATTTATATTCTAGATAACTATTAATAGTTAAATATATTTCTCTCATACCTACTCCTGACAATGTATCTACAATATTTCATGATGATTGGTTCAGTACTTAATTAATGAGTGAAAACATTTAACATTTTCGGTTTGTCTTTTTTTAGGCTATTTTGGTATTAAACGACTTGTTAACTTTACCGAGATGAAGCTAGCGTACTACGTGTTAGAAATAGACAGTAATAGAAATAGTGTAAATCCTACGCGGTTTACTTATTTATTACAAGACTTTGATGTGATACGAGTATTTGCCACACATCAAGGTGAAAGAGATGATGATGATGACAAAGATGAATATTTTAAAATTTATAGAGAATTTAACCCTGCTCAAAATAAGAAAGCATACACATGATTATGCACACTAGTAATCCAGGGCATTTATTAGACATGTACCGATTAGTCAACGATGGTGATCGCTCCACCATCTGAATGGGACCACAATCATCAATGAATGGGATAAAATAAATTAATTATAATTATGTAACTATATGCAAGTTGTATGAGTAGTCATTTATGTAGTATGTTGTGTGAGTAGTCATTTAAAAAATAGTACTTAGCTGGTTGTAAATAATGTCAATAGAAACTGTTCTTTTTAACATCTAGGTATCAAATTTGATAGTAGCTTTGTATCAATTGGAAACGTATAAGATAGAGGAGGATTAGGATAGAGTTTATTTGCATATTATAGGATAGATAGATTAGATATAGATAGGATATAGTGGTCGTTTCAGGAAAGGTAAACGTAACATTAAGGCTTGCAGTTGCATAAATATTGTGTGTGCATGAATGTTGAAACTGTTTGTTCAATATTACGTAATAATTTACTACACTTTTTGACAGATCCTGAAGACCAAAAATGCCGAAAAATGCCCCCTAAAAATAATAAGTATTTGAAGAAAAGAAGACTGGCTCAGAAACTTTGCAAAAAACGAAGATATAACGAAATCAAAATTTTTTAGAATTATAAAAACAAAAGAGAAGGGAAAAATATTTAAAACAAAAAGAAGGAAATATAGGAAAATCGTCTCGAAAAATAAAGGAATAAAGAAAAAGATGGAAAGGAAATTAAAAAAGGTTTGTAATTACTCAATTTAGTTTTTGTAAAAATTTAAAAATCTAATCTGTAATTTAATATGAATTTATGTTGATATTTTAAGCACATTTTACGTTTTCCGCATTTCTAGATATCGCCAAAAGAAGAAAGAAGAGTCTTTTGGAGATATAATTGATCCTCTATTAGAACCGTTAATATTGAAGCTGCTGCAGAAAATGAGAACAATGCATATCATACAGATATTGAAGTCCCCTATACCAAAGAAGTTGACCCTTTGTGTGATAGTTCAAAAGTTAAAGCCGAAGTTAGAAAAGTTCGCTATGTTGAATTGAAAAAAAGGAAAAGATTATTGCGTATCATAGCGGGTTATCAAAAAAGAGGCAAAAGACAACGTAAACAAATTGAGAGACTGAAGACAAAACTAGAAGATGTATTACAAATTAACCCAAAAGAGAAAACTGAAAAAATATCTTTAATCGAACGGATACAAAACTTTTACACAGAAGATGCACATAGCGTTATAAGCGCTGGTAAAAAAGAATTTATTACTAAATTTTGTTCACAGACAAATACATTAGTCTTTCTTTTGTAAACACCGACCATTTTGGGTTATTTTACCAAAAAGCATCAACACAGAAACATGGCAGTACAGTATTCATGTTAATATGGAACTATTAATATCTGCAACGAATAAGCAATCCATAATAAAAGAGAGAAAAATAGTGAACAGGTCATCTCCAAATAATGTTGTGATTCAATAAGCATACTGCTTACAAAGAATTTGTGATGCCTGCAGATCAAAATGTCTGGAATATAATCTTGAGAATGAAGATAGAACTTTCGCATATTTTCAATGGGTCAAAATAACTTAAAACATAATAAAAAGTGGTATTCAGAAAAAAACAAACATTAACGTTGAAGAAGAACATAACTATCAGCCCTAAAGAAGCTATTGCAAAAATAGAAGCAAACATAGTACAATTTCTCGAGCACACTTACAAAATGGTCGGTCAGTATAATGTTATCAAAGATCTAAAAAATAACCTAACCATTGAAGAAGCTTTGGTACATGTCGATTTTTCAGAAAATTACTCCTTGAAATACGCAGAATAAGTGCAAATCTTTCCACTTTGGGGGTAGTAGACAACAAGTCTGCTTACATACTGCAGTTGTATATACGCATAACTTTGATATTGGTTTATTAACCCGAACATCCATGTGTACAATAAGCGTTTGTTTGCGTCACGATGCGGCAGCCATATGGGCTCATCTACTCCCGTTCTTAAAGCTAGTTATCAAACGAAATCCTTAATTAATACAATCCACTTTGTTTCGGACTCGCCATCGTCTCAGTATAGAAACCATGTTTTTTATAATCACCCAATTATATACTGACTTTCCGGAGTTGAATAAAATTACTTGGAATTATTCAGAAGCAGGTCACGGGAAAGGTGCTCCAGACGGTGTTGGGCTACGTTAAAAAGAACAGCAGATAAGACGGTTCTTTTTGGGAGGGACGTATAAACATTCAATCAATTCTATGATCTAGTTAAAAACCGAATCGAAAATGAACCGCTCAATATTATCGTAGACAAAAAAGAAGAAAAAGACATAGTAGCCAAATCCAACTCAATTCCTAAAAATGTAAAACCTTTTAAGACCATCCTTTTAGTACATCAAGTTTTGTGGGATAAATCAAACAAAAATCGAATAACTTTGCGAAAGATGAGTTGTACTGAACATTCTTACTTAGAAAAATGCATGCACGGAAACCATTTGTCATATTATGTAATAAATCCGCCACAGCAACCACAAATTAGAATTTAATATGATATAACACTCAGAAACGAAAATATTCAAGAGAACATATTAAAACCTTCAACCTCAAAAGAAACATATTAAAACTTTTTCTCTAGGATTTATTTCCTCTAATTTTTTTCTATTTTAAATATCTCTAATTTTACATTTTTGATTAATGTTAAAAAGTGACTACCTAGTACTTTAAATACAGGTTGTATGTAGGAAAAACGATCCAATTAAAACTTTTGTGAGCTTTTTTTAGTACTTTGAAAAGATATTTTTTAATTAAAAAATACTCAATTATCTATCATGTTTAGTCAGGATATGACTAGTTATTTGATTAATAAAAACTTATAATTTATTAATTAAAACTTATAATTTATTAATAAAAACTTATAAGACTGATTGTCAGAGTTTAGTTTAAGTTTGTTGGTTTGTGGTTATTATTAAAATATTATGTAGCGCGTTTAAAATAAGTAGCAAAAGTTGATATTGTGAATAATCCAAAATCGAAAAGAATAAAACAAAATAAATGCAGAATATTGTAATTAATAATCAAAAACTTATCGCAATATCTTTTACCATTTTTTAATAAGTTGTTAAGGAATAATATCTAGATACCTAGTAATTAAGATTCAATCAGTATTGGGATCAAGATTATAATTTAACATTAAATCGGGTTAGATCATCAATCGAGAAGTTTATTAAGTATATTTTGTTATTGTTTATTTAGTTTAATGCCTCTTGTACAACTTCTGAATAAAATTTAAAATAAGAGTAAATAAATGTCATATTACCCTTTTGTTTAAACAACGTGATGGACATTTATTTCTCTTGTTAAATTTTACTCAGGAGTGCTTGGTTTAAGGTTCATAATGTTGTATTGTCAACCATAAAAAAAGTAAATTTGTTGATTTCTATACAGTTGATGTTTGCAATCAATATTAAAGGTAAAAATGATTTTTTCTATACTTGAATTTTATTTTTATTCCTATCAATAATTTAACTTTAAAATATATTCGTCACTGTCGGCAACAATCCGTCATTATATTTTACGACAGCGTCATTATTCTCATAGATCGTCATTATCAGCAACCCAATTTTTTTATATTTACAAAGATTTTCTAAAATATTAAAATATTCAGCGTACCTTAACTATAACATAGCATGCATTTGATGTATTTATATGTTTAGCTTAAAATAAAGACTATTCTCGCAATAATAGGTGAAAATATTTTTTTCTATGCGAAAAATAATCTTGAGTAGATTCACCCGGCAATATATAAAATTTCATTATAAGACGTTTACACAACTGTTATGTCCAAGAAACCAACATTTTTACAAAAAAAACAAGGTCAATGCACTAGTTTTGGACAATAATATATAGCAAGCATCAATGTATGGTCCGATATACGATCATGTTGTCGAAATCTTACGCAAAACCTACGATCTTTAATTATCTAAAATGATCTTTTCAATGATTTATTCTCTCCATAAGAGTACATAAAGGAGAATGCCCATCTCCCATACATCTTTGGGCCCAAAAAATGATGAACCAGTACAGGATCCAAACTAGTGTCATTAGTTAAGAAAAAATATGAAATTCAAATTGCCAAAGTTAAGCTAGTTAAACCTCGAATATTTTTTTGGTTATGTTGTTTGTGATATATTTTTATACATAGGTACATACTGTTAGCGGTACTAAACCGGTACTACGCGGTAGAAAACGATTCGATTGATGACTCGCGCACGTCACTACGTCACTACGATCGGACACTTGTATTTTTGGTACTTCGCGCGTAAATTGTGTAAAATGTTTGGTTATGCCGAAGTGATTAATAAATATGATTAAAAATGTAATTGTGTGTTTATAGATTTCAGAAGTGGTATCAGTACCCATAAACTATATTAATTTTGTACGATCTGTTGAGATTTTCGGTGTGTTTGTGCATAGGACGCTACCAACTTTTATGTTGTTGAAAAGTACTTTATTTATCGTACATAGTAAACGTTCCTATAGCAGTTCAAGTTCATCTTCTTCATCTGAAAGAATAAAGAAGAAATATAAAAGAGATCTGAAGGATAAAGATAGGCGTATTGATGCTCTGGAGGGTTTGATTAAAGAATTACGTAAAACAAGTAATTATCATAGTGTATCAACTCCATCTCCGCCGGTTTCTGTTTCATCAGTGGCATGGGTGCCAAAGACTAATTCTAGTGAAGGAATTTCAAAGCCAGTTGTGCGTTATGTAGGGCGTAATGACTTTATACCTGAGTTCAATCCACAAACTACATCAGTTTCTGTAGAACATTGGATTACAGATTTAGAAAGCACCGCTAAGATGCATGGATGGGATGAGCGTACTTTAATTTGTAATTGTACTGCAAAGTTGAATGGCTATGCTAAGGGTTGGTATGAGCAACAAGCATCATATGAGATTAGTTGGACCGAGTGGAAGGAAAAAATAATTAAAGCCTTTCCATTCACCAAAAATAAATTATGACAGATCAGGGACTTAGTAAATCGAGTCAGGTTGCCTAGTGAGGAGCCTATAGAATTTTATTACAATAAATTGGGAATAGGCATGTCTTGTCAATTAAGTGATCACGGAAGCCATCATTGGTACACTTGGTAACAAATTACTGGAAGTTGGTGCGAAGTCAGCTGGGTGCCGAGACACCGCCTCTCTTCTTCAATATTTGGCCAGTATCAATAATTTTGATGCCAGTGTAGAACAAGAGATACCTGTGACGCCATTTAAAAGTGCCAATTCTAACAAAAATATAAAATGTTAATAGAACGTTTGAAAGAGCAAGGAACACAGATATACACCCAAAAATAATGAGACTAAAAATGTTCATTTTGTAAAAAATTAGGCCATTTCTAATCAACCTGTTATAAAAAGAATAATATGAATAAACACTGCTCATTTTGTAATATTGATAGGCACTCGTTAGAAGAATGTAGAAGAAAGTCAAAAACGGGTCCTCAAAATAGAATAGTAAGGAAGATTCAAAGAGAGCGCTCAGAGTCACTTCTGATAAAAAGTACTATAAAGAAGTACTTGTTAATGGAATTTTGGCGAAGGCTTTTCTGGATTTTGGCAGTTCATGTAATGCAATGACAGAGTTTTTATAAGAAACAAGACTTGGAGTTAACCTAATAATGATGTGGTTATAAAAGGATATGGGGATGCTTTAATAACACCTGTAGGTACAGTTACTGCTACTCTTGTGGTAGATGGTGCAACGCAGGACAATTCATTTTATGTAGTACCTGATTATGTTCAAAATGTTGATGTTTTGATAGGACAGACATTTACCGAGTCTCCAAATCTAGTGGTTGTTAAAACTGCAACAGATTTGAATATTTATGAAAATGTACTAGCTCTACAGGTTACTGAGTTATGTGATAGTTTTGATAAGATTCGGTTGTATCCTCAAACTGACGCGATACTATCTCCTGGCATTAATAAGGTTTTGGTACGGTTTGATCCTATTGTTGATGGTTTAATGAATATCAAAAAAAGCGAGCAAAGAAAACCGTTGAACGAAAAAGATGTTCTTGTCGATAGTGTTGAATCATCTGATGGTTATGCTGTTATTAAGCTTGTGAATAGAACAAATTCAATAATAACACTTAAGGAATCGGATTGCATTGCACGAGCAGAATTAGTAAAACCAGATTTAGAGATAACAGATGATGTAAAGGTCGGTGCACACTTAGATGAAAATGAGATAACTGATTTAAATAAACTTTTAGCCAAATATGATCATTGTTTTTCTGGAATTGGAATGGAGCTAGGAAACTGCAGTGTGGAAATGAGCATTAAACTGACAGAGAATAAGGTGATTATTTTCAAGCCTTATAGAATATCATTCCATGATAGGGATGTAGTGAGACATATTGTAGATGACCTGTTAAATTCTGACATTATTGAAAAGTCCACATCCCCTTTTGCAAGCCCAGTTCTCTTAGTTAATAAAAAGGATGGCGGACGTAGGTTATGCGTAGACTAAAGAGCACTTAATAAAATCACAGAGAAAGAATGGTATCCCTTGCCGGTAATACAGGACTTGTTGGATCGACTGGTGGGTAAGTCAGTATTCTGCTGTCTAGATTTGGCAAACGGGCACCATCAAATTAAAATCGCTGAGGAGTCAAGACCACTTACCGGATTCGTGACACCGGATAGCCATTATCAATATAAAATGATGAGCTTCGGCCTTTGCAATGCTCCTGCAGTATTCCAGCGTGCGATTAATGAAATATTGGAGCCAGTAATTCACACTTGCGCTGAGGTGTATATTGATGACGTAGTTTTGTGGGGTATTGACACTAGAGAATGTTTTACTAATCTGAAGAAGGTGCTCAGTTTGACTGAAAAGGCGGGCATCAAATTGAGAAAGAGCAAATGCTCTTTTCTCACTGAAAGCGTCGAGTATTTAGGTCATGTAATCTCAGGCGGTGCGATCAGACCCTCAACCCATAAAATTACAGCTGTACCGAGGATAAAGAACCCATCGAATGTCCATGAATTACGTCAGTTCCTTGGTCTTGCGAGTTATTTTCTGCAAATTTATTCAGGGCTTCGCAACTACTGCGCGACCACTTACCTCACTCACGAAGAAGATTGCAGAGTGGCAGTGGGGACCGGATCAAGAACAGGCTGTGGAAACTCTTAAGCAGATACTTACTTCAGATCCTGTGCTTGTAATTTACCATCCAGAAAGAGAGACGCAAGTTCACACTTTTGCATTTAAACTTAGGCTTGGCGGAGTTCTCCTTCAAAAGCAGCCTAGCGGAGATACCAAGGTAGTTGCTTATGCAAGCAGACAGACAACAGTTACTGAAGCAAAATATCACAGTTTTGAATTGGAGGCTCTAGCAGTGGTCTTTGCCATTCAAAGATTTAAGGTGTATCTGTCTGGAATCAAGTTCCGAATTGTTACGGATTGCTCAGCATTACGTATGGCCTGGTTAAAAAGAGATCTATCTCCACGTATTGCTCGTTGGTGGCTCGATCTGTAAGAGTACGATTTAGAGGTTGATCATCGTCTAGGGAGTTCCATGGCACACGTCTATGCGCTCAGTCGGAACCCTGTGTCAGTCCAGCATATTGTAGAGAAGGATTTGATTGACGCATTACAGGACGGAGATGAGCAAATTCGAGGATTAATTCAAAATTTAACATCAGCAAAAGAGACTAATAAGAAGCATAATAGTGGACTTTCTACTATCTTCACGCTGTATCCCTGACCGGGTAGTCAGAGAGGACAGATCGCCAGGCTTCGCGATCCATGCATACTTCTTTCGCTTCTTCGAGATTCATCAATCGTTTCATACAAGCACGTCGGGGTATCCGAGTACTTTTGACCTTTCCGTTTTTGAGCAATCTGCTCACGTGGTCTTCATATGTAAGTCTCGGCCTACCCTGACCTCTTCTACCCTCTGCTTTCGCACAATATATATTATTCGTCAATCGTTCCTCACTCATTCGTTGGACGTGTCCAAACCAACGGAGCACGCCCTTTTCCAGCTTAACGCTGACACTTTCATTCAAATCTGCCATATTGCGTATCACTTCGTTACGTATTCGGTCGGCCAAGGTAACGCCGCACAATTTTCGAAGTGATCGCATCTCTACAGCAAACAATTTACTTTCATGCATCTGCTGACATACCCAGATTTCGCTACCATAAAGCAAAGTTGGCACTAGCACTGCGTTATGAATCGCCAGTCGTGCTTCTTTTACGATGCTTTGTCGCTAAACTTTCTAAAGACTATAAAATGGTAGATGGCAAATTGTGTCATCTGGTGTCTACCGGTTATAAACTTGTTTTGCCTAAAAGAGCAAGATTCCATATTTTGAGGTTTTATCATGACGAAAATGGTCATTTGGGAGTAGAAAAATGTTTAGATGCTATACAAGCTAAATATTGGTTCCCAAAAATGCGAAAATGTGTTGAGAAGTATGTTGCAAGTTGTGTTGGATGCCAATTTACGAAGAAGCCTACAGACTCTACTCTCTTGCATCCAATTCCAAGAGTGTCCGTACCCTTCCACACATTGCATGTTTAGAGTTACTCTGTGGTCTTAGACCTCGACTTGCTAATGATTTGCAAGGAGCAGTTTATAGTGACAATATGGAGGAACTACGAGAAGAGGCCGCTCAGAAAATAGAGTTGAACGCATCTAAAATGAAAAGACGCTTTGATAAAAGTCGGAGAGACAGTGCTCCTATTCCAGTTGGTCAATTAGTTATAGTTGAGAGGAAAATTCTACGACCTGGACTGTCCAGTGGAAAATTAGTTCCCAGGTAAGCGGGGCCGTATAAAGTGACTGCCGTGTTGCCGAACGATCGCTTTGAGGTGACGTCGTCCACGAAAGGGAAATGAGGTTACAAAAATATTGTTGCACGTGACAAAATTAGGGTTTGGTGTCACAGAGACAAAAGTTCTTCGTCTGGCGAAGATTAATTACACAATTAATTTCAGTTTTACCGTTTTCTACGCTTGCCTACGGGGCGTCTACAGCGTATAAACTATGCTAGCTTTCGGAGCACTAAAGCATTTTTCTGTGAATTATTAACTCTTTGCTCTCGGAGTCTTACACTATCTTGAAGTGGCTGACACTTGCTTTCAGG
The DNA here is from genome assembly GCA_948477245.1 of Thumatha senex. Lineage (NCBI taxonomy): Eukaryota > Metazoa > Arthropoda > Insecta > Lepidoptera > Erebidae > Thumatha > Thumatha senex. The sequence continues at coordinate 11,072,130 of OX419735.1, forward strand.
GCCTACACAGTGTTTTGCCTTGAATTGCTTACGGAGCCTTACAAAACTATACTAAAACTAAACTAATTAACTATCTTCACGCTGTATCCCTGACGGAGTAGTCAGAGAGGACATGTCGCCAGGCTTCGCGATCCATACATACTTCTTTCGCTTCTTCGAGATTCATCAATCGCTTCATACACGCACGTCTGGGTATCCTCGTGTGAATAATGACGCTTGCCTTTGTGGCCTCCATAGCGTGCGTTCTGGCATAGTGTATAAAGTAGAGTATATAATGTAAAATATTTTTTCTCTAACATTTTTTTCTACATCTCCACTGACATTCTCTTTTGTCAATACAAAATTATACTTTCTTTTATATTATAATGCTATGAGATTATAACTATGAAACAAACCTCTTTGCTTCAATACTCCTCCGTTAAATCCCATGCATCATTCACTCAATCCATACCATTCACGCACCACTCAAACTTGCCTCTTGGCAATGGTTTGGTCAAGGCATCGGCAATCATTCTTTCAGTTTGTCGATACTTCAACCTTATGATATCAGATTCGACTGCATCATCATCATCATCCGAGCGTCTGTCCCAGTTGCGTCTCGCGACGCCCGGGGTCCGCTTTCCTACATTTTCTCCTCCACTTCGCACGGTCGTCGGCATCCCCTGTAGTGAGACCATTGGCACGCATGTCATCCCTTACGACGTCAAGCCAGCACTTCTTTGGTCTTCCCCTCTTACCGGGACCCGGCGGAGCTGACATGGCCAGACATTTGTTTCCTACGTAGCCCGGCGGTTGCCGCAAGACATGACCATACCAACGAAGGCGACACTCTTGCAACTTGTCTGCAATATCACGGACGTGAAGGCTGCCGCGGATGCGATATCAGATTCGACTGCATCCCTCACAAAATTGTATCTGCTCTGCTATTATGTAACTTTGACAGTTCATGTCGCTTTGGTTTGTTCGATAGCAACCACGCTTTGAAAGCAACTAGCAGGTTGCGTGAAATTGGTATTACAATTCAAAGCGACCGAGGCACAGTGGCTTTCAGCAAACCTTTTGACAATTCTACCATTTTATCGACATTACGCGGCCATGTTAAATTATACCTATTTAGCCGTTTTCTTTGTAGAGTTCCCAAACATTTTAACGTGAACGGTTTATAGTTGATAGACACCGAGAATTTATGGAATGGTGGTTATTTGCGGCAAATTTAAAAACCTTGTGAAATGTTTGGCATCCGAAAGCTATTGTATTTTTGTTTTTTACTGTTCATTGAATAATATAATGTGAGTAAATTATTTTATGTATATCGTAGGCAATTTTAGTTTAATGGTAACAAGATTTTTGTACAGGAAAAATCGATGCAGAAGAGGAAGGGTCATAATTATAGTCAGGTATTTAGACACAGGACTTTCCAATTTTCATCGTTTTTTATTATGCCTTACGGCAATGGCAAATATATTAATCGCAAAAGACAGGCGTAAGAAAGGTGACTTGGTTTTGTCATATTTATATACTTATTAAAAAAAATTCAAGAAAAAACTAAAAACATCAAATTTTTATCCATTTTATCTTTTAATTAGCAGTGAAGGAGGTGTTTGGGCGTTACAAAGGGGACCAAAAATCTCATTATTTTCAAGGTCAGACGCACCGTTTTAGAGATATGGCAAAAAATGTGTAAAAGTTGGTTAGGTAAGTATGGAGCCGCTTGTGTACGAGAAACCAAAGATTAAATTAGTATTGCAACCAACAACGCAAGAGCCCTTTTACCAATACTACATGGATCCAATTCGCGAAATATTCACATGTCTCGATAAACCTACATAACCGCCCAAAATTATGCTAAGTTTCAACTTCATTTAAAATCAGAATAATATCTCGTTTATCTATCTGTCTCGTTTCTATACAAAAGCGTTAATTTTTTCCCAAGTCCTAGCTCCTTATAATACATATATCACTATACCTACCTACTCTCCCAACTTTCTTCCTGAAAATCTCCTGAAAATCCTGCAAAATCTAAAATATGGCACGAGCTACCTAAGTTTATTAGTTCCGCAGATCCCCGAAGGCAATGGCATATTATACGCCCACATTTCCCTATATGCATTTTGTCCCAAGTAACAGGTGGTGAGCGTTTTGCCTAATTGAAATCTAAAAAACCGTTCATATTTGCAGTTATCACACTTGTAAATCTCTGAAGCCACAACGACAAAGCGTGTAAGGATATTATCCCATCAAATTACAAGTACATCAATATTTAATAGCTTTTTAGGCTATTGACAATTTTTAAATCAACCGCATAATAGTTGCTTTTCATCAAAACTTCATATAAGCATCTCTTTAGCAACCGCTTTCGGCAAAGTCACCGAGTTGCTTTGAAAACGATTTTAGTTATAAATTTGAAGTCCATTATGCTTAGATAATACCAAAATTGAATTTTGACAGCTGATTGGCGCAAATCACAATCAAACTGATATCCATTTTAGTTACATAATACCACTGCTGATATCAATATGTTTGGTATGTTGATGATGCACCGGGTTGTTAGCAATAGCAATGGCTGATTGGCTATGTGAAAAAACTGTAATTGCGTTATAAAAAGAAAAAAAATATATCTTTATTTTGCTTAGACCATTTTAACGGCGTTTACAAAATGTCATACCCTATTTAAAATATTTAAAGCGACCACCGGTTCGGAACGCGGCCCACCTGAGAAGAACCGGCAAGAAACTTAGGAAGGCTTTTTTTTTTGATGGCCTATTTACAATTTAATATTATTTCACTTTGCCAGCAGATCATTTCCAGGCGTCCCTGTCCTGCAAATAGTCTGTAACGGAGTAAAAACCTTTTTCACAAAGCTTGTTTTTAATAAACTTTTTAAATTTATTTAAAGGTAAATTTCTCAGGTCACAGGGAAGCTTGTTGTAAAAGCGTATACAGTTACCCTGGAAAGAATCGCCAATCTTATGTAGTCGACTGTGGTGGACTGAAAGATTATTTTTATTTCTAGTGTTTATATTATGTTTATCACAGAGTTTAGAAAACTGTGATAGATTTTTCTGGACATACAGAAGATTGGCAAAAATGTATTGTGATGGTACGGTTAGAATATTCACTTCTTTGAATTTTTCTCGGAGAGAAACTCTGGGGCCCAAATTATAAATAGCGCGTACAGCCCGCTTTTGTAGAACAAAAATAATATTTAAATCTGCAGCACTCCCCCAAAGGAGAATACCGTAAGACATAATACTATGAAAATAGCTGAAGTAAACCATTCTAGCCGTATCCACATCTGTTAGAGTCCTGATCTTTTTTACAGCGTATGCAGCCGAACTTAATCTAGAGGCTGTCTTTTCTATGTGTGGGCCCCACTGCAAATTGGCATCAATAGTTATACCTAGAAACACAGTTGATTCTACAAACTCTAACACTTGTCCATTCAGTTGAACATTGGCCTCAACTTGTTTTACATTTGGTAGAGTAAATTTTATACATTTAGTTTTATTTTCATTAAGGCAAAGATTATTTGAGCTGAACCAATGAACTACTCTTGCAATTGCATTGTTTACATCGTCATAGTTATCTAATTGTCTTTTAATTTTAAAAATTAATGAGGTGTCATCTGCAAACAAAACAATCCTATTCCTGTCCCCTACATAAAATGGTAAATCATTAATATAAATGAGGAACAAGAATGGCCCAAGTATCGAGCCTTGCGGCACACCCATTGTAACCATGGATCCTACAGAACGTGTACCATTAATATCGACCCTCTGTATTCTATTGTTCAAATATGAAGACAGAAGGTCGAGAGCTTTGCCTCTTATTCCATAGTGGTGTAGTTTCCTGCACAGCGTTTCATGTTGAACGCAATCAAAAGCCTTTGATAGATCGCAAAATATACCTAATGCATCGTGCTTGTCTTCCCATGCTTCATGAATACATTTTAATAACTCAACACCAGCATCGGAAGTTGAGCGCCCTTTCGTAAACCCAAATTGATTCGCATGGAGTATTTTATGACTATTAAAATGGGATAGCATTTGATTCAAGATTATTTTTTCAAATACTTTGCTCAAAGTTGGCAGCACTGACACTGGTCGGAAATTAGACGGCTCTGTAGCGCTGCCAGCCTTGAACAAGGGAACGACTTTGCTGTGTTTCATTAAATCAGGAAATGTACCACTAGAAACACAGTCATTAAACACAGTTGCTAGATGGGGCGCAATTACCTCAATTATACATGATGCAGTTTTGACCGATAATCCCCAAATGTCCGCGGTTTTCTTAATTTCGATACATTTAAATGTTTTTACAATGTCCTGAGCACAAATATCTGTGAATACAAATGCATCCCTGCAACAAAGAACAGATTCTTCTAATAAAAGTTATATATTATTCAAACGACTTTGGTTAATTGGTACATATTTAATTTGTTTTTTGCTGACTTTGTTACTACTTTTAGGAAATTTTATCCATTGGCCACGATGATCTGACTCCACAGGATCCACAATACCTTTATCTATAGGTTTAATATCAGTAAAAATATTATCAATACATTTTGCACTGGTGCTGTAATACGAGTGGGTTCTAAGAATGTACTATGCAGATTAAAGGATTTAAATAAATTTTTCATTTTATTTCTCTCTGATGGAGTTAATGATGTATCTAATATATCAACATTAAAATCTCTACAAACTATTATAGATTTCTTAGAACATTGGCATTTGAACAGTGCTTCTTCAAGCTTTTCTTCAAATTTAATGTAAGAAGCATCAGGGGTTCTGTACCTCTTTACCAATCATCTCTGCTATAAATCTTCTAAGAAATACAGCTTCTTTAGTTGCCTCAGATAGTGAGACATATTCTGCTTCAGCAGTACTAAGAGCTACTGTGCGCTGTTTAGTGCTCTGCCATGAAACTGCTCCTTCTTGAATAAGACACACTGAGCCAGAATATGAACGACGATCGCTATCTCCTGCATAGCCAGCATAGTCAGTCAGACGACTGCGTAAAATTTTTAAGAAAAAATTGCGTTGCAAGTGCGCGCACAAGACCGACATCTTGTGCGCGCACCTAACAAATCGCGGCGAGAGCGGCGATGAGACGCGACAGTGACGAAAATATTGCAGAGCAACTCAGTTGCTCGTGCGCGCGGGCTCTTACATGCCACCACAGATTATATGACTTTATAGTAATTCTGTATACGATAATAATAAATATGGATTCCATGTCAATTACTGCGTAAAATTTTCGACCAAAAGTTGTGTTGCTGTCGCTCTCGTGCGCGCACTTTACAAATCGCGGCGAGACGCAACAGAGACAAAAATAATTGTCGTACAACTTAGTTACTCGTGCGCGCAGACACTTTATAAAACGTGCGAAGCAAAAAAAAATACTTTAATTTTTTCTCTAAATACTAGAATGACATTTCTGTGTGTTATTTTTTTTTCATGTTGCAAGTGTGCAACCGTAGTGCCTTACTTAGTCGATTTAGTTTATGAATCATATCACTCGACTAGTAAGAAAGGTTTTTATAAATACTATTCTATTAATACGACAATAATGTTGTAAATATTTCTTAACTATTATTTTTACATGAGGATAGCACTGCGGGAGCAAGTAGGACGCCGCCACATTATTCTGCGAGCACGTCATGCTCGCGAAAGAGGCGGCGCAGAGGGAGCAGGTAGGAAGTCTCTAAACCGATCCGCTGTCTGTCATGAGGGTTTCGCAGATCTATCTTCGCCCGCGGCTATTGGCCTTCATGACCAGAGCCTGAAAACGGCGAGCGGACCAACACCTAAAGAAGTGTGATAATACCCCAACCTATCAGCCTTTTCACTGCTTTTGTGAAGCAGTCAAAGGTCAGGTACACACACATTATTGCATCCGCTTAGGATGCAAAATGTTTATTTAAGAAAATTATTTCGAGGAAATAGCTATTAGATTCATTCAAGACCCCGGAAACAATTCAATTCAATTCTTGTTATGGCTTTCTGTGCTCTTTGCAGCAACTTGCCAGTGTCCCGTAGCTAGAACTGGTAACGAAGGAGACATACAGTGGCTCGGGATTTGACCGGTGGCCTTGGATTTGTAATTAACCAAGTCAGAATTACCTGGACAAAAAGACATCACAAATACAACTTAATTAGAAATTAAATATAAATATATAAGGCTGTACATTAGATATCATGAATAAGTAATAGACATCACAGTTGTATATTTATATATGATTAAATTTTTAGTTGGTTAATTTCAAAAACTTTACCCAGGGTTTTTACAAAGGGTGTGAAAACTAAGGAAAGGAGGGATTCAATAGTGGAGGGGCGAGGAATATGGTCCGGAAGAAAATCATACAGTGAGATTCGATTAAGGGGACAACTGAAGAGGATGTGATTGGCAGAACCTTCATCTAAACCACTGTGTGATCCCTTACTACCCTAATCTTCGCCAAATGGACTGGAGTACAGGCGTGACCTAAGCGGAGGCGACAAATTACGGAAATGGCATGCTTGTTTATACCGCGATATTTAAAGAACCAAGGTTTATTAGAAAATTAGAAGATGAGTGAGTGAGGAACGATTGACGAAGAATATATATTGTTCAAACGTAGAGGGTAGAAAGAGTCAGGGTAGGCCGAGACTTACATATGAAGACCAAGTAAACAGATTGCTCAAAACGGAAAGGTCAAAAGTACTCGGATACCCAGACGTGCGTGTATGAAGCGATTGATGAATCTCGAAGAAGCAAAAGAAGTATGCATGGATCGCGAAGCCTGGCGATCTGTCCTCTCTGACTACCCCGTCAGGGATACAGCGTGAAGATAGTTAGTTAGTTAGTTTTTTTAGGTTTATTAGGTATGGTGGGTTGGATTGCTCCGTAATATTTCCCTTTTAATTTTTTGGATTTACGCCGCTCGTCATTCCAAGCAAGATTAAGGCTGGTTTTCAGAACTTGCATTAGGTCATGCGGTAGAAGGTACGAGTGCTCAGTTGTTCCTATCCTAATGGCACTTCTTGCGCAGGAGTCTGCAGTCTCATTACCTGGTATGTTTGAATGACCTGGTATCCACGCTAGTACCACTAGCAAACCCCGTTCATGACAATGCAGTAGTGCCTCTCTTATTTTAAAAATGATGGGGAATTTAGTTTTGGAGCGGAAAGGGTTTGCAAGTATAGCTTGTAGGCAACTTTTGGAGTCAGATAAGATCAGGGATTTGTTAAGATTATGGGATTTAATATACTGAATGGCTTCAAGAATTGCTATCGACTCTCCAGTGAAAATAGAAGTCATAGGAGGGTATTGGTAGCTCAATATAATTTTGTATGCCGGGATCCATTCTGCTGAACCAACAGGCTCATTTTTATTTACTTTAGAAGAATCAGTAAAGATTTTCAGCCATCCATCAAAATTGTTAAATATGACATTATTGAAAATCTCATTCGCATCCATAGAACCCTTTTCAATGCCCAAATCAATCAGCACATTAGGATGGAAAGTAACAGCCTTGAACGGTATAGGAGTTTTTGAGTGAAGGGGTGACAACCCCACCATGCTCCAGATAAAGAGCGAAGGATATTGACATTTTTCTCGCATTTAGAAGCTATATGGTCAATATGAGTGGCTCCTGCCATTTTAGTGTCAAGCCAGACTCCAAGAAATTTAGCACTAGAGCACTGGGGGATGGATTGATCTTCTATCCTTAAGTCTATAGAGGGGATGTTCCTCTAGTGAGTAAATAGCACCGCCTTGCTTTTCGATGGAGACAAGGATAAACCATGCTCCAGAAACCAAATGTTTAAAAGGTTAAGGGTGATGTTCAAATTAGCAGATATATCATCTATCGAGCTAGACGTCATATAAAGAGCCAAATCATCTGCGTACTGGAGAATTTGGCAAGGTGGAATGACAACTGATTCCAAGTCATAGGTGTAGAGACTATAGAGCAGTGGGCTTAATACTGAGCCTTGAGGGAGACCCTTCCAAATAGTCCTGGGGGGGGTGAACGAAATTCTGATTTTTTATAACAATAGTTCTCTCCGTCAAAAGACCAATACAGAATTGTACGAGCCTCTCAGGGATACTCAGCTGCTGGAGTTTCTTCCTGAGTACCGGAAGCAAGACATTTTCATATGCAGACTGTATATCCAGAAACACAGCCACAAGGTACCGCTTTGGAAGGAGACGTACCTCAGTGGTAAGAATGCCAAGGCTATCCAGGGTGCTAAAGTTTTTCCTAAATCCAAACTGTGACTTGGGTAGAATCTCTCGCCTCTCTACACACCACTCAAGCCTATGCTTAATAAGGTGCTCTGCCACCTTACATAGCACAGAGGAGAGGGCTATAGGGTGTCTGCTATTAGGGGAGGATGGGTTTGCTCCAGGTTTAAGGATAGGGAAGATGATTTGGGTCTTCCAATCATGGGGGATTATACCGTTATCGAATATTTGATTGACAATATCCAGGAAAAACATTTTAGTCTTATCTGCTAGCTCTGGTTAAAAAAGAGAATGATATCTGGTTTTGACCTGGGGTTGAATCTTTCAATCCATCCAATACCAGTTTGAGTTCATTAAAAGTGAAAATTTCATTTAGGGCATTTTGGCCAGGCAAAGGAAGAGGATGGTTATTAGGAACGGAGTCCTCTGTGGGAACCCATGGTGGGGCCAGCTTGTCAGCAAAGGCAGCAACCCATGATGTCAGTGCATTACAGTCAACATCTTCAATGGAACAGGCACCTCTAAATTTTTTGATTTGCTTCCACACCACTGTTGATGGTAATCTAGGTGAGCAGTTTTCACAGAAGTTCAACCAACCATTCTTTTTTTTTGAGGCAAGAATCTGTCTTGCCCTAGCAGCCTTCTGCTTATATGATAGTTTTTTTTTTATATTTATTTAATGGCCTGGTTTCTAAGACCTTTTAGCCAAATCTTATTTCTTCAATCTTATCTTCTAATTAGTCCTGCCCAGTCGATGTCGTGTCCTCATTGTCCTAACAAATCGCGGCGAGAGCGGCGATGAGACGCGACAGTGACGAAAATATTGCAGAGCAACTCAGTTGCTCGTGCGCGCGGGCTCTTACATGCCACCACAGATTATATGACTTTATAGTAATTCTGTATACGATAATAATAAATATGGATTCCATGTCAATTACTGCGTAAAATTTTCGACCAAAAGTTGTGTTGCTGTCGCTCTCGTGCGCGCACTTTACAAATCGCGGCGAGACGCAACAGAGACAAAAATAATTGTCGTACAACTTAGTTACTCGTGCGCGCAGACACTTTATAAAACGTGCGAAGCAAAAAAAAATACTTTAATTTTTTCTCTAAATACTAGAATGACATTTCTGTGTGTTATTTTTTTTTCATGTTGCAAGTGTGCAACCGTAGTGCCTTACTTAGTCGATTTAGTTTATGAATCATATCACTCGACTAGTAAGAAAGGTTTTTATAAATACTATTCTATTAATACGACAATAATGTTGTAAATATTTCTTAACTATTATTTTTACATGAGGATAGCACTGCGGGAGCAAGTAGGACGCCGCCACATTATTCTGCGAGCACGTCATGCTCGCGAAAGAGGCGGCGCAGAGGGAGCAGGTAGGAAGTCTCTAAACCGATCCGCTGTCTGTCATGAGGGTTTCGCAGATCTATCTTCGCCCGCGGCTATTGGCCTTCATGACCAGAGCCTGAAAACGGCGAGCGGACCAACACCTAAAGAAGTGTGATAATACCCCAACCTATCAGCCTTTTCACTGCTTTTGTGAAGCAGTCAAAGGTCAGGTACACACACATTATTGCATCCGCTTAGGATGCAAAATGTTTATTTAAGAAAATTATTTCGAGGAAATAGCTATTAGATTCATTCAAGACCCCGGAAACAATTCAATTCAATTCTTGTTATGGCTTTCTGTGCTCTTTGCAGCAACTTGCCAGTGTCCCGTAGCTAGAACTGGTAACGAAGGAGACATACAGTGGCTCGGGATTTGACCGGTGGCCTTGGATTTGTAATTAACCAAGTCAGAATTACCTGGACAAAAAGACATCACAAATACAACTTAATTAGAAATTAAATATAAATATATAAGGCTGTACATTAGATATCATGAATAAGTAATAGACATCACAGTTGTATATTTATATATGATTAAATTTTTAGTTGGTTAATTTCAAAAACTTTACCCAGGGTTTTTACAAAGGGTGTGAAAACTAAGGAAAGGAGGGATTCAATAGTGGAGGGGCGAGGAATATGGTCCGGAAGAAAATCATACAGTGAGATTCGATTAAGGGGACAACTGAAGAGGATGTGATTGGCAGAACCTTCATCTAAACCACTGTGTGATCCCTTACTACCCTAATCTTCGCCAAATGGACTGGAGTACAGGCGTGACCTAAGCGGAGGCGACAAATTACGGAAATGGCATGCTTGTTTATACCGCGATATTTAAAGAACCAAGGTTTATTAGAAAATTAGAAGATGAGTGAGTGAGGAACGATTGACGAAGAATATATATTGTTCAAACGTAGAGGGTAGAAAGAGTCAGGGTAGGCCGAGACTTACATATGAAGACCAAGTAAACAGATTGCTCAAAACGGAAAGGTCAAAAGTACTCGGATACCCAGACGTGCGTGTATGAAGCGATTGATGAATCTCGAAGAAGCAAAAGAAGTATGCATGGATCGCGAAGCCTGGCGATCTGTCCTCTCTGACTACCCCGTCAGGGATACAGCGTGAAGATAGTTAGTTAGTTAGTTTTTTTAGGTTTATTAGGTATGGTGGGTTGGATTGCTCCGTAATATTTCCCTTTTAATTTTTTGGATTTACGCCGCTCGTCATTCCAAGCAAGATTAAGGCTGGTTTTCAGAACTTGCATTAGGTCATGCGGTAGAAGGTACGAGTGCTCAGTTGTTCCTATCCTAATGGCACTTCTTGCGCAGGAGTCTGCAGTCTCATTACCTGGTATGTTTGAATGACCTGGTATCCACGCTAGTACCACTAGCAAACCCCGTTCATGACAATGCAGTAGTGCCTCTCTTATTTTAAAAATGATGGGGAATTTAGTTTTGGAGCGGAAAGGGTTTGCAAGTATAGCTTGTAGGCAACTTTTGGAGTCAGATAAGATCAGGGATTTGTTAAGATTATGGGATTTAATATACTGAATGGCTTCAAGAATTGCTATCGACTCTCCAGTGAAAATAGAAGTCATAGGAGGGTATTGGTAGCTCAATATAATTTTGTATGCCGGGATCCATTCTGCTGAACCAACAGGCTCATTTTTATTTACTTTAGAAGAATCAGTAAAGATTTTCAGCCATCCATCAAAATTGTTAAATATGACATTATTGAAAATCTCATTCGCATCCATAGAACCCTTTTCAATGCCCAAATCAATCAGCACATTAGGATGGAAAGTAACAGCCTTGAACGGTATAGGAGTTTTTGAGTGAAGGGGTGACAACCCCACCATGCTCCAGATAAAGAGCGAAGGATATTGACATTTTTCTCGCATTTAGAAGCTATATGGTCAATATGAGTGGCTCCTGCCATTTTAGTGTCAAGCCAGACTCCAAGAAATTTAGCACTAGAGCACTGGGGGATGGATTGATCTTCTATCCTTAAGTCTATAGAGGGGATGTTCCTCTAGTGAGTAAATAGCACCGCCTTGCTTTTCGATGGAGACAAGGATAAACCATGCTCCAGAAACCAAATGTTTAAAAGGTTAAGGGTGATGTTCAAATTAGCAGATATATCATCTATCGAGCTAGACGTCATATAAAGAGCCAAATCATCTGCGTACTGGAGAATTTGGCAAGGTGGAATGACAACTGATTCCAAGTCATAGGTGTAGAGACTATAGAGCAGTGGGCTTAATACTGAGCCTTGAGGGAGACCCTTCCAAATAGTCCTGGGGGGGGTGAACGAAATTCTGATTTTTTATAACAATAGTTCTCTCCGTCAAAAGACCAATACAGAATTGTACGAGCCTCTCAGGGATACTCAGCTGCTGGAGTTTCTTCCTGAGTACCGGAAGCAAGACATTTTCATATGCAGACTGTATATCCAGAAACACAGCCACAAGGTACCGCTTTGGAAGGAGACGTACCTCAGTGGTAAGAATGCCAAGGCTATCCAGGGTGCTAAAGTTTTTCCTAAATCCAAACTGTGACTTGGGTAGAATCTCTCGCCTCTCTACACACCACTCAAGCCTATGCTTAATAAGGTGCTCTGCCACCTTACATAGCACAGAGGAGAGGGCTATAGGGTGTCTGCTATTAGGGGAGGATGGGTTTGCTCCAGGTTTAAGGATAGGGAAGATGATTTGGGTCTTCCAATCATGGGGGATTATACCGTTATCGAATATTTGATTGACAATATCCAGGAAAAACATTTTAGTCTTATCTGCTAGCTCTGGTTAAAAAAGAGAATGATATCTGGTTTTGACCTGGGGTTGAATCTTTCAATCCATCCAATACCAGTTTGAGTTCATTAAAAGTGAAAATTTCATTTAGGGCATTTTGGCCAGGCAAAGGAAGAGGATGGTTATTAGGAACGGAGTCCTCTGTGGGAACCCATGGTGGGGCCAGCTTGTCAGCAAAGGCAGCAACCCATGATGTCAGTGCATTACAGTCAACATCTTCAATGGAACAGGCACCTCTAAATTTTTTGATTTGCTTCCACACCACTGTTGATGGTAATCTAGGTGAGCAGTTTTCACAGAAGTTCAACCAACCATTCTTTTTTTTTGAGGCAAGAATCTGTCTTGCCCTAGCAGCCTTCTGCTTATATGATAGTTTTTTTTTTATATTTATTTAATGGCCTGGTTTCTAAGACCTTTTAGCCAAATCTTATTTCTTCAATCTTATCTTCTAATTAGTCCTGCCCAGTCGATGTCGTGTCCTCATTGTCCGTCCTGGTCCTTGCCCTCAGTATAATGGTGATTCTTATACTAAGGTTGTCAGTGGACGTTTCGCGGCAAGAGAGAAAATAGCATTTCACTGCATATATATCATTGTCTTTCACTGCACGTTAACACAACTTTTATGTCCAAGAAATCACCACTCCCGCACATAAAACAAGATAAATGCACTAGTTTTAGAAAATAATCTAAAGCAAGCGTCCGCACTTGTCACTCTTCCCGCCAAAAGTCTATATGATAGAAGGTTGTCTTCTGTCATAGCTGAATTATAAATAGTTTCCGCTTCCCGTCTAAGCCTAAGGGCCTCTGTGCACTCAGCATTCCACCAGGAGGTGGATAAGGTGTAATTGGAAAAGTTTTTGACTGGAATATGCTCATTGGCAGAGGATATAATGGAGTCCCGCAAATCTGAGTAGGAATTTAAAACATTGTTAGGGAGAGGGGAGGGAATGGCATTAATTTTATTTTCCAAGGATACTACATATGCATTCCAGTCTGCCCCTGACAACCTATACTTGCACGAGGGGGAAGGGTTAATAGGAGGGGAAGTGGTAGTAGTAAGTGTTATTATTATAGGAAAGTGATCACCACCATATGAGTGGGGGAGGATGTTCCAGGAGATTAGGGAAGCAAGGCCCGGCGACGATATGGTAAGATCAACAGCACTAGGATTTTGGTTTGGGAAGACTCTACGAGTCTGGGATCCATCATTTAATAGACACAGATTAGCCTCATCAAAGATGTGTTCTATTGAATTATTGTTGGGGAATCTATTGGAATGAATAGGTAAGGACATTTGGGAAAGTGGTGAGTTTGGCAACGTTGGGCGGTAATGTAATGTTATATTGGGAGATTATGGAGAGTAAAGTTTGTAGTAGGGTTAGGAGGAGATTTTGGGGCATTGAATGATCTTGAGTGGATTCAGTATAGGATTGGGAGGGTTGAGCTGAACTTTGGGAGTTTGTAAGGGCACAAGCATTAGTGAAAGAGGTTGTTGGATCAGAAACTATTGCCTGGTGAGCAATCCTATCATAAGATTTAGCCGGTGGGGCTCTGGCTCGAGGAGTAGTGAAGGTTGTTTTTTTGTAGGATGTTCTTAATATAGAAGGTTCAGGGGTAATAGGGGATTGAGTGGCCCGTGATGCACCTGACTTGGTGGCTACCGCAAAGGATTTTTGTCTCTTGGGAACCGAGTCTCAAGCCTCCAAGTAAGATAAACCCTCCTGGGACATAATAAATTTAATTTCCTTTTGTCGATCCTGTTCAGGACATACCTTGCTAATTGAAAAGTGGGCTTCTAAGCAAAAAAGACAGGTAGACCTAGCTTCCTCAATAGTGCAAGCTCGACCCACATGAGGTTGAGTGCACCTGTAGCATCTTGGCTTAGAGCGACATTGGGAAGCAATGTGGCCGAACCTACAGCAACTAAGGCATTGTATAGTGGGAAATTGGAAGGGTTCAATAGACAAAGAGGTATAGTAAGAGTATGTATGAGTGGGAAGAACTTGTCCTTTAAAAGTAATGACAACTGTTTGGGTAGGGACCCAGGTTATAATATTGTTTTCATCTATAGTCTTCCTGTTAAGCCGGCGTGCTTTCAGTATAATCCTGCAACTAGGTGGGAGGACTATGGACTCTACGAATTCATCCATGGATAGGTCTACGGGTACTGATCGAACAACACCCATTCTTTAGATATTGTAGGTGGGTATAAAAGCCTCATATTTATTGATAGCCAAAATAGGATTGTCTAGGAAACCGATGCTAATCGCGAGCTGATATAAACTGTACTGACATTTTATTTCTACCTACCCGTTTTATACCATCTTGACAGATATTTTGCACCTTATGTTGTACTAGAAATTGTCCGAATTTAATGGGTTTAATATTATAACCTGCAGGAAGGTCTTCATCTTTATTGGAAACAATGATTACAAACGGTCCCTTATCCAACTCACTATACGATTTTATTCCCAAGACAACTGTAGGGTGGGAGTAAATAGTTTGATATGATGCCGCGGCTGATTCTGCGTCTGTAATAATTTTCTTTGCTATCCTATTATCTGGTTTGTCTATATGTCGCTTTTACCGGGGGGGGGGGGGGATCTGGAGGATCAGGGGGCTCCGGCGGAGAGTCCACCATGCTTACCTGTTACACCACTGTGAACACACACAAAACACTATTTAGTATTTGTTAGTACCATTAACCAATTAAAACGTAATTCTGACAGTAAAATATTTAAACAAGTAGCAGAATAATTAGATTTTCCACTGAAAACTCGCTAACACGTTACACGGGTCCTAAC
This sequence comes from Thumatha senex, assembly GCA_948477245.1. Taxonomy (NCBI): domain Eukaryota; kingdom Metazoa; phylum Arthropoda; class Insecta; order Lepidoptera; family Erebidae; genus Thumatha; species Thumatha senex. The sequence goes on from OX419735.1 coordinate 11,087,365, forward strand.
GTTAGAAGGCAAGTCGACCCCGGAAACTATATGAGACGGATTAGTTTGAAGGATAATGTCATTGACATGTTGCTACTGTTTAATTTTATTTTTCATGTCTGAAATCTTAATCAGAAAAATAAAAAAATCTGCAAGATAATACCATACCGCCATACGTCTACCTTCTTCGCTACCGATCGGTTGTACGTATACCTTTTCCTCAAGCTTTGCTACGTTGTTGTTTGAGTGTCGCAGTTTGGTTATATATTTGTTGTTTTATGTAAATCATCGTGCAAAATTCTGAACTGAGTAGTTCAAGTGCACTTATGCCTCCAAGAAAATTAAAACGCCAAGTTACTTTGTGTGTCAGCGAAGACAATAGTATAAAACTAATTCGATACGTTATTAGGTGACAAAAAAAGACAAGTGCCATTGTGCTCAAAAAACTTATGTAGTTTTTGGAATTAGTGTTTTCACTGTTTAATGTGGTAAAAGAGAATGTGATGCTGACTTCTCCGCAACGATCTGGCCATAGGCTGTCTTTTAAAGACAAGTTTGACGAGATCACATTTTCAGCCATTCAGTTTTTAAAACTGTCATTATAAACGTCTAGTCAAAGTGAAATCCGATTTGTTGCTGATCCAAAGTGAACCTTTGTTTCTCGTGCGTCACAAACAAGCAACGTGAGATGCGCCTCAAGCAAGCATTAAGGAAGGAGTTTTGGTCAGAAACATTCCACATAAACGAAGTCGCGTATCTATACTGATATATACGCAATATCCGAATAAAACTGCATGACTCAAATTAACTAAATTCTAAAATTTCTCATTCAATACTCCATGAATTTGCATAGATACAATTTCAAACTAATCAACTAACCACATATTATTTTTGGCAACGACACTATCTTTTTATTGCGATAAAGCGGCAACACAGACATTTGGCGGGAAGAGTGACAAGTGCGGACGCTTGCGTTTTTTATTATCTAAAACTAGTGCATTTATCTTGTTTTATGTGCGGGAGTGGTGATTTCTTGGACATAAAAGTTGTGTTAACGTGCTATAGTGAAAGACAATGATATTCTATTTCTATTTCTATTTTTGGTCATGGCTTTCTGCCGAGGCCAATGTCGGCAATTCCGCCAAAATCAAACGTGCGATGGAGATTTCGTGTGTTTGTGGTTATTACAATAACCAATTTCGCAGTGCTCAGAGTTCAGTTTGACACGTTGAGATCTTGTTTAAGTTAGTGGGTAAACTGCAACAAATATTACCAAAATTTTTGCTACTTACACACACCAGTATATTTATACTTAAATAGATTAAGATCAGGTTAATGTGTTATTACAACATAGAAAAGCACGTAATGTAGGGTAGTATTGAGTCATAGTTTGACATTATTGCGGCTGATAAATGATATTAACGTTGAATATAGATGACGGGAAGGATGTGTTAGTAGAGAGGCAAAGTTGATGGGAAGAGGAATCTTTAGTTTGGTTATTTGGGTATACAAGTCGGGAGGGGAATCATTTAAAGGACAGTTGAAAAAAATATGATCCAATGACCCCTCGTCCAGTCCACATTCGCATATCGAAGAGTCCCTTATACGGATTTTGTGCAGGAAAACAGGTGATGAGCAGTGGCCTATAAGCAGCCTACAAACAACTGAAATTACAGGTTTGGGCGTTTTTTTAAAGTGGTAAAACCAGGGCTTCGGTGATATATTTGGTTGTATTGAGTGGTAGAATTTGCCTTTCTGCCTGCTGGAATTCGACCAGTGGTCTTGCCATGTAGACTGTATGGTCTTCTGAGGGAGCCTCAGAAGGTCATATCCCTGACAGACAAAATGTCTGAGGTCGGAGGAGGATGCAGATATAGCATCTTTAGCAAGGGAATCTGCACACTCGTTACCCCTGATACCGCAATGGCTCGGTATCCAGACCAGTTGTACAGTTTTGTGTTTTTGATGACTTGAGAGAAGGCTCTTTTTTATTTCCAAGATGAGGGAGCTGTGGAGCTTAGACTTGTAGGGATTTTGTTCCAGAGCTTGAAGGGTACTCTTGGAATCTGTGAAGATAACTGCTTTAGTTATATTATGGGCCTGTATAAATGTGCAGGCTTCGAGTACAGCAGTGCATTCACCGGTGAATACAGAGGACTCTTTAGGACATCTGAGTTTCATAGCTATCCGAGAGTTTTGGAAGTATACAGCAGCACCAGTGTAGCCCTCTCTGGACAGCCTCGATGCATCCGTGAAGAAACACTGAAAATCCTTCCAATGTCTTTCCACTGCCGCACCGAAAGCGGGGCCAGCAGACACGGAGGTTTTGTCAACTCCGATGTCATAGATAATGTGGGGTTTGAAGCATAGCACCTCATAATTATGTGTGAAGAGTGGGAGCCTGTCAAATTTTGCAATAGGAGTTTCTAGATGTTGTAAGGATCTAAACGCTTGAAGGATTAGGGGGGCTTCTTTGTTTTTCCAGTAGTTAGAATTAGTGTTACAGAGGGAATTCAGAACTTCAAGGTTTTGTAAGAGAGGGTGGGATTTTTGGGAGCATAGGCGGTAGATAAAGCGGTCCGCTAAGTATTCCCGTCTCAGTTTTAGAGGGGGTTCCGCACACAGGACCTGCAATGCATTTATGGGAGATGACTTCATACACCCTGAGATTATCCTAAGACATGAAGTCTGAATCCTGTCGAGCCGGCCCAATGCCTCTTTATTGCATGGGATCAGTAAGAATGAGCCGTAGTCCATCACGCTGCGAATGAGTGCATTGTAAATCAGCCTCATGGTAAATGGGTGGGCACCCCACCAAACCCCTGCAAGGGCCTTTAACATGGGGAGGATTCGTTCACACTTCTGGACTTGGTGCTGTAAGTGGTGGTGGCCAGCCAGCTTTGAGTCCAAGTATACTCCAAGGAATTTTGTTTTGGAACATACAGGGATCCCATGCCCCTGGATATGAAGCTGAATAGGTGGAATTGCTCTCTTGCGGGAAAAAATTACCACGGAGCTTTTAGGTGCCGACAAGTTCAGTCCGTGGTTGAGTAACCACTGATTCAGGGAGTCCAGAGAAATGGCCAGTGATTCAGCTGCATCAGTAATGGAAGAATTCGAGACATACAATGCCAGATCATCTGCGTATTGTAAGATACGACAGTTACTGTTGAGGCATGACCCAATGTCTGCCGTGTACAAGTTATAGAGCATGGGACTTAGGACTGAGCCTTGTGGTAGACCGGACCAGATGCTACGTCGCTCAAATTCCTCGCCCGGGACTCTCAGAACCAGAGACCGGGACATGAGCATCTCACACACGCACTGTATCATCCTCGCCGGTAGTCTCAACTGTTGCATTTTCTGCTTGAGAATAGGGAGGAGGACGCTGTCGTAGGCGGATGATACATCGAGAAAGGCTGCCACGACAGACTGGTCGTGCGAGAAGGATATCCTGATGTCTGTTATCAAGGTCCCGACACTGTCCATTGTACTGAGGCCCTTTCTGAACCCAAATTGGGACCGTGGTAGTAACCCTCTAGATTCGACAATAAATTCTAATCGAGTTTTGATTAAGTGCTCCAAGATTTTAGCGAGGACAGAGGATAGCGCTATTGGCCTGTATCCATTTGGATTATCATTGGCTTTGCCAGGTTTTAGGATGGGGATAATTATCTGTGTCCTCCACAGGTCGGGGATCCAGCCACTCATGTAACAGTGGTTTAGGATGCGCAGGAAGTATGACTTGCTGTTAATGCCTGCATGAGTAAGGAATGAATAGGGAATACCATCGATGCCTGGTGCAGAATCCTTAACATGATTGAGGACCATATTCAGCTCATTCATGGAGAATGGGAGATCAAGGGGGTCCAGACCACATGAAGAGTTCCCTGTGGTCTGGATGCACTCAGCCCTGGATGGAACATAGAGGGGGGCAATTTTGTTAAAGAATAGCTCTGCCGTTTCACGATTCATTGATGAGTGACTGGCAGGGGCGCAACCTGCTCTAAATTTGTTAATGTTTCTCCAGACAATTGATGGTGGAGTGGTAGGAGCAAGCCCAGAGCAGAAAGTGACCCAACCCACACGCTTCTTACGGCGTAGCAACCTTCTAGTCTTAGCCTGTATTCGCTTGAAGTTTAACAAATTTTGCACAGTCATAGCACGATCATATCTTTTTTCGGCATCCTTCCTTTCCCTAATGGCAATAGTGCACTCATGATCCCACCATGGTGGGGATGGTATTTTACCTTGGGCAGAGTTTTTAATGGGGAAGCTAGCCTCCGCACAAGACTCAATGGCTCTGGTAAAATATTCCAGACATTCCTGCACCTGGCAGTGGGGGGTGTTATCTGGATTTTCTAAGATGGGGAGGGTAGAGATTTTACTATCTAATTGGGATGCAAATGAATCCCAATCAGGGTTAGACAAGTTAAATTTAAGGAGCGGGGGAAAACTTTTTTCTACATACGTTTTATCTGTGAAGTACACCTGGATTGGGTAATGGTCACTACCATGTGTCAGGTCACTACGTACCCAGCAGGCAGAAGATGCAATGTCAGCTGTGCAGAAGGTGAGGTCCACACAGCTACTATTTTGGCCAGGGAGGTTTCTGCGAGTAGGGCTACCATCATTGAGGATGCACAGGTTGAGATCATCCAGGATCTCAACTAAACCTATTCCAAAGGCATCACAGCGGTTTGAGCCCCATCTAAAATGATGACCATTGAGGTCGCCCATGACAAGCATAGGTCCCTGAATGTTTTCAAAGGTATTCCTGAGGATTGTTAAGAAATTTTGATGTGGACGGGCTATATATATGGATATAATTGTAATGTCTTCCACCTTTGCAGCAACCATGTTGACACCTTCGTTAGGTAAGGACAAGGGTAGATGAAGAAGGGGTACTCTACTATTAATAAGGAGGGCCGTTCCTCCATATCCATCAGATCTATCTGCCCTGAGGATGTTATAGTGTGGTATGCTAAAACTAAGGTTTGCAGTTAACCATGTCTCGGCGATGGAGCAAGCTATAGGTTTGTACTTATTGAGGAGGAATATGAGGTCGTGTTTTTTATGAAACACGCTCCTCACATTCCATTGCAGGAAGGTTAGGCGTGGAGCCATTTTTAAGGAGTGCTAAAAGGGTCGTCAGTATGTTGGCAACGTTGGACGGTGGGTTGTTGGAAGAGATAAAAGAGGTTATAATTTGTATCAGGAGTTCTAGAATGGGGATTATAGTGTCAGGAGCCTGTGAGGGGGTGTTGCTAATAGCGCAGCCATTGGGCTGTGAGGATTGAGGGGAAGAAATAATATTTTGGTGAGCAGTTTTGTCATAGGAGGGCAAGGGAGGGGTGTGAACTCTGGGTTTTAGTAATATAGTTTTACGATAAGACTGTGGGGCAGGATTTTTGGTAACATTAGCATAAGAGCTTGTCGAGACTGGAGGTACAACTTTGCTAGCTTCTGCATATGACAGCACTTTCTCTGCCATGGTAGTTTTAATTGCCCTCTGCCTGGTATACTCCGGGCACACTCTGCTATTTGCAAAATGGGTACCGGAGCACAACACACAAAAGGCTTCATCCTCAGTAATAAAACAGTTAAGGGCAGGGTGGTCATGTCCACACTTGAAACACCGGGGTTTAGACCTACAGAGAGATTCAATATGACCATACCTGCAACACTTTCTACACTGTATAGTGGGATATATGTACTGCTGTACTGGCAGGGAGGTATAGCAACAGAAGATCCTCTTGGGGAGGATCTGTCCGTCAAAAGTGACAATGCAGGTTTCAGTGGGCTTCCATTCAGTGGCTCCATCGCGGGTTACTTTGCGGTTAATCCGCCTTATTTTGAGTACTTGTCCACAGCCCTGTGGTACCGACATGTACGTCTTTGCCTCATCCTCAGACATGTCTGTAGGGACACCACGAACCACGCCTTGGCGGGTGGTCTGGAAGGAAGGAATGCGGGCATCAAGTTTGTTTGGGACTAGCAAGTGATGGTTAAGGAAGGAGTTAGCATCTTGGTAGAAAGCAAATTCTACTGAAACTCGATTGCGACCTACTTTTTTAACACCGTCTTTAACTACATTGTATACATTGAACTTAGATAGTAGTAAGCCAAAACTAACAGGGTGGATAGAGGCACCTGTGTTTGGTTGGGATTCAATATGCGAAACATGAACTAAGAAAGGAGCCTGGTCCTCGGATGTATACTGGGTGCGCCCAACTTGGCTTCTCTGCTGTTTGGGGGGACGATTAGAAAGTGTTTCGTCATCAACTCGGCGTTTCCGAGAGGAGTCCGCAACACTGCAGGCTACTTCTGCAAATTGGGATAGCGGGTTTGTTGAAATAATATTCGTGGAAGGGAATATGGGGGGAGTAGAAAAGGTAGGAGTCTCTGGGGTCGACGGATCAGGGGGGTCGGGAGGCTTTTCCTTACCCATGGTTAATTAAACACATATAGACAACACAAAACAGCACAATACCTTATCCAGGACAACACACAAGCTTTTGGATGTTAGAAACAAGTCTAAATTTGTCACTATTCACGCAGAAACACTGATTTTTCCAAAACGATCAAGACACACGAGGTTACCAAACACACGCCGACTTGCTTAATTTTTTTTCAATTCGTAGCGGTAAATTACACTGAGAGAAGTCGACAATGATATATATGCAGTGAAATGCTATTTTCTCTCTTGCCGCGAAACGTCCACTGACAACCTTAGTATAAGAATCACCATTATACTGAGGGCAAGGACCAGGACGTAGCCTGAGGACACGACATCGACTTGACAGGACTAATTAGAAGATAAGATTGAAGAAATATGATATAAAAAATAAGATTTGGCTAAAAGGTCTTAAAAACTAGGCCATTATATAATTATTAAAAAAAAAAGCGGCTACACTCCAAATGTCATTCTAGTCTTTATCTTAGGACACAAGAACAAAAAAGAGAGCTTTGGCGGGAAACAGCGAATGACGCGATCGCGCCGCTCCGTTATTAATTTTTCAAACTAGTGTATTTTCGGGTGTTTATGTGTAAAAATGATGGTGTTTTGAACATAAAAGCTTCGACAATGTGCACAAGTGTTGTGAAATTGGATAACTTAGTGGAACGCGTTATTTTCTGTTGCCGTCCAAAATCCACATATAACTGCAGTAAAATTTACCATCATTTTACTGCAGTAGAACTTTGAACAAACCTATACATGAATACGCTGCTATCAATAAGAATAATTAACTACCTTTGAATGAAGAAGATTAATTATCTACTTGAAAATTATCACTACAGAAGAAAAAATTAATACTTAATGGAAGATCAATAAATTTTGTTGTTGGCAACGCGTCACCTAGAAATTAGAACTTTGAACAAACCTATACATGAATGCGCTGCTATCAATAATAATAATTTACTACTTTTGAATGAAGAATATTCATTATCTACTTGAAAATTATCACTATAAGAAAAAGTTAATATAATATTCGTCGTGGCTAACTAAGTCCAAGCCGAACATCGCCAAAACAAAAAAAAAAAAAAGAACAAAGAAAAATAATCCAAGTAAATATTATTATTTTATAGTGGGTCAGTGTGGCGTCAGTGCACTTGTTGTGAAATATATTCTTGAAAATCTATCTTACGCTTTACAATGGCTCTGAATAAATTTATGCATCCCCGTAATATATACAAAGTGCCACCTGATTTCGCAAGGTTAGCAAAATTAGATCCAGAATTTTCGTCTATTGCAAAAGCGGTAAATAAGTCATGGTTTATAATCAAATATATTATATGTGTAATCTATACCTTTGCTACTTTATATTTAATAAAGCAAAAATCAATTTATTTTAACATACTAATTTGAAATTTTATTATAGGATGTTACTGGAAAGGTCTCAGTTGACTTTAAAGATGCTAACTCACTCAGAATATTGACTAGATGTCTATTAAAAACTGACTTCAATCTTGATGTAGAGATTCCAGATGACCGGCTGGTACCTACACTGCCGTTAAGGCTTAATTACATTTTGTGGCTAGAAGATTTATTGACATCTATTCAAAGAAATAGTGATGTCAGGGGACTAGATATTGGTAAATCTCTTTTCGTTTATTATTATTATATTACCTGTAAATTATAGGAATTTAACTAAGTCCCAGGAGTTCGTCTCAGCTGTCGGTGACAAGTGCACCGACACTGAAGGTGAACCATTTCAAGATTACTGGGACAAAGTTCAGGCGGCCATCCTTGGAGCGGCGAAGGTGGTGCTCGGTGAGTCTAAGGGTGGACGTAAATGTGACAAGGTAACTTGGTGGTGGAACGACGCAGTCCAGAGGGAGACTAGGGAGAAGAAAGCCTCAAAAAACTCTTTAAAAAGTGGCAAGCGACCGGATCTCCCGAAGCCCGCAACGCGTACAGGGATGCCAAGCGCGCCTCAAAGAGAGCTGTAGCCAGAGCCAGACGAGACCACTTACAACCTCTGTATGATAAGCTGAAATCGTCTGAGGGGCAGAAGCTCATCTATAAGTTGGCGCGCTCCAGGGTCAAAGTGGCACAGGATATATCCAAGTCTCGCTGTGTAACAGACCCTGAGGGCAACCTGTTAAGCGAAGACTTTGCTGTAAAGGCGCTCGTATTTCCACGAGCTGCTTAAAGAACAGCATTAAGAGGTGCAGCCTCCGGACCTTCCTCCGAATCAGGGATTAGTGCCACCGGTAACGGTTGGAGAAGTCCTGACTGCGCTTCGCTGCATGAAGAATCGGAAAGCTGTCGGACCCGATGGAGTCCCCATCGAAGCCTGGAAGGCGATGGGTCCTCGCGGTGTGGGCATCTTAGTAAACCTTTTTAACCGCATACTCATCAGCGGGCAAATCCCAAACCAATGGAGACTGAGTATTATTACTCCAGTCTTCAAAGGTAAGGGGACCGCGGTATAAAGGTGATGTGCCACACCATGAAGATCTTCGAAAGGATCATAGACTCTCGGATCCGGCAGGAGTGTACTCTCTCGGAGTGTCAATATGGGTTTCGCCCTGGTCATGGGACCACAGACCCTGTTTTTGCCCTGAGGGTTGTCGCAGAGAAATACAGGTCGAAGAACACGCCTCTCCTCTGTTTGTTTCTAGACATACATAAGGCCTTCGACTGTGTTCCTCGTGCGATGATCTGGTGGGCACTGCGGTCCAAAGGGGTTCCAGAGGTCTATATTGACCCTATCCGGGACATGTACTGTGACTCCGATTCCATGGTACGGACTGCTGTTGGCGACACGAAACCCTTCCCCATCACCGTTGGGGTACACCAGGGTCCGGTCCTTAGTCCGCTTCTGTTCAGTGTAATATTAGACGAATTGTCGGACAGCATCAGGAAATCGCATGAGCAGCCTCCATGGTTGCTCATGTATGCTGACGATATTGCGCTGGCAGACGCGGACAGGGGCAGATTGGTGCGACGTGTAAAAGCGTGGAAGGAGACGCTTGAGAACGGCGGTCTGAAACTAAATGTGGCGAAGACCGAGTACTTGGCACTAAACTCGACAGATCCCACATCCGTCCGCATAGGCGGTGATTTGGTCGAGCACACGGACCCGGTTAAATACCTAGGATCTGTTTTTCACACGTCCAGTGACATCGATTGCGATGTCAAGTCACGCATTGCTGCCGCGTGGGCCAAATGGCGGGAGATGACCGGTGTCATTTGTGACCCTAAAATACCGATCCGGTTGAAGGTACAGGTCTACAAAACCATAATTAGACCTGTCCTTTTACATGGCAGCCGATATTGGAGCGACACAAGCAGGAGCTGCGGGTCACGGAAATGAAGATGCTGCGGTGGATGTGTGGAGTCACGCGGATGGACCGCGTGAGGAACTCTCGCATCCGCGGCAGCCTTCACGTCCGTGACATTGCAGACAAGTTGCAAGAGTGTCGCCTTCGTTGGTATGGTCATGTCTTGCGCTTTTGTTTACGAAGGAAACAAATGTCTGGCCATGTCAGCCCCGCCGGGTCCCGGTAAGAGGGGAAGACCCAAGAAGTGCTGGCTTGACGTCGTAAGGGATGACATGCGTGCCAATGGTCTCACTACAGGGGAAGCCGACGATCGTGCGAAGTGGAGGAGAAAACGTAGGAAAGCGGACCTCGGGCGTCGCGAGACGCAACTGGGACAGACGCTCGGATTATGATGATGATATAGAAATGGAATTTATAGAAGCAGAGGTTTGATTTGTTTACAATACATACATACATATGGTCATGCCTTTATCCCCGAAGGGGTAGGCAGAGGCATACTATTCCCCCAACATTTCACCATATGGATTATATATATATATTTATGGACAAAACAGATAGAGCCCACTGCCGTGTTGAAATGGACAGGCACAGGCTGTGGCGACCTGCTGTTGAAATTTTTCAAGCCACCCGTAAGGCTTACAATTTGGATTAAAGACTGCCATTTCACAGCAACTGGGACCGACTGCTTAATGTGTCTACAGAAGCACGGAAATACTTGCAAATGTAAATGCCACAAAGTAACCATAGCAAAAGTTGCTAAACGCAGTGATCTTTACAGAACACTGATTTTGATCTTTTGTTTAGAATTGTCTAAAATAATATTCCCAAATTAAGGAAAGTTGCACATATATGAGATGCAGAAATAACACCAAAAATATATACAGCTGTAATTTTCTAAATAATATAATGTTCTGCAATTTTTGAAATGAAGTTATTAATTCAATGGCTTCCTTTTTGTGCTTAACATTTTTTTAATTAGTTAATATTCCATCTTTATAGGTACTGGTGCATGTGCTATTTATCCTTTGCTAGCTGCTTCGAAAAATAAATGGCATATGGTGGGAACTGAAACAGATGCTGAAAGTTTCTGGAAAGCTACAGAAAATATTGAAAGAAATAACTTACAAAAGTATATACAATGTAAGTGATATAATACTGGAAAACAGCCTAGGCTTTATCCACATTAAATTACATTTTTACAGAAGCATGTTACCAGTGCCAATAGGATTTTATTCTAGGACAAGTAGCTTATAGCACTTTCGAGAACAGAAATTATACTTCTTTTTATATGTTAGTGTAGTGCAAGTTTGGATAACTAACATAATATTGAAATTTCAACCTTGTATGATGAGTTTGAGTATGAATTTAGTTTGTAATTCATAATTCTTATAGCTACAGGTAGAATCTGTAGATTTTTTACTTTTTAATTAGGATATATTTTTGTGTAGTTTTTAAGACATTTTGATTTTTGTTAATTAGGCCAACGGTTTATTAGAAACTAGCTGTCCCGCCCGGCTTCGCCCGTGACATACTTCGAACCCCGTGGCACCTAATTAATCCCGTTGTACCCATTTAATCCCGTTGTTTAATAATTTCACATTCACAATAATGTATGAACATTTTCCAAATTCATTGATTACTTCTCTGGCACGGCGCGGTCGAATTAAATTAATTTCTTTGCGCCTAATTTTGAATTTGCGATAACTAGTAAGATATTCATTTAATTTGCAAGGTGTAAAGGGACAAAATAATCTTCATGAAATGCTGAAACCAACTAACGTAGTAAAAATGATAAGGATTAATAGCATATTTGTGTAAATAGCCTACAAATTACCGCTTAATAATTGCTGTTTTCTTTTTAAAGTATTAAAATGGATATAGTATGTTATTCTTAAGAGATAGTCGTCGCGGACTTTTTTGTAGACCTTTATTAGATGCACAATTGCACCATACATTATTTTGTTATATCTCAAAGGGTTTATTTAGGCAGCGTTTTTGTTGAAAACTCCCAGACGGCTAATTTTTCCGACATCCCCTACAAATATCGTTATAATTTGGTCAATATATACAAAAACATAACAAATTATACATAAAAACCTTCTATGAGAATCACTCTAACTATTAAAAAACCGTATCGTAATCCGTTGCGTAGTTTTAAAGATGTAAGCATACATAGGGACAGACAGCGAAAAGCGACTTTGTTTTATAATATGTAGTGAAATGATGTCACATAAGCCTGAACATCTCCCGAACTACGTATGCTATCCTAATGAAATGAAGACTGTTGAATTGAGAATTTTATTATAAAGACTAGCTGACCCGCGCAACTTCGTTAGCGCCACATAAGAGGAACAGAAAAAAAGAGACATTAGTTAAAGAGGGTGGCGCGTCGGGCTATTCTTATAAAACAACTTCTAAAGTATTCGCTTTTTTCGCCCACCCTCTAACCGCTAAAACCGTAAGCAAGTTACATCATAGATCTACTATACCCCTCCCGGAGTTTATATTCATTAATTTACTCTCTTTATAACGCTCAAAGAGTCAGTAAGCTCTACCATACCGCTTAAGGAGTTAATGGTCACCAAAATACTACTCTTACAGCGCTTTAGGTCTCAGTTAGCGCTACTGTTCCTCCACAATTGCTCTTCTATACCTCTTAAATTAGCGAAGTCTTGGAGCTCCCGGGTGGGATGCTCGCGCTTTGGTCTGGAGTACCAGAGAGCGAGCATGGCAGTCGAGGGGTTGGAATTTTGCTGTCCTCGCGTTTGGCCTCCGGTAAGTATGAGTACAAACTGGTGGGTCCTAGAATCCTCTGGATCCGTGTAAAACTTGGTTTGACGAAGATTTTCCTGGTAGCTGCTTACGCGCCCGTATCTTCGTCGAACGCGAGTGAGCTAGAGGATTTCTGGGAGAGTATGAGAGAAGCTCTAAATGTGATAGAAGGAAATGAAAGACTTATAGTATGTGGAGACTTGAATGGATGGGTGGGTACCGCTCGCGATGGTTTTGAGTCGGTACTCGGGAAGTATGGGGATAAAACGGTGAACGACGCTGGCAAGCGAATACTGGCATTTTGTAAGGAAAAGGATTTGTTTGTGGCGAACACAATGTTCAACCACAAACAAATTCATATGTATACGAGGAGATGTAAGTCAAAGAGAAGCATGATAGATCTATTCCTAATGGATAGTCGGCTCCGTAAACAGGTGATGGACACAAGGGTTTATCGAGGCGCTGAGCTGGGATCAGACCACTACCTAGTCATAACTAGGATTAGGGGTCTGTTCGCGGGTCGGCGTTATCGTACCGTGTGCTAGTAAAAGCTTGGCGACGTCAATGTAAGCAGTGAGAATGTGGAAAGTGTATGGCAGAACCTTAGGGATAGTATGATTAATGCCGCTGTGGAAGTGTGTGGAGAATCGAAAAGAGGCAGTAGTAATAAGCGTGATGCATGGTGGAATGAGGAAGTGAAAGAAGCAGTTCGAATGAAGAAGAAAGCATGGCTAGACTACTTAGTCTCGCGAAATGATTTTAATATGAAAGAGAGATACAAGCTGCAGAAAGTTAACACGAAGGCACTGATAGAAGAAGCTCGTGAAAGGTGCAGAATGAAAGCGGATGAAAGGTTATCGTCCAATTTCCGGGATAATGCCAAGCTCTTCTGGAAAGAGGTAGGCAAGACCCGGAGTTGTTCGTCAATCTGCAGTATGAATAAAGTGCTTAGTGTTAACAGTGACGTCCTAACAGACCAAACTGACGTCCTGCAGAGATGGAGTGAATATTATGGAAATATGTATGCAAGAAAAGACAGAGATGCCACATCGGGAAGTGGAGCTCACTTCGATGCTCTGGATCCCGGTGTAATTGAAGTCATTAGTATGAAAGAAATAGACCAAGCGATAAGAAGTATGAAATGTGGTAAGGCTGCGGGAAAAGACAGAGTTACTGCTGAGATGATCAAGTACGGTGAGTCGCGTGTCTGGGACACACTATGTCTGTTATGCAACTTGTGCTGGCGGACGGGTGAGGTCCCGGATGACTGGCGAGTAGCAGTTGTAGTACCTATTTACAAAGGGAAAGGCTCGCGCCTAAACTGCTCCAGCTACAGGGCGATCAGCTTGGTCAGCTTAGCTAGTAAGGTGTATGCAAAGGTTATAGGCACGAATACAAGAAAAGTCTGAAAGGTAAAATATGGGAGGCTCAATGCGGATTCCGACGTGGAAGAGGTTGCATGGATCAAGTGTTTTCTCTCCGCATGATCGCGGAAAAGTTTCTGGCTGTTAGCCAGAAGGTTTTTTGCGCTTTTGTGGATCTAGAGAAAGCATTTGATAACGTTGTGAGAGAAACGCTGTGGGACTTGATGCCCGGATATGGTGTGGACGGCTCGCTACTGCGGGCAATACAGTCGCTTTATAGGGACTGTAAGGCTTGCGTGCGAGTAGGGGGGGATGTGTCACCTCTTTTTGATGTCTGTACAGGCGTCAAACAGGGATGTGTCATGTCCGCCTGGCTGTTCATAGTGTATCTGGACAGTTGCCTGCAGAAGTTGAAAGATTTTAATATGGGTGTGAATTTGTGTGACTTTACAGTAAATGGTCTGCTGTACGCTGATGATGCGGTGCTCATGGCCTCATCAGAAGCCGACCTTCAGGCATTAGTCACTAATATGTAAGAGGAGTGTGAAAGTAAGGGTCTTCGCTTGAATGCAAGTAAAACTAAGGTTCTAGTATTTGAAAGAGGTGACGTAAGAACTAAATGCGAGATTAGGGTAAACCAGGAACGTCTAGAGCAAGTGAATGAAATTGTGTATTTAGGAAGTATGTTTAGTGCGGATGGAAGATGTGATTCGGATGTAGAACGGCGAGTAGCTGCCGGAAACAAAGTTAACGGTGCTTTGTCCCAGTTAGTAAAGCGACAAAACATCGTAAAAGAAGCACGCATGGCGATTCATAACGCAGTGCTAGTGCCAACTTTGCTTTACGGTAGTGAAACCTGGGTATGTCAGCAGATGCATGAAAGTAAATTGAATGCTGTGGAGATGCGATCACTTCGAAAATTGTGCGGCGTTACCTTGGCCGACCAAATATGTAACGAAGTGATACGCAATATGGCAGGTTTGATTGAAAGTGTCAGCGCTAAGCTGGAAAAGGCGTGCTCCGTTGGTTTGGACACGTCCAACGAAAGAGTGAGGAACGATTGACGAAGAATATATATTGTTCAAAAGTAGAGGGTAGAAGGAGTCAGGGTAGGCCGAGACTTACATATGAAGACCACGTGAGCAGATTGCTCAAAAACGGAAAGGTCAAACGTACTCGGATACCCAGACGTGCGTGTATGAAGCGATTGATGAATCTCGAGGAAGCGAAAGAAGTATGTATGGATCGCGAAGCCTGGCGATCTGTCCTCTCTGACTACCCCGTCAGGGATACAGCGTGAAGATAGTTAAATTCATTCTATAACTCCACTACATTGCCATAGTGGAACCTAAGATCATAAGAATTTGTGCCCAATCCGGGGGAATAGTAGAGTTATAGTTTGCTATAACTCCTATGTGATAGCACTTATTGATGACCTTAGGATCTCTTTAGCTCTTTTATAGCTCTATTCTAACTCTTATAGTAGCGCCTAATGTTAGTTGGGAAGTACCTAAGTACATGAACATGACATAATATATGTATACATAACATGTATCTTTGAAAATTACAATCTTCCATACAACCGTTTATCCCTTATTTACGTCCTTAGGGATAAAAATTCACAAAACTCCTTCATAGTCCTTCAAAACTCCTTCAACCTACGTGTTAAAAGAAACCCCAATGCGAAGTTTGGACTTCATGACTCCGTTAGCTCCGTGGATTTCGTGATTAATGAGTCAGTTAACACAACCCCTGTTTTTTACCTAATTATAGGTAAACTTTTGCGTAATCGCGATACACGTGCCTATTTATTTGTAACCAGAAACAGGTAACCGTAAATTGGTAAGTTTTTTTTTTACCACTGAGGTGGCACATGATCAAAAGTGGTTACTATAGCCTGTGGACGTTTGTAACACCAGAGGTGTTGCACTCGCGCTACTAAAACGGCAAAAGCCTTCTAATACCTCCTTTGAACAATCCCAACTGTTTGACATTATAGAAAATCATGGCAAGTTAAGAACAGGGAAGCTTTTATAAGTTATAAACGTATTTTAGAGCTTCGGACTTAAAGTGTTAGGATGATCACCGTGTCTGTGCGACGTGGTGCTTTGATAGAAAGTGGCTATAGGTATCATGTAAAACAATTCCTCAGAACAAAATAATATATAGGTGATCCAACATGCTAAGGAGGCGCAGTCTCCCCTATCACTATATTCAATCTGGGATTGCAAGTAACCGGGAAGGCGCTAAGATAAAGAAGAAGAGTTGGAGAGCGGTGTGAGCTTGAACTGCAGCAAAGAGAAGTTGTGGAATCGAAAAATTTAAAAATATTCATAGTACTTTTGCAGCAATTAGTCAATATAAAAACTGTTTTGTTTACTTTGCAACAAAAGTTTTAAGCTAAACAGAAAAAATATTAATTTTATAGCGATATGAAGTCCGCCGGAGTCATCTAGTACAAAATAAAAAAAAACGATAGTAAACATATTATTCTTAAAATTACTTTTTTTATGATTGTTTTTTTCGCTGTTATTAATAATTTTCTTCATTTTAGTACTTTTTATTGCACGGTTTTCCTCCATGAACTCTTCTGACAGCTTCCATGCGATTAGGCAGGCCGTACACCAAATATCGGACCCGTGTCTGAGGAATACCGTCCCATTCCTCCACCAGTGCTTGTTTGAGCTCGGGAAGCGTGATTGGTGGGGATGTCCTTGAGGATGTCCTTGGGGCCCCTTTTGAATCTACAGAGCCCACCAGGGTCACACTTGCCATTATGTTAGAAGGTGTCTGATTTATTTAATTCGTTTTTTTTTTTCAGTAATGGACAATAAATCAAGAACAGTTATTTCACATGTGTTCATCAATGATAAACAAGAATTTGATTTTTGCATGTGTAACCCACCATTCTACAGCAATATACAAGAATTGTGCGATTCTCGTAGCCCAGCTAGGTCTTTGTTATTAATTTATTTTCTTATTTTATGTTCTAGTAGCATTTTAAATTTGTAACTTTGAATTTTCACTTACTAACTATCTTCACGCTGTATCCCTGACGGGGTAGTCCGAGAGGACAGATCGCCATGCTTCGCGATTCATGCATACTTCTTTCCCTTCTTGCAGATTCATTCATCCATCGCTTCATAATGCACGCCTAGGTATCCAAGTACTTTTGACTTTTCCGTTTTTGAGAAACTGCTCACGTGGTCTTCATATGTAAGTCTCGTCCTAGCCGGACTCCTTCTACCCTCTACTTTCGCACAATATATATTCTTCGTCAATCGTTCCTCACTCATTCGTTGGACGTGTCCTAACTAAAGGAGCACGTCGTTTTCCAGCTATTCAAATATGAAGTGATACGCTATATGGCGTATCACTTCGTACGTATTCGGTCGGCCAAAGTTACACCGCACAATTTTCGAAATGATCGCATGTCCACAGCATTTAATTTAGTTTCATGTATCTGCTGACATACCGGGTATATACCATATAGGTTTCGCTACCGTAAAGCAACGTTAGCACTAGCACTGCGTTATGAATCGCGAGTTGTGCTGGCTTCTTATAGGAAGCTTTGTCGCTTTACTAATTGGGACAAAGCACCGTTAAGCGTGTTTCCGGCAGCTATTCGCCGTTCTACATCCGAAATACATCCGTCTACGCTAAACATACTCCCTAAATACACAATTTCATTCGCTTGCTCTAGTCGTTCCTGGTGAAGGGCTAGCGTATTTATACAACTTGTAGTTGAACAACTATTGGGTTGTGTATCATTAGTCTATAGGGCTATATTGAAGCGCGTATACTGTCAACTCGATAGTTATTCGACAAAAAAGTAAAAAAGCTGTATCCGAGCTATTTGATTAAAAAGTTGGACAACTATCATAAAACGCTTAATTTGTATTGCATTGTATTGATAAGCACATACCATCGACTGAACAGTCGATCCGCGACAAAACATTTTAGTCGATGCAAAAGTTGTATATATGCGCTAGCCGTTACTCAAGTCTCGCATTCAGTTCTTACGTCATCTCCCTTTAAATACTTAAACCATAATTTTACTAGCATTCAAGCAACCCTTACTTTCACACTCCTCTTTCATATTAGTGACTATGCCTGAAGGTCGGCTTGAGGCCATGAGCATCGCAGCATTATCATTGAAACTTCACATCTGCTTTATATACACACATAGCTGTGGCTTTACAAATTACATGTAGCTATGGTTACTTACCTACACATTTTTTTAATGAGATATTATTAGGTAATACCATCTTAGGATCTGTAGGACATGTATCACAGAAATAAAAACATTTTAGACTTCCACCCAAAAATGGATTTACTGGATCACCTCAAGAGCTTATTACTGAAGGTGGAGAATTAGAATTCTGTAGAAAGCTGATAAGAGAAAGCAAAGATTACAAGGAAAACATACTGTAAGTAGAATAAAAGATACGCTTTTTCGCCGCATTTGAATCCTGCATTTTAGCGACTTCTCCTATTCTTACTGTGTTCTGACGTAGTTTCGGAGTTGCTAGTTTCAGCGATTCAATTGTTTCAACTAGTATTTTTAAAAGTGCTGTGTGGAACGCTCGTTAGGTTCATTTTTAGTAGTTAAATGAAACTATCGTGCGCATAGAACGCTTTATAGTTTCATTTAGTTTATAAGAAGCGACTAAACTCGGGACTCGCATGAGGTTAGGTATCTAGGACCTCGTCCGTTAGTCAGCAAGTGGACCACTTGCATCTCGGCTAACATCATCATCATCATCATCCGAGCGTCTGTCACATCGCCATGTCACCATCGCGAAGCCCAGGGACCGCCTTCCTACTATTTCTCTTTCACTCACACGGTCGTCGGCATCCCATGTAGTGAGACCATTGGCACGCATGTCATCCCTTACGACCTCAAGCCAGCACTTCTTGGGTCTTCTACTCTTACCAGGACCCGGCGGGACCGACATGGCCAGACATTTGTTTCCCACGTAGCCCGGCGGTTGCCGCAAGACGTGACCATACCAGCGAAGGCGACACTCTTGCAGCTTATCTGCAATGTCACGGACGCTAAGGCTACCGCGGATGCGAGAGTTCCTGCCATCCACCGCAGCATCTTCATTTCCGTGACAGTTCCTGCTTGTGTCGCTCCAATATTGGTCACGCCTCACTGACATGTAAAAGGACAGGTCTAATGATGGTTTTGTAGACCTGTACTTCCAACCGGATCGGCATTTTTGGGTCACAAATGACACCGATCATCGCCCACTTTTTATCCCACGCGGCAGCAATGCGTGACTTGTTACTTGACGTGTGAAATACAGATCCCAGGTATTTAACCTGGTCCGTGCGTTCGACCAAAGCACCGCCTATGCGGACGGATGTGGGATCTCTCAAGTTTAGTACCAAGCAGTGGCAGCTGTACCTTAAGTGCGCTCGTGCGCTGAACCACCAAATCAAAAGATTAAAAAATATTAATTGGTCGTTATTTAAAAAAAGACTTTTATTATTATAATTTTTAAACATACATAATAAGTAATAAAATATCGAATGATTATAAATCAATTTACACGCTATGGTATACTATTAAGACTTATTTTCCCTGTGATGTAAAATTGAACCGCTAATACAACTTGTATGAGAGGAGAGCAAATGACGCCTGACGCGTGAAACAAAACATAGTTCATAGAAATGTACCGAGTAATGAGCCTGTTCTCGTGCGCCGCACCTGCGAACCGAAACCGAACCGAGAGCACTCGAATACGAATACTCGTAGGTAATTGACGATTATTGACGAAATTCGCCTGTGATGCGTTCATTATTGTTTGCGTAGACTTACTATAGTATCTTAATTTATTTTCGTTTTGGTTTTATTCTTTACTGTGTCTACAGTGTGTAGTGTGAGTGAATATGAGCATAAATATTGATTTACACTAAGTATGTCAAAATAACAAATTTATACAAACATTACCCGAAAGGAATCCCGAAGTTTATATTTCGGTTCAGAAAATGTCATCGCATTGATTTTATGTATAAAAAATAATAAAAATGAACATATTTTATGTAGGTAAATTTGTTTTGTTGCAATTTCCAATCATACTAAGTGAGCGAGTAAAGTGCACCACCAGTTCGATAACCCACCAGCCGCCACTGGTACCAAGTACTGGGTCTTCGTCAAATTAAGTTTCAGACCGCCGTTCTCAAGCGTCTCCTACTTCTTCACACGTCGCACCAATCTACCCCTGTCCGCGTCTGCCAGCGCGATATCGTCAGCATACATGAGCAAACATGGAGGCTACTCATGCGAGACCCTAATGCTGTCTGACAATACGTCTAATATCGTCAGCATACATGAGCAAACATGGAGGCTACTCATGCGAGACCCTAATGCTGTCTGACAATACGTCTAATATCACACTAAACAGAAATGGACTAAGGACCGAACCCTGGCCTGACACGAAACCTTTTCCTGACGGTGATGGGGAATGGTTTCGTGTCACCATCAGCAGTCCGAACCACGGAATCGGAGTCGCGGTACATGTCCCGGATGACCTCAGTGCCCACCAGATCATCGCTCGAGGAACACAGTCGAAGGCCTTCTGCATATCAAGGAACAGACAGTGCAGAGGCGTGTTCTTCGTCCTGTATTTCTCCGCGAGAAACCTCAGGTCTAAAACAGGGTCTGTGGTCCCATGACCAGGGCGAAACCCATATTGACACTCAGAGAGAGTACTCTCCTGCCGGATCCGGGAGTCCATAATCCGCTTGAATATCTTCACCTCTGTTTGCTGCTTATTTAGCAGCTCGTGGAAGTACCGCCATCTCTCCTTCACCGCGAGGTTTTCGCATAGCAGGGTGCCTTTAGGGTCTTTTACACAGCGGCACTTACAAATATTCTGTAACGCTTTGACCCTGAAATGCGCCAACTTATAGATAAGCTTAAGCCCCTCAGATGATTTCAGCTTCTCATATAGAGATTGTAAGTGTCGTTACACCACCATGTTTCCCTGTTCGCTGTATCGCTGCCCAAAACGATTCCCTCCGCCTGGAAAATACTACGGCTAACTCTATCGCACGCCCAGTCAGCGTGCCAATATTCTTCGTAGCACGTAGAATATTGGCACCTACACATATAACACTACTAACTATGTTTATTATATAGTATGTATACGTATACGACGAAGGGGCCCTCTACACCCCTGCAACCCGGCTAACATATTTAATAATAACTTTAAATTATTAAAAAAAATCGTAGATTTGTGTAGTTCAAACGAAGTTTCTTAACGCGGCTTACGGAGAGTGCGATTAGTAGAAATCGTCACGTAACTAAGTGCCGTATGCTGTGTGTATTAGGCCTATTACAAATAAATGAGCTTACGAGCAAGTGAGTGCGCTGCCTGGTGCGCAACTTTCTCTCTCTCTCCCTGTCTCTTTTTATCATATAACCTCAACCCGTCAAAACACGATTGTGAAGACACGTATAAATTTCGTGAAAACATATTTGTTATTTGTCTTGTGTAAGGAACTTTGTTGTTAATGAGGCGGAGGGACTAGTTCGCTACATACATGCACGTCTGGGTATCCGAGTACTTTTGACTTTTTTAATACTAATATCCAAATTAATTAATTTTAGACTTTTCACAACTATGATTGGACATAAATACAATTTGAATGTCCTAATACAAGATTTGAAATCCGAAAATCTAAGGTATACTCATACAGAGTTTTGTCAAGGGCGTGTCACGAGATGGGGTTTGGCTTGGACCTACAAGGAATATGACATTTTCAATTTAGGTAAGATTCCATTTCAACACTATAATTTTTATATAAATAAAGCGCTCGTGGTCCCGCGGTCTCCGTGTTTGGTAAACGATCACTGAGGTACGCAACTTTCACTATGGCTGGTCCTCGGATGGGTGACCACTTTGTAGCATTTACATTTGCGAGCGTTTCCGTGCTTCGGAAGGCACGTTAAGCCGTTTGTCCCGGTTGCCAGTAAAATGGCAGTCGTTAAGCCTGGTTGAAGGCCTTATAGGCGGCTTAAAAAATTTCAACAGCAGGTAGCCACAACCTGCGTCTGTCTATTTCAACACGGCAATGGGCTCACCACCTATTACGTGGGACAGGAATCCACACGGTGAAAAGTGGGCATATAATATGCCTCTGCCACCCCTTCGGGGATAAGGCGTGATGGATATTTATTATTTATTTATAATTTTTAATACAATAACAAGTAATTATTTTAATTGCGTGCTATTTATATTTATTTATTGCAGTGCCACCAAGAAATAAACCAAGAAAAAAGCATAATCCCATAGTTTATTTATTACCAGAAATAGCTAAATGCACTTATAACATCGAAGTAGCCTTAGATAAGATTAAAGAGATATTGACAAACCTTGGTATTTCGCATAAATTACTTGATAAACGCGGCAATAATGTGGCTCTAGAAATTACAGCACACACAAATACTTGGTCTAATCAAAGGCGAAAACGGAGACTTGATAAGAGAACAGCAGAGGGAACCAAGCGATCTAAACTACACGATGTTGTAGAAGAATCTAAAAGTGATTCACCCGTAATAGAAAACTGTGGAGAAATTAATCTTCTTAGTTCTGAAACATCGAAAAATAATAGTACAAATAATAATGAAGTAAAAGGACCTATAGAAGATATTAAGAACGAGGCGTTAGTTCACGCATTTTTTAAACTAATAAAAAAAGAGACTGACGTTTTATTGGAAGTGGAATTTATTGATGGGAGTTCTGGAAAAGAAGGGGTACACCAAATATTGCAATATATAAAAAATCATTGGAAATAAATCGTTACAACCGAAGTAGTTGTTCTATTTATTACAACTCCCTAAATATTACAAGTTTGCTCCCGTTGGCAATCACTTTATTGTTGTAAATTATTTTGTTATTTGTTGCAAAAGTGGACCCACATAGAAAATTTGCCCGATTTGTTGAAATTTATGGTTAATGCTCTGCTTCTTAGGGTAGTAGCGTGATGGTACATAGTCTATAAATAGGCTATCCAATACAAAAACATTTTTTCCATTCGGACCAGTAGTTTCTAGTAGACCAGAAGAGATTAGCGCGTTCACCAAACAAACAAACTCTTCAGCTATTATATTATATTAGTATAGCTACAATGCCCTGTCAGCCACCCTGAAAAAGAATCGTCATCTGTATTAATAAAATTACGGGGTTACTTACTATCGAAACCCTTACATTAACACAGGGATTTTCTAATATATCACTCCAAATGGGCGAAATAAATCTAAGAACTAGTCTCAGATCTTCAGAAGTAGATTAACACAGATTGAAGAACGGCAGACTTTTGGTGAAAAATGACTAACGATGATAACTAAGCAGAAAATTATATACACACTAGCTGATGCCTGCAGCTTCACCCGCGTGGTGAAGTTTTACCGTACCCTTTTCCCCCAGTGCTTAGTTTACTAAGCTAATATGTTATCCTTAAGAGATAGACATGCCATCGCGAACTTTTCTGTAGACCTATATAAGATACAAAATTCCACCATACATAATTTTGGACCGATAATAAAGGAGGGGAGGAGGATCCCACCTCGATTCGTTAATCGCGTCATGTATTTTATAACAAACTTGACATCCGAATGGGACCAAGAGTGGAGATTTCTGTCAGTACCTACATCTAATATTATATAATTTGTGTCTAGCACATAAGACCTTTTAGCCTTTTTGTTACCACCTCACTAAAAAGGCAACGGGTTCAAAATTTCTTCCAAATTTAACATCTAAAATTGAAACTATTCGGCCCTTTAGACACACCCGTTCCGTGCTTCGGAAGGCACGTTAAACCGTTGGTCCCGGTTGCCAACAAAATGGCAGTCGTTAAGCCAAGTTGAAGGCCTTATGGGCGGCTTAAAAAAATTCAACAGCAGGGTCACCACAGCCTGCGCCTGTCCATTTCAACACGGCAATGGGCTCACCACCTGTTACGTGGGACGGGAATGCAAACAGTGAAGTGGCGTTTTAAGTTCTATGTAACGAGCACTAATAAACTTATTTAATCGACCAATGTTGTTTTGAGTGGACTTTTGGCGCGAACATTAACAATGACGCACGTTTGTCGTATATTATTTTATAATTCGTGTATAATTCTATAACTAGTGTATAATTCGTGTTATTGTGTTTAATAATGGTGGAATATTATACATAATCCATCCACGTCCAGTCCGAGACTACTAGGACTTTAATTGGTCGTGCTAGTTAGTGTCTAGCATATAAGATCTTTTAGCATTTTTGCTACCAAATTACTAAAAAGGCAACGGGTTCAACATTTCTTCCAAATTTAACATCTAAAATTGACACATTTTATTTTATTAAATTTAAATTTCCGAGCTTCGGAAGACATTTTAAGCTGTTGGTCCCGGTTGCCAGTAAAATGGTTCGTTTCGTTCAGGCTGGTTGAAGGTCTTATGGGCGGCTTGAAGAATTTCAACAGCAGGACGCCACAGTCTGCACCTGTCCATTTCAACACGGCAATGGGCTCACCACCATATAGTATGCCTCTGCTTACTTCTTCGGGGATAAAGGCGTGACAATGTGTATGTGTATGTATGAGTTCGAAAAAGTGCATTAGTGAAGGAAAGTGATATATTGCAATGAATAGCGGTGTTGTTTGTGTTAGTGCCAAATTTCCATAGGGCGCTGCAATAAGGGTTCCATTGCCTTATTGGGGCAAGGATCAGGACCTAGGACAGGACTTGACATCGACAAACGACTAGACATGAGTAAAACTAAATAACAAGAAAAGATTAATACTGAAGACTAGGCTGTATGGACAAATTTCCTTGCCTGCCCAAGATGGGTGAAGACAACTTACAAGCAATGGAGAACACAAAAAGGTCAAAATATTGCTATCAAATACAGCTAAATTTGGAGCGTAGCTTATGTACATTACATTACTTTTGGGTTCAAAGGTTCATAAAAAAAATAGTTTATTGGGTGTTTTAATTGTTGAATTAAAGCAATAAGGGACAATGCAGTATTTTCTTACCATTTCACTACTGATAACTTTATAATTTTGATTTTTACTGCGACGCGCTGTGCGAACGAGAGTGCTACTGTTAAATCTGTTGCGTTGTGACGTCATCGGCCACTTTGCAGCCGCTCGCGTTTTAAAAACTTTCGGCCAGAAATACGCACTTTGATCGTAAATAATTCAGCCAATTTTTTAAAATATAAAAACACGGTTTTTTCGTAATTTATTGTAGAAGAACGTTTGTCAGGTCCATTGTTTGTTTTGAGGAACGTTTGGCGGGAAGAGTGACAAGTGCGGACGCTTGCTGTATATTATTTTGTAAAACTTGTGCATTTATCTTGCTTTATGTGCGGGAGTGGTGGTTTCTTGGACAAAAATAGCTTTAACGGGCTATAGTGAAAGACAATTATATATATGCAGTGAAATGATATTTTCTCTCTTGCCGCGAAAAGTCCACTGAAAACGTCAGTATAAGAATCACCATTATACTGAGGGCAAGGACTAGGACCTAGGACTGAGGACACGACATCGACAAAGACTGGACAGGACTAATTAGAAGTTAAGATTGAAGAAATATGACATATAAAAATAGGATTTAGCTAAAATGTCTTCGTAACCAGGCCATAAAATAATTGTAAAAAAAATATGTTTGTTTCGACTTTTGGGGCGAACATGAGCAGTGACGCACGTTTGTCGTATATTATTTTCAAAAACTAATGTAAAATTCGTGTTTTTGTGTTTAATAATGGTGGAATATTATACATAAAGAGCTCGGAAGTGCATTAGTTAAAGAAATTGCAATGAATAGCTGTGTTGTTTGTGTTAGTGCCAAATTTCCATAGATAGCCACAATAAGGGATCCATTGCCTTATTGGGGCACGGACTAGGATCTAGGACTGAGGACTTGACTCGACAAACGACTAGACAGGACTAAAACAAAATTACAAGAAAATAAATACTGAAGACTAGGCTGTATGGACTAGGTTTCCTTTGCCTGCCCAAGAAGGGCGAAGACAACAAAAAAAAATTAAGTGATTGTCGTGGTTTTGTTTGATTTGATTGCATGTAGGTATCTTGTATTATATATGTTTTGACAATAAAAACTATAATTACTAAGATACTTCTAACATGAACCTGTAATATACCACTTACGGTTTGTTTGTAGCGAATACAGTTTGTATTATGGAAGTTGAACGGACCCCGGCAGAAGCGCCAGTCGAATATCCCTCTGCTCCAAACGTTGAGGAATCACCCAAGACAGAACTAATTTCTCCTATAGTACCTGTAGTAGCTAATGGCAATGAAACAGCGACACCATCAACACCAAAAGATTCACCTAAACCTAATCCTCGGAAACCGAAAAAGCGAAAACAAAAACTCCGTGATGTGACAGCTCCTCGGCAGCCACTTACAGGTTATTATTATTAGTATTCCCTGGTAAATCCTTAAACCATGATAATTAGTTCCTTAATTCAAAGATCTATAATTTTAGGATATGTCAGGTTTTTAAATGAACGACGAGATCAATTGCGTGCCGAGCAACCAGACTTAGGATTTGCAGAGTTAACTCGCCAGTTAGCTAGTGAATGGAGTAAATTACCTGCTAAAGAAAAGCAACAATATTTAGACGCAGCAGATCATGATAAAGAAAGGTATTTAAATTATGGTATAAATATTTAAAAAAAAAAAAGTATATTGTCTATACATAATATTCAGACATTTCTTAATTCAAATTTTTGATTTAGATATGTAAAGGAATGGGCAGAGTACAAGAAAACAGATGCATATAGAGCTTTCAAGATGGTACAAATGAAACATAAAGGAGGTCCTGTATCAAAGAAAACAAAACTAAATTCACCTGAAATTACTGCCCCTTCAGGTAACTTTTTATCCTTAATTAATGAGAAAAAACCGTGTTAAGTGACATCACCAGAAAATATGTTTACAATCAACCTCCACTGCCGCATGTGGCCCTTTCCTGATCATTTTTGGATAGTAATTGACCTTATTGTTTCATACTGGCCTGATGGGTTGAGTTTCTGTTTTCTGTCTTGTCTTGTCTAGTAGCCACCTTGTCTAGTGCACCAATTGTAAATCAGGCTGATGAAGATCTCTGTAGAGTATAACTTGTAACTTTAGGCATCAACATACCATCATTGTATAAAAACATACCCTAGATGTGCTATCAAATAATTTTTATTTTGTGATATTTGGGATGATAATAATACTAAATATGTCCCATTAACTCAAAACTCAAGGACCAAATATGCTTAACACAATATAAGGCAGTATAATATGCCTTTGTCAACCCTTCTGTGATAAATGTGTGACTAATAAACTCAAAACTCTTAGTTTACATCCAATGATTTAAATTGTCAATAATTTAATACCATAGAGTGCTGTGCCCACCATGTTAACAATGTTAACAACACAAAATTAAAATGTTAGTAATCTATTTTTGCAGCTGGAACATTAGTAGCACCTGAGCCAAGTAATCCTACAGTTACTGCAAATAATAGTACAGTTGGGCCAGCAGGAAATATCCCTCGCCAACCAACTCCTCCACGACCCAGACCATGCATAACTCCAGCGTCAGTAAGTACACAACATTTTACATGTTTATGATGTAAGTCTGACAAGTGTATGTGTTGTGAAATGAATGAATATCAATATGTTTTATAGATTGAGTAGGTGTTTTCTATAATTAGTACTAAAGCTAACCTCCTCTTGTGCCGTTTGCTGTGAAGGCAAATATATACGAAAGATTTAGCATTTAATCAATGAATTATTTGTTTTAAAATTGTAATCTTATTGGGTTATCGAGTTCTTTATTATATCGTTATGCTACTATTACTATGCATTATTTCAGGGTGAAGAATTGTTGGGTGGCGATATAGATATACCAATATTCACAGAACAATTTCTTCAGCACAATAAACTCCGAGAATCTGAATTGCGACAGTTACGAAAAGCTAATTCTGATTATGAACAACAGGTAAGAATTAGTACTCTCAAAACCAGTAATAAAATTTTTCTGCCAGAGTTTCTAATATTGGCAGTACATACATTTTTATGCCCAAGTTTTTAACTCCTTTTTATGTCAAACATCAAACTATCATTCTTTATATTCACCATTCTATATGCCTCTATATTCACCACTGAGGTAGTCTAGAATTACACATGAATTACATAATGATCTCATAGGGCTAGCTTCTTTTAGTATCTGCAACCTTAGTAAACGCAACTTAATAGCTTTTTAGATGCCAAATACAGCAACCGAGCATTCCCCTTTGCACACTTAATGCCAGAAACGACACGAAAACTACTGTATAAAAGATTGTGTGGAACAATGTATGGTCACGAACTTTAATTTGGAATCCGCCCAATTAAATAAATAAAAAGCCTTTTATTTCATGAAGATTACAAATTTCTTATTCTTATTTCTACATTAGTATTGTCAAAGGTTGTTGTTAGTAATTAAGTTTAATATCTAAGTTAAAATAAAATATCCATCACGCCTTATCCCCGAAGGGGTGGCAGAGGCATATTATATGCCCACTTTTCACCCTGTGGATTCCTCTCCCGCGTAATAGGTGGTGAGCCCATTGCCGTGTTGAAATAGACAGACGCAGGTTGTGGCTATCTGCTGTTGAAATTTTTCAAGCCGCCCATAAATAAGCCTTCAACCAGGCTTAACGACTGCCATTTTACTGGCAACCGGGACCAACGGCTTAACGTGCCTTCTGAAGTACGGAAACGCTCGCAATCGTAAATGCCACAAAGTGGTCACCCATCCGAGGACCAGCCATAGTGAAACTTGCGTAACTCAGTGATCACGGGGTCTCAACACTGAGACCGCGGGGCCACGAGCGCTTCAAAGCTAGCTAATACAGCTAAGCATGCGTTATCATTTAGAAAGTTCAGGGGCACACACCTCTTAAAGATTAATTATTTTTCAGAATGCCATACTGCAACGTCACGCAGAAGAAGTTAGTGGAGCGACGGCGAAGCTCCGAGCTGAAACAGCGGCAGCTGCAGAACGCACCGCGGTGCTCCTCAGTCACCGAAAGGCACTCGTCACGGCGTTAGTACAAGGGCTACACTTCTTGGCCATACCCGGTAAATCAAATTTTGCTATCGCTATTTAGAAGAACACTGTGTCACTAAATTTTTTATAGAGAACGCTGTCTAATCCTATGTAATTTATTTATTTATTTATGGAGAACCGATAGCTTAATCTTATCTTGTAACGTTGTAAAACGTCACATTGGAACGTTATTGTTAGTCTTGGGATTTAGAGAGAGAAAGGAGTGGATTATTGACTCTTTCTCACTACTTGTCATCGAATTTATATAATTTACGTTTTGAGTAGGCAGAATGTTTTTGAATGTATTAGCCTGTTCTTGGAACGATTGAATTAAAATAGTTCTGTCAATTGGTCAATGTCTTTTGACAGTGGTGACGGAACGTGATTCGCTTTTCTACAATCGACGAAGAAATATGTCGTCGTAAACATATTTTTTAAACTTCGCTAAAAAGAAGTAATATTTTATAAATTGTAAATGGAAGTTCACACCTGTGATTTCTTATCAATGTTTATATCAGGATAACTATGTATTTCGGTAAGATCTTTGGATTTTTGGATCCACATTTATAACCTCGATGACAAGGTAGTATTTTGACGAAAGATTATGCGTTGTTTACAGCTAATTACGAAGTTTACGAAGCTTGGAGAGGCGTTAATGGAATATTTGCCTGCTCTTCAAGATTAATTAGTATTCCTTAAAAAAGTGGTAAGTTCTCTTTATGTGTTCAAATCACGAACAAATCTCCAATTGTTTTTCCAAATCTAATGGTACTAATTTCTTTCTTTGCAGCTGAAAATGCACTTTTTTTTTACGTATATTAATATATTGTTGGATAAAATTAATTCTATTGTTGGATAAAATTTGCCATGGA
Source organism: Thumatha senex (assembly GCA_948477245.1). Taxonomy (NCBI): domain Eukaryota; kingdom Metazoa; phylum Arthropoda; class Insecta; order Lepidoptera; family Erebidae; genus Thumatha; species Thumatha senex. Next base: position 11,117,250 of record OX419735.1, read on the forward strand.
TGCTGACCATGTGGTTACGGGCTCGTCATTCTAGTGGAGACGACACCTGTCGCGGTCTGCAGATGTGATTTCGAATCCCGTGGTAATGTAACCGCCTTCAGGTACTTAGTTTAAATTATTTTTTGTGTAGATTAATGTAATAATGATGCACGACTCATGATTAGGCCCATGTAAAGACTCAATGATTTGGCTCCTGTTTCGAATCATGTTACGATATATATTTTGACTTATAAGCTGGCACTATGTTAGGTATACTAAATTTCACGCCTCAACCCTGTGAATTTAGCTTACTAAATCACTTGAATAGGTTATACCAATAGTGATAATGTTTATAATGTATATTCAATCAATTCGCCTATAAAAATATAGAAACTTTCTTCTAGAGATGTATTCTATTATTTTTGGTTCCTGCTCTTATGATTAGAGGCTCAATCTCTATCGCTGATATCCGTGTGCATAAAGTTGGTAGGACTTATTCTCCTGGCGCCTGAAACGAGTTATATCTTTTGTTTGTTTGTTAGTTTGTTAGTTCATTTCTCCATAATAAGAAATCTATTATTATTTTTGGTTCCACCCCATATTAAATATTACAATTGGCGCGTGTGAACAGAGACTTGAAGGATTGATTTGAGTATACATTTGCTTGTTATTGAGTGAGTCGTCCATTTTATTATTATATATGTTTTGCTCTGAAATATATTTGTATATTTTGCTTAGAGTATATTAAACTATTTTGTTATTGAAACATTCTCAACAAATGAAAAAATACTGTTCTACTGGTATATAAATGTCTAAAACTGGAGTAATCTTAAACTGAAGTAATTATGATTTCTTGAAAATAACCTATTAGACTTTTAATAATACAAAGTGAAAGTGTCAGCGTTAAGCTGGAAAAAGGCGTGCTCCGTTGGTTTGGACACGTCCAACGAATGAGTGAGGAACGATTGACGAAGAATATATATTGTTCAAAAGTAGAGGGTAGAAGGAGTCAGGGAAGGCCGAGACTTACATATGAAGACCACGTGAGCGATTGCTCAAAAACGGAAAGGTCAAAAGTACTCGGATACCCAGACGTGCGTGTATGAAGCGATTGATGAATCTCGAAGAAGCGAAAGAAGTATGCATGGATCGCGAAGCCTGGCGATCTATCCTCTCTGACTACCCCGTCAGGGATACAGCGTGAAGATAGTTAATAATACAAAGTAATTGGTTTGTGTACTAATTGTATCTACATATTGATGTGACTTTCATAACTATTATTTGCTTTTTATGATATAAAGATATGAGTGAATTGTTATAAATAACATAATGTTTTGAATGATAACTTGTGTTTACATAATAATGCATTTTGTGACAAACTTATTTATATAGCCTTACTATTTATATAGCCTTACTATTTGTACGAGCCATGCATCATTAAATGTTTAACATTTCTACAGCATATTGCTTTACAGCCTATTAATAGGTGATATTAATATAAATAAAACATAACCATTTAAATTAAAATTATTCATCTGAGGTCTTTCCAATCACACTTGCATAACTTTGCAGCAGAGTGTACGAAGCTTTTGAAACTTGTTTGAATGATAATATTTTGCTTTTTGACAATCATCATCTGAGCGTCAAGGCCTGGTTGTGCTTAGCTATAGCAGTGATTGATTTAATTGAGTTTTTATTGCTTTCTTTGAATTTGTTTTGGCTTTTGAATGTTGGTAGCTGACTGCTGGCTATTACGATCATCTTACCATTCGGTCTCGGTTGCCTTTGGATATTTTTGCAATTAATTGTTTTAACTTCTGTTCTTTGATCTTTTACTTGTCAACTATGGACAAGAGCGTGCAGTTTCCACCCTTGCCTGATGATAAGGAGGAACGGATCCCTGACGATACCATGTGTACTGTCAGTGAGACAGTCGGTCTTGCTGATGTTTCTGAACCTTTTCTTCAAAATATAAATGATACTCATAGCTCATATAGGGGTTTGCCTTCGTGTAATACATTGAACGTCTCACTTAATGAAAATATTAGAAAACATTTACCTTCGGTGACTAAATTGCCTGACCTGAAGCGTAGTAGGATTAATTATGATGGTAAATTGTTAGAGAATTTATAACTCAGGTAGAGGAATACTTTTTATTTAAGAATTTTAATGAACATTTGCTAGTAGGTTAATTTACTGATCTTTTGTCAGGTACTGCAATCAAATGGTTCCGTAGTGTTCGCATTCAGATATCTTCTTGGCAGGATCTGAAGATTGTTTTGTAAGAGCGTTTTGATAAAGATGAAAATGATTATCTTTTAGAAAATGAACTTCGTACTAAAAAACAAAGGTATTCTGAACATCTTCCAGATATTATTACTAATATTATGGACATGGCTAGTAAGCTGTCGGTTCCTATTCCAGATCACACTTTGATAAAAATTATTAAACATAACATTTTGAACATATACAAACCTTTTCTTTTTGGTAAACAGATATCTTCTGTTAACAAATTCTGTTAACAGTTTTGCTGCGGTTAATGCTGTCAGTAATGACAACAATAATAAAAACTTGGTTTGTTTAAAATGTAAGTTTTCTGGTCATACTTTTAAAAATTGTTTAAAAATCCCTGGAATTATTTGTTTTAAATGTCACAAATTAGGTGTTACTTCCAAGACTTGCGACGTTTGCAATTTAGTGCGGAGTAATAATGATAACAGTTCAAAAAACTGATTAGGTCCCATCGAGCACAAGTTTGTGTAAGAACTGATAGTGACTCGATGTTAAAGAAATTTAGTTATGCTCCTGATGCTCCAACTAATGAAAGAGAACGCAGTCATTGGCTAAATTATTCAAGGGTTTATTTTAGAAACATAAATTCAGCTCCTATTTTGTTTGTTAAAGGTAAAGATACTAGACCTTACTTAGAATTTCTTATAAATAATAGAACTTATTCTGGTCATCGATATATACTTTCTGTTGTAGATGTTTTTACTAAATACTGTTGGTTATTCCCAATTATAAATGCTACTACTAATGCAATTTGTAAACTTCTTGAGAAGGAGATTTTCCTTAAGTATGGAACTCCAAAAATATTTGTTTGTGATAATGGAACTCAATTTACTGCTAGACAGTTTGTTACGTTTCTTAATGGTTAAAATATAAATAAAATATTTTATAATTCCTTGTATACTCCTCAAAATAATCCAGTTGAAAGATATAATAAAACCATTGAGACATGTATAGCATGTTTTGTTAAAGATGATCATAGAACGTGGTCGAAGTTTTTATCTCATGTTCAACTAGCTTTGAACAATAGTGTGAATCTTGCTACAGATTTTACGCCTAACTTTTTAATGTTCGGTAGAGAACTTATCTTTGCACCGTGTTAGTACCTCTATTGATAATTTAGATCAACTAGAGGTAGGAGATAGAAGTTCTTTTGCAACTTCACTCAATTCACTTAGTGAAATCTTTGTTGAAGTACAATCTTGTTTGTTAAAAGCGTATAAGCGAAATGCTAGTTATTATAATGTAGGGAGGCGAATCATTTCTTTTGGTGTTGATGATATTGTGTGGAGGAGAAACTTTGTGCAGTCTAATGCTCCTGCATATTTTTCTGCTAAACTTGCACCTAAGTTCGTTAAGTGTAAAGTAGTTTCTAAAGTTTCACCTAATGTTTACCTTCTGGAGGACCTGAATAAAGATACCACAGGTCGCTACCATGTTAAAGATATAATAAAATATTTTTTTTTTTAATATTATAGACTTTGGTTTTGGTATTGGTTAGGAAGAATCGCTCTTTGTTAGAATGATGTATGAGAGAGAATGAGCGTTTGAAAGAGATGTATGTTAGGTTACTTCACAACTTTTTATTAGAATCAAGTTCTGAATCTTTAAAAAATAGAACTTAGGATATAACAAATTGATTAAAAATTTATCAATTTACCTTTTGGAATTATTAAAATTAGTCTTTTAGAAATAACATTAACTTTTTCACACAAATAACTGTCATACACATCGAAAGATCTTATCTTTTTGTTTGTATTTTTAATTGGTTATTAAAACATTATTATTCCACTTATATTATGAAATGATATTGTTCTGCTTGTAGGAAATTTTCCTAGTTTTGTTTGTATGTTTTAGGTTATTACTCCTAAATTTTAATTTTGTACATATTGTATATATTTTGTTTGTTTGTTAAGTAATTCAAAGTTACCCGGATATGACTTTTCAAATACCTTTTGATGTTGATATCTGTCTCTTTTGACTATAGGATCACATCTTTATATATGCATTTGTGTTCGGAAAGTCGGTAGGGTGTGCCGGTCACATTTGTCATATTGTTTTGTTACAGCATTTGTGTTCGGAAGTTCGGTGGTGTTGAGCCGATCACATCTGTTTGGTTTTGTTACAGCATTTGTGCTCGGAAGTTCGGTGGTGTTGAGCCGATCACATCTGTTGGTTTTGTTACAGCATTTGTGCTCGGGAGTTCGGTGGTGTTGAGCCGATCACATCTGTTTGGTTTTGTTACAGCATTTGTGCTCGGAAGTTCGGTGGTGTTGAGCCGATCACATCTGTTTGGTTTTGTTACAGCATTTGTGCTCGGGAGTTCGGTGGTGTTGAGCCGATCACATCTGTTTGGTTTTGTTACGGCGTTTGTGCTCGGGAGTTCGGTGGTGTTGAGCCGATCACATCTGTTTGGTTTTGTTACAGCATTTGTGTTCGGGAGTTAGGTGGTGTTGAGCCGATCACATCTGTTTGGTTTTGTTACGGCGTTTGTGCTCGGGAGTTCGGTGGTGTTGAGCCGATCACATCTGCTTGGTGTATGTTTCCACAATATTTTTTGTTGGAATATTTTGCTTGCCACAGTACTATGTGCAGTTACTGTTTGACTTTGTGTCTTTGTTTGTCACAGCCACGTTGGTGATGCTGTTTGATATTGAAGTTGTTCGTTTGTCACGACACTTTGTACAGTTGCTGTTTGACTTTGTAATTATTACAAGTTACAGCACAGTTTTGCTGATATTTTGATTTTTATATGGGATTGTAAGTGAAAGAAGTCGGTGGCGATAGAGCTCAACCGCATCTTCAGTATATATAAGGATAAGATTGGATGAAAGAGTCAGTGGCTAACTATAGCTTAACTGAACTCCTGGTTTGAGAACTTAGTTGGATTTGTTATTCTTTAGTACTTAGGTTAAGTCAATGCTTTGATTTTAAGTTTTTGTTGTATCAATTTTGATATTCTTATTTGTAAAGAGTTGGATGATAGAGTCGGTGGCTATGGTGCTCAACCGTACTTTCTTATTTAGTTTAGTGTTGGTAGAGTCGGATGTTTTTCTGAACTCGTGGAATGTGAATGATCTGGTTTGTGTAATAGATTTTTATTGGAACTATACTTATGGTTAGTTGGTTATTTATTCTTGTTACAGAATTTTGTTTTTGGGATTTTGGTTTTCTTTTATTGGAATTATTTCCATTTCTTTATTCTTAATTGTTTGAAAAAGAAAGTTCCTTTCTTTTATTGCTGGTTGGGGTGTTATGTAACGTTGTAAAACGTCACATTGGAACGTTATTGTTAGTCTTGGGATTTAGAGAGAGAAAAGAGTAGATTGTTGACTCTTTCTCACTACTTGTCATCGAATTTATATAATTTACGTTTTGAGTAGGTAGAATGTTTTTGAATGTATTAGCCTGTTCTTGGACCGAATGAATTAAAATAGTTCTGTCAATTGGTCAATGTCTTTTGACAGTGGTGACGGAACGTGATTCGCTTTTCTACAATCGACGAAGAAATATGTCGTCGTAAATATATTTTTTAAACTTCGCTAAAAAGAAGTAATCTTTTATAAATTGTAAATGGAAGTTCACGCCTGTGACTTCTTATCATAGCAGGATAACTATGTATTTCGGTAAGATCTTTGGATTTTTGGAACCACATTTATAACCTCGATGACTAGGTAATATTTTGACGAAAGATTATGCGTTGTTTACAGCTAATTACGAAGTTTACGAAGCTTGGAGAGGAGTTAATGGAATATTTGCCTGCTTTTCAAGATTAATTAGTATTCCTTAAAAAAGTGGTAAGTTCTCTTTATGTGTTCAAATCACGAACAAATCTCCAATTGTTTTTCCAAATCTAATGGAACTAATTTCTATTATTTGCAGCTGAAAATGCACTTTTTTTTACATATATTAATTTTATTGTTGGATAAAATTTGCCATGGATGCTGACCATGTGGTTACGAGCTCGTCATTCTAGTGGAGACGACACCTGTCGCGGTCTGCAGATGTGATTTCGAATCCCGTGGTAATGTAACCGCCTTCAGGTACTTAGATTGAATTATTTTTTGTGTAGATTAATCTAATAATGATGCACGACTCATGATTAGGCCCAAGTAACGACTTAATGATTTGGCTCATGTTTTGGATCATGTTACGATATATATTTTGACTTATAAGCTGGCACTATGCTGGGTATTCTACATTTCACGCCTCAACCCTGTGAATTTAGCTTACTAAATCACTTGAATATGTTATACCAATAGTGATAATGTTTATAATCTATATTCAATCAATTCGCCTATAAAAATATAGAAACTTTCTTCTAGAGATGTATTCTATTATTTTTGGTTCCTGCTCTTATGATTAGAGGCTCAATCTCTATCGCTGATATCCGTGTGCATAAAGTAGTTAGGACTTATCCTCCTGGCGCCTGAAACGAGTTATATTTTTTTGTTTGTTTGTTAGTTTGTTAGTTCATGTCTCATAATAAGAGATCTATTATTATTTTTGGTTCCTCGCCATTATTAAGACAATTGTGACTTTTTTAAATATTACAATCTATAGTTAATATAAAAATGAATCCCTATTTCCCTTGGTCACGCCATTACGCGTGAATGACTGGACCGATTTGAAAAATTCTTTTGTATTGGATAGCCCATTTATTGAGGAAGGTTCTAAGATATATATCATCACGCCACTACACAGGAGAGCGGAGCAGTAATCATAAATATCAACAAATCGGGGAAACTTTCATGTATTTTTGGGAGAGTAATAAGCGACGGGATTAAATGGGTGCCACGGGGTTGGAAGTATGTTACCGACGAAGCCGGGCAGGTCAGCTAGTTTGATATATAAACAGATTTGCATCAGTAAGTCACTTATAGGTTCTCACGTTTAACATAGATAACAATGAGCACCTATGCGCTATGCTTGTAAACCGTTATGACATGATTGATGAGATTGATCAAAAAATTATAAAAATATCTCATGTTAATAAACTTACCAACAAAAGACATTGGGACCTTTCTGACCCGCTTTGCGAAATTCAGCAAACACGAATGAAACTTATAGTAGGTTTTAAATAACCTTACATATTTTAAAACTGTGTAGTTTTTTTAAATAAAGTATTGGGAATTTTGAGATAATGACATAAATATGTTTTAATTTTCATCATGACTTAATAGAAAAAGATAGTTAAGAGAGTAAATGTAATCATACTATTATTATTATAATAAGAAACAATGAGCTTTCCGTAATTACGTTTATTTTACTTTGATATAAAACTGATATTTGGAGTCACTTTTTGAATTATAAATGCTTCATATTCCCATACCCCACAGTAATGCTCTTTAAAACAGTACATGTACACGTCTCGGGCTTTAAAATGAGGTATTATTCGACAGTGTTTGCCGTGGGTATATTTTCCATAGTAAATCGCTGATATCCGTGTGCATAAAGTAGTTAGGACTTATCCTCCTGGCGCCTGAAACGAGTTATATCTTTTGTTTGTTTGTTAGTTTGTTAGTTCATGTCACATAATAAGAGATCTATTATTATTTTTGGTTCCTCGCCATTATTAAGACAATTGTGACTTTTTTAAATATTACAATCTATAGTTTATATAAAAATGAATCCCTATTTCCCTTGGTCACGCCATTACGCGTGAATGACTGGACCGATTTGAAAAATTCTTTTGTATTGGATAGCCCATTTATTGAGGAAGGTTCTAAGATATATATCATCACGCCACTACACAGGAGAGCGGAGCAGTAATCATAAATGTCAACAAATCGGGGAAACTTTCATGTATTTTTGGGAGAGTAATAAGCGACGGGATTAAATGGGTGCCACGGGGTTGGAAGTATGTTACGGACGAAGCCGGGCAGGTCAGCTAGTTTGATATATAAACAGATTTGCATCAGTAAGTCACTTATAGGTTCTCACGTTTAACATAGATAACAATGAGCACCTATGCGCTATGCTTGTAAACCGTTATGACATGATTGATGAGATTGATCAAAAAATTATAAAAATATCTCATGTTAATAAACTTACCAACAAAAGACATTGGGACCTTTCTGACCCGCTTTGCGAAATTCAGCAAACACGAATGAAACTTATAGTAGGTTTTAAATATCCTTACATATTTTAAAACTGTGTAGTTTTTTTTAAATAAAGTATTGGGAATTTTCAGATAATGACATAAATATGTTTTAATTTTCATCATGACTTAATAGAAAAAGATAGTTAAGAGAGTAAATGTAATCATACTATTATTATTATAATAAGAAACAATGAGCTTTCCGTAATTACGTTTATTTTACTTTGATATAAAACTGATATTTGGAGTCACTTTTTGAATTATAAATGCTTCATATTCTCATACCCCGCAGTAATGCTCTTTAAAACATGTACACGTCTCGGGCTTTAAAATGAGGTATCATTCGACAGTGTTTGCCGTGGGTATTTTTTCCATAGTAAGGGTCCCAATGTCTGTCCCTATGTATGCTTAGATCTTTAAAACCAAGCTATATTATATAAATGAAACACCTAAACTCCGAAACAAACATTTTTGAATCACGCAAATATTTGTTCCGACCTGGGACCTCAGCGCGACAGTCGCATACACTACAACTTACGCCACCGAGACACTCATTTCCAGGCTTACAGGATGGGGTTAAGTAGTCCAGCAGATATGACCACGCCACAGCATTTTGTTTCCTTTCAAAGGTGTGGGTACTGATTCAGATCACCACCAGATTCTCACCTTCAGATAATTTACAGGCTTACAGGATTGGGTTGAGTAGTCCAACAGATATGACGACGCCACAGCAATTTATTTCCTTTCAAAGGTGTGGGTACTGAGTCAGATCACCACCAGCTTCACACTTCAGATAATTTACAGACTTACAGGATGGGGTTGAGTAATCCAGCAGATATGACGACGCCACAACATTTTATTTACTTTCAAAGGGGTGGGTACTGATTCAGATCACCACCAGATTCACACCCTCAGATAATTTACAGGCTAAAAAGGATGGAGTTGAGTAATCCAGCAGATATGACGACGCCACATCATTTTATTTCCTTTCAAAGGTGTGGGTACTGATTCAGATCACCACCAGATTTACACCTTTAGATAATTTACAGGTTTACAGGATGGGGTTGAGTAATCCAGCAGATATGACGACGCCACAGCATTTTATATCCTTTCAAAGGTGTGGGTACTGATTCAGATCACCACCAGATTCACACCTTCAGATAATTTACAGGCTAAAAAGGATGGAGTTGAGTAATCCAGCAGATATGACGACGCCACATCATTTTATTTCCTTTCAAAGGTGTGGGTACTGATTCAGATCACCACCAGATTTACACCTTTAGATAATTTACAGGTTTACAGGATGGGGTTGAGTAATCCAGCAGATATGACGACGCCACAGCATTTTATTTCCTTTCAAAGGTGTAGGTACTGATTCAGATCACCACCAGATTATCACCTTCTGATCCTCCAAGTTCTCTGCTTTCTGTCCGTCCTCATAATCTCCCATGAATACCTATGGGTAGGCAGACAATAGGTGGTAATGGTCTCTTCTTCCATACATACTGGTCATCAAGGAGCCAATTCTCGCAATAATATTAACACTGTCGATCTATTTTACTGATAATGTATGAAAATATAGTCCGTACATTAAATGTATAGGATGGCAGGTACAGAGTTTTTTGTTATTATTATTCCACGGTTTACACGGCCAGAATTTGCAGGATTCTACCTAGGAATCCTACGAATTCCGGTTAGGTAGAAACCAGGTGGGCCGTAAGCTTGTTTGCCATGTGGTAGTAAAAAAAAACCGCATGTCAGAATTTCTTGTAATAAGACTTTAAAGAAAAGGTTTATAAAAATCTTGGCAATTCAAGGTCTTAAACTAGATAATAAGGAGATTTAAGTGGTATACGCCTAGCATTCACAATATAGATGTATCCAAAAATAGTACATTATTGCAAAGGCTGGGAAATAGGGAATTGCAGGTCGAGTATGAGTGTGAAGGCTTAATTAATATTTAAAGTTCATTAGTCATTTGGGGCAATTACTAAAAGAAAATACTATTGATTTCCCTTCCGTGTATTTTACGCTGCAAGTTAAAAAGTCTTTGCGACGGTTCTATTCCCGGTTCCCAACAAATATTTCTGTGATCTACAAATGTTTGCTGCGGAGTGTGTTAGGAAACACCCATTTCCTATGAAGATATAATATGGTTGTTTTTTTTTATAAATATTTAAGTATGTTTATCAGTTGTCTATCACAAGCATATATGTTCAAATAATATCCCGGAATATATATTCATTTATTATACCACTCATTCACATACCGTGCACGGTATGTAAATGAGTGGTGGACTTTTATGTCCCAAAATCCACCACTCATTCACATAAAACAAGTTAAATGCACTTATTTCAGAAAATAATATACCTAAAGTAAGCGTCCGCTAAAGAAGAATGTTAGAAATCTAATCAAAGAATATCTAATAACCCCAGCACGCCGTTTCATACAACATTGCTGGAGCGTTGAACGTTCCAAATTAAAAAACGCTTCAGAAATGAATTTCATTTTCTCTGTCCGTAAATGCGGTACTTTTTTTTTAGTTGTTTTCGCCCATCTTGGGCAGGCAAAGGAAACTTAGTCCATACAGCCTAGTCCTCAGTATTTATTATTTTCTTGTTATTATGTTTTAGTCCTGTCTAGCCGTTTGTCGATGTCAAGTCCTCAGTCCTAGTTCGTGCCCCAATAAGGCAGTGGATCCCTTATTGCAGCTCTATGGAAATTTGGCACTAACACAAACAACACCGCTATTCATTGCAATATATCACTTTCTTTAACTAATGCACTTCCGAACTCTTTATGTGTAATATTCCACCATTATTAAACACAAAGACACGAATTTTACACTAGTTTTTGAAAATAATATACGATAAATGTGCGTCACTGCTCATCTTCGCGCCAGTCCCGTAGCATTTACGGGGTACTTCGCGTATTATTTTTTCGAAATAATGACAGTATTTCCATGCATGTTTGAGAATATTTTCTTCTAATTTGTTAAGGTATTTGTTATGGTTTAGTGTGAGATCTTTAGCATATTGCTTTACCACATAAGGTCCGTCAATTTTACTAGAATATGTTTCAATTCAGTCTAAATAACAGTGTTTTCGTTCCAGGTGGACCCAGCGGTGCAACTGAGCAAAACATAGATGAATATATGGAAAAGTTGCAAAGTCTTGTAACTGAAAATAAGAACATCGCAGTTGTAAAGCAAGCTCAAAATATACTCAACAAAATTGAACTGCCGTCTCACTAAATACATTTTTAATATAATCAAATAGCAGTAGAATAATTAGTATTAAGTAATCATTACAGTTTACATAAAAATAAGTAGGTTTTACTATCTAATTAATGTCCTACCTAATAGTCGGTGGTAGTAAATGTAAAATAAATTAATGTTAACTGTATGGTAAGCAATAAAATCTTTAAAGTTATTTCGCATTTAATTTAAACAACCTTTTATAATATGACCAAAGACTAACATGTACGTGACCTTGTCGCCACATTTGTAAGTGTCTACACACTTATGACATGACACCGCCCTGCCAGCAGCTTAGCTGTGTACACAGCCTTAATAGTTTTGGCCATACCCCAGAGCCGCCATGTCCCCTTTGCAAAATGTCCATTTTTCATTCAGTAATTTTGTCATTTTGCGCCGAAGCCCCTAGAACATCTGCCTAATCTGGTCTCTGCACCTTTTACATACATACATATTATCACGCCTGTTTCCCATCGGGGTAGGCAAAGACTATGGTTTTCCACTTGCTACGATCCTGACGTAGGTACCACTTTCGCTTCTACTTTCATAAGTGTTTTCGTACACGCTCGCCGGTTGATTGACATACGTACGCCGAGGTCTACCCCTACCAGTTTGCCCATTCACTCTCGCCACATAAATCTGCTTCGTCAGTCTACTTTCATCCATCCTCTCCACGTGTCCGAACCATCTAAGCATCCATTTTTCTATCTTAGTCACTACATCTTCTGTCATACCGCAATGTTCCCTTATCACGCTGTTCCATCAACTTCACTCCAGCTATACTTTGCAGACTTCTCATTTCCACTGCATTTATTTTACTTTTATGCGTTTTCTGCCATATCCAACTTTCACTGCCATACATAAGTGTAGAAGAGTAGCGCTCGTGGCCCCGCGGTCTCAGTGTTCTGTAAACGATCACTGAGTTACGCAACTTTCACTATGGCTGGTCCTCGGATGGGTGACCACTTTGTGGCATTTACATTAGCGAGCGTTTCCGTGCTTCGGAAGGCACGTTAAGCCGTTGGTCCCGGTTGCCAGTAAAGGGGCCGTTCAAGTATTACGTAAGCACCAAGGGGGGTGGGGGGTCTCTGTTTTGCTTATTTTGGATGACATGGGGGGTGGGGGGGTCTAGATGATGATTACGTCATCGTTAGTTATTTAAGTTTTTTCGGGGATTCCTGCAAATAATACATATGTGTAGGCACTCGCTTTGAGAACTGATTAGGGGAATTACCGCGCATTAGGGAAATTACCGTGCGCTATTCACTTGCCTAATAATTCACTCTCGTGCCGGCCGGCTGCAAGTGCGCATCTATCAGTATTGTTTTGTTTGGATTCTAAACGTATTGTAAGCATTGAAAGTTATCATTTGTGTTTATGTTGATGCAATTAGCCAAAGTTTAACGTTTTAATTATTTAAATTTAAATATCTTATTAGAATGTCATATCATATAGACAAATCCAAGTTATACCAAAAACTGTTCGAAAGTTTTAAAAAATCTCATACTGGGACGAAAGTGCAAAATGTACAAAAGTTAGTTAACGAAGTTTGGCGAAATTATAAATTACAAGCAAAGTCAGATAAGGAACTAGATATTATTGTATCTAAGAGAATTGAAGAAGAATTGCAAGCGGCGACTAAAAATAAATCCAATCTGCTTCATTTTTTTTCCAAGGTGAGTAAATATAAGTACAAAGTTTCTCTTTACGTTCTGTAACAATTAAAACGATTTATGAGTAAAAAATATGATGGCCTACCTCAAAGTAAAAAGGTAAATGATTGATATTTTATTTCTTAAGATCGACTCCGGCAATTGGTCACAAAATACACGGTGTTTTCAATATCTGTATGTGAAGGGATTCTGTGGGGAAAAGCTTTCAATAATATTTAAACGCTGGTTTTATTAAATACGGTGAATTTATGTAGCTTAATAAGAGAATATCCAGCAGAACTCTTAGAAATTTTTCATTTTTAGGCAACGTCTTCTACCAGTAAACCTGCAGAAAAAACAAAAATTATACAGCCATTTTCTAACATTGAAAAACAGAAAGAAGATAAAATTAAAACCGGCAATGAATCACAAGAGCAATGCGAAAATAATAATAATGCAGATAAACAAAGAGCAAAACCTTCTCAAGAAGCTTTGAAAAATAAGATTACTCTACTCGAAAAAAATCTGAACGCTTTGTATTCTGCCAGAGATACTATGCCAAATTGCGCTGAAGTTGATAAACAGATCATTAAGTTGCGCGAGGAACTAAAAACAGCAAAAAATACTTTAAACAGGAAGATTCAAAACGCAGTTGCCCAGAAGAAACACAGGGATGGTATGAAAAGAAAGTTAGAAGATATTTGTCAGGAAAATCCTGAAATAAAAAGAAGACTATCTCTGAGGGATTCAGTAGGACATCCTAAACTTGAAAGCGATCAACCATTACTATTGAAAACAATTGCGGATATAGCTTTATTTGGGAGTGCATGTGATGACAGGAGACAAACGGAATCTATTCGCAGCGTAAAAACTCTTGACGAACTCACACAAGAACTGCGTAAACTAGGATTTGACATTAGTCGCAGTGCGACATATCTTCGTTTGATTCCCAGAAAATCGAATTCTACAGAGGGACGAAGACATGTATCGACAGTCCCTGTTAGGCTCATTCGTGCTCAAACTGATCACCACAAGAGCCACTTAGATAGCAAGTTCGCTGAAACATCAATCCATTATTTAGAGAACATAGCATCCATACTTGGACCAGATCAAGTATTTTTCTTATCTCAAGATGACAAAGCTCGAGTCCCTATTGGCGTCACTGCGGCAAATAAGCAAGCACCTCTTTTAATGCATATGGAATATAGAATCAAATTACCTGACCACGATTGGGTAATCGCTGAGCGTCATAAATTAATACCATCTGTTTATGCTGGTATCAAAGTTACTTCCAATATGCTAGGACAACCGCGAGCCTTCGGATATTCTGGGCCAACATTCATCGCTATTCGAAGTGGAAAGCATAGTTCATCTACCGCTAATACTCATGCTCAGGATTTCGAGACGCTTCTCGAACTTGAAGAGTTTCGACCATTAGCAAAAACTGACCATGGACTAGTAAAACCAGTAGTAATTATGACGGTTGATGGAGGGCCAGATGAAAATCCGCGTTATCAAAAAGTCATAGGGTTTGCTATACAACATTTTAAACGACATGATCTCGATGCATTGTTTATAGCTACCAATGCTCCTGGAAGGAGTGCGTATAACAGAGTAGAGCAAAGAATGGCTCCTCTGAGTCGGGAACTGGCTGGTTTAATACTGCCTCATGACCATTTTGGGTCTCATTTGGATGAACGTGGCATTACAATTGATGAACAATTAGAAAGATATAATTTCGAATTTGCAGGAAATGTATTAGCTGAAGTATGGAGTTCAATGGAAATTGATGGCTATAATGTTACTGCAAAATATGTTGAGGCTGATAAACAAGATGTTCCTGAATTTCCAGACATTAAATGGTACTCAGAACATGTGCGTGAAAGCCAATACCTGCTTCAAATTGTAAAATGTAAAAATACAGAATGCTGTCGTCCAAGAAGTGGCCTATTCAGATTACTAGACAACAGGTTTCTTCCACCACCTGCAAAAGTAAAACAAACAGTTGATGACTTGGTTTTGGATGAAGGAGGACAATTTCTTGATCTTCCAGTCAATTTAGCTCTACGCTTGAGTACTACCCTCAAAGATTTTTTGCAAATGCCCTACGATTATTTTTGTCCGACGGTAAAATTGAGGCTCTCAAGCCGAACATGCAAAACGTGTGGTCTTTATCATGCTTCCGTCAAATCATTAAATCGTCACATCGAGAAGATCCATAAAAAAGTAAACACGCCCACAGAGGGAAAAGTTAGACCTGTAAGAGTCGCTGCTCGTCGTGCTAATGAACTGATGTGCATTATTCAAAATGTAGAGCACCAAGATGTTGAATGGCTCGATGAGAGTGACGTAGACATTCCAAAATCGGATGAAAGTGAGCAGACTCACAACACTGAGCAGCAATCCAATGTCATCGATAACTTAGAATCATGGATTCAGGTTTCATGGACTGAAGACTGTTAATGTGTTCCGAAAATATTCTTTATGTTAGTTATGTTCTTTATTTCTGATTATATTTTTTTGTCATTTACTCTATGTGTATCAGTTAAACCTAATATTTTCATGAATTTTCCTATTTTAAAAATAACAATATAAAAAAAACATTTATTACTAAAAATGTTTACGTAAGCATAGGGGGAGGGGGTAAGTGCTTTGCTTACTTTTGATGACAAGGGGGGCGGGGGGGTAATAAATGGTAAGAAATCTGCTCACGTAATACTTGAACGGCCCCTTATGGGCGGCTTGAAAAATTTCAACAGCAGGTAGCCACAACCTGCGTCTGTCTATTTCAACACGGCAAAGGGCTCACCACCTATTACGTGGGACAGGTAAATCCACACGGTGAAAAGTGGGCATATAATATGCCTCTGCCACCCCTTCGGGGATAAGGCGTGATGGATATTAAATTTTTTTATTTTAACATAAGTGTGGGGACCAGCACACCTCTATGTACAGCCAGTCGTGCCTTCTTAGACACGTTCTGACTGCTCATAAAGGTGTACATGGCTCCATTCACTTTATTTCCTGCCAATAAAAATTTGCGAGAGATAAAAAGTATGACAATGACATTGAGCGAAGAGCTCAATGTCATAGTCATACTTTCCATCTCTCGCAAATTTTGTACCTAGATATACAAACTCATTTACTTGTTCTACTCTTTCTCCTTCCACAACAATGAGGATCAGTCACATAACGTGAGAACCCAATTTTGACTATTACATTGCATGCGTTATGAATTTCTAAGAACACTACTTTTAGAATTTTTGAAATCCATCTTTAAATGATATCCCCGAAGGGGTGGCAGAGGCATATTATATGCCCACTTTTCACCGTGTGGATTCCTGTCCCACGTAATAGGTGGTGAGCCCATTGCCGTGTTGAAATAGACAGACGCAGGTTGTGGCTACCTGCTGTTGAACTTTTTCATAAGGCCTTCAACCAGGCGTAACGACTGCAATTTTACTGGCAACCGGGACCAACGGCTTAACGTGCCTTCCGAAGCACGGAAACGCTCGCAAATGTAAATGCCACAAAGTGGTCACCCATCCGAGGACCAGCCATGGTGAAAGTTGCGTAACTCAGTGTTCGTTTACAGAACACTGAGACCGCGGGGCCACGAGCGCTTCCAATCCATCTTTCAATTTATTGCTCATTATTACAGAAATAATGAGCAATAAATTGAAAGATGGATTTAAAAAAGGACAGTCAGATAATCTAAGTAAAGTGAATTCTTTCATTGTTGATAGGTATTGGTTACCGTAGGTAAAATGCGGTTGTCTCCCGGACTACTTATATCCCTACTTTGATGATTGTTACTTGTTATTAACCCAAACGTTTATTATAGGGCTGAGACAATATGACAAAAAAAGGATTAAGTTTCAAGGCTTTCATTATCTATCAATAAAATAGGTAAAATTTAATAATACGAGGATAAGTATAAAACTTACGTCGAAATTATTTTCGCAATAGAAATGAGTACCTACTTTTGCTTGATAAAGGATCTCTCTTCATAATAGAATCTATTTTTGAGATTCTAGCTTTTAGGTACGTTGGCACACGAAAAAATAGTTTATCCGGCGTACTCTAGGACGATTTATCCAATGGACGCGCTATCTTACCGTTTGCGCCTATACCTACCCCGCTTGCCATTTGCCAAGTATCTTTTAAGGCTTGGTATTCCTGCCGAGGCCACGATTTTGATTTTTTTAAAACAGCGAATCGTAGAAAAAATGGTTTTTGATTCTGGAAAAAATAAATATGATAGTTAAGGATTTAATCTAGTCAAAATGGCTTTCTGGTACAAAATCTAATAAACTTCACTTGATAGAAAAACATTCTAAAGTTGCCCCCTTTCGAAATGTTTTTTCAATGCCAAATCTAAACTACAGATCATTTTCATGAAATTTTTATACCCAACTATAGCTACTAAATATTTATAGACATAATGGCTTACTTTGACTATATACAGTGATTTTTATAGTACAAATGTTTAAATAATACCAGATTCGGGCCGCTGACGCCTGATCTGATCAGTCGCGCGCTGGCGCTTACTGAGGTAGGACCTGTGTCAGGTTTTTTCGTTGCGCTCCCCTTGTTATTTCTTCGCAATGGCACAGTATATTTATCAGAGCAATAAGCATTCCATCATTATCCGAGCGTCTGTCCCAGCTGCATCTCGCGACCCCCGGAGTTCGCTTTGTATAGTGTATATGAGAGTTTTAATATAAAATGAGCTACGTACACTTCACAGAAGCGTTAGAATTATCCCTGTAAGTAGTATAAAATCGAACCCGGTACCCACAGGTTAGAAGTCAGTTGTATAATTAACTGAGTCAGTGGGCTGTTCAATGTATGTTTACCTATTTTTCCGCTAACTATTGACGAATTTCAATTTTTTTTGTGTTACGTATACTTTCAATTTGGTTCTAAATAAATTTTATCAATAGATTCTGAAGCTTTAACATACCGACTGCCACTGGCTGAAGTAATCAGTGCAGTTGTTATATTTAAGCTTCGCTTTGCACAAATTATTTTAATTGTATCTAAGACCTTTGTTTTATTCTTGAAGTATAAATTATTTAAGTATATTTATTAATTAGTTAGTCACGAATTTATCCCCGAAGGTGTGGCAGAGGTATATTGTGGTGAGCCCAATGAGCCCGAATATAATAAACGCGAAAGTTTGTAAGTATGAATGTTTGATGATGCTTACATATAAAAACTACTGAATGCAATTTAAAAAAATACTTTAAAATAATATAGCTTATCTATCAGAATAACACATAGGCTACTTTTTATCCCGGAAACAAGTTCCTTTAGATAAAGGGAACGAGAAAACTTCATCACGCGGGCGGAGTCGCGGGCGTCAACTAGTATATCATAAACCTATAATAAAATCCAACACAATAACAGACATGTTCCTTTTCGATTGCTGCTGCCAATCATTTTTACTGTGGCGTGCCAGCGGAAAATACATCGTCAATCTATCTTGGCGGGGGCTGAGGAAGCGTTTTGCCTACGCGACTTGGCCTACCTGGCCTTAACTAGGCCGCTGTTTCGCGGACTCAGTCTATCGTATACGTTTGGAGGGTAATTTTTAAAGAAAAAATGACGAAATGTTCTGTGAAATGGTGTGAAAGTTATAGCGGTCAAACAACTAATGGTTCTTTTCACTCGTAAGTAAAATTTTATTTCGTTTACAAAACAAATTTGACCAAAAACCATTAATTATTGAAACATACCAACAACCTAATCGGCCTATATTCATATACCTACGTCCTTTCTCTATAAACATTATAAAAAGAATTACCATCTCAAATTAGTCGATTAATATTGTGACAAATCGTATTGCATGCCTACATTGTTCTATGTGTTGTATTCGCAGTTGTATTTTTACTGGTTGTTAGACAGTGACAACACTTCATGCAAGAGAAACAAAACAATATGTTACACATAAATAAAACTGCGTATGCGTGTATTCATGAATATGGCTATTTTTAATCGTGTGTATAAATTAATTAATGAACGCTCGTGGCCCCGCTGACCCAGTGCTCTGTATACGATCACTGCGTTAAGCAACATTTGTTATAGGTGGTCCTTGGATGGGTGACCACTTCGTGGAATTTATATTTGCGAGCGTTTCCGTGCTTTGGAAGGCACGTTTAGCCGTTGGTCCCGGTTGCCAGTAGAATGGCAGTCGTTAAGTCTGGTTGACGGCATTATGGGCGGCTTGAAAAATTTAAACAGCAGGTCGCTACAGCTTTCGCCTGTCCATTTCAACACGACAATGGGCTCACCGCCTGTTACGTGGGACGAAAATGCATACGGTGAAATGTGTGCGTATAGTATGCATCTGCCTACCCTAAAAGTTAGCATTGTGTGTAGTTTCCCCCCGCACGAAAGTTGGTTGAACGTGAGTCCTTACTTTATTGAGTTTATTACGCGTCCAGTGGTGAAATCGTCCTAGGGCGTACTACTAGTTGTACTCTTGCACTTTGGCACTATACAATATGTGTGTAACAACAATAAATTTAGAACAAAGCGACGACCATTCTACAAAACTGTAGAGCGCGCGTGGCGGGTTTGACGTCACGCGCTCGCGGCTCGTGCTCTCGGCCGTTTTTTGAACTGCTGCAGTAAAATCGCTGTATCTTCGTCATTTCTTATCCGATTTGATTATTTTTTTCACAGTATGTCATGGTTTTCTTACTGTTTTCAAACTACATACTTAGTAAAAAACGTGACTGATTCTCATTGAGCAATCCGTCATACTTGCCTCTCTTTCAAAAAACCATTACTTTCGACTTGTTTACATTCACTTCCATTCCTTTGTTTTTTAACGCATCATACATAATGTTAACTATCAACTGCAACTCCTCCGCCGATGATGCTAGTATTACCTGATCATCGGCGTATAGGAGGCACTTGACGGTCAGTTCATCCATTTTTATACTATACGTACTCTCTTGCAGTTCTTTCAGGTAGCTGTCCATGTATAGGTTAAACAGCAACGGCGACGCTACACAACCCTGTCTGTCTCACACCTTTTTCAATGTGAAAAAAGTCTGTGCAAGCTCCGTTGATTCTGACACAAGCTCTGAAGCCCTCATAGAGAGATTTCAGTGCTCGTATCAAGTGGCTGTTTACTGCATACCTGGCCAGTATTGACCACAGTTTATTCCTCACCACTCTATCATAGGCCTTTCCAAGTCTACAAATACGCAATAGACTTTTTGACTTTTCGCCAAAAGCTTTTCTGCTACGCATCGTAAGGAAAAGACCTGATCCCGTACATCCTCTTCCTTCCTTTTAAGGAATAATAAAAATCCTAAGGGGCCGTAATCCAGAATGTTTCTCAATAGTCAATCAACGCTTGACTCTCAAGATTTTATGAGGCAAAAACTAGTCTCAAGCGTAGATTGAGTATTGAGAAACATTTTGGAATACAGACCTTAGTCTCAGATAAAGAATACCATTAAGTACGCCTTATACCTTGGTTTGGTAGTGCCAGTGTAACTCGAGCGTTGCTGACGTAGGCTACAGTATCATTCTATCGTAGGCCGCTTTTATGACAGTGGTACAAAAAATCTGAGCTATGTGACAGTCACAGATATGGAATACTTTTGACTAAGTAAATTAAGTGATAAAAACAAAATCCATTCAATCGGCGGCAAAAATATTCCCGCTCCTACCAATCGGACTTCCGATCGGAGGACAGGGAAATAACTTCATTTGTGTGTCTATACATAGAGCAATTTCCTCATGGATGCTGGAACGGTCTCCTTGGAAGGATAACACCAGGCAGGGCCTAATTTATTTCTTACTGGACAAAAATAAATCGCGCCCGTAGAGCGAAAAGTCACTATAATAAGTCTAAAAACACGGTTTTGAGATATTGAGGTTTTGAAATATATAAATCGTCATAACTTTAGCGTACTCTGACATATCTCTTTGATTTTGGTTTTATTTTAAAGGAAATCAAAACAAGCTAGTTAAGTAATTGCTATTTCAAGGAAAAATTAAGTAGTTACTGAGAAAATTGGAAAATTGTTAGTTAATTATTTGTTCTCTACAGATTATCTGATCTAGCAATGAATTAGTTAATTTTCGCAACTAGTTAGTGATTTTTCACTCAGTTCTAAATTATGTTAAAGAAAAATAACTCGCATTGGTTAATTTCTGTCTAACTGCTACATTTACAAAATGTGCTTTATAAATAATACCAATCTTAAGAAGGCTAGGTGTTGAGTTTCGTTTTGATTATGAAGTTCATATGAATTAAAAATAAGTATTTGTATAGGTTGATATCGTAACTTAGAAATTTCTGAAACAGATTTTTTTTTGTACATTGATTTTTATAAAATTATCACTAATCCATTTCATAATTCTCGCTAGAGCGATTTCTGCCGACTTATAAACTTGGAGCCACGATACACCCTGAAAATAAAGTGCCGTATCGTCTATTGTCGCCAAAATAGTAGTAGAGCTCAATGGGGTTAAACGGGTACAGATTTCAGCCGGTTATGGTTCAAAAGAAAACGATACTGCATCTACAATAATGTACGTTGTCTAGGCCCGGCAAAGCATTCGGTTACACACCAGTAATCTTTCTATCAGTAAGGGCTATGTTAAACCGATTAATCTCAAATTTTCCTCAAAACACTAGAAATGCGAGTTATAAGTATAATACATTAGAGGAAACCCACTGAAAGAGTACCGTCTTCATGAAAAGAAGTGAGCATACCAACCAGGAAAGTCAACTAAAACAGCATTACGCCATGCGTAGGGTGAAGTTGGTACTGGGTAATCTAAAATACGCCTAGCTAAATTTCTATATGAAAAATGAGATTTTGATAGGGCCATATTTGGAACTATAAACACAGCTGCAGAAAGTTATGCATAGAATCCACATGTACCTATATGAATGAATAGCTGAAGGGAAGAACAATACTCGCAGAACTCTACTAAAGAGTTTTGTCTCACAAGAGTTTTGTCCTCAACGTTATGGTAAATAATCTGCTCAACAAATTAAACACAAGGCCATTACAGACTATTGGCTATTCGAATGATCTCGTTGTAATGATCAACGGAAAAGTCAAGTGAGAGTGTTGGCCAAAAGATGTGTAGATAAAGCCAAACT
Organism: Thumatha senex; assembly: GCA_948477245.1. NCBI lineage: Eukaryota > Metazoa > Arthropoda > Insecta > Lepidoptera > Erebidae > Thumatha > Thumatha senex. The sequence goes on from OX419735.1 coordinate 11,139,665, forward strand.
ATCAACCCAAATAAAACTGATAGTAACATTCACAAAAAAGCGAATCCTATCAGGAAGGAAGACGTTAAAACTATATAGTGAGAAACTAAGATGTCCATTAAGGTGAAGTAAGTATCTAGGTGTTATACTAGATAGTATGCTAATCAACGTGTTGAAAAACAACCACGAAAGCAATTAGCCGTGCCGCTCTTCTTACGGAAAGTCATGTTTTGACTCAAATCAAAGGTAATTTCATTGGATCTTCTTATTGATAGTGCAGTCGTTACATACGTAAATATTTAATTGTAGCCCAAGATAAAACTGGACAACTGTAGGCGGATGCTGTGCCGTATGCTTGTCTGCCATTTGTAGTATAAAAAAATGCGTGGCAGGAACAGAAGCACTTCAACCGCAGCAACACTTTCACTCTAGGTACTACACATTAGAGTTTTAGATAATAGAGAGGTTAGAATTTTAGATATAGATTTCGATGCAAGAAATGCCATTAGCAGGTTCGAAACTGAGGACAGAACTGGACATTACGGGCATATGGCGCTTCAAGTGCTAAATAAATAAGGAGTTACAGAGATATGGGTCTGGACATACAGAGTAGGTATTTATAAGTTTAAAAGGAACTGAAATTTGGCAAAAGCATAGGAAAGTTTAAATATGGTATACACACGGATCGAAGCTAAGAATCAGTTTGTGATAGTATACACCGGTCTTCCAGGTGGACACCTTTGCCATACTTTCGTGTGGTAAACATTACAGAGCACTAAACCAGTAAATTGTGGCGATCCAAATGGGGCATTATACCGCAAGGTACACCTCCACAAGATTGATCTAATGGCAAACCTGATATGCAGGTCCTGCGGCTATGGGAGCGGAACCATTCACCACCTGCTATGCGAATGTATGGCACATAGTGCAAAGAGATTGAGTTTCTTAGGGCATGCATATCCAGTGCCGAAGAACTGCAGGCTCATCCCCTTAAAGTATATACACAAGTTTATGGAGGTGTTATAAGGCCTCTGCCTGATTGGGATTGATGATAAGGAGGGCTACAGCATAAAAGATCCAAAAGGACTGACGTGCTGGAAGACAAATGAAAATCACCACGCACGCTTGTAGCTCCGATGGCAATAAAATCACTAACTCGCAAGCGATATGTACCTAAGTGCATAAGATGCACGCCGACCTTATAAAAATAATAACTAAGAGATATAAAGTATAATTCAACCACGATAATGTTCGTTATTTCTCTATTTTTTCCAAGAGGGTCAAAGGATAGATTTACTACTTTTCACATTTCATAAATCGGAAACTTCTGCACATACATAAATGATTGTAAGACAGATCACTCACACTCACTCACACAAGATGGTCACTTTAAATATACAATTTTTTTCTTTAGTTTTAGTGTATGACATTTTGTAAGCGCCGTTGAAATGGTCTATGCAAAATAAAGACATTTTTATTTATTTTTATCATTAGAGAAAAAAAATGCAGTTTTAGTGGCATCAATAACTCATTTTGGCCATTTTTCGACTTTTCGCTCTACGGGGACGGAATATTGTCAGACACATGACATACAAATGCCACATTAAGCTGTGGCATTGGTTCATCCAGTTAAACTTCTGTAACAACTGTAGGATGTAAAGCATCTCTCCCTTTCCAATGGTGGAAATATACCCATTGATTAGAATAGTAAAGTAACCTATCAGGCATAGAATACTTTAGAGTTAAATCCGCAAGTATCTCCGTACAGACATTTATACTGCAATGTTGTTTTACCATCCGCAACTTGGGACATCATGCGACAGGCATGGCTTCCTCTTGCACGATCTACCAGTACTCTTCTTTAAAAATCGGCTCTGCACAGAGATGGTGTAGTGACTTGGATACGGCAGAAGTGTGTGGAAAGAGTTGAGAATTTTAACCAGTGGAAAAGTATATTAAAAAAATATATAGGTACATTGTAAAACTAGTCTTTATTGACCGTTTAAATTTTGTATCAAAACAATATTTTCATTGTTACTTAAGATTATTACAAAGTTTATGTTAAGCTGCAAATTCGCGTATAACGGTGCGTTCAAGTAGAGCGTCCATTGCCATGTGGCATGCTCATAAACACTCATTCTCCAGAGATGTCAGTCAACAATTATAATATTTAGCATAAGCAATTTCTAGAAAATCTTTATTCGGTCAACAAATCTAGTTTTATCCGCGGTGTGGCAGCCGGTGCCATTTTGTTAAACTATCATTATATGTACTTACTAACTAAACATCCTCCATGTTCATAATATTCTATAGGTAGCACTATAGGTAGAACTTCTTGCAGCAAAAAACGATGGACCAGATCAACAGATCTCTTCAAAATAAATCACTTAAATAAGCTCAAATACTAGGCGTTGTAGGTACACAGATAACAAGTATATAAATTTTACAAAATGTTAGCATAACAGCACAATATTTTCATAATATTTTGTAAAGGAATTACCCTACCAATAAGAATTCATAAATTTCATCGTGGCTATTACAGCAAATCTATCATTTTCAGCAAGTATATCTATACTAATACATAAAGCTGAAGAGTTAGTTTGTTTGGTTGAAGCGCTTATCTCAAAATTCTTTACGCTACTACCCCCGAGAACGGAGCAGTAGACATAAATGACGACAAATCAAGTACATTATAAACATTATTGTACAATTTATAAACGACATGATTAATAGGGGATATATAGGGGATGAAGAGTAGAAGCGTGTACGTCGCCATCCCTGCCAGCTACGGCTGCAATTCTACTCCAACACGAGTGCCACCAGGGCGAATGATGCTAGGGCGTGCCCCCGAGGCGACGCGCACCAGTTCGTCCCCGCTGGTGCGAAAAGTGTGTGCCAGAGTGGCGTAGGGGACCGCCACCCTACACGCGCGGCCCGACACGGCGGGAAGTGGAGGATGGAGTGCAGGGTAGCTGCGTGGAATGTTAGGAGAGCAATGACAGATAAGATGAATGAGTTGATGGATGTTATGAATGAGAGAAAGTTAGATGCAGTGTGCTTGACAGAGTCCAAGCGCAAGGGCAACGAAGTCTTGGAGCTCCCGGGTGGGATGCTCGCGCTTTGGTCTGGAGTATCAGAGAGCGAGCATGGCAGTCGGGGGGTTGGAATTTTGCTGTCCTCGCGATTGGCCTCCGGTATGTATGAGTACAAACTGGTAGGTCCTAGAATCCTCTGGATCCGTGTAAAACTTGGTTTGACGAAGATTTTCCTGGTAGTTGCTTACGCGCCAGTATCTTCGTCGAACGCGTGTGAGCTAGAGGACTTCTGGGAGAGTATGAGAGAAGCTCTAAATGTGATAGAAGGAAATGAAAGACTTATAGTATGTGGAGACTTGAATGGATGGGTGGGTACCGCTCGCGATGGTTTTGAGTCGGTACTCGGGAAGTATGGGGATAAAAGGGTGAACGGCGCTGGCAAGCTAATACTGGCATTTTGTAAGGAAAAGGATTTGTTTGTGGCGAACACAATGTTCAACCACAAACAAATTCATATGTATACGAGGAGATGTAAGTCAAAGAGAAGCATGATAGATCTATTCCTAATGGACAGTCGGCTCCGTAAACAGGTGATGGACACAAGGGTTTATCGAGGCGCTGAGCTGGGAGCAGACCACTACCTAGTCATAACTAGGATTAGGGGTCTGTTCGCGGGTTGGCGTCATCGTACCGAGTGTCCTGAACCTGGGCCGACTTATAGCATCAAAAGCTGGAAGCTGCAGGATGCATCCATTAGGGATAAATATAATGAAAGGGTAGCCGAAAAGCTTGGCGACGTCAATGTAAGCAGTGAGAATGTGGAAAGTGTATGGCAGAACCTTAGGGACAGTATGATAAATGCCGCTGTGGAAGTGTGTGGAGAAACGAAAAGAGGCAGTAGTAATAAGCGTGATGCATGGTGGAATGAGGAAGTGAAAGAAGCAGTTCGAATGAAGAAGAAAGCATGGCTAGACTACTTAGCCTCGCGGAATGATTTTAATATGAAAGAGAGATACAAGCTGCAGAAAGTTAACACGAAGGCACTGATAGAAGAAGCTCGTGAAAGGTGCAGAATGAAAGCGGATGAAAGGTTGTCGTCCAATTTCCGGGATAATGCCAGGCTCTTCTGGAAAGAGGTAGGCAAGACCCGGAGTTGTTCGGCAATCTGCAGTATGAATAAAGTGTTTAGTGTTAACAATGACGTCCTAACAGACCAAAGTGACGTCCTGTAGAGATGGAGTGAATATTATGGAAAGATGTATGCAAGAAAAGACAGAGATGCCACATCGGGAAGTGGAGTTCACTTCGATGTTCCGGATCCCGATGTCATTGAAGTCATTAGTATGAAAGAAATAGAACAAGCGATAAGAAGTATGAAATGTGGTAAGGCTGCGGGAAAAGACAGAGTTACTGCTGAGATGATCAAGTACGGTGGGTCGCGTGTCTGGGACACACTATGTCTGTTATGCAACTTGTGCTGGCGGACGGGTGAGGTCCCAGATGACTGGCGAGTAGCAGTTGTAGTACCTATTTACAAAGGTTATAACGGCACGAATGCAAGAAAAGTCTGAAAGGTATTTATGGGAGGCTCAATGCGGATTCCGACGTAGAAGAGGTTGCATGGATCAAGTGTTTTCTCTCCGCATGATCGCGGAAATGTTTCTGGCTCTTAGCCAGAAGGTTTTCTGCGCTTTTGTGGATCTAGAGAAAGCATTTGATAACGTTGTGAGAGAAACGCTGTGGGACTTGCTGCCAGGATATGGTGTGGACGGCTCACTACTGCGGGCAATACAGTCGCTTTATAGGGACTGTAAAGCTTGCGTGCGAGTAGGGGGGGATGTGTCACCTCTTTTTGATGTCTGTACAGGCGTCAAACAGGGATGTGTCATGTCCGCCTGGCTGTTCATAGTGTATCTGGACAGTTGCCTGCAGAAGTTGAAAGATTTTAATATGGGTGTGAATTTGGGTGACTTTACAGTAAACTGTCTGCTGTACGCTGATGACGCGGTGCTCATGGCCTCATCAGAAGCCGACCTACAGGCATTAGTCACTAATATGAAAGAGGGGTGTGAAAGTAAGGGTCTCCTCTTGAATGCAAGTAAAACTAAGGTTCTAGTATTTGAAAGAGGTGACGTAAGAACTAAATGCGAGATTAGGGTAAACCAGGAACGTCTAGAGCAAGTGAATGAAATTGTGTATTTAGGAAGTATGTTTAGCGCGGATGGAAGATGTGATTCGGATGTAGAACGGCGAGTAGCTGCCGGAAACAAAGTTAAAGGTGCTTTGTCCCAGTTAGTAAAACGACAAAGCATCGTAAAAGAAGCACGAATGGCGATTCATAACGCAGTGCTAGTGCCAACTTTGCTTTACGGTAGTGAAACCTGGGTATGTCAGCAGATGCATGAAAGTAAATTGAATGCTGTGGAGATGCGATCACTTCGAAAATGGTGCGGCGTTACCTTGGCCGACCGAATACGTAACGAAGTGATACGCAATATGGCAGGTTTGAATGAAAGTGTCAGCGTTAAGCTGGAAAAGGGCGTGCTCCGTTGGTTTGGACACGTCCAACGAATGAGTGAGAAACGATTGACGAAGAATATATATTGTTCAAAAGTAGAGGGTAGAAGGAGTCAGGGAAGGCCGAGACTTACATATGAAGACCACGTGAGCAGATTGCTCAAAAACGGAAAGGTCAAAAGTACTCGGATACCCAGACGTGCGTGTATGAAGCGATTGATGAATCTCGAAGAAGCGAAAGAGGTATGCATGGATCGCGAAGCCTGGCGATCTGTCCTCTCTGACTACCCCGTCAGGGATACAGTGTGAAGATAGTTAGTTAGTTAGTTACATGATTAAATAGATGTGACGGAAGAAATGTCACGGGCGAAGTCGAGGGGGTCACCTAGTAATTATTATATAGAAACAATAGATTCCTTGTCCTAAGTCTAAGAAAACCTACACTGTTTTCGGTCATTATTATTGTTTGTGCATCGATCGTAGTAGTGGGGTTTACAATTATCTTTTTAATATCTGTGTAATTCTCATTTTAATTTTATTCTCAAGTCAATTTATTATTAACATACCCGCTGCCTTCGCTCGCGTGAAATTTGGTTATTACACAAAAAGCGGGAACACTTTTGTGGGAATAAAATGTTTTAGTTTCACCCGCGTGTCCCCTTTCCCGTGGGAATCTACGATTTCCTTTCATAGCACCCATATAAGGTACAACCTAAAAATATTATCACAAAGTTTTACGTTTTTGTGCAAACGGGAACTACGCGGGTAAACTACTCACAGCCTAAACTATCAAACAGAGAAACGTGAAATTTGGTGAATGTATTTTTCACATAGTTTAGATGAGAACTAAGAAAGGAATTCCCGGTATTTCCCCGGAAACGGTAAACACACAGCCTTAACTATTAGACAATGAAACGTAAAATTTAGTGAAAGTATTCTTTAAGTAGACTATAAATAAGTACTAAGGAATTCCAGATATACCCATGGGAAAGGGATGAAAACACAAACTGCCTGGATTAAGATTACGAAACATAGCAACATAAAATATGGTGAATGTATTCTTTAAGTACTTTGGATAAGTACTAACAAAAGAAGTGCCGATATAGTCATTGGAACGGGAACTATGCGGGTGAAACCACACAGAGTAAAATTATTAGATACTAGTTGACGCCCGCGGCTCCGCACGCATGGTGAAGGTTTCCCGTTCCGGTTTCCCACAGAAACTTGTTCCCGGGATAAAAAGTAGCCTATGTGTTATTCTGATGCGTAAGCTATATCATTTTAGGTTTCATCAAAATCATTTCAGTAGATTTTGCGTGAAAAAGTTACAATCTTCTATACTTACAAACTTTCGCGTATATAGTAGGATAGATACTAGAAACTTGGTAAATGTTGTATGATGTAAGATTAGGTATCTCAGATAAGCACCAAGAAAGGAATGCCAAGTATTCCCACGGGAATGTATTTCTACTAATATTATGAATGTGGTTGTTAAGTATACAATGAATAAAAAATGTTACAGATCCTTTTGATTTGTATTATAGATTCTTACGACCCACTCTCTCTGTCTTATGTGGCACTAAAGAAGTTGCGCGGGTCAGCTAGTAATTGTATAAAATTCGGGCTACTCTGCAATGAGACCATTTCAGCATTTACATTAGTTTAGCCAACAGGGCCTCAATTGTGCTATTTATATAAGCGAAAGCCATTGTCATTCTTAATAATAATGCTATTACCTTTGTGAATTTACCGGAATATTGATAAATTCTTATATCATACATTGCTTTAGTTGAGAGTTATTACTAACACTGCTATACTTAGTGGTAAAAAACAAAACCACATCATTATTCCATTTTTATGTATAGACAACATAAAATACAAGCAAAAGAACATAATTCTACATATATAAATACATCAATTGAATTGTTATTTCAAAATTGTAGTATTGTATCTAAAACAAAAGTGCCTATGTTCTATTGTTGGTGGCATTTTTGCTTTTAAACCTCACAACTTGTGTTACACTCATTATCAAAACTGCAGCTGTCCAGCTGTCGCAAAGATTTTATAGGATGAGTACACTACAGGTACAGAACACTTTAATTTACATACAGTCAATATAGTGTCTATGCATCACTTTTTTCATCACTGTCATCATCTTCTACAATGACTTCAATATCATTTGGATCATTCTCGGAACCACTTTCAGTGTCATATTTGTGCAACTTTATTCTCCACATTTTGATAAGTGTATCCCATGACCTTCTGCTATATTTTGTAAATTTATCTGGTGTTTTTGGATGATCTTTGGTGCGTTGATCACTGAAAGGAAAAAAATAAGAGTACTTATTTTAGGTGTCCTTGGGAGATTGTATAGATCATGTCAAACTTTTTTCTCTACCTGTTCACCATAATATATGTTTATTTGTCAGTAAGGCAAATAACAATTTATAAATGTATAGCATGCCACTGCCTATCCCTTAGTTAGAGGATAAAGGCCTGACTATTTGCATGAATGTTAGAAAGTTAAAAGGGAACAGCATGATCATAAACCAAATAATATATTGATGACCACTTTCCATCAGGTGGACCCATATGCTTGTCTGCCCTCTCAGTGGTAAAAAAAATGGTTATTATATTTGACCTATCATAATATAACATGCCAAACCAACTTACATGGGCACTTGTGTGACATAGTTATGATATCCAACAGTATTTTTACCATAGTCAATTTGTTTCTGTCTCCTTTGCAGTACTGATGTATCAGTTTCCAATAATATTGGGGGTTTGGATTTGGTTTGCCTGAAATCCAAAAATAAAAATTGATTTGTTATCTGTTATGATAAAGTAAAGAAAACCTGACTCTATGGTATTGTCTGTTTCTAGTTCTTTTATTTTAGTAACAGCATCTTCTACAATACATCTTTACTACTGTCTTACTTCCTAGTTGCATCCATATCCCAATTAAGTGCTAAGACACTTTTGAGCTGGTTTCTATTACATACTAGCTAATGCTTGTAAAGTCCTCCCACATGGTAAAGTTTTCTTTATTTCAGGACAAAAAATGTGTTTTTTTTAATGTTTTCCAGGATAAAAAGTGTCATACATGTAAATTTAAGGTGTCAGCTATCTGTTTACCAAATTTCCACCAAATTGGGTAGGTGATTAAGTAACAAACATTTTCATAAACTTTCACACCTGATGTTGTACCCAATTTTGAACCATTATGCTCTGGCAATTTGTCCATTCCTGAAGTGCCCTAACATGCAGATGGAGTTGCCTTAGGCTCTAGATAGCAATAAAGGAATTATGCAAGTCTTCAAACGTATAACCCTGTGCAATAAATCATTTTAAGTTTCAAGTAAAAGTTCCTTTAATAATAAACATAAAATACTTCTTATGCAGTTTTAAAATCAATATAAAATGTCTCTTACGCAGTTTTATCAGCATCACTTCCTTTTTCGTCTCTTTTGTTTCTTTTTGATTTCTTTCTGCTATTAGAACTTTCCCTGCTACCAGACTTTTTTGACACCTTCTCAGTTAAACAATCTGAAATTTTTTTAAATATTTAACTAATTTAACAGCAATATTTATTAAACATGAAATTGGTCTTAACATCTCCAAATTCCTGGTGATGTAATAAAGTGCTCAATACCCATTTAAAATGATGTATACAATTTCTCTCCTGACATTTTGTCATCTTTGAAAACAACATCAAAGCAACAACTTGAAAAAGCAGCTATAAATACATAAATAAAATGAGTGCTTAGCTTAAAATTAGATTCTTTATGGTAGCAATTAGTAGTTGAACAAATTCAACAGTACTTTTGTAGGTTTTGAAGCAAGAAATGCTTGAAACTGATACTAAATTGATGAAATGACAGAATTTGTTAATCAAAACAAATGTATATCAGGATTTTTTATGGTTTATTGATGAAAAGCTGTGTTTAGGTTTGAATGAGGAAAAGATTGCTATAGCAATGGATAACCTCAAATACGTGATTAATTTGTTTATGAGGCAACAGAGTGTATTAATTGAATGTGTTATATCTACCATCATCTTGAGGGGAGTCCATTTCTTCCACCCATGACCTTTTGAAATTTGTAGCACTCATTTTCACTGACAACTATCCTAAAAAAATATATTGTAAAGCATATTAAAATCATACAAGAAATCCCGAACCCTATGAAGAAACAGTTTTACAGCACGTGACGTCGAGGTTAGTCAAACAAGAATTAATATTTTACATTACAAGTGCAAGCAAGAAGGCAATTATTGTACTAATTTTATATAATTAAATACTAAGCATAATACAAAATTAAATTAAAATAATTTCTGGCGCGATTGCTGTTTAAAAGTAATCAATCACGACGATAAATTTACTGCAAATTACATACAGCGATAAACACTCGGAATTCGGTCAAAGACTGTATTCTTTAATAAATTTATTAGTATTACTTTGATTACGGTTATAACACAAAATTATATGGTGTAAGAATAGATCTGAATGTCAGAAACAACATTTTCTTAATTCATTTGAGATAGCTGTAAAATAATTTTAATCTAAAAATAATAAACAAAAAATAGCAAAGGAAAACATGTAACGAACCAACCAAAGCGCGCGAAAAACCATACACACGCGCAATAAAGTATCAACAAAGAATACTGTCAATGTCTCACTGACAGGAACTCCCTGATTTTTTTGGAACGCTTACAGCTTGACCATACATTAGAATACGTTCTACGCACAGGTTCTACGTGTTCTACGCACATTTCCGACTGCAACGTAAGAGGTCGTGGGTTCGATTCCCACCCAGGATAAAATTTAGTGTGATGAGCACGATGGTTTATTCTGTGTCTATACTTTTACATCTAAAACTAGTGGTTCTGTAAACTGTATCTTTCGGAGTTTTTTTTTTCAACAATTAAGAAAAAAAGAATTGAACATAGTTTTTTTTCGTTTTGAACGCTCTTGCCAACCACTACCGCAGTGCTATTATGTAACTTTGACAGTTCATGTCGCTTTGGTGTGTTCGATAGCCACCACGCTTTGAAAGCAACTAGCAGGCTGCGTGAAATTGGTATTACGTATTACAATCCAAAGCGACTGTGGCAAAGTGGCTTTCAGCTAACCTCTATCATTTTATCCACATTACGCGGCCATGTTAAATATACCTATTTAGCCGTTATATTTATAGAGTTCACAAACATTTTAACGTGAACGGTTTATAGTTGATAGACACTGAGAATTTATGGAATGTTGGTTATTTGCGGCAAATTTAAAAACCTTGTGAAATGTTTGGCATCCTAAAGCTATTGTATTCTGGCATATCGTATCGCAATATTATAGGCAATTTTAGTTTAATAGTAACAAATTTTTATACAGAAATAATCGATGTAGTAGAGGAAGAGACCGAATTATAGTCAGGTATTTAGGTACAGGTGGTCTATTATGTAACTTTGACAGTTCATGTCGCTTTGGTTTGTTCGAAAGCCACCACGCTTTGAAAGCAACTAACAGGTTACTTGAAATTGGTATTACGTATTACAATTCAAAGCGCCTGTAGCACAGTGGCTTTCAGCAAACCTTTTGACATCGCTATCATTTTATCGACATTACGCGGCCATGTTAAATATACCTATTTAGTCGTTATCTTTGTAGAGTCCACAAACATTTTAACGTAAACGGTTTATAGTTGATAGACACCGAGAATTTATGGAATGTTGATTATTTGCGGCAAATTTAAAAACCTTGTGATATGTTTGGCATCCGAACGCTATTGTTTTTTGTTTTCTACTGTTCATTGAATATTAATGACTAGATGACAACACCAACAACACAGTAATAACAACAGTAAGTAAATTATTTAATGTATATCGTAAGCAATTTTAGTTTAATGATAACAAGATTTTTGTACAGGAAAAATCGATGCAGAAGAGGAAGGGTCCGAATTATAGTAATATTTAGGCAGGACTTTCTAATTTTCATCGTTTTTTTTATTATGCCTTATGGCAATGGTAACATATTAATCGCAAAAGACAGGCGTAAGAAAGGTGACTTGGTTTTGTCATATTTGAAATACTTATATAGAAAAAATCAAGAACAAAAATTAAAATCGTCAAATTTCTATCCTTTTGATCTTCTAATTAGTAGTGAAGGAGGTGTTCGGGGCATAAAGGGGACTAAAAATCTCATTATTTTCAAGCTCAGATATGGCAAAAGTTTAAGAGATATGGCAAATAATGTGTAAAAGTTTGTTAGGTAAACATGGATCCGCTTGTGTACGATAAACTGTAGGTCAAATTAGTATTGCCACCAACAACGCAAGAGCCCTTTTACCAATACTACATGGGTCCAAATCGCGAAATATTAACATGTCTCGATAAACCTACATAACCGCCCAAAATGATGCTAAGTTTCAACTTTATATAGAATCAATCAAAAATTGCCCAAGTCTCGTTTCTATACAAAAGCGTTAATTTTTGCCCAAGTCCTAGCTCCTTATAATATATATATCACTATACTTTCCTACTCTCCCAACTTTCTTCCTCGGCAAATCCCAAAATATGGCACGAACTACCTTATAAGTTTATTAGTCCCGCATATCCCCGAAGGCAATGACATATTATACGCCCACATTTCCCCATATGCATTTTGTCCCAAGTAACAGGTGGTGAGCCCATTGCCTTATTGAAATCTAAAAAAACGTATAGATTTGCAGTTATCTCACTTGTAAATCTCTAAAGCCACAACGACAAAGTCGATCGAAGAACGATCAAATTACAAGTACATCAATATTTATTAGTTTTTTAGGCTATTGACAATTTTTAAATCAACCGCATAATAGTTGCTTTTCATCTAAACTTCATATACGCATCTCTTTAGCAACCGCTTTCGGCAAAGTCACCGAGTTGCTTTGAAAACGATTTTAGTTATAAATTTGAAGTCCATTATGCTTAGATAATACCAATTTCACGCGTTTATAGGACTATCGATACGAAAGTAGCTGTCAAATTTGAATCATAATGGATATCGCATCTATGACGTCATTTCAGTTGCCCACTGAACTTAGATAATACCAAAATTGAACTTTGACAGCTGATTGGCTCAAATCGCAATCAAACTGATATCCATTTTAGTTACATAATACCACGGCAGGACTTTCCAATTTTTATCGTTTTTTTATTGTGCCTTATGGCAATGGTAATATAATAATCGCAAAAGACAGACGTAAGAAAGGTGAATTGGTTGTAGACAGAGTAACCAACTTGGTTTTATCAATATTTGAAATATTTGTTTAAAAAAATCAAGAATTAATTAAAAACGTCAAATTTCTATCATTTTTATCTTCCAATTAGTAGTAAAGGAGGTGTTTTGGGTGTTACAAAGGGGACCAAAAATCTCATTATTTCCAAGCTCAGACGCACCGTTGTTTTAGAGATATAGCAAAAAATGTGTAAAAGTTGGTTAGGTAAGTATGGACCCGCTTGTGTACTATAAACCATAGGTTAAATTAGTATTGCCACCAACAACGCAAGAGCCCTTTTACCAATACTACATGGGTCCAAATCGCGAAATATTTACATGTCTTGATAAACCTACATAACCGCTCAAAATTATGCTAAATTTCAAATCATCAAAATCAATCAAAAATTGCCCAAGTCTCGTTTCTAAACAAAAGCGTTAGTTTTCGCCCAAGTCCTAGCTCCTTATAATATATATAGCACTATACCTACCAACTCTCCCAACATTTTTCCTCGGCAAATACCAAAATATGGCAAAAGCTACCTTATAAGTTTATTAGTCCCGCAGATCCCCGAAGGCAATGGCATATTATACATCCACATTTTCCTATGTGCATTTTGTCCCAAGTAACAGGTGGTGAGCCCATTGTCTTATTGAAATCTAATAAAACGTACAGATTTGCAGTTATCACAATTGTAAATCTCTGAAGCCACAACGACAAAGCGTGTAAGGATATTATCCCATCAAAGTACAAGTACATCAATATTTATTAGTTTTTTAGGCTATTGCCAATTTTTAAATCAACCGCATAATAGTTGCTTTTCATTAAATAATAATATAATAATAATATGATAATAATAATAAACCCCTCGAGGACAGTCGTTATCTTTTATGGATCTTTTATGGCCCTATGAGGGCATAGTAGATTCGCTTTTTGAGTTATCTACTTTCTGATATCAACAAAAAAATGTATCAGTAAGTTATTGAAGAGCTCACATCCGCAGGGCAGCTTGTGGCGAGCTGAATGTGCGTGGCTACACATCGGTTCCGATTCCTCAGAGTTTTGTTGCCCTTCTGCACTGGTTAGGATTTAATGGCCTAACGGGAGAGCAGTGAGAGTGCTACTCCCGGGAGTGCAGCAAATCTCAACTCTCGCTTGCCTTAATTGGCCGGTCAAAGGGAGGGAGCCACAGCAATGTGCTCGGGGGTGGAAGTGTCATTTTCAAGGGCATATCTACGGGGAAGCCCGCTCCGGGCCTGTCCCGCGATGGTGAAACCGGCGTCGCATCGCTCGACACCCCAAGCCGCTCATACCGGTGTTGCCCCCTGTCGCCTTACAGGCTTATCATGCCTATGGCGATTGTATAGGGGGCCCATCTAGTGAGTTGGCAAGTCATCGTCTGCCAGTATTTTGATTATAATATATTAAAATGGCAGACGCCGTCTTCATCCATAGTTCTAATCACTCAATTCATTTAACCTTCAACTCAATAGCGCAATAGTAGTTAGCATATTGTACAATAGTTTAACACCTATTGGAGATGGTCCATTACCGTTCTTCTATATAAGGCGGACGTGGATTGTCTGCAGTGGGAGTCCCATTCCCTGTTACATTTAAATTCTCAAAAGGCCTTTGCGTGTTGGACCTCTATGTCCCCATGTAAGCCTCCCAAAAGACCGGACCTTACCTTCGTAAGAAAAAAAAAGAAGATACCCGTGAAGAAGAGACAATAATAATAATAATATCAATAATATATCTTTATGGTCAGGCATCATGAGAAAAGTTACAGGTGTTATAAACTTATTCTACGGCCCATAGATAAATACCTTAAAAACTAAAAATACATATAATATAAACCTAACACTTTTCACACGCGACTTAGACGAATCGCGAGACGAAAAGTCGCGTGTTGGCAGGCGTCCTTTGAAGCGCCGGAACTTCACTCCTGTCGGCCAAAAGTTTGGGCTCAAGAAGGTGGCCATGCGTTGTGTGTGAACCATCACCACAAAAGAGTTAAAACTCAGTTTGTGACTGGAGTCCAGCTTCTCCACCCTCATATTCAACCCGATTTTCTTCTGGAGCTAGTCGTGGACTAGCTCCAGAAGAAAACCGATGACTACCTACGACCGAAAATCTACGACGTTCACGTTGTAGTGAACTCACGATACGTAGATCAACGTAGTCCGTACCTCTGCGCGGAAGTGCTGCTCGATAGGTCTTGAAGCAGTCCCAAGTAGCAAAATGATGTCATATAAATAGTAGAATAACGTTTATTATGTAACTTTCAGTGAACAGAATAGTGTCTTATAATAGTCTTTTACGTGTTTCTATAACGCAGGTTTAGGCGCAGATATAGAACAATTAAGTCGTGTTAAAATCGTGTTATGGTTATAATAGTGACAATTACGTTGTGTTAAAATCGCATAGAAGTTACATAGAACTAATAATACAACAATTAAGTCGCGAAAAGTTTATATTGTTATCACATTAGCGATAAATAAAAAAAAAATAAGAAAAACATATGATGAAATGTTATGTGTATTTGTTCAAAGTTAAATATAAAAAGGTAAGTCAATATTTTAATCATTGCTGCATCATGCAAGCCTGTTGTGAAGGATGAGATATTAAACTTAGGAATTTAAACTTTTCGATTAATTACATAGCAATATTGGATGAAATTTTAAAGCGCCTTCATAATATTGATATTTTTAAATAAATAAATAAATAAAATAAATATCCATCACGCCTTATCCCCGAAGGGGCGGCAGAGGCATATTATATGCCCACTTTTCACCGTGTGGATTCCTGTCCCACGTAATAGGTGGTGAGCCCATTGCCGTGTTGAAATAGACAGATGCAGGTTGTGGCTACCTGCTGTTGATATTGTCAAGCCGCCCATAAGGCCTTCAACCAGACTTAACGACTGCCATTTTACTGGCAACCGGGACCAACGGCTTAACGTGTCTTCCGAAGCACGGAAATGCTCGCAAATGTAAATACCACTAAGTGGTCACCCATCCGAGGACCAGCCATAGTGAAAGTTGCGTAACTCAGTGATCGTTTACAGAACACTGAGACCGGATGTTGGAAGTATTAATATGTTTAATTTAAACATATTAATACTTCCAACATCCGCCATAATTTCATCAGATATTGGATGACCGCAATATAACATGTATATGACTATTTTTGACTTGCGGTAAAACAGTTGTGATTAGAGTTCTGTTGGAATATAGAAAAAATCATTTTATAGTATCTACTTTTTCTCTTATAGGTACATCAAGGTGATGTTTTTAGATGTAGATAAGTTATGAACAAAATGTTGTTCAAGCATTTAAAATGGCCTTGGGACAACACGCATTTTTAGTTATTACAGACTAGCTGTTCCGCTCGGCTTCGCCCGTGACATACTTTGAACCCCGTCGCACCCATTTAATCCCGTTGTTTATTAATTTCACATTCACAACAATGTATGAACATTTTCCAAATTCATTGATTACTTCTCCGCTCTCCAGTACCTACACACGCCCGCACGTCTCGGTCGAATTATGGTTATTTACACGAAATTTATTTCTTTGCGCTTTATTTTGAATTTGCGATAACTCGTAAGATATTCATTTAATTTGCAAGGTGTAAAGGAACAAAATAATCTTCATGAAATGCTGAAGCCAACTAACGAAGTAAAAATGATAAGGACTAATAGCATATTTGTGTAAATAGCCTTCAAATTACCGCTTTATAATTGATGGTTGTGTAAGGTATTAAAATGGATATAGTATGTTATTCTTAAGATATAGGTATATATCGTTGCAGACTTTTTTGTAGACCTACATTAGATACACTATTGCACCATACATTATTTTGTTATATCTCGAAGGGCAGCGTTTTTGTTGAAAACTCCCAGACGGCTTCTTTTTTCCGACATCCCCTACAAATATCGTTATAATTTGGTCAATATATACAAAAACTGCATCATAATTCGTTTCGTAGTTCTAAAGATCTAAGCATACATAGGGACAGACAGCGAAAAGCGACTTTGTTTTATAATATGTTGAGAAGTGTTATGGATATAATTATCATTGATTGTGTATCTTAAATGTGATTGATTTTGTAATAGTGTAATAACTTACAAGTTACTTTAAAATAATGTTAATGTATAAGTACCTGTACTGGTTATAAGAAAACTGATTAATGCCAAATAAAACAACCATTTCTATATTTATGGATTTTATTCACACTAGATTAAGTATGAAAAATGTACAGAACTACCAATATTTATACCACATTCGTAGCAGATCTCAGTTCTCTCCAAATTTATTTAAGGTATCGCTGCTATCTTTAACAATAGATAATTTTTATATATCTTTCTTCTAAATACACCACTTCGTTTAATTCTTTTCTATTTATTGGAATCCATAATAAGAATTTTGTTGAAAAAGAAATGGCGTGTGGTTTATAAAAGTAATTAGAATAATATCTCAACCTGGATGTTATGAAACATGACTTAATATGACTGTTTTTTAATAGTTAATTACAAAATCACTATAGGACACAATGTTATTTTAGTATTTACTAGCTGTCCCGCCCGGCTTCGCCTGTGACATACTTCAAACCCCGTTGCACCCATTTAATCTCGATGTTTATTAATTTCACATTCACTATAATGTATGAACCTTTTCCAAATTCTTTGATTACTTCACCGCTCTCCAGTACCTGTACCTACCTACGCCCGCACGGGCCGATCGAATTATGGTTCCACGAAATTAATTTCTTCGCGCTTTATTTTGAATCTGCGATAACTCGTAAGATATTTATTTAATTTGCAAGGTGTAAAGGGACAAAATAATCTTCATGAAATGCTGAAGCCAACTAACGTAGTAAAAATGACCGGGATTTATAGCATATTTGTGTAAATAGCCTTCAAAAAACCGCTTTATAATTTATGGTTTTTTAAAATATTAAAATGGATATAGTATGTTATTCCTACGAGATAGACATATACCTTTGCGGACTTTTTTGTAGACCTACATTAGATACACAAATGCACTATACATTATTTTGTTATATCTCAAAGGGTTTAGGCAGTGTAGAGTGTTTGTTGAAAGCTCCCAGACGGCTTACTTTTTCCGACATCCCCAACAACCAAACCGTTATAGTTTGGTCAATGTATGCAAAAACTAAACAAATTATTTTTAAAAACCTTCTATAAGAATCACAATAACTATTAAAAAAACCGCATCGTAATTCGTTTCGTAGTTTTAAAGATCTAAGCATACATAGGGACAGACAGCAAAAAGCGACTTTGTTTTATATAGTGATTTAAAGGTTCGTGAAGAAACAAAAATGTCAGCTCATGACTGCTATCTGACTGAAACGTTTACTTGACATAAACTCTATTCTTGTAAACGTCATAGCAGATACGTTATATAATAGTTGTTGAGACAACATTTACCAGACACATTAATATGCCTAATATTCTATAAAACTATTGCGCCTCATTAATGACTTTTTTACAACTGTTTCGTTACCTCGAAACTGTTATAAGACCTTTACTACCCTGTTAGTTGTATATATTCTAGTTGTATAATGGTCGGACTCGCTTCGCTCGCCTCCTCAGTCAATAAAAATCTATTATTGTTAAGTTTGGCGCCAATTTTTGAACATGACGCAAGGTTGCCAAATTTTATTTTTTTCAAAACTAGTGTATAATTCGTTATTTTGTTCGAAAATGCGCATGAGTTATGAAAAGTGAAATTTTGCCGTAAACAGCGGTGTTCTATGTGTTAGTACAAAATCCTCACAGACAGCAAGGGTCTACTGCCTTACTAGGGCAAGGATCAGGACCTAGGATTGAGGAATTGACATCGACAAAGGACTAGACATGACGAAATTTAAATAAGATAATATAAATATTGAAGACACAGCTTTGGACTAAGTTGCTTTTGCCTGTCCGAGATGGGCGAAGAGAACTATCAACAATATCTCTATTGTTATCAAGTTTGCGCGGGATTTTCTCGAATGGCAAACGGTTGCTCTATTTTTCAATACTACTTAATTAACCTTGTTTTATGTGCAAAAATGGTAGTTTCTTGGACATAAATGTTGTGTAAACGTGCAATAGTGAAAGACAGTGATATATTGCAGTGAAATGATTTTTTCATCTTTACGTGCTAATTCCACTGAAGGCCTTATTAACGCTACTACCACGTTAATGGGGTACGACTGACCTTGACTTAAGACGCCACAGCAACGTCCGCTCGACGTTCGCGCTGCCAGAGCAGCCCGTTTTTCGTAAATAACCTATGACCTAATTAACTAAAACCGTGATATCTTGGAAACTATAATATCTAGACAAAAATTTTAAACTACTGAAAAATCGTAAAATATATAAAGATAAAACTTATAGCTATAATAATTTGGAATTTTAATCATAATTAACTGATATATTGGTATGAACACGAAAAAGTCCTTAAAAAAATAAATAAATGTTATTTTTCAGAAATTTGCCAATTACACGAAAAACTAATATAAAACACTTTTTTTTTGTTAATTAGATTCCTGGAATTATCACGATTAAAACGATATATGACACTAATAACTTATAATTATTCCAACTAAAACTTAACTTAATATAAACAAAAGAATAAATCACAAAAACTAAAAAAATGGCGGGAATATGGCCGCCGGCAATGTTTTTAACACGTTTACTTTGAATTTTGATATTGTGACATGTAGATATTAAACCTCTAATCGTGTGATCCACGATTCTAATGGTATAAAATTCATTCATTCAAACCAAAGACAACATTGTTTAAAAAGGTTTTGGAAGGAGGTCAGTATAAAAACATAAAAAACATAAAAAGTCACAAAAGACATTTTAAATAATAAGATTGAAGAATACGAAATAAATAAGATTTGGCTAAAAGCTCTTCTTAACCAGACAACAAAATAATTATAAAAAAACTATGTAAAAACTATATGTTGTCAAAATGGTTGTCAAACAACGTCAAAATAAAAAGCTCGTTCGTTCTAAATAAAATACAATTTTTTACGACGATTGTAATTTTGTTATATGAAATAGCATTAAATTAAGTATTAAGATGAAGAGATATTCTTAAAATATTCTTTAAAATACGTTAATTTCTTCACTACAGATTAATAACTGTTATTTATAAATTTGTGACGGAATACAGGTTACTAAGGAAATATTATGTAAAGAAAAAAGGAAAATAGAAATACAAAATGATGGTGGGGAAGATTATATTAGCTTATTAAAGTAAAAATATTGAATCGCTTTAAGTATATCTTACTTAGTTGTTACAATTTTTTTCAGACTGATAATGAAATAGATGAGGCTTTAGCCTCTTTAGATCTGCTGATGTCCGAGTTTTTTGCACCAGCTACAAGTAATTTCAGGAAGAGAGAGATTGAGAGTATGCTTGAGAACTTTTCTCACCGCACTGACTCTTGGAAACATTGTTTAATATTTTTACAAAAGTCACAAAATCAGTATGTTCTGATGTTCACATTGGCTACTCTGGAGGTAACTTATTAAAATAATTTGTTAAGAACTTGTAGAAAAAGGTGCCCTTCTCCAGGCTTTGAACCACCTGTGAGATGGTGCAATAGCTGACTTAAGGAGGTTGATAGTGGAGACTGCAGTCGCTGTGTGTTGTTGTATTATAAATAAACTAATAATAGAATCTGCAATTAATAAAAGTATAGTAAATATATTATTTGTTATATTACAGTATAAATGTAATTACAATTTGAATAACTTTTTTGGTTTATGTACTAGAAAATAGTGTTTATTGTAATGATTTCCAATTTATATTATTTCAGAATATAATCAATAAACAATGGATAAATCTACCAGACAATCATAAAATAGAAATACGGATAACATTGTGGAATGAATTATTAGCTAAACATGAAGTTATGGTATATTTTATCAGAAATAAACTAGCAGCCCTAATTGTCTCTATTGCACGGTATGACTGGCCACATTTGTATGATGATTTCTTCAGTAACATTGTCGAGGTATGTACATTTGGTTATTAGATATATGTAGAACAGTTTTTTTTATTATATATTGGAATAGCAACATAATTTTATAAGAGCCCTATTAACATAAAAGTTTTGAAGTATTGCCTATTTGGTGCCATGGATTACCATGATCGAAAATTTGAGCCCTGTATGTAATACTACAGTTATAAAAAAAATAACTACAGTTATAGTTTATCTAATGTAATAGAGTTTTTTAGCTAATAAGGTGCGATGGACGGCGCTGTCTTTTGGGCCTAGTGTTGGCACAAGCTGCAAGTGAAGAACTTGGTGCAGCTCGAGATACTGGAGTATTGCTACCATCTGTGCGACGAACTCAGCTTGAAAGTCTTATGCTAAAGGGAATGCCACAGCTACTCAGTGCTCTTAGTGGTAAGATATAATATATGCTCATTATAATAATAATAAGATCTTGTACATAAAGCAGGCACGGAAACTGGGTATCACCACAAGAAAAAAAATAGAAATACCATGAAAAGAAGAAACTAAATAATAATGATAAACCTTTTTCTTTCCATTCCTTATATGTAATAAGGAATCACATCTAAGTAAATGACAATTAAGACTATATTTATTTGCAAAATATCATAAATATGAGTGAAATCACCAAAGTTAAATAAAATAAATAAATATCCATCACGCCTTATCCACGAAGGGGTGGCATATTATATGCCCACTTTTCACCGTGTGGATTCCTGTCCCACGTAATAGGTGGTGAGCCCATTGCCGTGTTGAAATAGACAGACGCAGGTTGTGGCTACCTGCTGTTGAAATTTTTTAAGCCGCCTATAAGGCTTTCAACCAGGCTTAACGACTGCCATTTTACTGGCAACCGGGACCAACGGCTTAACGTGCCTTCCGAAGCACGGAAACGCTCGCAAATGTAAATGCCACAAAGTGGTCACCCATCCGACGACCAGCCATAGTGAAAGTTGCGTACCTCAGTGATCGTTTACCGAACACTACTCAATTGTGTTATAACTCTTGAACAATTTTGCCTGAAGTTAATATACATATCGCTGATACTGTGGATTAACACATAAGCTAGATTCAATCCCGAGAACAATTCCTGCTTTGTGAAAACTTCATTGCATAGTGTAACGTTGTAAAACGTCACATTGGAACGTTATTGTTAGTCTTGGGATTTAGAGAGAGAAAAGAGTAGATTGTTGACCCGTTCTCACTACTTGTCATCGAATTTATATGGTTTACGTTTTGAGTAGGCGGAATGTTTTTGAATGTCTTAGCCTGTTCTTGGAACGAATGCATTGAAATAGTTCTGTCAATTGGTCAATGTCTTTTGACAGTGGTGACGGAACGTGATTCGCCTTTCTACAGATCGACAGAAAAGATGTCTGTCGTAAATATATTTTTTAAACTTTGCTAAAAAGAAGTAATCTTTTATAAATTGTAAATGGAAGTTCACACCTGTGACTTCTTATCAATGTTTATATCAGGATGACTATGTATTTCGGTAAGATCTTTGGATTTTTGGAACCACATTTATAATCTCGATGACAAGGTAGTATTTTTATATTTATGCGTTGTTTACAGCTAACTACGAAGTTTACGAAGCTTGGAGAGGCGTTAATGGAATATTTGCCTGCTCTTCAAGATTAATTAGTATTCCTTAAAAAAAGTGGTAAGTTCTCTTTATGTGTTCAAATCACGAACAAATCTCCAATTGTTTTTCCAAATCTAATGGAACTAATTTCTTTTCTTTGCAGCTGAAAATGCACTTTTTTTTTATATTATCTTTATCTTGGATGAAATTTAGTAATTTGGTAGTGTAACCACGCCTTCAGGTACCTAGTTTGAATTGTTTTTGTGTAGATTAATCTAGTAATGATGCACGACTCAATGAACAGGCCCAAAGACTCATGATTAGGCCCATGTAATGACTCAATGATTTGGCTCATGTTTTGAATCATGTTACGATATATATTTTGACTTATAAGCTGGCATTATGCTGGGTATTCTAAATTTCACGCCTCAACCCTGAGAATAGTTAATCTTTAGCTTACTAAAATACTGGAATAAATTATACCAATAGTGATAATGTTTGTAATATTCAATCAATTCGCCTATAGAAATATAGAAACTTTCTTCTAAAGATGTATTCTATTATTTTTGGTTCCTGCTCTTATGATTAGAGGCTCAATCTCTATCGCTGATATCCGTGTGCATAAAGTTGGTAGGACTTATCCTCCTGGCGCCTGAAACAAGTTATAAATTTTGTTTGTTAGTTTGTTTGTTAGTTCATGTCTCCATAATTAGACAATTGTAACATTTTTTATATTACAATAGTCAGAGCATTAGTTAGAAAAAAAAAATTTCAAACAGATAGTAGAAGTGTTAAAAGGTTTTAATTGAATGGATCTTTTGATTCCAGACATTCTAGAAAAAAATTCAGACAAGGAAGCTCAGTCAAATCCTCCGCCATCACCAACCAATGGCATTCCACAAACATCTGCTTTACCTGATCTCTTGGCTAATGCTCATGATGTTTCTTGTGCAGATAAGTATGTTATTTTTTTATTTTATGTTATGTTATTATTTATTCATTATAGTTTGATTTTAGTAACAGTGATTTCCAATTTAAGTTTCAAGCATTGCAGGTGAAAAGATATCAATAGGTTTTGTGCCATTATATGTATAGATGTTGGGTCTGCCTGTTTGCCTTCATGCTCACATGCTAAGGAATGATACTCTAAACTAGTAGTCATAGAAGGTTGAAAGTAAAGTCTCTTTCAATAATGCTGTATAGCCAATCAAAGTGGACCATATCCTATGAATATCATAAACCTGTAAATTGGGAACAATGTTTAACAAGCTATATTGAAAAAGTAACAAACACATTAATATGTGTTTGTTACTCCTTCGATATAGCTTATACATCAAAATAACACAAAGGTTACTTTTTATACCGGGAACAAGTTTCTGTGGGAAACGGGAAAACTACAACACGCGGGCCGAGCCGTGGGTGTCAACTAGTTTATATATATCTCGTGTTTTATTTGTGATGATTCTTGTACCAAGGCCTACCTTGTACTCCAAACCCGATTACACCAGTTACAGTACACTGTTTGACTGTGGAGCAGGCTTGTAAGGGGGAGTCATGAATAACCCTGGAATTTTTAAGCTACTCATAATAACCATGTTTATATTAAGAAGTCACTATGACATATTTAATGATTATGTATGTATTACAGGGCCCTGAATATGGAAATTGTAGTAAAATGTCTTACAACTCTTCAACACTTATTTTCTTGGTTGCCGTTGTCATCACATGTGCCACCTTCTTTAGTTACCACAGTTTTCTATTGGGGCAGTGTAGCCACCCAGTCACAGGTATATAATTATTTACTTATATTAATTTAAAAGTTTACAGAATTTAAAAAAATACTTGCAGCAATCAAATTCATTACTGTTTTATAGTTAGATATTTTTGCATGGGTCTCAAAATTAGAAGCACCTGATAAAGGATGGCAACGTCACAAGCGCTTACGAGGTTGGGAGGTCAAGCGACACTCGCTCCCAATGATGTCAAAATATAAAATCTTACTAAGCTGCTCCTAGTAGCCAAATAAAATGTTTACCCTAGGCTCCAAATCCAGCTAGGGTTTGGAAGCAACTGAAAATTTACTATAGTATTAAGTACACAAGTTGTGATTATTATTAATTAACAGGCAGGCAGTTTTAGACAACTGACAGTGCCTGTATCCCTTTTTTCCCTTATTTTTTTTCATTAATGGTGTTTTAATTATTTGTCAAGTCTGTTCTTGAATTGAATTGTATTTCCGGCTGATACTACACATTCTGGGAGCTTGTTCCATTCTCTGACCACTCTGTTACTTAAGAAATGTCTATGTGGATTGTTGTTGGAAAAACTGGTACTCAACTATAAGTACATACATTATAATTTCGTTCAAAAAGTTGTCCAAATATTTTACGGCATAGTGCCCATTTAATATCTTAAATGTTTCGATTAGGCCCCCACGGTCTCTGAGATCCTTCAAAGTTGTGAGCTTCAGCATCGTCAAACGCTCCTCATATGTTTTAGGTTTGAGTATTGTAGGTTTTTTAGTAATTCATCTTTTTACCTTTATAAGAGTCAAGCGCGGATCCACTATTGTGGGCACGACAGGCATGCCCACACTCCAAATTGACCGATGACTCCACACTTTGACTGCATTTTTAACTCTATTGACTGATGATGTTATTATCCTTAGATCCTTAGCCAGCAGAGCTAGTCTGGTAAATATTTCAACTTGCTAGTCCTACCCGTTCATGAGAAAATCGATGGTGGTACACCTAAGGAGTGAATATTATGGAAAGATGTATGCAAGAAAAGACGAGAGATGCCACATCGGGAAGTAGAGCTCACTTCGATGCTCCGGATCCCGATGTCATTGAAGTCATTAGTATGAAAGAAATAGAACAAGCGATAAGAAGTATGAAATGTGGTAAGGCTGCGGGAAAAGACAGAGTTACTGCTGAGATGATCAAGTACGGTGGGTCGCGTGTCTGGGACACACTATGTCTGTTATGCAACTTGTGCTGGCGGACAGGTGAGGTCCCGGATGACTGGCGAGTAGCAGTTGTAGTACCTATTTACAAAGGGAAAGGCTCGCGCCTAAACTGCTCCAGCTACAGGGCGATCAGCTTGGTCAGCTTAGCTAGTAAGGTGTATGCAAAGGTTATAACGGCACGAATGCAAGAAAAGTCTGAAAGGTATTTATGGGAGGCTCAATGCGGATTCCGACGTGGAAGAGGTTGCATGGATCAAGTGTTTTCTCTCCGCATGATCGCGGAAAAGTTTCTGGCTCTTAGCCAGAAGGTTTTCTGCGCTTTTGTGGATCTAGAGAAAGCATTTGATAACGTTGTGAGAGAAACGCTGTGGGACTTGCTACCAGGATATGGTGTGGACGGCTCGCTACTGCGGGCAATACAGTCGCTTTATAGGGACTGTAAGGCTTGCGTGCGAGTAGGGGGGGATGTGTCACCTCTTTTTGATGTCTGTACAGGCGTCAAACAGGGATGTGTCATGTCCGCCTGGCTGTTCATAGTGTATCTGGACAGTTGCCTGCAGAAGTTGAAAGATTTTAATATGGGTGTGAATTTGGGTGACTTTACAGTAAACTGTCTGCTGTACGCTGATGATGCGGTGCTCATGGCCTCGTCAGAAGCAGACCTACAGGCATTAGTCACTAATATGAAAGAGGGGTGTGAAAGTAAGGGTCTCCGCTTGAATGCAAGTAAAACTAAGGTTCTAGTATTTGAAAGAGGTGACGTAAGAACTAAATGCGAGATTAGAGTAAACCAGGAACGTTTAGAGCAAGTGAATGAAATTGTGTATTTAGGAAGTATGTTTAGCGCGGATGGAAGATGTGATTCGGATGTAGAACGGCGAGTAGCTGCCGGAAACAAAGTTAACGGTGCTTTGTCCCAGTTAGTAAAGCGACAAAGCATCGTAAAAGAAGCACGACTGGCGATTCATAACGCAGTGCTAGTGCCAACTTTGCTTTACGGTAGTGAAACCTGGGTATGTCAGCAGATGCATGAAAGTAAATTGAATGCTGTGGAGATGCGATCACTTCGAAAATTGTGCGGCGTTACCTTGGCCGACCGAATACGTAACGAAGTGATACGCAATATGGCAGGTTTGAATGAAAGTGTCAGCGTTAAGCTGGAAAAAGGCGTGCTCCGTTGGTTTGGACACGTCCAACGAATGAGTGAGGAACGATTGACGAAGAATATATATTGTTCAAAAGTAGAGGGTAGAAGGAGTCAGGGAAGGCCGAGACTTACATATGAAGACCACGTGAGCAGATTGCTCAAAAACGGAAAGGTCAAAAGTACTCGGATACCCAGACGTGCGTGTATGAAGCGATTGATGAATCTCGAAGAAGCGAAAGAAGTATGCATGGATCGCGAAGCCTGGCGATCTGTCCTCTCTGACTACCCCGTCAGGGATACAGCGTGAAGATAGTTAAGTTAAGTTAAGGTACACCTAAGACGATTTAACCAATGGGCGCGTAATGTACTCAACAATGTATGAAATAACATCCAACTTTCGTGCGGTGGGGAAACTACACACATATTGTTTTCTTACTCTTGCATAAAGTGTTGTCACTGTCTAACAACCAATAAAAATACAACTCCAAATAGAAAAATTTAGGTATGCAATACGAATTTGACACAATATTATTCGGCTAATTTGAGACGGTAACTCTTTGTATAATGTTTATAGAGAATGAAAATATATTGAATATAAGCCGATTAAGTTGTTGGTATGTTTCAATAAAAAGTCCGAGACTACCAGGACTTTAATTGGTCGTGCTAATTAGTGTCAGTGTATATATATCAGCTGTCACATCTGTCATCAGAGTCTAAACTGCTCTCGAAATTTTTACTAATTTTGTGTAGAAATGGAAAGGAAATGAACTAAAAACATTACCAAAGTGCCAATCATAAATTGTGAAATCAGTGATATTGTTATCTGGACCAAAAACACTAAAATATAGCAAAAATAGTGCAATAAACATTGAAAGTGACAAATCTTGTAAAAAAAAAACCTACCCTCAATTTATAGTGATTGTTGCTAAAACTTTTAAAGTGTCAACATGACCTAATCTTTTATGGTCACCAAATAAACAAACTTAATTCCCTAAAACAAAACCCTCCGGAAGTGGCTGACCAGGCTTCCGGAGAGTAAAATGCTACTGGTGCAATATCAAATGCTAGGATTTTATTTAGTAGATCAACAACATCTAAAATAAACCTTGATCCCAACAACCAAACAAATGATGAGTCCAACGATTGGCAAACTGTACCAATACTGAGGCGAAGTCAGACCCATCTTATCTTTTCCGGGGTCGGTAAATACCGCGGCACTGCGTCCCTTCCGGAACTATTGTACCACACCCCATCGCGTCACCCATCCCCCCAGCGCCTATGCAGCGCCTCCATGAACCTCAATATGTTCCCTAGGGGGATGTGCCTGTAATCTTCCTCTCTGATGCTTCCCAGAAACATTTTTGCGTGTCTTAGACCTGTTGTCGACTGCCACTGGTTTTCTTGTGCCTTAGTGGCTGCCTCCTTTATTGTTCGTCTTATTACTCCATAATCGAGTCCGACGAACGGCTCCGGTCCAATGAACCCTTCCTCCGAGCCCTTCCTTGCGAGGGCTTCCGCCCTCTCATTACCCTCGATGCCCTTATGTCCTGGCACCCAGACCAATTGGATCGTATTGCGTCTTCCCAGCCTATTTAGGCTTTCAATGCACTGCAATATCAATCCGGATTTCACTTCACATGATGTGAGCGCCTTGAGTGTAGCTTGGCTGTCACTCATAATATAGACTGTCTCATCAGTGACCCGTCTATCTAACATACACGCCCTGTATAACCTACATAAGTGTGGGTTTAGTATTGTTTCCGCTTTCTGTAGTAGTATCGGATATACGCCGTCTGGTCCTGGCGCTTTAAATGGTTGAAAGCTATTTATTGCCCATTTAACCCCGTTATGTTCTACTACTTTCTTGGCGGTCACCCAGTCCGCTTTTGTGGTACATCTTCTTTCCTTTTCACCACTAAAGCCAGTCATTTGCTTGTGCGGTTATTGCCATTGAATCTGGAAAGTGTGTCCTGAGCATCACTCTCAGTGTTTCACTCCCAGTTTCCGTATATCTACGATTACAGTCCTTAATCGTAGTTAAATGGTTAGACCTTGTTATTGCCATTGCCTTGGTGAGACGCATGCTTTCCGGGATGCTGCTTATGTTTGCGCAGTGTTCCCTCCATGCCTTCCTTTTTGCCTTCCGTATGGCCTTGTTATACTCAGTGAGTTTCCTCGCATAGTCCTCGAAGTTGTTCGATTTCTTTGCACGATTGAAGGCTGCCCTTGTAGCCTTCCGTAGTTTCGTCAGCTCGGTATTCCACCAAGGTGATTGTTTAACACCGATCTCTTTTTGGGGCAGTTTTCAGACCACGAGTTGACAACGGCTTTTGTAACTTGTTCCGCTACCATCTCGATGTCCAGTGTCGAACTTAAGTTCTCTTTGGGGTTCCCTAGCTCGGCTTTCAAATTGCTCTTGAAGGCCGGCCAATTGGTGTTCCTAGGGTTCCTCCTTTTGACTTTTGCCTGTTTGTACATCGTCCTGTAATTGTAACATATGTACCTGTGGTCCGAACTGGAGATTATGTCCGGCACTTGCCAGTCCACTATGCGTTTACTGGCCTGGTTTGTTGCTAGCGTGATGTCGATGACCTCCGCCCGTGTTTTCGTTACAAACGTTGGTTTGTTACCTGTATTTATAATTTGTAGGGATGAACTTAACAGATAATCCAGTAGGAGCTCCCCTCTGTCATTGCAGTCCGTGCTTCCCCATGTTACATGGTGAGCGTTGGCATCGCAGCCTATGATGAGATTTTTCTTCTCCCGGCTGCAGTGTTCCACCAGGACCCTGAGTTCCCTTGAGATAGGGTCCTTGGCCTCGTAGGGGAGGTAGGCCGATGCTATTACTAGCGCTCCACCCCCCCCCCTCCCTTGATGTAAGACCTGCATGGTTGTCAGGTCCCTGAAACAGTAATTATACATAGGTATTGCATCAATACCATTTCTGACATAGATGCATGTCCTAGCATTGTTGTCGCGACAGTAATAGTATATGTTACCCCCCGTCGCGCCTAAGCCCCTAATCATCCCTTCATATAAGTAAGGTTCCTGAATTAGGGCAATGTCATATTTATTATTTTGCAGCTCGCGTGCAAGCACGGCAGTTGCTGCCTTACAGTGTTGTAAATTTATTTGTACAAACCTTATTGCATCCATATGTTAATGGGTGCCCATTTCCTCCTCCTCGCTGTCCAGCTTGAGCCCCACCAAGCCCTCCAGTTCCCCAGCGTCTACCGGCGAGGATAGACTCTCGAGATCCATGGCAGGGTGGTGGGACCCCTCGAAAAGTCCGCTTATGTCCTCGATGCTGGACTGAGGCGATACTGTCGGCTGCGGTGGTCCTGGCTCCGCCGCCGCCGCGTGGGTCGCTGGTGCAGCCATTGATGGTACCGTCGCTGATGTAGACAGCATCGGGTTTGTAGGTGCAGGTCCAGCTGCTGTGCTCTGCACCTCATTACGCGTTTCCCTCCGCGGCGTGTCGTCAAGGAGCATAAACTGGCTAGACGCCAGACCCCAGTTCAGCGTGTAGCCCGCTTCCTTGATGACCTTTGCTGAAGTGTGGTCCATCAGTACAATTCGGCGCGTGTTCTCCGCCGCCACCTCGGTCTGGACCACCTTCCACTCTTCAGTTTGCAGTTTTGGGTGGACCCGCTGAATCAGTCGCAGCAGAGACGCCACATCCGAGCCCTCCCATGTCCGCATTCGCCAGGCCATTTTAACCGGCTTTGGCAAGTTCCGAGCATCAATGGCTTTTAGCTTCACCCCATTGACGGTTTTGTGCTTTGTGGGCCTGCCTTTCACTCCCCCTACACTCCCTGTGCCGTTTCCCTCCAGACCTTTGCCGACCTTGCGGAATGCATCAACCAGCGAGGTTCCTGACACAGAGGAGCTAGGCTTGGAGCCTCTCCTAACCTTGGACACGCCGGCACCAGTATAAACCGGACCCTTGCCCCCCTTGCGGGAGACAGAGCACCAGGGTGATTCCGGCGTCGACGCGGACGGAATTTGCGCGCCTTGCGCCTTTGTCGCAGCCCCCGTAGAGACCTTGACCTTAGAATTCCCCTCGTGAGAGGGGCCAGGGTTTTCGTTGTATGTATTCAATCCATCCATAAAGGAGGGAAAAATGTTTCGCTAACTCGACTCCTCACCCTCCACGGAGCCCTCAAATGGGGATGCTCTCAAGCACCAAGGCTATCGAGTTGGTATAGTGCCCTTGAGTGAAGAGCCTGCTAGCTTTCAGAGCCCGAACGTAGACCCCCAACGATGTTGCCCACGCACGTTCCCCTTCCACTGCAGACCCTCATACCCCCGGACGCTCGCCTGATGGCCGTCTGACCGGACATCGCAGCCGATTGACCTTGATTGGCTAGATCAAGGTCTCCCGTGTAAGGTGAAATCCGGACCAAAGAGGTGTGTTGCCGTCAAGAGATATTGACCCGATCCCTTGCAGACTCAACCTCCAGGATTCCTTCATCCCCCCGTACGGGTCCCTGCGCACGGCACAAACACGCAGGAGGTCATTACTGTCCACCATCTTATTATTTTGATGATGGACACCCGGGGACATGACCTCTCCATCACCCGAGATACGCGCCTGATGTTTTAGTTACGTCTATTTCTTAAGGAATTAGACCAATAACGGAGCGGAATAGCGGAAAGAGACCACGAGAAGCATAACCATCAGACTTGCCTTGGGGATCTACACGACTGTTGCGCTCTCCCCCAAGACCAACGCCCCCTCATCCCCTCTGAAGGAGGTGGATGAGGTAGCCAGGACCCTCTTTGTCCCAGAAGCCTGTCAAGGACGCGGATAAAGAAGTCCCTGGCCGCTCCCTCAGTCAGACCCATAAAAAACGACGATTGAGCGTAGCATTTTCGCCTGAAAATGTACCTATAAACAACCTCCTCTACTCACTGCTTCAGGTAGATGAAATAGAAAAATCTGATATTACTCAGAGCCGCCGCCCATAGTATTATATTGAGTACAAAATATAACAAAACTCAAAGAAATAATAGATAAAAATATAGAGCAATCACAATATTCATTCAAAATTTTTGCCAAAAATCAACTACGTGTTACAACAGAGAACATAGATACCTATAAAAGTCTTATGACTTTAGTTTGTGAACAAAACCTTATTGGTCATACATTCACACCCAAGAATGAGAGGCCATATCGCATTGTAATTAAGAACCTGCACTCATCAACATCCACTGATGCTATACAGGAGGCTATACAAAACACTGGAAATACTGTGAAGGGAGAGATAATAAATGCCAGACACGGACTTACCAAAACACCCCTGTCAACTTGGTTCGTAAATCTCGAACCTGGTCCAAACAATGATGCTGTGAAAAATTTGAAGTATATTATCACACAATGGTACAAATTGAATACCCAAAATGCAAGAGAACAATACCTCAGTGCAAACGCTGTCAACAATATGGCCATACCAAGAATTATTGTATGCTTATATCACCTATAAGGCAGAAAATCACAATACGGCAGATTGTCAAAAGACAGACAAAACTCGACCACCAACGTGTGCTTTGTGCTTTGGTGAACATCCTGCAAATTATAAAGGATGTAAGGTCTACCAGGAAATTCACAAAAGGAAATTCCAACAAAGAGTTCCACTTAATAGAGACACACCTAGTACACATACAAAAGGGAAAGAATCTTACCAAAACATGGATATACCTCCAGAAGTTTCTGAAAAAGCAACTAAAATTAACCCTGACCTAACCTATGCACAAGTAACGGCAGGGACCAACTTAGAAACTATTCTATGCCAACAAGCTAAAAAGCTAGATCTTCTGATTAACCAAATGGGTACTCTTATGGGTCTCTTGACAACAATTATTAATAAACTATTCAAATAAAATGGCTTTCCGAATTGCAACTTGGAACATAAATGGTCTGCTTTGCAAGAAACAGGAAGTGGAGGTTTTTTTAAAAGTGCAAAGTATTGATATACCTATTATTAATTTCTAAAGCACACCTCACAGAAAATGTGTCAATACGCATGCAAGGTTACGACATTTATGCTACCTACCATCCTAGCAATAAGGCACACGCCGGCACGGCCATTATACAA
Source organism: Thumatha senex (assembly GCA_948477245.1). Taxonomy (NCBI): domain Eukaryota; kingdom Metazoa; phylum Arthropoda; class Insecta; order Lepidoptera; family Erebidae; genus Thumatha; species Thumatha senex. The sequence goes on from OX419735.1 coordinate 11,172,282, forward strand.
AATATCAAACACCAATTACTACCAGAATATCGAGACTCTAAAATACAAGCGACATTGATTGAAATATATGACCAAAAAAGCTCTCTAACACTGTCGTCAATCTATTTTGTCCACCAAAACAGAAGAGAAAATCGGAGACTACCGAAAATTATTTTGATCAATATTTTCGAAAATTAGGCAGCAGGTTCTTGGTTGGAGGTGACTGGAATGCTAAACACACCCTGTGGGGATCACGTCTGACTGATGAAAACTACGTAGAAATATAGATAAGCACAACCTATATATTCTATCGACTGGTCGACCTACTCACTTGCATATACAAAAATACCAGACCTATTAGACTTTTTTATATACAAAGGAATACAGTCCCATTTCATAGATATAGAAGAATGCTTCGACTCTTCATCTGACCACATCCCTATTGTTGTATCTATGAGCTCAAATATATAAACCCAACTTATATAACAAAAACACTGATTGGGAGTTATTTAAAAAATATCTAAATGAAAGGCTAGACCTAAAGACCTTCCTGAAATCACGAGAGGACATTGACACTGCTGTGGAGCAGATCACTAAAATTATTCAAAGTGCAGCTTGGCTCAGCACCCCATCACTAGTACCAAAATCTAATTCATCACAAGAAGTCAAATTACCAAAATTCATAAAAGACAAGGTTCTAGAAAAACGACGGCTTAGGAGAATATGGCACACCAGTCGGCATCCAATGGACAAAAGGGATTTCAATAGGGCAGCAGCTCAGCTGAAGAAACTCTTGAAAGATCTGGAGAATGATACCCTGGAGTCACACCTGCAGTCTTTAACACCAACTACATCGTCCAAAAATGAAAACTCTGTGGAAGACTGTAAAATCTAGAGACAAGCCTCGTGTCGCTCAATATCCCCTTAAAAGGACTGATGGCACATGGGCAAAGACAAACAAGGAAAGAGCAGATGCCTACGGATCGTTTTTGGCTGATGTGTTCACCCCAAACCAGGATCATGACATGAGTAATATGGATGAGGTGGTTTCATCATTTCTAGAAAGTGACCTTCAGCTCAGTCCTCCTCTTAGACACTGCACACCATCTGAAGTCAGGAGCACAGTGATGGAACTGAAACTGAAAAAAGCTTCAGGATTTGATCTTATCACTGCAGAAGTGCTACAGAAATTACCAAGGAAGGGCATAGTCCTTATCACATCACTCTTTAACGCCATACTAAGAACTGCGTATTATCCGTGCTGCTGGAAGGTATCGCAAGTGACAATGGTCCTCAAACCTGGAAAACCACCGCACCTGACATCATCTTATCGACCTATAAGCCTTTTACCACTCTTATCGAAGGTACTAGAAAAAATTGTGTCCACTCGCTTATTTGAAATGCTCTCTGAAAATGAAGCTGTACCAGAACACCAATTCGGATTTCGGAAACACCATTCAACTATAGAACAAGTGCACAGGGTATGCGACTATGTGAGAGATGCCCTAGAAGGCAAACAGTACTGCTCTGGAGCATTCTTGGATGTCCAACAGGCTTTTGACAAGGTCTGATACAATGGCCTGCTCTACAAAATAAAGAAGCTCTTGCCACACAATATGTACCTTCTCTTGAAGTCCTACTTGAATGATCGCATCTTTTATGTCAGAATCGATGATGCAACCTCTGACTTTCATAACGTACGAGCAGGTGTCCCACAGGGATCCATATTGGGACCTTCACTTTACTTACTGTTTACTGCAGACGTACCAGAATCAAAAAATGTGATTATGGCCACCTTTGCAGATGATACTGCAATACTATCGACCGATAAAGACCCAGCCTTAGCATCCAGAAATTTACAGGAGCATTTGGACAGAGTTCATTTTTGGATGCTATCATGGAAAATTAAGGCTAGTGCCACTATATCCAACCATATTACATTCACCTTAAGAAAAGAAGACTGTCCACTTGTAAGATTAGGCCAAGATGTTTTGCCGCACAGCACATCTGTAAAGTACCTTGGATTTCACCTTGACAGAAGACAGACCTGGAAAACACATCCAAAAAAAACGTGATGAACTGAACCTTAGGTTTAGATCACTTGAATGGCTTCTGGGCAGAAATCACGTCTATCTGTGGAAAATAAACTACTAATCTACAAAGCAATATTAAAGCCAATCTGGACTTATGGCATTCAGATCTGGGGTTCGGCAAGAACTTCGAACATTGAGATTCTGCAGAGGTTTCAAATTGCGTGCTAAAATCAATAATAAATGCTCCATGGTTCACAAAAAATTTATGAGGTACACGAATATCTGAATATCCTCACAGTAAAGGAGGAAATGGTCAAAAGCATAAAGCTCTACAAGACTCGAATCAATAATCACCACAACAGACTAGCTCAGAGTCTTAGTAATCCCATAAACACAAGACGGCTTAAACGATCTCACACCTGGGATTACATCTAAGCAACAAAGGAGGCAGCTCACCTATGGGACGGCAAGCCTAACACGCCAATAATACTTTTATAATAACTGCTTATGGTCTAACTGAGAGACTGATTGCACGTTGGTGTAAAAATATGAAAAGAAAAAAAAAATAGTGTCAAGCACATAAGACCTTTTAGCCTTTTTGTTATCACCTCTCTAAAAAGGCAACGGGTTCAAAATTTCTTCCAAATTTAACATCTAAATTAGACACATTTTATTAAATTTATTCGGCCCTTTAGACCCACCCAAGTTCCGTGCTTCGGAAGGCACGTAAGCCGTTGGTCCCGGTTGCCAATAAAATGGCAGTCGTTAAGCCAAGTTGAAGGCCATATGGGCGGCTTAAAAAATTTCAACAGCAGGTCGCCGCAGCCTGCGCCTGTCCATTTCAACACGGCAATGGGCTCACCACCTGTTACATGGGACAAAAATGCATACGGTGAAATGTGGGCGTTTAATATGCCTCTGCCTACCCCTTCGGGGATAAAGGCGTGACAATATGTTATGTTATGTTTAAAACTTTTACACCATTTCACAGCTATTTCATTATTTTTTCTTTATAAATTACCCTCCGAACGTGTACGATAGACTGAGTCCGCGGAACAGCGACTCAGCTAAAATTGCTTAGCAAATGGCAAGCGGGGTATAGGCGCAAACGGTAAGATAGCGCGTCCATTGCTTAAATCGTCCTAGTGGCAGACGGAAAGACAGACGGACACACGGACAAGAAACTGATCTTACAAGTTTTCCCTTTTTTTTTTCATTTGAGGCACTGAACCCCTAAAACTAAAAAGCACTTTGTTGATTACACTTTTGTAGGAATGTAGTACATCGATAATAGCGAGTTCAATTATCGACCCGTAGTTGGCGATTTTCGGATGGCTGTGCCCACAACCTTTTTTAAGGGTTGGATCCGCGCCTGCTAAGAGTTCAATGTCCTTAACAAAATAAGGGCTGCAAACCTGAAAAGCGTATTCCAATATAGGTGTTATGACAGATTTGTGAATCTTCATCATCATCTCTGGAGTTAGGGTTCCGTCGCTTTCCTTGTGAGATAGATCAAACTGTTTGATCTTTTCGTAATTGATGTTATGTGGGCCTCCCATTTCAGATCCTCAGTAATCTTCACCCCTAGATCCGTTTGTACTTTGACGTTGACAAGTTGTGTGTTGTTCAGTATATATGAATGATGAGGATTGCGGTTTCCTATAATATGAAGCACAGAGCATTTTGATGCATTTAAATTAAGAAGCCATTCCTTCGACCAGTCTGATATTCGGTCTAGATCTGCTTGGAGACACTCATAATCAGTCAGTAGGTTGGCAAAAAGCTTGGTGTCATCGGCAAAGACACTGACGCTACATTTCAAGCAGTGAGGCAAGTCGAAAGTATAAATTATGTACAGTACTGGTCCTAATACAGAGCCTTGTGGTACTCCACTGGTAATGGTGCGTCGCTCCGATAACATTTCACCCACCCTTACCCGAAAGGATATCTTATCTAGGAATGCTTCTATCCAACTAAGCAGTCTTCCACGAATTCCCACAAATTCCAGTTTATGTAAAAGTCTTCTAATCGGAACTTTGTCAAAGGCTTTCTCATAATCCAAGTAGATTATATCTACAGGCCCTCTGTTATTTAAATACTTTGTACATGATGACAAACATGAAAGCAAATTGGATATGGTGGACAGATGTGAGCAAAACCCATGTTGCTGTACAGGATTCACAGGATGCTCAGAAAAAACTCTCTGATATGCTTAACGACAATTTTCTCCATAACCTTAGAGACCATTCTGGTAAAGCAAATAGGTCTATAGTTAGAGGGTTCTAACTTACTTTCCTTTTTGAATATCGGTGTAACAGTGGCAGTCTTCCACACGTTACATGCAGACGGGGATTGAACTCGTGACGTTTGCCTTTTAGGCAAATGCAATGATTACAGGTACAATCTGTACAACCGTCTCGAGCCTAGTTGTATTTTATTCACTTTAATAAAAATGTATAGAGCGTTAAATCCCTCAGTCCTCTAATACAGTAAAATGGGAACAAAACAAACATAGCTAAATGTCGGTAGAGCGCGGAGGCAGCCCTATGCGGTCTAGGCGGGGTGTGTGAGCTACTGTACCGACGGTACGCGCCGCCGTCGTCGGCCGCCACGGCGTTGCGCCTGCACCACTGCGCGCTGCGACTACTGCGGCATCTCACTCATAACCCTGCGCTCGTGCTGCAAGCGGATCACGAGTTAGTTATCTTCTTTTTTATACCACAGGTGGAAGACAGTGGTCACTGTAGTTGTTTAGATCCCGTACCATAAGCTTATATTAGCTTAGTTTAAGTTAACTGCACTTTTGAATGTAAAGGGCCTCACCAAAGTCTCCGGGGCCTAAGCGTCACCTGTTAACGGTGCACCTGCTGTCTAGTTAACTGCACTTTTGAATGTAAAGGGTCTCACCAAAGTCTGCGGGGCCCAAGCGTCACCTGTTAACGGTGCAGCTGCTGTCTAACGGACGAGAGAGGCAACGACGCAGATACGGAATCAGTCTGCAGTCGCTCCCAATATTACCGAAAATCATAAGCCTAGCCTAGACAGCTACTTCTAGCAACCAAGTAAAAATGAACTCCAAGCTTCAAATACATGTAGTGTTAGGAAGCAACTAGGATAAAAGGAACTCAAAAGTTTTGATTGATCCTGCCAAGGTCCGGACTTGACCGATCAATTGGTCAAAGCGCGGTGCGGTGCTATGATCATAAGCCAATATCAAACTTTACACTATTGTCAATTGGTTATGGATTCTCGAACTTTACATTCAATAAAACAGAGTTCGCTTCCCACATTCCATGTGTATCTATGTAAGCGTGAAGCTTCTAAACGGCATTACGAATTTGGGTGCAGTTAATAGCTACGAATGTTATATTTACAAGACAAAGTCTTTCTCTTTATACGTATGCTGTTATGTTGCATATTAAAATGTTTCTGTTCAGAAAATATGTCTGTATCAGACCTCGTATACTTAACTATACTCAAAATATTGATTCCAATTTTATTTTTTTATACACTTTACAGATTACAAATATTACAAAAAAAATTGCTTTCTTAGTCACTGTGTGCGTCTAGTATTTCTAATTATCCAAATTTTTTGGTCTTGTCTGTTTTAGTTACCTCAACAAGTTAGCAGAATTCCTAAAATTGTTTATATCGTTGCATTTCAAGAGACTGGAGGCAGAACCAGAGTTCGATGCCATAGAGTTTTTGTCATATCTATTCCAATATACATTCCAGGTAAGAATACAAAAGCAAAAAATCATTCGATTTGATCATTAGCATAGGTCCCGCCAAACTTCTAGTAAATTTGAAATTGCCTTTGTTCATTGTTGCTCAAAACTTTAATAAAATAAAATGAATGAATGAAATGAATGAAATGTATGAAATGAATGAAAGAATGAAATGAAATGAACACGGACAATGATCAATGTTAGGTTTTGTAATGTAATAATTTTTTATTTCAGGTGCCCACATGTGCTATATTTGTAAATTGTTTAGATGTATGGATAGAATTTATAGATATTTTAATGCCAGATGACACATTAAAGTACGTATGATATTAATATTTTCTGAATCTAGTTTTAAATTCAAATATACATTTTAATTCAATGTCTGTACCTTGGTCAAATGTAGGTATTGGGAAGCTCTGCAGGCGGTCGTAACTGGAATCTTGAACAAAATACAGTTCCAGCATAATAAGGCACAGTTACAGCATCTTGATAACGACGTCAGTGATGATGATGTAAGTTGAACTATACTATTTTGAGAAATTGTATGTCGGGAAGTGAATATTATATTCATGTTAGGATAATAACTTACTTGAGCATTGTTCATAATTACAAACTAAACGGTTATACTAACGTATAACCGACGCCGTATAACGATGTATAACCGAAATCATCATGGCAGTGCCAGCGCAGATTCCGACGGAGCTTGACGCTCCTCTTGAAAAAGGACTTCCGTTTAGTCCGAAACTAGTAGGGCTATTCCGAAATTCTCACGTGAGTATAACCATTTAGTTTGTAATTATGGCAATGTTCCTATTTTAAACATGAATTATTATTTGTTACATTTAACTAGCAATAGTAACTATAACATCATCTCAGTGGATTGCTGCCTACTAGAGGACATAAGCCTCTCTAAAGCCATATATCGTAAAGCCAAGTTAAAGGCCTTAAAGGCGGCTTGAAAAATTTCAACAGCATGTCGCCACTACCTGTAACACAACAACATATCCATTTCAACACGGCAATGGGCAGCAAAACTATCTGTTAAGAGGGAAAAAATGCTAATGACGAATAGTGGGCGTAAATATGTATGAGGGAATAAGTCGTAATATTAATTTTTACAGGGTGAGACTGAATGGCAAACATTCCTAAAACATTGCATAGAATGTATCGCACAAGTTGCAGATTTGGCGCCTCTAGATGTCTTCACTGCAGTGGTGAGTATACTGAAAAGCAACCATTTTATTTTAGATATGTTTTATGTAATAGCTTGTAAGGGGCCTCACCAAGATCTTTGACGCCCAAGCGACCTCACCTGCTTGTGATGTACCTGCTGATTAACGGATGCGTTAAGGCATCCTTATGGGGTTGAGACGTCAGACGGCTGTCGCTCCAAATGATGTCGAAATCAAAATCCAAACTCTATCGAACAGCTAAATAAAATTGAACTCCAGTCAAATAAGATTGAAATCCAGGAATGATTATGATAGCATCTGGAAATATGATGAAGAAGATATTTTATGGAATTGGAAACATTTCACTCTTAAATAGGCATTAAAAATGCATATCATTATAGGAAATGATAAAAAGGTTATGGCAAAAACATACAGAAGGTGAAATAGTCTTAAAACGGAACTAACATTTTTCCATTTGGTTTCATTGTCAAAACACTGTCAAATTATTGTGAAGAATGTAAAAAATAATAAAGGACAATAAATGTAGAAAAACATCACTAATGAAAATCCAATGCTAACGGATTTGTAATGGGTAGCGTAGCGAAACACTCATTAATTTCTACTTTTTTTTTTTGCGATAATGACGTCACCTAAACGCATAGCTCATTAATGTGGGTATTGGGGTGGTCATATTGTACTGTAATGGGGAGGAGGGGGGTATGTTTTTGTGTATGCTGAAAACCGTACAAAGTGGAGGTGTCAATAGTTACATTGATTCGTTTTAGACTGCTAGGTTGTTAGTGACAGTCATGCTGTTATAAACACTACAGTATGACAGACTCTAAGGTCCTTATTCCAGAACGTTTCTCAATACTCGATCAGCGCTTGAGACTAGATTTTGCCTTATAAAATCTACTCTCAAGTGTTTCTTGAGTGTTGATAAACGTTCTGGAATACGGACCTAAGTACCTATTGTAACGGTCCCGACGTACCGTTCACATTAATTAAGAAACATTTTAAATAAATCAAGATATTTTGTTGGCAATTAGTAATACTGAAAAAAAAAGGAATAAGTTGAGACGTTTCCCAAGACCCTTTAGTTTTTAGAGAGTATGGGTTATTTATGATGGTTTCTAGTGAGAATTTCTTAAGTACAAAATATTCTATTGATAAGCCATTTATGCAACTCTTAGCACACGTGCAAGTCGTAAAGCTGTAAGAAAAAAGGGTCACACGATTCCATTCTGTGTTGTCCACTCTCTAAATGGAATGCAATTGTTTTATTTTATGATATGACTAGGGTGTTATTTTAACAAAATTTTAGGTTGTTTTGCCACTTTCCAAACTACACAGCTGACAAAAAAGGAAACGCGACATGTTGACGTCTGTACTGAGATGGAATTTACAAATAGAAAAATAGATTAAAATACAAACGCAAAATTAAATAATAAATTAGAGCAGTTATGAATTAAGGTTATTAGCGATAAAATCTTTAAGAGCTACGAGTTTGAATTAAAGTAGCATTACTCTTTTATTCCTCTATGGTATCAAACAGGAGTTTGAAATACCTAATAGAAGGTGAACTGAATCTTTACTTTAAGGTATAAGTTGAAGCAACTGCCTATCGTCTGTTTGTATGTACGATTAAATCTTTTAAGCTACTCAAGGATTTAAATGCAGGTTTCTATATCGGTAGATGAAAGTTTATATGCGTAATACCTGCTTATTGGTATCTACCTTGCATTAATAGCTAGTTAAGTATAAAATAACTTAGCGAATATGCAATACCAATCACTTCGAAATAATCGTAGTAATATGTTTATCGTACGAGTAGTAGCGGAATATTTCAAAATCTGACTTAAGTTGTGTTCATTAAGGTTCATTTTCGGTCTCATTCGAGTGATCGGAAAAATGGGCGTGTTTTGGTTTTGGTGGAGGATAGGCGGGAACATCCTAGGAGTTAATAAAACCCCGTGACGCGGGAAGGAGGGGCTTTTTTTGGCTTTTGCTTTCCAACCCTGGTGCGCAAGCGGCGTTTCGTTTATTTCGTTCATTATTAGTTTTTTTAAAGACGTTGTTTTAAAGTTTCATTAAAGACGCGTTGTGATGATGTCTCTACTTCGTTTATTGATATTATATATTTGTTGTTATTAGCTAAATAAATTGTCGTGTGAATTCGGAAAAATACTATTTTTTAGATTAATTAGATTGTATTTGATTAAATTCATTTTTGCTACAGTAGTTAAATTCCTTATTGGTTATTCAGATAAAATTGTAGTGAGTGTTTATTAATTTTCTTAACCTTTCAGTTTAGTTACCTTTCGCATAATTCTTCTTGTAGTGTTTTAGTTTCGCGTACGCGGCTTGCGCAGAGGTTTATTGCTAGGGACCTCCCGTCAAGAAAAACTATGACACGGTTCATAGTCTTGGACGAAACCTAGCGGTGTTAACGTAATCCAAGTCCATCTGTAGGTAGCTAGTAGCCGAATAACATTTGGAGAGTGCGGCAGTCGACTATTCTCGTTCTAGCGAGGTCGACTTATCTCCCTGTGTGGACGTCTCGGGTGGTATTCAACTCGGTAGGGGACCGTCGAAGTGGATCCCGTTCCCTTTGGGAGCCAAGATTGGTACCATCGGAGCGTTAGGCTCAGTCTTATCTATTTATGTATATATACCCACTAACATATATTCTCTAGGGTCTCAGTACACATCCCGGAGCTTCGGCTCGTGGCTGAGACAAACAGTTATAGGAATTAGACAAAGTCAAGCCTAACTAGCTTGTTCCCTTAACAGCTTAGGGTTAGGTTACATCACACACCACACGTTTTATACTAAATAAGGAGGTGTCCTCTTGGTTTGAACAATATACACTTAGTTCTATTTGGGGTAGCGCTAGGCACACTGATAAACTTGGGTGGAATAGGGTTATATATATAGGTTTGTTAGGTTTATTAAGTGAATTAAACATAAGCATCTCGTCAGTTTTGTATATATATAGGTTTGTTAGGTTGATTTAGGTGTACTATACATAAGAATCACGTTAGTTTTGTATAAGTCGTAATTAATTAGTCGTATATTTTGATAATTCTTACCTCTTGTTAATTCATGAACTTTTGAGAGTTGTTCTCTGTTACTGAAATACTGAATTAGTTCTGGGAAAGTGCTAAACTGCCTAGCTAATTAGCTTATTTGCAAACCTTGATAAATTTTGAATTGTATCAATCATTTGACTCGGACCAAGTCAATCGACTAATTACTGAATAGTAACCGGCACGAATATATCACTCTTTTGATAGTTCTATCAGCGTCTCAAGGAACTCCCTATTCTGGGGATTGTATATTAGAATTCATTCTTGGCCGGGAGCGGTTGTCTCCATTTAATAGGTGTCCGCTAACCCAGGGACTCTATTACACTTCGACACGGTCAAAGGGCAATTGCCTAATGGGTTTCAATATACTATTTCGCTGAGTGTGTTGAATAGAACCAAGATTTTAGTAAAAATCATATAATTACCACTACAGTATTCTTGTTGTGTATTTCTGTTGGCTGAGTCGAATCATAGACCGCATTTTAACATTTTATCTTAAATATATTATCATTAATCTTACTATATCATCACCATACTTGATTTAATATTTGACTTTGTTTTATTAAACAACTCTAGAGATTGTAGAAATCACAGAGAGGTTGAATAAAGTATAATTAACCAAGTGCTACGAAATAATAGATCTGTACAAAACTTCCTATTCAGGAGTTTGTTGTATGTAAGGGCGAGTTTTATAAGCCTAGTAGAAATCTTTCAAACTTCTTATTAGTTTTATGCCGGTCATCACGGAGGTGTTACAGACCTTATAACAGAGTCTAGTATCACACTAATGATGAGGGAGGCTAATTTATGTTGGATGTTAGCCACCGTGTGTGAGCGGAGACTGGGGCTCCACACCGAAGAAAACAATCCACGGGTGTAACAAATAGCCATTTACCACTTTATTTTAATTTCGCTTCAAAAGTGAGGCTGACACCGAAGAAAGCAATCCTCAGTTGTAGCAAATGGCCATTTACCACTTTATTGTAATTTCGCTCCAAAAGTGAGACTGACGCCGAAGAACACATCCCACAGGTGTAGAAAATATTAATTTACCATATTTTTGTAATTTCCTTTTGAAAGTGAGGTTTATACAAAAGAACAAAACCTTTGTCTTTGGGAATAAGAATTCGTGAAAACCATATTAGGGTCATTGTGTTCAAAGAGAAAGGGCTACAAGAATTTCTACGTCATAAAACCTATTAGTCTTATTTGCCATCGTTGTAGGATGAAGTCTTAATATAATCGCCAAGTACAATCCATCTCCATAATAGATATATTCGAATAAGAATTTGTCATTATTAAGAAAAAGGGTTTAGTTATTATATTTTAGGTACGTTAATATCTAGATTACACATCAACACTGTCTAAACTCTTATAGAATCTAGGGCGTTACGGAACATAACTAGGGTAATATCTAACCACTATACAATCACAGGCCAATTTAGTGTTTAAGCGGTAATTATTATTGATTTAGTTCTTAAATGGATAGTTTTTAGCGGTCGATTAGTTTAGTTAGGTTAGGAAGTCATTTAGGGATCGTTACACTACCACCAGTTCGTACAAATAAACTTATACAAGTGTTTATTTATTTGGTTACTAGCTGACCCCCGCGGCTTCGCCCGTCACATATTTTGAATCCCCGTAGCATCGATTTCATCCCGTCACTTTACTTTTAAAGATTTTTTTGAAAATTTGTTCAATTTGTTGACATTTATGATTACTGCTCAGTTCTCCTTGGTAGTAGCGTGATGATATATAGTCTATAGCCTTCCTCGATAAATGGACTATCCAACTCAAAAATATTTTTTCAATTCAGACCTGTAGTTCCTGAGATTCAGCTTTGTATATTAGTATAGATTTGCAGGAACTGGTGAAAACATATTGATACTCAACAATTGTGCTAGTAGTATATGGCGCTATTTATAGTATTATTCAACAGTTGGAGCGATGGCAATGTCTCGCCGGAGTACACGCGAGAGCGGCGGGACGTGGAGGCGAAGGCGACCGGCTGTTAGCAGCCTTATTGGACCTGGCAACACTCACGCGGGTGTTAGGTAGACTAGCACCTTCTTTACTAGGCGGTGAGTATTCTAAACAATAATCACATGTATAATGTCCATTTATTAATTCGCGGACGCCGCGCTGTTTCACCCGCGTTGTTTCCGTTCCCGTCAAAAACCGGGGTAAAATGTAGCCACAGTTATTCCTTATAACATTAGCTATCTGCTGGTGACTGCGTTGTGGTATTTCTACTTGCGAGCGGTTCTGTGCTTCGGAAAGCACGTTAAGTCGTTAGTCCCGGTTGCCAGTAACATGACACTCGTTAAGCTACGTTGAAGGCCTTATGGGCGGCTTGAAAAATTTCAACAGCAGGTAGCCACAACCTGCATCTGTCTATTTCAACACGGCAATAGGCTCACCACCTATTACATGGGACAAGAATACACATGGTGAAATGTGGGCGTATAATATGTCTCTGCCAGGATAAGGCATGATGATACAGTAAAAATCCTACTTCCTACTAATATTATAAACGCAAAAGTTTGTAAGTATGGATTTTTGTTACTCTTTCACGCAAAATCTACCAGTTGAAATTTAAAGAAACTTTTCAATAATATAGCTTATGCATCAGAATAACACATAGGCTACTTTTTATCCCGGAAACAAGTTCCTGTGGGAAACGGGAAAACTTCTTCGTAAACTAGTAAAATAATATTACAGAGAGCGAAAGCAGCCGTCGTTCCCGTGCGTGCTCTTTAGGCGCCACATTGATAGAGAGATGCGGCGCGGCGTTGGCTGGAGCGGCGCTTACCCGCCCGCATCGCACACAGCAGCACGCGCATCTCGCACACGCGCACACGCAGGTGTACGTACTACACTCACTCACCTCTACTTATACGATTATACAGCACAGGAGCGAAAAGGCGTTACGTTCTTTTCCTACCTCCAATTTCCAATTCATGCTATGCTAACTTCTCCTGGGACCTCACTGAGATCGAGCTCGGTGTAACTTTTCTGGTGTTTTAATCATTTCTGTAGATCCTGGTTTACAGGAGTCACAGTAACGGGAATGCGGGTGGAATTAGTCTCAATAAAAAAAAAACTGGCCATGACTGGTTTTGACAATAGGATTGGACAAAGATTCTACGCGGGAAAATTTACAAGTGCGGGCACTTGCTTTTTCTTTATATTTGGCACGTCAAAATCTAAAAGCCACTGAAAACCTCAGTATAACAACCACTGGGGTGAGACTGACCTTGACTTAAGGGGCGAGTCCTTAAAAACGCCCAAAACACTACATGGCGTTTTGAAAATGCTATATCACTGGTGTCATTGAATTGTCAAAATATAATATATGCATTTTTTTAAAAATGGATCTATAACAACACCATGCTCGATTTACCTTAAATAATACATTTTTTTCAGATATACAATCGACAACATTGATAAAATCAACAAAATCGACCTTTCTTATTTGGTGTCTGTCAGCTAAATCGTTGTTATAATTGAACACATTTTTGGTTATAATTGGAGACAAAAGTATACATAATTCATTTACCACAGTAGTTGTATTATTGATTCAAATTAAAAGCAACAATCTAAGCCTAAACATATCTCATTTTCTTACGGAAGTTTGTTTATACATTTTAGTATGGAAAAGTAGCTTCCAGTTTATAGGATTTATATGAGAATACGCGATCGCTAAAAATTCAGTGCCGTCCAGAAATTCAAGGTACTGAGAGCACGTCGGTCTGAAGTTTATCTCGAATTCTATTGTTCCGCGATGTTTTGAACTTGGAACTGAATTTGGGTGGGTTGCGAGTGTCAGAAATCTGATTGATGTAATGTTTAAACTAGTATATAATTTACGTATTACGTTTTAAAAGTTCTATCTCCAGTGAATTAAAGAATGCAGGGCTCACGTCGGTCGGTACGTTCATTTTGTACATGTACCTTATGTATTACGTCATATACTCGTCTATTAAAAAAAAAACATTAGGCGCCCGTTAACCACTCCGCTTTTTGAGTATTTTTCAATGAATTTGTGGTTGCGGTAGATGGGGGTTTGATGTTTGAATGTTTATCACTATCCGAGCGTTGGTCCCTGTTGCGACCGAAAACAACGCAACTAAGTATTTGATATTTTTTTATTAAGTGTAGAGATTCGATGTTTGAATGTTCAACGTCATCCTAGCGTTAGTCCCGGTTGCAAAAGAACCTTGACGAATTTAGGAGAATTAGATGAATTTGTGACTAGAAAAGATACTGGTTCGATGGTTGGAATGTTTAACGTCATCCGAGCGTTTGTCCCGGTGGCAACCGAAACTATAACGAATTCTTGAGTATTTAATGAATTTGTGTTTGAAATAGGTGCGGGTTCAAAGTTTGAATGTTCAACGTCATCGGAGCGTTAGTCCCTTAACCCTTGCACGTTTCCTGGAATTTGATGAATTTGTGATTGGAAAAGATGCTGATTCGATGGTTGGAATGTTCAACGTCATTCGAGCGTTAGTCCTGTTTGCAAATGAAACCATAACAACCTTTTGAATATTTAATGAATTTGTGTTTGAAATAGGTGCGGGTTCAAAGTTTGAATGTTCAACGTCATCTGAGCGTTGGTCTCGGTTGCAAGTCAAACCCTTACGTTTCTTCTCAGTATTTGATGAATTTGTGTTTGAAATAGGTGCGGGTTGGATGTTTGAATGTTCAACGTCATCCAAGCGTTAGTCCCGGTTGCAAGTCAAACTCTTACGTTTCTTCTAAGTAATTGATGAATTTGTGATTGGAATAGATGCCGGTGCGATGTTTGAATATTCAAAGTCATCGGAGCGTTAGTCCCGGTTGCAACCGAAACCCTTGCACGTTTCCGGGAATTAAATGAATTTGTGATTGGAAAAGATACTGGTTCGATGGTTGGAATGTTCAACGACATCTGAGTGTAAGCCCCGGGTCAACACAAACCTTTAGAAGAAATTTCTGAGTGTTTAATGAATTTGTGATTGGAATAAAGACGATCCGAGCGTTGATCCCTCATCTAAGCATCGACAAGGTATTGTTGGTGTATTACAGAATATATCGCGGGTAAACAAAATAAACGTGCGATATGTGTTGCGTATGTATCAAATGTCAGTTAAAAATTCAGATTCAAAACCTGAAACTTATCAACATTTGGCTGGTGCGCCTCTTGTTAAGGCCATTTTTTTGATGCTTTTTCTGATCCATGGCAATCTGTCATTCAACAATAAGCCATTGTGTGGTCCGATTTCTAGTCCGGTATGTTTCATTTAAATTCAAATTGTGAGAGCCTCCATCCATGGCGACACTCTCATCTCTCTATTTAAATCTGTTGCTGAGACTTGGAACATCAGATCTCCTTAGTCTCATGTACTGCTGTCCTCCTTCTCCACTCAGCGCGAATGCAAGCTCGTTTTTATGTTGTGCCAATCATTTATGGTATCTTAGGCTGTGGCTACTTATTTCGTATCTTACAGTTTTTATTTTGAGGTCCAAGTACATGTATTTGTTGCTAATACATTGAGGTATGTTAAACGTGTTTCTAAGGGCTTTACTTTGGAATCTCGCCAAAATATCTATATTACTATTGCTTGCCGTACCCCATAGTTGTATACCATACGTCCAGATTGGTTTTATTATGGCTTTGTATTCCTTCATCGTACTCTCATTGCTAAGATGGGAATGACGACCAGTGTGTGCTGCGAAGTTTGTTATCAAGTTGTTCTCTTTTCATCCAGATATGCTTTTGCCAAGTCAATCTTCGATCCAATTGTAGACCCAAGTATTTAGCGTGATCTTCCTGTGGAATATCCTCATTGTACAGTTTTACTCGTTGACAGGTTTCTTTTCTCAGTGTGAAAGTGACATGAGTGGACTTAGTATGATTTGGTTTTATTCTCCACAGTTTAAACCATCTGCCTAATTCGTTTAAATGGTTTTGAAGCTGATTTGAGGCAGTTTCTGGGTTAGAATGTACTGACAGAATAGCAGTGTCATCTGCATAGGTCGCAGTCATTGTTTCCTTATCCGTAGGTAGATCTGCAGTATAGATCACGTAGAGGACTGGTCCCAGTAAACTACCCTGAGGGACACCGGAGTGTAGCTCGTAGAGGCGGAGTACTCACCGTTGAATTTAACTTGAAAACTTCTTTGGTTAATATATGATGAGAGTATGTGGTAATATGAATGTGGCAGTGTCTTTTTAAGTTTATATGCCAGCCTGTCATGCCAAACCTTGTCAAAGGCTTGGCTTATATCCAAGAAGGCGGCAGAGCAGTATGAGCGATTTTCCACTTTTTACTTATAATATCAATAGTGCGATGTATTTGTTCTATAGTGCACGTGTTAAGGCCATTGATGACATTTAATTGTATCGTTTCGATAGTTTTAATCTAAAATATACGTAAATGGTCGTCTTTAAAATCCGTATTACCCGTTACAAACGTTATTCAATTATATTAAACACTAGACAAAATCTTTAAAAAAATAAGTACTTATTTATCATTAGACTTAAAAAACACACTTTGGCTCCACCCTTTTTAGGTACGCGGTGACAGCAGTCCGCCACTACGTAGCTAACGATCGCAAAACAAAAACCAAATGGATAAGTTACATTGCCGGTTTGTTGTGACATTAATATACATTCTGTAAGGACGAACTCGCGATGTACATTATATTTGAACGAAACACTGTCCGTTCATTTACTTGAATCCAGGGTACGTATAATATACTTCGTGATGCGTTTGTGTGAATTGAAAATATGAATGTGGGTGTACAATCACAAATTCCCACGCCCGCATTCGCGCCTCTTAAGACCAAACTTGACTAAAACAGATGACGGGGACATATTAGATAATAAGAAAGAAGATTCAAGAAATATGAATTAAGTGTTGGTTAAAAGGTCTTAGTAACCAGGCCATAAAATAATTACAGAAGAAACCTAGACTACAATCGATCAATTTGTTCAGGAACGGGGGCTTCGACTGATCTGTTCCAAATGAATGTTCTTTCGTTTTTTTTTGTTGTAAGTTTATTCATAAACGAATACAGGTGATGACTACAAAATTTGTTTAAATTACATAAATATGCGGATGAATAGAAATTTCGTGAAATAGAAATGACGAGATGACAGGCGCGGCGATGAGCCGGTTCATCCCACATTGATTTGACTTGATGATGTTCGTATATTTAGATAAGACTCCGTTAGTTTGCGTGAGCCGACACAATGTTTAAATAAAACCTGAAAATGTGAGCCATGCAGACCCTTATTGACCGTTGAGCGCCTAATAAAAGTAATACAAGGGTTGTTCGCAAGAATATAAAATTTATTAACTGCGATGCTTTGTACTAAAAGTAGTGGGGATTTCTGGAAAAAAAGTTACAATCCCCACTGGTGTGGAATCGTCGGTGGGGATTTCGGGAATAAACCAAATTCCTGTTATTTATTAGACAGTAAATATGAACTCACTACAGGGGATTCCGACCGTGCGAAGTGGAGGAGAAAAAGTAGGAAAGCGGCCCCCGGGCGTCGCGAGACGCAACTGGGATAGACCCTCGGATGATGATGATCTTAATTATTTGTAAGACTATTTTTTTGGTATAAAATCCTCATAGTTATAAAGAAATTTAAGGTTTCAAAAATGTAGTGTAATTTTACGAACATGTTACTTATTAAAAGCAAACACAGCTTTCGTTTTGAAATTATGAGTACGAATTATCACAGTTACGATCTTTCCATAGACATGCGGAGATGTTCGCGTGTATGGGTGCCTGGTGTTGTTACGCTAACGTGTGCGGCGTCCCGATCCAAACGATGGAAGGCCTTGTCTCTTCTGCAGTACCGTTCCTTTTACCGCACGAAATACCGGTGAGTTCAGAAATATTTTCTACTATTTCAACGCTACATTTGTATTTTTAAAGGCAGGTTTACCTAATGGGCGGCTTGAAAAATTTTAACAGTGGGTCGCAACAGCCTGTCCATTTTCAACACGCCAATGGGCTCACTGCCATTTACGTGGGACAAAAATGCATACGATGAAATGTGGCTGTATAGTATGCCTCTGCCTACCCCTTCCTGGATAAAGGCGTGACAATATGTATATGTATGTGTTAATTCAACACACACCGTACTATATTATATATTGCCTGTATTAGTCGTTATTAGTTACACCATTTATAGCTCAAGAATTACTGGGTCTTTTTTGTAATCCCTGATATGTTGGATTTTTGGAAAAATAACAATGCAGTTCCGAAAAATATTGAAAAAATGTTTTTCTCGTAAATTTTCTATGGAACCTAATGTCTTGATGATTGACTATTAGTTTATTATTAGTAAATACAAAATTTGCTTTACGTTATAGATTTTGCGTCAGTTCTTTATTAGAATTGTTTGTGACACATTGCCGTAAAGTTGCTGCCCCGAGTATAAGAATAAGACATGTGATTTATGTGTAGGAGCCACCTCTTCTATGTCACGCGGCTGCTCATTTGTTGCTGAGTTTGGCTATGAACGTGAAGTTTAACAGTGATCCTGTGGTGCTCACTGGAGACTTGTACGAACATGCTCAACGGTCTCTTCAGTACTTAGAATCGAAGGTGAGACTAGTTCTATATCATCATCATATATATGAAAATCAATGCCACTTTTCGTTGTAATTTTATAACTCAAGAACGGGCTCACCTATTCAAACCAAATGTTTAGGCTTTGTTCGGACTATTTAGTAGAAGGTTTATGTGAAGTTTGCACAAAATCTGTCGAGCGGTTGCGATAATTGAATTGATAAGCTAGTAAGTACATACACAATATGTTAAGAAAACCCTGTCCGATCTGTGAAGGTATTGGTAGGTATCGAGATGTGATTTTATTCGTGTAATCCTTTTTAGAAATTACCCCAAAAAATGACCCTAAAGAATTTACCCCAAAAATTTACCCCGAAAAAACTAAATTAAAAATTAATATAATGTGGTACCTTACATGGCAACACAGGGAAAGGGCTATTCGGAAATGCAAGGTCAAAAGGTCAGCTTACACCTGCCAGCGGTTTCTTTTGATATCACATACACTCGTCGCCGCATGCCAACAAAGGTGTTGTCAGTTTTAAAAAAATTGTTTTACGGAAATTAGACTAATTTTAATTCTAAAAACAAGCATTTAAAAAAATATATCTAATTTAATTTTTTTGGTTATGTTATTGATGTGCCCCTTTCGGGTCGGACTGGGTTTTCTTAACACATCACTACATATTATAAAACAAAGTCGTTTTTTGCTGTCTGTCCCTATGTATGTTTAAATCTTTAAAACTACGCAACGAATTTTGATGCAGTATTTTCAAATAGATAGAGTGATTCTTAAAGAAGGTTTTTATGTATATTTTGTTAAGTTTTTGTATACATTAACTTAATTATAACGATATATGTTGGCGGTCTCGGAAAAAATCAGCCGTCTGGGAGCTTTTAACGAAAACGCTGCCTAAACCCTTTGAGATATAACAAAATAATATACGGTGGAATTGTGTATCTAATATAGGTCTACAAAAAAGTCCGCGACGGTATATGTCTATCTCTAAAGGATACCGTACTATATCCATTTTAATACTTAAATAAAACAGCAATAATAAAGCGGTGATTTAAAGGCTATTTACACAAAAACATTATTAATGCTTATCATTTTTAATATGTTAGATGGCTTCAGCATTTTATGAAGATTATTTTGTCCCTTTACACTTTGCAAATTAAATGAATATCTTAGGCGATATGGTAATATCAAAAAATGCGTAAATAAATTAATTTCGTGTAACAATAATTCGACCGGGCCGTGCGGGCGCGGGCGTAGGTACTTGAGAGCGGAGAAGTAATCAAGTAATTTGGAAAATGTTTATACATTATCGTGAAATTAATAAACGACGGGATTAAATGGGTACCACGGGGTTCGAAGTATGTCACGGGCGAAGCCGGGCGGGTCATCTAGTTATATATGTCGGGGGAAACTTAGGATTGATTACATGGCCAAATAATAATCATGTGGATAAATTTTTAAAGCAATTATTTTGCAAAATTTCTCATAAAATTTTTAATAAAGTGGAAAAAGACAATTCGAGATCCCCGTCTCGAATCGAATTAATTGATAGCGTATTTGTGCTAAAGTTGTTAAATCTTCATGTGATTTAAATTGATATATCGACTACTAATATTGTGTAACAATCCTATTTAAATAACAGTGATTTTTAATATTGATCTATGTTAATTCCTAACTCTATTTATATAATTACATTTATCACACACAAATTGTGTTGTTTCGCGTAAATTATAAGTTTTTAATTCCCCCAACGTTACAACCGAATTGCACTGACCATGGCCACGGTTACCGATGTGAGCTTACTATCGTCGCTGTGACATGCAAGTTTCAACTACCGACATATTTTGGTCTTCTTGTAAATTATAGTTCTTACTGTCCACACCCTTGCACACTCATCTACAGCGACCGGGCTCCAGACGTGTATTGATATTTTTTTAAAGCAATTAGAATGCCAACTGTCATATAAATTTTTATTAAACTTTAATAAGACAAGTTGGTTCAGGACGGGGATTGAACTTAACCTAACCAAGGCAGTATTCTAGGCACTGTACAACCCGTACCGTACCAAAACAAGTTGAAATTCTTCACTATATTGTAATCGTCATTTTAGAGTATAACCAGAGCCATCTATCGAGCAATTAACATCTCTACAACATGTATTCTCTTGGTAGCGCAGTGGTAGTGTATGCGACTGCCGCGCATGAGGTGCCGGGAACGATTCCCGGGTCGGAACAAATATTTGTGTGACCCACAAAATGTTGGTTTCGGAATTTGGGTGTTTCCTATGTATAATATGTAATTATTTAGAAATATATAAGTATGTATATCAGATATCTAGATCCCATAGTACTAGCTTATAGCTTAATTTGGGCTAGATGGCGTCTGACCATATCAGGCGACGCATAACGATATCAGGCGGGCGACGCCATTTAGACGTGCCGCGTAAAAAAAAAGATGGTGATTTGAAAAAAAAAGTGTCCCACTATATTGATCTTCATCATCTTCGTTCGTTCCGGTACTTGGTGTTCCAGACGTCAAGCGTGGTCCGCGAGGCACTGCTAGCGCTAACGTTGCGAGGCGCTGCGGGGTCGAGCCGCACGCTACTGTGCGCGTGGGGCGGCGCCCTGGGGTCGTCAGGCCCCGCGTTGGCGCTACCGCCGCTCACACACCTGCTGTGCGCCTTCAAGTCCACCTCGACACCATACAAAAAGGTATTATGACTGCTTAGCTGGCGTGAAGAGTAGTGTATGCGACTATCGCGCGGGACCTCAACACGAAAGTCGATTCTAAGCGGAAAATTTTACAAGTCCGGACGCTTGCTGTATATTATATTCTAAAACTAGTGCATATAACTGCCTCTGCGGCGCGGTGGGAGTGTATCCGACTGCTACGCAAGAGGTCGTGGGTTCGATACCCACCCAGGATAAAACTTTGTATTATGAGCATGATGGTTTATTCTGTGTCTGGGTGTTATTTATCAAAAATATGTATGTATTTAGAAATATATAAGTATGTTTATAGTTATCTGGTTTCCATAGTACAAGCTCCGCTTAGTTTGGAATCAGATGGCGTTGTATGAGTCGTCCCAACGATATTTATTTATCTTGTTTTATGTGCGGGAGTGGTTGTTTCTTGGACATAAAAGTTGTGTTAACGTGCTTTAGTGAATGACAATGATATATATGCAGGGCAATGCTATTTTCTATTTTGCCGCGTAAAATCCACTGAAAACTCAGTATAACAACTACTATTATACTGGGGTGAGACTGACCTTGACTTAAAACTAGAGTTGACTAAGACATTGATGACGGGAACATTTTAGATAATAAGAAAGAAGATTTAAGAAATATGAATTAAGAAATGGCTAAATGGTCTTAGTAACCAGGCCATAAAATAATTACAAAAAACACGAATGTCCGAACAAATATTTGTGTGATCCACTAATGTTTGTTTCCAAGTTTGGATATTTACTATGTATATGTATCTAGGTATTTAGAAATATGTGTTAATCAGTTATATAGATATCATAGCATAAGTTTAATTTGAACTAGACGTCGTTGTGTGAGAATGTCCCAATATTATTTATTTATATTTGAACACACTTGCACGTAAAGTGGATCTAATTTCACCGGTTTTAGATACATATAGTAGACATAAAATAATGTTCGCACCATGTTTCCCTTCCGTTTCCCCATTTTTACGAAATATAAAAAGATTGTTTGTCGAATAATCCTGTTTCTCTGTCTTAATTGGCGCTAACAAAGTTGCGCGGGTCAGCTAGTGAAATATATTACGAATCTAGAGAGAGAGAATAGATGTTTTCTGAAGTTTCTCAAAAAAAACGTGATACAAAACAAAATTAAATTTACATCTTTTTTTTTCATTACTTCATTCCTCAACATAAACAATTGGTTGAAAGTCAGACATCCAGCTTCCCTCTTTCAAACTTTTGGTTTATTTTCCATACCCAGTGTATTGAAACTAAACCAAAAGCCCATTTTCGTATAGCCATGAATTCATTTTGTTAACTAGATGATAGCGGAAGGGGTACAAAATGCGGCCGAAACAGCTTTGCGCATGTTATGTGAGCCAGCCTTCGCGAGCGCTGAACCGGAGATCACCGATTTCTTCCTAGCATTGTTTACGGCCCTGCTGCCACAACTAGGGAACTTCGCCTACACCGCCATCGACGTGTTTTTAGAAGTCGCTCAAAGGTAACATCTATACTAATATTTAAATAGGTGAATTTGAGGGGAATCTACTGAACCGATTTTGAAAATGAAAAAATGAACGGAATCATAAAACTAGTAGTCGATCAGAATGGACCCAGGGTTTCAAGATTGTTTCAGCTGCGTCGTGGCTAAGTCCAAGCCGGACATCGCCAAAACAAAAAAAAAAACAAAAAAAAAGATTGTTTCAGAAGTAACTGGAAAAAACATTTACACTTAAGGTTTCTTTGAGCTGCCATTAATTTTTAATAAAGTGAAAAAAATAATTTTTTTTAAAAATATTGTGGGATACTTTTCACACAGCGCCATCTAGCCCAAAGTAAGCTAATATTAGCTTGTGTTATGGGATCTAGATAACTGATAAACATACTTAAATATTTCTAAATACATACATATTATAGATAAATACAGACAGTCACAGAATAAACCATCACACAAAGTTTTATCCTGGGTGGGAATCGAACCCACGACCACTTGAGTAGCAGTCAGATGCACTCCCACCGCGCCACAGAGGCAGTCAAAAAAAGACAATTTGATTCGAGACGGGGATTGAACCCTTTGCCTAACCAGGGCAATGTACTAGCCACTGAACTACCTGAACCGTATCGAAGCAAGTTGAAATTTTTCACCATATTTTAATCTTCATTTTAAGAGTATGTCGGAACAGTGTGAGTATGACGATCTGCCATTCTTTTCGACATGGCCTGCTCATCTGGTAATCAAAAGGTGCACCGTATGCGGGTAGCTTGGACACTGTGGATGTAGATCCTGACTGTTAAATTGAAATGTGTATAGGGGTAGCGGCGACAGTGGACTGGAGCGCTTGGTGGAATGCGTGCGCCTGGGCATAGAAGCCGGTGGTGGAAGTGTTCTGGTGCGCTCCGTGCTGGAACTGCTGCAGCGGCACGTGTTGCCTCGCGCGCATTTACACTCGCCCGACTTGGCGCGGGCCGCACACCGTCTGCTAGCCAGGTACCTCCTACATTAAAAAAATATTATGGTGTGGTTACTAAGATGTTTTAGCCAAATCTTATCTATACTTCTATTTAGCCTTTTTCTTACCACTACACTAAATTTTTTTTTCCAAATGTAACATCTTAAATAGACATGTTGTCTTTTATTTTATTAAATTTATTCGGCCCTTTAGACCCACCCCAGTTCCGTGCATCGGAAGGCACGTTAAGCCGTTGGTCCCGGTTGCCAATAAAATGGCAGTCGTTAAGCCAAGTTGAAGGCCTTATGGACGGTTTATGAAATTTTAACAGCAGGTCACCACAGCCTGCGGCTGTCCATTTCAACACGGCAATGGGCTCGCCACCTGTTACATGGGACAAAAATGCATACGGTGAAATGTGGGCGTTTAATATGCCTCTGCCTACCCCTTCGCGGATAAAGGCGTAACAAGATGTATGTATGTATGTACTTCTATACTAATATATAAAACTGAAGAGTTTGGTTGAACGGGCTAATATATGGAACCGCTGGGTCGAATTGAAAAATGTACTTCCGAAGCACGAAATCTCTCGTAAATGTAAATCTCACAAAGCGGTCACCCATGCGAGGACCAACCATAGCAAAACTCACTTAACGCATTGAGCGGGGCTACGAGGGCTTCTTTTTATAATCCTAGTAAAAATAAATATAAATTAAACCTAACTAATTATCTTCACGCTGTATCCCTGACGGGGGGTAGTCAGAGAGGACAAATCGCTAGGGTTCGCCATCCATACTTTTTTCGCTTCCTGCAGATTTATTAATATTTTCACCACAGACTAGCTACTTTGAGCATCTGCAACTGGTGATTTTGAGACTGTATCGATGCTGTATCGCGTTTTGGCGACTCTCTGGCATCCAGGCGCAGCATTGGTATCCCGCGTACTGGCGACTGCTACGATGCTGAACCGGATCCCTTCTAGAGTTGTCTATCGATAGTCAACTATATCAATGGTTCCCCGATTTGCAATGGTGTTACTTACAAATAATAAATTTCGAAGTGATTTAGTTCTTTATTGTTTAAAAAGTGAAGCAGCAACCCAAATGGGTGACACAATAGTTTTTTTTATTTTAAAGTTGCTCTCAAGCTCTTGCTTGCTTTCAAGCGCACAAATTCCCCGATGGGCGCGGCTAAAATTAGTGCTATCTCACTTGGCGAGGTGAGAGAACGGAATAGCACCAGTAATGAGCAGTAAAGAGTTACGAGTGCGCGCTACGTGTGCTTCATTGATATAAATTTGAAATTACGAGTACCTATTATTGCGCAATAATAGAATTCGGACCCACCAACTATATCTGGTGGTAGGGTAACTTCACCTGTTCGCGTCAAAATAAAAATGTTAGAGTATTAATTTCGAATGATAACTGGATTTCTTATATTCTGTAGGTATATAGTCTTGTTAAATTTATTATAAAGGTTTGGACAAACCTCTTTATATATATTAATAAATAAATAATCTAATAGCCAAAACATATGATTTACCCATTTTGCGTCCATAAAATCCAGATTGTGACCATCTGTGGACCAGTTTGCGCCCACCTACTTAGAAGAGATAAATATAAGAGATATGTAATTTAATCTTTAAAAAAATTGAGATTTTTGGTGTAATATTGTTGACAGGGACTAAGCGCAAGAGCGGCGATGTCTTACAGCTCCCGGGTGGAGTAGAACAGATCCACAAGAGCACCGTAAATCTGTGCTCTTGTGGATCTGGAGAAGGCACTTTTTGTGTGTGACTAAAATGTGGACGCAATCCTTGTACCTATATGTAGAGTTTGCATCCAAGTATGATTTTCGACATTTGTATCTATTTCTATTATCGTTATAGTGGACGCAAAGAGGCCTTTTCATTTTCATAATTAACATACACAATGTTAATAATGACGGAATCCATATAATACTGATAATTTTTATCATGATATGTCTTATAATAAAAGCTATCCTAGTTAGAATTAAATAGGCCAGATGGCGTCCATTGCGGACGTAATGTGGCTAATGTATAAATTTGTTGGTGCAGTTCGCGTCCAGCGTTATTTTAACTGTTAATCAAATAAAATTTGAGCACACACATCATTACTTTATTATATGGTCATACGACCGCAAGCATTTGTATCACACAAGATTTTAGTATAATTTCTACGCAATGGTGGTAACGCGCACTAAGCTTTTATTTACATGCATATACTCAATACATATCTAAGCTTTCATAGAAATACCGTTCATTTTTGTTAGTGACTCGGTATGGTTATTTCCCACTCTTTTTGAGGAGTGCCCCATCTTTTGGAAGCGAAGTGGGTGGTGGACGCGAACAGGCTACATTACCCTACTGCTGACTGCCTCGGCGGTATAATAAGTAATAAAGAACTAATCAGTTTCGTGGAAATTTCGAAATTTCTGCTGAAAGCTAGTAATATTTTAGATATTAAATTCGTGATATATCTTACTAGCTGACCCTCGCGGCTTCGTCCTTGTCATACTTCGAGCCCCCATTTTATTCCGTCGCGCGTGGCTATTTTTACAATAATGTTTGAAAATATTCCCGATTGTTGGCATTTATTATTATTGCTTCGCTCTCCTGGGATGTAGCGTGATGTTATACATATAGCCTAAGGCTTCCTCGAAAAATGGACATGCAACACAATTTTTTTTTTCAATTCGGACCTGTAGTTCCTGAGATTACCGTTTTCAACCAAACAAACTCTTTACCTTTATTCTTCTAATATATAATACCATACCAGAGACTCCCCGGCTTCGCCCGGGTCATACTTCGAACTTCCGTCGCACCTATTTAAGCGCTCGTGGACCCGCGGTCTCAGTGTTCTGTAAACTATCACTGAGTTACGCAACTTTCACTATAGCTGGTACTCGGATGGGTGACCACTTTGTGGCATTTACATTTGCGAGCGTTTCCGTGTTTCGGAAGGCACGTTAAGCTGTTGGTCCCGGTTGCCAGTAAATTGCCAACGTGATAATTTAAGTCTCCACTTGAAAATCTGTCATGTTGAATTGTGTCGGCGATTGCATGATTTGGAGTTTGGGGTTTTGCAAGATGTTTATAGTGAGATGCGCCATTTAGCAGCAATTATTCATAGAAGACATGTGAGTAAATTAGCTAACTTAAGGTCAAGTCAAAACAACAATTCTAATATATCAACGTCACTCTCGTACCCAATAATAAATTTTATTCAAAACTTAAAAATTTCAATTATGTAGAATTTGAAAGTAAAGAAAAAGAATTATTAGAAAAAGGTTTAAAGTATTGTCCTAATTTTCCGGTATCCCAGAAAGATTTGGATAGCTTAGCTGTCGATTTAGACTTGGCTAAGACAAACTTCACGGGGAAACACATACTGTGTAGAACTTTAAAGCAGCAAGTATCGAAGCAACAAGAGGACACTAATTCAGGAGACCGAAAAACTATTTTAAATATCCGTTCCAAAATTCAAAAACAACCTGGTTATTACAAAAGCTGACAAAGGCAACACCGTAGTCGTAGCAACACGACAAGACTATGTGGCCAAGGTTGAAACTTTTCTGAGAAATCCATCGTTCGTTGAACTAAAGAAAGAACCAACAAAAAAGTACAATGAAGCTGTAAAAGAAACCTTGCAATCTGCAAATAGCATTTTCGGAAAAAACTCTTATAAACTGAAACTAATGAATCCTCAAACTCCAAAACTATATAATATATAATATACCTACTATAAGTTACATAAACCTGATGTTCCTTTCCGTCCAGTAGTTGCATATAACGCAGCACCAGCGTACAAAATGGTAGCAGAGGTTAACCAACTGTTTAAGCAACATACAAGCTTTGTTCCTACTAATAGTATAAAAAATAGTCTAGAACTCCAGATAAAGCGATGTTAATTTCTTTTGATGTAAAGAATCTTTTCCCGAGCATCCCTCTAAATGAGTGTAAAAGTGCCGTTAAAGTCATTTTAATAAAATCTATAGTCGACCCACAAATATCCATAGATTTAGAACATGCCATATCTGTATGCCTAGACCAAAATTATTTTAAATTTTGTAATAAATTTTATAAACAGATAAATGGCCTTGCTATAGGTAGCCCCCTCTCACCTCTTTGTGCAGACATTTTTATGAATTACATAGAGGAGCAGATTTTGAGCAACAATGTTTACAAGCCATTTATTATTTATTGGTATAGATATGTAGATGACATTATTTGTTTGTGGACCGGAAGTGTAGATGTTTTGAATGAGTTTTTGACATTTATTAATGCAATCAATTCTAATATATTATTTACAATCGAAATAGGACATAATACAATAAATTTTCTTGACATTACCATTAATTTAATTAATCATAGACATAGTTTTAAAATTTATAGAAAGCCCACATTTGCTGATAATGTTATACATATAAACTCTAGGCACCCGACAAGTCATAAACATGCTGCCTTTCACTCAATGGTGCATCGATTACTTTCGATTCCAATGTCGCAAAATGACTTCGAGGAGGAATTAGCATGCATAAAAATAATAGCGATAAATAATAGTTTCCCATTTCAATTAATAGACAAAATGGTGAGTAGAAAGAGAGCAAGGGCTGTCATAGATTTAGCGTATAAAGGAGGAATACCCACGACCGTGAATACAGAAAGAAAACGATGGGCTCGCATACCTTACATAGGTAATATTTCATATCAATGCGCTAGGAAGCTATCTGAATGCAAACCGGCATATTATACCACGCATAACCTCAGCAATTTAATTGGTAACAATAAGGATATAACTCCCGTGGAACAAAAAAGTGGTATATATGAACTGACATATGCCAATTGCAATAAAAAATACGTTGGCCAAACTGGCAGATGTTTTCAGACTAGAGTTGCAGAGCATGTCAGTGGCTGGAGACTCAAAAAGACTGATTCCAATTTTGCAGAACACCTAGTAACAGAAAAGCATTGTTATGACCCAAAAGCGAATTTCAAGGTGCTCCATTCTTGTGACAAAGAAAGGAAAATGAAATCTCTCGAAGCGCTCGAGATAGGTAGACATATAAGTGCAGACCCAAACATTATTCTAAATCAACAGTTGGATTTAAATCGTTCACCCTTATTACATTATTACAAGTGATGACATCTATATATTAATACTATTAACGCAGAATATGTAAATTTTAATTTTTTGTTAACCAAAAAATGTTTGTAATTTGTGTAGTTAATGACATAGTTCAATATGGCACATCATAGTAATTTAGTTATTTAATAATTGTGACAATTTAATATCTTGACATTTTAATTTCTTGACATTGAATAATATGACACTTTGACATTTGCAATTCTAATATTTTAAATAGAATTATGATTCGTAGTATTTAATTGTTTTTTAAAATTTAAAACTGTATTCTCCCTAATTTTGGGGTAATTTTCTAAACTGGTAACTTGTAATGTCGATATACCTACATTGTACGGTTATTAGTTTTAGTATACTTTCTAGGTCCAGTCGTCATATTGTGTACCTTTGAGAATGCCGTGAGGCGAAACCGGTCAGGTTTACAAAGTAAATGTTGTGGAACAGTACAAGTGGTGTTATTTAATATCAATTTATTACTTATTTTATAAAGTTCCGATTTCATATGTGTGCACTATTATAGAAGATTAATTGCATTCTATCATCATTACATTGGTCCCAGTTGCATTTCATACCTTTGCTTTAGAGAGTTTAGTCCAGTCAAATAAGACTTTGAAGGTTACAATAATTCCCATAGAGCTAAAAATTGGTATGAATGTTCAGAATACCATTATAAATGAATTGTGAAAAGTCCCCATCAATCCCCCTTGTGCAAAAAAATTTATCGATGGTGAAAGTTTGCAAAAATAGGTTTTTCGCGTTTTTCAGGTAAACGGTGAGTTTTACAGCAAAAATAGTTCAGACAAAAATTGTAGATCATCTATAGAGATTCTCTACAAAAAATGTATCTACATTTTTTTTCATAAGTATTGCCATTTCCGTGATATAGCGGTTGAAAGAATTGAAATAAATATTTTATTCGTAATATGCACACGTTTCCACACCACCTATGAGGTAGTGTGCTTGGCGCTTTTTTTTTAACGTGGTTTCCCCGGTAGGCCTATTCCACGATCTATTATGATCCTATGCAAATGGAGTATTGAAAATGATGAATGCTGCGTAAATTATGTAATATATAAATGAAAAAATAATTTAGAAAAAATATTCATCGGATTCATAATAATCCAATGGAACTTCTAGTATATTGTCTTCGATTTCTTCTTCTTCTTTTTCTTCATCTTCTTTTTCCTCATCTTCCTGCTGGATACAAATATGTTCTAAAAGTGATGCATCATATGTCTCATCACTGATATCGTAATTATCCTCATCTAGTATCGATTCAACATTGGAGCACGACTGTCCTTGACAATTGGTGCATGCTAAAGAACAAAACAGTCCAACCTTTTTACAGCCGCATTTAGCATTGCAACCTTTTTTGCAATTGCAAAAGATGGTGTTAAGGAGTTTTTCTGGTGCAGGTGGGAGTAACGTATGAATTGGTTCCAATGCATTGTCAACTAACTTCCAACCCCAGTCTTCTGGATCCATTTTATTACCAAGCCACACTTGAACTTGATAATATACCCGGAATAGATGTTGTTGAGCAGCAGCAGAGGTTGGGGGAAGACAAGCTAATTGCACTTGTTTTTTATTATAAGTTTTTTTTGCAAAAGATAAGTATCGAAGCTTATCCAAGCAGGTAATTTTTTTTGAGCTCCGTACATAGAAAGAAGAAAGCGAATTCCATTAGTGATTATAACTTCTGGAGTAGAGTTACTATCTTTAAAAACTTCAGCACAATTAATTAAATTTTGTTTCTCGCACAATTTCAAAACCGTTGTTTTGCCCCTCTTGAAAAATGCTGATGTTGTATCGCAGCCAGTTATTGCGTGTAGAAAAAGTATATGATTTTGGCATTTTGGAAAAGCACAGAGACTTTTTGATGAATATATTTCCGATTGCTGCTGAGTCTTTCCCGGTTTAAAAAAATAAATATTTTTTTCTGTTGGAGTTCGAGCAGTAAGTAATACTAATAAATCGACATCTTCACCAACAACAATAGTTGTATTTGTTGAGTTGAATTGTT
Source organism: Thumatha senex (assembly GCA_948477245.1). NCBI lineage: Eukaryota > Metazoa > Arthropoda > Insecta > Lepidoptera > Erebidae > Thumatha > Thumatha senex. The sequence continues at coordinate 11,203,221 of OX419735.1, forward strand.
CTATTGCTGTTTCAATGATCAGAACATCAGCATCATTTTCAGCTTGTTTTACCAGAATATTTTCAGTAGTAAATTTTTCTTTTAACATTAAAATAAACCGAGACTTGTTGTGGGTATTTGCAAGAAATTTTTGTTTGCTTGTGGGAACTGTCATAAATTCATCAAAAATAACATCAGAAGATGAAGATGTTGTTGTAGCTCGACGTCGTTGTTCTGCGGCTTTGATATTTTTTTTATAATCGGTGTAACCATCAAATACTACAGTCACTCTATGGCCAAAATGTCTACGTACATACTGAACATATTTGTCTAAAATATTATTAACAGATGTTACTCAAGGCCATGCGACTAAATGAAAATAGGGGAGGGTTTTTGACGTTCATTTATATTCTAAGAATTTTATAATTTGTATGTATAAGACATAGGGACTCATGTATTTACTCATATAACGGTTCAAAAATGTATATAAAAGTACATTAACGTGCATATTACGAATAAAATATTTTTTTCCTTTCTTTCAACCGCTATATCACGGAAATGGCAATACTTATGAAAAAAAGTGTAGATACATTTTTTGTAGAGGATCGGATGATCTACAATTTTTGTCTGAACTATTTTTGCTGTAAAACTCACCGTTTAGCTGAAAAACGCGAAAAACCTATTTTTGCAAACTTTCACCATCAATAAAATTTTTTGCACAAGGTGGATTGATGGGGACTTTTCACAATTCATTTATAATGGTATTCTGAACATTCATACCAATTTTTAGCTCTATGGGAATTATTGTAACCTTACCTCTATTTTAAGGACTAATTTGACTGGACTAGTTGGGTGGGCGACGCGACGTAAGAGCATACATCACAATAATAACCAACTAAGACGAACGAACTGTCAGTCAAGCAAGTACTCTCCTGCCGCGTTGTCATAAGTATCTATTTTATATATGAGTATCTTATCATATATATAGATACTCACGATACACACCACCAATTAGCCAATCCGCGGTGCTACCCTGTCTCTGTCTCTCCTCATTCAACCGCCGTACAACCGCTGATTTTCCCTACCGTACCACCACGACAAGCAACGAGTCAAGAGAGAAGCAAGATGATACGCATTGAAAACGATGACGGCAAATTTCGTTAAAATGCTTTCAGAATTTAAATAATTATAGATTGATGTCTACATTTAGTGTAATGAAAATAAGTTATTTGACGTTTTGAATAAAGAAACTATGTTATTATGGAAGTCTTTTTACAAGTTTCTTACTCGTATACTCTTTATTTACTTGCCAAGTTTTGTTAAAATTGTCTACAAAATATGAAAATTTCGAGGCTCAAACTTTTTAAATATTATATTTATTGTAATTTTGATACCATAGAGACATAGTTAGCAACATAAAGACATAATTTACATCTAATTTGTGGTGATACATGAGATTAAGTAAGGAGTTATCGTTAAACGCAATTTGTATGGAACAATGAGTGAATAAAATTTAACTTAATATTAACATTAAATACAACCTTAAAAATATGATACATAACTAAAATATATTATTACAGGAGGTCCCTTTAGGCAAGGTTCCGAAGATACTGGCAGCGTTCCCCCTATGAATAGCTAGACTAATTCTTTGCCCGAGGTAGCTGCCAGCTCTTCGGTCTCCTAGACCGCTATCTCTCTATCCTCGCTAGACAGAAGATAGAAAGGCTGGTAAAGCGACACTGGAAATTTTTCGAATCCCTAAACCACCATATCGGATTGGTAGGGATGCTTGGGTCCAAGAATGCTCGTTCAGCTGTATATTAAGAATCGATTCTAAGCTAATTTTAATTAAGTCGTCTACTTGTGTCAAAAGATCTGGGTGATTCCAAAAGGAGCAGCAACGGAGCACATAACTAAATTTTGGGACAAAAAGACAGAATTTTAAGATGCAAAGTGCATAATGTGGACTAATTTCAAGGAGACGGCCAGCAGAATTTTGAAATTTAGTTATTGAATTATTAATATATTCAGAAATAGATTCATTAAAGATTGGAGAGCCTAAAAGGTAAAGGGAATAACTGTTAACTATTTTAATATTTGGAGCCAAAATATTGAGTGAATTGTTCACCCTTAAATGCCAAATTAATGTACAAAAAAATACGAGAAAACCTGTGTTTTCACTTTTTTTTATATTTCAAAAAATGACTAAAATATTTACGATCAAAGTGCGTATAACGCAGGTGACCGCATACGTCACAACCCTGCTCATTCAACAGTCGCGCTCTCGTTCGCACCCGAACGCCGCGCCGCGCTTTGTCGTAGTCTGTGCGAGACTGTGACGTCATAATTGGTGCGCCTTATCTTGGAAATTCAAAAAGGGACTAAAACTTCTTGTCGTTATAACATGAGCTACGCTCCAATTTTAGCTGTTTGACTGTAATATTTTGACACTTCATTTGTACACTGGTTTTTTAGAGTGGTATTTCTTATAAAAAATGTATTATACTACCGCTGCAGAGAGGAGTGAGAGAAAGATAAAATTAGAGATATTTGTTTGCAGCGTGCTGATCGAACGCTGGCGCTACTTCTTCCCCACGAAGTGCGATGAGACGGAGAGCGAACGTCGCACCGACGAGTTACGAGCTGCCCTGTCCGCGTTGGGTCGGGCTCTGTTGCAGCCTGACATAGAACTGCTGAAGAACACACTGGACACGCTCGAAGTGCTTAATACTAGGTGGAAGCTCTACCATAAGGTAATTCATACAAACATATACTAATTGTAACGCCTTTATCCCCGAATTTCACTGTTTGCAGTTTTTGTCTCATGTAAGTGGGTGGTGAGCCTATTGCCGTGTTGATATGCACAAGTGCAGGTTGTGGCTGTTGAATATTTCAATCCGCCCATAATGCCTTCAATTTGGCTTAACGATTCCAATGGTACTGGCTACCTGGATCAACGGTTTAAAGCCCCTTTCGAAACACAGCGCTATCTGGCTTAAACTAAGCTAATAAAAGCTTGTGGTATGGGATCTACTATCTAAAAACTGATAAACAAAATAATATATTTAAAAATACACGCATTTTAAAAATAGGCAACAACCAAAACTTCGAAACAAACATTTGCGCATTACACTTATATTTTTTCCGACCAAGTATTCGAACCCGAGACCCCAGCGTGACAGTCGCTACCACTTATGTCATCGATGTCAAGTATAATCCAACAGATTTTTTAAGAAATCGTGATCTTCGTGGTCTCGTGACCTTCAGTTTCACTCGTTAACCACGTGAGGTTAATTCAACAGTCAATTAACCTCACGTTATATTTACTAACTGATCATACAAAGTTCACTGATGATCAATCTGTGAACCTCGTGTGATCAGCGATAATCATTGGTTGACCGCGCGATATTTATTGGTTGACCTTGTGAGGTTCATTGGTTGACTTCGTGAGGTTGATTGATTGACTATTTGACGTTCACTCGTTGAGCACTCGAGATGCTGGATGCCGGGTAGTTTTATTACAATTAATCTGGCTGTGTGCCTAACCAGGGCAATGTTATAGCCACTGAACTACCCGAACCATATCGAATCAAGTTGAAATTCTCCACCGTATTTTAAACATCAATAGTTGAGCGGCTAGAACATTGCCCTGGTTAGGCAAAGGTCACGTGTTTAATCCCCGTCTCTAATCGAATTGTCTATTTCTACTTTCTCACAAACTTTTAATAAGTTTGTGAGAAAATTAGTACAATAATTGCTTTAAAAAATGTATTCATTAAACCTGTTATTAAATGTAGAAAATTTTTTTTTTACAGGGAATATTCCGTAACGAGTTTCTGGGCGAATTCCTGTCAGTTTTACTGGCGGGGCTCGCAGAAGGCGGATGGCGCACGTTGGTCCGTGACGAAGTAACAACTGCAGTGTACGCGATGGCCATGGTCGACTTCACCACATTCCGTACATCCTTCATACCACACTTTTTGAGCTCTCTCCAGGGATTGTCACCGGAACATCAACATCATTTAGCACAGTTTCCGGCTGATACGGTAAGTATTCTTACACTGAAACTTTTACGGTCCTTTTACACTGAAAACTTAAAATTAATAACCTCCATTTTTCAAGTGCACTACAACTTAAGCTTTATGATATTCGACATTTTCGTGGCACAAAGGCCGATAGATCGCTAATCAATGACATAAAAAAATATATTCTACACTTTTAGAAAATAACATGATAGTTTCTTTGGTTATTATAATTATAAAAATGATAATTTTAGTGACAGTGACGGTCGGAATGTAGCTTTGATTCGGTACAAAACACTAGTCGTTTCTTATAGAATATTTCATTCCGAATTCTGTTCTCAGAGAATCTACATAGTCTCACAATTAAACACAAAATGATTAAAGGAAAGGGATAATCGATCTTTATGTAATCACTTTATATTGCAGGATTTACCAACTTTCATCCAAAATATACAACGGCTGATGAACGACGTGAATTGCTATAGGACGTACAACACGCTAGCACCGGTACAAATGACTGCTTAGCATTTGATCGACACTTTGTCGCTGTGATAAACATTATGTACATTGTGATATACATATTTGTATAGACAAATGGACAAAGTTTTACGTTATCTGAGAGTGCAAACAACGCCCGTGTATGTGTATAATACATCATTCAAGTCGGTCTATCATAGTCTGAACATAGGCCACAATAAACATTTTCATCTATGACTTAAAGTCGTATTGCTCGATAATGGCGCTCAAAAATACATTAATCGTGTTATAGAGCCACTATACTAGCGGCACGCTATGATGGCCGTTTTGACGTTTGTCCACCTCATGAAGTTTCGTGTTAATTTTAATTACATTTTATTTGTAGAACTATTTGAATGGTCGACCACATTAGACCACATTAGAGATAATTTATACTACGGTAGAAAACAGAGTACTTATGTAAAACAAGTCAAATATCATCATTATTGTAATATGTCAAAACGGCCATCATAGCGTGCCGCTAGTATAGTTGAAAACCAGTGAGCAATTACAAAGTGAACACAAACAAAATATTTCAATAATGAACATTGAACTGTGTCGCATTTTATACCTTACGTTACGATTTTTTAATGAATTTCTATTGAGTTTTAAAGCGTAACCTCTTCAATCAAAATCTATCACAATCTATCATTGAATAGATATCACGAGTATAACCAAAGATAAAATACTCCACACGAATGATACACGTGAATGGTATTGAGGATGTATGACCGTCAAACTCGTCATATCGTGTGGAAAATGTTAGTCATTTTCCACACGATATGACGAGTTTGAGAGGTATTGTTTTTACTGTTGATTGTACACTTAGTACTAAGAGGGGAAGACCCAAGATGTTGCTGGCTTGACGTCGTAATGACTTGCGTGCCAATTGTCTAACTACAGGGGATGCCCACGACCGTGCGACGTGGTGAAAAAAAATGTAAAAAAACGGATCCCGAGCGTCGTGAGACCTAACTGGGACAGGCGTTAGGATGATGATGATGGCACTAAGTGGAACTTACTACACATTAATTACTTATTAAATAGCTAACCGGTTTCGGTTTACGGAATTTTCAAAGGTTTACATCATCGAGGTATAATATTTCATGTCTTAGCTTAGAGCATTGAATTTGGTAGACCGCGAGATTATCGTCGCAATTGACTCTTGTCCTTTTAACGCCTAATATTATTTGTTAGAAATAAAAATGGGCAATGGGCTCACCACCTGTTACGTGGGACAAAAATGCATACGGTGAAATGTTGGCGTTTAATATGCCTCTGCCTACTCCTTCGGGGATAAAGGCGTGACCATGTGTATGTATGTATGTAGAAATAAAAATCGAACTCTGAAAATAGATAAATTTGAAGGACAGAAAGTTTATTTAATTTTGGAGATAATAGTATCTCATGGGGAATGTGGGTGCTAAGATGTATATTGATTATGTACTTATCTAGTTAATCAAATATAAAGATATATTATTTTTATTCTTAGTTACTGTAACGTCATATTTAAGGGTTATTGATCACGAACCGTGCAGCCTAAATGTCAGACAAAAAAATCAAATCTAAAAATAACCATTTACCCCTGTGAAAATCATTTAATAAATAATATAAGAAGTACCTACTAAGGGATCCAGTAGTATCACGAGATATTATTTATTTCTTCATGGTACACTCACCGGGTAGTGTGACAGTTACAACAAACGAGGATATTAATAGTAATGCTATTTATGTTTACTAACATTTTAAATATGTTATATGTACTTATAGTGAAGTAATTTGTTTTTCATATTGCAACAACTACTGTACGGGTGGTACAAATGGTAGTACCACGGATAAGAAAATTCGATAGATTATAAATTAATATCATAATAATATATATTATTGTATGAATTAGCATACAAAACGTTTATTATCATGTATAGCCATTTGACAGACTAGCCTATTTTTATTATGAGGCAATAAATAGGCGGTAGTATACTTTTTTTTTTAACTAGAATTAACTTTTTACAATTAGTTGTCATTTATTTAATATCATTAAAATAGATAGATCAGATTCATGACTGAATTTGAAATTTAAGACTGCATAATCACTATGATCATCGTGCATGTTTGACTTCTTGTAAAAGATATGGTTCTTGTAAAAGAATATCAGCATTTACATGACACTGTTTTAAGAATATTTAATACTAGTCATTGGAAAAAAAATATAGGCACCAGTGTGATAATGATATAATTAGATTAACGGGCGGGTCGATATTTAAGAATGAATTCCTCGTTTCCAACAACAACTTAGTCAAGGATTGGTTTATACTAGATACACTGATGAAAACCATTCTGTATTTGTTGAATATTACTGTAACGTCTTGAATATTCTTTCTGATTACCTATATCCGCATTTTAGTTCTCGAAGTCTCAGATTTCATATATTATTGCATTTAAGTTTTTAATGCTGCTGTGCATAGTTCAAATAATTTTGTTTCAAAGAAGTTATTTAAGGTCTTATTTTAATCTTTACCATATGCTTATTGTGATGAAGAGTAAATGAATAATGGCTGTTTCCAAACTTGTCTTATTTACGGTTAAATTTAATAGTATACTTTACTTACCAACCTTTGAATAAGAAAAAAAATATGGCGGCGTCTGCAAAAAATAATTGGGGATATCCGGGGTCTGATGAGGAAATACATTCTACGTGAGTAAACGTGAGGCAGCCTCCCTACTGTCTGACTTGAACAGATATTTTTAATCACATCTCAAATTGATGTTTTCCTACTAATAATTATTATAAACGCGAAAGTTTGTAAGTATGGATAGATGTTTGTTACTCTTTCACGTAAAAACGACTTTATAGATTTTAATGAAACTTTACAATAATATAGCTTACACATCAGAATAACACATTGGCTACTTTTTAACTCGGTAAAAAGTTCCTGTGGGAAACGAGAAACTCCACTAAGCAGGCGGAGCCGCAGGCGTCAACTAGTGTCTAATGAATATGGAACGCATGTAATGATAACTAGATGAAATAACGGGCACTGATTAAACAGCTGTCCATTTAGGCGGGTTCTTCGGCATGCAGCCCCCTATCATTACTGACTGTGGTAACACTATGCCTGACATAGTTATCAGGCAATGTGGTGTGCGGGCAGTGCACGCTACGGTCACCGCAAAGAGGTTAGCAAGTAAATCCGCTTTCTCTTCGGCTTTGTGAGCCAGTGACCCATCTGGGTAACGCAGCGGTGGCAGCGACGGTTGGCAGAATTTGGGCTGCACGGCTTTGGCCAGTTCCCCATATCCACGGCTACCGGTTGGATGTGACGTAAGCTCCTGACTCAGCCGTGCGACACGCCGGGTATCCGCTCTCTTGAAGGCTCTCTTGCTGGCCCTGGTGACTTTGTTGTATGCTGCCTTGAGGAGGCCCATGTTTGGACTGCGCACCGCCCTAAACTAGGCGCGACACGCCGACTGTTTTGTTGAACAGCCTCAGCGCACTCACGTCCAGACCAGGGGCGAGCTTTGCGGATGTTGGCGACATCGGTGTATGGAATGTGGTATTCCATACCTAAACTGATCTCGCCAGCAATGGCATCAGCGCTATCCGACGGAGCATTACCTGCAAAGCAGCGCTGGCTCCATGAACGAACGCAAAATAATTGCAAAACCCATCCTAGTCTGCCGACGAGTAATGCCATAGTCGTCCCGTCACCTCTACTGTACGTGTAGGAGATAAAACGGAGGTACCCAGTGGGGCGCCTACCGACACACTATACAGGGCTGTACGACTCGTCAGCAGTAGGTCCAACAAAGCGGAAGTGTGATCTGAACTGTCTGGTATCCGCGTGATCCCGCGTACCATCTGGGTCAGACGATGAGAGAGAGCAATGTGTGGGCATCTCGTCCTGTGTGATCGGGAACCGCACCTACGCATCATCGACACCCTTGCTAAGGTACTGAAACAGACTTACCGGCTCAGCTTCCCCTGTGTGGGAACGGTAAACGTACACGTAAGTAGATCTGGCTGGGCGTGGAGTCATGATCCACGTGCAGCCAGTGGACAGAACAGGAGAGCTTCTCAAGGCAACCCAACCGGCGATAGCAAACATCCGCCCTAACGAAAACGCACACTCCGGCTTTATCTTGAACGTGCTCTTCGATGATATAGCCGGGGTAACACATAAGACGAATCGTCAGGGCGGCGTATTTGTGTCTCCGTTAGGAACATCACAGCTGGCCGTGCCTTTTAGAGGTCGTGGTGGACGGCATCGAAGTTTGCATAGAGTCCACGAACTCCACCTTGAATTTAGATTTTGCGGGGTTTTGTACGACCGCTGTGACTCTCTTCTTTTATGCGCTGCCATGAATTTTAAGAAAAGGAAAGCGTAAAGACGAGGCCACATTCGCTGCAGTAGTCAGGGACAAAGCTATGGCTGTGATTAGACATAGGCATTCGAGTGTGGTCGCCAGGGTCGCCGCGCCGTCCCTCTCCCTCCCGCTAGGACGATTCAACCAATGGACGCGCTAACTTACCGTTTGTGTCTATACCCCGCTTGCCATTTGCCAAGTATCATTTAACTAGGCCGCTGTTCCGCGGATTCAATCTATCGTACACGTTTGTAGGGTAATTTATAAAGAAAAAAATACGAAATGTTCGTTCTGTGAAATGGTTTAAAAGTTATAGCGATCGAACGATTAATGTTTCTTTTCACTCGCAAGTAAAATTTTATTTCATTTCTATACGAAAATAATAATAATACCGCGAGTCAAGACGATAGATACATGACGTCAGTGTTCGCTCAAGATGTGCTTTCCTCCTATAACTTTAGCCTACAACGCCCGCGGCCTTACCTACTACGTTAGTGGAACGGTAATTTTAGCGGTCACGGTTGAGAGCGTGAAGTGGAACGTACCCATTGACTGTACTCAACTTCTGTTTGTATGCAGGTGGTTTCATTTAATAGAAAAATCAGAATAGCATACCGAAAGCTTTATTGCACTATAAATATTGTTGTGACAATAATTTCTTGTATACTTCCATAATAATTTCTTTATGGCTGGCGTATAACTCTAAGTCCGGAGCGATGTCTACCCACTGTACCCCTGCAGCATCGCTACCTGCATGAAGATTCATTCCGCCAACTGTATTGCCGCTGTTGTCATGGAAATTGTATGCAATGCTTTCCATCCAAGCATTGTCAGTGTTACGATGATCATCGATATAGCCTTGATACACAACAGTACCTCCACTGAAGAATGTGTCGAATTTTGCCAACCAAGTTTTCTTTTCATCTGAAAGGAAGATATTTTATGTATGTAATTGATTTGATAATAGTGACTTCGTACATATGAACTATATGGTCACATAAGTTTATCATAATAAATTCAGATGTTTGTTACCTGCACCTGTCGATTTCAACACGGCAATAAGCTCACCACATGTAATATGTAACATAAATTTCTTTGCGTACCCGTACGGGATAAAAGGCGTGACTGACTAAGTTTGTTATGCAATCTTAGTTCTTTTATGACGTTATTATAATCTTCATCTGGTTAGTCCTGATTGCTGTCGATGCACGGGAGTAAGTGTTTACTTTGCTTTACAAGGTTTTCAGCATTCCAAGTAGTGCTACTAAGCCACATACTAGGACGATTTAACCAATGGACGCGTAATGTAGTCAATAAAGTATGAATCACGTTCAACCAACTTTCGTGCCTGGGGGGAAACTACACATATTGTTTTCTTACTCTTGCATGAAGTGTTGTCACTGTCTAACAACCAATAAAAATGTAGGTGTGCAATACGAATTTGACACAATATTATTCGGCTAATTTGAGATGGTATCTCTTTGTATAATGTTTATAGAGAATGAAAGTATATTAGATATAGGCCGATTAAGTTGTTGGTATGTTTCAATAATTAATTGTCCCAAAACCCCCAAAACGTGTACGATAGACTGATTCCGCGGAACAGCGAATTAGCTAAAAATGCTTAGCAAATGGCAAGCGGGGAATAGGTGCAAACGGCAAGACAGCGCCGTCCATTGGTTAAATCGTCCTAGGCCACATATCATCATTATTCATGTCGTCGGTTTTCCTAGATCTACCTCACCGATGGGCGCCTATTAAAGTGGCATTACCAGACACTTATTCTGCACATATTGCGGTGGTGCCTGTGTGAAATGTTTCTTCACCAAAAGGCATGCATCGTTTGTTTTTCTGCACGGCCCCTGAGATCACCAAAATACGAAGGGAATAAGTGTAATTTGTTAGTAGGTGTACCAGCTAGCGGATGAGATTGGCTTTGGTCCTGGAAAATCTCATATGATGTATTAGGCTTCTTGTTCTAGATTGAGGTCGCGCTTCTACAACCATTTCTGCTGTTTGGGCCAGGACTTGGTAAAGTTAAATAGCTTAATATCACATGGTAACGGCTCTACGCAGGGTGATATGGTCCATGGCGCCCTAGTGTGGGCAGTGTCAACTCATCTAAAGCCCTAGCTGTGCTAGCCACACAGCAGGTTATTTTTCTTGGTGGTAACATGCATCACTGCATCTGGGAAAAGGCAAAAGATACATTTTTTCCAGCCTACCAAAAAAAGCTCTAAACCTGGTGGAATTCGCTCCAATAATTGTAGTCTTTACGAGGTCTATAAAAGATCATGACTGAAATATAAGTAGACAGTATACCTTCACTCATATTATCTGAATTAGTTGCCTCTTCTTTGAATTCTCTTATAGCAGCTACAGTCACCTTTTCACCAGGATCTACCATTCCACCTGGTAGAGCCCATTCACCAGTATCACCACGCTTAATTGCTACAAACTGTAAGATAGGTCTAAAAAATGTGCATCAATGTAGATATATCTGTTTCTTTTAAAACAGATTCATTCTTAATACTAATATCCCAAAACTCAGTGTCAAATTAATCCTGTGGACAGATTTTAGGCTTATATGTCATACTAGTTGACGCACGCGGCTTGGCCCGCGTAAAGAAGTTTCCCGTTCCCGTATCCCATAGGAACTTGTACTCAGGATAAAAGTTTCATTAAAATCCGTTCAGTAGTTTTTACGTGAAAGAGTAACAAACATCCATACAAACTTTCGCAGTTATAATATTATTAAGATAAGATTAAGATTATATTCCGAATACTTATTTTTATATTTTGAAAAGAATATTTTTACTGTATTGTTTTGGAATATTTCATGAACATAAACTGAGGAAGCTCAGTTCTTATTAGTTACGGCTAAGAAGCTTTTCCATTTTTCCATTCATAAATTGCAGTAAGGCACAGTGTTTGCATAAATGATAGTTATGTTGTCTTTAAAATGGGTGTAGGGGGCCCCAAGTCAATCTCACGTGCTAGTGCGTGCACCTGCTGCTTAACGGACGAGGCTCTAGCGCTGGCTTCCCCTCTGGGGTCTGAGGTCTTCGCTCCCATAAAAGTCACCTGGCAAAACAAAAAAAATTAAAGTAAAAAAGGGAATGCAGCTGGTAAGTGGGCTAGGGTTGCCGTGTGTAGGACCAGCACGTGGAACATTGGCACACTGACTGGGCGTGCGGTCTAGTTAGCCTAAGTACTCTCCAGGCGGAGGGTGGACGTGGCGTTCCTGCAGGAGACTCGGTGGAAGGGCAACAGATCCTAGCCTCTGCAGAAGGCTTACAAGCTGTACCATGCGGATGCGCCCGGTGGGTAGAACCGGAGAACGGTGTGGCCGTGGTTCCCCAAGCGAACCACGGCCACACCGTTCTCCGGGGAACTCGCTTCGAAGGAGAGATGGCGCTCGTACTTTCACGAGCTGCTAAATAAGCATCATAAAGAGGTGCAACCTCCGGACCTCCCTCCGAATCAGGGACTAGTGCCACCGGTAACGCCTGCAGAAGTCCATATTGCTCTTCGTCGCATGATGAATCGGAAAGCTGTCGGAGCCGATGGAGTCCCCATCGAAGCCTGGAAGGCGATAGGTCCACGCGATGTGGGCATCTTAGTAAACCTTTTCAACCGCATACTCCTCAGCGGACAGATCCTAAACCAATGGAGGCTGAGTATTATTACTCCATTCCATGGTTCGGACTGCTGTTGGCGTTGTTGCTGTTATTTGGTCTTTAGTCCGCTTCTGTTCAGTGTGATATTAGACGTACGGACAGCATCAGGGACTCGCATTAGCAGCCTGCATGGTTGCTCATGTATGCTGATGATATCGCGCAGACGCGGACAGGGACACATTGGTGCGACGTGTGAAGACGTGGAAGGAGACGCTTGAGAACGGTGGGCTGAAACTTAATGTGGCGAAGACCGAGTACCACATTCGTTCGCATAGTCGGTGAGGTGAGTTTAAATACCTGTATCTGTATTTCACATGTCCAGTGACATCGATTACGATGTCAAGAATTGCTGCCGCGCGGGCCAAATGGTGAGAGATGACTGGTGTCATTTGTGATCCAAAAATGCCGATGCGGTTGAAGGGACAGGTCTACAAAACCATTATTAGACCTGTCATTTTAAATGGCAGTGAGAGGTGGCCAATATTGAAGCGACACAAGCAGGAACTGCGTGTCAGGGAAATGAAGATGCTGCGATGGTTGTGTGGAGTCAAGCGGGTAGACAGTGTGAGGAACTCTCGCATCCGCGGAAGCCTTCACGTCCGTGACATTGCAGATAAGTTGCAAGATCACACCTTCGTTGGTATGGTCATGTCTTGCGGTAACCGCCGGGCTAAGTGGGTAAGAAATTTCAGGCTATGTCAGCCCTGCCAGGTCCCAGTAAGAGGGGAAGACCCAGGAAGTGCTGGCTTGACGTCGTAAGCGATGACATGCGTGCCAATGGTCTCACTACAGGGGATGCCGACAACCATGCAAAGTGGAGGAAAAAAGAAGAGAAAGGCGGATTCCGGGCGTCGCGACACGCAACCGGTACAAGTGCTTGGATGATGTTGTCTTTAAAATGAATGGCATCATTGCTAAAAATGTTCCTTCTTTGTTAATAGCTGTAGTAACGAGACTCTACGAGACATTGGGGAGTTGATGCTAATAGCACAGAAGGCCATAAAAAGAAATGAATAAAACTAGAAAAGTTTAATTGATCAAATAACAAAACAATGAAATTATGTATATTGTGAAAAAATTTGTAGTTTACTTTTACAAAAATAATGTAGTAAAGATAAGTAACCACATTTCCATATACTTATCTAATTCATTCTGTTTATGTCTTTATAGATATTTTTAAATAAATTTAAATGTCGCAAGTATTTTAATATTTTAAAACATTAAAACTATGTTGTAAAATTACTAGCCAAAATTCCAATTGCTTTATTTACACAATTAAATAATTTTAGTATTATTTTTTGTTTCTACAGTAGCATGGTTTAAAAGGTACATTATGAAAATTAGGGTACTCTAAATATTGATTTAATTTACTATAAATATTGAAATTTTTTTTTACTATTTGAATAAAACTATGAGTTTTGAGAGACCTATTATGTGCATAGGAAACTTACTTATTGTTATTATCATGTGCAATCTCTCCATCATCAAGCCTTTTCCAGCGTGTAACTATAGGATCAGCTGCATGATTAGGCCCCCATCTACCAAGAACACCTCTTCCAGTGATACCTGACCTACCAATAGGGTTTAAAGGGTACCCATTTTCTATTATGTATGTGCTCATGTAACTGATTCTGCTTATATTGCCATCGATTTTGTTGAATTTGGGTTTGAAGTTAGGGTCTCCTTTGAAAATAAATTATTAAGTTTAACTTAGTATAATTTTGCTTGGGACATTGGCATGTACTAAACGTCTTACCCATATCAGGATCAGCCCAAGATTTCCCATGTATGTAAGGTGAAGTATAGTTAACTGGATTATATTCTGGAAATTCTATAGACCAGCTGACTTTGTCATCAGGCACAAGAAATCTTTCAATATTAGAGCGAGGATAGAGTCCTCCACGACATTTGACATGTGTTGAAATCAGCAGCGTTAGGCTAGGCCTAGCCATTGTAATGAAAATCAATATGGAATAGAGAGATAGAAAAGATTATTTATTGTTTATTATTAATAAGCAGTTAAGCAACAGAATAATTTAAAAACAACACCAAACAGAAAGAATTACTCATCTGACATATTAGTCTGTTGACATTTGATCCACTAAGTATCTATTATCTATGCATTTATTTGTATTTTTTTAAATTATTTCATTGTCTGGTTCAAAAGACCATTTAGCGAATCTTATTTCATATTTCTTCAATCTTCTTTCTTATTATCTATTATGTCACAATCTGTCTACGGTCCCAGTCCTCTACGTTGTAGTCAAGGTCTCACCTGTCCTTTGTCAATGTGAAGTCCAGTCATAGATCCTGTGTCCTTGCCCCATTAATGTGGTAGGGCTTTAATGAGGCTTTCAGTGGAATTAGCACCACATGTTGTAAAATAGCTTTTCACTGCAATATATAACTGTCTTTCACTATAGCACGTTTACTTTTATTCCTAAAAAACTACCATTTTTACATATAAAACAAGGTTAATGCACTAGTTTTGGAAAATAATATATTCTTAATGTATCATAATGCACCAACATGCGTAGCACCCTTAAAACGCCTGTGTTCACCACTATGTCCACCCTTCTTAAACACAAAATCACGAATTATATACCAGTTATTTGTTTTAGTTGATATTTCAGTTGGCTGCCTCTGTGGCGCGGTGGGAGTGCATCCGACTGCTACGCAAGAGTTCGTGGGCTCGATTCCCACCCTGAATAAACTTTGTGTGATGAGTACGATGGTTTATTCTGTGTCTGGGTGTTATTTATTTATAATACGTATGTATTTAGAAATATTTAAGTATGTTTATCAGTTATCTAGATCCCATAACACAAGCTAATATTAGCTTACTTTGGGCTAGATGGCGCTCTGTGAATAGTGTGACACAATATTTAAAATAAATAAAAAAAAAAGTTTTGGAAAATAAAATACGCCAACCGTGAGTCTTGTTCAAGAATTGGCGCCAAACTCTCAACCAAGTGATTGGATTGCAAAATTAAAATAAAATTCGTAATCAGCATTCGAAAAAAACCTCTTAGACGATTCCCAACATGAAATTTTAACACAACGGCGCGGCGGCGGCCAAATTGTATTGCAAAATTAATACAAAATTCGTACTCAGCATACCGAAAACCAAAGTTTCTAAATTAGGTGGAAGTTACTATCATATAAGAGGTAATTTGGTATGCTGATTACGAATTTTGTGTTAATTCTGCAATCCAATCACGTGGTTGAGAGTTTGCCGTATTTTGATTTTCCATAACTGGTGTATAATTCGTAGTAATGGTGTAGAATTTTGTGTTTAATATTGGTGGACATAGTGGTGAACACAGGCGTATTAGGGATGCTACGCATGTTGGTGGATTATGATACATAAAGAGTTCGAAAATGTGCATGAGATGGAAAGTGAAATGTTGCAGTGAACAGCGGTTTTCTTTGTGTTAGTGCCAAATCTCCACTGCTTAACTAAGGCAATGACGAAGACCTGGGACTGAGGACTTGTGTTAACGTGCTATAGTGAAAGAAGATATATATGCAGTGAAATGCTATTTTCTTTCTTGCCGCGAAAAGTCCACTGAAAACCTCAGTATAAGAATCACCATTATACTAAGGGCAAGGACCAGGACCTAGGACTGGGGACTAGACATCGACAAAGACTGGACAGGACTAAATACTAAGAAAATATAAATACCGAAGACCAGGCTGTATAGACAAAGATTCCTTTGCCTGCCCAACATGGGCGAGGACAACCAAAAAAGAAGCTGACTAGCTGACCATTGTCGATTGTCACTGGGTCGTTTGCATTATTTTCACCGGCGCCGGCGGTTAATTTCATACTTAAAGCTGCTCATAAAACACGCGTGTGTTATAAACGCAAATAGTGAAGTTATTTATAATATTCATTCGCTCTGTGACTCTGTTCTGTTGGATTTCTGGCCTCACAAATAAAGTCGAAAGTTTGTAAGAATGTATGTTTGTTACTCTTTCAAGCAAAAACTACTAAATGGATTTTGATGAAACTTTACCATAATCTTGCTTTAACATCATAAAATTATCGCGGGAACAAGTTCCTGTTCGAAACAGGAACGGTAAAACTTTGTCGCGAACGTCAAATAGTTTTCAAAATTAGAAACTCCAAAATATGTAAGAATGGATGTAGATTTGTTATTATTTCACCCAAACACTACTGAATAGATTTAGATGAAACTTTACAGTAATTTAGCTTATACGTCAGAGTAACACGTAAGCTCCTTTTAATCTCCGGTACAAATTCCTGTGGGATATGGGAACTAATCTTAATAATATTATAAATGCGAAAGTTTGTATGGATGTTTGTTACTCTTTCACGTAATAACTACTGAATAGATTTTAATGAAACTTCCCAATAATATAGCTTACACATCAGAATAACACATAGGCTACTTTTTATCCCGGGAACAAGTTCCTGTGGAAAACGGGAACGGGAAAACATCTATACGTGGGCGAAGCCGCGGGTGTCAACTAGTTTTCTATATTTTCATCGGCTTGGACTGTTTTGGGTTATCTGACAAGTCCACCTTTTCCAATTTACTTTGGCACGAAAACGAAAATTTGTATCTGCACCATTCATTACAGTTTAATATTTAACATGGACGACAGTAAATGCGTTAATTGTGGTATCGCAACAAGTCGCTGCAATATAACAGGCAGACGTTTGCTTGAATATGAACCAGTATTAACAATTGTACGCGGTTGGATTGCTCCTCGAACAGTAAGTAATAGAAAATAAAAGTTTTATATATTTCTATTGTGAAAAGAAAAGCGTGATCCTATCTAATCCATACTAATATAATATGTGGAAAAAGTGTCCCACAGTATTTATTTTTTAAATTATGTGTCTCACTATTAAAGGATAAGACAAAAAAAAACAAAAATTAAATTACCTTATCCTCGTCCCCTTTTTACCTCATCCTTTTCCTACCTTATTCTCGTCCCATCCTCTCTTCGCCAAGCAAAGGTTGCCGTGCCGATGTCCTAGGGGCAAGCCTAGTCTTAAACTTGCCTGATCGCCCTGAGACCGGGCGACCCCAGAATAAGGCAAGCCTTACCTAGACAAGTCGGACTCTGTCTAGGCGGACTCTGAATTTCCCTAGTTTCTACGTGGGTATGCTATGGATATAAATAGAAATAAAATCCGAAATGGCGGTGATGTGGTTCGCCACCTGTCACGTCTCGGCTAAGAAGGCAAGACTGGCTGTACATAGAGGGGGTTATTCACCATCTCGACACGAGAGACTGGACACACATGTGATCAGTTGGTGAAACTACAAAAAATATTATATGTTATTTCGTCATCTGGACACGCCAGGATTTTTACACATGTCGACATAGTGAAACTTAAATTAAATACTTTAATGTTTTCTTGAACTGGACATACCTAAGATTTTTGGGAAAAAAGGTACAGTCATGTTAAGAATAGTTTCATTCATTGATTTTATAAATGAGGGGAGTTCATGAAAAATATTTCAAACGTCATCATTTTGCGTAATTTCTAGTTGAAAACATAAAATTACGCATATCTCTTCTTGATGTCAAATAAATAGATAAGAAGGTAAATAAGGCTGTCTTTATTAATAAAATTACTGGGTGACATTCTGTTACAAGCAACGCCCTGCCGAAGCCCTTGTTAAAATTTATAGGGTAAGCTATATTTATTATGTAGGCACCTACTAAATGAGGTAAAATAATGGATTAGCAGCTGTATATAAGTTCGAGATTATCAAAGTTAGAAATATCAGACAATGTGCTCGTGTTTCTGTTTACGAATAAATGTATTCGTGCTTTTAAATATTTTACCTATAATAAGGTAAAATAGGGGTTCTTATTTCAATGAGAAATTCTTCATTTTCGAAGAAACTAAAATCAAAATTTGCATACCTCCTTCTAATAAACAAAGTGAAAACTATGTCTGATTTATTAAATTGTTGAAAATTTTTAAGGTTGTAAAATAGGGGAGTAATGTTTGTATGAAAATATGTAAAACCTTATTAGGGGCGTGAATTAGAAGTGTGGAGGATGCAACAGGTGTTTATTCTAGGTTAAAAATACATATATGTACAGATGTATCGAGGTTTTGATAGGGATGAAATAAAGGTTGTAAGTTTATACAGGACAACGTTTCCCAAAGTGGGCGATAACGCCCCTTTGTGGGCGCTGCAGGCCTAAAGGGGGGCGGTAAGAGACCCAGAAAAAAACTGGGGGCGTTGTGTAGGCTTCGGGGGGCGATTTGTAATTTCATCTAGCTAGGAGGACTCTTAGACACCGACAGAGCTC
Organism: Thumatha senex; assembly: GCA_948477245.1. Taxonomy (NCBI): domain Eukaryota; kingdom Metazoa; phylum Arthropoda; class Insecta; order Lepidoptera; family Erebidae; genus Thumatha; species Thumatha senex. The sequence continues at coordinate 11,222,089 of OX419735.1, forward strand.
TCGACTCTCGGCTACAACTTGTGAACATCAACTAATATTAATTAAGAGATTGCTCAAACTCGGTTCGATATTTCTCTCCGCGTAGTTCATGTATCTGTCCTGTTTTATTCAATAAATAGAAGAAAAATCATGTCAATCGGTCGCTCCGTTTCGAAATGAAAGTAGACACAAACAAACAAATAAAAAGGCAATAGACACACTTTCGCATTTTAATAGTTATTAGTATTCCTAGATAGATAATTTTCCATCGTCGCCTCAGTGCCTTCTATTTCTAAAAACATTTTCGAATGAAGCAATGAAGCCTTCAAGACTGCAAGATCATTTGAATAAAATGCATCGAGATAAGAAAGACAAGAATGTAGCATATTTTCAAGACCTAGAGATGAAGCATAATACTCAGCCAAGTGTAGCAAAACTATTTTCGGCAGCTGCTAAGCAAGATGACGACGGACTTCGAGCTTCGTACAATATCTCTTTGTTAATTGCTCAAAAAGGCAAACCACACAACATCGGAGAAGAGTTAATTTTGCCAGCAATAAAGGAAGTAATAACTACTGTGCTTCATAAATCGGCCGCAGATATAATCCGAAAAATTCCTTTGAGTAATAATTCTGTGTAAAGACGTATTGATGAAATGGCGGAAAACATTGAAGGATCTTTGTGCAATCATCTGAAGACTAGTCAATTCTCAATTCAGCTCGATGAGTCCACTTTACCTACTAATGAAGCATTGTTGCTGTCTTACGTGAGGTTTAATAAACATGAGAAAATATGTGAAGAACTATTGTTTGCTATAAATTTAGAGACCGATACAAAAGGCGAAACCATATTCAATACATTGGAAAAGTTTTGTGATGAGCAAGAGATTCCCTTGAAAAATATTATATCAGTTGCTACGGATGGCGCTCCGGCTATGACAGGGTGCCATAAAGGCAATAGACACACTTTCGCATTTTAATAGTTATTAGTATTCCTAGATAGGTAATTTTCCATCGTCGCCTCAGTGCCTTCTATTTCTAAAAACATTTTCGAATGAAGCAATGAAGCCTTCAAGACTGCAAGATCATTTGAATAAAATGCATCGAGATAAGAAAGACAAGAATGTAGCATATTTTCAAGACCTAGAGATGAAGCATAATACTCAGCCAAGTGTAGCAAAACTATTTTCGGCAGCTGCTAAGCAAGATGACGACGGACTTCGAGCTTCGTACAATATCTCTTTGTTAATTGCTCAAAAAGGCAAACCACACAACATCGGAGAAGAGTTAATTTTGCCAGCAATAAAGGAAGTAATAACTACTGTGCTTCATAAATCGGCCGCAGATATAATCCGAAAAATTCCTTTGAGTAATAATTCTGTGCAAAGACGTATTGATGAAATGGCGGAAAACATTGAAGGATCTTTGTGCAATCATCTGAAGACTAGTCAATTCTCAATTCAGCTCGATGAGTCCACTTTACCTACTAATGAAGCATTGTTGCTGTCTTACGTGAGGTTTAATAAACATGAGAAAATATGTGAAGAACTATTGTTTGCTATAAATTTAGAGACCGATACAAAAGGCGAAACCATATTCAATACATTGGAAAAGTTTTGTGATGAGCAAGAGATTCCCTTGAAAAATATTATATCAGTTGCTACGGATGGCGCTCCGGCTATGACAGGGTGCCATAAAGGCTTCATAGCGTACTTAAAAAATAAAATTCCAGATGTACTTGCTGTACATTGCGTTATTCATAGACAACATTTGGTTGCTAGACTTAAGTGAAGGACTATTTCAATCACTGCAATACGTACTTAAAAAATAAAATTCCAGATGTACTTGCTGTACATTGCGTTATTCATAGACAACATTTGGTTGCTAGACGTATGTGAAGGACTATTTCAATCACTGCAATATGTCATCAAAGCAGTCAATAAAATCCGTACCAGCTCTTTAAATGATAGATTATTTCATCAGCTTTGTGTTACTAATGACGAAGATTCCAACCGTTTGTTGCTTCATACTGAGGTTCGTTGGCTATCAAGAGGCAATTGTCTGACTTGATTTTACAACCTGTTTGACTGTGATAGAGTTCTTGGAAACTAAAGATACAGAATTGCGCAACAAGCTCATTACATCAAAAAATGATATAGCTTACATGACAGACCTGTATAAATTGTTCAACGAAAAGTATCTCCAACTGCAAGGTGATGAACTAAATTTAATCAAAACAAAAAAATGTCGTTGCTGCTTTCGCAGCCAAACTGCTTCTACACAAAAAGAATATGGGCAGACGTGAGTATCACAATTTTCCGAATTTATCAGTATCCTGCAGTAACGACGACTTGTTTGCCTACTGCCAACATTTGGAAAACCTCCATATTGACTTCACCGAACGATCCCAGGACATTTTGAACTTGGAAATACCAGGCTGGGTGTTAGATCCGTTTTCAAATGTCAACACAGCAATCTCACCTCAGCTGGAAGAACTTATAGAATTGACAACAAACGAGGAAATAAAAATCAAGTTCAAAAATGACTATCAAGAATTTTGGCTACAAAAACCGATCCCGCAATTGTACCGTGGATTGTGGTCAATCGTTCAACGATTCTTGATAGCATTCCAATCGTCATATTTGTGTGAACGTGGATTGAGTGCTGTGGCAACGCTGCTTACTAAAAAGAGAAATCGTTTGCATGTTACCGAACGTGGCGACTTACGGCTGTTCTTGAGTAAATTGGAACCTGATATCAACAAACTTATTAAACAGCATCAGATTCATCCTTCACATTAGTTTTTATATAAGAATCGATTATGTTTGTTTTATTTTGAATAAAAGATACTCTGTCTGAATACTATAAAGTTGCGTTACAATAATCATTCTCATTGGCAGGTGTAGCCCGTAAGAGTTAACTTGAGACCTAAGCGTCGTTATGTACTACCTACTGTGCTCAGGTATCAAGTTACCTCTTGCGGATTATAGTTAAAGTCTATTTTAGAATGAATGTTTAATCTCTGCTAATATAGCTCACAACAATTAATTAATTTAATTTGAAGTTATAGTGGTTTTTAAGTAGGTGAAAAAATGGGGGCGCTAAAAATTTATTTAGTCTCAAAGTGGGCAGTAGACAAAATAAACCTCTGATACAGGAAATCCTTTATTTTCAAAACTAGCATATATTTTGTATACCTGCTTATGACTAAAAACAATAAAAAAACATGTTTCAGGATTTGTAATATATTAAATATTTGAAGAAATAAATAAAATATTTGAAAACTAATACGGGGCATTGGTCAGAGGGATGTAAAGGGAGTTTAAAGTGAGCTACGGGCAAAGCCGGATGGTAAAGCTAATATATTGATAAAATTATGAGGTGAATCACTCATTTTTCTACGCCCTGATGTAATCTTTACACCTAGCAACCTGATTTTTTATAAAAATATGCCCTTAACAGAAGGCACTTAATAAAAAAGGTATTAATAAGTGATAAACAGTCATATCAAACTTCGTAATTATCATAATGAAACATGAAAGTATTTTTTCCTATATCTGGTTACAAGTAAACGGGTTTAGCAAAATTTTACCTATAAAACTTCTTGTGTGACAATGGAAAATTCCCTATTTTCCATTGACACACAAGAAGGTTCATTAATGTTGGTATGAAAGTATTTGATAACAATAAATGGCATGGGTTAGAGATGTCGGGTGCAATAGGTGTTCGAAGAATGTTACGGGCAAAGCCGGGGTCTACACCTAGTAATTGTGTAATTTAAACAATCACTTCGAGTTCCACAGAAATAACGAGTAAAAATACCTAATAACTAAAAATCATCACATAGAGTACCTAGTACATAGTCATAGAAAAATCATTTCAATAATACAATATTACTCATCAAAATATATTGTTGTATTTTTTTAAGGTATGTCACTAATATTAATAAACATTAAATAAATAAATACCCATCACGCCTTATCCCCGAAGGGGTGGCAGAGGCATATTATATGCCCACTTTTTACCGTGTGGATTCCTGTCCCACGTAATAGGTGGTGAGCCCATTGCCGTGTTGAAATAGACAGACGCAGGTTGTGGCTACCTGCTGTTGAAATTTTTCATGCCGCCCATAAGGCATTCAACCAGGCTTAACGACTGGCATTTTACTGGCAACCGGGACCAACGGCTTAACGTGCCTTTCGAAGCACGGAAACGCTCGCAAATGTAAATGCCACAAAGTGGTCACCCATCCGAGGACCAGCCATAGTGAAAGTTGCGTAACTCAGTGATCGTTTACAGAACACTGAGACCGCGGGGCCACGGCCAAACATTAAATCATAGCATATTATTATAAAATATATTTTTAATTTATAATTTTTTTTCTATAAGTAATATAGAAATAATTCAGAAATTACGACTCAAAATTAATCTACGTGACTGTACTTTGTCATTATTTTAGGTAAAATATGAACTTATGTCCAGATGACGAAAGCATTAAAGTATTTAAGTTTCACTGTGGACACGCATAAAAATCCTGGTGTGTCCAGATGACGAAATAATCAATAATATATATATTTTTTAGGGTTTCGCTAACTGATCACACGTGTGTCCAGCCTCCTGTGTCTAGATGGTGAATAACCCCATAGAGGAGTGCTTGTCTCTACACTTACATATGGCAGTGAAAGTTGGGTATAGCAGAAAAAGCACAAAATTAAAATTAATGCGGTGAAAATGAGAAGTCTACGAAGTATAGCTGGGGTGAAATTGATGGACAAAGAAAGGAACAGATAGAAAAAGGGATGCTTAGATGGTTCGTACACATAGAAAGGATGGATGAATATATACTGACAAAGCAGATTTATGGGGCGAGAGTGAATGGGCGAACTGGTAGGGCTCGACCTCGGAGTACGCATGCCAATCAAATTGCAGAGTTTTTGACAAAAGGCCAGGTACCCTTAACTGGCGAGCTTGTATGAAAACATTTATGAAAGATGCCAGAATCATAGCAAGTGGAAAGCCATAGTCTCTGTCTACCCCGATGGGAGACAAGCGTGATGATATGTATGTACTGACTATATACCTGTTATCTTCATTGTTGTACTTAGAAAATAACACTCATTATATTTTTTTATTAAATGTTTTAGGTAGAAAGCAGTCATCATTTATGCCAGGCTTGTTGGGATTTGGCTGTTGGTAATTTGTTCCTACAAACACCTGGTGAAGAGAGGGCTGTTTTACGGGGACATGTCCATGTATGTGTCCATTGTGGACGCTCACTATTGAGAAGAGTACGTTCCCATAAACTTCACACTAGTACAACACGTGAAGGAAGGATATACAATGTTATATCTGAATGGATTATACCCAGAACAGTAAGTATTCATATAATACAATAGTTCTTACAATGATAATTGTATCTTCACATTCTAACTAAGGATTTTTTCATAGATTACTGCTCATAGTCAAATATGCCACTCTTGTTGGATGAAAGCAGACAAAGCAGCACAGCACTTACCATCACAACTACCGACATCGTCATATTTATCTGATATGATTGTTTCCGAGTTACCTGATCCATTGTCTTCAATAAAATCTGAAAATATTGACGAAGTACCTGAGCACATTTACACAGACATCCAACATCCTCCAAATACTCATTTAGAAACCATTATATTACCTGATTATATGAGGGCAATTGAAACAGAGAAGAGATGTTTTGTTGAAGGCTGTCTGAGAAATGAAAGACATAGAATTCCCGGCTCCATGAGAAAAGAGATACTTATTATCTACAAGCTGTATATACCACCTAATAACCGCTTGTGTGATGACCATATAAGTAGTGTTAATTCATGGGGCTTTTTGATTAGTGAAACAAATAATTTTATCAACCATTTTTCAGCTACTCATATTCAAGATATGTTAGCTTTAAAAACCTGTAATCATGAGTTTTGAATATTGAAAAAGTTTACACATTTGAAGCCCATTTATTTCAAAATTAGGTGGGATTCAACAAAGACCATTTCAGCAAAGATTTAATGAAATACCAACATTGGGCATGGTTGCCTAAAGGTGTAACAGATCTAGCTGTTTACTTGATGAAACTATGCTCTGTACCTCTGGAGAATTAGAGAACAACTTGGTCACTTTACTAAAGTACCAGGATCAACTTTTGAATGATTAATGAAGATAACAAGAGAACATGTCACTAAGAATTATGTGCCACACCATTAACTTTAAATCTTTTAAACAGACAACAAGTTAAAGATAGAAATGATCCTTGGTGGCTTATTTGGTAATTATAACAATATATATAAAAAAAAATATCCATCACGCCTTATCCCTGAAGGGGTGGCAGAGGCATATTATATGCCCACTTTTCACCGTGTGGATTCCTGTCCCACGTAATAGGTGGTGAGCCCATTGCCGTGTAGAAATAGACAGACGCAGGTTGTGGCTACCTGCTGTTGAAATTTTTTAAGCCGCCAATAAGGCCTTCAACTAGGCTTAATGACTGCCATTTTACTGGCAACCGGGACCAACGGCTTAACGTGCCTTCCGAAGCACGTAAACGCTCGCAAATGTAAATGCCACAAAGTGGTCACCCATCCAAGGACCAGCCATAGTGAAAGTTGCGTAACTCAGTGATCGTTTACAGAACACTGAGACCGCGGGGCCACGAGCGCTTCTAATATAATATAACAATAATGGAAGAAAACCTGCAGTAAGTATTAATTGCACAAGGATAATTATTTGCACAGATGGTTTGTTGTTGTTTGTTGTTGTAACTGGGCCGTTTCCGCACTTAGCCACTTGATTGGGCCATTGTGCATGTATACTTCATCCATTCACTTCAACCATCCAAGGCAGTCCCAGAAGGTCAGCCGCCTTTTAAGTCCCTGGCATGCGTCCGGGAGTGTTTGCGGCGACTGTAGGATGCGCACCCGGTCATCTGCCACGCTCCTGCACTCCATGAGCACGTGGTGTGGCGTTTCTTCTGCCTCCATGCATTCTCTGCACAGGGCTGTTCGTTACACCAATGGTGAAAAAGTGTTTGTTAAGGGGACAGTGGCCTGTTAAGATTCCTACAATCTTGCCTATGCTTTCTCTATTTAGCCTAATGAGGTTGCGGGTAAATCTTTTAGATATCTCCGGAATCGCCATCTTAGTTTGCCTACAACCTTCGAGGGTTATCCATGTGGTCTTATGTGCTTCTTCAGTGTTTGTGCGCAGCCATGTCTTTATCTGTGCCTGGGGTAGGAGTAGTAATGGTTCCGGACCATATACTGTTTCTTCTGATCCCCTTTTGGCCAGTTCATCTGCTGCGTCGTTTCCCATTGAGTTACTGTGTCCTTTTATCCATTGCAGGGTTACTTTATTCTTATCCGCAATGTGTTGGAGTGTGTTGTGACATTCCAATATAAGGACCGATGAAATTTAATTATTTTGTAATGCTTGTAGTACGGATGCGCTGTCCAAGATGATTTTAATATTAAAACCACATAAGTCTCTAGCTGCAACCGCTTGCGCTGCCTTAATTAGACCTACACATTCTGCCTGGAAGATTGTGTTTCGTTTGTCTAAAATGGTTGATATTTTAATGTTTAAGTCGTCCGAGACGATGCCAGCTCCAGTTCCGTGTTTGGTTTTAGAGCCGTCTGTATATCCTAACTTCATCGATGCCTGAGCTATCTATAGTTTCAGCGATAAGTTGGATATTGTATCTCCGGTCAAAGACGTAGTACCCCGGGGTTTTGTCCATGGGGGCCTCAAGAAGCGGGTATTTCTCGAGAATCTCCTTTAGGACTTTGGTATGTGTTGTTTCTATGTTTTGTCTCCATAGGCCGTTTGATCTTAGTCTTAGTGCAGCTGCTATTGCTTCTTCTTGTATGACCAGATCTAGTGGTCTCAAGTTCAGCAGATACTCGAGTGCGGCTGATAGGGTAGTTCTCATGCACCCAGTGGTTACTACTCGCCAAGCGTTGTAGGCTTTGTAGTTTTGTTTGTGTTGTGGATAGTTGTGTTCTGGGCCACCATACAACTGCTCCGTAGGTCATAGAGGGTCTGATAACTGATGTGTAGAGCCAAAGAGTGATTTTCGGGTTCAGACCCATCTTTTTTCAACCACTCTTCTTATTCTTCTGGTAACTTCCTTCTCTTTGTAAAAAGGATGAGTTCTGTTTTTTTCGGGTTTACTGACAGTTTATGTTCGTCACACCATTGTTCTACTATTTGAAAGGCCGTGCGCATTACTTTGCATAACACGTTTTCCGCGCTGCCGTTGATTAGAATTGCTAGGTCGTCTGCATAACCAATAGTAGTGTATCCTCGGTCATTGAGTTTCTTTATGACGCTGTCCACTACTATGTTCCACAGTAGCGGTGATAGGACGCCTCCCTGGGGGCACCCTTTTATTACCCTTGCCCTTGTGGTCGTATTCACCGTTACCTGAACCGCCCTTTTGCTCACTAGCTCTGTAATCCAATCTCTCAGTACCGGCGTGACGTTGAGATTTTTCAGGGCGTGGTTGATGCTACTGTGTATAGTTTTGTCAAAAGCTCCTTCTATGTCTATAAAGGCAGCCAGCGTTGAAATCTTATTTGTGAGGGCAGTTTCAATTTTGTGCACCACCATATGTAGGGCTGACTCTGTCGATCTGCCCTTACTGTATGCATGCTGTTGGGATGTAGTGGTCTACTAATCAGTATTCCATCCCTTAGGTGTCGGTCTACTAGTCTCTCTAGTGTTTTTAGAAGAAAGGACGTTAGACTAATAGGTCTGAAGGATTTGGCTTGGTGTATAGTCCACCCTTCCTGGTTTTGGCAGGAAAACTACTTTTGCTTCTCGCCATGGTTTGGGTATGTATTTGTGAGCTATGCAGGCCCTAAATATTGGTACTAGGTGTTTGATGACTACGTTGGATTGCCACTGAAGTAGTGTCGGGAAAATGCCGTCGATATCCGAAGATTTGAACGGTTCGAAGCTTTTCAGAACCCACTCTGTTCTATCCTTGGTCACTATCTTGCTCGCAGCTTCCCATTGTTGTTTTGTTGATGTGCAGTATTGATTGGCTGATCACTCGTAGTCATTAGTAATCTGATAGCCAGGAAAGTGTGTGTCAAGTTGTACTGCGGTGGTTTCAGAATCTGTGCTTGTGTAGGTGCCGTCCTCCATTTTTAGGGTTCCTAAAAGGTTTAAGTTGCCCTTGGCTAGGACTTTCTTTAACCTTACGGCTTTGTTTGTTGAGTTAATATCACTACAGAAATTGCGCCAGGCCTCCGTCTTTCGCAATCTAATTCGCTTCTTGTAGTGAGATTGTGCTATTTTATAATTTTCCCAGTCTGTTGAGGTTTTGGAATTTTTTGCCCGGTTGAAGAGTTCTGAGGCCCTTGCGAAGTCTTTCGAGTTCTGGTCCCCACCATATACTTTTATCGAGGCTTTTGGGGGTGGTTTCCGTGCATGCCTGCTGATAGCTATCTACAAGGGCCTTGGTTAGGGACTGTGTGTTTAGTTCTATGTTGTCTGTACTAAGTGTTGTGTCAGTCATGTTTGTGTCACTTAGTGCTTTGTTTAGTAGGTTTCTGTACTGTGCTATATCGGTCTTATGGGGGTTTCGATATGGGGCAGAGTTTATTGGTTTATGTGTAATCTGGAAACACACGCGGCGGTGATCTGCAAATGATGGCTCGTTTGATACGTGCCATTTTTTAATGAGGTCCACCGCCTTATGTGTTGCCAGGGTAATGTCGACAATTGTTTGAGACCATGACGTTACGAATGTAGGTTCTGTGCCTCTGTTTATGATATACAGGTTTGTTTTAACTAGATATTCGCATAGCTGCTCACCTCTGATATTTGAGTCCTTACTTCCCCACAGCAGATGGTGCGCGTTGCAGTCTGCAGAGATGATCAGGTCCGTGTTGTGTGTGTCGCAGTGTTGCACCAGGTCAGCAAGCTCTTTTGAAGGAACTTCCTCGTCGCCTGGCATATACACCGAGGCGAACACCAGGGCTGTTTGGTTTTCTGTGATGATTTTCACGGTTGTGATGTCTTTAGAACAGAATTGGTTAAGCAGGGTTGTCGGAATGGTTTTTATCATATAAATGCATGTTCTCGGTTTGTCCACTGTAGTGTCTACTTGTAACTTACCACCGATGTTGTTTACACCGCATATCCTATTATTTCTGATCCATGGTTCCTGGATCAGGGCGACATTCCTGTTGTCGACCTCTAGCACTCTGCGTAGGGATGCCGTCGCTATCTGTTTGTGCTGGAGGTTTGTCTGTATTATGTCTAGGGAGTTATGGGCTACGCAGGACGTCATCTTCGTCGCTGGTAGCGCTCCCTGACTTCGGCGATGGGGTTGTGTCCATCTCGCTCGAACCATTCCTGGGAGCCGAGGTAGACGGCTCTGCAGTGGGAGTCTTCACCGCGGCCTCACTCGTCGCCGTTGCGGTCTCCGTCTGGTTAACGTCGTCCAAGAACCGGATATATCAGCTCCCGGACATGTGTGCTATTCGGCGACCTCTCTTGACGATGTCGTCTTTCTGGTCCTCAGGAATTCCAAGGATAAGGTGAACTACCTTCTCCCTGGACCCTGCCTCAGTTTGATCGTCTGCCGTCATGTCGTAACACTGCCAGGTGTCAACTTTGTACCAGGGGTTCTGGGCACGAAGGACCTTCTGTAGCGTGGCAGCGTCGGTGATGCGGGTGTGGTCAGTCCTGCCCTCAGCTTTTCGTCATTTCTGACTGCTTTATGAGTCAGAGTTGTGCCCGGGATTCACGATCCAGCTGAGCAGGTTCTCATCCTCGCACCACATCGCTAGCACCCCATCCAAAAGGAAGGGGCGACCGCGGAAAGATGGTGCTCAAAGCACGCAAGACGTGGAGACAGTTCTGCTTGCAGAATGCCATCATTTACTCCCGCACTTAACGCATTTAATCCCGTTGCTTATTACATTTACAAAAAAATTGAAAAAAAATCCCGATTTGTTGACATTTATGATGACTGCTCCGCTCTTGCGGGTAGTAGCGTGACGATATATAGCCTTCCTTGATAAATGAGATATTTAAAACAAAAATTTTTTTGTCAATTCGGACTACTAGTCCGATTCAAAATTAGAGATTGGTGCATTCAACCAAACAATTTTAAAACAAACGAACTAAAAGATACTGATATAATGAAACAAGAATTTAATAAAGGTTTAAAAATTTAATAAAAATCACACCATGAGTACCTACTTACACACCAGTGATGTATTTGTTCTAGATTTATTTCAGGATGCCTTGCCTATTTACTTAGTAAATACCTGTGGTTATCATAAATGTGAACCGGTTTTATTACAGCAGAGTGAAACAACAGCTATCGACTATAAATGCCAACCAATCAGAAGCAGTCTCCACTGTTGTTGAAAAGAATTTTAACTACTTCATTATTTACAAATAAAGCTGTGCCTATATAATTGTCATCAATCAAGTTCCATCACATCCATTGTCAATATATACCTACAACAACAAAGTCTACTGATGCAGTAAAGACTCAATGCCTTAACAATAAAAGACCCAGGACAAGCCCAGACAAAAATGGAAAAGAAAAACAGGTAACATTGATCTAGTATTGGCTATCTGATGCTGGCCACACACGATCGTCCAATCGGCATGACACTGCAGGCTTGATCCATTCTGCAGTTCACCACACACCATCCGTTTAAACTGTCCAATCGGCAGCGACGTTTAGTTGAAGCCATGGTGTCACCGGTGACAGACGCCTTTTTTGGGCATTTTACTCGTGAAAATTAAGCAAAAAAAAAAAGAAAAGATCGCGCAGAGTGGTTAATGAAAAGAAAACAGTTTGCTCATACAAATTCATTAAAAGAATTGAGAACTACCCCAAAAGATTATTGTAATTATTTACGAATTAATGAAGAAACTTACATGAAACTTCTAACGTAAGTTACTCTTGACGATCGCCGACCGCCATACACGGTCCAATCGGCATTATCCAATCGATATGATCAAGCCAAAAGAAACGAAATTCGATTATGCTATAAATTATAACTGTCATGCTAATCCACTCGCACACACGGTCAATTTAAACTGAACCAATCGGTAGCGTCATGCCGATTGGACTATAGGAAGGATCGTGTATGGCCAGCATAACACCACATATACCAACATGAACCATTTTGCACTACTTGGAAATGATCCATTCCATGGTGAGCAAACAACCACAAAGGAGAAGCCAAACAAGCCACCACCATCCTGAATGTAAACACTTGTACTGTTCCACTTATTTCGTGAGAAGCGCTCGTGGCCCCGCGGACTCTAGTGTTCTGTAAACGATCACTGAGTTACGCAACTTTCACTATGGCTGGTCCTCGGATGGGTGACCACTTTGTGGCATATACATTTGCGGGCGTTTCCGTGCTTCGGAAGGCACGTTAAGCTGTTGGTCCCGGTTGCCAGTAACATGGCAGTCGTTAAGTCAAGTTGAAGGGCGACTTGAAAAATTTTAACAGCAGGTAGCCACAATTTGCGTCTGTCTATTTCAACATGGCAATGGGCTCACCACCTATTACATGGGACAGGAATACACATGGTGAAAAGTGGGAATACAATATGTATGCCTCTGCCATCCCTTCGGGGAAAAGGCGTGATAGTTTGATAATAAAATAGTAATTATAAATAATGTTAGTTAAATTTAAGGCAAACTAAGTTTAGTCAACGGTTCTCATATAATCCAAAATCACAATATTTCATTTTAAAAGAGCATCCATGAATTTCTTGCCAGGTTCTTCTTTATAAAGCGTAGGCTTCCCTTAGAACTGGCAACTACACACAACGGCACAATTAGCGGAACATAAAAAAAATGCTAAATATTTTTCAAAACAATTTTAGTAATCTGAACGAATGCGGGTAGGCGGTCCCGCTACAGTTTACGCCTCTGTATTTAATTTTAATTTTAAACAGTTTTAATACTATTTATCTTTTGTAACTTTAGTAAAGTATGAAGATCTGGTCACAGTAGTGACGATCCGGTGTTATGTCGACATAACAAGAAAAAACAGCAGCTTTAAATTTTTGCATCACACCAAAGTCAAATAAAATACAATCGAAGTGAGGAATTGATAAATCAACTGTTGTGTCAAGAATTCTACTTCTCTTGGTGTTCAGGAATACCTTTTGTGGAAGGTACCAGTGTGATAGTGGAGTGTTTTGGTGACAACGAAGGGTTTTGTAATCACTAAAATAAAGAATAAAACATCCTAGTCTGTTTATACAAGTAGCGCCATCTATCCTCCGAGTGCGGTACCGTTATGATTTGTGATTGATTGAGGATAGACATACAAATTGTAACATCTTTATCCCCGAAAGGGTAAGCAGAGACATACAAGATTTTAAATGTTCTACTCATCGATCTGTCAAGATCCCACGATTGGTTCGGTTCCGGTTTTTCGGCTGGGGAGTCGAGAAAACGCTTCGGTACTCTGCCCAGACACAGTTTTCTAGATACTTGGATGAAACGTGAGCGGAGTATTTTATTTAAACGTGGTTTACGCAGGACAAATTTGTGGCCCGGTCTTTAATTATAGATGACTATTCTGAGTTACTTACTTTTTCATTATTTATTGACGTAGCATAGTGTACATATCTGATTGTTTTGATATAATTTTTGTTTCTAGCGACGTTTGTTTTAGAACCTAATTTTTTATTTAATATTATTTGTAATCGAAATCGATCGATTTAATTCATAATTTAATTTTGACGAATTTTTACGCTACTTTACTTAGACTTTGACATTTTAAATTTTTTATTATAATTTCATTTCATACATAATGGTAGTATGTATTTTGACTTACCATTTGAATTTAATTCAAAACGGTTGTAGTTAAGTACCTAGTTTAATGTGTTACCTATGTATTTTGAATTTTAACTAAGTATAACTACTATATATTATGATATATTATTTTCATACTTATATGTAGGTATGCATTTTGTTTGACCATTTGAATTAAAATTAAAATTTCAATATATAATAGAATAGGACAATAAAAATTAAAAATTAATTGTTGATAATTTTGTTTGGTTTAACTTTTGATTACAAGTGTAATTTATTAATAATATTATTAGAATTTCTGACCTCTGATCAATATGAGTGCTTTATCTACACAATTAACTTGCCCACAATGTCCGGGGTCATCTCGTGCTTTTTCCGCACGAGGGCTGAAGGTGCATATTGGGCGTATGCACAAACGTGTGTCGCATCCGGATGTGAACTTGCAGGCTTCTTCGGTGGTCTCTGGTGCCGTTGCGCCTGTGGGGCAGGGCCTGCCACCTAGTCCGTGTTCCCTAGATGTGCTTGCTTCTCTTAGGGGAAGGATACCGGTTTTCCGACACATCCCTAAGGGGACCCGAAATCAGGCGGCTGGTAGGCTGTGTGATATTGTTGACTCATGTGTTACTTACAATGGTGTAGATGAGTGGGGCACTCTGTTTTCTTTCGCATAACAGCTCTGAGAGTGCCTGCGAGGGAGTCATGCGGCAACGTGACATCAATAGTCAAAGCCAATGTATTGTCGTCGGGTCGCTTTGATAATACTGAACTGACCGCGCCGGCTGCGGCTACCGGTACTCGCACTATTAGTAAAAATATTGAATCGCAGGTATTTGAGGGCGATTTGAGGGGCGCCGTCCGGCTCTTGATGTCTAACGATTCCTTTGCACCGCGAGATCCCGACACGTTGGCCACTTTAAAGCTTAAGCTTTAAAGTGGCCTTATCATATATGGCGGAGTCCTTCACGTCCGCTCGATTTTCCTCCTGATCCGGGTTTACCATTTAATCCGGCGATAGTCACTATAGTAGACGTGGTTTCTGCAGTTGGTTCTTTTTGTGCGGGGTCAGCTGCGGGTTTGGACGGGATCCGAACAGGACATCTTAAAGAATTAACATCTGTGTCGACGGGGAGAACGGTAGGCGCCTCTTGGGATGTTTGGCGAGGCTGGTGAATTTTTTACTCAGTGGTCAGTTGAACCCTCTGGTGTGTCCCTATCTGTATGGAGCCTCCCTCTTTGCTTTAGCCAAAAAAGATGGCGGTTTAAGACCAATAGCGGTGGGTAGCGTTTTTCGCCGCTTGACAGCCAAATTGGGTTGCAGCGCCGTCAGAGAGGAAATGGCCGGATACCTGCAGCCACACCAATTGGGCTTCGGAACGCGCCTAGGATGCGAGGCCGCCATCCACGCCACGCGAGCATTCGTCATGGACCCGGGGAACGAAGACTCAATTGTGTTGAAGCTGGATATCCGCAACGCGTTTAATACCTTGGAGAGAGATGTTCTTTTGAGTGAGGTCTGGGAAAGAATTCCATCTCTCTACCCTTTTCTTCATCAAGTCTTTAGATTCCAACCTTTTCTTCAATGACAACATAATCCTTTCAAAAGTAGGTGCTCTGCAGGGAGATCCACTCGGTCCGCTAGTGTTTAGCCTGGCTATTCATAGGGCGATTCGCGATCTCAAATCTACTTTTAACGTGTGGTACCTGGACGATGGCACTATCGGGGGCAAACCAGAAGATGTGTTTAAGGATCTAGAGGCCTTAGTTCCCAGCCTTAGAGAACTGGGTCTGGAGTTGAATCCCTCGAAGTGTGAATTCTTTCCGTGTAGCACTGCGGCTCAAACACACTTTTCTCATTTCAGCTCTATTCTTCCTGGCCTCAAGGAACTGACTTCTTCTGACTTTAGCCTTTTAGGATCTCCAATATTTCTTTCTGCAGTTCCTGAGGCCATCACTGCTCGAAAGCAGCTTCTCCTTACTGCTCACGATCGCCTGAAGGGTATTTCTGTGCATGTTGCGATTATTCTGTTGCGCATGTGCTTCGCTCTTCCGAAGGTTACTTACTTAATGAGGACCGCCCCAACTTGGCTCTGTCCCGAGGAAGTTTCCTCTTTTGACGATACTTTGAAATCGGTGGTGGAGTCAGTCCTCAATGTGTCTCTGGATGAGACTCAGTGGAGTCAGGCTGGTCTGCCAATCCGAAGTGGTGGTCTGGGAGTGCGTTCTGCACGTGATGTGGGCTTGCCGGCTTTTCTGGCGTCTGCTCATGGGGTTGTAAACCTTGTCACTATTTTACTCAATTCTGAGGGTGACGGGGGGAGCATGCCTTTTGTGTCGGAGGCTGTATCAGCTTGGACGGTCCTCAGCGCAGGTGCGTCGATCCCTGAGGCAAGGCGCCTTCAGCGTGCGTGGGATGACGTTGGGGTGCGACGACTCCAGGATCAATTATTGGAGGGCGCTACGGGGGCTGATAAGGCTAGACTGCGGGCTGTGTCGCAGCCTGAGTCTGGAGCGTGGTTACAAGCGTTACCTTCACCCCACCTGGGAACCCTGTTAGTCGGCAACTCTTTGCGTGTTTAACGTCATAAATGCACCTGCGGTTCCATGGTGGAATCAGATGGTCATCACGCGTTTTCGGCGGTGCACTGGAAGATTTCCGCGACACCACGCCCTCAACGATATTATTCGCAGGGCCCTTATCTCAGCGAAAGTCCCTTGCGTGCTTGAGCCTCCAGGTCTGAGTGGGTCAGACGGTAAGAGGCCAGATGGGCTGACTTTGATTCCCTGGACCAACGGCAGGTGCCTAATATGGGATGCAACTTGCGTCAGCACGGTCGCTTCCAGCCACCTTAGTCGCACCGTTCACTCCCCGTCTGCCGCAGCGGAAGACGCGAGTTTAAAAAAGAAGATTAAATACGCCGATTTGGAGCCACTATACCAATTTGTGCAGGTGGCGGTTGAGACCCTGGGGTGCTGGGGCAAGGACGCTAAAGTGTTTATAAAAGAAATTGGACAGAGGCTCATAGAATTTACTGGTGACTCTCGATCCGGATCGTTCTTGGTGCAGAGGCTGGCCATCGCAATCCAGCGTGGAAACGCGGCGAGTGTGATGGGCACGTTTGCGCCGGGTACGATTCGGGGCGGGTTTTTTGATTAGTTTTTAATGTGTTTTATATTATTTTATATCAAATTTATGTAACTAAATACAATTTAATCTAACTACTGCAACAACACAAAAACATAAAAAAAGTTTAAAATCCAATAACATTCGCTGTCATAAATAAAATGCCATATTTTAAAATAAAAGGTACTTTGTTTGGTGCAATTTAATTGAGAAAAATAAACATTTTTGAATTTTCATAGTGACTAAAAAAATTAAAATAAAAACAATAAAAGTTTTATTTTTCATTGAAATAAAGGATAAATCAGTATCAAGTATTTCCTCCACGTGCCCTTATCAAAGTTTCTACCCGTCTTAGCATGCTAAGAATGATGTTGTCTATCGTTTCTTGAGAAAGTGTCTGCCATTCCTCCAATACTGCATTTCGCAGTTTATCCAAAGTCATAGGAGCGGGTATTCTGGATTTCACCCCACGTTTAGTAGGTCCCAGACATGTTCAATCGGATTCATGTCTGGTGACCTTGCTGGCCACTCCATTACTGCGATGTTCACATGATTAAGGTACTCGCGAGTTCGCAGTGCGGTATGAGGCCGAGCAGTATCTTGCATAACACAAAGCCGTCACCGATAAAGGGGGCAAAAGGTACCACGTTTTCTTCAAGAACCTCCCTTATGTATCGATCAGCAGTCAGACTCCCTCTATCGAACACCACTAAGTCCGTGCGAGCTCCCAAACATATCCCCCCCCCCCCAAAGACCCTCCGCCGTATGCTACCGTAGTTTCAAAATTTAACTGATTTTATCGTTCCCCTTCACGTCTCCATAATCTTTAACGTCCATCAATATGATTTAAAAGAATTCTACACTCATCACTGAACAAAACTTTATTCCATTGGTCCGTGGTCCAAAGACAATGCTCTCGAGCGAGATTGAGTCTGTTTCTGCGATGATGTACCTCGAGTTTTGGAGCCTTGGCGGGCTCAATTGGCGGTATCAATTTGATCGCTAATGCACTTCTTCGAACCGTCCTTGTACAGTGCGTTCACTTACTGCTACTCCTCGAACTTCTTGAAGAAGATTTCTGGCTTGCACACCCGTCAAACGCGGATTCCTTCGAACACGCAGCTGAATAAAATGGTCATCTCTCCTCGATGTACGCCTATTTCTGCCTTGCCCGCGACGTCTAACGAGAGAATTAGTCTCCCTGTATCGCTGGACACTGCGATGAATTGTTGAAACAGATCTGCGAAGCATCCTGGCGCAGTAAGTTGGATTACTGCTTCTCATCTTAAGTGTCCTGACAATTTCAAATTGGGGTTAAATCAGGCATAATGATTCTCTTATCCTTCAGTAAGATTTAAGGAACATAAAAAGTCCAAAAACTCTTGAATTAAATAAAAAAATAAATCTTTACATACAAACTTGTGCACCCGTAATATGGAATATTTACTCGAAATTACTAAAACGTCGATTAAAATTAAAACAATCACAGAAAAAAGTGACGATCAACAGTGTTCTGATTTTAAAATATTTTATTGTAAAATAAAAGTCATAAACCAGCCAGCAACATTAATTGAAAAAGGTTTCACTCTTTTTTTTATGTTCCGCTAATTATGCCGGTGTGTGTAGAATCACTCTCATATTGATTTGATTTTGTTTGATACGCAAATAAAAAAGAAAATAGTTTCTGAAACTGTATGAGATGGATAATAGTAGTTTATGATACTGTTGCATAATAAGGGTTCTTATAACACGAGTGTGTTTTAAAAAAACGAGCCATAGGCGAGTTTTTTTATAGTATCACACGAGTTATAAGACCAAGTTATGTACAGTGTCATACACTACTTTATTTACTCTCATACTATAATAAGTAAAACAATATTGCAAATAAAATGATATATAACAACAAATTTATTTTTTAAATGTCAAATGTTTGTGCCTTAATATGAGAGATGTAAATGCATTAGAGTGTCGTATCTGCGTGTTATTGTGTGACGGAGGTGATCAGGCGCGCGCGGGGTGTCGGAGGCGGGCAGGGCGGCAGTACGCGTCGCTCTACCGCCTTGGTCCAGCTGGAGGTTGTATAGGTGTATCGTTATGATTAAAAAGTTATATTATGATACAGGTGTCCATACACGACCTGTATCGTAATTAAACTTTTTTTTTATTATTTTTGGCCTGTACGTAATGTTTGTCATAAGAATTTTGTTATCAGTTTTATAATCTTTGTATTATAGTATCAGAGTAGATAAAAATATTAAAATAAGATGTAATCAAAAAAAGAGCAAAATGTGCGTAAACAATAAAATTCCCACCATATCTCAGAAGCTGCTGAAAGCTTTAGCAGCTGCTGAGATATGGTGGGAATTTTATTGTAGAAACAATTTGTTCTTGGTATAGAATTATTGGTATTGTGATTAAATAAAAGGAAGCGCCCGTGGCCCCGCGGTCTCAGTGTTCGGTAAACAATCACTGAGTTACGCAACTTTCACTATGGCTGGTCCTCGGATGGTTGACCACTTTGTGGCATTTACATTTGCTAGCGTTTCCGTGCTTCGGAATGCACGTCAAGCTGTTGGTCCCGGTTGCCAGTAAAATGGCAGTCGTTAAGCCTGGTTGAAGGCCTTATGGGCAGCTTGAAAAAATTCAACAGCAGGTAGCCACAACCTGCGTCTGTACATTTCAACACGGCAATGGGCTCACCACCTATTACGTGGTACTGGAATCCACACGGTGAAAAGTGGGCATATAATATGCCTCTGCCACCCCTTCGGGGATAAGGAGTGATGGATATTTTATTTAATTTAATTAATTAAAATAAACATGGTTAATAATAATATATTCATGGAGCTCCTCTACGTGAGTTCACACTAGGCCGATTTATAATTCTTTGAATTAAAATGAACATCATTACATATTATTAACGATCGTAATGAAACGCTGGTTCCGCAAGCAGATATTGTTTATAATGTCTATCAAAAAGTGACAGAAAAAAAGAGTAGAAAAACATGATAGAAACACTAGAATTTAGCAAACAATAAAAAGGTTCGAAACGGTGATGTTGATCATAGTTCGAGTTCGCAACACGTATAACATTATTTTTTATTACATACTAGCTGACTTGCCCGGCTTTGTCCGTGACATACTTCCAACCCCGTGGCACCCATTTAATCTCGTCGCTTATTACTTTTCCACAAATGTATGATAGGTTCCCGGATTTGTTGACCTTTATGATTACTGCTCCGCTCTCTGTAGTAGCGTGATGATGTATAGCTAATAACCTTCCTCAATAAATGGGCTATCCAATACAAGCAATTTTTCAAATCGGTCCAGGCGTTCACGCGTGATAGCGTGACCAAGGGAAATAGGGATTCATTTTTAAATATATAGATTATATTACTTACTGCAGCTTTTGGCAGGCTTCGTTCAAAGGTATTCCGTTCACACGACATAAAGCTCCCTACGAAAGTAGCTGTGTACATGGCGACCGTTTTGCCAAACCTCTTGTATGCGTCAGAAACCTAGTGTCTGTACCGCAAACATATCCGAACATTAGATAAATTCCACCTCAAATGCCTACGCGACATTATGAACATACACTGGTCGGACCGTGTTCGAAACACGGAAGTTCTACGAAAAGCAAATGTTGGTGGAATCGAAGCCTATCTAATAAGACGGCAGCTACAGTGGTGCGGTCATGTCTCCCGAATTTCAGGCCAACTCCTGTGGTACAAAGATGTGCTTAAAAGACACATGATGCGATGTGATCTCGATCCGTCACAGTGGGAGGCAATGGCAGCGGAACGGCGACGATGGAGGCACACCGTACACACCAAGGTGTTTGAGTTTGAGACGAGGCGGAGAGAAGAGCTCGATGCTAAACGAGACGAGCTCAAGGCCCGACCACCCGCGGCCATAGATTATAATTATATTGGAGGGGTGCTGACTTGTAGAGTGTGTAATCGTACATGCGCTTCAAAAATAGGTTATGTCAGTCACCTGAGAGCACACCAGCTAAGCTCTCAATAGTAGCAGTAGTAAGTCGCTGTGGCCGAACACGGTCAGGAGAGTATATATATTACTTAATTTACAGCCACACAAAATTCAAAGTACAAAATGGAATATTCACGAGTACAACTACATACTAACAAACAACTACAATTGTTAAAATTCTTTGCAAGTTACCTTTACGAGCGCCGATAGTACGTGGAGTACGTGGGGTAAACGAAAAATTTTAACCGTATTTGACGTTTTCTGTGGTGAGTGAGGTAAGTAACCTCGGCCTGTTGGAGTTTATTCGGATGATTAATGACCTGCCGGAGGTAGTGGGGGGTTCGAAATGTTTACTGTTTGCGGACGACTTAAGTTGTTCTTATCGATTGCGGACAGTTCGGACTGCGGGCAACTACAAAGGGATATTAATAGATTAGTGGAGTAATAATAATAAACTGGTGTTTAATATTAGCATGTGTTGCGTAGTTATGCACCGGCGAGCGCTTAAAGCACGTTAAGCCTTTAGTCCCGGCTGCCAGTAACATGGTAGTCGTTAAGCCAAAATTTTATATTTAAATCTAAATTTTGAAAATTTTATCAGCAGGTCGCTACAACCTGAGCTTGTCTATTTTAACGCGGCAATAGGTTAGCAACGTGGAACAATAATGTACATAGTGAAATGTGGGCATATAATATGCCTCTGCCATCCCTTCGGGGAATAAAGGTGTCACTGTTAAAAATGTCTTATTTATAAAAACATTAGTATAAATGTTTAAAATTGGTTTACATTATAAATATGATTACAGAACGGACGCGGACGGGTACGTTTAAGTTATTATTAATGACAATGTATTTATTTATATAACGGCTTATTTTTCATTGCAGGAAGAAGAATCACCTAATCCTACTACAAATCAAATTGTTAGTCTTCAAACCGATACCACAAGAAAGCTTATATTAAAGAAAAAGATACAAGAACAAGGAAAAAGAATTAAAAGACTTAAGTATCATAACCGACGTTTTAATAAAAGATTATTTTTAAAAAATATTAAACAGTTTGACTAGAAAGTTACTTGTGACAGAAGATGACAGAGTAGGGTTGGAAATAATTGGCGGAAAAACAAAAGATTTATTGAAGAGAATGGTATAAAAAAGTGATACTGGTAAAGTGTCATGTACCAAGTACTCCTCTGAGCTCAGAACTTTGGCGCTGACTTTGCCTTTTTACTCTTCGAGAGCATATAAATATGTGCGACAAACTTTTGATACGTGCCTGCCAGCTCCACGAACTTTGACCAAATGGTATAGCAGTATAGACGGTAAACCCGGATTCACTGATGAGGCAATAAAAGATCGAGTGGCGGATAAAAAGGTTTATGAGAAGGACATTCGGGTTTGGAATAGACTTAGACTGTAAAAAAAAGAGCTACGGAGGTTTTGGTGTTTTTGTTGGTTGCGTGATATGTATCATGAAAAGTGCCCATTGCCTATTTGGCCTCTGCCGGTGTTAATGCCCAACAAAAATCTACGCTAATATTACCTGCATACAGTTGGTACAAGGAACTGGTGTAGAAATATAAGCTATAACGTTTGACGGACCACGAACTAACTTAGCCATTGCTAAAAGGTTAGAATGTAGCTTAGATCACAGTAATTTTAAAACATATTTCAATAATTCAGTAAATGGAAATAAAATTTACCTGTTTTAGATCCATGCCACATGCTGGAAAATGTTTGGAATGCGTTTGAAGCAAAATTAAATGGCATTATTTAGAAGTTTTGAAGTTAATTGAAGCGCTCGTGGCCCCGCGGTCTCAGTGTTCTGTAAACGATCACTGAGTTACGCAACATTCACTATGGCTGGTCCTCGGATGGGTGACCACTTTGTGGCATTTACATTTGCGAGCGTTTCCGTGCTTCGGAAGGCACGTTAAGTCGTTGGTCCCGGTTGCCAGTAAAATGGCAGTCGTTAAGCCTGGTTGAAGGCCTAATGGGCGGCTTGAAAAATTCAACAGCAGGTACCCACAACCTGCGTCTGTACATTTCAACACGGCAATGGGCTCACCACCTATTACGTGGTACAGGAATCCACACGGTGAAAAGTGGGCATATAATATGCCTCTGCCACCCCTTCGGGGATAAGGCGTGATGGATATTTATTTAATTTATTTATTTATTTTATATTTTTTGGAAACGTTCGCAGTTTCGGACGTTGTAATGATAATCCCACACTCAAGCAATTTGAATCCATATACAAAATGTGACATTTGTGTAACTACTCTTCTATTAGTCGAAAATCCTGATACAGGAAGTCTTATTGCAGAAAAGGATAAAGGAAAATTAATCATTTCGACGTCTGTACGGGCGTCAAATAGGGTTATGTCATGTCCGTCTGGCTGGTCATAGTGTATCTGGACAGTTGCCGGCTGAAGTTGTAAGACTGATATGGGTGTGAAATTGGGTGACTTAACAGTAGGTAAATTGTCTGTTGTACGCTGATGATGTGGTGCTCATGGCCTCATCAGTAGCCAAGCTGCAGATATTAGTCACTAATATGAAAGAGGAGTACGAAAATAAGGTTATACGCTAGAATGCAAGTAAAACTAATGTTCTGGTATTAAAAAAAGAAAACGTAAGAACTAAGTGCAAGATTTGGGTAAACAAGGAACGTCTAAAGCAAGTAAATGAAATTTAGGGAGTTTAGCAAGGGTTAAGTTTGTGGTTTTTTAAGTTATGACAACTAATAAAGTAATGATTATCGCCACATTATAACTACAATTTTCGTGATATTTACCCTACCTACATTTCTTTTAATTTGTTTACAATCAAAAAACATTTTTTTTTGTTTTATTCAAGCGTAACTTTACAAAGTGTCATAATAATTGTAATTATATAAAAACAAGACAACTATTCATATGTTTTTATTGTTCTATAAACAATATTATTATTAACAAGTGATTTTTATTTATCATTTTTGTATTATAATGAATAAGATGACTCGTGGCCCCGCTGACTCTGTGTTCTGTAAATGATCACTGCTATAGGCAACTTTAGCTATGGCGGGTCACGGATGGCTGATCACTTTGTGGCATTAGCATTGTGTAGTTTCGCCCCGCACGAAAGTTGGTTGAACGTGATTTCATACTTTATTGACGCGTGAATTTGTTAAATCGTGCTGCCTGTGTATTCGGCAGCTACTAGCCCATAAACGCGATGCTCGCAAAAAGTGGCAATTTACTAGACATCCCACAGACCGTTAGAATGACTGAAGTGAGTGAAACTGAGATGTTTATTCAAGCTGGTAAGTTCAGAAATCTGGGCAGCTAATAGTGCTATTACATCGGTGCCTGCAAACATATCCGTACATTGCATAGATTCTACCTCAAATGCCTACTCGACATTGTGAACATACACCGGTCGGAACGTGTACGAATAACGGAAGTTCTATGAAAACGGTCAGTTGCAATAAATTATTCCAAAAAATGTTGAAGGAATTCGGAAACCATTGTGGTGCGATATTGTTTATTGCAATATGATAGGCGACTAACCTGAAAACCGAGTCTGCTACTTTAATCGTGTCGACATAGAATCGTATACACACGTGCGTACATGCGTGTGTGAGAGCGTGTGTTGTATTTCTGGATTAGCTGAGAGAATCGTACACAGACCGTCTCTCATAGCAGATATAGATTGGTTTTGTATCTACGGCGCTCAGAGGGTCTTCTGCGGTACGGGCGATTGCAATGTCTCGCATAAAATAAACAGCTCTAAGGGCTTCTGCGGTGCGGGCGATTGCAATGTCTCGCTTAGAATAAACAGCTCAAAGGGCTTCTGCGGTACGGGCGATTGCTATGTCTCGCATTAAGTAAACAGCTCAAAGGGCTTCTGCGGTACGGGCGATTGCAATGTCTCGCTTAGAATAAACAGCTCAAAGGGCTTCTGCGGTACGGGCGTTGCTATTTCTCGCATTAAGTAAACAGCTCAAAGGGCTTCTGCGGTACGGGCGTTGCTATGTCTCGCATTAAGTAAACAGCTCAAAGGGCTTCTGCGGTACGGGCGATTGCAATGTCTCGCTTAGAACAAAACAGCTCAAAGGGCTTCTGCGGTACGGGCGTTGCTGTTTCGCATTAAGTAAACATCTCAAATGGCTTCTGCGGTACGGGCGATTTCAATGTCTCTCTTAGAATAAACAGCTCAAAGGGCTTCTGCGGTACGGGCGTTGCTATGTTTCGCATTAAGTAAACATCTCAAATGGCTTCTGCGGTACGGGCGATTTCAATGTCTCGCTTAGAATAAACAGCTCAAAGGGCTTCTGCGGTACGGGCGATTGCTATGTCTCGCATTAAGTAAACAGCTCAAAGGGCTTCTGCGATACGGGCGATTGCAATGTCTCGCTTAGAATAAACAGCTCAAAGGGCTTCTGCGGTACGGGCGTTGCTATGTCTCGCATTAAGTAAACAGCTCAAAGGGCTTCTGCGGTACGGGCGATTGCAATGTCTCGCTTAGAATAAACAGCTCAAAGGGCTTCAGCGGTACGGGCGTTGCTATGTCTCGCATTAAGTAAACAGCTCAAAGGGCTTCTGCGGTACGGGCGATTGCAATGTCTCGCTTAGAATAAACAGCTCAAAGGGCTTCTGCGGTACGGGCGATTGCAATGTCTCGCTTAGAATAAACAGCTCAAAGGGCTTTTGCGGTACGGGCGATTGCTATGTCTCGCATTAAGTATACAGCTTAAAGGGCTTCTGCGGTACGGAGGATAGCAATGTCACTCCACACATAAAATAAACAGCCTAGCCATCTTAAACATACTATATTGTGAAATGTATTTAGAGTACATTAAAATAATTCATTACAATTAATTATTTTCTTCTACGCGTTGTTTTTTTAGCAGTTGTAGGTTTCTTAAATACCGTGTCCTCATCTTTTTTCTGAAATTCCTCATCTGAAAAAATCGCACAAAGTATTTTAAATTACCATGAGGTACTTATGAAGCGTGATGATATATACTTTGATACTATTGGGTTCTAGAACCCAATAGTATAGGCTGGGTAGCTAGCTACTCAGCCTGATAACCATAATTAATATATTCATGTATTCAATAAGCAGTATGTTTTTTGTTAGTTGTGCTTTCATTTTCTCATGTCTTACAAGAAATTATGCTGAATTGGTACAGTCAATTCAGAAAGTTTTTTTTTAAATAGATAATTAAACTATTAGATTAAAAGGGTCGACCAATTAGGGCCAAGAGATTATAGAGATACGGTTAGGTTAGTTCAATAATCGTGGCTTTTATCTAATTATAAAACAAATTATAAAGAGAAGCAAGCGTGGCCCCGCTAACGCAGTGTTCTGTAAACGATCACTGCGTTAAGCAACTTTTGCTATGGCTGGTCCTTGGACGGACCTCGACCTTGTGGCATTTACGTGCTTCGGAAGGCACGCCAAGCCGTTGGTCCCGGTCGCCAGTAAAATAAATCGTTAAGCCCTGTTGCAGGACTTATGGGAGCCTTGAAGAATTTTCGCCATAGCCTGCGCCTGTCCATTTCAGTACGGCAATAGGCTCACCACCTTTTTCGTGGGACAAAAAATGCATACGTTGAAATGTGGGAGATCAGTATGCCTCTGCCTACCCCTTCCCCGTAACGGCGGGTGGGTACATATGTTATGTTAAACAAACTACTATTACAACAAGTTTATGAAAAACAACTTAGAGTATGCTATGAGTATTTATTAATACTATACTCTAAAAGTCAATACGAAAGTAAAATAGCGAAGGTTCATATCTTACCAGAATCATCGGAATAGTTTGCGGCACCTTTATTGCTCCTGGCTGGAGCTTTCCGTGACGACTTCCTTACAGTTGGCGGTGGAGAGTCCAAGTTGTTTGGTGGCTCGTTCTATTGAAAAGGAAACATTGTATCAATCAAATCTAGCCAATATGTCGGCCGAATACATGATTTTTCTTTAAAATAGGCGACCCTCCGGCTTCGCCCGTGACATACTTTGAACTCCCGTCGCACCTATTTAATTCCGTCACTTATAAATTCTACAAAAATGCTTAAAAATTTCCCCTATTTGTCGACATTTATGGCTACTGCTCCACTCTCCAGGGTAGTAGCGTGATGATATACAGCCTATAGCCTTCCTCGATAAATGGGCTATCCAACACAAAGATTTTTTCAAATCCGACTAAGTAGTTCCTGAGATTAGAGCGTTCAAACAAACAAACAAACTCTTCAGCTTTATAATATTAGTATAGACAGGGGGATGTCCCTCCGCAGTTTAGGTATATTCGGGCAGCGCATCGCTCGGAGCGGCTAATGACATTGGCTGCCGCTACCGCGCAGCTCGCACGACACGAGCGCTCTAAATTCTAAGAAATAAATCAACTAGGTACAAAACTTCTCAAGCGACAACCCCGCGCGAACTCGCAGCTCGGTCATAAACCTCTGGCGCACAAAGAAAACTCAACGTTCACGCGCAGTTATAAGTTACAATTTTGCAGGCGGCGAGTCTAGGTATGTTTTCATAGCTAAAACTGACTTTTGTTAGGGAGTGACACTTCAGTACGTAGTACTATTATTCTGTGGTATAGATAAAGAAAATAGCATACCTCGTCGGGACTAGAAGACGATCGGCGTCGGTTCCGTCGTGGAGCAGCACGTCTCCGAGGCGTGGCTGCCGCGGCAGCCTTCCGCGCCTCGCCTGAGCTGGGATCTTCACTAGCAGGTTGCTCTTCAGGCTCCCGTACCGCGAAACATTCCTCTATCTTATCACCCAGCTCGTTTACTAGGCTCTGGAAAAAATGGACTAAATCTTTATAAAATAAAATAAATAAATATCCATCACGCCTTATCCCCGAAGGGGTGGCAGAGGCATATTATATGCCCACTTTTCACCGTGTGGATTCCTGTCCCACGTAATAGGTGGTGAGCCCATTGCCGTGTTGAAATAGACAAAATCTTTATCTGAGCGTAAAGTCGCCTACGTCGCCCTAAGACGTAAGTGTTAAAAAATTCCTCAGTTTCCTCGTATTTCACTTCTTGGTAACTTAGTTGGTAAAGCAGCTCTTCTATTTTTAATTCTATTCTCCTGCGGCAAGGGAGAACTGTGGGTTCCACTTAGGCGTTAGGCTGAAAGTTTATCTACTCTATATTTATTATACTTAGATTGCTTTTAAAAATTATTTTAATGTGGTTGTCCAACGACTTAACCCAAACATCATTCACAGATTTGTTTGTTTTCTCAAACTTTCATGGAAATATTGCCATTATTTTCTAAAAAAGAACACGCGAAGTACCTAAAATACGTACAAAGAAAATAATAGTCGTTTGTTCAACAAGTGAGCAAAAGTATTTTTTGCACCGAGTGCTGATATTAAATCACGAACCAACAAAGTAGTCTAAAATTGAATCATGAGCATAGCGAGCGACTACTGAGCGCAGTGAGAGATTTAAACGCACGAGTTAATAAAAATTTGCTCTCGAGTAAAACCTACAAGTTTTCACAGCTTCAAGGAGAATACTGTTACCTGAAATGCTAATCTTTACATAGTATAAAATTCAGTTGCTTCTGCTGTCTTTTCACTTAGATGTTTTAAATTCTCAACCTGGTGCCGTATTAGCATTACATAAGTCGCTAGTATGAGATAAGTTAACATTGGATTATTCCAATTCCAACGTACCTTAATTTCAGCTTTGGCCATTTTTGAGGTGTTATTCATCAAAGTAGTGAACGACTCCATGACTCCCGCGCAGTACAGTTTATCTTTATAACAATCCATGTTTTCCATAAGCTTACGTAGCGACCTCTCGTTGTAGGTAAATAAGGACAAACAATACGCCAGATCCCGCCACTGGCGCTCTTCCGTTGAAAGTTTAAATCTTTGGCATAGTTTTTCTATTAACGCTTCCATTTGGCGATCTTTTTGAATGAGGGATGTTATATATCTGAAAATAAGGATTAGATAATATTGATTGTGAGATGAGAATAGAATCTTTTAAAAATAATATTACGGGTTGCACTCAGGGAGTGCCGACAGATGTGACAACTAAATTTATTAATAATTTATTTATCTAGACGCGTTCGCGGTCTGCTATATATATGTACATGCATATATGCAGATTATATCTCATCTAAAAATATATGTACCGTGCTAAAAGAAGTTTTCACTTCAATAATTGCAATAATTTGATTAAAGTAGTTTTTTTAGAGGTTGCTCTATCCGCGAGCATAAACTGCGATGAGGCTTCAGCAAAAACAAAAAAAAAAGCTTATTCAATCGGCATGGTGTGAGAACGCGGTAGAGCCAAAAATAGTAGTATCAAATGAGAAGCAAGTTATTTGAAAACGAACGTTGTAAATTTAATTATAGACTACATCTCCGAAAATAAAGTAATTTAATGTTTTAAATAAATAAACTTTGTCTACGTGGCGTTTTTGTGAATGTTGCATGAAAAATACCAATAAAATATGAGGGTTTTGTGGCTCTTTATCTTTTTGACTATTTTAAATATTGATTTTGACATAGTCAATAACGTGAAGATTCGACAATATTGTCCTTATTTTCGGATCTGCGACTTTAATTTCTTTAGTTGCCGTCCAACGAAGTTTATAAGAAAGTATGACTGACTAGTTTCCCCTTAAGATAAAAGAGAAATAAATATATCATTACAAGTACTTACTTCATTATAACCCTATATGTATCTTCAGGTACTTTAAGTTCTGGGTCGCTCAGCCTCGATATAATATCGGGCATAACGTTATACAGCGCGTTGCCTTTCTGTGACAGCTGCTTGAAGAACAATCGCGTCATAGAGGCCACTTTAGCGTCCTTATCGGCACAGCACAGCGCCATGTCTGCAATCTGACCTTTCACACGCACCATTTCATGGAGGACCAAAAATGATAGCATTTTCACTGCGCATTGGCGGACTTCAAGCTCTTCGTCACTCAAACTGAAATTAATAGGAGTATAATAATTTCATACGCAGAATTATTTATTTTTGGTATAAGAATCTTTGGAACTACTGGAACTATATTAAAAACTACCTGACGGATCGACGGTAGTTTTTCTAACGTTCGAGCCATATTTCTAACCCCCGTGTACCATTTCATCCCGCCGTTTAACTTTTACAATAATTTATGAAAATTTGCCCGATTTGTTTTATAAGCTTCGCTTTACCTAGGTAACACTGAAAATGTTTAGAACTGGCCAGAAAGAAATATTGCTAATGAAAACTTTACTTGAATTTCAATTATAGAAAAATTTCGGTCAATTGTTTATTATGACTTTCGTTGTGGGCTTACTCAACAACAAAGCTATGATAGGCTGCGATTAGCATTTCATAATGAAGCCCCATCTTGTGCCACTATTTACAATTGGTTTAACGAGTTTAAGCGTGGACGTAGCAATCTCAGTGATGATCCGCGTGAGGGACGTCCTTTAACAGCGACTACTGAAGATAACATCAGTGCTGTGCGACGTATGACAGAGGAAGATAAGAGAGTGACCTATCAGCAGATACGGGCAAGCCTAGGCATTGGTATGAGTCAAGTTCAAAAAATATTACACGAACATTTAGGCGTCAGGAAGCTTTGTACTGGATGGATTCCCATACTTTAACAGACGACCAGAAACGCCTTCGCATGGACTGGTGTCGCGAAATGTTAGATAAGTTCAACGGCGGTGACTCAAATGCTGTATTTGACATCGTCACAGGTGATGAAAGCTGGATATATTGCTACGAACCCGAAACCAAAAGACAATCAGCTCAGTGGGTGTTTCCTTTTGAGGATCGGCCAACTAAGGTAAAGAAAGGAAGAAGTCAAGGAAAAATGATGATAGCCTCTTTCTTTGGACGGAAAGGTTATTTCGCGACAGTTATGCTAGAAGATG
Organism: Thumatha senex; assembly: GCA_948477245.1. Classification (NCBI taxonomy): domain Eukaryota; kingdom Metazoa; phylum Arthropoda; class Insecta; order Lepidoptera; family Erebidae; genus Thumatha; species Thumatha senex. The sequence goes on from OX419735.1 coordinate 11,252,910, forward strand.
GAAGGACAGTTACTGCAGAAAGGTACGTCAATCGCTGTTTGCCTGTTGTCTTGGAAAAAATTCGACAGCAGCGCCCTCGAAGCAGGATCCTTCGTCACCACGACAATGCTTCAGCGCACTCCGCAAAACGGACTGTTGAATATTTGACTATGGCAGGTATCGAGACCTGGCGCCCTGCGACTTTCATTTATTCCCAAGAACTAAAGATAAACTTCGAGGTATTCGCTTTACGAGCCCTGAAGATGCTGTGAAAGCGTACGAAAACGCCATAGAAGAGACCTAATGAAGAATGGACCCACAGCTTTTCTCAGTGGTTCCATCGAATGCGACGATGTGTAGAGAGGAACGGAGATTACTTCGAAAAACAATAAAAGTATTAGCAACTTTCTACATTAAGCCGTTTTTTATTTTCTAAACATTTTCAGAGTTACCCACGTATATGGCCTTCTTCGTAAAATGGCCTGGGAATGATACCTTGATCATTTGTAACCTACATTACTGAGCTAATTATTAAATAAGGTGTATTTCTATCATCAACAACTAAGAATGTTTTTTTGATAATTTTACGAACAAAACTTTATAGCACATGGCGGCTTTATCCAGCTGGAAACTACTCTTTAGTAATTTTGAGTACATATAGAATGCGACGGCCTTTTTGTATTGGTTGCATAATTATTTAAGAAGAAGCAGCTTACATGTGGTATATGTGTTGGGTCCAGGGTTGCGTCAGATTAGGGAAGCGTAACGTAAGATCTGCGAAGGCGATCGTCAAATTAGTCCTGAGCGATACATTCTTAGACTTCTTGAGCACAGTCACCATCAGTTGTAGACCTTCTTCGCACACCGCGTTTGAGACCAACATGAACCTGAAAGACATAATAGTTTTATGTGGGCATATATAATATGTCTCTATTCTATTTATCTTTATTTACATAAAATATGGTTGCACATATGATATTGCATATATAATTATTTGAGCCAGATAAATATTTCGCCTTACTACAAAAGCATGCATAATTATTATTCCCTTTAACATACTAATGTAAGGTAAAAATAAAATAAAGAATACATGTCAAAGAAAAAAAAAAAAAAGCCTCGTAAAAGAAGCACGAATGGCGATTCATAACGCAGTGCTAGTGCCAACTTTGCTTTACGGTAGTGAAACCTGGGTATGTCAACTGATGCATGAAAGTAAATTGAATGCTGTGGAGATGCGATCACTTCAAAAATTGTGCGGCGTTACCTTGGCCGACCGAATACGTAACGAAGTGATACGCAATATGGCAGGCTTGAATGAAAGTGTCAGCGTTAAGCTGGAAAAGGGCGTGCTCCGTTGGTTTGGACACGTCCAACGAATGAGTGAGGAACGATTGACGAAGAATATATATTGTTCAAAAGTGAGGGTAGAAGGAGTCAGGGTAGGCCGAGACTTACATATGAAGACCACGTGAGCAGATTGCTCAAAAACGGAAAGGTCAAAAGTACTCGGATACCCAGACGTGCGTGTATGAAGCGATTGATGAATCTCGAAGAAGCGAAAGAAGTATGCATGGATCGCGAAGCCTGGCAATCTGTCCTCTCTGACTACCCCGTCAGGGATACAGCGTGAAGATAGTTAGTTAGTTTAGTTTATGTCAAAGAAAAGAAACACTATACAATAACATCAGTCAAGTAGAATCAAATAAATTAGTAATTTCGGAAATAAATCATTTAAAATATCAAATCATTGCGTAGAAATTATTTTGCATTTGCATAATAATAGTAATACCTGTAAACACCTTTTCTTAGAAAATCATCAACAGGCAAAATCTCTACCCTTTCGGAGACAAAGGCGTGAATGATAAAGTATCATAGTTTTAGCTGAGTTGAACGCTGGTAATACTCAACGCAGTTCATTTCACATGTAACATTATGATAAGTAGTGATGTTATGGAGTCATAGGCTACGTTCATACGACAATGATCGTAAGACCCTCGGTATCCTTTCACCTAAGGCTCGTGGTGACGAACCGCATGACGTCCACTACGCCCACAAATTATATTGGTGGGTCCAAGTAGGATTACAGCACCAAGACGTACGTTCGACTTATGAATTTCTACCACGCGGGTGGCGTGGGCGTTGCGGGCGATAAGTGGAACGCGCCCATAATAATTTGGTTACATTTGGCAACTTTGAAATCAGTCAACATCACAAGTTCTTCGTTCCTTTTGCTATGAAATGGGAGTACCATTATTTATATCAAAAAGTGCATAACGAAGGTACCTGGTGAAGGAAAGCGCAGCGGCTGCCTGAAGGCCGTGCGACACTCGCGCGGGGTTGGCCAGCAACCAGCGCAGTAGCGGCACGTAGCGAGCCAACGCAGCAGAACCACATACGATGTCTCGCTCACACACACTACGAACGTATTCTGCGTCCGCGTCGTCCGCCACTGCGCCTTCTAGCCCTGTCTCTTCTTCTGTCATGGTTGTATTTACCTGATGGTGGCTAAGTGTTAGTAACAAAAAAAACTAAACTAGCTTCACGCTGTATCCTAGGGTTGTCAGAGGACAGATCGCCAGGCTTCGCGATCCATGCACAAACTGTTACACAATACATCACATTCGCTTCTTCAAGATTCATCAATCGCTTTTTACACGCACGTCTGGGTATCAGAGTACTTTTGACTTTACCGTTTTTTTTCCGTGTTAGTAACAATAAAGTGGAATTTGGATATGTGGGGAACAAGTGTCTGATCTCGCTATTGCTGTTACGTAGATCCAAGAGGTCGTGGCTTGACGTGGTTGAGGATGACATGCGTTTTAATGACATCATGTCCAGGGATGCCGAAGACCATAGTGTTGAGGGAAGAATGTAAACGAAGCGTGGTCCTTGGTAGCAACTGTGACTACAACTCATATGTTTTTTTTTTCCCATTTTATTATATTACTATCAATCATATCGGCGTATCAAAGTTTACTTCTGAACGAGGCTTCTCCCAAATTTTTCTACAAGACATAATCCAGTGGTTTTGATTGATTAATTGATTGACATGTTTGTTTTGGTGTTAGGGTGACATGTATTATAACATGTATGAATTTAGATATATTGTTTAGAGTCAGGGTAGGCTGGGACTTTTATATGAAAACCACCTGAGCATATTGCTCAAAAAACGGTAAACTCAAAAGTAGTCGGATACCCAGACGTGCGTGTATGAAGCGATTAATGAATCTACAGGAAGCGAAAGAAGTATGTATGGATCGCGACCCGAACGTCCTTTCTGACTACCCTGTCAGAGAAACAGCGTAAAAATATTTACGTTTGATTATCAGTTTTAGTTGTCTAGATACAATAGCACAGGCTTATATTTACTTATGTTAGGCTAGATGGCGCTGTGTAAAAAAGTACCACAATATTTATTTATATTTACTAGTGAAGCACAATGGGGTATTACGGTGTATCTTACCGAAGGTCCCTTATTGGACACTACACTAGCCGACCGCTGTGCCCTCGACGAGGCGCTCGCGTTGCTAACGTTCATGAGCGTCTGCCGCCGCAAGTCGTCGACTCGACCGCGACGACCGGGCGTCGCAAACGCGCCTGCTTTCTTCTTCTTTTTCTCTTCTACCTTTCGTTCTTCACGGACCTAAAATATTATCAATTTGTAATCTTAATAATATTAAAAATGTAAATGTTTGTATGGATGTTTGTTACTCTTTCACGTAAAAACTACTGAATAGATTTTAATGAAACTTTACAATAATATAGCTTATACATCAGAATCTTGTTTCTGGGATAAGCAGCAAGTTTCTTTGGGAAACGGGAACGGGAAAGCTTCTATACGCGGGCGAAGCCGCGGGCGTCAACTAGTATAGTAATAATATTTAAAATCTCAGTTTGCAATTGAACGATACTTATTCTGTCTAAAATAGGGTAATGACTGACAACTCAAGGTAAAGTATTTTTTTTTTTATGTTATATAGGTATTGTCGTATTTTATTATGGGTTAATGATTATTTAGAGAAATGATAGAACGAAATTCAATAGGAAAACTGTTTCGACATTAAAAATCAAATAAATTACAATATACTAATAACATATAGCCCCTAAATTCCAGGCTAAAAGCGAGGGCTTTGGACGCAACTGGGACCAGTTCTCGGATTATGAGAAATAACATATTGTCCTTTATATGTTGTAAAAAATATAAACAGCTATATAAGAAAAATAAATTCATCATATCTATATTGTTATTGTTTTTTCTATTTAAGTATTTTTGGAAAAGAAGGTATTTTTAGATTATTTCATTTTATTTTATGCCGAGTCTAACAGATTAAAGTACATGGTTTAAAAGTTTCCATTACTGGAGTTTAATAGTCATATGAAATTGTGACATACCTGATTCCGTCTCCTTAGCTCGCTGTACACGCTGACATCAAGATAAATAAGTTGTTGTAAAGCGACATGTCCTAACACGAACACAAATCGCGTCAGCAACTCCGTAGGTAGGCTGACATCTTCCGGATTATCAGCATCTTTAACCATCGTTTCCTCAACACGTTTGTACATTTCCGCTAAAAGCTTAGCACAGACCAACTCAGGAGTGTCACAGATTGCGTATATTAAGTCTATGGCATTGGCGGCAAAGGCACTGAATTTATCGAATTTTGAATATATTTCCATAAAGCTATCAAATACAGAGGTTATAACTGCGTGTTCGGCTGGATATCTCTGGTTCTTTTTAGCTAATGGTAAAAGTAATTGAACGCTTAGGTTTCTAGAGTTGTAGTCAGCTGTGAGTCCGTGTGTCTGTATGACGTCGATGTTGGCGAGAGCTACAGAAGGCTTCGCTTTAGCGATCATCACGAGGAATGATAATGCCGCGTAACTGTCCATATCTGTGGTGCCATCTATTTTCTTTAGAAAAATTTCCCAGAAGACCTGCAAATTATAATAAATGCTGTAATAATACAAATGAGATTCGATGATGAATGAAATCGACCAATTCTCTCTAACGGGGTTTAATTTTGCTGCCTCGAGTGTGCAAAATTTTACTGAATTTGCTAGAGGATTTTACTTCTTTTTCTCTCTCTCTTGAGTCACAATTATTTGTGCTACAGGATACTTAAATGGGACATGAAAAAGGATCTGACGTCGAAACGTCAATATGAGTCTAGTGATTTCTCTTTGATAACTATTATATTCTCTTCCATTCCATTCCCCAATACAATGTAGCCGAATAACAGGCTGATGACGTCAGTATGACAATTACATACATACATATTATCACGCCTGTCTCCCATCGGGGTAGGCAGAGACTATGGCTTTCCACTTGCTACGATCACGACATACAACTTTCGCTTCTTCTACTTTCATAATTGTTTTCATACACGCTCGCCGGTTAAGGGTGCTCTTGACCTGGCCTTTTTCCAAAAGATCTTCGATTTGATTGACGTACGTACGCCGAGGTCGACCCCTACCAGTTTGTCTATTCACTCTCGCCACATAAATCTGCTTCGTCAGTCTGTTTTCATCCATCCTCTCCACGTGTTCGAACCATCTAAGCATCCCTTTTCTATGTTTGTCACTACATCTTCTGTGATACCGCAATGTTCCCTTATCGCGCTGTTCCTTTCTTTATCCACCAACTTAGCACCAGCTATACTTCGCAGACTTCTCATTTCCACTGCATTTATTTAATTTTTATGCGTCTTCTGCCATACTCCTCTTGCACTTCCATATATAAGTGTGGGGACTAGCAATCCTCTATGTACAGCCAGTCTTGCCTTCTTAGACACGTTCTGACTGCTCATAAAGGTGTATATGGCTCCATTCACTTTATTTCCTGCCAAATCTCTTCGATTAATGTTATAGTCACACTTTCCATTTCTCGCAAACTTTGTACCGAGATATACACACTCTTTTACTTGTTCTACTCTTTCTCCTTCCACAGGAATTTAACAATCTGTCATACTTGTCCCTCTTTCAAAAACCATTACTTTCGACTTGTTTACATTCACTTTCATTCCTTTGCTTTTAGCGCATCATGCATAATAATAACCATCAACTGCAACTCCTTCGCCGATGATGCTAGTATAACCTGATCATCAGCGTACAGGAGGCACTAACGGTCAGTTCATTTTTATACCATACGTACTCTCTTGCCGTTCTTTCAGGCAACTGTCCATGTATAGGTTCAAATCAACGGCGACGCTACATAACCCTGTCTCAATTCAATTCAAATTCAATTTGAGAAAAGTTGATCCTGACACAAGCACTGGAGCCCTCATAGAGAGATTTCAGTGCTCGTATCAAGTGGCTGTTTACTCCATATCTGGCCAGTTTTGACCACAGTTAATTCCTCACCACTCTGTCAGAGGCCTTTTCTAACAATTAATCAAACATATTTTGTACATTATTCAAACTCTTCATCAAATCGGTAAATGAGCATCTTTTGTACATAATTTCGAGGATCTCGGATACGGCTCTAAAGATTTGGATGACATTTTCAACTTTAGTTTTACTACCGAAATAAATAGAACGATAATAAAGAATCCAGTATGTAAAAATTTTTGCAATACTCCGCTTTACAAGGCGGCAACTGGCAACTGCTTGTCTTGAAGATGCCTAGTGTGTAGGCGAAACACGTGACTTGTCGACTAGATCTCACCTTGTAAAGCGGATTATGTAAAAATTTTGACACCCTGTAGGGTTAGATTGCCCCTTTTTCCTATCCTACATTCCTAGCTTTGAGGAGTTCGGTTCCTCATTCCTCCGTTACAATTAGTAGAGGTTATCCTTGACCATTGTGCGTTAGGATTGACGAATCGAGAGTGTGTGTTGGGATCCTCCTCCCCTCCTTTATCGTCCTACGATGGATTTCCGCTATGTAACGCCCGATTCAATTAGTTAACCTAAATAAATATTAATTTTCAAAGGTGGTCTTAGATGGTTTTTACAGGTCGGTAGCGCGAGTGCCATACCTTTGGTGAGACCATTTTCCATCAGGTGGGCCATATACTTGTCTGCCACCACAGTGGTAAATAAAAAAGAGTTACTTCGAGCCGGATTTGAACCATCGATTTATTACTACTTTATTTATTCCAATTTATTACCACCTACAGACCACCGCTCTACCAACTGAGTTATAAGGTTGATAACTCGAGTTCGAAATTATCAATGTAATACTTCAAAACTTTTTATACCGTCTCAGTAACGGTGTCGCGAGTCCAGAGATTTTGTCTCAACTAAAAATATGCGTACCGCGCTAAAAGAAGTTTTCACTTCAATAAAAGTCATAAGTTACCTGTATAATCGCAGGTGTGATATCACCCTTCTCCACCCACTTGTCGACAAGATGCTCCAATGCCAACGCACTGCCGCGGTCGATGTGCATCATCAGCGTGACGAGTTTCTTAGCGATAGCGAAGGCACGCGCACGTTCTGCCTTGTTGTCGCATTCTAGGTACATGTCTCTATAGGCGCGTTCGACAGCTTCGCGTTTTTCCTTACCAATGGAATAATATAGTTTACGTTTGACGATTAGTGTTTTTCGGTACTTTCTAGCTAATCAATTCGGTGCATTACCCTCACAAGTTTTCCCGTTCCCATCAGGATAACAAGTTACCTATATCCTATATTATTGTACATTAAAATCCATTATTTAAGCGCTCGTGGCCCCGCTGACTCAGTGTTCTGTATACGATCACTGCGTTAAGCAAAATTCGCTATAGGCGGTCCTTGGATGGGTGACCACTTTGTGAAATTTACATTTGCGAGACTTTCCGTGCTTAGGAAGGCACGTTAAGCCGTCGGTCCCGGTTGCCAGTAAAATGGCAATCTTTAAGCCTGGTTGAAGGCCTTATGGGTGGCTTGAAAAATTTCAATAGCAGATTGCCACAGCCTTCGCCTGTCCATTTTCAACACGGCAATGGGCTCACCGCTTGTTACGTGGGATAAAAATGCATACGGTAAAATATCTTATATTATTAAGTAGGATTAAGCAACGATGAAGTCTTTAAGAACTTTATTTGAACATATTTTAAGACATGAGTTTATCACTTACCATAATTTGATTGCTATCAGTTGAATGGTATAGGAATGCATAATGGGCAAAAAATAAGCATTTCTCAGGAATATGTCGGTATAAAGATATGCACACACATTATACACATTTCGTTGAAGTCTTACCTGATCCGGTGACCATACAAGCATAAGCATATTAGCAACACCCGTCTTAGCAGAGTCGATATTAAAATGGTGTGCTGTTGTAAAGAAATCTATAGCCTCGCTAACATCTCCGGCTTGCTTCGACATGAGCAGAGCATTTATCAAAGGCACTGCCTCAGACACCATGCGACTGAAGTATACAGACTCTTGTAGAAATGCGACAATATTTTCTTTTTCTTCCACCCGCTTGTAAATTGCCAACTCTTGCTCACATTGCTGCGTGAGCGATATAGATTGTCTTCTGTCGGGTATAATAAATATATTACGGAGTAGTGCTACGAAGTAATTGATCTGAAATTGAGATTGTTTTATCTATACTAATATTATAAAACTGAAGAGTTTGTTTGATTGAATTTGGGTGGGAGCAGTCAAACTTAAAAAAAAATCACATTTGTCGAGGAACGCTATAGGCTATATATCATCACGCCACTTCCCTGGAGAGCGGAGCATTAGTCATAAGTGTCGACAAATAGGGCAAATTTTATTGCATTATTGTAGACTTTATAAGCAACGGGATTAAATAGGTGCGACGGGAGTTCGAAGTCTTATTTATCAAATGTTTTCGCAGTTGCTAACAATCTTTACCTAGAATTGGAACTTTGGGTTCACTTTTATCAAGTAACGGACAACTTTCACTAACTGGAAGTGGAGATTCTTATACAACTAGGGCTTTTGGCCAAGATTAGGTAATTCAATTAAGCTAGACCTCCAAATTTTATGCGCGCCCATACCACTCAGAGGTCTATATTAATTGGTTTTTACTAGGTAAGTATGGGGAGTTATGACGATTTAACCAATGGACGCGTAATGTACTCAGTAAAGTATGAAATCACGTTCAACCAACTTTCGTGCGGGGGGGAAACTACACTCATATTATTTTTAAACTTTCGCGGTTTATACTCATATTTTATATACTACTCGGGACTTCACGCGAAACAATTTTGTACTTACATTAACCGACGTTTCGAGCGCGTTGCAGCGATGAATGTAAGTACAAAATTGTTTCGCGTGAAGTCCCGAGTAGTATATAAAATATGGATACACTCATATTGTTTTCTTACTCTTGCTTTTCTTCTCTACAATTGTTGTCACTGTCTAACAACCAATAAAAATACAACTGCAAATAGAAAAATGTAGGTATGCAATACGAATTTGACACAATATTGTTATAATGGTTATAGAAAATGAAAGTATATTGAATGCGTATATTCAATATACTTTCATTCTCTATCGAAATAAGTTGTTGGTATGGGTAATAGTTTTTGTCAAAAATAGTTTTGTGAATGAAATAAAATTTTACTTATGAGAGAAAAGAAACATTATTTGTTCGAGCGCTATAACTTTTACACAATTTCGCAGCACATTTTTTCATTTTTTCTTTACAATTTACCCTCCAAACGTGTACGATAGACTGAGTCCGCGGAACAGCGACTTAGCTAAAAATGCTTAGCAAATGGCAAGTGGGGTACAGGCGCAAACGGTAAGATAGCGTGTCCATTGGTTAAATCGTCCTAGGGAGTTGGGGACACCCCTTAATTTTCAACTATTTTAACTATGTGGAATTTTTCCTTTATCTGTGCTGTAAGACCTTGCTTTATGCCAAATAAGGGATAAAAAATTTTTTCAGGTACGGAACCCTAAAAAGTACTTAAATACATACCTGATCACTTTTCTCCATATCACATCTGAGCAACTTAGCATCAGGATATTGCCTCTCAGTGTGCTTCACGATCAAATAAGCTTTGTAATAATTCTTCTCACGTAAGTGCTTCCGTATTGCTTCATACAAATTCTCCAATGAAGCTTGCGATAACTCTGGTTCGTCCTGCGTGAGAATGTCCATACTTTTTTTTATAGAACTAATGACGTCAATTTCGATTTTGTTCCAATTTTTAATTAGCTCCGCATCAGGTCCGGGATTGAGCTTTTTTTGAAGATCGTCTAAAATTTTTTGTTCCGTTTGCAGTTGCTCTTCAAGTAGTTCCAGCTTAAGTTGAGCTGAGAATGGATTACATTCTAAAAATATCTGTAATCAAGACAGGTCAATTTAATGCCATCTTTTATGCTAAGAATTAAATCCATAGGAGAAACTTCGTGACAGAAGTATGGTCGTGGTATATGATTCTCAATCACACCTTCATCCCCGAAGAAGTGGCAGAGGCATACTATACGCCCACATTTAACCATTATTGTCCCATACTACAGGTGAATTATGTTTATCCGTTGGCGATGACATGGTCACGTAAAATTTCTGGGGTCGATACTGCACGAGTCCATAGACATTAACTACAGCGGCAATGAATACATAGGAGAAAGTACCTATATAAGGTACTTACATAAGAAAATTAAATTTAAATCTGCAAGAAGCGAAAGAAGTATGCATGGATTGCGAAGCCTGGCGATTTGTCCTCTCTGACTACCTCATCAGGGATATAACGTGAAGATAGTTAGTAATAGTTATTTTACATAAGAAAATTTACTATAAAGTCTGCCTTTCAGTTGGTTCCGACTAATCCCTGAAGCGGTTGCATCGATTTGAACGGAATTTTCACTTACAGGTAGCTGATATTATAAGAAGTTACTTAGACTGCATTCTATCCCTGTATTCCTGTGGGAACGGGCATTACACGGGTGTAACCGTGGGGCGTCCGCAAGTATAAAACTAAAATTAGACTTGTCCTTCTGTAAGACAAAGGCAGGAGCTGCATGTGGCGGAGATGGTGCAATATGATAGTTTAGACGTTACTGGATGATCACATACATGTTATGGTCTTCACTAAAGGCCGCGAAGAAGAAGGCTTCGGACGCAATTGGGATCATCGTTCGAATGACAAGGTATTATATGCACAACCTTGTGGAACCAAAGGCACAGAATAAGTAATAGTACTACGCACAGAAGTGAAGTTTTAATACCTAACAAAAGTCAGTTTTAGGTATGAAAACATACCTAGACTCGCCGCCTGCAAGCAAAATTGAAGTTTATAACTGCGCGCGAACGTTGAGTTTTCTTTGCGCGCCAGAGTTTTATGACCGAGCTGCGAAGTCCGCGCGGGGTTGTCACTTGAGAAGATTTTGTACCTAGTTGATGTATTTAGAGCTGAATAGCACAAAAGACCCAATAGGGTCGAAGTGCTGGGGTAAAACCAACCCCAATAACAAGATAAGATTTAGAGCTGACTGTCGTGCGAGCCGAGCGGCAGCCCACTGTCAATAGCCGCTCCGAGGGGTGCGCTGCCCGAATATACCTAAACTGCGGAGCCCCCCTGCCAAAGGGTAAAAGTGTATGCAGAAGTGAGTAGAACTTACTTTAAGTAGTTGTATGGCTGCTTTCCGTACAAGTGCCGCCTTGTCTTTAAGGCGTCCGATGGCCCGTTCGAGCACAGTGCGCTGTCTACTAACTGGCACACAGTTCTCTCGTTGCAAACGACACCAGAATTGAAGCACCTGATCATAACAATATTATCCAATCTAATATCCATCGCTTGAATTTCGCTAAAATACATAGAGTATACATGTGTCATCGTTTTGTAACTATCGGGTACGTAAAAATGGCTTTAAATTAGATTCTGTAATGGGATATAGTTAAAACTATCTTCACGCTGTATCCCTGACGGGGTAGTCAGAGAGGACAGATCGCCAGGCTTCGCAATCCATGCATACTTCTTTCGCTTCTTCGAGATTCATCATTCATCTTATCTGTCATTCCTCCCCTAACATTCCACGCAGCTACCCTGCACTCCATCCTCCACTTCCCGCCGTGTCGGGCCACGCGTGTAGGGTGGCGGTCCTCTACGCCGCTCTGGCACACACTTTTCGCACCAGCGGGGACGAACTGGTGCGCGTCGCCTCGGGGTACGCCCTAGCATCACTCGTCCTGGTGGCACTCGTGTTGGAGTAGAATTGCAGCCGTAGCTGGCAGGGATGGCGACGTGCACGCTTCTACTCTTCATCCCCATTTCTCTTCATTTTAGTTCAGAAAATTTACCATATTAATCGAGGGTCACTTGTGTTACTGTGCTTAAATATCATCTATAACCAAATTACAAAAGTTGATTTTTGACCCCATGACCACGATATACTTACGGGTACAACCCGTTTTTTTACCAAGCTCCGAAAATAGGATAGGTTCATAAGTCAATTAAGTATTTCTATGCAGCATGTTGAACCAATAAAAACTACATTTACTACATTACTACAGACTGTTTCAGTATTTGACTGCCGCGCTGAGATTTCGGGTTCGATGCCCGGGTCGCAACAAATAGGTTTTGTGTCCTTATAATATGTATGCATTTAGAAATGTTGTACTCGTATATGATTTTAATCTTTATTGTTAAAAAATGTTATTGTAAGTTTATTACTTGTCTAGAACACAAAGCACCATTTTTTTTATGTTTACGTGCCGTCGTTCCAGATGCAGGGGCAGCAAGAGCGGTGTGTGGGAGTCCCGGCCTTTTTGAGGCCGTCCTACCCACTTAACCCTACGGTGCACGGAATATAAAAAAAATACCCTCAATATTTATTAGAACGAAGTTCCTTACGGCAGGCTTGGAGGAGATAGGGATTTCGCTGCGCGACCGAACTGAAAAAAATGTGATAGTGAAACCGTAAGAAAAATTGGGTGGAATAAAACCGTTAATTGAGACGTGCGCAGGCGCGAAAGTCGTATACACAAGCGAGTAGTGTATAATACCTTTCTCTTTCTCCCTCTTTCAGTGAGGGTGAGGAGTGAGAGTGAGGGTGAGGGTGGGGGAGAGGGTGGTTTTTTTTTATTTTTTTTATTTTCTGCATTGGTTTTTTCGAAAGTTCGAACTTCGTTCCTACCTGGTGTCCCACGACACCACATCTTTTTTTATTTAAATCTATACTAATACTAGCAGTCCCACCCGATTTCGCTCGTGACATACTTCGAACCTTTTTTTTCTCTATTATTTGTGAATCTAAACCATCCAGGGTCCAGCCGTCTAGGATGATTTCAGTGACATACACACGCACACAAGAAATATATATATAAAGATTATAAAGCTGAAGAGTTTGTTTGTTCGGTTGGACGCGCTAATCTCAGGAACTACCGGGCGGATTTGAAAGATTATTTTTGGGTAATATAGCCCATTTATTGTGGAAGGCTATAGGCTATATATTATTACGCTACTGCAGTGGGGAGCAGAGCAGTAGTCATAAATGTCGACAAATCGGGCAAATTTTTATGCATCATTGTAGAATTTATAAGCGGCGGGATTAAATAGGTGACGGGAGGTCGAAATATTCCACGGGCGAAGCTGTGGTGGATCTAGTTAAATGATAAATGGATAAATACGAAATGAGTATATTAGAGGGAGTTTGAGAGTGGCGCCTGTGACGGAAAATATGTGAGGGAACCGTCTGTCTTGGTATGGGCATGTGATGAAAAGGGATGAAAGTCATGTCACTAAAAGAACCATGAATTTAAAAGTTGATGGATGATGTTTGATGGTTTAGTGAGCTAGAGGAATGCCAAAAAAAAAGGGTGGACTGTGTAAAGAGTGATATGAATATGAAAGGAGTGAATGATCAGATGACGAATAACAGGGATGAATGGAAGAAGACACACTGCGCCGACCCCAAGTAAGTTGGGACAAGGGCAAGAGGATGATGAATTGAAATGATAAATTGATAGGTAGTTAAGTAAAAAAATAATAAGTACTACACTTAATACGTACCTTATGTCGCACGTAGGCAGACAAGTCGTGCATGTGATCGTGCAAGTCGTCGAGGAAGTCGTCCCGCTGCGCGCGCTGTTCGTCTGTCAGCCCTTCCCCGCGCAGTTCCACGCTTAGTACCTCACACATCATACCCAGCACACTGATGCGGAGGGTGTACGACTGACGCACACAACAGGGAGTTTAATATGGATACTTCATGGCCAAAAAGGGTTTTAATAGCAGTAAGGTGGAAGACTTAGAAATGGAAAACCATTTCTGGCCAAATATAAAAAATCTTTCTATTAAACTGTCTATGCTGTTGATTGATGGCACTTGGATCACAATTTTCATTGAACCTTCAAATATCGTCAACATTGGCATTACGGCAGTTACGCCTTTGCCTAGGCACAGAAATAGCGGTAAAAAAAACAAAATGTCATATCACACATATTTTTTTTAGGCAAAGGTAGATTTTATGCCACTGGTGACATAGTGAATGAATATTTGTAGTATATTCTACTAAAATGAAAATAAGGGTAATAAATTTTGGTCAATCCCCATTCAATGCATTTTGATTCTAATCCACCTGTGACATTAATCCACACCTATTACCTACGTCTTGTACATAGGATTTTATCTTTTTGCACAACACTATTTTGAGAGAAAAGATTTTATCTTTTCACATTACACTATTTTGAGCGAAAATTTTATGTTAAAATATTGTTAAATAGCATAATTGATATAGCTTGTACAATCAACATTTTCACAAACCTCGTCACTCTCCAGGTACCTCACACATGATACGCTTAGTACCTCACACATCATACCCAGCACACTGATGCGGAGGGTGTACGACTGACACACACAACAAGGAGTTTAATATGGATACTTCATGGCCAAAAAGGGTTTTAATAGCAGTAAGGTGGAAGACTTAGAAATGGAAAACCATTTCTGGCCAAATATAAAAAAACTTTCATTTAAACTGTCTATGCTGTTGATTGATGGCACTTGGATCACAATTTTCATTGAACCTTCAAATATCATCAACATTGGCATTACGGCAGTTACGCCTTTGCCTAGGCACAGAAATAGCGGTAAAAAAAACAAAATGTCATATCACACATATTTTTTTAGGCAAAGGTAGATTTTATGCCACTGGTGACGTCATAGTGAATGAATAAAAAAAAAAACTTTATTTTGCATAGACCATTTTAACGGCGCTTACAAAATGTCATACACTATTTAAAATATTTAAAGCGACCACCGGTTCGGAACGCGGCCCACCTGAGAAGAACCGGCAAGAAACTTAGGAAGGCTTTTTTTTTGATGGCCTATTTACAATTTAATATTATTTCACTTTGCCAGCAGATCATTTCCAGGCGTCCCTGTCCTGCAAATAGTCTGTAACGGAGTAAAAACCTTTTTCACAAAGCTTGTTTTTAATAAACTTTTTAAATTTATTTAATGGTAAATTTCACAGGTCACAGGGAAGCCTGTTGTAAAATCGTATACAGTTACCCTGGAAAGAATCGCCAATCTTATTTAGTCGACTGTGGTGGACTGAAAGATAATTTTTTATTTCTAGTGTTTATATTATGTTTATCACAGAGTTTAGAAAACTGTCATAGATTTTTCTGGACATACATAAGATTGGCAAAAATGTATTGTGATGGTACGGTTAGAATATTTACTTCTTTGAATTTTTCTCGGAGAGAAACTCTGGGGCCCAAATTATAAATAGCGCGTACAGCCCGCTTTTGTAGAACAAAAATAATATTTAAATCTGCAGCACTCCCCCAAAGGAGAATACCGTAAGACATAATACTATGAAAATAGCTGAAGTAAACCATTCTAGCCGTATCCACATCTGTTAGAGTCCTGATCTTTTTTACAGCGTATGCAGCCGAACTTAATCTAGAGGCTGTCTTTTCTATGTGTGGGCCCCACTGCAAATTGGCATCAATAGTTATATCGAGGTTACAGTTAATTCTACAAACTCTAACACTTGTCCATTCAGTTGAACATTGGCCGCAACTTGTTTTACATTTGGTAGAGTAAATTTTATACATTTAGTTTTATTTTCATTAAGGCAAAGATTATTTGAGCTGAACCAATGAACTACTCTTGCAATTGCATTGTTGACATCGTCATAGTTATCTAATTGTCTTTTAATTTTAAAAATTAATGAGGTGTCATCTGCAAACAAAACAATCCTATTCCTGTCCCCTACATAAAATGGTAAATCATTAATATAAATGAGGAACAAGAATGGCCCAAGTATCGAGCCTTGCGGCACACCTATTGTAACCATGGATCCTACAGAACGTGTACCATTAATATCGACCCTCGGTATTCTATTGTTCAAATATGAAGACAGAAGGTCGAGAGCTTTGCCTCTTATTCCATAGTGGTGTAATTTTTTGCACAGCGATTCATGTTGAACGCAATCAAAAGCCTTTGATAGATCGCAAAATATACCTAATGCATCGTGCTTGTCTTCCCAAGCTTCATGAATACATTTTAATAACTCAACACCAGCATCGGAAGTTGAGCGCCCTTTCGTAAACCCAAATTGATTCGCATCAAGTATTTTATGACTATTAAAATGGGATAGCATTTGATTCAAGATTATTTTTTCAAATACTTTGCTCAAAGTTGGCAGCACTGACACTGGTCGGAAATATGACGGCTCTGTAGCGCTGCCAGCCTTGAACAAGGGAACGACTTTGCTGTGTTTCATTAAATCAGGAAATGTACCACTAGAAACACAGTCATTAAACACAGTTGCTAAATGGGGCGCAATTACCTCAATTATACATGATGCAGTTTTGACCGATAATCCCCAAATGCCCGCGGTTTTCTTAATTTCGATACATTTAAATGTTTTTACAATGTCCTGAGCACAAATATCTGTGAATACAAATGCATCCCTGCAACAAAGAACAGATTCTTCTAATAAAAGTTCAGCGGAACTGGAAGATGCTTGGAGAGATTTTGTTGTCAATATAGGTACATTTTTGAAAAAATGTTCAAACTCCGTAGCCACTTCCAGGTCCCCTGTAACATGGCAACCATTTACTTTTAAGTGGAAATCCCTTTCAGTCACTAAAGATCTACCGCATTCAGAGTTAATGATGTTCCAAGTCATTTTTATTTTATTTACAGAATTAGAAATTTTATTTTTAATGAAGTTTGACTTAGCAAGATGACACGTTTGTTTAAATATCTTTGAATAATTTTTAACATATTCCTGAAAGGTTTGCCTAAAATTATATGATTTTTCTGAATATAATTCAAATAATTTATTTCTACTTTTAAAGATACCTGGTGTTGCCCAGTCACTGAAAACAGGACAACCACCAATATGTAGTGTTTTTGAGGTAAAAACTTTGCCAAACTCATCACTAATCAAATTAAATAAGTGTTTATATGACTGGTCTACACAAGTGAAGTTAGGTAGATATGGTAATCTCTTTAATACATTTTCTTTAAAATTATTCAAACGACTTTGGTTAATTGGTACATATTTAATTTGTTTATTGCTGACTTTGTTACTACTTTTAGGAAATTTCATGCAGATTAAAGGATTTAAATACATTTTTCATTTTATTTCTCTCTGATGGAGTTAATGATGTATCTAATATATCAACATTAAACTCTCCACAAACTATTATAGATTTCTTAGAACATTGGCATTTGAACAGTGCTTCTTCAAGCTTTTCTTCAAATTTAATGTACGGAGCTTTAGGGGGACTGTATACGCTTAACAAGATGAAATGCTCAAATTCAATTCAAAATAGAATATTTGTAGTATATTCTACTAAAATGAAAATAAGGGTAATAAATTTTGGTCAATCCCCATTCAATGCATTATGATTCTAATCCACCTGTGACATTAATCCACACCTATTACCTACGTCTTGTACATAGGATTTTATCTTTTTGCACTAAACTACTTTGAGAGAAAAGATTTTATCTTTTCACATTACACTATTTTGAGCGAAAATTTTATGTAAAAATATTGTTAAATAGCATAATTGATATAGCTTGTACAATCAACATTTTCACATACCTCGTCACTCTCCAGGTACGGTTGTATAGTAGCAATGGCATTGGTCATCTCTTTAGGCAGGTCCTTGGTAAGTTCTAACAAGAAGGCGCCACAGTTACGTGCCGCTCCCTGTTCGGTACCCGCACCGGCGTTGTCTTCATCTGTAGAAGCTAAGGCTTCAGCTATTTCACGTACCTACAAATAAAAAAAAATTAAGCCTAGATGATAACAGACATTATATACAATAATATAATTGAAATGAAACTTTTTTATTGACATTGAGAGAAATTTTACAGCTGTAAAAAAAAACACATTTTTTGGTTAAGCGACCTGTTGTTTTGAAGTGAAACTTCTTTATAGACGTATGAGAGAATTTTAATAGCTATAAAAAATGTGGTACACACATATATAAAAAAAATACGGCATAAAATATGTAATAAATAATATGAACTATAAAATAAATTTGTAGTGGCAGGTATTTGAATTTGAAATTTCTCATAGTGAATAGTAAAACATATTTCATTTGATGCCCATATTGAGGGAGTTGTGAGAAAATATGCACTCTGCCAATTTGTGGTGGCTGCCATTTTGGACAGATTTTCATCAAAAACTTAAAACTTCAACTTTCAAACAATATCAAATCGATTTATCTATTCTAAAGTTATGATGCCACAGATACACACGTCAAACTTATGATACCGTCGCTTTAGCGTCGGGGTTAAAAATATTATGAATAAACTTACCATTTGAGGTCCAAATGTTCCAATTCCAAAATCTTTTGTTAACTGCACAACTCCTGCGCATATAGGGGATATGGCATGCTCTACCATTTGAAGGACCTGTAAATATGATGTTGCTCATAAGCATCCTAATAATATTATAAATGCGAAAGTTTGTAAGAATGGATGTTTGTTACTCTTTTACGTAAAATCTACTGAATGGATTTTAATGAAACTTTACAATGATATAGCTTATACATCAGAATACCAGATAGGCTACTTCTCATCCCGGGAACAAGTTCCTTTGGGAAACGGGAACAAGTTCCTTTGGGAAACGGGAACGGAAAACTTCTCTAAGCGGGCGAAGTCGCGGGCGTCACTAGTAGGTCATATAATAGTGTTGTGGTAGTCAAAAATTGAAAACAACTTTTCATGAAAAGAACCATATCAGTGTTTTATACAAATATAATATTTACCTGCACTAGTTTGATTAGACATGAGGTACCATGGTTATACTTTTTGATGAGGACACCAAGAACCTGAAAGACAGTTTCTCGGACTGATTTGTTCTTAATTATTTGTTCTTCTAGAGCCTTGTAACAAGGTTCTGCTACCATACTGAAAAATATACAACACATTTTTATTGTTATTGAATTAAAAACAATGTCCATATTGCTGGTATGAATAGAGTGAGTTAATAATGGTTAATAGGTATCTAAGTGTATAGGACAGTTGGTGGGGGCCTGGCCATTTACTGACACAACTGCATGCCAAAGTAAGCTGTATTATGTGTCTGTAATGCCACAATGTGACAGCGAGCTTTACAGGGACTACTATTTTTTAAAAGGAAATTTGAAAAAGCCATATTTCAAATGAAATTAATTAGACTTCTACTCAATACAAAGGTTTAACAAAATTTGATCATAAATTAAGTGATACATGTATCAGATCAGCCCTTAATGTTACTTTAACATTCCAATTTTTTAATTTCAAATAAACACTATTTAAGCTACTAAATTAGTTAATAAGTACATGGTCCACCAGAGGTCAACATTAGAACATCACTTACGAAACAAAATTATCTTCTGCTAATGGTGGGTCCCAAAGCTTAGATAGTGGTTGCTGTAACAGCAAATGTAACGTTACTAGTGCTGCTTGTTTATCAGATTCGGTCCAACCACAGAATTCATCATCATCTGTTGGTGCCTTCTTGCCTTTTTTACCCAGGCTCAGCTTTGTTGAATTCTGTAAGAAAATTATATAGTCAGAAGATTAATAAGTAGTACTACAATATTGTTGTTTTTTCAGTAATGTTTTTATCATTCTTATTGATGTTTCCGAAGCACAGTGATGGTGTATGAGACTGATGTTCACAACCCTTACGACGTCAAGTCAGCACTTCTTGGGTCTTCCCCTCTTACCGAAACCCGGCGGGGCTGACCTGGCCAGACATTTGTTTTCCACGTAGCCCGGCGATTGCCGCAAGACGTGACAATACCACGAAAGCGACACTCTTGCAACTTATCTGCGATGTCACGGACGTGAAGGCAGCCGCGCGTGCGAGAGTTCCTCACGCGGTCCATTCGCGTGACTCATCACATCCACCGCAGCATCTTCATTTCCGTGACACGCAGCTCCTGCTTGTGTCGCTCCACTATCGGCCACGACTCACTGCCATGTAAAAGGACAGACACCGGTCATCTCCCGCCATTTAGCCCACGCGACAGCAATGCGGGACTTGACATCATAATCGATGTCACTGGACGTGCGAAATACAGATCCCAGGTATTTAACCTGGTCCGTGCGCTTGAACAAATCACCGCCTATGCGGACGGATGTGAGATCTGTTGAGTTTAGGGCCAAGTCCTCGCCACATTTAGTTTCAGACCTTACACGCCTTCACACGTCGCACCAATCTGCCCCAGGCCGCGTCTGCCAGCGCAATATTGTCAGCATACATGAGCAACCATGGAGGCTGCTCATGCGAGTCTCTGATGCTGTCCGACAATTCGTCTAATATCACACTGAACAGAAGCAGACTAAGAACCGAACCCTGGTGTACCCTGACGGTGATAGGAAAGGGTTTCGCGTCGCCAATAGCAGTCAGAACTATGAATTCGGAGTCACGGTACATGTCCTGGATAGTGTCAATCTATTATACTTTTCCATTGTTTGTTTCGGCAGGTGGCTTTTATGGGAGTGACGCCCTAAGACCTCCCAACCTCAAGGGGGAAAGCCAGCGCCAGAGCCTCGTCCGTTAAGCAGCAGGTGCACGCACTAGCACGTGAGGTTGACTTGCGCCCCGAAGATCTTGGTGGGGCTCCCTACACCCACAAATAGTAGGAAAACATGTTATAATAAATTAATAAATATGTAGTTTTGTGCAAATGCAACTAGACTACATATTTACTAGTCTAGATTAACTATCTAGATCCTATAGCACCATCTTATATTGCATAATTACGCAAGATGGTTCTGTGTAAGAAATGTCGCAAAACATTTATTTATTTACTACTAGTTGACGCCCGCGGCTTCGCCCGCGTAGATAAGTTTTCCCGTTCCCGTTTCCCACAGGAACTTGTTCCCGAGAAAAAAGTAGCCTATGTGTTATTCTAATGTATAAGCTATATTATTGTCAACACGGCAATGGGCTCACCACCTATTACGTGGGACAGGAATCCACACGGTGAAAAGTGGGCATATAATATGCCTCTGCCACCCCTTCGGGGATAAGGCGTGATGGATATTTATTTATTTATATTATTGTAAAGTTTCATTAAAATCCATTTGGTAGTTTTTACGTGAAAGAGTAAAAAACATCCATACAAACTTTCGCATTTATAATATTATTAAGATATAATATACAAGCATTTGCACTGATCTTGCCAGGGATCAGTAGAGTAAATACTGAGGAACTGACACTACCAATTAATAAATCTTCTACTATAGTGAACATCATGATATATGCAACAGAGTAAAAAAAAAAACTTGGATGTGTACTAACATCGGCAGTCAATTTAGTGTCCTTTGTTTTCATTATTTGTGTGAACAAATACATTATCATCTTTAAAATGTTTAGGTTTTTGACACGCAGATCAGTTTCAATTTCATTGTCTTGAAGCAATAGTTCATAGTGGTTACATAAATTTTTAGCAGCTCTCACTATGTGATCAAATCCTGAAAATATTTTAAAACATGTTTTAAGATTTTAGTTTTTGGATAATTAGTACTTTTTAGAGAATTAGTATTATGCAATTGATCCTCTGAGCTACAGAATCCCACCACAACAATTTATTTATTTTGTAAATTGAAGTTCCAGAGTAAAATGTACCTGAAATATGTTGATGACGCTGATGCACAGAAAAACTCAAGTGAGTTTATGCCATTATGCGGCATCTTACGGTTGTTAAGTTTATGTATTTTCTTGATTTGTAACAATAAAAAAAAAGATAACCAAATTGGCATATTACAATGTTCTCCATGAGGCTAATAATTCTATAAGGTCAAAAAGGTGTCCCACATTGACCATTTTAGACTGGGCTATCTCCCATTATAACAATTTAAATATCTTCTTACTAATTTTAAAAATAAAAATAACAGATTCATGTCCCAGTCAGAACCAAATACATGTAAATATTAATTAATAAAAATTGTGGGACACTTTTTACTTTTTACACAGTGCCATCTAGCCCAAACAAACAATCTAAACTCTGAAACCAACATTTGTAGATCACACAAATATTTGTTCCAACCCGGGACCTCAGCGATAAATATAAAGACTGTTATTTATGCAGCTAAAAATTCAATTTTGTCATAAAACAGTCCCAAATTTTATGGCGACAGTTACACCCACAATATCAAAATCTATCTATACTAATATTATAACGCTGAAGAGTTTGTTTGTTTGGTTGAACACTCTAATCTCAGGATCTATTTGTCGGACTTGAAAAAATTTTTTTGTCTTAGATAGCCCAGTTATCAAGAAAGGCTATAGGCTATATATCATTACCCTACTACACTGGGGAGCAGACCAGTAGCATCATTGTAGAATTTATAAGCGACGGGATTAAATATGTGCGACGGGAGGTCGAAATATTCCACGGGCGAAGCTGTGGGGATCATCTAGTACTTAATATTATAAAGCTGACATGTTTGTTTGGTTGAACGCGCTAATCTCAGGCACTACTGGTAGGAATTGAATTTTTTTTTTGTGTTAGGTAGCCTCTTTATATATACGGCTATATCATTACGCTACTACCTTGGAGAGCGGAGCAGTAGCCATGAATGTTGACAAATGGGGCAAATTTTTATGCAATTGTAGAATTTATAAGCGCCCGGATTAAATAGGTGCGACGAGATGTCGAAGTATGTCACGGGCGAATCCGGGGGGGTCACCTAGTGAAATATAAGTATCGTGTAACAAAATCGGTTGAGCTATTGGGAGCGACAGGTCTGCAACGGCTCTTTTGGGTTTCGCCGCCGTCGGATAATAGTGAGGATTGTTCACCTTTATTTATGACATTCCATTCCAATTTGTTACCGTGTACAATGATGGAAAAGTATGTATCAAAGTGCTCCAAGATATATTCCACACCCTCAGAGTTGAATGCCCGTGCAGCATCTGAAATAATGTATGATGATGAGTATATAAATGAGAGTAAAATAACAGATAAATATAATAAGAAATCACTGGTACCTTGTAGTTTTGAAAGTAACACCCGTGGTTGTACAATATCTTCAACATGATATTGCCCCGCATGAGATTCTAGTAACTCATCTTTTTTCAATGGTATAGCAAACTCAAAATGACTCATACTGAGGCTTATGATATTTATAAAATAGCTATATTTCATATAAATTAACAGAAAATCAATAACAACAAACAATCAGCGGCAAACGTTTATTTTCAAAAAAAAATTTTTTTAACAGAGACTTGGCATGGATACAAGAACTTTACAGGTCGCGCGGCGAATGATGAGCTCTGACAAAAATTAGTGAGGATAGTTTGCGCATGTATAATCGCGAACAATAATATTATTACACAAAGAATCAAGTTTAATACGACTTTGCTAGTCTGCTTTGAACCATTAAACATTTTTTTTATAACGTAGGTAGGTGGGTACTTAAGTAGGTATATATTATATACAACAAGTGAGTTCAAAGTGTTTTGCAAGTGAGTTCAAAATATTAAACCATGATAGGTAGGTATATTATTTATTTTTCAGCGATTGTATTAAAAAAAAAAACTATCTTATTGTAATATTTTAATGTATAAATAGGTATATAATGTGTGTGACACTGACAATACTAATTAAAATAAAAGAAGTGTAAGTCTCTGCTTACCCCAGTGAATGTTAGCCGTGATTTTTTTTTTGTATTAAACAAATGAAATTGTCGAAAATTTATAACTAAACTAACTATCTTCACGCTGTATCCCTTACGGGGTAGTCAAAGAGGACAGATTGCCAGGCTTTGCGATCAATGCATATTTATTTCGCTTACTTAAAATTCATCAACCGCTTCATACACGCACGTCTGGGTATCCGAGTACTTTAGACTTTTCCGTTTTAGAGCAACCTGCTCACATGATCTTCATATGCAAGTCTCGGCCTACACTGATTCTATTCTTCGTCAATCGTTCCCCACTGCTTCGTTGGCCGTGTCCAAACCAACGAAGCACGCCCTTTTCCAGTTTAACGCTGATACTTTATAACGGTCGACGGGCTTGGTAGGGGTGGTGCGCACTAGGTAGCAACAACACACCTACATACACCCATCAGGTACGTTTGGTAATCCCTGGAGATGTGTAAGTAACACTATCTCAAAGAATCACCGGTGCACCAGCTAGCAGAGCATGTGTATAGGGAGTGAGTATGGACCAACCTGGAGCAGAGAAATACCAGAATTTATAAAGAGAGGGCGCCAGGTATATCTCCATCAAACGAATGATGCAATTAAAAAACTCAAATGTTATCAACTTATTAATTATATTTATTTAAACTATATCCATATGTAGACATGAATATACATATATGAAAGTAAAAAGAAATGGTTAAGTCATGCATAGTGGGATCCATATATATATATATATGGTCACTTAAAATAAGTTTATATTTAGTACAAATAAAAAATTAAACCAAAGTCCATACTTTGGTTATAAAGGGGCGTGGCCTAAAATGACCAATATTAAAGCAGTTGTCAGATGCCTTAAAAATATCTAAATTATATACAGACATACATTTAAACTATTTCTCAGTTTAGTTAAACACACAACGCCACTTCCTATCATCATCATCATCATCATACACTACAACATAACAAGGTAAAAATAAAGTTTCACATTAATATTCCTTTGTGATAATTAAAAGATTATAAAATATATGTAACTGGAACGTCACATCGGTAGTCCAGTATATTAAAGTAGTTGAAAGCTATATATGTAATAGAAAAATGAATATTTAAAGTTATTCCCTTTAAACTATCAACATCAGTCGGCCTTTAGCGGGTTATTATACATAGAAACTAATTACAGATTACTACTTCTCTGGATATAAGATTGGGGAACATCCAAATCCTTCACATCTCTTCCTATTCTAGAAGTCCAGGTAGTAGGTAACCAGAGTAGAGAGAAATATCCTCTTTGCACATTGTCTCAGCTTACTTTAAGTCCTCTTACAGACATTCAGGAGTAAAAAATGTAGAATGCAGAGAACGTGAAACACGTTAAACTCAATTATTATGTAGATATAAAATAAAGAACCAAACCGAAAAAGAACAAAAACGAAAAACATAAACCTAAAAACATAAACCCCACTTATTTCAGTGGGGTTTTAACTAGATCCTTCTATCATCATCCTTTTTCATATTATTTGCTAAGTCTCTTGATAAGCAGACTCAGCAACAATTATTATTTCTACATATTTGCTAAAAAGACTTCGGATATTAATCCGATTTAAATCACCATGACAGGCATATTCTCATGATGCCATGTCGTCGCAAAAAAGCAGCTTTCTTTTTTTTCTCCCGCTCGATTACAGCAGGCTAAAGTCATACGGCCTATACAACCTTGACAAATAATCAAAAAATAAATAAACAAAACCAACATGAAAACCTTACTATTCCTGTTTGTCACACCCAATCTATCTAAGTTCAATGTCCAGCACCAAACTGAAAAACACCATAGACGCACGCGTTAATTTTAGAACGCGCCATAAGAGTCGAAACGTTTTGACAACGTCAAACTCATGTCGTTCCGAATAAACACAAACAACGTGAAATATTATAAACTTTTAAATAATTAGACAAATGACTTTAGAGTTATAACTAAAGTATTGTGAAAATTGAGTTTGTTTCCACAAAAGGGATGTATATAAAAATAAGGTTAGTAAATCAAATCCCTTGAATATGTAACCGACACTCAGAAGTGTTACAACTTTTATTCAAACCTGCCATAATGCGTATCACTTCGTTACGTATTCGGTCGACCAAAGTTACGCCGCACAATTTTTGAAGTGAACGCATCTCCACAGCATTCAATTTACTTTCATGCATCTGCTGACATACCCAGGTTTTGCTACCGTAAAGCAACGTTGGCACTATCACTGCGTTATGTTTCGCCAATAATAATAATTATAATTTGTATAAATATTTGATCAAATAAATTACATAATAAACCATTGTTCTTTCTTGTCCAGATTGGATAGACAATTTTCTCGGGGCATCAAAACCTCAATACGCTGTTAAAAGATTTGCCAAAAAGAGTAGAATATTTTATGTGCGTGACAGTACCGAGACTAGTGACAACACGTGCCGACATATCACGGAGTAGTGTGCAGCTGTGCCCTAGTGTGCGTGTAGGATTTCGACCACTCCTGCGTCCACGCTCCCACTCTCCCGCCCTTCACCCCATATCACCCCGCCAATTAGACCTAATTTATGAGTTCTGCGCATTCCCCTTCCACTTTCTTACAGAGCTCATCATTCGCCGCGCGACCTATACCTTCGCTTTTGTTTTGCTACATAGTCTCGTGTAGGTAGGTACCTTATGGGGCTAACAGACGACCGGATTTGATAACGACCCGACCGCGGATTTGATTTGCCACCCGACCAAATCTTATCGTGTGTACAGCAGTCCGGCGGACATAATTATTATTAATTGAGTCCGTTTCGATCCGCATCGGATATGATCAATGTTGCCGTTCTAGCTACTTTGACGTAAATTTTCCCAGATTTAATTTAATTTTTTTCTAATAGGAGACTTTTTCACATTTTTTTCCAAATGTTGCCAACATAGTTAGTTTGTCAAAAATGTCCCCAGAACAGATTTTACTTTTTCGTACATTTTTCCCCAGAAAGAAAAAAGAGCTACGTTAATACAAATACCAGTTATCTACACAAATAAATAAAATTGAAATGCGTGTGTGTGTGTGTGTGTAATTTCAATTTAGCAGCTTTTTAAAGATTTTTTTTTTAAAGATTATCCTTTATTATAAAATTTTCATTTCCCCAAAAGTTCCTTACATAATTAAAAAAAAAACTAACTGACTATCTTCACGCTGTATCCCTGAGGGGGTAGTCAGAGAGGACAGATCGCCAGGCTTCGCGATCCATGCATACTTCTTCCGCTTCTTCGAGATTCATCAATCGCTTCATACACGCACGTCTGGGTATCCGAGTACTTTTGACCTTTCCGTTTTTGAGCAATCTGCTCACGTGGTCTTCATATGTAAGTCTCGGCCTTCCCTGACTCCTTCTACCCTCTACTTTTGAACAATATATATTCTTCGTCAATCGTTCCTCACTCATTCGTTGGACGTGTCCAAACCAACGGAGCACGCCCTTTTCCAGCTTAACGCTGACACTTTCATTCAAACCTGCCATATTGCGTATCACTTCGTTACGTATTCGGTCGGCCAAGGTAACGCCGCACAATTTTCGAAGTGATCGCATCTCCACAGCATTCAATTTACTTTCATGCATCTGCTGACATACGCAGGTTTCACTACCGTAAAGCAAAGTTGGCACTAGCACTGCGTTATGAATCGCCAGTCGTGCTTCTTTTACGATGCTTTGTCGCTTTACTAACTGGGACAAAGCACCGTTAACTTTGTTTCCGGCAGCTACTCGCCGTTCTACATCCAAATCACATCTTCCATCCGCGCTAAACATACTTCCTAAATACACAATTTCATTCACTTGCTCTAGACGTTCCTGGTTTACCCTAATCTCGCATTTAGTTCTTACGTCACCTCTTTCAAATACTAGAACCTTAGTTTTACTTGCATTCAAGCGGAGACCCTTACTTTCACACCCCTCTTTCATATTAGTGACTAATGTCTGTAGGTCGGCTTCTGATGAGGCCATGAGCACCGCATCATCAGCGTACAGCAGACAGTTTACTGTAAAGTCACCCAAATTCACACCCATATTAAAATCTTTCAACTTCTGCAGGCAACTGTCCAGATACACTATGAACAGCCAGGCGGACATGACACAACCCTGTTTGACGCCTGTACAGACATCAAAAAGAGGTGACACATCCCCCCCTACTCGCACGCAAGCCTTACAGTCCCTATAAAGCGACTGTATTGCTCGCAGTAGCGACCCGACCACACCATATCCTGGCAGCAAGTCCCACAGCGTTTCTCTCACAACATTATCAAATGCTTTCTCTAGATCCACAAAAGCGCAGAAAACCTTCTGGCTAAGAGCCAGAAACTTTTCCGCGATCATGCGGAGAGAAAACACTTGATCCATGCAACCTCTTCCACGTCGGAATCCGCATTGAGCCTCCCATAAATACCTTTCAGACTTTTCTTGCATTCGTGCCGTTATAACCTTTGCATACACCTTACTAGCTAAGCTGACCAAGCTGATCGCCCTGTAGCTGGAGCAGTTTAGGCGCGAGCCTTTCCCTTTGTAAATAGGTACTACAACTGCTACTCGCCAGTCATCCGGGACCTCACCTGTCCGCCAGCACAAGTTGCATAACAGACATAGTGTGTCCCAGACACGCGACCCACCGTACTTGATCATCTCAGCAGTACCTCTGTCTTTTCCCGCTGCCTTACCACATTTCATACTTCTTATCGCTTGTTCTATTTCTTTCATACTAATGACTTCAATGACATCGGGATCCGGAGCATCGAAGTGAGCTCCACTTCCCGATGTGGCATCTCTGTCTTTTCTTGCATACATCTTTACCTTACATAATTAATTATTATTATCTGAGCCTGCCTCGATCCGCATCAATCTGGATCAATGTTGCCGTTCTAGCTACTTTGTCGTAAATTTCCCCAGATCTAATTTATTTTTTCCTCAAAAAGACACTTTTTTATACATTTTTTCCCAATGTTGCAGTCTTAGTTCGTCGTAAATATTACCAGAACTGATTTAACTTTGCCTAAAAATATACTTTTTCGTACATTTTTCCCCATAAAGGAAAAAGAACTACATTAATACATAGCGTATTTGCTTTATGGAAAGGAATACTTCGCAATCCAGTTATCTACAATCAGATAAATAAAATTGAAATGTCAGATTGTAATTTCAAATTAACACTTTTTCACTAAATGCATATAAAAGTATGTACCTTATTATATAATTTTCATTTCCCCAAAAGTTCCCAAAATTTTTATTTTACCCCAGAATAGGGAAAAAGCCGCCAATCTGGACACCCTGTCTGGTCGTCTGCCGTCCGGTGCGGTCTGATCCGGTCGTCTGTTGCGACAACAGATTTGGTCGGCGGACTCAGCGGATTTGATCTGTCGAGGTCCGGTAGACCAAATCTGAACGTGTGTTAGCGCTTTTAGAGTATACATTGTAGGTATATTTTAAAACTGATTTTAACGCGTAGACAGAGAATACTATAGACGAATTGATAGCTTTTGTTTCACTCACACAAGAAAGAAAGCAACTTATGCCTGTCTAGTGGAAAGAAAAGAAACATAATGATTAGATTTTGTGTCCCATTGAGCATGCCGGTTTTTCCAGCACAATCTTTTTTTTTTTTTTTTCTTTTTCTTATGGCCCCGGCAATTCCGCCACTGTCTAACGTGCAATGGAGTTTTCCATGTGTATACTATTGATAAGCAACATTAACAATTTTGTATTGACTAATTGTGTATCTTGATTGTGTTATTAAATTAAAATTTCACTGAAAAATATACATAAAGGTATATAATTTAAAAATATACATAATTTAGATACTATGGTAAGGTACATAGTATTTGCAAGTTCCGAAGGAGACTATTCAAAGCCTAATATCATTGTGACGGATGAACGCCATCAGGGTAGAAAGAAATTGTCGGGAAGGATGGGCTAAAAGAGACTTAACATTAACTGGAAGAGTAATTTTTAGCCTAACAAGTTCGCTATATAAGTCAGAATTGTTCTGAGGACAAGAGAAGAAGATATGCTCTAAAGATCCTTCATCAAAGCCACATTCACACAGTGATGAGTCTCTTACTCGGATTTTATGTAAAAACACAGGAGAGCAGCAATGGCCCAAGCGAAGACGGCAGATGACAGATATTACAGACTTAGGTATTTTTTTAAAACGGTAAAACCATGGTTTTAGTGTAACGTTCGAATTTATTGAGTAATAATTTTTCCCTTTAATTTTGCCCGTTTCAGACCACTGAGCTTGCCATGATGCCAGAAGCATTTTACTTGGAAGATTTAATAAATCATATCCCTGGCAGTTATGATGTTATGATAATCTTGAAAATGAGCGAAACAAAGTTTGACAGCTGTTTGCAGTTCATTGTCATTATTGTAAAAAAAATAGCTATAAAGCGGTTTAGTGTTATATTTCATTGTGGATTAATATGACGTACGAAATATTAATTCAATTCAATAAAAGATGGTGCGATGTATTGTTTTAGGATGTAAGAGTGATGGTGAAAAAAAACTATCTTTTCATTCGTAAGTACTACCAAGTTTTATAAGTTACTAGGTTTTAATAGAAGTCTATTGTGCATCTTGCATTTAAGATGGAATTTTATAAATAAATAAGGTCAGATATGTTAGGTGTTTGACTTCTTAAATAATGATATCTGACCTTATTTAAAAAAAATTAAATAAAAATCAGAAATCCTTATTAAATAAAAGTCAGTGTCGCCCTATCAGGTACCTATGCTAAATTACCCCAGATCTGATTTTATTTTAGAACAAAATGTTGGTCGTGTCATACATCCTACATTTATTTAAACATAATAGACGTACAAAAATGGGAGACATACAGAAAATTAACTTTGGGATATATTTATTGAATAATATATATTGGGATATATAATAATTTTTTTCTTTTTATCCTTTTTTTGAGCCTTTACTTACCACGTAATTAACGTTATGTATATTTCGCCCAAATTTTCCACTTTAGTGGTCGGTGTCTGCTATGCTAGACTAATAGTAGCAGCTGTAATGTCTTTGTTGTCGATGCTGTTAAAAACTACTGCTTCCTAATCTCCCAATCTCTTTTAGTAGGTATCCGCTCCTGTGCTCGACTTTGTTCATTTGACAGCAGGTGTATCAGCTTGCATTGTATCTGAATATACTTAAGCACTTGTTATGTTTTTTTAATGTTTTCTGTTTAATTAAATAATTATTGGATTTTTTGCAGTTTTCCTAAAAGTGGCGATTCGCATCAGATTTGGATAACAGCTACAGGACGAACCAATGGGTCACCAAAACCAACTTCAAGAATTTTCAGCAAACATTTTGAACAAAAGTTTTTATTTAAAAAGAAGAAAAAGATTGATAGCTTTACTTTTTTTATTACATAGTGATGAATTTAAAAAACATAATAATATATATTTTTTGGGAGATACTTTTTTTTATAACAGTCTCTGCCTGCTAACAAAATGTTTATTATGTTAATTAACTGCAAAACTAAATAAACATATTAAAAAAATAACACTGTATTATTTACTCACGAAAACTAGAACCTATCTAGCTCTGAGGTGCAGTTGGTAGTAATGAGTTTAGGTATTTTCTATGCGAGTGTTAGGGTGTTTCCAAATACCCTCACCTACTAGCGGTGTAACTGGTAACTAACGGATGAGACAACTATGCATGTGCTCTTACGGGATTGGGAGGTCAGAAAGCAGTCGCTCACAACAATTCCGAAAAATAAAAGCCAAATGATCAAAAGAACTGTAATGTGCGAGTTGCACTCGTGCATCAAGTGTTCCGTACCGAACGTTCCGTGTTACGTATTGTACTAATTATATCATGGCAATATAATGAGTACATTATACTGCCATAATAAAATTAGAACGATATTCGAGGCAATTGCCGATTAAGCTGGACCTCCAAATTGTTATTTTCTCTGTAATTTGCATTGTTATTTTCAAAGTCTTAAAACTAGCATCATCTATTTGTTTTTTATAACAGTTTATTAATTGTGTTGTAAGACTTAACTTTAGGCCAAAATATGTGATTTTAGTTCAACTGGAACCACCATATAGGTTTTCGAACCAAACCTAATCTTACTATACTTATTACCGGTACTTCCTGTTGACCTAGAATTGTCAATTTTAGCTAAAAGCAAGGTCTTATAGCACAAGTAAAGACAAAAATCCAAAACATAAAAAAGTTGAAAACTTAAATAAATTCTGTGACGACCTCAATATCTCGTACAAATTTCAACTTTCTGTTGCTGAGAAAATCGATCGTGACACACTGATAGAATGACGGGCAAGAAAGTGGTCTTATAGGGGTTCCTTTATTTACTTTTGAGGTATAGAACCCTAAAACCGTTGTGGGAAACAACTGCTTGCAGTGTCTTTTTTCTTATCTGTTTGTTACAATATTTTGGAAATCTTACCAACAGTGATTTTCTTTATGTATATTAATATATTCCTCTTATCTCGTATTTCAATTGTTAACAAAATGGCGCACTGCAGGCATGCGTTCTAATTAACGATCCTGCTTCCTACGCGGCAGTCCACGCGCAGGACGCCAAGTCACTGATAAATAAATAAATATATAAATATCGTTGGGACAACTCACACAAAGTCATCTGATTCCATACTAAGCAGAGCTTGTACTATGGTAACCAGATAACTGATAAACATACTTTTATATTTCTAATTACATACATATTATACATAAATAACACCCAGACACAGAATAAACCATTGTGCTCATCACACAAAGTTTTATCCTGGGTGGGAATCGAACCCTCGACCTCTTGCGTAGCAATCGGATACACTCCCACCGCGCCACAGAGGCTGTCAAAAAACCCTGCGGGGCGGCCTGCCAGCGGTGGGCGGAGCTTACAGGACTCAAGTCAAGTCACATACAGCACAGTGTTGCAGACCGCCATACAGGCTGCAACAACATTCACATTCCACCCAACGCTAAAGGGATTAGTAAGGAATTACCAATCCGTGTAGTGCCGGGTGGCCCGGGAGTCAAGTGTATCGTATCAAACGAGGCAGAAACTAATACGAGTAAGAATAGCTGTTTTCAACTTAATCTTAGTTATTAAGGGAATAAAATATCAAGAGTACCTGTCAAAATTTTTGGGGCTCAAATTGTGATCAAAATATTTTTTGTACCTCAGGATGATATTTTAATTATGGCAATATTTTTGACACGTTGCTTACATGTCATTTGACGTTTGACTTTCTCTGGCCAGCGCACAGGCTTGATGTTGAAGTGGTGGCATAATTTCAAATCGAACTTATTTATTTCCGTCTTGAATTTATTTTTATACATTCCCCGTGTTATTTAATAGTGTGTCACTATAACTATTACCATGTCAAGCAAAGGAAATAAAGCATTCACTAAAGAAGAGGAATTATTACTGCAAGATTTCAGCAGAAATGTTTCTACAAAATCTTCAGCTTTATTTTACGGTAATGCTTTCATCGTGTCGGCTATTCCCATATGTAAGTATCTGTAGATGTCTCTAGAATCTGAATTATAATTATATTAAAAATTGTGTATTAAAAACCTATCGTCCTGTTAGGAAGGCGTGCAAAATTTCTTATTATCTTGTGTGTTGTTCAAGGGTTATTCTGGAGAGTACACTCCATGGAGGTGAGCCCATCTCTAGCTTGGTTTGCGATTGTGACGGCGGCTAGTACTTGGTTTTTGGCGCTAGCTTACCGAAACACCAAGTTCCAACTGAAGCACCGTGTTGCAGTTCGCAGACAAGACGCTGTGGCCCGCGAAATGGCTCGTGAACTTGCCGATGATAGAAAGATGAGCAGAAAGGAAAAGGACGAACGGTAACTACGACAATTTTTCTGTCATATCAAAAATCATGATCATTTTATTGCCTTGCCATCACACATGAATTGTTTAAAATCTGGGAAATGACTATGGAATTATTACTGCAAAGTAGTAAACATTACAAAGATTAATTTTTAGAGCAATTAGTATGCTAGGTTAAATAATATTTTTATTTAAACAAAAGATAACTTTTTACACACTCCAGGCACAGTGTATGGTGTGTGGGAGTGCCTGATTAAAGATAACTTAGTTCTATATCTCTGTAGGTCATTATGGATTAGTAAGGAATTGCCTTGGTTGGGCGTAGATCCTGGTTCAAATCTTATCCAAACCAAATTTACTTTATCCATAATTAATAAAATATATTACATGATTTGTATATTTACTTTTGATAAATATTCTCAGTAAAATATAAAGTCAACAGTAACAGTGCGTGACATACCTAAATAAAATTTCTTAAATTTTTGTTTCAGTATCTTATGGAAAAAGAATGAAGTGGCTGACTATGAGGCTACCACATACTCTATTTTCTACAACAATGCTCTTTTCCTGACTGTGGTCATCCTGAGCAGTTTCTACCTACTGCGCTCTTTTACACCAACTGTGTATCCTTTTCAACCAATAATGAGATGAAATATCTTGTGTATTTTTAGCCCCTTCCTCTGCATTTTAATTTCAGCTAGTAATTTCATGTGACACAGACTAAATTAATGTTACAATGATGTGAGTTAGTTTTTATTAATCAACAGCTTCTTTTTTATTTTTTACTTTTCAAAATGACATTAGTTTACTAATGTAAGGGTACATTCCTCATCTCTACCTAGCTATGTCTTGGTTGCATTGTAACCTTTCACTTGTTGCGTTGCAATCTTGTTTTGTTTTTGCTTATCAGGAATATTTTTAAAAACAATTTTTTACAAGCAAATTTTAAGCTAACTTTTTCAAATTTAATTAATATCGCCTTTATGGTGGGTTAAGAGGTGCATTAATTCGTCAGTTTCGAGCAGGTCACGGTAGTGTAGTTGGTAAATGTGTCTGGTGCGTTGAACTAGAAGATGCTTCAACGCACCTTTAAATATTTTTAAAGGCTTTCTTTGGAATTTTGCCAGTAACTTTTAATACTATTGAAATGGTAGACCAGCTTGTGGTCCTCGTTATTGAAAGTGGTTTCTGTACACTATGGACACCATAGGTGTTGAAATTGTGACCTCAATCAGACATTTAAGGTCATTATCACCTGAGGATCTTCTCTCAGTCAGCTGATGTTCCAGCTTGCACATTATGATATGATGTAGCCTAGATACTTAGGATGGGGCGTAATACATCCTGTCATTAGTGATGCATGCTCAATGAAAGCATTATCAATTGTCACATGTTGCAAACATCCATAGAATAGGGTGACCACTGTTAAATATTAACACATTCAGTTCATAATAAAGTACCTGGTTGTGGTTACTCAGGTTATGTAGATTAAATTGCAAGGATTTACCATGCCCAAATGCACACCATAGCTCTTCATTAATAATGTGGAATACACAAGTAAATTTGAGGCCTGTCTGACTGAGAAAATCTGTTCCCAGAAAGGTCCCAAGTTATTTTTTTTGTATACTATGGGTAAAGTGAGTGCCACCAAGATCTCTGGGGCCCAACAACCTCACTTGCTGACTAAGAGACACATGCAGGCAACAACACAGGCACCCTTACGGGTAGGGAGGTCAGAAGGCAGAGCTCTCAGAAACTCTTAACGGCTCCTACCACCCAAATTTAAGAGTTCTTTGTGTACTATACTTTTTAAAACATATATTCCTTGACTCAAACACAGTAACTACATTGTCTCCCTAACAGCTGCCTCAGGATTTCTGGCTCTACTTTCTACTGGCACGAAATGAATGTATAAGTATCGACATGTGACTGGAGTAGCCACTTCCTTGATGCAACAACAATATTCTTGTCTACAAGAACTAATAGTGGCAACTTTGTGAGTGACTGGTGATGCTTGTTATTGATATTTGACGTTATTTATGTTTCCATTGAATAAAATCTAGATTAATTTTACAAATTAATTTTAATAATAAAATACCGAAAACAGTCTTTTGTTTTATTTACAAAGTTGCAAAAGGAATCTTACACATAATTAATCGTAATTAAATTAACTAGGTATTCTTAATTCTAATAGCTGTTTTTCTCATTCTTTATGGTGGGTTAAGAAGTTTAAAATCACAAACAGCATTTATTTAAATTCAATGTCATACAATGATTCATTTGTTCGACCTAACTACTGCTGTATAATGCACACATACAGAATTTGATTGATCAATAGTTTATGCGATTGATCAATAATCTAATTGATTGATTCCGATTCCATAATATGTTGTGTGAGTCTACCCACAATTTATATGCTTGATTCACAATTTATATGGTTGATCCATAATTTTTATTATCAATCGACAATATGTGGTTTATCAACAATTTATGCGGTAGATAGACAATTTATGTGATAATCATCAACTTGTGTGCTTGATACACAATTTGAATGATTTCATCCACAATTTAAGTGATAGATCTACAATTTGACTAGAATATTTAAGCCTTAAACATAAAACCGACTGTTAAATTAGATTGTCAGTTATCAATTAGTTAATTTTAAATTATTGTTATGACCAATTTGTGTTGTGTTGCCATATGCAGCAGCAGGATTGGTCACAGTTTAGTTGACGACCGGTAAGTTGTTACGTAGTAGTCGCGCTGCAAAAGCCAGTGTTCTTATTCGGAACTGTGGTTTGTCAGGGGCTCAGTACATCATGCCGACGTGCAACGGCTCCGTTCGTTGAAAGTAGACGTTGGGGTTGCTGCTGAAGGTGGGCTCCACGCTTGTATACACGTTACTCTCCTCTGGACGCACCGTTACGCCTGTAAAGTACACATCTCTATTAAAATACACTCGATTCTAATATTATCAGCAGCAACTCAGATTCTGGCACCGTACACTAATCCTCTGCAAAATTTAGGTAAGTGCCTGTATTACAAAGTACTATGTTTATTTTTATCTAGATCTGTTTAAGGATTTGCCTTCAGATGGCAATAGCTGATTCAAAACTTAGATAGAATGAAATACGTAAAATTGTACTTCGAGCTCGATGAAGTGCAATATTTTGGGAAACCTAAATTTAACACTAAACATTGATAAGTCATTATAGAGTTTAACAATTTATATTAAATAGTAATGGTGTATTTATCTTTGGTAGTAATTTAGAGTGTTAAAGTACTCTTAAGATAATAATAGATAGAGCGTAGAGTGCAATAGAATTATAAAGCGAGTGTAAGAATAAATAGTTACCTGGTGGTAATAAGTAAGGATAGGGTGGGTAATTGTAGTGGTAGTTTAGCATTAGTGGGTGCATTGTGTAGTGCGGCGGAGAGTACAGGATGCGAGAGTGCGGGTGCGGCGATTTCGCGAACAGGGCTCCGTAATCTGCGAAAATAATGCGGCAGTCTGTGGTCAATCTGTGTGCAGAAGCGCTAGTTCTCACTAGTAGCGCACGTCAGATACTTAACTAACCGGCTGGCTGAGCGGGCGGCTCCTTGCGGTCGAGCACGGGGAGCTGAGGAGGCGCCGCCGTCGGCGACACCATGCCGTACTTCACCGGCTTGAAGTGGAAGAACGAGGGCGAGTAGCCGGAGCCGCCGCCGCCGTACGAGCTCAGGCCTTCCTCGCGGTCCGCGTCCCATCGGCCCTCGCGGCCCAGCGCGGCCAGGCGGCGGCCCTTGGGCGCGAACATGAGCGCGAACACCACGGCGCACGTGGCGAGCAGGCCGGCGGCCAGGCACGCGTCGCGGTGCCGCTCGGGCGCGCCCAGCGCCGCCGCCACCCAGCACACCCACACGGCGGCCGTGGCGCCGCTCGCACCAGCGATGTGTGTAGCTTCCCGGTAGTTATCGCGGATGCCCCGGGATCGCAGTGCGACTCCGCACACGATGGCGATCAGGAAGGCTGCATAACATAACGACAGCAAAAAGTCTGACATGTTCACATCGCACCGACCTCCGGAGCTCGCGATCCGTGGAGGCGTACCCCCGAGCCATTGAGCACCGATCGCCACTTGTATCATTACAGCAAAAAATAATAACAGTCCCTGGTACGCCGCCGGCAAATACACACCACCGTTCAAACTTAATAAGAATACACATTTAACGAGAAGCGATGCAAATACTATAACATACGAAACACCTGTCCCAAAACGGACAGCTCCACAAGTAAACGCAGTCGGCGTAGTTGCGAACAAAGCAGCTGTAGCTGCGCACAAAAACAGTCCAAATAATAACGTCTGACCCAGTAATAGATGACGATGGCTCGGGGCTTTGCGAGTCGCACCCCATATCACAAATGACTCGAACGCTCCTAGAATCAACATAGTGACACAAGCGAGCGCTAATATGGGCACCGCCCAGGATTCTGATCTCAGGGCTCCTGCCGCCGAGGTCGGAGCTATTATCAGAGTTCGGTTCGGTTTTGGAGTCTGTGTAACCGTAGTAGACTTCGATGGAGGTGCGGATGACGAACTACGTTCAGGAATAACGAAATATTCAGTGCTCATCTCTAGTCTGTGCGCTTCAGTGCGGGCAGGAAGAAGCGGGGCCTGTGCCGACTTCGAGCGTGTTGCCTCTTCTTCAACTGAGAGATGTTGCTCTTCATTGTCTTGTTCATACGCGTCATCGTCGTAATCATTTTCAGCGTAGATATGTGCGGAGGCTGCGTTGCGCGGCGCGTATGCGGCTGGCACGCGCGGTGCGAGGCGGTCCCCGAAGCGCGGCGTCTGGCCACTGGCGAGCGCAGTGAGCGCCGCTGTGAGGAGCAGAGCACGCACGGCTCCTCTCGCCATCAGGCCGCCGGGGCCCTCAGCTGCCAGAATCCCGTTGCGGACTCATTCGCATTTGTGTTTTGATTTCTGCAACAGATAAACGGTCCTTTAGTCAAGCGGCGATATATCAGTCTCGACTGAGGTCGCGACGTCTCGGTTCTACGATAGTCAAACAAAGAGTCTCACGACGAAACCGGTTTGACAGGCGCCTTGCACGTCCTAGGAGTCCTAACTTAATCGATTTGGTCTTTGTCGTTTTATTTTAGGTCGTTAAGATTGAAAAAGCCGAGTAAACCCTTACATTTCGAATGCCCGCTTCGCTGCTTGCATATAAGTATGTAGAGAACGTGACCACGAATACCTTTAGTCCATCTATAGTACTGGCTGGTGCGATTTACTTATACCTCTACCTACGTGTCGGTTTGCAATAGGGTTGTCAGCTTCTATCAATTATATCAAATATATATATGTTGCCAATCATGTTTTAAATAGGTAAATGCATTTTTAACAATTTAAAAATAAACTACATAGTAGTTAAGAAATAATTTATTTTTATGCATTGATAAAGTGAAGTGGCACTGAAGATCCAGTGCGCCACTTGCAATATTTTTTACAAATACCTATGGCCAAAAATGTTAGATTTTTTTTTAATTAATCAAAAATGAATCTCGTGTATAGAGAAACAATACTTACGATCGACAATATGATCGTTCTGGTAAAATTATTATAGTATCACAACTTAATAGATACGAGAAGGTTCGGTACAGAAGGCGTTTCGGCTCGTTCAAGAACGCCTGCCTAGTGACGAGGTTTTGAACTAATAATGTCCATGTCAAGCAGAGGCAAGACCAAGGAGTGATACTTCGCATGCGCCTCGTTATGTTTCTGCACGCGCCTTGTTAAGTTGTTACTTGTGACTTTATGAGGGAGCAGTATAATGAGCCGAAGTGGCTAGACCGTCCTCCAGTCAGTGACCGTACAGCTGATGTTCCCAAAACTCCCAAGATATTCATGATCCTGAGTCACCGGAGTCTATCGTGTTTTCTGTTTACCTCGAAACAAAAGACACGGTGCCGTTTAGTCGGTACGAGTCCGACATGATCACCTCGCTCCGACAGCCCACCAGGACTCTGCAGGTTAAAAAAACAGGATAGGTAAATATCTAAATAGTATTTACGTATTCTTTGTCCATTACAAGACTAATATGTTAGAAAATATAAAATACTTATACCTAATTCTACTAAGTACGAGTAGCTACTTACAATAGACTTAATTCAAGTTTTAACAAGTTTTTTTAAATAAGTTTTTTTTTTCTTTTTTTTTTTTCGATAGTTACCTACGTAACTGTAGTAGGTACTACTCGTAACTACCAAATAGGTGACGAAGTTAAAGTGGTGACGAATTAAAGTGTACCCTTAGGAAATAAATTCACTGTGACCTAATTCGTCTCAGAGATAGCTTCGTTGTAAAATATGCACCGTACCTTAGAAGGTAACCTCTAATTCAGTTCAAAGATTACGCAGACAGCTCCGTGGAACCAAATCGTGACTTTAAACTTATTATCAGTATCAAAGTACACAGACATAACGTATTGTAGGCAGATTTGGTGCGAAACTAACGGTGTGTAGAGTCAGCGGCGCAGGCGCAGTCGCCCATCCGACAATCGTACAAGCAAACGATCTGCAGGCGGCGCGCGGCGTGCCAACGGGATCGAGTATTGTTATCTTACATCACTTCCAAATCTTAACACGATCCGATCCGAATACGGCGATGAACGTACATTTTGCTTTATAAGTAGTCTTACTTTATTATAGTTATCATGTAAGATTAATCATATTACTACGGTGACTAATAAGTATTAAGCCCATATATACTGGTCACGGTAGCTGTTTGATGTTTACAATGCCAGAGGTGCATTATATCGACTCTGTATAAGATTCTTTATTAGGTAGTACCTAACATACCCAACATGATGGCATTGATGAAATTATTCACCTGAGCGTAAAGTCCCGGTAATTTTTCCCGGCACTTTAAGTTGGCTAATTTTCGTTCGGCATTACTGAGAGCGACTGCAGTATATAATATGGATGTAAAGGACCCATCTACGTCTATTACAATCGTACTCCAATAGACTTCTATCGGCCGGCCGATAGGATTTCACTAGCACGTACTGCGCCAGTGGCCAGTGGCCTGTTGCATTTTTGATAGTCTACTAACATTTGACAGTTAAGAACAGCGATTCTGGTTCTATTCTACTGCTTGTCAATAGTAGGCTCGGCGCCCAGGTGTGGTGATCTGTACAAATACATGTAAATACATATTTTTTATGTGTAGATGCGCGACTCGCTGTTGTAGGTACATTATTGTCTGCACCTGCGTGGTTACGAGTAAATTTAGCAATCACGCGAAACTATCACAATAAATAACTACACACCGCTCGACATCCCCCTTCGATGATAAAAGCGTGACAATATGTGTGAATGAATGTTCGACAGCTAAAACCAAATTAACGAATTTCTGTACAATAATTTCATCCATCACTCCTTCCTTGTAAATTATATATTTTTTATTAGTCACGCCTAAATCTTAGAACGAATGGCAGAGGCATAGATATAATACGCCCACATTTCACCGTGAGCATCTCTGTTCCACGTAATAGGAGGGAAGCCGCCCATAAGGCCTTCAACTTGACTAACAACTGCCATGTTTCTAGTAACCGGGACCAACAGCTTCAACGGAAACGCTAGTAAATGGAAATACCACAAAGTGGTGACCCATCCGTAACCAGCCATAGCGAAAGTTGCTTAGCGCAGTGATCGTTAACAGAATACAGAGTTAGCCTTGCCACAAGCGCTTGATGTTAATGATGTATGTATGTATGCTTGACAGCTAAAAACCAACGCAACGAATTTCTGTACAAATTCCCCTTGAATAGCGCTCTATATGATAGCAGAGAGAATACTTTGAACACCACATTGACAAGGATTATTGACCTTCCAAACCACCTGACCACCGATGGCATCCTCCAGTATTAAAAAAAGTATCTTAAACCATATTTTTTAAATTATGTCATTGTAGTCGAAAATTGTTGAAAACTCGCATGGTTTTTTTTTATAATTTCTATGTTAATGACAACTATAAAACCACGATCTTGGTTCCTGTTTTTATAATTTAGGCCAGTGTCTTCTAATAGGTACTTTAAAAAATAATTATGCTTAGCGTAGGTAAAGGTGCACAAGAGCATGTTAAAAAAAATGTATTGTTGGGAACCCACGCTCACAAGCTACCACAAGTGAGCTTTTTATAATAGCCACTTAGCCCATTTTGTTTTTTCTTTGTCAATAACATTCCCACCTAGCCAAACCTATTTAATAACCATCCCGAAACGAAATATCGAGGAAAAATTCTGTCCAGTCCAGCCATTCTCGAGTGTTTAGCTTAGCAACACGTTTGGCGATTCGAATTTTTATTTATTTAAGTTCATTGTAAAAATAAGATGAAATATTAGATGTCATTTCCGATGTCCGTCCCGTCCTCCACTCCCCTTTGTACGACGTGTGTAAGTTACATGCTGCCTTGTTCTCTCGTCGCTATTACCCATCATATTGCACGTCTAATTCTGCCCGTTAACAGGGCAAAATTTCTATCAAATTAGTGGTGGTCTGTCGGGAGCCCTGGAACTATCCTTCCGAGTGCTCATCCGGAACTGCTGGCCATAGAGAGATAGAAGGGTAACGTGTGGTTTTAGTCGGAAGGAGTCCGGCATAGCATCCATGAGGATTTCCACACGAAAAAAAACCGTAGTGGTGGCAATCGAGTTTTACGAGTAGGCAAAACAATTTCGGACCCATTGCACTCACGAACGGTACCTTTGGGGGCGCAGTGGTCACAGCACCTCCTCCTATAGTTTTACTTTAGATATTAATTTATCTACTAATAGAATTCCTGTAGTAATTCGTCTTACCATCATCCCTCTGGGGACGAACTGTCTAGTGTAAATCCGGGCTCTTTGTCATAAAGACTTAGCAGCACTTTGTGGTTTTAGTCAGTACAACTCTGATATACCTACACAACCCTTTAAAAATCGGGGTTTATCGATAATAAAAACATCAGGGTGGAAGTTAAAAGAGGATTTCCACACGGTTATCAAAAAAAACACCACTTATATTTGGTAAAATATGGACTATATACGTCTCTTTTTGCTACTACGTAAAAATGTGAGTAAATAAATGAAAACAGTGAAAGGAAAGTCAAAGTTTTCCTTTGAGAGTGGGCTAAGTATAAACAATGAAACTTAGGGAAACAGAGCGTTCGTGTGCGGCAGCGCGTTGTAAAAGTAACAACGCGAATACTCGAAGAGAAACTCGCCTGAACTGATTGTGTGTGAGACGCCACACACCACCGCGCCACTGGCGACTGCGCAGCCGGCGACGACGTCACATTCCTCCGTTATGGACAATTATTCAACTAGTCTTCACTTGCTCACTCATTCTGATTATTTAATGTCAAACTCAAGCTTTATCTGTAATGGTTTAAAACACGTTTCTGTGACGATGCTGTGTTTCTTAAGCTAACATAAACATACCGTAAAAACTACCAAGAATTTCCCAAACTATGTATTCTATGAGTACAGAATAATTTACTTTTGAATGAGGCTAAAGTTAATTTTATAAGTTACATTCAATTAACTACAAAGTAGAAAATAAAATGGTCTACAATAGTATTTAAATTTATGTTTCCGTTGAGTAGATGAACCTGATGTTATTACGTGGTGTAATTTTATGGAGTTTTATTCTCATTATAAATAACTGCTGTTTGCTGGTGGGAAATATTTTTATTTACGCAATAAATATTATCGCCTATAATCGTCTCATTGGATCGCGTCGTTTACACCGCATGAACGTAAATGTGGATTTATTAAAGCTCAACTTTTCTCAATAACTCACATCCCCTATAAATGTAATCGACTTCAAAAAGCTGAAACCATCCATTAAAACCATCGTGTTTTAAGTACGTCGTAGCAACCTTTTATCTGATCATTTATCTGGGTCTCAGACTAAATTGGACGAGATCTTTAAAATTGTAAATTGTCTTCAAGAGCTTGAGACCTGTCAGTGCCAAGAGTCCGAGGGGTATCTCCTTATTCATAATTATCTGCTTATGAATTTTTGATTCCTCTTTCCTTTCAAAAGCAGATAATTAATAAGTACAGGGCGTACCCAGTAGGGGCAGCTGCCCCTCCCTGGAGTTGGTTTCGTCTAAAAGTAGAAAAATAAGTTTTTGCCATTTGTAATACACTATACACCTTTTAAAAA
Organism: Thumatha senex; assembly: GCA_948477245.1. NCBI lineage: Eukaryota > Metazoa > Arthropoda > Insecta > Lepidoptera > Erebidae > Thumatha > Thumatha senex. The sequence continues at coordinate 11,296,977 of OX419735.1, forward strand.
TCTTGAGGAACTCCCCTTTAACTGTTTGTTAGCAGCGTTGAGCCGTACGTGAAATTACTAAAAAACACACGATCTCTACCTTTCAGTTTAACACTGGGCGCCCCAAAGTAACTCCTCGCAAATCCTCCCTGGGTTCGCGGTAGAATTTGACTACCACCGCGGCCTCTCCTAATGGTTTGGGCGTTATCCACTTTCTTTGGAGTTTAGTTTGGATCCCGCTTTTTAGGCGATGAGGCGAGCGTGAAATTTTAAGGTCAAGACGTTGTCTTGGGCCAGCTTCTGTAAAAACAGCGGGTCATCCAGCGTACTTTAAACATAGTTACCTATTTAAGAAATTATATTAAAAACTACCCGCGTAGAGAAGTTTTCCCGTTCCCGTTTCCCAAAGGAACTTGTTCCCGGGATAAAAAGTAGCCTATGTCCGTCTCCTGGCTGTAAGCTACCTCCCCACCAATTTTCAGAGACATAAATAGTGTAATTAACACGACTTTCTTTTATATATACCTTTTACAACGTTTTAATTTATATGTATTTCTTATTTACTAGTGGATGCACAGCGGTTTAAACTAAATAACTGGATTAAATTACATCACTATGGAATAAGATGCAAAACTATCGACCATCTATCTTTAAAATTTTAGTTAATTAAAAGAAAGAAAACTTATAACACCCTTCTTTTTGCGTGGGGGGGGGGGGGAGGGTAATAAAAACGGGAACCTTTAATCTTGTAAAAAATCTGAGTTGTTCCCCCCTAGCCTAGATCCTGGGTACGCCCATGATACAGATGTTGAAAATCAGATGTGGAAAGACAGATTCGATATGTGACCAACCATCGACTTCACAGTGCGGTACGAAACGATCATTTGGTGGATCCCGAGATTGATGACCGTTTGTGATACTTCCATTTACGATCGTTTCTGGGCTTTTTACCGGTTGTCAAAAACATTTAACAGTTTTATATTTTTGGTTTCGCCCAAAAATATAAAACTGTTAAATTATGTTTTGTTGTTTCCGGTTGACTTAAATTGCACGGATGGACCCTTCCAACTGCCCATGGGGAGACCTAGGTTTGCCCTCTGAAGGATAACCCTAGGGCACAAATAGGAATCAACACGGAACTCGGAACGCGATATTTAAAAAACTTACGGGTTGTACTCCGAGAGTGCCGACAGAAGTGAAAACTAAATTTATTAATATTTTATTTAGACGCGATCGCGGTCTGCTATATGTACATACATGCATATATGCACACACTATAGCTGCGTCTCGTAACAGTATCGCGAGTCCAGAGATTTAATCTCATCTAAAAATATGCGTACCGCGTAAAGTTTTCACTTCACAAACTAATTGATTTCCACTTCGAAGTTTTTCTATATAACCTTTAGTATCGTGACAAACAATACACACTTTCTGTTTATTACACACTATTGTTCGGTAACCTTAAATTATCGAACCATATATTAGTAGCACGATTTTAACGGATAGTTTTTACTGTCTCTATGGTGAGTAGTGAAATTGTTGCTTGAGTGGGAAACACTTTTTTTGTAATAAGACTACAATTGTAGACCGTTGGTAGATTCTTGATTTATTACACAGATTTACTATTTTAGCATGTTACGTATTTTTGTTAACTCGGTATCGATAATTTCGCATTATTTGCTTTCTGAATAAAATATTTATAAAGGCTTAGGACATATTTGTACAATACATCGTCTAGCCCAATTTTAACCAATATACTACTAAGCATGTATATATACATTGTATGTAATGATATCAACGCCCCTGCGCCACATTATGATGTATAAGCTATATTATTGAAAAGTTTCATTAAAATCTATTCAGTAGTTTTTACGTGAAAGAGTAATAAACATCCATTTTACAAACTTTCGCATTTATAATATTAGTAGGATTACAATACTTTCGTTTCAAATTTAACGTTCTATAACTGCAATCTCACATTAAGAGGTTATTTAACTTTCAGACTATTCTAATACCTTACAGGCAACATCTTCATGTAGTGTTTAAATTAATGTGATGATGCTATGCGAGCATAAACCATCAAGATCATGGCTAAAACGATAAAAACATATTCACCCCAGACTTCCTCGTTCAGAGCGATATCGTAACTACATCACGAAGGCTCAGGGCAATGAAAATCTAAATGGACATTCAACCACAAAATAACCATGGTCATAAATCAGAATGTTTACGAGTTTATCCGACACTTTACCCGCAATCCTGTGCTCACAGGCTGTGAGATAGGATAGCATTTGAGGTGCTAAATGTTCCACTCCACAATAGCAAAATAATACTTGAAATATTACACAAGCATAAATAATTGGAATTTAGAGCACATATATTTCTTTTAACTATTGTAAGATACGCATCGCAGTTTCAAGATTATTTGAATTGTAATTTATAAGTTAGTTTTCATAATAATTCAAAAGAGATGCTAATGTTCCACTCCACAATAGGAAAATAGTACTATAATATTATACAAGCGTAAATAATTGTAATTTAGAGCACATACATTCCTTATAACTATTGTAAGATACACATCGCAGTTTCAAGATTATTTGAGTTGTAATTTATAAGTTAGTTTTCATAATAATTCAAATATGGAGCTCGTTTTAATGATATAGAATACACAGAGAGTCATAAATATTTGATGAACCATAATACAAGATATTTTATTTCCATTCAGTTATGCGACATTTGACACTAAATATCTACAAGGACATATTAAACTGACTGGTGCTTTGAAAGCAAAAGGGTTCATCAAAGTTGGTTAAAAATACTGTAATAAATAGATGACAGATCGCCAGACTTTGCGATCCATGCATACTTGTTAAACTTCCTTCAGATTCATTAATTGTTTCATACATGCATGATGCATATCTAGCTATTGTTACGCCGATGGACTAGTGAACAACTTCACACATTATTTTCTGTCCCTTGAAAGCATTTTCAGCAGGCTGAAAAGCGGTTTTAGGCCGTTTCCGAGGAGGCTTGATCACATAATAAATAATCTTAATTTTACCCCAGATGCCGTTGTTTTCAGGCACCTGAAACATGTTGTTTGAATTTGTGCACTAATCCACCAGCGTATCACTATCTTAGTACTTTTGACCTATTCTTTTTTGAGCAAACTGATTACGCGGTCTTCGTATGTAGGATAATAAATACTACATTTGTCTTTAACGTGAACTTAAAATTATACCATCGAAGACGACCATCCTAAAGCTTGATAATATGGTTTAGGTTACACTGTAGCATTACATCTCCGCTAATTATATTATAGCACCTACTTATCACCTATAAGTTAGGGCCACCGCAGATAAGCTATTTCAGCATAGGCGTTCGGCGATTAATGAATCCATGCCTTATTCGCTGTTTAGAAGCTTAATATATCGACACAGTCCCAATATTGCAGGTTGCAGATGATAAATATGAAAACAATGACATTTCACCGGCAAATTTTCGTCTACGCTTTCAAGTCGTATAGTAGAGAATTGGGCCCCAGGGGAAAAATAATACCGCGTGCCAAGTTTACATCGCACACGAATTTCTAAAAAGGCATACTTGTTTCGCATTCATTAATCCTTTATCAATTTAATTATTTTCTTATGTCTTCTTTTAGACTTATTGTTTTGGATGACGTAAAACTCATAAAGAATATTATCTATCTATCTATTACTTAACTTGGTGACTTATGGCTTATATTACTGTAATTAATGAGGCGTAGTATCATGACCATTTATAGCCGCAATAATTTAGTCATAGATGTACTAGTATTATGCGGTTTAAGAGCTTATGGTTATGGTGGTCGTAATTCAAGCGACAGTTAATGACAGCACTATATATAAATTGTTTATAGTGTTGTCTCACTTTCTTTGTGATTTAAGTCTATAATATAGATGCTATAAGACCTTAAGGTTGACCTCAGGCTGATCATTATAGAAGACTATGGAGCTGCTTGTTAAAGTGATTGGTTAAAATTTACCAATGACCGTGTCGGGGTCATTGAATTTGCAATGTACAATCTAGTTGTACATTGCAAATTCGCTAGAAAATAAGTATTGAATCAGCTGACACTACCGTATGATTTAGTATTGTCATTGAAATATATTCAGTACAATTAAAGCAGTTGATTCTATCATTATACAATATGTTACAGAAAGGTGTAGTCATATGCGAAGGTGGTATTTAGAATCATATCAGTAATAATGTAAATAAAACAAAGTCCTTAGTTACACCATTTATAAATCAAGAACGAGTGCTTGCTTTATTTAATTAGACTCTAGACCGAATAGCAGTATGTAAAATCTATACTAATATTATAAAGAGGAAAGATTTGTATGTAAGTAATTGTTGTAAAGGATTGGCTCAAAAAGTACAGGACCGATTTTAAAAATTTGTTACCATTTGAATGTTTTGTTTTGTTTATTGAAGTTTTAGTAGGGATTCTTATTAATTTCTTGCAATTAAAAGAGCCTATATTAATCAGTGATAATGTAGATTATCACTGATTAATATAGGCTATAATGTTACCCAAGGTGTAAAAAAAATGCCTATAGAATATCTTTTATCGCATGCACTGCGAAAACTATACGCAAGGGCCGGAGTGCAGTAGAGAGGAAATAGGTAGCCGCAGGTATGTTCTACATTTACTGAAGAAGTGCGAAGCCGGGACGGGCCGCTAGTTAATATATAAAATATGTAAAAAAAAGAATAATACACAAGAAGAGAATGTTGTTTTTTCAAATATTTTCGATGGAACCAGCTTCTAAGGCGGGTAAAAGCTCGCTGGGAACACGTTATCAATCAACACAACATACTTAAGTATTAAACAGTCAAATATTAACATTTTCTTTAAAATCTAACTGTAACTTATTGGTTACAGTATCGAACTTGTGATTAAAAGATTCAGGACATTTTTGTTAAACGGGGCCTTGAAAACATTTTTTTTTTATCTATCACGCCTTATCCACGATGGGTTGGCAGAGGCATATTTTATGCCTACTTTTCACCATGAGTATTACTGTCCCACGTAAGTGGTGGTGAGCCCATTGCCGTGTTGAAATAGACAGATGCAGGTTGTGGCAACCTGCTGTTGAAAATTTTCCCATAAGGCCTTCAACTTGACTTAACGACTGCCATGTTACTGGCAACCGGGACCAACGGCTTAATGTGCCTTCCGAAGCACGGAAACGCTTGCAAATGTAAATGCCACAAAGTGGTTACCCATCAGAGGACCAGCCATAGTGAAAGTTGCGAAACTCAGTGATCGTTTGCAGAACACCGAGTCCGCGGGGCCACGAGCGCTTCCATATCTATTAGTTGTTAACTGCCTTTGTTTAACATTATAACTTTTTCCGCCATGTGTTAATGACCTGTGGATGACATTTGACCTTGACATTGACTTGATGACCTTTTATTATCAAACTAGTCTATTTAGAATAGACTACAGAAAGGCACACGGACGGAATGCTGCATTAAATATGGTATGCTTCTCAAAATTCTTACTCAAAATAGACGATTTTATAAATGATAATGACATAGCAAAATAAAAATATAATTAGTTTATTGCAGATTATGAATGTGAATCTGTTTTTATTTATTTAATTGTAATTTAACTGATTTAATTATTTAATTCTAATTCTTTTAAATTATTTGTAAATAATTTAACAACATTGATTCTTATTGTAATTTAACAACAACTTACATTCGTGTATTAAATATTTGTACGTCATAGGACAAAATATAAGAGACTTATTAGTATTCGGTATCTTTATTAATTTACCTACTACCCCATAAATTTCTGATTCTGATGCTTCCTTGTTTATACAATCAAATCAATTTGGGGAGGTAATCCATTTTTAACGCTTTTCTTATTGTGAGACTATTTTTTACTCAGGGCCGTCTATCCCAAAGTAAGCTATATATTAACTTACTTTGGGATAGACGGCGCTGTGTTATGGGATCTAGACAACTGATATACATACTTATATATTTCTAAATACATAAATATTATACATAGGAAACACCCAAACTCTGAAATAGACATTTGTGGATAACACAAATATTTTTCCTACCCGGGAATCGAACTTGGAACCTCAGGCGCGGCAGTCGCATACACTACTACTCCGCCAACGAGGCAGTCTGAATATAAAATTATATGATTCTCTTATAAGATTATAATGAAAATTAAAGTTCTGTTCCCAGAACTATAATAATAATAATCGGGATATTTCCCATGGCAGCATATGGACATGGCAAATATAACAAAAAACATTATTATATTTCGTGCTTTGTTAAACAGTTGGTTAGTAACATGACAGCCAAGTTGAAGCCTTATATTTCTTAGAACAATCGAACAAAATACCACACAACGAAGATTTTGACTTTAATTGATTTAATTTGATTTCAAAATGTTTCGTGGGAAATTTTTTGTGGGACATTTTATATGCTTTTAGCTGTCCCGCCCGGCTTCGCCCGTGACATACTTCCAATCCCGTAGCACCCATTTAATCCTATGGTTTATAAATTTTACAATAATGTATTAACATTTTCCAAATTCGTTGATTACTTCTCCGCTCTCCAGTACCTACACGCCCGCACGGCCTGGTCAAATTATGGTTACACGAAATTAATTTCTATGTGCTGTATTTTAAATTTGCTATAACTCGTTAGATATTCATTTAATTTGCAACGTGTAAAGGTACAAAATAATCTTCATAAAATGCTGAAGTTAACTAATGTAGTAAAATAATAAGGATTAATAGCATATTTGTGTAAGTAGCCTTCAAATTACCGCTTTATAATTGATGGTTTTTTAAAGTATTAAAATGGATATAGTATGTTATTCTTAAAAGATATATACATATACCGTCGCGAACTTTTTTGTAGACTTACATTGGATACATAATTGCACCATATATTATTTTGTTTTATCTCAAAGGGTTTTCGTTGAAAGCTCCCAGATGGCCCATTTTTTCCGACATTCCCAACAAATATCGTTGTAATTTAGTCAATATATACAAAAACTTAACAAATTACACATAAATACCTTCCTTATCTTCCTCACTCTAACTATTAAAAAAAACCGCATCGTAATTGGTTGCGTAGTTTAAATATCTAAGCATACATACGGATAAACGTATATTTTTGGTAAAACATTGGATGGACCAATGTTTTATCAAAAATATGACCTTGCATTTGGACTCAAGGAACCTGTTTGGCAACCTTTTTCTTAATTTCATATCCAAAGCCATAACTTTGGATATGAAACTCAGACATATCCAGAGCTTTAGATTGAATGGACATACGAAATCACAAGTTCATTGGGCTGTCAAAAATGAGAACAATTAATTTGTCATTTTAATGTAATTATCAAAAAATGTCTTTTTAATAAAACAGCCACCTACTTAAGTCCTGTTTTATTTTCAAAAGTTATTTATGTAACCTTTCTTCATTTATCTTAGGCAACTATTTGCAATATTAGATTTAAAGATGTCTGTACAGGCGTCAAACAGGGATGTGTCATGTCCGCCTGGCTGTTCATAGTGTATCTGGACAGTTGCCTGCAGAAGTTGAAAGATTTTAATATGGGTGTGAATTTGGGTGACTTTACAGTAAACTGTCTGCTGTACGCTGATGATGCGGTGCTCATGGCCTCATCAGAAGCCGACCTTCAGGCATTAGTCACTAATATGAAAGAGGGGTGTGAAAGTAAGGGTCTCCGCTTGAATGCAAGTAAAACTAAGGTTCTAGTATTTGAAAGAGGTGACGTAAGAACTAAATGCGAGATTAGGGTAAACCAGGAACGTCTAGAGCAAGTGAATGAAATTGTGTATTTAGGAAGTATGTTTAGCGCGGATGGAAGATGTGATTCGGATGTAGAACGGCGAGTAGCTGCCGGAAACAAAGTTAACGGTGCTTTGTCCCAGTTAGTAAAGCGACAAAGCATCGTAAAAGAAGCACGAATGGCGATTCATAACGCAGTGCTAGTGCCAACTTTGCTTTACGGTAGTGAAACCTGGGTATGTCAGCAGATGCATGAAAGTAAATTGAATGCTGTGGAGATGCGATCACTTCGAAAATTGTGCGGCGTTACCTTGGCCGACCGAATACGTAACGAAGTGATACGCAATATGGCAGGTTTGAATGAAAGTGTCAGCGTTAAGCTGGAAAAGGGCGTGCTCCGTTGGTTTGGACACGTCCAACGAATGAGTGAGGAACGATTGACGAAGAATATATATTGTTCAAAAGTAGAGGGTAGAAGGAGTCAGGGTAGGCCGAGACTTACATATGAAGACCACGTGAGCAGATTGCTCAAAAACGGAAAGGTCAAAAGTACTCGGATACCCAGACGTGCGTGTATGAAGCGATTGATGAATCTGTTGAAGCGAAAGAAGTATGCATGGATCGCGAAGCCTGGCGATCTGTCCTCTCTGACTACCCCGTCAGGGATACAGCGTGAAGATAGTTAGTTAGATTTAAAGTTTTTTTTATTTTTTTTTATTCTATTAATACACGGTATCTTAATCAAAAAGAGTTTCAAACTAAACATTACTAACACATAAATGAATTTACAAATACGTGCTCACTCGTAGATACACTTAAGGTGTAAGAATAGATGCGTGCGCGGTATTTATGGTCATTGGAGATAACGCTGCAGTTATCGATCAATTGAACATACACTCACGCCTTCAACATTATACATAGTGAATATGTTCACGCTTTTTTCTCCAAAGGAGTACGTAATAAGTGTAAATAGACTTTAATTTCAAAATGGACTGATTTGAACTTGACTTAACGACTATAATAAAACTCCTTTCGAAGAACGGAAGGTTTGACTATAGCGTGAAATGCTTAATGGTGTGATTGTTTACAGAAAACTAAATAAACGAGCATATGAGAGCTAATAAAATACGCTCACAATTCATTGTAATAAGAGACTTTATTTTAGTTTCAAGTAAAAAATAATGATCTGATAGTCAACCTATTTGTTTTTAGAGAAACTGCTGAAAATAGGCGTTGAGACTGAACGTTGTTGTGGCAATTTTTGGACTAAAACTGCCTATTTGTCTATCCTGAGTGATGATAAATTCGATGCTTAGTGATTCCACTTTTCAGTAAATACTCGTGACACAAGCTCAGCTGCCAAAATACAGAGTACTAACGTAGTAGAAAGTAAATAACAATTAAAATATATACGTAACGAACAATTTTATATACCTATTTAACTGATTTGAAAATGGAAGAGAAATTTAAAGAAGTTGGCATATATTCTAAGATTACCTAATACTTTTAATAACAAAAGCGTTTTAAAGTCTAATAATAAAGAATAAAAATGTTAAGAAACAGTTTATCAATAGAGTTTCAGGCAGAACCAGATAGGTCCACGTCCAACTTCTGTATGATAAGCTAAAATCAACTGAGAGGCAGAATTTCGACTGTATAGTTGTGTGGAACTGAACTTCGAGAGGCTTATGGATACCCGACTTCTACTGAAATGGTTTGTTTCAAAAAGGTCCACCCTTTTCAACGATTCTGTACCCCAATGTAGAATCTGGCATTAGGGAAATCTGAGAAAAATGGGATTCTGGTCCAATTTCATGTTATTACGTTTTCACGCTTGCATCCATGCTTTGGAATTAGACCATTGGAAAACGATATCATGCTTCTCTATCTCCAGTGAGAAGTGAAAATGTTAAGCCAACGAGTACAAAATAAATATTCATAGTACTGAAAAATAATAATAAAATTTTATCCCGAAAGGTTGTGGCGGTCTTGAAATCTTTCAAGTCGCCCATAAGGCCTTCAACTTGACTTAATGTTACTGGCAACCGAGACCAACGACGAAGCACGGAATATAATAATTATTATCGTTATATTTACCATGTCCAGTTGCAACGATGGTAAATATCCCGATGATCATTATTATACCTCTGTGAACAACCATGACAGTTTAAATTCATATATTTGTAGTACTATAATCTGAAATATTTTTTTTTATCAAACACCGGAATATCAAACACTCCTGACTACATACATCGTTTTATCGACAAATGTTTCCCAACTATTACCTCGGTGATATATATCTATAATATATGTATGTACATTTTTAGAAATATATATATAAACTCTGCTTAGCTTGGAATCAGATGACGTTATGTGAGTTGTCCTAATGATATTTATTTATTTTATATTTATTATAATCCCGAATTCTGAGACGTGGTAAAGCAAAAGCTTTATTCATCGAAGATCAATCTATTTGTGTAACTACTTCATATGAAATTCTTTTTCTGTAATATACTCAGTCCTCATGAAACGAAAATTGTTCTTTTCTTTCTAGTATCGTACGTAATGTATACAGGATGGTGCACATTATGCTAATGAGGTTAAAGCTGTCCGGCCTAGCAACTGCGGACAACGCATGCGCTTGCGACGGGATAGTACGAGTACTTCCATCGCATACATAATTCAAAATACATAAAGATATACATTTTTCCTCTCCACGATGTATGTGTTGAAGCTATCATTTTTTTCTTATAATTAATCGCATACTGAATTAAATTTTAATCCAGCATGTAATAAAAGTTAATGGTGGGAATGTCGGCGGAGGAATAGGTACCGGTGGATTGATAAAGTTTTACTCGAATGTGTCCAGTAAAACAAGGTCTTTATGAACCAAGTTGAATAAAATAAGAAAAATACTAGTTGAAGACGATTTATGTAAATACAATTAGTGTAAATTTGCAGTCATGCTATCCCAGTCGCCGAAGACAGGGTTTTGAATGGAATCGGGCATAACGTTTGGATGAGGATGATCTCAGTACGGCCTACTTTTTACAAATTTGGATCTTTTTGGCACTCAAATTTTCGTGAAATATGTCAATTTGACCTATGGTAAGACTTAAACCTATAATGGTTAGTCCTTTCTGGAGTAATTCTCTGTTGAACGTGATCGTGAACTGTGTTGAACGAGTTGAAATTTCTTAATAGTTACAGTTTTAATAGAGAAGGAGAAAGCTAAGTTTGCAAAAGGTATAATTTTACAGAATGAATAAAATATTTCGTGAATTAACCGTTGAGCCTAGCATAGCATTTTATTATCGTAATAACTAAGTATTATAAAAATCTTAATAAGAATCGCACAACGCGTTGATGTCTTTTATTAGAAGAATGAACGCTACCTTTAATCGTACTAAACGCATAGCTGTTAGATGTACAATGCAATTTTAAATTAGTTTGCAATTCATTTATAATATGTAGGCCTTAAGATAAAAAAAAAATAGAACGTTGTTTTGCAAAAACATCATCACGTGCATCATTAGAGCATGTTTAGATATTATGAACCACTAGTAAGTTAGATAACACCGTCTGTATAACAGCTGTAAAGTCTAGCCAAGTTAACGGTCAAAGCAGTTTGAACTTCGAACAGTCCCAGCAAAAGAAGTTCGACGATCTGAGCAAGGTGAACAACAGGTTCAGTATTGATCCGCTCAACTCTTTTTACCTTTGCCGGCGACGGTCAAAGCCCTAACCGACTCAGATACTCACAAAAATATAATCTTCGCTGTAATTTCTTCGTTGATCTACGACAAAGAACACAACTGGCGGTCCCACAACAATATCAGGTTTTTTTTTCATAGTCACTTGCGCGGGAGAGACACTGGAGCTCCATACGTGCGAGGTGCGTGGAGTCTCTGGACAAACTGAGCGAATTTCTGGGTGTTCGTGAAGCGTGACGGGTGCACGTGTTTGATGCGCAGACGCATCTTTTGCTGCGCGTTACATGCGATACCGCGTATCGACCACTCTGCCTCAATTAGACATAAGATGATACATTTTGCTATATAGATACATTTTTAGTATACAGAATTTCTACTTTTTATTAAATCATGCCTTTAATCGGGTAGGCAGTTGGGTTAAACATTTCAGAATATTATCTTTTTATATATATATTCTATGGTTATGTGTTAATTGTAGCGTAAGTGGTAGTGTATACGACTGTCGTGCTGAGGTACCGGGTTCGATTCTCGGGTCGCAACAAATATTTGTGTGATCCGGAAATGTTTGTTAGGGAGTTTGGACATTTCTTATGAATAATATGTATGTATTACAAAGTTATATAAGTATTTAGTAAAAAATACTTATATAGCTTACTAGATCCCATAACACAAGCTTATATTAGCTTACTTTGGGCTAGACAGCTGTGTGTAATAAAAAGTCCCACAATGTTCGAAAAAAATATCTAAAATCTTATTTTTACTATTATTTTTTTCTCTCAATGTTGGATTTGGAACCAAGACATTAGCACTTTAATGGTGATATTTCGAAAGTAACGTCGGCAGTTTAATTGCGTTAGCGTTAGTGAGTGTGTTATACAGTTGTACTTTTAGCGCCGTCACTTTCAGCTAAGTACATGTTTAAGACTATCTTATTTTCAACCGAATTAACATGTCCGACCTTCTTGTCAACCGAATTAAAATTGTTTCATCTATAAAACAGTTTATTGGACATGAGTAATTCGGCATTAGATTCTGCACTCGACAATACACAGGTTATATAGGTTCTTTCCTTTTAGGGTTCCATGCCACTAGTGCACACCTGCGGCTCCACCCGTTTTATGAAGATTTCCCGACCACCATTTGGTTCAGTGATTAGAGTATGATTTAAAAATAAACATACAAAAAAATACACTTCCGGATTTATAAAGTACTAGTTGACGCCCGCAGCTTCGCCCGCGTAGTGAAGTTTTTCCTTTCCCGTTTCCCACAGGAACTTGTTCCCGGGGTAAAAAAGTAGCCTATGTCCATCTCCTGACTCTAAGCTACTTCTCTACCAATTTTCAGCCAAATCGGTACAGCCATTGTTGAGTTATAAATAGTGTAACTAACACGACTTTCTTTTAAATATATAGTTACTTATTACGAGTACATCTAAGGTGTTAGAGGATAACAATATCCAAACCATGTTCCACCCATTCCGATATATGTGCATCACTCGAACGAATAGTATAGTATGGATTGACTGTGTGATTGTAAGGATAGGTTATAGAATGATGTTTGAACAAATGTCGCCATATCATATCACTAATCTTATATATTCCCAATTGTTTCCGAACTTTACCTGGATTTGAAGTCAGAGGTCCACTGTTAAAAGAAGCATGTCCAATTTTTAAGAGATTAATGAATCTGCAGAAAGTGAAAGAAGTATGCATGGACCCCAAAGCCTGGTGATCTGTCCTCTTTGACTATCCCGTCAGGGATACAGCGTGAAGATAGTTAGTTAAGTCCACTTTTATTTGGCTGCTACTAGTGAGAGCAACTATCGTTTGGATTTAAATTTTCAGCATTGCTGGCGACTGCGATCTGGGCGCTTGCACTGCTAGCACACCTGCTGGCAGTGCACCTGCTGCAACGATCTCCAGAGCCAAATGACGTCACCAGGTCATTTGGGCCCTGGAGATCGTGGTGGGGCCCCTAACACTTACTTATCTTGAGTAATGATATTACTATTATTTAGTGTCCCTCTAATGTCATTATTATTACAATATGTTTCTATTCCGCTTTACGATTGCATCACAGCGACGTAATGTTACAAGCTACAATTGCAAATGGTTGTAACTAGTCGAAAATGAATTCGCAATTTTATTTTGCATAAAATGATAAACTAGCCAATGCCCGCGGGTCCGTCCGCGTGTTGAAGTTTTCACAGACTAGATTATATACACAGTCATATTTTCCCGAGATATATAAAAGTAGGTAGGCAGTATCAATAAGCAGTACTCAGAAACTACACCTTTTTAACAGTGAAATTAATTTTTTATTGGTTTTGTACACATAAGTAGGTTTAGACATATTAGTTTTTTGGTTTTATTGTTTGTGGTGACGTGCTTGACATTTGCGAGCGATACCGTGCTTCGGAAGGCACGTTAAGCCGGGTCCCGATTGGCAGTAAAATGGCAGTCGTTAAGCCCAGTTGAGAGCCTTATGGGCGGGTTTAAAATTCAACAGCAGGTCGCCACAACCTGCGCTTGTCCATTTCAACACGGCAATGGGCACAACACCTGTTACGTGGGATAAAAATGCTTACGGTGAAATGTGGGCGTAAAACCCCTTTGTGGATAAAGGCGTGAAAATATGTATGTATGTGTATGTATGTACACACAAATTCTATGAAAGATAAGTAAGATGACATACAATTTCATCTTACTTATTATTTATCTTTTATAGTATTTGTGTTGCTTGCTACTGGAAAAGATTTTCGCAACAGACCTGAGAAACAAGATGCTTAGTTGAGATAAGGTAAATAAACGTGTGCAGTTTACAAAAATAGCATACAAACTCAGAAAATTTGTAAGTACTGAAAATATTTTTTAATTTATAAACATTTAGTGAATACCTGTTAATTTGAAATTACAAACAGACAATTTTATTTACCTGTATAGATTAGTCAACAACTATAGCACCGATCAGCAACTTGTTATGTTTAATCCATAGTCACTATCATAATACAAAATATACGAAAGTGTATTCCGAGTTTCGCTCCGTATTTTCCGGATGAGATGTTCTAGTAATATGTTTAATTGTAAGGCGAATGAGTTAACAGACTCTATTTATTACTGATGGTCATTAGTATGGAAAATGTATGTCATATGTGGCGTACCGACAGCGGGGAGATGTACATACGAGCGATGTAACTTTCTTTATCGTGCCTCAAGGTAGTTTGAAAGTAAATTTTAAGAGACGTTATTGTTCTGTTGGATTTTACTATTGGACTTTGCGTTTTTAACTAAACTACACTACACTGCTTTTGGTTTATTTAAATTTAACGAGTCAGGGTAGACTAAGACCGAGATTCATAGATCGTACTAAGCCTTTACTTTGCAACTAAGTCGCACTTTGAGCCAAAATAATGTTTCATAGTCGTATCAAATGCCAGCCTTTACTTTGCGAAACTCTACTTTGCTTAGTAAAGTACAAGTGCATGATATTGATGACTTTAGGCGTCAAAGTAAACTTTGAAGACTTACATATGAAGAGCATATGAGCAGACTGCTCAAAAATGGAAAGGTTAAAAGTACTCGGATACACAGACGTTAATGTATGAAACGGGTAATAAATCTGCAGGAAACGATAGAAGAATGCATGAATCGCGAAGCCTGGCGATCTGTCCTCTATGACTACCTCGTCAGGGATATAGCGTGAAGATAGTTATTAAGTTAAAGATAAAGAGTGCCAAATAAAATATCCTAGAGAATCTAGGCTTCAGTTTTTAAAAGCATTTCCGTCCCTTTTCCATTTCTGATTCACTCCCACGTACAATATCTAACAACCGAGAGGAAAGACGTTATATGCCCACTTATCACCATGTGTATTCCTGTCCCACGTGATAGGTGGTGAGCACATTGCCGTGTTGAAATAGACAGACGTAGGCGGTGGGTATCTGCAGTTGAAATTTTTTAAACCGCAATGATTTCTACTTGACTTAACGACTGCCATGTTACTAGCAACTGGTACCAACGGCTTAACATGCCTTCCGAAGCCCGAAAACGCTTGCAAATGTAAATACGAGTACCACATAGTGGTCACCCATTTAAATTTGCCTTAGAAAGTTGCCTAATTAAATTGTTTACAGAACACTGAGTCTGCGGGACCACGAGCGCTTCAATGTGTCTGTATATTCTTGCGTTTGCAAAAACGTGGCCGTTCCCACCCGTCGTCAACGTTCCCTGGCTGTGACTGTAATATGCTCGTCCACCTAGAACACAGCTTAACGGTCTGGTCCGTTTTGTTACTGATAGAGCACATTCATAAATTGCTCTGGTCGCCTTGGTCGTAGCTTGATGATATATTTAACCTACAAGCCTACCTCGATAAATGGGCTATACCCAAAACAAAAAAAAATCGAACCAATACTTCCTGACATTACCGCGTTAAAACAAACAAACAAACAAACTCTTCAGATTTATAATATAAGTAGAAGTACAAAAAGATTTCAATATAGTCCAGTTAAGTCAAAATTAAATTTTTATTAATTAATTTATTTATATACAACTTAAATATACAATAATGCAGATATATGATGCCACTTAAACTCTTGCGTGTTTTTCCGTGCATCATTGTTCGTCGACATATATTAATTGCATACCTACTCAAACTTGTAAATTGATTTCTAGACAACAAAACAAAAAAAAATCGAACCAATACTTCCTGACATTACCGCGTTAAAACAAACAAACAAACAAACTCTTCAGATTTATAATATAAGTAGAAGTACAAAAAGATTTCAATATAGTCCAGTTAAGTCAAAATTAAATTTTTATTAATTAATTTATTTATATACAACTTAAATATACAATAATGCAGATATATGATGCCACTTAAACTCTTGCGTGTTTTTCCGTGCATCATTGTTCGTCGACATATATTAATTGCATACCTACTCAAACTTGTAAATTGATTTCTAGAATGGTTGGGTATTTACCAACTATTCTAGAAACCCTACATTCTATAATAGAAATGTTGCTAGACTGTACTCGATGGCAACGCCAATGGCGCGGCGCCCATTCCGCTTTCTTGATGATCAGCAGTCACTATATTAACCTTTCCTTTCGCCTTGCTGGTTTTTGTGCTAGTGTTGTCAAATTGCCATACTATAGTTAAAGCTTTTACTGTGCATGACTTTTTCAGGGCCTCGTACCTCAAAAGCAAATAAAAAATATTATTCACTTTGTTGTTCGTCCGTCTGTCGTCTATCTGTCAGGGCCCTTTATCTCAAAAACGCGTGAAGGTAGTGTAAGTTTAAATTAAAACTATATAGACAGGTCTACGCCCCCTTTGATCTGTGAAAAAATCAAACTTCTAAATTATCGTAAAAACAATGTTAAGACCGTTTATGACGCAAAATACTTATGTTTGGGAAATCCTCAGTGGGCGAGTCCGACTCGCATTGTTGTCTTACCAAGAATACTTTCTGCTATGAAATGTTAACGCAAGTGTAAGTTCACGGCAAGGTTCGTACTTACATCGAAGCCACCTCATATAAACAGGGGGACAAGTCTACTATTAATAAGCCGTAGAATAGAACCAGAATCGCTGTTTTAGCTGTCAAAATGTTAGTAGACTATAAAAATGCAACTGCGCTAGTCAATTGCATTTGCCACTGCCCCGGGGCGTGTTAGTAGAATCGTATCGGCCGACCGATAGAAGTCTATTGGAGTACAATTATAATAGTAGAGTACGAAAAACTATCAAAATTGTACGGATGGCCCTCTATTGAGCGACGATTTCGATGCTATTCTGACACGATTGAAATAGCAGACTCGGCCCCGGCTGTAATGACGACGAAAAGTCACCTTCCATAAAGTAGTTTAAAAGTAATAAGTGACTACACAGTTAAACGACTTTGTTTTATTACCGTTCTGAGACACTTTTTGGGCATAAAGAAATTCTCGTTGAATTTTGTATATCAGTTGTCTAGATCCCGTAGTACAAGCTTATAGCTTAGTTTAAGCTAGTTACGCTGTGAACATATTGTCCCACAATTTTTATTTATTTATTTGACGCCATCAAAACGGAGAATTACCGCAGTTCAACTATACCACTGCCCTATTATATTAAACTAAACTAATTATCTTCAAGCTGTACCCCTGACGGGTTAGTCAGAGAGGACAGATCGCCAGGCTACTTTTGAAACAATGTACCTCACGTGGTCTTCGTATGTAAGTCTCGGTCTACTGACTGACTGACTGACTTCCTCTACATTCGCACAACAGACATTCTTCATCAATCATTATAAAAACCTTATAAATAAAGTCATTTCAGAATGGCTGCTGATACAATGGGATATTCGACTGGTACTAACTGTAACAGGTTTTATGGTATCTAGGATCTAGTCGACGTTTTGACTATATTGCAATTGCTAGAATTGCAATATGGTCAAAACGTCGAGTTGAGCGCCGTTTCATATTTAATTCATGATAATTTTGTTCTAGTGCTTTGTCCTTTTCCGACTTTCACAAGAAAAACCGTAGCATGTGTGTCGTTCAATGATCACCTTAACATATCGACTTTCCCGTTCTGCTTCGCCGATTTATTCGATGTCGTGAGTATTACTACCGTGTCTGTGTGTATCTTATAATCTAGTATTTATTAATATGAATACAATTTATCGTGGTTGTTCCCAATAGACAAATAATTAACATTAATTGTTCTGTCTTTTTACAGAGATATATAATAAATAAATTATTATCGTTGGGACAACTCACACAACGCCATCTGATTCAAAACTAATCAGAGCTTGTACTATGGTAACCAGATAACCGATAAACATACTTATATATTTCTAAACACCTTTATAGATAAATAATACCCAGACATAGAATAAACCATCGTGCTCATCACACAAAGGTTTTCCCGGAATTTTAGGAATCGAACTCACGACCTCTTGTGTAGCAGTCAGATGCACTCCCACCGCGCCACAGAGGCTGTCTTCCTCTCCTCCCACAGAGGAAATCAATTATTTAATTAAAAGTATTGTAAGGGGCCGCAACAGGATCTCCGGGGCCCTAACGACCTCACCTACTAGCGGTGCACCTGCGACATAGACGCCCTTACGGTATTGGGAAGTCCCAACAATGCCGAAAATTAAAAGCTAAAAGATAATAATTAGAAATAATTTTGAAAAGCAATTAGTATGCTAACTTTTTCTAAATTTAAATTTTGAAGTGGAAAAATTTTTCAATCACGAGCAGGACTCGAACCATTCAAATCATTTTTTTTCCACTTTAAAATTTAAATTTAGAAAAAGTTAGCATACTAATTGCTTTTCAAAATTATTTTTAATGTTTAGACAGGTGTCATCACAAATCGAATGATTATAGATGTAATTCTATACATTCGTACCGTGCAACTTTGCTATGTGCCGGTAGATGGCGCCTTACGTCGCCTTAAGACGTAAAAAAGAGGTGGATTAATTCGTCAGTTACGAGCAGGTCACGGTGGTGTAGTTGGTAACGCGTCTGGTGCGTTGAACCAGAAGACGCTGGTTCGAGTCCAGCTCGTGACTGAAAAATTTTTCCACTTTAAAATTTAAATCTAAAAGATAATGTTCCAATGCTGCATTCTTCAAGCGGGGTCTAAGGTTTATAAAGGGTCGGCAGCGCGAGTGCTACGCTCTGTTATTGCAAGCGTCCATAGACTACGGTGACAACTTTTCATCAGGTGGGCCGTACTTTTGTCAGCCACCTCAGTGGTATATATAAAAAAATGCAAGCAAAATAAAAGTGGACCCCAGCCTCCATATTAGTATGGTTTAGAAGCAACTGGAAAACACTTAAGATGAAGAAGAAGACTTGTTTAATTACAAAACTGTTCTTATCGACATAACGAACTAATAGTCAAGTCGGTCAAACATGCTCTTTACTGGGAGTAACGTAACAATTACTTACATAAATCTTACTACCTATTGTTGGGTTATAATGTCAGTGGACCAATGAAATGTTGTAACTACGAGCACATACAACAACAAACATCCTGCATCATGCCCTCACGCTCACCTCTCACTCTCTTTATCATTAAAAATAACAAGACCATAAGCTTAAGCACATCATCCTCCACTATTTCTAATTATGAGTTTTTGACTATACACTTGTTTTAGACATCGAAACCCTTAAGTTTAGAAAAGTCTTCAGTTTATAAGTCACTAGCTGTCCCGCCCTGCTTCGCCCGTGGCATACATCGAATCCCATGGCACATATTTAATCCCGTCGTTTATTAATTTCACAATAATGTATGAAGATTTTCCGAATTCGTTGATTACTTCTTCGCTCTCCAGTACCTACCTACTTCCGCACGGCCTGGTCGAAATATGTAAATATTATCTACATAACCTATACTTAGTGATGAAATAATTTATTTTGATAAGGATTAATAGCATAAGTAAAATAAACGCGTATAAATGTAGTCCAAAAAAAATTCAAGATTTTTGGAACGAAGTTCCTTATGGCAGGCTTGGAGGAGATAGGGATTTTATTGCGCGACCGAACTGAAAAATATGTGATATGTAAAACCGTAAGAAAAATTATGTGATAGTAAAACCGTTGAATGAGACGTGCGCAGGCGCGAAAGTCGTATGCTCAAGCGAGTAGTGTATAATAAAACCAACGTAAACCCCAACGATATCATTAAAGTATTCAAGTCGCTTAACTCAAAAAAGACAGCTGACTTGTGGGGTATTTCTGTAAAATTGAAACAGTCTATTATTGTTAATATATCACCACATCTAGCTGAAATATTTAATAAATGTGTTGATAAAGGAGTGTTTCCGGATTTAATGAAACACAGTAAAGTAATACCTCTATTTAAATCTGGATCCAAAACCGACCCTGGTAATTTCAGACCAATTTCAATACTACCTGCCATTAGCAAAATTTTTGAAAAAAATATATTGCAACAATTACAAGCTCAAATATGCTATTACATGAAGAGCAGTATGGGTTCACAAGGGGTCGTTCTACCATTCATGCAGGTGTGACACTTCTAAATCATATATATAACGCCTGGGAGAATAGACAGGATGCTATTGGTGTATTCTGCGATCTCTCCAAAGCATTTGATTGAGTTCAAAACACTATTGCGAAAACTATTTTATTATGGTATCAAAGACACTGCACTGGACCTTGTTGCCTCCTACCTAAATGATCGAATACAACATGTTGATGTCAATGGAATTAGCTCATCTGGAGCCTCTGTAGCTATGGGCGTACCGCAGGGATCAATCAATCTAGGTCCGTTTCTATTTTTAATTTATATTAACGATCTGCCATTCTATATACAGAACTTGTGCGACTTTGGTCTATTTGCTGATGATACGTCACTTATTTTTAAAGTTGATCCGCTTACTGATTTTAACGGCGTAAATCGTTCACTTGCCCAAGTTGTAGATTGGTTTACGACCAATAATTTGCTACTAAACGCTAAGAATACAAAGTGTATCAGATTCAGCATGCCTAATGTCAGGAAATGCGGTACAAATATAACATTGAACGGTGATACCCTAAATCTTGTAGAATCAACTGTATTTTTGGGGATCACTTTAGATAGCAAACTGCAGTGGAACGCCCAAATAACGTGTCTTGCAGGTAAACTCAGCTCGGCAGCCTTTGCCGTTAGTAAAGTCAGGCAGCTCACTGATGTGGAAACTGCTAGGCTGGTATACTTCAGTTATTTTCATAGTGTCATGTCTTACGGCATTTTGCTGTGGGGCAAAGTAGCTGATACACAAGTAATTTTTGTACTCCAGAAGAGAGCTATACGTGCAATATATAAATTAAGTGCTAGAGTGTCTCTTAGAGAGAAATTTAAAGAAATTGGCATTTTAACGGTTGCATCACGTATATATTTGCAAATATCATGTTAGTTAAACAGAACATACATTTATACAATAGACACAGTGACATACATTCGATAAATACTAGAAATAAGCATAAATTAATTGGAACGCATCATCGTTTACAAAAGGTTCACGACTCTTTTGCAGGAATTGGTGTACGCCTATATAATAAAATTCCTTTAGGCATTATGAACCTGCCGTTACATAAATTTAAGGCGGAAATTAAGACGCACCTTTTGAAAATGGCCTATTACACAATTAATGATTATTTGAAAGATAAAAATAAATGGAAATGATTTGCTTGCTCTTCGCTCGAACTACTTTGTGTTATTTTGTACTTGTCTTGAATCTGCATATATATGTTGTATTTTTACATTTCTGCATATTGAATAATTTGAAACGTCTGACAACTAAAGGTTTCTAAATTGGCTGCGTTTAGTCCCAGTAATAACTAATATAAAAATATGTAATTTGAGTTTGTGTGAGCACCAAGTAGACTTATTTATAATTTTGAAATTGACATGATAGTTGCTGTGCAGTTTTTGGGTATGTCATGCTCGCCTAAATGTCCCGGCAGTGGTGGCATATGTATCGGGTCGCCTTATTCCCTATAATACGGTTGAGTAGGGCGATGGCTGATATATACGTCATTCCCGTGAAAGGGTGCCGTCTGTTGGGACTGGTCAGCTCATAGCTGTTATTGCAATTGTTACAAATAAAATTATTTAAATTTAAGGCAAACTAAGTTTAGTCGACCGTTCTCACATTAATCCAAAGGAACAATGTAAGTGTGATTTTAATGTTGTAAGCCATACCTACATTTTTGAAAAGAGCAACCATTGACTTTCTTGCTAGATTCTTCTTCTTAAAGTGTAGGCTGTCCTTAGAACTGGCAACTAGAATAGCTCTAATTTTTATATGATTTTAAACACAACATTGATTTTGTTTATTTTGTTTTGTATAAATTCATTACTATATAATTGGTCAAACATAATGTAACTCAAACTAATGTAATTACTGGCGGTTAGAAAAGAGTGGCCATGAGTTTTATTGCCAGGTTCTTCCTCAGGCTCTACCTATTGCTGTGCGAATCTGGCAGTAAATGTAAATGTAGAAGCAATAATCTTTGACGTTCATAAGTGTTACTTTGTGACCTACATGAATAAAGATTTTTCATTTCATTTCATTTCAATTACGCCGGAGCTCGTCGTAACCTTTCCGAACTACATAATTTTTTGCGTTCTAAACACTTTAACACGGAATTTGCCTACGTCTTAGCTGAAAACCGCATTGAGTGGTCGTTCAATACGCCTGGAGGCTAATATTAAAGTCTTAAATATTAAGCTTAAAGTCGCACCTGTTTCGCGTTATAGGTGAACAGATACTCACGTTTGAAGAGCTAAGCACCGTGCTCACTCAAGTCGAGGCCGTAATAAATACGCGTCCTCTTTGTAGAACCTTGTCTAGTGATCCCTCGGAGCAGCTTGCACTGACTCCAGCGCACTTTTTGAATGTTACACCGTTAAAGTACTTACCCGCTTTTGAAATAGCGGAAGATCGACTTCATCTTCTCTCACGTCATGCCTTATTGGATAAACTCGTTCAGTCGTTTTGGAAACGTTGGAGGACAGACTATTTGCATACGCTACAGTCACGTCCGAAATGGAAAACTCCATAGAACCCTATCACTGTCGGTACTGTCGTAGTTATTTTAACTGAAAATATGCCTCCATTACATTGGCCTCTTGGGGTAGTAGAAGAAGTTTTCCCTGGGTTAAATGGGATCACTCGTATAGTTCGCGTTAAAACCGCAACTGGTTCGTACTTGCGACCAGTTATTTGTCTTTGTCCTTTGTCTAATCAACAGTAACTTCAATAACAAATTTATCTTGTTCGATTAGGTTTAGTTTAGTTTGGTTTAGTTTGATAGCATTTTGTTTATTTAGCAGCTAAAGCTTAGTGGCAACTGTATAGTCAGTTGTTCCTTTTTCGAAGGTGACCCTTCAAGCCGGGGGTTGCGCCGGTATACGATAAAAGAGTAGCCGCGTTATTTTTTCTATGTTGCATCGCCGATCTACATTTGTTTTTAATTAATTAGTTGTCGACACTCCCCACGTTTCCCTTTATTCCATTTCTCTTTCGCACCTACCTTGTCTCGCATAAAAAGAGAGCGAGACAGCTGTATTGCGCGCGATCTAAAACGCCGCTCACAGATTCACGGATTGAAGGCTCGCTGTATTAGTCCTACAAGGACCGCGCGCGCGCCCGCATCAAACCTTTCGCAATAATTGTGTTTTCTATGGATAAATAGCGTTTTCGTGCAATGGAACCAGGGGTCCAAGTCCAGGGACGTCCCCGGCAGCCTCCACCTCAACCTGCACCTGCATCTCGCAGCAAAGCAAGGTAGTGTGCCCATTCCTGTTTTCCATTACTTTTCCGTCGACAACCGCGTGTAAATTTCATTTTTGTCTTTCCCCGCAAATACAGTCCCACTTTGAATTTATTTATCTCGCCCGCTCAACCAGAATCAAATCTTGTAGCCTTATTGCCATTAAGACTAATCATCTATTTAATAGTGTGCAATAACACTAATGCATAAAACATCATATAAATCTACAGTAGGAGGTCTAGGGCAGTTATCCTTCTTTTTACTGTACCTGTATTTACCCCGACCGATTATAAAAACACTCAAAACTAAAAGTGCATACCTAACTATCAAGCTCCAGATATTTAGGCGTTATATTGTGTGGTTAGTGAGACTTCGCATCGCATCATCATCCGAGCGTCTGTCCCTGTTGCGTCTCGCGACGTCAGGGGTCCACCTTCCTACTTTTTCTCCTCCACTTCGTACGGTCGTCGGCATCCCATGTAGTGAGAATATTGGCCCGCATGTCATCCCTTACTACATCAAGACAGTACTTCTTGGGTCTTCCTCTCTTACCGGGACCCGGCGGAGCCGACATGGCCAGACATGTGTTTCCCACGTAGCCCGGCGGTGAGACTTCGCATAATAAAGGTAAATTAGGTTTAATAAATTGCAATAGAGTTCTACTGATATCTTCAGGTCCAAGCAGCATAACCTGTAAGTGGTGCACCAGTTAACTTACGGATGAGGCCATGCCGAATAGGATAAAAGCTTGAAACACGTTTTTAACCCTGTACCAATCCGTCTGGTCAGCGTAGGACATATCATCACGCCTCACTCCCATCGGGGTAAGCAAAGACTATGGCTTTCTATTTACTACGATCCTGTTATATAACTTTTGCTACTTCTGCTTTCATAACTGTTTTCCATACACGCTCGCCGTGAAATACAGTGAGGCTTAATATCTCCCTACGGTAATAAAGATCGGGAGAAGCCTAGATCCAGTAGTAGATTGAGGTTTAATCAATAAATTCAGTATCATAAATAGGTATCTTTAATAATAATAGCATAAGAAATTAGTTCCCAACATTGTCCATATCTATACTCCTACCTAGCGATACACATAAAGACAGGCATAGCTTATAAACTGTATACTCCATGTGTATTATTGTGTTATTTACAATTGAATTTAACCTTTTTATACACTTTACGCATATTTTGTTGTTGATACCAATTTAAGTGAACTTAATATAATTAGTAATTTTATGCGTTTTTTACTCAAACAACTCATTAAATTATAAAAGATACTTGAAAAATAATCATCGTATAAGTAATATTTTTACATAAACTGCGTACAAATGACTGTTGGAAACGAATATTTCCATAATAGTAAACCGAACAATAAAGTCACAAAAGAATATGCGGAATTCATTGACTGCTGTTTAAAAATTGACGTAAAATTTTTAATCTATACTAATATTATAAAGCTGAAGAATTTGTTTGTTTATTTGTTTGGTTGAACGCGCTAATCTCAGGAACTACTGGTCGGATTTGGAAAATTTTGGAGAATTTTGATGGTTCTTTTTGTGTTAGTTAGCCCATTTATGTCAGAAGTCTACAGGCTATATATCATCATGCTATTACCCGGGAGACCGGAGCAGTAGTCATAAATGTCGACAAATCGGGCAAATTTTTATGCATTATTGTAGAATTTATAAGCGACTGGATTAAATAGGTGCGACCGAGTTCAAATATAAAAAAAAAATCCTACTAGTAGTTCCTGAGTTTAGAGCATTTAACCAAACAAACAAACTCTTCAGCTTTATAATATTAGTATAGATATAATTAATCTATATTAACAGTCAATATAAATTAGTAAATGCCAATTACGAATTATTAATAATAATAATTAAACATTGTATAAAAATTCAGAGCACACATTCAGTACCTACTCAAAATTATTTTAAACTGTTAGGCATATTGTTGGCATAATTATGTATGTAATCGTCAAACTTAAAACCGGTATTTTGAAACACTTTCACGAATGTAGTTTTGAGTTTAAAAAGAATATTAAGAGCAGGTGGTATCATTCGATAGGTACTATGACATAAGTATTAAAAATAAGACACAAGTAATTGTTAATTTAATTTGTAAAATAAATTAATTGCTAAGTTGTGTTGTGTTTCGTTTGAGATTATGTTAATTTGATTTTGTGATATTCCACATTATTATATACTTTTAACGAGCTTCTAATATTAACTAGCTGCCATTACAACGTCAAAATAGAATTTATTTAAAGCAGTTTTATTTCTTAATATTAACAATACCAACAAGACCACCGATATTTTTTTCAATATCCACAATCGTTGGTTAAAATTAATAAGCAGTTAGCCATAGTCTAATGGAAGAACCTAGCCAACTAAAAGTGGTTATTCATATTAGAGTAAGTACAACCTACAACAAATTTCAAGTTTACAAACTACAATCTAAAATATTCTGGTCATAAAACTTTGATTCTTAATTATTAGCTTCCAACTTAAAACGGGTCTAATTAAACTTAAAACAGTACAATCGCAACGGTTAGAAAATACCAAGCCTAACTATGAAATATCAGACTGAGCTATAAAATATCAGGTTGAACTATAAAATATCAGACTGAACTATAAAATATCAGGTTGAACTAGAAAATAACAGGCATAACTACACTACCATATATTAATTGAGTCGTTCTTGCTGTTATTAGGCACGAACGTCATTTAAAATATTTTATTAGCTATAATCCGTGTATATACGTGTCTACGATATTTATGATGAATAAAAGTGAAGACAGTATTAAATTATTACTTTAATTTACTAACAATACCTATTATTGTTAATATATATAAGTTATAATTTTATTTAAAAATATCAACGTCTAAAAATTAAAATTTTTAACGACACTTAAATTAACGTCCTACATGTAGCAGTCTACTCAATTATAACAGTTATTTACAAAATCTAGCTATGATGTGATTATTTATTTAGATTTTTTTTCATGTTCAGCCTTACTTTGAAACAGTTCTAAGCAAACTACATAATATACGGATTAGGTACTTTGTTAAGTCTGTGATTTTAAAGAAAGAAGCTATGTATTAAATACTGTTTATAATGTTGATTGATGACACTTGGTGGAACTTGTTACACCTATTGAATGGAAACACTTATGATATTCCACATTATTTACTTTTAAACCTGACAAACCTTACAGAAAATACTCGTATGTCTCAATCTTTGATAATACCGGAGGGCGAAACAGGTCAGGTTAAAAACTAAATAATGTGAAACAGTACAAGCATTTTTAATCAAAATAAAAAATATCATGGAATTTACATGTTTTTCTCCCCCGCTTACAGGGTTAGAAGGTCAGAGGGTTGTTCCCAGCAAAGCCGAAAATCAAAAGTCTAACAATAGCTGGTCCCAGCCAATCCAAATAAAATAAAAGTGGACCTTAAGTGTCAAATCCACGTAGGCTTTAATAGAAGCCGGGATGAGGGAACCCTTCCTTAAACCAATTTTTACTGTGCATACCAGTTATTATATATACCTACATAATTGACTCGAATATAATAAGAAAAAAAAAATCATAAGTAGATAATTTAAATTTAACTAAAAACTAACTAACTAACTATCTTCACGCTGTATCCCTGACGGGGTAGTCAGAGAGGACAGATCGCCAGGCTTCGCGATCCATGCATTCTTCTTTCGCTTCTTCGAGACTCATCAATCGCTTCATACACGCACGTCTGGGTATCCGAGTACTTTTGACCTTTCCGTTTTTGAGCAATCTGCTCACGTGGTCTTCATATGTAAGTCTCGGCCTTCCCTGACTCCTTCTGCCCTCTACTTTTGAACAATATATATTCTTCGTCAATCGTTCCTCACTCATTCGTTGGACGTGTCCAAACCAACGGAGCACGCCCTTTTCCAGCTTAACGCTGACACTTTCATTCAAACCTGCCATATTGCGTATCACTTCGTTACGTATTCGGTCGGCCAAGGTAACGCCGCACAATTTTCGAAGTGATCGCATCTCCACAGCATTCAATTAAATTAATTCATTAATTTAAATTAATTAAAAATTTAAACATATCTTTTTTTAAAAACTTGTCTGTACAATTACAGACAAGGTTAGGGCCCAACTGATCGAAAGTGGTTACTTGTTATTTTAATTTACAAAATAGAGCTTCTTCATTAATTCAATAAAAACTTTTTTCAACAATTGCAACACCAATGTTATGATTTGCCGAAGTGCATGTAGAACCCAGGGTTGGAAGCGGAGGGAAACACGTGAGCTGGCAGAGCATTCCAAATTTTTTTGGTGTAACAGAGTAACAATTTTTTTAATCGCTCTGTTCTGGCAAAAAAATTCTTCACCGTATGAGAGTGGCACACTCTCATTCGGTGAAGAAAATTTTCTTCATCGCTAAGGATAATAATAAACCATTCAGATCTAATGATGAATCAATAACTAGCCAATGTTCCTATTTATAATAATTATTTATATTTGTAACACCTAAAACAGTATAATTTAATCCACTAATATATTATCTAAGTGACGTCATACTTACAATCTAAAACAGTGGAAGTATAGTAACAGATGGAAGAAGTTGTGGTACATTTTATGTAATCTCAGAAACTAGAAACTATAAATAACTAAAAAGAACTAACTATCTTCACGCTGTATCCCTGACGGGGTAGTCAGAGAGGACAGATCGCCAGGCTTCTCGATCCATGCATACTTTTTTCGCTTCTTGAAGATTTCTCA
The DNA here is from genome assembly GCA_948477245.1 of Thumatha senex. Classification (NCBI taxonomy): domain Eukaryota; kingdom Metazoa; phylum Arthropoda; class Insecta; order Lepidoptera; family Erebidae; genus Thumatha; species Thumatha senex. The sequence goes on from OX419735.1 coordinate 11,325,554, forward strand.
ATAGCTTCATACACGCACGTCTGGGTATCCGAGTACTTTTGACTTTTCCGTTCTCGAGCAATCTGCTCATCGTGGTCTTCATATGTAAGTCTCGGCCTACCCTGACTCCTTCTGCCCTCTACTTTCGCACAATATATATTCTTAGTCAATCGTTCATTATTCATTCGTTGGACGTCCAAACCAACGGAGCACGCCCTTTTCCAGCTTAACGCTGACACTTTCATTCAAACCTGCCATATTGCGTATCATTTCGTTACGTATTCGGTCGGCCAAAGTTACGCCGCACAATTTTCGAAGCGATCGCATCTCCACAGCATTCAATTTACTTTCATGCATCTGCTGACATACCCAGGTTTCGGTACCGTAAAGCAACGTTGGCACTAGCACTGCGTTATGATTCGCCAGTCGTGCTTCTTTTACGATGCTTTGTCGCTGTGCTAATTGGGACAAAGCACCGTTAACTTTGTTTCCGGGAGCTACTCGCCGTTCTACATCTGTATCACATCTTCCGTCCGCGCTAAACATACTCCCTAAATACTCAATTTCAATCACTTGCTCTAGACGTTCCTGGTTTACCCTAATCTCGCATTTAGTTCTTACGTCAGCTCTTTCACATACTATAGAACTTTTATTTTACTTGCATTCAAACGAAGACCCTTACTTTCACATTAGTGACTAATGCCTGAAGGTCGGCTTCTGATGAGGCCATGAGCACCGCATCATCAGCGTACAGCAGACAGTTTTCTGTTAAGTCACCCAAATTCACACCCATATCACAATCTTTCAACTTCTGCAGGCAACTGTCCAGATACACTATGAACAGCCAGGCGGACATAACACAACCCTGTTTGACGCCTGTACAAACATCGAAAAGAGGTGACACATCCCCCCTACTCGCACGCAAGCCTTACAGAAACTATAACTATATTATGAAATTAGAAACAATTTTGAAAAGCAATTGGTATGCTAACTAAATCTTTTATTTAAAGTGGAACATCGCCTTAAGATGGAAAAGAGCTGGATTAATTCGTCGGATTCGAGTGGGTCTCGGTAGCTTAGTTGGTAAAGAGTCTGGGCCGATAAGCCCGAAGACGCTGGGTTTTTCCAGTTTTAATTTATATTATAAAATGTAACACAAATCCTTACAGTTATTATATTTTACATAAATGTCAATCGTATCCCTTTTCTAAATATACAATACATTCCCAGTCTTATCCGTCACCTTGTAAGTTGTAAGGCTATCCATATTTAAAGCTCCACCGCAGAACATGTTTTAAACTTTGTGGCTATGTGGTCGATCCTCGTCGTCACTGTGTTCCTCTTCCAGTAGTAGACTGTCAGGGGGGCCCCGCGGGGGTGCTCGTTGACTACCACCGGTGCGCCGTGCTCCACCTTTCACTGAGGTGAACATTTTTGAGAATTGCGCAAATTTCTTGCGAGATACTGTGAAAAGATTAAATTAATTTGTAAAGATTTGTGATACAAATTTGATTTTTTTATATTTGGATTAATAACAGGTAAATATTAACCTAACACATCCAGTCAGCCCCACCTAAACAGGACAGAGAGAAGTTTTCCTTGTCTTAACTATAATGAAGGATTGAAAGAGAGTAAGACGACCCGACCCCTTTGGCTCCGAGAAGCCAAATAAAAGTCTTGCTTCAAATTTAAGTAGGTTTTGGATGTAACTGGGACACGGAAGAAGCAGAAGCTAAGGTTCGTAAGAAAATTATTATCAAACACACATTCAGTAAACTTATCTAAAAAGCACAGATAGTAATTTGTCTTAGGGAAGTATATGGGAAGCTGCAGGACCGCGTTTCGTGGCAACAATAGAAAGAAGTCTACGTGTAACATAGTGCTAGTGAGAGTTTGCATGGGCGTACCCAGAGGGGGCAGGAGGGGCAGGGGAGGATAACTTGCCCCCCTGTATTTCGTTATGTATTCTGCTTTTGTCGATAAATGTATTAAATATAACTTTTTGCCATTTACAATACGCAGATAACTTTTCAATAAACGTGAGGTGCCCCTTCTAATGAAGCTGAGTTTGTGAACATGAAAATTACAACAATATGCGAAGAAGTCTCCAAATTTTATGATTTAGAAGGGATTACATCTAAAGCCGAACTATGGCGAACTGTTTGTATAAATAGGCAACAGCAAGCAGGACTAATAACGTAGACAGTATTATAATAATGGAGTTAATACGAGTAGTAGAATCTTATTTCCTAAGGTGAAGACAGCCAAAAGGTGAAGATAGTCCTAGAAATTTTACTGATAATGTCTTATTCCACCGCTATAACTGAACAGTATTTTAGCACACTCTAACGCGTAAAAATTTTGCAAACTTTTTCGTTTCCAGTTGGTTAACTTATTGTTGCTTCTAATAAGATCGAATGATCTTGTTCTTTCACGGAACACGTCATAAAACGTTCCGCTGAAGAACCTTCGAGTAAATTTTAAAATAGATTTCTTCCACGTGTAGTAATCCCGAAGGATGTTATGTCGGACTCGAACGGATTAAAACCACACGGTATCTATCTGTTTAACGCCTCGAGACTTCGCCTAATGGTTCGGGTTGAGGTTGGTTCGGGTGTTATTCTGCTTCTTGGGGCGTGAGTAATTTTAAAATAGCTAATCATTTAGAAATATATATAAAAAAAATACTAGTTTTAAATTATAACAATTTTTACCAGGATTACTAGCGTAAAAATAGAAGAATACTTACCGCTAACTCCTCAGTGTTCTGTAAACGATCACTGCGTTAAGTGACTTTCGCTATGGTCATATAGTCTTCGCATGGGTGATCGCTTAGTATCAGTGGCTTGAAAAAATTTAACAGCAGGTTGCCACAACCTGTACCTGATCAATTTAAACACGGCAATGGACTCACCATCTATTATGTGAGACTAAAATGCGTACACGTGTGTATAGTATAGTATGCCGCTGTCCCCTACGGTATATATATATATATATATATATACCGTAGGGGACAGCGTAAGAATGATTATAAAAATCTAATTTGCCCCCCACTGGACCAGAACCTGGGTAGGCTTATATGAATGTGAGATTGTGTTGAGTATTTGGTTTATAAGATTTTTAGGTATTCTTTTTCTATATTGACTTAAGATCACTGTAGTGTATTCTAAGAATTGTAACCAAATATTGGCAATTGAAAAAGAGTGGCCGTAAGATTTTTTGCCAGATTCTAACTCACAGGCTTTACCTTCTTGGCAAATCTGCAAATTAATGTTAATGTGGAATCGTTCCTAATGACGTTCATAACTGTTAAAACGGGACCAAAAATAATAAAGATTTTTTGTTGTTCATCATTCAAGGATACAAAAAGTGCAAGTATCTGAAATAAAATTCTATAGAAACGAAATATTAAACCTAAGTGTAATATAAACGAATCGTCATCTGGGACCCATTGCTGTGGCTCCTGGTCACTATAAGACAAAAAATAAGCGACCTGGAACTCGGAAAAGTCCTAGGAAAAGATAAAATTGTCATGGAATGCGGACCAAAATTAATCCAAAGTTAATTTGGGGGAGTTGGAAAGATTAGTTCTTAAATCTACTTCTCTCCTTAAGAGAAAGCGACAGAGAAGATAAATAACGAGTTGAGGAAAGCGCTACGAACATAATCACGTGAAGATTGAAGACACTTTTGGATGTAGGTATGGCTTATAAACATCTGGGATTTATAAAGAAATAAAGCATTGCATCTCATATATTTTTATTTAATATCTGAAGTAACTAAAATAGGCTACCTAGGCTAACTTTTTGAGTTGTGTCTCTGTTAAATGTTGGCAGCAATAAGCTATAAAATTGGCAATAACAAACTTTTATAGTTCAGGGACAATTCAGGGTGCCTGATGGCTATTCGCCAGGACACATAACCCAGTAACCCGTAGGCATTGAAGTGAAAACAAAATCTTCAAAGTGCGGCAACGGGCCAAAACCAGTCAAGTGCGATTTGGCTTCGGTTAACATTTCTTCACCTTTTAGGTACTTAACTAAGCCGAAGAACTTAAAATTGGAAACCGATAATGCCTGTATATTGTAGACTGCCTATTAAATTTTGGTAATTTTATTTGTAGGAGGTGAAATGCATTATATCACTTTGCCCTTTTCTTCGAGGAATCAGCAGGGTAATTTTGCGTGAGACTCCTGGCACCAGAGGAAGGCTTAGACTGTTTACTTACTATGGTGTTCCACCTCGTCTATCTAGTTTTTAATATAATTCTACTGTTATCATTTAAAATCTTTACTAATATTATAAAGCTGAAGAGTTTGTTGTTTGGTTGAACGCGCTGATCTCAGGAACTACTCGGATTTGAAAATTTCTTTTGGTGTTAGAAAGCCAATTTATCGACGAAGGCAATAGACTATATATCGTCACTCTACTACCCTAGAAAGCAGAGCAATAATCATAAATGTCGACAAATCTGGCAATGTTTTATAATGTTCAATATTAAATAGGTGCAACGGGAGTTCGAAGTATGTCACAGGCGAAGCCGTGGGGGTCACCAATTACTGACAATTAAACCTATTATACTGTGATTAAACATGGAAAACGAAAATTTTAAAAATTCATATATTTTGAATTTTTGGGCCGAGATGAATCCTTAAATCTAGATCACTGTTCAGACATGAAATTGTCTTCCCATGGAAATACGATGTTTTTGTTCAAGATAAATGGAATGCCTATGCCACTTGCTGACCTACATTTAACTATGCCAAAATATTTCGCAGTTTGTAGAATTTCATCTGGTTCATTTGAAATCATAAATTATGAGTTACTAGCTTATGCCCATGACTTTATCCTTTGGCATTTTTCACCGGAACTTGTTTAGGGGCAAAAATTACCAAATCTTTAAGTGATATTTGTAAAGTTTCATAAGATATTTTACTGTAAAGTTTTATTAAAAATCTATTCAGTAGTGCGTGAAAGTACATCCCTACATACAGCCGAAATTAAAACAACATTAGAGGGACCTATTTACCCAAGATCCCATCACACATTTATGGGTACATAGTTTTAATTTCGATTTGCTATCTTTTGACTTAATTTATTGGTTCTCGGCGCCATTGATTGGACGACGATCGCTGGATTGTAACGCCATAATTTGAACTGACCGGCTAAAAAAATAGGAAGCCTAGAAATTTCCTTTCTAGTTATTAGGTATTCCTAACGGTCTGAATTCAAATTAGTTTAAGATCGCTCGCTCTGAAGCAAATTGGAGTATTTGAGTAACTCTCAGCACACACGTTCTTCTTTTACAAAATTAATTTATTTTATTATCTCACAATTGATATGTATAAAATCGTAATTAGATAATGAAGTTGCATAATAATAAATATGATATTTATGAAATGATATTTATATTGATATATACTTGTAATGAAATATTTCTAAAATTATGTAATGAATTTTATTTAGTGGTTTAATAATTTGTTGACAGTCCATAATTTGTGTTAACCTACGGTGTAAAATACGCAATAACAAATTTTCGATATTACCCATTTCCTTATGTAATGTTATTATAAAGAGTATAAATAGGTATTCCCGATTTTCATTACTGAGCAGAAAATGTCGAAATTAGGTCAGGACTCACACGACTTCAATAAAAATATGTATTTTTTTTTATTCATGAGTATCTTCTTTCTTTTTCTAACGAAGATGTTCTCATGTAGGCCAACCGAAAGACTGCTTTTAGTTGGCCTACATAAGGGGTAGGCATACCTACTGGTCCAACACGTAGAGGTCCTTAAGAATTTTGATCTAATAGGAAATGGTACCCCCACTACAGACAGCACGGCCGCCATAAGTAGAAAAACTGTTATAGTCCACCACAATGGGAATTAAAATGGAATTAAACTATTGTAAAATATGTTAACTACAAAATGGGTTATTGAGTTGGGGTTTTTTTAGTTTTATTCGGTAACTTAAGCTATGGATAAAGATGGCGTCTGCTATTTTAATATCTTATTATCAAAATACTGGCAGACGGTAACACATCAATCACTAGATGGGTCTCCTATACCATAGGCCATAGGTATGACCTGTAAGGTGACATAGAGTAATACCAGTATTTTGTATAATTGTTGTTAAATCCAAAGTAGGACTTTGTACCTAGGTACAAAATTGCCTTATTCAGTCTTAGATTAATTCCTTCCTTTATTCTGTATGTCTTTGTTCCTATCTCTGTCTCTGTCGTGGAGTTAGGGAGGACGTTCCCTGTCTTGACAATAATACGACTCGTGATTCGGTCCCAATATTACGAAATTGCCTCGTCGATTATTTTTGCACGCACATCCTACAGTAATTATCTTTTTGTATATACATAATGTAAATTATTTCTTTTTCTTTTGTATAGGTAATGTGATAGGCCTCAATAGACAATATCGCAATTACTAATCCAATTCATGATTAACTTTTACTCTAATTAATTATTAAACACGTGCACACATTTACGTAATTAACATGTTTACCCTTACTCGTACTCATTCATTTATTGTTGCTGGCTGCAGTCATTTCTTTTTTATTTAACTTTCTCTGGTAAATATAATTATATCTACATAAAACTTAATTATAATCTTTATGATATACATGTGGTGGCTGGAGAGGCAACACGGTAGCCTCACCTACCGGATGTCACAGATACTTACCGGGCATGGGTGCTTCGGTAAGTTTCTGTGGCGTATAAACCGGGAGGTTACACCAGAAGACCAATTCTCGTAATAAAAGCATGGTCAAAGTTAAGTTCCTATCTAAGCTCAGACTCACAAATCTTAAAAAAGGTATTCTCGTAACAAAGTTTTATGCATATAACATTACCTGTAAGTTGATTAAATCGAATTGAGACTGAAAGTTGAAAATTACATAATCAGTAAGTATTCTGCTAGTCTTATTATTTGAGACTCAATTTTGTGAATGATATGTATTTGGTATTCTCTTCATAATTTATGTGTCAAGTTTGACATTTATATGAGTTTGCTATAGGTACAACATGCATAATGCACACACTATAGCTGCGTATCGTAACGGTGGTGTAGCGAGTCCAAAGATAAAAAAATTGCGTACCTCACTAAAAGAACATTTCACTTCAAAAATTGACCGGGATCGACGATAATGATGATGATGAAAAAGAAATCTACTTTGAAAGAGTCCTAATTGATTACACAGCATTATTTAATAAGACCTGTAGATGACCGGAATCAACGTTAGATGATGATGATGATGATTATGATCGCAAGTACAGAGATTTTATCTCATCTAATAATATGAGTACCGTGCTTAAAGAAGTTTTCACTTCAAAAATTGACCGGGACCGACGTTAATGACGATAAAATAAAAATAAATAAATATCCATCACGCCTTATCCCCGAAGGGGTGGCAGAAGCATATTATATGCTCACTTTTCACCGTGTGGATTCCTGTCCCACGTAATAGGTGGTGAGCCCATTGCCGTGTTAAAATAGACAGACGCAGGTTGTGGCTACCTAATGTTAATGACGATGATGGTGAAAAAAAAATTCTACACTGAAAGAGTCTTAATTGATTACACAATATTATTAAATAAGACCTTTAGATGACCGGGATCAACATTAGATGATGATGATGGTTATAGTAGCGAGTCCAGAGATTTTATCTCTAAAAATGTGCGTACCGCGCTAAATATAATTTTCACTTCAAAAATTGACCGTGATCGAAGTTAATGATGATGATGAAAAAAAATTCTACTCTGAAAGAGTCTTAATTGATTACACAATATTATTAATAAGATCTGTAGATGACCGGGATCAACATTAGATGATGATGATGATGGTTATAGTAGCGAGACAAGAGATTTTATCTCATCCAAAAATATTCGTACCGCGCTAAAAGGCGTTTTCACTTAAAAAAGAGGATACGTCATCTAGGGGTGATGGGTGCACTGTCTGTTTTATTCTGTAACATGATGTTTTTCTCGTGAGATTGACACGAGTCTGAACTGAAATCATACCTATCATCTAACTAAAACCTTACCAACATGCTATTGTAATTTTGGTTAGGAGAATACCGATTTTCACTCACATAATAATTCAGTATAGATTCAATAACAGCTTATTCTGTGATGTTTATTAATTAGGAGAATTGGCCTTTGAGTGCCAGCTCTGTGCGAACTGCAGCGAGGATACGGCGCTGCATACACTGGCGGAGTGCTCAGCGTGGGCGATATATGATCACACTTCAACTAGGACAGCGGAGTTGTAATCATAAATGACAACAAATAGGGCAAATATTCATACATTATTGTAAAAGTAATAAATGACGGGATTAATTGGGTGTTTCGGTGGTTGTCACACTCACAGCACAGGCGGACCAGTAAGGGTCAGCTAGTTCTTTATACGAACGAATAGCAGTGTAACCTGGCGGCTGTCCCCGCCTTGAGTTTTACACACAAACCTTTCTCTTAAACCCCTCCATCTATTGGTGAAAACTGATAATCCGTTCGGTCTGACCGAACGTGGCTACATCTATTCCTTGAAGAAGGACCTCCACGAGGTTTGAAACTAATGTCGGGATTTCCCGTCAAGATTTAGTACCGTAAAACGTGGCAACTTGACCAAACCTGTGGTAACTTTACCACATCATAGGTATTTGACATAAACACAAATAACTTTTCATTATCTGTAGATAGATACTTCGTCGTAATGGTGATAGTTTTTCGATATCTTCCGGCAACATTTTTGTATTTTTGTAACTTATAACACAGATAGTTTCTTCAATAGGGCTGCATCAAGTCGGCTATAGTGATAACGTATTTTGGTAATAGGTGTAAAATTGTGGTCTCAGAGGCTAAACTATATGTTGTAGGTTAGTGAAATTTTGATATTATGTGTAAAAAACGGTTGGCATTTCTCTTACAAGATCAGCTAATTGTTATTTCTTCGCTTTATTGAAATATCTCTTGGGGTATTGTTAATAAGGTTAGGTAAAGTTACCACTGGGTGGGTCTTGGCAACTTTACCTGTAGCTAGGGTTGTCTCAAAAATCAAACATTTATATTTATAACTAGTTGCCGCCCGCGGCTTCGCCCGCGTAGAAAAATTTTCCCGTTCCCGTTTCCCACAGGAACTTGTTCCCGGCATAAAAAGTAGCCTATGTGTTATTCTGATATATAAGCTATATTATTGTAATGTTTCAACATATTAGTAGTTTTTCCGTGAAAGAGTAATAAACATCTATACAAACTTTCGCATTTATAATAGATATTATTAAGATTTTCTTTAGTCATATATAATAGTTTTTGATATAATTTCGAAGGTATTGTAAAATAATCTTAACGAGATTGCTTGTAGTACATAATATTACATGAACCATATCCGTCCGTTTTACTTCATGCATGTGCATTGTTTTAGAACAAAAAAAAACATTCATTCATATAAAAAATAAAATGATGAAATGACGGCCCTGGCTATTGAAATTCTTAAAATAAACAAAATATCTTCCTATGAGGCCGACTAAAAATTTAAAATGCCACGTAGGACTATAAAAATAAAGATAAAATATCTCCATTCAGAGAAAATCAACATCAGACGAAGAATTGTACTTCAATAAAAGCCTTATTGTGATCTTTGATTACGGTTCTCCTCTATCACAACTAGACTTCAGAATAGCCGTTAATGAATTTTTGCAAAAAATAAGAGGACTGATACATTTGGCGATTCGCCTGGAGAATGGTGGAAAAAGAACTTTGTTGAGCGACATCGAGACCAATAGTTCAAGAGCGGAATATAACATTAAAAGAGCACAAGCGGAAAAAAAAGTAAATAAAAATTTAACAATTGAATTTTTGTATTTTCACAACCCTACGCGATAAAACTTTTTGTACGTAAATTACAAAAATTTCAGTGGCAACTATACCTACGGTCATTTTTGGGTCTCCTTCATTGAATTATTTCCTTATTATTTTTTTGATAGTAAAGATAATCTTTGATACAATCATCTTTACCTAAATTAGTATTAAATATGCAATAGTTCATAAAAAAATATACAAGAAAAAAATGTAGGTAAATTTACCAATTTCGTGTCAATTTTACCTGTGTTGTTTATTCTTCTCTATAGCTTTAATTAATAAGTTTTAGATAGCGACTTATACAGAAAAGGGTACCCAATAGTGTATTACGTATATAAAAATTGATTTCTTATTCATGCAACATTTAGTTAAAAAATAGAAGAAAATTTTGTGAAAAAATATGGTCAAGTTGCCACGTTTTACGGTAATGATTTAGAGCATATTGTAATCAGACAGGCTTAAGCGGCCGGTGTAAGGGACTCCACTAAGATCACCGATGCCAAAGCGCCTTCACGAGGTTGTGGTGTACCTGCTGATTAGCGGATGCGGCAATGATGTAGCCGTTACGGGGTTCGGAGGTCAAACGGTAGTCAGTCCCAACAAAAGTCCAAATCCAGGTGGGGCTTGGAATACACTAAGATGAAGAAGTAGGTAGATGCGGCGGGTGACTTTATTTTGTAATGTTTTTAAGTTCTTAACCTTCTTCAATATTTTATCAATCACGCCTTATCCCCGAAGGGGTGGCTGAGGCATTTTATACGCCCTCTTTTCACCATGTGTATATCTGTCCCACGTAATAGATGGTGAGCCCATTGCCGTGACAGACGCAGGTTATAGCTACTTGCTGTTGAACATTTTCAAGCTGTCCATAAGGCCTATAACTTGGCTTAACGACTGCCATGTTACTGGCAAGCGGGACCACCGGCTTAACGTGCGTTCAGAAGCGCGGAAACGCTCTTCAATATTATTTTAGTAATTATCTTCATGATTCAAATTTTTAGTTATTTTAGTTTTTGATTTGATCATTTTGTGCCAGGTATTTGGCGCCTTCGCCACATACTCCGGAAATCAATATAATAAACTACTAAATTTATTTTATTTCTTTCTCATAGAATTACTTAATAAGATTATTTTATTTCTCACCTCGTATTTCTTTGCCTGCCCAAGATGGGCGAAGACAACTAACAACAATTCTTTGGTCTCACCCTTAGATGAAGTATAATGAAGTCAAAAAAATAAAGATATGTCATGCCATCTAATGGATGTATGTTGGTAGTAAATTAGTCCATTACTAGCCAGTACTAATCATCTTAGTCATAATCTTTTATGAGTAGCAGTTATGTTAGGAATCCCAATCACCATAATCACAATTTCATTAGATAAAACAATCATCCTTAATGGTTTTAATAATATTAAAGTCGCTAAACACTCCTGTAAACTCTGTGCAAAGAGAAGGACCCGCTTATTATTAACAATTATGATCTCAAACGTAATACTTACTTGAAAACGGTACATGAGTGTGGAGGATAATGTAACCGGTACCTACGTTTAAGGCTTTTATGGAGTAGTTAGGTAAGTATTATAACTTTAAGGTTCAAAGAAGTCATAGAATAGTGATAATGGAACAACTATATAAACGAAATAATATGTTCATCAGATCTTGTGGCTTCTGGGATGAATTTTCGTGCTTTTAGACGTTTTGCTATACATTTTACTGGAATCAAACAGCTCACATAAGACCCTTAATATAGTTTTACCGTAGTCCCGTTCTATAGGATGTACACCTAGTTGCTTTCCAGGGGGCTGAGTCTACTATTGACAAGCCGTAGAATAGAACCAGAATCTCTGTTTTTAGATGTCAAAATGTTAGTAGACTATCAAAAATCATACTGATACATTTTTGATAGTATATAAATATAAAAGGCAAAATCACTGACTGATTCATCGATCACGAAATCTCTGAAACTACCAAAGCTACGAAGCCCAAACTTCGCATGGGGGTTACATTTAACACGTAGGTTTCCCCTAAGAAGGGATTTTTAGAAATTCTACCTTTAAGAAAGTAAATAAGCGATTAACGGTTGTATGGAAGTTCGTCATTTTCAAAGTTAGAAACATGAATTTATGTACACCTGTTTTTAGTTACAAATAAATAGGCACGTGTATCGCGGTTTTTCTAAATTTTACCTATTAGGGAGTAAGCAAGGGTTGAAAGTATATATGGAAAATTCTTCATTTTTAAACAAAGCAACACCGAATTTCGTATACCTGCTTCTGTATAAAAATAAATATTTACGCGTTAAGGAGTTTTGATAAATTCTACCCTTGAGGGGGTAAAACAGGAGTTGTAATAACTGACTCATTAATCACGAAACCTATAAAAGTAACAAAGCTACGAAGAACAAACTTCGCATAGGGGTTCCTTTTAACACGTAGGTTTCCTATAAGAATGGATTTTTCGAAATTCTACCTCTAAGGAAGTAAATAAACGATTAACGGTTGTGTGGAAATTCGTCATTTTCAAAGTTAGAAACATGAATTTACGTACACCTGTTTTTAATTACAAATAAATGGGTACATGTATCGTGGTTTTGCAAATTTTTACATATAAGGGGGTAAACAAGGATTGAAAGTTTATTTGGAAAATTCTTCATTTTCAAACATAGCAACACCAAATTTCTTATACCCGCATCTGTATAAAAATTAATAATTACGTGGTAAAACAGCAGTTGTAATAACTGACTCATTGATCACGAAACCTATTAAACTAACAAAGTTACGAAGCCTAAACTTCGCATGGGGGTTCCTTTTAACACATAGTGCTCTCTAAGAAAGGATTTTGAGAAATTCTACCTCTAAAATAAAAGATAAACGGTAACCTCTAAATAAGCGATAAACGTATGAATGGAAGTTCGTCATTTTCAAAGTTAGAAACATGAATTTACGTACACCTGTTTCTGGTTAAAATTTTCTGGTTAAATGGGCACGTGTATCGCGGTTTCGCAAAAGTTTACCTATAAGGAGGTTAATCAGGGGTTGTACGTAACTGACTCATTAATCACGAAATCGATGGAGCTAACGGAGCTATGAACTCCAAACTTCCCATTGGGGTTTTTTTAACACGTATGAAGAAGTTTTGCGAATTTTTACCGGTTTTAACGGTTGTATGAAAGATTGTCATTTTTTAAAGTTACGAGTAGTAACATGTACTTACGTATATACACCTGTTTTAGAAGAATCTCGTAAGGCCTGTATTAGCATCGAGAACAGAAACTATGTCAGTAAACGACGCACAGCCTAATCATTAAACATGGAAACCTGAAAGTTGGTGTATGTATACTTTAAGTCTTTGGATAAGCAATAAAACGGGATTCAATATATTTCCATGGAAACGGGAACACGGGAACTACGTGGGTAAAACCATACACCACCAAAATTTTAGTGAGCGTATTCTTTACGTACCTACGTTTGATGAGCACCAAGAAAGAATTCTCGGTATTCCCACGGGAATGTAATCTTTATATTTTTAATCCATCACGCCATATCCCCGAAGGGGTGGCAGAGGCATACATATTGTACGCCCACTGTTTACCATGTGTATTCCTGTCCCACGTAATAGGTGGTGAGCCCATTGCCGTGTTGAAATAGACAGACGCAGCTTGTAGCTACCTGATGTTGGAATTTTTCAAGCCATGCCATGTTACTGACAACCGGGACCAACGGCTTAACGTGCCTTCCGAAGAATGTAATCTTACTAATATTATATTTGTAAAAGTTTGTAAAGATTTCTATATTATTTGGACGTTTGTTTTGAAAATTGGCTAAAGGTAGAACATTTCAGAAAATTGATGCCTGCGGTTCCGTTTACGTGAAGTCGTTAGTACACAAAAAGGTTTTCTCGCGGGATAAAGATGTTTTCCGGGGATATAAAGTATTACTTCAGGAAATATATCGCACAGGCTATTCAGTTCAAGCAGTTTCGCCCGCGTGTTTATTATTCATTTGTAAGTCAGTCATCAACAAGTATTCCTATTTTATTCAGTTTATTGTTTTAAAAAGCAAATTATTCAGAAGTTGTTTCTCTGACTACCCCGTCAGGGATACAGCGTGAAGATAGTTAGTTAGTTAGTTTTTTGTTTCATAAGAATAGCCTACGCGCCACCCTCTTTAACTAATGTCTCTTTCTTTGTCTCTTTCTCATAAGTGGCGCTAACGAAGTTGCGCGGGTCAGCTAGTCATACATAAAACTATCAACTGTCAGTAGAACTCATCGGCCGACCGATAGAAGTCTATTGGAGAATGATTGTATTAGTAGACTTAAAAAAAAAAGTCAACACTTTTTCTAATGAGCGTCTATTACAATTCTTTTCTGACGCGATTGAAATAGTAGACTTGGCTCCCTGGTCTTCTGCTTTGCAAAGTAAGGAAGAGGCGTTACGTTCTTTTTTCAATTCATTCAAATTATATTCTGATTAATTTCGATGCGGGTTCCAAGACATTCTAACTTCTCCTGGGACTTTACTGAGATCGAGCTTGAATTCTTGCTGTAGATCTTATACATCTCTTATATAGATCTTATATATCTGGTTTATAAGAGTTACAGAATACTGTAGCTCTCAATAGAGAATGAAGGTGGGATTAATCACAAAAAAAAAAGATCAACTAGGTATATATTTGTTTATAAAATGTTCAAATCTCGATTGAAGTGAGGTATGAGGTTAAAACCCATAAATAAATAGAACGGAAATCTTGTAAGATAATAATTAGGCCAGACTTTCCTTAGTAAATCGCACATTATGAGATTATTAGACAGGTGCGTAATACGACTCCTTCCGGCGTCTAGTAACTCAATAGTAATGAACGATACAAGCACGAAAACAAGTGCGTCAATGCGTCAATGTTACTTATAAACTATAAGTATAAATAATTGCAGATCTCTATAAGGTTTTTGTTAACCCCCCATTTACAAACCTAAAATATTTATGAAAGTGTCAGCATTAAATGGAAGAGCTTTGGTTTGGACACATCCATCGAATGAGTGAGGAACGATTGACGAAAAATTTATTTATTATGAGAAAGTAGACTTAAAAAGGTGTCATGGTAGACCAATACCAAGACCACGCGAGCAGATAACTATACAGTTTGCTTGTTTACAACTAAACCCTTATCAAATATACAGTTAAGTCCAGATTTTTAAAGCTTATACACAAAAATTAAAAAGGAGGATGTGTATGTTTTCTTTTCGTAATTTTATGGTGGTTCGTTATGGTTACCAAAACCAAACGATTATTGTTGCTTCTGTGTGAAAAAGAAGATTTAATATTATCGAATAAGATATCAATAAGCAAACATATAAATATCATTGAACCATGAGTCTCACTCCGAACAAGTATAGTGACAAGTATGGGAATGAACAGGTGGTTAAAAGAAATAAAAAAAATCACTTACATTTGCCCATGTTTTTTAGTCTCTCCTTGAAGACTGCTTCATCATCGTGACTCTTACTCTTTTGACCTTGTTCGCTGTCCAACGCCGCCATAAATTCTTGATTCCAACGCAGCTCTGCCATAAACTCTTCGTTTTGCAAGTAGGTTGCTATACGATCATCGTCCATTTCTAAGCTGAGATCTATTCTGGCGTCGGTACCGGGTGGTATTCGCAAAAACGTTGGAGGAAGAGGCCCCAACATCCGAGGTACCCATTTTCTTCTAGTTGCTAAAGGAATTGATTCGTCATCGTCATCTCTGTAAAGAATATTCTTTTTTAAAACTTACAAGATATGTACTAAAGTTGTGGACTAATTGTTCTGGAGATGGAAGTATATTTTTTTAAGATGTTTTCAAGACGAATGAATTTAATACCACCTCATTTTTTTTCCTTTAATACTCGCATAATGCTAATGTCGCATAAAGTTTAAGTGTTTGGAGCATTCGTGTAATACCTATTACAAAATAAATTTAACAAAGAATAATTGGGAGCTTGACTCTGTTGGGCTATGCGAAGATAGTGCGTTGAAGTTGTGTTGTGACTGTTGTCGACAATTCAGATTAGTTTGTCGGTATCATATGTAAATTGGAACATCAATATATGTGCATCTAATTCAAAATTTAATAAAATATATTATATTTATTTACCGCAATATAGGAATACGCGGTGCATTAAGTCCCCTACCGCATTTAATGATAAATAGAAAATACTTGCTAGTCATGCTAACCTGTTGCCTCAATAGTCAGTAGGATCTACCGGTGTAGATGACAATACCGCTAAGTAACTTCTCATTATGAAAGGAATATGTAATTGTATTGGTACCAGTACAATAGTTAATGCATCATGCTTCTATAATGTTTGTGATGAAACTAGCCTATCAATTGTTTAAAATAAAAAATATTTAGATAGATCTGCAGTTATTACTCACACAAGTGCTGTAGTGTCATTGTCATCGCCATCTGCTGTTCTGCAGCCCGAACGCCGGTCTTTACGACGTGATGGTGTACTACCTTCTACGCGTTCCATTTCTAATCGTAATCTTTCATTCTGGTTGTCTGTACTCATAGCTAAAAGTTGATCAATAGTAGCATCTACCGCGCCTTGGTTAGCGCGTAATACGGCTTCGATAACATCATCGTCCATGTCTGGAAACATTGTCTTGAAATCGGTCATTGCTTGCGTAAATTCGAGCTGCATAGTGGACGCCATCGCGTCGTAAGTCCACTACACGCGACTCGCCGAAAACGTCACAACGGCGCAATTCTCGTCGGCAAAACAGCTGACACGTGACGCAAAACTGCCGCAGTGCTGACAAAGATCGTCACTGTATGGGCGATGGCCATCCTCACTGCGCACTACACACCTGCAACTGGTCTGTCTCCTCAAATTGCTAATTAATTGTACGAATGCAGCAATATCCCTTCATATCGGTGCCTTGCACCAGGTATAACATTATGTGCAATTTTCACTTTCGTCGTCTTCAAATGCACATAGCGCATGCGTCTAGTGAAGCGGGGGAAGTCGTCGATATAAATAGAGAATGCACAAACCGGCGCGCGTTCCGGCACGCCGCGGCTGCCAATGTCCGATCGCAAGCAGTAGTTTTTACTGAAGACCCACCGCCCGGCGAATAATGCGCGCATGTGCAATGTATTGTTTGTAAATCATGGCATTCATGACTGTCCCTCGTAGTGACCTTAAGTTACGATAACAGGCCGGCTTCTTCTTGAGTTTTGTGATTAAGTAAAAACTTACGTCAAATAGACAAGAACATTAAACTCATTCTGCATTAAGCCTCCATATCCTTCGGTATTTGCGGCACTAACAGGTGCCGCAAATACCGAAGCGCGGTATAAGCGCAATTATGAGTTATTGCGATCCTTTTTAAATTTAGTTAATTTTCTGTTATATTCAGTTAATTACACACAATACCTACAACCTTAAAACACACACAACAACAATGCAATTTTACAGCCGGAAATGTATGTAATATTATAATAATACAAATAAAAGTTACCCTAAAGGGTAACTATTATTTTAGGTGTAAGAAATGCGTAGGGTCCTTTATTTGGGGATATTGTACGGGTGTGATTAACTTACTCAAACCAAGTGATAATTAGCAAGTACACAGCATGCACAAAGTCGCAGAAATACCAGCTCTTTTTTTCAGCTCCGTGGAGACGATCAGAATATTATAAGGTAGGTAAAAGCATTGCGGTAGAACAGTCCGGTATACCGCAACTGTGTGTTGGAGGCTTAAATTGAAACTAAATTTTAATTGACAAGAAGTTCGAGTAAGTATAAAATAAGTTGACAGAACACACTCAAAAGTATCGGCGTTTATATGAGAAGACGACTGTCCGTAGGACTCGCATTAGCAGCCTCCATGGTTGCTCATGTATGCTGACGATATCGCGCTGGCAGATGCGGACAGGGGCAGATTGATTTCGCACCTTTACTTACTGTGCGAAACTTTATGTGGCGAAGACCGAGTACTTGGTAGATACATAGACGGTGATTTGGTCGATCGCACGGACCCACGTTAATTATCTGGGATCTGTATTTCACACGTCTAGTGATATCGATTGTGATGTCAAGTCACGCATTACTACCGCGTAGGCCAAATGGCGGGTGATGATCGGTGTAAATTGAAACCCAAAAATCCGGCTGAAGGGAGATGTATATAAAACCATCATTAGACCTGTCCTTCCATGTGGAAACGTCTCACTGCCATGTGGCAGTGAGACGTGGCCAATATTGGAGCGACACAAGCAGGAGCAAGTAACATACAAAATCAAAGCGTTGATAATATTGGCATCCTTATCTTATGAACTCTAAGCATACATTAGCATTAAATTTGAACAAATGAGTGTACTAGAAACCGGCAAATAAATATTTTGTGCAAATAAATAGAGTAGGGACATTCCACCGAAATTAGAATTAAGTCTTGGGATTTTTTTAAAATCTGATGACAAATGATTATGCACTTAAAACAATGTGTATCGTGTAAAACACATATAAAAACCTATGTTACGATAGGTTAACATCACACCCCGATTTTCATCGCCGACACGCGCAAAAAAGCGAATGGGAAATTCACCCAGCTACTCTATTTATCAACTATCTACACTGACGCAACTTTATTATATTTCAATTATTTCGTATGTATGTTATACCTAGCAGCACACACTAGCGCTAGATACTTAGAGTCTTCTGTAGATACAGCACAGCGCCACGATAGAGCGCGACGCGAGGTGCTCACATATGTTTTTAACCTGTGAGTATCTCCACGGATGTTATGCGTACACGTTTACGTCACGTTGCCGCTGATGGCAAGCAGCCCACCTACCGTTCTCGGCCATAGCCCGGTCATGTAGGTCGGTAGTCTTGGACGAAGGCTGATGGATGGAGAGTTCTCTACGGTTCCCGTCCGCGCTCTTGCGCTAGCATAACTTACTCACAGAAAGACACAGTGGCGTTTCACTTGTTCTCTAAGTTCGGACTCGCCACGAGGTCTTAGCACTGCCGCGCCTACGCTCCACACGTGCATGTGGCGCTGTGTCCTCGCTGCGTTCTGTGGTCTCCCGGTGTATATGCCACAGATAAGAAGCACCCGTGCACCGTAATTATCTGTGACATCCTGTAAGAGAGGTTGCCATATCTCCTCTCCAGTCACTCGTCCACGACCGGTCTGACCGCACTGATTTTGGCGTTTCCCCATCTTGGTTGCTCAAGTCGCACCTTCCATACGAGTTCCTGAAGGTAGCGAAGCTGGGACCGTTGAGCCTAGATTTCTCGGGGCGTAGGCCTATGGCCCGCAATACCGGCAATAGCAATTATGAAGATTTTTTTAAATTTAGATATTTTATATCAGCTGTGTGTCATGGGTTCGCCAATAACATGATTTGCACTTTGTGGAATCTATTTAATCAGTAGGTATTTACAATAACGTATGATATATTATTACTATTCCGCTCCATTGGCTACCCGAAGGACCGTATTATTACTTATATATCTACTAGATGACCCCCACGGCTTCGCCCGTGGTAAAGTTCGAACTCCAATCGCATCTATTAAATCCCGTCGCTTATAAATTCTACAATATTGCCTAAACATTAGCCCGATTTGTCGACATTTATGACTGCTGCTCCGCTCTCCAGGGTAGTAGCGTGATGATATATAGCCTATCTTTCAAGTTGGATCAAACTGCACACGGTGTGCAAATTTGATTAAAATCGGTTAAGTAGTTTAGGAGTACATCGTGAACAAACAACGTTACACGTAATTTATATATATTAAGAAAATAGCCTATGTTATTTGTGAATTACTTGACTTTCTGAAAGCACTCGTAGCCCCGCTAAGTGGTCTGTAAGCCATCTCTGCGATAAGCGATTATCAATATTACCGGTCCTCGGATAGGTGACCGCTTTGTGGCATTTACCAAGGTTTACGTGTTTCGAAGGCACGTTAAGTCATTGGGCCAAGTTGACAGTGGATTGGCAGTTGTTAAGTCAAGTCGAAGGCCTAATGGACTGCTTGAAAAATTTCAATAGCAGGTAGCAACGGCAATTTGCTCACCATCTGTTGTATGGAACAACAATGCATACGGCGAAAGCAGGAGATATAAGTATGAAAAGTTGTAGAGGATTTAATAGGAATATCAAGTGCATTAGAATCCTCTGGGGAATAGCAAGTGCTTATCAATCCCCTACGGGACTGAAATAGGGTATCTTTAGAACTCGCCAAATTTGGGTGTATAATACGCCTCTGCTTCGGCCCTTTGGGGATAAAGGTGTGACCATATGTATTAATTGCCATTCCAGCTGAGGCATATATAGTGCTTTTCTCAAAAGAATGCAGGGAAATAAAACATACGTATTTAACATTTAAAGTTACACTAGCCATATTTCCTAATTAATGAAAATAAGTATTTTTGATTATCTTGGATTATACGCAGCAAGATGGAAAATCTAAAAAATATATTTTTATTATAGTATGTGCGACTGCCGCGCTGAACTTTAGTTTCGATTCTCGGGTCAGAACAATTTTTTTTGTGATCCATAAATGTTTGTTTCGGAGTTTGGGTGTTTTCTATGTATACTATGTATGGAAATATTTCAGTTTTTTAATAAGTTGTCTAGATTCCATAGCACAAGCTTATAGCTTAGTTTGGGCTAGTTTGTGCTTTGTAAAAAAGTGTCCCAGAATATTTATTTATTATTTGGGTATAGCATGTTGATACACAACTTTTATGTCACAGAATCCAAAACTCCCACACATAAAACGAGATAAATGCACTTATTTATGAAAATAATATACTTACAGTATGCTTCCGCTGACTAAGAATTATAAAAGAAGTCCAATCAAAGAGTATCTAATAACCCCAGGGCACAATACAATAAGGCGGATGCTGTTGTTCCTCAGTCTCGTAAAGTTAACTAACTATCTTCACGCTGTGTCCCTGACGGGGGTAGTCAGAGAGGACAGATCGCCAGGCTTCGCGATCCATGCATACTTCTTTCGCTTCTTGAAGATTCATCGATCGCTTCATACACGCACTTCTGGGTATCCGAGTACTTTTGACTTTTCCGTTTTTGAGCAATCTGCTCACGTGGTCTTCATATGTAAGGCTCGGCCTACCCTGACTCCTTCTGCCCTCTATATATATTCTTCGTCAATCGTTCCTCATTCATTCGTTGGACGTGTCCAAACCAACGGAGCACGCCCTTTTCCAGCTTAACGCTGACACTTTTTTTCAAACCTTCCATATTGCGTATCACTTTGTTACATATTCGGTCGAACAAAGTTGCCGCACAATTCTCGAAGTGATTGCATCTCCACAGCATTCAATTTATTTACTTTCATGCATCTGCTGACATACCCAGGTTTCGCTACCGTAAAGCAAAGTTGGCACTAGCACTGCGTTATGAATCGCCAGTCGTGCTTCCTTTTCTCGTAAAGTTTTGTTTAGTTTTTTTCTTTTTTTCCTTTCTTTTAAGTATTTTGTCAAGTGTGTTTCCGGCGGTCTACTATATTTCAGTAATATGGCAGTCGAGTTGAAAGCCGTATAGCGGGTAGACACAACCTGCGTCTTTATCGACACGGCAATGGGCTCACCCGCTTCCATTGACGGGACGACGGAAAAAATCATTTAACCGTGTTTCCTTTGGCTAATGGAACCACGGAAAGTAAGATGTCCTGTAGTATCGCTGTTCCATAGATTCATTCCACCTTTTACGTGGGACAAAAATTCTTACGCTGAAAAGTGGGCGTATATGCCGCTGTCACCTGCGTCGTTTAAGCTTTGGCTTTTCATAGCTGTTTAGTAGTACTTTTTTAAACGTTGAATGCCTCGGTGGCGTAGTGTATCCGACTGCCGCGTTGAGATCGTGTGTTAATCCCCGGGTCGGAACAAATATTTGTTTCAGAATTTGGGTGTTTCATATGGATAATATGTATGTATTTAGAAATATTTAAGTATGTATATCCAATGTCTAGATTCATAGTACAAGCTATCAGCATAGTTTGGGCTAGATGGCGCTGTGTAAAAAGTGCCCCACAGTATTAATTTTTCTTATCATACAGAACCGAATGGGTAGGCAGAGGCATACCTCACATCCACTTTTCACTGTATGCATTTTTGTCTAAGAAGTGAGCCCGTTGTAGTGTTGGAAATGGACAAACCCAGGTTATTTAGCGGGTCTACGAGGAACTGTGACGTAAACAAAAGTTCATGACCTTAGAATGAAAACAACATACTTTTGTGTACGACGATTTATTCCAAGGAACATTTTACAATTTACGTAACTAATAAGAATACATTTTGATAATTACACAAATAAATGACAAAATAAACAAACAAACAGCAATCGGCTATCAATTGAGCAAACAGCTCTACTAATTGACAACACCATTGAATGTAATTTTGTTTAAACTGCTTTTTACTCTTTTATTTTCAAAGTATTGGTAGGTATTGATGTAGAAGTAATATTAATTTACTAGATGACCCATACAGCTTCGCCCATGGAATATTTCGACCTTCCGTCGCACCTATTTAAAACCGTCGCTCATAAATTCTACAATAGTGCATAAAAATTTGCCCGATTTGTCGACATTTAAGACAACTGCTTTGCTCCCCAGTATAGTAGCGTAATGATATATATCCTATAGCCAAACAAACAAACTCATCAGCTTTATAATATTATTATAGATATGTACTACATATAGATTTCAGTAAATATAATTACGTTGACGAAAGCGACCTACCTACAGAACACGGACGACATTTTACTTACAATTTAGGCCAAAATGGACTACTTACTGTGCATCACAATACAAGCGAGGAAATTTGCACATATCTTTAACGTTTACATCAAATTTCTTACTAGATATATTCTACATTTAGAATTTGTTATAAATAACAAATTCTAAAATACTTTGATATCTATATTTTGCCTAAAATGCAGTATACTTAATGTAGAGTAATACATTTCGTTTGACGTTTAAGTTGTGTATTGTGTAACTTCTCAAATTCTAGAACATTTTTTTTTAATATCTTTCAAGCTAGAGCTTAGACACAGGTGCTCAAAATCATTGAATGCATAAGTACTGTTTAGGTATTAAACTTCAGTACAATTTGCAATATTCATAAACACATTTTTTGAATCAATCCAGCACAATACGAAGATTCAAGCTGAAAACCAATCGAAGCACAGAAGATAAGCATATTTAAGATTACGCTGTAGAGGGATTTGTTAGGTTAAATTTTACATTGAAAAAATGAAAAGCGCATTCTCAATGTTAAATTTATATCGATTTATATCGATGGACTTTTGAAGTGAAACTTCTTTATCTACGTTAAGAGAAATTTTATAGCCGTTCAAAAAAATCGTCACGTTTTTCCGTTACGCGCCATGTTGTTCTGAAGTGAAACTTCTTTATCGTAAGTGAAACTTCTTGATAGGAGTATGAGAGAAATTTTAGAGCTGTAAAAAAATGACATACAGATGTTTCACTTTTACCTGTGTACTCTGGTATAGACACATTTTTTTTTAATTACTAATAATCGTGAAGGTAAGGATACCTTCTACCTGTCCTATATTTCTTAGGGAGTTCATATTCGTCATTACTCCGTTACAATTAGCTGTGGGGTTTAATCCCTGACAGTTTTGATCACAATCGTCGTCGCTTTGCCAATTTGAAAACCGATGCAAGATTTCGGAAATTAGGTCATGGACGTGATAGAATGATAAGAGGGAAGGGCTTCCTTGTCAAAGCGAAATGAAACAATGTTAATAAATATATAGAGCATTTCAAAATTAACTCTTCAAATTTTGCACTTATCACAGGAAATACCGAAAACTACTAGAAAATTGACTACGTACCAACTTGTGAACAAAAAAATCATAGTATTTAACACTTTGTGTAAATTATGTATCTTGCAAATAGGTATTAGCCTCTACTCGGAGCACCTGTAACCATTGGAAAGAGCATTAATGAAAATTGATAAGATATTCGAAACGGAATTTCGGCTTAAGTATTCATACAATGCTTATACATTTTTTTTTGTAATTTCGTATAACCGCACAAAGTTTGAATAGTTAATTTTGGAACATCTATATAGACAATGTGTACAGAAATATGCAATGTTACTACGGCCAGGGGGGTGTCACTCCGCAGTTTAGGTATATAGATAAGGGCTAATGATAAGAGGGCTGTCGCTTGGCTCGCGCGACACGAGCCATAGATTACAATACGTATACATACATACATAACACACGAGCGCTCTAAATAAATCTACTAGGTACAAAAACTTCTTAATTGACAACCCCGCGCGGACTTCGCTGCTTGGTCATAAAACTCTGGCGCGCAAAGATAACTTAGCGCGCAGTTATAAGTTTCAGTTTTGCTTGTAGGCCGCGAGTCTAGGTGTGAAACTTCTGTACATATTACTATTACTTATTCTGTGCTACGGCAGCAGTACTAGGTAGATTATCATCATTATACATACATAAATAAAATCTACGCCTGCGTGTCATTTCTAGTATATTTATTAGGTACACAAAATACAATTAATTGAAATGAAAATACCCGACCAACTACTATAAGAAATTGATCTAAACCATATCCAGCTGTAATGCTCTATAAAGCAATAACGGCATATCGTACTTACTATAAAAAAATATTCGATTTTATAAAACAATGATTATAAATTTATATTGGAAAAAGTAACATCTATGACGGGACTTAAGCCTGCGAATGTTCTGGATACTGAGCTACCAGGGCCTTCATCCTGCTATTGTATGCTGACGTAAGCCACTGAAATTCCACAGAACTCTAAAAATGGCATTTATATTGACGTACCCCGTCAAGGACACAGTGTGTAGAAAGCTCGTATTTGAAACAGGGATTAATTGGTAAATTTCTATTAAATACCATATCATACACCGCTTTAACATTAATACAAAAAAGTTGACCATCACCGGACGCCTGATAGTTTTTATTTTATACCACTGAGGTGGCAGACAAGCATACGGCCTGATGGAAAGTACCTATGGACGTTTGCAACACCAGAGGTGCAGCACTCGCGCTGCCGACCCTTTAAAAACCTTCTAAGACCCCCTTTTGAAGAACAAAAATAGATGTGAAATGTTTCGTTTAACAATCAAATGGTCTTATTAATACTGACTAAAACCAATAAAAATGACAGTTAAAATAAATTTTCAAACTAAATATCAATCTTTTAGACTATATATAGTTTGAAAATTTACTTAAAAAAATCGTATTCTGATAAATTTACAAACAATATAAATATAGTACATTTACTTATTATAAATAATATCAAAACAACAATACCGCCGCCACGTATGAATGTTACAACGAAGTTGACCTTTATCCACATAACGGCAACATTCATACGTAGCGGCAATATTGGATTTTTTTAAAGTCCTTTTTTATGTTATTTTGCAATGACAGTGGCTACAAATAGCAAAATAAAAGCCGTGGTTAAGTCCCATCGTACATACGTCACAGAGCAACGTATTCAAGTAACATAAAACTCTTTCACTAAGTACATATAACGGAATATCTTAAAATGTACAAGAATTGGATAGAAATAAAGGGAATATATTTGTAACGATTTCATGAAGTACAAAAATAAAATTTCTTTTATAATGTAATGGCACTGTGTATGTATGACAGATACATAGGATTTTTTTTTATAAATTTGCGTTTTTTTTTTAAATAACTACCACAAATATGTTAGTTTATGAGTGAATTACATTTAATAAGTAATTAAATAATAGTATAACTAGTGTTGTAACTATCGCTAGAATAGTGGAAATATCGCATGTTATGTCGAAAATTGGGACGCCTACGTCCATTAACGGACAACAAAAAGCCTGATTGATAAATACTAGTGACGTTACTAGAGAACGGGCCAAATTAAAACCATTAGCCAAAGTACATATAAAGTGAAAAAAAAATCTTACTAAAATATAAAAAAAAAATATCCATCACGCCTTATCCCCGAAGGGGTGGCAGAGGCATATAATATGCCCACTTTTCACCGTGTGGATTTACCTGTCCCACGCAATAGGTGGTTTTTTATTGTATATATAAAATATATTCAGCACAAGAAAAATGAAAGCATCGAGGATTGATCTATTTTTTAAATATTTCTTATAGCTACTTTTTGTACATAATATCGCAACATAACCAAAGCCACACTGCGTAAACTTCATGGCAACGTTTATTAGTGGCGGCCATGTTTCCATAATATAGAAGTGACACCCCTTGCTGTTAATTTCCAACCATATGACTTGACATCAATGTCATGCTTTATCATTTCGTCTACGCTTTAGAAAAGGCCCGAGACTTACCTATAAAGACCACGTGAGCAGATTGGTCAAAAAGGGAAAAGTCAAAAATACTAGGATATTCAGACGTGCATGTATGAAGCGATTAATGAATCTGCAAGAAGCTAAAGAAGTATGCATGGATCGCGATGCCTTGCGATCTCTCTGACTTCCCCGTTGGGGATACAGCGTGAAGATAGTTAAGTTTTAGAAAATTAAAAATCCGAAATTTCGAAGCCCTTTCGCTATATAGTCGTTTCATACAAATAATATTAAAAGTGTACTCTTTATCCTTTAGTTCTTTTCTTTAGCTGTAAAATCCTATTATTCACGAAGACAAGCTTGTCGGGAGTCATCAAAATTTACGCGGACGAAGCCATAGGTTCCCTCTAGCAAATTATAAATCCAAATAACCGATAAGATATATGAATAAGGATATAAAGACAGCCACAATGACTAGAGAAAGAATCTTCTCTTTGTAGTGGTAGTTTAATCAATCCTCGTTGCCATCGATAGGAACAGGTGCGAGATTCAGAGGTTAGTCTGCAATCCCTGGTGAGGCAAAATCACCACGGTGTTGGTCGGCTGCGTCATCGGTGGACCGTCGGTCTGTGCCCTCTCCTGCTGTCGACAATAGGATAAATATGAATATTTGCCGTTAGGATGTATAAGTTGCCCTATGTAAAACTTTAGGCTCAAGTCAACCTTTCCTGGAAGTGATGCATTTACTAGTTTATGGATGGAACTTTGGATGCCCAGATTGGTATACATATATATTGTCACATCTTAATCCCCGAAGGGATAGGCAGAGGCATACTATACGCCCACATTTCACCGTATGCACTTTTGTCCCACGTAACGGGTGGTGGTCAAATGGTATCCCAAAGATTATAGAGGGTGTAAGGGTTGAAACGTACAATGGGCGGCCTTATCGCTAAGTGCAATCTCAGACAGGCAACCAGGTAATGAAATATTTGAATTCTTTTTGTTTATTGTGAGTGTTTGTTGCCGAGCTCCACCGAAACGGCTTGACCTATTTTTTTTTGTGTATTACTGGTAGGTCTTATAGTAGCTCGTCGGTTAATATATAGGTATTTATACCCCTGGGCGGCAAAACAACGTTTGCCCTATCTGCTAGTTCAAAACAAAGAACTACATAGAACTTACAACGGTAGTACGAGACGTATCGTTGGTTGCCAAGAGAGTAGCAGCGCGGTATGAAGGCGGTGGTGTCTGTTTAACAGCTTCCTCGTAGTCGGGTAGAACGCTCGTGTAGTCGGCCGTGGGGGTTGTGAAGGGAGCTAGTTGGGAATGCGGAGCTTCGTCGGTGGAAATCACGAACGGAGACTGGAGAGCGTGCATTCGCATTGTGAGGTACTTGTAGCATCGCCATACCACGCTGATGCAGTAACCCTGGAAGAAACGTAAAAGCTTAGTTAGCACATCATACAAGACCCTGTATCTTGTCTTCTTCATTTTGATAAGGAGAAAAATTATAAAAATATTTTATTTTACTAGGTGAACCCCCTGGCTTCCACCGTGACATACTTCGAACACCTGTCGCACCTATTTAATCCCGTCGCTTATAAATTCTACAATATTGCATAAAAAATGGCCAGATTTGTTGACATTTATGATTACTGCTCCGCTCTCCAGGGTAGTAGCGTAATGATATATAGCCTGTAGCCTTCCTCGATAAATGGGCTATCCAACACAAAAAGATTTATTTAAATCCGTCCCGTAGTTCCTGAGATTAGCGCGTTCAACCAAACTAACAAACTCTTCAGCTTTATAATATTAGTATAGATTTTATGTAAGTATCATAATTGTTTCATATGTATTAAGAGAAACGCTGTTAATTTGGAATTATAAACAGATACTTCAAATGACTGTTAAAATATGGTGGAGAATTTTAACTTGATTAGATACGGTTCGGGTAGTTCAGGTGGCTAAAACATAGCCCTGGTTAGGCAAAGGTCACGGGTTCAATCCCCGTCTCGAAATGAATTGTCTTATTCCACTTTATTAAAAAAAATATGAGATACTTCAATTTACTTTATCTGTATAGACTAAAGAACTCTTGCGGCTCCACCCGTGGTTTGAAGTTTTCCCGCACATGTTTCTTAACGAAATCTGTTTTCGGTTTAAAAAGTTTGCTTATTTGCAAATTGATCCAGCAGTTTGTAGCGTGTACAAGTAACAAACAAACACAGCTACCAACTTTCGCCTTTTTATTATTATGTCCCATAATATTTAATTTGTCGCATAACATTTATTAATTTACCGTAGAAATAATTTTGAAAAGTAATTATATGCAAACTTTACGGAGTACCGGTAGATGGCACCAACGTCTCCTTAAAATGGGATGAATTAAAAAAAAAATGCTTAATTTCTCATAATTTTTAATAGAGTGAAAAAAGACGATTCGAGACGGGGATTGAACCCGTGACCTTTGCCTAACCAGGGCAATGTTCTAGCCACTAAACTACCCGAACCGTATCGAATCAAGTTGAAA
Source organism: Thumatha senex (assembly GCA_948477245.1). Classification (NCBI taxonomy): domain Eukaryota; kingdom Metazoa; phylum Arthropoda; class Insecta; order Lepidoptera; family Erebidae; genus Thumatha; species Thumatha senex. The sequence continues at coordinate 11,354,259 of OX419735.1, forward strand.
TTCTTCACCATATTTTAATCGTCATTTTAAGAGTATGACTAGAGCCATCTATCGAGCTACTCAACGACTCGATACCAATGAACAGTGTTACAACCCATACAACCATTTTTAAACATTGATGCGATGGACTCCACTCAATCTATGGATATTTTTTTTAAAGAAATTATTATGCTAAATTTCTCATATTTTTTTTATAAAAATTGTCTTTATTCACTTTATTAAAAAATTAAGAGGTGGATAAATTCGTCAGTTTAGTGTCCTTGGTAGCTTAGTTGGATAAATCGTATTAATAGTCGTAGTTTCGAGTCCGCTAAATGCTGAAAAATGTTTTCACTACAAATGTATGATATTAATGTACCTTGATCAAGACAGCAACTAAGAAGGCGGTCATCACGACGAGAGCTAGCGCGGGGGCTGGCAGCTGCAGTAGTTGAGCGCGCCACGGCACTCGCCGCGTCTCCGCTACCAGGCGGTGGATCGAGCGCAGGTAGCAGAGGTAGCCCGTGGCAGTTAGACTGAAAAAAAAATTACATTAACATTTAATAAAAAATACCCCAAACCAAGAACAACATCCACGACCGTTCTAATAAACCCAAACATGCTGCTGCAATTTTCTGAGAAGTTGGGTATGTCGCAAACTACTTAATGCAGCAGCAAGTTCCAGATCAACATAACCAACTAACTATCTTCACGCTATATCCCTGACTGGGTAGTCAGAGAAGACAGATCGCCAGGCTTCGCGATCTATGAATACTTCTTTCGCTTCTTGCAGATTCACCAATCGCTTCATACAGGCAAGTCTGGGTGTCCGAGTACTTTTGACTTTTCTTTTTTGAGCAATCTGCTCACGTGGTCTTCATATGTAAGTCTCGACCTACCCAGGTCTACATGTCGTGGAAATATCATCAAAGTAAGAACCATCTCAATCACATCGGCTTTTGAATAAAAGTGACCAAATAATAGAAAAGACAAACAAACATGATCACAGTGTAAGCGACTTAACTATGATAATGTTTACTTTATACTTGAAAAGAACCTGACGTCAGGATAATACAAAAATGATAATAGTCAGATCACGGTTGCAATAGGTCCTATCGACATCTTCGGGGTTCATCCAGCCTCACCTGCCAAGGGAGCATCTTATGACTAACAGAAAGAGAAAGAAACATGTAAAACCCGGTAGTAAGCCCTCTAGCTACCGTTGTTTCAGAAGGTCTAATAACTCCGTTAACGTCCAGAAATGGACTGTGATAAGACTACTTCAATAATTGAGGTCACCTCGGCTAGAAACGGAGGCTACATGTCAGTGAGTAGCAGGAGTGATGTTGATGGGCTCCAAAAGGTCAACAGACTGAGTTAAATATAAAGAAAGTCTACACTTTATGGTTGAAAATGACATCAAAATAATCACACCCATGGCAGACTTTCTATTTTTTATTATCACACATCGTTTCGTCATTAAGTATTAATATTAAAGTAGATATATGCAAAATAAACTGTTTAATATTTCATTAACTATCTTAAACTAAACTAAGATTAATATTTTATACAAATTCTTAACTTTTATTCGGTTAGTTTTCTAATATTTTTTTTTTTGTAAGATCTTTTCTTATTTCTGTGGTAATTGCAGCAGTTTAGTGCCTACATTTAATTTAGCAACACACAAAAAACAAGCTAAATAATAATAATTATTATTTTATTGGTTATATACCGGACAAGTGCGAGACGGACTTGTCCACCGAGTACCCCAAAATTGTTTTGCGTTATTTACTTTCGTAACTTTTTTTACGTCAACTTAGGTTTTTTTTCGCAGCAACAAGGGACCGTAGATCTGAGTATACGATTATTCGAATATTTTTAAGTCGCTGAACGAAGTTTAACTTTGAAAACTTTATTCTATTCTTCTTAACTTTATCTTGTGCGATTAAAATTACTTCTAAATAATTTATACATACTTAAACTAAACAAAATAAGCATGACCAATTAATAGCTATTAGTCATGATTATTTGTTCGGAAGAGTAGTTCATCGATTAATAAATATTCGAAGAATCGTTGAAGGTATTATTGCAAAAACATAGTATTATTCATTACAAAAATGTATTTATAGCTCAGGTCCCGTAGCGTGTCCGCAGATAATATCGATTGATATCGAAACAGCAGGCATAACTTGCAAATGCGTAGTTGGTAGAGGTAAATCAACAAGGCATTTAATTTAGTTGTTTCACACTCTTTGTGATATCATTTATAAAAACAGACCAGCTTTACCGGAGATTTAATTAGTGTAAACAAGCATTTAGACACTGAAATAATTAAGAAACGTTTTTTTATAAGTAATTACATACTTATGTATTTAGTAAATGTATGTATTTAGATGTGCAAAACACGAAAATTTAATTTATTTGTATATTTGATAGTAAATAGTTCGTCCGCATTGGCGGTGATTTGGTCGAGCGGACGGACCAGGTTAAATACCTGGGATCTGTTTTTCACACGTCCAGTGACATCGATTGCGATGTCAAGTCACGCATTGCTGCCGCGTGGGCCAAATGGCAGGAGATGACCGGTGTCATTTGTGATCCTAAAATGCCGATCCGGTTGAAGGGACAGGTCTACAAAACCATCATTAGACCTGTCCTTTTACATGGCAGTGAGACGTGGCCAATATTGGAGCGACACAAGCAGGAGCTGCGTGTTACGGAAATGAAGATGCTGCGGTGGATGTGTGGAGTCACGCGGATGGATCGCGTGAGGAACTCTCGCATCCGTGGCAGCCTTCATGTCAGTGACATTGCAGACAAGTTCGCCTTCGTTGGTATGGTCACGTCTTGCGGCAACCACCGGGCTACGTAGGAAACAAATGTCTGGCCATGTCAGCCCCGCCGGGTCCCGGTAAGAGGGGCAGACCCAAGAAGTGCTGGCTTGACGTCGTAAGGGTGACATGCGTGCCAATGGTCTCACTACAGGGGATGCCGACGACCGTGTGAAGTGGAGGAGAAAATGTAGGAATGCGGACCCCGGGCGTCGCGAGACGCAACTGGGACAGACGCTCGGATGATGATGATGATGATTCGATAGTAAATAGTTCAGTCAAGGTTGCTGGATGCCTAATTTGGTCAGCGAAATGTCGTCACCACCTCTATTGTCAATAGATCTCATGCGTAATACTAATAAGCGGTGTGCCTATATAGATATTATTATTCAGTATAATTTAGTATGCATACTGATTTCATTATCCCCGTGGGATTTTACGACACAGATATCTATTGAAAGTCCATCAAAGAGCTAACTTTTGATGTTTTTGGTTCGCAAGAGAAACTTCCACACCTTTGGGCTTAGAATTACAGAACGTTGTTCAAAACTCAAGAAACGATTGCCCGTAGTCCCATTAGGTGAAAACTAATCTCAAGCGTTTCCTAATTATAGTCAACTAGCTGACCCCGCGGCTTCTCCCGTGACATATTTTGAATCCTCGTCGCAGCCATTTATTGCTATTACAAAAATGCATAAAATTATGCCCGATTTGTTGACATTGATTACTGGTACGCTTTCCTGGGTAGTAGCGTGATGTTATATAGCCTATAGCCTTCCTCGATAAATGGAATATCGAACACAAAAATATTCCATTCGGACCAGTAGTTCCTGAGATTAGCGCGTTCAACCAAACAAACAAACAAACTCTTCAGCTTTATATATTAGTATAGATATATGCTGTCTCAGGCAGATAACGACTTGGGACTCTGTGCTTGCTCAAGTGTTTCCCTTCTACAATCCTGGGTCATTTAAAAGAGATGCGTAAATACATATTTCTGAGTCGTCAACCTGAGGTCCACTATCGAAGCCTTGCTGGCTGTGATAGCGATGTAAATGTACCATAAAACTGCGTTTACACTCGCAGCTTATCTCGTAGCTCGTCTCGTGGCTCGCGCGAGAGTGTAAATGAGGTAGGTATATAACAAATATTATTTATTCAGTGAACTAAGTATTACCACGATGGCAGTGGATTACCAACTGAAAAACAGCATATTTATTATTATTATGGTATTGGCGATTAGCAACCTTTTTAATATTACGCATTTAGATTTTTTAAAATACTTGTTTTGAAAATAGAAAAAAAAAAGTTGTCATTGAAGCCTCGTTTTATTAACAGAGGCAAATGAAACCGATCGTGACTCAATGGAGGACAAAAACGTGCGGAGACGTAATCGGAATTTCCCCTATATGACATTCATGTATAACCAACTACATTCATTAAATTGAACATGCATATGTACCAATATTGTATCAAATCTATATAAAGCATATTCTTTTTAACTATACTAGCGGCACGCTATGATGGCCGTTTTGACATTTGTCCTTTCATGAAGTTTCGTATTAATTTTAATTACATTTTATTTGTTCACGGCAATGGGCTCACCACCTGTTACGAGGGACAAAAGTGCATACCGTGAAATCACCGTATGCACTTTTGTCCCTTTTGTGGGTGTATAATATGCCTCTGCCGACCCCTTCAGGCATAAAGGCGTGACAACATGTCTATGACATTTTATTTGTAGAAATATGTGTATAGTCGACCACATTAGAGAGAATTTATACTACGATAGTAAACAGAGTACTTATGTAAAACAAGTAAAATATCATCAACTTAACTATCTTCACGCTGTATCCCTGACGGGGTAGTCAGAGAGGACAGATCGCCAGGCTTCGCGATCCATGCATACTTCTTTCGCTTCTTCGAGATTCATCAATCGCTTCTTACACGCACGCTTCATACACGCACGTCTGGGTTTCCGAGTACTTTTGACCATTCCGTTTTTGAGCAATCTGCTCACGTGTCTTCATATGTCAGTCTCGGCCTACCCTGACCTCTTCTACCCTCTGCTTTCGCACAATATATATTCTTCGTCAATCGTTCCTCACTCATTCGTTGGACGTGTCCAAACCAACGGAGCACACCCTTTTCCAGCTTAACGCTGACACTTTCATTCAAACCTGCTATACTGCGTATCACTTCGTTACGTATTCGGTCGGCCAAGGTAACGCCGCACAATTTTCGAAGTGATCGCATCTCCACAGCATTCAATTTACTTTCATGCATCTGCTGACATACCCATGTTTCGCAACCGTAAAGCAAAGTTGGCACTAGCACAGCGTTATGAATCGCCAGTCGTGCTTATTTTACGATGCTTTGTCGCTTTACTAATTGGGACAAAGCACCGTTAACTCTGTTTCCGGCAGCTACTCGCCGTTCTACATCCGAATCACATCTTCCATCCGCGCTAAACATACTCTCTAAATACACAATTTCATTCTCTTGCTCTAGACGTTCCTGGTTTACCCTAATCTCGCATTTAGTTTTTACGTCATCTCTTTCAAATGCAATGATTATAAAATATCATCACTGTTGTAATATGTCAAAACGGCCATCATAGCGTGCCGCTAGTATAGGTGGCGTATTTCATTCTGCTTTAGAATTTCAACGATTCATTTGGGGCTATTTTTTAAGACCTTCCGACAAAAACAAATTTATGCCAATATATAAAGCTGAAGGGTTTGTTCGGTTGATCGAGATAATCTCGTCGGATTTTCAATTCGACCCAGTAGTGTCTGAGATCAGCGCGTTCAAGCAAACAAACTTCAGCTTTATATTATTAGTATATATAATGTAGTGCAGTGCGTAATCCCTGCGATTATTAAGTACATGTTCTACTCGTCATTGGTTAAAACATAACGAACACAATTATAAAAGAATGATCAATTAGGTGCAGTAGTTTTCGAGTCTTGTGGTTGCCAACCAATCGTTTAAAGATTGATTAATTATGTATTTTAATCGAAATTTGGATCAGATTTGAATAAAGTTTCAGCTTGATTACTATGTAGATAGATATACATTAGTATTACGTAGAGAGAGAGATACTAAGTAATGAATAGGTAGATTCATAAATACTAGAGCAAATTATGTATGGTGGCGGCGGTCAACATTATATGCGTCATACCGTCATGCCGTTGGTCGACTGTTCTCACATAACTCCAAAGAACAATATAAGTTAATTATTGTAAGCCTAGAGCGAGAGAGACTTTGTACTGAATATGTAGATTCATAAATGATATGCGCTCGAAACGTCGGTGAATGTAAGTACAAAATTGTTTCGCGTGAACTGCCGAGTAGTATATAAAATATGAGTATAAACCGCGAAAGTTTAAAAATAACATTAGATCATAAATACTAGAGCAAATAATTTGTGGCGGCGGAGGTCAAACGCATTATATGCATCATACCCTTGAACAGGTGCCGTTGGTCGACTGTTCTCACATAACTCCAAAGAACAATGTAAGTTACTTATTGTAAGCCATACCTACATTTAAAACCATCAGCAGACAACCGTCAAGGCCAAAAATTGTGTAGCAAAGCATATTATAAAATTTGAGACTAAATAAATGATAAAAATGCATGAGATCAAAGTTACGCTAAATATACAAATAGAAAAATAATAATAAAGAAACATAATAATTCAGACGAATTCTGTTTAAAAAAAAAGAATTAATTTTAATTATGAAAACGATAACTATTGTAATTACTAACTAACTATCTTCACGCTGTATCCTTGACGGTGTAGTCAGAGAAGCAGATCGCCAGGCTTCGCGATCAATGCATACTTCTTTCGCTTCTACAAAATTCATCAATCACTTCATTGATTGTAATTACTGGCGATTAAAAAAGAGTGGCCATGACTTTTATTGCCAGGTTCTTCCTCAGGTTCTACCTATTACTTTGCGACTCTGGCAGTAAATGTAGAAGCACTAATCTTGACGTTCATAAGTGTTACTTTGTGACCTACATGATATTAAAATTTTCATTATGAGTAATTATTTTAGCAAACAGTTTGCCATCCACGTCATCAATACTACAAGGTATAAAGGACGTTAGGTTTGAACTTACACAGTGATAGCGAAGTCGAAGATCTGAAGACAGAAGAATGGCAGCAAATGAGCTGCTTTGCCAAGTGCGGCTCCATAGATCAGCATGAACGTGATTGCCAGGGTACACACTGTCACCAGTGCTCCCACATCAACATCATCTAGCGCAAACAAAAAAGAATTTTTTTTTATTAGGTCGCTCTTTCTATTCTAAAAATAAAATAAAATATCGGACAGGAATGTGCGAGACGGACACGCAGAGGGTTGCGTAGAAATGTGTAATTTTGCTTTGTAACTTTGTAAATTTGCCATTTTTCACAGCTTTAAGAGACCTTAGACTTGAATACTTGGCTTTTATTTCAACTCAATACCTTCACGTGTAAGTGTGTCAGTGCTGGCTTGACGTTGTAAAGGATGACATGCGTACCAATGCTCTACAGGGGATGCCGATGCATTCCTTTTGTGGTACAGAACCCTAATTATACATACATACATATTGTCACGCCTTTATCCCCGAAGGGGTAGGCAGAGGCATATTAAACGCCCACATTTCACCGTATGCGTTTTTGTCCCACGTAGCAGGTGGTGAGCCAATTGCCGTGTTGAATAGGACAGGCGCAGGCTGCGGCGACCTGCTGTTGAAATTTTAAGGCCTTCAACTTAACCTTAATTATACAAGGAAAATGGCGACACATTCGTTCGCGATGCGTCTCAGTCAGCAATCAATGTGTTACAAATACTTTAGCTATCGAACGTAATGTCTGTTTGTAATACTCAATTAGGTACATCTTTTTTACTAAATACGTGTGTGTTGTATTTAGTCCTACCTAATAAGCTGCTATAGAAAAAATTCAAATTATTGTAACGTAAAACGCTACCTGTACACACTCATGTGCGTGCCCTTGAGTGCATTGTCTTTGCTTCCTGAGGCCAAATAATTACTGCTCTCTAATCTAACCATATACCAACGGGTTGATAAAAGGTCAAGAGTACCTTTAACCGGCGGGCGTATAAGAAAACACTTACGAAAGTAGGAGAAGCGAAAGTTGTATGCCAGGATCGAAGTAAGTGGAAATCTATAGTTTCTGCCTATCCCAAGGAGAAACAGGCATGATGATATGTATGTATGATAAAAGTATATTCAAAACATACTTACGATATATAAGAGTGTGATCTCGAGGGTGTGAAACATGTTGTGAACCGTATGAACTTGGCGTATCTATTTTAGATTGCGCAGTGGGCATAGCTTCAAAGCCGACGTTGCCCCAATCTGCCATCGGTGTCGCAGAGTCTTGTTGGAGTTCATCTATCAGTCGCGGTTCGCGCACTATAGCTGCTAGGAATCCTAGCGCTATCAGATGCAACATCTACGAAGGTTATTTATTCATTATTAATGCAAATATAAAATCATTAATTTAATATACAATTATATAATGTGTTAGGTAAAAATTATTTTAATAATAAAAGAATATATTTTAATGAATTATATTCTTGATTGCTTTTAGGTGTTCTTCATCTTCATTCTTCGTTCTGAATTATATTGTTAAGACTCGGTAGCATCTTTTTTGTGTACGTTACTATACATACGTTAGCTAACTGAATTCAATCTTGTAGAAAGGCCTGGCTTAAGTTTCAGAGATGTTAGAGAGAGTTACTACTAGATGCAATATCATCAAAGAAGGACGGCAACCTGCGAGATGTAATACATTTTACTTACAAGATGCCATGTCCCTAACAAAATGGTAGCTGTGCGGACATGAAGACAGAAGCAACACCGCCACTCGCTGTTGCGCTCCGTCCCCAACTTGGGGCGTAAACTTATCATAGTAGCTGAAACAATGAAGATATTTAATATATAAATATAGGATGTAAGGTAGGCCTTGGACCCGAAATATATTAACACTAGGTGTACCCCCGTCTTCGCCCGTGACATACTTTGAACTCCTGTCGCATCTATTTATAAATTCTACAATAATGCATAAAAATTAGCCTGATTTGGCGAAATTTATGTCTGCTCCGCTCTCCAGAGTAGTAGCGTGATGATATATAGCGTATAGCCTTCCTCTATAAGTGGGCTATCTAACACAAAAAGATTTTTTCTAATGCGACCAGTAGTTCCTGAGATTAGCGCGTTCAACCAAACAAACAAATTATTCAGCTTTATAATATTAGGTCCGTTTTCCAGAACGTTTTTCAATACCCAATCAGCGCTTGAGACTAGATTTTGCCTTATAAAATCTACTCTCAAGTGTTTCTTGAGTATTGATAAACGTTCTGGAATACTGCCCTTATATAGATAAGAGTGGAAATCGCGAAAGTTTAAAAACATTGATATTTTAAATATTTACGGACACCATACAAACGTACCAGGTGTTAATTCCATAGACACTGTGTTTCTAACTGTGTAAATAGAGGTCCTGTGTATTAGAACTATGTTTGGCTTCCTCATACAAAACGCAATTTCAAAGCAAAATTCTCATTATGATTTTAAAAGTATGTATCTTGTATTTATTTCTAGGTCATGGCCTATCTGTGAACTAAACTTGTCTACCGTTAGAAATATTTAATGACGCTCGATCGAAACCTAAAACTGACTCACTGACGAGATTAATAACACTCATTATTGGTAACTTTCAACTGCGTTTGAATAACTTAATGATCGGAATTTAATTAATTAAGTAAGTAATAAAAAAGTTAACAAAATGTCACTTCTTACCTACACATTCTTCACTTCCATTTGACTGCCTCACCTGATGGTTTGGCCCATAGAAATTGAAAAAGCAGGAGAAATGCCATGTGTCATGGAACATTTGTGTGTCACCGCGACATGAAGTACATTCTCTAATAATCTTATTTATATTTAAGGTAAACTTAAGTTTAGTCGACTGTTCTCACATAAATCCAAAGGACCAATGTAAGTGTAATTTTGATGTTGTAAGCCATTCCTACATTTTAAAATGGCATTCATTGACTTTCTTGCCAGATTCTTCTTCTTCAAGGGTAGGCTGCCCTTAGAACCGGCAACTATAATTGCTCTAATTTTGATATGATTTAAACACAACATTGATTTTGTTTTTTTGTTTGTATAAATTCATTACTATATAATTGGTCAAATATCATGTTAATCAAACTAATGTAATTACTGGCGTTTAGAAAAGAGTGGCCATGAGTTTTATTGCCAGGTTCTTCCTCAGGCTCTACCTATTGCTTTGCGAATCTGGCAGTAAATGTAAATGTAGAAGCAATATTCTTGACGTTCATAAGTGTTACTTTGTGACCTAAATGAATAAAGATTTATTATTATTATTTTAAAATATTATGGGACTTTTTTTTACACACCGCCATCTAGCCCAAAGTAAGCTAATATAAGCTTGTGTTATAGGATCTAGACCACTGATAAATATACTTTTATATTTCTAAATACATATATATATATATTGTACATAGGCAACACCCAAACTTTGAAACAAACATTTGTGGATTACACAAATATTTTTTTCAACCCGGGAATCAAACCCGGGACCTCAGTCGCAGCAGTCGCATACACTTCTACCGCGCCACCGAGGCTTTAAGGCTTCAAATTCAATCATTAGTTGTATTTTGATAAGTTTTTCCTAAATTACCACCATTATTTGAGTATAATAATAATAAATATGATTGTGTGAAAATTTTAATATAATAATGCTCAATATTCAATTCAATTCTGTAAACATGAACATTCTAAATTTTATTTTTTTAGATGAATCATAGTTTAAAACCCGGACAAGTAGGAGTCCTACTCGCCTACCGCGGCGAGGGTTGCCTTAAAATGTGTACATTATCTAATAACTAGATGTGTTCCCCGGAATTTTGATTCCTTTGACATTGTAGAAAAATACGTTTTTTTATGTCATAACTGTTCATAACTTTCTTTTATTTGAAGTTAGAAGTGTGTTACTAAGATAAAGGGTCTTGACAGACAGACAGACAAATGGACAACAAAGTGATCCAATAAGGGTTCATATTTAACTTCTGAGGTACAGAGCCCTAAAAATGGCCTGATCAATAATGAACAATTTGCTAATTAAAAACACAAGTGCCTGACAGTCACATACAAAATTTTAGAATTATAGTATGCTCATGGTATGCTTTGTATACAAAGTTGTCAGATTAGTAATAAAATAATTACTGTTTATGTAGATGATAAAAGATGTAATCCATGACATCTGGTAACCATTAGCTTCAAATTTTTTATGTTTTTCCCATGCGGTTATTACTCGATAATTTTTAGGGGTTCTCTTTTCAGATACTTATACAACAAAAGACATGGAAGTGTTACATCATATTATATTAGTGTTACACAATGCTATTGAGTTCCAGGGTAAAGAAATAGCTACTGCCTTAAAACTAAACAACAAGGATAAAATCTAAAACTATTATAAATTCAGATTAATGATCTTTTATAAAGTCATAAAATTGGTAATTTGGTGATGCGCAAGTGACACTGATCATGTTTATGGGCATTATTAACCTGTTATGAAAAATATTTATGATTTTCCCATGAGAATAATGCAAGTAATATGAAATGCAAATAATGCATTTTATTGAATATGAAATGATAATAATGGATGCAAGTAATATGAAATATATGTTGAGAGATTTTGCTGTGTAACAACAAATGTATATTATATCAAAGTGCTTGTTTATACAAATAAAATTAAAGTCCCTGTTTGTCAATAACAGCTTTTTACTGATAGTAGGGGAACATTACAAGGGATCTGGACAGTTACTCCTGCATAGCAGAAAACCATATGGGGTAAATCCTTACACCCTATAATGTACCCCTACTATATATGCTATTTAAACATTAACAAAATAAGCTACAAAATTTCCATAAAGCAAAATAAATATTTTAATGTTCGGAACACCCTTAAATGATCACTGAAAAGTCCCTATTGCTACCATAAATACTGTAAATTTACATTTGTGAGTGTTTCCGTGCCATTAAGATGTTGGTCCCGGTTGCCAGTAACATGGCAGTTGTAAAGCCAAGTTGAAGGCCATATGAGAGGCTTGAAAAATTTGAACAGGTCGCCACAACCTGCATATGTCTATTTCAACACGTCAATGGGCTCACCACCTATTATATGGGGCAGGAATACACATGGTAAAAAGTGGCCATAAAATATGCCTCTGCCACCACTTCGGGGATAAGGCGTGATGGATAAAAAAAATGCCATTGTTTTGTCTATTTCATTCAGGTAATCCCCCAAATCTTAATTTTGACGAGATTTTCATTAGTGAGAGTAATGTATCTTACTTTTATTAACGAGAAAGAATTTAAGTACCGCGCATATTTATAAAACCTATTAAGCGGCGGGTAACTTCATGCGTACCAAGTCGCGGGAATCTGCTATTTTATGTAATATCTAACTAGTCAACGAGTTTGTTTGTAGGTAAGTACGTCCTACAAGACAATTTAGTAAATAAAAGGCGTCAGTAATCGAGGATTCTGTCATCATTATAGTCGAATATTGATGCCCACTGTAAAATTTGCCTATAATTGTATACTCGAATCTGTTTATTCCTTTAACTGTTTTTATCATTCCTTTACCTCTTACTAATGATAAGCCTGCCAATTATAATGCATCATAAACATATTGCAACTCTACGCAAAAAATATTTTTGCATGTTTACATATTCTACCGACGTCATAATTGGTTAACTTATTTACATGATAATGTCAATATATCACAATATTAGGTTACTCACCTGTACTCAAATTGGCACAGTATTTTTACACGTTTTAGGATTTATTTCTCAACACAAATTGAAGAATTTCTCTGGTTTAAATTGACTTTATTTTTTGTCATTCAATCAATCAAAGTCACCGAATAGTTTGGAGGGGGGGGGGGGGGGGGGGTTATGGGTACCACCAAAGACTACTCTGACCTCTTAATAAAGTTGCGTTCATTCACAATGTTACCATATTGATAATGTTTGGCCCGTCCGGCCACGCTAAATTTCAACAACGATCGTTTTATTAGTCGTTGTTAAAAACATACAGCCTTACCAACAAACGAAAAATCTTCACACGAGGCATTATATTACCTTAATGTTACTAATATTAAAGCAAAGAGGTTTGTTTCATAGTTATAATCTCATAGCATTATAATGTAAAACAAAGTATAATTTTAATTGACTAAAGAGTTAAAACTAAGTTATTTCAAATGGAAGATAAATATCACAAACAAAAGCAGAGAAGTGCTAATAAAACTAGCCAAATAAAATGCTTTATGGGAATGTCCGAAGAATCAGAAGACAAATAAGGATGCTTTGACGTCATTAGCAATGGCAACCGCAGGGAAACAAGGATCTGGAGAGTGGATTCTTGATTCTGAAGCTTCTAACCATATGACAAATAGAAGAGATTGGTTAACAGACTTTAGTGTTAGATAAAAAAATAGAGTTAGCTTGTGGAAATGGAGAAACAGTATAAAATAATAATAATATAATAATATATCTTTATTTTCAGGCATCATGAGAAAAGTTACAGTTGTTATAAACTTATTCTACGGCTCATAGATAAATACCTTAAAACTAAAAATACATATAACATAAACTTAACCTATTTTACACGCGACGTCGACGTGTCGCGGGGCGAGGGGTCGCGTGTTGGCAGACGTCCTATGAAGCGTCGGAACTTCACCCCTGTCGGCCAATAATCGGGACTCAAGAAGGTGGCGATGCGTAGTGTGGGAACCCTCACAACAAAAGAGTTAAAACTTACTTTGTGATGTGATTCCAGCTTCTCCACCCTCAAATCCAACCCGGTTTTCTTCTGGAGGTAGTCCACGACGTCTACGACGTTCACATTGTAGTGAACTCGCGATACGAAGATCAAAGTAGTCTCTAAAGTACCTCTGCTCGGAAGTGCTGCTCGATAGGTCTTGAAGCAGTACCACATTGGTTCTTGCAGGAGGGCTTCTTCTTCTTCTTCACCACTACCGTGAAACCCTCTGCATCACAAGGCTCAGTGCTCAAGCGCAGTGCAGTGCTGCGCTGAGTGACACTGCTCTGCTTCCTCTCCTTTGTTGCTGGGTTGCTGGCCGTTGCAGTGGCGTAGTCACGTGGCTGAGAAGCTGGTAATGTGACAGTAGTCGGCACCTTCACGAGGGAAGAGGCGGCGGCGGGGGCGAAGTGGCACACCCCACGGTCACTGGAGCGTCGGGCGAGTCAAATTCTGCTGACTCGAAACTCACAGTGACCCATTTTGCACGCCTCGCCGTACGTTGACATTATTAGAGGCCACGTTTGGCGACCTACTAACTGAATTACTGCTTCGAAGTAACAATAATTTCGTTTGTAACCCACTGATAGTTTTATCAGAGGCCTCTAATTTTGCCATCACACTGGCAATGCTGGATTTCAGGTACGTGATGTCCTTCAGTAGTCTTGTGACGTCGACATGGTCGAATCCCACTGGTGGGAGCTTGTGCAGCTCTTTTGCGACGAAGTCGGGCACTTCATCAGGATCACTTTCTTTCAGCAGGGTGATGATATCCTGCACACTTCGTTCCCCTCCATCTCTCCTGCAGGACGGCATCTGGGCAGTTTTGCCAACCGATTGGTACAACAATGCCTTACCACTACAGATGTCCTCCTCCTTAAAATTGGACTTGCAGATCTGCATTATGCTGATCTCGTCCATAGTGTCAATTGCATTCTGGATGAACGCCAGTAGCTCGTTCACGATGATCGTCTTGTTGGTAGCCATCGCGAGTGCAACGACGCGTGAGTGAGCGCGTATCACGAATTAATTTTTGTAATAAATTACTACACTGTACATTAGTGCAGCGCGACCGCTTCCGACCACGCATCGCTAAAGACTGATGTGAACTGTATATGGTGTGGCTGTTGGTAATGTTGTTAATAAGGAGATGGACGTGTCAATAAGAGATGTATTGTACGTACCTGGGTTAGCAGCTAATTTATTAAGTGTGAGCACAATAGTAAGTAGAAATCTGAATATATTTTTTGACAAAACTGGTTTTAAAATATTGAAAGCGGATGGATGCTGTGTAAATGGTGATGTTTCCCATTCAGGTTCAGTAAAGAATGGCGTGTATAAGATTCAATACTGTTCACAGGAGGTGGCGTTAACTTCAACGACTTCCGATAAAATGATTTTGTGCCATAGGCGAATGGGACACCTTGGTGTACGAAACCTTAAACTGTTAAAAAGTAAGATGGCGAAAGGAGTAAGTTTTTGCGATACCATATCTAAGCTTAAGTGCGAAGCGTGTGTTATGGGAAAACAACCAAAGAAGCCATTTGAAAAAGTTAGAAACGCTAACAGGGCTAAGGAGGTCTTAGAATTAGTTTACACAGACGTGTGTGGGCCAATAAATGAAAGTTCCTATACGGGATATAGGTATTTAGGTGTTCGAGTCTTCGCTTGAACCACCTATAAGATAACACCTTCAAATTTCGTAGTCAACTACCCTCATTTCCCAGACAATTCTTCCAACTACCGACACTTACCCCCTCTTCTTAACCTATCAAGGCAGCGCGTGGCTGTTGTTTCTTCAGTACGCTTTCAATATTCGTGTGGTCAACTAGTGCTCACCCAGTGATCAAGAAATTTGCGGTGAGTAGACTAATTTTTACAAGTAGTCACGTCTGGTAATTCCGCTCGTCGCCTCAGGGCCCAGCGACGACTTAGGAGTTATCCTCCTATACTTACCGTGCCTCTTTGACGTGGCACATCGCACCAATGTGCCTAGTGAGCTTGATCTAAACCCACTCACGTTGGGTATGTCAAATAAACTAGACGACGTTCTTGTCGAATGAACTAGTCAACGTCGAATAAACTACTCGGCGCCTTATCAGCTACTCGACGTCGCCTCACAATCGAAAGCTTCGTATCAGCTACTCGACGTCGTATCAACGACACAACGTCATCTCAAATTACTCACTCACTGTTATGTCTCAACCATCAAATCTTCTTATAGTTATGGGAGATCAAAGCACTATGGGAGGCCTGGCTTCCCTGCAATGCCAGGCCTCCGAGGAAGCGGATGCTTTCCAAGCCATGGTGGCGGCCATTGATTATAATTTTCCCACATCTTGGCGATCATGGCGCGTTCCTGCTTATTCGTTTGAAGAACTCTTCGATGAAGAAATATCACAGAAAACCGACGCTAAATTAAGATTTGCTCTACTTCTCGATGCCATGCAGCATTGGAGCAATCCTAAGACCTGTTGTATAAAATGCCGCAAGATATACGACGGCAAGTAGGAAAAGACTTCCTTGACGCAAATTCCAATTTCAAAAAGGTCTCCGATAATCTGTTGCAGTACGTGTGTTGGCGTCGGGCAGAAGTGATTCAACAAAGATGAGACGCGTACCGACCCATCAATCGCATATTGCAACAAATATTAGACGATATTCCTCCCTCAGAAATACACTTGTTTTCGTTAAGATGATAACCGAAGCTGTCAAGGAACAGGGTGGTATTCATAAGTTTTTTCCGACAAAGATAAAGCAGGCATTCTACAAGAACAAATCAAGCTACAAACGACCTGGGAAAAGAGATCCCACAAGGTCAAGTTCAAGTCAAAGAAAAGAAAGCATATTAACGACAGTAACTTTAAATGGAACACAACAACACCAAAAGGTAAAAGAGGCAACTCCACAGGTCAGAGACGATGCCCAAGCTATCATCCTAAAAGAAAGGGGAGGGTGGGGGGGAAAGTGACGTATTCAAAGCGGGTGTCTCAAAAATTATGCCAACAACTAGAGGTGCGTGTCTCTAGTTGTTGGCATGCTCATTTACAAGATCCCTTTCGAATAAAACCTCCATTGACAATATTTTCAACCAAAGTAGCTCACAATTTTTAAACAAGAACATCTCCAGAAATGACAAAGTAAATAATGGATATGCTAAGATCCTAGGCATTAGAACTTTCAAATCAAAAGTCAGGTTTCCTTTCGACCTTTTTCTTAAGGAAAACAGGAGACGGAACAAACAGACCCATATTAAATTTGACGGAACTGAATCATTACGTCGTTGCCCCCAAGTTTCGACTGTTGTATTATCAGAAAGTGCCGTCGTTTCTAGAAATAGGCGACTGCAAGAAGAAGATAGACATCTCAAAATCATATTTCCACGTACCTGTAACAGAGTGTCATCGCAGGTTCCTGTCACTGATGTACGAAGGGAAGAGATACCAGATGACCTGCCTTCCATTTGGCTTTGCCAGCGCACCAGCAGCGTTTGCAAAAATAACCAATTGGATCGCATATGACGTCCGACAGAAGGAGCTCTAAATATAGTTTATCTGAACGACTTCCTTCTTATACACGAAAATCAACAAATCTTATCGGATCAAATGAGATTCGCTACAAATTATCTAAAAAATAAGGATGGCAAAAAAGCCATCAAAAGTCATCAAGAGTTCCAATTAGAGAACTAGAATATTTGGGAATCATCTGGAACACAGAAAAGAACGAAGAAGGTATCGGTCGCCTGAAAATAGTTCAGTTGAAGAACCATATAAGCAATCTTATACGAAGCAAACACTACGATGCAAAAGTGATTCTAGGCAAGCTGAATTTCGTGTCATACGTAGTACCCCTGGAACTGTAGAATATTACAGAGGTTGTGAAACCGTTTATCGACGAACAGACACTACAAGAAATTTGCACTTCCGGAAGTAGCTCTGCAGTGGTATTATGTAACTGTTTGACAGCTAAAAAGAATATCAGTTGATTGCGATTTGCGCCAATCAGCTGTCAAAATTCAATTTTGGTATTATCTAAGTTATGTTAAAAAGTGCAACTGAAAAGACGTCATAGAAGCGATATCCATTATGACTCAAATTTGATACCTATTTTCGTATCGATAGTCCTATAAAAGCGTGAAATTGGTATTATCTAAGCATAATGGACTTCAAGTTTAAGACTAAAATCGTTTTCAAAGCAACTCGGTGATTTTGCCCAAAGCGGTTACTAAAGAAATGTGTATATGAAGTTTTGATGAAAAGCAACTATTATGCGGTTAATTTAAAAAAAAATCGATAGCCTAAGAAACGAATAAATATTGATGTACTTGTAATTAGATAGGATAATATGTTTACACGCTTTGTCGTTGTGGCTTCAGAGATTTAAAAGTGTGATAACTGCAAATCTGTTAGTTTTTTTAAATTTCAATAAGACTTTGGGCTCACCTGTTCACCTCACTTGGGACAAAATGCATATAGGGAAATGTGGGCGTATAATATGCCATTGCCTTCGGGGATCTGCGGGACTATTAAACTTATAATTTGGGATAATATATTTGCCATATTTTGAGATTTGCCGAGGAAAAAAGTTGGGAGAGTAGGTAGGTATAGTGATAAATATATATATATATTATAAGGAGTTAGGACTTGGGAAAAAATTAAAGATTTTGTTTTGAAACGAGGCTTGGGCAATTATTGATTAATTTTATATGAAGTTGAAACTTAGCATAAATTTAATTGGTTATGTAGGTTTATCGAGATTTGTAAATATTTCGCGATTTGGACCCATGTAGTATTAGTAAAAGGGCTCTTGCGTTGCTGGTGGCAATACTAATTTAACCTATGGTTTATCGTACACAAGCGAGTCCATACTTACCTAACCAACTTTTACACATATTTTGCCATATCTCTAAAACGGTGCGTATGAGCTTGAAAATAATGAGAGTTTTGGTCCCCTTTGTAGCTTCTAAACACACACTTCCTTCACTACTAATTAAAAGATAAAAAGGATAGAAATTTGACGCTTTTATTTTATTTTTCTTGAATTTTTTATAATAAGTTTTTCAAATATCATAAAACCAAGTCACTTTTCCTTACGCCTGTCTTTTGCGATTAATATAATTTACCATTGCCATAAGGCATAATAAAAAAACGATGAAAATTGGAAAGTCCTATAACTAAATACCTATACCTGACTATAATTCGGATCGTTCCTCTTCTGCATCGATTTTTTCTGTACAAAAATCTTGTTACTATGAAACTAAAATTACCTACGATATACATAAAATAATTAACTCACATCATATTATTCAATGAACAGTAGAAAACAAAAATACATAGCTTTCGGGTGATAAACATTTCACAAGGTTTTCAAATTTGCCGCAAATAACCAACATTCCATAAATTCTCGGTGCCTATCAACTATAAACCGTTTAAGTTAAAATGTTTGTGAACTCTACAAATATAACGGCTAAATAGGTATATTTAACATGGCCGCGTAATGCCGAAGAAATGATAGAGATGTCAAAAGGTTTGCTGAAAGCCACTTTGCCGCAGTCGCTTTGAATTGTAATACGTAATACCAATTTAACGCAAAGTGCTAGGAGCTTTCAAAGCGTGGTGGCTATCGAACACACTAAAGCGACATGAACTGTCAAAGTTACATAATAGCAGGGCTGTACCTAAATACCTGACTATAATTCGGAACCTTCCTCTTCTGCATCGATTTTTTCTGTACAAAAATCTTGTTACTATTAAACTAAAATTGCATACGATATACATAGAATAATTTACTTACATTATAATATTCAATGAACAGTAGAAAACAAAAATACAATAGCTTGCGGATACCAAACATTTCACAAGGTTTTTAAATTTGCCGCAAATAACCAACATTCCATAAATTCTCGGTGTCTATCAACTATAAACCGTTCACGTTAAAATGTTTTTGAACTCTACAAAGATAACGGCTAAATAGGTATAATTTAACATGGCCGTGTAATGTCGATAAAATGTAAGAGTTGTCAAAAGGTTTGCTGAAAGCCACTGTGCCTCGGTCGCTATGAATTGTAATACGTAATACCAATTTCACGCAACCCTAGATGCTTTCAAAGCGTGGTTGCTATCGAACAACCCAAAGCGACATGAACTGTCAAAGTTACATAATAGCAGGGCTGATCGAATTGAGCTAGTGGTTAGACAATGCGCATCAGAAGTCTCCAATTCACAATGCTCAGTCAACAGTATGTGGCGGATGCCACTGATACGATTGAATCTCCCGCGAGTAGAGAGAGACTCACGCGCCACCCTGCGCTAGGAGGAACGACCCGGCTTGCTCGAGTTGACAACTTGTATTGTACTAGTTTATGAGAAAAGATAATTTATTGTGCAAATCTATATTTCTGTGAATTTTATAATTACTTGTTACTACATAGTATCTCAGTAGTCTGTGCTTGTTACTAGTTATTGGGATTACAATTGGTCATATTATAATCTCACGATCTTCAACGTATTCAAGCAGTTTCATTTCGCAAGACGTCCATACATACCCGGTGCATTGAGAGCATAGCTGACCGGTTGCAAGCCGGCTACAACAACGTAATAAATAACGAGGCGATCCTCGTAATATTGGTGACCCCAACAAACGCACCTACTTTCATCTGGTACTTTCTTTATTTGGTACCTACTTTCTTCATCTGGTATTTTTCCACTGGTACTCTACTGCATGCTGCATGGTTTGTCTTCTATCAAAGCATCAAGTTTTCTCTGGTGAGCGAACCTTTCCAACTTGAACCAACTTCAACAGTGAACAAGTTACAACTATTTCATGGTGATAACAAGTGAAAAATCTTAAATATTAGGGTAAATATGGTGATAGTATATATCTTATCTAATCTATTGTTTATCTAACTTACCATTCAAATTTATTTCATATATTGCAATTATTTGTTGTGTTTTGTGTATAGTATTGGTACTAGTATTATAACAAAACATACTACTCTACAGATGTAGAGTAGTATGTTTACGAGTAGGTAGTTCCCAATAAGATTATTGGGAACTACCTACTCGTAATAACAAAAGTATGATGTATGTTAAACATAATTTTTTATTGCTATTTATTGTGTACTTGCCTATTCACTGTTGTGTGTAATTTTACTTAATTGTTTTGAATATTTACAAGTTTGTCTTATGTGCATTCCATTAATTTTCTGTATGCATGAATAATTAATTGTTCGGCACAATGGCTTGGGCTTGTTGGTGAATCCTAGGGTTATTATACTGGGATTTGTGCTTAATGGTACTACCTAACTAACTCCTACCAACTCTACTAGTGAGTTTCAACTAATAGTAGAAATCTAACTTCAATCCTAATAGGACATGGAACTTTTTGTTAATTTTAAAATAACTAGTATTGAGTGTAGGGTGACTATCAGTTCTCATTCTTCTTTATATTCATTGCCTCACAGAACTTTTTGTTTTTTTAAATACTCATTGTTTGAAGCTTTGTTAAAAGAACAAATCAGGCAATCGCAGGAACAAATCCTGAAATTAGAAAATCATGAACCAACTGTGTAAAAGGTTTGTGGTGTCACGGTTTAATTTATCTACGTTTTGGAAACACAACCCCATCCTATGGTTTGCCCAGGCAGAGGCTCAATTTGAGATCTCAGGCGTTAAAACCGATGCAACAATGTATGGCCACATCCTGGCTATGCTTGATGCTCGGACAGCTGATGAAGTGGAGGATGTATTTTCTAATCCACCTGCTGTAAATAAATATGAAAACCTAAAAAGGGAACTCATCCGTAGGTTCTCCAAACCACGGGAGCAACGGGTTAGGCAATTACTGAGCGAAGAGCAACTAGGAGATAGAAAGCCTACTTCATTTTTGCGACACCTACGTTCACTTGCAGGTAGCCAAGCCCAAGGTGCTGACGAGGGCATCATTAGGGAATTGTGGATGCGGCGTTTACCTCAAGAGGATCAGAGGATACTGATGGCTCAGGTGGACTTGCCACTTAATAAAGTCGCAGTAGATTCACCTAGTTCTTCAGTACCCGCAGTCAACGCTGCCAGCTCTACTACTCATACCCCCAGTTCTGCTCTTAATCCTACTAGCTCAAACTCTCTTAGTTTGGACATGATTATGCAGTGCATTAATAATTTGTCCATGAAAGTGGATGCACTTGCTAATGAGAGGCCTAGTTGCAACCGATCTCATTCCCGTTCAAAATCTCAAACTCGGACTACCTCAACATCTGAGACCAAAATGTGTTGGTACCACAAAAGATGGGGCAGCAAAGCGACAAAATGCACTACATCTTGCGAATGGAAGCCCTCACAGGGAAACGCCCCGACCAGTCAGTATAGGCGGCCTCTGACTGTAAATCTTCCAGCCGTTGTTTATTCCTCATTGATTCGAATTCCAAAGTTAGATTTCTGATCGATACAGGGTCAGACCTTTGTTGTTTCCCGCGCAAGCACCTCATAGGTAAGCATTACCCTACAGGCTTTGATGTGCGCGCAGCTAATGGCAGCCAAATCCTAACTTATGGAGCTATTGCCTTGTGCTTAAACATAGGGCTCCGCCGCGACTTCCGCTGGAATTTCATCATCGCAGATGTAGGCACGCCCATCATTGGAGCTGTTTTCCTGGCTCACTATCATTTGTTACCGGATTGTCACAATGGCAAGTTAATTGATGGTTCCACAAACTTAGCCATTGCAGCTACGATTGCTCAGGTTTCGCAACCCAGTGTGAAAGCTCTGGTTGACAGAGACTCTCCTTATAACACAGTATTACAGGAGTACCCCAACATCACACGCCCACCTGGTCTTCAGAGAACTATTAATCACAATACGGTCCATTATATCGGTATCTTCACGCCCGCGCCGCCTTTGCACCGCAGCCATTACAAGCAGCAAAAAAAGAGTTTGAGGAGATGGTTGCATGCGGGAGCGCCAAACCTTCGAAGAGTCCATGGTTAGCGGTTGGCGGTAGCGCCCGCGCATTGAACGCCCGTACCATTCCCGACCGCTACCCTGTACGGCATATAGGGCAGGCCAGGACATAACATTGGCCAGGACTTGGCTGGATCCACAGTGTTTAGCACTGTTGACCTAGTCAAGGCTTACCAACAGATTCCAGTTGCGACTGAAGATATCCCCAAAACGGCTATAATCACCACGTTCGGGTTATTCGTGTTTCCCTACATGAGCTTTGGTTTGCGTAACGCGGGACAAACGTTCCAACGCTTTGTTGACGAGGTGGTGCGTGGCCTTGACTTCGTTTTCCCATATGTCGATGTCATTTTAGTGTTTTCCCGTTCGAAGGAAGAGCATGAAAAACATCTTCGTGCCCTCTTTCAGCGGCTTTCGAAGTTCGGCGTCATCATAAACACATCTAAAATGCGTTCTTGGCGCTGATGAAATTACGTTTTTAGGCCATCGAATGTCCAAAGAAGGTATAAGTCCACCACCCGAACGCATCGAAGCCCTTAAAAGCTACTCCTTGCCGAAAACAGTCCAGGGCCTCCGCGGGTTTCTAGTGATGATAAATTATTACAGGCGGTTTCTACCAAAGCTGCTGAATACCAAGCCCCATTAAACAACATCCTCACACCTGACTTAAAGGGTAACAAACCTGCACTGTGGACACCTGAACTCGAGGTAGCGTTTGCAGAGTGTAAGGAGCACCTTGCTAGTGCCACTCTCCTCGTTTACACAGTAAATGACGCACCATTAGGTTTATTCACCGACGCTTCATCCACTAATGTAGACGCGTGTCTCCAGCAGCGCCTTGCTGACGATTGGCAGCCACTTGCCTTTTTCAGCAAGAAGCTTACGCCCAAACAATCGGAGTGGCCAGCTTATTATCGGGAACTCCTGGCAGTGTACGAAGCATTACAACATTTCCGTCATATATTGGAAGCAAAACATGCTACAATATATACGGATCATAAGCCCTTGGTGTACGCCTTCATACAGCGGTGGGAAAAGTTGCCACCGCCCCAATTGCGTCAGTTATCATTTATCTCGCAATTCACCACTGACATAGTTCATGTCAAGGGAATCTATACTAATATTATAAAGCTGAAGAGTTTGTTTGTTTGTTTGTTTGAACGCGCTAATCTCTGGGACTACAGGTTCGATTTGCATAATTCTTTTTGTGTTAAATAGTTCATTTATCGGGGAAGGCTATAGGCTATATAGCTTCACGCTACGACCAATAGGTGCGGAACAGCAATGATAAATGTGGCAAAATCGGGGACAAAATATTCCTTTTGATAGCTTCTGTTGCGAACGCTGCGTAAACGATTAAAGTTACGCAAAAACTATGTATTACATAATTTTTCCCGTTTAGAAGTTCTAAAATAAAGTCTGCGACAGCATATACCTATCTTTTAAGGTTAACTTATTATAATCATTTTATTGTGAAAAATTTGGTCTTAAAATGACAAGTGTAAAGTACGGCCGATGATTTGCGATTTACGCATGCGCGACGTCGCGACTTGCCAATAGCGAGCGAGCTCTGCGAAGTCCGCGCGTCTCCTTGGTAACTATTGCCTCTGTGGCGCGGTGGGAGTACATCCGACTGCTACGCAAGAGGTCGTGGGTTCGATTCCCACCCGGGATAATACTTTGTGTGATGAGCACGATGGTTTATTCTGTGTCTGGGTGTTATTTATCTATGATATGTATGTATTTAGAATTATATAAGTATGTTTATCAGTTATCCTGGTTACCATAGTACAAGCTCCGCTTAGTGTGGAATCAGATGGCGTTGTGTGAGTTGTCCCAACAATATTAGAAAAATAAAAAATAATATACTAATAATAATAACTACACTAATATGTGTTGGATAGCGCATTTATCGTGGAAGTCTATAGGCTATATCATCACGCTACTACCCTGAAGAGCAGGGCAGTAATCAACAAATCGGGCAAATATTCATACACAATTGTAAAAGTAGATAATAAACGACGGGATTAAATGGGAGCGACGGGGATAAAGGCGTGACTGATAAAAGGCTATCTCATCACGCTACTACCCTGAGGAGCGGAGCAGTAATCAACAAATCGGGCAAATATTCATTCATTATTGTAAAAGTAATAATCGACGGGATTGAATGGGCGCGACGGGAATAAAGGCGTGACTGATAAACTAACGGGAGTTCGAAGTTTGTCACGGGCGAAGCCGCACGGGTCAGCTAGTAGACCATATAGTCGCTGATACGATGTCCAGGGTGGAAGCTATCCGCCTTGAAGACTGAGAACTGCAACGGGTCGGGGAAAGTTCTCTTAAACTTGAAAGGATCCACATCCCGGGCACCGATGTCGCCTTATGGTGCGATACTTCGACGGGAAAACCCCGCCCATACTTAACTTCTTCATTCCGCCGCCCTCTGTTTAATAAGCTTCACAATCTCAGCCATCCAGGTACCAATGTATCTGCTAAATTGGTAGCTGAAAGGTTTGTGTGTGTACACTACCTCACAGCAAGGGTTACCAGTACTGTCTAACTGCTGTTGATAGGTTTACGCGCTGGCCCGAGGCTTGGCCGATGGTTGGTATAACGGCTGAAGAAGTAGCAGAGACATTTTTCAGGGAATGGATTTCCCGATTCGGAATGCCAACCCAAGTCACGACGGATCAAAGTCGTCAGTTTGAGTCGGGTGTCTTCCAGGCTCTTATGAGACTTTGCTCTATAAAGCGTATTCGCACCACGAGTTACCACCCGTGCGCGAATGGCCTAGTTGAACGTAAGCATCGTCAATTAAAATCCGCCTTGATGTGCCATCAGGATGCGTGGTCAAAAGCCTTACCTGCCGTGCTATTAGAAATGCGTGCAGCGTTGAAGGAGGATCTGCAGACTTCACCGGCCGAGCTCATTTACGGAGAGCCTCTGTGCCTGCCTGGCGAATTTCTGTCTCCTACACCCTCCGATTGTGTCGAAGATCAGTCAAACTTCTTCCGATTTACGAAGAAACCGAAAGTCCCTCACCAGAAGTGGTCAAACTAAATTTGGTGGGATGGAAGATACAGGCTGTTTAAGTCTACTGTTTAAGACTACTAGAAACCTCATGGCGAAAATCAACTTTAAAGATTTACAAGCCAGTTTGATCTAGATAGATAGAGATAGAAGAGCTAGCACAAAGAACTATAGCCCTTCATAAATCAGTGGTTGCCACTTGGAAATTCTGATCCGTTAATTAGACAGGTCGTAATGGGAATTTTTGCCAAAAAGCCACCTCTATAGAAACCGTTGTCATGGAGAATAGAGGACTTACTATCTTATCTGAAGAGTTATATATTCCAGGAGGATAGTATTGTAGGGATACACTGCTGACGCAGGAGTGTTATATACCGTGGCGCTAGCACTCGTTATGCGCAGCAGTCGTCTCCCCGCACGCTATGGGTTAGGTCATTTACAATTGTATAGTGTTTATGTATTAATATTATGTACTGGTACCAGAGAGTTGTTATATTAATCAAGAATATTACCTACATATTATTTCCTGCCATATAATAAGACCCCACATTCATAACCCCTACAAGCTTATAAAAATCACATCACAGTTTAACAACGACATCAATATGACTTTTGGACTTGACAAATGTAAAACAATTCATTTACACAGAGGCACAATAATCAACAGAAGCAATACCAACAGACCTAACAATCCACAGGAATACATTAAATTCAGCGTAATGGGCGAGAATGACATATATAAATATTTAGGGCTACATCAAGGACGAACAATCAATCATACAGAACTTAAGAAAACCTTACATACATACATAGATTAAAC
This sequence comes from Thumatha senex, assembly GCA_948477245.1. Classification (NCBI taxonomy): domain Eukaryota; kingdom Metazoa; phylum Arthropoda; class Insecta; order Lepidoptera; family Erebidae; genus Thumatha; species Thumatha senex. Next base: position 11,380,751 of record OX419735.1, read on the forward strand.
CAAATTTGCAAAAGATCACTATATTCCAAAAACTTATTTAAAGAAATAAACACATGTGCCATACCAATATTAACTTACTCTTTTGGAATCATAAAATAGACCTACACAGATATAAACCAATTAGAAATAAATACTAGAGCAACACTCACCAAACACAACTACCTTCACCCGAAATCAGCAATAGAACTTAGTAAGTATATGAATGTCAATGTGTGCGTGGCTCTGTCCTATGATTATATATATGAGTAGATTTAATTTTGAAAAACGAGATTAAACGTCAGTGTGCTACAGACCGCCGTTCGTTTCTATTGTACCCACCCGATCTGCATACATATTAGTGGCGACGAGGACAAAGGAAAATGTCATCGACTTTTGGACTCATCTCGGTTTATAATCATGAACAGCAAGATTGGAAAACATATAGCAATCGCATAAAACAGTGGTTCATCGCGAATGACATAGATGATACGACGGACAAAGCGGGTATCAAGCGGCGTGCGATTTTGTTGAGCGCACTCGCAGAGCCTACTTATAAGTTGGCAACAAATTTGGCACTCCCAGAAGTTTTAGAAGAGAAGAACTACGAGGATATAGTGCTAATTTTGGATACGCATTTCAAGAAAAAGCGTTGTACTTTTGCAGAACGGTCGTGTTTTTTCTCGGCAACGCAGCGGGTAAATGAAGGTCATGCACAGTGGGCCGCGCGATTGCGAGGTCTCGCGATGCATTGTAATTTTAAAAACATTGAGGATGATCTTTTAAACAGATTCGTATTAGGAATGCTACCAGGACCCGAGCGAGAAAAATTGTTCACGAAGAAGGTGGAAGACTTAACACTTAGCAAGGCAGTGGAACTCGCTGAGAATATTCAAAGTGCTCGCGCTGGAGCAACTTCGTCGTCGATACTAGTGCAGGGTGCATCGTCGTCGCTTTCCAGTGATACCGCCGCCACGGCCACAAGAACTGGCGAGGTATTTAAAATGGACAATGCGTCGTCAAAGTCAGTGAAATCGGCTAAAGCTAAGATTGATAAGTGCTCCGTGTGTGGTCGTACAAATCACAGTATAAATAATTGTCGTTTTAAAAACTACACGTGTAAAAAGTGCAATCAAAAAGGTCATTTACGAAATGTGTGTAACAAAAATGTAAACTACATGGAGTCGGGATCGGCGAGTGAGGGCGATGACGGTGAGTTTTTTAACATACGATGTGATAACACGGCGCCAATGGTGGTAACGATTGTAGATCAATCGTTACCACCATTGGCGCCGTATATTAGTATATAGTAATCTGAAATTAAAATTTCAAATTGATAGTGGATCTGCCGTAACTGCTATTTCAGAGGAGACTTATAAGACCTATTTTAGTGATGTACCATTATCACGTTGCAAAAAAAAACTCATAGGATACACTGGCGGCCAAATACATGCTCTCGGTATAGCCAGGCTTCCTGTTACATACAACGATATGACAAAGTATTTAAAGAGTATTTATTATAAAAAACGGTGGTCCACCCCTCCTAGGCAGAGATTTTATTTCAAAATTTCACTTACAAATAGCCCCCATAAATTATTGTGACGGTCAAAAGACTTCCGAAGATATAGTAACATTGATAACAAAATATAAATCCTTTTTTTCTGACCGGTTGGGTTGTTTTAATAAATATAAAGTGAATCTTGCATTAAAATCAGATGCAAAACCGGTTTTCTTGAAGCCGCGGCCGGTGGCGTTTGCCCTTAGAGACAAAGTAAACAAAGAATTAGATCGGTTAGTGGACTTGGATATATTAGAGCTAGTGGAATATTCAGCTTACGCTTCTCCAATCGTACCGGTACTTAAGAGAGATGGGTCGGTCAGGTTGTGCGCTGATTATTCTCAAACAATAAATAAACAACTGTTGGTGGAAAAATATCCGTTGCCAACAATAGAGGAGCTGTTTTCAGCGTTACACGGCGGCGAACAATTTTCAAAACTCGATATGTCTATGGCATACAATCAAATTGTAGTCAACGACCCAGATAAAATCACTTGCATTAATACTAATAAAGGTCTCTTTAGGTACAAGCGCTTAGTTTTCGGTCTCTCTTGCTCACCAATGATTTTTCAACGCACCATAAATGGTATTTTGGCTGGATTGGAGGGGGTCTCGTGTTTCCTGGACGACATTATAATAACGGGTTCAAATAAAACTCAGCATCTTAAAAGACTAGAAGAGGTACTTTGTAGATTTCAACAGGCAGGTTTAACCCTGCGTAAAGATAAATGCGAATTCTTAAAAAATGAAATAAGCTATTTGGGGCACGTGATAGATAAGACTGGCATCAGAAAATCAAAAGAAAAGGTGAAAGCTATTTTAGATTCACCCATTCCTAAGGATGTTTCACAACTGAAGTCGTTTTTGGGGTTAGTAAACTATTATAGGAGTTTTATACCCCGAGCTTCAAGTAGCCTTTATACAACCTATTAAAAAAATGTAACAAATGGACTTGGTTATCGACTAGATAACCAAGTCCATTTGTTCTCTTATATATATTCTCTTATATATATCTTAAGGCTTTTAATGAAATAAAAAAAATTAAATCTTCTGACCAAGTACTCGCACATTTTAACCCAAACGCGAAATTAATTTTAACCGTTGATGCCTCACCAACGGGATTAGGGGCTGTCTTATCACAATTAGATGCGGACGGCATCGAGAGGCCAATTTCGTTTGCATCACGAACCTTGAACTCAGCTGAAACAAAATATGCTCATATCCAAAAAGAGGCGACAGCTATAATTTTTGGGGTTAGAAGATTTCACCAATACTTATACGCTCGATCTGAACCCTTCATTTTACGTACGAATCACAAACCACTTATTTATATTTTTGGTTCGAAGAGTGGCATACCGGAGATAACGGCAAATAGACTTCAACGGTACGCAATTTTTTTGGCATCTTACAATTACAGCATTGAATATATTCGCAGCCAAAACAATAGTGCTGACTTCTTATCTCGCGCCCCTCTAGCTGGCCCACCTCGCGCAAATGTCGAGGAGGCCGCCAGCGAGCGCACAAATTCCGGGATCGATTGCGCTACGTACATACACTTCGTTACGGATGGCACGTTGCCAGTTACGACCGAGCGCTTGCGGCGCGAAACGGTCAAAGATCAATAAAACGGGTGGCCTCGAAAGGTGTGTACTGGAAGTATTAAGCCGTACTATTTGTGCCGCAATGAGTTAGCCTACGAAAATGGATGCATAATGAGGGGTCACAAAGTTGTAATCCCGGTCAATCTTAGAGAGACTATTTTAGATGACCTGCATAGTTCACATTTGGGAATAGTTAAATGTAAAGCGGAGGCGAGATCACGGCTCTGGTTTCCAGGAGTAGACGCTGAAATAGAAAAAGTTATAAACAGTTGCGAGATATGTAGACAGCTTCGGCCCTCTCCCCCACGCGCCCCGCTAGTACCCTGGCCTTTCCCGCAGCAACCGTTCGATAGAATACATTTAGATTTTTTTGGTCCCGTGAATGGTCATACATACTTGATAGTAGTTGATGCGTACAGTAAATGGGTCGAATGTTTTAACATGAAAAATAATTTTACATCGGTAGAAGTAATTTCACGACTCTGCGAGGTTTTCGCTAGATTTGGTATTCCTAGTTGTATTGTAAGTGATAATGGTACATCTTTTACGTCTAGCGAATTTCAGCATTTTTGTACTTTGAATGGCATAAAACACTTGACTACACCAGTTTATAGCCCATGGTGCAACGGTCAGTCTGAGTCTTTTGTGAGAATAGTTAAGAAAGGGTTAAAAGGTGTACTTTGTCTCAACAAAATTGCAAAATCAAGTTGCCAATAAAATGCAGAAATTTTTGCTGGATTATAGAAATTCAATTAATTCTACAACTGGTAAGTCACCTGCTGTCCTAGTATACGGCAGACCACTGAGATCACGATTGGATTTATTTAATCCCAAACAGTCGTCCGCGCCCGCCGATCTCACTGCTCATGTAACGGAGGGTTAAACAGAGAGGGGTTTACCGAAAATGAAGACATATTGTATAAGAAATATGTAAACAAAAATAAATATAACTGGCAAAGAGGAAAATTCATACAGAGGGTGGGAAAACTATTATATTTGAATAAAGATTTGGAGTCACAAACTATCATCAAAAGGCACAAGAATCAAATTGTGAGATATAAGTGTTCCACCGAAACTAGTACACTTCCAATAAGATGTTCCGCTCCAAATAGAGTCCCATCAAATGAGGAGCAATTATTCCCCGCAGTATGCCTGTCAGTACCACAGGGGAGAATGGGGTCAACTGAACTACAAGCGCAGGCATCAGATTGTACAACGCCATTTCAAACTGACACAAATCAGAGTTGCAGTGACACGTCTCCAACAGACGACGACCCACCAATAGGTACCCCTCCCCAGTCACCTACTGAAGGGACCTCTACGCCGTCTGCACCCAACGGTGACCCTCCTCAGTCCCCAGTTTTTGTGTCTGCGCCGACGCCGACGTCGCCGACACCCATGGGTACTCCCATTCGGTCACCAGTTGTCGTGACAAGGCCGTCACCACCGTTACTTCTTTCCAAATATCGGTCGCTAAGACCATCTCGAAACAAAAAGTAATATTGTAAATTAAGTATAATATTATTTTAAGTACCATGTATCTAGAAGTAAGTTTAGTTAAGGGTTTTAAGTTAAGTGAAAGTACATCTCAATATTGTTGTTAATTATGGGGAAGGGATAGTAAGTATATGAATGTCAATGTGTGCGTGGCTCTGTCCTATGATTATATATGTGAGTAGATTTAATTTTGAAAAACGAGATTAAACGTCAGTGTGCTACAGACCGCCGTTCGTTTCTATTGTACCCACCCGATCTGCATACATATTAGAACTCAATATTACTTATTATACTTTTTGAATAGAACGAATTACAGTACAGAGGCAGAAAGGAGGGAGAGGGATGGTAGATCTGAAAAAGCTATGGGAAGGGCAGATACAAAAACTAAGAAACTTGCAGATACAAAAATCCAAATTTAGTAACATTCACGACATGATACAAATTACACACCATTAAATCTAGCAGATAGAAACAAGGAATTCAATACTTCAGAAAACTTGCATAACTTGAAACTAATAAGATGGCGAAGTAAACAATTACATGGTCGACACATCCACGATTTAGAACAGCCTCATATAGATCAGGTTTCAAATAAATGGCTTAAGCTCGGCTCACTTTTTCCTGAAACCGAAGGCTTTATGATAAGTATTCAAGACCAAGTTATCAACACCAAAAATTATAGGAAGTTCATTATTTAAGACTCCAATATCCTATAGACGATAAATGCAGAAAATGCCACCGTCACTCGAAAACTATTCAACACATTACCAGAGCATGTCCTACTTTAACTCAAACAGATTATACACATAGACACAATCAAGTGGCTCATATAATTCATCAAAAACTGGCCATTAATCACAAACTCATAACTGTACGGGTAAACCCGTACATTTGCATATGTATTGTTAATATGCAACGCTAGCACAACCCGACAATGTAATTAAGTATCATAAGTATTCATTTCTTTAGTACCAATAAACACCTCGTACGGTAAACGTTATTTTAATCAGTGAAACCTCGCGCACCGTCGGTCGGTACTCAACACTCCTCCCTAACTCAACTCCAGTAACACAAGGTGTAGGGCTCTCCCCGTACATCTTTTTGGTCCTTCGAGCGCTTCCGTATAAGCGGGATCAGATACCGGTAGTGGCAGTGATTTCAGTACTAAGTTGCCGCAAGTAAGTATATGTTCCTGCATACGTGACCAGTGGACGAGCAGCGTCTGCGAACGGGTAATATTTCTTCAAGGGGTGAGTGATTTGTTTTATTTCTGTGGTCGCGAATCGGTTTGGCTGGCTTCCTGCTCCACGGGCATATCCGGTTGAATTGAGAAGGCGCTTTTATCACAGAAACTTTCAAACTCTTATTCCTGTTGATTATTGTATACCCCTAGACCTCCAATCATGAGCAGCAAAATGGAGGATATCTTACCAACCCAAGAACAGCTTATGACGGCTATGGAGCAACAACTGAGGAATTTTAAAAAAGATTCTTCGGAACGTAAGACGCCGTCAAATATCAAAAAACGATTACAAACATTGGAGTCGTATTGGGAGGAATATCAAGCAAATCATTTGAAGCTATGCAAGCTTGAGGATCGTAGCTCCAGCTACTTTTCGGACAACCATTATCAGAAGACCATGACTTTTTATTCTCACGCACGAGAAACCATGGAAGAGTACATGGCTGCTTTTGAGGTTAGACAAGGACTACAGTCAACTAATCTTACAGTAAGAACACAATCTTTGAGACCTCCATCGCCTGTGGCTGGCACATCAAGTGCTAGAGACGAGGTTACGGAGAAAACGCTCTCCAAAACAATGCCGAAGTTTAGGTCTCAAGGAACTAACAGCAAGTTAGACGAACTGATGAAAAAGCAATCATGCAATTTCAAAGCTTTTTCTCGGACAGTATTAAATATTAACGTATATCTCATAACAGAAAAATGGGAATTTGAAGATACGTTAAAAACATTAGAAGCGAGATGGTCGCTTATAGACACTCTTCATTGGGAGTTGGATGGCGAGCTCAACGGAGAAGATGGATCCTACGAGGAGATGTTTTCTGCCCATGAAGAGACTTTCAGTCGCATAAAACGGTCGCTAAACAGCAAGTTATGGTCAGTCTCACACAGAGATAAGTCCACACCAAAGATGGACACTCCCGTATTTCACGGCAATTATCAACAATGGGTGTCTTTTAAGGACTTGTTTACAGAAACAATACACAATAACCCATCTCTATTAAATGCTCAGAAGATGCAGTTTCTGAAAAACAAAGTAAAGGGAGAAGCTGAATCTCTGATACAACATTTAAAAATTAGCTCAGAGAAATATACTACGTGTTGGGAGATACTTAATCATAGGTATAATAACAAAAAACTTAAATTCAACTCACATGTAAAAACCTTGATGAATATTCCCATAATGCAAGAGCCGTCTTTGAGCAGTATCAAACGAATACACGATACGACCTACGAGTGTCTATGTGCTAAGTGCGCTATAAAAAATTTAGGCGTCGATGTAAGCACGTGGGACCCTTTTATGGTGTATATTCTATCTAATAAATTGGATACAGAAACATATAAAGATTACACAGAAAATCTTAAGCAACCAAGAGAACTGGAGGTTCTCGAAGAGTTCTTGCAGTTTCTAGAGAACAAATTTACCAGCATGGAGACTTCTAGACAAAAGCAAGATCATCAGAAACAATTCGGTTCTAACATGAAATCGTTTAAGGAAACCGGTTCCAAGAATAACCACAAACAGTCATATTCCAGTAACAAAACGATATCGCAATCGTCACACGGTAAAAGGTTCCAGAACAAAATCTGCCCATTATGCAAGAATGGTCACGGTTTATATCATTGTGAACAATTTATTACGATGTCTCCAATTAGCAAAAAACAAACCATAACAAAGTTGAAATTGTGCGAAAACTGCCTTTACAGCCATAATGGCAAGGCTTGCCTTTCAACAAAACGTTGTCGTGAATGCAATGAATATCATAATACAATTTTACATGAAGCAATTTCGCAATCAATAACGAAATCGGATAACTCAACAGTTACTAAGCACGGAGCCGCGAACACATCCGCTGAGCAAGCACAGCGATTAAATTCGCATGTGGCCCAACAACGTGAATATCCAGAAATTTTATTGGCAACAGCCGAAGTTAAAGTCCAAAAATTTGATGGGTCATACTTAACCTTACGGGCTTTAATTGACCAAGGGTCACAAACGCCCCTTAAAACAGAAAATGCAGCACAGCAACTATCAATACCCCGACAAAAGTGTAATGGCGTGATAACCGGCATCGGCGTAAAAGACAATTTATGTAAGGGAATAATAAACATAAACTGTTGTTCAAGGAATGGCTCTTACATATTCAGTACCGATGTTTTTATCATGAAACATTTAACAAAAATTTTGCCCACTTATAGCTTCCAACAACCCTCATGGCCCTACTTGGAAAAAATACAACTGGCCGACCCAAAATTTAATGTCAGTCGCCCTATAGACATATTATTTGGAGCCGACATATACTCAAGCATTATTTTAGACGGGATATGCAGAATCGATAAGTCAATACCCATTGCACAACAAACGCGTTTGGGTTGGATTTTGTGTGGCAATGTAACTACTTTTCAATGCAATGTTGTACAAATTGAAGTAGATCAGTTAAAGAAGTTTTGGGAGACAGAAGAAATATCAGAACCAACTTCACTCTCGTCAGATGACCTGAAATGTATACAGCTGTACAAATCTACTACCACTCGGAAATCGGACGGCAGATATGAAGTCAAGCTCCCTTTCGAAGAAAACTTCGAATAACAATTGGGCAGTTCAAAGGCTAAGCTCAATTTGGACATTTAGAGCGTAAATTATTCAAGCATGAAAACATTTTGAATAAATATAAAAGTTTTATTCACGATTACATAAGTCTCGGACATATGAAACCAACTATTTGTAATACAAAACCTGAATGTTTTCTACCGCATCATTGTGTCATACGGAAAGATTCCACAACTACATCACTGCGAGTCGTATTTAATGCATCATCAAAAACATCTAGTGGTCTAAGCTTAAACAATTTAATGCTTAGAGGCCCGAATTTACAACAAGACCTTCTTTTACTCATTTTAAAATGGAGGCAGTATCAAATTGCATTTACAGCGGATATTGAAAAAATGCTTCGTCAAATTTGGATACACGAAAGCGATCAACATTTATCAAAAATCATTTGGCGAGACAGTCCGACTGAGAAGCTTTAAGAATATTAATTAAACACTGTAACATATGGGACTAAAGCCGCCCCATTTCTAGCGATGATGACGCTAAAGCAGTTAGCTAAAGACGAACGCAGTAACTATCAAGAAGCAGCCAGAGTTTTAGAAGAGTGTTTCTACATGGACGATCTTCTTCATGGGTGTTACAGCATCTCTACCGCTCTTAAGTTAAAAAGGACTTGACCGAGTTATTAAAACGAGGGGGTTTCAACTTACGAAAATGGGCGTCAAACGATCTACGTTTACTAGGTGACAGCGAGTCAAAACAGCAACATAGCGTTTCATTCAAAGAACCAGAGACTACAAAGACGCTGGGCCTGCGCTGGAATCCTATAGGAGACACCTTTATTTTCGATTCTAAAATCAGCGGTATTATCAAGAGACCAACGAAAAGATCAGTACTATCTGATATTTCCAGGTTCTTCGATCCTTTCGGAGCCTTGACACCCCTGACAACAAAGCTAAAGATAATGTTACAGAAAATTTGGACCTCAAAAATACAATGGGATGATCCTATACCCGAAGACATTCAGGAAGAGTGGGTCAAAATCATAGCAGATTTAGCACAGTTACAGCAAATTGAAATACCAAGATGGCTGGGCACAAAACCAGCACATAAATTTATTACACATTATTTTATTTTTATTTATTTTTTATTGTGACTCGTCAATAAAGGCATACGCATGTGCTATTTATTGCAAAGTCTATCAGGAAAAGGCAACAATTACGTTAGTAGCGGGCAAATCAAGAATAGTACCGCCTAACAAAAAGACTCTACTGCCGTATTAGGATGGCTTCAAGGTGACCCAGGCAGATGGCAACCATTTGTGGCCAACCGAACAACAACAATTACTAAGGTTATACCTCGTGCGTGCTTGCGTTACGTAAAGTCTAGCGACAACCCAGCGGACTGCGCAAGCAGAGGACTCTACATACCACAATTAAAATCACATCCCTTGTGGTGGCACGGGCCATCGTGGCTTCTCACATATATAGCCAATAATCAACAATTGCAGCCCATATATACCACGACACAAGAGATGAAAAAACAAGTAGCAGTTGTTATGAAACAAGACCCAGATAGCATGGTCATCAATAATTTATTGAAAAATTATAGTTCGTCTACCAAGATTATACATATACTAGCATGAATTTATAGATTTATATCACGTAAGCAGAATGGAAAACAACCATATCTTACGTTAGAGGAGATACGAAAGGCAAAATTATGCATTATCAAGCACGTACAACAAGAAGAATTCGCAGAGGAAATAAAATGTTTAAAGGATAATGGAAAATTAAACAACAAAAGTAGAATCCTAAATCTCAATCCCTATCTGGATGAAACTGGACTTCTTCGTGTGGGTGGAAGATTAAGACATGCTCACATCAACAAGGAGATGCAGCATCCCATCATCATCCCTTACAAAGGACTCCTCATAGAGCGACTAATAGAGTACGCTCACCAGCTTACCTTCCACGGTGGAGCCCGTTTAACCTCAGCGTTTCTCAGACAAAAGTATTGGATCATTGGAGGTAAAGATGCAACAAAAAAGATGATACGTTTATGCATCAAATGTAGATAATTAAATCCAAGCAAGCAGTGTCAAATAATGGGTGACTTACCAGAGGCTAGAACCAACCCATCTAGGCCATTTGCACATACTGGTATTGATTTTACGGGACACATTTTCATCAAGGCTAACAAAGGCCGTGGAATGAAAACGACAAAAGGATACGTTGCACTCTTTGTGTGCATGGCCACCAAGGCTGCGCACTTAGAACTGGTATCAGACATGAGCACTACAGCATTCATGGCTGCACTACGAAGAATGGCAGCTCGCAGGGGAACACCGCGCCACATTTATAGTGATAACGGTGGCAATTTTGTGGGAGCTAACAAGCAATTACAACAAGAATTTGAAGAACTACAGAAAGTATTCAATACAGAGTTTTTCGCTGAAGTTGCAGAAATGGAAATCCATTGGCATTTCAACGCGCCTAGATGGCCAAGTGCTTCTGGATTAGTCGAAAGTCTAGTGAAAAGTTTTAAATATCATTTTAAAAGAGTAGTGGGAGAGCAGAAATTGACATTCGAGGAGCTATCAACAGTATTATTTCAAATTGAAGCCTGCCTCAACTCTCGACCATTATGCCCCTTAACAGAAGATCCAGAAGAGTTAAACTTTTTAACACCGTCACATTTTTTGACGAGGGGCCCCGCACTTAATCTTATGGAAACGGAAAGAGATTTACGCACAAGGTGGCAGCTGACCCAGTAAAATTGTAAGCGATATATGGAAAAGATGGCGTTCTGAGTATTTGACACAACTAACTACTCGAAGCAAATGGCAACAACCACATGAAAATATCAAATTGAATGACGTAGTACTTCTCCACGAAGACAACTTACTACCAGGAAAATGGTCCATGGGCAGAGTTATTGAACTACACCCAGGAGCCGATAAATATGTAAGAGTCGTTAACATTCGTACCAAATCAGGAATGCTCCTGCTCCGTCGGCCTATTACAAAATTATCAATCCTACCTGTAAATCAAGAAGCAATGGATAAATCACAAACAACAAAACAACCGATACCAGACGCTAAGATGCCAAATTTGTCTACTCAACATACAGATTCTAACTTCAAACGATTTAAGGCAGCAACTTGCAACATCATGACATTGTTTACATCAATAATATTCTTTATGACGATAATATCAACCGCTCAAGGCAACTTCCACGTGACAAAATTTAGGCCAAATCAAAGTCTATATTTTGAAAAAATGTCTAATATACACATAGTAAAGGATGATTGGAAACTTATCGTTTACTACGACATGGAACCGTATTGGGAAGGTATACGAGCTCTCAATAAATACACGACGTCACTGGATCAAACATGCAGAACAACAAATAACGCAATGAGTTGTGGTATCATATTACTACAATTGAATCACGGGATCACTGAACTCGAGTACTACAATCAGATCTTGCTCGGTCAGCAAACAAATACGGAAATCCCGAGACACCGACGCGGACTCATTGACGGTGTCGGATATCTTGCCAACAGCCTCTTTGGAGTACTAGATGCGAGATTCGCAGAACAATATCAGAAAGATCTACTACGTGAAAATCAGAAACATATAGCATCCTATTGGAAAAATCAGACATCAATAATGGAAGTTGAGTATAATCTTCTGAAGCGTACTGAACAAACAATGAACAGGCAGCATAAAATGGTTACTCAACACATTATTTCTATGGAAAGTGCATTGAACAACATTGCTTCGGCTACAAAAAACATGTCTCTTATCAATGAGTTGACTATAAGAGCCATTATAGGAAGCAATATTCTGCAAAACCTAAAATCTTTGCAGAACACATTACTTGACACTGTCACAGATATCTATCATGGTAACTTTAACCCTCACATTGTGACTCCTATGCAACTACAAAACCAATTGAGTACCATCGCTAGCCAGCTTCCAAAAGTCTTTTCATTACCTATTGACGATATACATACGAGTCTGAGTAAAATATACAAGCTTCTTCTGGTAAAGGTCAGAATGCTGACGCAGATATTTGAAATTAGACTCCCTCTTATCAGCCGAGATTCTTTCGAATTATTTAAAGTATTCTCGATGCCTACACTACTCTGACTGATGAGACCCTCAGGTCATGTATCATAACGGATGTATACATATGTCACATACCAAAGCCCATCTATCAATTCAGAAACGATCAAGACTTTTGTAAGACAGATAGAGTGGGATGTGAGACGACGACTAGTCCCTGTACAAACAAGTGGCTTGAAAGTATAAACGTAAACAACTACATTTATTATTGCTGCAATCAATGCCCACTACGTATAATCTGTGAAGATCAGGTTACCGCATACCAACTGACGGTTGCCGGCATTATTGTATTAGACAATGATTGTATTATCAAAACGCAACATTTCACAGTAACTGCACACAAGTAACAGTCTAGTGAAATAAACATAAAACCATATGTTTTTGCACCTGTGATAGCACCCATAAATAACCTTATCAATATTTCGGTACCACATATCTTTACACAAAACGACACAGAAGAAGAGGAGAACCGCAAGGATTTAAGAGATATCGGCCAGAGACTCAAAGATATGAAAGACAGCCCGTTACTATTAGAAAGCATCTCCTATCACGACATACATCATTATACCGTGATATACTGTATCATTGGATTGGCGACAGTAGCTGGACTGGTGTGGGTGTGGCGACGCATGCGCGTGTAGCGTGTGCCGATAGCGCCGCCGCCCTCTCCTGCACAGGGTGCGCAGTCTCCTGAATCTACGTCGGTAATACAAGACAGTGTTCAGTGTGCAAGTGTCAGTGATAAAGTAATATATCAGTGTGTAAGTGAATCAAATGACCGCAATAAAAACCACAGTGCTAAAATAATCAGTGCTCGTGTACATAACAAGGCAACATCGCCTATTTTTAATCGATGAACTTTATAGAGACAATAAGACATAACCAATTTAAACAGTTGTTATCGCATGAATTTTAATTGATTATTATCATTTGTATTCACCTATATTTGAATCAGATTTATCATTATGTTATCATTCTTTGTTGCCTATCTTGTTTAATTTTCTTGTCCGGGAGCATGTACGGGTAAACCCGCATAAGTATTATTAATATGCAACGCTAGCACAACCCGACAATGTAATTAAGTATCATAAGTATTATGATGGATATTTATTTATTTATTTATTCATTTCTTTAGTACCAATAAACACCTCGTACGGTAAACGTTGTTTTAATCAGTGAAACCTCGCGCACCGTCGGTCGGTACTCAACACTCCTCCCTAACTCAACTCCAGTAACACAAGGTGTAGGGCTCCCCCGTACAATAACTGGCAAACCAACACCATACTAAAGTCCATTTCACGAAAGAAGTCCCGCGGACAATTGTGGAACAAAATTTGACAGATGGGGAGATCGGCCGTGTTGTCGTTTGTCGATGTCATCAAGGTGCGTTTGTTGTGGTAGATATTTTGTGAGTTTATTATTGGATTAGTGCGTTATAAGGTTTATTTACGATGCCAAAAGTTGTAAAAAGTGCAAGTCGAGAAATGATATTAAAGGTTAAGGAGTTCTGTGAAGCGGAACACAAGAATCGTGGTGTTTTAATATAAATAAACAATGTTCGCTAAGAGTCGCCGCCATGACAGGTAAATTTTGGGGCTGCCATATACAGATTTTTTCCCGATTGATTTACAGATTGGAATTAATTTTATTGCAGGTGTGTCAGAGAACTGTAACGAGAGTTACAAAAGAAGGCGCAACAGTGGCGAGTACTTCTAAAGTTATCCTCACCCCAGGGAAGAGTCGCCCGCATCCCAAAAAGTTCTAATTGGATGGATTTGATTTGTATACGGCAAAAAATTCACAGTTTTTATGTTGTGCAGAAGGAATTACCTACATTGGCTAAATTACGTGCAGCTTTGAGAGAAGACATAAATTATCAAGGAAGCATCACAACATTGCACGGTATATTGCATAGCATCGGTTTCAAGCATAAGCGATGATATTACTAATGGAACGTTATGATATTACTGCATGGCGTTCAAGATATTTGGAGAGAATCCGAAGATATCGCAATGTGGAGAAAAAACCTGTAGTATATTTAGACGAGACTTATATACACAACAGTTCTCAAAAGCTGCTGGCAAAGTGAGGAGGAGCCTGGGATGATCGTGTCAGAGTCATCAGGGAGTCGTTGGATAATTGCTCATGCTGGAACTGAAAATGGTTTTGTTAATGGTACATTGTTAATGTTCAAATCCCAATCCAAATCCTCAGATTACCACGATGACATGAACTCAACAATTTTTTTGAAATGGATGAGTGAAAAAGTCATTACTAACCTACCTGAAAGGTCACTTGTGGTAATGGACAACGCTCCGTATCACAGCACTCAAATAAATAAAGCACCTACAATGTCAAGTATGGCTTCGAGAAAAGGGAGTATATTTTGAAGATACTTGGACAAGCTGTATTATTTGAATTAATTAAGCAAAGCAAAGGTCCACCTACATATGCCGTGGATGCATTATTAAAATCTCACAATCATGAATTGCTAAGATTGCCGCCTTACCACTGCGATCTCAATCCGATCGAAAAAATGTAGAGCCTTGTAAAGAGACGAGTAGCGGATAAAAACGTGGGCCAAGATCCAAAAGAAATTGTACGCCTAACAGAAGAGGCTTTTGAGACTGTTACAGCAGAAGATTGGGCAGTTCAATGTAAACATGTACAGCATTTGGAGGAAGAATATTTAAAAAATTATGGTCTTATGGATGAAGAAATGGATCGATTTATTATATCCACGGCTAGTGATAGTGAAACAGAATCTGATTCTGTTTCTATTCACTCTTCTGACAGTGATCATAGTATGACCGATCATAATTATTCAATAAAACTTTGAATAAATAAAATGTTTTAAATGTTATTTTATTTTTCAACATTTATTTTATTTTTTAACATCTCAATTTTATATTTAAGAAATTACAGGAATATTTATTTTTCACTAATCTGACCTTAGCAGTATGGACATCAAATAGGTACATTACATGCTATATTAAAAATACATTCTATTACAACATTTTTTTTCTTATCTAACTATTCGAGTACCTAGTTAATAAAATTAAAGTAAATTAACTATAAATTATTTCCCCTGATTTCCCCGTATTTAACCGTGGCAACATTATGTCGCGCGAATACAGCGCTGCGTCTGCGGGACTTCTTTCGTGAAATGGACTTTACCAATACAATCCGAAACCTGTAATAGAGAACACCAACCATAAGCTATATTTCGATAGAGCAATTCTAACGGATAGAACGATAGAACTATTAACAATAATAGACCAATAGACCCGACATTACTCTTATTGATAAAACAAATAAAACAGTAAATCTAATTGACATCGCAGTTCCAAACACTCATAACCTTCATCGAACTATTACTGAAAAAATAAACAAGTACACAGAACTCAAAGAAGAAATAACTAGGATATGGAAGATAAACAAAGTTTATATAGTGCCTTTAGTGTTATCTAGTACAGGAGTAATACCTTAACACCTGTTACAATCCCTTAAAACAATAGACATTACTGAAAATACATACATGACAATGCAAAAAGCCGTAATTTTAAATACTTGCCGCATAGTCTGTAAGTTTCTCCAAGAAGATTTAAATGTTCAACCCGAATCAGAACATTAAACTCACTTGGCTTAGGCCCGTGGTTCATAATTACCGATATGTCCTAAATGCATCGAGAAGGAAAAAAGACCAAGATGATAAAAATAATAATAATAATATTATTTATATTTCTCTCTTGGGGAGGGAGGAGTTAAGGAACCCCAAACCACTAATATTAGCTTTATCAGCTAATATACTTTTAGAACATTCGATGATAGTCATTAATTTATCTAGGACATGCGTCATTTAGTTAAATGCTGAATTAGCTATAAGATAACATTTGTTTTAAACTAACACGCGTTGAACACATAATGTTGTATTGAACGGGATTTGGCGCGGCACTATATTACAACTAAAAGCGCTCGTGGCCCCGCGGTCTCAGTGTTCTGTAAACGATCACTGAGTTACGCAACTTTCACTATGGCTGGTACTCGGATGGGTGAACACTTTGTGGCATTTACATTTGCGAGCATTTCCGTGCTTCGGAAGGCACGTTAAGCTGTTGGTCCCGGTTGCCAGTAAAATGGCAGACGTTAAGCCTGGTTGAAGGCCTTATGGGCGGCTTAAAAATTTCAATAGCAGGTAGCCACAACCTGCGTCTGTCTATTTCAACACGGCAATGGGCTCACCACATATTACGTGGGACAGGAATCCACACGGTGAAAAGTGGGCACATAATATGCCTCTGCCACCACTTCGGGGATAAGGCGTGATGGATATTTATTTATTTAAAAGGTTAGTATACCTTTTTATTCCTAGACGTTTCGACAGGGTTGCACCTGTCGTGGTCCCGAGGCAACTGATGATGAATAAAAAGGTATACTAACCTTTTAGTTGTAATATAGTGCCGCGCGAAATCCCGTTTAATACAAAATTATAGCTATAAGATAGTTTATAATTTATTTATTTATCCATCACGCCTTATCCCCGAAGGGGTAGCAGAGGTATGCTCTGTATTATATGCCCACTTTTCACCGTGTGTATTCCTGTCCCACGTAAGTAATAGATGGTGTGCCCATTGCCGTGTTAAAATAGACAGTTGCAGGTTGTGTTTACCTGCTGTTAAAATTTTTCAGGCCACCCATAAGTAACTCTCTACGAGGGCTCCAATGCTTGTGTCAGGATCAACGAAGCTTGCACAGACTTTTTCACATTGAAAACGCCGTTGCTGTTTAACCTGTACATGGACAGTTCCCTGAAAGAACTGCAAGAGAGTACGTATGGTATAAAAATGGACTAACTGACCGTCAAGTGCCTCCTATACGCCGATGATCAGGTAATATATATCATCGGCGGAGGAGTTACAGTTGATGGAAAACATTATGCATGATTCGTTAAAAAACAAGGGGATTAAAGTGAATGTAAACAAGTCGTAAGTAATGTTTTTGAAAGAGAGGTAAGTACGACGGATTGCTCAATTCTTGTGGAAGGAGAAAGAGTAGAACAAGTTAAAGAGTTTGTATATCTGGGTACATAATTTACGAGAGATGGAAAGTGTGACTATGACATTGAGCGAAGAGTTTTGGCAGGAAATAAAGTGAATGGAGCCATGTACACCTTTATGAGCAGTCAGAACGTGTCTAAGAAGGCAAGACTGGCTGTACATAGGGGAGTGCTGGTCCCCACACTTATGTATTTCAGTGAAAGTTGGGTATGGCAGAAGACGCATAAAAGTAAAATAAATGCCGTGGAAATGAGAAGTCTGCGAAGTATAGCTGGAGTGAAGTTGATGGATAAAGAAAGGAACAGCGTGATAAGGGAACATTGCGGTACGACAGAAGAGGTAGTAACTAAGATAGAAAAAGGGATGCTTAGATGGTTCGGAAACGTGGAGAGGATGGATGAAAAGAGACTGACGAAGCAGATATATGTGGCGAGAGTGAATGGACAAATTGGTAGGGGTCGACCTCGGCGTACGTATGTCAATCAAGTCGACGATCTTTTGGAAAAAGGCCAGGTCAAGAGTATGCTTAACCGGCGAGCGTGTATAAAAAGTAGAAGAAGCGAAAGCTGTATGTCAGGATCGTAGCAAGTGAAAGGCCATAGTCTCTGCCTACCCTGATGGGAAACAGGCGTGATAATATGTATGTATGTACCCATAAGTAAATGCCACAAAGTGGTCACCTATCCGAGGACCAGCCATAGTGAAAGTTGCGTAACTCAGTGATCGTTTACAGAACACTGATTCCGCGGGGCCACGAGCGCTTCGCACGAGCCATTTGAATTAGAAGTATGTACTGTTCCATAACTTTGCGTCATATATATTTACTTGAAACGTAATATTAATTAATAGCAAAATTTTAATCCCTTTGGTGCAATTAAAGGGGCAAAGTATATTAATCTACATGCAGCTTTGGTATAAGTTAAGTAAAATACTAAAAATGTTTGTGATGGTACGGTATTGTCTCGTAATATCGTATTATTTTGAGTTCAATTAAAAATGATTCTTCTTAACGAAAAAAGCAAATAAAAATAGATTTTATGTGAGTTCTTAACTTTGCCATTCCTATTGTATCCAGTCACATTTTTCTTTTACTGTAATTTTTAAGTAACCTAAATTAAAAAGTCCTTTTTAGAAAAATTACTCTACAATCACACTTGAAAAATCGATATGGATAATGATTTAAAAGGCAGGTCTAAATACTCACTTTGAAAGTTTTCGGTGAGAAATCAAAATGGCGAACGGCTACGATCATGCATTGTAATGACGTTACGTTTTTATGTTGCCAAAACTAAGTCGAATAAATATATTGTTGTCTCGTTTTACATGGGGTATTATATATAACTAAGTTAAAGCAAGATGGCTATAAATTAATGAGTACAATGTCGATTTAGATCACATATGTATAACCTATAGTTCATGCACAACATGCTTACTCCATATTTTATTCCCTCCTCGATGTGCCTGACTTTCAATACCTATTACTTATTATACTCTTTGTGCCTGGCGCACTATCGAACGTCAGCAAACCGCACTATTTTTTTTTATAATTATTATATGTTCTGGTTACTAAGACCTTTTAGTAAACCTTTTATATTTCGTGTTTCTACAATCTTACTGTCTAAAATGTCGCCTTCCTCTACGTTATAGTCAAGTTAAGTCTTAAATAAAAGTCAGTCATATTAGCGTTAATGAGGCCTTTCGTGATATGTGCGGCAAAACTTAAAATAGCATTTCACTGCAATATATTACTGTTTTTCATTATAGCACGTTTACTCTACTTTTATGTCTAAGACACTACGATTTTTACACATAAAAAAGGTTAATGCACTAGTTTTAATAAATAATATAAAGTAAGCATGTGCCATTCGAGAAGTTCCCGCGCAAAATCTCCGAATTGCACTACTTGAGAAGAATAGCCAAGAGATTCATCTTTCAATATTACTCTTTGGGTTCATCGTTGGCCGCATATAGATAATCATTATTTAGAGTTTCGAAATGGGCCAAGTTCATTTAAAGCCGAAAATAAAATATTATTTGCTGAGGTCAGTACCTATCGTAAAAAACAATGTCATTGCTGTCATAAATGTCAAAACTATCAATTTTTGTTGTGATTGTGTTCTGCCCTAAGGTAACTTGAATTTATTTTTGAGTCCTTTTCCTGTAATATTTTGTGTTATTGAGTTGTTTTAAAATTACAGTTATAATGGAAAAAATTCCTGATCAAATTGGTTACTTAGTTCTAACAGAGGATGGAGCTGTTCTTGAATCTGGCGGTGAACTGGAAAACGACGAACGTGTTGCAACAATCATAACCGATCTCATCACTTTATCGAACAAGTTGGTACTTTTTAATGGCCGCTATCACTATTTAGTTATACAGCCAATCAGCGCGATTGACGTGTTTCAGACATGAATTTTGAAAATAATGATTATAAATATCCATCACTTATATTTCAGGGTAGACCCTGTAGCTTTCGGCCCTAATGAACCATTCAAGAAAATAACCATAACATATGACGACCACTGGTTCATTATATGCTTATCTAATAAGAAGATTTATGTTGTGAAACGCAGCATACCAACCCAGTACGGTGAAGGAAATACTGTCAATGTTTGAAGCGCCACTGTAAACTATCATGGGTCGTAATCTGTTGATGAGTAGCCTAGAGAATGCATCGTTTAACATTATATTTCAGATTCTATTTAGATGTGTAACATTTGTGATAAATGCTTGGGTTATTAGAAATGTAGGACATGAAGTACTCGGTATTATGAATGTCAGGTTGCTCCTGTTAGAGAGTACAATTTTATTTCTTAGCCGTGAACCATTTAATAAAGCTTGTTTAGGTAAAAGAGATGAAAATACTTGGCGAGAGTTGATTAATCAAATCTGGCTTTCAGTACCTGTTAGCTGTTTGTTATCAATAATTTTTGTAAATATTTGGTTACATTTGTTACCACTGGGTCACCCAGAACATGCTTTTCAGTATGAATTCGGTTGCTGGAGTGTAGCCCTATCATGCATATTAGAGTTATGTTCAGCTAACATGGGACTTGTGGCACAACTCTATTGCTTCGTCAAATTAAAAGTGGCACTTGACACCTTACACATATTTGTAAGAACAGTCTTATTCCTATCTATTGTTATCTATGACAGATCTCTTGCACTTATAGCGTTTTCTGTGGCACAAGTAGGTAGTATAGGAGCTATAGTGTTAAGTTATTATATTTTTTTCTACTGGTACATTAAAAATAAACCACTGTATGCTAAAGGAGCCCTTAAAAGTAAAATAATTCCAGACACTGTTCTCAAGAAATTGTATAATAACATGGAGGACTTTCAATTCACATCTATCAAGGATTTCTTGCCTCAATATGTAGGATCAGATAGCTCTCCATTTAATAAGCAGTTAAGTGCACTTACTATCAGTTTTGCTAAGCAGGGGGTTGTTAAGCAACTTTTAACAGAAGGTGAAAAATATGTTATGTCTGTTAGTCCAGTGATGTCCTTTGCAGAACAGGCCACTTATGATGTTGTGAATAACCTGGGAAGTTTGGCAGCTAGGTTCATTTTTAGACCTATTGAAGACAGTAGTTACTTCTACTTTACTCAGATGGTAAACAGAGAGTTGCCTCTTTCTAAACAAGACCAAACCAAAATTCAGGAATCATGTACAGTGTTGTCTCAAGTTTGTAAAACAGTCAGTTCCATCGGATTAATAGTTTTAGTGTTTGGACAAAGTTATGCAAGAACATTGCTTATGTTGTATGGAGGAGAGTCATTTGTTGCAAGTGGGTTGTCAGTACAATTGTTGAGAAGCCATTGTCTTGCTATCATCTTGTTGGCTATCAACGGTGTAACTGAATGTTATGCATTTGCAACAATGACTAGTGCACAGTTAAATAGTTATAATTATCTAATGGTAGGTTTTTCAATAAGTTTTCTTCTATTATCATATGCTTTAACATATATATTTGGACCAGTAGGTTTTATTATATCAAATTGTATTAATATGTTTGCTAGGATTTTGCATAGTGTACATTTTATTAATAATAAATACAAAGGAACTAATTATAAACCATTGGAGGGGTTGTATGTGGGGAAGATATTTTTGTTGACATTATTTGTTTCTGGTTGTCTGTGTAAAGTATCAGAAAATAAATTGTCTCACAATTCAATATTTCTGCACATCACTGTCGGGGCGGTATTGTTGTTTTGTGTTCTTTTATCGTGGGGACATGAGAATAGGGAGCTTGTGTTCAAAATGTACAGAAAAGTTTGGAAAAAAGAAGATAAGGTCTCTCTTGATTAGCACAGAGTTATTGTCATAGAAAGAAAATATCCAAATAAATAATTATAGACATGTTATAACATTATACCTCTTTTATTTCTGTAACTAATAGTAATATAACAATTTATGAAAGAACTTTTTTATCTCCATACAATCCATCTTTAACATAGGAATGTGACATAATTTACTGAAGATTATTTATACTATAATAATTTTCACATCACATTGGGTAGAAAAATATACCTTTCATTTGGGCTTCACATATCCGCTTGACTTCATCTGTAAACAAAATAAACTTCATAGTTTTTGTTTGATCATCTTGATCTATCTTGAAAATAGGTTTTGTTTGAGTTCCGCAGGTTAAGCAGTTTTAATAATATGGTTAAATAACACCCCGTCGTTTTTGCGTCGGGGGTGAGGGGCCCCACCAAGATCTTCGGGGCCCAAGTCAACCTCCCGTGCTAGTGCGTGCACCTGCTGATTAACGGACGAGGCTCTGACGGCAGAAAGGCTACAAGCTGTATTACACGGGTGCGCCTGGTGGGGAGAACGAGGTGGCCGTGGTGCTCTCCGAGGGGCCGCAGAGCGGCATCTTGGAGGTGAAACGCTGTAGCGACCGTCTTATGATCGTGAGGGTGCTTATCGATGGGATTATTACCCACCTGTGAAGTGCCTACGCGCCACAGGCTGGTTGTAGCGACGCCGATAAGATGTCGTTTTGGGGCCAACTCGAGGGAGTGCTTCGGAGCATTCCGTTGTCACAGGGAATCGTTTTGGGCGGCGACCTAAACGGTCATGTGGGTGAGAGGTGTGAGGAGTTTGAGCGTGTCCATGGTGGTTTTGGATACGGCACCCGCAACGCTGAAGGAGAAACTATTCTCAGAACGTGTGCGGCTGCCGATCTGGCCATTGTGAACACGTATTTCAAAAAGAAATCCGAACCTACAAGAGCGGGAGGCGTACAACTCAGATCGATTTCCTACTCACTAGGCGACACAGCATCGGCAAGGTGACCAACTGCAAGGTCATACCCGGAGAGAGTCTTACTGCACAACACCATCTCCTTGTCATGGACCTCTGCGTGAAGCCCAAAGGCAAACGCATCGAGCGGTGCCAGCGCCGCATCAGATGGTGGCTGCTTGATGAAACTAGGTCCCAGGAGTTCGTCTCATCTGTCGGTGACAAGTGCACCGACACTGAAGGCGGGCCAGTTCGAGATTACTGGGACAAAGTTCAGGCGGCCATCCTTGGAGCGGCAAAGGTGGTGCTCGGTGAGTCTAAGGGTGGACGCAAATGTGACAAGGAAACTTGGTGGTGTAACGTCGCAGTCCAGAGGAAGACTAGGGAGAATTAAGCCCTCTTTAAAAAGTGGCAAGCGACCGGATCTCCCGAAGACCGCGACGCGTACAGGGATGCCAAGCGCGCCATAAAGAGAGCTGTAGCCAGAGCCAGACGAGACCACTTACAACCTCTGTATGATAAGCTGGAATCGTCTGAGGGGCAGAAGCTCATCTATAAGCTGGCGCGCTCCAGGGTCAAAGCGGCACAGGATATATCCAAGTGTCGCTGTGTAAAAGACCCTGAGGGCAACTTGTTAAACGAAGACCTCGCGGTAAAGGAGAGATGGCGCTCGTACTTCCACGAGTTGCTTAATAAACAGAACAAAGAGGTGCAGCCTCCGGACCTCCCTCCGAATCAGGGACTAGTGCCACCGGTAAAGCCTGGAGAAGTCCTGACTCCGCTTCGCCGCATGAAGAATCGGAAAGCTGTCGGACCCGATGGAGTCCCCGTCGAAACCTGGAAGGCGATAGGTCCTTGCGGTGTGGGCATCTTAGTAAACCTTTTTAACCGCATACTCCTCAGCGGGCAGATCCCAAACCAATGGAGACTGAGTATTATTATATATTACTCCAGTCTTCAAAGGTAAGGGGTCAGTGCAGGAGTGCGGGAGCTACCGCGGTATAAAGGCACACCATGAAGATCTTCGAGAGGATTATAGACTCTCGGATCCGGCAGGAGTGTACTCTCTCGGAGTGTCAATATGGGTTTCGCCCTGGTCATGGGACCACGGACCCTGTTTTAGCCCTCAGGGTTGTCGCAGAGAAATACAGGTCGAAGAACACGCCTCTGCACTGTCTAGACATGCAGAAGGCCTTCGACTGTGTTCCTCGTGCGATGATCTGGTGGGCACTGCGATCCAAAGGGGTTCCAGAGGTCTATATTGACACTATCCGGGACATGTACTGTGACTCCGATTCAATGGTTCGGACTGCTGTTGGCGACACGAAACCCTTCCCCATCACCGTCGGGGTACACCAGGTTTCGGTCCTTAGTCCGCTTCTGTTCAGTGTAATATTAGACGAATTGTCGGACATCATCAGGAATTCGCATGAGCAGCCTCCATGGTTGCTCATGTTTGCTGACGATATTGCGCTGGCAGACGCGGACAGGGGCAGATTGGTGCGACGTGTAAAGGCGTGGAAGGAGACGCTTGAGAACGGCGGTCTGAAACTAAATGTGGCGAAAACCGAGTACTTGGCACTAAACTCAACAGATCCCACATCCGTCCGCATAGGCGGTGATTTGGTCGAGCGCACGGACCAGGTTAAATACCTGGGATCTGTTTTTCACACGTCCAGTGACATCGATTGCGATGTCAAGTCACGCATTGCTGCCGCGTTGCCAAATGGCGGGAGATGACCGGTGTCATTTGTGACCCTCGGTTGAAGGGACAGGTCTACAAAACCATTATTAGACCTGTCCTTTTACGTGGCCGATATTGGAGCGACACAAGCAAGAGCTGCGTGTCACGGAAATGAATATGTGTGGAGTCACGCGGATGGACCGCGTGAGGAACTCTCGCATTCACGGCAGCCTTCACGTCCGTGACATTGTAGACAAGTTGCAAGAGTGTCGCCTTCGTTGGTATGGTCACGTCTTGCGGCAACCGCCGGGCTACGTAGGTAACAAATGTCTGGCCATGTCAGCCCCGCCGGGTCCTGGTAAGAGGGGAAGACCCAAGAGGTCTTGACGTCGTAAGGGATGACATGCGTGCCAATGGTCTCACTACAGGGAATGCCGACGACCGTGCGAAGTGGAGGAGAAAATGTAGGAAAGCGGACCCCGGGCGTCGCGAGACGCAACTGGGACATACGCTCGGATGATGATGATGTTTTTGCGTCGGGGGTAAAGAAAATATTAAGGGACTTTTTTACGCGCTATGTAAAAAAATGTCTAGCCTTTCTAGCCTAAACTAATATAACCTGGTTGTATGGAATCTAGACAACTGATAAACATACTTATAAAGTACATACATATTTCTCATAAATTTTTAATAATGTGACAAAGGTCACATTATTAAAAATTTACTAACCTAACCATCATTCACTTTATTAAAAATTTATGAAAAATTTAGCAAAATAATTGCTTTAAAATATTTTCCATACATACATATTATTACATGTAGAAAACTCAAACTTTGATAGAAACATTTGTAGATCAAACAAATATTTTGCTCCGACACTTACGCCACCGACGTAGGCCTTTATATAGCTTTGTAAGGAAATATTATACCTGCAATTTCTTTGAGATTAGCATTCTTTTCTTGTATAACCACATAGAACTCTCTTTCATTAGAAAACTTCCCTGTGATCCAGTATTCATCCGGTGTTTTGATGATTATCTCTCCATAATTGCCGAGGCTGTAAAATAGAACATTTTTATTGAAATTTACGTAAAAGCTTTCCATTTTACTCTGTGGTCTTAGAATGTCCAGTTCCTCGGCAACAGGTCTAAGGTTATAGTGTTACTGCGTTTCATCAATGCGCGCCCGGCTGTAGCTGTGGGACCGATTTTCGACACGACCCAGCCCGCGCGCGGCCTACTTGCCCGGATAGAACTCGCTCACCGATCCTCTGTACGCACGCACGCAACAAATCTTTCTCTAAAATTGTAATCAGCTATAAAATACAGTCTACTTTTATATACAAGAACTTTCATGAGCCAGGTTTCCCAGCAACCACACTGGAGCTTGGCATTCAAACATAGAGAAAGTAATCCTAGCATATGTAGGTAGGAGTAATAAGTACCATAGCTTTTACATCATGTTATTTAGTTTCACACTTCTCAGAAACACAATTACTGATTCGCGAAGGTATGCTGGTTATTTTAATTTAGGGATGCGCTCGTGGCCCCGCTAACTCAGGGTTAAGTAAACGATCACTGCGTTAAGCAACTTTCGTTTTAGCTGGTCCTTGGATGGCTTCGGAAGGCACGTTAAGCCGTTTGTTGGTCCCAGTTGCCAGTAAAATGGTAGTCGTTAAGCCCAGTTGAAGGCCTTATTGGCGACTTGAAAACTTCCATTTCAACTTGGAACATAAATGTGGGCGTATAGTATGCCTCTGCCTACCCCTTCGGGGATAATATGTATGTAGTTATGTATTTAAGTTAAGTATCAATATACTTTGTGGTAAATAATGTAAAGGATATGATGGCGTTGACATATTGTTCACATACTTAACTGTATAGATAAAAAACCAAGAAAAAAAATTAGTAGGTATATCGGCGCGGTACTGCCTGTAAGTTTAAAAATGTAATTCTTACCTTTTCTTATCAGAGTGTATGCTAGCTATTATACTCAAGACTTCAGGTTTTATAGCAGTAGAAGGATGTAACTTGTTTAATGGTGACTGGAACAATGCAGACAAATTTAGAAAAAATAAACTATATGTCATAGTTATTGTACTTAGATACTGATTTATTATGTAGATGGGGTTATATCGCGCTTTTAGAATTATAGAGAAACGAACAGGCCTCTGCGATTTAATATTTTACTACCGCACGTCCCATGGTTTACCCGCATAGTGCCTGTTCACGTGGGAATACGGAGATAAAATGTAGCCGAAGTTGTTCCATTAACATCAGCTATCTGCCAGTAAAAGTCCTGTTAAAATCGGCCGGACATTATGATTAGGTACTACTCCCCTCTAGGTTAGTAGCGTGATAACCAGTGCCGGCTATAACTTAAGTGCGCTCGTGCGCTGAACTACCAAATCAAAAGATTAAAGAAATAAAAATAATACTTAATTTAAATTTTTTAAATATACCATACTGTTACGTTGGACAAAAATGTTTACGGTGAATTGTGGGCGTATACCTATGTGCCTCTGTCATTCTTCAGGGATAAACGCGTGAATGATAAATAAGAAGCAAATATAATAATAGATACTCACAGAAGTTTTGAACGCTAAATTCAATCTATTGAAGTAAACGAACTTGTGTTCCGAGGCTACGAGTTGGGCCGTTTGTAACGCGTGTGTCGTGCATTGCTCACTGATGGTGGACGCGATAGCTGACAGCTGAGGTCCTATAAATGCGTCTAGTGATCTGAACATCTCGATATCTAGTTCGGCATCCACTGCAAGGAAATGCCATGTTAATCATTATTTTATTCATTTTTACATACATACATATTGAATGTAAACAAGTCGAAAGTAATGGTTTTTGAAAGAGAGGTAAGTACGACGAATTGCTCAATTCTTGTGGAAGGAAAAAGAGTAGAACAAGTGAAAGAGTTTGTATATCTGGGTACAAAATTTACGAGAGATGGAAAGTGTGACTATGACATTGAGCGAAGAGTTTTGGCAGGAAATAAAGTGAATGGAGCCATTTACACCTTTATGAGCAGTCAGAACGTGTCTAAGAAGGCAAGACTGGCTGTACATAGAGTAGTGCTGGTCGCCACACTTATGTATGGCAGTGAAAGTTGGGTATGGCAGAATACGCATAAAAGTAAAATAAATGCCGTGGAAATGAGAAGTCTGCGAAGTATACCTAACTGGAGTGAAGTTGATGGATAAAGAAAGGAACAGCGTGATAAGGGAACATTGCGGTATGACAGAATGGGTAGGCAGAGGCTTTTATACGCTCACATTTTACGGTTTGCATTTTTCTCCCACGTAATAGGTGGTGAGCCCATTGTCGTGTTAAAATGAACAGGCGCAGGCTGTGGCGACCTGCTGTTGAAATTTTGGAGCCGCCCATAAAGCCTTCAACTGGGTTTAACGACTGCCAATTTACCTACTGGCGACCGGAACCAACGGTTTAACGCGCCTTCCGAAGCACGGAAACGCTCGTAAATGTAAATGACACAATGTGGTCACCCATCCAAGGACCAGCGATAGCGAAAGTTGCTTAACGCAGTGATCGTTTACAGAACACTGAGTCAGCATGGCCACAAGAGTTTGTTCAATTTTACATTAATAATTTTACATGTTTTAAAATACTTGTTTATCCTGCAAATGGTAATGCAAGGTATCAGTGTTTTAAAAGTGACACACCATTAATGGTACTACTGACATAAAGGGGTTAGTAGGTACAATAATCAAACGACTTTATTATGTTGAAAATCACCATGGATGTCATAGCGGAACAATCGGACTAATATCACACGGTGCACTCTTTACCTGTCTAGCGGCGGGCATCCCGAGTCTTCTTTTTCATCTTAGGTTTTTTCATAGTTGCTTCCAAACCCTACCAATAGTAATGTCGAGTATAAAATTTTGTGCACAAAATTCGAATTTGTGCAGCCTATATCCTGCACAAATAAGCACTTTCAGAGCATGAGAAGTGAAAAGTAATTTTTAATCGCCAGCCAGAAAGTCACCTATTTGATGAAAGGTAAATTAGAGTGAACAGTAATGACCATCGTTTGATAGAGTAGATTTTATGATAAAACTAGCGAATTTTCTGCCATGTGTTTTGGTGTAGATTACAAGAAACCCCATTACTTTACTGTACAATTAGAATGAAGTTAACAAGAACTTAATATACCTAGTACTAGTATAATTTAATAAGTATTAATTACCATCAACAGTAAAGGAAACGGTGGCGCTCATAGTTCTGTAAATAACCAAGTAATACTGTTTCAATTCTGTGTCGTCTTCACGCATGAGGTGTACCTTGACTAGTTTCTGCAAATCTTCAGGACTTCGTATACCATCTGCTGGTTGTATGAAGCGCCCATGCCGTTGGGCGGCAGTCACAGCACCCCCTTGGATTTCCTTCTCCACTTGTCTTGGTAACAATGTTTGCACCAAATATTGGTATAATGTTAACATGTCATTTGTAGATAAACCGTTCCTGGGTTGAAAGAAAAGTTTATGTAAAGAGGTGATTATTTATTATAATAATAATAATAATAATAATAATAATAACCTTTATTCACTTATAACTATTTACATGTAACCTATCTTATATATTTTATTGTTTCATTCGGTGATACCGATGTGTGACATCGTCCACCGCTATTTGGTCAGGCTGTCCCTTGACGTAGGTCTCCTCCATACTTTTCCAATCAGCTCTATTTTTAGCTATTCTTCTCCATCCTTTGGGTAGGTCGTCTTCCCATCTCCTTATCTGTCTACCTCTTCTTCGTTTACCGTCTCTTGGGTACCATTCTGTTATATTGTTTGTCCATTTCTTGGTTTTGGATCTCATCATATGGCCAGTCCAACGCCATTTTAAGGTTTTTGCTTTTCTTACTACATCAACTACTCCTGTTCTTTCTCTGATATCCGTAAGCCTTAGTCTGTCCTTTAGTCTAATGCCTAGCATACTTCTCTCCATGCTATGTTGGCATACTCTTAATTTATGTACTGAGGCAGCTGTGAATGGCCATGTTTGGCACCCATAAGTCAATACTGGCAGTATGCAGGTGTTAAAGACTTTTTTCTTTCCAGAAATAGGTATGGACTTACTTTTCATTACTTCCTTTAATGACCAATACCTTGCCCAGCCGTTGTTAACTCTCCTCTGTATCTCTTTTATAGTTTGACCGCTAGGTGTTATCAGTTGACCTAGGTATACGTATTCATCTTCATATTCAATCTCCCTGCTATCTACTGTTATATTGGTTTTAATACTATTAGTCATTATTTTTGTTTTGGCTGTATTCATATACAGACCTGCTTTTTTGCTTTCATTAGAAAGTGATTGCAACATGTTTTGTAAGGTTAGTGGATCTTCTGCAAACAACACCAGATCATCAGCGAATCGTAGGTGGTTTAGTCTACTTCCGTTTACATTGATTCCTGTATCCCAGGCCAAACTTCTGTATATTTGTTCCAAGACCGCTGTGAACAGCTTAGGAGATAGTGGGTCGCCTTGTCTCACACCTTTCTTTATTTTAAATGATTCGCCTATATTTTCTAGCTGGACTTTCGCTGTGCTGTTTTTATATATTAAATATATTAATTTTGTATATTTTTTATTTACTCCTTGAATATGTAGAGCTTTGTATATGAAGCTGTGGAATAGGGAATCAAAGGCTTTGTTGTAGTCCACAAATGCAATGTAATACAATTTTCCGTATTCATTGAGTTTCTCTATTAGTTGTTTTAATACATGCATATGGTCCACGGTAGAAAAATCACTCCTAAATCCAGCTTGCTCTTTGGGTTGTTCTTCGTCTAGTGTTTTTGCTATACGTCCTAGTATTATTTTTGAAAAAATTTTGTATATATTGCTCATTAAACTGATTGGCCTGTAATTATCTATTTTGTTTCTGTCGCCTTTCTTATGTATCAATACTATTGTTGAATTTGTCCATTGTCTCGGTATTTGTTCTGTATACAATATTTCATTGAACAATTCCGTTAAAGGTTTGTCTATAATGTCAATTAAGTGTTTAAGCAGCTCATTGGAAATTTTGTCTTCACCTGGTGCTTTATAGTTTTTCTGTGAGATTATTGCTCGCCTAGTTTCACTTGTGAGGATGCTGGGAACTAGTTCATGGTCATCTGTAGTGTTTATGATCCAATCTATATTTTCAGTATGTTCAGTATTGTAGAGGTTTTTGTAAAAGTCAGTAGCTATTTTCCCTATTTTTGACCTGTTTGCTGTGGTTTTGTCTTTTTTCGAGTTGTTTATACTTGGCATCCATGTCTCATATTCTTTAAGTTTTTTTAATGCTTTTTTTAGTCCACCTGTTTTTTCTATTTCTTTTTGCATGGTTTCTATCCTTGTGTATTGTTTATGTTTCCTTATGCTCGATGTTATCTGTTTACTGATATTTTCTATTTTATTTATGTTAGTTTTTCTGTCTTGAAACATGTTTCTCCTTTCCTTTATGAGATTTCTTGCTTCATTTCCAATTCTGTCTTTCTCATCCTTAACTGTAGAAAGTTTTTTCCCTGCATTCAGTATATACTTTTCTAATTTATCATATTTATTTTGCATTGTTATGTCAGATCTAATGTCTGGAAATTCTTCTTTCAGCTTTGTTATCACTTCATCAGATAATTTTTCTATTATTTGAGTTGAAGCTGTTTTGCAGTATTTTCTTGATCGTTTTATGTTTGCTATTTTGAGAGTTGCTCTCACCATTCTATGGTTTGTACTAAAATTTAGCTTGTTAATTGTTTCAATATTTATAATATGGTGGGACATATTAGATGTAATAAAATCTATTTCATTTTTGTATTTACCGTTAGGTGATATCCATGTCCATTTTCTATTGGGTTTTCTTTTATAAAAGGTATTCATTATCTTTAAATTGTGCTCCATCGCAAAATCAAGTAATCTTTGTCCGTTCTTATTTCTTTTTCCTGTGCTGAAGTTGCCCATTATCAATCTTTCTCCTCCCTGCATTGTCCCCACTTTACTGTTGAAATCTCCTAGTACGATTTTATGTTTGTGCGACTTTTCCATGGTTTCATATAGACTTCGGTAAAATTTGTCTTTTTCTTCCTCTTCTGCCTCTTCTGTTGGAGCATATACTTGGATTACTGATATTGGATTTTTATGACCAGGTAGTCTGATGTTCAATACAGCAATTCTATCAGATATTCCTATACATTTCTCTATATGTTGCCTGTAATCTTTTTTGATGATGAAGCCTACACCATACATTCCCTTCTTTTGTCCATAATAGTAGAAAATGAAGTCATCATATTCTCTGATCTCTTCTCCGAACCGTCTGACTTCGCTCAATCCAATAATATCCCAATTCACTGTTTCTAATGCATGTTTTAGTTCTTCCAATCTTTCTTCTGTGCTCAATGTTCTTGTATTTAGCGTTGATATGTGTATATATTTATCTTTTCTCTGGATTTTTATTGTATGTTCCGTGTTGTATTTTTCTTTAGCTGATTTTGTGTCTGCCGTTATTGTTGTGTAGGTTTGTTTGTATGGAGGGTGATGGTCTAATATCCCACGGAGACCAGCCGGGTTGGGATATGTCTTTCTGTTTGATTTTGTTGTTAGTAATTTACTATTATTTGTCCGGTTGACGATGTCTGTTGATTGTTATTGCTCACTGCTTGAACGACGGCTTGTTTCACCCCTTATTTTACTGAAGGTACTAGTTTTAGTAATTTTACTTGGCACTTTGTTCGAGGTTTCACCAGTTGGTGTCTTATTAGTTGGTGGTGTAGATGGCAGTCTTTTCCTTTTTTCATTGTTCTCAGCTCTACCTTTAATTATTAATCTATCATAGTGGATGTAAGCTATGTTTCCTTTTTCTACCTCTATTTTAACTTTGTTTTGCAGCTCACGCCTTTTTTCTAGGACCTCTTTTGGGTAGTCGTCTGTGGCATAGACGTCTACCGAAAAGTGCTTGTTATGTTTTAAAATTTCAATCTTACGCCATTCAAGCGATAGTTTCAAGAGTATTGGTCTAGCTTTATTTTCATTTTTCTTACCAAGGCGTGTAACTTTTCTAATTTCCCACATGTCCCACTCTCTAATCTTTGCTCTGGCACTCATAAAGTTGAGAGTCTCTAGGACTAATTCTATGAGGTCTTGATTGGTCTTTTCTTGTTCGACAACTCCATGCAGAATAATGTTGGATTTCCTGTTTTCTTTCTCTAAGTAGTATATTTTTGTTTTCATGAAATTAACTTCTTCCTTTAATTTTTTATTCTCTTCAACCAATGGTCTGATTTTCCTTTCAATAGTTTCTGATAATGAGTTTGTAACACTTTGTGTTATAGCGGCAGTTTGTGAATTTAATTCCTCTTTTAATTTTTTCCATAGTATATTAATTTGTTCCTCCATCGTAATTCCAATCTAGTATTCCCTAGATTAGTTCTGATGTAACTGGTATGGTAATCCTTCAGGATGCAATGTATGCTTTAGTACATACAACAAGCAATGTATATCAAATTTCTTATGTTGGCAGGTCTTATTGGTGTCATGAAATAATGACGAAAGATGAGGGTATAAAAATAATTATTTTGACAAGTTAATTATTATATGTAAAGTTTAGAATTTTTATTTACTGTTTTTTTGCACTAATTGACGTATTTATTGTCTGCAAACATTAGTAACACCACACTTATTAGTTCTTCACACTTTCTTGTAGATTTCACTGTGTAAAACGTAGGATTAATAGTTTAAACAAAGGAATATTTGCACTGAGTTGTTGACAGTTTCAACCGATTATTTATTATAGTGCTTCTAATGTTAAGGTACCCTTGTTATATAGACTTAGGTATTTTTATTCCAGGTGGTGAGCCCATTGCAGTGTTGAAATAGACAGACGCCGGTTTTAAATACCTATCTATGTTCACGCTGTATCCCTGACGGGGTATTCAGAGAGGACAGATCGCCAGGCTTCGCGATCTATGCATAGGTATTTCTATCGCTTCCTGCAGATTCATCAATCGCTTCATACATGCACATCTAGGTATCCGAGTACTTTTGACTTTTCCGTTTTTGAGCAATCTGCTCACATGGTCTTCATATGTAACTCTCAGCATTCCTTCTACCCTCTACTTTCGCACTATATATATTCTTCGTCAATCGTTCCTTACTGATTCGTTGGACTTGTCCAAACCAACGGAGCACGCCTTCGCCTTCTAGCCTAACGCTGAAACTTTCCTTCACACCTGCCATATTGCGTGTCACGTCGTTACGGATTCGGTCGACCAAAGTTACGCCGCACATTTTTCGAAGTGATCGCATCTCCACAGCTTTCAACTTACTTTCATGCATCTGCTGACATACTCAGGTTTTGCTACCGTAAAGCAACGTTGACACTAGCACTTCCGTTATGAATCGCGAGTCGTGCTTCGTTTACGATGCTATGTCGCTTTACTAATTGGGACAAAGCGTCGTTGTTTCCGGCAGCTACTTGCCGTTCTACATCCGAATCACATCTTCCGTCCGCGCTAAACAAACTCCCTAAATACACAATTCCATTCAATGCCTACCTGCTGTTGATTTTTTTAAATTTAACCTTCAACTTGGCTTAAAGACTGTTAATGTTACTGGCAACCGGGACCAATGGCTTAACACTCGTAAATGGAAATACCACAAAGCGGTCACCCATCCGTAATAGCAATAGTTGGTTAACGCTGTGATCGTTTACAGAACATTGAGTTAGCGGGGCTACAAACGCTTCAATCGCTTATAAAAATCTGATTTGTCTCCTTTCATGGCCAACAGCCAACAGCAAGAACTTACCAAAGAAGTTGTTCGTTGTATATAAACGATACGCATTTAAACTGAGGGTAGTTGACTTCCAACACATCAATAAAACACAGCACTTTGAAGAACGAGTTCTTATCTAGTGGCAAGTAGCTTACACCCTGTATCACGTCTGATATGTCATTTGTGAGATTCTTTGAAACAATGAACTGTAAAAGAAACTACGTGTTATTTCCAGAAATATGAGATACCCAAATCCCTTTAATATGTGTATATTAGGTACAAGTGATAAATAGATTTTATAGCCGCTCACCTTACAAGTTAGTTGACGAATACCATGATATATATAATAATGGCAACAAAGTAGTAACGTGTTTACTGTAGCACATAAACGCTCGTAAATGGAAATGCTACAAATGGCTATCCAGCTGAGGACTGACCAAAGCAAAAACAGCTTAAAAGCAGAGATTGTTTATCAAACACTGAGCTAGCAAGACTATGAGCACTTCACATATATTTTATATAATCTAATAAAAGCACACTTAAATAAGGAGATCTATTTCTAAATGAAACTGCATACTTACAGGACTGAAAAATTGATCACACACTGTATAAATATCTTCAGAAGAGAAATTTTTGAAAGGTCCTCTGAACATCTTAAACATTTTATATGCTGTCAACAGCAGATCATACATCACAGTTGGATCTACCTGAAACAATCATAATGGGGTGTCGTAACTATTAAAATGCAGTAGGTCGCCAATTCGTATAATGGGACGAAAATGGTGGACGGCAGATAGCTCTCTCAAATAGAAAAATCTTCAATCTTTAATGGTTTAATAATATTCCCATAATAAATTTGAAGCAGAAATGTTTTCAGCCTCGTGCGGTTCCTGAAGTCGGGACTTATAACGTGCCGGGTGGTGCGTTACCAACTAAGGTACCGAGGACACTTGAAAACCGACGAATTTTTCCACCTCTGACATGTTAAGATACACATGACATGTACTGCCTCGGTGGCGCAGTGGTATTAGCTTACTTTGGGCTAGACGGTGCTCTGTAAAAAATGTCCCACAATATTTATTTTATTTATTTATTTAAGGCAACATTATATTTTTTTGTTGTGTGAGTCATTTCTAATGACTCACGATAAAAACAAATAAGGGGTGCTTTTTCTGTCTTATGAAAGTACACTTGCTAACCAACAGAGATTCTATTCAAATTAGAGGGGTTGTAAGATCAGTTGTTCACTAGAAATCCAAAAGTAAACAAGTAAAAAAGAGGCAAACCCGGCTCTAAAGGGATTTAATGTTGAGATGAGTGGGAAATGCATTAAATTTACTTACAATGTCTCCTTGACTTTCACCAATAGCCGCTAAAGCCTTAGTAGTATAAGGGATTCTCACAACCTGTTAAAAATGCAGAATTGCAGTCATTAAATAGGATTGTGAGTACTAAAGTGCAGTATGTTGCTACACTTGCGATCATACAAATTAGCTATCATATTACTAGTAGTGTTAAGCATTATTATTTCAATATTATTTTAATATACATAGTGTGAACTGTCAGGATATTAGTGTTCTGTATTTGTGGTTGATGACAATATGGTGAATACCACATTGTGAAACTAAAAGTAATATTGAAATAATAATGCTAGTAAGAGATAGTAGTAAGAGTAGAAAGATAGTGGTAGCACTTTATATCTTATGTTACTAGTTGTGAGGACAGATTGTGCTATATATACTATGCCTGTTTCTGTGCTTTATCAGGGATGAAGATCACAACATATCATAACTGTGGTTTGGTTCTCTGAGCTGGGATACTGGATAGGATACATTTCTAAGTAGCATTTATCAGTCTTCTGAAGTTATCACAAGCAGATGTGCTTAAAATGTTTCTAAATTACAATTATTATTTTATTATCTCACTAGCTGACCTGCCCGGCTTCGTCCGTGACATACTTCCAACCCCGTGGCACTCATTTAATCCCGTCGCTTATTATTTTTCCAAAAATGAAAGTTTATTACTGCTCCGCTCTCCGGTATAGTGGCGATGATGTTATATAGCTAGGAACCTTCCTCAATAAATGGGCTATACCAATACAAAAAGATTTTTTCAAATCGGTTTAGCCGTTCACGCGTGATGGCGTGACAACGGAAAGCGGGTTTCATTTTTATATATATAGATTAATGGCATTTGATAGCCAGTTGAACATTAAAGAAGAAGAAAGAAAATCATTTTTATTTATGCATCATTCTATTACATTCTTAGCTTTAATTGCATAAAGTTATGGTTCATTTGATACTCATTTCAGTGCGAGTTGATAAAGTTATACAAATATTTACAAGTGATTATCTAATGGGTTTTAATATACTTACTAATACCATCCAATATCCCTTTTCTGGTTGATAAAATATATATCTTTTTGTCTGAGTTTGGAGGGCTTCACAAGGTTCTGATGAAAATGTTCTGAAAGTATTTGCAAAGGTTTAATTAATCCCACAGTTTGAAAAAAGTATCCACAGTAAAAGATTCCTAATAACAGTGTGTTAAGGAACAAATGTAACAAGAAAAATAGGTCCCAGTTACATTCAAAGACTGATTTCTCAGGAGCACTTGGGCCATTGATGAATATATTAATAGGGAGATTTTGGTACAGGTTTATCATAAAAACACACTTACGACATGAATTTAACTACGGCTTCGCATAAACCGACTTGCATTTTTTGAGCATCAGGACTGTTTTGTGGATGGTAAAATAGTATTCTTTTCAGCTCCTGAAATTCAATTCATTTTTAATGACCTATGTCACTGCGATAGAATATGTATAAACTAAAAATAATAATTATTAGATACTTATATTATTTTCTATATCTATAGTGTGTATAAAAAAATAATCACCTCTCCTTCTTTGGGTCCAAAAGTTGAGTTAAATATAAAGAAAGAACTAATCTTGCTTTTCACGTCAATCATTGTGTATGCACATACGGTAACTGTACTGTAGAGTAAAAGAAAAAAGGAATTAGCTATACAGTAGAAAAATATTTTTTTTATCACAACTTATTTTTATTTATTTTTCCAACAACAACAGTCAACCCAGTCAACAATACAACAGTAAACTGACTGCTGTAACCTACGACACGTCAAACTCGTCAAAGAACCTGTTGTCAATGTTAGTTGTCAAAAATGTCACTCTGTCAAATTTTTTTTTGTTGTTTTGGCGATGTCTGGCTTGGACTTAGCCACGGCGCATATTATATTATTTTTTTCTTATAGTGATAATTTTCAAGTAGATAATGAATATTCTTCATTCAAAGTAGTAAATTATTATTATTGATAGCAGCGTATTCATGTATAGGTTTGTTCAAAGTTCTAATTTCTACTGCAGTAAAATGATGGTAAATTTTGTGAGCCCTTTATTTTAATAAAAGCCCCTTAATTTTGAAAAGGTGGTGAGCCCTTTACCATGCTGAAATAGACAGACGAAGGTTGTGACAACCTGCTATTGAAATTTTTCAAGCCATGTTAGTGGCAACCGGGACCAACGGCTTAATGTACCTTCTGAAGCACGGAAACAGTCGTAAATGGAAATTCCACAAAGCGGTCACCATTCCGTAACCAGCCAAAGCGAAAGTTACTTAACGCAGTGATCGTTACCAGAACATTGAGTCAGCGAGTTTTTGACTTTTTTCAAAAAGGTTAGGCTAGACTACATAGCAAACCGTTAACCAGATCGCCTTTGTTTTAGGCTCTAATTGTAGCTGACTAATTTGTACAGAGGAGATTTTTACATTTTCAAATTATCGAGCACCCCATCCAAATTTCGGATAAATAAAATATTATTTTTTCATTATTTTGGTCATAACTTTTTTTCTTTTTTACTTTCTCTCGCTTTTATAACTTTGTTTGCAACGGTTTGCACTTTGCACCGTACCTACAGCCCTTGCCTACTGTACCTAATAAGAACAGCAGTGGAGTACAAGTTTTGTAAAATATAAGTAGGTTCAAAAGGGGTCTTAGAAGGTCATACCAAATGTAAAACAAGTTGCGGCCAATGTTCAACTGAATGGACAAGTGTTAGAGTTTGTAGAATCAACTGTGTTCCTCGGTATAACTATTGATGCCAATTTGCAGTGGGGCCCACACATAGAAAAGACAGACTCTAGGTTAATTTCGGCTACATACGCTGTAAAAAAGATCAGGACTCTAACAGATGTGGATACGGCTAGAATGGTTTACTTCAGCTATTTTCATAGTATTATGTCTTACGGTATTCTCCTTTGGGGGAGTGCTGAGATTTAAATATTATTTTTATTCTACAAGAGCGGGCTGTACGCGCTATTTATAATATGGGCCCCAGAGTTTCTCTCCGAAAAAAATTCAAAGAAGTAAATATTCTAACCGTACCATCACAATACATTTTTGCCAATCTTATGTATGTCCTGAAAAATCTATCACAATTTTCTAAACTCTGTGATAAATATAATATAAACACTAGAAATAAAAATAATCTTTCAGTCCACCACCGTCGACTACATAAGATTGGCGATTCTTTCCAGGGTAACTGTATACGCTTTTACAACAAGCTTCCATGTGACCTGAGAAATTTACCATTAAATAAATTTAAAAAGTTAATTAAATACAAGCTTTGTGAAAAAGGTTATTACTCCGTTAAAGACTATTTGCAGGACAGGGACGCCTGGAAATGATCTGCTGGCAAAGTAAAATAATATTAAATTGTAAATAGGCCATCAAAAAAAGCCTTCCTAAGTTTCTTGCCGGTTCTTCCGGTGGTCGCACAAATATACTTATATATTTCTAAATACATACATATTATAAATAAATAACACCTATAAAAAAAGGACCTAGTTATAATTGGGTACATAAAACCAATAATTAACTAAGGTAACCAATATGGTATAGGTACTGTTAGAAGGTATTAATTGGGTTATAATTAGCTTGCTAGATAAATAGATATTATCAATAGAATACCTACATAGTCGTAGGAGCCTGGGGTTAATTTGTGAGGATTTCAGGGATGCCAACGTTACTACGAAATCATAAGCACAATACAATATCCGACAATATCACATAACTAATTTTTGGTTGCTATAGCAACAATATCACATGGCTAATTTTTGGTTGCAATAGCAACAAGATGTGATAGAAAAAATATTTTTGATTGACGCGTATACAGTATTTTTGGAAAATAATTAGATTTTTTATTATAATTTGCAATAACATCTACAGCAATAATGGCAATTCGAAATCCTAAGCTACCGCTTTTGCCAGGATATGGCACCAATCCATTGGTAATTATATTTCAGTATTTAGGCATTACTTGGGTAGGCATTTTTTATCACTAAGTAAACACTTTTCGCTCTTTTTCTTTGTAATTTCAGATAGGCAGAACGAGTTTTGGTGTCCGCCCCGTATTCACGAGCATCGACAAAGTCAACATGTTGGTTGATAAGGCAGAAAGTGTGAACAGAGTACCATCCTTGTACTGTCGAAAACAGGCACCGGACTTGCCAACCTGGCTTATGTTTGATAAGAATGTAATATTGTTGTTTGACTATTTATTTTTATGTTAAGGTTATCAGAATGATTTGACTTAACGTTAAAACAACCTATTTGGGATTGGGATACTTGGCTGGGTTGGAAAGGGCTTTACTTATACAACTACACTGTAGTGCCTGCTGTCTTACTAAAGTATCTTTGGGTCTTCTTGCACCCGTATTTTTACATCCCCATCTAGGTGATAACCTACCTGAACCTTTACCAAAACTCTTGTGCACTTATGCTATAGCTCAGCTCAGTTCCTATGGTACGTTCACTTTGGAGCGTGGGGTTGCGACTTGCAAGTCCATTTGTATCAGCCTTTTGGATTTCTAGTACATAATTAGAAAAGGCACCGTCACACCGAAGGACCTGGTCACGGGCTTCTTAAATCCTCATATGGCCACAATTGTATACTAGTTTTAGAATCACAGTGTCCCTAAAATGGAGAATCTATTAGCTATCCTCCCGCATTACTGTTACTATTAAAATAGAGCATCTATCAGTTGCTACTCGACTGAGTAATGAGGTTGACTAACCTCACCAACCAAGACGCTATCAGCAAGTTCTGGTAGATGGTAATCGAAACTTTTATCCATATCTGAAATGATTTCTATTTGAATTGTAATATTTTCTTTTGTGTATGTATTTAGATTCTTCAT
Organism: Thumatha senex; assembly: GCA_948477245.1. NCBI lineage: Eukaryota > Metazoa > Arthropoda > Insecta > Lepidoptera > Erebidae > Thumatha > Thumatha senex. Next base: position 11,421,309 of record OX419735.1, read on the forward strand.
TTTCAAGCATATTTCCAACAAACACTGCAAGAAATGCGTTCAGCTGCATCGGTTTTACGTAAAGTCGATATTTATTTCTTCCTAGAAGATGGTACTTTAAAAGTGGTGGAACCAAAGACTGAAAATAGTGGAACGTCACAAGGTACGTTATTGGTGTATAAATGATGAAAATGTTACTGAAGGAGGTGCCTAGTTGAGAGTCTCAGGACTCGTGTATTATTTTACGTGTCCCTCGTTGTTATATGGTGCCGTTATTTAGACCCTGCTGCTTGTTAAACCATTCATTGCCACTATACGAGGTAAAGCAAGGGATTAATGATCTGTAAATACCAATAGTTCTCTATTAGATAGTGCATGAGTGATTTATGTATATGGGATAACTGTCGAGCGTGGCGTAACTTCGTAAAGTTTTGGTGTACGCCCCGTATTCACGAGCATCGACAAAGTCAACATGTTGGTTGATAAGGCAGAAGGCGTAAACAGAATACCATCCTTGTACTGTCGAAAACAAGCACCGGACTTGTGACACCTGGCTTATGTTTGATAAGAATGTAATATCTATGTTCTTTTACTTACTTATTTTTAGCTCGTCAGAAAGATTTGATGTAGCCTTACATAGACGTGTATTTGTCATTTTAAGCAAGGTGTACCTGCCGGCAGCTTGCATTTAAAACTAATATGAAACACTATTGACGGAGCTTCAATACACGGTACGCATGCAGTACGTCAGTGAATGCAACATATTCCAGTTTTATAAAGTGGTTAGATGACTAGCGAAATATGTAAAAAAGAGAGCAAGAGCAAGCGAGCGTTTCTGAAGCTATTAAATGCTGCAATGGACACTAGTCTTAAGTTATTCTTTAATTTTAAGTTAATTACTAGTTTGGAGATTTATGGATTTTTAACCTACACTTCGTGCACCTGAATGATTATATTATTACACGTATTATAATAATAAAGCGATATCTATATTTTTATACCGTTAACCCTTTTTAAGAAAATTGCACGAATAATGATCGCGAAATTTGAACAACAACGTGAACCTTATATATGAAAGGAGTGCATTAAGCTACTTTATTATACAAAATTCATTTTATAAAGTTGTTTTTGTTAGTTAGACCACAAGTAAAAATAAATAGGCACAAAATAAAACGAATGTACTTATGGTACATTTGAAAATAATTAAATATTTTATCCAGGAACGATGATAAGTCGTCAAAGAATTCGTCTTCCATACAGCTACGACTTGTACTTTGATATCCTGGACTTAAATATTGGGAGGGAAGTCACTTTTTATGGCAAAGTGTTCAAGGTAAGAAGAAAGTTTTTTACAGTTCACGAAAATTTATATTAATGTTTCTAATCGTTTACATAAATTTGCTAAATTGATTTCCAGATAGTCAACTGTGATAACTTCACAAGAATTTTCCTGAACCGTCTGGGTATTAATGTACCAGATCCCATTCCTTGGCCAGATGCTACGGAGGTAAACAACTAGAACTAAATATACAGACTGTCGATATATTAGAAAAACACATTTACATTTTCTATTTCTCTGTTCTGATTACATTTCTGGATTGTGTAGATTAGCATTTTTGATTAGGCGCTGGCAATTTGAATGAAGTTAAATGTTTAAACTAAGCACTATCATATTATCAATGGCATATTTTTAGTTTTAACATTCATATATAAATTATAAAATTACAGCGATCAGTGACTTATACTAAGCCACCAAAACATCGACCGTTTAGACAATTTTTGGATTTTGATAGACAGGTGTTAAGGTAAGCATGCCAAGCAGTCAACAATTATCTAGAAAAAATGGAGAAAATCAATCAACATGCTTCGTTTTGTAGGTTTTATGGTTATTGGGATGATCGAGATTCGGAATTTGGTACCATGCATAACCTGGAGATCCATTACTTTCTAGCAGATGACACCATGGAGATCAAGGAGGTAATACCAAAGAATGCCGGAAAAGAAGGTGGCACAATGCTTGTAAAGAAAATGCGGCTGCCAAGAGTGAGTTAATTTGCGATATGAAAATGAAAATAATTTTGAGATAAAAAAATAAAAAAATTAACGAAATAGAAACAAGTATGATAAAATGGGCTAGTTACCCATTTTATCATACTCGTTGAGGTCATGTGGGGGGTACAAAAACAAAAATTTGTGACATTCTTTGGGCTAGGTCAATGCCACGCAGTGTGCTTTAATCGGCTGAGGATTACTAATAAACAAAATACTTAGGCATAAATATTATGTACGTCTATTGTTTTTGTATTGTATTATTAGGTATCTATTTATCTATTGACCTTTTAGTCCTTAGTTATTGACCTTGAAGTAGGTACCGATAATATACCGTATGTTTCCGAAGTTTGACACCAAGAAAACATGACCGGAAATCAATATGGGGCTAACATAGAGCTGAGAAAAATCTGATATACTTATGTATACAAAAATAAAATACAAGTTCTTAATGGTAGCAAAAATCAGTAAGTCGGGAATTTATTGATAGTGTCCCTACCGAGAATAGGTATAATCATGTAGAATCGAGAAACTTATTAGTCTCCGATCATCGAACTATTGATACCAAAGGGGGAAGATTTTATTTAATCAATAGTGGTCACTCACTGTAATGTAAAAATTTATTACGAGAGGTACAGAAACTCTCAAGTAACCTATGTTTTCAGAAAATTCCTTCACGAATAGAGATGACGGGTGGACCAAAGCTAGCGTCGTATACACCAGCCGATATTAGCATTGGAGCTGTACTCAATGTATTTGGACGAAAGGTCGTAATTACTGACTGTGATCCATTCACTAAGGAATATTATCGAGTTACTTACGGATTTGGTGAGTTTGATAGCCTTTCTAGGTGTCCCGGTACGATTCAATTTAAACATCCACCCACTACACCTTGATTGGCCCCAAATAGTTTATAGACAGTTATAGAGATAGTTTCTAGACTAAAATTCAGGTAAATAGTCTGTAGAATAATTAAAGCAGAATTCATTATAAACCTAATCTCAAAGTTAAAATACCTAATTACTTAGGACAAAAACATGGATAAAATGTTAGGTTAGCTTACAGAGCACAAAACCATTGTGTTAATGTTAATAAGAAAGAAATTTTGCGCTCTGTACCTATAGATGTACGGGTTAGAAAGCCCACCGCAAAATGATTCGGTCCTCACAAAGAATATCTATCGCAGTCATACACATACCGCATAGTTGCAATAGATTTCGATGCTATTACAATTTACTACTTCTATATCGTGGTGACTCTGAAATCGCTCGAGTAGGTAATCATCTATTTAATAAACATTTGTTTTTATTAATTTTAAAGGCAGTAGTCTGCACTATCTTAAAATGTAGCTATTAAGTATTTATTCTAGTAGTTTTTGAACATTGTGAAGCAAAGGATAGACACTACTTTTTATGTGAACAGTTTTAGATCTGAAAAGTAACACAGGTTGCTTATAATGCTGAAAATCATAAAAAAATACACCAAAATACACGCGCACTCTGTAATAAGATTTTATTGAAACATTTTTAAAATGAAGGGGGTTCCATTGTATTTTTTAGATACATTCACGGAAATACCGGTTCCTAAAGATGAAAGTTCAGAATGCATCGGCGCCTCCATAGACCAACGGCAATTGCCACCGTGGAATGGATACGGTTCTTACGAGGACTCAGCCGAGAATTGTCGCACAGTCGAACCTAAGGCACCCCACAAGGACTTCATGAAATTCTTACATAAAGACCGGTAAGTTTCGCTAAATTGAGAATCATATTAAGTTAACTGCAGTTCTGTAATTGATATCATATTATATAATAATAGAACTTCTTAATTAGCACAATCAGTTGTCTACGTGAGAAGAGTAGACCTACCATGTAACTTAAACGTGATAATTTCTGTTTCGGCAGGGTCGGATTTGACTCTCATATCCTGCGTTTCGCTGCTCGACTGATCAATGACAATCCAATAGATAAATATCGTTATTTCATCATTAAATATTTTTTAAGTGATGATACGATTGGAGTTTTTGAACTTGGCGAGCGGAATTCTGGTTTCGCGGTATGTATACGTATATCTGCTATATTTCAGATTCGACCTGTTCATAAATCAGACCCGACTGTAAAAAGGAACATAAATTAAAATAATAAAATGCAGAAACAGAAAGTAGGGTGACTAAGGTTATACTGTAACTAAAAAATAAATATCCAGACTTTGAATTTGAGCTGTAAAATATTGTTTTATGTGATTATTAAAAATATTCGTATGTTTGTCTTCCTGCTGCTATACCTCTTAAATGTTTATCTCTATGTCTAAACCTTCATTCTTTTTTACGCGTGTTTTTTCAAAAGACTCCAGCACGATTTGTAGCAGCGATTACAAGAATAATAAAATTCCTCCTTTATACAGGGTGGTAAATTTTTCCGTCGTACAAAAATGTATCTTCCGGACGTCAATTTCTTTGTGCCAAATGAACCTCCAGCGTACACCGATGTAGACATGTGGGTGGGAAACGAGCTTGTCATCAACAAACACCGTTTCAGACTTGTAGCTGCAGACGAATATGCGCTGCGATATATGGAACTGAATTGTCAACAGGTGCGTTAAAAAGCTAAAGAAGCAGTGCGACATTAAATTTGATTATGTTGTACTTATAATATTTCAAACGTCTAGTACTTGTCCATTGGGTGTTATTATAAAAAAACATTTTTTATAACTGCCTCTTTGGCGTAGACTACTTTAGTATAAAAGTTAAAAGGATAAAATGTGTTTCAGATATTTTTGCAATGTGGCAGAAAATAGTAAACTATGTAAATCATTATTTTCAAGACCTGTAACTAACCAATATTTCACAAATAATTGATTATGATTATGTTGCAAGCGCCATGATCACCGGTGACTGGCGGTTAAATATAAACAGTATTAAAAGAACATATATATCGATCTACCTTTCTTCGTTCGTGCTCTGGAAGGCTTCTTAAGCCATTGGTCCCGGTTGGCAGTAATATGGCAGTCGTAAAGCCAAGTTGAAGACCTTATAGGCGGCTTGAAAATTTTCACCAGCAGGTTGCCACAACCTGCGTCTGTCTATTTCAACACGGCAATAGGGTCACCACCCGTGGGACAGGAGTGCACACGGTGAAATGTGGGTGTTTAATATGCCTCTGCCACCTCTTCGGGGATAAGGCGTGATAGTAAACAAACAACCTTTTTTCGTAATCGGTTGTGACGCGAAACAACATTACTATTGGTTTCACTACAAAATCGAACACGATTACGTTCACTACATACAACGCTTACAGTATCTATTCGCAGATTCTTTGTGTGTCAGTCGACTTTAGCTTTCGGGAATCTTGGTTATCATCTTTCCCCTCGTAAACCTCATGATGGCCAATAAGCTTATCTAAATCTTTATTCACAGTATCATAAAGCTAATGTGCCACTGATAATGGACAAAATCCGACGTACTCTCGCTGGCCAAGAAAATGGATATAAGAATTTTGTAGCAAGATACATGCCCAGTGTACACCCAGAGAAGAAAGAGCTCATGCCTGTCAGGTGTTTCAAGTAAGTTAGCGTTCTCTTACAAGTGAAGAGTCATATTTTAATTTAGTAGACTGACAACTTGGTGTGCACTATTAACTGCTATTCTGACTGTTATAATGGCCCTCAATCTTTGAACGCATTTCCATTAGGCCGACGGCGATTTGTAATTAAAGTCTGTAGGTATGTGGGTAATCTTAAATTGTAAGGTATTATACATTCTTCACAGAAGTGTCATAAGCTCATAAACTTGTCATAAGCTTAAAAAAAAAAGTAATGTCATAAGCTCTTAACCAATAACCCAAAGTTTTACAAGCGAAGCGATAAAAGATATCGTTGATCTTTTTGACTATCATAGTGAGATGTGAGACGGCTATAGCGTCGGAGACAACTCAATTGTGTTCCAAAGTTGAAACTGTGTCAATCAGTTTAAGTTGGATGAGATAATCATGAACCGCCTGGATGTGAACCAGCGCAAACCTCTCATGTGTTAAAAAGTAATGAAAGTAATGGGAGCAGGAACATATTTGGCTTAACCGATTGGAATATTCATGCTGTGTAAATCTATGGGTTAGTTTTTTTTTATTTTAAAGCTGGCAGGCTTACACTTTATCTTAAATGGTCACTATAGCCTACAGGCTTTTGCGCACCAGCTTTAATGATGGTTCACGCGGTGAGACTGCACAGTCTGATAAAGATGGTAACGTGAATTTAGGATTTAGGATTAGCGGACAATATATATTAATGCCTTTGCATTGTTAACAAACAAGCTTATCATTTCAGACAAGCATTAAAAGAAATAATGTGTGAAAAAATGACGGAACACGAATTTATAACTTTGATAAGGTTCTTCAGAGGAGACCCGGGAAAAGAAAAAAGCGCTCGAAAGGAGATGATTCGGTAAGAACACGTATTGTTAAAAATCTCTGGCTTGACTGAATTTAATTTCCTGTACTAATTACTGAACTTGCCAGTTTCCTTTCAACAAAGATAGTTTTTTAAGTATGACAATTTAGGAATTCATTATTTCTGCTAACCCGTATAGCTAAAGTGCATGTTTGACAAATGAAAGTTCATGTTGGTAGTGTGCCTAATGCCTTTTCGATATGATACAACCTTCGTTTTACGTTTTAGATGATAGGATATAGACGTGGTTTTACGCACCTATGTATAAAATAATGAATAAAATAAAATAATGTTATGTAATGTAATAAAAAAATAAAATAAAATAAATATCCATCACGCCTTATCCCCGAAGGGGTGGCAGAGGCATATTATATGCCCACTTTTCACCGTGTGGATTCCTGTCCCACGTAATAGGTAATGTAATAAATAAATTAAAATATAAAAAATTAATAAAAATGCTAAGTGCTTACAATGACGACCTAACAGACCAAACTTGAAGCGCTCGTGGCCCCGCGGTCTCAGTGTTCGGTAAACGATCACTGAGGTACGCAACTTTCACTATGGCTGGTCGTCGGATGGGTGACCACTTTGTGGCATTTACATTTGCGAGCGTTTCCGTGCTTCGGAAGGCACGTTAAGCCGTTGGTCCCGGTTGCCAGTAAAATGGCAGTCGTTAAGCCTGGTTGAAGGCCTTATAGGCGGCTTAATAAATTTCAACAGCAGGTAGCCACAACCTGCGTCTGTCTATTTCAACACGGCAATGGGCTCACCACCTATTACGTGGGACAGGAATCCACACGGTGAAAAGTGGGCATATAATATGCCTCTGCCACCCCTTCGGGGATAAGGCGTGATGGATATTTATTTTAACAGACCAAACTGACGTCCTGCAGAGATGGAGTGAATATTATGGAAAGATGTATGCAAGAAAAGATGGAGATGCCACATCGGGAAGTGGAGCTCACTTCGATGCTCCGGATCCCGATGTCATTGAAGTCATTAGTATGAAAGAAATGAACAAGCGATAAGAAGTATGAAATGTGGTAAGGCTGCGGGAAAAGACAGAGATACTGCTGAGATGATCAAGTACGGTGTGTCGCGCGTCTGGGACACACTATGTCTGTTATGCAATTTGTGCTAGCGGACGGGTGAGGTCCCAGATGACTGGCGAATAGCAGTTGTAGTACCTATTTACAAAGGGAAAGGCTCGCGCCTAAACTGCTCCAGCTACATAGCGATCAGCTTGGTCAGCTTAGCTAGTAAGGTGTATGCAAAGGTTATAACGGCAAGAATGCAAGTAAAGTCTGAAAGGTATTTATGGGAGGCTCAATGTGGATTTCGACGAGGAAGAGGTTGCATGGATAGAGTGTTTTCTCTCCGCATGATCGCGGAGAAGTTTCTGGCTATTAACCAGAAGGTTTTCTGCGCTTTTGTGGATTTGGAGAAAGCATTTGATAACGTTGTGAGAGAAACTCTGTGGGATTTGCTGCCCGGATATGGTGTGGACGGCTCCCTACTGCGGGCAATACAGTCACTTATAGAGACTGTAAATCTTGTGTGCGAGTGGGGGGATGAGGGGGATGGATGTGTCACCTCTTTTTGATGTCTGTACAAGCGTCAAACAGGGTTGTGTCATGTCCGCCTGGCTGTTCATAGTGTATCTGGTCAGTTGCCTGCAGAAGTTGAAAGATTGCGATATGGGTGTGAATTTTGGTGACTTTAAAGGAAACTGTCTGCTGTACGCTGATGATGCAGTGCTCATGGCCTCATCAGAAGCCGACCTTCAGGCATTAATCACTAATATGAAAGAAGAGTGTGAAAGTAAGGGTCTTCGCTTGAATGTAAGTAAAACTGAGGTTCTAGTATTTGAAAGAGATGATGTAAGAACCAAATGCGAGATTAGGGTAAACCAGGAACGACTAGAGCAAGTGAATGAAATTGTGTATTTAGGGAGTATGTTTAGCGCGGATGGAAGATGTGATTCGGATATAGAACGGCGAGTAACTGCCGGAAACAGAGTTAACGGTGCTTTGTCCCAATTAGTAAAGCGACAAAGCATCGTAAAAGAAGCACGACTGGCGATTCATAACGCAGTGCTAGTGCCAACTTTGCTTGACGGTAGCGAAACCTGTGTATGTCAGCAGATGCATAAAAGTAAATTGAATGCTGTGGAGATGCGATCACTTCGAAAATTGTGCGGCTTTACTTTGGCCGACCGAATACGAAACGAAGTGATACGCAATATGGCAGGTTTGAATGAAAGTGTCAGTGTTAAGCTGGAAAAGGGCGTGCTCCGTTGGTTTGGACACGTCCAACGAATGAGTGAGGAACGATTTTTTTTTTAACTGGGACTAATCCCAAACAGTTAATCGAAAATTCCCATTACTGTGACTCCTGTAAACCAGGATCTACAGCAATGACCAAAACACCAGAAAAGTCACACCGAGCTCGATCTCGGTGATGTCCGAGGAGAAGTTAGCATGTCTTGGAACCCGTAACGAAATTAATCAGAAGATAATGTGAGGAAGTAAGAAAAGAAAGTAATGCCTCTTCCCTCTTTTGCAAAGCGGGAGACCTGGAAAGCAACTAGGTGTAAATCCTATAGAAATAGGGAAGCACCACGGTAATAGTATATTACGGGTCCTATGTGAGCTATGTTTGATTCCAGTAATATTTATGGCAGAATTGTTTAAAAGCACGAAAATTCACCCTCGATGCCACGAGATCCGCATAGTAAACTACTCCCGACGTTACTTGTAAACAATCAAGCATATTATATCGCTCATTTTGCCAAATGTTACACTCCCAAAGTATATGATGGGCGGTCTGATCATATTTGGCGTCAGCAGTTGAACACTGACAGAACGGTGACTCAACCAGCTTAAACGAATGTAATTTGCTCCTAAAGTTACCATGTCCCGTAAGAAATTGAGCAACACAGTGATCAACCTCCAGCCAGGACATTCCCAGGAATTCACGAACGTCGGAGAAAAACTAGTAGAGGTGGCGCCCTTTGATGGAAGTGTTCCAACGCAGCTGCCATTCGTCTAAAAGTTCTTCACGTACATTATCACGATACAGTCTGGCAATTCTAGTGAGGAGGAAGGATTGACGAAGAATATATATTGTGCGAAAGTAGAGGGTAGAAGAAGTCAGGGAAGGCCGAGACTTTCATATGAAGACCACGTGAGGAAATCGCTCAAAAACGGAAAGGGTAAAAGTACTCGGATACCCAGACGTGCGTGTAGAAAGCGATTGATGAATCTTGAAGAAGCGAAAAAAGTATGCATGGATCGCCAAGCCTGGCGATCTGTCCTCTCTGACTACCCTGTCAAGGATACAGCGTGAAGATAGTTAGATAGTTAGTTAGTTAGTTAAAATATAAAATAATGTATGCCTTTGCTTTTAGAGAAAATGGCATGATTATACAATGCATGTAAATATTTTAATGAAGAGTAACTAAAATCACAAGAGTTTATCTTCAAAAGTTGATTAGAACGCAATTTTTTGGTTGGCTATATGTAATGGATAACTAACTTCTAATATTATTTGCTTTCAAGGTCTATAGTATTTTCAAATTTAACCCGTGGTTTATGGGATGACCGTGACCGTCTTCTAGAAGGTTTGATACACGCTGACGACTCGGGCTCCAACGTTCTATCCGTTCAACGCATGCGTCAATTATTACGTGCACACAGACTGCCACTTAACGACGATATAATGAATTGCATGCTTGATGTGTACGTATGATTCTCTCTTCATCTATACCTAGTAGGTTCCAAACCCTATCTGGATTAGGAGCAGCTATCATTTGATTTTTGGTAACCCAACCCTGAAGGGGCGCTTTCGTTGTTGTATCTTCAATCACTCAATAAGTGAACCGCTGGCAGATGAGGTCTTAGGAACAGATTACAGATTTTGGTGAAGCCTCTTACACTTATAATTGATACCTACATTTAATTAGGCACATGTCTGCGTTACAACTTACACTGCTGAGTTATCATAGTTAAATAATACACAGCGCCATCTAGCTCAAAGTAAGCTATAGTAATATAAGCCTGTGGTATAGAATATTGAAAACTGATAAGATAAACATTAAGTATGTTTCTAAATACTACCTACAAATTTTTTACATAGGAAACACTCAAACTCTGAAACACATTTCTGGATCACACAATTATTTGTTCCGACTTAGAAATCTAACCCGAAACCTTGGTGCCGTACCACTTACACTACCGAGGCAGTGTGATTTTAGACAACTTATAGATATAAATAATTAAAACTTATATGATAATATGATATTTAATGAATACATTTTATCAAACTGTAGATAAATTAGATACAGAACACGGATGGCATAAGTCAAATCCTTGCGGCATTTCTCGGCTGAAACAGTAATGATGAATGGCGATTTGTAGTACACATGTTCTTCCACAACAGGTTGGCTAAAGACGAAAACTGCAACATTTATTACCAAGATCTTATGAGGTTCCTGGACTTCCAAACAAGACCGGTGTACAACTTGACCGAAGCCGACTACGATAAAGTGGTTCGCCACGCACCGCCACTAAAAGACACGGAGGTATGTTATTATAAACCAGAGCATAGGTGCTGAGCAAGTACCTTGTATTATTTTCTTAGAGCTATTTCCCACGCTTGTCACATGGTTTATGCCAGAATGGAACATCTAGGCACTTGAACTATCCTACTACTATTTTAAACGCAAAAGTTTTGTAAGTATGGATGGATGTTTGTTACTCTTTCATGCTAAATGTACTGAATGAATTTTGAAGAAACTTTACAATAATATAGCTTACACATCAGAATAACACATATGCTACTTTTTATCCCGGGAAAAAGTTCCTGTAGGAAAAGGAAAACTTCACCACGCTTGCGGAGCGGCGGGAGTCAACTAATACTTAATACATAATAATTATCGCAATATATCGCTTAACTAGAGAATGTACGAATTTCGGGGGAAAAATAACAGATAAAATAAGTATATCTTACTCCATACATATGATGCAATTTCTGAGGGTTTTCGTACTGATTCGTGATGTGATGAGTCGTAACAGTAGGTACTCACGGTTTCTATTTTTTTCCAGTGCAAACTTTGGGCAGATGCGGAGTTAGAGATACAAGATGGTTATGTTAATTGGAATGCGTTTCTCTGCCAGCTGAATCTCGAGCACCTAGTTAAAGATCAGAAATGAAATTAATTTTGACGATATTGTTATCGTTTTTAAGTTAATATTTTTAGAAAATCATACAAACTCTCAAATTCTTTTAAAATGTACGTTGAACCGTATTGCGTTTGCTTAGTAGTTAGGTATATAATAATCATTGTTAGTAGCACCTAACAGAAAAATAAACCTACTTCATAGAAGAACGTAAGTGTAGAGGAACGGAGATGGTACTTATATTTAAAAAAAATATTTTTTGTGTATAATGTACTCGACTGAATTATATAATATTACTGATATCGAATCTTGTTTTGTATCTATTCTGTTAGATAGGGACCTATATTAGAAGAGTCTTCCCACATACGCGCATCAGACCGTGTTAGGAACGTATCAGCGCAGTCGAAAGGTTTCTACCTTTAAACTGTGGTATCAGACATAAAAATATTCTGTAAATAGGGGAGCATATGAACATTGCTCACTTGATCGTTCCGTCTCGCTGACTAACCCCGTCGTCCCCGTCGCGTGCCATGCACGGAGCGGCAACAATTGTCGGTGAGTATTATTTTACCGTCCGATACGCTCCGTGCCTGGCACGCGATGTTGTCAAACCGCTGCACGCAGTATGAAAACCGTTACGTAATCACTTTGAACGCGTTTAGTCATCTGTTGCCAGTTCACTGAGACGCACGAAGTCGCTGTAAAATGGAGGATGAAAACTTAATAGAGTGTGTACGCAATTATGAGTTCTTATATAATCTACAACACCCAAAATATATGGATTCTGCAAGAAAAGAAATGGCTTGGAAGGAAATTTCAACACAGCTAAGATTACCAGGTATGTTTATATATTTAGTTCTCATTTATAACGGCGGCTGTTTCAAGGGCTAACGTGTGTTCGATATAAAATTTTGAAGCTCGATATAAAATGATAGGTTTTAAAAGTTTGACAAGTATTCGGTTCGCAGCCGTCTTAAAATTAATCAATTCTTAATACAACAGACAAAGAAATCAAGAATTGATTAATTTAAGCAGAATAAGTAAAATAAAAACAAAAACAAATCATGAAAATGCAATGTCATGTCAGACGTTTTCTATGAAACCGGATTCTAAGGCGGTATGAAATTTGGGGGACAACTAGTGTCTTATAAACAGTTGAAATTAAATTCAACTGCTAAGAGACTTCGAATTCGGTACCTACAAACAAAATATTAATATTAAAAGTATGTTTTATTTTTCTACAGCTGCAACTTGTAAACGAAGATGGCAGGGGCTAAGGGATTCGTACAGAAGAGCCTTAAATAAGAAAAAAAGCAGAGGTGGACTAGCAGCCAAAAACATAAAAAAATGGAAGTATGAAGAAGAAATGTCGTTTGTTGCATCGTATATTTCAGAAAGAAAACCTTTGGAGTCCACTGAACTGACAAGCGACGATGAAGAAACTCACAAAGATGATACAGGAATTAATAACCAAAATCCTTACTCTAACAATGAAATCAACAGAACTGATGGTTTGAATATTTCTGCTTCTAAAAATACTAAAAATACAGAAGATCAGAACAAATATGATACTGTTGATTATAGTATATCCTCCCAACAACAACATCAAGCAAAAAAGGCAAAGATAAAGAGGCTTAAAATCCAACCAGTACAATCAGCATCTGCTGTGTTGATGTCTAGATTTTTAGACACACAAATAATTCCTCAACAACCTAAGCACGACGAATTAGATCGATTCTTTTTAAATATATCTGAAACAGTAAAGAAGTTTTCACTTTACCAACAAGCAATAGCGAAAAATAAAATTTTTAGATTAGTTTCCGAAATGGAAATACAGCAACTGGCACCACCTAACCTTATAAAAGCTGCAACTGAATATACGAATACTGTATTCCCGCCATCGACTTCGAGTGTTCAAACAAGTGCTCCACCCATGCCTTCATCTGAGACTGCATAAATCTAGTAACATTTGTAAGTCTGAAAATGTTTTTGAATAAGTACCTACGGGACAATTTACAATTTCATCGTTGATTCTGAATATCTGTTATTTGATGAAAAATTTGATTTAAAATATAACAAATTGTTTTATTTACCATAAATATATAGCAAGCTTTTATTTGCATAACAGATATACTCTATAGTCGATGTACCTATGTATGTAAGTATTTAGCTTCTTTTAGCAATAAGTTAAACTGAAATGTAAACATTTCGAAACACTGAAATATCTTTTCTTTATCATGATAAATAAAATTATCATAAATATAAATATCGTCTGAATAGAGTTATAAATTATACTTTAGCTTTTTTATAGAATCTTCCTCGTCCAATATTGTAGTAACGTAACGTTCTAATAGATTTATCTATTTTATAAAATTGACTGATGATTATTCAGAAGGTTCACACACGGCATACGGTCACAAAACAGTCGATCCATTTTAGTATACTAGATCGTATCTTGTTATACTCTGTGCATGATACGCTCAAAGCACAAACATAGAAATAATTGCTCATGCAGAAAGACTTCTTAAAAAGGCTGATGCTTAGTAGTCTAGTAAATCATTTTGTAAACTTTCTACTTAACTTTTTTTATAAATTGTCTTTGGTAATAGGCATGTGCTACTAGTCATTATAATACATATTGTGATGATATTTTGTTTCATTACTTTAGTTCGGTTCTTATCTATAATTTCTCATTTTTTCTACATGTTATCTCTCCTAGTCTTCATTCCAGCTAACCTCTACCTGGATACGGAGCCTTGGATCCACATTTATTTGGTTTCTAGGAGCAGATAACTGCTCCTAGAAATATAAAAACCCAAACAATAATGTTTGGGTTTTTATATTTCGGCAGTCCTTACAAGCACCATGTTATCTCATATAAAATTTGAACAAATAATTAAGTTGAGATTATGAAGAAATAATAAATTGACCCATAACAACCTGCGCCACAACCTGCGCCTGACCATTTCAACACTGCAATGGGCCGTTACGTGGGACAAAAGTGTATACGGTGAAATGTGGGCGTATAGTATGCCTCTGCCTACCCCTTCGGGGACAAAAGCGTGACAATATGTCATGTTATGTCATCACACGTCATGTCCTTCAATGTCGGGAGACAAAGTGAATGACCTCTATCAGACAGATCAAGTGTGGATTATATGGCCTGGTTACTAAGACCTTAGATCAAGTAGTCCAAATAAATTTTCCCATCCATTCGTTCGAAGGACCAAACCAGAATTTGCACAAATTCGATGACACATTGAGTGAAAGTTAAGAGTTAAAAAAAAAATTCCATGCAACGCAATACAACGTAACAATATAGTGTGGCACGGAAATTCTAATAAATTTATTTAAGCGGTCGGAAAACGGTCAGCTATCTCAGGATGAACCTGTTGTAAGATTGCTTAAGATTGTGTAAGATAAAAAACACAGAAAGCGGCAATATGAGTGCTTCTACTAGGTACATCTTTGAACTAAAGTCTTAAAAGCAAAAAACAATACAACATCAGTTTGGAATTTTTATATTTTTAGATCACAATAAATAGAATTAACAACATTCATTCACAAGATTCTCACTATATTTTAGGTACATACAATTAAATTAATGATAGCTTCAATACACATTCACTGTTGCAAAACACATCTTCACAACATTGAACATGTCTCGTAACGTTGGTAGGTATAATGGTTAGGACTAAATGACAGATTATTATATTGTGATTGTCATTCAAAATGGCCGCTCTTAGCACATCCATACGCGCACTTACAGAAAATTTTAGAAATAAATAACTTAAAAACTAAAAATACAACTATATGACTTCGTTCTAGTAGTAGAATACCGAATAATTTCACTGATTCGTTGTCATTCAATTACATTTGATATGTCTTATACTTATACAAGAACTTCATTTATTTTTTATAGTCACATATAAATCATAAATAGGTACACAAAATTTATAAAAGACCTATTTTCATCTGTTATTTGAATGAATTTGTTTTAGGTTTTATGGGCAAAAATTTTACTTCAAACCTAAAAATTCTTAAATAATGTAACGTGTATCAATAAATGTGGAATGTAATGTGAATAGGATGAGAGTTGTGAGTTTAAATGGTTGTAGATAAGTCACGTAAAAATTAACAATTCTGTTTAATTTAAAACTTTCAGTATTATAATTTTAATACCTAAGTAACTTCGGGTTGAATAAGTTCTATATGAACAATAAATAATTCTTGGTGCTTTAATTATGAAAATAACAGCCAATGCAAACCACTGACAGTATATGATAAGATTTGACAAACAAATAGTTACTAACACTATTTGTTTACAAACAAATTGTTACAAAAACATTATTGTAACTATTTGTTTGTCAAATCGAATCAAATATATATCTACGTTTACGTAAACGTAGACCACCACTTAAATCGGATTCTTATTAAATTCACTTGAACACTTAAAGCCTTAGGGCATACATTTTAGTCAGTATTAACACAGCCTACAGATCGTAGGTTTTCTCTCTTTATACTGTGGTAATATTATTCAAACCTTCTATGTACATAACAGTGTGCAATACGTAACTTACATGTAGTGAGGATCTAGTAGCGATGCAAAAATGTAAAGCTCACTCAAACACCAGATGAAGACAGGTCATTCTTAAAGACACCACCGATCATAATAATTAATATTTTATATACTCGAATCAAAATAAAGATTTCTATTAACCCGAAGTACGTAACGAAAGATCACAGTTCGGGAGTATGCACCCTAGGACGATTAAACCAATTGACGCGCTCTTACCGTTTGCCCCTATATCCCGCTTGCCATTTGCTAAGCATTTTTAGCTAAGTCGCTGTTCCGCGGACTCAGTCTATCGTACACGTTCGGAGGGTAATAAATAAAGAAAAAAATGACGAAATGGTGTAAAAGTTATAGCGGTCGAACAATTAATGTTTGTTTTCACTCGTAAGTAAAAAAATATTTTATTTCCATTACTGTTTTTAACAAAAACCATTAATTATTGATACATACCAACAACTTAATCGGCCTAGGTATATTCAATATATTTTCATTCTCTATAACTATTATACAAAGAGTTACCATCTCAAATTATTCGAATAATATTGTGTCAAATACCTATTGCATACCTTCATTTTTATTGGTTGTTAGACAGTGACAACACTTCATGCAAGAGTAAGAAAACAATATGTGTGTTGTTTCCCCAACGCACGAAAGTTGGTTGAACGTGATTTCATACTTTATTAAGTACATAACACGTCGTAAATCGTCCTGGTATGCACCCTTTTATAGACTACAGAACAAGTATAGGTAAATATATTGTCAGTAATACACTGTAGTCAATCGTTGGTTATGATCTTTATTTTGAAAAGTATTTGGTTATTCACTATAAAAAATATTTTGATCTTGTTTAGTTACATGGCACAAAGAGTTCATTTTTGTGTCGATGTAGTCATATTTTCGTACATAAATTTACGAGAGGTACATATTATAAAAAAAAAACTAATTACTAAGACGTTTTAAATTATGACACTGGACTGATTTAGTCATTACACACAATTTAAACACTTACCTATAATTTACATATTTACATTTTTTTCACTGGTAAACTTGCGAACGTTTTCAGTCAAGTTTATAAGATATTTGTGTAAAATACTTATTAATTTGGTTTCAATTATCATATATTCATTTATTATATTGTAGCCAGAGGTTGATGTAGAAAAATTCAAAAGAAAATATCAAAGTAATTTATAGCCATATACTCGTATTATTGCTTCTAATTTCATGTAAAAATGTTGAAATGGGAAATAGTCATATTTGAGATCAGTAATTTATGATAAATATGAGCAGCTACTAATAGGGAGTTTATTCCTTCATCATAATACATTAATTTCTGTCTGTAATATTGGTAATTATGCTATTATATTATTTATTACACTAATCTAATCACCACATGTCTTTAATCCGCTCTGCTGCCGGTACTTGTGGGCGGAACCTGGAACAGTGACATTTAAAAAAATAATTGATATCGCTACGAATATAAAGTGGATGTTTAAAAAAAATTAAGAGTAAGTTTTATGTTAACTTTTTCATGAATAAGTTTATAAATAAATATCCATCACGCCTTATCCCCGAAGGGGTGGCAGAGGCATATTATATGCCCACTTTTCACCGTGTGGATTCCTGTCCCACGTAATAGGTGGTGAGCCCATTGCCGTGTTGAAATAGACAAATGCAGGTTGTGGCTACCTGCTGTTGAAATTTTTTAAGCCGCCTATAAGGCCTTCAACTAGGCTTAACGACCGCCATTTTACTGGCAACCGGGACCAACGGTTTAACGTGCCTTCCGAAGCACGGAAACGCTCGCAAATGTAAATGCCACAAAGTGGTCATATCCGACGACCAGCCATAGTGAAAGTTGCGTACCTCAGTGATCGTTTACCGAACACTGAGACCGCGGGGCCACGAGCGCTTCGTAAATAAGTTTATCAATCACGCCTTATCACCAAAGGGGTGACAGGGGCATATTATTTGCCCATTTTCACCGTGTATATTCCTGTCCTTATCAAAGTGGCTATTATGTATTTATTTTTACGAGGATTAACGATTTTATTTTATAAGCTTTACCTTTTAGTTGCCTAATGTTTTTTTTATTATTTTGACGTTAATTTCTGTCAGAATATACCTAGTATGAAACGTATCGATTTTAGAAGATTTTCATATACCTCTATTGATTGGGAAAACGAAATTATGAATAAAATTTAATGTGGAAAATATATCACGAAATAAATCTATTTATCTATATATATAAGGAAATATATATATAAGGAAAATTAAGTATAGTTCTAGATTTGAAGTGATTTGTTTGACTTTGGATTCATTATTTTCCTAATGAAATTGGTATTAATAGTTACCTACCTATGCGGAGGGATAGAGGGTGTAGGCACAACTGTGACACCACCTGTTGCCAGTGGCGACATCTTGATGCCGGAACTGTTACCGTTTATACTTGACCCTAGACTTGATGCTGAATCCGCTCTGGAAGAAAGGAAAAATAATGTTATAGTAACTAGAAAAATTAAACAGGCATTTCACTAAAATTTAAACACTTAGGGGAAGGACACTCAGAAGATATTGGTCAATATTATCATGGTCAAATTGGTAATTTCATATCATGTGAATAAATTAATATTTTCATTCGTAATTTATCAAGTCACATATAAATACCTACTTAGCAGAATTACTTAGTCCAAAACGAGGACCTAAAGGTCTGATCCGATAGTAAAGGTCCCGACTAAACAATATCAAGGGCTTCTTTTTTTTAGTTGTCTTCGCCCATCTTGGGCAGGCAAAGGAAACTTAGTCCATACAGCCTTGTCTTCAGTATTTATTATTTTCTTGTTATTTTGTTTTAGTCCTGTCTAATCGTTTGTCGATGTCAAGTCCTCAGTCCTAGGTCCTTGTCCGTGCCCCAATAAGGCAGTGGATCCCTTATTACGGCTATCAATGGAAATTTGGCACTAACACAAACAACACCGCTATTCTTTGCAATATATCACTTTCGTTCACTTATGCACTTTTCCGAACTCTTTATGTATAATATTCCACCATTATTAAACACAAAAACACGAATTTTACACTAGTTTTTGAAAATAATATACGACAAACGTGCGTCACTGCTCGCTTTGGCGCCAAAAGTCAAATATCAAGGGCTTGGTGGCTTGGGTGATCAATCTCTTATTCACAACTATCCGACAAACGTCGGGATCGACTTTTTGATGATTTCTTGAATGTTAATATACAATGATTAATAAAAAAATGTTTTCACTAAACAATCATGTGTCCAATAGACATACCTAAGGGCGAAATGTTTAATTATCTTCAGAAGCTTGATGAATGGTTGCATTGGAGCGTATACACTACCGCTATACCGATCTAAAACACGGAAGTATCTAAAACTGGAAGGCTCAAATTATGTATAATGAAATATTGAACGACCATAAAGTCGGTTCATCAAATTTGTTGACAAATTTAGTTGACCAAAACTAGATGCATACCTGTCAATCTGTCTCCTAAAGAGCGGATACCTCCATGGGGAATTGGGTTTCCTCTGTTCGTGCTGAAAGGCAGGGTTATCACGCCCCCTTTCGCTCACAACTGACACAGATACGTTTCCTTCTGTGTCTCGTGTTTTTGATGACAGTCTCCTGCAGCAGACATAAGGATAATGTTAGAAAATATAGCATACCAGACATACTGTCCCAACCTTGGAAAACGATCGTACAGCCAATTGGGGTCCCGTTGTGAATTTAAATGATTTTGGAGAATTTCTATGAATGATATTTATCAACGGGTTGTTTTTTTAATAGCTGGTTACATAATTATATCACTAACCTATTAAAGATTACCTTTTTTATATACATAGAAAACCTTTTGTTCTAAGATTTGTGATTATTTTTTCATCATTCAGCTCTTACATTTTATTTATCTATCACGCCTTATCCTCGAATGGGGTAGCAGAGGCATACATATTGTAAAATTGTATGCCCACTTTTCACCATGTGTATTCCTGTCCCACGTAATAGATGCTGAGCCCATTGCCGTGTTGAAATAGACCGTTGCAGGTTGTGGCTGTTGAAATTTTTTAAGGCCTTTCACTTGACTTAACGACTGCCATGTTACTGGCAACCTGGACCAACGGCTTAACGTGCCTTCCAAAGTACGGAAACCCTCGCAAAATGTAAATGCTACAAAGTGGTGACACATCCGAGGACCAGCCATAGGGAAAGTTGCGTAACTTAGTGATCTTTACAGAACCCTGAGTCCGCGAGGGCCACGAGCGCTTCACATAAATACATTTTTAGCATGATTCACAAATATCTAGTTAGTAAATTTGAAAACTTTATTTAAAGAAAGAGAAGTATATTTACCTAAGTATCCTCGTGGGTAACGAGGGCTGTAGTTGCGGCCTTGCTCTCTGCCGGCTGTCTACAATTAGGACGTGTCGGTCGTATGGAGTGTCATAGTCTACCTCGAGCACAGTAGAAAATCTATGCGGCCAGATAAGGTCCAATATAGCAATTACTAGACCCACTGCCACGCATATACAGCCTGAAATTGATAAAAGAAAAAGATTTAGTGTCATCTCACGCATATGGATCAATAGTATATAACTATATGCTTGTCTGCAACCTAAGTGGTATAAATAAACTGTATTTTTGACTTCATTGCCTTACCTTACTGTTAGAGGATAAAGTGCAGATTTATGTAAGGTTAATGGGATAAAAAGATATTAAGGCATGCTACAGGGTATAATTATGGGACCTTTACCGTTTGAGACTTTCTACAATAATGTGATATTTTCAGTATGAAACATCGTTTATTTCAAGTCTTGCGGAGTATATAAATGCATATATCATATAGCAATTGTAAATTCTGACCATCTAAAGTATAATTTAAAATTAAATTTCGAAGGCGACGTACCTGAAATCAAAACAAGCCAGAAGCACCATCCCAAGGAGAAGAACAGCATAGCTCCATCGAGCCTTACAACTAGAGGCACGTGAGGTAATGACGCCCAGTAGCCGCCCGCGGCTGCGCACAGAGTCACTCCCAGAGTCGCCATTGCGTACGCGCCGTACCTCGGCACTACCACCAAGAGCAGGTTCATCAGTAACCATAATGCTAGCGCCGTCCTGTAATTGTAAAAAAATAAATTAATATTTGGGACATCTTTTTTTTTGCACAGCGTCGTCTAGCCCAAAGTAAGCTAATACCTATAAGCTTGTGTTATGGCATCTAGACGACTGATAAACATTCCTATATATTTCTAAATACATACATATTATACATAGTAAACACCCAAACTCCAAAACAAACATTAGTGGATCACACAAATATTTTTTATACCCGGGAATTGAACCAGGTACAGCCTCAGTCGCGGCAGTGGTATAAACTACCACCGCCACCGAGGCAGTCAATTTAAACCTTAAATACATTAAATTTAGTTAAATTATTTCCAGTGAAAGAGACAAAAGTAATTTTAGCCTCTTTGTAAAGGCGTTTGTTAGTCGTAATATAATTGAGTTAACATTTTTTATATATTTTGTGTAGTACATTATAGAGAATGTAGTAAGACAAACAGAAGTCTTAATTCTTAATAAAGTAAAAGTCTAAACCTAGAGAATGTAGTATATGTAACGTAGTATATATGTATGTAGTTCTTATATTTATATGTAGTATGAAATAATGTAGTAAAATAAATCTAGGCTAAAATAAATAATGTAGCAAAGTAAATAAGTACATATACATATACTCCTAGCGTACATGTACACGTAAAATGATTTATTTGCAAGCCCATAAATGACGAGGCAGTGCAAAGAATGCTCAGATTTTTAGAATAGACAAAAGCTATAAGCATAACAATATTAATTCTAATAATAATGAAGGTAGTGTTACTATATTCCCTGAAACAACTTAAAACAATTATTTATAACACTCGTTTAATTTTGAAATTTGGTTAGGTGTGCTGATCGTATCAAATATTACATGTAATGTTCATACCATAGTAACGTTGAAGTGGTGTATCCAGCTGCACGATATTTAGCACCCCATTCGAATCCCTCATGCTGTACAGCAAAGTGTTCTGCCACTGAGAGTACAGGAAAAGGCAAGCCACGCGTCAGGGATTCTCGATACCATTCCTGGATGGCGCCCGCCTCTTCCCATCGAAACTGTTCGTTGTAGTCCACCCCTGGGTCTCCGACACTCGTATTGCCCCAAGATAGGGCTAAAATCAGATATTTATCACACGATTTAAAAGTTCTAGCCAAAGATATAAAAAAACCTTTTAAAATATTAGTGATGGTCAATTTGAATTAGGTATTGAACCATTCTATAAACTAATTACGGATGTAAGGTTTTAAAAGTGGGTGTAAGGGACCCTACTAAGATGTTCGAGCAGCAAGCGACCTGCACCTGCTGATTAACGGACGACGTATGCCTCTTACGGGGTTGAGAGATAAGATGGCTGTCGCTCCTAACAACCGAAAATGAAAAGCAAAACGATAGCTTGATGGTATTTAATTAAAACTGGACCACAAGCTCCACATCTAGGTACTTGGAAGTAATTGGAAATACACTAAAATTAAGAAGAAGACCTATGTAACATAGATTCAATGATACAGTAAGTATAAATGTATACAGGCACAGAAAATAGTAAGCTATTATAAGACGTCATAAGATCAGTTACAGAACTATTTAGTGTTTTTAAACTTTCTCGATTTTCACTAATATTAATTTATGATATTTCGGGTCTACATTTCGACCACGACTTGTAATCCGGTCGAAGCGTCGGAAAGTACAAGGTAGGCTACGTACATAATACGTCGCGAATAAGACCTGAAATATCATATTACTTAATATAGAACTATTTCACTTCTGAAACATGCAATTCAATTTTAGTATGAAAAGGTTTTTTTTTAATTTAAAATTTAAAAGTGGTTTTTTTTTTTTCAGTTTTGAGCTGGACTCGAACAAGCGTCTTCTGGTTCAACGCATCAGACGCGTTTACCAAGTACACTACCGAGACTTACTCGAAACTGACAAATTAATCCACCTACGTAAAATTTTGCAAATTAATTGCTTTTCAAAATTGATTCTAATGTTTAGGCAGATGTCATCACAAATCGAATGATTAGAGATCCAATTCTATACATTCGTACCGTGCAGAGGTGGATTAATTCGATTAAGACGTGAAGAGGTGGATTAATTCGCCAGTTTCGAGTAGGTCTTGGTAGTGTAGTTGGTAAACACGTCTGGTGCGTTGAACCCGAAGACGCTGCTTCGAGTCCAGATCGAGATTGAAAAATGTTATCACTTTAAAATTTTATTTTACTAAAGTTAACATACTAATTGCTTTTCAAAATTGTTTCTTATAAAATGTATTGCAAACTTTTAGGGACGAGGCACATGCGTAGATGCAGGATATGTATTTACGCCATGTACTTATCTTTTAAATGATTGAGATCATTTTTCAACAGTCTCCTTCGACGAGGGCCTTACCAGTAAGCGTGACGTTGACGTGGCCTAGGCCGACGTGCACTGCTAACCAGCAGTCGAGTCGTTCGGTCGAGAAGGCGCGGTAAGCGGCTCGAGCTACGCGCGCTCCGGCCACGTGCCATGATGATCCGTGCTTACACACTAGAAACAAACAAAATAAAAATATAAAAACACTACAATTGAATAAAACATCACTTGTTTAGTGGTTCAGATAGTTCAAGATGGTAATATTGTGCCGGCTCTGGTACATTATATGAATATTACGAGAATAATTCCTAAACCTTGGGAAAATAACTAACAAATAATTTTCTATGTAGGTAAGTTATAATTATAAAAGACACTGACCTGAATATGTAGACTTACGATACTGTCGGTGATAAACTCAACCCAGTTGATTTTCGTCATTTTGGCGCTGACCAAGTGTGTACGGTAGTGGAAATAATATTTAATTCCGTATAAGTACGTCGACCAAAGGAAAGAATAAGAAGGTTATAAGTAGCGCGGCTAGTACGGCACTCTGATTGAAGTGGGGTTCTTGGTGAGGAAAAGGCACACATTTATTGTACACCAGTTAAAAAGTTAGTTTAGGTAGGGGAGTTCCTTTTATGCTGTTGGAAATACAGTAGTCAATACTTTGATATACTAGTAGTAGTTATTATACTTTTTTTAATTGACTGCCTCTGTGGCGCGGTGGGAGTGCATCCGACTGCTACGCAAGAGGTCGTGGGTTCGATTCCCACCCAGGATAAAACTTTGTGTGATGAGCACGATGGTTTATTCTGTGTCTGGGTGTTATTTATCTATAATATGTATGTATTAAGAAATATATAAGTATGTTTATCAGTTATCTGGTTACCATAGCATAAGCTCTGCTTAGTTTGGAATCAGATGGCGTTGTGTGAGTTTTCCTAACGATATTTATTTATTTATTTAAAATAAGTAACTATACATATTGTCATATAGTCGCGCCTCTATCCCCGAAGGGGTAGGCAGAGGCATACTATACGCCCACATTTCACCGTTTGCACGTTTGTCCCACGTAACGGGTGGTGACACCATTGCCGTGTTGAAATGGACAGGCGCAGGTTGTGGCGACCTGCCTTTGAGCCTTTGAAATTTTTCAAGCCGCCCATAAGGCCTTCAGCTGGGCTTAACGACTGCCATGTTACTGGCAACCGGGACCAACGGCTTAACGTGCATTACGAAGCACAGAAACGCTCTCAAATGAGAAATACTAATAAGAAACGCATAAGAAATTAAGAATGTGATAAATAGCGGGCAGGATTTCATCCACAATCGGAAGAATCGAACGATATGTCGAGAAATATAATATTTACCAACATCATTGGAAAATGGTCTAAAATTGAAAGAAAGTAAATCAGAAGATAGATAGATTTATGACCTCTTGTCTATATAAGCCGACAATCGCGCCAAAGACAGACCTGCGATAGATACCATACTTTAAATAGCAATGGTGTAATAGAAAACAAAGAATTAGGATAATTTGTACGGCATGTGAATGCGCTACAGGGTTTGATGTGCTCGTACATTTAAGTCTCCATTAAGTTACACTCGTACAGGAATCAAGTGACATTTAAGATTTTTTTATTCTTGTGGCGAGTTTCACATTGACATTTAGGTATCTACACCCCAGATATTTGCAGTTCCGTCTCAAAGCGTTTTTATGTTTCCTTATTAAATTACAACGAACCTTTAGCAACGGGTTCGTTTTGTGTTTGTCTATCTGCGGTTATGCATGGAGATAATGCATAGGTACTTAAATGGCAAGATGTGGTATATCTACACATTAGTTACCAACATCAACAAAGGCGTTTTGCCCATCAAGCGGATTGACTATATCATTTTTATTCTTCTTAACACGAAGATTGGTATTTTTGATACATATGAACGTAATAGTTCAAACAAAATTAGGGTGTCAGTGATAGTTTGGTGATTAAACACAGAAGAAAGTGTTTTAATTTAGGACACGTTTGCCTAACCATAGGTTGATAATGTTCCATTTTTATTTGAACTTAGATTCCTCACAATCGGGGCCTCAATTCTGATGTTATATTGTAACGTAAGGCTCTGTAATTCCTCTGTCACTAGAAAACATAACGATTACTTTGAAATATATCCATAAATTAAAAAAAAATCGCTTTGTTTTACAGTGAGAATACCAAAAACAAAACATTTAAAAAAATATCGGACCTTTTTTTTTGTTCTAGTTTCTTGGGTGACAGTGACATGGGCTTGCATAAAATACTTAGTAGAATTGAGGCCTAGGTTACAGCCTTGTGAAAGGGTGCAAATATGTATTTTAGTAACTTCCTCGACTAATTACATACAAAACATGTTATAAATATGTGCATTAATGAGTAGACACTTTATATAAGTATTATAATATAAACTTTCTTATGTAAGTGACCATAATGGGCACGTAACGAAATATTATATTACGCGTGGTCAGACACGCACTTGACCTCTGTTTTTATTGTTGCGATGACCGTGATTTGTTAAAAACTAAGAATTTGCAGTAATTAAATTGTTTATTAGTAAGTTAAACCTGCGGCCGCATACCTATTTGAAGTCGCACTATTCCCCTTTATGACGGAAGCGCAATTAAAATCAAACCCATTCGAACTGTGGTTTGGTCTGTGTGTTGGATCAGTAAAAAAAAAATTAAAATATCATGGTTTACACTAAATGGTTACAACTGAGTTACAAACTAACATTTTGTACATTGTGAATGAAACAATAAGTTAGCGTTAATATCTTCAGCGATTGATTAAAATAAAAATTCTTAATTGGTGCTAATGTACTGCAGATTCATTCATTCATTGCTTCTTGCAGATTCATCAATTGCTTCATACATGCACGTCTGGGTATCCGCGTACTTTTGACTTTTTCCGTTTTTTTGCAATCTGGGTTTTTTTTATTTTTTTTTTCTTTGTATCTCTGAGGTGGCCGACAAGCGTACGGCCCACCTGGAAAGTGGTCACCGTACCCTATGGACGTTTGCAACACCAGAGGTGCAGCACTCGCGCTGCCAACCCTTTATAAACCTTCTAAGACCCCTTTTGAAGAACCCCATACTGTAGACATTCGGGAAAACCCAGGCAGGGAGTTCAATTCACAATCTAAGCGTACGCGGAATAAAGCCTCTATCGGACCTAACCGTGTGCGTGCGCTCCGGACGCAAAGTGTGAGGGTGAACACACTGTCTATGGCGAGCGGTGCGATGATAAAAGGTAGCCGTGGGCATCATATCAAACAACTCCTCAGAGCACAGACCATTGTACATGCGATAGAAAACGCATGAGGAGGCAAAGTCTCTCCTGTCGCGAAGGGGCTCGACACCGCCCGCTTGTAAAGGATCGTTGACAATCCTCATAGCACGCCCTTCTACCGAGTCAAATGGTATTCAGGTGCACCAGCCCAAAGGTGACAGCAGTACTCCATGTGCGGCCGCACTTGCGACTTATAGAAGAGCAGTGTTTGCTCTGCAGTAAAGTACTG
Organism: Thumatha senex; assembly: GCA_948477245.1. Lineage (NCBI taxonomy): Eukaryota > Metazoa > Arthropoda > Insecta > Lepidoptera > Erebidae > Thumatha > Thumatha senex. Next base: position 11,448,552 of record OX419735.1, read on the forward strand.
CCGCACCCTGTTGAGCACTCCGAGCTTTTTGGACGCCAGCTTTTCCTTGTCCTCTAAATGACTTCGGTATTGGACGTCACTAGAGATCTCAACACCAAGGATCCCAATACTATTGGAGATGGAAAGAGGTGTGCCCTGAAATTGCGGCGCTACAGTAAATGGGGCTTTTTTAGCGGTGAATGCACAAACTTGAGTCTTGGTAGGGTTTAATTGGACAAGATTTTGTCTACCCTAATCGGACACTATAGCAAGAGTAGCCTCGATTTTAGACACAAGTTGTTCACGACTTTCTTCCACTGCAGACCGGGGGATATTGGAGCGACCCGTGTAATAAGTGTCACCCGTACTATCATCTGCATAGCAATGAATGCCTTCAATGGACTGCATGTCATTGATATGCAGCAAGAACAGAGTGAGCGACAACACTGAGCCCTGAGGGACCCCAGCATTGATGGCCATGTAGTCCGGTCAACAGCAACCATCAACGACGGCTCTGATAGTTCTACCGGCCAAAAAGCTGGATACCCATTCGCAAAGTCCCCCGGGCAGTCCATAGGAGGGCAATTTCGATAGAAGACCACGGTGCCAGACCCGATCAAAGAACTTTTGAGATATCAAGACTCACTGCTAGACTCTCTCCCTTACTCTCGATAGCCGTCGCCCAGCGGTGCAGAAGGGTAGCCTGCTAGTCGTTCACCAAATCTGCCGATGAAATCGAATTTAGCCCTGGCAATTGCTCTTTTGCTGGCCCTCGAGGCGGCATTTAGTTTGCGTTTCACTTCAGAGATGTTAATATCATTATTAGCGCGAGCCGTAGTCCAAGATTTGTAGGCAGAGTCTTTCAGCAGTCTAGCTTCCCTGCAAAGCCGATTAAACCACGGTTGCTTCTTGGACCCTGCGGGAATCCAGCGGTGAGTAATATAATACTCCATACCCGCCAAGGTCCCTTCAACAACTGCTGCAGCGCAGGAGTCCACGTCGTCTGAAGTGAAGCAAAGCCGCCTCCATGGGTAAAATGCAAAGAACTCTAGCAATCCATCCCAGTCTGCTGATTTATAGTGCCACACATGCCGCCACTTCTTGGGCCGGGGCGGTTCAGGCCTCGCGAGAGGCACTCGCACCCAAACGAGACAGAGGTTTGATGTGCCAAGCGGCGCATTCACTGAGATGATGTATCCGTCCGGACGCGTAGTCAGCTGGAGGTCCAGCAATGCACTATGGTCGTTCTCCCTGTCTGGTATCCTCGTGTGAGAATTTACCAGTTGGGAGAACCTATAGGTCAGGGCAAACTCGTGAGCAGCTCTCCCCGCAAAGTCAGTGCGCAGAGAACCCAACCAATCAACCCGCCGTAAAATCCGCCGTACCAACAATCCGCGCCTATACCAGCTGATGGAGGCATATAAGCCTCCTGTCTCGCCGTCACCGGTACAGAATCACCCAATGAGCTCTGGAACCCTGCTCACCGACGGAGAACATAACCCAGCAGGGCCAGGTAACTATTAACGCGGTCTTCTGCAGGGTGGAGGTGCTGCGCCAGGCGGGCTGCTCGTCGAACGGAATACCGTTAATGCCCTCCCTCCTAATGTCAGCTTTTTCGTCGATCCCTAAGATATTGGATCTTAGGGTTCTAATTGAAGAAGCCAATTTCACTGTGCCCTCAGGGTGTTGTGTTAACCTCATGATGAAGTAATGTATAACCCCAGATCCCTGAAGTCTTCATATGTAAGTCTCGGCCTACCCTGATTCCTTCTACCATCTACTTTCGCACAATATATCTTCTTCGTCAATCGTTTCTCACTTATTCGTTGGACGTGTCCAAATCAACGGAGCTCGCCCAATGATCCCTGTATTTGATATTTAGTCGATTTTAGTAGGTCTATCTAATGGTATTAGTGAAAATCGTCTGCATCGCTAAATAGTTTAGTATCGTCAATTAAATATTTAAAACAATGTCGGTTGATGTAAGTGGTAAGCCGTTATTCAATATTGTGTAGTTTTGTCGTATATGTAAAGATGTAATGTAACACAAGTGTTTGCATTAGTTAATCAAACAATCGAAATGTTATTCAGTAACTTTATTGTTTTAATTGTTGAGTTAATTACATATTTATACTAATATTTATAGCTAAAGAGTTTGTTTGTTTGGTTAAATGCTTTAATCTCAGGTACTGATGCTCAGTATTTAAAAGAAAAAACTGTATTTGTGTAAGTCTGTATGGAGGAAGGCTATAGGTTACATATCATTCCTCTACTATCCTGGAGAGTTGAGCAGTAACCATAAATGTCAACAAATCGTGCCAATTTTCATACATGATTAAATCGGTGCGACGGGGGTTCAAATTATGTCACGGGCCAAGCCGCAGGTGTCAGCTAGTATTATTATAGTTGGAATACTTTACTAGCTCAAAACAATCCTCGCGTAGGAGGGCAAAACAATCCGTGACCTCCAAAATCGAAGGAGGGATGATGTTTGTAGATCTAAAATGCCTAGGATCTGTACTTCCCGCATTTGATGACATCTGACGTTTAATCACCTACACAAAAAATAAAGAGTAATTACGTTTGTCACCGAGCAAGTGGTGTGTAATGGGGGGTGTTACTGGTCAAATAGTGAACCTAAAATTAAATTTTTAACATTTGTTTTAATCTAACACGCGTTGAACACTTGAACACATACTTTTGTATCGAACGGGATTTCGTGCGAAAGGTTAGTATACTCCTTTTTGTTTCTCGACGTTTCGACAAGGTTGCACCTGTCGTGGTCCCGAGGCGACTGATGCAACCCTATCGAAACGTCGTGGAACAACAAGGTATGCTAACCTTTTAGTGTAATATAGTGCCGCGCGAAATCCCGTTCGATACTAAAATTACATAGAAGCGGTTGATCTACTAACCAAGTAACAATACATGCCCAAAATTGCAGCATCTCTGTGCTCAGAGCCTGCATCTATATTTTGTAATTTAGCTGACTTATTTCACTATTAACAAACTAAACGTGTTTCGTGCTTTGCTGTGTTTTAACAGCGGTGTCTGCTTCTATCACATGAATATATATTATATTATATTTTTCTTCGGCCACAGTCTAATCACAACACCGTTACTTATAATAACAATACAATCTAGCTAGCCTTTTACAGTTTTTAAAGCTATCTCCTTTACTAACTATCTAATGAATTTAAATAATGCATTGAACAAGCGAGATCAAGGACATTGTCTGGCATTGAATTACTATTATATTATGTATCATAAAATCAAATGTTTATTATAAATACAATAATAATTTTATATCTATAGGAGATCTGTTTGAAGACATTCATAAGTATGATAATGATAATCAATTGCTTTCATAAACAAGTAAATTTTACTTTCACTTTGATTTGGAAGTTATTGAGGGATAGCTTGAAGTTCCAGATATATACATACACTAGATGACCCCCACAGCTTCGCCCGTGGATTATTTCGACCTCCCGTCGCATCTATTTAATCCGTCACTTATAAATTCTACAATCTATACTAATCTATACTAATATTATAAAGCTGAAGAGTTTGTTTGTTTGGTTGAACGCGCTAACCTCAGGAAGTACTGATCGGATTTGAAAGATTATTTTTGTGTTAGATAGCCCATTTATCGAGGAAGGCTATAGGCTATATATCATTACGCTACTACACTGGGGAGCAGAGCATTAGTAATAAATGTCGACAAATCGGCGTGACTATATGTATGTATGAGTACTGCTCTGCTCCCCAGTGTAGTAGCGTAATGATATATAGCCTATAGCCTTCCTCGATAAATGGGCTATCTAACATAAAAATATTTTTTCAAATCCGACCAGTAGTTCCTGAGATTAGCGCGTTCAACCAAACAAACAAACAAACTCTTCAACTTTCAGCTGTAATATTAATATAGATACATACATTGTGGGATATTTTTTACACAGCGCGATCTAGCCGAAAGTAAGCTAATATAAGCTTGTGTTATGGAATCTAGACGACTGATGAACATACATATATATTTCCAAATATATACATATTATACAGAGGAAACACCCAAACTCCGAAACAAACATTTGTGGATCACACAAATATTTGTTGGACCCGGGAATCGAACCCCGGACCTTAGTCGCAGCATACTCTACCACTGCGCTACCGAGGCAGTCAAAATCATCAAAGATCATTAGACTTTTTGAAAAGTTTATTTACTCCCAGGTATAACAAGAATGCAAGGTCTAATTGTGGCCATATGAGTTTCGATTCAGTAGCGGTACCTATCTAGTATGGATCAAGTCGAAGACTATTTATGTATTTAAAAAACTGGGACAAAAAGTAAGGGGTCTGACAAACGTTTTTATTTTACATGCTAAATAAATGTACAAAAAAATGAGAAAAACGGTGTTTTTACTTTTTTATATTTAAAAAAATGGCTGAACAAAATATTTACGTTCAAAGTGCGTATTTCCAGCCGAAAGTTTTAAAAAAATCGCTATATCTTCTCGTCGTTATAACTTTGGAATTACTGCATGTATTGAAGTAAAATAAAAACGAATGGAATACACATGAGCAACACTCCAATTTCAGCTGTATTTGATAGTAATATTTTGACTCTTTTATATTCTCCATTATCAACAAAATGTACTGTGATTCCATTTAACCTGCAGGGTGACTTTAAAAACTTATTTATTAACGTCCGGGTTATATATACCTTGCTTTAGTGACCTATCATTGAGGCATTTGTTTCTTAGGATATGACAGGGCCAGACTAAGACCAGGATTTAAGAATCTTTTTAGACCATTTCCAATAACAGAGACAAGCTAACTGTTCAAAATGAATCTAACTTATTTTAAAGTGAAATTTATTTTGGTCTCGAGCTTAACTCCAACCAGCGTCTTCTGGTTTAACGCACCAGAAGCGTTACCAACTACACCATCGACACCTAGTTATGATATTTTTAGGTGTTAACAAAATCTTGGGAGTTACAGATGCAGTTATGAACCATTTAAAATAAAAAAAATCGTATGGAGGAAAATACGAACATGTCACTTTTTGTTCCTAACCCCCTCATTACTTTTTGAAATTTTTTTAAAAATCGTATCTCATTTGGATAGAGTTGGTATTTTTTTAATCTCATAACATTCCTTGCACCGTAGAGTTTTATTTTTTTAATTGTTAGGTTCCCTTTAGGACCTTTGTTCTTAACCTCCTCATTAGCTTTTCAAAATTGTTTTTAAATCGTATCTCATTTGAACAGAGTTGCTATTTTTTTCAATCTCATAACATTCCTTACTCCGTAGTTTTAATTTTCGAATTATTAGGTTCCCTTTAGGAGTTAAATTCGCATTAAGTTCATCACTTTCTTTGTTTCTATTGATAATACTATACTTACGTCGTTATCGATATTTTTATGTTGTAAATTACTACAGTTCGCTATATGACTACCAAATTTAAATGTAAATTCTTTTCACGTAATAATACATTATAACTTTGTGTAATTAAATTACATAAAGTTATGTGACTATTACCAAATAAGTATAAGCATTACCAAATAGAATGCTAACTAATAATAATGAGCTATAATTGATTGGTATATTTTTTATGAATTAGGTCAATAGAGCAAAATACATTTGCGTAAAATAGTAATTAAGGATAATATATTTAGACGGATATCCTTTAAAATAGTATAAGCGATAAATGCATTTATAAAATAAGCTACTAATTGCCTATTATTCGTAGTATTGCTTAATATTCAGTACCTATATAATATGCATAATATTCTTTTACCCTAATTAATCGATTCTTGAATATAACAAGAAAATATTTCGAAATTTAAAAATCAAATTGCATTTATGAATTATTAAACAAAAAACAAAAGATCATCATCGTAATAGATAGATCTTACGTCTCTAGGCAGGTACATTATGTTCCGCCTAAACTCGGCATGCAAACATCTTCACTACATATTATAAAACAAAGTCGTTTTTCGCTGTCTATCCCTTCTGCTTAGATCTTTAAAACTACGCAACGAATGTCGATGTAGTTTTTTTTAAATATATAGTGTAATTCATAGAGAAAGTTTTTATGTATATTTTTTTAAGTTTTTGTATACATTAACTTAATTATAACGATATATGTTGGCGGTGTCGGAAAAAATAAGCCGTCTGGGAGCTTTTAACTAAAATGCTGCCTAAACCCTTTGAGATATAACAAAATAATGTATCCTGGAATTCTGTATCTAATAAAGGTCTACAACGACGGTATATGTCTATCTCTTAAGGATAACATACTATATTCATTTTAATACTTAAAGAAACAGCAATTATAAACAGAAGGCTATTTACACAAATACATTATCAATCATTATCATTTTTAATACGTTAGTTGACTTCAGCATTTTATGATGATTATATTGTCCCTTTACACCTTGCAAATTAAATGAATATCTTAGGAGATATGGCAATATCAAAAAAATGCTCACAGAAATTAATTCGAGTAACAATAATTCGATCGGGCCGTGTGAGCGCGGGCGTAGGTACTTAAGAGCGGAGCAGTAATCAAGTTATTTAGAAAATTATCATACGTTATCGTGAAATTAATAAACGACAGGATTAAATGGGTGCCACGGGGTTCGAAGTACGTCACAGGCTAAGCCGGGTGGGTCAGCTAGTTTCTCATAAAAATAGAAAAACAAAAAAACAAACAACAATAACGGGCCTTACAAAATAGCACTTAAATAAGCACAGCAAGATCTCATTCATCTTCCTACTCAGTAATGTAGCATACATACGCATCTTCTTATGTGTCACAGAAATAACTAATGCCTTACAACTGTACAGTCCGACAGCTCTGTAATGCATCATAGTTAGGGTACCACTCATCTGTAACCCTGCCCCATATATGATTCCCATCATTATAGTCTCCATCCAAATTGTGCGACACTTTTACAGCGCCATCTAGCCTAAACTAAGGTAATATAAACTTGTGCTATTGGAACCGATAAATATACTTATTAAATACAAATTACTTCGAAACATACATTTGTGGATCACACAAATGTTTGTTTTGACTCAGAAATTTAACCCGCGACCTCGTCTTAACAAAGAAGACGCGTGACACATAATAAGATGCGTGAAGTACTTAATTCGTATCACGATAATGACTTTTATATTTTACTAGCGAACTACCGTCGCACCTATTTAATCCCGTCGCTTATAAATTCTACAAAAATGCATAAAAATTTGCCCGATTTGTCGTCATTTATGTCTACTGCTCCGCTCTCCATACTAACTTTTGTAGGTTTATATATCTTCTCTGCGAATCAGCACTGAACCCAAGCATTTGATGCAGGATTATTATTCCTGGGTAATTCTACAATCGTCGCTGCTTCAGTAAATACCTTTATAGATTACTAGCGATCATCATACCAAAATTAAATCGGAGGAGACATACGTCAGTAATGAACTATTTTTTGATTGAAACAAATATAAGATTCCAAGTTAAGATGACACATGTATTGATGACTTGTTACTAAGGTGTTAGAATTGCATTTGATCACATGAATATTGCGGTCAATGGCAGAAGGCAAGATGCTGAATTCACCGACTGGGCGATTATCCGAAAACAATGGTGAATTTGTTACGAAAAATTTACGAAATCAATACAGTTTTATCTGATACTCTCCTACTATGCTTAGAATATATTGACACGAATGTTTATTTGAAAGACATAATATTTAGGAGCCTACTGAAGCACGAAGTTTAGGTGCAGGTGCTCATAGAGCCATCGGGAAAGTAGACGGTCGATTTCGGTTCGCAACAACGACCCTCATATTTACTTGCATTTAAAGCTAACATCGGACATTATACCTAAAGTACTTGTAGAAGCAGTTACTGCTACTGCACAAGGCATAGGGTTTAGATACAGTATAGATAGAGAAATAGCAATTAGAAATTTTGTAGTTTTACATAATCTACGGATTGGTACCACGCAATTCCTAGGCTACGTTAAATGTGACTTAATTAGAACTACATATCGTGAAGTTCTTTTTTATTTTGACATAATATTGATCAGAACTATACCACTTCAACACGGCAATGGGCTCACTACCTGTTACGTGGGACAATAATGCATACGATGAAATATGGGCGTACAGTATGCCTCTGCTTAGCCCTTCGGGGATAAAGGCGTGACTGTACGTACGTATGTATGTATGTAGGACTATAAAGTCATGGTGTTCTTTAACATCTCCCTAAATTTGATTAAATATTGATAAGTTACACGATCACACATATTTACACGATCTATGACTCTTATTTTATTAATAATTAGTTTTATGTCATCACCATTCAATTATATTCGATTTCATTAATATTAACAGCTGACACCATAACCTTGAAAATAATTACAAAGAAGTATTTTTTATTTCGTTTTTAATTCAATTTGTTAGTAACTTTTAGTTCATAGTCTTGATCAATTAATTTTAGCTACGTTTCTTAATATAAACGACGTGTCGTAATACTTGTAGTATTTAAGTTATCTTTTTACTTTTTCCTTGTGTTTAAGCAATTTATTTTTGGACTAGCTTCTGAGCAATAGGAATTTCACGGTAAACGAGAGTAATTAACTCATTAAAGTATTAGCTTTAATTAGTTATTTACTTGATACCAATCAAGGCTACTTCGGCACTGTAACTTGATAATTTGAAAGAAGCCACTCAATGACATATATGAATAGTTTATTAGAAATAGTATGTCAGTAATATGTCGCAGATAGCACGGTAGTTAGATTGAAAAAAAAAAAAACATAAGTGTTACTTTTCGTAGTGCTATGTGCTGATGTTTAACTAGCTCGCCAAAATGACGCCCTCCGCCTGATGGAAAGCCATGACGACATCTAGCGAATTGAGGGGCACTCTCTTAGTCTACATGACTACTGACAGCGTCCCTCAAGTTGGCGGCCCAATGATGTGCCTCTTCACGCTCCGCTTGAAGAACCCGGGATTGTAAGAGGAGGGAAACACGTGCGCTGGCAGAGCGTTCCAGGTAACTATAGTTCGACAGAGAAACGATCTTTTAAATCGTTCCGTTCTGGCGAAAATTCTTTCCACTGTATGGGAGTGGCACTTCTGCCCAGCACGCGTTGTTCGGGAACGAAAAGGAGAGGGTGGGATTAGGTTGAAGAGCTCTTCAGAACACTCGCCATGGTACATGCGGTAAAATGCAGCCAAGGACGCTATGGTTCTACGCTGCGTCAGCGGCTCAAGGCTTCCTGTTACCTCAGGACAATCTATAATGCGAATAGCACGTCTCTGCATAGCGTCGAGCGCGTCCAGCAAGTACCTTGCGGAATCATCCCAAAGGTGAGAACAGTATTCGACGCAGGGACGAATCTGTGTTTTGTACAACATACATCTCTACTGCGGCGTGAAAAAACGTCTTACCTTATTCAGGACTCCTAACTTCCGCGAGGCTAGCCCAATACAGCTCTCTATATAAGATTTGTTACTGAGCTCACGACGAACGTCTATGCCGAGGATGTCTAGATTGTCCTTCATTGGTATTGTAGTGTTCTGAAGAGATGGTAGAGGTAGGAAAGGGGATTTTTTAGCCGTGAACGCACACGCCTGTGTTTTTCGGGAATTGAAATCGACCAGGTTTTCAGAACCCCATCCGGAAATGCGATTCAGAACCCGGTCGACATCAGTCACAAGTTGCCGTCTTTTTTCCTCAATGTCGGCCCTTCCCACTGCTGGACGGGCAGAATAACTCCCGTGCAACGTGCTATCATCTGCATAGCAATGAATGTTCCCGAGGGACAGCATGTCATTGATATGCAGAAGAAAGAGAGTTGGCGGCAATACAGACCCCTGTGGTACCCCGGCATTAACCCGCAAAAAGTAAGAAGCCTGTCCATCACAGAGGACCCGCATACGACGCCCTTGTAAGAAGCTGGCCATCCAGCAGCACAATTGAGGCGGTAGACCATATGCCGGTAGCTTGGAAAGAAGCGACGTATGCCAAACTCTATCGAAGGCTTTGGCAATGTCCAGACTAATAGCCAAGGATTCACCGTGCCTTTCCATAGCCTCACCCCAAACATGTGTTACGTACGCTAGAAGATCACCCGTTGAGCGTTTGGGCCTAAAGCCATATTGCCGATCATTGATCAACGAGTGATCCTCTAGGTATCGCATTAGCTGCTTGTTGACAATGAGCTCGAACACTTTACAGATAACTGAGGTGATGGCTATGGGGCGATAGTTGGCTGGATCTGAACGATCCCCTTTTTTGGGAATCGGTTGTACGTTCGCTTCCTTCCAAGCCTCCGGCACGTCCCCCGAAGAATACGAAAGACGGTACAGACGCGTTAGCGCTGGAGACAACTCGGCTGCACATTTTTGTAGTACCACCGCCGGAATACCGTCAGGGCCACTCGCTTTCCGCGTGTCGAGTGACCGTAGCACTGCCCGTACGTCACATTGTCTGATCACAATATCAGGCATTGTGTAGCCACAATTAGTAATGGAGGGTGGCTGCAGGCCACAGTCGTCGACCCGGGAATTAGCCGCAAAGAGATTTGCAAGCAAGTCGGCTTTCTCTTGAGCTTTGTGAGCCAGTGACCCATTAGGGTAACGCAGCGGGGGCAACGAGGTTTGGCAGAAGTTGGCCTGCACGGCTTTGGCCAGTTGCCAGTATCCACGGCTGCCCGTTGGATGTGACGTAAGCTCCCGGCCCAGCCGCGCGACGCGCTGGGCATCCGCTCTCCTGAAGGCCCCCTTGCTGGCTCTAGTGGACCTGTTGTACGCTGCCTTGAGGCGGCCTACTTTCGGATCGCGCACCGCCCGAGCCCTGACCCAGGCGCGATACACCATCTGCTTTTGCTGAACAGCCTCGGCGCACTCACGCCCGAACCAGGGCCGAGTTTTGCGAATGCCGGCGACATCAGTATATGGGATGTAATATTCCATCCCTAAACTGATCTCGCCAGCAATTGCGGAGGCACTATCCGACACAGCTTTGCTTGCAAAGCAGCGCTGACTCCATGGGATGGACGCGAAGTACTCGCGAAGGCCATCCCAATATAAAACAATCTAAATCTAAGTAAGCATCTAGACAGCGAACAGTAAAATGGAAAGAAATTAGAAGTTCAGTATGTTTGCAATAATTATTTCATAATAGAATTATTGGGAAGTGTAGGGTACATACTTTGCTTAACAGTATTTCATGGAGATAACGACACTTTTTGACTAAGCTTGCGTAGCTTTTTAAAGCAGAATCAAACCGTACTCGTATTTTGAGAATGGGAATCAGAGCATTTTGTCTAGTTGCTTCTAACCCTAAAACAAAGTATGAAGAATCCAATTTTATAGAAATCCAATATCTGTGCTACTTCGCTGTCTTAAAATAAATAAAACATGGTGGGACATTTTTTTACACAGCGCCGTCTGGCCCAAAGTAAGCTAATATAAGCTATTGTTATGGGATCTATACGAATGATAAACATACTTATATATTTCAAAACATATACATATTATACATAGGAAACGCCCAAATTCAAAAAGTAACATTTGTGGAGCACACAAACGTTTTTTCCGACCCGGGAATCGATTCCTGGACCTTAGTCGCGGCAGGCACATACACTACCACTGCGGCACCGAGGCAGTGGTAGTGTATGCGACAGTCGTGTTATCACGATACAGTGAACAACATAATCCTAAATCTAGTATCATTAGTATGACTCATATCACGGAATTTGAAGTATTCGTTTGTGAGAAGAATCTTTACAGCAGAATATCTGTAAGTATGTAAAATACACATTTTGGAACTTGGATTTATCATGGGTGACTTGGGTAACACTTGAAAATGGCAGCCAATTTCAATGTGATGTTTAATGGCTGCAATATGCGACATGGTTTTGTTATCTGTGCGAGTTAAGGTCTAGTAAGACTAATGACATAGCTACGGGACACTGGCAAGTTGCAGCAAAGAGCACAGAAAGCCATAATAAGAATTGAATTGACTAATGACATTGTGACACAGTTTTAGTCTCATGCCATGTTAGTGTAAATCTCTGTCCGTACTTCTTTACTGATTGACTGCCAATACTATCGACCCATGTTATTGTTTGCCGTTGTTATTTTCAACAATGTGGTAAGGTCCATGGTCAAGTAATTTCTATTCTGTAACGCATATTAATAGCAAGTATGTACTTTATAATCAGAAAAATTAACTGCCACGCCCAAATTTGGGCGTTTCATATGCCTCTGCCTACCACTTCGAGGATAAAGCTCGAAGTGGTAGGCAGAGGCATATGAAACGCCCAAATTTAACCGTATGCATTTTTTTTATACCACTGATGTATACGGCCCACCTGAATGAAAGTGGTCACCGTACCCTAAGGACGTTGGCAACACCAGAGGTGCAGCACTCACGCTGCCGACCCTTTATAAACCTTCTAAGACCCCTTTTGAAGAGTTCATTCCACAATCTTCTTCTTTCTTTTATATTAATGAATATGTAGAGTTGGGAGCAGCCGCGGGTGATGATACATATGATTCTCATATGCCGACGATACCGCAGTTGTTTATTCAGGAGTGTCATGGAGCGCTGTACGGTCTAGAGCTGAGTATGGTCTGGCAAAAATTGCTGACTGGTTGAATGCAAACCTGCTAACCCTTAATATTAATAAAACCAACTACGTCTGTTTCACTCCAAGTGCAAGATCGCAGCCAAGCCCCGATTTCGGTGTGATACATGGGTGTGACGACTCGTCAGACTTAAACTGCAACTGTCAGAGTTTGCAGCAAGTAACTTCGGTTAAATATCTGGGTGTGATTGTTGATCAAAGGTTGTCATGGCACTCTCACTTAGAAACAACCATGACTAGAGTAAGAAAGCTCAAATGGATATTTAAAACCTTGAGACATGTAATGAATCCAACATTACTAAACAAAATTTATATGGCCCTGGCACAATCTATTATAACATACTGCATTCCCGTATGGGGTGGTGCTACTAAAAACAATTTTTTGGAATTAGAAAGAGCCCAGAGAGCATTAATTAAGGTTATGTATTTTAAGCCCTATAGGTATCCCACTGAGTATCTATATAGAGACAGTGATTTGCTCACAGTTAGGAAACGTTACCTTCTTAATTTAACTTTAACTCTGCACAAGACTCTCACTTTCGATTCCTCCATACTAAAGGAAAGAAGACGTAAAGGCAATGTAGCTATATTTTCAAATGTTCGCTCCGCTTTTGCCATGCGTCAGTATAACACTCAATCGGCATATATATATAACAAAATAAATATAAAATTATGTATCTATCCTATGCTGCTTTACAACTGCAAACATGCGCTTGTGGAATGGCTTAGGTTATATGATGATACTGAACACTTTTTAGTCAGGTAAACTTGAGTACATACATATGTTACGATTCAACACGCACGCAAACATACACACTTACACACATACCTTCACTCACACACCCACAGACACACAAACACACAGCATACAGACATACACAAACACAAGATATACAAATTCCTACTACAATTTTTAACTGTGTAGTTCTTATTAAATCAAATTGATTACTTAAGCTAAGACTATTTTATTAATATTAGGGTCTCGTCATTGTTAAATAGATATAATAAGGGAAGAAGCGAGTCAACCCCAACACAAGTATTTTTATAACTTACAGGAGTTGTCTCAACGTTTAATTTGTATGACAATGTATGAGATGAATAAAACATTTTTATTTATTTTTTATTTAAAAATCTAAGCGTTCGCGGAATAAAGCCTCTATCGGATCCAAGCGTATGCGTGCGTTCCGGAGGCAAAGCGTGAGGTCTATGGCGAGCGGTGCGATGATAGAAGGTAGCCGTGGGCATCATATCAAACAAACATTTGTCCCACCAAACAGGTGGTGAGCCCATTGCCAGAAGCGCAGATAGTTGTATAAATATATATAAATCAAATTGACGTGATGTTACGTGTCGGTATGTGTAAAGGTATGCTAGTCGAGGCTATTTTTTATACTAGTAATAAACAAATACACACCTGATGGTCCATGACACCCTTGGTACGATTGTCCGCCTTGGTGGCGTAACGTTAGCGTATTAATTATTATAAAATTGTCTGGGTACTAGTACTTTGAGATTTGATGGCACCTTTAATTAGTACTTATTTTAGGGCTATTTTTAGAAGAGAGATCGTAGACCCGCTGATTCAGTGTTCTCTATACGATCACTGCGTTAAGCAACTTAGTCATAGCGAAATCTGGTATTTACGTTTAAGAGAGTTTCCGTGCTTCGGAAGGCACGTTAAGACTTAGGTTCCAGTTGCCAGTAAAATAGCAGTCATTAAGCTAAGGTTAAGGCCTTATGGACGGCTAGAAAAAAATCGACAGCAGGCCCAACCTGCACTTGTTCATTTCAAAATAGCAATGGGCTGTTCATCTATTACATGAGACGTTTAATATCCCTCTGCCATCGTAACGGGGATAAGGCGTGATTGTTACGAAAACGTCACCTGATACCTAATGTACCTATTAGCTTTTAAACAGTTGGGAAGAATAACCTTTAGATATAGACTTGTTTGCTTACCTAGTATGACAGTGCCGACGAACAGGCTGAGCGTGACTATCGTGAATGTCGAGAATCTCTGTAACAAAGAATTACCAGGTCTTAATATACCTAAGTGATGACAACTGTACACAGCGGGAATTATCCAGGGTCATTTGTAAAATACCAGCAATATGCTAGGAGTGGATAGCTGAGGTCATAACCAACAATGTTTGACAGTGTTGATTGAAGTACGTATAGTACCCTAGCTCAATAAGTAGTTAATCAGGTTTAAAGTCTGGTCTTCTCTTCATCTTAGTGAACTCCCAGTTGCTATTAAAAGTAGAGTCCAGGGTTCAAATCCAGGTTTAAATTCCTGAAGTCCACTTTCATTTGCCTGCTAGTATGTCTTTTGATTTTCGGTATTGTTGGGAGCGACTGGCGTCTTATTTAACCATGTAGCCCTGCATGGTTACCTCATCGGGATAGTCAACAGGAGCCTGGAGAACTTTGTGGGCACTCAGGGCCAGGATTTCATAAAATTGTACATACATATTGTCACGCCTTTATCCCCGAAGGGGTAAGCAGAGGCATACTATACGCCTAAATTACTCCATATGCAATTTTGTCCCACGTAACAGGTGGTGAGCCCATTGCCGTGTTGATATGGAAAGGCGCAGGCTATGGCGACCTGCTGTTGAAATTTTCAAGCCGCCCATAAGGCATTTAACCGTGCTTAATAACTGCCACTGCAACCTGGACCAACGGCTTTACGTGCCACACGGAAACGCTCGCAAATGTAACTTCCACAAAGTGGTCACCCATCCAAGGACAACCTATAACGAATGTTGCTTAACGCAGTGATCGTTTACAGAACGCTGAGTCAGCGGGGCCATGAGCGCTTTTAATTATAAAATCGTATAGTCATTAAATTGTATAACAGTTTAATTGTTTTCTTGACGTATCTTTTCACTAAAGAGTTAGGTATAAAACGCGCATTAACTCCTTTACAATAAACTATCTTTCCCCCGCGGCTTTACTCGTGATATATTTTGAAATGAAATGAAATTTGAAATGAAATTTATTAAACATAAAGCACTTAAATAACAAAAACATTGTTGAGACCTCCTGTTAGGTAATGACAATACCTGTAACAGAGGGCCTCACTCTTCCACAACTAGAATAAAATAAATACACTATTGAAAACTACTTAGACTAATTTACAAATATTTTAATTGTGTGAGTGTGTGTTAGTGTGTGTGTGTGTGTGTGTGTGTGTGTTTGATGGCATTTAATTTGTATTTTCTTTAAATGATTTATGAGATTTAATAATAATTATTAATTATAATCCCTTTTTTTATATTTGCATCTTTATAAGTTACATGATGTACAGAATGCACTATGTAACAGGAAATAGAAGATTTTCTGTTTGTTCATAATTTATTGTTTTTAACCAGTCTGATAATGTTTGTTTGCAATCGTAATAGGTTTGTTGGTAAATAGTTTTTTTTTGTTTATAATATTATAGAGAAATGAAGCTTGGACACTGTATTGACGTCTTGCAGTAGATGTACGCATTCTTTTTATACTTATTATTGCATATCTCCGACGTCTATCTTGTATGATCGGTCTAAATTCAATAGTCTTATGCATTCTTAATGTTGACTTTAATATATACAGTTGTCTTACTGTCATCAAGTCATTTTGATTACATAGTTTCACTGTAGATATGGCTTAAAAAACATAGTTTTTAGAAGGGCTCGGTGTGATCTTTCCAGTTCTAGAAATTTTACTTTTGTAGCTCCACCCCAGACGGGTATGCAGTATGTAATAACAGATTCAGCAAGTATGACGTATATTCGTTTGAGAAGTTCCTTATGACAGGTATGCATTAATGCTTTAAAGGTCCATATCATTTTCCTACAGCGATCATTCATTAATTCTATTTGATCGCGCCAGTATAGTTGCTGATCTAAATATTTAGTTTTTCTTGATTCCTAAATATTTAGTTTTTTCTACCTTCTGAATAGTAGGACACGAGCAATTTATATCATGACTACAACCTTTTTCATGAATTATTATGCTAAAACTATTATTAGGTTGAGATTTTTTTCCGAGTGAAAAGCAAATATAGTTTGTTTTATTTGTATTTAACGTCGGTAGGTTAGTTCTTAGCCACAGAGTTATTGTAGTCATTCTATCTTCAGTGTCTCTTTGGAATAGTTTCCAGTTATCTCCTGAAAAAACCATCGCGGTGTCATCAGCATATGCGAATATCCGGGTTCCACCTGTCTCTAATTTACACATATCATTTATGTAGATGAGAAACAAAGTAGGCCCAAGCACACTGCCCTGTGGAACACCAAACGCAACGTCGGCATCATCACTAATTATTTGTCCAATTTTTACTCTTTGTGTTCGAGTCGTAACATAGCTTTTGAGTAATGCCAATGGTATTCCTCTGACTCCTATGTGTTCCAATTTGCGTACCAATATAGAAATTGAAACGGTATCGAAGGCCTTTTTTAAGTCAAGAAAGACTGTGATACACTTCTTGCCTTTATCAAGTTGTTTAGTAATAAATGTAGTTATAGCAGTCACTGCATCTTCAGTTGATAGACCCTGCCGAAATCCATGTTGTGATTTTGTTAATATTTGTTGTTTGTTCAAGTAAGAGACTAACCTTTATTTATCATTATCTCCAGTATTTTTGAAATACACGGTAGTACAGATATTGGTCTGTAGTTGCTAACGTCATCCCTAGCACCGTTTTTATGAATTGGAGTGATTACTGATTTTTTTAACAAGTAGGGAAGATGACTTTATCGAAGCACAAGTTCGTTAGGTGAACAATTATTGGAGTTATTTCTTTAAAAGCCATCTTTATGAAGGTTGTTGGTATGTTATCCCACCCTGGAGCACTATTTGACTTTAAGCCCATTACTGTGGAATACACCTCATCTATATCTGTATCTAATAATACGAAAGATGTTAATTGCGTATCATAATTGTAAAAGAGACGGTCAGTGTTCGGAATCGATTTCAGTGTAATGTCCTTTGCAAGTTGTTTGCCAATACTAGCAAAGTAATCATTTAATAAATTTACCGACTCTAACTGTGATTTTTTTATTTCCAATAAATTTCTTTTATCCGTTTTAGATTGTCTAATATGCGTTATATTTTTGATATTATTCCACAATTCCTTGCTATTTTTAAATGAATTTGTCAATAACTCACTTTCGTATTTACGTTTTAGTTTTTTTATTAACTGATTGCAGTAATTTCTATATCTCTTGTAACTTATTTTAAGTTTATTTTTATTTTTATTAATTTTTATTTTTATTTTTTTATTCTTATTTTTTTTTTGTTTTTTTTTATTTCATCATATGGTTCAGCTCGTAGTTTTTTTTGCATGCTGTTTCTATTTTAATACATCGTAGTATTCCCGGAGTTATCCAAGGTTTTATACATCTCTTGTTTTTAGGAATGTTTACGGTTTTGGTGTTTTGCTGGATTGCTTCCGTTATTTTATTAATCAAAAGCTCCGTTAAGGTATTGGGGTAATCACAATACATTAGCCCATTGTTGTCGGTTAAGGTTTGTAATGCTTTTTGAAAGTCTGTTACTATTTTTGTTTTTTTGACCTTATTTATTTGCTGAATATTAGTTAAGTTTAAGTATAGCAAGGAGTGGTCCGTGATTGTTGTGTTTAGTATTGCGATTTCAGCAGATGTCTTGTCTTTGTTTAATTTTAACATAAAGTCATCTAAACAATATTTATTGTCGGAAAACTGTGTCCGATCATCAACCCATGCAAACTTAGCATAGATAAGTAATTTTGTCTATTGTTATGTTCATGTGTTTCCTCAGTTGCAGTCGGTTTGAGGTTTATATTGATATCCCCTGTCAGTGTTATACAGCTATGTGATTTTATCGTTTCGAAATATGAGTTAAGAGAATCAATAAACAAATCCGCATTCTTATTAGACGGAGATCTATATATGCCAGTATTTATATTATTATTGACATTGATTTCGAGCGCAGAGGCATGCTTTAATTGTATTTCTTTGACGTGAGCTTTGACGTTATTTGCTATATAGGCCACTACTCCATCGTTTTTATTAAGATGAATTGTTGAGTAATACATTGTGTATTGTGAAATGTAGGGAATAGGTTTATTTAAGTTAATATGACTTTCAGTGAGTATCAGAATATCTGGACCAAATTTTAAGTTAGCTAATGTTACCTGCATGTCATCAATATTGTTGTACACGCTCCTTATGTTTTGGCCAAATATTTTTAAACCACTATGCTTTGGCCGTATGTATTTGGGCCAGTTTTCTATATTGCAGCGACTTATCGCTCTAACATTTCCCGGGCTTACCCGGGAAATGTTAGTTATGTCTAAGTCTTCTATTGTATATAAATGATGATCCATTTGACATTTGAGTACAGAATTGAAGGTTAACTAGGTCATATCTGTGTGTGTTGGTCATGTAAGTTATATTATTTCGGGTTTTTATGGTTGATATACTCGTATTTATGAGACTTGTGATGTGATGTAAATAAGCGCCTGCATACATAACAATGCAAGTATATTTTCTGGTTAGAAATAATATATATAAATGACACGTTGATGTACATTTATGCCCTGAGATATAGATTGGTAGTGTGTATGTATTGATATGTTTGAAATTTTTATGTGTGTGTGTATTAAAAAACTTAACTCTTAGCATAAGATAACAGATTAAAAAATAAGAAATTGAGATTAATTTTTAAGATATTGAGTTATAAGAAAATAGACTTCCTGCAATGGAATACAACTAACTGACACTAGTCATATACCAAGAGCCAATTGTTGTATTTGAGCTTCAGACTTAATGGTGATTCTTTGTGAATTTTCATCCCTTTTTAGGTATATTCTCCCGTAGGCTGTCCAACAAAATTTATACTTCTTAGCTTTGACCAGATCACGTGCCAGGAAGTGAAGTCAAGAAACTTTTGCAGTAAGTTGCTCCGAAACAAAAATGGGTACATCGCTATTAGTGCGGCTCCCTACGTGTTTGGCAGCAAGCTTGTTTTTATGAGTGGTATTAAAGCTCTTGCAAGCTTTTAAAAAATCGTTTTTTATAATGGTGGATGTAACCTCTACCACCACTGTGGGGTTACGTACTCGTCCTTCTTTCTTGCTGCCAAGCCTGTATACATCATTTATATCTTTCTTTTCTAGTTGACAGTTTAAGTTTTTCGAAAGATTTACTACCATCTCGACCAAATCTTCTTTTGTCTCTCCACTTGCTTTAGGAATGTTTTTTTTTATTTCTAGATTCGTTTTGCGGCTTGAAATCTGTAGGTCTTCAATTTTATTTTCCAAAATAGTTGTATAGTCGCGATCCCCTGCACCTTTCCTCTCCATTTCCTCAATTTTCTTTTTTAGTTCCTCATTCTGGGCAGAGATAAACGCTTCAGTGTTCTCAGTGTTTATATTTGTTTGTTTAATGTCTGTTAGAAAAGCTCCTATCTTTTTTATTTCCTTCTGTTGTTTTTGCATAAGTGAAGATATAAAGTTCTTAATATCAGAGGTATCCTCATCTTCTCTTCTCCTTTTGCTTCGGCTAAAGATAAACTGTTCTGGCGTTTTATCTTGTTGCATGTTGTTTAGGTTTGACTCAGATAATGTTTTTTCCATTTTATTATATATTTTATTTATATATATAAATGTATATATTATATAATTTTATGCTTACTTTACTTTGTATTATGATAAACGTAGACTGTTTTTATGTTACTATAGATGTATATTGATTCCTATTTTATTTTTCTAATTGATCTCAATTGAATAGTAATTAAACAAATTTTAATTTTATTTAAATTTCCGTCCAAATTTGAAATGCAGTTATGGCAACACTATAATTCCAAAGATATGACAGCGATATCCTGTGACAGCTGTCGTAATTTGACTCAACATAAGCAAATGACAGTTGACGTACCAAATAATTGATGGCGGTAGATGGTTCTTGACGCAGTCCCGTAACTATGTCTGTTTCAGCTGTTCGTGTCCTTCTCACGCAGTCGCTTAGCTCTTCAGAATTATGCGCTCCTGGTACTTCTTACTTAATTCACCAATCTTATTTTTTAATTTCTTTTTTAAATAGATTTTATTTTTATATTTTAACCAAGATTAATAGCGGGCAAGCGTCTATTCGCTTTCGCGGTCCAAGGGGAAGAGGATATTTTGAACCCCCGTCGCCCTATTTAACAGTTTTTGTTAACATTTATGGTTACTGCTCCGCTCTCCAGGGTAGTAGCGTGATGATATATCATCACGCTTACAGCCTATAGCCTACCGCGATAGGCTATTCAACTCAACAATATAAAAGCATCTACAATACCAAACATAATCGGCTATAACTCACACTACACTACAAATATAAAAAATCAAAACGATGGAGTAGTATTGTACATTAAGTCGACTATCCAGTGTTCGGTTACGGAACCAGAAATCATAGATGGAACTAACCTATTGTGCAAAATAGGAGAGAGCATTGCAATTTTAGCCATTTACAGATCTCCTTCTTACCCAGATATTGACAGCTTTTTGTATAGTTTGGATACAATATTGGTATCTTTAGCAAACACGTCACACATTGCGTTGATAGGTGACATAAATATTGATATCAAACCCAACAACATAGATAAACATTCGAATGAATATCTCACATTTACTGCTGCCCATGGATTACTACCAGCCCACCTTTACCCCACAAGGTTAAAAAACTGCCTAGATCACGTCCTCTTAAAGACCAGACTTTTAGCTACCTGTGCTGTAATAGAGACCCTTATAACCGACCATGTACCAATATTTGTAAGTCTACAACTAGAGAACCCGAAACCAAGATATTTTTATACAACTAAAATTACTAATTTAAAAAGTGTCCTGGCAGACATTGAAAGTACAGACTTTACCGCAGTTCTTTTAACTAATGACGCAAACCATCAGCCAATATCTTATCCTCATCATTAGGCCAAATAATAACCAAGCATACTCGGCACACGAACGTTCCGAAAAAAAATCGAAATATAAAGGCTTGGATCACTCCGGGCCTACTCCGTTGTATCCGCAATCGGGACAAAATGCACAAAGAGCTAAGACTACAACCAGAAAATCCTATCTTAAAATTAACGTACACTCGCTATCGCAATTTTTGCAATTCGTTATTGCGCAAATTAAAGTCAAATTATGAAAAGAATGAATTCGAGAATAGGAAGAATAATCCTAAAGCCACCTGGGAACTAATTAAAACCATAACACACACTAACCAAACATCAACTCCACCCAGAGAACTGCTAAAGACCGAAACAGATGAAATCAACGCGGCAAATGCGGTCAACAACTATTACGCCAACATAGGACATACTTTAGCCACTAAAATACAGAAACAGCGCACGATCATACCTACTTATCCAGGTCCTATAACAACATGCAATTCAATATGCTTATTAGAAACAGATTACAGCGAAGTAGAGAATATCATTAGCAATCTTAAATCCGACACCGCTGTAGGAATTGACAATATCTCTGTTAATATATTGAAATTAACCAACAAAACACTAGTTCCTTACATTACCCATATTTGTAACCTAGCAATTTTGACCGGTGTGTTCCCGGATATCTTCAAAATAGCTCTAGTCCACCCTATCCACAAGGGAGGGGATAGAGACAGCGTGAACAATTACAGGCCAATATCAGTGTTACCAGCTTTATCCAAAATTTTGGAAAGACTGCTGAACACTCGTCTGCTGGGCTATATCCGGGCCAATCATTTGCTGTCTGAAAACCAGTACGGTTTCAGGGCAGGTATAGCTACGGAGGACGCCGTTGTTAGTTTTTCTAAAAAAATATCTCAACTTATGGATAGCAAAAATATGTGCCTTGGGATTTTTCTGGATATATCGAAAGCGTTCGATTCTGTCTCTGTTCCAATACTCCTTTCCAAACTAGAAAAAATAGGCATACGCGGGATTGCACTAGAAATTTTCACAAGTTATCTCACAAATAGATACCAGCACGTTAAAATTGGCGATGTGATCAGTAACAAAACTAAAATTGAATACGGTGTTCCTCAGGGAAGTATTTTGGGCCCTACACTTTTTCTAATCTACATAAACGACCTGTGTTCCCTTTCATTGACCAACTCTTACTTTTTCACCTATGCTGATGATACAGCCTTATTGGTACACGGAAGGGACTGGGAGGAAACTAATTATCTTGCCCAAGGAGCTCTAAATGTAGTGGTAGATTGGTTCGATAAGAACTTGTTAACCTTGAACACGGATAAAACAAAAATAGTAACATTTTCAATAAGTAACCGTACTCAGCCTAAAATACCTCTTAACCTGAGGGTCCACACCTGCCCTGGACTCCAGCCCTGCAACTGCCCTCTGCTCCAGACGGTACCTGACGTTAAATACCTGGGAGTATTAATAGATAAGCACCTCAATTGGCATCAGCATATAGACAATATAGTGGAGAGGACTCGAAAACTAATCTACATGTTTAAGAAACTACGCCACTCGGTAGATACCATGACACTTAGAACCGTGTACTTCTCACTTTGCCAATCTTTGATTACCTACTGCCTTCCAGTGTGGGGAGGCGCTTGCAAAACCCACTTTTTAAAGTTGGAGCGGGCTCAAAGAGCTGTCCTAAAAAAAAAAAAAAAAAGGTAATGTTCTGCAAGCCTTATAGGCATCCCACAACGGAGCTATATAAAACATGCCAAGTGCTAACAGTGAGGAAACTGTTTGTACTGCAGTGTATTATCAGACAACATCATATTCCCATGAAAATAATTACGAAGCGTAGGGCCGACATCGTCTTCCCGTGTAATAGAATCTACACTACTTTTATCAAGCACCAGTACCACTACCTTAGTACACAAATATATAATAAGATAAATAGACTACACTACATGCACAAACTCAGTCTTTATCAATGCAAAAATCGTATCAAGTCGTGGTTGATGGAACAGACTTATGATAGTATAGAGGCTCTACTTCTTACTCCGACTTAGACGGAGCGCAAATATAAATACGCACCATATCTCATACCCAATACATCATAATGCAAACTACGCACATATACACACATGCATACACACACACGCACACACACAAACATACGCGCACACACACACACACACACACACACACATACACACACACATACACACACTTACAAACACACACGCACGCACGCACGCATGCACGCATACACGCACCCACAAATGCACATACTACACATAACACTTTTTGAATAGTATTGTTCATTGTTTTAATAAGGTAGACAGCCATTTCCGACACAAAGACTATTCGCTTAAGACTATTATTGAAGGGACACTGGTTGCCAAGTCACAGGCGTAAGCCTAGTTTGGGAGCCAGGATACCTAATTATTGATTCTGTCATTTCCTTTAATCGTAATATTGTGTGGAATTTGTAATTTTCTTGGAAATAAACTATTATTAAACTAAAAAAAAAAAAAAAATTTTTTTTAATTCGGACCTGCCTTAGATTAGCGCGTTCAACCAAACAAGCAAACAAACTCTTCAACTTTATATATTATTATAGATATACTCTACTTACAAAACATCTATTCGAATGATTTTCCTTAAACATTCGCGCAATGCAGTGATTGTCTATGCACTTAAGAGCAACCATTCACCATTCAAGGCGACTTTGAATTTATAACTATTCAAAGTCACCACTTGTTCCGTACACTTTGTAATAAAAGCTACGGAAGTAATACATAAAGGTCTTAGAATTAGAATACAATTACATTCGTAATGAGTCGAATATAAAATTTTATTTAATACATACACGTAATATGGGCCTAGACTAAAGTCGTGTTTGAACATTTTGATACTTAATTGGACTTGTGTTAACTCTTTTTTACTCATTCTGCTATTTGGGGGTAAAATAACAGAATGAGTAAAAAAGAGTTAAAAAATTTCTATCAATTTAAATTTTTAAGCGGCGCAAAGCTCGCCATTTCCACAGATCTCATTTAAAAAAAAAAGTTAATTTCTGGAATCTACTTGCTTGTTATAAAATTTCTGCTCCAAATTCAGCTATCGCTCGAGAATGCACGTGAGATGAGGAAAGAAAACAGGAAATCCTACCTTAAAATTAAAAGTGGAAGAAATTTTCGCAGCCCAGTTGGACACGAACCAACGTCTTCTGGTTGAACGCACCAAACGTGTGTACATTGGTAAACACGTTTGGTGTAATTGCACACCACCGATACCTGCTCGAAACTGACGAATTAATCCACCTCTATACGTCTAAAGGCGACGTAAAGCGCCATCTACCAGCACTTAGCAAAGTTGCACGGTACGAATGTTTAAAATTGCATCTATAATCATTTGATTTGTGATGACACTTGCCTACACATAAGAAACAATTTGAAACGCAATTAGTATGCTAACTTTTTCCTAAATTAAAATTTGAAAGTGAAATTTTTTTGCAGTTGCGAGCTGGACTCGTACCAAAGTCCTCTGGTTGAACGCATCAAACGTGTTTATCAATTACACCACCGAAAGCTACTCGAAACTGACGAATTAATCCAGCTCTTCATCTTAAGGCGACGTAAAGCGCCATCTACCAGCACTTAGCAAAGTTACATGGTACGAATGTATAGAATTGTAACCATATCAACCATAAGACTTTGGTTCGAGTCCAGCTCGAGACTGAAAAATGTTTCCACATTCAATTAAAATTCAGGGTAGAGTTAGCATACTAATTGTCCGAACACACAATAGCGTAGTAGCCTATTACTATGTGTTTTGTCCAATATACAACTGGTGAAACGTGGGCGTACAATATGCTGCCTAACCAATCGAAAAAAAGACGTGGACAGGACAATTGCTTTCACTAGAACAGTCACTACGTTTTCCAACAATCCGGCTACGTGGGACTGCGAGGGACAAATTTACGGAATAGGAGGAAGCCAATTGCCTTCACCGGGCACTTATACAGGAGAAAATCTATAACCATTTTAAAATCGGTGGCAAAATTCCAACTGCCTATCATATAAAATCTCTGCAGTCCAAGCATTAATTTGTTACTAGAGTGAAATCTGTGCCCGGAACAATAAATAATCTATATGTTAATCCAGGTTGTCAGCTACACACATTTTTTTTGCCAAATCCCGTCGTATGAGCGTATTGAAGAAACAAACATACACACTCAGAAATTTTGGCCTGTAGAATATTATGTACTGATGATTACAATTAAGTACTATGATGAATACAACCTCTTTCCTGATGCCAGGGAAGATAGCGAGAAAGGCGATGTAGAGTGTGAGTGCGGCGATAAGCAGCGCAAGCGCCGGCACATCCGCCGCAACGGCAGTTCGATTGTGGTACGCGTATAGAGTCGGCCCGCCTTCCTCGCGAAACGCGTCGAACCACCCCTTCATCGCTCACCCAGCCTGCAACAAATTATAACATGATTGAGAACATAGCCGGTTTATACTTAGTAGGCTTGGTATCTTGCGGGACATGCTGCTAGTTAGATGCCTTCTCCATTGAAATAAAGAAAACTTTCTCGTCTTTGCTTTTATCTAGTTGCTTTCAAACTTTATTTGGATTTGGAGACGGCGCTCAGCTGTTATGGGCTTGAGGTCAGACGGCTGTCAAAGTTAATAAAATCTGACAGCTGTTTGAAATCCTAAACAGAGCACCTGTGCCAGAGCCTAGCCTGTTTGTCAGTAGGTGCATCAATTGAAGGCGAGGTAGACTTAAACTCTAAAGATCTTAGGGGGTGACTGTCTACCATCGTGGAGCCCCAGTTCACCCAGAATGTACTTTTAGTACCATTACTAATCGTAATTCTATCGGGATGCCAAAGATGATGTAAGTAATGCTAAGATATGGGCAAAGTACATACTATATATGGGTGTCTTTTACAGTATTAGAAGCGACTATCACCTGAACACCTAACCATTACAGTCAATTCCAATAGGCCATAGCCTCAACCGTCAATCAGCAGATATATCAAATCATCATATAATTTCATAAACTTGCACTAGAAAATGTCGGAGGGAGAGACTGGATGCGGAAGGCACCGAACCGACTGTTGTCGTGAATTGTGAGAGGCCTACGTCCAGCAGTAGAGTGTGAATTGACTCATCCTACTATTATTATAAACGCGAAAGTTTGTAAGAATGGATGTTTGTTACTCTTTCACGCAAAAACTACTATGGATTTTGATGAAACTTTACAATAATATGGCTTATACATCAGAACAACACATAGGCTACTTTTTATCCCGGGAATTAGTTCTTGTGGGAAACGGAAACGGGAGCTCTTCACTACGCGTACGGAGCCGCGGGCGTCAACTAGTATGTTATATCTATTATGTATTCCAAATACAGTAAAAAATGAACGTGTAATAAATAAATGATTGATTGAGTAATTTACTGAGCCTCTAATGGATTTGGATATTTATTTGCTCTAATTCATATATCCTATTCGAATTACATACGAAGCAGTAACTAATAGGCTAATAGAAGTGAACCGCCGACTGTTTGCAAACCATTATCGTTAACCAGCTCTGTAATAAACAGGCATAATTATATGTCTCGTAATTTATGGACAGCCTAAGCATAATGATCGTAGGTATAAATTCGTATTCTAATTTATAGTTTAGCTAGGTAACATAGAAGACTGCCCAAGTCTGTCGTCAAGGTATTATTTATTTATTATTCTTGGATTTTCTCGGCTTTAGAAATGCCAAAGTAAAGTAATTTCAATCTTCCTTGTTATTTATATTTTGTTTGTTTATCAGATGACCCGCCTGGCTTTGCCCGTGACATACTTCGAACCCCGTGGCACCCATTTAATCCCGTCGTTTATTAATTTCACAGTAATGTATGAAGATTTTCCAAATTAGTTGATTACTTCTCCGCTCTCCAGTCCAGCCCGCACGGCCCGGTCGAATTATGGTTACACGAAATTAATTTCTTTGCGCATTTTTTTTTTGCAAGGTGTAAAGGGTCAAAATAATCTTCATAAAATGCTGAAACTAATTAACATATTAAAAATGATAAGGATTAATAATGTATTTGTGTAAATAGCCTTCAAATTACCGCTTTATAATTGCTGTTTTTATTAAGAATAAAAATGAATATAGTTTGTTATCATTAAAAGATAGACATATGCCGCCGCGGACTTTTTTGTAGGCCTATATTAGACACACAATTCCAACATACACTATTTTGTTATATCTCAAAGGGTTTAGGCAGCGTTTTCGTTAAAAGCTCCCAGACGGCTTATGTTTTCTAACACCCCCAACATATTATCGTTATAATTGAGTCAATGTTACAAAAACTTAGTAAATTATACATAAAAACCTGCCCTACGAATCACTCTATCTTTTAAAAATAAAAAGGCGTGTGGCACTCTGAGACTGCCGCCGCAAAGCTATTGCATAGCATACCTTTGTTTTTCTTTGATATTAATTCAAGTTACACTAAAAGTTTCCGTGCTTCGGAAGGCACGTTAAGCCGTTGGTCCCGGTTGCCAGTAAAATGGCAGTCGTTAAGCCTGGTTGAAGGCCTTATGTGCGGCTTGAAAAATTTCAACAGCAGGTAGCCACAACCTGCGTCTGTCTATTTCAACACGGCAATGGGGTCACCACCTATTACGTGGGACAGGAATCCACACTGTGAAAAGTGGGCATATAATATGCCTCTGCCACCCCTTCGGGGATAAGGCGTGATGGATATTTATTTATTATTATTTTACTAAAAAATACAAAAAAAAACCCAAAAAAAACACCCTTACTCTCACTCTCACCCTCACAGTCACCCTCATCCTCACACTCACACTCACTATCATCACGTCTCAATCCGTGCGAGCTTCGTACAATCGTACCATATACTATATGTACATACACGTTAAGCCAACACTCGGCCGTGCTCGGTGAACTTCATATGACCTCGTCTCGACCTTTGTCTTAGGTATTTTCCTTACGGAATTTCTTGATTAAAGCCCGCGATAAAAACTATGCAATAGCTTAAAACTGCATCGAAATTCGTTGCGTAGTTTTAAAGATCTAAGCATACATAGGGATAGACAGCGAAAAACGACTTTGTTTTATAATATGTAGTGATGATGTCTTATCCCCGATCGCCCACATTTCACCATGCGTATTTCTATTCCACGTAATAGGTGGTGATATATATTTAGTATTCAAGTCGATAGTTGTTTGTTCGTGTTCTTCATTTAAAGGTACGGTCTTGTAGATAGCAGCGTATTACGTATCATTTATTCAAAGTTTTACCCCAGTAAAGCGACGAAAGCTATATTTTATTTTTTGGCAGACTAGCAACAACACAGGTTACACTCGCACTGCCAGTCCTACTTATTGACGAGATGAAATGGACAGAGCCCGGCTGTGACTACCGGCTGTTGAGTTCATGTCGCCCGTGAGGCTTATTTATTAATCAATACACATATTCTGGCGCAGTTTCTTGTCTTTGATTTTGTTACCCAGAAATTAATTTTACAATCTAAGTACATGATTTTGCCATAATTTTATTCTTGTATTTATCTAATTTCTGAATTTCAAAAATTTGTTGTTACCGTTTAGTGGTATTTTCTGACACTCGTATGTACTTTACGCAGTTAACAACATTTTGGTTTTCAAATCTTCTTTTTCTAATAGACGACAGACTGAATTGTATTAAATTTATTCTTTACACTTGCAAAAGTTGAATGTAAAATATTTATTGATTTGAAATTCAGGGACGCCACTAAGATTCCGGGGTTCTATAAGAACCTCACCTGATGGTAGATGCGCCAGGGCAAAAACTTATAAAAGTATTGGAGTTCAGAAGAAACCAATGATATCAGAATTAGTGAGTAGAGAATTTTGTGAATAGATAAATATGAATATCGTTGGGACAACTCAAATAACGCCATCTGATTCCAAACTAAGCAGAGCTGGTACTATGGTAACCAGAAAGCTGATAATGGTGCATATCATGATCACATAAAAGGAATTTTAGTGATTTCAGATACAAATTTAGTGCTGTTTATAATATCACCATGTTTAGTTCGACGTAATAACAGAAAAGCATTTGGCAATCTCTTAATAAAAATAAGAAAATTTTAGAGAAATTTAATTTAGTGGTTTCAACAACAGAATTAGCAATTTCTAAATACAGATACAGATATATTTCTAAATACATACATATTATAGATAAATAACACCCCGACACAGAATAAACCATCGTGCTCATCACACAAAGTTTTATCCTGGGTGGGAATGATGATGAAAAAATGATGCAGTCTGTATACGAGTATATCAGTGTATTGTGCAAGTGCTGCCACGTTGTCTACGGGAAACGGACGTGGTTGCGTTTTATGGAGTACTCAGTGGAGCTGATAATTAATAAATCTTCTGCACTTGTGATCCTCTGCCGATTGTACGCCTTGCGTAATTGTAACCACTTAGTGTGAAACACATAGTCTAATTTACTAAAACGCAAACGCTAGCAATTTTGTTGCACTGACTGCGGTTATACACCTTGTACGAAATAAAGTTTACAAGTAGGTGTGACTGTTGTACTTTTGCAATTGGTATCAAATTGCGAGGTTATGTTTTTTTTAGTTTGTGTTTCGAAATCTGACATGACAAAAGAGCAACAATAAAGAAATAAAATATTTTAGGGTTTATTATTTTCTTATACATATTTGATTTGGCCTATAAATATGTTCTAAAATTTGTATCCAGTTGAATTATATTAGGGCATTTATAAAAAAAAAATGGAATGCAATTTATGGATTCTTATAAGAAGAGTAAATGACAACCAACCGTAGGCATAAGATCGCAGTGATCGTTTACAAAAGACTGAACCAGAGAGGCTAAGAGCCCAGCACGTAGCATAATCTATTATAATATATAATCTATTATACAGAAAAATAAAATTGAAGTATCTGTTTGTAATTCAAAATTAACAGCTACTGACTAATAAAGAAGTAAGAAAGTAGCTATACAATACTTATACTTACATAAAAACACTTTTTTTATCAGTCTCTTTGTTTCGGGTTATTATAACGGAATTTAACTGGCATAAGGAGCAGCTAAGGCAACATTTTATCCCCATATTCCCACGGGAAATGTGACTAAGTTGGTCAAGCCGCGAGGAGTCTGCTAATAATTATGTCTAGGATGTAGCTTTAGTAAAAACAAATCAACTACAGGTTTCTCGAAGTAAAGATATTCATCGAAACCTTGAAGTAAATTTTAATAGACAGGATGTTACTTAGAATTATATTAATATTAGATAGAGATTTTGTAAAAAAAAACAAACACAACAAATGACAAAACAAATTAAAACGTTAGCCTTTAGCATGCAAAGATCTTGACATTAATAAAAGGTGAAACTATCGGAAGTATCGACGTTGACAGCTATGAGGCGCCATGCTGTTGGGAGAATGTTGAACGGAATTCCAAACAAGGCAAGAGACAGACTCGCATAGACGACATAAGACAGACTCGCATAGACGACATAAGACAATGCTCTTATGTATCTAAAACCGATGAAATTAGACCCAATTTACAAGCAAGTGTGGTGAAATAATAATAATGCTCTGAGCGCGCTTAAATTGTATGGATAGTGGACTGATTTCCACTATCAGTTTTGTATTTTTTATATTATAATTTAACCGCGGTCAGATTGAATGAATTCAAAATAAGTATGTTTTCAATACACTTACTCATAATATGGCTCTAATCTCACCGCAATTAGACACATAATGATACCTATTTTCAAACTGTGGTTTTTTGATTGTGATTTAATCACTAGTGGGATAATAGATTTTTATAGCACTGGTTGAAATGCATTATTCTTAAAAAAAAATCGATACAAAAAAGATCGCGTTCAACAGAACAAATAAATTAATATACCTACCTATTGCTAAACCAGGAACGACTAGAGCAAGTGAATGAAATTGTGTATTTAGGGAGTATGTTTAGCGCGGATGGAAGATGTGATTCGGATGTAGAACGGCGAGTAGCTGCCGGAAACAGAGTTAACGGTGCTTAGTCTCAATTAGTAAAGCGACAAAGCATCGTAAAAGAAGCACGACTAGCGATTCATAACGCGGTAGCGAAACCTGGGTATGTCAGCAGATGCATGAAAGTAAATTGAATGCTGTAGAGATGCGATCACTTCGAAAATTGTGCGGCGTTACTTTGGCCGACCGAGTACGTAACGAAGTGATACGCAATATGGCAGGTTTGAATGAAACTGTCAGCGTTAAGCTGGAAAAGGGCGTGCTCCGTTGGTTTGGATACGTCCAACGAATGAGTGAGGAACGATTGACGAAGAATATATATTGTGCGAAAGTAGAGGGTAGAAGAAGTCAGGGTAGGCCGAGACTTACATTTGAAGACCACGTGAGCAGATTGCTCGAAAACGGAAAGGTCAAAAGTACTCGGATACCCAGACGTGCGTGTATGAAGCGATTAATGAATCTTGATGAAGCGAAAGAAGTATGCATGGACGATGCTGGCGATCTGTCCTCTATGACTACACCGTCAGGGATGCAGCGTGAAGATAGATAGTTTTTTTAGTTACCTGTTGCTTGTTCATTTCATGCAACTTCGTATTTAAATAGAAAATGTCATCTTGTACGTGTATAATAAACAAAACTTTCACTACAAATATAACTTTTGTTGTCTCTCTGTTTAAAACTTTATACAACAACTTTAACAAATAAAATGAATCCTTTTCTTTACTCCGTGGTCAATGCGCGCGCATTAAAAAAAGAACTAAATAATTGTTCTCGCCAGTACCAAAAAGTTTCACAATTCGTTTTCCCTGTTGAAATTAAAGTTATATATTAATTAAAATGTCCACAAGTACTAGTTATGAAAAAAACGATTTATGTAGTACCTACACCGCCCGATATAAGATGTGAAGCCCTTAACGTTATAGAAAGTTTACTCCCTGAAAACTCCAAGGAAAAATACCTATTTGTTTTATTTAGTATTATATTATTCATAAGTGTATTGAAAAACGTCGTATGATACACGTGTGTATTGTTGATTACCGTCTTCAATCACCAACTTTACCACACTTGTACCATAATCTACTATTGTCATTTTAATTGAAGTATTTTTTAAATCTGCCGCTTAGTAACATTCATTATTATAATTATTGGAAATTTATGCTCAGAATTTTTTTCTCGAAATGTTGAAAACATTCGTGAATCCAAGTACATTTTTTTTATTTTACGTGTGGAATTCCTCATGGGTGCAATGCCGGACTCGTACCGACTAAAACCACATGGTGATCTTCCATTTGTCTATGGCCAGGAGTCCCGGGTAAGCCCTCGAGAGGATAGCCCAGGGCTCCCAGTAGACTTTATCCGCCAACGCGGTATCGTCTTTGGGGGGAGGGGGGTCCGGGTCTTATCCCGCTTCTTTGGGGGTCCGGTGTAATTCCGCTTCTTTGGGGAGGATTCGGGTGCCGTCCTACTTTCTTGAGGAGGTGAAAGGCGTACGCGTAGTTTAAATTCAAGTACCTACTAATATTAAATAAGCTAGAGGACACCTGGGATGTGAAGTTTCCCATTACCTGTTTCCCACAGTAAACTGTTTCTGGGATAAAAAATAGCATATATGTTAATGCCGGTTTTCAGCTACTTCTGACCAAACTTAATCAAAGTGATTAGCCGTTTGAGCGTGAAGATGAGTAACAAACTCATACACAACCACAATTCGCCTTTATAATTTTTGCCAAATGCTACTCAATCACTCTCTAATCCCTGAACTATTTTGAAATCTGGTTTACAGATAATTGACACCCTAGATTAGCACATAGGCTTATCTCGAGAACAAATTCTACTTACCAGTTTTTATACCCACGCGGGAGACGCCGCGGTTATTTACTAGTACTTTTATAATGCACCTGTCTTAATGTTCTAAAATTGTTTACAAATGCATCACGTTATTTAGCTGAATGATGTTAGTTTTAGTAACCCATTGTGTATTGTCCTATAATTCGTGAGAATTTAAGTGGGAGGTCAGATTTGCGCAGTACCAGAAGAAAATCACGGTCATGGTCAGGGTCGTTTGTTATAGGTACCCTTAAACGAATACAATTTAAATATCTTTTCGAATTTATTTTAATCTTGCGGAGTTACTAAAATCCCTTCACGTAGGAATACGTAGCTAAAATGTAGCAATGTTTGTCAGTTTCAACAAAAAATCCGTTTAAAAATCAAACCAGCTATTTCAAAGATTAGACAAAACCAACCGACTTCGGTATAGATACAAATAAAAAAACTATTTAATTATCTGTATAATAAGGATTGTTATTTGTTTGCAAAACTAGATTCTAGAACTATTCAGATTCTTCACGAGTATGGGTCTAAGGACTCCGGTTTGACCTAGCCGTCCTTAGCAGAGTCAGGCGCAACGTGTTCCTGTACACGTTTATCTATAGAGAAATTGGAATGAAAAATTCGATAAGAAATTAATTTCCAAACGACAAGCAAATGTAACCATTTTCGGCGGCTAAAGCATCCGCTATACGATTGTATTACAGTGTCCCATTAAAGATGACCTTTGATTGGTCTTACCAAGGACGATATAGGCCATCATGGCCGTCTATTGAATAGTAACAAGTAAAAGTTAATTAATGTTTTTAAACTTTCGCGGCTCATATTTATGATATTTCGGGACTTATTCGTAAAAAGTCACTTTGGTTGGGGCGCTAGATTAAAACCGAGCCACAAACGCCTAAGGTTGTTCAGGATTCAAGGGTTGCCGTTCGAGGATATACCGTTTCCTGGTCGCATACAGCCATGAAGAAGCACTAGGTAGTTTTAGACGGTTCGAGACCAAGTAGCTCGGTTCTTTTAAAACATAAACAAATAAAAGTGCAATCAATAATTCAATTAACAGTTAAACTATTTATGTGATAGTAGTGTCGACTGTCGATCATTATGCCCGCCGTGGCCATGGTAACACCTTTGTTTAGAAGAAAATATTTAACGTCTGTAAAGGAAAACAGTTGCCAGTTGTCAACTGCAGTGATTCAATCTCAAGTAATGTGAAATGTAAACAAAGATAAATGCAATAACGATTAACAAGTTATATTGCTTTTAAAAAATATATATTAGATATGAGTTTCGGTAATCATTACTACTTATATTTAAAGGAATGAAGTTGAGTGTTGAGGTAAACGGATCTAATAAAGTGTGTAAAAAATCTTTAGAAACAGAGTCACGAAAAATGTCCAAACGTCCGTCGTAACGTGATTCTATTAACGTTATTTTATGAATTCATCATCATGTTTTATTCACTGATAGTAATAATAAATAATTTATGCACTGTACTTTCGGAGACTTTTTAATGTATCTCTACTTCACTATATAAGAGTATACTGTGACTACAGCATGAATCAATAAGCACGCATCTTAAATTATCTTGAACCAATATACGCGCACATACATATAGATATGACTGGGAACAGCCAATACGCGTAAGGATCGTGATGGAAAGTCCTTACAATTTATTTTCGCTTAGCCTCCTTCCCCCAATACGGTAGGTACTGTGCGACAAAAACTTGCTTGCTTAAAAAAAATTTAATACGATTATAAACGTTTTTTTGATAATTATTGGCCTGTTTACTAAACCCTTTTAGCCAAATCTTATTATCTATTACCTACGTGTATGTAATAGACAATAAGACTTTTTCATTTTATTACCTACGTAATGTCTTTAACGTCTTAGTCAGGTATAGTCTTAAGTCAAAGTCAGTTATATCCCATTAACGTGGTAGAAGCGTTACTGAGGCTTTCAGTGGAGTTTGCGCGGCAAGATATAAAATAGCATTTCACTGCAAAATATCATTGTGTTTCACTATAGCACGTTTACACAACTTTTATGTATAAGAAACTACCACTTTTACACATAAAACAAGGTTAGTGCACTAGGTTAGCAAGCATCTGCTATTTGAAAAATTCCTGCTCACACTCCACGAATTTACACGATATCCTCACTTACTATAGTCATTTGAAGAATCGTCTCTAATAACAATATCAGTTTAACATCAAGAGTAGTGTGATTGAGCACGAAAACAATACAGTTTGAAGGTTTTTCAATTTATTGTCTGTGGTTGTTTAGTTGTAATAAGGCCAAAGATTTTTGGCGGGAAGAGTGACAAGTGCGGACGCTTGCTTTATATTATTTTCTAAAACTAGTATTCTAGCTAGCATTTATCTTGTTTTATGTGCGGGAGTGGTGGTTTCTTGGACATAAAAGTTGTGTTAACGTGCTATAGTGAAAGACAATGATATATATGCAGTGAAATGCTATTTTCTCTCTTGCCGCGAAACGTCCATTGACAACCTTAGTATAAGAATCACCATTATACTGAGGGCAGGGACCAGGACGGACAATGAGGACACGACATCGACTGGACAGGACTAATTAGAATATAAGATTGAAGAAATATGATATAAAAAATAAGATTTGGCTAAAAGGTCTTAGAAACCAGGCCATTAAATAATTATTAAAAAAAAATAAAAAAAAATAAGGCCAAATTTGAATAGGTATGTTCCGAATGTGCTATTGTTTCTGCGTTGTGTCACAGTATAAAGAGTAAACCTATCAGTAGCGTTACGCCTTTGAAGATGACAAAAATGCCGACAACGTCTAGACAGTGATGCTTATAGGGTTGTCACAAGTATACAAGGCTGAAGTTATTTATAACTTATTTATTAACTCGTACTCGCAATCAACTATCAACATTTTAATATAATATCTTAATCTTAATCATCATCATCCTCTTGCCCTTGTCCCAATTTACTTGGGGTCGGCGCAGTATGTATAAATTCCATACTGCAAAATGTTTTGGCTTGGTTTTTATGGTCGGCCGCCAGCCTGACACCAACCCTCCTTGGGAGTGCTATCGTTCGGTGGTTTGCCCGCCACCACACGGGTGCCTTTCCAAGTCTTTCAGTACTCCGAACCTTTACAAGGGGCAGGTTGCTTTTTCACAGGGGGAGGTTCTTATTTGGTATTAGTAGTTCTTGTCTATACAATGCGTTGACGTCAGCCATAGCTATGCAATACGGCATATCTTAATCTTAATAATATTATAAATGTGAAAGTTTGTAGAGATGTTTGTTACTCTTTCACGTAAAAACTACTGAATAGATTTTAATGAAAATTTACAATAATATAGCTTATACATCGGAATAACACATATACTTTTTATCCCGGGAACAAGTTCTCATGGGAAACGGGAACGGGAAAACTTGTCTACACGGGCGAAGCCGCGGGCGTCAACTAGTATGTATATATAATAAATCAATAATATAAATACCGGTTTAAAAAAAAGGATCTGAGATTTCATCAATTGCCGCACACGGAAGTAAATAACGTTCATTTCCTGTCGAATCGATAGTTTTTTTTATGAGAAAGCGTTTACGAAATGGCTGCCGCGTAGTAGATATAAAATTATGGGTTTCTAGCAATCAATATGGCCCCCGAACTATTCTTATAAAATTTCATGTTGGGTATCGTATAAAGGGTTTTTTGGTAAGCTGAGTACGAATTTCGTGTTAATTTTGCTATCCAATATGGCCGCCGCGTCGTGGTTTTCAAATTTCATGTTGGGTATCGTATAAGGGGTTTTTTGGTATGCTGAGTACGAATTTAGTGTTAATTTTGCAATCCAATATGGCCGCCGCGCCGTGGTTATAAAATTTCATGTTGGGTATCGTATAACTTTCTGATGCATTTTTTTGTTGATATTAGAAAGTGGATGACTCATAAAGCGAATCTACTACACCCTCATAGTTAATCCTATAAAAGATTACGACTGTCCTCGAGGGGTATATTATTATTATTATTAATTTGTTCAATTTGTCTCCGCCTCGATGAAAACTCTAAGAAAAAAAAACCAAATTCTATGGAGATACGAAGTTCGTCGGGTATATTAGGTATATTATTAGTAGTAAATGAGTTAATGATAAATATTTTCGGTTTTTGACTAACTGGACTTAATGCTACTGTTGTTTTCAACAAAAAAAATATTGGTTACGCTTTGAACAAGTTTAAATATTAATTATGACGAAAAACTTGAACACAGAATAACATAGGATAGAGTGTACTTATAATCCCACATGTGTGGCTCCGCATACCATAATAATCTTATGCGATATCCAACATGAAATGTATAACAGTTGGCGCGGCGGTCATATTGGATTGCAAAATTAACACGAAATTCGTACTCAGCATACCATAAAACCCCTTATACGATACCCAACATGAAATTTTATATCCACGGCGCGGCGGCCATATTGGATTGCAAAATTAACACGAAATTCGTACTCAACATACAAAAAAACCCCTTATATGATACCCAGCATGAAATTTTAAAACCTCGGCGCGGTGGCCAAATTGGATTGCAAAATTAACACTAAATTCGTACTCAGCATACCAAAAAACCCCTTATACGTTACCCAGCATGAAATTTTAAAGTTACGGCGCGGCGGCCATATTGGATTGCAAAATGAACACGAAATTTGTATTTAGAATATTAAAAACCCCATGAATTAAAGAAATCTATAAAAAAATTTCAAAAATCACAGCAAGCGGTCGTGAATGCGTCAGCCCTGAAAGACTGTCCCGAGCCACTAACAACATTTTGTTCGCAGCTCGGGACAAACCCTCCCGCGTCTCGTCCCTTGTCCCCCGCACGATTGCTCTGTCTAGACAGCTTCGTCGACCGACTGTATGTCTTTCGGCTGTGGTTGTGTGTTTATGGTAATAATTTGTGTTTGGAACATTTGCTTAATATTATTTATTTCAAACTTTTCAACGTAGCCATAAATAATAGTAGATTTTAGGCAATGAAAAATTGAGTATAGGCGTAAGAGTATTCTTTTTAGATTTGATTTGACTAAATGAGGCATAATGGTCTCAACATTGCGATGGTGATGTTGAAAGATAGAGCACATTATTGCAGACGGAATCGTCATTAAACGTGACTCTGAAGTTGACGAAAAGAAAGGCAAAAAAAATAGAAGTATAAAAATTAATTGAACTACTAAACTAGTGAGACTAACCCGTTAAGTCTCGATTTTAAGTCCCGCTCGAGACTGAAAAATTATCCACTTTTATAGCATTATGCTACTACCCTAGAGAACGGAGCAGTAATCATAAATGTCGACAAATCTGCAGTTTTTATGTTTTGGTAGAATTTATAAGCGGCGGAATTAAATAGGTGCAACGGGATTAAATAGGTGCGACAAGAGTTCGAAGTATGTCACGGGCGAAGCCGTGGGGGTCACCTAGTTTATGATATTATCAATATAATAATTGCTTTAAAAAAATATTTCTTTATTAAGAGTTAACTTAGCAGTGTATCCGGCTTAGATCATCGCATTATTCCATCAGTCAGTTGTAACCTTGTAATTGACCCTCGATGATGTAAGCGTATCCAGGCTTCTACTAACTTGCATGTTTGTAAGGTATAAGGTACACTGAAGGTCTAATAAGAGCGCGCTAATAAAGAGTGATGGCTGCACATAGTACCTTCATGATGACCGATACTAATGTATTGTATGTATTATGTAATCACCACTGAATGTGAAAAATAATCATTCATAGATTTGAACAATATACTTAGTGAGTCTGGTTTTATTGGGGGTTTTCTTAAAGGAACTTTATTTATCTATACTAATAAATATAAAGCTGAAGAGTTTCATTGTTTGTTTGGTTGAATTCGCTAATAATAATATGTTAATTTAAATTTTCTTCTACAAAGGTGCTTTAAATTTTAGTTTACACACAGAAATAGCATAACGCATGTAATATCCTTTGTGAAAGACTGGCATCTGAACTAGGAATATTATTCCTGTCATACAGATTTACCAGGCCCCCCTGCCGGCAAATTATAGTTGATACGTTTACATTGTTTTGTTCTTAACAATATTACTTCATCAATACAATGATTAGAGTGAAAAAAAAATTAAGAATTTATAAAAATAAAAAGGTTTTTGTTGGTGTTGTTGTGTTAAGTGTGTGTGTGGGTGTGTGTGTGAGTGGCGTGTGTGAGTGAGAGTGACTGTGTATATGTGGGTAAGTGTGAGCGCGCGTGTGTTTGTGGATGCAAGGTGGTAAGACTTTTTTTTATTAGACAGGTTAAATAGGAACCACTAAGAGCTGCTTGGTAACTATATTTTTACATTTTGCTTTGGGTAGGGGATATATATGAAGATTAGCATTTAACTTATTATATAAATAACAACCCAGAAAACAGAAATGCCGTTGTGATAGACTGGTTCTAAGTAAAACATTTTCACAAACTTTGGTTTTAATGCGCTTGTTTGAGTTGATCTGTGGGTCAAAAATTAACTGGGAGTGCTTGCGTAAAATTGTCTGTAATATGAACAACTGTCTCACAGTTAGTACACGACATCTTTTGTACAGTTCTGTAGTTGGATGAAAGAAAGGAAGTCTGAGAACTACCTTCAATAAGGCTCTCTGAGCACGCTCAAGCGTTAATAGAGCAGTTTTTCCAGCGCCTCCCCAAGACGATACACAATAGCTAATAATAAAATAGGTAATTTTTATTACTCTGTTATTTGAAATGTGCTGTAACTTTTTAAATACGAAGATAAGCTTTCTCACTCTTGCAGATAGTACATCGATATGTTTCTTGAAATTCACGTTACTATCAATAGTTACTCCTAAGTACTTAATCTCATTAACTCTTTGGAGCATTGGGCAAGAACATGACATGAATGGAAGATTGTTGCATGCGTGGGCTTTAATGTTAAATAAGTCATGATTGAATTTTGAATTTATTAGACTAAAAGAAATAAATTTTGATTTGTCTATATTCAGAGTAATATAATGTGCGCGAAGCCAATTTAGTACACTTTAAAAACCCTTTTTGTGCATTAGAGTATACCTCTTCCCAAGTATCACCATAGAACAATAATGACGTGTCGTCTGCAAAAGATATTATTTTGCCGTTTATAAGATTGAGCTTGCACAAGTCGTTTATAAAGATTAAAAACAGCGTTGGGCCAAGAATACTCCCTTGCGGTACGCCGTAAGATACCTCACAGTAATCGCTACTCCAATTCTCCATTCTCACACACTGTATTCTTCCCCGCAGATAGCTACTGAGATAGTCGAGCTGGTCCCCACGTACACCAAGGCGTTCCAGCTTTTTCAATAAAAGCGGCGTAGAAACTGTGTCAAAAGCTTTCGCCAAGTCATGGAAAATAGAGATGACTTTCTTTTTCGCGTCTAATTTTGTCACTATTGAATTAATTAGTTCGTGAACCGCATCATTTGTTGACTTGCCAGCACGAAATCCATATTGATTTGGCGAAAGAAGATTGTGAAACTCTAAATATTTTACTAATTGTTTATTTACAAGTCTCTCAAAAATTTAGACAGTGCTGGCAAGATAGAGATAGGGCGGTAGTTGTTGACACAGCTGCTGTTTCCGCTCTTGAAGACCGGATGTATGAGGGATTTTTTGAAATGTGAAGGAAACACGCTTTTGTTAAGGGATAGATTATAGATGTAAGCAATAGGTTCAGCGAATAATCTTTATATAATAGCACTGGAGATATTGTCATGACCGACCGCACAAATCGTTTTAGGGTGCCGATGACAGCTTCAACTTCCTGTGTGTCCGTTGGTAACATCCCGAAAGAATGGAGATGTGTAAAATCAGAAAGTTCGTTACTCAAGTTTGGCGGAATAACAGATTGTGCCAGAGTTTTTCCAACGTTCGCAAAGAAATAATTTATGTTGTTGATCCTTAGGAGCGGATGAGTCAAGCAAATCCATACTAGGGCTACACTGTTTAGTAGAGTGCGTGATTGTCTTTATTGTTTCTCAAAGTTTTTTAGAGTTGTGTTGGTTTTTAGATAATTCTGCTGCTTCATATTGAGATTTTGCGTTTTTCAAAAGTTTATGACAGTGTTTACTGGAGCGCATATTAAAGTTAATTTGATGATTTCATTTTTTGGATCTCTTCTTAGCTTAAGGTGCAAGTTATCTCGGTTTTTCATACATCGTAACAATCCCGGTGCCATCCACGGTTTTAGAGTTCGTTTTCTTCTCGCAACCTTAACGATTTTAGAACATTCGGATATAACTTTACCAAGGCTGTTGATAAAAAACGTCATAGCGTCGTCAACCCTGTTCATACAAAACAAGCTCGTTAGATCTAAAGATTTTATTTTTGTGTCAAGGGAGTCATAGTCAATCCTTCTGGAAGTTTTCGTTATTTGAGTTGACGAGTTGTTGAAAGACTTGATGCTCAAAATAACTGAATAGTGGTCTGTTACAGTAGTCGCGGTGACTAAAAATTTTGCTTGTAGTTTGGGTTTGGCACCAATTATGATATGGTCATAACAGGTTAGAGTATGCGTGGGAAAGTTATGAGAGGGTAGCATACCATGAGAAGCCAATAAGTTAAGATACACATCCGCTCCTGTACCCGTGCTAGATTCCACGATATCTATGTTAATATCACCTGTTAAAATTATGTTTTTATATGCTGTTAGGGTGAGTAGCAAGGCATTTAACTGTTCCAAGAATATTTGTACATTTGCTTCGATCGGCGGTCGATAAATAGCTAAGATGAATGTGTCGCGGTTCATCCCAACTAAGAGACCACTAGCTCCTGTTAATATGGGCTCAGTTATTGTGTATCGATACCTTGAAGTATAGTACACTATGACACCTTCATTTTGGGTTTTGTCATTTTTGGTAGAAGCTGAGTGGTACCCGTTTAGCAATGGTACGCGCGGATTTTGATGTAAATAGCATTCTGTTAGGATAATTAGTTCCCATTCAATTCCCAAGCGCTGCAAAATGATTTAAAATTCAGAAATGTTTTTGTTGACACTTCTGATATTTTGTACAATTAAATTTATGGCAGATTTATTGGTTTATAAAAA
Source organism: Thumatha senex (assembly GCA_948477245.1). NCBI lineage: Eukaryota > Metazoa > Arthropoda > Insecta > Lepidoptera > Erebidae > Thumatha > Thumatha senex. Next base: position 11,491,126 of record OX419735.1, read on the forward strand.
AATTGTGCAGTCCTCAATTACACCTGTAGTACTGGCAGCCACAGCAAGGGAGTCTAGTTCTTTATTTAAATAATTTTGATGTGCAGACTCGAATTTTAGTAGTTTTAAAGAGTGATTCAATAAGATTTACACCTTGGAGGTTTTCTAAGTCGAAATGTCCTTTGAGGTATATGAAGATGTTGGTATTTAGTAGTTTGTTAAAATATATTGTTGTGTAGTGCATGCAAACATCGGTAACTTGCACACTATTTTTAAAAATATTTAATTTGATTATTGATTTTGCTTTGGGTATTGGGAAGAATATTTGTTGAAGTGTATGTATTGGAGAATGAGATTCTGAACTGAGGGACAGAGTTGTGTGTAAGAATACATCAGTTGCACATGTTGAGATAATATTAATAGGTTGAAAACACAATTTAAGCTTACTCTGTAATCTATTACCCGTATCACACAAATTGTAATATGATGTAAATAGCTTAAGGTCTAACATGCAATATTGCTGAAATTTACGAGACAAACATATGAATTTAATAATATCCAGTCATTCTCTTTTTATGTCTTCTAATTGAGCTTCTGACTTGACTATCATTGCTGGTTGACCTTCACTTTTTCGGAGCAATATTTTGCCGTTTGTAGTCCAGCAATATTTATAATTTTTATTTTTTGCGACTTCGCGGGCTAAGTAGAAGAGTCTTTTTGTGTTGTTGGTGAGGTGTTCTCGTACATAAACCGGAGATGAATTGCTACAGTATCCAAGATGAGAAAGGTTAAGTTTCCCTGTCGGATTATTCATATTAAATGTTTTAAGGGAGCTCAAAAGATTATGTTTAGCTACTAAATTCGTTAGCTCAACAATAACAGGCCCGTTTGAGCCTTTCTTGCCAGAAATGCGGTAGATGGCTCTAATTTCACTTTCATGCACTTCTGATTTTAGAGTATTAGCGATCTTGAGGGTGAGCTGGGTAAGTTTGGTTGTGTTTTCGTTGTCTTTTGGTGGTATATTATGTATTTTAACGCTATTCTATACATATAATATGTATGTATTTAGAAATATATAAGTATGTTTATCAGTTATCTAGATCCCATAACACAAGCTAATATTAGCTTACTTTGGGCTAGATGACGCTGTGTGACAAGTGTCCCACAATATTTATTTATATTTATTTATTTATTTATTCATTTTCATCAAAATTAAATCCGACCAGCAATAATCTCAGGAACTATTACTGGTCGGATTAAAAAAAAAAATTTTGTATTGGATGACCCATTTAACGAGCAAGGCTATATATCATTACGCTACTACCCTGGAGAGCGGAGCAGTAATCTTTGACAAATCGGGCAAATATTTATTAATTTTAGTAGAATTTATAAGTGACGGTATTAAATCAGTGCGACGGAAGTTCGAAGTATGTCACGGGCGAAGGAGTCAAGGGTCATATAAGATAAGCTGGATCTCCGGAGCCCAATCGACTTCACCTGGTATATGGTATGTATGTATGGTTTACCTGCTGACGGCCGGACGGAGCAACAGTTCAGGCGTCGTGAGGAAGTTGAGGGGTCAGACGGTAGTTGTTCCCAACGCCGGACGGCGAAAATAAAAAGCCAAACCATATCTGCTCTGAACAGATGGTACATAAGCTTTAATTGTTATAATTATTTTAAAAACATACTGCGTCAGTTGCTTTCTGAATTACATACCTCAGCGCTTACTTAAAAATATCATTACCTACAAGCCACAGGTATGTTCATCATCATCATCCGAGCGTGTGTCCAAGTCGCATCTCGCGACAAGAAAAAGTAGGAAAGACCCCGGCTTTCCTACTTTTTCTTGTCCAGTTCACACGGTCGTGATATGCGTGCCAATGGTCTAACTATATACATACTACATACAACATGCAATACACTACATACAAGCCACAAGTTTGTTATTATGTCATAGAAAAAAAAATAAAATTCAAACAATGTCAATATTTGTCAAAACAACCATAGTGTTTCACTTTGCCTCTACCGAGCCGCAGGATAGACTAGAAGCTAAGTCTCCAAGAGTTAGTTAATCTTTTGTTCTGGATCCGTTATTTTGTATGTCGTGTGACATTATGTTTATAGTTACTTCTCATCGTCCATTATCGAATTTATGTGTGCCACGGTTTTTACAAACAACTTCAGTATTGGGCTCTCCAAACAGAACTTTAGAAGGTTTGTCTCGAGTCGATTACGCGATGTAATACATTTCTTATTGTGAATACTATCCATCAGGTAAGGATCGTATATTATTTTTACACACCATATCTCTATAAAGTAAAAAAATGAATAAATTCCGCAGTCTGTACGCTCAGATCTTTTAAACTACTTACTGGATTTTAATGCAGTTTTCAGCAATAGATAGAGTGATTCAAGAGAATTGTGTAAGTATACATAGTACATGCTATATTGTACCCATGGAAATCCGGGCCCGGTCGCTAGATAGTAATATAAAAAATATTGACAGAAAACGATAAATTTTACCGTAGTGATGAATGTATGTCGTTGGAAACAATACAGTGCTTTCACTGTAAGTATCTCAGTGCGTGGGTCGCCACAGTCAGCGTTCAATGTTACTGTTCCACAACTGTTGTTTGTCTAAAGGCGTGTTATATTTACGTCAGTTTGTTTTATGCCATTTCAGTAAATTTGCTGTTGTGCATGACCGTAAACAGTTGAATAGTCTGTTGAACAAAAAGCCAGGAAGGATTGTCTATTGTTTATTTGCATACTGATTGTTTCCACTCAATTGAACGTTATTGCGAGGTGTGAATATAGCTTAGACAGTCTATACATCACGCAAGTGTGATACCTCATTTACACTCTCGCGCGACCCACGAGATGAGCTGCGAGACGAGCCGCGAGCAGCGAGTGTAAACACAGTGTTATGGAACATATTTTTTCGAGCTCGCGGCTCATCTGGCTTCTCGTCTCGTGTCTCGTCTCGTAGCTCGCGCGTATCACACTTAGGTAATGTATGGACTCATCTCGCAGCTCGACTCGTGGCACGTGCGCGAGTGTAAATGGGGTTTAGAGGGTAATAAGGCATAGACGATGCGAGTTCTACATGGACACCTTACCAATAGTAAAAGATGTCGAAATCCATAAGGATTCTGAATTCGTCAATTTCGGTTTCGCGTTAAAATATATTCTTACAGTTGATACTCGCGGAGCCTCCAGCGTGGTGAAAGCTTCCCTTTCCGGTTTCCTACAGGATTGTGTTTCATGCATAAAACGTACCGTAATATCTTATTCTGATGTATAAATATATATTCAAACTTTTACATTAATATTATTAGTAGGATATTACCATTAGCAGTCCTCACACAAAAACCGCGCCTTGATGTGGAGTTGTGGAAAACAGCCCGCCATACCATACCATAGCAGTCCAGGTTTGACGTTGCGCTTAAGTTCATTATTCTTGATAAGTTTTTATAATTATATTTGTTGTTTTTTTTCTTAAGTATTGTAGTTTTTTAATAGGTATCGGGCGGACTTATTCAGCCTGTTTTGTCTGACCCAAATTGTGAATAAGAATATTTATATATGGAGGCATGTTATTAGCAATCTGTAATACTATATTTCAATAATCTACATTTGACTGACATTGAATATGACATTACCCTGTAAACCTTTTACAAAAGTACAACAATAAATAAATAAATAATCAAAAACTAATTATCTTCACGCTGTATCCTTGACGGGGTAGTCAGAGAGGACTGATCGCCAGGCTCCACGATCCATGCATACAGAAGCGACAGAAGCTTTTATTGAGAGGTATTATATTACAGATCTCCCACCGTGTTGGAGAATCCCTTCTTTGAGGACTCCAAACACAATTTTTATAGCATTAGTCACGCTTGAGTCATTCGCGAGAGCGTCATCGTTTTAATTTTCATTTTACTGTATAAATTATGATACATTGGAACTGAGTAAGAATTAATATAAACAATCGAGTTAAGACTCTTATTTTACATAAATACAAACAAATATACATCCTGTGACACCGTTATCCTTGAAGTGGTAGGCACAGGCATACTATACGCTAACATTTCACTATTTGTATTTTGTCAAAAGGAAATAGGTGGTAAGCATATTGCCTGATTGCCGTGTTGAAATGGACTATTGGGTTCTGGGCCTCATATGGCTTTCAACTTCACTTAAAGACGGCTGTTATGTTACTGGAAACTGAGACCAAAGACTTAACGTGTCTTTCGAAGCACAGAAACGCTTGTAAATGGAAATGCCACATTACCAATGTAAGGCGTGCTACCCAGCCATAGTAATGTGACAGAATACTTATAGTTAGCAGTGCTACCAACGCTTCTCTGTTATTTAAGACAAAAACAATGAATATTGTTGTTGGGGCAACTCACACAACGCTATCTGAGTCCACACTAAGCAGAGCTTGTATTATGGTAACCAGATAACTGATAAACATACTTATATATTTCTAAATACATACATATTATAGATAAATAACACCCAGACACAGAATAAACCATCATGCTCATCACACAAAGTTTTATCCTGGGTGGGAATCGAACCCACGACCTCTTGCGTAGCAGTCGGATGCACTCCCACCGCGCCACAGAGGCAGTCAATAATATACGCAGTGTCCAAGTTTGCTGTAGAGGGATCCCGGATCCCGGTATTTTTGTATGAATAGCGTTTAAAAAAGACCATAAATCCAACGGAATCAAAAACACCAACCATATCTTAGTTACGTCATCATAACTTCAAAGAACGTCACATTATTCGTTGATTTATTCTTGTGCCGAATGAGGTACGTACAAATTAAATTGTAATACGTTATGTATACATTATAATTATGTATATGAGGTATGTCTACATTTACATATTTTATAGTCTGTTAACGATTTAAGTAGGATTGGCGATTATTATCAGATCGCGATTGGGCAATCGGAAGTTATGACGTCAACCAGTGATTTACTATGTACCTACTTAGATGTCTCCCAGCCAAATTCTACTAAAATGATAAATGCGACAGTTTGTAAGAATGGATATTTGTTGCAAAATCTACTGAATGGATTTTGATGAAATTTTACAATAATATAGCTTACACAATAGAATAACACATAGGCTACTTTTTATCCAGGGACCAGTTCATGTGGGAAACGGGAACGGGAAAACTTCAACACGCGTACGGAGCCCGCGGGCGTCAACTAGAAGACAAATAATTTAGATCAGGTTAAGAGGTGGGACTAGACGAGAAAAGACCTGGATCGTGTATTATTGTGTAACTTAGAGGAGGCTTATGTCCACCAGTGGACTGTGATAGTGACTAATTTGATTAATTGAATTTAATTTATATATTTGTATTTTTTTTGTGCTTTTAGACGTTTCTGTCATACATATAACTGGAATGAAACATAGCTTAGTTAGGACTCGTAATATAGTATTACCGCGGTGCTTCCTTTTTACCATAGGATGTACACCTAGTTGCCTTTCAGGTCTCCTGCTTTGCAAAGGAGGTAAGAGCGTTACGTACTATTTCTAACTCTTTAAAATTCTCTTCTGATTAACAATTTTCGGGGGTTAATTTTTAAAAGGTTCGTTAGTAATTCCACTTCCTCGAGGGGGTAAAGGGCGTGCGTGTAGTTTTCACGCCACGCCATCTAGGGCCTGCTTCTGTCAGAACGGTGAGCAGCCCACCGGCCATCCTCAGGCCCTGGTCTTGGTCATTGCAGTAGATTGATTCGTTGCTTTGTGAACAATTAATTAAAAACGCATTCACTTCTATTTTGAAAACAACATTAATATTGGATTATATGTATGTAAGTGGTGCGTAAGGGCAATTACGTTGTCGCTATAAACCGCAGCATGACATGAGCAGCCATTTAAAATTTAGTCTCATGCAATAGCTAATCTCATCACGATGAGATAATCAAGATGGCGTGAGACTTGAGAGAGAATCCTTGTGTGTTTAAGTATCAGAATTACTTCCGTGACATAAAACCTACGGCTTTATAAATACTAAATGCTTGATTATGATTATAGTAATTTAACAAAAGTTGTAATAGCGTGTAACATAGAATAATTATGTAGATACTAAACAAAGACGGCAGCTTCGTTCACATGGTAGGATTTTCCGTTGCCCAAAGGAACTTGTACTCGGAAAGAAAAGTAACCTATGTGTGAATTCAGGGGACTCAGATATCTGCTGTCTGAAATTGGTTCTGGGGTTAGAGCGTGATTGAGTCGCAAACATTTAAATATACAAGTATTCTTTATTTCTCTTCACGACGTTTGGCAATTTGTTTAGTGTTGTAAAATCTCATTACAGAAGGTATAAATGATAATAGTACTAAGAATATCAAATTAACTAGTGTCAGGTCCGTTTAGTCTTGATCCGCTTTGAATGTTATAGGATATAATTTTTTGATTTAGTATTTTTATAGATTTTAGAGAAGAAGCGCTCGTGGCCCCGCGGTCTCAGTGTTCTGTAAACGATCACTGAGGTACGCAACATTCACTATGGCTGGTCGTCGGATGGGTGACCGCTTTGTGGCATTTACATTTGCGAGCGTTTCCGTGCTTCGGAAGGCACGTTAAGCCGTTGGTCCCGGTTGCCAGTAAAATGGCGGTCGTTAAGCCTGGTCGAAGGCCTTATCGGCGGCTTAAAAAATTTCAACAGCAGGTAGCCACAACCTGCGTCTGTCTATTTCAACACGGCAATGGGCTCACCACCTATTACGTGGGACAGAAATCCACACGGTGAAAAGTGGGCATATAATATGCCTCTGCCACCCCTTCGGGGATAAGGCGTGATGGATATTTATTTTATTTATTTATTATAGATTTGTATTCTATTATTTGTTAAAGTGCTTTAACGAGCGTGATAAATTATTGAGTTAGCACATAATGTCGAAAGCTTAGATAAAAAATAAATGATTAACTAAATAATAACGCATTCTAGTAGATAAATATCTAAACGTTAGTTGTCCGCCCACTCGGTAAAAACGGACAGACTCGGCGTCGATTCTGGTGTCTCAACTAATTTAATTCACATTTGTGAACAAAGCCTATTGACTGATTAAACTATACAAGTAAAGCAATATTTTGGAGAGGAAATGCAGAGGTTCTGGATGCGGGTGCACCAGTTTTTAAAAGGGGTTCACCCGAAGATACGAGTATATTCTAATTTCAATGATTTCACCCTTCTAAAAACTTGAAGCGCTCGTGGCCCCGCTGACAGTGTTCTGTAAACGATCACTGCATTCAGCTACATTCGTTATAGGTGGTCCTTGGATGAGTGACCACTTAGTGGTATTAACATTTGTTCGCGTTTCCTTGCTTCGGAAGCGGTCCCAGTTGCCAGTAAAATGGCAGTCGTTAATAAGGCTTGAAAAATATCAACAGCAGGTCGCCACAGCATGTGCCTGTCCATTTCAACACGGCAATGGGCTCTAGAAATAGTAGTTCTAGGGTCAAGTTAAACTTACCATATAATATAATATTTGTATATGAATTTATCGTAGGTATTCATCGGTCTATTTTAGGTGAAACTGCACCCCAGCTAGTATAATTACACTTAAGTATCTTAATGGGTGCTCGGTAGAATCTGTGACAGATAATGAAACTAAAATTGTATTTGATCAAGACAACAGAATTGACACCTTAGTTTTACATTGCAGTGATTTATGAAGTTCTTAATAGCCACTAAACCTTGCCCTGCAACTCCCGGAAACATGCTTGGGTCATTGTGCTTCGAGCAAGGTCGACCCCTTACCTTGGATGCGCTGCCAGCAAAGGCACTCGCAGATTGTATGAAGCAGAGTATTGTATTATACGAGTAAGTAGCATTTAATCCTACTAATATTATAAATACAAAAGTTTGTAAGAATGGATGTTGGTTACTCTTTCACGTAAAAACTTTGAATGGATTTTAATAAAACTTTATAATAATATAGTTTATACATCAGAATAACACATAGGCTACTTTTTATCCCGGGAACAAGTTCCTGCGGGAAACGGGAACGGGAAACTTTACCACGCGTGCGGAGCCGTGGGCGTCAACTAGTACAAAATAATAGAATGTTATTTTCGAGGGACATTATATACATCTAACCTTAAACTAAGTAGAGCTTGTTGTTGTAAGATCTAGGTAATTGATAAAATATGTACTATACGAGTACCTACAGTGTATTTGTGAACACAAAATATTATGCAAATGAAAATTGCACAGACTTCAAAATTATTATTATCAAATACGACAATCGTTTTGAATTATAACAGACTAGTTGACGCCCGCGGCTTCGCCCGCTTAGAGCAGTTTTCCCGTTACCGTTTCCAACAGGAACTTGTTTCCGGGTTATAAAGTAGCTTATGTGTTATTCTGATAAGCTATATTATTGTAAAGTTTCTTTAAACTCCATTCAGTAGTTTTTACGTGAAAGAGTAACATGCATACAAACTTTCGTATTTATAATATTATTAAGATATTCGTTGCAGTTTCTGAAATCTAAAGCTTACTTGAAAACGTAGATGGAAACTTATTGGTGCATTATTATGTCTCATACAAACATGAGACAACAGATATTTCACCAGTATCCACCTAAATTTTGGTCCACGTTTTTAATCTGTATGGTCTAGAATTGGTGGCCATAATGGCACCTTCTAGCCTATTAACGTATTACAGAGATTTTATTGCGGACCCTGTTGTGCCGAACACTTTCATTTTAATTTCATACGGCCAGTTCCAAGCCCCGAACACGGCGAGAACAAAACATAATAGGTGAATCTCGTGACCATAGGGCTGGCCTCTTTCTCGCTCAGAGAATAAGCATTGCCATACAACGTGGCAATGCGGCCAGTCTTATGGGAACCTTACCGGTTGATTTACATGGGGATAAATTCTTCGACACCTAGTCGGGGCATCATTGTCAGTCTTGTAATAATCCCCACCAACTGTATATTTTTTGTACTGGTTTCTGTGAATACGTTAAATTTTAATAAGTTAAATTACTAATTACAGAATTATATGTTCTGTGTAGGTACTATACCTATTATTATATGTTCTGTGACGGCGAGTGATGTTTTTATTTGACTTGAAACAGAGACGACACAGTGAAGAAATAAATCTGGCATAACTAACCCTTGAGGGACCTTATCGTTTTATTTACCAGTTGTCTTTTAATTTGAGCGACATGGTATTGTATAATATGTTCCAAAATATTTTTTACTACTACTATCATGAACATTAACGATAGTATACCAAAAAGTGTTTTTTATTGAATTTTGTCCGACTTAGAGACATCTTATCAGTACATTCACTACAAACCACTGCTATTAATTAGTATGAGGTACACATAGCAAATAATCTTAAACGAACGATAAAGGATAGTTAATTTAAAGAAATTACATACGTGTTATAATATTCTTAAGTTCTTCCTACAGGAAAACGCCTCCATCTTCCATATCAGATGTTCCGAGTGTGGTCTTGGACCTGTCATGGTCGTTCGAAGTTGAGGACATCTGCTTCAAACATTAACGGGAGACATCGCTCAACCTTGTTCCGTTACTATACTCATACGGTAACATATTCTTAACACGTACATGTTGACACTAAGGTATTTACTACGGATCGAAATCAGGATGGAGTCGAATTTATAGTCCTATAAAATGAATACTAGTGAGGAAATCTATCTATCAAACCCCGGATGTCGTATTAAATTAACTCCTGGTCTATTCTGTTACTCAGAAGTGGCGAGGCAGTAAACCTTGGTATTTAAGTAAGTAATCTATCCCGTTTTCTAGGCTGGGTCTAAGCTGGGTAGGGCGTAAATGTATTCCATCACGCCCAAAAAGTCAGATCCCGGTTACATCTTCAGCATTCTTTCATTCAGCTTGCTACCACAATTAGATTTTGTACCTATCAAAGGTACAAAATCTAATTGTGGTTGCAACCTTGCAGCTGTTAACCCTCAAATATAATTTGTTTAATGTATAAAAACACGTCGGTTTTATAACCGACGTGTTATATTTATATATAGATTATAAAGCATTGTGCGTAACTTCGTTACCTCTGAAATGGTAGTTTTAAAAAGGCTTAATGTGATGGTGAACATTAAAAATGTATGGCGTTTATCTATAACAGTTTGCCTTGAGTCTCTGAAATTTGTTTTGTGTTATTATTGCAGTAATGAAGGGCCGTCATGTCTATTGAATAAATTATTGCCAGCTAACCTCTCAAGGTGCAGTCGACGCTTCAAGCGTTTTAAATATCCGATATTATTAAACTCATAACTCTTTAATAATGGTTTGGTAACGATTTGGTAGTATTATGTATGATCATGTTCTAATGGTTTTAGTTGCATCTGGAAAAATGAGAACCATTACATTCAATTCAATGAGTTGCAGTATAGGTACTGCTGCACACAGACAGACCTCTTCCATTACTTAGTAAATATATTACTTTTATAACGTTACAAATAATGGATTCAGATTATTTTGTGAAGGTCATAATAGATTTTTAATCATAGTTTAGCCATAGATGCTAAAAGCAACCGAAACTTTTTATAAAATGTATTAGTGTTTCAATTTAAAGCTTATAATGAATTGCGATAAAAGCTATTAAAATGGTAAGATTCAGCATTACAGAATATATACCTAAGTCCTTAAAAAAATGTGTTTTTCATATATTATCAGCCGCTTTAACGGAACACCGTTAAAATCGGTTGGCTTAAGCAGTGTCTTATGTGCAGTACTTATTTAGTCTTAGAAATGCGGGGATTATAGACCTAGACCCGTGTCAAAATGAATGAAGCGATTGAAAACAAAATGTGAAAAGCAACAGAATACCAGTAGATATGTGTCGGTTTGGTTTTTATATTGTTACCTAGTAGCTGCATACACAAAATACAGAAAGCTGGTGAATGTTAATAGTTACATCAAACACTTGAAACTAAAAGACTAAACCAATCCTAAGTATTATAAATGTTTATGAAGACGTTTATTACTCAATCATTCTCTAGCCCCTGAACCTTTATGGCTGAAATTCGGTATACAGATACCTAACACCCTGGATTCATAATTATAACTTCACCACGCGGGCGAAGTCACGGTCATTTGCCGCATTACATTAATTTAAAATCGGTGTCACAGCCTAACAGTTTAAGTAGGAAACAAGTTTGGTAATGTTTTTCCTTGATCGTAAAATGTACCTATACTATACTGTACAGTGTGTTCAGTACTACACTGCATATTTAAGTAGTATTTTCATAAATGGGTGGTATACCTACACGATAGTTGTGCATCATCTATTACTACCGATCCAGTAACCAAAAGGAACTAATTCCCGGGTAAAAAGTACCCTATACACATACAGCCTTCCTAAGTTTCTTGCCGGTTCTTCTCAGGTGGGCCGCGTTCCGAACCGGTGGTCGCTTTAAATATTTTAAATAGTGTATGACATTTTGTAAGCGCCGTTAAAATGGTCTATGCAAAATAAAGATATTTTTATTTTATTTATTTTATTTCATATATTAGTAAGTATAGAAGTATAGATGAAGTAATATACTTTGGTACCAGTTTTGACGGTTATAATATACATAACACCTACGGCAAAGTTCTTCTACTTCAACTGGGAAATAAAGTATCCTAGTTGCTTCCAAACCCTACCTTTATTTTGGACTTTGGGGTTTACATTTATTTAGCTGGTAGAAATAGGTATCGTTTAGATACCACCGTTCTATGTCTCTTCTAGCGGTTCTATTGCGATCAGTCCAAAACTAGTTAGTCTACTAACACTATAATATATTTCACAATCAAACTTCTCAAGCTGCAGAATAGAACCAAAATAGCTGTTTTACGTTATCAAAATATTAATATAGACTACCAAAAATGTTAATTAATAGCTACTTGCCGGCGCTACACGTGTTAATAACATTCTATCGGCCGGCCGATAGAATTCTATTGAAGCGCAATTGTTATAGTAGACTAAGAAAACTGTCAATTTTTTTTCTATCGGCGCTTATTGAGCGACGATTTTTTTTCTCTTTTGACGCGATTGAATTAGTAGACTTGGCCCCCTGGTTTATAGCATGGCAGCGACTGCCGACTGACCTCCTCACCACGTTACCCGCGTCGTTGCTTTGTCAGTAGTTTAGTTGCAGCAGTATCACAATAAAAATATACATACATATTGTACCGTCTTTATCCCCGAAGGGTTATTTAAAAAAATGTCGTAATGAAGTTTCACTTCACTCTGGTCACACATTTTATTTTATTTTATTTTAGTGGCTTCCGCGCTCTTCATTGCCGCTAAAAACTGCGAACTTGTGATGTATTTTTGATGATTGTGATGACCACGATAATATCAATCGATACCTTTGAACAACTATTCTGCAACCTAAGCATCAATAAATATTCATAAAATCAATAACCAAATGTCAACAGTGACATTCTTAAAAGTTAAGTTAGGTATTTTGAAACGGTCCCTCCGCCCTCATCGTTGTGTAACCTCTTTCGATTAACGAGTTTTCAAAGAAATATTTGTAAAGAATGGTTACACTATGCCACTATGCAATCCTGCTTGGTGACAAACTTGACACTGACTTCGAAATACAAAACGTTCGTGCGAAATTTCACGATTAAGATCATCAAAGCCTACTTACTTAAGTTCAGTTGGTTAAAAGATTGTAAAAGAATAGGCACAAATTAATAAAAGATTTAATCTGTTAGTTATACTTTATTGTGACACCATGTATTTTGTACATATTTAAAGCGCTCGTGGCGCCGCGGCCTCAGTGATCTGTAAACGATTACTGCGTTAAGCAACTTTCACTATGGCTGGTCCTCAGATTGGTGACCACTTTGAGGCATTTACATTTGCGAGCATTTCTGTGCTTCGGAAGGCACATTAAGACGTTGGTCCCGGTTGCCAGTAACATGGCAGTCGTTAAGCCCAGTTGAAGGCCTTATGGGAGACTTGAAAAATTTCAATTACAGGTCGCCACAACCTTCGCCTGTCCATTTTCAACACGGCAATGGGCTCACCACCATGAGACAAAAGTGCATACGGTGAAATGTGGGCGTATATTATGCCTCTGTCTACCCCTTCAAGGATAAAGGCGTGACAATATGTTTATGTCTATAATTTTAGTTAACGTTAACCAAGTTGATGAGGTAAAAATAAAATATTGTTGTTGATTTGAAGGTTATAGAAATCATGTATGCCTCCATCATACTTACTTGTGTAAATAAACACTGTACTGTAAGGGATTCGAAAGGTCAGTGATTATTATCATAACCATTTAACATTTCCTATTAAGTGCAACACGTTTGTATAAAGTAGTGCCGATTGTACTTGTACGTGCCTGCCTACCGTTCACAAGCCGAATATGATTCAATGACCCATTGAAACCTTTAACTTGACTGCTTTATAGTATTTACTTAGTTATTATATAAGGATGAAACGTTAAGTATTTAACTTGCCTCGATTTTCCCAAATATCTATAGCAGAGAATTGTTCAAAAGGGGATTAGAAGGTTTTTGCCATTTCGGTAGTTCGAGTGCAGCACCTCTGGTGTTACAAACGTCTGCAGACAATGGTAACCACTTTTGAAAAAATAATGTAAGTTTCTAATGTACAATAAATTAAGTGACAAATATCGACAGCAGCGCCACTTACCGAGTTGTATTTTTAAACAACTTAAACAACTTAAATTAAATCCATACTCATCATCATCCGAGCGTCTGTCCATGTTGCGTCTCGGTCTTCGGCATCCCCTGTAGTGAGACCATTGGCACGCATGTCATCCCTAAGGAATTAAATCCATACTATATTTTTTAAATGAAACTCAATGTTCATACCATTTTATTGCGTACCGTTTTTATCAGCTCAGCCGGTGACCACGAAGATCCAACCCTGATCGAAATCGTATAATTCCTAAACATATTGACTAAAATTTATTAGTGGATGTTATACAGAATGTTAAAATTAAGTAAACTCAGCCTTAATACAAAATGCATACAAAATGATGTGCTTAATCACACTGCTTTGCAACAACTTTTATTTGATGTTGTTGGATATTGTTTGAACTCTACAAATCTTCAAACTGTCAATACAACGACTGTTTTATAGCGAAAGAGACACGGACAAAACCTATTTGCAATTATAACGTTTATCGTCAATATCAACGTTTGCAATCAACCATCACGATATTTATAATATACAATTACAATTTATTGCTTTTAATCTCCGATGATCGTCCTTGCGGAAAAATATGTACAGATTATAAACTGTTGTTATTTTATTCCGGCTCACCTTTTAACCTCATCTTGAAGGTTCGAACATATTTTATAAGGCTATACTTATATTCGACAAAAGCTATACGATTCATTGAACCGAGAAATGATAATGTGTTAATCTGAATATTTGAATGGATATATGAAGATACTTGAAATATATTATGATTGATTAGAGTCATACAAAATTTAATTAATTCTACATATTCGTGGCAGCTAGATACTGTTTCAAGAGGAAGGACATTGAAGTTTTAAGTTTGTAGGGTTAGGTAAGCACATCTTTTATATTGCGGTTCTCTGTAGGTATTTATATAAATATATACTGTGGGTCACTGTTCACAAAGCGCCATCTAGCCCAAACTAAAATATAAGCTTGTACTATGAGATCTATATATATTGTATATCTATTATAGTACTTGACGGAACCGAAGTGTTAATTTATTAGTATATTATTATCTTATAGTTCGCCAAAATCACGCCGCTTGCCTGGTGAAAGGCCATGGGGATATCTGAGGAATTGAGTCGACACAAACACACACACACACACATACATTAATTCTCACAGTTCACAAGACTATTGAGATTCAGTGGGAACGTCGCGGCCTAATTTTGTGACTCTTCCATGCTCCGATTGATAAAGCCGGGGTTGTCAGAGGAAGGAAACACGTGAGCTAATAGAGCGTTCAAGTCTTTATGGATCCACGAACTAAACAATCTTTTGAATCGCTTAGTTCTCTCGAAAGTTCTATCCACTGGCACAAAAATGGCACCATTACAATACGGTGCCATTTTTGCTCAAAACGCGCATCATAAAAATCTGTTGTTGTTTAAATTTTTATACTTATAAACGCCTTTTGTAATTTAGAAACATTATAAGTAGGGCCTAAAGAGGATATCTAAATAACTTAAAAGCTGCTCGTTGTTTACTATAATAGAGATCTCTATTTCTAGTACCCGAGATTTGCTCGAGACATTTAGGATTAAGCGAACAAAGCTTTGACAAGCTATTTATATTAAATTTACATTAGCACCCACGAGAAGTGTTCTACGTGTCACCCATTGCACGTCGGAATATTAACATCAATAAACTAGAAAGGGATGATTCATTTTTGTCTTCATGAATCATTCACGGATGTGGAGATCAAATTGACGTATTTGATCGTGTACAGCTGACATATAAAGGGACTTCAATAACGCGTGACTTTTGGCACGCCTGCCATACCATAGTGACGAGCACGATTGTGATCCTCACTTTGTTGTGTAACAGTGAAGAATTCAGTTAAGTCATATACAAGGCTATTTTTTACTGGAACAACAAAGCCTTTGTCTGATATGGAACAGATATATACACATCAGTTATATTTGCAATTGTCTACCCTAACATTTTTAGTGTGTATATGCTTACGTACAAAAACAATTTCCTTTAGTTTTACAAATGTTATATAGCAATATGGAATCAAAATTATGTAAATTAGAATATCGAATCATAATTATATTGTAATTGACAAAATATTTATTTCCCAGACCTATGGAATATTTATTTTGTAATAAAGTGTTGCTGTTATTGTTAATCTTATATAAGAAAATATTCTTCTGAATGAATTCTGCCTAAGAAGGTATCAGCCTATTCTTTGATGAACGACATTGATAAAAAAAAAAGATTTATGTATTCCTCCATATTTTTATAACATTTATGAATACTTACACACTAAATACGATTTATATAAAACTTATTAAGGGGCGCTTTGAGATTTTTTTGTGCTGTTATTTTGAATCATATATGATGTAAATTTCTGAATGAATTTTGCCAAAGTGTATATCAACTATTCTTGGATGAACGGTAGTGAAAAGAAATAAGATTTATATTTTCCTCCATAGTTTTAAAAAGTTTATGAACACACTAAAATTCTACGATTTAACTAAGACTTGTCAAAAATTTAAATGGTGGAAAGAAGACATTCGTGAAGACGAATGCGATGAAACCATTACATAAGTAGATTAAGTAGGTCTAGTAAACATATTATTATTGAGATATGTCATAAGAATATTTAATTTAGGTAGGGTATTATACACATAAGAATATTGTTTGTACCTAGATGTTAAGCAAATATATTTACAAGGGTTACAGCACTTACACCTCAAATATTTACAAACAAATAGTTTCAATAATTAATTCAAAAACAAACATCGGCTCGCTGCTGCCAACGCCTTAACCATACATTTTATGGTATTACTGAATATTAATGTACGCAGACTTGACTAATAAGGAATGTTATTGGAATTACAAATGACGTAGATAGATGAGTGACTTAGCCTGGTGGCAGCCGCGGGAAGTCGCACACTGCAAACAAGTGAGGGCTGACTCTAGCCAATGACCCACAAAAAGCGTGTCTGAAATTGTGCCATCTTGTATTGATGATCGATGAATTGATTGGATCGAAATGTATTTAAAGAGGTAATTCATTCATAGGACGTATATCAGAAGACATATTGAGCGCCAGAAATCTTGGGACCGTGGGTCTGGGAGCGTTGACTCGGCAACGGCTCTGCCGGCGCCTTAAGCAGAAGCGGCGTGACGTGTTCCCGTGAGCGTCGGTCTTCCACATACATCTTCGAGAGTACACCGCGATTCTAATTTCCAGTGGTGCTAAGGCGATTGTCCATAACCTCTGTGATGTGTTCTGAAGAAAGCATAGAGAAAATACAGGGGGTTCTTATTTATGAAAAGAGCAAAGCAAACTAGTGGTTTGGATTCTGCGGATTTAGCGGTTTGCAAACCACTGGTTTGCTATCATCTAAGGTTAATCACACCTGTATTTTCTGAGTCAGAACCCCCTTTTGATGCGGTATCATACTGAGCAACATTGTCAATGAAACGAAATATTTTGTAGGTAAATGGTTTCAATCAAGTTACAATTTCAAACAATTTGTTGGACATTCGTTCACGATTCAATCTTAAGATTGACACACAAATGATGTTTCAAGTTAATTTTTAAACATTTAGCTGAAACGTAAAGATAGTTTGTAAATAAAGAGAACATTGTCAGATGGACTATAATGTAATTTTGTACCGAAGAAGGGTGTCACGCCATTAAAAAAACTTTTGTACAAAATATAAACGTTATAGTTTGGGGAAACTGTGTTTATTTGTTGGAACCCTTTCACATTGTAAGGAATTAATCTATTAACTTGATATTTGGTACGGCGATAGTTGTGGTCTGGAGACAACCAAATACTAGTTTTCTAGTCTAATTCGCGGGTGATGAATCATTTATTTATCGAATATTAAGTAGCTTAAATAAGTATCCTAAGTAGAAAATTAGAAATACTGCCCAAAGTTTCGGGCAAAAGCGGTGATCTGATAAAGGCAACCGTATTGAAAGTGAATCACAAATGCACTACTTTTTACCTCGAAGTAGATCAATCAACGGTTCTTGTCGGCCAGTACGTGAGCGGCCGAACGGGTTACATAACACGACGTGTGGCCCACAGAGTCAGCTGCGCAGAACTTGACCTTGCAGCTACTGATTAATTCAATCATCTGCTCTTGGAACAGTGCTATTACGATAGTTATTGATCTCGTAACATATATGCATTAGAAGGGTTACAATTTGCATTTGAAAAGATATTAGGCTAATATTTAAAACACTAGTACAAATAGGGTTAATTAACTACCCACTCTTTTTTTTTTATTTAGGTATTGATATACTATTTACTACTTACTTGGTTCCCAAGTAACAAGACAGGCAAGAGCTTTCTGTTCAAAGATAATCTGAATGAAGAGATGCCATCTGAGTGAATACGATGTAATGACACACTTTACAATCTATATGTTAGATGTTGACTGCATCTAAGAATAATATGCGATACAGTATTCGTGCAGCAAGCAAATGGCCTTGTTGTTCAGGATTGAGTCTTTTTTTATTTTAGCGACATATTACTAAAAAACGTAAAGACACTTATAAATGGATACCTTAATAAGATCACATTTTCTTATAGTATTTGAGTTAATAAAGTATTTGTTGCTTCCAAATCCGTCTTCAATCTGGAGTTTACTTTTATTTGACTGCTAGGAGCAGCTTTCTTTCAGCTTTTACTTTACAACATTTTGAGAGAACAGTACCTACCTCTTATGTATGACTATGTCGTGTCACGAAAATTGCTAAAAGAGGCTGACATATAATATAACTGCTCTGTAGGTGACAAATCAATCCACATTTCAAAAATCGTCAATCGTTAGAACACTCAAAACTTATCGATATGCATGCAAAGTTCAAAAATTTTAATGGATTAAAAGTGCGATTCTCAAATAAACTACTTCGTAATATTGATATTTGCCTACCTTGATGCGCTGTGTACATTGCCGGAGTCTGGCATTTGTTCGTCACTAGTCTATATTTTAAGTAGAACACAGTGAAATACTAAGCCATCAGTGTGAAGAGTCAGGTTTTCTGTTTAAATATGACTACTTAACCAACCGCTAAACGTGACGTAGCCACAACTAATTGCCACATATTTGCAACTTCTGGTGACCTCTATTACCTTCCAAGCTTCTAATGCCAATGCTTAAATATATTTTGCACGTCGGTTGAAGTGAATAAAAAGTAGGTATTGAACTATCTATATATTTGCATACATTTTTCACAGTCTTAAATTTTCCATGAAGGAGGGTTGCGTCGGTTTGAAGGTCTGGGAGTAGTGAAATTCCGATTTCGTCATGAATACCCTATATATGTAATTTGATTAATTATTTATTGTCAAACTATAGTTTATATATACCTACTATATTAATATTATACCAGCAAATACCGCCTTGTTCCTACCCTACATACTATTTTCCATTCAAAAGTTGTATTTGGCTAGTGTAGGTACTGTTTGTATCAAATTTGTAAATTGTAATACTATCTTGGCATACATTATCTTCTGCTTCTTCTTTTCGTGTCCCTAACAAATCTAAGTTGATTTTGCCCAAAACTTAGCTACAACAACAGCATTTTCAGTAACATTCATTAGGTCCTCCTACGTGCAGTTGGTAGGGCATGCAGAACAAGACATCGGGTGTTTCATTGTCTGGGGGACAGCTCCAGATTCAAGCCATCCGAGGAGCCCCACCTAAACGGGTTCTCCTTAATTCGGTCGATCTGTATTCGGAGTCTATTTAAAAACTTCCAGGTTGGCCATGGTAGGTCATGTCCAGGCGGTAGGCTCCCAGATAATTGGACAAACGGGCTGGAAAGAGCGGCACCCTCTCGCCACAGCCTGCATCTCTTCCTTGACCGGTTATCGTCACAGAGAGGAGACATGTTATTGTGCGTGTATAATAAATAAATAACTATGTAAAAGTAGTCCGGTTTAATTTTACAAGACATCAAGGCAATTGCCAGATTATTGTTTAAATATAAACTGGACAACATATTTTATAAATTTTCCTAGTATTGTCGACAAAAATAGTTCAGTTTGCTTCATTTAAAATGACTGTGGCCGACATAATTCGCGTTCATCGAAGAATGGTACAAGTTTACATTGAGTGTTGGTCGACACAACCTTCTGAAATGACAGCTGCATATGAAAACAACGGACAGTTGGTATTCGAGCCAAGGTCCTGTAATAAGATATGTTAGTTGATAGCTAAGTAAGCTAAGTGATTTTAAACAATTTGGACTGTTTTAACAGCCTCTGTTGCTTTTATCTTTCGGAGTAATTACAGTGGAGGCGTGATTTAATAAAACATTACCAAATTTGGTATCGTCTACTGAAAACCACTAGACGCAATGAGACACTACGGAGATCTTCGCAGCCCAAGCTAACCTCACCTGTAAATGGTCCACCTGCTGATAAACTAACGAGGTCATGGCGAAGAAACTCGAAACGAAACCCCGTACCAACCCGTCTGGTTATCGTGGTATTGTATGGTCTAAAACCTTCCCAAAATAAAATGGAAAAAGGAATACGTCCAATACTGGACTGAGATAGGCTGATTTCATTGATTGTCTGAAATAGTAGCTAAATATGATAAGAACACTCAAAATTGATATGACTGGGAGGGAATAACGTGACTGGTATCATTTAGTGCGGATGAGGTACATGGCTGCGAAATTGCTTCAGATTACAATAATTGGAAAGTAGAACCTAACAAATATAAAACCTGTCTGTAATATCTACCTTTCCTATGTATTATGGTATTGTTTTTCATGTTTGTCTTAAAGAAGATTTCTTCGTTTGTATTTCTGCATCATTTAATTGTGTAAATAGATGACACCCGAGCCTTTCACAAGCAGGTAGCCACAACCTGCTTCTATCTATTTCAACACGGCAATGCACACCACAATTTACGTGGGACAAACACGTAAAGGCACACGGTGGATTAAGAGTATATAATATACCTCTGCCACCCCTTCGGAGATAAGGCATGATTGATAAATAATAATATGAACACATGGGCTAATATTTTGAGCTAGATGGCATACATACATATTATCACGCCCGTTTCCCATCGGGGTAGGTAGAGACTATGGCTTACCACTTGCTACGATCCTGAAATACAACTTTCGTTTCTTCTACTTTCATACACGCTCGCCGGTTAAGGGTACTCTTGACCTGGCCTTTTTCAAAAGATCGTCGATTTGATTGACATACGTACGCCGAGGTCGACCCCTACCAGTTTGCCCATTCACTCTCGCCACATATATCTACTTTGGCAGTCTATTTTCATTCATCCTCTCCACATGTCCGAACCATCTAAGCATCCCTTTTTCTATCTTAGTCACTACATCTTCTGTCATACCGCAACGTTCCCTTATCACGCTGTTCCTTTCTTTATCTATCAACTTCACTCCAGCTATACTACGCAGACTTCTCATTTCCACGGCATTTATTTTACTTTTATGAGTCTTCTGCCATACCCAACTTTCACTGCCATACATAAGTGTGGGGACCAGCACTCCCCTATGTAAAGCCAGTCTTGCCTTCTAAGACACGTTCTGACTGCTCATAAAGGTGTACATGGCTCCATTCACTTTATTTCCTGCCAAAACTCTTCGCTCAATGTCATAGTCAAACTTTCCATCTCTCGTAAATTTTGTACCCAGATATACAAACTCTTTCACTTGTTCTATCTACTCTTTCTCCTTCCACAAGAATTAAGCAATCCGTCATACTAGCCTCTCTTTCAAAAACCATTACTTTCGACTTGTTTACTTTCAGTACTTTGTTTTTTAACGAATCATGCATAATGTTTGCCATCAACTGCAACTCCTCCGCCGATGATGCTAGTATTACCTGATCATCGGCGTATAGGAGGCACTTGACGGTCAGTTAATTCACTTTTATACCATACGTACTCTCTTGCAGTTCTTTCAGGCAGCTGTCCATGTATAGGTTAAACAGCAACGGCGACGCTACACAACCCTGTCTCACACCTTTTTCAATGTGCAAAAAGTCTGTGCAAGCTCCGTTGATCCTGACACAAGCACTGGAGCCGTCATAGAGAGATTTCAATGCTGGTATTAAGTGGCTGTTTACTCCATACCTGGCCAGTATTGACCACAGTTCTTTCCTCACCACTCTATTATAGGCCTTTTCCGAGTCTACAAATATGCAATAGACCTTTTGACTTTTCGCCAAAAGCTTTTCTGCTACGCATCGTAAGGAAAAGACCTGCTCCGTGCATCCCCTTCCTTTCATAAATCCTGCATGTACATCCCACATTTTACCTTCAGTTTCATTCATCACTCTTTTTATCATAGTTTTTGCATACATTTTTGCCGACGCTGCTAAGCAAGCGTATGCCGCGGTAGTTTTTGCACTTTTGCTGTGACCATTTTCCCTTATAAAGCGGCACGATGACAGCCTTACACCAATCTCTTGGTATGCTGCCATTCCTCCAACAAAGGTTGAAAAGGCAGTACAGCTGGCAGCTGTGTAAAAAGTGTCCCAAAATATTTATTTCTTATTTTTAATATAAGAAAACCGGTGACTGTAATAGATAAGACGATGGCCTATGAGTAGATAAAGTACCTTCATAATATTTAATTGATATTACGTGGCGTGCGTTACGGAGATGCGTGAGGAGCGTGCACAATGAAACCACCATTGTTGTGTCGATTGTTGAGGAACTGTAGGCAGTTACTTGCCATAATGAATGGTAATGACTGGTGGTTAATGAGGGGAGTAATATCAGTATTTTATATGACATCTTATTATTTATTACCTTGTATTTTGAAGTTATTGAGATGTCAAATCAATGCCGCAATCGTATAAGTACTATTACAGTGTTGACTATAGAATGCCATTATAAAGATTTTAAACAGTGACATTATTACTTACTCATGAGTCACGTCTTTATCACCATAAGGGTAGCAGAAGCATACTGTACACCTATATTTCTCCTATTCACCCCATGCATTTTTGTTCAACGTACATGTACAGGTAGTGAGCCCATTGCGCCGTGTTGAAATGTACAGGCACAGGTTGTGGCGATCACCTATTGGAATTAATTTTTCAAGATAATAAGGCCTTCAACATGGTTTAATGATTGCTATGTTACTGGCAACCGGTACCAACGGCTTCACGTGCCTTTTAAAGCCCGTGCTTTTCCTCAGATAGATAAACGCTTTGTGGCATTTACATTTATGAATGTTTACGGTAACATACATCTGAGGATTTGCAATGGCAAATTATGCTTACCGCAGTGATCGTTTATAGAACAGTGAGTTAGCAGGGCTACGAGTGCTTCATTTGTAGGATTGCTCGTAATATTTTATGTAAACCTTTCGATATACTATATTTACAAATAGGTATTGAAGTCGGGTGGAACCGACCATACCATTATTCTAGCCCGTACTCCTTCCTGCTTTTCTCACTGTCATCAACCCAAACCTAAAACTCCGTAAAACTTTTCTAGAAAAAGATAAATATCTTGCAAGCATGTCATCGAAATTAATCAGATGATAAATAACAGGATTCTCAGGATTCTAAAGCAGCATATCCAATTATTATCTAGTTGAACATACAAAAATTACGACAATACTAAATAATAAATTTTAAATTTAAAGTGGAAAAATTTTTCAGTCACGAGCTGGACTCGAACTAGCCTCTTCTGGTTCAACGCACTAGACGGGTTACCAACAACACCACCGTAACCTGCTCGCAACTGACGAATTAATCCACCTCTTTACGTCTTAAGGCGACGTAAGGTGCCATCTACCGGCACTATGCTAACTTTTTCTTAATTTTAAATTTAGAAAAAGTTAGCATACTAATTGCTTTTCAAAATTGTTTCTAATGTTTAGGCAGGTGTCATCACAAATCGAATGATTATAGGTGCAATTCTATACATTCGTACCGTGCAACTTTGCTAAGTGACGGTAGATGGCACCTTACGTCGCCTTAAGACGTAAAGAGGTGGATTAATTCGTCAGTTTCGAGCAGGTCACGGTGGTGTAGTTGGTAACGCGTCTGGTGCGTTGAACCAGAAGACGCTGGTTCGAGTCCAGCTCGTGACTGAAAAATGTTTCCACTTTATATTTAAAATTTAGAAAAAGTTAGCATACTATTTGCTTTTCAAAATTGTTTCTAATTATTTTAATTTCAAACGATTGTTGAATATCGGCAATCGTGCCTATAAATTAAATTTAAATCGACTTGGATTAATTCGTTTGATTATCCGAGGTAGATCGTAGTCTTAGATAAATTAGCCGGGTCTTGTCGGTCTGAACAATAAAGGATTGCAACATAGCCGCTGCTGCACTCAATTAACGTGGGAATTAAATATTTATCTCATCCGCTAATCTCGCGGCTTGAGCGCCATGCCCAATGAAACTGTGAACAGCAATGCGTATGTATGAGTGACTAATTCTTTTGTGTTCTTTAATGTTTTAAAGGTACTAAATCTACCTTCCAATTATATTATACTGCAATGTTTTGAAAGTTTTATTGCTTTCTTAAACGGAACTATTTGTCAATTATCGTCGTAAGAGCACTGCGTTGCTTTTCATCAAATGACTACTGATAGAATTAAAATATGGGATATTCGTACTTTCGCAGAAGATCTATGCTTATCCCGCTTACATTTATCTAAATGTTAAATGTTAGACTGTTTGTTCGACAGCATTAGAGATGTACACGAGTAGTTTTTTGTTATTGCTGTAAACTTGGATAGGGAAAAATTGGTACGATGTCTTAATATGAGGAACTCCCGCATCAGCACATTCACGATTGTAATAGGGATAACCTAATGTAATGCTGGTCTGGTAGAGTTTAGCACCGGCCTCCCGATAGACCTAAATCCAATCCAAACCCGCCTGAGGATGAACGGAAACGTAACATCAGGATAGCCAACTCTGGGTTCTTTATTAGCAATCATTTCGGTGGCAACTGGGTATTTCACTCAAACGACGATAATGTATATAATAAATTAAGAGAAAGAAATATATTTCTTAATGTATTACCAGCAAATGTAAATAATGACATTATAGATAAAAGCTTTTAAATTGCTCCACTGCATGCCACAGAAAATGGATTCCGTAAAATGTTCTTAAGTAATAATTCCTTCATGTACAACCTAGAATTTGAAACTTAGATAGATCTCTCGGAGTTATCCGTCTCGGGTTTGAGTCTTGTGTCAGGCAAACCGTTTTGTTACTACTTGTAAAAACTAACGTAAAGATTGTAGTAATAAATGGCTAAAGGCTATTCATAGGCATTGCGTGAGACAAAACGTAGTTAGCGAATAATTAATACACTTCTGACAGGCGTGAGTGTCTAAAATAGAAATCATTCGAAGAAGCAAAGTTTCTTTTAAGGACAAGAATATCTTTAGTGCTGCATAATTACAGATCATACTGGCCATTAAAAATTTAAAAATAGCTGTTATTAAATGCATGAAGAATTAATTTCGTAGTAAATAATGCGCATAGTACGTTAAGGTGAATTAAAATTTATTTGCAATAATGTTCTAAGATAGTTTTTCACTTCCTATATAGTTAAGTTTCTAAGCTACAAAATGACGTATGCTTCGAGGTCACATTGAGGTCGTTTCGAACTAAATTATTAAGCGGTACTTTATTTTTAAGATTGACTAATTTGGTAAAATATGAAGCAAAACTATTTTTTATAAATGCAATGTACCTATACTTTTGTTGCTAACATATTCTCATAATTTACTGAATTGTAACACTAACTATAACGAACGATTGACGAAGAATATATAAAGTGCGAAAGTAGAGGGTAGAAGGAGCCAAAGAGACTTGCATATAAAGACCACGTGAGCAAATTACTGAAAAACGGAAAAGTCAAAAGTACTCGGATACCCAGACGTGCATGTATGAAGCGATTAATGAATCTGCAGGAAGCGAAAGAAGTATCGTGAAGCCTGGCGATCTGTCCTCTCTGAGTGCCCATTCATAGTAACTATAAGTAATATCATGTGACTAATTTCCTACAATGTACTAAATTAGTTGCAATGTCAATTTTAAGTATATATGGGATATATGTGAGGGCATGGAGAGTGCTCATCGGGTTCTGGCAGGAGAGTTAGACTTGGTAAGGCCTAGTTTGATGTGATGGAGGATAAATCCGGTTTATCAGCACCGCATCTGGTTTTTCATTTAGTCAAATTGTCCTATTAGGAATGCTCATCGCTACAAAGTGTGGTGCTATCGAACAACATTGATCTTGAGACGCCTGCCGCTATAAGAGTTCTTGCAGTGTAAAATGACATTTACCCAAAATTATCCGGTGAGCTGCATGGTTAGAAGATCCTATATTTGTGTCGAAGGAGTATTCTCCACCCGTTCCTCCACTGTTAGAAAGCTGATCCGAGTTTCGTCATAGAGACTTAAGTACCGCAGTTCTCAAATATTACAAAAAATGCCCCCTGATAGAATTTAGGTAGGAATTAGGAAGTTGTTAAAATATACAAAATATATACATGAAAAAGAAATCACTAGATACGAAGTGCCAATTGCTTTTTGGCCAGTTTTTCAGGAAGAGATAAAACAGGTGTGATATTGACTTAATGTTTAGCATGAACATGTTAGTAAATTTTGCATAATTATATCATTTACGCTAGTAGTAGTTTTTCTCTGCTAAGTGACAAACAATATTGCGACATAGGAAAACATAAAATAACATATTGATGGTAAAAGGGTTACTTAGATATAAGGTTACTATAATTTTATTATATTAAATTATGATGAATCTTTTTGTAAAAAAGGGGATACTTTAATCATGTTCCTAAAATGCTACAGTCAGGGTCGCGGAGAAATTTAGCAATTATAATTGTGTAAAAAAATATATATGTTAGTATAAAAGTCGATGCGCTCGTGGCCCCGCTGACTTAGTGTTCTGTAAACGATCACTGCGATGCGAGGGTTTCTATGCTTCAGAAGGCACGTGAAGCCGTTGGTCCCGTAACATGGCAGTCGTTAAGACAAGGCCTTATGCGGCTTGAAAAAAATCAACAGCAGGTAGCCACGACCTGCTGCTGCTATCTAGAATCCATCCGTTGTGGTATCCTGTAGATTAGATGTATATATTGTATTCAATTACATCCGAAATACATTAAATATGTGATAACCTTTGAAAATGCCGTAAGGCGAAACCGGTCAGGTTAAATAATAAATAAGTGGAACAGTACAAGTGTTTTTGTTCAAGATGTGTAGCAAGTTCCACCAAGTGCCATCAATCAACAGTGTAAACATAGCCGTAGATATATCTTGAACATTGATCCTGTAGATATATACATATTAAAAACTTATTACTTAACTACACATTAACCGAATTCAACTTCAAATTTTAAGACCTCTACTATATTATATTGTCAATTATGTTATATGCCTATATGTATTTGTTATAAATATTTACTATTAGGCCCTAGTAAACAACCTTGAGGCGAACCACTTACAGGCGAATATTTAAGATAATTTATACTAATTACATTTATACACAACAAACACTTGATTAGAGTACTATATAATATAGATTTAATGTTTACACATTTGTAATAAAAACCTAAGTTGATTTTCATCCAACGAATTTAGTCTCCCAAATCCTTTTGGGGTATTGAAACTGCGGCACAGACTTGTTATTAGCTTCGTAATGATGATGGTTTGATTCAATCTCTATGATTGAATTTAAAATAAGTCTAGCCCGAATTAAATGTTATTTAATTTATTTGTACCCATGATTTTGATTTCAATTTTAAGTAAAAGCCGATTATTATTTTATTATTCTATTTATTACAAATAACATCATAAAAATTAAATAAAGGTTTTAAATGATAATGTTAAAGTCTCTATGACCTCCAGCTCGGGCTTGATTTTGGAATTATAGACTAATGACAGTATTGTAACTAAATGCTAATGACACCTACAAACTAAACTTAATAAGAACTAGGTATTACTACGAAATGAGTATTACTTGAAACATACTTCCTCTCTTCTAACATGACTGTGGTGTGCCCGACAGGGTCCATAATTGTAACCTACTATTGTTTCATATCATCTGTACCACATGGAATGGAATGGAATGCAATAAAGTATTGAGAAATGAAATGAAATTATCCCGTGCCTGTCAGTTATTGCCTTTGTACGATAAGGCCGCCAATTGTAGAACCAGTTTAATATCACAATATAAATATGTATAAAATGTATTTTTGGTATTACAATTAAGAATAATAATTTACTAAAAGATCACTTTAATTTTGCATTATGTTATACTACAAATAAGTTAATAGTTATAATATTATGGCTTTTATAACGTATCATAGACAAAATAAATGGGCTATCGTAAGTAAACTCAAATTACCTTTTTAAGAGCACGTCTTTTGATTAAGTACACAAACGGAGTTCAACATTTCTTGGTAACGACCAATTATGAGCATTAGACGGCTGACTTTATATGTTCATTTCGCAACCATTTTTTATGTTATTTGGTCGTGATTTGATGGATCACGTTTATAATCGTCGTTGTTTTCAAACTTAAGCGTAACAAGGCTTAAGTGATTCAAGTCAAAAATGTTCAAGTTTATACCTAGAAGATCAAATTAGACGTACTAGCGCAAATACATCTGCCGTATATCATGAAGGTGGAAAGTGTTAAGCTAGAAAAATATACAAGAATATGCTAAATGAAAAAAAGTAAACGAGCACAGGTCTGCAAATTAAATAACTTGATCATGAGATTATTGTTAATGAAAATGATATTATATATGACTAAAGGAAGGTGTGAGCATAAACATAAGATTGGAGACCTAAATAAACTAATTAAGTGATTTTAAACTTTTGATTATCTTGCAAAATTAATAGTAACCTAACTTGACTTTACCCGGCTAATCTTTTAAATATTTAACCTTTAGCTGTACACTGTTGAACACGGAACAACGTTTTCATGTTCAGTCAATTTGACTCATTACAATTTTTTGCTTATGTAATGAAGACTCAATGACGCATGATATCACAGCAAATTTAGTACCTACTGGTTGTATCCAAGACCTATACCAATAAAACAAATAGGTAACTACTCATTTTATTTGACGTGGTGAAATAGTGTATATTAGACAATAACATCTATGTAACAAACCTGTTACAAACAATAAATGAATTGAATTGAAGTGGAAACATGGTCTTGCTAGCAAGGAAGCTGAATACTCACAAAATATTATAAAAAGAAGTAGGTAAGCGAACCATGT
Source organism: Thumatha senex (assembly GCA_948477245.1). Lineage (NCBI taxonomy): Eukaryota > Metazoa > Arthropoda > Insecta > Lepidoptera > Erebidae > Thumatha > Thumatha senex. The sequence continues at coordinate 11,520,107 of OX419735.1, forward strand.
TGATAAATACAATCAACTAACAATTGGACAAAGAGGAGTTTAGATATTGATTGTTATATTTAAAATAAATAATATACCTGTTTTGGATTTATTATTTGCCAGTATTGAACTATTCCGCCGGTCATCGTAACATTCAATGAAATATTTAAATATAAATCTCAAGTAAGATGTACCATGCTAACATTCTGCTTAATTTTCTAATATGCTGACTGAAACTTCGTCATCGTTCATAACAGATGTTGAAAACAATTAGTATGGAGTGAGGAAAATGCACAAGTTGGGTAATTTGTTTTTTCTGGGTAACAATATGATTTGGATATCAATCTTTCCACTGGGAATTGTGTAGGCTGATTTTTTAAATATTACAACAATAGTTAAATAGACTAATGCATATTTGATACAATCAAATAAAAATTACACGATCATTATTTAGTTCTCGAGACCTTCTAATTCTCTGTGTAATTATTTCATAGTTGACTGTTATTGTAATTCGAAGGGACTTATATTTGAAATACCATACAGTTGATGCAATATGAACAATAGTTAGGATGAGATGATGTACGATACGAGATGAAGCATTAAAATGGATGAAGATGGCTTACTTAGTTAAAGATGCTCGGAAAGGGCATGAATCTCTTTCCTACATACGTATACTAAAATCCTATTAATATTATGATGAGAATGGAACACTGCTTTTCGCCACGCACAAACTGCCAGAAATAGAATATGGAATACTTTTAATGTTGATGAAACAAGCATTAGGAATTAAAACAGTATTTTAATCACACAACTTGTAAATATATTGTGGCTTCAGAGTCTATTCCACCAATTATTGAGATCAAAACTTAGCTCCACTCTCAATTTTTGTCGTAATGATTAAATTGTATCATTGCTATTGTCTACACTATTACTAACACTATCTCTAGCAAATTTACTATAGCTCATTGACATTTTAGGTAAGTTTTGAAGTACATTACATAAAGTTACGATTTATTACAACGTTCATTTAAACCACATTCAACGGTTAAAATTGTGTTTAAAGAACGCGTCACAAATACCGTGATATTAAATACTTATATATTATATGATATGATAGATACATGGAATATCTGCTTACCAAACAAATATTTTTACTTGATTCTTTTAGTTCGATTAAGTAGAAAACATAACTTTTATGAACTCAAACAAGGACATGGAAGCTTTCTCAAATATATCTAAATGATATCATCCGGAATTAATGTGTGGGCTGATAGTGATCTAAATATAAATATAGCCGGATAATTGTGAACAGGCAATTCTTGCAGAATATTAACCGCACCCAAAGAATAATTTTCTAGGCGCGGCTAAAGTGCTGTGTGTAATAAATTACAAAATTGATACGAAACCCTCTGAAATTATACTGTACTTTCATGTTTGAGTTTGGTCTAATTTATTATGAAGGTAAATAATCGAATACTTTGCAAAAAACTATTTTATGTACCTAGTGCTTTTCTACTCTAGATAAATTATAGATCGCCGTTGTTGTAGAATACTAGAGAGTTTGTGTTTTAGCAAAATGGTGTACAATCAAAGTCCTGAGTCAGTATGATAAAAAGAAATGGTCAAATTTAGATTTTTTCAGTAACGGGTGGACCGAGCAAGTTGAAATTTATGCCAGATACTGAGATCTATTGTCTCTATTAGTTGTATAATCAAGGTCAAATTTAGATTTTCGCGAAAAATTGTCAGTACCAGAATTTACCTTAATTTTCAACTTTTATATTTTTCGGAATTTTCTTTTTACTTGTGCTATAAAACATAGCTTATATTCAAATTATTTATTTATAACTTTCATACTACAACTTTGACTTGGTTATAAATCCAAAAAATCTAACTGCACTCAAAAGCTAGTATTTTAACATTGGTTAGAATTTTTACGTCTTTCAATACAATGCAACATAAATAATTACAGCATAAAACTTTTAACCTTTTCGTTAATAAATCTTAAATATTTTATATCTTGTCTTTTCATATCTGCTAAATGCGAAGGATTTAGGTACAAGATGATTACATTTAATTAGTATGTAGTCTTATATTGCCACAGCATCTGTTCCTTCATCACCTTCCATTCCAAGTATGATAATGTCAACGAAATTTCTATTTAAGAAGAAAGACGTTGCCTTTTATTCATTTTAGACACCATGTTTCATAGTAATATTTAATGCTTAAGACAGAGTACTTGGCACTAAACTCGACAGATCCCACATCCGTCCGCATAGGCGGTGATTTGGTCGAGCGCACGGACCAGGTTAAATACCTGGGATCTGTTTTTCACACGTCCAGTGACATCGATTGCGATGTCAAGTTACGCATTGCTGCCGCGTGGGCCAAATGGCGGGAGATGACCGGTGTCATTTGTGACCCTAAAATGCCGATCCGGTTGAAGGGACAGGTCTACAAAACCATTATTAGACCTGTCCTTTTACATGGCAGTGAGACGTGGCCGATATTGGAGCGACACAATCAGGAGCTGCGTGTCACGGAAATGAAGATGCTGCGGTGGATGTGTGGAGTCACGCGGATGGACCGCGTGAGGAACTCTCGCATCCGCGGCAGCCTTCACGTCCGTGACATTGCAGACAAGTTGCAAGAGTGTCGCCTTCGTTGGTATGGTCACGTCTTGCGGTAACCGCCGGGCTACGTAGGTAACAAATGTCTGGCCATGTCAGCCCCGCCGGGTCCCGGTAAGAGGGGAAGACCCAAGAAGTGCTGACTTGACGTCGTAAGGGATGACATGCGTGCCAATGGTCTCACTAAAGGGGATGCCGACGACCGTACGAAGTGGAGGAGAAAATGTAGGAAAGCGGACCCCGCGAGACGCAACTGGGACAGACGCTCGGATGATGATGATGATTTACTGCTTAAGATCTTCACAATCAATATTCAATAAAAAATAATGTAAATATAATAACTTTCGTAGCTTGACGCTCCTCTTGAGAATGAACCTCCGTAAGGTCCGAAACTAGTCGGGCTATCCCGTTTAGTTTGTAATAAAAATAATGCATGTTTTATTGACATGGTTCATTAGAAGAGATCTTTCTATGTCTTATAGTTTTAGAGTTGCCCATAGTGACTGTTTTAAATGGGCCACTCTGTATTTGGAAATATTATTAAAACGGCTTTACAACAATTGCATTTACTACAAACACACATGCAGTTTTATTAAAAATATTTTTTTTAATTAATATATTTTATTAATATTTGTCAATAATAATTCAAGAAAGGATATTTCAACTTATTTAATATTCAAACAGCCTGATTACATCAGAAGCCACTACAAAAAGCAATTTTGTGTTTGACGGTCTGTTAGTTCCGAGTAATCTACCGAACAGTAGGACTGATTTTGACTGGACATGATAACTAGTTGATATTACAGACAATTATTTAGACCACTTTTATTTTAGAAAAAAATAATGTACCACGCAAAAAAAAGAACAGAAAACCATTTAAATGGCGGGAAATTTCCAGCGTACAAAGTTGCGAGAACTAGCTAATAGATGATAAAAATAAATAAAATACAAAATTGAATGGGTACTAATTTCAACTGTAAATAAATATATGCTAACAACTGCCCGTAATGTTTCCTCATAGAAAAAATCGAATGATTAATCCTAATAGGACAACCTAAAGCTATGCGATTTCGAAATATATATAATAATATATATAATGTACCACGCAAAAAAAAGAACAGAAAACCATTTAAATGGCGGGAAATTTCCAGCGTACAAAGTTGCGAGAACTAGCTAATAGATGATAAAAATAAATAAAATACAAAATTGAATGGGTACTAATTTCAACTGTAAATAAATATATGCTAACAACTGCCCGTAATGTTTCCTCATAGAAAAAATCGAATGATTAATCCTAATAGGACAACCTAAGGCTATGCGATTTCGAAATATATATATATTTGAATACAAGCTACATTATTTTATAACATTAGTAATATTATGCAGTGATTGAATTTATCGGTGTATGATATGTCAACCATTTATAGGGTATTTAAAAAAGCATATTCATAATTAATAATAATAGCGGACACCCTGTGGTTACATTCACGTATTTTCTGTTTTTTGTAGAAATACGGAGGTAACATGTAGCTTAAGTTCTCTCCTTAGAACATCAGCTATTTGCCAGGTAAATTCCCGTTAACATCGGTCGAACCGTTGAGAGATTTGGAACAAACAGACAGACAGAAAATATATCAAAAAGATTTATTATGGAAGTACTAATTTTTATTATTTAATTTTATTAAATTTTTAAGACATGACGATATATTTACATGTATTGACTGCCTAGGTGGCGTAAGTGTTAGTGTACTACCGAAAGACCTCGTTGAGGACCCGGCTTTGATTCCAGGGTCGGAATAAATATTTGTGTGACACACAAAGTTTGTTTCAGAGTTTGTATATTTTTAAATATTTAAGTATGTTTATTAGTTGTCTAGATCCTATAACACAAGCTTAAAGCTTAGTTTGGGCTAAATAGCGCTGTATGACAGGTGTCCAACAATATTTATTTATTAAAGCTTCTAAAAAAATTTACAAAATAGAGAAGTGTGTTTGCCTTCGTATATCTTCGAAACTGTTGACAGGATTAAACACATTATTCTCTTTTTATTGACTTTCATTTAAAACAACTTAAGGGTCAGTGAAAGTTTTGTCAAAATCGCTTCAGAGGTTTTCAAAGTAATACATGGAACGGTCGAGCGGTCTGACTAATAAATACAACGTAATGTGTTAAAGAAACAAACACATCTGAAAATATTCGAATTTTAAATAGGAAAAATTAAACTAAATAGTTGGCAGCACTGTTGTATCTCAGAATATTGTAAAGTTATTTTAGTGTTAGTGTTAGGATCTTTGTAGTCCAGCCAAGTACGAATGGTAGCATAGATCGTTCCACGTCACCGTAGCTACATTTAGCTTGTAAGGTTCCTTGATTACAAATCATCATCATCATTCAAAGGTTAATTTCGGTAGATGATTCAAAACCTTCGCCTTGCATTCTGCTGTTTGCATTCCTACTATTCTTTTTCAACTTTGTTTTTATTGTTCCTTATTGATTTGTTCCTTATTGACATATTATTTCGTATCGGATTTTATTACAATTTTTTTTTGCTTGTATATAAGAATATTATTTAACTTTTTAGTGAATTTACATTCAAATAGATTATTTGTTTTTAATTACATTTATTGTCAACACATTTGCAATAGAAATTATAATATCTTGTTGTTCTAATTATTTACTGGTAGTTAATGCCTAAGGCATAAAGCGCCTTATACATAGCTTAAGTTTGTAATAAGTAAATAAGTATAATGAGAATATAAAAACCTTGTACATACATATCTCACATTAAGGTAACTACGAAATCTGTCTCTAATCCACGCTGCAACTAAACATCTGCTAATCCTACAAGTAACAATTTTTCGAACAAAAGTTATACTCATTCACAAGTTAGAACTACCACACATCCTGTGTCACAATTTGTTGTGTTTGTTATATGAACAAAGTGCCGTGTTTTCCCAAAACTATACAAACGTTGTCTAACAGTGATTTCACATGATAGATTGACATTATATATTAGAATTTACCATTAGTTCTTTTATATTGTTTTTGTTGGAATGTCCGATGATTATGGGCATGTTAGTAAGTAGAATGCTGTGGAGATGAGATCACTTCGAAATTTGTGGGTGTAACTTTTACCGACCGAATCGTAACGAAGTGATATGCAATATAGCAGGTTTGAATGAGTGAGGAACGATTGACGAGGAATATATATTGTGCGAAAGTAGAAGGAGTCAGGGTAGGCCGAGACTTACATATGAAGACCACGTGAGCAGATTGCTCAAAAAAGGAAAAGTTAAAAGTACTCGGATACCCAGACGAGCGTGTATGAAGCGATTGATGAATCTTGAAAGCGAAAGAAGTATGCATGGATCGCGAAGTCTGGCGATCTGTCCTCTCTGACTACCCCGTCAGGGATACTGCGTGAAGTGAAGATAGTTTAGTTTATTTTTTTTTTGAATAATAGTGTTAACGTTAAACTGGAAAAGGGCGTGCACCGTTAGTTTAGCCACGTTCTATGAATTAGTGAGGAACGATTGACGAAGTATATATATTGTGCGAAAGCAGTGGGTAGAGGAAATCAGGGTAGGCCTTGACTTATAAATAAAGAGCGAGGGACCAAATTGCTCAAAAACGGAAAAGTCAAATGTCGAGTACATTTGACTTTTCCGTTACCCAGACGTGCATGTTGCTCTCTGTTAGTTTTCATATATTTTTCAATGAACATAGTCAAATTAAATTAAAATGTTAAAAATCATTGGTTCCAATATCGGGGTCCTTAAACTTATAAAAATTGAGAAATGTTCGGAAATAACTCTTCAGATGAAACTTTGTGTAGCTAGCATATGAAGACGACAATTTTGATGTTCAAATAAAATATTCGTAAAAATGGTTAATGTTATTTGATTTTGCCTTTTCAGAGTTTAGTTGGTATTCCCAATCGTATTGATATACATATATCCGAAATACTAATACGACTTGAAGTTTTTAATAGCGTAGAGAATAGCGATTCAAAGGTTCAAGAACCTAGTTTGTGATAATTGTGTAATGTCTAATTATTATGACTGCTTACATTGTTATTACTATACACAGCGTTTTTTATGTGAAATAAGTTGACCCGGTGAACTTTGTTTCGTCATATAATATGGTCACATTATGTTCTTTCTACTATTTCTGCTCTTCGGAGAAGAAATAGAAAAAAGAAAAAAGTAAAGTTTGAGTGGTAACTTTGTTTTGATTTGTAAGACCATGTTAATAGTAACAATGATTGTTAAGTACTTCTAGTGATACACAACGAAGTAAGTAGAACTATATTGTTAAAATAAAATACAAGTTAAGGCAGAAAGAAAGTTTTGATAAATTGGGACAAAATATCATTATTATATAGTAAAATAATCGAACTTAATGCCAATAAATATATTTTCACTGTGCAATACAATTTAATAATACAGTTAAAGCAGAAAGAAAATCGTAATACAAATTTGCTCAAGTTCTAAGAAAATATCATATTGTTCGTGTTACGTATAATGTAAGAAGTTCAAATAAGTTGTAAGTTAATAGCTTGTTAAAAATAACAGCGATTGTGTAAAATGTCGGAGTGGTACAAATGGGGTATTATTTTGTAGGAATAGCCAATCGATTTTCATTTAGGTTTATAATTATTGCGTCACCAAATATTCTTCTTTTTTGCGTTCTATTATATAATGTAGTGTAAGCGATTAGAGAAATCTTAACTGTAAAAGGCGAAACATATAAAAAGGAATTCATAATTTAAAACCAACTTTGTATTGTAAGATTTGTTCTTCACAATTACTTATTTGCCACTAAATATTTCAGCTCAGCGATAGACGAAAATTGCATAATAGTTTTGATGTACCTATTACACGTAGAGGTTGTCAGAAGAAAATCGTACAATGGTGCCGTTTATTTCCTAAAGGATCACTTATAGCAGATAGTAGAGCGAGAAGGGCGAGATAAAATAAATGAAAGCATGATGACAAAATCAAAGAAGATGAAAATATATGTCAAATGTTGACGTGAACCGAGAATTCTATACTACAGGATTTCTTCTGTAGGTATGTCACAGGAGATTACTGTGACATACCTACAGAACATGAAAGAACAAGATTTGAAACTACCTATATGATTAAATATAAACTTTAGCCACACTACCGGCTGTTGTTATATAAGGTCCATGTTTAACCCGACTAAGGAAATACCTGAACTCACCAAGTTGAGTAATGACGGTGAAAACGCTGTAGGTAATTATTTATAAACAACGAACGAATCGGTGCCTGATACTGTCGTTGATACCTACCTACATAATTGATTGTAAAACATTTTAGTTTATATATGAATATAAAATTGTTTGAAATGTCTAAGTTATTTCCGACAAAAGTTCATTAGTTGGTGTAGAAACATCATAATTATTTTCCATTGGATCCAAATCTAACTTGACTGGATTTTCAACTTATTTACCTTTATTGCTTATAACCTTATCGAACTAAATAAACACTACGTGTTTAAAATTCCATAACATATGAAGTTCAAGGATTAACTTGTTGATTGTACATTGACCTACTTTATCGAGTTATGCAATTACACTGTACTAAGAAGTAATGTACATTTGGTCACACCTCAAAACACTATAATTAAATATACGTAAGAAGTGGTCAGTTAGGTATTTGCTTGTATTACTAACGCGACTGTACAATCAACCTAGCACTCATTTTGTGCAATTGGGATGTTATCGATATCACCTTCAATTTCTCTTTTACATAAGTAATTAGACCACCAAACCCTTTCTCTGCAATTCATTAAACTTGCCACTCACCTTTTGTAAATACACTTGCGAACACAAAAAATACCCCCAAATATGACACAAGGAGTATTGACACGAAACATCACAATATGCACTATCGATATATCAATCGTTTCACTGCATTGTACAGCACTAAGGGTCGAAGTTACAAATCCTTAAGTCACTCGAAAGATTCGCGTCTCATAATCAAAATTCGCGTGTGTATGTGAATTGTGACAAAATCGGTCGTGTTATATCGTTAAAGGCTCATGCCGGACTGAGCAGTTTATTATTATATCGCGGGAAGGAGCGTGGCTGTATTCAAGGTTCTGGCCGCGGCCGGCACGCAGCACGTAGCGAGGCTTATCTGCCGTCGCCTTTGTCGTTCACGCTTCGTTCTGTGTTCACTATGTTTTGTTACTTCGGCATCACGGTGCAACACACGTTACACGTTATGGATTGCTACAACATGTGTTGTCTAGGCTAAGTGACACTAACCTAAATTCTATTTTTATTACAAGTTGTACTTTAACACAAATATAATAAAAGTCAAGGCTATATGGGGTGGGTAATTTGAAACTACATACACTAAAAAGTACATACACTTCGATATTTCAGATATGGGTATGCAATAAAATTTTCTAATGTTAAAATGCTTAGAGGCTAACGTGCTCTTAATCCAACTGTACATTAAAACGAAATAACTCTGCAGTGATCTATGTCGTCTAGATTCGAAATATGATATTGCAAAATCCATTATATCATTGTTCCTAATATAGACTTATGACAATTGAAATTTTTCGATCGAAGCAGTTCACATCAATCTATCTAGTAGGGAAAATCCTATAGGTACTCTTTTCTAAGATACACACAGAATTTCTGACTAGTTTAAGAAAAGGAGTGTTCCTTGTTGTACTGTTTTTTTTTTATAATATTTAAATAACATCTTTGATGCTTGTATTTACAACAAATTATTAAATAACCTTAAAATATGAAAATTTAAAATATATTAATATAAGGAGTCCCTTTAGGCAAGGTTATACAATATATAAGGTTAAACAATCAAATTAAACTGTAAATAAGCATTATTATTTTGGTTTTATTTTATTTCATACATGGTAAAAAAAATATTTGCTCAGAGGGATGTCGAGGATGGGTCAAAGCGGGCACAGGCTAATTTCCTCTCGGAGATCGTGGGGGCAGCACAGAAGGGAATAGCTCTCAGGCAGGAGGCAGGAGGCGGAACACCGCGGGGTTTAAATAATACATCTCTGTACATACTTCAACCAAACAAATTAGACTATTTCAGTCCATTGCTGGTCGCCAGCGATATTCTAGTCTTATTTTGGAAGGGTCAGTTTTACGAGAGGGACGAGTTGTTACAAGGTTTTGTATCGAGTTTTCCTTCTTTTTCTCATAACCTCGTCGTTTATTAAGCAGTCAAGTTGATTTAGTTTCTAAAGATATCGATAGGGCTCATACACTCTTATTTATATAAATTTATCAAATATTTATTATAAAACTGTCACTAAGGTAAACTTCTAAACAACTTTTAAACAAGGGCGCCACAACCCGCGCCTTTCAACACGGCAACACGGCTCACCACCTGTTACATGGGCCTAACCCTTGCGATGAAATGTGGGTGTATATTGTCCCTTTCGGGGATAAATGCGTGAACTTTTACAAAGGGGCTTTATTTTGCAATGTGGAGGTCATACTATTATTGTAGTTCATATAATAAAAAAGTGTAGCTTCAATCAAATGTCACTATGGGATTCTGTTGCTTAATGATTATAACATCAACTGAGACGCGATTAATTCTAAATGTCAAACTAGCATATTTAGAGACAAATTTTGGACATTGGAATCTTGACTTTTATAGGAACAGCGCTGAAATACCGGTTTAGAACCTCTTTAAATAGCTTTGTACTTTTCTATAGCTCCGTTAGCTCAGGGTTCTGTAAACGATTACTACGTTAGGCATTGTACGCTATTGCTGGTCCCGAGATGGGTGACATCTACGGAAGGCCGAGCCAGATGACCTTGTTCATAATGGCCTTCTGGCAGCTGGCACCCCTCTTGTTCCCGGGTGCCTTGTAGTGCCCGTACGATCGCTCTCCACAACCTTTGTTCTCAGAAGGACGTCGAGGACGACGGAGGAAGCGTTATTTACAGTTTAATACAATCAAATTAAACAGTAAATAAGCATTATTATTTTGGTTTTATATTATTTCATACATGGTAAAAAAAATATTTGCTCAGAGGGATGTCGAGGATGGGTCAAAGCGGGCACAGGCTAATTTCCTCTCGGAGATCGTGGGGGCAGCACAGAAGAGAATAGCTCTCAGGCAGGAGGCAGGAGGCGGAACACCGCGGGGTTTAGTGGGTAGGACGATCCTCAAGGGCCGGGAGTCCCACACACCGTTCCTGCTGCCCCTGCATTAGGAATGACGGCGCGTATACGCCTTTCCTTGCATCAAAAAAAGTTAAATGTGTTAATGAAAACAAACAATGTTAGTAATAAATTTTATAACAAAAAATATCTTAACCTTGTGAATTTTGAAGTAGCTTAGATTAGTATATAAACTAGAGTGTAACTTATTTTTACTTTATCTATTGTAACAAATGTAACCGTGACTGAGCGATGCAAATGTAATGCATAGCTCAAGCTACTAAAGGATTCAGCTCAAATTTTGCAAATCTCGATAGTGATTATGGTGTAGAATGTATGAGTAAAACAATCTATTGAAAAATTGTAACTAGTCAGCTAGTTTCAAACCATACTCGGTTTGAAACTAGTGAATACGAGTCTTTTTGAAGTTATACTGCTTTTGGCGCTTTAAGAAAAAAATATGAGAGTTTTTTTTTTCGATACGCGCTCAAACCGTCACGAAAAACCGACACCATGAAGTTAGCTGATAAGTGCTTCCATGAAAACTTATAAACACCCTGAAGTTAGCTGACAAGTGTTTCCATGACAACTTATAACTACGTTTAAAGTAGTTTTCAATCTCTTGATGTTTTCTTTTCTTACAATTTATCATTCCTGTTACAAACAAAAAGTTGCGAAAAAGGTGGCGTAGAGGGAGCGGGTAGGAACTCTCCAAACCGATCCGCAGTCTGTCGTGAGGGTGCCGCAGACCTGTCTTAGCCCAAGACTATCGGCCTCCATGACCTGAGCCTGAGCCTGAGGACAGCGAGCGGACCAACACCCAAAAAAGTGTTATAATATATACCCCAACCAATCTGACTTTTCACTGCTCCCGTGGAGCAGTCAAAGGTCAAGTACATACACATTATTGCATCTGCTTAGGTATGCAAAAATGTTCATTTTTTATTATTAGTTTCTAGAAAAATGCCAAGAAAATAAAAACGCCAGGTTGCTTTGTCCGTCAGAGAAGACTGTGGTATTAAACTAATTTGATACGTTATTAGGTGACAAACCACACAAGCCCCATTGTGCTCAAAATACTTATGAAGTTTTAGGGATTGGTGTTTCCACTGTGTAATGTGTTAAAAGATATAAAAGAGAATGTGATGCTGACTTCGCCGCAACGATCTGGCCATAGGCTGTCTTTTAAAGGCAAGTTTGACGAGTTCACATTTTCTGCCATTTAACGCAAAGCGCACAGTTTTTAAAATGACGTTCTTAAACGTCTAATCAGAGAGAAATCCGATTTGTTGCTGATCCAGAGCGTACGTCCTTTTCTCGTGCGTCACAAACAAGCAACATGAGATGCGCCTCAAGCAAGTATTAAGGAAGGAGTTTTGGTGAGAAACATTCCACATGAACTAAGTCGCGTATCTATACACATAATATATACGCGATATCCTAATAAAAGTTCATGACTTAAATTACTTAATAAATTCTAAAATTTCTCATTCAATTCTCCATGAATATATAAATAGACATAATTGCAAACTAATCAACTAACCACCTATTATTTTTGGTTACGACACTATATTTTTATTGCGATAAAGCGGCAACACTCCAAATGTCATTCTAGTCTTTAAAGAAAAAAATCAGAAGTAGTTAATGAAAACTAGTGTCACGCTCCATAATCCATAGGTACATTTCATTATTATTTACAGTTTAATTCAATAAAATAAATCTGTAAATAAGCATTATTATTTTGGTTTCATTTTATTACATACACTGTAAATAATATTATTTACCTTTAAAAAAAACATTTGTTTTGATAGAATGACACTAAAATTTTACACTGGTGACTTACTACAAAATACCTAACCATTATTAATAGTTAGGTTCATGCGCATATTGAGGAATTCAAGGGTTTTTTTGATGGCCTATTTACAATTTAATATTATTTCACTTTGCCAACAGATCAAAACTTCACAACATCAAACAAATTCAATACCAAAGTTTTAAAATTTATTTAATGGTAAATATTTCAGGTCTCAGGAAAGCTTGTTGTAAAAACGTATACTGTGGTCGACTGTAGTGGAGTGAAAGATTGTTTTATATCTAGTTTTATTAACTTGATACGTCATTGCATACATTGTCATATTATTTTCAAAACATTTTGATATAAAACATACCTATATACATATTATATAGTATATATTTACATAGTTTTGAAATAAAATTATATTTATTTAACATAATTTTATTTCAATACTGCCCGTTCCCGTGCAAATACGGGGATAAAATGTAGCTTATGTTACTCTTTATAACATCGTTTTATAAGTAGTAAGTAATAAAGATGTTTCAAGGACGTTATTCTGCTACCTGCTGTTTCATAGATTAGCCGGAACAAACCGACATACAGAGAATTTTGAAAAACGTTCTTATATGTATGTACCGTAAGTGTAACATACATTTTGTGAGAAATTGTTAAATTGGAATTATAAGCAGTCACTTTAATTTTATTTATCTGTTTGATACAATGAGTATATTATGTAATTAAACTAAATGTAAAACGGCCTGCGTAACGTAATTATACACTTATCTATTAGGTGACTACTAACATCGTGTAATGTAGTTGCTTCCATTCAGAAATATCAACTTGCCACAATACCAGTTCCATTTTTTTTTATTTAACACAGAATACAAACAGTGTGCGTCACATAATACAAACAGTGATAAAAAAACAAATAAGCAAATGAAACAGACCAAAATAAAAGAAAGAAAAATTAAACAATATACAGCAGTAATGTGTGCGTTGCAATTATCTGCGCGAAACTTGGTCTCCTCTCAGCTTAAGACTGCTCACATTGGAGACCAATTTGACAGCGCTGATATTCAGAGAAGGTCGTTCTAGATTTTTTTTTCTCCACATACGAATAAAAAAATTCTGTACATGCCGTAAGCCTACTAAGATTTTCCCCCAAGTAGACTTAATTGTTAGCAAAAACACTACGTTATCAAATGATGAGGTGGGAAGTCCAGGTCTTAGGAAGTTAGACGGTAGCTGCTTAACCACATTAGTCACAAAATAACCTAAAGTATGTCTGAAAAGGAGAATTAATATATGAAAGAGGATGCATAACTAGAAATACATGAAGAGTATGACTGGAATATATTAGGAACAATGTTAGGATGTTGAGTATTGAATCTATACTTGGTTAAGCGATAAATACTTCAAGCTTTATCGTTTAAGTACCTTGTATAAATAAAACTGCAATTAGTAATAGCCTTGGTTTTGTCGCACATTAAATAAAGGTCAACATATAATGTATCTGGTTAATTAATCGAGTAAAATAAAAAGTACAGTATAGAGGTATAGTTTTATTTGTGCTCTTCTGGGATTATGCTGTTTATGTATATGTATATGTAAGTGTAAAATAAAAGTCGCAAGAAATACATACATACATACATACATACATACATACATACATACATATTATCACGCCTGTTTCCCATCGGGGTAGGCAGAGATTATGGCTTTCCACTTGCTACGATCCTGACATACAGCTTTCGCTTCTTCTACTTTCATGAGTGTTTTCATACACGCTCGCCGGTTAAGGGTACTCTTGACCTGGCCCTTTTCCAAAAGATCGTCGATTTGATTGACATACGTGCGCCGAAGTCGACCCCTACCAGTTTGCCCATTCACTCTCGCCACATATATCTGCTTCGTCAGTCTATTTTCATCCATCCTCTCCACGTGTCCAAACCATCTAAGCATCCCTTTTTCTATCTTAGTCACTACATCTTCTGTCATACCCCAATGTTCCCTTATCACGCTGTTCCTTTCTTTATCCATCAACTTCACTCCAGCTATACTTCGCAGACTTCTCATTTCCACGGCATTAATTTTACTTTTATGCGTCTTCTGCCATACCCAGCTTTCACTGCCATACATAAGTGTGGGGACCAGCACTCCTCTATGTACAGCCAGTCTTGCCTTCTTAGACACGTTCTGACTGCTCATAAAGGCGTACATGGCTCCATTCACTTTATTTCCTGCCTCTTCGCTCAATGTCATAGTCACACTTTCCATCTCTCGTAAATTTTGTACCCAGATAAACAAACTCTTTCACTTGTTCTACTCTTTCTCCTTCCACAAGAATGAGCAATCCGTCGTACTTACCTCTCTTTCAAAAACCATTACTTTCGAAATGTTTACATTCACTTTCATTCCTTTGTTTATTAACGAATCATGCATAATGTTTACCGTCAACTGCAACTGCCGATGATGCTAGTATTACCTGATCATCGGCGTATAGGAGGCACTTGACGGTCAGTTCATCCATTTTTATACCATACGTACTCTCTTGCAGTTCTTTCAGGCAGCTGTCCATGTATAGGTTAAACAGCAATGGCGACGCTACACAACCCTGTCTCACACCTTTTTCAATGTGAAAAAGGTCTGTGCAAGCTCCGTTGATCCTGACACAAGCACTGGAGCCCTCATAGAGAGATTTCAGTGCTCGTTTCAAGTGGCTGTTTACTCCATACCTGGCCAGTGTTGACCACAGTTCATTCCTCACCTATCATAGGCCTTTTCCAAGTCTACAAATACGCAATAGACTTATACATACAAGAAATACAATTAGTAGATATTAACGGAACGGATAAGATGCGTAAGGCGAAGGACCGCGTCTCGTGGCAAAAATTAGGAGAGGTCTAGCAGTGGAATGGTATAGATTAATATACTTCATTGATTCATATTTAATTTTGATTAATTTACATTAAGATTTTTAACTAACTAACTAACTAACTAACTATCTTCACGCTGTATCCCTGACGGGGTAGTCAGAGTGGACAGATCGCCAGGCTTCGTGATCCATGCATACTTCTTTCGCTTCTTCGAGATTCATCAATCGCTTCATAAACGCACGTCTGGGTATCCGAGTACTTTTAACCTTTCCGTTTTTGAGCAATCTGCTCACGTTTATAATCTGCTCAATTAAGATTTTTGATTTTTATAAATGAACCATTCATTTAAGAAGCGCACGTGGTCCCGCGGTCTCAGTGTTTTGTAAACGATCACTGAGTTACGCAACTTTCACTATGGCTGGTCCTCGGATGTGTGACCACTTTGTGGCATTTACATTTGCGAGCGTTTCCGTGCTTCGGAAGGCATGTTAAGCCGTTGGTCCCGGTTGCCAGTAAAATGGCAGTCGTAAAGCCTGGTTGAAGGACATATGGGCGGCTTGAAAAATTTCAACAGCAGGTAGCCACAACCTGCGTCTGTCTATTTCAACACGGCAATGGGCTCACCACCTATTACGTGGGACAGGAATCCACACGGGGAAAAGTGGGCATATAATATGCCCACTCTCCTGCTCTGCCTCCCCTTCGGGGATAAGGCGTGATGGATATTTATTTTAACCATTCAAGCTAGTACTGAGTGGTTGGGATGTCATACACTTCGAAATATTGGAGGAATTTGTCATTGCGTTCCTCAACATTTGAAATAAATAACTATTGTTAGGATATAATATAGATAATTTATAATATTGTCACAGAACGATACTAATGCAAATTAAATTAGTTAAGCTTGTGCTAATCCATGCCATGCCACCAATAGCAGTAGAGTTTGTGGTAGTGCACTGAATATTTGAAGTGAATCGTTTATAGACGTGAGCGATACCGCGTTGGTAGGTATGACAAAGTTGATGCTAACCAGACACGTGACACGTAGGCAACTGGTGATATATATATTTCTTTATACACGTTTCATACAGCAAGTTGCAAAACGTTGCGTAGATATAACCTATCGTAGCCCTGCTAAATCAGTGTACTGTTAACGTTGGATAAATTTTTACATACATACATATTTTCACTCTCTAAGGGGTAGGCAGAGGCATACTATACGCCTACATTACACGCCTGCCTTAATCTGACCGGTATCGCGTTACGGCATTCTGAAAGTTCTTTGTGGAAAAGTACAAGTGTTTTTATTCAAAACCTGTTTTAAGTACATCAATAGGTGAACCCCCCGGTAAATTGTGGGCGTATAGTATGCCTCTGCAACCTCTTCGGGGATAAAGGGAAATTACTGAGTCATCGAAGTAAGTGGCGTAACATTACATTAACTTGCATCAGGAATCTGATAACCTTTTAAATGCTGCATAAATTGGTGACAGAAGGATTAAAATCATAAAATTTAAAAAGAGTTGAAATTCAGGTCTGATAAATCGTTCATATCATCATCATCTGATTTAGACAAAGACAATATTTTCTGATTTCAGTGAGAATTGATAAATTTAATATTTAACACCTGACCCACCGTAGAAGAATATTAGTATTAATATTATGAATATAATATCGCAGGCCATGCTGGAGGAATGCTTTAGGAGGGCAATTGGCCTAACTGTACAACACTGTCCAAACGGGGTGGAACAGGGTTTTGTTAGAAGTTTCCTTTACATCGCCATGACCTCGTCTGATAGTCTCGTCAACATCACTTGCAGGAGAGATTTCGGTAGGCAGTGACTCATTGCACCCCTCCACCACACCTCCATCAGCTGTACTCATATTTATACTCATTCCGGGCTATTAGTACTATCAAATTGTGAAATCTGTATTAGAGATTATACGTGTGGTCGGAAGATGTCTTTCAAGGATCTACCGTGGCACGAGTAAGCATAGCAAGGCACATTTTTTGGTTTAGGACTATTGGTTATTTTTTTTTGCGTTTACCGAAACTGTAGTCATTGTATTGCTTATCTAATTATGGTAATTTGTTAGTCATATTATTTCTTTCGATTCCTTATTAAAAGAATTGTATCCTTGGAATATGGTATTTGAAAAAAAAGAAGAGAGCAAAAATACAAATGAACATCAATATAAATAAATCAAGTAAAAGACCATTAAAAAAAATTAATCGTCTGTGCCCATTATTGTAATGGCTATCGCATAGAGATTTGCAAAAATCCTCACCAAATAATTCCTAGCGACTAAAAATAGCAATGAGAGCACTAGTGACTTGTCTATTGTTATTGTTTTTTAATCGAACCTAATTTATCAATACTTGATATTTTCGAAATAAAATTTGAGTTCACGAAATGAAACATAAAACAAAGTGAATAGAGAATGTTTTTTCTAATTTTATTTTTATACCATTGAGGCAAATAGACACACAGTCCACCTGATCAAAATTGGTCACCGAAGTATAATCACGCTTTGAGCGTTTGACATTTGTCTCGAGGCTGTATTAAATATCTTCTAAGGTCCCTTTTGAAGAACCTCATACATGAACGTGGGCTCACTCATTCTACAATCTAAGGGTGCGAGAAATTCTATAAAATAAAAAATAAACATCCATCACGCCTTATCACATTATATGCCCACTTTTCACCGTATGGATTCATGTCCCACTTAATAGGTGGTGAGCCCATTGCCGTGTTGAAATAGACAGACGCAGGTTGGGGATACCTGCTTTTTAAAATTTTCTAACCGCCCATCAGGCTTTCAACCAGGCTTAACGACTGCCATTTTACTGGCAACCGGGACCAACGGTTTAACGTACCTTCCGAAGCACGGAAACGCTCGCTAATGTAAATGCCACAAAGTGGTCACCCATCCGAGTACCAGCCATAGTGAAAGTTGCGTAACTCAGTGATCGTTTACAGAACACTGAGACCGCGGGGCCACAAGCGCTTCAAGAAATTCTATCTAATCAATAATTATTAATTAATTAATTGTAATTCTATTCGAAATTTTATTACTTAGGTTGTTTACCGCTATTAGAGAGTGATATTACAGACCAATTATTTTCAATTATTTTCTAGGTCAGTCTAGACATTTAGCCAAAAGGTGTTTAAATAGTATCTATAGAACGCACGAACGCACACAAAATAGATTTACAACAATGAGAATAATATTATTGCTACAAGTATAAAAACAAAAAGCCATTTTAAAAACGAGCGAGCCCTACAGCGTCTGTCATGTTATCCTACTATGAAATGGAGATCAAATTATATGTGAAGTCAATTTATTCATAATATTATTAAGTCCAATATATTCTAAGTTTGAATATGTAAATATAATTCTAAGTTCAAAATGGATTTTTTCTTGGCACTCAGTGATCAAATCCAAAAAACCACTCCCTTCCCTGGTTTTCTGTAACACATTTCCGTCCCTTGTCCAAAATCACTCCCAATAAATATATTCAGCAACTCAGGGAAAAGATGTAAAAAATATCAAAAACCAGCTATCTTATCTTTTTTTTTCCTTTAGGGTAAGGTACCTCACTGTAGGCGTGAGAGCTACACGCACGCCTTACACCCTCTCAAAATAGTTTAAAACTCGAATCTCCCCAGAAAAGTGGGATAACACCGCCTAGACCTCTGTGGTTATCTTTCTAAGGGGTCATCAGGGTCTTCCAGCAATAATAAATAAATATATAAATATTGCGGGACACTTTTCACACAGTACCATCAAGTCAAAAGTAAGCTAATATGAGCTTGTTGATCTAGACAACAGATGGGATCTCGACAACTGATAAATCATCCAAATTAATAAAATCACGTGTGACTCACTTATCTAACAACGCCCAGCCGAAACCCTTGCACTTAGGAACTTGAAATTTTTAAGGTAAACTACTCTTATATTGTAGGCACCCACTAAGAAAGGATTTTCAAAATTCAACCCTAAGGGGGTAAAATTCTTTCATTTCAAATAAACGGTTGTATGAAAGTTCGTCATTTACAAAGTTAGAGGCTTGAAATTATGTATACCTATTCCTCATAACAAATAAATAGACACGTGTATCGCGGTTTTGATAATTTTTACCTTTAAAGAGGTGAAATGTAGGTTGTCTTTTATTGATAAAATTAGTGGGTGACTCATTCTTATAATCAACGTCCAGACGAAATCTTTGGACCAACAAACTTAAAATTCTTAGGGTTAACAATCCTTATATAGTAGGTTACCACTAAGAAAGTGTTTTTTGAGATTCCAACCCTAAGAGTGTAAAAAAATGGACAAAACTTTGTATGAAAGTTGTAAAAAAAGGGACAAACCTTTGTATGAAAGTTCATCATTTTCAAAGTTAGAAACAGAAAATTACGTACATGTATTTATTGTTACAAACAAATGGACACGTGTTTCACGGTTTTGCCTAATCCTACCTATAAAAGAGTAAAATAAGGGTTCTAAGTTTCGATGGAAGATTCTCCATTTTCAAAGATAGCAACACCAAACTTCGCATATCTATTTCTAATTAAAAATAAATAAATATGTGTTTCAGGATTTTTTAAAATTCTACCATTAAGGGTGTAAAAAAGGACATCAATTTTATATTAAAGAATTTGAATATTTATAAGGGGCATGGGTCAAATGCATGAGGTGCAACGGGTGTTTAAAGAATTTCACGAGCGAAGCCGGGGGGCACAGTTAGTACTTATATATTTCTAAATATATATATACATATTAAAAATATAAATAAATAAATATCCATCACGCCTTATCCCCGAAGGGGTGGCAGAGGCATATTATATGCCCACTTTTCACCGTGTGGATTCCTGTCCCACGTAATAGGTGGTGAGCCCATTGCCGTGTTGAAATAGACAGACGCAGGTTGTGGCTACCTGCTGTTGAAATTTTTTAAGCCGCCTATAAGGCCTTCAACCAGGCTTAACGACTGCTATTTTACTGGCAACCGGGACCAACGGCTTAACGTGCCTTCCGAAGCACGGAAACGCTTGCAAATGTAAATGCCACAAAGTGGTCACCCATCCGACGACCAGCCATAGTGAAAGTTGCGTACCTCAGTGATCGTTTACCGAACACTGAGACCGCGGGGCCACGAGCGCTTCTATATAAATAAAAAAAAATATACATATTATACATATAAAACGCCCAAACTCCGCAACACACATTTGTGAATCACACAAATATTTGTTCCACCCCGGAATCGAACCCGGGACCACAGCGCGGCAGTCGCATACACTACCCCCGCGCCACCGAGGCAGTCATAATACGTGCACCGTGTGGGTTTAGTCGGTAAGAGTCCGAAATAGCCTCCCCTCCATTCATCAAGATATCCACACGTTAAAAAAACTTTACCTTAGTGGAAAATTAAGTTGCTTACTGCATATACTTACATACATACATACTAACAAATTGTCACGCTTTTATCCCCGAAGGGGTACACTGAGGCACACTATACGCTCATATTTCACCGTATGCATTTTTGTCCCACGTAACAGGTGGTGAGCCCATTGTATATACTTACCCCCTTAGATTTTATTTTATTCTTTTATTAATGTTTCTAGCGAAGGTAGTCGGCAGCAATATTTTTGTTTGTACTTCTACTTATATTATGAATGTGATAATTTCAAATAGGTAAGTATAAATATAAAATTAACATTCTGATAAATTTGGCAAATTGAAACTAAGCAAATATTTCTAAGAACACGTTTTGTCAAGTACTTCAATAAACACAGTATTAAATCATCGACTGCATAGAAAAATAAGATCCTTAACATTTGGACGTATAATATTGATTACGCTGGAACAATATTGATTTAGATGTCGAGATAATAGCCCGGTAGTCGGTTTAATTCTATAATATTGCTCAATGTTAAGTCGGAAATATGCAGCAGGCTAGTTGACCTTTCTATTTGGCTTATTCATTCAATAGCAACTTGTATTGAAGTAAATAGGAATCAGAAATCACTTCCTAGTGAGGCAAGGCCAGTTAGACGTGTTTCCTATACGTATTAGTGTGACTGGATTATTACTAATAATTTATTGGGCAAGGTTTTTAATTTTATTGAACTTTTGGTTTAATACCTGTACATATTCTTCGTGAAAGAAAACTATTTTTGACTGGGCTAAAATTATGTTTTCTCACTTAACGGCCTCTATAAGATCTATTTATTCTTAAGGGTTTTGTTTTTTTTTTTTTATACAAATTATTAAAATAAATTATGGCAACACTATAATATATTAACATTTCAAGTTAAGCTTGATAGTTTGTGGTGGTGGTGACTAGGTGGATTAGCATCGGCCTTGATCACGCGCTGTCTGACTCAGCGTTGCACATCCTCTGAAATCGAGTCCATATGGTACAAGTTTCTTCATCTACCCGTAGGTACATCTTCGATGTTATTTTTACTCCTTGTATTGTCATATACTACACTTGCGGTGTTCCTATTTTAGAAGCTCATCAATGGGCCTTTAGTCTGGTTTTTATTTGTAGATATTAATTTGAAATTGTGACACATATTAGCAATATCATGTATGAAACCAAAACATACAGCTATGCTTAAATATAAATCTTTAAGCATTGTCGTGAGTTTAATAAATATTAAACTAAATACTAAGACTAGCCTTATCAAACCGGTTTTTAAACTAGAAGCATTTTAGATTCTAGAGGTGTGTCTATCGTAAGCTATAAACTTTGATATGTGATAATATTTAAATAACTCAGCATGTCCATAATGCTTAAAGAATTGTTCCGCATTACATATTATTACATTATCATTATAGAGGTCTTTTAAATTGTAAAGTTTCGCTACTCGAATTATATTTTGTAGCTACTGTACGATGTACATTTTGAGATTAAATAAAAGGATTATTGCAATATGACAACTGGCAAATCAGTTGTCATATTGTGTGCCTTTGAGAATGCCGTGAGGCGAAACCGGTAAGGTTTAACAAGTAAATATTGTGGAATAGTACAAGTGTTATTATTGAAAATGTGTAGCAAGTTCCACCAAGTGCCATCAATCAACAGTATAAATTATCTGAAATAAAAGGAGTCAACTTCGTATCGAGTCACAATACGAAGAGTTCTCGAAAAAGCACCAGGTAAAAGAACCACGTTTTATAATGTAGGTTTTACAAGCCATATGAAATAGAAAAGTATCAAACAGTAGTATTACATGAAAAATAAAATTATGCTGTGGGAGCTTTCATTACAAAACCTAAAAGAAAATTACAATGAAATGAATCTGTGCGTCTAATTAATAAATATGTCTAGACTGTGTTACGTACTTTAAGAACTACTTTAAGTATAATAAAAACCAAATAGTTACAAATACTTTCGAATTCTATTGTAAATCGAAGGTGAAAATGGTAATAGAAAATAAAATACCTTCTAGTTCTATTGTTCTAACCATAAAGATATCTATGGTTCTAACGATAGTTCGAACAATCAACCGAATAAAAAGTACACTCCTCATATCTTAAAAAAAATATTAAATTACTTCTCGGCTATAATAAACTTGCTTTTGTAATAGTCTTACTGCTATTCCATGATGTGTCATGTGCCGTTTCTCGTAACGAAATTAGACTCGGTATTGTAAATGTAAGAAGACAGACATGCTTTTGAAATGAATATTAACAAATGTTGCTTGTAATTTTTTTAACTCTTTGTAGTGTTTTATAACATCGAAACATTTAGTACACTGTTGAAAATAAATATTGATGTAATAATACTTAAAACTTTGAGGTGGTAAAAGTTGGTTCCAAGTAAAGACCAAGATCTTCGGGGCCCAAGCGATCACAGACATATAAGACAGTAAGCAGACCTAACGTTGGCAAAAAATAGCGTAGCCTATTACACACACATAGACAGGTAGTTTAGCTTAGTATTTCTGGTGATCTCTTGATCATGAAACTTCATCACTCTAAGCACAACAGCTTATTGTATATCTTTTGTCTGCTTTTGTAACATTTCCAATAATTTTATGTAATATTTTCACTTCGACACATAAATCTTTGATCTGTAGCTTAGTTGTAGTAAAAAAATTGGCTACGCGCTGTTCGCTGTCAAAGTGTCAATTAGATGTATACAGGAATAACAAAGATAGCTTTAAACAACAAATGGCATGAGTGAAAAGGATGAAGTATTGCTCCAAATGCAAAGGAATTTGTTTGGTCTGCGTACTCTTGTACGTCTGTGCAAGCGACATCACCCGCTATCGGCGCACGGACGCGACTACGACGTAGGTACGGTTGGGAGTAAGTCCCATACGGGTTTGGAAGGTCAGACGGCAGACTCGACGACTGAGACGACTCTCCCAATAATGATGAAAATCAAAAGTCTAAAGATTTCTGCTCCTAGCAGCCA
The DNA here is from genome assembly GCA_948477245.1 of Thumatha senex. Classification (NCBI taxonomy): domain Eukaryota; kingdom Metazoa; phylum Arthropoda; class Insecta; order Lepidoptera; family Erebidae; genus Thumatha; species Thumatha senex. Next base: position 11,544,008 of record OX419735.1, read on the forward strand.
AATAAAAGTGAACCACTAGCCCTAAATCCAGGTAGGGTTTAGAGTACACAGGAGTTGGTTTTCGGTACAATTGACATGACATAGTAGTCTTTAAGCTTAGTTGAAGGTCGTATGGTGGTTTGAAAATTTCTACAGCCTGCCTTTGTTTGTTATTACAGTCGTCCATATCCATCAATTTTTGATTAAATATAAACGAATAAAGGTGGTGGTGGCTCTTATAGTTGCCTGCATAAAAAAAATGAGCTACATTTATCTAATTATGTACTTATATTGTGTTAAATTGTGAAAAAAGGGATCCTGGTTGACATTTAACGAATGATAAATACTTATTATACATAGAAATGAACAACATCATCTGAAACTATACTATAATATCTATGTATGTTCCATAAAAGGAGCCAAGTTATGAAATAAAAAATATAAGGATACAAACCTTGCTTCAGTTAAACCTGTCATTTAGTGTCATCCTAACAAGACGCTAACTTTCTGAACTTTGGCACTAATTCAATTTGTTACGTGTTAACATTATAGCGTCAGTTTCAGCGATGACATAGTCTGGATATACCCATTTATGTCACATGATATTATAAAGGTGTTTTATTTGTTGATTTGGTGAACCCCGCTAATATACAAATCACTTAAAAACATCATCAACAATTAATGGAAATTATGGCTCATTTCGAATTTAACAAATGGTTTATCAACAACACCTCTTGCACATTGCATCAATAAAACGCCGGATCCACGATTGTAAACATGGTAATAAGTCGAGTCGTTCATAACATTGGCCTCACTAAGATACTCACTTCTCACTAATTTAAAAAAAAACTAAATTTAAAAAAAATCTTGTATTTATGGTAGTTGACAATATACAAATAAACATTTTGTATTTTGAGACTTGTTTTTTAATATTAGTTTTTTTCCAGTGTCCAAGTCCAGTGTCCTATTTCTACATTTCTACCATCCTTTTTTCACACTCCTCGGAATTTACATTAGTGATAATATCATTGCCTTCCCTGACTAGACTTTCCTTCAATTTTCGGCCTCTCACCAGTCCAGTAACAATCAAAGAAATCCAACAAGTTCAAAATGATTTCATTTCCTAAAAGGCAGATCATTGTTTGACTTTATTTGATAAGACTAGGCACCTCGAGAGGTACTTACTTATGTACTTATCCTAAATCTTAAGAGCCATTACCGTCACATCATTCACTTCAATAAAAAATCGGAAGGCCGAACCATACATTAGTGATATTCATTGAATGGCCTTAACATAAGCCGTGTGTAAATTACAACGCAATTATATTATTTTACAAAGTATTTGAATACTACTTTGTGTTGGTAATCATCAGTATTCCGCGCGTCGCATAAAGTTGCGAGTAATAGAGCAATTAGCTTGAAGGATCTTACGCACTTACGCGTCTCGTTGACGAAGAATGTACCTGCTACAAGAGGTTATGGTCCGAGGTATATAAAATAATTTATATAAATAAATATAAATAAATATCCATCACGCCTTATCCCCGAATGGGTGGCCGAGGCATATTATATGCCCACTTTTCACCGTGTGGATTCCTGTCCCACGTAATAGGTGGTGAGCCCATTGCCGTGTTGAAATAGACAGACGCAGGTTGTGGCTACCTGCTGTTGAAAATTTTCAAGCCGCCCATAAGGCCAGGCTATCAATCAAATATCAACCAGGCTTAACGACTGCCATTTTACTGGCAACCGGGACCAACGGCTTAACGTGCCTTCCGAAGCACGGAAACGCTCGCAAATATAAATGCCACAAAGTGGTCAGCCATCCGAGGACCAGCCATAGTGAAAGTTTCTTAACGCAGTGATCGTTTGCAGAACACTACGTCCGCGGGGCCACGAGCGCTTCAAATAATTTATATAAATAAATAAATAAATATAAATTAATATTGTTGGGACAACTCACACATCGCCAATATAATATAATTCATATGAAGTATTGAAGTGTCCTGAACTACATAATTTATATCCTATTTTTTATAACCACTTTTATTTGGGTGGGGTTTTGAAGTTATTCTTCATTAGGGAAAAATGATGAAAGCAAATTTTTACGATGCGCGCGCAAACCGTCTCGAAAAACCGACACCCTGAAGTTAGCTGATAAGTGTTTCCATGATAACTTATAACTACATTCAAAGTAATTTTCAAACACCCTGAAGTTAGCTAAAGTAAACATTTTATTTTTTTCTACAAACATAGGATAAGACGAAAGATAAAAATTTTAAAAATATATTTGTCTTGTTACGCCAAAGAAGTATAACTTTTAACGCGTGTACATAAGTATACACACACTTTTTTTTACAGGCGCAGTTTTCGTTTAGCTTTTTATTTTCGTCCTTATTGGGAGCGACTGCCGTCCTACCTCCCAACCTAATAAGCATGCGTCAATGCCTCATCCGTTTGTCAGCAGGTGCACGGCTACCAGCATAGAAAACGTAAAACCAGGGGTCCAAGTCTACTAATTCAATCGCGTCAGAAGAGATTAGAAATCTTCACTCAATAGAGAGTTTTCGTAGTCTACTATTACGATTGCGCTCCAATAGAATTTTATCGGCCGGCCGATAGAATGTTATTAACACGTGTAGCGCCTGTTCTTAATTTGCATTTTTAGAAGTCTATATTAATATTTTGATTGCTTAAAACGGCTATTTTGTCTCTATTCTGCAGCTTGAGAAGTGTGATTGCGAAATATATACCTAATAGTTTTAGTAGACTACCTTCTGTTTTATTCTGATTAGTCTAATAATCACAATAGACCCGCGATAGAATAGATCCAGAACGGCTCTCAATTGGAAAATAGTAGACTCGGCTCCCAGTAGAGAACATTTCTGTGTCGTCGCGACATGCTCAACAACGTGCTTAAGATTATTCGCAAACACCGCGTGGTCAAAGAGTGTTATTTTAAACCCCACTGCTAAGTTTCCTTAAAATACGGCGTTTTATGTAAAAACTGAATTTAAAACCTTTGTAAGTCATGCATAATACCTATGGTACTCGAATCTAAGACTAGTGAAAGTTTAATCGCATTTAATACGTACTTGATTGTTGAGCATGTCGCAGTGACAAACAAATGTTCAGCATGGCATTTCTCCTGTTTTAACGATTTCTATGGCTAGCAGGTCTGGGGGCCGAGTCTACTATAGACAAGCTGTAGAATAGAATCAGAATCGCTGTTTGATATAGCCAAAAAAAATAGCGAGGGGGTATTTCGATCGGGTGGGAAATGGAGGCAGGGTAGGGGAAATGGTCCCGTAGGTTCCGACAAATCACGCGCGCCTATAATAAATCACCCAACGAGCGCCGCATGGTACTCTTATGGCTGCGCAACATAAAAGTCATGCATGCTCTCTACTTATAATAAACTGTGTAGCCTTTTTCCTCAATTTCCTCCGAAGTTTATATAGTTTATAGTTGTGTGTTGATTGTAAATTTTATTAAAATAATAACTAACTAACTATCTTCACGCTGTATCCATGAGGGGGTAGTCAGAGAGGACAGATCGCCAGGCTTCGCGATTAATATACACTTCTTTCGCTTCCTGCAGATTCATTAACCGTTTCATACATGCACATCTGGGTATCCGAGTACTTTTGACGTTTCCGTTTTTTAAATAATCTGCTCACGCGGTCTTCATATGTAAGTCTCGGCCAACCCTGACTCCTTCTACCCTCTACTTTCGCACAATATGTATTCTTCGTCAATCGTTCCTCACTCATTCGTTGGACGTAGCCATACCAACGGAGCACGCCCTTTTCCAGCTTAACGCTGACACTTTCATTTAAATTTGACATATTGCGTATCACTTCGTTACATATTCGTTCAGCCATAGTTATGCCGCACAATTTTCGAAGTGATCGCATCTCCACAGTATTCAACTTTAATAATAATGTAATTGCTAGTAAAACCTATAAACCTAGTATACCAAGGTGATCCAGTCAAGGTAATTGCAGAAGCTGGTTGGAATTGTTACGCTGTAATTGCTAGTTGATGGGTAGGGAAGAACGCAGTCGCTAAATAATTTTGGAACCACTCTAAATACGTGCCAGATATGAAATTAAATTGAAGACATTTTACGCAGCTTCATCTAGCCCAAATAAAGTAAATATTAAAAAAAAAAATTATATAATCATTTATATGTATGGGTATTTCCTATGTATAATATGTAAAAACCTAACTATGTTAACGCTGTATCCCTGACGGGGTAGTAAAAGAGGACAGATCGCCAGTTTTTTGTAACAAATGTATGTATTTAGAAATATATCAGTATGTATATCTGTTATCTAGATCCCATAGTACACGCTTATAGCTTAGTTTGGGCTAGATAGCGCTGTGTGAAAAGTTTCCCACAATATATTCTTTTTTTAAATCATCATTCAGCCATACCACATCAGGTCCACATATAATTTCCTGTCAGGAGCGGGAATCGAATCCAGAACCTCCGTTCAAACAATCATAGTCTAATGGTTAGACAATCTGATTATATAAGTCATACTTTTCTTTGTAAGTCAAATCATTTCAATGAATTATGCACTTACTTCCTTGGTAGTGTAGTACCTGTAAGTGTTGTGATAGATATTATGCAATATTTAATTAACCTTGCGCTGCAATGAGTAATTGCTGTTAAAGTATTATCTTTATATGAAAATTGAGCGATCGAACGATATACATGTGTGGTCGTTTTAGATGTAAAATCAATTAATTTTGCTATTTATATCAAAGGTCTATCCAGCTTAAATCAGATGACCTAAATAAGGTAGCAGGGTTAGCGCATAATTGTGTACAAAATTCGGTTATAATGTGACAAATGTAAATGTATATTGGGTTTGGAAACTATCCAGACTTTTAGTCAGCACTTTATAATGATGCGTTGAAAAAATTGAGGAAGTGGTAATTGGGTTTACTTTTATATCTTTGTCCTTTCAAAATTTTCACACACAATTGTTTAACCCCTAAAACACCCGTTGCAAGGTGAGTTATAAGAAAAACATTTGTCCTTCTCCTGGAAATGCTGTCTCCTTTATAAGTTTTATTACTATCCATTCAGCCATTTAGTCGTAAGTAAACAACAATCAGATTATGGGATATCATAATAGATAATAATATCAGGCAGAAGATTTCAAATGTTACGTTTTATCCAGTTGCATCCTATATATTATCCGAGGCCCGCTTTCAATATTAGCTAGACTATTTCGGAAACCACTGCTAGGTATATCCATCCAATCCTTCCAATCTTTCTACAGGTGCCGGGTTCGTAAGTTTCGGAGGTGAGCCTGATTTGGGATTGGACTCTAGCACAATTTGATATGAAAATAAAATATATTTTTAAATAAAAAATGCATGTCATTTGATCAGCTGAGTCATGCTGCACTCGCCGAGGTTGAAATTACGAAATATCCTTCTTATTAGTATAGTACTTATTCTAACAATATAGCCTCCAGCTAAAAATAATTGAAGTGTGCATTATATATTATTATTAAATAGACTGGCCACTTGTATTGTTCACTGTTATTTTGTAAAATTTATTATAGTGACCTTAATATTTTTAACAATCAGTGATGTATTTGTTATTCGAGTTTTACATGTAAGAATATATTACTATAAAGCATGTTGTAAATTACACATTCAATTAGTGAGTAGACATTGCCAATATAATAATAAGTCACGGTTATAAGTTTTATAATATGAACATACAATCACCTACAAAAGTGTATCTAAAACAGAGCACTACATAATTAAAGACCGGCGGAGGGCCGTTCAAATTCAATTTGCGAAGAACGCCGCCGTTATTCGAACATTTATAGCTATCTCTGTCGCTCGCCCCGTGCCACCAATCCGTGCGAGTAGAACAGCAAGATCGCTGTTCGAGATTAGTAGAAATTTGTGTGCATTTGCGAATCCCAAAAATGATGGATGAACTTGATTATATTTTTATCTTCTTTAAGACATTGTGTAACTAGACAATAAAAGCTGTGTTTCTGTTAAGATTACATATTGTTTAATTATTAATATAAAACAAATAGGCGGAAAATATCTCGTTAATGTCGAAAAAATGTACGAAATATAACAGCATATGTTTTTCAGTAGGTAAATATATATTTAAGAAAAATTTTAAACCAAAATATAGATACATACGTTGAATATAGATAAATATGTTGAGATATTCTCAAATTGAAAATGATTTTGGTATTACTTCTGTATGGGAAATTAGTTGTTCGCCGGCCTCTTAAGGTATTGAAATTATTTCAAAATACAGAGATAATCAGGCCTGAAATGAAATTTACAATGCTCATGGGCAAGGTGACATTTCGGGTAACACTGATTTCCGTATAGATGACGAACAATATGTAGATTTTTTTGTAGAATTGTTACAATAAGCACTAAATTTCCATTAAATTACAACATTATAATTTTTGTACAAATCTTAACTAGTAAACTTGATAAACTTTAGTAGCTTGTAAGTAGCAGAAATTTTAGATAGTATTGCAAAAAATCTCCCATAAACATTAAACATTCGTAAATGAATAATAAAAACAATTACTCTACGTTTAAATCGATTTTTGTAGCTTGGTCTGTGATGTTTTATTATGAATGCGCATTTGACATCTCATCAGGTTCCAATCAAGGATGAGGAAGTACATATGTAATATTAATCCTCAGAATTCTTTATATCGATACTTGATTTACAACGCCAAAATTGCCAGAGACCTAAGTCCAATTGTGGACTACCATAGCCTGACTTCATTTATTGACACCTTTCTCAAAATATTGCGAGCAACCTGGGCAAACTAATTGCAATATTGTGACAATGCTCTGCAATAATGTAGGAAATCGTATTCAGCTCTCACAATTGGTTCTCACCATTGTTCGTTAAAATGACTGATATACATGGCGGACATGGAACAACGTAATCAACATAACAGATAACAAGTCTATTTTCTCGAAAGGGAATTCGTAATTTGTAAGTTCCGTAAACAAAACGTTCAATAGTACTACGAGTAGTAGGATTATCTGACGTTAAAGTGTTTCCTACATAATTATGTATAATCACTATGCATTTTTAAATAAAGAAATTGTGCTTTAAACAAATACAGTAAAACTGTACATTTTGTAAAATTCTTTATTTCTAAATAGAAGTGAAAAAAAACTAGTCATATAAAGCTAAAAAAGGGAGGGTGAAAAGAAAATATGGAACAAATCCCGTATCACTAGTGTAGTACAGTAAGGCCTTTAATAAAAGTTCTAAATTAGTGAAGAATTTTCAAAAAAAAAAAACAAAGATACATATAAAAAGAAATCGACACAAGGTTGTGTTGGACTACGTTTAACAAACTATGTAGGGGTTAATTACAGCTTAATACAATGCCTGACAACGAAAGTCTACTACTAGTGTGATCTACAAATTATATCGTATTGCCTAATGTACACATTAGTAGGGTTGAGTAGTCCCTCTGACAGCCGCACTGCAAGTTATTCACGTAATTGCATTGTATTGCCCAAACACGGGCAGCAAAAGTATTGCAGCCCGTATTTAGGCAACGCCCAAACTCGGGGCTAGGCTTGTAGCAGAAGGTAGGGAACCGTGTTTATGGCCTGAGAAATTTGGAAAGGGCGCGTATGCAGTTGTTGCAATGGATTGATTTGATCAAATCTATTAGGTACAAGTTTTGTACCTAACATCAGAACGTTATAGCAAAAAGCAATTAAATCCAAACGGTTAATCAACTAGCAGTTAAAACGTATTAATAATTCATTAACCGGGCCCCATTAATTAATAACTGGACAGTCTCCAAGAAATACGTATTTACGATTACAAGGTATCTGTCACCTCTAGTAACAGAATATCCCTACCTTCGAGGTCGGTTTGGCATTCCTTTGCATAGGAATTAGTTAAAGTTATCGTGTGCTATTGCGATCAACATACCGAAGGTGTGTTGTGATTGTAAGTCCCCTTCTATATTTATATTATTCTACAACTAAGTATAGCGAATGACTGCGTGATTGTCTAACCGGGATAAAGTATCCTGTGTTTCCAAGTCAAGACTTATTTGCATGCTACATGTTCAGGCAGATGTATAAAACTTATTTATTATGTTTGTTTATCTCAAATCTATCAAATTTCCATATGACTTACTTACTCTAAAATTGCTAGTCGAAATCCTCTTAAGATTATCGCCCGAATACCTTGTCGTACCTCTTTTGCATCCAGTCACTCCCTGCGACCTTTTCTTGGGAGTCGGTTTTTACTAAACAGATATCGTACAGATATCGGCTTGCCATAAAATTGTATAATATGAGTAGATGAATTTTCGTCATGTAACGCATGAATCTATTAGTTTATAATGTTTTTCTTCAAAATGCCTAAAGGTTGCCTAATTTACTCGCTACGTTAGTGTCGCAAAAGTTACTAAATTGTGCATAAATGGTCAGCACCATTTATCTTTGTCAATGTGTAACATATTGTTGTGAGTGGATAACAACATCCTAGATCGTTAACCTTGAGTGCGCCGGCGCAGGGCTGAGAGACCTCCGCGCGCCACACCGTGACCTCACTGCCCATAGGCATGTAGAGGAAAAGAATGCTTCCGTACACCTGAATCACTTTGATTGATAATCATCTAATTCAAACCATCAATTAATTACTTGAAAGGAGACAAAATTGTAATTATGTATATATTTAAGTGTTTTTATTAATATTATTCTACAACTATAGCGAATGCCTGCGTGATTGTCTAACCGGGATAAAGTATCCTGTGTAACTATAAGTATTGCACGCCTCATAAGCGAAGCGTTGAGGTGGGTACTAGCAGGGGGTACCAATGCGAACAAAGTATGTTTAATAACATTAAATTATCCCTAGATGGCAGTAATGGTATCATTTTCAAGATTACAAAAAATAAAAATGTTATTTAGCTGTGTAAAGTCCGGTAATTGATTTCTAAAATAAAAACCATATTATAATCTGTGATATTAACATACTAAACTCGTTAATAATACAATTAATGTAGATTGCGCGAATAATTGGTTCTCGATACTGTTCATCTATAATAATAGATGGCGACGTAATAAGTTGAACAGTTCTCCACTAACATTCGTCTCTCTATGCCAATAGTACCTGTAAAAAAAAAGAGCATTCTATCTCTTTCGGTCGCGCACGTCACAGCGATGCACGCTAGAATAATAAACTTATTTGTAAAAATATTGTGATATCGACGACGAGGATTGCTCCGCAATAATCAAGTAGTAAATAAATTCATCGCATTTCGTAACCATGTGTGTGGTCTGGTGGTTAATGGCGAGAAGTAGATGTATTATTTGATTTAGTATTTTTCCCAAGTATAGAGTCCCAAGATCGAGTCCTCATTGTATTGATTTTTGTTTTTGCATTTTAATATAAATATTAACAATAATGAATCAAAACACCGAAAAAGTAATACTGTTGTTTGGTTTTATAGAAATTTACTAAATATAGTGTTTATTACGTACTAGATTGACTTAAGTTTCATTAAAAAAAACTGACTATCACTGCCTTTCTGGCCCACATTTTTTTTTGATTGCAAAAATTAAATAGTTTTATTTTATATCAAAACGCGATGTGGCATCTAAATTGTAATCAAAACAAATCCAGTGATCCGATCCGCCAAAGTAAACGATATTTCACTTAAAATAAAGTTCAAAATAGAAGCGCGTAATAACTGTCGGTCTCTGTCAACCTGCCAATAAGGTTCAAAGTGGTATGACCGCCGCGCCGGCACTACTCTTACGTCAAAATATTAGCGCTGCATCGTAAGTTAAAAATATAAAAATAAACTAGTTGACGGCCGCGGCTCCGCTCGCGTGATGGGAACTTGTTCCCAGTTTAAAAAGTAGCCTATATGTTGTGAATTCATTCAGTACTTTTAACGTGAAAGAGTAACAAACATACATCAAATCTTTCCACTTTATAATATTTATATCTTATAATATTTATATTAAACTAGTTGACGTCCGCGGCTTCGCCCGCGTAGAGAAATTTTCCCGTTCCCGTTTCCCACAGACACTTGTTCCTGGGATAAAAAGTAGCCTATGTGTTATTCTGATGTATAAGCCACATTGTAAAGTTTCATTAAAATCCGTTCAGTAATTTTTACGTGAAAGAGTAACAAACATCCATACAAACTATCACATTTATAATTTTATTAACATTAAGATAATCATAATCTATCTAGGTACTTTCTTTTATTTGCTTTAATTAATTATAAATTTCACGTTCGGATGATACAATAGATTATCTACCTAAATTATAGAACTTAAGGGTTTATTTGACACCTGGTTTCGGTCTCTGTAGCCTGCACTGTAGACAATAGGTATATCTTACAACCTAAACCCCGAGATCTCGACCATAGACTTAGCTACCCCGGAGCCAGGGGTATAGACATCCATTGACTCTAGACAGTTGACCTTGACCTCAGGATCTAAGGTCTCGGGGCCCTACCGGGTCTAAGCCCACAAATTCAGATTCTAGCCCAGAAGCCTGGACTTCGGATCTAAGACCCTGGAATCTTGACTCAGGACCCTGGACCCTGGATCTCGGGAACAGGATCATGAACCCTAGGCCATTAACCTTGGATCCTACCCCCTGTACTGTGAGGTCTCTAGAGCCTCTACTGCATACCCTCGGTGGAGAACCCAACCCTTGACTCTAAACAGAGGATCTGGAGTAGCTGACCTTGGACTCTCGATCTAAGATACAGACGCCGGAATTCAGGATCCCAGACCCCGGGTCGGGAATATGGGCTCTACGTCCTCGAACTTGGATCCTGGCCCCTGAACATTCATGAACCCTGGAATGGGTTTATCATGTCTATTTTAGAAGTTCCTATGGCTACCTTCCAATGTCCTCTACAAACGATCTCCATGCATGGAAATTACAAATGGTCACTTACAAGTACCTACGTAACTAAAAAACACTGAATGAACTAATTCTAGTTTTATAATATTAGCACAGTATAAAGAGTAAACCTATCAGTAGCGTTACGCCTTTGAAGTTGACAAAAATGCCGACAACGTCTAGACAGTGATGCTTGTAGGGTTGTTGGGTATCGTTTAAGGGGTTTTTTGGTGTGCTGAGTACGAATTTAGTGTGAATTTTGCAATCCAATATGGCCGCCGCGTCGTGGTTTTCAAATATTTATGTTGGGTATCGTATAAGGGGTTTTTTGGTGTGCTGAGTACGAATTTAGTGTTAATTTTGCAATCCAATATGGCCGCCGCGCCGTGGTTATAAAATTTCATGTTGGGTATCGTATAAGGGGCTTTTTGGTATGCTCAGCACGAATTTCGTGTTAATTTCGCAATCCATAATGGCCACCGTGTCGTTATAAAAAAAAATCAAGGGAATGGGAGCATGAACCAGCAATGAGAACTAGGGATGAGAAATGGGAACTGGAAGCTGGGGATGGGAACTGGGAATTCAAACAAGGGTGAGCTGACATATGGGATCTCATATTGTTATGTTTCTTCTTTTCACGGGTATCTTCTTTTTTTTTATGAAGATACCCGGGCTTTTGGTAGGCGTACAAGGGGAAAAACTGGTCCAACACGCAGAGACCCTTTGAGAATTTTAATCTAAAAAGAAATGCACTGCAGACAGTCCACGCCCGCCTTATGTAGAAGAACGATAATGGACTACCTCCAGTGGGAGTTAAACTATTGTAAAATATGCTAATTAAGAAATAAGCTATTGGGTTGGTGGTTTGATGAACTAGGTGATTAAAACTATGGATAAAGGCGGCGTCTGCCATTTTAATATCTGATTATCCTAATTTTGGCAGACGGTGACTCGCCAACTCACTAGATGGGCCCCCTATACAATCGCCATAGGCATGATATGCCTGTAAGGTGACAGGAGGCAACACTGGTGTGAGCGGCTTGGGGTGTAGAGCGGTGCGGCGCCGGTTTCACCATCGCGGGTCAGACCCGGAGCGGGCTTCCCCTTAGTTATGCCCTTGAAAATGACACTTCCACCCCCGAGCATATAGCTCTGGCTCCCTCCCTCTGACCGGCCAATTAAGGCAAGCCAGAGACAGTTGAGATTTGCTGCAGTCCGGGAGTAGCACTCTCACTGCTCACCCGTTAGCCCATTAAATGCTAACCGGTGCAGAAGAGCAACAAAACTCTGAGGAATCGGGACCGATGTGTAGCCACATTCAGCTCGCCAGAAGCTGCCCTGCGGATGTGAGCTTTTCAATTTAGTTTAACTTTCTGATACATTTTTTTGTTGATATCAGAACGTAGATGACTCAAAAAGCGAATCTACCATACCCTCATAGGGTTGCGTTAATCTTATAAAAGATTACGACTGTCCTCGAGGGGTATATTATTATTATTATTAATTTGTTCAATTTGTCTCCGCCCCGATGAGTACTCTAAGAAAACAAAAACCAAATTCTATGGAGATACGAAGTTCGTCGGGTATATTAGGTATATTATTAGTAGTAAATGAGTTAATGATAAGTATTTTCGGGTTTTTGACTAACTGGACTTAATGCTACTGTTGTTTTCAGCAAAAAAATATTGGGTACGCTTTGAACAAGTTTAAATATTAATTATGACGAAAAACTTGAACACAGGATAACATAGTATAGAGTATAGTTATAATCCCACATGTGTGGCTCCGCATACCATAATAATCTTATGCGATACCCAACATGAAATTTATAACAGTTGGCGCGGCGGTCATATTGGATTGCAAAATTAACACGAAATTCGTACTCAGCATACCAAAAAACCCCTTATACGATACCCAACACAAAATTTTATAACCACGGCGCAGCAGCCATATTGGATTGCAATATTAACATGAAATTCGTACTCAGCATACCAAGAAACCCCTTATACGATACCCAACATGAAATTTTATATTCACGGCGCGGCGGCCATATTGAATTGCAAAATTAACAAGAAATTCGTACTCAGCATACCAAAAAACCCCTTATACGCTACCCAACACAAAATTTTATAACCACGGCGCAGCAGCCATATTGGATTGCAATATTAACATGAAATTCGTACCCAACATGAAATTTTATATCCACAGCGCGGCGGCCATATTGGATTGCAAAATTAACACGAAATTCGTACTCAGCATACCAAAAAGCCACTAATACGATACCAAGCATGAAATTTTAGAATCACGGCGTGGCGGCCATATTGGATTGCAAAATTAACACTAAATTCGTACTCAGCATACCAAAAAACCCCTTATATGATACCCAACATGTAATTTTATAACCACGGTGCGGCGGCCATATTGGATTGCAAAATTAATACGAAATTCGTACTCAGCATACCAAAAAACCCCTTATACGATACCCAGAATGAAATTTTAAAACCACGGCGCGGTGGCCATATTGGATTGCAAAATTAACACTAAATTCGTACTCAGCATACCAAAAAACCCCTTATATGATACCCAACATAAAATTTTATAACCACGGTGCGGCGGCCATATTGGATTGCAAAATTAACACGAAATTCGTACTCAGCATACCAAAAAGCCACTAATACGATACCAAGCATGAAATTTTAGAATCACGGCGCGGCGGCCATATTGGATTGCAAAATTAACACTAAATTCGTACTCTGCATACCAAAAAACCCCTTATATGATACCCAACATGAAATTTTATAACCACGGCTCGGCGGCCATATTGGATTGCAAAATTAACAAGTAATTCGTACTCAGCATACCAAAAAGCCACTTATACGATACTCAGCATGAAATTTTAGAATCACGGCGCGGCGGCCATATTGGATTGCAAAATTAACACTAAATTCGTACTCTGCATACCAAAAAACCCCTTATACGATACCCAACATGAAATTTTATAACCACGGCTCGGCGGCCATATTGGATTGCAAAATTAACACGAAATTCGTACTTAGCATACTAAAAAACCCCTTATACGATACCCACCATGAAATTTTAAAACCACGGCGCGGTGGCCATATTGGATTGCAAAATTAACACTAAATTCGTACTCAGCATACCAAAAAACCCCTTATATGATACCCAACATGAAATTTTATAACCTCGGTGCGGCGGCCATATTGGATTGCAAAATTAACACGTAACTCGTACTCAGCATACCAAAAAGCCACTAATACGATACCAAGCATGAAATTTTAGAATCACGGCGCTGCGGCCATATTGGATTGCAGAATTAACACTAAATTCGTACCCTGCATACCAAAAAACCCCTTATATGATACCCAACATGAAATTTTATAACCACGGCTCGGCGGCCATATTGGATTGCAAAATTAACACAAAATTCGTACTTAGCATACTATAAAACCCCTTATACGATACCCAACATGAAATTTTATATCCACGGCGCGGCGGCCATATTGGATTGCAAAATGAACACGAAATTTGTATTTAGAATATTAAAAACCCCATGAATTAAAGAAATCTATACAAAAACTCAAAAATCATAGCAAGCGGTCGTGAATGCGTCAGCCCTGAAAGACTGTCCCGAGCCACTAACAACATATTGTTCGCAGCTCGGGACAAACCCTCCCGCGTCTCGTCCCTTGTCCCCCGCACGATTGCTCTGTCTAGACAGCTTCGTCGACCGACTGTATGTCTTTCGGCTGTGATATTAGTACCTTTAGATAAAATATCCAAATAAGTAAAACCCTTATTTGTTGCATTATAACATGACCTTTATCATGCCCATACAGAATATTGATAACATCAATTAGCTAGAAAAGGCATACGGCAGAGTATTTATGTTTATAGTGACATCTAGTGTAGTGTAGTAAATAATAAGAATAGTTTGCCAAAACATTGTCGCCATCTATATACAAACTCCCGTACTGCCTGCCTGCTTGGAAAGTTAAGGCCGTGACCATATTTTGTTCCTGTTCGTGCATCTGTATAAGAATTATATTATTTTATCTGTGGTACTAGTGTCACTTCGCGCATAACATCTGATTTTTCAAACTTAAAATGTCTCTATTTATCATATATTGCACTTGTAAAATAATATATACAAAATAGTGTTTTTTCTTGATATGTGTATCAAGAAAAAACACTATTTTTAACACTCATGATATTTTTGATGCCTATTTTGTTATTTAAACTAGTTAAAAAACTGTTTAAAAAAGTTCCGTCTTGGACGTCCGTTTGTCTGTATGTTACGGATATTTTCTTGTTAACACGATAACGACCGAAATACTTTACTAATCGAGTCCTTTTTTTTCTCTTACGCTTCAGTATAATTAGGAATAGAATAGAATTAATTATTTGCGCTTTGTTGAACTAATACATGGGATGCTGGAAACCGTGTGAAACAGGGGGTAGGGAGGCGTGAGGTTCGTACATTTAAGAGATATTTATTTCTTATTTATTATTTTATGTTTGTTAACTAAGCACGGTAAAGCTGTATTTTCGGTACGAATGTGTCTGGTCATGGGAATTCCAGCAGGTTAGGAAACATTTTTTAGCGCAAGAATTCATTTTACTGTCTTAAACAGCGATTATACGAGTACAAACCTTATCTTAAAAAGTCTAGATCATTTCATTTTGTTTTCTGGTTGCCTGCAAAGTTCCTCTCTCCAAGCCTTCTACATTCAAATACCAGAGATTTTTCTAGGAACCCTTTAAACCCGATCCCTTTGTTTTACCAATCAGTTGTGAAAGTATGACTACATAAACTGATTAGATGCAGTTCGAGATTACCTCGGTGGCTCATTGGCAAGTATATGCGTTTCTGATGTCTCGGGTTGGAATCCTAGGTAGGAACAAATATTTGTGTGCTCCATAAAGGCTTATTTCAAGTTTGAGTGTTTTCAAAGTATGTTTAATAGTTGACTATATCCCATAGGTGACAAGTGACAATGTTTAATTATATGTATAGCTTTTATCATACTTGCGGATCTCTAATAAACATAATTCACTTCCGATACCTGCATTGCCGAGTGGCCGTCATTGACTGGTCACGTTCAATGAGGTCACCGTAATCACATACCTGTTACTATATCAGGTATAGAGACATGTATTATAGCTATATCATGATCACGGTTTATAATTTATTTTTATATTTTAGTGTCGATTCGTAACTATGAAACTATTATATTGTAGTCTTCCCATTTGCTTCCAAACTCTACCTAAATTTTAAGACTTCACTTTTATATCGCAGCTATTATTTGGCGTTTAACTTTCGGCATTATTGGGAGTGACTGCTATCAGACCTCTCAATTGAGTAAGGGCATCTCCGTCGTTGCCTCGTCTGTCATTCAGCGGGTGCACCGTTGGAAGGTGCCCCATGGTGTGGCCCCTTACACTCTGGTGTGGCTGCTTACACTTTGGTGTGGCCCCTTACACTCTGGTGTGGCCCCTTACACTCTGGTCTGGCCCCTTACAATCTGGTGTGGCCCCTTACACTCTGGTGTGGCCCCTTACACCCAAGAGTAAATCTGAGTACCTACTTAGTATCAATTTAACCGTGTCACATAGCTACAGTTTAAACCCATAACCGCTCGAACGCACGTTCGTTGCATTATTAGGTACACTACCACGAATACATAGTTAGAAAGTCTTATAGAGGTCAAAATATCAAAGTTTATTAAATTTATGTAATAGATTATCTCAATCAAAATCTACACGCGATTTTGATGTCTATGAATTAATTGATTTTAAAACGAGCGTTTCATTAAAATCTACTGTAGCCAAATATGCTACCCGTGCAAGGCAGAATTAAGGAGTCAAAATCTTCAATGTATGTTATAAAAAAATAAAATAAAAATGTCATTATTTTTTATAAATAAATAAAATAAAAATGTCTTTATTTTGCATAGACCATTTTAACGGCACTTACAAAATGTCATACACTAAAACTTAAGATAAATTAAAAATATTTAAAGTGCCCACCGGTATGGAACGCGGCCCACTTCAGAAGAATAGGCAAGAAACTTAGGAAGGCTTTAAATGTGTTGATGTGTGTATTAATGTGTAAATACAAAAAAAAATACTTACTTAAAAGTTAATACTATTCGGAGCTAGTTTAATGATAAGATTTTAGACTAGCGACCAAGTCCAAGTCCCCACGTTCGTCTATTGGTGGCAAAGAAAAATGGATGTCGTGGCTAGCAATCAGCATAGTTTACTCGTTCTTCATCTTAGCGTATTTAAATTCGTATATATTTGCTAGCAAGGTGGATTGTACCACCTTTCTTCCAAAGCCAGGTAAATACAGATAATACATTTGTTGGAGCCACACCAATCGCCATATACATTATGGCATATAAATTGTAGTCATATTGGAACTAATAATACATTCAACTATAAAGCTATACAATGTCAAGATTAATAAAAGTATTACAAATAGAACTAATATTAATTGTCAAGTTATTGATACAAATACATTTAATAAAACTCTGTATCGAAGCTAAAGTATTAAATACAAGTTTAGCTCAATAACTAAGTTTCAAAGTGTGCCATATTTAATATATATCTGAGATGTTAAAAATGCTCTATAATCGAAATTTATAAAATACTAGATAACCCTCACGGCTTCGCCCGTGGCATAGTTCGAACTGCCGTCGCACCTATTTAATCCCGACGCTTATAAATTCTACAAATTTGCCCGATTTGTCGACATTTATGACCAATTCTCCGCTCTCCAGGGTAGTAGCGTGATGATATATAGCCTATCTTTCAAGTTGGATCAAACTGCACACGATGTGCAAATTTAATTAAAATCGGTTAAGTAGTTTAGGTGTCCATCGAGGACAAACAACGTGACACGTAATTTATATATATTAAGACTAGATGAACCACGCAGCTTCGCCCGTGACATATTTCGACCTCTCGTCGCACATGTTTAATCCCCTCGCTTATAAATTCTACAATGATGCATAAAAATTTGCCCGATTTGTCGACATTTATGACTACTGCTCTGCTTCCCAGTGCAGTAGCGTAATGATATATAACTTATAGCCTTCCTCGATAAATGAGCTATCTAACACAAAAATATTTGTTCAAATCTGACCAGTAGTTCCTGAGATTAGCGCGTTCAATCGAACAAACCAATAAACTCTTCAGCTTTATTATATTAGGATAGATTAACGTTTTCCGAAAACTAGTAGTTAAACGTTACTTTGACTTTTCTTTATCCTTATCTTCTCATTTTCTTTTTTCTTCTTCTTTTTTACAATTTTTCTCACACTTCTAAGCTATAGTCAAAATTTCAAGTGTCGAACTCATCAACAAGTTACTCGTATTTTAAAAGCAATTACAAAATTCATTAGACATTCAAGAAAGCGAGTTAATAAAAACATGTAGTCATGTGTGTATTGATGTATATTACATTATTCAATACAACCCGTTGCATGAGTGTTGCAAACATTTTAGATAATTTCTAAACGTCTGCATAAGGAAAGCACAAAACAATCGAATGCGCAAACTCGTGCAACTTGCGCAAGCGACCGGATTTCTCTACAATCGGCAAATGCGGTGAGTATAAAACAAACGTACTTGTAAATTATTTGTTGACTCACTAAATTACTATGTTTCGGTTATGTTAAGACTCATATGTACATACTTTCTCTATCAAACTAGTATTGTCTGTGTGTGTTTTAAGATTTAAATTTATAAATATAATAAATAAATATCGTTGGGACAACTCACACTACGCCATCTGATTCCAAACTAAGCAGAGCTTGTACTATGGTATCCAGATAACTGATAAACATACTTATATATTTCTAAATACATACATATTATAGATAAATAACACCCAGACACTGAATTAACCATCGTGCTCATCACACAAAGGCGCGGGAGTCAACTAGTATTATATATTCTCGTAGTTGAAGCCTGCGGCTCCTCATGCGTAGTGAAGTTTTCCCGTTCCCGTTTTCCACAGAAACTTGTTCCCGGGATAAAAAGTAGCCTATGTGTTATTCTGATGTGTAAGCTATATTATTGTAAAATTTCATCAAAATGCATTCAGTAGATTTTGCGTGAAAGAGTAACAAACATCCATACTTACAAACTTTCGCATTTATAATATTTTCTTTTTTTTTAATAAATAAGTATTGTGGGACATTTTATTTTTTTTAATAAATAAATATTGTTGGACTTTTTTTTTACACAGCGCCGTCTAGCCCAACGTAAGCTAATATAAGCTTGTGTTATGGGATCTAGACAACTGATATATATACATACTTATATATTTCTAAATACATACATATTATACATAGGAAACACCCAAACTCCGAAACAAACATTTTTGGATTACACAAAGATATATATTATATATATTTGATCCCACCCGGGAATCGAACCCGGGACCTCAGTCGCGGCAGTCGCATGCACTACCACTGCGCCACCAAGGCAGTTATATTAGTAGGATAGTCTATATAAAATCCTGACCCAGGAATCAAGTATACAATCACGTGTCTTTATAGATTAGAACCTAGATATATGACGATGTTCATATTAAAGCTGGTTAACCTTAGACAAACAAGTATAATCATTAACGAGCTCTGTTGTGTAATTTATTCAATATCCACTAAACTATCAACAATTTTACAATTGAATGCTTGTATGAACACATAAATTACTATCGACAAAAAATTGTTGGTATTTAACACCTTCACAGTCCAACGCTCTTTGTTTTTTTCACTACTGAGGTGGCAGACAAGCTTACGGCCCACGTGAAGGAAAGTGGTCACAGTAGCCTATAGACGTTTGCAACACCAGAGGTGTAGCATCCGCGCTGCCGACCCCTTTTAAACCTTCATGATCATTATGTGGTTCACCCTGAACTTGCTCCAGTAATCCTTGTCCCACAAATGGGTCACTAAGCTATTCAAAAGATTTTTTCAAAATTTGACAAAAACTAACCTCAAGCGTTTATTTGTGTGTTTGAGTATAATTTTGAAATGCGACCCCAACTACATAGTTAACTAGCGGCATACCTGCTGCCCCTAGATAAGTCCTATAACCCTATCAAATCTGCAGGAAATGTGATAGAAGTAATTTGTTGGGCTAACAAGGAAACCGAAACATTTTATATGGGATTTAAACATAATTCCCTATCATAATCCGAGCGTCTGTCCCAATAGCATCTCGCGACGCCCGGGGTCCGCTTTTCTACATTTTCTCCTCCACTTCGCAAGTTCGTCGGCCTCCTGGTAGTGAGACCATTGGCACGCATGTCATCCCTTACGATGTCAAGCCACTTCCCCTCTTACCGGGACATGGCGGAGCTGACATGGCCAGACATTTATCTCCCACGTAGCTCGGCGATTGCCGCATGACTTGACCGTACCAACGAAAGATTTAAACATAATTAATATAGCATTATTTTAAAAGGCCAATCCACAAATATTCATTAAGTTTAAAAAAGTTTAAATAAACAGATTAAGTAACATTTTTTCATACCTAGAAATTATAAAACTAACATAATGCACTGTATTTCCGCCGATTGTTTGAATAATTTAATAGATATGTAAATAAACTTAGCTAGGTTTTTTCAAGGTTCAGAACGAAAAATGAAATGAGGAGGTATCCGTGAGGAACTGTTCATGTATTTGTAAGTACAAAGCAGACGCCCGCGGCACTGATCGCAGGAAATTTAGCTGTTCCATTTCACTCCATTAGGGGTAAATTTTAAGGAAACCATCCATAGTGTGTGCCTACATTATAAGGATAGCTTCGTCTACAAATTTCAAGTTTCCGAGTGTAAGGGCTGGGTGTTGATAGATGAGTGAATGACCCAGTAATTTTATTAATATATAGATTGTGCAATATAAGTACATTGTGCAATAATACGTAGGTAATTTGATTCATTCATAATATCATACTTATTATTACATCCTTGTTACATTACATAAAAATAAGTAACCTTTAAATCATTACGAACAGCCAAATGGCGTTCATTATTTTGTGGGTTTTACCTTCCGGATTCGGAAATCGTTAACCGCTCTATAGACACGAACTCATTATCTGTATGGGCGTGCATCTCCTTGAGCATGCTATAATGAAGGATCTTGTACTACATAGGCTCATAGTATAGAACGGACACCGCGTAACAAGAAACGTCCTCACTCTATCCTACTAATATTTTTCTATGAGAAAGTTTGAATAGATGGAATGGATTTTAATTAAACTTCAGTAATATATGAATCAGAATAGGACATAGTCTTTTTTAACGTGCGGAATTCTCATGGAACTTTCAAATCGCCGTGAGTTAACGGCGAAGTGAGTATGTCGGACTTGTACCGACTAAACTGCACGGTGTCTTCTATCTGCCTGTGTGCTCAAAGGTACTCCCGTGGAGGATATCCCTCCGGCTCATTAGAGGACGCTGTGGTCCTCACCAGCAAAAAAACGCGTGCAGAGACACAGTGCCACGCGTCTCAAAATATTCAACGACAGAGGGAATTTAAAAAAAATAATGTATTAAGGATAAGGTAAGGATTGGAGTAATTTTTTTATTATTTCGGGAAGGGCAGCAAAATCTTAAAAAAGTACGTATGCAATATGTTGTGCGGACAGAGTTCAGTTCGCTAGGCTGCAGAAACAACGAGGCATATTTTGAAGCGCTTATTAATAAACTTACGCTACAATGGACAGTGGGCTTTATGTAAACGATAATTTTATGCTAAGCTGTATCAGTAACACAAAACTACTACTGTTTTACACACTACGACAGTTTTATACGTTCCGCTTGATGAATAAGTCGGCCAGTAAGGACAGATGCAGGCGCGACATGAATCGTAATGATATATTATAGAATATTTACAAAATAAATAAACCAGGCTCCAAATCATACCTGGATTTGGAGCCTGGTTTCCCGTTTTATTTGACTGGTACGAGCAGCTATTGTTTGGTTTTTGATTTTCGGTATTGTTGGAAGCGACAGCTGTCTGAACTCGTTGAGTGCCTGCGTTGTTGCTTTGTTCGTAAGTCAGGAGATGCATAGCAGTGGCCCGAGTCTTCTATTTTCCAATAGAAAGCCGTTCAAGTTCTATTCTATAGCGGTTTCTATTGCGATTAGTCCAAAACTAGGTAGTCTATTACTAAGACTATTATATATATCACACTTCTCGAGCTGCAGAATACAGACAAAATAGCTGTTTTAGCTATCAGAATATGACTATAGACTACTTACAAGTGCTACACGTGTTAGTAAAATTTTATCGGCCGGCCGATAGAATTCTATTGGAGCACAATTGAATTCTAAGTAGACTACGAAAACTGACCCTTTTTTTCAGTCGGCTCTCTATTGAGCGACAATTTCTATTATCTTCTGTAGAGATTGAATTAGTAGACTTGGCCCCCAGGTAAGGTCGCTTGGGTCCCAAAGATCTTGGTAACTAGTAAGAGCATTCGTACGGATTTTCCCGCATTTCACGCAACACGCACATTGCAAAAGTATCTTCGAGACAACAAGACAGACATTTTGTTGTTGTCATGCAGGAATATTAGCAGTGTCAGCGAACACACGACTGCCAATAAATGGCACTGCTCGACAAAATACTGGTAGTCTGCAGGTAGCTTTAGACGTACTCGAATGTTAACATGAATATCATGTAATGCTGACTCACTGAGGTGCAAGAGTTCACAATGCACTTAGTCACGTAGGTAGGTAATGTAATGATCCCTGCCCCAGGGTGTCTAGATACTAAACAGGTATTCACTATAACTCAGATTTTAGAAAGTGGGACGAGTGCTTTTAAGTTAGGTTTGACTGGAAGTATATTTATTTACTTATGTATTATTAATTTACTAGTGGTCGACCATTGATCGAAATTCTACCATAATGCATATTAAAATTTGAATCTTAACATTTTATAAAAAATTAAACTTTAGCTGTATAAAATTTCACGTTCGTACTAGGTTTCTAAAAATTGTACTTACAAAGTTTTAGCCACAAGTATCCTAACGGATTTTCGTTCTCCATCCAAAGGAACTTAACGAACGGAATGTTTTATATTCTACCTATATCTATACGTTTTACGTGTTCTGTAAACGATCACTGAGTTACGCAACTTTCACTATGGCTGGTACTCGGATGGCTGACCACTTTGTGGCATTTACATTTGCGAGCGTTTCCGTGCTTCGGAAGGCACGTTAAGCCGTTGGTCCCGGTTGCCAATAAAATGGCAGTCGTTAAGCCTGGTTGAAGGCCTTATGGGCGGCTTAAAAATTTCAACAGCAGGTAGCCACAACCTGCGTCTGTCTATTTCAACACGGCAATGGGCTCACCACCTATTACGTGGGACAGGAATCCACACGGTGAAAAGTGGGCATATAATATGCCTCTGTCACCCCTTCGGGGATAAGGCGTGATGGATATTTATTTATATTTTATCTATAAGTTTTATATTGTATTCTAACAATAACTTATTAATACTTTGTGCTCTTGCGGTGTTGTCCAGAGCAGTTATAGGTCAATGAAATAGTGTAAACTTGTAACACGTATTACAAATTAAAACTGGGGGCCCAGTAGATGTTGTCGTCCATGAACTCTGAAACCCGATCACGACGGCATCTAACAGTCATCAGTCTTTTACCTATGCATTCTCACAGAATGTCAACGTAATTGCTCCAGCCATTGAGGAGGAGTCAAGTGACAAATACTCGCACAGAAAAATAATTATATTATAAGATAAAATATATAAAAAAATAGACTTTTGCTCTCTATAATATAATTCAAGTTTCTCAATTGGGTATTTGAAGTTACAGTATAATTTTGTTACGGTCATTACCACTGATTCTGTGGCTTTGGAGCGCAATTCACGGCAAAATAAAACAAATTCGCGTCGACAATGGTGACCTTGCAGACGCGCTGAGCGCAGCTGTCGCTCCATCGTCGAATTGTGAAACTACAAATCGTTAGAAAGCATACTTTCCTTCACGTAACTCTAGACAGAAGTGCTTACTTTACCTAGAATTATTGAGTAGCAGATTTCATTTGCTACAAAGTTAGGTGCGAAATTATTAGATTATATAATTTTAATACTGTAATAAATTAATTTGAGAAGCAAGTCATTCGCACTATCGGATCTGATTAATAGAAAAAGGTAGTTGAAAAAACGATTTCGCTTGTTGTTAATTCGCAAGCCTTTATAAAGAGCTTTTGGATAGTTGCAATTACGCTACGATTGCAGTGATTATCGTCTAAGCTCACAGTTCAAAGATTTAGATTCAGATCAGTTTGACTGCTAGTGCCATTTCGTTGGTTCTTATTTGGTGATGAGTCAGAGAATTCTCCATAGCTATTAAGATCATTTGTGAACTCAATAGTCGTAGTAAAACTGAGCCCAAAAAATGTTGTTGAGGATTTCTTCGCTCCCGCAGTGAACATGTAGGTATTAGGTTTTTCGCTGACTGAGGTGGTAGACAAGCATTCGGCACACCTGATGGAATGTGGTCACCATAGCCTATGGACGATTGCAATACCAGAGGTGCGGCACAAGCTCTCGCGCTGCCGACCCTTTTTTTTTAATTTTTTTTTTAACCATTGGAAATCCCCTCGGATGTCATGCCGGACTCGAACCGGCTAAAACCACACAGTCCCCGCCTAACTGTCTATTGCCGGACGCCCCGGGTAACTCCTCGGAAAGATGTCCCAGAGCTCCAGAAAGACGCAGCGGCGTCCCACTTGCTCCCGCTGGAGACCATGGCTTGCACCATAGTTTCCAACGAGAGAATGTCTACGCCCAGACTCGCCACGAGGTCTTGGCGCTGCTGCGCCCACGCTGAGCAGTCCACCAATGTGTGGAGCGCTGTGTCCTCGCTGCGTTTTACGCAGTGCTGGCACTCGGCTGTGGTCTCCCGGTGTATACGCCACAGATACTTACCGAAGCACCCGTGCCCGGTAAGTATCTGTGACAACCGGTAGGAGAGGTTGCCATGGCTCCTCTCCAACCACTCATCCATGACCGGTCTGACCACCCCGATTGTGGCGTTTCCCCACCTTGGATGCTCAAGTCGCACCTTCCATGTCTCCATGAGTTCCTGTCGGAGCTGGGACCGCTGAGCCTCGATTTCTCGAGGCGTAGGCCCATGGCCCTGCTCCCGCGCCTCCTTGCGCCATTTAAACAATGACGCAAGGGCTCTCGCTTCCAGGTCCCATGGAGGGGTCCCGGCAAGGAGACATGCCGCCTCAACGGAGATCGTGCGGTACCCTCTTATCACCCTGACGGCCATCGCCTTTAGCGGGCTATGTAATATAGACGCATTGCGGGCCGTCAGGGTCTCCGCCCATATGGGGGCCCCGTATAGGGCCATACTCCGCACGATCCCGAGGTACAGTCTCCTGCAGGGAGCATTAGGTCCCCTTATGTTGGGCAACAACCGCGATAATGCAGCTGTGGCCCCCCTCAGTTTTGGGACCAAACTTCGGAAATGATGTCCAAAGTTCCATCGGCTATCGAGTACGAGCCCCAGATACTCATCGAGGGCTCGATGCCGATGCTAACGCCCCCCACTGTTATGCTGGATCCTGGAGGAGGCTGCTTCCTAGGCCCGTGAAAACACAGAGCCTCGGATTTGTGCTGGGCAACCTCCAGGCCCAGCTGCCGAATTCGACCCACGACTTGAGCAACACCTGCCGTGGCCTTTAGGGCTGCGTGTCGGTGCGTTACTCCTCGCGCCGTAACGAGGGTATCGTCGGCGTAGCACGTCACGCCGACACCTTCGAGCAACGGACCACGCGCGCTGCCGACCCTGTAAAAACTCTCCTATACCACAGAGGATAGTTATTGTAATATGTAAGGGATAATAATTTCCTTGAATTTTTGGAGAGAACAGAAAAACCGCGAAGCAGCGAAGGTTTCCTAGTAGAGACGAAGGTAATAATAATACCTTGTGCCAAGTTTACTACCGCCTGTACACGAAAATCGCATACTCGGCTTGTCAGTTGCCTGATATTCGTCTGTAGTAATTGGTGTAATCGTATGAGCAAAGAGTGACGCCCTGACACTCTTGGTTGTATGAAATATATTATATTTTGTAGAGCAAGGCACCGTTAGTTTAGAGCGATCGACATTCACATATGTGAGTAAAACTCTGGAGATTAGTACATTACATGTGTATACTTAGGTGTTCTTTATAGTAGAGAGATTACATAATAACAATATAATAGGCACACAATTCCGAACCTCATTACATATTTTATTTTCTAGTTAGATATAAAATGTATGTTAGGTCGCAGATTCGTACGTATTCATAATGTGAAGAGGTCAAACTCGGTCAATATTAGTGAACTTTACAACGCGAGGACAATTTTTTTTTTATATGTGGCACTTCTAAATGGATTCGCCCGCCTGATGGTAAGCAAAGACGACAAACCGTGATTGGGGCCGCTATCTCAACCCGCAGAGCTCCGATAGCGACCCTGATCTTGACGGCCAGGGGGGGGGGGGGGGGGAACACGCTTGCTGGAAAGAGTTCCATGCGTTCAAGGTGCGACGTAAGAAAAATCTACGGAATCTTTCGGCTTTAGGCACGACGGTGTCCACATTGTAAGGAAGATGACATCTCTGCCCCGTCCATGTTGTTCGGGACCGGAAGGAGAAGGGTGGGACCAATTAGAATAGTTCTTCAGAACACTCACCGTGTTAGATGCGGTAAAATGCAGCTAAGCTACCGACCGTTCTGCGCATCTCCAACGGTTCAAGACTGCCGGTAACCTCTAGACAATCTATGATGCGTTTACTAGATAACCAAAGAGATTAAGTTTATTAATAAATGACTTTATGGATAACAATACTCACTTGACTGAATTCTCAAACAATTTAGTATCCTCTAACTGTTACGTTAATTTGTATAGTTAAAATATCTACATTGGTCAAAGATCATCTTCGGCCAATGTGGGACGTATTTCAAAATGCTCGTCAAATATTAGATTAAGTAATAATATGCACATTCCATGTCATCAAACTTCCGCGAGAGCCACTTTACCGATAGAGAGTTCATGTAATCAAATGTTGGCCATAAAGGGCATGCTATTATTGCAGTGTTGTCGACCGAGGCGGTCGGTGTCAGGGTCCGAGCTCACTATTTACACTTTCACCTCACTTCAGACTTTGCCAGAATTTACGTCATCACGAGTCAGCTCAATTATATCATCACGAAATCAGCTGCTGGATAAGTGGCACACTGACACACTGGGCTTTGAACCTCAGCCACTTATCTTAAGTAATTGTATTTCTGAGCATTGCGATGATCATTACCGGCCATTATGATAATTTATTAATAAAAAGTGTTAGTGATTTAGATTTACAAGATAATTTACGTGAACCGGTAATGAGGTTAGGCATTTTTTACCCCGAAGCATTCTTCGTTACTTTTAATGAGGTATAAATGCAGATTTATATTATTAACGTATATTACACATTAATACTATTTTTGTATTGTATAATAATTATCTTTATTTCCTGTTTTACAATCTAATACATTTTTATATTTATCAAATTAATCTTTTTATATAAGTATTTTTTTATTTATAGAAAATAAAACATACATGAAGTCAGTGTTACCGTACCACATAAACTTCTCGGAATTTTGCGTGATAACTTACAATCGTCTTTTCAATGTTATTTTGTTAATCAATGTTATTAGATCGTTAAAATTCTTTTCAATGTTATTAGATCGTTCTAATTCAACAAAATTTAATTTTTAGTAGTGTAGTACTGTAGGCCTCTAACCACTATGGCTAAGGTTAGCCAGAGATAGATCAGGGCGGAAAAAGCTGGAGGAGGCCTATGTGTCTGTAGGACACGCTGACCTTTAAACCAACAATGTTATTGATGTGTTTTTTATTTTTTGTTATGTACTTATCAGCTATGAAGGCTTTTGTATTTGTATATAGTACTATAGTATTTATAAACTGGACAAGAAATTAGATTTTATTTGTATTTATATTTTTTCACTTGTGACGTTCTTAAGGATGTTGGTATCAAGTTGATAATTGTATGATTAGTCAGGGATTTGCGCTTTTGACAACAAAGCTAAGAATAAATAAATAAATATTGCAGGACACTTTTCACACAGCGTCATCTAGCCCAAGGTAAGCTAATATTAGCTTGTGTTATAGGATCTAGATAACTGATAAACATACTTATATATTTCTAAATACATACATATTATACATAGGAAACACCCAAACTCCGAAACACACATTTGTTCCGACCCGAGATTCGCACCCAGGACCTCTTGCGTAACAGTCGGATACACTCCCACCGCGCTACAGAGGCAGTCAAATAAACTTGTGTTACGAGTATAGGTGTCAACTCTCAGATGTGTGATTATTCTAAAACAAACTTAATATATTGTAGTAAAAATAACTAAAGGGCAAGGCTAAAGTAGTGCTTTTCATGTTGTGGGACAGTTTTTTTTCACAGCGGCGTCTAGTTGTCATGGAAATTATGGAAGGGAAACGCTGGACAAAGACACCCAAATAAATGCTTGATAAATTAATAGAAAAAATACGATCTTTTTTATAACAATATCTTGTAAAAATCGTCACGTTATAAACCATACGTTTTTTTTTTATACAAAATCTTAAATCTACTAGTATAACTGTTTGTTTATCAAAAACTTTTTTCAAATATTGGTGCTAACTTAAATACCCTGTACAAAACAACTAGAGTAGATGTGATACTTAAACACTGTAAATTGTATTTAGCGGCTATTACCAAATAACAGGGCTGCAATGACCTGATAAAGCTAGTCAAAGTGCTTTTTTTTAAAAAAACTACGAACTATCTTAGAGGGCAGATCGCGTTTTCACCTGAATATATTTACCCTATTTGTCATAACTGAGTTAGTAGGGGCTCTCTAAGCTAACCAATATGTGAAAAACGAAGTACATCAAAACGTAATGAACTATTTACAATAGTAGCAATACATGTTTCCTCAGAACTGTCAGTTACACGAACGTTTGCTTCTGCATAGAACAAAAGAATTCTGTTTTGTTCTATGCAGAAACAAACGCATTGTTTTTCAGTTTCTCTTTGCTTAGTCGTGCATTACAGCTTGTCATACATTTTAATACATTTCTTAAAGTTTCGGTTACCTTCATGGTACCTACTTTCAAGCTTTAGTCTTTTTAAATATTAAAAGTAGTTGAAAAAAGTCTGGAGGGACAGTGGTACCGTATGCGAGCTAGGAGGTTTTTATCGCAAAACCTTTTCACAAATCTTCCTGTCACTTGCCTATTGATGTAAAATATTTGACGTAATGAATGATAAAACGTTCAAAGGTAAGGATTTTGGAATCTCGATTTAAAAGCTGGTATTGAAAATTTTATAAATAAAATAAATATCCATCACGCCTTATCCCCGAAGGGGTGGCAGAGGCATATTATGTGCCCACTTTTCACCGTGTGGATTCCTGTCCCACGTAATAGGTGGTGAGCCCATTGCCGAAAATTTTATATATTTCGTAAAATGCATGTCATTTCATAAATACTTATAAAAAGAAAAAAAACTTAATGAAAAATTAGAAAAATTAGAACAATGGGATAAAATGGGTGGAAAATATATATTTTGCACACATTTTATCCCATTGTTCTAATTTATAATTTAGGCCTTGTTTGGCAACACTAATGTTGAAGAGAATTTGGTTTCTGTTGTGCACTGCCGCGAAAGTGTTGCTAAATGCTAAATTCGAGAACGGCTAAACCGATGTTAATGAAATTCTGTTTGTGTGTTTTTGACTTTTAAATTCAATTGGAGGCGGTGGGTGACGTTGTTCAGTGCAGCTAGTCCAGAATATACGAGCTTCACATAACCATTTAAAATATTGACGACCTACAAAATGATTATTACTGTGACAGGAACTTTTTGAAAGTTACTCTGACTGCAATTCAAGGGGAAATCATCCCTCTGTCGACATTGCAATAAAAATGTTACAAAATAAATGGCTGCAATAGTGTCGACGATAACGATGAGTAGTGCAAATTATTTTGTTGTAGATACCTACATGTAATGTCGCAATGCGGTTATGAAATTCATATTTACAATGGACATTAACACAGAAACTCCTTGAAAGACTAGCTTCATATACAAATATGAATACCCTCAACACGGTAGTGAGAGAAGCATAGAACCTGTTTTTAGGCGATTGTCTTCAACTGGAGATTGTTCCTTGAGATCCAATAAAGTTTATCTTGTTTCTACTATACTACATCCATTAAGTTATATCGGTGGTATCGAATGAAATAAATATAGTTTGCATAGGTTATATATACAATGTATGTGATGTGTAACAAATAGGTAGTGCAACTAAATTTTTTGTTTATATGTTAATGCGTAAGGTAATAAAGCTTGCCTTTTCCTACCCCCTGGGGATAAAAGCGTGATTATATGTGTATATATTAATGTACAACTAATATTAGAATTGAAAGTATTTATCAACTTAATCAAACTGCTTTTTTTCACTAGTTAAATAAAGAGAATTACCATATTGTTTACTCAACAAATATCCATAGATTAAATGGAGTCATTGCATCAATATAAAATAAAAGTTAAGGAAATCTAACTTTGATAAAGTTACTAAGTAACACGATAGATGATTATGGCCTTACTTTTAAAGGGTATTTACATTATAGTGAAAAATTTCTAATGCCAATTCGGTACGGTTCTGTGGTCATACATAGCGTTACCCTTATTAGACAAATATTTCAAGTAATTGTCAATGACAAATATAAAGAAGAGAATGAGATAAACATTTAATATGTTTATTAAAAGGTAAAAATTTGACGGGCCTGTCTCCTGTCTCATAATTTTATGTAGCCAGTACATAACTCGTCACATAAATACATGGTTGCCCTATCATTAAACTTTACGTGTTAGAAACATGGCCTGTCACAGATAAACTTACGTGACAGGACATGTATCTTCCATGTAAAATTTTGGATATATGTCCTATCACATAACTTTACATCGCACGTACATACATTCCCAACGCGACATCTTACGTCACTAAATCATTCAATTACGTTACGCACTTCAAAACAACGAGTTATTTTGCAATAATTCTGTTCAAAAAGACAGCATAGTAAAAATTTGATTCGCCGAATATAGCATACATATGTTAAATAATACTTCTTCGCTCTATTGTACGAAGTTGCTTGACCTAGAAATAAACAATTAAAACGTAACTTGAACGCATGTCAACATTTTCTACTTATAAGATAAAATTATTATTAGGAACAAAGGTGTTGTAACAATGGCACAGCAACTGTGTGTGAAATTTCTGTGTTGAATTGAAGAACTTTCCGCTCGATTCGGTTGATCATAAAATTATTGTAATTTCGAATTCACAGCGTCTTAACGCACATAATCTTTATCGAGTATCTAAGTGTGTTCTTTTTTGAATGGTTGAAGCTGAAGTGTGTGAAAAAATTAATATGCTAATAAAATTAATGTGTGACATGATTATATTGAAATCTGGATACGTTATTTTTAGGGGTTATTATTAATAAATCTTATGAAACCAAAACGTTTGTTTGTTTACTTGTTTGGTTAAACACGATAATCTCAGGAACTACTGTTCGGATTTGAATAATTACTTTTGTGTTAAATAGCCCATTTATCAAGGTTATATGCTATATATCATTACGCCACTATCCTGAACAGCGGAGCAGTAATCATAAATATAATATATATAATATCGGGTAAAGTTTTGTAAAATTTTGTCAACGACGGGATTAAATAGGTGCGACAGGAGTTCGAGTATGTCACGGGCGAAACTGTGGGGGTCACATAGTATGAATATAAAATGGCACGAGGCTACAGTAATATTTTTTTGACACTGTTTATACTATTACTATTTATTATAGTTAAATGGGGATTTAACGTTTATATATCATTGATGTATATGCATTAGAAACGGTTACATATCTATCTCGATTAAACGTCAGTCTATAACCGGCCACCAGCTGTTTCACTTGTTCGCCCGCTCCTATACATGTCAGTGGCGACGAGGATGGGATTGTAAAAACGCGAGCGATCTAGAGTGGATTACTCCAAATATTTTTAATATTTTAAGTTGTTGTTCTAGATAAAATATACATTATGGCATTTTGTATTAATGTATTGTAATTAGGAATAAGGGTGGAGGGATGATGTATATGCATTAGAAACGGTTACATATCTATCTCGATTAAACGTCAGTCTATAACCGGCCACCAGCTGTTTCACTTGTTCGCCCGCTCCTATACATATCAATCATGAATGCAGACAATGAAATCTAGTACAAAAAAACTAGGTACTTGAAATTGTAAAGGACTCACCTAAATCAGTAACTCTTTAAGGTCTCTAAAAGAGTGAGGAAACATCGGATCACGTAATTGTCTGGCGTTGAAGCAAATGTTATTAAAGATTCTAAAGTTAATGCAATTTCTATCATGAAATACCCAAATATTCGAATAGATTTGGACAAAACTGTATCGGTACGAGTGACCGATATCAACTCTATTGGGTAAATAAGTATGGAGGATCATCATTTCATCACCAAAGGTGAAGAATAGGTGTAGAAATATTGCCCCAAACATCTAAAGTTCGTCCTTTTTTGAAGGGTTTTGATGTCGTTTGTAATTGTGAGCAATAAAAACATCCTAATCTAAATAATCATCATCATCTCAGCCGATTGATGCCAACAACTGGGCACAGGCCTCCCCCAAAGATTGCTTTTACATTCGATCTTGAGCTGCACGCTTGTAATAGGATCCAGCGACGATAAAAATAACGATGTGGAAGGTTTCATTGAGAAACAGCATTTATCAATGTGAATAGAATTACATAGTTCCTATAAAATAATCACGTAAAAATTGCAATTATAAACTCACCCGTGTTCCAAAATAGAGTTCTTGTACTTTTCTCTTTTCATTTCCACGTTTATTCAGAATAGTTGACACACGTTTCACTGTACATTTCACAAGATATACACGACACACACTGTACAAATCATTACACACTAGTTGTTATCACTTCGTTAGATTCACTGAATTCTTCAGTCCCATGACGCGGTACCTGTAACAACATACTGGGTTATGAAAGTGTTTCGGAGCAAGTATTGCACATTAGGTATTTAGTGTTCGGCATGACACGAGCACTACAAATTAACAAGTTATAATCAGTGAAGTAATCGTAAATTTTCACTTTGTTCTAGTTATTTATTCAATGTCGTTTTTTTTTAATATTTGTCTTTATAAAATGGCACCGCGTGCCTGATGGAAAGCAGAGACAACGGCCCATGGGGCACTGATAGCGACCCTCTGGTTGACGGCTCAGAAATATGCCTCACGCTTCCCCCAAAAATTAATTATTGTAAGAGGAGAGAAACACTATGACGATGAGTTCCATGCTTTTATGGTGCGACATTATATATTATAGTCTCGTAAAACTTCCTATAATAACTTATTTTTATGATTTTTTTTATTTACTATACTTAGGAATATGACGTATTCTAAATTATGTCTCATAGATACGGACAAAATCAAACCGACTAAAGCTACACGGGGTTCTATGCTTCTAAATTTTTTGGTTAGGAATGTGCATTTTTACGAAATATTAACAACGCATCATTCAAGGACAAAATATTCTTTATGCCATCGATTTCTGCAATACCTAGTTGTAAGGTTAAGAAATCTATGGTAACTGGTTGGTTATAATAATCGTTCATATTTACAGAATTGGAAAAGTCTCAATTGGTTAAAAACATCATTTACATAGCTTCCCTTATTTAATAAAAAATATTTCATAATTACGGAATTTATTCTACATTTATCCTATTACAAATTTGGTTTATCTGTTGAGTTATTTTAAAAATACATATAAGAATTGGTTACGTATTTAATACAAATACGTAACCAATTCTTATATGTATTTTTGAATCCCATTTGATGTTTTGAAATCGCATCTATAGGCTAGTCAATTTTAATCAAACTGTGGTAATAGATGATTGTTTAAATATGTATAGGTATATTTTTAGACCGTCAACATCGTAAAGCGATTCAGACGTCGATGGTGATGTTTAATTATGTCGTGATTGTTGCAATATAGATTTGCACAACCATTTGTGAATTCCTACGTTGTAATGTTTAGATTTTAATATAGTGCATGTATCAAATTTATAAGCACTATGGCACTCAAAGGTCGTTTGACTTGACATTTTGTACAATAACTATATATTAGACTGAAATATGGAAGTCAAACCTTATTACACGACACTTAGGTCCGTATTCCAGAACGTTTCTTAATACTTGATCGACGCTTGAGACTAGATTTTGCCATTTAAAATCTACTCTCAAGTGTTTCTTGAGTGTTGATAAACGTTCTGGAATACGGACCTTAAAGTGTACGTTACAGAATAAGCGTAAGCGGGGTATTATAAAATATCACTAATTTGAATTTTGTCTAATATTTTTTTGATTGCACATGTAATGATTGATAGAAGATCGTGAGAAATGTAGACGTGTCATCCTATTTTATAGTCAGTTTAGACGACGTGCTTTCACAAGCATGTTTAACCATAACTATATTACTCACGTGAAGTAGTACATCGTGCACAGAAAGGAGAGAGTATTCCAAGATTCTGAATCGTAGTTTTTCTCGATATTTTTGGCATTTTCTATGATAATTACACCTTAAAGTAAAATTGTCTTGGAACCGGCGTTGATATTACTCAGAAGATAAATGGAGAGTTAGAATAACTGCCTGATTATAGAGAACTTATTGTACCCAAAACTCTCATAAAGAGATTACAGTTTCATAAGTGTACAAAGGGCGGCCAGGAATCATATGGGAAATGGGTAGCCATTGGTGTTTTTAATAAAGGAAGACGATTAACGAATAATTATAATGTAATTTACCTAAAAACTAACTAAGTTATCATCACTTACATACACAAAAAATAAATATACATACATTAATACATACACATACATAAATACATAATGATGCTTATTAATGATGAAAGAATTGTTAAAAATCTTACAAACGCAGCAAATTTCATTCGCTTCAAATTTAAATAAAGATCTTTTTGAGTCAACCCTAATACTCATCACATTCGATTTTAATTAAACAGTTTATAGGTCCATTAAACATAATTAACCTATCGTATAAATTTCAAACATTCTAGTCTATGAAGGATAACTTTATTTTAAAGTCAGTGATTTATATAGGTATTAGCTGAAACAGTATTTGTGAATTTGCAAAAGTCGACCTTCGATTTTGAACCCTGCTCCTGCGGTGAACAATCACTTGATACAATCGTCTATAATTACTCGTTACGTTAAAAGATCTTCGAAAGAGCTAAAATTGTTTACTGTATCACGAATTAGTATCTGACTACGTGTTCTTAAGATTTAAATACTGAAACTATAGCCAGAAACTTAAAAATGTTGAAGCGCTCTTGGTCCCGCGGACTTAATGTTCTGTAAACGATCACTGCGTTAAGCAACTTTCGCTTTAGCTGATCACGGATTGGTGACCACTTTGTGGCATTTACATTTGCGAGCGTTTACGTGCTTCGAAAGGCACGTTAAGCCGTTGGTGCCGGTTGCCAGTAACATGGCAGTCGTTAAGTCAAGTTGAAGGCCTCATGGGCGGCTTGAAAAATTTCAACAGCAGGTAGCCATAACCTGCGTCTGTGTATTTCAACACGGCAATGGGCTCACCAACTGTTACGTGGGATAGGAATACACATGGTGAAAAGAGGGCATATAATATGCCTTTGCCACCCTTTCAGGGATAAGGCGTGATAGATAAATAAATAAAATGTAATAAAAGTAAAAGAAACCGCGTGACTCATTTTCCGTTTGGTGTTTAATGTCAAGTGATTTTCTATGGATTTGATAGGTCTTGGCAAGGAATGCTCGACGCATCGTCTGGTGAATTTAACCTATATTCTTATAAACGGACTTACTCACATTTTATTTATATTAAATTACCAATGACAATTTAAAGCCAGAACGGGTCTCAGAAGTCCAAGAAGTCGTGTATACCTAAATGCGCATTGTCGTCTAAATCTATACTAATATTATAAAGCTGAAGAATTTGTTTGTTTGGTTGAACGCACTAATCTCAGGAACTACTGGTCGGAGTTGAAAAATTCTTTTTGTGTTAGATAGCCCATTTATCGAGGAAGGCTATAGGCTATAGGCTCATATATCATTACGCTACTACACTAGGGAGCAGAGCAGTAGTCATAAATGTCGACAAATCGGGCTAATTTTTATGTTTGATTATAGAATTTAGATGCGACGGGATTAAATAGGTGTGACGGGAGGTCGAAATATTCAACGGGCGAAGCTGTGGGGATTAGTAGTTAGATTAGTCGAGTAATTTCATAACCTTCTATCACAGTCAATATTTGTTTGCAATAAGTATGGAAAAATACAAAGTTTTACGTAAAATTCTGATGAATATATTTGACAACATATTTATGGATAACATAACAACATAATAAATTTTAAAGATTTCGCAATAATACTGCAGGGCAATTGAGATAACCATGACAACCCTGTTTGACGCCTGTGCAGACGTCGAAAAGAGGTGACACATCCCTCCCCCCCCACCACTCGCACGCAAGCCTTACAGTCCCTATAAAGCGACTCTATTGCCCGCAGTGCGAGCCGTCCACACCATATCCGGGCAGCAAGCCCCACAGAGTTTCAATCACAACGCTATCAAATGCTTTTTCCAGCCACAAAAGCACAGAAAACCTTCTGGCTGACAGCCAAAAACTTCTCGACGATCATGCGGAGAAAAAACATTTGATCTATACAACCTCTTTCACGTCGGAATCCACATGGAATTTTGGAATTGCCTTTAAAATAACTTCACGATGAGCCATATAGCTCAGAAGTGATGAATATGTGAAAAAATAAGAGGAATATGGGAGGAGCTATAGATGAACAAACCGAAATAGATAAAAACTAAAAAATAACCAGATAGCAGAATTAAAAAAAACATCAAGATGAAGAATTACGTTCATTATTTAACTTATTATAACTATTTAAAAATATTTCGGATTTTTCCCTGCGGTAGCTTGATCAATTTAAAAATAAACATGAAGTATTGTTATGTGGTTTAAACATGGTGATACATTAAGTTTTTGATTAATTAATAATTATTTATTAAAATATATTTTGATAGCACATTTTTAAAAATTAACATTTGCTTCGTATGTTTTTTTTTGTACTCTTATTGTCTTGACATGTTTTAGTGCGATTTCATTATTTTTCTCCTTGTTGAATTTGCACAAGATTGTTCACCTACATCGATCAGATGACCTTGCTCGAAATTCTTCGGTGAACTTTGACGTCACCAACTACTGTATAGTAGGTTCGTTATTGAAATAACGACATTCCAGATCAACTACCATACTGGTTTTTTCTTGTTTCCATGGACTGTATCGTATTTTTTTTTCAAACCGGTAATTTATTTTTAAAGTTTCTGAAATTAACATATTCGCGTACTCATATTTTATTTAATGATTGCATGCTATATTTGGGTAAATGTGCCTGCCGAGTACATGTGTAAAACCGAATTAATTTTAAGTTATGTTCCCCATTTAATGTAAATAAATAATTATGAAATATGAAATTAAATTGCAATGGAAAATTTACTTGAAATTTTAGTAAAGTAATTTTTTATATTAATTACTTTAAAAAAATTTAAAAGATACGCTCGTCATTTTCCAACAAATTTTAATTACAACTTAGAAAAAAAAAAAGCACTTTTGTTCAATTGCTAATATTTACTTTCAGGAAATATTCATCCTTATGTTGCCGTGAGCATGTACACCTAGTTGTAAAACAAATTCTTGCAAATGATATTGCAAAAAAATCTTCGAGTTACCTATGTCAAACTGTAGTTATTGCTGCAATAGGCCGCAGTTGTCATATGTAAATAAAAAGTTGTATTTGCACAGTAACATGTAAATAGTGTCGGAGTCAGTGCGCTTTACGTGCGCACGAGTCGGTCGATTGCGATATGTATTTGACTTGTACACACGCGATAATCTTCTCACGTTTGAATTTTGCACATTCAAATCGAACTTATTTATCCATGTGCTTTTATTTATTTATTATTAAATTTCAAGTTCTATCGCCTGTATAACGGTCTGTGCTCTGAGGAATTTTTTGACATGATGCCCACGGCTACCTTCTAGCATCGCACCGCTCGCCATAGACAGGGTGTTCACCCTCACACTTTGCGTCCGGAGGGCTCACATACTCGTACGGTTAGGTCCGATAGAGGCTTTATTTCGCGTACGCTTAGGTTGTGGAATGAGCTCCCAGCCTGGGTTTTACGTCTACAGTATGGGGTTCTTCAAAAGGGGTCTTAGAAGGTTTTGAAAGGGTCGGCAGCGCGAGTGCTGCATCTCTGGTGTTTCCAACGTCCATAGGCTACATAACCACTTTCCATCAGGTGGGCCGTATGCTTGCATTCCACCTCAGTTGTATAAAAAATAATACTGTCTACACCTTCCCAAGGACTGCTTTGGATGTACAAAAGAGGTGATATTTTTTCTGTTGCTTATGCCATATCTTTGTTCAAACTGGTGCACCACTATCATGAGAGATTAAATTGGGCAAGCCGTAGGCATACTAGGGTATAAGTGCAATTCGAATTTATTTTAAACTAGCTGTCCCGGCGGACTTCCTACCACCTTAAAAGTAATACATTTTGTTTTTAGTGATTAGCTGAGTTTTAAAGCAGGAGAGGCAGCTATTTTCTCTATAGATTTGAGGAATTGTTTGATATGATGCCTATGACTACTTCTAAGCACCGCTCACCATAGACGGGTGTTGAGCCTTAGACTTTGCATCCGGAGCGCTCGCATACGATTAGGTCCGACAGCGGGTTTCTTTCGCGTACGCTTAGATTATGGAATGACTTTC
The DNA here is from genome assembly GCA_948477245.1 of Thumatha senex. Classification (NCBI taxonomy): domain Eukaryota; kingdom Metazoa; phylum Arthropoda; class Insecta; order Lepidoptera; family Erebidae; genus Thumatha; species Thumatha senex. The sequence continues at coordinate 11,582,965 of OX419735.1, forward strand.
CGGTTTCCCGAACATCTACAGTATGGGGTTCTTCAAAAACGGTCTTAGAAGATTTGTACAGGGTCGGCAGAGCGAGTGCTGCACCTTTGGTATTGCAAACTTCCAAAGGCTACTGTAACCACTTTCCATCAGCTGGCAGGTGGCCACCTCAGTGGTATATAAAGAGCTTCACATGAGTTCTTCAAAAGGAGTCTTAGAAGATTTTGTGGGGTCAGCACCGAGAGTGCCGCCCTTTCGATGTTACAAACGTCCATAAGCTACCGTGACCACAATCGCCACCTTAGTGGTATAAAAAAATAACAAAATCCTTGTAATGAAACTACAGTTGGTGTTTCTCTTGTACAGCAAATTAGGTGACATATCGAAAGCAGCGCCGTCTACCGGGTCTTAATGTATTTTAAAACAATCCAGTAACCTAATAAAATATATTTACAAAATTTAATTTAAATCGGTCCTGTCATATATGAGTTTGGTGACAAACGCACGTTTTCGGCTTTTTTCGGCAACCAACTGACACTATATTTTTAATTTTTTTAAAGTTTTTATTTTTGAAACAGAACTATTTTGTATTCCAACCAAACAGACCAAAGAGATCCGGACTTCCTATTATAGCCCTATGAAACACATCGATAAATGTTTGACAACCAAGTGACTCTATTTTTAAATTTTTAAACAAAAAACAAAAGTGACTCAAAGAACATCTCAATTTCACAGGCAGGAACATTTTGTATTTAAAAAATTAATGGTCATATTTAGTTTTTGCTTTATTTATTATGTTTATTTCTAACTGTTTAAGCCTACCCTGAACCTTTACCAATATTTCAAGACTAAAATTAGCCAATTCGGTCCGGCCATACTCGAGTTTTAGCGAGACTAACGCCCATCAATTTATTTTTATATATAAGATTCTTACTAAAAAGTAATAACTCTCGATTCTTCAATGAATGGTGGCAGTTATAATGAAATTCAAAAATATCAAGCGATGAACATAAAACGCATGTGTTTGTTTATGAGTTAAACTGTGAAATTGTGAATCAGAGTCATTGAGTTATATTGTACTACTAGTTGACGCCCGCGGCTTCGCCCGCGTAGAGAAGGTTTCCCGTTCCCGTTTCCCACAGGAACTTGTTCCCGGGATAAAAAGTAGCCTATGTGTTATTCTGATGTATGAGCTATAAAGTTTCATTAAAATCCATTCAGTAGTTTTAACGTGAAAGAGTAACAAACATCCATACAAACTTTCACATTAATAATATTATTAAGATTAAACCATGATAAGTTCTGTTTTTCAAATTTATTTTTTAAACTATTTGTTACGTAGTTAGTCAGCGTCAACAAAAAGCGACCAGACTATTCAAAATTCTCCCAGCAAATACAAAAAGTAAATCAATGGTGTAATTAATGTTTTAGAATGAACAAAGTACACTAGCTGTAATATTGATAAAAATTTTATTTAATACGATACGCTTCGTTTTTCATATTTACCAGGATTATTATGAACAGGACTCTCGCCTTTAACATTGACGTTGACTGTACAAGTACTGTATATTTCATCTATACGTGTTGTGATACTGGTATTCAAACGTGTGAAACTACAAATCATTGTATACCAAGCATGCAGTGCTGTCTGTGTGAACTTATGGCAAGACGGCGGGCGCGTGCACAATAGCTAGACCAAGTCACGCCCCATAATGTCACAGAGAATATACAATATTGTTGAAACATCCATACTAAAATAGTAAATACGAAATTATATTTGTTTGTGTGTTATACCTTTAATTAGACTATAATCACGCGCAGGTAGCTGATATCCTAAAAGGAAACACTAGATAGGACTATTAATTAAGAAAACAGATACCTGTGGGAAACTGTCACGGGAATGTTTCACTATTTGGGTTTACTGGCGGGCGTCGACAAGTTTGTTTGTAAATGCAATACACAACAAACTGTGGATGAAAAATACTTTAATAAGTTTTTGGCTGCGTCGATAGCGTAATGGTTAGATCGAGTGCATACTCTGGCACCAAATCCTTACAATCCCTACTTTTCCACAAATAATTTAAGTGTGAAAGTATACCTGTCAGTGGCGCTTTCACGCCTGAACTACGGTACTAATTATGATGCAATTTAGTACTGAAATAGATTAGAAATTGATCAAGACTACTAAATATTATTCCTAAAAAAGGTTAAATGTTTTTTTCGTACCCTGTTGAAGTAACTTCATACTTCAATAGGGTACGAAATTACACGAAAAAACATCTCTTGTATTGTTATTATGATTTCGTGATTGTCGAAGATAAAATCATAAAACTTATTTGTTTTAAAGTTAAGCATATCACAGCAGTTTGTATTTTTAAAAATATATTTCAAAAGTCGTTGGCAACCATTAAATAAACTCTTTTCATCGTAGTTTGATCCCAGTTGCTTCCATTTCCTATCTGGCTTTGGAGGAGGTTGTTACTAGGAGCAGCTTTCTTTTGGTTTATAATATTTAGCGTTGCTGGTAGCGACTGCTCGCCATCTTACTTCTCAACCCCGTAACCCTGCGTTGTTGTCTCGTCTGTTTGTCAGCGAGTGTACCGCCTATAGGTAAGGTCACTTGGGCCCCGGCGATCTAGGAAATTATAAAGAAAAATGTGTATGTGTACCAGAGTACACAGGTAAGAAATGACAATTATTTACGAAATTCTATTACAGCTATAAAATATCTCTCGTACGTCGATAAAGAAATTTCACTTATGATGAAGAAGTTTCACTTCAAAACAACATGGTGCGTAACCGAAAAACGTGACGATTTTTTTTACAGCTATAAAATTTCTTTCAACGTCGATAAAGAAGTTTCACGTCACGTTCATGTGGAAAGAAATTAAATCATTTTCACCTTACCAGTCAGACGAATTAGGTCTGTTGTAACACTATTTGTAGTTCTAATTTTTATATGTCATGGAAAGTCATTTTAAAAAAATAATTATTTACTATAGATGTGAAATAGACAGTTTGTTAAAGCTTAGACACAAGTTTAGTGTCATGTTGTGTTGGGCAAGCCCAATGATCGTGTTTCTTTTGTCTATAACCATTTAATAATGACCACCATTAATCAAGAGAGAAAATAATTAAAGACAATTACTAAACGCATTATAACCATGTCAACCGCATGGTTGATTTGTCTTCCATCAAAAGCTTACAGATGTTATCTGTTGTCAAAAGGCACAGTACACAGGCCGAATAAAGGTCCGAAATGTATTATTATGTAATGACTAATGGAAGTGTGCCACAATTTGAATAGATTGACAGTTGATAGATTAGCTAGGAAGAGGTGAGAAAGTTAAACATTGGCCTGTCAAATTAGCGATCCGATTGTGAAATGAATAGAATGTCGTGACGACAAATAACATGATACCGGTTATATCGGCATCACAATTAAATATCGACACCCTTATTGCCATAAGGGTGTCGATATTTAATTGTCCAGCATTGCCGGTAGCCCTTTGCACGACTTATGAAAAGACCTAAAAAAAATGTGTACGTACCAGAGTACACAGGGAATAAGTAAAACTTCTTTACGACATTTTTTTTCAGCAATAAAATTTCTCTAATACGTCAATAAAGAAGTTTCACTTTAAAACTTCATTATTCAAGAGCCCCCAAATCTCAGGAAAAAAATATCATATATTAATATGTAATTATTATTTAGTAATTATGAAAGCGTTATAACAGAAAACCTTACATTCGCTTTTATAATAATAGTGTGGATATAAAGTTGCAGCGGCCTCGTGGTTGCCATAGAATTGGAAAATATCACGATGCAGATCATCTTGAACGTTATTATCGAAAGTGTTTCGCCACCCCGCAAAATGCCTTTTTGCGAGGTAGTGATGGGCGCAAAAGAGACTGAGGAACAGGAAAGGAAAAGAATACTACTTTCCCATATTGTAGAAAACACCATGGGTGCTGCAGATCCCAAACCTAGCTCCGTCCTTCATGAGCGTAGCTCTGGGGGTAATTGACGGTTGCCCTAGAATAGTCAGATAAAGGTTGACGGTGTGAAATGTTGCTCTATGGGATAGGGGGGAATAATACTCAATAATTGGGTAGGTTTTGTTAAAGTTGGTGGCCAAGGCTGTTTACAGTCCTGAGGATTGTCTTACAAAGGCATACACAACTATACATTAGCAATCTGTGATTTTCTTTGATTTGAGTCCGACATTGTCCCATTTTATCATCGGCACCGGTGGGATGAATACTTAGAGGGTTTTGGTACGAGTACCTACAATGTTGTAAGATATAAGTGATCCCAATTTTATACAATAAACTGTAAATACTAAATACGTTCTACAGTATTTAATAAAAAAAAAACTTTTTAATTGCAAAATCAAAGACGATGAAACAAAGAGAAAGTTTTTTATTGAAACATCTTGCCTCGAAGGTTGTAAAGACATGGTCGCGTGCAATGAAACCCGAATGCCATGCCATAGGAACACTATATTACCATAGAAAGGCGTATTGTCTTCTGAACTGTGTGCAGAATATCAAAGAGCTAGAATGAAAATAGAAGCAGTATACACATTGTCTATAATGTCCTATACAGTTCGTACGTGTCGTAGGTATGTAGAAACAGCAAAAAGAAAAAAAGCTCTAGTTTCAAAGCATGTTAAACAACACCTGTTAATTTTTTTTATCATTGCTAATCTAGCACTTAAAATACGTTTTTTTTGGAATTACTTAATTTTAGGTGATGAAGAAAATGTTCTATAAAAATTTTAATCTTCTTTTTTTTTTTAGGTTTCTTCTCGCCATATTCTCATTCAATTCATAAACCGTATTAAAAGAATAAATACTGAGTTGTTTTTTTTTATACAATATAAATATAACTGTCTTTGTACAATAATTTTGAGCCTTTTTTTGAAATTTGTAGTATGCATAAACTAAACGAACTAGCTATCTTCACGCTGTATCCTTGATGGGGTAGTCAGATAGGACTGATCGCCAGGCTTCGGGATCCATGCATACTTTTTTCGCTTCTTGCAGATTCATCAATCGCTTCACACACGCATGTCTGGGTATCCGAGTACTTTTGAATTTTCCGTTTTTGAGCAATATGCTCACTTGGTCTTCATGTTACGAGTATGTTTGAAAACAGACATCAGCTGGTTATACTTTGATAGATGCTTCATCTCTGTCACACGAAATAACAGTCTAACTAACATTACACATGCCCATTACGACTGGAAAGTTTCAAAGCAATTAGTAAGACATCCTAAGTTAGATTGTCAACGCTGTTTTAAAATGCTTTAATGGCATCTGTCACAACGTCATATGCAATACTAGAAACTGCATAAAATTCTTTACAATTTCAACACGGCACGACAATAGTCCTCACAACCTGTTTCGTGGAACAAAAATACATACGGTGAAATGAGGGCTATATTATGCTCCTGCCTACTCCTTTGAAGATAAAGGAGTGACTGATAAGTTACGTAAAATTACGAGATTAGCATGTAGGTAATGACTATTTGACTAAGTGACGTCTAATTAAAAAAGTCTTAAGTCTTTGAGACCCATCTAATAAGACTAAACATGGTACAATGCTGTTGTTTTCTGAGGAGTTTGATATCCCGTAGACATCTTTATGCAGCAGAATGTTCCAGTTCACTATACCATGTCGTGGAAATACAATCTATCAATCACGCCTTATCCCTGAAGGGGTGGCAGGGGTATATTATACGCCCACTTTTCATCATGTGTATTAAAGTAATCGGAATCGGTAAAACATGGATTGCTTATCATCATATAGCACCTTGTATGTTTTTAATAATGTAACATGTTTGGAAATAAAATGATTGTATATTAAAAATAGTAACAGTATTCCAAATTATAGATCAATCGGAGTTATTGATTGCAACGAGATCCTTCTATCGCCAATGAAGTGAGCTGATAATCGTTAAGAACCATGCTGATCACATCGGCTTTATACTAGTATCTTCGTGTAAAAAAGATAAGTTATTTATCCTGGAACTCTTATCTCAAACCTTGCTATACATGATTGTGAGTGTGATAGTGCACACGGTTTTCCTTCTTTCTTTGCCTATAAGAATGAAGAACCAGTTACGCTTTTGAAAGGATTTCCGTCTACTTAAGAAGTTTATATGCTATTGTATATGAATATGCTATTTATGTAATGTGTATGTGCTATTCAAGTTAATGATACTGGGGTGGAAATGGGTGGTAAATGATATAGCAAACTTGTATGCGGTCTCACTAAGTTATAAGCGGCATAAACAAAAGGCATATTTAGGCTGATGCATTACTTACAGACATTTACAGATTGTAATGCTGGCCACAGGAAGGTTGCCGGATTTTTGCTATAAATTCAAAGGTGTGTGAAAATTGGGTGTTCCGTTCTTCTTCCTCTTCGTATCAAGGAAAATAAAATTAATTGTGTCTAACCCATAACTCAGCGAAACGGACGGCTCTTTTGGTTGCACCGTTATATCTTCTACAGTGCAGGTGCTCGGAGACAGTGTCCCACGACAAGAAGTAGTCCATCGTTTGTAGGGGGGCAATTCAGTCACAACCACCATCCCCCGTGTCCAGACAACCCCATTTTACCCGGTCCGGTCTTCAGTAGCCGACCTGTGATCGCAATCTATTAATGGAATTCCAGATCCAAAAATGTAGTTCATGTCAAGGTGGCAGCATTTCTGAGGGTTGTATGTAATCTGTAGGGGAAGCGTATTCCGTGAGCAACCCAAAGAGTGAGGGGCACTCTTCACTCCATCTGGCACAGCGACTGTGCATAGCAGAAGGTGTTTCATAATAACTGGGACTTATGGTTAGGATGAGATGAAACCTTTGGTAATAAATCGATGACCTTTAACGATCATTATTCCAACTGCATTCAAATTAAGATAACCAATCAAATGAACAAAGTCTTTGAAATCATTAGACTGCTATTTTATTGGCAACTCACGCAAGCAACATTATTATGTTGCTTAGAGTTTATGTGATTTTCTAATTATTCTTATTATTCTGCGCGTGCTCGGCTAGTATAATTTTCTATTGTTAAATAAGAAGTAAAATGACAATATAAATTCGCACATTAGTATGAAAGTGAAGCCCTAGTTTGGATACAATCTAGAGTGACGCTCAAATGTTTACATACATACATAAAGGCAGGCAGACACTTGCTGCGATCCTGACATACCACTTTCGCTTCTTCTACTTTCATAAGTGTTTTCATACACGCTCGCCGGTTAAGGATACTCTTGACCTGGCCCTTTTCCAAAAGGTCTTCGATTTGATTGACATACGTACGCCGAGGTTGACCCCTACCAGTTTGCCCATTCACTCTCGCCACATAAATCTGCTTCGTCAGTCTATTCTTATCCATCCTCTCCACGTATACGAACCATCTAAGCATCCCTTTTTCACTCTTAGTCACTACATCTTCTATCATACCGCAATGTACCCTTACCGTGGTGTTCCTTTCTTTATCCATCAACTTCACTGTAGCTATACTTCGCAGACTATTATTTCCACTGCATTAATTTTAGTTTCATGCGTCTTCTGCCATACCCAACTTTCACTGCCATACATAAGTGTGGGGCCCAGCACTCCTATATGTACAGCCAGTGCTATATGCTAGTACTATGTGCCTTCTTAGACACGTTCTGACTGCTCATGAAAGTATACATGGCTCCATTCACTTTATTTCCTGCCAAAACACTACGCTCAATGACATAGTCACACTTTCCATCTCTCGCAAATTTTGTACCTAGATATACAAACTCTTTCACTTATTCATCTCTTTCTCCTTCCACAAGAATTGAGCAATAATTATCTCTCTTTCAAAAACCATTACTTTCGACTTGTTTACAGTCACTTTCATTCCTTTGTTTTTAACGTATCATGCATAATGTTAACCATCAACTGCAACTCCTCCGCCGATGATGCTAGTATTACTATAATATTACAAATGTTTACAAACTTATTAAAAACATCCGACGGAGTCCCACTAACAGAAAACTGTGTCAAATCATAGATATCACAAGTATAACTTCGCACGCATTAATTCAAATTATTAGCAACATATAAAAGGTCACAATATTATTGGTAACAACAACACGATTGTCATAATCGTGTTGTTTTTTATATTACATTTAATCAAATATGAATCTTTTACCAGACTGGTGGTTGGAAAGAATGAATAACAAAGTATTTGAATCCTAACAGATACTTGTTCATTTTCAGTACCTGATACTCCTCAGAAGGATATTTCTCAATTTAATGTCTTTGTAATCTTATTATAAAGTAAATGACGAACGGATGACGCGGGCCCTTTCTGAGTTGGTAGGTCAGACGTCAGTCGCTTTTAACAATGACAAAACTTAAACGCCAAACAATTCAACAAAAATGGGTCGGCAGCGCGAGTGCCGCATCTCTGGTGTTGCAAACGTCCATAGGCTATGACGACCACTGTCCATCTGGTTTGCCTTATGCTTATCTGCCACATCAGTGGTTCAAAAAAATTAAGATAGCTGTACCCTTGCAGCCAAATAAAAGTGGCCCCAAGCTCGAAATCTAAGTAGGGTTTGAAAACAACTGAGAAAACACTTAAGGTGAAGAAGAAGGGTCGCGCAGCTGTTTGTTGCACTTTAATTTTGTATTACCGCAAGCGGCGCCGGCAGGTCTTTTTTATAGGTCCATGGATTAACAACTTATAACTTTTGAGTGTTTAAATAGAAGTTTCTCCCACCGCGACAAAATTTATTTATTTGTTCTTGAAGGAAGCTTACGGACTAATTTACAATTTGTGGTAGTATTAATGTATTATTGTTTATCCAATTACAAAAAGAGCGAGACTTCGCAGCAAATAGCCACAAAAGGGTGGAGTGAGATGACTGCTTCTACCTACCAATGCATTGCATCAGAACCTGAACTTCAGATGTAACATTTTAAGTCGGACTGCTCCTTACCCACAACCATTTTTATCATTTAACAAGTCTTTGGAAAAGCAATACACAATCAGAATTTTCGAAATGAATGTATAATGCTCTGTGACGTTTCCTTTTCGAATGGAATTCAATTGTCGGATGAGTTGTTGTTGTCCGCATAGGTTATCCATTGGACAGAGTACGAATAGTAATGAAAACTGGGCTGTAAAGCTAGATGAAAATAGTATATTTGTATCAAAACTAAATGATATAGTTTTTTTTGGAGTATATTTAGTTATATAGCTTATTTTCATCAGCGTAGCCTATCAACTACAGGTACAAATGTTATAGGCTCTCTACGCTCACGGGCGTACCATACCCAAAGTTAAGGTGGCTACACAGCCACAATACCCACATTGTCGAGTTACACATAATAGCAGTTGCGTGAGGTAATGTACCTTAAGAGCTAGTCGTAATAATATGTTTTTAGAGTTACTGTTACGTATCTTTATGTAATTTAAATATAAATAAACCATTAAATACACGTGCGTGTCACATAAAAGTTGGTATGTTTTACATTTTTGAGCAGCTAATTTTGTTATGTGTGATATCGGATATTTTAAATTGTTAGCAAGCATCATTTCCTTAGTTCCGAATAAAAATACCCATATAACTAAGTCTAGAATATACTAAAATCTGTCTATGCATACTAACAGGGCCATAGATATCTATGAACAGCAGATAGGAGGCACAGAATCAACTTTTAGATTACTTTTTAAAAGCTATATGCAGCACATTGATGTGGAAGATATTCAGTTATTCGTTATTTGAATGAATATCTGAAACGCGCGTTTAAGGCGTTCGAACGCATGGAACCACAAAGTTGCGATTCAATATCGGAAAGTCGCTAAAACGTGCGATTTCTATGCTTATTCTCCCAGGTGTTGATGATTGATGTTTGTGGGAGAGTATCGTGTCACAGAGCCTTGGAGGTCCCCTATATGCAAAATATTGTTGGTTTTACATAATTAAGATAAAAATGTGTCTCATTTTACATTCTTATTCCATTGTTGCGGTTGCACCATACGTTCCCTCATTGCGACTGACATTTTGTGTGCTATCTGCAATTATACATGTTTGTTACATATGCGTTGTGAAATATGTAGTTAAAAACTTTTTTACAATTTATTAGTAGCAAATTCGTTGATACTTTGTAGTACTATGTGGCTTGCGGTACAGTATGCAATTGAACAAGGCCAATTGACCATAGCGGTAAAATCTAGGAGGCATCGTGCTAGGTATAAAAAGAGGAAAAATATAAATATTTAATCTCTAAAAGCTAGATCTCTTAGAGATTTATTATTTATCCTTTGCCACATCTGGCAAAGCAAATTAGCGAACAAAGCTAAAGCTAAACTAAACTGCTTGTAAATAAAAAAAAACTAATAGATTAGGTTGCTCTGAAGGCATTAAGTTGCATTTATGTATCTATTTTATTTCCACATTTTTTGAATCTAAAATATAATAAACATCTTGAGAACATAAAGTGGTGTTTGTACTCTCATATCAATTTGGTCACCCCAATACCCCCAGATAAAGTGAACAGGTTGCACTGTGACTTCAATCCGCGGCACCAGTTACGACAGTATCGAACCCATAGCATTCTTACAAAACAACCAACTAGATCTAATCTCGGGACAGTCTTACAACAGTTTGATTAAGTCATATTAGCTGCGGCTGCGGTCATTTGGCTTGACACTTTGTGACCACAGCTAAATTCTTTGTGGTCAATTACTGTGTGATGATTGTGACATGGCTTTACTTCATTTACTATCGTATACAAAGAAGTTTAAACATTACTTCAACTCTTTAGTATAGATTGACAAAGGGAATACCTATAGGGTAAGTTCACCTGTTCGCGTCCACTTAGTGGAGTTGGTAGGTTTAAGCAAGAAAATAAAAATGTTAGAGTAGTAATTTCGAATGTAAAATGTATAGTCTAGTTTAATTTATTATAGAGTTTAGAACAAACTGTTTGATATATTAATTAATAAATAGACTAATAGCGAAAACATATGATTTTCCCATTTTGCGTCCATAATATCCAGATTGCGACCACCTCACCTGTGGACCAGTTTGCGTTCACCAACTTAGAAGAGATAAATATAAGAGAAAAGTATCTTAATCTTTATAAACATATTAGAGATTATAGGTGTTGTGTTGTTGACAGTGACTAAGCGCAGGAGCGGCGAAGTCTTACAGCTCCCGGGTGGAGTAGAACAGATCCACAAGAGCACAGTAAATCGGTCCTCTTGTGGATCTGGAGAAGGCACTTTTTGTGTGTGACTAAAATGTGGACGCAATCTTTTCTAAGGTCTCACCTATAGGTTCAGTTTGCGTCCAAGTATGATTTTCAACATCTGTAGCTATTTCTATTATCGTTATAGTGGACGCGAAGAGGCCATTACAATGTGTATGTTACACCACATTGCGTCCGCAGTGGACGCCATCTGATCTATCCAATTCTAACTGAGATGGTTTTTATTGTATGACAAATCAAGACAAACATTATTGGTTTTATATTAATTCCGTCATTATTAACATTCATATATGTATCAATTTGGTGGCGCAGTTCGCGTCCAGCGTTATTTTAGCTGTTAATTAAATAAAATTTGAGCAGATACATCATTACTTTATTATATGGTTCATAGTTAAGGTTTAGAAACAACAATGTATCCCGAATTTGAAATAAGTCATTAAAACCTTCCTGTAAAACGCGCTGCAGCTCACTATTTTTTTGCAAAATATCGGACGACTGCACGCATTTCTATCATACAAGATTTGAGTATATGTTCTACGTAATGGTGGTAACGCGCACAAAGCTTATATTCATATGCATATACCTACCACATATCTGAGCTTTTATAGAAATACCGTTTATTTTTGTTAGTGACTCGGTATGGTTATTTCCCCCTGTAATTGAAGAGTGCCCCATCTTATGGACGCGAACTGGGCGGGGAACGCGAACAGGCTCCATTACCCTACTCAGAGTATTCGCGTAAGTATGACAGCATGTGGCAATAACGTTTTTTTAACATTATTAAACATTTTTAACAATTTAACGAGATTGTAATATCAGTTTAATGTGAATAATACTGAATTTCGTACCTACTGCTTATTGTCAGAGCATATTATTTATTATAATTCAGGACAACAATTGTTGCATTCAAATAAGAACTACCGTAAATAATTTTGATTGAGCACAAGGATGTCGAGCTGGGGCCGCTGCGTGCGGTTGTACGACCGCAACCACCATCCACAGAATTAATTGATCGTATTCACCTGCGGAGATCGGCGGTGCGATGCCCTTGCAATACTCCTGGTGACGTCACACTATGTACTTGTTACTCGCCGTCAACTTCCGACGGATACTCGTATTAGTTTTGCACATCACTAGCACTAGGAAATGTTGCGAAATTTCGGAGGTCGCCGGCAGAGAGCGCCGTCGCCGCGCGATCATTGAAAACTAAAGCCGGCTCAGTGTCGCGCACCATACCACAGCTGCCTTGTCGTCGCCGACGCAGCCACCAGAGCCGACGAAAGCGTGTTAGAAAGGGACGACTAGTCATTTCTTTCTTTTAGTCACCAATCGATAAATAAATGGCAGCTTTCAAATTTATAGCTGATAGCCAAATAGCCAGTTTAGCACGTTGTAATCACGTTTTACAAGTTTTTAAAATAAATTAATATTATTGACCCACTAAGTAGGAATATGTTTACTAAAAACAATAATAAATGTAAAATTATTCAATTCTTCTTACATCATGGCTAGGTAATTGCTAATTTTCAATGAACTTCCTTGTGCAAACTGTATATAATCAGGAAATATGGCGAGTTTTATCGAAGTATGCAGAAGCACTCGTGTAGAACATCCACACCGATAATTTTCCGCCGACTTTTCACTACTACGTAACAGGTTACGACTTTAGTAATGTTTATATTTTTCATGAATTCTTTATTACTTTTAAACTGTCTAGTTATAGCTATTTTTTATACTAATTGTGCCTTGATGACTTGACATTAATTTTCAACACACAGGTTAATATAACTTTCATTTTCAAAGTTCAACGCAATATTTGATAGGTTATGACAAAAGTACTATTATGCTGTATAGTTTGCTTAATTATTATTATCAATTCTGCCAGCATTCTTGGTAAGATTGTAGTGGACATAGATGTGGAAGAGATTGCTATGCGTAAAGATCTCTTTTCTTTTTTCTTGTCTGTGCTGTTTTATTCTAGACTAGTTGACGTCCGCGGCTCCGCACACTTGGTGATGTTTTCCCGTTCCGGTTTCCCACAGGAACTTGTTCTCGGAATAAACAGTAGCCTATGTGTTATTCTGATGTGTGAGTTATATTCATCAAAATCGATTCAGTAGATTTTACGTGAAAGAGTAACAAACATCCCTCCATACTTACAAACTATCATGTTTAAAATATTATATAATATCATTTCAGTAGTTTGTGTTTGTGTGTTACACACACACAAACACAAACTTGAGTTACTTGCTAGGGGTGCACTTGCTGATTATCGGACGTGGCTTCGACTTAAGCGCCCTTACAGGGTTTGGGTGGTTAGACGACTGTATCTCCCAGTAATACCGAAATTAAAAAGCCAATCGGTAGCTACTCCTAGAGCAGAGTTCGGAAGCAACACAAGAATTCAAAAGCAATACAAAGTGGTCACCATCCTTGACCAGCCATAGCAAAAGTTGCTTAACACAGTGATCGTTTACAAAACACAGAGTCTAAAAATTTTTTATTTAAAGTTTATATCAGTCTGGTACTATCTGTATGCGCGTTGATTTTCTGGAAATATTTTAATTTACTTTAGTTACTTGATAGTGGTACATACATACATACATATTGTCACGCCTTTATCCACGAAGGGGTAGGCAGAGGCATTTTAAACGCCCACATTTTACCGTCTGTACCCCGTAACAGGTGGTGAGCCCATTGCCGTGTTGAAATGGACAGGTGCACGCTGTAGCGACCTGCTGTTGAATTTAATATTAATTTGATAGTGGTAATCTACACTAATTATAATTAGGTAAAGTTTTATTTGTCTGTGACGTTGTAGGGGGTAATATCTAGATCCACTGAACCGATTTTGAAAATTATTTCACTATTAAAAAGCTGTATTATCTCGCTGACATGTTCCTGTAGGAATCAGGTACGAGTAATTTTCACAACGTCGACGGAGCCGCGGGTATTATATTATATGCTTTTCAATTCTAAATATAGTTTCCGTCACTCATTACAGTTAAAAAAGTAAAAAGGTTACAATTATAAGTAACCTTTTTACTTCTGTTTAGGTAAAGGTCACAGAAGCAAGTCAGCCTGTATTTATGTACATGAATTCGTACACAAATAAGTTGCTTATATAACCTGCTTCGAAGGAAACAGAGCGTAGCGCACACGACTTAGAGTGAAGACATGGATCGTTTGTTGTGTTTGCTCACTACTTTATAAGTGAATAGGCTGTAATACAAAGTTTATATTACTTTTTACGATATGATGTTAGTAAATTAATGTTAGGCAGTAGAAGTGTGGATAATTAAATTTGATGATTACAGAATAGTTTTGAATTTAATTTATTAATTGGGAGAATATAATGTTGGTGTTTGCAATTAGACTACGTCATTTGGTGTTCTTATTTTTTTTTTATTGAAATAATAATGATTACACTGCATATACATACTATACATACTAACTATCTTCACGCTGTATCCCTGACGGGGTAGTCAGAGAGGACAGATCGCCAGGCTTCGCGATCCATGCATACTTCTTTCGCTTCTTCAAGATTCATCAATCGCTTCATTCACGCACGTCTGGGTATCCGAGTACTTTTGACCTTTCCGTTTTTGAGCAATCTGCTCACGTGGTCTTCATATGTAAGTCTCAGCCTACCCCCACTTCTTCTGCCCTCTACTTTTGCACAATTTATATTCTTCGTCAATTGTTTCTCACTCATTCGTTGGACGTGTCCAAACCAACCCATACATACGGTTTAAGTATATGTTATTTCTCGGTAGGAAAATCGATATGGTAAGCAATTAAAAAGCCTTATGCACTTCTTAAGTTAGAGCTTAGAGTACTTCTTAAGTCCGATATCAAAAGTCATTGTCTAGGGACAGTTACTTCAAAGATATAACTCATTATCTAGAGACAGTTACTGCAAATTGCCAAATAGAAATGAAAAAAATAATGGATTCAATACTTTTTAAATGTAACCGCTTTCATTACTTCAATTGCTGTTGATAGTGCAAATTATTGTTGATAGTGTAAAATACTTATCCCGATTTTATTCTAAGCTTCTTCATCGCCGAGTCCATTTCTATTCTGACTCTACTTAAGCTTATAAGCGATTACGTTGAACCTCTCCACCCCGAAGGAAACGTTTACGTAAGTGCTTCGTCATACTGTAAATACTTTGTACTTACCTAGTTGTAAACAGTCCAGAACATCTCTTTAATAAAACCCCGCGGGCTTTTATGTAAGAACAATAACCCTATTGTATTATGCAGGGTTACATTATTTCAAATTAATGAGTTATGTAATATACAAGCATTCAGCAAGCAAGTGAATTATGCGTGAGAAAGTTATAAAAGCAAATTGCCAAATCACCAAAATCAGTAAATTTAATCTAATACTTAGCCTAGTTTTAGTTTGTAATGTTTCAATCAAAGTTCGTTTAAATTTATGCGCTGTTTATGAAAATCTTACCTTTAACAGACCGAGATTTAGATATGAGGGCCACGTGAGCAGACTGTTCAAGACAAACGTTAAAAGTACTCGGAGCTCCAGAGGTGCATGTATAAAGCGATAAATGAATCAGCAGAAGGCGAAAAAAGGATACATGGATCACGCAGTCTGGCGATCTGGCCTCTCTGACTACCCCATCAGTGATACAGCTTGAAGATAATTAGTTAGTTACCTTTTGTTGAGATTTTGTATAAAATGTTTAAAGGTTTTAGGTAAACCCTAAATCTAAATTTTTTTGATTTTGATTTTAATACACCTAATAGGGATTATAGACCTCAGCATCTGGTATAAATTTCAAATTGCTAGGTCCACCCTTTCCTAAGAAAATCGATGGACAGACAGACGGACAGATAGACGAACAAGAAATTGAAAGAAGAAAACCTACAATGCCAAAAACAAAAATAAACCTATCATGGGATAGAAGGAGAGAAGAGACTGCTTTAATTTGTCAAATACAAAATACCAAAGTTAATAAAATACTAAAAAATAACTAAACTATCTTCACGCTGTATCCCTGAGAGATACAGCGAGAGAGGACAGATCGCCAGGCTTCGCGATCCATGCATACTTCTTTTATTTCTTCAAGATTCATTAATCGCATCATACACGCACGTCTGGGTATTCGAGTACTAATAAAATACTAAAGCAGAAGTAATATTATTTAACTTCGAAAAGTATTATAAAATTATTATTTATTATAAGAGAAATATAAGATTTCACGACCAGAACATTTTCCTGTCTCATATTCACCACATAAAATATATATACACACACATATTTATGGCAGCGCGAGTGCTGCACTTCTGGTGTTGCATACGTCCATAGGCTACGGTGACCACTTTCCACCAGGTGGGCCGTATGCTTGTTTGCCACCTAAGTGGTATAAAAAAAAAGAAATGCCCAACCTAATCCTAAAACCCATCTTCAACAGAAGTCACTAGTGTACATTAGTAAAATCTTTTAACCACTATGTGAACCACCTTTGAACCTAAATATTGAAACTCACGGCTTGCTTTCAACATGTGATGGATTATTATTCAACAATTATCTAATTGAGTTCACAAAACTTATTAGTTATTAAGAACATATTATCCAAACTGTTTATGTTCGTAGACAGTGATGTATTAGTAGCGGTACTCAACTCTGAACTGTTTATTAACAAATAATGAATCGACGATTTCTTTTAATCATGGACAGGAAATATTAAAAAATAGAAGTACAAATTTTAAATACTACAATACAAGCCTTTTTTCCCGTCGCCGTGAATAGGCCTCAGGCCTATCTTACGACCCGGTTGGGAAGAAGGCTGTACACCGCAAGGTTTAGTGGCCCTTTAGTGGTTCCTGCTGCCCTTGCAGTAGTAATGATGGGCGTAACCGCGTTACCCGCCTTCATTTGAAAACATATACAATAAATAAAACAGCCTTTTTCTCCGAAGTTGTGTAGGTAACCTATATTTACAAAAATTAATCGCAAAATAAGTTGCTAAGCGCTAATCTCAGGAACTACTAGTCGGAATTGAAAAAATATTTTTGTGTTGGATAGCCCATTTATCCAGAAAGGTTATTGGCTATATATCATCACGCTACTACCATGGAGAGTGGAGCAGTAGTCATAAATGTAGACAAATCGGGCAAATTTTTAAGCATTATTGTAGAATTTATAAGCGACTAGTTTAAATAGGTGCAACGGAAGTTGACTACTGTTTTAACTAGGTAACCACCCCGGCTTTACTCGTGACACACTTCGCCAAGTACGTAACTAATTGGGCGTGAGCCTATTATCATGTTGCAACGGATAGGGGTAATTTTTCAAGGTCTCTAATTTGACGTATAGACCATCATGTTATTGGCAGTAGTATTAACGGCATTATGTGTATTTCAAATGTAAATTCAATATGTAAATGAAAATGCCACATACGGCTTTACCTAGTGATCGTTTACAGAAAACCGAATAAGCGGGGCTTTATTTTTTATTAATTTACAACTGATATAATCAAAATATTTACTGTATTTATTTCACGTTCCATGCATACTTCCGCCGTTTCTTGCAGATTCAACAATCGCTGCATACATACGTTTATCATACGTCTGGGTATCCGAGTACTTTTGATTTTTCCGTTTTTGAGCATTAGGCTCACGTGGTTTTCATATGTAAGTCTCGGCCTACCATGACTCCTTCTACCCTCTACTTTCGTATTGACTATGGTCATATTGTAATCTCCAACTGGTTCCATCCCAATCCCAATGTTTCTTATAGAGAAAGTTCTGCGTGTAAATATATAAAATGTAATAAGGAAAGTAAATCCAAAACAAAAACATACTGTATGGGCTAATAAACACACAACCCCTCCTGCGCCAATGCGCAATCGCAGTAGGTAAAACAATAGTTTAGCCGAAGTTACACTTACTTTTTTTGCTTTGTCATTTTGATTGTCAGATCCAATTATACACCACATGAAAAATCGTTTTCGAGATACATTATACCGTGTATATTATAAGACATAGGTCAAGTTATATTGTTAGTATGTATTATAAACCTTGTATTTGATTAAAATTTTATTACCAGCCTTTGTGTTTAATTGCCGTAGGCTATGAAAGTTAGTTAAGTCTTGTAAAACACAGTACAAAATTATAGGGTGAATTTCTCATTTCAGGTCACTGACTATCTGCTTCGTGCCGACCTGCTTTGCACAATAATGAGTCATTTTTTTTGCATTGATTTTTCTATAACCATTGTATTGTAGCGATTGTCTTCTTCTGAAAAGTTACCCCTGGCACCTGGCGCTAGCCAGATAGGTAGGGACAAAGTGGGCTTCGGTTTGTGTACGGTATAACATCCACGGGGATTTTCATAAGTTATAAAAACAATTCTTAAATATATAATATTAACACATAGGCTACTTTTTACCCCGGGAACAAGTTCCTGTGGGAAATGGGAACGGGAAAACGTCACCACGCGTGCGGAGCAGCAGGCGTCAACTAGCCTGATATGAAGTTGTAAAATCGGAAACCAATCTGAAATTCGACTGCCTCTGTGGCGCGTTGGGAGTGTATCCGACTGCTACGCAAGAGGTCGTGGGTTCGATTCCCACCCAGGATAAAACTTGTGTGATGAGCACGATGGTTTATTCTGTGTCTCGGTGTTATATATCTATGATATGTATGTATTTAGAAATATATAAGTATGTTTAACAGTTATGTGGTTACCATAGTACAAGCTCTGCTTAGTTTGGAATCAGATGGCGTTGTGTGAGTTGTCCCAACGACAACGATATATTTATTAATCTATAGCTATTCTCGAGCTTATGTAAAGTTTGTAAGCAGCTAGGAACACACTATAGTATAATCCCAGTTGCTTACAGCTCCAAGACCAGGTAGCGTAGGATAAACCCCAATTGGGCTTGAAGCTCGGTATTAGCTATAGTTAGCTTTTCGATTTTTGGTTGGTGTTATTTATTAAGTACTGAAGTTATAATAGCAGCTAGGTAAGTAAATAATTATGGCGTGCCAAAATTGTTAAATTATAATAAGTAAAATGGAAAAGAGTAGCGTGAGTTTTCTTACCCGATTCTTTCGTCATATCTCTATGTTTTGCAGTGAATTTAAATTTCGAGGCAGAAAGTAAGAGAAATAGTTTTTTTTGAATTATTAAGCCACGATCGCTTCCTACCTGAACTGAATTTTTATTCGGCCTCACTTTATCATGCTATTGTTATTATTTTTATCCCAAACACGGCAAGTCAATTTTTAAAACAGTTCTCCTCAACTGACTGGAAATTTTAAATACTCATTTAATTATGCGACTTCATTAGAAACTCAATTCGATGAAACAAAGATGACTGACTAATTATCTACCTACTTATACTTTTTTCAAACAAGTGATAACTGGATATATAAGCGCTCGTGGCCCCGCGGTCTCAGTGTTCTGTAAACGATCACTGAGTTACGCAACTTTCACTATTGCTGGTCCTCGGATGGGTGACCACTTTGTGGCATTTACATTTGCGAGCGTTTTTGTGCTTCGGAGGGCACGTTAAGCCGTTGGTCCCGGTTGCCAGTAAAATGGAAGTCGTTAAGCCTGGTTGAAGGCCTTATGGGCGGCTTGAAAAATATCAACAGCAGGTAGCCACAACCTGCGTCTGTCTATTTCAACACGGCAATGGGCTCACCACCTATTACGTGGGACAGGAATCCACACTTTGAAAAGTGGGCATATAATATGCCTCTGCCACCCCTTCGGGGATAAGGCGTGATGGATATTTATTTTATTTTATTTGATAACTGGATATCAAAAGCAAAGTTTGCAGGTAAGGATACAAAAAAAATCCCATAGAACATTTAAATAATTAATATTTTTACAACAATTAATATTTTTTTTAAATATAAAGATAAAATTGAAAGTCAATTTTCTCTCAATTGTAGGTACCCAATTTTTGTATATATTGTATAAATTGTAGGTGTCCAAAACACCAGCTACATTGCCGCGTCAAATAGCAATGGCTAGTGCAGCAGGAGGAAACATGGGTATTTTCCCGTAATCTACCGCTAACTCTGATAGGAGAGCCGTACTCTTATTCAGTGATTCTGCATATTTTTTTGTTTAATTTTACATTTATCTGTTTTCCAATGACATTTTATGTGACGAATCTTTTTAGAGATGCGATTGTTGAAGAAACTTAATTGGTTTAATTGGTAAAAAGAACGGAATGGTTAGCTTGCTTCGATATCACATATCTAACCAATTCAGTTTGCCCAATTCTTACCTAAATTTCTTCATATTTGACACCTATTACTTTCTTACTTAGATAAATCTTTATAAGCAAAGCTGATCTTTATCAACGAAGATCCAAACTAAGGGTAATAGCATACTAGGCGTAATATGTGTATGATATATTGGGTACTGTTCAAGTGGCGTATGCGGTGTTACAGTTTGCAGAATAAAATGTGGTAATTGGTGCTAGACTGAGGCGGTAAGCCTCATTTGTAATTAGCAGCAATTAAAACAATATCATCTGTGTAACATAACGCTGACAACCATTTCAAATTATTAATAACGAAGGCAATAGGCTCACCACCTATTACGTGGGACAGAAATGCACATATTGAAAAGTGGGCATATAATATGCCTTTGCTACTCCTTCGGGGACAAGGCGTGATAGATAAATAAATAAATAACGAAGTTATAGTACAAAATTATCGTATCTAAAAGCAGTCGTTTCTTTTTGTAAAATAAACTACGTATTATTACTATTTTACTGTACTTAGTTCATCGTTGATCAAAATATTTGGAGTAAAAGACTGATTTTAAAGTTTTGTCAACACATTCTTACAGTAATTCGAGCGTCTGTCCCAGTTGCGTCGACGCCCAGGGTCCACTTTCCTACTTTTTCTATTCCACTTTGCACGACCATCGGTATCCCGTGTAGTGAGACCATAGACGATGTCAAGCCAGCTCTTATTCACCTCTTACCGGGACCCGGACGGGACAGAATGGTCGGAGATTTGTATTGATATGACCATATCAATGCAGGCGAGGCTTTTACAACTTACCTCCATATCATGCGCGTGAAGGCTGCAGCGAATGCGGTCCTTCAGTGTACTCCACACATCTAGCACTTTCATTTTCATGACACGCAGCTCCTGCTTATGTCACTCCAATAGCAGCTGCGTCTCTTCAACCTAACCGGCATGTTTGGGTCACAAATGACACCAGTCATCTCCCATCAATTGGCCCACGCGGCAGCATTGCGTGTTTTGACGTTTAAATCGATGTCACTTTTATGAATATTCAATCAGTAAAAGCTGATCAGATCATGTAAAAATAATAAATTTGACGATAGAGTATTTGGCGCCTAGCTATAAATGCAGTATCTAATGAGTTAATATTTATTAAATAGACAAACAGTGAAATATTTTTAATTAACTTCCTGAGTTTTAAAATTAATAGGTATTAATTACTAAACCAATTATCATACATAAAATCGATATTCACCTGTGCTATGGTGTTAAATGTTATTGAAGAGCAATGTTTAATAAATCTTTTTTCAAAAATCTGTACTTTCTTGATCCAACAATATTTTATATTCTGACAACCTCGGTGGCGCAGTGGTAGTGTATGCGACTGCCTGGGTATTATCACAGGGCTGATTTTCAGCCTAAGCTCAAGTTATTTTTTTTAAAACAACAATCTTCAAAGAAGTAGAACTCTGCTCTCTCGCAATTTAAGTAACAGAAATTGCAGTTAGAAGTGAAATACCAATTCAAGATAAACGTCACGATTCACAGAAAAGATGTAATGATATACCTAGTTTTGAACAATGGTTATGTAAAATGTGCTTTGATGAGAGGCTTTTTACACGCTACCAAGGAAACAACTTCCAGTTTTAAGTAGATATTGAGAGGTATTTAAAAATTGGAGCAGTGAAGGTACGAATCGTATGTATTGTGAAGCAATAGTGATCTGAACTAAACGCGAGCGGTCACTGTGCAATATGATATACTAAGTTATGGCCTTAATTACCGGACTGTGGTGATTTGTTCGCCGCTCAAAACAACGTACACACGGATATTTTGAACGAATAACACGACTTTTAGTTATGTATATGTTATATTTTTAATACATTAAATTGGGTGGCATCAAGTAGATGGTTACCTGTAGCGCATAATGAAACAGTAGGTAGTATGATAAACGCGCGTGAGGTTAAAACAAATATTTTAGACATTGAAATAACTTATAATACTCTAAATTCATTATAGTTTGAAAGTGGGACTATCCTCATTAGGTTGCATGTAAATAATTATAGAGAATCGTTTTAAAGTGGCTCCAAAACAATCCGTAGCTTCTTTTATGTTCGGTAAAAACGCTGAATTTCGATCTACCCCCGGCAGTTTTACCCTGGGTCTGTGCTGCTGTGCTATGTGGTTTATTAAACCCCAAGCCATTGAGAAAGTTCATAGGTGCTGATCAATTCCAATCATGTGGATCATATGCTCGTTTGCCATCTCAGTTGTGTGAAAAACTATAAATCTACAGTCATACTATCTCTGAACCTATGTAAAAGTTGTTATGTGATTGAATAATAGACACACGCATACATAGGCAGATACGTACACGCATCACTATACAAGTTTGACCTAAGACATAATGATCTCAGTCTCAGCAATCATTTATGGCGAACAGAGGAATGCTTTCATTTTCTATTATTTTGCAATCATCTTCAATGAACAATACTGAGATTCATCTTGAAATTCGAGTGTGGAACATTGTTATTAAGTATTCTAACGACTGTTGTGTGAGTTGTCCCATAGATTGTCTAATAGAATAGAATAACACTTTATTTGTATACGAAGTAACTTAAAACTAATTTACAAGTAGTTGTTAAAATAAAATAAGTATTTAAAGCCTTTTTTTTATTTATACTGGTACTTATAGTTTATTTTATTAATTCTAGGACTTAAAAATAAAATAAATATAAAATATTCAGATATATGGAAACGAACAGATTTTTACAAATAAGACCCTAGGGTAACTTCGCCTGTTCGCGTCCACTTAGTTGAGTTTGTAGGTTTGAGCAAGAAAATATTAGGGGTTAAAGTATGAAATTGCCGTTTTTTAATGAAAATCTAAATTGATTATTTTTTAGTTTATAACTAATTTATTTATTCATAATAGTTACCATTATATATATATATATATATATTTGTGTGAAAGCATTTTATACTGCCTCCTGGGAAGAAAACTTCTTGTCACGTAGATAACTGTCCAAATCACGAAAAAAATGGTAGTCCGTTGGAACAAGGTCTGGCGAATACGGAGGATGACGAATGGTTTTTAACTGCAGTTCCTGAAGGGTCAAAACGGTTTCTCGTGCTGTATGAGGTCTCGCGTTATCATGGAGCAATAATGGTGAAGATCGATTCATGAGTCGGGGCTGTTTTACTGCTAGTTTGCCAACATTGTTCGGAGTTCAGTACAATAGACATCTGCCGTCATTGCTTGACCAGATCGGAGAAAACTATAGTGAATAACACCATGCTGAGACCACCAAACAGTTACCATTACCTTTTTATTGGTAAGTTTTGCTTTAGGACACTGTTGTGGCGTTTGACCTGGGGTCAGCCATTGCATTTTTCTTTTACGGTTATCATAAAGGATTCACTTTTCATCACATGTCACAATTCGATCCAATATTCCATCATTTCTGTACCGATTCAACAAGGCAACACAAGTTCCAACACGCGTTTATTTCTGCAGATCAGTCAAACCATGCGGCACCCAATTTTCATATTTTTTTATTTTATTGATTTGACGCAAATGAGTCAGTATTGTGGATAAGGTAACGTTAAACCATGCCGCTAATTCCTGGGTAGTTTGACTAGGATCGGCTTCCACCATCTCTCTTAATTCATCGATATTCACCTGTGTGGGCGTCGATATACAAATGTTTCACATTTTTTAAAAAAAGAACATCATAAAAACCATGTGAATAAAGTTTCATTCGAAAACCTCAAACCATTAAGATTCTATGTCAATTCAAAAAACCTATTACAATAAAACGGCAATTTCATACTTTAACCCCTATTAAAATGTTACCGTTCATTTTTGTTTGTGACTCGGTATGGTTATTTCTCACTACATTTAAGGAGTGCCCCATCATTTGGACGTGAACTGGACGGTGGAGGCGAACAGGATCAATTACCCTACTTTCTATTTCCAAACTTAAGAAAAGGATATCTTAAGTTGAACCAATCTAAACTCTCAACTTACAACCAAACAAAGTGGACCGTAGGTTTCAAATATAGGTTAAGTTTAGAAGCTACTGGATACTACACTAAGATATAATAATAAGCAAAATTTGAATCAATATCATTATTATTAAAATGAGTGCACAATCAGTCAGCAGTGCGCACGCTACGTTCGTGTGTCACGAGCCAGCAAGGCTATTGTCCGTACCTTTTACTTTGAATTAAGAGCGAGGAGCCTCGTACATCGTATTACACTCGAAAAATAATCTACGATTACGAGCTGGGAAGAATCACACTGTGTAATTATATTAGTGGTGTCGAAAGGAATGATCTGATTGATAGTTGTTGCTTGTGTTTATGTGACCAGTATTATAGAGTTTCATCTTATGTGATATAATGCTACCTAAGTAAGTACCTATATATATTTAGAACAGCGGCAAATTGAGTATGAAGAAGTCACAATGTTCCTTTAAAGGTCTTTATAACAAAAGAGCAATGTATACACCAGGAATTAAGTCTCCGGTTCCCCAGTAATGAAAAATACCAGTCAAGTGCGTTAAACTCGTGTCCAGAAGATTCCATACCTACACATAATACTGCCATGACATTGATAAGCACCCTCACTATCATAAGCCGGTCGCTACAGCGTTTTACCACCAAGATGCCTGTTAAAATTATTGTAATGGTATACTTTACATTGTACCTTAGTCTGATACTGGCAACAATTTTGATCTAAATGCTTCTCTTTTGGAATAATCTTGTCTCCGACATGTTTAATTGTGTTTTGTTATATATATATATATATATATATAACAAAACACACATATATATATAAATATGTTAATTTCTGTAATAGCGTTCTTTAAAGTAAGAAATACGTTTGTAACTTTATTGAATAAAGTTGTGATCATATTTGCATATGGTATTTTACTCCTTGATGTGCTACACTAATCACAAACCTTGCTGCCGCCTTCTTGTATCTATAATAATGCTGCTCAGCAGCCCCTCGGACAGCACCACGGCCACCCCAGCTTGTAGCTTTTCTGCAAAGGCCAGGCTCTGTTGCCTTTCCATGGAGTCTCCTGCAGGAACGCCAAGTCCACCCCACGCCTAGAGAGCACCACGGCAAACTCAGCAAACAAACAGCGTACCAATGTTCCACGTAGCGAAACGGATACGGGTTGGGGCTAACTTCTTTAGCCGTGCTGGCCCTACAGACGGTAGCCCTAGCCCACTTGCCACAGGAGTCGGCTTTTATGGGAGCGACGCCCTCAGACCTCCTAACCCCAGAGGAGAAAGCCAGCGCCAGAGCCTTGTCCGCTATATAGCAGGTGCACGAACTAACTAGTGAGGTTGACTTGGGCCCCAAAGGTCTTGGTAGGGCCCCATGCACCCATCTTAGTTAAATTCAAGTATACTAATCTATACTAATATATAAAGATGAAGAGTTTGTTTGGTTGGTTCATCATCATCCGAGCGTCTGTCCCAGTTGCGTCTCGCGACGCCCGGGGTCCGCTTTCCTACATTTTCTCCTCCACTTCGCACGGTCTTCGGCATCCCCTGTAGTGAGACCATTGGCACGCATGTCATCCCTTACGACGTCAAGCCAGCACTTCTTGGGTCTTCCCCTCTTACCGGGACCCGGCGGGGCTGACATGGCCAGACATTTGTTATCTACGTAGCCCGGCGGTTGCCGCAAGACGTGACCATACCAACGAAGGCGACACTCTTGCAACTTGTCTGCAATGTCACGGACGTGAAGGCTGCCGCGGATGCGAGAGTTTCTCACGCGGTCCATCCGCGTGACCCCACACATCCACCGCAGCATCTTCATTTTCGTGACACGCAGCTCCTGCTTGTGTCGCTCCAATATCGGCCACGTCTCACTGCCATGTAAAAGGACAGGTCTAATAATGGTTTTGTAGACCTGTCCCTTCAACCGGATCGGCATTTTAGGGTCACAAATGACACCGGTCATCTCCCGCCATTTGGCCCACGCGGCAGCAATGCGTGACTTGACATCGCAATCGATGTCACTGGACGTGTGAAAAACAGATCCCAGGTATTTAACCTGGTCCGTGCGCTCGACCAAATCACCGCCTATGTGGACGGATGTGGGATCTGTCGAGTTTAGTGCCAAGTACTCGGTCTTTGCCACATTTAGTTTCAGACCGCCGTTCTCAAGCGTCTCCTTCCACGCCTTTACACGTCGCACCAATCTGCCCCTGTCCGCGTCTGCCAGCGCAATATCGTCAGCATACATGAGCAACCATGGAGGCTGCTCATGTGGGTTTCTGATGCTGTCCGACAATTCGTCTAATATCACACTGAACAGAAGCGGACTAAGGACCGAACCCTGGTGTACCCCGACGGTGATGGGGAAGGGTTTCGTGTCGCCAACAGCAGTCCGAACCATTGAATCGGAGTCACAGTACATGTCCCGGATAGTGTCAATATAGACCTCTGGAACCCCTTTGGACCGCAGTGCCCACCAGATCATCGCACGAGGAACACAGTCGAAGGCCTTCTGCATGTCTAGAAACAAACAGTGCAGAGACGTGTTCTTCGACCTGTATTTCTCTGCGACACCCTCGGGGCAAAAACAGGGTCCGTGGTCCCATAACCAGGGCGAAACCCATATTGACACCCCGAGAGAGTACACTCCTGCCGGATCCGAGAGTCTATAATCCTCTCGAAGATCTTTATGGTGTGGGACATCACCTTAATAACGCGGTAGCTCCCGCACTCCTGCACTGACCCCTTACCTTTGAAGACTGGAGTAATAATACTCAGTCTCCATTGGTTTGGGATCTGGCCGCTGAGGAGTATGCGGTTAAAAAGGTTTACTAAGATGCCCACACCGCGAGGACCCATCGCCTTCCAGGCTTCGATGGGGACTCCATCGGGTCCGACAGCTTTCCGATTCTTCATGCGGCGAAGCGCAGTCAGGACTTCTCCAGGCGTTACCGGTGGCACTAGTCCCTGATTCGGAGGGAGGTCCGGAGGCTGCACTCGTTGTTGTTGTTGGTTGAACTCGCTAATCTCAGAAACTAATGGTCGGATTTCAAAAAATATTTTTGTGGTGGATAGCCCATTTATCGAGAAAGTTTATATATCATTATGCTACCACTGGAGAGCGGTGCTGTAATAATAAATGTTAAAAAACGGGGTTTTTTTTTTGCATTATTATCTTCACGCTGTATGCCTGACGGGGTAGTCAGAGAGGACAGATCGCCAGGCTTCGCGATCCATGCATACTTCTTTTGCTTCTTCGAGATTCATCAATCGCTTCATACACGCACGTCTGGGTATCCGAGTACTTTTGACGTTTCCGTTTTTGAGCAATCTGCTCACGTGGTCTTCATATGTAAGTCTCGGCCTTCCCTGACTCCTTCTACCCTCTACTTTTGAACAATATATATTCTTCGTCAATCGTTCCTCACTCATTCGTTGGACGTGTCCAAACCAACGGAGCACGCCCTTTTCCAGCTTAACGCTGACACTTTCATTCAAACCTGCCATATTGCGTATCACTTCGTTACGTATTCGGTCGGCCAAGGTAACGCCGCACAATTTTCGAAGTGATCGCATCTCCACAGCATTCAATTTACTTTCATGCATCTGCTGACATACCCAGGTTTCACTACCGTAAAGTAAAGTTGGCACTAGCACTGCGTTATGAATCGCCATTCGTGCTTCTTTTACGATGCTTTGTCGCTTTACTAACTGGGACAAAGCACCGTTAACTTTGTTTCCGGCAGCTACTCGCCGTTCTACATCCGAATCACATCTTCCATCCGCGCTAAACATACTTCCTAAATACACAATTTCATTCACTTGCTCTAGACGTTCCTGGTTTACCCTAATCTCGCATTTAGTTCTTACGTCACCTCTTTCAAATACTAGAACCTTAGTTTTACTTGCATTCAAGCGGAGACCCTTACTTTCACACCCCTCTTTCATATTAGTGACTAATGCCTGTAGGTCGGCTTCTGATGAGGCCATGAGCACCGCATCATCAGCGTACAGCAGACAGTTTACTGTAAAGTCACCCAAATTCACACCCATATTAAAATCTTTCAACTTCTGCAGGCAACTGTCCAGATACACTATGAACAGCCAGGCGGACATGACACATCCCTGTTTGACGCCTGTACAGACATCAAAAAGAGGTGACACATCCCCCCCTACTCGCACGCAAGCCTTACAGTCCCTATAAAGCGACTGTATTGCCCGCAGTAGCGAGCCGTCCACACCATATCCTGGCAGCAAGTCCCACGGCGTTTCTCTCACAACGTTATCAAATGCTTTCTCTAGATCCACAAAAGCGCAGAAAACCTTCTGGCTAAGAGCCAGAAACTTTTCCGCGATCATGCGGAGAGAAAATCCAATCCATCCACTTGATCCATGCAACCTCTTCCACGTCGGAATCCGCATTGAGCCTCCCATAAATACCTTTCAGACTTTTCATGCATTCGTGCCGTTATAACCTTTGCATACACCTTACTAGCTAAGCTGACCAAGCTGATCACCCTGTAGCTGGAGCAGTTTAGGCGCGAGCCTTTCCCTTTGTAAATAGGTACTACAACTGCTACTCGCCAGTCATCTGGGACCTCACCCGTCCGCCAGCACAAGTTGCATAACAGACATAGTGTGTCCCAGACACGCGACCCACCGTACTTGATCATCTCAGCAGTAACTCTGTCTTTTCCCGCAGCCTTACCACATTTCATACTTCTTATCGGTTGTTCTATTTCTTTCATACTAATGACTTTAATGACATCGGGATCCGGAGCATCGAAGTGAGCTCCACTTCCCGATGTGGCATCTCTGTCTTTTCTTGCATACATCTTTCCATAATATTCACTCCATCTCTGCAGGACGTCACTTTGGTCTGTTAGGACGTCATTGTTAACACTAAGCACTTTATTCATACTGCAGATTGCCGAACAACTCCGGGTCTTGCCTACCTCTTTCCAGAAGAGATTGGCATTATCCCGGAAATTGGACGACAATCTTTCATCCGCTTTCATTCTGCACCTTTCACGAGCTTCTTATATCAGTGCCTTCGTGTTAACTTTCTGCAGCTTGTATCTCTCTTTCATATTAAAATCATTCCGCGAGGCTAAGAAGTCTAGCCATGCTTTCTTCTTCATTCGAACTGCTTCTTTCACTTCCTTATTCCACCATGCATCACGCTTATTACTACTGCCTCTTTTCGTTTCTCCACACACTTCCACAGCGGCATTTATCATACTGTCCCTAAGGTTCTGCCATACACTTTCCACATTCTCACTACTTACATTGACGTCGCCAAGCTTTTCGGCTACCCTTTCATTATATTTATCCCTAATGGATGCATCCTGCAGCTTCCAGCTTTTGATGCTATAAGTCGGCTCAGGTTCAGGACACTCGGTACGATGACGCCAACCCGCGAACAGACCCCTAATCCTAGTTATGACTAGGTAGTGGTCTGATCCCAGCTCAGCGCCTCGATAAACCCTTGTGTCCATTACCTGTTTACGGAGCCATAGTCGGCTCCATTAGGAATAGATCTATCATGCTTCTCTTTGACTTACATCTCCTCGTATACATATGAATTTGTTTGTGGTTGAACATTGTGTTCGCCACAAACAAATCCTTTTCCTTACAAAATGCCAGTATTAGCTTGCCAGCGTCGTTCACCCTTTTATCCCCATACTTCCCGAGTACCGACTCAAAACCATCGCGAGCGGGACCCACCCATCCATTCAAGTCTCCACACACTATAAGTCTTTCATTACCTTCTATCGCATTTAGAGCTTCTCTCATACTCTCCCAGAAGTCCTCTAGCTCACTCGCGTTCGACGAAGATACTGGCGCGTAAGCAGCTACCAGGAAAATCTTCGTCAAACCAAGTTTTACACGGATCCAGAGGATTCTAGGACCTACCAGTTTGTACTCATACATACCGGAGGCCAATCGCGAGGACAGCAAAATTCCAACCCCCCGACTGCCATGCTCGCTCTCTGGTACTCCAGACCAAAGCGCGAGCATCCCACCCGGGAGCTCCAAGACTTCGCTGCCCTTGCGCTTGGTCTCTGTCAAGCACACTGCATCTAACTTTCTCTCATTCATAACATCCATCAACTCATTCATCTTATCTGTCATTCCTCCCCTAACATTCCACGCAGCTACCCTGCACTCCATCCTCCACTTCTCGCCGTGTCGGGCCGCGCGTGTAGGGTGGCGGTCCCCTACGCCGCTCTGGCACACACTTGTGGCACTCGTGTTGGAGTAGAATTGCAGCCGTAGCTGGCAGGGATGTCGACGTGCACGCTTCTACTCTTCATCCCCATTTTTGCATTATTGATAATAAATTTTAACGACGGGATAAAAAAGTTGCGACGTGTGGTCGAAGTATGTCACGGGTGAAACCGTGGGGGTCATCTAGTTCTAAATAAATACAAATAACTTTACTTTTAACCTTTGAGTAATGCCATTTCAGCATCGAAAGAGAGGAAAAATGGCGATTATTTGCCTTTGGAAATGAACTCACGCCAGTTGTAACTTTCGCGTGTGTCAACAAATAAAAAGCAATGTATTATTCTCCAAAGATTCTGTTTATCTATTTTGTAAAACATTTAAAGAAGCAATTTTTAATGAAGAATGGAAATATTACTGCATCATTTATTAGTTACCTAATATAATCCTAACACTTGTTGTTGAGTATTATCTTGTGAAACCATTAAATAAATTATAATATTAACACCTGATTTAATTTTGCGGTCAATAGAAATTTAGATATCTTGTCAATAATTAATTACGTTTTCTAAAACATGATACACGAACATTTAACCTTCTTCAGGACCAGAAAGCAATCTTAGTATGCTCGAGCGATCAAAATTAAAATTGAAATAAACACATTTATTAAACCATGAAGATCGTGATGTCTAAATTAGTAGGTACATTTTTTTTCACCATTCTATATTCCATATGCACAAGAAGCACTGTCCACATCCGTCTATGACCTTGTGCCAAACCTCTGCGCCAAACGTTAACAACTGGGATTTATCATCATGTTGGTAGCATTTTTTTTTATTTATATTTATATTTATTTATTTGCAAGAAAGGAATATTACAGTGGTAGATCTTCAGGTAACAGATACATTACAACTTAGTACAAACAACAATGGTGCTATATATTACAGGTATGCAATTATAATAATATTAATGTATGAAATGAACCCTGTCTCTTAAACTAGGCTAGGCCTGTGTCTTAAGGAACAGTTTTCGGCTACAATCTTTTTTAACAAAATTATTATATAGCTAGTGACGCCTCGTTGATCCACTCGTGGTAATCTGCGATTGGTAAGATATAATTGTATTTTTACAATTTTCTTTGTTGTGTATGTGTGTGTGAATAAGGCCAGGTCCGCTGCAAGAGTTTTCTCATAAAACATGTTGGTCAAACATGTTATCCATTCGTCGCGGTAACCATGTCAGCATGTATGCATGCAGCAAACCCAATTACAAAACTTAATATGAGATCATATATATCTACTTATTAAATTCACTAGTGCGATTGGTATTTGGTTCACGGCTAGAGCTTCGTAAAATAGTTTAGTACTTGGTAACGCGTCTGGTGCGTTAAACCAGAAGACGCTGTTTCGAATCCACCTGAAACAGACTGACAGTTTTCTACCTTAAATTAAAATTTAGGGCTCCGTGTGATCTATCTCTTGGATTTGACCAGCTGATTAATATTAGATATTCCTTAAATAAACGGTTCCTTTGAGCGACAGCAGGAGCTTTACAATGGAACTCAACCCTGTACTGGGAATATATTTAACTAATGAAAGGGTGTACCTAGTGGGAGGGAACCTAATTAAGTAGATATTGCGGTAGTTATGCACCTGTATATTCTCTAATAATCAAGTTGTGTTAAGCGACTTGACTTATACCTTTTAGACTTGAGATGCTTCAATATTTATATGCGAGTGATATATGTATATTTAAAGCGCTTACTATCTTAGTGTTCTGTAAACGATCACTGCAAAAAGCATATTATAATATAAATAAATATTATAAATATTGTGGGACACTTTTCACACAGCGCCATCTAGCCCAAAGTAAGCTAATATTAGCTTGTGTTATGGGATCTAGATAACTGATAAACATACTTAAATATTTCTAAATACATACATAATATAGATAAATATTATATATTATCTTACGCTATGGCTGGCCAATGAGGTGGATGTGCCATAGGTGACTGCCTACCCGTTCAAGGATAAATCACGTTAATAGCAACCACTACGTTGTAAATACTATTAATAGTGTCTGGTCGGTAATAAAAATATGGTTCAAGTATAGATATGTCCTGAAGCGGTGCGATGAAAAGGAATGGTCTCTTTAATGGTGAAAAAAATGTTTTTATCGTGCAGTAAAAATCAATTTCAATGGGCTCATCACCTATTAAGTGGGGTAGTAATACACATGGTGAATAGTGGGCATATAATATACCTCTACCACCACTTCGGGCATAAGGCGTGATAGATAAATAAAATAATAAACTAAAAATGAATTCAAAATACAAAAAAAATACATTTTAGGCAATTATTTGAATATTTATTTACATTACGATCACTTCCACTCACTTTATTTACAATAATTCGTTTTAAGAAATCGTTTCTCATACATAAAACAATTTAGTTCGCAATGATAAAATTATAACATACTATAAATTCTCTAAGTAACTATAGGTATATTTGTACATTCAGATGCGCGATAGATGTTTTTGTACTGCCATCGTAGTTAGTAATCCCTCTTTTTATTAGAGTAGACCACATTAATATATTCACAAATAGACAATTCAAATGTTAGCTTAATAGTAAATTATCATAGGTAACTAAAAGTTATCCATTTACACGTGAATGCAGCAAAATTGCAATACTTGAATATGATAACGACGATACTGTAAGTTATAAACATAATATGAAAATATTTACAGCTCATGGTTTACAGTTAAGGTATGCTAATTAATGCCTATTGCTTGTTACAAGCATAGTCCGGTTAAAATAGACATAATACAAGGAAACATTAATTCGCATACAGCTAAAAATAGTTTTTTTTTCAAACATTAAATAAATATAATGTGAAAAACAGCATTTCCACATCTACTTTATAAAATTGTCTTTATTTTCCGATGAGTGACCGTTTCTAAGTTTCTTTTTGGCTTTTCACAATTTGTTTAGTAGTCCTAATCGGTATTAGTCCTTTCTAGATTTCCAAAATCCCTATTAAATAGCAATTGTTTAGTAAAATAAACTAAGGATAAAATCATCAATGTAGCTTATTGTAAAATAAATAAATTAATATAGGCTAAGTTATTGAATATGATTTTTTTACATATTTTTTATTGCACACTATGAAGGTTAGTTTTAAGCCAATAACAGATTGACTTATATTTGCTTTATATTTGCACAATCGACCATTTTAACACTTTAAAAGTCAATTGCTCAAATTCACAGATAGATAGGTCTATATGAAAAATGTCATAAAATCGGTCTATGAAAAATAATGGTTACAAAGAAAATTAATAACTATCCATCTTTTTTGGAACTTAAATAAAATTTGAATGAAAATGGTTTTTTGAAGTACTAAATAAATAGGCTATGATTAATGAATACTTTTCGATACACGAAATTAACCTACAAATAAATAATGTTCATAAAAGAGTATAACTACCTTGCATCACGCATCGAGATTTTAATAATCCAGTTAATCTCAAAAACCTAGCAGGATTGCAATAATAATTGAATAATAATTCTAAAATATTAGTTGTATCGACAATTGGCTATATTACCTTACATTTCTCTCAGAGAAAATTCGTTAGGAATTATTGAAATACAAAATTTTAATCATATATTATTCTAAGTATGAGAAAAATTTATCCGAAATTCTCAAAGTGATGTATAAAGTAAGGTAGACGTCTCGTCCTGTTGACTTGCTCGCACGCTGACATTACTGACTTTGTGAGCGGCCTTGGCCCACAGGAAAACACGCCAATTTTGGATACCTAGGAAATAATGTCGAATAAAAAAATATTTGCAGCCCTATTAAGTATGGCTCTCATTAAAAATAAGGAAATTGCAGCCACATTAAGTGACTGTCATTTAGAATAAGGAAAATATACTTATCATATAATAAAAAAACAAATATTGTAGGAAACTTTTTACACTGCGTCATCTAGTCCAATCAAAGCAAATATAAGCTCTAGACAACTGAGATGACATGAGATCTAGACAACTGATAAACATATAATATATTTCTTAATAAATATAGGAAAAACACTCAAATTTCGGAACACATATTTACATATAGATATTTGTTTTGCCACGGAATTCTAACCTGAAACTTCAGCGCGGCAGTCGCAAACACAATCAGTTACGCCATTGAGACAGTTAATAAGATTTTATACTTACATAGCTATGTTTTTTCTGCACAAATTTGAGAAAAGACGACATGTCGGGTCTACCGAAATGGTTTACGGCTTTAAGACCCGTGAACATCGACGTTCGTGATAAACGCTGGAAGTGATTCTCGCAGATATACTGTTGAAAAAAAAATAAACTAAACCCAATTTTGATAATTTTTTAAAGCAATTATTTTGCTAAGTTTCTCATATTTTTTTTAATAAAGTGGAAAAAGACAATTTATAAAAAAAACATTACTTTTAAACATGCAGTAAAAAAACAATTTTTCTAACATCTTTCATTAGTAATAAATCATGATTGCTAAGATTGCACATTTTATTCAAGGTATTGCATTACCTTTTTTTCACAATTTCTGTTAGAGAAAACACAGTGTTTTACAAATACTTGATGTTCATATACAGAAATAAAAATGTATTACATTAACCTTCAATGAATAAAATCTACATTGGTTCATTTTTTTTATGTACGTATTCCATAAATACGGTGATCAGTGCAAAATTAATTATTACTATTAATAACTCTGGAGTACCGTTTGACGAGTTTAGTAGGTATATACGTTACCAGCATGGTAGTCCTTAGATCGAACTTGTGAAAGAACTGAGTAATGAATATGTGTATTTCGAGCACTGAGGTAACGTCCTTGCGCTCCACGTCTCGCAGGACGTCGATAAACCACTCGAAGTGTTTGTGTGATGGACATATCCACAGGAAATATACCTGCACAAATTTATACTGTTATACAAAACATCTTTTATTTCTCGTGATGACTGATTGGAACGACGTGTAGAAAAACTAAGCTCGGAAATATATATATATAGGAGGAATGGCAACCTCGGTATCCTCGGGAATCTATCACTCATTACTAGGATCACCCGAACGTTCCAGCTAGAGCGGGAATGGTGCTAGCGTTGAATCGGCTGGCTAAGGGACGAGGCAACAAAGAGATCCTCAAGGTGTTGAGAGGTCAGACGACAGTCGTTCCCACGGACATATAAGACAGTAAGTAACACATATACATATAAGTAATACAGTAAGACATATAAGACAGTAACTTCTAATTTGTCTGTAGTCGTTTCTAACGATGCCGATCAAAAGTTAGGGATTAATTCGAAGGTAAAATTAAATAGCACAGTTGCAACAACAAATTATTACCTTCTTGCAAGCAACTCCGGAGTATCTGTTAGTAGATGTACCAAAGACAAGGTCATTGAGTATAGAAGCGTAGGGAGTAACACCGATGCCACCGCCGACCATTACAGCCACTTCGAATTTGTACCAGTCTTGGTTACCTCCTCCAAATGGACCCTGGATCCTTTAGTAAATATTTCAAGGTAAATAACTCCATTAACAAATAAAAAAGTTAATGACTGAAGATTTATATGAATAAGATTACGATTTGTCCAGTTTACTTTATTATAGTAAACTTGAGGTGCACGAGAACGCGATAGGACCCCTATCGCGATGTTCAGGGAGACTAACGAACTGTATGTTTCTGACACCGTAGTAGGTTTTCTTGCTATGGTTCTTTAATATGTTTTATAAAAGTCATTTAATTTCTATATAGGTAGATTTGTCTCGTGTCGGGGATGTTTTACTTTATTAATTTGTAGACTTTGAAAACCATTATCTTAAGTTCAAAAACAGTTCTAAGTAGCGATTCTCAGAAAATTCCTTTAGCATAATCGTAGATAACTTAATAGCATAATAATGGATAAGTTAGGGCGGAGATTTGAAGTACATCGGAGTAAAGCATACTCACTCACCTAATTTTCGGATGATCTTCATTGTTATAGTTGCAAGGATCGAAATAATTTCTGAGTTTCCATGTCCAGGGTCCTTGCGCTTTGATGTGACAAGACAAAAAGTTTTCGTGTGGAGCTGATGTTAAAGTAAATGAGTGAAACTCTTCTTTTTTGAACGCTGTACATGAGAGTCGAACCCATTGACCTAAAAATTAAAGTGGATTGTAAGAGCTTTGTTTAAAAAATGTATTTGTAGTCAGTGAAATAATGTATTTGCAGCAATGAATATAATTATCATCTTTGCCTATAAGTCACAAAGTTGCGTAACTTGGTGACTTATAAGCAAAGATGATAATTATTGTCTGGTTAAACTAATGGCCCCTTCGAGCTTCTCAGTACTTTAGAATGTGATTCTATAGAAAATGCACATACATTTTGATGTGGATTTTGTTTATTTCATAACTGTTTTACAACTATTTTACAATAATGTATGAAAGTTATCCCGATTTAATGACATTTATAAATGGAATATCCAACAAAAAAGAATTGTTCAATTCGGACCAGTGGTTCCTTATTTTAGTGCGCTCAACCAAACAAACAATTTAGAATTATTTTAACTCTAAAAATCATAAATATTTATAGAAACTCGACTTAAAGTGGATTACATAATGAAAGAAATGAAAGTAAATAATAAATCTACAAATGTTTACCAGAAAGATATTTAAGATTAGGTGGTCTGTAAAATTTGATTTTGATTACATCTGACGGTAACATTTCAGTTTCTAGGACATCCAGTGCCAAATATTTTGTGCGAAGAGAAACCACCTGCAAATATAGAATAACATACAATGAAGAAAGAGATAGTATATCATTGACAATAAAACAAATATATATATATAGGTACAATTGTAAGTTTATGGCGTTAAAAGTAAGCCACAAGCTCTACTGAAATTTATGTGATGTGAAGTTCATCATGTTTCATACGGGCCAAATACGAGTAGCTTATATAAATAGAGATTACCATTGGCCATACTAGACTCAATTGACCTTTTTAAAAAATGACAAATCTAAAATTATAACTTTTGCACTAGCTAGTGAACAGACTCGATAAAAAAACTTAAAAAGGCGTAGAAAGCTTTAGCTGTACGTATTAATATATAGATTTTTAAACAAACATCAACATACCTTATCCAGCGTATAAATAATAGCGGGTCCCAGGAAAAATATCCAAAAGCGAGGTGCCCCGGTAAGCCTGGCGAGTCCATGCACCAGACATAGCGCGTAAAGTAGCACGTGCAGAGAATGTGCGCGCCAGAACCAAGGGTAAGCGCGTTTGCGAATCACGGGGTGCGCAAATATGAAGATTATGCACATAATTATGAACAGCAGCACTCCAGATACACCTGCAGATATATAAATACAATCAGGTTTGTTTCCACGAAGGAGGCGTGTAGAGAGATAAATATACCCCGAAACTTCCTCAGTTGTATTTACAAGTAACAGGTTACGAGCCTGTTGGAGTGTTAAGATGAAAGAAATAAATAAATTAACTGTTTATTCGACCCGCACAAAATCAAATACTAAAATATATAAAATATATTTAAAATATTTGTAATGTGATAAAATGCTTTAAAAGGTTTTGCTGTGTGCTGTGGAGGCAACAGGGCAACTTTGACCTGGAAAGGGGCTTGTCTACTCACTAAACCATTGCGGTGTTTCGCGTCGCCTGTGCCGAGTCACGAGCAAGGCTTAGATTGAGTTCTCCCCAGGGGGGAGAGAGCATGTGGAACTCTCGAGGGGTCTGGGGGGTTTGGTACGGTCTTGTAGTCTAGCCCAGGGTATATTAGCAATATTGGCAGATAGTGTGGCTAAAACAGGTGTCTGCTTAATCAAAGCTAAGCTTTATAATATTTTTTTTTTAGTTATCCCATATAAGTAGCAGCAGCCTTTTCATTTTCTTGGTCAGCACGGAAAACCTTTTCAACAATCAATGAAAGGGTATAAAACGTTTATGTGTATTATACAGGTGGAGCTGTGGGTATCCGCAAGTATTATTATAAATATTACTTTACACATAGTTGATTATAAATGTTAAAAATGAAGTCTATAATTACCTGTGATTGTCTGAAACACCCAATATGTAATACCAGGCCTAAAATCTGAAGCGAAATGAACCTCTTTGGTGAAACATCTTAGGTTCTCCACTGGTTGAGTTGAGACATGATAAAAATTCACCATATGGCCCGCTGTATGTAACAAAGAGAAGAATAACGCTGTACAGGCGACTATCTTATGGAATTGAATGCTTGAGTCAAGTGGAATATACTGTTGGATGCTGAATTCCTGCAAAAGAGATAATTAACAATACACTTGATGCGATAAAGTACAAAAAAAAGGGAAAATATTCTTCTAAATCTATGAACTGCTTCATTGCACATTGAATTTCAATGTGGTATGAAAGAATTCTTTTTGAATTTAGATATAGCTTTTTGCACCCGTACCTAACAATAATTCAAGCACTTAATACATTTTTTTCAGAATTGGTACAGGATTGGTTGATTGTTGAAAACACACATACCTTTAATTTTGTTAATAAATTCCTGGACATAGTTAGCAATAATAAACTGTAGCAGAACGATAAAGCAGCTGCCGATCCTCTTGTGATCGCAATACCGACTCCCATGATATGCCTCAAATCCAAATGCTCTGACATAAATGAGTAGTGAGCAAATCTTTCCACAAAAAGTCCAATAGTAACTACGTAGAAGACGAAAAGGTAAAAGATGTTTTGTCGGTTTTCTTCAAGGAATGTTGTAAGGTAGTCCCATTTTAGAAGGAACCAGTGTCTGAAATTATACTAAATCTTTACATAAAGTTATTGATAAAAACAGTGGAACGTAATCAGGTGTGTGATACCTTACTAGTTAAGAAAAAAGGAAGAACTTTTTTTAATAAATCTCCCTATTATTAAGACGTGACAACGATGTCTTGCTTGTATAC
This sequence comes from Thumatha senex, assembly GCA_948477245.1. NCBI lineage: Eukaryota > Metazoa > Arthropoda > Insecta > Lepidoptera > Erebidae > Thumatha > Thumatha senex. The sequence continues at coordinate 11,622,691 of OX419735.1, forward strand.
TAACACAAACAAAAGGTGCAATTTAATGTTACTTTTTACCTGGTCTGATCCATAGAAGGCTCAATGTGAAAACTGGTCATTCTGGCGACATTGGTAGAGGTGTCTAAGAAATTTTGCTTTGCACCTTTGCAGTCTAGACCAATAGCGACAAATTCTCCTTTGTATTCTTTCATCATTACTTTAAAATCTGAGTAGGTAAGGTGATCTTTGTGTTTAAGGCCAGCGTCCTGAAACAGTTCAAGTTTTCTAATATTATTACAATACAAGTTAGCTTCTTAATATTGTCATCAAAAATAAACATTTTAGATCATTCTGACCAATGAAGTCTTCCTTTTATAAATTTGTCTCCTATGAATAATTGACAATCAGATTTTATTGTGCATTTTAAGTGCAAGTGGTTCAAAGAATACTTACAGAAAACATTCCATCAATAAGTTCAGTAACGTGTTCATCCCTCAGTGACGTAGTTCGAGCGATTTCGACCAGCGACCGCAACATCTCACTGAGTTCACCTTTGTCTATAACGCCGTTGCGATCGTCGTCACACATGTCAAATATAATACGGAGCTTATCTTCAGTAGCGCCTCGGGAAAATAGAACTACAGTGTCCAAGAACTCCTATAATGTTAATTAAATTTAAATTGTATTAACCTTTTATTCTATAATTTGTATACTGTCACTTCTTCTAACAATGAACTTTTATCTAAAGATAACATTCTACCCTCTTCGCCATACAGCAAAAATTTTTTTTTTTTTTTTTTGATAATTATTTACTAAATTTCTCATAAATTTTAATAAAGTGGAAAAAGACAACCCGATTCGAAACAGGGATTGAACCTGTGGCCTTTGCCTAACCAGGATATAAATATGGTGGAGAATTTCAACTTGGTTCGATACGGTTCGGGTAGTTCAGGTGGCTAGAACATTGCCCTGGTTAGGCAAAGGTCACAGGTTCAATCCCTGTCTCGAATCGGGTTGTCTTTTTCCACTTTATTATAAATTTATGAGAAATACAGCAAAAATATTTTATTTTAGCTTACTGTTGTGGTAGACGATCAAAAAGCAAAAAAATATGTATTCAATAAATTGTTCTTTGACTGCCTCAGTGGCGCAAGTGGTAGTGTTTGCGACAGCCGCCCTTGCGTTCGATTCCCAGGTAAGAACAATTTTTTTGGAGTTTGGGTGGTTCCTTTGCATAATATGTATTGAGAAATATATAAATATGTTTATCAGTTGACTAGATCCCTAGCTACAAGCTTATTTTAGCTAACTTTGGGCTAGCTGGAGGAGATGGCGCTGAGTAAAAGAATCAATATCAATACGCCAACCACACAACAATAACGCTCCCAAGCCACTTTTTGTCCTGTGTATTCCTGTCCCACGTAATAGGTAGTGAGCCTATTGCCGTGTTGAAATAGACGCAGGTTGTGGCTACCTGTTGTTGAAAATTTTCAAGCCGCCCACAAGGCCTTCAACTTGGCTTAACGTCAGTCATTTTACTGGCAACCGCGACCACCGGCTTAACGTGCCTTTCAAAGCATACTATGCTTTGAAAGGCACGTTAAGAGAGGCACGTTGAGACGACCAGTCATAGCAAAAATTGCTTAATGCAGTGATCGTTTTACAGAACATTGAGTCTAAAAATAAAAGATATGTCCCACAATATTATATTATTATTTCGTACCTGAAATGAAATCCTTCCGTCGCTGTCCTTATCGACGATATTAAACATTTTCTTTACGAAAACAGCATCAGGCTTCATGCCAAGAGCACTTGCGAATTCGCTCTTTGACAATGATGTTCTCATTACTATTGACTGGAAATAAGACAATATTTATTTTTAGTCTTATGACTAGTCTTGGATTTGTATGTTTTGGTATTGTGTCTGAAGATAAGCCTTACCTCTGGATCAGCATCTTCTTTTCTTCTTCGTTTCTCACCAGGGGCTAAACCAAATGTGATAGCATAAGCTTCTCTGAAAAAATGTTCCAACCTACGTTGCCTCCTTTCTCTAGTTTCGGCTGTTGCTAATATTTGTTCACGGTGCCCCTGTAGGGTAAACAAACTTTTAAATACAAAAATGTATGTACCATGTTGTTAAAGCGTACTAAAACAATCTATTTTTTTTTCACATTTTTATGCATTGTCATCAGCTTCTAAAACAAGGTATGTAACTCATTAGGAAGTAAGTTTAAAATGAATTAGGAAATAAAACCCTTACGGACATTAAGAAAGAAAGTTAATTGATACAAATAAACAGTAGATATGCACATGATTTTTCATTACTTTTTTTCATATTTTTTTTTTATATTTCTAGCAATTGTCATTTCTAGTTGACCGTAGTTTGTGTGTGTTATGCTCTTCTACAGATTATATTTTCCAACCATTTTTCATGAAACTTGGAGTAAATATTCATTGTTTGCATTTATCGATTTCAATATAAATTAGTGTGATAAATCTGCAGGTAATTCAAGGTAGGCATTGTCGGCCTCCTAATTATGACTTTACGCTGAGGAACCTGCTGGTTTTTAATAATATCGAATACCTACCTGAGAGAGATTAAGTCCTTTCTTATGTTGCGCTAGAAATGTATCCAGTTTTACTAAAAATTTGCGTCGCGAGTTTAATGAGTCCATTTCAAGGACTAGATCGTGTTCACGGGGGGCTCGAATCAGTACCAGTGGACGTTTGTTTTGCCTGCTTTCCTGTAAATCAAATTTAGTGTATGATAAAAAATATTGCAACAATAAAATTACTGATTTACTGACACATTGGACTTATTTTAATCTGCAAATGCATTAAGATCTCGGAATTGGGAATTTAAGTCATGGATTCGACCACCAGGTAGAGTCAGCTTCAGAAGTAGATTCTTGAATCATCAGGTTTGTAACTTGTTACAGAATAGATTGTTGAATGAAAATTTGCAGAATTATTTTTATTTATGTCCAATTGTCTGAGAACAGTGTATACTTGTTTAAAATAGTACATATATGATATATAATAATATTAATATATAAAGCTGAAGAGCTTGTTTGTTTGTTTGGTTGAACGGTCTAATCTCAGGAACTAATGGTCGGATTTGATAAATTCTTTTTGTGTTGGATATCTCATTTATCGAGGAAGGCTATATCATTACGCTACTACCCAGAAGAGCGGAGCAGTAATCATTAATGTCGACTAATCGGGATTTTTTTATACGTTTTGGTAGAAATTATAAGCGACGGGATTAAGTAGGTGCAACGGGAGTTCGAAGTATGTCATGGGCGAAGTCGACCGACTTTCGTTTCTTAAAAAAATTGAAATGATTTACGCAGAATTAGTATAAGTATAGTAGAAGCGCTCGTGGCCCCGCGGTCTCAGTGTTCTGTTAACGATCACTGAGTTACGTAACTTTCACTATGGCTGGTACTCGGATGGGTGACCACTTTGTGGCATTTACATTTGCGAGCGTTTCCGTGCTTCGGAAGGCACGTTAAGCCGTTGATCCCGGTTGCCAGTAAAATGGCAGTCGTTAAGCCTGGTTGAAGCCCTTATGGGCGGCTTAAAAAAATTTCAACAGCAGGTAGCCACAACCTGCTTCTGTCTATTTCAACACGGCAATGGGCTCACCACCTATTACGCGGGACAGGAATCCACACGGTGAAAAGTGGGCATATAATATGCCTCTGCCACCCCTTCGGGGATAAGGCGTGATGGATATTTATTTATTCATTAGTATAGGTTTATCTTTAAAATGTATTTGACCAAAAAAAAAGTAGTATATTCATGATATTGATTGTGATATTTATCCAAAATATCACAATCAATATCATAATATCACAAAAAATATTTGAATTTACCTGACTTTCAAGTACTGTGAGTTGATCAGTGTGGTCTAAAGGCAAAGTACGTAATTTATCGCCTTTTCGGTCTGTGACGTGGAGCGCTGGTTCTGGACCCAGCCGCAGTTTTACTATTCGTTTGTATGATGCATGTACCCATTCTCGACATACCATTTTATCTACAGATCCTGTAAAGAAAAAAATAATAGAATATGAATTTTGGAAGTAGAATTATTAATTTATCTTTTTATTTTCGTTCGATGTTGGTGGGTTCGATTTCCACCCAGGATAAAACTTTATGTGATGAGCACGATGGTTTATTCTGTATCTGAGTGTTATTTATCTATAACATGTATGTATTTAGAAATATATGAGTATGTTTATCAGTTATCTACCATACTCGTAGTACAAGCGCTGCTTAGTTTGGAATCAGATGTCATTGTGTTAGTTGTCCCAACAATATTTATTTATATAACATATCGTCGGAAATCATTTTGACTTTCAGTAGGTATTGAATATGCCATTGAGTAAGAATCTAGCAAGTAATCTCGAAACCTTTAACACCTCTTAACTTAACTTGCCGTTATGCATCCTACGAAAAAATTTTGTTTAGATGAGTTACCTTTATGTTGAGCGGTCTGCAGATGTTCTTGTTGAATTTTTAATTTCCTTCGTCTACTATTTTGCAATTTCACCACTCCGTAGCCAGCGCCAGCGCACAGTATAGGTACGAAGAGTAGTATCAAGCATGTGTAAATGTATGCAAACTCATTACCCTGTAGTATGAAAGAATTAAGTTCAAACTATGAAAAAACGGGATTGATTTCAAGAAGAAGAAGAACGACATTGGGTTTGAAATTTTAACAAAAATATGTCGATTCCCTTTTTAAGTGGTAAATACATATTTTATTTCAAGAAGAAGAAGAACGACATTGATTTTGAAATTTTAACAAAAATATGTCTTTTACTACTTAAAAAGGGAAGCGCCTTCCCTTTTTAAGTAGTAAATACATATTTTATTTCAAGAAGAAGAAGAACGACATTGATTTTGAAATTTTAACAAAAATATGTCGCTTCCCTTTTTAAGTGGTAAATACATATTTTATTTCAAGAAGAAGAAGAACGACATTGATTCTGAAATTTTAACAAAAATATGTCTTTTACTACTTAAAAAGGGAAGCACCTTCCCTTTTTAAGGAAGTTGTGAAGTTTTAAGGAAGGTGCTTAGTGCTTTTTTTTATTTTTATTTCAAAAGTTGGTGCAGTTATTTCATTTCTACTTATATAGCCAAACTGCGAACAAAATTTGTTGGCAATCGTGCACTCAAGCATTAATATTTACATAATGCATAACCTTACATTTTTAAAAATTTATAATTACATGCGTATGTCTATGTATGCATGCATGTCATACTTCAGTATGACATACATACATAAACAGAGATGATATTTTTAAGAACTGATAAAATAATAATTAAAAATTTAAAAGGCTTAAAAGATTTTTTTTTTTTTTTTTTTAATTTATTAATGAAAGAACTTTATCGCTTAGCGATTACATCGTTCCGTGTGGGCAACAACGATAAACATTATTCTACTACAATAACACTTACTGACTACTTAAACCTAAATCAACTAACTTAATTAATTGTTTTGCATTATGTGAGCTTGGATCAGATAACACACTGTTCACCCAGCCGACACCATGATTAGAATTTTCATCAAAACAAAGAGTTCTATACTGCTCGTTCCGGACACATTCCATCAGAATATGTAGTACATCTTCCAACACACCGCATTCAACGCAATTGGGGGATGGCACTTTGTTCATAAGAAAAGCGAACTTATTTGTTGGGATATGTCCTGAACGCAGCCTAAGCATGGTTTTCAATTCGTTTCTTTTAAGTGAAATAGTGTCTATCCAAGGAAACGTTGAGATTTGTGGCTGGATGGTCTTGTACCAAATACCCTTGTCCCGTGAGCGCTTATCAAAGTATTCTTGCCAATTTTTTCGGCACAGATCCTTAATATGTTTAACGCGATCCAAAAAACAGGGCAAGACACTAATAGGGATACCATCTACCACCCCTTGTTTGGCCAGTAAGTCTACAATATCATTATCTTTCAATTGAATATGTGATGGAATCCATTGCAGAATGATTTTTTTTTTGCGAGATTGTAAGTTTAAGATTGACTCTAATATTCGGTAGGCAATCGGTGTGCCTCTCACGGGAGAGGTACAGCGAGCCAAATGTTGAAGCGCGCTCTTCGAATCCGTCAATACGACAAATTGGTTAGAATTCATCGAATCTATGTACGATAAAGCTTCTTCAATAGCGATCAGTTCAATGAACATTATTGATATATTAGAATCAATCTTAAGTTTAACGTGACTAGCTAATTGAGGATCGTAAATGGCAGCTCCTGCCCCACTTCTATCCTTGGAACCGTCAGTGTATATTTTATAATGGTGTCTATATTCTTGGTTGATAAAATTTGAACAGATAGAATTCAAATAGTGGGAGGGATAATTATGTTTGGATTTCTCAATTTGTGGTATAAAGCTCAATATGACGCGGTGAAGAGGAATATTACTGACCCAAGTATTTAAAGAGAACATTTCTAGTAAATGACTACACTGAATGGGCACTGAATCTAATTCTCGATGCATTTGGGCCAGTAGGGGGAATTTCCTATTATTCCAATAAGAAGCGGTACTGAGAGTAGATAAATCGGTTAGGATATCAATACTGATGTTGTTCGTAAATGACTTACATTTTAACAGAAATTTACCGGCCAGAAATTTCCTACGGAGTTCAAGGGGCGGAAGACATAGCTCATTCTCCATAGCTTGAATCGGGGTACTCCTAATAAAGCCACCTAGAACACGTAAGGCTTGGTTCTGTGTTCTATCTAGCTTCAATAAATTTGACTTGCAACTATTGTCGTAAAGGAAACTAGCGTAGTCAATTCTGCTGCGAATGATAGCTATGTACAAGCGTCTTAAGTGCTTTTGATGGACACCCCACCCAGGCCCTGACAAAACTTTTAGGAGATTAATATGTTTAGAAACTTTATGTATAGTTTCATTTATGTGTTTACCCCATCTCAGAGAACTATCGAGCCACAAACCCAAATATTTGATGTGTTTGACAACAGTTAATGGTTGATTATTTATTTTAAAATCTATAGGCTTCCTATAGCGACCTCTTTTAAAAATACAAAATTTACTTTTAGATGGGGATATAGTCAAGCCAAGGGTACATAATATATAATTAAGTTCTTGACATGCAGTGTCCAGGTCTGTAACTGCTAAATCAATGCTGGTCCTTGATACATACAATACAAAATCGTCAGCATATTGAGATATATGAACATTCTGGATACTTTTACAAATATTTATTGTTGCTGCATTAAAGAGGAGTGGGGATAGCGGGTCTCCCTGCGCTAAACCTTGACCCGTATATCTAACTATGGAGCTGCCTTCAACCGTGATCAGTAGCTGTCTGTTGGTTAAATAAGACCAAAGGTAAAGACAAATTTTTGAACCTAATCCAAGTTGGTCTAGGATGTTTAGTAGACAAGAAACGTTAATATTGTTATATGCATTCTCAATGTCAATAAAACACGCTGCCGTTAACATATTTTTCGTAAAGCCAATTTGAATATGGGAGATTAGGCAACTTAAATTATCTAGACATGAGCGGGCTTTGCGAAACCCTACCATTTTATCAGGTAATAGTTTATTATGTTCTAAGAACCACTCTAATCTTTTGTTTAATATGCTATGAAAGATTTTACACAGACACGAAATTAAAGCAATGGGCCGAACAGACCGAAGAGAATTGGGGTCTCGGCCTGGTTTAGGAATAGGGACAATTTTAACTTTGCGCCACTGAGACGGTACAAAACCCGAGCTTAAACAGACATTGTAAAATTTCACTAAAAGATTTTTTGCTAACGGAGGGAGGTGTGCTATCATTGAAAATGATATTTCGTCTATACCCGGTGCAGTATCGGACTTTTTGACTGAGTTTTCCAACTCCTGAATAGTTATTTTGGATTCTATGGATACGTTAGTTGAATTAAAATGGGGGATAGGAGGGCATGTGAAATCAGGGGTAAAAGAATTTAGAAACTGCTGTGCGTGATCTTTATCTATACAAAAACTACGCAAGTTAGATTGATGGCCCTTAACCCATCTCATTCTATGCCACATTGCTGAAGAAGAAGTGGTTTCATCAACCGAATTACAAAACCCTTGCCAGGACCTGCATTTAGCTGATCTGATGAGTCTTTGGGCAGTTTTTATTTTCTCTTGCAGAATCTCCAAATTAGTGGGTGTAGGGCATCTTCTGAGATTAGCTAGCGCCAATCGTCGTTCAGCCACTGCTTTTGACAGGTCTGAATTCCAGTATGGTTTAGGTTTGAATTTGTGACAGGGACCTTGCGGAATCTTAATAAAAGGGATGTATTTATTAGCTGCCGATTGTATAATATTTTCAAATGTGTTATAAAATTGTTGGGGGTCTGACGGAATAACAAAGTCACTGAGTGAGTTTTCGACATGAGTGGAGTAGGAGTTCCAATCACTGTTTTTAAAATATCGTTTTTTCAATGATTTATGTGGTGAAGAAATAGAAGTAGACAATTTAATTATAAGGTGATCACTACCTAAAGATTCATTACATACCTTCCAAATAACTAGCGTAGCCAGATCCGATGAGACAAAAGATATATCAGGAGATGATTTTTGTAAAAACCCATTTACTAGTTTAATCCTAGTCGGTTCACCGTTATTTAAATAGATACAGTTATATTCTAACATAGAATCAAATACTTGGGAGCCTCTTCTATTGGTTTTGTAAGACCAATTCGTGTGGTGGGCGTTAAAATCACCCAAAATTAAGGATTTTGAGCTCGCAAGAGAAAATACGTAGTCCCAGTCGTTTTGAGTTGTATGCACCGTTGAAGGACAGTATACTGAGACTATATTCTCAATATGCTGGCAATTATGCACTTTTATATGTAATACTTCTATACCTAAATTAGGACAATGGGAGACACACATACTACTTCTAATAGAATCATGAGTAAGGATAGCCACGCCGCCATATGAGTCACAACGATCTAATCTATAAGTGTTATAATTACTCAGATTGTAGTAGCTGTCCGGTTACAGCCAAGTTTCACTTAACACCACTATGTGTATATTTTCTTGTGAAAGTAAAGCCTCCAATTCCAGCGACTTTGGTCGTAAACTTTGACAATTCCACTGTATAATTTTTATACTGCCTGTTATGGACCTATTATTTATCATAACCGAAAGTATCTAAAAGAGAACTAATCGACACTGCATTCATTATTTTAGGTATAATCCATTCTATACATATTGTTATTATTTTATGTATTTTATCCTCTAACGTACATTTTCCGATAGTTATTCTATATAATTTATATATTAAGCTAATGAAACCAATATCTTTTGTATTCCGTATTTCATTGTTAATATCCAAGTAGGCCGTAGAATGCTTTGGAAACTGAGTCTCCTCACTCTCAATCTCTCTGTTATTGGTTTCCATCTGCTGCAAGATTGGAGAAGATGGGCGAGAGGGATATGGCGAAGGGGCCGGGCGGTGATTACGCATTTTTTTTAACTTACGTCCTTGAGAATTATTAGTTATAGATTTTCCGGGAGCAGAAAATAATTGCGACACGATTGTTTCCTGAATTGTTGAATCGTCAAGCCCCTCGCACGAAGGATTACAATTGAGTTGCTGACTCTGTGGTTTTTCTGTTCCGCTAGACTTAGGGACATCTCTTTCAGGCACCAGTGACGGTGGAACGTACAAGGTGAGAGCCTTCCTATAGGTACAGTTATATTCTGTCATTAATTCTCTAAGTCTTTTTTCTTTTTTAAATATTGGACAAGTCTTCTGTAGTGCCATATGATTACCTGTACAATTAGCACATCGGAAAGTCGTTGTTTCGCAGTTTTGATGATTCTTGGTGCACTTGGGGCATACAGTCTTATTCGATGGGCATAGTAGCCTAGTGTGGCCGTATTTCCAACACCGTGAACATTGCGTTACGGGAAATGTGAAAGGTGCCACGCTAATCCTAAGGTTTTCTATATATACATATTGAGGTAAAGAAGGTCCTTTAAATGAGATTCGAATAGCCTCACTTTTTTTCCAGCCCGTACTCGATTCTCCAAATGTATCCCGTTTATTTAATCGCTTGGCCGCGATAATCTCAATATCACCCTCACAACATAAGCTTTTAACAATATCATCGTCGGCAATGTTCAAGTCTATGTCCTTGATTACCCCGTGTGAAACTCCCACCTCAGAAGTCTTCTGAATTTTCCAATTAAGGTCAATAAAAGCTTTGCATTTCATGAAGCCATCGGCATCGGAGTCCTGTTCAAAAGTTATGATAATTTTAAATTGATGAACGTATTTTACCCGGATCACGCCACTGATATTGTGTTCCTTAAACAGTTTGGCTAGCGCAAATTGTTTGGGTAAAGCTGTGCTACCCGTGACGCACACTTGAATTTTCTCTTGATCTAATTCATTTGAGCCAGGGGCCATCTTACGTCTTCTAGATATTCGCTGCCATCCTTCCTCCGATGAGGATTCCTCTCTGATAATTGTTCTCTTTCTACTATACAACTCATCTGTCATATTGCGTTCCATATTTTTTTCGATCTCCGTCTCGATGTTTATTCCGTCATCTATACTACAATTCTCGCCTCTTTCGCTATCGTCACTAGACTCATTATTCATTGCGCCCGGCCGGCTGACGGCGGCCGCGCGCTTCGTCGTAAACACTTATCACTAAAAAGACAACGGGAATTCACGCAACACGATCTATTCGCTCGAGGAGCAAATAGCAACTGTGGGCTTAAAAGATAAAATGATAATTTTTCAGTTTAGCTTTCTTACCTCAAAGTAATCGTATCCCTTGAGGTACTTGCAGGGTGGTAGTTTAGAAGCACTTACTTAAAAAGGGAAGCGCCTTCCCTTGTTAAGTAGTAAATACATATTTTATTTCAAGAAGAAGAAGAACGACATTGATTTTGAAATTTTAACAAAAATATGTCTTTTACTACTTAAAAAGGGAAGCACCTTCCCTTTTTAAGGAAGTTGTGAAGTTTTAAGGAAGGTGCTTAGTGCTTTTTTTATTTTTATTTCAAAAGTTGGTGCAGTTATTTCATTTCTACTTATATAGCCAAACTGCGAACAAAATTTGTTGGCAATCGTGCACTCAAGCATTAATATTTACATAATGCATAACCTTACATTTTTTAAAATTTATAATTACATGTGTATGTCTATGTATGCATGCATGTCATACTTCAGTATGACATACATACATAAACAGAGATGATATTTTTAAGAACTGATAAAATAATAATTAAAAATTTAAAAGGCTTAAAAGATAAAATGATAATTTTTCAGTTTAGCTTTCTTACCTCAAAGTAATCGTATCCCTTGAGGTACTTGCAGGGTGGTAGTTTAGAAGCATTCAACTGATAAGGTTGTGGACAAGGATCACTATTTCTCCAGTGAAACACATCCCGTTGAATATCATGGGGACCGACTGCAGTGCTGTTCACAATTATATCCCACATGGATACCTGACGAAGTTCTTGAATTTGTTCTTTGGTGAAAATTCTGTAAAAAGAAATAATTTACATAAAATGTAATCTATATAGTATAAAAAAGGGAATAAAATAAAGACAGTTTTTGGGGCTCCGTACTGCAAAAGGTAAAAAAGGAAGGAACCCTTTTCATGTCCGTCTGTCTGTTCGCGTGTAATGAAATGAAAATGGAAAGAAATAAAATTAAAATGAAGGTATAATAATAAAGACAAAAACAAATAAAATATATATGAACAACATCCTACCCATTTTGCTCATTTTCAAACCAGAATCTATCTGCGTCTCTGACCCTTGTGAATTGGTCTATGATAATGGCTCGGAACAGTTCTCCTGGATGCCCCGTTGATTCTAACATACCCCCTGAAACATATTGTCAAAAATATTAACTATTACTATCTTAGCGCTGTATCCTGACGGGGAAGTCAGAGAGGACAGATCACCAGGCTTTGCGATCCAAGCATACTTGTTTAGCTTCCTGCAGATTCATTAATTGTGGGACATTTTTATTTACACAGCGTCATCTGGTAAGCTAATATAAGCTTGTGGTATGGAATCTAGACAACTGATAAACATTTTTATATATTTCTAAACACATAAATATTATACATAGGAAACCTAAACTCCGAACTAAACATTTGTTGACCACACAAATATTTGATCCGACCCGGGAATAGAACCCAGTACTGCACCACCGAGGCAGTCAAAAATAATCAAATTAATCGCATCATATATGCATGTCTGGGTATCCGAGTACTTATGAACTTTATAGTTGAATTAGAAATCAATTCTATTTTACATTGCTTACCTATGTAAACGTCTATGTTATCGAGTCTGCCATTGTAAATTTGAATAAGTTTTTGTAATAAATCAGGGTCATTTTCGAATAGTTCTGGATTTATTTCATTAAAGGTTTTTAGTTTACGCAACCCGTAGTATTCTCTGTAACAAATAGAATATATATATATTGGTTTAATTTTTTGACGAGCGAAGACACAAACAAACTTTGATTCAAGATCTCATTAACAAAATATTTATGTACAGTTTAGAGACTAATTTCAATTTAATAAATATATATACTCACACAACGCCATCTGATTCCAAACTAAGCAGAGCTTGTACTATGGTAACCAGATAACTGATAAATATACTTTTATATTTCTAAATATTTCTAACTAACACAAAATAATTTTTCAATTCGAACCAGTGGTTCTTGAGATTAGCGCGTCCAACCAAATAAACAAACAAACTCTTTAGGTTTATATAGTATAGATTAGTATAGATACCTGGCAGTATTATAGTCAGGTAGTCCATTATCCCTTCCTCGCATTATGTTAAGTGCTCCAAGATCTCGTCTCGAGAACTCCATAGGACCGAATAGATTGTCACGCACATCTGAACATAATAAGGCGTCTTCTCTTTCTGATACTTGCGATGCCATTCCCATCAGAATTTCTTCAATGGGGACTTGGGAAATTACATCCTAGAACAGAATATTTGTATGTTATTATTATATAAGTGTATGTTGTTATATAAGTAGAAAAAATACAAAAGAGAGAGAGTTTGAAGATTTTTGTATGGAGAGTGGTAGGGATATTCTGCAGAATTAGCGGCCAGTCACGATATCATATAAATTTATAGCCGACATCATAGTCCAGTCAATTACATCGGAAAAATCGGGTTAGAAATGCAAAGGAACCGAGAAAGCCAAATTTTGGCTATTACGTTCTAGAAAAGCTTAAGTTCAAATTGTCGACCAAAATAACCTGATGGGTTTTCCGCCATCTTGAAAAAAGGGTTAAATTCAGCTTTTTCATGATAACTCGGTGCGCTGTTGAGATACGAATTTTTTTTGTTTTTACAATTTCATTTTTTTTTTTTACTTTTTTCGAGACGGCGGAAAACCCATCAGGTTATTTTGGTCGACAATTTAACTTAAGCTTTTCTAGACCCCCCCCCCCCCCCCCCCCACGTAATATCCAAAATTTGGCTTTCTCGGTTCCTTTACATTTCCAAATGTATATAATGACTGGACTATCAATATACATTGATCACATAATGACACCGACCCTCATAGTGTCACGTTTTTTGGTCATGAGTTAAAAATCTTAAAGCTGATCACGTGACACTCTTAACATCAAAAATAGCCTCGCAAAACGATATTTGAGATTTCACCTGCATAGTTCCCATCCCCGAGGGAATACGGGAATAAAATATTACCTAATTTACTCTTAATAACATCAGCTATCTGCCAGTGAAAGTCCCGGTAAAATCAGTCTAGCCGTTTCAGAGGTTAACCGGAACAAACAGAAATAAATAATATTTTTTATGTAAGTACCACTTTATGTTTTATCCGTGTTTAGAGAAAAGCTGGTAATTTGAAATTATAAACAGACACTTCAATTTGGTTTATCTCTGTAGATGTACAGATCGACAGTTCACGTCGATCGCCATTCAAAGTAAATACGTCAAACATCTTCAAACCCTTATTGATTGTTATATACTTACATTACCATCCCACCAAGTCTGACATAGTCTAATGGCGTCGTGTCCTCCCGGTGCTCTGCCGTATCTACATTTTCTGTCTCTTAATAATATAGCTGGTGGAACGAGAGTGTGGCCGAAGCGGAAGGCGGCCACTGCAAACGCATGAGTAACACCCGGCGCAACATCTGCTCGGTACCCTTTATATTGAGGAAGACTAGCACCCAAGAATGCTGGCACGTATTCATATAGGATTATGTTCTGAAATTGTAATATGTTTTTTGGATTAACTAAAAAAACGATCTAACTATCGTCACGCTATATCCCTGACGGGGTAGGCAGAGAGGACAGATCGCCAGGCTTTGCGATCGCTTATATCGATACTTCTTTCGCCTCTTGCAGATTCATCAATCGCTTCATACTTGCACGTCTGGGTATCCGAGTACTTTTGACTTTACCGTTTTTGAGCAATCCGCTCACGTGGTCTTCATATGTAAGGCTTGGCATACCCTGACTCCTTCTACCCTCTACTTTTGCACAATGTATCTTCTTCGTCAATTATTTTTGGATTAAGAGTCTTGTATTACTAAATGTAAGGGACTCACATAATTAATAACCCCTCATAATAGATGACGTCCACGTTATCAGTAATTATTTATATATGCACTGCAAAAAGAAGGCACAGAACAAATTGCAATAAAACTTTGTTGAATGACACTTGCACCAAAGACCAAAACTCAGTAACAGTACGATCACTTACATTAATTTAGGACCCAAATAAATAGAAATATCGAATAGTAAACTGAAACGTTTAGTGTTTTTAACAACATTCCGAGTGAATGGGTCATAAATTAAAGTTTTTTGCCATATCTAGTGGTAAATTATACCTATTTCTACAATTTTTCATTTTATTTTGTATTTGTTTTTCTATTTGTATTGTTTATTAAATAACAGTACTTTAAATTTACCTGCAAACTTGCAATAACGATTCGCCTAGCACGCTGAAACAACTGCTCATCACTCCAATCTGGATTTTGTCTGTGCACTCTTGCCGCCACAACATTGTGCCAACGAAGAAGTAGAATACCAAAAGTCACCATTGCTGGATTTTGATTAGTTCGAGGATCTCCTAATACTGGAAAAGTATAACTAAAAAATTAAGATAATGGTTGACAATATGGATAAAACATTGTGTTCTAGGATCGTATGGATGTTTGTTACTCTTTTGTATTTAAGTTTCCAATAACTATGCTTGTGACTGTTTTATGAGGTAAACTTGCGCTAGTTATGGTTTCGTTTCAGATACTCGGTGGGGCAGTGGAATTATTAGACAATGAATTCGGGTATTTTGTAAATATAATGTCAATTACACATCATAAAATGGTACTGGTGATAAAAAGTAGTTGAATTAACTTTAAGACACGAAATAAAGAAAAGGTTCAACTTGAAAAACGGTGTATAAATTTGTTTTTATTGCCCAAAGCCGTGATACAGACTATGAAAGTCTTTAAAATCAGAGATCTTAAGAATTGGGTGTTAACTGGCAGACTATCATCTGATCTGATCTGATTTGATCATCTGAGTGCTAGTCCATGGATGGGGTCACAGTGTTCGTGGGCTTCGAAGCCTGGGATCACTTTTTTACTTTTCTTTCAACTAGATCTACTGACGCTTGGATGATAATAGTAACATCAAAGCGTCAGTATCATATCAATCCAGAGTTTTAGAAAGTAACCGACTTTTTAAAGCTCTGGATTGATTTAAATGACTTTTTCAAACTCTGGATAGATTTTGATAAACATTCCCAAACAAATTGTTCAAAATGATATATTACAGCTACATAACGAAAAATAAAGTCTTTTTCAGTACCCAGCATCATAAAATCATAATTGTAGATACTTACAGTATAATCTTTCTTGGCTGAGCATCTTCATATAATGTGGCACAGGATTATTAAACAGTGGCACACGTTTGGTATTACGTAAAGGCATGCCACCTTCATTGGCTAGGCTTCCATTCTGTAAATAAAGATGTCTTCTTTTATAAACTTCGGAAAAATTACCTTTTCGAAAAAAATTATAATTTAACTGAAGTTTAAAACTGAGATTCAAATCGTGAAAATATGCGAATTTTAAGAAATCTATTTTCCTAAGTTTTGCTAATAAATTCGTTTAAGAGTTAGTGCGTCTGGCATAATATAAGATCTTATGAAACATTGAGCAAAAATACGTGAGTACTAATTTTTAATACCGGGAGACCATTGAATAATGTCAATAAAATCGATATAGTTGTCGAAACTACAACAAATGTCTCGAAGGTTCCTGTCAGAATACAGCAAAATTAGCGGGTCATCGCTTTCACTTGAGACTATTAAACTTTTTAGAAATAAGTCATCTAAGCACACGTCTTCGTCGATACTATGCGACTTCTAATCAAGCTGATCAGGGGTGATCTTAGATTGACAGATTAATGTAGAATAATCATTTTAAGTAGTAATGGTCAGGTCATATTTGTTGAAGGACCAGTGGCCAATGAATCTGAAGAATTCTGGAGTAAAGACGGCGACTCAGCAAACGTAGGTTAGGACCAAGCCAGACAGCTTGACGTATTAGAAAAGATTGCAAAAAATGGGAGAGGTTTGCGTCCAGTAGTGAATTGCCATCGTACATGCAACCATATCGCGCAAATGCCTATTAAACCTATTTGAACGAACTTGCGATGATCTCACGTTCGCGTTGCATTAAGACACTGCCTAGTAGAATTTTACAAAGTGGTTAGTCTTTCTCGCCCTTGTTAATACATCATTGAACTCTATTTTGTTATTATATGCATAGGAAAGTACGTAAAGACGCAGGCGTGGCTGCTGGGTGGCACCTGAAATGACCTCATTGCATTCACCCACGCCTCACTGGTGCTATACACGAAACTGCCATCAATCCACGACGTCACTTGGTTTATCTGCAACAGAATGACATGTGTTAGCCAATCGAGGTCGACAAGAGCATGTATGCAGTTTTATGTGTAATTGAATCATTCTTATATTACGAGTATATTGTTCTAAATTTTTCACTTAAAGAATACAGTCTTAGTAAAAAGCTTTTTCAAAAAAACTTTTTAAGTTTGGGACCGATTTCCAAAAAGTCAAAAGTAAATTCTAATACAACAAAAGTCGGTTACTGAAAGTTAATTTTCGTTGGCTGATGTTTTGACTAAGTTAAAGCTGTGACTACCTACTCGAAAAGTATGACAATAAGAACTTATAAAAACTTAATAAAACCGCGTTTTCTCGGTAAAAACATTGTTTTACCATATTCTTCGTATTTTAATAGGTCGACCTAATAAAAACGCTTAAAACAATTTTATTGAAACTTATTAACCCTATTAGCAATTAAATACCTATTAACATTCTTAAAGTAGTGTATAACATTAAGGTAAGGTTCGCTCGTAGGACATATTTGTACACTGCAGTTGCATGCGATGGGTGTATCTGGGTTATACTACCATTAAATTTTATTGCCTGGAATTCGGCCTTCGATGAGCACGGATCGTTGGAGGCTAGATGGTGTTTACATTAAGCTTAAAATATGTGATTTCATACCTAAATCACCATGCAAACGACCTAACGTGTTAGATTTACGTGCTTGGAAAATGTGTAAAAGATACAAACAGTCATAAATTATTGTAGGAATTAAAAGTAGCACACTACTAAAACTAAGAAAATATAAAGTTGTTATGTTGTATAATGTTTTATTATAAACTTAAGTTTTAGCTATTTTGATTCCTATTTCTGTGTACTGTATTTTCTTTTTTATATAATTTTTGTTTAACGGTTTCCATGAGGGATTATTACTCGGCATCTTATAAAGTTATGTCCTTAAAGTTTCGCTAATATCCTATGATTGTGAATTCGACCCGCTAGTTCGGAAACATTAATAAGTGAGACTAACGGATCCAATATATCTTTCACACCGTTGCGTAGACGAGGAACAAAATAGGATGCTATTTTGTTCCTGGTCTAATTTGCCAGTAAGGGAGATACGAAAGGAAAAAAAATGGAGATATTTCTATTTCGATTATTCGTCTTGACTAATATGCATATCCCTGCCAAATTATAGTTTCTTAGCTAGCGCAAAGGCTGTAGTTTCAGTAACGTCTATGTGGACGGGCAAATAGAAGAACAAGCAGACATGGCGAAAATATAAGAATACCTTGTTTACTATAGAACCCTAAAAGCGGTGTGAAACAAAGCATTTGAAGAATAATTTGAAGTGATTGATATCATAAGGATAGTATTTATGCATAATTTGAATATGTGCTAAGTATCAGATCGATTGAGTGATTGCTAGGCAGTCTTGTGCGTACGAGAGTCACTATAAAATTGAATAGATGTGTGTTTTCTTCCTAGCTATGTTTTTCTGTTGAATTGAGCCTGCATTTAATTGCCGGCAATATAGAAATATTAACACAAATAAGTATGCGACTTGTATAATAACTGTTTTAAGAATTGAGATATGAGAATTAATTAAGGTTATCAAGTTAGTAGCAACACCAGATTTCCGAACTAAGGTATCGTATACACTTTTATTGATGATCCTCGTAGAAAAGTAAAGACATTTATGGCAGAGCAATTATTGTTATTGATGAGTTGTTTAAACAATATTAAGCATAATAAAAGCATTTAAAAACTGATACCTTTCTTATCTTATATTTTTATTAAAATTATATTCATTGCTGTATCAGTCAAATAAGCGTTTACCAGTGAGTATGACCACACTTGAGCTGTATACGACAAGTAAATAAGCATAATCGTTTACCCGATTTCATATTTTATTTTTATCAATGACGCAAAAAATTAAAAGCTAGTGCATAATCAACATAGCCATCCATAAAAGGCTTAAAAGCAGTTGATGCCAGCGGGTTGTTGACAGTAAAGTTGCCGGTACATTTGTAACTAATCTTTCCTAAAGAGATGAAGTAATGGATTCCATAAAATTTAACTCGACGATATATTTAATTTCTACAACTCCTGAGCTAATGATGAAAATAATATAGTAAATTGCTGATCAAGTATTGTGTTGTACATTTATGACCAAATTCTTCTATCTTTTATTAAATTTCTTTGATATTTTAAAATTTACTACTAGTTTATTTTAATAAACATCTCTCACAGATTTAAAGAGACAAGGCGGATTGGTTAGTGTTTCGAGAACAATTTGATAAAAATATGACAAATTTAATAGAAATAAATTCTAGTAGATATATTAATGATATCGTCTCAAAATTTACTGAAGTAATTCTGGATGCAGCTGAGAAATCAATACCAAAAACAACTGCAATACCAAAAAAAAAATATCTACCCTGGTGGAATGAAGAGTGTAAAATTGCAATTAATGAAACAAAAAAAGCATTAAAAAAGTACAAAAAATTTAGAGATGATAGTTCAAAAATTGAATATAAGAAGAAAAGAGCCTTATCTAGGAGAACTCTTAAAGAAAGTAGAAAGAAACATTGGCAAAGTTGGGTTACGTCCATAAACACCAACATCCCGGTAGGAGAAATGTGGAAAAAAATACATAAAATTAATCATAAGAATGTTGGGTTAGGTAAAATTGTTTTAGAAAAATCTGACGGAATACTGACAGATTGCCCAGTTGAAACAAGTAATCTACTAGCGCAAACCTTTGCAAAAAACTCTAGTTCAAATAATTATGACAAACATTTTAATTCATACCGAATTAAACAAGAGGTTACAGACAGTTTGGAGGTAGAAAACAATACAAATTCAATTAATAATGACTTAACTATGCACGAACTAATACTGATATTATCTCAAGTAAGAAATACTAGCCCAGGGCCTGATAATATCTCAAATGTTATCATTAGTCATCTGCCAATAAAAGGACTTGAGTATTTGCTAAACTTATATAATTATATATGGCAAAATCAAGTATTCCCAGATAGTTGGAAGGAAGCCCTCGTGATCCCTATACTGAAACCGGGTAAAATAACATGCACAACTACTAGCTATAGACCAATATCACTAACATGTAACCTATGTAAAATACTAGAAAAAATAGTCAGTAAAAGAATCAGATGGTATTTGGAGCAGAATAAATTTATTTCACCTTTTCAATATGGTTTCAGGCAGTTCAGATCAACTACCGATCATTTAATGAATTTGGAGAGTGAAATACTTGAGGGTTTTGCTAATAATAACTTTCTAATCGCTGTAGGTCTTGATATTGAAAAGGCTTATGAAATGGTGTGGAAACACAGAGTTTTAATACTCTTGCAAGATCATAATATTAAGGGTAATATGTTAGCTTTTGTCAAAAACTTCCTATCGGATAGATCAATCAAAGTCAGAATCTATGATGTTTTATCGGAGTCTACCCCTATCGAGAACGGTCTTCCTCAAGGATCAGTACTTAGCGTTGTCTTGTTCTTGTTAACTATTAATGATGTACTGAAATATATAGAAAAATCAGTTAAAGGTTTTTTATTTGCAGACGATTTAACAATAACCTGTACGGGGAGAACATTAGAACCTACTGTAAATCTAATCCAAAATACGCTATATGATCTTCAAAAATGGTCCCATAAAACTGGTTTCAGATTTTCAAAAACTAAAACGGAATTTATTATATTTACAAATAAAAAAAAGAAAAATAGGCACATTGCACTAAAACTTAATAATACTAATATTAAAGAACTAAATAAATTAAAGGTTCTAGGTTTAACATTTGATAAAAAGCTCACCTGGACTACACATTTAAATCAACTTAAATCAGAATGTTATAAGAGGCTAAATATATTAAAGTGTTTATCAGGACTAACATGGGGAGCTGACAGGAAGTGTCTATTAAATACTTATCACGCTCTTATAAGACAAAAAATAGATTACGGTTCGGTTATATATGATTCAGCTAATAAAAGAACCTCACAATCGCTAGAAAGTGTGCACAACACTGCAATTCGACTATGTATTGGAGCTTTTAAAACCAGCCCAATTAATAGCATATTGGCTGAATCTGGTGAAATGCCTCTGCAAATAAGAAGGAAAGAACTCTCACTACTATATGCAGCAAATATATTGTCTCAGCCAGACAGTCCAATTTATAAATACTATACTAAATCTACAGTTATAGACGAACAATATTTGTCCCGACCAAAGCTACCAAGACCTTTAAGAATCAGAGTAGCAGAGTATATAAAAGAAATAAATTATACTTTTCCACCCTTCTTCACAAAAAATAACATTTCTGAAGGCCCTTGGGTAAACCTTGTCTTCCCCATAAATCTCGAGTTAGCGGTCAATAAAAAGCAGGATACTCCACAACATATCTTTAAAAATGAATTCAATGAAATTAACTATCTACGAAAAGATTGCAAAGTCTTTTATACTGATGGATCTGTAATTAATAAACGAGCTGGCTGTGCCATAGTATCTAGTGAAAATTGTTATGGATATAGACTATTTGATTCCCTATCAATTTTCAGTTGTGAAGCAGTAGCTATACTTAAAACTTTAGAATTAATACAACATAAACCTATTTCAGACAAATATGTTATCTACACTGACGCAAAATCATGCCTAACAGCGTTGCAAAATAGTAGAAATACTCATCCTCTTGTAAAAGAAATTAAGCAAGTCATGATTAATCTTAAAAAGAAATACTATTCTTTTGAATTAATTTGGATACCAAGCCATCACGGAATAATTGGAAATGTCAAGGCTGATGAAGAAGCCAAACGTGCCACACGCCATGATAATATAGATAATACAATCAAAATTACTTTTCCAGATTTTAAAAATATTCTTAAACATAAAATAAAAAATCTATGGAATACTATTTGGAAGGAAGACAATACTAGTAAATTACTTAAAGTTAGAAAATCTGTATTTGACAAAACCCCCACTATTTTTGACTGTCGGAAAGATCAAGTAACTATAACTAGACTCCGAATTGGACACACTAATGTTACACATATCCACTTAATAACAAAAAATAACATAAATACATGTAAATGTGGGCAAAATTTAACTGTTGTACACCTTTTAGAAGAATGTTTAGCATACAATAACGAAAAAATAATTTGTAACCTACCAAATAATTTAAATGATTGCTTAAATAATGATGGATGTAAGCGAACATTAGATTTCGTGAAAATGATCAATGTGTATAAGTTAATTTAAGTTTTTATTATTGTTAATACTGTGGTCGTTAATGACCTTAGATGTTAAAAAGCGACCTTAAATAAACTAATAAAAAAAAAAAAAAAAAGCTAGCGCCGTATTTGTAATATGATTGATAATTAAATCAGTAAGTTAGTTAAATACTAATGAGATCGCAGAACAACATTGCATATACTATAAATGCAAATTTTTTTAGTCATCATGATACGGATGATTTACTCATATTCCCTAGTAGGCTTACCTGTTCTCTAGGACTATTTGGACTTTGCCCAGTATTTCGATCGTAAGCAGCTCGTAAAAACGGCATATATTTAGCGCCATTACATTCAGGATCGTACATATGGTCACATTTGTCGACTGGTATTCTATGATGCTCAATCGGGCATCCTGATTCCGAGGCCATGACAATCTCGTTCGTGACGATTTGTCCTAAAAATATATTAGATGTTTATTAGTAGTAGGATATTTAGGTTATACTCGTATTTCAATGCTTTTAGAAAATGACCACCAAAATGTATAAATATCATCATAATTTCAATTTCATCACAATTTTTAATTCCACCAAGTACGTCAACGATATCTGCTACCGGTGCACCTGCTGATTAACAGATGAGGTAACGACGCAGGACTTATGGGATTGGGAGTTCAGACGGCAGTCGCTCGTAACAATGCTGAAAAACTAAAGCCAAACGGTAGCTAGCAGCTAAATAAAAGTGAACTCCAGGCTCCAAATCCAGGTAGAGTTTGAAAGTAACTGAAATACACTAAGATGACGATAGATTATACATCCTTGATCAAACTAAATTACCTCTAAGTTATTAGTATTAAAAATTCGACTGATTTTCTAGCTGTGGTTCTTAGACATGTTTTATCAAAATCGGATTACTAGTTTAATTTTACAGGTTTTTTCAGGTTCATTTTTCAACATTATTCGTAGGTGTCGTTAGATAAATACAACATTCGGATATTTGTTCTCAAAAGCATGTGATTTATAAGAACATGGATGTGTTTTCTATGGCTAAAAGACCGTAAAAAGAAGAAAAACATATTTTGATAAGGAAGACGCTTATAAGAGAGTAAAGAAGAACTTTATTCAAATTAAATCTATAGTTTAATATCATAATGTTGTCACATATTACCAAAAAAAGCAAGTAAAGCAGTCCTGTTAGCCATTGACGGTAGGCCATCCTGTCCTCTCATAAATAATCTGGACAGAGTTCTGGCTCCTGGCCTGTCGGCACCAGCCATCATATACACGCCGTCTGCATAGGCTGCGGGCGTTTTACGTGTAAGCCGGCTATCTGTGAACAATACATTTAAAATTTAAAAAGAGGAGTTATACCATCATGTAGCGTCAAAATGTAGCGTCACTGACCCTCCACAGAGCCGAGTAGTGACAGCATGGCACTTGTGCCTTATTGATAGCCGAAACCAGCATTACAATATGACTATGTAACCTTAAGGGATAGTAAGAGAGGACAAATAGGCTGGCTTCGCGACCCATACATACTTCTTTCGCTTCCTGCAAATTCATTAATCGTTTCATAAATACCTTCCTCGATAAATGGGACACAATAAAAATTGGTAGTTCCTGAGATTATTTCAACCAAACCAACAAGCTCTTTAACTTTATAATATCAGTTTATTAAAGCACTAGTTATCTATGTATACAACAGAGTTTACTTTCAGTTCCGAAAGTGAACGTTAGATGCCGTTCACTCTGGCAAAGCACCGGAGAATGCTTCACGTTAAGTAATATCCTCTCAGCTCCTTCTATAATGAACGTTCACTGTTGCCTTTACTTGCGGCCTTTGTTTCCTTTCTAGATACATTTTTTTTTATATTATCTCCTGATCTTACTCAACTCAACTATTATTGTAGCTATATTTAGATCTAAGTTATATAGTTTAATATTATAAGATTGGTCCGAATTTATCGTGACAAATTAAACAATGTAGGTATCCTAAAATGTCTGTAACGATGCGATATTTTATCAAACCGCACATTTTTCTATCTGTAGTGTATGTATGCACATGTCGTATGATGTTGCGAGATTATGTAACAGTGAAAAAAAACAATTTTGTTACGTATATTTACTGAAACAATTTTATTTCGAACGTAAAAATTTGGTAAAATTTATTATTTAGCTTTTGGCTAATTTAAGGTCGGTAACGCAAATTTTGCACCTCTGGTGTTATTTATGTCTAGGAGTTACGGTGATTACTTTCAATCTGGTATAGGGACCGTATACTTGTCTACTAGCTTAGTGGTAACCTTAAAATAGGGATGATCTGTGGTTATTTGGGTGAAAAAATATTTCGAGCCCCAGATTTATAAATAACTAGCTGTTCTGACAAACTTTGCATCGCTTGAGAATTTGGTTGCTTAAATAATGATACTTACCTATTTAATCATAATATTTTTCAATAGACATATGCAATGTTTTTACTAATTCTGCTACTTAAAGTAGAAGCATATTCAACAATTCAAGGATCATAAAAACCAGTTATCGAGTTCAAAATGGTGTAATAACACAATTTTTTATATAAATAGATACATATCTATTTATATAAAAAATCTATCAGTATAAAAGAGAAAAGATATAATACTTATAACATTTTAGCTGATAAGCCTTTATTGCAACTTTTTACTAGGAAAGTAAGTGACTTGCCAGAACAATTATTTTCGCACCTGCGGGGATATACGGAGTGCTGTAAGCTAATTCATGACTAATTAATGTGAAAGTAGCATTAATCAAGATCAATAGTTATGATAATAAAGTGTTCACAAGAGAATCTTTAGTATATTTTTATTTGAACACGATGTAGAAAGTGACAGATTGGCCCAAATATTCGTAAATGTCAAGAGAATGGGTTTATTGTATTTACTTTAATTATTGTATGTTTTAGGAATTAAATAGAAATTTTGCATTAAGTAAATACTAAAGGACGTCTGCGGGCCCGTACCGTAGGAAACAAATGTCTGGCCATGTCAGCCCCGCCGGGTCCCGGTAAGAGGACCGCCACACCCAAGAAGTGCTGGCTTGACGTCGTAAGGGATGACATGCGTGCCAATGGTCTCACTACAGGGGATGCCGACGACCGTGTGAAGTGGAGGAGAAAATGTAGGAAAGCGGACCCCGGGCGTCGCGAGACGCAACTGGGACAGACGCTCGGATGATGATGATGTCTGCGGGCCCGTACCTGTTTTCTACAGAAACCTGTTCGTGAAATAAAAAGTAGCCTTTTGAGTTCAACCAGGGTACCAGACATATCCGCCCCAAATTGCTCTAGCCAATTGAGCGCATAGAAGTAACAAACTTACACAATTCAAACTTTCGACTATATAGTATCTAGATAATTAAACTAACTAACTATCTTCACGCTGTATCCCTGACGGGGTAGTCAGAGAGGACAGATGGGCCAGGCTTCGCGATCCATGCATATTTCTTTCACATCCTGAAGATTCATCAGTCGCTTCATACTCGCACGTCTAGGTATCCGAGTTCTTTATTTAGTATAATAGCACTGAAGTGATGATTAATAGGCTAAGCAAAATTTATGTACATCCTTTTTCAAGGCACACAGTAGGTATGGAACGCTTCATACAAAACTCTTTAATCCCCTCTTTGATAAAGTTAAAGCTATATTGCTTTACCTATGAAAGAAGTTACTGAAGAAAGAGTGTATAGTGTTAATATTTATATTAAATAAGTATGCAATTTAAATAAATTAATAAAAATAACATTATAGGCATTATAATAATAATTAATCGGAATTTAAAGCTGTATGTCGAATTTTGGCTACTAACGGTCTTAAACAAGGATCTTCCTGTTATATCATTTCAGTTACTATATAATTTGAAAATTTATATAACCTTTAATTTGTTTAAATAGCCTGCACATTTATTTTAAATTTCTAAAATTGTTTTTAAAACCGTAAGTTTAGACTTCTAATTTAAAATTATGATTTTTAGACTTCTAAATCCTAAAGTTTAGAAATATATCTTATACGAGTAAAAAAGCTAAGTCTGTCTGTCCGTCTGTCTGTGCACATATATTACTCAGGAACCATAAGATATAGAGACAAACAGTTTGTGGTATTCGATTAAGGGCACCATAAATACGTGCATGGATGATTTCGAAGTTACCACTTCTTTTTTGAAACTGGTTTCGGTTTACAAGTCCTCTTATTCCTCCGCTACCACAGTGAAGGGGGCGTTACTTGTTTGAGGATAAACATGGATATTTAAGATTTTATACATTAAATAATATATCATACTAGCTGACTCAAGCAAATTCGCTAGCGCCACCAAAAATGTGATAAATGAAGAACCGTTCGACTGATTTTGTGCAAACTTTACATAAACCAACTACTAAATAGTCCGAACAAAGCCTAAACCTTTGGTTTGGCTAGGTGAGCCCGTTCTTGAGTTATAAAATAACAACGAAAAGTGGCATAGATTTTTATATTATATTGATTACCCTATACCACTTTTGACAATTATCGTTTCAAACGATGATAGGATGGATTTTTAAGAAATCACTTAAAGAGCAAGTATAAAGAAACCTTAAGATGTATTTTATTCCAAGGACTTAAAAGACTAAATTGTTTTACAATAAGTAACATCGATTTGCGCGTGATCTTGCGGTGGCGCAACTCTCGCCCGTTTATTTGCATGAGCCACGAATTAGGAACACCGAGATTTTGTCTCGCTCATTAATGGCCCTGTAAGCGTTGCTCATCATAGCGATAATCGCTAAATTATTGACGGATTATAAAAAATATTGCTCACGACGCGATTACACTACCTTGAGACAACTAAGTATTATTTCTAATAATATTTTGATAATAATCGTAATTATTATTTTGCATTGATAATCGTGCAAATGTGAATTGATAATACTTTTATAATAATGAAGGTTGTTATTGAGAATTATAAAATCGTTTGTTATTGATGTTAATATACCGTGTAATTTCGATTTTAAAACAATTTATGAACTTAAATCTATTCAACTTGTGCTAATTACAACTGATGGCAAAAATATTTTAGATATCACCAATAGAGTACTCTTTTTTACATTTTATAGTTAGCTATTAAGCAAGTGAAT
The DNA here is from genome assembly GCA_948477245.1 of Thumatha senex. NCBI lineage: Eukaryota > Metazoa > Arthropoda > Insecta > Lepidoptera > Erebidae > Thumatha > Thumatha senex. Next base: position 11,649,965 of record OX419735.1, read on the forward strand.
ATGGTGTATATTATATGTGAGTTTCAAGCACAAAGAAAGAAATATTGTAATTCAAATCCATACTAATAATAAATACAACATTAACATAAAATAGTATGAATCATATCTTGGGCCTGGAAATGTCATTATCAGAACATAATGAGGCACTTAACAATATAAATATAGTTAAGTGCCACGCTTTAATTATGGCATATTACAAAAACCGTTTCACTTCTAATTAAAATAGCTTTTTGACGTTGATTTAGTCAACTCGTGAGCACGACTATTACAATATAGACAAAACGTCGGCAAGTGAGTGAAGCTATAAGAATAAAAAATAAATTATGGAAAAGTTATAAAAGATCCGAATATTATAATGAACTATACAAGTCGAGGGACTTTGGCGGTCATATATCATTTATGCTTTTACGCTCTTCTTGTGTTTATTGGATTATTTTATTTTTAGGGTTCAGTACATCAAAAGAAAAAAAAAGGGAACCCTTATAGGATCACTTTGTTGTCCGTCCGTCCGTCCGTCTGTCACGACCCTCTTTCTCAGGAATGCGTGAAAGTATCAAGCTGAAATTTATATCAAATACTCAGATTTACTGTCCCCTGGAGCTGTGAAAAAATCAAGCCAACACAATCAAAAGATACAGCCGTTTTCGCCGCAAATTTTTGACACTCGCAAAGGAATCAAAACCTACGGGGTACTTACCGTGAACAAAGAACCTTGTAATTTGGTATGAAGCAACGTCCATAGCACACATAAAGAAAATATTCCAAAATATAATTAAATGAAAATTTTATGGGCGTTCCTTTTTAAAATTTATTTTAAATTTCAACTATTTTTTATTTTTCCTTTACTTGTGCTATAAGACCTAGCTTCTGACCGAAATTGACAGTTTTAGGTCAACCGGAAATTCCTTATAGGTTTGGGTCGAAAGCCTACATTGTAATTCCCGTTAACACGTTCATGAAACTTGGCAGAAAGGAAGGTCTTACGGCACAAAAAAAGTAAGAAAACCCTAAAAAGTAAAAAAAGTAGAAAATTAAGGGGTGATTGATTTTGATTTGATTTTTAAAGTTCTTTATTAAAATTAAACATAATGTACAACTCAGCGCTATCAAACTAAGCTATAGCTATCTTATTAACTAGTGGTTTTACAGGCTAGGGACACCTTTACAAAACTGTTAGAACGCAATGTTAATAATATTACTGTTCTGTTTAAAACATATTATGTGGGTAGATGTGATAATATTCTTAAATATTGCGTACTAGTATGCCTATTCATACGCTTATAATTAAAATTACATAATAATATTATTGCTTAACTAATCAATATTAACTACCTGTATTACTGGAAGAAATATGGCACTGACACAAAAATAATCGATAATTATTAAGTTTTTAAGGTTTCTAGTACTATACTTACAATACAAAACACGATCATAATCTTGACCCTACTAAAAATATTATATATTTATTATATTAAGTCGTAATAGCAAGCAAGTTCTGAGAACTAGTCTGCACGCCCTGTCACAACGACGCAAGTCGACATGTGACTGTGAGTGTTAAAGTGTCTCGGCGAGTATGCAATTGCATTCAATCAAAGAGTAGCCAGTGATGGGGTAAGCGATACGATTTGTAGGTATCGATATATGGTAAATGGTGTGTACGAGTTTGGCCAAGCGTATTTATTAAATTATTAGACTGGTTTGTGTGCGAGTTAGAATAAAATGACTTTGTTAGTTTTAAAATAAACTGTTTCAGAGTTGGAAAATTAATATTTATGTGTAGTGTTTGTAGGTTTGTACGGAAAGGAGTGTTAAAAGAGATTTTAAGTGCCTTATTCTGGACTACCTGTATTTTCATATAGTTACTGACACGAGTGCTATTCCAAACAGGTGCAGCATATGTAAGCCGTGGACGTATAAGGGTAGTATAAATTCTTAGTTTTATTGCAGGACTTAAATTGCTTTTCACCCATAGCCTTTAAGGCTTTTGTTCGTATGTGTTCTAAATGACATGTCCAGCTTATTTGGCTATCTAACGTCACGCCCAACTACTTCACGTTTGAGTTCCAGTCAATAGGATGGTCGTTTATTTTCAGTTTCCTATGGATATTTTTGCGGGATCGTGTAAACAGTATGGCTTCGGTTTTAGTTTCGTTAAGTTTCAATTTCCAGTTAGTAAAAAAGTTGTGCAAGTTGGATAACGATAGCTGAAGCCTACTGATGATAAGGTCAACATTTTTAGACGAAGTGTAAGAGGCAGTATCATCTGCAAAGCATACAAGCTGGGTACGAGGCTATATAGGTATATCGTTGAGGTACAATGAGAATAAGTAAGGTCCTAGCACTGATCCTTGCGGTACGCCAGCTGGTATATCACGGTGCTCGGATAACGTATTATTAACACATACTAAGAACTGTCTATTAGTTAGATAGGAGGACATTAGTTTTAATAAAGACATATGGAGTTTGTTAACGTGAAGTTTCTGCAATAGGCCTTTATGCCAGACGGTATCGAATGCTTTCTCAATATCCAAGAGAATCATCTCTGTTGATTTCTTAAGATTTAGATGATGTGCAACATGCTCTGCAACCCTTACAAGTTGATGGACTGTGGAATGGTGCTGGCGAAAGCCAAATTGCTCGTTAATTAGCAAATGCTTAGTCTGTTTCATTAAAAAAAGGTATATAACAGACTCAAATAATTTTCCGAGTGATGGAAGTAAGCTGATAGGCCTGTAGTTTAAAGGTATTGTTTGATTTTTACCAGTTTTCAAAATGGGGATTATTTTAGCTGTTTAGCAGTAGTGTAGGTGTAGGAAAATGTGCAAGTCTAATAGAGGCGTTAAAAATACGTGTCAAGAAAACTATGGCTTTACGTGACAAATTCTTTAAGAGTTCATTATGAATACCGTCAATACCAGGTGATTTGCGTCTTTTCAGAGTTGATAGAAGAGACGCAACATAACTAGGTTTAACGTAGAAATGCTGCTTAGTTGGTATATAATTCTGAATAAGTTGTGTAGACAATGTCACTTGCTCATTGGTTACAGGGGAGCTAGTCCAGTTAGTGGTGAGTGACATGTTGTTGAAAAAGAAGTTCGCTAGTAACTCACATTGTTCCTTGACCGTTTCCGTAACTGTGGTATCAGATTTTTGAAGTGGTGGTATAGTGTGGCCTTTTGAGCGAAATCCTTTGACAACACGCCAAATATCTGCTGAGGGGTTGTCCACCCTTTTGAGTTTATCTTCCCAGAGTTTATCATTAAAGTTTTTTATACCTAAGTTAATATCGGACTGCATGTCATTGATTGCTTGCCGTAATTGTTTACGTTCATAAATGTCTGTGGTGGAGGCGTATTTTCGCCGTAGGTGGTTTTTAGGTTTAATTAGCTTTTTAAGTCGTCGTGGTAGTGGGGTGGGATTAAATTTATGATATGTGCGGGGTGCTAACGAGTCGCGAGCGTAACAGATTGCTTTAGTGATCTGTTCAACGGCAAGGTCTACTTTATTAGAGGACTTATAAACATAAGGAGACAGAGAGATAATTTCATCCAGAACTGAGCGATATTTAGGCCAGTCTGTATTTTCATACTTGAAAAGAGTTTTATTACTAGATGAGAATATAATGTGAACACTTTTGTAGAGAAGTAGATAGGTAGATGATTAGAGGATAAAGCAGCAATTGTTTGAGGTTCCTCTGTTAATTGAACGTTCTGGGTTAATACTAGGTCAGGGGTAGAAGGTTTATGACGATATACATAATGAACTAGTGTAGGTGTAGATGGAGCGTGTATATTGTAGTCTCTTCTAAGCATATGGTTATGTAAGGTTTTACCTGATGTGTTTTGTGGAGAGGAACTCCAGCTTACATGCTTGGCATTAAGGTCACCCATGATTAGCAAATTGGGTCCCAATTCTAAGATCGAATCCAGGTCACTAGGTAGTAATTTCAGATTAGGAGATTGATAAGCCGATATAATAATTAGATTTTCATTATTCTTGGTACTTAATTTAATGGCTATGGCCTCTAAGTGGGTTGTTGGTGGTTTGCGAATACGACTGTGTTGTATGTCACTTTTAAACAAAATTGCTACACCTTGGCCATGGCCGGTGGCGTGCTTGTCTAGGCGATGGCACGCATAACATGTGTGGACAAGGTAGTATTATTAGATAGCCTAGTTTCACACAACGCTATTAAGTCAATATTATTTCCACTACCTGCAAGATCAAGCACTTTGGCGATCTTAGTTCGAATGTCATCAGCATTCCATGATAAGATACGAAGACCTCCTTATACGTACTGACCCAAATGGGTTAGAATTAATATAACTTTGTCCACCATTGTTTTACAAGCCATAAATTCTTCTTTTAAGGTCTTAATAACATGCAGGATTTGGAGCATTTCACCAGTAGACGAGTCTTCTCCACATGTAGTAGGTAACTGACTCTGTTCCGGATTTTCAGTTGCAGGAGCACGAGTTAATGTGATCTGTTGTGTACTAATTGGCCGCAAGTTATTTTCGTTAGTCACCACAGAGACCCAGGACTTAGTATTAGCAGTAGAAAATGTCTTTTTTGAGATCGGCATAGTTTTAATGAGTGTTGAAACTGCTTTCCAAGCCTTACCGGGTTCGTCTGTGTCTTACCCAGAAGTGCGTCCATAAATGCTACTCAATCGCTCAAGGTAAGTTAGTCGAGCATTGCCGAAAATTGGCGGGATATGCCTGTTTACAGTTGCAGCATTGAGCTGGGGCAGAGCGGTCCTTTTTTAAACATTCCCGGGATGGATGCAATTCGATGCATTTCACACAGCGAGCTGGATGATTACAGTTAATGGCAGCGTGCTCAAAGCCTTGGCACCGAAAGCATTGAGTGCCTTCCCAGTTTTTAGATTTGAATTTTCGAATTTCCACAACGCATTTGCATAGGAATTTAATCCGACGTTATTTAGACATATCTGTTCCTGCAGGGAGTTGTATCAAATACAGAGGATTTGATGGGGTAGTCAAAGTTGCCTTTGGTTTCAAAATGATAGCCTTGCAATCTCTAAAACCTAGGGAGGATAGATATTCAACTATGTCATCCACGTCCAATAGTGGTAAGCTCCGAACAACAGCCTTCGGCATTTTTTCATCTTTGCGGGTGAATGTATGGAACGAGACATTATTCTCACGAAGTCCCTCCTTAACCTGCCTGTGGCAGGATTCAGTGTAGCAACTAATTGCAACCCTATTATGGCTTCGATACTGGAGGTGGTAATCGGTCGAATACTTGGCGACCATTTCACGCATCGTTTTATGGGATATAGTTGGTCCAAGATCATCAATAATAGGTGGTATACGGAATTTATTCTTACCAGATGCGTCGTTTGTTGTATCTCGTGGATGCGTCTGTACAGGTTCGCCGGCTCCATCAGCTAGACCGCTATACTGGTTACTTGTGGCAATCGAGTCATTAGATGAAAGACCAGATGTACGCCAGGGACGTTTAGGTACTTACCAGTTATCGGAAGCTTCATCTCGGGATCTTTTGTTACCTCTCAGATTGGTTTCGGAAGATGACCGTAGTAGGTACTTATCCATGTTATCGATATCGATAAACGAATATTGTCAGCACTACTATATATAGATGTATAAAACGTTATTACGTTCTTAGCAGCAATCGTAGATAATAAATACAATGGCGTCTGCTCACTACGCGCTCATTACCCGTATTTTGAGGGGTGATTAAAATAAGTGTAAAATATAGGTATTAACGCGGTCATGCTTATTTACCTTAAATAGCTTGACGTTTCGAATGGGTTGCACCAGCCGTGGTCACAAGCAGACTGAAGAGGCGGTGTCACTCCGATTGTGTGGCTCGTGGCCTCGCGGTCTCAGTGTTCGGTAAACGATCACTGAGGTACGCAACTTTCACTATGGCTGGTCGTCGGATGGGTGACCACTTTGTGGCATTTACATTTGCGAGCGTTTCCGTGCTTCGGAAGGCACGTTAAGCCGTTGGTCCCGGTTGCCAGTAAAATGGCAGTCGTTAAGCCTGGTTGAAGGCCTTATAGGCGGCTTAAAAAAAATTTCAACAGCAGGTAGCCACAGCCTGCATCTGTCTATTTCAACACGGCAATGGGCTCACCACCTATTACGTGGGACAGGAATCCACACGGTGAAAAGTGGGCATATAATATGCCTCTGCCACCCCTTCGGGGATAAGGCGTGATGGATATTTATTTTATTTTATTTATGTGTTTTTTTATTTCAATTGCTTCACGCATGATCGCGTTAATACCGGTATTTTACACTTATTTTAACGCGAAAGTTTAAAAGTTAGAATTAAGGGGTGTCCCCATACATACATAGTAAAAACTGACTCTAAGTTGTATGGACGCTCATACAATTTATAGGTCTAGCTTAATTGGACACACCTATTTTTCTACAGAATTCTCGGTACACGAGTTCGGCTCGTGCTTGACCGGTTTTTTTGTCAATATCTACTACATCATATCTGTATGTATATTTTCAACTTAGTAAAATAAAGTAACTTTTTAAAGTGGATTGTTTGTTGACCTCTGCCTCTCAGCCTAGAAACAATACCTAAATTACACCTTGCCTTCAGTAAACTGGAAACCTTCTAATTAATTATAGTGCTCACTAAACAATTGAAACATTTACTGGATTAATTGTGCATAATTAATTTGAATGAAAATGTATATGCCGTAGTCTACATCTCTTCACATTTTATAAAAAAAATAAATAACCATTTGACGTTGAGTTAGTCAACTCGTGACCATGAACTATTAAGATTAGGCAAAACGTCGACAAGTGAGTCAAACTCCAAGAATTTAAAAATAGAATAATGAAACACAAAAAAAGGACCCAAATACCATAATTAATAAACAAGTCAATGTTTTTGCAGTCATTAATACTTTTTATCATTAACATTTAAAAGAGTTTGTATTTCTAGGTACAAAATTTGAGAGAGATGGAAAGTGTGGTTATGACATTGAGCGAAGAGTATTGGCAAGAAATAAAGTGAATGGAGTCATGTACACCTTTATGAGCAGTCGGAACGTGTCGAAGAAGGCACGACTAGCTGTACATAGAGGAGTGCTGGTCCCCACGCTTATGTATGGCAGTGAAAGTTGGGTATGGCAGAAAACGCATAAAAGTAAAATTAATGCAGTGGAAATGAGAAGTCTGCGAAGTACAGCTGGAGTGAAGTTGGTGGATAAAAAAGAAACAACGCGATACGTGAACATTGCGGTATGACAGAAGATGTAGTGACTAATATAGAAAAAGGGATGCTTAGATGATTCGGACACGTGGAGAGGATGGATGAAAATAGACTGACGAAGCAGATATATGTGGCGAGAGTGAATGGGCAAACTGGTAGGGGTAGACCTCGGCGTACGGAAAAAAGGCCAGGTCAATAGTACCCTTGGATAAAACTTTTAAAGCAATAATTGTACTAAATTTTTTACAAATTTTCAATAAAGTGGAAAAAGACAATTTCATTCGAGGCGGGGATTGAACCTGTGACCTTTGCCTCACCAGGGCAATGTTCTTGCCACTGAACTACCCGAACTGTATCGAATCAAGGTGACCTTATCTTAAATGACGTTTAAAATACGGTGGAGAATTTCAAGTTGATTCGATACGGTTCGGGTAGTACAGTCGTACGACATTGCCCTGATTAGGCAAAGCTCACGAGTTCAATCCCCGTTTAAATCAAATTGTCTTTTTACACTTTATTAAAAAATATAAAAAAATTTAGAGTACCCTTAACCAGCGAGCGTGTATGAAAACACTCATGAAAGTAGAAGAAGCGAAAGTGGTATGTCAGGACCGTAACAAGTGGAAAGCCATAGACTCTGTTTCTCCAGTCACTTATCGCGCTAGCCTGAATTACCTGAATAATTTTATTAGCATCTTAGCTGGGTAATGTATGATTAAAGTAGATGATTTAGACCTTTGCCTCTCAGCCTAGAAACAATACCTAAAATTATACACCTTGAGTTAATTTTAAACCTTCTAATATAATAATTATAGTGAACACTAAACAATTGAAATATTTACTGGATTAATTGTGTGTTCGCTAAAGGCTAGACATAAAGGCAATCTGGTAAAGAAATATAATTATTAATCACTTAATTCAATGTATTATTTACGATGCATAATTAATTTGAATTAAAATTAATATATTGCGGTCTACATCTTAGTAGTAGTTTTGTGGCATTTACATTTGCGAGCGTTTCCGTGCTTCGGAAGGCACGTTAAGCCGTTGGTCCCGGTTGCCAGTAAAATGGCAGTCGTTAAGCCTGGTTGAATGCCTTATAGGCGGCATGAAAAATTTCAACAGCATGTAGCCACAACCTGCGTCTATTTCAACACGGCAATGGGCTTACCACCTATTACGTGGGACAGGAATCCACACGGTGAAAAGTGGGCATATAATATGCCTCTGCCACCCCTTCGGGGATAAGGCGTGATGGATGTGTGGACATGTAAATGCCACAAAGTGGTCACCCATCCGAGGACCAGCCATAGTTAAAGTTGCGTAACTCAGTGTTCGCTTACAGAACACTGAGACCGCGGGGCCACGAGCGCTTCTAGTAGTCTAAGTAGTCTAGATCCCACACCAAAAGCTTATATTGGCTTACTTTATGCTAGACGGCGTTTGTGTAAAAAAATGTGCCACAATATTTATCATTTTTGCCATTAGCTCTTCTAGTGATATTTGGATTATTATGGTTGTTTATCAGAAAACTGAGCTGGGTATTATATTTTCTACTAAATAAAATAGAGTATTGTGGGACACTTTTACACAGCGCCATCTAACCCAAACTAAGCTATAAGCTTGTACTATGAGATCTTGACAACTGATATAAATACTTATGTATTTCTAAATACATACATATTATACATAAGAAACACCCAAACTCCGAAACTAACATTAGTGGATCACACAAATATTCGTTCCTAACCAGGGAATCGAACCCGGTACCTCATGCGCGGCAGTCGCATACACTACCACCGCGCCACCGAGGCAGTCAAAAATGTCTATAAAAATTATAACGCAGATTAGCCTTTGCTTCTCAGCCTAGAAACCACATAAAATTATACACCTTGAGTAAACTTTAAACCTTCTAATATAATAATTATAGTGCTCACTAAACAATTACTGAATTGATCGCAAGCTATCTGAAGGCTAGAGATACAGACAATCTGATAAAAATCGATAGATTAATCATCTAATTCAATTTATTATTCCATATAATTAATTTGAATGAAAATTAATATGTCGCGGTCGACATTTTAGAAGCACGTCATAACTTGTGCATGTCAATGTATCTTGTCGATAGTTATCAGTTGCGTAAAATGGATGACAAATTAATAGAACCTTTATCGGGATATGTTATCTTGTATTAGTTTACACACGAGTCTACCAGGTTACGCAAGAGGTCAATCAAGTAGTAGACATTATTATAAGGCTTAGATAGGCGTGTGTTGTTTATGCTGCATTCGGTTTTATAAAACTAGTTGATGCGATTCCACGATTGTAGTTGTCCTGTTCCCGTTTCCCACAGAAAATTGTTATATAATATACCATAATGTATAATATAAATTTCAATAAATTCCACTAGTTGACGCCCGCTCCTCCGAGAGATCGTGGGGGGCAGCACATCTGACCCCCCGAGGAGAGCCTCATCTTGGGGCATTCCCTTAGCCGGGTCGCAGTGAATAGCCCTCAGGCCTATCCTGCGACCCGATTGGGAAGAAGGTGGAACACCGCGGGGTTTAGTGGATAGGACGGCCCCAGAGGGCTGGGAGTCCCACACACCATCCGTGCTGCCCCCGAATCAGGGATGACGGCGCGTAAACGCCGAGACAAAAAAAAAACTAGTTGACGCCCGCGACTCGTCTGTGTGGTAAAGTTTTAACGCTTATATTTCAAGCAGGACTTTGTTCCTGGGAAAAAGTAGTATTCTGATACGTAAGCTATATTATTGTAAAGTTTCATCTAAATCAAACCAATCTTTTTGCGTGAAAGAGACATACATCCATAAATACTTACAACTTTTGCATTTATAATATTAGTATATTATATATATTCAGTAGTATTTTTTTTTAGTTACCTTGGCCGACCGAATACATAACGAAGTGATACGCAATATGGCAGGTTTGAATGAAAGTGTCAGCGTTAAGCTGGACAATGGGCGTGCTCCGTTGGTTTGGACACGTCCAACGAATGAGTGAGGAACGATTAACGAAGAATATATATTGTACGAAAGCAGAGGGTAGAAGAAGTCAGGGTAGGCCGAGACTTACATATGAAGACCACGTGAGCAGATTGCTCAAAAACGGAAAGGTCAAAAGTACTCGGATACCCAGACGTGCGTGTATGAAGCGATTGATGAATCTTGAAGAAGCGAAAGAAGTATGCATGGATCGCGAAGCCTGGCGATCTGTCCTCTCTGACTACCCCGTCAGGGATACAGCGTAAAGTAAAGTAAGTAAAAAACTCTTTATTGTACACCAGGAAACACAAAATGAACATGACAACGAGACTTAATGGTATAACAATTGGCGGCCTTATCGCGCGAGGCAATATACAAAATTACAGCGTGAAGATAGTTAGGTTTTTTTTTTAAGTTTTTTCAGTGAAAGAGTAACAATCATAGATAAAAATCTTTTACATTATATATCAATAGGGTTCTCATGTGTATCAAACGTCAATAAAAAGAAGTTGTTGTTTTCTATCAAATGTAGATTGAACATAGTTTTAACGATTTCTTATTCATATATTCCTCTAAACGTGTGTAGTGGCTGAGGTTATAGAAGCTTATTTAGATTTAATGGATTGTCAAAGTCTAAACTATATATTTAAGTTTAAGTACAATATAGTAAAAGAGGAAACCTTTTACTTATTTTTACAGAAATTAAGTTGAACTAGATCTCTCTAATACAGTTTTGTTAATTTGTCTAAATCATATTAGATGTCTAAATCATTTAATGTGAATAGTAACTCATACGTATTGCCTCATCAGATAATAAGAGTCAATATCTATACAGTAAAGGTCAAATAAAAAAGAGTAATATATATTTAACGGTAAAAGTTATGAATAATATATACTACAAAATACAATGCGCGCGTTGATGTCTTTAACAGCTGAGCTTTTATCTGCACTCAAAATTAAAATTATGCAAGTAAACGTAATACAATCTTAATATATTCAACTAATTTATGTAAATTTATAATGTAATAGTGTAAATGAACTGCATTATGCTCGAATTTTATTAAAATTTATTGTGTTATCTAAAAATCTAACGCCAACACATTTGTTTTACTAAGTTCTTAGAAATATTGTTTACTTACTTGAAAGAAATACGTTAATAGTAAAAAGTCACGAGATCCAACGCGTAGATTTTTTATTTATGTCAGATTATTAAGCTATTGCATAGCTTTTATCGGGTCCGTATTGGGTTGCATAAATTTTAGTGGCATAACTTAAATTGCATAACGTTTTTTGGCATACTCTTCGTTTCGCATAACGTTCAAACAGAATAAATCATTAGGCATACTTTATTTTCCCATATTTTTTTATATTAATGATATACCCGCATAAAATGTTTACGCATATTTTTTTTTACAATAACGATTACTAATCATAACATTTATTGGCATTTCACTCACTCTCGCATAAAGATTACAAGCCATACATATAGAATACCATAATGTTAACGAGTACATATTTTTATTTTTATATCTAAGATTGAAATGCCCACTGATTAAAAATGACGACAGTCACTTTACTGAAGTTCAAAATTTCAACACTTATAAATAGAATATATAAATAAAATACGAAAAGAAAGTAGGTAGATAAAAACGAAAAATTCTATTTTGGCGCATCGCCGGACGCTACCGCGGCCCGCTCGCTCAGCTCGCGCGTTGTGGTCACTAGTTACCTAACACTCCTCCTCGCTTCGCTCGTAGTCGTACATATTTACGACTTTGCTCAAGACTAGTCTAAAAAAAATAACACTTAAAATATCGTTTTATATGTTACAGCTTAAAAACTCGAATATGAATGAGATGATTATTTACAATGGTGTCTTATCATTTCTTAAATATTCTTAGTCAAATTATTATTCATTTATGATTTAAACGGTTATCCATACCTCCATTATGCGTTTTGTATTTTATGATAAATTATCTTTAGGCGTATAACAATTACATTTATGCTGATTAAAATTATGATAAAAAAAATAGATTATTTTAATGTTATGCCAATAAAACCATTATGCGTTTATAACACTCTGCTTATCATAATTTATGCGAGAATTTTTTTTGCTGAAACTGTTATGCCAAACTACATTGTGCTGAAAAAAATTATGCGATCGAAAGGGCAACCGCTTTTAACGCGGGCTTTGAGCGCGGCGACCGAATCAAGAAATTCTGTGACTAAAAAAACCTAACACCCGAGCTCACACGAGCTTCACCGAGATCTGAGCTGATCGAGGCTGAGCATTTGCTTAACGTGTAGGTATGTATATGGTACGACTGTACGAAGCTCGCACGGATCGAGACGAGCTGTATAAATAATATTAATTATATTATATTTTTATATTATATATAAGTATACCTACCTATTAATAATAGGTACTGTATAAATTAATAATAATAAACACATAAGTTAATAAAAAGTGCTATGCAATAGCTCAAAAAAAAATCTTTATTTTGCATAGACCATTTTAACGGCGCTTACAAAATGTCATACACTATTTAAAATATTTAAAGCGACCACCGGTTCGGAACGCGGCCCACCTGAGAAGAACCGGCAAGAAACTTAGGAAGGCTTTTTTTTTTGATGGCCTATTTACAATTTAATATTATTTCACTTTGCCAGCAGATCATTTCCAGGCGTACCTATCCTGCAAATAGTCTTTAAAGGAGTAATAACCTTTTTCACAAAGCTTCTTGGAACGAAGTTCCTTATCGCGCGTTGTGAAAGGGGGCTAGACGGAAAAAATTCTTACGAATAGTTGTCACGACACTTTTTGCTATAGTAAGCTATTGTAAACTGTGCAGCGTCGCATGTTTCTCTGTCTTTCTCTCTCTCTCTTATAGAAAGCAAGTCAGATATTTTCATTTCTATTTCTTTATTTATATTTATTTATTTTTTTATTAATTATAATATTAATTATATTTTATAATTATTATTATTAATCGAAAGGAACTTCGTTTCATCCGGGTGTCCCTTGACACCTCTCAAGTTTTTTTAAATTAACTTTTTATAGTTATTTAATGGTTAATGTCTCAGGTCACAGGAAAGCTTGTTGTAAAAGCGTATACAGTTACCCTGGAAAGAATCGCCAATCTTATGTAGTCGACTGTGGTGGACTGAAAGATTATTTTTATTTCTAGTGTTTATATTATGTTTATCACAGAGTTTAGAAAATTGTGATAGATTTTTCTGGACATACATAAGATTGGAAAAAAGTATTGTGATGGTACGGTTAGAATATTTACTTCTTTGAATTTTTCTCGGAGAGAAACTCTGGGGCCCAAATTATAAATAGCGCGTACAGCCCGCTTTTGTAGAACAAAAATAATATTTAAATATGCAGCACTCTCCCAAAGGAGAATACCGTAAGACATAATACTATGAAAATAGCTGAAGTAAACCATTCTAGCCGTATCCACATCTGTTAGAGTCCTGATCTTTTTTACAGCGTATGCAGCCGAACTTAACCTAGAGGCTGTCTTTTCTATGTGTGGGCCCCACTGCAAATTGGCATCAATAGTTATACCGAGGAACACAGTTAATTCTACAAACTCTAACACTTGTCCATTCAGTTGAACATTGGCCGCAACTTATTTTACATTTGGTAGAGTAAATTTTATACATTTAGTTTTATTTTCATTAAGGCGAAGATTATTTGAGCTGAACCAATGAACTACTCTTGCAATTGCATTGTTTACATCGTCATAGTTATCTAATTGTCTTTTTATTTTAAGAATTAATGAGGTGTCATCTGCAAACAAAACAATCCTATTCCTGGCCCCTACAAAAAATGGTAAATCATTAATATAAATGAGGAACAAGAATGGCCCAAGTATCGAGCCTTGCGGCACACTCATAGTAACCATGGTACACGTTCATGGTAATGGTACACGTTCTGTAGGATTACAGAACGTGTACCATTAATATCGACCCTCTGTATTCTATTGTTCAAATATGAAGACAGAAGGTCGAGAGCTTTGCCTCTTATTCCATAGTGGTGTAATTTTTTGCACAGTGTTTCATGTTGAACGCAATCAAAAGCCTTTGATAGATCGCAAAATATACCTAATGCATCGTGCTTGTCTTCCCAGGCTTCATGAATACATTTTAATAAATCATCACCAGCATCGGAAGTTGAGCGCCCTTTCGTAAACCCAAATTGATTCGCATGAAATATTTTATGACTATTAAAATGGGATAGCATTTGATTCAAGATTATTTTTTCAAATACTTTGCTCAAAGTTGGCAGCACCGACACTGGTCGGAAATTAGACGGGTCTGTGTCTTGAACAAGGGAACGACTTTGCTGTGTTTCATTAAATCAGGAAATGTACCACTAGAAACACAGTCATTAAACACAGTTGCTAGATGGGGCGCAATGACCTTAATTATACATGATACAGTTTTGACCGATAATCCCCAAAGTTCCGCGGTTTTCTTAATTTTGATACATTTAAATGTCTTTACAATGTCCTTAGCGCAAATATCTGTGAATACAAATGCATCCCTGCAATAAAGAACAGATTCTTCTAATAAATGTTCAGCGGAACTGGAAGACGCTTGGAGAGATTTTGTTGTCAATATAGGTACATTTTTGAAAAAATGTTCTATCTTCGTCGCCACTTCCAGGTCCGTTCCAGGTGTGACATGGTAACCATTTACTTTTAAATGGAAATCCCTTTCAGTCACCAAAGATCTACTGCATTCAGAGTTAATGATGTTCCAAGTCATTTTTATTTTATTCACAGAATTAGAAATTTTATTTTAATGAAGTTTGACTTAGCAAGATAACACGTTAGTTTAAATATCTTTGAATAATTTTTAACATATTCCTGAAAGGTTTGCCTAAAATAATATGATTTTTCTGAATATAATTCAAATAATTTATATCTACTTTTAAAGATACCTGGTGTTGTCCAGTCACTGAAAACAGGACGACTGGTGGTCGTCCTGTTTCTCTGTAGTGTTTTTGAGGTAAAAACTTTGCCAAACTCATCATTAATCAAATTAAATAAGTGTTTTTATGACTGGTCTACACAAGTGAAGTTAGGTAGATATGGTAATCTCTTTAATACATTTTCTTTAAAATTATTCAAACGACTTTGGTTAATTGGTACATATTTAATTTGTTTTTCGCTGACTTTGTTACTACTTTTAGGAAACTTT
The DNA here is from genome assembly GCA_948477245.1 of Thumatha senex. Classification (NCBI taxonomy): domain Eukaryota; kingdom Metazoa; phylum Arthropoda; class Insecta; order Lepidoptera; family Erebidae; genus Thumatha; species Thumatha senex. The sequence continues at coordinate 11,665,407 of OX419735.1, forward strand.
ATCCATTGGCCACGATGATCTGACTCTACAGGATCTACAATACCTTTATCTATAGGTTTAATATCAGTAAAAATATTATCAATACATTTTGCACTGGTGGCTGTAATACGATTGGGTTCTAAGAATGTACTATGCAGATTAAAGGATTTAAATATTTTTTTCATTTTATTTCTCTCTGATGGAGTTAATGATGTATCTAATATATCAACATTAAAATCTCCACAAAATATTATTGATTTCTTAGAACATTGGCATTTGAACAGTGCTTCTTCAAGCTTTTCTTCAAATTTAATGTACGGAGCTTTAGGGGGACTGTATACGCTTAACAAGATGAAATGCTCAAACTCAATACTGGCAATTTCAATAACTCGCTCAATGGAGAGGGCTACCAAGTCTTTACGTTCTTTAAATTTTAAGTTTTTATTAATTAATATTAAAGAGCCTCCATGTTTAGAATGTTTTCTATTGAACGAACTAGCAACCTGGTGATTTACGAAGTTTAACAATGTGATTTCATGATCTTTTAACCAGTGCTCTGTAGCACAAAAAATATTAATAGAATTTGCATTAATGTACAGCTCTAACTCTAAATCTTTACCATTTATTAAACCTCTAACATTATGGTGCATCAGGTTTATAAAAACAATATTTTTACTAAGATTATTCTCAGGGGCCAAAGTCAACTGGCCAGATTTATTATCTGTTGTCCTATAAACTAGTTTTTTGGAATTTCATTTTCCAAATGTGAAGTGTCAAAACTATCCTGCTCAATAAAAGCAGTTGTACTAGCCAATAATTTGGCTTGAAAAATTAAAAAAATAGATAGCAACAGAGCTACCTTTCGTAGTAAAAATTTTGATAGAAAATATCTATCTAATGTCAACAAACTATTGTTATTGAAAATTATGTTCCAACTGCGTTCCTTAACTGCGGCGGTCCCCGAGTGCCACACGTTTTTTTTTTCAAGTGTCAGTCAAGTTGCGGCCATGGCCACTAGCCGCGGTGCAGGTGTAGGTAAATAATGCATGATTGCGTTAACTCTCGTCACGTAATATATCGTATGGTCGTGTCAACGTGTGAGAGAACTCTTTTAAAACAACAAGCAATTGAAGGCTGATAATAAATAACTTCATTGATTAAAAAGAATAGCTTTAGAAAAAGGTAATATTCACATATAACAGAAACTAGTTCACGTTCACGTGAGAATACCGGAATAAAATGTTGCCCAGTTTTTATAGAATATAATGAAATCGGGTCAGCCGTTTAGAGATTAGCCAGAACAAACAGACAAGAGAAAAAATTATAATTGTTTTTTTACATAAGTACTGAATATACTGTCAACATTATACATTTATAAATGTATAAGTTATTACCGGGACTAAACGCGGTTATTTTTCATACCTTTTGTTGCCTGAAGTTTCGACCAGTTTGCACCGGCCGTGGTCACAGGCTGACTCTTATGCATTATACATTTAGTTAAAAGCTAAATCAAATTGGAAAATCAAAAAATTGGAATTACAAACAGACTTCAATTTTATTTATCTATATAGATTATATGAATGTGAACGTAAAACATAACCGCCCTTTGTAGTAAATTGATGTATGAATAAATAAATATCGTTGAGACAATTTACACAATGCCATCTGATTCCAAACTAAGCAGAGTTTGTACTATAGTAACCAGATAACTGATCAATACATAGATAAATAACACCCAGACAGAATAAGCCATTGTGCTCATCACATAGTGGGAATGGAACCCACGACCTCTTGCGTAGCAGTCCGCGCCACAGAGGCTAATGATGAATAAATAGCTCCTAGTTTTAAAAATGGATTGTGCGAGGCCTAAGAAGAGGGCGTCAATCGGCTGAAACTGCGGCCAATTTTCACCTTTTTGGCATACCTACAACAAACAGTACTTACTCTATCACACATATATTATAAACACGAAAGTTGCGTAACTCAGTGATCGTTTACAGAACACTGAGTGCGCGGGACCACGAGCGCTTCTTATGATGAGCTTTTAATTAAGTCATTCTTACTATTTTCAATACAGCTGATGGCTTGGTTTTGGTGACCATCCTGAGGTGGAATTTGATACGGTTTCACTATCTAGGGAGCCCTGGCAATTGCTGCATTTAAAAATGTTACAGATTGTGATAAGTATGATTATTTATAATTATGCGCTAAGCTGGAAAAGGGCGTGCTCCGTTAGTTTGGACACGTCCAACTGAATGAGTGAGAAGCGATTGATGAATCTTGAAGAAGCGAAAGAAGTATGCATGGATCGCGAAGCCTGGCGATCTGTCCTCTCTGACTACCCTGTCAGGGGTACAGCTTAAAGATAGTTTAGTTCTTTTTTATAATTTTGATCACTTTTTATCAAAATTATAAGTATCAATGAATCTGCAGGATGCGAAAGAAGCATGCATGGCAATCTGTTCTCTCTGAATACCCTACCAGTGATACAGCGTGAAGATAGAGTAGTTAGTTATTACTTATTTATCACATACTAACTAACTAACTAACATACTTATTATCGAATCTTAAGTTATGTCGTCATCAGATATGCAACAGGTTTCATATAAACATATAATCATTTTCATATAATCATAAAAATTTAACACAGTTTTTTATACAACAAACAGTAGCTATGTGCTCCTTTATAAACAAACTAACTGCTAGTCATGACGAGATTAGAGCAAGGTGAAGCCGATAAATCAAACGGCTAAACCAAATTAGTCTTGATTAACGTCAATTGAAACAATGACAGCTGGCAATGAGGTTAAATTCAGTAGTGGTAAACCTCATACTCGATTACAACATGCTTCTTGCGGTATTCTGATTTCTATATCACACGTTCCATGATTTCACACGCTTACTATTGTTTAATTAAGAGCAACTACAAGTAAAATCTAGCCGTCAAAATGAAAGTACTTTGTTTTGTTTCGAAAAAGGGCAGTAGTTTTATTATACACAAGTGACCTCACTGTCGCACCAATTTTATCCCATCGCTTTTAAATTTTACAATAATGTATAAAAATTGCTGGATTTTACAACATTTGTGATTACTGCGTTCTCCAGGTTAATAACGTGATGATATATAGTCTATAGTTTTCCTCATTAAATAGGCTATCCTACGCAAAAGAATTTTTCAAATCTGACCAGTAGCTCTTGAGATTAGCACGTTTTATCAAACAAACTCTTCAGCTTTATATATTAGTATATATTTAACCCAATGAAGATTAATAACTAATTGTCTCCCATGCAGAAAAATACAATTTGTGATCAATATAGATAAGTCTCTATCAAAGAAATACAATCAGGACTAATTTAAGAGTTTAATGAAAGTTTCTGATTTTGAGACTGTTTGAATTCTGGTTTTGCGTTTCAATTTCAGTCTGTCTGATACGTACTGACAGTTTGATTAACTGATTTTGCTACTACGAAAAGTTACATTACAAGTATAAATGAATGAAGATATAATGAAACCCTCGTGGTCCCGCGTACTCAGTGTCCTGTAAACGATCACTGCGATAAGCAACATTCGGTATGGCTGGTCATGGATGGGTGACCACTATGTGGCACTTACATTTTTTCGTGCTTCGGAAGGTACGTTAAGCCGTTGTTCCCGGTTGCCAGTAACATGGCAGTCGTTAAGTCATCTTGAAGGCCTTATGGACGGCTTGAAAAATTACAACAGCAGGTAGCCACAACCTGCGTCTGTCTATTTCAAGACGGCAATGGGCTCCACCTAACGTGGGACAGGAATACACAAGGTGAAAAGTGGGCAATACAATACGCCTCTGCTACCCCTTCGGGGATAAGGCTTGATAGACAAATAAATAAATAAATTCTACGTAAAATATTCACCGTTTTCTAAAAGGGTTTTAATGTACAGATATTATTGTTGTATGATGAACTATGAAAGTCAGATTACTCACCAACTGATCCCCAATCAGGGTAAGCTCGATTGTTGAACCAGCCATCGTACCGTTGTTTTTCATAGAAAACCTCTGAAAATAATCAAAAAAATCTATAAGTGTCTGTTAAAATATCAGAAACGATATTCAAAAAGTTATTAAACTTCTTGACAAAATTTTAATGGCACGTTTTTATCGGCATCGTTTGAGTTTACAAGGTTTTAGGTTACCAAAAAAAAATGTTTGCCCATCAAAGTATCTCTTGTTTCAAAAGATATGTAGTTGTAGAATGTTGACAAACTAACAAATTCTCTCTCAAGTATATTTATATATAGGTTTGGATAAGATATATATGGTAATATGGTTTTAAATGCAGTTCACAGCCGCGGACGTACTTCGTTCAAAAGTGAGGACTTGAAATGTGCTCAGTCTAACATTTGAAAAATGATTATTATTGATTGTGAGGATGTAATTTGATGTTGGATGCTCGGACTCAGAGGTCATGTAAGGTGTGTTAACAACTGTCCTGGCTGTTTGATTTTTTACGGATTGAAATACTGAAGGTTAAGATTATTATACCATAATCCTAGTCCTTTTCCTATCTCATTCATTTTTCCTTATCCACTAATCCTTTTCCTACCCTGTCCTCGTCCCATCCTCACTCCGCCAAGCGAAGGTTGCCGTGCCGAAGTGCACTTCGGCACGTTGCCGTGCCGAAGTGCTAGCCACGCAGCACTTCGGCACGGCAACCTTCGTTGCCTTCAGTGCCTGATTGCCCTGGGACCAGGCGACCCCAGACTAAGGCTAGCCTTACCTAGACAAGCGGGGCTCTGTCTAGGCGGACTCTAAATTTCCCTAGCTTCTCGTAGGTACGCTATGGATATAAGTAGAAAAAATAAAATCCGAAATGGCGGCGATGTGGTTCGCGACCCGTCACGTCACGTTTCCCATCGAGGCGAAAAGTGGACTAGGGATAGCCGCTTTGCTGCATTGAATGTAAGAGGAGGAATGAGAGACAAAATAGTGGAGGTATGCAAGATGATGCGAGAGAAACGACTTGATATTTTGTGTGTGAATGAAACAAAGAGGAAAGGATGTGACACCACTACACATGGACCCTATACCGCCTACTGGTCAGGTGTAGCCAATTATTTATTAATTCGATTAAATTTTTTATTAGTTGATACTTTTTTTTTTTAAATTTTATTCAGCGTGCCAGGGTGTTGGTGTGCTACTATCCGAAAGAATGAATAAATGTGTGACAGAATATGAATGTGTGAGCCCAAGACTCCTCTGGTTGAGGTTGAAGGTTGGACTCACCCGCATCTTTGTTGTAGGAGTTTATGCTCCGCAAGATGCGCGGTGGTACCGATCTTAAAAAGACCAAAGCGAGAGGCAGGCATTTTGGGAGAGTATGAGTGATATTCTGAGTAAATGCAAACAGAGCGAAAGAATAGTAATGTTAGGTGATTTTATGATTAGGTGAGTTGTCCGATAAGAAGAAAGCATGGTTGGATTGGCTGACTACAAAAGTCAATCAAAGAATTCAGAAGGCAACGGATGAGGATGTAAGAATGGCAAAGGATGAATATAAAAGGTTTAAGCGTGTTGCAAAAGAGGTGATAAAAAGAAATAAGAAGGATGACAGAGATGATTTTGACAACAGGTTATCTGATGATTTCCAAAAGAATATAAAATTCCATAAGAACAATGAGAGCTCAACAGACAACATCGCAGCTCACCCATATCAGAAACCATGATGGCAGTGTTGTGAAAGGTGAAGAATGTGTGCTCAAACGATGGAAGGAATATTTTGAAAGTTTATTTGAAAAAGAGGGTATGCAAGCACAGACACATTGCTGGGAAGTGAGTGAAAGCGGCAATGAACGTGATATAAGTATAGAAGAAATTATGGAAGCATTGAATAGTATGAAACTAGGCAAAGCTGCGGGAATTGATAGGATTTCTGACGAGGTGCTGAAAGCGGGACAGGGCGTGGTAGTTTGCCAGCTGTACCGCCTTTTTAACCTTTGCTGGAGGGGTGGCAGCGTACCAGAAGATTGGTGTAAAGCTGTCATCGTACCGCTGTATAAAGGAAAAGGGTCGCAGCAAGAGTTCAAAAACTACCGCGGCATAAGCTTGCTCAGCATCGTCGGCAAATTGTATGCGAAAGTTTTGATAAAAAGAGTGATAATTGAAACTGAAGGGAAAATGTGGGATGTGCAAGCAGGATTTATGAAAGGAAGAGGATGCACGGATCAGGTCTTTTCCTAACGATGCGTAATTGAAAAACTTTTAGAGAAGAGTCAAAAAGTTTATTGCGCATTGGTAGACTTGGAAAAGGCCTATGATAGAGTGGTGAGGAATGAACTGTGGTCAACATTGTCCATGTATGGAGTAAGCAGCAACTTGATACGAGCGCTGAAATCTCTATATGAGGGATCCAGTGCTTGTGTCAGAATCAACGGAGCTTGCACAGACTTTTTTCACATCGATAAAGGTGTGAGACAGGGTTGTGTAGCGTCACCGTGGCTGTTTAACCTATACATTGACAGTTGCTTGAAAGAACTGCAAGAAAGTGCGTATGGTTTAAAAATGACTGATCTGACTATCAAATGTCTTCTTTACGCTGATGATCAGGTAATACTTGCATCTTCAGCGGACGAGTTGCAGTTGATGGTTAATATTATGCATGATGCGCTGAAAGGCAAAGGAATGAAAGTGAATGTAAATAAGACGAAAGTAATGGTTTTTGAAAGAGAGAAAAACATAACAGATTGCTCGATTTTTGTGGAAGGAAAAAGAGTGGAACAAGTGAAAGAATTTATATACCTAGGCTCAAAATTTGCGAGAGATGGAAAGTGTGATGATGACATTGATAGAAGGGTTTTGGCTGGCAATCAAGTGAATGGAGCAATGTACACCTTTATGGGCACCCAGAACGTGTCTAAAAAGGCAAGACTGGTTGTGCATAGAGGAGTGCTTGTCCCTACACTAACATATGGCAGTGAAAGTTGGGTATGGCAGAAGAAGCATAGGAGTAAAATTAATGCAGTAGAAATGAGGAGTCTGAGAAGTACAGCTGGAGTAAAATTGATAGATAAAGAAAGGAACAGCGTGATGACGAAGAAAATTTATGCGGTGAGAGTAAATGGGCAAACTGGTAAGGGTCGAGACCTCGACGTACATATACCGATCAAATTGAAGATCTTTTGAAAAAGGCCAGGTCAAGAGTACCCTTAATCGGCGAGCGTGTATGAAAACAATTATGAAAGTTGACGAAGCGAAAGTTGTATGCCAGAATCGTAGCAAGTGGAAAGCCATAGTCTCTGCCTACACCGATGGGAGACAGGCGTGATGATATGTATGTATATATGTAATTTGATGTCAAAAACAGCAAACAACATACGATAAAGACACTGATTTATGAGCTAATACTTAAATCCTGCGGCTTCGCCCGCATAGAGAAGTTTTCCCGTTCCCGTTTCCTACAAAAACTTAATTCCTTATTAAAAGGTGGCCTATGTGTTATCTCAATTTTTAAACAATATTATTGTAAAGTTTCATCAAAATTCATTCGGTAGTTTTTGCGTCAAAGAGTAACAAACCTAAATCCATACATTAGTACAATCTTTCACGGTTATAATATTAGTAGGATACAAAACCTGCAAATATAAATACTTTCACAACTAAAATACATTAAAACCTATTCAAGCACTACTAGTAACCTATTTAAGCACTGCCATGTATTCCAATTACAGCATTAGCAATGATCAATCAATTAGTTTAAACACCTCTGTAGGTGGTGTGACGGAGCCCATTGAGTGCATAAGTTATGGGTTACATTTTAATTAAGCTGTAGTTACATATCGTTCTTGTTTCTGTGGATGAATGTACTACTGGTCCTACTTACGAGTATGTGTATTTAAGACCTTGTAATGCTCGTGATAACCGAGATACATTATAAATGAGTCCGCTCGTTAAGGATTCAGAACTTAAAATTCGCCAATTACATAATAAAAATGAAGCGCTCGTGGCCTCGCGGTCTCAGTGTTCTGTAAGCGATCACTGAGTTACACAACTTTCACTATGGCTGGTCCTCGGATGGGTGACCACTTTGAGGCATTTACATTTGCGAGCGTTTCCGTGCTTCGGAAGGCACGTTAAGCCGTTGGTCCCGGTAGCCAGTAAAATGGCAGTCGTTAAGCCTGGTTGAAGGCCTTATGGGCGGCTTGAAAATTTCAACAGCAGGTAGCCACAACCTGCATCTGTCTATTTCAACACGGCAATGGGCTCACCACCTATTACGTGGGACAGGAATCCACACGGTGAAAAGTGGGCATATAATATGCCTCTGCCACCCCTTCGGGGATAAGGCGTGATGGATATTTATTTATTTATTTTTATTTTACATAATATTATATGTAGTGGTTTACAATATTTTTCTTATTTGTATTATTTCTCAACATATTTTTTTTATATTCGAAAATAGTTTTTTAAATATTGTATATATAGTTGGGACACCACACACAAAATTAAGGGAATTATTAATTTAAGGTCTTCATTAATTTAAGGTTTCTCAATACTCAATCTACTCTCAAGCGTCGATTGAGTATTGAGAAACGTTCTGGAATATGGCCCTTAGTTCCATAGTTAAAAATCTCAAAACGTTAATAAGCCTGGACCAACAAAAATCTTCTTGAAAGTATTTGATTTCTGACAAAGCGTTTTATTTTTGTATTGTTATTTTACACCACTGAGGTGGCAGACAAGTATACGGCACCCAACTGATGGAAAGTGGTCACCATAGCATTACTTTAAATGCATACAATTTAAAGAATACTCATAAACTGTAGGCCTAAACTATTCTATCGCAAATTACTAGTATTTTTCATTTAGAATAACTAAATAAAATCAATTTAATATAACATTAAAATGTATCGTTATGTGTCTATTAAACGTCACACCTGGGAATGGCGTACAGTAATAACTTTTAAGATTAAATATAGTATACATTTAGTAATAAATCAATCTCATCAAATGTTTTACGTTGCAATCGTATATTTTATAATATTCGACCTTAACCTTACTTTTAGATCACGTATTACATATTTATTACTGTTGAAAACCAGGATCTAGAAGTATAATTTATTGGACTATAACTTTACAAAAAATCATACTCATCCTTCACATATGATTAAAAAAAAGATTTTTAAAAAGAAATTTTCTTTAACTGACTGCAAAGACAATGAAGTCCCAGGAAAGATAGTCCTTAATTAAAGTAGTAAAAAAAATCTTTAAATGGAGAATCAATAGAATTCTTTATTTGAATTTACTTTAGCAAGTTCAATTTTCAATACTTACAGTACCTATCATTCGACAAGTATCTAGGTTTAGTCGAGTATTTCACCTAAAATCACTAAAGAAATTTATTAATGGAAGGATAAGCATTCCTCTAACAAAGTTTCAACTTAGTTGTGGGTATTAATAGTTACAGTTAATCATTTAAACTCTAGAAAAAGCATGAATATGTTAATGTATTTGTTAAGTTATAACAAAAGATAAATCCATTAAGTTATTTTATCTATATGGAAAGAACCTGATGTAGATTTTAAGTGCTCTGGTCCCCAGGATACTTGACCTCATTTTTTGTTAAACGATTTCATGAGCAAGCAATTTATTATAGCAAAATACTTGAAGAATTATTCTTTTGATATGTCAATGAAATAACTGACAGTAATTATCTGAGAATTGTATTTCACTTTACTTGATGAAAATAATATAGAATTTATTTAACCTAAGAATTACAGTAGCACAAAAAATCCTTAAACATTTAGTTACGTCGACCACCTGAGGCACGCTTATGCCTTATACGTAGATAGATGTAATTTATTACATTGCTAATACAGATAAGCTGATACTTGGGAAGCTTTTTTTGTTGAGATCTTTTTATTACTCTTGTTATGGGTTTCACTCTTAGTTGCTTGATCATAAGGCAAGCATTATTCGTTAAGTAGTTTCAATTATCATTACTCAATGAATATGAAAGACAAACATCAGTCATGTAAACTGTTAATATTAATTGAGCTCCATGGACAGGTTGGCTCAAGACTAACTGTGTACAGTAAATCAAAGTTATAAATTGACATCTGTGCGTAGTTGTATGTATGTCAATATTAATACGAGTGCAGGTGTGTAATTGGAAAATCAAATACGCAAGTGAATGATGAATTGAAATCGGTAAAAACTTGTAACTGCACTACCAACGATTAAGTAATACAGTTACAAGAGAATATTGAATTATAAATCACTGACTTAACCAACGATTTATAAATCATAAATTATCATATTAAATAAAATACAGAATTTGTCTCTGAGCCTTTACTTCTCAGTAAAAACAAATGTGGGAGACGAATATAAAAGGAAAGGTAGATAGACAATTAAGATAGACATAACAAAACAAAGGCTGTCACTAGCTTTTGATAGGAGTGGGTGTGATTTGTACTGCACTGAAGTCACTGTAGGCGCATTAGTCTAGTTTTGTTAGCCGAGGAATGCGGCGCCCAGTCATGTAATGCAGATAATGTTGATATTTCGAAACCTTTAGAGAGTATGTATTCCAAGACAAGTGTGGACAAGCGTATGATATGCTGTGTAGACTGGTTATTAATCTGATCAAACTTAAAATAATACGAGTAATGTAGTTAGCAGTCTATTGGGACAGTCATTACACATGAAATGTCAGTAGCCGCTACCTCGACATTTAAAGTACGACAGTAGGAAGTAGGGCGGAAGTCTACTGCTTAGGTTATTGGACTTGGGTTCTCATGACTTGAGTTTGATCTGATACATACTACTAATATAGGTTCCCGCATCACTAGTTATGTTTAACGTAATAGATAGCGATCCTACTATTGTGTTTAAATGGTCAGGCGTAGCAAAAAGACTCATAGACGCGACGTGATCTACAGAACATTGGCCAAGGATGGCTAAGGGTATGTTCGTAAGAGATACTCATACATCCTAGTTATATACGTCCTCGTATCACCAGTTGTGTTTAACGTAATAGATAGCGATCCTACTGTTAAACTGAAACGTAGCAAAAAGACGCATAGACGTGATCGTTTATAGAACAAGGGTGGCTTAGAGCGGGTATGTTCGTAAGAGATAAAGAAAATACTTGGGACAACATAATTGACCACCACATATCTAAATGCATTTCAGACCTAAATTATGATTATAATAATGTAAAATTAAGCTACTAATATAACTAACATACTTATAAGAAGAATTGTACCTAATAATACTAACAATATATGGATTTTATTATCTGAAATAAATATAATTCAATTCAATAATTGTAGTCTTTATCTTTACATACTCGTAATTTATTTTGACTGCCTCGGTGGCGTAAGTGGTAGTGTATGGACTGATGCGGATCACACTAATATTTGTTCCGAACCACAAATCAAACCTGAGACCTCATCTCGGGTTTGATTTGTGGTTCGGAACAAATATTAGTGTGATCCACAAATGTTTGTTTCGGACTTTGGGTGTTTCCTATGTTTAATATGTAATTATATATAATTATATAGGTATATTTATCAGTTATCTAGATCCCATTCCCCATCCCAAGTTTGTACTATACAAACTTAAAGCTTTGTTTGGGCTGTGAAAATGGAATGGCGCTGTATGAAAAGTATTCTACAATATTTATTAATTTATTTACAGTACTACTAATCCTACTAATATTAGAAATATAAAGGTTGTTTATATGTGTAAATGGATGTTTGTGCTCTTTGACGCAAAATTACCAATTGGATAGATTTTAATAAAACTTTACGATAACATAAATCACACATAGGACACGAGCACGTTCTCGTGGGTAACGGGAACAAGAAAACTAAAACACGCTTGCGGAATCTTGGGCATCAAGTAGTATACAATCCTACTTATTGTACGCTTAGATTTTTAATTTTCTCCACAGATTTTAATACTGCTTTTAGCAATAGATAAGTGACTAATTTGCCGTCTAAATTCAACAGCAAGACATTCAACTTTTATAGTTTGAATTTATATCAAACCCTCCTTTCTATTCTCAATTTGACAGCAGGCTTTAACAATAAACAAAAGATAGTTAGTTAGTTAGTAAGAAAGTATATACATATGTGTGTGTGTTTAAGTGTGCGTGTGTGTGTGTGTGTGTTGTGTGTGTGTGTGTGTGTGTGGGTGTGTGTGTTTGGGTGGTTGTGTGTGGGTGTGTGTGTCAAATACATAGTATACAGTGTGTTATATATGCAAATGTTTGCATAATGAAAAAAAATATTATGGATTTTCTACTTCTATATTAATACTGCGCAATTTTCTTATACCCCATTTACACTCTCGCGCGAGCCACGAGACGAGCTGCAAGACTTGTCGTGAGTGTAAACGCAGTATTATGGTACATTAACATTCGAGCTCGCGGCTTGTCTAGCAGCTCGCATCGTGACTCGCGCGAGAGTGTAAAATAGTATTTAATGAAATGAAATGAAATATCTTTATTCATGTAGATCACACCTTGTTGCCTTCTACCTAAATGATCGAATACAACATGTTGATGTCAATGGAATTCGCTCCCCTGGAGCATCTGTTGCTATGGGCGTACCGCAGTGATCAATTCTGGGTCCGTTTCTATTTTTAATTTATATTAACGATCTGCCATTCTATATACAGAACTTGTGCGACATTGTTCTATTTGCTGATGATACGTCACTTATTTTTAAAGTTGATCGCACTCTTAGTAATTTTAACGGCGTAAATAGTTCACTTGCCTAAGTTGTAGATTGGTTTACGACCAATAATTTGCTACTAAACGCTAAGAAGACAAAATGTATCAGATTCAGCATGCCTAATGTCAGGAATTGCGGTACAAATATAACATTGAACGGTGATACCCTTAATCTTGTAGAATCAACTGTATTTTTGGGGATCACTTTAGATAGCAAACTGCAGTGGAATGCCCAAATAATGTGTCTTGCAGGTAAACTTAGCTCGGCAGCCTTTGCCGTTAGTAAAGTCAGGCAGCTACTTATTTATTTCTTTGAATTTGACTGCCAGGCTGGTATACTTTAGTTATTTTCATAGTGTCATGTCTTACGGCATTTTGCTGTGGGGCAAAGCAGCTGATCTACAAGTAATTTTTGTACTCCAGAAGAGAGCTATACGTGCAATATATAAATTGAGTGCTAGAGTGTCTCTTAGAGAAAAATTTAAAGAAATTGCTATTTTAACGGTTGCATCACAGTATATATTTGCAAATATTATGTTAGTTAAACAGAACATACATTTATACAATAGACACAGTTACATACATTCGATAAATACTAGAAATAAGCATAAATTAATTGGAACGCATCATCGTTTACAAAAGGTTCACGACTCTTTTGCAGGAATTGGCGTACGCCTATATAATAAAATTCCTTTAAACATTATGAACCTGCCGTTACACAAATTTAAGGCGGAAATTAAGACGCACCTCTTGAAAAGGGCCTATTACACAACTAATGATTATTTGAACAAAAAAAAAATGGAAATGAGTTGCTTGCTCTTCGCTTCAGCTATTTAGGATTCGAATGAATCTTGTGATATGCCTTGAATCTGCATATATATGTTGTATTTTTACATCTCTACATTATTAATAATTTGAAACGTCTGACAACTTATTGTTATTGTGTGAGCACCATATAGACTTATTTATTTCTTTGAAATTGACATGATAGTTGCTGTGCAGTTTTTGAGTATGTCATGCTCGCCTAAGTGTCCTGGCAGTGGTGGCGTATGTATCGGGTCGCCTTATTCCCTATAATACGGTTGAGTAGAGCGATGGCTGATATAATGCGTCATACCCGTGAACGGGTGCCGTCTGTTGGGACTGGTCAGCTCATAGCTGTTATAGCAATTATTACAAATAATCTTATTTATATTTAATGTAAACTTAAGCTTAGTCGACTGTTCTCACATAAATCCAACGGAACAATGTAAGTGTAATTTTAATGTTGTAAGGCATTCCTACATTTTAAAATGGCATCCATTGACTTTCTTGCCAGATTCTTCTACTTCAGGGGTAGGCTGCCCTTAGAAACGCCAAGTATAATCGCTCTAATTTTGATATGATTTAAACACAACATTGATTTTGTTTTTTTGTTTGTATAAATTCATTACTATATAATTGGTCAAATATCATGTTAATCAAACTAATGTAATTACTGGCGTTTAGAAAAGAGTGGCCATGAGTTTTATTGCCAGGTTCTTCCTCAGGCTCTACCTATTGCTTTGCGAATCTGGCAGTAAATGTAAATGTAGAAGCAATATTCTTGACGTTCATAAGTGTTACTTTGTGACCTAAATGAATAAAGATTTATTTAAGAACAAAAAAAAAAAAAAAGTTTTTTAGTCAAAAAAACAAAGTCTAAAAAGACTGTTATTTTGGCGGAGCAAAGTATCGCCATAAGACAAACAAAAAGTCTAAAACGTGGTTAAATACTCTTCTAGATATCAGATAGTCTATTGTAATTTAATATAGCTAAGCTGTTTTGTACGAAATATGACAACTATTGCCTTATGTTCCATAGTCGGTGCGTATGGTAAGTTCGTGTAAAGATCATATTGACTGCGGTACAGTGTGGAATTCTTACAATGGGACCGTTTGTCTCTGTCGCTTATGGTTCCCGAGAAATAGATGCGTACTGTCGGTTGGATAGATAGAAGCATTTTATAAGGCTATTCCAAACTTTAGGGTTTAGAACTATAAAATGTACCTGGGCCTGTTCGTAGAAGCCCTGTTGTTCATAAGCGATAGCGCTGTTTGTCTCACGATACCGCGCATGCTTTTGCCACAGGCCGGACCACATATCTTCCTCTTGTAGCAGCTCATACATATCGCTAAGAGAATACATATCATACATATCACAAGATTATTATTAGAAAGTAACACTTATGAACGTCAAGATTTTTGCTTCTACATTTACTGCCAGATTCGCAAAGCAATAGGTAGAGCCACAGGAAGAACCTGGCAATAAAACTCATGGCCACTCTTTTTTAACCGCCAGTAATTACATTAGTTTGATGATGACATGACGTTTGACCAATAATATAGTAATGAATTTATACAGATATAAATGGTCACTGTTTGGCACTAGACCACCAAACAGTGACCATCACTTTACTAGAGGTAAGTTTTCGTTTAGGGCATTGTTTAGGTGCTGAACGAGGATCCAACCAACTTGCTGAGCGCTTGCGGTTATCTAACAGAATTCATTTTTCATCGCAGGTAATAATGCGGTTCAAAATTCCTTCATTTATGTGTCTGTTGAGCAGTGCAAGGTACGTTTCGACGAGTACTTCGCGCTGGCGATCATTGTGTTCGTGGGGCACCCATTTGTCAAGCTTTTTACCTTGCCTATTTGACGCAAATGGACCAATATTGTTTTGACGCTAACGTCGAAAGCTGCTGCTAATTCAGCCGTAGATTGTGTATTATCAGCTTCCACAATCGCCTTTATTTGTCATTGTCGACCAAAGTCTACGGACGACGGCGAGGTTCATTTTTCAGGTCGAAATTTCCAGAACGGAAGCGAGCAAACCAATAACAGGTGGTGCGTTGGTTTGTAGTGTTAGCTCCGTAAACATCGTTGATGTTGCGTGCCGCTTGTGACGCGTTGCTGCCACGACGGTACTCATATTCCATAATTACTCGATTTTTTAACGTATCCATGAGGACGAAAAAAATTGAAATGCGATGAAAATGTAACACTAATCAATAAACAAATGACTACTTTTGGAAAAAGAATACCATGTATTTTAAAATAAAATTAATTTGTAATTTGAATTCTTAGCCAAACAAAAAATATTTTGATTTGAAATGGCCAGTACAGCAGAACGGCAATTTCATAGTTAAAGACCTATAATTAGTTTAGTGAAGCTGTTTTTAAAAAAAATACCCACAAATATTTTAAAAACATGGCTCGCCTCTGAGTGACCTACTTAATTTAGATAAAAATGCTTAAATCAATTTTAGAGTAAAAATATAGTTTATATTTATATCAAAAAATGCCAGCCACTGGTATTTGGGCTTTCTAATAGGGCATTGCAAGAATTTTTTAAAACCGATTTATTGATTCCTGAGATTTTTGTCTTAAAACAAACAAGTCTATCCTCATAATATTAGTATAGAGTATAGACTCATTCATTATCTTATCTGAAATATGATAAAAATTGAAATTTCAGAAGACATACGTAGGCGCTGACTGATGAATAATTAAATTTAGTATAACCTAACCACGTAACGGTTTAGCAACAACTCTGGGAGCCGAATCTACTATTACAATTTGTCGAAATAGAATCAAAATCGTCGCTCAATAGAAAGCCAACGGTACATTTTGTCAGTTTTTCGTAGTCTACTATTACAATCGTACTCCAATAGACTTCTATCGGGCGGCCGATAAAATTCTACTAACACGTACCTCGCCAGTGACATTTTTAATAATCTACTAACATTTCGACAACTAAAACACCGATTCTGATTCTATTCTACGGCTTGTCAATAATAGACTCAACCCCCTGATTTCAATCCTTAGCCTTATTTTGTGAGAAGAAGCAAATGCATAATTTATGCTAACAAGATTTCAGTATCATAATCTTCGTAAGTTGTAGCAGACAATACAAATAACATAATAATATAATGCATTACGCTTATCTGTAACATATTCACACTACTCCTACGTATTAGCTACTAGCCATTGTGCTTATTATTTCCTATATGTCGCTACCTATTGTAAATTTGACACAAAACCTCATTATTTTTCTAAGAATTCTATACAGTAACTAGTAGATACATTCTTCCTTGTAGGAACATCATACATACTAATAATAACTCTTTAATTAGACCTTATGATTTCACATGCATAACACTTGTGTTAAAAAGTATAAATTAAAATGGCAATTAATTTTGAAATACCTACCTACTAAATCCAAAATAGTGGCAATTTATGAAATATCTATTATAAACTAGCGGATATCTCGCAGTTTCACTCGCGTTGTGCCTATTCCCCTTGAAATTCGAGGGTAAATCTAGCCTTAGTAATTCAATATAATGTCAGCAATCTAACAGTGTACGTCCAGATAAAATCGATCCAGTCGTTTCACTGATTAGCCGGAACAAACAGACAGAAGAAAAATATATAAAGTACCACAACAGAAATGAATTACTATACAAAATTTTGTCAGTAGTTTTGTTAATCTCGCGTAATATGTGTAAAGCCTTTTGCAGTCACCGGGCGTTATATAGGAGAAAATCTATAACCATTTTTTAATGCGGACTTAAATACTAGTCCGGAAAAATAGTCTACACTGCTAAGATTTGGCAATTTTTTGCGATATACAGGCCTCCCTCCTTTAAAAATATATACAATTTAATTAATCCTTTAATGACATCTTGCAAAGTTTATCATTGTTAAAGAACATCATTCTAATTGGAGATATCTATATAAATATCCTGCAAGGCAAAGCTTTAGAATTCCATGTTTTCGACCCACTAACACATTTATCACACATGAAAGTAGTTCATGCTTAGACCACCTAATGCCAAAGTCGTAATACCCCTTACATGCACTCGTTATTAATTCTACCATAACAAATCATAATGCTGCACTACGAACCCTAAGGTGCAAGTTATCTAGGGCAAATAACACGCGTACAATCTCCAAATTAGACATGAATAGGATTGAAGGCGATTAACGCGATATCGACTTGACCCCGTGTACTATTGTGATGATCCGCAATATTGCATGTTGTATCTAATTGAGAACGTAAAAAGTGCAATACAGAAAAATACAACAGTAATAAAATTGCATAACTAAAATTATAATATAAAGCCTCGGATCACGCCCGGCCTCATTCGCTTTATGAGCCATAGGAGTAAACTGCATTTGAAAAGTAAACGTAACCCCGATAACGTGGTAATACAATTATCATACAAGCGATATCGAAATTTTGGCAACCATCTTTTAAGAAAAGTTAAAATAAATCATGATAAGTTAGAGCTCAAAAAGGCCGGAGCAAACCGTAAAGCTTTATGGCAACATATCAAAAATATTACATACACAGCGAAATAAAATTAATTTCCCTCAAGTCTATTGCAGACCCATTCATCACAGGTTATGGATGCTAATATGGTAAATAAATACTTTTTAAATGTGGGTAAAATCCTAGCCCAATAAATGCAAGCACGCTCACAACTCCCTGCAAGCAGCCCTCTCCCTTGTAGAACCCCATTGTCATCCTTTGTACTACTGAGCACCGACGAAGAAGAGGTGAAAAAAATAATAAAGAATCTGAGGGATGATCGTGTAGTTGGGTGGGATCTCATCTCTAACAAAATTATAAAAAATATAGGTAAATTGTAGTCCTATCTTTACCTATTATGTTCCAAAAATGTTTAACGTCAAGAATCGTCAAGACCTATCTCTTTATTCCTTGCACTTTCTAAAATATGGGAGTAAATTGTAAATAACAGGTTGACAAAATATTTGGATTTGCTGTGCATCACTTGACTGACTACATAGTACAACAACTGGATAAAGGCAATCAGGCATTAGGAATTTTCTTGGACCTTGCCGAGGCTTACGACACGGTTTATATTCTCATGTTTTTGAGATTTAGCTCATAGGAATAAGGGGGAACCAGCACGAATTTCTCAAAAGCTATCTACCCAGTGTGTAAAAATCGACAGAGTTCATAGTAACGACCTTGACAATACCTACTTTGGATTACCACAAAGATGGAAAGAAAAAGAATGGAGAATACTCCAGGGAAGTATATTAGGAAGTAGTATTTATTTATGCATTTTAAGAATATTTTTAATGTGCATAAATGAATAACACAAAAAACAAACAGACAGCAAAAAAAAAATAAACACAAAATTTTGTAAGTAGTTTGGTTGATCTCGCGTAATAGGGGTAAAGCCTTTTGCAGTCACCGGGCGTTATATAGGAGCAAAATCTATAACTATTGTGTAATCCAAACCACAATGCTAGTCCAAAAAAAAGTCTAGTCTGATTTATTATCGCAGCGATAATTGTATCAATATTTCTATCAATATGTGCATCACTAGATGATATTAAAAATTTATTTATAGTGCATGTATCCTCCCGCCCACCATATCACAAAAATCTGCTAAATAATAATACAGTATATCAACTTCTTAGAAATCTATTTTATCTTCATTATCATAGATGTTATCTGTGTGTATCACAAGGTATTGGAATTTGATTACAAATTGCATCATTATAGTTGTCTAATTGAAACACTTTCATTCACCTTTGACGTTGGTTATAAAGAACTAAAAACTAAGAGAAAGAAGTATATAGACATTTAGAATACAAAATACCAGCACACATGGTATCACTATAGGGGATGCCGATGACCGTGCGAAGTGGAGGAGAAAATGTTGAAAAGCGGACACCGGGCGTCGCGAGAAGCAACTGGGACAGACGCTCGGATGATGATGGTACACTTTATTATGCCATACTAGTTTACGCCCGCGGCTTCGCACTCGTGGTGAAGTTTTCCCGTTCCTGTTTCCCACAGGAACTTGTTCTCGGGATAAAAAGTAGCTTATGTGCTATTCTAATCTGTAAGCTACATAACTGTAAAGTTTCGTCAAAATCCCTTTAGTAGATTTTGCGTAAAAGAGTAACAAACATCCATCAATATCTACAAACTGTCGTGTTTATCATTATTAAAAAATTAAATATTAAAAATAAACTAATAAAAATTAATATATATAAAAATAATTATAAAAAAGTTTGAAAGTATGGTTGGATGTCTGTTACTCTTTCACGCAAAATTCCCTAAAGGGAATCACGCAGTAGGAATTTTCTTGGAACTTGCCAAGGGTTGCGACGCGGTATATATTCCAACGTTGTTCAAAAAATTATTAGTAGGATAAATTATATCAAAGAAAAATATTTCACCCAACCCGCAATTTCTCACCTCTGCTTCTTGAGCTGCTTAACCAAATGAGCTACCGAGGATATTTTAAAGTGACGAATTTTCCACCTCTTATACAGTGGCGTAGCCACCAACTTTCTAGGCGGGGCAGGGCCCCTTAAGCTCAGGGGGCCCTCGAATCCTTACCAGTAAATTTCGATCGAACTAAACTTATGAAAATTTCTCCCAAAATAAATAAAATAATATGACAGGTTGTAACCCGACTTTAATTGTAGCAACTCAGTTGAGAGATATTCGAAAGTTATACCAGTTATACCTAGGGAATGCCCCTAAATTCCTGGTCTTTGGTGGGTTGGCAGTGTTGTCAATTTCACGGTTTATTATTTATCAATTTTATTTGAGAATTGTTATTGTGAATTCTAGTCAAGACGTTTTTTTTTTGAGAAATTAAAAAATAATGAATAAACTTTTTAGTACGTCAGTATCTATACTTATTTTCTATTTAGTTTTTTTGACCTATACCTACAACAAGTATTTATTGTAACTTATATTGTTACTGTAAAATATTTTTATTACCTCTACAATATTAATTTATAAGCGACTATACAATTTGATATGACCTGACCCATAGCCTGCTGGGAGACGACTGTTGCGCCAAACGAATGCTTGGGCCTCGGTATACAAAACTCATGCGTCAGCAGTAGCGTAGTCCCTACAGTAGCTCAGCATTTTTAAGTATTTTTATAGGTATTTATAATATATATAATAATATTTGTACCTAGTTATTGATCTAAATTATGTTGATGTTAAATAAACAAATAAAATAAGCTATACTGTTTCTTTATTTAAGTTATTTGCCGGTAATGTTCATCTAAATAGCGGTTGTTAAAGTATCGTTACGTTTCTGCGGCCTTCAACTTTCACTATCGCGACATGTGGCCGGTGACGCGCGCCGCATTCGCACAAGTAAGTTTACTCACGTTTCTACCATTTGCTTGATCATCAACCTACTTACTTGCTTTATTTGACCATAATATTGTCTTTGTATTATTCTTGATTTTAGATATTTTTCTTGATTGCTTTAAAATTAAAATGGACAACACGTGTAAGTAGCAATGGGCTGGCGACATCAGTCAAAGTGCCGATGGAGCAAACGAGTTCTGGAGTGAAGACCGCGCATCGGCAAACGTAAGATGGGACGAATCCCAGCCAGATGGACCGATGATCTGGAAAAGGTTGCAGCGAGGGCAGGAAGGTGCAAGTGGCGTGAATTATGAGAGGCATAAGTACAGCAGCGAACTATATGATGATTTGATTGATTGATGAAGTTCAAGACCCCAGTCAGCCTCACTCACAAATGGTGAACCTCCATTCTAACGGATGAGGTAATTGCAAAAAGAAGGAAGAGACGAAGTGAACTGGCCCCTAAACCAGTCTACCTGACCAACACGACACAGTAAAGCCTCCCTTCCAAAATATGACTGAACATAAAGCGGAAACTGGCAATTTATTAATCAATGCAATGACATTTAAATGTTAAAAATGTACCGGAATTACTTAACAAGACAATGGAATCAGATGTGTACGATATGATTTTATTGATCGTTTTTTTTATCTACACCCATAATTTAAATTCTCTACAAAAGATTCTGAAACAGTTAGCTCATTGCCAACTTTAAAACACCTAATGTCATAATAACCATAATATCATCCAAACGGATGATAATTATAATGTATAATAACTCTCCTTTACTTTTTTTATCTCTTCTGCACAAAGGGTCTATCTACTCAACAGTCAGCCACAAACTGCTCGATGCTTGGTATCCAAAGACTTTATACTATAAGGTCTTTGTTGTTATCTGTATGAATTTCAAAAAAAGAACATTGTTATTCACGCGTGTTTAACTAACAAAAATTTTTTTTTAAAAGTATGTTATTCGAATTTCCTTCGATATAGCACTAAGCAGTTTCAGAATCTTTTATTATTATTAAAAACTAGCTGACCTGCCCGGCTTCGTCCGTGACATACTTCCAATCCCGTGGCACCCATTTAATCTCGTCGCTTATTACTTTTCCAATAATGTATGAAAGTTTCCCCGATTTGTTGACATTTATGATTACTGCTCCGCTCTCCTTTGTAGTGGCGTGATGATATATAGCTAAGAACCTTTCTCAATAAATGGGCTATCCAATACAAAAAGAATTTTTCAAATTGGTCCAGCCGTTCACGCGTGATGGCGTGACCAAGGGAAATAGGGATTAATTTTTATATATATAGACTAGCGGAGCCGGCGCACTTCGGAAATTTTAACACGGTACGACTTCAAATTAAAAAAAAGTTATCTTTAGAAACTTATAATCTAAGTTATTAAAGTATTAAAAATCAACATAATAATATAATTTCAACAGCAGGTAGACACAACCTGCGTCTGTCTATTTCAACACGGCAATGGGCTCACCACCTATTACGTGGGACAGGTCAGGGCTACCCCTTCGAGGATAAGGCGTTATGGATATAATAATGGATATTTTCTTATTATTTAAAAAATCAACAGTGAGAGACATATGCCCGGGGAATGCAGCTTCACATTAATATTTTAAAAACATTTTTTTACGTTTGTCTTTTATTTGTTAAGACGATTTCAATAATTATATTAGTTTATTAATTTGTTCTTTAGCTATCCAAATATCACATAAGGAAGGAACTGGCTGCGTTAGTTCAGCGAACACGCGGTAATGTAATGGTGATACTAGTAGCTTTGGTGAGGTCAGAACGTCCACGTACAAAAGGGTCTCTTTCGCAATATACCGTTATGTAGGTAATAACATCAGATAACATCCAAAATTATACAGTTTCGGAAGAGAATGTGAACTAATTTAGAAAAGAGAAGAGAGAAGGAATAATGAAAACGAAATAGACATTCGTACACATGTTGTCTATACTTTTATACTTTAATATAGAAAGCTGAAGAGTTTGTTTGGTTGAACGCACTAATCTTAGGAACTACCGGTCGTATTTAAAAATTGTTTTTTATGTTAGATAGTCCATTTATCGAGGAAGGCTATAGGCTATATATCATTACGCTACTACCCTGAGAGCAGAGCAGTAATCATAAATGTCGACAAATCAGGCAATGTAAGCATTATCGTAGAATTTATAAGCGATGGGATTAAACAGGTGCTACGGAAGTTCGATATGTCACAGTCGAAGCCGTGTCGATCATCTAGTCAAACCATAGTCTATATTTACTTTCCAGGAATAGAAATGTATGTACCTATTTTAATCCCAGGGCTCGGGACAGCAACGTTCTAGAATTAGCATTCATTTCTACTTTAAGTAGTACTTCACATTATAATTTAAAATACCATAAAATCGTCACAAAATATAATTAGATTCTAGATTATTTAAATTTTATAAGTAGATATATGTGCTAGTGCCATAATGATATGGATGCGTGTTTTATTTAATTAGCCGTGTCCAAAACAGTTATACTTACTTATCTATCTAAATGATAGGCGCCGCTTGTCTCCAAAATCAAATAACCAGAATGAATAATTAAATATGTTCATAAATTATTCAGTTAATGAAGTAGTAAGTAGCGGTGCATTTAAACCTTTAATACATAGTATAATATCTGTAATTTATAAATTTGGTATATTTTACAGAGAGAAATGTGTGTAATATTTTTATTTGTTTTATGTTATGGAATGATTTGAGAGCCTTGGTCTACCCTGACTCCTTCTACACTCTTCCTTTGCACAATATATATTCTTCGTCAATCGTTCCTCATTAATTCGTTGAACGTGTCCAAACCAACGGAGAACGCCAAACTTTGTAATTAGTCAAACATAATTATAGTATTATTCAAAAATATTAATAGAAACTATTTCGTTTCTATTTATATTTTTATATTTTGTTAACTAACTAACTATCTTCACGCTGTATTCCTGACGGGGTAGTCAGAGAGGACAGATCGCCAGGCTTCGCGATCCATGCATACTTCTTTCGCTTCTTCAAGATTCATTAATCGCTTCATACACCCACGTCTGGGTATCGGAGTACTTTTGACCTTTCCGTTTATGAGCAATCCGCTAGCGTGGTCTTCATATGTAAGTCTCGGCCTACCCAGACTTCTTCTTCCCTCTGCTTTCGCACAATATATATTCTTCGTCAATCGTTCCTCACTCATTCGTTGGACGTGTCCAAACCAACGGGCACGCCCTTTTCCAGCTTAGCGCTGACAATTTCATTCAAACCTGCCATATTGCGTATCACTTCGTTCCGTATTCGGTCGGCTAAAGTAACGCCGCACAATTTTCGAAGTGATCGCATCTCCACAGCATTCAATTTACTTTCATGCATCTGCTGACATACCCAGGTTTCGCTACCGTAAAGCAAAGTTGGCACTAGCACTGCGTTATGAATCGCCAGTCGTGCTTCTTTTACGATGCTTTATCGCTTTACTAATTGGGACAAAGCACCGTTAACTCTGTTACCGGCAGCTACTCGCCGTTCTACATCCGAATCACATCTTCCATCCGCGCTAAACATACTCCCTAAATACACAATTTAATTCACTTGCTCTAGACGTTCCTGGTTAACCCTAATCTCGCATTTAGTTCTTACGTCATCTCTTTCAAATATTAGAACCTTAGTCTTACTTGCATTTAAGCGAAGACCCTTACTTTCACACTCCTCTTTCATATTAGTGACTAATGCCTGAAGGTCGGCTTCTGATGAGGCCATGAGCACCGCATCATCAGCCTACAGCAGACAGTTTACTGAAAAGTCACCCAAATTCACACCCATATCACAATCTTTCAATTTCTGCAGGCAACTGTTCAGATACACTATGAACAGCCAGGCGGACATGACACAACCCTGTTTGACGACTGTACAGACATTAAAAAGAGGTGACACATCCCCCCCTACTCGCACGCAAGCCTTACAGTCCTTATAAAGCGACTGTATTGCCCGCAGTAGCGAGCCGTCCACACCATATCCGGGCAGCAAATCCCACAGAGTTTCCCTCACAACGTTATCAAATGCTTTCTCCAGATCCAAAAAGCGCAGAAAACCTTCTGGCTGATAACCAGAAACTTCTCCACGATCATGCGGAGAGAAAACACTTGATCCATGCAACCTCTTCCAGGTCGGAATCCGCATTGAGCCTCCCATAAATACCTTTCAGACTTTTCTTGCATTCTTGCCGTTATACTCTTTGCATACACCTTACTAGCTAAGCTGACCAAGCTGATCGCCCTGTAGCTGGAGCAGTTTAGGCGCAAGCCTTTCCCTTTGTAAATAGGTACTACAACTGCTATTCGACAGTCATCTGGGACCTCACCCGTCCGCCAGCACAAGTTGCATAACAGACATAGTGTCCCAGACGCGCGACCCACCGTACTCTCAGCAGTAACTCTGGCTTTTCCCTCAGCCTTACCACATTTCATACTTCTTATCGCTTGTTCAATTTCTTTCATACAAATGACTTCAATGACATCGGGATCCGGAGCATCGAAGTGAGCTCCACTTCCCGATGTGGCATCTCTGTCTTTTCTTGCATACATCTTTCCATAATATTCACTCCATCTCTGCAGGACGTCAGTTTGGTCTGTTAGGACGTCATTGTTAACACTAAGCACTTTATTCATACTGCAGATTGCCAAACGACTCCGGGTCTTGCCTACCTCTTTCCAGAAGAGCCTGGCATTATCCCGGAAATTGGACGACAACCTTTCATCCGCTTTCATTCTGCACCTTTCACGAGCTTCTTCTATCAGTGCCTTCGTGTTAACTTTTTGCAGCTTGTATCTCTCTTTCATATTAAAATCATTCCGCGAGGCTAAGTAGTCTAACCATGCTCTCTTCTTCATTTAAATTGCTTCTTTCACTTCCTCACTCCACCATGCGTCACGCTTATTACTGCTGCCTCTTATCGTTTCTCCACACACTTTCACAGCGGCATTTACCATACTATCCCTAAGGTTCTGCCATACATTTTCCACATTCTCACTACTAACATTGACGTCGCCAAGCTTTTCGGCTACCCTTTCTTTATATTTATCCCTAATGGACGCATCCTGCAGCTTCCAGCTTTTGATGCTATAAGTTGACTCAGGTTCAGGACACTCGGTACGATGACGCCAACCCGCGAACAGACCCCTAATCCTAGTTATTACTAGGTAGTGGTCTGATCCTAGCTCAGCGCCTCGATAAACCCTTGTGTCCATCACCTGTTTACGGAGCCGACTATCTATTAGGAATAGATCTATCATGCTTCTCTTTGACTTACATCTCCTCGTATATGAACATATGAATTTTTTAAATATATATAGTTAAATATAATAGTTATTTAATCACAAACAAATTCATATGAATTTGTTTGTGATTGAACATTGTGTTCGCCACAAACAAATCCTTTTCCTTACAAAATGCCAGTATAAGCTTGCCAGCGTCGTTCACCCTTTTACGAGTTCCCGAGTACCGACTCAAAACCATCGCGAGCGGTACCCACCCTTCCATTCAAGTCTCCACATACTATAAGTCTTTTATTTCCTTCTATCACATTTAGAGCTTCTCTCATACTCTCCCAGAAGTCCTCTAGCTCACTCGCGTTCGACGAAGATACTGGCGCGTAAGCAGCTACCATGAAAATCTTCGTCAAACCAAGTTTTAGACGGATCCAGAGGCCAATCGCGAGGACAACAAAATTCCAACCCCCCGACTGCCATGCTCGCTCTCTGGTACTCCAGACCAAAGCGCGAGCAACCCACCCGCGAGCTCCAAGACTTCGCTGCCCTTGCGCTTTGTCTCTGTCAAGTACACTACATCTAACTTTCTCTCATTCATAACATCCATCAACTCATTCATCTTATCCGCCATTCCTCCCCTAACATTCCACGCAGCTATCCTGCACTCCATTCTCCACTTCCCGCCGTGTCGGGCCGCGCGTGTAGGGTGGCTGTCCCCTACGCCGCTCTGGCACACACTTTTCGCACCAGCGGGGACAAACTGGTGCGCGTCGCCTCGGGGGCACGCCCTAACATAGTTCGCCCTTGCGGTGCTCGTGTTGGAGTAGAATTGCAGCCGTAGCGCTAGAGATGGCGACGTGCACGCTTCTACTCTTCATCCCAATTTTATTAGCTCTATAAATTAAGCTGTATTCCGCCACTTCGCTAAGCCCAATCCACTCCAATCCCAAACTTACTATCTTCAACGTAAATACTCATGATCAGCTACACAATGGTTCAAGAATTAGTACATGATATCACTACTAAACCTATTTGCGTTGCAGATTGAAATTAATTGAACCTTAGATTAAAACCGGTGAATATGTCCAAACATAGTCTGTTTCGGAATTTAGTAAACACCTTATTGGTTTTGCCGAAATAATATCGATTTAATATTGAGAGCACTGCAATTTTGTTGTATGACATACATCTCAACTTCCTTTTGCTAACCCACGCATTACCTTACTGTGCTGCAATGTTGCGCGGAAATTATAATAAAGATAAAAAAAAATAAAGAAATTATTGATATAACTACTATGATACTAACAACATTGATACTAACAACAATGTTAGTAAGTCATTGATACTAACAACTAGGTTAATAAATCAGTCAAATGTACTCAGATACCCAGACGTACATGTATGAAGCGATATACGAATCTATAGGAAGCGAGAAGTATGCATGGATCGCGATGTCTGGTGATCTGTCGTCTCTGACTACCCCGTCAGGGATACAGCGTGAAGATAGTTAGTTTTAGCTAATTATAATTATTATAACCATTTATGAGTCTGATTTCATTCAAATTTAAAAATGTCTAATGCCATTTACTCATAAATTAAATATGAAATAAATATATAAAAACAAAACGTGAGCGCATGTGCAAAAATGTGTTTGCAATATTTATTATTTTACTAAAGTATTTATAGATATTCAGACATCTATAAAAAACAAAATTATAAAAAATATTAAGATATTTTATATAATTTTCACCTTTAAAATCTTTGTTAAGTTGTTGATGCAGCAAAGCCGCAAACGGAACTTCGTGAAACATAATTGTGTGCATTCCTGAGACAATTTCCGAATGTATATTGTAACTTTTAAACGCGTTAATTCACTTCTTTTACTTCCCAACAATCTGGCGCCATTTATCTTTAAAATATCTTAAAATAAAACCAATAATGTCATAGTAGTAGTGTATGCGAATTATGCGACTAACGTGCTGGGGTTTCGTGTACCTCTATTATGTCATAGAAAATTATTGCAAATAAACATGAGTTAGATACATAATAATGAAGAAAATAAAAGGAAAAATAGATAAAAGATGATAAAACCAAAGAGTAAATTACGATACAATACTGGTTTTGGGTTTGTATTTTAACTATATCATACTATCTATGTATTTAGAAATACATAAGTAAGTTCATCAGTTGTCTAGATCCCCATACAACAAGCTATTTATTTTGGCTAAATGACGCTGTGTTATAAAGTCCCACGCTATTTATTTATTATTTGTACAGCTCTTAAAGTTGAATTCTAAATCCTGCTTCTTTGAACATTAACCTCAAGGTGTATACACCTACGGTTCATAATGACAAATCGTGACCGATGTACACGAGGGATGTATTTAGTGACAATAAAAACGCATGGCAACAAATCCACGACATCTTTGTTGCACAGATAAACTATTCATTCACCGGATATGTTCGAGGTATGATAATGAATTCGATTGTGTGTGTGTGCGAATTCGTTTGTGTAAAGAGCTAAATTGCTTTGTACTATATTCAAGACGGCATAAACTGTACAAAATGATTGTGTGTCTACATTAGAGCCATGCCTGTTTTATACATCCGCTTAAACTCTGTTTAGCAATAATATTATTGTCATCATTTGCTCAGGTTAGGTAAGCGAGTCTTTGAATGTTTACGATAATAGAAAGTATTTTACGTGAATAATAGCAGAGGACATTTATAGACCGTACTATGGCATGTATTACATATTTTTTTCAAAACTCAAGAAATGTTTTAGCGTAGTTTCGCTTCTTTAGGGGGTGAGTAAAGAAGGATGGGGAGGGCTTCGGGTGTTATTTCACTTCTTTATACGGTTCGGCTGTTTTTCCACTTTCTTGGGCAGGTGATGGGCCCGTAACTATCACATCACGTCACCGTCTAGGGCCTGCTTCTGAAAGAACTCCGAGGAGCCCACCCACTGACCCCCGGTTATGGAGGTTGGTAGTCTTTGGCGAAGACAAGTCTGCGGCACTCTCGCCACGGACTCCGGAACTCGGGAAGGAAAGTACTCTCCCGAGTTCTGCAGTCGAGCATGACTTGTTCACAAAACAACGAACGATGTTTCCTTTTACTAACGCTGGAGTGCAATACTACGCTATGCTAATAATCAGGAGGGTACGGTAACCTTTTACCTATCCTAAATCCCTATCCTTGAGGAGTTCGGTTCGTCATTTTTCTTTACAAATAGTTTAAGATTATTCCAGATAGCTGTGCGCTAGGATTAACTAATCAAGGGCGTGTGGCGAGTTTTTCCGCTGCGTTCTCTCCTTAATAGTTATATGAGGGATTTCTGCCATGTAACGCCTGATTCTATCAGTTAGTAGAGTTTGATTAATTATGCAACGATTTTACCTAAACAGTTTAGAAAATTGCCCATTGACCGAATATATAAACTGATGAAAATAATTAAACTTACCCGGATCGCAGAAGCTTGGTGTAATAATTGCAAGTATCGCGACAAACACGAATTCGCAACAAAGTCGGCGTCCCACGCTTACTTGCGTGGCCATAGTGTACGAGTTAGCCTGTAAAAAAAAATAAAGCGCATAAATAAGTTAATAATTGACATTTTACCTGAGATCTTTAATGTAATATATACATCTAGTTACGTTTTATAAGTATCTAAGTAGCTAGTGTGTATGTTGAATAAATTTAATTCAATACATTTTCGCTCCATTTTTACAATATAAAAAACAAATGAAGCTCTGTGAGTTTTTTTATTGTTAGCAGCGTCGGTTTATTCATTATGTATTATAACCTCTTTGGTCAATTACACTTCGATGATGATTTTAACTAAACTAAAAATCACCTAATTTTTTTAAATAAATATTTTAATTATTTAAAAATATGTAAAATTAGTACAAAATAACTGACACTTTATAAAAAAGTTTAACTTATTCATGTAATAATGTAAAGATTTTATTAACTAATAACTTGTGCAATCCCTGTATGAAAATAAAAAACACAATTAGGTATTCCGTAAAAAAAATTTGCTTGTTATGGAAAATATTTACAGCCCCGGTTTTTGAGTAATAACATGTAGGTATGTATGGGTGTGAGAAGCGTGATAAGTTGAAAATCCTTCCAACAGGGTTCTTGATGGGTTGGGTTCTTACCAATAGGGAGGTAGGGAGAGAGTGAATAAGTTAAGTGGAATATCTCCACAGAACGGGCATATTTTTTCATTGTGTGTTAGAGGGGTTCGGTAATGATAATCTTAGATTGGTTGGGCTCTCGAACTTTTCTCAATCTTAGTATGCGGTGTCGGAGGTATATGTGGTAAGAGTGAGGTATAATACGAGTAGGCTGGTGGTGTAGAGCGGGCCTTAAAGGGTCGGCTATGGTTATGGTTCCCGATCACACCGCGCGAATTTTAAAAGGTTTTGCAGCAAATACAACCTCGGGAAGGCTCAGGTGATAATGATTTGACTGCTTAATCTGAGCTACTTCCATTACACGGTGAGAAACACAAATCAGATCTATCTGTCAATCTGTTCTCTCTAACTCCGTTAGACGTGAGAAAGTTGAAAAGTATAAACTAAGTATCACTGTCAATTTTAAGATTTATCCATTAAAGTATAAATAATACTACTAAACTAAATACCTACTATCTTCTACAAATCCTACTACCTACTACATAAACATGGTTTGTGAGTATTTTATTTACTACTCGGGACTTCACGCGAAATAATTTACATTCACGACATTCAGTCCAGCCGCGACCACAGGCGCTGCAACGCGCTCGAAACGTCGGTGTATTTAAGTGATTTAAGTAAGTACGAAATTGTTTCGAGTGAAGTCCCGAGTAGTATATAAAATATCAGTATAAACCGAGAAAGTTTAAAAACATGGTTTGTGAGATTATCAACTCCACATTTCTAATTCAGAAAATGGTTGGTTGTTTCAGTTTACCAAACTGTACATATGCAAGTACAGTTTGGTAAAAAAGAATGCACACGTAACAGTGCTGACTATTAAATAAAAAAAAATACAAAGTATACTTAGTATTTTTTTCGGCAAAACGCCTATGATTGTATATATTATGTAGGTACCAATAATTTTATTACTGTATAAAATAAACATTGTTTTTTTTTAATTTTATTGAACACCTACAACCAGTCGCTCTTATCAACATTATTTTCCATATTCCAAGGTTACTCGGCATAATTTTGTTAAAGTTTTACTTTATTTATTTTCTTTTTTGTTCGTGTTCAGTATAGTACTTAAAAATAAAAAGGCCTACATTTTAATCGTACCTCATTATTGCTATTAAATAAGTGACATTTTGACATTATAGCTGCTTAGCAAACATGCAAATCATTAGTTTCAAGACGTTTTTGCTAAGCTGCACTTATCTATATTTCTATACTAATACATAAAGCTAAAGAGTTTGTTTATTTGTTTCTTTCGTTGAACGCGCTAATCTCAGGAACTTCTGATCGAATTTGAAAAATTCTGTTTGTGTTGGATAGCCTATTTTTCTAGGAAGTCTACTAGGTTTAGGTTCATCACGCTACTACCCTGAAGAGCGGAGCAGTAATCAAAATTGACGAAAAATATGGCAAATTATATTTTTGTAGAAATTATAAGAGATGGGTATAAATTAGTGCGACGGTAGTTCGAAGTATGTCACGGGCTAAGCCGTATCTAGTTTATTATAAATCGTCTTTCTTCGTTTTTTTTAAATAAACAAAAGAATATATCAGTGCGGGGCTCTGTCACTCGGAAATATGCACTAACCTACCTACGGCAATATTAGAATTGGTGACTCGAGTGGTGATAGAATAGATACAAAATGTCACCAACATAATTCATACCGGGTATCGTAAAAGGTAACTAAGGGAACACTTTCGCAAAAGTACCTAATGAATCAGAACTCTAATTGTCATCCAGGTATTTATTATATAAGTTTATTGGTGTTGTTATTAGCTGTTGGTCTTCCAATAATAAATAAATAAATAAATAGGAAGCGCAAGCACGCAAAAAAAAAAACCAAACCCCGTCAGGGATACAGCGTGAAGATAGTTAATTTTTAGTTAGTTACTAAAACACGCAAATTGTTTAATCCTTGTGAAAGACCTATCCTCTCCTGAGATTATTAAAATTGCCGCAAGCATGTCTTTGCCGTTTAAAACACTTAGTTATTGGCATGTCTATGAGATTTATTTCATTAGCAGCTTCAACAAATGCTTAGTCATAGTGCTTACTAAAATTCTCACTTTATTTCAACATCTTCAATACTCTTAAATGCTTTTCATGCCATTCAAACCGAATTGAAGCTTCGTAAGTGTAATTTTAAAAGCTTAGATACTCAAGTATCTAATGCAACCACCGTCATAAACATTGCTGACTATTGCTCCTCAAGAAAATCAGCTTTTTGCCGAGTACAAATTAAGTGACGTAGCAGAAAACTACAATTGATTTGTGAACTACGAATATATACCTTACCCAAAGGCTTGAAACTATAATAATAATAATAACACTTTCCACTACTTGATTAGAACTTTCTTTCACAAATTAACTGAGAGGGATTTATGCCTTCTGAATTTAACATTTAAATACTTATTTTATTTTAATTATTTATTTTTAAAGTGAATTCAAATAACTAAATAGTCTATGGTTAATTCAAGCATGTACCTGTGCTATTATTAATATCGATATAAATTGTGATATGAAAAGTGATTTTTGAAAAATCACGTTTGTTATCGTAAATACTTAAAGAGGGAGGCTTTTACATACTTATTTTATTCTGTTTTTAGTATCTGTGGTTTTATGAGGGCTACAAAAATATTTCATCTGTGAAAATTTTATCTGTTTAGCTACCACAGTTCGTGTTATACAGCCTGGTGATAGACAGGCAGACGGACAGCGTAGTCTTAGTAGGTAAAAGTAAACAATTCGCAAGAATAAGAGTGTCAGTGTCACTTTCGCTGGTATGGTTCATGTCTTGCAGTAACCGCCGGGCTACGTGGCCAGCAAATATCCGGCGGCAGAAGCGGTATGTTTCTGCCGGGTCTAGGTAAAAGAGTAAGACTCAAGAAGTGCTGGCACGACGTCATATTAACAACATCAACATACGTACAATTGGTCAGTGAGATTATTTATTTGCAAGTTATCCTTTATACTAGTGATGTCGATGATCATGTGCGTGGGATTTAATATAGAAATATTATAAAAAATCGAAAGTACAAGAGCTGCAGAACATTCGGTAATATGTACGAATAACTTCAACACACTTAGCTCTGCAATTGAAATAATAATAGTCGTAATCCGTCCGCTAACTGGGTCACTATATAGTTTACTTTAATACCTTGTGCATCCATTATTTCGAAAGGCTAGTCGTAACTGGTATCATTGATCTCATGAAGTTAATAACATTATTGTAAGTAATACCTGTTACATGTCGTAAATGATTGACCTACTTACCTTCTACTACCTACTACCTACGTCCTTTATAAAAATACATACAAAAACATCAAATACAAAAAATATGATCAAATTGACTGAAGATAATATTCATACAATACAGTTATACCTAATCTTTATGGATATCTAGATCAAAATGAAAATTTTAAAAGAGAATATGAGTAGAATTAACATAGAATACAAAATAATCGTGTTTTGATTTTGGAACCGGTTTTGAATTCAAATATGTATTTTTAGAAGTCATTGTTCGAGGTTGGTTTATTGGCCAATTTATTCAACCGATTCGATTCGAATTCGATTTAGACCGCATTGTCTACACTAATATTATAAAGAGGAAAACTTTGTTTGTATGTTTGTTTGTTTGTAATGAAAAGGCTCAAAAACAACTGGACCGATTTTAAAAATTCTTTCACCATTTGTAAGCTACATTATCCACTAGTAACATAGGCTATATTTTATATGGAAAAAAATAGGGTTCCGTATGATATTTGGGTTTTTCGGACACAAGGTGTAAAAAATCAACCAGAAAAGTTTCTTATTTTGCGTACGCTGCCTAAACTATAAAAGATATATCCATAAAATGTTCTAATTAATTGTAGATCTTATAAATATCTACAAAAAAGTCCGCCACACAATATACCTATCTATGTCGAGTGAGGCACAACAACCATTTTTTTCATTTAAAAACCTTGAATTTTTTGGACTACATTTAAACGCGTTTATTTTACTCAATGAAATAGGCAGCGTATTAGCGTATAGGCAGCTCACGTGAAGTCGTTAGAATCTACACAAAAAGGTTTTCTCGCGTAAAAAATATGTTTACCCGGGATATAAAGTAGGTACCATAAGTATTAATTCAGGAAATATCTCGCACAGGATATTAAGTTCAAGCAGTTTCACCCGCTTGTATATTATTCAGTTGTAAGTAACTCATCAACAAGTATTTCTATCTCATACAGTTTTTTGTTGTTAAAAAGCAAATACTTCAGAAGTTGTTTCATACGAATAGCCCACGCGCCACCTTCTTTAACTAATGTCTCTTTCTTTGTCTGTTTCTCCTATGAGGCGCTAACGAAGTTGCGCACGTCAGCTAGTCAGGTACAAACTGATCTAAATCTACAATTTTGTAAGGCTCACTAGCATCATATTTTTTATTTTGATCTTCTTCTTTCTGGATGTAAAGCCTGGGATCAGTTTTTATAGACTACCGCTACGAAATGGATTTTTTTTTATTTCGCCATTTTTAGCGACTGCTGTCTGAAGTCCCCAAACTCTGGGTTCTCGGGAAAGCCTCATTAGTCAACAATAGCACCACGCACAGCGTAAATCCTATCCATTGATGTATCCTATCCTTTAGTTTTATAAAAATATCACTTATTTTTTTCGTTTTCGTCACCGTTTGATTTCGGCGAGGCTACAACACCGACGTCACCTTCGTACACCGAAATATTCAAAAAGATGTTCCATTGAGATGTTTGGCCAACATTATTGCATATTCTTGAGCAATACGAGATCTGTAATCATGTGAACATTGTAATACTACCTACATTCTTACTTGAATATAATTATTTGGTTTGCAATTTACGCTTTGCTAGAATTATCTCAATCATATCTGAATTTTTTTTTTATGTCGAAATAACAATGCAATGAAAATAAATTAAAGCAACAATATCTATGTTTGTTATGTTTATATGATTATGAAGAACTCACGGTCGTATTTGCGAAGTACTATATTAATGATGTGCATAGCTTGTGCTTTCCCGATGTTTCTACCGGGTAACACCAGTCGTGGTTACGGATTGACATCATTACACCATACAATACGTTTGTTGAATTGAAGCAACGGGATCCATGATTGCCGATAAAGTCTGACGCACGGTTGCAACGGATTTGAACATAAGTCGTGGGGGTTCCAGCTCCGTATTACACTGCCGATACGATCCGATTCCTAATATAGCAAATGCAAAACTGAAGGATGTAACCTAACTTAACAACCAGGTTTTTTTTTCTGTGAAGATAAAATTGTGATATAGTGGCCGATTGTGGTACTGAGACTGCATTGTACCAATATTATTTTTAAAGTCCGGTGGCAATAAGATTGATTGAAATATTAAATGAAAAATTATAATAAGATGAAAATTGGACTGTATTATTTTGATTAAGACATCTGCCTTAATCAAAATATTACTTGGAACCCTGTAAATCTTTACAGGGTTCCAAGTCAATTATTAAAGCAATAGTTGGTGACCGTGCTACAGGCTTTTTTTCATGTGATAATCCTTATGGAAACTATGACGGTCTTCTACCGACTAAAAGCACACAATGTCCTTCCATGCCTACGGCCGGGAATCCTAAGTGAGTTCGGAAAGATAACCCCCAGGGCTCTTAATATATCGTTATTTTATATAATATATTCCCGAGTAGTATATATATTTATATACTACTCGGGACTTC
This sequence comes from Thumatha senex, assembly GCA_948477245.1. Lineage (NCBI taxonomy): Eukaryota > Metazoa > Arthropoda > Insecta > Lepidoptera > Erebidae > Thumatha > Thumatha senex. Next base: position 11,701,502 of record OX419735.1, read on the forward strand.
ACGCGAAACAATTTTGTACTTACATTCACCGACGTTTCGAGCGCGTTGCAGCGCCCGTGGTCGCGGCTGGACTGTTGAGTTGACATTTAATTCCGCCGCGACCACTGGCGCTGCAACGCGCTCGAAACGTCGGTGAATGTAAGTACAAAATTGTTTCGCGTGAAGTCCCGAGTAGTATATCAAATACTCTTAATATATCATACTTAAGACATACTACATATTTTCATTTTTAAATTTATTTATCCTACTTATATTATAAACGCGAAAGTTTGTATGGATGTTGGTAACTCTTTGACGCAAAATCTACTGAATGGATTTTGATGAAAAAGAATATAGCTTAACATCAGAATAACACATAGGTAACTATTTATCCCGGGAACAAGTTCCTATGGGAAAAGGGAACGGGAACACTTTACCACGCGTGCGGAGCCGCGGACGTCAACTAGTAAAATATAATACTAATTTGAAATGTTTACTACATTAACACATTCATTAATTAAAATTAATATGGCTGACAAACCAAATTTGTTTACAAAATAACGTACCAACGCAACTTGGCGTCTAATTTGTGAAATGATTGTTTTGAGTTTACGGCATACTAGCCATTAAATATTAATATGTTGGAATTGTCATGATCACGGAAGAACGTAGCATAAAATCTAGAAAAAATGATTAGAATAATGTAATAGGTATATTAAATTTCATTCATCACTTTAAATATATTAATGTTATCTTTAGTTTTAGTGTATGACATTTTGTAAGCGCCGTTAAAACGGTCTATGCAAAATAAATACATTTTTATTATTTTATTTAAATAATAAAATAAACATCCTTCACGCCTTATCCCCGAAGGGGTGGCAGAGGCATATTATATGCCCACTTTTCACCGTGTGGATTCCTGTCCCACGTAATAGGTGGTGAGGCCATTGCCGTGTTGAAATAGACAGACGCAGGTTGTGGCTACCTTCTGTTGAAATTTTTCAAGCCGATAAGGCATTCAACCAGGCTTAACAACTGCCATTTTACTGGCAACCGGGACCAACGGCTTAACGTGCCTTCCGAAGCACGGAAACGCTCGCAAATGTAAATGCCACAAAGTGGTCACCCATCCGAGGACCAGCCATAGTGAAAGTTGCGTAACTCAGTGATCGTTTACAGAACACCGATACCGCGGGGCCACGAGCGCTTTTTATTTTATTTTATTTTATTTTATTTTATTACCTAGTCAGGTCATAAGTATTGTCACACAGTAAAAACTTTTCTTTTAGAATGCTGGCCACAAAATAGTTTATTGAATTCGAATTTCGAATTGTTCATTTAAAAGAAAAGCGCTCGTGGCCCCGCGGTCTCAGTGTTCTGTAAAACGATCACTGAGTTACGCAACTTTCACTATGGCTGGTACTCGGATGGGTGACCAATTGGTTAATATGTTAATTATTAATTTTTAGTCCATTCCACCCATTTTGCATCCATGAGGATTTTAACACGTATATAAAAAACCTATTTGAAATATCCAAAACTATTTTTATAATATACATTATATGTTTGTACTTAATGCTTTTGTAACATTTGTATTGTTATCTTTGATTAATTCTAAATAGTAATAAACTATTTTCACGCTGTATCCCTGACGGGGTAGTCAGGGAGACCAGATTACCCTTTCACTTCCTGCAGAATCATTAAGCATTTGATACATGCACGTCTAGGTATTCACTGCCATTTACGCCACCGAGGTACTCGAAATAATAATCACAGAATTAATAATTAAACAATCAACTCCCATCATACGCTTTTGTTGTTTCTCATGATAAACCGATAAGTGTCTGAATTATATAAGAAAATAATGGTTGGTCAAATATAATAGCGCTTAGGCAAGCGGTGCGTGATTTGACCCATTTGCAGACAAGGTTGCCTTGCCAAACTACCGTCGGCGCACGCGCATACTGCAATACTATCATCTGCAGCATCATCTTTGTTTGATCTTTGATGACTCTTATCGTTTAACATTAACAAAGATTTTGCGAAATTTTGCCGTATGTATTAAAATACCTTATTTTTTCAGTATCAAGTAGAAAAACAATAAGGAAAAGCACGATTTTCCTCTTATCACATCTATACTAATTTATAAAGCTGATGAGTTTGTATGTTTGTTTGTGTATTTGGTTGAATGCGCTAATCTCATTAACTAACTAACTACCTTCACGCTGTATCCCTGACGGGGTAGTCAACTATTGGTCCGAATTCAAAAAAATATTTTTGTGATAGATTGCCCTTTTATTGAGGAAGGCTATGGACTATATATATACACTACAACCCAAAAGAGCGGAGCAGTGATCAAAAATGTTGACAAATGGGGAAATTTTTATACATAATTGCAGAATTTAGTTCGAGACTACCAGGACTTTAAATGGTCGTGCTAATTAGTGTCTAGCACATATGACCTTTTAGCCTTTTTGTTACCACCTCATTAAAAAGGCAACAGGTTTAAAATTTCTTCCAAATTTAACATTTTATTTTATTAAATTTAATCGGCCCTTTAGACCCACCCCAGTTGCGTGCTTCGGAAGGCACCTTAAGCCGTTGGTCCCGGTTGCCAATGAAATGGCAGTCGTTCAGCCAAGTTACGGTCGGAGGCCTTATGGGCGGCTTAAAAAATTTCAACAGCAGGTCGCCACAGCCTGCGCCTGTTTATTTCAACATGCTCCTGCCTACACCTTCGGGGATAAAGGCGTGACAATATATGTATTGCAGAATTTATAAACAACGGGATTAAATAGGTGCGACGGGAGCTCGAAGTACGTCACGGGCGAAGCCGTGGGGGTCACCTAGTATAAAATAATGTGTAAACGTCTCAGATTAGCAATAATCAAAATAAATTACATTAACCGTTCAAAAAGCTGAATAACACAGAAATTATTTTAACCTATAATCAAAACGGAAAGAAGAAAAGGTCGGAAGTCAACCCCCTAGATTACAGGAAGGCGAGAGGTAAGATATGACACAACAAATAGTAGTTTATCACTTATTGACTGAAATATGACCTGGGATACACCGGCGATATCTCTATCTTCATCTATACAGATAAAGAAAATTTTAATGTCTGTAATTATAAGTTAACAGCTTTTCTTTCAATGCATATGAAAGTACATAGGTACAAAGAAATATTTAACTGTTTGTTCCGGTCTCATATGTCGAAAATCACTGACCTAAACTCGACTTCCTCAGTGGCAGTCCCAGGTCGGAACAAATATTTGTGTGATCCACAAATGTGTGTTTCGGGGTTCGGGTGTTTCCTATGTATAATATATATATATATTTAGAAATATACTTACCCCACAATATTTATTATCATTAACCTGATTTTAACAACATTGGTAGATAGCTGAGGTTATAACGAGTAATTTAGACTACATTTTATATCTATATATCATTCTATATCACATATTCCCACGGCAAAGGGTAGTACGCACGTGAATTCATGAAGCTTCCGTTAGTCCGATACAAAAGGTTTGTATAAAAATGAATGGTGACTAAAACTCGAAGTACAAATACATTAAGTTCAAGTAACAGTCCTTTTAGCAATGTCACCTTCAATTGTAAGTTTCCTTTCTTTAGTTAAACCTTCTACCATTGTTTTAAAAACTACCACAACCAAGATAAAATCGAAACTGTAATTTATACAGGAAACTGTGACATGAACATAACTGTTTTAATGCAAATAATATTTAATACGATGATTGACTTGATTGATTGATTGTATGCCGCATAATTATAATAGGCAGAATGTCAACGAAGAATCTGTACACAGTGATTCATACGGATTTTACTTACGCATATTATATACGATCGCATCTACCTATACACAAAAGTCATTATTGGTAGGATACACGAATGCTTTATTTGATTCATGGGAAAACCTTCACGGATGCTTCACTTCAACAATCTCACGTAGCTCTGACGTATGATCGATATAGTTCCGTCTATAGTAACATCATCTCATGAATAATTCTATTTTTTAAAAATAGACATAAGTACTTTATTAAATGTTTTCTAAATAGTAGAATATTCTTAGTGTTATGTTATTTGTTATGTTTTGACGAAAATTAAGAAAAACAAAATAGTTATTTTAAAAATATTAAATTTCAATGATTTCGCTACACAAATTGAAATTATTATAAATTCGATATTTAAATATTTATCGCAAAGAGGTAAATCGTTCATCCTCTTAAACAACGTTTTCGAAACTTATATTCAGATCAAAAAATAAGTTTAACATAATTAAATATTCATAATTATTTAGCACCGCAGTTTTGGGAATTTATAACTATATATCTATTCTGTGAATTCTTAGGCTAAAAAGTAAATACTGTTACTCAACAATATTATTGTATTGGCTAACTTACTCACGATTTGTCACGTATCTTTGTTAATTTTGCAAGAAGGATGAATAATACTTACAAACTGTCTTTTACTTCTACATCCTATTTGTCTTTGCAATACTACTTGTCTTTGTTAAACATTTCAATGCTTTTTATTATTTTCACGGTTTTATAAAAATGTTGTCAATATCTTACACAGTTATGATAATTATGATACTGAGTGTGTACTACAGAAGCTTATCAAGATTTTAGAGGCCTCAGTCAACGTCACCTATAAATCAGTAACCCTAATAATCGAAGAACGACGCATTGGAATAATCGCTCATAATGAAATTAAATTTTATACCATAACGATTTTGCGCTAGAATGATATTAGTTGATTATTCGCTGTTCTTTAACAATTTGGTACTTAATAATACTTTATATTGCAAATTATAACTTAAACTAGCCAGAATATTGAAAATCTTTATCTAAGTTAGGTGTTATGCAATTTTATGGCCTCTATGAGTGATAAGTCTCGTCTTAATCCGATAAAACAGCTGATCTTTAAGTGTCTGGCGCGGACCGGTTCATACTTAACTGTTATTCTAATGTAACTGTTCAACCGATTACTGTAGACATGTATGTAGCGTAAGATATTTGTACAACTAAACAACATTCTGTGAGCCTTAAAATGCATTCTTTGATGTTTGAATAACTTTCTACCTTAGTTTAAAGGCACCATACTCGGCTTATGGGTGTAACGGATTCGATATCCAGTACCCAGTGGTTGCGTCCTTGCATTCACTATTACTTTTGCGTCACCTTATCACCTAATGTCATCTTATACAGTATGGACTATGGTTAGTAGAAAGGTAACTCTTCTCACCTCTAATTAGTAGAAAACATCACTAAATTTGAAAGAGAAATTGATCGTTCTATCAACACTACGTGCACTGTCTTTGTCAACGTGATTAAACACAATTCGTTTGTTATAAATTGTTTACGGAGCGAAAGCGATTGCTCGGACGCGGAAGTGGGTAGATAGGTGATCGATAGTTGCGCCAGCGTCGAATGCGGTCGACTCGCGCGCAGCTGAATGAACGACTCACGGGGACGACGTTCGTTTCACCGGCAGAGGTGTCGCGAGGAGAAAGTCTCGTTCGTGGTGCGTTTGCGCCAGTTGGCCCTCACTATGGGGGGGACGTGACGTTGTACACTAAACCAACAGCCTCTTCACATCATGTATTGCTACACCGGTTAACACAAGACGTCCTCCGTTACGTTAGGATGAGCAGCTAATGAGATAACACAAATTGGCCAACTTATTTACGTTTGTTCTGCAACGTCAAGGCATTATTAAGCTTAATTTAAAAAAAAAATTTTAATCTGTGAGGTATGAGATGGGTGATGTAATTTTATTAAAATTTGTAGATAATCAATAACGTGAAAAAAATGGTATTAAAATACTTACTCTCACTTTAAAAATGTAATTATGTCGGTATTGCAATGTGATATCATAGGTATATTATTATTACTTATAAATTTCTATTATTTTTTTCTAAGTAAAGTAGAAATATCTATACTATCTATAAATGAAACCCGTTTTCCGTTGTCACGACATAGCATGAAAACGGCTCGACCGATTTGAAAAATTCTTTTTGTATTGTATAGCCCATTTATTGAGGAAGGTTTTAAGCTATATATCATCACGCCACTACACAGAAGAGCGGAGCAGTAATCATAAATGTCAACAAATCGGGGTTTTGGAAAAGTAATAAGCGACGGGATTTAATGGGTGCCAAGGGGTTAAAAGTATGTCACGGACGAAGCCGGGCAGGTTAGCTAGTAATATTATAAAGCTGTAGAGTTTGTTTGTTTGTTCGGTTGAACGGGCTAATCTTTCTGAGATTAGCGCGTTCAACGGAACCTACAGATCGGATTTAAAAAAATATTTTTGTGTTAGATAGCCCATTTATCGAGGAACGCTATAGGCTATATATCATTACGCTACTACACTGGGGAACAGAGCAGTAGTCATAAATGTCGACAAAGCGGGCAAATTTTGATGCATCATTGTAGAATTTATAAGCAACGGAGTTAAATAGGTGCGACGCGATGTCCAAATATTCCACGGGCGAATCTGTGGGGGTCATCTAGTCATAAATCTACTTATAAATTTCTATTAAATCTTAACATTTAGGCAAGAAACAAATGCTGACATGACATTAATTCTCTAATAACTAATATCCATCGCTTAATCTATAATTCTATGATCAATATCCTAATGAATTTAATGGCTTCCATGAATTCTTCGTGTGAACTTCCTAATAGTAGTAAATGAAAACATATGACTGTTCATAAGTATCGTATAATTTAACCAATTAACTGTTGTTCCCACGAATGAAGCACCCTCTAGAGATGCGAACATACGCAAAACATATTGGATGAATTAAGTGACCATCATCATCAACTCACTGAACTGTAAATAGAGAATAGAATTAAACAATAGGTGACAGAGATGTGTATCAACATTAAATTATAAATTAGTTTATTTTATTATTTATTTAATCATAACGCATTATCCCCGAAGGGCTGGCAGAGGCATATTTTCACCATGTGTATTCCTGTCCCACTTAATAGGTGGTGAGCCCATTGCCGTGTTGAAATGGACAGACGCAGGTTGTTGGCTACCTGCTGTTTAAATTTTCAAGCCGCCCATTAGGCCTTCAACTTGACTTAACGACCGCCATATTACTGGCAATCGGGAACAACGGCTTAACGTGCCTTCCGAAGCACGGAAAGGCTCGCAAAAGTTAATCACCCATTCTAGGACCAGTCATAGTGAAAGTTGCGTAACTTAGTGATCGTTTAGAGAACACTGAGTCCGCAGGGCCACGAGCGCTTCAATTATATCAACATTAAATTATAAATTTGTTGTTTTAGTAAATTTCTTTATAATACTAACGTATACCTTTGATATATATGTTACACAAGATTGTTATTGCCCTTAATAGCATATTATGTCGATGCGTATGTAATTTCCCACTATCCATTTCCCACAGTAGGTAACTTGTTCCCGGGATAAGAATATGTTAATCTCGAATGTTTGCTATCTGTAAACCAAATTTCAGTCCACCGGTTTTACTGTTACCAACTTTTCAAACTTTCACATTTATTATATTAGCATATATACCTGCGTTATGAAGTGTATAGTAAAATAAGTCAATGTGGTCCCGTTGCCCTGGGGTTATTCTTTCGAGGGCTCACCCGGGACTTCTGGCTATAGACATATAAATAAAATATAAAATAAATATTGTGGGACACTTTTCACACAGCGTCATCTAGCCCAAAGTAAGCTAATATTAGCTTGTGTTATGGGATCTAGATAACTGATAAACATACTTATATATTTCTAAATACATACATATTATACATAGGAAACACCCAAACTCCGAAACACACATTTGCGGATCACACAAATATTTGTTCCGACCCGGGAATCGAACCCAGGACCGAAAGTAATATGGAAAGTAAACGTGTGGTTTTAGTTGGTAGGAGTCCGGCATAGCATCCATGAGGACTTCTACACGAAATAAAAGGTGGTCCCGCTAAGTTCACTTCTGAAATAGAATACCGTGTGTTCTTGATCGGTTCGAATCTGACATAGCTACGTAGGTAAAGTCAAAGAAAATATTTAGTCAAAAAAAGAATCTAACTTTACTAATTTACTATATACAATTCACAGTCATAGTAATATAGTATTTAGATGGTGAACATTGATTAGATACTTATTGTCATAGTCATATGATACCTTTAACGTACCTACATACATTACCTACCTACCTACATACGTACCTACATACGTACCATTTAGTCAATCTGGTATTTAGTTCAAATAGTTCTGAGGTATTCAATTTGAAATGATATTGATAATATTTATTATAATTCATTAATATAATTCATTAATAGTATAATTCTATAATAATCATAATTTTTTTATGGGCCTTTTCTTATACAGCGCCGTCTAGCTCAAACTAAGCTTGTGGTATAGGATCTAGATAACTGATACACATACTTATTATATTCTAAATACATAGACATTATACATAGAAAAACTCAAACTCCGATAGGAATATTCGTGGATCACACAAATATTGGATTTTGAACCCTAGACATCGGCGGCCATCACGTACTACGACTTACCTACTCCACCGAGGCAGTAAAATAGTAATCTTAGATTGGGTGTTGAGGTACCATCAATGATGTTATTTTAAACCAGGATGGTGAAACAGTGACAGAACTTCAAATTAAATAAAAGATTTACTTCAGACAATCATCGCCCCCATTAAAAATATTTATTGCGGTAGTTAGCTTAAAACAACAGAAAGCTTGGGGAATGAGCCGCGTTTTACATTCTCGATGACAAGTCACCCATTCGTCATACCAGGGACGGATTTTACATTGTCTCCTTTACCGAAAATATAAGTACAAATTTTAAACAAAAACGGTTTAATAACTAAAACTCGTCTGTCTTAGGTAATACTAAATTAATTACTCTCTTAAAAGTATGGCAATGAACAAAGTAATAATCTTAATACTCATTTTTGAAATGTGGTAGTTTATATACTAAGGTGAAATGATACAAAAATAAAATCATTCATTACAATTCCTGTCGACATTGCTATTGTCGGGTTAAAATAACATTACACTGAGGATTTTAGAAAATGATCATAACCATGAATAGTATATAATATATAACTATAACCTTAAATTTCTTTTTTTTTTCTTACAAATTTTACATGTTGCTAAAAAGGCAACTTGTGGTATAACGGGTTGTGATCTCTGAAAAATCAAAAACTGTATAAGGTACTCTTTTACATTAACTAGATCAAGTTATCTTTTTTTAGTAGAAATAAAATCAATGATTTACTATTTATTTTGACAAGGACCAATTCTATAAATGTATATTTTGCTCTATAAAAGCAATTTTAATGCAAATATAACCCATAATCATCAAATACTACAAATTCTGCTAATAAATAAGATTTCATGTCTCATGTTTGTTTCTTTGACCAAGTTAATAATTTGCGGTGGTGTGTACCTAATTACTAAAGCATAGAACAAATGTTTGTAGTGCCCAGTTGCAAATTTTAATCCTTTGTCACTTACATTGCACACCCCTGACACTTTATATTAAACTGAATAGGTACAATGAATATATACGAAGTCTAATAGGATCTATAAATATATTTGGTCTCGGTTACTTACTCGGTAGTTAATGAAACGAGTAACTAATGTCAAAATTATTTTATTTTAAAAACAATTAAAGAGTGAATATTATTCACAATTAACATCCTGTTAGGGACCATTTACAACCACGAATCATGATTAGAGATATATAGTATCAAATGCATACTTTGTAGTGACATGATAAAATTAAAATTTTGGATCTATTTTAGACGAAATTATTTTATCACTTTCATTTCTGAAAAATCAAACCCCAATATATAATTATAAATCATTGTACCTCTGTCAACTAATCAGTCTTTAAAATTGGCAACAGGTTTTAGTTATAAACAACTTTTTGTTATTATATCTCATAAAGTACGCCCCTGTAACATCACCAGCCATCTGTTTATACAATTACCGACTATGAGCGGAGCAGTGGCGCGCGCTGTTCTTCCTAAATGACTCCTTCATGAACGATATCCATCCGAATACTTATTAGTTAGGCTCATACGACTAAGGATTAGTATGCATCTTACATCCGATCCGTCAATTACTATCACCGGAACACTCAGTTTAATGTGTCTAATATTGTTTTTATAATTCTACAAATTATTGCGTATAGTAATGGAGAACTTTCTAAACTATCAGTGTACAGAAGATTCCTGGGATCAACGTGTGTTCTCACTAACGTCTTATCAGAAAATTGAGACGCAGCCGGTGGTAAAACAGCGATGTCAGGCGAATGCGCGTGAGAGGGATCGAACTCAAAAGTTAGTATCTATACCGATATTTACTCGTCGAAGGAAATTTGATCTTTTGCTGATTGACCAGATATTAATGATAGTTGATAATTCATTTGCTTACGTATATTATTATCAGAATACACCGCTAATTCTGCCCATATTATAAATATGAAAGTTTGTGAAGATGATGAGAATCTCGCCTAATAACCAATTTTGTTGAAATTTGGATAAATATCAATATATTAAGAATTTACACAATTATGCTCATCAACAGATCTAAAATAATGATTAGCGGGATATTTGACATGGGCACTTTCACACGCGTGTATCCTATATTTCAAGATACATCTAGCTAAAACCCTCGATTAACAAGTTCCTGTCGGAAATGGGTTCGTGTAAGCTTCACTTGCCTATACCTATGTACATAATGCTAATATTGCACTAAGTTGCTACATACTCTTCTTGTCAGTAGTAATCAATTTGCCCAACGGATACAGTATCAGTTTTAAATTCATGATGAAATTAGCTTGTATCTTGAATTAAAAAGTAAGGAAGGATTTCATTAAAGAAACAAGGCCTGAAAAAAAAACGAATTTGTATAGCCGTGTATGTATTAAACTATGATTGAAGCTGCAGAAAGTCTGGGTCAGGTCTGTCTGACTACCCCAGCAGAGATAAAGCGTGAATAGAAAAGGCATATTTCTGGGCCATCAAGACGGGGGCCGCTATCGGAGCTAATCATGGGTGGAAGTCTTTGCTTACCGACAGGCGGGCGACACCATTTTGACGTTCCAAATAATATATAAAATAAAAGATAGTTTGTAAAAGATTTGGTGCCCAAACTTAAATATGGAAAGTGTATTTTTTTATTCAAAATTTGTAGCAAATTACACCAAGTGCCATCAATCGACAGTATAAACATCCTTTCCGTTTGAAACTGTTTATTTGATATAGTTTTTGCAACGTGTAATTATATTTACGGTCAGCCTTCCTTGTAATTTTTTCGTTAAATGGTTGTCGAAAATGTATATTATTAGTTCCGCATTTAAATATTCTTTTCCTTATACCTATTTCGTACTATACTGTGTTTAAGGTGACTCTTCAGTTGCAGAATACTTGTACTTACCACTCCTATATTTTTTTTAAGAAAAAACTGCCTATACATTGATATCCTTATTACAATTTAGTATGTTTTCTGGTGTTGTTAACCTTGGTTTTTCAATCAAATCAACCTACTGCAGGCCTCTCCTAATCATTTCCTAAGGGCCATCAAACTGATTGTACCTTCACCCTTTTTTTTTTAAGATTTCTTCCTTTTCGTCATGACCTCGTTCGCTTGGCAGAAGATGTCACTTCCACCCATGTAAACAAAAATATTTGAAAAACCCATGAATTTAATAGATTTATTCTAAGGTAACCACTTAGGTTTAGGGTTCAAGGACCTCAGTGTTTAGTGTATCTGCTGATTAACAAACGAGGCAATGATGTGAGTCCCTTTACCTATTTGATTGAGAGGAAAATCAAAAACTAAACACTATAAGTAGGTATCAAGCAGCCAAATAAAAGTGAACCCCAATCTCCAAATCTCCGTAGGGTTTGGAAGCAAATGAGAATACACTAAGATGAAGAGACATTGACTTATACGTTTACATAATTCCTATAGGAAAATTTAAACATTTTAATGTTCGTAAATTGTGCGGCGAAACTTTGGCCGACCGAATACGTAGGGAAGTGATACGTAATATGGTAGGATTTAATGAAAGTGTCAGCGTTAAGCTGGAAAAGGGTGTTCTCCGTTGGTTTGGACTCGTCCAACGAATGAGTGAGGAACGATTCACGGAGAATATATATTGTGGGAAAGTAGAGGGCAGAAGGAGTCAGGGTAGGCCGAGACTTACATATGAAGACCACGTGAGCAAATTGCTTAAAAACGGAAAAGTCAAAAGTACTCGGATCCCTTAACGTGAATGTATGAAGCGATTGATGAATCTGCAGGAAGCAAAAGAAGTATGCATGGACGGATGATCTGTACTCTCTGAGTACCCTGTCAAGGATAAAGCGTGAAGGTAGATAGTTGATTGTTTAAGGTTCTCTAAAATAAATAGATGAAATGATTTATATATTCTTCAACTAAGACATTTCTCACCTACAGTTTTGATAAAATTGTTGACACGTTGTTATGCACGAAACTTGAAACTGTACTCTCTGAGTACCCTGTCAAGGATAAAGCGTGAAGGTAGATAGTTGATTGTTTAAGGTTCTCTAAAATAAATAGATGAAATGATTTATATATTCTTCAACTAAGACATTTCTCACCTATAGTTTTGATAAAATTGTTGACACGATGTTATGCACGAAACTTGAAATAAAAAAAATATTTTAAACAGTATAAATCACTACGAAATAATAAGTTTCAATAGATGTTTAATTAAGTTCTATAGTTTTAATGCCAGTTAGAAACTCAGTAGGGGTACCTATTAATCTTAGCAGATGATTAAAAGCTCGCCTGTTTACTTCCTGTCCAGTAGAATCTTTATGAAAGTGCTTTGTAAATCACAAGGTTACCATTAGATGTAACTTGTTAACACGTATCGAGGTACGCATGGATCCGTCGTTTGACCTTTTAATGGGTGTAATTAGAATTAATTTATTCTTTTATAATGAATGAAGAATTAGAATAACATACGGTAGTGGCAATAGCCTACGCTATTAGCTTTTGTATTAGTCATGTTCTGCACTAGTTCTTTCCGCCCACTAAAATAAAGTTGTCTACATCATCCGATATGAATCTGAATTTTATGACGTCACTGAGTATTTGAAATTGCTGCGATAGAGAGGCACAAAAACGAATGATAACTAAATCGGAGGATACAGTTTGGTATCGCAGTTACTTATCTACATTATCATCTTCATCCAAAATTTAATAATACTACGGGGTAGTTAGATGATATAAGAAAATAATACGCTCAGTAGGACTGTGCGTGCGTATCATATCGCGCGTGGGGAAATGAATGCGCTGCCATTAAGGTCATTTTGGTGCGTATCGAGATTTTCATTGAGTATATCATTTGTTCGGAGAAGCTACGACGTTTGTTCACCTTTCAAAAAACACACGATCGCGTCCGCGACACAGTTACAGCCCAGTAGTTGATTTTTTTCCATATCACACAAAGCGGTCATTAAGGCAGGGCGGTTTTGTGTGATAAATAAATAAATATTCAAGAGGTTCTTCCTACCCTGTAGAGGGACCAGCCTGCCCTCTAAACCACCTTGTACTTTTGCTAGAGGTAACGCAAAGGGGGACGCAATGCAAAGACGCGGCGCAAAAAAAAGCAAACTCGAAATCGGGCCTTGCTCAGAGGGGGCTAGATGGTCTTACCCCCTAGTTACGTTAACTAACAATTAATTAACTAGCGATTAATGCTCGCGTCGATTTCGAGGGCCCCTCAAAAAGCTGAGTGGGTTAATAGCGAGTGCGGAGTCCTTCAGAGTAGCTAAGATAATACTGTAACCTATCTAGTGATCCCGTCAGAACATACACTAATATACCACTAGCCTATTCACAAAATTAAAATACTAGTAACTCACTACACAAATGAATACAAAAAATATAACTAAATTAATCATTAGTATCATTTCAACAATGCCTGCGCATCAGCAAAGAAGCCAGACGTTCATTGTTATTGTAGAAATAAATTAATTTTTGTTAGCTACTTATGAATGGATGCCAAGAAGTCAGCACTTGCAAAATACATCTCGTTAATTGATTCTAAGCAATACTTCCGTGTATTTTTTTTAATTGGATTGTTTAAAGTTTTTTGTTTCCTAGAAGGTAGATCCTATTTGCTGAACAAGAACTAAGGTCCGTATTCCAGAACGTTTCTCAATACTCAATCAACGCTTGAGGCTAGATTTTGCCTTATAAAATTTACTCTCAAGCGTCGATTGAGTATTGAGAAACGTTCTGGAATACGGACCTAAAAGATTTAATATAACCAAGCTCAATGTTGTTTTCATGAAGGATATTCTGATATCAAGACTTGGTAACATACATTTTCATTAATAACATAAAATTAAAAGGTATATTGACTTACAGGCCCGTATTCCAGAACGTTTCTCAATACTCAATCAACGCTTGAGAGTAGTATTTATAAGGTAAAATCTAGCCTCAAGTGTTGATTGAGTAACGTTCTGGAATACGGACCACAGTCTCTGAGAGCAATTTAAGATTTCGGATGTCGTATGTACCTACTAGTATATCTTACGAGTACAAATTTTACTTCTTTACATACTAAAATTAAGTCGGTTTTGTTGTCTGGTCACTTTAATTCTTTTTTAAACTACTGAACGGTTTTCAATGCAGTTTTCAAATATAAATAAGTGATTCAAGAGGAAACTTTATTCGTATAATACATGCATATTAATTTTATAATAATGTCGCTAATAATATTTTGAATAAGTATGAAAGTTTGCTAGGATGTTTGTTACTCAATCACGCGCTCACCCCTTAGCCTTTTTGACTGGTATACAGATAGGTGACACCCTGGATTATTAATACATTGGCTACTTGTGATTTCGGGAATAAGTTTTAATGAGAAACGGCTAATACTTAACAACTTTAAATAACAACCTGTTGGCTGACTTTTTGCACACAATAGGTACATCTAATTTGAAGTAAGAAAGTAATTTCAATGAGACCCTAACTAGCGTAGATATAATGTGTACATTCTTTTTCATCATTCATAGTGTTTTCTCAGTTTTTTCCAAACCCTACCTGGATTTGGAGCTTACTGTCCACTTTTGTAAAGCTTTGGCACTGCCGTTTAACCTGCGAACCGAGTAAACGCGCTTGCATCGTTGCCTCGTTAGTCAACCGGTGCACCGTTAGCAGGTGAAGTCACTAGGGTACCAGAGATCTTAGAACCAAAATTGTTCTTGTTTTCTATAATCAATACCATGAAACATCCATAAAAGTAACTGTACCATCTTATAATGCCATATCATCAATAGAATTGTTATCAAAATACTTTTTGTATTTCTAAGCAGCGTGAACATGGCGTTCAACACGCTGCGTCTACTCATCCCCACTGAACCAGCCGACAGGAAGCTTAGCAAGATCGAGATCCTCCGTCTTGCCGGCAGTTACATCACACATCTAGATAATCAACTCTACGCAGGTAACACAAGACTCGTTTCTCAATAACATTTGCAGATCAGATATTCACAACTTTAAAGTACATAGTAATAGTACGATTGAGGCTAATTATAATCTGATGTATGAAGAACGATTTGTTTGATCTCAAACGTAGGATTCAAGTGACCTCCGCATTGTGTATTCAATTAGATTATTTGTTCCTCATCATAAGTGATATCGACTTTATTAATTCAATTTTTTTACTCAATATGGCTGATTATGTGAGCGTCAAACAAAAAAAATCGTTCTATATAATATGTGTATACTGCAAATATTGATAAATATTATTGTAAATTTTTAATAAAGTGGAAAAAGATAATTCGATTCGAGACGGGAATTGAACCCATGACCTTTGCCTAACCAGGGCAATGTTCTAGCCACCTGAACTACCCGAACCGTATCGAACCAAGTTGAAATTCTCCACCATATTTTAACCGTCATTTTAAGAGTATGAAAATTTATCAGAAATTTTGCAATAATAGAATAATTATAATAATAATTATAATTATTATAATAATAATTAATTATTATTATAATTATAATAATTATTCCAAATATTATTGTAGTTTCAAAATGGGTTTATACTTTTCTAGGTTAATTAAAATTGTAAATGAAACATTTATCCTTCTTGGCGGAAGTTTTATTATAAACTCTACTATGGAGACTCGAAGCTTGGAAAGATTTAGGGTTCTATTACATAGAAAATCAGATTAGATGCTGGCGTTATCACATACACTGAAATCGCCAGTTTCCACCCGTTATGTTAAGATTAAGAGGGGAAGACCCAATAAGTGCTGGCTTGACGTCGTAAAGGATGATATGCGTGCCAATGGTCTCATTACAGGGGATGCCGGCGACCGTGTGAAGTGGAGGAGAAAATGTAGGAAAGCGGACCCCGGGCGTCGCGAGACGCAACTGGGACAGACGCTCGGATGATGATGATGATATTAAGATTAATATTTCCCAATACTTACTCTTTAGCACCTATTAGGTGAAAGGGAAGACTCAAAAATAAATTCGTAATCTAAAAGTAATTTTATTAATAAGTGATTTTTTAAATTCACAGGAGCCATAACACAGCCTTGTTTACAAAAGAGTACAATCGACAGTAATAAATCAATGTGCACATTTTGCTGTTCTATCGTTAAAAAAGATGTAAGTGATGTGTCTTTACATTTTTATTCATAATTTTTTCTCATGTAGTGGAAATGGGGTTCGCAAAGATCTTACGCGTGATAGTGTCTTCACACTGGTCTGTACTTATACGCCCTTGGAATGTGTCACTGTTCGCTCCTTTATTACAATTTTGAACGATGTTACCTTTTTGAAATTATCATGTTTATAATCAGCGTACAGCACATACTAGGAGATTCCGTTATTTTTTGCATATTTATCACAGAAATAGTGCCATATAACATTTCACGATATTTTGCGTGGTACATGCCATATTACTGAATAACTGGGAAGTCAATTTATTTGTCATATTATAAGTCAAATATATTCTAAACTTGAAAATGTGTAATTCTATATAAAATATATTCCCTTGCACAATGTATTGGCATCATCTCACAGCCATCTTTCCACCACCGCGCGCTCACTAGCCAACTCCCCGGTTTCCTATAACAAATTTTCGTTCCTTTTCTAAAATTACTACCCACAAAAAATATTCATCAACCTTGAGGAAAGATATTTATATATTATCAAAAAGAAATTTAATACTACTATTAACACAAAAGGATTTTATAATTTTGATGATTTGTGATTTGTAATGCGTACATAAACAGGTTGCAACGTACAGTTAACATACATATTATCACGCCTGTATCCCACTGGGGTAGGCAGAGACAATGCTTTCCACTTGCCACGATCCTGCCATACCACTTTCGCTTCTTCTTTTTTAATGAGTGTTTTCATACACCCTCGCCGATTTAGGATTCTCTTGACCTGGCTTTTTTCCAAAATTTGATTGAAGACCTTTTGGAAAAAGGCCAGGTCAGGCCAGTTGGCCCATTCACACTCGCCACATAAATCTGCTTCGTCAGTCTATTTTCATCCATCCTCTCCACGTGTCCAAACCACCTAAGCATCCCTTTTCAATCTTAGTCCCTACATCTTCTGTCATACCGCAATATTCCCTTCTTTATCCATCAATTTTACTGTAGCTATACTTCGCAGACTTCTCATTTCATAAATGAAATGAAATAAAAAAATCTTCATTCATGTAGGTCTCAAAGTTACACTATGTTGAGTTGTTACATGTCCATTCATGAACGATTGAATAGTGCTTTCCAGATCTTCTCTATTTCATACAAGTATGAACTACTAGTTGACGCCCGCGGCTTCGCCCGCGTAGAGAAGTTTTCTTGTTCTCGTTTCCCACGGAAACTTGTTCCCGGGATAGAAAGGAGCCTATGTGTTATTCTGAAGTATAAGCTACATCGTTGTAAGGTTTCATTAAAATCCGTTTAGTAAAAAAACATTAAGATTAAAATAACATTATTAATCTCTTTTTTCAGATGTCTCCACCGTCACGAAGTAGTTACAACAAACTCCGCTAAAATGGATAGTATATCAGAACAATACAATTTATTTATTACCTGCGCTGGATGGTTTTGTACATAAATCTTAGAAAAAAATTCAGGCATAGTCTAATGCTTAGTTTGCTAAATATTATTGTAATATTAATAATGGTTAATGATGGCGATGATGACTACTAGGTCCCTGTATAAAATAAATAAATTAATATACAGCCAATGTAGTTTATATTTCCTTAACAGTACATCTAATCATGACAGGAAATCTCAAATTGTCTCATTACGGAGACATGAACTAACAAACAAACAAAAGTTATAACTCGGTTCAGGCGCCAGGAGGATAAGTCCTACCAACTTTATGCACACGGATATCGGCGATAGAGATTGAGCTTTTAATCATAAGAGCAGGAACCAAAAATAATAGAATACATCTCTAGAAAAAAGTTTCTATATTTTTATAGGCGAATTGATTGAATATACATTGTATATGTTATCACTATTGGTATAACCTATTCTAGTGATTTTGTAAGCTAAAGATTAACTATTCACAGGGTTGAGGCGTGAAATTTAGAATAGTGAGATCCAGAATAATGCCAGCTTATGAGTCAAAATATATATCG
The DNA here is from genome assembly GCA_948477245.1 of Thumatha senex. Classification (NCBI taxonomy): domain Eukaryota; kingdom Metazoa; phylum Arthropoda; class Insecta; order Lepidoptera; family Erebidae; genus Thumatha; species Thumatha senex. The sequence goes on from OX419735.1 coordinate 11,720,183, forward strand.
TAACATGATTCAAAACATGAGCCGAATCATTGAGTCGTAAATCGTTGAGTCTAATCATGGAGTCTTTACATGGGCCTAATTATTGAGTCGTGCATCATTACTAGATTAATCTACACAAAAGAAAAACAATTTTAGGTACCTAAAGCGTGGTTACATTACCACGGGATTCGAAATCACATCTGCAGACCGCGACAGGTGCCGTCTCTACGAGAATGACGAGCCCGAAACCACATGGTCAGCATTTATGGCAAATTTTATCCAACCATAAAGTTAATATTAAAAAAAATGCTTTTAGCTGCAAAGAAAAGAATTAGTTCCATTAGATTTGGAAAAACAATTGGAGATTTGTTCGTGATTCGAACACAGAAAGAGAACTTACCACTTTTTTAAAGAAAAACCAACAAATCTTGAAGAGCAGGCAAACATTCCATTAACGCTGCTCTAAACATCGTAATAAGCTGTAAACAAGCGAATAATCTTTCGTCTAAATACAAAAGATCATCAAGGTCAGAAGCGTGGTTTCAAAAATCCAAAGTTCCTATCGAAATACATGGTTATTTTGGAATAACCATTTATAAGAATTCACAGGCGTGAACTTCCATATACAATTTATAAAATATTACTTCTTTTTAGCGAAGTTTAAAAAATATATTTACAATCGACATTTTTTTGTCGTCGATGCAGCTAGGCGAATGACGTTCCAATTTTAAAATACTTTTTCATTGGCATGGCTGCCAAGACATTGACCAATTGACAAAACTATTTTATTTCTTTTTTTTTCTTGCCAAGTCTACCCTATGGCATGGGAACTAAGGCAGGCATACAGCCTTACAGAAATCGCAATTTGTTTAAAATCGATGACACACGGAGCCAAAGAGTCAACAATCTACTCACCTCTCTCTCTAAATCTCAAGACTAACAATGACATTCCAATGTGACGTTTTACAACGTTACATTATACCTCGGATCCTACTCTCAATTAAATACCTACTCATTAACGCGCATTACTTTGTCCTTATTGTGCTCATGTACTGTGTATTGCTGTACTTTTTAACCTATATATAATACTAGTTGATGCCAGCGACTATACCCTAAGTAACGAAGCTTTCCAGGTACCGTTTTCCACATGTACATTTGACTACATACACCGTAGTCACCCTTTAGAGGAAATTATAGATAATTTCCTCTAAAGGGTGACGACGGTAAAGCGTATCGACATACTATAAAGTAGACTTTGTAGTATGTCGATACGCTTTAACCTCAATCTTCTTTAGATAGTAAGGAATCTGAGTAGTCTCTACAAAAGAAGAGAAGTGCAGAAATACAAGTTCCTAATGATAAAGCTGGTGTGTTATTTAGTTTGAAAAATAATGATTTAATTACACTATTTAGTTTTATATGATAGGTACGTTGCTTGGGATATTTAGAATACTTATCCGCTGTAACTCTTGTTTTTCTTCTTGGGTAGTTAGTAGACAATATGCGCAACTGTTCAACTTCTTTAACACTTTCATAAAAACAATGTAGGTATTCGGGGTGTCAAACTGCTTTTCAGAATGAAAAATCTAATAAAATGGCACAATTTATTCAGCCTATGTACTATTAAGTAGATACAGAAGAGCTAATCTAAAATTACGGGACGTTTGATTAGATCATACTCGTACTATTAAATCCTTAAAATCTAAAATGCGCGCTAATTCTGTTATACCATAATGTCTAGATTTATAGTTCTTTTAGTAAGTAAACTTTGATTGAAAACGTCCCTTAATTCTAGATTAGTTTACTTCTATTTAATAAATGTAGATTTTATAAGAACAGAAAAATTCACAACCGGTGTTATTTAAGTGGTGATAATATTTAATTAAAGAATACTAGAAGATAAGATCATTGGCAGTGTTACTGGGTAATTGTAACTAGATTTATAAATCGTGTAAAATTTAAATATGCCTCTACTTGCGAATAAAAATTTAGTATAAAATCTAATGACAAGGAAACTATTATTTATTTACAATAGGTACTTACTTATATTACTACTTATTAAGTAACAAATTCATTTTTAACAAACATTTGAATAGTGATATTTTTTTGATTTATATAGAATTAGAGTCATACTGTACCTTGTAAACATAAAAGCATTAAATTACTTAAGTACATACTCATCTTTTTTATTTACTTACGAAGCAAGAATTTGAAGTACATATTTTACAGACGTGTTTTTCTAAAGTGAAGTTCACTTTAGAAAAACTCGAAACAATTTTTTTATTTTAATGTAGAAATTATCAAAAAAATAACGTTAAATTCTCAATTTTCGCACATACCAACATATCTCAAAACAATGGTGACGTATTTCATTTATTACAAATAGTACCTACAAAACTACGCCTATATTATAATAAAATTATTTCAATTTGTGACTAGATAAACATCTAGTCAAATTAAGTAGACATTATAAACTATTCATAAATAATATTTACGTATATACAAAAATATAAAACAACACAACACCTGGAAAAAAATGTCAGTATCTTGAAGCTATCATTGTATATTAAAATAGGAGAACTCAAAAATATGAAAGAAGTACAATTAAATTATGGCATGGATAAAACATTAAGGAGGTATTTAATATAATATAAAATATTCAAAATAATAAAAAATACTACCTCTCTGACTACCCCGTCAAAGATACAGCGTGAAGACAGTTATAAAAAATAACCTTCGACATTATTTTTCCAGGTCCACGAACCATCATTCATTTCAACATCTGGGGCAGAAACAATAACAGTGGCCAGTTATATTTTATTCTTTAAAGTCCAAATTCATTATTTGCAGGGTACAAATGTTGCAATAATATTGTTTATTGTACTAACTTTTAGACACATGTTATCTATAAAAATAATATTATGAGAGATATACTCGGAAAAGGGGTAGTAATTACAATTTTATTTCCGAGTACCTGCCACGAAATTTTTATCACTTGAGTTATGGACGAGTGGATGACGTGACTATGAAACGAGTCCAAAACTAAGTCTACAGCATCATACAAACAAGAGTTATCTTATCGAACAAGCATAAGGAATGGCCCCATTGCATCCGAAATGGACATAGTAACCAAATATCACTGATTACAGTTATTTTCTTCCGATCTTTATCAAAACAATCCACATCATGTCTACATTACATGCTAAAGAAATGCATTGTGAAAAACAAAATGTCCGTGCTCAACAAAATATAATAGAACTTTTAGAACATCACTACATATTTCAATTTTCCTTTAAGAAGACATCACAGTTAGATACATTACATACTAAATTCTTGTGCACTATAAAGGCCAACAAAAAGGTGGACTTTAGTCCTCTTCATATCTACTATTATACACATTAGATTATAAATTAAAAACCATGACCAACCAAAAACATGACTTGGGCTTTACTTCTGTTGCACTGCACTCACCTTAAGTATACTCGACTATCTACACTGTATATAAACAACACTGATAAAAGTTTGCTAACAAAAGCGCTACGCAGACTATTCTTGCCTTATTATAAGTCCATAGTCAGTTTACACTTTGGTAGCATACGACCCACTGAACGTAATGTCCGTATTATAAAAGTTAGTTCTGGGCTATCGAACACTATTTCTTTCTCTTCCTATAAAGGGACTGGATTCGTGATTGTTTTTCTCCAAGTTACCGGAGAGTGTAGGGTCCGGCCGACTTCGTTTGAAGAAGCCTAATTTCCATAAGGCAATGATGAGCAATATTAACACTATTAGCCCCACTATCACGGATATAATGATGACCCACAAAGGTACTTCTGCTGGCTCACTTATTTTCAAATCTGGATATGCCACCGTCTCCACCTGAAATCAAGAGTTAATTACAGTAAACCATGTTAATAATACTGTTATAATGTTTTCAACACACTTGCCCGTTAAGTGGATCTTATTTCATCGGTTTTAGATACATAAAGCAAATCATAAAACACGCGTGCGTTATGAATAAAAATAGTGAAGTTATATTTTATAACCGCACTATTTGCTTTTTTTAATTACAAAAGGGTTGTCACATAAACAGTATTTTAATATTTGTCAATTAATAAAATATAACAAATAAACGTTTAATTTCATTTCATTGTTTAGTTTTGTCTACAAATTAACAGTGATTAGTTAGTAGTTATTTATTAAAAAAATATTTCCTTAGTATTTAAAAAAATACATAGGCTGTAGTCTATAGTAGCTTTAGCGTACGCAGCTACGGCAGATAATGATGTGCGCGACATTGTTTTATAATTTTCTTTTCTTTGCATCTATATATATTTTGAATATAGAAAAATATTAACCCTGCAATAATTAAGAAAAAAAAACTGTCAAACATCTACGATCGCGTTCCGCGATTTATTTTGTATTTTGTTGGAAAAATCGTTTGGATTTTCATATAAATATTTTTGAAGTGTTGAGCTATTTTAGCGTGTGCTCCACTATTATTATCTTTTCATTGATCCCCTAATAAAGTCAACAAAAGTGAAATTTAAAGAGTAGATCAATAAGAAATAATTTGCTGTCAATAAATAACAAAAGTGACAAGCGGGCTCAGACGCTGTTGCAAAGGCCGCCATCGGTTGTCCTAGCGACGACATGCGTCGCTAGGTCTCTTCCACTGCAAGACCATCCTGTGACGCACCTACGTAACGACGCATGCGTCTTGTTTCCACAACAAGCAGCCTTCATATTTGGACATTGTCTTTTTTATGTTTTCAGTGTATATTTTAAGTTACCTACTTTATTGTGTTTTTAAATTTGTTTTAAGTTATTCTTTTTTGTGAATGTATTTATCTGTTGTGAATGCAGTCCGTGACCCAATCTTGTGATGGCACGTCGAACGCAACCCATACATGTACACAGTGCAACAAATCTTTAAAAGGCCTCAATATACACACCACAAAAACATACAGGAGATATATCAGCCAAAACAGTTCACCTTTAGAGTTCCATCCCATTATTCCGAGTGCGCCACTTCTGTACCCAACGATCCAACTCCTTTCCACACATATTTAAGCCATTTGAAAAATAGTATACCAATAGTTAAAAGAATCCCTCGAGGAGCTCTAATAACCGTTGCTACACATTTGTCATAATTAATTCAGAAATGTTACAAAAGCAATTGTACTCAAGACTGAACCTATTTTTATTTTCATACAGCACACTACATATAATAAAAACTGATGAACCGAATTTATCCTTGACACAAAAGATTAAGAATAACTGTGCTGTAAGCTCCTTGCCTTCTCCCGCACCTCAAATGAAACATGATACCCCTCATAATCGCAACAAACTCATTGAAAACAAAATCTGTGACGGAGATCTCAAAGAAGCCGCTCGCCTTTTGTTCTCCAACGACGGGCTATCACCAGACACTCTTGACACCCTTCAGGCCTTTCAGACAAAACATCCTCCAGCTCCAGTAAACCCATATTTTCTCGACCCACCAACAGCAGGGCATGCATGCCTTCAAATTCAAAACAAAGATGTAACGAATGCCATTTTATCTATTAAACCAGGTTCGGCTGCAGGTTTGGATGGAATCTCACCCCAACATTTGAAAGACTTAACATCGCATTCTGTGGGTGATGCAGGCGAGCTACTTGTAAATTCGATCACTAAATTAATAAACTTTATGTATTCCGGTAATGTCAATCCAGAAATTGTTCCCATTCTTTTCGGCGCGAACCTCATTGCCCTAACCAAAAAGGACGGAGGGGTGAGACCAATTGCTGTTGGATCAACACTACGACGTCTGGCCTCCAAAATTGCTGTTCGACATATTTTTCCAAAATTAATTTCGGAATTTGAACCCGTACAGTTAGGCTTCGGTGTAAAAGGAGGGTGCGAGGCAGCCGTCCATGCCTTACGCTCTTTCCTAACTTATGGACAGCCTGACGTGTTGCTCACAAAAATGCATTCAATTCGGTAAATAGGGATACCCTGCTAACGGAAATAAAACAACATATACCGGAAATTTACAATTATCTTCTTCTCAGTTACGCTGACCCAACTAAATTGTTATATCGTTCTAATGAACTGTCTTCGGAAGTAGGTTGTCAACAGGGTGATCCCCTTGGGCCTGTAATTTTTAGTTCGGCTATAAATCCGATAAACAAAAATTTTAATTCTAAATTCAACGTTTGGTATCTGGATGACGGAACCCTAGGAGGTGATGTGGATACTGTTATTTCGGACCTTTTTTTAATCAAAAATAAATTTGAAGCCATTGGTTTGGAGATTAATTTTAGCAAATGCGAACTTTTTATAAATAACTGCGACTTACATTTTAATGACGTTGAACAAAAATTTTGGCTCCAAATATTAAAATAGTTAACAGTAATTCTCTTTACCTTTTAGGTTTTCCAATTGTTGATGGATCTATTTCTGAATATATTAATAATTCAATAACTAAATTTCAAAATACTGCTGACCGTCTCCTTGAAATTAGTCCACATTATGCACTCTGCATCTTAAAATTCTGTCTTTTCGTCCCAAAACTTACATATGTGCTCCGTTGCTGCTCTTTTTGGAATCACCCAGATCTTTTGACACAAATAGACGACATAATCAAAATTAGCTTAGAATCGATTCTCAATATGCAGCTAAACGAGCATTCTTGGACCCAAGCATCCCTACCTATCCGTTATGGTGGTTTAGGGATTCGCAAAATTTCGAGTGTCGCTTTACCAGCCTTCCTATCTTCTGTCCATAGTTCAGCAAATCTCATAAGTAAAATTTTAAGGGCATCCCCTTCAAACTTTGAGATTGCTGGCTTGGAAGAAGCTAGAAACGCTTTCTTAATTGCATGCCCAGGTCAAAATTTTCCAGATTCTCCAAATTTACAGAGGAGCTGGGACGACATACGTTGTCTATTGATATATAACAATCTTTTGAGCTATAGTACAAGTTCGGCGCGTGCTAGGCTTTTGGCTGTGGGTGCGCATGAGTGTCTAGGCTCCGAATATGATTTTGTCCCATTCGGTGTCCGTGGGGTCCTAGAGCTACAAGGCTTTTTAAAGAAATCGCAAAAAGGTTAGTCGACATCACAGGAGACTGAAGAGCTGGCAGCTACCTCGGACAAAGAATTAGTCTAGCTATTCAAAGGGGGAACGCTGCCAGTATCTTCGGAACCTTGCCTAAAGGGACTCCTTATATTAATATATTTTAAATTATCATATTTTTAAGGTTATTTAATAATTTGTTGTAAATGTATGTTTTATGTAATATTACGTTGAATAAATAGGTATAAATATTTAAAAAAAAAATAAGAATATACGTGCGTATATAGGTTAAACTCACTCGACTCTAATACGCCCTCGCCGGCGGCTCGGGCTGAAAAACAGCTCCGTGTGTTATAACCTCCATATCGCATTCTTATCATAATGTACTATTTCAAAATCATGACCAAAAGTAATATTTCTTAAGCAGACACACATCACATTTAAGTAATCATTATTGATTATAGTGTCGTGGTTATAGAAGAGTGCTGCAAAATTTTGACTATTTCTGTAATTTCTTTTTTGCAATTACCACTCACTGTTATTAGTAAAGATATTACTTGAATGCAGTGCTATTATTAAATATCTGTCTGGTCCATTTTACACTTTTCCTTGAGTGCAACTATAAACAGAATGGAGGAAATTCAAAGATGAACAGTTCTAAATTCAGTTAAAAATATAACTAGCATTCATTACTTCTGAAAAATCGTCCTATGCATCAATCAGTTGAATTCGTAGATGAAAACCACACAAATTAACTAACCGTAGTTCTGTCATCATATTGCTTATTCTGGTGTATATTGAAATGCGCAGGAATGCTAATATACGCCGTAGATGCAATATCTACTCTCGCAGCTCTCGCATACTCTTCTACAAGCGTACTGTTCCAAAGTCTGGCACGTACACTGATTGTGCTTGTCTTCATCCGACCTAACTTATATATTACGCACTGGAACTGTATACATTTCGCTGTCTTTTCTTGACAATTCTGAAATACAAAAATAAATAAATAATTGATTGTCTGGATTCACTTGATCCACAGCAAACGCATTGCTATGCACAATAGTGATACTACTGTGGAAGAACGGGTGGAGATGGTCCTTCGGCACAAAGGGAGGGTCCTCCAACAAGGCAAGGTGTGCGCGTGCCGTGCTGCAGTACAACGGTTGATACTGTGCTACACATAATACAGCGTATATATATATATATATAGACAGATACATCATAGCACAAGATAGAATTCGTTTTATTTTTATTTTTTGGTTTCGCGGGGAATGCCTTTACGCACCGTCATCCCACAGTGTGTGAGGCTCCCGGCCCGTGGGAGAGGGGCCGTTCTACCCACTAAACCCCGCGGTGTTCCGCCTCACTTTAAAACCGGCTCGCAGGGTAGGCCTGAGGTTAAATCACTGCGAGCCGGCAAGGGGCACCCCAGAGTGGAGGGGTCAAAGATTTAGATAGAATTCGTACTGATAACTCTCAATTGCAATAATGGATTTTAATATCGATGAGGTTCGTTTTCATGTGGTTCCATAACTCTTCGCAACACTATGACTCTCCGAGAGATGTTACTTGTCTATGATAATAGATTTTTTTTCAGAGATTGAAGCTTCGAATATCTGCTTAAAAATACAACTTACCAAACTAACAACTTGTTTTCTAACAGTATACGCCTCAGCTTTCACAGCATCTTCGTCTCTTTTCCGCCTTACTTTGTTACTACTATTGTACTCAATGAATTTTCTCCTAGTCTCGTTATGTGACTTTTCGTTAGAGCTAACGCTTAGTTTACCCATCGAGAGGAAGGGATCCATTTCTAAATTTTCGAGATACGGTTCGGGAGCTCCAGGACGAGCAGTTAAGTTCAGTGGGTTAATTTCTGACGTGAAGCATTCGCCATTTTGATCTGAAATTGAAAATATTATTTGTTTATTTTTCTATTATGCTCGTTTATTATAAGATCAGGCTGGGACTAAGACTGGTGTAAACTTGTTGGCAAAAATAAGGTATGAATCCTTAAAATATCGCATGTCTCATTATAGTGTCGTTATAGTTGACTCTTTATTTACCTTAGACAGTTATTTAGTAAAATATTCACTTAAACTTTACTTACAAGAAACAATTAAAGTATGGAATGTACAAGATCACGTTCAGTTTTTCTTTTATTTTTCATCTCAGCGTCTTATTTCCAGAAGCTTCCAAAGTATATTTATCTAGTATATTTAAGAGGGATAGGACTTCCCTACGCCGAACCGACACCTGGGGGCCAAGTCTGCTATTTCAATCGTGTCGAAATAGAATCGAAATCATCGCTCAACAGAAAGATACCGGTTCAATTTTTACTTTTTTTTGTAGTCCACTATTACAATCGTACTCCAAGAGACTTCCAGCGGTCGCCCGATAGAATTCTACTAACAGGAACCGCTCCAGTGGCCGCTAGTCAGTTGCAGTCTTGATAGTTTAGTAACATTTTGACAGCTAAATATAGCGATTCTAGTTCTATTCTACGGCTTGTCAATAGCAGACTCAGCCCACTGGTCTGGATTGGTCAACAAGTGTAAAACTTGCTTATGGATGGATGGATGGAGTCAATCCCAGTGCACTCCGATCTTTATGAACCACAATTATCCAGAAACTACACTTACCAGCCTCGCCATCTACAGTTGGTATATCTTCAGGATACAGAAGCCATTTTCCTTGAGAACCGTCAGATGCCAGCTGATGCGGCCATTGGATAATCACCTGGAATGACGATACGTGCCATGGACCCTCGTTGAATATCTGAAACGTTGAAGGAGTAAATTGATACATTTTACTAAAGAAAACTGTCAGCTTTTTTTTAATATGGTGGATTACATTTGGACACTTAACTACCCTATTCCAGGAGCAGTAGAGCAACTTTTTCTTAAAGCAGAGCCAATATATGTGCAAATTGGACTTGCTCACAAATGTTCTACACCACTGTATCTATTCAGGAATTAAAATAAAAGCGTCAGACAATTTACCTGATAAGTATGAACAACTCTGGTTCCGATGTCATCAAAGTATTGCATAGCTGATTCGCCTTTTATTTCACCTCCATAGAAAATTTGTTCTGGACGTGCGACTCTAAAAATGACAAGATTAATCATTAGAATTAGTATTTTAAGTGTCTTCAGTGAAAATACTGGACTATAAATCATCAAATGCTTAGTATATTATGAACGTTTAAATAGGTAGAATACTCAATTTCTCCTGTTTTCTTTCGACTCCTAAAAGGTAGTAAGTTCCAAAGTCAGAAAAGTCTTCCCAGATACAGAAACATACAGTGCAGAGGCGTGTTCTTCGACCTGCATTTCTCTGCGACAACCCTCAGGGCCAAAACAGGGTCCGTGGTCCCATGACCAGGGCGAAATCCATATTGACACCCCGAGAGAGTACACTCCTGCCGGATCCGAGTCTATAATCCTCTCGAAGATCTTCATGGTGTGGGACATCACCTTTATACCGCGGTAGCTCCCACACTCCTGTACTGACCCCTTACCTTTGAAGACTGGAGTAATAGTATAATAATACTCAGTGTCCATTGGTTTGGGATCAGCCCGCTCAGGAGTATGCGGTTAAAAAGGTTTACTAAGATGCCCACACCGCGAGGACCCAGTGCCTTCCAGGCTTCGATGGCGACTCCATCGGGTCCGACAGCTTTCCGATTCTTCATGCGGCGAAGCGCAGTCAGGATTTCTCCAGGCGTTACCGGTGGCACTAGTCCCTGATTCGGAGGGAGGTCCGGAGGCTGCACCTCTGTGTGCTGTTTATTAAGCAGCTCGTGAAAATACGAGCGCCATCTCTCCTTTATCGCGAGGTCTTCGCTTAACAGGTTGCCCTCAGGATCTTTTACACAGCGACACTTGGATATATACTGTGCCGCTTTGACCCTGGAGTGCGCCAGCTTATAGATGAGCTTATGCCCCTCAGACTATTTCAGCTTATCATACAGAGGTTGTAAGTGGTCTCGTCTGGCTCTGGCTATAGCTCTCTTTGTGGCGCGCTTGTCAGCCCTGTACGCGTCTCGGTCTTCGGGAGATTCGGTCGCTTGCCACTTTTCAAAGAGGGCTTTCTTCTCCCTAGTCTCCCTCTGGACTGCGTCGTTCCACCACCAAGTTTCCTTGTCACATTTGCGTCCCCCCTAGACTCACCGAGCACCACCTTCGCCGCTCCAAGGATGGCCGCCTGAACTTTGTCCCAGTAATCTTGAACTGGTTCGCCTTCAGGCACTTGTCACCGACAGCTGAGACGAACTCCTGGGACCTAGTTTTATCAAGCAACCACCATCTGATGCGGCGCTGGCACCGCTTGATGCGTTTGCCTTTGGGCTTCACACAGAGGTCCATGACAAGGAGATGGTGTTATGCAGTAAGACTTTCTCCGGGTATGACCTTGCAGTTGGCCACCTTGCCGATGCTGTGTCGCCTAGTGAGTAGGAAATCGATCTGAGTTGTATGCCTCCCGCAAAAGTCTAAAAGTCTACAATGATAATCTTCCTATTTGGGATTTTGAGCATTATCATCTGCACGGGGTAACCTTCACCTACTACTATCTCATATGGCTGCACGGCAATAGAATCTCACTAACATTTTTTATGCGCGTCTCATTACCTATGCATTTGTCTTCGGGTAGGACTATCGTAATTGTATGTATACAATATCAAGGTTAATTTCCTTACCCCTTGATAAGCAGCTCAGCATTCTTGATAACTAAAGCCTCAACGACCACAGGCTTCTTGCCTCGATGGAGTTCTTTAGACGTGGAGTTAGCCCATACTGTGAACAGCACAGATTGATCGTTGTCCTCAAGAGCGCGAGCATCGAACCTCATGGTAATCGGAGGAGACCCATCAGCCTGCTTCTTGAATGGATTCTCAAGCATACACGTGATGGTTGTCTTGTTTATACTTGTACAAATTACGTGTTTATCCTGTAAATTGCAAAACAAATATTAATATTAAGGGCTTTTACAGACAGTTTATTTATTTGTCATCAGGTGTTTGTTACCACATGGTAGTCCAGCTAGACACTGATCTTATGTAAGGCTCTAGCTCAATGAGCAAATCAAGTTTCAGATTCAATAAATAATATGTGCGGAGTACGAAGCCTACTTATAGGTAATTTGTTCGGTGCTGGCAAATCGAGTTGTATGTGTTAGCAGAACACACCAAACACATAGGTTCTACACAATACCTATACCACCTATATAAATATTTTATTATAGCAATATTACACATACCTACACTAAATAGATAGCTTAAAAAATAAAAGACCCATGGATAACACCAATAATTTACAAGACTGGTAACACTCTGTCAAATATTTACGATGAGTGTTACATGATATATGGAAAGTTCATGCTTACGCTAATATTAACAGCAATGTAATGCAGATTAGCAGGATGGCTCACAAACAACTGCGCCTCATAGGCTGATTCTCCATAGTTGTCCACCGAAATCGATAACTTGATTTCTTCCTCTTGACCCAATGTTAAAGCGTAGGTCTTGTTGTCCTTTGCTGGAAGTAAAAAATAAACACTAGTATAAAATAGTAATTTGTAATAGTACTCTGTATTGCTGGTTGCGATGGGGACCCTATCTTTGAGACCCACTGTCTTACCTGAAAGTGGTGCACCTGACGACTAATGCACGAGTTCATGGCGAAGAAAACAAAAACTCGAAACGAAACCCTGTTTCAACGCGTCTGGCCAGCGTGGTTACAGTTACAGCCCTTACAAAAATAAAAATCCGTTTTGGCCTACATCAAGTGGAATGCGGTAGGCTGATTTAGGTAAAGCGAAGGTGATGCGGAATGGTTAATAAATGTACGAGGTTCTGGTTAGAAATTTGAGGATAAGATGGCAACCACATCTGCAATCTTTGGCCTCCGGAGGATTTGGGTCACAATATATTAATTCACAATACAAATCACATCCACTAAAATTGTTACAAGGACAGACCCTGACAATAGACTAAGTACGTATCTACGCTGTGAGTATGGGATTCGGAACTAAGACGAAGACAGGTGAAAGATAAGTATTTTTGCATGAAATAAATATAGTTGGTTTCTGATACTCACTCAAAGGTAATAACAGTTTTGGATTCACAACCAAGTCGCTGACACATACACCATCCGCGCCACAGTCGTTTAAGAAGTTGGCGGTAAACATGGTAGTCGCTGTTGCATTTAGTACTGGATACTGTTCTATATCAGGTGTTGTGCCTTGGGGCGAATATCTTGGTTCTGCATGTATCAATGTGTATGTCACTTGAAACTGTAAATAGATTTAATTTAAACTTTCAAGTTTATTGTATGTTTAGATATGTTGACTCATTATTAACATTGGCGATTATATTTTTTGTCTGAATTTGATCGAAAAATAGTACAGTAAGTTTCACTTGCTCATTGTTATGTAATTCATCACTACCTTTGGAATCTTACATTATGTTTATTTCATATTTTCCATACTCTTTTGCGGCATTTTCACATGCGAATATTTCAGAAGGTCTTTTAAGCCATTGGTCTCGGCCGTCAGTAACATATTAGTCGTTAAGTCAAGCTGAATGCATTATGGGAATGATTTATTTTTCAACAGCAGGAATCCCAACCTCTACCTGTCCATTTCAACACGGCAAAAGGCTCACCACGCTTATATGTGGGACAAAACATAATTGTTGTAGTGTGGGTAATTAGTATTCCTCTGCCTACTCCTTTGCGGAATAAGCATGACTATATGTATATTCATCTTACTACAATACATGCTAATCTATACGTTTGAAAAATCACGTCTCTTACACCTTATAGGGTTTAGAACGATCATGTTTTATTCAGGGATCAACCGTAATATATCTTTAAAAATATTATTACGTCTATTAACAGGGACAATGAAGTGAATTTTGATCACTAGCGTTATTTGTAGCATATGGAATATCATTACAGTGATCAACCTAATTTGTAGTGTGATAAGTAAGTAAACAAAATAACATTTCAATGATACATTTTACACTTTTTTTACTAACCTTGATAGGGGTTTGAATATCTCTGCTGTTATTCTTTAGATAAACAATATGCTCTCTGCAATCCTCAAGATCTTTACCAACCATTATGGTTTTATTTACATTATTACTCTTCACTGAATCGAAGAAAACTCTAGAATATTTTCTTCCGCCTGGGAATGTCTCTGCTTCAATGATGTAGTTAAGTTTGTGCCTGGTAGTTGTCGCTGCTGTTTTAACCAAAGACTCAATGATACAGCAAGCTTGAAAGTGGAAGCAAGTGTACATTGCACTAGGGTCTTTTTCACAGCCGTGTTTTGATGGATCGATGTTTATAAGTGTGTTCGATGGCCGTACAGACGTTTTAATATCGATTATCGGTCTCGTTCGTATTAAAGCTACGCTACTCTGAAATTGTCGTAAACAATGAATGTATAAGTAGATGTAAAATGACATAATAAACACGTAAATAGTGTTAGAATATTTTGTTGCACAACGTTAGCTTGTGTTATAAAATCTAGACGTCTGGCAAACATACTCTTATATTTTTAAATAGATAAATAATTTAAAAAAAAACCTAAACAAAAAAAACCAACAGCAGGTCGCCACAACCTAGGATAGCTATTTGTTATTATAATTTTACTTTGCCGAAGTTGGAATTTATCTCATTCAAAATAGCAAAATAATTAAATATAAGGTAGATAGGTAAAAAATTACATTTTCGTAAGCGCCAACTAATAAATCTGGGTATCCATTTGCATCCAAGTCGACACCACCAGACAATGCATAACCAAATGTTTTCATTATAACCGGTAACGATTCAGCTGCGATCACTTGATCAGGTTTAGAGTTCAATCCTTTTTCTCTGTCTCCCATATAAATATATACTACTCCATTCCCTTCATAAGGACTTCCTATAGCTATATCTTGACAGCCATCTTTGTTCAGGTCTCCAGCATTGGATATAGAGATACCGAATTGAGACTCTTGTTTACCGGTTAGTTTGATATCGTATTTCACTGGTAAGCTGTGATTTGTATTCAAATATAAATAAACAGCGCCTCCTACATCGCGAGAGAAGTAGAAAGGAGCTCCAACTAGTAAATCTGGCAAGCTGAAACACACATAAATACACATATTTTGAGCGCAATAAAGTCAAATGTAATTCTAAAAAATAATATATGTCCGAAATTTGGCAAGTTATCACGAAAGTGGCATTTGTATAACTTTAGTTAGCTAGGTAGGACTAGCAGTAAAGAATAATCAATCGAATACCAAAAGACAAACTACAGTTGAGATGAATCGAGAAACGAAGCAATATTAAACATATCCTACTAATATTAGTAGGATATGTTTAATATTATAAACGCGAAAATTTGTAAGTGTGTATGGATGTTTTTTACTTTTTCACGCAAAATCTACCGAATAGATTTCGATGAAACTTTACAATAATATAGCTTACACATCAGAATAACACATAGGCTACTGTGTATCTCGGGAACAAGTTTCTGTAGGAAACGGGAAAACTTTACCACGCGTTCGAGTCGCGGGCGTCAACTTGTTACAAATAATTAAACACCGTTGGTATTTTCATGAAATTCTCACACACAATGGGTTAGGTCATATTGTATCGTATATTAATTTATGATTGTGTAACTAGTACCAGGCAAAATTATATATTTTTCAAGAAATAGATATGCTTATTATTTCCTGCTGACATAGATTTGATGACTTGGTGAACCCGACGTGATGGACACGTGGCCTCAACAGTTACTGAGCAAGGGCAATATTAAAGATATTTATTTCTAGTTATGGTATTACTAAACAAATGAGCATCTTACCCATCACCATTGACATCTGCACTCGCCACTTCGTATCCGAAATTTGAACCAAACTGCTCCCCTTTCAGCAGAAGTGAAAAATTGAGGATATTCAAATCCGTTCTACCCCAGTCTTCTGTGGCGAGCTTACTAAAGACCACCACTTGGCCGGTACCGTGAGCTCGTGGTGCACCAGCTACATAAGAAGCCTTTTCGTTAAAGAAGTTACCAGCAGTTACAGCCATACCTGGAATACAGAACACAATATTTTAAGTACAGGTATCATAAACGGTTGTGTAGCCCCACTAGCTGTAAACGGTTACTTTGTTAAGCTTCTTACACAACGGTCGTTTCTGAGATGGATGACCGTAGTGTGGCGATTCTATTTATGAGCGTTTCCGTACTTTCAAATGCACACTAAGCCTTTGGTATAGGTTGCCAATTACAAGGTAGTTGTTAAGACAAGTTGAAGGCATTATAGACATCTTGAATTTCAACATCAGATTGCCAAAATCTGCGCCTGTTTAATTAAGCACGGCAATACATACATCGTCTATTACATAGGATACAAAATACAATGTGATAGTGAAATGTGGATGTGTTGTATGATGAAGACGTGAATATGTATGTAAATGTATGTAGATATCACTAAATTTTTTTGAAACAGTTATTAAAAAAAAACCGTTTTTACAACTAAACTTAGTAGAAGACAAAATTTAAATTACTTTATTCCCCAAATACCAATAATATTCGTATGGAACAAGTTTTGATCCGGGTTTTAAGGTACGGATATAATTGTTTATTCCATTGTGCACAAAAGCTCTCTAATTGCACACAGACTCTTTAATTAACATCTTTACTGAATAGCAAAGGCTTCATTTGTATCGGCTTAAAACCAAATCTCACTTACCTAAATAACTATACTTCTCAACTGGACTAACACCATCTTGAACAGGTGCCATGTATACCACATTATCTCGCTCTAATACATCGTCACTAGTATCTTGCGCGAAGATAGTGCCTCTCCAGGCGTATGGTCCTGGGCTGCCCATGATTAATGTGTCGTCTTCCAAAAGCGAGCTGCTGGTTCCTACTTGACAAAAGCCATATTCTTCGTGTTCTCTGAATAGAAAATGAAAGAAACTGTTAGTATTTGCACGAATATAACGTCTATTAACACTAGTCTATTGTAATAAAGATGCTACTGGACGTATACAGCGCTCTACAGAACACCATGCTTCAAGTCCATTAATTGTTGGTACTTTATACGAATATAGACGAGTATTATAATTGTGACAGTTTGCCACGATTATCATTTTGTTGTGTGTGAGTTTAATTAGGCTATAACCCCGGCTCGAATTTGACTTAAATTTGGTATGCAGATATGTAACACTAGATTTACTTATAGGCTTTTTATCTCGGGAACAAGTTCCTTTCGGAAACGGGTACGGAAAGACTTCGCGAAGTGAAGTTTTGGGCATTAGCATTCATGTCCAATTTTATTTTATATCATTCCAGCAATAAATACATCCCTCAACTTTCAGTCCACTCTATTCTCAACGTGCTCGTGTTGAAGCGCTCGTGGCCCCGCGGTCTTAGTGTTCGGTAAACGATCACTGAGGTACGCAACTTTCACTATGGCTGGTCGTCGGATGGGTGACCACTTTGTGGCATTTACATTTGCGAGCGTTTCCGTGCTTCGGAAGGCACGTTAAGCCGTTGGTCCCGGTTTCCAGTAAAATGGCAGTCGTTAAGCCTGGTTGAAGGCTTTATGGGCGGCTTAAAAAATTTCAACAGCAGGTAGCCACATCCTGCGTCTGTCTATTTCAACACGGCAATGGGCTCACCACCTATTATGTGGGACAGGAATCCACACGGTGAAAAGTGGGCATATAATATGCCTCTGCTACCCCTTAGGGGATAAGGCGTGGTGGATATTTATTTATTATTTATTCTCAACGTAATTCATTTTACCTTATAACAGAGCGTCCTCTGCAAGGCTCCATGACATCTACGAGTTGTAGTTCGTTGCTGAGAGTGTAGCATAACCCCTGGCCAAATTGCAACTCTCCTTGCTTCCGAATATACCTGCAATATTTTGTATAATAAGCATTAGCTTAAATCTCGAATTCGTCAGTGACTCGGCAACGGCTCGGAAGTGGAAGAAAGATACTGCGCAAAATATTTCATTTTTTGAGTATTATGAGATCAAACGTATGCCTTTGTTAAAGTCCTCCTAGAATTGTATATTATTTTAAAAAAGCATAAAACCGCAGTATAAGAAAATGTGCATATAATGTCTCTGTGACAAGTCATATGTCGTGCATGTAAAAGCTTTTTTTTGTTTTACGTTAGCACAAAACGTATTCTCCATTTCATTATTTCCTTAAAACGTTTGAATCTGAGCTGAAGTCTGCTTTTGTAGGCTGCTAAAGATGAGCACCTAAAATTGTGTTTTTTATTTAATTTCATAATTGTTGGCAGTGCCTGTTATTTAACCTCCAAGCCCCGATATCTTTTGTTGGTCAGCAGGTGCTCAACTAGAAAGTAAAGTTAGTGCCCTAAAGACCTTAGAGGGGCCGGCCCCTCTAAGGTCCTTAGTACTGTATTCAAAGTACAGAAAGTAAATATTTTTTATAGTTTTACTTTTTAGGTTACTACCCCGTCTGGGATACAGCGTGAAGATAGTTAGTTACCAAGATAGTTAAATTTAATATTGAAATATACGCACCTGTGTGCACAAACTGCAGCTTTTTTCCCAGGACCTTGACTTCTCACTGACACTCCGAGCCATTGACCTTCCTTGATCTCATCCGAGTATGGAGCAGCAAGATGGTCAGAATCCAAATCTATACATTATGAAGGATTAATCATATTGTTCTTAATGACGATCGTGACTGTTAGGAAGCGCAAGTTCAAATTTAGCAAGTAAAAGTTTAATCAAAATTAATCACATTATATCATAATCAGATTTCATAATACGGGTATATTCTGATTATTAATGTTTAGCACATTTTTTATTAAATTAAAATTAGACACAAATGTGAAATCAAAGTCTTAAGTTATAACTTCAATTATAATACCAGGTTATAAAAAACTCAACCCAAATTGATTAATAGTGAATTGAAACTCAAAAAGATAATGCATCAAACAAAGCAGCTTAGCCTTGCTTTTGCTTCAAAACAGTCGTATGAACTCCATCCCAAAGAATAGAAATGGTGATATCTCGGCAAATGCAAAGCATTGTAACCAGGCGTGTGTATAATGCAAGAACAGAGTTCTCAATCTAACAAAAAAAAACTTACAAAATAGTACATATTGTAACTGGGTGCACAAATACGTGCAAATCATAGAACATAGCATTTCTCATAAAACATGCATCCCGTACACGGAATATATTTTTTTAAATATTGCATGATTTTATAGTGAAACTAACTTACAGTATTGAAACTTTCGATATTGATGAAAAATTATACCACGTATTATTTTATTTTATTAAAGTTACAATATAATATAGGTACATGATTTGATATACGTATATAAGTATCAGATAATGTTTCAGTGGCCTTAAAACGTTCTATCAATATCAAAAGTTTCAGAGTGATAATATCGAATTGTGAATACTACTAAGGTGACGAAATACTCCTGCAACCTGTAATCAATCAATCTGATAATCAACGTGAAGATACGGCTCAAACATGTGGTCTCGGGTTAATGGACATTACTGAAGACTACGGATGTTAAGTAATTGATTAATAATGTAAGTTATTTGGCCCAATGTTACTTTTTGTGTCTTGGTTAGACATTTCATTGTACAAAACCAGACTAGCAGACTTGTACTAGTAGTTGATTGGTTTTGACTAGATTAATTCATTAGAATTTTGTAGTGCATTACTTTTATGGCACGTTTATTGTATTAATGTGATAGTTAATAACTAAGGTTTAGATATTATTACCAGTCACCTTTACTTCCTTGTTATAAGTTCATTAATTTACTCTGTTCATGTGATTATTTTTATCTGTTTAATACAAATTATGCAGTTATAATAAAGCTCTTTTCTTTTACATTTTTAATAGCTCTAAACTCATTAAATCCGAAATCTACTTCATATATACTTTCTGAGGATTTTATTTAAAGCTTTGCTTCGTAGGCTTAAGCTACTTTAAATAACGGTCTCTAAGTACTCACTACATAACTAAGATTATTTTAAATATATCTGTACTTTCTAAAGTACTGCAGTGCTCAAGCAAGTGATTGGGTGCTATTGCAAGCAGTTAGTGCTTCATTTCTGTAGTTATAGGACATATTTTCGGTCTTTATAATTTAGATTTATATTTTTCTGTAAGACCGTAAAATATATCCTAAGATTCGTGAGAGTGTGATGTGTCGCAAAATAAAATCATGATTGCTAAGTTAGTGATGTTCATGCGTTGCAATATCGTTAATGACGGTTCAGCTGGAACTTGAGCAGACAAAGTTGACGATTAGTAAATCAAAATATACAAATACAGCGATTAGTCGATTAGTCGAAGAGCAAAATGATTAAGAATAAAAGGAGGTTGAGACCACAGCTCACTTACTCTTGTCTATCTTGCCGTACTTCGCTGTTAGGGGCACCACCGACAAAAGACAATATTTTAGTTAAAACTTATAAGTTATATCGAAGTTTTATAGAATTTATTCGTAGAATCGATGTGTTCCAGCGTTTCCTTCAATCTACTACTATTTAGATTGTGAAAACTCAATATCTATCAGTGTTACTACACCTATCTACTTACTATTTAATCTCCAACTCTAGATCGTGTATAGAAAAAAGTATCATCTAATGTGAATAATACACTTCGTGATGTTTACAAAATTGATTGTAAGATGTTCTAAACTTTATACTCAAAACTAAAATTTATAAAATTATTAATTATAGACGAAATCTATAAGAACCTATTCTTATTCTAAAACGCTAATTATTTATTAATGTTTTGTTTCCTTTACCTTCAAGAAGATAGATAGATGGAAACAATAATTTTGAAAGGAAAATGCAATGAAATCATGTCAATCATGTTCAATACACATATATATAGAGTAATATAATTTTATGGCTTGCAACATTTTGGAACTTAACAAGTTGATAAGCTGTTTACTCACTCCTTTTGCCATCAGTAATAATTTGTATGCAGTCATTTGGTGCAGGATTCATAGAACATTTCCAAAGAGCCCCAGATTTCGTTGTGTTTGGCTGAAGATTCTTTCCCAATGGTGCACCAACCAGTAACCTGTAACAAACAGATTTAAACAATGTTACATACAGTCATTATTTAATATTCTCCGGAGTCATAACACTTTTCTGCCACATCATAAACATTATTCATGTTTCATCTTCCTTCATTCTTTTACTAACATTGTGCTTATTATATAACTAGGTCGATACTTCTGTTTAAATAGTGGCAGAATTTTTTTCTTAAATACCAACCGAAATACTATTTTACCTATTCTCAACAGTGAGTTGGAGGTTTTGTACGTATATGTGTGACGACTTTTTAACTACGATATCATGAAATAAAATTAATAAGTAAATAGTAAACATCCAATCCCATTTTGATATTATGAATGTTTACTAAGAAGACCGGGGCAAATTAACGTGAGCACGGTTAGTGCGATTTGAACAAATCTTCAGCGAATCCAAAAAAAAGTAAACTGAACTTGAAATTGATTACCCGATCCAATAATGTGTAAATTTAATTGTGTAAAACGAATAAATTCTTTATTTCTGGCAAAGCACGTCTTAACAAAATTGTACATACCAATTGAACTACGTATATAGCATAAATAAGTATTATAATGATACAATTGTATTTATGTGCAAAAATTACGAGAGTTTAAAAGGCCATGAAACAAAACTAATCATAAATGGGAATAATAAATTTGTTAGAATACAACTATGACCTTTATTACATTCAAACTGATTAAACATTTTCAAGTTTAGTAAACATCTACTGATAAAATACTTCATCACACGAAGAATGTAATAAAAATGGTAGGAAACGGGTGCACTATCATTAAATTATCCTCACATTCTATGAATCAAAGAAATGAAGTTGAATGCCGTCCTCGTTCATTGAGAATGAGGGGTAACGAGACGAATATGATTACTGTAGATTACGGTGCATTTGTGGGCATTCATTACATCGTTATCGAGTTTTAATGACGATATAAGGACGAGCTCAAGAACATGACGCGTTCTTCGGACTTGATGACGCATACAATTCAATCAAGAAGATTTATCAACTGTTGTAATGTCCTTAGCTCGCTTTGATACTAAGAAATATCGTTATCTTCATATTTTTAAAGTAAAAGCTTTTCAAGACGCGTTGGGCATTTTCGAGATGGGAAAAGGGGAAGAAGCAATCGATACCTCTGTATATAAGTGTATACATATCGTATATTTACCCACATAGACACAACACGTGCTAATTGGCATTTATGGGGATGGAAAAATTTATTGAAGTCGCGACACTATTATCGCTACCGTTTTCACTTTTGTCAGTACTCCTGAAGTGCCACTGTGTGCCACTGGGTTCTATTAAATCAGGATTGTACACACAATTAGACATTCTAAAAACTTTATGAGAAAATTTGTACAAACGAATTGAGGTTTTCCATGATAGAAGAATGTTATCGTCTTAAAGAAATTCGTCAAAATGGTGAATAGTTCAAACAATTTTAGAAAAAGCATATGATGTAACAATACGATTGATTAATCTTTGTTACGTTAAATATACCTAGTTAAAACAATAACAAGCAACAGATATTATTTTAGTTTTTAGTAAATTTTAATAATAAGTATAAATATGTTTTGTAATGAGTTGGACTAAAAACCGACTTAGTATTTACGCATAAATTTTTACATGGCTCTTATAATACAAAGCGTAAAAGAATAATTATTGTAAGAATAAATTACTAACGTAATTTAAATACAAATTACATACTTGGCCATATATAAATGCAAATTTAATCATTTAAAAATACATTGTATCCCGTATAAATATAGATGTACAGGATTATACTAGCGTAAGTAATTATAGGCCCAATCCCTCGAAGGCAGTCATGGCTTAATCAGAGTCAAGACATTTGCATCGTAACGCCTGTGGAACATTCATTGTTTTCCTCATATGGCCAGTTAACATTGCAACGACTGGAGCTCGTATTGATCTAGTCACCATAATCAATTTCATCACAGTAAATAGATAGTATTAACATGAATTTAACACCAATATTGCTGTAGATAAATTGATAGGCAATTTCCTAATAATTGAAATGAAATGAAATATATATTGTGGGACATTTTTTACACAGCGCCATCTAGCCCAAACTAAGTTATTAGCTTGTACTATAGGATCCAGAACTGATGTACATACTTATATATTTCTAAATACATACATATTATACAACATTTGGGGATCAGACAAATATTTGTTTCGACCCGGGAGGCGAACATGGGACCTCAACGCGGTATTCGCTTACACTACCAATGCGCCACCGAGGCAGTCAACTAACAAATGATTCATAATGGTGCTACTTTCTAGCTTCTTTGGTCTGATAATAGTCACTTCTAAGAACAAAAAAAGTTCTAAATGGAGTTGATAAAAGCGACTATGGTCTCCAAAACAGAACATTACTGACTTTAATATCTTGTAAAGGTTGTGGGAGCTTGTTGGTAAAGAGACTGCAGGATGCAAGCAGCAAGTCCGAACATTGTGGGGCCCTTTGGAGAAGCCCTACACACAGCAAGAGCGTTAATTTGGCTGAAATTATCGCAATTATCTTAAAATGGTCGTTAAGTCAACGAGAGGAACAATTATAACTGCCCTATCTGAACTAAAACACTTGTACTGTTCCACTTATTTACTCGTATTACTTAAACCTGACCGGTTTCGCCTTACGGCATTTTCAAAGGTTAGCACATATTGTATGTATTTCGGATGTCATTGAGTACAATATGTTAAGTTACAACAACAATGGTTTCACTGAGGGTAAATAAGAAAGTTATGATACCACTTTATATTTTATTCCCAAATTTGGGCAATTATAACTGCCCTACTTTATAAAAATATCTTATCACACTATTCATCATACACAACATTAGTAATTCCGTGTATAGGTATAGGTATATAAATATTAATGTACATTTGTATCTTTATTACTATTCTCTGTCTATTATTTATCTTATATGTCAACGTGCTTAAGAAATACAATAACGACATTTTATACGCATAATGTAATTGAAAAGATATCCGACTGATCGATCATCTTGGGTCGAATCGATTTGAGGCGCGAGCTATACCATACCTCACGTACGGATAGAGTAGATATTCTCAATTATATCCTACTAATATTATAAGTAAATATGGATGTTCGTGACTCTTTCACACAAAATCTACTGAATGGATTTTTATGAAACTTTACAATAATGTAGCTTACACATCAGAATAATACATATGCTCCTTTTTATCCTGGGAACAAGTTCCTGTGGAAAACGCGAACGTGAAAACTTCGCCACGTAGTCATCATCAACTAGTATCTTATACGTGTATGTGCTTTTGTCTTTTAAGTCGATATACAGTACTTGAATGTTTGTGAATGCCAATTCATACAACACTTCTTCAAGGTAGCTGTAACAGCCTATGTCACGTTAACCAAACAGTCACAATTGTTATTTATTATCTCGAATTTTGATTAGCCTTTTATCATTAAAAGAAAACTAAGAATTTTTGAAGTGAAACTTCTTTATCGACGTTTGAAGAAATTTTATAGCTGTATAATAAATCGTTACGTTTTTCGGTTACGCGCCATGTTGTTTTGAAGTGAAACTTCTTTATAGACGTATGAGCGAAATTTAGAAAAAAAAAATGTCGTTAAGAAGTTTCACTTCTTAACTGTGTGCTCTGGTACACACACATTTTTTTAGGTATGTTTGTGTAAATGTCACACAGTTGTAGCTAATACACTTTCCTACTCTATTCATAATCTATCTGTGATGCGATCACTCGATAGCAAATAACCGATTTATATTCAATTTAATGTTGGTCACGGGCCGCGGCCCCTGTCTCTGTACAAAGTAAATGCGTTTATGCATTTAAATGCACATAAATCATTGCTAGCTCCGACGCATTTCATTTGACCGAATTAAACGAGTTATTTAGAAGACATAAAGGAATTGTAATCTAAATTATATTGAATGGAGATGTTAACTTGATGATTTTTATTTACGAAGATTGATAGGTCTCTGGAGAAGGTTAAAAATTAACTTTTACGCCATTGTAACCGTATAAATACGCCAATTTTAGAAGATGCTAGATTTATAATTTACTAGCTTTATATCGTAGTTATAGGAATTGGGGTAGACCTAGACTAACATATGAATTTCAAGTGAGGGGGTCGAGTCTGCTATTACAATCGTGTCGAAATAGAATCGAAATCGTCACTCAATAGAAAGCCACCCGTACAATTTTGACAATTTTTCGTTGTTTACTATTACAATCGTACTCCAATAGACTTCTATCGGTCGGCCGAAGTAATTCTACTAACACGTACCGTGCCAGTGGCCGATAGTCAGTTGCATTTTTTATAGTCTACTATCATTTTGACAGCTAAAAGCAGTGATTCTGGTTCTATTCTACGGCTTGCAAAAGTAGACTCGGCCCCCTGATTGCTCAAAATCGGAAATGTCAAAGATACTTGTATTCCCAGACGTGCATGTACGAAGCGATTAATGAATCTGCAAGAAGCGAAAGAAATTATATACATATACTACAGTGAAGTGATAGTTCAGAACGTTTTTTCGAAGCCTCTTCCGAAGTCAACAAAGACCATTAGAGTCTTTCAGAATAGTAATCCGAGCGTTATTCCTCCCACACTATAAAGGTCGATGCTCCCGTAAGCACAGAGTGGAGGAAAGTTTAACATTTAAGACTTCATTGTTTTACTACATGTTGCAACATTACCTTATCTAAAGGTTTTCTTACGAGTACAGTACCTACACTAGAAAAATTGCTGACCTAAAAATAACAGTTGCACAGTTTTAAGGTTACATATCAATAACAATTAAATCGTTTTGTACGTTTAAGTTCTTTTGATATAAATCTACCCATTTCGCCACAATAGACATTAAATAATATCTAATATATTATGAATATCTCGTGTCAAAGTGCTTGTTATTAAAACACGTCCGAAACTGTTTGACCGATTCTATAATTTTTATTAAGTATAATTTGATAGAACCTATTTTTATACCCCAAGATGATAACGGTGGCCATTTATTGATATAACAAAACAATGTTAGCCGGGTATAAAATA
The DNA here is from genome assembly GCA_948477245.1 of Thumatha senex. NCBI lineage: Eukaryota > Metazoa > Arthropoda > Insecta > Lepidoptera > Erebidae > Thumatha > Thumatha senex. The sequence continues at coordinate 11,746,409 of OX419735.1, forward strand.
TAGGAAATTGTTATGAGAATTACGGCAACGGATATATTATACAAAAATAAATTGCAATATTGAACTACATGAAATAGACAGGGTATTAATTCTAAGATGAGAATCTTTTATTGAAAGAAGTTTTACTGGAAATTTACTTAACTACTACCGTGTGGGCATAGAGTCAAATCAAAGAGAAATCGATTTATTTTAATAATTGCGAAAGGCGATCAGTCAGGCCCTCATGACCAATTTACAGCACAAAGGGCTCATTTATGGAGAAACGGTGCTCGCCCACATCACCGCGATCGATCGTGCCCTCATTGGGGTTACCATGCGCACGCGCCTACGCCTTGTATTCATAGAAACATAATACTTATAATAAAATTAACAGATATTCAGTTATAACTGAACGATAGATGCATAAATATATTAACGTATTACTTTGCTTCATATGGAAAAAGTTTTTGAATGACTGGTGAGCCGGAGCTTTAGAAAGTATATTCAGTCAAACTGAGATGAGAAATAGAATTAGGTAACATTATATTAAAACCCCATTTCATTCATTCTACATTGACGCCGACATTCGGTAGCTACTTAATAAATGGAATACATGACTAACACTAATACTTCTAGAAACCAGCAATATAGAAATATGGAATAAATTGTCACTTATTAGTTCTATAGTATTCAATTTGCGGGCATTATTCAATTCGCATTCAAATACAATTAGCACTAAACACAATTTAAGTCAATCATAACCATGAAACTCTTTGGTCTAAGTATCGCCTATGTTGACATTTTATTTGCATCGACTTAGCGTATTTAAAATACACCTAGGATTGGTGAAATGTATTTTTCATCAGAAGTGTCATAAGAACTACAGGTGTGAAGTTATGATACGTCTAACTTAAGTGCTAATTGGCATTACTGATCTAGGGTTTAGCCTATAAGTTAGAACTCAAAACATTACCTTGCACAAGGTTGTAAGGATGTATCCAAAAAAAATTAAAATGTTATATCTCAACAAATTTAAAATCTTAATAATTTAGGTACCTACCTACTTTTCCGTATACTTATGACCATTTGCACTTAAATTACACGTATCATAAGTTCACACATACTATATAGTTGTTAGGACAGTCCTAATGAAAAAATACATTGCACCAACCCTAGGTGTATCTTAAATACGCTAAGTCGATGCAAATGAAATGTCAACACAGGCGATTATATATTTTATTTAAAAAATATTTTTTTAAACAAGTATTTATTTAAATGTACTAAACGAATAATTCTCTGTATATTTTACCCATATTTCAGGAAAGTATTAAAACTTAGTCTTTGTTTAGTTCACCATGAACAGTCATCGACTACACGAATTTTCAGCGTAATCGGTTGAAGATATCTCATTCAAAATTGAGTTGCATGCAGAAACAACCACACACTGCAAGTTAATTTATAGTTTGTTACCACAGCTACTCTGGATATTTGCAAACTAAGGTCCGTATTCCAGAACGTTTCTCAATACTCAATCAACGCTTGAGGCTAGTTTTTGCCTTATAAATGCTACTCTCAAGCGTTGATTGAGTATTGAGAAACGTTCTGGAATACGGCCCTTAATGCTATAAGAAAGTGCTACGTAAGCCTATATGTTTGCACACAAAATTTCATTCCATTTACAGGTGAAGTACAAACATCTATAGTTCGAACGCCGCTCCTTGTCTGCGGATCGTATAACGTATCCTTGGCCGCACCCATCGAATGGCAATAAATTTCCATCACCTCGCTATCTATCCTTGACATCGACCGATAGTGCTACCATATTGCACAACCATTTAGATTTCCATTACAATAAAAATGCATTGAGTGGGCGGCCATTAATCTTCCATAGAGAAATTTACGGTATCTTAACATGTTCAGGCTGCTTAAATGTCGCATGTTCAAAGTAGAGAGCGACATATTTATGTGTGTTTATGGTTTAAGCTAGCGGCCATTAGCAGAAACGCATTTCTATGAACTTTACAAAGTGGTGAAAAACTAGTTCTCATCAAAATTTATAAATATAAAATATAAATATATACCACTGAGGTGACGTAAGGTCAAGAGTACCCTTAACCGGCGTGTGTGTTTGAAAACACTTATGAAAGTGGAAGAAGCGAAAGGTGTATGCCAGGATCGTAGCAAGTGGAAAGCCATAGTCTCTGCCTACCCCGATGGGAGACAGGCGTGACGATATGTATATGTATGTATAAATATATACCCGTAAATTTTCAACAAACTATTATATTATTAATCTTCTTCAGTTCATTTTTAAATTTTTTCTAATAATCAGTATATTTTAGTCACAAAACGTGGTAGAATAGATGACCAGACTCCACGATCCATACATACTTCTTTTGCTGACTGAAGATTCGTTTATCGTTTCTTACTATGTTGTGGTTTTGCACTATGATACAAATGAGTACTGCACCTCTGGTGTTGCAAACGTCCATAGGCTACGGTGACCATTTTCAGGTGGGCCGTATGCTTGTCTGCCACTTCAGTGGTACAAAAAAAAAGAAAAAAAGAAAAAAAACATTAAAATTTGTCTCTAATCATAACATTAACTGGTTACTGTTTGGAATGTTGAATTTCCATGTAAGCTAACTCAATGCGTGTGTTTGGAAGTCTGCAATTGCAGATTTTCAAAGTAATAAATAGAACGCTTAACAGTTAACACTTACAATGCACAGAAACAAATCAATTTCAAATAATAATTAAATATCCATCACGCCTTATCCCCGAAGGGGTGGCAGAGGCATATTATATGCCCACTTTTCACCGTGTGGATTTCTGTCCCAAGTAATAGGTGGTGGGGCCCATTGCCGTGTTGAAATAGACAGACGTAGGTTGTGGCTACCTGCTGTGTAAATTTTTCATACCGCCCATAAGGCATTCAACCAGGCTTAACGACTGCCATTTTACTGGCAACCGGGACCAACGGCTTAACGTGCCTTCCGAAGCACGGAAACGCTCGCAAATGTAAATGCCACAAAGTGGTCACCCATCCGAGGACGAGCCATAGTGAAAGTTGCGTAACTCAGTGATCGTTTACAGAACACTGAGACCGCGGGGCCACGAGCGCTTTAAAATAATAATTCAATATTGTAATTCAATAATAATATTGTATGAATCTATTTAGGTAGGCCCGTGTAGGCCTGAGTTGATGTTTAAATGGTAGATATTGAGATAAGAGAATGAAATGCCAGCACGCACATAGCTTTACGTGGGTATTCGACTGTACGTGCTCATACGCTCAGTGAGATATAGTATTTATTTGGTCAATACATTCGAAAACCTTTAGAATATAATAGATATGCTCGTATCTATACTAATATTATAAAGCTGAAGAGTTTGTTTGTTTGGTTGAACGCGCTAATCTCAGGGATTACTGGTAGGAAATTAAAAAATATTTTTGTGATAGAGAGCTCATATATCGAGGAAGGCTATAAGGCTATTCATCACGCTACTACCCTGGAAAGCGGAGCGACATTTATGGTTACTATAAATGTCGACAAATCGGGCAATTTTTTATGCAAAATTGTAGAATTTATAAGCGACGGGATTAAATAGGTACGACGGGAGTTCGAATTATGTCACGGGCGAAGCCGGGGGGGTCATAATATACAGTTTAAATGCATTTGTTCGACATGACAATATTTCTATTCTTTCTATCTTTTTTCAATTCGTCTTTAATGTATTAAAAACCTAAAAGCCAATATACCTAATATTAAATTTTCATCAGAAATAAATATATCTGTACTTATAAAGAAACATCGTGGTTTTACGAATCATTATAAGTGCATATCGATATGTGGTTTATGTGGTAAGAAACAAGATAGGTATTAAAATCCATATGTCCGCTAAACAACTCTCGCGGGAAAAATACATTCGTGAAACCGGAATGAGTAGTCGTTTTATTTTAACCGAACATTCCCAACAACATTCCCATTTGCGGGATGTAAATAACATAAATTCAGTAACAAAGGCCAAAGGTTAGATAAACCACATTTTTGTTTTATCTTTTTAAATGTAATAATCTTTTAGATGTTAATTATAAATAAATGTCACAATTTTGAAATACTTAATACAAATAAAATCTGGCCATGTGTGTGTCAGTGTAATTTTTACATCAAATTATATTTACAGTCGACTGAAACAATAGGCATAATTTTAGAAGTACAACGTTACTTCAAACAGTTATTTTTTTTAGTTGGTCGACTATTACCTTTAAACTTATAAAGCCTACTTAGCTGGTGTTGCGGTGGGGTAGACACTTGACTTTGAAATAAACTTTTAACAAAAGGATCTTTTATTTAAAGAATGGTTACTTACATCCTTATAGAAAATCTCTAATATTTGTAGAAGATCTATCAACTATATCCCACAACAAGTGCGACGTGATAAAAATATTGTGTACTTAAACCATGCCAAATTACAATTTTCTAGTATTAAGTGTTTCTGGCTAGATCACAGACAGGCGAATCAACAGAAATAATGTATTTAAGGGATCATTGTTTACTAGCAACTGAATTATTATTCAAATTCGATTCCCATTCCAAAGAGTTAAATTCTTTAAAAAAATACAAATAAATCTGTTTGGCCAATTCCAAAGGCCAGTTTTTTAAAATTTATTCGAGACATGAGTGGTGACAGAGACCCAAAGCCCAAGTGGACCGAACTGGCGTCACCGCCGGTGGTCCAACATCCACCGCAAACACTATGCCGCCCATTGTCCATGGTTTATTGTCATAAGTGTCTACATGAGGTCGCTCCTCTATAAATGTATAAGGTCGACCCAACACGAAACGGTTATTTGTTATTTATTGCCCATAAAATACATAGATTAAGTGATATTATTATTTCACGGATTTAGAATGGTATCTACTAGTACAGCTGGCGAGTTTTGCACCGCCCTAGAATCAGATTCTATTGAAAATGTATGAGCAAAGAAACGTTTTAAATTTTTTGATATTTACGTTCGTTTTTTACTTTTCGACTGTTTGGGGTAGAAATCCAACAAAATACAAATCTTAGAAATCAGCCTCAGCGTTCTTGATTTATAAATAGTGTAACTAATATAGACTTTGCTTTATGTATTAAATTTACTAAAATTTAAAGTGGTTTACGCTGTTCATGTATTTTTTATTCTATTTTCAAATTACGAATAGGCATTACACCAAATAGTTTTGCTCCATTTTTCCTTCAACTATAAAAATCTAAAGTCAATGTAACAGTGCTCTCAATTTCAAAATAACCACATCAGTGACCTGAACTCATGAAATGCGGTTCATTTGAGGCATTAAAATATTATTCCAAAACAGGCCGGAAATGTTTGCCGACAGAGAAGGCACGTGCCTCGTCCTGTGTGGCGCAAATTGTATGGAAATGCAACCAAGTGCTATAAGATTTGTTCATTTACCAACAGAACTGACCGACTGCTACAAATTGTTACAAAGAGCACTTTGATGTTGAACTGAGTATTGCTTTTGTATAGATTTATTATATATGTACTTTTCACACGCTAAATTATACTGATATCCAAGATACAGGTTTTCACCTAGTTTGGATACCAGGGTTTTCAACATAATGTTTTAATAATGAGAAATTGTACTAACTTAGTTACCAGCACTTGTAAACAATTATGAGGAAATAAATATTATTATTATTGTCTCTTCTTCACGGATATCTTCTATTTTTTTTTCTTGTGAAGATACCCGGTCTTTTGGCAGGCTTACATGGGGACATATTGGTCCAACACGCAGAGGCCCTTTGAGAATTTTAATCTAATAGGAAATGGGACCCCCACTACAGGCAATCCACGCCCGCCTTATGTAGAAGAACGGTAATGGATCACCTCCAATGGGAGTTAAACTATTGTGAAATGTGCTAACTATGAAATGGGCTATTGGGTTGGGTGTTAAATGGATTGGGTGATTTAAGCTATTGATGAAAACGGCGTCTGCCTTTTTAATATATTATTATATAAAATAGTGGCAGACGGTGACTTGCCAACTCACTAGATGGGCCCCCTTTACAATCGCCATAGGCAAAATAAGCCTGTAAGGCGACAGAGGGCAACACCGGTGTGAGAGGCTTGGGGTGTCGAGCGGTGCGGCGCCGGTTTCACCTTCGCGGGACAGGCCCGGAGCGGGCTTCCCCGTAGTTATGCCCTTGAAAATGACACTTCCACCCCCGAGCATATAGCTCTGGCTCCCTCCCTCTGACCGGCCAATTAAGGCAAGCCAGAGATAAGATTTGCTGCACTCCCGGGAGTAGCACTCTCACTGCTCTCCCGTTAGGCCATTAAATCCTATCCGGTGCAGAAGGGCAACAAAACTCTGAGGAATCGGGACCGATGTGTAGCCACGCACATTCAGCTCGCCACAAGCTGCCCTGCGGATGTGAGCTTTTCAATAACTTTCTGATACATTTTTTTGTTGATATCAGAAAGTGGATGACTCAAAAAGCGAATCTACTATGCCCTCATAGGGTTGCGTTAATCCTATAAAAGATAACGACTGGACAGTCGAGGGGTGTTATTATTATTATTATTATTTTTACTAGATGTTGTTACTTCAAATTATCTTGTACTTATTTTAAAGGCAGGACAGTTTAGGTAAGAACACTACAATATAACTCTTATTACATACATACACATTGTCACGCCTTTATCCCCGAAGGACAGAGAAACAGAGGCATACTATACGCCCACTTGTACCGTATGCATTATTTGACCCACGCAACAGCACATAGCAGGTGAGCCCATCACCGTGTAGAAAATGATTGAAATGAAAAGACTTACTGGGCTTAACAACTGATATTTTACTGGCAACCGGGACCAACGGTTTAACGTGTCTCCCGAAGCATGGAAACGCTCATAAATGTAAATGTCACTAAGCGGTCACCCATCCAAGGACCAGCTATAAGAAATTAATAAAAGATGCACAAATAGTCTGCTTAGTTTAGAATATCTCTACCAACACAGCCAAAGTATTTATTCCTTATATCACAAGCTCCCCAATCTGAACTTAGATATATGTTTGGGGAAATCCTTCCCTTCAGCACTTTGCTAAGCACTCATTTAATATTTTCAGAATTTACTACCACAGATAAATCCTTTTAGAATATTCCCCCATACAATATCGTGCGTGCCCCCACCAGCAGCTGACCACTCAGATGACCTGCTTATAAACAATGAGTTTTATTACCTACTTCTCTCAAATCATATACAACGCTTTCCCTAGTTGCCGCTTTGCTGCAAAGCCTCTTAATTAAACCCGTGAATAATTACTTGAAGTAAAGACGTTAGGCCGGGACAACTGTACTTATTACTGTATTGCGGATTTCTTCGCCTGTAAATGCATTATGTACGGATTTCAAGCTAATCGGATATCTATTCTAAAATTATAAAGCTGAAATGAAAAAACGATTCTTTTTTACAGCTATAAAATTTCTCTCAACGACGATAAAGAAGTTTCAGTTCAAAAATAGCTATCAAGAAAAAATGGAGATAATATGGACTACCAGACTGCCTTTGGTTTGTCTTCAATGAATCAATCAATCAAATCTGCCAATGGTAGTCCTCTGACGGACGTAGATCTCTCCTAATATTCACCCTGCGACCTTCTTTTCAACTTTCGCTAATATAAAATAATTTGCAACATAACATACAAATAATTTGCCACTATCGTATTTCGAAGTATATAAAAATTCAACCTTTTTAAAACCCAGCAGAGTAATATTTCGCCTGGCAGGTAACATGAGAAACCTAATGCAAAAAAAAATATACTTCATATCTTCAGTGACATTTAAAACTTATTACCGTTGACTGAGTGATAGAGTGGGTGTGCGAGGAGTGAAAACACTGGAATACACGCCTCTGTTGTCTATGACGAAACACAGAAAGTATTGAGTGTAGTGGTAGCATAATATTGCACTCTCGCAACACAATGTCATCAAAACACTTGAGTATGCATTTTTGTTAACTACTTACATAATATTCAACTGAAGATAATGAAATATTTTGTCATGAAAATATACATAAGCATTTTACGATACCGTTTTTATTATTTTTATAGCTATAGTGCTCGAACAAAACCGTATTTCTATAATATCAATGTTATCTAAAATATGCTGAAAAGAAGCGCGCGAAGCCCCGCTAACACAGTGTTCTGTAAGCAATCACTGTGTTAACCAACTTTTACCATGGCAGGTCCTCGGATCGGTGACCATCAAAATGGTCACCGATCCGAGGACCTGCCATGGTAAAAGTTAGTAAGTAATAGTTAGTTAGTAAGTAAATAGACATTCCACAAATGGAATGTCTATTTACGAATGTTTTCCTGTTATGACGGCACGTTAAGTCGTAGGTCACGGTCACCAGTGTCGTGGCTGTCATTAAGCCAAATTGATGTCCTTATGTCCCTCATAATCAACTTTTACCATGGCAGGTCCTCGGATCGGTGACCATTTCATTAAGCCAAGTTGACGTCCTTATGAGGGAGGCTTGGAAAAATTTTGCAGCATGTTGCTAAAACCTGCGCCTGTCCATTTCAATACGGTAATGGACTCATCACCCGGTTTTGTGGAAAATATATATGCTTACGGTTAAGTGTCGGCGTATAGTATGCCTCTGCCAATGCCTTGGTTAAGTTAAATCCAATTAAAATGGCCAATCAAATAAGCTTATTATCGAGATGTATGCGCGAACATAAAAGCTGATCATTCCTTGTTACCGAGCGTCTCACGAAGTCGCACGTAGCCGTAGCTATCGGTGGCGCGATCTCTCATTAGAGGCTCGGCGTTGACGCCGTTCGTGACTGAGCCATGTTCTATGTCTTGTCTTACCGCCTTGGGTATCACAAGCTTGTTATAATCGCTCATATATCATATACGCCTCAATGACAGGCCTTTGACCTGCTTTCTATTTGTAGAATGTGGGGATAACCTTTTGAAGGCAAGTCTTAGACTACAATTCTTTGCAATATGTACGAAAAAGTCAAATTATGGACCCACAAATGTTGATGGAATTCCTTTGCAACTACGTACCTATTAAAACATACTTGAAACAACATCCATTTCTTGGATCGTAGATTCGTAGACCACGATATCTGTTTATTTACATTCAGTGCCACACCAAAAGTTTTAAATGACTATTTACCTTCATGTAAGTAACAGTTAAATTAACTTCAACTTTTAACACCGACTCATGAATTACACGCCTACAAACACATTGGTGAATGAAATGTAATACGCTACAAATTAATTTATTACCCTTCATAACAAATTTTGTACAAATATATTTAGTCGCTGCGTGTTTATGAAAGTGCTGAGAGTGTTCCCAAAGGTGCGTTTATCGGACCTGCTTTTGTATGGAAACCACTGTATACATAAAGTCTAAAAACAAACACAAAGCTAAAGTGAGAAATACTAACCAATGAGAGAAGAATGAGAAATGTAAAGAAAATTTAGAGTTATTGGTCTGATTGATTAACCTACATGCGATGTTTGGTATTATTTATTTACTGACTTATTTTAAAATAGGTTAACAATAGGAATAGAGATCTTTTTCTGATCTCATATTTCAGAATTCGCTGCAACGCCTGTACAAACTGTAGTGAGTATCACTTACATTGACCATGTTATTATACAAAACAAATCAAAACGGAAGCGCTCGTAGCCCCGCTGAGTCAGTGTTCTGTAAACGATCACTGCTTTAAGCAACATTCGCTATAGGTGGTCCTTGGATGGGTGACAACTTTGTGACATTTACATTTGCGAGCGTTTCCGTGGTTCGGAAGGCACGTTAAGCAGTTGGTCCCGGCCATTAAAAATGCAGTCGTTAAGCCTGGTTGAAGGCCTTATGGGCGGTTTGAAAAACTTCAACAGCAGGTCGCCACACCCTGCCCCTTTCCAATTTAACACGGCAATGGGCTCACCGCCTGTTACGTGGGTCAAAAATGCATACGGTGAAATGTGGGCGTATAGTATGCCTCTGCCTACCCCTTCGGGGATAAAGGCGTGACAATATGTATGTATGACAATATGTATGTAAGTCAACTCTTATTATAGTTGTCATTATAGCATTAAGTAAATACACATTTCTTCAGTCTTACATTCTAAAGAAAAGATTAATAGCCTAAAAGCAGGAGCTGTTTAACATCACGACACTCGTAAACTAAACAGTAATTACAAGAATTAGATGCAAACTAGAATACACCAATCACGTGACCACTAAGTTATTCATCCGTTTAACATAACACAGCGTACTTAATGCGCTTTGGTAATGGTGAACATAACCATTTGCCTTTCACTAAAGGCAGATAAATAATAACAGAGTTGTTCAAAGGGATCAAATTGAAACTGTTCCTCGTATTCAGTGGGGAAACAGCACTAAACTAACAAAGGTACCATGACACTACATGTGAAGTTACGCAAGGATATTTGTGGAAGTGTTCGGGAGAGTGGCAAAAGCTTTCATCTTCTAAAAACATGATATGATAAGCGAAAATAAAAAGGTATTGACTCTTGATAGGTTGTAAATCGTTCTGAGTATAGTATGTTTTTTTAGGTAGTCGTAACGGCTGACACTCGCTTCATATTAATATTGTATCCTACTTTAGTTGGTATAGTCTCAATGTTTAGAACTTTGACACTACTAGTATTGTAGAGATACAAATTTATTTTTTATTTACATAAAAACAAATGATAATACATTGTATAGGTACTAACTACGTTCGGTAGAAGCACATGGTTTCTATTAAATGTGACGTAAATAACTGATATTTCAATATTATTTTGCTACTTTGCAAAAGTGCAGTTTAGGCAATTTTTTTTTTAAGATTATAATGTACCAAAAAATGTAATTTGTATTAACTTGTGTACCTATGAGATGCATAAGACACTTGAGAGGTTGTGACGCAGATTGTTCGGCATGATCCTGAAACAAGGTGCGGTGCAGAAGTCCCTGCGTTGTAGAGCCCATTTGGGAACTACAAACTTTATTTCTCCAAACAATCTAGTAGCTATATTTACATAATGCAAGTAATACAACCTTAATAAAATTACTGTATGGACAGATTCAAAATTCTGATCTATAATCTAGAACGGCTACTTTCTTTATAAAGTATCTATATTCCGACCATACTCGTATTAAGGTTCATTGATCAAAAATGAAACGACCAACCTTCTTTTAAAACCGTCCACGTTTGTTTTTATAGGTGGTAAAAGTAAAAAGCACTACCACCTTAAAAAAAACGATTAAGTTTGATCGTTTTACTAGGTTATACATATTGTTTTTAGTTAAATGAATTGAAAGTTATAGCTTTACTGCAGTTGGAACGTCGTAAGAATGTAACGACATACCCATCCAGGTCTTCTGTCATAATAATTTAAGCGCATGCAGACTCCATCGTTTGCTAACTCCATTTTCATTGTATGAAATAATTTTAGTAGCATTTCTCTAAATTCTATAAGCCATTGGCCACATTATTATACATAAACGTTCTCAACATCTGACCCAAGAGTGATTTCTATTGAGGTGAGTTGAGTTCATAGTGTGGCGATGGGCAAATCAATTGAAGTACTGTGGATAAATTTTTAAAGCAATTATTTTACTAAATTTCTCAGATATTTTTTAATAAAGTGGAAAAAAAAGACAATTCGATTCGAGACGGGGATTGAACCCGTGACCTTTCCCTAACCAGGGCAATGTTCTAGCCAACTGAACTACACGAACCGTATCGAATCAAGTTGAAATTCTCCACCATATTTTAAGCGTCATTTTAAGAGTATGAACAGAGCCATCTATCGAGCTAATGAACAAATCGATACCAATGAACACAACATAGTTTTGATTTCAATCTATCTATTTTCGAATTTAGTTGTAAACTGTAGTTGTACTACAGTTTTGAATTAAGGATAGTTTACATCACTTATATTTTTAACAATAAACGTTTTTCGTGAAGAAAAAATTATATTTCTTAAAGCAATACAGTTGCTTCCTTAAGCATATAGCATTACCCCTAAAAGTCGTTTACGGTAAAGTAAAAGAAAATAACATTTTAAGTACGGTTCTGAATCTTAGTGGTGTAAGCGATGCCCTTATTAGGCAAAGGTCAGTGTTTAAATCCCGTCTGAGAAAAATTGTTTTGAATAATTATAAACAAAAATGTAAGCATTTACAATTCCAGCCCTTAAAACATTATAGATAACAAAGACATGAAGAAAACAAAGACTCATAACAAACCAATCGTACCACGACAAATCTCAGATAGAGTGCATAAGCTGTACACGCCACGGAGAGGACCATCTCACTGATTATCGCAAACCTGTCCTGTCGGAGTAAATAATAGTCTACGGTGTGCATTAGTCAGGCAAAACTGAGCGGGAGTGGGTGTTAACCGCTCTGAAGATATAAATATACATATATAATCAGTATAACCGAACCTTTCCGCAATCTGACAGGGAAATATCGAGTGATTTGAAGTCATAAAAGTTTTCATTTCAGCGATGCATAATAAAGAATTCCGTGGCAATCACAATGCAGGAAAACATCCCCTGTGTTAGGATTTTACCTGGATAGTTCTAAAAAGATGATGATGGTCGCTTCTTCTAGATAAAGATACATACATATTGTCACGCCCTTTATTCCCGTAGGGGTAGGTAGAGGCATACTATACGCCCACGTTTCACCGTATGCATTTTAGTCCCACGTAACAGGTGGTGAGCCCATTGCAGTGTTGAAATGGACAGGTGCTGTGGCGACCTGCTATTGAAATTGTTCAAGCCGTCCATAAGGCCTTTAACCACACTTAACGACTGCCATTTTACTGGCAACCGGAAACAACGCCTTTAACCCTGAAGAGGTAGTTCAGGATTAAAGGCATGACAATATGTATGTACTCGTGTGTAAACTCTAGAACACGTTAGTACCAGCTTTCGGAAAATATGTAAACATACATCAATACAACGTTGTTCTCAGTATTATGTTGTCTATCTGCTAAACATTGTTGATTAGCGCTATGAGGCTACCTTTACTTGTAATGAAATATACCGCTGCTCTTCCAGTGGGAAGTGTCGACGGTCACGGTATGCGCTTCGGACTAATATTTGCCCAGGGCTCTTAGTTCTCACGCTGCACTTCGGAACAGTGATCAGTAAGTGTCAATAGTCCCAAATATTGTTTATGTAACATTTTTGTTACTTGTTAATATTAATAAGGCCGAATTCCATTAAAGGTATGTTTTCTAACACTGAAGAACACTTAGCCCCGCTTCTTCTATAAACGAACAAAAAAAAACAAAAATCTTTATTCATGTAGGTCTCAAAGTAACACTTATGAACGTCAAGATTACTGCTTCTACATTTACATTTACTGCCAGATTCGCAAAGCAATAGGTAGAGCCAGAGGAAGAACCTGGCATTAAAACTCATGGCCACTCTTTTCTAACCGCCATTTGACACAGTTTGATTAACATGATATTTGACCAATTATACAGTAAAGAAATTATACAAAAAAAAAAAAAAAATGTTGTGTTCATTAAAATTACACTTACATAGTTCCTTTGAATTTATGTGAGAACAGTCGACTAAACTTAGTTTGCCTTAAATTTAAATAATATTATTTGTAACAATTGCTATAACAGCTATGATCATTGCGTAAAACTGCGTACGTAAGTCAGTTCTGAGATTGGTGACCGTTTGGCATGTCCTTTATGAGCAATGGCAAAAAAAATTACATTCTTTAAATCTAGGCAGATTTTGGAAGTAACAACTATGACGCTATGAAAAAAAGTACGTGTTAAAGTCGTAAAAGAGTATGTTTTAATTTTTAATAAAATATAGTGGGAAAAATTAGCATTCTAATGATTCTTACTTTATTATTTTTAGTTTGTAATTATATTTTTCAATTTATTTCAAGTTAGATAATATCGTCCAAAGAAGTGGAATAACACCCAATTCTCCAAAGAAGCAGGATAAAACCCGAATCATCTGAGGCGAGGCCGAGATGGCGAGCAAAGTCTGTCGAAACCTCTGGTGTTATCTTTCTGAGGGCTCCTCCAGGGTTTAGTCGGTAGGAACTCGGCATTACGTCCATAAGGATACACTCAAAAAAAAGCTACACAATATTAATAGAGGTAAATGATTTTTTAATAACTGCGACTATGTACTGCGACTATCTACTGCGACTATACATATACTATGTAGAATTTACATTTGCGAGCGTTTCCGTGCTTCGGAAGGCACGTTAAGCCATTGGTCCCTGTTGCCAGTAAAATGGCAGTCGTTAAGCCTAATTAAAGGCCTTACGGGCGGCTTGAAAAATTTTAACAGCAGGTCGCCACAGTTTGCGCCTGTCCATTGCAACACGGCAATGGGCTCACCACCTGTTACGTGGGACAAAAATGCATACGGTGAAATGTAGGCGTATAGTATGCCTCTGCCAACCCCTTCGGGGATATTATATGTATGTACGTATGCATTGCGAATATCGAACCAGCGTCCTGAAGGTTGTCATCTGAGATGAATCATTAGTCATCTTGTTACTTGCATTGCTCATGATCTTGTAAACAACTAATTCTAAGAAACCAACCCAGTTGTAAAAATCATTAACTGACTAATCGCTTCGCATGGTAAGCTATATAAATAGTACAGAAATACTTCAGCATTAAACTGAATGATTCGTCCAACCGCAATTAGGGAATTGCGGTAGGACGAATTTGGTTTCAATAATTTTTATTTGTAAATGAAGTAAAAATAATATCCACCTTTTTGGCAACAGTGAAAATTTTAAGCTTTTATCTTGTAGATAAAAGTTTAACAACTATTATCTGACTGTGTAAGAGGCTAAAATTCACACTTAGAAAGCATAGAAACAAACCCAGTAATGAGACATCTTGGTAACATCAGTAAGAATCTTTTAAAACCTTAAAAAATATTCTACGAGTATATGGTTTGGCCAAATTCTAAATATCGAAATGGGTCTGTTCGATAAAATTTGTGTTTAGAATACGCAAGAATCTGCCCCCGGAATGTACTTCCGGGGACAGATTCATGCTCGAAATGGGTAGGTACAGGTGCTTCACCTAGTGATATTTTTGAAATATGGAATTAAAACCCTTTCAATTGATACTAATCACAGTGCATGTAAAAAAATATAAAGGTACACAGAACTTTAGATCACTAGAGACGCCACAGTATCAACACTAATATTAAAAAGGCGAATGTTTATGAGTGTGTATCTTTGTTACTTCTACTCATGCATACAGCTGGACCAAGTATGGTGTATTAGTGTGGCGGTAGCTGACACCCTGGATTACCAATTAGGTTACTTTTTATCCCGGGAATAGGTTCCTGTGGGGAATGAGTACCTACGAGAAATCTTTACCAGGCAACTAGAATCGCGGACGTCCTCTAGTCGATAATAAATCAGTAATTAGACATTTACAATTTAACCACACACTTTTTTCATTATTTTAAAAACGCTAACTTTATAAATTACTAGTTGTTGAGTGCAGCTTGGCCCACGTGGTGAAGTTTTCGTACTCGAGATTTCGTACGGAAACCTAAACTTTTTGAAAATTCAATATAGCCTATGTTACTCACGAAGAATGTAGCTTTCTAATGATTAAACAGTTTTTAAAATCGGCCCTGTAGTATCTGAGTCTATTCATAACATACAAACTTACTAATCTTTCTTCTTTATAATATTAGTATAGATTTAAAACTATATAGTTGCAACGCAATACAAAGCATACTACAGAAACATATTACAACTGATTAAGGTAGTTTAAATATGGATTTTAACCGTTAGAGGGAGTCGCCACAGTCGTGAGTGACCTCTCTATTTGTCTATTCTATTTACGGTTTTTTTTAAACCGAGATTTTTGTTGGTTCAGTTAACAAAATATTTCATTAAGTCAATACCGAATTTATGTATAATCTTACTTTTAAATTTATTTGCTCGTAGCCTGGATTGCTATTGCTAAAAGCAAATCTTAACGAAACATCTAGTAGGACTTTATTTTTTCATCTTTACGTGAGGTCCAAGTTATTTATTACAAGTTACGAGTATCACAAACGCGGTCTCACTGAAAGTCATTTAAAAAAATTGTAGTAACAGAAGTCTAAATCTGGATTTTTACTTTTATAAAAAAATGTGTAATACTAACCTTTAATTAATAGATACGGTAATTTACACATACCAGTAGAAATTAATGACTGAAAAAAATAAAATAAATTTAATAATTTATTTTTTTCTTAGATACAAATCCGTCAAAGTTTTCAAGTTAAAACTTCGGATTCGATCTTCATATTTTGCGAACATATTTGCAAACTTGGATTATCTGTGGTTTAGCATTTTATTTTTAAGGTGCGCCAGAGTCTTGTTCGTTGATCGAGTAAATTCACTTTGCACTCCAGGCGATTATTTTCCAATCGAGTCATAGTCCACTCAGTAATATTATAACAGCAACGCTGTGACAAAAATACCTCCCTAGTAATAGATTCCAATATCATCCCTTCGTGTTTAAATTTAGAACAGCGAGAGTATGAACTCGCGATTCGGGTCGCAACGTACGCATACGATGTGCAATGCCCTAAATAAGCCACATCTGCTTACTCAAGAGATTTATCCGCATTCATTTCTAGAGTATTAAGATGTAGTTTATGTTATAAGGTTTAATGAAAGAATTTTATAGTCAGGTACAAACATCGTTTGTACTCCGGCTTCTTTGAAATATAGTTTGAAGTTCAATAGTTGATGTCTCAAGCCAGTGATATCTCAAGCAAGAGATATACAAAAAAATGTAATAAGGTAAATCTTTCCATATTTTCTAACTAGGTGACCCCCCGGCTTCGCCCGTGGCATAGGTCGAACTCCCGTCGCACTTATTTAATCCCGCCGCTTATAAATTCTACAGAAATGCATAAAAATTCGCCGGATTTATGACTACAACTCCGCTCTCGAGGGTAGTAGCGTGATGATATATAGCCTATAGACTTCCTCAATAAATGAGCTATCTAACACAAAAATTATATTTAAATCCGACTAGTAGTTCCTGAGATTAGCGCGTTTAACCAAACAAACAAAAAAAACTCTTCAGCTTTATAATATTAGTATAGATTTTATGTTCATATTTCAAATATCGATTCAAGTATTACTGCTTTACTATGTGGAAGATTTCGCTAATTATAGTTTATGCAATAAGACAGTCAAACATTGAAATAAACTACGGAACATAATCAAAATTCATACCTAGATGGATAAAATTATCACTCACTACATATTATATAACAAAGTCCTTTCCCACCTCTGTCTGTTCATGATAAATTTAAAAACTACTGAAATACTAATTACATTAATAGATAGAATGATCCATAAGGAAGGTTTATTATAATTTGTCAAATAGGTTGAAATATGATGACTAATAATCAAGCCGAATGAATGCTTTCATCAAAAACGCAGTCTAAAGCCTGAGAGATATTTTATAAACGAACATAAGCCCATATAGAAATATTATTTTACTTTTCAGTCTGCAGAAAAATACACGGTGGCATAATTATATCATAATGTATGATAATCTCCCCTTAAATGATATAAAATCTTTTAAGGAAAGGTTGTGGGCGTAGAGTATGCCTCTGCCTGCCCCTTCAGTGATAAAGGCGTGACAATATGTATGTATGTAAGGATAGGTAGTGTATAAACAGTAGTATGGAAAACTTAACTACGCGGGCGAAGCCACTGGCATTACCTAATATGGCATATATTTTAAAGATTATTGTATTAAAAGCAAGACATTTCAGAATCCTAGTTAATAGTCATTTCTTTACGACGACAATATAAAAAAACACCCTATTCTTTAAGTTCTATTTTGGCCTTGGTTCAATAAAAACTCGGTCAAGTGTATACATTTTAAAAATATATTTAGCTGTATAACTGCCGCAAACAGTCGGCCTTGCCAGCTACATTGTCAAGCAGGAAGGAGCAATTGAGCGAAAACTGCGTACGCGGACCAGAAACGTTCAATAATCTTTGAGCTATGATCACGTGTGAACTAGGTCAATAGGCCGGTTCAGTGACCTCGCAGACGAGCGAGAATGTCACAACACAAGGATATTGATAGCGTTGTCTTACGCTGATATTGGTTTCTTAAAAACTACTGTACTGTTTCCGTGGGTGATTTTTTAATGTTATTATTATTTGTAAATACAACACCAATAATTCTACGTGCATGTATGAAGCGATTGATGAATCTGCAAGAAGCCCCGTCAGGAATACAGCGGGAAGATAGTTAGTTAATTATTAATTCTACTAATAGATAATCTACACAGACCATGGTACGGTTTGAAATAAATGAAATTATTTGATTAAGATTCGAACTTTTCTATTAAACTGTGTGGATTGGTTCATCCAATATTTTATTATTACAGAACTAACTTAATATAAAGGTTTAAATCAAGTGTTATTAACTGCTACGAAAGAAGCAATTGAAACTCAATATTTTTTCATTAAAATTGTAATTGATTAAAAAATAAAGGTCTTTTGTTTTTAAGTATAGATTTTAAATGACAAAATCAGGAGAGACTGCCAGTCAAATCCACGAACCAGATTAATAATATAATTAAGAAAAAAAATCTTCTGCATAACAAAATACCTTTAAATTAATTTTTGCTTATGTTAATAGCCTACCATAAAAAATGCGTAATGCACCTCAACCTGACGCGTCGTATATCATCCGCCATACCATGATGACATTGCAAGCAGCCAATTAGCGGATGTTTTGTGCGCGCACTCGGGATAATAAAGGCGGCCTTATACGGCGTATCCTTACGGGGAGAAATTTAAACTGATTGGTTGCAAGCTGGACAATACGCTTCGAGAGAATTAAACTCCTTCCTCGTCTTTTACCACTAATTAGGCCCTAAATTGGAATTGTGTATTAGTGTTGCTGAAAATTCTTAAAATACATTTCCCTAACTTGTGAATATTTTTGGATTGTTCCTAATAAGCAAGAAAACAGTGTGTCTTGCGTGAATTATGAAAAGGTTTTTGAATATGTTGAGTATGACTTTATTAAACATATTATTGATAAAAAATAATTAACTAAATAAATACTTAATACACCTAATCATTTCAAAATTGTATTATTTAGAAAGGGACGTGTGTAAATTCCGTTGATGAATTGATGGCTTTAGTGAAGAATCACAGTGTCTCGGAAAAAATGCTGTGGGAAATCAACTGCACTAAACACAAAGTAAAAAGAACAATTGTAAGCATTATTTGGTAATCTGAATTTCAAATAAATAAATTAATAATTTTTCATAAATTTTTATTAAACTTGTTCGTAGTTACAAATTGTTTATAGTTTTTCAACTACCGTTAGCTTCTACCAAATTTATTTTAATAACTATCTTCACGCTGTATCCCTGACGGGGTAGTCAGAGAGGACAGATCGCCAGGCTTCGCGATCCATGCATACTTCTTTCGCTTCTTCGAGATTCATCAATCGCTTCATACACGCACGTCTGGGTATCCGAGTACTTTTGAACTTTCCGTTTTTGAGCAATCTGCTCACGTGGTCTTCATATGTAAGTCTCGGCCTACCCTGACTCCTTCTACCCTCTACCTTTGAACAATATATATTCTTCGTCAATCGTTCCTCACTCATTCGTTGGACGTGTCCAAACCAACGGAGCACGCCCTTTTCCAGCTTAACGCTTTTATTCAAACCTGCCATATTGCGTATCACTTCGTTACGTATTCGGTCGGCCAAGGTAACGCCGCACAATTTTCGAAGTGATCGCATCTCCACAGCATTCAATTTACTTTCATGCATCTGCTGACATACCCAGGTTTCACTACCGTAAAGCAAAGTTGGCACTAGCACTGCGTTATGAATCGCCATTCGTGCTTCTTTTACGATGCTTTGTCGCTTTACTATCTGGGACAAAGCACCGTTAACTTTGTTTCCGGCAGCTACTCGCCGTTCTACATCCGAATCACATCTTCCATCCGCGCTAAACATACATCCTAAATACACAATTTCATTCACTTGCTCTAGACGTTGCTGGTTTACCCTAATCTCGCATTTAGTTCTTACGTCACCTCTTTCAAATACTAGAACCTTAGTTTTACTTGCATTCAAGCGAAGACCCTTACTTTCACACTCCTCTTTCATATTAGTGACTAATGTCTGAAGGTCGGCTTCTGATGAGGCCATGAGCACCGCATCATCAGCGTACAGCAGACAGTTTACTGTAAAGTCACCCAAATTCACACCCATATTAAAATCTTTCAACTTCTGCAGGCAACTGTCCAGATACACTATGAACAGCCAGGCGGACATGACACATCCCTGTTTGACGCCTGTACAGACATCAAAAAGAGGTGACACATCCCCCCCTACTCGCACGCAAGCCTTACAGTCCCTATAAAGCGACTGTATTGCCCGCAGTAGCGAGCCGTCCACGCCATATCCGGGCAGCAAGTCCCACAGCGTTTCTCTCACAACGTTATCAAATGCTTTCTCTAGATCCACAAAAGCGCAGAAAACCTTCTGGCTAACAGCCAGAAACTTTTCCGCGATCATGCGGAGAGAAAACACTTGATCCATGCAACCACTTCCACGTCGGAATCCGCATTGAGCCTCCCATAAATACCTTTCAGACTTTTCTTGCATTCTTTTCTTATTTTAATATCTAATCTAAAATGAAATTAAAAAGGCACCTACTGTAAAACAGCTATTTACCACAGTCCACAAGATTCCATTGTTATAAGAAAGCCTCTAACAGTAGGACAGGAAATATTTCTCAGTAGTAATCAGTCTCTGTCTCCATATATCTGGAGTTCAAAGCTTTTGTCTAAAGACACCATTCATCAAACCGCCAAGTTCAAGTTGTACTTTGGTTACCAAATCCCTCACGAGACTTGTAGATCACGAAACTATTTACCATAACAATAGCAGGTAAAAATCTTTTACTACAAGATGGTAACATTACGGGCCCATCCTCTATAATTTATGGAAATGACCGCAAACAAAAACACGCGACAAAGGTGTCTACTCGAAATTAAATGGATGGGTTGTGTATCGTGTTGTTCATAGTTTAGCTATTGTTCTGAGAATCGTAAATATCACCCCCTGACCCTCGGTTGGAAACGTTTTACGAGCTAAGCTATTAAAAGTTACGATATCCAAAATTTTACCGGATACATCAAGATTCTGGTTTTATAAGGTTGGCAGTACAAATAAGTGAAGAGAAAGAGTTTAATTACGGCGTATCTCGTTAATTAAATATCTTTTTCTGAAAAGATTTTAAGTAATGTATGAACCGCGAAGTAATAATCATATTGTATGTTTTTAATACATTAATATTGAGGATATAATTATGTGGAATACGCAAAAGGTTTGGCTGTACTGCGTTTCTTTTTACGACACATGCATGCGAATGGTAAGACTGCGGCATATAAGTACTCGATCTTTTAAGTACTCGATTTCGCTTTGTCGTGATGATAAGGCGGCGCAGCTCACTAATTGGATACGATTTATTAGGTAGCGCGTGCGTCGAACTAAAATCGGTACTTAGATTTAAATACCCCAGCTACTTCATTTACTATTAACGTAGTTGCTGTTAATTAACCAATAGTTAATGATCTGAGCTAGCTAATTTAACTCAATTGAATTTAATACCACGCCTTCATTCTTTGCCATTTCCTAATCTTCCGCATTAGTTACAAAATTTCTTCGCCCACGTTCGAATTTCCAATCGTTCGCTATCGAAAAATAGAAAGTCATAAATTTACAAAAGGGCCGCTTTCCTGGTTGTATCTAGGTTAATGCTGCCTCGGAACTACGGAACTATACTGGATGGGACCGGACGAGGTGTTATTTTTGTATCGGTCAACGGAAACACAAAACATTGGTTCCGGTTTGTGTTGTAGATTTGACAAACAAACTAAAAGTTGGCCTTTTAATTCGAAGTTTACATCGTAAACAGTAAGAATGGTCATTGTTTGCATCGTATATTAGGAGATTATTTTGATTGCAGTAGAAATGGTTTTGTTTGTTACCGTAGCCGATAAACATTTCAAACTATTGTGAACTGATTCTTTTATAATTAGAAACGCTCTTTCGATTATTTCGGCACTTCGAAGTTTTCACTGCCAGTATAAGTCGGTAAAAGGTTCTAACAAAATATAAAATTTGACTGGATTGATGGATATAACTAAATCACGAAACTTAATATTTTAAAGTAATTCTTAAGTTTTCTCGATTTCACTACTTTTCTAGATTAAATTTAACACTACGCCAATAATTTATTCCATTATTTAATTAAAAATAGAACTAAGAATTATTCCATTATAAAGTAATTTGATTTTTTAAACAAGCTTCACATCCCGCCCAGATGATAGAATGATTAATGCTAAACGAAGCTAGTGATTGACACACTAAACAAAGCCTGCGTTTTCATGGCACATTTAAGCAGACGCTCATCTATGATCTCATACAATGTTGCAATATGATCGTTTGGTCAGTTTGCATACTTGTTTTACTAAATAACTGACCTAGATTCAATGTGGACTTCGTGGAGTTGTAGTTTTTAAGTCACGTAATCTCTTTTAAAGACATTTTGTTTATACAGATAAAGACAGTTAGGACATAATAAAAATAAAAAAATATATTTATTTATATAATATATAAAAAAATAGTATTATATTATTATATTTTTTTATATAATATATAAAAAAATAGTTATGTTGTTCCAGATTCTAGTCGTCTCAATGCAGAAATACGCACAATACATTAAGAAATGCAGAGAAATAACTCTATCAATTGTTATTTTTTGTTCTTTAACTTAAGTATATTCACGCATTATATCAGGAGTGATTTTTAAAGCCCCTTCAACCATCTGTAAATACTAATGAGTAAAACTGCTTTAATAATCCAGTTGCAACGCGCCTCTATACCTTATGCACGATTAATGTACAATGGGTTAGCAAAGTTCAGCACCACTCATCAAGACCCTTTGAAAACGACCTTTGATAGAAATGCCAGTTTGTTATTTAGGGGATGGACTATACGCAAAATACCACTTTAGCATGTCAAAATGTTCAAAATGCCAAATGGAACAGTGGACAAAAGCTCACGCACAAAAAAATACTAATTTATTATTAGAAGGATTTTTTAATTCTATGCATTTCCTTCCTTGGTCCTAGATATCCGGCCATAGATTTTTATGATGTAAACTTTTTCTCACTTAATAACTGTGGATTTATATGTGGGGATCCAAGCGATTACAGATTCAAGAAGTACTAAAAGCACGTTGGTATAAGTAATTAATTTGTTTTTGTGATATTAATATGTGTTAAATACATCACAAATGAAATCCTATTAATTCCATAAATATTATAAACTTTAACAAAATTTGTCACATAAATAACAAATTTATGACGTAGTATTTAGTTATATACTGCATTATAAAGTTGTTGTTTATTTTTATAGATACTTTCTAGGTCCAGTCGTCATATTGTGTACCTCTGAGAATCCCGTGAGGCGAATCCCGGTCAGTAAATGTTGTGGAACAGTATAAGTGGTATTATTTAATATGTGTAGCAAGTTCCACCAAGCGCCATCAATCAACAGTATAAATAATTTGTTGTTTATTTCCTACATCGTGGTTTTCTGGTTAGATATATAGCTAATAGGTACTTAAAAACAGCTTATTATAATTGCAGGAAAAACAGGTATAGCCATTAGCGTAACTTTAAGCTTATAGATAAAGTTATCTTCAATAGCGAAGGCTACCTTTAAGTAAGTTTAAGTCATTTTGCTTCTTGTGTATATACACGTAAATATGTAAAAACTAGAAGCAAAATATGCGAATTAGCAATAGTTAATTTTTTTTTAATTTTTAGTGTGTAAGAAATAAGCAAACACTATGGTCAGCAGAGATTTACTTAAATATTTTTTTAAATAAATATACAATAAGTAATTACACATTTTTATGAACTATTTATTTTATAGAATATATTTTTTTTATATAGTGATGGTAGTAAATTAAAATTAATATCATGCATTGTTAATTCATAGATTATTTATGAATGTGCCATTAAATAACACGTAATTATTTCAAATTGAAGTTAATAAATAACTTACCCACTATCATACTACTTATTCATTAGTTATAATTGATGTTTAATCATTTCCCATTTGCGAATCATAAAAAAGTATAACAAAAATATCCCATATCCCATTTAATTCTCAATACCATTAAGGTATTGAGAATTAAATGGGATTACAAATAACAAATAAACTTAAGAATTTACAAAAAGAAAGTCTAATAAAAAGATAACCAACGAAAAAATCTTATCTACACATAAAAAAAGGTAAACGACTTAATCTTGTCGTCACATCATGGTGATGCAAGCCTATGAATTGAAACAAAACAGATTTGACATTTGAATTGTTAAACTGTTTGAATGTTGGTAGTGGAACTCGCTGACCTCTAACCTGGGGGCAGAGTCTGCTATTTTAATCGTGTCTAAAAAGAACGAAATTGTCACTCAATAGAAAGTCACCGGTACAATTTTAACAGTTTTTCGTAGTCTACTATTACAATCGTATTTCAATAGACTTCTATCGGTCGGCCGATAGAATTCTACTAACACGTACCGCGCCAGTGACCGCTAGTCAATTGCATTTTTGATAGTCTACTAACATTTTGACAGCTAAAAACAGCTATTCTGGTTCTATTCTACGGCTTGTCAATAGTAGACTCGACCCCTTGAGTAGGTGCCGACTAGCTGACTACTATATCCACTTTGTATTATGCTATGCTGCACAGAAGCACAGATGCTAACCTAAACTCTACTCCCTGTACGATCACATTAATGTTGCCGCTTGTAACTTTGTTTATATTTCATATAAATGGCTTATTATGGCCGTCGTATGCTGTAGTCATAATAAAAGTTATGAAGGAAAATCTATGTCAGTTCCGCGTGCAGTAAGCTATGTTGCAACTAAATTCAACGCCTTGTTTTAAAAATCTTTCAAATGTATGGTAATTAATCACTTATGCCGCGGCTGCGGAGTATCTGTTGACTCACAGTTAAATTAAAAGGAGTGTTACAGAAAGCTGGTACCGCGTCGAGACTCGTTACTTTAATAATGAATCACGATGTGAGAAAAAAGGCAATTACTCTTATTATTGGAGCAGATGAGTCATAGGGAAGGGAAACAATATACCACATGTTCCGACTAGGGTGGCGTGTGGCGCATTATAGCGTTTGACGTCATACATTAACATATGAGAATTTTACAGAAGTCAAAAGAGACACTTGAATCCAAGCAAATGTTTATAATTAGCGCCTTAATAACTAACTAACTAACTATCGCTGTATCCCTGACGGAGTAGTCAGAGAGGACAGATCGCCAGGCTTCGCGATCCATGCATACTTCTTTCGCTTCTTCGAGATTCATCAATCGTTTCATACAAGCACGTCTGGGTATCCGAGTACTTTTGACCTTTCCGTTTTTGAGCAATCTGCTCACGTGGTCTTCATATGTAAGTCTCGGCCTACCCTGACCTCTTCTACCCTCTGCTTTCGCACAATATATATTCTTCGTCAATCGTTCCTCACTCATTCGTTGGACGTGTCCAAACCAGCCTAATATTAATAATATTAATATTTTTTAACAAATACTAGTTCCTAAAAAAAGTACTCTTATGCGACGTGCATATTTATAGCTATTAATGAAGCTGCAGAAAGCGCCAGAAGTATACATGAATCGCAAAGTCTAACGATCTGAACTCTCTGACTTCCTCATCAGATATGCTATTCCTATCTTTCTTTTCAACAACGTACTAAGTATTTTTTTTTATTAGTAATATTTAGCACTTGTATTTTAAAAGTTTTAAATAAAAATTGTAGAATCTCATTTAACGATTTACATTACTAAATATTTCTGTTTGAAATATAGTACTAAGTATAATGTGACAATGTTATAAAAATAGAAGTATGTTTGTGTATTTTATATGAATAAACACTATAACTGCTTAACCAATTTTGATAACTGCATGTACATTCATACATATAGATACACTTTTATCCTCAAAGGGGTAAGCATAGGCATGCTTTATGACCAAATTTTACAATTACATCTCGTCCTTACGTAACGTGAGCCTAATGCCGTGTTGCACAGGATAGGCACAGTTTGTCGCTGTTGAAATTTTTCTTACCACACATACGGCCTTTTACCTGACTAATCGGCTGTCGGTAATATACCGACACCCAGGAAGTAGTTACATAAATAATAGAAAATATATTTTTATCATAACCCGGTCAGTAAATTTTTAAAGTCAAAATAACATCTTATAACGCTGAAAAGCTCCCTGAAGATTTAACTATTTTGACGACAGTAGGAAAACGGATTTCGGCCTCCATAGTGAAGAGTTTCAATAACCATAACAAATTTTAGAAGATAATTGAGAT
The DNA here is from genome assembly GCA_948477245.1 of Thumatha senex. Taxonomy (NCBI): domain Eukaryota; kingdom Metazoa; phylum Arthropoda; class Insecta; order Lepidoptera; family Erebidae; genus Thumatha; species Thumatha senex. The sequence continues at coordinate 11,772,921 of OX419735.1, forward strand.
GAAAATAATTTTGAACTGGAAAGTTGAATAAAATTGACCCTAGAGAAGCATGCGGAATAATATAATGGATTCCGTATAAAAAAAAAGAAAATTTCAAACTACTTACATAATGACACTACACTATAAATTGCTTAAAGATAAACGTTTAGAGTATATCTAAATGTTTATCTTTAAGCACTTTATTAGATAAATACCAACTTTATAAACAAGCTTAATAGCATACAACTATTTCTTCAATGGAGCTGCAATGGTCTTTAAACACTCATAACCAAATAACTCGTCATGTATAAATTGGTGATCAATTTGATAAGAAACGACTGTATTAAAATAATGTGTCTAAGACTCACTCTACAAAATATAAATTCGACATAATTATGTACGTTTTCAGCTCTCTTATTAATTGTCTTATGAAGTTCATGATTCTCATATTCAGATATTAGCAGAAAAAGACATTGAAATGGGTTTTTACCTGACAATATCCGAACATGAGAATCATGAACATCATAAGACAATTAATAAAAGAGCTGAAAACGTACATAACTATGTCGTATTTATATTTTGTAGTACCAAGGAAAGCTAAACAGGACAGAAATATTTATTATTATTTTATTTATTAATCTATCACGCCTTATCCCCGAAGGGTTGGCATCCATATTGTATGCCCACTTTTCACCACGTGTATTCCTGTCCCACGTTATAGGTACACGTAATACGTACAGAAATATTTGATAATAGATGTTAAAATGGTATAATAATTATCATACTTAGAAATGACAAAACGTGGTGATAATAATTTGAAGCTACTAAGGGATCAAAGGTGATCCACTATTTTTTCGTTTAGTTAGTATATCTGCCAATGCCTGTATTCATAAGAATGACAATAAAATTATAAAAAAATATCAAAAAAGCGACTACTTGAAATTTCGACGATTTGAAATTTAGAAAACTCGCTTGATGCTGACCTAATAAAGAAAGAGCATATTAAAACAACAAAGATTAAATACACGTATATCATATAACTCGGTCAGTAGGCGTCTGGGCTTACATTTGAGATTACTACAAATCCTCGCAAGCAACGGATATGAGTAACGACAGGCGGACTAACAGACGGGTCTAATCACTACAGCACACAATGGATTTGTTTATTTCATTGAGAGAACATGGAAACTGTATCTATAGATGGTACATCTCTCGGTACTCTGATATCCCTGTGGGTGGTCTTAAAGATTATGAATTAACGTCTCTTGTAACTGTTAATATTATTTTAATATCATGGTTGACCTTTTAACTGATCACGTTAATAAACGTAAGTACGTTGATTAACGTTAACGGTATTTCTTTAAATAAAAGCTAATTAAAAATGTACATTTTCTTATTAGATGCACCACTCAGTTTTAGCTTCCACTATTTTAAGAGAATACCAAAGCTACATTTGTAGACTTGTTTCTTATTCTAAAACTCAAATCAAATATACGTTCATTTACAATTTTGTAATTCTGATGATTGCCTACTTTTCTTTATCACCTTTGTGTTAGATTTACAATCTTAAAACCACTCACTAGATTCAGGCAGCAAAATTTAATTCCAATCAACAATGACAATTCGTTTGACTTGAACTTGACCTTAAACGGTATTAAGGCCCGTTTGCACATTATGACACTATCAGCAAAAGTATGGAACAAAGAATATAAACAGGAAAGTCATCGTCTACATACATTTATAAATGTATATAACTAGCTCTAATCTGACGTGACCTCTACTATAATATATCATTACTGACAATATAAACATTAAACAAGAACCATATGATTCTTATTCATAAAATATAATTATTTGAAGTGGCTCCACTTGGCCGGAAGGATTTGAGAACTGGTAGTCGACGTCAGAAGCACTCGAGATAATTCTAACACCTCAAATAGATGCCGCAACTTTAACTTATTTGATCTCCCCACTTGAAGAGCTCTATAAACTGAGTTAAGGTGTCTGTTGCAGGATGAGGCATGACCAAATGGCCCGTGCCTAAATTTATTTAAATATTAATGGATTTTGAAGATTTGAATGTCTTCTTTTACTAATGTAACAACATACCTGTAGCCAGGGATCTTAAGATTATAATAGTTGCAGTAATCGAATCAAGAGTTGAATAAAAGTATTATTGGTTTTTGTATACGAATAAAATACATTCTAAAGGAATAAGCGCAATGAAGCCAATGGTAAAAATTTTGCACTGCCTCTAAATGTACGCAGGCCAGATAAAACTGAACTGAACTATTAAAAAAATGATAAATCAATTCTTATTGACTTAAACATTTTCTTATTTCATTGAGAGAACATGGACCACTCACTAGATTCAATTTCAAGCCTGCATTGTCTACAAAATTTCTCTTAAAATAAATAGGTGCCTTAACTTACTTTTCAGAGAAATAATTTGAAAATTTTAATACAATCATTGATTTTGGCAACATTTTCACACCATCGGGTGAAAGTAGTCGTTAATGATTAGCGTGTTGACCGTGAAAAAAAAATCGTATTACATGTATGTAAAGGTCAAATCAGATTCATATTTCTAAATAGAGGTGTATTTTTTAAACATAAGCCCTTATAAATCTTCATACATCAAACATAGGCATTTAATATTATTAGCAATCGTCGGTTTCGAAGAACTGATATTGAGGCATAGTTGAAATAAAATAGCACCTTAACATAACTTCATGTGCGTCGGCTCAACCGTGTAAAATAACAAGAAGTCGTAAAGTGCGAAATGACTTTTATGACACTGTTCTCACAGTGATCCAGTGTCGGGACTCTTTCGTGTAGAATGTCAATAAGCAAACCAAGTAAGGCGGTCTGGATACTGACTTATATCGTTACTGGCCAGCACTTTTTTACTACGAGTATTTACTACTGTTATGGACGGATGGATGAATGAATGAATGTTGTGGACCAGGGTACCGCTGCCTGCTGCTTGGGAGTCGATGAGGACTGATCAAAGTTTATTATTTCACTTATTTTTATTTTAGATATTGAAAATATTGAGCATTCTAAGAAAATTATTTCTATATTTTTGTTACATTTATCGTATTTTTGAAATTTAATTTGTTCACCTTTTGCCTTAAATACTAATATTTCTTCATTATTTTCCATTTCTAAGTCACAACTACGAATCAATATTTCTCGAAATGGTTTTTGATTATTAAGACATTTTAAAAAAATAACAATGATCATTCGCCTTTTAGTTATATAGACCTGTTTCTGCTAAAACGACAGCTATTTGTAACTAACTTACAAGTCTAATCAAAACCACCGTGGAACTGGTTTTTGGCAATGGACTCACAAACTGATGTTTTAATTGAGAGCGTTGACCTCATTAATACGAATAATTTTGGAAGTGCTTTGCGGATTAATGATTCAGGAATATATAATTTCTGAAGTCATAAACGGAATTAAATTTATAAAAAAAGTGTTTATTTTAAGTCAAGATTTTATTTGATTCTTGTGTAATGACCAACTACAGGTGGATATTCTTTAAAAAAGAGTTCTCTCTATAACAAAATTTTTGACTGAACATTGGGCAGTACAGTATAAGCTGAATGAAAATAACTAGAAAGGTCTCTCAGGTAGTAGGTATCTGAAGGTAAATCTGAATATATCCTTCTGTATGGGACTGTTCCAGGAACCGAAGCGACTAATGACTTTAATAAAACAGTACCCAACTGTATTTAGATTCTATATATAGTTCATCTATAACTATAACTGGCTAATTGAGTTAGTAGTACGAATGTAAATAAATTACTTAAGAGTAATTTCATCAACATAAATAAATTATAACTCGTATCTCATTACAGTTTGCAACTTTACAACTATGGCGCCATGGCTTAGAACATGTTATGTTCCATAACTAACCTACTAGAGTGTTGCTACTGTCAGATAACAATTTTCTCAAATTATTTTTTATTAAATGTTTATTTAATGCTATTGCCTCGATAGCAACATGGCAATGTATGTGACTGCTGTTGCTGAGGTCTTGGGTTCAAATCCCGTGTCTGAATAAATATTTTATGAATGTTAGCTTCGGAGTTTTGGGTGTTTACCATGTTTACCACTCCACTTCGAAATTTATAAAATAATGTACAGTTGTCTAGTTCAAAAGGCGCTGTGTAAAATATGTAACACTTATTGATTATTTATATTGTTAAACAGTATTGTATGCATTGTCCTTTAAAATAAGTTTCTTAAAAATATATTCTCGTAGTTTAAAATTTGTTTAAAGTCACGTACTGAAATGATCTGTAAGAGATTATTAGTATGTTACAGGTAACCTAAGATACCTGAATTTAAAAAATAAAATGTCGGTGGTAAAAAAAATATTGGGCTAAATATACGAATTACTGCTTTCAAGAAAACTGCACTTTTCAAAGCTGTTGATAAGTGTAAGTCATAAACGTAATAAACTTCAATAAAACATAACTACAGTTGACCAGAGAAGTAGTTCTAGTACCTGCTTCCAAAGTATAAAACTTTGGAAGTCGGTTAAGATGCCCTAAAAGTAGGGTTAAATTACAAAAGTGGCAATACTAATACTAAAATCGTTGATCAACACGCTCTTCATATTACTTCTAGAGACAAATCAAGAAAGCAATTTGAGCGTTTGGATTCGAAATATGCGGTAAGTGACAAGTGAGATTTGTTTTATTCTGTTACTTAGATAAGGTTTAATGTAACTATAAGATGGACCTTTCCCAAGAAAAAAATTTGTTAGACAAAATAAATAAGACGAAAAAAATTGTTTCACTTCAGTGTCTATGGTTACATTAATTTAGGTAAATTCCATTTGTAGCATTGAAGTGGTATTTTTTGTTCAGATTTGTTGAAAGTGACTGCCATCTGACCCCCTCAATCTCTCAATCCCTATATGAGCGCCTGCTTATTGCTAAAACTTCAAAAATGAAATATGTAATAACTACGTCCTCAAAAGAAAATCGTTCTTTACGAAGGAGAACAAGAAAGCTAGACTCTAGCTTAGAAGTAATGTTATATATTCCATGCAGAACTTCGTAGACCCTGTTCCAAAATGGCATCGAATTAATTCTCCCCAGTTTTGTTTACGACGTACAGGGTCTCAGTATATCCATTTTATGATGGGTTTTCATATTTTTACTAATTGAATGGCATCCACTTCATAATAGCTATCTTCGCTATCATTAAATCAGTTCAACATTTTGAGCAGTGTGTTAATAAATTAGTCTGTCACGGTTTCTTCTTTTTGATATTAAACCGCTTATTTTGGTGCCCATTCCCATAATACTTACAAGGTAAATTTACTCATACGTAATCACAATAAAGAACGCCTCCAACATTTCATTCACTCCTCATGTTTCACTTTATTATATTTATCACAACTGGACCAAGTCTCTAATGACTACTGCGTTTTCAAAATAACAAAGATAACTTTCAAATTTAGAATACTTTAGAGTGTTTACATTTTGTTGCTCTTAATCTTGATTCCAGTTACGATGTATTGTGCAAGTTGCTTGACGCCTTGCGCCTACACACATTCCGTCGCGTTCGATCCCAATGTATACCTTTGACATACCTATATGTTGATTTAGAATCGACGTCTTACCTGAAAAAGATAAACAGTTATTAAAAATATATATTATACACTACAAATCTATAAAAATGTCTAGTGATAATTTTCAGAGTATCGAACCCTAATTATTGATTTTTATCCGACTTCAATAAAATCTTCCGGTTTTATCAAACAACCATTATTGATCCATAAATTTTATTAATGTTTTTTTAACTAAATCTCTCCTTATAAACGACTCCATAATTTATTTAAACAATCATTTTGTTTGAGTCATAATACATTCTGCTTTGTTTATCCTAATAAACACATTTTTTACGAAGTTATCGTTGATTATGAAAACCCCTCTCATCTACGTTGCAAGTGGAAGATCTAGCATAGTGAGCAGTTATGGGCTGATGTGACTGCATATTCAGCTAACTTCAAAAATAGATAACTTCTTCCACCATCTTGGTAAAAGCGTAAAAATCAACTAAAATATTTTTACGCAAACTCACTTGTTAAGAACTGTCTAATAAGCACTTCAGTTGTTTACGCTGATCTAATTAATTTGACCTTTTAAAAGAGCAGTACAAGAGCCAATATAGTTAACACTATTGTAATTGTATTCCGATAAACGAATAGGTGTATGCCAATTAGTGAAGACAGAACGAGTGGTATAAGTATTTCCAAATTGTGTTCCATCCCTCTTATATGTTATCCTTGTATCTTCTACTGAATTAGTTGTAAGGCATGGACAGTGCACAGCTGATGAATTCTCGTACCATGATCATGTCAGAAATTATAAAACGGGACGGGTGTACTTTGCTGAACGAACAAACAGACTTCCACATTTCGGCTTTGCTTAGTTTATTCAAAAATAGACAAATCAACTAGAAGTCTACATCGCGCTATCGTATTGGTTGCGTTCGAACTACAAAAGGTTGAGGTGAACGCATAAGTACTTTTGCTGCTAAAGTCATGTAAGGATAGTACAGTTAGATTTCCATTCTTCATACCCAGCCTAATGTCATCAGTGACGTTGATCAACGCACTTGTCGTACTATATTCTGGTCGTAAGCCGGACTGGAATGGGCTAAGGAGGTGGTTTTGAGTAAGGAATGAGCTAAGTTGGCTGTGTACAAGCCGTTCTAGGACTTTGGAAAGGAAAGGCAAAATGGATATAGGGCGAAATTCAGCAAAGGATGTTGGGTTAGGTTTTTTGGGAATGGGAATAATATGTGCCTCTTTCCACATTGAAGGAAAAACACCGCAAGTTATGGAATGGTTCAATACATGACACAATATGGGAAGAACTTCATCCAGAATAGGCACGACCATGTTTCGACTCAAACAGTCGTTGCCAACAGCATTGGAATTTAGCGACATTATGCACCTCTTAACATCACAAGCAGATAATTGTTCAAAGACAAACGGTGGAAACGGAGTAGTTGGAAGTGATGAAAGATATTGTACAGTACTTACTTTGCTAGATTGATCATAACATGAAGACGAGCAGAAATGTTGATTTAGTGAATCAATATCAATTTTTTTAGGAATGCCCTGTTGTTTAAGCTTTCCAACCCCTAACGTTTTAAGAAACTTCCAGATCTTTGCAGTATCCCCGTTCTGGACCGATTTATGGATATGTTGGCGTTGTGCTTTCCTACACACCTTGCTGCAGATGTTTCGCAATGTTATATATTTCTCGCGATTCTTAGATGTGGGCCGACGCTTAAACTTACATTTAGCTGCAGTTTTTTAGCAATAATCAATTTGATATCAGCTGTAAGCCAAGGTGACGGTAAGTGTCGCATCCTTACTGCACGGATTGGAGCATGTACATCATAACGTTCAATTAACTTATTTGTTAAGATGCTAACTTTCTCGTCAATGCCATTGTCGGTGATTAATGAAGCCCAATCAATGTGAGAGGTCTCCTCATGTAGCTTATCTAGATCCATGCCACCAAAATTGCGCTGCATAAGGATTTTGGGTTTAGGTTTAGGGGGGCGAAGGTTTTAGGAAAGATAGATTAGATCATGGTACGAGAATTCGTCAGCTGTGCACTGTCCATGCCTTACAACTTATTCAGTAGAAGATACAAGGATAACATCTAAGAGGGAGGGAACACAATTTGGAAATGATGAGTGATGTTTAAAGGCAGGATAGACAAGTTGCAGGAGTGAACAATGCTAGAGAAAGTAGAGGAGCGAGCAAGCGAGGAGGGATCATTTTTTACAAGGCATGTATTAAAATCGCCCATTACAATAGTATGGCTGTAAGAGGGAGAAAGACTTTCAATTATGTTTTCGAAGGACGAAAAGAAATTAATAGCAGATGAAGAGAAATAATACACACCAAGCCGGAGCCTGGTGTGGTAAAGCTCCACCTCAATGAAAATTTATTCCCCTGTATTTGAAGGCAGTGGCAGAGGTGACATTTCTAAGATTTATATGGACTACATTAAAATTCTTGGGTACATCGGAAAACTGGGCCTCAATAGTTTCAGCCAAAGATGGTAGACTTGCAAAGCTATCATCCTGGCTGCTTGCCGTAGTAAAACTGTCATCACAATCACTGAAGTTGTATGCATCTAACATCAGATAATAGCTAATTAAAATATGTAATGTATAAATAAATATATATTATTCAAAATATAGGTACAAATAACAAAAGTAATAAATATACAATAAGTAGATAGATAAAAGTGAATATTATAACGCCAATAAAAAAAACGATAATTTAGTCGTGAACGTAGTCTGTCCACGCGCCAGTTGTGCACAATAATTATAAAATGGAAGAATATTCACAAACAGTAGTTTAAGATTAGTTTGAGATAGTAACACATGATAAAAATAAAGAAAAAAAAATGGGTAATAAAAGTATTAGACTGTATGGTTGATACTCATTGCCCGCCATGCAAGTGAATTAAGTGTAAGAGAAAAAAAAAGAAACGTCAGTTGATCGGTTCTGCACTGTCATTTACATGAATATTATAGATTATTATACTCTGATTTTTTCCTTTATAGACTAGAATGACATTTGGAGTGTTGCCGCTTTATCGCCATAAAAAGATAGTGTCGTGACCAAAAATAATAGGTGGTTAGTTGATTAGTTTGAAATTGTGTCTATGCAAATTCATGGAGTATTGAATGAGAAATTTTAGATTTTAATAATTTATGTCATGCAATTTTATTCCGAAATTGCGTATATATGTGTTTAGATACGCAACTTCGTTCATCTCACCAAAACTCCTTCCTTAATGCTTGCTTGAGTCGCTTCTCACGTTGCTTGTCTGCGACGCACAAAAAAAAAAGTACACTCTGGATCAGCAACAAATCGGATTTCACTCTGACTCGACGTTTACAAACGACGTTTTAAAAACTGTGGGCTTTGCGTTGAATGGCAGAAAATGTGAACTCGTCGAACTTGTCAGACAGCCTATTGCCAGATCGTTGAAGTCACATTCTCTTAAATATCTTTTACCACATTAAACAGTGGAAACACCAAACCCCAAAATTTCATAAGTTTTTTGAGCATAATGGCGCTTGTTTGGTTTGTCACCTAATAACGTATCGAATTAGTTTTATACCACTGTCTTCTCCGACACTCAAAGCTACCTGGCGTTTTTATTTTCTTGAAGGTATAACTGCACTCGAAATACTCGGTGCAGTACTTTGCGTGATGTTTTACATAAAACAACGAACATATAACCACACAACGAGACCCAAACAACATTTTTTTTCTAATTAACTAGCCAATACGACCACGTCCGCCTGATGGAAAGCCATGACGAAATCTAGCGAATTGAGGGGCACTCTCTTAGTCTACATGACAACTGACAACGTTCCTTAAGTTGGCGGCCCAATGATGTGCTTCTTTACGCTGCGCTTGAAGAACCCGGGATTATAAGAGGAAGGAAACACGTTCGCTGGCAGAACGTTCCAGGTTACTATCGTTGGACAGAGAAATGATCTTTTAAATCGTTCCATTCCGGCAAAAATTTTTGCCACTTTATACCTCGCGGAATCATCGTAAAGGTGAGAACAGTATTCGACGCAAGGACGAATCTGCGTCTTGTACAACAGACATATCACTGATGCGGCGTGAAAAATACAGCTCTCTAAATAGGTTTTCTTACTGAGCATACGACGAACGTCTATGCCGAGGATGTCTAGATTGTCCTTCATTGGTATTGATCTGAGCGATCCCTTTTTTGGAAATCGGTTGTACGTTCGCCTCCTTCCAAGCCTCAGGTACGTCCCCCGAACTATACGAAAGACGGTACAGACGTGTTAGCGCTGGAAACAACTCGGCTGCACATTTTTGAAGTACCACCGCTGGAATACCGTCAGGGCCACTCGCTTTCCGCGTGTCGAGTGATTAAACACAATTTGTTCAAAGCAAAGCTTGTGGAATAGGTAAACGTATAACCGATCGGGAGCGAAGAAGGTATGGCTAGCGCCATGGTCTCCAACAAGAGAATATTCTCGTTCAAGAGCAAAAATAATAGTTAGGAAATATTTATAACATTATTGTAGTATTAATAGAATAGTATTTATTAAACCTTTCCAATTAGTTGAGTGATTCGATTCATAAACTAAATCGACTAAGTAAGGCACTATGGTTTCAAACTTGCAACATTAAAAAAAAATTTGACATACAGAAATGTCATTCTAGTATATAAAAAAAAAACAAAATATAGAAAAAGCTAATATCAGAGTGACTTGGATCGTACCTAAGTGTGGACCGACTTACTAAACTCCTACCAAATCCACACTGAGTTATTGGGGGAGCAATAGTATCGGCACAAGAACAAAAAAAAAATATCAGAGTGCATACTCAGTTTAAATAAATATAAATATCACGTTGAACAATGTTAAAGAGGTTATCAGATATATGTTTATTAAGTAAATACTCGCCGGCCGTGGTGCAAGCCATGGTCGGCAGCCAACAGTGCTGGGCCGCCGTGCGTCGCCTTGTTTGCTTCCGAGGTGACGGCGGCAAAACGCGAGGAACAATTCAGACCCCGCCCAGCAGCCAGGCGCCCGGCCACTTCGCGACGGGCACCCTTTCTGTGTTCCAGGGGGTGCCCACTTTTTGCGCACGCCCGTACCGGCCGCTCTCACCTCCTCTGCTTACAGAGGTGCGCTCGAGAGCGGTGGAGGTGCGGGCTAGTTCTTCAGCTCCTTATGGAGCTCCGGGGTGGTCGCTTATCGACCGCCCCAAGACGGACCCCTCCATTCTGGGGTGCCCCTTGCCGGCTCGCAGTGATATAACCTCAGGCCTACCCTGCGAGTCGGTTTAAGGTGAGGCGGAACACCGCGGGGTTTAGTGGGTAGGACGGCCTCTCTCTCACGGGCCGGGAGCCCCACACACCGTCCTTACTGCCCCCGCAGCAGGGATGACGGTGCGTAAATGCATTCCCCGCGAAAAAAAAACTAAGGAAATACTCAAGAATATATAATATAATGGCAGAGAGAGTTTATAGTACCCAGATGCAATGCCAAATGAAGCCGTCAAACTTTACTCAAGAGCTGCTTATTTCTTATTTACGGCTCGCCTGGACTTCGTCGTAACCTTCGCGGTGGGTGCTGCTTTCTGCATGTCCCAATCCATCCGATTGAGCACACTTAAAGATGCTACACGGTGCCGAGAACCATCCGGACCCAGTATGAATACTTGGCCACCCCGCGTCCAGCACTTGGAAACACCTAAACGTTCGCGTGCAGCCATGAAGGCTTCATGTCTGGTGCGTGTCAGAAACTCCGACAACGTAAACCCAGTGCCCTTAAACTTAGTTTTGGAGAACCACACCTTGTCACGAACTGCTACCTGCTGGAACTTAACCAGGATAGGTCTGGGCTTGTTTCCCAACAAGCCCAGACCTATCCTGGTTAAGTTCCAGCAGGTAGCAGTTCGTTGAAGGTCTTCCCATTCTTTGGCAACGCTTGATGTCATTAACCGCCACATCAGTCAGTTTTAAGTTATCAGAAATAACTTTTACCACAACTTGTGATGTCTGCTCAGCTTGCTCCTCAGGAATGCCATGCATCAAAAGTATTTTGCGACGACTCCTCATCTCAACATTGTCCAACTCACGTCCTAGGAATTCCAATTGAGTACGAAAAGTTGATATTGTACTCAGCACAAAGATTTTGAAATTTGTAATGTCTGATGTAAGACTCACCAGATTTGGGGAACTGGATACTTTATTGCTTCTTTGTAGTTCCGACTCAAAACTAGCCAGGCGTTCCTCAATCCCACTCATGGTTGATGCAAATGAGTCCTTCATAGCCTCCATCTTTGTGCCAGTGTTTATAAGTCTGAATATCTTTTGATATTAGATAAAATGGATGTAGATTATACACAGCTGGTGAGTGTATTATACTGGCAGTCGACTGTACCAGAAACTAGTGTTATAAATTGGTATAATTATTTTAATTTGAATAAATTAATGAGAGCTCAAAAAAAGTTGTGTATTACTTGTGACTACCCACATATAATCTATATTATAATATATATTGTACTTTCAAATATTTTATCTACGCCAATGCTTAGTAAAAATATGATAGATTGATAAAGTATAAAAATAAGCTAATGCCCAAAAAAATATACATTATAAATTAATATTGTGATAATTATAACGATTATAATGCGACTAGTCTGATGAGAAGTATTCTCAAAGTCCAAAGATTGAAGGCCACTATCACAGCTAGAAACATCATTAATAGTGGCCCGCAAGTTGACATACAAAGATTCCGTTTCGCTTGAAAATCCAGAGATACTGCTTCGCCTAAAAATCCAGAAAAAATCCAAGGTACAATGGCACAGCAGAGAAATGGCTAGTTGAACAAGCCAATTAGTCAGATATCGTAGAATTATCCTAGATATTTCTTTACGAAGATAATTCTAATATCTACTTAATTCTAAGGGATATTAACTAGAATGATTCCCTTGTTACTATCTGCCCTATTTATTCAAATTTTAGGTACAAGATATATTTTTCCTGTCTATTGGCGGATTTAATAAATAACGCAATCTCTGCCAGTCAAACTGTGAACTAAACACGAAATTGGAGCATATATGTGAGATATGTAAGTCTAATGTAAAGTTTAGTGATAAATAATTAGAAAGAAAACTAGTCGTTTTGTTAAAACCGTTTGCCAGCCTGTAACAGTAAATCGAGATAGAGTTTTAGTAACGTATAGTAAAGAATTAATTAAGACAAGCAATATTATTTAAGAACAGATTTGTATCATAAAAGAAAAAGAAAATAGTAATTTCTAGTTATCACTGTTATGTTATTAGTGAGCAATGCTATTGACCCCCTTACAATTAGGTTTATTCCAGTCACAATAAACTGTCCCCGCTCACAATTGTGTCGAAAGGTCACGGGTTATCCGACAAGAAACCAACTTCTCTCTTTGTTAAACGATACAATACAGTTGGTTATTTTATATATTCGTAGAATTGAAGGAACATTGCGGGATAGTTTGGTGAGATTGACGTTGGACTAAGCGGACAACGTACATCACGCTATATTATGTAATGTCCAAAATAAGTCGATAAGTCAAGTTGAAGGCCTTGTGAACGGCTTGAAAACAGCCTGCCGCCACAACGTGCCTGTCCATTTTAAAACGGCAGTGAGTAAGTATTATGATAGTGGGCTTAAGTTTTCTTATCTTCATCGTTGTATGTACGTATTTGTTAGTGATAGTATACCTAACACATCTCTGCAGAGTATACCGAAGCCATCTTTTCAACTCAAATTCACATTACTGTAATAGCTTGCTATAAATCTCACTGTAACATTTATTCCCGATAAATTCCCAGCCTGCTTACTTAAAAGATAGTCGACAGGCAAACTGTAAAGAACGTTAGTACCTGCAATCTCTTTAGCGAAAGTCGTAAACGTGCTCCTCAAATTGACAGCATTCCAAGTCAAGTCGTGAGGAAAACTAGTCAGACTTAAAAATATAACCTGTCATTCGTTATGTTCCTATAATAATCTTATGCATTGCAATGTAGTCAAGATACTTTAGTACGTAAAATACGATAGGATTATCCACCTCTTAGAGCTTGCTTACCCACATGGTTAAATCCGTACTACGGCAAAGCTTGTTTATTTGTTTTATTTCAGTAACTAGATACTAATCCGATGTAAAGTTTTCTTTTTGCATCACATATATCTATCTTAACGCTGTATCCTTTATGGGGTTGTCAAAGAGAACAGATCGCCAGGCATTTCGATCCACACACAAATCAGTAGTTCAGGCAGATTCTCTCATATTTATTTGGACCAGGGTAATTACAAATAGGTCACAGGCGATTTTGGCACAATTAGTTTAAAGTTTAAAATAATTTATGATAGTACTATGTTAAAATCTTCATTCATGCACTGAATTTGTGCTACTGTAAATTGGACCCAACTAGTAAACAGCACAAACTTCAATAAATATTTACTGTGGATTTCTTGACACTTTTTTTTTATTCATTAAAAATAAATGATGAAAAATGCTTTGAATCCTTTATATTGACTATGCTCTCGATATGTGTGGTCGCTTCGGTAATTTACAAGATTCCACACGCACAACAAAGTATTTAAGTAGAGGATCATTACTTGTCAACAAAATCACGGTTTGTCTTTGTGTGGCTGGACCTCCCACACTTTCAGAATGACTGATTAATTAAACAAACGAAAGAAACCATTTGCTCACAGTGCAGTTTTGTAGAAGTGCACACTAAAAAAAATTATTTAAAAATAAATATAGAAAAGGACTCTTATCCATTCCAAAGTTAAAAAATTACGGTTTTGATGACTGTTTTTATTATGTCCCGAAGATTCCAGCTTAAGAAACCTGGTCCCAAAAGGAGATAGTGATATCAAGTTTAAAAGCTCATCTTGACATTTAGCATGATGATTATGTAGAATGCAGACAACTAAGTGGTATTTTTATGTGTCTACAGCAGGTGCAGCAAAGTGAGCAAAGGATCTCGTAAATTATTTACCAAGGAATAGGTACAATATTTAATACGAGCATTTTATTGAATGTTTGAAGAATGTGCTGCTTGATCGATTTTAAAATGCTGATGAAAATCCGCGTCACCTATCGACTCTAAGTTTACGAAAGACTTTGGTAATTATTTTTTTTAATCTAATTTTTGTTGTAATGTCATTGAATATTCCAAAACGAAACAAATTTACGTCGCACTCCTCCAACGTCTGACTGACTACAACCTAAGAAAAGTTACAAATACGTATCAATAAGTAATAAGCCTTCTATTTTAATCTAAAGTGTTTTGCCGCTTATCATACAGCCATTAATTATAGTTGAATGAATTCCGACGCCCACTAAACGTACTTGAAACACAAATATAATCATAGTAATTGATTTAAATATAATAATGGTAGGGTTGTAGTAGATCCAATCTGTAAAATTCGATAAACTCTGATGGTGTGTAAACAGCGTAATTGTGGCACTTTCTGTGATGTAGATTGTGTGTTATAGCCTTTATTATCCAATCTGTATCAGGAAAGGCAGTCTCACGCCGCCCGCCCGACGATGCCTATCTTGCTTATTATTTTTTATTAAATTAGTTGTAAACAATGGTTAATATTGAAACGATAAGCGTGTGCTTTGAATAAAAAACGATTATTTTATTAGTATACAGACTTATAGGCATTTTAGAAAAGACTTTGGTCTATATGATTTTTGTATGCTGTTTAAAAGTTGCAGTAATATTTCTATAGACCTAAATTTATTTTTAAATCTGTGAAATGAATAATGTCTTTAAATCCACACTATTTTTATAATGTTTCATGGATTTTGAGTCTGTTTCGCGTCTTTTTTACTTAAATTTTTTGGAGTTTTACTTGCCTCTCCACGTTCTGGCTATATTTCAATTGCCGTGGTCAGGAAACCATTGTTACGATACTTCCTGTGGGTAGAAGAATGCTTACTAAGAAGCTTTCACACCTGCAGCCCAATTGACGAGGTATTTAAACAGGGGTTGTGAGTTCTGGCGGCAATCCAGTCCTTCAGCTGAAAATCAAATTAGCGGCCGAATAAAGGTGGAAACCAGAATTCAAATTCAGGCAGGGTTTGTAAACCACTGGGAACACACTAAAACAGATAAGGCACGATTATACCATTTTACAGTGGACAAATCAATGTGCTATTTTTGTAGACACGTTTCTTACATATTTTCAGTTTACTGCGAGATCTGCTTGGACTATTACTTATACTGTGATCCTGATCTTGGTGAGAGTTAATAAAAAACCTAGAGCTACATAAAACACGTTGGGTGTTCAAGGATCATATTACGGTAGCCGGTAACTCATTAAAATATCTTTCAATACAGGCTGATCCGTGCATCCGTTGTTTTTTTTTTCTGTAAAACACCCATTGCACCGTGGAACGCGTATTTATGAGATGAAAGACAGCCTTTATGGCCGCACCCGGTATAGTATTACCGAGGGTTACTTTAAGTGTGTTTATAGTGTACCTAATTTAAATATTTATCCATTAGATTTGAGCAAATATCTATAGTTTGTGAACAGATAGAACACGCGTGGGAATTATCGTAGCTAAACATTTTGTGAAGACGAAATCGGTGTGGTCAGTCACACTCATAAGTTTTACAAGATGTTGGAGCAGTGCCGACAAACAAGCTTTACATTATAGGATAGCATGCTCAGTGATAAGAACCTTTTGAACGAAAGTTGAGTACATTCTATGACAATGCGTCTGTTTGTTTATCTTCTTTTGGTAGTTATAAAAAAAAAACTATTTAGTCACGCCTTTATTGCCAAAAAGGCAGATGCATACTATACGCTCACATTTCACCGTAAGCATATCCTACTAATATCCTACTAATATTATAAACATGAAAGTTTGTAAGTATGGATGGACGCACTATAACTCCAAATCGAAGTATTATTCAACAAAATATTATTCTAAACCAGAAGAACGAGACGATGGGGCAGGATTGTTCAGAATGACGTCACGGGGCATCGACCGCCCGCCTGTAAAACTAATATTCGCAGTCAAAACAAATCGCAGTCTACGGCATGCAATCAAAATGCAACCTCATAACTCAAGATTTACAGTCGTGTTTTGGTTCAATGAGCTCAAGTTACAGACACCATTATTTTGTGAAATGTTTACTAAAAGAAATTTAGTAAACATTTCACAAGTTTTCCTGTTACTAGAGAAGGAAACTGCTTGGGACATTATGATTGTATATCGAATGTAATTTTGCTCAAATTATGCACATATATTTTACTTATTACTGGGTAGAAATTCTTATACGTGATACAGCAAGTCTAACAAATATTTGACCGATTTCAAGAAATTTATGCTTCTTAATTCAGATTAATTTATAAGTTTTATTTATAGTGAAAATAAACAATATGGTTTATACGATGCTAGGCAAAGATCAAGGGTTCAAGACCTTGATACCTTTGAACTCGTGGTCTTTGCCTACCAACCATTGAGCTAAAGAACCGTACAGAAACAAGCTGAAATTCTTCACTACTATTCCCCATTCTACAGTCTCCATCCAAAGGTTGACTGTAGGGGTCCGTATTATGTTGCATAAATTTTAGAGGCATAACTTAAAACTGTATATCGTTTTTTGGCATACTCTTCATTTCGCATAACGTTTAAACAGAATAAATCATTAGGCATACTTTATTTTCCCATAACTTCTTTATAATATTGTAGGACATTTTTTTTACAAAGCGCCGTCTAGCCCAAAGTAAGCTAATATTATAAGCTTGTGTTATGGGATTTAGACAACTTATATATTTCTAAATACATACATATTATACAGAGGAAACACCCAAACTCCGAAACAAACATTTGTGGATCACACAAATATTTGACCCGACCCGGGAATCGAACCCAGGACCTCAGTCGCGGCAGTCGCATGCACTACCACTGCGCCACCGAGGCAGTCGAATATAATAATGATATACCCGCATAAAATGTTTACGCATAATTTTTATTTACAATAACGATTACTAATCATAACATTTATTGGCATCTCTATGGCATAAACATTACAAGTCATAATAGAACACCATAATGTTAACGAGTACATATTTTTATATTTATATTAAAGCTTGAACTGTGGAGAAGAAAATGTAGGAAAGCGGACCCCGGGCGTCGCGAGACGCAACTGGGACAGACGCTCGGATGATGATGATGATTAAAGCTTGAACTGTCTAAGATTGAAATACCCACTGATTATTGTCAATAGTCACTATACTGAAGTTCAAATTGTCAACATTTATATATATGGAATATATAAATAAAATACAAATAGAAGTAGGTAGATTAAAACGAGCGATTCAGTTGTGGTCACAAGTGACCTAACACACCTCCTCGCTTCGCTCGTTGTCGTAACTATTTACGACTTTTCTCAAGACTAGTCTAAAATTAATAACAATTTTAAAATATCATTTCATATGTCACTCTCACTAATAGCCAAGTTTGTAAGCTGTACTTACAAACTTGGTGAGATAATTATTTACAATAGTGTCTTATCATTTCTTAAATGATCTTAGTCAAATTTATTATTCATTTAATATTTTATCATTTCTTAAATATTCGTAATCATATTTATTATTAATTTAATATTAAAACGGTTATGCATATCTCTATGATACGTTTGTATTTTATGATTGATTATCTTAAGGCGTATAACAATTATACCCTTTACGTATGCTGATTAAAATTATGATAAAAAAATAGAGTAAGTTAAAGTTATGCCAAGAAAACCATTATGCGTTTTATGCGTTTACTCTGCTTATCATAATTTATGCGAGAAAACTTTATGCTGAAATTGTTATGCCAAACTACATTATGCAGGAAAAGATTATGCGATCTAAAGGGCTCCCGTCTGTAAGAGATTGCCTTGTGCGATAAGGCCGCCAATTGTTATACCTACAAATCTAATATTAAACTGTTTATACAAAATTTTCCTGGTGTACAATAAAGAGTTTAAAACTTTCTTTTTCTTTACTACTATGGCGACTAACACCTGGGTCGAAGAATGATACATACCTACAACAGTCCAAAAATAATCGGTGTGCGGCGACCCGCCAGGCGTGATTACCATGCCCGGTCGGAGGATCCTTCTTTTGTGTCAGAAAAAACGTCCCTCCGTTCCTTCACAGTGGTAACTTCGATATTTAATATTGTATATGCCTTTGAATAGTAAAGTCAGACACATCTCGAGTTAGCAAATGATTTACATGAGTAACGTAGCAGTCGTTAAGTCAAGTTGAAGGCCTTATGGCCGCCTTGAAAAATTTCAACAGCAGGTAGCCACAACCTGCGTCTGTCTATTTCTACACGGCAATGGGCTCCACACCTATTACGTGGGACAAGAATAAAACGGTGAAAAGGGGTATATGATAAGCCTCTGCCACCCCTTCGGGATGATAGGTAAATAAAATAAAAAAGCAATTGATTTGTTTATTGTTTTCTTTTTAATTCCAAAGGAACATCGATTAATATCATCCATTTTGTACTAGTTTATAAATAAGGTAATTTAAAGAAACAACTACTCAAAGTAATGTGTCCCTGTTTAAATTAATGGTTGCTGCTGCAACTGTACTTATCCACATAAAATAGAAACATCAATCTTTAGGGCAGTGTCGCCCACTCTGTTTTCTCCTACATAGCATCGGTTAAGCTTACGAAGACCTCCTTAGTGTGGGAGATCAAGTAGCTGTTCTGATTTTCTACAGCTAGCATTTATTATATCTACTACTAACAATCATCATCATTCGAGATCTGTTCCCGGTTGCATACAAAGCCTTCAGCTCAGAATCTTGTGACAGCTTTTCTAGTGTTATGTTTTCTCCTTGATGAAAGAAGATGATGCATCTTAGCGTCTAGCCAATTACTTTCAATTCTTCGACTGTTCCTTGAGTGACAATCTGTTTCCCTCAGTCATGAAACCAATTTGAAGGACTATAGGTCAACATATATAGAAAAAATAAGTAAAAGCCTAAATCTCTTTTCTCTCTCTCTCTCTCTCTCTGGCCACTTAAAAGTCGAAGTGACTAAACCTCTGGCCTACCCTACATAAATATCTACAACTACTACAACAATACAAATTAAAAAAATACTCAACTTGCTAAAATTCTACAGACAGTGACAGGGAGTACGTCACTGGGTTACTCTATAATGTATCGAAAGAAAAAAAAACTATTTATATTCTAAAAGTGTACGTGACGAAAGTGGCGCCAAAATCTCATTCTGAATTCAAGATGTTTATTGGTGACTCATAATTCGTAAATATAGCGTACGAGCTACGTCCTTTTGATATCAAATTGCAAGACAAAAGATATATGAGCTTTGTCGCAAGCTAATGATTCGTTGTGATTCATCGAATCCTTCGGCGTCTCGACTGTAATTTTAATTAAAAGTACCCTTCATAACCATTTCAAGTGTAGTACGTAATACGCACTTAAATTTAAACACAAATATTATGACTTCTAATAAAGTCATACTTCAAAGGGTTCTTTAGAGACTCAAGAAATTTATTTTAAGTTTATATGTTATAGACTTGCATTAGCTAGTGCTTATGCACAGCGGTTTATTAATCATCTTGATGAAAAACGCATGACAATATGTTAAATAGTTTTTGATCTTATCGCAAACAGACAGACGCACTAAAACAACAAACTAGATAGACTTTGAGGTATTAGTTTGAAGTGAATAAAAAACATACAATTTATGTGGGTAATATTAAAGATAATAATAATGGTTACCTGATCTATGTTGAACTGTTTGCAATTTAAGATACAGAGTTTCCATAAATTCTAAGAAAAGATAGGGCCTTCACTGTTATTGCATTGTTATGCGTAGGCTGTAAAATATTAGTGACCAAGCGCTTGCCTTGTTACTTATCATAACATTGTCTATACCAGATTGGAATAATGAAAAAAATTATGCGGTAGGGGGACCCCCGTCAGGAATAAAGTTCCTTACTTAAAAAAATAGTTTTATGTAAAAAAAATTAAATAAAAAGGGTATACTCCATGAAAAAAATAACAAAATGAAATGTCTTCGGCGGGTCTCTTAATTATTTTTCATGAAATAGTAAAATATCTACACTAAATAAAATAAAATTAAACTTGCTTATATAGGCTCATACTCTCATACATACACACAGCATATGACATTTCATTACGTGACAATTTCTACTACATAAATCACGTTAAGGAACCTAGTTTCAATAAATATTTTTTTCCGTATAAAGATAATCATCATCTTGCCAATCGACGCCTATTGCTGGTATAGACTTCCTCAAGCATCAAACAAGCCATTTCTAGGGATATTTTTAATCTTCACGCTGTATCCCTGACGGGGTAGTCAGAGAGGATCCATTCATACTTCTTTCGTTTCCTGCAGACCCATTAATCGCTTCATACATGCACGTGACATTTCTGTGTTTGAGCTATATGCTCACGTGGTCTTCATATGTAAGCCTCGGCCTAACCTGACTCCTTTTTATTTTTATCATGTTGTTAAAACGAAAAGTGGAGAGAACGATGAAAAACGGTAAAAATGACACAACATATAAGGTACCTATTATTATATGTTCTGTGTTTAAAATGAACAGCAGAAATAAAAAAAATGAAAAGTAATTAGTCAACTATCTATTATACTCTTTAGTCAGTTAGTAAAACAGAGTACTTTTTCATCATATAACTATTAGGTCTTATTTTACCTGGCATAGGTTGGTATCATACGATACGTATCAATATTGATTATGACCTTATAAATTACTAATTAAAAATATATACACCCTATTAAAAAATAATAATCACGAATGTAATCTCTTGTAAAATTTTTACTTACTATTGTACCATAAGGATAAGTAAAACAAATTATTATTGTCACTACTATGCGATAAGGATATTTTTTACTAAATACTTTATCGCACGTTGTTATAAACGTAAATTCTGTGGTTACTACATCGCTCTAAAATACATAACTTCTAACTGCAAAAGTGAGTTCATTAAAACTTTATAAACTATAATGTTAGTTTACAGCACTAAAATAATTATTATCGGGATAATAACAGGTCATATTTTTAGAAGGGTAAAATGATATATTGTGCTAGTCAGAATATTTCAACCGCGATATCTCCAGATACGCCGCGATCACTCGCTTGCAAACGGTGCCAAAATATCGGATAATCCCCATAATCCTTTTCCTAGTTAGAAAACATTAAAACGATAAGAAGTGTAAAAAATGGATGACTATTAAAAAGAAAAAAAAAACTTTATTAATGAACAATTTCACTGGCAATTATTTAATAATACCGCTACATATCTTCTAAGAATGTAGGTAACCACTCATTAAGTTAAGGCACTTAACGCTATCATGACAATATATTTATAAATAAGAAATTATTGAGTAAAAATTATAGTGAAAAGGCTGTGTAGGTAGTCATTATTAAGATTCGTGTGGCACACGTTTGCTCAGATAATGATGGGAGACCACACAGGCAGACAGCACAAGGAATTTCACTGAACGCAAGTAACATTGCCTCCAGGGTTTAACTAATTGATTCTTTCTCTTGTACAGTCAGCATAAATAATGTAAAGGTTACAATCACAATTATCCTAATTAAACATTAGTAAATTATATAGAAGCGCTCGTGGTCCCACGAACTCAGTGTCATGTAAACGATCACTGCGTCAAGCAATTTTCGCTATGACTGGTCATAAATGGGTGACCACTTTGTGGCATTTACATTTGCAAGCGTTTCCGTGCTTCGGAACGCACGGTAAGCCTTGGTCCCTCTGGCAGTCGTTAAGTCAAGTTGAAGGCCCATAAGGCTAGAAAAATTTCAACAGCAGGTAGCCACAACCTGCGTCTGTCTATTTTAACACGGTAATGGGCTCACCACCTATTACGTGGGACAGGAATACAGATAGTGAAAAGTGGGCATATAATATGCCTCTGCCACGCCTTTGGGGATAAGGCGTGATTGATAAAATAATAATATTTTAAGTACATGCAACAACTGATTTTTATAATAACCTAGTTGATACCCGCGGCTCTACCTGCGTAATGTAGCTTTCCCGTTCCAATCCGTGCAAATTTTCAAATTTTACTCTTCATAAAACCTACCTTAGAGTTCAAGGAATAACCAAAGAGAAAAATAACTTACGCTTAGCAAAATATTTTGCGATTCATTTTTATTTACATAGATATTTTACGCTTAATGATTTTGGTGGTCGTCCGAGTATTAAGTCGGAGGCCGTCAGAATAACTAATTTATAAATTTGTAAATAAATGCCTGTGTGAAAAGAGAGTGCAAATTAAGTACTGCCAGCCCAAACCTAAAAAAGATCATAGCCTTTAACAAGTACAGACAGTAAACAAACTATTTGTAACAAAACAAAAATGTGGTTTTACTTCCCACAATGTATTACTGTCAACCTTACAGTACTTTCAAGCTCTCGGCTTTTGTGCTTTGTTCAAAGATTCCGGTGACATCTATTGAAAAGGGAAAAATGTAAGATAAAGCATGTCGAGCCTATCACGCTTTTTTTAAACTTTCCTATTTCACAGTTAGTTGAAGAGTTGCCTTCGTTCGTGCGTGTCGGCTATTGTAATGAATATAGTGACTGCTTGAGCCCGCACCATTCCAGCAGTACAATCCATTTTGCGGATCGCTGCCTCTACTAATTACACAGTGGCTTATGGACCTCACAGTTTCATACAACGAACATTTACATCGGAATCCAAGCGATTAATAACCTGTTAATACGAAATCATTCACTGAATGGTACCATACAAGTTGGATTCCAATGATATATAATGGAGTGGAGAGAATTGGTCAGCGCGCACCAACAAATGACTGCTGAGCTCTTAAAACGATATTTGTTAGTCATGGTTTTGTTGTAACATAATAATTGTCAAATAAATTGAGATAAATGAATGGTATCGGATATTAATATTCATAGAAATAGGAAACCATATTACGCGTGTTGTAATACAAAATTAGGATTATCTGTTAACAGAATCTATAAAATTAAACAGGCCATCTGTGCATGTGTTAATTAGGTACGTATATTTGTGAGTGGGTGTATAAAATTTATCAACATTTTATCGTAAAAGTAAATTAATGCGTACCATTGTTTATAACAACCATTTAAAGAGACTGAATTATCTTTACGGTACTAACATTGTAAATAGGTATAAATATTAAAACATCCTTGTAAATATTATATTTGGGATGAGAATGAAACATAATTAGTTAGTCTGTATGAGAAATCTGACAACTGATTTGAACGAGAATGGATTCGAAAACGTCGTTCACAGAATTTCCATATACTCGTATTTTTAGATCCTTTAGTAGGTACCTGTTAATCGCATTTTCGAATCTATCGGATCTTGTATTGACTTTTCGAAGCCTTGGCGAATGTTTGGCAAAAACTTTGAGTATGTTTATTTACAAGGGGGCTGGCAATTTAAAATTATTTCTAGAGCACATATATAAAATTTTTAGAACTTTTTGTAATTTAATGATTCCTAGTGCCGACATTAAGGGTTACGTAGACATAAGCGTTAGTATTACTGAATTTGTTACATTTAATTTCTCGATATGTAGAGAAAGTATGAGTAAATACTGAGAAAGTTAAAATATTCTCGATGACATTTTCAATATTTATAAAAATAAAATACAATTTTTATTTATCATCTTAACTCAGGAGCAACTTTTATTCTTGCCTATTAAACAGATCTTCAATAGAACCGTAAAATAAGATTAATTTCACATTCTATACTTGAAGGCTATCGTTACTATAATAAGCTCAATCATACTCAACCTACTTTCAACAAAATCTTGTTAATGCAATAATACAATGTGGTTAGATTGTACCTACTCCTAGTTGTTATTCTCATGTTTGGACAGATTGGCATTTGGCACACCATATTTATAAGTGAACTAATGAACTGTTCACGAATTTGAAAGTAACTTATGAAGGTTTACCGTGAGATAATATTTACACACAATTTTTACTCGTCAACCTTAAAAAACGGACAGCATGTGTGAGATTCCCGGGATTCCCGGACTTCCCGTCTACACACTAAGCCCTACGGCAATCTACCCCAGCAGAAAAGAGTAGAATCAGGAATGTATATGCAGCTTCTAGAGTCCTTCTTGCCGCTTTCTCGACTGGGGCAAATCCCAGGGTACAGATTCACATTAATCTGTACGTATTGAGTGACAAAAAATATTCTTATACCTACGATTAATTGTAAGGGTTCAGTACTCTGACATCCACAGCACATATGTTCTGTGACGTTGTAATCTGAACTGTCGTTTTTATTTTTATAATTGTCAGACTAATGTAACATTCACAGTCTAATGTGAGAACGGACAACACTATCATTGTCACACATTATTTATAAAGTACAATTTGCATCAGAAATAGTTTAACACAATCCAAAATCGTGTGTCTATTTTAACACGGTAATGGGCTCACCACCTATTACGTGGGACAGGAATACAGATAGTGAAAAGTGGGCATATAATATGCCTCTGCCACGCCTTTGGGGATAAGGCGTGATTGATAAAATAATAATATTTTAAGTACATGCAACAACTGATTTTTATAATAACCTAGTTGATACCCGCGGCTCTACCTGCGTAATGTAGCTTTCCCGTTCCAATCCGTGCAAATTTTCAAATTTTACTCTTCATTAAACCTACCTTAGAGTTCAAGGAATAACCAAAGAGAAAAATAACTTACCCTTAGCAACATATTTTGCGATTCATTTTTATTTACATAGATATTTTACGCTTAATGATTTTGGTGGTCGTCCGAGTATTAAGTCGGAGGCCGTCAGAATAACTAATTTATAAATTTGTAAATAAATGCCTGTGTGAAAAGAGAGTGCAAATTAAGTACTGCCAGCCCAAACCTAAAAAAGATCATAGCCTTCAACAAGTACAGACAGTAAACAAACTATTTGTAACAAAACAAAAATGTGGTTTTACTTCCCACAATGTATTACTGTCAACCTTACAGTACTTTCAAGCTCTCGACTTTTGTGCTTTGTTCAAAGATTCCGGTGACATCTATTGAAAAGGGAAAAATGTAAAAAAAATTTCGATTCTGATTCCGATCCAGGTAACGAAATGTCTAGATATTCCGCTTCCTCTTTTCACGGTCTCCAGCATTTCGTACTTGACTTCCCTGATATTCTTAATTCTAATTCTATAAAACTGCAAGCATTAAAAACTTTTCGTATGTTAAACCTCGAACGTTAAACCTTTTAGCGTATTACTAGACGTCTTGCTAATATGCTTTATTTTTAACGGTTTTAGATCATATACTTTTTTTTTTCGTTTCAATGATTGAGATTAAAACAATATATTTCAAAAAGATTCATAATCTCGAACCATCAATCACAATGCAGCTTCATTTTTTTACGAAGCAAAGCAAGTTTAAAGTTTAATATAATCGTGTACATTGTCGGCATGCTCATAAAGTATTAATGTTTATTTATTACATGTTGATACAATTCTCTGGAGACAGCTGGTGATGGACATATCCTGTAAGTATCCTCACGTTGTCACATTGTTTAAATAATTCTATATGCGGTGACAGTGTTGCGTTAAAGTTGTTTGGTTTTCAATTTTGTCACTTGAGGTAGTGAGTAAGATGCAAAGTACCATTTGCAGATGACAAAATTCTATTTTACACGTGTGTATTGGTTAGATTATAGGTAATTTAATGTAGAAATACCTTACCGAAGGGTATCTATACTGATACTATAGAACGTAAAGATAGTTTATTGTTTTTACTTCTGAGGCGGCTGAAAGCATATATAGCCTAATGACGACACCAAGGCGTCGCACCCTATTATCGTGTTGTAACAGACAAGGGCCCGTGGCCCCGCTGACTCAGTGTTCTGTAAACGATCACTGCGTTAAGCAGCATTCGCTATAGACGGTCCTTGGATGGATGATCACTTTGTAGAATTTACATTCGCGAGCGTTTCCGTGCTTCTGCCAGTAAAATGGCAGTCGTTAAGTCTGGTTAAAGGCCTTATGGGCGGCTTTAAAAATTTCTAAAGCAGGTCGCCACAGCCTGCGCCTGTCCATTTCAACACGGCAATGGACTCACCACCTGTGACGTAGGGCAAAAAATACTGTAAAATTTGGGCATATAGTATTCCTATCCCTTCGGGGATAAAGGCGTGACAATATATATGTATGAAACAGACAGGGGCTGGGTACCAGCTGTTGAAATTTTTCAAGCCGCCCACAGGTCTAACTTGGTTTAACGGTTACAATGCTACTGGCACCTGTGACCAAGGGCATAACGTGTCTTCCTTCTTGCCTTCAATTTGAAATAACACAAACCCATCTCTGGACAGACTTAACACAGTGATAGTTTATAGAACACTGAGCTAGCGGCGCCGCAATCGACGAAAGTTGACCGGTAGTCAAACATACATCACAGTTTGTATATACCATTTTATACTGAAATACATATTAAGCCTAAACAAAGCGTCTAGACTTACATTGTAAATAGACAAACATCCTGCCACAGTGACACATGCAATTATGCTAGAGATTAACAATGCAATCTAATTTATGTTATAAGAGAGCGCTTTAGGTATGTCCTTTCAGAAGTCTACTAATACTCTACATGCATACAATCGCGCCTATAATACACCCACACTTGGCCAGTAGTTTTGTTGGTCCCACGTAATAGAAGGCAAGCCAAATTGCCGTCACCGGGTACTTATAAACAAGAAATTCTAAAACCATATTGAAATTCGCATATCCCAAAAAGTTATTACACTTCCACAAATACAATATCTGCATATCTAACTATCTTGACGCTGTATTACTTAACATTGCATTTGTGAGCAATCCGAGCAGAAGAATTCTATCGAATAAAATGTGAGACAATCTTTAACTGTAAGTACTCAGAGATCCGTGTTTAATTATGTATTAATAAGCGGATGAAGAGACGATAAGCTTAAAAAATTGCTTAATGGGTTTTTACCAGGGGAAGTCCATAAATATGCAGACGTTAATTCCACGAGTTGGTAATAATAAGCTCCCTTCAATGCTACATCCTAGATTAGACATCAGTGATGACTCTGACGAGACCATATGTTGGAACAGTCAAGGGGAGGGCGAAATTAGTAAACGATGATGTCATTCGCTACCGATTTATGAAACTTGACTTTGTAAGCCAGTTTTGTGTTTGAGTTATTTAGTATTTTTTTAAATAATTTATAATGAACACAGTACAAACGAATAATTGAATTGAACTTAAATGATGATTTTATGGTGATAGTTTAATTTTGAAGTGAAACTTCTTTATCGACATAATTATGAGAGAAATTTTATAGCTGTCTAAAAATTGTCACGTTTTGCAGTTACGAAACATGTTGTTTTGAATCGACGTAAGTGCAGCTTCTTTATCGACGTATGCGTAAGCTTTATTTATCTACCCCATTTTCGTCAAGTTGTTTATAGTAGATAAATGATATTATGTCCTAAAGAAGTTTAACTTTTTACCTATGTACTCTGGTACACACACATTTTTTTATTTCGTACAATGGGTTGCCTGTAGTTTTTCTCCCGTGGTTATACACAAAGCTTTCCTCTAGACCAAAATCAATTTATATAATAATTATAATTAAACCCTCGAGGACAGTCGTTATATTTTATAGGATTAACGCAACCCTATGAGGGCATAGTAGATTCGCTTTTTGAGTCATCCACTTTCTGAAATCAACAAAAAAATGTATCAGAAAGTTATTGAAAAGCTCACATCCGCAGGGCAGCTTGTGGCGAGCTGAATGTGTGTGGCTACACATCGGTCCCGATTCCTCAGAGTTTTGTTGCCCTTCTGCACCGGTTAGGATTTAATGGCCTAACGGGAGAGCAGTGAGAGTGCTACTCCCGGGAGTGCAGCAAATCTCAACTCTGGCTTGCCTTAATTGGCCGGTCAGGGGGAGGGAGCCAGAGCTATATACTCGGGGATGGAAGTGTCATTTTCAAGGGCATAACTACGGGGAAGCCCGCTCCGGGCCTGTCCCGCGAAGGTGAAACCAGCGCCGCACCGCTCGACACCCCAAGCCGCTCACACCGGTGTTGCCCTCTGTCGCCTTACAGGCTTATTTTGCCTATGGCGATTGTATAGGGGGCCCATCTAGTGAGTTGGCAAGTCACCGTCTGCCACTATTTTGATAACAATTTATTAAAAAGGCAGACGCCGTTTTCATCAATAGTTTAAATCACCCAATCCATTTAACACCCAACCCAATAGCCCATTTCATAGTTAGCACATTTCACAATAGTTTAACTCCTATTGGAGGTGATCCATTACCGTTCTTCTACATAAGGCGGGTGTGGATTGCCTGTAGTGGGGGTCCCATTTCCTATTAGATTAAAATTCTCAAAGGGCCTCTGCGTGTTGGACCAATATGTCCCCATGTAAGCCTGCCAAAAGACCGGGTATCTTCATAAGAAAAAAAATAGAAGATACCCGTGAAGAAGAAACAATAATAATTAAAACCATACCACATGACGAGAATCTCGTAAAAGCCGAAAAAGATAAACAAATAAAATATTTGGACCTTGCTCACGAGATTGTCGACATGTGGGATGTGGATTCAGCGATTATTGTTCCGATAGTTGTATCGGCACATGGTCTGATCGCCAAGAGCCTCGACCAACATCTTAAGAGGCTCGCGTTAGGCAGTTATGTCAAGGGCTTGATGCAAAAGGCGGTTCTTCTGGGTACGGCATGTATTGTGCGGAAATTCCTGTCTCTGCAGCCTTGACCACCGGTAGCTTGGTCCCTGTACCCGTACCGGTAGGATACTATTTTTTATATTTTTAAATAGATTTGTTTTATATAATGTATTTAAAAATGTAATTTATATGTGTATTTATTTAATAAAGGAAATAATAATAATAAGCCTTTTATTTCCTTAGTAAAAGTTACAAATTTGTTACTTATGTCATTTTATAAATTATTGAATTATTATACATTATAAAAGTATTGAATATTTATTATCTTATTCCTTTAGTTATATTATATTTATATATCAATTATTAAGGACCTCTCGACGAGTATCGGCCTCGTCCATCTCTCTCCACGCATTTCTGTCCTGAGCTATATCCAACCACCCATTGCCTGCGCTCGTAATACAGCGTCAAGATAGTTAGATATTCAGATATTGTATTTGTGGAAGTGTAATATCTTTTTGGGATATGCGAATTTCAATATGGTTTTAGAATTTCTTGTTTATAAGTACCCGGTGACGGCAATTTGGCTTGCCTTCTATTACGTGGGACCAACAAAACTACTGGCCAAGTGTGGGTGTGTTATAGGCGCGATTGTATGTATGTAGAAAATTAGTAGGCTTTAGAGTATTAGTATGGTTTATTCTGTGTCTGGGTGTTATTTATCTATAATAGGTATGTAATTAGAAATATATAAGTATGTTTATCAGTTATCTGGTTTCATAGTACAAGCTCTGCTTAGTGTGGAATCAGATGGCGTTGTGTGAGTTGTCCCAACAATATTTATATTTATTTATTTATTTTTATTTAAAAGGTTAAAGGTCATCACTGGACAAGCAG
Organism: Thumatha senex; assembly: GCA_948477245.1. Classification (NCBI taxonomy): domain Eukaryota; kingdom Metazoa; phylum Arthropoda; class Insecta; order Lepidoptera; family Erebidae; genus Thumatha; species Thumatha senex. Next base: position 11,803,153 of record OX419735.1, read on the forward strand.
AATTTTATATTATGTGTATAAAATTATATGTACCCCGCTGCTTATGTATAAATATGAGAACATAAATATGAAACAGAAGAATTACTATTTACTCATCTGACAAGGTGTTACGGGCCTTGATGGAAATGATTATATTTAAAAAAGTTAACTTTAAACCGTTCACATCCTGTTCGTGCTCAATTATGTATAATCTGCCCTTAGTTCATTATGTTCAAGGGTAACGGAACGACTTACGAAGCAAGACTATTTTCATACCACGAGTTTAAACGATAAAATTTACAGATTAATTTATTTTATTGACCGCGGTACAAAAAATGACGGTACCGCCGTTCCTCAACTTGTTTATTTTATAAACCAACTTAAAAAGGCTTAAATAACTTTTTTACTACTTAACTTATACTTCATGACTTCGCCTGCACTAATTTAAATCCTTCAAAGTATATATTTGAAATATAATATATTTGAAAGTCATTCAACTAGTGACAGAAAAATATTTCTACTTTTACTTTTTCCAAACTTTTTTTTATATTAATTGTTAGTATCGTCCATTTAAACATACAGACAACCGTTAATTTCTTTAAGTATTTTGTTAACTTTCATGATATAAGTTACCTAGGTTTGTATTTAGTAGGTAGGTATAGACTTTTATTTATACGACACACGGAAACTTCAGTCATATGTATTAGATAGAGCATAAAGTTATATTAAAACTGTTCATCAGTTGTTAGAAAACGTGTATTTGCAGAAGGTGGGATTAATTTTGGGTTGACTTATGATCTCATAGCTTCGGACCACGGCTATAAAATGATAATATTTGAATACGATAATAGAATTCCTTCAAATTGAAACTCGTGAACAAATTTGAAAAATGAACAAATTTGAAATATGAACAATGACTATGATAAAAATATTTTAGTCACATGACTTCATCATTCTTGGTAACGGTGTAGGTACAGAACTTAAATCAAAAGAGTCATTACTTTTCCTGACCAGCATTGCAATGTTGCGTGCCGCCAAGCCTCCTGTCGCGCCCTGAACAAAAGTACCATATCGCGTTACATGTCCTCTGTACTCAGAATACTGCGAATATTGTCACCAGACCTTAAACACGCGATTTAATTTGCTAAATGAAAAATACAAATGTAAATGACAAAGAGCTTTTATCATTATTCTGATCAACTTTAATTTTAATAAATTAGTTGATGCCTGCGGCTCCCGCATGGTCGGTCTAATTTTCCTGTAAGTTCCAGTTTACCATAGGAACTTGTTGCCGATATTCAGAGTGTAAGTAGGTAGTAGAATATAAAAAGAAAATTTCATTAAATCTGAATTTTATAGTTTATGCGTGAAATAGTAACAAACATCCATCCACATTTGCGTAGACACTTTCACATTTATAATTATTAATTAGGATTAAAGCATTCTCATTCTATTTAAAAATGGCCTATGAACACTTTATACCTAAACCTTATTAGTCTCAGTTCGTGTTGTTAAGTGATTTAGAAATTGGCAGTATTTAAGCGAAAATTAAATTTCCGAGAAATAGAACAGAGAAAAACTTTTGCTGGAACGTCAAATCTATGAAAAATCAAAATCAGTCAAAAACTACTTGGCTGACTTTGAATCGCGTCCTATGAAATAGGCCGTGTCAGTTTGTAATTCCCTTAAGTAATTGACCGAGCTTTTCTACTCTTCTTTATCACTGTTATGCTACTGATTCTCGGTGAAAACTTCAATCAGGTACCTGTTTAGCCGGATTTACAAATCATAACACTTATTTAAATGACCCTTCTTAATCGAGACACGGATTTTGCAATTTTTTTGATGATATTACAACTCTTTACTTATCTTTATTGTGATTTGATACTAAGTAACACACTTGATACTGTACACTTTTCATTTTAATAGGAGAAGTGGGATATTCTGGTTCGTATTATTAATATTAATTCTATAACACTTAAACAACTAGAACACAAAAATTATTGTGAAATATTATTAATCACTATTATTACACTCCCGTGGTACAGTTTGTCCATTCCTGTTTCCCACAGGAACCTGTTCTCTGGATAAAAGTAGCCTAAGTCCTATTAAGCCCTGATCATCATAATCATCCGAGCGTCTGCCCCAGTAGCCTCTCGCGACGTCTGGGGTCGGCTTTCCTAGATTTACTCTTCCAATTCGCACGGTCTTCGGCATCCCCTGTAGTGAGACCATTGGCACTCATGTCATCCTTTATCGTTTACGACGTCAAGCCAGCTTTTCTTGGGTCTTCGCCGTTATCCGGCGAGGCAAACATGGCCCGATGTTTGTTTCCCACGTAGCCCCATTAAGCTCAGTTGCAATATAACTGTACTTTTATATTGGTAAAAAGATCATTTAGCACAGGATGGTTACCTCTATATTATTGACGCTGACTCAACGTAAGTCAAAAACTCAATAGGTTAACCCAAAAAGATTATGTGTAGCAATGAAGGTAGTTAGATTGAAAATTAAAATATCTTTATTCATATAGGTCACAAAGTAACACTTACGATCGTCAAGATTGCTTCTACATTTATATTTACTGCAAGATTCGCAAAAAGCAATAGGTAGAGCCTGGCAATAAAAGACATGGCCACTCTTTTTTAATCGTCAGCAATTGATTACATTAGTTTTAGTTTACATAATTAAAAAATGTTTTTTTTTAAGCAGTATTGTCTTTTTCATTATAATTATTATGTTTCTTTATTATATACCATGCATTTTTATCGTTTATATAGTCTGAAATCTTATAAAATGCCTTGTTACATAATTTGGCCTTGAGTGTTGTCTTAAATATAATTATTGACGATATTCTAATTTCGTTGGGAAGTTTGTTATAGAATCGTATACATTGTCCCATAAAAGAATTGCTGATTATTTCGAGACGAGTAGAATGTTATACAAGATTATCTTTATGCCTATTGTTTACATTATGTATATCACTTTTTTAAGAAATGATGTAATTAAGTCTATGTTTTTGTGCACATAAAGTAAATTCTCATTAAGTAAAAAAGATTAGATTATTAAACGTGTTGCGTTACATTTTAAACACTTCGGTCGGGTCGGGTGATACAAATGACATTCTCACCTCGGATAATAACAGTCTGACCTGGATTCTAGGACTAGGATTAATTAATGAATTCAACTGCAATTGACGCTGACAGCCCTACCGGCCGTATAAGGTCGGACAGGGACATTACCAATGAATGAGTTGATAGGCACAGTGAGAACCAACAACTAAATTAATTTTATATAGATCAATCAGATTAGCGACTTGTTGTTTAAATATTGTTAAATTGTATTATTTATTAATCGTGCCTTATCTACAAAAGGGTGGCAGAGGCATATTATATGCTCACTTTTCATCATGTGTGTCCCACGTAATAGACGGTGAGTCCATAGCCGTTCTAAAATAGACAGACGCAGGTTGTGGCGCTACCTGCTGTTAAATTTTTTCAAGCCGCACTTTAACTTGACTTAACGACTGCCATGTCACTGGCAACCGGGACCAACGGCTTAACGAGCTTTCCGAAGCACGGAAACGCTCGCAAATGTAAATGCCACAAAGTGGTCACCTACCCGTGACCAGCCATAGAGAAAGTTGCTTAACGCTGTGATCGTTTACAGAACACTGAGTTCGCGGGACGAGCGCTTCACTATATTGTTTGTTAAATTGTGACAATATTTTTTAATACTGCCATTTAATACGTGTGTATTAACTAACACTGTAAATGTTAATAGCGGATGTTGGCGGTTTTACCCATGTCGAGTTCTGAAAATATACATTCCTCTTCAACCCTTCTATTTTAAATGAAAATCAAATGAAATGTTCGCATTTTTTTGTAATTATGGCGTTCAGACAGACTACGTGAGATAATGTATAGTAATTTCAATATTTATTTTAGTATTTCTCTTTTTTGAATCGCCATACGAGTGCACCTCATCAGAGGTATAGGAAGGCTGCTGGGAATTGTAGTTTAGAACTAGCCGACCCTTTTATTGTAAGTTAGAAAAGAATATTTAATTATCTAAGTTTAGCGCGTTCAACCAAACAAACAAACTCTTCATCTTTATAATATTAGTATAGAAGTATAAATAAGCGTACATGTAGAGAAAAAAAATACTATGGCAGGTACTACTTAAAGCCTACTACATACCTAATAGTGAGTAAAATTAAAAGCCGTAAAAGTTGTATGAAACAGTAGGTATCAGATGACTCAAGTGCCAAAATGCATTGAAGCCAGTTTACTGCCACTCCCAAATAGGTATCGACCGGAAAGTATCGATGTAATCTATTGATGTACTAAAGTGCCTACCTCCTACTCGTCACTTCGTCAGTCGTAAAAGTGCAATTTCCTGACCAGTAAGTAATCCTTAAATATGTCTATAAGTTTCGGTCGTAAAATAATCTAAATTTACGACGCTTTATGCAGCACAGGAGGGGGAATTAGTGCCATTGAATAATAGGAACCCTCCCGTTTTATAATATAAATAAACACATTATGTCATAATTTGTTTTGTTATTGTAGTGTAAAGGAACGTACGGGTGCGGTTTACTTACTCACTGTTTCTGGTTTTATTATTGTACACGTTTAAATAGTGAGTTATCGGTTCATTAATACATTTTCTTTATTTTTGAGTATATGTATCTGGTCGATATAAGTTTTAATTTTATCAGTCAAGGGCAGTCTTTAGGTGATGTTATAAGTTATTCCAGATTTTCTAATTAGTTCGTACTGCCCCGTTGTCCTCTACTACATTAACTTAAGAATCTATGTTGGTAACTTCATAAAAGTCAGATACTCCTAATGATTGCATAAGCTAAGATTGTTTCAATGTCAAACAATACAATTGAAATTTACATTTTCATTCATTCAGTTTTCCTTGTCCATTAATCAAAAGCGCCACATTAATTGGACAGAACCGCTTGGTATTATGAATATATTACACCAAAGAGTCGACTGGGGTATTCTGACTAATGCAGTAACATTACAAAAGCATAGACAAAAGCGTGTAAAACAATAAAAGAACACGCAATCTAAATTCAAATTGAAGTGCGTACAACACTATAGAGTATAATCACGCCCCTTCGCTTGTATTCAAATTTTAAAAACGTCGCGTCAGAGCGTGATGATTGTGTTTTCATGATTTTTTTTATGTCCTTTGCTGTCAGGAGGTTCATTCTTCATTTACTGCTGCCCTTTACACTAATACTGTGTTTGTATAGCCCACTTATGCACCCTTCCTAGTCCACAAAATTAAGTACTGAAAATTAATATTAAAGTTCCTATTAATGTCGGTACTTTATTTCTGTTGTGGTTTAGTAGACCGCAGACTCTTCCTCTGTTCTCAGACGTTTTACATTAATAATACATATACACATATTGTCACGCCTTTATCCAGGAAGAGGTAGGCAGAGGCATACTATACACCCACATATCACCGTATGTATTTTTGTGTTAAATTCTAAGTAAATAAGTGTTTTTTTTCTAAATCTTTCGCCATTTACAACCGTAGAACTTATCAAAAATGTACATAAAGAGTACAAATTGTTTAAAGCATGCGAAAACATTTGAAATTGATCATTCATTCATTAAATTATTTTCTTGCTTCTTGTATTTTCAAAAAGATGTGTGTTTCGTAAAGTTCACAGTAAAGGTTTCTTGCAAATCGTACCTTTGGAAATTTTACTGTGCTCTGAATTCTATATGTTTATTTGCTTCACTCATGGTTCAGTTCTAAACCCCTTTACTTGTTCAGATATCAATGCAAGTCAGCACCCATAAAACAACTTCCCAGCCAAGCATTACAGATAACTATTTTAATGTAGGCGAAAGATAAAAAATGCAAAATAAAAAGAACAATGACTTTCCAACAATTTTAAATTACCAAAGTGCCACACAGCATCAATTTATGGCATATAAACTTATTTGCTGTCAATCTTGTCGCTATAACTGACGCGCCACATGAGCAAAATTGCGACAGCCTCTATACAGAGCAATGTACATAATTATACGCTATGCCGTCATACGCGGCTATCAATCTGTCAAGAATTGCTCTGATAGCCGTCTTTGGCAAACAGTAACACATCTGCCTTCAGTGAATCAGCTTTCCATTTGTATTGCTCTATCTGTGGGACATAGTGGATGATTTTTATTTTCATTTTTACACTTCGCCGTCTAGCTCAAAGTAAGCTAATATAAGCTTGTGTTTTGGGATCTAGATGACTGATAAACATACTTATATATTTCTAAATACATAAGTACTTGATATTATACATAGAAAACATCCAAACTCCGAAACAAGCATTGTGAATCACATAAATATTTTTTCCTACCCAGGAATCGAACTCGGGACCTCAGACGCGGCTACTACTGCGCCACCGAGTCAATAGTATATATTATTGTTTTATTAGTAAAAGTAAAATTGTGATATTGTAAATATTTTTTTTACTGTGATAAAACTATGTAACTTTCTGAGCTACAGGAATCATGTATAAATGAATACCAACCAATGTAAAATCAAAGTCTAGTATACAAGTTTGTCTTATGTCTTATTGGGGGACATAGATAATAGACAGGGCAACTTTCCTCGGTATCTAGGCCATAATAACAAGTCGATCGCTAAGTGAAATTAAACACGAAACGAGGCAGGCGACGTTACGGAAATGCATGGACATCGGATAGGTAAGGCGATGCGATAAACTAATAGAGCCTGCTCTAGCCATTATTAATAACAAGTTTTTGGCATCGGCTTTTACTTACATTAAGTAAATATTTAAAGACGATTTAAGACATCGTGGCCCCGCGGACTCAGTGTTCTGCGTAAATGATCACTGCGTTAAACAACTTTCACTATGGCTGGTCCTCGGATGGGTGCCCACTTTGTGGCATTTACATTTGCCAGCGTTTCCGTGCTTCGAAAGGCACGTTAAGCCGTTGGTTCTGGTTGCCAATAACATAGCAGTCATTAAGCCCAGTTGAAGGATTAAGGGCGGCTTAAAAAAATTCAACAGCAGGCCGCCAAAGACTGCGTCTGTCCATTTCAACACGGCAATGGGCTCACCACCTATTACGTGGGACAGGAATACACATGGTAAAAAGTGGGCATAGAATATGCCTCTGCCACCCCTTCGGGGATAAGGCGTGATAGATAAATAATAATAAAAAATAATAATTTAGTGAATATTTCATATTCTTCCTCTTTTGAGTTTTAGTCTCCCGAAATAAGAAGCTTATAACTATCAAGATAGACCTGACCCAAAAAGTAACTATCCAGTATATTAAATTGTTGAATCTTCATAATAAACATAATATATAAATACATAGAAACTCTTTTTTTATTATATTACATTATAAATTATACTGCAGAAATGTGAAAGCTCTATTAAAAACTGTGACTATAAGTACCTATTGTGTACCTATACCTATCGTGTAGACTAATTTATATTAATACAATACATTTATAATATTTTGCCTCTGCAAACTTTTCGGGAATAAAGGCGTGACGATTGAGTATCATTCTATCTATGAAGATTGTGAAAATTCTCTTTATAGGCAAATCCATAAATATCTAAACTAAAATTCAAGTTAAAATAAGTAAAATTAAGAAAAAAAGTTAGGAAAGATAAAAAAATAATAAGCGGGTCACAGAATGCGATACCTAAAAGCTAGGTAATTAAATAGTTTACGAATTAGGTAGATTAAAAGTTATTACATAACCAGAGAGTAATTTAAACATAAACATTGAAATTATGACCGAAACAGTATCTTTATTGTGGGATTCTTCATACACGGAAAGGGACGTGACTATCCATACTAACCCACTAATAGTAATATTACTGTTATTTGTGCAGTTGGAAGATAGATTAGTAAATGAACTCTAAACAGAGACATGCTAATACAATAGTGCCGTTATTTCCAAATGTAAAACACTAGAAGAGAGTGCCGACGAGTACTTATTGAAGAATAATATTGACACTTTAGTCACTTCCTCGAGGTAAAAAGTCTTAAATTTATAACGTTTGATTGGATAAATATATTTACGCATTGTCATTTAACCTAAATTTTGCATAGTACAAATATGAAGTCGGGGCTCACCAACTGGTAAGCCTATTGCCGTGTTAAACTGGGCTGGTTGTGACTACCTGCTATTGAATTTTTCTAGCTATAAGATATCTCAACATGACGACTAATATGTTACTGGTAGCTGGGACCAGCAGTTTAACGAGCGTTATGAAGCATGGTAACGCTCGCAAATAGTAATGCTACAAACGTTCTTTATCACGGTATTGTCCATAGCGTGATCGTTTACAGACCACAGTAAGGAGGGCTACGAGAGCATAGACACCATCCTTGCTTCATTAACTTGGATGTTTTGTGTTGAATTATTAATTTAATAATATCCGTGAAGAGTGTAAAAGGCCCCATCACCAATCCAGAACCAACGCACAACAACTGCAGAAGTAAAACCCTTGCGCAGTCGACTCTTAATACCTATATGTAATTGTTTCACAAACATGACACAAATCTTATAAAAGTTCCAACTAAATTAAAATATCTATTACGAGTAAGAAGATGCACAGAGAACGTTTTACTGTGAATTGTAATATCGTAAACAAACTATGAATGACTCTCGGAAAACTATTAAAGTTGATGTTTACATTGCAACGTTTGTTGTTTGAGATTGAAATCGAATTTTCTCACCGTTTGCGCTGTAGTATCTACTAGTATTACGTATTAGCACACATTTTTGAAAGATTAACAGTAACAAGTCAACAACTCAATTTACACATCAACAACGTTATAAAAACGTAGATAAGGTCAAGAAAAACATTGACCAGTGTGAATATCTTGTGAAACACAGTCTATAGCAGATTGTACGTATAATGCGATAAATCTTTTTTGTTTTGATAACATCAAACGCGTACTACAGTTCTAATTATATGGATTACTTGGAATTTGGATTTTACTATCAACCTTCGATATTGTAGTAACTCATCTACACATAATCATGTATACTTTTTCGTTCCTATGGCAGTGTTTCTCTCTGTTTACAGTATGGAACGAAGAATCAACTAGAAATATCGGGACCTACATTTATGCTAATTCTGAAATATTGTGTACCATCTAAAGCATTCAAGTATTGTAAAACCTACCATCTCAATAATACGAACCTCTTGTCTTTTTTTTATGAAAAATCATAAAAATCTGCTAAACTGTTGTTGTAGCGTTATCTTCTCACTTATCTCTATGCATCATTGGTTTTAATGACACTGTAAATATGGTACGGATTGTTATTTTGTTTTTAATTGGATTTATTTTTGCCTTTGCTTTTATCTTAAAATGAATATAATTATATAAACCTCGAAATCAATGTTCGTGCGAAGCCGAAATATGTGTAATCAAGCTTGTATGATCACGTCAGAATATAAAACATCTTTGATTCGATTCTGCTATTAGGCTAAATCAACTGCCATCGTTTTCCCAAGCTGTATAATTGATTTTACAAATACGATCCATTTTTACTCAGAATCAATCACGATCCCAGCAAATAATGTATTCTTAAATGTATTTGCTCTCAGCTCATTTGAGTCTTGGCACGCGTCCCTTTTAGTGCAGGCACGTGGTCTCGTGTATGCATTGGTGCGGAAAGTAGGCCGCACTGTGAATGTGCCAGCCGCTGCCTATATCGTCCGCGTCAGTTTGACATACTACAGGGGAAGTTTGTGCACTGATGCAGAACAATCACTTCACACTCTTGTTGATCCCCATCCACCAATAGGGTCGAAGAAAGTAATATTATGAAAGTAAGTTAAGTCTGACTTGTTGACGTTTATTTCTGTTGTAAATTCTTCTTCAGATTGTGCTGGGTCATACTTTTGAATTTACGAAATTCAGCATTTTTGTTTTTCTATCTTCTGTGGTTAAATCTAGCAAATATCTTAGAATCGCAACTGCGTTATCAAAATTGCATGTATAAAATATCAATATCCTTACAATATTTATTTACCATTTTATTGTTTCCGAACTGATTAGAATAAGATACAACATGTTATATATTGACAAATTTAAAATTTACACAAAAGATTGGCTACGCATCTTCTGAAATTATTATCAGATATTATGTGATTTTTTTTAAAGTACTATTTTCTTTGAAATTATTACTAAGACTACTAATTATTATTAATTTTACTTACAATTTAGGTTTTTACTGAATAGCTATATATTATTATTATCTAGTGTGCCTTCTATTCGTGTAATTTTACACTATCCAGAAAACGGGCTTTGTAAATTACTCGTATTCAAATAACAATAGTACGGCTGACAATATTCAAGGACTTCCATAGAAACACCTTTAAAGAAAGATTCGTAAGTCTTTTGTCCAATCCCAACCTACCTTACCAACCTTACCTGTTGTAACTCGATATTTCACCCTATTCTCATCAAACGTTGATAAATAAGGACTGTTTTGGACCTTTCTCGTATTTAACGCTAACTTAGGGCTAGCGCATATATACAACTTTTGCATCGACTAAACTGTTTTGTCGCAGATCGAGTGTTAGTCGATGGTATGTGCACATCAACACAATTCAATATAAACTATGCGTTTTATGATAGTTGTCCAACTTTTTAATCAAAAATAGATCGATACAGCTTGACTTTTTTAACCTTTGTTTTAAACTAACACGCGTTGAACACATACTTTTGTTATGAACGGGGTTTCAAGCGGCACGCGGGACCTGCTTTGGGTCCACGACACGATGCAACCCTGTCGAAACGTCGAGGACCAAAAAGGTATACTAACCTTTTAGTTGTAATATAGTGCCGCGCGAAATCCCGTTCAATAAAAAAGCTTGACTTTTTTGTCAAACAACTATCGAGTTGACAGTATGCGCGCTTCAATATAGTCCTATAGACATATGATACACAACTAAATAGTTGTTCAACTACAAGTTGTATATATGCGCTAGCCCTTTTCGGTTACATACGTAAGTTCAATAGATACAAGTATATTGTGTTGTAGGTTGAGACAGACTTTATAGCTACAAGTAGAACTTTTACAACGTTAACGAAAGTGATTGTTCTTCCTTTTCACATAATGTACCTATTATCGAAGATGCATGTATAGTATATATAGGTATGTAATTATCGTAACAAGTGTCTCCAAAGAAATCTGCTTATAATATGAAAACTAAAAGACACTTTTTTACACTCTAGAATGGTTTATTATTTTAGTAATTGTCTCATTATTGTATTTATTGTAATCCAATTTTCAAAATTATAAAAACACGTAGTTTACTATTTTCATTGTCTTATTTACCAGCATTTTTGCATTTATTTCCTACTAATATTATAAACGCGAAAGCTTGTAAGTATGGATAGATGTTTGTTACTCTTTCACGCAAAATCTACTGAATGGATTTTGATGAAACATAACAACGTTTGCCGGTGACTCTCGATCCGGATCGTTTCTGGTGCAGAGGCTGGCCATCGCAATCCAGCGTGGAAACGCGGCAAGTGTGATGGCCACCTCCACCACCACCGGGAACGCTCAGGAGCGGGTATTTAAATAGTTTGTAAGGTTGACATTATTTGAATTTTAAAAATGTTAATTATATGTATTTTATTAACTGACTTTGTATGAATGTATTTTATTTAATTAATTGACTGCCTCTGTGGCGCGGTGGGAGTGTATCCGACTGCTATGCAAGAGGTCGTGGGTTCGATTCCCGCCCAGGATAAAATTTGTGTGATGAGCACGATGGTTTATTCTGTGTCTGGGTGTTATTTTATCTATAATATGTATGTATTTAGAAATATATAAGTATGTTTATCAGTTATCTAGATCCCATAACACAAGCTAATATTAGCTTACTTTGAGCTAGATGGCGCTGGGTGAAAAGTGTCCCACAATATTTAATATTTAACTTAACAATAATATAGCTTACACATCAGAATAACACATAGACTACTTTTATTCCGGCAACAAGTACCTGTGGAAAACGGGAACTGGAAAATTCCACCACGTGTGCGGAGCCGCGGGCGTCAACTAGTTTATAATATAGGGAGCAATAAAACATACAATTTTCGCGCAAAACTAACTTTTCTTCGTACACCTAACTAACGAAAATCAACAAGGATTTCATCAGTCTCTCCGCACTCTTGTATTTTAATTTGCATAAATCTACACGAGTTTACACTACTTGATATCCCTAACAGGTCGCGTAGAAAGTAGGTTAATTGTTCTTGATTAAGAACTGCCATTTTAATGTTAAGTTTTGTTTACTATGCCTTACACTTACATACTTATTGGTACTGTTAGCCTCTGGTATTTTTAACAAAGATTTTATAATGTACTTTGCCAAAACGGGTCATTCAAGGCATCGCAATTTGTCGCATAAAGACTAAATAATGTATGGAAGTATAATAATATAAGTATACTAGCTGACCCGCGCAACTTCGTTAACGCCACCAAAAATATGATAAATGAAGAACCGCTCGATCGATTTTGTGCAAACTTCACATAAACCATTTACTAAATAGTCCTATTTAGTAAATGGTTTATGTGAATAAATTTACTAAAAATAATTAATTAAATTACTAAAAAGTCTAAACATTTGGTTTGGATAGGTGAGCCCGTTCTTGAGTTATAAAATTACAACGAAAAGTGGCATTGATTTTTATATAAATTGATAGGTACAACTTTACTTGATAACTTTTTTCAATAACACTAACAAATGGTTAAACCATCAATATAGAGTCGTGTTCAAATAAATAAAGTAAGTTTTGTTGGAGTATTTTATCGAATCCGACAACACGTTTCTTTTTCTCATTGCAAAAACCCCCGTATTCTTCCGAGAGCCCAGGTGCCCAGTTCTCGATCATACGCCTTAAAAGCGTAAACTGAAATTTTCAGGTGAAATGTGACTTGCTTCATATTTATAAACGGTGAAATAAGAAACAAAAGACATTTTACCAGTAAATTTACGTCTACGCTTTCGAGTCGTGTGATCGAGAATTGGGGCACAGGTGTTACTTAATCCTCATTATAAGAGAACCACGACTTTGTTCCGTAACCCAAACAAAATACAACAACGAACACCCTATACACCATAACACCAAAACCTACAGGATAAACAGACCATGGCAGTATAACTGTAGGTACAGTAAACTGATAACAATCAGATTAACTATTCCACGTGAATATTAATACTTAGCACGTGGGCTCAGCTCAAGGGTGAATAACAGTTGCAATACTGCACGTTGTTCACTTGCACTTACCTAAAACAAAGAAAATATTATTTTAATATTAGTCTACAATATATACAACTTAATAGAATGTAGATTATTCGAACGTGTTTTTCTCATAAACATCAGTTTGCAACATTTTAGCTAATGTTTGCATGTAAACTGATTTGTCTAATGGTGGAATTGTATTTCATGTGTGGAAATCAATCAGTGATAATTTGTTTTATTTGTGTACGTTCTTATGCTTTTTATGTGAACACAGCGTTTTAAATAAGTAATATTTTATGTATAGTAAAAGAATACCAATCTATAAAAATCTAAATTTGCCAATGCTAAAATATAGCCCGATATTTTTAAATACCTACCGACGTTTTGAATGTTACGAGTACTACAAGATTTCGATTGATATATAATAAAATATGAAATAATAAACAACTGTTTCTTTATATCGACTCGGTAACTTAGAGAAGTTACAGACTCCATTAAATAACCAACTCAATAATCCATTTCGTAGTTAGCATTTTTTACTATAATACGAGTATAATTTTACCCCCATTACAGGTGGTCCATTACTGTTATTCTACATAAAATGGGTGTGGCTTTTCCGCAGTGGTAGTCAAATATCATTTTAGATTAAAATGATCAGGGGACCTCTGAGTATTAGACCAGTATGTCACATTAGATTCTCAGAAGATCGGATGTATCGGCAAAAAAAAAGATACTCCCAGAATAAGACAAAAATAATAATAAGTAACATTAAACCTCTCTAATATACTCGGTGATTTGATATCATTGTGTAACTGTATAGAACTTTGATAATATTAGCCATCTGCTTGAATAGTTTAGTAATTGAATCCGCGTAAGAAATGTACGCTATTAGGGAGCAACAGAATTAATTAAATCGAGCTTCGTGTAGTGTCAGATGGACGTTTATTTATTTGATATTACCACCCCGAAAATCTATTGTATCAAATGCCAGTCATTGACAAACGTGACTGGGGGAACCCGTAATGGAAATATAACAGAATACTCGGATTAAATATAGGTGGGTATTATACCATTTCAGGAATATTTTTGAAGTGAAAACTTCTTTAGCGGCGTTGAGCACTTTTTCTATAATGGGTATAAAATCTAAAACTCGCGTCAGGACACGTGACCTGATCGAAAAAGCGTAAGATTTTTATCATCATCATCTTTACGTCGATCCCGGTCAATTTTTGAAGGAAAAACTTCTTTTAGCGCGGGACGCATATTTTTAGATGAGATAAAATCTCTGGACTCGCGACCATAATCATCATCATCATCAAACGTTGATTCCGGTCATCTACAGGTCTTATTAAATAATGCTGTGTAATCAATTAGGACTCTTTCAGTGTAGAATTATTTTTATCATCATCATCTTTACGTCGATCCCGGTCAATTTTTGAAGGAAAAACTTCTTTTAGCGCGGTACGCATATTTTTAGATAAGATAAAATCTCTGGACTCGCGACCATAATCATCATCATCATCAAACGTTGATTCCGGTCATCTACAGGTCTTATTAAATAATGCTGTGTAATCAATTAGGACTCTTTCAGTGTAAAATTATTTTTTATCATCATCATCTTTACGTCGATCCCGGTCAATTTTTGAAGGAAAAACTTCTTTTAGCGCGGTACGCATATTTTTAGATGAGATAAAATCTCTGGACTCGCGACCATAATCATCATCATCATCTAACGTTGATTCCGGTCATCTACAGGTCTTATTAAATAATGCTGTGTAATCAATTAGGACTCTTTCAGTGTAGAATTATTTTTTATCATCATCATCTTTACGTCGATCCCGGTCAATTTTTGAAGGAAAAACTTCTTTTAGCGCGGTACGCATATTTTTAGATGAGATAAAATCTCTGGACTCGCTACCATAATCATCATCATCATCTAACGTTGATTCCGGTCATCTACAGGGCTTATTAAATAAACATCCATCACGCCTTATCCCCGAAGGGGTGGCAGAGGCATATTATATGCCCACTTTCCACCGTGTGGATTCCTGTCCCACGTAATAGGTGGTGAGCCCATTGCCGTGTTGAAATAGACAGACGCAGGTTGTGGCTACCTGCTGTTGAAATTTTTTAAGCCGCCCATAAGGCCTTCAACCAGGCTTAACGACTGCCATTTTACTGGCAACCGGGACCAACAGCTTAACGTGCCTTCCGAAGCACGGAAACGCTCGCAAATGTAAATGCCACAAAGTGGTCACCCATCCGAGGACCAGCCATAGTGAAAGTTGCGTAACTCAGTGATCGTCTACAGAACACTGAGACCGCGGGGCCACGAGCGCTTCTTAAATAATGCTGTGTAATCAATTAGGACTCTTTCAGTGTAGATTTATTTTTCATCATCATCATCTTTACGTCGATCCCGGTCAATTTTTGAAGGAAAAACTTCTTTTAGCGCGGTACGCAATTTTTTAGATGAGATAAATTTTTTTTTCATCATCATCATTAACGTCCATCCCGGTCAATTTTTGAAGTGAATATTCATTTAGCGCGGTACGCTTATTTTTTGATGAGATAAAATCTCTGGACTCGCGACCATTATCATCATCATCATCATCTAACGTTGAATCCGGTCATCTACAGGTCTTATTAAATAATGCTGTGTAATCAATTAGGAGTCTTTCAGTGTAGATTTATTTTTCATCATCATCATCATTAACGTCGATCCCGGTAAATTTTTGAAGGAAAAACTTATTTTAGCGCGATACGCAATTTTTTAGATGAGATAAATCTCTGGACTCGCTACACCCCGTTACGATACGCAGCTATAGTGTGTTTTTATCATTTTAGACTAGTTTGTATTATTCATTTCAGATTCGACAGTTCTCTGAATTCTTGCCTAATGTCATGTCAAATACATGATTGTACTGCAAGAAGTCATAGTTAATTTTATAAAACATCCTAAGGTAAGAGAGCCACTATAACAGTCAGAAAAACTGTTACCAGTGGTCCTAAGCTTGACAGCCTATAAAAAGGTTTGGACCTGCATCTCTTGAAGAACCCGGAGATATATGTAAAATTATTCTATAAATATTCCTAAATAACTATTAACATCCTTTGTTCTTTCAACTGCCTTAAAATGATAAATTCAGACCATCACCAATTTTATGCTTTATAAAATGAGTTAGTTTTCTACGAGGTCTCTAGAAACGTCTTCAAGGCTCACCCAGGCGATAACTTCACCAATCGCATCTCCAAATATTGGTAATATGTCCACCACCAATAGCCACGTTGGCACAATACGTAAAGGTTTCTAACATTAAAGAAGCAGTCTCGACATACAGAACAAAAGTCATGTCATTTTTGCATGAACTGCAAGGAACCGAAGAGCCCCCAATTTGCCCTTTTACTTTAGTATTTAAAGTTGATCTATCTCTTTCTAACAATGTAGCCGTAGTTAGGTACTAATGATGTACATAAAAATACTTTATGAACTATAAATTCTGTCTAAAACAAAACGAACAAGAGTTACAAATTACTTTCTTCCAAATACCATACGTTACTTTAGTTGATTTAAATAACGTACCATCAATAAATCGCCTTATCTAAATTAAACTCATAAAGGGCTGCCGTTCTATTGCCTTGAAATATCTTTATTAAGAAGCTTTCAGACTAATTAATGATCAAACGCCGGTATTCTGTTCAAGAGATAGTCCAATCGCTGCAGTGAGCCAGGAAAATAGCGGCTCGTGCCTCGCGTTCATTAAAAATAAGTTACGTGTCTATGGTATGTGGTACCGTACGATGATGACGCGTATAGCGAAAACAATGATATCATTCTTAAATTTTGAGATTCTAAATTTGAATAAAATTGTGACACATAAAAGTAAACCAATTTCTTCTAAGAAGGATATCATTCTATATGAATATTTATTATTTTTAAATGCCAAGACCATGCGGTTGAACTATTTTAGAAGTCAGTGACGCGTTTGTTGATATTGCCATAAACAGTTTTATTATTTTATGCCATAAGATTTAATGCGTGGTCATATTCATATAAGGTTAGGTATACATATTGACTAATATTCTAGAGGTGGGCATAAAAATCCCATTAGTATCTTGAGCCTCAAGCCACATAACTTAGTGAACCTTAGCAAACTGGTACAAATACATAAACACAGACGAACCTAAGGAATTAAAAAGTAATTAAACAATGATTCCCGATAATGGCAAAAGCAAAATCTTATAAAAATAACAAGAAACTTAAATTCTGTGGATCTCTACACCTTGACTCGTAAATAGGATTAACACTCAGAGACAATTTAATATTTAATAAATATAAAAATTTGAAGCGCTCATGGTCCCGCTGACTTAGTGTTCTGTCAACGATCACTACGTTAAGCAACTTTCGCTATGGGTTGTGTCATTCTCATTTGCTGGCGTTTCCGAGCTTTGGAAGGCACGTTAAGCCGTTGGTCCCGGTTGCCAGTAATATGGCAGACGTTAAGACAATTTGAAGGCCTTATTGGCCTTATATATAAGGCTTGAAAAACTTTAACAGCATGTAGCCAAAACCTGCGTCTGTCTATTTCAACACGGCAATAGGCTCACCAACCTATTACGTGGGACAGGAATACACGCGGTAAAAAGTGGGCATCTAACTGCCACCCCTTCAGGGATAAGGCGTAATAGATAAATAAAAATACCCAGATGATATTGCGTATACATACCTAGGTGAGAAGTATTTGCCAACATTTCATTCCATTACGAAAAGCTCGTAAAGTGGACGATAAAATTGTAATGAATTGCACGCACGGCTAAATGTGTTGCGATATCTAAATGCGCTTATATAAACAATATAAGTATTAAATATATCGATAGATTGTCAATTAAGTATACAACAATAACATTGGGTAATAAAATGATGATGATTTTAATAACGTTTACAAAAACAAACGACAGTTTGTAATGATTTACTCAGTTGCGAAAAGAGACGCTTTTTAGAGTCGTACTTTCAAAGAGTCTGAAATCATATAACTTCAAGAATAAAAAATAAACTGGCAATGAGGAAGAGGAGGTGTTACTCCCACACCTCTTTTTTAAGAAAAAGTTAGATTCGAAACTAGTCGAGTTTTCAGAAATTTGCACATTAGGACAACCATTTAGTTATCAATGAACGTTGTCTCATTAAAGTTGTCTATACTAATATTTTTAATTTGAAGGTTTTGTTTTGCTAAATTGCACTAATCACAACTACTACTTTGTGTTACATATACTCGTAGATATATTTATAATTTCAAAGTCGCTTTCAACAACAATCGTGGATTTATAAATCGGAGAATTTATAAGTATAGCAGAAACATAAGAGGTAGCTTTTCAGGAAATTATATCAGCAACATCAAAAAATGTGGCAGATTGCGTTGCTTATAGTGAATTCAAAACAATTTTTAAATGATTTTATTGAATGTACCTAATTCATATTGTCTAACTAAATGAACAGAATACCTGAACAAAATTCATGTGTGGTTCAAAACTGTAGTCATCAACTATTTTGGTCCAAGTTAAATTAAATTCTGGACAAACCACGGCGTATGAATCAGATTTAATGTAGATTAAATTTAGCTCATGAAATGTAAAGATATCTTGTATTATTTTGACTGGTAGATAATGGAAAAGCAATAAATCTAGCAGATGTTACCCCAGTGACTATTTTGTTTACCATTTTGGTGAAGGTACCTATTGTTTTAAATTTAACTGCTACAGGTCTCTACTGCAAAGGTTGAAAGAGTGACAGTGTGAAATTCAGTACATAAAAACAATGCTACTTTCACTTCCTTCTTATTCATCATCAGCTCAAACCAAAAAGAAATTAAATCAAAGAATATATATTGTTCAAAAGTAGAGGGTAGGTGTGGTCGGAGTAGGTAGGAGTCAGGGTAGGTCGAGACTTACATATGAAGACCACGTGAGCAGATTGCTAAAAAACGGAAAGGTCAAACGTCCTCGGATACCCAGACGTGCGTGTATGAAGCGTTTGATGAATCTCGAAGAAGCGAAAGAAGTATGCATGGATCGCGAAGCCTGGCGATCTGTCCACTCTGACTACCCCGTCAGGGATACAGCGTGAAGATAATTAGTTAGTTAGTTAGCTAAAACCATTGGTTTGAAAATAACAAAGGTCGTAAAACAGCTGATTTCTTGAACCTCAAGTTTTATAAAGATAATCGATCAAAATCACATTGATATGTAGAAAATTATCATTTACTGATTATCTTAATCTTAATAATAATTTAAATGCGAAAGTTTGGATGGATGTTTGTTACTCTTTCACGTAAAACCTACTGAATAGATTTTAATGAAATTTTACAATAATATAGCTTATACATTAGAATAACACATAGGCTACTTTCTATCCCGGGAACAAGTTCCTTTGGGAAACGGGAACGGAAAAACTTCTCTACGCGGACGAAGCTGCGGGCGTCAACTAGTAATATTATAATTGCGAAAGTTTGGATGGATGTTTGTTATTCTTTCACGTAAAAACTACTGGATAGATTTTAATGAAACTTTACAATAATATAGCTAATACATCAGAATAACACATATGCTACTTTTTATCCCAGGAATAAGTTCCTGTGGGAAACGGGAACGGGAAAACTAAACAACGCGGGCGAAGCCGCGGGCGTCAACTAGTATTATATAAAATACTAAGTGTATTACAGAACATCGATGTTAACGAATGCGATTGTGTCGTGAAAAATTAACTTTAATAACACCTTGATTGCATTTTACCGCTTTTGATGGTATGAATCCATGTAAAGTGAGAACTCAATGTTTCTTAACGTGTACATTTTATAAATCGCTGTCCACAGCTTATTAAGGATGTTAATTCTGTAATAGCAGCCTTATAAGTGCATGATTAATTACTCGATATGACACGTTGCCGTCTTCTTCGGCAATCGATTATTATTGCAGTGGCTATCAGCCCAGGGGTGCGTCTTAATGGCATATCTGAAAGCAGTGGTATCCCTTTTTACGGTAAACATTTAATCATCGAAGCCGTAGGTGTTTATCAAGTAAATTTTGTCGATAATATTTTCGGTACATGAACATGAATAATAACATAACCAAATCAAATATTTCATTATATAAAAACCATAACACGAGACGTTTTCTACAAGAAAGTATTAAGAAATATACTATGTTCGTATATATAATAATCATTAAAATCAATGAAATCAGCCCATAATAATCCCCTGCACGTACGTACGCCTGTTCCAATTTTCACCAAAACACAGTGCGGTTCAGATCCTGGTACTATCTTGCAACCTTTTCTAATAATGTTTATTTGTACATATTAGCACAGTGGCACAATAAATTCTCTTTACTAATCAATTCTTATGTATTACTACGAGTAGTTTGACATTATCTATATATATTGATCCAAATACGGCGATGAAGACTTGGGTGGTAACTAAATAATAGTTTTAAATAGGTTGGTTTTTAATTTTTGTTCGGTAAAATGTTGATGTAATCACTACCTTTTATCCGAAACGTGGGAGGTGTTAGGGCGTTGTTGATTGGAAATATGCCTGTTTATCTAGCAAATTGTGGTGATTCAGACAATTTATTACGTGTAATTACATTGGTCATATTTAATCTTGCTCTGTTCGCTGCAGTAGAGCGTGGGATTTATTCTAACGATAAACCTATGAACTTTAATGTAATATTACTATAAACTCTCACGCAAATGAAATATTGTCTTACTTGTATGTTTATAAAATAAGGATAACTTTATATTCTTTTTTCATACATTATAAGTACATACATGTGTGTATGATACAGACATACATACATTATTTTCCTCCAAAGGGATAGGAAGAACCATAACATGATAGAGGCAAGTAGATTTAGCTGATTTTTTAATTTGACTTAACGACTACCATATTGGTCACATTTTTTTCTGTGTCCTAATTCCCTAATTAAAATGTTTGCCTCGGATCCCCAGCATCATTATTTTAAGAAGTAAATAGTAACTGCAGTGAATTGGACTTTCTATATAAAAACTGCCTCCACTTTTAACTTAGTACGCAAATCTTAAGGTTGAACATCTTTTGAGCAATATTTATGTTTAGTACAAATCTCCTTCTGATAAGTTGTTTTAACTTAGCTAAGATTCAGATTCTACTAAATTACAGAAAATGAATTCATTTTTTATAACTTATTTATGCCACGACATCTGGTTCCATAATAAGGTACCTCTAACCACCACACCAAGAGACAGCCACAATTTAACAATAATAAAGGAATCTCATGTAATTCATGTATCAAAAAATATTGCCAAGAGTCATTAGAACTAGTTTGTTTAACATACAACATATGTAAATGTATTTTTAAACCTGATATCGTGTTATAAATAATTAGAGCAAACGAGTATGAAATCTTGTATTTCGAATACGACTCTGGGAGTACATTGACCTAAACAGATAAAGTTAGCCAGGATGTTTTATTTATGTTCATTAATGTATTTGCATAATTCAACTCGTAAGTAGTTTGCACGTCAACCGGCTGAATCGATTTAAATGTCGAGATCACGACAGACTCTACAGAGGAACAAAACAAATATTTATTTTATACATAAGTATCGTTATTGTGTTATTCTTTCAAAGCCAAGGTGTAGTCACCCACGCTTGAATGTTATCGAATCAATTTCTTCGAAGACTTTCTCCATTTTGTTTTCTATTACAACAGAATACTCGTCCCTCCACAAAGTGGTAAGGTACGTGTTCGACCCGAGTTGAACGAAATTGTTTGCTAAGTCTTAGTAACACAGTTGATAAATGACTTTTTAGTCATCGATCAGTTGAATTTGTGAAACATATTAGGTAACACATATATTGTGTCCTATGTAAATTCGGAGCAAGATAAAAATATACAAAATTAGCTTACAAGAATTATCATCATCCGAGCGTCTGTCCCAGTTGCGTCTCGCGACACCCGGAGTCCACTTACAAGAATGAAATCGAAATAAAAAACATTACAATTTGCACTTATTAGGGTAATATACCTTCGGAAGCACGAAAATGCTCGTAAATATTATTACCACAAACTGTAACTACTCCCAGGAATGACGGTAATAACTTAACTTATTCATAGTTTCCAGAACACTGAACAAGTGCAGCTTGTTTTATGTAGATGCTAATTGTACCTCGCAGCTTCGCCTGCGTCTCTTTTCCAACCCCTGTTGCACCCCAGTACGACAAGCTTATTATTTATTAAATTTACAGAATGTCGTCATTAATTTATTATGGGTTTATTGATTTCTGTATATATTTTTCTCATGAAATTCCGACTCATAAAATTCATACATTATATAAAAAAAGACTCTAGCAATTTTAAAGCCAAATCTCTAGTTAGTCTAATTCTTAAGTTTTGACATTAAAAAAATATTAAAGTGTTATGACGATGGAATGCTCGCGGTTGTCGCATTAAAGAACAAGAATGAGGGCAGGTGTGACGAGAAATTCTGCCACGTCTTGACATTAGGTACTATCGGCTGGTTGTCGACTGCACTATCCCTGCGAGGAATTCGCGTGGGAGATCGACCAGTTTTATATCGCATCTTGTGACGCCTTTGGGTTGTGATATTATTTTATTACATGATACAAAAATGTTTCATGAATTTGTCACACTTAACTTGTAAATTAAATCAATGTACGTATAATTATAATGTACTAATGGTTGCCCGCGGCTATGTCAGCGTGATTATTTTTTTCCGTTCCCGTTTCATCGAAACATTTTATTTGATAATAATAGTGTAAAAATAAATGTCATTAAGCCTTCAATTTGACTTAACGACTGCCATATTACTGGCAACCGGGACCAACGGCTTCATATGCCTTCCTAAGCACGGAAACGCTAAAAAATGTAAATGCCACAAAGTGTTCACCCATCCGAGGACCAGCCATAGTGAAAGTTGCGTAACTCAGTGATCGTTATCAGAACACTGAGTCCACGGGCCACGAGTGCTTCCTTATAAATACACTAACAATAATAATATTATTCAGTGTATACATATTTACCAAATGACCTGGAGTGATACATATTACATTTATAGACATGTTCTTATATTAATGATTCACATATTATAATAGTATTAAAGTGATCTCACCATGTCACCACACTTGTGGTGTACAATCCTCTTACCAAGAATAAATCCTCTTGTAAAATTCATAAGAAGCACCCCAGTATCGAAATAATTTATTTGTGAAGTTCCTATAACCAATATGAATTATTTATGAGTCAATTTATTGTTATGAAGAAGTATTAGCTATCGCAGGAAAATCACCGACCTTTGAAAGGTCCGCGACCATATATTTCTGCACTTATGTAGTTTGTATGAATTAATACATTTTTTATCATAAAAACATTTTTTTATCTTAGTCTCCATCCAAAAGTAAGAGGCAAATGTAGCATACTTAGTGCGATAACAGATAAGAAAATTAATTAATCAATAATATTTGTCATGGTAAAAATGAAGAAACAAAATAAAATGATTTTAACAAACAAATTCTAATAAAAAAATATCATTGCGCCTAAACATAGGCAGCTAACTAACTATCTTCACGTTATAGCCTTGTAGGGGTAGTCAGAGAGGACAGAGCGTCAGGCGATCCCTGCAAAATTCTTCGATTCTAGCAAATTCATTAATCGTTACATACTCGTACATGCTCATCTGGATATTGTAAACAATGTAATAATTTAAATATCCAAAATTTGATAGCACATTAATTTCAAGTCAATTTATATTTCTGTAAACGATCGTTGCATTAAGCATTTGACGCTATGATCATCCAAAGATGGGAGACGTTTGTGGTGCCCCCAGTTGCCAGCATCTTTGTGCTACGAAATACACTTAAGGACGTTAGTTCCGCATGCCAGTAAAATTGAAGTCATTGAGCAAGTTTAAAGCCTTATGGATGGTTCGAAAAATTTAACCGGTGGTTGACGCAGCCTGTTCTATCCGTTTCAATACGACCATAGACGCACCACGAATTACATGAAGCAAAATACATCTGTCAAAATATATATATCACCTTTGTCTATCCCTTCAGGCTAAAAGATGTGTCCAAGTATCACGTTCTCTAACCAAAGTTTCTGGAGTTATTCCAGTTATATTTTAGGGCCATCTTAAGCGGTTGAATTACTAAGACAATAGCTTGGCGCCGTTGTGATGTACAACTTAGTGTTTACAATGTTCTCGTTATTGTTTCAGACATAAAAGAAGTCCATAAAAGGTCTTACATCGCTAACCCGTGCTATCCACCCCAGAAAAGCTGGGTTTCATTATAAATAAAACACCAACTTAGGAACTGGTTTTATAAAGTACTAGATGACCCCCCACGGCTTCGCCCGTTGCATAGTTTGAACTACCGTCGCTTATAAACTCTAGGTAATGCATAAAAATTTGCCCGATTTGTCGACATTTATGGTTACTGCTCCGCTCTCCAGGGTAGTATATAGCCTATAGCCTTCCTCGATAAATGAGTATTACAAATTTCTCAAAAAACTTTTTTTCATATCCGAACAGCAGTTCCTGAGATTAGCGCGTTGAACCAAACAACCAAGCTAACGAACGCTTTATAATATTGGTATAGATTACTTTTTACCGGATAATTCTGTAAAACTCCAGCTTATATATTATTGATACCGTAAGCATTAAGAAGACAATGACCTCAAGTTCCCCTAAAAACACATAAAAGTGCAGTAACACATCTTATTGACAATCAAAATGTGAAAATTTACGTATGCCATGTTGTAAAGTTATATTGTTGAGAACTCGTAAACGTCGCAGCGACGTCAGCCATTATAAAAGGAATTATGGACATAATTCAATTGTTACGTAACTAAATAACAAGATAACGTGGTCCTTTTAAGATATGCATGCTCATAGATCTTACATAAAACATACATACATACATATCATCACGCCTTTATCCCCGAAGGGGTAGGCAGAGGCATACTATGCGCCCACATTTCACTGTATGCATTTTTATCCCACATAACTGGTGGTGAGCCATTTCCCAACCCATTCAAGGACCAGCCATAGTGAAAGTTGCGTAACACAGTGATCGTTTAGAGAACACTGAGTCCGCGGGGCCACGAGCGCTTTAACTCAGCTTTTACTGCATAAAAGTACTATTAAATTCATCTTCCAACACAGTTCAGTGTCTGAGTAACCATTAAAAGTCTCATGTTGTACAGTTTAATTATTATGCGAGTTACATATACATAGATGGAAATATAAGCTATATTATGGCGCTTTCAGATCAGCATATCTACGAATTACGCATCTCATGCCGGATCTGAGAAATACATAAAAACTCTTTCTACTCATCTTCTCCTGGCACTTAACTGTGATCGAGCTCGGTGTAATTTTTGATCTTGGTCATTGCTGTAGATACTGGTTTACAGGAGTCAGAGTAATGGGAATGTGGGTGGGATTAGTCCCAATACTCAACTTTGGTTTGGTGTTAAATGTACACTTTGCTCGATTGATTACGCTGAGTGTGATGCTGCCTGCATGTTGCTATGGTGAGCGAAATTCAGTGCACGTAACAGAAGAAAGCTCTCTATTTAATTTATAAACGCAAAAGATTGTAAGAATGTAAGGATCTATTTTAGCTAATCTTTTTCGCAAAAACTACTAAATGGGTTTTGATGACACTTTACAATAATAAAGCTTACAAATCATAATAACACATGAGCTACTTTTTATCCCGGGAACAAGTATGGAAACGGGGACGGGAAATTTTTCTAAAACACTTCTGTCAAAATACTTTACTAAAAATCCGTCAATGCATTGCGATCCAGCTAGAAAGCGATTTTCCTAGCTATGTGACCCGCTTTAATATACATTTTATAGTTTTTCCAACCATTATAATCGACTGCAACACATACAAGCATACAAACATGTGACCTTCGATTCTTTTAACGTTGGGAATTCGATGTTGTGCATCATTCTATCAGGCCTTCATTCTAAAATGATAATAAAAGAAAACGCATAATGTATTACATTCTTTTGCGCAGGACTTTTTGGAAAGATCCTTATCTACTCTTGCATACTTCGTTGATGTTGAAATATGATTTATCTGTTGGATAATGCATTTTGTCTTTTCGTTTTATGACTGAATACCCACTTAAAGTTGTTTATCCCAACAGAAGATATTCAACTACAGCGTTCGCAGGAGTTTAGTACCTACAGCTGATGACATAAAAGGTTTTACTCTTGTGATTTACAGAAGCTTTTGCATGACCTCCTAACGAGGGTCGTAAAACACGAAAAGTGCAAAAGTAAATAAATAAATATCCATCACGCCTTATCCCCGAAGGAGTGGCAGAGGCATATTATATGCCCGCTTTTCACCGTGTGGATTCCTGTCCCACGTAATAGGTGGTGAGCCCATTGCCGTGTTGAAATAGACAGACGCAAGTTGTGGCTACCTGCTGTTGAAATTTTTCAAGCCGCCCATATGGCATTCAACCAGGCTTAACGACTGCCATTTTACTGGCAACCGGGACCAACGGCTTAACGTGCCTTCCGAAGCACGGAAACGCTCGCAAATATAAATGCCACAAAGTGGTCACCCATCCGAGGACCAGCCATAGTGAAAGTTGCAAAACTCAGTGATCGTTTACAGAACACTGAGACCGCGGGGCCACGAGAGCGTAAATAAATATGTAGTCCAGCTCTGTCAGACCCGACAAAAACACTCCATTATTATGTAGAGTTAAAAATCTGAATGACATTTTTAATCGGTGTCAAACAACTTCTCCATCTTGTAAAAGATACAAAATATATGCACAGAGAACGGTTCGTCTTTAGTAATAGAGATTTGTTGACAGGAGTTAGAATTTTTTTAGAATTCGCTACAAAATCGAACCAATATATAACAACTAACAAATTCTGTCCAACTGAGCTACTTACTAAACGAGGTGAAATTCTTCAGTGCTAACTAGTTTTAACTCTTCACTATGACTAAAACTATCAATATACAGGCGTTGCTTAACATATTTAGGTTTGACTAGCGATTGGTTAAGTGTGTATTGTGTACAACACTGTTTCTTCTAACATCATTCTACGTGCTTCACTCATGTTTTAACTCGCCGTCATTCACATTAGAAACTATTGGAAAGTTTTGTTCAATACTGACTTTAGTTAGTAGTAAAGTAGAAAACTTATTGTAAACGAGCGGAAAATCTTTCTGTTTATTACTCAATCAATCTTGAAAGTAAAAGATCATATTACCCGCTTAATACAAAGTAACTTGTAAAATACTTTCAACTTGGAAAGAGATTTTGCCATTCCCGGACTCGCATTTATATTTTCTAGCTGAACATTTTGTCTAAACTAAAACTTATAACAATAATTTCAGATACATCTCACTCTTGCAGGCTCTACTTTAAATAATACTTGCATTGTAATTTGTTTTTTCGAATTTATAATGTATTTTTATTTTAATTTTTTCTCAGTTATTTAATACTAACTTTACGAACGCGCTATGGCATCCCTGATCACAACTAGATTAAAGAGCCATACTCTCCCAACTTCTCTCCATTATTATAAAATAAGCCTAGTGCCTACAGCGTCAGTTTAATTGGAAAAGTTGGCACAATTTTATTGAGTTTAAGATTCTTAATCATCGAATTATCCCTGATTATGCTTTAGCTGACTAAGCTTTAACATGATAAATTATTATTGGAAAGCTGCAACCAAGAATACCGCTCAGAAGGTGAAAAATGATATAAGTTACAAAATTCTTATTTTGTCAAAAGCTTCACACAAAGCTTATTTCATTTATGTTTCTTCTTAAGTTTTAAAAATATACAACGTTTCTTTCCATTAATAGATCCTTATCATTTATGGATACGTTTCCTTTGTATTATATTGTTAAGTCTATCTATAAAATGATATCATACGCTCATCATTATGAATAACGAGATTCACTAATGCATACAAATCAACTTCAGCCTTGAAGCCTGCATGATTTATATGATATAGATACTTATTCATATTTTTATTCCACTAGAGACATCGGAATCAGACACTATGTTTTAGGAAAGTGAACATTAACTACCTTTATTTAACAACACTTCACCCTCCATTTCAATGTACCCTAAATATATTTGTCAATTTGTTAAATGTTATTCCACTACTTTGTGGGCGTGACTATTACTCAAATCCATACCAAATTACGGTTACCTACCACTCACATCAATAAAAATAGTAGTATAGTGACCCTTGACCTTAAGTCGATCAATACCATATTGTTACCAAACAAGTCGATAACTACTGCTAAACGCCCATTAAAATCAAAACGATCCATTTGACCATGAACTGTCATCGTGCAGTTGAGTTTACAAAGACCTAAATATATTTAGTGGACAACCAATATACCTTACCTACATCAACACTTCATTTCATGGTGAACACATAACTCGTTATTATTGTAAAGATTAACAAACTTACGTATCCAAAACCGAACCCTCAGAACTTACTTGAAAAATGAAAGTGACCCTTAAGTTTAGTTGACCAATACTGTATAATACCATGAAACTAAAGAAGTACATAAATTAATACTCATACTTAAATCAAAAGTACAACCAAAGACAATATAATAGTTCTAGACTGAACATCTAAAAGGTTATTGAAATCAACATATTATATGACCATGAACTGCCGTCGAGCAGTTAAATTTATAAAGACCTAAATAAATTTAATAGACAACAATTATGCATTACATCAGCAGCATTTTATTCTAATGCCATCGAATGAAGACATAATACATTTGAATAAATTGAACAAAAGCTATATGGTCTAGCTCTATGGTGAAACTGTACAAACAGGCACAATCTTTATACACCAAGATCAATAATAGGTTTACCCTCGATACCACACAAGAAAAACTTAGAGCCATTAGAAGCACAGTTATATAAAACGAATAACATAGTACAAATGTGGTTAAGTTAAAAACTGGTCATTTCTGCGCATGTGGTAAGTAACGGACCTGCGCAAGAGTCAATGATTAAAAAGCTGGTCAATTGCGTGTCGTGCCATGCGCAATATAAGATTCCGTATTTGCAAATTTTGGTTTAAAAATGGTTTAGTTAAATGTTAAATTTCTCATTCAATCTACTGTAACTTATAAACTTAAAGCCGATTTATCAATGATAGGTTTAATTTCGTATATTTTACTACAGTGAATTTATGCACGTGGCTGTGCGCGAATGTGCGTGGATTGAGACAAAAATTAAGCACTTTAAATTTAAGCTTAATATATCAGAAATGATCTATTTAAAAATAAATTGATTTTACCTATCATATTTTCAAAAGCCTATCCAACCCACAGTATATGGTAAATGAAAAACAAATAGGTAACTAGTTACCTATTTGTTTATATACAAAATAATTTATAAGCCTTTAGTACTAAAAACTTATAAACATATTGTAGACAGTAAGACAGATTGCCAGTTTTACAGAACAGATTTTTCGGTTTTTACAGAACCCTACAAACTAGCCGCATCGTCACGTTGATGGCAAATCCATGGGCGAGTGACTTTCTAAGTTTTTGTTACGTAAAGTTCTGTAGATAAGTCAAGGTAAGGTGAACACCTGTGTCAACAGTATGTCTCATCTAAACATTGTGCTTTAATTTGCATTATATCATGATATTGAAATATCTTTAAGTATAGCTATTAAGCACCTCACTTGCTCGGCGTCTGTGTGCCTGGTGGGATACTTCTTTTTTATACCACTGCGGTGGCAGACAAGCATACGCCCATTTGATAGAAAGTGTCTAGCCTATAGACGTTTGCAACACCAGAGGGGCAACATTCGCGCTGCCGACACAAACTTCAACTGTTTTTTTTTTGAGATGATTGTTCATATATCACAAATAGAACAATAAGCGGCTTAAAGGTCTAGTCACCAAAAGTAAGCGATTTTTTAATAGAAATCAACTGTGAGGCATGAACACATCAAAATTGTAGGTCATTAATAAAATTATATTTAAAACGGTAAGTTTTATATTGATTTACAAATAATTATACTATGTAGTGTATACTGGTCAACGAGGTGATATACAACGTGAAGTGGTTGCTCAAGTGACCGTTAGCACCATGTAGGTAACTGTACATATTATGTCTAAGTTACGGTGACACCGATCACCTCAGTACCTCTACAAGGAAACCGACGAATTAATTATCTATAGTTAATATATTGAACGGTTGTGGACTAAATGTATCTCATAATTTCGGTATTTGTAGATTATTATGAGTATAAATTTTGTAGTTTAATATAAAAAAGTTGTATAATTTTTTTACTCACTTTTTTGTGTGTCCGAGTGTGAATTAGCTTCCCGATGAGCTAGATAACTGAAATTTGAACCTTAGCTCAGAACAATGTTGTCAATGTATGAAAATGTGAAAATAGCACTAATTTTACAATGTACTTTTTATACTTTTTAGGTCGTTATCACAACATGTTCTAAAAATTTATGTGTTCTAAATATTTTAAAAATTTAATTTTTATTCAATGATATTCTTTTCGAAACATCGCTGAGGACCTCCCAATCCGCAAGGGCGGCTGTGTCATTGCCTCGTCCGGTAGTCAGCGGTGCACTGCTAGGTCATTTGGGCCCCGGAGATGCTGGTGAGACTCATTACATACACATATCAGATAAATATAGACATCAAAAGACATCAATAGTCACTCCGCCGATAAGAGCACTGGTTCCCAAGAGACACACGAACCTTTTAGTCTCAGAACACAAATTCTCTTCCCTTTCTTTCTAGAAGCGGTTAAATCGAAACCTGTTACAGTCACAATCGAACACTGTCGCCAATATTTACAAACCCTTTGACTAGCCAACAAGTAAATAGTACATCTGTCTTATTTATTAGCTTACTATCTTCTTATATGTGTATATTAGAGATATTTTACATACTCAGACAGCACAAGACCATACAACTGACGTGCGCGCATCGCCTGCTATTACCTACTTACAAGTAAACACTCTGGATTATCGGCTTACCTCATTCAGTTAAATGGGCATTACATTTGTGTTTTACCTCATCATTATAATGAAACGTTCGTTTATTACACTTTAATTGATTTAGTATTATTAATAATGGTTTAACATGTTAAGCTTCTCTACCAATAAAATTTTGTTCATTATAGGAGTGGCCAAATGCTCGATGCGGTTATTATTCCAGTTGATCGTCGCCTAATAATAAATTTTAATAATGTCTTTTAATTGTAATATTCAAACACAATGGTCACAATATTATTAAGTAGATTAATTTTCCTATTATTGAAGCGCTCGTGGCTCCGCGGTCTCAGTGTTCTGTAAACGATCACTGAGTTACGCAACTTTCACTATGGCTGGTCCTCGGATGGGTGACCACTTTGTGGCATTTACATTTGCGAGCGTTTCCGTGCTTCGGAAGGCACGTTAAACCGTTGGTCCCGGTTGCCAGTAAAATGGCAGTCGTTAAGCCTGGTTGAAAGCCTTATGGGCGGCTTGAAAATTTTCAACAGCAGGTAGTCACATCCTGCGTCTGTCTATTTCAACACGGCAATGGGCTCACCACCTATTACGTGGGACAGGAATCCACACGGTGAACAGTGGGCATATAATATGCCTCTGCCACCCCTTCGTGGATAAGGCGTGATGGATATTTATTTTATTTTTATTTAAGAAAAATTATGCGATCTGTCCTCTCTGACTGGGACTGACACTGGGATACAGCGTGAAGTTAGTTAAGTTTAAGATTCTTAAACATTATTAATGATATGTTTTACGTTTTAATTCTTAATAAAATAAAATAATGTTAACAAAAGCACATGTTTATCAAATTATTTGCGTATTTATTACTTTTTCATTGTTACTTTATCCATTGATATTTGAGTAATATTTGTCATCCTTACAAAGGACTTTGTAAGGATGGAATAAGTAAAATAAACATTACTACTGATATATAAGTCTATACGTGAACTTAGGTATTATGCTAAAACAGCCCCAATCAAAAGCATTATGCAAATCGATATACAAATAATCCAATTTATATATAAAAAATTGTAAAGTATATCTTATCAATGTAAGTTTTTGTAATTGTGAACGCTTATCTTTTCACTTTTGCCTTTATGCGATTCCGCCATTTTGACAGTTTGTCGTTATAAGCTGATGAATTGCCTTTCTGATTATATGCCTTTATGTGAATAAATTAAGGTAGCCATTAAAGTATTTAAATAATTTGTATCGTTATTTTGTAATACCATTCCACTAATAAATATTGCTTCGAAAAGGCTATGCTTGATCCCAATGAGTTGCAACCGTTGCAACCCTAATAAGACGAACCTTAAAAGGTTACTGACAGATGAACAGTTTGTCCAATTACTGACAACTAACGTTACATCAATGTTATAGAGCTGTCAGTTAGGAGTATTTGTGATGGCTACACACTATAACTTCAATACCCTTATTGTTAAGGTTAGTTAAGGTGGATTTAGATCTACGAATTAAAAATCACATCTCTCTATAAAATTACAGTAGTAATTATATTTTTGAAAAGCAAATTGAAATAATATTTTTGTTACAGATTTAAAATGACTACTACTTTCTATTGCTGTAGCTCCTGTAAACAAGGATCTACAAGACCTGTTACAAGAAAAGTTACAAGACATCGAACTCGATAAGATTCCGTAAGAAGTGAGAATGTATTCAAACCCACATAAAAATTAATCAAAAGATAAAATGATGGACTTGGAAAGAATTTTAATCCATTTCCCTATTTTGCAAAACGGCAAACAAATAAACCAGCTAGAAATAAATTCTATAGAATATTAAGGCACTATGGATATCTTAGGTATATTACCGGTCTTATGTATAGAAGACTCTCGTTCTTCTTGGTGTAATATTACAGCCGGTGTACCACAGGGCGGCGTTCTATCTCCTCTACTCTTTGCTATAGCTTTTTATTTATTATTTATTATTAGCTTCATCCTACCACCTTTATGCAGATGACTTACAGATATATACACAAGCGCCATTAGGTCAGTTGCCAGAAGCAATTGCTGCAATGAATATGGATTTGGAACGTGTATGTGAATGGAGTTTTAACTATGGTCTCCAGGTAAACCCATCTAAGACCCAGGTCATTATCGTTGGTAGCCCCTGGCTAATGCAGCGTGTTGACTACACAAGGTTGCCCCAAGTTAGTTTTAATGGCACCCCTATCGAAATAAGTGATACGGTCAAAAACTTGGGAATACCATGGATAGATCATTATCCTGGGATCATCAATTGCAAGAGGTCGGGCGCAAATTGTTTGCATCTACGGGATCACTGCGTAGATTACGTAATTTTCTCCCTACAGCCACTAAAGTTGCGCTTGCACAGTCTCTTTTGCTGCCAATTCTCGATTATGCGGATGTCAGCTATCTTGATCTCACAGAAGAGCAACTTGACAAGATTGAGCGTCTTCAAAATGTTTGTATAAGATTTATATTTGGCCTACGCAAATATGATCACGTGTCTGAATTCAGGAATAAGCTCAAGTGGCTCCCAATTCGCCTTCGATGGAATACTCACATACTATCTTTACTATACAGTATACTGTTCAATCCATGCACTCCCCGATATCTCAAAGAACGTTTCAAGTTCCTTTATGCCAAACATTTTAGATTTTTGAGGTCATCGGAAAATTTGAGACTCGGAATGCCATAGCATTCTACAAATTTCATGGACAAATCCTTTACTGTACAAGCGGTTCGCCTGTGGAATGCTTTGCCAGTATCGATAAGACGAGCACAATCACTGGCGTCATTTAAGAGAATGTTAAGGGATCACTTTCTGTCTGTCTCACATTAGTACAGCGTATCTTTTGTTATTGTCTATTGATATATGTGTGGTTATGTACACTAAGTATGTACTGGTACGTACCTACTTGTGTATTTTTTTTATTGTTGTGTATTGTTATATTGTTTATATGTTTATTATTTGGTTAAATGTATCTTAGAAGTTTGTACACTGCCTCAATCAGCTCCATTTATTTCTCTCCATTAAAAGGTTGCCTGGAAGAGATTGCTTTTAGCGATAAGGTCGCCTATTGTACATACATAACTTAATTAAGTTCTTAAAAATGTTCTTTTATGGTGTACAATAAAGAATATTTATTATTATTATTATTATGTGAGTAGTGTTTCATTACAACAATATGTATGGGGGCCTAAAAGCACGACCATTCTAACTTTGCCAATTACTACGAGTATTATATAAGTTAACAACGTCCAACTTGGCTTAACGATTACCATGTTACTGGCAACCGAGACCAACTGTTAAGCAGTTGGTCTCGGTTGCCTTTCGAAGCACGGAAACGCATGCAAATGTAAATGCCACAAAGTGATCACCCAAGAACCAGCCATAGCGAAAGTTGCTTATCGCGGTGTTCGTTTACAGAACAATAAGTTAGCTGGGCTATGAGCGCTTCAATTGTAACTCGTAAGTGAAATCTCAATAAAATATTATAATGGCTTGAATCGTTTGTAAGTATTAAAAACACAGTTTCATATCTTAAATAGTGACCGATGACAACGCAAACCTGACCAATGACAGTTAGATGTTGATGCACCCAGTTGTAATTATGAAATGCCAAGTGCCATGCCAGTATAAACAACTGGCGATAACGGTTCTTGTACTATATTTGTTCGATAACCCTTCTTACATCTTTTTAAAGGATCTGTGTTTTAAAAAAGGAAAAACGGAACTTCTAAATTAATGTAAAATAGATACGGCGGCTTATGCTCCAAAAACGTACTTATATAAGACACTTTCTAGAGTACTTTGCGCTGATTATGCCTATAATGTCTGTCTTATACTACAATTATAGGGCAAAAACAGAAAAATTATAATAATGTACATACATATCTCGTTGGGAGACTTCGACTAGCTTCTGTTTCTATATTTAGCACGAGAAAATAATGCGGACCTCTAATGGAAGGACAGTCATGGCGACATCGTATATATTGAAGGTAACTCTCACTCAAAGTCCACTGAAGCTGTAAGAGAAAGGCAAACACATGCGGTAGCAGATCGTTCCAAGTTTCTATGGTTAGACAGAAAAACGATCTCATAAATGTCTTAGTTCTGTCAAAGATTCTCTGGGCTGTATAAGAGTAGCACCTCGTTGTGCTGGATTGAAAAGGAGAGAATTCGGTGAGTTCATTTGAAGAGCTCTTAAGGAACACTCGCCGTGGTAAATGTGGTAAAAGATATGGGTGGGATTGTAAAATACTATTTTAATCATTAACAATATATTCACTGTCTAATCTCATTGAACAAATAACAAAGATTTGTTATTTAAATAACCCACCACGGATTGTATCCGGTGCAAAAGTGCTCAGTACACTGGCCGCATTTCCGCGCTGGGTGGCAATAGCTACCCTTTGCACCAGGTACAAGCCGGAGCGAGAGTCACCGGTTTTCTCCCCTATTTTTCGGCCACCAATGTTTTAGTCTCTATGCCCTAACTGCCCATTGTCTCAAACGCAAATGGGACCACAATGTAAGGCAACTCCAAGGCCGCGTACTTTTTGTGCTTTTAATCATTTGTAAAATACTCTACATATTCCTACTACTGTTTAGTCTATGTTTTGATAACTAATGTTGATAATGATAAATCATACTTGTTATATGAGATCGCTGTCAATAAAGATTTCTTGTGTGACGTGTTAAGAAAGGAGTCTGGTTGATGGAACGAGATTCTTAGCTTATCTGCATCAAAGACCAGCTTATAGTTCAATGTAATGAATCAATATCCGCTCTGATAATTTTATGTTAGAGGAATACCTGTAATTACTGTATTGATTGACAAAGTTTATCGACGAAATTGATTATGATATTGTTGTAGATTAAATCACAGATAGATAAGTCTAATCCTCAAAGATAAACTTCATGGCTGCTACGCTTTGATTATAATTATTTTAGTAGAGCCATGAATTTGATAGTTTTAAGCAATTTAATAATGTTTTAAACCAACTAATAGGCTAACTTTTTCATATAGGTAAATAATATTATTTATTTATTTATTTATCTATCACGCCTTATCCCCGAAGGGGTGGCAGAGGCATACATATTGTGTGCCCACTTCTCACCATGTGTATTCCTGTCCCACGTAATAGGTGGTGAGCCCATTGCCGTGTTGAAATAGACAGACGCAGGTTGTGGCTACCTGCTGTTGAAGTTTTTCAAGCCGCCCATATATTACATATATTTATAAGGTCTACAATTAATTAGAACATTTTATGGATCTATCTTTTATAGTGTAGGCAGCGTACGCAAAATAAGTAACTTTTCTGGTTGATTTTTACACCTTGTGTCCGAAAAACCGAAATATCTTACGGAACCCTA
This sequence comes from Thumatha senex, assembly GCA_948477245.1. NCBI lineage: Eukaryota > Metazoa > Arthropoda > Insecta > Lepidoptera > Erebidae > Thumatha > Thumatha senex. The sequence goes on from OX419735.1 coordinate 11,839,877, forward strand.
TTTATTTTCAAAATAAAATATAGCCTATGTTACTCGTGGATAATGTAGCTTTCAAATGGTGAAGGAAATTTAAAATCGGTCCAGTAGGGTTTGAGCCTATTCATTACAAACAAACATACAAACAAAGTTTTCCTCTTTATAATATTAGTATCTATTAGTATAGATACCTATGCAGAGAAGAAGAGAGACTCCGCTTCTATCCTGTGTTTACAAAACAAAAACAAAGTATATGTCATGAAATTTATTCCTCACATAATTCTATCTTCTTTAATATTTTTAGATTACGCTTTTAGGAATTCATAATTTATTATTCTGTGCTTATAAAACTGGAACCACTTATCGGAAACTTATAACACAGATGAATAAATAAATGAATCCTGCGTTTCCTGTACTCTCACAAGCATGCATTTACATACGCACACATCTGAGAACCCTCTAACATTTTATTAACACAAACATTACTCTTGCGGCGTCCCCCAGTGGTATTCAAACACTCGCTTAAATAAACTAGACGTATTTCTTATCAGATCGTATCATTTTCCTTTCACAGAAGCCTTACCTGCTGACTTAGCGGTAGCCACAATTACAGAAAGTTGTGAAATAACCTGTTTATTCTGGTTCAGGTATATGATACCTAGGGATGATAACATAACCACAATAAATCGTTCAGTAGCGAAATTGTCACTAAGTAGGAATACATATATGCGTTTGAAAGAATCAATGATAGCATCAGTAGCAGTAATATCTGACAATTTTTTTTTTCTATACTACTAATGTGTACCACAACCTTCACCTGTACAATTCAACAAGGTAATGAGCTCACCACCTGTTACGTGGGACAAAAATGCATTTTGTGAAATGTGGGTATATGGTATGCCTCTGCCTATTCCTTCGGGGATAAAGGCGTGACAATATGTCTATGTCTATGACAATTGATAAAATTTTCTTCTTTTTCAATGCTCTACTGGTTTTCAAGAAACTACCTTCACAATAAGCCTCTTGTCTCAAACTTAACTAAATTTCTGCAAATTATTCGGTAACTCAGCCTTTCGCAATATCGACCAATAAATCAGCATTTTTTTTTATTTGTTATACACTTTATTGTACGCCAAGACAGTATTATAATGTAGAAATTAGATACAAAATAGCAGTACAATGGGAGACCTTATCGCTTAAAGCAATTTCTGCCAGGCAACCTTTATTTATTGTTATCTTTTTAGGTACACTTTGGCTATGGATCCTTAACTCCTTTAAACGAGGACTATACAATCCATTATATAGGAGTAGATAGGTCTACACGGACATAGGATTTGGGTACTTGTAAGCTGTACTCGAGACTTGCAAAGCTCACCAAGAACCCTAACTAAATTGGTTTAGCTTAGGGTGCCTTTTTACTTTTCTGCTGCGGAAAAGCTATCAAAATAAATCCAGCCGTTTGAAAAGCAAGCTTAATATCTTCATGACGTCGCTAAAATCGTCATTTAGACGTTAGTTCTGATTATATTCTGTGCTCTCACTTCGCAGGACGAGAATCTGTTACGAACCTGTCTCACTTCAGTTCAGCTCACTTTAAAGAGCACTTTCACTTTTTCATAAGCATAAAAGTGACTCAAATAGATGTACCGCATCTGTTGCTCGTAAGTATAGTCTTGTTTGTTTCAAGATAAAACGTACAATTGTCTCCCACCTCACCAGCAGCGCGTACTATCTTTCTAGACTAATTGACTGCACTAATTTAGTACATCATATTAAAAAAATATATACGCGTACCAGAGTACAGAGGTAAGAAGTGAAACTTTTACATTTTTGACAGCTATTAAATTTATCTTATACGTCGATAAAGTAATTTCACGTATGATGAATAAGTTTCACTTCTAAACAACATGGCACGTAACCGAAAAACGTGACGATTTTTTTACAGCTATAACATTTCTCTCAACGTTTATAAAAAAGTTTCACTTCAAAAATTCCTTCAATATAAGAAGTTAAAAAGACAAAACTTAATTTAGGTACTTTAAATATAAGTTTCACTGCTTCTTTATAATATTTTAATGATACGAATTAGCGACTATAATAATAAACAAAAAAACGAACAAAATAATCATTTTTATTTTAGGTTACGTAGCAAAACTAATAAACAACATTAGGAATGTTTCTACATTAACCGCAGATTCACAAAGCAAAAGGTAGAGCATGTGGGTAAGAATCTGGCAAGAAATCTCACAGCCACTTTTTCTACCTAATCTCACAATAATTTGCATGGATGCCTATGATTTATTTTTATTTATCATAAAATTTTTGGTATATTGTACAAAGTCATCATCATCCGAGCGTCTATACCAGTTGCGTCTCGCGACGCCCGGGATCCGCTTTTCTACATTATCTCCTCCACTTCGCACGGGACATACATAGTAACCTAACGTAATTCAAACCAATGCTAACTAAATTTACCATGAAGTATAACAATAGCTGGTCATAACAATCCCATTGCAACATTAACGAGTCTTAGCTGCAATCATATTATGATATGCAGGAGGTAAGCCCGGGGCAACTATTTACCATCACAAGGAGGGGAACACAATAGGCCATCGGTAGTAGAGACCCGCCTAACTAGGTGTAAAACGAGTCGATACGATACTCGTATAGTAGGCCCCTTTGTGCTGTCTGAAATAGAAATCTTATTATGCATACTCAGTATTATTGTTCCCCTAAGTGTACTTGTTACAGAAATAGGATTCATAACAATAAATTAGCAGTACTGAGGTAGTTCCAACTGCCCAGAGTCCTCATTTCTAGAAATACTTGCAATCCTACTAGTATTGCGAAGATGTTTATATAGTAAACAGATAGTTTACACCCGGGAACAATTTCCCGAAGAAATGTACGGGAACGCTTTACCATCCAGATATTATAAAATCCAGTCAGAGAGAGTATGTTTTGGATTACGTTTTGATTCATTTCCTTTACATAACTGATAGCAACTATACTCTTTGTAGTAAAGTTGAAATAGTCAAGTGAAAGGTGAAATAGAAAAGTCTCGGCTATTTGACTTCATACAAAAGAAATCACTCTTTATATGTAGCATTCAATTATTCTCTCAGCAGGCGCGTTTTGGTGACATTGTCCGCTTGGAACACCTGGTTTTGTAAGAAATTGTCCTTTTTTTTATTTTATCATATAGAATACAATTAAGTTTACTTTCACAAGTTACATGCTATATCAATGTAGAAATGGTAATAAGTATATAAATTTGAGGGAGAGCGGTCCCGTATAGGTTTTCGTAAGGTTTTCGTAGACTCAACTATTTAGTGTTAACTTCTACTCTTCGATGAGCTGTTTTGGCAGAGGTATACGATTTCAGTGTATGTTGTGATAGTCGTTAAAAGTAACAATATTACTGAACGGTATAAACCTATTTATTTTTTCAGTATGCATTTTATTGTACGCCAGATATAATAAAGTGCCTACAATCTTAACTACAGGTAGCAGTATAATTCGCGACCTTTATCGCATAAAAAAAATTAACGTCTTCAGGCATTTCGCATGCGTACCATGGAAATTTTTAGAAGCGCTCGTGGCCCCGCTGTCTCAGTGTTCTGTACGATCGCTGAGTTACGCAACTTTCACTATGGCTGATACTCGGATGGGTGACCACTTTGTGGCATTTACATTTGCGAGCGTTTCCGTGCTTCGGAAGGCACGTTAAGCCGTTGGTCCCGGTTGCCAGAAAATGGCAGTCGTTAAGCCTGGCTGAAGGCCTTATGGGCGGCTTAAAAATTTCAACAGCAGGTAGCCACAACCTGCGTCTGTCTATTTCAACACGGCAATGGGCTCACCACCTATTACGTGGGACAGGAATCCACACGGTGAAAAGTAGGCATATAATAATATGCCTCTGCCACCCCTTCGGGGATAAGGCGTGATGGATATTTATTTATTTATTATTTTTTACCATGGAAATTTTCGAATCGTTCCTTTACATAGGAAAGATTTCAAACATTAAATAGGTACTGGTAATTAATGTATATAGTACAGTAACTATAGAAAATTATCACCTTACGATAAATTTCTAGCATTTAAAACCTGATTCTATAACTAAAAACCATTACCTACTTTATGGCTATCAATAAAATCTGAAACACATCAGAGAATCGGCAGCTAAGCAACTTAGCATTGGATGAAGTCAACGACTTATATAGCAACCTTGAACTAACACAATTGTAGCAACAAAACCTCTTGACAATAACTCAGCGCGTAACTTTGGCCATTCTACAGTGGCCACCTTCACTTGTTTCAATAACATACTATTGTTCCTACGCCACAGCTTCGATCACGCGTGGCTCGTATCGTAAAAAATAAAAGCCACAACTCGAATGGTCCGCAAGAATTATTGTATTTGTATGTTATAAATAAATTTTACAACACCGTTTTAACAGGAGGGTTATAAAATAACGGATGGAATTTTCGAATTATGTTAAACAATCTTAAGGGAAATTACTTTCTCATCATCGATTGTTTAACATAAACCTTAAGAGAAAAAAGAATCTTGCGGCAGGGTTGTAAATTGACAATCTATCAAATAATAATCGAAAGTGACACACAGATTATTTTTTTCAGAGGGAATTGATGCAGAAGGCCCAGGACCGTTTCGTGGCCAGAATTGGGAGAGGCCAACGTTCAGCAGGAGCCTGCCATATTTGAACATAAAACAAACAAAATATAAGTTTCTGGTATTGATATTGTTTTCTAAACCATAATTTTATAATAATCCATTTAAACAACTGGACATAAAATATTTGATTAGTATTTATGGGTCACCAAAAATCCAGTTAATACGTAAAACAGAAGGATGGTCAGTAGCGAAAGTGGTCAGAGTTGTATAGAGGACTGATACCATACTTGGTCAAGCCGCGCAGACGTCCAATTAGAGGGAATGGGCGCCCTTCGGCGCGGCATTCGAGCCTTCACAGGGAGTTGCGATTTATAACTCACAGAATACTTTATAAGCTCAGTAACCTCTATATAATTTTACAGTATCTTCATTAATCAACAGCAGGACTGTTTTCTTTTTTAGGGTTGCGAATGTTACCCAAATCATTTAATTTACATTTTCTTACCATAAATAACATACAATTTGCAGGTATTACTTACGTCTACCATTTTCCATATTTGGTTAAAATTATACCCACTCAAAAAGGATAAAATCACTGCATAATATTTTTCATAAATAAAGTTATCAACATACACAAAGTTGTCCGAATAAGTGGTGAGATTAAACGAAAGAATCTGGTTTGAGATCCGCCTGTAAAGGTACGTGGGGTCTCCTTAAAAGGCGGCTTGTCGACAATAGCATGGGAACTCAGCTCATTTGAGGAGAATCATGTCGAGTCGCCGACTTGCTAAATGTTTTTTAAATGAAACGCCTCGGTATGAATAGGATGAAGTATGAGACGTACCTATCGTGCGCAAAGATATCATTCTAGGTCTGCAAAAGTGTGCGTGAATCAGACAACTACAAGTGAACATTTTTTTTGGTAGTCTTCATTAACTTCAAACCACATAAGACTTGACAGTCGATCGAAAATAAGAAGTTCCTTTTTAAAAAACTACTTGCGTAATTTTAAGAAAAAAACAACATAATTTAAGACAGCGTTGAAAAAAAAAAGTGTTGATTTCGATAATTCGAAAGTTATTTCCATATAATTAAGTCAGATTATTTAAGAAATAACTGTTATCGAATATCTTTTAGGGCTGTACTTAAATCGTTAAACACGATTATCAATAATTTTAAGATATATTTGTATAATTTTGTATTAGATTCTTGTAGCCCTAATGGCTACGCGAGTCTTATGCGTAATTTCAACCTTGAGCTCTAAACAAACAGAGGGCGCCCGTATACCTACATATACTACCGATAACAGGAGGATTATCACTATTTATCTTCATGATAACCGGATAAATTAACACGAACCCCACTTTTTACAATAACTATCATCAACAGTTACGTGCCGTGTAATAAATGTGGAATAAAATTAATATGTAATCTTTAATTAAGCTTGCATGTTTGACATACATAGTATCGCATAGGTCACTCGTAAAACTATATGGTTTAACAAGTTTTTTATTTTTATTTATTGAAGCGCTCGTGGCCCGGCGGTCTCAGTGTTCTGTAAACGATCACTGAGTTACGCAACTTTCACTATGGCTGGTCCTCGGATGGGTGACCACTTTGTGGTATTTACATTTGCGAGCGTTTCCGTGCTTCGGAAGGCATGTTAAGTCGTTGGTCCCGGTTGCCAGTAAAATGGCAGTCGTTAAGCCTGGTTGAATGCCTTATGGGCGGCTTGAAAAATTTCAACAGCAGGTAGCCACAACCTGCGTCTGTCTATTTCAACACGGCAATGGGCTCACCACCTATTACGTGGGACAGAAAAATCCACACGGTGAAAAGTGGGCATATAATATGCCTCTGCCACCCCTTCGGGGATAAGGCGTGATGGATATTTATTTTATTTATTTTTATTTTATCACGCTCTAAATATATACTTAGTTGCTATTTGACCGGATTTCTGTAACGTAACTACCTAAGACGAATCATTTAGATTCATAGAACTGAGTTATTATTATAAGGCATGTGAATTAGACTGCGACTGGCCATCATTTCATTTCGCTTTGTCAATGATACAAAAAGCTAAAGAATTACTATGGCCGATGACCTTGGACGCGCTAACGAAGGCTGCACTCCGTACAAAGCAGGTCTACAACAAAAAAGTATAAAAGTCCGACAGCGTAAAGACCTGCCACAAAAAAAAAACTAATAAAAGAATTCAACCGTGTTCAAAACACGAGCGTGCTGTCCAAATTGTTGCTCAGAGTGTTTCGCTTTATTAAAAGATAAGTTTGTAGTGTAATAAAATCTCTGGTTTATTTATCAAAACTTTTGCGATTATTTGTGCGAATCGACGAGTTTCAATAGTATTTATTTTTATTGTACGAATCTAATAAAAATAGCGTTGATTGCGTTAGTTTGTTTGATTATTTGAACACTAGCCAAATACTGCTAAAAAAATTGCGTGCAAGTTGGCTGGCGAAATTAGGTACAACAAATATTGAGAATTATTATTGAAAAAAAAATTACTATCTTCACGCTAAATCCCTGACGGGGTAGTCAGAGACGATGGATCGCCAGGCTGCGCGATCCCTACATACTTCTTTCGCTTCTTCAAGATTCATCAATCGCTTCATACACGCACGTCTCGGGTATCCGAGTACTTTTCCGTTTTTGAGCAATATGCTCACGTGGTCTTTATATGTAAGTCTCGGCCTACCCTGACTCCTTCTACCCTCTACTTTTGCACAATATATATTCTTCGTCAATCGTTCCTCACTCATTCGTTGGACGTGTCCAAACCAACGTAGCATGCCCTTTTCCAGCTTAACGCTGACACTTTCACTCAAACCTGCCATATTGCGTATCACTTCGTTACGTATTCGATCGACCAAACTTACTCAGCACAATTATCCAAGTGATCGCATCTCCACAACATTAAATTTACTTTCATGCATCTGCTGACATACCTAGAGTTATTATTGCTTTTACATAAATAGAGTTTTATGCATAAATTATTGCAATTCTTAATTATTATTATAATCCACACGGTGAAAAGTGGGCATATAATATGCCTCTGCCACCCCTTCGGGGATAAGGCGTGATGGATATTTATTTTATTATTATAATAAATAATTTTATATCACTGTCAGGTGAGGCTCGCCCCGGAAACTTGATAGTGCCCCATCGCACAAATGAAAGCGTTCCGTTTCTCAGGCACATAATAAGCGCTATACAACGTGGCAATGTGCCCATCCTAATGGTAACCTTACTTTAGAGTAATTACTCAACTCATAACCAGACAGACTTTTAGGACTTGTATTTTTTTACTTATTTGTTGACTGATGCAGAGATGGGAGGTCACACGGCAGTCTCTCCCAAAAATGCCGAAAATTAAAAGCTAAACGATAACAGTTCCCAGCAACCAAGTAAAATTGGACCTTTGGCTCTATATCCAGGCAGGGGTTGAAAGCAACTGGGAGAACACTTAAATGAAGAAGGAGATTTATTTTCTGAAAGTACTTTAATTTGTTAAAAATGATATTTTCTAATTATGTATATAATATTTCAACTTTTGTCAAATCGGTAATCGAGTCTGAGAGAACTCCGAAAGAGTATCGTAATCATATTGTGTACGAACTATCTATTAAAATAGGGACAAAGGGTGCAAATTAGGTTACAATTGATAACATTATCGACAAGTGCACTATATTATGATGGTGAATTGGTTTATATCAAATAGGTATATGTCAATATTTCATAACAGCTATGTTTTTTAATAAGCTAAACGAGAATAGTGATGAAATCCCAACATGCATAGCTAGGTGCTAGTCAGTACTAAGAGTATTGGTATTTTTATAAAATCAAGGGTAAATAATATAGGATATGAAAATGCTATGAAAATAAAAATAACTTTATTCATGTAGGTCACAAAGTAACGCTTATAAACGTCAAGATTATTGCTCCAACATGTACTGACAGATTTGCAAAGCAATAGGTTGAGCCTGAGGAAGAACCTGGCAATAAAACTCATTGCCTATGGTAAAGTCATCAAGGATATTTGACTCACGACTGCCTCAGTGGCGCAGTGGTAGTGTATGCGACTGCCGCGACTGAGATCTCGGGTTCGATTTCGAGGTCGGAAAAAATATTTGTGTGGTCCACAAATGTTTGTTTCAGAGTTTGGGTGTTTCCGATATATAATATGCATGTATTTAGAAATATATAAGTATGTTTATCAGTCGACTAGATTCCATAACACAAGCTTATATTAGCTTATTTGGGCTAGACGGAGCTGTTTAAAAAAATATCCCACTATATTTATTTATTTACTAGATGACAATGACATAACAATGACATACACAGCCTTGCCCGTGGAATATTTCGACCTCCCGTCGCACCTATTTAATCCATAATTATTTATAAATTCTACAATGATGCATTAAAATTTGCCTGATTTGTCGACATTTACGACTACTGCTCTGCTCCCCAGTGTAGTAGCGTAGGTATATATCATAATATAGCCTATAGACTACCTCGATAAATCGGCTATCTAACACAAAAATAATTTTTCAAATCCGGCCAGTAGTATCTTAGATTAGCGCGTTCAACCAAACGTACAAAAAAACTCCTCAGCTATATAATATTAGTATAGATTTATATTTGAGCAGACTAAAATTACAAGTGTAGCTAAAACTCCTTTCCTCATAAGGAAAATGAATTTGTTTTTCTTTATTATCAAGGTTAACTTCAGGATTGTAAATAGGTAGGTACTGACCGTTTATGATAAGTACCAGTTTATTCATACAGTGTAATAATGGAAGTGATTGATTAATTCGATGGAGCGCCGATTGAATCGCATTCTGCATATCAATTGCTCTCAATGATTTGCTGAACTTTGGCGGTGCGTCGCCGTCTGAGACATAAACTGTAGGTATTGCAGAGTATCTGTATCATATCCTACTAATATTTGGCTGGCCATAGACAAATGGAAGGGCACCGTGCGGTTTTAGTCGGTAAGAGTCCGGCATAGCATCCATGAGGATTTCCACACGTAAAAACAAATCCTAGTAATATTATAAACGCGAAAATTGGATGTAGGTTTGTTACTCTTTAACGCAAAAACTACTGAATGGATTTTGATGAAACTTTACAATTATATAGCTTACACCTAAGAATAACACATAAGCTACTTTTTATCCTGGGAGCAGTTTCCTGTGGGAAATGGAAACGGGAAAATTAATCTACTAAATACTAGCGTCAACTAAATACTGGTTATTATAAATATGTGGATGTGTATACTAATATTCAATTGAAGACAGAAGAAGAAGACAGCTTCTTCTTCTGTCTTCAATTTAGTGTATTCCCATTTGCTTACAAGCCCTACCTAGATTTGGAGCCAGAGGCTCACTTTTTTTTGACAGCTAGAGGGAACTATCTTTTTGCTTTTGTTTTTCGGCATTGTTAAAAGAGACTGCCGTCTGATCTCCCACAAGTTAAATGCGCCCACGTCGCTGCTTCATTTGTTAGTCAGCAGTCACTTGTGGGACCCCTTACATCGAATGTACTGCCTGTGTCTGACCAAAAAACGATTGTATCCTCTTTGTTTAAAATCCAGCCGATGCTTAAAAAAATAATGTGAGCGTTTCCGTGCTTCGGAAGGCACGTTAAGCCCTTGGTCCCGGTTGTCAGTAACATGGCAGTCGTTAATTAGAAGGCCTTACTGGCGGCTTGAAAGTGAAAATGAAATGAAGGGTTATATAACATAAAAATATTTTTTTAAATCCCATCGAGTTTGTTTGTTTGTTTGTTTGGATCTCAGGAACTACTTTCCTGAGATCCAAACAAACAAACTCTTTAGCTTAAATAATATTAGTATAGATGTGAATGTTACCCATAGATATTTTAACTAAAGTTAGGATAAGATATCTATGGTTACGGTAAATTAAGATATCTATGGTTATAGTAGATTAGTTGGTTGATAAATCCAAGATTTATCTCTTTTTTGTACTTTGTTTTAAATTGCGAGACAAGTTTAATATAATTCTAAAACTTTATGAATAAATCTAAAATATTTATTGCAACTTAAAAGAAATATTTGTACGCAGTTATTTTTCTTAACGGTATTTACTAACTTCCACATAAACAGTAATATAACGCTACAATGTAATTTAATTATTTATGAACTATTCAAGACTTTCCGTATAATTGTAATTTGAGTACCATTTTATACTTCGTGCAAATCAAAGGTTATTTTAAAATTTCGTAGATACAAAAATAGTAGTACATATACATTTTTCAAAGAAAAATTAATTAATAATAAAAAAATACTTATATATACAAAAACCAGAGTTCACGACCAGACCTTTATTATTTTATAAAAGCTGAAAGTTTCTCTGAGGTTAGGTTTTAAAAAATACGATTATAATAACCAAACCATAGCTTATATTTTAATCTATATGCGCCATCTATTGGAAGTCGTTTTAATACCTATAAAGAAAGTTTTGAAAGCTTTCTGGCAAGGGGTTACTACCACACTACGGTCACTAAGTATCCAGTAATATATAAGATGATTACTAATATGCTTATATTATTCTGAAGATTATATAAAGAACAGAGCTTTAAGATTTTATAGCTTCGAAGTTGCAGATTGTTCCTATTTAAGTTGGAGATGTAGTGATAGTGGTGGCGCAGTCGTAGTGTATGCGACTGCCGCGCCTGAGCTCTTGGATTTAATTCCCGGTTTGGAACAAATATTTGTGTGATCCACAAATGTTTGTTTCGATGTTTGAGTGTTTCCTATGTATAATATGTATCTATTTATAAATATATATGAATGTTTAACATTTGTCTAGATCCCATAACACAAGCCTTTATTAGCTTACTTTAGGCTAGATGGCGCTGTGTGAAAAAAATGTCCCTCAATATTTATTTTATTTATAGATGCTCAGAGAAACTATCAACTTTTATAAAATAATGAAGTTATGACCATCATGGCCTCTTGGGCTATAATTATGATGATTAATAACTGGATATTGCGACATATTAAAATAAATAGTTGGTGTTGAATAACTACTTTTATGTTGTTGAATTGAAGAGTGGTTGAGTAGTGGAACTGGTACGATGGCATGGCGGCGGCGCCTACACGGAGTCAGTGGGCGGACGCTGAGCCTTCATTTACTAGTACATGCTTGATATTGAACGATGTACTCATATTCAAAGCAACAATCTACTTTGCGATTATTTTAAAGCAAAAGACAGAGACATACTCATCAAAGTTTAAGATACTTGACAGCTATATACAGCTATCGTATGACTGCCTCTGTAGCGCGATGGGAGTGCATCCGACTGCTACGCAAGAGGTCGAGGGTTCGATTCCCACCCAGGATAAAACTTTGTGTGATGAGCACGATGGTTTACTCTGTGTCTGGGTGTTATTTATCTGTAATATGTATGTATTTAGAAATATATAGGTATGTTTATCAGTTATCTGGTCACCATAGTACAAGCTCTGCTTAGTGTGGAATCAGATGGCGTTGTGTGATTTGTCCCAACAATATTTATAATTTATATTGATCGTAATTTTATATGCCAAACTAGCTTATGAACCGCGCGCTTAGCTACAAACCTCTGTTTCGAAGCTTTATACAAACATAGAACTTTTCATTTGTATTGATAAAAGTATCCCAAAAGGATATTATGAACTATTGTACCTACTATTTTAAAATTTGTCAACACCAATCTGAGCTTCTTCCTTCACTTAAGTGCTTACCTATCAATGCATCACCCTAAGGTTGACTGAAAGCATAATTAAAGCACTTTTGCACGAATTACTAACTAAATAAAAAAAGAGTTATTTTAAAAAGAGAATCATTTTATTAAATGTATTCGCCCCTTTAGTCCCACCCCAGTTCCGTGCTTCGGAAGGCACGTTAAGCCGTTGGTCCCGGTTGCCAATAAAATGGCAGTCGTTAAGCCAAGTTGAAGGCCTTATGGGCGTCTTAAAAATTTCAACAGCAGGTAGCAACAACTTGCGTCTGTCTATTTCAACACGGCAATGGGCTCACCACCTATTACGTGGGACAGGAATACACATGGTGAAAAGTAGGCATATAGTGCCTCTGTCACCCCTTCGGGGATAAGGCGTGATAGATAAATATTAAAAAAAAAAAAAACTAACTATCTTCACGCTGTATCCCTGACGGGGTAGTCAGAGAGGACAGATCGCCAGGCTTCGCGATCCATGCATACTTCTTTCGCTTCTTCGAGATTCATCAATCGCTTCATACACGCACGTCTGGGTATCCGAGTATAAATATTAAGTAATAATACAAACTGTAACTTAACCGTTAAATGCTAATCGGATTTAACTAATCGGATTAGATATTAACATATTCATTATCTTTGACCTGAAACTTCGATACTGTAAAACGTTACAGCATAACAGTTAGATATCTATTCATACGATAACCTTACAATAGAGGCAATGTACAACAATAAAATCTCAAATGAAATCTGAATGTTATCTGCAGTATCGACTATAAACAATACTCGATTCGCGCACAGATTGTGGGCGATTGTAGCATACTTCAGCCTCAATAAATTGCTTTTCAAAATCCAGAATGATCAAAAAAGTTTATACGTTTACATTTTATTTATTATATGATGAATTGCAATTTATAAAGATAATGTTCCAATCACCCAAAGTACGATGCGAAGTAAGATTGAAGTGAGTAGCTTAACCGGGATAAATAAGTACAACTAAAGTACATATTTATCCGCGTGTGTGGAGTCAGACATACAGGTATCACTTAATACGAGTAAATGCACCAACTTCAGAGTTGCTGCAGCATTTTTAGATATTGCTTTATTTGTATTTGTACTTATCCGAACAAAGATTATCTACTTAATAGGTAGTAACTTTGTAAATAGTAGCAGAAAATAATTTAAATTTGACATTTATAAACCAAGGCTTATTACACATTATGGTTAATTTATATAAATAAAAATTAATAGCAAAAATGTTGCTAAGCGCAAAACTCGAAGACAGCTGAATAATTCGTGTATTTTTTTTATTTCTAAGGAAGATTTTTATGGAGAAACGGAAACGGGAAACGGGCAGAGCCACGGGCATCGACTAGTTATAAATAAATATTCTATATGAGACATGACTTTACAGGCTGCTTAAAATTTACCTTGTGCGAATTTAATACAGTTAAACAGATGGTGAATATCTTTAGCAAGCTTGAAATTACCCAAAAAAGCCTTTTGTTATTACAACTAATAGCTATTTGCAAGATAAATTTAAAATAACTTCTGGATTTTGATTTGCTACCAATTTAAATTAAATAGGATAGTCAGAACTCATAGTGCAGTTTGTGATACAATGTTTAATATTCCTACATCTAATAAATGAGAATGTCTATCCGTTGCAATAAACAGTAAAGTCAACAATATAATTTATCTGTTCGTGCGCATGGTTATTGATGACTAAAATGCCAGTAGCTGCAATAGTTTGAATTTCAAAGGAGATTTGCATACATGTGCTAGTTTACGGGTGACATTATGTCCGTTAAGAGAAACAAACACAAGAAGTGCTGGATAGACATCGAAGAAATGGAATACCAAAGATCGTACGTAAGTGGAATCGTAATAGAAGGAATGCAAACCCATACATATACATTATTATACATACGTACATATTGTCATGCCTTTATCCCCGAAGGGGTAGGCAGAGGCATACTATACGCCCATATTTAACCGTATGCTTTTATGTGGTGAGCCCATTGCCGTATGCAAACTTAAGACCTCAAAACTAAGGCTTTGAAATCAACTAAGACGAACGTTAAAATTTAAAGGTAAGGCAGTATAGTGAAAGATCTTAGTCAAAATTCTATAAGTACTTAGCAACATGTCACTGAACATTAATGAAAAATTACTGATCATTCAAATTTCGAAAGCGAATGAAATCATGGTCAAAACATTCGGTGTTTGAATAGATTAAAGTTATCAGTAATTAGCGATGTAACTGTTAGCTTACAAAAATGGAATTTCACACCTTTCCAACATTATTTGTCATGTCAATAAGGCAATTCATTTGCGATTAAGAAGAACATCTTGTTTAAATTATGCATATTCCGATGATATGACTGACAGAGAAGCGCTTATACTCATAGCCCCGCTAACTCAGTGTTCTGAAACGCTCCCTGTATTAAGCAACATTCGCTTTGGCTGATCCTCGCATGGGTGACTACTCTGTGGCATTTCCATGCTTCGAAACGATCGTTATGCAGTTGGTCCCAGTTGTCAGAAACATGACAGTCGTTAAGCCAAGTGAAGGCCTTATGGGCGGTTACATAAATTGAACTATGTCGTCTTGCTCCAATCCATTTTCAAGATAATGTGTTTGGAAGAAAATGAGAACCGCCACATTTTACAATATTGGGCGTACCCCTTTTTTTTGGACACGTCCAACGAATAAGTGAGGAACGATTGACGAAGAATATATATTGTGCGAAAGTAGAGGGTAGAAGAAGTCAGGGTAGGCCAAGACTTACATATGAAGACCACGTGAGCAGATTACTCAAAAACGCACTTAAAACGTTATTGCAAGACACTAAAATAATAGTCATCTTTATAACCACTAAACAAATTAATAATCAGTAAGATTCGTGTCTGACAGAATTAACTGAAGGTTATAATCACGAATAAGATACGTCATAAAGATAATAACATCGAAACAGTCTGGTAAATTGCTTAACACTGACTTTTAATGCCATTTGATCCTGTAACGGTCTCTATTGGGTAATATTACAGCTTAGTTTAGATAATAATTATGGAATTATGTAAATTGATAATGTTTACATAGAACGCTATTAAAATTAAAGACTACGACTATTACTACAACGGCTTTTCAAACGTCAAACAAACAGCTTTCTTTTTTTATATTGTGGCCAGGTGCCGAAATACGAATGTGGGATGTACGAGTAACTGCGCTGCGCTGAGCCCTGTCTTTGATTATGTTGATTCTTCCAATGATTAGTGTTAAGAAATCTAAGTGGGCACATCGGTTCCTGTATTTTGGTTACATAACGTCTTCCCTGGTTACTCTCGTGCACGATTCAGATATATTAGTATATTGCAATAGTCAAGGTCGCGAATAGATAGGAGAAGATATATAAATCGAGATGTGCTTACTTTCAACTTTAATAAGACAAGATAATGATACAAATCCATAAGGCAGGCAGTTATTAGATAAGCCGTTTTTCAATATCTAATAGTTAAACAGCTAAAAACTTGTATGTCTATAAGTAAAAATAACCCATACTTTTACTGTTTATTATAATTATAAAGATTTTATAATTGTTTATGCAAACCTTACCATTTGGTGCAAGACAATAGAACTTTTATACAAATTTGATGAAAAGATACTTAAATCATTTTTACTATCGGTTTTATGTTGACATGTGACACGTGATGGACATAAAAATCAAGCAACGTGTCATATAAGTAATAAATTTTTCATCTAATTTCATGTTATTTGTATACGCAATTTTTGACAGACGCCTCCCCATTGTCACTGTGCCGATTAGTTTACGAATATAAGTATAAATATGTCTACTTTACTCAACAAAAAAAATATTAGCAGTTGATATCATTCTGAAATTGGTCTATTTCCCGAAGACAAGCGACTGATGGAAAACTCATGAGGAAGTTATTAATATATTAGTAATTTGTTAATATTATAATTTGTTTTGATTTAAATACAAACAAATTACGAAAATGACTGCTAAACGTTCCGTGCTTCGGAAGGCACTTTAAGCCGTTGGTCCCGGTTGCCAATAAAATGGCAGTCGTTAAGCCAAGTTGAAGGCCTTATGGGCGGCTTAAAAACTTTCAACAGCGGGTCGCCACAGCCTGCGCCTGTCCATTTCAACACGGCAATGTGCTCACCACCTATTACGTGGGACAGGAATACACATGGTGAAGAGTGGGCATACAATATGTATGCCTCTGCCACCCCTTCGGGGATAAGGCGTGATAGATGACTGCTAAACTCTGTGGTACAACATACCGTTTTCGCTTTCATGACATTATTATCATTTCGTCTCCAAAAACGTAGTAATTTAAACAACTCGTATACATCGCTGGACAGATAGCACAAGTGGAACACAAATGTCCCAAAAGTTTTGAACAAACGCCAGTTGACAGATGTCAACGTTAAATTACAATTATTCTAAATATGGACACAATGTTTGCATACGTTATATAGTCATAGATGTCATTATCATCATCATCATCATCATGATCTGAGCGTTATTACTGGTACTGGTGGTAGTACGGTCAGCAATGAAAGTGGCTTACATTGCAGAACCATATCTACAAATCTAAATATATGATTCAGTTTTATCATGATGACAGTACATAATTGTAGAAATATTTTTATTTTTTTATATATATTTATTTTATTTAATGTGATATATTTATTTTGAACAAGTATATACGGTTCTTAAAAAAAATAATACTAGTGGTTCTGTGAACCGTAGACATCGGAGATTTTTTTTTTATTTTTTTTTTTCTTTTTTTATCGATTAAAAACAAACAACAATGCTTTTTTTCGTTTTGCCAACCACTACGGGACCATTTCCCCTCACCTGCCTCCATTTCCCCCCCGATCGAAAAAACCGCCTCACTTAAAGTTGTTGTCTACATCAAGGATTGTCGATGCCAAGTTGCATGCAAATCCGATGAAAAATGCGACCTGTAGACTGAATGGACGGACGGACATTAATAGCATTTTTCCCGCACCAGTGGAGTTAAAACGGAGACTTTCGTCGGCTCGCCACGCTCGCCTCCTCGGTCAATAAAAAATGTGCATGTTTCTTCTAACATGCACATATTCATTCACAAATTAATTCTGTAACTTCGAATGACAATGTACGTCAAAGATTTTATAATCAAACTTTACATTTTTGCTCACGGTAACAGATTCCTAAAAATACTGACTCAAATTTCATTGAAATTGCCATATTATTCCCATATTACCACGAACGTGTTCGTTTTTGGTTCGCCTCACAGATTGTTAATATCCCAATACCCCGCTGAGAAAGACGTGTGAACATTTTAATTGGGGAACCAGGGGATCGGGTAACTCACACAAATACTCGAGTATTCAATCGAATGTTCACCTATTAACTAATGTTCACACACAAATCTCATATCCTTACACAAGCAATCATAAAACAGTAAATAGAGTGTCAGAATGACGTATTAAAATTTATTACCTACATTGAAACGCTCGAATTCAACCGAACCGAAGCTATTTTTCAAACCAAACATAATAAAAAGTGTATTTATTTTTGAAACGGTACACAAAGCACTATTTTCATATACAAATACAATGTAACGTCAGTTGGTGAGAAAATGTCTTTATTTGTAAGTAAACTGGTAAAGTTACATATTACACCCACGTAACTTTTAAAGCCCTTCCTCAGAACTTTAGAATATGAACTTATATTAAAGATTCAAAGTTAAGTGTGTTTGAACAAAATTGTACGCAGTGAGTTATACAGCGGTCGTGGTCAAGCTATAGTTTATTTGATCAGTTCAGATAAACAGATATATAATTCAAGTGATATCAATATAGGTACTTAACACATTTTTTTTAAAATTTGTATTTTAAATTTTGTTACTGAAAGTACTGAAATATTATTACTGTATTCACCATAAACATGTAGGTGTGCTAAACTATTAGGTGTAATTGCAAGTACTAACACTAATCATGATATAATTAATATCTGAACTAGATTTCACTGTTCTCGCATTCATGATTTATATTAAAGCAGTAAAAATACTCCCTCTTTAACGCCCATAACCTTAAACACTTTGTAACACCAAGTAAATCAATTGGGTTCGACATTAATAAAATCCGTATTGACTATATTTATTTATTGTTATTTAAATTACATTAAGTGCGCCATCAACTACCGTTTCTTTCCTTATCTTATCTTTGCATACTAAGGTTGTCTGGAAGACGCTTTTAACATCTTTGTAAACCACTGTATTTAATAGTGTATAATAAAGCATAATCCATCGACCTATCAGACATGCGTTGCTTACTTTGCAATTTTTCTTCCATAGATTTTCCTACGTAATGTAACGTTACTATTTTCCGGGAAGGGAAAAGGTAAAGTCTAGGAGAAAACTATCACCAGGACTGGAGGAGTCCCGGCTTAAAAGGAAAAGAAAAAGAAAAAAAAGGAAAAGGTAAAGTTAATTTAATAAGTGTTAAAATAAGTATATATATAAGGCCAGGGAAACCGGGGGTAAATGAAGGTCTTGAAGGTTTCTTTAAAAGAGCAGGTTATCAGCACACGTCGCTAAGAAGGGGCCTCGAGTAGGCCTCCACGTTGCCAGAGAGGGGCCTCAAGTCAGGCCTCCACGTCGCTATGAAGGGGCCTCGAGTCAGGCCTCCACGTCGCCGACCTCCAAGAAGCAGGTCGCGGTAATTCAAAGCAGGCAGAGGGCTGAAAGTTACCAGCCGTCGGCGTCACAAGCCACTGCAGACAATCACTTTATTATTTCAGAGGGCACAACCCTCTCACTCAGCACTATTCCTCAGAACCTCCTGGCAAGGCGAGCACCAAAAGTAGACTGATTTGACGGCCCCGGCTCCCTTCTTTTACAGAGCATTTCAACATTTAAACAATAATTCTAAACATATTTTAAGAATATAAATTTATAACAAGGTCTAATATCTATACAACCTAACCTACTGGCAGCTCGAGCAATAAATTAAAAATAAAACCTAGGCTTGTCATTATCTGACATTACAAATTACAAAAGGTAAACAAACATTAAGAGAGCATAAAAACTTTCGAAATATAAAGGCCTAGGAATGCTACAGACATAATTTGAAAGAATGAATAATAAAAGATTTAACGTAAGTAAATATACATTACAGTAGTAACAGCATTATGAATAAAATTCGTGCAGTAATAGTTTCTGTTAGAATTACAAATAAAAATGATTTTGTTTTAAAGTAGAATATTGAACTTACTGCCAGACTGCTACACCGCACCTTTAATACATTTGTTGACAGATATATAGGCTTGTGTTTGTCAATTAGTTATTTTAATCTTAGACGATTAACACCCATTGCTATGCTTCCTTTTTCTCTAAAATCAAACAATTTATCTTCAATACTGTTAGAGTTAACGGGATATTTACCATGTGTTATATCGCCATGATCACAGAGGAAGCCATGGGATCAGTCTGTGATCGTGGCGCTTGCAACAGTGCCGAAATATCGGAAACTCAAAATAACACATGGTAAATATTCCATTAATTCTAATTTACATATCTAAGTGACCATAAAAAATTCAAGTAGTAAAAAACTGACAAAGTTGCTATGGTAACCGGAGTCACCCTACAGTCCAATAAACACCCAACAATATTTTGCTAAACCGAAATAAATAAGATATTCACCTATCTAAGGATAGTCAGAGAGACTATCATGTTTGTATTTCGTGATATAAGGATATAGATAAACGCTCTGATAACACGAAGACTTGTAAGTAATTTATACAGAACCAACATCTATATTACGATATGTCGGCTATAAAATTCATTTCGATAAGAGAACACAAACATTTTCTCAAAATACAGCTGTACGGATTTTTTAATTTACATTAGACACATTTAGAACGGTATCACATCGTGTGTAATATAATGTTACATTATATTTTTTATCGTTTTATTACTGTGCAATTTTCACGGTCTCTTGTAAATATGTCGCCATCCTTGGAACGTTTAGCAGTGCATGTCTTAGAATTCGATGTTTAATACGTCGATTTTCCGACTGATATCGTAAACATATCAGACTTTTAAACAGAGGTTCAACTTTGATTAAATATTATAAAGTTGAAATTTATTTCTAGTTGATACAAGAGAATTTGCAGTGATATAAAAAAGAGAATCACTTGCCTGTGACCCAAATATGGCTCTAAGTAGAGATTACGTCACCAGGATGAAGAAACAAGCATTGCAAAAAATAGAGTGCCTATACGAATACTAATTTTATGTTGATCTGTGTTAACTTGTAATACGGTGAAGATTGTCATTATTATTTGTACTAACTAGAGTCTACTAGAGTTGGTACTACAGAATGGCTCAATGAAAATGTGAACAAAATCAAATCATTCCAGTTAACATTTTTGGTGTGATTGCAATAAGGATAAAATTTGTTTCCCTAACTATAATATGAATTGCCCGGTAAGTAACAAATTATTCCATATGAGTATAAGCCCACAACATTCATCATGGTGACAGGGTTATTGCTTAAACACAAAACCATCTGTGTAGTTGAAATTATTTTGTTCACCTAAACGATTTGAAAGTTTTCTGTTTATATTAGAGGGTAAAATGCTAAATATTTTTAAAGAAACCTAAGTTTTACTTATTTTATAGAAAAGCAAATTTATTCACATAACTGTGTTTTTTTAATCCAAGCTAAATTATTTCGATTTGTTTAGCCCTCAATTCTTCTGTCGGACTCGTTTAATCTCCAACAATAAACTTTATAATCTACATTCCCACCATCAATATTCTCGAACCGAGACACATTAGTTATATAAACCAACATCAATTCATTAAAAATAAAACAAATGCACTATAAGACAAGATCAGAGAACAAATACAAGAAATAGATTGTTTTACATTTAAAATTGCTTACGTTCAAATGAATTTGACTTTTATGTATACTGCAAATAGGGGTGCATGTTTATATCAATACTGCGACATCTCGGTCAGGATAAAAATAATAGTAGGTCGAGGATATATTATTGTAGTTAGATGTTTGGATGTCGTCCAGCTTTTTGGTACAGTTATTCTAGTCTTAACTACCTTCATTAGACTTGTCTGACTCAACACAATTCTTACTTTTGCCTGCTATCGGGAAATAAATATTGAAAATATTTGCAATGTGGATATGACTCATAGATAAAGTAGTGCAAAAGTTTTGACAACCTGGAGGGTAAGGTTTCCTTTTACCTATCCTACATCCCTTTCCTTGAGGAGTTCGGTTCGTCATTCCTCCGTTACAATTGGTGGAGGTTATCCTTGACCGTTGTGCGTTAGGATTGACGAATCGAGGGTGTGTGGTGGGATCCTCCTCCCCTCCTTTATTATCGTTCTATTTAGTTTTCTTTTTCAGTTTTTTCGCAACACTGTAACATGCCAGAATTTACTACACTCACTACCTGACATTTGAATTAACTGTAATAGTAGGTACTGTTACAGTGATGATGGATGATGGCACGTAGATAGGTTACCTCTTAAGATGATTTTTGCTACATAAATTGTTACACTATAATTTGCACTATAAGAATATTTCGAAATTGATGTTTTAAATTTTTTTTTCTACATGAAAATCAAATAGTTACTTGCAACTTGATTACCGCACCAACTACATAGATTTTAGTAGGTTTATTTTTTGTGTAGATGAAATGCCATAACTTTCTTGGAAAAAAAGAGCTTGGATTGATAATGTCAACATGGGAAGGCAAACTATCACAACTGCTCTACGACTTCGCTCCGGACACATACCTCTTAACAAGTTCGCGTTCTTGATGGGTAAAGCGGAATCCCCAAATTGTGCTGAATGCAATGTTATAGAGGATGCCTATCATATAATGATGGAGTGTGTTCGAAGCGAATCGCAGAGAAGAGATGTATTAATGTTAAATAATAAATTGTGCGAGACTGGAGCATGCAACAGTGTCCTTGCTTTTCCTACTTCAGAATCTGCAAGGATGCTGTACAGGCTCGTACTTGCTGGAATTAAGCTTAGAAATACATTATATTAATTTTGTATTTACTCTATGTTGTCATGATGAGGGTGGCATGATTTGTATAATCAAACTCTCTTTAAATAAATTAAGATTTAAAAAAAAAAGAATCTTAGAAGAATATATTGAGTTCTATCTTTCAACTTCGACTTTCGACGAGTAGAATATAGTCATTGTGGTTTTTGTATAGATTGGTGCTGGGATGTAAAGATAAAGTTAAATGAGAGAATAGTACACTTGCTGGTAGAAATAAAAAGAAAATGTTTTATTTCACTTTTGTTTTATTACAATTCATTTTTTTTTATTTAACATCGCTTATTACGCCAATTAAAGAGTTTTAATTATTTTTGATAAATACTTGAGTTTGAATAGATTTCTATATTGTGTCTGCCAGTATCAAAGCTGTATGTACTTCCCAATTCCTAATCTCGCAACTTAGTCATCTTAGTATGTGGTGTTGAGGCTTTTAGATTACTCACGTACCTGGTTCTTTTGATACAATTTGACTCATTGATGTATTGCTCGTATTTTTCAAAGAATTCAGGGTCAATACTCTAGTTAGTTAGCTTTATCTATAATATTTTCCTGCTATGAAGTTTTAATGGTGACTCAATATTTGGCACGGCGCCCAATATTAGAATGTAGAGTCGGGTTACGTAGAAAACAGAGATACACGACGAGAGTGAAATGAAAATAAATTTCTTACTATCATTATAATTTCTCTCAAAAATTCTTACATTTCAAAGTTATTATGAAGTGAGGGACTCTATCCAAGCGCAAATATTACTCGTATATTAACGAGTAATATCTGCGCAGTATGCAAATTCTGCACTATCTCCAGACCTACTTGGAAGCAAGTATATTGATCTAAACTATGACGGTTGATATATGAGGACTATGAGAATTAGCTGCGACAGCAAAGTGCAATGCTCTCTCTGGCGCTTCTGTCAGTAGGTCAACGTGATACCAGTATATACACAATACAATATTCAATCCATCAATGTTGATAAAGGGTAACTGTGTTCATTCAAGTAAATTAAAGACAATGTTTACAACATTGGAAAAAAAAATGTGTTCATACATATTTAAATGGTAGTTAATTTTATTCTGCATGAGACTGGAATTACCACATTATCGTGCTTAGATTAATAATTTTATAGTGTTCTTTCTGAATTTATCTTTCGTTAATACTATTGTTAGGTGGTTCGACTGTATGCTTATTTATTAAGAAAATTATTATTTCTCTCTTATATACAGAACTAGTTTATATGACTCTTTAGTTTATATCTTTTTTAGATTTTTCAATTGTCATTGAAATCTGCTGTATGCTTTTCATGATTAAAACCTGCCCGTCAGTCCGTCCTAAGAATTTTATAAAAATAAGATAGCGGGGTGGTCGCCAAACTGATATTTAGGGTCAAAAATTTATCACTTTTAAGTGCTTTACTTTTTTTGCAATTACTTCTTCACCAAACTGCTACATAAATTGATTGATTGTTTCTTTTTTATAATAGAAATATTACATATTTACTAAATATTACTTACTTGAAAGACTTATTCGAGTTAAATAAAATTGCTCAACTTTGTTTCCAACGATTTTATTTGATGTTATTAGTGATAATATTTCTCACGTAAAAAAATGTATATAACTCTACACGTACTCTCTTAAAAGTAGGGTACCTACTTTTGAGAGTCATTTGACTACCGAACAAAATCTATTGTAAATTCCAAATTGGTATACCTAATTGTTTTATAGCACATTTAGTTTCGGTAATAAAAACACTCGTTGGTATCAAAATTCCTCAGCTACCCTACCTATGTTTTTTCTCACACCTTTAAGAAATGTCCGAACGCGACAGGTAAAGTGGACTGACATCAGGGGTCCACCGTTTTATTCAACTCTCAAAATAAGTTAACAATTGTTAACTCCAACATTGCATGAGTGATAAATGACTTTTGTTTAGAATTGATAAGTGCTTTCGACTAGAAAAGTAGTTTAAATTAATTTTACAATATTATTTCTCGATGGAGACTGTTTTATAAACACTGAATATTGTAGAGTTGCAATATTGTAAAGCAAGTTTGCTTAGCGTTCAGCATGTGCATTCTTTCAGCTTTGATAAGCGTTTCTGATAATTTTATTATCATAATCGTCTAGTACTTGGTAATAACATAGTAGGTATTATAATGTTTATTTTTTTTTCAACAAAGCTAATAGCAACATTCCGATAGAGCATATGGAAGACGACCTTCGTTTATGACATCACTAAGAATCTACATCGCAATTAGTGACTGAATTAACGGATTAACACTCACCAACTTATTTGCGATCCATCACTTTTGATGGTTAGATGCTCAGCAACGGAAAATCCGAAATAAGAACCTGGCTCTCCAAACTTTATCACTGGAATCCTCGGTTCCAAATTAAAACTTGTGACACTATACAAAAACAGAACACTAAGACACCTAAAACTAGCCATGGTGAACACTGTTCGCAATATATTCGTGTAACTAATCGTATTATCGCACTAATTCACTGTCTTCCAGTTATTACCTGGCAACAGCACATCGCGACTTTTGTCGAGTTAATCTAGTGACATGCGTTGACGAGACCCCCAGCGTGGCTGCCGTCCGCCGACCGAGTACCGAGTTGAGTTTAGTTTGTTCCCGCTAAACTCAGCGCGTATCTGCGTTACTACGTATACAGCCACACCTGCGTATATTATCCATGAGTACGAAATGTGTAAAGCAAATCTAGGTAGAATTGAATTTAAAATATGCCAGGTAATTGAATGAAAAGCTATAACAATGCCCATTAATACCTGTTCCCATTCAGAAGAGAATAAGTAAAAAAGGAAATCATTTGATTTATAGAAGATAGGTACCAATAGGTAGTAATTGGATAAATCCGCTTTATGAGATGAAACAGATATAAGTAAAATAGGTGAAATTAAGATATTTGTAATACTTATTTGTAAATATAACCTCAAAATATCAAAAAAGTTTTTAAATACTTGTATATTTAAAAACTTTTTCGATATTTAGTTCGCTCGTACAAAAACACAAACTATTAAAAAAAATCTGTTAGTTTCTTTTATGTCTACTTAATGCTACCACGCGGTCCCACACTGAGTTGTAAAATCTATGTACAAACGTGTAGATATACAAATATTGTATCATTTATTAATACGATCGTAGTGCTCGTCAAGAACTGATTTAGGAAACTCTACAACATTTTTTAATATGTCAGTAATTAAGTTTTAATATATGAAATATCGAAAAATGAAAATAAATTTAGTCTGATGGATAGAAGTGACCTCTAAAAAGTTATTAATATTAATACTGCATACAACGGTGTGTTCAGTAAAAACTTCAGACTACTTCCTGCTTCCTATACTAAGATTTAAATTAAAGCTGAACGATCAGTATATCTACTACTGACATGGGATCCCAACTTATTGAGCTTTTTTCTTTTAATTTTTTAGTTTCTGTCAATTCGAATGTTTTTCAAATTACAAGTTTAGAAAAACACATAGCAAATTATCCAAAATTGCACAAGGTTACCAACTAAATGAGTTTCGCTCCAGTTATCCCCCTTGAAATGATTCTATTTGCTGATTATCTCTCTGATCTCTAGTTTAATGAAAATATACTTTTTTTTTCGATTTAACGAAAAATTAACAGACTTATATAAGTATACCAATACTAATTATACCAATACTAATTTTAAAATTGTACCACTCATTAATTATACCTTGCTAATCAGTGTCTACATGAAAATACAATTCAGCAAACAAAATGCCACAAAATAAAAGTCAAAAATTTCTCTCTTCACTTAAATCTGTTACATCTAGGTAGTTCAATAGTCTAGGGCTTATTTTTCCATTATCGTCATCGTCTTATAAGTCATCTTTACTTACTTAATAATGTCAAGATGTAGCCAGAAGAGCTATTTCTCATTTCAAGGTAGGTGTGGCTCCACACCTAAGCATAACTTGTTCCACATGCGGTGAATAATAAATTCGCGCTCTACCTAGAGAGGCAATTGAACTCATAAATATACTAACGCCATCTATTCAAAATATTTCTATTCTGAATCTTGACGGCTCTCTGACGATTATGAAAATGGTCAAATGGCGTAGACGGAGTAACGTTGATAGAGCACCGCCATCTAGTGTAATGTTTTCAAACTACTATTCGTTACACAATTTAAGTTAATTTTAATGGCAATAGATGTCATCACTGTAGACATTAAAAGTTACCTGCAATAAAATGTAGATATGGGATGTTGTAATTAATCCAGTACTTACCACGACCTATCTAGGCTTTATAAAATACATTATACATTTATTCCAACTCCATCATCAAGTTGTTTTTAAAACACTGCCATCTAATGAGTAAATCTATATGCATGATTTATCCCCTAGATGGCGTTTTCGTTACATTACGTTTGGGATACATTGGATTTTGATTTACAGACGCTGCAAAATAAATAAGCTTGGAACTGCCGAACTGCAACGATTGCATTTGTGGATGTGTAACATTTATCCTGACAATTGGACTTTTGGTTCAGATATCAGAATGGATATAGATTCTCTTTTGTGAAAGTTCCTGGTGTTGGCAATAGACTTGCCACCTATAATGTGAGACCAACAAAACTTTGGCAAAGCGTGGATGTATAATTCACTCTCTGCCAACCCCCTGAGAGATATAGGCCTGATTGTATATATGTTATGTCAGTTTCCTCGAGAAATTTTATCAACAAATTCCGGCTATTTACAAGTAACTTAATATGTGTAGCATCTTTGTGACATCACTTTTATTTTCTCCCAAGCATTAGTCCAGATTGAATCCATTCTTATTGCTGGGGCGCAAAGTATCCTAGAAACATCCTTAGAAGTGACTCTAATCCACATAAGGATTATCGTTCATTACCACCAGGTAGGTGTCTCGTGATCGACCTACCTAATTGCATCCCAGATCACCGTAACATTTGGAAACTTATGCCACATATTGGGTCTCATTTAAAATTATGAAAAGTGTGTTGATTACCATTTATTGCACAATGATGGTGAGTTCCTGCTGACCAACAAAATAAAGTCTAGTGCAGAACCGTCGTTAAGGAGATGTGAGATCAGTGACAATGACAGTAACTGCCAATAAATTAAAATCAATTAACTTATACTTCCTGGCTCAATTTTACTAAACAGATATTACATAATAGATATAGACAATAGATATCAAATGTAGGAATTATCGGGATTTTCTGTTAAAGCAATAAAATATATTTAGTAAAAGATTCATCAGATTTATTCAATAAATGTCTACAATATTCGAATCAAAAATAATATTAGCTTGTGTCCATTTAATATTCTAGTCTTTTGCTACTCTCTCCAGTACACCTTTAATTCAAATTCCTTCTATAAATTATATAAACTTAATATGATTACAATACTGTTTATACTGTTGTTTTTAGAGTCCTAACAACATCTGCTGGTTGGTATAGAACGAAATCTTTAATTCCAAGCTGTCTGGAACTTGTGATAATATCTGTAGCAGCAATCATAATTATATCATTCTTAGCAAGAAGAAATTTAATAATAGTGATCATTACATGCAACTCAAAAGTAAAACTTTCAGCTGAAACGAGTGCATACACCATGCATCTGGTGGTATGTTCCCAACTTATGTGGACCACCACACGAATACAACTCGTAACCAGTCATTTGGCATTTGACAAAACCTCTGTCGCGCCAGGTAGTTTGTTTGGTATTACAATACAGGGATATAGTTTACAACCATCACTAATATTGCGATACCATTCAGACCTTGAGTTGTATTTAGGGGATAGGATGGAAAGTCAACTCAGTCTGCGAGTGGGCGAACAGCAGGTTCAACTGCGAGTCCAGTCCGACATTGTAGACTTTTGCTAGTTTGGCGACAGTTTCTCCAGGGTCTTTGCGGACAACTGCGACTCCTGAGACTTTCATGAGGTGAACTTCCAAGTCAACGGAGCCGCCGCCCGTAGTGGCTAGTGTGACATGGCATGTGACATCCACATGAATGTACTTGACAATGGCCTTGCCACGTTTACCCGGCACATCTACAAATTCAGTCTTTTCTTCTACTTGGGGCAGATCAGCACGGAATACAGTTGCTTCACCGAGGAGACCCTGCAATGAAACAAAACAAACATGAGTATAAATAGAAGTACATTCTAAAAGAACTGCCAAGGCTGGTTGATGAAACGTAATTGGCAGGAAGCCCATGTAAAATGTAATTAGAAATTGTCCTTCTGCCAGAGTATCTTCAACTATGAGAAGAGAACTACATAAATATAGTTAGTAAATTATTATGCTGAAATCAATTTTCAGTTATAAGCAGATTTTTTATGTTATATTATATTTTCTCAATCTAAGACTTACTTTCTTTTCTTCTATCACTAATATTTACATGACTAACATTCCTTGAGAGTAAAATTATTATTTAACATGTTTAAGTTGATATTTATAAGCTCACCCCGTTTCCAGTAACTGTGAACTTCATTCCTGGATGAATAGCACGGGGCTCCATACCAAGACCTTCAGGATGGGAGTCGGACCAAAAGTAGTTCTCCGGCGCGTTCAGGGTATCAGGCTTAAAGGTGATGCGCTTTCCGTAGCCCATGCCAATTGATTGTAGCAACATACTGCGTCCTTCAAAGAGATGTCGTCTGCAGCCTGCTGGTCGTGCTCGGTAGTAAAAACCAGGAATGATACGAGGATCAACGTATGTCCCTGAAAAAGAAAGTAAAATTATAGTTAACTCTGATTGAAATTATAAATAAAGGCTAACACTATTTAACAAATGTATACTATAGGATAGCTGTGATATTCACATTATCCTTGTGAATATAATGGCTGAATGTATTGCATTTAATTTAAGACTAAGTTAGTTTGTGGCTGAATGTATTGCATTTAATTTAAGACTAAGTTAGTTTCTGATATGCACCGAAACAAGTGATTTAAAGAATTTTATCCGACAAGGCTTTTTCTAGTTGATTTGAATATGATCTGAAAATTCAGATAATAAAGTTCAATAAGGGACTTACCAATAACGGGCAGTTCATATTTCTCTAAACCAACAATACAATACTGGCAAGGAATGTCTTTCACATCTGCACCATTGACTGTAACCCTTCTGGAGGAAGATTCAATACCAGGTTTTAGCTCGTAGCCCTTCCTAAATTGTTTGAAGCCAATAGCGACATTCACAACTCGAGTAACACTAGCGTTTCCTCTTCCCTTCTTTACTATGGCCACTCCAGTCATTGGTACCAACTTTGTTGCACCATCATCTTCATACCATTCAACTTTACAAAGAGTTGTAATTTTCACTTTCTTATCAATGAATCCATTTTCATATATCTTCTGCTCAATTTCAATTTGATTTTTCTGTTGAAAAATTAGTTATAATTTAGGTTCATACAAAAGAAATATAAAAACCGCGTCCCGAATCCCCTGAACATTTTAATCAAATTAGTATTAGTCTTAAATTTCAACTGAAAATATTTAACAAACATATTTACCTGCTGTTGAACAATTTCTAGAATGCCTTGCGGCTCGTGGTTTGCATCGTAGATAGTAAATTTATCTCCAATCGAAACAGCTTCAATCTCAAAAACAAATCCTTCGGGTCTCGAGTCGCTCCAAAAATAATTGTCGTTATCATTAAGCTTGGAGTAGAAAGGTTCAAATGTCAGACGTCGTGAAAATCCACGCCCAATCGACTGCAAGGTCAGGGCTTTGCCTCCGAACAAGTACTTGGGCTTCATAGCTAATAGAGGAGCATCCAGTTCCTGAAAATGTTCACGTCGTGTAACTTACTTAGAACACAAAAAATAACTAATAAAACTGAATCCTCAACACCTTTATGAATCGGTCAAAAATGAATTTAAATTGAAATAAAAATTAACAATTTCAAAATCATGAAAGTTATAACTTTCGATAGTAAAAATTATACAAAGACTTCTTTTAGTGAATCAAATTAATTAGGTTCTTTTTATAACAATGAAAAATGTATATTGTATGATTTTGATTATTTTCTCAAACCACTGAAACTAGAATTCGCATGTATGTTAAGCTTTTGATATGAATTATGAGAAATCGATAGTTTGAAATCAGCCCAATTTAGCAATCACAATGAGATGAAAAAATAATCACATCGTGGCCATCAAAAGCAATTTTTTAAATAGAACATTGAACAATATGATTAAAATGGCGAATGCCCTTATGAATGATACTTTTGGTTTACCTATTGCAGACATAGCATGCTGCCAGCCAGTCACATTCGACCTGTTGAGTTTCTCCGAGGTTCTTGAAGTTTGTATGTGAACGCCGCTCTGGGCGAGGGTCTGAAAAACTGGACGATCCACATACCATCGCCTACAACGGCAAGTGCCACAACCAGTGGCGAATACAGACAAGTTAGCGGTGTGAAATGTTGATGAGATTTACATTCTGAAAATATCAGCAACGCACACCGCTACTCATTGAACTAACACCCGGCTAATCTAATCTGATTGAATCGATGTGGACTGCTGAAACCGACCAGCGAATGTTTCAGAACTTGGGTCAGCCATGAACGATCGACATTGGATGATATAACAGCAGTCTTAGACGTCGTTGTATAAGGTTGTTATTGTAAATGTCTAATGTTTTAAAATGAAATCAAAATTATTAATAACATTTATTAGGTTAAGAAATAAACAATTTCTAGTTTTTGTTTTGTATTTACTATTTTTAACATGTTTAAAATTTTTAAGTAACCTGACAACCTCATGTATCGCGTATAGTTCTAGAATTTCTTTTATGAAAGACGTACCTTATAATAAATCTAATATCTTTTATTAGAATAATTGTATCGGTTGTGGCTATGAAAAATGGAATCTAGCTAATATTCTTTTTTGGAAGTTCTAATAGTTAGCTTATGATGGAAATGTAAGAATAGTACCAATGAGCTGTTAAGAACATTCGCTTATTCCATTAACATTTCTGTAAGACTTCAAATAACTCACCATCCTCTTGTCTCTGAAAAGGATTATTCTTGCAAAAATGTTCTGATTTAACCATAACCGATTTATTATAACTTCTTCTATAATGAACATTTGAAATAAAGATTAACTAGTCACTGTTTTAATTAATTTTAAAATAAAAGCTAAGGGTACAAATAATTAACGCGATACTACGTCTAAGTCCACTGCTAACACAATCCAGCTTCGATTCTTATTCATCATCATCATCGGCGTAGCCGTTTATTTCATAGTCCAGCTACAAAACATCATGAATTCAATTTTATTTATCCCGAATGATATGGATCTTCGTGTTTTTCTGTTGATTTTCGAAGCGTATTGCGCCTACATTAATGATACAAAAGCGATTCCAGATTGATTTACATAATAATTTCGCCGATGATTAAGCAACATTGAACGTTGTCATGTAAGGGATAGTCGTCATTAATATTTCTATTCTGTGTGCAATTTATACTTACTCGTAAAAATTATTATTAGGATTTTAAATGGCTCAAAATGTGGAAGATTGCATGTGCATGCTTGTAGTGAACATTGCAATCATCTACACTTCGAGAATGTTCTATGAGACTATTCCATACACCTGCCTTCGTGTATAATGTATTCAGTTCTTCGAGAATAAATTTTATTACTCGTCTTACCTGCATCGGTCTGACTTTGTATCGGAAGCCGGTTCTGACACGGGAATCAATGTATACGCCAATGACTGGCATTTGATGTGCAGCCGGAGCGGGGACACGGTACACAGCGGGGATATCACCCAGAGTGCTGGCGTCTAATAGCACCTCATTGTTTGAAAAATGATTCCAATCAGCCTTGCTAGGGATATCAGCCTCCTGCAAAATTAAACATTATCAACTATATACTTTTTAAACTACGCATTAAATAAAAATTAACAAATATGGCTACCACCTCGTGATCTAAGGTTTGAATTAAATCGAACAAAACTTCATCTTCAAGGCAAGTTTCCTTGATTGAAATCATGTTTCGGTAACGGATATTGTTTAACAAGAAGTACAATGACCGTGTTAATGCACATATCGCAAAATAATGAGCAATATATAATTGGCACAATTCTTATGGTCATGCCATTTTAATAAACGCTGCCAATATTCAAATGAGTCGTATTCAATTTTAAATCTTTTGATTTCAAACAGTCTTGATAATGCCTCGTGTGTAGGCGAAACACGTGTCGACATCGTACGACATTCTAAAAAAGCGGAATATTGCAAAAATAACATTTAAAAAGAAAATAATTAATAGTTAAAAATTTTTGTTCAAATTATAGTTTTTTAAAATGGATTTCCGCCATGTAACGCCTGATTCAATTAGTTATTGTATATTCGTTTACAATAACAGTAACAGACGTCAATGGGTGAAAATAATATTTCGCCGTGACAAAAAAGAAATGAATATCAGCAATTATAGCGTCATGTAAAAACGAATGAAACTTATTGACTCCTATTAGTCTTTAATAAATTGAATGAAATGTTCTGGAAGTAGAAGCAAAATAATCGAGTGCGCATATACTATTTAAAGAAATTGATGTGTTTACAAGATCTTTAAATTGGTACAAAGTTCACTTCAGTTTCGTTCAATAAATTATTCGGCAACGGCAAAAAAATTGAATTTCAAATATAGAGTAACAGTTTACAACTAGGTTTGGGATGTTTGCAGATTCCACTTCATCACTCACACATTTTATAAACGGAATTAGCGCGACGTTTCTCGTTATAGCAAGTATCCTAGATTTTTTTACGGCATCTTTGACCTCCGACTAGAGATAGGTACGAGTATAAACGTCGCTGAAGCCATACTACTTGTTATTATCGACCTTAGCAATGTCAATTAATTCGTGAAGCAGAACAACTGCTAAATTGGAGTGAAGACTATCAAAAACAATAGTGTATTAATATATTTAGATAGGAATTTATTTGTGTCACTATGATGTTCTGTTGAGAAATGTTATCAAATTACTCATTCATTTTGTAGTCTAGACACAATCAACTTAGTAAAATCGATAATAATATCGCAATGAGTGTTAATCAAATATACACGTCAAACGACGCTCTGAGACACACACCTCACGAAATCTTAACAGAAAATTATTACTGATAACATATCAGTAAGTAATTCAGAAGCTCTCATCAAGCAATAACTGTATTTAATTTATGACATTAGGCATGCCGAGGTAAGCTCTGAACTGACTCAACACGTCATGGCCTGCACGATTCTTTACAAATTGTTATGTATTATTGGAATGTCTATCAATGACCATCACTGACAAGTAACATCCTCGTTACAGTTGCAAATTTCTTAATGTGTTCCATAAAACCATGTATAAGTATAGTATTATTTTATTGAAAAAGGAAATACTTACAGCTATTTCAAACTCCGGGAAAGCCTCTTCTCCATCACTTTCAAGGTCACCAGGAACAGGTATAGCCTTGGAAAGACTTTCCGACTCCTAAAATAAAGCAATCGTAATGAAATCATGTGTTTAAGACACATGTATGCAGTGATAAGGAAAACGGGTCAATTTAACAATAGTCCTTGACTTACTTCAAGACGTAATATAATTTATGCCTGAGCATGTAACTTTACTTTATAAAATAAATAAATAAAATAAATATCCATCACGCCTTATCCCCGAAGGGGTGGCAGCATATTATATGCCCACTTTTCACCGTGTGGATTCCTGTCCCACGTAATAGGTGGTGAGCCCATTGCCGTGTTGAAATAGACAGACGCAGGTTGTGGCTACCTGCTGTTGAAATTTTCAAGCCGCCCATAAGGCCTTCAACCAGGCTTAACGACTGCCATTTTACTGGCAACCGGGACCATCGGCTTAACGTGCCTTCCGAAGCACGGAAACGCTCGCAAATGTAAATACCACAAAGTGGTCACCCATCCGAGGACCAGCCATAGTGAAAGTTGCGTAACTCAGTGATCGTTTACAGAACACTGAGACCGCGGGGCCACGAGCGCTTCGATGATAAATGTAGCACTTTATCAAGTGCTACATTTATCATCTCAGTAGTAAGGACATGTTGTCGAGTTTTTTAAATAAATAAATATCCATCACGCCTTATCCCCGAAGGGGTAGCAGAGGCATATTATATGCCCACTTTTCACCGTGTGGATTCCTGTACCACGTAATAGGTGGTGAGCCCATTGCCGTGTTGAAATGTACAGACGCAGGTTGTGGGTACCTGCTGTTGAATTTTTTCAAGCCGCCCATAAGGCTTTCAACCAGGCTTAACGACTGCCATTTTACTGGCAACCGGGACCAACGGCTTAACGTGCCTTCCGAAGCACGGAAACGCTCGCAAATGTAAATGCCACAAAGTGGTCACCCATCCGAGGACCAGCCATAGTGAAAGTTGCGTAACTCAGTGATCGTTTACAGAACACTGAGACCGCGAGGCCACGAGCGCTTCTTAATTGTTAATTCTTAATTAAACGAGAGTTTTTTAATTGTCCCTAAAATCTGGTATTATCTATTTATATTATAATTTAAAATCTGTGTATATTTTAAAAAAATCGAAGGAATCTTTAATCTTCAGTCTGTAACAAAATCTATCTCAAAACTATCTCAAATACAAGTTAGATTTATATTTCTTCATTTTGATCAGTATTTCCAGTTTTAGCTTTATTTTAAAAATGAATTCTAATAACAATTAAATAGTTATTCAGTATTTCTTTATTAAAGTCCTGCAACAGATCCTAAAATAAATTTGACGCAATAAGCAATAATAGTACTAATTTTCCCATTTACCTGGGCAGAGGGTAAAGTCTCAACGAATTCGGGCGCTACATCTAAAGCCGTAGATGTTCCAGCAAGACGAGCACGTGTTAAGTTCCATAAACGTTGCAATGCCACTGGGGTCTCCTCTACTTGAATATCCATGGCTGGGCTAGCCGGCATTTTAATTTCTTCAAATTACTCTAACTTCTGGAACAAATTTATATATTCACTTAAGACAAATTATTGATATTGATGAATCACTTGCTTATTACCAGCTTTCTGCTTATCGAATTATATGATTTTCGTCTTGACATTTATCAAGACGAAAATCCGAAGAAGAAGAGTCCGAGACTACCAGGACTTTAATTGGTCGTGTTAATTAGTGTCTAGCACATAAGACCTTTTAGCCTTTTTGTTACCACCTCACTAAAAAGGCAACGGGTTCAAAATTTATTCTAAATTTAACATCTAAAATAGACACATTTTATTAAATTTATTCGGTCCTTTAGACCTACCCCAAGGTTCGTGCTTCGGAAGGCACGTTAAGCCGTTGGTCCCGGTTGCCAATAAAATGGCAGTCGTTAAGCCAAGTTGAAGGCCATATGGGCGGCTTAAAAAATTTCAACAGCAGGTCGATACAGCCTGCGCCTGTCCATTTCAACACAGCAATGGGCTCACCACCTGTTAAGTGGGACATAAATGCATACGGTAAAATGTGGGCGCGTTTAGTATGCCTCTGCCTACCCCTTCGGGGATAAAGGCGTGACAATATGTATGTATGTATGTATAAATATACATAAAATAAATAAATATCCATCACGCCTTATCCCCGAAGGGGTGGTAGAGACATATTATATGCCCACTTTTCACCGTAATAATAATATTTTAATTAACTACATCATTCTTCAACTACATTAATTAAATGTAGTTGAAGAATGATGTAGTTAATTAAAATATTCTAAAAACTACATCTCTTAAATTAGGAAGAAACTGCAAAAAGCCTCGGCAAGATAACTGCGAAACTAGTTACTGTGTACAACGCCCCCACAATTATTTCATGTCACTCGCCAGTAGTACTTCGTCGCAGATGTTCTCGTTATAGGGGATGATGATATTTAAGTTCAGTAATGTTGGGGTATAAATTTTGATTAAGATAACTGAAGAACAGAATTTTAGTAGTATAATTTGTTTGTCGGATTATACAGTAAATTTTAAGATCGCCAAATTTGGGCATCAAAATTCCCAAGATAGAACTAAAATTTAGATAGATACCTTTATGATTATATTTTTAATTTATACGTTTTGATTAACCTCTAGTATTTTGAACAATGTTTTGTTTACTGAATCGAAAGGAAAATTCTTAAATAGCCTAGACCAAGTGATTTCCTCATTTCTTTACAACAGACGCTATCGAAGTTTACGACAAATTTCATAACATAGCTATTGAGTAACACAAATGTGTGCGTTCTGCAGAAAATATAAATATTTACATACGCTCTCTTGACGATGACTGTCTGAGATTGCAAGTGAAATGTAATTAGTGCTTACAATTTTTACCAGACTATAAAATTGGAATGATTTGGCTTTATTTTACGATAATTAAAATTAAGAATACTTAACTTCTTTTCTGCTTATGAATTCGTAACATTTCTCAAACGATTACTAATACTTGCGCAATCTATAAACCTTTATTTTTTTAATCGTAATGCCGGTCTTCAAGGAGGAATTTAAGGATTTTATATGTGTGAGACGCAAAGTGAAAATCTTTAGTTATGCAAGCATTTATTGACTAGTGTTACTGAATATCATTAATAAGACTGATACTTGCTTACACATACTTGCAAACGACGAAAGCTATAACTATAACAAAATCATCCCTTAAATATAAGCGAAGTGTAAAAAAATCTCAGTCTAGTTATCGTGAGCACAACATGTCTCCATTATTTGAAAAACTGGACCTTAAATAAAGGATACGAATATCTGGAAATTTTCCGGCAAGAATGGTACTAAATACACACCCGTATAATCGTAAAATTAATAGTTATTTGATTGCCTAACTGTTATCTGTACTATTTGACTACGTGGATAAACAATGCAGTACTAACAAAAAGTAATTATTGAACCATTTTACTTTGAATTCGGTAGTACATGTACAATCTATTATCTAAACTATTTGAATTAGAACTTCTTATCGTCTTGGTAACATCCGGTATAAAATTTGCAGTACAAGTTGCCGGTTTACTCATATACCTAGTACCGTACCTAAGTCGAAATAATCAAAATCAATGTTGAATATAGTCAACTGTTCAACAAATGCTCCGTTAAAAGATCTTGAAGTAAAATTATCTAATTAAATAAACAGACTCCAGCAACATCAGATCAGAACAACAACGTCCTTTTTGGTAAAAAAGCAGGTATAAATTATTACCAAAGAAAACAATTTACTAACAAATCTCGACACGTTGCAGGGCGTCCAAGTATAATGAGGAATTCACTGAAGCGAGATAATTTTACGTCCTAAGATTCCACATTAAAACTCAGTTTTATTGAGTTTTCAGTTCAGTAAAATAAATTTTGCTGTCACCAAATTCGTTAACATTTTGTATTGGAAAAATATGACATAAACTAACGTTAAAGTAAAATGCTGTTTTAACTGTTCATTTTAAATGTAATCATAATCATTAGACATTTTGATGAATAGTATTTCATAACTGAAAGTGTTTCTGTTCTTAGCTAGCTAAAACTGTACATTTGACGAGAAAGAAAGCGCTCGGTATCGGCAATATAAGTCGGCCATTAGCTTGCTATGTGCCGTTAGCTAAAGAGAAAGTAACAAACCAAATAGTTCGACTTGGTTTTGTTGACCATTTCTTTAATTATTGCCATATTTCGAACATATCCTTTACTGGTTTATTAAAAGTTAATGCATTCTTAATCTTTCACTACTTACCACACGACAAAAATAATCTCTTAACTCGCAGTTTTAGTCTCAAGGTTTCAGTTCAGGGAAGAGCCTCCAAAAATCTACAATACAAAAAAAATGTTGTCACAACAGCTGCAAACGACACAATTGGAAAGAGTTTCGACTGTACTGAAGCGCTGCTTGAACACTACTGAGCACTAACCCTCGCGCTAAGGTATTTTAAACTTACCCGTTCCCCGGCCATTTCGTTGGTGATGACGAGGATGAAGATATGTGGTTCAAGTGAGATAGCTATAGGGCACGTTCTGGCCGCGTGTTCAGCCAGTCATTACTCACACATCGGTAAATAGTTACGCATGCGTCGATGCTATTGATACGTCTGAATACGTCGAGGTCGACGTCACTGTCCGCTTTTTAGATCAGAGTACAATCTTGTAGTAGAATAGGGGCGGGGACGGAATTTTGAAGAACACATATGCAAAGTTCAGAAGAATCATGCACATTGTTCAACAGGTAAAACGGTCTTTTAAGCTCCGACTTATTTGTTGCCACAGACTAATTCAAACTTTTTCGAACTTATGTCATCTATTTATTACCTAGCTAAGCCACGTTTATTGGTCGAGTAAGTCAACAGTCAACGGGAATAATATGTTGTTGCGCGTTCCCATTTTCTCTAGAACGTTCTAGATAAATCTCGAAAATATTCTAATGTAATGTATGAATGCAAAATAATTTTCAAGGAGAATAGTGTTTCATCATTTAGCAAATTTACTTCATAACGATGGCGAGTATTTGGGTAATATTTCTACTACTAAACTTCACACTTATTATATTAACAAAATACTAATTAATAAGTAAGTACTTATCTACTAATTAATTTATTAACCTACTTCACTTGCTCATTTTATCGAGGAAGAAGGATAATCCAGGAGAAACATTAGATAAACATAACATAAATATTAACTTTTATTCAATTCTTGCATTTATATACTTTATAATTAGAACATGAGGAAGAACTCAGTAAAAATAAATTCTATTTAGGTAGATCACAAACATAACAAATGTAAGGTTGGCATTTGTAATTTGCTCTGTAAAGAGCATTCCAGAGGGTTCCTCCCCACTCCTTTTTATCATTCTTCTATGGAGATCCATAGAAGAACGATAAAAAGGAGTGGGGAGGAACCCATCACACAGATTAGATAGATTTGTCAATTGTACCCCATCTACAACTGTCAAGGATAACTTCCACTAATTGTAACGGAGCTGCGGAGGAATGATGAACCGAACTTCTTAAGGAAAGTGATGTAGGACAGGTAATAGGGAATCTCACCCTCCAGATTGTTCGTAATGTGCAATACTCCACTTTCATTTATTGTATTTCTGCAATATTAAGTTTGATTACAAGTTATATCCATAATGTAATTTGTAATTATCTATTACAATATCAGGTACTAGGTACTACATACAATAAATAGTCATTTATGAGAATTTATTAACACTAAAAAGTACCTACATAAATATGTAAATATTAGTCTCTCCAAATTTCTTGCTTCAAGCTGGCCGGATGAGTTGGTACGAGGTTTTATTTCGAGTTTTCCTTCTATTCGATATGATAATTTAAACGGTTTAAAATATTATTATTCCACACGAGTAAAATGTCACCTGTTACAGTATTGTATCGTGAGTATCTAGACGGAATTTTAGCATGTATGCAAAGTTGAATAAGAATCAGTCCAGTATAAGTTAGGGACACCGCAGACTAGATTTAGTTGCATTTTAGAAGCTAAAAAATTGGATACAGTCTCAAAATCGCCCGATGCGGACACTAAAAGTAACTATTCAGCGGTAGCAGGTGGCCCTTAAATATCATTAAGCACGTGGGGCTGCAAGTGCTTCATAGCCTAGAAAGGAATCCTAATCTCTTTTGCAGGATTATCTTCAATGCCTTAACAATATTGAAATAAAAGGAGTCATGCGGAAACATACTGACAAACAAAATTTACTTAGCTTAGCTTATCGTTAAAATCCGGTAACTGAGCTTAAGATATCTTTTAAAACAAATTTGAATACGGATAGAAATCTTGAATTTCACTTATTAAGTGTGTAAAGACGAACATTTAGTTTCAAATTATAATATCACTAGCTGGCGCCCGGTCGCATCACGCAAGAAGCTTTTTTCCGGGACAACAATAAGCCTATGTATATCCAGGGTCTTTGCTATCTGTATACCAAATTTCTGCCAGATGTATTAAGTACTGGGATATTACTAATGAAATAGCTTTGATAAATGATAATAAAATAGCTTTCCTACTTGAGCTTGACGCCTACAACCACACATATAAACAAACTCTTTAGCTTTATAATATTCGTAGATTACTCGTAGATCTAAACAAATTTGAATACGGATAGAAATCTTGAATTTCACTTATTAAGTGTGTAAAGACGAACATTTAGTTTCAAATTATAATATCACTAGCTGTCGCCCGGTCGCATCACGCAAGAAGCTTTTTTCCGGGACAACAATAAGCCTATGTATATCCAGGGTCTTTGCTATCTGTATACCAAATTTCTGCCAGATGTATTAAGTACTGGGATATTACTAATGAAATAGCTTTGATAAATGATAATAAAATAGCTTTCCTACTTGAGCTTGACGCCTACAACCACACATATAAACAAACTCTTTAGCTTTATAATATTCGTAGATTACTCGTAGATCTAAACAAATTTGAATACGGATAGAAATCTTGAATTTCACTTATTAAGTGTGTAAAGACGAACATTTAGTTTCAAATTATAATATCACTAGCTGGCGCCCGGTCGCATCACGCAAGAAGCTTTTTTCCGGGACAACAATAAGCCTATGTATATCCAGGGTCTTTGCTATCTGTATACCAAATTTCTGCCAGATGTATTAAGTACCGGGATATTACTAATGAAATAGCTTTGATAAATGATAATAAAATAGCTTTCCTACTTGAGCTTGACGCCTACAACCACACATATAAACAAACTCTTTAGCTTTATAATATTCGTAGAAATAATAAGATAATAAGTAGATGTTGTGTAACATTTTAATGGGCGTAATTTAGTAATGTCATTCGTTCGTCTGCCATTGCGTGTAATTTCCGTTATTAGAACGTGCATGAAGTCATAAATAGAATTTCTTGAATTGCAATATTTGCTTCGGCTTCGACACTTCCTGCTGATTCGGACATTTTTATTATCATTTAGTATATTAGAATAGTTTTGTTAGAGTTTATAGGTATGTATTCTTGTAAGACAATTGTGCCAATGAAATAATAATTTTGGGTTCCTTTTGAATCCTACTTCCTACTAATATTATAAATGCGAAAGTTTGTAAGAATGTGTACTTGTATGTTTGTTACTCTTTCACGTACAAATAAACTGAAACTTTATTAGAATAATATGACTTACACATCAGAATAACACAAAGGCATCTTTTTATTCCGGTAACATTTTTCTGTGGGAGACGGCACCTCAACTAGTAATCTCTTAGTTACAATAATCTGATAAAAAATATGTTGTAAGGTATTCCATTTTTTTTTTGTTTTGGTAACTTTTGCAATTACTTACTTACTCGTAGAATATAATAGCCAAATATACACAAATAACCATTATTCACAATATATTCTGATAAAAGCACAAATTCAAGTACCTCTGGATATTTTAATTTCCCGCGTCAAGGCGTGAAAAAGATTCCAATTTATTGCTTACCACCGTATCCAGAATATATATGTACGAAACAATAAAGCATAAAGTGTTTAGCTCGATATTCCAGTCTTCTGGGAATGTTTTCAGTCAGCGATGATTTGGAAGAAGTTATCGATGCATATATGTAGACACAACTTGACGCCCGCGAAACTGCACGCGTGGTGAAGTTTTCCCGTTCCCGTTTCCCACAGAAACTTGTTCCCAGGATAAAAAGTAGCCTATGTATTATTCTGATGTGAAAGCTATATTATTGTAAAGTTTCATCAAAATCCATTCTGTAGATTTTGCGTGAAACAGTAACAAATAATCCATACTTACAAACATTCGCGTTTATAATATTAGTAGAATTTAAGTACATTTCTTATGTAAACTTTGTTTTTTTTTAGTTATATATAAATATAGATAGTTGTATTCAATTTTAACTATGGATAAAAACACTTTTCATTTATCGTTATTTAGAGTTTTGGGATTCATTATTTTATCACATAAGTTCTAGAACCACAAGCATTACAAAAACTTCACCCAAGAAGATTCAAATCGAATATTCTGCAATCTAGCTACACAGGCCATGAATCGATTCCACGATAGTCGACTTTCTGTATCAAAAACTTCGATGGTATTTTTAGAGATGATTTCGTCAGATTTAAAAATATCCTAGTTCCACTGGGCCGTTATTTCCGGATAATTGACCTTTATTAAAGGCCGAAGACCGAACTTTAGACTAGTATCTCTAGTGTTGTCTCAACAATGCAAAATTGTTGTCTCATTATTGTAGCTTTCCTTAAAAAAACAAATACTTATGAGGTGACCAATAAATAGGCTAATTAAATTAAGCCAAAAATGAGTAATCAGGGAAAAAAACTTTAGTAATTTAAATCCTACTAATATGTATTATAAACGCGAAAGTTTGTAAGTATGGATGGATGTTTGTTACTCTTTCACACAAAAACTACTGAATGGATTTTGATGAAACTTTACAATATTATAGCTTACACATCAGAATAATACATAGGCAACTTTTTATCCCGGAAATAAGTTCCTGTAGGAAACGGAAACGGGAATAATTCACGCGTGCGAAGCCGCGGGCGTCAACTAGTTTGATATATTACATTTATACCATGAGGCGTCTTGATAAACATATCTACTAAAGGTCCTTCAGAGTGGAAATGTGCTGAGGATGAGGGGTTGAAGGTTCCATTTTTAAGTTTTCACTAATATTGTGAGGATTAGCTAATGCTAGAGCAACACAAACAGGAGCTGTGTGTGACGGCGATAAAGATGCTG
Organism: Thumatha senex; assembly: GCA_948477245.1. NCBI lineage: Eukaryota > Metazoa > Arthropoda > Insecta > Lepidoptera > Erebidae > Thumatha > Thumatha senex. The sequence continues at coordinate 11,883,089 of OX419735.1, forward strand.
CGTCTGAATAGTGCAGTCACACGGATGGTCCACGTTACTTGCATTCCTTCACATTGCGAGTAAGAGGGGCGGATCCGCTGGTGGAGTCACCTTTCCTGATGGTCACCCACGCCACTCAAACAACGATCAGTTTTTTCAATCTAGGTGTAGTGGTCACCCACTCCACTCAGATTTAATAAACTGATCTTTATTTGACGTCACTCGTAGAGGATTCAACTCAAAATTGAGAACTTCTGATGCAACCGGGGAAGACGAGAGACAGAAGAAAAGTATTTCATTCTATTCAGCATACCATGCTGAATAGAATACTGCAATGGTTTTGGAACATCCACATTTTTCGGTCTAAACTCTTTTCTAGAAGCCGTCAGAATCAGATGTGGGACAATCCCCATGCCAATTCTACATTTCAAAAGGCATTTCGTTGAGCGGCCATGCCTTGATGTGTGCTTAAGTAGCGGGGCTGATAATAATGATAATTAGGTGGAATCATATTTTTTTTCCATACAAATATTGCCATGTTATATTGAATTTAAATAATTAAAATATGAGCTAAATTTCAAACCACCAAATTCATGATAACGAAGCTAACTCAGACTGTTTACAAACCTGAAAATTATATTGTACACGGACATACTGCTAAAAGTTGGATACCTACTGGTAAACTGACAGCCGACACCCTCAGCTTTCTCGGAAGGCGATGTTTTACAAACAGAACTCATCAGACGAGAATAAACAATCAGCAATCTTATTCATAACATAACACCATTATGTTTCTGCCATTATTTAAACGAACCAAAGGTAGATAACCGTTATGACAAAAGAATTCATTTTAACAATCACCTTTAAAATTATGAGTATAATGATTATAAATGCTAAAGACATTTTTTCTGTTGATTGATAAGTCCTAAAATTGTAAGTATTATTGTCAATGGTAATAGGTGCCGATTTACTCAAGAGTTCTGCAGAAATGTCAGTACCTATTGTAGAACTGACGACTTGAATTGGTAGGGAAAATATATATGGAAAAAGTTATGATGTAATAATATTAATGGGAAAATATTATGATGTAAAATTATGGGAGAAGAAACAACTCACTACAGAACATTTAGCAAATTTATTTGTTCAAGATACAATGTTTCAAGCAATATTGTGTTCCTTAATTGATTCCTTATTTAAAAAAGTAAAATTTTACGAGTAGAACTTTTTAAGTTAAACAATTCTAACAAAAAAGCGAAATATTTATAAAATATTTTGGGTTCTATGGAGAAATACAGGATGAAGTTCTCTGTATTACTTATTTCCAGACATGCAAAGGGCTTCAGTGTGTCCAAATATGTAACAATCCACACACATTTGGGTGCAATGCATAGAGTATAATATACCTTAGCGAAACCTAAGGAACCCAAGCCACCTGCCAGTGGAACAGCTTATTAACAGATAAGATTGATTTGAAAAGGGAATGAAAACTTGAAACAAAAGCCTGTACCAACCGTAGAAGCTTCTAAAAATTTGAGAGAAGCCTAAATCCAGCAGTGGACTGTGATAGGCTAATTTGATTGATTGGACGCTAACAACGGTTGATTGCCAGGTACGTCATCAATCATTGTAAAAACATATTTGGTAACCTTCTGTGCTCGAATACAAGATATTTGATGAAAGCATGAAAATATTATTTACATAGAAACTACGTTTAAATTAACATACCTACGTTTAAACATGCCTATTTATAATACTGAAACAGTTGCTGTGCGTCTAAGCTTACAATGGAATATCACGCTTTAGTCCAGCTCTACTGCCCGACACGTGTCTTGTCGGACACGAGTGAGAAAAATCTTTTTTACAGAGTATATTAGGTGACTGTTTGGTGTTTTTGTTTATGCTTCTTAGGATAGGTTATATTTAAAAAATAAAAATAGTTTAAGTACTTAGTTTATTTATTATTTTCTGTAAAGTGTAGCGATTTACAAATAAATAAATATTTCTTTCTTTCTTACTTGGGTATTGTATATTTCTTACTTATATCCTGAAGAAAAAATCTTATTAGTGCCCATCATTGTTGCACTGCAGCACATGTTCACTACACGAAAACCTTCTTCCTGAAATTGTAAAAAAGAAAAAAATGTGTGTTCCCTGGAGACCTGGACTCGGAACACCGAGTTCAGGTCTCCAGGGAACAGGGTTTTACTCTACAACAGTAGAGTTGGCGAAAGTAACAAGGTAAAAGTACATATATGCGACCTCGGTGGCGCAGTAGTAGTGTATACGACTGCCGTCCTGAGTTCCCGGTCGGAACAAATATTTGTGTGAACCACAAAATGTTTGTTTCGGAGTTTTGGTGTTTCCTATGTATAATATGGATGTATTTAAAAATACATAAGTATGTCTATCAGTTGTCTAGATCCAATACCACAAGCTTATATTAGCTTACATTGTTGTTTGTGCTGTGTAAAAATTACCCACAATATTTATTTATTTTATTTATATTATCATTTTCTAACCAATATAAATTTTAAAGAAGATTTGGAATAAACATTTACCCTCGCACCCAAAGCTACAGTAGGTAATTATTTTGTCTATCAATCATTCAACCAACCCATCACAGTTTACTGGTGGACGTGGCCTCTCCCCTAAACGGCGTAGTGTGAGAATGTCCCAAAATATTTATTTCTTTTTCGTTATTATTGGATCGAAGCGAATGAAGTGACCTCCATTCTACCCCGATTCTGATTTTCGCTTTGTCCTCAAACTCCTCCCAAACCACTCAACACTTTTTGGCCATAATACGACATCTAGCCATAGATGGTTTAAAAAACATAAAACATACTTTCACACCTTTTTCCCCGAAGGGGTAGGCAGAGGCGTACTATACGCCCACGTTTCACCGTATGCTTTTTGCTTTTTGTCCCACGTAACAGGTGGTGAGCCCATTGCCGTGTTGAAATGGACAGGTGCAGGTTGTAGCGACCTGCTATTGAATTTTTTCAAGCCATAAGGCATTCAACTGGCTTAACGACTGCCATGTTACTGGCAACCGGGACCAACGGCTTAACGTGCCTTCCGAAGCACGGAAACGCTCGCAAATATAAATGCCACAAAGTGGTCAGCCATCCGAGGACCAGCCTTAGTGAAAGTTGCTTAACGCAGCGATCGTTTACAGAACACTACGTCCGCGGGGCCACGAGCGCTAGATGGTTTAGAAAAAATAAAATCTAAAATCGGACATACCATGGAGGAATAATCACCGAATGGAAAATAGGCATCGACAAAATAACTCGAAAATGTAGAAATATAATTTAGCATTTTGGGATGCACCTGCAGGTGGGCCGACATCAAACTGAAAAAAAAAATTGACAATATATTATTATATTCTTACTTCTTGTTACACCGAATACCATTCGGAAATGGTGACGGCAAAACGCTTTGCTCCAATAAGTACCTAATATTGTCTTGTTACACTAAAACCTTAGATTATATAAGCACCCAGATACCGCGTCCAGTACAACGCGTGTCGTCAAAGTTGATGCCACTTTTTTAGCCATGTGTGGGTAAGCCACGCCCGGCGCGAGTATATTACGTACGTCGTTGCGTTTGTGTGCGTCACGTGTGCGGCAATGACCGTATTGCGTCGCGATGACTCAATACGGTCATTGGCGGGCGGATTGACCGACATACCCGAAGTAGTGTATATTTTTTGGCTGCATTTTCGTCGCGCGCATTAGTAATCTGGGTGTTTATATAATCTAAGACTAAAACGTTTATACTAACACAGTACAGCAATATAATATACAAGATTAGCACGATTTCAGTATTTTAAACAGTTTGTTAAACATGATATTGTGAGTTAATGTTTTACGAAATTGTTTATATTTCCGGTTGACATCTTTGTGCGTAGCGTACCATTATTTATATATCCATATCCATATTTATCCAATTCCAGTTTTTATTGCACGCCTCATAAGCGAAGCGTTGAGGTGGGTACTACTGTCACTTCACGCAAAACATCTGATTTTTCAAACTTAAAATGTCTCTATTTATCATATATTGCACTTGTAAAATAATATATACACACACATATCAAGAAAAAACACTATTTTTAACACTCATGATATTTTTGATGCCATTTTTGTTATTTAAACTAGTTAAAAAACTGTTTAAAAAAGTTCCGTCTTGGACGTCCGTGTGTCTGTATGTTACGGATTATTTTCTTGCTAACACGATAACGACGAAATACTTTACTAACCGAGTCTTTTTTTTTCTCTTACGCTTCAGTATAATTAGGAATAGAACCCTTTCAATTTTCACGGTCTGATTCGATGTTGTTTAATTGTTATTATCTTTTTTTCAATATTTTCAAATATGATCGTATACTAGCGTCATCTATGGTAAGAGTTGTGTACTGTCTAATACACATTCTCGTAAAGTTGTTAACAATTGCGAATATAGATGTCGCTGTCCACAACTCTTGGCTGGTACAATAAAAAGGAACGACTTTAGTTTTAATTTTTAATATTTAACTTTTTTTTTATAATATAATAAAAGCGTGTGAGGCGTGCGCTTTTGGATTGTCCAAACTTTTTTATTTTATTTATCTATCAAGCCAATTCCCATAAGGGGTAGCAAAGGCATATACAACCACTTTTCACCATGTTTATTCTTGTCCCACGTAATAGGTGGTGAGCCCATTGCCGTGTTCAGATAGACAGACGCAGGTTGTGGCTTGCTGGTAAAGTTGCCTAACGCGGTGATACGCGGGGTCACAACCTCTTCACCATTGAAATCCTTGTATTATTTGTTTTTGTTCACTATCTTTTATTTTTTTTAAAACCTTTTGGCTAATACTATTAAGACATCATAATTTTTAAGCAAGCTATTTTCAGACTATGGACGAAGTCACAAGCATGAAAAGACTACTAGTTCCATTTTTAGACTATTTTGCCCAGATGAGTTAAAGGATAGGTATTACGAGTATAACTTTGTGCATAATGCACTACAAAAGAAGCTTATATTCTTCTAACAACTCATTTTTTTTTAATCTGCTTGTTCGCTAAATTTACTAGTGACTCATGTCATTGTTACATAATGTTAAATAGTTTCAACGGCTTTATCACTTATTACTGACATGTAACTAGTTAATTAACGCACCAATTAAGACAGTTACTTGATGGATTAACTTACTACGTAAAGGGTTTGAAGAAGTTGACAAGTGCTCGGGCTTGAAAAACCACTTCACGTTTCTCCGGTCTCCAAGTAGATGCGAAAATATAGGACTGAGTAATATTGTAGGATATTTTTACACAACGGCAACTAGCTCAAAGCAAAGTACATTTATAAATTTACTGTGCCCAAAGTAAGCTAATATAGGATTGTGGTATGAGATCTAGATAACTGATAAACATAGAAATGGTACTTATTTTTACCGTGACAGTGGAATGATAGTGTCTTGCACTAACGTAAACATGTTTATAAATTTGTATATACATAAGTAGATTGTTATACTTACATAGAAAACACCCAAACTCAGGAATAAACATTTGGCAATCACACAAACATTTGTTCCGACCCGGGAATCGAACCCTGGACTTCAGCGCAGCAGTCGTATAAACTACCACATACGCCACTGAGTGTTTAATATCAACTTGCACCACATCTTTACCATGATTTCATGAAGTTAATCTATTAAAGCGATGAGCCTAATAAGTAGTCAGATATCCCCACAAACGCACAGGTTGAGTCTTCTTAGCATTCAACTCGACCTGTCTCAATTCTGCTATTTTACGTTAGCGCAAGACTTTTCATCATCATTCTACTGTCAGGCTAAAAATACCATTTCTATGACTATCACTACATATTATAAAACAAAGTGCACCGCCGCGTCGGTCTGTCTGTTCGCGATAAACTCAAATACTACGGCACCGATTTTCATGGTGTTTTTTCACCAATGGAGAGAGTGGTTCTTGAGGAATATTTTAGTATCTAATTTGTTAAGTTTTTGTTTACAACATAACGATATTTATTCAAAAAAAAATCCGTAGCCCTTTGAGATAATACAAAATAATGTAAGGTGGGACTATGTATCTTATTATATGGAGTAAGATAGGATACATTTTATCTCCGTTTTGCCACGGGAACGATCACTACGCGGATGAAACCGCGGGGCGTTCGCTAGTTTTTTTTTTATAATTAGACAAGTAAATGTCTTTTCGCCATTTTCACACTTAAATAGTGGCAATAATTTTATAAAATAACTGTATTTCTTAAAGATAATGTCGTTTTAACAATAAACTCGTTATCTGTATTTTAAACAAAATTCATGACGAGCTAGATAGTTAAAACTTAGATCGAGTCTCAGAAGTAGAAGAAATTGTTTTAAAAAAAAAAGGATAATTCATACATTCTAGTCCGTAGGTTATTTGTTTTTAAAATAAAAAATATTTTAGAGTGACAATAAAAATACTTACGATAACATACAATAACATGGGGTGCCACTTGCCGGCTCGTAGTGATTTAACCTCAGGCCTACCCTGCGAGCCGGTTTAGGGTGAGGCGGAACATCGCGGGGTTTAGTGGGTAGGACGGCCCCTCTCTCATGGGCCGGGAGTCTCAAACACCGTGATGACCACACACAGGGAGACGGTGCGTTAATGCATTCCCCGAGAAACCAATAAAAAAAACAGAAATTAGGACATTCTCACCTTTTTTTTTTTAATTTAAACTGTCCTTTGAAATAATCCAAAAAACAAATCCAACCACAACCTCTAAACAATTACCTACTTACTAAAAAACCCAAACTGATCACCGTCCTCCTATAAGTCAAACTACCTAAGTGTGACCAAAATGATATAGCTACGACTACTAAAATGTGATGAGTGCTATTGAACTAATTACTTTCAAGAAGACATTACAATAAACTCTTATCAAGTAACAAATTAGATACTTCACAAAAGTTCTTGGTATTTCCGCACCAAACATGGCTTGATATCAAATATCGGCTTTGTAATTGAAGGCGAAACCAAACTTAAAGTGTAGTACAGGCTACTACTGCTGCATGTAATACACGTAGACATGCCATTATCACCAGGGGGCCTGAGTCTATTTCTTTCGTGTCGAAATAGAATCGAAAACGTCGCTCAATAGAATGCCACCAGTAAAATTCTCGAAAATTCGTCTACTATTACAATCGTACTCCAATAGACTTCGGTCGGCCGATAGAATTCTACCAACACGTACCAAATTACCAAACAAAAATCTAACTAGATAGTACCTAGCAATTAATAACTAATAACCATTAACAATTCAGTAGTTAGGTACTATTCTTTACAATTCGTCATGCTACGGCAAAATGTACCTATAATTCACGATTTTTTTTTAAAAAACTCGATAATTCTGGAGTCATAAACTTAAGGTAGGTAATTGCCGTTCTAAAAAAACATTTATATACCTACTCCCTTGAATTCAATTTAAGGTTTACAAAGTGAATTAAAAATTAAACCTAATAAATTACAACATGGCTAAAATAAATATAAACCAAATATTGGTAGAAGTAGATCAACAAAATGAAGAAAATAAAATCTTTGTCAGATTACTTTTTTTAATAGCTTCGGTGTTGACGTTGATAGCTCAGTATTGTGCTGTGGATGCCATTTCCTTTGGATATAAAACTTTTACATAGACGATTTATAAACATTGGCCGATGTTTATAGAAAACAGACCATTATTTCGTATAAACGTAAACGTTATAGAGGAAATATGAATACATACCTATCTGCTTTCCTGACACCTCTCGCTCAACAGTTTCAGTAAATCTCTAGTTTCAACTATACAGTTGAGACATATACAGGTAATACTAGGTACCTACCTCAATTACACTCACGCGCGAGCCACGAGACGAGCTGCGAGACGAACCGCGAGCCGCGAGTGGAAAAACAATAACATTTTTTCGAGGTCGCGGCTCGTCTCTCAGCTCTTCTCGTGGCTCGCGCGTGAGTGTAAATGTGGTATAATATGACTTCCCCGAATCCTTATTTATTTATCTTATTTTATTTATCTTCTATTTTTTACATTATCTTGCAATACACGTAACGGTGTCAACTTGACGCAAATCATAAAAAAATATTAAATTATTTTTTAATTTTCTTCCAAAATTACAATTTAATTTTTGAATTATTTTATTTACTACTACAACTACACATATTTATATTAAAACTTAAGGGTTTAAAAATATTTTTTTGCCTAACGTTACGTAACATGGCCACTTAGGTACGTACAATACGGGTGAGTGCTATTTTTGTGAGTTCTGAGGTACATAAATATGTATGTAGCTCCTGCATGTAGCTTACCAGTCGGTGAGCTACATAACCAATAATAAAGGACAGTCCCAAGTTTACTATCAGGCAACAATTTTCAATTATGTAATTGTTTTTGCAGATCTTCTACACAAATAACTTAGCAACAAACGACCTTCGGCGGATATTCCATTTAGGTATATAACCTTCTTGGAAGCTTAGTGGAATGTTCCACGAAAACCCATAACGTCCACTTCAGGCAATTAGAGAAAATGGTGGAAATTTTCGATAGTAATATTGGCTACGTATTTATTCAAACGCTGATGAGCTGATATATAAAGTCCTTGTTTGGATTCCGGTAGCGAAGTGGTTGATACCAACCTGCATAATTCCTGAGGGGGTTGTCAGAGGTGAATTACGTACCCAAATTTTTCAAGTAGTTTTGTTGAATCGAGGTCGTAGAGGCAAGCTTATCGCCGTAACCGGGCACTCGTAAAAAAAAATGTATAACAATTCTTGTTATAAAAATTCCAACAGCCAGGACAGATATTACACATCCATACCATCTCTGCAGTCCGAGTAAAATGTGAAATGGACAAATAAGTATTTATGAAAAAGATACATTTTATTAAGACTCGATGCAGTTACTCTCGGAGTATAATATTTGTACAATTTTAATTAGACTTGATTATTTCAAAGTGGTCCATTTCTTCCAATTGCTGTGACACGTGCACGAATAAAAGAAAAGAAAAGAAAAGAATCTACCTACCGCAATTACCAAGACCAGAATAAGCAATGTCTAACATCCAATCAATCATGAATTTCTCCCTGAATAAAATGCCTTTGCCACCCCAGCAGAGGCATATTATACGCTAACATTTCACCGTGTGCATTTTGTCTCACGTAACGGGTGGTGAACCCATCGCCGTGTTGAAATGGACAAGCGCCGGTTGTGACAACCTGCTATTGAATTTGTTCAAGCCCCTGAGTTCTTTAACTTAGCTTAACGACTGCCATTTTACTGGCATCCGAGACTAATGGCTTAGCGTGCCTTCTGAAGCACGGAAACGCTCGTAAATGAAAATGGCACAAAGTGGTCACCCATCCGAGAAACAGCCATACCGAAAGTTGCTTAACGCAGTGTAGAACACTGAGAGGGACCACGAATGCTTCGACATGTGTAACATCCAATATTCTTTCTTATGTAATACCTGGTATCAATTCTTTGTTGTATTTTTTTAATATTTTGTTCGACAAAATGACGCCGCCCGCTTGATGGAAAGTCGAAGCGACATTTTGCAAATTGAGGGCCACTCTCATAGTCAAGAATATATCGTCTATAGACATCAATAATATTGACTGTAGTCTATGGACGGCGCAAAGTTATAAAGAACTGGAAATGGTAAAAGGAGTGCAATAAGTGTGCTGGTAGAGCGTTCCATTTGCTATGGTTCGAAAGAGAAACAATATATTAAATCATTTCAAGCAAAGATTTTAAAAATTGTAAACAAGAATACTTACGCCTCCTTGTACCATGCGTACCTGCAGAGCGGCAAAGACCCAAGCGACGGAACTCAACATTGCCTCTGGCTCAAACCGGAGGTGATCGATTTCAATCACAAGTGCAGGAGCAAATTATTATTACTTTTTAAATTTTAACGTTTTCACGATAACAATATATATAATAAAACATGCAGTAACTAAATCAACTTCTAGGTACTTTGCAATGATGAATATCTACGTACACGTACCTACGTGATTTTCATAATTTCCATTAGGAACCATAATTTTTAAAAAATCCATAGAAAAATTATGATTCTAAAATAAGTATGAGACCGGGGCGGTTGCAACGCATTTTCGTCTTACTAACATGTTGTTCATTAGTCGCGGTAAACATGTTAGGGTATTTTTCCTATCAAAATTGTTAGGCCACGCCCCTAACGTGTTAGATAAACATGTTAGTAACACGAAAACTATCCATTGCAGCGGACCCGGCTTTGGTCATTCTCCGTATATAGGTATTACTCAGAAGTCTTCGGTACCTACCTCTAAATCAACTAGTGTATACTAGTCATACATACAAATAAAAAATCTAAAACAGATGTAGGATGGGTAACGTTATTTGCCTATACTGGTAAAGATGCCAGTGCAGTGTACCAGTATCTCCAGAAGTAGAAGCACCGTGTTGATTTAAAGTATTATTGCGATCCTTGTTAAGGAGTTCACGAGCAGCGAACGACTTGGCTATAGTGGCTACAGGTACTACCTATTAGCACGAATTACTAAACTGGCTACTCATGGTAAATATATGTAGGTACATATACTTCTGTGTACACGTATTATTCCAGCAGCCTACAGTCATCTGCTGACTTTCGATTCAATTTCAACCACCCACCTCTATTATTATTTCCCGTGGGTAGACTTAACTATCTTCACGCTGTATCCCTGACGGGGTAGTCAGAGAGGACAGATCGCCAGGCTTCGCGATCCATGCATACTTCTTTCGCTTCTTCGAGATTCATCAATCGCTTCATACACGCACGTCTGGGTATCCGAGTACTTTTGACCTTTCCGTTTTTGAGCAATCTGCTCACGTGGTCTTCATATGTAAGTCTCGGCCTTCCCTGACTCCTTCTACCCTCTACTTTTGAACAATATATATTCTTCGTCAATCGTTCCTCACTCATTCGTTGGACGTGTCCAAACCAACGGAGCACGCCTTTTTCCAGCTTAACGCTGACACTTTCATTCAAACCTGCCATATTGCGTATCACTTCGTTACGTATTCGGTCGGCCAAGGTAACGCCGCACAATTTTCGAAGTGATCGCATCTCCACAGCATTCAATTTACTTTCATGCATCTGCTGACATACCCAGGTTTCACTACCGTAAAGCAAAGTTGGCACTAGCACTGCGTTATGAATCGCCAGTCGTGCTTCTTTTACGATGCTTTGTCGCTTTACTAACTGGGACAAAGCACCGTTAACTTTGTTTCCGGCAGCTACTCGCCGTTCTACATCCGAATCACATCTTCCATCCGCGCTAAACATACTTCCTAAATACACAATTTCATTCACTTGCTCTAAACGTTCCTGGTTTACTCTAATCTCGCATTTAGTTCTTACGTCACCTCTTTCAAATACTAGAACCTTAGTTTTACTTGCATTCAAGCGGAGACCCTTACTTTCACACCCCTCTTTCATATTAGTGACTAATGCCTGTAGGTCGGCTTCTGACGAGGCCATGAGCACCGCATCATCAGCGTACAGCAGACAGTTTACTGTAAAGTCACCCAAATTCACACCCATATTAAAATCTTTCAACTTCTGCAGGCAACTGTCCAGATACACTATGAACAGCCAGGCGGACATGACACATCCCTGTTTGACGCCTGTACAGACATCAAAAAGAGGTGACACATCCCCCCCTACTCGCACGCAAGCCTTACAGTCCCTATAAAGCGACTGTATTGCCCGCAGTAGCGAGCCGTCCACACCATATCCTGGCAGCAAGTCCCACAGCGTTTCTCTCACAACGTTATCAAATGCTTTCTCTAGATCCACAAAAGCGCAGAAAACCTTCTGGCTAAGAGCCAGAAACTTTTCCGCGATCATGCGGAGAGAAAACACTTGATCCATGCATCCTCTTCCACGTCGGAATCCGCATTGAGCCTCCCATAAATACCGTTCAGACTTTTCTTGCATTCGTGCCGTTATAACCTTTGCATACACCTTACTAGCTAAGCTGACCAAGCTGATCGCCCTGTAGCTGGAGCAGTTTAGGCGCGAGCCTTTCCCTTTGTAAATAGGTACTACAACTGCTACTCGCCAGTCATCCGGGACCTCACCTGTCCGCCAGCACAAGTTGCATAACAGACATAGTGTGTCCCAGACACGCGACCCACCGTACTTGATCATCTCAGCAGTAACTCTGTCTTTTCCCGCAGCCTTACCACATTTCATACTTCTTATCGCTTGTTCTATTTCTTTCATACTAATGACTTCAATGACATCGGGATCCGGAGCATCGAAGTGAGCTCTACTTCCCGATGTGGCATCTCTGTCTTTTCTTGCATACATCTTTCCATAATATTCACTCCATCTCTGCAGGACGTCACTTTGGTCTGTTAGGACGTCATTGTTAACACTAAGTACTTTATTCATACTGCAGATTGCCGAACAACTTCGGGTCTTGCCTACCTCTTTCCAGAAGAGCTTGGCATTAGCCCGAAAATTGGACGACAACCTTTCATCCGCTTTTATTCTGCACCTTTCACGAGCTTCTTCTATCAGTGCCTTCGTGTTAACTTTCTGCAGCTTGTATCTCTCTTTCATATAAAAATCATTCCGCGAGGCTAAGTAGTCTAGCCATGCTTTTTTCTTCATTCGAACTGCTTCTTTCACTTCTTCATTCCACCATGCATCACGCTTATTACTACTGCCTCTTTTCGTTTCTCCACACACAAGTCTTCGGTACCTACCTCTAAATCAACTAGTGTATACTAGTCATACATACAAATAAAAAATCTAAAACAGATGTAGGATGGGTAACGTTATTTGCCTATACTGGTAAAGATGCCAGTGCAGTGTACCAGTATCTCCAGAAGTAGAAGCACCGTGTTGATTTAAAGTATTATTGCGATCCTTGTTAAGGAGTTCACGAGCAGCGAACGACTTGGCTATAGAGGCTACAGGTACTACCTATTAGCACGAATTACTAAACTGACTACTCATGGTAAATATATGTAGGTACATATACTTCTGTGTACACGTATTATTCCAGCAGCCTACAGTCATCTGCTGACTTTCGATTCAATTTCAACCACCCACCTCTATTATTATTTCCCGTGGGTTGAAGCCATAGATATCTTTTACTAAAGTTGAAGCCTATGACCTAGGCTCAAAACCATCAGAACATCGCCAATCGGCTGCCTATAGCATAAACCTCCCCCAATCTTTGGGGGAGGTTTATGCTATAGGCAGCCACAACTTTCGACTTGAGTATAGGGAAATTTGTTGATCAAATCCTTTATATAAGACCATCTACCTATCATTATTGTCTACCTGTTATTATAGTTTGTCGTTAGAATTTTTATTTATATAAATTTGGACAGTTTTTAAAACTTAACACTCTCAGCCAACGCGACGCAATATTATAAATTGAATAGGCTGTACGAAGACGCTGCATAAGTCTTTTTTTTATTTGTTTTTTTTATACGGACAAAATAAATCCCCTTCTGAATACAAACCTGCTAAAACTGTTCCTAAACATCTGGTGACCGTATAAAGACTTTAACCTTTATTTATTATATGTGTATTATGACACTAATAATAATGTACAATCAATGTTAACTACTGACCTCAAGTTCAAGAGTGTAATAATAACTGTTTCAGATAGCGAAGTCTAAATATGACTCGTTGCGCAGCAAATATCATGAATAGATCTCATGATATGGCCAGGCTGTCTTTGAGACACGAACACATAAAGGTGGGTCCACATTAGCGACATTTTGCCAAAATAAACACCGTGACCCTTACAATGTCAACTGATTTCAACTAACCCTTATAGTTTAAGCTTTAAGTAGGTACCTACAGCTTTTCAAATATTTTGTAACGAACTATCTTCACGCTTTACGCTGACGGGGTAGTCAGAGAGAATAAGTTTGCATGGATCATGAAACCCGGTGATCGGTTTCACGATCCATGCATACTTCATTCAAAACTATCAGGTGCGTGTAATTCTGCACCGATAGTGTGGACGGGATTTGTTATGGGTGTCCTATCAATGTTCAGTTCATATCACATTCCCATAAAAAAAGGTCTCTGTAAAAGTACACCTGAAAACGTTTAGGTGTACTTATGTTTTAAATAGACATCGCTGTTTTGGTGAAATATCCATTATTGCGAGGTGCAGAAGTTCTTCTTTCGAAAAAACTACGACCACATGCACCTAGACCTACAAAGTCTACTAGCTTACTCCTGAAACAAGCAACATTCAAGAGCACCAGGCCTGTGACTTACATCGATTCTGATATGTATTATCGAGTGATGAGACTCGCTCGTTTGCTATCATATTGGGAGATCAGACGGCAGTCGTTCTTGGCAACGCCGTAAATAAAAAGCCTTTAAAAGTGTATCTCGGGTTGAAAATACAGAGAGGATTTGCAAGATAAAATGTAAAAAAATTGTGGTAACCTTTTCGGCATACAGTGTCCATTGACGTCAGAGATCTCTGAAACAGACTTTTGTATTCATTAACTTTACGATTGCATCCTGATAAGTATGCAATCATTATTCTAGACTACACTAGATTATCTGGTCTTTGCAAGTCTAGTTGCATTCCATTCTGTTAGAATAGTATTACCAGTACTATTATTGAATACTATATTATATAAGTACTTTGTACTTCTCAAGTAATTCTATGCGAACAAAGTCGCATTTCCAACTAGAAGTTTAATATTTCCTTAAGTACCTACCTAGGTAGATAGTACTATTTCCTATTATGTAATGACAATGTCCTTTTCTGTAAAAGATTTAAGCCATCTACTGTAGCTAAAACCAGTCACAGTTCTATGGTATCCGTGACAAATAGACACAACACATGTATAATGAATTTATAACATGGCGCTAGACAACAGACTAATGGCCGGTTTCAATATTCTATCTTCAGTTAAAAATAGATTGCTACCCAGATAAACAGTTGAATTTTTAACTTTTGTGACAGATAGTTCAATGTCGTAGGTAAATATTTCTATCTATCTTTGGTTATTGAAACCTAAATATAGGAAGGTACCGATGGTAACTATTTTGACATTATTTTAGACATTAGTAAAATATAGATAGGTTATTGAGACCGGCCGTTTATTAGTCAGTTCATAATAGATAAGTAGTAAAAAGCCTAGAAACGGAAAATATCTAACTTTGAAGATTTTTGTTTACGTATTTTAATGAGAAAAAATGTCACGGTCGAGCAAGATTCGTACCTACTCAAATTTTTTTCTTGTTTTAGACCGCCAAGCTATTGAGTAATCATTTTACTATCATAGTTTCCTTTACAATAGAATAAAAATAGACCCTACTGTAGTAGTGTACTGTTTATTTAAAAATTTTAGAAGTAACTATGTAAATTTATTGATCGCACAGACTTTCGTCAGTAAACAGTTGGTACCTTAGTTCTTAAGTCTAATCTATGTAGTTGGCAACCTATATTATAACAGAAAAGTAAATAGTACTTTTTCAGATAAAGAACAAGAAAAATAGTTAGGTATCCCACGAAACAGGTAATCCCAGGTGTTGAAAATCGACAGACGTAGAAATTGGTGACCTGCTTTTAAAAATTTTCTAGCCGTCCATTAGGCTTTCGATTTGGCTTAACGACTGCCATGTTACTGGCAAATAGGACAAACGGCTTAACGAATGGAATCGCTCGTAAATGGAAATACCACAAAGCCACCCATCTCAAGACTATCCATAGCGGAAGAAGCTTAACGCAGTGTTTGTTTACTGAGTAAGCGGTGCTACGAGCGCTTCAGCGTTAATTTGGTACTCATTTCCTTGAAAGGTTTTATAAATATTCACAATACAATAAGATCTAAAATTTCACGCCACTAGACACTTAAAAAAAATATTAGCTCGATATGTCTTCAGTTTGCTATAATTGCTATACGATATTCCACCTTAGATGGATCTCAAATAAGAATTCGTGACACTATATGTGTCACGAATTCTTATTTTACTTTAACTGACGAAGTGCCGGTCGATGGCACCTTACATTACATTAAGGCTTGGTATTCCTGCCGAGGCCACGCTTTAGAGTTTTTTAAAACAATGCGAATCGTAGAAGAAAGGGTTTTTGATTCTGAAAAAGAGATATATGTTAGTTAAGGATTTAAGCTAGTCAAAATGGCTTCCTATTACAAAATCTAATAAACTTCACTTGATAGAAAAACATCCCAAAGTTGCCCCCTTTCGAAATGCTTTTTCAATGCCAAATCTAAACAACAGATAATTTTAATAAAATTTTAATACACAACTACAGCTACTAAATATTTACAGACTTATATAGTGATTCTTATAGAACAAATGTTTAAATAATATCAGATTCGCGACGCTGAGGCTCTGTTCATTCGCGCGCTGGCGCTTACTGAGGTAGGACCTGTGTTAGGTTTTTTCGTTGCGCTCCCCTTGCTATTTTTTCGCAATGGCACAGTATATTTATGAGAGCAGTAAGCATTCCATCATCGAGCGTCTGTCCCAGTTGCATCTCGCGACGCTGGCGAGTTAGCTTTATATAGTGTATATATATGAGAGTTATATACGGCAATGGACTCACCACCCATTACGTGGGACAGGAATACACATGGTGAAAAGTGGGCATATAGAAGTATGAAATGTGGTAAGGCTGCGGGAAAAGACAGAGTTACTGCTGAGATGATCAAGTACGGTGGGTCGCGTGTCTGGGACACACTATGTCTGTTATGCAACTTGTGCTGGCGGACGGGTGAGGTCCCAGATGACTGGCGAGTAGCAGTTGTAGTACCTATTTACAAAGGGAAAGGCTCGCGCCTAAACTGCTCCAGCTACAGGGCGATCAGCTTGGTCAGCTTAGCTAGTAAGGTGTATGCAAAGGTTATAACGGCACGAATGCAAGAAAAGTCTAAAAGGTATTTATGGGAGGCTCAATGCGGATTCCGACGTGGAAGAGGTTGCATGGATCAAGTGTTTTCTCTCCGCATGATCGCGGAAAAGTTTCTGGCTCTTAGCCAGAAGGTTTTCTGCGCTTTTGTGGATCTAGAGAAAGCATTTGATAACGTTGTGAGAGAAACGCTGTGGGACTTGCTGCCAGGATATGGTGTGGACGGCTCGCTACTGCGGGCAATACAGTCGCTTTATAGGGACTGTAAGGCTTGCGTGCGAGTAGGGAGGGATGTGTCACCTCTTTTTGATGTCTGTACAGGCGTCAAACAGGGATGTGTCATGTCCGCCTGGCTGTTTATAGTGTATCTGGACAGTTGCCTGCAGAAGTTGAAAGATTTTAATATGGGTGTGAATTTGGGTGACTTTACAGTAAACTGTCTGCTGTACGCTGATGATGCGGTGCTCATGGCCTCATCAGAAGCCGACCTACAAGCATTAGTCACTAATATGAAAGAGGGGTGTGAAAGTAAGGGTCTCCGCTTGAATGCAAGTAAAACTAAGGTTCTAGTATTTGAAAGAGGTGACGTAAGAACTAAATGCGAGATTAGGGTAAACCAGGAACGTCTAGAGCAAGTAAATGAAATTGTGTATTTAGGAAGTATGTTTAGCGCGGATGGAAGATGTGATTCGGATGTAGAACGGCGAGTAGCTGCCGGAAACAAAGTTAACGGTGCTTTGTCCCAGTTAGTAATGCGACAAAGCATCGTAAAAGAAGCACGAATGGCGATTCATAACGCAGTGCTAGTGCCAACTTTGCTTTACGGTAGTGAAACCTGGGTATGTCAGCAGATGCATGAAAGTAAATTGAATGCTGTGGAGATGCGATCACTTCGAAAATTGTGCGGCGTTACCTTGGCCGAACGAATACGTAACGAAGTGATACGCAATATGGCAGGTTTGAATGAAAGTGTCAGCGTTAAGCTGGAAAAGCGCGTGCTCCGTTGGTTTGGACACGTCCAACGAATGAGTGAGGAACGATTGACGAAGAATAAATATTGTTCAAAGGTAGAGGGTAGAAGGGGTCAGGGAAGGCCGAGACTTACATATGAAGACCGCGTGAGCAGATTGCTTAAAAACGGAAAGGTCAAAAGTAATCGGATACCCAGACGTGTGTGTATGAAGCGATTGATGAATCTCGAAGAAGCGAATGAAGTATGCATGGATCGCGAAGCCTGGCGATCTGTCCTCTCTGACTACATTTCATGTAACTAATAATTAATTAATTAATAATATAGCAATTATTACAAATAATATAATTTAAATTTAAGGCAAACTAAGTTTAGTCTACTGTTCTCACATGAATCCAAAGGAACAATGTAATTGTAATTTTAATGTTGTGAGCCATACCTACACTTTAAAAGAGCATCCATTGACTTTCTTGCTAGATTCTTCTTCTTAAAGTTTAGGCTGCCTTTAGAACTGGCAACTAGAATAACTCTAATTTTGATATGATTTTAGACACAACATTGATTTTGTTTTATTGTTTTGTATAAATTCATTACTATATAATTGGTCAAACATCATTTAACTCAAACTAATGTAATTCCTGGCGGTTAGAAAAGAGTGGCCATGAGTTTTATTGCCAGGTTCTTCCTCAGGCTCTACCTATTGCTTTGCGAATCTGGCAGTTAATGTAAAAGTAGAAGTAATAATCTTGACGTTCATAAGTGTTACTTTGTGACCTACATGAATAAAGATTTTTCATTCATACATTCAATTAATAATCCCAACATTTTAACGCGATGGTTTTTGCCGCTTTAGTGGATCTGGAGGAAGCATTTGATAACGTTGTGAGAGAAACTCTGTGGTACTCGTCCGTGTGGCCTGGCTGGCTGTCTACACCATATCCGGGCAGGATATGGTGTGGACTGTGATACAGTCTCTTTATACGGACTGTAAAGCTTGCGTGCAACCAAGGGGGATGTTCATCTGGCTTTTTGACTTTTGTTCGGGCGTCAAACAGGAATGTGTTATATCCGCCTGGCTTTTCATAGTGTATCTGGATAGTTGTGCAAAAATGTGGGACTGCAAAAGTTAAAAGATTATGATGTGTTGTAAAATTGTAGAAATTTTACATTACATTGTCTGTTGTACGCTGATGATGCGGTAGTGATGGTCTCATCAGAAGCCGACCTTTAGGCATTAGTCACAAATATAAAAGTAAAGGTATTCACTGCATGTTAAACTAAGAATCGGATATTTGAAAAAGAAAAAGTAAAAACTAAAGGCAAGATTTAGGTAAACCCGCAACGTTTAGAGCAATTGAATGAAATTGTGTACTTAAGGAGAATGTTAAGCGCGGACGGGAGATATGTTCTGAAGAACAACATGACTAGCTGCCGAAGACAGGAACATAACATTATGATTTTTTGATTTTAATATTAATTTAAAAAAAAATAAAAATGAGTACGGGACATTTTATTTCGTACTTGTACATAAAGCCTAAATTTGTTATTATATATATCATCATTAACTCCTACTAATATTATACTCGTAAACGCGAAAGTTTGTAAGTATGGATGTTTGTTACTTGCACGTAAAACTACTAAATGGAATTTAAATAAACTTTACCATAACTATATATTATATATATAATAGCTTATTTATCAGAATAACATATAGGCAACTTTTTATCCCTAAAACAAGTTCCTTTAGAAAACGGGAACGGGAAAACTTCATCACGCGGGCGGAGCCGCGGGCGTCAACTAGTATATCATAAACCTAAAATAAAATCCAACACAATAACAGAGATGTTCCATTTCGATTGCTACCGCCAATCATTTTTACTGTGGCGTGCCAGCAGAAAATACATTGTCGATCTATCTTGGCGGGGGCTGAGGAAGCGTTGTGGTGCCTACGCGGCTAGGCCTACCGGCCCTTAAGACGTAAAGAGGTGGATTAATTTCGAGCAGGCATTAAAATTAAGGTACTCATTTGTCCCATGTGATGTTATGCATTGCAACCCGAAATCGTTATCGACAACCCTATTAACAACACATTCACAAAGATTGATGAAAATACTAGCTTATCCGAATAATTTCATCTATCGTTTAGAAAGTTATACGTACCTACTAAATGTACATGAGATCTAGAATTAATTTGAGCGAATTGGTGTCAGACGATAAAAATACCGGTTTGAAATAGAACAACACTATTTTTGCAAAAGTCGTGTAAACGTGTATTTTATATCCCAGCGAAGTTGTTCATAAATTAAATTATTTTTTTAAAATACTATTTATCCGAACGATTACAAGCACGTGTCGTCGTCATGAAGGTGTTCGAAGAGACAAATCATGACGTACCATGACAACACTGATTAGTTTTACGAATTACCTAAGTATCAAAATACTATAGCGGATGCCCCGCACTCGCATAGTGCTCGTTCCCGTGGGAATATGGGGATAAAATGTAGCCTAAGTTACTCCATAGACCGTCAGCTATCTACCATACCAGGTTAAAATAGGTCCAGCAGTTGTAGAGATTAGCCAGAACAGATACCTCATTGTAAAGGTTTCCTGTAGCCACAATGCAATGATGGGACAATAGTATATCATCGTATAGTCTCTGGAAATGGTTTTGGATTTGACGCACTCCATAAAGTTAGTGATGGCAAAGGTAAATTCCAAAGCAAGAATAAAATAGTGCAGAATCTTCAAATGAAGAAACAAATTTAAGACAAAATGAAGAAACAAATTTAAGAATTCTATTCAAATTATGCAGGTCGTGACGAAGCCCGAATTTCAAAATTCAGTCTAATAAAAAAGTTTACCGCAAAAATCATGTTGTCTATGGGAAAATACTTAGATTGATTTAACACTTTGCTCAAATTTATGCTGCTAGCATAGGTTACACCTTTGCGACTGCGGCTACCTAGTATACATAGTTTTTATTGTGTGTAAGGAGTCCAGACAAGATCTTCGGGGCCCAAGCGTCTTCACCCTCGGTGCACCTGCTAACTAACGGAGGAGGCAACGACGCAGACGACGTTGGGAGCTAGGAGGCTTAGGAGGTTTCTCACACACTAAAAATTCACACATTGATGAGTTGTCAACGGCCTGGATTTATAATGGTCAATTCACATACTTTGCTGAGCCGGAATATGTGAGAAAACTACTTACACGTTTCAGATGTGGTTAATACACACAGTTTTATTTGCAAATTGCTTTTTGAGTGACTGACAATGGTATCACCTAAATAATAAATGCCTGTATTACGGAAAAAAATACCGTAATTCCAAATTCTAGTACTTAGGGACAAGTAGTTACTAGTATACTGGGCATACGCTGAGTTGAAGAGATATGGATAGCTATTATCACTGATGTAAGCATTCATCCACGACTTTAGGTCCCTAAATACCAACTCTGATTGATTTTTTGGAACCAGTTCACACAACGCCAAATTAAGCTTGTGCTGTGGGATCTAGACAACTGATAAACATACTTAACATACATATTATAACATAGTAAACACAAATTCCAATACAAACATTTGTCGATCACACAAATATTTGTTCCAACTTAAGATTCGAACCAGAAACCTCAACGAGGCAGTCGGATTCACTACCGCTTAGGCAAAAAAGGCCTATAAGTGGTTTTCAAATTTCGTCAGTCCGTGCTTGCATCGCATGTTTTTTTATCAATTCTATTCAACAACCGATTCAGCAACAAACGCGTGTCTAACACGATATGTTCTTATCAGCCCACACATTAAATAGGTCATCGATTTCTAGATAATAAAATACAAATTCAATCAGGTTTTTGCCCTGACTGTAAACGTGTCAAGAACATGAACTGGGTATCGAAGGAATATTAACACAGTTTGTATGGCTTCTTCGTTTTAATTTGGTTCACTGTATAGAGATGTCGATGTAATTGCATTTTATTAGATTCATTGAAAATAAGTGTAGTTTGCTAGATCACAATCACTTACCGTATCATTGGCGTCACAGTTAACAGCACGCAATATAATTAAAGAAAAACCTTTATTTACCTTGTAAACTGCTGCATAAAATGATAGCGTCCTACCTAGTAACTTCTGCTTTGTATACCAAGCTATATAAAGTATATATATACCTACTATACATAGTAGTACCTACGTTAACATTGTTGCAGGCCGTAGTGCGAGCTATGGTCGGAAGCCCATAGTGTTGAGCCGCCATCGCCTCTTTTGCTAGCGGAGTTTCTATTGAATTCTTAAGACACAATGAGTTCTGGGGTGTTTCCACAATCTCGTAAAGCAATTTAATGTTAATGTAACTTAAAATTTCACTGTGTTGATCAGACAGTCTACTATCTATTCCTTCAGGAATATCATGACAGACGAGAATACGTTCCAATTCACACTGTGTAAGTTTCAAGTAATATCGAAATAAAGTTACTATAAGAAACTATCTTCACGCTGCATCCCTGAGTCAGAGAGAGATCGGCAGACTTCGCGATACTTCTTTCGCTTCTTGCAGATTCATCAATCGGTATCCGAGTACTTTTGACTTTTCCGTTTTTGAGCAATCTGCTCACGTGGTCTTCATTATGTAAGTCTCGACCTACCCTGACTCCTTCTACCCTCTACTTTCGCACAATTTACATTCTTCGTCAATCGTTCTTCACTCATTTGTGGGCGTGACCAAACCACCGGAGCACGCCCTCTCCAGCTTAACGCTGACACTTTCATTTAAACCTGCCATATTGCGTATCATCTTCTGACATACCCAGGTTTCGCTACCGTAAAGCAACGTTGGCACTTAGCACTGCGTTATAAATCGCGAGTCGTGCTTCTTTTACGATGCTTTGTCGCTTTACTAATTAGGACAAAGCACCGTTAACTTTGTTTCCAGCAGCTACTCGCCGGTCTACATCCGATTCACATCGTTTGTCTGCGCTAAACATACTCCCTAAATACACAAGTTACTATAAGAGATGGTGGTACCCCCCGGAACGCCCGATAAGCTGTCACTCAGGAGTTCCAGAACAATAAAACAACAAAAGCTGGTTAATTTCAAATTTATTCTACATTTTTGTGCAAAAGTATAAATATGTTCCTTATTTCTAATGAGACTATATATTATAACTTCGCAATAACGATAAAACAGGCTATGAAACGTAATTGCAGTTCAAGGGTATAACAATCATTCTCTATCAGTGATCTGTAGTTCTCAGAACTTCTTGGACTACAATCTTCACTACAACAAAAGTGTTGTCGTTCATTTCTAACCAACAATAGTACATTGCTGGTCGAATTACAATGAATATATTTATACCACTTAAGAATAGTAAAATAAAATGGGATGTACTAACTATCACGACCTATAGATATATACGTGTATGTTATACATAGTTTTTTGCCTGTGGTTTCAATCCGGTCGCGTTTATCGCCGTAAAAAATATATATAAATAGCTCCTACGACTATCTATCTATCTTCACGCTGTACCCTTGACAGGGAACTCAGAGAGGACAGATCAGAAGCCTTCACGATCCATACATACTTCTTACACTTCCTGTAGATTCATTAATCGTTTCATATATGCACGTCTTGGTATCCAAGTAGAGGAGTAGTGCATTTGTTTATATTTATATTTCTAAGATAGCAAACAAGCGCATAGCCTACCTAATGTCTGTGGCACAACAGCATCCGATAGATCGAATTTTGACACCGTTTATGGAGTTTGAAGACTGACGTCCATTTGGATAACGTTGTATCCCTGACGGGGTAGTC
The DNA here is from genome assembly GCA_948477245.1 of Thumatha senex. Classification (NCBI taxonomy): domain Eukaryota; kingdom Metazoa; phylum Arthropoda; class Insecta; order Lepidoptera; family Erebidae; genus Thumatha; species Thumatha senex. The sequence continues at coordinate 11,906,779 of OX419735.1, forward strand.
AGAGAGGACAGATTGCCAGGCTTCGCGATCCATGCATACTTCTTGCAGATATATCAATCGCTTCTTACACGCATACGAATACGGAATACCTATAATACGGATCTTAGCTATAATTTACGAAGATCTTTTTAAGGGGCTTGAAGCGACCATAGCAACTACGAGCGTTTGCATGTTTGCCATTGGTTCCAAGCGTCAGTAACGTGGTATAGTCTGACCAGTATCGCTACTGGTACACTGCGTACAATTTTGTATGCAGTGAGCGGTACAGCGGTACTGGTCAAACTATAGTCGCTTATAGTCAAGTTGAAGGTCCTATGAGCGATGAGCAGCTCAGTCTTCGCCTAAGGCTACCGGCCTCCATCACCGGGGGGCTGACTAAGTTGGAAAAGAAGCAGGATAAAACATGAACCTCCTTGCACGTGCTCATGGAGTGCAGGAGCGTGGCAGATAACCGGGCGCGCATCCTACAGTCGCCGCAAACACTCCCGGACGCATGCCAGGGCCTTAAAAGGCTGCTGACCTTCTGGGACTGCCTTGGATGGTTGGAGTGAATGGATGAAGAGTACACGCACAATGGCCCAATCAAGTGGCTAAGTGCGGAAATGGCCCAGTTACAACAAACAAACAAACAAACAAACCCGAACCCCCCCTGAGGTTATCCATAGACAGAGGAGAATTGCAACGTGTGGTTTTTGTCGGTAGAAGTCCAACATCAGTCACTCGTAAAAAAATAAATAAAAGGACCAATTAGCGGCTTGAAAAATCTCAACAGTAGGTAGCCATAATCTGTACCTATCATTTTAACATGGCAATATGGTCGAAAACGCGAGTGCGACGACTTTTGATCAGATGGGCCGGGGGCGAGCCTGCTATTTTAATCGTGTAGAAATAGAATCGAAATCGTCGCTCAATTGAAAGCCACCGGTACAATTTTCACAGTTTTTCGTAGTCTACTATTACAATCGTACTCCAATAGATTTCTATCGGTCGGCCTATAGAATTCTACTAGCACGTACCTACCGCGCCAGTGGCCGCAAGTCCGTTGCATTTTTGTCAGTCTACTAACATTTTGACAGCTGAAACAGTGATTTTGGTTCTATCCTACGGCTTGTCAATAGCAGACTCGACCCCCCTGTATGCTTGTCTGCCTAGTTATAGTAATATAAAAACATTTAAAAATGTGTATACGTAACCCCATTCAAACATGGTTATCTGTTTAGGAAGAGACAAGTGTAGGGCTGACCTCGCGTGCAGTGTTAAGAGCTCATTTAAGTATACATATATTACAGTACAGTACAGCTTCTGACTAATGGAAAAGGTCACGCGAAAAGAAGGAAAATTCAATCCAAAGTTGTGTACCAATTCGTTTCGTCGTGGTGGCATTTTAACGCTGTATCCCTGACGGGGTAAGCAGAGAAGACATATCGCCCCAGATAAATGCATACTTCTTTCGCTACAGATTAATTAGTAGTTACATACATGCACGTCTGGGTATCCTAATACTTTTGACCTTTTGGTTTTGAACAATCTCATGCGGTCTTAGTATGTAAATTTCGATCTGACTCCTTCTATCCTCTACTTTCGCACTAGAAATATTATTCAACAATCGTTCCTCACTCATTCGTTGCACGTGTCTAAACCAACGGAACACGCCACTTTTCAGCTTAAAACTACTTAAAACTACATATCCCATATAAATATATCCTGTAACATACTAAGGACCTGCATCTGAGTATCACTAGCCGCTACTAAGTCCACAGTAACATACTTAGCAGCTTGTAGTATCATAAGGCACGATGCGTTTTCAGGGGCCAACTTGTGACATACCTGGTTGAATAGGGACTTGGCGCAATCGTGGTGGAAGACTAGCGGGTCGAGGATTTCTGACAAATCCGATGGAGTCAGCAAACAGCATAAATGAGCTAGTGTCACGCATAACTGTAACAATGAATTATGATTAAACCCATGTCAACACACATCCGTATATCCGGTATTATCGAAACATAATAAGTATGAAGCTCATTTTATTTGGGCTTATTATGCGAATTCGTCGTCGTCTATAAATATTTATTAGCTTTAGGGCTAGCGCATATATACAACTTTTGCATCGACTAAACTGTTTTGTCGCGGATCGACTGTTTAGTCGATAGTTTGTGCACATCAATACAATGCGATACAAATTAAGCGTTTAAGATAGTTGTCCAACTTTTTAATCAAAGATCGATACAGCTTTTTGACTTTTTTGTCGAATAACTATCGAGTAGACAGTATGGGTGCTTCAATATAGTCCTATAGACATATGATAAACAACTAAATAGATGTTCAACTACAAGTTGTATATATGCGCTAGCCCATAGTTGAGGATAAAATTTTCATTTGTAGTAAAAATATACATTGTGATGTTTTCTATCAAGTGAAGTTCATTAGATCTTGTATTTGAATGCTAATTTGACTAGCGTAAGTCCTTAACTTAATATTTCCTTGTATCAGTATCAAAAACAATTCTTTTACGACTCAGATAGTTTTAAAAATTCAAAAACGTGCCTTCTACTGGAATACCTGGCCTTAAGCACCGCTTGGAACTACTATGGATTTGGTATCATTTAGATATAATTATTGGAAGAGATGACGTAAGAACCAAATGCAAGATTAGGGTAAACCAGGAACGACTAGAGCAAGTGAATGAAATTGTGTATTTAGGGAGTATGTTTAGCGCGGATAGAAGATGTGATTCGGATGTAGAATGGCGAGTAGCTGCCGGAAACAGAGTTAACGGTGCTTTGTCCCAATTAGTAAAGCGACAAAGCATCGTAAAAGAAGCACGACTGGCGATTCATAACGCAGTACTAGTGCCAACTTTGCTTTACGGTAGCGAAACCTGGGTATGTCAGCAGATGCATGAAAGTAAATTGAATGCTGTGGAGATGCGATCACTTCGAAAATTGTGCGGCGTTACTTTGGCCGACCAAATACGTAACGAAGTGATACGCATTATGGCAGGTTTGCATGAAAGCGTCAGCGTTAAGCTGGAAAAGGGCATGCTCCGTTGGTTTGGACACGTCCAACGAATGAGTGAGGAACGATCGACGAAGAATATATATTGTGCGAAAGTAGAGGGTAGAAGGAGTCAGGGTAGGCCGAGACTTACATATGAAGACCACGTGAGCAGATTGCTTAAAAACGGAAAGGTCAAAAGTACTCGGATACCCAGACGTGCGTGTATGAAGCGATTGGTGAATCTTGAAGAAGCAAAAGAAGTATGCATGGATCGCGAAGCCTGGCTATCTGTCCTCTCTGACTACCCCGTCAGGGACACAGCGTGAAGATAGTTAAGTTAAGTTTTTAAGATATAGTTATGCTTTGTTGGTATGGTCACGTCTTGCGGCAACCGCCAGGCTACGTGTGAAACAAATTTCTGGCCATGTCAGCCCCGCCGGGTCCCAGTATAAGGGGAAGACCCAAGAAGTGCAGACTTGACGTCGTAAGGGATGACATGCGTACCAATGGTCTCACTACAGGGGATGCCGACGACCGTGCGAAGTGGAGGACAAAATGTAGGAAAGCGGACCCCGGGCGTGACTAGACGCAACTGGGACAGACGCTCGGATGATGATGATGAGATATAATTATGCTTCGGTTGTAACTATGTGCAGTACCCGGCGATAAGGAATAGACATCGAACTTTGGAAAGAGCAGATGGTTTCGGTGTGATAGAGATCATCTCTGTCATACGAAAGACTAAATATGGTTAATGTTACACCTTGATTCGCATAAGGACAGATTCTCAAACGGACAGTTACACAAAAAGAAAAAAATGGTATAGTGCACGTAGATGACCGCATAGGCTATTACGAATGAATATCCATCGGTATAGTGGTATGTCAGGATCGTAGCAAGCGAAAAACCGTAGTTTCTGCTTACCCTGATGGGAAACAGGCGTGATAATAGGTATGTTTGTATCCATCGGTGTAAGGAGCTCCATCAACGCTTAAGGCGAAGTCACCTCCACGTGGTGCACCAGCTGATCAACAGACTAGGCTACGGAGCAGACACTCAAAATTGGTGTTAAAAATAAACATGTTTTTATTCAACATTACTAGTACACACGGCAATAGGCTTCAACACCTGTTACGCGGGACAAATATGCATACGGTGAAATGTGGGCGTATTGCATGCCTCTGCCTATCCCTTCGGGATAAAAGCGTGACAAAATGTATGTATGTACTGGTATACACACCTGTTCAATAAGATTGTCCTTGTGTTTATATTCATTGTAATTGTCCACGTGGGCAGCATTTTCCATAGCCGTGAGTATTCCTCTCCAAAGCGGCACATAGTTCTCACCATACTGAGCCCTTGTAGTCGGCGCACGTAACGCCGTAGCCGCTGTTATGCGCACCTTAAGGTTCTTACATTCTTGAGTCAGTGTGCAGAAGTTTGGGAATACTTGGGCCTGGGGAAAAAGATGTTAAGGTCTTGTATATCTAAAAACGTGATAATAAAAATGTGTTTATTTGGTATAGACCATTTTAACGGCTCTTACAAAATGTCATATATTGGAAAAAAAATTAAACAATTAGTTTGCTTAATATTTTTTTTTACTTCGAAAATTGTGCGGAGTAACTTTGGCCGACCGAATATGTAACGAAGTAATACGCAATATGAAGTTTGAATGAAAGTGTCAGCGTTAAGCTGGAAAAGGGCGTGCTCTGTTGGTTTGGACATGTCCAACGTATGGGGGATCAATGATTGACGAACAATATATATTGTGCGACAGTAGAGGGTAGGAGTCAGGCTAGGCCGAGACTTACATATGAAGACCACGTGAGCATATTGCTCAAAAACGGAAAAGTCAAAAGTACTCGGCTACCCAGACGTACGTGTATGAAGCGATTGATGAATTTTTAAGAAGCGAAAGAAATATGCATGGATTGCGAAGCCTGGCGATCTGTCCTCTCTGACTACCCCGTCACGGATATAGCGTGAAGATAGTTTAGTTCTTTTTAATTAGTTTGCTAACATTCACATATTTTTTTTAGAAACAAGTTAAAATTTATGCCTATATTTTAATCGTCATTTCATGGTCATACTCTTAAATGACGGTCATAGGTTCAATCCCCGTCTCGAACTAAGTTGTCCTTTTTATTTAAAAAAGAAATGTCATACATTTACTAAAGACATAGTATTATACCGGTTCCAATCGCGGCTCACCTGAGAATATCCGGTGAGAAACTCGGAAGAACAAAAGAAAAGCTATGAACGTTTTTCTGTCGTACTACAGAAGATTAGAATGCTCTCTCAGCGCACATGTTTCCCTCCTCTTAGAACGCCGGGTTTTTCAAGCGGAGCGTGAAGCTGTAGAGGCACATGACTGGGCCGCCAACTTGAGGGCCACTGTTAATAGTGGTCTGAATCAGTGTGTTAAGGTTAAGGACCCCTCAAATCGACATATCGTCAATCCAAAAAATTCGCGAAATGTCTTACCATTCTATTTTAAGTATTGACATTTTGACACATTACGTGGTAGTAACTAAATACTATATTGTCCACCATTTTTATATTATTGAGGCTGCCTCCTAAGCACAACCATACGGTCCACCTGATCAAAATTGGTCACCGAAACGTCCATAGGTGGACGTTTGCAGCAACATCCCCTTTTCTCCATATGGCCATATTTCTCGGTCATAGAGTTGAAAGCGTAGTATGACATATCACTAGTAAATTTCCGTCTACACTAACAAGTCGTATGAGCGAGAATTTGGCCTCTTAGGTGTTACACTATACCTACATTATCTGCCTTTGATACCGATCACTCATTCTTAGTAATTGTAACAGTACTTATTTGTCAATATATTATGTTTATAATAACTTCGACTGGAGAAGGAACTCCAGATTGTATTGGTATTCAACCAAAGTCTAAAGTGCGTCATTTGAGTTCGATAACGATCTAATTATACCGTGATATTAATTCTTAGTAATTGTAGCAGTACTTATTTGTCAATATATTCTGTTTATAATAACTTTCGACTGGAAAATAGACCCCAGATTATATTGGTATTCAACCAAAGTCTAAAGTACGTCATGTGAGTTTGTTATCGATCTAATAATACCGTGACATTCATTCTTGGTAATTGTAAAAGTACCTATTTATATATTAATACTCGGGTACGCCCGCTGCTCCGCCCGCGTTGTTAAGTTTTCCTGTACTCGCTTCCCACAGAAACCTGACTCAGAATAAAAAGAAGGCTATACGAGTATGTTGATCCAGAGCGCCAGCTACGGGAGTTGAATTTAAAACTTAGTGCAGCGTTTAAAGAATATTCGTACAAAATTTCATGGTTCTAAACCCAACGGTTTCAGATTTTAACTTAAGTGAGAACAGATTCAGTTGCTATTTAGAAGCTAAAAAAACAGCGACTAAGTGGCTAAAACGGGCGATTACGATACCGCACCCGAACGCAGGAAGTCACGAAATCGCGATGAAGCATGTGAGTAAGAGCTAAAACACGTGATTTCAATGCCCAAATAGACCCAAAATTTTGGCCAAGCGCGATGTAGCATTAATAGTTGCAAAATCGCCGGTCGTCGATGCTATGCAACCGGGCAATCCTGAAATTTACACGCGAGTAAAGCCGTTTTGTTAGTAGTAGTACGTTTTTAGGTCCCTAGCTGAAAACCCATCAGAATTATAAAGGTGAAAGTTTGTGAATGTGTATGTTTGTTTCTTCAACAAGCCCAAACAGCACGGCAGCGCATCGATTTGAATAAATTTTGGTGTGAAAATAGCTGACACTCTGAATTAACACATAGATGACTTTGTACCATGAAAATAGGTTCCCTTGGTAAAAGGGGAAGGCATAAATTTACCAGGAGTTGCTGACACCCACTACTACAAACTAAATAAAATGTATCCCAACGTAGGTATTCAATTCTTTAGACTTTATACTAGCAACACGCTATGATGGCCGTTTAGGCATATTACAATAGTGATGATATTTAACTTGTTTTACATAAGTACTCTGTTACCCTCTAGTGTGGTCGACTATTCACATATTTCTACAAATAAAATGTAATTAAAATTAATACGAAACTTCATGAATGGACAAACGTCAAAACGGCCATCATAGCGTGCCGCTAGTATAGTATAACAACGTCTGCTGATGTTTGAAACATAGATAAATGGTTGGTCCACGAGTCCTTTCTTAAAGAAACCAATGTGTTCAGCCTTACCTGCCACCCACTTAAACAAGTATACAGCTGTTCATTCTTCATTACACTTCCCATAGCATAGCAAGCATTCCACCGAACTTTCATATTGTTCACTTTACAGGCGCAATCCAAAAGCTTCGTTATTGCAGATTCACATAAGGTCTTCAATTGCGTGTTTCTCAATAATTTCTCACTCTTTATCAACCGTAGAAGATTGCCGAGGCCGCGTGTTGCGCTCATTTTCACCTGTATATTATAAAATCGTCATGGTTACAGATGATTTAATATTTCCTTATCATGTAATAATAGTCGTCTCATTAGTCATGTCTTGTCGAATAGTAGAATAAGATCCTATGAAATGGAATTTTGTTTATAATCTGTTAGAAAGAATTGCTGGGTTATCAATACCTACGACCTGCTAGGAGGTTAGCAACTACGCCTATTTCATCCAGTCAAATTGTATCTAGGAAAGGAACCGAAAATAATCATTCGATTTGCTAGCTCAATGTGCATGTTGTTGCTAAGGTCGCGGTTTCGAGTCTTGTAAGTAATGCAGTCAAATATGATACCTTTGAAAACGCCGTAAGGCGAAATCAGTCAGGTTAAAAGAGTAAATAAGTGGAACAGTACAAGTGTTTATATTCAAGATATGTAGAAAGTTCCACCAAGTGCCATCAATCAACAGCATTAAACAGCCAGCAATGTCTTGCCCCGTTCCTGACACAGCACTTATTTATAGACCTTAAAGAAGTCTTGAGCCTGGACCAGACGAGAGACCAATTCAGCAAAAGCATCAACTTGCAAGTACGAATATTTGAACTCCAAAGATCTTGCTAGAATCCCATACACCCCCCATTGCAACACAATATCTATCATTGCGACAGAATTTCGATAAGAATACTGTTAAATAAAAATGTAGTCAAAAAACAATTTTCGGCAAACAATAACTATATTATACGCACGTTTAACATTCAAAACATGAATGATCATCCTATCGTATATCATGCGTAAATAGACGGAACAAAAATCTTCCACGATTAACCGTGACGTATTCATAGTAACGTTATACTTGGTAGAGTATTTTTACCTTATCGTTATCCAACGCGCACTGCACGCTGACCTCAAGTAAACGTACCAAGAGGTCGTCGTCGATTTCCTCCGAATCCGGCTCCTCCCTGTTTCATAATTTTAATTATTATTTATTATAAAATAAACGCTTAGGCTGGGCAGCGTTCAGCAAACTGCGTCGAGTTTTCTATTCGCCTATACCACAATGCTTGAAGACGAAGGTGTACAATCAGTGCGTTCTACCGGTTATGACTTACGGTGCCGAGACGAGGACACTTACGGTGGGGTTAGTCCATGCCCTCAAGGTTGCACAGCGGGCTATGCTTGGGGGGGTGTCTTTAAGGGATAAACTCCGAAATGAGGTTACCCATCAGAGAACCAGGGTGGTCGACGTAGCTCGTAGATTAAGCACGCTAAAGTGGCAATGGGCTGGCCACATCTGTAGAAGAACCGATGGCCGATGGAGCAAACGAGTTCTGGAGTGTAAACCGCGACACGGCAAACGTACGGTAGGACGACCCCCTGCCAGATGGACCGACGACCTGGAAAAGGTCGCAGGGAGGGACTGGACGCGAAAGGCGCAGGATCGTGTGTTGTGGCGGGAATTGGGAGAGGCGGACGTCCAGCAGTGGACTGATATAGACTGATTTAATTTAATAAAATAAACTGTTACACTAAGACTTAACCTAGGTATTCTATTTGTTTAATACCTTAAGAAAGTAATTTGTTTTTTTTTTTAAGATCGATACAATGACGCTGTCCACTAGATAGAAAGTTATATTGAAATATGAAATTGTCACTCTTACGCAACAAATACAAACTGTGTAAAGCGCTCTTTTTACAGTTTGTATTTGTGGTGTCAGAAGTGTTCGATTCCCACATTCCCACAAATATTTATGTGGTCCCCGAATATTTGTTTCGTAGTTTGGGTGTTTCCTATGTATGTATGTTTTTAAAAATAAATAAGTATGTTTAACAGTTGTCTCGATCTCATACTACAAGCTTATATTAGCTTACATTGAGCTACCATCGCGTTGTGTAAAAAATGTCAAAACAATATTAAATATAACAGTTTTGCCATTATCCTTCACGAGCAGTGCTTACAAATGCATTGCAAAGGCCTATCCAAGTTATTTTAAGTAACTATTTGACAGTGGTGGCCATTAAGTTAACGACTAGAATTCTACTTTTTTATGTGCTTCCCTCAGGGAGGAAGCATGTTGCAATCATTACTAAGTGTATGTAGGTACCCTTGGTGTCTATGAACCTAAAAATCGTTGTCTCGAGTCCACACCAAAAAACTGCAAACTATGTGTTGCCGTGAAGAATGTGCCTTTTACAGAGTTAATTTTGTTACAGAATGCATGAAACACTATTTTAGTATTATTTATTTATTTATCTAAAACGCCTTATCCCCGAAGGGGTGGCAGAGGTGTATTATATGCCCACTTTTCAAGTGTATTCCTGTCCCACGTAAAAGGTGATGAGCATATTGCCGTGTTGAAATAGAACGACTCAGGTTGTGGCTACCTGCTGTTGAAATTTTTCAAGCCGCCCATAAGGTCTTCAACTTGACTTACGACTGCCATATTACTGGAAACCGGGACCAACGGCTTAATGTGCCTACCGAAGCACGGAAACGCTCGCAACTGTAGAAGCCACAAAGTGGTCACCGATCCCTGACTAGCCATAGCGAAAGTTGCTCAACGCAGTGATCGTTTACAGAACACTAGAGTCCGCGGGACCACGAGCTGATCAACTTTATTATTTAAAGCATAGTAAGCACTTCGTAACATTTAGTAGATTGATGGCCATAGACTTAACTCGCAAATTTAGACTGTGACCATCAAGTTCCTGCCTACCTACCTACTACTACCCTCGTGAATAATCTTGTTTTAAAGCTCAGTTAGCTGACAAGTTTCTTATGAAAGCATGACAGTACAAGTCTGAAATAAAAACTATAACTGATATTATTAATATTATCACGTCTGTCTCCCATCTGGGTAGGCAGAGATTATGGATTTTCACTTGCTTCAACTTTCGCTTCTTCTACTTTCGTAAGTGTTTGCCGGTTAGTAAGGAGTACCTACTCTTGATTTGGCCTTTTTTAAAAGGTCTTCTACTTGACTGACAAAAGTACGCCGAGGGGGATCTTTGCTGATAATATTTTACTTACATATTCAAAACTAGAGCATCACTAAGATTTCCGAGCGCCCAGGCAGCCTTTATTCGAACTAACAGCGTAGGTTCAGCCAACGCTCTAAGTATATTTTCCCCACAATCACTCACAAAGCCAATATCCTGAAAATCAAGACATTAGAACATTTCTGATAAAACGCTTTGTAAATTATAGATTTATTTTCAAAATGTCTTTCTTAATGTTTGGCCCTTATCCATGTTTGACTTTTTATCTTACATAATGTTGAAAATGTATCCACACAATACACTAAGACCGCTTTCACATATTGGCGGCTTCAGAAGTGTGGTGTTGCCAGAGCATGCGCTCAGTGAGCTACGACCGAGTGTTACAGTGCACATGATAGACGTTTATTTAATTATTTTTACGCGCAGTTATCCGCTTACAGACTACACACTACTGGCTAAGCAATGGGCTTGTGTGGGGGTCTCCCAACACGTGACCGGTGGTGGCACTAGAAATAACCACTAAAACTTGTCGGCTACTTTTCTGCCTTCGTGGTAGTGTTTTGGGAGCTGTTAAATTTAATGTTTGATACCAAACGATTACTATATTTCCCCGTCATAATCCATTTTTGAAATGACTGACACATACAGCTATAGTGCGGTATGTCAGCCGCGCTGCTGTCACGCGGTTTTTCTTAAACAGTGAAGATATCTGCTTCTGCCACACTACTATCGCGGTGCTAACGTCCTAGTGTGAAAGCGGTATTTTACACAGACTAAGGGCCATCACAGACTACTTTTAGTATCCGCAACGATTTTGAGACTATGATGTATTTATTTCACTGCCTTTGTGGCGCGGTGGGAGTGCATCCGACTGCTACGCAAGAGGTCGTGGGTTCGATTCCCACCCAGGGTAAAACTTTGTGTGATGAGCACGATGTTTTATTCTGTGTCTGGGTGTTATTTATCTATAATATGTATTTAGAAATATATAAGTATGTTTATCAGTTATTTGGTTACCATAGCACAAGCTCTGCTTTGTTAGGAATCAGATGGAGTTGTGCGGGTTGTCCCAACAATATTTATTTAATTTATTTATTTCCTAAAAAGCGACAAAATCACCGGTTGAGGATACTAAAGGTAGCAAGTTTCAATTAATCCGTACCTACTATCGGCCGGTCTCAATAACCTATCTATCTTTTACTATTGTCTAAAATAATATCAAAATTGAACTATCTGTCACAAAAGTTAAAAATCAACTGTTTTTCCTATAGGTGGCGGAATGCACTGATCAGCACTGATCGTTGCTCATGCGTACTACGCGAAGCATGGATCCGTGCTCAGTTCACTGCAGTTCACAGATTTTATTTAATTTTTGTCTGAGAAAGAATATTGAAACCGGCCATAATGTATCACACGTACCTCTCTCAATGTCCGGTACATAACCAACATTGCCAGTCCGCGCACTGCGGCAGCACGGACCATTGCTTCTTCGTCGCTGCAAGAGCCTATCAGTAACGTGCAACACAGCAGGTGGAGATGTCTCTGAAAAGAGACAGTAATATATTGTGATTTCGCCTTGAGAGCCGTATGAAGTACTACCTCGAGGAAAAACTCGTGAAAATGGATTTTAATTAAACTTAATAGTTATATAGCTTGTACAAAAGAATAATGACTTTTTTATCAATTACGTTTTCATCCCCAAAGGGAAGGCAAAGGCATATTATACGACATTCCACCGTGGGCAATTTTGTACCTCGTAATAGATGGTGAGCCATTGCCGTGTTAAAATAGACAAACGCAACCTACTTGCTATTGAAATTTTTCGAGCCGCCCATATGGCCTTCAACTTGGATTATCGACTGCCATGTTACGGCAACCGGGACCGATGGTTTAACGTGCAATTCGAAGCACGAAAACGCTCGTAAATGAAAATACCATAAAGCGGTTCATAACTATAGCGAAAGTAGCGTAACGCAGTGATCGATTCTTTTACATTTATATTATTAGTAAGATATTTTTTATTCTAGTATAATGCCGGTAATCCCGGGTGAGCCCTCGTCACCCGGGATTACCGGCCATAGAAAGGTTTAAGGGCACCGTGCAGTTTTAGTTGGCAGGAGTTCTGCATAGCATCCATAAGGATTAAAAAAAACACACATACATTATGTCACGTCTTTATTCCCGACGGGGAAGACAGAGGCATAGTATGCATCCACATTTCACCGTATGCATTTTTGTCCCACGTACCAGGTGGTTAGCCCATTGCCGTGTTGAAATGGACAGGCCCAGGTTGTGGCGACCTGCTGTTGAAATTTTTCAAGCCTTCAACCGGGCTTAACGACTGCCATGTTACTGGCAACCGGGACCAACGGATTATCGTGCTTTCCGAAGCACGGAAACGCTCGCAAATGTAACTGCCACAAAAAAAAGTATAATGCATATATTTCCATATACCGGTAGCTCTTTGAAGCTTCTCTCTCCAATGTTGGCGATACAATCGCACACCATAGCTTTTGCAGGCGTATTCTCGTGACATTGCAGCACAGTAGATAACGGGTTTAGTAAATTAATCCACATCTTCACACATTGGGATAGAGGCGGGGCTTGATCAATTTGTTCTGTAAAATAAATATTACTATTTGACGTTTTTTGCAGTATCAAATGGAAAAAATTGCTGAGATGAATACGAAAAATAAAATATAAGAGCCCTTTTATTCACAACCATTCAAAAACTTTCCGATGAACAGTGTGTATGGAATGTGATAGTTTAAAGGTTAGTATTTTCTCTCTATCCTTCATATGATTTATGACATCTCTACTGAGGACACGCGTATATGTAAGGTTGCAATTATTGATGACGTGTGACTTCACATATGCGACGAGTGCTACTATCCGTTGAAAGACAAACTCTGGCCGACCCTCAGGGTGCGAGAGAGAATTGCGGTAATTCCGTTCGATACGAAGCAGAGTGTCCATCCTGAATGTCTGCATATACTAGTTCTGTGACTGAGACCATCGATGTCGTAACCGTTATCTTTACAAAATCAGGACCTTTAGAGCATTTGTGCTGAGAAAAGATGTGCATAATATTCTCACTCTAAAAAAACGAGCGAGTCTTACAGTAGTTGCATGTGATGGTGTCATAATTTTATTGGTCAATTTATTCGTCGAATATATTTCAAACATGTTATTCTATATTAATTCTACATTCAAATTAAATGGGTTGACACCATCTTACAGCCATATCTCCGCCAACCACGCGCTCATTGGTCAAAACAATTACCGCGCGCTTCACCGGTTTCCCGTAATACGTTTCCGTTCCTTTTTCCAAAATCACTTCGACAAGAAATATAGAAGAATCGAGAGGAAATATGTTACACATCAATATTACTTAGTTTCAAATTCCGACCTGTTGAGTTTTTCGTTTCGTTTTCTTACCCAGTTTCTGTATGCCATCTCCAATGACACTGACAACTTTTGCGGACTGCAACACGACGTCTTGGTGCTCATGTTGCAGCATTTCACTGAGTATGTCACTCAGTAAGATCACGTGAGGGTGTAAGAGATCTTCAAGGTGGTGGAATGCCACTGCGGATAACACTTGAAGAGATTCTAAAACTATCGGTATGGCGGACGGTTTGCAGCGCTGAAATATAAATTGAAAGGTTTATATTTAATCTATATTTAATCCTCTTTATTGGGACCTTTTTACACCTCGACAACTTGCCCGAATTAAGCTATTAATAGTTATGGGATCTAGACAACTATATAAAACAAAATTGTGTTTGTAAAAACTTCAGAACGGGTGGGTCAATTTCTATCATACAAGCATTATTGGACATCTATACCCCGAATAGCATAAACCAGTAAAAAAAAATGTAAAAAAACACCGTAAGTAGCACCTGTGTAACTCACTTAGCTTCTGCAAAAATATTTGCATTATATAAATTAAAATTTTAAAAACCCCAATCACCAAAAATACTTATATTTTAAGGATCCACCCTTAAAAGTTTTCGAAGGTTCATCAGGTCAATCAGGTTTTTAATAAACAAACCCTCTTTTTGCGTCGGAGGTTAAAAGATAAAGTATATTAAGTAACCTATAACTCCCTGCGTTGTTTTAGATTAGATGTTGCTGTATTTTTTCTATAACCTATCCTCACAATATGAAATCATTTCTCCATCACGTATTTATCATTCAGCACTTATCAAAGTCAGACATTTTGATAGCATTATGTCAGAGGTATGCAACCCTAACCGCTTTAGAATCTAGTTATAACAAGTAATGTTGACCAGAACCGAATATTTATGTTCCGTGTACAATGACACGTATGTAAAACATTATCTTTAGTAAAAACAAGTACAGGATTTAACCGGATCGAGTGAGATGGGTCATGACAGTGATATTTATATAATGGTATATAAATATATATTGCTAGACGATGAAATTCGGTTATCGTACAATCGTGTTTCACGTGGCAATAAGATGTTCTTCCGAAATAAAAAGAAACGTATGACACTCCAGACAAAATTACGTCTATTCATGTTTCCCTACGGCGTGAAGGGACAGCTTACAAACACTCCTTATATATGGATATTTTTTTAAAGCAGTTAGTATGCTAACTTTTAAAATATTTATTAAAGTGAAAGAAGACATGGTTCGAGACGGGGTTTGAACCCGTGACCTTTGCCTAACCAGTGCAATATTCTAGCCATTGAATTACCCGAACTGTACCGAAACACGTTATTTAACAAACAAACACACCTTCCTATTTTAATATAATTACAGAATGGATAATGATTGATGTCTTGTTCAGGAAATAATGATATTTATATGTCGCTACAGTACAGTTTGTGCAATTTGTTTTGAGATATTTTTGTATGTCTTTGTTATGTACTTTTGGTTACACATTATGTAGTGAGTTTCCTACTATTGTAACTTATAATCTATAATATAAAATTCTCGTGTCGCGGTGTTTGTGGTTAAACTCCTCCGAAACGGCTTGACCGATTCTCATGAAATTTTGTGTGCATATCGGGTAGGTCTAAGAATCGGTCAACATCAATTTTTTATTCCCATATTCCCACGGGAACGGGAAGTTCGAAGTATGTCACGAGCGAAGCCGGGCGGGTCAGCTAGTCTAACATATAAAATTCTCGTGCCGCGGTGTTTGTTATCGAACTCCGCCGAAACGGCTCGACCGATTTTTAGGAAATTTTATATGTATTTTTGGTAGGTCTAAGAATCTGTCGTAATCTATTTTTCATACCCCAAATGATAAGAGTGTGTTACGCACCCCTAATCTATGAGGAACGCTGAGTCAACGATAACCTCAATAAACATCGCATACGACACTTGAAGGCATGAGGTGCAACATCAGCACAACGTGAACATTGCGCAAGGCGCGTGTAAGCATGAGGTGCAGCATCAGCAGAACGTGCGTCGCTGCGACGAAAGCCGACCTTTCATTAAACATAGCAAATAATTTAAATTCATACTTGTTTCCCACTTTGAAGCATTATCATTGTTCTAAGTAGCTATAATTTTATTTTGTAAAATTACTTTATAATTAAATTTAAATAAATAAATTTTGGTTTTTTTGGGACCTCCGGTTGCAGCTAACGTAATTGGCGCAGTCGGTAGGATATTCGAGTCAGTGCGCGTCGCGATCGGTCTCCAGCATCCAGAAATCGTTTGCTCCCAGTCGTTACGCCATTGGTTGAGCTCTTTAGCCTTCGTCGGATATCCTGAATCTACGGTACTGCAGTCCAGAGGAGAATCCAGCCATCGATTCTTCCAAAAGAAAGACAATGCTGTAAGTCCTTGAATCTTTCAAGTCCTTATTCCCCTAACCTTTAAATATTATAATATACGTAATTTTATTTTATATATAACTCTGTACCCTGCACAATCGTGTGCACATTGTCCCATACTACTTTATTTATGTGTGTTAATTTAAAGCTCTCAAAAAATTTTCACCCTAGAGAATCGCGAAACGCTAGGTTAGATAGGGATAGGAATAGAGATAGATTAAGTGTTAAAGACGAGCATAGAAATTTAGATAATACAATGACTCAGTACAACCCAGATGTTATCTATAAATCCCTCAGATTATTGCCCGAATTCGACGGCAATCCTCATGTAATAACACGATTTATTAATTTATGTGACCAATTAGTTCTTACACATTTTAGTACGGCACCGGGTCACGAATTATCTAATTTAGCTCTCATTAATGGTATCTTAAATAAAGTGACAGGTCCCGCGGCTCGATATATTAACGCTAACGGTATTCCTGAGAATTGGCAAGGGATACGATCCGCCCTCATTAATAATTTTGCGGACCATCGCGATGAGACCGCCCTGTATAGTGATTTGTCTATGCAAACCCAAGGATCTAGCACCCCTCAGGAGTATTACGAGCGGTGCCAAAATCTCTTTAGTACCATAATGACCTATGTTTCACTTCATGAGACTGTCGCCACTAACATAGAGTCTAAACGCACTTTGTACCAAAAGTTAACCCTTCAGGCTTATTTGAGAGGTTTGAAGGACCCATTGGGATCTAGGATACGCTGTATGCGGCCTGAGTCCATGGAAAAAGCACTTGAGTATGTACAAGATGAATTAAATATCCTATACTTACAAAACCGTAACGAAGGCGGGCCGTCTATTAGAAAGGATTGGCTTCATTCACAACCTAATAAATATAATCTGCCGTTTAATAACTTTACTCCGAAACAACCCTCATTTAATACCCCTGGTATGTCTAGGCAATCAACACCACCAATGTTTAATGTCCCTGGTCCTTCTCGACAAACTATGCAACCTCCTATGCAAGGTTGGAACCCAAATAATAATAATAGATTTCAACAACCCTTAGGACCATCTAGAACACAGCAAATGATGCGTGCCCCTTTACCAAATTATAATCCACATAGTAATGTGTTTAAATTGCCTAACAGGGTTCAACACCAACAACCCTTGAATGGCCCACGCCCAATGAGCGGGGTTAGTCACTTTGTCCCAAAGCCTTTACCATCTACAGGTCGTGACTGGAGAACCCATGGCAATCCTCCTCCTAACAATTATTTTAAAACTAGGGAAGTCAACTTAAACGAATTCGATTATGACTATGGAAACTATAATTACGTGCACTATGACCAAGAGTTCGGTTACTCTATAGACCAATACCCCTCTTATTATGAGAACCCAGATTACACTTACTATGACAATTCTCAAACCTACCCTGAACTGTCCGCTATAGAACCTGTAGCTCAGGAGGCAGCTGGAACACCAGGACAGGCTGAAAATTTTCACCAAACCAGCCAGTCCGACAAGCCAAAATAGAATTGAACCTTCATATACAGAGACAACTTGGCTATATCCAAATTAGTAATCCCCCTCTGAAATTGCTAATTGACACGGGTGCTAATCAATCATTTATCAGCCCTGATTCTGTAGCCAAGTACTATAATCACTTACCTCTAAATTATGAGCCTTTTGAGGTGACTAACGTTCATGGAACTAGTAGGAATGACCACTCTCTAACTTTATCTTGCTTTCCAGAGTTTAACGAACCAACCGACATTACGTTGTACGTTTATAACTTCCATAATTACTTCGACGGACTTTTAGGATTTGACTTATTAGAGAACTGGGGATCAAAGATAGACCTCCAAAATAAATTGCTTATTACACGGAATGCACAGATACCGATAGAGATTTACGATTCTCGCAACGTAAACCTTTACGAGGAGATTATCCCTGCTCACTCGTCGAAGCTATTAAAGTTGCCTATAAATACACTTGACGGTGAAGTTTTAATCCAGAATCAAATTATCTGTAACTGTTTTATTTCCGATTGTTTAACTACTGTGACTAATAATAGAGGATGGGTAGAAATTTCTAACACTTCATCTAACGACCTTATCTTTTCAATGGATCGCCCTGTAGAAGGCGAACTATATAACATCGACTGTTCGTTTACTGAAATACCGTCGGATCGCGCCCAAGCCGTTTTATCCCGCTTACGTACCGACCATCTTAACCCAGAAGAATGTGCAAACTTAAAGAATCTCTGTGCAAAATATGCTGATGTGTTTTATCTTGAGGGAGAATCATTAACATTCACCAACAAGATCAAACACAAGATTAGAACAACCGACGAAATTCCAGTACACACCAAGAGTTATAGGTATCCCTATGTTCACAGACAAGAAGTCAGAGATCAGATAAATAAGATGCTCGAACAAAATATTATAAGACCTTCCGATTCTGCGTGGAGCTCTCCTATATGGATTGTTCCCAAGAAAGCGGACGCATCCGGTAAAGTAAAATGGCGTCTTGTCGTAGATTTTAGAAAAGTAAATGAAAAATCGATTGATGATAAATACCCCATCCCCAACATAACAGACGTACTTGACAAGCTAGGGAAATGTCAATATTTTACTACTCTGGATTTGGCAAGCGGTTTCTATCAAGTTGAAATGGATCCCGTGGACATTCATAAGACTGCTTTTAATGTAGAAAACGGTCATTATGAATTTTTGAGAATGCCTATGGGTTTGAAAAACTCACCCTCCACCTTTCAAAGAGTAATGGATAACGTCCTTAAGGACCTCCAACATCAAATATGCCTAGTTTACCTCGATGACATCATCGTTTTTAGTACGTCATTACAGGAACATATAGTTAATTTAGAAAAAGTTTTTATTAAATTACGTGACTCTAACTTCAAGATTCAAATGGATAAGTCAGAATTTTTAAAATTAGAGACTAGTTTTCTTGGCCATATCATATGTAATGAGGGAGTAAAACCAAATCCAGATAAAATAGCTGCCATACAAAAATACCCCTTACCTAAGACTCCAACTGACATCAAACGTTTTCTCGGTCTACTAGGATACTATAGAAAATTCATACCTGATTTCGCAAGATTAACAAAACCATTAACTAAGTGTCTAAAAAAGGGTTCTAAAATAACACTAGATAAAGCTTATGTAGATTGCTTCAATCACTGCAAAACACTATTAACTAATGATCCTATTCTTCAATATCCCGATTTTTCCAGAGAATTTCTTCTTACCACAGATGCGTCTAACGTAGCTATTGGTGCCGTTCTATCCCAAGGCACAGTAGGCTCTGACAAACCCATAGCTTACTCATCTCGTACTTTAAATTCAAGTGAGCTCAACTACAGTACGATAGAAAAGGAGCTCCTAGCTATTGTATGGGCAACCAAATACTTCAGACCCTATCTATTCGGTCGTAAATTCAAAGTTATTACTGACCACAAGCCCCTGCAATGGATCATGAATTTAAAGGAACCCAACTCTCGACTTACACGATGGCGTCTGAAGTTAAGCGAATATGATTTCTCAGTAGTTTATAAGCAGGGCAAATGCAATACTAATGCTGACGCATTATCCCGAATTGAGATAAATAATGAAGAATTTATGTCTATTGCAGTAAACCCTTCTGAAAAAAAATCAATCGTTAAACGATTCTAGAACCATTACAGCCCAGGAACCCTCTAGTAATTCCGCGACCGCGACAGTTCATACAGATAATGAGTCTCCAATTCTTGAGGTTCCTATTTCAGATGAACCATTGAATAAATTTACGAAACAAATTATTTTAAACATTGTTGGTGATATTAAAGGACGACCCATAGTTACCAAACCCTTTGATACACATACCCGCATTACAGTTCAACTGTCGGAATCCAATTTAGAAGAGGACGTGATTAAAGCCATCAAAGAATATGTCAATCCCAAAATTAAAACGGGTTTGCTTATTAACCCACCTTTGGCTATGTACTCCATTATTCCCATAATCCAGCGGACATTTAAAAGCTCCAACATGCAGTTAGTACTAACAAAAAAGGAAATAGAAAATGTTCGTGAATACTTAAGGCAACAAGAGATTATTAACAAGTACCACGACGGGAAAACTAACCACCGTGGAATTAATGAAACAATTTTAGCCCTGTCCCACAAATACTATTGGCCTAAAATGAGAGATAGCATCACTAAATTCATAAATGAGTGCACGGTATGCGGGCAAGCGAAGTATGATCGAAATCCAGTTAGACAGCAGTTTAAAGTGGTCCCTTCGCCCAATA
Source organism: Thumatha senex (assembly GCA_948477245.1). Taxonomy (NCBI): domain Eukaryota; kingdom Metazoa; phylum Arthropoda; class Insecta; order Lepidoptera; family Erebidae; genus Thumatha; species Thumatha senex. The sequence continues at coordinate 11,927,327 of OX419735.1, forward strand.
AGCCGTTTGAACTTGTACACCTTGACCTACTTACAGTTAAAAGTGAGAAGTTTTTAACAATCGTAGACGCTTTTTCTAAATACGCACAGGCATACTATTTGAGGGATGGAACAGCAATCAGCGTTGTTCAAGCTTTGCTTAGTTTTTGCACCCATCATGGGCCAGAATTTAATAACCAACTCATTGCAGAATTTCTTAGATTGCATAGGGTCCAGCATCATGAGGTAGCCGCTCACACACCTAACGAGAATGGAATAGTTGAGAGGTTCCACGCGATTATATTAGAACATCTCAGAATCCTAAAAGTTAACCAAAAAAATGAATCCGTCATCAATCTCATGCCTTACGCCCTCCTGGCTTATAACAATAGTATACATAGCTTTACAAAATGTAGACCCATAGAGTTAATTACAGGACACTTTGATCCCCGTGACGCTTTTGACGTTGACCTTTCAGTTCATTTATTACAACAATATATGACTAACCACAAAGAAAAGATGACTGAGGTATATAAACTAATTCACGACTTAAGTACTGACTCCCGCGAAAATTTAATGAATAATCGTAATAAAAATAGGGAACCCGAAATTGAATACTGTCCTGAACAGCAAGTCTTTATTAGAAATCCATTTGCTTCCCGTCAAAAATTAGCCCCACGCTTCACTCACGACACGGTGATGGCTGACCTTCCCATTCACATATATACTAAGAAAAAACGAGGTCCTGTAGCAAAACATAGGTTAAAAAGGATTCCTAAAACCAGTAACTTGTTACAGAGCAATCCCGGTAATACTTCTACTCCTACAACCAGCAGTAACACAGGAAATACGACTTGAAAGTCTGGAAAATGGGCCTGGGATACTCCCTTTTAAACTAGGTTCTGCCCGAATCCTTTCCCATTACCATTCCTTCTTGCAATATGTCAACCTTCAGGAGTTGCAAGGAGAAATAAACTCTATCAACGACCAGATAATTAGCATTTCTCCCGATCTTAATAACAAAACTAATTCTTTGTTTCAACCTCATTTAAATTATCTTAATTATAAACTTAATAGTGTATCCGAACAGCTTCAAACCTTCGAAACAAATCGGGTCAAACGAGGACTCATTGATGGACTTGGATCTGTTGTTAAAAGTATAACGGGAAATTTAGATTATACAGATGCATTACATTACGATCAGGCTATTAAAAATATCCAAAGTAACGAGAACAAATTATTAACCGAATTCAATAATCATGTTAGTTTAACCAAGGATTTATCCGCACAGTACTCAAAAATCATAAATAGTATAACAGAGAACCAACGTAAGATGGAGAAGTTAATAACTAAAATAATTGAGAGTGACGTTAGCAGAGACAATGATCTTATAAAATATGCTCATTTCGCGCAAGTACTTATAATACTTGGTGATAACATAGACTCAGTCTTACAAGAATTGACTAGAATACAGAATATATTAGCATTTATTAGGACCTCAACCATGCATCATTCGTTCCTTAATTCCGGGGAAATACGTAACTTAACAGACAGATTAAGTACTTTATACGGTAATGATAGATTAGTAGATCTAGATACTAGGGAATATTACGATATAATTAAATTAGGTTCATACTATGTAGGCAATAAAATAGTTATAGTTTATAAGTTTCCCATTTTTATACCCCATACATATGATTTATATAAAGTATCTATTGTACCTAATAGACACCACCAAATCCTAATTCCATCGTCCCCATTCCTAGCTGTCCATAAGAAAGATTTCAAGCACATAGAGGCTGAATGCCCGAAGACCAGTAACTGGTTTTTATGCGAAGAAAATCGGAGTCTGAAGAACCGACCCTCTCAAGACTGTATCCATCAACTCATAACCACACAACAGAAGAAACCTGTTTGCAATCCTGTTACCATCGTGATGGACCAACCAGCATACGAAGAACTCGATGACAGGCATTACACCATCAGTTTCCCCGTCTCTACAAAGGTACATCTCTCTTGCGGACAAGACTTATACAAAGAGTACAGAGGCAGCTATCTCGCAATCATCCCACAAGTATGCTACCTGGAAACACCTGAGTTTATTATCTCCAACATCAAGGATCGACTCAAAGGACACGTACTGACGATAACTGATCTACCCAAGGAACCAGACTATAACGTATCTAAGGTCACTCTTAAATTAAACTCAGTGAACCTGGATCATCTGCACGCCACTAATATGAAAATCTCTCACCTCCCAACAGTAAATTTTGAAGAAAACTATGCCACGATATATCATACTACAATCCCACTCTATGTAGTAATGATTGCCGCTTGTACAACTATCAGTATTTTACTTTATCGCAAATACTCCAAAAGATCGGCCTCAGAGAAAATTCAACTCAAGGAAATAGAGCTTCAGGGAACATACGCCATTCCAGAACCAAGAGCAAAGGAAAACCAACCTCCACCTCAATTTACTACAAAATTCGGTGGTGGCTGTTCTTCGGGGGGAGGTGTTACGCACCCCTAATCTATGAGGAACGCTGAGTCAACGATAACCTCAATAAACATCGCATACGACACTTGAAGGCATGAGGTGCAACATCAGCACAACGTGAACATTGCGCAAGGCGCGTGTAAGCATGAGGTGCAGCATCAGCAGAACGTGCGTCGCTGCGACGAAATCCGACCTTTCATTAAACATAGCAAATAATTTAAATTCATACTTGTTTCCCACTTTGAAGCATTATCATTGTTCTAAGTAGCTATAATTTTATTTTGTAAAATTACTTTATAATTAAATTTAATTAAATAAATTTTGGTTTTTTTTGGGACCTCCGGTTGCAGCTATCGTAATTAGTGGTCCGACCCAAATTTTTATTTTTATTTTATGGATATTTTTTTTAATTTTATGTTTTTTATGAAGTGGTATTAAAAAAACACATACCACCCTAAATTTTCACCATTTTACCACCCACCCCTATTTCATAATAGCGATATTAGTAATTTAACAATTCTCAATCGATAACTGATTGAGAATTGTTAAATGACTAATATCGCTATATCGCCTGTCAGGCGTCTAACGGTGTCACTTCTCACCCAGTAAACAGCACGGAGTAGGGATGAGACTAAATGTTTGTGCATCGATCGTATTAGTGGCGATTATAATTATTTCAAAAAATCTTATCAGTTCTTGAATTTGCATAAATACAATTTCAAACTAATAAACTCATCACCTATTAATTTAGGTCACGACACTTTTTCTTTTACGATAAAGCTGCAACACACTAAATGGCATTCTAGTCCATATAGAAAAAAATAAAAGTAAAAACTAACTAAGTTTATCAGTAGCCTAGATCCAATAGCAAAAGCTAAGGGTGTTTGAATGCTGTGTAAACAAAAAAATTGGACTCCGGGAATGCCGACAGAAGTGAAAGCTTATTTTGGCGCGTTAGAAGTTTTTAAGATATGTTATTGGATTATGAATTGCATTTTATTTATGAATTGTATTTTATTAATTTTAGAAACTTTAAAATACATTTAATATACTTTTATGAATCATTGTTAACATTTTTTTTATCTAGACGCGTTCGCGGTCTGCTATATGTACATGCATATATGCACACACTATAGCTGCGTCTCGTAACGGTGTCGCGAGTCCAGAGATTTTATCTCATCTAATAATATGCGTACCGCGCTTGAAGAAGTTTTCACTTTAAAAATGTCTCACAATATGTTTGAAAAAAAATCATTACATGCTCATACAGCATTTTATAAATATACTGAATTTAGGGATTGGAATTCAATTTTGAAAAAATTGCACATATATTGTTTGTTATTATATAAAAAAATACGACTTACCACCACATCACACCCTTTAAAAATCCATCCCATATTTTTAAAACATATATCTAGAATCCAACTTCTAAAGTAAGGCCCCAAACTCTCATTTTCTTCTCTATTCTCAATTTTATTTTCAACGGCAGTAAACATTTCATCATCCGAATATCCTTCTTCGAAATCGTCGCATTCGTCTGTGTCAAACTTGACAGAATTACTGACAGGTACTGTGGATGAACTATTGCTTGTAGGTAGCTTCGATTGCACTGTGTCTTTTTCGATTGATTTGATTACTTCGTGCACTTTTGGGTCGATGGAGAGGACGCATCCCATTGTTATAAGTGCTCCTACTTGTAATGTAACATCTGTAAAAGATAAATATGAGTAAGGTGAGCTATGTAAATTGAGAAATCCATTCTAAAGTTTATTTTTATTTTGCTTGCAGAAGACAAGAAGGCTATATATTGGTTGCGTCCGTGTGATGTATCTCGAAAACGAGTTCACAGGTATTTTTAAAATTATTTAATGGCCAGGCCATTTAGCCAAATCTTATTTTGTTCATATGTATTCAATCTTCTTATTATCTAAAATGTCCCCGTCCTCTACGTCTTAGTCAAGTCTAGTTGTAAGTCAAGTTCAGTTTCACCCCAGTATAATAGTGGTTGTTATACTGAGGTTTTCAGTGGAGTTTACGCAGCAAGATGGAAAATCGCATTTCACTGCATATATATTACAGTCTTTCACTATAGCACGTTAACACACCTTTTATTTCCAAGAAACCTCCACTCCCGCACATAAAACAAGATAAATGCACTAGTTTAAAAAAAATATATACAGCAAGCAAATGGTGTCAGCCATTTTGCCGCCTAAACTCCCGGGTTAACAGGTTTAGGATTATTGCACTGATAATTAATTAGGTCAGTCCAGAGTGTATTCTTGGCTTTTATGTTTTTATAACTTAAGCAATACGGTGAAATGGCAGTAAGCCGTTCTCAGATTTAGCATGTTTGTACGTAACAGGTTTTGAGTCCATTGCCGTGTTGAAATGGACAGGCGCAGACGGTGGCGAACTAGTATCTATATATATATTCTATTGGTATTATTAGTGTGTAAAATCTCACCTTTATGCACCAAAAACTTTCTCGTAGACATAACTAGCTCAGTAATAAGTCCCTCTTTCATTTTGTGATAAGGCGTCGCTTGGACCAGCGCAGCGCAACACTTCAGCGCGACTATGATCACAGCGTGACTTCGCTCACTTTCAAGTATATTTTGCAATACCTTATGCATACAAACAATCATGTAACCAAGAGATTCTGAGAATGGGATGAATGATGTGCTTTCTTTTTTGCTGGAATACATAAAATATAGTGTCAATTTGTAAAAACGGCGTTAATATATTTAGATACTTATATGTATACAAAAGTGTTGGTCTCACTACAGGGGATGCCGACGACCGTGCGAAGTGGAGGAGAAAATGTAGAAAAGCGGACCACGGGCGTCGCGAGACGCAACTGGGACAGACGCTCAGATAATGATGATGATACAAAAGTGTCAGCAACGGTAAAGATTCAATTCCGGCGAGTTTAATTGTTGTTTCACCATCTCAAAAATGCCCAACGTGCCCAAATTATTATTATATTGGACAAGCACAAAACGCTGTTGCTTGCTTGCTAGCTGGTTGCTGGTTTTTGCTGATAGTCTCCCGAATGATCCCGCCAACATTTTCAGTTCAACCTCGCTTTCAGTAGGCATACCTACTGCCCGACGCGGCTTAGCTCTAGAGCAGGGTTCTGTGTTGGTTGGGCGTTCAGACCGCATTGGTGTCAAACAGATTAAAATTTAATTGTTTTTAAACACTCGCTATTATTACAGATCCGATTGCAGTAACAGTAGTCACGAGTAGAATGTGACTACCGTGTCGACCAGACTAACCGTGACCATGGTCGCTGGTGAACAAAAGTATCGAAACCTATACGTGATCAAGTTTCGGTGGAAATTGAACTTCTTTCTATATAATAATCTTTAGGGAAGGAGGCCCAACAGAGGGTGCCAATAGACTGAGATAATAACGATGAAAACGGAATATTATAATACAATAATGGCAACTTCTAGATATCAGAGTAATCTCCTATCCTACGTGGTAAAAATGACAAGAGCGAACGCTTGCTGTATATTAGTTTCTACAACTTGTTTTATGTGCGGTACTGGTGGTTTCTTGGACATAAAAGTTGTTTTAACGTGCTATAGAGAAAGATAGTGCAGTGAAATGCGATTTTCTTTCTTGCCGCGTAAATCCACGGAAACCCTCAGTATAACAATTAATATTATACTGAGGTGCGACTAACATTTACTTAAAACTAGACTTGACTAAGACGTAGAGGATGGGGACATTTTACATAATAAGAAAGAAGATTAAAGAAATATGAAATACGATTTGGCTAAAAAGTCTTGGTAACCAGGCCATAAAGTAGTTACAAAATAAAAAAAGTAATCTCCTATGCTGATTACGATGAAAAGATTACCTGGTTTCTGCTTGAGATAAATACATCCTTGATCCAGACAGTAGCGCTAATATAACGCTAAGTACACTAGATCGGCTACTAGCTATAGGGTCAGTAGCAGCACAGTAGGCCAACGTTTTCTTTGCCGCCTCTCCTCCAGACCAGTTACTAGCGTCTGGGAAGTCTGGCAGTAATGCCCACCAATAACCAAACATTTCCCTTTTTTCTTTTACCTAATAATATATGATATCATAACATTAGTAATATTTCTTCTTTCTTCTATTTCTTTATTGCTAATTTCTGCAGTAACATGCCTACTTCTTTTCTACCTGGATTATAATTAAATAACTATAAATAAATATCAAAATTGCTAGCGTAAATAACAGGACATACATATATTTAAACAGTCCTGCTTGTTGCAATGTGAAAACTTTGCAAGCTTAGCATAGGTGCTTGCGCGCACGTTAGTAGCATAATAGGATCACGAATCTTTAATATGGGACCTCGGTCGGTGCACTATCGTTTAGCAAACTAAATAAATATTGTAGGACACTTTCCACACAACGCCATCTAGTCCAAACTAAGCTTTTTAAGCTTGTGCTACCCATAGCACAAGCTTAAAAAGCTGAATATATTAATATTATACGTAGAAAACACCCAAACTCGGAAACAAACATTTGTAGATCACACAAATATTTATTTCGACTCGGGAAACGAACCCGGGGACCAAGCGCGGTAGTCGCATACACTACCACTTACGCCACCAAGGCAGAAGAACTGAAGACTTTTAGAACTTTTTGTTTTTTCGTGTTTGAGAGCAACCAATATGTGACGTGAATTATTCAACCTAATCGAATTGTGTGAAGAAACACACTCTTAGGGTGCGTTTCTACTAATCCGGAGCTGGGCGGATTGGAGCGCAGCGATTTGTTAAGTGCTAATCATAGTGTTTGAAATCAGACTGAGAATTTGATGACACCCGGGCAGCCCAAGTCCTGTTTGTTATTATACCTCTATGTGGTTTCACATGGAGCACTTGTCTCATGTTTAAGTTTATGACACTTAAAAAAACAATTAAATTTAGCAATAAATAGGCTAACCTGCTCAATAAAAAACACACACACAGCAATACAAATTGCACTCACCTTGATTAAAACCAATAGCAAATTCGAAGCGCTCAGTCTCACTCTAGATTTCAAAGCGATCATTTTTACTTCTCGACTGTTCTCCATATCCGACATATCCGAATCACTAGTCAAGGCCAAAAAGTTCTTCACTCTTTGAGGTTCCAAGTAATTACTACTGGCCGGTTTGTATGCCGAGTTATTTTCAAAGTTGTCAACATCTTTCATCAAGCTACGGTCTGAAACTGGTATTTCTTTTTTCAGACTTTCAATGGCATTGTTTCTTTGTTTTCTGAGTTTTTGTTTCTAAAAATGATAGTAGGATTTTTAAATAATTCTCGCCATAACATACCAAATTTCTGGATAATCTTTTACATGAATACCTCGTTTAATTTGCTTTTTCATCTTGAACTAAAACACTTGTACCTACTGTTCCAATAATTTATTACTTAAACCTGACCGGTTTCGCCTTACGGCATTTTCAAAGGTTTGCAATGATGAATGTAGTTGTAACTTATCATATTGTACTCAATGACATCCGAAATACATACAATATGTGCTAACCTTTGAAAATGCCGTAAGGCGAAACCGGTCAGTTTTAAGTAATAAATACGAGTAAGTGGAACAGTATCACACCATCAATCAACAGTGTAAAAAATTGCTTTCTATTATATTCATAGCGAAAGCGTTTTAAATAAATTAATAGTTAAAAATGAAATGTTAATAATATTTTTTTTTACACATACATAAAGAGATTAACTGGCATGTGACATACTTCGAGCCCCAGTGGCACCCATATAACCCACACACCTCGTAATTAACAATATTGTATGAAAATTTTCCTGAGTTATTGACATTTATGATTCGTGTTACGCCCTCCTAGCTAGTAGCGTGATGCTATATAATCTACAGCTTTTCTCGATAGATGGATACACCAAGCCAATTTTTTTTTGGATTGTCTTATTTATTTATTTATTTCGACCAAGTTCTCACATCCTGTACGTGGATATACTTGTACAAATAAAATTTTCATTTAACCAAACCAAGAAACTTTTCAGCTTCATATTATTAAAATAGATCACACTTATAAAAATGTACAGGGAGCAACCTTGTCGCTAACAAGTACCTAATATCATACAGGCAACAAAAGTTCAAGAAAATCTAATCACCAACTTATTTAAATGGTGGTTGGCATCATAAAAGTATGGAAACTGTACAAAGCCAATAGAGCTAGAACTAAAAAAGAAGCAATTCTCACCTTTCCTCCTTTAGGGTTTAGAATGGGTACAATGGGCATGGCTATGGTTTGTTGCGCAGGCATAATTTTCTCCGGTCGGTTCCCTTGCGTGATAATTCCATACAGAACAAAATATCGTGATATACCCAAAACTTCTGGCAAAGGTATGTTGATGTTTGGATCATTGAAGTACAGTTGTGACAATACTCTTAGTGCAGATATTACAACCTATAATTTTTTATAATTATGGTTACAGGTATCATATATATATTGAATAGGTAACTAGTGGTTCTGTGAACCGTAGACTTCAGAGGATTTTTTTTTTGTTTTATATAGATATATAAAAAAAATTCAACATTGCTTTTGTTTTCGTTTTGAGCACTCTTGCCAACCACTACGAGACCATTTCCCCTCACCTGCCTCCATTTCCCCTTCGATCGAAAAACCCCCTCGCTAAAAGTTGTTGTCTACATCAAGGATTGTCCATGCCAAGTTGCATGCAAATTCGATGAAAAAGGCGACGACGGACATCAATAGCATTTTTCCCGTACCAGTGGAGTTAAAACGGAGACTTTCGTCGGCTCGCTTCGCTCGCCACCTCAGTCAATGTATATTTAATCAATAACTCAAACAGCAATGGTACAATGTTGTTCCTTTGCAGGGTACAGTCAGCAATGAAAGTTTTTTATCATAACAGAATATATTATTTTCTTCAAGCCTAAAGTCTGAATATAGTATTCAGTATATCATAGTATATCATGATATATATTATTTGAAACAAGTATACACTGTTTTACACAAATGAAAATTTTCATTCGCAAAACTATTCTGTACTGGATTGTTTTAATCTACTTCTGGGGTTAACTATACTAGATAAAATTATGTACATGGGGGATTCTAGGAGGGAAAACGGCGAACAGCATACGCTTGCTGTATATTATTTTCTAATACTAGTGCATTCATCTTGTTTAATATCCGGGAGTTTCTTGGACATAAAAGTTGAGTTAACATGCTTTAGTAAAAGAAACTGGTATGTATGCAGTAATGTGCGGTTTTCCATCTTGCCGCTTAAAATCCACTGAAAACCTGACTAAGACGTGGAAGACGAAGACGTGGTCGTCGGGAACGATCGTTTGACGTCATTCATGACATCACTGTTCGCGACCGTAGCGCGCTCACTTCGCTCACACAAAATTGTTGGGTCCGAGTGAGTGGGTGGGTCAAGCGCTAAAGATGTGCGTTCCAGTTATAAATTTTGCCCACAACGCTTTTTATTATTTATATATCCTTTAAAACATTATCATATAAAGGACCCGCACAACTTCGTTAGCGCCACCAATTTTATTTGTCTCTTGTAAATGAACCGCTGGACCGATTTTGTGCAAACTTCACATAAACCATCTACTAAATAGTCCGAACAAACCCTAAACATTTGGTTTGGATAGGTGTGCTCGTTCTTGAGTTATAAAATTACAACGAAAAGTGGCATTAATTTTTATATATATTAATTTGGGCACTTACAGCAGGCATAATGTCACTGCAATTACACTTACATGGAGTATTGCAGATGGCCTGAATTATGAAGTATCCTCAATAAAGTTGTACTATTAATTCTATATTATATACATATAATCACAGTAGGCGAAGGCAGAGGCATATTTATAGGCCCACATTTTACCATATGCTTTTTGCCCCTAGTAACAAGTGGTGAGCTCATTGTAACCGGCAGCTGGAACCAACAGCTTAATATATCTACTGAAGCATGGAAACACTCGAAAATGGATGTACCACAGTGTCATCCATCTTAGACTAAGCATTGTATAAGATGCTCAACGCAGTGATTGTCTACAGTTGTAACGTTGTAAAACGTCACATTAAAGAGTCATTGTTAGTCTTGAGATTTAGAGAGAGAGAAGAGTAGATTGTTGACTCTTTCTCACTACTTGTCATCGAATTTATATAATTTACGTTTTGAGTAGGCAGAATGTTTTCGAATGTCTTAGCCTGTTCTTGGAACCAATGCATTAAAATAGTTCTGTCAATTGGTCAATGTCTTTTGACGGTGGTTTTTGTCGGTGGTGACGGATTTTTGGAACCACGTTTATAACCTTTTTGACAAGGTGATTGGTGGTGAAAATTATGCGTTGTTTACAGCAAATTACGAAGTTTACGAAGCTTGGAGAGGCGTTAAAGGAATATTTGCCTGCTCTTCTAGATTAATTAGTTTCCTTTAAAAAAAGTGGTAAGTTCTCTTTATGTGTTCAAATCACGAACAAATCTCCAATTGTATTTCCAAATCTAATGGAACTAATTTCTTTTCTTTGCAGCTGAAAATGCACTTTTTTTATATTAACTTTATTCTTGAATGAAATTTGCCATAAATGCTGACCATGTGGCCATTCTAGTGGAGACGACACCTGTCGCGGTCTGCAGATGTGATTTCGAATCCCGTGGTAGTGTAGCCACCCTTCAGGTACCTAGTTTGAATTTTTTTTGTGTAGATTGATCTAATAATGATGCACGACTCAATGAACAGGCCCAAAGACTCAATGAACAGGCCCAAAGACTCATGATTAGGCCCATGTAACGACTTAATGATTTGGCTCATGTTTGGAATCATGTTACGATATATATTTTGACTTTTAAGCTGGCATTATGCTGAGTAGTCTAAATTTCACGCCTCAACCCTGAGAATAGTTAATCTTTAGCTTACTAAAACACTGGAATAAATTATACCAATAGTGATAATGTTTATAATGTATATTCAATCAATTCGCCTATAAAAATAAAGAAACTTTCTTCTAGAGATGTATTCTATTATTTTTGGTTCCTGCTCTTATGATTAGAGGCTCAATCTCTATCGCTGATATCCGTGTGCATAAAGTTGGTAGGACTTATCCTCCTGGCGCCTGAAACGAGTTATATATCTTTTTGTTTGTTTGTTAGTTCATGTCTCCATAATAAGAGATTCTTCCTATTATGTTTGGTTCATTATTAAGTAAATTTATTTATTATTACAATTGGCGCGTGTGAACAGAGACTTGAAGGATTGATTTGAATATACATTTGCTTATTGTGAGTAGTGAGTGAGTGAGTCGTGCATCTTATAGTGATATTATTATTATTATATGTTTTGCTCTGAAATATATATTTGTATATTTTGCTTAGAGTATATTAAACTATTTTGTTATTGAAACATTCTCAACAAATGAAAAAATACTGTTCTGCTGGTATATATATGTTTAAAACTGGAGTAATCTTGAACTAAAGTAATTATGATTTCTTGAAAATAACCTATAACTTAACTTTTTAATAATACAAAGTAATTAGTTTGTATACTAATTGTATCTACATATTGATGTGACTTTCATAACTATTATTTGCTTTTTATGATATAAGAATATGAGTGAATTGTTATAAATAACATAACAATGTTTTGAATGATAACTTGTGTTTACATAATAATGCATTTTGTCACAAACTTAATTATATAGCCTTACTATTTGTACGAGCCATGCATCATTAAAGGTTTAACATTTCTACAGCATATTGCTTTACAGCCTATTAATAGGTGATATTAATATAAATAAAACATAACCATTTCAATTAAAATTATTCATCTGAGGTCTTTCCAATCACACTTGCATAACTTTGCAGCGGAGTGTTCGAAGCTTTTGAAACTTGTTTGAATGATAATATTTTGCTTTTTGACAATCATCATCTGAGCGTCAAGGCCTGGTTGTGCTTAACTATAGCAGTGATTGATTTAATTGAGTTTTCAGTGCTTTCTTTGAGTTTGTTTTGGCTTTTGGATGTTAATAGCTGACTGCTGACTATTGCTACCATCTTACCATTCGGTCTCGGTTGCCTTTGGATATTTTTGCAATTAATTGTTTTGGCTTTTGAATTTCTTTGATTTTTTACTTGTCAACTATGGACAAGAGCGTGCAGTTTCCACCCTTGCTTGATGATAAGGAGGAGTAATAATGATAACAGTTCAAAAAACTGATTAGGTCCCATCGAGCACAGGTTTGTGTAAGAACTGATAGTGACTCGATGTTAAAGAAATTTAGTTATGCTGCAACTAATGAAAGAGAACGCAGTCATTGGCTAAATTATTTAAAAGTTTATTCTAGAAACATAAATTCTGCTCCTATTTTGTTTGTTAAAAGTAAAGAAACTATACCTTACTTAGAATTTCTTATAAATAATAGAACTTATTCTTGTCATCGATATATACTTTCTGTTGTAGATGTTTTTACTAAATACTGTTGGTTATTCCCAATGATAAATGCTCCTACTAATGTAATTTGTAAATTTCTTCAGAAGGAGATTTTCCTTAAGTATGGAACTCAATTTACTGCTAGACAGTTTGTTACATTTCTTAATGGTTATAATATAAATAAAATATTTTATAATTCCTTATATACTCCTCAAAATAATCCAGTTGAAAGATATAATAAAACCGTTGAGACATGTATAGCATGTTTTGTTGGAGATGATCATAGAATGTGGTCAAAGTTTTTATCTCATGTTCAACTAGCTTTGAACAATAGTGTGAATCTTGCTACAGATTTTACTCCTAACTTTTTGATGTTCGGTAGAGAACTTATTTTTGATGCATCTTTGCACCGTGTTAGTACCTCTATTGATAATTTAGATCAACTAGAGGTAGGAGATAGAAGTTCTTTTGCAACTTCACTCAATTCACTTAGTGAAATCTTTGTTAAAGTACAATCTTGTTTGTTGAAAGCGTATAAGCGAAACATTTCTTTTGGTGTTGATGATATTGTGTGGAGAAGAAGCTTTGTGCAGTCTAATGCTCCTGCATATTTTTCTGCTAAACTTGCACCTAAGTTCGTTAAGTGTAAAGTAGTTTCTAAAGTTTCACCTAATGTTTACCTTTTGGAGGACCTGAATAAAGGATCCACAGGTCGCTACCATGTTAAAGATATAATTAAATATTAAATTATTTTGTTTTAAATATTACACACTTTGGTCTTGGTTTTGGTACTGGTTTGGAAGGAATTGGCTTTTGTTAGTATGATGTATGAGAGAAAATAGCCATTTGAAAGAGATGTATGTTAGGTTACTTCACAACTTTTATTAGAATCAAGTTCTGAATCTTTAAAAATAGAACTTAGGATATAACAAATTGATTAAAAATTTATCAATTTACCTTTTGGAATTATTAAAATTTACCTTTTAGAAATAACATTAACTTTTTCACACAAATGACTGTCATACACATCGAAGGATCTTATCTTTTTGTTTGTTTGTTGGAACCTTTATTGGTTATTAAAACATTATTATTCCACTTATATTATGGAATGATATTGTTCTGCTTGTAGGAAATTTTCCTAGTTTTGTTTGTATGTTTAGGTTATTACTCCTAAATTTTAATTTTGTACATATTGTATATATTTTGTTTGTTTGTTAAGTAATTCAAAGTTACCCGGATATGACTTTTGAAATACCTTTTGATGTTGATATCTGTCTCTTTTGACTATAGGACCACATCTTTATATATGCATTTGTGTTCGGAAAGTCGGTAGGGTTAAGCCGATCACATCTGTTTGGTTTTGTTACAGCATTTGTGCTCGGGAGTTCGGTGGTGTTGAGCAGATCACATCTGTTTGGTTTTGTTACAATATTTGTGTTCGGAAGTTCGGTGGTGTTGAGCCGATCACATCTGTTTGGTTTTGTTACGGCGTTTGTGCTCGGGAGTTCGGTGGTGTTGAGCCGATCACATCTGCTTGGTGTATTTATCCACAATATTTTTTGTTGGAATATTTTGCTTGTCACAGCCACGTTGGTGATGCTGTTTGATATTGAAGTTGTTCGTTTGTCACGACACTTTGTACAGTTGCTGTTTGACTTTGTAATTATTACAAGTTACAACACAGTTTTGCTGATATTTTGATTTTTATATCGGATTGTAAGTGAAAGAAGTCGGTGGCGATAGGGCTCAACCGCATCTTCAGTATATATAAGGATAAGATTGGATGAAAGAGTCAGTGGCTAGATAGCTTAACTGAACTCCTGGTTTGAGAACTTAGTTGGATTTGTTATTCTTTAGTACTTAGGTTAAGTCAATGCTTTGACTTTAAGTTTTTTGTTGTATCTATTTTGACATTCTTATTTGTGAAGAGTTGGATGATAGAGTCGGTGGCTATGGTGCTCAACCATACTTTCGTATTTAGTTTAAGTGTTGGTAGAAACGGATGTTTTTTTGAACTCATGGAATGTTCTGGTTTGTGTTATAGATATTTATTGGAACTATACTTATGGTTAGTTGGTTATTTATTCTTGTTACAGAATTTTGTTTTTGGATTTTGGTTTTCTTTTATTGGAATTATTTCCATTTCTTTATAAGAGCTTAATTGTTTGAAAAAGAATGTTCCTTTCTTTTATTGCTGGTTGGGGTGCGATGTAACGTTGTAAAACGTCACATTGAAGTGTCATTGTTAGTCTTGAGATTTAGAGAGAGAGAAGAGCAGATTGTTGACTCTTTCTCACTACTTGTCATCGAATTTATATAATTTACGTTTTGAGTAGGCAGAATGTTTTTGAATGTCTTAGCCTGTTCTTGGAACCAATGCATTAAAATAGTTCTGTCAATTGGTCAATGTCTTTTGACGGTGGTGACGGAACGTGATTCGCTTTTCTACAGATCGACAGAAAAGTTGTCTGTCGTAAATGTGTTTTTTGAACTTCGCTAAAAAGAAGTAATCTTTTATAAATTGTAAATGGAGGTTCACGCCTGTGACTTCTTATCAATGGTTGTATCAAAATAACTATGTATTTCGGTAAGATCTTTGGATTTTTGGAACCACGTTTATAACCTTTTTGACAAGGTGATATTTTGACGAAAAATTATGCGTTGTTTACAGCTAATTACGAAGTTTACGAAGCTTGGAGAGGCGTTAAAGGAATATTTGCCTGTTCTTCAAGATTAATTAGTTTCCTTTAAAAAAAGTGGTAAGTTCTCTTTATGTGTTCAAATCACGAACAAATCTCCAATTGTTGTTCCAAATCTAATGGAACTAATTTCTTTTCTTTGCAGCTGAAAATGCACTTTTTTTTTATAAACTTTATTCTTGGATGAAATTTGCCATAAATGCTGACCATGTGGTTACGGGCTCGCCATTCTAGTCGAGACGACACCTGTCGCGGTCTGCAGATGTGATTTCGAATCCCGTGGTAGTGTAGCCACCCTTCAGGTACCTAGTTTGAATTGTTTTTGTGTAGATTGATCTAATAATGATGCACGACTCAATGAACAGGCCCAAAGACTCATGATTAGGCCCATGTAACGACTTAATGATTTGGCTCATGTTTGGAATCATGTTACGATATATATTTTGACTTATAAGCTGGCATTATGCTGAGTATCAATTCGCCATTGAGATAAAATACTATAGTCACAATCTTAAACAGACAACACTCAAAAAATGTCCGAGCGCTGTTCTACATACCATACATTTAATATAACAAAGTTTAAAATGAGATTTGCTCGAATTTAGGCGTTAGGCCGATTGCATAATGTTCAAAATAGCTCGTTTTGTTTGTTAGTTCATGTCTCCATAATAAGAGATTCCTCCTATTATTTTTGGTTCATTGCCATTTATTAAATATTACACAGTAAAGTGAGTTTAATACAGTGTAATTTGGTGAAATACCAAAATACCAAATTAAATTCCAAAATAACAATTTGGTTTTCAAAATAGACTTTAAAATGTATACTTACTTTACAATACAAGAATTCATCCTGACATTTCGTAGACCCTTTTATTAGAAATTTAATAACTATGTCAGAGATTTGGTCTTTTATTTCTGAAGTCACATTGATCTCATTTTTACTTTCTTCTATAGCCGTTAAGACATTTATTATGCATTTCAATGATAATAAATGTATTTGAAGTGAATTTTGTGATGTAGAAGAACATTTATTTGGGTCTAAGAGTTTTAGGAGTATTCCTTGACTGCCAATCAAATCTGCAGTAAACTGTAAAAGGATGTAATACATTTACATATTAAATTCAAAATTGGCCATTTTGCTTTATAGAGGTGTAGCAATAATATTCTGGAGGCAGAATTAATGGCACAGAGTCCAAGGTGCTTAGAACTTAACCTTGGGAAGGCTCTGTGGGAATGAGTAAGGAAAATTAAGTTAGATAATATTTTTAACTTAAGACTACTTTACACTTTTCTGGCTAAACCATCAGGAATACAGTGAAAAGATAGTATTTCTTCCTTTCATTTTTTTTAAATTGTCTCTTCAAAATAACACCACCAGCACTGATGGACTGCCTTGGTAACATCCAGAAATTGAGGGTCACTATCTTCGTCGGCCAAGGCTTTGACAGTAGTTCTCAGGTTGCTGTCCTTATGATATGCCTCTCAAGAAAAAATATAGTCATCATCATTTTAATGTTATTCAAGATACAGCTTACACCTTACACCAATTCTACACACAGGTGTTTGACCTGTTCCAGAACAGTAGTATATTGTTGTGGTGGTATATTCTCTAACTATAATGAATATTTTATACAAACCTCAGAACCAGCTGAAGGATTTGACTGCAATATACATTGAATACTGTGTAAAATGTCCGGTAAAACTATTTCAGAACACTTTTTAAGACATTCTATATGCCAAGATATAATTTTCCATAAATAATCTGCACCAAATTGTACATTTTGTTTTGTGATAATACTATTTATTAAGTGAGCAGTTTTTGCCGCTAAAAACTCATCTGTAGGTTTCACATTTAAACATAGAGCAGTCATCAAAGTTGCCGCATCCTGTAAGAGCAAAACACTACATTAAGTTCAGTGCATTCTGAATAACTGTACTGTAAGAATATAACCTAGAAACTTACGTGTTTTCTAACAAATAACTCTACTTTATAGGGCTTAGCATTTAATTCATCTATAAGAGCATTTACTTTTTCTTTATCATATTCTTTTGAATAAAGGAGATTGCAAAGATCGCCACTTAATACTGAAAAGATTTGTGAGTGAATATTATTCATTTTATAGTAGTTCGCTTAGCTTTAGATGAATAACAATTGATATGAAACTGTTGTTTATGCTATCACTTGTAATGAGGCAGCACTTTTAATTCGAAATATCAGAGCATTTTTGATTATTTCCCAAAAAAAAAATCACATATTTTATTTCAAATAGATTGTTTACATTTGTCTATATGACATGACAGTGACACTATTGACACTGACAGTTGACAACTTGAGTTTTTTTTTAAAGTTTCGGTGAAAACGCACACTAGAACCGAACGGCACTGCAGCGGAGAGGCACGCTGCGGCATCGGTGCGGCGCTTATAGAAAAATATTTTTGCCACTGATTCATCATCACTACATATTATAAAACAAAGTCGCTTCCTGCGGTGTGTTCCTATGTGTGCTTAGAACTTAAAAAACGAATTTCCATGAGGTTTTTTTAAATAGATAAAATTATTTATAAGGAAGGTTTTATGTATAATTTATTAAGTTTTGTATACATTGACTAAATTATAACGATATTGGTTGGGGGTGACGAAAAAAAAGCCGTCTAGGAGCTTTCAACGAAAATGCTGCCTTTGAGATAAAACAAAATAATGTTTATACTGTTGATTGATGGCACTCTTGGACCTTTCTACAGATCTTTAATGATAACACTTGTACATTATTCCACATTATTTATCAGTCGCTTTATCTACCTAAAATTCAAGGGTCTGTTTAAATGTAGGGCTGATTTCAAACTGGCAGGTACCTAATGAATAGTAGCCCAAGGATATTTGCTACAACAGAGTTGCGGCACTGACTCTGCCTACGCTGTAAAAACCTTCAAAGACGTCTGTTGATGAACCCAGAGAACTTTTTCACAATCTACGTCGATTATTTTGACGCGCATCGGGGGACAATACTCGCTCGAAAATTAAGTACCTAATCCGCGTTGCTGTGATACGTATGTATTTTACAGCACCATAATTCTGCATAATCTATAGGTATTTCTATACTATATATATATACTAATATTATAAAGAGGAAATAAAATTAAGTTTGTTTGTAATAAGTAGGCTCAGAAACTACTGGGCCGATTTTAAAAATTCTTTCATATTAAAAAGGTTCATGCTTCGTGAGTAACATAGGCTATATTGAATTTTTAAAAAGATTATGGTTCCATACGAATTCTCGAATAATGTAACCCAAAATGTAAAAAAAATATTCATAAAATTCTTTCTATCGCGAAGGTACGTTACGGAAACAATTGACGATAAAAAAAAACAATGTGTGACAAAAAAAATCTGCGATAGCATATAATCACTATATAGTTTCTTTACTATAACGACTTTTTCATGTTACAAAATTATTAAAATAGGTAGGTAGTTAATTTTCAGACCATATTATTGGTACCTTGGTATTAAGTAATCCTTATCCAAATAAATTACTTTATTTTTAAGTATGGTTAAGCACCTTTTCAGCTTTTAGAATTTTCCATTTCCATTTAAGAGGTATCACGTATTAAATATTAGGTACATGATTAATTATAACTATTTCCACGTTGTTGCCACCCGTGCAAGCCCGGGCGAGTTTGGTTAATAAAGTTCTCTTTACTTAAGTCAGACTTAGGGCCCAGAATTTTATTGGGACCACTTAGAATTTATTATCATTCATAGCTATTAGATCCATCCAGGGGCTGCAAATTACTATTATTTTCATTTAATATATAAAAATGAAATAAGAAACATTCACCTGCATTTATAAAAACACAGCTATTAAAGTAGTTACATTAAACCGTTGGTTCCGGTTGTCCCTGGCATGACAGTCCTTTACCCAAGTAGAAAACTGGCGGCCTGAAAATTTTGTACGTATATATATAAGAATACCTCTGCTTACCCCTTCGGGCGTAGCATGCATCGAAAATCTATAAAATGTTCAAAACATTTAACAATCTTGTTGATCTGTTGACCAAAAAGATTGTAATCACCAAGAGACGTTTAACTGTCTTATTTTTATTTTGGTTTTTATGTACCTAACCTATATCTGTTATGTTTTTATAATTTGTAATATGTAATATTTATTGATATTGATATTATTTGTATTTTTAATAATTTACCTCCGTAATATGCCCCTTTTTGAGCCGAAGATACCTCGAAAACCTGAAAAACAATCGCATCATCCATGGCAAAACCGGATTCAAGCTCAGCATTCGAACGCATATAAACATGCTCATAATTCCGTGACAAATCCTATATTCACCACTTCTAAAACCAAGGAAATATCGAAAAATACAGAGCTATATAATACAAACGACCGAATAAAATTCACAGTAATAGGGAACAGAATTACAAAAGAATTTATTTACTGTGTGTATTTAGTAAAGGGATTACATAAGTGCAGACCAAAACGGTTCGAAGCACCTGTGATAAGAGGTTCGTTAGGTTCAATAACGATTGACAATAAATAAATATTGGTGTCAGGGGAGATTAAAGCTAACATTCAAAGACTACGTGAGCATCTGCTTTAAAACGGAAAGGTCAAAAGTACTAGTCGTTTAGTTTATGAAAATTTGCCTGTTTTTTTGTTGTGTATGATTATTGCTCCATTCTCCAAGGTAGTAGCGTGGTAGTATCGACAAATGGGCTATCCACCACAAAATCAATTTTTCAATTCGAGCCATCGAGAGACAAAAAGCAATTTATTGTTTAACTGCGTCCCGCTTTCCCGCCAGGCAGTACCCCGCACTTTGCTGGGACGTATCTCTTGTAGGTACGACCCAGCAAAGTGCGGGGTACACTGCCTGTGTGAGTTTGGCGACCACAATGTCATTTTTTACATTTTACACATAATCGATTGCTAAATTTACCTATTATTACAGGTCTCACAGGAGTAGAATGGCCAAAAGTATGGAATGATTTGAAACTTAAATTCGGTGGTTTAGCATTCTGCCTAAAATCACAAGTTGCGATACTAAAGGATAATGAATTCTTAGGTGGTGAAGACGAACTTAAAGAATTTGTAGAAACTAGATACGTTTATAATGCGTATATAGATTATTATAAAGAAGGAATTCAACAATTTGCCAATTTCATTAAATCGTCTGGTGTGAGTGTAATTTGATTTCCGTTTATTTTTCGTATTTCTTGTCCTACCTACCTCAATTATCCCGCAATTATCTATAGTAAAAAAATAATTAATTATAATGACATTTAAATTCAATGGTAAATTAATTTTAATGTTTAATTCAATGTGTTTAATTTTAATGTTTGATTCAATGTGTTTAATTTTAATTCAATGTATATAGGAATGTGTAATATATGGGTCCTATGGCCTGAAATAAATAAATTATTATTATTATTTTTAAAAAATAAATCAAATTTGATGTCAAATTCTTTACATAAATTTAAAATAAAATAATATAAAACACATTAAAAACTAATCAAAAAACCCGCCCCGAATCGTACCCGGCGCAAACGTGCCCATCACACTCGCTGCGTTTTCACGCTGGATTGCGATGGCCAGCCTCTGCACCAAGAACGATCCGGATCGAGAGTCACCAGTAAATTCTATGAGCCTCTATACAATTTCTTTTATAAACACTTTAGCATCCTTGCCCCAGCACCCCAGGGTCTCAACCGCCACCGGCACAAATTGGTATAGTGGCTCCAAATCGGCGTATTTAAGCCTCTTTTTTAAACTCGCGTCTTCCGCTGCGGCAGACGGGGAGTGGACGGTGCGACTAAGGTGGCTGGCAGCGACCGTGCTGACGCAAGTTGCACCCCATATTAGGCACCTGCCGTTAATCCAGGGAATCAAAGTCAGCCCATCTGGCCTCTTACCGTCTGACCTACTCAGACCTGGAGGCTCAAGCACGCAAGGGACTTTCGCTGAGATAAGGGCCCTGCAAATAATATCGTTGAGGGCGTGGTGTCGCGGAAACCTTCCAGTCCACCGCCGACAACTCAAAGCGTGATGACCATCTTATTCCAC
The DNA here is from genome assembly GCA_948477245.1 of Thumatha senex. NCBI lineage: Eukaryota > Metazoa > Arthropoda > Insecta > Lepidoptera > Erebidae > Thumatha > Thumatha senex. The sequence goes on from OX419735.1 coordinate 11,949,008, forward strand.
CATGGAACCGCAGGTGCATTTATGACGTTCACACACCCTAATTATTATTATTTTAGTAAATAATTTGCAATTAATTTTTGCTAAAAATTTAAAACAGCCGATCTCTTGAGATATATATCCTTGGATAATGAGGACATTCAGCGAGAGTGGAAGACATTATCAATAAGGTTCATTACAGGATTTTCACGCTATTCAGCTAAAAAATATTCGAACATTTTAAGGGCAGGTAGTCCAAGTCACGTAGGCACGAAAACGCTTTCTCAGCCCCCGCCAAGTTACGAGTAGATTGACGATGTATTTTCCGCTGCGCCGCCACAGTAAAAATGATTGGCAGTTGCAATCTAAATGGAACATCTCTGTTATTGTGTTGGATTTTATTATTGGTTTATAATATACTAGTTGACGCACTAGACTCCGCCCGAGTGATGAAGTTTTCTTTTTTCCGTTATCTAAAGGCACTTATTCCCGGGCTAAAAAGAAGTCTATGTGTTATTCTGATAGATAAGCTATATTATTGTATAGTTTATTTAAAATCCATTCAGTAGTTTTTATATGTAAGTATCATCAAATATTCATACTTACAAACTTTCGCGTTAATAATATTAGTAGGAGTTAATGATGATATATTTAATAACAAATTTATGCTTTATGTACAAGTAATAAATACAATTTCCCGTACTCATCATTTTTTTTTAAATAATGTTCATATCAAAAAATCATTATGTTATGTCCCTGTCTCAGGCAGCTAGTCACCATTTAACTTCAGAACACATCTTCCGTTCGCGTCAAACATTCTCCCTAAGTATATAACTTCATTTAATTGCTCTAAACGTTTCCGGTTTACCCAAATCTTGCTATTAGTTCCTACTTTTTCTCTTTCAAATACCCACTTCTTAGTTTAACATGCAGCGAAGACTTCTACTTTCATATTAGTGACTAATGCCTGAAGCACGGCTTCTGATGAGACATTCACTACCGCATCATCAGCATACAACAGACAATGTACTGTAAATTTCCCAATTTTACAACACATCATAATCTTTAAACTTTTGGAGCCAACTATTAGATACACTTTGAAAAACACAACCAAAAACACAAACAAAACCCCGTTAGTCGCCCGAACAGACGTCAAAAACGTGAACGTGAACATCCCTCTTCGTCGCACGCAAGCTTTACAGTCCGTATAAAGTGACTGTACCCCCCGCAGCAGCTGGCCGTTCACACCATATCCTGCCCGGAGATGGTGTGGACGGCCAGCCAGGCCCCACGGAGGAGTACTACAGAGTTTCTCTCACAACGTTATCAAATGCTTTCTCCAGATCCACTAAAGCGCAAAAAACCTTCAGGTTAAAATATTGGGATTATTAATTATTAGTTACATGAAATGTTATACATTTTTTAAGGCTACTAACATAAAGTAAAAATATAAATATAAAAGCGCTGGTAGCCCCACTAACTCAGTTCTCTGTAAAAAGATCACTGGTTTAAGAAACTCTCGGACTTTGGGTGGATAACCGCCATGTAGCATTTTCACGGACACGTTAAGTTGTTTGTCGCGGTTGCTAGTAACGTTGCCATCGGCACTCGTTAAGTCAATACCCTTTCAGCGACCTAAAAATTACAACAGCGGGTCGCCACAATCTGAGCCTGTCCATTTGAAAACACGCATTGGGCTCACCACATTATGCCTCTGCCACACCTTCTGGGATAAATTTGTGGCTAATAAATTTATAAATATACAACTTAAATAATTTATACTTCAAGAATAAAACAAAGGTCTTGGATACAATTTAAATAATTTATGCGAAGCGAAGCTTAAATATAATAACTGCACTGATTACTTCAGCCAGTGGCAGTCGGTATGTTAAAGCTTCAGAATCTATTGATATAATTTGTTTGTAACCAAATTGAAAGTATACGTTACACAAAAAAGAATTGAAATTCGTTAATAGTTAGCGAAAAAATAGGTAAACATATATTAAACAGTCCACTGGCTCAAGTAATTTTATATCAGCATTCTAACCTGTGGATACCGGGTTCGATTTTATACTACTTACAGGGATAATTCTAACGCTTCTGTGAAGTGTACGTGGCTCATTTTATATTAAAACTCTCATAAACACTATACAAAGCGAACTCCGGGGGTCGCGAGATGCAGCTAGGACAGACGCTCGGATGATGATGGAATAACTGCTCTGATAAATATAGATAAATATAATTGCGAAGAAATAACAAGGGGAACGCAACGAAAAAACCTGACACAGGTCCTACCTCAGTAAGCGGCGCGAATCTGGTTTTATTTAAACATTTGTTCTATAAAAATCACTGTATATAGTCAAAGTAAGCGATTATGTCTATAAATATTTAGTAGTAATAGTTGTGTATAAAAATTTTATGAAAATTCTCTGTAGTTTAGATTTGGCATTGAAAAAACATTTCGAAAGGGGGCAACTTTGGAAGGTTTTTCTATCAAGTGAAGTTTATTAGATTTTGTAACAGTAAGCCATTTTGACTAGATTAAATCCTTACCTATCATATATATTTTTTTCAGAATCAAAAACCCTTTTTTCTACGATTCGCATTGTTTTAAAAAACTCAAAATCGTGGCCTCGGCAGGAATACCAAGCCTTAAGCTATATTAAACACGTGCCGCTATGTACCTACCGACAGATTTTGTGTGGTGTAGAAGTTGCTGTGAGAGTTTAATTTACACTACTCTTAATTTATTTATCTACTTAATTTAAATTTTATTACATTATTAGAGAATTTTCAAGTTTATCGGTATAAGGCTTTAGGCTGGGCGTTGATAGGTGAATGAGTCATCCTATAATGTTAATTATAAGAATAAAATAGCCTATGTTATTTCTTTCAGAGACCATGCGTTTACATGCATATTTCTATCAGCAGTGTACCAGCAGGATGTTTGATATTTATGGTAAGATACACCGATTTTTATTTAGTGAGTCACAGTTGCGGTCAAAATTCTCAAGAGATAAACCTTCTTCTTCTTCTTAAGTGTTTTCCCAATTGATTCCAAAACCTGCCGGGATTTGGAGTCTAGGATCCACATTTATTTGGCTGCTAGAAGCAGCTGCCGTTTGACTTAAAATTTTTGACATTTCTGGGAGCAACCTCCCAAATCCATAAGGGCGCTTGTGTCGTTGAAGCATCTGTTAGTCAGCTGGTGCATCGCTAGCAGAAGAGGTCTTTTGGACCCCAGTGATCTTGGTGGCGCCCGTTACACCCAATTATAACTTACACCCATCTATGTGTCGTGAGCCGAATTCAAATCAGGTAAGCAGCTAATACTATTAATATTTTATTTCAGTTATACTCCGATATAGCTCCATTTACCTGTCAAAACTTCATGAAAATGTGTCAATCAACTAGAGGAGGCTATTCAGGCACTCCTATTCACCGCATCGTTCAAGACTGTTGGATTCAGTGCGGCGGTTTCGCTCTCAGAAGTCCGAACGAACTGGACTGTGAAAATTTCATTGTTCCACATGACAGACGAGGAGTACTCGGCATGGTCAACAATGGCAGGTATTTTAGTTCTTATTATAGCTCACCTTCTCATTAGATAATATGATGATTCTCTACGCACTAGCCCTAAGTCTATTCGATTTAAGTATGTATACCACATTCCACGTGTGGAGGAATGGGTGGAGATGTTTCTCCGACACAAAGGAGGATCCTCCGACCAGGCAAGGTGATCAGGCCTGGCGGGCCGAGGCCCAACGGTTGATGTTGGGCTGTTGGATTTATCAATCTTCAGCGCGAGAACTCTTATAGCGCGAGGTAGGATTCTTAGTATCGATATAGTTTTTTGATTGCTTTTACGCTATGTGTCGCTGGTCGCCACACACGTTCAACCGTTTCTACTTGCGGATGTCGTAAGAGGCTCATGCGTCATTTTTTTAAGCAAATATATGCTGAATTGTTCGTGCGATGCGATTTTTTGAAATCATCATCATCATCCAAGCGTCTGTTTGGCGACGCCGGGACGTTTAGTGGAGTTTTATAAAAACTATTAAAACTGATGAAAACTAAATATAGCATTATGATTTTGACTATGAATCGGTATGTATTCTTTCGTCAAGAACAAAATAACCAAATTCTCGCTGCTGCCGTTCTAATGAGTCCAAACATGGTATATTGTATAATTTTTTGAAGTTGAGTATCCGATAGACTTGATGCAGCAGCAATTTCGTATAGACGCCATCAAAATTACAGTGTACTAAATAATGAATCAATCGGACTCGTAGGTTTTAGTGAAATCCCTTCATCACCTAAGTAGGAATTTATAGTTAAGAACAATCTCGATCACATCGGCTTTCAAACCAAAAATACGCATTAAAATTGGTCTATTCATACTGGGGCCATGATGCCACGTCAGATACACAGGGTAAACTCCCTCGTTTTCTATCGGAGGTTGAACCTCTCAAATCCAAATGTTATTGTTACCTTGGGGATCAGCCCGTACTGAGGACATAAGGTTGCGAGTTACCCTTAAGTTTCTGAATCGGGGATCATCATTCTAGCTTTGGTAGCCAGGCACATTGATAAGGTAAGTACATCATATGTAAGTAGCATTATTTACAATGAAATTTATCTGTTTGCAGACACGTAGATTGTTCCACACAGTTCTTCGTACTTCTACAACCTGCTCCCTGGATGAATAACAGATTTGTAGCGTTTGGCCAGCTGATAGAAGGCGAAAAAACCCTTCGTAAAATAGAAAATGTTAAAACTTGGTACGAATCGCCAACATCTGACATAATAATTGACGAAGCTGGGATTTTAAATCTTGAATGTCAGAGAATACCAATTAATAAAAATGTCAATAACTATATAGAAGGACATATCGAAGATCTAGTTGCTCTAGGAAAACTATTTTATGAAGTAATTATCATAGCTTATTAAATAATCTTATCAGTGGCAGGCCTTTATGCCCGAAGGGGTAGCAGAGGCATATAACGCATTTTTGTCTCACTAAGAACAAATGCGGAGACCTCATTACCCTGTTTAAATGGACAGGCTCAGGTTGTGTCTCAAATATCAGTCAAGTTTCATAACGCAGTGATCGTTTACAGAACACTGAGTTAGCTCGCGGGGCTACGAGCGCTTCAAATTATACTATACTACGACCAATACCTTTTTTTTCACACACACACACACACACATTCACAGTTCACTTCTGGGCTCAATTTCATTTGGGAGGGTAAATAGCCTTAATTTCCCATACAGTGACTGCTTTCAAGGCGAAGCACCGGAGGACTCATACTAGTACCTAGTACATTACTTATTCTGTGCTCATACCATACTTGTATACCCGCAATGATCAGAACAAAGCGATCTTAATTAGTCGCTATGGGATTTCCTCTCTTTTAAACTTTGGGCAAACTGGTACAGGTCGACTTCAGCGTACGTATATCAATAAATTCGAAGATCTTTTGGAAAAAGGCCAGGTTAAGAGTACCCTTAACCTGCGAGCGTTATGAAAACACCTTTGAAAGTAGGAGAAGCGAAAGTGGTATGCCAGGATCGTAGTAAGTGGAAATCCATAGTTTCTCCCTACCCCGATAAGAAACAAGCGTGATGATATGTATGTATGGTTTACTACCTCTTACTATCTGATGAAACTCAAAGATTTTTACAAGCCCGAACTAATCAAACACTGTAAGTAGGTAGACATTTTGCACTATCTAACTCAGTATGTGAACAAGTTACTATTATTAAATTCATGATTTTAGGCACTACTAAATAGAGTTTTTGATGAAATTGAAATCAGAATCCTACAACAACCGGAAAAACAAAATTTTGAAGATTCGAGTGACGCAACAGAAGAAGAAGAAGTAAAAATTGAAAGGTAAGAATAATCTTGATATCTCATGTGTTGTATAAATACAACACATGAGATATCAAGATTTTTCTAATAAGCTCGACTAAGTGACGCCGCCCGCCTGATGGAAAGGTGCGGGTATGGCGACATCTAGCGAATGGAGGGGCACTGTCACAGTCAAAAACACTATTAACAGAGGAGTGTGCTTCAACTGGCGGCCTAATGATGTGCCTCTTCACGCTCCGCTTGAAGAACCTTGGGTTGTAATAGGAGGGAAACACGTGCGCTGGTAAAACATTCCAAATTTCTATGTACGACATAGACATCTTTTGAATCTCTGTTCTGGGGAAAATTATCTCCGATGTATGAAAGTAGCGCCTCTACCCGGCACGCGTTGTTCGAGATGAGGAGTTAGATTGAAATTCAGGACATTCACGTAGTATATTCGATTCGGATTAAGGTCGATTGCCAACTGTATAAGAACACATTAAAGTAATCTAGAAAATTAGCTGAATTGAGTAACAGCCTAGTGCCGTTCACATGATTGTATTACTTGGCTTATAAAAAATAAGAAACTACGAACACTATCTGGACTGGCCTAATTAATAATGTACCTTGGAGAGCATTCCCTTAGCCGGGTCGCTGTGAATAGCCTTTGAATAGCGGTTGGGAAGAAGGAGCATCACCTTGTAGTGAAGCAAGACCTTATTAATTATCTGTGCCATAATTCTAAATCTCTTAACCCGTTTTCGAGATATGAGGAAACATCACACTGGGGCAACTAATTCAAGGCCTCTTTACCTTTAATTAAGCAATACAAAGTTTGGAACTGAATATTTACATACAACGTGCATGTAGTTTCCTATAGTTTGAACACGACCGCTTACAATTTTGTACACAATGAGCAGTACAGCGTTCGTGGTCAAACTATAGGGTTGCACATTAAGTTATACGTAAATTAAAAAAAATACAACACAACTGTACTCTTTAAATTAGGTAACTTATCATCATATCAATTAAAATGGCCGCGTGGTTATAAAAGTCACGGCCAAGTCATTCAAACTTGAAACCACATTCAGCATTTGACCCCTGAGTTCTCACTAAAGCCACTCTTGCATGGTGAAATTAGACCAAGTTCTAAAGATGTGTGTCTGTTTATTAACCTATTCTCACAATATTCCATTCCACAGACTTATGCGCAAGAAAGGCAAACATTCCGATGAGGCTTCAAATAATGGAAGTTCTGAGAACAACGATTTTGATGTTGAGGAGTATCAGTATGAGGAGAATCAAATATATGATGAGAGACCTAGAGACGCGTCCGTTGCTAGCACCGTCAAAATACCTACAAAGCTATACTATTTACCTTTGACAGATGTCACTTATCCAGATGAAGTCGACTCTATTTACGATTTAAAAAAGTAAGTATGAATGAACTAATACGTAATGAATATACAAATTTACACGCGATTTGTACCTATAGAGCAGATTCGTAGAGAAACGTAGTGAACGGGTTCGATTCTCGGATCGGAATAAATATTTGATGTAGATGGCGTTGTGTGAGTTGTCCCAATAATATGATAATGATATCGATCTTTAGTAAATAATATTTTGTTATTCTTTCAGGCTTTTGCGTGGTGATTATTGTCTCGAGAGCGACCTGGCCCAACCAATTCGAACAATTTCAAAGGAATCTTCGTACTTTAAAGTTCCTAAAGAGATAATTGACACACTCTTCGACTATCTTACAATCGAAGTAGAATTATCTGGTAATAAAACTTTTATTAATTGTACGATGCTCGTATAACAAGGTAAAACTATCTTCACACTGTATATATGACGGCGTAGTCAGAGAGGACAGATCGGCAGGCTTCGCGATCAATCGCTTTCTATAGATTCATTAATCGTTTCATACATGCACGTCTCGGTATCCGAGTACTTATTACCTTTCTGTTTTAGACGGAACCCTAAACTTGTTATAAAACTGATGAAACCTTATAAAAAGGTCTGTTCGTCCGTCTGTACGCATCTATTTCTCTCAAACCATAAGAGATAAACACAAACGGTTAGCGGCGTCTGATTCCTTCACTAAAATAGTAAAGGGCGCGTTGCTTGCTTGACTAATATGCTCACGTGGTAATAAATATTCGTGGTAATAGGTAATAGATATTCGACTTGACATCGATTGCGATATCAAGTCACGCATTGCTGTCGCGTGGGCCAAATGGTGGGAGATGACCGGTGTCATTTGTGACCCTAAAATGCCGATCCGGTTGAAGGAACAGGTCTACGAAACCATCATTAGACCTGTCCTTTTACATGGCAGTGAGACGTGACCAATATTGGAGCGACACAAGCAGGAGCTGCGTGTCACGGAAATGAAGATGCTGCGGTGGATGTGTAGAGTCAGGAACTCTCGCATCCGCGGCAGCCTTCACTTCAGACATTGCAGACAAGTTGCAAGAGTGTCGCCTTCGTTGGTATGGTCACGTCTTGCGGCAACCGCCGGGCTACGTAGGAAACAAATATCTGGCCATGTCAGCCCCGCCGGGTCCCGGTAAGAGGGGAAGACCCAAGAAGTGCTGACTTGACGTCGTAAGGGATGACTTGTGCGCCAATGGTCTCACTACAGGGGATGCCGACGACCGTGCGAAGCGGAGGAGAAAATGTAGGAAAGCGGACCCCGGGCGTCGCGAGACGCAACTGGGACAGACGCTCGGATGATGATGATGGATATTCGATATGTTTGGTACTTTTTTATATATCACTAGCAACCGTAGTTTGTACTATCACTACATATTATAAAACAAAGTCGTTTTGCGCTGTCTGTCCCTATGTATGCTTAGATCTTGAAAAAAACCGCAACAAATTTTGATGCAGTTTTTTTAAATAAATAGAGTGATTCTTATAGAAGGTTTTTATGTATATTTTGTTACGTTTTTGTATACATTAACTTAATTATATCGATATATGTTGGCAATGTTGGAAAAATTGAGCCGTCTGGAATCTTTTAAAGAAAACGCTGCCTAAAACCTTTGAGACATAACAAAATAATGTGGAATTGTGTATCTAATATAAGTCTACAAAAAAGTCCGCGACTATATATGTCTATCTTAAGGATAACGTTCTATATCCATTTTAACGCTTTAAAAAACAGCAATAATAAAGCGGTAATTTAAAGACTATTTACACAAAAACATTATTAAACTTCAGCATTTTATGAAGATATTTTGTCCAAGATATGGCGATATCAAAAAAATAGGTCCGTGCGGGCGCGGACGTAGTACTTGAGAGCGGAGAAGTAATCAAGTAATTTGGAAAATGTTCATACATTATCGTGAAATTAATAAACGACGGAATTAAATGGGTGCCACGGGGTTCGAAGTATGTCACGGGCGAAGCCGGGAGGGTCAGCTCGTCTCTTACTAAGCTAATACAAGCATACCTTCATAATGTGTTTGTAATAAATGATTAAAGCGTTTTTAATCACAACCACCTTTTGACGACACTTATATCACATCACTCACAGGTCGTTAAATCAGAAGACCAAAATAGATTATCTTAATAAATATTATATTATTAAACATCCGTGGAAATCCGATCTGGAAAATCATCTTGAGTTAGTATACTGACGTAACCTAATCTTAGAAGAAGAATCCTTAAAATATTTTTTTTATCTTTTTTTTTCAATTTTTTTTATTTTTTTATCATGTTTTTGCAGATTCAAGTCTCAGTGAGGATGATGAAAATTTAGTGAAGAACTACCTATTGTAATAAAACTATATTTTTATTCACATTTATTAAATTATAGATTAACTAGACAATGCTGATCATGTGTTGCAATACTGACTGTGTAAAGTGGTAATGTATGCGACGGTAATGATGCTGAGCTCCCGAGTCGGTACAAATATATGTGCGATCCGCAAATATATTTTCGGAGTTTCGGTGTTTCCTACTTATAATATATATGTATTTAGAAATATAAAAGTATGTTTATCAGTCGTCTAGATCCCGTACCACAAGCTTACTTTCGGCTAGACGACGTTATGTAAAAAAATGTCCAACCAATGTCCCACAATACGTTTCCTATAGTATGTTTACGTTAAAAATACAGTGATTCATCGTTGTTCCTCGACCTAGCCATCTTCCATTATCAATCAGGTTCGCCCAAAATTATAAAATCTAATACACAACCTAAATAGTCACATTTAAGGACAGACTTTCGAATGAATCTTTTGCTTTTCTAGGTTACATTATATTGTAAATTCTAATCGCGAACTTCAACGTATATGTACGCGGCTCATGTATAGGTATGTAAGACGTTTTTCCGAGATAAAGCTTATGGGAGTCCTACAACAAACAAACTCACTTTCCTTTTTATTATGCCGTATGAATGTGGCTACCAACCTAAGATAAATCTGGTTATTGTGATTACCGCCACGATGTGTCCGCTTGTCAATCCATGATACGTAAAATACTTGGCGATAAATAGTCTACATTGATCTATGGAACCAAAAATTCGCTGATTTCGGTTGCGTTAGGCTGTTAGTGTTTCGCGGGACAGACACCAGTCTCTTTACAAAGTTCGATATGTTCTTTACCCCCGCGTATATTCTTCAGATTTCGCTACTTTTGGGGATTATTGATGCCTGTTGTCTTAAATCTTTGCTTAGGGAATGACTACGCCAGAGTTCTATGAATTCTGAAGAATGAATGGAAATTAAAATAAGGTTTCCGTGCTTCGGAAGGCACGTTAAGCCGTTGGTCCCGGTTGCCAGAAAATGGCAGTCGTTAAGCCTGATTGAAGGCCTTATGGGCGGCTTAAAAATTTCAACAGCAGGTAGCCACAACCTGCGTCTGTCTATTTCAACACGGCAATGGGCTCACCACCTATTACGTGGGACAGGAATCCACACGGTGAAAAGTGGGCATATAATATGCCTCTGCCACCCCTTCGGGGATAAGGCGTGATGGATATTTATTTATTTATTTTATTAAAAAAAAAATTCAAAATAAGGAATTAAGTATTCTGAGAATTCTAGGTATGTCTATATCTTTTTACAGTGAGAACAATGACTCCGTCAGTTTTGCTGGTCGTATTGTTGGTAAAATGGCAAATTTACCACAAAGATTAAAATTATTCGATGGTTCGATGAATGAACAATCTAAGTAAGTTTTATTGTTTGGAATCAGAATTTAGATTTTTAAGTTTATTTGTAAATAAAATGCAGAAAGCTTGTTTTGTTTCGAGAGGGAGAGGGAGAGGGAGAGGGAGAGGGAGAGGGAGAGGGAGAGGGAGAGGGAGAGGGAGAGGGAGAGGGAGAGGGAGAGGGAGAGGGAGAGGGAGAGGGAGAGGGAGAGGGAGAGGGAGAGGGAGAGGGAGAGGGAGAGGGAGAGGGAGAGGGAGAGGGAGAGGGAGAGGGAGAGGGAGAGGGAGAGGGAGAGGGAGAGGGAGAGGGAGAGGGAGAGGGAGAGGGAGAGGGAGAGGGAGAGGGAGAGGGAGAGGGAGAGGGAGAGGGAGAGGGAGAGGGAGAGGGAGAGGGAGAGGGAGAGGGAGAGGGAGAGGGAGAGGGAGAGGGAGAGGGAGAGGGAGAGGGAGAGGGAGAGGGAGAGGGAGAGGGAGAGGGAGAGGGAGAGGGAGAGGGAGAGGGAGAGGGAGAGTTTAAATGAGATTTTTATGTTCATGACGCAATGGTTTAGCCAATGGAATGAAAATGAAAAATTGGTTGGACCAATGCGAGTAGCTGCTAAATAGACCATGTAAAGATGAAGCAGTATGATGCTAAGTTACCCGCATGTTCTTAAGCATTAGCAAAATGACTTCGTAGGCATATCTCAAGAGTAACGAGACATAGGCAGGATTTATAAATATAAAAATAGTGTGATACACCCCAAAAATGTATATTTCTGTCTCTATTATTATTATTCTGCCGGGAGTTCTAGGACATCTTTCCGAGGAGTTACCCGGTGGGCGTCCGGCAATAGATAGTTAGGCAGGGACAGTGTGGTTTTAGCCGGTTCGAGTCCGGTATGAATTCCGAGGGGACAAAAAAACTGTCTATATTTTTTGTTTGGGTAACATAACTACATAATCTGTGTTTATGATTTGCAGCAGAGATGTATTAGCTGACGAGGATCTACGACTAATTCGGTAAAACCTTTTTTTTTATTATAATATATTCTCGATCTACTTAGTTCTTTTTAATGATTTAAATAAAAGTACAACTTTATGTATTTTGGGATAATCATGGACAAAACTTGAAAATGGTGACCAATATGTGCGAACAATTTAAAAAAAAAGTTACATGTCACTGGCACTTGCACACGATGCGTAGCACTTTCACGTGACGCGATGCACTTTCACATGATGCGTAACACCTTCACGTGATCTGTATGATAATGTGACACAGGTTTGTTATGTGTAAATGTGTTCTTGGAAGACAAATACATTAGTAACACACAAATTCACGTCATAACAGTGTGACGCCGTAATTCATTTTGATCCTTGTTCCTTAATTCCTTTAAAATTTTTCTTTTTTTTAGGGTGGTTCATAAAGAAATTACGTCCTCACGGAAGAAGTAAGTATCTTTTATATTGCTCTACCAAAATAATAATTATGTTGGCGTATTTCCAATTGCTATCACTCCGTACCAGGATATTTGGAGCCTGAGATCCATGTTTAGCTGACTGGTAGGAGCGACTATCATTTGGTTTAGATTTTAGAAGTTTTTGGGAGCTTCCATCCCCGTAAAGACGCCGGGGTCGTTCCGTCTCATTCTTCGTCATCAAATGTAGGTACCGCTACCGGGTGAGTAAAGCCCCGGAGATGTTGTGAAGCTCACTGCAAGGAATGTCGCTCGCTCCCTTGATCGTGTCCTGTCCATTCAAATATATAAAGGTGAAGAGTTTGTCTGTTTGGTTGAACGCGGTTATCTCAGGAACTACTAGACGGATTTAAAAAATATATTTGTGTTGGATAGCCCATTTATTGAGGAAGGCTATAGGCTATATATCAACACGCTACTACCCTGGAGAGCGGAGCAGTAATCACAAATGTCGACAAATCAAGCAATTTTTGTATACATTTTGGTAGAATTTATAAGGGACGGGATTAAATAGGTGCGACTGGAGTTCGAAGTAGGGTGAAGCCGTGGGGGTCACCTAGTTAGAGACAAAACTAATTACAATACCACGTGCCAAGTAGCTTGTCAGTTGCCTGCCAGTTGCCTGCCAGTTGTCTGTAGTAATTAGTGTAATCGTATAAGTAAACAGTAACGCCCCCTGACGCGTTTGGTGGTATGAAATATTAGGTCTATTTAGGTATTACAAAATTAAATAAATAAAAAAATATCCATCACGCCTTATCCCCGAAGGGGTGGCAGAGGCATATTATATGCCTAATTTTCACCGTGTGGATTCCTGTCCCACGTAATAGGTGGTGAGCCCATTGCCGTGTTGAAATAGACAGACGCAGGATGTGACTACCTGCTGTTGAAAATTTTTCAAGCCGCCCATAAGGCATTCAATCAGGCTTAACGACTGCCATTTTACTGGCAACCGTTACCAACGGCTTAACGTGCCTTCCGAAGCACGGAAACGCTCACAAATGTAAATGCCACAAAGTGGTCACCCATCCGAGGACCAGCCATAGTGAAAGTTGCGTAACTCAGTGATCGTTTACAGAACACTGAGATCGCGGGGCCACGAGCGCTTCATTAATTATATATAATATGAATATTAAAAAAATCATTTATAAATTATCATAAAAATAATAAACCTTATTAATGGGTGATACACATGCTCCGAGAAATCGTTTATTTTACTGTACCGTTTAAAATATATAGTTAAAATGTAAGGATTTCTTCTGTGTTGTGTAGCTACCATAATACCACTTTTCGTTGTAATTTTATAACTCAAGAACGGGCTCACCTATACAAACCAAATGTTTAGGCTTTGTTCGGACTATTTAGTATTTAGTATCTACTAAGTATCTACTATCTCTAGTAGATACTTAGTAGATACTAAATACTAAATAGTCCTACTATCTCTCTACTACTATCTATAGTAGTAGAGAGTATAGTATAGTAGTAGAGAGTATAGTAGTAGTATAGTCTACTATCTCTAGTAGATACTTAGTAGATACTAAATACTAAATAGTCCGAACAAAGCCTAAACATTTGGTTTGTATAGGTGAGCCCGTTCTTGAGTTATAAAATTACAACGAAAAGTGGTATTATGGTAGCTACACAACACAGAAGAAATCCTTAAAACATAGAAGAAATCCAAGAACGGGCTCACCTATACAAACCAAATGTTTAGGCTTTGTTCGGACTATTTAGTAGATTCTACTAAATAGTCCGAACAAAGCCTAAACATTTGGTTTGTATAGGTGAGCCCGTTCTTGAGTTATAAAATTACATAAACCATCTGGTTTATGTAAAGTTAGCACAAAATCGGTCGAGCGGTTCTTCACTTATCACATTTTTGGTGGCGCTAACAAAGTTGCGCGGGTCAGCTAGTACTCTATATTTATCTCATTCTTTTACAGGCTGCTTTTCTGATTTCACTTCTGCTTTGTGTAAATTGCACACACACACTTTTTTATTAGACCTTCTCTTTACACAGACATGTCTCAATGGTTTTACCTGATTCACAATTGCCACACGGTTTGGTTCGAAGACGACCAACTGGGTTTGTTTATGCGGAGCACCTACCTTACCTTGTAGGAGAAGATTGGGATGACGATGATATTGATGATGAAGACAAAATACTTATGAGGTGATGATGATTATATCTTACTAACATAAACTATATTCGGCTGTGTAGTTATAAATGGTGCTCGAATGTTATTTGTTGGACAAAGGATTCTTAACGATAGACATAAATATATGTTATTATAGCACTGAGGTGGCAGACAAGCATACGTCCATACCTACCGGTAATTTATGGACGTTTGCCCTTTTGAAGACGTTCGGGAAAGTCCCGACAGGGAGTTCATTCTACAATCTAATCGTACGCGGAAGAAAGCCCCTATCGGTCCTTACCGTATGTGAGCGCTTATGTATAGAGGATATTAGCTCACTCGGCAAACTTATTTTTGCCATTATAAAGGGCCACCCTTTTCACCATAGCCTACAACCTAATCTCATACGTACCAAAAAACGATCGAGCCTTACTGTAGACGCACATGATGCGTAAGTTCTGACATGTTATCCTACTATGAAATGAAAACTGAAATATATTATGCGGAGTCAAATTATTTGTCATATTATTGGTCTTAAATGTCCTAAACATGAAAATATTATTTCTAAATTCAAAATTGTTGCGTTGGCACCATCTTACAACCAACTCTCCGCCACCGCGCGTGCTTATTGTCCAAATACAAAAGCCCGTGCTTACCTACCCGGTTTCCTGTAACACGTTTCCGTCCCCACTACCACAAATAATATCTAGTCACCGAGAGAAAAGATGTTACACTTAAACAAATAAAAAAATTCGGTCAAGCTGTTTTGGAAGAGTTCGGACCAAACACCCCGTGACACCAGATTTTTATGTATAAGGAGGTCAACACCAATTGCAACATACTATAAGATAGGGAATTAATAAAAAAGTCGCACGATGCCCTTAAATCAATGAAATGACTAAAATAAAATCTGAATTACAGGACGAGTTCTGCGCTACCTTCACCCTTGGACCTATCCAAAGATAAGATTCAAAGACACGAAGCACTTATGTATCCTGATGATACAGAATCTATCTGTTCTAAAGGCCGTACAATAGACGAGAGGTAAAGAATAGACTTTATTTGTACTCTCCAGTATAGAAATCAGTCGGAAAACTACAGAATTTTCTAATAGCGCCCACTCAAATTGCATTTGCGCAATCTCTTTTTCTCTCATTACTTGATTATGATGCAATCTTGATGTCATCAAGGAGCAAATTGACAAGCGCTTTATTGCATATTTAGATTTTATTAAAGATGCGCTAATATTATGTAGGTATGTGTGGTGAAAGTTACCACTTTGAAAATTTACTCATACTCGTAAAACGAATAAACGTTACAACACATCGATTGCCTCGCGCGATAGGCCCATCAGTATACCATGAAGTCTAAATACTCGTGTTCATATTGGGTTTCCTGGTGTACAATAAAGAGCTTTTTGCTTTACTTTACATCAGAAAAACCAAAATTTTACAATTATAGTATTTTTTTTATTTATTAGCTTTGTAATGTAAGGCTTTGAATAGCTAGGAAGTCTATGAATATATATCTATACTTAAATAAAAAGCTGAAGTGTTTGTTTGTAAGGTTGAACGCGCTAATCTCAGGTCTAACTACTGGTCGGATTTAAAAAAATATTTTTGTGTTGAATAGCCCATTTATCGAGGCTAGTATAGGCTATATATCATTACGCTACTGCCATGGAAAGCGGAGCAGTAAACAAATATCATTAAATGAGGCAATTTTTCTTACATTATTGTAAATTTTTTGTTAGATAGAGTTCGAAGTATGTCACAGACGAAGCCGTGGGGGTCACCTACAGGAACCACTGGCAGGATTTGTACAAATGATTACAGCAAGCACCAATCAATCAAAAATTAAAATTACAATTAATAATACTTATAACGTTTTTTTTTTCTTAGGAAAGTTAAAATCGCATCTACTCTAAATCTACAAAAGCAAATTCCAAATCGAATCCACGATCGACTCACAAGTTTTCTACTAGATGAAGAAGCTAACGAAATACGCAGAACATCACTTCTGCAACGGCTTTACAATGAATTCGATGGCAACGATGATGGTGAAGCACCTACTCTAAAGCACTACAAGTCAGTATGATATGAATCTCTACATATTATAAAACAAACTACTACATTTTTCGCTGTCTGTCCCTATGTATGCTTAGATCTTTAAAACTACGCAATTAATTTCGATGCAGTTTTTTTTAATAGTTGGAGTGATTCCCATAGAAGGTTTTTATGTATAATTTGTTAAGTTTTTGCATACATTAACTTAATTATAACGATATATGTTGGGGGCGTCGGAAAAAATAAGCCGTCTGGGAGCTTTTAACGAAAACGCTGCCTAAACCCTTTGAAATATAACAAAATAATATAATAATATATAATATTGTGGAATTGTGTATCTAATATAGGTCTAAAAAAAGTCCGCGACGGTATATGTCTATCTCTTAAGGATAACATTCTATATCCATTTTTATACTTTAAAAAAACAGCAATTATAAAGGAGTAGTTTGAAGGCTATTTACACAAATATATTATTAGTCCTTATCATTTTTAATATGTTAGTTGGCTTCAGCATTTTATGAAGATTATTTTGGCCCTTTACACCTTTCAAATTAAATAAATATCTTTGGAAATATGTCAAAATCAAAAAAAATATGCAAAGAAATTAATTTCGTGTAACCAAATTCGACCGGGCCGTGCTAGCGGAGGAGTAGGTAATCAAGTAATTTGGAAAATGTTCATCATACATTAATGTGAAATTAGTAAACGACGGGATTAAATGGGTGCACCGGGGTTCGAAGTATGTCACGGGGTTCGAAGTATGTCACGGGCGAAGCCGGGCGGGACAGCTAGTACTACATATTTGACGGCCGCGGCTCGCCCGCGTAGATAAGTTTTTCCGTTCTCGTTTCCCACAGGAACTTGTTCCTGGGATAAAAAGTAGCCTATGTGTTATTCTGATGAATAAGCTATATTATTTTAAAGATTCATTAAATCCATTCAGTTGTTTTTACTTGAAAGACTAACAAACATCCATTCTTACAACATTTTGCGTAATTGGTGCTGACCTGTGGTACTCGGTAAGTCTTGCTACCCCATCTTTACGTTTACTTGTAAAGTAAATGTAAAAAATAATAATTACCTAAAAATGTATGAAACATTCCTGATTTTTTCCTTGAATCAGACAGTAATTAATACATAGCAAATCAAAATCGATCGCGTACTGGATAACACACAGTGGATAGAAGTGGAGAGATCTCCTGCGAGGTGTACAGACATGCTGGTCTCGTGGGCCCGTTGGCTGCATAAGACCGTACGTTACAGTGATCTTTATCGTGATGATAATGATACAAATTAATTTTCTTTTTGAACTTTTAAACAAGAGCAATCATTTTTTTTTCTACGTTATAATTAGTAGATAAGGGCTTAATCGCACTTAGTTCTGGTATCAACTACTAATGATTCAATGACTTTTATAATACGCTCACTGCGTTTTTACACGTATGTCAGTCGTAACAACCAAATCATTTAAGTACGGTGCATTCTGGTCGTAGTAATCAGTAGCTTTGCATACTTCACTGAAGTTTAACTTCAAAAATGCATATGGTGACATGTAGGCGCATAACACGCTTCTGCCCCCTAACGGACGAGTCTTACGCAAGTGATATATATTAATTTTTATACACTTAACAAAAAACACTTACGCGAACTTCGTTTTAATTATTTTTGCATTTAACTTCAGGCCTTTGACGGAAAAAAGTTCAAAAAATTTCCTGCTTACTAACTCACATTGCGATCTTGGTGTCGCTGATGTACGAGAAAAGTATTTCCGTCGTGCCAGTGCTGACGAAGGATCCATTGACCACATTCTTCATATACAACATGGAAAGAGAGTTTCCCGAAAAATATCTTGTGATTACGTAAGAACTATTGATCAAATCGAACAAGAAAAGAAACGTTCTATACGCAGTGTGGAATACGCGAAAAGGCGTCCATCAATGAGTGTTCAGGAATATCAACAGAAAAACCGTGAGAAGTTAAGTAACACAGAAGATAAGATGACTGAAACTTGTCATTTGAAGAAGAGTAAGTATAGTAGGTACTACAGTGTAAGTTTACTAACATCATATACATCGTCATTATGGTCGATAGCTTTTTTTTGGTCCCAAAATGACGTCGTCCGCCTCATGGAAAGTCATGACGACATCTAGCAAATTGAGGGGCACTCTCAGAGTCTACATGACTACTCACTGTAAGAGGAAGGAAACACGTGCACTGGCAGAGCGTTCCAGGATTCTATCGTTCGACTGAAAAACGATCTTTTAAATCGTTCCGTTCTGGCGAAGATTCTTTCCTCTGTATGGGAGTGGAACTTTTGCCCAGCACGCCTTGTTCAAGAATAGAAAGAACAGAAAAGAAGACGGCGGGATTAGGTTGAAGAGCTCTTAAGAACACTCGCCGTGGTACATACGTTAAAATGCAGCTAAGGAAGCTATGGTTCTACGCTGCACCAGCGGCTCAAGGCCTCCTAAGTTTAGCTATTTTATCCCCCAATCCCCTGGCAAGATATACCATACAAAAAGCTATCATCATCATCATCATCCTCTTGCCCTTGTTCTAATTTACTCGGGGTCGGCTCAGTATGTCTTTTTTTTTCTTCCATGGACGATTCAACCAATGGACGCGTAATGTACTCAATAAAGTTTGAAATCATGTTCAACCAACTTTCGTGCGGTGGGGAAAAAACACACACATTGTTTTCTTACTCTTGCATGAAGTGTTGTCACTGTCTAACAACGAATGAAAATGTAGGTATGCAATACGAATTTGACACAATATTATACTGCTAATTTGAGATGGTAACTTATTGTATAATTTTTAAAGACAATGAAAGTATATCGAATATGGGCCGATTAAGTTGTTGGTATGTTTCAATAATTAACGGTGTTTGTTAAAAATAGTTAAGTAAATTAAATAAATTATTACTTACGAGTGAAAACAAACATTAATTGTTCGACCATTCTTCACGACTTTTACACCATTTCACAGAACATTTCGTCATTTTTTCTTTATAAATTACCCTCCGAATGTGTACGATAGACTGAGTCAGCGGAACAGTGACTTAGCTAAAAATGCTTAGCAAATGGCAAGCGGGGTATAGGCGCAAACGGTAAGATATCCCATTGGTTAAATCGTCCTAGGGCATAATACTAAAGTAAATAAAAAATGATAGACTTTTTATTCTGTTTCCTCCCAAGTGTGTTGAAAAACGTCGTACGATATACATGCGTATATTGGTTAAACTCAATCGGCTCTATTGCGCCCTCGCCTACGGCTCGGGCTTAAAAACGCTCGTGCGTTATAACCACCATTCTTGTACCGTAATGTACTATAATGTGACCTTCAAGTTATATATAGTTGCTGCCAAATCATTTGAGAAAATATCAAACGTAAACATTAGCATTTAACACAGTTATATAATCATTGAAGAAGGCGGTCAACTAGTCCAAAATATAAATACAAAGAAAAGAAAATTAGAGAAAATGGTGCCCACATAATTTTTTTTTTTCTGCAGGTACAGTCAAAAAGTAGATATTCTTCAGTCTATACCTTCCAAGCTTGTCGAAAATTATGAAAACTATATTATTTATCGTGTTTATTAGAATTTTGAAGCAATTTGCATGAATTTTTATTTTTAAAATATTGTTATTTTATTGATTTTTACGTAAATTATACTAATTTAAATAAATTTTTGTATTTCAAATTATGATTTTATTTACGATTATATTTCAGTCAGTTATAAAGTTTGGGAAAAGGCTTTTTTATGCATTTAGCTCTCCACACTGACACCACAAACACTGACAATGACGCCGCCCGAGGGAAAGCAATGGCGACATCTCGTGACTTGAAGGTCTCTCTCACCGGCAACGAGACTATTAGCAGTGGCCCTCAAGTTAGCGGCCCAGTGATACGAGTAGGTATGCTTCTTCTAGCTCCGCTCGAAGAACCCGGATAAGTGATCCTGGAAAGAAACTAAATTTTGAATGGCAAAGAACTCCAAAAATGTAGAAAATGAATATAAACTCGTGTGGGTTTAAGGAACCCATCAATATTTCGGGGACCCAAGCAAACTTACCTGCTAGCGCTGCACCTGGTGACTAATGAGGCCGCGGATCCACGTTCCTACTCTCCTCCTTTTGCTTCGCACGTCATCAGCATTCTTTGTAATAAGATCACCACCACGTCAAGGCTTGACTTTTGTTTCATGAATTGGACCATAAAGCGTGCTTAAAAAGATTTAGAAAGTTCAACTACATACTTACTCACATGTTTTTATGTCAGTAATCTTTTAGGGTTACTTCTCCTGCTGCAACTTGCAACAGCATGGCAAGACACTTGTTCTCCACGTTTGTTATAATGTGACCGTACAGCGAAAACGGCTCTCTTGTAGCTCGTTCGCTCATGAAGGATATCTCGGATTCTAATATTTGAATATTAAACACACCTAAAATAAGGAGAACCTAAAAAGTCCGAGACTACCAGGACTTTAATTGGTCGTGTTAATTAGTGTTTATCACATAAGACCTTTTAGCCTTTTTGTTACCACCTCACTACAAAGGCAACGGGTTCAAAATTTCTTCCGAATTTAACATCTAAAATAGACACATTTTATTTTATTAAATTTATTTGGCCCTTTAGAACCACCCCAGTTCCGTGCTTCGGAAGGCACGTTAAGCCATTGGTCCCGGTTGCTAATAAAATGGCAGTCGTTAAGCCAAGTTGAAGGCCTTATGGGCGGCCTAAAAAAATTCAACAGCAGGTCGATGCAGCCTGCGCCTGTCCATATCAACACGGCAATGGGCTCTCCACCTGTTACGTGGGACGAAAGTGCATACGGTGAAACGTGGGCGTTTAATATGCCTCTGCCTACCCCTTCGGGGATAAAGGCGTGACAATATGTATGTATGTATGTAAAATAAGGAGTAAAATTCACGACTCAACTTTAGGTACTCTGATAAAACATAGCCAGAAGTCACTGCAATGGACACCCCATCTCTTGAGACAATTACCTTTAAAATTGACACCACTTTTATACTATTGCCCTTGTAGTACCTACTCGATTTTGCGGAACACATATCGATTGGATCCTGGAAAGATACCCATTAGGGGACCCATTGGTACTTTGATAAAGGACCCGTGACCTGAATCATCATTTGAGCCGGAAAATCGAAGACCAGACAATTGGTTAGGTACGAGGATGTCATTCAAATAGCATTATTGACGATCCGGGTAAGTAAGTACTGCCAAAGGTGGTGGACTAGATAAATTGTAAATAAAAACGTTTGCTGAAGAGTAAAATGGCGTTGTTAATGTTAAAATTTTCACATTTCACTATTTTTCACCTAACTTTAGTGCCATATACTATTATATATTTGCCATACACTGCAGTGCACCATTCCAAAATATCATAATGTAAGTATAGTTAGATTTATGGTCCTCGCCTACTAGATACGTTCACAAAATTAATATTTGATCGGCAGAAACAAACAATCAGTGACAAATCTTTATCGTAGGTTATTTTAAGATGAATACTGCAACTACGCAACATTCCGGATTAAGAAAACATTCATATAAGCATGAATCCAATCTTGAAAAAAATGATTTGTTACCCGGTAAACAAATTGTAACAAAAACACAAAAACTATTAGATGACCGTGTAAAATTCGCCATAATCGGTAATAGAGTTACAAAGGAATTTATATACAGTCTGCATTTAGTCGAAGGACTTTACAAATACAGACCGAAGCAGTTCAGAACTCCAATTATAAGAGGTTTGTAACTTAAAATTATTTACCTTACTAACAACTACAAGATGAATGAGCAAAACGAGTTACTAGACTGGAGAAAGTCTCGTGTAAAGATTATAGTTGTTTTAGTAAAGCAGAAGATAGCACTATAATAACAACCTGGATGGCGATATATAGGTCTCTGCTGCGTCAGATGAACCTAAACGTATATTTTCTTGGGGAATTTAGTTTGTGACGTCATTAAGAAAGAAGCGTTTGCAACCCTGTTAACTCAGTGTTCTGTTAGCGATCACTGCGTGAAACATCTTTCGCTATGGCTGGTCATCAAATCTGTAACCGCTTTGTGACATTTCCATTTACGAGCGTTTCCGTGCTTCGTAAGGTTCGTTAAATTGTTTAAGCAAAGTTGAAGGTCTTATGGGTGGCTTGAAATTTTCAGCAGCAGCAGCAGTCACCACAACCAGTGTCTGATCATTTCAACAGAGCAATGGGCTCACCACCATTACGGGGAACTAATAAAATGCTTACAGTGAAATATCGGCGTATAGTATGCCTCTGCTACTACTTTGGGGATACAGGCGTGACTGATAAGGGTATGTAGTGGGTTTTCTCCTACTTCGTAAGCGTTAGAATAAGTAATAAAGACTATTATATTATAACGCTTACGAAGTTTTGACTTACAGGTGTAAGTCAAAACTTTGTAAGCGTTAGAATCCCTGGACCAGCATTTGGCATTTGGAATATACCACAATTTTTGCTATTTTTACATGATTTACACCTTTTTTGCTATTATTGGATACCTGACTTTCTATAATATTTTTTTTTTGCACTCCTCATAAGCGAAGCGTTGATGTGGGTACTACTGTCACTTCGCGCATAACATTTGCCTTTTCAAACTTAAAATGTCTCTATTTATCATATATTGCACTTGTAAAATAATATATACACACACATATCAAGAAAAAACACTATTTTTAACACTCATGATATTTTTGATGCCATTTTTGTTATTTAAACTAGTTAAAAAACTGTTTAAAAAAGTTCCGTCTTGGACGTCCGTTCGTCTGTATGTTACGGATATTTTCTTGTTAACACGATAACGACCGAAATACTTTACTAATCGAGTCTTTTTTTTTCTCTTACGCTTCAGTATAATTAGGAATAGAACCCTTTCAATTTTCACGGTCTGATTCGATGTGGTTTAAATGTTATTATCTTTACTTTATTTATTTCATAACCCCTACGCGATATAGCAAAGTTTGTAAGCTTGTAATGCTATTTTTTTTATAATATTATAAAAGCGTGTGAGGCCTGCACTTTTGGGTTTTCCAAATTTTTATTTTTCTATTACTTTCTTTTAGGCGTGACGAGCCTAGACTGGCCCCAAGTACTAAATGATTTGAAAAATCAATACGGTAGCTTGGCCTATTGTTTAAAATCTGAAGTTGCTGTGCTGATAAATGACGAATTACTAGGTGGTGACAACGAATTGAAAGAATATGTAGAATCGAGATACGTTTATAATTTACATCTTGATTATTACACAGAGGGAATCAAACAATTTACCAATCATATTAAGTCTTTGGGCGTAAGTAATAATATATCTTTACATACATACATATTTACTGTCACGCCTTATCCCCGAAGAGGTAGGCAGAGGCATACTCTACGCGCACATTTCACCGTATGTATTTTTGTCCCACGTAACAGGTGGTGAGCACATTGCCGTGTTCAAAATGGACAGGCGCAGATTGTGGCGACCTGCTGTTAAAATTTTTCGAGCCGCCCTGTTATTGGCTACGGCTTGACGTGCCTTCCGAAACACGGAAACGCTCACAAAACCCCATTCGACGTCCAGCTATAGTGCTTAAAGTTGCTTAACGCAGTGATCGTTTACAGAACACTGAGTCAGCGGGGCCACGAGCGCTTCAAAGTTAATAATGTACCTATTCAATATTGTAGTATCGTCAACAATTTTTATAGCATTTCGGCTACGGTAGTGAAATATTTGCTGAAAATATTTCACTATAGGTACAATAATAATAAGTTATACAAATAAAACAGAACAGAACACTACCTATGTATATTTATAAAACTCTATTTCCAGAGACCTTGCGCTTATTTGCATATTTCTATCAATAAGAAGGAAATAGGACCTTTGATATTTATGGTGAGTGTGAATTTGATATTTGTCTTGATAATAATTACTCCAACTCCAAGTAGTTGATAGACTACAGTTGGGTAACTGTAGGAATATGAGGAATTTTAAGCTTCATTTGCTATATGTTTCACATGATGGAGGCGACACTAATCAACCGAAAAACTATCTGAGCTTACTAAATCTTTGAATGATTGATGAAGATAGTTTTGATGTAATAATTTCTATTTTTTCTAAAATCAATAATCGACTTCAAAGCTATAACGAACACTATAATATAGACAGCGAAATACAATGTACAATAGTTTATTTTTCTTCATGAACTGACTTTATCACAGACGAAAATACGCGTTATTGAGGATAACTCAAAAACTACTGGACAGATTTTGATAAAAAATAATGGGACCACACGACTTGGTTTCAAATAAAAAAGAATCGTTTCATCCAGAAAAAAAAGGCAATAAAAAAATACAGGTGAAGTATACCTCCTCATTCTTTAAGTCAGTTTAAAAAACTAGTAACATTTTGAACTATACAATTTAGAAATCAATTTTTTCAGCTATACGCAGATATAGTACCACGAACATGTCAAAATTTCCTGCAAATGTGTCAAGCTACCAAAGGTGGCTATGGAGGAACTCCTGTACATCGTATCGTCAAAGATGGATGGATACAATGTGGTGGATTCGGTCTGAAAAGTCATAATGAAGTGGAATGTGAAAATTTTATTGTTTCTCATGATAGACGTGGAGTTCTCTGTATGGCTAATGATGGAAGGTATTACTTCAGTCAAAGTCTGTTTGGAAAGAGATTGACCGCAATGCAAGGCTTAAAGTGGTATTTTTTTAGCTGGATAAAGTGACGCCGCCCGCCTTATGGAAACTCATTGAGACATCTAGCGAATTGAAAGCCACTGTCACAATCCATAGGACTATTAACAGTGGCTCTCAAGTTGGCGAACCAATGATGTGCCTCTTCACGCTCCGCTTGTAGAACCCTGGATTATAAGAGGGGGGAAAGACGTGAGCTGGCAGAGTATTCTAATAACTAACACAATCAATCCTAGTCAATAGCAAATTTGAATTTAAGAGTTCCAATCTAAACGGGGTCTTGTCGCCCTAGCGACCTCACTTGCTAGCAGTTCATCCCCTGACCAACGGAAGATGCAACGAAGCAGTGACCTTACGTTAGGCAGGCTAGGCAGTCGCATCCAACGATACCGGAAATAAATAATCAAACCTTAGCTGTTCTTAGCTGCCAATCAAAGCAAACTCCAACCTCCAAAGCCAGGTAGGATTTCAAAGCAACTAATAGGCTATGATTAAGAATGTCCATAGTAAAGTTTCTTCTATTGGTATATATGTACTCGTAATTAATCTAATTCTACGCTTACGCTTTGCTCACAGACTATTATTTTTTATTTTTTTTTTTGTAAAAAAATAATTAAACTTAGTTATGAACACTATACTGCAAACTTTGGTTGACATATTGTTCAATATCATGCTTGTTCAAAATATCTGGACAGTTGCCTGCAGAAGTTGAAAGATTGTGATATGGGTGTGAATTTGGGTGACTTTAAAGTAAACTGTCTGCTGTACGCTGATGATGCAGTGCTCATGGCCTCATCAGAATCCGACCTTCAGGCATTGAACGATTGACGAAGAATATATATTGTGCGAAAGTAGAGGGTAGAAGAAGTCAGGGTAGGCCGAGACTTACATATGAAGACCACGTGAGCAGATTGCTCAAAAACGGAAAGGTCAAAAGTACTCGGATACCCAGACGTGTGTGTAGGAAGCGATTGATGAATCTTGAAGAAGCGAAAGAAGTATGCATGGATCGCGAGGCCTGGCGATCTGTCCTCTCTGACTACCCCGTCAGGGATACAGCGTGAAGATAGTTAGTTAGTCATGCTTGTTCAAATCATTAAAACATTCTATTGATAATTAACTCTCTCTTTGTAGACACAATGATTGTTCAACTCAATTTTTTGTACTTCTGCAACCCGCTCCTTGGATGAAAAATAAATACGTGGCATTTGGACAACTCAGTGAAGGTGAAAAAACTCTTAAAAGTATTGAAAATGTTCCGACATGGTACGAATCACCAATGACTGATGTTATAATTTACAAATGCGGCATTTTAAACTTGGAATCACACAAGATGCCTGTACTTAAACATGCATGTGTTCACGTAGATACACGTACTGAAGATATTAATGAAATTAAAGAACTTCTCTGCAAGGTAAATGCTAAAATGCTCTGAATATTAAAACTTTAATTTGCAGCGTAAACTAAAATTAAAGAGAACTAGTTACGTTTATGTTTATCAATCACGCCTTATCCCCGAAGGGGTGGCAGAGGCATATTATACGCCCACTATTCACCGTGACCTTTATTTACAAAGCAGAGTTTGAAAAATTCTAATGTTATCAGTGATAGCGTTCGTGGCCCCGCTGACTTAGTAAACAATAACTGCGTTAAGCAACTTTCGCTGTTGTTGGTCTTCGAATGGTTGATCACTTTGTGGCATTTAAATTTGCCGTACTTCGGAAAGCACTTAAAGCCGTTGGTCACGGTTGCCAGCAGTCAGCCAGTCGTTAAGCCAAGTTTTAGGCCTTATGAGCGGCTTGGAAAATTTCTACAGCAGGTAGCCACAACCTGCGTCTGTCTATTTTAACATGGCAATGGGCTCACCACCTATTACGTGGGACAGGAATACACATGGTGAAAAGTGAGCATTTAACATGCCTCTGCCACCCATTATAAGTATATTTATATTTTCAGATTGTTATAGAAAATGCATTTAGACAGATTAATAAGAATCGAATCGAAACGAAAAGAAACAGCCCGAAAAACCCCACTCTGGCCTTGGAAGTTACAGGCAAAGACGTGCGTCCAGCTAAAAGGTGTTGCATTTTGTTACTGATATTAGAAGAACTTTGGCCGACCAAATGAAGTGATACGCAATATGGCAGTTTGAATGAAAGTGTTAGCGTTAAACTGGACGAGAGCGAACTCCGTTTGTTTTGGACACGTTCAACGAATGAGTGAGGAACGATTGGCGAAGAATATATATTGTGCGAAAGTAGAGGGTAGAAGGAGTCAGGGTAGGCCGAGACTTACATATGAAGACCATGTGAGCAGATTGCTCAAAAACAGAAAAGTCAAAAGAATTCGGATACCCAGATTAGCATGTACGAAGGCTATTAAGCAATTAATGAATCTACAGGAAGCGAAAGAAGTATGCATTGATCGCGAAGCCTGGCGGTCTGTCCTCTCTAACTACCTAGTCAGGGATACAGCGTAAAGATAGTTAAGTTAAGAAGTTATTTGATAGTTTTTGTCGAAATTCTGTAAATACAAGTTTTTTTGTAGTTAGTGTATCGGTGGCTTACTTCATCTTAGAGTGTTCTCAATTCCTTACAAACTCATTAACACTAAACAATTTTAACTGAAACTGAATTTCAAAACAATTCTCTCTCTCTTAGCGTGTTCCCAATGGATTATAAACACCACTTGTGTTTGGATTTTGGGGCCACTTATCCTATTAATATTATAAAAGCGAAAGTTTGTAAGTATGGATGTTTGTTACTCTTTCACGCAAAATCTACTGAATAGATTTTGATGAAACGTTACACTAATATAGCTGACACATCAGAATAAAACATAGGCTACTTTCTATCCCGTGGACAAGTTCCTGTGGGAAATGGGAAAGGTAAAAACTTCACCAAGCGTGTGGAGCCACGGGTGCCAACTAATATAGTTATATTTGGCTGCTAGGAGCAGATATCGTTTGGATTGTTGGCATAGTTGGAAGCCAGTGCCGTCTGACCTACGAACCCTGTAAAAACAGCAAAAGGGTACTTAAGTGAAACCCTGATTGACGCGATGACCTATTCCATGTACACCAACGACATTTTTGAAACTATTCTATAATTATATAGTACTAGTTGACCCCGCGGCTTTGCCCGCGGCATACATTTAACCCCCGTCGCACCCATTTAATCCCGTGGCTTACTTTTACAAAAATGTATTCCCGATTTGTTGACATTTATTATTACTGTTCCCCCCTTCTGGGTAGTAGCGTGATGATATATAGCTTATAACCTTCGTCGATAAATAGGCTATCCAACACAAAAATATTTTTTCAATTCCGATCAATAGTTTCTGAGATTAGTGCTTAGCAAAATATTTGGCGGTTCATTTTTATTTATATAGATACTCGTAGATAGATGAACTAAATGTTATTTCAAATATTTATATATTTTAGCTTTTTAATGAAGAGTAAAGAACGAGACCAACATATATCAAAAGCTCTCGACGTCGGCAGTTCTAATACATCAGAAAGTGATGAATCTATTGAAAATAGCGTTGAAAATTTGCACATGATCCAGGACGATACTCAGTTCCAACCGACCACAGTACCTAGAACTGTAACGTCCGAAGAACCTACAGAAATTGACTCAAGCTTTGACCTTAAAAAGTGGGTAGCTCTACTGTGTATCCTGTATCGAGGAAGGAGATTTAGGGCTGTATTCCAGACCGTTTATTAATACTCAAGAAACACTTGAGAGTAGTATTTATAAGGCAAAACTAACCTCAATCGTCGATTGAGTATTGGGAAACGTTCCTACGGCCCTTACGGCCCTTAGTGTTTTTCTTTGTGTCAGATTAAGAGGAGTTCCTCTGACACAAAGTGTTCCTCACCGTTCCTCAAAATTATAAATCTCTTACGTCTACAGTATGAGGTTTTTCAGAAGGGGTCTTAAAAAGTTTGTCAAACGTCCATTGACTGCCTCGGTGGCGCAGTGGTATTGTATGCTACTTCCGCGACTGAGGTCCCGCGGTCGTTTCCCAGGTCGGAAAAAATATTTATGTAATTCACAAATGTTTGTTTCGGATTTTGGGTTTTTTCTATGTATAATATGTATGTATTTAGAAATACATATATGATAAGTGTTTCAGACTGTTGTTCTGTTAGCTGCCAAACAGTCTTTATAATGCCTCGTGTGTAGGCAAAACACGTTACGCCATTAAAAAAGCGAAATTTTGCAAAAATAACATTTAAAACAAAATAATTATAGTTTTTTAGTCGTATAGGTCCCATGACACAAGCTTATAGTAGCTTACTTTGGGCTAGACGGCGCTGTGTAAAAAAAAGTCCCTCAATTTATTTATTTATTTATAGGCCACTTTCCATCAGGTGGGCCGTATGCTTGCCCGCCTCCTTAGTGATATTAAACAAATCTGGCTGAGGAGACAGTTAAATTAGTATACATTCTGTGAGATATATCTTTTTTGGGGAGTTATAGATATGAGTTTACCAAAAATAGATATAATTTTTATCTTATATTATCTTTGATCTTTGTTAATCCTCTTTTAATGTGGCTATGGGACTAAGATAACATGACATGTAGGAATTTTACTACACTGGTCATCGCAACCACCTCACCTCACCAATAAAATATAAGCCAAATTATAGAGTTATAGAAAGCCAAATTATAAAATTTCCAGGAATGTTTTTAAATAGCAATTATTCTAATATAGATTAGAATGATTGTCATTTATAAACATTCCCGGGAATTTGTGCAGAACGTTTTATATTTGTTCATTTTGCTATTTGAATTAAATTACACTTGCCGGTAAGTCGTGCCGTGTTAGTTTTTCCGTTTTTCGATTTATTTTGGCGATGTTTATTTTCCTTTCGGTGATTATTCCTTCATGGTACTTATGTCCGATTTTTGATTTTATTTTTTTAAAACCATCTATGGCTAAATGTCGTAATATGGGTCAAAAACTGTTGAGTGTATGGGAGGACTTCGAGGACAAAGCGAAAATCAGAATCGGGTAAGAATGGAGCGAGGCGAACGAAGTTAGAACGAACAAACTATAACATCTATATTTGGTTAATGTCGTTGTATTTTATCCGTAGGTTACTAAGGGGCGATTACTGTTTAGAAAGCGACTTGGAACAAGATTTGGTTAAAAGAAAGCAGACAAATAACATCCCTGCGGCAATTGTTAGTGCAGTCGAGAGCTACGAGAAGTGGGATGACGAATCGGGTAATTTCTATTATTTAGGTATATCATCTTAGTCCGAGCACTCACAATCTCATTCTCAAATCAGAGATTTTATTATTTTATGACTTTAGGTTGTTTTTTGTATATTTTATTTGTTGTATGTTAGTTAGTTCTTTATAATTAAAACTATTAATGTGTGTAATATAAATTTGTAAATATGGTTATACTTACTATTTATATTCTCGATATTATATCTATTCTAGATACTATTGTTTGACTGCAACCGCTATACCGTTCCTTGCGTATATATTATTTCGTTCCTAAGCAGCAGTAAAGTGGTTGCGGTCAAACTATACCAATTACCTACTTCAAAATTTTCCTAAGACTCAGAGGACGCTGACATCGCATCCGCTTCATACAGGAACCAATATCTAGTGTTCCTATTAGTTTGATGAAGTGTGAATAATGTGAAGAAGAACAAACATACCTACACACTCACAAACTTACTCATTCTTTTTCTATACTTCTTTAGTTCATATTCAAGCAAACACACAGCTTCATAAAACTTAATTTCTACTTGCAGAATATTACTTGAATCAAGAAGATGAAGAAAGTATCAAGAACTATATAAGGTTTTGTATATTTATATATAATGTATCTTATTTTATTATTCTTGCGATTCATTCAGCTGTCAATAGTAACAAAAGTTATATTCTACTAATATTATAAACGCAAAAGTTTGTAAATTATGGATGTTTGTTACTCTAGCAAAATCTACTGAATGGATTTTAATGAAACTTGATAAATAAATAAATATTGTCGCGACAACACAACGCCATCTGATTCCACACTAAGCAGAGCTTGTACTATGGTACCAGGTAACTGATAAACATACATATATATTTCTAAATACATACATATTATAGGTAAATAACACCCAGACACAGAATAAACCATCGTGCTAAGTTTTATCCTGGGTGGGAATCGAACCTACTACCTCTTGCGTAGCAGTCGGATGCACTCCCACCGCGCCACAGAGGCAGTGATAAGCTTACACATCAAAATAGCACAAAGGCTACTTTTTATCCCGGGAACTAGTTCCTGTGGGAAATGGGAACGGGAAACTTCACCACGCGTGCGGAGCCGCGGGCGTCAACTAGTAACGTTATAATTGTCAAGTATGGATTTTTTGTACTGGCAACTGATTAACATACTGCAGAAAGCTACAATCATCTAATTAAATGTTAAGTTTCCACAATTTTGCAATTGACAGTTAGCCCCTACATACTTCAAGTCATAAAAACTTTTAGCACTGTTAGTGTTAACGCCTCATATTGCTGTAAAACTACAAGTCGCGGCCCCTAGCGTTGATCGATGTAACTACAATTCAAGAGCAACGCAGATATTCGTCAGACAATTATTCACTTGTTTGTAATTACCAAAACCATGGTGGTAGTCGCTACACCACATGTAGTGACTCGTTTATTTTCAAATTTAATATTCGTATTTTCAAGTTTATATTTGGAAATTAAATCGTTAGACGCAAAAGTATCAGTCATTGAATGCTTCCTGACCAACATCAAAACACCAACAGTTAGTATAAATGCTTCTTTACAGGGAAAAAACGGATAAGATCAGTTTCGCAGGTCTTGTTGTTAAGAAAATTGCAAATGAACATCAAAAATTTAAGATCATGTTCGCAAAAAAAGTGACGTGAGTTTACCATCTCATTACAAATACTATGTGGAATGTAATTTTCGTGCTTTTAGACGTTTCTGCCATACATATTACTGGATCTGGATTACTGGATATCTCACATGTGAACCGTAAAATATTATTACCGTGGTGATTTGCTTTTTCTATAGAATGTACTCTTAGTTGCCTTTCAGGTCTCCCACTTTACAAATAAGGGAACGCTACATTCTTTTTCAAGCCCCTTAAATTATAGGTATTCTGAATTAATTCGATGCGAGTTTCAAGACTTTCTAACTTCTCCTGGGACTTCACCAAGTTCGAACTCGGTGTAACTTTTCTGGTCTTGGTCATTGCTGTAGATCCTTATTACAAATATTTAACTTATCGTAATGTCTAGTTATTTTACCACCTATTACGTGGGACAGGAATACACATGGTGAAAAGTGGGCATATAATATGGCTCTGCCACCCCTTCGGGGATAAGGCGGGGTAGATAAATATTTTTTTTCCTAAATATAAATATTCTTTAAGGGTGCACCTTGGGTTCTCCTCCTCTTCTAACTTTTCTGCTGTCAACTTTTACCACAGAAATCAGAGTGCCATAGTGTCAGATTTTGGCAAAGCTCTCGGTAAGCGCGTTAACGCGAATATAGAACCGAGACAGCGCCAACTATTGTGAAATTCTGGAACCCATGTCGGCTCCATATAAATCCACAGAACAGCGATCACGCGTGAGCCACATAAGATACTCGCAATAACTCACACTTCGCACTTAGGTTATTAAATGTGAATAGAATTTTACAGTGAATATAACGTGTGGTCATTGGTAAAACTGTTGTGCAACCTTGCTTGGAAAAAAAGGCAACCGAAATATAGACCACAGACATTTTGATAAATAAATGGAAGCAGTAGTACCAATATGCCTGGGTTTTCCCGAACGTCTACAGTATGGGGTTCTTCAAAAGGGGTCTTAGAAGGTTTTTAAAGGGTCGGCACCGCGAGTGCTGCACCTCTGGTGTTTCAAACGTCAATAGGCTACGGTGATCACTTTCCATCAGGTGGGCCGTATGCTTGTCTGCCACCTCAGTGATATAAAAAATAAAAAGATCCTTTAAAGTCGCCACACGTGAAGTGAAAACCATATTTCTACTGTAGCTGAAACGATTAATATCTCATTTCATGAAATCTCTCTCTTTAGGAAAGTCCACAGTCTACGTGAGACCACCTCACACGATACATACCTTCGAGACACGGAGTTAATAGATAAGCTACAAAGAAGTACATCAGGACAGTCAGACCTGAAACGCTTAGATAACTCGATAGATCTTAGTCTATGTGTAATGACATCTGATACAATACGGACGTAAGTTCAATATCATATGTCATATTGTACTTTAAAACTACTCTTATCTTACTTATATACTTATATAGGCTACTACAAAGATACTATATACTACTACCATAACTATTGCTTTTGCGGGGCTAGATTAGATAGCAACAACATAGCACAATTGGCTTATGCAGAACTGAGAGCCGTAGAAATTTTCGTAGCATCGTAGCTTTATGCGTGTTCAGTGGATGCGCGGGGTATTTAAAACCGTACGTTAACAGTTACCACAGTTCCTGCTTTGTTTGTTAGTTTAACCTCCTATTATTCATTATTAGCGACTGTACGATCTTAATAAAATAATAAATATCGTTGGGACAACGCACACAACGGCATCTGATTCCAAACTAAGCAGAGCTTGTAGTATGGTAACCAGATAACTGATAAACATACTTATATATTTCTAAATACATACATATTATAGATAAATAACACCCAGACACAGAATAAACCGTCGTGCTCATTACGCAAAGTTTTATACTAGATGGGAATCGAACCCACGACGTCTTGCGTAGCAGTCGAAATCACTCCCACCGCGCCACAGAGACAGCCACTCTTATTTCACTAAAGTACACAAGAAAACTGCTCGCTTTATGAAAAACTGGTCACCGTACCTATGTACGTAACACCAGAGGAGCTACACTCGCGCTGCTGACCCTGCAAATAACCTTTAATAACCTCTTTTGAAAAATCCCCACACTGTAGGGCATGCCCCAAGAAGCGAGATAGTACCCGAACCAACACCCAAAGAAGCGGGATAACACCCGAACCCTAGGTGAGGCCGCGGTGGTAGCCGAAGTCCGCCGAGAACTCTGGGACATCTTTCCGAGGAGTTACCCGGGGCAATAGACAGTTAGGTGGGGACTGTGTGGTTTTAGCCGGTTCCAGTCCGGCATGACATCCGAGGGGATTACCACACGTTAAAAAAAAAGCACTGTAGGGCGTTTCAGAAAACCGAGGCAGAAACTTCACTATAGCGAATTTACAACTCAATGGTTTTAGAAACGTGTAAATGTAGTGAAAAACGATTTAGGTACGATTTACATCTGTCAGGGTTTTGGACAGATTCCTAAAATAATTATAATATTTCCACAGGGACTCCGGGGATTCTTCAAGTGTTGAAAAACATTTCAGATATATTCTTGAAGAGATACCTAGCAAAGCAAAATTTGAATACTTACGTAACAGAGAAAGCATTCTGAATACGCAACGATCACATAGCATTGTTAAAAAACGACCTTCAGTTTCAATCGCCGAATATCAATTAAAAAATCTGAAGTATAAAATTGAATGTGAAAAAAAATTAAGAATACTCAGTCAATAAATGTTGTTACTATTGAATTTATGTTTACAAAATGTTGAATTAAATTTTCTGCTTAGATATTTTATAATATTATATGTATTTTATAAATTATAATAAAAATAACATTCATAATGCCAATCTTTGTTTATTTTATAGTTCATTTCTTGAACTAAAACACTTGTACTGTTCCACGTATTTTTATACGTATTTGTTATACGTGGAACAGTACAAGTGTTTTAGTTCAAGATGTGTAGCAAGTTCCACCAAGTGCCATCAATCACTAGTGTAAACAGTCTTATAGTTTATTATCCTTACCACACGGTATCTTTAAAAAAAAAATATTATTATTTATAGTTAGATCCCTAACGGCCTCCGCAGACTAGCTTCTTTTAATATCCGACTTGGTAGTTTTTTAGAAGCCAAATGCAGCGATCGAGCGCTCCATTCCGCGCACTTAAAATGCCAGAAGCGGCGGCTGAATCGCTTTTCAAATAGTGAAACAGTATCCGAGCAGTCGCCAAGACGCCGCATACCGCCCCGATTCCAGAGATTCGCCCAAACGCGATGCAGTATCAACTATCGACACAGTCTCAAAATCATCGGTTGCGGATACTAAAAGATGCCTGTGTGCGCTGGCTCTAATATGTCCATATGTCCTTATTCCTGCCTTTCAATATTACTTATTATACTCTTTGTTCCTGCCATTCTCATGCGACCGCATTGCACAACATAGGCCATAAACATTAAATTGACAGAAGTGCGCATTGTAATAAAAACAATTCAACCGACAAATCATCTATAATTGTGTCGTAGAAGAAAGTATTATGTCGTTCTTTTACCCTGAATTTTCTATAAAAGAAAAACCGTATACTAAACACCCATGGGAACACTGGATTAAAGACCGACACACTGCAACTTATAAATACGCTCACAATTCTATAGAAAATCCTATTTACCCCGTTCCCAAAGCAGAGATACCAGAAGGCAAACGGGTGAGGTTTATAGTGATTGGCAATAGGGTTACAAAGGGATTTATTTACTGTCAACATTTGGTAAAAGGTTTATATAAGTATAGGAAGAAGCAATTTGAAGCTCCTATCATACGAGGTGCGTATATTCTCTATAACTACTAGGTGAAATGACTGTATTGCTTGTGCGGGTAGTCTTTAAGAGATCGTTTATTACAGAACGTAACGTAGTGATACGCAGTATGGCAGGTTTGAATGTAAGTATCAGCGTTAAGCTGGAAAAGGGCGTGCATGCTCCGTTGGTTTGGTTTCGTCCAAGGAATGAATGAGGAACGATTGACGAAGAATATATATTGAGTAAAAGTAGAGGGTAGAAGAAGTCAGGGTAGAACGAGACTTACATATGAAGACCACGTAAGCAGATTGCTCAAAAACGGAAATGTCAAAAGTACTCGGATACCCAGACGTGCGGGTTCAGATGAAGCGATTAATGAATCTACAGGAAGCGGAAGAATATGCATGGATCGCGAAGCCTTTCGATCTGTGCTCTTTGTCTACCCCGTCAGAGATACAGCGTGAAGATAGTTAAGGTAAGTTTAGTTTATTATGGTCTCTGAAATATTATCCCTTTTGACTATTGGACACGACTCCAGATGCTGATGTTGACGGATATTGCATCATAACGTATAATGTAACTGAACTTGCACCTTAATGTATTCGCAATTACTTTAAAACTCTACCTGGGTTTGTAGTCTGGGGTTCACTTTTAATACGCAGCGTGGAGCAACTTTCGTTTAGTTTAATGTTCAGCATTGTTGGAAGCTACCATTTGACTTCCCAAAATGTTTTTATGTAATACTAGGTGACCCCCCGGCTTCGTCCGTGACATACTTCGAACTCCCGTCGCACCTATTTAATCCCGTCGCTTATAAATTCTACAATAAAGCATATAAAATTGCCAACTTTATTACTACTGCTACGCTCTCCTGCGTAGTAACGTGATGATATATAGTATAGGCTATCTAATACAAAAATATTTTTTCAAATCCGACCAAATTTTTCTGAGATTAGCGCGTTCAACCAAACAAGCAAAGAAACTCTTCAGCTTTATAATATTAGTATAGATTTATGTAGAGTACCTAATAAATGTGTTTTCTTTCTTTCAACGTCATAGGGCGCCTATGTCGTTGAAAAAGTCATTTCGCCATATAAACTTTAACTGCTTCAAATTTCGCGTACATCCGTGCGCGCCAAATTTTTCACTTTGAGTATTAAGTTTGATCAAGTTTGATATTAATATTGAACGTTTTAGGTGTAACTAGTGTGGAATGGCCTAAAGTATGGAATGACTTGAAAATTCAGTTTGGAGTTGCAGCGTTTTGCATAAAATCGCAAGTAGCAGTACTACTAGATAATGCTTTCCTCGGTGGGGAAGAGGAATTAAAAGATCTCA
The DNA here is from genome assembly GCA_948477245.1 of Thumatha senex. NCBI lineage: Eukaryota > Metazoa > Arthropoda > Insecta > Lepidoptera > Erebidae > Thumatha > Thumatha senex. Next base: position 11,986,397 of record OX419735.1, read on the forward strand.
TAGAATCTAAATACGTTTACCATTATCCTGAATATGTAGATTACAATAAAGAAGGCATTCAACAGTTTTCCAATTATGTTAAGTCTATGGGTGTAAGTATCTACCTAAGAATACATATATATAGTATCTATCCGCTTGAATCAAGTAAAACTTAGGTTCTGGTATTTGAAAGAGAAGACGTAAGAACTAAGTGCGAGATTTGGGTAAATCAGGAATGTCTAGAGCAAGTGAATGAAATTGTGTATTTAGGGAGTATGTTTCGGAATTTAAGATTCGGATGTAGAACGGCGAGTAACTGCCGGAAACAAACTTAACAGTGCTTTGTCCCAAATAGTGAAGCGACAAAGCATCGTAAAAGAAGCACGACTCGCGATTCATAACGCAGTGCTAGTGCCAACGTTGCTTTCGGGAGCGAAACCTGGGTATGTCAGAAGATGCATAAAAGTAAGCTGAATGCTGTTGAGATGCGATCACTTCGAAAATTGTGCGGCGTAACTTTAGCCGACCGAAAACGCAATGAAGTGATACTCAATAGTGACTGCCTCTGTGGCGCGGTGGGAATGCATCCGACTGCTACGCAAGAGGTCGTGGGTTCGATTCCCACCCAGGATAAAACTTTGTGTGATGAGCACGATGGTTTATTCTGTGTCTGGGTGTTATTTATCTATAATATGTATGTATTTAGAAATATATAAGTATGTTTATCAGTTATCTAGATCCCATAACACAAGCTAATATTAGCTTACTTTGGGCTAGATGACGCTGTGTGACAAGTGTCCCACAATATTTATTATTATTTATTAATATGGCAGGTTTGAGTGAAAGTGTCAGCGTTATGCTGGAAAAGGGCGTGCTCCGTTGGTTTGGACACGTTCAACAAATGAGTGAGGAACAATTGACGAAGAATATATATTGTGCGATAGTAGAGGGCAGAAGAAGTCAAGGTAGACCGAGACTTACATATGAAGACCACGTGAGCGGATTGCTCAAAAACGTAAGAGTCAAAAGTAATCGGATACCCAGACGTGCATGTATGAAGCGATTAATGAATCTACAGGAAGCGAAAGAATTATGCATGGATCGCGATGCCTGGCGATCTGTCCTCTCTGACTACCCCGTCAGGTATACAGCGTGAAGATAGTTAAGTTTTTTTTTTTATCTACCTAAGACTACTGCAAGTTTTTCAAATTAGTTTAGTTTTTTATTATTTTACGAAAATATGTTCATTTTCAGAGACCATGCGCGTACTTACATATTTGTATTAATGAAGTGCCCATAGGAACTTTGATTTTTGTGGTAAGTTTAATTTTTGATGATTTTATCTATTTTTAGTTATAAATAGCTATATATATATATATGTAGTTCATGTTCAGTCCTGAAAATCCCAAAAAAAAACGGAAGAACCAAACCCTCTATTTAACAGTTGGTTCTTTCGTTTTCTAATTGTGATTCGTAGGTACGGGGTGGATGATCGCGCTAGCATCCAAGAAATAGGTTTTGGGATTAAAAATAAATAAATAAAAATCGTTTATTGCAGGCACAACTTAGTTTACATATCCAAATAATTAAAATAAAAATCCAATGACACGCTGTAAAGGTGTGCTAGTCAATACAAATAAACATTCACAGTAGATATTTAAATATATTTTTTTTTTATATATATATTGTGGGACACTTGTCACACAGCGTCATCTAGCCCAAAGTAAGCTAATATTAGCTTGTGTTATGGGATCTAGATAACTGATAAATACATACATACATACATATTGTCACGCCTTTATCCCCGAAGGGGTAGGCAGAGGCATATTAAACGCCCACATTTCACCGTATGCATTTTTGTCCCACGTAACAGGTGGTGAGCCCATTGCCGTGTTGAAATGGACAGGCGCAGGCTGCGGCGACCTGCTGTTGAAATTTTTTAAGCCGTCCATAAGGCCTTCAACTTGGCTTAACGACTGCCGTTTTATTGGCAACCGGGACCAACGGCTTAACGTGCCTTCCGAAGCACGGAACTGGGGTGGGTCTAAAGGGCCGAATAAATTTAATAAAATAAAATGTGTCTATTTTAGATGTTAAATTTGGAATAAATTTTGAACCCGTTGCCTTTTTAGTAAGGTGGTAACAAAAAGGCTAAAAGGTCTTATGTGTTAGACACTAATTAGCACGACCAATTAAAGTCCTGGTAGTCTCGGATAACTGATAAACATACTTATATATTTCTAAATACATACATATTATAGATAAATAACACCCAGACACAGAATAAACCATAGTGCTCATCACACAAAGTTTTATCCTGGGTGGGAATCGAACCCACGACCTCTTGCGTAGCAGTCGGATGCACTCCTACCGCGCCACAGAGGCAGTCAAAGTACTGGGTAATTTTTTGTTCTCGTCCATATGAACAGAAACCCAATATCTAAACATCGGGCTTCTTATGTCATCAGAGACCGCCACAAGAATTTCATTGGCGGAACGTCTCAATCTATTCCAAAAGGATGCAACTCTCGCTCTCACTATTGAAAAGAAATCCGGGACCTTCGCTTCCGCAAACATACTCGACGCACTGCAACATCGTGGTAACCTCATAAGAGCCCGGAATGCATCATTATACTGAACTCTTATTGTACTGTTTCGTGTAAAAGCAGTCCACAGTTGACACGTATACATGCATAAGCAATAAGCCTTAAATAAGGTGATCTTTACATCCCTACTGCATTTAGCAAACCGTCGTGCAAGCATGTTGCTTCTAACAGCAAGTGCCCTCCTCTCCCTCTCAATATCTGCATCATCATTGATAAGCTAGGTACTCGCCATACGTCATTGCTTAGGCCCACTGCCTACTGTGTTCCTTGTCTACATAGACAGAACATTGCAATCATTGGATATTGGTTCCAGAAAAGAGCTAACTTAAGATCTTTGCAATCCCAAGCCTAACTGCCGCACTCAGAGTCGATTTAATGATTGATTAAGGAGTTTTAAGTAAAGATTAATAAAAATTCACTCTCAGAGACAGTTAATGAGTCATTATTGTCATTTTATGTCAATTAACTTTAATGGCCGCTGAACCCTTACTTAAATCTTTAATAGACATTAAATTGACGTTCACGTGTCAAAAGTATGGTTATAGCGCTAACACACGTTCGGATTTGGTTTCTCCCGATCGCGTATTTGATATGCTTCCCGACCAAATGTTACCGTGTGTTCAGCAGTCCAGTGGACATAATTATTATTAATTGAATTCGCCTCGATCCGCATCGGATATGATCAATGTTGCCGTTCAAGCTAGTTTTTCGTAAATTTCCTAGATATAATTTATTTTTTCTCCAAAAAGACACTTTTTCATAATGACAGATCATAATGACAGATTTGGTTGGCGGACTCGGCGGATTTGATCTGTCGAGGTCCGGCAGACCAAATCCGAACGTGTGTTAGCGCTATTATGTCACCTATGTTTTTTGCGGAGAGAATCAAAGAGCGATATGTATAGTGATCCAACCATATCTATAGTCATGCATTCAGGAAATATTCCTTTTTGATAGTAATTTTCCTTAAAAATAATAGTAAAATATTAAACTTTTTTTATTTTGAAGGAAAATAATAACTTTACCCTATAAAAAATACTATATTTTGTAAAATTATTTAAATGTCCTTAGGTATGTAGCGATATTGCACTTACCGACATACGTTTCGATACGGCGCACCGCCCTATGTTGACTTAAGTAGGCATTAACTAATGAACCATTAATTTTCGTCTCTAGGAGCAACGGCCAATTATTTATTTTTATCATAATTTGTTAAATGACAATTTACACTAATTTAATAAACGACCCTGACTGCGGCTGTAAGTAAGTATATTTTAAAGGAATTCACCTCAAACTTACAGCATTCCCTTAACCATATATTCTTTCTTGGGTATTTATATTTTCAGCTATATTCTGATATACTCCCGTATACCTGTCAAAACTTTATAAGATTGTGCGATTCACAAAGAGGTGGCTATGCAGGAACGCCCATTCACCGGATTGTTAAAGACGGTTGGATACAGTGCGGAGGCTTCGGTCTTAAAAACAATGCAAGTCTCGATTGCGAAAATTACACTGTCCCACACGACAGACGTGGAGTTCTTTGCATGGCTAATGATGGCAGGTTAGTGACATTACTCCTACTTTGAACTCCCGTCGTATTCATTTATCCCGTCATTTTTTTATTTTGCATATTGTATAAAAATTACCAAATTTATTGACATAGGTACATATATCATTACTGCTCAGCTCTCCTAAGTAAAAACGTGATGAAATATAGCCTATTGCCTTCCTCGATAAATAGGCTATCTAACACGAAAATAATTTATCATTTGGAACCAGTAGTTACAGAGATTAGCGCGTTCTTCCAAACAAACTAACAAAACAAACTCTTCCGCTTTATAATATTAAATTAGTATAGATTACTAATTTCAAATCCAATGAAAGTTATTTTAAGTTTCGAAACTTACTTTTTCTAAAGTTTATGGAAACAATTCAATGATTTGAAAAGAACACGAGAAAAAAATGCGTGAGTGTCATGGAACACTCTGTTGGAAAAAAGTTCCTTTCGTAGTATTTTATTAAACAATAACGCCAAATATTTAGCCTTAAGTTATCATGAAACAATAGACGCGCACTTATGGTTTAGCGCAGTCAATAGCAAATGCGAAAGGGTCGTGAGCGTGACAAAATTCTTATTTTTCCTTGCCCCATATGCCAAGTCCGTATAGTGCCCAGTATCGATCTGGTACGATATACAGATTATTATTAATTTATTCATGTCAAAGATTCTTATTGGATACAAAACTACATAATAAAAGCAAAACATTTGAAACATATTTTTCAGGAACAAAGATTGTTCAACACAATTTTTCATCTTACTACAACCAGCCAATTGGATGAAATACAAATACGTAGCTTTTGGTCAACTTATCGAAGGAAAACGAACTCTTCAAATCATAGAAAATGTACCAACATGGTACGAGTCACCAACAGATAGAATCATTATTTATAGAACAGGTGTTTTCAATATGGAGTGTTTGTGGAGACCAATAAACAAAACTGCCCATGATTATATCTCTGGACATATTGAGGATCTAGTTCAACTTGGAACGTTATTTTATGAGGTAAGGAAGTGTCTGTCTTCACGCTGTATCCCTGACGGGGTAGACGCCCTCCGTCTACCCCGTCAACGACAAATCGCCGGCTTCGTGATCCTTGCATACTTCTTTTGCATCCTGCAGATTCATTAATCATTTACGATGCACGTCTGGGTATCCGAATACATAATGTATGGAAGTACCTAACAATAACTAGATGCACTTGCCGTAAGTAGGTAAGTCTAAATGGAGCGAAGAGTTTTGCCGTTTTTCAAGTTCTTTTGTCGATGTCAATTTTCCTTTCGGTGATTATTCCTTCATGGTATGTCAGATTTTAGACTTTATTTTTTCTAAATCATCTATGTCTAGATGTCGTATTATGGGTCATATTAAATAAAAGAGTGTTGAGTGGTTTGGGAGGAGTTCGAGTACAAAGCAAAAGTCCGAATCGGAGAAGAATGGAGCTACGCTTCAATAAAGTGATTATGTTCGTCATCACTTTTGTAACTGTTGTATTGTAGGTGTAAAGTGCTCTCGCCATGATTTCCGGGGCCCAAGCGACCTCACCTGCTAGAGTGCAAACGACCGTGACTTCAAATAATACCTACCGAAATCTAAAACTAAATGATAGCTGCTTCTAGCAATTAAAAATTAAAGTGGACCTTGGTTTTGGAAGCAACTGGGAATACACAAAGACAAAGAAACTTCGTCACTACTTCAACTTTTTAAGCTAAATCGTGTATTATGTATTTAAGGCATTACTAGAGAAAGTTTACGCAGCACTGGATGAAAAGATACCCGAAGAAAAAGAACCGGAAATAAAAGATGTACGCCCAACAAAAAGGTACTTGGCGTTCTTTTTTTTTTTTTCAAATAGTCCAGTTGACGTCATCTGCATCACAGAGCAAGGAATCAATGTCACTCGCACGCTCTATACTAGAGACGCCTTACTCTATAAATTTTATACAGCCAAGTGTGTCAGGGCCTCAGGGGTCGTCAGCGCTCTTCACACTCAAACGATTTCACTAGTTACCACAGACGAATGGTACGCAACTGACAGCTCGCATACAGTTTGACGTAAGCTTCTTTTTTTTAATCTGATTTCTTTTATTTAGAGCTTGACGTAAGCTTGACACGCGGTATAATTATTATTATTATTACTTTTTCCTATAGTAGGCGCGAGCGGGAAGGATTGATTAATATTCCTTGCTCTGTGATCTGCATGATGGTAGGTTCGATGTCCAAAAATTATATTTTAAGATTACAGGGAACCTGGAGTTGTAAGACGAAGATTCATTAATTCTAATAGGGAGAGTGCACAGGTCTCGAATTTTTATTAATTAAGCACTCTTCCCGAATATGAATATGTTATCAGTCCATACAGCCTTCAGTTCCCAGCTCCAAAAATAGTTACTTTAAGTGGTAAAGAATTAGGAGGGAGAAGAGTAGGATAATGGACTCCAGGCGTCGAAATGAGAGCTTCAGCTGCAAGGATGCAGGATTAGGTGGAAATATTTGAGAACACCTTCATTTTAGACTTCTAAGCCCTAAAGTTTAGAAAAGTCTTCTAAAACGACTCTGTCTATTCGCATCTATTTCTCTGGAACCATCAGAGATAGAGACAAACGGTTTGCAGCACACGATTCAGGACAAGGTGACTACGTGCATAGGCGTTTTTAAAATGTCTACTACGTTCGGTTTTGAAACTGGTTTCGGTTTAGAACTCGTCTGATTCCATCGCTACGAATGGGTAAAGGGCGCGTTACTTGTTTTTCTAAAGTAACTAATTATACGGCACTATATACGAAAATATTCTGTTTGTTGTTATTAAGATTTCTACGCTCTAAGCAAGGCACTAAGAGTACTGCTAGTGAAGTGAACAACGAATTTGACGTGGAAGAGTATATGGAAGGTGAAGGTGAGGAAGAAGGCTCTAGCCAACGAGACAGCTGCTATCTCGCTGATGAAACACCTAAATCAAGCAAAATACTTGAAAGACCATATTATTTACCTCTAACGGATGTTCCGTACCCTGGAGAGATTGAATCAGCATTTAATCTGCAAAGGTTTGTTATTGATTTGTAACATTCTTGGTTGCTGGATATTTTTGTGGGAGTGATTTTGGAAAAGGGACGGAAATGTGTTATAGGAAACCGGGGAAGCCCGTGATATTTGATTTGTACTAAATACAATGGTATATATTAATTATGCCTCTGCCTACCCCTTCAGGAAACTCTGTAATGGTAACTTACTGAAATCGAACTGAAAGTATAATTAGCTGCAGAAGGTTGTACCTATATGATATATTTATAAAAATACCTATCATTTGTATTTTCAGATTATTAAGAGGTGATTATTGTCTCGAAGCTGATCTAATAAAAGATCGTGAGGAAAGAATTAAGAATTTTAAAGAACATACCGGTTTAAATATACCTGAAGAACTACTTGATGTTTTATTTGAATGCTTTGATGCTGATGATGAGAAATCTGGTAACTAAGTTAGCTTTCACACTGTGTCATCTATCCTAAATTTAACTATAGCGGCACGCTATGATGGCCGTTTTGACGTTTGTCCTTTCATGAAGTTTCGTATTAATTTTTAAATACATTTGATTTGTAGAAATATGTGAATAGTCGACCACATTAGAGGGTAGGTATTTATACTACGGTAGAAATCAGAATCAGTACTTATGTAAAACAAGTAAAATATTATCACTATTGTAATATGTCGAAACGGCCATCCATAGTATAATGTAAGCTATCCTATAGAATCTAGACGAACATTGCGGATTACCCAAATAATTGTCCGAACCTAAGGTCACTGCCGTCTGATACGTAATAAACTTAGTTGGTATATCGACATATCGTGTAATGTTTTAAAATACTTATGGCCGTATTCCAAAACGTTTATCAACACTCAAGAAACACTTGAGAGTAGATTTTATAAGGCAAAATCTAGTCTCAAGTGTTGATCGATCTTAAAAAACGTTCTGGAATACGGACCTTAGTTGTTATTTTATAAATAGGAGAGTCTATTCCATTGTTTGTCGCCGTATTTGCCGCCATTTCACGCCGTATTTGCCGTCATTGGATTCACTTTATTTTTAAATAGAGAGTGACATAATATGTAATTTCCTGAAAAACCTGTACGATGACTAAATTACAAGTTGGCTAAAATCAAGCGCTTTTTCAGAGTTAGGTGTCAAATCAGCCTATGGCAGTCCATTCCTCGACGTAGGCCTCTCCCAATTCCCACCACAACACACGGCCCTGTGCCTTTCGCACCCAGTCCCTCCATGCGACCTTTTCCAGGTCGTTGGTCCATCTGGCATGGGTTCGTCCTACCGTGCGTTTGCCAAGTCGCGGTGTCAACTCCACGCCATCGGTTCTTTTTCTTAGTTAGGTCTTTATTTAGGTACTATAAATAAAATGATATATGAAAAGTTGAAATATATGAATTTTAAAAAATATAATAGCGTACTAATTATTTTTTATATACCTGGATACTTAATGGCCATTGCGATTGGTGTTAAACATTAATATTCTTTGCATTTCATTACAGAGAGTTCGTTAGACTCAGATGATGAAACAAGAATTCGACTATACATCAAGTACTTAAAATATTTATGTGTCTATTATAATAAGTATTTTGGTTTTCTAATAGAATGTACTACATAATAAAATTAATCTGGTTGCAGTAAAAATGTAGACTCGGCGAGTTTCGCGGGACCAGTTGTAAAAAAAATGGCTCATACACACGAAAAATATGAGCTGTTTGAAAGTGCTGATGATACACAAAAGTGAGTTCTCTATTATCTCCCTTCTAACCAACAGTTCCAAGTACTGTCAATACGGATGGTTTCAAGTAGGTATTTGCACGCACGTGGCGCACAGGGAAATAAACTTGAGCTGTATTACAAAATGATACTCAATACTCAAAAAACGCTTAAGGCTAGTTTTCGCCTTATAATACTACTCTCAAGTGTTTCATGAGTATTGAGAAACGTTCTGTAATACGGTCCTTAATAATCACATAGGAATTTCGCAGTGTAACTAAAAATTATTATAAAATAATAAAAAATAACTACATGGATTTAGCAGAAACTCAACAGAAAATTCTTAACAGAAAATTTTAATATGGGATTCAGCATATCATGATCTGACTATTTTAAACAAATATACACTGTTCTTAAACAATTTGCCAAAAATAAAAACAATGTTAAGTTTCATTCACAATCTATTCGTAACTTTGGATTGTGTTAATCTACTTCTGAGGCCGACTGTATTTTGCGATTTATGCGATTCTGACTAGTTAGAAGTTACCATACCATTATTAATTGAAGTATATTATTCTGCAAACTAGAAACAATATCAAGTCTAGTCTACTGTGTGGGTATTATAAAAGACCAATATAGTATATAATTTTATCTAGCAAATAACGTAGCGAACATAACTAACTAATCACTTTATTTATTTTCAGAAAAGCTTTTCTGACTGACGAAAATCTGAGGCTGTTTAGGTAATATTAATTTTTATTTAATTTTAAACTTTTATTGTACACAATAATAATGTTACTTTTATCTTTATAGGGTAGCCGCAAAGGAAATTAAAAGTCGCCACCACAAGTAAGTTTAATTACATCTAACTTCTTTCCCATTCTCTATACTATCTGAACTATTGTTATGTATATGGTTATTACCTTTTTTCGTTCGTAGCCCTGCTAACTCAATGTGCTATAAACGATTACTGCTTACTTTCACTATTGCTAGTTACGGTTGGGTGACCGCTTTGTGGTATTTCAGGCACGTTAAGTAGTTGGTCCCGGTTGCCAGTAACGACAGTCATTAAGTTAAGATTAAGGCCTTATTGGACTGCTGGAAAAATTTCAACAACAGGTCGCCAGCATCTGCGCTTGTCCATTTCAACACGTCAAATGCACACGGTGAAATTTGTCCGCATTATATGCCTCTACCATCTCTTCGAGGATAAAGGCGTGATTGATTAATTAAAAAAAATCTTTTCGTGGGGAATGCGACGTTGTGTGCAACTTCCAGATTTCCGGTTTACCCACTAAACTACGCTACGTTTTACCTACCTCAGCAAAGGGAAAGAGTCCCAGGAATGCGTGAACGGCTTCTGGAACCCCACCATACCGATCACTGGAGCACTGCACCCCGAGGTGATTAACAACACACCCAATAAGAATGAGAACACAACATGAAGCGAGACTGTACCCCTTTTGACGACACCTCCAACCGCAAATGACACAAGTCACGGTGACGGTACACAAAATAAAGGAAACTTTGTCTTACACATAGAATTTTTTCTATGCTCCGTTGATGCAAGCACAGAGATTTCGGTGATCGTATCACGTTGCTTCTTACTCCATACATGGGTCAACAGTGTTGACCACAGTTCACTCCTTATCACTCTGTCATAGGCCTTTTCCAAGATCACAAAAGATTGGAGATATTTTAAACCCTAAAATAAGTTATACATATAGATCTGGATATAGATTTCTTAACCCGGGTACTTTACACTTTTTGCTAACACGTTGTCCGCAATGCATATATAGAATATAATCAAATCTCATCGTGTTGTTTTTATCATTATAACAGCGCTATTGTCCTACTTAAATGCCTATTGGGTAGGTACGCATAATATCGGAATACTCAACTGTTCCCTATATAAATATTTTTATCTTTATTATTCAAGAAAGGTGTCAATCAGCTCGTCTACTGCTATGGCATCTCACACTCGGATCCAAAGACGACAAACCGGTTATGTTCGCAAGGAAGAGTTAAACGAGTTGGAAGACATTCTTGATAGAATTAAAGAAGACGAGGACGTAATGAAAGAATCAGATCCAACAGACAGGACGCGGTATGTTTTTATCTTCTGTGTAGGTATGTATTTACTAATATTCTATATACCTATTCTATAATACAGGGTAGTATGGTTTGGAATCTATTCTGTTCTTTGATAATCGAATATTCAGGTTCGAGTACGTATCGTATTAAGTAGTCGGTTTCAGGCGATTTGCGATATATAGGCGTATACATTTTTTATTTAACTCATGCCGATTTTGAACCGGCTAAAACCACACTGTCCCTGCTTAACTGTTTATTGCCGAACACCCCGGGTAATAACTCCTTGGAAAGATGTCCTAGTGCTCCCGGCAGACTTTGGCTACCACCGCGGCCTCATCTAGGGTTCGGGTATTATCCCGCTTCTTTTGGGGGTCCTCATGTCCCTAAACTTAGTATTACCTGCTTATCATAATTTTACATTTAGGTCAGTGCAAGTAGTATCCAATAAATCGGAAGGGAAAGGTGCAATAAGCCGCCGACAAACAGGGTACGTGCGACCAGCAGATATGAGCCAGCGAGTATCGGTCCTCCAACGACTGTATCATGAAGTATCGAATCAAGATTTAGATGACGAACCACCCACATTGAAGAACTACAAGTAAGTGTAAATTTCTTGCGATTCTACGCCCAAATCGCTTATTTTGATGACTTGTGGTTTAGACCCTGGAGACTGTTATAAAATACTTTGGGATTTAGGCCCGTATTTCAGAACGTTTATCAATACTCAAGAAACACTTGAGAGTAGTATTAGTAAGGCAAAAACTAGCCTCAAGCGTCGATTGAGTATTCAGAAACGTCTGGAATACGGCCCTTAGTGTCTTTTTCAACTATGTGTAAACCTTTGCACATCGTCCTATTCCGTCAGTCATTAGGTATATCTAGGGGTTGCAAACTTGACTAGACACAATAACTTCTTACTATTTACTGATGAAACGCCGTGTGATCTACCAACTACCAACCAACCTACTTCTTGAAATTTGATACTAATTAAAAAATAATTTGTCTCACCACGATCGATAGGATTATAATCGCGATCGTGTTTGAGCAATTGGCCATCTCTATATGAGCTACTTACAACCAACGTTACTCTGGGCTTGGAATACCGGTGGAATTTACTGTATCCAATTTCTATAAAAGAACTGAGAGTGTGTACCATTGTAACTGAAAGCAAGTCATTCGAGTTCAAACACACGATCTAAGTGATTCTTTATCTATTACATATGTTTATGGTAATAGGGTCTTTACCACCACATGATTATGACTTTGAACGCGTCATTTAAAAATGAATGTTTCTTTTCTTCTTTAAAATCCTATGTCCCCTGGATGGGGCAGAGGGCGTCCACAGTGCGTCGCCATCCCGAACGATTTTGAGCTTCGCGTTTTATCTCGCTCCAGGTCATTCCTATTGCCTTCGCTTCTGCAGTAATCGTCCGCCACCAGGATTGCTTTGGGCGGCCGCGTTTCCGTTTTCCTTGGGGATTCCAGTCTAGGGCTTGCCTCGGTATGTGATCGGAGTCCCTTCGGAGCGTGTGACCGATCCATTTCCATTTGCGGCGTTTGATCTGCTGGTCAATCGGAGTCTCACCGCAGCGTTTCCACAGATAGTAGTTGGAGATTTTCTCGGGCCAGTATTTTTCGAGAATACGGCGAAGACAGTGGTTGATAAACACTTGAAGCCGACGCGAGATGTCCTTTATGACCTTCCACGTCTCACATCCATACAGCAACACGGATTTTACATTGGACCGGAATATCCTGAGCTTTACTCTCCAAGTCAGTTTCCGTGATTGCCACACAGGACGGAGCTGTGCGAAGGTTGCTTTTCCCTTTTCAATTCTCGAAGTGATGTCCTCTTCGATCCCGCCTGTGTCAGACACTACACTACCGAGGTAGGTAAATTTGTGGACTCTCTCCACCCCCTCTGTGCCAATGAGCAACGGTAACGAGCTTGTCGCCCCGCACCTAATCTCTTGGGTCTTCCGGGTGTTAATTTTCAGTCCCATCCTCGAATGCATCTCGTCGTAAGCCGTCCAATTTGGCTTGCATGTCGGCACGTATATGGCTCAAAAGGCATAGATTATCCGCATAATCCAAATCTTCCAAAACGTTGGACAGACCCCATTCTATGCCTCGGCGCTTGCCGTTGGTGACGTTGTTCATGATGCCGTCAAGGACGACAAGGAAGAGGAGAGGTGAAAGAAGGCACCCCTGGCGGACACCCGCTTGAACCGGTATATCCTCCGAGACGAGGCCGTCGTGAGTCACTCTACAAGAATACCTCCCGTAGAAGGCCTTAATTCATCATAGAACGGTAACTTTATTTTACTTTCCAGAACGATATCGGAAACAAACCAAAGAGATAACTATCATTATCTAACGCACTCTCCCCTGTCTTTGCACGAAAACTCACGAGAGAGATTATACGTACCTCGTTTCTCTGTGGACGTACCTCGTTTCTCTGTAGACGTTCCTCCTTTGGAAGATAGCCTCAACTTACAACATGGCAAGAAACTTAGCCGTAAGGTGTCGTCCGACTATGCTAATACACTGACCCGCTTTGAGCATCCACCTAATTCTTCATTAAGGAGTATTGAATTCGCAAAACAGCGGCCATCTATGACTGTGGTTGAATATAAACGAAAGAATCAACAATATGAAGAAGAGAATAAGGAAAAAATGGGTGAGTTTTAAACGAAAAAGCTTTTTAAAAAGCATTTCGTAAAAAGATACAATTATTTTCAAATATTTTATTAGCTATTGTTTATACTACTCGAGACTTCAGGCGAATCAATTTTCTACTTACATTTACCGACGTTTCGAGCGCGTTGCAGCGCTTGTGGTCGCGGCTGGACTGGTGGTGAGGGCCGAGAGTATACATAGAGTTACTTTAGTGTGCAACCACCCTCCATTATTATTATAATGCAGGATAAGGCCGGCCTTATCCTCTACGTATAAAATCAAATGATGCAGTTTTTATTTTCATCGAAGACGGGCTCGCTTATAGTTTGGGATTTGGCCCTGAAGGCCCACTTGAAAAATTCAACCTGTATATATGAACGACCGCAGCTTAGTTTGCGTGAAATAACATTTTATTATCTAAGTATATATTTAGAAGCGCTCGTGGCCCCGCGGTCTCAGTGTTCGGTAAACGATCACTGAGGTACGCAACTTTCACTATGGCTGGTCGTCGGATGGGTGACCACTTTGTGGCATTTACATTTGCGAGCGTTTCCGTGCTTCGGAAGGTACGTTAAACCGTTGGTCCCGGTTGCCAGTAAAACGGCAGTCGTTAAGCCTGGTTGAAAGCCTTATAGGCGGCTTAAAAAATTTCAACAGCAGGTAGCCACAACCTGCGTCTGTCTATTTCAATACGGCAATGGGCTCACCACCTATTACGTGGGACAGGAATCCACACGGTGAAAAGTGGGCATATAATATGCCTCTGCCACCCCTTCGGGGATAAGGCGTGATGGATATTTATTTATTTATTTTTAAGTATATATTACCTATTTATATGATACTCAAAAGATCATTTGACTGATTCATCAGTGCAGACGAAAACGCCGAACCGTGGTATGATGAAATTAGAACAGATTATTTATTACCTCACCCAAATAAAAAATGGATATTTGTTAAAAAGTAGTTGAAATTTTGTATGGCTTAATAAACAGTGTATAAACCGTTTCTTTCTCGACGGCCTTCGAAGGCAACCCCTTTCTTATATTGTTGCTATGTGCTGGCGTGCATAAAATGGGAGAAAGAGTGGGAAGACTTATAATACCTCTCTGTCCCACAGAATGATTTGACTCCAGTCTGAACGAGTACCGGCATAAGAGTGGGTAAGCGACGTCGTCTTAGAGGAGCTTACACTAAGTCAAGGTTCCATATATCGAGAGCTCTGATAGGAATACTAGTTTTACTGAAATGTGGTAAGGCTGCGGGAAAAGACAGAGTTACTGCTGAGATGATCAAGTACGGTGGGTCGCGTGTCTGGGACACACTATGTCTGTTATGCAACTTGTGCTGGCGGACGGGTGAGGTCCCAGATGACTGGCGAGTAGCAGTTGTAGTACCTCTTTACAAAAGGAAAGGCTCGCGCCTAAACTGCTCCAGCTACAGGGCGATCAGCTTGGTCAGCTTAGCTAGTAAGGTGTATGCAAAGGTTATAACGGCACGAATGCAAGAAAAGTCTGAAAGGTATTTATGGGAGGCTCAATGCGGATTCCGACGTGGAAGTGGTTGCATGGATCAAGTGTTTTCTCTCCGCATGATCGCGGAAAAGTTTCTGGCTCTTAGCCAGAAGGTTTTCTGCGCTTTTGTGGATCTAGAGAAAGCATTTGATAACGTTGTGAGAGAAACGCTGTGGGACTTGCTGCCAGGATATGGTGTGGACGGCTCGCTACTGCGGGCAATACAGTCGCTTTATAGGGACTGTAAGGCTTGCGTGCGAGTAGGGGGGGATGTGTCACCTCTTTTTGATGTCTGTACAGGCGTCAAACAGGGATGTGTCATGTCCGCCTGGCTGTTCATAGTGTATCTGGACAGTTGCCTGCAGAAGTTGAAAGATTTTAATATGGGTGTGAATTTGGGTGACTTTACAGTAAACTGTCTGCTGTACGCTGATGATGCGGTGCTCATGGCCTCATCAGAAGCCGACCTACAGGCATTAGTCACTAATATGAAAGAGGGGTGTGAAAGTAAGGGTCTCCGCATGAATGCAAGTAAAACTAAGGTTCTAGTATTTGAAAGAGGTGACGTAAGAACTAAATGCGAGATTAGGGTAAACCAGGAACGTCTAGAGCAAGTGAATGAAATTGTGTATTTAGGAAGTATGTTTAGCGCGGATGGAAGATGTGATTCGGATGTAGAACGGCGAGTAGCTGCCGGAAACAAAGTTAACGGTGCTTTGTCCCAGTTAGTAAAGCGACAAAGCATCGTAAAAGAAGCACGAATGGCGATTCATAACGCAGTGCTAGTGCCAACTTTGCTTTACGGTAGTGAAACCTGGGTATGTCAGCAGATGCATGAAAGTAAATTGAATGCTGTGGAGATGCGATCACTTCGAAAATTGTGCGGCGTTACCTTGGCCGACCGAATACGTAACGAAGTGATACGCAATATGGCAGGTTTGAATGAAAGTGTCAGCGTTAAGCTGGAAAAGGGCGTGCTCCGTTGGTTTGGACACGTCCAACGAATGAGTGAGGAACGATTGACGAAGAATATATATTGTTCAAAAGTAGAGGGTAGAAGGAGTCAGGGAAGGCCGAGACTTACATATGAAGACCACGTGAGCAGATTGCTCAAAAACGGAAAGGTCAAAAGTACTCGGATACCCAGACGTGCGTGTATGAAGCGATTGCTGAATCTCGAAGAAGCGAAAGAAGTATGCATGGATCGCGAAGCCTGGCGATCTGTCCTCTCTGACTACCCCGTCAGGGATACAGCGTGAAGATAGTTAGTTTAGTTTTTTAGTTAAAGAGAAGCCTGTAATGTTTCATTCACAAGAGCTTTAAAAAAAATATTCTTTCGGTCAGTTATATAATAAAATTTGCTCGGTACAACAATAAAACAACATTAATAATAAATAAACAGTTTTATTAACACTGAAATAGCACGTAAATTTTCCCATCACATTTTTTAATACTACTAGGTACAGAGTTACACCACCATAATGTCAACTATGTACATAACACTACTCTTGTTCGGTGTACTTAGTTTATTGTCCACAGTTCAGTACAAAAAATATTCACTTACAAACGCTCATTGCGAGCGGTGTCATGTCCCTTAAGCTAACTTCGAGCCAAACGAATTGACACTAGAAAAAGACTATATTCGAATTCTGATCCACGAATAAGCACCCTGTCTCGTTCAAGTTTGGACTAACTGGCCTGTATGCGTCCCTGGCCACGACTAATGACGTCCATGACCATGGCCAAACTCGAGAGCGTTGAGCCCGTCTGGTTGGTTGTTATCGCGTTCATTATTATTGTTTCCATCTTCGTTGTCTCCGTTACGACTCTCCAGTTGCTGTTGCCACATTGATGCGTAGAAACCGCCTTGTGCGAGGAGGGTTTCGTGACTGGAAATAATACATACAATACGTGGATGAGATTCACTCTCACATACAATCACAGTAACATCTTTCTAGGGAAAACTTCTTTCTTCTTAAAGACACTTCATTTATGGAAAAGTTCTCTTATACTAACTCTAAAAGACCAACTCTCATGTAAGGGACAACTTCATTCATTTAAAGGACAACTTCTCTCATATTAGGGACAACTTCTCTTACTTAAAGGACAACATCATTTATATTAGGGACAATTTCTTTTATATTAGGGACAATTTCTTTCATATTAGGGTTAACGTCTCTCATATAAGGGACAACGTTTCTCATATTAGGGACAACGTTTCTCATATTAGGGACAACGTTTCATTAGGGACAACGTTTCTCATATTATGGACAATCTCTCGTACAAAGTACAGAGCGGACACGTGTTTAGACGACTCGCGCAAAATAAAAGAAGTTTATGCGAGACGTTTATCCATTCTGTGTTGAGGATTCGCGGACTTGTTGCAGGAGGCAATTAACTTTGACATGCCAAGAGTCACAGTTTTTGCTTATAGCAGTCTACTATAAGCTTACACTATAGTTTAACCACGACCGCTTTACCGCTCACTGCATAGAATTTTGTATGCAGTGAGCGGTACAGTGGTCGTAGTCAAACTATAGTGATTTGCAATCAAAGACAAGTTTTATTTTACTTACTTTCCTTTTTCAATAATTTCTCCTTCCTTTAACACTATAATTTCATCTGCATGTATGATAGTAGAGAGCCTGTGAGCGATAATTAACGTTGTCCTATTTGCACACACTCGTGCCAACGCCGCCTAAAAGAGAAAAAAGAACCGATATAACAATATATAAAATTCTACTGCATAAATTGTAATAAAGGAATGTCCATTACCTGTATATTTCTTTCTGTGTTGGTATCAAGGGCTGATGTGGCCTCATCTAATAGTACTATGGCTGGGTCCTTAAGGATAGTTCTTGCAATGGCTATCCTCTGTTTCTCTCCCCCACTGAGGCGAAGACCTCTTTCTCCAACCTATAACATTACAAATTGAAATATTAATATTACGGAAAAATAAAATGTATAAGACTTACAATGCCCAAAATCTAGGTGTCGAATAATTCCACTTCATCGAAGTTGTTAATAGCTTCAGAAAGATTCATTGACATTGAAATTTCTGAGATCCAATAACAGTTTTTTTGAAGTTATACCTCCTTTGGCGCGTTAGGGAAAAACTATGAGTGTAAATTTTAAAAAGGCGCGTGCAAATTCCGACACCATGAAGTCAGCTGATAAGTGTTTCCATGACAACTTATATTACATTCAAAGTAGTTTACTTTATTTTGATGCTATTTTTTTCTTACTAATTTATCATTCCTGTTACAAACAAAGAGCTGTGGTATATGGGATGAAATCTTATTAGACTAAAGTAACTTCTAACGTGTGTACATAAGTACACACACACTTTTTACTAGTTTTTTTTTTATTAAACATTTATCCCGGAATAAAGCTACATCTCCACTAGCATGTTATAATTTCCTGGATAAAATGCAAGGTCACTATAACACTTGAACAGGTCAGCGAAACTTGAAGTTTGGTTTCTTTTAACGTTTACACAAGATTTATCGCTAGCGGATATTTTGGAATGGTGTCATATGATAACGAGGAATTTCGGCATATCAGTGTCCCAATTTTTAAGAACATCCTTAAGACTGAAAGCTACTTAGCCGTGTATAGCAAATGCGAGACCACTTCTACTTTTTTTTGGAAATTAATTGTAAAATTTCTGCCTTCTTTACAGGTCAGGCAACAACATGACGAAATGTCAGACGGAATCATTAAGAATCCACCTAAAAACACCTAAAAGGCGCTCCAGTTCATATGTATATTTCTAAAATAATACAAAGTGAAGAAAGCGCCTACATGGTTGGATTAATATTTATATAACTTTAAGCAAATAGATATAACGTTAGCTATACTAGACAGATCAATATATCAAGAACAGAACACGCACAGGTCAACCACGGTTCGAATAAAGGTATGGATGTTACGACTATCATAGGTGAAGCATGAAAAGGATGACCCATTTAAAGAAATTGGTGTTGCATTCTAGCACTTTGACACGATGTGTTATGGGTTAAGTTTGACCCGTTTTTGGGGAAAGTTTGACACGGTTTTGTCATCTGTGTCAAGTGCAGTTTTTGAAAAGAAAACTTCTTTTGGCGCACCGCACACAGATTTTTCCGTAGGTAGTAAGTTAGGCTGATCCGTCACGCTCTGACAGCTGCTCTTCGCTGCTGTGTCGCTGTGTTTAGTCTGTTCAATTCATACGTAATAATTGATTGCGATTGCCAATGATGTTTTCACTTCGGCCGTGCAGTCTTAAGCACACTAAATTTTTCTTCTTTCTTCGTTGCTTTCAAACCCTACATGGATTCAGAGTCTGGGGTTCACTTTACTATCGTCGACTGCCGTCTGTGCTCCCAAGTAAATCTAAGCCCCCCATAAGGGCGCCTGCGTCGTTGTCTTATCCGTTAGTCAGCAGAGGTACCACTTGCAGGTAATGGGCTCCGGATATTTTGATGGGATTCATCTGTTCTTGTAAGACAGTCATAACAGTGTGACCCATCTTAATCTTAATAATATTATAAATGCGAAAGTTTGTGTGGATGTTTGTTACTCTTTCACGTAAAAACTACTGAATGTATTTTAATGAAACTTTATAATAATATAGCTTATACAACAGAATACCGGGAACAAGTTCCTGTGGGAAAACTTCTCTACGCGGGCGTCAACTAGTTGTTCATACTTTTTTAATGTGCTAATAAGATTTACCTGCGTGTCGTATGCATCAGGGAAGGTAAGGATTCTGTCATGAATATCGGCATTTTTTGCAGCTGAAATTATATCTGCAGCCGTCGCTGTTTGTTTCCCATACTGAATATTGAATCTGCAACATAATAAGGAACATATGTCATTGTAATTGTGGACTTTTAGATAAACCTACACAACAATTGTCCTATTGATTTATTTTTTAATTGTTTTTGTTTATTTTGTTTATGGATATTTAATAAATAATACAATTAGTATGGATATTTTGTATCAATGAACTGTTAAACAGAAAACTAATAGTACTTTAAATCTAATGCTTTTTACTAAACATAATATATTTGTGAATGTATACAAGGTCCTCTTACAAAAAGCTATAAAAAAAAATCCAGGTAGTCTGAACAGAAGAACAAATTTTCACAGGACTTTCATTTATAAAGCCGATGTTATAGTGAAAGTGACGTGAAAGTGAAAAATCTTTATTCATGTAGGTCACAAAGTAACACTTATAAACGTCAAGATTATTGCTTCTACATTTACTGCCAGCTTCTCAACGCAATAGGTAGAGCCTGAGGAAGAAACTGGCAATAAAACTCATGGCCACTCTTTTCTAACTGCCAGTAATTACATTAGTTTTATTTACATGGTACTTGAACAAATCATAAAGTAATGAGTCTATACAAAACAAACAAATTCAAATCAAAATGAGAGCGTTTCTAGTTGCCAGTTTTAAAGGCAGCCCACCCTTATGACGAAGACGCCGGCAAGAAACTCAATGGCTGCTATTTTAAAATGCAGGTATGGTTTACAATATTAAACTTACATTGTACCTTCGGAGTTACGTGAGAACAGTCGACTAAACTTAATTTGCCTTACATATAAATAGTATTATTTGTAATAATTGCTATAACAGCTATGAGCTGACCAGTCCCAACAGACGGCACCCGTTCACGGGTATGACGCATATATCAGCCATCGCCCTACTCAACCGTATTATAGGGAATAAGGCGACCCGATACATGCACCACCACTGCCAGGACACTTAGGCGAGCATGACATTCTCAAACTGCACAGCAACCATAATGGTAATTTAAAAAATTATAAAAAGCTATGTGGACGGTGCTCACACAATAATAAACTCAAATTACATATAATTATATTAGTTATTATCGGGACCAAACACGACCATCCTTCATACCCTTAGTTGCCTGACGTTTCAGATGTTTCTTTATTATTATTACATATTTCTATTTGTATATTTATGTGTGTTGACTTAGAGCGACTTACTCCCTTGCATTTTTATCATTTATATAGTCTGAAATTTTATAATATGCCTTGTTACACAATTTGGCCTTGACTGTTGTCTTAAACATATTTCTTGACAATATTCTAATTTCATCGGGAAGTTTGTATAGAATCGTATACCTAGTCAGGTCATAAATTCTGTCACACGTTTCATATAAAATAATTGAAACAAGTTTATTCATTATGTAACCATTTATATACCAAAATGAACTTAACAAAACATAGATTCTTATGACAATAAAGTTTATTCAAAATGACCTCCGTGATTTTGAATACAGGCCTTCAATCTGCGCGGCCAGTCGTCTATCGCAGCACGAACGAGGTCCATGTCAATATCGGCGGCTGCCTTAATCAAGGATGTCTTGAGTGACTCCAAATTGGGATGAGGCTTCGAGCACGCCTTTTCCTCCAAGTGTTGCCATATCTTGTAATCTAACGGACTCAAATCTGGACTGGAGGAGGGCCAGTCTTCGTGCCGGATGAAGTCCATTTCACGCGCCCCCAGCCAGTCTTGTGTGCTCTTCGCTCTATAAGCTGGCGCCGAATCTTGTTGGAATACCCAGTGCCTGTTATTGAAAATGGTATGAGAAACAGGTTCCACAAGGTTCGTCAGGACTGTATTTTGATACACAACTGCATTCGTTTTTACACCTTTCTCACAAAAATGTACCTCTGTTAAGCCCCAATAAGAAACTCCCAACCATACCATGAGCGAGGGTGGAAAATGACCTCATTGTACACGCGGAATACGGCTGCTCGCTTCTTCACTACTGTGTGCGTACACCTTATCATTTTGTTTGTAGTAGCTCTCTTCTACAGTAAAAATTTTTTCATCCGAAAAAAGAATTGGCGCGTAACCGCAACGATGCAACGCAATAAGTGCAACACGGGCTTCTTTAAGCGTCCACTCCATATTTAAAAATGAGTAAAATTCTAAAAAGTATACATTTTTATTTTCATGAACAATTCGAATTTCGAATTCAATAAACTTTATTGTGGCCAGCGTTCTAAAAGAAAAGTGACTCCAAATTGGGATGAGGCTTCGAGCACGCCTTTTCCTCCAAGTGTTGCCATATCTTGTAATCTAACGGACTCAAATCTGGACTGGAGGAGGGCCAGTCTTCGTGCCGGATGAAGTCCATTTCACGCGCCCCCAGCCAGTCCTGTGTAATCTTCGCTCTATAAGCTGGCGCCGAATCTTGTTGGAATACCCAGTGCCTGTTATTGAAAATGGTATGAGAAACAGGTTCCACAAGGTTCGTCAGGACTGTATTTTGATAAACAACTGCATTCGTTTTTACACCTTTCTCACAAAAATGTACCTCTGTTAAACCCCAATAAGAAACTCCCAACCATACCATGAGCGAGGGTGGAAAATGACCTCGTTGTACACGCGGAATACGGCTGCTCGCTTCTTCACTACTGTGTGCGTACACCTTATCATTTTGTTTGTAGTAGCTCTCTTCTACAGTAAATTTTTTTTTCATCCGAAAAAAGAATTGGCGCGTAACCGCAACGATGCAACGCAATAACTGCAACACGGGTTTCTTTAAGCGTCCACTCCATATTTAAAAATGAGTAAAATTCTAAAAAGTATACATTTTTATTTTCATGAACAATTCGAATTTCGAATTCAATAAACTTTATTGTGGCCAGCATTCTAAAAGAAAAGTTTTTACTGTGTGACAATACTTATGACCTGACTAGGTACATTGCCCCATAAAAGAATTGCTGATTATTTCGAGACGAGTAGAATGTAATACAAGATTATCTTTATGTCTAGTGTTTACATTATGTATATCACTTTTTTTAAGAAATGTGTCTATGTTTTTGTGCACATAAAGTAAATTCTCATATATATATTGTGATATAACGATAAGAATATTAATTTCTTTGAATCTTTCTCTTAGAGATACCCTGGGACCAAGCTGGTATATAGCTCTCACAGCTCTCTTCTGTAAAATAAATATCGTATTATGTCTGCTGAGTCTCCCCAGAGAAGAAATCCGCATGACATAACGCTATGGAAATAACTGAAATAAACTATTCTAGCCATTTCAACATCAGTGAGCCGTCTTATTGTTTTTACTACATATGCAGCAGAGCTTAATTTGCCTGTCAATTTTTCTATATGTGGTCCCCACTGCAACTTTGAGTCAATAGTAATACCCAAAAACACAGAAGCCCCAACAGTATCTAACCCTGATCCATTAAGTTGCACATTGGTCGCCACCTGCCTCACATTAGGTGTCGAAAAATAAATTACTTTAGTTTTTTTATCATTTAAAAGAAGATTAATAACGTTAAACCAATGAACAACTTTTGAGAGTGCACTGTTAACATCGTCATAATTAATTAATTGTCTATTAATTTTAAATGTCAATGAGGTATCATCCGCAAACAGCACAATCTCATATTTATCCTCAACATAGTAAGGTAAGTCATTAATGTATATCAAAAAAAGAAATGGACCAAGGATTGATCCCTGTGGAACACCCATTACAACTGGAGATCCTGCTGATCGTTTACCGTTTACTTCAATCCTCTGAATTCTATTGCTTAAATAAGAAGACATAAGGTCGAGAGCTTTATTTTTGAATACCGTAGTGGCGTAATTTCTTTACAAGAGTTTCGTGATGAACGCAATCGAAGGCTTTAGATAAATCGCAAAAAAACACCTAATGCATCCTGCGAATCCTCCCAAGTCGCATAAATACTTTTAAGTAAAGCAACCCCTGCATCCGCCGTTGAGCAACCCTTTGTAAATCCAAACTGTTTCCTGTGTAGTAAATTATGTATATTAAAGTGACTAAGCAACTGCTTGGTAGCTTTTCAAATATTTTACTTAGTGTTGGTAGTACGGAAACAGGCCGAAAGTTAGAGGGATCTGCATTATCACCGGCTTTAAATAAAGGAATTACTTTACTATGTTTCATTAAGTCAGAAAATACCCCAGACTTGACACAGCAATTGAACACAGCTGCCAGATGTGGAGCTATTACAGTGATAATATGAGAGACAGTTTTAAGAGATAGACCACACAAACAAATCTTTAGTGTTTTTTATATTATGAGATTTAAAAGTTTTTAAAATATCTCTAGGACTAACAGCTGAAAATTCAAAGTCTGTGCCACATTCCTCCACGCCATGTTTTAAAAGTTGTTCAGCATCGTTAGAGCAAGACGAGAGAGTTCTTGTAATTGAAAGAGGAATGTTAGAAAAATATTTTTCAAATTCAGTTGCAACTTTAAAATCTTCTATAATAATCTCTTTACCTAACTACTCTTTAAAATCTTCTATAATAATAAACACCTATTATTTATAATAATAGGTGTTTAGTTGATTAGTTTGAAATTGTGTCTAAGCAAATTCTTGAAGTATTAAATGAGAAACTTTAGAATTTAATTAATTTAAGTCATGCAGTTTTATTTGGATTTTGCGTATACCGGGCGGTTCCTTTCTTATCACATTAACTGAAATGCCTGATAACACTCCCTGATATAAACCTAGTCATATCCATAGAATATTATTTTTGAGAAAAAAATAAAAATGCATTTTTGGAATACCATAAATAGAATAAAAATAGTCGAAAGTTAGAACATCCCGTTTTTGTTTTATAATGAAAGTACCTACTCTCACCTTTGAGAAAACTGGCAACGTTACGGTTGCCATAACAACGCGTGTTTATGTTGACAAAAGGCGGCAGAATTATCAAACCAATACCTAGTTACCTACCGCACTTTTATTTTTCTAAATGACTACTTGCCACTATAATAGTTCTAATAAAAACACTTCACATTTATACCTAAATAACTTAAATTTTTATGTTCTCAATATGTTCACCATTTACGTCTATGCACCGCAGACATCGTCGTATAATATGGTCTCCGCTGTCTCCTTGGCACCAAGTGCATGGTTATCCCGCAATTGCACAGCTATTACTTACAAAGATTCGGGATTCAGAATGACATGTGCGACTGTTTCCGAACTTCTCACGGTATGTCCTTACCTTAACGCTAAGGCCGCATTTGCCGTAAATGAGGATCATGCCAGTGAACTAAGAGGCGGTATAATTCACTCGCGGCATCGTGTCAAACAGAAAATAAACAAAAATCACGTCAAATTTCAACTAGGTAACTAATAACTTTTTCGGTACCTAATAATCACACACTTCACTGTCACAACAACTCGGCGGGCGGCATAGTTACTAAATACAGTCACTACATGGCTTCGCTACACACGAACAAGTTACAAAATAAAAAATATTTTCACTTAAACCTTATAACTAAAACCAACGAAGTGCTACTAAGAATGTATTAATGTATATCGGATTTTATAAAAAATTATAGTTTATTTATACCTAATAAAATGTATTTTAACAAAAATAGTGTGAAAATTGGTGTTTATTACGATATGGCGACTACGGAAGTTACAAGGTCAACTGCCTTATACTTAATATAATTTTCTATTGCAAGTGAAATGTAAATTCCCAAATACACCAATAATCAATTCACTGATAGTAGGATAGATTATTGTATTCATCTAAAATCGTAAAACTTTTAATGAGACTAAAATAGTTGTTAATTTGAATAACTCAAGGTCACATGCGCCCGTTTTTAGTAAACACATCAAAGCAGCCGGCCGCCCTGAGCTAGAGCGGCCTTGTTCAAAAAGTAACGACATATCGAAACAAAATATTTAATTTTGAGTCTCTTAGCAGAATATTAAAACAAATTTAAAGTAATTGTATTTTGTCTGACTGGTATGGTATGTTTTATTTGTGTTGCGTGTATGTGGCGACCATTGTTCATTTTATTTCACTTTACCCAATGTGGGTTCTTTTTGCACAAGATAGATAATCCTATACTCATTATTTAATAACATAATTATAATATTCTTTAAAAACTATAAATTTTAGAGTTTACAATGACAGTCTTATCGCTAAGAGTGATCGCTTTCTGAAAACACAACCTGAGTATCGAAAGAGAAGGTCAAGAAAGTAATTAAAAATTACGATCTTGAACTAAAACACTTGTACTGTTCCATTTATTTATTACTCAAACCTGACCGGTTTCGCCTTACGATATTTTCAAAGGATAGCACATATTATTTGTATTTCGGATGTCACTGAGTACAATATGGTAACTTATCTTATCAATGACATCCGAAATACAAATAATATGTGCTAACGGTCAGGTTCAAGTAATAAATAAGTGGAACAGTACAAATGTTTTAGTTCAAGATGTGTAGCAAGTTCTACCAAGAGCCATCAATCACTAAACAGTCTGTAAAAATTACGAATTTATAATACGTACATAGTAGTTAATTTTACGTGCCGTGGTGATTAAACTGTAGAAATGGCGGATTTATCTGTAACCCGTACCAATTATTACTACATTATTATTTTAAAACCATAATCTCTTGCTATGTGACTTTTATATCGATATTTTATGCTTGAGGTAGAGATTTTATTAGACGGTGATATTTTAATAAATATCCAAATATCGATATTTGTTTCACTGCTAAACTCCCTAGCTATGCGGCTAGGTCAGATAGAGAAAAAAAAAAAATTTCTTTTTCGCACTCTCTAACGAACGACTGAGAATTGTCAACATTATTGTATTGAAATGTGGTTGAATTTTATTTAAAAATATCTTAGTAAGAGCGGCAACGTGTCAGGTCGATGTCCGAGGTACTGACCTAGGCAATGTAGGTATTGCCTAGGTCAGTTCTTTTCTAAAAAACACATGATGATGAAATAAATTAAACAAACATAAACGAATCCTGGCTAAACTGATTAGTATTTTTGGTTCATGTTGGGGTATTTTCGCAGAAGACAACATGTACTGTAGGTGGTTCAAATTAATGTGATATCCTCGGCGCCACTCGGTATATGTGTACGCGACTTCGTTCATCTCAAGTTGCTTGTTTGTGACGCACGAGAAAAAAGGTACGCTCTGGATCAACAACAAATCGGATTTCTCTCTGACTAGAAGTTTATAAACGAACGTTTCAAAAACTGTGCGCTTTGCGTTGAATGGCAGAAAATGTGAAGTCGTCAAACTTGTCTTTAAAAGACAGCCTATGGACAGATCGTTGCGGCGAAGTCAGCATCACATTCTCTTTTATATCTTTTAACATATAAAACAGTGGAAACACCAATTCCAACACAAATACACATAAGTTTTTTGAGAACAATTGCGCTTGTTTCCTTTGTCACCTAATAACTTATCGAATTAGTTTACGACGACACTGCAGATCGATTTGGAGAGTTACTACCCGCCCCCTCTACGCCGCCTCTTTCGCGAGCATGAAGTGCTTGCTCCCGCAGTGCTATCGTCGTTCAAGAGCAAAAATAATAACTATCTTCACGCTATATGCTTCACTTATTATTCCTGATGGGGTAGTCAGAGAGGACAGATCGCCAGGCGTAGCGATTCATTCAACTTCTTTCGCTTCTTGTAGATTCATCAATCGCTTCATGCTTTCACGTCTGGGTATCCGAGTACTTTTGACTTTTCTTTTTTTGAGAAATCTGCTCACGTGGTCCTCATATGTAAGTCTCGGCCTACCCTGACTCCTTCTACCCTCCTCTTTCGCCAATCTTCTTCGTCAATCGTTCCTCACTCATTCGTTCGATGTATCCAAACCAACAGAACACGCCCCTTTCCAGCTTAACGCTGACACTTTCATTTAAACCTGCCAAATTGCGCATCACTTTGTTACGTATTCGATCGGCCCCTTGGCCAACTCATTTTCGATAACTTCGAAAATTGTGTGTGAGAAATACCCAGGTTTCGCTACCGAAAAGCAATGTTGGTACTAGCACTGCGTTATAAATCGCTAACCGTGCTGCTTTAACGATGCTTTGTCGCTTTACAAAATGAAACAAAGCAACATTAATTTTGTTTCCGGCAGTTACTTGCCGTTCTACATCCAAACACATCTTCCGTCCGCGCCAAACACACTCCCTAAATACATAATTTCATTCACTTGCTCTAGACGTTCCTGGTTTACCCAAATCTTGCATTTAGTTCTTACGTCATCTCTTTCAAATAACCTTAGTTTTATTTGCATTCAAGCAAAGACCTTTACTTGCACACTCCTCTTTCATATTAGTGACTAATGCCTGAAAGTCGGCTTCTGATGAGGCCATCAGCGCACAGCAGACAATTTACTGTTAAGTCACCCAAATTCACACCCAAATCACAATATTTCAACTTCTGCAGGCAACTGTTTAGATACACTATGTACAGTCAGGCGGACATGACACAACCCTGTATGACGCTTGTACCGACGTCAAAAACGGGTGACATACACTCCTAATCGCACGCTAGCCTTACAGTCCCTATAAAGCGACTGTATTGCCCGCAGTAGCGAGCCGTCCACACCTTCACACGAGTTTCACAGAGCAAAAATAATAGTTAAGAAATATTTACAACATTATTGTAGTATTAATATTAATATAATAGTATTTATAATCATTTCGTACTAGTCGAGTGATTCGATTTATAAACTAAATCGACTAAGTAAGGCACTACGGTTGCAAACTTGCAACATTAAAAAGCAATAATGATATACAGAAATGTCATTCTAGTATATAAAGAACAAAATCAAGGTATAGTAATATTTTCCTCCTGTGACAAACTGTTACTATAGGGGAGTGTGAACATTATAATTTTCTTTACATTTAAAGAATCCAGTTTATTTATATAAGGAAGTTACTTAGGCCGTTTTGTCAGTCCTTCGATAAAAGCGGTGGGGTACGGTCGCGTCCAGTTTAGAATATATAAATATATATATATAGTTGTTAACACCACCTAATTTAAATGATTTAGAATTGTACTATGGCATCTTTTTTATATATATTCGCATTATTTCTTGCCCAGTACAGTACTGTATAAAAATGGTTATAACATTGTTCATTGATATCAAGTTTGTAAGTGGCCCGATAGATGAAGAATTTCAGCTTATTTCGGTACGGTTCTGATAGCTCAGTGGTTAGAGCATTGCCTTAATTTGGTAAAGGTCACGATCTTGTCCCGAGCCAAGATGAGATTAATAAAAAAAAAAATCTTAATCGATACGAAGGACATTTCATCGACGTTTCGAAACAGCCATTTGCCACGGTAAAACTCACCTTACAGTATTGTTAAAGAGTACAGTGTCCTGTGGCACGACGCCAATGTTGGCGCGCAACGACGCCTGCGTCACAGTTCGCACGTCTTGTCCATCAACTAGTACTGCACCCTCGTTCACGTCGTAGAAACGGAATAGAAGACGCATTATTGTTGATTTGCCGGCTCCACTTGGACCCACCTATAGTGGTGATACAACATATATACACACATACAATCACGCCTATATTGTTAGGTTGTGTATGTAGAGTTAATAAATCGCACTTTTCCAGTGATTTTGTTGATCTCACATAAGATCATCGCTGCTATTCGTGCTCGCATGGCTGTTTGGGAAATATGGTATATGTGATAGAGTTGTTAGTCTTGTCTTATTTTATTGTATTTGTGAATTAATATTATAAATCAATATTGCTGGGACAACTCACACAACGCCATGTGATTCCAAGCTAAGCAGAGCTTGTACTATGATAACCAGATAACTGATAAACATACTTATATATTTATAAATATAAATAACACCCAGACACATAATAAATCTTATGAATATTCACTGACATATTATTGACATTACTGTATCTGTTAACCGACTCTGCACGATTGTTGTTGTAATATTTTATTTTGCTGGAATTTTAATTTACGAAAAAAAAAAAGAAAGAAGAGTGGAAGGGAGCAAGCCTATTGCCATTACCAGGCACTATACAAATTGGATTTTTTGTACAAGGCAGTAACAGAAAAACTTTCCAAGGACTGCATTTACAGATTTTAGAAAAAGAAATACCGTTTGCTTCCGTCATCTCCTCGGGGAAAAGGCGTGACTGATAAAAAAATGTGAGGATCAAAAAGTCTATTGGACCATTTTAAAGTATGGTTTCCACACGAAAAATCAAAAAAAAGTATGAGTACTAGAAATGACAGAAATCGCACCATATATCCATCCCTCGAAATATCTGGTAAAATGTATGGTAAAAATAAATAAGCCTAAATTATTTTAGGTTTTAGTTTTTCTTAAAATAGTTTCCTACTTACCAAGGCCACAGTATTGCCGGCAGGTACTTTAAAACTAACGTTATTCAACACAAGACGCTCAGGTCCATAGCCAAACGTCACATGTTTGAACTCGACGGCGCCTCGTCTCACCAATAGATCCGGGGCTCCAATAGCGTCACACACGTCCGAATCCACTCGCATTAGATCGAACATGTTTTCCATATCCACGAAATTCTTTTGGATTGCCCTTAAAATCAATGATGGATAGTAAATGTGAGGTAAAATCTTTCCTCTCGGTTGTTGGATATTTAATGTAGGAGTGATTTTGGAAAAGGAACGGAAATGTGTTACAGGAAACCGAGAAAGTGCGCGCAATTTCATTTGACCAATGAGCGGCGCGGTTTCGGAAATATAACATCACTTGTTACATATCATATAGTAAGACTCGCTAGTTTTTTTTAATGACTGAAAGTTCCAATTTAAAAAAATATTACGGGTTGCACTTCGGGAGTGCCGACAGAAGTGAAAACTAAATTTATTAATAATTTATTTATCTAAACGCGTTTGCGGTCTGCTATATGTACATGCATATATGCACGCACTATAGCTGCGTATGGTAACAGTGCCGAGAGTAAAAGAAGTTTTCACTTCAAAAATGTGTGTATTTGTTGAGAAAAAATGTGCTAACCTTAGAAAATGCCGTATGGCGAAACCGGTCAGTGATAAATAATTGGAACACTACAAGTGTTTTTATTCAAGATGTCAACTTGTTCAATATTAATAGCAACACATACCTATAATAAGTGCCAAACCAGTTCAACGGCACATATAACTGGACGATGTAGGATGCGAATAAAACATAATCTCCGACAGTCAGCTTGTTCATGTTCACCACCATTGATACGCACAGTAGAGATCCAGCGAGCAAGCCTGGAAACAAAAATCATAATTTATTAATCATAAACTAACTAACTAAATAACTATCTTCACATTGTATCCTTGACGGGGTAGTCAGAGAGGACAGATCGCCAGGCTAATCATAAAAAATATATAATTTATTAATCATCACCATTGAAATGAAATGAAAAGTCTTTATTCATGTATGTCACCAAGTAACACTTATGAACATGAAGATTATTCCTTCTTCATTTTCATTAACTGGCAATGGCCATTTTTAATCCTTCTGCCGTAATCTTGGGCAGCAAAGGAAATTAGGTCCATACAGGTTTGTCATTGGTGTTCAATTTTCCTTAGAAATTGTCACGGCCAGTTCTTTGTCGACGTAAAGTCCAGTCCTATGTTCTTATCTCAGTAAAGCGGTAAAAACTTTACTGCGGTTTTATATGAAGATTTCGGCGTAACGAAAAAAAAACAGTAATCCACTTAGTTTTACAATTTCACAATATTTGTGCACGTTATCAAAGCACGTTGTTTAAGAACCCACCTCTCCTATACATAAACCTCTCCTATACATAAATATTAGAAACGACACTAGCACCTCCTGACCACAGACATATAAGACAGTAAGCAGACCCAACGTTAGCGAAAAATAGTGTAGCCTATTACACACACATAGACAGGTCGCTTAGCTTTATTTTTGTTAATTTCCTGATAATGAAACTTCATCACTCTATGCACAACCTCTTTTTTTTTGTCTTCTTTTGTAACATTTTACAATATTTTTTTGTAATGTTTTCACTTCGACACATAAATCTTTGATTGAAAGATAACAGCGGCGGTTGTCATTACAAGTTTGTAGCTTAGTTGTAGTAGAACATTTGGCTACGCGCTGTTCGCTGTCAATGATTGAGTTAGATGTAGCTACACAGGAATAACAAAGATAGCATATTCCCCAACGTCAACACACTATGAGGTTCTTTATAAAAAAAAGTCCTATTAGTATAAAATGTAGCACCTCTGGTATTGCAAAAGTATCATAGACTACAGCGATCATTTTCGGTCAAGCGAACCGTGTCCTTGTCTGCTACCTTAGAGTTTAAAATAGTCATATGGTAGGAAATAACAACTTACCGCTGCAAATGACTACATTCTGAATTGTGTTTAACATGCTTAATGTGATAAGAGATTTAAACTCCTCTGTCTGAAAATGAAAATGAATTAATAGTTAAAAATATTATTAAAAACAAAATTTTATTAATGCCCTAAAGATTATAATTCTCAGCAAGCCCCTATAAATATCAGCATTCAATGCTGATATTTTAAGAAAGCGTGTAAATCCTTGAACCGGCAAAAATCTACTATTTCCAATATGGCGGACTACTACTACAGTATCATACAGGGGGTCTTAAAAAGGGGTCTTGGAAGGTTTATAAAGTTTCGGAAGCGCGAGAGCTGCATCTCTGGTGTTGGAAACGTCCATAGGCTACGGTGACCACTTTCCTTCAGGTGAGCCGTACGCTGTCTGCCACCTCAGTGGTATAAAAGAAAAACTAAGTAAATAAATAATTTAAAAAGTAAAATATTGTGAGGCAAATCACACAGCGTCGTGGAACGAGGAGTTGCTGTCACAAAATAAGTTCATTGGTATTAAGTCCTTGTTGCTTCTAAACCCTATCTAAATTTAAAACCTGGTGTCTATTTTTATTAGGCAGCTAGCTGCTACTATTCATTTTAAAACATAGTACGTTATGTTAAAAATTCGTGTTCCAATCCAAAAACAAGATAGAATTCATGCTAAGGTATTATACAAAGCAACATTACCTGGTAATTATTAATAGCTTCTCTATAAGCTACAACTTCATATGATTCGGCGCCATAGTATTTGACCGTTTCAAAGTTGAGCAGAGAATCAACAGACCGCGCCTTCTGAGCATTGTCAGCCAAATTCATGCGCCTCTGGAATTTCGTACGCCATTCTGTCACTACTATCGTTGAAACTGCAATACGAAAATTACTATTTTACTAAAGTAGACGTAAAGCAATTTAGAAAAAACACAGCTCAGGAAAGAAGATGTATTTTTGTAATCACTACATGTTATAAAATAAAATCTACCGCCGCGTTTGTCTGTCTGTCTGTCTGTTTGTGATGAGCCTAAAGACTACGGCACCGATTTTTATGCTGCTTTTACCAATGTATAGAGTGGTTCTCGAGAAATGTCGGAAAAACTAAGCCTTCTGGGAGAAAATAAAATCACGAATGTGTGTAATGGTGATAATTTGAAGATGCCTACGTCTAAGAGTGGATTGCTAAATAAACTATCTTCATGCTGTATCCATGACAGGGCCTGGCTTTGAGATCCATGCATAGTTCTTTCTCTTCCTGCAGAATTATGAATCGTTTCATACATGCACGTCTGGCTATCCAAGTACATTTGATATTTCCGTTTAGAGCAATCTGTTCAAGTGGTCTTCATAAGTCTCGGTCTACCCTGACTCCTACTCTCTATATGTGGAGTGCAAGAGGATAACTTGGGACATATAACAACGACAGGCAATATTATCTATACTCTATACTAATATATAAAGCTGAAGAATTTGTTTGTATGTTTGGTTGGTTGAACGCGCTAATCTCGGAAACTATTGGTACGAATTGAAAAATTAATATTGTGTTTGATAGTAATGTACTAATTACTTTCAAACATTTTTGTACATTTTTGTAAACGTTTGTACATTACTATCAAACACAAAAATATTTTTTTATTATATAGTTAATAAAAAATATAGTTAATCAATAGTTTCCGAAATTAGCGCGTTCAACCAACCAAACATACAAACAAACTCTTCAGCTTTATATATTAGTATAGAGTGCGAGAGGAAGGCTTTAGGCTGTATAACATCACGCTACTACCCAGGAGAGCGGAGCAGTAATAATAAATGTTAACAAATCGAGCAATTTTTCATAATGGTTGCGACTGGGATTCAAAGTAAGTCATGGGCAATATATAAAATAAACTCACTTATATAAAGTACCATCGTAGAGAACACGATGAGACCAAACCAAACGTTGAATTGTATGACGAAATATACCACGGCGACGAGAATGTCTACCAATGTTGGTGCGATCGAGAACAAAATGTATGAGAGCAGGTTGTCTATAGAATCAGTGCCTCGGTCCATAACGCGTAGTACCTCGCCAGTTTTACGACACAGGTGCCATCGTAGAGGTAGATCGTGGAGATGTTTGAATAGTTCTAGCTAAAACAAAATCAACAAATATTAATTAATCTATCATCAAAATTATCATCATATACTTGACAAAGTATAGGAAATAATACCAAATAGATTTTAATGAAACTTTATGACAGTTATCAATACAGCTTTTTTTGAAGTGAAATTTCTTTTTGAAGTGATACTTCTTTATCGACATTGAGAGAATTTTTATAGCTGTAAAAAAATCGTGCTTCGGAAGGCACGTTAAGCTGTTGGTACCGGTTGCCAGTAAAATGGCAGTCGTTAAGCCTGGTTGAAGGCCTTATGGGCGGCTTGAAAACTTTCCACAGTAGGTAGCCACAACCTGCGTCTGTCTATTTCAACACGGCAATGGGCTCACCACCTATTACGTGGGACAGGAATCCACACGGTGAAAAGTGGGCATATAATATGCCTCTGCCACCCCTTCGGGGATAAGGCGTGACGGATATAAAAAAAATCGTCACGTTTTTCGGTTACGCGCCATGTTGTTCTGAAGTGAAACTTCTTTATCATAAGTGAAACTTCTTTATCGACGTATGAGAAAAAATTTATAGCTGTAAAAAAAATGTAAAGAATTATCACTTCTGTACACTGGTACATAAACAAATTATTTTGTTTAAGGGCCTAGTGCTATTCTGGTAGATATGAGCACCTTCTTTATCCTAGATGAGGTTTGCTGGTGACCGATCATACTGACGTGGTTCAAAACTACATCGATATCTATACTTGTATTTATAGCTGACGAATTTGTACGCGCTAATCTCAGTAACTGCTAATTCGAATTGAAGTTTTTTTGTTTTATCGAGGAAGGCTTCAGGCTATATATATTATCACGTTACTCCCAGTACAGCGGAGCATATATTAATGTAATAAAATCAAGCAAACTTTTATTGTAATAAGAGGGCGGCACTGAAAATTTCGGGAATCAAGGAAGTGACACAACATTACTATTTAAAAATGTATTTATTGCTTTTCGAAGTATTCTCCGCGAAATTTGACACATTTTTCCATACGATAGTACCAATCATTGAAGCAAGCATTCCATTCGGAAGTTGGGGTATCCAAAATGGCCGTTTTGTAGGCGTCCACAGCTTCTTCAAGCGATGAAAATCTCTGACCACGCAATTTATTCTTTATTTTAGGGAAAGTATAGAAATCATTAGGGCTTAGGTCGGGGCTGTACGGCGGATGGTCTAATAATTCTATGTTTTCTTGCTCTAAAAACTCTTTTGTTCTGTGCGCGGTGTGAGAACTCGCATTATCGTGATGGAGGATGATGCGGCGGTTGCAGTTCTCCGGAGTTCAGAAACGACCTGTGGCAAACAAATGCTAGCATACCATTCTGCATTAACCGTTCTTTGTCCCTCAAGAGGAATAGTCCCAACATGGCCGGTTTTGGAGACAAACGTGGCCACCATTTTTTTTGCAACATTCCGTGAACGATCAATTTTTGTTGGCTTTAACTCATTTTCGAACACCCAAACTCGTGACTGGTTTTTTGTTTCGGGTTCGTACGCGTATATCCAGGATTCGTCACCAGGGCCCCGATTCTCGATCATACGACTTGAAAGCGTGGACGGAAATTTACTGGTAAATCGTCTATTGTCTCTTATTTCGCCGTTTCTAAATATGAAACAATTGACATTTCACCAGGAAAATTTCGTCTACGCTTTCGAATCGTATGATCGAGAATCGGGGCCCTGATACGATGTTGTATACAGCATTTGAGGATCCTGCGTGGAATCTTTCGAGATTTCTGACGCACAAAGTAACGCGAGCCGCTTTTTGCTCTTCACAGAGCGAATGCGGTATCCATCGGTAAAACAACTTTTATAGACCTAATTGTTCATGCAAGATTATTTGTATTTGACTCATGCCAATGTCTAAAGTTGTCTGAATTTTGCGGTATGTCACATGTCGATCTTCCTCAATCAGCTTACGCACAGCATCAACGTTTTCTTGGGTGACTGCAGTTTTTGGACGACCTTGACGGGGATCATCATTGAGCTTGACACGTCCACGTTGAAATTCAGCAAACCAGCGATAAATTGTGGTTTTGGATGGGGCTTCATCACCAAATGCAGAAATCATCCGGTCAACACACTGTTTTTGTGTTAAACCACTTCGAAAGTCATAATAAATCATTGCTCTTGAATTTTCTCGAGTCAACGACATCAACATCAACGACTAAACCAGTTTGACAAAACCTTGTGACAAGACCGAGAATCTTTTTTTAAATAAATAAATGGTATTAGATTTTTAAAACCAAGGAGTTTTCAATTAAAAACATTTTAATATGACAGGAACAGTGGAAATGTTCCATTCCCGATACTTTTAGTGCAGCCCTCATATTAATAAACGACGGAAATAAATGGGTGCCACGGGGTTCAAAGTATATCACGGGTAAAGCCGCTGTGGTCTGCTAGACATACTGTACATGAATTTTTATATGCCAAAACTGAGCAACCAAACATTTCCCTACATTATCGTATCATTAGTTCACCAACATACCTGTAACTCCCTAGTAGTATATTGTTGCACTTTGATCCAGAGAAATGATCTCAAATTGTTGATGAATCCCATTCCTCCTGTACCTCCGCCCTGAAGAAACTTTAAGAATACGTATATCATCACCAGGTCCGCTCTAAAGTATATTGGCACTACTGATATGCTGTCCACTGAAAATATTAGATATAAATTTAACATAATTGACGAAAAAAATAATTATATACTTTTTTTTATAATATTGTGGGTTAGACACTATTCACACAGCGAACTAAGCTTTAAGCTTGTGCTATGGGATTTAGACAACTGATAAACTTATTTATATACTAGTAGACAAATAATATGTTACATATAATATGCCTCTGCCACCCCTTCGGGGATAAGGCGTGATGGATATTTATTTTTTATTTTATTTAGACGCCCGCGGCTCCGCACGCGTGGTGAAGCTTTCCCATCCCCGTTTCCCACAGGAACTTGTTCCCGAGATAAAAAAGTAGCCTGTGTTATTGTGATGTGTACGCTATATTATTGTAAAGTTTCATCAAAATCCATTCAGTAGATTTTGCGTGAAAGAGTAACAAACATCCATCCATACTTACAAACTTATGCGTTTATAATATTGGTAGGATATTTTTAAATACATATACATAGCAAACACCAAAACTCCGAAACAAACATTTGTGGATCACACAAATATTTATTCCGACCCAGGAATCGAACCTGGGACCTCAGCGCAGCAGTCGCATACACTACCATTTTCGCAACCGAAGCATTGAAACATACTGTAATAGTATCTCTTTAAAAAAACTGGGGCCCATCTCAGGATAACGTCATCGTAAGAAAGTTAGCCCCAGTTTAATACGACGCCCTCTATTCAGAGCCGGCGGTTACGAAAAATAGTTCGGAAGAATGAAAAACAAGTGCATATGCAATATAAAAAAAAAATATCCATCACGCCTTATCCCCGAAGGGGTGGCAGAGGCATATTATATGCCCACTTTTCACCAACGGCTTAAAGTGCCTTCCGAAGCACGGAAACGCTCGGAATTGTAAATAATGTTTAGAGTTTTGTATGCTCTAATTAGAAATATACGTTGCGGTTAATTTTTAAATAAAATATAAATAAATATCCATCACGCCTTATCCCCGAAGGGGTGTGCCTTCCGAAGCACGGAAACGCTCGCAAATGTAAATGCCACAAAGTGGTCACCCATCCGAGGACCAGCCATAGTGAAAGTTGCGTAACTCAGTGATCGTTTACAGAACACTAAGACCGCGGGGCCACGAGCGCTTTAATTTTTAAGGCTCACATAAATACACTGGGACATCCTTGCATACAATTTACAGAGTGGATTTTTAAGACGGGACAGTTAAGGGCAGGTATTTTAACCGTTTTAGTTACCATCCATATTTCTAAAAGATATTTTGCACTTTATTTACAGATTTGGACACAGTAAGCAATAGGATCGTTTAACAATGAAAAACATTTCAAATTAAATTTACGGTTTTCTGTAAAATATGTTCTGTGAAATGTTTTTGGCGGTTTCTGTCATTTCTAGTACTCAAACCTTCCAATAGATTTATTCCCCATTCAAAATTAGGATCGATTGGCATACATTTTTTCGGTATATTTGCATTTCTCTTTGTTAACGGTTATCTTTTTTTTGATGTCTTTGAATGCAGTTCTGAATATCTTTAATGTTATGAATGGTCTCCTAAGAACGTTTTCCGGTAACTATAACCGTTAAAGTACCTGCTCTTATAGCCCCGTCTCACAAACCTATCCTATATATGTTACATAAATCTATCTCTTCATATCTTTCTGCGTTTAAAACTGGTGTGATTATACAATTATTCTCTTCTTTACATTTACAAGTGCTGTTAAAAATGGTCCACTAGAAATTAAGAATTTCAACTGTGACTTAAATATTCCTTTCAATTGTCTTTTTTCCAAAAATATTGGCCTTTTTTCACATGGTCTGTCCATATGTAGTTTAGTATTTTTTATTACACACTTTAGAAAAAATGCATTTAAAAAACCACTTACCAATTTTTTTCGCATAGATGGGCACGTAAAGGTTGACAATTCTACCGGCAATGAGGGCAAGTATACATATAAGTACATTTAGCTGTAAAATTGCGCTGTTCTTGGGCCATAGAAAAGGAAATAGGGTTCGCAGTTTGGAGAATAGATTGCGGAATGTTGATTGGTTTTCATTCTGTAAAAAAGGAATAATGAAAATTTTATTATACACGTATATTTATGCTTCTTGTTAATCACAGAGAGTGATACGGTTGTCATACTAATTAAAATTGGACTTATTCAAGAAATTTAAAAAAGAATTAAACTCGTATATTAAATAAAACATTTCTATATAATATCAGAAATTTTACGTAGAAAGCATTTAATTTCGACGAAACTTAAACATCTCACTTTTGTGCAGAATAATACTAACAACATATTTGTAGTATGTTGTTAGTATTATTCCGACTTTTACTTATGCAATCGTACTTATCAGCGCCTAAATTTTACATGTTATTGTTATGTACGAGTATATTAATAAAATTACGTGTGACTCACTCATCTATTAACGCCCAGCCAAAACCCTTACACCTACAAACTTGAATTTTTAGGGTAAACTACCTTTATAATGTAGGTGGGTGCCTACATTATAAAGGAAGTTTATCCTAAAAAGGATTTTCCAGAACTCCGCCCATAAGGGGGTAAAATAAGGCATAAACGGATGTATGAAAGTTCGTCATTTTGAAAGATAGAGACATAAAATTAAATATACCTATTTTTAATTACAAATAAATGGACACGTGTACCACGGTTTCGAAATTTTTTTTATTTAAATATGAAAAATTAAGGTTATCTTTAATTGATAAAATTAGTGGGTGACTCATTCTTATAATCAACGTCCAGACGAAGCCCTTGGACCAACAATCTAAGATTGTCACTAAGAAAGGGTTTTTGAAATTCCAACTTTAAGGGGGTAAAATGAGGGGCAAACTTTTGTATGAAAGTTCGTCATTTTCAAAGTGGAAACATAAAATTACTCACACGAGTTTTTGGTTACAAATAAATGGGTACTTGATTCGCGGTTTCGCCTAATTTTACCTATAAAGGGGTAAAGTAGGGGTTCTACGTTTGTATGGGCGAATCTTCACCGGCAATACCAAAATTTAGATTAAAAATAAATAAACACGCGTTCCAGAATTTCCCGAAATTCTACCTCTAAGGGTGTAAAATATGGGATTGAGTTTGTATGAAAAAATATTTGAAAATGTATAAGGGGCATGGGTCAAAGGTGTGAAGTGCAGCGGGTGTTCGAACAATGTCACGGGCGAAGCCGGTGGGTCAGCTAGAATTTTAATAAAAATACAATGTTTTATGGACACCGGGAGACGTGTTTTATGGATTAAATACGCTGCACAGCGGTGGATGTCCTTATAATAGCGATAACGCGAATAATACGTAAACCACATAGCGATTGACCAACAAACCCTCACTTTCCTACATCTGAAAGTCGGCAGAATCTCTAGAGTAATAATAGTTTTACGGTCAGGTTGTGATCGAAATCCACAATATAAGAGATACACACTAGATAACTTTGTACTATATCCGTATGAACGTAAGTTTTATTACAAAAAAAAATCTCACAAGGTTATTATAGAGATAGAAATGTTTCGCTAGCTCGTTCATTTTCATTTAATGGACAAGTAAACAGTCTGAAAACATACAAATACTTTTGAAAATGGTTTGGATTTTAATTTTATTGTATTGTATAGTAAAGTACATTTTTTATTCCACTAAAGGGGGCCGACAAGCATACGGCTCACCCTGCTGACCATGTAAAACCTTTTAAGGTCCCTTCTGATGAACCCCATACTGTAGACGTTCGGGAAAACCCAGGGAGTTCATTTCACAATCGAAGTGTAAGCGGAAGAAAGCCCATAACATTTACAAGAAAACTATTATTTTGTGTTGGTGGTAAAGCGACAAAGCATCGTAAAAACACGACTGGCGATTCATAACGCAGTGCTAGTGCCAACGTTGCTTTACGGTAGCGAAACCTGGGTATGTCAGCAGATGCATGAAAGTAAACTGAACGCTGTGGAGATGCGATCACTTCGAAAATTTTGCGGCGTAGCTTTGGCCGACCGAATACGTCACGAAGTGATACGCAATATGGCAGGTTTGAATGAAAGTGTCAGCGCTAAGCTAAGCTTAAAAAGGGCGTGCTCCGTTGGTTTGGAAACGTCCAACGATGAATGAGGAACTATTGACGAAGAATATATATTGTGCGAAAGTAGAGGGAGGAGTCAGGGTATGCCGAGACTGACATATGAAGATCACGTGTGCAGATTGCTCAAAGACGGAAAAGTCAAAAGTACTAGGATACCCAGAAGTGCGTGTATGAAGCGATTTGTTAATCTACAAGAAGCGAAAGAAGTATGCGTGGATCGCGATCTGTCTTCTCTGACTACCCCGTCAGGGATACAGCGTGAAGATAGTTAGTCATTATTTTGTTGATATTGAAGACTTTACATACTAATTCTTATCTGAATACCAAAATGAATATAAATCAATAGCAAGGATTAAAATTTTAGAAAACCTTTAGAATCAAACTTTCAACTAAGGGCCAGGTCAGCAATGGACGTGGAATTCCAAGCTACTGATACATCAGGACCGGCCAGCCAGGATACAGTACAAAGCCGTAGATTGTCTCTACCTACTTCAATGAGAAAGAGTCCTGCCTTCGCATAACTTCTGATCTGTAGGTTGTAAGGTATAGGTGTAAACTTGAACTTTTCTGATAAACAAGTATTAAAACTAGCTCTATTTCAATATTGTTAGATAAAATACAATATTTAAAAATGATATGTGACTGTAAAGTTGTCTTAGTCTGATATTGATAATTTAATATTAGTTTCTTAATAAAATCAACCTTTGATTCGTAACTGACAAAAAAATTTAACGACGTCCATTCCCGTCCACATTATTATTTATCTGTCTAACAATTTTTGTTATATAATATCGCCCTAGTTTTTTAAATATTGATAATTTTTAGACTGTTTACGTAATACGACACCGAAACAAAGTTAATATTTAATGGCGCTATTATCTATAAGTATTAAAAATTAGGTGCAGGGAAATCAATAGCACAGCATAATAACCTGTTTATCATTTTTAAATACATGTTTCTGCTCTGCATTACTTATTAAATGATTTTGATACGGACATGACATCTTAACCTAACTTATAAATAAACCAAAAGTGAAAACTACATTGACAGATTCATGACAAATGCTATAGGTAATATAAAAACCTTTGATAGCTTTGTGTTGTCTAAGGCTTTGTGAAAAGAAGTCTAGACTTGCTTCATTCTCAAAGTCCTCAATCAGTGCGTAAGTCTTGTTTAAATCAAAAGGGTACCTAGCACACAGAGTAAGGTTTGTTCGCTCTTCGCCCTAATAGAGACGCAAGTAATAATATTACCGCGTGTCAAGTTTATTTTTCCGAAATCGCATACGCGACCTGTCAGTTGCCTGCCAGTCGTCTGTAGTAATTATACCTTGATTTTTTTCTTTATATACTAGAATGACATTTCTGTATGTCATTATTGCTTTTTAATGTTGCAAGTTTGCAACCGGAGTGCCTTACTTAGTCGATTTAGTTTATAAATCGAATCACTCGACTAGTAGGAAAGGATTATAAATACTATTCTATTAATATTAATACTACAATAATGTTGTAAATATTTCTTAACTATTATTTTTGCTCTGTGAAACTCTGTGGGACATGCTGCCCGACTAAGGTGTGGACGGCTCGCTACTGCGGGCAATACAGTCGCTTTATAGGGACTGTAAGGCTAGCGTGCGATTAGGGGGGTATGTCACCCCTTTTTGACGTCGGTACAAGCGTCATACAGGGTTGTGTCATGTCCGCCTGACTGTTTATAGTGTATCTAAACAGTTGCCTGCAGAAGTTGAAAGATTGTGATTTGGGTGTGAATTTGGGTGACTTAACAGTAAATTGTCTGCTGTGCGCTGATGGCCTCATCAGAAGCCGACTTTCAGGCATTAGTCACTAATATGAAAGAGGAGTGTGCAAGTAAAGGTCTTTGCTTGAATGCAAATAAAACTAAATTTATTTGAAAGAGATGACGTAAGAACTAAATGCAAGATTTGGGTAAACCAGAAACGTCTAGAGCAAGTGAATGAAATTATGTATTTAGGGAGTGTGTTTGGCGCGGACGGAAGATGTGTTTGGATGTAGAACGGCAAGTAACTGCCGGAAACAAAATTAATGTTGCTTTGTTTCATTTTGTAAAGCGACAAAGCATCGTTAAAGCAGCACGGTTAGCGATTTATAACGCAGTGCTAGTACCAACATTGCTTTTCGGTAGCGAAACCTGGGTATTTCTCACACACAATTTTCGAAGTTATCGAAAATGAGTTCGGTCGGCCCTTGGCCACAAGGGGCCGACCGAATACGTAACAA
Organism: Thumatha senex; assembly: GCA_948477245.1. Lineage (NCBI taxonomy): Eukaryota > Metazoa > Arthropoda > Insecta > Lepidoptera > Erebidae > Thumatha > Thumatha senex. The sequence continues at coordinate 12,029,887 of OX419735.1, forward strand.
AGTGATGCGCAATTTGGCAGGTTTAAATGAAAGTGTCAGCGTTAAGCTGGAAAGGGGCGTGTTCTGTTGGTTTGGACACGTCGAATGAATGAGTGAGGAACGATTGACGAAGAAGATTGGCGAAAGAAAAGGGTAGAAGGAGTCAGGGTAGGCCGAGACTTACATATGAGGACCACGTGAGCAGATTTCTCAAAAAAGGAAAAGTCAAAAGTACTCGGATACCCAGACGTGAATGCATGAAGCGATTGATGAATTTGCAAGAAGCGAAAGAAGTTGAAGAAATCGCTACGCCTGGCGATCTGTCCTCTCTGACTACCCCGCCAGGAATAATAAGTGAAGCATATAGCGTAAAGATAGTTATTATTTTTGCTCTTGAACGACGATAGCACTGCGGGAGCAAGCACTTCATGCTCGCGATAGAGGCGGCGTAGAGGGGGCGGGTAGTAACTCTCCAAATCGATCTGCAGTGTCGTCGTAAACTAATTCGATAAGTAATTAGGTAACAAACGAAACAAGCGCCATTGTTCTCAAAAAACTTATGTAATTTTGGGAATTGGTGTTTCCACTGTTTTATATGTTTAAAGATATAAACGAGATCTGTCCATAGGCTGTCTTTTAAAGACAAGTTTGACGACTTCACATTTTCTGCCATTCAACGCAAAGCGCACAGTTTTTGAAACGTTCGTTTATAAACTTCTAGTCAGAGTGAAATCCGATTTGTTGCTGATCCAGGGGGCCTAAAAAGGCAACATTGTATGTTTCATCTGTAATCTGATTCATTTGCAGATTTGTAGAAGAAATGCTCTAAAGACCTTAAAATGGTGACTTAAAAAAATGAATCATCTAAATTTCATTTCATTTCCCAATCATATTTGATATTGATGTTGCTACACTGAAAAAAATAAAGAGTCACACCGAATCGTAATTATACGGTTAATGTTTAAAAAAGTATTTTGCCTTTACCACAATGTGAAATGGTAGTTATTAAGTTCCATTTAACAATAGTTCGTTATTTCTATCTAATAAATATAAAATAAATAAAAAGCGAAGCAAAAATCTATAAATATGTATTTTATTTTAGTGTTGCTGCTTGTAATTATTGATGTATGACCTTGATGCGTACATGTCATCAAAGGTTGATTATAGATGGACGGGTATTATCAGAACAGGAGTGTGCCGGTGAGTTTGCCCGATTTTTTCAATCGGTCTATAGACAGGAGCCTCCCGAGCTAAATGTGGCAGCGGCGAGTGCCGATGAGTCTAACGCGGGAGATCCGGGCGCATGGGTACACTTATCATGCTTGAGCATTGTTGACGTCCGGCGCGCCCTAGTGCGTTTGCTGCCTAAGCGCTCTGCTGGACCGGATGGGATTCCCTCATTTATTTTTAGGGACTGCAGAGCAGTGTTGGAGGAGCCGTTACTGCATTTGTATAACACCTGTATTAGAACCGCAAAGTTTCCTGATCGTTGGAAACTCACTCGGGTCATACCTGTTCAGAAAATTGGTGGAGGTAAAGCAGTCAGCGACTATAGACAGGTGGCAGTATTGTCCACTCCTGCGAAAGTGTTCGAGTCCACTGTTCACAATAGCTTATACCAACAGGTAAGCGCCATGTTGTCTGACGCGCAGCATGGCTTCCGTCCTGGGCGAGGGACAACGGGAAACTTGCTGCAGTTAATGGCGCAGTTGGTGCCAGCAGTGGATGCTGGCCAGCAGGTTGATGTGGCTTATTTTGATATCCAGAAGGCGTTTGACACCGTAGATAATGACATCCTTCTGGCTAAGTTGGCTAATGTGGGCTGCACGCCGCATACACTGTCATTTTTTGCCTGCTATTTACGTGACCGCAGTCAGTATGTTGACTGTAGTGGATGGCTTTCTGAACCCTATTTTATTAGATCCGGGGTCGGTCAAGGCAGTAACTTAGGGCCTCTTTTCTTTATATTATTTATAAACGAGTTACCAAGATTAGTCAATAACGCCACACCCTTGTTATTTGCCGATGACTTGAAATTGGTTCATGGAATAGGGCAGAACACAGATCATGACTTATTACAACGGGATATATCTAGGATCACAGAGTGGAGCTGTGAAAATAATTTGCAGTTCAATGTGAGCAAATGTTTAGTGATGTCTTTTAGCCGTGCGCGCAATCCGAGTCATCATCAGTACCATATGCAGGGAACCCCCATGCAGCGTGTTTATGAGGTGAAGGATCTAGGGGTGCGATTCACGGCTGATATAAATTTTCGAGGACAGGTAATTGAGACTTGTAAAAAAGCGTACCGTAATTTAGGGGCGGTTTTACGTCTGGGAAACCAATTCACGAACATCACGACTCTGAAATCCCTTTACGAGGCTCTGGTAAAAAGTCATTTGGAGTGCAGTGCTGTCATTTGGTCACCGCATGAAGCTAAATACAAAGTTATGTTGGAGCGAATTCAAAACAAATTCGTTCGATTTATATATTTTAAACAATACGGGGTGTACCCGGGGTATCCGCAGATGTATCCTACACTATTTCTGCTGGGTATGGTAGGCTATTACAGACTGAAAGTAAGAAGGGAAGTAGCACTTGCCACTTACTTATTTAAATTAATTCGGGGAAAAATTCATAACCCAGGTATACTGCATGTGGTGGGATTATGTGTGCCGGACGAGTACGTGTGGAGGCGTAGGCGCCCACCATTGCTGAGCTTACCAGGCAGTCGCACCAATCTGCTGCAGCATGCTCCCCTGACACGCGCGCTGCGGCTGTTAAATGTGGTGGCTCAACACTTTGACTTATTTAACTGTACTCTGGATGAATTCACAAAGGTTGCTTATTACAGAATGTCATTTTAAAATTAATAATCAATTATGCTGCATATTAAAAACCTGAGTGGTGAAAGGACATTATATTTATTTTGTAAATACAAGTAAACTGTACCTATGATTTGGATTATGTATAATTAAATTAAAACTGACGTTTGAGTTTTAAAATCGAAAACTGTATAGAATTGACATTGTTGTTTATCGACCTATTTATTTTTATTATTATTAAATTAGTATTTTTATTAAGTATCGCCAAGTTATTAAATTGACATATGAATTTTTTAATTAACAACTGTATATAATTGAAATTGTTATTTATCGACCTATTTATTATTATTATTTTTAAATTAGTAATTTTATTAAGTATCACCCAGTTATTAAATTGACATTTTATCATCACGAAGTTGACATGATTGGTAGTGATTATTGTTTAATTTACTGACTTAATTTACTGACTTGATTTACTGAACTAATGTTTAATAGATTGATCCATTGAATATATTAATTGCATTGTTCACTGTAATTATATTGCTATGAATTGTGAATTGAACAGTGGTGATTTGCGAATTTTGTTTATTTTAGAAGATCTTAGATTATATTATTTTCTTGGATGATTGCTTACAATATCGATTTGGTGCATATGTACTGTGAGGATTTTGTAATTGTGTGAAATAAATAAATAAAATAAATAAATGTCAGTCGAGTGTCAAGTGAATTTATTTATTATTTTGTGTAAACATTGTAGCTTTGTATTTCTACAGAAAAATTTTAACATTTAGAAAGGGTCGAGTTGAATTTAGGAACTTGCATATTACGACATAATTATATTATGTCTGTCTGATTATATTAACTTACACTGTGAAGTACTCAAGATTTATTAATAGGTGGTTTCAAGTGGCCCGGTTTTATAAGTTCAGTTATGAAATCTTTTGTTTCCCCTAACTATAATGAAGAATATAATGACACTAAGATGGAGAATTTTCTCTGAAGAAGAAAATCAAAGAGTTTCAGCAGATGTAGAACAAGCTTGGACCTCTTACATAGTATAGCTCGTAGCTATGTAAGAGATAGGCCAAAATTTGGAGTGGCTAGCCAAAAGAGAAACGTGTATCGAAATTGGAATCAATAAAAGGTAAATAAATCTTATGTATCAATTTTTAATTACAAAATGTAGTGGTATCAGGTTCAGTGCGCAGTATTGGAGTCATTAAACTTGAGTGTCGGGGACAGCCCGAATCAATGGAAATTTTCATAAAATGTTTTAGAAGTTTGATAAATAAGAATTGTGGGAAAAGTGGGCATACATATTGTATGCCCACTTTTCACCATGTGTATCTCCTTACTATATATAAATGCACTTCTAATAACCAAAATGTTTTATTTTCAGATTCAAGACAATTTACACATAAGAAGAATGATTAGTTCCTTTGTGGCTTGCATTAAAACTTATAATATGTAAATCTGAATCACGACAAATCTTAAAGTGAAGTGATCTCAGCAATGTGAAAATACTAATAAAATATTGCTTCTTTGTTATTCTAAGTCTGAAGACTATTTGTTTGAACACACTAATCTCTAGATCTTTCTACATTTAATCAGGAACGGTTATTACCTACCGTACCGTCATACTGATTGTGGGAAGCTGAGTAGTGACCATAAAAAGATCCATAGCAGTGAACTAACTGGAACATGTTACTTTTGTTATAAATAAATGATGCAAGAGCTCTATACTAATTTCGAACACTTTTTTTTATCTCTTTAGATGTCTATTTTCACCTTTACCATTATTATCATCTGAGCGTTGACGACGGTTGTATGTAAAGCTTTTCACATTAGCATTAACATACCATTACCACTGCGGGAGTGACTGATCTCTGCTATCTCAATCAAAGACAGCAGGCATCCGCTGTTGATTGGCAGATACTCCAGGTGGCAGATGGGATTGGCTTGGGCTTTAAATTTTGGTGGGCCTTTTGTGTTGAAATGCTACTAGCGTTAATAAGTCACTTGCTTTGTTATTATAATTCTACTGGTAATTTATATTTATATATTTATCTATCACGCCTTATCCCCGAAAGGATGGCAGAAGCATATTATATGCCCACTTTTCACCATGTGTATTTCAAGCCGCCCATAAGGCCTTCAACATGACTTAACAACTGCCATGGTACTGGCAACCGGGACCAACGGCTTAACGTGCCTTCCGAAGTACGGAAACGCTCGCAAAAGTAAATGTCACAAAGTGGTCACCCATCCGAGGACATTGGGGCATAGCATAGTGAAAGTTGCGTAAATCAGTGATCGTTTACAGAACACTGAGTCCGCAGGGCCACGAGCACTTCTAATATATGGCTTTCATTCAATACAATATTGAATAATATACAATTATTGAATGAAAGCCAAACTTAAGCTGGTCCTAGCAGCCAATAAAGGAGGACCCAAAGTTCCAAGCTCACTGTTTGAGTTGGGAATACGCAAAAATGAAGAAGACCTCTTTTGATTCATATACCTTTTGACATTAATGATGATTCATTTAAATGAACCATTTTACGCATTTCCATACAAAACTGTCAAATACGATGATTTACAAATATGAAACATTTGACCTTCATTTTGTGATTCATCAAATAACTTGTCATTTTACAAAAAGTGAAATGAAACATTTGATGATCAAAATATGAAACATACAATGTTGCCTTTTTAGGCCTCCAGAGCGTACCTTTTTTCTCGTGCGTCACACACAAGCAACTTGAGATGAACGACGTCGCGTATCTAAACACATATATACGCAAAATCCAAATAAAACTTGAATTAATTAAATTCTAAAATTTCTCATTTAATACTTCAAGAATTTGCTTAGACAGAATTTCAAACTAATCAACTAAAAACCTATTATTTTTGGCCACGACACTTTCTTATTTTTGTGATAAAGCGGCCACACTCCAAATGTCATTCTAGTCTATAAAGGAAAAAATCAGAGTATAGTGTAAGACTATCACTAACGGTGACGCCCTTGAAATGTTTGGTTGTTCGAAATATATAGAGTAAGGCGTCTTTAGAACGCAAGTAATATAGGTTCCTTACTCTGTCGTGCCGAGAGTTGCGAGTAGCGTCAGTATTTTAGAAAATACATACATACATACATATTGTCACGCCTTTATCCCCGAAAGCGTAGGCAGAGGCATATTAAACGCCCACATTTCACCGTATGCATTTTTGTCCCACGTAACAGGAGGTGAACCCATTGCCGTGTTGAAATGGACAGGCGCAGGCTGTGGCGACTTGCTGTTGAAATTTTAAGCCGCCCATAAGGCCTTAAACTTGGCTTAACGACTGTCATTTTATTGGCAACCGGGACCAACGGCTTAACGTGCCTTCCGAAGCACGGAACTGGGGTGGATCTAAGGGCCGAATAAATTTTAAAAATGTGTCTATTTTATGTGTTAAATACATGGTTTTGGGGTTGTCTGGGTAAACGATGATTATTTTTACAGATCTTATTCTTTTCCTAGGTAACATTAATAGTTTTTTTTTTACTTGAAAACCGTCCCGTAGTCTCGTTTAAAAAATTTCTAAGTTGTTATGTATATGTATGTCCACAAGTTTAAAAAAATCTTACCCTCGGTGGTATATTCCTGCGAGATCCCTCCTCGCCCTCGAGATATTCAATACGATGCATAATCCCGGGCGCCTTCATCCCGAGCACGAACATTATCATACAAGAAACGTATCTTCCAACGAAAAGCGCCATCTCCAGGCCATCTTGAAGACTAAACAAAAGAAAATAGTTGAAAAGATAAAAATGTTTAAAACTTTTGTATAGGTTACCATCAAAGTAGACAAAGTAGAAATCTAAATTCCAATAGCCGCATTTTTTTCGGACATAATATAACAAAACTATTTAGAACATTCTCACACAACGCCGTCTAGCCCAAACTAAGCTAATACTCGTATTAGCTTTTGCTATGTGAGTGACAATTGATAAACATACTTACATATTTCTAAATTCATAAATATTATACTTAATAAACATCCTAACTTCAAACAAAACAAACATTTGAGGATCACATAAATATTGGTGTCGACGTCAGGATCGAGATCTTGCCGGGTATGTCACGTACTATACACGTAATTATACCACCGAGGAGTTAGCTAACATTGGGCTAGACGATGTTGTGTTAAAAAAATGTCCCAAAATATTTTATTTATTTTACACAGGAACTTGTACCGGGGATAAAAAGTAGCTTATGTGTTATTCTGATGTATAAGCTATATTATTGCAAAGTTTCATTAAAATCCATTCAGTAGTTTTTACGTGAAAGAGTAACAAACATTCATACTTACAAACTTTCGCACTTATAATATTAGTAGGATTTATTTATTATTGCGATCACGATTCAATTTAGAACCTAAGCCGATTTTTTGCTAGCTAAAATTCTTCTAAATATGACAGCAATTTTACACTTAAGAACGTGATGACAACAGGGTGAATGCTAACAATTTTCACCCTGCTAGCTGTGGACCTGTGAACCTAACGTACCAGGTTGGGTACCAAATATTTTTTTGGTCCAGTAGTCAGCTAAACGGTGAGCAAATTTTGAGGCCCTTTGCATCATGACAATCTTTTTCCGCAGTATCGGTCTCAATAAATACGAGTATGTGTATTCTAACTGTCGCAGGCGGGAGAACAAGAAGGTATTTTAAGAATTAGCCCTTTTACGAATCAGCCATTTGCCGAATTGTGGTTTTAGTCGGTAAGAGTCCGGCATAGCATCCATGAGGATTTCCACACGGAAAAAAAAAGGCATTTATAGAATGCTAGCCATTTTAAAAATTGGGCATTTATCGACTAAACTGAAAGAGTTAATTCGAAATTACTCGAGCACATACTACAGATTAATTTCCCAGAGCACACTCGGCTTATCGTACAGGGAAAGGCGTACATACACTATAATAGCCAATACTGGTGATAATAATGAAGCGTTCAGGGAAGGATATACGGATATGTAAAGGGAAAAGTGTGTTATGTTGATTAAACTGTATAATGATTTCTAATATTGGAGAGCCATGCAAATAATGACATAATGTAATTTAAACAAAATATTTTTGAATTTGAAGACCACGTGAGCAGACTCCTCAAAAATGGAATAGTCATTAAAGAATCTGCAGGAAGCGAAAGAAGTATGCATGGATCGCGAAGTCTGGCAGCATGAAGATAGCTTTGAATTTTGTTTCAAACAATTTACAACTGTACTTTTACACCTGTTTATAATAGTAAACTATTTTGCAAATTATTAAACACTTTAAAGCTATCAGAGTCGAGAACTTGAGGGCCCCTGCTACCACATTATCTATCGAACGGTTTTAGTGGCCCTCAATCTCTGAATGTTTATGGTTACTATTTGATTTAATTTGTTACATATTAATAATCTACATTAATCACTGCGTTTAGAGACTTTAACGGTTAATGATCAGCGTCTTCAGACGACGTGGCACGTCACAGTGAGCTAGAGGATTGTCATTGATTAATTTCATTTATTGTTTATGTAAAAATAACACTAGAAGGAAACAATCATAATGGTACTGCTAATATCTACCATGAGAAGAGAACACGGAAAAGCTTTTAAAAACAAACAAAAGTGTGATAAAGGATAAACTGGATTTTATATTCAACCTTAGAGTTTAGGGAGTCAGTTACTTATGTACGATACAATGAGTAGTTGTATGCCGAGGGATGCCACAACACATGGCGTCATACCACGGCATGCCGCAGCTTCCTCCATGATGCCAAAGCAATTTACACAACAAATTTAATTCTAAAGTACAATATCAATATAATACTCACTCTCTCAAATGCCACCACCATCCTTCTTTATTAATATTCAAGAAAGAGAGATTCTCTGACACAAATATCATTGCCCAGAAAACAAGCAAGACGAACCCATGGCCTCTTGGGAGGACCGAGGGTAGTAGAAACTTTCTCTCAAGTACAGCTAAATATGCTGATAATGGAAACACGAATAAAGTTATAGCTAATGCTACTATCTGAAACAATAAAAATGTTTTATAAGTATGATTACCTATATTTCCGACAATTATGCAATTGTTATTCGTTAGGTTGCCGTGGGCGTTTAACCTCATACAAATAAATACATACATATTGTCACGCCTTTATCCCTGAAGGGGTAGGCAGAGGCATATTATGCGCCCACATTTCACCGTATGCATTTTTGTCACACGCAACAGGTGGTAAGCCCATTGCCGTGTTGAAATTGACAGACGCAGGATGTGGCAACCTGCTGTTGAAATTTTTCAAGCCTTCAACTGGGTTTAACGACTGTCATGTTACTGACAACCGGGACTAACGGCTTAACGTGCCTTTCTAAGCACGGAAACGCTCGCAAATGTAAATGCCACAAAGTGGTCACCCATCCCAAGACCAGCCATAGATAAAGTTGCGTAACTCAGTGATCGTCTACTGACACTAAGTCCGCGAGGCCACAAGCGTTTCAAAACACAACGTACAAATAAATATACTTAGAAATAGTTTGTAAGGCGTTTTGGCCCCAAAGTATCCGGGGTCCAAAGCGACCTCAAATGCTAAGCCTACGGACTTACGGACGAGGTAACGACGCACTTACGGAACAATGCACTGCGCATTTACGGGCATTACGGGGTCCAAGCGTCAGTAAGGTCACATCTTCTTTACTTGCACCTGCTGACCGACGAATTAGGATATGGAGTAGGGTCTTGTAAAGGAAGAGGTTGACAAAGGCTGGTTAAAGGTCAGAAAGATTAATGATCAGCGTTGTCTATTAAGTCTTTAAAGATTAATAATCATTTTGTAATGATGATAAACAGGTTTTCCTGGTCACCAACAGTCAAGAGAGTCGCGGGGTTTTAGGCGGTTCGGGTCCGACATGCAGATAAGGGCACCGTTAGCTCCAGTGAGTCTGTAGAGGTTAGCAGACATAATAAGACAAAAGGCGCTGCGAGTACTTTTGCTCTACATTTTACTAATCATTTTAATATGAACATGTACCAATTTTGTTTAATTATGAAATATCTCGTTTTTAGACAAAGAACAGATAAACTTGCTATCGATCTATTTCGTGGGTTGCCCACAAATGTTTGTAAAACACTGTCACATAATTTGGTAAAATATCATGAATATAAATAAAGTTGCACAATAATAAGAAAACAGTCGAATAAACACACCTGTGGTACAAAACATGGATGAATATTATGTAGATATTATTTTATTATTTAATAGTTCAATTGCAAATAAATAATAATAATGCACAGTCTATTTAATTTACAGAAATCTCTTCCAGGAAGAGTGCGAGGGGATGTTGATGACACTTTTATTAACTTTATGTCTCCTACATAAAGTTAATAAGAGTGTTGCTAGAATATTTACATAAACCATAATAACATACATACACAAATGAATACAGACTATATTGCTAACTCGTCAACATATCAACATAATGTATTGACAAAAAAAGCCGTCATAAAAAAAAATCTATTAAAAAATCATGATACAGGATAGTATTGTGTTCCTGTGCTTCCGTTAGATTTTTAGACCGTGGACCTGAACTACAGCTATCGGTTTTAAACCTTCACTTTATATATTGCATATTTGTAATGCAATTAGCGCCTCCGTCTATGTCGTGGAAATGGCAAATTTGTACGAGTGTAATCGAGTAAGACGTTTGTTTAAAAAATTATAGCTTTTGGTGACGAAGACTAGTAGAAGGCTCTTGCTCTGATCAGGAGATATTTTGTATTTATTTTTGTTCCTTAGCAAAAGGCTATTATTAATTACTAATGCTGTAATAATAATGTAATAATAATAAATTTATCCCCATTCCATTTATACGTGTGGAACTCCTTCGGAGCTAATGTTGCGTGGGCCATTTGGAGCTCAAGCTGTCTAAAACCACAGTGTTTTTTACAGTTGTGTGTGTCCACCCTGGTACACCTTTAGTACACCTTCAAAAAATATCCCTGAATAGCCTTGGCCACCTAATCTAGCGATCTCAGTCTAAAATTTTGGAGATCCATTTCTTCCTTTCCCCACAATAGCGTCAATTTTAGAGCGAAAGCTAGCCCGTACCGTCAACCCTAGATCCACGCTATGATGGAGGAAAATCGATCTAAGATTTCCTCTTATTCTTGTTTGACAAAAGAACAACACTCTCCCGTGCCGTAGATGCGTATCTATAATAATTATTAATGCAATTTTGGGAATATTTAGTTGGAGTCAGTTCCTTACAGTTTCTTCTTTATTGGTGCTGATTTGTACTTGTTAAAGTGTCACTAATGGGGAAATCGAGAGAGAACGGTTACAAGATATATTCACAGCGTTTCACTATTCTTAATATTGTATACCTATGTATTGTTAATAGAAAAGGTCCCCTGAAAAGCATTATTTTGTATAAAATGCAAGACATATTCATAAGTCAAAAGAAAAGAGTCAAAAGTACTCGGATACTCAGACGTGCATGTATGAAGCGATTAATGAATCTACAGGAAGCAAAAGAAGTATGCATGGATCGCGATGCCTGGCGATCTGTCCTCTCTGACTACCCCGTCAGGGATACAGCGTGAAGATAGCTAAGTTGTGTTCTTACCATGTATCCATATATCTGCCCTCCTTTAAACACAAATGCCTGTAAAAAGAATCTTGTCACTGCCAGAACGGGTACAAATAGGGTAAAAAATAACTGCACGCCGAAAAGTCGCGATGATCTGACATCTTCTACTTCCATAGAATATCTGAAACAAACAAAAATATAAAGAAATACCTATAAAAGCTAGACTATATGTTTAATATAAATTTATTTAATACTAGCGGACATCCCGCTGTTTTACCCGAGTAGTTCTCATTCTCGTGGGAATAATTGGATAAAATGTAGTCTGAGTTACTCTTTATAACATGAGTGCATAAAATGTAACATTCGTGGAAAAAATTTAGCCTAAGTTACTCTTTCTCACATAGAACTCGTAAGCTCTTAAGACATTGCGGTAGTTGAGACAAAAAGATGTTCTGTAGCTTTCCAAGACTATGTCCGATATCATCTAAAAGTAAGTACTTGTATATATCGGTACAGATTTGAATAGCCAGTAGGAATCTTATTGAAATCTATTCAAAATACGTCAGAACTTCTCACTAAGAAAAATTTATGTGCATTTTAATAATTTGTTGTCAGTTTGTTTAACTGTACCTGGATATACCTAATGCTACAATTTCCATTTAGAACGTTGGTCAAATTTAATAAAATTTTACCTACGTTCCATAACCTAGTAGCATATTTTGTAGTTAGAATAAGATTTTTTGCTGGGATAAAATGTAAACTATCTCCAGTTTGAAAATCATATAAATCTATGGATACCTTAGACCGTGATAAAAGGACAAACGAACAAACACATTTCCACTTGTAACCTTAATATGCGAATACTACTATAATATATAGGTAAAATGCAATACAAAAAAAAACGATCCTACGTATGAGAGAAGTTGTTGCACTGGTGATTGGAGAGTTAGCGGCTATGCAGTTCAATATTGATCATTCAATATTTAGATAAGCATACCATTCTTAGAAAGAAGCGCTCGTGGGTCCCCTGACTCAGTGTTCTGTAAACGATCACTGCGTTAAGCAACTTTCTTCTATATTGGAATCTTGGAATTTATTTTTTGGTATCTACGCTTAGACCATTGAACTATAGTCTATTTATCTACGAAATGACTTGATCCTTCTACAATTCTTTTTTTCTCGATGGATGCAATCGCTACAAACTTTTTAGAGGGGATAAACTCAAGAAATGTACTTATTACTTATTTTGACCATGTTTATGTATAGGCTGTGAGGCCGTGGACTCTAAAAATGGGTCAATTATCAGTACAGATTAAAACGAGTTCTAGGGTCGGCAGCGCGAGTGCTGCACCTCTGGTGTTGCAAATGTCCAAAGGCTACGGTGACCTCTTTCCACCAGGTGGGCCGTACGCTTGTCTGCCACCTCAGTGGTATAAAAAAATCTATGAGATAATTAAAAGCGTTGGGGGCGTAAGATAATTGATAGCTCCAATCGATTAAAGAACAAACGTGATTACAATAATAATATATAATAATACGATAATATTCATTACAAATTGTGGTTACCTACTCATCAATATTATAAGTATTACTATTTCTACACAACCGTGTGGGAGCCTGTGTGGTTTTAGTCGGTTCGACGCTGAAAAGCTCATCTTATCATTAGCTCCAGGTTTGGGTGAGGTTCCACTCATAAATTAAAATTGTCAATACAACATCCAGTTGTAAAGGCAATTGACATAATTAGTGATCAACGACGTCATATCAACTAAGAATATTATTCTTTGGTAATTTATGATAACATATTGCTGGCGGCTAGGTCGTATTACGTCATAATATATTAATTATAAGAAAATATACGTAAATCAATTACTGTAGTAATAGCGTTCGCGCATACATTTCTAATTTGATTTGTATTAATTTTTGATTCGGTAAGATAGCCCGCGCGCTGTCAATTTTTGGCCTTTAGCTTACTTTTTTTTTTCACATCGCCGTCTCTCCCAACATAAGTTAATATAAGTTGTGGTATGGGATGTAGACAACTAATAACTATTATACATAGGAAGCACCCAACGTCGAAACAAACATTTAGGGATCACACAAATATTTGTTCCGACCCAGAAATCGAACCCTCAGCGCGGCAGTCGCGTACACTACCACTTACGCCACCAAGGCAGTCAAATGAAAAAAGAAAGTTAAAAATAAAGAAAAAAGTAGGTAGGACTCAGCGTAGACCCGACATTCGAGCAGATTTATCAAAAACGGAAATGTTAAAAGTACTTGGATACCCTACGTGCATTTATGAATCTGCAGAAAGCGAAAGACGTATGTATGGATCGCAAAGCCATTTGTCCTCTCTGACTGCCCCATCAGTGTATAGATATTGCGATTTATGATTAATTCGTGCGTTATCACTTGTAAAAATCGAGTCGCCCCGATGATAAATGAGGTTGGGCCGGGCAGAATAACCCGCGCTGCGCCGCCGCCTACTTTTCTGACATGAGACAAAACTATGTGCGCAAACGCCAGTAGAAATGTCTACTGTGTCTTTTCCCTGTATATAACCAAACAGAACAGCATTTGAAAGAATAGTTAGCGCACAAATGCTCTTACAGTACAAATCAACGGAATGAGGTTTAATATAAAATATCAAACAGTCATAGCCTCTGTGTCAATTCAATACATTTTGTTTTATCGCCTGTCCCTTTCAACACTGCAATTATAGGTTCACCATCTACCCTATGGGAAATACACAGTGAAATGTTGGCGTATATGTAGTATGCCTCTGCCATATGTTTGTATTTTTTATGAACCTGTGTCAATTTTAAGATTTATTATACTAATTGTATATTAAGGGTTGCACTTCATCAACAGCAGCTGCTTGTTGCACTATCGGTGAATACATTCACAATAATGAACTGGTTAAGTTTGTTTTCTCTCTAGATATAAATCTAACTCTTTTAAAGGGCACAGAAAGTAAAGTACACAACCTAATCATGTAGTTCCTGAAAGAGTGTGTTTTCTGTCTTCAACACACAGTGTCAGACTTTAATCGAGTTGAAGATTTGGTAGTATGTTTAATTGAATTCTTACATAGATGCTTCAATATTATCCAATAAATAAGACAGGCTGACTAACTGAATAAAAATCTGAACATTCTTTAGACGTAATAATGAGATTTACAAAAGACAGTGGATCAAAATTATTTCATTATCTCTTTTAAGGTAGATGTTATTGCCCCAATATGTCCAAGAAGTGTGGCAGACACATGTCAGACTCCAAGTCAGGACTTTAAACTAGTTGTTGTACTGCCATTTTAACCAAATTTTGCATCCTATTTATCTTAGCTCTTACAGTCAGAATGTGGTATATACTTATTTGTAGGTACGAGGAATTGTTTTTGGTCTGAGAATGTAATGAGATAATGTGTGAATATAGGCTATCAATAATATATACTGCAATAGATATAGTAATGATTAAACAACGAGTCAGTGTTTGAATTTCCTGATAACATAATAGATTATTGTGATCAGAATGTTTGTGATAACTAGTCATATATTGGTATACATAAAAGACTGATATCACTCTTGTTTCGAATTCTATATATACTCATTTGCAAAAAAAACGGGTGGTTTCGATTTTCTTCCTGGCTGTAAAAAATAAAATACCAAAATGGTTTTAATCATTTGAACATGTTACTGGCCAGTTATAAAAGTGCCATAATGTTTATAAGAGTACATTCCAAATTCAAATTTCTGACTGAGCCTGGTTTTCAAAGAAAACAACTTTTAACTACATTTTGTGGCGCGAATTCCCTATAGTTAATATCGACTCTAATTAATTTCTTGTCAATTATTATTAAATTATCTGATGTCCTTGACATGTAAAAGTATTGTTATTGCTGTTTAGCAATCTCGAAAATGGTAGATAAAGTGGTAAAAGTGAGCAAAATTATTGCGCTGCTTGAGGGGTTGCAGCCAATGCTTCGTGGCTCAGAGGCTAAATGTGAGTCGGTCGACAGTTCAAAGGACCTGGCAGCGCTATCAAGAGACCGGTTCCGTCAAGAGAAGGCCTGGTTCTGGCAGAAAGACATGTACCGAACCACGGGATGATCGTTTTCTAGTTAGTCAAGCGTTGAGAAATAGCAAATCTTCTTATGTGGACCTCAAGAACAGCCTCAAAGAAGTAAGAAATGTGCAAATTAGTCTATGGACGGTCAGGAGGAGGCTTCTCGCTGCTAATATACGCAGTCATCGCCCGGCACGCGGCCCTAAATTACTCCGTGGACATCGAGGTGCCAGGCTTAGCTTCGCTCGAAATTGTGTGTCATGGACTCATGAAGACTTGGATAGGGTATTGTTCTCCGATGAAGCCAGGATATCTCTGCATGGTGAAAACCGAAGTCGGCGAGTGCTACGTAGACGAGGAGAACGCTTTGCTGAGGCTTGTTTTGAAGAAATCACAACTTATGGAGGGGTCTCTATTATGTTTTGGGCAGGAATAAATTCTATGGATCATACAGAGTTAGTCTTCATCGAAAATGGTACACTGACTGGACACCGATACATAACGGAAGTTCTAATTCCTTATGCACAACCCGCTTTAACCGCTCTTGGCGAAAACTCAATTTTTATAGACGACAACGCTCGCGCCCACCGGTCTGGCAAACGGTGGAAACGTATATGCTAGAAGTCAGAATTCGTCGTTTGGACTGGCAAGCTAGAAGTCCGGACCTCAATCCCATAGAGCATGTCTGGGACGTTCTGAAGCGACGAGTGAGATCAGTGCAGCCAGCTCCACAGACCATCAGAAAGCTAAAGAATGTGATTAATGCGGAGTGGGAACGTATTCCCCAAGAAACCATAAAAGATATACTCGCTAGCATGCCCAGACGAATGCAAGCCGTGATTTCAGCAAGAGGGGGTCACACTCAATACTAAACTTTTATCTGCTTTTAATGTATTCAAGAAAACCAAAGAAATTAACGCGTTTCATTTTTATTTAGAGCGCAGGTACAATAATAGTGTTTTGAGCTTAAACATTATTTCTCAATAATTTAATCAAAATGTTATGATAAAACTGATGAAAACTATTTCTTCCTAATTAATTTATAAAATTCTGAGGATATCAATACCTAAAATTGTCAAACAAACTAATAGTAACTATAAAATAGTTCTTTGCTTAAGTGCCCGTTTTTTTTGCAAAAGAGTTTATTTGTTATAGAGTAAATATTAAAAAAAATAACTAATTAATGTAAGGGCAAAGACAACTAGCTATGTGAGAATGAAGAGTATGCTTCAGTCTTTCTCTTTGGGGGAAATCAAGTAATATGAGCAGTATATAGCAAAATATAATGATTTTATTCAAAACTATGCTAATGCTTAACAATATGCAAATCTGCAATATTCAGTACTGTATGACGCTAATTCCGTACATGGTACATAGATTTCTAGTTATATAACCATACATAATCACGGCAAATTTTATATAAACCTACCTAACAGAATGTTTACTAATTCTAGTAGTACATAATATATTATATTTGTCAATGTCATAGACTATGGGAAAAGTCTTTTCTTTTTTTAATAAATAATAAGTAATTTGCTTTTTTTTTGGGAAATATGCTATTTTAAATGAAAAGAGAATATATTTGTGTCCTTACCTTTTGTACATGACTATCTGCATTAATCCAAATACAAGTAAAAATCCTCCAATTATAACAGCTGAAACTGTCTCCATGAAACATTGGGATATTCCATGGTTCACCCATACCTCATTAAGGGTCACGTTCGGAGGGCAATACTCCATCATTTTTCTGAAATATTCATGTATATTTGTAAACTTAATTAATGTGCTGCAACAAATGAACATGCGCACTTTTTTCATAAGATGTATTTTATGTGCAGTCACTAACAATTTAGGTTTTCTTAACCTCACAGGTACTTACATGCTCTATATTATCGTGGTTTAATTAAATCAAGTCAAATCTTCACCAATAGACAAAAACACACCGGCGGCAAATCATATCTTATCAAAATGCCATATCATTTTAATTTTATTAAATTGACGTTACCGTCTGTGATCCGTCTCTCTATGTCTGTCACAGACACACAAACAAGCAGGGTGCCCAGATTTAATTTTACAAAAATACCGAAACACCTTGAAATAAATACTGAATTATTTCATATTGATATTGATATTTTTTCCATAAGCATGTTGGTATATACATGCTTATGGAAAAAATATCAATAAAAATACAGATTTTCAAATCATGTTCTATTCATAATTCGTCATTACAATAAATGTAAGTTATTTTAAATAAAACAGCCTCCTTCAGCTTTTACATCTTGCTTTGTTTTTAAAGTTGCGTGATATCGTAAACTAAACAAAGAAGATCGAGCACGAGTCGAACTCGTGCGTCGAGGGTTCCGTACCAAACCATTAAACCGCCTTAATATAATTAGGCTAGACTTTCAAATTGTATGGATACAACACACAGTTCAATTTTAATTGGTGTTGACTATGTACATATTTATGGGTATAGAATACTAGCTGACCCGCCCGGCTTCGCCCGAGACATACTTCAAACCCCGTGGCACCCATTTAATCCCGTCGTTTATTAATTTCACGATAATGTATGAACTTTTTCCAAATTACTTGATTACTTCTCCGCTCTCAAGTACTACGCCCGCGCCCGCACGGCCCGGTCGAATTATTGTTACACGGAATTAATTTATTTGCGCATTTTTTGATATTGCCATATCGCCTAAGATATTCTTTAATTTGCAAAGTGTAAAGGGACAAAATAATCTTCATAAAATGCTGAAGCCAACTAACATATTAAAAATGATAAGGATTAATAATGTTTTTGTGTAAATAGCCTTTAAATTACCGCTTTATTATTGCTGAATTTTTTAAGTATAAAAATGGATATATAGTACGGTATCCTTAAGAGATAGACATATACCGTCGCGGACTTTTTTGTAGACCTATATTAGATACACAATTCTACAATACATTATTTTGTTACATCTCAAACGGTTTAGGCAGCGTTTTCGTTAAAATCTCCCAGACGGCTCATTTTTTTCCGGCACTGCCTACATATTATGTTATAATTAAGTAAATGTATGCAAAAACTTAACAAAATATACATAAAAACCTTCTATAAGAATCACTCTATCTATGTAAAAAAATTTCGTCGAAATTCGCTGCGTAGTTTTAAAGATCTAAGCATACATAGGGACAGACAGCGAAAAACGACTTTGTTTTAAATTTGTAGTGATTTTCTTTATTTGTGCTTGCTATTCTTGGTCAACGACAACCACATGGGTTTTCGACACAAGACCTAATATATCCGTTTACCTAATCTGGTATAAATTTCAACGTGTATCTAGCCACCCGTTTATGAAAAAGTCGATAATGACACACGGACAAACAGACGGAAATGAAAGTGATCTTATATGGGTTCCTTTTTTACCTTTTTAGGTAAAAACCCTTATAAAAATCCTAAAAAATACGTGCCCTATTTATATGACGACTAAAACGTCCTACAGATACAGTGAAATTCCCGAATTGTTGAAACCAAACCTTTAGAGATTAAACTAAGTGTTGAATAAAAATAACATTATCCAAATTAATTTCGTAATTCTACTATGGGGGCCTCCTGTCATATCTTATCTTTAATTTATTACTGATCTTTGCTCCTTAATGAAATATATTATATACTAAATCAGTCCGAGACTACCAGGACTTTAATTGGTCGTGCTAATTAGTGTCTAGCACGTAAGACCTTTTAGCCTTTTTGTTACCATCTCACTAAAAAGGCAACGGGTTAAAAATTTCTTCCAAATTTAACATCTAAAATAGACACATTTTTATTAATTTTTTTCGGCCTTTTAGACCCACCCCAGTTCCGTGCTTCGGAAGGCACGTTAAGCCGTTGGTCCCGGTTGCCAATAAAATGGCAGTCGTTAAGCCAAGTTGGAGGCCCTATGGGCGGCTTAAAAAATTTCAACAGCAGGTCGATGCAGCCTGCGCCTGTCCATTTCAACACGGAAATGGGCTCACCACCTGTTACGTGGAACAGAAATGCATACGGTGAAACGTGGGCGTTAAATATGCCTCTGCCTACCCCTTCGGGGATAAAGGCGTGACAATATGTATGTATGTATGTAAATCAGGGTAATCCCTCAAAATGTATGTTTCTCTGAAACGATCATGGATTAGGTTAGGTTAGGTTATATACCCAAAATATACCCAAAAATCAATAAAAAATACCGGAAAAGTATAAAATACTGAATCTGGTCACACTGCACACAAGTGCAGGCAGATTTTTTTTTGTAACTATTTTTTGGCCTAGTTGCTAAGACCTTTTTGCAAAATCTTAATTCATATTTCTTTAATCTTCTTTCTTATTATCTAAAATGTCCCCGTCCTCTACGTATTAATCAAATCTAGTCTAAAGTCAAGGTTAGTCTCCTCAGTATAATGATGGTTTGAGTGGATGAGGTTTACAGTGGATTTTACTCGGCAAGATAGAAAATAGCATTACACAATATACACACAGCAATGTACACTGCATATATTTCATTGTGTTTCACTATAGTACGTTAACACAACTTTTATGTCCAAGAAACATCACTCCCGCACATAAAACAAGATAAATGCACTAGTTTCAGAAAATAATACACAGCAAGCGTCCGCACTTATAAATTTTCCCGCGTAGAGTCCAGGCAGGCAGGCAGGCACAGGGCACACACACACAAGACAATTAAATTCTTGAATGGCAAATGGTATCGCTAGTGATGTACACAGACGACTATTGCCAAAATCAGATGTGTTATGGACACTCGTGTGTATAAAGATGTGAAAAAGGGGGAATTTTGATGATTCTTAAATTAAATGATATTGTTCAGATTGAGTTTAAACACTGAAAATACGAAGCTATTTAAAATTTACAGCCTGATACAATTAGTTCGGACAAAGCTAATCATGAGAAGAGTTCTGCAGGACTATTACGTGTCTTTTTGAAGGCCAGTGACTAACGTGCATTATTAGGCATATCTAATTGAATGATTATCAATTTAAGGTGACTAATAGGCGGGAACGGTGCTCTTCACCATGCCACTCGATGCTTCTATTTTGTATTGATTACACGCTACATTACATTAGCCACTTGTAAGTACCGAACACAACTCGAGACCACACCGGTTAAGTACCACAACGGTTATACCGTCTGGCCCACTCGACTTTTCAACGTCGAGGGACTGAAGCTCTCGCCGGACCTCCCGCTAAGTGAATTTTATTTCTGGCATGAACTAAGCCTGTAAGTAGGTACAGCCTCCGTATAAAGAAGATTTTCTAAGTTAAATATTATTAAAAACTACAGATATGAACCAGAAGCGACTACTAGTAATACTCTCAATCTAAGCCGGATTGGATGCAAAAATCAATTGCAAATCCCAGGTAACTATACTAGCGGCACGAGCGAAGTAGGCGGCAGAATACGCGGTCGGATCGCTCGCTCGGCGGTGCCGGCGTCCCCTGCTGGAAATACTAGCGGCACGCTTTGATGGCGTGGATGGAGTAGTGTTCCGGACTGGTGGAACAGCAATAGGAAGGTGTGTGAGAGAGAGCAGATGAGCGACATGTCGCGTCGAATGGTTAACCACCGCGAAAGCAGAGGATATGGAAAGCGATGGAGCGCTATACCACATTAGTAAATAAACGGAACAGAGAATAAGATTCATACAACCGCGAAAATAGGTTCGACTACTACAAGCACGCGGAACATGTGCGTGTGTCCACTGGTCGCCAGTCGCGCACGCGGCGAATATGGAAAAAACCGGTTAACGCTCGCACAGCCAGTTGAAAATCTCAGGGTTAGTGCGACACTCGTTCTTTATTTTGTCAGTTGAAGGTTTGAATAATTTTATGTTAAAACGTGATATTTTATATTGATTAATAAATAAATAAAATAAATATCCATTACGCCTTATCCCCGAAGGGGTGGCAGAGGCATATTATATGCCCACTTTTCACCGTGTGGATTCCTGTCCCACGTAATAGGTGGTGAGCCCATTGCCGTGTTGAAATAGACAGAAGCAGGTTGTGGCTACCTGCTGTTGAAATTTTTCAAGCCGCCCATAAGGCATTCAACCAGGCTTAACGACTGCCATTTTACTGGCAACCGGGACCAACGGCTTAACGTGCCTTCTGAAGCACGGAAACGCTCGCAAATGTAAATGCCACAAAGTGGTCACCCATCCGAGGACCAGCCATAGTGAAAGTTGCGTAACTTAGTGATCGTTTACAGAACACTAAGACCGCCGGGGCCACGAGCGCTTCATTAATTATATTGATTAATTTTTAAACATTAATTATATAGATTAATGGTTGTTTATTGTACTATGTGTATGAATAATACTAGAAAACTTAAAAATATATCATACTTTATCTCCCAAAGAGTACAATAGGTAAGTAAATAGTTGATTATTACTTTTTTATGAAAGTACCTTTCGTAGACTACACGATGTGTTTTTAGCTTTTTATCATTATTATTACAAGTTTTTACTTAACATTTGTAGTTATGTGGGTGTGTTGTAAGTATGTGCGAAAATTGCAAGTTGTAATATTTGATATACTTCTCGATGTCTAATTTTTGTTAACTACCTTTTTATCTTCAGCAACAATGCAAAACATATCGTTACGCCTATTATACCCGTTGGTGTGGGCAGAGGACATACCAAATCTTATTATAACAATAAAATTATGACATTATACATTATTGACGCAGATATTGACCCGGGGCGTTAACAGCAGGAATAAGTGATTATCGGCTTGATTTACCGGAATAAAATGGTTTAGGTATATGTATCAGAAAATGCCTCGAATATCACTACAAATGCGAAAAATATAAAACTGTACGTTAAGAAATTTGAACAACCTATAAATATGGGCAAAGATTACACGGATACAGCTATTACAAGGATATCAATGATGGTAACGTACAACTGGGGGCCGAACCTACTATTGACAAGCCTTAGAAGCGTAGAAGCGATTCTGGTTCTACCAGAATCGCTGTTTTTAGCTGTCAAAATGTTAGTAGACTATCAAAAATTCAACTGACTAGCGGTCACTGGCGCAGTACGTGTTACTAGAATTCTATTGGCCGACCTATAGAAGTCTATTGGAGTATGGTATTTGATTTAATAGTAGACTACGAAAAACTGACAAAATTGTACCAGTGGCTTTCTATTGAGCGACGATTTCTATTCTATTTCTACACGATTGAAATAGCAGACTCGGCCCCCTGGGCTTTAACTTTGATGCTAAAGGTCTGCTCAGGTTCAGTTCATGCTTTGTTTCATTTTTCTTGACCTATTGTGACAACTCTACCAAAATAGGTAACAATTCTGCACGTTCTTAAGAAGCTTTTTCTCTGTTCGGTTCCGTATTCCTTGGTGGAAGATAAAGGATTAGGCGTCATGTTTTTATATTGATGTAGCATACCGAAAACACCATAAATGAAAACATTGCCATTGCTTTTTATTTTATTTTTGTCCTAACAGTTTCAGCACAGATTTATTTTTATAATTACGATTCTTAGGTACGAGTAATTCCTCTTCGTCCATGGGATCAATAATTGTGCCAGCTTTAGTGATTACATTAGGGCGAATAAGCTTTTTATGTGCTTTCTCAGGTATAAAAGTATTGCCTAAAGGTGCTCTTATTGACGCTTCATAATCTTTTACACTTTCGAACGGGAATGGAACATCTTTAATCTTATGAACAGATAATTTAGGATCTTTATATTCTCTAATAATAATATCACCCTTATTTTCATCACGCCGTGGTGTTTTAGGCGGAGCTTTGAGAATAAACCTATTTCTTTTACGTTTTTGGGGTTTCACGCCTTTTCCTCCCCAAGTACCCCAGCCTGGCATACTGAGATTAATATCTTCAACTTTGTCTTTATGAATTTCGTCTTCCTTTTCTTGTCTGAAACTGGCTTCTGCATCATCGTCTTCCAGCGCTTCTTCCATATTGAGCTTGGGTACAACTTGATCATCATCATCTAGTTGATCATATTCATTTTCGAGTTGTGTTACACTTGTGTTTAAGAACTTGGGCTTTACTTTATTAAAAGTATTAAGATCTACATTTGACTCACTATCTACAGGCACTTGTACACCACTAGACAATTTAGTCAAATCTCTACTGTCAACTTTATCCTCAATTGTCTTTGAAGATGTTTCAATTAATTTTTCATCAATAATTGCCTTAACATTCTTAGGTTTGAACTTTAAATATTCTAAATTATCTTTTTCTTTACTTTCCTTAGGTTTTTCCTGATTCTTATTATTTTCTAAACGAGATTTTTGCTCTAATTTTTCAATATTCCATCTTATTTCTTTTAACTTCTGTTCTACCATATTTTCAATATTGGTTTGATGATTTTCAAAAGCTGTAGATATTTCCTCTGTACGGATTGTTTTGTTCACAAGTTCCACTGTCCAATCAGATGTAGCAATAGGTTTAATTATTTTTGTCATTACTTTCTTTAAAGATTTCCTAGGTATATGTTTTTGTTTTTCACTCAATTCATTACTATGATCCTTACATTCACTTTTTTCGGCTTGTTTCTGTTTTGGTATATGTTTAAGTACATCATTTGGTTTATCATTAATTTCAACCGACATATTTTCATCACTGGAATCACTATCACTGTCCAGCTTTATATTTTTCTTGGTTTGTAAAAATTTTTTGTATCCAAAATCATATTCAGAATTTACATTAGATTTTTCGGAGCTTTGGAACATCCATGGATGCTCAGGATCTTGAGATATATGCAGATTCAAATCTGGTATTAATTCATTATCAGATTCAGTATCCGAAGTTTTTGAGTAATTAACTTTTTGCGTCAAGCTTTTACTAACAGCCAATTGTTCAGCCAACTGCTGCCTTACCTGAAAACATGATAATTATTAGAGACATAGTTAATAACTGGGCATGGAAGGCATATCATCTTAGGCCCCAGGATGGCAACGCACTTGCAATGTTAACCTTAATATTGCAAGTGTTTATAGGCGACGGTAACCACTTAACACCAGGTGGGCCGTAAGCTTGTTTGCCATGTCGTAGTATAAAAAAAAAAAGTCTTTTTGTAATATTAATAATTTTCTTTTCTATTTTCTAAGAAGCGCTCGTGGCCCCGCGGTCTCAGTGTTCTGTAAACGATCACTGAGTTACGCAACTTTCACTATGGCTGGTCCTCGGATGGGTGACCACTTTGTGGCATTTACATTTGCGAGCGTTTCCGTGCTTCGGAAGGCACGTTAAGCCGTTGGTCCCGGTTGCCAGTAAAATGGCAGTCGTTAAGCCTGGTTGAATGCCTTATGGGCGGCATGAAAAATTTCAACAGCAGGTAACCACAACCTGCGTCTGTCTATTTCAACACGGCAATGGGCTCACCACCTATTACGTGGGACAGGTAAATCCACAAGGTGAAAAGTGGGCATATTTTATGCCTCTGCCACACCTTCGGGGATAAGGCGTGATGGATATTTATTTATTTAATTTAATAATTTTCTAATTCTTATGAAAAAATTAGATTCAGATAAAAGGAAATGTCCCATTTTTTAATAGAATATTTTTGTCTATTTTTTCGATATAAAGCCCATTATAAATCCTACTAATATTATAAACGCGAAATTACTGCGCTAAAGTCCGCTGCGGTGTAGCAGCAGCATTATGTTGGAAGTGCAGAGGGCGTCCGCCCAAATAGGCGGTCTGTAGAGCACCTTGGAACGCACTACACCGTCGTAGAGCGCGTAGTGCGTATATATATATAATTGTAGTGTGTATATATGCTTTGGTCAGAGAATAGGTCATAGGCAATTATATATACCCCTTGGAAATAAAGGTCACACTTGGCCAAATAACATTTGCTTGGCCAGCTAGTAAAATTGTAAGCTTGACAATAATCACACCTGACAGATGAAGGCCGGTTTGGCTTTTACAGTTATCAATAGTTGCTTTGTTATACTTTTTATGTTTTCTTTAAGTTTAGTACTCATAGCCTTTTCATAAATGCCACAAACTAGAAGTTGAAATTGAGTCTAGTACTCTAGTGTCATATCATTACATTAGTTACAATAAGTATCTTAGAATGGAATCTACATAATAAATACATTAAGACTAAAGACATATTTTACCTACCTCTTTATCATATTTAGCTCTAATGAGCTTGTTCTTTGCCCACTTCCCTGTATTTTTGTGCCTTAATGTGTGTCTTTCCAATGCTCTGTCCTTTTCAATTGCTTCTAGCTTTTTCAAGGCTTCTTCTGGATCCTTCCTTTGCAAATCTTCAAATTCTTTTAATTGTTGTTTCAACTTTTCCTTCTTAAGTACACTGCAAATCAAATAATACAAAACTTTTAACATAATTTATTTTTTTCATAAATCACTATGGTGGTGAACTAGTACATGGACCACCTAATACAAAGAAATGAAAACTAAATGTCGACTTAAGAATCAGCAAAACAGCAATTCAATCAAATCTGTCTTTAGTGCAGTAAACATCTGTACATATAGGCCTCTCACATGACACACAACCTTGCCAATTCTTGACCAGACAATACCAGAATAATTAATTAATTAATAATTTCAGCTATACTAGACCACCCTTCTGAAAGTGGTAAATTCTAGTCATTTACAAAAGCTGCAGGGGGATAATTTTGTCAGTCTGGTTTACTCATCTATACTAATATATATATAAAGCTGAAGAGTTTGTTTGTTTGTTTGATTGAACGCGCTAATCTCTGGGACTACAGGTTCGATTTGCATAATTCTTTTTGTGTTGAATAGTCCATTTATCGAGGAAGGCTATAGGCTATATAGCATCACGCTATGACCAATAGGTGCGGAACAGCAATGATAAATGTGGCAAAATCGGGGACAAACTATTCCTCTTGATAGCTTCCGTTGCGAACGCTGCGTAAACGATTAAAGTTACGCGAAAACTATGTATTACATAATTATTCCCCTTTAAAAGTTCTAAAATAAAGTCCGCGACAGCATATGCCTATCTTTTAAGGATAACCTATTATAATCATTTTATTGTGACAAAAATTGTTCTTAAAATGACAAGTGAAAAGTATGGCTGATGATTTGCGATTTACGCATGCGCGACGTCGCGACTAGCCAATAGCGAGCGAGCTCTGCGAAGTCCGCGCGTCTCCTTGGTAACTATACTAATATAAAGTTAAATATACTAACTAATATGTGTCGGATAGCGCATTTATCGTGGAAGTCTATAGGCTATATAATCATCATCAATCATGCATACTTCTTTCGCTTCTTCGAGATTCATCAATCGCTACAAACACGCACGTCTGGGTATCCAAGTACTTTTGACCTTTCCGTTTTTGAGCGATCTGCTCACGTGGTCTTCATATGTAAGTCTCTGCCTACCCTGACTCCTTCTACCCTCTACTTTTGAACAATATATATTCTTCGTCAATCGTTCCTCACTCATTCGTTGGACGTGTCCAAACCAACGGAGCACGCCCTTTTCCAGCTTAACGCTGACACTTTCATTCAAAACTGCCATATTGCGTATCACTTCGTTACGTATTCGGTCGGCCAAGGTAACGCCGCACAATTTTCGAAGTGATCGCATCTCCACAGCACTCAATTTACTTTCATTTTAAAATTTAAAATTTAATTTGCCTGATTTGTTGACATTTATGACTACTGCTTCGCTCTACAGGGTAGTAGCGTGATGATATATAGCCTATAGCCTTCCTCAATTAATGGGCTATCTAAAACGAAAATATTTTTTTAAATCCGATCGGTAGTTCCTGAGATTAGAGTGTTCAACCAAACAAACAAACAAATTATTCCGCTTTAATATAGTAGTATAGATTCACAAATTACAATCAAATCTATCAGTTAGAAACATTAGCTAACAGTGTTGGGTAAGTTATCTGGTTATTTCAGAAAATGGATTGGCCAGTAAGCACTGTTTTAATTTTCTGGGACCATGGTTCCATTTCATCATTTAAAGTGAGTTGGCTCACTTTAAATGGTTTTATACCATACTAGCTGATCCGCCCGGCTTCGGCCATGACATACTTCGAACCCCGTGGCACCAATTTAATCCCATCGTTTATTAATTTCATAATACTGTATGTGTCAGGATCATCAGAGCTTGTACAGACTTTTTTCACATTGAAAAAGGTGTGAGATAGGGTTGAGTAGGGTCACCGGCGCTGTTTAACCTATTCATGGACAGTTGTTTGAAAGAACTGCTAGAGAGTGCGTATGGTTTAAAAATGAACTGACTGTCAAATGCCTCCTATACGCTGATGATCAGGTAATACTGGCATCATCGGCGGGGGAGTTGCAGTTGATGGTTAACATTATGCATGATGCGCTAAAAAGCAAAGGAATGAAAGTAAATGTAAATAAGACAAAAGTTATTGTTTTTGAAAGAGAGCATAGTATGATTGTTCGATTTTTGTGGAAGGAAAACGAGTGGAACAGGTGAAGGAATTTGTATATTTAGGTTCAAAATTTGTGAGAGATGGAAAGTGTGATTGTGACATTGAACGAAGAGTTTTGGCTGGAAATCAAGTGAATGGAGCCATGTACACCTTTATGAGCAGTCAGAACGTGTCTGAGAAGGCAGGACTGGCTGTGCATAGAGGAGTACTTGTTCCTACACTTATGTATGGCAGTGATAGTTGGGTGTGGCAGAAGAAGCATAGAAGTAAAATTAATGCAGTGGAAATGAGAAGTCTGAAATTGATGGACAAAGAAAGGAACAGTGTGATAAGGGAACATTGCGGTATGTTAGAAGATGTAGTGACTAAGATAGAAAATGGTATGCTTAGATGATTGGTTGGACACGTGGAGAGGATGGATGAAAGTAGACTAACGAAACAGATTTATCAGAAGAGAGTGAATGGGCAAACTGGTAAGGGGCGACCTCGACGTACATATGTCAATCATGAAAGTTGTATGCCAGGATCGTAGCAGGTGGAAAGCCATAGTCTCTGCCTACCCCCATGGGAGACAGGCGTGACGATATGTATATATGTAATACTATATGAACTTTTCCAAATTACTTTATTACTTCTCTGCTCTCACTTACCTACGCCTACACAGTCCCGTTGAATTATGGAATTAATTTCTTTGCGCATTTTTTGATATTGCCATATCTCCTAAGATATTCATATAATTTGCAAGGAGTAAAGGGACAAAATAATCTTAAAAAAATGCTGAAATCAACTAACGTATTAAAAATGATAAGGATTTATTATGTATTTGTGTAAATAGCCTTCAAATTACGGCCTTATAATTGCTGTTTTTTTAAAGTATTAAAATGTATATGGTATGTTATCCTTAAGAGATAGACATATACAGTCCCGGACTTTTTTGTAGACCTATATTAGGTACACAATTCCACTGTACATTATTTTGTTATATCTCAAAGGGTTTAGGCAGCGTTTTCATTAAAAGCTCCCAGAAGGCTTATTTTTTGGACATCCCCAACATATATCATTATAATTAAGTTAATGTATACAAAAACAAACAAATTATCCATAGAAACCTTCTATGAGAATCACTAACTATTACAAAAAAAAACACATCATAATTCGTTGCATAGTTTTAAAGATCTTAGCATACATAGACAGACAGCGAAAAGCGATTTTGTTTTATAATATGTAGTGATGCCTTTAGTGAATGATCTCTTAGCAAAGTATGAAAAGCTTCTTGGCATATTTTTTTAACTTTTGGCAGATGTTCTATGAAAATATTTATAAATGAGCCTGAGTTATGGCCTGTCTAACTCCACAGTCAGCCTCCTCATTACCCATAATATTGATGTGCAAAAGGATCCATTAAAAAAACGTTAATTTGCAATATTAAGTTGTCCAATATGCATGATATAACAAATGCTAGGCAACCTCAACAACTGCAAGGTAGCCAAAACCACGTGCATTAGAGCGCTTCTAGAGTATGTAAAGATCACAATTTTGCACTTTGCTACTTGGTACAGTTAACTCACAGTGCAAAATACCAAATGGGTTGTCTGCCAAGTCTGGCCCTATATCAATGTAATGATTACACCCAAAAAGCTTCCACACATCTTCCATAACATTCTAATATATGTCACCTTTCAAATGAGGAATTTGCTTCCTTTTCGTAGATAGTTTTTCCTATCTTATGAAAAAGTACTTGTGGCTCTGTAAACGATCACTACATTAAGCCACTTAAATATAACTTAAATACAAAAAATATAGGCATAAAATATGTCATGATTGTAAAATCATTGATGAGTAGGTTCCTGCCTGACATTCTGTTAGGGTATTTTAGAATATCAAATCTGCTTAATAATCTATCTTTCAAGATATAGGTAGGTTAGTAAGCTTGAAGAGATTAGAGAGAAATCAGACTTACCGATGGTACTTTTTACTTTTTATTTTGCTTTGTCTTTTAGCTTTTGCAGCCTTATAAGACTGCCTTGCTCTAAGTTTTGCAACATTGTCTCTGTGCTGAATCATTTCATCATAACTCATTGGGAACACTTTGTCCTCTTCTTCATCTTCAATCTCTTCAACTGCTGGAGGATCAATTTCCTCTAATTCTTTCTCAAGATCAGACTTCAACTTAAGTTTAGAGAGAAACTCGCCTGTAGGCTGAAGTTTCGTAGATACATGTTTTAACGGGAATGATACATAATCAACAGTACGATTCCTAGCAACAACAGGATCCCATCTGCCAACTTTCTGTTTGGTCTCTTCGTAACCTGAAGCCCTTTTTATACGATCCGCTTGCGGTTTCTCAAGAGGCTTACTTAACACTTTCGATTCATGGTGAGTCTTTTTCAGTTTTTTACTTATTTGAACATGGTGTGAAGTGCTTTCCAGTATATCAGCAACCTTGTTCAGATTTAATTTATTACTCTTTTTTATAAGGTTAAATTCCGAGTTCTGATTAGTCGGCTCACTTCTTGTGGCCTCCGTGATGTATTGAGTTTTATCCAATTTCGATATAGCACTGACCAATCGATCATGCTCAGTGGCAACGTAATCTGCTTCTTCAATTTCGTCCATTTTCACAAATAAACCTTACACTGAGTTTACGAAATAGTAGCAATGTAGCGAGTCGAATAATCAACGTAAGGTGATAGCATGTGATAGAACTTATAACCTCTTTACTAGTAAAGTAAAAAGTAAAGTAGTCTCTAATTTGCGAGTAGTATCTTAAACCCACACAATACAATCTTATTTCTGATGGGCCTGATCTACAAACATTACAAATTCAGTACACATAGTAATAATAATAGTAATTGGTATTATTTGTACAACGTTACGAAGAGTTCAATTCAAGTATCAGTATTATATTTTGGTATTTGCGCTGCTGTAGCATGGTGCCCAATGGTGCCGTAATGCGGCCGGGTGACAATTACCTGTATTTTTTTTTAGTTGTCTTCGCCCATATTGGGCAGGCAAAGGAAACTTAGTCCATACAGCCTAGTCTTCAGTATTTATTATTTTCTTGTTATTTTGTTTTAGTCCTGTCTAGTCGTTTGTCGATGTCAAGTCCTCAGTCCTAGGTCCTAGTCCGTGCCCCAATAAGGCAGTGGATCCCTTATTGGGCTATCTATGGAAATTTGGCACTAACACATACAACACCGCTATTCTTTGCAATATATCACTTTCGTTCACTAATGCACTTTTCCGAATTCTTTATGTAGAATGTTCCACCATTATTAAACACAAAAACACGAATTTTACACTAGTTTTTGAAAATAATATACGACAAACGTGCGTCACCGCTTGTGTTGGCGCCAAAAGTCCAGTTACCTGTATGACGTTGACGTCTGTCAGTACCTCCTCTATTCTATTCTATTTTTGGTTATGGCTTTCTGCCGATGCCGATGTCGGCAATTCCGCCAAAATCAAACGTGCGATGGAGATTACGCGTGTTTGTAGTTATTAAAATAACCAATTTCGCAGTGCTCAGAGTTCAGTTTGAAACGTTGAGATCTTGTTGAAGTTAGTGGGTAAGCTACAACAAATATTACCAAAATTTTGCTACTTACACACACCAGTATATTTATACTTAAATAGATTAAGATCAGGTTAATGTGTTATTACAACATAGAAAAGCACGTAATGTTGGGTAGTATGAGTCGTAGTTTGACACTATTGCGGCTGATAAATGATATTAACGTTGAATATAGATGACGGGAAGGATGTGTTAGTAGAGAGGCAAAGTTGCTGGGAAGGGGAATCTTTAGTTTGGTTATTTGGGTATACAAGTCGCGAGGGGAATCATTTAAGGGACAGTTGAAAAAAATATGATCCAATGAGCCCTCGTCCAGTCCACATTCGCATATCGAAGAGTCCCTTATACGGATTTTGTGCAGAAAAACAGGTGATGAGCAGTGGCCTATAAGCAGCCTACAAACAACTGAAATTACAGGTTTGGGCGGTTTGCCTTTCTGCCTGCTGGAATTCGACCAGTGGTCTTGCCATGTAGACTGTAGTGTCTTCTGAGGGAGGCTCAGAAGGTCATATCTCTGACAGACAAAATGTCTGAGGTCGGAGGAGGATGCAGATATAGTATCTTTAGCAAGGGAATCTGCAAACTCGTTACCCCTGATACCGCAATGGTTCGGTATCCAGACCAGTTGTACAGTTTTGTGTTTTTGATGACTTGAGAGAAGGCTCATTTTTATTTCCAAGATGAGGGAGCTGTGGAGCTCAGACTTGTAGGGATTTTGTTCCAGAGCTTGAAGGGTACTCTTGGAATCTGTGAAGATAACTGCTTTAGTTATATTATGGGCCTCTATAAATGTGCAGGCTTCGAGTACAGCAGTGCATTCACCGGTGAATACAGAGGACTCTTTAGGACATCTGAGTTTCATAGCTATCCGAGAGTTTTGGAAGTATACAGCAGCACCAGTGTAGCCCTCTCTGGACAGCCTCGATGCATCCGTGAAGAAACACTGAAAATACTTCCAATGTCTTTCCACTGCTGCACCGAAATCGAGGCCAGCAGACACGGAGGCTTTGTAACTCCGATGTCATAGATAATGTGGGGTTTGAAGTATAGCACCTCATAATTATGTGTGAAGAGTGGGAGCCTGTCAAATTTTGCAATAGGAGATTCTAGATGTTGTAAGGATCTAAACGCTTGAAGGATTAGGGGGGCTTCTTTGTTTTTCCAGTAGTTAGAATTAGTGTTACAGTGGGAATTCAGAACTTCAAGGTTTTGTAAGAGAGGGTGGGATTTTTGGGAGCATAGGCGGTAGATAAAGCGGTTCGCTAAGTATTTTCGTCTCAGTTTTAGAGGGGGTTCCGCACACAGGACCTACAATTTATGGGAGATGACTTCATACACCCTGAGATTATCCTAAGACTTGAAGTCTGAATCCTATCAAGCCGGCCCAATGCCCCTTTATTGCATGGGATCAGTAAGAATGAGCCGTAGTCCATCACGCTGCGAATGAGTGCATTGTAAATCAGCCTCATGGTAAATAGGTGGGCACCCCACCAAACCCCCGCAAGGGCCTTTAACATGGGGAGGATTCGTTCACACTTCTGGACTTGGTGCTGTAAGTGGTGATGGCCAGTCAGCTTTGAGTCCAAGTCCAAAGAATTTTGTTTTAGAACATACAGGGATGCTATGCCCCTGGATATGAAGCTGAATAGGTGGAATTGCTCTCTTGCGGGAAAAAATTATCACGGAGCTTTTAGGTGCCGACAAGTTCAGTCCGTGGTTGAGTAACCACTGATTCAGGGAGTCCAGAGAAATGGCCAGTGATTCAGCTGCATCAGTAATGGAAGAATTCGAGACATACAATGCCAGATCATCTGCGTATTGTAAGATACGACAGTTACTGTTGAGGCATGACCCAATGTCTGCCGTGTACAAGTTATAGAGCATGGGACTTAGGACTGAGCCTTGTGGTAGACCGGACCAAATGCTACGTCGCTCAAATTCCTCACCCGGGACTCTCAGAACTAGAGACCGGGACATGAGCATCTCACACACGCACTGTATCATCCTCACCGGTAGTCTCAACTGTGGCATTTTCTGCTTGAGAATAGGGAGGAGGACGCTGTCGTAGGCGGATGATACATCGAGAAAGGCTGCCACGACAGACTGGTCGTGCGAGAAGGATATCCTGATGTCTTTTATCAAGGTCCCGACACTGTCCATTGTACTGAGGCCCTTTCTGAATCTAAATTGGGACCGTGGTAGTAACCATCTAGATTCGACAATAAATTCTAATCGAGTTTTGATGTAAGTGCTCCAAGATCTTAGCGAGGACAGAGGATAGCGCTATTGGCCTGTATCCATTGGATTATCATTGGCTTTGCCAGGTTTTAGGATGGGGATAATTATCTGTTTCCTCCACAGGGCGGGGATCCAGCCACTCATGTAACAGTAGTTTAGGATGAGTAAGGAATGAATAGGGAATTCCATCTATGCCTGGTGCAGAATCCTTAACATGATTGAGGACCATATTCAGCTCATTCGTGGAGAATGGTAAATCAAGGGGGTCCAGACCACAGGAAGAGTTCCCTGTGGTCTGGATGCACTCAGCCCTGGATGGAACATAGAAGGGGGCAATTTTGTTAAAGAATTGCTCTGCCGTTTCACGATTCATTGGTGAGTGACGGGCAGGGGCGCATCCTGCTCTAAATTTGTTATTGTTTCTCCAGATAATTGATGGTGGAGTGGTAGGAGCAAGCCCAGAGCAGAAAGTGACCCAACCCGCACGCTTCTTACGGCGTAGCAACCTTTTAGTCTTTGCCTGTATACGCTTGAAGTTTAACAAATTTTGCACAGTCATAGCACCATCATATCTTTTTTCGGCATCCTTTCTTTTCCTAATGGCAATAGTGCACTCATGGTCCCACCATGGTGGGGATGGTATTTTACCTTGGGCAGAGTTTTTGATGGGGAAGCTAGCCTCCGCACAAGACTCAATGGCTCTGGTAAAATATTCCAGACAATTCTGCACTACTATTAATAAGGAGGGCCGTTTCTCCATATCCATCAGATTTATCTGCCCTGAGGATGTTATAGTGTGGTATGCTAAAATTAAGGTTTGCAGTTAACCATGTCTCGGCGATGGAGCAAGCTATAGGTTTGTACTTATTGAGGAGGAATATGAGGTCGTGTTTTTTATGAAACACGCTCCTCACATTCCATTGCAGGAAGGTTAGGCGTGGAGTCATTTTTAAAGAGTGCTAAAAAAGAGTCGACAGTATGTTGGCAACGTTGGACGGTGGGTTGTTAGAAGAGATAAAAGAAGTTATAATTTGTATCAGGAGTTCTAGAATGGGGATTATAGCGTCAGGAGCCTTATTTTGAGTACTTGTCCACAGCCCTGTGGTACCGACATGTACGTCTTTGCCCATCCTCAGACATGTCTGTAGGGACACCACGAACCACGCCTTGGCGGGTGGTCTGGAAGTAAGGAATGCGGGCATCAAGTTTTTTGAGACTAGCAAGTGATGGTTAAGGAAGGAGTTAGCATCTTGGTAGAAGGCAAATTCTACTGAAACTCGATTGCGACCTACTTTTTTAACACCGTCTTTAACTACATTGTAAACATTGAACTTAGATAGTAGTAAGCCAAAACTAACAGGGTGGATACAGGCACCTGTGTTTGATTGGAATTCAATATGCGAAACATGAACTAAGAAAGGAGCCTGGTCCTCGGATGTATACTGGGAGCGCCCAACTTGGCTTCTCTGCTGTTTGGGGGGTCGATTAGAAAGTGTTTCGTCATCAACTCGGCGTTTCCAAGAGGAGTCCGCAACACTGCAGGCTACTTCTGCAAATTGGGATAGCGGGTTTGTTGAAATAATATTCGTGGAAGGGAATAGGGGGGGAGTAGAAAAGGTAGAAGTCTCTGGGGTCGACGGATCAGGGGGGTCGGGAGGCTTTTCCTTACCCATAGTCAATTAAACACATTTAGACAACACAAAACAGCACAATACCTTATCCAGGACAACACACAAGCTTTTGGATGTCAGAAAGAAGTCTAAATTTGTCACTATTCACGCAGAAACACTGATTTTTCTAAAACGATCAAGACACACGAAGTTACCAAACACACGCCGACTTGACCAACCAATAAAAAAAAACCAGTACCTCCTCAATGGTCAGTACCCGTAGACCGAAGACAGAGAATACTATAGACACATAGTCAGCGTGCCGCAGAAAGGGACAGGTAGTGTTATAACTGGGTTACCATATGAAGAAATTTTCCCCATATTGTGTATTATTAAAATTCTAAGTATTCACCTACGCTCCGTACTTTAGATAAAAAGACATTATTACTAGACCAACCAAGACCATGAAGTCCAAATTAAGCTTATACAAGCTTGTGTTATAGGATTTAGATAACTAATAAACATACTTAAATGCACACATTTAAATATCGGAAACAAGTTCTCTTTTATATTAGTCCAGTATAAAGAGAGAAAACTTATGACCCTTGACTGTGATATTAGTGTCAGTAAGCTCTAGTTTAGTAATCCACTATTATTTCCCTGCTAAGTGCAGCTATCATTAGGCTTTTAGTTTTCGGAATTGTTGTGAGTGACTGCCGCCTGACCTACCGATCCCGTAAGGGCGCCTCCGTAGTTGTCCCATCCGTTCTAGTTTTCGTGAGTAAATATTACAGTATGTTATTTTTTTATTATGTTTATTTAGTTTTGCAGTTAATTGATATAATAAACATTTGTAAGGAAGCATAGACTGTTATTTAAAAATGTATCTCCCATTAAATAATAATATTGTCTCTTAAATTGTTTACGATTATTGTCAACGGGTCCTGTTTCTCGATGTAATAGTCTTTTTTCTTCTTTCTATATAAAAACTTTTGTTCAAAATGTATGCTTCAAATTCTTAAAGTTGGTTTTGGTGACTAATTAGATCGTCCTGTAGCTGTTATCCAAATCTGATGCGAATTGTCACTTTTAGGAAAGCTGCAAGAAACCAATAAATATATTACTAAACACAACACAATGAAAACCTAAACAAGCGCTTAAGTATCTTCACATGCAATGCTAGCTGATACACCTGCTGACAAACGAAAAAGGTTCGGGCACGTGAGCTGATACCTTCTAAGAGATTGGTAGATTAGGCGGCAGTCGTTTCTAACAGCACCGTCAACAACGATATTACAGCTACTATTAGTCTAGCATAGCAGACACCGACCACTAAAGTGGAAAATTTGGGCGAACCGAGACCTCACGGTTGGGTAATACAATATTTATAATAAAATATTGAATTTTAGAGCAGTTCCTACAACATCTTAGGTATATAATAGCGTATCTTCAAACATCGCCTGCATGTTGCTGCTAACTGACTAATGAGGCCATGGCGCTGATACGCGTGGTAGAATGGTTGGGAGGTACGAGAGTAGTAATTTCCAATATAGCCTAATCATAGATAATTCTAGCTGCCTGTCCAAGACCCCGGGATCGTTGAGATGTTGGATGCTACCGGACCCAAGGCCTAAACTTATGTTGCTCAAAATAAAATTAACGTAGCGTAAAATTACTATATCTCAAAGGAATTTTTCTGCACGTCTCCCATTTTTGTGCGTCTATTTATTTATGTTTAAATAAACGTAGCATGTACGACATGACCAGCATTTTGTTTTAAAATAAAATCTGATTTGGGGTAATTTAACATACATGATATGGCGACCTTGACTTTTATTTATTAAAAGTTACACCTCTAATATAATGATATTTGATCTTATTTACTAATGAAAATCCAGATTGAATACAAGATGCACAATATCCTACTGTTAAAACCTAGTTACTGATAAAACTTGGTAGTACTTACGAATGAAAAGATACAGTTTTTTTCACCATCACTTACATCTTATAACACTATACCGCACCATCTTTTATTGATTTGAATTAATATTTCTTTGATGAAATATAACACAGTTTTGTACCTTTAAACTATCTTTACACCGCTTTGTAGCTATTTTTTTACAATAATGACAATGAATCCGTATTAAGAAAAAAAGTGGGTAGTCAAATTGTAAACATACAAATTTTTAAGCTTTTTCTCGGGCTCTTCTGCCTCTGATAGTTTTCATAGTGTGGATGATGATTCTACCTCTCTGACCCTGCACGATCGCCTCTCCTCTTTCTCTTCAAACTATCCTAAAAATCTCAATCTAGCGCATATCAATGCGCAGAGTGTTAACGGTCACTACTCTGATCTTCTGGCGTGTTTTAGCAACTCCTCTCTTGATACTATCCTTATTTCTGAAACATTCCTAAAACCTTCTATTCCTTCCACTCAATGCTCACTTCCGGGTTTCGTTCTAATTCGTAATGATAGAACAGGAATACGCTGTGGTGGTGTGGGAATTTACTTGCGTGCTAACATCCCTCATAAGATTGTTAGTGCATCTCCTTCTGCTTACACTGAATCAGTTGAACACCTTTTCCTGGAAGTGTCATTACCTCATACTAAATTTCTACTTGGAGTATTCTATAGCCCTAATTTGCATATCGACTATTTTAACTATTTTGATAACCTCTTACATGACCTTACCCCATCCTACAATCACGTAGTCATAATGGGTGACTTCAATACTTGTTTATTGAAAAATGATTTCCGCTCCCGCAAATTACTATCTTTGTTGTCTGCCTATAATCTTCATGTTCTGCCTCTCTCTTCAACTCACCATGTCCCTAATTGCAATCCTTCATTACTTGACCTTATGATAGTTTCCTCTCTCAAAGATGTGTGTACCCATGGTCAGATGCCCGCTCCTTTCTCCTTTCACGACTTACTATACCTTTCCTATCGCGTTCGCCCTCCCAAGCGGAAGCCGCAAATCTGCTTTCTGCGTAATTTCAGGGATATGGATCTGGATGCATTGCAGGAAGACGCCGGCTCTGTTGACTGGTCTAAAGTATTCAACTCCAACAATGTTAGTGATATGGTTAATTTTTTTAATGACACTGTTATTGAGTTATTCGACCGGTATGCCCCGGTCAAACGAGTCCATATCAAACATTACCCGTCTCCCTGGCTGAATGCTACTATAAAAAATCTTATGGCCCGCAGAGATAAAGCCAAAAGACGATTAAGAAATAGTCCCTCAGAGCATAATTTGCTAACTTTTAAATCTCTGCGAAACCGCTGCAGTCGGATGTGTAGGGATGCAAGGAGACGCCACTTTTATAATTCTCTCAACGGTCGGAACGCTGCTGATACTTTACCCTACTAAAACTATCA
Source organism: Thumatha senex (assembly GCA_948477245.1). Classification (NCBI taxonomy): domain Eukaryota; kingdom Metazoa; phylum Arthropoda; class Insecta; order Lepidoptera; family Erebidae; genus Thumatha; species Thumatha senex. The sequence continues at coordinate 12,068,615 of OX419735.1, forward strand.
GGTATGCCGGTACCTCAGACCTCTCCTTTTCATTTTCTCCCGGCCTCTGAGTCCGACGTTGAGAGATCCCTTCTTTCTATTACTTCAACAGCCTCAGGAAACGATAGCATTTGCTCAAGGATGATTCTCCCTATTCTCCCTATCATACTTCTTGTACTCACTCACATCTTTAATTTTTCGTTATTTTCTGGTTCTTTTCCTTCGGTTTGGAAGTCAGCGTATGTTGTACCTCTGCCTAAAACTTCTAACCCCTGCTTATTGACAGATTACCGACAAATATCTATTCTTCCTTTTCTCTCCAAAGTCCTTGAGCATATTGTTCATCGGCAGCTCTCTATCTTTTTGTCTTCCTCTAACTCCCTCAGCTCCTTCCAGTAGGGATTTCGCACTGGGCATAGCACTGTCACTGCACTCGTTAAGGTAACAGATGACATTCGCTGGGCTATGGAACGGAAGGAGGTAACTCTCTTAGTTTTACTTGACCTAAGTAATGCTTTTAATTCCATCGATATCGATGTACTACTTGGTACACTGAGGTCTATAAATGTTTCCGCTTCTGCTATAACCTGGTTTGACTCATACCTTCGGGGGCGCTCCCAGTGCGTTCGTATCGGTCAGACTTATTCGGATTGGTGTGAGCTATCTGCGGGCGTTCCTCAGGGTGGCGTTCTGTCTCCTCTCTTATTTTCTATCTTCATTAACTCTGCTACGAGTCTTATTTCAAGTAACTTCCATCTCTATGCTGATGATCTGCAGCTGTATCGACATTTTACGGCAACTGACGCCGTATATGGGATAGCATGTATTAACCGGGATTTGGACAGACTAAGTGACTGGGTTAATTCGGTCGGATTGCGCATTAACCCTCTGAAGTCTCAAGCCATCATCATTGGCAGTAAATACCAATGTAGCATTCTACCAGTGTCTGAATTGAACCCTGTATTGTTGGCAGGCACTCAGATACCTTACGTGGACTCTGTGAGGAATCTTGGTGTGACCATGGACACCACGCTATCTTGGAGTGCCCACATTAACGATGTCAGCAAGAAGGTGCATTTTTCTTTTCACTCCTTGAAATGCCTCCAGAGTCTCTTGCCCTTGGGAACGAAAATCAATTTTGCTCAAACTATTATTCAGCCTATTATTGACTACGCTGATGCTTGCTATTTAGACGCCACTGAGGAGCTTTTAGATAAACTTGAGAGGTTGCAAAATTTATATATACGTTTTATATTTAATCTTAGAAAATATGATCATGTTTCCCGTTTTCGCAAAGAACTCAAGTGGCTCCCAATCCGCCTTCGCCGGAACCCTCGAATTCTCAGCCTTCTTTTCAATATTCTTTATAATCCATCTTCTCCTTCTTATCTAAAGGAGCGGTTCTCCTTTGTTCGCTCTCCTGACGCTTCTTGCAGGTCAAGCTTACGCTCAAATCTTAAGTTCCCTAATCATAAAACTGATTTCTACTCTTACTCCTTCACAGTGCATGCGGTTAGATTGTGGAACTTACTTGCCCCTGTTATCAGAGACAGTAAAACAATTACTACTTTCAAAAGATAAGTCCGTGAATACTATATCTCTACTCTGTAAACAGAATTATTTATATGTGTATTTATATTTATATTGCATTTATTTATATTTTTATATATTTATGTATTTACATATATTTATATATATAGCTAGTATATATAGTTGTTCTGAGCTATTTTGTATGCGTGTTTATTTAGTTCTTATCTGCCTTTTATTTTACTTACACACTTTTACTTGTTCTTTCCCTACTTATTCACGTTCTCCTCTCGCCGGTCTGCTGGCAGATATTTCTCATAGAAATAAGCAGTACCATTGTACCTATGACTCCTTATTTTGTCTTTGTTGTATTCTTAGTGTGTACATAAATAAATAAATAAATAAATTAAAAAAAAAATGAACTGCAAAACAGCTGTCAAACTTTGTTTCGCTGAATCTCAAGATTGTGCTGGAAAAACTGGCACGCTGGATGAAACAAATAATCTAATCATTATGTTTCTTTTCTTCACACTAGACGGGCGTAAGTTGCTTTCTTTCTTGTGTGAGTGAAACAAAAGCTATCAATTCGTCTATAGTATTCTCGTATTCTCTGTCTACGCCGCCGTAGACAGAGTATTCTCTGTCTACGTCAGTACCACATGTTTTTTTGTAATTATTTTATGGCCTGGTCGCTAAAACCTTTTAGCCAACACTTCATTCTAATTTGTTCATTCTTCTTTCTTATTATCTTAAATATCCCAGTCCTCTACGTCTAAGTCAAATCTAGTCTTAAGTCATTTTTTTTTAATAATTATTTAATGGCCTGGTTGCTAAGACCTTTTAGCCAAATCTTATTTTTTATATCATATTTCTTCAATCTTATCTTCTAATTAGTCCTGTCCTGTCGATGTCATGTCCTTATTGTCCGTCCTGGTCCTTGCCTCAGTATAATGGTGATTCTTATACTAAGGTTGTCAGTCGACGTTTCGCGGCAAGAGAGAAAATAGCATTTCACTGCATATATATCATTGTCTTTCACTATAGCACGTTAACACAACTTTTATGTCCAAGAAACCACCACTCCCGCACATAAAACAAGATAAATGCACTAGTTTTAGAAAATAATATTTTTTTTTTTTCTTTTTGTTATGGCCCCTATGCCGGAGCGGGTACCGGCAATTCCGCCACTGTCTAACGTGCAATGGAGTTTTCCATGTGTATACTATTGATAAGCAACATTAACAATTTTGTATTGACTAATTGTGTATCTTGATTGTGTTATTAAATTAAAATTTCACTGAAAAATATACATAAAGGTACATAGGTACCAATGAATAATTTAGATACTATGGTAAGGTGCATAGTATTTGCAAGTTCCGAAGGAGACTATTCAAAGCCTAATATCATTGTGACGGATGAACGCCATCAGGGTAGAAAGTAATTGTCGGGAAGGATGGGCTAAAAGAGACTTAACATTAACTGGAAGAGAAATTTTTAGCCTAACAAGTTCGCTATATAAGTCAGAATTGTTCTGAGGACAAGAGAAGAAGATATGCTCTAAAGATCCTTCATCAAAGCCACATTCACACAGTGATGAGTCTCTTACTCGGATTTTATGTAAAAACACAGGAGAGCAGCAATGGCCCAAGCGAAGACGGCAGATGACAGATATTACAGACTTAGGTATTTTTTTAAAACGGTAAAACCATGGTTTTAGTGTAACGTTCGAATTTATTGAGTAATAATTTTTCCCTTTAATTTTGCCCGTTTCAGACCACTGAGCTTGCCATGATGCCAGAAGCATTTTACTTGGAAGATTTAATAAATCATATCCCTGGCAGTTATGATGTCTAAGGTCAGTAGACGGTGAAGAGACAGCCCCTCTGGCTAGCTCATCCACCAACTCATTGCCCCTGATACCAGAGTGACTGGGAATCCATACTAACTGAACAGTTTTTTGTTTTATGCTACAGTTAAACAGATGTTGTTTTATTTCCAGTATTATGGAGCTACGCAGCTTATCCGTGTACGGGTTTTGTTCTAGAGCTTTAAGAGAACTTAAAGAGTCAGTGAAAATGACCGCTTTATTGATATTATGGGAGTCTATATATATACATGACTCTAGAATGGCGATACATTCACCCGTAAATACTGATGACTCTCTGGGGCATTTGAATTTTAAGATTATCCTAGAGTTTTGGTAGTACACTGCCACCCCAGTTTCACTGTCCTGGGATAATTTTGAGGCATCTGTAAAAAATCGATGGAAATCATGCCATTGAGACATTACCATTGAATTAAAGATTGCCCCCGCAAAGGCACTCCCCTTGGTAATCCCAATATCCAACAGAATGTCCGGTTTAAAACACAACACTTCGAATTTATAGTTGAATAGAGGGAGTCTATTATAGGCTATTAAGGGGTATTCTAGATTTAGAGTATTCCGCAAAGCTTTTAGTATTAAGGGAATCTGCTTATGTTGCCAATATTGAACGGTATTGGTTAGGGAGTTTAATTCACATAATTTTTGAATAAGTGGATGGGTATTTTTGACTATTAAGCGAAATATAAACCGATTTGCTAAATATTGTCTCCGAAGTTCCAAAGGGGCCTCCGCGCACTCAACCTGCAATGCATTCACTGGAGAGGATTTCATCCCTCCTGTGATAAGTCTAAGGCATTTTGATTGGATTTTATCTAGTCCGATTAAAGCACCTTTGTTACAAGGAACTAATAGAAAAGTACCATAATCCATCATACTGCGAACTAGTGCATTATAGACCAATTTAATAGTGTATGGATGGGCACCCCACCAGACACCTGTAAGAGCTTTTAAGATAGGGATGACTCGTTCACATCTCTTTACTAGGTAATTAATGTGGTGGCGCCCTGTCAATTTTTGATCTAAATATACACCCAAAAATTTAGCATTTGAAGTCAGTGGAATACTTTGGTCTTGAACATAGATTTGGATTGTGGGGATTGATTTCTTTCTGGAGAAAATTACTGCTGTACTCTTTGATGCTGACAGCGACAGACCATGGTCTAGTAGCCATTCATTTAACGAGGACAGAGAAACAGTAAGAGATGTGGCTGCGTCTAAAATAGAAAGGTCACTCACATATAAAGCTAGATCGTCGGCATATTGGAGTAAGTGGCAGTTTACATTAAGACAGGAGCCAATGTCTGCAGTATATAAATTGTACAGCAAAGGACTCAGAACGGAGCCTTGAGGCAAGCCTTTCCAAGTCCTTCGCTGCCCAAACTCCTCTCCCTGTACTCTTAAAAAAAGTGAGCGGGTCATAGTTATATTGCTTATGCACTTGATGATCTTCGCCGGTATTTTTAGCTTTTGCAATTTTTGCATGAGAATGGGAAGCATCACATTATCATAAACAGAAGCTATGTCGAGGAATGACACAACCACTGATAAATTATTAGAAAGAGAATTACGTATATCCGTGATAAGCGTCGCCACGCTGTCCATGGTGCCTATTCCTTTCCTAAACCCATACTGTGTTGGAGGTAATAAATCTCTAGATTCGACAATCCATTCCAGTCTATTTTTTAATAGGTGTTCCAGTATTTTTAGTAGAACAGACGACAAAGCAATCGGTCTATATCCATTTGGGTCATCAGACTGTTTACCTGGTTTTAAGATGGGAAGTATAATTTGGACCTTCCATTGCTCGGGAATCCAACTATTTTGGTAACAGAAATTGAGAATATTTAAGAAATATTCTCTAGCGTCGCCGCCTAAATGGGTAAGGAAGGAATATGGTATTCCGTCAAGTCCAGGCGCTGAGTCTCGGACATGGCCGAGCACCATAGTTAGTTCCTGTGGGGTAAATGGTTTGTCCATAGGGTCAAGGTCTTGACCCATAACCCGAAACTCGCTCTCCTGTAAAGAAGGGACATAGGGTGGTGCTATTTTGTCAAAAAACTGTTCAGCCGTCTCCCTAGTCATTGGGGACGAGATGGTGGGAACGCAACCTGACCTAAACCTGTTAATTTTTCTCCACACAACTGATGCTGGCGTAGATGGTGATAAGGAAGAGCAAAAACTGGACCAACCTGCCCGTTTCTTTTTGCGCAGCAATCTTCGACATTTAGCTGATATATGTTTATAGTTAATTAAATTATCCATAGTCATGTCTCTGTTATATCTCTTCTCCGCCTCCTTTCTTTCTCTTACAGCTTTAGTGCAATCCTGATCCCACCAGGGTGGAGATGGGATTTTGCCCCGTGCAGAGTTTTTTAATGGAAATCTCATTTCTGCACATGAGTTGATAGCACGTACAAGATTGTCCAAACAATTCTGTACATGGCAGTAACCAGACGTACCCAGGTTTTGGCAAGCTAAATTTGGAAGGGTATTAATTTTGTTTTCTAAAAGGAAAGAATACATGTTCCAGTCTGGATTATTTAAATTAATTTTTTGCAGAGGGAGAGAAGTCTTTTCCATGTATGTTTTGTCTGTGATAGTAATAATTATTGGATAGTGGTCGCTACCATGTGACAAATTTGTACAATGCCATTGTACAGATGCAGCTAGATCCGCCGAACAAAATGTGAGATCAACACAACTTTTGCGCTGTCCGTGATTTGGCCGACGGGTAGGACTACCATCGTTCAAGATGACGAGGTTGAGTTCATCCAGTACCTCTATCAGGCTTTCTCCAAATGCATCACATCTTTCCGAACCCCATCTGAAATGGTGCCCATTAAAATCACCCATTACAATAATAGGCCCAATGACGCTCATGAATATTTGTCTCAGTACTGGTATGTGGCTTTGATGAGGATACGCAATATAAATAGACATCAGTGTGATGTCTTCTATTTTACGCACAACAATACATATATCCTCCGAAAACGGATGAATAGGTACAGGAACTTGTGAAACCGTATTTTTAATGAGGAGAGCTGACCCTCCATAGCCGTCCTCTCTGTCACACCTAAAGGTGTTGTAGCGAGGGATACGGAAGCTGAGACCTGGTTCTAACCAAGTCTCTGCAATACAGCAGGCAATTGGGTTATACTTGTTCAGGAGGAAAGTGAGATCATGCTTCTTATGAAGCACGCTCCTCACATTCCACTGGAGAAACACAAGTTGTGAAGCCATTTTGAAGGTCTAATAAAATTGAAATAAGTTTATCTGCAACGTTGGTCGGTGAAGAGGGGGAGGTAGAAGATAGAACGGATTTTATTACTTGGATTACAACTTCAATAATAGCTGAGAAAGAGGAGAAAGATTGAATGTTGGGGTTAGATAGAACACAACCATTTGGCTGTGTTGATTGAGGTAAACTTGTTAGATTACTATATAGGATGGTGTGAGAGGGACACGAGAGCGTGGCTTGAGAGTCACAGTCTTACGGTATGACTGTGTGGAAGAGCTCTTGGCTGCATTTGCATATCCGCGTGAAACTACTGGGATGGATTTGCTAGCCTCTACATAAGAAATTGAATGTTCAGCCATGGAGATCTTAATAGCTTTTTGCCTTCCATACTCCGGACAATCCCTGCTGTTAGCATAGTGACTGCCGGAACACAAAACGCAAAAGGCTTCTTCTGGAATTACGAAACAGCTATTGCCTGGATGATCTAGCCCGCATTTTAAACAACGGGGTTTCGACCTGCATACTGACTCAATATGTCCAAACCTGCAACATTTACGACACTGAATCGTAGGAAATACGTATTGTTGTACAGGCAGCGAAGTGTAGCAACAATAAACTCTTTTCGGAAGGGTCTGACCATCAAAGGTTAAAACACAGGTCTCAGTAGGCTTCCATTCTGTGACTCCGTCTCTAATAGATTTCCGGTTGATTCGTCTAATTTTAAGTATCTTGCCACAGCCTGGAGGAACTGAAATGAACGTTTTTGCTTCCTCTTCCGTAACGTCGGATGGGATGCCACTAACGACGCCCATACGCGTGACATTGAAGGAGGGTATGGAGGCGATGTAATTATTTTTGGAGAGGACATTGTTGTTTAAAAAAATATTGGCGTCACGAGCTGACACAAATTCTACGGAAACACGATTTCTCCCTACTCTTTTAATTCCATCCTTTGATATGTTGCCGACATTATGGTTGAGTAAGAACATACCAAAAGAAATAGGGTGAAGGACAGTGCCATAGTTAGGCTCTGGTTCTATACGTGAGACATGGATAATGAATGGTGCCTTATCCTCTCCCGTATAATATTCCCGTGCAACCTGACTTTTTGGTTGTTTGGAAGGTGGGCTTACTGGGGAGTCTTCATTGACGTGTCGTTTTCGAGTATGGGTTTCCGAAAAGCTACCGACCGTTTCGGCAGTTTGAAACTGTGAATTTACTGTAGTACAGGGTGCGTTCCTAAACTGGAGAGGGGAGAAAGTGGGAGTAACGGGACGATCATCTGGGGGATCCGGAGGTTTGGTTCTATCCATTTTTAATAACCACATAGAATTTCATGAAGATATAAGCAATAAAGGCACAGCACAATACCTTATACCGGTTAAAAACACAATACTAACAATATGTACAATAAGAAACACAAATTAGACTAGATTATTAAAAGAAACCAAAAAAAAATTCAAATCACACGGGCTGTCCAGACAAACGTTCAGAAAATAATATAAAGCAAGCGTCCGCACTTGTCACTCTTCCCGCCAAATGTCAGTCTTAAGTCAAGGTCAGTCACACCCACAGATATAGAAGAGTAAGCAGATCAAGCACACATATAAACAGGTAGCTTAATCCAGGGTCGCATTCAGCCATCATTTAATAAATAACCGTGTTGATAGGTTATTAGTTAAGAAATGAGTCGGCAATAAAGGAGTTTTAAATCGAACCAACAAGATGCTTTTTGATACATTATGACATAGATTTCGGAACCCGATTTTGAAATATTGAGGGTCACTTGGGCTATGGAATCTCGACAACTGATAAACATACTTATATATTTATAAATGCATAAACATTATACACAAGAACACCCAAACTCCAAAATAAATTATCGATCCCGGGACCTCAGCACAGCAATCGCATACAACATCACTTACGCCACCGTGATAGACGATAATCGATGCAGTGAATCGCGGCATAGGTTTTAGTAGGTATATACAAAGTAGACCATTTGTAAAACTCCAGCAAAATGTCAAGACCCAGGTATCTAATCAATGACAATAAAGTTATTCCATTATTTTAATTTTAGGGTAGATACCTACTGCTTGAATTATAATACTATGCACCTCGTGAAAATCACAGGCGATGGGGGTGGGCCGGTACTAGCTCCTTTGATCTTGACCTTTCCAACCGCATTAATGCGCATACGTACTTTGTCCAGACATGCTATACTTGACGAAGAAGAGACCTAGGACTCCTTTGAAGCAAACCCATGGCGCAGCTCGACAGTATCATGCTGACAGAACCTGCTCCGTAACAAATTGACAATAATAAAAGACACGTCGGTGATTAGGACCTTAGCTATCTACTCCTGGCTATTTCCTGGTGTACAAGACATACGCAGTATTCGTGAGTGATGGGATGCCAAATAATCCTGCAGTTGTGGTTGATAACGATATTTCTTATTATCTTCGCCAGGAAAAAGACTGTCCTACAGTATCTAAAGATAAGGATTAAAATAAAAAACAGTAAATTAAAAAGTTATTTCTTTTTAATCTATACAATGATTATTTTAAGGATTATTTTAAAGTTATTAATTAATTCTTACGAGCTCACAAATATTAACTAAAATATGAACTAAGGGTGGATTGCATCAACTTACTATAACAATAACCAAAGCCAAACCAGTCGTCAAATCTCTGGTTAAACACTATTTGAATGGCACCATTCGTACAATGGTTAAACTGACGTCACAATTGACACTAACTTTAACAAGCCGAATCTTGGCGGTCAAAGTTATTTCGTCGGTTATAGTAACAGTAACAGACGTAATGACGTTACAATCAACTTGACACTACAAACAATAATCAAATATTCCTATATAATATGCTTAATTGTGTGCATAAACATTCGTAATAGGTAAAGTATAGATACCTTCATAAGTTATTGTATGATGGCATTAGTGCGTAATATTTTATATACACCCATATATTATATTAAATCTTCAGGTGGAATAAATGCCGAGACATACAGTCGTCGTCCAACTAATGAGTGAGGAACGATTGAGTTTGACGAAGAAAACATATTGTGCGAAAGTAGAGGGTAGAAGGAGTCAGGGTAGGCCGAGACTTACAAATGAAGATCACGTGAGCAGATTGCTCAAAAACGGATAAGTCAAAAGTACTCAGATACCCAGACGTGCATGTATGAAGCGATTGATAAATCTGCAAGAAGCGAAAGAAGTATTCATGGATTGCAAAGCCAGGAGATCTGCCCTCTCTGAATACCCCGTCAGGGATACAGCGTAAAGATTACATTAATAGCAGTATATTAGTAGGGTTTATTCTGTGGTTTATGTAGAAATAAACAGACAATTAAATACTTTAATAATAATAATAATAAATATTATATTAACCGTCTATAATAGAATTATAGACCTATTACGTGTCTCCCCACGGTCTATAAACTTTTAACATCTATTCTGAGAGAGAAAATATCATCTCACTTGATTGACAACTCCATCTTGTCCTCCTCTCAGAATGGATGTAAAAGTGGTTCTCGTGGCACGAAAGAGCTTCTTATTATTGATATGGTCATTAGCCAACAGACACGCCGTAACCGTAAGAATCTGTCTACATGTTGGATAGACTATTAGAAAGCTTTTGACTCTGTGCCACATACATGGCTTTTGAGGGTACTGGAGTTGTATAAAATTGATGCAACTCTGCGTGCCTTCATGAAGGCATGTATGGGGCAATGGGAGACAGTCTTATGCTATCCAGGATGTCGACAGGTTTGCGGGGACAGTGTACCTGTAAAGATTAAACGGGGTATATTTCAGGGTGACAGTCTTAGTCCTTTATGGTTCTGCCTAGCACTGAATCCTCTGAGTACTATACTAGAGAATTCAGGGTTAGGCTATCGATTGCGGAGAGATGGCCAAGTTATACCCCACCTCTTATACATGGATGACTTAAAGCTGTTTGCATCCAACAAACAACAACTGATTGAGTTATTAAAGGTGACAGAAACCTTTAGTAATTCTATCAGGATGGAGTTTGGTGTGGACAAATGTGCGGTCATGCATGCAAATAGAGAAGGGATAATAGAATCTGAAGGAGTAGAACTTTCAGATTCTTTACGACTTGGATGTCTCTCTGTAACCGAAACATATAAATACTTGGGTATGTCGCAGGCGTTAGGCATTGGTGAAGCTGGTATGAAGCAAACGTTGAAGGAGCGCCCTTGTTGCTTTCAAACATCACTAGAATCTGGGTTGCTGCCATCTTTTATGACATCTGGTATCACTCACCTCCTGTATAAATCAGGTAATACTACGGATCCTAGAAATTATAGACCGATAACTTGCTTACCTACGGTCTATAAGCTTCTCACATCCATTTTGAGATTAAAATTAACAACTCACATTGAAAATAATTCTATAATGTCCAACTCTCAAAATGGATGTAGAAGTGGATCACGTGGTACTAAAGAACTCCTTATTCTTCCGCATCATCAGCAGGTCCGCCGTAATCGTAGAAATCTGGCGGCATGCTGGATTGATTACAAGAAAGCCTATGACTCTGTGCCTCATACATAGTTGTTGAGGGTGCTAGAGTTGTATAAAGTTGATACAACTATAGAGTTGTATCAACTTTATACAACACAAAAAAAGGTGCATAGGCACCTTCTTGAAAGCATGTATGGGGCAATGGAGAACGGCTCTTGTTTATCCAGGATGTCGTCAGGTTCTTGGGAATGGAGAACCTGTAAAGATCGAGAGGGGCATATTCCAGGGTGACAGTTTGAGTCCCTTGTGGTTTTGTCTAGCACTGAATCCTCTCAGTACTTTACTGGAGAATTCAGGGCTGGGGTATCAGTTTCGGAGAGGAGGTCAAATTGTGTCGCACCTTCTTTACATGGATGACTTGAAATTGTTTGCCTCCACCGATTCCTACTTGACTGAGTTACTAAAGGTCACTGAAACTTTTAGTAATTCGATCGAAATGGAGTTTGGTGTAGATAAATGTGCTGTCATGCAGGATAGGGCGGATTGTGGAATCTGAAGGAGTACAACTTTCAGATTTCACAAAACTTAGGTCCCTTTCCGCGACTGAAACCTATAAATATTTTGGTACGTCGCAGGCATTAGGTATTACTGAGACTGACATGAAACGAACGTTGCAGGATCGTTTCTTGGGTCGCCTGAAATAAGTACTCAAAAGTCTTTTATCAGACGGCAACAAGCTGCGCGCTATCAACGGGTGGGCCATGCCAGTCTTAGTATACTCCTTCGGCATACTCAGATGGACTCAAACTGAGTTAGATGCCCTGGATAGGAAAGTCCGTTTGTTATTGACCACATTTCGGATGCATCACCCGCGTTCATCCATAATGAGGTTGTATATCCCACGGAAATGTGGAGGTCGCGGCTTTTTAAACGCCAAAACTTTGCATAACCGTGAGATTTGCAACCTTAGAGAATATTTTCTTCATACTGACGTGGGTATGCATAGGGATGTGGTATCGGTAGATAACGGACTGACTCCTCTCGCTCTTGCCAAAGAGAACTGGCGCAAACCAGTAATACTAAGTACTGATTATCGCAAGGAGATATGGCAGGGTAAAGAGCTGCATGGACGAATCTATCGGGCTTTACATGGGCCCGATGTAGATTTATTAGCTTCTACTTCCAGGCTACGGTTTGATGATCTATTTGGAGAAACCGAGGGTTTGTCTGTGCAATTACTGATGAAGTTGTAATGACGAATAACTATCGGAAATATATTCTGAGAGATGGTACGGTTGACATATGTCGGGCATGTCACCTACCTGGCGAATCTCTTAGACATATAATTTCTGGTTGTTCTCGTCTTGCCAACGGCGAGTATTTGCATAGACACAACCAAGTGGCCAGGATTATCCATCAGCAACTTGCCCTAAAGTATAACCTTGTCGATTCTGAGGTACCGTATTATAGGTATGTGCCTGACCCAGTTCTAGAAAATGGCCATGTCATATTGTACGGGACCGATCTATTATCACTGACAGGACTATTTTAGCCAATAAGCCTGATATAGTGGTAATAGACCGTTCAGAGCGCCTCGCATTAATTGTTGATATAACCATACCACATGACGAGAATCTCATTAAAGCTGAAAAGGACAAACAAATCAAATATTTGGACCTTGCTCACGAGGTTGTCGACATGTGGGATGTGGATTCAGCAATTATTGTTCCGGTAGTCGTATCGGCACATGGTCTGATTGCCAAGAGCCTCGACCAACATCTCAAGAGACTCGCGTTCGGCAGTTGGGTCAAGGGCTTGATGCAAAAGGCGGTTCTTCTGAGCACGGCACGTATTGTGCGAAAGTTCCTGTCTCTGCAGCCCTGACCACCTGTAGCTTGGTCCCTGTACCCGATGCCGGTGGGATACTATTTTTTTATATTTTTAAATACTGTTACGCCGGCGGACTAGTGAACAACTTTAAACGTCATTTTCTGGACCTTGGGAACGTTTTCAGCAGGCTGAAAAGCGGTTTCAGGCCGTTTCCGAGGAGGCTCTATCACATATCAAATTATTCAAATTTCACCCCAGTTGCCGTTGTTTTCAGGCGCCTGAAACATGTGTTCAGTTCGTTTTAGGCCACCCCCTATCACATGCTATCATAACCTGAAAACCCTGTTTCAGGCGTTTTCAGGACCCCTTATGGGCCTTTGAAGCCCATAAATTTTTAATAAAGTGGAAAAAGACAATTCGTTTCGAGACAGGGATTGAACCTTTGCCTAACCAGGGCAATGTTCTAGCCACCTGAACTACCCGAACCGTATAGAATCAAGTTGAAATTCTCCACCATATTTATATCGTCATTTTAAGAGTATGACGCCCAACGACTTTGAAGCCCATCAGTATAATAAAAAAATAAAAAAATAAAAATATCTTTATTTTGCATAGACCATTTTAACGGCGCTTACAAATTGTCATACACTATTTAAAATATTTAAAGCGACCACCGGTTCGGAACGCGGCCCACCTGAGAAGAACCGGCAAGAAACTTAGGAAGGCTTTTTTTTTGATGGCCTATTTACAATTTAATATTATTTCATTTTGCCAGCAGATCATTTCCAGGCGTCCCTGTCCTGCAAATAGTCTGTAAACCTTTTTCACAAAGCTTGTTTTTAATAAACTTTTTAAATTTATTTAAAGGTAAATTTCTCAGGTCACAGGGAAGCTTGTTGTATTTAGCTTGTTGTATTGTATATAGCGTAATTTCATGAAGTTTGACAAGGATAGCAGTATTAGAAAGAGAGAGCTACATTCAGAATATTCCAGAGCTATTAGACAGGGATAGCACTTTTAAAAAGAGATAGCTACACTAAGAACATTCTAGAACTATGTGATAGAGATAGCACCAGAAGGGACAGCAAGAGCTGCTTCCGGCACATACCGAAGTAGCAACTAGTATCGTGTGGAACATTCTAGAGATGTACCCGATTGTAGGTACCGAATGAATTCTCCTGAATATTCCAGACCATTACTAGGCGTATATAAAGGGCCGAGCTCGCGGCTACAGGACAGTCTCCTTTGAGGAAGCGAACAGTGCGAATCGAAGTGATCGAAGAAGCTAAATAGTGCGATACTGTTACAGTGCAATTATCTAAGCGAAGAATTTGTGTTTAGTGTGTTCAGTGGCGATTATTGGTGGTGGTTTTACTGTTTTTATTTAGAGTTATTAAAGTGTTAGTTTTATTATTAGTACCCACCCTATGAACGTAACAATACATATATTGTTGTATATTTTATATAATGTATTTAAAAATGTAATTTATAAGTTTATTAATTGAATAAAGTGAATAACAATACTATATTTATTTCTCTTCCACAAAGGTGACTTATATCTCGAGTATACTCGTATATATAGGTCGAGTAAATATTGTGTCAAGACTTGCTTACACCAATTTTTAGTCATTGGATATATATTAAGTTTGGCGTTAATTTTATTATATAAATAGTCACCCAGGAAACTACAATTACTATGTGAAAGCGCCCTCTTATGCAGTTTGGTATTACACACTTTTGAATTATTGCGTTTATGCGTATGAAGAGTTGTGTTAAAATGGCAACTGGAGTGTTTACGAAGTATTATTTGTAAAATAAGCAGTTGTCGTACCGTAAGAACTTGGAATGTTCGACATAGGTCACAGGTGGGATAGTAAAAAGGCAAGAAGTTTGCAACTTTGATAACTGCTCTCTGTGCCCGTTCAATTTTTAACATATGGGACTTAGCGGCTTCACCCCACGATGAGATGCAATACACCAGCAAGGATTGACAAAGGGCGTAGTAGACAGTTCTCAATAAGTTTGTGTCAGCAACGCAGCGAAGATTTTTGAAAATAAAAATTAGTTTTCTTATGCGCTTGGTCAGTTGATCTATGTGAGCACTGAAGCACAAATTTCCATCAATACATACACCCAAGTATTTAACCAATTGAACTCTTTGGATGTTTGGACACGTGCAGGAGTTGGATATGTTTTCAAGCAAGAGTGAGCTGTTAATTTGAGAGTCTGGCCGTAAGTCGGATCAGCGTTAGCCAAGGAGAATGCAATGTATTTGGTTTTATCAGTGTGTAGTGTAAGTTTGTTATTGGATAGCCAATCAGTGACGGCGGACAGACCAATCAGAGCAAAGTGGTAGGTTTCCTCCCAGGTATCTCCATAGAAGAAAATGGCAGTATCATCTGCAAAAGCTATAACACGTCCATTCTTAATATCCATGTGATAGAGATCATCAATGAAGATCAAAAATAGTGAAGGACCTAAGATGCTCCCCTGAGGAACACCAAGGTTAACCCCACATTTGTCACTAGTCCCGTCATTGACTCTCACGCATTGAACTCTGTCAGTCAAATAGGAGCGAAAGAGGTCGAGTTGTGTGCCGCGAATGCCAAAGATCTTGCAAGTTTTTCAACAAGATTGATAGTATACACGTATTAACATAGACATCTGAGTTGTATAGGTGCACATCCAATTTGGAGGTCTAGCCTAATTGGCATCAGCCTCGAACAAGGTACTAATTTTATTATTTCGGTATAATGGGTAGCTACGGAATACTCGGTGCACGAGTTTGACAGACACTTAATGGGCTTTTTATATGTTTGTCAAATAAAAATAAAATTCAGCGGAATTGCTATTTTATTATCTTTTTGAAATATCACGTAACATAATTGCATGAGCACCGACACCAGAGAGGAAAGAAAAAGTACTGATGATGGACGGCCAAGCAGTGCCTTGTGTGATCTACTGCCATGCAGGACAGCCCTTGAATAGGTCATTTTAGATCGAAGTTTATGGTTTTTGTTTTTTTAATTAGTTGTCTTTGACGTAATCTTGACCAGGCTTTTTTTTCGGCGCAGAAAATCATATCTGAATGACGCCCGGGTGTCGTATATTTTTTTTTCCAAAACCAGTGCATACAGAATTAATAAAAAATGTATTATTTATTTTTGTGTTTTAATATAGTTGAATAATCGACAAGACGCGCAAGTCTTGATAAGTGATATACAGCCGCTGAAAGTACTACCGCCATCTATTGGATTATTATGCTACTTATGTAGACAGCTAGCGTCATCTTTCGTGAGACTCCGATGAAGGAATCTTTACTGCCACTTTCAGAAGAGAAGAGTGCTTCGGAAAAAGCGCGGGAAACGGCAAACTAGGCGGGCGACTGTTTTTGAGTTTTTTATTATTTATTAATTATTCAACTATAATTTAAGGATCAAATAGGTTTAATAGTGTAAATATATTAATTTATTATTGTAAATAGTATAGTTCCTGTATAGTAGGTAAGTTTTTTGTATTTATATTGTAGTACATGGGTGATCCAGAAGACCCTGGGGGGACAATTGTCCCCTCAGTGTATAATACTGTTACTATAGATGGATCAGGAATGGATACGGAAGGATCGGTAATAGACACAGATGGCTCCGAGACCAACTCTCGGTCCCATAAGCGAAAGAGAGCATCGGTTTCGTCTAAGATTTGCAAGCACTGCAATAAAAAACGCAGATATCACCATAAATCTTCTACTAATTCCGAGATTGATTGCCAATGTAGATCAATAACAAACACTTTCACTGTATCTGCATCACCCTCACAAATTGTCACCTCACAAACTACCAAGACTAATGCTAACGAGAATTCATCGCGTATTCCTATTGGCCGAAATGTTTACAACTCATCTGACGCTGCCCCATATGCAGTTCATATTCAGAAACTTCCTTCATCTCCCAATGAAAACTGTTCCATTCATCCTGTAGCATTTGGCTTTTTTCTTAAAAAAAACTCATTCAAGAACATTGTCAATGGCAGTCTTAAAAAAATAGGGCGCAACCGTATTTCTTTATCTTTTTCGTCACATGATAGTGCTAACAATTTTGTAGATGATGATGCATTAAAATCTAATAATTACAAAGCTTTTATTCCTTCTG
Organism: Thumatha senex; assembly: GCA_948477245.1. Taxonomy (NCBI): domain Eukaryota; kingdom Metazoa; phylum Arthropoda; class Insecta; order Lepidoptera; family Erebidae; genus Thumatha; species Thumatha senex. The sequence goes on from OX419735.1 coordinate 12,085,723, forward strand.
TTAATGTTACACGCATGGGTATAGTGAGAGGTGTTCCTACTGACTGGAGCGATGAGGATATTCTAAGTAATATATCAGTTCCCATAGGTTGCGGCCAAATTATAAAAATAAGGAGGCTAAAAAGAAAAGTCATTAGCAATGAAAAGTCAGAGTTTGTTCCCATAGAAACTGTAGTCCTAACATTTGATGGGCAAGTTTTACCCAAACGTATTTTTATGTGTTATAACTCACTTCCTGTTGATTTATACATTTATCCCACAATACAATGCTTTAATTGTTGTCGATATGGTCATATTCGCAGTCAATGCAGATCATCTCCAAGATGTTTTAAATGTGGTCTAGGCCATACAGGAGAGACATGCAAAGTTGAGGAGTTTAAGTGCTGTCTCTGTACAGGTTCTCATCTTGCAACTAATAAAATATGTCCTGAATTCTCTAGGCAAAAGGGGATTAAGGAATCAATGGCCAAAAGTTGTATTTCTTATGCTGAAGCCTTGAAGTTACACCCTCCTGTTAGCAAACCTTATTCTGATACTCTCATGTCTGCTCCTCAACATAGGTCAATACAAAATATTCCAGATCATACTCATCATAATAACTCGTACAAGAAAACAGTATTCTTAAAACCGAAGCAACCTCAAAAATTTGAAAGATATGGATATGATCAATTAGCCCATTCTAACTTAACAAAAGATTATACAATTCCTTTACCCTCTATTGGCACTCTCAATAACTGTAATAATGATTCTCTATCTGAAATTCCCATTAAACAATTAATTTTAACTCTTATCAACTCTTTACAACAATGTAATATGATTAAATTACCGCCCAACGCTGCTATACTATCAGATACAGAAGTAAATAACACAATTAATAATGGATCAGTTCTCCCTAATGCAATGGAACTGCTGCAGCATAAGCCGCAGAAAAAGTGAACTAATTTACTTGATTAATAAATATGAACCATCTTTAATAGCTATACAAGAAACCTGGCTTAAGCCAGAACATAATTTTAAACTTTCAGGCTTCTCTTGCTTGAGAGAAGATAGAAGTGATGGCTATGGTGGTGTTGCTTTGCTTGTGAAAAATTCTCTTCTTTTTTCTCATGTAGAGCTACCTAGACATGGTACCGGCTTCTCGATAATATCTGTAAAAATAAATAACATATGCTTTGTTTCCGTTTACATCCCTCACCCATCATCTGAGATTTATGATGAAGTAAATAATATGTTTTCTACACTACCAAAGCCTCTAGTGATAATGGGTGACTTTAATGCACAACATCGATGTTGGGGAAGTTCTAAATCTAACTACTATGGAGCTCGAGTTTTGGAAATGCTAGATACCTTTGAAATGTGTTTGCTAAATAATGGTTCCCTTACTCGGCGAACTACTCCTAATGAGCTAATTAGCGCACCGGATTTAACTCTGTGTTCTCCCAATCTCGCATCTTCTTTGTCCTGGTACACTTTGGAGTCTACCTACGGTAGTGATCACTTCCCTATTGTCATTTCATTTCCTAATAACTTTTCCGGCATCCAAATACAAAAACGTCAACCTCGACTCAAACATAAATTATCTAACGCTAACTGGGATGCGTTTCAACAAAAGGTTAAAAATAGATTTTCACAACTTCCAAACATTAACGACAATAATGTAGACGAATGTAATAATTTAATTAGTAAGGCTTTAATTGAAACAGCTGATTCATTGTTTACAAGTAAACGTCAAACAAAAGTAACGAAGATCCCCGCTCCTCCTTGGTGGGATTCAGAATGTCGGGAACAGATTAAAAAAAGAAAAACAGCAGAAAATATTTATAAACATTATTCTTCGATGGAAAATTTTAATTCTCTTTCGGAAATTATAACTAGCACCCGTAAATTATTTAAGCGAAAGAAATGGGAAAGCTGGCAAACATTCTGTAATTCTGTATCCCCTAATGTTCATCCAACTATAGTTTGGAAAAATATCAAACGCTACAGATCTGCTTTTAAAGAATCAAACCCTCCACTTCTACACAGAACTGTTGTTGAAAATTTTCTGGATTCCCTGATTCCTCCTTTTGTTCCTCTTAATATTACTCCTTGCCCCTTGCAAACCCAGTGTAAATTGGAAATGCAGTCTTCGAGTCTCAACAAGCCTTTTACTCTTAATGAATTAAAAGGCATTCTAACTTATGTTAAAGATTCAACCCCTGGCTTGGATAATATCCCCTATTCATTTTTCACTCACATGGATGATACTAGTCTTTCTTATTATTTATCTTTAATTAATTCTGTAGTGCTATCAGGCAACATCCCCACAGCTTGGAAAGTGCAAGAAGTGATTCCAATTCGTAAATCTAACAAACCTTCTGCTGAAGCGTCATCTTACCGTCCAATAGCCCTTTCCCCTGTGGTTGCTAAACTGGCTGAACACCTCGTCAAAAATAGACTAGAATGGTTTATTGAAAATAAAGGTCTATTATCCAATAGTCAGTATGGATTTAGAAAGGGTAAAAGTACCATAGACAGTGTAGCCATATTTACCACTGATATTCGTCTAGCTTTTTCAAATAATCACTCACTTCTGGCCTGTTTTCTAGACATAGCTGCTGCGTACGATAGTGTCCAGCTACATATACTGCAAAAAAAGCTTTTTAAATTGGATGTCCCTATATTATTACAAAATTTTATCATAAATTTTCTGTCTGAGAGATGTGTTAAGGTTATCCTTCCGGACTCCCTCACAATTACTAGAATAGCTTCGAGAGGTTTACCACAGGGATCAGTATTAAGTCCTCTCCTTTATAATTTATATACCTATGACCTAGAAAGTACATTAGTGAAAAGCAACATAAATATCTTACAATATGCAGACGATTTACTCATTTATACTTCGGGGCAATCGATTGAGAGATCAGCTGATAGGTTATCATCAGCTCTTGATTCCCTTAAAACGTGGCTGGATACTAATGGCCTAACTCTATCAGTGCCCAAAAGTTCTGTTGTATTATTTTCCCGAATGCGGTGTCCTCCTACCGTATCAGTTTTTTATGAAAACTCACGACTTCCAGTTTATGAGCATGCAAAGTTCTTAGGAATTATTTTAGACGCTAAATTATCTGGGCTCCAACATTGTTACCATATTACTGCAAAATGTGAACGTAATTTAAATATCTTGAGATGCTTGTCGGGTGTTTGGTGGGGAGCTCATCCAACTTCCCAAAAACTTCTTTATAACGCTTTGATTAGAAGTCTTCTAGATTACGGGTCATTTCTTTTAGAACCCTGTGGTATAGTTGGCCTAAATAAACTTGACAGTGTTCAATATAAAGCTCTTCGAATTATATCAGGTTGTATGAAATCCAGCCCCATCAACGCTCTTCAAGTTGAATGTGTTGAACCTCCACTGATACATCGTAGACAATATCTTTGTGACCGATTTGTGTTTCAATCTTTACAAATCACAAACCATCCCTTACATCATAAACTCCAATTACTCTCAGACGTAATTGAAACCTCCAGTTACTGGTCTCACAAGAAGGTTCCTTGCCTTATTAGCAGCTTTCGTAAATTTTTATCTCTACAATCCCCTACTCACAGATCTTCTCGTCTCCCCCTTTTTTCTACATCTTATGATTCCTTAACTATTTCACCTTGTATTATTCTAAACTGTGATCTTCAAAATGACATTAATGCTAATTCCAACTTCAACTACTATCTCAATCACGAATTTCCAGATTGGCATCATATATACAGTGATGCTTCTAAGCATAGTAATTTGGATTGTGTCGGAATAGGAGTATATCACCACCAGTTCAAGATAGTCCAGAAAGTTAGACTCCCACCAGAGACATCAGTATTTACCGGTGAATGCTTCGGATTACTGAAGTCTTTGGAATACATATTATTATTAAAACTCTCAAAGACCGCAATCATCACAGACTCCAAAAGTGCTTTACAAGCTCTACAGCGATTCCCATTTAAAACAAAGCATTTGACTGTTGTTTTTGAATGTCGAAATCTGTTACAGAAATGTTTATCTAACGGTTTAGACATAAAGTTTTTATGGATACCTAGTCATCAAGGTATTTTTGGCAACGACTATGCGGATAGACTTGCTAATGAGGCAGTTTCATGTGGGGATTTGTTCCCGTATAAAAACTACTGCTCTGACTTAATGTCTCTTTCTAAAAAGGATCTACTTGAATCCTGGGGAAAAGACTGGCACACTAGCAGCCAAGTGAAAGGTAAACATTTCAGTCAAATTCAGCCTACAATACCTGTTAAACCTTGGTTTTCAAAATTCAAATTTGGTAAAACGACAACTTCAATAATAACTAGAATGAGATTGGGTCACACATGTGCTCCAGTGCACCTTGCTAAATTTAGAATTATTAACAGTGACATTTGTGAATGTGGTTCAGATATAGGCGACTTAAACCATATTTTTTTCGCTTGCCCTCTATTTAACCATACAGAATTTTTCGAATCCTTAATATCCCTCCATGTTCCTCTTCCATCTTGTATTAACACCCTATTACATAATCTTGATATTAATATTTATAAAACCATATCTTTATTTATAACTGTTAATCATTTAAAAATCTAAATATTACTTTAAGAATCTTGTTTCAAACCATTTTGATCCTTTCCCGAAATTCCGTAATCCTTTTTATATATTAACCGCTTCCTAACCTTTTACTGCGTCGTGGCTAAGTCCAAGCCGGACATCGCCAAAACAAACAAAAAAAAAAAAAAAAGAGTGCTTCGCCTATGTATTTCCTTCCTAGTGCTTATTATATATTTTCTTTGAGTGTGTGTGTTGGTTGCAAAGTGACGGGTGGTGGATTAGATTACGTTTTTGCAATTAAAAAGCATTTTTTGCTTTGTGTGATAACATTTCTTTGTATTAACAAAAAATTAAGTAGGTGTGTAGGGTGTGATATTTTGGAATTACTTGTGGTTCTATGTTCAAAAAATATTCTACGAATGTGAATGTTCAGCATGTGTCACAGTCACCGCTCATCAACAAATTCCGTGAATCGGTGAACAGTCGCAATGTGAGGAAAGTTATGACTGTCAGCTGAAAATCGACTTGATACAGTTAGTGTTGTGTTCCAAACCAGTGTTATTTATTATTTGTCTGGAGATTGTGATAAATTCAGACTCAAAATGGCGGACCTCGAAGCTGTACTCGCAGATGTCAGCTACTTGATGGCGATGGAGAAGTCGAAATGCACTCCAGCTGCGCGAGCTAGTAAAAAGATTGTTCTGCCAGATCCAAGGTAATATTCAGAATGATGGTCAAAAGACACTGGCTTGTATGACTATTGTTTGCGACATTGAAAATCTTATGAACTTGTTTACAAAGTTATTCTTATTAAGTTGTATGAATTTTACCTAATAATATGATGTTCAGAGGTTGTCTCTCTTTAGATTCACCTTACTCTTTAGGAAACTATGACAACTATTGCAGGAATTCGATGTTTTATTGCAGATTGAGTGCTTAAAAGAATTGTTTATAATAGTAAATATGTGATTTATACATAAATTATCATTTAATCAAGTAGGCATTTAGAAACAAATTATACATAAAGCTGTAAATTCCTAGATAAATAACACTAATATGTAGGGTCATTACTCTCGGCAGGTGAATTGGCTGGATTCATAGAAGAAAATATTACCATTAAAATTACATATTATATACATGTGACTTCATAGTACCAGCTTTTTATTATACATTTCAACAATAAACCAATGATAAGCTTTCAGTTAAAACAAAAGAATTGTTCTGAGGTAGGTATGAAACATTTCAAAAAATGAATATACAGGATACTTTGTAAACCTATTTTTGGTTAGTTTTGTCTTTGTAAACTCGCTTGCACTACTCCAGTGAACCTTCTGAACCATTTAGTCTAGATCAACCGCATGGGTTGATCTAGACTAAATGGTTCAGAAGGTTTTTCAAATTACTCAAGTCAGTCAGCATGTCCATCACACCTTATCCCCGAAGGGGTGGCAGAGGCATATTATATGCCCACTTTTCACCGTGTGGATTCCTGTCCCACGTAATAGGTGGTGAGCCCATTGCCGTGTTGAAATAGACAGACGCAGGTTGTGGCTACCTGCTGTTGAAATTTTTTAAGCCGCCTATAAGGCCTTCAACCAGGCTTAACGACTGCCATTTTACTGGCAACCGGGACCAACGGCTTAGCGTGCCTTCCGAAGCACGGAAACGCTCGCAAATGTAAATGCCACAAAGTGGTCACCCATCCGACGACCAGCCATAGTGAAAGTTGCGTACCTCAGTGATCGTTTACCGAACACTGAGACCGCGGGGCCACGAGCGCTTCAAGTTGAGAGCGCTTGTAGTTGTGTAAAGTATCGGTTGAGCATGTAAGAGTTAGTTGTGAAATTACTTGTTGAAATTGTGAATATAAAGCTGGCCAATGATGGCCATAAACTATTTTCTTGCTGCATTTCTGATATTTAATCTTCCTTACTTATCATTCACACCTTTATCCCTGAAGGGGTGGTAGAAGCCTATACACGCCCAGTTTCACTGTAAGCATTTTGGTCTTGCGTATCTGGTGGTGAACCCATTGCCGTCTTGAAATGGATAGGCACAGGTTTTGGCGATTTGCTGTTGAAGTTTTTCCTGCCCGTAACTCCTTTAACTATGATTAATAATTTATTGTTATATTATTAAAGTGGATTTCATGGCAAATTGTGGTTGAAATTGCAAATTATACTGATAAAAGCACATGTTCTGTTGATAAACATATGACATTATAGAGTTGATGATAATATTGCTAAGTAAACAAATAACTAGTCATTCCGCTTTAGTAAAACAAAGTTAATTACTATATCACCCCTTCTGTATGGTTTTTTGTTTTACTAGCCGTGCCCTACGGCTTCACCCATGAAATACTTTGAACACATGGAAATTTTCTGTGATAGAAAGTAGCCTATAGCCTTCTAAAGAGTATTTTTATACCAAAATTGATTTATGTTTCCCAAGGGGGATTTTCCAAAGTAATACGGGTTTTTAAAGAATGTTTAGTTGTGTAAAGTTTTGTGGATTATAGAACTTCCCTGTAAACTAATTGATGTTGTTTTACTTTGTAGTTTATTGTTAACAAGATTCTCTTTTATAAAATGATTCTCAGGCCAATCTGGTCATATGGAATTCAACTATGGGGCTACCAGCAACTCTAACATAATGATAATGCAAAGAGTGTATTCTAACGCAAATGTAAATGGTTTATCAGAACAACATAGATCTGTTGAGAATGTGAACATGCCGATGATAAAAGAAGAGATAGGTACATGTCATATCTAGCGGCGACAAATATAAAAAGCGACTTTAAGCACATTCCAATCTCTTGCATGACAGCTTACAGTCCCTAAAGTATCGGTTGACTAAAGAAATGGCAAGACATCTTTGACCAGTAGAGTGACTACTACATCTATACCAATATGATAAAAAGGGAAAGATTTGTAAGTTCGTTTGTAAGGAATAGGCTCAGAAACTACTGGGTCGATTTTAAATCTTTAACCATTAAAAACTACATTATTCCTGAGTAAAATAGGCTATATTGGATTTAAAAAACAAATTGGGGTTCCCTACGGAATCTCGAATAGGAAAACTTCACCACGCCGGTCAAGCTGCGTGCATATGCTAGGAACAAATAAAGGGAAGTTACTGTGTCGGCAGTAGCAGACGACTCGCGATTTAACGCAGTGTTAACGTTGCTTTTCAGTAGCGAAACCTGGGTATGTTACGAGGTCCATCACGCCTTATCCCCAAAGGGGTGGCAGAGGCATATTATATGGCTACTAAATCTAGTTCTCTTTAATATTTTAAGAAAAACTTTTGCTTTATTTGTGCCGTAAGACCTAACTTTCGCCAAATTTCGTGATTCCAGTTAAACGATAACTACCAAATAGTTTTTTGAGCCTATACATTTATTTGGTACCTACTTCTGTTTGACCTAGAATTGTCAATTTTAGTGAAAAGCAAGGTCCTATATTATCCCCGAAGGGGTAGGCAGAGGCATACTATAAGCCCACCTTTCACCGGATGCATTTTTGTCCCACGTGAGCCCATTGCCGTGTTGAAATAGACAGACGCAGGTTGTGGCTACGTGCTGTTGAAATTTTTCAAGCCGCCCATAAGGCATTCAACCAGGCTTAGCAACTGCCATTTTACGGCAACCGGGACCAACGGCTTAACGTGCCTTCCGAAGCACTGAAACAATGTTACAAGGTGCAAGTAGAACACTGTGGAGATGCTATCATTTCGAAAATTGTGCGGCGTAACTGTGGCCGACTAAATACGTAACGAAATTATTTGCAATATGGCAGGTTTGAAAGTGTTAGTGTTAAGCTGGATAAGGGCGTGCTCCGTTGGTTTGTACACGTCCAACAAATGAGTGAGGAACGATTGACGAAGAATGTATATTGTGCGGAAGTAGAGGATAGAAAGTTAGGGTAGGTCGAGAATTAAGTCGTATACCCAGACGCGCATGTATGAAGCGATTAATTATTCTTTTTGCAGATTCATTAATCGCGAAAGAAGTATGGATCTCGAAGCCTGGCGATCTGTCTTCTCTGACAACCATGTCAGGGGCATTATCAAATGATCAATTTCAACCTGGATTTGCATTAATACAAACCCTGGTCCTAACAATTACAAATCCAGAAGAAATTCTGAAGTGATACTTTCACATACATTCAATTGTCTATTCTCTTGACATATGACTCATGATGCATAACGTTTCAAGCATCATTAATAACGACCGACTAATAACATTCAGAGGCGCAGTTAAATTGAGAGCTAGTAACTACTAGCGGAGCGCAACACGATAACGTGCTTGTCGCCAAGCTGCCTACTACACCTATCACCTGTGGTCTCTTGAGTTCTCTTTTCAAAATTTCCTACTTTCTTCACTACGCATGCTTTTCTCTCTCATCCTCGCTCTACATCTCTAGCACGGTGCGAGATTTCTAGCAGAGAAACTAGCGCGACTTTAATATTAGGTAGTGCCTATAGGTAAAATTGTAGACAAATGAATTAATCCCCATTGTTTTATTAGTTTTAGTATTGACCTTGAATTATTGTCATTATCATTACTTACGTAAGTTAGTTATTGTGTGCAATTCAATGAACTACCTATAGGTGTTCATTGAATTGCACAAGTTCTATTGCTCTACTATAAGCATTTTCATACACGGTTATGAACCTTCCCTTGGTTAACGAGTTAATCAGGTTGCGTTATGTACGTACCCTGAGGTAGCTTTTAAACGTAGAAAATATTAAATGAGATAATAATCACCTGCATTTAATGCCAATTGGTAGAGGAGAGAGGAGGAATAAAGATTCAATGTACTTCGCTCCTTATGTCGTTAGTAGAAGGTTGCTCCAAATCCAGGTAGGGTTTGGAAACGACTGGGATTACACTAAGATGAGGAAGAATATTCTGGATATTATTTTGGTTTCTATGTGTTGGGTGAACAGACAGGTTTGTGTGGAAAGTGGTATAAAAAATTGATCACTGAATGCTAGAAATATGAGAACGAGACTGTACCTATTCGGCTTAGGTATTTTGTATGCAAATATTGCCAAATATTAGCTGTAAGCCGTTGAAGGATTTTATGAAGATAAAAACGTAAATCGACGTAAAAGCGTCTAAAAAAATTATCGTAAATGACCAGAATTTGGAAAATCAGTACATTATGGTGAACTTAATAGTTTATGGGCATTTAAAAAAAATACGGGCAAGTAGGTACTTCGCTAGGTTTGCGTTTAGTGGGGTATCATCGATTTGCAGTCTTGTTTGTATTATAAACGACTATTGACTGCCTCTGTGGCGCGGTGGGAGTGTATCCGACTGCTACGCAAGAGGTCCTAGGTTCGATTCCCCCGGGTCGAAACAAATATTTGTGTGATCCGCAAATGTGTGTTTCGGAGTTTGGGTGTTTCCTATGTATAATATGTATGTATTTAGAAATATATAAGGATGTTTATCAGTTATCTAGATTCCATAACACAAGCTAATATTAGCTTACTTTGGGCTAGATGACGCTGTGTGAAAAGTGTCCCACAATATTTATTATTTATTTATTTATTCTAAAAAATCTATACTAATGTTATAAAGCTGAAGAGTTTGTTTGTTTATTTGTAACTACTGGTCGGATTTGAAAAATTCTTTTTGTGTTAGATAGCCCATTTATCGAGGAAGGCTATAGGCTATATATTATTACGCTACTACACTGGGGAGCAGAGCAGTATTCATAAATGTCATTAAATCGGGCAAATTTTTATGCATCATTGTAGAATTTATAAGCGACGGGATTAAATAGGTGCGACGGGAGGTCAACATATTCCACGGGCGAAGCTGTGGGGGTCGTCTAGTTAGTTTATAAAATGAACATAAGAAGTACTTAACTTTGAAGCCTTATTTAAGTTTCGATCAAGCTTGACAGCAGCATTTGGGTATAAGGTACTCGACGGTACCTTATACCCAAATACTGCAAATGCAAATGCAGTCTTTGGCGTCGAAGCGACTTCTCCTGCTAGCGGGTTGGGAGGTCAGAAAGCAGTCCTATTGTAAACGATTTAATAACGGGACCTAGACCTAGTATATAAATATGAAACTACATCGATCTGCCTAAACTAGCTCTCATTCATTCAAACTTTTACATATTTTTATATTTTGTGCTCATTGACGAATGTGGGAAATATGCAATATGTATCGGAATTTTCTACAGATCTACATAGATGTGAAATGATCAACCTGTGCGGAGTAGCTTCCTCTCACCCCGTATCATGGCTAGGACCATAGAAATTGTAAAAACAGGAGAAATGACATCGCGTGCGCTGTTCCAAGCTCAACGTGCTCAAGATTAATCGCATGCGCCGCTTCGGACACAGAGTCTTCCTATGATTCACATCGCGAAGTTTGCTTATAATACAGCGTTTACATGTAAAAACTAAATTTAAAACCTTAATTCACAAGCGATTTAGAAGCGCTCGTGGCCCCGCGGACTCAGTGCTCTGTAAACGATCACTGAATTACGCAACTTTCACTATGGCTGGTCCTCGGATGGGTGACCACTTTGTGGCATTTACATTTGCGAGCGTTTCCGTGCTTCGAAAGGCACGTTAAGCCGTTGGTCCCGGTTTCCAGTGACATGGCAGTCGTTATGTCAAGTTGAAGGCCTTATGGGCGGCATGAAAAATTTCAACAGCAGACACACGCAGGTTGTGGCAACCTGCGTCTGTCTATTTCAACACGGCAATTGGCTCACCACCCATTACGTGGGACAGGAATACACATGATGAAAACTGGGCATACAATAATATGCCTCTGCCACCCCTTCGGGGATGAGGTGTGATAGATAAATAAATAAATCACAAGCCATGGATAATATCTATGGTACGCGATTCCAGGGTTAGTTATTGATGGTTTTAATCGTACCAACTTTATTGTTGAGAATCTCGTGGCTACACACAAGTGCCATTTCTCCTGTTTTTGCGATTTCTATGGTTAGAACAGTGATTACCCACGTTTCCAAACTGTCTTTACAAAAAGTGATCGCACCATCGAAGGCGACAAATAGCTATGGATGGAGCAGTGCCTCACGCGGTCCCATCGCATGACTCCGCCTATCCATCGCACATATCCTTACGCGCTTAACGCTTACTGCTTCTCCTTATCTTTAAGTATTATTCTAGAGATTTCGAGTACCAAACGTCACCATTTTCATTCTCGATATGGCCTTTTAGGAGCTTACCTAGCTAATGATTAGATTAAGAAGCTAGTAACGTACCTATATTCATTTAACTCTCAGGCACATATTTTATTCTGTTTGTGGGCTTGGGACTTTTAACTGCATTCCTAACGTGACCATACGTCCCTTTTCCGGTTCTCCGTTCTGGTGTCCCCAAAGATTGCTTTTGAGGATTGCCTCGGGACGCAAAATTGTCCCGTTTTCCCAAGTCGAGTGAATTTGATATGGACAAAGCGATAGATCTTTATGACTATTCCCGAGTGAGCGCGAGCGTGCAACATAATCAATTGCTGCCATTCCCGCGCACTTTCGGTTAAATATTAAAAAATAGCACATTTGTAAAATACCGGGATCTTGTGGGCGTCGTGAATCCCGATCGTTTGCCAAAGCTATCGAGGGAAACTTCTGTCATTGTGGATTACCACTCCTACATAAAACCGACGGTAGTTTTGCCCAAAGTGTCAAGGAGAAAGCTGGACTATTTGGATTTCTTTTTCCATGAACGACGGGGGCGCTTTGCCGTCCGGTATCCTCTGGTGTGGAACAGCCGTGGAATAAACTACTGCCAGAAATTAATTTCCTTTAGCAAGGCGAGGCAAGGTCCGGCGGGAGCAGTAAGGTTGAGCCTGAGTTGTGTACGGTATAAACACGTCTTTTCCAGCATTTATTTACCATGAAACAAGGCTTTATGGAAGACCAACACTATTATACTGTGCTCAAAAAAGGTGACAAGACCGAAGCGTCCAATAACAGACCTATAGCCGTCACCTCCGTGCAATCATAACCATATCATGGTCCGGCGGGAGCTAAATTCTGCCTCTGTGGCGCGGTGGGAGTGTTTCCGACTGCTACGCAAGAGGTCCCGGGTTCGATTCCTAGGTCGGAACAAATATTGGTGTGATCCATAAATCTGTGTTTCGGAGTTTGGGTGTTTCCTATGTATAATATACATGTATTTAGAATATATAAGTATGTTTATCAGTTATCTAGATCCCATAACACAAGCTAATATTAGCTTACTTTGGGATAGATGGCGCTGTGTGAAAAGTGTCCCACAATATTTATTTATTTATTTATCATAGGCAGTAGAACTTGGAATCAATATGAACTCGGCTCTTGAGGTACCCTTACGAACACCACCTCCTCAATGATCAGCAGTAAGGCATTGTTAATCGACTAACAATTTTCTTGGGTATCTCACACACTGCTGGGCAATGACCATTAAGTGTAAGGCGATATTTCTAAGCGCGTTTCGCGTAAGCAGTAGGTGTAGCTAAGCAGCTACACCTACTGCTTGACCTGAAACTGATAGGTCTTAGTCCTCTAAATTCGTTTAAAGTTCAGTAAGCACTGAACTTTAAACGAATTTAGAGGACTAAGACCTATCTGTTTATACACATAAATATCGGAGACCAATCGCGAGGACAACAAAATCCCAACCCCCGACTGCCATGCCAGCACACCAATCGGGAACTGTAAGACTTCACTGCCCTTGCGCTTGGAAAATTAGATGTTGTGTGCTTGACAGAAAGCATACGACATAAATCTTTCTCATTCATTACATCCATCAATTCGTTTCATCTTATCTTCCATTCTTCCCTTAACATTCCACGCAGCTACCCTGCACTCCGTCCTCCACTTCCCGTGGTGGCACGCCCTAACATCATTCGCCGTGGTGGCACTCGTGACACCCTGATTTTTCTGCATATTATTGACATTAACGGCATTCATTGCTATGCGGATGACGTACAGGTGACACTTATTACGTGGGTCGCACCAGTATCACTGGTAACTTGTTTGAAATCGACGTTACTCTTGCAAGTGTCCGATTGGGGTAGACTAAATCTTGTCCATTTTAACCCTGCCAAGACTCAAATTTGTGTATTCACCGCTAAGAAAGTTCTATTTACTATAGCGATACAATTCCAGGGTTCAACTCTCCAAATCTCCAATATTTTCGAGATCTTTGGAGTTAAAACTTCTAGCGACGTTTAGTTCCGTAGTCTAATTAATTAAATACAGAACGTACGATCTGCAAATATTTGACAGACTTCGAAACAGAATTATGTGCTTAATTCGCCGATTTTATTAATACATGTTCATCGAGAATCGCACTTGATGGGACCCATCAAGTGCGATGGGGCTCTACTGAGCTTATTGCAGTAGTTTCTTGATGTAGCCTTACCTATTCATCGGGCGTGGATGTTACAATACTCTCCCAACCTTAGTATAATTATTATACCTCTGCCAACCTTACCTGCAAGATGTTGTTGCATAATGCGCAATAGATAACAGATCCATGAACAAAATTACCCTGTGGTATTCGAATGATCAGGGAGAATTCGTAGAGAAGGCTCCACTTAAAAGCTCACTAAAACGTGTTAGGTGAGGATGGAGCTAAGAAGTTTATTTTTATAGTAGATAGGTAGACGGCAGTGGCAAAAATTATGGGTCCTTAGCTTCCAGAGTATTCACTAATATTTTGAATAGGACAGGTACGGTATAGTTGGCATAAGCTTCTTCGTACGTCTTTAAAGCGCTCGCAGCTCCGCTCTGGTAATATCGATCAAAGTCATTAAGCCTATTTGATGTCCTTATTTTGGCTTGCAGTCGTCCATAGACGGTGACCACTATGGATCAGGTGGAGTCGTATGCTTTTCTGCCACCTGAGTAATATAAAAATACTACTACGATATTACGTACAATAAGCCCCTATCGGAAATTTGGAATAGGGGCTTCTTTCGCGTTTACTTTACTATTGGATTGTGGATTGCGGATTTAGGAAGGTATATTCATACCAAACTACAGCTTTATAGTATTCAGGGCTTCTAACCTATGCAGCGTTCAGACAAATTGCCGGACATGGCACAACCCATTGGTTTCTTGTTTATAGACAGAACCCTAAAAATCTTATCGTTAAATGTCTGTGAGATTGATAGCTAGACTGCGTTCACTCACGCTCACTTCTGTTGGTAGTAAATTTAATCGCGCTTCATGTGGCATGACATGGCATGTGTCAATGATTCATAATAGTATCTGCTATCAGTCAATTATTCGCTCAGATAAGTACCTACACCGGTATTCCATTTATGGACGATAACTACCTACCTACCTATCTTGTTATGAATGTTACTAAATAAGATAAATAACTATTTCATATTATAATGTGGATAAGATAATGATGATAATTTCGCCCTTTAACGTGGTACTTTGCCTTACACATAGTCTTTTCCCGCAACCTTGAAGACCGTCTCACCGGTTCTTTAATCTACCTTATGTTTGCTGAAGACTGAACACAGTCAAACACAGTTGAAGTCTAGAAGTTTTCTCCATCAGCCATAAGTTCTTTGACACATAATGGCGCCCTATTGCCACTCTGTAGGCACGTTGGATTGGCAATAGGCCGCCATTATGTGTCAATTGGCAATTCTTTCACGTATGATCTCGTTTACGAGTTTATCCTTCCAAGGATAAGAAGATGGTTTCTAGACTTTATAAGCAATTGTAAAAAATGTTATGATTGAAATATTAGTTCCAAGCATCGGGTATCAACATTAATTTATTATCCATACTGTGTCCAGAGATGAAATATTTCATTAACCGTCTCATAAACGACAGACAGACTCGTAAAAAGTTCAAAGCCACAGTTTCAAACAAAGCCTTGGAGCCTTCACATGTAAACAAAACGATAAACTAAGAATAATTTATAAAAGTCCTCAACTTTGTGGCTTTGTAATATATTTTTATATATCTATAACTAACTTAGATTATGAGACCCTTCAAAACGACGAATAAGACTAGTTTTATCTTCTATATTATGTACATTATACTACAATCATTTATTTTGTTTCAGTGTACGAAGTGTAATGCACAAATATATGGAAAAGAAGAATGAAGTAAATTTTGACAAAATATTCAATCAAGTTTTAGGTGAGTACTCATTTATCAGTAGTTGTTAGAGAACATAGTATTCCTGGCCTGCTCTATATCCACAGTACTTCGGTGTTTCCGTATTTTAGTGTCAATTATCTATCCAACATTTATTTGTAAAAATATCTGTTTCATGGGATGTAATGTTCATACATTACATAATGGTTTGATGACTTTTGTTATTAGTTTTGTCGGAATACGAATTAATACAAATTCATAATGCAACAACGCAGGCAGGGTTGGGAGGTCGAACGGCAAGACTGAATAGACTTCTTCCAATAATGCCGAAACACCAAACGATAGCTTCGCCTAGCGGGTCTTCTCTCACTCTTCATTTCCTTATGTCATAATATCATTAAATTCAAGAATAGGAATAATTAAATTCAATAAAATCAGTACAGTCTAATTACAGAACTCATTAAATTAGTAAACATTTTAGTCCTTCCCCATCAACTTCGTGGTGCACCACGAGTTCGGTGCTTATTCCGTTTCTGTTCTATTAGACGTACTGCTAGACAGAATCAATAATCACATTAACATCCTCCATGGTTGCTTATGAATGGACTATGGTGATGATATCGCGCTAGCGGACGAGAACAGACATGTTAGAGTGTGGAAGGAGTTGTTTGAAAACGGCGGTAGAAATTGAAATGTGGCCAAGACCGAGTTGTCTGTATGTATGTAATGTTCCAATACGTAAGAAAGTAACAGTGATTCATAGCAGTGTAGAGAACTGCCATTATCTAGCAAAAATAACGATATCGATAGCATACATGAGCAACTATGGAGGCTTTTCATGCGAGTTCCTGATGCTGTCCGACAATTCGTCTAATATTACACTGAACAGAAGCGGACTAAGGACCGAACCCTGGTGTACCCCGACGGTGATGGGGAAGGGTTTCGTGTCGCCAACAGCAGTCCGAACCATGGAATGAGAGTCACAGTTCATGTCCCGGATAGTGTCAATATAGACCTCTGGAACCCCTTTGGACCGCAGTGCCCACCAGATCATCGCACGAGGAACACAGTCGAAGGCCATGCAGTAGGTAACATACAGTGCAGAGGCGTGTTCTTCGACCTGTATTTCTCTGCGACAACCCTCAGGGCAAAAACAGGGTCCGTGGTCCCATAGTCCCATATCACTCGTGAGAGTCCTGAGCCATTTATCATACTAGATATTAGTGACAAATACCCTCAGTTGAAAACTTTCAAATTTCTACCTACTTTGACCACCTCGTTTATTCCATGTAATTCTGAACAACTAACCAGGTTTACTTAAAGTCCTCAATTGATATAAATTAAACGTAAATTATTTCTAGCGTGACATTTAGAGACCAAGACAAGGCATTTAGGCTGTACAACATCACTATAACTGTTTCAGTGTCTGCTCCACTCTTGAAATGTTGTCATAATACGACATCTTTGCTGAGCTTGAGCATCCTCAATATTGTATAGAGAAATCTTGATTGCTAGACCTGATCCTGAGTGTTCACATAACAAGAAACATTTCCAATGCACCCGAAAATTCTTCATTCCACATATAACATAAATTATGTAGTGCCACTGCACTACATAATTTATGTTATATTGGGTGCACTCACCCAACTCATTCGTAGCTGCTAGATATTCTTTAGGTTTTTTATAAAAGCAACTGTTGAGATCTGAGTTGAAGCTTCGGATGCAGGAGGGATTGCCCCTACAGTATTTAAGTACTACCCATATTAAGTTCGTTTTCCTAAATTGATATAAAAATTTACGAGATTTATATTAATGATGTCAAGCGTAAAACCAGCTGCATTATACAACATATAGGCACAGTATAAAGAGTAAACCTATCAGTAGCGTTACGCCTTTGAAGTTGTCAAAAATGCCGACAACGTCTAGACAGTGATGCTTGTAGGGTTGTCACAAGTATACAAGGCTGATGTTTTTTATAATTTATTTATTAACTCGTACTCGCAATCAACTATCAACATTGTAATATAATATCTTAATCTTAATAATATTATAAATGTGAAAGTTTGTAGAGATGTTTGTTACTCTTTCACTTAAAAACTACTGAATAGATTTTAATGAAACTGTACAATAATATAGCTTATACATCGGAATAACACATATACTTTTAATCCCGGGAACAAGTTCTTATGGGAAACGGGAACGGGAAAACTTCTCTACACGGGCGAAGCCGCGGGCGTCAACTAGTATGTATATAAAATAAGTCAATAATATAAATACCGGTTTAAAAAAAAGGATCTGAGATTTCATCAATTGCCGCACACGGAAGTAAATAAGGTTCATTTCATGTCAAATCGATAGTTTTTTTTTATGAGAAAGCGTTTACAAAATGGCTGCCGCGAAGTAGATATAAAATTATGGGGTTTCTAGCAATCAATATGGCCGCCGAACTATTCTTATAAAATTTCATGTTGGGTATCGTATAAAGGCTTTTTTGGTATGCTGAGTACGAATTTCGTGTTAATTTTGCAATCCAATATGGCCGCCGCGTCATGGTTTTCAAATTTCATGTGGGGTATCGAATAAGGGGTTTTTTGGTATGCTGAGTACGAATTTAGTATTAATTTTGCAATCCAATATGGCGGCCGCGCTGTGGTCATAAAATTTCATGTTGGGTATCGTATAAGGGACTTTTTGGTATGCTAAGCACGAATTTCGTGTTAATTTCGCAATCCATAATGGCCACCGTGTCGTTATAAAAAAAATCAAGGGAATGGGAGCATGAACCAGGACTGGGAATTGACGATGAGAACTAGGGATGAGAAATGGGAATTGGAAGCTGGGGATGGGAACTGGGAATTTAAACAAGGGTGAGCTGATCTCATATTATTATGTTTCTTCTTTTCACGGGTATCTTCTTTTTTTTTATGAAGATACCCAGGTTTTTGGTAGGCGTACATGGGGACATACTGGTCTAACACGCAGAGGCCCTTTGAGAATTTTAATCTAAAAGGAAATGGGGCCCACACTGCAGACAGTCCACGCCCGCCTTTTGTAGAAGAACGATAATGGATCACCTCCAATGGGAGTTAAACTATTGTAAAATATGCTAACTAAGAAATGGGCTATTGAGTTGGGGGTTTGATGAACTAGGTGATTATAACTATGGATAAAGGCGGCGTCTGCCATTTTAATATCTGCTTATCCTAATTTTGGCAGACGGTGACTCGCCAACTCGCTAGATGGGTCCCCTATACAATCGCCATAGGCATGATAAGCCTGTAAGGCGACAGACACCGATGTGAGCGGCTTGGGGTGTCGAGCGGTGCGGCGCCGGTTTTACCATCGCGGGTCAGACCCGGAGCGGGCTTCCCCGTAGTCATGCCCTTGAAAATGACACTTCCACCCCCGAGCATATAGCTCTGGCTCCCTCCCTCTGACCGGCCAATTAAGGCAAGCCAAGGTAGCACTCTCACTGCTCACCCGTTAGCCCATTAAATGCTAACCGGAAACAGAAGGGCAACAAAACTCTGAGGAATCGGGACCGATGTGTAGCCATGCACATTCAGCTCGCCACAAGCTGCCCTGCGGATGTGAGCTTTTCAATAACTTTCTGATACATTTTTTTGTTGATATCAGATAGTGGATGACTCAAAAAGCAAATCTACTTTACCCTCATAAGGTTGCGTTAATCCTATAAAAGATTACAACTGTCCTCGAGGGGTATATTATTATTATTATTAATTTGTTCAATTTGTCTCCGCCCCGATGAGCACTCTAAGAAAAAAAAATTTTCTATGGAGATTCGAAGTTCGTCGGGTATATTAGGTATATTATTAGTAGTAAATGAGTTAATGATAAATATTTTCGGTATTTGACTAACTGGACTTAATGCTACTGTTGCTTTCAACTAAAAAATATTGGTTACGATTTGAACAAGTTTAAATATTAATTATGACGAAAAACTTGATCACAGGATAACATAGTATAGAGTATAGTTATAATCCCACATGTGTGGCTCCGCATACCATAATTATCTTATGCGATACCCAACATGAAATTTATAACAGTTGGCGCGGCGGTCATATTGGATTGCAAAATTAACACGAAATTCGTACTCAGCATACCAAAAAAACCCTTTATACGATACCCAACATGAAACTTTATATCCACGGCGCGGCGGCCATATTGGATTGCAAAATTAACACGAAATTCGTACTCAGCATACCAAAAACCCCCTTATACGATACCCAGCATGAAATTTTAAAGTCACGGCGCGGCGGCCATGTTGGATTGCAAAATTAACACTAAATTCGTACTCTGCATACCAAAAAACCCCTTATATGATACCCAACATGAAATTTTATAACTACGGCTCGGCGGCCATATTGGATTGCAAAATTAACACGAAATTCGTACTTAGCATACTAAAAAACCCCTTATACGATACCCAACATGAAATTTTATATCCATGGCGCGGCGGCCATATTGGATTGCAAAATGAACACGAAATTTGTATTTAGAATATTAAAAACCCCATGAATTAAAGAAATCTATACATAAATTCAAAAATCATAGCAAGCAGTCGTGAATGCGTCAGCCCTGAAAGACTGTCCCGAGCCACTAACAATATTTTGTTCGCAGCTCGGGACAAACCCTCCCGCGTCTCGTCCCTTGTCCCCCGCACGATTGCTCTGTCTAGACAGCTTCGTCGACCGACTGTATGTCTTTCGGCTGTGATATAGGTAACATTCTTGTCTAATCTCTTCAACTAGAGAGTTGCAAATCAATTTTCATTGCCGTTCAAAATTATGTATTGTTTCGCCAGTAATCTACTGCACCAAGTCGCAAGAGTTTACAGAAACGTAGACTAAAATAGTTAGGCGTTCCAAATGTTTGTTAATTCCATATGAAACGTATAACCGCAAGCGCTCTAAGTTTAGCATTGCCTTAGTATTCCAAGCAAGTTTAATTCAAATTCACTTTCGTAACAACTTTCTTGTGGGGATTTGGATCGTAAATAAGATTAAACGTAAGCGAGGCGAATAGGCCGCGTCGTTGGTTCTCTATACAGCTATGCACGCGGGATTATTGTTACTGCGCACAATTACTTTGCCTCTAATGAAGTAGTCTTCTGTCGCTAAGAACTCTTGTATTTCCTCGTAATCAGTTTCGTTTTATGTTCGTTTTCATCTATTCTTGGTAACTCTATGTACTTATACATGTCTTTCTGCCTTCGTACGAGTGTAATAAACCTGCTGTAATCTCTACAAATATTACTCTGTAGTATAGAGAATACACTCACTGAGCAGTATTATACCTACTAGTTCCCAGCCTAAAAAAGCCACAATTGATATAATTGATATGCTATACCTGTTGTTGTCTTGCAAAATTTACCACGATTTGGTCTTGAAGTGGATCTCCTATATTGATTGTCATTATAGCAGTATAAAGATTTACCCTCATTCCAGTGAGTTGTCAGCCCAGGCGAAATGCAGGTTATATTTTGGACCCTATAATATGTTATCAGATAGGGTTGTGTGTGTTCGGAACTATATCAACTGCTGTTGAAATGATTTTTTTACATTTATTACTAAAAAATATGAGCAGAATATACATCCCTAATTGAACGATGAAAGCAGAGCTTGTTATTGACACCACACCAGTGACAATCTCTAGATGTATTGCACCGATATTTATGTGTGCTGTGAGAGCACTTCAATTTAGCAGATTTCTCTGGAGGAAACGCGTGCGCTTTATGACACATATACTTACAAATACCTACTTACTTCAGTACATGCATTTATTTCTCGTATATGGTATGTAGTAAACACCTGTAACATATTTATTATAATTTTATTGCTATGTATAATGCTCATTGAACGTTTAGGTATTACGCGTGCTGTATTAATTAAAATTATGCATACAAAAATATTATAAAGTTAATTAGTAATTAAGAGCGTGAAACATAATTAATTTGTCGCTATAAAGGTCAACTAATTATGATAACATCATGTCACCAAAGTGGGAAATATATGTTTTTTATAAAATGTCAAGATAGAACAAGACTGAGTGCAAACCCCCCCCAAGAGTATCCCCAGTCCAGGTGCGGTCCCATGAAGCAGAAAATCTGAGCGTAGATGCATATGGTCACCCGTCCGTGACCAGCCATAGCGAAAATTGCTTAACGCAGTGATCGTTTATAGAACACTGAGACCGCGGGACCACGACTCTCGCTAAAACTAGACCATGGCCGGACCGATTTGACTGATTTTCATATTGAAAGGTTTGTAAAGGTTCAGGGTAGGTTTAATCGGTTAGAAAGAAACAAAATAAATAAAGCAAAAAATAAATATGATCATTAAATTTTTCAATACAAAATGTTCCTGCCTGGGAAATTTAGATATACTTTGAGTCTCTTTTGTTTTTTGTTTGGAAATTTAAAAATAGTCACTTGGTTGAAATGTACGATGAGAAATTTGTCTGTGTCATATTTCATTGCTGTAGTATGAGTTTCGATCTCTGAAAATAGACCATTTTGTTACGATACAGAAGAGTTCTGTTTCAGGAATGAAGAAATAAAAAATAATAGTGTTAGTTGATTGTCGAAAAAGAAAATATGCACTAGATCGTTCAATAAGTCCCGAGACTCACTTGGAAATGGCGTATATATTTAAAACTCTTTTGATTTTTAAAAATTACTGGCCTTCAATAAAAAATATGTGTCAAATTTTTAAAAATGGAACATTAAAATATTGATTTTGCAGACATTTAAGTGACACTACGTACGCTTGTAGTTTCGATACAATGGAAAAAAAACTAGTTTCGCGTGTTGATAAAACATTATTTTTTAATAGTAAAAATACCGTTGAAGCACAGCAATGGCTTATAAAATGTTATGCGGGATAAGCTCCCTCTAAAGCAACCATTTGTCGGTGGTACGCCGACTTCAAACGCGGTCGTATGAACACAAATGATGGGGAACGCTCAGGTCGTCCAAATGAAGCAGTGACTCAACAAAATATTAACCAAGTCCTCAATATCGCAATGGAAGATCGGAAGATAAAAGTGCGCGAGATAGTGAAGATTTCAGCTGGTAGTGTTTTCACTATTTTACATAAAAATTTGGCCATGAAAAAGCTTTTTTCCAAGTGGGTGCCGCGTTTGCTTATAACTGGTCAAAAGGAACAACGTATCAATGATTCAGAGCGATGTTTGGCGCTGATGAATCGTAATAAAAAGGATTTTTTACGTCGGTATGTGACAATGGATAAAACATGGATACACCATTTTACTCCGGAATCCAATCGGCAGTCAGCGGAGTGGAGAGCGGCTGGTGAAAGCCGCCCAAAGCGGCAAAAGACTCAGAAATCGGCCGGTAAGGTTATGGCGTCTATATTTTGGGATGCTCATGGAATACTTTTCATCAACTACTTTGAAAAGGGGCAAAATATAAATAGTGACTATGACATGTGCTTTTCGGAGCGATTGAAGTACGAAATTGGGGATAAACGGCCTCAAATGAACAAAATGAAAGTGGTGTTTCACCTGGACAACACGCCTTGTCACAAGTCTGTAAGAACGATAGCCAAAATTAATGAATTGGGCTTTGAATTGCTTCCTCATCCCCGTTATTTGCCAGACTTGGCCCCCAGCGATTACTGGCTGTTTGCAGATCTCAAAAAAATGCTCCAGGGTAAGAATTTTGACTCAAATATTGAAGTTATCACGTCAACGGAGGCTTATTTTGAAGCCAAAGACAAATCGTTCTACACGCATGGGATAGAAAAGTTAGAAAAGCGTTAGAGGGACTGTATCGCTCTTGGAGGAGGCTACGTTGATGAATAAAAAAAAATATAAAAAAAAACCTTGTTTTACTACTTAGTCTCGGTACTTATTGAACCACGTGTTAATTCCATAATCTACATATTATACAACAAAGTCTTTTCCCGCTGTCTGTACCTATGTATGCTTAGATCTTTAAAATTACTCCACGAATTTCGATGCGGTTTCTTTTAATAGATAGTTATTCATAAGAAAGGTTTATATGTATAATTTGTTAAGTTTTTGTATACATTTACTAAATTATAACTATATTTGTTGGGGGTGTCGAAAAAAAAGCCGTCGTGAAGCTTTCAACGAAAACGCTGCTTAAACCCTTTGAGTTATACCAAAATAATGATTGGTGTTGAGTATCTAATATAGGTCTACAAAAAAGTCAGCGACAGTATAAATCTATCTCTTAAGGAAAACATACTATATCGATTTTAATACTTTAAAAAACCAGCAATAATAAATTGGTAATTTGAAGGCTATTTAAACAAATACGTTATTAATCCTTTCCATTTTTTATAAGTTAGTTGGCTTCAGTATTTCATAAAAAATATTTTGTCTCTTTACGCCTTGCAAATTAAAAAAATATCTTAGGAGATATGGCAACATCAAAGTAATGAGCAAAGAAATTAATTTCGTGTAACCATAATTCGATCGGGCCGAGCAGGCGTACTGGAGAGCGGAGGAGTAATCAACTAATTTGGAAAATGTTCATACATTATTGTGAAATTAATAAACTACGGGATTAAATGGGTGCCACGGGGCTCGACGTAGTCGTGGGTGAAGTCGGGCGGGTCAGCTAGTAGCTTTAAAAAATTTACACTGAATCCTTTTGTACATTCTCTCTTTATTGATCTTCTCTCATCTCGGTTTTATACCAATCCTGATGCCCAGTACGGCCGCTGTATGTAGTCTTATTTGATACGTTAAAAGTGATATGCGCCACAGATTCGTCCAGTAGACAATAAGGGAACCGGTATGAGATAGATTATCTTGGACTGGACCTATAAATTCCCATACTAAATTCTGCTTCAACCTGTTGTTGGTACCTACGAAGTCTCACTCAGGCGGGACACCAGATTTTTGAAATGTGATTTGTACTAATGTTGAAAGTAATATGAATAAAGTTGTTAATAGATATAAATAAAATAATTTTAGTTATTTTTACCTTTAATTATTACTTTATTAATAATTTTACAATTGTTACCTTTAATTTTATTAAAATGCACTTAACCAGTTCCCAGATTTTACTAATACAAAGCCATAAAAAAGCAGTGTCCTAACCATTTTCATGCTTTCTTTGTTTGTCACATAAAACAATTCGCTTAAAAATATGATACGACACATCGAAACAGTACCTGTGAAATACCATACCATGCCTAGCAGATATTTTGTCGAAAGCTTTGATTTGTGTAAATCTCGAAGTACGAAGATTTTAGTACAAGATTTTCCTTCACATTTTTTTTGTATAATTATGTGCTGTATTAGCGCATCATATAAATTACAATCTAGCCATAAGACTAATAAGTAATTACACTTTAACCTAATCTGCTAATGTAGAGTAAAATTATAAGAATGTGTCCATTAACACGTTTCTTAATGTCTTTATTAAGGGGAAGTCACTTTGTTCATGTGTTCTTTAAAAGTTGCACTTATTGCATTGCACTATGTTACACTGACACTTCACTAAACTAATTCAAAGGGTTTTGTCCTTTTTAGTCTTCTCACTAAATCTGTATGGTCAAGGTGTTGAATAGCCTCGACATTTACATGATAATGAAGTCGTTTTTGATGAGCTTCGGCATACTTTTGTACTACATTAGCTACGAGATCCACTTTAAGGTCTCTGTGAAGGTCGTCATTTCTAATGTACCAAGGAGCTTTAACGATGCCCCTAAGTACTTTGTTCTGAAATTTTTGTATCACTTGGATGTTACTTGATTTGGTACAGCCCCACAGTTGTATACCATAAGTCCACACTGGCATTAAGACTTGTTTGTACAAAAATAATTTGTTGTGCACTGACAGTGAGGAATGTTTGCCTAACAGCCATTGCTGTTGTTTTTTGCCATAGCCATTGTTTTATGCTTGACGACCTTATTTGCAGTAATTTTGACACTGTCGCCGTTTCTTCGTAGTAAAACACACTAAACTCTGACATTTGGCATGATCTAGTCTTATGAGAATGGGAAATGGCAATATGAGTAGATCAATTTCAATACAAACTTCAACTGAATAATCAATGTAAATCATTATGAAGTATATACATACACTCATATTGTCACGCCTTTATCGCCGAAGAAATAGGCAGAGGCATACTATACGCCCACATTTCACCGTATGCATTTTTGCATTATAATTTATTATTGTTAATTTTTTTAGTTTATGAAAGAGAGTTAACCTCCGCCCTCCCCTGTTACGAAACGTATGTAGGACTAGTGTGCGTTACTGATGGTTGTATTTTTACTACCAATATTTCACTGATCTTTCCATTTTTTGTATTTTACTATCCTTTCCACAAATCCTAATTTCTATATCAAATCTGAAATAGAAATGAAATAAATTTCTCCGTTTCGCTCGTAACGTCCAAACAACTAGAATCTAATGTGGAACTTGGAAGTAATTCAACAGGACTCTGCTTTAACTGCGCACCCTGATTGAAGGGTGCCTCATTTTCTATCAATATTGACCAATTATTTTCTTGCTAGGAAATTGCTTTGTAAGCTTATTAAAGTAGCTTACTGATTCAATTTCATGTTCTTTCTAGATAAGTACCCAATACCTAACTTACCAGTTTATAGTCTTCTAAGACACATCTACATACTTCATATTGGTGTTCTGTTTATCGGCTTACTAATAACCTTTCATAGTTGTATCTCGTCCTTTTCTAACTGTTAGTAGACCGGACAATATTAGTTATAATACCATTACTTTAGAAGAAAAACATTACTGAAGAAAGGGCACAATATCCATATAATTTTTTTGTTGTATTTTCTACATTTCAACTACCACACACTGTCGTATTGTAGTTACTGTGTCTGGTTCGTTTTACGCCTTATTGTTTTTTCGGTCCCATATTGTGAAGTGATTGATATATTTCCGCTGAAATATTTTCTTGTACGATACCTAGCCATCGTTATTAGTATAAAATAAAAAGCAAATTGCACGTTTCTTAAAATCACCTGTTAACTTGAAAGTTAAATTATCTAAAATTACACGTATAAAGTTCAATTTAGACCGAAAAACGAAAATCGTCCCGATTTGATCATTCTGCCAGAATGATGAAAACTCGCCTGGCACCGGTCGGATTGAAATATTCATCAGATTGCAGTACCTCATTGAAACAAACTGGAAATATTTTCAAGATTTCGCCTACATGATGTGGGTAACGCCGGCACACCCGTAAATATTTTGTTGTTTATTCTTTTAATCTAAATAGAAAAACGATGTGTAGTACTTATAGCATTTATTATGAATTCCAGATCAAATGAGCAATACGTAAGTATTTTTCTTTCTCCCTATTTATTACACTTTATTAACTAACTAAAAACTATCTTCACGCTGTATCCCTGATGGGGTAGCCAGAGAGGACAGATCGCCAGGCTTTGCGATACATGCATACTTATTTCGCTTCTTGCAGATTCATCAATCGCTTCATACACTCACGTCTGGTTATCCGAGTACTCTTTATTTTTATGAAATCAAAAGTACACTTTATTAAATCTTTTATATACGTCTCGGGACTTGTTCGGACATTTCGGACAAAAATCTTCTACAAAGAGGATGCCATTTCGACGATTATTGAAGTGAAACTTCTTTATCGATGTTGAGTGAAATTTTATAACTGTAAAAAATTTAGTAAAGAAGTTTCACTTCTTACCGGTGTACTCTGGTACACACACATATTTTTTAGTACCTACTATTTGTCGCTTTTTATCTATCTATAAATGAGTAATCACAAAAATCAACAAAGCTAATTAAGTATGTATTCTCTTATAATCATGATGTAACTTAGATGACACCTCTCTAGGGCTCATACATCTGAAAAAGATAGAATTAATACAAGAACAGACATGGGGTCTAGACTATATCTAGACTAATAAATATAAACTCTATAACTAGACTAATTGCTATTATTTTGCTTCTTCCAACCAATAAATGTATCATGGTCATATTTGTCGAATTCTGGTGACATTTAATGACATGTATCGTATTTGACCATTTAGATGTAGAGCAGTAAACCATCGTCTTCTGGTATGAAGTTTATGCCTAAATCCATTTGTTTTTCGGGGCCGTCAATGGATCCGCCCTCGTATATCGGATTGTGATTTATGGCGTACCCACATTTATGCTCCGCATGACCGGAATTAATGTTTTGAACGCTACTTGTGTATCTGTGGAAGTGTAGTCTGTTGTCGTGACCCTGTTCCTACTTAATAAATAAATATTGAACGAATTTTGTTCAGGATGTATTCCATTAGATAAATGTTGGTCAAAATATAAAAAAAGAACTTGTGCTGTTTCTCTATGTTGTTTTGAATAGAGTTCTAAAAACAACCTTAAAATAAACCTCGTCCAGTTAATTTTCTACCTTGCACAAAAGTTTAAATTAGGGCTTTTTTGTCTTATTGTTAATGAGCGTAGAAATGGCCACAAAGTAAAAATACCGCGCATACCTTAAAATTGTTATTATTACTTATTTATTACATAATGATTTTTGCTTATTGCTACAAGTTCTATTATAAATTGTATCTATTAGAAAATTGAGGAAATTTTATGTGATTGAGCCTCTATATTGCGATACAATAAATATTTTAGGCAGGTTTTGCTTGCACATCTGTTTTAACATGCGAAGGATCTGTCGACAATCAATAGACGTCATCCATCACACAAGTTAGGAGCTCACATGTAAGGCTAAGATTTGATATTTCTGTTTTCATATTAACCTTTTCAAAGACTTCCTTATTACTTGTTTCTTTAAATTGTATAAACATAATTTGGAAAAACAGCCCAGTGACTTAAATTAAACAAAAATCGAAAACACATCTTGGGAAAAAATCACCCCGTAAGACTTTTCCCTTGACCACGAGTATTTCGCCTTGCTATACCTATCTAAAGTATCTTTCGTTAGAACGTCACACTGATTTACTAATTAGACTCTAAAGTAAATGATTGCAGTATTGGTCGAGAGGACGATATTACACTGAAACTCTCGGGAGCAAGTTGCAAATGCAATTTACGGTGACCCCATTTCCGCTAGTAGGTTGTAAATAACTTTATCGGATTGTCCCGTACTGAACATTGTAGGACTATACGATACTCATTCGATTATAGACACTCAATACTTAGTTCAATACTATACTAATATAGTAAACATTTTTCGTTTAAAATGTAATTAACCTATCGTAACCTGAGATGGCTCTGTTCTAATTTTCGCTATAACACATGGTCCTAGACCTTCCACATACAGTCCCTCCCCGCGACCTTTAAGCTACACCTATGTCAGTCCCTCTGGCTGGGGGTTGTCCTACTATACGGTTACTGAGTCGCTGTCTCTACTTAGAACACTTCCGTCAGCCAGCTGTTCTACAGATGTAGACCTACCCATTGCTATTTTAACCTGATTTCTCTGCGAGCTATGTCGACCATTTTGGTTCTCTGATGGAAAACTCATACCTGAGTTTATCACTCCAATAAACTCCATGCATTTGCTCGATAGCTCGCTGGGTGATTTTAAGCGTATAAGCACTGTAAGTGTCCATTTCGTAAACAGTAGGTGGTAGAAAGCAATTTGTAGACTTCCATCTTCGAGCATTGGAAGAAATTTGTGGGAATTTTTTTTTTCATTGCGGTATTGGCAATGAGAAAACTTGACACACTGCAGGTGGCTGTCGCTCTCCGCTTGGGCTGCAGAGTGTGTGAACTTCATCTATGCATCTGCGGTACCTTGGTGGAGAGCGATGGTCATCACGCGCTGAGTTGCCGTCGCTGCACAGGCAGGGATGCGCCACCATGCCCTTAACGATTTAATCCGACGTGCATTGGTGTCACTTGGTGTCCCCTGCGTGCTCGAGCCGCTGGGTCTGTCCCGCGCGGACGGCAAAAGACCGGACGGTTTGACCCTCGTGCCGTGGAAGAATGTCAAGTGCCTGGTATGGGACGCCACATGCGTCAGCACTTTTGCCGCCAGTCACCAGCGGCCGCAGCGGACGATGCAGCTCACAAAAAGCTGCAAAAGTATGCAGTGGTCGTATTTTATAATGACATTGACAATTTAATTATATTATTAGTTTTTAATTATGACATGTATACAATAAATAATTTTTATATCAGAATAAAAATTTAGTTCGGCAATGACTTTTATTCATTATAGATATCATGTTTCATAGTAATATTTACTGCTAAACATCTACTCAATCGATATTAATTTAAAAATAATGCAAGTTTCATTCTCCGATAATTCTGGTTCGATTCCCGACTCGAGTACAAGTTTTATTTTAAATCAATGAATAATGTTTTTCTTTTCATCAAAATCGGTGACATGGTTCCTTAGAAGAGATCTTTCTATGTCTTGTAGTTTTAGAGTTGCCCATACTGACCGTTTTAAATGACACACTAGATGACCCCCACAGCTTCGCCGGTGGAATATTTCGACCTCCCGTCGCACCTATTTAATCCCGTCGCTTATAAATTCTACAATTATGTATAAAAATTTGCCCGATTTGTCGACATTTATGACTACTGCTCTGCTCCCCAGTGTAGTAGCGTAATTATATATAGCCTATAGCCTTCCTCGATAAATAGGCTATCTAGTTCCTGAGATTAGCGCGTTCAACCAAACAAACAAACAAACTCTTCAGCTTTATAATATTAGTATAGATTTACTTTGCAGAGACAATACAAGTAGTTAGCATGCTCCATGTGTGCCAAATGGTTTCTGTGAATATGTACATATTAAAATATATATCTTTTTGTTTCAGGTTATTTATTATTTAAGGAATTTTGTGAACAGACGTCTGATGAACCAGTGCCACAATTAAAATTTTATGAAGAGGTAAGCGTGAGATAAGCAATGCTATATGCGTTTCTATCATTGTTGAATATGTATGGACCTGTGTCTAATTTAACGTTTTCCTTCAACAGATTAAATTATATGAAAAACAAGAATGTGTAGAAGAAAGGCGGCGTATCGCTAGAGATATTTATGATAATTTTATTATGAAAGAACTTTTAGCACATTCACATGTAAGTAGAAGAAAGATGTTAATTGTGTTATATAAACGAATACCATCTGTGGTAACCACAAAGCTAATCTCCGAAAGTTCAGGCTACCAATGATTTACGAAATCGTAGTTATTTCTTAATGTGATCTCTCGTTCATGAATTCACTTTGCTTGACTTTTGGAATATTTCTTTCATGATAGACTCACTTCTAAAACTGCTGTTAAGATTAGGTATTTGTACTTTTATTTAAAAAAAATCTCTCTATAACTGCAACCTTCCTACGACCCAACAAATGTCTGCCAGTCGACCCTAATACTTACTAATAATTTTTCAAATTATTTCGATTCATGTAGCACTTTTAAAAAAATAATAACAGCGTATTTATAAATTAATAATTTATTTCAATATCATATGAAAACAATGTCATATGCTAGAAATGAAATTTGCGTAATTGTGCCTGGCAACCTTCTTGGTGCATTTAATTTGAACGCTGCCCCTTCAACTAGGTGAACCTGTATCTCAAGGAGCAAAAAGTAAAACTAGTTATAACGTGTACTAGTTAAATATTACACTTTCAAAATGTGAACGATATTATTCCTTATATGAAGTTAGCCCAATTTACTGTAGCGCCGCCATTCCAGAGCACACCTCTCTCCACCTCCAATAGTATTGGGATCTTTGGTGTTGAGATATCTGCTGACGTCCAATACCGTAGTCATTTAGAGGATAAGGCGAAGCTGGCGTCCAAAAAGCACGGAGTGCTCAACAGGGTGCGGCAGCACTTAACTGCGGAGCAAACACAGGTAGCAAGTGCGGCTACATGTGGAGTAATGCTGTCACCTTTGAGCTGGTGCACCTGAATACCAGCTTCGACCTTTCTACTCTGTAGAAAGGCTGCTATTAGGATTGTTAACGATTCTTTACTAGCAGGCGGCGTCGAGCGTCTTCACGACAGGAGAGACTTCGCCTCCTTATGCGTGTTTTATCGTCTGTTCAATAGTCTCTGCTCTGAGGAATAGTTTGGTATGATGCCTATGGCTAATTTCCATCATCGCACCGCTCGCCATAGACAGGATGTTCACATTCACACCTTGCGTCCGGAGCGCTTGCATACGATTAGGTCCGATAGGGGCTACATTCCGCGTACGCTTAGATTGCGGAATGATTTTTGCTTACTACATGTTTGACAAAAAGTTAGATCATAATTGTTGGAGCTATGGTTGATGCGATGGATTACAATCGTGTACAGTAATGGATCAAATGTAATTATTACTGACAGTATCTGAGACATTATACAGTTATATTTTTGGGTTTTAAATGGATGATGATTTTTTGTAATGCTTTCCTATTTACGTGTAATGATTGAAGATGATCCACTTCATAGTACCAACACATTCTAATAAAAACTATTAACTTAATAAACGTAATGAAAACCGAGAACGTATCACTCAATACCCAACACATCGATTTATTTGCTTTACCTGTAAAGTTATTTCACGATGCCGAGACGAATCCCTTTGGGAACTAAATAAATTTTAATTATGCGAAAGGTTTAAATCCAATGAAATGTCTGGTAATGCAGTGATACTATCTATGAGTTACACACCAATAAATGTATACCTTTGGTTTTGCTTTCCAAATAGTTTGTTATCTATTGCTATGTTATTCGCAGCTTCGAAAGTTGTGTACAGTTTTTGGGGAACACATCGGTTACAATAATACTTTTTAGTTAATCTGTGTTTAGAGAGGACATAAAGCTGAAGCTCGTCAGTCAACATATAATAGTGAAAGTAACTCTGTTGAGAAATTGTAAGAACCATAGTTTAACCTCTAACTAAGCTGATTATGATCCTACTAATAATATAAACGCGAAAGTTTGTAAGAAGAGATGTTTGTTACTCTTTCACACAAAACCTACTGAATGGATTTTAATGAAACTTTACAATAATATAGCTGACACATCAGAATAACACATAGGCTACTTTTTATCCCGGGAACAAGTTCCTGTGGGAAACAGGAAAGAGAAAGCTATATCACGCGTGAGGAGCCGCGGGCGTCACCTAGTAAAATTATAAAGAAATATGTACTTAGAATCCAGGGGGAATTTACTAATGATCGCTAAACCCAACATCGACATACATGAGACCGACACTGTTAGTATTATAATTTATAGAATATTATGCAATACTTTCGAGGAATTCGCTAGAGTATACAAAAACTTTTTGATTTGTTGCAAGAAGTATTAGAAAACAATACTTGACTAATGGTCTCACTCACTCAATACAAGATATTTTGCCAATGAACATGAGAGGTGGAGGTAGAAATATAAAAAAGAGAACTCTGCCCTCCGAGTGTGACAGCTTCGGATGCTATTGGGACTAACTCTAGTAAGGTGATGATGATTTTAAGTAATATCCCAGTACTATGTAAATTTACATCATCATCATCATCCGAGTATCTGTCCCAGTTGCGTCTCGCGACGCCCGGGGTCCGCTTTCCTACATTTTCTCCTCCACTTCGCACTGTCGGTCGTCGGCTTCCCCTGTAGTGAGACCATTGGCACGCATGTCATCCCTTACGACGTCAAGCCAGCACTTCTTGGGTCTTCCCCTCTTACCGGGACCCCTTATGTAAACCTTACCTCTTATGATGTAAATTTACATATCCTATCATAATTCAGAACCATCGTAGAAAATAAAAACGAAATCCTAGACAACATAGTTGTTATTGTCATAGATCGCATTCACACTGCAGGGGACAATAAAATCAACGTCATTGAGGCTGTCTGTATCGATTTCTAATCTAACTTGTTGAGAAATATAGATACTTTTCGCTTTAGGTTTCATCGGATGTTTGTATGAGTAAATATATAAAACTATATATCGTAAATAATGTGTTGATACAGAATATATTAGCACCTGAAAGGTAGATATTTCCTTCTATGAAATTAGCACCAAATTACGCAGAGAATGAATTATTTCTTTAATCTTTGAAGAAGAGATGTGATTCTTCAAAATTCAATTTCAACCGTGCAAGACATTATCTGAAGTTAGCAGAGCTAATAAAAGTCTAGAAGACAATCAGTACAGTTCAGAACTACTATTAACTCCAAAAGTAAAATCATAAATGCACTTTCAAAATGTTTGCTTTCAAATATTTGTTAAAGGAAAACTTGCCAGACTGTAGGTAGTTGTGTTGTGACAGTAGCAGCGACAAGTCTGAAACTTTACTTCCTACGTGAATTATATTTACTTCTTGTTTGATCTGCCATGTAGTATATGTTGTCTCATAAGTCATAGCTTTATTTAATAGAAACACTGACCAGCTAGGCAATTCACAAATCTCGGATCCAAATCCGCTACGGCGCAAATGTCATTGATATTCGAGTTCTATGAATATCGATGACATTAGCGCCGTAGCGGATTTGGATCCGAGATTTGTGAAATGCATAGCAGAAATGCAGTTTCTCAACAAAGAAATTTGATATGCGGAAACCTGTAATATTTTAACGGTGGATTTATTACCCAGCGAATTTAAGGTCACTCGTTTCTGTGGACTGTGGATGTCCTTTATGGCGAGTATTGACTATATTTATTTTTGGCACTTTAATTCATTTCCTAAGCGCCTGTCAGTGTACCAGTGCAGCAATGATTATGTAAAAGAGTAAGCATTAGAATAATATAATGTTCGATGATGAATTTTTTTTAGTTCAAAATTCATCATCAAACTTTCTCAAATCAAATTCTAGTACAAAATTTGTTTTGGTAGTTCACCACAATTCAGTTCGCAGAAAAGCATTGCAGATATCGTAGTGTTGTGAGACCGGGACTTTGAGCTAAACGTATGGCGTAACTGCCTCTGTGGCGTGTCTATACACAACTTTGTCTAGAAAATTGTTTAATCATTAGATACATGCCTGAATTTTCCCGAACGTATACAGTATCGGGCAGCGAGTACCGCACTTCTGGTGTTGCAAACGTCCATAGACTACGGGTGACCACTTCCCAAAGTAAGCTAATATAAGCGTGTGTTATGGGATCTAGACGACTAATAAACATACTTAAATATTTCTAAATACATACATATTATACATAGGAAACACCCAATCTCCGATACAAACATTAGTGGATCACACAAAAAATTTTTTCAACCTGGTAATCGAACCCGGGACCGCAGTCGCGACTGTCGCATACACTACCACTGCGACACCGAGACAGTTAAAGGTAGGCCGTATACTTGTCTGCCACCTTGGTGGTATAAAATAAATACATGAGCATAATTTGTGCTTTACAACATATGGTTTTCAAATTATATGATAGTATTCAATCGCCTCGCGTTAGCGAAAATGGTGACTGGCAGATTCCTCTCCTAATACCCCATGTTACAATGGTTCCCAAAATTACAGAGATTTTAGTTGGGAAGCAACTGTTACTACTCATTGGGCAATACCCAAACATTCTATGTCATATCCGTTTCAAATGTTTCTAATCTGTTAGCGTCAGAACAGTACAAATTATATTAATGTATCGATCTATTTTTAATCGACCTTAATAACGGTATATGTTTATAAATTAAACTTGCGTTTATTTCAGGATTACTCTAAAGAGTGTGTAGCACATGTACAAAAATATTTAATGAAACACGAAGTTCCGCCAAATCTCTTTGAGGTACGTATGCCCTGTGTAAAATATACAATTCATAACTAAGGACTAGCTTATTAATAAATTGGATGTTTTAGCCCTACATTGAGGAAATCTTCCAACATCTACGAGGCGAACCTTTTAAAAATTTCTTAGAAAGGTCAGTATCATATTACATTCTACTTATCATTCACGCCTTTTTCCCGAAGTGGTGGCAGACGCATAAATATACGCCCAAAAATCACCGTAAGCATTTTGTCCCATGTATAAAAAAATACATGAGTATAATATGTGCTTTAACACATGGTTTTCAAAACATATGATAGTATTCAATCGCCTCGCGTTCTGTGGGCTCGCCATTGGTGGTGAGCCCATATCCGTGCACGGCGAAGAAGCACTCTTCGAAGCACGGAATTTTATCAATTACATTCTAGACCTTATTGTGTATTATATATTCATGTATACCCGATAACCGAATAAATTTCCAATACTTTCTAAAGACTGGGTACAATTGTAATATTTATGTTATTTGTAACAGTGACAAGTACACAAGATTTTGTCAATGGAAGAATTTAGAATTAAACATACAACTCACAATGAACGACTTCAGCGTGCATCGTATAATCGGACGAGGCGGCTTCGGAGAGGTGAGGTCATGAAAATAAGTTAAGAATATGCTCATAGTAGGTACAAAGTTAGTTACGCAAGTCTTAGCGTAAAATCCATTCCTAATATCATTAGCATACTGTAGAAGCACTACGGACGTATTAACTATATTCATCTCCTCACGGAAAGCCATCGCGTAGGTGTCATCTCGTCCTGATTCTCCAATGGAACTTAGTTTATGTTTTGTACGTGTACGGTTGTGTGCGGTTGTGCACAGATACCTACTAAAGCATAGTTATCTAACTTGATTCTAAAAGCTGTATAGTCTCTTTAAATGCTGTAACCATGTAGACATTATTTTACATTGTATTTGCGAGTACGGTGAATACATACATACTGTCACGCCTTTATCCCCGAAGAGGGTAGGCAGAGGGATGCTATATGCCCA
This sequence comes from Thumatha senex, assembly GCA_948477245.1. Taxonomy (NCBI): domain Eukaryota; kingdom Metazoa; phylum Arthropoda; class Insecta; order Lepidoptera; family Erebidae; genus Thumatha; species Thumatha senex. Next base: position 12,122,142 of record OX419735.1, read on the forward strand.
CATTTCACCGTATGCAGTTTTATCCCACGTAACAGGTGGTGAGCCCACTGCTGTGTTGAAATAGACAAGCGCAGGATGTGGCGACCTGCTGTTGAAATTTTTCAAGCCGCCAATAAGGCCTTCAAATTGACTTAACGAATGCTATGTTACTGCCATGCGGTGAATACAGAGTAGTAATAGCTTTCTATTCCGTAGTTTGTTCTGCTAGCATTTTGTATTATTATTTCTATAAATGAAATGATAAGTATTTTCTCATTTTTCTTGTTTTACAGTTTGTATATACGAGAACATTTATCATTTTTAATGTAAACTATGAAGATTCTTGGCAATGTTCCTGTATATCTAAAGATAAATTTGAGCACTATCTCTTTAGATTGACTTAAATTGACAGTGTTAGATAATCTATAGTAAGGTTTTTTAACATTGCCGTTTACGCATATTTATTATAGAAGATAAAAATTAGCACTATAAAGCAAAAACATTACTCACTTTGTATTATTGTAAATCAATGTTTCGACATTTTACAGGTATATGGGTGTCGGAAGGCGGATACGGGAAAAATGTACGCAATGAAATGTCTTGACAAGAAGCGTATAAAAATGAAGCAGGGCGAGACGCTCGCGTTGAACGAGAGGATAATGCTCTCGCTAGTCAGCACTGGGGTGAGTGACTTATTTTATTTTTATCTATAACGCCTTATCCCCGAAGGGGTGACAGAGGCATATTACATGCCCACTGTTAACCATGAGTATTCCTGTCCCACGTAATATAGTGAGCTCAAATGCCTTACTTTATGAGTCATGATGAAATTCAGGGCTCGAGAGTGACTATCAGAGCAAAAAAGGCAGTCACAGTAGCACAAAAGTAACGGTCCCAAGATACGTCTTTTCACACGCTCCGAGTATAGGTGGCTGGTATAGAGTTTCAAGCGTTATCAAAAAAGTATTTGTTTATCTCTTTGTCGTCTTTTCTTGTCATTTAATCTCTTCTTGCATCTAATTTTTGCTAAAACCTATTTCCAATGATCCAATGAGGTCACACCGACATCTGCGTGCAGCCGTGCCTGCAAATACTGACTAAACTAACGGACGAGGCTACGGGAGAAGTACAGCTCAAAACAAAACTCCATACCAACCTGTTTGTCCAGATCCTTGGTGTATAACAGAGGTTACCAAACTTATTTTGTCTACTGTCCACTTTGAGACTAAATAAATTTTTAACGCCCCCATTTTTTCACCTACTTAAAAACCACTATAAGTTCAAATTAAATTAATTAATTGTTGTGAGCTATATTAGCGGAGATTAAACATTCATTCTAAAATAGACTTTTACAATAATCCGCAAGAGTTAACTTGAGACCTGAGCACAGTAGGTAGTACATAACGACGCTCAGGTCTCAAGTTAATTCTTACGGGCTACACCTGCCAATGAGAAAGATTATTGAAACGCAACTTTATAGTATTCAGACAGAGTATCTTTTATTCAAAATAAAACAAACGATCATTCTTATATAAAAACTAATGTGAAGGATGAATCTGATGCTGTTTAATAAGTTTGTTGATATTTGGTTCCAATTTACTCAAGAACAGCCGCAAGTCGCCACGTTCGGTAACATGCAAACGATTTCTCTTTTTAGTAAGCAGCGTTGCCACAGCACTAAATCCACGTTCACACAAATATGACGATGGGAATGCTAACAAGAATCGTTGAACGATTGACCACAATCCAGGGTACAATTGCGTATCGGTTTTTGTAGCCAAAATTCTTGATAACCATTATTGAACTTGATTTTTATTTCCTCGATCGTTGTCAATTCTATAAGTTCTTCTTCCAGCTGAGGTAGATTGCTGTGTTGACATTTGAAAACGGATCTAACACCCAGCCTGGTATTTCCAAGTTCAAAATGTCCTGGTATCGTTCGGTGAAGTCAGTGTGGAGGTTTTCCAAATGTTGGCAGTAGGGAAACAAGTCGTCGTTATTGCAGGATACTGATAAATTCGGAAAATTGTGAAACTCACGTCTGCCCATATTCTTTTTGTGTAGAAGCAGTTTGGCTGCGAAAGCAGCAACGACATTTTTTGTTTTAATTAAATTTAGTTCATCGCCTTGCAGTTGGAGATTCATGTCGTTCAACAATTTATACAGGTCTGTCATGTAACATATATAATTTTTTGATGTAATGAGCTTGTTGCGCAATTCTGTATCTTTAGTTTCCAAGAACTCTCACACACAGAGTCAAACAGGTTGTAAAATCGAGTCAGACAATTGCCTCTTGATAGCCAACGAACCTCAGTATGAAGCAACAAACGGTTGGAATCTTCGTCATTAGTAAAACAAAGCTGATGAAATAATCTATCATTTAAAGAACTGGTACATACTTATTGACTGCTTTGATGACATATTGCAGTGAATGAAATAGTCGTTTATTTAAGTTTCTAGCAACCAAATGTTGTCCATGAATAACGCAATGTACAGCAAGTACATCTGGAATTTTATTTTTTAAGTACGCTATGAAGCCTTTATGGCACCCTGTCATAGCCGGAGCGCCATCCGTAGTAACTGATATAATATTTTTCAAGGGAATCTCTTTCTCATCACAAAACTTTTCCAATGTATTGAATATGCTTTCGCCTTTTGTATCGGTCTCTAAATTTCTAGCAAACAATAGTTCTTCACATATTTTCTCATGTTTAATAAACCTCACGTAAGACAGCAGCAATGCTTCATTAGTAGGTAAAGTGGACTCATCGAGCTGAATTGAGAATTGACTAGTCTTCAGATGATTGCACAATGATCCTTCAATGTTTTCAGCCATTTCATCAATTCGTCTTTGCACAGAATTATTACTCAAAGGAATTTTTCGGATAATATCTGCGGCCGGTTTATGAAGCATAGTAGTTATTACTTCCTTTATTGCTGGCAAAACTAACTCTTGTTGATGTTGAGTGGTTTGCCTTTTTGAGCAATTAACAAAGAGATATTGTACGAAGCTCGAAGTCCGTCGTCATCTTGCTTAGCAGCTGCCGAAAATAGTTTTGCTACACTCGGTTGAGTATTATGCTTCATCTCTAGGTCTTGAAAATATGCTACATTCTTGTCTTTCTTAACTGGATGCATTTTATTCAAATGATCTTGCAGTCTTTAAGGCTTCATTGCTTCATTCGAAAATGTTTTTAGATATAGAAGGCACTGAGGCGACGATGGGTTTGTGGGATTTTCAATGAATCCGAATTTAATATATTCCGCAGAATATTGCCGTCTTTACTTTTTTACTTCCGATATTGTTTTGTTTTAGGAAATACATAAGTAAGTGTTGCACTTAAGTACTGCTTATCTACTACGCGCGAAACCGCAAATGAAAAAAAATAAAATTCCGTTGTTTATAGTAGGATTGCAGAAGCAGCGCGCACCGACAGGAATAAGACAAACATGCATTAACTCGTTTATCTCATTCGACGCTCAATTGTACTCAACAAGTAAGAACAAGTATTCTATGAATCAGCCGATTGATACAGGAATGCACAAATCGGGTTATTTAACAAAAACTTGTTTAAACATGATTGCCCGCGGTCTATTATCTACGAAAATTACCTATCTAGGAATACTAATAACTATTAAAATGCGAAAGTGTGTCTATTGCCTTTTTATTTGTTTGTTTGTGTCTACTTTCATTTCGAAACGGAGCGACCGATTGCCATGATTTTTCTTCTATTTATTGAATAAAACAGGACAGATACATGAACTATGCGGAGAGAAATATCGAACCGAGTTTGAGCAATCTCTTAATTAATATTAGTTGATGTTCACAAGTTGTAGCCGAGAGTCGAGAGCTCTGTCGGTGTCTAACAGTCCTCCTAGCTAGATGAAATTACAAATCGCCCCCCGAAGCCTACACAAAGCCCCTATTTTTTTCTGTGTCTCTTGCCCTTTAGGCCTGCAGCGCCCACAAGGGGGCGTTATCGCCCATTTTGGGAAACGTTGGTGTATAAGGACAAACAAGGGAAGGTATCAGCAAAAAAAATTGGGAGAGGCCTACGCCCAGTAGAAGATTGCGATACGCTGATATGACTGACTGATTGTATTTAATAAAATTAATCGCGAGGGGAAAATTTGTCCCACATAGATCTACGAATCCGAAGTGAGGATTTTGGATGCAGCTTGGTCTTATGGGACGATGATGATAATGACCAATTCATTTGACTGAACTCATTCGGTTTTAATTGTTAATCTGACGCACTGTTCTACTCTTTTAATCACTTTCGATACGTACTCTTCTCAGTTCAGTAAATCAGATATATTTTTAGTTTAATTAGATATCTTGTAAATTATGCATAGTTTTGTGATGTTAGTGAAACTTTTACGTATATATACCTAATTAAAACCCCAAGCCCTTCTCTGTTAGTACTATTTTAAACATGACCTTGCTCTTAACTTCGTTCAAAATACATCTATCGTGTATTTAACGTATTGAAGGAAAGAAAACCGTATCTCCACCAAGGAATACCTAGTATTGAGGAGAGATACGTCCGTTTATCATCCAGTAGTTTGCTAGAATAAAGATTTATAATATTAAGGACTCGTTTATCAGACAATATAGTTTCTACTGTAATCATTCAACTATTTTTCTTGTAGATATTATCACATATTGCCTTAAGCAGATTTTGATATAAGCGTTTTTCCGAGAATGCGTGATAATATGTTTAATCATTATTAAATAATATCTAGTGTTCTTAATACAAATTGTGGGTGGAGTTTCTATTCGTGTACAGACAATAAATTATCAGGAACTCCAATTTATATAGATAATAATATGACCTAATTTTTTCAAATTTGATATCTTGTATCTCTAATTGACGTATTTTATGCTCAAAATATACATTTTGTCTTGAAATTCAATTTATCAAACTACAACGTCATAAATATATAATCGAATATGGAGGTATGATTTCACGACTAACACATTGGTCAATCCTCATCTGTAATCAATAGACACGAACTACCGTTCGAAAGATTGTAATACTTCTAGTTTGTCCTAGTTTTGTAATCTGAATAATCGTTGGTCTTGATAAAATTGGACGCTCGCGATTTGTCCTGTCTCCATCACTTGTAGTCAGCTTAGCAAAATTCCCCTTGTTCTGAGCAGTCAAGCGAAATAATTATTCAATGTTTGCAAATGGCAATACTCATTTACCCCCTGTTGTTCCCCAAAAACATTTTAATCTTTCGCTCGATTTTGCCCAAAATCTCTGCTTGATTTTTCCCAACATCTCGTCATCAACAACAATCTGGTATATTTCTTGTCTCACTCATTACATTACCGAGAATGCCAGAGATAAGCAAACATTCACCTCTCACTATGCACTAAAGAACTATTACGGTTATTACGTTGAAAAGTTTCTACGTAAAAACCGTTAGAGTCCAATTGAAGTCTTTGTTTATCATTCTTAGTTTTTGGATGGAATTCTTCTTTATTGGAATAACTCTGAGCTGGTAGGGTTTTTCAGGCGCGGAATGCTTATTTTACCCTGCCCTTCTGTGGGGACTGTCGTCAAGAAGGGCAGGGTAAAAGGGTCATTCCGCGCCTCAACAACCCTACAACACTTTTTCTTGGTCTTGACAACAGTCCTCAAAGAAGGGCAGGGTAAAAGGGTTGCTTTGTGTAGGACTCAGTGCGGCGCTCTAGGCTAGAGTTCACTGTCCAGCCAGGCTGTCAAGCGCGCTTACTGCATGCTTCTCCGAACTGATAGGTGTTGAAAATGAATATACTTTCAGCATTGATATTTGAACTCATTAATCTTATTTTCCTTGGGTTATGAAACAGATTAATACATTTTTGACATATGATGTAGGTTAAAATATTTCTCGAAACATCACAACAACATTAGTTGATTGTTGGTTTAAGATTCGACAGATTCCATGATCATCTTGAAATCGATGGTTCGATTATTATTTACGTCATTATCTATCGACCTTCGCCATACCGTCTGAGCTGCTATCGTTTAATACTTCGCCAAACTAATATTGGTGGGTCAAGGATCATGAGTTGTGGCTTATTTGCGTATTAGAAGTTATTGTAGCTCATATTATCGATGATCAGTGTAGGTTTATGTATTATCAGTATCATACCACGCAGTTGCCGAACATACAACGCGTCTGTTCAAAGGTTTCGTCATAGCTTGATATGTATTTAGATAAATTAATGGCGTCATAAACAGTTTTTCTACATGCTGATTTATTATTAGATTTATGTTATCAAAAGTTATACTTCAATGTTTTACCATTTAGTTTTGGGAGTTTCATATTTCAATTTTAATATATCCATCAGATTATTTTAATATAATTACGTAAATTAAAATAATATTAATGGATATTAGGTTTGCCATATTTGCAAACTACTTTTCTAAATAGACTAACGATTTAAGGAGGATAACGTGATTAATGTATAAAATAATAAGTTTTCGAACTTCAATTCAAAAAAGCAGTAGGACATTTTAATGACGATGATATCATCTACAAAAAGCAGTAGCCAATACGTTTAAAAATACACAAAGCAGGTGAAACCGAGCGCTTGTTTATCTCAATAAATCCGAACCATCTGCTTCTATTTCAACTAACATTCAAGTAGCTAATGATTGCAATTGTCCTAGTTTTGTTTTATATCGTATTTTATCTTTCATTGTCAATCCTCGATTAACTTGGTTTTTGGAAAAAACTACTGTGGTAGTCTTGTCCTACGTGCAAAAGTTTCCACGTAAGTCAATAAAATCGTGGTATATAAAAATGCTCATTTAAAAAACTATAAAGCATTATATTGGTGTATTGGAGATAAAAAAATTTGAGATTTTATTTTAGAATTTGGGTAATGTTATAATGTATGTTTACGGTAAAAATCCCATTAGATGTTACCTATCATTTCCTTAACATTTTCTGAGTTGCGTTTAACCCCTCAATATTTGGAGCTGGAGTCCGCTTTTGGCTATATTGAGCAGCTATGTTTTGACTTTTTATGTTCGCCATCGTATGTGCGCCTGTGTTGTTGCTTCGTTAGCAGCAGTTCGCTAGCAGTTGAATGATCGCTTGTGTCCGAAGATCCTTGTGGAGCCACCCATAAGCTGTGCTAAGCTATGTTACCTATATGTAATATCTTTTAAACCGTTTATGATGGTATTGTCGATGTTTTTGTAAGTGGTTAATCTGTTATCTGTCGTCAATCAACATCGATGAGAAAAACACGCCCTCAATAAATCTCCAATGAAGTCTTCCGGTGGTTTAATTTTCATCTAGAAAGAGGTACATGTTGTAGGGTGATGTTTTAGTATGAATCATTGTACTACAGTCTCGGAAGCCTTAATTGTCGTGCATTTGTTAATCCAGAGCGAAGTTTAGAAACTTGGAAACCAATAAAGTGTTTCTTTACTAATGTACGCACGCAAGAAGTTTCACGAGAACAAAGAGTTGTGGTATAAACGAAATATACCCCCAACTCTTTGTTTGTAAAAGGACAATGGAGAAATCATCAAAAGAATAAAAACTATTTTGTATGTAGTTAAGAGAGAACTAACTGCATCATGTAACAGTTATGAGCTAACGTCAGGGTGTCGAATATGGGTGTCGGTGTGCGTGCGCATCATAAAAATTCACTGATATTTTTTCCTAACGCGCCAAACTTAAAACAATGACAAAATTTATACAGCAAATCGATATTAATAATCACATTTTTATTTATTTAGTACATATCGATACTTTGGTATTACATAGATAAATATCAACACCTTAACAACTATAAAATCAGATTGCAAGCTACTTTGATTCGGTGCAGTATAGTTGAGATATCTATGTATCTAGTTTTAAATATGGTGATATGGTATCGCGGACATAAACGATATCCAGCCAATTGGACTGAAACGAATTGGATCGGCCTCAATTTGTCGTTGTAGTACAAACCGCTTCCGCTGCATTTTGTTTCGCTGGTTAAACGCGACCAATTGTGTTTTTAATCGACTTCAAAAAGGGATGTAGTTACTTTATGGTATCAGATGGCTCAGTCTAACGTTAAAATATTTTTATGCTAATGGAGCACAAAGTATATACGGTATACTTTGTGTTCCAAATATATATTTTAAGCTTGATCGACCAGGTCGTAGGACGATCGATAAGCCCCGTAAAAGGACATAATATATAATTTTAGTATGAAACAACCGAACAAATAAGTTCGTACGGTACAAGGCTGCGGTGCATGGTATTGAAATATAAATATATTTCAATAAAAAATTACAACTTGGTTCAGGACGGGACTTGAACCCGTAACCTTTACCTATCCAGGGCAATGCTCTAATCCACTGAGCTACCAGAACCGAACCAGCTTCACTGAAAGTTAGAGGTAGAAAATACATCAAGTAAAGCTTATATAAAAGAAAACATTGTCATTGGTTTTCTACAAATATTTGTTATGTAGTCAATTTTCCACACGATATTTCTTTAACTTGTGACCTTGTTTAAAAACTTTATGCTATTAGGTAATAAAACGTTTTTATTTTATGTTTACGAGTAAGCAAACTCGGCTTTATTGGGACAGTTCGATTCGGATGACAAGTTTTATCGATATCCGCTAATATACCTTCTGCTCGATTATAAATGGATGCTGGATAGACAAATTTCTATTCTTTCTATAATTTATTTGTTTACTAAGCTACACGTGGTTCTGCCTACATGGACATAGAATGATGCAGAGAGACCATCTCTGTCCAAAATATCAGCCAAACACAACCGTTTTAGTGGGACACAAAAATAAAAATAGGACGTGTCTTTTCACATTTTGTAAAGTGAACAAATATAGCACGCTTGCATATTTTTCATGCCGCGTCTGATATTGTTTATCACTTGCAACTCAGTGTTCTATAAACGATCACTGCGTTAAGCAACTTTTGCTATGGCTGGTCATGTATGAGTGACCCCTTTGTGGCATTTACATTTGCGAGCGTTTCCGTGCTTTGGAAGGCACTCTAAGCCGGTGGTCTCGGTTGCCAGTAACATGGGCGGCTTGAAAAATTGTAACAGTAGGTAGCCACACCCATCGTCTGTCTGCAACACGGCAATGGGTTCACCACATATTACGTGGGACAGGAATACGCATGGTGAAAATTGAGCCTATGCCACTCCTTCGGGGATAAGGCGTGATAGATAAATAAATAACAGTATACCAAATTTCAAATCAATCGGCCTTTAGAATTTTAGTATAGTTAAAATCCACATCAAAATTTCACCGATTCGCATATTTCCAATGATACAACGACAGACTGACAGACAGATAGGTTAAACTTATAACACCCCTCTTCAAGGGTTAAAAATTACAAATCTAATAAAGCATCATAAAAAATCTTCGCATCGCAGTTCTTATGTAGTCGGTAGTATTCCCAACTAAATGGGATCATTCAGAAAAGTATATAGCGCAGTCCATTCCAAATGTTATTTTATCCTATAAAATTTTAGTTCATTTTTAGTTTAATTATAGCAAACTTTTACATTGTCCCATTAGCGTGAAGTTTTTAGATTTGCATTCTACATTATTTGTAGATCGAAAAGAAACACAAGTTGTTTCAAAACTCCTTAAATTGTTCCTCGATCGTGCGTCTACAGTACCAAGAAAACAATGAATGCAGTCATCGCTTTGAACACAGTTAAATACTTATTTCCGTCAGTCATAATATGGTGGCATTTCCACTGAGGTTTATTGCTTTTAATGCTATTTTACATTTCGTGCCTGGCATTCCCAAGTTATATTTGTCACCTCTAGCATTCATTCGATTTGCCAACTTCCTATTCGAGTTTACGTCCACGGTTTGCTGAGCACGAAATAATTTAATGAAGAAAATACGTTTGCTTGAAGCCTTTAATTCAATTTGTGTTAAAACTATCGGAATGTCTCCTAAATCACTAAATCAGACGCATTCATTGCTAGAAGAGTCTATGTAGCAGAGCAATCTATCAAAATCTAGCTGTCAGTTCTTAGAAAGTACATTTGTTTATTTTCTTAAGACCATATTTCTCGTATACTGTACCTGATCGTTTTTTCATCGTATACAAAAATGCATATGGGCGTATAGTATGCCTCTGCCTACCTACAATATTGCCACACCACACTCGTAATCAGTCGTTACGAATCTCGATACGCATTGGTCTGGTCGGGTAACAGTCAAGACGAATCTATCTATCATTTATTCTTCATAAATCAACAATTCACCCTTATCAAAGGATTTTCCCACATGTAACTTTCATTTAAACATATAATTGTTTATTTCATTAACATGTACAATTTATAAATATAAAACTTTGGTTATCAGATTATTATATAAAATTTGCAATACTACATAGTTTATTCGAGCAAAATTCCAGTTTTATACTAAATAGCATAGGTTTTCTAGTATGTGTTGTTAGGTACAATATCAATATAATATTTTATATACTCTCTACCTAATATAAAACCCATATCATTATACATTTCTACTGAAGGTTTAAAAAGGTTGATGTTGCTGCTTTAGTTAAGCATTGTGTTTTTGCTTTTATTCTTCGTACAACCTTAGAATTAGTATTGAATTTCAATTTTACTGTACATAAAAACCGTCTTCTATCTATCATCACTACATATTATAAAACAAAGTCGTTTTTCGCTGTCTGTCCCTATGTATGCTTAGATCTTTAAAACTACGCAACGAATTTCAATGCAGTTTTTTTAAATAGATAGAGTGATTCTTATAGAAGGTTTTTATATATATTTTGTTAAGCTTTGTATACATTAAGTTAATTATAACGATATATGTTGGCGGTGTCGGAAAAAATTAACCGTCTGGGAGCTAACAAGTCATTTTTAGTCACTTGAGAACAAAATAATGTAATGTGGAATTGTGTATCTAATATAGGTCCACGAAAAAGACCGCGACGCAATATGTCTATCTCTTAAGGATAATGTACTATATCAATTTTAATACTTAAAAAAAACAGTGAAAATAAAGCGGTTATTTAAAGGCTATTTACACAAATACATTATTAATCCTTATCATTTTTAATATGTTAGTTGGTTTCAGCATTTTATGTAGATTATTTTGTCCCTTTACACTTTGCAAATTACATGAATATCTTCGGCGATATGGCAATATCAAAAAATGCGCAAATAAATTAATTTCGTGTAACAATAATTCGACAAGTCCGTGCGTGCGCGGGCGTAGGTACTTGAGAAACAAAGTCGGTTTTGGCTGTATGTTCCTATGTATACTTGATCTTTAAAACTACGCAACGAATGTCTATACAGTTTTTTTTAAATAGATTGAGTGATTCATAGAGAAGGTTTTTATGTATATTTTGTTAAGTTTTTGTATACATTAACTAAATTATAACGATATATGTTGGCGATGTCGGAATAAAATAAGGCGACTGGGAGCTTTTAACGAAAACGCTGCCTTAACCCTTTAAGATATAACAAAATAATGTATTGTCGAATTATGTATCTAATATATAGGTCTACAAAAAAGTCCGCGACGGTATATGTCTATCTCTTAAGGATACCGTACTATATCCATTTCAATACTTTAAAAAAACAGCAATAAAAAAGCGGTAATTTAAAGGCTATTTACACAAATACATATTAATATGTATTTGTGTAAATAGCCTTTATCATTTTTAATATGTTAGTTGGTTTCAGCATTTTATGAAGATGATTTTGTACCTTAACACTTTGCAAATTAAATTAATATCTTAGGCGATATGGCAATATTAAAATTCGACATTTATAAAAATTCGACCGGGACGTGCGGGCGCGGGCGTAGTAGGCACTTGAGAGCGGAGAAGTTATTAAGTAATTTGGAAATTGTTCATACATTATCGTGAAATTAATATAAGACGGGATTAAATGGGTGCCACTGGGTTCGAAGTATGTCACGGGCGAAGCCGGGCGGGTCAGCTAGTATAAATATAAATATTAGTTCACCGTAACTAGAACTCTCCAATTTCTTGCAACTGTTCTCAACTGGCATGGCTACGGAAAAAAGTATACATGAAATTTCTAAATGCTCTTAGCCTTGGTTAATATTCAACTAACTTTTGTAATGAATCTATGTTCTACATAGGTAATTAAGTTGCTAACTTGCTGTGACGTGTGTTGACTAGGTAGCGTCGAAACTATTACACGACCAGTAATGTACAGAAACACAACACCCTGTGGAGCTATGGTACCTAATAAATTATGCATAACATGCATATGACTATATTATGCTTTATGGCCGCGCCGTCTAGTGACTACATTAGCATGAACTTTATGACAACGAACACTTTTTGTCCATTTTAAATTATAAAGTTGTAGCACTCAGACCACAGATTACTTGTACTTACTGCGTAACTCAGACCTGGTATGATATGTCTGTGTTACTAGTTGACGCCCGCGGCTCCGCATGAGCCTATGTGTTATTCTGAGGTGTAAGCTATATTATTGTAAAGTTACATTAAAATCCATTCAGTATATTTTGCGTGAGAGCAACAAATATCCATTCTTACAAACTTTCGCATTTATAATATTAGTAGGATTTATATTTTAACACAAGTGGCTGCTAGCTAAACATGCAGACTACATAGCTCGACTAAGACTGCCTAACAGTCTGAGAGACTGTAAAAGGGCCTACCCCTTTTTAACGCAATTCTGCGTCTATAAACAGTAATATATTATGGATGTATATTTACCAAATAAGCACTGACCGTTGTCATTTTTTTAAAAATAATACACCTTAAAAAGAACAGAACTAACAAACAGCTGAACGTATGTGTCTATTGTCACACTGTTATCCCCAAAGGGGTAGACGGAGTCATAGTATACGCTACACTTCACCAGTTGTTATAGATGTTGTCATTTTACTGGTTGTAAAACGTTACTGTTTTGGTCTCCGCTCCATTCTAGACTCGTAACAATTTTCTCTTTGTAAATACTAAACTCACCGGTATATTGAATCTAAGGGCCACCGCAGACTAGCTGCGGATTTGAGAATGTATCGCGTTTTGGCGGCTCTGCGTCCGGACGCAGTATTGGAATCGCGAATTTTATAGACTACTCCGAGGCTGCATCGCGATTTTGCATTTCTTAACGTCCTACGTCGCGACTCAATTGCCGCGACTGACGTTTTAAGTGAGCGGTATGGAGAGCTCGATCACTACATTAAGCTTCTAAGAAGCTACTAAATCGCCGGTCGCCAATGCGTAGCAAGTCTGTGGTGTCCCTAAAATCTAGTAGGAAGGAATATAAGAAATGATGGAAAACGCCAAAAAAACTGAAATCGGAGTCGACTCATGATTGACTTTCTGGCCAATTTGTCCCAAAAGAATTTATTTAGGAAGTGTACGCTTCACTGATCGTATCCTCGTGTCGTTATTTGTGGCCGTTAGGTTAGGCCCTTTGCGAATCGGGATAATGAACAACCGGAGCCGTAAAGGCTGTTCAAATTGTAATAGGAGCTTACTGCGAACTGCCCCCCAGCTGACTGCTTTCAGTATCGGGCCTTAGATAGTGTTTTATAAGAATTATTGTATGACCTTCTATAGTAATCATATGCATAACAAATAGTCAAGGGATTTTTAACAGCAATGTACTGGATCATATCCGAAATAGAAGGGTAACCTAAGCTTAACAATTACCAAGCTACTCATACTACGTTCTATTATAAACAGCACAGTATTCGCAACCGTTTTTAAATCTCAAAAACAAGAGTACTTTAATACCTAATCTTGACGTATATACTCGTAAAGACAACTTAACAGCGTGAAGTCAGTAAAGAAATAACAATAGAAACTGTTCTTATGTCCAGGTGGATTGCCCGTTCATCGTATGCATGACATATGCATTCCACACACCAGACAAATTGTGCTTCATACTGGATCTCATGAATGGAGGCGATTTACACTACCACCTGTCACAACATGGCGTCTTCAACGAGGCCGAAATGAAGTTTTATGCTGCTGAAGTTATATTAGGTAAGTAGATTTTTCTGTTTACCTTTCTTTTGACGTAGAAAATAACCAAATTGCCAGTTTCTTTTAAATCTACCGGAATTATGAATTGGTGTAAGTACTTTTGCAGTTTTGTTTTTGTCGGTCGACGACACTTGAAGGATACGATTCTACAGTACACCGCTATCCTTCCTTGTATTACGTCAATCGATATCTCGGCGTATCAAAACTTGCTAAAAGTTATTTCAGCAGGTTTTGCTACGCAGATATATTGATTAGCTGACAAGCAAACCTGGGTTTTTTAGTCTGGGGTACACTTAATTTTTTGTTTCACTTTTGATATTCGGCGATATTGAGAGCGATAGCCGGCTGACCTCACAACCACATAAGATCTCCAGCGTCGGTGCCTCGTCCATTAGTCAGCAGTGAAGTGAGGTCTCTTTGGTCTCCGAGATATTGGAGGGGCCCCTTACACCCTTTAAGTCTAATAAACTGATTATGTCAATGCATATTTCTAGTAAATATATATTTGCAAGTAGACGCCCTTTCTAGATATTTATAGAGAAGAAATTCCAATTCTGCGCAGATTACTGTCGTCGCCAACACCGAGCCTATCCGAATGGGGTGCTCTCGTACCGCCTAACTCTATTAGTTTGGACGGATACTATTTAGTACTGAAACACGAACTTAATTTCCATAAAGCGATGACTGCATATTAAATATGGCAGACAGTATAAACAGATGTTCGAACTACGTAAGCGCCTCGTGCATTTACTTTCTTGTAAATGCAAATAGCAGAAGTATTTTCGACAAGTTACTGAAATATTTACATACATACATACATACATACATATTTTCACGCCTTTATCCCCGAAGGGGAAGGCAGAGGCATACTATACGCCAACAATTCACCGTATGCACTTTTGTCCCACGTAACAGGTAGTGAGCACATTGCCGTGTTGAAATGAACAGGCGCATGTTAAATATTTAGTAAACTATTTACAATTCACAACCTATTGATTAAATTACTAATTATCTGATAACATGCTTTTGATTTATATGTAGATCTAGATAGCGTATTGTATAATTAAATTAAGTACTTATTTTATGTCATAGTAGTGCTTTATCTTTATAAATACAGTGGGCATTTTAAGCGATTTTTATGTCGGCGTATCAACTCAGAAATACCTATAATTCATGACAAAACAATCAGGCGTGCAAACTTTCAAGGCTAAATAGTTTTTAATCGACTTATGCCTTTACTGTTTTTAATTCTGTACATATCATACATGCATCACGACTTTTCGCCGAATGAGTAGTCAGAGAAATGTTATAGTAACTAAATGCATACATACATACTAAAGTATAGTACATAGTTACATATTATGAATCTCAAAAATATAATCTTTAGACACACGTATACTATACTAGTTATATTGGGTCCCATGTAATAATAGATTGTGAGTTAAATGCCATCTTGAAATGGACGTAATTTTCAAGTCACAATACATTCAAAGTTTCACATACGACCTTAAAATTTGGACTACTTTACTGCCAACCAAGGTCTATTCCGATTCTAATAACGTATAATGTTTTTTTTTTAGGATTGGAACACATGCACAAACGTCACATAGTGTACAGAGATCTGAAGCCAGCGAACATTCTCCTCGACGAGCATGGACACGTTAGAATATCAGACCTCGGGCTCGCTTGTGACTTCTCGAAGAAGAAACCACATGCCAGTGTGTAAGTGTACATTTTAGTATTTCATTTTATAGACTGATTCCTAAAACCATATCATAAAAAATTCAACCCAAATAACGTGATTTCCTAAAGTCCCAGAAGAAGTTAGAATAAATTGAGGAAGTTGGAAATAGAAAGTAACGCCTCCTTTGCATACAAAGAGACCTGAAAGACAACATCCTGAAACACCATCTAATAGTATATTACGGGTCCTATGTGAGCTATGTTTGATTCCAGTATTATGTACGGCAGAAAAGTCTAAAGCACAGACAATCTCAGAGTTCTACATAGTAAACTACACTCGATGTTACTTGTGTACCATTTAACAGATTATATCGTCCGTTTTACCAAATGCTACACTCCCAGAGTATGAAATATAAATTCACTACCCTCCGTAACTAAGTTGGTAACGAGGAAAGCAACCAAACGGTGGCAGTTGCCTTTTCGATGTGCAATTAACAAAAAATAAAAGAATCAAATTTGATGACATTTATCACTATTGGTTCTACTTGGTCGTCACATTTTTGTACTCTAGTGTGTATCTTGCTTTTTTCAATAAAAATATGTAAATACGATTTCAAATCTTTCAACTACTTATTTAGTTCTATAACTTAATTATCTTCACGCTGTAGCCCTGACGGGGTAGTCAGAGAGAACAGATCGCCAGGCTTCGCGATCCATGCATACTTCTTTCACTTCCTGTAAATTCATTAATTGCTTCGTACATGCACGTCTGGGTATCCAGGTACTTTTGACTTTTCCGTTTTTAAGCAATCTGCTCACGTAGTCTTCATAGGCCTACTTCTCGGCCTACCCTGACTCCTTCTACTCTCTACTTTGGACGTGTCCAAACCAACGGAGCACGCCCTTCTAGCTTAACGCTGACACTTTCATTTAAATCTGCCATATTGTTAGGTTTATTATACACATTGCATTTAGTTACATAATATTATTAGTTACACATTACATTTAGTTATGTATACACATTACATTTAGTTACATAATAAACAGACAAACACCTGTGTTTACCTACATTGCATAGAAGGATAAATATATAGGGAAATGTTCGCAATACTATACAAACAGTTAATGACGCTTGAAATTATAATTAACAATACAAACTATTATTATAAACAAACTAATATTATATTTATGATATTTCGGGTCTTATTCGCGACTTAAATTATTAGGTACAAAGTCTACCTTATACTCCCGAAACGTCGGGAAGTATAAGGTAGGCTTTGTATCTAATAATATAAGTCGCGAATAAGACCCGAAATATCATAAATATGAGTGACAATCGCGAAATTTTAAAAACTAATATTATGTTATTTTAAATTGTTGAGATAAAAAAAAATCACTAGCTGAGCTATTGGCATTGTTTTCACAGCGATTGACGTAATTCAGTGATATGTCGTTTTAATTGCATGCTTAATTAACCTATATTTAGTAAGCGTGTTATCGATTGGAATTACGTATCGCTCTTACTGTATTCATTTCTCGTTTATTTCTGATATTATAGTTAAGACACACGTAATCTTAATGAACCGTGAAAGGCATCTCTCAGGGCTGTCAACATATTATTTTAGAACTAACAAATTTGATCGCAGCGTAAAATGAGAATTTATGAAATGTGATTTTGACGTGGTAAATGTTACAAAAACGCTTTAGACTTGGAAATATATTTTACTAGCTGTCCCGCCCGGCTTCGCCCGTGACATACTTCGAACCCCGTGGCACTCATTAAATCCCGTCGTTTATTAATATCACAATAATTTATGAACATTTTCCAAATTCGTTGATTATTTCTCCGCTCTCCATCCAGTACCTACGCCCGCACGGCCCGGTCGAATTATGGTTACACGATATTAATTTCTTTGCGCATTATTTTGAATTTGCTATAACTCGTAAGATATTCATCTAATTTGCAAGGTGGAAAGGGAAAAAATAATCTTCATGAAATGCTGAAGTCAACTAACGTAGTAAAAATGATAAGGCTTAATAGCATATTTGTGTAAATAGCCCTCAAATTAACGCTTTATAATTAATGGTTTTTTAAAGTATTGAAATGGATATAGTATGTTATTCTTAAAAGATAGACATATACCGTCGCAAACCCTACATTAGATACCTACACAATTGCACCATACATTATTTTGTTATATCTCAAAGGGTTTAGGCAGCGTTTTCTCCCAGACGGCTTATTTTTTCCGACATCTCCAACAAATATCGTTCTAATTTAGCCAATGCATACAAAAACTTAACAAATTATTCATAAAAACCTTCCTTATGAATCACACTATTTAAAAAAACCGCATCGTAATTCGTTGCGTAGTTTTAAAGATTTAGGCGTACATAGGGTCAGACAGCGAAAAGCGACTTTATTTTATAATATGTGTGATGTTATAACGAATTGTTTATCAAGTATATTTAGATAATCTGATACTGTAACCTTCTTACATTTGAGTCTATTATTCAATTTATAAGGCAAAAGTACATAAATTACACGAGAACAGCGACATCCATATTTCTACTACTAGATGACCCGGCAAACATTGCTTTGCCGTATAGAGGCATCCTGTACACCTAGGGGTAAAAATCATACGATTTATCTATGCTAAGAGACGCGCTAGTCTCCATTACCATTATTATATTAATGCAAGAAAAGATTTAACGACTCCTAGGTTGCTTTCTGAAAAGTCAGTGATTTCAGTAGGGTAAGGCTACCCTTACCCCAAAAAACCTTACCACAAAAGTTAATAACAATGAGTATTCACTAATATAAAAAATAGCTCTACCGAAAAGTTTTGAGGTTCTAGCAATCCACGTAAGATTTCGTCATCCGAGCATTATTACCAGTTGCGTTGAAAGCCCTCGCTTCAGAACCGAGATCCGCTTTTCCTGCTATTTATTACTTTCCACTTTCTTCTCCTCAGCAACTGCTATTTTGTCTAAGTAGTGGAGATCTTTTTTTAAACATCACGCCACAATTTTTATATCTGCTTATATCACATATATTTATTTTCCAGTGGTACTCACGGGTACATGGCTCCGGAAGTTCTATCCAAGGGTACGGGCTACGATTCTTCAGCCGACTGGTTCAGTTTCGGCTGTATGCTGTACAAACTTCTCAAAGGCCACTCGCCATTCCGCCAACATAAGACCAAGGACAAACACGAGATCGACAGGATGACGCTCACAATGGTAATTATTAAATTTATCAATAAGTTCCGCACCCAACAGACGTGTAAATGATAAAGAACAGTTTACAAGTATCTATTCGTTATCACGATGTATCGCTGACGGGGTAGACAGAGTAAGAACATATATTTTTTCAAGTCGGTTGAAAGTAAATACAAACATAAATGTCAGGACTTTTTAGCCGACATTCTGAAATACACAGTCTACAAATTCTATCACGCAAAATGTCCGTAAATATGCTCGCACACACATAAAAGTTAATATTTTAGCAGCGCCTTCACTCGTATCCAAAAATGGAATAACAACACAATATGCGTTTAGAAATTTAAAAGAAACACATTATATGTGGAAAATCTACTAGGTTCTTCACCACGATACTACAAGCATTGATTTATAATTATATAACATTCTAATCTTCTTTCTTAACGTGTGCATTTACCGTTTCATACGTACTTTTTTCATACATACATCATAGGTAGTACTGACAGTTCATATATACCCTTCTTTGAGAACTCCACAGAACGGGAGTTGATAAACTCTTTTAAGGCATTTCTTTTCGTTACTTAAAACTTGTGCTAATTGTGAAATAGGTAATTAAAACTTGTGCTAATTGTGAAATAGATGAAAATATTGAGACCATTCAAATCTTTGCACTGCCTTGCTTGTAACCAGGAGAATATCTTCGTATAAAAGTTTTTAAATTAATGTAAGTTATTTGATTTAGATGGCGTTGTGTAAAAAAGAGTCAACATGTATTATTTTGTTATTTATTATCTATCCTCAGCCTCCAAGCCGTCAAGTTGATCATGACAGTCATTTATATATAGTTGCTAAAACGACTGTATATATTTTTATTGTGTAACAGCTTTTGTATCGTTCTAAAATGCCAGGGTATCTTACTCGAAAAGTCCGTTATACTATAAATAACTCTCACGATTGTTTGTTTAGAAATCAAATATCAGGCAACATAGACAAAGCAGATCAATAATAAATATATCTTCCTGTAAAAATGCTACAATTGCAATGAATGACAACTTGCAATAATTTAATTGTTTACATAAACAAATCATAAATACCTACAGAATATGCGGTTATAAAACGCCCCCGACTGGTCTGGTTGTCTGGTCCGCTAGGCTATATTGATAACGTTTGGATTCAGGTTACTACTATTATTCATATTTCACAATGACAACATAATCTTCTGTTTTTATTTACATTACTAGGTGACAAAACCCGGCTTCGCCCGTGACATACTTCGAACTCCCGTCGCACATTTTAATCCCCTCGCTTATAAATTCTAGAATCTCATTAAAATTTTCCCGATTTGTCGACATTTATAACTAATGCTCCGCTCTCCAGGGAAGTAGCGTGATTATATATAGCCTATCGCCTTGCTCGATTAATGGGCTATCTAACCCAAAAGAATTTTCCAAATCCGACAAGTAGTTCCTGAGATTAGCGCGTTCAACCAAACAAACCCTTCAGTTTTATAATATTAGTATAGATTACATTGTAATATCCTGGCAAGAATGTATGTTTGGGCTGTCAACTTGGGGTCACTGTTAGACGACATTGGCTTACCTTTCATAATCAGGCTGGTGTCACCAGATTGTGATACAGAGATGCACTGAATGTTTAAACTACTAGTTGCTGGAAGTGCCGCGAGAAAACTTTAGACTACTTTAACTCGTCTTGAAGTTTAGACTACTTAAATCAAGAATCTTATCCCTATCTTGTCCCCAATATCAAACATTTCCATCGTTACACCCCTTTAGAGAAAGTTTTAGTAAAGGTGTACAGCATATCAAAAATATCTCGATATAGAATTAAAAAAACTAACATTTTTCAATCATGGCAACATTAACACGCTATCAAAACTTCCTTACGTCTCACATGTTTCTTTACTCAAAAAAATAAAGTACAGCAATAATTCTAAAGGGTTGCCATATGATAAAAGTGGCGCCCCATTATATTCTACACCTTTTGCCAAGCTGGTAGGTACATCCTACTAATAATATAAACGCGAAAGTTTGTAAGTATGGATGGATGTTTGTTGCTCCTTCACGCAAAATCTACTAAATGGATTTTGATGAAACTTTACAATAATATACAGTAATATAACTTTACAATAAACTTACACATCAGATTATCACATAGGCTACTTTTTTATCCCTGGAACAAGTTCCTGTGGGAAACGGGAACGGGAAATATATTTCGTATAATCTATAATTCGTCCCAAAATAATTGGGACGGGCCTACTACTATAAGATGCTTTGATTACCACTATAGGAAACTTTGATTACTACTATAGGATGCCTTGATTGATTAAAACTATAGGTCCCAAGTCATAGATTGTTTATTAGATAGAGATGCCTAAAAAATACATTAATTAATACTGTAGTTCTTTTAAATTTT
Organism: Thumatha senex; assembly: GCA_948477245.1. Taxonomy (NCBI): domain Eukaryota; kingdom Metazoa; phylum Arthropoda; class Insecta; order Lepidoptera; family Erebidae; genus Thumatha; species Thumatha senex. The sequence goes on from OX419735.1 coordinate 12,143,484, forward strand.
GAATAAAGTGGAAAAAGACAATTCGATTCGGGACTGGGATTGAACCCGTGACCTTTGCCTAACCAGGGCAATGTTCTAGCCACCTGAACTACCCGAACCGTATTGAATCAAGTTGAAATTCTCCACCATATTTTAACCTTCATTTTAAGATTATTATATTATGACCAGAGCCATCTATGAAGCTAATTAAGAACTCAATATCAATGAGCAGTGTTACAACCATTTTTAAACATTGATGGAATGGACTCTACTCAGTCTATGGATATTTTTTTTTTGTCTTTTTCCTCGTTATTCAAAATTTATGAGAAATTTAGCACAATAATTGCTTTAAAAATTTAACTGTAGTTCTTTATCGAAAAGTTGTTAAAATTTTACGTTTGTATGTAAAAGATGGAATCATGTTTGCAATAGAATTACAATGTATTCCAGAATGTGGAGTTACCCGAATCATTCAGTCCGAGCTTGAAGAGTTTGCTTGAGGGGCTGTTACAAAGGGACATCAACAAACGATTAGGATGTAAGGGGCGAGGGTAAGTTTTATTCACATAATCAAGCCTTTTGCCACGAAGGGGTATGCAGGAGCATACCATACCATTTGGACAGTCATCTTTGGTTTCACGTCTACACGTAATGCGATCGGGAAGGGCGATGACAGTCATTCCTTCATTCACATTAGGGTGATTAATGTGGAGATTTTGGATGCATCTGCGGGCATAGTAATTAAAATTATGAAATAATAAGATTTCTTGATTTCTTGACAACCCTATTCTTTACTATAAAAATAAACGTTTTTGCTTTTACTTTGCATTGTCATACTAAATATCAAACTCAAAACATACCTACATATATAATCAATCAATCAATTATTATTATTATCAATTATTTATAATTATATTCTAGTGCTGATGAAGTTAAAGAGCACGTGTTCTTCGCTGGAATCGACTGGCAGCAAGTTTACCATCAGAAATATACTCCGCCGTTAATACCACCCCGTGGTGAGGTGAATGCGGCCGATGCTTTCGACATCGGCAGCTTTGATGAGGAGGACACCAAAGGAATTAAGGTATTATGTTATTCTGTATACCCAAAACTAAAATAGCGGTCGAAAAGTGGACAACTCTACTCTAAGCAAGACTCTCTAGTTTACCTTTCTGAATTTTCCATTTTCCCAAATTCCTACTAAATACAGTACGACTTGACATTTGTGTGTCTCGTATATTTTATATATCATATCTCTCTCTCACCGCCGTCTATGACTCTGTCCCTTCGTCCCCACCCATTCCCTCTCACCGCCGTTTACGACTATCTTTTTCCTTTCTCCTCTCGACTCTTTTTCTTCATCCCTCTCTCTTTCATACTGCTGTATATCAAACTCACAGATCTTAGGAACACACATGGCTGGCTTCTCCTTCAGTCTAAAGCCTACTCACTTGAGTGTTGTCTTGCATCTTGACGTGTATAATCCGACATTCAAGTATGGTGCAAACCACAACTACTGCCCCTATGCGATCACATTGTAATAAAAACTGTCATTTTCCAGTTGACGGAAGCAGACCAGATGCAATACAAAGACTTCCCGCTGGTAATATCGGAGCGCTGGCAGAGCGAAGTGGCGGAGACTGTTTTCGAGACCATCAACCAAGAAGCTGACAAGATGGAGATGAAGAAAAAGGCTAAACAGAAACAGAAGTTTGATGCGGATGAGAAAGGTTTGTTTGTAATTGTGTCCCTAAGCGACTTGAAGTTGTCTCCTAATTGTCTATTTGATCTCCCAACCCAGTAAGGGTGCAAACATGCGCCAGAGCCTTACCCGTTGGTCAGCAGATGCAGCTCTTTCAGGGTTGCTTTGGGTTTGTTACCCACAATACTTTATTCAATTAATATGAACTTACATGAAATTTAACTTTAACATGGAATGTCCTATTTGAAGTTTATAGGACATAGTGATCATCGGAGTCAACCAAAATAGAAAATCTTGTTTGACTCGGAGGATCATTCGTAATTTATAGCACAACAAAAAACAAATAATATATATCTTATATTCCTCCTTTAATTCCGGTTTCTCCAAGCCGATTGTGGTGAGGGATATATAAGGGCCGCTAACTTGAGCGCCGTATACCACAGTCTTTCAGACAGCGAAAGTGGCCGTGAATATAAAAGTCGGGCAAAAGCATCATTTTGGCGAGTTCATTATATTTAAAAAATAACTGGAGGGGTGAACAGTACAGTATTTTAGCAGCATTTTTTTTCCAACGTTTATATTACCTACCTTAAATGGTGTATAAGAGGTTCCACCAAGAACTCCAGGCCTAAGCGACCTCGACTGCCAGCGATGCACCTGCTGACCAACGGCCGGGACTATACACAGGTGCTAGGTTTAGGAGGTCAAACGGCAGTCGTTCACAACGATGCCGAACATAAAAAGCCAACTGTCTGCCCCTAACAGCCAATAAAAGTAGGGGAGGCAAATGTGAATATTTCGATTCCCGAACAGGAGTAATTCTTTTATTTTTTATATATTACATATAGCCGGAAGATAGAGTGCCTAACCTCTCGACCACGCTGTCAAAGTTCTTTTTTTTTTCAATGCATTCGTTGCAAGGACAGGCGAAGGCAAAAAGCATTCTGACGACCATAAACTGCATAAATTCGATGACACATTGCGGGAAAGAGACAACAAACACTTCTCTTGCTCTAAATCCAAAGATTAAAAAAAAATCTATGTAATGTAATACAACGTTACAAGCCCAGGCTCCAAATTGCGGTAGGGTTTGGAATTAACAGACAATACTCTATGATGAAACGAAAATATTATTTTTCTAAATAATTATCAAGAGCAGGCATCTGAATTAATCGAAAATATAAATCTATTTCAGAATCAGATTGCATACTCCATGGGTACATCAAAAAGCTTGGAGGACCATTCGCAAGCGCATGGCAAACCCGTTATGCTAAACTGTATCCGAATCGACTCGAGTTACACCTGGAGAATAGCGCTAAGCCCGAAATGATATTACTGGACACTGTTGAGGAGGTGTCTTCGGACTTTGTGTCGGTCAAGGGTGAGCAGTGCATTGTGCTCAAAACCAGAAATGATACTAAGATTGTACTCACAAATACGGTAAGTGTTTTAGTTTTGTCTTTTTCATAGTGCCTTTTTAACAATGAAGCGTCTCTTTGTAAGATTTTCATTAATATAAAAATAGGTAAGTTTACATTTAAAACATCAGGCATCGGTGTCCAATGAAACAGGTTGAAAACAAGCCATGCAGCTTATATTTTGTATTAAAAATATATATAATAGACATTTTAAATAAAGTTTAAAACATATTTTTAATAGTATGAATAAATACTACACACATTACCAGTTAAACTAGAAAAAATTGTGATGTAATAAAAGGGGACTATCTGACTTACGCCTAGATGTGATTGGTTTGGAATATAACGGATGTTACTAGGCGTAACTGCTGTGTCATCAAATTCAATATAATCTCTATGTATCAATCTTTTTGTATTCCTGACGGACTTTAGTATTCCAGAATGGTTGCTATAAAATGCTTACTAAATTATATCCATCACGCCTTATCCCCGAAGGGGTGGCAGAGGCATATTATATGCCCACTTTTCACCGTGTGGATTCCTGTCCCACGTAATAGGTGGTGAGCCCATTGCCGTGTTGAAATAGACAGACGCAGGTTGTGGCTACCTGCTGTTGAAATTTTTAAGCCGCCCATAAGGCCTTCTACCAGGCTTAACGACTGCCATATTACTGGCAACCGGGACCAACAGCTTAACGTGCCTTCCGAAGCACGGAAACGCTCGCAAATGTAAATGCCACAAAGTGGTCACCCATCCGAGTACCAGCCATAGTGAAAGTTGCGTAACTCAGTGATCGTTTCCAGAACACTGAGACCGCGGGGCCACGAGCGCTTCAATACTAAATTATAAATAGAATATTCTTTATTTTACACTTAAATTAAGGATTCTATCATAGTAAAATGTACAAACGACGGCCTTATCGCTAAAAGCAATTAATGTAATGTTACAGGATGAGATCGGTCTAAAGGAGTGGGCGTTGTCTCTTCGCTCGGCCCACAAATGCTCTCAAGAGCTGCTGGCTAGCATGGCGCGGAAGGCGGGCAAGATCTATGGCACCGATGGGTCCAAAGAAGGAGCGGCGAAACCCACCCCGCCTCATGCTCCTGCACCCAATGGGACCAACTAGCACGAGCCGTCCGCGCCACCCAAGGGCGCGAAGATGTTCCGCCGGTCCAAGAGCGCCGCTCAGCTTATCAAGTGAAGTGGACAAGTGGAACATGTGTTAAAGAACCGGTGGAATATATGATGATAATGTTCAATTATATCATCGGACATGGAATATAGGCAGACGAACATTTTGTAGCACATTGTCCTAGGTGATCGAAATAGACTATTAAGTGATAAGCTCAACTGCGATCATTGGTGGATCTACTGAAACTCTTTTTTGTGTGCTTTTCGTTCCAATTCAGAGTTGAAAGTGTCATAGATACCACTGAGATTGTTGGTGGATCATAGTGAATCCAGAGTGCTATTCAGTCATTTTGTGGATCGAGTTGGTGAATCCTAGTAGACTGATATGATATAACGGATCGAACTTTACTAGTGCGATGTGTATTAGTTAACCTCCCAAGTGATTATCGATTGTGGATTATTGGAACTTTTGTAATCGTTTGCACCAATTGAAATTTTGTAATTATATCGACGTGAAGTTCTTGGATGTTGTATTTAACTCTGTGGTAGGTATTGTAAAAATTTAATGATTTATAAATTCGTGTAGATAAGCATAGCGACTACTACGTGTTTGTGCAATAGATCAAAAGTATATTAATAATGAATTGATCGAGAGTGATGGGTATTCGGTCGAGTCGGTTAATGAATTAGAGAAAGTATAATGAAGATTTTAAGGCGATTGGATCGTTCGTTGTGCGTATAATTATAGAAGCTTCAAATTAATCGATTTATATCGTAATTAGAAATTCTAGCACTTCGGTTACGACTCAGGTTATTGCACACAAGTGAAGATGTTCTACGACCTAATTTTCCGTTTTCTCCGATGGCTCTCTTACGCGATGTTTTACTAAGTTAATATTTACGTATAGTTCCTTTTTAATATAACGTAAAGCGGAACAATATATTTATTTAACCGTACTTAATATTACAATATCTGTTGTGTTCTGAACCAACTGTTCATACAATTTCAACATAATTTATATAGATACAAATGTAAGTAGATCTAATAAAAATCTCTTTTCATATATAATATTTAGAGGCAATACTTTTCTAACAACATTTAGATGTGATTAATAACAATAGTTGTAATGGCAATACTTAGATAAAATCATGTTATGTGTCGATGAGTTTGTCGAGAATTTATTTCTTAGTATTATTCCACGGTTGGTAAATGCCTGGCCACGATGACATATTTGTATGTTGTGTATGTTTTGTAATATGTAATTGTATAGCAATGCAAGTTTTAGTTGTTATATGTTTTGAGTCTGATGCAGATTTAGTTGTCAAATGTTTAGTGTTGAGTTCGTTGCCATGATTCTTTGTATAGGTTTATTATGTATCTTATGATTTTTCTTATATTCATATTAAGTTATATCATATACTCCTATGTATATTATTAAATTTGTGCAGAACAAAAACTTTGTTACTATTTGGGAGTGTGTTGGTGTCTACAAGTGTGGTAATTCTCACGACCAGAGTATTAGCAGAAATTGAGTTGGCACGAATTGACTGAAACTGAATGGGAAAGAATTGACTGAAACTGAGTAACCACTACTTTCTTTAAACTAATATGCACAAACACATATTAATCAACGATATCTTATGTTGTTTTAATGGGGTTACTCTATTACTATTTATGTACTTCTATAGTGTAAAATCAGCCACTCTATCGCATTGGGTGTACACACCTGTAATGATAGGGTAGGAAGAAATAAATAAATCTTGCGGTACTGTATATATCAAAGGTACTAAGCTGACTGACTACTGTTTATCACTAAATACAGTGCCGCTTAAAATCCCGTTGATTAATAAGTAAATGAATTGACTGAAATGTAATGGGCAAGAATTAGTCAATTCTGAGTGGGCAACATTTTATCAATCACGCTTTTAACCCCGAAGGAGTGGCAGAGGCATATTATTCGCCTACGAAATGGAGTTTGCAAAATATTTGTACCTTTCAACTATAATAGTATACATAGAAGTGAGTTATATCGAGAAGCTGAGCAATAGTATAGGTATATAGTTATTAAGGAAAGATGTTTAATGTTGAGCAATTAGAAATTCTTATCGGATTTAATAAATGCACTGCTTTGTTTTCGTTCTATTTTCTATGGGAAAAGCTTAACTGATTCCAAAATAGGAGGATCTCCATCAATAAAATGTATTTTTTGTTTGTTGTTTAAAACTCTGTCAATTATTGAACTATGCATATAATTTTTTTTTAATTTGTCTGTTATAGTTCCTGTATGGTCTCATTTAATTTTTCTTTACAATTATTTGAATACCGAGTCAGTTGTTTTTATAAATTTTAAAATAAATTATGTCTTAGAGTTTTATAGACTCGGTTTTACGGAACAACTTTATAAAATATCGGTTTGTACACGGACCTAAAAAAAGCACAGGCATAAATAGGCTACGGGTAAAGCATGAAAATGGCCACCCATTTATGTGTGTGCGTGAGGAATCTATGTTAATGACGGTAGTTGGACACATATTTGTATATGTGTGAGTTGCAAGACTTAGGAATGAAAAATTAAGACAGTTGCAGTTTTACGTCAGAATCGACTGTGACGTTTGTTTTTTTTAGGTCCATGAGAATGACAAACCAAGAACTTAAGTAGCGGAATGGACATGGTAGGATTTTTAAAATATGTTAAGTGTTTTGTAGAATTGTATTATCTTATAAAATTGTACATTTCATTCAATTTACATCAACAATATTCTATTTTTCATTCTTATTAGTTATATCTCTTTACAAATAGGATAGAAAAAAAGAGGCTTAATGCGGGCCATATGGGGTTCTGTTTGTTCACTGCCTTAAGTTTTTCTACAGAAGGTTATGATATATTAAATTATTAAAATTGTATAATGTGTATATTAATATTAAAATGTGTCTAACATAATATAGTCAGGAATTGACTCTCTCTATAGTCATTAATAGAAAATCTAAATAAATAAAAATGCAATATGTTGCTGAGCACAAAACTCGAAGACGGTTGGACCAATTCGAGTATTGATTTTAATTCTTTGAAATCTAAGGACGGTTTATATGCAGAGAAAAATTTGAAATATTGGAACGGGATAGGGAAAGATTAATTACGCGGGCGTAGCCGCGGGATCAACTAGTATATAAACAAAATGAATTGCTAGATGTTGCTCACCATGAAATTTGAATACAGCTAGACGAATTCGACAATTTACCTATAATTTTCAAACTTGTACTTTTTTGATAGTATATTTGGGACATAGCGCTATTATCAATCTCAAATTAAGCTAATATAAGCTTGTGCTATGAATCTAGACAATTTAAATATGACTATCGGACTACAGGTCATAAACTGTTTAAATTTCGTACTTAAAATGAAATTTATAAAACTTGTGATAAACAAATATTAATTAGAAAATCATAACTATTTAGAAATTAGTATTAGGTCAAGTTTAGTAAATACATTCAGCTGTATTATGTTAGAATCATTTGTCATGCAATGCGTAAAACTAGTTAGATATGGTGCATACTTATAGATACATTAATTATTGTCTCACCTTTATAATTTTGTTGGCTTTGCTTATTTTGTTTTGACTTGGTTAATAATATTTTTCACAATGCCGATAGACTCCATTATAAGATCGAAGACATCAACGACATGCCATAAAACTCGAGATAGCCAATAAAATGGTTCCAATTACAATTGTAACTGACTATCTTTACGCTGTATCCCTGACGGGGTAGAAAGGACAAATCGCCAGGCTTCCCGATCTATGTCTTCTTTTGCTTTCTACAGATTCATTAATCGTTTTATACATGCACATTTGGATGGTTTGACCGTTCCGTTTTTGAGTAATTTACTCACAATTAGAATTGTAATGGAAAATATAAATGCAAATGGACATCATTCTACGCATGTACGTAATACGGTCACGAATTTAATTTTTTAATTTCGCTCTTATTTCAACTTTTTAAGGCTCATACTTCTATCTCAGTTTAAAAAGGACTACGCAATTAATGAAATATGTCATACTGTCTTGTATAGCATAAAAAACAAAAAGATTTAAGAAAAAAGAATATCGGAAGGTGCGATTTGACAAGTCACATGGCATGTTGCTGATATACATATTTCGGGCTTGAGTGAGTTATATAAAATTAGATTCTTTTGTAATAGGCGTTAAATGCTAGTCAATAAAATTTTAATACAATAAAATTATTGATTTTGATAAAACTTAAGTAATTTATATGGTATAATATGATAGCTAACAATATAGTTAAACAGTATTATAGGTTAGTTGTGTTATAGATGAAGTCTTTCTATTGTGATATGTTTACATAGAATAGATTTATCTGAGACTGTAGTTCATTTCATACTTGCATATTTTCGCATCCATATTTCAAATAACACTGGCTTATTTTTGTGGTTACGTTGTGGAATATAAAGCAAAAGGTACTCTTTTATACGGTGTGTTAGTAAAGTTCTATCAAAAATTGTAATGTGTAATATAATAAAAAAATATAAATATGTATAAATAAAATAATACAAATTTGTTTATCATGTAAAATATTAAGAACATTGCCCTGGTTAGGCAAAGGTCACGGGTTTAATCTCCATCTCGAATCGAATTGTCTATATTCACTTTATAAAAATTTATAAGAACTATGTTATTCGTATACATGCGGTATACGAATAACATAGTTCTTATAATTTTTTTAGTTAGTAATGGTTAGTAAATAGTAGTTTTGTGTCAAATGAAGTTGACCAACACGGTTCTTAGTACTACCAGATAAAATTGGTATCCCGGAAACATAATATATAAAATAATCGTAATAATAACATTAAATGTCCAACAGCTATCCAAATATAATTTTACTAACACGCCATATAGAAGTGATTTTACATCGGCATAATGTACCAAATACTTCTAATATATTATGTTTGAATGTGGTAAAGTAACGTAGTAACGTAACTAAACACCGCGGTGGGTGTTTAGTTGATTGACGTAGGAAATTTTGTGTAGATTTACAAATGAATTACACACTAAAAAGCTGAAGTAATCGTTAATATAGACTGCCAGCCTGTTAACAAAATTACCTGTAAAATGATCCAGTGTGAATTATGATTAGTCACTACTGGGCAAGAATGACTTAAGACGTAGAATACGCAGACTATGACTTAAATATTAATTAGACTTATAACAAATCAAATATATACAAATCTCCTTGCCACAGTGTGTTATTTTCTATTTTTATGATTTTTTGTGTGTTTGGTAGATCTGAGGCTATTTTTATAACCCTTTAATATTATTTTAACTACCAAAATATTCACTACAAATAATTTATAAAGCAAGAAATGTTTGGCAAGTATGTGTCATCAAGTGTTAGGTGAGTATGTATAAGAAAATCACTTGTACTGCTCGCTCCTAAAGTCAACCAACGACATAAGGCTGTGAGTAATTCACGCTGTTCGCTGGGTCACAGAGTAATTTTGTTAATGGACAAGTAGTTTAATGTGTGGCTACAGTATAATTACAGGACAGGACACAGTACAAACAGACAAGATCCACCGTATTAATTACTGTTTAATCATGCAATCAATAGAGTAGGCAAACTAGCCATAGATAGATATATTAGAAACCAATATCACAGAATATATAACAGATACAAATATATTTAAAGGCCAAAATAGTTGGATTATTCAACATTCCGGTATATGCCAAATTAGTAAAGGGTAAACACGATGCATTTAAAAGTTTTTATTTATTTTGCACTAAAAGCCACCGTAGACCAGCTACTTTTAGTATTCGCAACCGTCGATTTTGAGACGGTATTGATAAATTTAGCTGTTTATACTGTTGATAGATGGTACTTAGTGGAAAACACTTGTACTATTTCACTTATTTACTTTAAATCGTAAGGCGAAACTGGAAATTTAACTTCGAAAAAAGCGACATAATCTCGCCAGTTGTGGATACTTAAAATAGCTTGCCTGCGATAGCCCTTACGTATCACCGACTTTGTTGATGGCAGATATTTATAGATCGCTTATTTATCCTGAGTATAAGGTTATATTGTAATATCGAGAAGCACCGGCTATGTCTGCATCAGACAAACTGTTACATACCTCTGTTAGACGATATTTTTATTGTAAACCTACATCTGTGTAGTAAATTGTTTATTTAATCAGTTAAGTGTTTTATTTGTGTACTAACTGTAGTTTAGCATACGTCCATAGGCTGCGGTCTCTTATCAGACGGAGCATCAGGAACGGTCGATTTAAACTGAAATGAATTTGAATTGAAGCGCAGTGAACTTACAACTGTGAAAATTAACTTATATTCTACTGTATGTCCACAATTGCACAGCTTCTGCACAGCGTAGTAAAGAATAGTAAACTGTACTCGTATTACCTTGAAACTCACAAGGTTTGTCACAGTAACGCCCTTTTTAACCCCGTATTCGATTTGTAGCACTCGTCGCTCGGGTTTGTTACGCAAATTGTTCTAAAATCAATGTTTTATATTATTCAATGTTATGTGACGCAGTGTACATTCTGTTATATAACATAGAAAAAGAGTTACCTAACTCGTTTTTTTTCTGTTCCGTGGAGTTAACGGTGTTTTTTAAATTAAAATCAAATGTTTATTTTATAAAATCTAAATCGTTAATTTGAATGAAATCATATGGGAGCATATTGTTCAAAAACGGAAAGGTCCAAAGTACTCATAGAATCTGCAGGAAGCGAAAGAGACTTACCTATGTCTGGATCGTGAGACCGCGGTAGTCAGTGAGGACAGGTCGTCAGAACTGTCCTCCCCGACTACCCCGTCTTGGATACTGCTTAAAGATAGTTAATGTTGGTAGGTATATAAAAGTCATTGCAAATAATAATTTGAAATTATACGTGTTATTTGTTACAGTAGATACCTAGCTACTTCCAGTACAATATGAACTTTTTGGTTAAACTATTTGACAATATAACGTCAATCCGTCGCATCATTCACAACAGAAAGCAATGTTGTATTATACTTTCTGAGTACTATAATACTCGACAAAAATGTAAATAAAAATAGTTTTCAAAGTATATGATCCGAATAACGCATTCTACATATTAATCCGTCTAATGTTTCGTGACATTTTATATTTCGCATCACTTATAATATGCATTTCTTTGGGCGGACACTACAAACAAATACGTGATTTAGAAACGAAGCGAAACTATGGAACTGGTCTTGGTATACTTATCGCGTATTTAGTATGTGGTGCCAACATTTACCATTCCATTCTCATAACGTGGGGCAATATAATTATTATTAAATGCTGTAATAAACGGTAAGTTAATATTATATCTACATTATGTACGTACACCGTGGAACTTTCTTATTTATTTACTTACACTGCTGGAGATGTTTCGAGAGCACAGCCAAAATTTCGAGGACACAAAGTACAAGGTATCTAGGACGCAACCGTGACTGCGAGCAGCTGCGTTAACAGGTACTGGAGACTATCAAGACATAACCATTGTGTGCCCCAATATTTATAGATATGAACATATTGCTTCTTCAATTTTAAAAAAATGAAAGTTGGTGAAGCGTAAGTTGTATGCCAGGATCGTAGCAAGTGGAAAGCCATAGTCTTTGCCTACCCCGATGGGAGACAGGCGTGGTGATATGTATATGTATGTAACATATTGTGGAAGTGCATTGTTCTTTTTGTTACCTATTAATACACATAACTAAACGCATCCCACCGCACTTACAGTTTACACTACTGACTACTGAGCACTTACGAAGTCGAGAAACTCCCTAGAATTTATTATACCTATGTAACACGTTTTGTCATCTTTCAATTTACATCTCTTTTATTGTTTCTACTAATACTGACTATTTTTCTTTTCTTTATAGTTATCTCCATCACCTAAGTTTATCGTATACGTGGACCTATCTTGCTTATATGCACATATTTGTGGATTTCGGAGACCCACCTTACATACTATGGATACACCAGACGATAGCTCTCAGACTCGTGGGTCTGGCTTTCGAAATTCACTTGGCGGATAAAAAGAAAAACCAGTTGGCGGAACCAAAACCTCAAACTTCAAAAATCAATTTGAAGAATGAGGATATTGAAATTCTTGAAGAACCTACGGCTATCGAAATAATCACATATGCTTATTTTTTCATTGGATTACATAAAGGTTCCTTTGTATAATAATTCTGTAGTTACTGATAATTCTGTAATTGAGTAGTGAGGTAGGTACCTTCTTATCTACTTATTGGGTATCGGTTGACTTCTTGACAGATCTGTCAAAAAGAAAAGGAAAGTAAATTCTCCCTACAATTTCATAAAGGAGCACGTCAAACACGAGAACTGGCGATTCAAAAAATCTGGCTATTACTGTTTTTCAATTGTAGGTACTTACCTATTTTGAATTAAGTACATCGACCTGGCCGTACCTTGGTCAACTGGAAATAACTTTAGACATGAACTTACAGACAATTGAGTAGTAATAGTAGTAATTGTCAATTGATATATGTAACAAAATCACAGTGGGTCTAAAACTCAAAATTTTTTTTTGGACAACAGTTGGTTGACCTGATTTTTTTTATTGCATAGGTAGGTACATTTTTATGTTCTCAATTCGTCTGCAACTACTTAAATATTTGATTGACTGCTCCCGTAACTCACTCTCTGGCCTAAACTGCGACCTTGTTTGGGAATAGGCGGAATGCCGCGGGATTTAATGGGCTGGCTGAGACCTCTCCGGACCGCGAGACTCCCACATACCGTTTCTGTAACCCCCATACCCTTCTATAGATGACGACGCATAAAAAAATTTCCCATAACACCAAAAAAAATGTGAATGGCCGTCACATTATATATGAATTAACATGATATAAACTTTCACACACAGGCCCTTACTACAGATGGAAAATGTTCCAAGACCATTTCAAAACACCGTTTGGAGTTCTAGGCGATTGTAGAATAATTACTGAACAGAAACTGAAGAAGGCTGCGGCATACACACTACTCTTCATGGTTTTGAGAACGAACTTCCCAATTCAAGTGAGTTTTTTAGTTTTTAGAATTGGTTTGTGGAGTTTAAGCCGGAGCCTAAGCGACCTCACCTGATAGCGGTACACCTGCTGTCTAAAGGACGAAGGCCCTTGCGTGAATCGAAAGTTAGAAGGCAATATAGGTACCAGTCATGGGCGTACCCAGGAGGGGGGGGGGGGCAGGGAGGGGCTGCTGCCCCCCCTGGCTTTGGTTTCGTCTCCTACTTTTGTCGATAATATTCAAAAATAACTTTTTGCCATTTGTAATACCCTATACATCTTTTAAAAATCGTGAGGCACGCCCCTTTTAACTGTTTGTTAGCAGCGTTAAGCCGGACTGAAACGACTAAAAATCTCTCGATCTCTACCCATCAGTTTAACACCGGGCGCCCCCATAACTCCTCGCAAATCCTCCCTGGGTTTCCGGTAGAGTTTGGCTTACATCGCGGCCTATCTAAATGGTTTGGGCGTTATCCAGCTTCTTTGGAGTTTAGATTGGATCCCGCTTTTTGGGGCGGTGAGAGGAGCGTGAAAATTTAAGGTCAAGCCGTGTTATACTATAAATTGTGTTTTCCCTTAAAAATTATAAAGAATAAATTTATATCTGGTAAACCAACTTGGGTTACAAAAGGCCTAAAGATAAGTTGTAAGACAAAACGCTCACTGAGATACAAGTACTACCTAAATAGAAATCATGAAAATAAAATGAAATATGTTAAATATTCAAAAATAATACGGAAATGCATAAATGACACACAATCATTGAGTAACCAAAGATACATTTCGAATTCAAGGAATAGGGGTAAGGCAACGTGGGATATCGTCAACCGACATGTAGGCACTGCGAAAACTAGGACATATATTGATAGCGTTTCTGACAATGGTAACTGGTTTACATCTGGAACTGGCATACCTAATTATTTTAATATTTTTTTTCATTGACATTATACAAAATAATAGTATTGATAAACAAGCTGACCATAATTGTAATAACATTAAGAGTAATAATTACAGTATATTTTAGAACCAGTGACTCCTATTGTAATATTTAATATTATTAAAACATTTAAAAATTCATAATGTTCTGGCCATGATAATTTCACTACAGATCTATTAAAACGTATAGCACTATATATAGCAGAACCTCTTTCTCATATTATAAACCTATCCCTAGAGCAGGGTGGTTTCCCTGAAAAACTAAAATTATCAATAATTAAGCCTCTACATAAACGAGGGTCAAAATCTGATTTAAATAACTACAGACCCATTGCTTTAACTCCTGTTCTTTCAAAAATATTTGAAAAAATTATGTATAGTAGAGTACAAGCATTCTTAGATAAACATAATATTTTGACTGAGGAACAGTATGGATTTAGAAAATATAGAACTTGCAACTTTTAAGTTGGTGAAGTTAATTATTAAAAATATCAATGATGGTATTCCAACTTGTGCTTTACTGCTGGGCCTTAGTAAGGCATTTGATTTTGTAAAACATCCAAGACTTCTAACGAAACTGGACAGATATGGTATTAGAGGCCCAGCTATAAAATGGTTTGAATCTTATCTCAGCAACCGAAATCAATTTACTAGAGTAACTAACTATGACGCTGTATCAAATTTTTATTATAACTGCTGATTCAAAGCCAAGCAATAATTTACTTGGCGTGCCTCAGGGCAGTATTTTGCTGTTTCTTGTTTACGTTAATGATCTCCCATACACCATTTCGCATGATTGTATTATGTTTGCTGACGATACAACGGTAATTCTAGACTGTAAAAATGAAAACACATTTGAATTAGAAGTCAATCGTACTTTACGGGATGTTGTTAAATGCAAGCCATTAAATGTTAATGAAATTAATTAATAATTTAAATAATTTAATTCGATCGATTATATGAACCGACATAGGTCAGGTCGAAAAAGCATTCTATCAATCACTAGAGGACATGAGCATCTTTACCCGCGTGGTGTTGTCTCATACCTGTTTCTCATCGGAACCTGTTAATCCAGGTTATCTGCTACATACACATCACATCTTATCGAAAATGGTCCAATCGTTTGTGTGTAGAAGTATCAAACATACACACTCATAAGCTTTCGCCTTTATTATTAGTACGGGTACGAAAATAAGCCCCAGAGTTGTTGAAGTTACCGTTACTTAGTTCACATACATTAACTTCTGATACGGATTTATTCTTAAATGTATTAAATCCGTATCACGTTTCGCGACATACTGCTACACTTTTATTGTTGGCTTTGGTGGGAGATTTCATGATCTTACATTATTACCCATGGATAGCAACAGCCACAAATATGAGAAACATAAAAAAAAAACTATAAAAAACTGTGAATTTAAATAGGTATTAGGCAGTCTGGTGGTTGGCTTCGATAGCACACTAAATTAAACATACTTAGTTGTTTGGATAAATATTATTGGAATTGTCCTTAAGTTGACGACAACATAATTGTGTAATAACTAGAGTGGAAGTGAAGCCTGTGTCCAGAACTATTATTGGGGATAGATGAAATCTATTCCCAAGGAAACTGGTATCGAGGTTAGGTTAGTGGCGTCACAAAATTTTGTTGTAATGTTTTTCCTATATAACAAATTCCTGCTATATAGGATGCTATATATTAGAAAATGATGTATAGAATTATTATCAGAGAAAATTTAATTAAGACTTAATTCTGTAAATTCTTATAGTCAACCAGTATCGTAGCCTTATTATTTAGAACCAGTTAATCAAAACGATTAGAACTGTTTATTAATTCTCATCTTATAATAATAATTATAAAACTGTATTCATAAGAGTACATGTATGTTGCAGCAGTCGTACGTTTGTTCCTAACTATCAACCATCAGAACTTTTACACATTATAGCGTCTAGGCTTACCAGCTCGGCACCAGGTGATAACAAACACGTCACTCAAAATGGATTCCGGATATTGATACGAAACAAATAATAAGTTGTTTGGATAAATATTATTGGAATTGTCCTTAAGTTGACGACAACATAATTGTGTAATAATAGGTAAGTTTTATTTTAGGTAAAACTCTCTTATTATAGGCAATAACCTTATAACGAACGTACAAAACTCGCAACTCAAATTACGTGAGATAGGCATTACTGAATCTGTAAGGACTTGTCGGCAGGCAATAGTGTTTTTGTGACTTACAAAGTGCACATGAAAATAATTTCATGTGCATTATTTTGATTTTGTAATATCTCCTAAGATATTCATTTAATTTGCAAGGTGTAAAGGGACAAAATTATCTACATGAAATGCTGAAGCCAAGTAACGTATTAAAAATGATAAGGATTAATAACGTTTTTGTGTAAATAGCCTTCAAATTACCGCTTTAAAATTGCTGTTTTTTTTTAATTATTAAAATGAATATTGTATGTTATTCCTAAGAGTTACACATATATCAACGCGGACTTTTTTGGAGACCTATATTAGATACACAATTCTACCATACATTGTTTTGTTAATATCTCAAAGGGTATACGCGTCGTTTTCGTTGAAAGCTCCCAGATGGTATTTTTTCCGACATCCCAACAAATGTCGTTATAATTTAGTCAATGTATACAAAAACTTAATAAATTTTCTATAAAAACCTTCCTTATGAATTATTCTACCTATTAAAAAACCGCATCGAAATTCTAAAGTTTAGAAGATCAAAGCATACATAGGGACAGACAGCAGGAAGCGACTTGGTTTTATAATATGTAGTGATGACTTTTATTTTGCACTAGAAACGTTTTAATTTGACGATACTAGTAAAAATATCTATGTTTAATTGGACATGCGAAATCTGTTAATATTTTTTTTCTATTAAAACTAGTCTTACCTTAATTACATTGTTTTCTGTTCGAAGACTGCAATTCATAGTGTTAGATATTATTTTAAATTGAATAAAAGACTTATTTCATAAATAACTTTGTAGTTCTATTTATAAATTTAGGTCTATATGTGATGATAAAAACTACTATTTTCAAATTAATATTGTAATTCTCTAGTGTGCTTTGTAGAACCTATTTCCCGTATTTAAAGATACGAGAGATATCCGTTTCGATCAACTGTGGACCAAGTAACAGGCAGGGTCACATATGACGAGATACGCGCAACGCGTTACACGGTTTGTATGGGATGCTAGAAAGCTAAAATAATTTATATTAAAAGATACAATAGTGCTACATTAACAAAAAAAATCCTTTTTTAGAAATAATAATGACCTATATAGAAAAAAAATTCAAAAGTCTATTAATTTCTCGAGATATGAGGGAACCTAGATAATTCCTTTAAACCCGCTCTTCCAAAAGTTGTATTTATTGAGTTAAGTGAGATTGGTATGACACGGCAGATTAGTGTCTGACATTTTGTAATTTAAATTGTCTATGCAAAATAAAGAATTTTTTTTCTGTAGTGAAAATCTATTAATTTAGAATTACAAACAGACATTTCAATTTTATTTATCTATACATATAGATTTGAACTTTACCAAATAAGAAAAATATTTATTATTAAATAAATGAAATTTAAAAATATAAGAATAATTACTTTTGTGAGCATGGTTCATTATTACTAAGTAAACATTACTAAGTAAACGGTTGTACACACGTGTATATTTCGGGATCGCCCGACTAGTTTCGGACCTAACTAATAAAATATACTTGTATTTTAAGGATCAACCCTTAAAAAGTAGGTACTTTTGAACCCAAACACCATGTCTGCTTTGAATTTTCGAAGAGTCGGGTTCTCTGGACATCATTTTCATTGCAGTATTAGGTCAAAGTTCTCAATTAATTGTCATTTAACGATTATACTGGTAGGCGTTAAGCACTTAACAGAGTAATCATACGCCAAAAATGCCTTGCATTATTATGAAAAAAAGCTGATACTCTTACACAGCTGGACCGATACTAACCAAAAATAACTAAGCCAAGAAACGGGCTATCAAATGAAAAATATCGCATTGAAATCGGTCCGTCCGTTTGAGAGATGCCACAGGCAGACACTCATACACCGAAATCTACGTCCAACTTATAATTTTTACGTCGGGGATTAAAAACAGGTAACTTTATAGAAAATCTGAGTTGCCCCCCCCCCCCCCCCTGGCCCAGATCCTGGGTACGCCCATGGAACCAGTCTCTCCCAACAATGCCGAAAACAAAAATTAACGTGTACTTATGTACACGCGCTAGAGTTATACTGCTTTAGTCTATTAAGATTTTATCACATAGGTACACCCTTTGTTTGTAACGGGAATGATGAATGAGGTTGAATGTAGTTATAAATTGTCATGGAACAATTATCAGCTAACTTCATCGTGTCGGTTTTTCGTGAGGGTCAGCGCGCGCATCGTAAAAAAATACTCTCATAATATTTCCTTGACGCGTCAAAAGAAGTATGACTTCAATAAAAACGATAACTACACCTAGCAGCCAAATGAAAGGGAACCAAGCTCCAAATCCAGGTAAGTTTCAAAGCAACTGCGAATACACAAAGCTGATGAAGAAAATTCAAGAAACATTTTGTTAGTTGGCAATCGAAAAAGCCATGGCAAGAAATAAAGCGTAAAGATGCTTTTCAGTTTTAGTCTGGTTTCTAAAGTATTTTGATCGCTATTTGATATTAGGTATGTCTTATGAATGAAAGTATCTAGGTACCAACCTATGTACAGTGAGAGCAGTCAGTAGGTCGTTCCTCAAAAAAAAGGCACCTGTAATGTACTCTTAAGTATATACCAGACCTTCGTTAGGTTGACTTGACTCCCGAGGATCTTGGTGGAATAAGTTATCATATAAATTAATCCCTTAAATGCGAAGTAGGTAGGTAAAATAGAATCTATAGATACTACGAGCATATATAAAACATTTGTGTGATCCACAAATGTTGGTTTCGGAGTTTAGGTGTTTCTTATAATATGTATGTATGTAGAAATATATAATAATAATAATAATAAAGAAAATAATAAACCCCTCGAGGACCCGTTATCTTTTATAGGATTAACGCAACCCTATGAGGGCATAGTAGATTCGCTTTTTGAGTCATCCACTTTCTGATATCAACAAAAAAATGTATCAGAAAGTTATTGAAAAGATCACATCCGCAGGGCAGCTTGTGGCGAGCTGAATGTGCGTGGCTACACATCGGTCCCGATTCCTCAGAGTTTTGTTGCCCTTCTGCACCGGTTAGGATTTAATGGCCTAACGGGAGAGCAGTGAGAGTGCTACTCCCGGGAGTGCAGCAAATCTTAACTCTGGCTTGCCCTAATTGGCCGGTCAGAGGGAGGGAGCCAGAGCTATATGCTCGGGGGTGGAAGTGTAATTTTCAAGGGCATAACTACGGGGAAGCCCGCTCCGGGCCTGTCCCGCGAAGGTGAAACCGGCGCCGCACCACTCGACACCCCAAGCCTCTCACACCGGTGTTGCCCTCTGTCGCCTTACAGGCTTATTTTGCCTATGGCGATTGTATAGGGGGCCCATCTAGTGAGTTGGCAAGTCACCGTCTGCCACTATTTTATATAATAATATATTAAAAAGGCAGACGCCGTTTTCATCAATAGCTTAAATCACCCAATCCATTTAACACCCAACCCAATAGCCCATTTCATAGTTAGCACATTTCACAATAGTTTAACTCCCATTGGAGGTGATCCATTACCGTTCTTCTACATAAGGCGGGCGTGGATTGCCTGTAGTGGGGGTCCCATTTCCTATTAGATTAAAATTCTCAAAGGGCCTCTGCGTGTTGGACCAATATGTCCCCATGTAAGCCTGCCAAAAGACCGGGTATCTTCACAAGAAAAATAATAGAAGATACCCGTGAAGAAGAGATAATAATAATAATAATCATTTATTTCAGGTAAGTACACACCCATAGACAAACATATAAAATTAAATTACATCAAATCGAATAAAATTGAAAACTTAATAAAATTAATATTATTATATATAAATATGTTTATCAGTCTTCTAGATCCCATAACACAAGTTTATATTAGCTTACTTTGGGATAGACGGCGCTAAGTAAAAAAAAATTCCCACAACCTACAACATATACGTACCTACCTATTGCTTTCAGATATACTATGAGAAGCAATTCTACACCGAATACGGTACCGACAGCCGTTACTTGTACAACATACCGCACCTGGTGATGTACTGTGTCCAACACCAAATCATTATGATGCTCTGCTCCAGCGTTTGCACTGAAACAGGATTCGGAGTATATCCAGCCAAGTGTCTACCGATGCCGGGACATGGCCCTACTGCGAGATTAAGCTTGTTGAAACTGGCGTTAGTAGATTGACACACACATTAGAACTTTTTTCACTTAATACTTTTCCTACTTCCTCAAATTATCTCAGATTAATTTCGTTGCGGGTTCCAAGACATGCTAACTTCTCCTGGGACTTTACAGAGATCGAGCTCGGTGTAACTTTTCTGGAGTTTTGGTAATTGCTGTAGATCCTGGTGTACAGGAGTCACAGTAATGGGAATGCGGGCGGGATTAGTCCCAATTACACACATTAGAACGCACAACGATACCTACCTATACGAATGGATGCTATGGCCATTAATTTCGTAATTGAGTATTTTTTTACTAATATAAAAGCGTTTTTTTATACTAGCGTTACATCCTGGTTGTAAACAAATGCCCCACTTCACAATTCTGCAGTCTTTGAGGTCTTAATCAATCAATCACGCCTTTATACCCAGAGGGGTGGCAGAGGCATATTGTACGCCCACATTTCACCGTGTGCATTTTTGTCCCACGTAACAGGTGGTGAGGCCATTACCGTGTTGAAATGTACGATATAATCCTTCTATAGATACCTGCACCTCGTTCGTCTCTTAGTCCCGAAGGCCTTTGGTAGGACCATAAACAAGCGTATAGGGCCTATACGCTTGTTTATGGTCTTCCCCTAAATCATTTTTAAATTAATAAAGTGGTGTTTTGTTAATAATCCTCTGTATTATAATCCAGAGCCTCGGCTAACGAGGTGGCATTAGAACAAGAATATAATTTCGCGGCGCTGCGATCGTTCGAGTTCGACAAGCTAGTGTTTGGACCCCGATTGCGAGACACACTTAGGGTTTGGGACATGACCAAACGGCATTGGTTTTACACACATGCGTATAAGAATATCTGCAAGTGCAAAAAGGAAGTAAGGTTTGTGATACTGCCATTACTTTAATAATAGATAATCACTATTTAAAATGGGAACCTGTATTTAACATAGCTAAACTAAACTAACTATCTTCACGCTGTATCCCTGATGGGGTAGTCAGAGAGGACTTATATACTTCTTTCGCTTCCTGCAGATTCATTAAAAAGCTTCATATATGCACGTAAAAATCACTTCATCGCTGCATTCATTTTACATTGCTAGTTAATTTTAAACATATTTATATACTTCGAGGGTTTAAGGGACCCCATCACGATATCCGGGACCCAAGCCACCTCGGGCGCGTTCCACTTTTATCGCCCGCAACGCCCACGACCGCGACCGCTGAAAATGCCGTTCCACTGGCACTAACGTACATGGACCGCGGGCGTTGTGGTCGAAATTTATAAGTGCAACGCACAGCTTGAGTGCAGTGAGCCCACTTGGGCCCACCTATATTTTGTTGGCGAAGTGGGCGTCATGCGATCGCTCGCAAAGACCACGAGGCTTAGAGAGTAAAGACGACACGGTAGCTTCCAACAATGCCGAATAACAAAAACCAAAAGATAACTGCTCCTAGTAGCCAAATAAAAGTAAACTCCAGGCTCTAATTCCGGGTAAGTAAAAGCAACTGGGAATATACTAAGATGAAAACATTGGTTATTTCGTTCAGTCTACCTACCTACCTAGCATCTCACGTAATTCTCTACGTCGTCGTAGGTGAAGTCAAGCCATAACTCTGTGACCTACAGCGTTATGACTTGACCTCATCGTTTACAATTAGGTATCAATTATTGAGTGCTTTTTTTTAAACTGGTCTAAATATTTTACAGAAAAATGCTGGCATATATGTTATGGATAATATTTTGCGGTCCATCTTTACAATATCTTATCATTGGAAGCACATTCTGGGTGCATACTCATTTAGAGAGAGAGTACGAGTCATTGCTGTTAGAAGAACCGAATGAATCAGTTAGTACTTATTCAATTTTTCATATTCACTTCGCTTGCCAGAATGGGTGACGTCACGACAACATTGAATACTATTTATTGCTATATGGGCATTATAGAACAACTAGACAACATGCAATCTAGATATAAATAAAAATAAAAAACTAACTATCTTCACGCTGTATCCCTGACGGGGTAGTCAGAGAGGACAGATCGCCAGGCTTCGCGATCCATGCATACTTCTTTCGCTTCTTCAAGATTCATCAATCGCTTCATACACACACGTCTGGGTATCAGAGTACTTTTGACTTTTCCGTTTTTGAGCAATCTGCTCACGTGGTCTTCATATGTAAGTCTCGGCCTACCCTGACTTCTTCTGCCCTCTACTTTCGCACAATGTATATTCTTCGTCAATCGTTCCTCACTCATTCGTTGGACGTGTCCAAACCAACGGAGCACAAGAAAAATATAAATAAAAATGAATCGCAAAATTATGTTTCTAAGCGCAAAACTCGACCTATTCGTGTATTTTTTTTAAAAATTCATTCCTTGAACTGGAGGAAGGATTTATGGAGAGAAAAAAAATACAAATTGAGAACGAATCGATAACGGGAATGCTATATTATATTACGTGGGCATTAACTAGCCCTACTAATATTATAAACACGAACGTTTGTAATAATGGATGTTTATTACTCTTTCACGTAAAAGCTACTGAATGGATTTTAATGAAACTTTACAATAATATAGCTTACACATCAGAATAACACATAGGCTACTTTTTATCCCGGAAACAAGTTCCTGTGGGTAACGTGAACGGGAAAACTTCACAACGCGTGCGGAGCCGCGGGCGTCAACTAGTATCTACATATTTAAAACCACTTTCCAGGCTGTTTAGAACTACGTTTTGTACAATTTTCAGATGAAGGTGACATGGGACGTCGGTTTCTCGATAACTCGGTTGCTCTGCCTCGCATACCTGACTCCCTGCTTCATCATAAATAACCCGACAGTCGTACTCCAATACTACACCTCTATTATGTGGGTGTATCATATACTTTTGATAGTCCTCATTATAGCAGTAGCCGGTCTATCTGTTTACAAAACCAGGTTTAATAGAGTTACAATTTAATGGGCAATTGGATAAACCTGTGTTTGATAAATGAATATAAGTTATTTATTAAATTCACTTATGGTTTTAGTTTATTTATAAAATCGAAAAGTGACTAATAATGGAATTATATTTTCTCTCTTTTTTAAAAATCTATCCCTGATGAGATCTTCGAGGCCATAGCCAGCCCTTAACCAACTCATCTGGCTCGTGTGGCACAAAAATTAAGGTCAATCCATTGGGATTATGTAGGAGTAGACTACTGGCTCCAGCAGTAAGCTACTCGATGAGTTGATTATATTGATTCTTTTATATAATTCGTCTGAAATTGTATCAACTAAATTACAGAAGTCATTAAAAACACATAAAATTTCAGTGTACCATTTATTCATATTTTTAGTAAAATAAAATAAATATCCATCACGCCTTATCCCCGAAGGGGTGGCAGAGGCATACTATATGCCCACTTTTCACCGTGTGGATTCCTGTCCCACGTAATAGGTGGTGAGCCCATTGCCGTGTTGAAATAGACAGACGCAGGTTGTGGCTACCTGCTGTTGAAATTTTCAAGCCGCCCATAAGGCCTTCAACCAGGCTTAACGACTGCCATTTTACTGGCAACCGGGACCAACAGCTTAACGTGCCTTCCGAAGCACGGAAACGCTCGCAAATGTAAATGCCACAAAGTGGTCACCCATCCGAGGACCAGCCATAGTGAAAGTTGCGTAACTCAGTGATCGTTTACAGAACACTGAGACCGCGGGGCTACGAGCGCTTCATATCATTCATATTTTTAGTAACCTCACAAATAATTCCACCAAATCCCAGACAATACAACTAAGGTTGTATTATCTGTGCTCAGAGTATACATATATATTTTTTCAATATAGCATTCATTTGCCACTTACACGCAATAAAATTTTAGAACATAACAACCATTAATAAGCTTTTTAAATAATTAGTTATTAACTACTCAACAAAAAATAACATATTTTGTTTAACTACAATACATTACATAGCAAGGAATCAATGTCACTCGCGCGCTCTGTACTAGAGACGCCTTACTCTATATATTTCATACAACCAAGTGTCAGGGGTCGTTACCCTTTTTTCATATTATGATTACACCATTTCTACAGACGAATGCGAGAAGAACGCGAATGCGAGAAGAATGCGAGAAGAACGCGAATGCGAGTTTCGCGTTCTATCTCTCGTCTATTAAGTGTAAACGAGATGGAGCGAGCAACATTTCTTGCTATGTCCAATAACAGCTATGCATATGAATATTCTTAGACATAAAAACTTAATTGTTATGGAAGACATTGATTATATTGGTCAACAATAAACTCAATTTTTTAAATCTACTTATGTTGTATAATGGCAGTTTGTATAGTTTTATAGTGACTGTTTGGCTGACGCATCCTGCGACACTTTTACATTAATATAAAAAAACACAACAGGCAGAACGTCAGGCTTCGCGATCCAGGCATATTCCTTTCGCTTTCTGCAGATTCATTAATAGTTTCATACACGCACGCCTGTGTCAGAGTACTGTAGACCTTTCTGCTCACGTGGTCTTTATATGCGAGTCTCGAGTCCTTCTACCCTCTAGTTTTGCACAATAAGTAATTCGCGATTAAACTACAGTGATGGATCAACTACGTCACGTATAGAAAGCGAAATATCCTGGTTAAATATGTTGTCTCATATTAATTAACCTGAAAATACGAGACAAAATACCTATATTTCACCTGTAAATTTTCGTCTACGCTTTCAGGTCGTATGTTCGAGAATTTGCGGCCACTTCTAATATAACCTTAATTTGGGGTAAAAAGTTCTATAATATATATTATTTTATTACAATTTTATGATATTATTTTTAACTAGGCAACATTCTTTGAGTTTGATATGAAACAACTTAACTTCTCTACGACTTCAAAAAAAATGTAAACTTTAAGTTTACAAACATCTACTACAACCTGACTCTATCCACGAAATTGTGGTATTTCATTATACTTTAAACAAAACCTTTTTTACTATATTATAATATACATATTCTATAAATATCATCGGTGTATTAAGCCGCTATTTCTACATCTCATGAACTTTCTACTACTTCTTTTCATTTTTATACCTACATAACACTTATAAGTACATTTTACGCTGTGTATTTATATAATAAAGTGCCAACTCTTGTAGTTATACACTGAATGAACTAAATACCGATACATAACTATACTAGACATACTACTTACATTCATGTTTATTTGTATATATTTTTTGTAATTTCCACCGCTTCTATATCGATCCGGGGATTTTCGATGGCTGCTTTGTTCTGTACCAGTTTTAGTTCAGTTAGTGCTCGTGGTAATTTACCGTTGTCTTGAACAGCTGAAATGAATTGTCTTATTCAGTACTTAAATTTCACATATACAAAATACAATTTCACTCTCTCAGAATTGTTATACTTGCGTCTAATGTGAAACTAAGGTCCGTATTCCAGAACGTTTCTCAATACTCAATCGACGCTTGAGAGTAGATTTTATGAGGCAAAAACTAGCCTCAAGCGTTGATGGAGTATTGAGAAACGTTCTAGAATACGAACCATAGAGTCATATTACAGAACGTTTCTCAATACTCAAGAAACACTTGAGGCTAGTTTTTGCATACTACCAGCAAGTGTTTCTTGAGTATTGCGAAACGTTCTGTAATACGGCCCATAGTTCTCTACTTTGAGCTTGAACTTTTATTTCCAACCCCATAAAGGAGCCTGGGCAAAATTCATCCAGTACCTTTATTGTAATATGAATTTTTTTTTGTATATTTTAAAATTTAGTTCGCTGATGTATCGCCTGTTCAAAAGCCTTGGCCATCAAGCGAATTAAGAGCCACTGTCCACAAGACTATTGACAGTGGGCTTCAAGTTGACGGCCCAATGATGTGCTTCTTCACGCTTCAAGTGAGTTCTGGCGAAAATTCTCTCCACTGTATGTATGGGTGGATAAGGTTGTAAGGACGTTCTGTTAGAAATCGGTAGTCTTTTTGAATTGAAAACTGCTTTTGGCGCACCGCACACAGATTTTTCCGTAGGTAGTATGTTAGGCTGATCCATCACGCTCTGAGGTAAAAGGCTCGGTCGGGGGAACTCGGGAACGCAGAGTGTACCCGAGCACGAAAGATCAGTTAGCTGCTCTTCGCTGTTGTGTCGCTGTATTAAGTATATTCAATTCATACGTAATAATTGATTACGATTGCCAATGAAGTTTTCACATCTGCCGTGCGGTCTTAAGCACACACTCATAATTTTTTTATTTTTTGCGAGAGAACTAAATTAAAATAAAGTAATGATGCGCTAGTATAAAAATAAAGTACACAAAACGGAATCTCACCTCTAGCTCTTTGAAACGTATCTCTCACTATATGCTGTAATGTTGAAATAGTTTTCTCTAGAGTCAATTTGAGATCATTGTTCGTTTTGTAAGACCACGCTAAGAAGACCGCCGCGAACAAGTCTCCTGTGCCCGTAAATACAGCATCTAGCTTCGGTATCTGAATCTTGTAACACGTACCTGAGTAATAATATTTCAATTAAATACAAAAAAGAATTAAAAAAAGGAACAATTAAAGGAGGAACACAAGAAACCTGCTAGGACTAACATACATATTGTCACGCCTTTACCCCTGAAGGAGCAGGCTATACGCCCACATTTCACCGTATGCATTTTTGTCCCACGTAACAGGTTGTGAGCCCATTGCAGTGTTGAAATGGACAGGCGTAGGCTGTGGCGACCTGCTGTTGAAAATTTTCAAGCCGCCCATAAGGCCTTCAACCAGGTTTAACGACTGCCATTTTACTGGCAACCGGGACCAACGGCTTAACGTGCCTTCCGTAGGACGGAAACGCTCGCAAATGTAAATTCCAAAAAGTGGTCACCCATTCAAGGACCACCTATAAGCAATGTTGCTTAACACAGTGATCGTTTACAGAACACTGAGGTACCGGGGCCGCGAGCGCTAGGTCATCATGAAAAAATGTTCCACGATTTTTTCTTGTTTTGAGTATTTTTTTGGATCTTTTTTGCATTCTCAAAAACGCTTGGCAGCAAATGTGCCACGTGTGAAGACGAAAGACGTGTCAATTTCAAGTCACGTTATAAAGCGGCAGGTTATTAGTTGAGGTTACTTTTAACTGTTGTTTACATAACTGGCTTAATGAGTGACATGTTACTGGCAACCGGGACCAACGGCGTAACGTGTTTTCCGGAGCACGGAAATGTTCGTAAATGAAAATGTCACACCCATCTGAAGACCAGTTATAGTGAAAGATGCTTAACGCTGTGTTCGTTTATGGAACACTGAGTCTACGAGCGCTGGTTCGACCTCTTACACCATATTATTACTAATATCATAATCATATCATATCAGTACTTTTGTACAATTTGGATAAAATGTAGAGGTTACACATGGCATATGCATGCTTCATACATAGGCTACTCTTCCCGGGAACAAGTCCCTGTGGGAAATGAGTACGGAATATTTTTTTCAGTGCGGGCAGACTCGCGGGCGTCCTGTATTAAATTCTTGAATTAAATATGCGGAGCAAAAATGTAATTACTTAGTGAAATACAATGTACATTTATACTCACAAGCACGTTATGTGTTCTTGTGACCTTGTTGAGACAAACCGCCTTATCTAACAATTTATTGTACCTACATCGTCATAATGCAATTCTTCATTACTGTTTAGCTAAACAATAGTGAAGAATTGCATTATACAAAGTTGCAAGAAAATCTTTATGCAAGCATAATTGTATGAAAAAAATACTGTTTCATAACATTGAAATATTTTTTGACATTCAATTGAAAATGTTCAGTTTTAAATGGAATACAAAAGTCTAACAAATATTAGGTTCATATACGAAACTGATTTTGTTAATGCATAGCTGGTGGATGTAGGGCTCTCTTAAGTCACGCGACAACACTCGGTCCTGCGCCTTAAGCCTCCAGTATTTTCCTTTATTTTTTAAACGCGGGATTTGTTTTACCCACCATACCCTCTGTTGCGAAAACGGAGACCGTGTGTACGACTCCCGATCTTCTGGTATACCTACTAAGCCGCGTAGCCTACCTCGACAAATAGGAGGAATACCAGGAAGGAGGCCAGCCCATTGCCACTTTAACGCGCTTACTCTAAGAGCTATGTCGACTACTCAGGTTCTCTAACGAAAAACTTTGTTGCGGAATTTATCATTTTACATTCTGTCTGATCCATAGACAATCTTATATTTTTTTACGAAAGAACATACTCCAGAATTCTAATTTGATAAAAAATGGGACCCCCACTACAGACAATCCACACCCGGTTTCTAATAGTATGCCTATGTTATGTTCTTATTATTAGTTTATAATAAATGTAGCACCATGTTCACCAGGGCTCAAGCGACCTCCCCTGCTGGTGGTGCATCTACTGACTAACGGACTAGGCAACGACGGAGGCACCCCACGAACTCCTAGCATCCTAATAAAAATAGACCCCAGACTCCAAATCCAGGTACGATTTGGAAGCAACTGGGAATACTCTAATACAGAGAAGGAGAAGTAGCTATGTGAAATGAGTGAAAAATATAATGAGTTATTCTCACTCTAATGATGTGATCGCGTTGCACAATATTGCCGTAGGACCATGGAAAAATACTAAATAGGTACTTAAGTCAAATTAATTTGATGATAGTTATCATTTTACCCGTGAACTGTGACACTATAGTTTAGAGATGACGTAAAACCCACAATTTAATAGTGTAAAGTAAACTTATCGCTCTGCAAAGCTTAAAATTTGAATTGTAAAAATCAGTATATCTATATATATATATATATAAAAAAGGCAAAATCACTGACTGACTCATTAATCACGAAAAACTATGAAACTTTTTGAAACTATCAAAGCTATGAAGCTCAAACTTAGCATGGAGATTCTTTTTAATAAGCAGGTTTCCGCTAAGAAGGAATTTTGCAAAAACTACCCCTAAAGAAGTAAATAAGCGATAAACGGTTGTATGAAAGTTCGTCATTTTCAAAGTTAGAAACATGAATTTATGTACACCTGTTTTTAGTTACATATAAATGGGTGCGTGTATCGCGGTTTTGCAAAATAAAGTAGAAGTTAGGGTAAAACAGAAGTTGTCATAACTGACTCATTCATTACGAAATCTCTGTAACTACCGGAGCTATGGAGCCCAAATTTCGCATGGGGGTTCCTTCTATACGTAGATTTCCCCAGAAAAGGTATTTTGCGAAATTCTACCTCTAAGGAAGCAAAAAAAGCGATAAACGATTGTATGAAAGTTCGTAATTTTCAAAGTTAGAAACATGAAATTACTTACAACTGTTTCTGGTTACAAATAAATGGGCACGTATATCGCGGTTTCGCAAGAGTTAACCTATAAGGAGGTTAAACAGGGTGGTATTAACTGAATCATTAATAACGAAATCCATGGAGCTATAGGAGCTATGAAGTCCAACATTCACATTGGGGTACCTTTTAACACGTAGGCCTTTGGTGACAGTATTTATTAGGTATCAACCTTGAATCACTACTAAGAAAGGAATACCTGGTATTCCAACAGGAACGGCAACTATGTGGATAACCATACACAACCAAAATTTTGGTGTCTTTTTAACTACTATAATTCCCGGTATTCCCACGGGAATGTAATCTTACTAATATTATAAATGTGAAAGTTTGTAAAGATTTCTATATCATTTGGACGTTTGTTATTTAATCACATTTTGATTAAAATCGGCATATAGGTAGACCATTTCCAAAATTTGATGCCCGAAGTCGTTGGAACACAAAACGATTCTCTGGCGGGAAAAAGATGATTTCCCCGGAATATAAAGTAGGTTCTTTATGTATTAATTTAGGAAATGTTTTGCACAGGATATTCAGTTCAAGCAGTTTCGCCCGCGTGTATACTATTCAGTTGTAAGTAACTCATCAACAAGTATTCCGATTTATTATAGCTATCATTAGCTTTATTAAAGCTAAACAGCGCTGTGCACAAAAGAAATACTAGTAAATATTTGCCATGTCATTCAAATCATTGCCACCATTTTTGCGTGAATATGTAACAAACATCTGTAACACCTAATGTTATTAGGAATCTTGTCTTCATTCGTGACGACAAAATGTATATACTTATCAAAGAATACCTACTTGTATTGTAAGATAATTAAAAATACTACTAGTGCCTATACTATACATACACAGTAATACACACGATTAAGCGATATCTTACACAGTCATACTGTTATGTACAGCAATCTCTCTTATCTCATATGGCATCATAAATTTCTCATTTGCATGTTATTATTAAATGTACTGCCTGTGCCCACGGCTTCGCCTGTGACATACTTCGAACTCCTGTTGCACCCTACACCTCTAACCCATGCCCGTTATCGGATTTCAAATATTTTTTTAACTTTTATACCCTATTTGACACCCGTAAGTATAGAATTTAGGAAATTCCGAAACACGTTTTACTTATTCTGCATCAGAAGCAGGTAAGTATACAAAATATGGTGTTGGTATTTTTGAAAATTAAGATTTTCACATATTAAATTACAACTCCTATTTTAACCCGTAAGGTATAATTGTGCAAAATCGTAATTTATCTATTAATTTGTAACCAGAAACAGGTGTAACTATGTATCCCTTAGGGGTAGTATTTACAAAATTATTTCATAATGGGTGCCTACATTCTAAGCTACCTATATTATTATTTGGTTTTTTGTAACAAACCGAATAATAATAAGGTAGGTACTAAGTGCTGGAAATCTGTGAAATTTTACTTTATTTGGAAACACATCATATTATTATATTGATCTAAACTCGTAAACAATTATTTGCAGATCGTACAAATATTTTATACGTTTTATTTTGTAAGTAGCATTGTTGTGATCCGAAAATCGAATCCGGGAGGTCTACAAATCATGTCGAATACCATACATAGCACCACTGAGGCAATGGCAATTATTTCAAATAATACGATAAATGTTAAATTACCTTTCCCACTCGCCAGTGCGATCATACTGTTCTCATCTCCTAAATCTGTACTCGACAACACCACAGTTTTCACGCCCATTTTGTGAAGAGCCCATATAGCGTTGAGAGCGCTGTCTATATCCAGAACTGGGATTCCCGTGATTAACTCTGCTTCAAACTGATTTGGTGTAAGTATGTCTGCAAGAGGCACCACCACATCGCGGTAAACAGGTAAGATGTCTTCAGGGACATACATTTTGCCATTGTCACCCATTACTGGATCGCACACTGAAAAAAATAAACAGTATTTAAAGTTCACAAAACCGGCTGGCAATCTATACTAATATTATAAAGCTGAAGAGTTTGTTTGTTTGGTTGAATGCGCTAATCTCAGGAACTACTCGTCGGATTAGAAAAATTCTTCTTATGTTAGATAACCCTTTTATCGAGGAAGGCTATACGCTATAAATCATCACGCTACTACCCTGGAGAGCGTGTCACAGGCGAAGCCGGGGGGTCACCTAGTGTAATATAGGTAGATAAGACTGCAGTGATTATTAGTTTAGTTTTACACACAAAACATGTTCAGCGTCGCGGTGAAAACATCAGTATTGGGAACGTCTGTTCTGAAGACTTTAATAATATTTATCTGAATAGAAGTACCGCTTATTGTTGAGAGTATGTATGGCGGTGATAACCATTAATCTTATGCTTTCATTAAAAAACTGCAATTCGTTTCATTACAGACTTATTGAGGACAACAATTAATGAAGCCAATCAAGGCACCACACATATCAAACAGCTAAACTTAGTGTGACCTAGTTTTATATATACGGCTATAGGTATTTACATTTTATCAATGAATACGAATACTCTTATTTTTTTATACTTGGTGCTCAGACGTAGGTATGTGTAGTGCACCAAAGGTTAAACAACTACAAACAATACTGGTTTAAATAATATCCTCATGGGAACCTACGAAGATTTACCCAAGTACCTCTCTTGGAAAGAGTCGCTGCTTTGATTTAATTCCCTAGCGATATAGGGTAGCTCACAATTCAGTAATAGGTCCGGGTGGGTTCATCCAACAATTCCGGTTTTTATCGGTGTCGCAAACGTGACCAAATGCAGTAGCAGATGTAAATGACTAAAACGATATCCTATTACTACCACCGGAGTTACTTCTGACTCCAAAGCAAAATGTTGGTCACGATAGCAAGAGTTGCGTGTAATGTAGTGCAAAATGCTGTGGTGGATATGCGCAATAGGCGGCACGCACCTGCTGGAAAGGTCGTGAAAAACGTCATGATTGTCTATAAGCAACAGGAGATTTAGCTCCACTGGTACTAGTGTATGACTATGGCAAACCCTCCGGCGCAAAAAGGGTCAGACCCGAAAATTTACATTGACTCTCAACCTATGGTGGTTTAAAACTGAGCGAAGAGAAAATATAATAGCAGGAAAGGACCTAGGACAATGAAGCGAGGGTTTTTGATCAGGTGTACTCATATAATTGAAATAAAATTATGACACTATGCACATGTCGTATTATAATACTGTGTCACTGCTTTGCTAGTAGGTAGGTACATATCCTAGTTCTTGGTCGTATGAACACAAATGCGAGTAGGTATAAGAAAATATTTCGATAACCTAAATATAAATAAATTTATTGCTTCCTTATAGTTAATAATCATAATTGAATGTGTCAGGGACAATGTCAGAAAACATACATACATACATATCGTCACGCCTGTCTCCCATCGGGGTAGGCAGAGACTATGGCTTTCCACTTGCTACGATCCTGGCATACAACTTTCGCTTCTTCCACTTTCATAAGTGTTTTCATACACACACGCCGGTTAAGGGTACTCTTGACCTGACCTTTTTCCAAAATGTATTCTATTTGATTGACATATGTACGCCGAGGTCGCCCCTTACCAGTTTGCCCATTCACTCTCTTCTGATAGATACCAATCTCCTGGCACGCTGCCATTCTTCCAGCACAGATTAAAAAGGCGGTACAGCTGGCAAGCTACCACGCCATGTCCCGCTTTCAGCATCAACAGCATTCAGGACAGATGATCCTATCAAATCCAGCAGCCTTACCCAATTTCATACTACTCAATGCTTCCACAATTTCTTCCATACTTATGATGCTTTCATTGCAATGTCAGAAAAATAAAGATAATTATGCAAGAGCGTAGTAGAATTTACGTAAACAAAGTTTTGAGATGATTTTATTGTAACTCCTAGTGAGATAGTTCCTAGTTTGGTGCCAATATGGTGAAAAATATTATGAGTATAATAGATGCTTTCCTTTAAAGGAGTTTTAAGTACTTGGTGTTGAAACTGTTAGTGCATAGGCACTCTGTTTTGCAGAGGTGCACTCTTATATCTTCCTGGGGGTGTGGCAGGAGATTGTTATAATCCATAAAGCTGAAAAGTTTGTTTGGTTGAACACGCTAATCTCAGGAACTACTGGTTGGAGATGAAAAATCATTTTTGTGTTAGATAGCCCATTTATCGAGAAAGGCTATAGGCTATATGCCATCACACTACTGTCTTGCAGTGCAGAGCAGTAATGATAAAGGTCGACAAATGGGGCAAATTCTTTTATATTATTGTAGAATTAATAAGCTACGTGATTAAATAAGTGCGGCGGGAGGTTGAAGGACATATGACACGGGCGAAGCGAGGTTTCCTAGTATAAAATATAATATGTGACATTTTATACCTACATTAAATAAAATGAGTACAGTAACTATTTAATGCAGACAATCAATTATTCCAATTAAAATAGTAACACTTCACTCATAAAACAAATTTGTAGATCTGAAGTCAATGCAATAAAATTAAATGGAATTCCCTGTAAGCATGTGTGTGTTTTACAACTTACCATATACTAGCTGTGGATTCCTTAATCTCAACTTTCTTATTATTTCTGCTATTTTTTTTAGTGAATCAGGTGATCTTGAGTAGCCAGTTAAAAAGTGTGTGTAGTAATCTACTTCGTTCAATGCTAGGCCTTCTATTAGGTCATCCAATTCCTCATTTTGTAGAACATTTCCTTTAAGATACTTATACCCTGTGTGGGTAGAGAATTGTACTGTGTTTATAAAGTCAACCTCAAATCCCAGTACCTGAAACAATAGGCAGTTATTTAAATTGGTCTTAAGTATTATATTGATGGAAACTTGTTTAGTATTCTGTAAGCCAAATAAAACATTATTAAGTAGTCATTTGCGAACTGGCGGGAAGAACTAAAATGTATAGTCACAGGATGGGCCAGAAGTAAAGTAACTGCGGGCCCTCAGGGTGCCCTGTATTGTCGGGGCTTGTTATGGGGGGCATTTTAAAATGATAATCAGAATATTTTTTATAGTTTGGTATCACGCACACTACTTTATGCAGTAGTAAGTTCCAAGTTACCATGTTGTGGGTATACCAGCAAAGTAACAGTTTGCTAAATTTGACCTAACTTAACTACACTAGTGTGACATAACCTAGGAACTGGACTAGTAAAACTCAGACTGCCCACCAAGGTTTCTGTACAAATATGTAAATAAATGTTTCAGTATTTAGTTACAACATGTAAGTTGTATTAGATGGTATTACTTGCCAAATTTCATATTTCTAGATCAATGGGCAAGAGCTTATAATTTTTTTTCTCTTTTAATTGATCTTGAGAAGTTATAAATACCTTACAACTTTGAGTTTCGAAATGAATGGTTGTTTCTTTATTTAACAATAAGTTTGATTTTTCACAGCTTCAAGGGACTGTAGACCAGAGTATATATTTTATAAAATAATAACTGGATACCTACACATGTTCTCAAGATATAGGGTCATGACAGACAGATGTACTCCTTTTGAGGTACAGGACCCCATTTGTCTGGAAAATTCAAAATCTTTTAACCTAGAGACTAAAGACACCAAAAGTGGTAATAAAATATGTTAAATAGATAAGAATCTCATTGAATATGTTGCTTGTAGGGAATATTTAATTTAATAAATTGTTTCACTATGATTTAAAGTTATCTGATATTAACATAGTTCCTGTATAATATACTGTGTAGCTGTCTACAATTCTAATATTGTGGTCAATTATTATTACCTGAAGTGGAAAAACTGCACTTTTATTACCGACATAGCCGTGAACAACATGGCTTTGAATAGATAGCACTCTGGGTGTTGAATCTAAGGCCATAATTTTGTTATCACGAAGCACCAATTGATATCTATTGACAAGGTTGTTAATAAAGTATTCGCGGCGCGGCGTAGAAGACTGGCGACAAACTACTGAATAATGTTCATTGCACGTAGTACCTATTCTAATCTATGATGTTAACTGAAAGCGTTTGCAGATCGTTACGTAGTAAGTAATTATAAAAACAATGTATATTGTATTATCAGCAACTACTTTTTTTTTTGTTCTTGTGGCGATACTATTGCTCCGCCAATAACTCAGTGTGGATTTGGTAGGGGTTTAGTAAGTCGGTCCACACTTAGGTACGATCCAAGTTTTGTGAGTGTACAAGGTAAAAGATAAAAATTTGGTAACGAAGGCCGAAATGTTCAACAGTCAAGTTTCGTGTTGGGGCCGCAAACAGCCGTCTGTTATCCGACACTGGCTGATAGTCTTGACAGTACCCAGACGAACTTGACTAATGTCATATTTTATGACATCTTTCTACTCCGAGATTTCCGAGAACTATATTAGCTACGTTCCACTTTTAGTGCCCGCAACGAATGTAACATCCTTTCTATCGTTGCACCTAATGTCACCACCACACTTTGCTATGTGTTGTTTTGTCCCTCGGGGATCAGGGGTTCGAGGCCTCGACGTTACTTCATCATGAGGCTAACTCAACACCCTAAATGCACAGTGACATTAAGAGCCCTAAGATCCAATATCTTAGGCATCGATGAATACGCAGACATAAGGAGGGATGGGCCTTAACGGTACTCCGTTTGACAAGCAGCCCAGCTGGCGCAGTACCTTCACCCTGCAGAATTAGAGAAAGTAGTTACCTGGCTGTATTGGGTTATGTTCTCCGTCGGTGAGCGGGATTCATTGGGGTATCTCTGTGCCGGTAACGGCGATGGAGCTTAGCTTAGTCTCTTGCGTCACCTGTCACCTTCGTCCACTTCGTTCTGCGTACGCTGTGACGTGACCTGCAAATTCATGGTTATGCCATGGTAACTCGGCCTTACTTGATGTACCCTGACTACAATCTGGAGTACAACTTCAGGCGACAAGCTGGTGTCTGCTCCCTCCACGGAGATAAAGATTCTAGGGAATTTCAACGGACACTTTATTGATTGGTTGGGTTCCCTGCGCACTGACTTAGCGGGAAGAGTTGCGCACGAATTTGCCCTATTCTATGGGTTCTCCCAAATGCTCAATTCTCACACGAGGATACCAGATATGTATTGCTGGACCTCTTGCTGACTGCCCGTTTGGACTAACGTCCGGCTCAGTGTTGTGTGGCATCCATTGCTATGCGGATGATAATATGGTTGACACCACGGGTCGCTCCAGTATCCCACGGTCTGCAGTGGAAGAAAGTCGTGAATAGCTTGTGTCGGATCGAATCGAGGCTACTCCCGCAAGAGGATAGCCAAAACCTCGTCCAATTTAACCCTACCAAGACTCAAGTTTGTGTATTCACCGCTAAAAAAACCCAATTTACTGTAGAGCAGCAAATCCAGGGCAAGGCACACCTCTCTCTACACATGTAGTACTGCTGTCACCTTTGGGATGATGCATCTGAATACCAGCTTCGACCTTTCAACTCGGTAAAAAGGCTTGCTATGAGGATTGTCAACGATCCTTTACTAGCAGGCGGTGTCGAGCCCCTTCGCGACAGCAGAAACTTCGCCACCATATGCGTGTTCTATCGCCTGTTCAACGGTCTGTGCCCTGAGGAATTGTTTGTTATGATGCCCACGGCTACTTTCTATCATGGCACCGCTCGCCCTAGACAAGATGTTCTCCCTCACACTTTGCGTCCGGAGCACTCGCATTCATTAGGTCCGATATGATATGGGTTTTCTCAAATGTATACTGTATGCGGTTCTTCAATATTCTCAGGTTAGAAAATTAAGTGTAGTGTGAGATTTTAGAGTTCCCTTACACTTAAAATTGCCCGAAGCATTGACTAAATCACTTTTCAAATCGCGACACAGTATCCGAGCAATTGCCAAGATGCGGGGAACCAATGCCTGATGCTAGAGAGTCGCCCAAACGCGACGCAGCATCGATAGTCTCAAAATCGCCGGTTGCGGTTATTAAGTGAAGCCAGAGTACGGTGGCTCTAGTTGCGACAGTGACCTTAGTGTCTTTAGTGTCATCTGTCCACATTGTCTTACTACTGCTACCACCCCATTTACACTCTCACACGAGTCACGAGACGAGCTACGAGACGAGCCGCGAACTCGAAAAAAATTACCATAATACAGTGTTTACACTCGCGGCTTGTCTCGCAGCTCGTCTCGTGGCACGCGCGAAAGTGTAAATAAGGTATTTCAATATTACTTTATACTCTTTGGTCCCGCCCGTCAGAGCCAACTGTCAGTCTCATTCTACGCGGGAAAATTGACAAGTGCGGTCCATTGCTGTATATTATTTTCTAAAACTAGTGCATTTATCTTGTTTTATGTGCGGGTGTGGTGGTCTCTCAGACATAAAAGTGGTGTTAACGTGCTGTAATGAAAGACAATGGTATAAATGCAGTGAAATGCGATTTTATACCATTATACTGAGGGCTAGGACTTGGACCTAGGACTGAGGACTCGACATCGACAATGTAACTAGACATGATAATTAAATAATATGAAAATATAAATAAACACTAAAGATAAGGCGGTTTGGACTAAGTTTCCTTTGCCTGCTCAAGATGGGCGAAGACAACAACGTTACAAGTTATTGTCAAAACTCATGAAAAGGATTGAATTTTTAAAATATAGAAGTAAATATACAATAAAAAATCCACGCATTAACGCTTATAGTAACGTATATAATTTGCTATACAAATAATATCATTAAAAATATTTACGTTGCTAGTAGTTTTTTTAGATGGTCTAAGTTTTTTCTTGATTGTGGGGACACACTAGACTCTAAAGCTAGCTAGCTCTCTCTGCTATTGTCCAAAACAAAAATTCACGTACTGAACCATAACATTCCAAAATATTCCACTATGCTATCATCACTTGTAAAAGAACACCAAGCAAAACAGGCAGCCAAGAGAGTCATTCAAGGTACATAAAAACACTGAAACTTATTGTTGTTAACTCAAAATGTTAACACTAATTAAATTTGTATTTCAGAACAGAAGCGAAAAGAGTGTATTGTTGCAGCCAATGATTTGACTCAAGCTCTAGTAGATCACCTTAATGTTGGGTTAGCAATTTATGTATTAATATGTATTTCTACATGGTGACCAGGTTAGGACACCTGTAATTCAATGACATATCCACTGGTCAATGAGTAAGTAGTTTAATGGAAACAGATATCAACCAACTTAGAAAAAATGGGAGGCTCACAAATAGACTATTTTTGTCATTACCTCATGAACCAATGTATGTATGTATATAAGTTGGGTTAGATTTGGAGGCACCATGGGATAGCAACTGCATAAGAAACAAAACAAAGTAATATGAAACATAGGTATTAATGGGATCATTGTTATTTGCTCGTAACCATGGCAGGTGGCATTAAAAGTCACTACTGCATAAAAGCATAGTAATGTTACTTAGTTTTTTATTTTATTTGACATGTCGAAATGCACTGCCTGCCTAATGGAAAGACGACGATCCGTGACTGAGGGCTGCTATCCTAGTCGGTAGGGCCCTGTTAGCGACCCTCAGGTTGAAGGCCTAAAAGTATGCCTTTTCACTGAAAGGACCCTGGATTATAATAAGAGGCAAACACATAAACTGGCGGAGAGTTCCATGCTTCTAAAATGTGAGATTTTAGAGTCCCCTCATACACAAAAAGAAATTTGTTATTATGTGTTATCTCCTAGAAAGATTAGCACTATTTTGCTAAAAACTTAATTTTATTTCTTCAGGGTGGCACAGGCATATTTAAATCAAAAGAAACTAGACGCAGAAGCCAAACACTTACACCAGGGAGCCATAAACTTTGCAAAGCTGACACAACAATGGTTAGCATTAGTTGAGAACTTTAGTAGTGCACTGAAGGAGATAGGAGATGTCGAGAACTGGGCACGGAGTATTGAGAATGATATGAAGATTATCACAGACACATTGGAAAGGGCTTATGAAACCACAAGAGAACAGCCTGGTAGTAGTGCCAGTAGTAATAATTAATTAGGTATTTGTTTAGTTTTAGTGTAATATATTACTACATAATATATGTATAAAAGTTAATATAATTTAATTATTTGTATATTGTAATGTTTTTATTGAAATGCTCCTTAAAGATATTTTTTTTAATTTGTTGGATATGCACGGACAATCTATACATGCAGGCATCATTATACTTGTTGAATTTATAGTTTGAATTCACTAATATTACTTTATAGTTTGAATTTACTATCAATAGCCTTTATAAAATTAATAATTTGAAAAAATTGAGAAATTAAGTTTTTAAAAATAAAGAGTTAAATTGTCAATGTTTGTCATCCCAATCGATGTCCAGTAACATCGATTGCGATGTCAAGTCGCGCATTGCCGCCGCGTGGGCAAAATGGCGAGAGATGACCGGTGTCATTTGTGATCCAAAAATGCCAATCCGGTTAAAGGGACAGTTCTACAAAACCATCATTAAACCTGTTCTTTTACATGGCAGTGAGACGTGGCTAATATTGGAGCGTGCACAAGCATGCAGGAACTGCCTGTCACGGAAATGAAGATGCTGCGATGTATGTGTGGAGTCACGCGGATGGACCGCGTGAGAAACTCGCATCCGCGGCAGCCTTCACGTTTGTGACATTGCAGATAAGTTGTAAGAGTATCGCCTTCGTTGGTATGGTCATGTCTTGCGGCTACCGCTGGGCCACGTGGGAAACAAATGTCTGGCCATGTCAGCCCCGTCGGGTCCCGGTAAGAGGGGAAGACCCAAGAAGTGCTGGCTTGACGTCGTAAGGGATGACATGCGTGCCAATGGTCTCACTACAGGGGATGCCGAAGACCGTGCGAAGTGGAGGAGAAAAAGTAGGAAAGCGGACCTCGGGTGTCGCGAGACGCAGCTTGGACAAGCGCTCGGCTGATGATGATGTTTACAATAAAAAATGAGTTGGGATTTATTATTATTTCAGCATTATTCTTAGTATAGTTTAGTACCTATTATATTATATATATTTTTAATTTACCAAACAAAATAAATTTTGGTAAAGTGAATCGTATTATTGATACCCAATTCAAAATCTTTTGCTTCAAAACAACTATAGATTCAATGAGTACAGATAAGTATGGGTTTTATAGGGTGTTAATATAAATGAACTTTCTGTAAGGGGTCCCGTAGACCTCAAGGGGACCTCACCTACTAGCAGTGCATCGCTCAAAAACAGATGAAGCAACACACAGTCGTTACGGGGTCATTGTGTCAGACGGAAGTTGCTCCCTATAATGCTGCAAATATAAAACCAACCGAAAGTAATTACTGGAGTCCAAATAAAAGTGGACCTCGGGCTCCAAATCCCGATTTGGACGCTACTGTAAATTCACTGTTGAATGGTGCTGGAATATATTTCAATGTGTGGCATAAATAACTGGTTTCTATTATATAAAGTTGGGAAAGATCTTGTCAATCTAATGTGTGAAATTCTCAGATTTTACAGAAGCGTCTACTGCTCTCGTTCTTCAGCCTCCCCGATTGTGAATCATTGGCAAGCATGTCATTCTCTACGACAATGATGTCGAACCACGTCCTTTTTTCTCCTGACTTGATTCTCTCTTAGTAGGTCGCTGCAAAATGTAATCATATCAGCGTAGACGACTATTCTGTGATATAACTGCAATGTCACGAACTAAAGACTGAGGTTGGAGTTACTATCGAACTCCATCCGCGTAACTCCTATATGTACTGCAGCATGGTCATCTTCGTTACACGTAGCTCCTATTGTGTTGCTCAAGCACTGGGCAACTCTCATACTATTACTCATATAGGGAAAGGCCCAATGATGGTTTTATAATCTGTGCCTTTAAACCAACCGGCATTTTAGGCACTGCCCAGACGCGAGGCCTTGAAATCCCAGGGATCACCAGCTGAGTTATCGCCTCTGCGGAGGGATATGAACTCTAGTTATATGTAAAGTAAGTATTACAACGGGGTTATAGGGCAGTATAGAGAAATGATATTACAGCAAGTATGTCAACGTAGATTGTTTATTGCTTGACTTACAACGACAGAATGAACAGAGAAACATGTGCACAAGCTATTTATAATAACATCATTACAGGTAAGCATTGCCGCCCAATATGGCGTAGTAGGAAACCACAACACAACTTCACAACTTGTGTCAACTATTAAACATTTTCTGGCGTGACGTTACATAAGATAAAACACCTCCAACCCAGACACCACCCTAGACCTAGTTTGTGAATCTTTCACCAACATATCCTCCCTAATCTCAGCCCTTATACACTCCAAATTTTCACTCTACTAACCGAAAGCTAGTCATAATTACACATATCTATCCATCACCCCCCATTTTGGAGATAATCTATGCTATCCATAATGACAATCAGTCTATATTCATGGAGTGAATAGGACATGACCTTTGTTCTGGTACCTAACCTACTTACAAACCTTTATTGTTCACATGATTGTAGAACAAAGATATTAAAAAAAAAAAATTTCTGATTTCTGTGATGTACGTAGGTTGTTTCCAGATTGTTTTCAGATTTGTATGTTGTAGACCTACCCGCACTTTGGGTGTAAGATACCTAAGAGCCGAGGGCGTAACCACAAAGAGGCATTGAGTGGCATTCTCCGAGGCACGGTATGCCTACGGCAGAAATTGTAGTTTATCAATATTCAAAGAGATAGGAGGTAGTTTCAAATATTTAATGTCACGAAACCATCAGCTGTACCTAGTTATTTTTGTGGAAGTTCAATCAGTCCAATCGTAAACGATAAAGTGAACGATGCCCACATCTATCAGATAAGCATCGAATATTTGTTTGACATGTCATTTTAATGATACTGTGATTAATCTATAATTTACAACAAATGTCGCTAGCAGACATGTTTTTTATTATGTGTAGTAAGCACCTGATTGCATTGCATTAATTATACTTTGTTAATGGAAGAGGCCAATATCGATTTTCGCTTATCGCTTACGACGGGGCACCAGCTGTGCGCATTGGAAAAGGATTTCAAGCTTGTTTCATTTTATTTATTTATGTGTAGGTAGTCCAGGGACTTTACAGCTGGAGCTTTTGTCTTATTTGGTATATATTT
This sequence comes from Thumatha senex, assembly GCA_948477245.1. Lineage (NCBI taxonomy): Eukaryota > Metazoa > Arthropoda > Insecta > Lepidoptera > Erebidae > Thumatha > Thumatha senex. The sequence goes on from OX419735.1 coordinate 12,186,506, forward strand.
ATGTATATTTTTCTCGTTGACTTCTCATGAGTTTTGCAGGTGTGTGTGCGTGCGTGTAAATTTGCTTAAGCGACATTCAAATAGAATGTAGATACCTATACTCGTAATATTTACTATGGAGTTTAGACTTTAGTGCAAAGTGGAGGAGAAAATGTAGGAAGGCAACCCCGAGCGTCGCGAGACGCAACTGGGACAGACGCTCGGATGATAAGTAGGTACAGTCAGTCTCAGAAGTAGATTAATATATTTGCATGTTTGTTGTTACTTATGAATAAGTAACAACAAAAATGAATACTATTATAGAATAGATTTGTGAAAAAATATTTGCATGTTTGTTGTTACTTATGTCACAATATTTAAAAACAGTTTAAAATATTACATTAATGATACATTAAATAATAATTGATTTCATATTTGTACATAATGACATGATAACATTATCTACAATTGCAAGCACTTTCGTTGCTGATCGTACCACGGAGTGCTTATTGTAGACGAGACCAACCCACAAGCGCAGTCCAAGGTCCAAGTAGTTTTCAAATGATTCAAAAATCGATTTCGAAGCCTGATCTGGTTTCAATAAATGCAGGAAGCGACTATGACTACATGTACCTACTCCTTTTAGGGCCATTTTCCAGTAGAGATGTAGTTAATTAAAGACATAGACAGGATTTTGCGTAAAAACACGTTGTCGATATCGATAGACAACTGTTTCAACTTCATTCGGAAGCCTTCATCAGGATCATGAGTGTGGGGCACAAGAGATGTAGTAATCAGCAGGTATGCTACGATGGAGATGTGAAAGCTAAGCTAAGCTACAAAGCATTTGACCGTTTCCACTAATGCTAAGATAAGTAGCGGGTAGAGTAAGATTTATTATGAAGATATATGCGTCGCGAGGCAGCCCTGTCCGACGATGCGCAGCTCGAGATATAAGTACGATGTATCGACATTAGGGAAAGCCAGGAGCGTGGCGCGATGAGGACAGAGGCGCTTTCGCACACATATCTGGTGTAGAAGTATTTTATTCAAGTTCTCAATGACCTTGGGATTGACCGACAGTCTTGAGTTCCCAATCACAATCTCTATGAGCGCCTACTACACAGCCTCGTCTGTTGATACCCATAATGCAGGTACTATTCTAGTGGGACAGGGTGGATCTTCAAGAGGCCCAAAATTAATGTCTCGCCTTATGACTTCAATTAATTAAACAAATTCAGAACTTTACTTGTTAATCTACAACCTAAATAAATTTACCAGAAGCAATCAAAACCTTTCTGGGATTAAATTGCAAAATAACAAACTATTAGAAAAAATTCTCCGAAAACTACAATATTTCATATGTTTTAGATATTTTATGGCATAAAATAAATACGAGTATTTTTAGAGTAATGTAGACCCGTCTATGTATTTATTGCTTATTACTAAATAGGCATGGTATTTCCTACAAAATATATTTAAAAATTAAGTCGCAAGTTAATAAGAAATAAAATCAAACAATGTTCTAAAAAATTCCGTCACTAGCGACAACACGATTGTTTTTCAATATTTTAAGAAATCGGAACGCACCCGAAACCTCACATCTGGCTAAAGGGACGCACCCCCCTCTTAACTCACTCGATCGCCACTGTTACAGTACACGATTACAGTGAACGGACGCCTTTTTCACCAGCGGTAAGTTGAATATCATTCTCCAAAGTTTGTCATTCCAAACGTCATTCGTACATAAAGCTTTATCTTAATTATGTATGCATGGTAAAGTCTTATTTATTAACGATGATGAAGTATTCTGGAAACAAATGACGTGCACTGTTTGTTTTTTCTTATAGTTACCTATTTCGCTTGCTGCGTGAGAACTTTCCAGAATTTGTTACACGAGTCGACAATGACGTCTGTTGCTAATAATTTTAATTTGTATAGAGAGCAATGACGATTGTTGCCAATAATGATATTAAGTAATAATTAATGAATATAAATTTTGTTCTGGGTTTTTTTATGTATACATAATATGTTTGTGTAAGTGTATGTATGTTTACGTATATAACTAGGTTTTGCCTGCTGCTTCGCTCGCGTTAGAGTTTACATTTCTATCTACGGGAACAATTTATATTCTAGATAACGATATTACGAGTACATTTCTCTCATACTTACTCCTGACAATGTATGTGCAATATATCATGTTGATTGGTTCAGTACTTAATTAATGCATGAAAACATTTAACATTTTCGGTTTTTCTTTTTTTAGGCTATTTTGGTATTAAACGACTTGTTAACTTTACCGAGATGAAGCTAGCTTATTACGTGTTAGAAATAGACACTAATAGATATAGTGTAAATCCTACGCGGTTTACTTTTTTATTACAAGACTTTGATGTGATATTTGCCACAGATCAAGATGGTCGCTGCATGGCACTTTGTGAAGATACAGACAATTTTAAAATTTATAGAAAATTTAACCATGCTCAATATTACGAAAGCATACACATGATCATGCACACTATAGTAATCCAGGGCATTTATTAGAAATGTACCAATTAGTCAATGATGGTGGATCGATAATCATCGATAAATGGGATAAAAGAAATTTTATCATAATTATGTATGTTTGCTTCATCTGTAAGTTGTATGAGTAGTCATTTATGAGGTATGTTGTGTGAGTAGTCATTTAAAAAATAGTACTTAGCTGGTTGTAAATAATGTCAATAGAAACTGTTCTTTTTAACATCTAGGTATCTAATTTGACGTATAAGGATAGAGGAAGATTAGGATAGAGTTTATTTGCATATTATAGGATAGATAGATTAGATATGGATAGGATATAGTGATCGTTTCGGAAAAGGTAAACGTAACATTAAGGCTTGCAGTTGCATAAATATTGTATGTGCATGAATGTTGAAACTGTTTGTTCAATATTACGTATTAATTTACTACACTTTTTGATAGATCCTAAAGACTAAGACTGCCCCCAAAAATGCCCCCTAAAAATAAAAAGTATTTGGAGAAAAGAGGACTGGCTCAGAAACTTTGCAAAAAACGAAGATATAACGAAATTAAAAATGACCCCGAGTTATTAGAGAGCTACATTCAGAATATTCCAGAGCTATTCTATCGCCCGCCGTCGTGTCCGGTCGCACCAGCTCCGCGCCTACGCCGCCACCTCTTAGTGCAAGCTAAGTCCTTCCCTCCATCTCGGACACGCGGAGGGACTTCTAAGTGTGATAATTAACTGATATTTCCTCGGAACCATTACTTCGAACCCGGCCCTGAATGTACCCAAGAACTTAAAATTCTAATATACTTACTTTTGTATTTAAATTGTCTCATCGCTTAATTTATCTCTCAAGCTCTCACCTACCTAATTTTCTTAAACTTGTTGACTAGGGGTAGTTGGTCCACCAAGCCACCATAACGTGACAAGAGATAGCACCAGAAGAGACAGCAATAGGTCGAGAACCTTCCGGCAAATAGTGCGATACTGTTACAGTGCGATTATCTTATAGAAGAATTTGTGTTTAGTGTGATTAGTGGCGATTATTAGTTGTGGTTTTATTGTTTTTATTTAGAGTAATTAAAGCGTTTCTTTTAAATTTGTGTTATTAGTGCAATTCCTATTAGTACCCACCCTACGAACGTAACAATATTATAAAGCACATTTCAGGTTTTCCGCATTTCTAGATATCGCCAAAAGAAGAAAGAAGAGTCTATTGGAGAGAGAATTGATCCTCTATTAGAAATAGTTAATATTGAAGCTGCTGCAGAAAATGAGAACAATGCAAATCAAACAGATATTGAAGTCTCCTATACCAAAGAAGTTGACTCTTTGTGTGATAGTTCAAAAGTAAAAGCAGAAGTTAGAAACGTTCGCTATGTTGAATTGGAAAAGATTATTGCGTATCATAGCGGGTTATCAAAAAAGAGACAAAAGACAACGTAAACAAATTGATAGACTGAAGACAAAACTTAAAGAAATGCAACGAAAAAACATACGATATGGGCCAGATGTTGAACAGAATATATTACAAATTAACACAAAAGAGAAAACTGAAAAAATATCTTTAATCAAACGGATACAAAACTTTTACACAGAAGATGCACATAGTGTTATAAGCGCTGGTAAAAAAGAATTTATTACCCGCAATAAAGTCCGCATGCAAAAAAGATATTTATGCCTACCTTTAAAAGACTTGCATAGCAAATTTTGTTCACAGACAAATTCAAGAGTAGGTACATTATTCTTTCTTTTGTAAACACCGACCATTTTGGGTTATTTTCCCAAAAAGCATCAACAGAGAAACATGTCAGTGCAGTATTCATGTTAATATGGAACTATTAATATCTGCAACGAATAAAAGTAGTGAACAGGTCATTTCCAAATTATGTTGTGATTCAAGAAATATTTACTGTTTTCAAAGAAGTTGAGATGCCTGCAGATCAAAATGTCTGGAATATATCTTGAGAATGAAGATAGAACTTTCGCATATTTTCAATGGGTCAAAGTAACTAAAAACATAGTAAAAAGTGGTATTCAGAATAAACAAACATAAACGTTGAAAAAGAACATAACTATCAGCCCTAAAGAAGCGATTGCAAAAATAGAAGCAAACATAGTACCATTTCTCGAGTACACTTATAAAATGGTTGGTCAGTATAATGCTATCAAAGATCTAAAAAATAACCTAACCATTAAAGAAGCTTTGGTACATGTCGATTTTTCAGAAAATTACTCCTTAATTTTAAGGAGTGCAAGAAGAAGTGCAATCATCTTTCCACTTCGGGGGTAGTAGACAACGAAAATATTCAAGAGAACATATTATGTAAACCTTCAACCTCAAAAGACACATATTAAAAAAAATATCTTGTTTATTTAGTTTAACGCCTCTTGTCTTTACGCACCGTCATCCCTACTGCGGGGGCAGCAGGGACGGTGTGTGGGGCTCCCGGCCCGTGAGAGAGGGGCCGTCCTACCCACTAAACCCCGCGGTGTTCTGCCTCACCTTAAAACCGACTCGCAGGGTAGGCCTAAAGTTAAATCACTGCGAGCCGGCAAGGGGCACCCCAGAGTGGAGGGGTCCGTCTCGGGGGTGGCCGAAAAGCGACCACCCCGGAGCTCCCTAAGGAGCTGAAGAATCTAGCCCGCACCCCCACCACTCTCGAGTGCCCCTCTGTAAGCAGAGGAGGTAGAGAGCGGCCGGTACGGGCGTGCGCTAAATGGGCACCCCGTGGAACACAGAAGGGGAGTTCTTCGTCAAGTGACCAGTTGGGTGGGGTCCCCCGACCTTCCGCCCACGGCCAGACACTATTCGGGGGCGCGCATGTACTCTGCACGTCGCCGCCCCTGAACACGACGGCGGGGCGGAAGCGTCTGTTCCGTACGCTCCCGCACCCGCAAAGCCTCTCGTTTGGCCGCCATCACCTCACGAGGCGACGGCGGCCCAGCACTGTTGGCTGCCGACCATGGCTCGCACCACGGCCGGCAGCGACATATCGACACCAATTATGCCCTTGAGGGCCGTCCCACGCCGGGCACACGGTGAGTGTGTGCTCCGCCGTGTCCATGGCACCACCTGGGCAGTGACGACACACGGGTCCGGCTCCACCCCCGCCACCTCCCACAGGTACTTGGCGAATACGCCATGCACAGTGAGGAACTGACTGAGGTGAATCGTCGGCGCTCCGAGGGCTCATGAGGGCTCGAGAGACTTTGTGAGGGTAGGCGCCCAAGGCCGGAGTTTGTCACTCACGGCTTTGTACGGGCGCCCCCACGGATCTTGATTTAGGGTCTCGAGCCACTCCTTCCAGGCCGCCTTCTTGGCGGCCTTGATCGCCGAGCTGAGGGCAGCTCGGGCAGCCAGGTATGCGGCGAGCAGCTCTTCTCCTTGGGCGGGATCGCTGTTTCTTCGACCGCGATAGCGAGTGTACCTACGCTGGGCTGCTTGGCATAAAGTATGCAGCCCAGCCAACTCATCATTCCACCAGTACACTCTCCCTCGCGGACGAACAGGCCCCGCCCTCTTCATCGCCGCATCGCAGACGCGAGTCAGGGCTTCGGAAAGCCGCCCAGCCCTCGCGTCTACGTCCGGGCCTCCGTCGACAGCGGCCCATCGCTCGACGATGGCCGCCTCCTTCGCCAGTTCCCGGTCCAACGTCCGCAGATGCCACCGTGGACCTTCGTCAACCGAACGGCGGTCCCCGACCGCCGGGGTCTCCGAGCCGGCGTCGACGATGTCGAACCATATGTAGCGAGGATCCGACATCGTCTCCACCACCTCGATCACCCTCCAACCACGCGTGCGGCTAGCCAGGCCAGAACTGGCAAAGGACAGGTCGATTATACTACGACCTGTCCCCGTCCGCCGCACGAACGTGTGGACCGACCCTCGGTTGAGCAGCACCAAGCCGTTGGACACCGCCACCATCTCACCCCGGCTATCGGTGACCGGAGATCCCCACGCCTGTGAATGCGCATTGAAGTCTCCAGCCACCACCACCCTATTATTTAAACAACGTGATGGATATTTATTTCTCTTGTTAAATTTTACTCAGGAGTGTTTGGTTTAACAGGTTCATAATGTTGTATGGTCAACCATAAAAAAAGTAAATTTGTTGATTTTTATACAGTTTATGTTTGCAATCAAAATTAAAGGTAAATTTTTTTTTATACTTGCATTTTATTTTTATTCCTATACAACTACAGTAACGAATATATTTTGAAGTTAAATTATTAAACTTCAAAATATATTCGTCACTGTCGGCAACAATCCATCATTATATTTTGCGACAGCGTCATTATTCTCATAGATCGTCATTATCAGCAACCCTATTTTATTTAATATTTGTAAAATTTTCTAAAATATTAAAATATTCAGCGTACCTTAACTATAACATAGCATGCAGTTGATGTATTTATATGTCTAGCTTAAAATAAAGACTATTCTCGCAATAATAGGTGAAAATATTGTTTTCTATGCGAAGAATAATCTTGAGTAGATTCAACCGACACCGAATGAATAAGACACGCGTTTAAGATACTTTTAGGTAATTTTATTATAATAATAATTTAAATTAGAAAGTAAACTGTACAAAACACAAGAGACCTAAAAATAAAAATAATAACTTTATCAAAACCTAAGTTAATATTGTAGTATCAGTACTTTGTTTAACAAACATCACAAAATATAGGTGTGTAAATACATTATGTGAAAATATCTACCTATATATCAGTATACTTATAAATTTTATCTTAATTTCTAAAATATAAGTCTCAATTAAAATGAAAAAATTAATTATCCCTGTTTTTCAATCTCCCTGTGGCTGACCGCGCCATATTTCTCCTTCAGTTTATCCGTAAACTCAGGGTCGTCCCATCCCCAGAGATGGTGTGTGCCGTCACCGGTACGCTGTGCCCGCTGCTTTATGATTTCCGGGGATACATATTTCAAATCATACGCTTGGCCAATCTAAATGTTAAAAAGAAAATTTGAATTAAGAATTTTGATTATTTTTTATTCTATTTATTCTTCGACCTTTTGAACTGGTTAAATTTGTCAACAGTACCGACTAATCTTTAATTATAAATATAGAGTATCAAGAATTATATTACATTAAGTATCTGTGGTATCACGTAAAAGCCTTCACCTTTTAACTGTCTGACGATGCATATTGACATATATCTGTTTCCGATATAATATGAGGAGGGAGGATTCATACACCATAAAAATACAATCATCATGTTGTGATGCACTTGTCATACATAAATATGTTAGATTGTAGATTAAGGCGTTTCCTTAAACAGTCTTATTCAACCGCTACCCAGCAAACATTTTAAGTGTTTTTGTCCAAGACTAAAGAATATATTGCCAATTAAAAGAATATATATAAATAATTGAATATAAAGCACAAATAACGTCCCACGCACCATTTTTTTTACTTAATACATAATTTTACTGCTACATCGAAATATATAGTAATTAAAACGTTATTTTCACTTAATCTGGTAGAGAACTTAAAAGTCGAAAGTAAGTCGAAAAAAATGATAGAATTGACGGTTGAAACCTTGACCAATAAGTCATAAACACTTGTAAGTGATTGCTTGGTATTTGCGATGTAATTATTTCTTATTCAGTGACCATTAAGGTCATCGATTCTAAGTTGAATTTGAAACCAATTTTGAAGTAAATCTCACCAAATGTAAATACCTAAATGCGAAAATCGAGTGAGAGATACATGTAATGTATTTGCAACACCGTTAGGTTATTTTCTGATAACTTTAAAGTTAGATTTACTCAGTAATTTAACTTATAAGTCTTGGTGATGTTGGCGACTTGACGTTTATCGTGATTTAGTCAAAAGTAAGTCAGTCTTCGGTAAACTACGACGTATTACTAGTGACCTATCTTTTATCATTAAAGTTTTACTTCTAATGTGCAATGGGCAAAGATAAAAAACTGTATAGACATTCTACTTCCTACTATTGAAAATGTAAAAAAATATTGAATCTCAGAAATCTGAAATACGTAAGAGAACATCAAAAGAAGGACCATGTCAATTGCCTGTAAATTTATTAGCATCCGATGCTCATACATCGGCTTCCACACCATATTTTCATGAAAACGAAAAAATAGTGGGTAAAAAAATAATCGGGGTCTCCGATTATTCCATTCAATCAAATATACAAACGAATTTTGTCAGCGACAGGTTAGTGTTGTCAACTTTCTTGTAATAAATTACCCGATACTTAAGTAATAACCTATTTAAGTCCACGAAATATTCGTTTTCTGCAGGTTAGCTTAATGGTTTTTTTTTCGTGTGGAAATCCTCATGGATGCTATGCCGGACTCTTACCGACTAAAACCACACGGTGCACTTCCATTTGTCTATGGCCAGGAGTCCCGGGTAAGCTAGCTTAACGGTAAGGTACAGACGCCAGCACATCTACCTACCCCAAATTGTCAAAAAATTCAATTGAATATTCTAATTAAAGACAGAAATAAATTACACAGGACAGCGAGAGAGTCTGCGAAAGCTGCTTCACAAGATGGGATTTAGTTTTAAAAATCTCAATCCAATCGAATGGTTCTTTTGGAGCGTAATGAAATATCAGCTTGGAGAGCTAAGTACTTGCATGCAGTGGATAAAAATAATAAATTTCCCCAGCCCGGCCCATATTTTTTTAGATGAGACCTACTCTTCGCATACATCTGGTAAATGTTGGCAAGGACAGGGTGAAGACGGAGTATTGGAGCCTGTATCAAAAGGGCAAAGATATATTATTGTTCATGCGGAAGGTGTTATTTAATTTGTTACAAATGCACTACTGTGTCTAAATCAAACACAAAAAGTGGCGATTATCATGACGAGATGAGTAATACCAACTTAAAAAGTGGGTTATTGAAAAACTTGTGCCTAATTTACGAGAGCCATCCATAATAGTGATAGATAATGCTCCTTATTACCGTATTTGTTTAAATAAAGTCCCAATACGAATTTCTTAAAAATAGAAATGCAATTCTGGTTAACCCAAAAGAAAATTGACTAAGGAGAGAATTTGACTAAACCTCAGCATTTAGAAATATTTAAGAGAAACAAGCCTGAACCTGTATATGAGATTGAAAAAAATTTAGAAGACAATAGACACAAATGCTTATATTTACCACAATATCACTGTGATCTCAATCCCCATTAAACTAAAATGGAGCACAATGAAAACAAAACTTGCTGATGTAAATATTGAGCACAAAAATGCTGAAATAACCCGGCTAGTTAGAGAAGCTTTTTATGCTATTACAGTCCATGAGTGGGCACAGCATTGTAAACACGTTCGCAGGTTAGAAAGAGAATACTTAAAACATGATTTGTATTTAGATAAACCTTTTATTATAGAAGTGGTAAGTGACACTTAACCCGAAAGCGATTGTGATAATGATGATATACAGAAATAAGCGGAGTATGGCCAACTTTATCCTGGTTGTGAACCAGGATAAAGTTGTGTATGCAGGTTCATCTAAAGATCACAATTACTGTAAACCTGGTTTTCAATAAATCATTGTACAGCAATTTGTTTTTTAAGCTATTGCATAGTTTTTATCGCGGGCTTGAGCGGGCCTTAATCAAGAAATTCCGGAACGCAAAAAACCTGAGACGAAGGTCGAGACGAGGTCACACGAAGTTCGCCGAGCACGGCCGAGCGTTGGCTTAACGTGTATGTACATATATTATATGATACGATTGTACGAAGCTCGCACGGATCAACACGTGATGATAGTGAACTTGAATTAATATTAAAGAAAAACAAAGGTATGCTATGCAATAGCATTACCGCGGTAGTCTCCGAGTGCCACACGTCTTTTTTTTTATTATACTACACTACCACAAGGTACCACTGCTAATTGTAATTAGTCAAATCCGGTGTTAGGGGTTAGGTACGGTCATAACTAAATGCTAGACATCCAGGTACCTCATGCAAGAAAGGTACCTACTTCGCATCAAATGAAAGTTGTATTCCCCCGTGGAACATTACATCTGCAGAATTTCTACTTCATTGGATTACTTTTTAGATAAAGCCATTGTTTATTGCTGACAGACTAAACTGTTATCGTACCTACGTAACTGTAAATTATCAAATTCTTTTTATATATTTATTTTATTATTTTTATATTGGTATCATTGTCTTTAATTTGTAAACACTATAATTCTTATTATACGATTATATCATATGTGAAATTTCCTTCTTGAAAACTTACTCAATTTTGGGCACCTTAAATTAATTAGCAACACTGAATCAAGGACTAGTTTTCGTCCTGTTAGTGAGTATTATATAAGCGATTATAACTTTATGGTGGTTGGAATTACTGACTTAATTAGGTAACCTGACACCATTTAGTCGCAAATAGTATGTCAAATTAACCTAAAATAATTACCAGATACTTATAGGTCGATATTTAGGTTAAAATAACGTTTTGGTTAAACCGCCATTTTATTTTAGTAATCCTTTTTTTTTTTTTTTAAATCTTTTTTTTTTTTTTGGAGTTTTTATCCTTCAAGGAAATGTCAACTCCATCGTGCCTTAATCTAGTATAAGTACATCATTCTTAATACTAAGCTTAAAATTATTTACACAGTGCGTTGATTGGCTATTGTAACTAGGTTTTAGTAATCCTAAGAAGTGATATTTCATACCGCATATTTTTTGTTGTTATTTCTGGGATATTATCGTTAAACGTCACTTCTAGTGTCTAATATTCTGATAATTAGTTGGGTTTATTTATCTTAATACTGCTAATGCATGATAACGAAAACTATTATTAAAAAAAAAATCATCATGACATGAAAAAATTATAATTCTTCAATATATTTGAAGCCCATAGAGTAGATTTCAACGTTAAATCTATATAATGCACGAAAAAATTTTCATCGCAGAAGATTTCGTCATAATATTGCGTTGTAATCGAGCGCGAAAGTTTGGAAACTTAGCAAGCCGCCATTATTATTTTAATGTTTAAGAGTTTAGCTTTTTAATTAGACATTTTGTTTTGAAGTAATATAATATATTTTTGTCTCCTTTACTCTCTATCGCTACCGATATAAACTTCACATAAATATGTAATTAAATATAAATATAAAATATCTCATATAAAAGAGGTAAATGACTAACAAACTAGTACCTAATTGCAACTACAAGGCACGTCGTGGTGACGTCGAGTTTACGTCGAAAATATGACCTATCCATTGACCTGTTGGTTGCAATTGCTAAAATTACGTTGAATCAACGTCACCGGCACGTGCTTTTTTTCCCCACTTAGGTTGATTCCACGTCGATTCCACGTTGATTCGAGGTATCTAATTTTGGTCGTCGTAAAAATTGCAACTTAAACTTGGTATTTTTATTGTAATTTTGACCTAATATGTTTGCTGGGTATACTCTTTAAAGTTTACTAGATCTCCCCTAATCTTGTGCAGGCAAAGGCCAAAGAGTGACAATATATAGGACCTCGGTATACTTAGGTGTTTTATACAAACAGGAGAGCGTTTGATCACATCGAGATGGCCTGGATGGCCAGGATGGAAGATTGAAATAAAAAAAAATTGAGAATGAATACCCTACCTTTGCCATGAGTTCGATAAACATGATAGTGGGTGTGAGCATGTTATATAGGGGTAGTTCTGTAGCCCTGTAGTCCCATGGAAATGTGTGGTGGTAGTTATGGAAACCCTCTACACAGATCATCCAAACGCCAATATTCTCGCGTGGGTTCAGTGACCTGTGAAAAAGTCATTAGGTTTATATATTTGGGGGAGATTCCACTTAAATCATTTGGGTATTTGACAAATGTGATTTGTATTAAAGGTGGTAGCGTGATTGATTAAAATTGTTGTAATATGTTTAGGGGTGCATAATAAAGTTAGATACCTACCTCCTAACTAAATGTTTATATTTATACTGATAATAAAATTGAAGTGTGTGTTTGTAATTCCAATTAACAGTTTTTTTACTAAATGTAATTTAAGGAAATTTCTCTATCTGCCTACATGTTTGTTCCTGTTAATCTCTGAAATGGCTGGACCGATTTTAACGGGAATTTCATTGGCAGATAGCTGATGTTATAAGGAGTAACTTAGGCTACATTTTATCTCCATATTCCTGTAGGAAAATATCTATAAGATATCTACCTATGCCATTTCAAATAGGCGCTTTGCTATGCTTCGAAAGACGTTTAGCCGTCGGGGCCGGTTGCCAGTAAATGATATTACTTGGAGCGGATGATCTGATGCAGCTCATCTACTAGAACAGTACGAAACAGTTCAAAGGATATAAATTGCTTGGATTGGAAAGCTTACAGTTTAAATCTGTCATGCTGAGACATCAGTGGGCTAAATCTTTTAAAAATAATTTTATGTACCCCGTTGTTGAAGCTCTAATTAACTATAATAATACGTACTTATCGTAGGGTCTATACCCAAAAGTGTGTGCGAAGCTGTTGACACTCCATACAACGTTGATACCGCAAGTGTACCGTAGTATTGTCGGAATGAAGAAAGCGTTCGTCCACGTTTCACCCCAGAAGTATACCGGCACGACTGTTGGTAATACGAAGCACAGCAGCGGCATCATCTTCATATAATACCTGTGACAAATTAATGGAACTACCATATATTACACACATTCATCCTTTACTAAAGCCGGCACGTGATTAATGCATTTGGGGTTGTGTTGTATAGATAGGTATGTATCGGAGATTGAGAATTTAGTCCTATACCCAGTGGCGGACTAACAGAGGGGTCCGGGGCAGCCCGCCCCGGGCCCCGGCCTTTGGGGGCTTCCAAAAGCCTCCGCGTTCCCGTTATCAAATCCTAAATAAAACTTCAAAAATGTGCTTATTATCTACATAATTTTATCGAGATAAAAACACTACAGCCTCTACTACAGACTATTTACGCTGTACCTACTTATATTTTTTAGTGTGTTCTCTACAAAAGAGATCATCGCGAGCCACCTGTCTTCAGCGATCGATCAGTTCCGTAAGCGGCCGACCTCCAGTTTGTCACACCAGGACGCCCTCGACATACATCCGCCGTAGGAAGGAAGGAAAGACGGAAGGCTCCCTGCTATAAGGCCCGCCGCCTCCTGAGACGGTGCGTTACGTCCGCACTCTGCGCTAACGTCCGCTGCGTATCACGGAAATGAAGATGCTGCGGTGGATGTGTCGAGCCAAGCGGATAGACCGCGTGAGGAACTCTCGCATCCGCGGCAGCCTTTACGTCCGTGACATTACAGATAAGTTGCAAGAGTGTCGCCTTCGCTGGTATGGTCATGTCTTGCAGCAACCGCCGGGTTGTGTGGGAAATAAATGTCTGGCCAAGTCAGCCCCGACGGGTCCCGGTAAAAGGGGAAGACCCAAGAAGTGCTGGCTTGACGTCGTAAGGGATGACATGCGTGTCAATAGTCTCGCTATAGGAGATGCCGACGACCGTGCGAAGTGGAGGAGAAAAAATAGGAAAGCGGACCCCGCGCGTCGCGGGTCGCAACTGGGACAGACGCTGGGATAATGATGAACGCCCGATTCTATTTTTTTTTTGATTGATGCGTATTTCATTTTTCTGCCTATACCTACTAGCGGACCAGACTGATGGTGCCATGACCGAACCCTTGAAAACAGTCTTTTTCTTTTTGGGTGGTTAGAGCAGCTATTTTTTCCACACTTGTGACATAAAAAACATCCTTAGACCTCAGGCACGCAGAGCATGTCTACTGGTTTGATCCAGCGGTTTATAAGCTCGGTGCATACACTTATAGAGAACGTACGAACGTAAGTAGATATTATTTCGCGTGTAGTCCCAAATCTTAATATATAAAAATTACGTGTCACGTTGTTTGTCCGCGATGGACTCCTAAACTACTTAACCGATTTAAATCAAATTTGCACGCCGTGTTCAGTTTGATTCAACTTGAAAGATAGGCTATATATCACGCTACTACCCTGGAGAGCGGAGCAGTAGCCATAAATGACGACAAATCGGGCAAATTTGTAGAATTTATAAGCGACGGGATTAAATAGGTGCGTCGGGAGTTCGGACTATGCCACGGGCGAAGTCGGGAGGATCATCTAGTAATATATAAAATATGACATAATGTAGAAGTTTTTTATACGGATTATGCTGTATTATCTTGCTCTAAATTGAATGTGAATGAAAAAGATACTGGTCAGTTTAAAATCGAATTTTCGAATTTTAACTTACTTTTTTTGAAACATAACGACAGGATCTGCGTATAAATCGGAGAGATCAAGTCGTTTTCCTCCTTCAATGACATCTGGGCATTTCTTGCAGCAGAGCCAGCCCATATGAGAGAAGAATAGCCCTCGTTCAGCGTTGTGAGGGTCGGCATCTGTGTCTGCGTATTTGTGGTGTGTGCGATGGTCGCGAGCCCATTCGAATATGTCATCCTAGTAACGAAAATGTTAAATTTCATTAAAATATGAATAAAAATAAATATGAATTTATATACCCATTGTATATAAATTCATATATGTATAAAAAAAGACAGCATGCCTTACGGGGCCAAATAACTGGCTGGCTAAACGTATCTACCGCATCAGTTTGGATGTAAATTGTTGGGTTGTTTTTGGTTCGATCTGTTAGGTAGGCTAAGACCTCAGTGGGTTAAATCTTTAAAACAAATTTTAGCTACCGGAGATCCGCTTCGATGGCTAACCTGGGGCGTAAGCTAGATATTAGAGATAAAACGTTGAATTAGTGAACACATGAAATTATGGACATAAAACAACTTATAAAAAGGCCATATTGGTATTTCTCCCGTGTTAATGGGATAACAGCCATGGGTGTCCTAAAGGGCGACTAAGGAAACACTGTCGCAGAAGCTTCAATTATAATAATAATAATAATAATATTGTTGGGACAACTAACAGAACGCCATCTGATTCCAAACTAAGCAGAGCTTGTACTATGGTAACCAGATAACTGATACACATACTTATATATTTCTATATACATGCATATTTTAGATAAATAACACCCAGACACAATAAACCATCGTGCTCATCACACAAAGTTTTATCCTGGGTGGGAATCGAACCCACGACCTCTTGCGTAGCAGTCGGATGCACTCCAAAAGCGCCAAAGAGGCAGTCAAAAAAAAAATTGCGTAGAGAAAGTAAATTTCTGAAAGCCTTTGCCCACCCGTCTGGCCAGCATGGGTATAGAGTTATATTTCGAGTACAAAAAACACGTCCCACGTCAATTCTCCAACGTTGGGCATCAATTGGCTGAGATTAACTTACATTGCACTATCAGTCAAATATTATATTTTACTTATTTATCAGTTATGCCTTTATCTCATACAGATCTCACATACGTCCGTATAGGTGGTGATTTGGTCGAGTCACGGAGGGGTCGAGCGCACGGACCAGGTTAAATACAGTGACATCGATAGCGATGTCAAGTCACGCATTACAGCCGCGTGGGCCAAGAGGCGGGAGATGACTGGTGTCATCTGCGACCCAAAAGTGCCGATCCGGTTGAAGGGACAGGTCTATAAAACCATCATTAGACCTGTCCTTTTACATGGCAGTGAGACGTGCCCAATATTGGAGTGACACAAGCAGGAGCTGCGTGTCACGGAAATGAAGATGCTGCGGTGGATGTGTGGAGTCACGCGGATAGACCGCGTGAGGAACTCTCGCATCCACAGCAGTCTTGCAGATAAGTTGTAAGAGTGTCGTCTTCGCTGGTATGGTCATGTCTTATATGTATGAAAAAAATGTCTGGCCATGTCGGCCCCGCCGGGTCCCGGTAAGAGTAGAAAACCCAAGAAGTGCTGGCTTGACGTGTTGTACAAAGCGGTCATCTATCTGAGAATCGGCCAGAGCGAATGACTTAATTCAGTGATCGTTTACAGACCACCGAGCTAGTGGGGCTATGAGCGCTTCTAATATTTCTGGTTTCTTAAAACCCTTGTTCATGCAAGAATAGGGTACAACGGCTTCATAAGCTTAATTTATAAAGGTGTATTAAGCCCGTCACACAAGTAGCTATAATATATATTTCGCCTTCAATCATTGATGGTCGGCCTAGCGTTTTTATATATATTAATATGCGTTAATATAAATTACGAAATACGGTGGTGACGTCACAGAAATATATATTATACTTTACTTCTATTGTACCTATACTTGAGATTACCTGCTTTATAAAATTTAAATAAAACACAAAGCTAACCTCAATTAAATTCGTTGTTATGAAAATGTATACTAAGTCCTCAGGGAAATGAGAAAATAATTTAGGTAATACCAGAAATTACTTTTTAAAAATGCAGGAAATTTGTTGCCCACGTATAAAGCTTCTTATTACCTACTCTTTGAGATATTTTTTTCTAAAGAATTCTAGCGAATGGCCGCGACTTCACCGTCTTTATTCACTAATTGACGTAAAACTTGAATCATCCCTTTTGCTAGTTTTAGAGTTTATTGCGTTAAAACAGACAGAAAAACAGATGTCGTAGTCAACTTTTTAATAAAGTGAAAAAAGACAACTCAGTTATGGACGGGACTAGAACCTTTACCTTTACCTTTGTCTAACCAGGAAAATGCTTTAGGGCACTGAGCTACTAGAGCCGTACTGAAACAATTCTTCACTATCTTTGTAATTCTAAAGTCCGACTGAGGGCTTAAATTGAAAACGCTACCAGAGCCAAATTCCTTTTTATAGGTCTACTGAAAAGCCCGCGTTGGCAAAATGTCTATTTTTAAGGAGACTTCGCTGTAGAAAAAGGTACGGAAAAACTTTTCCATTCAGGCCCTTTCAAACGAAGCTGCGGGATTCATCTAGTAAACAAAAAGGTAAAATTTTTAAGGCAATTAGTATGCTATCTTTCACATAAATATTTTATTTAAGTGAAAAAAGACAAACTTCTCGAACCAAGTTGTCTTTTTCACTTTAATAAAATATTTATGAAAAAGGTATATTTAGGTAGGGTGCATTTTGGTTTATTATATTTTTTTTCGTGTGTAAATTCTTATGGATGCTATGCCGAACTCCTACCGACTAAAACCACACGGTGCCCTTCCATCTGCGTACGAACAGGAGTCCCGGTTGAGTCCTCGGCAGAATAACCCTAGGGCTCCTGTCCTGACATACTGTATGCGCTAACGCGGCCTTATTCTCGGAGTTCGGGTTTTATTCCGCTTCTTTGAGGGGATCGGGTGTTATCCCGCTTTTTCGTGTGGGTTCGGGTGCCATTTCACTAGGGTACAATAGGGTTGTAACGTTAATTTGAACGTTACCAATTCGTGTTTTGGTTTAGTTTAATCAAACTTAAACAAGTATGTATGACACTAATGCTTCAATCGATTTCTGAGGTTGAAATAGGTACATACATACCATGGGTTCTACGTATAAAGTTTCTATTTCCTGCAGATAAACTGCGACCACCATTAATACGGCACTCATTCGTTTTCTAATAGGTTCTATTGTTTTAAATCTTTGGTTTTATCGCGTGAAGGAACTACTTTCACTAACCCTAAAAGGAGTGACGGTCGTTTACGAGGTAGCGAGTGTGGGTGGTGCGCTTGAGCGTATATTTATATCGTTGGGACAACTCACACAACGCCATTTGATTCCAAACTCAGAGCTTGTACTATGGTAACCAGATAACTGATAAACATACTTATTTATTTTTAAATACATAAATATTATAGACAAATAACACCCTCACACAGAATAAACCATTGTGCTCATCACACAAAGTTTTATCCTGGGTGGGAATCAAACCCACGACCTCTTACGTACCAGTCGGACACTCCCACCGCGCCACAGAAGCAGTCTAAAGTCGCTACAAGGCGGCGAGTCGAACACCCCAAACTAATGTGCGTATAGTATTAAATATGAATGTTAAATCAATATACCATTTCTTCTCGAATTAAGTATGATTTTTAAAGCCGACTAAAATTATAAAGTTCAGAATCAATTTTGGGTCGCCTCATTGTAATTTTTGAGGCGTCCCTAAATAGGGAGACCACTTTGTGGAATTTACATTTGCGAGCGTTTCCATGCTTCGGACAGCACGTTAAGTCATTGGTCCCGGTTGCCAGTAAAATAGCAGACGTTAAGCCTGGTTGAAAGCCTTATCAATGCCTGGGCTTGTCTATTTCAACACGGCAATGGGCTCGCCACTTGTTACGTGGGACAAAAATGCATACGGTGAAATGTGGTCATATGGTATGCCTCTGCCTACCTGTTCGGGGTTAAATGCGTGACAATATGTTATGTATGTTATGTCCCTAAATAGTAGTAGATAGATATATAAGTAGAACGATTTCGTTACCTGGAAGCCCATTGTTTGCCAAATCATTAAAACTATTCTTAAGGGAGCACGTGCTTTATAACTGCGATGCGTCCAGAGTCGATGAGATCCAGCGCCGATGCCGATTGCACACATGAGGTGAACAGCAAATGCTGGAAAAACGTTTCAGTTTTGGGTTAGCAAATTTTGGACATCACCCCATACCATTTCATGCAAATTATTAAGACACACGCTATTTGCCCAGATCCCAAAACAAAATTGGCATCTACACATTTTCTCCTTAAATAGTGGTGTACCTAGTTGCAAACTTTAATAATTATTATTGTTTAGAACAATTAGTATGTTAACTTTATCAAATATTTTTAAAGTGACATAAGACAACGTGCTATAAACCAGACCAGAACATTTTAAACATAAATAATTTAGTAATAATTGGAAGCCCGGGGTTCGATTTTTAAGTGAAAACTTCTTTTAGAGCGGTACACAAATTTTTAGTTGAGATAAAATCTCTGGACTCGCGCACCGTTACGAGACGCAGCTATAATGTGTGCATATATGCATGTACATATAGCAGACTGCGAAACCGTCTAGATAAATAAATTATTGATACATTTAGCTTTTACACTTCTGTCGGCACCTCGGCACCCCCGGAGTGTAACCCGTATTTTTTTATTATTCTACTCCTTGCACTTCGCACAGTCCATCATCTCCTGTT
This sequence comes from Thumatha senex, assembly GCA_948477245.1. Lineage (NCBI taxonomy): Eukaryota > Metazoa > Arthropoda > Insecta > Lepidoptera > Erebidae > Thumatha > Thumatha senex. The sequence goes on from OX419735.1 coordinate 12,206,035, forward strand.
CTAAAACCAGACACTTTTCGGGCCTACCCCAAAAATTATCGCGTAAAATGATCCTCTTAATAATCTTATTCAAAATTACGATCTTATTCACTTACCAAAAACATTAGTTTGCCATTTAGCCGAGGTGAAGACAAGGTAGAGTCCATACAAGGAGCTGATATGTAAAAATAGAAACCAGAATATATTGAACCAAACGTATTCGTGTTTTTTTGGACTTGCGTGTTTCAGTACGGACACATCCTTGGCTAGACCGAGATCAGTGGTCTGTGTATCTGACTCGAAGAGCACTCCACTAGGAGTAGGGTCCACTTGCGGTGGCATAGTCTAAAAAAAGTAAAATTACGTAACTTTAGTGTTACCTGTTTGCTGGTCCTGTAGAAGTCGAAGAGCCTTATCGTGTGTGATGATAATATTAATGAAAATGATGTAAGTATTTACGAGTGCCTATCAATTATTTCGGCACTACAACGCCACGGTCACGTAATAACTCCATAGTATCTTCTACATACTGCGGTTAAATATATGTATTTTTTTTCAGTTACTTTGTGATTATGGCACTTACAAATTGGTATATAACTATTAACTCTATAAGATAGTCGTGAATGGAAACGAATATTCTTCAATTAGTGAACGATCTTGACAGTTTAAATAAACGCAACTGTATTTAAAAAACATATGTTCTTTTATAATATACATTCGTTCCAATTGGCAACTATGTTATGCAACTTTCGCGGGAACCATAAGGTTCATCATTTATTTACTGAGGGTTTTCAAGTTATAAGACTGTGTAAAAACAAAGTAAGCATAGCTAACCATTTTGTTTGCATTTATCACAGAGTGCGCGTAAACACACAACTTTCTCATATCTATATCTACTTACTGCGGTGTAATGTAGAAGAATTATTAAGTATTGTTTCAGCATGACTATATTATATTTGACTGCTGACTTATATTGACTGCCTCTGTGGCGCGGTGGGAGTGTATACGACTGCTACACAAGAGGTCGTGAATTCGATTCCCACCTAGAATAAAACTTTGTGTAATGAACACAATGGTTTATTCTGTGTATAACTTAGTATATCAGTTATCTGGTTACCGTAGTACAAGCTCTGCTTCGTTTGGAATCAGATGGCGTTGTGTGAGTTGTCCCAACGATATATTCAATTTCGAATTTCGACATTTCATTTTAGTTTATAGAGCTTATAATTTCGAAAATTATACTTGAAATTACTTTTACAGTGTTGAGGCATCGGCATTATCAAAATCCCAGCTTGTTTCAAGTGCGGTCGGAACGTAATTATAGTCAAATTGTCATTTTATTAGCGGGTCCCTTCCGGTAATAAAAATTCCTTTGTAAACTTTATGGTTTCAGCTTCAAAATTAAATAATATTTAAACGCTTTCACCCATCGCAGAAAATTTCCTGAATAGTTACTGAAATTTTCAAAATAAATCGAGAAATTTAATAAGTTCAAAATTTTCCAATATTTGAGCAAAAGAGACCAAACATCAATCAGTCAAATAGATGGGTAGCATAATTTTGATAATATATCTCAACTTTTAAGGTGATTGACAAATATGCGTATGCGGTATGACCCACTCCACTTTTTTTTGTCGTTATTTCGTGTTTGAAATCTCGACAGATGTCATGCCAAACTCATAGACATACGTAAACAAATCGGGCAAATTTTCAAACATAATTGTAATAGTAATAAACAACGGAATTAAATGAGTGCGACGGGGGTTTGTGTATTTCACAGGTGAAAACGCGGAGATCAGCTAGTCAGTTATATACAGTTCGAGAACTCTGCATAGGTTTGCTATCAAATATAACTGCTTTGTTTCGATTCCAAGTCAAACCAATAAAAATGGAAAGCCTAAGTAGCTACTAGATACTTGAGTACCTACCTTCTAGTAACGAAAATGTACACCACTATTTCAAACGTCTTTTTGTATCTAATCTTCTATACAAACTGGTTTCTATACTATACACGTTCTTCTTTAAATAGGATAGGAAGACAACTATTTAATATTTAAATGGATACTACTTAAAACACAATATATAAAATGGGACAATGCACTACACGTTTTGTAATAGAGTTCATCGTATTATAACTATTGTTTAGTTTTAATTAAACATCATTTTTCATTGATTTAATTTAGTTGTGTAGGTTAATCGGGTGTAGGGTCCTACCAAGATCTTCACGACCCAATCGACCTCACCTGCTTGCGATGCACCACGGTGAATAACGGACTAGAAAACGACGCAGACTCCTTTACGGGATTGAGAGGTCAGACGGCACTCGCTTCCAACAATGCCGATAATCAAAACCATACAGCCAAACTATTGCTGTTGCAAGCAGCTGAAGAGAAGTGGATCCCAGGCTTCAATAGCCGAATGCCAGCAATGCATAGAACGCAGCAAGGACATAGCGCTCCACACATTGGTGGAGAAAGTAGCGTAGGCGCAGCAGCGCCAAGACCTCGTGGCGATTCTGGACGTAGACGTTCCCTCGTTGGAAACCATGTTGCAAGCCATTGTCTCCAGCAGGAGCAAGCGGGACGCTGGCGTATGAGGTGGCGGAGAGGTAACGGGAGAGGACTCTCCCACCCGAGTTCCACAGCCTGCGTCGTCAACGCCGCAGGCGTGTCTTCGCCCAAGACTACCGGCCTCCATGACCGGGGGCCTGAGGGGCGAGTGGGCCGCTCGCCATCCTTACTGAAACAGGCCCAAGACGGCTGCATGACGTGAATATTTCACGCACGCCAATTGATATAGAGTGGTGTAAGCTACACATTATGCTAGCGCTAAGTTTCAGTGACATTCAAAAGCTCCACTACAGAGCACTTATTTATTTTTCCTGATAACTGTATGGATATCCTCATGGACTACACCTTAGGACTCAGGACTGATGACGGGATGTGTATGTCAGACTCGTACAGATCAAAACCACATGACGTTTTTGTATCTTTTGTTAGGCAGGCTGGATGTGCCCTATAAAGGCTATAGACAAGATGTATGAGGTTGTAAGAACTTTTTTACTTAGATATTGCTGGAAGTGCAAAGTGCAAGTGTTTCTTAGCCCTAAAAAACTACGACCCTAATGTTAACAAATACGACGAAAAGTTGTAACTGTCACTATTTTTCCTTTGTTGAAAGATCTAAACTTCACACAGATATAAAATCGAGTAAAAGAGGTGCCATTAGCATACAATGATAAAATTCCCATAATTGTACACACAAGTATAATTTGAGGTTATGTCCCTATTTCTTTTAGGTCTATGATAGCTGTCTGTTATAACAACATCTTTTTAAAAGTGTTGCTAATCTTCTGCTTGAACAATGAGCAAAACAACGCAATGTTCGTTTACAATCTTTTTTAATATAGACAGAAATAAAGGATATAAAGGCAAAAGGATCTGAGCTCAGTCAGCTGTGAACAGTAACAAACTTCGTTCAACTCTCCTTCTATCGGTAAAAACGTATTGTGTAGGTAAATAATGTTTATTTTATCTTTTTACAAGACAACATTCATACACAATATTATGTATCTCTTGTTCATAATGTAATTAGGTACTCATTGGTGTATCAAATCGTTTTCGCAAGAAGGGTTTACAGGGAGAGCTCAGAAACAGATCAGTAATTTTATAAAGGCCTATGTGTAAGGGGCTTAAAAAATAGTCTTATAAGTTCATTTTATTTTTTTAATCTTTATCACCGGTAAACTGAGTGAGGCGAAGACATGAGGTAAGCGTATTATGTATGGTCAGTGAGAAACGATACATCTTAATCACTACATATTATAAAACAAAGTCGCTTTTCGCTGTCTGTCCCTATGTATGCTTAGATCTTTAAAACTACGAAACGAATTACGATGCGGTTTTTATTAATAGTTAGAGTGATTCTCATAGAAGTTTTTATGTATAATTTGTTAAGTTTTTGTATACATTGACCAAATTATAACGATATTTGTTGGGGATGTCGGAAAAAATAAGCCGCCTGGGAGCTTCCAACAAGAACGCTGCCTAAACCCTTTGAGATATAACAAAATAATGTACTGTGCAATTGTGTATCTAATGTAGGTCTACAAAAAAGTCCGCGACGATATATGTCTATCTTATAAGAATAACATACTATATCCATTTTAATACTTTAAAAAACCATCAATTATAAAGTGGTTATTTTAAGGCTATTTACACAAATATGATATTAGTCCTTATCTTTTTTTCTATGTTAGTTGGCTTCAGCATTTCATGAAGAATATTTTGTCCTAAAGTTGTAAGGTGTAAAGCCTTGCAAATTAAATGAATATTTGACGAGTTATCGCAAATTGAAAATAAAACGCAAAGAAATTAAGATCCTCTCGGATCTCTGCCGTAATACAAACTGCGACATCCTTTGCGTTCAAGAGACCCACCGAGATGCATCACAGAGCCGCCCACAAATAGCTGGACTCAAGCTTATCGCCAAGATCCAACATCCGAAGCACGATAACGCAGTGTTTGCTGCTCCCGGCATGAGCATTGTTTCTACCTCATGTTCGTCTTATAATGGCATCGAGCTGATTACAGTCGAAACCCAGAACTGCACAGTGAATTCAGTGTACAAGCCGCCTGGGACACTTTTCCATTTTGATCCTCCGGAGAATTTTGGGAATCTGTCGGTGAGGGTGGTGGTGGGAGACTTAACAGTCGAGGCGCCAACTGGGGCTACAGTGATACGGATCCAAGTGGACATGCAGTGGAAGAGTGGGCGGAAGCTAATGATCTGAGTCTAGTCCATGATTCCAAACTACCGGCATCTTTCAACAGTGGCCGATGGAGCAGAGGGTACAACCCTGACCTCATCTTTACCACATCTTCCATTAGCTCTCAAGCCTTTAAAATTGTATGCCCACCAATACCACGTACTCAGCACAGGCCCCTTTTGTGCACGTTACAGCCAATTGTCCGTCCCACCAATGTCCCGTTCAGAAGGCGGTTTAATTTTTCCAAGGCCAACTGGGAACTGTTTGCGCAGTATGTCGATGGTGACCTCCTTGGTGTGTCGCCTTCCCCGGAAAACTATGACTGGTTTGTCGAAACCGTGTCGACCGTCTCTCGACGAAGTATTTCGCGGGGCTGCAGAACCTCTTACATCCCAGGGCTTTCACCAGACTCTGCCAAACTCTTGGAGAAATACGAGTCGCTGTACAACTCTGACCCTTCTCAGAGCACACCACTCTGGTGGGCGAGGAGCTGTTGATTAATTTTGGAGAAAAGCTAAGGGAGAAGTGGGTTAACACCCTCTCCAATATTGATATGACCCACAACAGTAAGAAGGTCTGGGCCACAATTCGCAAACTTACCAGCGAGCCCCCTCAGCCCACAATTGCCCAGCAAAGTCACCGCGAATCAGATTGCCCACCTACTACTTCTGAATGGTAAGCCACTTCACCGCCTAAGGAGAGCCTTAAAACCAAAAAAGGCTCCATCAACACCTGCAATGATGTCAGTCGACCCTTCACCCTGACTTATATCTGTTCTGCCATAAAAGGTTTTAAAACTGGCAAGGCCTCCAGAGTCGATGATATCTTGGTGGAGCAAATTAAACACCTTGGCCCCGTTGCGGTGTCCTGGTTGCTTCACATGTTCAACTACAGCATGGAACATGCGTCTATTCCCCGGCTCTGGCGAAAAACAAAAATCATCGCGATCCATAAACCGGGGAAATCAACAGATGATCCTAGAAATTTCTGGCCTATTTCATTACTGTGCCATACATATAAATTATTTGAAAGGATGCTGTTGGCCCGGCTTACGCCACTGATCGACGTGATGCTGATTCCCGAACAAGCCGGATTTAGACCCGTAAAATCTTGTAGCAACCAAACAACTTACGCAACACATCGAAGACTGTTTCGAGAAGGGAGTGGTTACTGGTGCTGTATTTGTCGACCTGTCTCCAGCTTACGACACAGTCAATCTGAAACGGTTACTGTGGAAGGTGGAGACCATAACTAATGACATCAAGTTTGTAAACGTTCTCCGCGAACTTCTGCAAAACCGTCGATTTCAGGTTCACCTTCTTTCCGAAAAGGTCGTTGGAGGGCATAGAAAAATGGCCTGCCTCAAGGCAGTGTCTTGGCGCCCAGTCTTTTCAATGTGTACACCAACGACCAACCGTTGGCTCCCTACGTCCCGCTTCCTCTACGCAGACGACCGTGAGACCGACGCGTTGACCTCCCAAGCTTCTAGTTTCGAACAGGTTGAACTGAACCTTTTGGGTGCCCTGCAAAGCCTGGGAGAGTACTACGATGCGAATTCATTGAGACCGAATCCGTGCAAACTGAAACTTGCGTTTTTCATCTCTGCAACAGAGAAGCGGCACGCCAGCTCAACATTCAATGGCGAGGAGCTTCCATCGAACACAACTCCTTCCCGAGGTACTTGGGCGTCACCCTGGATAGATCGCTAACATTCAGGAGGCACTGCGAAAACGTCAGGCGGAAGGTACATGCCAGAAATGGCCTCTTGCGCCGTCTCGTTTCCACGAAATGGGGAGCTTCACCAGATGTTTTGCGTACTACGGGCCTTGAGTTCTCCTTCTCAGCGGGTGAATTTGCGTGTCCTGTGTGGAGCCGCTCTGCTCATACCGGGATGGTAGATACAGCATGAAATGAAACCTGCCGGATCATTACTGGGTGCCGCAAGCTAACCCCGATAAAAATGTTGTACCCGCTAGCTGGTATCTTGCCTCCGGGGGTTCGCAGAGCGGTGACTGACTCTTCTGAGAGATCCAGAATGCTGGAAGACACACGGCACCCTCTTTTTTACCATGATCCTGTACCACAAAAACTGAATAGTCGAAATAATTTTGTGAAATGTGTGCCTCCTCTCTGTGACGACAACCGGTCAAGGGAGAGATGTAGACTGTGGCGAGAGGGTGCCGCTCTTCCCAGCCCGTTTGTCCCATTATCTGAGAGCATACCGTCTGGACATGAGCTACCATGGCCAACCTGGAAGTCTTTAAATAGACTCCGAACACAGATCGGCTGGAGTAAGGAGAACCTGTTTAGGTGGGGCTTCTCGGATAGCTTGAATCTGGAGTGCATATTTGGGGCTGTCCCAAATATGTGTCAAAGTGTAAAAGTGTCAATGAAACATCTGATGTCTTGTTCTCCATGCTTGGAAGGGCCTGCCTGCACACAGGATGACCTAATGAATGCTACTGAAAATGATGTTCTTATAGCTAAGTTTAGAAAAGAAGAACAATGCAACTTACAAAAATATAGCCTATACATCAAAATAACACATAGGCTACTTTTATTCCGGGAACAAGTTCCTGTGGGAAACGGGAACGGAAAAACGTCTCTACGCGAGCGAAGCCGCGGGCGTCCACTAGTATTATATAAAGTTTAGTGATAAGTAAAATAGTACAAAAACTATTTTTACACTAAAACATCTTTCCGAGGAGTTACCCGGGGTGTCCGGCAATAATTAGGTAAATTAATTAAGGGTCGGCAGCGCGTGCACCTCTGGTGTTACCAACGTCCATAGGCTACGGTGACCACTTTCCATCAGGTGGCATGTCTGCCACCTCAATGGTATATAAATAAAATAGACAGCCAGGGACCGTGTGGTTTTAGCCGGTTTGAGTCCTACATGACTTCCGAGGGGATTTCCACAATTTCAAAATTTCATAACTATTTAGTAAAATATAAAACTTGTGTCACAGTGTCTGTCACGGCTTGACAGAGTATTACTATTCCGGAAGTTTTTTATATGAAATAATATTATCTATGATGTACGATTAAGCACAGTCACTAACAATCAAGTGAAAAGTCTATTTAGTTCTTGTAGGATCTAGAATTCTAGATAAAACGTGTTTAAACTTATTTGAAAATGGAAAGTTTCGTTTTGACTGACTACTAATAACAAAGAAAACATCGGAGCGCCAATGTTTAAGCGGGAATATACAATTGTGTCTAGGTATTTTTGTGCTTTTCTGTGTAGTTAGGAAAATGTGTTTACCTACTCGCTACAGTCAGATTTAAATACCTTGCAAACTAAGAAGTTTTTTTTGAGGTCTTAAGAGAAAGAAGAAAAAGAAGTAAATGGAGCTCCAGCTTGAGACTTTCTAAAAAGGGAATGATACAAATAGCCTGACCATGTTCATTATGTTAAACTGCGTCTGCAGCTCCAATTTTCTAACATAACACATTAACATTGACATGTTAACGTGACATGGTAACAAAATAATGTGTCCACTGCGCCTGTTTTTGTTAGTATATATGTTTTTGTGGTTCGTCAACTGCCTGGTGAAAGTCATGGGACCAATAAGCCACGTTCCGTTCTAAAAATGAATTCCGACGCCTAAACACAAAACAGCTCAGTGCTTAGTATGTTGATACGATGCGAGTAAGCGCTAACATAAAAATGCGTAACTACCTCTCTCCTCTTGTCCGATTGTCGAGGATAACATGTTAAGGTGTTATTGTTAACAAAAACTGTTATGCTCCGCCCCTTTCGTGTTAATAAAACATGTTAGTGTGTTAAATAACATGAAAACACATTGCAGCAGACGCGGCTTGACATACACATATACATGCAGTCACGCCTTTTTCTTTAAAATGGTAAGCAGACACAAACATTTTACGATTGTATTTGGTCCCACCCCTCTTGATATGAGCAGAAATTTTATAACCTGATGTTAATGGTGAATAAATGACCATTGATAATATTAGGTAATCATTTCATATATGCACGTCTGGGTATTCGAGACCTTTCCATCTTTGGACTACCAAGAAGGTTGCCAAAAATAGAATGTATATTTGTTTGTAAGTCTTTATTTACCCTGATTCCTTCAACCTATACTTTCGCACAATAAATATTTTTCGCCAATTGCTCCTCACTCAATCGTTGGACGTGTTCAAACCAACTAAAAACGTTGAAAATGAAAACACATGTACCGACTGACCATATTTCCTCGGCTTTTATTGTGTAGTTCAGACGTTGGCGGCGGAATTCATCACCGCAAGCAATTTCCGCTGGTCGTGTCGCCTGACCGATACAGCCTGTAAATTCAGTATTTAGTACCAACATAAATTGCCTTACATCAAACTGTGAGACACATATTACCACGTTTAGTTACGTAAAAAATATAGATACATGAAACGCTATAGTTTAAATATTTCGTTTTTTAAAGATATGTTGAAATTCAGAGGTCGGGTTTGTTGAAATAGGTAGGTATTTTGTATTAAATAAAAGATCGAAATCAGATAAAGATGAGTTAAAGAAACATAGATTGACCTAATTTTAGGTATATTATGACTTTTGCATATCTCAAATTCATAAGTCTGATTTCACAACATCTACGAATACAGATAAAATAAAAGAGCTTGAACTAATTATTCTGTGGTCTCCACAGAATAATTAGTGCAAGCTTCGAAACTCATCAAATAATATTATCAAAGCATATAAGAAGCGCTCGTGGCCTCGCGGTCTCAGTGTTCTGTAAACGATCACTGAGTTACGCAACTTTCACTATGGCTGGTCCTCGGATGGGTGACCACTTTGTGGCATTTACATTTGCGAGCGTTTCCGTGCTTCGGAAGGCACGTTAAGCCGTTGGTCCCGGTTGCCAGTAAAATGGCAGTCGTTAAGCCTGATTGAAGGCCTTATGGGCGGCTTGAAAATTTCAACAGCAGGTAGCCACAACCTGCGTCTGTCTATTTCAACACGGCAATGGGCTCACCACCTATATTACGTGGGACAGGAATCCACACGGTGAAAAGTGGGCATATAATATGCCTCTGCCACCCCTTTGGGGATAAGGCGTGATGGATATAATTCAGTAAGCATAAAGACATCAAGTTGTCAACCACAGTGTCTAATAAAATTAATGATACTACTGCTTGTTTTGATATACATCACTCAATTGCTTAAAAGGGATGATACGTCTTTACTGATCAAAGGATATTAATGATTTATGTTTTGCCTTTAAAGTGCTAATTATGTAGGTACCTATGTTTATTTATAGAATACAAGCTGATGCCCACAGCCACACCCGCGTGGTGACTATTATTTTGGTTATATTCACCGTACATTATTTTCTTATATCTCAAAAGGTTTACGCAGCGTTTTCGTTGAAAGCCGTTTACATATACGGTAATTTTTTTCCGACACCCTCAACGGATATCGTTATATTTTAGCCAATATATAACTTAACAATATATTATGACAAAAATATTGATATTTCAGATAAAATTTTTACACCGGAGCTTACTGATGTAGGACAAAATGTACTTTTTCACGAATACTTACATGGCCTTAAGTATTTTTCTAGTTGCTTTCAAACTCTATTCGGATTTGGAACCTTTTTGGCTGTTAGGATCTGTGATCTTTGAATGTAGTTATAAGTTGTCATGGAAACACTTATCAGCTAACTTCGGGGTGTTTATAAGTTTTCATGGAAATACTTATCGGCTAATTTCATGGTGTCGTTTTTTTCGTGATGGTCGGCGCACGCATCGTAAAAATTTACTCGCATATTTTTTCCCTAACGCTCCAAAAGAAGTGTATCTTCAAAAACATCCTAACTCTGAAACAAAAATTTCAGATTGGATCACATAGATATTTTGTCGCAATCAGGATTCAAACTTGACACTTCGTCGTATACACACCACTTACGCCACCGAGGCAGTTTTTATTTATTATTTTATTTATTTATGATACATAATGTTTCTATAATAACTGCAGCAGAACAATACCAAAATATTTTAACCAATATTTGTAGTCATTGCGAAAAAGCGCTTGAAACGTAATTTTGTCGCGAATTGTCAACACGGGATTACTGGTATTGTGGCTTAAATGGGTTCCGATCTTGAAAAACGATTCGCTTGTGCCGTTCATGAATTGGAATCCAATGTGCTCTGTGAAATTATGTGACTAGATTTTAGCTGGATTTATTTATTTTGATTGTTGAAAATAAAATCATTACATTTATTTTATTTCTATATTGTGGCACATTTATTTTTACACATCTTAAAGTAAGCTAATTCAAGGTTGTGGTATGGGATTTTGACAACTGATGAACATATTTATACACTTCTAAATACATACATATTATATACTTTTAGGAAACACCCTAACTCCGAAACTAACATTTGTTGACTTCTCTTAAAGGACCCAGGATTGTAAGAGGCGGGAAACACGTTAAGCTATCGAGGCAGAGAACTTATTTCTATTTACAGTTTCTATGAAAAAGTAGTTTAGCTGCATGAGGTCCTACCTAGATTTCCGGTGCTTGGTGCACCTGCACGTGGTGCACCTGCTGGCTAACGGAAGAGCCAACGATGCAGGTGACCTTACGGGATTGGAAATAAACAAGAACTTATTTCTAATTACAGTTTCTATAAAAAAGTAGTTTGGCTGCATGAGGTCCTACCTAGATTTCAGGTTCTTGGTGCACCTGCACGTGGTGCACCTGCTGGCTAACGGAAGAGCCAACGATGCAGGTGACCTTACGGGATTGGAAATAAACAAGAACTTATTTCTAATTACAGTTTCTATAAAAAAGTAGTTTGGCTGCATGAGGTCCTACCTAGATTTCAGGTTCTTGGTGCACCTGCAAGTGGTGCACCTACTGGCTAACAGAGGCAACGATGCAGGTGACCTAACGGGATTGGAAATAAACAATGCCGAAAATCTAAAGTCAAATTTTAGCTGCTCTTAGTAGCCAAATAAAACGTGATTACAGATTCCAAATCCAGGTTTCGAAGAAAAGTCTACCATTACATTAGTGTAATCCTAGGATAAATCTATTATGAATCTAGGATGAAAAAGAAGAATTAGGATGACACTCGCTAAAATGTAGAGATGCGACACGTGACCTCATGATAGCGAAGAAGATTATGACCTGACCGTTTTGATATCAGTACCTATAAACGTTTAAACTAAGTACGTCTGGAATATTCATTGTAGTATGCATTGTGTAAGTAGAGCTCCATTACCTATTGCTGATAACAAAGGGTTAATAACGAGCACGGAATCAATTTAGAGCACAACAGGTCGGCCGACCATTAAAGTACCTATTGCTCTCCAACTAAATGCAAAGTAAACCACTTTGAAATACTTCTGACTGGTTGATTAATTTCTGAGGTTTACTGAAATACGGGACTTGTTAAACTAAATTCAATATAGATTACCCATCTATAAATCTATTGATTTTAAGGATTATTGCTTTTTAACACAATTATGAGAAAAAAGTTGTATCGTTGTTGTACTTTTAAATATGAAAGTGAAAGATTTCATATCTTTCCATAATCCTGCTAATATTATAAACGCGAAAGTTTGTAAGTATGAATGTTTGTTACTCTTTTACGCAAATCTACTTAATGGATTTTGATGAAACTTTACAATTATATACTTTACACATCAGAATAACATATAGGCTACTTTTTTACCCCGGGAACAAGTTCCCGTGGGAAATGGGAACGGAAAAACTTCACCACGCGTGCGGAGCTACGGGCGTCAACTAGTATAATATAAATGTTTTCGAAGACTTCTATATTTCAGTTAAAGTATTGGAAAGGTCGTAAATCTAGTAAATTTGGACACTGAAATGGAACAATTGCCTGCCTCTGTGGCGCGGTGGGAGTGTATCCGACTGCTACGCAAGAGGTCCCGGGTTCGATTCTCGGGTCGAACCAAATATTTGTGTAATCCACAAATGTGTGTTTCGGAGTTTGGGTGTTTCCTATGTATAATATGTATTTATTTAGAAATATATAAGTATGTTTATCAGTTATCTAGATCACATAACACAAGCCAATATTAGCTTACTTTGGGCTAGATGGCGCTGTGTGAAAAAGTGTCCCACAATATTTATTTATAATTGGATTTAAAACTAACTATTCGTATTCAATAGGCTAGCGAATTCGTTGAAATGTCCATTGAAATAATTGTTGAATCATATCATCATCATAATCTATGGGTATGTACTTTTATTTTAAAGGGGTTAAGTTTGTGAGGTTGTAGGGTAATCTACGTATCCACTGAACTGATTTTGAAAATTATTGCATTGTTTGAAAGGTGTATTATCCGTGAGGTAATAAATGGTGTCGTTTTTATCCTGGGACCATAATCCTATAAGAAACGGAAGAATTCACCACGTGGGCAACCACAACTTCTCAACCCCATAAGAGTGCCTTGTCCGTTAGTCTGTAGTGCACCTACAGACTAAAGGACAAGGCACTCTTATGGGGAATTTGCAGTTAGGTGATGTATCATGGACCTTAAAGATGTTGCTAAGGCCCCCAATTCACCCAAAGTTATGAATAATGTAATAGGTGGTAGACTTATTACCGTGTTAAAAAGATGTGACTTCAAAAGGTTTACAGTCGCAGCTAAGGTTTCTAACTTTGCTTCAGGACTTCGACTTCAGCATAACGTGCCATTCGTTTACATATTTTTTGTATCTCTAACTTTGCTTCAGGACTTCAGCTTAACCTGCCATCCGTGTCACCTTCTTAGGAACCATAGTGTCAGATTGTTAATGCTGTTGATTGCAAGATGTGTAGCAAGTTCCTCCAATTGCCATTAATTTATCATTCATATTTGTCATTATAACACTTGTACAATTTCATGTTATTTACACATATTGAATAATAACACTTATACAATTTCACGTTATTTACTTTTTTAAACTGATCGGTTTCGCCTTACGGCATTTTCAAAGATTGACACATATTTTTTTTGTATCTCTAACTTTGCTTCAGGACTTCAGCTTAACATGCCATCCGTGTCACCATTTTAGAGCTAAACATAGTGTAAGATTGTTTATACCGTTAATTGATGGCAATTAGTGGAATTTGCTACACATCTTAAATAATAACACTTGTACAATTTCACGTTATTTACTTTTTAACCTGACCGGTTTCGCCTTACGGCATTTTCAAAGATTAACACATATTTTTTTGTATCTCTAACTTTGCTTCAGGACTTCAGCTTAACGTGCCATCCGTGTCACCATCTTAAGGATAACCATAGTGTAATATTTTTTATACCGTTGATTGATGGCAATTGGTGGAACTTGCTAGTCATCTTGAATGTTAACACTTGTACAATTTCACATTATTTACTTTTTAACCTGACCGATTTCACCTTACGACATTTTCAAAAGTTGACACACATTTTCTGTATCTTAGTGGTAGGTTTATTTTTGTATCTGAGATAATATTAAAAAGAAAATTATGTGAAATAGTCTTAGAGTTATTATTTAAGATAGTGTAAGATACTTTACGTAATGATCAATTACAGAACACTAAGTAATGGCTTTTGGTTATCATTAATCATTAATCTCGTAAAGGAGCAGCGATGTTTAATTTGTTTAGCAAAGGAGGACATGACTTGCTCTGATTTAGATTATATAACGCAATACACACATGTAATATTCTCTTGATCTCTCATTAAGGATTATTACGGAATACACTGTCTACTAATGATATGTCATTGTTGGTTAATTCGCAAAGGAACTTAGCATTAACCGTTACTTGTGGTTGTAGCTTAGAATATTAATTAGGGCACGAATTTTGATTAATTTAGTAGGCAATACAATAGGAGCCTAATTGTTATAGATCTAATCTCATTTTAGTGGTAATTGTGTGTTTCATGGAGCTAGTATTGTTTCCAATATTTGTATGCAAACAACTTTGGTGAAATGCGCTGAGTTACCATATAAATATTTCATTTCGTACCTAAATAAATGTACAGTATTTCATGCAAATTAATAATAAATAAATAAATAAATTGATGGTATTGTAATTGTTTCATTGTTTTACTCTTGACAATACACAAGACATTGACTTGACATTGTACAAGATACAATGACGTCCTAACAGACCAAAGTGACGTCCTGCAGAGATGGAGTGAATATTATGGAAAGATGTATGCAAGAAAAGACAGAAATGCCACATCGGGAAGTGGAGCTCACTTCGATGCTCCGGATCCCGATGTCATTGAAGTCATTAGTATGAAAGAAATAGAACAAGCGATAAGAAGTATGAAATAGGCTGCGGGAAAAGACAGAGTTACTGCTGAGATGATCAAGTACGGTGGGTCGCGTGTCTGGGACACACTATGTCTGTTATGCAACTTGTGCTGGCGGACGGGTGAGGTCCCAGATGACTGGCGAGTAGCAGTTGTAGTACCTATTTACAAAGGGAAAGGCTCGCGCCTAAACTGCTCTAGCTACAGGGCGATCAGCTTGGTCAGCTTAGCTAGTAAGGTGTATGCAAAGGTTATAACGGCACGAATGCAAGAAAAGTCTGAAAGGTATTTATAGGAGGCTCAATGCGGATTCCGACGTGGAAGAGGTTGCATGGATCAAGTGTTTTCTCTCCGCATGATCGCGGAAAAGTTTCTGGCTCCTAGCCAGAAGGTTTTCTGCGCTTTTGTGGATCTAGAGAAAGCATTTGATAACGTTGTGAGAGAAACGCTGTGGGACTTGCTGCCAGGATATGGTGTGGACGGCTCGCTACTGCGGGCAATACAGTCGCTTTATAGGGACTGTAAGGCTTGCGTGCGAGTAGGGAGGGATGTGTCACCTCTTTTTGATGTCTGTACAGGCGTCAAACAGGTATGTGTCATGTCCGCCTGGCTGTTCATAGTGTATCTGGACAGTTGCCTGCAGAAGTTGAAAGATTTTAATATGGGTGTGAATTTGGGTGACTTTACAGTGAACTGTCTGCTGTACGCTGATGATGCGGTGCTCATGGCCTCATCAGAAGCCGACCTACAGGCATTAGTCACTAATATGAAAGAGGGGTGTGAAAGTAAGGGTCTCAGCTTGAATGCAAGTAAAACTAAGGTTCTAGTATTTGAAAGAGGTGACGTAAGAACTAAATGCGAGATTAGGGTAAACCAGGAACGTCTAGAGCAAGTGAATGAAATTGTGTATTTAGGAAGTATGTTTAGCGCGGATGGAAGATGTGATTCGGATGTAGAACGGCGAGTAGCTGCCGGAAACAAAGTTAACGGTGCTTTGTCCCAGTTAGTAAAGCGACAAAGCATCGTAAAACCAGCACGAATGGCGATTCATAACGCAGTGCTAGTGCCAACTTTGCTTTACGGTAGTGAAACCTGGGTATGTCAGCAGATGCATGAAAGAAAATTGAATGTTGTGGAGATGCGATCACTTCGAAAATTGTGCGGCGTTACCTTGGCCGACCGAATACGTAACGAAGTGATACGCAATATGGCAGGTTTGAATGAAAGTGTCAGCGTTAAGCTGGAAAAGGGCGTGCTCCGTTGGTTTGCACACGTCCAACGAATGAGTGAGGACCGATTGACGAAGAATATATATTGTTCAAAAGTAGAGGGTAGAAGAAGTCAGGGAAGGCCGAGACTTACATATGAAGACCACGTGAGCAGATTGCTCAAAAACGGAAAGGTCAAAAGTACTCGGATACCCAGACGTGCGTGTATGAAGCGATTGATGAATCTCGAAGAAGCGAAAGAAGTATGCATGGATCGCGAAGCCTGGCGATCTGTCCTCTCTGACTACCCCGTCAGGGATACAGCGTGAAGATAGTTAGTTAGTTTTTTTAGTATTACTCTTCGTTTTTATCAAACTGATCAAAAGGAAGTGAGATGTTCGTAAGTAGGTGTGTAAGCTCAGTGGTTAAGGTTGAATTTGTTTTCACGCGGTCTGTGTTTTTTTTCCTATTTTTTTACCTCTCGGTTTAAACAATGCCAGAGTCAAGTAAATATCTTCTTTAATTATTTTACATTTTTGTAGATATTAGCATATTCGTGTATAGGTTTGTTCAAAGTTCTACTGCAGAGTTATCGAATTTCACGACACTTGTGCACGTTGTCGAAGATTTCATGTTTAAGAAACCACCATCTTTACACATAAACACTCAAAAATACACTAATTTTGAAAAATTAATAACGGAGTGGTAACTGCGTCCTTCGCTTCCCGCCAAAATTCACGCGGCCTGAGTTCTATCTTATTCCTATCTATAGGTAAATGAACTTACTCCTACCACAAGCAATTTAGTTTAGCTGGAAGTGTTTTAAAAGTCATTTATATTTTTTGAAAGATCAGTAGTGTTTAACTAAATACTCTACTTCGTAACGGAAGAGGTAGCGACGATGCAGGAGCCCTTATGGGTTTGGAAGGCCAGACGGTAATCGCCCCCAACAATGCCAAAAATTAAAAGTCAAACAATAGCTGATCCTAGAACCAAATAAAGATAGCCTGGAAGAGATTACTTTTTAGCGATAAGGCCGCCCTCTGTACATTAATAGAATTGTTCCCGCTTTGTATGATTTATGTTTATAGTAGTGTGCAATAAAGTTTATTCTATTCTATTCTAAAAGTGAGCCCTAGGCTCTAAACGCAGGTAGAGTTTGAAAGCAAGTGGCCAAACACTTAAGATAAAGAAATACTTTTCGTCAAATAGGTATTTAAAGTTATTTTTACCAATAAAAGATACGGAAGGACTATTAAAGTCACCAAGAAGATATAAACACGATCGTAGAATAGAGTCCAAAAAATAAACTCACATTCAATAATGCAAAGTGTTCCACCGTAACATTCAGTCGTTACCAGGCCCGTCTGCACTATGAATACTAAATGAAAAGGAACCCAATAATAAGGGTAATCCAAGTCAAAAATTTAGGTGCCATGTCCTACACATCATTTAGCCGTTTATAGAACTGAACATATTTATCGTTTGTAAAAAAATGCGTAAAGAATACAAAGGAAGGAATGTTGTCGCTCCCTCTCGCGAGTCATATATACATACATATAATTACACCTGTCCCCCATCGGAGTAGGCAGCGATGGCTTTCCACTTGTAGCAAGTTGAAAGCATCCTAAAATACAACTTACGCTTCTTCTACTTTCATAAGCATCCCTTTTTCTAATGTAGTCACTACATCTTCTGTCAGTCCACAATGTTAGTTACTTTGTCCAACCAACTTCACTCTAGCTATGCTTCGCAGAGTTTTCATTTATACTGCATTAATTTTGCTTCTATGCTACTTAATAGAGACGAAAGTAATAATAATACCACGTGTCAAGTTTACGTTAAACTGTAGGCGAAATTGCATACGCGACCCGTCTGCTGCCTATCATTTGCTTAATGGTAAGAGAAAAGGTTGACGCTCCCTGATACCCGGACCTTGTTCTTGGCGTATTTCTTTCTAAGGCGTATCTAGTATAATGATATTAAATAATTGATCTGTGGTATATAATACTACCTAGGTTTTCTGAGCGGACTTCTCTCAGTAAGAAAATTATACTTTTTAAATTTAACTATTAGGTTACATAAGTCCCTGATATACGATCCAGAAAGTCAGGATAAACGACGTAAGCATAAAGTGGCTCATTGACCTAGAGTTCGTACTGATTTTGCTCAACGGCAATAAACTGTTCAATCGGCGTACGTCTAACAATCAAATAAATGAAATACTTAATATTTACCCCATGCAATTCCAAAATTGTAAAAAACACGTGACAGAGTGACTAAAGGCTCTAAATTATGAGGAAACAAAAAATATTTTACAAAGAATGGTTGAATAAAAATAGTCACACACAAACACACTAGCGCACGCCATTATCATTATTGTTTAATTTACTATCATACTCGTATATGAGAAGCGCTCGTGGCCACGCGGTCTCAGTGTTCTGTAAACGATCACTAAGTTACGCAACTTTCACTATGGCTGGTCCTCGGATGGTTGACCACTTTGTAGCATTTACATTTGCGAGCGTTTCCGTGCTTCGGAAGGTACGTTAAGCCGTTGGTCCCGGTTGCCAGTAAAATCGCAGTTGTTAAGCCTGGTTGAAGGCCTAATGGGCGGCTTTAAAAATTTCAACAACAGGTAGCCACAACCTGCATCTGTCTATTTCAACACGGCAATGGGTTCACTACCTATTAATAATAATAATATTGTGGGACACTTTCCACACAGCGCCATCTAGCCCAAAGTAAGCTAATATTAGCTTGTGTTATGGGATCTAGATAAATGATAAACTTATATATTTCTAAATACATACATATTATAGATAAATTTAAAGATTAAATTACGTGGGACAGGAATACAAATGGTGAAAAGTATATATAATATGCCTCTGCCATCCCTTCGGGGATAAGGCGTGATGGATAAATAAAAAAATAAATAAATAAATACTCGTATATTATATATCCTAGATATTGTAACTCGGGAAGAGCGAGATAGTCCCAACACAAGTATTTCAATAACTTACTAGGACAATCATCATAATTTTGTACATGAATATTGTGAGAAATAAAAAAAAAATCCATATCAATAATAGAAACGATTAATACTAATAATAAAAATAATTGCAATATTAAGTCTTCAATAATTTATAGTAATCTCTTTGGTTTTATAAATCATATATTGAACTCTTTTTAGGTAAGTTTGTGTTGTAGAATGCGTTAATCTGAAAAACTACTTGGTTAAATCTTTTTTGTGTTCGATCAATTAAGGTTAAAGGGTCATAAAACATCACGCTACTACCCTAGAGAGATGAACAGTAAGCCCTAATGTGAACATATCGGGCAAAATTTTTAATGAATGCCATGGGGCTTCGAAGTACATAATTATGTCACAGGCGAAATAGCAGGGCTCAGCTGTACAAAATAAGTTTGTAAGGTAAGCTACTTAAGGCAATCGTGGTAGTTTGTATCCATTGATATTATAGTTTACTAGATGTTTTTACAGCTCGTGGAATATTTCGACCTCCCGTCGCACCTTTTTAATCCCGTCGCTTATAAATTCTACAATGATGCATAAATATTTGCCCGAATTGTCGACATTTATGACTACTGCTTTGCTCCCCAGTGTAGTAGCGTAATTATATATAGCCTATAGCCTTCCTCGATAAATGGCAATCTAACACAAAAAGATTTTTTCAAATCCTACCATTAGTTTCTGAGATTAGCGCGTTCAACCAAACAAACAAACAAACAAACTCTT
This sequence comes from Thumatha senex, assembly GCA_948477245.1. Lineage (NCBI taxonomy): Eukaryota > Metazoa > Arthropoda > Insecta > Lepidoptera > Erebidae > Thumatha > Thumatha senex. Next base: position 12,226,029 of record OX419735.1, read on the forward strand.
CAGCTTTATAATAATAGTATAGATTTCAAGCATGGTAGGATACTTATATTACTAATTTGAAATTGGAAGAGATTGCAATTTTAGTTATGTTTTGAGGTTTATTATCTAAACCCAGTAGGATTTTTTAATACCACTAATGTGGCAGACAAGCATACGGCCCACCAGATGGAAAGTGGTCACCGTAGCCTATGGACGTGTGCAACACCAGAGGTGCAGCACTCGCGCTGCTGTAAAAATACCTTCTAAGCCCTTTTTGAAGAATCCCATACTGTAGCCGTTCGGGAAAACCCAGGCAGGGAGTTCATTCCACGATCTAAGTGTACGCGGAATAAAGCACCTATCGGATCTAACCGTATACCTTGTGTATTGGAATAGCGGAGTGTACCTGACAGATATAAGTAGCGTAGGCGGGATCTGCTGTAATTCGCGATTCCCCAAGCACTAAAATCAATTTGGTTGACAAAGCACCTCTGACGTGTACGTGTACCTATATTTAATCTAGTTGCCGATATCTATATTAATATATAAAGCTGAAGAGTTTGTTTATTCGGTTAAACGCGTTAATCTCATTTCACTGTAGATTAATTGGTTAGTTTTAGTTTGTGATTGATTGGTGACCTTTGGCACTCAGTAGAATCTCAGTGGATGATGCAAAAAGTAAGACTTATAAACACATAATTCCTTTTCCAAGAATGACAAAAGAATAAAAAAAACCATTTTGCAAGGTATTTTGGACCTTATATACCAAGCTGGTATAAGGTTTTATTTCAAGTTTTCCATTTCTTCACAATGGGTACTTTTGCTCAAGTGTTTCTTTAGTCGCCTTTTACGATACCCACGGGACGAATAGGAGTGGTGATATTTGTATCTATCCCGCCATAACACACTACAGTATATACATCTTCAAGCGAAACTATGCTCGTGTATTACCTGTTTCAGAAAAGTGAAATTTCATTAAATGACAATGATAAATTCGGGCAGTTCATTAAGCCACAAATATTTAAAAAGGCACTAATCCATTACGTGAAATGAGAGATTAATCCACCACGAACATTATTCCCAAACAACAAATAAGATGAAGATTAATGAGGAGAGGCGGCTTGCGGGTTTTCGGCCCAACAATTTAGTTACAAAAGCCTTTATAAAACTCCCTAACGCCGTCCCTCTCTAATCCATCCAGTAACTGAAGGATACCGTAGATTGGGAGCATAACTTTTTCAAAACAAATTTACATATTTCCCGGAGAGCTGTGATTGATCATGTCAACGGTGGGCCCCCGTTAACAGACCTGCGGTTTTGCTATTATAGATAGAGTAATGAGTTTTGTTAGGCAGTAAGCACATGAATGGCAATTGCGGAAATTTCAACTACATTTATTCGGTATCTTTTGATGTGAATACTTCCAGTTCTACTAAGGATCAAAGACCACATCTTAAAACTTGATTCCATAAGAAAGAAAGAAAGAGAAAGTATTTATTGCCAAAACTACAAATTAACATTTACATATTCCAACAGTTGATGAATCTGCAAGAAGCGAAAGAAGTATGTATGGATCGCGAGGCCTGGCGATCTGTCCTCTCTGAGTATCCCGTCAGGAATATAGTGTGAACATAGTTAGTTACTTTTCATTAAAATCCTTTCCAAATAATGGACAAACCAAGCAGTTATGATATTTTTTTAAAACACTTAAACTAAATGTATTCTTCAGGCCGTATTTATCATGATCCTTCGCACTCATAGTAGCCCCACTTAAAAAACACAAACTAATGGCGAGCTGCGGTCGTTGTGATGCAGTTTATGTTATATCCATATAGAGGTCATAAAAAAAACAAAACAAACAGCAAGCAAACACCTAATTAAAGTATGTTTGTCCCACATAATAGGTCAGCCTATGGCCATGTAAAATTTTATTTTTCCCTTCTTTTTTTACAATATATTGTAACATTTTCTCTAGTTAACTGTAGATTTTATGAATGATTTTCTCTATCTAATACACAAAATATATAAACCTTAAAAGAATTGGGTTAGCAGGGCAAAGTAATAAACTTGTAATGTGTGGAGAATCAATGGAGATCTATTACTATCCTTTTACGCGTGTAAGCCATGTTCATATTACTGCAGGCTATAATGGCTAACACGCTGACTGTTTGACTGTTTTGAGATAGGTTTTATTATTACATTACGTACCTAGACATGATTAAAGTCAGCATCCATAATATTTTTTATACCAATGAGTTGGCAGACAAGCATACGGCTCACCTAATCGAAAGTAGAGTATAGATTTGAATACGACTCCAGTAAATCAATCGAACAAATCAGCCTCTCGGAGTCCACTCATGCAATACATAGGTCATACTCAATTTTGGTTCTGTGAAAAGCATTTGGCCCTTCTAGTTGCACTAGTTCTGTTGGTTGGTGTTGATTGAGCTACTGCAATTCTTCAGTTGCATTAGTTCGGTTGTAAAATTACATCTTACATCGACTATTGGTACTCCATTAGTAGCAGTAGTTTGGTCAGTGCATAATTTAATTCAAACATTAATCAAAAAATACAAATGAATCTTTTTTATAAGTAATTTAAAGCGTTCGTGGCCCCGCGGTCTCAGTGTTCTGTAAACGATCACTGAGTTACGCAACTTTCACTATGGTTGGTCCTCGGATGGGTGACCACTTTGTGGTGTTTACATTTGCGAGCGTTTCCGTGCTTCGGAAGGCACGTTAAGCCGTTGGTCCCGGTTGCCAGTAAAATGGCAGTCGTTAAGCCTGGTTGAATGCCTTATGGGCGGCATGAAAAATTTCAACAGCAGGTAGCCACAACACGAGTATGTCTATTTCAACACGGCAATGGGCTCACCACCTATTACGTGGGACAGAAATCCACACGGATAAGTGGGCATATAATATGCCTCTGCCACCCCTTCGGGGATAAGGCGTGATGGATATTTATTTATTTAATTTAAAGAAAATTGGTTTAAAAAAATGAAAGTAACATTGATGATAATACAAAATAATATAAAATAATTGATGTAACAGTATAGCACTCTGAACTACTGCAACTAAAGGATTTGACATTACTGTACTGAGCTTCTGCTCAAACGTGAGAAAACTGAACAGAAAATTGATACAGGGCTTTGTTTCGAGTTTTAATTCACTTCGACATTACCTTGTTCATAAGAAAAAGAAATGCTAGCTCAATGGAACAAGTAATATTTTAGATTACACAAAGTATACGATTATTATCATTCAGATATGATTTTTATATTCAACGTAGAACAGTTTTCGGAGTCAAAGTGAGAGCTGTTGTGTGAGTTTCTCTATTTCCGATTGTGGATTATATTAGACTTTATCAATTTTTCAAGAAGTTTGCCAGGTGCCTTTTGTGCTTTTTGGTGCTTTTTGTTGTTAATTCTAATATTTGAGATCAACAATAGTAGGTTACTACCTATTTAGCGCATGAAGTCATTTCCAGACATAATAATGAGAATCTGTTAAAAAAGTATGGAACTCTTATTTATATTACTTTGTCGATTCTCTATGCTGTGATACTGATAAAAATTTGATAATATATAAACAATTAATGCTGGAAAATAAAGAAGATTTTTAGCTATAGACAGGGTATTCACACTCACACTTTGCGTCCGTAGCGCTCGCACACGGTTAGGTCCAATAGAGGCTTTATTCCGCGAACGCTTAGATTGTGGAATGAGCTCCCTGTCCGGGTTTTCCCGAACATCTACAGTGTGGGGTTCTTCAAAAGGGGTCTTAGAAGGTTTTAATAGATCAATAGCGCGAGTGCTGCACCTCTGATGTTGCAAGCGTCCATAGGCTACGGTGACCGCTTTCTATCAGGTGCGCCGTGTGCTTAGCAGACAAGCTACGGATATACATATATAGATTTTATACTTAAAGAAGGATTTGGTATTTTCATATGTAAGATATCAAGAGCTCTATAAATCTATTGAAGTGGTATTTTCCGGAAACAACAGACAACATTCATTTAAGAAGAGTTCTGAGAACATGAACATTATAAAACTATTAAATATATATATATATATATATTCTCGGTCGCTCCACTATTTATCGGTATCGTTTAAGTTTTTAGCGCTTTAGCTTAGGCGGCGTTTTTGTTGAAGGCTCCCAGACTTTAACAAATATCGCTATATTGTTTTAGCCAATATATACAAAAACTTAACAAATTATATATCATCACAAAAATCAGTGCAGAAGTTTTTGAGTTTATCACGATCAGACAGATAGACCAACGCGGTGGATGATTTTTTTAAATAAATTTAGTCATAAGCAAAACAGGACAAACTCTTAGAAACCAGACGTCATGGGGCAGAAAAGGAAAAACCCTTCAGAAATCCAATCACTCTCCCAAAATGAAATAGGGAGAGAACTACGTCCAGCAGTGGACAACAATCTAATAAATTCGAGAGGTACTCGTCCATCAAGGGTTCTGTACAAATTTGTAGGTATTTTATAAATAATATTCATTTCAACATTTTAAATATTTATCTATTATTAAAAAGTTGAGGAGTTTTCTTAAACTATCTTCACGCTGTATCCCTGACGGGGTAGTCAGAGAGGACAGATCGCCAGGCTTCGCGATCCATGCATACTTCTTTCGCTTCTTCGAGATTCATCAATCGCTTCATACACGCACGTCTGGGTATCCGAGTACTTTTGACTTTTCCGTTTTTGAGCAATCTGCTCACGTGGTCTTCATATGTAAGTCTCGGCCTACCCTGACTCCTTCTACCCTCTACTTTTGAACAATATATATTTTTCGTCAATCGTTCCTCACTCATTCGTTGGACGTGTCCAAACCAACGGAGCACGCCTTTTTCCAGCTTAACGCTGACACTTTCATTCAAACCTGCCATATTGCGTATCACTTCGTTACGTATTCGGTCGGCCAAGGTAACGCCGCACAATTTTCGAAGTGATCGCATCTCCACAGCATTCAATTTACTTTCATGCATCTGCTGACATACCCAGGTTTCACTACCGTAAAGCAAAGTTGGCACTAGCACTGCGTTATGAATCGCCAGTCGTGCTTCTTTTACGATGCTTTGTCGCTTTACTAACTGGGACAAAGCACCGTTAACTTTGTTTCCGGCAGCTACTCGCCGTTCTACATCCGAATCACATCTTCCATCCGCGCTAAACATACTTCCTAAATACACAATTTCATTCACTTGCTCTAGACGTTCCTGGTTTACTCTAATCTCGCATTTAGTTCTTACGTCACCTCTTTCAAATACTAGAACCTTAGTTTTACTTGCATTCAAGCGGAGACCCTTACTTTCACACCCCTCTTTCATATTAGTGACTAATGCCTGTAGGTCGGCTTCTGACGAGGCCATGAGCACCGCATCATCAGCGTACAGCAGACAGTTTACTGTAAAGTCACCCAAATTCACACCCATATTAAAATCTTTCAACTTCTGCAGGCAACTGTCCAGATACACTATGAACAGCCAGGCGGACATGACACATCCCTGTTTGACGCCTGTACAGACATCAAAAAGAGGTGACACATCCCCCCCTACTCGCACGCAAGCCTTACAGTCCCTATAAAGCGACTGTATTGCCCGCAGTAGCGAGCCGTCCACACCATATCCTGGCAGCAAGTCCCACAGCGTTTCTCTCACAACGTTATCAAATGCTTTCTCTAGATCCACAAAAGCGCAGAAAACCTTCTGGCTAAGAGCCAGAAACTTTTCCGCGATCATGCGGAGAGAAAACACTTGATCCATGCAACCTCTTCCACGTCGGAATCCGCATTGAGCCTCCCATAAATACCTTTCAGACTTTTCTTGCATTCGTGCTGTTATAACCTTTGCATACACCTTACTAGCTAAGCTGACCAAGCTGATCGCCCTGTAGCTGGAGCAGTTTAGGCGCGAGCCTTTCCCTTTGTAAATAGGTACTACAACTGCTACTCGCCAGTCATCTGGGACCTCACCTGTCCGCCAGCACAAGTTGCATAACAGACATAGTGTGTCCCAGACACGCGACCCACCGTACTTGATCATCTCAGCAGTAACTCTGTCTTTTCCCGCAGCCTTACCACATTTCATACTTCTTATCGCTTGTTCTATTTCTTTCATACTAATGACTTCAATGACATCGGGATCCGGAGCATCGAAGTGAGCTCCACTTCCCGATGTGGCATTTCTGTCTTTTCTTGCATACATCTTTCCATAATATTCACTCCATCTCTGCAGGACGTCACTTTGGTCTGTTAGGACGTCATTGTTTTCTTGTTTGTATATTTGTTTGGCTGAACGCACTAATCAACTGGTTCAAATTACTAAAATCTATTTGTATCGCATAGGCCAATAATTGATTATGGTTACAGACTATCAATAAGCTGCTACCTAGGAGCGCGGAGCAGTAATCATATGTCAAAAAAAACGGACTAATATGTATACGTGATGTATGTACATATTATCACGCCTGTTTCCCATCGGGGTAGGCAGAGACTATGACTTTCCACTTGCTACGATCCTGACATACAGCTTTCGCTTCTTCAACTTTCATGAGTGTTTTCATACACGCTTGACGGTTAAGGGTACTCTTGACCTGGCCTTTTTCCAAAAGATCGTCGATTTGATTGACATAGGTACGCCGAGGTCGACCCCTACCAGTTTGCCCATTTACTCTCGCCACATATATCTGCTTCGTCAGTCTATTTTCATCCATCCTCTCCACGTGTCCGAACCATCTAAGCATCCCTTTTTCTATCTTAGTCACTACATCTTCTGTCATACCGCAATGTTCCCTTATTACGCTGTTCCTTTCTTTATCCATCAACTTCACTCCAGCTATACTTCGCAGACTTCTCATTTCCACAGCATTTATTTTACTTTTATGCGTCTTCTGCCATACCCAACTTTCACTGCCATACATAAGTGTGGGGACCAGCACTCCTCTATGTACAGCTAGTCTTGCCTTCTTAGACACGTTCTGACTGCTCATAAAGGTGAACCTGGCTCCATTTACTTTATTTCCTGCCAAAACTCTTCGCTCAATGTCATAGTCACACTTTCCATCTCTCGTAAATTTTGTACCCAGATATGCAAACTCTTTCACTTGTTCTACTCTTTCTCCTTCTACAAGAATAGGGCAATCTGTCGTACTTACCTCTCTTTCAAAAACCATTACTTTCGACTTGTTTACATTCACTTTCATTCCTTCTTAGACACGTTCTGACTGCTCATAAAGGTGAACATGGCTCCATATACTTTATTTCCTGCCAAAACTCTTCGCTCAATGTCATAGTCACACATTCCATCTCTCGTAAATTTTGTACCCAGATATGCAAACTCTTTCACTTGTTCTACTCTTTCTCCTTCTACAAGAATAGGGCAATCTGTCGTACTTACCTCTCTTTCAAAAACCATTACTTTCGACTTGTTTACATTCACTTTCATTCCTTTGTTTCTTAACGAATCATGCATAATGTCTACCATCAACTGCAACTCCTCCACCGATGATGCTAGTATTACCTGATCATCGGCTTATAGGAGGCACTTGACGGTCAGTTCATCCATTTTTATACCATATGTACTCTCTTGCAGTTCTTTCAAGCAGCTGTCCATGTATAGGTTAAACAGCAACGGCGACGCTACACAACCCTGTCTCACACCTTTTTCAATGTGAAAAAAGTACAGACTTTTTCACATCAATCTTTCCCAATTTCATGCTATTGCTTCCACTATTTCTTCCATACTTATGACTTCTTCCTTGCCAATTTCATTTATTTCCCAGAAACTAGTATGTACTATCTGTATGTATCTTCTTTTTCAAACAAGCTTTCAAAATATTGCTTCTATCTTTTTAACATACATTCTTCTCCTACTACCATCATGATTTCTGATATGGTTGAGATGCGATGTCGTCTGTTGACCCCTCACTGTTTTTATGGAGTTCCAAAAGAATTTCATATTCTGTTGGAAGTCATCAGATAACCTTTTATCAAATTCATCTCTGTCATTCTCTTTCTTTCTTTTCATCACCTCTTTTGCAACACGCTTATACCTTTTGTACTCCTCTTTCGCCATTTTTAGGTCCGTTGCCTTCTGCATTCTTTGATTGACTTTTGTAGTCAGCCAATCCAACCATGCTTTCTTCTTATCAGACAATGCCTTTCGGACTTCTACACACATTCTCTTTCCCTTACATCCTTGGCTTCCCTTTTTTACCCCACACACTTCAATCGCAACTTCTACGAGTCCTTCCTTAAATGACTTCCATACGTCTTCGATCTCACACACTTCATCAGAATTTTCAAATATCTTGCTCAGCTTACTCATAAATTCCTCTTCAATGCCTATCTCTTGCAAATACTCAACTTTTATGCGTTCTAATACACTAACGGGTTCATACATACGATGCCGCCACCGTCGAAACAGACCTCTTACTCGACTAACAACCAAAAAGTGGTCTGTGTCAATCCTCACCGCGGTATGCCCTGGTGTCTAACACTTTCTTTCTCATCCTTGCATCTACATTCACAAAATCGATCATACTTCTCTGTTTTCCTTCATGTCTCGTAAACAAGTGGATATCTTTGTGGTCAAACATGGTGTTAGTTACCACAAGATTCCTCTCCAAACATACTTCAAGCAGACATTCTCCATTTTCATCCACTCGATTGTCACCAAACTTTCCTAATACAACTTTTCCCAACCATTAAAGTCACCTAACATTACAATCCTCTGATTTTGTTTGCATCTACTCAAAATATCACTCACACTCTTCCAAAATGCCTGTCTCTCACTTTGGTGTTTTGGTGATCGACGCCACCGCGCATCTTGCGGAACATAAACTCCTACAACAAAGATGCGGGTGAGTCCAACCTTCAACCTCAACCAAAGGAGTCTTGGGCTTACACATTCATATTCAGTCACACATTCATTCATTCTTGCAGAAAGTATAATACCTACACCCTGGCACGCTGGACTGGTTGTATTGACACCTGACCAGTATGCTTTCATTCCTTCAAAATAGCAAAGCGGATGTCAAAAATTCGGACTAATCTGGGCGAAGCCATGAGGCACGGCTGGTTTCAAATATAATATAGTTTTTTTGATTTTTACCTATAGTTGTAGTATAAGATGGTATTAACTGCCAAAATTGCATGGTTCAATGTCAACGGGAAATACCCTATTTTTTTAAAATATCAGGATGTTTATTAGCTCGTTAGATGGCTCTGGTCATACTCTTAAACGATTACAATATATTACAGTTTCGGTACTGTTCGGGTAGCTTAGTAGCGTCGAGCAAGCAATGCCCTAGTTAGGCAAAGGCCAAGGTTCAAACCCCGTCCTGAACGAAGTTGGCTTTTTCACCTTAAAAAAAAATGAAAATTAGCATCGAAATTCTTTGAAAAAATATCCAATAATATATTAATTTTGATTCCCTTCAGAGTGTCGTAAATATACCTACGTTATTTGGGACATAACCGACTAAAGACTTGAGTATAATGGTTTTAATTTCAACTCGATACCTCTAGGCGTTTCCGTCTTGACAAACAGACGTACGGGCCGACAACTAAGTATTTTTTTCCTTTTCAGGTACCTTAAAAAATATATTTACTATTTGGCTACAAAAGAAAAAAACGAATCACAAATCTCATAATTGCAGATTTATGAACGAACATAGTTATTGGTGAAAAGATTTTTAAATCACCATGGGCACGTGTTTCTTTGAGGGAATGCATTCAGGGTAACAGAGGAATTAAATGAGCCACCTCAGGAGGGTTCTATAATCATGTACACAGTAGGGGGAAATACATTCGCAATATTTCTTTTAGTTTCACTATGGTTGGGGAAACGTTGAAAATTGGCAATTTTCTTCCCTTATCTCAGAGATAGTAATATCGGTTTCAAGAAAGAATAGGAGTTAATTTCCTAATGAAAGCTAAATCTCTTTGCTATATCAAAGTGATTTAGCTTTGATTAGGAAAATAACTGCGGAGGATTTGTCTATAATAGTTGCTACGTACATTTAGTTCCTTATCTGATGTAGACTTTTATATAATTTAGTGAAAGCATATATTTATCAATCTCGTCTTTATTCCCGATTTCGTGGCAGAGACATATTATACGCCGACATTTTAGCGTGTGCATTTTTGTCAAAAATTTTATTACATTGTTAAATTCTCACACTAATCCAAATCACCATTTTTGTGTAGGGGATCGCTTTGATGGGCTTACTGCAGGCGAGGAACGATTTGCCAAATTATTATTATATTATCATATTAGGTTATATCAATATTTTTTTTGTAATTATTTTATACCTACCTTTTAGTCAAATCTTAATTATTTCATATTTCTTTAGTCTTCTTATTATCCAAAACTAGCTGACCCGCGCAACTTCGTTAGCACCAGTTAAGAGAGAGAAATAGAGCGGGGAGTAAATGAAGAACCGCTCGACCGATTTTGTGCAAACTTCACATAAACCATCTAATAAATAGTCCGAACATAGCCTAAACATTTGGTTTGGACAGGTGAGCCCGTCCTTGAGTTATAAAATTACAACGAAAAGTGTCATTGGTATATCTAAAATCTCCCCGCCTTCTACGTCTTAGTCAAGTCTAGTCTTAAGTCAAGGTCAGTCTAACTCCAGTATAGTAGTGGTTGTTATACTGAGATTTTCAGCAAGCGTTTGGTGTCAACCATTTTACGCCGCAAATCCTTAAGTTTATAAATTAAATTTAGAACAGTACAAGTTGTGCAGATCCACCAAATGCCATCATTTAACAAGCGAAGCTATAAAAATCCATACTGCCAACTCTTGTATTATTGGTATTTGTTAAGTATTCGTCCAGTTCTAAGTCCTTTGCCTTCTTTAAATCTAAGTTGTGAGTCCTTAAATTGTGTCAGTAAAGCGATATAATCTTTACTGAAGCATTCTATAGCGATGTAGCACCAACACAAAGAACACCGCTGCTGTTCACTGCCACATACATACACGGATTGTATACTAGTTTTGGTAAATAGTATACGGCAACCGTGAGCTATTTTCGATAATTGGCGCCAAACACGACTTGCCAGAGGAATAATCTCGATAAATAAAGGAAAATGGTCTGAGTATCTTTGTCCTCCGGACCTCCCTCCGAATCAAGGACTAGTGCCACCGGTAACGCCTGGAGAAGTCCTGACTGCGCTTCGCCGCATGAAGAATCGGAAAGCTGTCGGACCCGATGGAGTCCCCATCGAAGCCTGGAAGGCGATGGGTCCTCGCGGTGTGGGCATCTTAGTAAACCTTTTTAACCGCATACTCCTCAGCGGGCAGATCCCAAACCAATGGAGACTAAGTATTATTACTCCAGTCTTCAAAGGTAAGGGGTCAGTGCAGGAGTGCGGGAGCTACCGCGGTATTAAGGTGATGTCCCACACCATGAAGATCTTCGAGAGGATTATAGACTCTCGGATCCGGCAGGAGTGTACTCTCTCGGAGTGTCAATATGGGTTTCGCCCTGGTCATGGGACCACGGACCCTGTTTTTGCCCTGAGGGTTGTCGCAGAGAAATACAGGTCGAAGAACACGCCTCTGCACTGTTTGTTTCTAGATATGCAGAAGGCCTTCGACTGTGTTCCTCGTGCGATGATCTGGTGGGCACTGCGGTCCAAAGGGGTTCCAGAGGTCTATATTGACACTATCCGGGACATGTACTGTGACTCCGACTCAATGGTTCGGACTGCTGTTGGCGACACGAAACCCTTCCCCATCACCGTCGGGGTACACCAGGGTTCTGTCCTTAGTCCGCTTCTGTTCAGTGTAATATTAGACGAATTGTCGGACAGCATCAGAAACCCGCATGAGCAGCCTCCATGGTTGCTCATGTATGCTGACGATATTGCGCTGGCAGACGCGGACAGGGGCAGATTGGTGCGACGTGTAAAGGCGTGGAAGGAGACGCTTGAGAACGGCGGTCTGAAACTAAATGTGGCGAAGACCGAGTACTTGGCACTAAACTCGACAGATCCCACATCCGTCCGCATAGGCGGTGATTTGGTCGAGCGCACGGACCAGGTTAAATACTTGGGATCTGTTTTTCACACGTCCAGTGACATCGATTGCGATGTCAAGTCATTGCTGCCGCGTGGGCCAAATGGCGGGAGATGACCTGTGTCATTTGTGACCCTAAAATGCCGATCCGGTTGAAGGGACAGGTCTACAAAACCATTATTAGACCTGTCCTTTTACATGGCAGTGAGACGTGGCCGATATTGGAGCGACACAAGCAGGAGCTGCGTGTCACGGAAATGAAGATGCTGCGGTGGATGTGTGGAGTCACGCGGATGGACCGCGTGAGGAACTCTCGCATCCGCGGCAGCCTTCACGTCCGTGACATTGCAGACAAGTTGCAAGAGTGTCGCCTTCGTTGGTATGGTCACGTCTTGCGGCAACCGCCGGGCTACGTAGGTAACAAATGTCTGGCCATGTCAGCCCCGCCGGGTCCCGGTAAGAGGGGAAGACCCAAGAAGTGCTGGCTTGACGTCGTAAGGGATGACATGCGTGCCAATGGTCTCACCACAGGGGATGCCGACGACCGATGATGATGATGGTCTGAGTATCTTTGTCATGATATATTGATAATAATTTTATTTATTTATTTATGTACACACAAGAATATAGTAAAAACAGAAGGAGGAGTCATAGGTACAATGGTACTGCTTATTTCTATAAGAAATATCTGCCAGCAGACCGGCGAGAGGAAAATGTGAATAAATAGGAAAGAACAAATAAAAGTGTGTAAATAAAAAGTAGACAAGAACTAAATCAACACACATTCAAAATAACTCAAAATAGACAAAATAAAATTATTAACTATAAGGATATATACAAATACGTATAATGAAAGAATAAAATAAAAATGATAATAATAATACTTACACATACACATATACTTTACACTTATTATATATTTACACATATAAATAATAAGGTTTACAGAGTAGAAAGGTAGTGCTCACGGACTTTCCTTTTAAAAGTAGTAATAGATTTACTATCTCTAATAACAGGCGGAAGAGAATTCCACAGTCTAACTGCATGCACTGTGAAAGAATAAGTATAGAAATCTGTTTTATGATTTGGGAATTTGAGATTTGAGCGTAGATTTGACCTACAAGGAGCATCAGGAGAGCGAACAAAAGAGAAACGCTCCTTTAGATAGGAAGGGGAAGATGGATTGTAAAGGATATTGAAAATGAGACTGAGAATTCGAGTGTTCCGGCGAAGGCGGATTGGGAGCCACTTGAGTTCTTTGCGAAATTCGGACACATGATCGTATTTTCTAAGATTGAATATGAAGCGTATACATAAATTTTGCAACCTCTCAAGTTTATCTAGCAGCTCCTCAGTAGCGTCTAAGTAACAAGCATCAGCGTAGTCGATAATGGGTAGAATAATAGTTTGAGCAAGACTGATTTTCGTCCGCAAGGGCAGGAAGCCCTGGAGGCATCTCAAAGAATGAAAAGAAAAGTGTACTTTTTTGCTGACAACCCCAATATGCGTGCTCCAAGATAGTGTGGTGTCCATTATTACACCCAGGTTCTTCACGGAATCCGCGTAGGGTATCTGAGTGCCGTCCAATACCACAGGATTCAACCCAGACACCGGGAGTGTGCCACATTGGTATTTGCTACCGATGATGATAGCTTGCGACTTCGACGGGTTAATGCGTAATCCCACCGACCTGGCCCAGTCACTTAACTTATTTAAATCTCGGTTTATAGAAGATATCCCAGAAAAAGCATCAGTAGCCGTAAAATGACGGTACAGCTGCAAGTCATCAGCGTAGAGATGGAAGTTACTGGAGATAAGACTCGTAGCAGAGTTGATAAGGATAGAAAATAAAAGAGGAGATAGAACGCCACCCTGAGGAACGCCAACAGACAGCTCGCACCAGTCCGAGGAGGTCTGGCCGATGCGAACACACTGCGAGCGCCCTCGAAGGTAAGAATCAAACCAAGATATAACCATGGAGGAGATATTTATAGACTTCAGTGTACGGAGAAGTATATCGAAATCGACAGAATTGAATGCACTACTGAAGTCAAGTAAAACTAAAAGGCTTAACTCTTTCCGCTCCATAGCCCAGCGAATATCGTCTGTCACTTTAACAAGCGCAGTGACAGTGCTATGTCCAGTGCGAAAACCGGACTGGAAGGGACTGAGCGAGTTGGAAGATGTCAGAAAGACTGTGAGCTGCCGATGGACAACATGCTCAAGGACTTTAGAGAGAAAAGGAAGAATGGAGATTGGTCGGTAATCAGTTAACAAGCAGGGATTGGATGTTTTAGGAAGGGGAACAATATACGCTGACTTCCAAACAGCAGGAAAGGAGCCAGAGAATAAAGAAAAATTGAACATATGTGTGATGACAGGAAGAACAATATGGAGAATAGGCAGGACCATCCTTGAGCAAAGACCATCGTCACCCGAAGCTGATGAAGAAATAGACAGGAGTGATCTCTCAACGTCAGACTCGGAGACCGATTGAAACTGAAATGAAGAGGTCAGTGGCACAGGCCCAACCATGAGACTGCGTAACGTAGCACTTTTTACATCTGCCTCCAAGGAAACAGGTGACTGTGAGAAATGTTTATTAAGAGCATTTACATTTAAATAATGATATGAATGGGCTTAAAAAATATATATTTCTTTTTGCATTTCTCTAAGTATATTTTCTATTGATTTTGAAATAAATTACTTTTTTTTTATTTCAGCGACACAGATGAATGGTAGGGAACTGATGGGAAACGTATGCGATTTTCGCAGTTTAAGGTAAACTTGGCACGCAGTATACTTTCGTTCCCATTAAAAGCGAGCGAGAGCAAGCGCGTAACATTCCTTACGTTGTGGTCAAAATTCCAGTTTATTTATAATTACTAATTTTTTGAGTTGAAATACTAAAGTTTGTGAGTGTGTTTATGTATGTTAATTCTACACGCTCAAATGACTGCATCAATTTCCATAAAGTTTAGTGTCGAGGAGCTGACATCCAGGATTAACACATAGGCTACTTTTTATCCCTGGACCAGGTTCCAGTGGAAACTAATAGGGCAAAACTTCGCTACATGAGCGGAATCATGGGCGTCTTCAAGTGTTTGATAAATATTCCCAAAATATTTTAGTAGATATATTTAAAAAGCACAACTCCAAATTCAAAAAGACATTGAACTATCATAGAAAATTATGTCATAAGAAGATAAGGAGATGTAGAATTAATTTTCGTTGACTTTCCGTACTTACATACATATATATCATCAGGCCTGACTCCTTTCGGGGTGGGCAGAGATTATAACTTTCCACTTGCTTTGATCCTGGCATACAACTTTCGCTTCTTCTACTTTCATTAGTGATTTCAATTACACTATAATAATCTGATACTGAACTTTACTATGTAAACACTAGTTTAAATGTCATTAAAAAGCAATGTCAGTGTATTTTGAATGCATATACGAGTATGTTGGGAAGTACTAGGGACACAAAAGACGGAAGGAGACCTCATTGAGATCGTATCACCGACGGAAGAGGGGGGCCTGATTTATGTTGCACTTTAATGATCTCTCTACCCCAGAATTGATGACTAAATTGTACGTTAATGCAGTTGATGAGGAAGGAATGTAATTTGGAAAAGGCAACACCATCAACCATATTTCACAGGCGATTTCTTTGACAGTATTTATCTATATAGCTTTCTTTGTTTTGATGAATATAGGGTGTATGTAATTTTTAGATGTGTGTGTGTGTGTGTGTGTGTGTGTGTGTGTGTGTGTGTGTGTGTGTGTGTGTGTAGTGTGTATCACATCACAATACAATATCCAAAGATAACAATTCTTAGCGTAAAGTTTCGGTGGTCTTCGAATGCGTTATTGTGTTTTTCGGGTCTTCTTCAGTCTACTTGTGATCTCCGTTATCTCCTCTAGACGTTTCGGCTATTATTGTATTGTACTTGAAATGGACCCGAAAACCATAATGTACAAGTAGTGTGAGTCTTAAATCTTTCACTTTGATACGTAGGTACCAAGAACTATTGTTCTTAGTTTAACTGTCTTCAATTTAAAGGAAAATATTTTTTCATTTTAAAACTGCTAAATGAAATTGGTCACTGTATGCCATGGACGTTTATAAAACCAATGAGTTAAACTCACTATGGAACTTTTTATGTCTATGTAACACCTCCTTGAATATTTTTTTTAGATTTTTATAAGCTATTATAAAAAAATGTATTTGACAATCAGAGTGGCGCAGACTTTCAAAGTCCTGCCTGGACAGGCTGTTTGCTGGGTGCCATTTGTGATTGCTCGTTAGAGATGGAATTTCGCTTGTGTTAACATGTTCCAATTTTATTGCCGAGTAGTATTAAACCGGGACATGTCTTAAGTAATCTACACCGGTATTACGCCCATAAATCACGCTCCGAAGTTAATAGTTATCGAATGAGACAACCGGCTAGTGTTTACCACGTTAAGCTCTGATAAATGGCTCACCCCAAATGACAATCCATATTTTTTTATTTTTTTATTTGTGGCTGCAATTTTAATTTTACCTGTCTTATAGAAAGTTAGAGTTTCAAACAAAAATCCACCATCCTCTTTTAAAGGGTCTATTGAATATTTTTTGACATTATTCTGTCAGTATTTTTGAACAATTTACGTTTTTTTGTAGAACATAAGTTGATGTCTATGGTTCCCCTTGTGGTACCCTTTTTCATGTTCCTAGGATAAAAGGTTTTTTCGTGGCTTTTACGCTGGTCCGGGGGGGCCTTAATCCAGCTACAGGGGGACCACAGGGACTGTGTGTGGGGCTTCCGGGTAGGCCAGAGATTAAATATAAGCGAAGCGAAAAAGGGGCCCCCTCTGGTATCGGGACATGTCTCGAGGGGGGCCGAGTGGATGGACCTGCTGAACTCTCTAAGAAGCTGAGGAAACAAACCCGCATAGCACCGATTTCAAGCACCCTTCTCGAAGCAGAGGAGGTAGAGAGCCAGGATAAAAAGTAGCCTATGTTTGGATTCAGGGAGACAGCTGTTAATCGCAGATAACTAAATACTTCACTTCATACCTAATTTATTAAAATTTGTTGATAAGCCTAGACCCATACATAAAATACAAATTGTATTCGTCCTTTCATGACCTGTTTTACCGTAGATGGATAAAAATGTAGACTTGAAAATATCAGAATGTATAAAAAATCTCAGCGAGTTTTTGTGATCATTGACGAATAATAATCTTACCCGTACCGGTACGCCTTTGATACATGAAAGTGATATTTGCTGGTAAATAATTTCCGTTCTGTGGAAGTAAATGTTTTATTTTTTCTCACGGTTTTCCTTAAACGCATTATACCCACATATTCTAAAGAAAAGGAGTACACAGGGTATTTTTATAAAGCCTTTTGAGTAATTGTATATTTGATGTGAATTTTCTTTTCTTTCTTTTTAATTGGAGAATTATTGCCATCAACAAAATTTATTGAACGTAAAGTATTATATTATTCTGGAAAAATGAAAATTTTCATGTAATATGAATCTCCTTGATTTAAAAAACTAAAATTTCTTATAGATATCAGCGTATTCATGTATAAAATTTTATTGAAAGTTCTTCTAAAGTAAAGCGATGGTAACTTAATTAAAGCTATAATATGTGGATATTAGAAAGTAGATACACATTGGTAAAGCTTTTATGTTTATGAGTTCCAGTTTTTACACATATTCACTCGAAAATATATTACCACTTAGTGTTGTGACAAAAGGGAGTTATTTTTTTAAGAATGTTACATCACTAGCTAATTCCCGAGACAGACAAATTGGTTCTGAGATTACAAGTCATTGAGTGAAAAATTTCAAATATAGTATTTTTTTTTTCTTGTTTTTTTCTAACTAACTGACTATCTTAACGCTGTATCCCTGACGGGGTAGTCAGAGAGGACAGATCGCCAGGCTTCGCGACCCATGCATACTTCTTTCGCTTCTTCGAGATTCATCAATCGCTTCATACACACACGTCTGGTTATCCGAGTACTTTTGACCTTTCCGTTTTTGAGCAATCTGCTCTTGTTTTTTTCCCTTTGTTAAATCCTGCAAAATTTAACAATCATACCACCCCGCCTGGACGTTTGTAACACCATAAGCACTACACTCGCGCTGCCGACCCAGCAAAATCCTTTTTAGGGCCTTATTACAGAACGTTTCTCAATACTCAAGAAACACTTGAGAGTAATATTTTAAGGCGATAACTAGCCTTAAGCGTTTCTTGAGTATTGAGAAACGTTCTGTAATAAGGCTCTAAGACCCCTTTTGAATAATCTCATATTGCTGACATTCGAGAAAATCGAGGCAAGGAGCTCATTCCACAATCTAATCAGTCGCGGAAGGAAGCCTTTATCGGATGTTACCGTATAAGGAAGCTTCATTATTTCCATGTTATAAAGAAACATTCGGGTTGGTTAAATGTGACACTAAAGTCGTAGTACATCACTCTCACTAGAAGACCAATCAAACCTCTACCAAGATCTTCAATAATAACACTTGTACTATTCCACATTATTTATTATTAACATAACCTGACCGGTTTCACCTTACGGTATTATCAAACACATATTTTTTTTAAAAATAAAGTACTAGGACTTTATTTGAAAATATGTGTCAACCTTTGATAATGCCGCAAGGCGAAACCGGTCAGGTTAATAATAAACAATGTGGAATAGTACAAGTGTTATCATTAAAGAGGGCATAGCGTACATGACGATTTCCACACGTAAAAAGAAGCACTTTTCTAATCTAACAGCTAATTGACTTCTAGGCTATTAAACTGCAAGCCAGTATATTTTTCGTCCATTAAAGGCGCGTGGCATTCCAACGTGTCAGTGGGTAATTTGTGGGGTCGTTCCGAGGTCACAGATAAATCTTCATTGCAACTCGCGAACTAACAGTTTGTAAATGCGTTGTACAGATTTTGAATGCACTCATAGCTTCGATGCGACGTATTCAATTAATTTGATTGTTCTGCTGAATTAGTCTGAGTGAAGAGTTTTTGTTTGAATGTAAAATTTCCTTTATGCGTCAGCTTATTATAAAAATTACTCGGATAGCCAGACGTGCATGTATGAAAAGATTATTGAATCTGCAAGAAGAGAAAGTATCTGCTGGCGATCTGTTGAAATGAAATGAAACCTTTGTTCATATAGGTCACAACAAACACTTATGAACGAGAAAATTATTTCTTCTACATTTACATTTACTGCCAGATTCGCAAAGCAATAGGTAGAGCTTTAGGAAGAACCTGGCAATAAAACTCTTGGTCAGTCTTTTCTAACCGCCAGTAATTACATTAGTTTTATTTCCATGTCCTCTTTTAATACCCCATCAAGAATACAGCTTGAAGATAGTTTATTAGTGTTTGGTTGCATCAATGCAAATAGATTAAAACTGTTTAGTAAGATCCATCTATCTTGTCGCCTTGGTGTTTGAGTAGATAGAACAAATATCAAAATTTGTCGGAAAAAGTATATCTTTTAAAAACCCAATAAACTTATCTTGAAGAAGTAGGTAAAACGGTTGTTAATATATTAAAGAAGTATTGCTCCGTTGTGTAATGAGTTTAAGAGAAGTCAGACCGAAGAAATCGATAGATTACGCTGAGTTAGCGCAAATAGAAAGGTGAATACCCAGGGGAGATATTACCTAGCCCCCTCGTAATTTGTACGAGGAAATAGTACCTTACAAAAGCTCGATTAAGAGTTTTCTAAGTCAAATCACGAACCCTTATATTTTTGTTTTGTCTAATTGCCATTTTGTCCATCGATTGACTTTACAAAAAAACTATAATGAACTTACGACCATTAAATAAACTATTATAATGGTCGTAAGTATAAATGTTGAGTAGTATGCCGTTATGAAAGTAAGTTTAACTGACTTATCTAGTCCATCTTTGCTAATAAATGAATTTGAAGAGTTTGTTTGTTTGGTTGAAGGCGCTAATCTCAGGAACTAGAGGTTTGATTAAAAATCATATTTTTGTGTTAGATAGCCCATTTATCGAGGAAGGCTATAAGTCATACTTTTTTTTTTAATACAATGTAAAAAGACAATTCGATTCGAGACGGGCATTGAACCCGTTACCTTTGCCTAACCAGGGCAATGTTCTAGCCACTGAACTACCCGAACCGTATCGAACCAAGTTGAAATTCTCCACCATAGTTTAATCGTCATTTTAAGGATATGACCAGAGCCATCTATCGAGCTAATGAACAACTCGATACCAATGAACAGTATTACAACCATTTTTAACTCCACTTAGTCTATGGATAAATATTTAAGCAATTATTATGCTAAATTTTTAACAAAGATAATTTACGAAACCATTCATTGTCTCAGTCCGAGACTACCAGGACTTTAATTGACCGAGCTAATTAGTGTCTAGCACATAAGACCTTTTAGCCTTTTTATTACCTTCTCACTAAAAAGGCAACGGGTTCAAATATTCTTCCAATTTAAATATCTAAAATAGACACATTTTATTTTATTAATAAAATTTCGGCCCTTTAGACCCACCCCAGTTCCGTGCTTCGGAAGGCACGTTAAGCCGTTGGTCCCGGTTGCCAATAAAATGGCAGTCGTTAAGCCAAGTTAAAGGCCTTATGGGCAGCTTAACAAATTTCAACAGTAGGTCGCCACAGCCTACGCCTGTCCATTTCCACACGGCAATGAGCTCACCACCTGTTACGTGGGACAAAAATACATACGGTGAAATGTGGGCGTTTAATATGCCTCTGCCTACCCCTTCGAGGATAAAGGCATGACAATATGTATAATTTTTATTGAACTCTTGCAAATATAGCGATTTTTTTATAAAACTCAGAGAAATGGCTCAAATTATAGACTTCTTTCTCTCTCTCAAAATTACATTATAAAAAAAACACTGTCAGTCTCCCGTGCCTCGTCTATATCCATACCAAAAAAAAACCTTTTGAATTAAGAATAACTTTAATGTTACCTACCTACCTAACCCCACAATGCGCACTCCACCAACTCTAGTTTTTATTGATGGCAATTGCTTATGGCTTATGACAATACTTTTTTATTCAATAGATTTTGGGAGTGTTCCCTTATCGACTTGTAAAAATGTTTGGCCCACAGGGGTTAATAAATAAGCAAGGAACGTTTGTTGCCGAAGTTTTAGCTATAGTTTACGTATATAGTAGTTTGAGAGTTCTTGAGATTATTTGTATATTATGAAAAAAATATGTCAGAATGCATGCATAATGAAAATTATTTATTAAATAAACAGGGAAGACCAAACGAGATGGTACGAAACGAGGCAAGACAAGAAAAGAAAATGCAAGGAAAAATTAGACACTAATTGCTGTTTATTATACAGGTCCAAAGAGGTTCCCGAGGTTAAATACCTGGGATCTGATTTTCACACGTCCAGTGACATCGATTGCGATGTCAAGTCACGCATTGCTGCCGCGTGGGCCTAATGGCGGGAGATGACCGGTGTCATTTGTGATCCTAAAATGCCGATCCGGTTGAAGGGGAGGGAGGGAATCTACAAAACCATCATTAGGCCTGTCCTTTTACATGGCAGTGAGACGTGGCCAATATTGGAGCGACACAAGCAGGAGCTGCGTGTCACGGAAATGAAGATGCTGCGGTGGATGTGTGGAGTCACGTGGATGGATCGCGCGAGGAACTCGGGCATCCGCGGCAGCCTTCATGTCCGTGACATTGCAGACAAGTTGCAAGAGTGTCGCCTTCGTTGGTATGGAAACAAATGTCTGGCCATGTCAGACCCGCCGGGTCCCGGTAAGAGGGGCAGACCCAAGAAGTGCTGGCTTGACGTCGTAAGGGATGACATGCGTGCCAATGGTCTCACTACAGGGGATGCCGACGACCGTGCGAAGTGGAGGAGAAAATGTAGGAAAGCGGACCCCGGGCGTCGCGAGACGCAACTGGGACAGACGCTCGGATGATGATGAATGATGTTAGAGATATAATTGGCATAGTAAATATTTTGATAGTTTAAACATAGAATATAGCAATTATTCTTTAAAGAGAGGTTACATGAAAATCCGTAATTTTTTTTAGTAAATATCATTATTTTTTCAATAAAGTGGAAAAGGACAAAGCGATTCGAGACGGGGATTGAACCCGTGACCTTTGCCGATGATGATGACCTTTGCCCAACCAGGGCAATGTTCTAGCCACCTGAACTACCCGAACCGTATCGAATCAAGTTGAAATTCTCCACTATATTTTAACCGTCATTTTAAGAGTATGACCAGAGCCGTCTATCAAGCTAATGAACAACTCGATACCAATGAACAGTGTTACAATCATTTTTAAATAACTCCACTCAGTCTATGGATAAATTTTTAAAGCAATTATTTTGCTAAATATCTCATATTTTTTTTTAATAAAGTGGAATAAGACAATCCGATTCGAGACGGGGATTGTACCCGTGACCTTTGCCTAACCAGGGCAATATTCTAGCCACCTGAACTACCCGAGCCGTATCAAATCAAGTTGAAATTCTCCACCATATTTGAACCATCATTTTAAGAGCCACCTATCATAAATATATAAATATTTCATAATTTTCTGCTGTTAAGATGTGTATTATTGAAGTAATACTTCTTTTGGCGAGTTAGGGAAAAATGATGAGAGTAAATTTTTACAATGCGCTCACACCGTCCCGAAAAACCGACGCCATGAAGTTAGCTGATAAGTGTTTCCATGACACCTTATAATTACATTCACCTTATAGTTTTGAAACACCCTAAAGTTAGCTAGTCAACATTTTAATTTTTTCTACAAATGTTATAAAGCTGAAGAGTTTATTTGTTTGTTTGTTTGTTCGGTTGAACGCGCTAATCTCAGGAACTACTAGTTGGATTTGAAAAATTCTTTTTGTGTTAGATAGCCCATTTATCGAGGAAGGCTATAAGCTATATATCGTTACGCTACTACCCTGGGGAGCATAGCAGTAGTCATAAATGTCGACAAATAGGATAAGGCGAAAGAATTTTTTTTTCTAAACATTTTTCTTGTTTCGCTAAATAAGGATAACTTCTAACGCGTGTTCATAAGTACACAACACACGCACTTTTTTATATATTAACTGGTAGGTATCAAAGTATTTTGCCTCTGTGGCGCGGTAGGAATGTATCCGACTGCTACGCAAGAGGTCGTGGGTTCGATTCCCACCCAGAATAAAATTTTGTGTGATGAGCACGATGGTTTATTCTGTGTCTGGGTGTTATGTATAAATAAATAAATAAATATTGTTGGGACAACTCACACAACGCCATCTGATTCCACACTAAGCAGAGCTTGTATAAATAACACCCAGACACAGAATAAATCATCGTGCTCATCACACAAAGTTTGATCCTGGTTGGGACTCGAACCCACGACCTCTTGCGTAGCAGTCGGATGCACTCCCACCGCGCCACAGAGGCATATGTATGTATTTAGAATTTTTTTTTTATATGTAAGTATAAGTAAATACTTATATATTTAGAAATATATAAGTATGTTTATCAGTTATCTGGTTACCATAGTACAAGCTCTGCTTAGTTTGGAAACAGATGGCGTTGTGTGAGTTGTCCCAACGATATTTGTTATTTATTATTTCGTTTGTCAAATCCGGGACTCCCGACCATTGGCAGATGGAAGGGCAACGTGTGGTTTTAGTCGGCAGAAGTCCGATATAGCATCCATGAGGAATTAAACACGAAAAAAGCTTCTAATTTTATAGTAGATGTCGGTAATTGTGGAAATTTTTTAATTCTTAACTTTATACGACAAGCATATTTCCAAATTGCTGTTTGCTGAGTGAGTGGAACGGTCTCCAGTGATTCGGTCTCCAGAATTAAGTTTGATTTATGTTATTTGTATTATGTTTATGTTGTATTGTAGTAGGCAAATGTACACACACATTGTATTATTTCTGATAGCATAGGCCAGGAGTCAATTGTATACTGGTTCAAATTTAGACGAATAGATCATAAGGTGGGATTTTTTATATGAATACCAAATGGCTAAGTAAGGACAAAAACGTAGTTTATGGCGAAGAATGACGAGGAGAAGTGACCCTAAATATATTTGGGATATTACATTACGGATTTGTGAAAAACTATTGAAACTTTACTAACCACTTGACTTGTCGGCAATACTAGTATATTGGTTGGCCATAGAGAGCGAGTACGATTTTAATAATAATAATAATAGAGAGCGAGACAGTAAGGGTCGTATTCCAGAACGTTTGTCAATACACAAGACACACTTAAGAGTAGTATTTATAAGGCAAAAACTAGCCTCAAGCGTTGATTGTGTATTGAGAAACGTTCTGGAATACGGCCCTGTGAAGGAGAGAATAGATGGAACAGTAATTGCTGCAACTAAGCCAACAACAGTAACCGAATTCTACTTTTAACCAAATCGTGACTAGACCTCATTAAAAACTGTCAGTTGGTTGAAGACTTGTAGTCAAAGCGAAAGGGCGAGGCTAGATATTCAAATTAGAACTGACATACATCAGTTAATGTTACTTTGCATATACAGGGGGAGCTTTGAATTTTGCATTTTTTAAGAGTATACGTAGCACAAAGGCCATAAAAAAAGAGTGTACTTAAATATATATACAGACATATGCATATAAACATAGGAATGGGTGGCGATATTCACACGACATAAAGGGAGGTTCCTCTGACCAGGCAAGGTGATCATTTTTGTTCCATATAATTGAATTGCGGTAATTGAACCTATTGCCATTAAAAAGCAAAGAAATATGAAGAACTGACCATTTTTGAGGTGTCACAATATACAGGAGAGGGACACTAAGAACACTAAAAAGCCATCAGAAATCTGGATTACGAGCTGACCAAATTGCACGGAACTTTTATTGGCAGACAATTGATGTCATAAGGAGTAACTTAGGCTACATTTTATCTGGGAACGGGCAATACATGGGGGGGAAATTGCGGGGCAACCGCTAGTTTACCAGATAAAAAAAATGAGTGTGTACCAGAGTACACAGGTAAGAAGTGCAACTTCTTTACGACAATTTTATACGTCGATAAAGAAGTTTCACTTCAAATAGAAATATCGATGTATACGTTTTGTAACTAATACGACTTAGTTTTATAGGTTAGAAATAGATATTTATTTATTTTTATTTATTTATCTATCACGCCTTATCCCCGAAGGGGTGGCAGAGGCATATTATATGCCCACTTTTCACCATGTGTATTCCTGTCCCACGTAATAGGTGGTGAGCCCATTGCCGTATAGAAATAGATAGAGAATTTACAAAGAGTTATTGTGAGTTAATGCATTATTAATGGGTTTTAATATCAGTTGATAGTGTGTGACAATAGTAGATAGTAAGTCGATGCAATGTGACGGTGACGAGGTGATGCCGCTCGGAGTTAGGGGACGCTATCACGCGATCACTAGCGTATTTCTGTTAATAGCCCCCAATATTAATGTATGGGTTGTAATGTAAGCGTAGGCGATTTAATTGCATTTTAATTACAGTTTTTTTGCATACGTACCTTTAGAAAAATTTGTTAATAAATAAATTTATGCGACGTTCTCATTTAACGCCGTCTAGACCAATACAAACGATTTTTAATGATAGACAACTGACAAACATACTAATACATTTTCTTTAAATATATTATTGTACTGTACACACGTACAGTACAATTATGTCCTCCTAAATGGCTGGACCGAATTGTATATTAATTTTGTATGCGTTTGGGTGCGCCCTGGATGCTTTAGATTCACAAATCAAAGAAAATAAAGGCGCTGATATCGGTATACTGCAGATCGTCTGTCGGGTCCGCTGATATATTATATACAATAAGACATTCGAACCCGAGACTTCAATACGGCAGTTGCATACAGTTGCCCCTTTCGCTACCGAAACTGATGGCCTCAGTGAGTAGTGCAGTTTGTTTTCATCATGCCGTAGAGAAACTAGTTGTTATATTGACATAACGCTATACTACATGTGCACATACGTTAATTATTAAAACCATATTTAGTTCAATCACACAATTCAATACCATTAAAAGTTACGAAAGATACCTAAGTCGGCACCAATCTCTTTAACAATCAAAGAACTTTTTAAAGAAATCTATTTAAAGTTCATGAAACGCTACTAAATAAGAGTGGCGAAGTAAATTTTGTCTATACATCATGGGGAATGATTAGTTTGTTACAAATGTAGTTCAAAGCAATACACCGCCTCTAATATACCCCAGCAATACACCACCAGCCATACACCCCAGCAATACACCACAGTAATACACCACCAGCAATACACTCCAGGAATACATGATTATACCAGGATTTATAAATCCTGATATCAACATAATCATTCCCGCTCATCATTTGACATGATATCTTTTAAGAAGTCTGCAATACGTCTATTAAATCAGTGCACGAATAAGTTTATCGCTTGCACCACCCGTCATAAGCAGAGGGTCAGTGTAACAGCGGGGGTGCGATGACAACCCCAAATAGAAAGGGCACTCAGAGAAAACTTTACCGTCCCTTCCTTTATATGAGCTTCATAGAATTCCGCTTAGACACGTTTCGACTCTACACACAAACACGGCTTGACTCGCACAAGGATATCATTTTAAATTTATTTTTCAACACACTTGCTTAGGGATCTAATTTCACCGGTTTTAGATACATGAAGCAGCTCATAAAACACGCGTGCGTGCTAGATGCAAGTAGTGAAGTTGTATTCTATCACCGCACTATTTGCTTTGACACCGCATTATTTACAGTGATTAGTGTTATTTAATAAAAGAAAATAGTTATTAAGCATTTAAAAAATTAGGCTGTATGTAGTACTTACCTTTAGCGTACTACGGCATTTCTGTCTAATTTTCTTTTCTTTGTATTAAAATATTTATATCTAAAAATTTTAACTTACTGAAGAATAGACGTGTGTTTTTAGTACTTCCGATAATGAAGAATAAAGCGTGTGTTTTTATTACTTTTTATAGTATTACACGAGTGTTTTCGTTCTCTTGTGAAAATAACATGGTTGTATTTTGATAGATTTTTTATTCTGTTTTCTCCCAAGTGTGTTGAAAAACGTCGTGCGTATATTGGTTTTCAACACACTTGCTCAAACGACGTTTTCATTCTACCAGACTCGAGCTTAAATGCCGGCGCTTTTGCATTATAACCACCATAATGGACTTATATCATAATGTACTATGGTTGATTTTCACATTTATTTAGGATATTTTATTGGACACAAATTAAAACAATTGATAAATATTTGTTAATTCATCAATACATCCTACTAAATTATGACTGATAGATAATCCATTCAGTCATTTTGAACAAAAACTACTAAAAGTAAAAGTTCTTGGTAGTTTTGAAACTTTACAGTAATATAGCTTATACATCAGAATAGGACATATGCTTATCCCGAGAAAACGTTTTATACTAACGAGAACGGCTATACATAACCACGTGGACGGAGCCGCGAGCATTGAGTAGTATATATATATTCGTATGGATAAAAAGACACAAATATTCGAGTCCCGAACTGCGAATTGAACCCGAAACCTCGACTACGGGAGTCACACTCACTACGAATGCTCTATCCGAGAAAGTAGTATTAAGATAACTAACTATCTTCACGCTATATCCCTTATTAAGGTCTCCTTATAATTGACTGAGGAGGCCAGCGAAGCGAACCGACGAAGGACTCCGTTTTAACTCCACTGGTACGGGGAAAATGCTACCGATGTCCGACCGTCCAACCGTCCGTCCATTCAGTCTACAGGTCGCATTTTTCATCGGATTTGCATGCAACTTAGCATGGAAAATCCTTGATATAGCCACAAACTTTTGGCAAGGGGGTTTTTCGATCGGGGGGAAATGGTGACAGGGGAGGGGAAATGGTCCCGTAGTGGTTGGTAAGAGCGCTCAAAACGGTATGAGGTGATTTAGGCTTGAAGTGTGTTGCTGAGCCAAGCATTTTTTACTTTTATTTTAAAACCACTAGAAAAAAAAAGTACATAGTACCTTATAATAATAATTAAAACATTAACCAAAAAAATGTGTAGCCTTTTTCCTCAATTTACTCCGAAGTCTACGGTTCACAGAACCACTAGTTGTAGATAATGTTATTGCATTCCTCTTTTCGTCAGGTTTGTCAACAGAGTGATGTAAAATCACTAAGACGCAAATCCCCTAAAGGCAAGTCTTATAAAAACATACGTTTGACTTTAGAATCTTCTCTGATATTAATTGAAACTAAAATTCAAAATCATATAAAACTGCACTTATGCAATTTATTACGTAGTATGACGTAAGCATGAATTGCCGTATGACCGTGAGAGGACGTCCAAGGACGACAGGTGTGGCGAAACGACAGGATGAATGGTAATGCACTTTGTAACTGTAGCACGTCATTAGGCGAAGCTAATGACTGTAGCGTCTAATATAAAACATTTGCAGTTCTTGCTATGACGATTGTAAGGTAAATTTTAATATTTAACTACGAGTAAACCACTCTTGTCCCGTCTGTATAAATATTAGATTTTACGTATGTATAAAAGGTATAATAACCTTTATGCAGCAATGTATTTACATCTTTAAGTGTGCCTATAAGACTGGAAAAATATATAAATATGGCCTGAAAAGGAAATCTTCGGATGAATTGTTGACATTGTGTAGGACAATGTTTGGACAAACCAGTCTTACAAGCAGGAAACCTACGCCAACCCTGGAATCTTAAGGGCAGTTGTAGTAAGTCATAGGGATAAGTCGTAAGATTAGATAAAGAACAGTATGATGATGTCTTAGGTTATTTTCACTTGTATGTCATAATTCCAATATGGAAATGATCTGCTGATCAGCATCTGATTAAAATAATATTAAATTATTAATAGACCATAAAAAATGCCTACCTAAGTTTCTTGCCGGTTCTTCTCAGGTGGGCTGCTTTCCTAACCGGTGGTCTCTTTACATATATTGTCTCATTGTGTAATATGACATTTGTAAGCGTCTTTAAAATGGTCTATGCAAAATAAAGACATTTTTATTTTGTGGTGACCAAAAACCGAAGCTCAGGTACAGGGTTTGTTTTATATTAAATTACGGGTATGAGAGATCAGATGACAGTTACTCCCAAAAATACCGAAAGAAGACACTAAACACAGCTGCTTCTGGTAACCAATAAAAGAAAACCCCTAGCTACAAATACAGGTTGGGTTTAGAAGCATTTAATAAGCACTTAGATAATGATAAAGAAAAGTTACTTTAAAACAGGCGGTATCAATGAAAACTTAAGATTAAAGAATTGATTTCTCTAAGGCCCATATTCCAGAACGTTACTCAATACTCAATCGACGCTTGAGAGTAGATTGTATAAGACAAAATCTAGCCTCAAGCGTTCATTCAGCATTGAGAAACGTTCTGGAATACGGACCTTAGACTTGTGTCACTTATCTATAAATAAATTTGTGGTTCGATTTCTCGTGAATATAACATTAAGTTTTTATCCGAGGCTGACATATACTGTAAGGTCCGAAAAAGGCTTATTTCCGGGTACACTAAGAATATGAAATGAACTACCGCAATTTGCCCTAGAGACTGCAGTATGGGTAAACAAAATGCAATAAGTTATTACAGTTGGCAACAAGAGGGGCAGGGTAACTGTATACGCTTTTACAACAAGCTTCCCTGTGACCTGAGAAATTTACCTTTAAATAAATTTAAAAAGTTTATCAAAAGAAAGCTTTGTGAAAAAGGTTTTTACTCCGTTACAGACTATTTGCAGGACAGGGACGCCTGGAAATGATCTGCTGGCAAAGTGAAATAATATTAAATTGTAAATAGGCCGTCAAAAAAAAAGCCTTCCTAAGTTTCTTGCCGGTTCTTCTCAGGTGGGCCGCGTTCCGAACCGGTGGTCGCTTTAAATATTTTAAATAGTGTATGGCATTTTGTAAGCGCCGTTAAAATGGTCTATGCAAAATAAAGATATTTTTATTTTTTATTTTTTATTTATTTAGTGTGATATGAATTTTGGTGTTGAATTTTTGGTGTTGTAAACTTGCACAAAATATGGGACTTTTATATATTTTTTAAGTAGGTATGCCCTATTTTCTTTAGTTACTTCCTTTAGGAAAAAAATGGGACTTTAGAACCACGATTTTGATACATATATTTTGTTCTACTTGCGTGTAATGTACGTTTAATAACAAATAGACTTTTCTGAGACCGCTCAAAATTTCTTGTTATTATAAAACATCATCCAACGCATCTAGCTATGTAGATGTCTATTCCCTATAAACTTAAGAACTGAACTAAACAAATTATCGTGCGAGTTTCACCAATAGATAAAGTGATTTATGGGGAAGGTTTGGGTATATAATTTATCAAGGTTTTATAATTAATTCATTGATATGACGGTGATTGCACAAAATGTCGGAAAAAAATTTGCTAACTGAGAACCCTGAGAGACATCACAAAACAATTTACTACGATAATATTCTTTTTATTGACTAAAACTTAGCCATATGTCTATCTTTTAGGGATAGATAGAAAACTTCACCAAGGAATAAGATATTACTTTCCTTTGCCGACGCTACACTGCACGCTATGACTGCTGTGAATAATTATTAAACGAATTGAATTGAAACTCTACAAGAAACAAGATTTATAGCGAGTTCCACACAATCTTTATTAGATTTTTTCTGTGTCAAATACATATTCGCTCATGTTCATGATGAATGGTAAAACGACGGTCGTGCAGTTTGTGGCAGTTGCTGCGATGTAGGCGGCTTGAAACACGAAGAGTGTGGGGGCACTGACGTCACACGCGCCTGCGCACAACAAGACTCCTTGATTTCCAGGGTAATAAATGCAACAGAGACTGTTAGATGTTAAATAATTTAGCACTTGGCGAATCGAGTGCTTGAATTTTGAAAGTGCGTACATGGTTTATGTGTTGTAGAGTAATTGTAACGATTACTTAGGTGGTTATATTTAAATATGTAATTGGTTTTCTTAGTTCCAAGTAAGTTACTTAATGCAAGTTTAGAATTTTGTTTATTATGTGTTTTTTATTCTTAATTGTATCATTTCTTCTTTTTATCTTCTTCCTCATAAAAGTTATATTTTAATTTATGAACATTGTATAGGTCTAACGCTAATATTAAAACGTCATACAACATTTCGTTACATGTTATATGATCACAACAATCGTCATTTCAGTACAAACCAAGTGAAGATCAAAAACAATAAAATATTTCTTACCTACTATGAATTAAAATTTAATACTTATACAAAATGTTTGTTGTTGTGTTACTCAAATGGCATTTTTGTGCATTTCATTCGCAAAGGTTTCTATATGTGTGAGACATGTTACTATAAAACTAATCTTAACTAATAAATGTAAAAAGTACAAACGGCCAGTAAATGGAATCTCTGTGTACACAGTACTCTGTAGACGGTAATCCGTGTCTGTGTTCGTGTGGGGCGACCAGTCGAGTCGCTCGCGTGCACTGCTACGTCCGTCGGCTACGTACACTGTAGCACGTAGCAGTTCGTCAACTGTAGACCGCTACGAAAATATTTGGCCGTGACTGTGAGGATATTGAATTTAATGGAATTAATTAAGTGCGGGAACTAGTGTTGTGCTACATCTGTAATAACAGTTATCGGTGGTGATTTATTCGCTACGAGTATAAAGGTGGGTGAATATTGAATAACGAGATATGAATAGCTATTGAGAGGTCGGATGCGAGTGATTTGCCCTAATGTCAAGGACATGGATATTGATCAACTATTTATATGATAGGAAATGGTCATAGACTATGTTAATTTTTTTTACGAAACTTGTTAGTACTGTTACAAGTCTTTTATTTTTTTTTTACTCGTATCGAACTCTTCAATAGTCTTATTTTTTTAAAATTCTGGTTTTGTTAAACACATTGTATTATCATCAAATAAATATCATGGGGATTATATGGAATACCCGTAACGTATTAAACAGAACAAAGGGATGGCATCCGGATTGGGGTTGAGAATAATTTATAAGGACAGGTGCCAACTTGCGTTACAAGTTTCATGAATTATAAATTTTTGAACGTTACTAAGGACGCTAAAATATTTAAATGAATTTTATATATATCTCTAGTTTGGTATATCTGACTTATACATATAAAGTTTTAGTAATATATGCTATAGATGATGCAATATTATTGGTTAGGTTAAATGGCTATTTTGTATAACTCCTTAAAATTAATATTCTAGAAAAAAAACACTTGATTCAGCCACGGCAGGTGCTACTACATGATTAAGTAACGTTGTAGTATCAGGCAAGAAAGGTATAAAACATAACCACATTTATTCCCATTAAAATAGGCATACATATTAGCACCATAACCACAATGAATTCTCTAGTATATGCTCTCATAATAATGATATCATATTCAAAATTATTAAATACAAAATACATAAAAATAGAACAGGTAAATGTGCAACGAGTATCACAGCCCACGACAATAGTCAGATGCCGACGGTGCCGTTATTGCTGATATAAATATTTGCGACACTAAATGTACAAATTTATAGTCATAGCTAAAAGAAAATTGAAATAGTATCTATGGAATGAATTCCTTTGTAAAAATATTTATACAAGTCAATGTAATCAGGAACTATGTGAAGTCTAACACACATCCGTCGGCAATAAACCGAGTGCTTTGTTTGTTGGGGAAAATAGATTCTTTTTATATAAAAATATTTACTGAATGCTTCAGCCAATAGTTTTTATAAAAAGCGTAATCACAGCATAGATGGTTGATGTGATGGTAAGTAAGATAAATGCAAACCATGCTAAATAAATTGTGGGTCGGAACATTTTTATATAATGTTTTATGGGTATGAAATAAAACAATTAAATAAACGTGTAAAATATGTTACGTATTCGGAAATAGCTAATAGTAAATATAGTGACAAAAAAGGACTTGTAAAAGGCAAGCAGACTTTTTTCACGGGTGGAAATCATCATGAATGCTATGCCGGATTCCTAACGACTAAAACCACACGGTGCCCTGCCATCTGCCCATGGCCGGGGGTCCCTGGTGAGCCCTCGGAAGGACAGCTTTAGGGCATGGCCAAACAGACTATGGATTTGTTGTGTCCGAGTGATCCATTTTATCTCGAAAACGGGTTAACAGGTTTAATATTATGTCACAGATATTTAATCCAGAGTGTTCAGAAAGTGTTCTTAGGTTTTTTTATAAGACAATCAATTCAGTCATGTGAGCTTGTTCTTTTTAAGGTTAGAAAACCACTCACTTCTACTATCTATATACTTTTAATAGTATTTGAATGGTTTCTGTGACAGTTTTGTTACCTATTTTACGTGATTAAAAGTAATCACTGTAGCTTATGAATGATTGCAAATAGTGGTATAACTGAATATCAGGGTCTGTTTGGTATTTTTGGTTATCTATCAAAGTGTATATATTATATTGTATTTAAAGATATAATTATTTCATCAACTATGTTTCTGCATTTTAATACTTCTTAAGCCGACCTCTACAGTTTGTATTCAAGTCTATTAAATACCTATTTCAAGTAAACAATGTATAAAGCTTACCATGACAGGTTATTTAATAAATAGTAAATATAAATATTGTGAGATATTTTTTTTACATAGCACCGTCTATCCCAAATTAAGGTAATATAAACTCGCGCTATGGTATTTAGATAACTTATAAATATATGAATACATTTTTGAATAATATTTGTGGACCACGCAAATATAATTTCAGTCAGAGATTCGAATATAATACAAACAGCCACTCCTATTCGTTTTGAGAATTCACATTGAATCTCAACAAAGAAATAGTTATAAACTTTCTATTGTTAATAGAAATATTATATAGAATATCCCCCATGATTGGAGTGATAGATAGATAATGAACGGATAATGAGGCAAAAAATGAAGCTAGCTATGTATAGATATGAGTATAGACCTTGAATGTTTTTCGTGTTCATATACTGAATACTTCCGTGCTTCGGAAGACTCTTTAAGTCGTTGGTCCCGGTTGCCAGTAAAATGGCAGTCATTAAGCCTGAATTTTTGAAAATTTTTCAAGCCGTCTTCAACCATGTTTAACGTGGCTGAAGGCGGCTTGAAAAATTTAAAAAGCAGGTCGCCACTGCCTTTCCATTTTTAACACGGCAATGGGCTCACCACCTATTACGTGGGACGAAAACATGCATACGGTGAAATGTGGGCGTATCTGTGACCACAGCCGGTGCAACCTGAACGATATGTCAGACAACAGAAGGAATGAAAAATAGCCGCGTTTAGCCCCGGAAATAACTTATATCCAAAATTTAGGCTATACTTAGCTTCCATCCTAAACCATGCGATGTGCTGGCAGTAGTTTCTGGTCTCCTAATAATTCAACTTTTATCATATAGGTACGTACGTGGCATCTTATGGTCACAACTATATTATAATGTATTAAAGCATATTATTAACATAATTTTTAATTTTTATATATGTTTAAAATAATATTACATTATAATTATTAAGCTATTACATAGTTTTTATCGCAGGCTTTGAGTGGGCTTTAATCAAGAAATTCCGTAAGGAAAAAAACCTAAGACGAAGGTCGAGACGAGGTCACACGAAGTTCACCGAGCACGGCCGAGCGTTGGCTTAACGTGTATGTACATATATTATATGGTACGACTGTACGAAGCTCGCACGGATCGAGACATGATGATAGTGAGTGTGAGTGTGAGGGTGAGGATGAGGGTGACTGTGAGAGTGAGGGTGGGGTGAGGGTGAGAGTGAGGGGTGAGGGTGAGGGTGGGGGTGAGGGTGAGGGTGGGGGTGAGGGTGAGGGTGTTTATTTTTTTAGTATAATTAGAATTAATATCAAAGAATAACAAAGGTATGCTATGCAATAGCATTACCGCGGCAGTCTCCGAGTGCCACACGTCCTATTTTTTTTTAAACCTGGAACAAGTGACTATTGCTGATGCAATTATGTATTTACAATTTTACACAATAATAATTGTAACTTGGATGATTTTAGGTCCCTTTTTATTTTTCTTTTGTACAAAAATGTCTACAATGCAAAGTGAAAGGAGTAGATTGTACGTTTTTGAAAACATTTGATTAACTCTTAACCAATTTCGTATTCAAATAACATTGACTTTACCCCATCTAAAAACATTCTTCTTCTTCTTCGTATCAATGGCAATAAGTTAAATGAGTCCAGCCCAGAACTCAGCGACATGGACGGCTCTTTTGGTGGCACCGTTAAGATCTTGCACGGTGCAGGTTCTAGGACACAGTGAACACGATAAGAGGTGGTCCATTGTTTGTAGGGATGCACCACAGTCACAATCTCCATCCCCCGCATCCAAGTAACCCCATTTTACCTGGTTCGCCCTGCAGCAGCCGACCTGTGATCGCAATCTGTTATCTAAATAAATAAATCTAAAAACATTGGATGTAATTAGCCCACCACCGTGAATAAAAAAATCTGATTGAAAGCCTCCAATTTAGAAAACCGCCAAGTTATATTCATTAAAGTGAGATAATTATAAAGTGGAACTCAAGATTTAAGAAAAAAAAATCACTTGGAATTTATTCCAAATTCAATAAATTTAAAATAAATTGAGATGGCATGACAAGCATAACTGATGAAAAGTGATCTATGGACGTTTGCAACACCATAGGTGCAGCACTCGCGCTGCTGACCTTTTATAAACCTTCTAAGACCTGTTCAAGAACCCCATACTGTAGGCGTTTGGTAAAACCATTTGCTCGGTTTTATTTAGGCTAGTCAACAAAGAACTCTTATACTTTGAAATGTCAGTCAAATGTGGCTTATAAGTAGTGCACCTGCTGACTAACAGATGACGTCATCGCTAACAGAAGAAAAACTTGAAACAAAATCTTGTGCCAACTCGTCTGGCCCGCCTAGTACAGTAAGCCCAATCAACCTCCTGTATGGGATAGTTCAACATCTACCAGTGTATCACGACAGGCTGATTTAATTGACTTGCGTCCGTCTGCCCCCAGTCTTGTTCAGAGACTTACTTTGAGCACTTACTCTTTTCGCATGTTAGTTTGAATGAATTAACAATAACGATGCCAATCAAATGGTTAACTTAGCGCAAAATGTTGCTCTACGTTACCCATTTCTCAGGTCTGGTCTTCTACTCATAGATCTTCTATAGTAACCTTATAAGCCTTTATACTTATAATTAGTGAACAGATAAGGTACACTGCCAGTACGATACATTTAAGATTGGTTTGAGCCTAGTAGATTATGAAGGTACCTCTTAAATCACAGTATATTACAATGCCATAGATACGCCTGTTTCAAGATTTTTCTGTTTATTCGTTTCGATTTTTTCTTATGACACTAAGGTGGTAGGATTGCATACATCTTATGGAAAGTGTTCAACGTAGCCTATAGACGTTCGCAACACCAGAGGTGCGGCACTCGCGCTGCCATTTATATCCGTCCTAGAACTCTAAATGAAATTAATACGTAATATAGAAAAAAAAATACATAAAATAAATGAGTGTTTCCACCGCAGTCATAAATTTACAGGAGACTTACGCTACGAGTATTCTGAATAGCTGATGGAATGACGGTCTGAGTGTTGGTTGTATTTTATTCTGTGAATTATTGTTACGGCTATTCACTTTGCCTCTCCGCTTGGACTTCTCAGTTCTTATATTATTCTTAAGCTATACTTGCTGCATTCTACTTCACTGCCTTGTAGAACACCTGATACTCTTAAGGGACTTCTATTATTTGTAAACGCGTACTGGGGCCCCATTAAGATGTGCACTGCTATATCTCCACCTGTGGTGTACCTGCAGATGAAATGACCAGGCTCTTGCCCAAGATGCATTATGGATAAGGCGGCAGTAGCTTCCAGCAATGTTGATAGTTAAGTCATAGCTGCTGATAGTTAAGTCAAATCAGCCATAAAAATGAACCCAATACAAAAATGAATTCTTAAAGCTAAAAAAATATTAATTTCAATTGACTTCGCAATTTTAATCCTATTTTTGGGATATTTCTTTAAAAATGTCTGCTTGATCGAAAGTAATATTAAAAATTTGTGAGAAACTATACATCTGTTATGTAAAATATAAAAAATAAAAAAAATATAAATATTGTGGGACTTTTTTTTCTTTTTTAAAGTAAGCTAATAGAAGCTTGTGTTATGGGATCTAGACAACTGAAAAACACACTTATATATTTCAAAATACATACATATTATACATAGGAAACACCTAATATACATTCATACATATAGATTCGTATAGTATAAATACCAAATAATAAGAGCATTATTATATTCAACTTCTGCCTAAATACTGTAGTTTTTGATACAATCAGTTGGGTGTTTCTGATATAAAACTATGGGAGTATGAAAAAAAAATCCTTTTATTTATTTATTTTATTTATTGAATATCTACTTTATTGTGCACCAAGAAAAGATACAAAATAACATAGTGAAAATATTGTCACAATCAAAGCAGTACAATGGGCGGCCTTATCGCATAAAGCAATTTCTGCCAGGAAACCTTTACCTTTATCTGGATTTTTTCCGGAAATATTCATAGTTTCTAGTATTATTATCTAGCGAACTTCCTGTAAGGTCTTCTATGTATGTACACTCGCTGACAGTATACACCAGAATTGGTCCTTTATAAATTTAGGACCTCCTGTAGTTAAACTATATAATATAATAATAATTAAATGAATAATCAAATTAAAAAAAAAAAAAACTAACTATCTTCACGCTGTATCCCTGACGGGGTAGTCAGAGAGGACAGATCGCCAGGCTTCGCGATCCATGCATACTTCTTTCGCTTCTTCGAGATTCATCAATCGCTTCATACACGCACGTCTGGGTATCCGAGTACTTTTGACCTTTCCGTTTTTGAGCAATCTGCTCACGTGGTCTTCATATGTAAGTCTCGGCCTTCCCTGACTCCTTCTACCCTCTACTTTTGAACAATATATATTCTTCGTCAATCGTTCCTCACTCATTCGTTGGATGTGTCCAAACCAACGGAGCACGCCCTTTTCCAGCTTAACGCTGACACTTTCATTCAAACCTGCCATATTGCGTATCACTTCGTTACGTATTCGGTCGGCCAAGGTAACGCCGCACAATTTTCGAAGTGATCGCATCTCCACAGCATTCAATTTACTTTCATGCATCTGCTGACATACCCAAGTTTCACTACCGTAAAGCAAAGTTGGCACTAGCACAATAATAATAATAATAATAATAATCAAATTAGGTAGAGGATAATAAACGACTCTTTTAATCTTCGCATAAAAGAATATTGTAGCGATTGAATACTTTCCAAATAAACACATTAAAGCTCCGCGTGAATTGGTAGACAGTATGAGTGATGACTTTATACAGAAGGTAATTATTTAAGAAGCTCAGGCTTTAACAAAAGCACATTGTTCATCATAACATTTACTCAATACATTTTCTTTTTAAATAACTACTTTTACGTTCCATATAACTTTTAGGTAGTATAAGTGAGTAGGAGTAGGTAGAGAGAACTCATTTCTACTAGTTAAGATAGTTTAGATAAGAACTCTAATTAGTTATAGTAGTATTTCGTGTTGAATATGTGCTATCATGTTATCAATGTCACAAAATGAGAGGAATCAAAGAACAAAGTGTCCATACACACTTTTCACGCAAGGCAAAAGTGAAACTTCAGAAAATCTGCCTTTTGAAAGAATGAGATAGATATAGAGTATGAAGAGTATTAATACAATTATATGGTTTTCCAACAAATTGTATCTATTCAATAAATAACAATACCCTATATATACTTAGCGTAGACGTATATTTTAATGTTAACGATTTTTATAATATTCAATCAAGGAGTTTTATACGCAAATGCACAAAAAATTGTACACTTGATTGATGCACCATGTTAATTATGACATATTGTCTGACGCTTCGTAGTAGTGTGCAAAGACTATAGGAAACACTGTAAAAATTCTATTCTGTGTCATTCTCTTGCAGATTAGTGGGAAGTCAGTTGTCTCCAAGCAGACCTTACTTGAAGAACCGAATGATACAATCAGAAGCCATACTCGTTGTTACGAAACGTGAATTCTCTCCACAGGCCAAATTCTATTTATGAATAATTTGTCTCATTTTCTGTCACTTAACGTGTCATTAAACATTCAAATCACAACGGGGCTGAAGAAGTTACACTTCTAAAACTTAATCGTGAAAAAAATATAAAGAAATTCTTTTTTTAATTTCCAAGTACATCATTCTTTCACGTTTTCTCGTTTTAAGAGTATTGTTGTTGGTTTGAATAGATGTACTCGCCTGTTGCTCTCCTCTCGCGTGAGACTGCGAGACAATGCATCGCGGCGTCTCTGGAGGGCAGTAGGGCGGAGCACTAGACCGACACGTTTACGTGCACTTTGCGTAACGACTTGCATTCATCAGATGTACTTTGCTTGTCCTTATATTTTTGTAGACAGTGTATATACACTTATACACCTGCATCTATATCTGTAAGTATATGCTGCCAGCGTAGCCCTGACTATTACTTATTCTGTGGCAGTGATAAAGATGTTGTTACTAGAAGAATTTGTCGAAGTACTAGCAATTTTAATGATACGTTTCGAGAATCTACTAAGATCACACTTTTGTATTTAAGTAAATTGTTTCAAGGATAATAAGGTAATCCCTTCGAGGCCGACGGGTATATTACGATGACCAATGACAAAGTGGATTTCCAAAAGGATTACATATAGAGATAAGTAATTGTTTTGGAAGTCCGCTTTGACACACTTTTATAAATATTTGTATAAAATTAATTAATTTATTCTATGCTGTTTAAAATTGAAAAAGTAACCGTAAAATTTCATAAAAAAGCAGTATTTTGTTTCCGATTATAAAACATCTTAGGATTCTCACGCTGTTTCTGTCTTTGCCCATTAACTTCGGTCCAGCTATACTTCGTGGACTTCTCATTTCTACTGCGTTAATTTTACTTCTAAGCTTCTAATGCCATACCCAACTTTCACTGGCAAACATAAGCGCAGGGACAAGCACTTCTCTATGTACAGCCAGTCTTGCCTTCTTAACCACTGACTTAATTTACCGCCAAAATGTTATGGTCACACTTTCCATCTCTCGCAAAATTTGAACCCAAGTATACAATTCTTTCACCGGTTCCACTCTTTTTCCTTCCACAAAAACCTAGCAATTCGTCATGCTTTCTTCTCTTTCAAAAACCATTACTTTCTTTGGAAAACAATATATTCCCGAGGGTGCCCACTAGATGTTTTATGAATAAACAGATTTTGTTTAAATTTTCTTTTTTTTGTATTGTCCTAATTTGACCTAAATATTACCTTACATTCCGCAGTAAAATGACTAAATAACACCGCAAGGAATGGTGACACAGAAAATCCCATTAACTGTAGTAAGGAAGTGCTCGTAAAAACGTTGATAACGGTGATAAATTCTAAGGTTTACGTTCATTCAATATAGTAACTGCTACTGGCTATTTCAATACCACTTATCGTTATGCGAAAATGTTTGATATTCTGGATATAGTAAAGGACAGTTGTTGGCATGTGAAAAAAAGTGTGTGTGTGTGTGTGTACTTATGTACACGCGTTAGAAGTTCTATAACTTCTAACGCGTGTATATCTATTTAAACTA
The DNA here is from genome assembly GCA_948477245.1 of Thumatha senex. Lineage (NCBI taxonomy): Eukaryota > Metazoa > Arthropoda > Insecta > Lepidoptera > Erebidae > Thumatha > Thumatha senex. Next base: position 12,266,827 of record OX419735.1, read on the forward strand.
ACAACAATACTCTTAAAACGAGAAAACGTGAAAGAATGATGTACTTGGAAATTAAAAAAAGAATTTCTTTATATTTTTTTCCCGATTACGTTTTAGAAGTGTAACTTCTTCAGCCCCGTTGTGATTTGAATATTTAATGACACGTTAAGTGACAGAAAATGAGACAAATTATTCATAAATAGAATTTGGCCTGTGGAGAGAATTCACGTTTCGTAACAACGAGTATGGCTTCTGATTGTATCATTCGGTTCTTCAAGTAAGGTCAGCTTGGAGACTACTGACTTCCCACTAACCTGCAAGAGACAGTTGTTGGCATGTGAAAAAAAGTGTGTGTGTGTGTACTTATGTACACGCGTTAGAAGTTCTATAACTTCTAACGCGTGTACATAAGTACATTGCTTTAGTCGAATAAGATTTTTTTTCATCACATATACTACAACTCTTTGAAGAACAGTAATGATAAATTAGTCAGACATTAAAAGCATCAAAAGAATGACAACTACTTTGAATATAGTTATATGTTGTCATGGAAACACTTATCAGCTAACTTCATGGTGTCGATTTTTCGTGACGGTCAGCGCGCGCATCGTAAAAATTACTCTCATCATTTTTCTCCAACGCGCCAAATCACTACATGTCATTACATATTATAAAACAAAGTCGTTTATCGCTGTCTGCCCCTTAAACCTACGAATTTCAGTGCAGCTTTTTTTAATAGTTAAGAGTGATTCATAGGGAAGGTTTTTATGTTTAATTTGTTAAGGTTTTAAATACATTAACTTAATTATAACGATATATGTAGGGGGCGTCGGAAAAAATGAGCCGTCTGGGAGCTTTTAACGTAAACCCTTTGAGATATAACAAAATAATGTATCGCGGAATTGTGTATCTAATATAGGTCTACAAAAAGGTCCGTGATGGTATATGTCTATCTCTTAAAGATAACATACTATATCCATTTTAATACTTAAAAAAAACAGCAATCATAAAGCGGTAATTTGAAGGCTATTTACACAAATACATTATTAATCCTTATCATTTTTAAATTGTTAGTTAGTTTCAGCATTTTATGAAGATTATTTTGTCCCTTTTCACTTTACAAATTAAATGAATATCTTACGAGATATCGCAATATGAAAAAAATGCGATGCAATGAATCACCATAATTTAACCGTAGTAATCAAAGAATTTGGAAAATATTCATACATTATTGAGAAATTAATAAAAGACGGGATTAAATGGGTGCCACGGGGTTCGAAGTGTGTCACGGGCGAAGCCAGGCGTTGAAGTATAACTTTCAAAAATGTGTGTGAAAGTGTATGTAGCTGCCATGCTTCCGGGTCGGAACAAATATTTCTGTGAACTGCAAATGTTTGTTTCTGGGTTTGAGTAATTTCTATATGTATACAAGTACTAGCTGATGCACGATGCTTCGCCCGCGTGGGGAAGTTTTCCCGCAAATGGGTACGGGAAAACTAATAAATATAAGAATAAGATAATCTTAATAATATTACAAATGCGAAAGTTTGTATGGATGTTTGTTACTCTTTCACGTAAGAACTAAATAGATTTTAATGAAACTTTACAATAATAAAATAAAAATAAATAAATAATAGTAGCTTATACATCAGAATCACACATAGGCAACATTTTATCCCGGGAACAAGTTCCAATGGGAAACGGGAACAGGAAAACTCCTCTACGCGGGCAAAGCCGCAGGCGTCAACTAGTATTTTATAATAGTACTACATAAGTATAAGTAAATTGTTCTAGTATAGCTAAGTATTGAAGCTTCTCTTATCATTTTTACCCCAAAAACAAAGCTCAAGATTCGTTTTAGAACAACTATCACATTTTATAGAAAGCTTTGTTTATCATGGGACCCTACAAAACGGTTTACTTTATCGATAAAACGCCCTTAGGGATAAGTTTATCAAAGAAATTGTCAGCTTGGCAAGGTTTTTATAGATACAAAAGCCATAAAAGTACATAAGCGTAATGTAAAATCAATGGAGTTTGTCAGTTTAATGCTATGATAGTAATATTAAAATTAATTGTTTGAAAAGAAAAATATTTACGGTATCACACAGATAACACATTCGGTTTTCTCGAAGACGTCACTGAAACGCAGCCTGTGTATAGAGAGAGACTTTTCCATCCACGTGGGCGTGAGGTTCATAAAGAGCTTGGGTAATGCGGTGAGAGGTATCACTCTATTTTGGCCAAGGATTTGGACAAACACCAACAGTGAGATTAACAACAGTAGGCTGGCGTCTGAGGCGTCTATTTTCTTAAACAGTAGTAATAAAAATGCAAAAAGAAAAAATCCTGTTACGGACGGTTAATGATAAGCGACTGTGTACGAAAAAAAAAAACTACTACTGAGAAACACAGCTAAATTTATATCTCGGCTAATCTAATTTGTACTTTGTCTTTTTTTTAATAAAAATCAGTTCTTGACTAGAAAGAAATATACCAATCGAATACATAACCTCTTCGTTTTTGGATGTCGGTTAAAAATAAAGACAAAGTCGAAATATATTGCATTACCATAGCTGATAGGTTAAATCGAGGTGTGTAGTTACAATATTGATAGGGTGCGTTGTCTCGGGGTGACGCTCCGCTCGGCAAATAGGGGTTGTTCCGTTTCGGTATTAACCTTTGTGCACATGGCAAGCTCGCTATGCTTTATGAGATACAATTTGGTACATTCCACTGAACTGAGGATCGTGTGTAGTCAAATCAATGAACCATGTTCAATAAATGAAATGTTTGAAATAGATTCTCCAATATTATTGTTTATTGAAACTGTTGTGTTTTATTTCGGTGGCTGTCCCGTGCTTATTGGAGCCACCCGGCCTCAGTAGATCCGACGGCAGGAGACCGGACGGCATGACTCTGGTACCGTGGAAGAATGGAAGGTGCCTTTTATGGGATGCCACGTGTGTTAGCACGGTCGCCCCTAGTCACCTCGGTCGTACCGTTCTGTCTCCTGCAGCTGCCGCTGAAGACGCCGCAAACAAAAAACGCGGCAAATATGCGGACCTAACGGAGCAATATATATTTGCTCCCTTCGATGTCGAGACGATGGGCAGTTGGGGTGCTGACGCGAAGAACTTAGTGAGGGAACTGGAGCGTCGGCTGAGGGACCAGACAGGTGACTCCCGTTCTGGGTCGTATCTCGTGCAAAGATTGGCCATCGCTATTCAGCGGGGCAATGCAGCCAGTGTGATGGGCACCTTTGCACCGGATACGATGAGGAGCGGGTTAATTAATTAGTTTATAGTATTTGTAATAGATTTGACATGTATTTATATTTGCATAGTTTTAAGAGTACGTTAATTCAATAATAAATATAATTATAATAAGTACCTATAAACATATTCTCTATTACAAAGTAGAACAAATTTTATAGACTTTCGGCGGGAAGAGTGACAAGTGCGGACGCTTGCTGCATATTATTTTCTAAAACTAGTGCATTTATCTTGTTTTATGTGCGGGAGTCGTGGTTTCTTAGACATAAAAGTTGTGTTAACGTGCAATAGTGAAAGACAATGATATATATGCAGTTAAATGCTATTTTCTCTCTTGCCGCGAAAAGTCCACTGAAAACCTCAGTATAAGAATCACCATTATACTGAGGGCAAGGACCAGGACCTAGGACTGAGGACACGACATTGACAAAGACTGGACAGGATTAATTTGAAGATAAGATTGAAGAAATATGATATAAAAAATAAGATTTGGCTAAAAGGTATTTAAAACCAGGTCATAAAATAATTATAAAAAAAAACACAAATTTTATATCAAATTTCAAACACAGAAGATATTTTATTAGAAAGAAAATTATCATCTTTTTTAACGGCTAGTAGGCGCCAACTGGAAACTATTATACGAATAAAAAGGAAGTAAATAACAAAAATAAAGTACCGATTGTATTTTGACAACTTTTATTCGCCATATTGTTCATTGCAAATTTCTGATTTGCGTTTAGAAATCAGAGTTCGATCCAATTTCGGCGTGAACCCACTCCTAGCAAAAGTAATTTAGCTTAACTAGAAGTTTAAATAGGAATTTTAAGAGTGAGCTAGGTAGTTTTTTTTAAATAAAGTTATCATGAGCTAGCTAATAATACTTATTCATATGTCATGTTCTGATTTTCGGATAATACTTATAATGTGAGGAATTGTAAGAAGAATTGCTTTACTGTTCATATCATGGTACTCAAGGGAGATTCAGAGACTTTGGAATCGAATCTTTTACATTGACGAGAACATTAAAATGTTACCGATGTCGGAGCTTAATGGGGAGCGGGTGATTTGATAGGATTACTAATGTGAGGGTTGGGAGTATTGTCAACCCGATAGATCTAAGAGCATAAACGGAATCGTTGAATTAGAATTAAGCTCCTTTCTTTTGTAGTTTCGTATGTAAAATGTGTCTATATTTCATTGAGGGAGCGGCAAATCGATATCGGGATCTTTTTACGATGGTGGGTAAGTGGGCGTACTGAGTGGCACTTCTCAACTATACAAATTGAAATCGTATACAGTAATTTACCGTTGAAATAACATTTATCTCTATTAGAGTCGGTAAAATATGTAACCAATGTCTTTTTTCCAATTATTAGGTTGAAAATTTCCTGCCTGGAACTAATCCATAATTATACCGGTCATATCTATTGACCATTCTCAATACAATGACTGTACTAATTAAAGTCAAATCAATGTGGTCTCTACCAGCCAACCAGATTATGAACCTCTAATATATGAAGTCTCTCACAATAAATGTAGGATTGAAAATTAAGCACTCGAAGCCCCGCTAGCTCAATGTGTAACAATTGTTGCGTTAAGCATGATAAGCTACGGTTTGTCTTGAGATTGGTGACCATTTTTGCACTTCCATTTACGAGCGTTCCTGTTCTTCGGAAGAGCCATCAATCCGTTAGTCTCAGCTGCCAGTAGAAACAGCTACCACCGTTAAACCAAGTTGAAGGCATTGTTTCAAGGCGTTAATAAGAATGTCTTTAAAAAATTCAACAGTAGGGAGACACAGCCTGCCCCTGATCAATTCAACATAGCAATAGGCTCTTAGTACCTATGCCTCTGCTTACTCCTTCGCGGAATGTGGCTTGACTATATGTATGCATAAAAAGCTAAATTAATGAAAAAGATAAAGATAAGCTATATTGAGCACAGTTATTACTATTTTGAAATTGACATGATAGTTGCTGTGCAGTTTTTGGGTATGTCATGCTCGCCTAAGTGTCCTGGCAGTGGTGGCGTATGTGTCGGGACGCCTTATTTCCTATAATACGGTTGAGTAGGGCGATGGCTGATATATACGTCATACCCGTGAACGGGTGCCGTCTGTTGGGACTAGTCAGCTCATAGCTGTTATAGCAATTATTACAAATAATATTATTTAAATTTAAGGCAAACTAAGTTTAGTCGACTGTTCTCACATAAATCTAAAGGAACAATGTAAGTGTAATTTTAATATTGTAAGCCACACCTACATTTTAAAAGAGCATCCATTGACTTTCTTGCTAGATTCTTCTTAAAGTGTAGGCTGCCCTTAGAACTGGCAACTAGAATAGCTCTAATTTTGATATGATTTTAAACATAACATTGATTTTGTTTTGTATAAATTCATTCCTATATTATTGGTCAATCATCATGTCATCATCAAACTAATGTAATTACTGGCGGTTAAAAAAGAGTGGCCATGAGTTTTATTGCCAGGTCCTTCCTCAGACTCTACCTATTGCTTTGCGAATCTGGCAGTAAATGTAAATGTAGAAGCAATAATCTTGACGTTCATAAGTGTTACTTTGTGACCTACATGAATAAATATATTTCATTCAGTAATATAACATATTAACTTTAATCAGAAATAATTTTGGCAAGGCTCAGTCTCATTATGGAGACTGAGCTGGATTTAGCCGTACTAGCTGACCCGGCTTCGCCTGTGACATATTTCGAACCCGTGGCACCGAATTGGAAGCGAATTAGTTTTCTACTATGTAGTGATAAGGTATAATAATTTTTAAGCGAGGATTGGTAGCTTAGCTGACTAAAATCATTCCCCGGTTTTGTTAAGGAAGTTTAAATTCTGCTCGACCTACTGATTTTTTTTCTATATTATTAACTAAATTTACTATTGTGCGAATATTAATTTTAAAGTTATAATACCAGATCCATTTGTATATTCTACAGCTCTTTACATAGTTTATTTTACTATTATCATCTGACTTTGTTAGGTTACATACTTAATCTGTTTCTAAACCAAATTTCGTGGGAATACCTATCCTATTCAGATATATGGCGATCAATCTACTTATTAAGTCATAAAAATAAAGTAAATTGTAGTAACCTGAGTATCGTGAATTCAAACAAGCTTAAAAGCTTCTAGAATATGATTTACTAAACAGTATTGCATCATAAATTTTTATAAATTTTTAATTAAAAAAAAATTAAAATTTAAAGAAATTTAGCAAAATAATTGCTTAAATATTTATCCACAGTATTGCATCAGATGATATGAATATTTTAACAAGTTACAAAAAGATACCAAACAATACTTTGGTAGTCTAAAGCGACTAGTCAAGATTTGAATGGAAATTGAAAAACTTTTGTCCCTCGGTGGACATAACAAGCGTATTAAACGGATTTAAAGATTTATCTGTTAGGCATCACGACTGTTTGTTAGCAAATGGCCGGAGTTGGGAATGAAACGGTAACTTTAGACATGATAATGACGTGCCCAGCGGTGCGTGATGGAAACAGCGAATCCTCTTTAGAGGGATACTCTAAAGTCACTGCTTTTCGACTTAAATTTAAGTAGGTTACAATACTTATGTTAGATTTTGAGTCGTACGAAAGTCACTGTATTTTTACGTGTAGAAATTTCCACGGAATTCTAGTCGAACTTGAACCGATTAAAAGCAAAATGTGGTCCCTGCCTATACGTCTAGCGCTGGGTACCCCTACTCAAAAGAATGTGTTATTATTTATGATATTATGCGACCTTGTGCTTGATATAACAGACAATTCATATCCATACTAATATTAAAATTATGAGTGTATTTATTGACTCCATTTCCACTTCGAATGTAAACCATGAAATGACATGGCTTTGTTGCTAGGAATAATTTTAGATCTGAAAAGTGACATAGGCTACTTTTTATTCCATAAGGGGAAAATAAATTGTATTATGTCACTCTTCAGACGCTTTTGTGGGGGTGTCAACCAAATCATATACGGGCCAGGAATCGTGAAACACCTATAATAATACTACTTTTATATCTCTTCAATGATAACACTTGTACTGTTCCACATTATTTAGTATGACCAGTTTCGCCTTAAGGCATTATCCTAACCAAACCAAATTGGCGAAACCGGTCAGGTTAATAATAAATAACGTGCAATAGTATAAGTGTTATCATTCAAAATGTGTAGCAAGTTTCACCAAGTGCCATCAATCAACAGTATTAATACATTTATATTTCTATGTACCTACAGCCGAGAAGATGCTTGTTTAGTACTAATAATACAATACCTTTTCTATAAATTTAAAGATAGCCACGACACATTTATTTCCATCAATACTAAACGTATGCCTCTCCAAATTTCATTTTGAGAGAGTGATTGGGCCTTGCTGCCCATGATTGCCGGACGTGTTGGTATAGGGTTTTATATCAAGTTATATGGCGAACGCAGCGTTTACTATGCGAATCTAAGTCTCCAAGTTTACCGGCCTACCGTGACGTGTGGACACACCAGAGGTCGCAATAAAATTACAGTTTATCGCAAGCTTTGCATTGACAAATGATGAATTTTTTTTTTATATTTGGCTCGCCAAAATGATCCCGTCCGCCTGATGGAAAGCCATGATGACACTACTACTGACAGCGTCCCTCAAGTTGGCGGACCAATGATGTGCCACTTCACGCTCCGCTTGAAGATCCGCCGGGATTGTTATAGGAAGGAAACACATTGTAATCGAAATTAAGAACGTTTGTAAGGGAGACAACTCCGCGCACTTGTTTCATATCTCTTTAGTTAGATATCTATGGGTGCACCAATTGCAGGATACAGTGCCCCAAAGATGCGATAGGGATCAATCGCACTCTCTTTTATATTTTTTATCGAAATCAAGCGCTCGTGGTCCCGCGGACTCAGTGTTCTGTAAACGATCACTGCGTTAAGCAACTTTCGCTATGACTTTGTGGCATTTAAATTTGCGAGCATTTGCGTGCTTCGGAAGGCACGTTAACCCGTTGGTTCCGGTTGCCAGTAACATGGCAGTCGTTAAGTCAAATTGAAGGCCTAATAGGCGGCTTGAAAATGTTCAACAGCAGGTAGCCACAACCTGCGTCTGTCTATTTCATCACGGCAATGGGTCCACCACCTATTACGTGGGACAGGAATTCACATGGTTAAAAGTGGACTTATAATATCCACCATCCCTTCAGGGATAAAGCCTGATAGATAAGAAAAACAAATACCAAACAGAAATTTGTCTTGTAAGTCGAAATACAATTTAAAACAAACTCTTCATCCTTCTCATAATGTGTTTTCCCAGTTGCTTCAACTCTGCATCAAACTTGGGGTCTTCTTTTATTTGACTGCTATGAATAGCAAACGAAGTAAAAAGTTGTAACCAGTAACCTTTTTGTAACACAAAAATATGTTACAAGAAAATTGTACTAAATTAACCAAGTATCATGTACCTGTCGCTTTTGTAATATAAGTTACTTGTTAACAAACACACCTTTGTGAAACTGAACAGAGCTTTTTATGTTACTTTTACAATACACGTATGAAAAGTTGGAAACCTCATTCGCTGTTGATATTAAAGAACTGAAATACTCACAAAAGGTACGCTCATTTCCAATTAAATAATTATTTCCATTATTTGGATAACGGAGGCGTTAGGGTGCGCTCTCCGGTTTGAGAACACAACAGGTACAATCAATATTTTCGGGCCGGAGCTCGGAGAGGGGAGACAGCAAACAGACGAACGAACACTTAGAACTGACAGTCTGTCCACACAATGAAGAATCTTTTTGTATAACTGGCACATGGACTAGCTCCAGGAAACCTTTCATACCAAATTAAATGGGAAATTGTTTCAGAACAGAATTTAAATATTTTTTTTAAATTTTGTAATTATTTTTTGTAACTTGCTAGTTAAAATAAATAAATATTGTGGGACATTTATATTACATAGCAGCACAGCATTTTAAAATTTGGGATCTAGACATCTGATTAACATACATATTTCTAAATTCATACATTTTTATAGTAAACACCAAAATATACATAGGAAACACACAAACTCCGAAACAAACATTTGCGTAATCACAAATATTTTTACAACCTGGCAATCGAATTCAGGTCCTCAGCGCGGTAGTCACATGGCGCTACCCTTACGCCAATAACCATAATAAATACTTAAGAATAATTAATAAGAATAATTTATCGCTACGAAAATAGTAGCATTTTTATAAGTTTAACTTGAAATTGAGTATTTAAGTCGGTAGTTTTGCAAAATTAACCGTTTAGTAGAGAGTATAGCATTCTAAATGCCTAAGATCGATGGTATATTTAATGTTAATTATCAAAATTACGTTTCGGACAACATCGACAAACCATGATTCCGTGACATTAATTCCTTGACTACCTGTTGATAGTTTCAAGGGTGGGTCACAACCCAAATGTTAGATAATATCGCTATGACACAATGGTTTAATCCCATTAAACTAATAGCCTCTTAAACCAAACTCTGTCATTCGGCTATTGGAAATAATTCATCGATAGCGAAGCGTATTGGAGAGTCTCAAGAGAAATACTCTTCTGTACTGCACCCTTCTGTAGAGGGCTCATAACTCGTAGGGACAAGAGTAGGTAACGTTTACTTATCGACGTGAAAAAGGTTCCTAAATATATTTCACGGTGGTTCGTGTTTCAACGTAGAGGGCAAACTTTTTATTTGGTCGTCGGGCGTGCCACGAGAGCAGTGCATTTGCGCTGTAAATTTCGTTAAAACGGTTTTTATACTGCGGCGGAACTTTGTAATAGGTATACTGTGACTCTTTTGGGACGTAAAAGGAAAATGATATTTACATTACAGTTGTGGGGTTCATGCCAGTGTAATATGCTAAATATGCTGCAAAATATGTAATTTATGTACTTATGCTTCAGAATATTTTTTGTTTTCTATATGAGTGTTATGTGTGTTGTATTATTGTATAGGGTTATTGAGATCATAGACAGAGTCAGACATGAAGAGAGTAATTAAGGCTTGGTATTCCTGCCGAGGCCACGCTTTTGAGTTTTTTAAAACAATGCGAATCGTAGAAGAAAGGGTGTATGATTCTGAAAAAGAGATATATGTTAGTTAAGGATTTAAGCTAGTCAAAATGACTTTCTGTTACAAAATCTAATAAACTTCACTTGATAGAAAAACATCCCAAAGTTGCCCCCTTTCGAAATGTTTTTTCGACACCAAATCTAAACTACAGATAATTTTAAGTAAATTTTTATACACAACTATAGCTACTAAATATTTATAGACATAATGGCTTACTTTGACTATATACAGTGATTTTTATAGAACAAATGTTTAAATAATATCAGATTCGCGATGCTGGGGCCTGATTAGTATGTTTAGTCGACTGTTCTCACATAAATCCAAAGGAACAATGTAAGTGTAATTTTAATGTTGTAAGGCATACCTACATTTTAAAAGAGCATCCATTGACTTTCTTGCTAGATTCTTCTTCTTAAAGTGTAGGCTGCCCTTAGAACTGGCAACTAGAATAGCTCTAATTTTGATATGATTTTAAACACAACATTGATTTTGTTTTTTGGTTTTGTATAAATTCATTACTATATAATTGGTTAAACATCATGTAACTCAAACTAATGTAATTACGGGCGGTTAGAAAAGAGTGGCCATGAGTTTTATTGCCAGGTCCTTCCTCAGCCTCTACCTATTGCTTTGCGAATCTGGCAGTAAATGTAAATGTAGAAGCAATATTCTTGACGTTCATAAGTGTTACATTGCGACCTACATGAATAAAGATTTTTCATTCATTCATTCAATTATAATTCCCAACATTTTAACGCGAAGGTTTTTTGCGCTTTAGTGGATCTGGAGAAAGCATTTGATAAAGTGGTGAGAGAAACTCTGTGGTACTCGTCCGTGTGGCCTGGCTGGCCGTCTACACCATATCCGGGTAGAATATGGTGTGGACGGCTAGCTGCTGCTGGCTATACAGTCTCTTTATACGGACTGTAAAGCTTGCGTGCGACCAAGGGGGAGGTGCACCTGGCGCCTCTTTTTGACTTCTGTTCGGGCGTCAAACGGGCCATCGACGGTCCGCCTGGCTTTTCATAGTGTATCTGGATAGTTGTGCAAAAGTGTGGCTCCAAAAGTTAAAAGATTATGATGTGTTGTAAAATTGGAAATTTTACAGTACTTTGTCTGTTGTACGCTAATGATGCGGTAGTGATGGTCTCATCAGAAGCCGACCTTCAGGCATTAGTCACTAATATAAAAGTAAAGGTCTTCGCTGCATGTTAAACTAAGAATCGGGTATTTGAAAAAGAAAAAGTTAGAACTAAAAGCAAGATTTTGGTAACCTGGTAACGTTTAGAGCAATTGAATGAAATTGTGTACTTAAGGAGAATGTTTAGCGCAGACGGAAGATATGTTCTGAAGAACAACGGTGACTAGCTGCCGAAGACAGGAACATAACATTATGATTTTTTGATTTTAATATTATTTAAAAAAAAAAGAGTATAATGAGTACGGGACAATTTATTTGGTACTTGTACATAAAGCCTAAATTTGTTATTAAATATATCATCATAAACTCCTACTAATATTATAAACGCGAAAGTTTGTAAGTATGGATGTTTGTTACTTGCACGTAAAACTACTGAATGGAATTTAAATAAACTTTTCCTTTTTTTTTTCTGTGTTCTGTTATCTGCAATCAGTTCTACTATTAGCAGATTGTGTGAGGGAAATTAGGTGAGTGAGTGTGCTCTCCAGTGGGCACATCTCGTTTATTTCCAATGGGCTCAGTCGTCACTGATTATGTCTTTCCTTTTTAATCTTTTGCTATAAGTTCGATGCGTTAGTTGTGAGGCCAGGGGATTGGGATGATGTCGCAGTCGCCGGTGATAGCCTAGCAAACTGTTTCTAATTTCGTCCTTTACCATAACTATATATTATATATAATAGCTTATCTATCACAATAACACATAGGCTACTTTTATCCCGGGAACAAGTTCCTTTTGAAAACGGGAACGGAATATCTTCATCACGCGGGCGGAGCCGCGGGCGTCAACTAGTATATCATAAACCTAAAATGAAATCAAACACAATAACAGAGATGTTCCATTTCAATTGCTACTGCCAATCATTTTTACTGTGGCGTAAAGCAGCCAGCAGAAAATACATCGTCGATCTATCTTGGCGGGGGCTGAGGAAGCGTTGTGGTGCCTACGCAACTTGGCCTACCGGCCCTTAATAGTGAGTAGTTCTATCAATTTCTTACAACTAAGTAAGATTTTAATGAACACAACATTGATGTTGATGTTTTTTTGTAAAAATTCATTACTGTATAATTGGTCAAATATCATGTAAATCAAACTAATGTAATGACGGTTAGAAACGAGTGGCCATGAGTTTTATTGCCAGGTTCTTCCTGTGGCTCTACCTATTGCTTTGCGAATCTGGCAGTAAATGTAAATGTAGAAGCAGTAATCTTAACGTTACTCTGCAGATTATCATTTGAGTCTTACTAATAAATAGAGTGATTTATCAGGAAGGTTAAAATATATACTTTGTTTAGATTTTTTGTCAAACGGTTGAAATATGACGATAATTGTTCAAGATGTCGGAAGATATTGAGCCAACTGATGGTTTTAACCCTAAGAGATATAATAAAACATTACATCACGATATTATTCCTTATTCCGTCAGTCATATAGTCTTAGTTCACACTGTTTAGATTGAAAATCGTCTTAGTTTTGTAGCTGAGCAGTCATGGACCTATCATACGGGTGCTAAACTGGTGATTAAAAAAAGTTATCATAGTACCTAGTCCTACATTTTGAGCTGTGTTATAACACAGCCGAAAAACCTCTCTTTATACTGTGGTTATAATCAGAATAAATGTCAAGACGCCCATGAATGAGACACGAGAGATATAATAAACCTCTTGTCTCACCCATCGTACATGAAAATAGTCCTGGCCGTATATAAAATAGTCTCTTTACCAGGAGAGACTGACTCAAGTATAGATTTTCAGTAGACTTTTAGGTCTTTAAGGATTTCAAGACCGTGAATGCGTGTGAAAACATTTATACTAAATAAATAAGAAACTAAACAAACATTAATATTGTCTGATGTCTGTATAGACACATTATGCTAATTCGGCACAACGTTAGTAAGATGGTCTAAGGCACAACGGCATTCCGTGATAAATGACACAGGCCGGGCCGCAGACCAAAAAACTATTTCTGAATAAGTTTCCGATACCCCAAGTACAACGTCACATCTTCTCATATATTCTTTAGTATATTAATAAATACAAGGGTATTGGCTTTATCGTAGATTTATCTGACATATTGAGATTTTCCCTTTATTTGATAAAAGCTCTTGTGGCCCCGCCGACTCAGTGTACTGTAAACGACCACTGTGTTAAGCAACTTTCGCTATGGCTGATCCCGCAAAGCGAGCGTTTCCGTGCTTCGAATGGCAAGTTAAGCCGTTGGCCTGGGTTGCCAGTAACATGGCAGTTGTCAAGTTGAAGGCCTTAGGTATGGGCGGCTTGAAAAATTCAACGCTGCAGCTACAACCTGCGTCTGTCTATTTCAACACGGCAATGGGATCACCACCTATTAAGTGGGACAGGAATGCACACGGTGAAATGTGGGAGTATAATTATGCCTCTGCCCCTTCGGGGATAAGGCGTGATTGATACAAATACATACACATTGTTATAAGCGACAACATTAGACTACCAGGTGATATATGTTTGGTATGTAGTCGCTTGATCCATTTAGAGAACCCGCAGGTTACAGGACACTGGATAGCTGAAGTAATTGTGCGTAAACTGTTCCGGGTCGATCACACAGATTTAACGCTTAGTGAGTTTCACTTTAATACACTTGATTTGTCAGGGTTTACCTGTTTATTACCTATCTAAATAACTAATTACATTATAGACATATATTGATTGATGTCAAGGATGTATGATGATCAAACGAATATTGATGAAAATGAAAATATCTTTATTTTTATGGGACACTTATGAACGTCAAGATTCTTTCTTCTACATTTCAATTTACTACCAGACAATAGGTAGAGCCTACGGAAGAACCTGGAAATAAATCTCATGGTCACTCTTTTCTTACCGTAATTACATTAGTTTCATTTACACAATTATTCAAATTGATTGCGCTAATCATCAAAAATAGTAAAATATCATGAGAATTCAATTGCTATAAATTTAAACTATTGGGATTTGCAAAAGGAATCTGTAAGTCAAACCTTTGCAATTTTAGCCCAGATTTATGAAGCACCTTTCTCAAAAGAATGTAACAGTACACTTCTATGAAAAGAAATGTTATTGTATTCACTTTTTTTCAACAAAGGGCGCAAATATTCGTTGTCAGCAATCGGCTTACGCTTTACGCCTTAGGATTATTCAAAAATAACTAGAAGAATGTGCGGATGTGAGTTTCTTGCTTATATATTCGGAGATAAACAGCAAGGACGTACGTGTGTTGAAATAAGTATTAGTAGAATTGAATAGACTTAAATCCATGTAGCTAAAATTCATTTCCTACATAGCGTCGTTACAAAGATATTGAAAAAATTCATATCAATGAACCAATGTAGGCTTAGTGCCAAAAAAGCGTACCTGCCACTGTTAGACAGTATTGTAGACGAGTCAGATTTGACCCACATCATTTGCTTTCTGTGAACATTGCAATAATTTCATAGAAAGATAATAAAAATACACACTGTGGATGTCTAGAAAAGGGGTCATATTAAAATTTCTGAACAATTAGCTAACAAACTGATACACCTAAAAAGACCCTACATTCTAATCTTTGGATGCATTCATGAAATAACATTTTAAGATGTCGTGTCCAAGGTATAGAACGGAATACTTAGAAAACAGATAAAATTGTCTATGCATCAATCATTCTGAATATAATGGATTATTAAAAAACTAATTGATAAAGGGAGTATAAATAGACAAGAAGGTACTGATCAAACTAAGCGTACATACCCTGATCAGACGAAAGGCTGCAGGTCAAAAGAACTAGCAACCGAGAGACGTGCAAATTTGAAAGTACTTTTAATAGTAAAAGAAGGAAAAGTATTATATTAAGTCTATGAGGCACTATTCAAGATCACTTTACGTAGCAATAGGCACAGAAAAAATAATAGTACTCTCTCAGCCACGAATAAATACAAATCTAATTGACATTTAGGTACATTATGAAATTGTGCATTCTACGCAAGGGGTGGAACCTAAATGCTAAAACAACGTGCACCGCGTGATTACGAAGTGCGCTCTGGTTGTCCTTCACAATACGTGAGTCATACGCAATCATCGCGATTGTTGCTTCAACTTGTGTTCCGACAGCTCTTACGAGTATAAATTGGTATGGATTGTTGATTGACTGACGGTATTCATCTGACAAGTGTATAAATTGATAAAGAAAGAAGTGGGTGCCAGACCATAGCGCGAGCACCCGGGTGGGGTCTAAAACTTGGTTTGACGAAGATTTTCCTGGTAGCTGCTTACGCGCCAGTATCTTCGTCGAACGCGAGTGAGCTAGAGGACTTCTGGGAGAGTATGAGAGAAGCTCTAAATATGATAGAAGGAAATGAAAGACTATAGTATGTGGAGGATATATACTAATAGTATGTGGAGACTTGAATGAATGGGTGGGTACCGCTCGCGATAGATTTGAGTCGGTACTCGGGAAATATGGGGATAAAAGGGTGAACGACGCTGGCAGGCTTATTCTGTCATTTTGTAAGGAAAAGGATTTGTTTGTGGCGAACACAATGTTCAACCATAAACAAATTCATATGTATACGAGATGTAAGTCAAAGAGAAGCATAATAGATCTATTCCTAATGGATAGTCGGCTCCGTAAACAGGTGATGGACACAAGGGTGTATCGAGGCGCTGAGCTAGGATCAGACCACTACCTAGTAATAACTAGGATTAGGGGTCTGTTCGCGGGTTGGCGTCATCGTGCCGAGTGTCCTGAACCTGAGCCGACTTATAGCATCAAAAGCTGGAAGCTGCAGGATGCATCTATTAGGGATAAATATAAAGAAAGGGTAGCCGAAAAGCTGGGCGACGTCAATGTTAGTAGTGAGAATGTGGAAAGTGTATGGCAGAACCTTAGGGATAATATGGTAAATGCCGCTGTGGAAGTGTGTGGCGAAACGAGAAGAGGCAGTAGTAATAAGCGTGACGCATGGTGGAATGAGGAAGTGAAAGAAGCAGTTCGAATGAAGAAGAAAGCATGGTTAGACTACTTAGCCTCGCGGAATGATTTTAATATGAAAGAGAGATACAAGCTGCAAAAAGTTAACACGAAGGCACTGATAGAAGAAGCTCGTGAAAGGTGCAGAATGAAAGCGGATGAAAGGTTGTCGTCCAATTTCCGGGATAATGCCAGGCTCTTCTGGAAAGAGGTAGGCAAGACCCGGAGTTGTTCGGCAATCTGCAGTATGAATAAAGTGCTTAGTGTTAACAATGACGTCTTAACAGACCAAACTGACGTCCTGCAGAGATGGAGTGAATATTATGGAAAGATGTATGCAAGAAAAGACAGAGATGCCACATCGGGAAGTGGAGCTCACTTCGGTTCTCCGGATCCCGATGTCATTGAAGTCATTAGTATGAAAGAAATTGAACAAGCGATAAGAAGTATGAAATGTGGTAAGGCTGAGTGAAAAGACAGAGTTACTGCTGAGATGATCAAGTACGGTGAGTCGCGCGTCTGGGACACTTTATGTCTGTTATGCAACTTGTGCTGGCGGACGGGTGAGGTCCCAGATGACTGGCGAATCTATACAGTTTCGTACCTATAGCAGTTGTAGTACCTATTACAAAGGGAAAGGCTCGCGCCTAAGCTGCTCCAGCTACAGGGCGATCAGCTTGGTCAGCTTAGCTAGTAAGGTGTATGCAAAGATTATAACGGCAAGAATACAAGAAAAGTCTGAAAGATATTTATGGGAGGCTCAATGCGGATTCCGACGTGGAAGAGGTTGCATGGATCAAGTGTTTTCTCTCCGCATGATCGCGGAGAAGTTTCTGGCTATTAGCCAGATTTTTTTCTGCGCTTTTGTGGATCTGGAGAAAGCATTTGATAACGTTGTGAGGGAAATTCTGTGGGATTTGCTGCCCGGATATGGTGTGGACGGCTCGCTACTGCGGGCATAATAGTCGCTTTATAAGGACTGTAAGGCTTGCGTGCGAGTAGGGGGGGATGTGTCACCTCTTTTTGATGTCTGTACAGGCGTCAAACAGGGTTGTGTCATGTCCGCCTGGCTGTTCATAGTGTATCTGGACAGTTGCCTGCAGAAGTTGAAAGATTGTGATATGGGTGTGAATTTGGGTGACTTTTCAGTAAACTGTCCGCTGTACGCTGATGATACGGTGCTCATGGCCTCATCAGAAGCCGACCTTCAGGCATTAGCCACTAATATGAAAGAGGAGTGTGAAAGTAAGGGTCTTCGCTTGAATGCAATTAAGACTAAGGTTCTAGTATTTGAAAGGAATGACGTAACTAAATGCGAGATTAGGGTAAACCAGGAACGTCTAGAGCAAGTGAATGAAATTGTGTATTTAGGGAGTATGTTTAGCGCGGATGGAAGATGTGATTCAGAAGTAGAACGGCGAGTAGCTGCCAGAAATAGAGTTAACGGTGCTTTGTCCCAATTAGTAAAGCGACAAAGCATCGTAAAAGAAGCACGACTGGCGATTCATAACGCAGTGCTAGTGCCAACTTTGCTTTACGGTAGCGAAACCTGGGTATGTCAGCAGATGCATGAAAGTAAATTGAATGCTGTGGAGATGCGATCACTTCGAAAATTGTGCGGCGTTACCTTGGCCGACCGAATACGTAACGAAGTGATACGCAATATGGCAGGTTTGAATAAAAGTGTTAGCGTTAAGCTGGAAAAGGGCGTGCTCCGTGACACGTCCAACGAATGAGTGACGAACGATTGACGAAGAATATATATTGTGCGAAAGCAGAGGGTAGAAGAAGTCAGGGTAGGCCGAGACTTACATATGAAGACCACGTGAGCAGATTGCTCAAAAACGGAAAGGTCTAAAGTACTCGGATACCCAGACGTGCGTGTATGAAGCGATTGATGAATCTTGAAGAAGCGAAAGAAGTATGCATGGATCGCGAAGCCTGGCGATCTGTCCTCTATGACTACCCCGTCAGGGATACAGCGTGAAGATAGTTAAGTTAAGTTAAGTTTAAGAAAGAAGTACATTTTCAAAAGTCAACCGGACACATTTGTTTGATGTATGTTTAGTACAAATCGAATTAAATTACCCTTCACATACCTATAAACACATAAATTCACAAAATCTTTCTCTTTATTACATAAATAAATGTTCTGAAGAACTCTTCATTTTAATTCCACCCGCCTTTTTGAACGCAACGCGTGCCGGAATATGGTGCCGATTCCAAAGTTTTTTTTTTCTGTCGAACCATAAATACTTATAACGCTCTGCCAGCGCAACATGTTTTCCTCCTCTTACAACCTAGAGTTCTTCAAGCGGAGCGTGAAGAGCCACATCGTTGAGCCACCAACTAAAAGGGCACTGTCAGTAGTCTAGACTATTAGAATGGCCAGATGTAGCTTAATGCGCTAAATTTGATTTGATTTTATTGTACGATTCATATTTATTATTACAAAACTGCATTTCTTTTCTATTTTAGGTAGCGAAAGACTATTGAAAATTGTAATATCTACAGATTGTTTCATAAAACGAATTTTACACGTTAATTACAATGGTACGTCTCGATGCAAATATGCTTAAAAAAAACTGTTTAAAACAATAACCTCCGAGGGCAAGAAAATGTTGCAAAAGTTACGAAAGGGTGAATTCGGGAGTGCACAGTAATACTGTGTAGTGTTGAGGGTGATGGGTGGGGTAACCAATCGATACGCACCCCTGTTTTGTGTGGCCTAATGCACCCCTAACATGTAGGTACACAGCTACCAAGAACGCAATGACATGGAAACCAAATAGACTATGCGTTTGTACACTAAACCAGGTCATTTGCTCACGGTGATAATAATTTATCGTATAATTTGTTAGGGATTTTTTTTTAAATATTTTTTAACAACTAACTGTGCTCACGGCTTTGTACGGGAAATTTTCGAAACCCTGTTGTAGACATCCCCTTAAAATATTTGACAGTTGTTGACAGAAAATAAAATTAATTCATTTACTATTTTCCTTGAAAATTTTCGATGTTCAGTTGAGTTTTCTCGGCTTCCACAAATATTTTAATATTTAATTAATAATTTTACTAAATAAACCAAATCCTTCCAATTCTTTCTCGAAATTTAGCAAGAATTAAGAACAGTAATTCTTTTTTATAATGTATACAGAAGTTTATTACTATTATTTAAAAAGCTAAGAAAGTACTTGCTTAATACATACGAGTATGGTTGCCAGACCGGTCTTGATGTTATATTTCAGATTATTAATCTCGTTAGAACGTATATTTCAAGTTACATCTTTATTTTGTCGATGGTGTGACATGTATTGTATCATTAGATCACTTAAAGTCGTAGACCTAAAATATATAAGGACATAAAAGACAATTAATGATAGCTGCACAGGAGCCACTCCCGTCTGTTTTCTAAACCTGACAAACCTGACTTATCATGAATGATGCATGAAAACAATCACCCATGTATGTGTGTACAGGCAATTGCGAGCTTCTTATCTATCGTGATGGCAGCGGTTTGACACGATTTTTATTTTGATTAGTCAAAACAAAAGATAATATTGTGACAATTGCAGCTTCAAGTCATAATAGTGTGACATTACGATCATACTTTTTATTTGGTTCGTTTATTAGTAGTATTTATTATATAGAAACCGCAAAAAAATATAAAATGACCTGGTTTAGAAATCAGAACAACTTCTACCAATATCCTCATTTTTGATTTATTTTTACTAATAATATGTTAATTAAAAAAAAATCTTTATACTCACAACAGTTCTGATAAAAGCCATTGTTACATTAAAAAAAATATTATGACTTGTATTTTATATGATATTGATTATGTAAAATCCTTTTGAGCACCCCTATGTTGTTTCGTATTGTACACGGATACTGTGATTCCACTGGGTTTGCTAGACAGATAGTTTAGTACCAAATATTTTTTAGAAAATACATATCGACCCCTCCGGGCAATAAGTCGGTAATCGCAAAAAGCAAATTATACAGGAAAAATGATTTACTGTTTTTGTTGAATTACTTTCCAACCAGTGGGAGTATTGACATCATTGATACATGAAATAAAAGCTAATTTTTTTTTGAAATAGTATTTAGCTATCAGTTTCAAACTACATGCTTCTAATAAGCTACAATTTGAAAAGAAAGATCTTACAGTTTTAAAAAAACGTTTTATTGTCCTGTAATAGTAACTTACCGGATTATTGCGGTAATTTTTTGATAAGTGTTGATACGTACTAACATACTGCGCACTTTTATAACGTTATTTTGTATAGCAACAAGTGATCATAATATATCATAACCAAGTTATTGTAGTAATATTAAAGGGCAAAATATACTGTACGAGTAAATTACAGGGTTGTTTCCGGAAATATGACAACAATATTTTTCAGTAACCATTCAATCCCAAAAATCATTTGAGTATAAAAATCTAAGGTATTTTTAAAAGAATAATTCAAAATAAATAGATTAATCATTTTTATTGCACTAAACAATATTTCAGTAAATCTTACACATATTTTAAACATAACCTGCTTAACAAATTAAGAAAAACAGTCACAAAATTTAATATATACAAGGAAGAAGTCGGAGCGAGAGCTATGCCAGCAAAATTGCTCTATAGCCCCTAAGGCTAGACCTAGACCTAAACCTAGACCCTAAGATATACGGGTGAATTTCACAAATACAATCCTTACGATATCAAGCCAGTGCTTCTTGGGCGTTCCCCTCTTACCGGGGCACGGAGAAGACGGCATGGTCAAAAATTTGACCTATCTGCATTGTTACGGACATGAAGACTGCGGTTGAGGTAGTTCTTACGCGGTCCAGCCGCATGATTCCACACATACTCCCCAGCATTTTCATTCCGTAATTTGCAGCACCTGCTTGTGTTGCTTCAATAATGATTACACCCCACTGGCATGGCAATGTAACATGCCTAATGATGCTTTATTAGACCTGTCCCTTCAACCTCACTGACATTTTAGGGTTCCAAGTGACATCAGCCTTCAAACGCCACTTAGCCCATGAGGTAGCAATGCGTGACGTGACGTGTGAAATACAGATCCCAGGTATTTAACATGGTCCTTGCCCTAGACCAGATGCAGTCTATAGAGGTTGAATCTGTAGAGTTTAACGCCAATTATTAAGCTTAAGTAATGTTTAAAACCACCACTCTTAAGCATCTCCGTCCACGTTTTCACACGTTGCACCAAACTGCCCTCTTCCGCGTCCGCCAGCGCTGTATCGTTAGAATTCATAGTAAGCCATGGATGCTGCATATTTGATTCTTTTAAACAGAAATGGACTAAGTGGAATGTTCTGTGCTCTGGTGTACTCCGTCTGTGTGGGAAAGAGTGTTTAGCCGTGCGCCAAAGCGATCAGAACCACAGAATAGTGGTGCAAGCGCCTAGAACCTTTGGACAGCAGTGCCCACCAGATCATCGTTCCAAGAACACAGTCGAAGGCATTCTTTACGTCCACGAACAGAAAGTGCAGACTCTTCTTCCTGTACGAGTATTTGTTTGTCTCTTTGTCCTGTATTTCTCCAGTAATGAGAACACGGGTCCTGTTTTTGTTCTAATGATAGGATCCTTAGAACAAAAACTGGGTCCGTAGTTTTATTACCAGGGTGAAACCCATATTGATACTCCAAAAGAGTACACTTCTGCTAGATACGGAGGTTAATAATCTTCTCTAAATCTTCATGCCACGGTAGCTACCTCATTTCTACACCGACCGCTTTCCATTTGAAGACTGGAGTAATAATACTCGGCCTTCATTGGCTGGGAATCTCTTCGGTGAAGAGTACGTGGTTTAACTTGATATAATCGATAGAGTCTTCATCGACTCCGGTAGCTTTTTAAATCATCATGCAGCGAAGAACAGTCTAGACTTCTGCATAATTTTAAAGTTGGCATTAGTCCCTGATTCGGAGACTGCACCTCTTAATATTGCTTATTCAGCAGGTCGTGGAAGACCGAGTGCCATCGCTCTTTCATCACGAGTTTTTAGCATAGCAGGTTACCATTAGGATTGTTTACACAGCAGCACTTGAAGGTATTCGACTTATCCGGAAACTGGTATTCCCCATGTTTTTGTACGCTACCGAGTCCTGAATGAACGCTGCAAGAAATTGAGGAAAATAAAATAGAAGCACTGGAAATGAGGTGCTGGAGGAAAATACTTGAGGTGACGTGCATATTACAGATATTATGTTATAAAAATGTTTGTTACTTTCTATTACCGATTTATGTTCTATAAATTTAATACGAAATAAATATCACATTATATGCGTTTACCGGCAATCACTATAAAATTTTCACCACAATAAACTGGTAATAGCAACTTACCGAACATCGAAAAGAAAAACACTTTTGTATGACGAAGTTTTTCTGGTTATTCCTGTGTTGACATGTTTCCATACAATAAAGTGGTAATTGCAAATATCTTCGTTAATATCAGTAGGAAAATTCTGAAAAAAATTACGGACATGTTTCCCGACCCATAGATTTCGCATAACAATAAAAAGTCCATAATAGCACATTACCAACTTATTGTTCGGGGGGGTCGATATAGATATGTGAAAAATATTGATACAGAGATAGAAAGAGGCATTTTGAGACTTTAAGAGTCGTAATTCCATGTATCTGTTGACTACATATTCTAATAGACATCTAATAGCAAGCATAATAAGGCTATCCAACACAAAATGAAATTTTGAATTTGAACCAGCAGTTCCTTAAATTAGCGCGTTCAATCTACTAAACAAACCAACAAACTCTTTAGCTTTATATATTAGTATAGATAATAGCCAATCAAATTATAAACTTTTGGTGGAACTCAAATAGTTTAAGCTACTCGTATAATCATAAAGTTTTATTTGTAATATAACCTATAATAATCTATCGTAATATCCATACATAATTTTAGGATTTTGCCTCGGTGGCGGTGGCGCAGTGGTAGTGTATGCGAATGCTGCACTGAGGTCCCTGGTTCGATTCCCGGATCGGAACAAATATTTGTGTGATCCGCTAATGTTGGTTTCGGAGTTGGGTGTTTCCTATGTGAGAGATACATATGTATGTATATCAGTTGTCTAGATCCCATAGGCTAGGCTAGTTGGCGCTGTGTGAAAAGTGTCCCACAATATTTATTTACTTATTTATTTAATTATATTGCTATGTTTTTTAATTATACTCCTACCAACTAATACCACACGTTGCCCTTCCATCTGCCAGTAGCCGGCAGTCCCGAGTGAGCTCTCGGAAGAACAGCCTCAGGGCTACCGACAGACTTTGTCCGCTACACGGTCTCGTCTTTGAAGGGTTCGGGTGTGAACCCCCAAAAAAGCGGGATCAAAATTTGGTTCATATTATCACTCCTGTTTCCATAAGGGAAACACGGGAAATAATTATTTTAGGTAAGATATCTTTATACCTTTTGAGTATTTCTATAACCCATATTCAATTAATTTCAAAATAAACTAAATATATGAGAAAGGTTTTAGTTGCTGAAAATTCATTGTAGTTTTCGAGTACTTATTGAAAGTTTATTTAAATGGGAAATATAACTTGAATACAGAATTAAAGCTTCTTCTTTTTCATCTTAGCGTACTCACATTTGTTTCTGAATCCAGGTGATTTGATTACCACTTTTATTGGCCGCTAGGTACGAGCAGGTAAAGTTTGGTTTATCAGTCACCTCTTTATTCTTGGAGGGGTGGCAGAGGCATTTTATACGCCCTCATTTCACCATATGCATTTTTTCCCACGTAACAGGTGGTGAGCCCATTGCCATGGTGAAATTGACAAGCGCAGGTTGTGCCGACCTGGTGTTGAAATTTTTCAACTTCGCTTAACAACTGCCGGCAACGGGGATCAACGGCTTTATGTGTCTTCGAAACACGGAAACGCTCATAAATGGAAATACCACAAGGCGGTCACCGGAGCAGCCAGAGATTGTTTACACTTGGGGCCACGGCACAGAAGTACAAGAGTAAGCTGACAAAACATATTCCTTTGCTTATGAAGCAATTCTTCATCCTTTTTGCTCTTGACATTTGTTGTATAAAGCTATCTATGTTATTCTTTGTGTAGCTACATCTAACTCACACTTTGAAAGCAAACAGCGCGTAGCCAATTTTTGTAATACAACTAAGCTACAAACTTCTAATAACAACCGCCGCTTCCATCTTTAAATTAAAGATAATATGTGTCGAAATTCAAATATTAGAAAAAAAAATGTACAATGTTACAAAAGTAGACAAAAAAATATACAAAAAGGTGTTGTGCATAGAGTGATGAAGTTTCACTATCAAGAAATCACCAGAAATAACTAATCTAACACACACCACGTGTGCATCACAAGATAGTGAGTGCTTTGACCCCATAGCACTTGGTAGAGCCCTTAAATCAAAATATATAGATATAAGTATTGGTTTGTATTTTGATAGTAGCTCTATATATATACAGTTGTTTACTTTACAGAAAAATACTATAGTGAACTACACAAAGAGCTTGTTCGGGACAAATGGACTCAATTGAAATTCCTCTCAGTTGCTTTAAACTCGAACATAAATTCAAGTATTGTAAATGTACCACCGTTCCTATAAAATATGAAAGGATAGCTGTTGGAAAAGTTTTTATATGCCTTCCTTTCAATTAAAATGTTGTAACATGAAGAAATTATTAAAATCACTTTTCATTTTTCTTTCAATACTTGCCTTTGAAGTGCCTTTAAGCGGAGAAAATTTGAGTTGGAGGTTGAGTTTAGGTTCTTAAGAGTCGTAATTACTAATAACTCTCCTTTCAAGTTGAGGTAAGGAATTAATGGATTCACATGATTTTAAAAATGGTCAATGATTCGAAACCGGTCAGGTTAAAATGTAAATTTTGTGGAAAAGTCAAGTGTTTTTCTTCAAAATGATAATACATAGCATTCCTCAATAAATGGGCAGTCCGACACAAAAATAACTTTACAATTCTAACCAATAGTTGTTTTAATTCGAACCAGTAACTGTGGTTAGCGCGTTCAAGCGAACAATTCTTTAGTTTTATAATATTGTAGCATAGAAATTAATTTTACTTCACCTACCGATAAAACATCTTGCAGAACATCTTTAGTTCTGCGAGATGTTTTATCTCACTCTTCCTTGTAGTGAAAAGAATTTCATTATTTTCCTTTAACTTGATTTACAGAGACTATTACAAGTATCAAAGGCATTGTATTCTATTGAGGGTGGGTGATACTGATTATGTTTGCGATAATAAATGTGGCAAAGGTCTCGTTCGTTCTCGTATAGTATTAAAAGCTACAATAAAGTAATTTTGAAAACCAATTGACTGCCTCTATGGCGCGGTGGGAGTGTATCCGACTGCAACAGGTTGTGGGTTCGATTCCCACCCATGATAAAACTTAATGTGATGAGCACGATGGTTTATTCTGTGTCTGGGTGTTACTTATTTATGATATGTATGTATTTAGAAATATTTAAGTATGTTTATAAGTTATCTGGTTACCATATTACAAGCTCTGCTTAGTTTGGAATCATATGGCGTTGTGTGAGTTGTCTCAACGATATTTATTTATTTATAATTAGTATGCTAACTTTTTTGGTGAGTTTAACAGGTCCCAAAACACCTCTATTAGGGCGGAAAGGTAGCCGAGGAGATTTAGTGGGTTCCCAGTTCCACCATGATCAGGTACTGGGCGTCCCCACACAGGCCCATAGTTTAGCCAGAAGTGGGTAGTTACAGACTACCCACTTCTGGCTAAACGGATCTCTCCTCGTGTAAAATAAAAAGTATGCTAACTGTACTATAATTTAATCTGGAAAAAAATACATGCTCGAGCGGTAGCATAAGTTCGTACCCTTGCCGGGCGAACTACAATAGATCGCCAAGCTGTCTAGGCATACTTGTAACTGATGAATACTCTACCTTATACTAACTCTTAAACGTAAGAGGTGGGCCTTACCTGTAGATGTGGTAGTGTATGAGGTGGTGCTTGTAGATGGCGCCTTACGTCGCCTTAGGACGAAAAGAGGTGGAAAAAATTTAAGAGCTGCTTAAGACCGCACTTCAGTAGTGAAAACTTAATTGGCAATTGCAATCAATTATTACACATCAATTGAATAAACTAAACACAGCAACAGCGAAGAGCATGAGCAAGACTTCTCGCCAGGGTACACTCGGCGTTCCCGAGTTCACCCGATCGAGCCTTTCACCTCAGAGCGTGACGGATCAGCTTAACTTACTACCTACGGAAAAATCTGTGATCGAGCGCCAAAAGAACATTTCACTTAAAAAATTCGTCATTTTGAATTGGTTTCGATAGCTTAGATGGTAAAAGCGTTTAGTGCGTTGAACCGGAAGACACAAGTTTAAGCTCGTTCCAGCTCGTAGCGCAAGAATTATACCACTTTAAATTTTGGATATAGTTAGCGTACCAATTGCTTTTCAAATTGTTAATATATATTATTTAATGCATTTTATTTTCTTTTACCAAGCTCAAAAATCTTTTCATAAAATGTAAGTCAATCGGAACTCGTAGCCGGCGTCAACGTTCGCATCCTACGGAAAACTGATTTCCTGCACGTCTAGACATGTTTCCCCTTTACTAAATTATACTCCACGATATAACCTTCATAATGCCTACAGGTAATAAACTTTTTATATTTATTAACTAAATAATGCCTATGGTTTTAAATAATAAAATAATTATTTAGTACTACTAGTTTCAATAGTCAAGCACAGTGGAAGTCAAGCAATTAATTTAACATCCGATAAATAAAGTAGTTATAAATTCCTGCATTTTTTTCGCAATGAAAACCACAGAATACAATGTCAAACATAAAATACGACTAGACTAATTTCGATAGAAACATTAATTTGCATAGATCAGAACAACAGCTCTTTCAGTACCTAAAAAAAAAAAAATAAACTATTTTCACGCTGTATCCCTGACGGGGTAGTCAGAGAGGACAGATCGCCAGGCTTCGCGATCTATGCATACTTATTTCGCTTCTTCAAGATTCATCAATCGCTTCATACACGCACGTCTGGGTATCCGAGTACTTTTGACTTTTCCATTTTTGAGCAACCTGCTCACATGGTCTTCATATGTAAGTCTCGGCCTACCCTGATTCCTTCTACCCTCTACTTTCGGACAATATATATACTCGCACAATATATATACTTCATCAATCGTTTCTCACTCATTCGTTGGACGTGTCCAAACCAACGAAAGTACTTTTCAGTACCTAAATGTAGTTATTAGATTGACTTTATTGTTAAATAATTCAGTGCTTGGGGTAAACCCTGACGTACACGAAAATGACTTACTAAATAAATAAAAGGGGACTTTACATTGTGCAGTCAGCCTAAGAAGTAGGGTACAGTAAGTTATAGAATAAATTCGTGAGTAAAAATTTTATGTTTGCCCTAATTTATGTCAAACTAGTTGAAGCCCGCGGCTCCACATGCCTGCTGAAGTTTCCTGTTCCCGTTTACCACAGGAACTTGTTCCTGAGATAAAAAGTATGTGCCTATATGTTATTATGATGCGTAAGCTAGAAAATTGTAAACGTTCATCAGACTCCATTCAGTACATTTTGCGAGAAAGAGTAACACACATCCATACTTACAAACTTTCGCGTTTATAATATTAGTAGGATGATACAAGAACAGTGCATACTTGTTTAAAATAATCAGATAATGATATTGTGGCCTACTCATTACACTTTCATATTTATAAGTTTAGTTATGTACATTATTTATATTTAATCATATTTATTCGAAAATAAAATTAGAAACATTATAATACATACGTGCGTACACTTTTACACATATACTACACACATACATATTTAAGCGCTCGTGGCCCCGCGGTCTCCGTGTTCGGTGAACGATCACTGAGGTACGCAACTTTCACTATGGCTGGTCGTCGGATGGGTGACCACTTTGTGGCATTTACATTTGCGAGCGTTTCCGTGCTTCGGAAGGCACGTTAAGCCGTTGGTCCCGGTTGCCAGTAAAATGGCAGTCGTTAAGCCTGGTTGAAGGCCTTATAGGCGGCTTAAAAAAATTCAGGTAGCCACAATCTGCGTCTGTCTATTTCAACACGGCAATGGGCTCACCACCTATTACGTGGGACAGGAATCCACACGGTGAAAAGTGGGCATATAATATGCCTCTGCCACCCCTTCGGGGATAAGGCGTGATGGATATTTATTTATACATATTTATAAAATACATCACTATTTATTTATATCCACTTCATAATTATAATATTATCTCTTATTAAAACGTATTCAATATCGTGTTGATGTTTTGCTACCTCAAGTATAGTTATCGTGCGTGCAGTGGAAACGCACACTATTTAAAATTATTTAATGTTTACCCACATCTTTACTTGAGCACGACGATACCGTATCCTACGTTCTAAAAGCAGTCTGAAGCAAATAATAACGCGCGAGGCTTGTACCGCCCGATTGATGTAATGTATTAGTTTTCTTCACGTATTGTTATCTAATTACTGTGTAAATGTGTACTGTACTGGACTTTGAAATAAGTCGTAAGTACATCCACGACGATTTGGTTATTTATTCACCATATTCATTCCATAATGTAATGAACCCTATATTTATATTTTACATTTGTATATGAGGTCCTGCTATGCTAAGCGACTTTCATTGTTGACCATACCTACCTACGTGGTACGGAGCAAATTACACATTTAACTATAGTTTGACCACGATCGGTGTACCGCTCACTACGTATAATTTTACACGCAGTGAGCGGTACAGCGGTCGTGGTCAAACTCACATACCTCAATCAATCAAATCAGCTAATCGCAGTCTACTGTTGCACGTAGGTCTTTATCAATAAATTCGGGAGGCTGATTGACCTATATCACATTGGCCTGACGGGTTGATACAAGGTTATGTTTTGAGTTTTCTTTCCTTTCGTCATGTCCTCGTCCACAAGTCAGCAGGTGTACCACTTGCACGTGAGACAGGCTTAAGTCGATGGTGTCCCAACGCACTCTCACTGCACACCTACGAGTCTCTATATAACCTTGAACAGAACTTCAAATAAGTTTTTTTAAAGTTTTACCTTGAAAGGTACAAAGTAACGCGCTTTTATGCGTCCGACAATTCTGACGGCTGCACTAATGTATCAAGTTAACGCCGCATTTTAGAGGTAAGGGGCCGTTATACAGTTATTGTAGACTGAACTGTTTGTTAGATTAGAATATAATAACAGAGTCTTTTAGCCATGCAACTCGACATCAAAAGCCAATAATAAACGTACTTATATTTCTTTTCTGTAATTCTGTTTTTAATCCGATGTTAAATTTAGTTTTTTTCAATACATTTAGGCCGGATTCGACCAAACACGAAGTTACATTAGTGCAACTAGTACGGGAATAATTTTACATCTTGAATTTGCCCGTGGGATAATTTCGTTTACGTTTTTCCAAATTACTCGAAGATTTCGTTAAACTTGGTATCGTTATTCTGCAATTTGAAAAAGATGATGAATGAATGTAAAACCGGACAAAAATCTAGGTACTACGATTTCTTTCACCTTAACGTGTAACGTCATAACAATTTAATTTTATAGGATATTTTAGTTGTAATATGGTAAAATGTCAGTTATGACTTATTTGTCATCTCGTACTTTGACGGCTGTTATTCTCGGTATAAGTACTTACTCCGCCAAAATCGTAAATATTTAGTCGAGTTTAGTTACCTTATGCTTTTCATTTTAACTTAGGGTTTTCCATTTTACCAACTACTAAGTTGGTAAAATGGAAAACCCTTTTACTATTAGAATAAGTAGAAGAAGTAAATCTTACTCTAGTTTGGTCGAATCCACCCTTAAAGTTTTCTACTGTTTTAAAATTTGTGAGCGTGATATGCTTAGAGTAGTGTGGTTGGATGACGATGCTACGCGTTAGTTTGCTACGTTTCAAATTCAAAAGACGTCATAATTGTAACTATGTTTTTTTATTGTAAGATGAAAATTAAAGAACGAGGAGAGATTGAGAACTCACAGACTTTATTTTTTTAAAGCAGATCATCAAAATGACTTTGTTTGAGAAAACTAGACAAGTCAGACAAATACACTCTTTCGTCAATGAAACAAAATGAAGTTCTCGACAGAGCGGCAGCTTGGCCCATGATCATTCATCGTACAGCATGTTACAAGTTGTTCCTTGTTTAGTTGCAGACAGCATGTGGACTGGAGTGGCTGTTCTTGTTACTTTTTCAAAAATGGCGAGTCTGGTAGCTAATGTTTAAAAAGTACGCTACGCTGCATAAACTACAAGATACATTCTGAAACTTCTATGCATCTACGCCGCAATAGACACTGGGTCATAGTCTGATATGAAACGGGTAAATTGTGGCGCACAAATACAGCGTAGTGGATATAATAATCATGAGTGCTTGCAATCATTTCCACATGAGAAACTGTTTTCGTGCAGAGAATAGACTGAACAATTTCATGCAAATTTTCTGTGCGCTCAAGATCCAACGGTCACTCTACAATAGCGAACAAAGCCGCATTCAATGCATAAAACCAGTTTTAGTACTCACATATCTACATGACGACTGGTGCAGGCAGGATGGCTATTGAGGAACATTACAAAAGGTATTGTGTGGACTAGTTTATCACGTGGTAGGGATCCGTAGAGACTTGTTCCGCGCTGATAACGCTGAACTGTCATTTGTTCCCGTCGCATCGCAGTGCTGATAAATTGGTGGGCGTGGTGACTGGAGTCTGATGTGACTCGATATTGTAAGTAAATTATAAAGACTTTTATACGCAAATAGCTGCCTTGTGTACTTCGTCCGCTTGGCATTTCTATATCCAGAACAGTTTCTTCCCACCACAGACTTCAACTGTATTTAAAAATATCCCTGGACTTACTCGGACAAACTTTTCATTAAAATGGTCACCAAGAAGTCCAAGTGTTTGAGTTTTGCGATTAGTTTTTATTTATAGAGATATAAACTTAACTACCTTCACGCTTTATTCCTGACGAGGTAGTTAGAGAAGACAGATCGCCTAGCTTCGCGATTCATGTATACTACTTTCGCTTACTGCAGTGATGCAGATGACCTCTGCCACCCCTTCGGGGATAAGGCGTGATTGATAAACATAAACAAACAATCATATTGATTTCTATGTTTATCTTGACAATACGGAAGTATTTTTTTAGGGTTCTGCGGGTGTTCAAATCAAACGTTGTCAAATTGTTAGTTGTAAAGTTCTCCAAATTATAAATTTACAAGTTGATGCCCGCAGTTGCACCCGCCTAGTGAAGTTTTCCGGTACCCGCTTCTCGAAGGAGTGCGACATGTGGCTCCAGGGTGTCAGCATTCTATACACCAAGTTTCAGCTAAATTAATTCAGAGGTTAGAGCGTGATTGAGTAACACACATTCTAACAGTTTCATAAATTTTAATAAATCTAATATTAGAATTTAATATAATTTAAAGTTAGCGTCTATTCTTTTCTATAATATTTGACAACTTGGCGTTAATTTTTTATTATTTAATAATTTAATACCATTAATGTATAAAAAAACACCGTTTTTATTAATTGGAGCGAAACGAGAGGAGCTCATATGCATCAGCTTCAATAACGAAATGGATGTAACGACATAACTCATAGAGTTTTCAACGATGTATATAATATTTGGGATTTTTCGAATCAACCTGTTACATGGGACAACAATGTAAATCATGAAATATGGGCTTTACCATATTTCACGGATAGATTAGGGATAGAGGCGTGGCAATATGTAAGTAGATTTTACAAGTAAAATCAACCAGACAATGTACAAATCGAGACGGAACTCGAATTTCGAATTTCATAAACAATAAAAATCTTATTACCAAAAAACAGCATGTCTAATGTCTTTGGAATTCCCCATTATATAAATAAAAGCAGAGATTTTATTTTTGACCTCCAAATCTAATCAATAAATGTATGGAATCTTTGAAATTTGGAGGTTATTTATACTTGACATGTTTTGATACTTTTGAAATTGAAGTGGATGATAAAAGATAAAGATAATCCGTCAACGTTGATCATAAAATAACACAATTTGAAGAAAATATCTTATCAGTATCTGTGGAGACCATGAATAACGTGCCAGTTAGGAAAATATCACATTCTCATCCCGAGTTTATAAGCATTATATATAAAATAGTGGATAAATGTTGTATAGATTTAATAGAATACGTAGTTACTTTCGGTTGCGAAGATGTGGACAGCTTTATCAGAGGAATTTATAAAGTGGAAATTACCGGGAACAGAGATGGGCAAAAAATTAAGAAACATTTACTCGTAAAATGGCACCCTGACTCCAAAAAGCGCTCATTCTTTAGAGAGGCATACCGTCGAGAATATCTATTCTATCGACAGATAATACCAACACTGTTAGAAATGCAGATTAGTTTTAAAATCATTGAGGGGTTAAAAATAAAGTTTCCTAATTGCATTTTCGCAAGTATCGAGTATGATAAAGAAGCAATTGCTATTCAGGATGTGTGTGAAGACAAATGGATGTTTTTTAACAGACTACAGAAAATGGATTTACAACACGTGTCACTAGTGATGAAAAATTTAGCTAAATTGCACGCTTTGTTTTTTGTACTAGAAAAAATGAATCCAAGAGAGTTCGAAAATATCAATGGTTCAAGTTCTAAAGATGTGCAGTATTTTGAGCCTGGCCCAGTACCTAAGTCTATGAAATCATTTTATGAGGCTTCAGTGGATGTAGTATTAGATTCTGTGGCTAGAAAGAAGTTGGAAGATTTCGGTCCCCATATACTGACGGCTTTATACAAATGTACACAGTCTGACAAGTACAGTACTATCTGTCATGGAGACTGCTGGAACAATAATGTACTATTTAAATATAAGGTGAGATCTAGCGGTACGAGGTGACCTTTATTTTTATCTAATTTACTTTTGAAAAACATAAAACAAAACCTTTATATCTTAATAAATAAAGAAACATATATCTATTACATAGAAAATCTGAGCCCTTTAAAATAAAAAAAAGGGTTTTATATTTACATAATCTGCACTTTTGTCATAATAATAAACAGAGAAACATTAACGGCGAACTTAAAAATGTATACATTTTCTTATTAACGTAATAAAGAAATACTGTTTTGTATAACATAAGTTTTTATGACCGCTCTTAAGAGAGATTTACTTCCTTTCAACTTTCGAGTTCATTTTTGAGGTGTTTAACTATATAATTTGGTATTTTATAATATAATGTTTTCTTGACAGAGCACGACCAAATTGCAGTAATCTGTGTATTGATTGACCCTGGATCCATTCCTTCCTTCCTGTCCGATTGAATCTGACGTTTTTAGCCTTTTTGGAAACGCCTGCCGATTAATCTCCCAAAATTTCTATGACTTCCAATAATGTCGTATTGGAAGGAAGACTTCCAATAAAGTTTCATCAGTCAGACGTGACAACGTCTGTTTAGATTGCTTTTATTACACACATTTTATATGAATTTTTAAAATTTCTTCCTTAGTACACATCTGCGTAATCCCCCAGTCCACTTACTAAAATGATTTTTTAAATTGTATTGTCTGATGATCGGGTGTTGTTAGATCAACCGGTCATATTCGCATTTTGTTATTATAGATGATTTTTTATTAACTCTGAATTTGTTTCCTTGTTTCAGGGTAAGAGACCAGTTGAGGTAATATTTATCGACTACCAGCTATCTCGAATTGCCTCCCCAGTCACCGACATTGCATATTTCCTTTACATGTCAACGGATCGAGAATTCACTTCGAAATATTACGAACACGTTTTAGACATTTACTACGGAACGTTAGGCGCTGTATTTCGCCAATGTAACTTAGATGTAAATGAAATTTATCCACAAACTGTGTTTAAGAAACATCTTAGAGAATATTCAGTTCTGGGTTTAATAGAAGCTTTGGTATCAATGATGATAATAACAGCGGAGAACGAAGAAGCACTCAGAATGACTGAATTGAAATATGAAAATTGCGATCAAGAGTTGTGTGAAAATGAACAGAAATTTCAAGATGTATTTGTTGATCGAGTGAACGGTGTGGTTAGTGATTTCTTTGAACGCAACTATTCTTTAGATGCGGTATTGTATCAGTAGTTTTAAATTGTAGGTATTGAATAGTGGTAATGTAGGAAAGTAAAGGAAGAACATAAAAAGTTATAAGAGATAAATAAAAAGTTCTGATTAATAAAGCGAAAGGAATAGTTGTTTTTATATTTGTATCTACGTAAAATTAAGTTTTCCCGTTCCCGTTTTCTATAGGAAAATGATCCCGGTAGTTTAGGCGAAAAAACGTTAGACAGAGTTAAATTCGCATTTATAATATTAGTAGGGATTACTAGTAGTAGGGATTGAACTAGATCTTCTGCTCACCTTTAAGATGATGCCTGCTGATCGACGACGGACGAGACCCTGGCGCATTAGCTACAAACTCTATAAGTTATACGTCAAATGGAAGTTCGTGCATTCGGGACTATACTCGTAGCTCGTAGTTATGACGTTGGATGCAACGGATTGGTAAAAATTATCAGTACCGGAACACTAAAAATAATTTAAAAATACTCAATTTAATGAACTATTTATGGGAGTCTATACAAGTTAAAAGGTTTCTGTTTAATAGCTTAATACCACGCGGTAGCAGTAGTAATTTTTTTTATAATTTGTATAGCTCAGAAAATTGTTACACGCATAAAAATTACGTTACGATTTAAAACAATTTACAATTAAATTTAAGTAAAAAACAGTAGGTACACAATTTCAATAAAGAGTTTTAAGTATTATTCCTCATATAGCTCTTGAACATGACGATTCTGTTAAATCATAGGAACACGATGTTACTATTACTCTCTCTTTCTAAATCTTAGTATATTCTGGGGTCTACTTCTATTTTGTTGCCAGGAGCAATATCGTTTGACTTTTTTTTCCGCCATTGCTAGTGCCGACAGCCGTCTGACCTCTTAATCCCGTAAGTCACTTGGACCCCGAATTCTTGATGGGCTCCTTACCTATTAGGAAACATTACTCTTTAGTGGATAATTTTTTAAAGAAATTAGTAGGCTAACTTTTATATTAGGAAACATAACATAACATACTTTCACGCCTTTATCCCCGAAGGGGTAGGCAGAGGCGTACTATACGCCCACTTTCACCGTATGCTTTGCTAGTGAGCCCATTGCCGTGTTGAAATGGACAGGTGCAGGTTGTGGTGACCTGCTGTTGAAATTTTTCAAGCCGCCCATAAGGCATTCAACTTGGCTTAACGACTGCCATGTTACTGGCAACCGGGACCAACGGCTTAACGTGCCTTCCGAAGCACGGAAACGCTGGCAAATATAAATACCACAAAGTGGTCACCCATCCGAGGACCAGCCATAGTGAAAGTTGCTTAACGCAGTGATCATTTACAGAACACTACGTCCGCGGGGCCACAAGCGCTTTCTATTAGGAAACATTACCCTTTATTGGACATTTCTTTTTAAAGCAATTTGTAAGCTAACTTTTAGATAGTAAAAAAAGACAACTTGGTTGAGGATGGGGATTGATACCGTGACCTTTGCCTAACACCAGGGTAATGTTCTAGCCACTGAACTACCCCACCGAAACAAGTTGAAATTCTACAGCACATTTCAAAAAAATATTAGTTTTTAGTGTCAAAAACTACAAAGAGACTGACACTTATCACGGATTTGCCTTCTCTTGTTCCCATTAAGCCTAGTTTTATATTCGTGACAAAAGAAAGGCCCAAAGAAAGGAATTAATTTCTCGTCGCTGCAGTTAATTGTGTGTAACAAAGGTTTTTCTTTGAATTACGGACGGAAAGAATGAGAATATTTCTTGGAATGAAAATAATGACTCCGAGAACAGATGGAGGTCTTTAAGAATTAAAGCTTGTGATGGTAAGCGTTTTGATATACCTAATTAGTCAGATTACAAAGTTGAATAGGCTTGTTAAGGTGGTGAAGACGTATTATCTTATGTGATTAAGGGTGGAGTCAATCAGCCAAACTAGTAAGATTTTAATCGAGAGTGACTTCTACTTATTCTAAAAATAAAATGATTTTCCATTTTACCAACTATTAACCCAAACATAAGGTACTTGAGTAATTTTAGCGGTGTAAGTACTTATACCGAGAATAACAGCTGTCAAAGCAGCAGATGACAAATACGTCATAACTAAACATAACCCTATAAAACTTGATAGAAAATTAGCTGCCAGCTGACATTTCACACTATTACCCTATAACAGAGGTTCCCAATCTACTGCCCACTTTGAGAATAAATAAATTTTTAGCGCCCCCATTTTTTCACCTACTTAAAAACCACTATAACTTCAAATTAAATTAATTAATTGTTGTGAGCTATATTACCGGAGAATAAACATTCATTCTAAAATAGACTTTTACTATAATCCCCAAGAGTTAACTTGAGACCTGAGCACAGTAGGTAGTACATAACGACGCTCAGGTCTCATGTTAACTCTTACCGGCTACACCTGCCAATGATAATGATTATTGAAACGCAACTTTATAGTATTCAGACAGAGTATCTTTTATTCAAAATAAAACAAACATAATCGATTCTTATATAAAAACTAATGTGAAGCAAGAACTAATGAATGTGATGCTGTTTAATAAGTTTGTTGATATCAGGTTCCAATTTACTCAAGAACAGCCACAAGTGTTAGACCAGAGCCACAAGAGAAATTGTTTGCATGTTAACGAACGTCGCCACGTTCGGTAACATGCAAACGATTTTTAGTAAGCAGCGTTGCCACAGTACTAAATCCTCGTTCACACAAATATGACGATGGGAATGCTATCAAGAATCGTTGAACGATTGACCACAATCCAGGGTACAATTGCGGGATCGGTTTTTGTAGCCAAAATTCTTGATAGCCATTTTTGAACTCGATTTTTATTTCCTCGTTTGTTGTCAATTCTATAAGTTCTTCTTCCAGCTGAGGTGAGATTGCTGTGTTGACATTTGAAAACGGATCTAACACCCAGCCTGGTATTTCCAAGTTCAAAATGTCCTGGTATCGTTCGATGAAGTCAATGTGGAGGTTTTCCAAATGTTGGCAGTAGGCAAACAAGTCGACGTTACGGCAGAATACTGATAAATTCGGAAAATTGTGAAACTCACGACTGCCCATATTCTTTTTGTGTAGAAGCAGTTTGGCTGCGAAAGCAGCAACGACATTTTTTGTTTTAATTAAATTTAGTTCGTTGCCTTGCAGTTGGATATTCATGTCGTTGAACCATTTATACAGGTCTATCATGTAAGCGATATCATTTTTTGATGTAATGAGCTTGTTGCGCAATTCTGTATCTTTAGTTTACAAGAACTCTATCACAGAGTCAAACAGGTTGTAAAATCGAGTCAGACAATTGCCTCTTGATAGCCAACGAACCTCAGTATGAAGCAACAAACGGTTGGAATTTTCGTCATTAGTAACACAAAGCTGATGAAATAATCCATCATTTAAAGAGCTAGTACGGATTTTATTAACTGCTTTGATGACATATTGTAGTGATTGAAATAGTCGTTTACTTAAGTTTCTAGCAACCAAATGTTGTCTATGAATAACGCAATGTACAGCAAGTACATCTGGAATTTTATTTTTTAAGTACTTTAGCCTTTATTGCACCCTGTCATAGCCGGAGCGCCTTTTCATCACAAAACTTTTCCAATGTATTGAATATGGTTTCGCCTTTTGTATCGTTCTCTAAATTTCTAGCAAACAATAGTTCTTCACATTTTTTCTCATGTTAATTAAATCTCACGTAAGACAGCAACAATGCTTCATTAGTAGGTAGAGTGGACTCATCGAGCTGAATTGAGAATTGACTAGTCTTCAGATAATTGCACAATGATCCTTCAATGTTTTCAGCCATTTCGTCAATTCGTCTTTGCACAGAATTATTACTCAAAGGAATTTTTCGGATAATATCTGCGGCCGGTTTATGAAGCACAGTAGTTATTACTTCCTTTATTGCTGGCAAAATTAACTCCTCTCCGATGTTGTGTGGTTTGCCTTTTTGAGCAAATAACAAAGAGATATTGTACGAAGCTCGAAGTCCGTCGTCATCTTGCTTAGCATCTGCCAAAAATAGTTTTGCTACACTTGGCTGAGTATTATGCTTCATCTCTAGGTCTTGAAAATATGCTACATTCTTGTCTTTCTTATCTGGATGCATTTTATTCAAATAATCTTGCAGTCTTGAAGCCTTCATTGCTTCATTCGAAAATGTTTTTAGACATAGAAGGCTCTGAGGCGACGATGGGTTTGTGGGATTTTCAATGAATCCGAATTTAATATGTTCCACAGAGTATTGCCGTCTCTTATTTTTTACTTCCGACATTGTTTTGTTTTAAGAAATACGTAAGTAAGTGTTATCTATTATGTACTGCTTATCAAATACGCGCGAAATGAAAATAAAATAAATATTCCGTTGTTTATATAGGATTGCATAAGCAGCACGCACCGACAGGAATATGACAAACATGCATTACCTCGTTTATCTCATTCGACGCTCAATTGTACTCAACAAGTATTAACAAGTATTCTATGAATCAGCCGATTGATACAGGAATGCACAAATCGGGTTATTTAACAAAAATTTGTTAAAACATGATTGCCCGCGGTCTATTATCTACGAAAATTACCTATTTAGGAATACTAAAACTATTAAAATGCGAAAGTGTGTCGTTTGCCTTTTTATTTGTTTGTTTGTGTCTACTTTCATTTCGAAACGGAGCGACCAATTGACATGATTTTTCTTATATTTATTGAATAAAACAGGACCGATACATGAACTACGCGGAGAGAAATATCGAACCGAGTTTGAGCAATCTCTTAATTAATATTAGTTGATGTTCACAAGTTGTAGCCGAGAGTCGAGAGCTCTGTCGGTGTCTAAGAGTCCTCCTAGCTAGATGAAATTACAAATCGCCCCCCGAAGCCTACACAACGCCCCCATTATTTTTCTGGGTCTCTTACCGCCCCCCTTTAGGCCTGCAGCGCCCACAAGGGGGCGTTATCGCCCACTTTGGGAAACGTTGCCCTATAAAGTTAAATTCTTATGACGTTCCAAGTCAAGGTGAAAGAATAAGTAGACACACGTATAACTTCATGTTTGGTCGAATCCGGCCAGTATTTTAAACTAGCTCAAGCCATACACTGGGCGCCTAAAAATTCTTATAACAGAACGTGGTTTATAAACAACGACCTATTTACTTTTTATTTACTCTTCTTCCAAAGTTTGAACTCTTTTGAAGAACAGCAGCTCTGTATTTTCTTAACCTAATCGTTTATTTACAATAAAGTTTACATATACTATTACTTTAGGAAATAGCCGCTGTACTCCCAAAAGTGTATTAATATATTGGGATTCCTATCCTAGTCTTATATACTCTTAACCACTATCTATTACTTAGTGAACATTGAGATGATAGACTGTTCTCTGTAGTAAATAAAAACTTATCGGTTTTTTTGTACTAGTGTTAAGATTTTATAAAACAGACATACTATCTTAGTACAATATCGTTATGTCTAAAGTGACATTCACATAATGAGACTAATGCGATCTCTTTTTAACCGACTTCTTGTACTATGTGATTGCATACAGAAAGAAATAGCCCTATCCTTATACCTACAATCATAAGCATTTCAGCTAGTATTGTTTTTTATACAGCAAACTACGGTTTTATTCCCAGAAAAGGTTATCTATAAAGATTTTACGGATTTACTTTACCTACAGATTTTACGGATTTACTTTTACAGTCCGAGACTACCAGGACTTTAATTGGTCGTGCTAATTAGTATCTAGCACATAAGACCTTTTAGCCTTTTTGTTACCACCTCACTAAAAAGGCAACGGGTTCAAAATTTATTCCAAATTTAACATCTAAAATAGACACATTTTATTAAATTAATTCGGCCCTTGAGACTCACCCCAGTTCCGTGCTTCGGAAGGCACGTTAAGCCGTTGGTCCCGGTTGTCAATAAAATGGCAGTCGTTAAGCCAAGTTGAAGGCCTTATGGGCGGCTTAAAAAATTACAAAAGCAGGTGCCACACGGCAATGGGCTCACCACCTGTTACGTGGGACAAAGATGCGTACGGTGAAGTGTGGGCGTTTAATATGCCTCTGCCTACCCCTTCGGGGATAAAGGAGTGACAATATGTATACTGTCTAACTAATAATGTAATTAATTTTAACATTATTAGTTAGACAGTATTAAAAGGTTTTTATTTTTTTATTTCAAACCAAGTTACAAAGCCCACTACACTCACGGGTAAAGTATATTCACTTTTCAATGATTATTCGGCAGCATTTTCCGTTGCTAGCTGAGTAGAATTGTGGTCCTCAGGCAATATTAAATCTCACTTTACGCTTTACCTATAACATGGAGCGCATGTATGTAACTTTAATAGTTAATTTTCATAAAGTACGCCGTACGGATGCACAATTTTAATTGTAATGGATATATTTTGGTGCATTGAGACCGAAATAGTTTATTGTACATACATACATACATACATACATATTGTCACGCCAATATCCCCGAAGGTGTAGGCAGAGGCATATTAAACGCCCACGTTTCACCGTATGCACTTTCGTCCCACGTAACAGGTGGTGAGCCCATTGCCCTGTTGATATGGACAGGCGCAGGCTGCATCGACCTGCTGTTGAAATTTTTTAAGCCGCCCATAAGGCCTTCAAATTGGCTTAACGACTGCCATTTTATTAGCAACCGGGACCAACGGCTTAACGTGCCTTCCGAAGCACGGAACTGGGGTGAGTCTAAAGGGCCGAATAAATTTAATAAAATAAAAATAAAAATGTGTCTATTTTAGATGTTAAATTCGGAAGAAATTTAGTGAGGTAGTAACAAAAAGGCTAAAAGGTCTTATGTGCTAGACACTAATTAACACGACCAATTAAAGTCCTGGTAGTCTCGGACTGAGTATCTACTATTATCTTTGTATGTACTATTTATTTTATCTACTATCTAATTGTATCTACTATTATTATTAAACAGAATGGTTAAGTTTAATTAATAGTATTTTAGTTCTCGTAGCAAACATGGAATGCTAAAAGCTGTACGTCGTCGGTCCGTCTTTTCACAGTCAAGAATATGAGAAAGATAAAATTACTCATGGGTTTACATATATTGAAATAGTGAAGCTTATAGAGAGACATTTATTTTAAACAACGCCATCTAGCCCAAAGTAAGCTAATATAAGCTTGTGTTGTGGATTTGGATAACTGATAAACATACTTAAATGTAATATTTCTAATTACACACACCTATGAAACACCCAAACGCCGGAATAAATATTTGTGGATCTCGCAAATATTTTTTTCCAACCTGAGATTCGAACCCGGTACCTTAGCGCGGCAGTTGCATATACTATCACTGCACCTCCGAGGCAGTCAAGAAAGAGAGTAAAATAAAAATAAAATCTGGTAAACTTCTCCGAAAAAAATGTTATAACTTGCTAACACAAGTATTCAATTAAGGTATCCATTTGTAAAAAAATAAGTTGTACAACTTGGTATTAGGACATCTCACTCAATTAAAAAAACAATGACGCTCTGAAGATGCTACCTTTTTTTTTTGTCTATGACGCCTTATCCCCGAAGGAGAGGCAGAGGCATATTATATGCCCACTTTTAACCATGTGCATTCCTGTCCCACGTAAAAGGTGGTGAGCCCATTGCCTTGTTGAAGAAGACAAACGCTGGTTGTGACTACCTGCTGTTGAAAATTTTCAAGCCGCCCATAAGGCCTTCAACTCAACTTAATGTTACTAGCAACCGGGATCAACGGCTTAACGTGCCATCCGAAGCACGGAAACGCACGCAAATGAAAATGCCACAAAGTGGATGATAAGATGGTAAGACGCTATCTAAATAATAGATATGTATGAAGAATGTTTGAAAATGCTAGCTAAAAAGAAATGTATAGTGAAGTTAGGTACAGTAACTTAACTTAACTATAACATAACTATCTTCACGCTGTATCCCTGATGGGGTAGTCAGAGAGGACAGATCGCCAGGCTTCGCGATCCATGCATACTTCTTTCGCTTCTTCGAGATTCATCAATCGTTTAATACACGCACGTCTGGGTATCCGAGTACTTTTGACTTTTCCGTTATTGAGCAATCTGCTCACGTGGTCTTCATATGTAAGTCTCGGCCTACCCTGACCTCTTCTACCCTCTGCTTTCGCACAACATATATTCTTCGTCAATCGTTCCTCACTCATTCGTTGGACGTGTCCAAACCAACGGAGCACGCCCTTTTCCAGCTTAACGCTGACACTTTCATTCAAACCTGCCATATTGCGTATCACTTCGTTACGTATTCGGTCGGCCAAGGTAACGCCGCACAATTTTCGAAGTGATCGCATCTCCACAGCATTCAATTTACTTTCATGCATCTGCTGACATACCCAGGTTTCGCTACCGTAAAGCAAAGTTGGCACTAGCACTGCGTTATGAATCGCCAGTCGTGCTTCTTTTACGATGCTTTGTCGCTTTACTAATTGGGACAAAGCACCGTTAACTCTGTTTCCGGCAGCTACTCGCCGTTCTACATCCGAATCACATCTTCCATCCGCGCTAAACATACTCCCTAAATCCACAATTTCATTCACTTGCTCTAGACGTTCCTGGTTTTCCCTAATCTCGCATTTAGTTCTTACGTCATCTCTTTCAAATATTAGAACCTTAGTCTTACTTGCATTCAAGCGAAGACCCTTACTTTCACACTCCTCTTTCATATTAGTGACTAATGCCTGACGGTCGGCTTCTGATGAGGCCATGAGCACCGCATCATCAGCGTACAACAGACAGTTTACTGAAAAGTCACCCAAATTCACACCCATATCACAATCTTTCAACTTCTGCAGGCAACTGTCCAGATACACTATGAACAGCCAGGCGGACATGACACAACCCTGTTTGACGCCTGTATAGACATCAAAAAGAGGTGTCACATCCCCCTACTCGCACGCAAGACTTACAGTCCTTATAAAGCGACTGGATTGCCCGCAGCAGCGAGCCGTCCACACCATATACGG
This sequence comes from Thumatha senex, assembly GCA_948477245.1. Classification (NCBI taxonomy): domain Eukaryota; kingdom Metazoa; phylum Arthropoda; class Insecta; order Lepidoptera; family Erebidae; genus Thumatha; species Thumatha senex. The sequence goes on from OX419735.1 coordinate 12,310,558, forward strand.
GCAGCAAATCCCACAGAGTTTCCCTCACAACGTTATCAAATGCTTTCTCCAGATCCACAAAAGCGCAGAAAACCCTCTGGCTAATAGCCAGAAACTTCTCCGCGATCATGCGGAGAGAAAACACTTGATCCATGCAACCTCTTCCACGTCGGAATCCGCATTGAGCCTCCCATAAATACCTTTCAGACTTTTCTTGCATTCTTGCCGTTATAATCTTTGCATACACCTTACTAGCTAAGCTGACCAAGCTGATCGCCCTGTAGCTGGAGCAGTTTAGGCGCGAGCCTTTCCCTTTGTAGATAGGTACTACAACTGCTATTCGCCAGTCATCTGGGACCTCACCCGTCCGCCAGCACAAGTTGCATAACACTATGTCTGTTACTAGTGTCCCAGACGCGCGACCCACCGTACTTGATCATCTCAGCCGTAACTCTGTCTTTTCCCTCAGCCTTACCACATTTCATACTTCTTATCGCTTGTTCAATTTCTTTCATACTAATGACTTCAATGACATCGGGATCCGGAGCATCGAAGTGAGCTCCACTTCCCGATGTGGCATCTCTGTCTTTTCTTGCATACATCTTTCCATAATATTCACTCCATCTCTGCAGGACGTCAGTTTGGTCTGTTAGGACGTCATTGTTAACACTAAGCACTTTATTCATACTGCAGATTGCCGAACAACTCCGGGTCTTGCCTACCTCTTTCCAGAAGAGCCTGGCATTATCCCGGAAATTGGACGACAACCTTTCATCCGCTTTCATTCTGCACCTTTCACGAGCTTCTTCTATCAGTGCCTTCGTGTTAACTTTTTGCAGCTTGTATCTCTCTTTCATATTAAAATCATTCCGCGAGGCTAAGTAGTCTAACCATGCTTTCTTCTTCATTCGAACTGCTTCTTTCACTTCCTCATTCCACCATGCGTCACGCTTATTACTACTGCCTCTTCTCGTTTCTCCACACACTTCTACAGCGGCATTTACCATACTATCCCTAAGGTTCTGCCATACACTTTCCACATTCTCACTACTAACATTGACGTTGCCAAGCTTTTCGGCTACCCTTTCTTTATATTTATCCCTAATGGATGCATCCTGCAGCTTCCAGTTTTTGATGCAATGAGTCGGCTCAGGTTTAGGACACTCGGTGCAATGACGCCAACCCGCGAACAGACCCCTTATCCTAGTTATTACTAGGTAGTGGTCTGATCCTAGTTCAGCGCCTCGATAAACCCTTGTGTCCATCACCTGTTTACGGAGCCGACTATCCATTAGGAATAGATCTATCATGCTTCTCTTTGACTTACATCTCCTCGTATACATGTGAATTTGTTTGTGGTTGAACATTGTGTTCGCCACAAACAAATCCTTTTTCTTACAAAATGCCAGAATAAGCTTGCCAGCGTCATTCACCTTTTTAACCTCATACTTCCCGAGTACCGACTCAAAACCATCGCGAGCGGTACCCACCCAACCATTCAAGTCTCCACATACTATAAGTTTTTCATTTCCTTCTATCACATTTAGAGCTTCTCTCATACTCTCCCAGAAGTCCTCTAGCTCACTCGCGTTCGACGAAGATACTGGCGCGTAAGCAGCTACCAGGAAAATCTTCGTCAAACCAAGTTTTAGACGGATCCAGAGGATTCTAGGACCTACCAGTTTGTACTCATATATACCGGAGGCCAATCGCGAGGACAACAAAATTCCAACCCCCCGACTGCCATGCTCGCTCTCTGGTACTCCAGACCATAGCGCGAGCACCCCAGCCAGGAGCTCCACGACTTCGCTGCCCTTGCGCTTGGTCTCTGTCAAGCACACTACATCTAACTTTCTCTCATTCATAACATCCATCAACTCATTCATCTTATCTGCCATTCCTCCCCTAACATTCCACACAGCTACCCTGCACTCCATCCTCCACTTCCCGCCGTGTCGGGCCGCGCGTGTAGGATGGCGGTCCCCTACGCCGCTCTGGCTCACACTTTTCGCATCAGCGGGGACGAACTGGTGCGCGTCGCCTCGGGGGCACGCCCTAGCATAATTCGTACTGGTGGCACTCGTGTTGGAGTGCCACCAGGACGAATTATCCTATATTTCTTGCTAAGTCATAAAATATTAATAGAAAGAAAAAAATATATTAAATAGAAGAAAAATATTAATAAATATTTTTCTTTTATTTTATAGAAACACAAAGCTACAGAAATTATGTAATATATCACCACACACTGTCTTCATGAAAAATGAATAGTTTTGTTACATTCGTCATGTCCCTAACACGTGTTACCCGCATCTTCCTTGTCAGATGAATAATGTGTGCAGTACCTACTACTATGTTCATATTGTTCATAGCTGGTTAATGATAAATTAGTAGGTACAGTGGAATGAGATCTCATCAATATTTATACATTGTATTAATTACTTGGCTTGATTAATTTTATCTACGTACTGCTCAAATTGTTGAACAATTTTAGCTCTTATTTGTCACTTAGTTATTATTCCCCTAAGACATGTATGTTGATGTATCATGACCACAGATATTCTTGAATAAATTACCTTTTTTTAACATGTGGAAGAGTGGAACCGACTAAATAAAGTATAATAATACAGTCTATATATATATCAAATAAATAATACATTCCTTACTTATCTGTCTAGCACTGGGTGCCCCGGGTAACTCCTCGGAATGATTTTAAAGGATTCCCGTCAGGAATAAGCGGTCTTAAAGTAAATAATATATTGCAATACACAAATCATGTTTTCTCTTTTCCATAAAATTTCGAACCGTTATTACCAGAACTCATTGTGGGAATTAATGCTTTGGTTTTCACTAAATCCATACAATTCAATACTCAACAGTCAGAGTTATGTATAAAAAAATACCATTTCATAATTTACCATTTCATGTAAATAGGAATGAGCAAAATAATTCGGGTTATTTTCCCAGGGTAAGCATTTGAGGTCTTATTTTATAGGCCTTAAATGCCTACCCTGGGAAAATAATCCGAGAAGGTATACATGTATGCAGTTTTTTATGAAGTTCTTGTAACTCTCTAGGGCGTGCTTAACACGGAGGTTTGATTAGGTCTATGCAATACCTTTACTTCCACATCAGGGTAGGATGGGCACACTCACTAAATTAATTTTGCTCTCCTTCCACGCGTGTTGTGCGGCACGCAAAGGTCTGTAGACAAGCGAGCAAGTACTATTGCGCTTGGGATTTAGTTGCCAAGCTAATAAGTAAGTTTGCTTAGGTTAGTTTGTGTGAGTTTCACGTAGTACCCACTCGTAAATCTATAAGGGATTTATGTTAACCGTATATTAATTTAGAACTGTAGATGTTTCGTACAAATATAAATGGATTTACTTCTCAGAGACATACTTATTTTATTCACATTGGTCAAGCTGTTTTTGTTTTATGAACTTAACATACACATTTTCAAAGTTTCGCCTTTATAAATAAAATAAAATAAAAAAAATAAAATTATCTTTATTTTGCACAGACCATTTCAACGGCACTTACAAAATGTCATATTTGTACACAAATACTGTAGGTATACTTTTCAGCACTCTTTATTATTTTGTTTTGTTTGAAATACACCTACTCATACAATCCTATATAGTCATGAATTGTGCCGGTTAATAAACATAACCTATTTTTTTAATTCTAATTAGAGTTCTTTAACAACGAGCAAGCCTTTCTGTATTTTGAGACTAATACCACCTGCATCTCTATTATTGTGACTCCTGTCATCAGGATCTACAGCAATGACCAAGTAGTTACAACGAGCTCGGCTCGGTGTACTCCCAGGACCAGTTATAATATTTTTTAAACCGCATCGAAATTAATTAGAAGATAATGGGAGGGAGTCGAAAAGCCTTAGATTAGCCGCATAGGATACATAACATGTGCAATGTTATATGTGAAGTCAATACATTTGTCATATTATTTGTAGCATATATTCTAAGTTTTGCCACCACACATGCTCATTGGTCAAATCAAATAGAGCTCACTTTCCCGGTTTCCTGTAACATAGTTCCGTCCCTTTTCCAAATCACGCCTACGAATAATATTCAGCTACTAAGAGGAAAATTGTTACACTTTAAAAATGAAATGGCTCTATTCTCATAAGAACATTATGTTCTGTTTTTGCTATAAAGTATCAAAACTTTGAAACACAGCTCCACTTTAAATTTTATGACGTCATTAGCATTTAAATTACTTACAACCACACGAAGTGTTACAAATTCTTTAAGTTCTAACTCATTAAGCCGTTACTCAAATAGAGAGCAATTTACAACTCGTGGAACAAAGTTCAATTGTAATTCAACCTTTACAAACTAATCGTCCATCTTGTCTCGATCGTGTGCACTGACCCGCGAAATGAAGAGTGTCTAATCCCTTCCTTAGCTGTACCAGGCGAAAGGCTGTTTAATCCCGAACAATGAACTTCGAAGCCACGCGTTTATTTTACTAGGTAGTATACGGCCATGTTTGCTAGGAATAAATTGCACGAAAGCTGTCTTCAACCTCGGTGATATATTCCGACGCTTGATTAATACTGAATACTTGGATTAGCACTGAGTTTAATTAATACAACATATTAAATTTAATACGTTGCAATTAATACGTGCAGACTAACATCAACTCTTTATTTTTCTTTATATTCCTATTAATATAAGAAATAAATATTGACGAAAACTCTGAAACAAACATTTGTGGATCACACATATAGTTGGTTCCAACCCAGGAAACTAAATTGGGACCTCCAAGCGTTAGTGTCATACACTACCACTTATGCCACTATGGCCCACTTGCATGAATGCTGGGGTTAAATAATTAATAATAGAGTTAGTTAACTCGGAATTAAATAAATAACTTTTTAACCCTAATCATGTCTTGCACCATAGAAAGATATCATCGGGTTAACTAACCCAGATTTTTATGTCACTCTATGTTATCCAACCAAACATTAATGATTAAACAAAGAATGAAACAGATATGTCAATCTCTTTTACACTACAGTTTGCCACATAAGACTTTTTCTTACACGAATGAATGTAACATGACAACCGAGTGCATTTTTATTTTTATCGTATTATGTTTGCACGGCGTGTCACTTTGAGGAGTCCGTGTCACGCATGTGTCACTTGCAACTGCATTGTCTGTCAGCTGCTAACCCAACGTTTGACGAATTAACCCTCAGAAATCGGTGAGTTAAAATTTTAGCGATTTAACCCTAGGTATACCCTTAACTCGGGGTGATGCCAGACAAATTAATGATTTAATTCGGGGTTAGTTCATACCTCTGAGTTATACACATTAACCCAAGATCGTGCAAGTGGGCCTAAGGCAGTTAGTGAGAGGTAGAGGTAATATGTATTTATACAATGTGTTAAGAAAACCCTGTCCGACCCGAAAGGGGCACATAGGCACTTCAATAACATAACCAAAAAAAAATTAAAAATCATATTATTTATAAGTATAAAATGGTTTTAATTTTATAATGCGTGTTTTTAGCACAGCACCTTTGTTGGCATGTGGCGACGAGTGTATGTGATATTAAAAGAAGCCGCCGGCAGGTGTAAGCTGACCTTGTGACCTTGCATTTCGGAATAGCCCTTTCACTTTTTAGCCATGTAAGCTACCACATTAAATTATTTTTTAATTAATTTTATTCGGGGTAAATTTTTGGAGTACATTTTTGCGGTAATTTTTTAGGTAATTTCTAAAAAAGATTACAAGAATAAAATCACATCTCGATACGTACCAATACCTTCACGGATCGGACAGGGTTTTCTTAACATATTGTATATACATACATACCTATTAGCTATTGCTTAAATACAAACGCTTTACTTTGGAACGCGGGACGAGGCGGGGGAGGCGTAAAAAAGAACACGAGTTCACATGAGAGCGATATTGCAGATATTTATCTTATTTATATTATTATTTTTATTGTCTTATTTAATTTTATTTTGATTTTTTTATATTGATATTAATCTTATGTGCTTCCGACACACAGTCCTGTGCAAGCGACACCAGCTATCGCCGTCAGCGTAGGCATCCGGAAACAGCGGAACGGTCGGTACTCTTCCCCGCCTTACCGGAGAGAGTTTGCCAGTAGTGTTGACTACGTTATGTGTAAGTGTAGTACCACACTGTCAGTTTGAAAACAAAACGTAACTGTATATAAGCTACTTTTTAATTACCTAAAAGACGTCTTATTCCTTGGGCGTCATTGGGCGTCCTCTAATCATCATTTGTGAGAAAATCTTATTTCACGCGGTCCCTATTCCTGTTTATTTTTCTCAGTCGTCTCATTTAAAAATTACACTGTATTATATTATTTACTTAGTCCCTTAGTATTAAAAATACTTTATATTTTTAACACTCGGGCAATAGGTAATTTTCTGACACTAAGTAATTTGTACTAGTGGTTCTGTGAACCGTAGACAACGAAATATTTTTTTTTGTTAATTTACATACAAATCATAATTATTTTTTTTCGTTTTGAGCGCTCTTGCCAACCACTACGGGACCATTTCCCCTCTCCTGCTTCCATTTCCCCCCCGATCAAAAAACCCCCTCGCTAAAAGTTGTTGTCTACATAAAGGATTGTCCATGCCAAGTTGCATGCAAATCCGATGAAAAATGCGACCTGTAGACTGAATGGACGGACGGACATCAATAGCATTTTTCCCGTACCAGTGGAGTTACAAAGGAGATTTTCGTCGGCTCGCTACGCTCGCCTCCTCAGTCAATTAAATTTGACAGTAAATTTGTTAAAAAGTCACCCTGCCGAATTTACAGGTAAACAGGTAGTCATATTGGTATTTTTTTTATTTGACAATTCAGTAATAAAGCAAATTAATCTATTTATATTATTACTTTGAATAGATATTTTATATTGATCTTGATACAGATAAAAATTCTATTTTTTTAAAAGTTTAGGAGGCGACAAGCATCACTCTTAAAGTTAAATAAATAAATAAATAAATATCCATCACGCCTTATCCCCGAAGGGGTGGCAGAGGCATATTATATGCCCACTTTTCACCGTGTGGATTCCTGTCCCACGTAATAGGTGGTGAGACCATTGCCGTGTTGAAATAGACAGACGCAGGTTGTGGCAACCTGCTGTTGAAATTTTTTAAGCCGCCTATAAGGCCTTCAACCAGGCTTAACGACTGCCATTTTACTGGCAACCGGGACCAACGGCTTAACGTGCCTTCCGAAGCACGGAAACGCTCGCAAATGTAAATGCCACAAAGTGGTCACCCATCCGACGACCAGCCATAGTGAAAGTTGCGTACCTCAGTGATCGTTTACCGAACACTGAGACCGCGGGGCCACGAGCGCTTCTTAAGAACTTAAGAACTCTTAAAGTTTGCATATAAATAACTTCCGTAGAAACAAAATTTGATAACAAATTGCTGAAGTTAATCGCGCCGTATATGTGTAGGCACTCCAAGTATACGAGTCATCGCACTTTAAATTCCAACTCGAGCGGGGCGAAGCGGGCAAAGTTACAATTCTCGCGCTCACTCAGCCTTGAGTGGGGCAAGCGGGCCGCGGGGCAGGCGGCATTAGCGGGGGAAAAATTAGATTTAACCCCAACACCATCGCCCGAGAGGTTTTACCTACACATCTATGTCCCTTTTAGCTCCTCCACAACAGTTTATTCATTTTATATTTTCTCTTGGCCACGTAAAACGAATCTGGTATATTTCTTAATTTTAGAGAACGGTCGTCGACTGTGATAAGTTGTTTTTGTGTTTCATTTTTCTATTTTCATGTTAGTAAATTGGATGGAAGTTATAGTTTATATTGGCAATAATGTACTGATGATGTTGTATTTTTATGTGGTGAAAGAGTAAGAAATTTTTGAGATTTATTACTAAGTTTTTACTAACTTATTTTTATTTACTTGGTTGACTGAATACGTAAAGAAGTTATACGCAATTTGGCAGGTTTGAATGAAAGTTAAGCTGAAAATGGGCGTGCTCCGTTGGTTTGGACACGTCCAACGAATGAGTGAGGAACGATTGACGAAGAAGATTTATTGTGCAAAAATAGAGGGTAGAAGGAGTCAGGGCAGGCCGAGACTTATATATGAAGACTGTAAGAATACTGTGTAAGAATGTAGCTTATACATCATAATAACACATATTTTTATCCTGGAAACAAGTTATTGTGGGAAACGGGAATGAGAAAACTTCATCACGCGGGGAGAGCTGCGGGTGTCAACTAGTATATAGCGGGATAAAAAGTAGCCTATGTGTTATTCTGATGTATAAGCTACATTATTGTAAAGTTTCATTAAAATCCATTTGGTAGTTTTTACGTGAAAAAGTAACAAACATCCATACTTACGAACTTTCACGTTTATAATATTAGTAGGATTTCAACAAAAAATCAGTGGATCGTATAATAGAATTTTAGGTGCAAAGATAAAAAGATTGCTATAGATTGATGTTCGGGTTCAATGAGTTGTTAAAACAGTTTGTTTTAATGAACCTCGAATAAATTGAGGTTATCAAAACTCGAATCTTGTTTTTGTTTTATATTTTTATCAAAGTTGCGTCCTTTAGATTATTTCCATAGATTTAGGGTTTATTTTATATACTGGACTGCTTATTTTTAGACATTATTGAAGCAACAGGCGCCTGAACATTCTATTTACCTTATTACGGGTTCCTATACCAGGCTCTCTACCAGTAACATATCGTGTTTGGGTTAGATTGTTTTTATTCCTGTACAACATTTGAACATTTTATTCCGAATAGTTCAAACAACTGAGTTAACTGAATAAATGCGGATTTAATAGGAATGATTTTTGGATTAATGGTCTTTATTGTAACGGACACGGCTCAGGTCAAAATATTTAAGCTAAAGTCTATCAACAACTTGAGTAGTTCGTGTCGTCATTAAGGTCTTGGGTTCAATTCTATTTATTCATATTGTGATCATTATATTGAATCGAAATTTGTTACTTGGACGTACGATTGTATATATACCTAACTAGCTGACCTGCCCAGCTTCGTCCGTGACCTACATCGAACCCCGGGGCACCCATTTAGTCCCGTCGCTTATTACTTTTCCAAAAATGTATGAAAGTATCCCGATTTGTTGACATTTATAATTACTGCTCCGCTCTCCTGTGTAGTGGCGTGATGATATATAGCTTAGAACCTTCCTCAATAAATGAGCTATATAAAACAAAAAGATTTTTTCCAATTGGTCCAGCTTTTCACGCATGATGACGTGACCAAGGGAAATAGGAATTCATTTTTATAAATATACTAGCTTACCTGCCGGGCTTCGTCCGTGACATACTTCCAACCCCGTGGCATCCTATTAATCCCGTCGCTAATAACTTTTCCACAAATGTATGAAAGTTTACCCCAATTTGTTGACATTTATGATTACTGCTCCGCTGTCCTGTGTAGTGTCGTGATGATATATAGCTAAGAACCTTCCTCAATAAACGGGCTATCCAATACAAAAATAATTCTTCAAATCGGTCCAGCCGTTCACGCGTGATGGCGTGACCAAGGGAAATAGGAATTCATTTTTATAAATATAACATAGATAGATATGTTAGATATACTGCCTCGATAGCGTAAATGGTAGTGTATTGCAACTGATGCACTGAGGTCCCGGGACCACTTTTCATCAAGTGGGCCGTATGCTTGTCTGCCACGTCAGTGATATAAAAATAAATTATGTAGTAAGTATATTTAGCAGCTGTAGACCGTGTACACTTCTAAGGTAATCTTGAACGTGCTTATACCTAATAATTTCGTAAATTATACCCTGTTGTAAGTGTTCCGGTGGTTCTTCAACATCACATTATTATTTTACGTTGGAGGGCCTCGTAAATATCGTTGCGAATCAGGTACAGTTTCAAAGTTACCTCAAAGAGTACCTTAGAAAAATAAGGCTTTGAAACTGACAAATTATTGGAACCTGCATGGTTGGAGATACTTTACATTTTAATCTTACTGAAGTTACTGAAAATCAGTAACTATTTTACAATAGTATCTGACCCGAGTCAGGTGATATCTCGCTGTGATCAATGGTGTAGTCTAGGAGAGGCGCAGTTTTTGCCTCATATATTATCAGATAGTGTGAGGCGGGATTGCGTTCCGTCCGTAGTATAGCCACCACTGGTGTTCTCCCTTTCTGCCGAGGTAGGCCGCGGGGCTTAGTGAGTAGACAAGAAGATCGGGAGTCTCACACACGCTTGATGTTTTCGCAAGAGAGAGAATGTCGCGTAAAAGCATTCCCCGCGATAAAAAAAGGTATTTGGAAATTATTATCCACATATCTAACTATTATTGATAATGCTTTTGAGTGAGAGGGTCTAAGGTCTACGGGATTTCTGACTTCACTTGCGAGATGGTCTGACTTCACTTGCGAGATGGTCCCGTCAAAGACAAGGGGTTTGGAGGGTAGGCGGCAGCCGCTTCCAATAATGCTGTAATTGTAAAAAACCGGTCATATTGCATGTACGTGTAATGTAGGTTTCAGCAAGTACTAATTGATACGAAATAAAATTAACTTACTATCTTCACGCTGTATCCCTGACAGGGTAGTTAGAGAGGATAGATCGCCAAGCTTCGCGATCCGAGCATACTTCTTTTGCTTCTTGAAGATTTATAAATCACTTCATGCCTACACGTCTGGGTATCAGAGCACTTTTGTCTTTTCCGTTTTTGAGCAATATGCTCACATGGTCTTCATATGTAAGTCTCGGCCGACTCCTTCTACCGAGTCCTTCTACTCTCTACTTTCGCACAATATAAATTCGTCCTCAATCGTTCCTCACTCATTCATTCGTTGAACGTGTCCAAACCAACGGAGCTGGTTTTCCAGCTTGACGCTGACATTTTCATTGAAACCTGCCATATTGTGTATCACTTCGTGACGTATTCGGTCTATATACTACTATATACAAAGTAGACAATAATATACTATGTATAGAATATAAATAAAATAAAAAAAGAAGTGGGTAACTAGATTGAAATGAGCGATTAAGTTCTGGCGCATCGCAGGCCATGCCGCGGCACGCTCGCTTCGCTCTAACTAAAAAAAATTCTAACACTCCTCCTCGCTTAGGTCGTCGTCGTACCTATTTACGACTTCGCCCAAGACCTTCATTTTGCGTTTTGTATTTTATGATAAATTATTTGCTTTAGGCGTATGACAATTAATTATACCGTTTACATTTATGCTGATTAAAATTTTGATAAAGAACATTAGAGTAAGTTAAAATTCTGCCAATAAAACCATTCTGTGTTTATAACACACTTCTTATCATTATTTATGCGAGAAAACTTTATGCTGAAACTGTTATGCCAAACTAAATTATGCTTAAAAGATTATGCGATCGAAAAGGCTCCCCTGCTGACATACCCAGGTTTCGCTACCGTAAAGCAACGTTGGCACTAGCACTACGTTATGAATCGCGAGTCGTGCTTCTTTTACGATGCTTTGTCGCTTTACTCATTGGGACAAAGCACCGTTAACTTTGTTTTCCTCAGCTACTCGCCATTTTGCATCCGAATCACATCTTTCGCCTGTGCTAAACATACTCCCTAAATACACAATTTCATTCACTTGCTTTAGACGTTCCTGGTTTACCCAAACCTCGCATTTACTTCTTACGTGATCTCTTTCAAATTCTACAACCTTAGTTTAACTTGCATTTAAGCGAAGACCCTTACTTTCACACTCCTCTTTCATATTAGTGACTAATGCCTAATGGTTGGCTTCGGATGAGGCCATGAGCACCGCACTAAGTCACCGTAATTCACACCTATATCACAATCTTTCAATTTTTGCAGGCAGCTGTCCCGATACACTAAAAGCAACCTGGCGGTCATGACACAACCCTGTTTGACGCCTGTACAGACGATAGAGATGACACAACTCCCCCTACTCGAAAATTAAACTTGTATGTAGTATGCTCCATACTCTCACACACACTCAGCATACGGCTTTTCGTTACGTGAGATATTTACCACTACCTGTATGCCGCGTTAAGGAATTTCTGTCGAATAAGGACTCAAAGATGCTAATGAAAGATAAATATGAACGTTGTTGACCAAGCTCTTTCTTGCCCTTGAGTTTATATTTACAACGTCATACCTCTGAAATAAGTTACGTAACCAGTATGGTATAAGTAATGTAAGAAATATTTAGCAGTTTAATTATGAAATCGGATATATTTTTTTACTAACGGGCTTTCCTCAAGCCTTATTTAGATATGTAACTTCTAAGTAACCTAAAGCCTAATTTGTAAAAAGCAAATGGCTCACATGGTCTTCATATGTAAGTTTTGGCCGCCTCTGACTCCTTCTACCCTCTACTTTCACACAATATAAATTCATCGTCAATCGTTCCTCACTCATTCGTTGGACGGGTCCAAACCAACAGAGTACGCCTGTTTCCAGTTTTACGCACAATTTTCGAAGTGATCGCATCTCCACAGCATTCAATTAACTTTCATGCATCTGCTGACAGGGTCCATATTGGGTTGCATAAAATAAAAAGGCAAAATTTAAAACTGCATAACGTTTTTTGCCATTCTCTTCGTTTCGCATAACGTTCAAACAGAATAAATCATTAGGCATACTTTATTTTCCCATAACTTTTTTTAAAATAATGATATACCAGTATAAAATGTTCACGCATATGTTTTTTACAATAACGATTACTAATCATAACATTTATTGGCATCTCACTCAATGGTATAAAGATTACATGTCGAAATGCCGACTGACTAAAAATGTTGAAAGTCACTATACTGAAGTTCAAAATGTCAACGCTACTAATATATACAAAATATACTATAATATAGAATATGTAATAAAAAATAATATAGAATATAAATAAAATGCTAAAAGAAGTGGATAACTAGATTGAAATGAGCGATTAAGTTCTGGCGCATCGCCGGCAGCTGCCGCGGCACGCTCGCTTTGCTCGCTCGGCTAGCGCATTGTGGTCACTAGTAATCTTACTTGTGTTGTATGACTTTGCCCAAGACTTTCCAGTGTTCAAGGTGTTCTTCACACATAATTGTGCGAGGCTTCTTTTACAAAAAATATTGCAATCACTTGACATAGTCTCGTATACATTATTTTGCTACCGCGAATAAAAAGACAAATTAATTTGAAGTAGTCTTTGTAATATAGGTTTTATACAAGTATCAAGATCGGTTGATACTTGTATAAAACCTATTAATTTATTAATCTATTACAAACCTATATTACAGAGATAGCTTGGAATCATTTGTCACCACATATTTCAAATATTTGAGGAGTTGAGCACTTTATCGAGTGTTACGATTATGTGTATAGTGATTTATGGTTATCCAAATAATGGGTTTTTGCGATCCCCATAGGTACATGAAAATTTATTGAGGAAAGTTGACTTGCGAAATATATGACTTTACTTTGGGAAAATCGATTCTTCTTCATCTTAAGCGTTTTCCAAGTTTCTCCCAAATACTATCAGAATTGGGAGCATGAGGGTCTACTTTATTTGGTTGTTGGAAGCAGTTATTGTTTGGCTTTAATGTTCTGGATTTTTTTTATACCACTGAGGTGGCAGTCAAGCATACGGCCCACCTGATGGAAAGTGGCCACCGTAGCATATGGACGTTTGCAACACCAGAAGGTCAGCGCTCGCGTTGCCAAAACTTTAAAAACCTTCTAAGACCCCTTTTGAAGAACCCCATACTGTAGACGTTCGGGAAAACCCAGGCAGGGAGTTCATTCCATAATCTAAGCGTTCGCGGAATAAAGTCTTTATCGGATTCGCTCTCCGGACGCAAAGTGTGTGTGTGTGGGATTGTTGAGAGCGACTGCCTTCTGACCTCCCAACCGTTGCCTTAGTTAGTCAACAGGTGTACCACTAGCAGGTGAGTTTGTTTGGGTCCCGGAGATCTTGGTTGTGCCCCTTACGGCAACTTTGGGATAACCTATACGTTTTTTTAAAATACTGTTCCGTGGTGGAATGATTAGGTACTTGGCTCTTATAATAAGGGATCATCGAAATAAAAACCAATTCATAGGACCTTTAGTGGACTTTTCCGTTCGTATTGTAGGACTTGGAGTTCATTGTGTTCATTCAGACGCGGTGGGGGACTTTATTTTGTAAAAAAAAGATGCAGGAATACATAAAATAGTTTTAAATTCATGCTTGCGAACTTTGATTGGGGATTTAATAGTTTTAAAATAATTAGCCGATTTCAAATATGTTGCTTTCAAAAATTAATTTAAAATAAATAATATAGGTTACAAGAACCAAAATTATTACAACTTTATAGCATAGGTATAACTGGAATCAAATATAGCTCACCCATGTAATACTATGTCAGTGGTGCTTCCCCTTTTCTATAAATCTGCTGTAGATCTAGTTGCCTTTGTCTACCGATATGCAAAGATAGGAAGAGAGTTATTACTTTATTTTACATTCATTTTCATCAATTTATCTTCTGATTAATTTTGATGCGGGATCCAAGATATTCGATTTTCTTATGAGAATTTGCCGAGTTTGAGCTCGGTGTAACTTTTTTTGGGCTTTGTCATTGGTGTAGATCCTGTTGATAGGAGTTAGAATAATAGGAATATGGGAACGGGATTACTCACAATACTACTTTATAGCGGTCACAACTCTATTAGTTATTTTGAGATTATAAAATAAAGATAGCCCGGTTGTTTGGAATGTAGGAATGACGGAATATTTGAATCATATTCCGTCATATCTTCATTCCAACCACAACATACAGTTTATTTTTATTAATCAATCACGCCTTATCCTGGAAGGGGTAACAGAGGCATATTATATGCCCACTTTTCACCATGTTGTTCCTCATGGTGGTGAGCTCATTGCCGTGTTGACATAGACAGACGCAGGTTGTGGCTACCTGCTTTTGAAATTTTTCAAACCACCCATAAGGCCAACGACTGCCATGTTACTGGCAACGGGGACCAACGGCTTAACGTGCCTTTCGAAGCAGGAAATCGCTCGTAAATGTAAATGCCACAAAGTGGTCACCCATCCGTGACCAGTCCTTGCGAAAGTTGTTTAACGCAGTGATCGTTTACAGAACACTGAGTCCGTGGGCCCACAAGCGCATCAACTCAATATTACTCAACTCTACAGGTTTATATTAATTGTATTTATGTGTCTCGATATTGATCGATCCTAGTGCAGAGGCTGGCTACCACAATTCAACGTGGAAACGCGGCGAGTCTGATTGCGCCGGGAACGGTCACGGGCGGAATTTTTTATTAGTTTTAATAAATTAACTTTACAGTGAAATATGGGTTTATAGCAAGCCTCTCTATACCTTCGGGAAAAAAAGTGACTGTATATATTTATATACGTACACTATATTAAAAAATCACATCAGCCTTCCAACAATCCGTATTTAAATGATGCAAATTTAAAACTACATAACATTAAAAGTACAACCCTAAACTCAACGGCAAGGCTATCGTTGGATAAGTTATAATCATCGGCAAAGCTTTAAGTCACATCTTCCAAATCTGTTCGAGCATAAAACCCTTATTTGTGTATGTGAATATTATGAGGTTAAGCGTTATACTCATATATCTTTCACCTTAGTGAAAACTTTAGCAAAAGTAATAAAGGACACATCTTGTTACACTATTATTGTCATTACAAAAATCAGCGGCGCTAACACAATATGTATCATAAAGCAATATTATTTTAATATCAACACACATATACATATTCAAAATCGCTAGAACCATAGATTATCTACGCATAAGCACCACACACAGAAACGCACACATTAATATATACCTACTCACACATGCGCGCATAGCACACACAAACACACACACACACACACACACACACACACATACACACCACACATACACATCTGTTTGTTGCCTTGTTAAATGGTTCGATTGGCTACAATTGCCTTATTGTGTAGGTCGTCTTTAACTGTCATTAAAAGATCATTTAAAAAATAAAGATATTAAGTAATACGAATCACACCATGAAAGTTACTGTTAACTATCACAGTGTAATTCGGATTGTGTTGTCGTTTGTCAGGATATTCTGAGTACTAATACTATCCGATTCACATTAAAGTAATATTTTAAAAATATTGCTTCAAGAGGTTGTAGAAGCGTAACTTGAAGGTCACCGTAGTCTGGTGTACCTACGGTGCGGTAACCTCTATTGTTATTTTCTCACAAGACGCTTACTTTCATCCGACGTTTTTACTTTTTGGTGAACTAAATACATAAAAATTTGTAAGCCCTAAATCAAGTTATCTTTTGTCACTTATATGTAAGTGTAAAAAAGTGTAATTCAGATCGTGTTGTCGTTTTTCAGGATATTCTAAATACTAATACTATCCGATTCACGTTAATATAATATTTAAAAAAAATGTTTTAAGACGTTGTAGAAGCATAACTTGGAGGCCACCCTACTCTGCGTTAGGTGCGGTAACCTCCATTGTTATTTTCTCACAAGACGCTTATTTCCATCCAATCTTTTTGTTTTTAACTTATTGGTGAACTAAATGCATAAAAGTTTGTAAGCACTGAATCCTGCTCTAAATCAAGTTATCTTTTGTCACTTATATATAAGTGAAAAAAAGAAAACTTTGTTTAAATACCTATCTAAAAGTTGTAACATAGATATAAAAGAAAACTTCTTACACCATTGTGTTGTAAGTAGAAGTATTTAATGACCTCCTTTGTATTAACTTCTAAAGAGAAGTCTGTTTCCTTCCTTCCTCGTAAAGCCGTGTACGTGATACGTGCTTTTGCGTTCAATATAATTATGTATAATACGTATTGAACAGAGGCAATATTTATATAATATTTCAAGCGGAAGACTTCATCGAAAATTGAAATCTGATAAATACAATTTGGAGGTTATGAAATGAATTGTTATGTTGGTACAGTTGAAAGTAACTGCTGTCAAACCGTATGAACTGTCTATGGGTGTGCAGGTTCTGAGAGTCTGTCTGTATAATTCACTTTACTTACACACATTTCATCTCACCGTTAATTTATTTTCAATAATAATGTATGAAAATTTTACCGTTTTGTTTACTTTATAGTTTCTGCTTAATCTATATATATAAAATGAATCCCTGGCTGGACCGATTTGGAAAATTCTATTTGTATTGGATTGCCCTTATATTGAGGAAGGTTATTACCTAGCTATATATCATCACGCCACTACACAGGAGAGCGGAGCAGTAATCATAAATGTCAACATATCGGGGAAACTTTCATACATTTTTGGAAAAGTAATAAGCGACGGGATTAAATGGGTGTCACGGGGTTGGAAGTATCCCAATTAACATTAGGCGCTACTATAAGAGTTAGAACAGATATATAAAAGAGCTAAAGAGATCCTAAGGTCATCAATAAGTGCTATCACATGCGAGTTACAGCGAGCTATAACTTTACTATACCTCTGGATTGGGCACAAATTCTTATGATCTTAGGTTCCACTATGGCAATGTCGTGGAGCTATAGAATGAATTTAGGAGATATAAAAGTGCAATTATGGAGGAACAATAGCGCCAACTGAGACTTTAGCGCTGTAAGAGTAGTATTTTAGTGACCATTGAGTCCTTAAGCAGTATGGTAGAGCTACATGCTGCTTACTGACTCTTTGAGCGTTATAAAGAGAGTAAATTTATGAATATAAACTCTACGAGAGGTATAGTTAGTCTATTGTGTATCTTACTTACTGTTATAGCGGTTAGAGGGTGGCAATTGTGCAAATTGTAACCCCTTGAGTTGCAGTATAAATCTACAATAGGCAATTTTTACGTCTAAGGATATCTTTTTTTTTTCAAAGAATCTTATAACATGTAAAATGAATTAATAATGATATTCCATATTCAATGGGATCAGTAAAACCATTATTGTCTTTACGAAAATAAATGGCGGAGTTGAGTGCAAAACTTTTAACTGATTTTTAGTGCAAAATGAAGCGGAATTTTCATTGCGAAGGTAAGTAAACTGTGAATATGTGTATATATTATTAGCAAATAATTAAAGCGCCCACTCTTTGCGGCGTATTTATCTAAAAAATATTTTGCCTCACATGGAGCAAAATATTATTTTTACTAAATTTGTAACAAAACTTTGCCTATTGACGTAAGAGTCGTGACCCTGTTATTAGAATGCTATAAAAATAAATACCTTCATTGTATTATGTTACCTTTTAGTCCGTTTTACTGTTTTTTATTAACTTAATAATCTAAAAACGGTTGACCAATGAATTTGTAGTGTAGTAATTTTTCAAAACTACTACCTAGCCTACGCACAACTATTACGAGTACTAAATTGTTTTTATTGTTTGATTTGCCAAAATTGAAAAGATTTGGAATTAAATACCTACATATTTCTGTCTACAAAATTTAATACTGTAAAATATTGCCAGTTTAAAACCTTTGAATATTTGTAGCAATGGAATGTTATTTTTTTAATGGAAGTTTGACTTTATTTCCAGATTAAACTCCTTACGTTCATAAACGAATCGTCAATTGTGTAAACTTTGCATGTGATACTAATTAACTTTTTTGTACCTACACAGCGAGAGCAAGTTCGGAGGCAAATAAAATAAGTACCAACCAATCAGTCTCAGCCCTCCACAAAGTTCGACGTGACATTGTGCATCAGTATATCAGTGCCCTGAAAGAGTTTATGGTAGCTTGCTTAGAACGTTAGAAGTTAATAATAAATGTTAATTTCTAATAAGGATCTTATAGTAGTAAGATTTACTCAAAGGTATAACACAGAAGCTTTGGTCTATATTTTAGGGATAATAATCGCTGCTCTACGAGTTTAACTTTCACACATTGCTCTTATAAACTTGCTTTGTCACTGTAAGCGTAATATTTATACCTAGTTACTTCTTTTTAACGTCGCAAACTATAATTGTAGCTACTACTCTACCTTCATAACACTTCAGGATCTATATTAAGCTTGCAGCCAAATTGTTTGTTGGGATGTCACGGACGAAGCCGGGCAGGTCAGCTAGTAATATATAAATAAACTATGCAGTAAAAAAATATAAAATTCGAACTAGTAGTTATTGACATTAGTGAGGTTTGGCGCGTATTTTTGAACATGACGCACGTTTGCCGTATTGTGTTTGATAACGGTGGATTATGATACATAAAGTGTTTTAAAAATGTGCATAAGTGAAGGAAAGTGAAATATTGCAGTGATAGAGTGAAAACGGCGTTCTTTGTGTTAGTGCCAAATCTCCATAGAAAGCCCAGTAAATAATCTATTGCTTTACTAGGGCAAGGACCAGGACCTAGGACTGACGACTAGACATCGACAAAGACTGGACAGGACTAAAAACTAAGAAAATATAAAAACCGAAAACCAGGCTGTATGGACAAAGTTTCCTTTGCCTGTCCAATATGGGCGAATACAACAAAAAAAATAGTAAGTTGAACTATACAAACAAACTCTTCTGCGTTATAATATTAGTATTGATATGTTCATACCAGCAGGGATGTGTAAAACATTAGTATTTGGATAATTACTAATTTAAAAAACTACTGCGATGTCATAATTCCTCTAAAAGTTTACCATTTGAAGATCAATTTCGTATTCAGAATTCTAGATTTTCATGTGTCTACAGCAAGAGAACATTACTTACATAGATAAGTAATAAGATTTCTCTACTAACAATTTCATTTTCATCCGAGTAGACGAAATCCTAAAACGTTTTGTTCGGCTCTCATATTAAATATGCATGCTAAGGCCTGGCCCTGAACCTTTGGGTAAATAACTTGTTTCATCTGAAAGCCTCTTTGCTCGTATCAAACGCCGAAACATTTGCAGTAAGCTTCATTTTATGTAATGTATTTCTGTAAAATACATAGGTACTGGGCTTTTTATTTATATCCATTTCAATATTTTTAATACTAATGTGCGTTGGTTTATTTATATTTCCGTGTAAAGGCTTTATGTATTAACGGGTTTTTTGAATTGAGTATTGTTTTATGTCTGAAGAGTTTAAGATAGTCTAAGCTGAAGAGTGAAAAACTTTTTATTTCGGATAAACATTTTATTACCACGGAAAGATACATTTGTAGACAAAAATATTCATGTGGGCGTAGCGAGCGTCTCCTATGTCACATTTAATTTGAACTAGCAGACCCCCGCGGCTTCGCCCGTAACGCACTTTGAACCCCGTGGCACCTACTCGTATTTAATCCCGTCGTTTAATAATTTGGCAATGACAATTTGACCGATTTATTGACATTTATGATTACTGCTCCTTTCTCCTGGGTAGTAAATAATAATAATAAATATTGTTGGCACAACTCACACAACGCCATCTGATTCCACACTAAGCAGAGCTTGTATTATGGTAACCAGATAACTGATAAACATACTTATATATTTCTAAATACATACATTATAGATAAATAACACCCAGACACAGAATAAACTATCGTGCTCATCACACAAAGTTTTATCCTGGGTGGGAATCGAACCCACGACCTCTTACGTAGCAGTCGGATGCACTCCCACCGCGCCACAGAGAGAGTCATAGTAGCGGGATGTTTTATAACTTTCCTTTATAAATGGGCTATACAACAATAAAATAATCTCTTAATTCGAACTAGTAGTTTCTTGGATTAGCGCGTATAAACGAATTACCAAACATGCAAAGAAACTCTTCCGCTTTATATCCTACTAATATTATAAAGGCGAAAGTTTGTAAGTATGGATGTTTGTTACTCTTTCACGCAAAATCTAATGAATGGATTTTGATGAAACTTTACCATAATATAGCTTACTCATCAGAATAACACATAGGCTCCTTATTATGCCGGGAAGAATTTCCTGTGGAAAATGTTCTCTACGCGGGCGAAGCCGCTGGCGCCAATTAGTATAAATTAGACTTTTTACGACGACGCATCAATACGATCTTTATTTACTAGTTAGCTATAAGATGTCTGCTTCTACCTATTGGTATTATGGTTCCGAAACAGTTGCACCGATTTTGATGATTATGATTTATTTTGTTTGAAAACTGTCGAAATGTTTAAGAACGGTATAGTTTTTAGCTATTATTGTAATCGCTATAAGGTTAAAATACCAATGCAGATCTCTGGCTAAGCTAGTCGAAGTTTCTCTACTATTATACATTTAACAAGAACTAAATTAGAACCATAATTTTTATTCCAATTTCAAGCCCAGTTTAACTAAAATCCAATACGGCTTCGACTCCTACAAATACCAATAAGAATAACTTTCCTTTACGGAATACGATAATAATGTTCCATGCCTTTTACCAGACCCAACCAAAATACCTCATCGTAGACTGAAGTAGCAATAATGTTTGTATAAATCGAACCTTGCAGCCAGACTTCTAAAATAATTACGGTCAGCTTTGATCCTTGTTGAAATATTTCATACGATTATTTGATGCCAACCCAACTGTGGTCGATTGAGAAACTGGGACGTAATATTTCGACTCTTTTCACGCAAATTTACTGAATTGCATTTAAAAAAGGAATGGTCTTTGGTCGTCACAGACCAATACAAGTGAATAGCCAAGCGTGTAATGTTTTTGCTTACGCTTTCATGAAATATCTATTTTTTGAAGAGAAACTTCTTTATCGAGGTTGAACGAAATTTTATAGCTGTAAAAAAATCGTCACGTTTTTCGGTTACGCGTCATGTTGTTTTGAAGTGTACCTGTGTACTCTGGTACACACACACATATTTTTTTACACCACTGAGGTGGCAGACAAACGCACGGCCTACTTGATGGAAAGTGATCACCGTAGCCTATGGACTTTTTTAACACCAGAGGTGCGGCACTCGCGCTGCCGATCCTCTAAAAATCTTCAAAGACCCTATTTAAAGAACCACATACTGTAAACGTATTCTCATTATGTACATACTAGCTGAGCCGATTAACGTGTTTTACTATTTAAAGGGCCACCAATAGAGCAAGGAAACAATGTCACTCCCTCGCTGTCTACTGCTAGAGACGTCTTACTTTGTATATTTCATACAACCAAGCGTATTAGGAAGCGTCACCGGTTTTTCATACGATAACACTAACTACTACAGACGAATTGTGGAGGCAACTGACAGGTCGCGTATGCTATTTTAGGTAAAAAAAACGCGGCATTATTATTATTACTTTTGTTGCTATCCGGTGCGAGCAAGAGGGAACGAGATACATTATCTCTGTGGGGCAACCCTTGTCGCCTAGGCGTATAAAATATTTTCCATCCTAATTCTTAGACCTACCAAATATGTACAAAAAACCACTACAAATTATCTAAATCTGAAGTGTTTGTTTTTTTGGATGAACACGCTATGTATATCAGGAACTTCGTTATAAAAACATGTTTTTGTGTTGAATAGCTCATTTATCGAGTTTTTTTTAGTGTAGACTTTCATAAATGTCAACAAATAAAACAAATTTTCATACATTATTGTATAAGTGACAAACGACGACGGGATAAAATGGGTGAGAAGGGGAAAGGAAGCCGCGGGGTTCAACACTAGTTGAACCCCGCGGCTTCCTTTCCCCTTCTCTGCATGTATTGAAGTAGAACACTCCGTAAACAGGTGATGGACACAAGGGTTTATCGAGGCGCTGAGCTGGGATCAGACCACTACCTAGTCATAACTAGGATTAGGGGTCTGTTCGCGGGTTGGCGTCATCGTACCGAGTGTCATGAACCTGAGCCGACTTATAGCATCAAAAGCTGGAAGCTGCAGGATGCATCCATTAGGGATAAATATAATGAAAGGGTAGCCGAAAAGCTTGGCGATGTCAATGTAAGCAGTGAGAATGTGGAAAGTGTATGGCAGAACCTTAGGGATAGTATGATAAATGCCGCTGTGGAAGTGTGTGGAGAAACGAAAAGAGGCAGTATTAATAAGCGTGATGCATGGTGGAATGAGGAAGTAAAAGAAGCAGTTCGAATGAAGAAGAAAGCATGGCTAGACTACTTAGCCTCGCGGAATGATTTTAATATGAAAGAGAGATACAAGCTGCAGAAAGTTAACACGAAGGCACTTATAGAAGAAGCTCGTGAAAGGTGCAGAATGAAAGCGGATGAAAGGTTGTCGTCCAATTTCCGGGATAATGCCAAGCTCTTCTGGAAAGAGGTAGGCAAGACCCGGAGTTGTTCGGCAATCTGCAGTATGAATAAAGTGCTTAGTGTTAACAATGACGTCCTAACAGACCAAAGTGACGTCCTGCAGAGATGGAGTGAATATTATGGAAAGATGTATGCAAGAAAAGACAGAGATGCCACATCGGGAAGGGGAGCTCACTTCGATGCTCCGGATCCCGATGTCATTGAAGTCATTAGTATGAAAGAAATAGAACAAGCGATAAGAAGTATGAAATGTGGTAAGGCTGCGGGAAAAGACAGAGTCACTGCTGAGATGATCAAGTACAGTGGGTCGCGTGTCTGGGACACACTATGTCTGTTATGCAACTTGTGCTGGCGGACGGGTGAGGTCCCAGATGACTGGCGAGTAGCAGTTGTAGTACCTATTTACAAAGGGAAAGGCTCGCGCCTAAACTGCTCCAGCTACAGGGCGATCAGCTTGGTCAGCTTAGCTAGTAAGGTGTATGCAAAGGTTATAACGGCACGAATGCAAGAAAAATCTGAAAGGTATTTATGGGAGGCTCAATGCGGATTCCGACGTGGAAGAGGTTGCATGGATCAAGTGTTTTCTCTCCGCATGATCGCGGAAAAGTTTCTGGCTCTTAGCCAGAAGGTTTTCTGCGCTTTTGTGGATCTAGAGAAAGCATTTGATAACGTTGTGAGAGAAACGCTGTGGGACTTGCTGCCAGGATATGGTGTGGACGGCTCGCTACTGCGGGCAATACAGTCGCTTTATAGGGACTGTAAGGCTTGCGTGCGAGTAGGGGGGGATGTGTCACCTCTTTTTGATGTCTGTACAGGCGTCAAACAGGGATGTGTCATGTCCGCCTGGCTGTTCATAGTGTATCTGGACAGTTGCCTGCAGAAGTTGAAAGATTTTAATATGGGTGTGAATTTGGGTGACTTTACAGTAAACTGTCTGCTGTACGCTGATGATGCGGTGCTCATGGCCTCATCAGAAGCCGACCTTCAGGCATTAGTCACTAATATGAAAGAGGGGTGTGAAAGTAAGGGTCTCCGCTTGAATGCAAGTAAAACTAAGGTTCTAGTATTTGAAAGAGGTGACGTAAGAACTAAATGCGAGATTAGGGTAAACCAGGAACGTCTAGAGCAAGTGAATGAAATTGTGTATTTAGGAAGTATGTTTAGCGCGGATGGAAGATGTGATTCGGATGTGGAACGGCGAGTAGCTGCCGGAAACAAAGTTAACGGTGCTTTGTCCCAGTTAGTAAAGCGACAAAGCATCGTAAAAGAAGCACGACTGGCGATTCATAATGCAGTGCTAGTGCCAACTTTGCTTTACGGTAGTGAAACCTGGGTATGTCAGCAGATGCATGAAAGTAAATTGAATGCTGTGGAGATGCGATCACTTCGAAAGTTGTGCGGCGTTACCTTGGCTGGCCGAATACGCAACGAAGTGATACGCAATTTGGCAGGTTTGAATGAAAGTGTCAGCGTTAAGCTGGAAAAGGGCGTGCTCCGTTGGTTTGGACACGTCCAACGAATGAGTGAGGAACGATTGACGAAGAATATATATTGTTCAAAAGTAGAGGGTAGAAGGAGTCAGGGTAGGCCGAGACTTACATATGAAGACCACGTGAGCAGATTGCTCGAAAACGGAAAGGTCAAAAGTACTCGGATACCCAGACGTGCGTGTATGAAGCGATTGATGAATCTCGAAGAAGCGAAAGAAGTATGCATGGATCGCGAAGCCTGGCGATCTGTCCTCTCTGACTACCCCGTCAGGGATACAGCGTGAAGATAGTTAAGTATAGTGTAGGGGATTATAGGTTTTTTTATTTTTTTTATTTATTGATCAAAATACATAATTTTTGTAATGTAGGTACATAAAATGCTACTCACTTAAACCACTGCGGTTATTGGGTGAGCAGGGAACGCTATACAAATGGACCATTGATAGGTTGAAAAAGTAGATCTTATTACTATGAATATAAAAAACTTACTTACTACTTATGGTAATTTGATAATGCGCGCGGTAGTGCATACTCACTTTAACGCGCACACCTACACACATTGAAAATAATGATCATAAATATGATTAATATATTTTTATACATGCATACACACAAAATATGAATGACTCGGGCGTATGCTCGTACATGCGCACACACACACATGCGCGCGCGCGCACACACGAACACACACACACCTCATTCGCTTTTATTTGCTATAGGCTTTCCATATAAGTACAAGTGGGATTTCAAATGAAATATTTTTTTATTAAACTTTCAATTTATTTGTGAATTCAGTTACCGAGACAAACTCCTTAACAATGTGACTAGGCAGGCTATTTAATATAAGTGGCAATATGTAAGTTATATTCCTACTTTTATAGTACCTGTGTAAACTTTAATCGATATTTTCCGTCACGTCCACAGAGTGACAGCGAGCAGCCAGGCTATATTGATTTTGCGGACAACGGGTCAATTAATCGCTTTGGTTTCTCTAGCTACATGAAAAATAGGTGATTTGGTTTGTTTTCTGTATTTGTTTATCATTTGAAGCGCTCGTGGCCCCGCTGACTCAGTGTTCTGTAAACGATCACTGCGTTAAGCAATTTCGGCAATGGCTGGTCCTTGGATGGGTGACCACTTTGTGCAATTTACTTTTGCGAGCGTTTCCGTGATTCGAAAGGCTCGTTAAACCGTTAGCCCCGGTTGCCAGTAAAATGGCAGTCGTTAAGCCTAATTGATGGGCGGTTTGAAAAATTTCAACAGCAGGTTCCGGCGCGGGCTGTGGCTCGCGCCGGTCCATTTCAACATGGCAATGGGCTCACCACCTGATACGTGGGACAAAAATACATCCGGTAAAATGTGGGCATTTAATATGCCTCTGCCTACCCCTTCGGGGATAAAGGCGTGACAATATGTATGTGTGTATTAGAACGAGATGGAAATTTTGACAATTTTAATTTGGTTACAATAATATTATTTACCAGTTTCAAAGCCTTATTTACAGGTGCTACTCTATGAGTGTACTTCATTTCCCTGCGATGTTTACAAGGCACTCCAGCGTAAAATAATAATGAAATGTTGAAGAACCACCGGAGTACTTAAAACGGGGTATAATTAATAAAATTATTAAGAACGAGTACTTGTAACCCTACCTTTGAGGTTCCGTACACGTCGCGTCGGTACGGATCCCAATATGAGTACCTAGCTTATTATTTTGAAGCGTGTTTAAAGTTTGTAAGCGTTCATGATTATATTACACATTTGTCTGTCTTGGTAGAAAGCTGACATGCTGAGAACGTAGTACAAAAATACCTAAATCACGGTAATAGGTCTCTTTCTATCTCTTTCAACACTTCATAGTGTAGAGAGAGATATAGATATTTCTGTTCTTAGTTCTTTTCAAACTGCCTGGATTTGTAGCCTGGAGTTCACTTTCATTTGACTGCTAATATGGTAGTCGTCAAGCCAAGTTGAAGCCTACGGGTGTGTTCTTCGTATCCTTTACTATTGTAACGGATACGGATCTTTACTCATAATATATAAAACTTAAGATTTTGTTTGATTGTTTGGTTGAACGCGCTAATCTAATCAGGAACTACTGGTTGGAATTATTTTTTTGAATATATTGAATAGCAGTAGTGTAGACGATATATATTTTCAAGCACACACGCTTGAAAATATACATCGTCTAACAACTCCAAACCGACTCCTGATCTGTGTCGTTCTATGGTCGATACATTGCACTACGGTAGGAATACTTTTGAGGATATTCATACTACTGTATTTTCAATTGCGCCTATATCCCACCTGGATTTGGAGAATGGGGTCTACTCCAACTCCAGGTACACACTGTGGGCTTTATTTGGCTGTTAGGAGCAGCTATCGTTTGTTTTTTTATTTTCGGCATTGTTATGAATTCCAACCACGTAAGGGTCTGCATCGTTGCTTCCTGCGTTGATCAGCAACGCTAGTAGGTTAGGTCTCCGGGGCCTCGGAGATCTGATATTATACTCAGCAAAAATTGAAATACATTTTTAATTTGTTGTTGACGCCGCGACGCGGTGAGTAAACATTAATTAACCTCAGAATGGCGTATTTAAAAGGGAAAAGTCGTTCAATTTTAATAATACCTCTAAATCTTTTATTAATTTCAGTAAGTACACCATAATAAAAAGCCTATCTTAAAATTGTTCGCAGAAATGTGTTTGCTTGTTATAAGTCGATTGCTTTTTTAACGTGGGCCTGTAGCCTTTAACACCCATGCGCCAAAGGCTACTGTCCTTTTTTTATTTCTGCGGTTTTGTTAACGTTTTACTGATTTAGTTTTTTTCGATTTCATTTTCGTATTCTTCAACTTTCCGTTTCTTCTTTCAGGAAGTTGTTGAAACTTAAATACAACTTATTCTTCTCCTCTTTGGATTCATTTTGTATTCTTCTTTTTTAAATTTTCACGCATTGTCATCCTTGTATTGAGTTGAGAGGAGTCACTTCACTACTACCTCAGAACAAATTATTATTTGTTATTAGACTACTAAGTTTTATTTTGTACTAGTTGAAAAATTGTCTGCTGTCGACTTTCAGGCAAAGTCACTTAATGCTTATATTTTAATAACCAACAAATATTTTTCGATCCCCATTGGACCATGTTATAGTACGTCTAATTACCTATATTTTATGTATTAAATAACTATAACTATAGTTAAATAAAACATTAAATATATAAATAAAATTTCGCCACTGCAATTAGGTAAAAAATGATTTAGGTGAAATTAACCCACTTATATTAAAGAGGAGTGTGAAAGTAAGAGTCGCTCGAATGCAAGTAAAACTAAGATTGTGGTTTTGGAAAGAGAAAACGTTAGAACTAAATTTGAGATTGGGGTAAACCAGGAACGTCTAGAGCAAGTGAATGAAATTGTGTTTAACCCTGGACGGAAGATGTAATTTAGTTTTAGAACGGCAAGTAGCTTACGGAAACATGGTTAACGGTACTTTGTCCCAATTGGTAAAACGTCAAAGTATCGTAAAATAAGTATGGCTTGCTATACATAGCGCATTGCTAGTGCCAATGTTGTTTTTCGGTAGTAAAACCTGGGTATGTCAGAAGATGCACGAAAATAAATTGAATTCTGTGGAGATGCAATCACTTCGCAAATTTTGCGGTGTAACCTTGGGCGACCTACTAGGGGTCGAAGTGATACACAATATGATAAGTTTTGAATGAAAGTGTCAGCGTTAAGTTGGAAAAGGGCGTGCTCCGTTGGTTTGGACACGTCCAATGTATGAGTGAGCAACGATTGACGAAGAATATATATTCTTCGTCAATCATTGAGTCGACGTAGGCCGAGACTAACATACGAGTATAAAGACCACGTGAACAGATTGCTGATTCCCTTATGGGGTAGTCAGAGAGAAAAGATTGCCAGGTTTCGCGATCCATGCATACTTCTTTCACTTCTTGCAGATTTATTAATCGCTTCATACATGCACGTCTGGTATCCGAGTACTTTTGACCTTTCCGTTTTTGAGCAATCTGCTCAGGTGAAGAACGTAATACTCATAATACGCATACTAATTGCTTTAAAAAATATTGCATGGATGTTTTAATTCCAGTAACACTCACCTTCAAATTTGTAGTAGGTATTTTCTAACAGGTATAGATTACAGGCTTGATAGTCAATCTTCTTCAATTCAAAACATACTATGTCATCATCTCTATCCAACTTTGTATCAAGATACATGACGTGACGCAACCCTACTGTTCCCTAGTGAATACGTAGGTTTTAGGTTAATTACTTTTCTCGATGAATCGTAGAACCCATAGCTTTTTATTGTTCCACAGAATAACAGTTCTCCTAAATGCTTCAACCTCGTTTAACGACCTAAGAAAATTTTTAATTGTTTCGTGAATTTCCTTCTGGCGTTTAGGCCTTACCATTTAGACGGCGGCAGAGGACGAGAGAAAATTTTGATTGACTAGTGTCTGAATAATTTGACAGTTCCATTTTTTACTTTCTGTAACACAAGTACTTTCTCTAGTTATTTGTCATCCCTCGAAAGTATTCTTATAACAGAAAAATACCTTACAAGAACGAGTCAACCATACGATGTTGACGATGTGCCCATCAAGATTTCCGTACAAAGTTGTAGGTACATATTATAAATAACTTTCATTTCAATATTTTTTATGGTTTAAATACAAATGTTTAGTTTTCAGATCTCTTCTTTACTTACAATATATTATTACTCTTCTTTACTTACAATAATTATACTATTTGCCAAATATACTAGCTCAACGGAAAATACTCTTTATAATTTGCTTCCCTTGAAAGACGTTATTTTTGTGGCATAAACGCCCGTATTTATTTACATTAACTTAAGAGTGTGATTTTTTATAGCTTTAAGGCACTGTAGATTTACTAAAGAGTATGTGGTTTTAATTTGTGGTCCAAGTGGCGGGAGATGACTTGTGTCATTTGTGACCCAAAAATGCCGGTCAGATTGAAGGAACAGGTCTATAAAGCCATCGCGGATGGACCGTGTGAGGAAATCTCGCATCCGTGGCAGCCTTCGCGTCCGTGACATTGCAGATAAGCAAGAGTGTTGCCTTCGCTCGGATGGTGACCGCCGGCCTACGTGGGAAACAAATGTCTGGCCATGGCGGCCTCGCCGGGTCCCGGTAAGAGGGGAAGACTCAAGAGGTGCTGGCTTGACGACGTAAATGATGACATGCGTGCAATGGTCTCACTACAGGGGATGCCGACGACCGTGCGAAGTAGAGGAGAAAAAGTAGAAAAGTGGACCCCGGCCGTCGCGAGACCCAACTGGGACAGATGTTCGGATGATGATGGATGTGGTTTTAATTTCACCTCGATATCTCAACGGGAGTCCGCTGTATAGGGTTGATCCGACTATTTCATTTTAAGTTACGGAACCCTTAAAATGTTAAAATTTGAGAAGAATTTGAATTCAAAATCATTCAATTTTTATTTGTATTGTTTTACTCACGGTTGCGTCCGAATCCTTAACTAAAGAGCAATATATACTTGACCACGATGTTCATAAATACACATAATTAATGAATAGCTACAGTACTTCTAATAGTCGGTTGATCAATATAATCGAAAATGACAACAAAAATCTTATGAACATACAACAAAACTAATAAAATACAACTTACAGACAAATATAAGTGTAAAAAAGTTGTATTTTTAATATTTACCTTTATAAAATACTTAAACAAATAGTTGAAAATAGTTTCATTACGAGGACGAAACGGAGAGCCCTCCTAAAGGTAACACCATTTAAAACTTGAATGTAAACCGGCAAAAAAGGAAAGCGACGTGAAAACATCAACGAAACGCGTGGAATCACACTAAAATCTTCAAGTCCTTAATTAAATTCTGTAAATAGGGCTGCAGGAGAAATTTTCATTTATTTTAGGAATTCATTTTGAAGAGGCTGCATTACTTGAAGAGAAAAATTGTCCACGATAGTCACGCGCCACGGGTATGAAACTCAGGGGAGTGTTTTGATTCGTTTACTTTATGCTTGGATAAAATAAAATTCAGGGTAAATTTCGTAACTATGTGTGTTCAGCGAATAAACAAATTAAACAAATTAAATTATTTTTTTTGAGGAAATAGTTGTTTACTTATTAGTATATTGTCAGAAAAAAAAACTTCTTACAGTCTAAATCGGAAGGCGCCATCTACCAATAGACGGCACTTTCTTAAATTACACGACGAATGTATAAAATTGCATCTCTAGTTATTCGATTTGTGATGACATCTGCCTAATTAGGTATCTGTGCAGCACACTTTTTGAATTTGCAACATCTTAGTGTTCAGCACCAAAGAAATCAAACGAAAATATTATTTGAATAATGACTGACTGGTACAATATATATTCGCGCTATCGTGCCGGCTGAATAAAAAAAAATGTTAAATTAAAAACTCGTAAACTGCAGTTCGCGGTTTCGCCAATTTTCACGTATTGTAGAAATTCATTATTGGTGTTGTTATGAAAAATGAGTTATTCAAGTGACAGTGAAAGTATAGAATAACACCTGAAAATATTAGAACTGACGCAAGAAATGTGATGGATAATAATAATAATAACCTGCAAAATCCCGGGGGAAATATATGAATGTCTATGGTAATTTTATTGAAAAATTTAATATTAGATCTATTCAATATCCATTTAGTTGTTACTCTATGTTTTATTAAACAACAATACCAACTACAATAAAATATGAGGCGCCTTTTATTTTCTCATATAGGGTGATGAAAAGTGTATCACTAGGGCCCAAAATATA
Source organism: Thumatha senex (assembly GCA_948477245.1). Classification (NCBI taxonomy): domain Eukaryota; kingdom Metazoa; phylum Arthropoda; class Insecta; order Lepidoptera; family Erebidae; genus Thumatha; species Thumatha senex. The sequence continues at coordinate 12,342,041 of OX419735.1, forward strand.
TTTTTATATATATTTTTGACATACTTTGAATCTCTTGCTACGTTCAGGATTCTACTAAAGAATCCCTCTCTTCACTCTGGATTTCAAAAAGCGCCCTCGCCGTATGAATATTATTTTACTTCCTTATGATACAATCTACTATTTAAAATACTAATATTTACCCTCAGCTTTCTTTAGCCCACCTCGTGATGCCTTCACCTTTGTAGGCTTTACTGCTTTTTACTTGTCACTGCTTATTAGTAAACTTGTCCGTGTAAAACAGCGACCATTATATATTATGGAGTGAAGTATAAATATTTTTTACATCTCTCATATTCGGTAAGTAGGTGCTTATTACCCCAAAATGGGGCTTGTAGGTGACCAATTAGCGCTCTAGGGTAATAATGTAGCTAGAAAAGCCCTAGGGCGGTAAGTAATTAAAAAAAAAAACTTCACTTTTTCAAAAAGTTCGCGTACATCTAACCATCATACTGGCAATAGACATCATGCATTCAGCCCAATGACAAAAGAGGTCGCTTCGCTATTCAGCCTTATCTTCGTATGAGTATAATAGTCATCAATTTTAAATTTCGAACGGAGAAGCTCAATTACGTTCTTGAAAAAAATAATTTGAAAATTTTAACTAATTAAATGTTTTATTCTTGTAATGCCGGTTTTTTTCTACTTACCTCACAATCGAGATGTAAAGCAGAGTAGTTAGCTCGGGTGTAAGCATCAATTGCACCCTCGAACTATAGGCGCCCTCGCTGCGTTCGTGCGCCTAAATATCTCGGGCTGCAATTGATGCCTTACAGCCCTTGGCTACTAATTAAATGTTGGTAGTTTATAAAGGAGTCTATCAATACGTAACGTATCGCTTAGAACACCACCGTAGAAACGGATGCGCTATTCGGTTCCCCGAAATTGGGTAGCAGTCTCGCACCTTCCGGAGTATTGATCCAACTCTGGTGTCAATAGCCGGAATTGCTCAGTGGACCCCAATGGGCTGTCGAGAACCAGATCCAGAAACGCTCATCATAATTTGAGAGTTTCGAGAAGGCCCCAGCTGAGGCCCGTGGAAGAATACGGCCTCATATTTTTCAAGGGCCATCTAGAGTCATCTATTTCTAGAGTCCCAGCGGCCTGATGAGACACAACACTTGGGCCACGTTCACTGTGCCTAAAATTTGGTCATCCCTATATATGGGGCCCCGTGCAATGATCAAGGTTTCGTTAGCGTAGCAGATTACGCCAACCCCCGGCGGCATGGTACCGCGTAGTTCCCAATCGTAATTGATCTTCCATAAGAGCGGTTTGAGGACCGACCCCTGCAGAACATCACTCAACATTTCCTTACGGACTACCTCGTCCGGGCCAGTTAGGTGATTGCCGTGTACAAACTTATTCTTGAAATAATATACACAATATTAATTTTAAACTAAACTACTTATAAGAGCAAACAGTCTAGTTTGATTGCTACTACTCTACAGTACTATGTCAACGTTAAACACAAATCCATCCAGAGATCTATACATGTTACTCGGGCAGTGACAAAAAGCCCTGCTATAACTGGACATCTATTCTAATATAATTAAGCTAAAAAGATTATTTTGTTTAAACTATCGGGAAATTGAAAATATAGTTTTATGTTGGATAGCCCATTAATCCTGAAAGGCAGGTTATTTATTTTCCCGGTTCAGAGCAGTAAAGTTTATGTTAAGTTAACAGACGAATTTCCATACATAATTGTAAATTATGTGATTTACGGGTTAAATGGATATTAAGAGGGGTGAAAGAATGTCACGGGTGAAACCAAGTTGCGCTGCTAGTATTTTTAGATAGCTTAAATTTTCGTCAGATGTTACACCCATTCTCAATAACTTACGGCTTACGAATTTACATAGAGATATCAGGTAACGAGCTATTGGTGGACGCCAATTGCAAAACTAAATCTCATTTAGAGTGAAATATGTTTCTCTGTAGAATGGAGAAATTAAATTTCAATCCCGAATACAATTTACCTACCCTCCGGTTATAATTTAATGTGCAGCCTAAAGCGAAATCCATAAAATCTAATGGGAAAATTCCATGACGCGATGAGGCCTTCAAGATTTATATTAGTAGCTTAAAGCAAGTGCGGTATTGTCTCTTTAAGCTTTATTATTGTATGGTATTCAATGTTATTATTACATCTTCATGCTTTTTTTTTTCGTTTGGAAATCCTCATGGATAAATTTTCATGCTGCATTTATTTTAATGTGTGACATTTGTGGGTTTTTTTACGCAGCGCCATCTCGCCTAAAGTAAGTTATATAAGGTTATGGTATGGGATCTCGAAAACTGATAAAAATAGGAAACACCCACACTCGGAAACAAACATTTGCGAATTACACAAATATTTGCTCTGACCCGGGAATCGAACCAGAGACGTCAGCGTGGCGGTCCCATACTATCTTACATGGCACCAACACTTACACCATCAAGACAGTCGAAATGAAACTTTTTATGTACCTATATCTATATATATAAAAGGCAAAATCACTGACTGACTCATTGATCACGAAATCTCTGAAACTACCCAAGCTATGAAGCTCAAACTTCGCATGGAGATTCTTTTTAATACGTAGTTTTCCGTTAAGAAGGGATTTTGCGAAATTCTACCCCCAGGGAAGTATAAATAAGCGATAAACGGTTGTATGGAAGTTTGTCATTTTCAAAGTAAGAAACATGAATTTATGTACACCTGGTTTTAGTTACAAATAAATGGGTATGTGTATCGTGGTTTAGCAAAATTTTACCTATAAGGAGGTAAACAAGGGTTGAAAGTTTATATGGAAAATTCTTCATTTTCAAACATAGCAACATCGAATTTCCTATACCCGTATTTTTACGTAATTAACACGTAGGTTTCCCCTAAGAATGGATTTTTCGAAATTCTACCTCTAAGGAAGTAAATAAGTGATAAACGGTTGTATGGAAGTTCGTCATTTTCCAAGGTAGTAACATGAATTTACGTGCACCTGTTTTTGGTTATAAATAAAATAAAAATTTTACCTATAAGGAGGTAAAACAGCGGTCGTTTTAACTGGCTCATTAATCACGAAATCCATGGAGCTAACTGAGCTATGAAGTCCAAACTTCGCATTGGGGTTCCTATGAAGGAGTTTTGCAATTTTTTACCCCTAAGGACGTAAATAAGGGATTATCGGTTGTATGGAAGATTGTCATTTTCAAAGTTAGTAACATGTACTTACGTACCTACACCTGTCTTAGGAGAATCTCCTAAGGCCTGCATTACCAGCGAGTTCGGTGTTCCCACGGGAACCGAAACTATGTCAGTAAACCACGCACAGCCTAAACATTAAACATGGAAACCTGACATTTGGTAAATGAATACCTTAAGTCTTTAGATATGCAATAAAAACGGGATTCCCGATATTTCCATGGAAACGGTAACTACGCAGATGAAGCCACACACAGTGTAAACTATCAAACATAGGTACGTAGCGGAAATTTGGTGAAAGAATTTATTTGTTATCTACCTTGAATCAGCACTAAGAAAGGCATACCCGGTATTGCCACGGGAATGTAATCTTACTAATATTGTAAATGTGAAAGTTTGTAAAGATTTCTATGTTATTTGGACGTTTGTTATTTAATCACATTTTCATGCAAATCGGCATATAGGTAGAACATTTCCGAAAGTTGATGCCCGCGGCTTAGTACACAAAAAGATTTTTTCGCGGGAAAATGATGTTTTCCGGAATATAAAATAGGTACCCTATGTATTAATTCAGAAAATGTCTCGCACAGAATATTCAGTTCAAGCAGTTTCGTAGGTATAATATTCAGTTGTAAATAACTCATCAACAAGTATTTCGATTTCATTCAGTTTTTTGTTGTTTCATAAGAATAGCCTACGCTTACTACGCTTTAACTAATGTCTTTTTCTTTGTCAGTTTATCTTAAGCGGCGCTAACGAAGTTGCGCGGGTCAGCTAGTGTTATTTTATATATATATATATCAATTTATCATGATAGGGTCTGACTAAAGTACAAGTAATGCAGATAATATTTTATAACGTATGTAGGTTCTTTTGAAGACGTGTAAATCTAAAGTGAGAATTAGTTATAATATGTAAATCGGTGTTCATCTGGTGGGTGGTACCGATGTGTGTGGGTGGTAGTAGATTTTAATCTATACGTATGATCCACCCACATACCCTGCGTTTTTCCATTAACCTAGTAATTTTTGTCAGTATTATTTGGTGTTCCAGTTTCGTTCCTGAGAGAGAAGCTCTCAGACCTACTGGAAGACATTTCCTTAAAAATAAATAGGAGGGACTGTATACATATTTCTAAATAAAGCTTCTAAAATCAACAAAAGACAAATAATGACAGTCATAGCTTACATTGATTAAAACTAAAAATAATGCCAAACATTCAATTTCATTATTAGTTTATGTGTAAATAAAAAAATAGCTTATTTTATGTTTTAAAAAAAGTCAATCTCCGAACTTGGGATCGTATAATACCTTCTATTTCGATCCCGATCGTACGGAGTTCGCATTTTTTTTTTTGGTTATTTTTCTTATGCTTATCTGTGCCTACGCTAACTTATTCATAACATAAACAGAATATTAAAAAAAAGAATTAGAATAATAATCCTTACTTACGTTAGTTGATATGCGGTGACATCAAAATTATATTTTGAATTCGACACTATAAGACTGACAAAAAATTTCAAAACGTCCGTAAATATAAGCGCGTATTTAACGTTTAATCTAAAGAATAGAAGTTGAAATAAAAGATCAAGCCATATTAATTGGAGTTGTCGAAAAGAAAAATGAGTTGCGCAATAGAAATCGTGCTTTGACTCTGAACACTCGTGAGCATCTGACGGCTGTAATAGTCACGTACTAGGTTCAATTCTGTGTAAACTATTCTCTTGTGACTTCATGCATTGAAGTAGCACGTTGGAATATAAGTGATATGAAAAAACATATGGATAAAATATGGGTAATAGAAGTCTGTGTTATTCTAGTAATGCAGCACTACTTCTTGCAAATATCTTCCTTTTAATAATGAAATGAAAAGCCGGCAGCTGCAGACCGCTACAGGCGTGACTGCCAGTTATAATTAGCCAAATTTTTTTATATCACCAGTTAAAATTCGTAGAAGTTTAACTGGTGATATAAAAAATACTGTTGTCGTATTATTATAGTATGATATCAATACTATTGACATTGCGTTTATTGGAGAGATGTCAATATCAGTATAAAAGCAAAAAAAAAATAAGAGACTCTTTGAGAATATTAATATTCTATAATGTACAGAACATATTTTTTTATAGCTCTTTCACGCAAAGAACACAGAGTAGATTTTGAATATAATTCTAAACTTACGTAGCTTTTGCTTTAGAATAACATATCTTTACAAAGTATAAAAGGCCTGGTCAAGAGTACCCTTAGTCGGCGAGCATGTACGAAAACAGCGCATAGTATGCCCCTGCCTACCCATTCGGGGATAAAGGCGTGACAATAGGTTAGTATGTATGTATTTTGATTGGGAACCCTGGACTTACTTATATTGGGCTGCTAGGTAAAGCCATCGTCTTACCTCAGATTTTTGGCATTGCTAATAGCGAATGTAGTCTGACATCGCAACCCAAACCCGTAACAACCTGAGTCGGTGCCTCGTCTGTTGGTCAGAAGGTGCACCACTAGGAGGTGAAGTTGATTTAGACCCGGTGAACTTGATGGTGGCATTATAGTATGCTAGCTACTAGTAGTAGATAGCATAATATAGAGTAGATAGAGTAATACTGTAAATAGTATACCAATAGTAGTAGTTCTGATTACCTCGGTGGCGCAGTGGTAGTGAATGCGACTGCCGCGCTGAGGTCCCGGGTTCGATCCCCGGGTCGTAACAAATATTTATGTGATCCACCAATGTTGGTTTCGGAGTTTGGGAGTTTGCTATGTATAATATGTATGTATTTAGCATAGCCTATAAGTAGGTATGTATATCGTTTGTCTAGATCCTATAGTACAAGTTTCTGGCTTGGTTTGGGCTAGATAGTGTGTAAAAAGTGTCCTACGATAAAACTTTTATAATATGTATACTTAAATATAGAGGTTATTTAACTTCCTTTGGGTTACCATAATGTGCTTTATTTTGAATACGTACTTACGAAACAATTAACTAAGTAGGCTAAAAGGAACTCTTAATTGAAAATTTTGAAGTAATCTAATTTCAGCTTCGGTTCAAATTAATAAAGTATCTCCTGTCTACTTAAAACTTTATAATACTCCGTTTTCGACCTTCAGATTTCAGTTCAGTTTGAATTTTGTTTTATGAAGTAAAATACATGTACTTAATATTTTTTAGACATTTAGAATTATTATAATCTTGATGAAAATTAATAATACCCAAGTAGAACAATGTGTTTTTAAAAAAACTCTCCTGGGAATTAGTTGTGACTATATTATAATCTATGTATGAAGGACAATGTGTATGTTTTGCACCTTAGAATGGCAAAAATAAACCATTAAGTACTTCGAAGTTGTGACTTGGCATTAAGGCATCAACACTACCTAAACGAAAAAGTTACTTTTACCAATTACGTAACTTATTACTTTATAATAATTGCCTCTGTTGAAGGATATTTAAGAAATCAATAACCACTGAACAATTATTACAATTGTTGGAGAAACGATGTTCATATTTGGAACGTGGAATGAAAATTTTATGAGAAGTAAAATCGAGCGATAACTGAGTGAGGTGTTACGTTCCTTTATGTAATGTATGGTATGTATGTACTTTGAGCATCTTTCGAGATTAGGTGTGATTGTATTTTTTTTAAATATTTTGTTTGTCAAATTGACTCCGCTCGCCTGATGGATAGTCATGGTGATATTTAGCGAATAAGGGCCACACCACACACAGTCCACAAGATAACTGACAACGACTCTCAAGTTAGGAGCCATGTATAAACAAATGTATACTCGGCTTACTTATGTTATAAATTTCTTTGGAATGATAAAATTTATTTCGATGCTTTTACATAATCTTAGATAATAATAGTTCTTAAACTCCAGTAGTTCTTCGGAACAGATATATAAGAGAGACAACTACTGGCGACTGAATTATACCATTTAATCACCTCGGCTACAATCTTTTTGTATAATGATACTTCACTCAAGTTATATTTAAGTACCCACATAATAACTATTACTTTCACTTTATTTATCGCACAATTACTAAGCATAAAATTCGCTATGTTGTTCTGTCATCCCCTCTTAGTGAGGCACCATGCTATGTAGGTAGTTAGATATTATGCATAGATTCGTTCTGAAACGCGATGGCGATAACATATACGAGTACATACTTTCTGCAGTTAATAATAAAGATATTCATTGCAAATTTCATATACCTGAAATAAAATATCTCTGTACGTTACGCAGGTATAACCAACAGAAATTTATAATAATTTTAACAATATCCGAACGAACTGCAAATTGAATGCCGCACGAACAATGCCCCCAAACAAAAGCTTATTTATCATGTTCATAATTGAAAAGTGCATGAAATATTTGAACGGGAATTTATTTCTACAATGGTACGCAGTTAAGTCCACAATCGATATTCACTGTTTGTTTGTTTAGGACGTAGCAAAAGCTGACTATACTGTGTGAATAGTTGCTGTGTAGCTACTTGTAGTAGTTGTCTAGACTATGATTAGAATATCGTTCCTTCTGTAGCTCTTATAGCCTTATATGATCACTGCTCTGTTAACGATCAGTGCGTTAAACAACTTATGGTACGGTCAACCTTGAGATGGGTGATCTTTACTATTAACGAGCGTTTCCAAAGACACAACTGACCTCTGCGGCAGGAGAGTCTGAGTGGATGTGTAGTATCACTTTGTGAGAGTGTCGATATCTGTGTGTGAGTGTGAAATACAAAATGTAATAAAATAATACACACGAAAGAGCATACAAACACTCTCCTTGTACATATACTATGAATCATATACGTCAGCTCTATTCAAAGAGCACATTATAAAGTTTCTAGGTAAAGGTGCTATACTAGTCATCTAAGCTCAGTGCTGTACTAAAATTGAAGGTTGCATTTTGTGCACGAGCAATGTTACTTCAACATCAATTTGTCTACAAACTTTCTTATACTTTTGTATAGCATGTCTTTGTGGATATTGCGCTGAAGTTGAAATATTACAGTACTGCATTTAATGTTTAGCTAACACTTTCATCATAGCTTTCATTAACTATTCAGTTATGTTATTACTGTCTAGAGAACCGTGATTTCACCGCTTTGACGTGGGAATTACCAAAGATTGTTGAAGTGAATCTTCATTATCGACATTAAATAAAATTTTATAGCTGTAAAAAAAATATGTCACGTTTTTCAGTTATGTGCCATGTTATTTTGAAGTGAAACTTCTTTATCATAAGTGAAATTTCTTTATCGACGTATGATAGAAATTTAATGACCGAATTGCCTTGTGCGTTACGTTAACAGGTGCATAGCTAGCAGGTGAGATCACTAGCTTTGTGGCCCCCTTTAATGGCGCCACGGGGAGCATAACCTTTGTTATGGAGGCGATTTCAGCTTGATTGGCCCTCAAATCAGGTGGGCCGAGTTCGTATGCTCTTTGGTTCCAACGGGCTTGGGATGATATCTGGGCCAAGGGACTATACCAGCGGGCCCTGGATTGTGCCACGGGGCCGGACCTGGCAAGACTTCAGGCAGTGACTCAGCCGGAGTCCGGGGCGTGATTGCACGCGTTGCCTTCTCTACATTTAGGTACTCTTCTCGACGATGACTCTTTGCGGCTCCATGGTGGGGGCTAACGGTCATCATGCCTTAAATGATGTGATACGGAGAGCCTTGGTGTTAGCGAACGTACCATGTGTTCTGGAACCATTTGGCCTGTCCCGCTCAGATGGTAATGGCCTGGCGGTTTAACCCTGGTGCCGTGGAAAATCGGAAGGTGCCTGATAGGGGACGTAACTTGAACGTACGGCAGAGGACGCCGCCAATAGAAAGCGCTTAAAGTATGCTGCACTAGAACCGCACTACTTCGTCGATCCAGTTGCTGTGGAGACTATGGGGTGATGGAGTCATGAGACTAAATCTTTAATTTCAGAGATAGGGCGTAGAATACATGTGAAGACCTAGGACTCTCTGACTCGTACCTGGTGCACAGAATGGCCATTGCGATTCAGCGCGGCAACGCAGCGAGTGTTATGGGTACTTTTGCACCCGGTACTGTCAGGGGTTTAATTTAATGAAAATGTATGTATGTGTCTAATAAAAAAAAAATTAAATGTTATTAAAAAAAATATTTTATTCATCTAATGACATTGGTCATAATATTACCTTTTAGCGGTTTGAGCTCTGAGTCAGTATATTAGATGGCAAAGTTTTCCAACTTTAATAAATACGTCAGTTCTTTTTGTTTCACTACCAGTAGATAAGAATATAATATAGTCCACTTGAATGAAAGTGGTTACAATAATAAAGGTGCTAGCTCGCGCTTCCGATGCTGCAAATTGATAATGCATCGAAAACAAAAGACAAAATAGTTTAATTAGCTCATTATTATACATGTCAGGTATCTTGGACCATACCTCACTAATAGTTGTGCATTTCTTAGACTCCGTTAGAAAAGTTCACTCTTTATCATAAATAGTACACTTTCTTGGCCAACTGGATGACTGGATGGAACAGCAGGCGATGACGACGACCGTGCGAAGACATTTTTATACACAACGCCACCCAGCCCAATGCAAGCTAATATAAGCTTGTCGTATGATTCACATTGGGAGGGAGGTATAATTTAATTTCGTGCTTTGTGTGATCTACAAATTATTTCAGGGGTTTAAAAACGTTTTGTAAAATTTGCGTGTGTAAAATATAGTTATTTATTAGATATTTTTGTTAATTGTAAATTTCATGTGGCCAGTTCTTACTTTTTTATGGTTGTAATGTCATTAAACTTTGTTGAAGGTTGATGAAGGAGAGAATTTAGTTATGTCTTTTTTTAAACAGCAATGATTTATAATAGATTACACTCTTTTGAAAATTCTATATTTTTCAAATACAACGATTTCGTATTGAGAGTTCAACATTTTGTGATACAGCTTTTTGGAAATTAATCATTTTGCAAATCCATCATTACGGGACGGATCAGATCAAAATTACTCTTAGCAATAACCTAGCTTACAATGTAATAAACGATACATGATTTATAAATTATAAAAATGAAATTTCAGTTTTTAAGCAATCTGTTCACGTGGATAATTTATTTAATTTTCCTTTGTACTTACCTGTTTTCATTAATAATGATAACTTTTTTATTGTCTCAGGTCTCCAATTCAGCAACGATACACATATTACTGAAAAAGGTGATTATACATTCTAAGCCTAGGGAAGATCGAATGCTAGGGAATTCTGAAAAAACTAAAAAAATTAAATAATCAAATAATCAAAAAAGATCAGGGGTTACAAACTTGAGTGTATTGGGGCCTTAACTAGATTTTTGTTTTACTTTAAGTCAATTTAAATTTATGCGACCTGACAAAAAATCTCGAAATACGTGTGATAAAAAATTCAAGCAAAATTTCTACATGTTTCTATATGGTTGTCATATATTTTTTTTAATGAATGACAAAGCTCAGTGAGATATGAAATGTTAAGTCATACAAGCGCCTGAAGTGCAGTTATGCATAAATATTTTGTAAACACGCCATTTTCAGTCAGTCACTCTGCAAGCGTGGCTCTTTATTTTGTGTAGTACGTGAAAGTAAACTAGAAATATACGAGTACCAAAGTTTGGATAGTTTTAATGAAAATGTGGTATACACACAGAGTAAATGAGATTTTGTATAAAGCTGATAGTACACAACAATTTATATATTTATTTATTTATACATCACGCCTTATACCCGAAGAGGTGGCAGAGGCATATTATATGCCCACTTTTCACCATTTGTATTCCTGTCCCACGTAATAGGTGGTGAGCCCATTGCCGTGTTGAAATTTATATACATCTGTTTTAAGTTAACTGGCCACAATGACATCACCCGATTTATAGAAAGTCATGTTTCGACATCTAGATTTTGAGGGCCATTGTCAATGTTCAGAAGACTATTGACGGCAGCTTTGCCATTGGCAATGATGTGCCTCTTCACGCTTAGCTTGAAGACCCGAAGAGGAGGAGCAGTTCGTGTGCGGGCACAGCGATTCAAATTTGTAAAATTTGACAGTGAAACGATGATTAAATTTTAATTTTGACCACCGTTTGTAACATCATAGGTGCCATACTCGCGCTGCAGACCCTGCTTAATATTTTTTAAACAAAACACTGTTGATCAGAAGGGGCTGTATATATTGTACTAATATGTTTACCTATTGAGGTGTACAGTAATCACCAGCTCTCGATACAATTTTTAAATTTATAGATATTTAATATACAGCGTATGCCGCACTTAGCACGTATCACTTGCATAATAAGAACTCAGTACGGTATACATTTTTGCCAATACTTTTAAGAAGCCCTTTGAATATTAAAGAAGTTGAAATATTCGCCCTTTGAATGTTCGAGGACCTGCCCCTTTGAACGGCATTTTTTAAAGGTATTAAAGTGTTTTACTTTACATAATGTGATGTTCACTGAAAGTATCTGGTCACTGTCGTAACGGTCCAAAGAGGTATATTTTTCAGATAAATATAGAAAACAAAACAAAAAAATAACAAACCTAATTATTATAATGAAAACTAAACCCTCGTCACTTTTATTATAACTTTCCGTGCTTCGGAAGGCACGTTAAGCCGTTGGTCGCGGTTGCTACTAAATGGGCAGTCGTTAAGCCCCATTGAAGGCCTTATGGGCGGCTTGAAAATTTCAACAGCAGGTCGCCACAGCCTGCGTCTATCAATTTCGACACGGCAATGGGCTCATCAACTGTTAAGGGGGACAAAGATGCATAAGGTGAAACGTGAGTGTATAGAATGCCTCTGCCTGCCCCTTCGGGAATAAAGGCGTGGCAGTGTGAATATATGTGGGTAATTTTTAATATACCACACGTATAGAAACCAGTGTAAAGAAGTTGCGGAAAGAAAAATAACTTGAAATAAATTGAATACCAACTAATATTTCTCATACAATTTCACAAAATAACATAATGTAGTCGTTGTTATTAGTATCTTGGGATTAAAATGCCATTCTACTGCAGTGAAATCTAAATTGCCTTGGTGGTGTTATAAAGCTAGATAAGCCGGCTTGTGATCGTGGAAGTTGTAAGTTAGTAAACAACTGCATGTTAGCCACATGCAGTTGTTTACTACCACTCACACACTACTGTCATCCCTCTTATTTTAAAGCCTTTAGTAATATGACTTTACTATGTTAGAGCACATGGTGGAAGGAAACTTAATTTTCAGTGAATTTTCATTTAGTACCAAGGCTTTAGTTAGATCGTATTTAATTGAATGTAATCTATGTCGACATTACTCTAAGTTGTCCATGAATTTGTATTTGAAGCCCTGACGCAAAATATAATAAACTAGACCCCACCGCTTCGCCCGTGGAATATTTCGACTTCCCGTCGCACCTATTTAATCCCGTCGCATATAAATTTTACAACGATGCATAAAAATTTGCCCGATTTGTCGACATTTATGACTACTGCTCTGCTCTCCAGTGTAGTAGCGTAATGATATATAGCCTATAGCCTTCCTCGATTAATGGGCTATATATACTTTTTTTTTTTAAATTTGAACCAGTAGTTTCTGAGGTTAGCGCGTTCAACCAAACAAACTAATTAACTGGGTAGTAACGTGATGATATCTATCATCACGTTACTACCCAGGGAAGCAGAGTTGTAATCATATATGTCAAAAAATCGGGCAAATTTTCATACATCATCGTAACATTATTAACGATGGGAATAAATTGGTGTCACGGAGATTTGAAGTATGTAGATTCCAATATAAGAACTGTCATGAATGCAAGTGAAAAAACCATCTACTAAATACGAACAGATTCCTTGCCTCTGGTATCCAATCAATCTACCTCAAAAAACGACTCCGAGTATGAAGAACAAAACAAAGAATGGTATCAATTAAAAACTTTTCTTTCAACACAAAACAAACAAGAAAACAAAAACAAAAGTTCGAAGTCCTTTGATTAAAAACAACATACAACAACAAGCGAATTTGATCTTTATTCAATAAGATAGTAGAACGAATAACACAAAGTCTTCTTTGAACTGGATTTTTGAATAAAATCCGTTGTGAGTTGTGAGTAAGCATTAGGCGTATCTTCAGAATCTTGAGTGTGCGAAACAGATGCTTTTAATATAATAGCGTAGATAAATGAAAAATATTTTGCCACTCAATTTAACACTTTGTTCTGTAAATCGTGAAATATGATTGCGTACATAGAACATTAATTGAAGTATTCATATTGACTGTTTATTCTGTTGATTGATAGTACTTAGTGGAACTTGCAATGAATAAAACACTTGTACGAGTAAAATTCCAAATTTATTACTTTTTATTCTGTCGGGTTTCGACTAGGTACACACTAATGCAAATATTTATAATAGTACAAGTGTTTTTATTCAAGATATTCATTTGATGTGACGAACTTTCGCCCCTTTACCATAATTTTACCCCTTGTTTATTTTTGATTTTAATAGCATAAGAAAGTCTTATGCAAGATCTGACTCTTTTCGAATTTTTGCCTTCTTTAAAAATTGATATTGTGTAATATTTTCTTCTCGTATTTAACGAATGGAAAGATAAGGTAGAACTAGTTTTCAATACTAGGCAGAGATATAAAATGCAGGATACCTTTTTTTCAATCTACCAAGGTGTCATGCACGGTAGCATATGAACATATGAACGTTTCAACACTAGAGGTATTACACCGTACTACTTTTATTTAGCTATTAGAAGCAACGGACAACGGTGTAATGAAGGGGCGTAAAGTATGCCTCTGCTTACCTGAATAATTAAGAATAGAATAAAACTTTATTTGTACACCAAATTATAGCTAGATTACTTACAAATATTTTAGTCAGAAAATGTATAAAGGGCGGCCTTATTGCTAAAAAGCAATTTCTTACAGGCAACCTTGGGATGGACAGAAAAGGATGTTAATTGTTGGAAAGATGGGTAGCATTGGTGTAAAAAAAAAAGAAAGCAAATGATTAGCTACGTTATACAATATGCACAATACATAATAATAATAAATGTGACATATATATATGTCACATACATACGATACACATACATACAATACACATAATATATACTACATATAAACATAGATACTTAGACATATACATACATACATTTACAAACTATATAAATATAAACATACATTTATAATAGGATAAGAATTATCGGAGTCGCAGCAATAAGATAAGGAATTAACTATCGGGTCAAATAATGTTCTTTTACCATGCGCTTAAAGACAAACAGAGACTGAGCCCTTCTAATTGAGATAGGCAATGCACTTCATAACCGCACAGCCTGTACGGTAAACGATTTATCATAATAACTAGTGAAATGAGTAGGTATTGCCAATTCCATAGATTCCGACGTTATAAATTAATTAAGTCAAGCTCGTCGCAAATTAAATCGCAACGTTAGTTTAACGGCAAAATATATTATTGTTATTTCTTATGTAACTTAATTAATACCAGCACAATGCATCAGTTTAACTAAACCCGCCACACATGCGTGCTTTAAATTTCATTAAAAGCTTACATCGAGAGAACTCTCATTTAGACACGAGATGACAGTGACACAAGTCTCTTTAGGCTCTGGCTTATTGATGTCGTGCATACATGCCAGATTGCCTCGGGTGGCTCGGATGGCAATTTCTCGATTCAATTTCAGTGAAGTGATTAGGAAAATGAACATCGCGAATAATACTTGGGCGCTTATATCACAGATGGTGTTCGTATGGCGTAAATTTGATATCGAATCCATTTGGGTAAAGTTGAGAGTTAATTTAGTCGTACAGATATTTACATGATGTCACGTCTATTTTTGTGTAAAAAGTATATAATTATAGTGTCCCATATAACATTAAGGTCCGTATTCCAGAACGTTTCTCAATACTCAATCAACGCTTGAGGCTAGTTTTTGCCTTATAAAACTACTCACAAGCGTCGATTGAGTATTGAGAAATGTTCTGGAATACGGCCCTGAGATTCGGACTTCCTGTGAAGCCTTGCCTTACCAGTTTTAGTATTACTCAAGATTTTTTAAGCTATTAGTTTTCTCACTTTACATATTTTCATTACTTTATGAGTTAACTTACATTGTATAATATCAGTTGTATATATTGTTGTATATACAAACATGTACTATACATATAAGAGAATATGCGGCGAAATCTGACCTCAATTCTGGAAAAAGCGTTCAAAAATGTTTCAAAAACAAATAAAAAGGAGTATGTTTTTAAGGTGATACGATAAATTTGTGTAAATAATTATCAAAGTGTGTATTCTTGATGTTTTGCTGGTACTTTCTTGACGGAGTAGTGTTTGAAATTTTTGACTGCCTCGGTGGCGCAGTGTATGCGACTGCCGCGCCTGAGGTCTCAGGTTCGATTCGGAAAAATATTTGTGTGATCCACAAATGTTTGTTTCGGAGTTTGGGTGTTTCCTATGTATAATTCTTAAATTGTAAATATTGTAAATTGTAAATATTGTTGGGACAACTCACACAACGCCATCTGATTCGACACTAAGCAGAGCTAACTGATAAACATACTTTTATATTTCTAAATCCATACATATTATAGATGAATAACACCCAGACACAGAATAAACCATCGTGCGATAACACAAAGTTTTATCTTGAGTGGGAATCGAACCCACGACCTCTTGCGTAGCAGAGGCAGTCGATATATGTATTTAGAAATATATGAGTAGGTTTATCAGTTATCTAGATCCCATTGCACAAGCTTAAAGCTTAATTTGGGTTGTGTAAAGTGCCCCACAATATTTATTTATTATTAAATATACTATAAAATGTCATATAGCGATGCCTGAAGGCTTGTGACCCATCTGGCTATTAAAAACTTCGTTCGTATGAAATTATGATAAGTAGTTTCAAAGTTATGTGGAACGTACTGCCTAAAACATAACCCGCTATTTGGTTTTGACGTAGGAATGTAAAACAGGGTTGTAATGTATTCAAGCCAGCTTCAGTACTTAAGGTCAATAATGTACACTTATGAACATGTACATCAATTACTTTTTTGCCTACAGAAATATGCGACACTTAGGTTGTACAGAGGCAAAACGAAGATCTATTTATTTTAACTATTTAGACCTAGTAGATTGCTGGTCACATTTTTACATCTGTTTAAATAATAAGGAGTTATTAATTAAAATCAGTGGCTTAGATTGTCTTTAAGACGCTTAGAATTAAGAAATATTACTGGCCTTCAAAAATACACGCTGAGGGCCGTATTACATAACGTTTCTCAATACTCAAGAAACGCTTAAAGCTAGTTTTCGCCTTATAATACTACTCTAAAGCTTTTCTTGAGTATTGAGAATTGAATGAGTATTGTTTTGAGAGACTCACACGAAAGGTAGGTAGGCTAGTGAATAAATTCAATAAAGTTGAATTTACTTACTAGCTACCTAGGACACCTCAACTAAAACATCAATTTTACTTGTTAATTAAGGGTATTAATGTGTTAGTAACGGTGTTAATTGTATTTTAATAAAGTAAATACCTCTCATATTTATACAATTTCACAAAATAACATAATGTAGTCGTTGTTATTAGTATCTTGGGATTAAAATGCCATTCTACTGCAGTGAAATCTAAATTGCCTTGGTGGTGTTATAAAGCTAGATAAGCCGGCTTGTAATCGTGGAAGTTGTAAGTTAGTAAAGAACTGCATGTTAGCCACATGCAGTTGTTTACTACCACTCACACACTACTGTCATCCCTCTTATTTTAAAGCCTTTAGTAATATGACTTTACTATGTTAGAGCACATGGTGGAAGGAAACTTAATTTTCAGTAAATTTTCATTTAGTACCAAGGCTTTAGTTAGATCGTATTTAATTGAATGTAATCTATGTCGACATTACTCTAAGTTGTCCATGAATTTGTATTTGAAGCCCTGACGCAAAATATAATAAACTAGACCCCACCGCTTCGCCCGTGGAATATTTCGACTTCCCGTCGCACCTATTTAATCCCGTCGCTTATAAATTTTACAACGATGCATAAAAATTTGCCTTCCTCGATTAATGGGCTATCTATACTTTTTTTTTTAAATTTGAACCATTAGTTTCTGAGGTTAGCGCGTTCAACCAAACAAACTAACTAACTGGGTAGTAACGTGATGATATCTATCATCACGTTACTACCCAGGGAAGTAGAGTTGTAATCATATATGTCAAAAAATCGGGCAAATATTCATACATCATCGTAACATTATTAACGATGGAAATAAATTGGTATCACGGAGATTTGAAGTATGTAGATTCCAATATAAGAACTGTCATGAATGCAAGTGAAAAAACCATCTACTAAATACGAACAGATTCCTTGCCTCTGGTATCCAATCAATCTACCTCAAAAAACGACTCCGAGTATGAAGAACAAAACAAAGAATGGTATCAATTAAAAACTTTTCTTTCAACACAAAACAAACAAGAAAACAAAAACAAAAGTTCGAAGTCCTTTGATTAAAAACAACATACAACAACAAGCGAATTTGATCTTTATTCAATAAGATAGTAGAACGAATAACACAAAGTCTTCTTTGAACTGGATTTTTGAATAAAATCCGTTGTGAGTTGTGAGTAAGCATTAGGCGTATCTTCAGAATCTTGAGTTTGCGAAACAAATGCTTTTAACATAATAGCGTAGATAAATAAAAAATATTTTGCCACTCAATTTAACACTTTGTTCTGTAAATCGTGAAATATGATTGCGTACATAGAACATTAATTGAAGTATTCATATTGACTGTTTATTCTGTTGATTGATAGTACTTAGTGGAACTTGCAATGAATAAAACACTTGTACGAGTAAAATTCCAAATTTATTACTTTTTATTCTGTCGGGTTTCGACTAGGTACACACTAATGCAAATATTTATAATAGTACAAGTGTTTTTATTCAAGATATTCATTTGATGTGACGAACTTTCGCCCCTTTACCATAATTTTACCCCTTGTTTATTTTTAATTTTAATAGCATAAGAAAGTCTTATGCAAGATCTGACTCTTTTCGAATTTTTGCCTTCTTTAAAAATTTATATTGTGTAATATTTTCTTCTCGTATTTAACGAATGGAAAGATAAGGTAGAACTAGTTTTCAATACTAGGCATAGATATAAAATGCAGGATACCTTTTTTTCAATCTACCAAGGTGTCATGCACGGTAGCATATGAACATATGAACGTTTCAACACTAGAGGTATTACACCGTACTACTTTTATTTAGCTATTAGAAGCAACAGACAACGGTGTAATGAAGGGGCGTAAAGTATGCCTCTGCTTACCTGAATAATTAAGAATAGAATAAAACTTTATTTGTACACCAAATTATAGCTAGATTACTTACAAATAATTTAGTCAAAAAATGTATAAAGGGCGGCCTTATCGCTAAAAAGCAATTTCTTACAGGCAACCTTGGGATGGACAGAAAAGGATGTTAATTGTTGGAAAGATGGGTAGCATTGGTGTAAAAAAAAAAAAGAAAGTAAATGATTAGCTACGTTATACAATATGCACAATACATAACATTAATAAATGTAACATATATATATATATATATATATATATATATATATGTCACATACATACGATACACATACATACAATACACATAATATATACTACATATAAACATAGATACTTAGACATATACATACATACATTTACAAACTATATAAATATAAACATAAATTTATAATAGGATAAGAATTATCGGAGTAGCAGCAATAAGATAAGGAATTAACTATCGGGTCAAATAATGTTCTTTTACCATGCGCTTAAAAACAAACAGAGACTGAGCCCTTCTAATTGGAATAGGCAATGCATTCCATAACCGCACAGCCTGTACGGTAAACGATTTGTTATAATAACTAGTGAAATGAGTAGGTATTGCCAATTCCATAGATTCCGACGTTATAAATTAATTAACTCAAGCTCGTCGCAAATAAAATCGCAACGTTAGTTTAACGGCAAAATATTTTATTGTTATTTCTTATGTAACTTAATTAATACCAGCACAATGCATCAATTTAACTAAACCCGCCACACATGCGTGCTTTAAATTTCATTAAAAGCTTACATCGAGAGAACTCTCATTTAGACACGAGATGACAGTGACACAAGTCTCTTTAGGCTCTGGCTTATTGATGTCGTGCATACATGCCAGATTGCCTCGGGTGGCTCGGATGGCAATTTCTCGATTCAATTTCAGTGAAGTGATTAGGAAAATGAACATCGCGAATAATACTTGGGCGCTTATATCACAGATGGTGTTCGTATGGCGTAAATTTGATATCGAATCCATTTGGGTAAAGTTGAGAGTTAATTTAGTCGTACAGATATTTACATGATGTCACGTCTATTTTTGTGTAAAAAGTATATAATTATAGTGTCCCATATAACATTAAGGTCCGTATTCCAGAACGTTTCTCAATACTCAATCAACGCTTGAGGCTAGTTTTTGCCTTATAAAACTACTCACAAGCGTCGATTGAGTATTGAGAAATGTTCTGGAATACGGCCCTGAGATTCGGACTTCCTGTGAAGCCTTGCCTTACCAGTTTTAGTATTACTCAAGATTTTTTAAGCTATTAGTTTTCTCACTTTACATATTTTCATTACTTTATGAGTTAACTTACATTGTATAATATCAGTTGTATATATTGTTGTATGTACAAACATGTACTATACATATAAGAGAATATGCGGCGAAATCTGACCTCAATTCTGGAAAAAGCGTTCAAAAATGTTTCAAAAACAAATAAAAAGGAGTATGTTTTTAAGGTGATACGATAAATTTGTGTAAATAATTATCAAAGTGTGTATTCTTGATGTTTTGCTGGTACTTTCTTGACGGAGTAGTGTTTGAAATTTTTGACTGCCTCGGTGGCGCAGTGTATGCGACTGCCGCGCCTGAGGTCTCAGGTTTGATTCGGAAAAATATTTGTGTGATCCACAAATGTTTGTTTCGGAGTTTGGGTGTTTCCTATGTACAATTTAAGAATTATTCTTAAATTGTAAATATTGTAAATTGTAAATATTGTAAATTGTTAATATTGTAAATTGTAAATATTGTAAATTGTAAATATTGTTTGGACAACTCACACAACGCCATCTGATTCGACACTAAGCAGAGCTTGTACTTATGATAACTGATAAACATACTTATATATTTCTAAATCCATACATATTATAGATGAATAACACCCAGACACAGAATAAACCATCGTGCGATAACACAAAGTTTTATCCTGAGTGGGAATCGAACCCACGACCTCTTGCGTAGCAGTCGGATACACTCACACCGCGCCACAGAGGCAGTCGATATATGTATTTAGAAATATACGAGTAGGTTTATCAGTTATCTAGATCCCATTGCACAAGCTTAAAGCTTAATTTGGGCTGTGTAAAGTGCCCCACAATATTTATTTATTATTAAATATACTATAAAATGTCATATAGCGATGCCTGAAGGCTTGTGACCCATCTGGCTATTAAAAACTTCGTTCGTATGAAATTATGATAAGTAGTTTCAAAGTTATGTGGAACGTACTGCCTAAAACATAACCCGCTATTTGGTTTTGACGTAGTAATGTAAAACAGGGTTGTAATGTATTCAAGCCAGCTTCAGTACTTAAGGTCAATAATGTACACTTATGAACATGTACATCAATCACTTTTTTGCCTACAGAAATATGCGACACTTAGGTTGTACAGAGGCAAAACGAAGATCTATTTATGTTAACTATTTAGACCTAGTAGATTGCTGGTCACATTTTTACATCTGTTTAAATAATAAGGAGTTATTAATTAAAATCAGTGGCTTAGATTGTCTTTAGGACGCTTAGAATTAAGAAATATTACTGGCCTTCAAAAATACACGCTGAGGGCCGTATTACATAACGTTTCTCAATACTCAAGAAACGCTTAAAGCTAGTTTTCGCCTTATAATACTACTCTAAAGCTTTTCTTGAGTATTGAGAATTGAATGAGTATTGTTTTGAGAGACTCACACGAAAGGTAGGTAGGCTAGTGAATAAATTCAATAAAGTTGAATTTACTTACTAGCTACCTAGGACACCTCAACTAAAACATCAATTTTACTTGTTAATTAAGGGTATTAATGTGTTAGTAAGGGTGTTAATTGTACATACAATTAAGTGTATTTTAATAAAGATGCAAACACATTCATACCTTTCATATTTATATTATTATCAACTAGTAGACGCTCGCGGCTTCGCACGCATGGGGATCTTTTCCCGTTCCCATTTCCTACAGGAACTTGTTGCCGGGATAGAAAGTAGCCTTTGTGTTATTCTGATGTGTAAGCTATATTATTGTAAAGTTTAATCAAAATTCAGTCTATAGATTTTGCGTGAAAGAGTAACAAACATCCATACTTACAAACTTTCGCGTTTATATTATTAGTAGGATGTTATTGCTTAATATCTTTCAGTTTCTGTATTCCTTTAAGATTTATAACGTAATTTGATTGATGTACCTTTGGTACATAATATGTTTATAAGAAATTGGTTCTTTTTGATGCAAAACAGAAATCCGAAATATACTTAATACATACAAATTGAATCAAGACTGTGGACTCGCTTCAAAGAAGGGCCTTGAGCATAATAATCAATGATCCTAATTTGACAAGCGGTGTTATTGAATTAGGTTTAAGAGAAATTCCGTGCCTCTAAATATTTTACGTGGATAATAAAAGGACTTAAGTTATACGATTTTTTGAGACCAATTTTAGATGAGAGATTATTAACAAGAATATAAATAAATATTGTGGAATACTTTTTACACAGCGCCATCTAGCCCAAACTAAGCCAAAAACTTGTACTATGGGATCTAGACAACTGATATACATACTTATATATTTCTAAATACATACACAATAAACTTAGAAAACGCCCAAACTTCGAAAACAACATTAGTGGATGACACAAATATTTGTTCTGACCTTGGACCTCAGAGTGGCAGTCGCATACACTACCACTGGGCTACAGAGGCAGTTAAATTTTGATTATTTTCTTTATATGTATAGTTACAACTTCAAGATTTAAGGGGCCCCACTAAGATCTCTGGGGCCCAAGAGACTCCACCAGCTAGCGGTACACGTGATAATTTACGACGAGGTAACGACGTAAGTTTGGTATTATCTAAAAATAGCTTTTCGTTTTTGGTATTTTTATTAAATAAAAGTGAACCCTAAGCTCCAAATCCAAGTAGGGTTTGGAAGCAATTGGAAATACACTAAGATGAAGAAGAAGATTATTATTCCTCTATAGTTATACCTAATGAAGTTTTCAGTTAGCCGTCTCAACGTCTGTTGTTCTCGCCTGTTTATGAGTTATCTAAATGTAGTATATTAACAATACGATAAAAAAAGATGTGTGTGTGTGTGTACACAGGTAAGAAGTGAAACTTATTCACAACATTATTTACAGCTATAAAATTTCTCTCATACGTCGATACAGAAATTTCACTTATGATAAAGAAGTTTCACTACAAAACAACAGGGCGCGTAACCGAAAAACGTGACATTTTTTTATAATATAATAATTCCAAAAATAAATACGTCGCGTAAGCGGACCGCTCGTTATTTATTATCTACGATTTTTTTGTCTTAAGTATCACATGCCTACGTTGCTTAGTTAGGTTTTTTTTTGTCGCGGGGAATGCGTTTACGCGCCGTCATTCCTACTGCGGGGGCAGCAGGAATGGTGTGTGGGACTCCCGGACCTTGGGGGCCGTCCTACCCACTACACCCCGGGGTGATCCGTCTTCTTCCCAACCGGGTCGCAGGATAGGCCTGAGGGCTATTCACTGCGACCCACATGCTTAGTTAGGTTAGGTTAGACTATTTGTAATTACTAAATTTGGGGCGCGCTCCCAATGCGACGTATTTTTTTTTTAATCGTAGACACATTATTTAGGTACTTTATGATTGAGTGTCTTTTATTATTATTTTTACTTCTTAAAGGGAACTTAGGCATTTGTGTAGTGAGATTTTTAAATTGTTTTTTTTTTATTTCTCACTTTTACTCTCAGTGCTTTTTGACTACTGAACAGATTTATATTAAACATATTATTTTGTAATGTGTACGCGTTGCGCTTTCATTTGAGACCCACTAGAGTGTATTTTGTAGATATTCGATTATTCTTTCTCACTTTCACCCCCCACAACTTTTAAACGGCTTAACCGATTTTCATCAAACATGTCTAACATCACTCGCACATAAGTCACTTTTAATATAAAAAAATACTAAATTAAAATCGCTTCATCAGTTCAGGTGGTATGTCGCCACAGACAGCCAGACAGACACACAGGCACGTCAAACTTATAACACCCCTCTTGTTGCGTCGGGGGTTAAAAATCGCATTATTCTTGATTGAAGCGCTCGTGGCCTCGCGGACTCAGTGTTCTGTAAATGATCACTAAGTTACGCAACTTTCACTATGGCTGGTCCTCGGATAGGTGACCATTTTGCATTTACATTTGTGAGCGTTTCCGTGGTTCGGAAGGCACGTTAAGCAGTTGGTCCCGGTTGCCAGTAACGGCTTGCCATTGCCTTCTGCCAACCTGCGCCTGTCCATTTTCAACACGGCAATGGGCTTACCACCTGTTAAGTAGGACAAAAATACATACGGTGAAATATAGGCGCATAGGATGCCTCTGCCTACCCCTTCGGGGATAAAGGCGTGACAATATGTATGTATGTTCTTGATTGACAAAAGTTCGGAAGAAGCTTTATTGTTCTTTCAAACTTGATATAAGTGTAATATAACTTTTGGATCGCCGAATTTGTTGTTGATTTCTTTCCCCAAAAGTTGTGTCACGTCATCAAACTACGCAAATTCAAATGTCAATTGACGAGCTGTAAAAAGGGCCGAATAAATAATTTTGATGTCATAACTTGGGAAATTTGAAGCTGGCAGGCCTCAATATTTGATAATACAGTTTAGTAAAACGTTACAGAAAATATATTTCGCACATAAAAATGTTTGCAGGCAAGCGGAGACATTGATAGCATGTGTGAAAAGGCTGCAATGAAGTACGTAAAAGAATTCAGAAAATTAAACGAAATAAAAATGTATTAATTGTGACCTGACGACGCGTAAAAAAATTGCTATTTAGTCTGTATTTTACGGAACTTCAACTTTAAAAACTAAGGTGGCAAACCAGCAATGTCGCTTTTAGACTAATTATAGGGACCTAGTTTTAATAAAGTCATGATTTCGACTTCATGTCAGGAAACGACCTAAAACTCTACAACGATTATCCTAATCTAAGGACTAATTAAATAATATACAATTAGCTTACTACACCAAAATCGGCACGTATTTTAATACTAAATTCTTTTTAAGTAGTTTTTTGACAAAAAGACAAAATTATGCTTTTTAATTAGGTAAAGTAAAAGTACGTCTGAAGATGCGTTGAGATCGAAACATCTGATCTTATCGAAAATGGTCATAGGAGCCTTACAACAGGAGGGAGTCCCTGCCTCGATGTTGCCGAAATACTGTCGGATGTAGGGAACATCGAATCATTTCGTTCATATCATTCTAAGCGAATATTTAAGCGAATTTAGTGAAAAAAGCTTCTTCATAAAGTAAAGGTGTGAGTTATGTATACCATAGTATACTTTTAGCTTTTATGACTATCTAAGACACTTTTCTTTATAAAAGAGCCCAAAAGAGCAACAGGAAACAACAATGAATTTATATTTATCTTACGAATGGGTAACATCACAATCGTTTTAGCAGATAATAACATTTTATTTCGAGGAGTACTTATATTTTGAACTCTGAAAATGTTTGTCTTTTATTTCTAAGTTGGTACGGAGGTGAAGTAAAACTGGGAACACAGAGGTCCGTGACTGGATTACAGTTAGGTAGGCATTTGAGTAATGAGGGGATTTTCTGTTTGAGTTCGTAGGCGACCCCAAAGTAATTACCTGCCTTTTGTGATGCCTTCTTCGCTAATATAGTAATAGCTTGGTATTAATAGAACCACAGTAGATACTTCAGCATGCTCTATGACCTTATGTTATCTATACTTAAAGTAAATGTTATTACAATACAATAGATTTTCTCCTTTGCTTGCAGGTGAGTGTATTACGTTGATGGTGGGATCTGTGTAAGTATAGCTAAAGTAGACATGCATGGCATAGTTTTTTATGGTCAACTGCAAACAATATCACTACCATATTATTTACAAAGTCCTCCGCCGCAACTGTCAGTCTGTTCGCGATAAACTTAAAAACTACTGCATCGATTTTTCTGTTGTTTCCACCAATGGATAACTTGGTTCTCGTGGATTGTTTGAATATATAATTTATTAAGTTTTTGTATTTATTGGCTAAACTATAACGATATTTGTTGAAGGTGTTGGGAGAAAATATACCACCTGGGACCTTTTAACAAAAACGCTGCTTAAACCTTTAGAGATATAACAAAATAATGTATGATGGAATTATGTATATTTTATAGGTCTACAGAAAAGTCCGCGGTGGCATATATCTATCTCTTAAGGATAACATACTAGCTTACTATAACACTGGGGAAAACAGGTACGGGAAAACTTTATCACGCGGGCGAAGCTGCGGGCATCAGCTAGTAAGCATATTGTACCACTAATCAACAGTCAGTCTCGCTTCCAAGTGGTGCACTTGCTATTCTGATGAGATCATATCGAAGAGAAGAAAATCTCGAAAGAGAACCATATACCAACCTCTATTACCAGCTTGCTACCGTGAAGCCTATCAAGCCCTATAACATGGCGAAAATTGGGCAGCCCATACTTCCAATATCTAGTGATCGTACGTATATAGCCTGATTTGATTAACTGAAAGCGTATAGTATATCTTTGCCACCCCTACAAGGATGAAGGTGATGTTTCTTGTCTGTTTCATTAATAACACGAAGCAGCTATTTTTAAAAAGGGAATTAAATAATTTCGTACTGGAAATATTTCGATATAATAAAGTATGTGCTGCTTG
The DNA here is from genome assembly GCA_948477245.1 of Thumatha senex. Taxonomy (NCBI): domain Eukaryota; kingdom Metazoa; phylum Arthropoda; class Insecta; order Lepidoptera; family Erebidae; genus Thumatha; species Thumatha senex. The sequence continues at coordinate 12,368,320 of OX419735.1, forward strand.
TCCACCTCCGAAGGCGCTTCAGCCTTTTAGCAGCTCTGAATTGACGAAATAAAAAAAAACTATTTATTATTTTACACAAGTGTTTATTGATATTCGTGAAAATTCAATCCACGCATACAACTTTAAATTGTTACTGCCTCTTCCATTTTACTGTGTGTAGATATATTATACACAGTAGGTATATATACTATACATACTTATTATATATACAGCTTTGGGAAAAGGAAAGCTGTAATAATACTATAATATATTTCCGTACATTGCTATGAAGATAGCTGAAGGAAACTTGATACGGATTTGTTCCAACTTTATCAGTAAGTTGGTCTTGGCAGTCATCCCATTTGGAGCCAGATGTTGATAGAAGTTTGACTCAAGTTTTGTTAAGTATCTACTTTTTCGTGCGCAAATTACATTAGGGCCTTAAGCGAACGAAGTGCCAACTTGTAAAAAATATGTACGTACTTGTTAAAAGGTTCTAATTTTGCGTTTTTTGCTAGATCGTACAGTGAAAGTTAGTATACGTTTGACAGATGCTGTGTCTTTTTGTTCAACAAAACTTTATGAAGCTACATATTATTTTGTTCTTTACATAAAAAATAAATATAAATATTGTAGGACATCTTTTTACACGTGCTATCTAGCTCAAATTAAGCTAGTAATAAGTTTGTCGTTTGTGTTATGGGGAATCAAAGAATATCGCGAGCGAAGCCGTGGGTCAATAGCCAGGACAATATATAAAAGTCAAAAATAAACAGACGAGTGAGTAGGGTCTACAAATATAACACTAAGTAAATATACGAGTACTTTAGGCTAGAAGGCGGTGTGTAAAACGGTCCCATAATATTATAAAAAAAGTTGTCTTGTTTACATAGGGTTTCTACAGGGAGGACATACTTCACTTATGTGATTTGTGGTTGGTATAATTTATTTGCCTAATATATATTATATTGTTGTTATATTATATTATTTGCCTAACTGACCCACGCGGCTTTGCTCTTGACGTACTTCGAACCCTGTGGCACCAATTCAATCTTGTCGATTATATCTACTGTATGTAAATTTATTGACATTTATTTATATTTACTGCTCCACTGTCCTGGGTATAGCGTGATAATATTTAGCCTATAGTCTTTCAGTCCTTCAGATTAAACTTTCAACAATGAGTCAGAAAACGAGGGGTGTTTTCCATCGGGCGTTAAAAGTACGAGTAGTATTGTGCCTACAACGTACGCATAAATTGGTGTTGAGCCGTAAAAAGACAACGTTCGTGTTTTGAGGAAAGTCGGGCGTGTACGTCTTATCATACACCTTTGCTTATTTGATAATACCGGCGAGCTAAGCGTGATTCTGGAAAAATATTTTTAGGTGAAAATGTTTTCTAAGAAACGGGGTAGGGGTGTTTGGTAAAAGAAGTGTGAGGAAATTCTGATGTGGAATGAGGTATTGAAAGTTTTATAAGATATAATCTTACCGTGAATAAATATTTAGTTATTATTATTATTTTTCTATCACGACTTATCCCCGAGGGGGTGGCAGAGGCATACTTATTGTAATATTGTATACCCACTTTTTATTAAGAATAATAAATTAACCATTATTGCTTAGGTATTCTGAAGAGATGGATTTTAGGTCCTGTAGACTTCTGATAGAACTTTTTGAAACAAAAATGTTGACATAAAATTGTTTTTATGTATCTTTAAGCAGATAAGGTCTGGAAAGTCTTCAAGACACACGAATTTAGCTGCTGAATTGACAAATATCGTTGTAACTTTAGCAATCTGTAGGTACAATAAAAACATAAAAAAGCGCTCGTGGCCCCGCTAAGTCAGTGTTCTGTAAACGATCACTGTTAAGCAACTTTCGATATAGCTGGTCCTTGGATGGGTGACCACTTAGTGGCATTTACATTTGAGAGCGTTTCCGTGCTTCGGAAGGCACGTTAAGCCATTGGTACCGGGTGCCAAGATGGCAGTCGTTAAGCCACGTTAAAGGTCTCATGGGCGGCTTAAAAATTTTCCACTTTAGGTCGCCACAGCCTGCACCTATCCATTTCAACACGGCAATGGGTTCACCACCTGTACGTGGGTCAAAAAATGCATACGGTGAAATGTGGGACAACTGATAGACATACTTATATATTTCTAAATACACACATATTACACAAGAACACCCAAAACACGAAACAAACATTTGCGGGTAACACAAATATTTTTTCCGACCCGGTAATCGAACCAGGGACCTCAGCCTGACAGTCGCACACACGACCACTTACGCCACCATAGTATTATAGTAGGGGTTAAGGGCAACAGGCAATGGGCACACCATAAAATGCGCTCGCATAAAAAGCAACTAGTAAAATATATCTACTCCCTTTAGGATCAAAGGCTATATGTATGTATTGTATAGTTCCTGCCGTGAATTAGGGTACCCACTTAAGACAAACTCACTTTATAAAAGAGGTCCCAAAAGAGCAGCAGGAATCGACAAAGGATTTATATTTATCTAACGGACAGGTAACATGGCAATAGTTTTCGTAGATGATATCTATTTTAAGTAACTCCTTACTGCTGTATTTTACACGTTTGTCCTTTGTTAGACACGTTTTGAAAAGAGTTTCTGTGAGATCTTTGTAATTATCACAGTTTCATGCAAATAAATGATTATTATTATTTTATAATGATTATTATTATCGCTTTGTAAGATAATTTTAATGAATTTGAGATTTGAGATATGATGTTATTGTCGCATGCTCCGTATCAGTTGCACTGAAAAAGTCAGGAATGAAACCTTACTCTGGCGTATCGGAATGACCCGGAAACTTATGCATACCATTAAGAAGCGCAAAATAGAATATATCGTCATTTTAAATTAATACAATAGTAGTAATAATTAGGAAGGTAAATTAAAAGTAAAATAGATGTGATTTTGTGTTCGGAAGTCTAGTGTGATTTCCGAAGCACTGTCTTTATTAATGTATATACATCATAAATGGCAGCTTGATTCAAAGAGCACATTGTAAAGTTTTTATGTTAAGGTGCTAAACTGGTCTGCCGAGCACAGCGCTGTGCCAAAATTGCAGGTTGCATTTCGTGTACGAGCAATGTTTCCTCAACATCAATTTGTCTACAAACTCTCTCATAACTTTGACATGTCTTTGTGGATTTTATGCTGAAAATGAAATATTAAAGTATTTCTTTAATATAGAAGTGTTCGAAGTCCTCTTGTTTTGTAAACGATAATCTTAGCTAGATACGTCAGCTGACACGGATGGACGTTTGTGCCATAAATGATGCCGTTAAATGCAGTTGAATGTCCTGTGGGTGGATTGAATTTCTGTGGAACAATAGGTAGTCAATTGTCTCATTACTTATTAAGTGGACCACATACAAATTATGAAATGTGATTGTATAGTTTACTCTGTCTTCGGGGGATACTAGGTCTATAAATATCGATTTAAAATGTTTACTAAATATGTTTAAAATACTTGAAATGAAATTAACTTCTGTTTATTTAGAGACAGATGAGGGTCTCATTCACAATAATATAATCAAATTATGATAGCGGGAAATGCTTTTAAAACAATCAAAAATGGTATACGTTGCCTCTTTTAGAAAATAGATAGCATTTATACAAATAAGTTAGTATAATAAAAGGCGATACCGATATATTTTTATTTGATTATAAAAAAAACTGTGAGATGGTATAATAATATTTTACTGTTTTGGCCATTAGTCTGATAGTCACGTCTTAACGGCCTCCCAGCTGTTTAAGACAAGTGCGTAAGAGGCATTTGTTGGAAGATAAGACGTAAAATATTTTAGATACATTATAAAGAAACAAGACACGTTCAGTGAAAGCATTTAATGACTACTTATATAGTAACGATCTATACCTTAGTAATATGGTTATATAACATTACTGTATAGATTAATATTATTCTTTTTTTAAGGCTCACAAACTGTTATGTCTCATAGGGGCTTTACCTGGGTTTGCCGAACGTCTACATTATGATGTTCTTAAAAAGGGGTTTTTACAGGGTCGGCAGCGCGAGTACTTTACTTCTGGTATTGCAAAGGTATAGCATATGGGTCTACGATGACTACTTTTCATCAGATATGCTTATCTGTCGGTATTTACAGGTTAAAATCTAAATCGTGGCGGAGCCTGAATTATATAATTATATAATGGTCTGCCACCTCAGTGATATAACAAATAAATAAAATAAAATAAAAATATCTTTATTTTGCATAGACCATTTTAACGGCGCTTACAAAATATCATACACTATTTAAAATATTTAAAGCGACCACCGGTTCGGAACGCGGCCCACCGGAGAAGAACCGGCAAGAAACTTAGGAAGGCTTTTTTTTGATGGCCTATTAACAATTTAATTTCACTTTGCCAGCAGATCATTTCCAGGCGTTACTGTCCTGCAAATAGTCTTTAACGGAGTAATAACCTTTTTCACAAAGCTTGTATTTAATTAACTTTTTAAATTTATTTAATGGTAAATTTCTCAGGTCACAGGGAAGCTTGTTGTAAAAGCGTATACAGTTACCCTGGAAAGAGTTAATGATGATCCAAGTCATTTTTATTTTATTCACAGAATTAGAAATTTTATTTTTAATGAAGTTTGACTTAGCTAGATAACACGTTTGTTTAAATATCTTTGAATAATTTAGAGGTTAAATATTTAAAAAGTTAAATATATAAATATTTAAAGGTTTGCCTAAAATTATATTATTTTTCTGAATATAATTCAAATAATTAATTTCTTTCTGATGGAGTTAATGATGTATCTAATATATCAACATTAAAATCTCCACAAACTATTATAGATTTCTTAGAACATTGGCATCTGAACAGTGCTTCTTCAAGCTTTTCTTCGAATTTAATGTAAGAAGCATCAGGGGGACTGTATACGCTTAACAAGATGAAATGCTCAAACTCAATACTGGCAATCTCAATAACTCGCTCAATGGAGAGGGCTACTAAGTCTTTACGTTCTTATATTTTAAGTTTTTATTAATTAATATTAAAGAGCCTCCACGTTTAGAATGTTTTCAATTGAACGAGCTAGCAACCTGGTGATTTACGAAGTTCAACAATGTGATTTCATGATCTTTTAAGCATTGCTCTGTAGCACAAAAAAATATTATTAGAATTTGCATTAATGTACAGCTCTAACTCTAAATCTTTACCATTTATTAAACCTCTAACATTATAGTGCACCAGGTTTATAAAAACAATATTTTTACTAAGATTATTCTCAGGGACCAAAGTCAACTGGCCAGATTTATTATCTGTTGTCCTATAAACTAGTTTTTTGGAATTTCATTTTCCAAATGTGAAGTGTCAAAACTATCCTGCTCAATAAAAGCAGTTGTACTTGCCAATAATTTGCCTTGAAAAAATAAAAAAATTGATGGCATCAGAGCTACCTTTCGTTGTAAAATTTTTGATAGAAAATATCTATCTAATGTCAACAAACTATTATTATTGAAAATTGTGTTCCAATCGAACAATTCAATTTTTTTGGTATTTGATACCATGGTATGTAGTTTCATATTTAATTTGTATCTTAAGTGACTTTACTTGTGGCTCATAGCAGTGCTGTATGGTAAGGTGGACAAAATTACTTGCTTTACTTGCAGACTTGAGAACTTATCAAAAACATTTTAAAAGTTTGTCACTATTAATATTGCCTCTTCTACCAACCAGCACTATAGTAGACTGCATGCAGTGTGTACCAGTCAATATAAAATCTATAATTTAAGAGTATGAAGCTCCTGGATATGTATGATTTATTACAGAATGACCTAACTGTGATAAATAATGTCCAAAATTTTTACCTACCTATTTCATCGCAATAGACTATGGTCTTTGCATCACTTTTTATTTGCAACTTTTCTATTATAGGTGCCTCTCAATTACTACTTGAACTTAATATACTATTATCCATACTGCACACAGTTTAAATTGGTGAAAATTCATCATTGCATCTAATTCTTTCACAACTAAAGGGTGAGGAGGGAACATGGCCTGCGGATATCAGTTGGTCATTTTGACAATGACATGAATTTACTAATTTACCTATGGCTAACACCTATTCCCTACAGAAATAATGCATAAATTAAGCATGAAAAAATATTTATATGAACATTCTCTCTTAATGTTAGTGTATTCTTCGTTGCTTCTAAACCAGACCTGGATCCTGGATTTGGAGACTGGAATCAACTTTTATTTGACTGCTAGGAAAGGCTATTATATATTGGACTTTTAATTTTCGGTATTATTGTGAGCAAGTTGACTTTTAGTCGGATCAAGATCGGCATATAATCCTTTGGGATCACACGTTTAAAAGTAAGAAAAAACTTTTTAGTATCTTTTCCGCGTCTAGTTTTGACAATTTGCTAATTTTTGACGTTTCGTGAATAAAATAAGCAAATTGTCATGAAAATTAAGTATAACGGTGTCTTCAAAAACGAACAAGGTGAAATTCTGGAATATAAGTTAGGCTTCTATAAAATAATGTCAAACACTACTAAATATGGTAATTTACATAAAGATTTTGCATTTCATTTGACCCCATTGATGCAGGAAATACAGTACAGTAAATAGTGGCACCGTTAATTAGCCTATTAACTCAGTTTAATGTCATTACGAATATAATATATATGTCAAGAGGTATTGTTTGTGGTTCGTTTGAATATTAATTGCCGCCACTATAGTTCATGCAAATGCGATCAGTTGGAATTTAACAAAAGACATAATAGTTATTCATTATAGGTAAAATGAATTTGAAAGAAATTTTTGTGACGGTTATTTTGTCTTATCAGACGAACATTATTCGAGTGAGTAGAGAGAAGCAGTGACAATTCAATTTGTTGGTGATATTGGAAGAGATTGAAAGCGATACTAGACCATCATCCATCACGCCTTATCCCCGAAGGGGTGGCAGAGGCATATAATATGCCCACTTTTCACCGTGTGGATTTACCTGTCCCACGTAATAGGTGGTGAGCCCATTGCCGTGTTGAAATAGACAGACGCAGGTTGTGGCTACCTGCTGTTGAAATTCAAATTGAAATTCAACCAGGCTTAACGACTGCCATTTTACTGGCAACCGGGACCAACGGCTTAACGTGCCTTCCGAAGCACGGAAACGCTCGCAAATGTAAATGCCACAAAGTGGTCACCCATCCGAGGACCAGCCATAGTGAAAGTTGCGTAACTCAGTGATCGTTTACAGAACACTGAGACCGCGGGGCCACGAGCGCTTCAATATGCGATACTAGACAGCCAGTGAAATTGTTTACAATCCCATCAATCTTCAGTCGGTATTTTTTTGTGTACACAGACATACATATATGCAGAGGTAGGCATACTTTACCCTATACCATTAGCATTTTATTCCACGTAACAGGTGGGAGCCATATTGAAATGGAAAGCTTGTGACTACCTGTAGTTGATTTTTTTAATCCGCCCATAATGTCTTCAGCCGGGATCAACGGCTAAACGTGCCATTCAAAGCACGAAATTGCTACAAGGTGGTCACCCACCCATCTCAAAACCAATCATAACGTAAAATGATTAACGAAGTGATCGTTTACAGAACACTAAGTTAGCGAGGCTGCGAGCGCTTCTGTATATTCTTATGACGTTAAAATGACGTTTTTACAATTGCCATAAAACACATGTGACTTTCTCATAAGTAGGTATGACAGTGTAAAGTGTAGAAAAAATCTTTATTTATATCAAAATAGCGCACTAAATTATCATAGTATAAAAACTATGTAAATGCTTCTGTATATTCTTATGACGTTAAAATGACGTTTTTACAATTGCCATAAAACACATGTGACTCTCTCATAAGTAGGTATGACAGTGTAAAGTGTAGAAAAAATCTTTATTTAATAACAAAATAGCGCACTAAATTATCATAGTATAAAAACTATACTATATACTATGTAAATCAAACATAAATTTTCTCGCTATTGTACCTAGTAGTAAAAGTAGTAGTAGTTTGATGGTGCAAATATTAGGTAGGTACCACCACACGATTACCTTTAGTGTGTACCTTGCGCGTCGCGTCGGCGACACGACACGACGACGCCAGAGCTCGGGAGTTGAGCCTCGTCCACTTGTGCCCGTCCACCAGCCCATCATGGTGCGTCCGTGCCGCTCGGTACCACATACATACACTACTCGTGACTTATTAACTTACATATTCTTTTGGTTATGTCCATTTTGTTTTAATTATTATACCAGTGTAATACAGTCCACGGATGGACAATAAGATCAGCTTATTTACTATCTGTCTTTTCAGGGTCTGCCAAAAGATACATTTTATTAAAATTCTTCCCGAATAATTATAAGCCCTGTACTCCCGTTTCTAAAGAAAAAGTTTTTTTTCATGTAGCATCGGAGAAATCTAAAAATTGTAAATTAGTTGTAAAATCACAAGAAAAACCTTTTATAGTGCTATTAATACGGAGGATTATTTTATCTAAAACGCGTACAGATAGAAATTTATATCAAGTACTCAAGTTGCAAGCTCTTCAAAGTGTTCAAGAAAACTTCTAAGTAAACGTAATCAAAAGTTACGGCTCCGTAAAATAGGTGTAAAAAGAAAACAAAATACTGCTGGCGCTGACCTCGTACTTTACATTGTGTTCTGGAGGGTAATTAAAACAATGGTTTGAATAGAATCAAACCTTTTTATCAAACAATAAATCATACAACTAATTATTGAATAGATATCCATTTATAGCTTCAATTTGTGACATAGTAGATGTAATCATGCAGTATTTAAAACCCCATGAAAGGATTTATGAAAAGAAAGTTTTTGGTGTACACCAATACAAGGGGATAACTTTCTATTCGGTGGGTGGTATGCGCAAAGTTTGTGTGGAGAAATTATGAATTAAATCAGTTGGCGACGCTTTTTTTTATAGTGTGATCGACGAACCATTTACTTCTACAATTTTGTAGGTAACCCGCAGTCTGCGACTCAGACTAGCACTTTTTTTTACAATATTTAATTCACTACTTTCTATACAGCTCCTTTAATATATCAAACAAATTATAAAATATTCATTTAGAATTTTAATAATATTTAGTGGCATATTTTATTAAAGAGGCCACAAAATTAATTACTCTTTTTATTTAAGTGACATATAGAGTGACATCGTTCTTTAATGTATGCCTTTGTATATGAATAATATAATATCTTAGGACATTGAGGTGAAACAACTCAAGGGTCAAAGTGATCACGACTGCTAGCGTTGCCCGACTGCAACGGATGAGGCAACGACGCAGGTAGAGTACAGGATCTTTTACATTCTTTTACAGTCTCTTCCAACAATGCTGAAACACAGCAGTCAAATGATAGGTCCGAAATAGCAGCTAGCAGCCAAAGAAGGCTGCTAGGAGCAGGATCCAGGTAAGGCTAGGAAGCAAATGAGAATACAATAAAAATAAAAGAAATAATAAAATATAGCAAAATTTGACCAAATTGTATAAAACAAGTACAAACATGGTGCGCATCCTACGCACTCAAGTACTCCGATGGGTGGAACTCAATTATAAATGAATATTATATTAGACCCTAACTATACGCGAGATACGTTACGAAATGCTTGCTAATGATAAATTCTGTTTATATTTAATAATGTAGTAGGAACTGGTATATTATTGATCTTGTCCTTCGAGAAGATATAGTATGTATGTACATCTAGAAAGTCAGTACAAATTAAGAATCAATACCTACTTAATATTTTATAGGGTAAAGTGGTGAGTGTGTATGTTTGTCACTTCCACACGTTTTTTTTCTTCCATCTCTACCAGGGGCAGAGCCATAGTAACTTAATATATTATTTAAGCCGTACTATCTTTCTTTACAAACTTTAGCAGTCCTTTTTACTCCCTTAGGGGTGAAATTTTTAATAATCCTGTCTTAGGGGAGACCTACGAGTTAAAAGTAACCCCCATGCAAAGTTTCAGCTTCATAGCTCCTATAGTTTCAGAGATTTCGTAATCAATTAAGTCAGTGAGTGATTTTCCCTTTAATATATATATATATATAGATTTAGGGGATTCTGTGTTCGAACCACGATTTTTTTCCTTCGTGTTAGTTTATTTGTCTGTGTGATTAGAGTGAATGCAAATATCAACAAATTAATTTTAATTTATCTATCACCTTTTTATAGATTTTCTCAGTTTAAATTGCTATGTTCCATGGCATTATGTGACAACACTGAGAACGTCTTATCCCATCTTATAATCACACCATCATCATGGGAGATTTTAACACATGTTTGCTTAATAATAACTCTCGCTCCTCTACCTTTTCCAATATCATAGAGTCCTGAAATATGTCCATATTACCTTTAAATGCTACTCATCACTTTCCAAATAGTTGTCCTTCTCTTCTTGATCTAACTCTTGTTTCCTCAGTTGATTTGGTTGCTAAGCATGGCCAATGTAATGCTGACGAATTTTCTTAAAATGACCTTCTCTTCCTATCTTATAAACTTCGCCCTCCTAAGCCTAAATCAAAAATTTTTATGCAACGCAATTTCGGTGGCATGCAGCTTGACAAACTTCGCGAAGACGCGGGTAACATTGATTGGAGTTCACTTTTCGCAGCGGAAGATATCAACGAGAAAGTTGAGGCTTTTAATAACAAATTAATTACTTTGTATGATATATATGCACCAATCCATGCGGTAAAAATTCGGCACCTGCCTGCGTCCTGGCTCACAGCTGATATAAAAAGACTTATATGTAAGAAAGCTGCAGCAAAGTCAAAATTTAAATCCCGGCCTACTCCTAGTAACCACGAAAACTATACTGCTATACGAAATCTCTGCAGCAAGGTGTGTAGGAAAGCTCAACGCCAATATATTTATGACTCAGTCGAGAACGGCAACTTATCAAAAGTATGGAAATTTCTTAAATCATTGGGGGTTGGTAAGTCTAACTTGGGACATAATATGCCTAAGAAAATTGTCATTGAGTCATTAAATCAACATTTTTCTTCATCATCCAATTTGGATCAGACTAGTAAAACTAACAGTTTACGTTATCTTACATCACTTCCAACTCCTTCATATCCACCGTTTCTCTTCAATCAACTGTCTGCTTGTGATGTTAAGAGGTGTATTATGTCTATACATTCCAATGCCCTTGGCAGTGACTGTTTAAGTCGTAATATGATTCAGCCTATCCTAGATGAGATCCTTCCTGTAATATGCCATATATTAAATCACTCGCTTACTTGTGGTGTGTTTCCCAGTGCCTGGAAGGAGGCTAATATTATCCCACTACCTAAAAAAAATAACCCAACTTCCTTTTCTGATTATCGTCCAATATCCATTTTACCTTTCCTGTCTAAAGTTTTAGAACGTCTCGTTCATGGTCAGTTTAATTCATTCCTCAATAAAAACCTACTCCTTGATCCTTATCAATCAGGCTTTCAACCAGACCATAGCACTGTTAGTGCTTTGATCAATGTTGCGGACGACATTAGGCTTGGAATGGAGAATGGTAATCTTACTGTACTAACGTTGCTGGACTTCAGCAACGCTTTTAACACGGTGGATTTCCATATCCTATTGGGAATATTGCGCTCTCTTATCATATCTCCAACAGCGATTGATTGGTTTCAAAGTTACCTGTTTGGGCGTCGCCAGCGTATACGTTACGATGAATCTTTCTCTTCTTGGAGTAACATATCTATCGGCGTGCCTCAGGGTAGCGTTTTATCTCCGTAACTTTTTGCTGTATTTATAAATTCCATCTCCAAATCTTTACTTTCATCTTACCACCTCTATGCAGATGATCTCCAAATATACATGCAGGCTCCAGTACATGAACTGAGTGAGGCTATTTTAATCATCAATGAAGACTTGTCACAAATATGTAAATGGTGTAAACTTTATGGGCTTCACGTCAATCCATCTAAAACTCAAGTCACTGTTGTTGGCAGCCCCCGGATGATATCTCAAATTGACTGGATGCAACTTCCTAACATAATATTCCGAGACATTACACTATCAATAAGTACCAGTGTCAAAAATCTGGGTGTATTAATTGATAATACATTATCCTGGGCTCCTCAAATGCGTGAAATTAGTCGCAAAATGTTTGCAGCAGTGGGATCCTTGCGTAGATTGCGTAATTTTCTACCAACTGCCACCAAAATAGCGCTTGCACAATCTATTCTTTTTATACTTGAATATGCTGACGTTAGCTATCTCGATGTCACTGAGGAGCAACTTGATAAACTTGAGCGCCTCCAAAATTTATGTATTACATTTATATTTGGTTTACCCAAATATGATCATGTATCTGAATATCGCAGTAAGCTCAATTGGCTCCCTATTCGCCTTCGTCGGAATGCTCACATTCTATCGCTTCTTTATAGCGTTTTGTTTAATTCCTGTACCCCTACTTATTTAAAAGAACGGTTTATGTTTCTTAATGACACACATTCTAGATCCTTGAGATCATCGGAGTCCTTGGAATTAACTGTCCCAGAACATTCAACTAAGTTCTATGACAAGTCCTTCACTGTGCAAGCAGTGCGATTGTGGAATGCTGTACCGGTGTCCATTAGGCGTGCCCAATCACTGCATGTCTTCAAGGGTATGGTCAAAGCACATTACTTAAATGATTAGTGTGTAGTATTATTATTTATTTATTTATCATATATATGTATGTCTCTGTTTATGCATTTGTCTATAGTAGATTTTTTATTTATGTATTTTTTTTTATTTATTTAAGCATATGTAATATATGGATAAAATATATATGTATATATTTGTTTATATACTTTAGGCTAGCGTAATCTATGACTGTGAAACTATCCTCTCATTTTATACTCGTTGTATATATTTGTTTATATACTTTAGGCTAGCGTAATCTATGACTGTGAAACTATCCTCTCATTTTATACTCGTTGTTTTTTAACAACTATTTTGTTTATATTTTACACCAATAACTGTCCATTACTTATATTTTTGGAAATCATTTTTGTCCATTCAAAGGTTGCCTGTAAGAAATTGCTCTTAGCGATAAGGCCGCCATTTGTACAATTTCATGCAATTTTTATTTGTGTCATTTGTTTCATATTGGTGTACAATAAAGTTTTACTTACTTACTTAACACCCTAGTCTTGGAGATACCATCTCGCATTGCAAACGCTGCTGCCAACTTTGGACTCACGGATCGCGTCTGGAAGTCCCATTACCTCAAACTGGAGAAGAAAGTTAGCATTTATAAGGCGTTAATAATTCCGGTCCTCTTATATGGCGTAGAGACATAGTGTCTTTACAAACCGGCTTTGGTAGGTTGGTTGGTACTCCAGGTTACGTTTGGTTAATAGGGTTCCATAGTAAACAAAGAACCTTGTAAATCGAAATCAATCAAATCTTGTCCGTCTTTCAGTTCACCGTCTAGCTTAACACCAGAAAGTTGTAATTCAATGTTGTGAGACATTTATTTTACATACAGCTTGTATTACGGAATTTTGACAATAGATTAACCTTCTTATAAATATATATATTAAAAAAAAACTTAACTTAATATATAATTAAGAAATATAAAATACAAAAAAAGAGATAAATGTTAATTTTTTAAATACATACTTATCATAATAAAGAATACACCCAGGCCCCGAAACAAACATTTGCTGATCACACAAATATTTGTTCCAACCCATGGTTGTCTGTCAGAATTTGGCATGAAACATGTTAGTGTCGCCAATAAAGTTGTAAAATGAAATAAAATGATGTTCGGGTACATCCCCAATTTTGGAATTGAGGTAAGTACTCTGTCAGCTCTGTCTTAGGATAGAGCTAGATATTTTTTTTTTGATTATTCATTTGTTAAATCCATTTATGAACTAAATGATCCGTTTGTGAAATATTGCTTTTTAAAGCGTTAATTGTTGTTAGAGTCAAGTTTAGTAAATTAAAAAAATTACAATCTCAAAGGGCTCGACCATTTTGAATTCAATTCGGTGTGGAAATACACCCATACATAACACATAGGCTACTTTTTATCATGGCAACATGTAGAAAACAGGTACGGGAAAACTTAACTATGTAGGCATAGCAGCGGGCATCCTCTAGTGGTTTATATGTTTAAGAGTTAAATTCGACCTTAAGTTTTAAATTATGTGTTACCTGATATAAAAAAAAAAATTTAAAGCAATTATTATGCTAAATTTTTTACAAATTTAGTGGTGACGTGGCGTAAAAGCTACGCCCATAGCCTACAGCCCCTCAAGTAAGTAGGATTACACCCTAACACCCCAAAGAAATGAGATAACACTCGAACCCCAAAGAGTGGCGAGATATCACCCGAACCCCCTAAAAAGGCCGTGGTTCCAGACAGTCCGATGGAAGTCTATGGGCAGTCCTGGAGCTATCCTTCCGAGGGCGCACCTGGGACTCCAGGCCATAGACAGGAAAGGCACGGTGTGATTTTAGTTGGTAGGAGTCCGGCATAACTTTCCTGGGGATTTCCACTAGTTAAAAAGTAACGTAAGTATATTTTTATATTATTTAAAAAATCGTATAATTCGTGTATTAGACATTCACTATACAGCTGTTCAACTAAGAAAGTTTTTTACAAAATAAAAAATATTTTTAGAGTAATTATTAATTATTTTAAGTATTAGTCTGAGATATTTTGATACAAACGATATAAAAAATAGCCACCGAACCCTTCGTCACGCCTGATTCGACACGCATTTGACCAGTTTATATATAGAATCAGGTTCTTTATTAATTTATATCATTTAAACAACATTAAGTATTAACGACCCTTATACAGAGGAATGAGTTACAATTTATTAATATATATTTGGACTGCTTCCCCGTGTTTTCATTTAATAAAATAAGAGAGCAAAATGAAGGTTGCTGAAATCTATTAATACAGATAATCAATATAGAAGCGTCTGTTTGAAATTGAAGATTAATTTGACTGCCTCTGTGGCACGGTGGGAGAGTATCCGACTGCTGCGCAAGAGGTCGTGTGTTGGATTCCCACCCAGGATAAAACTTTGTGTGATGAGCACGATGGTTTATTCTGTGTCTGGGTATTTTTTATCTATGATATGTATGTATTTAGAAATATTTTATAAGTAAGTTTATCAGTTATCTGGTTACCATAGTCATATTACTATGCTTAGTTTGGAATCAGATGGCGTTGTGTGAGTTGTCCCAACGACAACAACGATATATAACACTTTTTCTAACTAACTATCTTCATGATATATCCCTGACGGGGTAGTCAGAGAGGACAGATCGCCAGGCTTCGCGATCCATGCATACTTCTTTAGCTTCTTCAAGATTCATCAACACCTTTTTAGTAAAGGTAAATAAAAGTATATACTTACGGTACTTTTTATCTAGTGGAAATCCTCATGGAATGCCTATAATAAATAACTCCTACCGACTTAAATCACACTGTGCCATTCCATCTGTCTATGGCCGGGAGTCCCGGGTGAGCCATCGGAAGGATACCTCTAGGACTGCCCACAGACTTCCACCGGAATGTCTGGAACCACAGCCTTTTTTAGGGGATTCGGGTGATATCCCGCCTCTCTTTGAGGCTCGAGTGTTATCTCACTTCTTTGGGGTGTTCGGGTGTAATCCCACTTACTTGAGAGACTGAAGGGCAAAGCGTAGCTCTTACGTCACGCCACCGTCTAGGGCTTATCTCTGGAAGAACAGCGAATCCCAGTCGCTGTCTTTAGGCTATCGGTCATGGAGGTCGGTAGTCTTGGGCAAAGATAGTCTGTAAAACTCGGGGGAAAAGTCCACTCCCGATTTCTTTCCACGCCTTCTTTGTGAGAATAACTTGCTTGCAAAAATAATCAGGTGCGTCCTACTTTCACCTTTTTGCTCGAATATTGCCTGATACAGAGTCACTACAAATTATTTCATCATTCATTCATTTCATCAATTTGATTATGTTTGTGAGATCACCCAGTGTCATGGTTGTAGAGATTATCAAACCTCCAGTCCTTGGGGTGATAGTTAAATAAATCCAAACTCGTTAGGGGTTTCAGAGATAAAAAAGAGATCTAATAATGCAATCGGAACCTGGTCAGGTTCTGATTCCATTATTAAATCTCATCTACTGTACTGTTCTCTTCATCTTATTGTATTTACAATTGCTTCCAAGCCCTACCTGGATTTCGAGGCTGGAGACTACTTTTATTTGACTAATAGGAGCCGTCGTTTGGCTTGCCGTCCGACCTCCCAACCCGCTTGCGGTGAGGTCACTTGGGCCCCGGAGATCATATATAATATTTTCTTTCGTTTATACCACTTCAGTGAAAGAAAAGCAAACAGCCCACCTAATGGGAAGTGGTCACTATAGCATAAGGACGTTTTCAACACCAGAGGTGCAGAACTAGCATTGCTGACCCTGTAAAATCCTTCTAAGACCTCTTTTGAAGAACTCCATACTTTAGACGTTTGGGAAAAATTAGGCAGGTTTATTCCACAATCTTACCATATGCGAGCGCTCCTGACGCGAGGGTGAGAATATCCTGTCTGTGACGAGCGAGTAATGGGTTATGTTTCAACAGCATTTCAAATAAGATGTTGTGAAACCTAGTACGCGTAATAAATCTAGCCTTAGATGAGTGTAAGTGCACCCTTGCGGAACTTTCATCTTAAGGCGAAGCAAATCAGGCACCCTCGCTAACCTTCAGCGGTTTGCTCGGAGTAATTAAACTTAAGCCTTGGGACTAACCGCTTAAGTTTTAGAATTATAGAAGGTCAATTAAAATCATACATCTCTAAAATCTGCTGTAATTAAAAAAAAATCGAAATTTTATTTGTCTTTATTAAATCGTGTTGTTAAATTTTATAGGATAGTCCTATCTTAGGGGTGTGATATATTTGAATAAAATTAACCGATAATCACATATAAAAAAAAAAACTAAAAGTTTAAAAGTACATAGATACCCAGACGTGCATATTTGTAACGATTAAAAAACTGCAGGAAGTGAAAGAGGTGTGCATGACTCGCGAAGCCTGACTAGGCGATCTGACTACCCCTTCAGGGATACAGTGTGTAGATAGTTAGTTAATAAAATTGGTTCTATCTAATTACATACAAGTTACGCAAGTAAGTTAAGTAAGTACCATTATGCAATATATTTAGACTGTCAAATTTATGATTTTCAGTCCGATATTTAATAATGAACACCTAAAAACCATGACTTCAAAAGACTCTTTTTGTATCTCGGTCAGTGATTCGCCTTAATTCATCTCCATGGCACCGGTGGAAGTCGTAATTTTGTCGCCGTGAATAGAACAAGTGTATAGGTACCACATCTCTCTAGGCGTAAAGGGTTAAGTGAATGAATATAAAAGGTTAGACGGTAAAAGGGACAAGGCAAAGGGTGCGAGTTTTAGTTTAGCCACAGCATAAATTTGACATTTAGTGCTTATGGAAAATAGTTGAGAAATAGATTGTGTGCTGATTACAATTAAGAATGCAAAATAGAGGTATGATTGTACCGTCATAATCTTTTGAAGGGTTAGGCAGATGATATAGAACCACATTTCACCAGTTAGTATAAACGTTGCTAAATATCCATAGGCTGCGGTGACCACTTTCAATCAGGTGGGCCGTATGCTTGTCGGCTACCTCATAAAAAAAAGTTATATCCTGCCCCACCTGTATATTTACTTCAAAAATTACTTAAAGTTTTCGGTATGTAGCGATAGTTTACGGTATGAAGATTGACATGGGTTTTATCCCGGGAATTTGTCCATTTTTATTTCAAAAAAATACACGAGTCCTAAGGGTACCTGCTTAACATAAAAGAATTGCGGATTATGACAAAATTTGGTATGTAGATGTTTAGGATCTTCAAATAACATGTGAATTTCCTTGATTTGAAAAATACTTTGTGATTCTGATTTGTGACTTCTGTGATTCTCTATAAAATGAATGAATTGAATCTGTAATGCATTGAAAACGTCGGCGTTGGACTAGTAAATTCTCGAGCTATACTTGTTGGAACTTGAATTATACCTAATTTAAAACCATTGTCTTATATCTACCAATACTTGTAAACAAGGAATTCTAATGTGCAATAATAGTAGTACTTAGTAGTAATAATTTAGTAGACAGTCAAAAGAAATATATCTTTGTTGAAGATTAAATATACTGTATAGGTACTTAGTATGTTGTGTTATTGTTTGGAGTTTCTAGTTATGTTACAATAGGTCACTGGATATGTCACGACGTCTTTGACTAATAATATTCAATACTTACCTTTTTGCAATTCAATTCAAGAAATCATATTTTGAAGGTAAAGTTAGCATAACTCTTTCGCCTCATATTTGAAAATAATTTCTTACTAGTTCGAAATTTAAATTATAAAGTGGAAACATTTTTCAGTCACGAGCTGGACTCGAACCAGCGTCTTCTGGTTCAACGCACCAGACGCGTTACCAACTACACCACCGTGACCTGCTCGTAACTGACGAATTAATCCACCTCTTTACGTCTTAAGGCGACGTAAAGCTGGTTCGAGTCAAGCTCGTGATTGAAAAAAATTTCCACTTTATAATTTAAATTTAGAAAAAGTTAACATACTAATTGCTTTTCAAAATTGTTTTACTAGTTGACGCCCGCGGCTCCGCACGCGTGGTGAAGTTTACCCGTTCCTGTTTCCCACAGGAACTTGTTCCCGGTATAAAAAGTAGCCTATGTGTTATTCTGATGTGTAAACTATAAATTGCAAAGTTTCATCAAAACACGGTAATCGGCTCACCACCTGTTACGTGGGACAAAAATGAATACGGTGAAATGTGGGCGTATAGTATGCCTATGCTTACCCCTTCGGGAATAAATGCGTGACAATATGTATGTATGTTCATCAAAATCCATTCAGTAGATTTTGCGTGAAAGAGTATCAAACATCCATACTTACAAACTTTCGCGTTTATAAATATACTAGGATCTTGAATTTTGCTGTAGTCTTCGTATTTCTTATCAGCAAGTTATATTTTTTAAAATAATATGTAGCACTATTTTATTATTTTTAGGTATAAACATAAAGAATCATATAATTAGAGCTGTATTTAAAAGATAATAGCAAATCTTGAATTGTAATCGGTCCTTGATAAGTGTGCAAAGTTTTGATTCAATCCAACTATATGACATTCGAAAGTCAAGTGCAAATATTTTGGGACGTACATAGACAAGTTAAACTGCAATAAAAACAGTATGTACTAATTAACAAATAGAAAGCAAAACGTACAATGCTTATAAGTATTGTTGCCAGATTCTTGTTACAAATAAACTAAGCATTTCATGTTAATTCATACAAACAGATTTGTAATTTTCCCTTGGCACAATTATTATTACCAATGTAAAATGTTTAGGGGTTTTAATTAAATCTTGGAAGGCAAAGGACCCACTGATTAAAAACGAAATGTTCCCGTTGCTACAGCAAGGTATTACAGAAATAACGTCACGCCTCCGTTTTTGTGACCAATTAATGTCTGGCTAATTAAAGTATCGCTTTCTTTTTTATTTATTTTTGCAACATAGTTAAAGAAAATGTTGGGATAATGTTTTAATAGCCATTACGTGCTTAACTTGGGTAATTTTATTAGGTTAAGAGCTTACTACGTTGGATTTTCTTGTCTATATTCTATTTTGTGTTATAAAAGAACCAACATAATTACCAACATTAGCATACAACAACTGTCTCAGCAGCATGATATCCACTGCTGGGGATAAGCCTCGCCCGAGCATCGAACAATACACTTTTGACGGGTGTTTTTAGAAAACATGGTGGATAAGTGATTGAGCGTATTACGCTTTGGCTGGTCCTGTGATGGGTGACCGCTTTGTAGCATTTTCTTGTACAAGCGTTTCCGTGCTTCGGCAGACATGTTAAGCATTGGTCCCGGTTGCCAATAACATAGCAATCGTTAAGCCAAGTTAAAGGCCTTATGTGCGGCCTGAACAATTTTAACAGCAGGTAACCACAACCTTTCAACATAGCAATAAGTTCATCATATATCTGTCTACTCCTTCGGGGATAAAGGCGAATGTATGATTATACTGGCGGGGACGCTGGCCAGACGGGTAGGATTTTCTTCAAGGTTTTATCTCTACCCAAATGGTATTTTTGCGAAAGTGTTCCCTTTGTCAACATTTACGACACCCACGGTAGGAAACGGGATGGTTACATTTGTAATCCATACCCTCACCACATGGTAAATATAAGGTAAATAAATATGCTCATAAAACGTTATATATTCTTGTGTACGCCACAGAGTAAAGTATTAATATCTCCAAAACACTCTCAAACGTCTTAGGCTAATTAAAATATACAGTTCATCTTTATTATTAACTGACTACATAAAATTTGAAGCATATAATTTAATTTGAACATAACTTTATATATATATATATTTGCGCAATATCTGTAGCATTCATACGGTACCGTTTACCGGTACCGGTTTCATGGGCACAAAGAACGTTCGTACAATTTTACTGTTGCGGTTCGCTAAAAGCCTTTTTAGTGAGGAAAATTCCCATCATCGTATTCCCCGTTCAATTGATAAAATAAATGCAATTTAAGATTACTTCTTTTTAATACCAAACTTATTCGGTTTAGAAATTGTATCTTCTGTTGATTTTGGCAAATTAATTTTCCTTTTCGTCCAAAATACATTTTTACTGTGTTAGAAACGATGACACAGAACTAGGTCAAATAAAATCTAATATAAACAAAATTTGTTTAACCAAAGTTTAATAGGAAAAAGATTTTAATAAATCTATTAACTGCGAGCTTAAACTGTATGACATTAAATAAAGAAAATTGGTTTCATAAATTCCTTTTTCTGTCGAAAATATTAAAGAATGGTAAGTAGCGTCAATTTTAATCGGTCACCAGATCTGTAATAATAATAGGAAATCTCTTTCGGGTACCAATATTTTGTCATTCGTTGTTTTTTAAGTTTTTAACAACCTGTGAAAACATTAATGTTTTTAAACTTTCGCGGCTGTCACTCATATTTATAATATTTCGGGTATTATTCGCGACGTATATTATTGGGTACAAAGCCTACCTTATAGTTCCCGACGTTTCGACCGGATTACACCAGTCACGGGTTGTGAAAACATTTTTGTTGGTTTAAAGTTTGAGATTCATGTTCCAGTGCAATTAAATTGTTGTATTCAATTGCAAATCTTTATGTACATAAGTACTAATTTAACACTGTATAAAGCTTTCGCTTTTGTAATAAACATTTTTAAATGTTTTAAAAGCTGGTTTGGTGATTTAGTGGAAATATATTTTTTTCACAATTATAATCTTTATTTCACTACCAATTTTCTTTATTTCTACAACTTTTAATCAATAAAATTTACTTACATATTGATAACTTTTCTTAAAATTTTGTGTGGCGCTTTTCACACAGCGCCATCTAGCGCAAAGAAAGCTAATATAAGTTTGTGGTATGGGATCTAGATAACTGATAAACATACTAATATATTTATAAATACATACATATTATACATAGCAAACACCCAAACTCCGAAAAACACATTTGTTAATCATACAAATATTAGATCCGACTCGTGAATCAAACTGAGGACCTCAGCGGGGCAGTCGCATACACTACCGCGACATCGAGGCAGTCAGAAATTTCATCAGCATCTTTGTAAATTTACTGTAATAATTTAAAAACCACACACATCGCTTAATTTTTTGCAATGCTTAGACTAGTACCTATTGCCCCTACCCAAGATTCCCCTCTAACAAAACATACCTTACCTGCCGTTAGCAAGTGCTCGTTTCAAGTGCCCGCAGGCACAATGTATAGAACGGGGGAGCAATGTTGTGATGCCCTATTACCGACCACTTGCGGGTTGAGCTTTTTAATTAATGCTCTGGTAAATGCGGGTGCAATTGTTTGAGAAGCTCCGCTGTGCAATTATAGTTCTTGTCTTCTGATGTTTGTGTTTTCCGTTCAACATTGCGGTTAAATAAATATATGTAAAATGAACATAAAAAGCGAAGGAATTAGAACCTACTACGGTTTTCTACTCGAATTCATATCGTACTTCTTCACTGTCACTAGACATATTAGTTGCAATTTGTACAAATAAATAATAACAAATCGCATACGCTCTCGTACACGGATATCAACAACCTGATTCAAATTGGAACCCAACTATGGCTAGGGAGAGAGAGAGAGAGAGAGATATACGCGTGGACACACACACATACATACACAAGTGTCGTAAGCAAATTACATATCTTTTTTAAATTTTATAGTTTTGATACCAAATAAACGGGTAGTTTTAACTTCATGTTACATTTTCAATAGACCTACTTACTACCGCCCCAGTCATGACTCTCTATTGTCGCAAAGCTGTAAGTTACGAGTATTAATAGATATAATGATATAATATATGTTTAATATAAGAATTATATTAGTAGGTAGATAGATTACATTGTTATTAAATTCCTAAGGGGGTAAAGATTTTTTTTATTGCACTGGTTGAGATGCTATATTCTTAAAAAAAATCGATCGCATTCAATAGAACAGATAAATATACCTACCTATCGCTTGTTCATTTCATGCAACTTCGTATTTAAATAGAAAACATCATCTTGTACGTGTATAATAAACAAAACTTTCACTCAAATATAACTTTTGTTGTCTCTCTGTTTAAAACTTTATACAACAACTTTAACAAAAAAAAAACAAAACTCATTCTTTTCTATGTGGTCAATGCGCACGCATAAAAAAAGTAATTAATTGTACCAAAAAGTACCAAAAAGTTTCACAATTAGTTTTCCCCGTTGAAATGAAAGTTATATATTAATTAAAATGTCTATAAGTACTAGTTATGAAGAAAACGATTTATGTAGTACCTACGCCGCCCGATATAAAATGTGAAGCCCTTAACGTTATAGAAAGTTTACTACCTGAAAACTCCAAGGAAAAATATCTATTTGTATTGTTTACTATTATATTATTCATAAGTGTATTGAAAAAGTCGTATGATACACGTGTGTATTGTTGATTACCTCAGTGGTAATCACCAACTTTACACACTTGTACCATAATCTACTATTTTGACTCGCTAAGTACGAGGCGAAAGTTGATGCTTCTTTGAGATAAATATTCGTAAGGTTAGCATTCACTATACTCTATCTAGTTCATTTACTTTTTGCAACTTTCTGCAAATAAGGCAAATTATTGTATCGTGGCGAAGTTAGCTGTTACATTTCGTCGAGTGCAAAAAGATTCATACTTTTCTTACTTCCATCTTCAATTTTAGTTTATATTAGTATCAGGGCATTACGTTTCACAAGATGATTATTTAGAAAGTTTTCTAGAGTTCATAGAGTTGCTTTTAAAGTTTCAAAACTATCATAATGTTTTAGTCAGAAAGTACTTAAATTGTATTCTTTTGTCAGATTATTTTTGGAAAAATAGTACAAAGTGTCACGTAATTGATATTGTAATTGATATTGTTATTCTTATTTAATTTGAATTACTTTTACTTAAACTATTTATACTGATATTAAACTAGTATATAGTACAGATATCCTTATTATTTTACCACACTATGCGGCTGTTTATGTAGTAGTGTATGTCGGTAATACTATTTCTGGTTCTGTTAGTTTTCCTACAGTTTCCAGAACACCATGCTCAAATAATAGGCTCATAAAATGTTTACTAAAAGACTTCCATGCACCATCGATAGTAGAACATTTTGGCTGCAGAACGTTCTATATCTAAACAGGTTCTATATCGGAGACAGACTAAGGTCCATATTCCAGAACGTTTCTCAATACTCAATCGGCGATTTTATAAGGAAAAATCTCGCCTCAAGCATTAATTGAGCATTGAGAAACGTTCTGGAATACGGACCTAAGAATTTGGACTTATTTATCTCAAACAGTTTGATTATTAAATAGTCTAAAAATACTAATAGTTACTCGTCGTTAGTCTAACAAGTTTTAACAAAAAATATGCACATAGTTTATAGGTCAAAGAACTGGTAGAATAAAAATAAAATAAGCCCCCGGAAATAAGCCCAGTGTATCATGTAATAGATTGATACAAAATTATGTACCATTTTTCTTGATTTCTATGTGAAGACCAAGTTAATTAGTCTTTGTGTATTTAATTAATCAGCCAGTTTAATCATATATATTTATAACTCTGAATACCCCGTCAGGGATACGAATAATAAGAAAGCTAGTTTAATCATGTCGTTAAAGTTAAGTGATCTACCTAGACTACCTAGGTGTTACAAAGTAGAGGTGTTTTGGTGAGTTTAATAAGTCCCAAAACAAGTCTTCGAGGGCAGAAAGGCAGCCGAGAAGTTTTAGTGGGTATTCCCAGTGTCACCACGATCAGGTTCTAAGCGACCCCCACACAGGCCCATAGCTTAGCCAGCAGTGGGTAATCTGGAAGCGGATCACTCTTCTAAAAAAGGGATAGTTCTACCAACATTGTCACATTTTCCGATATAGGTCAACTTAATATCAACTCTAAAAAGTCCATTACGTTAATCTAGGTAATCTCTGATAGATATCCCCGAACAGGATTGATTTAAATATAATTATAATTTGATAATGGATATAAGTTTCTTTTATAGAACGCCTAATTAATTAAATCAATGAACATAGTTTATTAAATTTATATAGTCTCTATCCCAGCAGAGGTGGGCAGAGGCAAGAGCGCCGCCTGCGTTTTTGTTTTGTCTTACGTAACATGATGCTGAGTCAACTTGGTTCGTCATTCCTCCGTTACAATTAGTAGAGGTTATCCTTGACCGTTGTGCGTTAGGATTAACAAATCGAGGGTGTGTGGTGGGATCCTCCTCCCCTCCTTTTTATCGTTCTAGACAGGCGCAGTTTGGGACTACCTGCTGTTAAAAAATTTCTAGCCGCCAACGTATGTATGAGGGTTTTTGGTAACTGAAACCAACCGTTTAACGCACTTTTAGACGCACGGGAACCTAAATAAAAATACCACAAAGCGGTCACCAAAGGACCAGCCATAGCGAAAGATACGTAACGCAGTAATCGTTTACAGAACATTGAGTAAGTGCGGATACGAGCGCCTTTTTATATCTATTAATAGCATAGAAACGTATAATAATAGAATTTTCAGCATAATGTACTCTTAATATCGAGCATAACAAACTACAGCCTGCTATAATATAATAAAGCTCATTGAGTTTTGGGATTGCGGAATAAAAGGTTTCTCATACAAAGTACTTGCCTACACATTTTTCTCAGTCGGTGTCCCTTGTATAAAGGTTAATGGAAGGCTTTTGTGAATCGTTCGTTTTGAAAATATAGTTAGAAGGTGGTGTATACAATTTTATGGGGCTTCTTAAATTGTTTAGACCCTGCTTAAATGGAAAATTGTAGGTAGCCTGGTAAAAAAAGTATAGTTTGAAGTATATGGAAATAAATAACAGGCAGTAGCGAATTTTATTAACACCCAGTGTTTAATTACATTATACTGTATTATTATGACTGAACTACCAATACTATTGAAGCATCGCTATCGATAATCTCAATACCATACTCAATCAATAGTATCGATTAAGCTATCGCTGATTTTGCATCAATTATAGTATATAGTAGATAGTATATATAGAAATACTAGTATAGTGGACTATCGATAGTTAACTATCATATTTATAGTATGTATGAAACTGCCAAAGGTTGATTTCTCCCGCTTTATCAGTATAATATGTGTTCGAGCCAAAATGTACGGTAACCACGGCGGCCATTGAAAAGTTTGACATTTGACATTTTTCGTGCGGACACGATATAAAATCTCTCGCTAGATAATGTACAGACGGTTTGGTTTTGATAGCATGCGGCATGCTAAAATGTTGGGGAATGGGATTTCTCCTACAAGAAGGTTCGTGTTATTGAACAAATGACGGATGTGCATCACACCTGCTACGTGGAACGAGGCCTCCTTTCAGTATTAAGCTGCCCCAGGAGCAAAGGAGACCTTATTAACCGAAGGAGCGCCAATTTCCCTGTGTTTGTTTTTTATGTGTTTGTGTGGGTGTGTGAGTGCGCGTGTGACGGCACCTCATGAAGGCAGGCTGAGCGAAAATTAATCTAACTGTAAGTTTTAGATCTTAAGAAAATTAAGTTTTAGCATAACTAACGTTACGTTTTAGCGTAACTAGCATCTGGTAGCAGATTGCGTGTTGAAATTGTAAGCTACATTTACAATATAATATGCTTGCATATTTTATAAAACACCGAGTTTATTTTTTGTAAAAACGCTGCATATATTTTGAATTATATAAAATGAGTCATTAGCGTACAACACGTACTAGGTAAAAATAATTTTCTAACTTACTACATTGTGTTTTGGATGCTATACCCGCGTGAGCTTCATTTAACATAGACATTACTTCCAACATATTGGTAGTTAAAAGACATACCTGGCTTGATATTTTCCCTAAGGAAATTATGTTTGAATCACAATAAAACTTTATTACGCGCTTGACAAAGTATATTACAAAAATATGCGTGGACTTGTATATTTTTAAGTCTCTCTCGTGCGGTGGACGGCGACGCGGCGACGGTGCAAAACTGATTCTTTGGAATTCAAATGCTCTACATATTTTAAAATCTCTAGATTTTCCATTCGACTTGCAGCACAATTGAGGGAATTAATGAACACAGTTTACGGATAAACATTAACTGTTTATTCGTCAACTGTGTCATAAAAAAAATATTCTACCACTCAAACTATGAAATAAGAGTTAAACTACAAAAGTCGTTTATTCAATTGTAGTATTAAATTAATTTCTATAACTTAACGATTCAAGAATAAGGCCTAAGTGACCCGGCTGTTATTTAGCGTTGAAAAAGATCATAAATATGACTTGAAAGGAATTTGTTGTGTGAAAACTTGAAAGTGTGTACAGTAGTACAGAAATAACAATTGCCTGCCATTTTAAAGGATTGTAATGTATCTTAGATACATTACAATCCTTTAAAATAGCAGAGCTAGACACAATTTTGCTACAGAAAGGCATGACTAAAATACAAAATCAAGAATTGAATAAAAATTATAAGGTGTAGGGTACATTTTTTACATACAAATAAAAAGTATATACACACATTTTTTAGCGACAAGACATCGCAAATTTTTGATAATATCTCAAAATAACATTTTCTTACTTAACAGCCTAATAGAAATCGGATGGTAGTGATGGAAAGTGGTCACCGTAGCCTATGGATGTTTGCAATACCAGAGGTGCGGCACTCGCGTTGCCGACCCTCTATAAACCTTCTAAGACCCCTTTTGAAGAACCCCATACTGTGGAAGTTTGTAAAAAAAAAACAAAAAGAGAATTCATTCCATAATCCGAGATGGAAGAAAGCTCCTATCGAATCTTAACATATGCGAGCGCTCCAGACGCAGTGTAAGGGATTATCCGGGACTCTTGGCCATAGACAAAGGCACCGTGTGGTTTTAGTCGGTAAGAGTCCGGCATAGCATCCATGAGGATTTCCAAGCGTTTAAAAAAAAAAGTGTTAGGGTGAACCAGGGTGAACACTATCTATAGCGACTGGTGCGATGATAGATTTATTGTGATAGATATATATATATATATATGATAGATAGCGATGTTATGCTGAAGAGACGGAAATTCCGAAACTATACCAACCCTCTGTCTAGCCAACGTGGTACAGTAAAGATTATAACCGTCCCTAAATGTAATTGGAATAGGCCTACATTGAACAGTGGAATATGATGAGCTTATTTTTATTGATTGATTGCGTTCAGCTATTAGGAATTTTTGCACGTTTTCAATTTGTGTAACTCAGCCACGTGTTGTCGTTTTTTTTTTAAGTTTGTGGGGTGTGTCAAGGCATCTGTCAAACTGAAGATAAACAATTTCGCACTGCGACATTTTCACGTTTATTTTGTGGAATACTGACTGTTTTATTTATTTCTATAGATACACAGTACGAATGTTACAATATTAAGTAGTTATAGAAAACACATTTTTGTACCAGGAGACCGGTGAATAATAGTAGATTACACCCGAGCTTACTAATCTGCTTTACATCTTGATTGTGAGGTGAGTAAAAAAAACCGGCATTATAAGAATAAACAATATTTAAAGTAAAAGTTTTCTAATCCCGCCTTTTTTCATCTTTTTTTTTATTATTTTTTTCAAGAACGAAATATAGCTTCGCCGTTCGATATTTAAAATTGATGCCTATTATACTCATACGAAGACAAGGCTGAATAGCGAAGCGACCTCTTTTGTCATTGGGCTGAATGCATGATGTCTATTGCCAGTATGATGGTTGGAAGTACGCGAACTTTTTGAAAGAGTGAAGTATTTTTTTTATTTACTTACCGCCCTAGGGCTTTTCTAGCTACATTATTACCCTAGAGCGCTAATTGGTCACCTACAAGCCCCATTTGGGGGTAATAAGGACCTACTTACAGAATATGAGAGATGTAAAAACAATTAATAAATAGGTAGTAATATAGTATTGATGTCTTTAATAAAAGGCGGACTACAGATTTCTTAAACTTCACAGTAATCTTGGGGATGACTAATATCATTAAATTCTCCCTTGGTATTGTTGCAAGCGATAAAAAGTACTCTGCACTAGCAAAATGACAGTATTACAGTTTCTTGAACTGTACACATCACTTCTTTAATGCTTGTGTAGACACACTCTACAGAAGACAGTCCCCGCGCTTTTGAATCTCGTGACAAAGAATAGAAAAGCTTTTAAAATCATATACAAACTATATTCTATTACTAACACTTTTGTTGCATGAGTTGAGTGTTTGAATTTACTCGTATTAGTGAGAAGAAAATATCGCTCTAAGCAATTTTCAAGCATATTTTTCTATTTATTTTGTGAGTTCGTAAATGCTTAAATGTGTAACGCGGCTTGCTCCGTAACATATTCGTGTTCCCCGTGCACCCCTTACACTTTATACCCTTCATTTATTAGTTTGACTATAAATTTAAGAAGTCTTCCCAGTCTTCGTCACATTTGTTGACGCTTAGGTGGTAAACCCGTGAGAGCGAAACAGTAATAATAAAGGAAAGGGTGATATAAAAGTATCTTTCTCTGTATTCCTGACAAAGTAGTCAGAGACGACAGATCTCCAGGCTTCACGAGCCCTACATAATTCCTTCCCTTCCTGCAGTTTCATTAATTATTTCATGCAGGTCTGAGTATCCGAGTACTTTTAACCTTTCTTTTTATTTGCTCCCGTGGTCTTCGTATGTAAGTCTTCGTTTACCCTGACTCCTTCTATCCTCTTTCATCATCATCATCATCCGAGCGTCTGTCCCAGTTGCGTCTCGCGACGCCCGGGGTCAGCTTTCCTACATTTTCTCCTCCACTTCGCTCGGTCATCGGCATCCCCTGTAGTGAGACTATTGGCACGCATGTCATCCCTTACGACGTCAAGCCAGCACTTCTTGGGTCTTCCCCTCTTACCGGGACCAGGCGGGGCTGACATGGCCAGACATTTGTTTCCTACGTAACCCGGCGGTTACCGCAAGACGTGACCATACCAACGAAGGCGACACTGTTGCAACTTGTCTGCAATGTCACGGACGTGAAGGCCGCGGCGGATGCGAGAGTTCCTCACGCGGTCCATCCGCGTGACTCCACACATCCACCGCAGCATCTTCATTTCCGTGACACGCAGCTCCTGCTTGTGTCGCTCCAATATCGGCCACGTCTCACTGCCATGTAAAAGGACAGGTCTAATAATGGTTTTGTAGACCTGTCCCTTCAACCGGATCGGCATTTTAGGGTCACAGATGACACCGGTCATCTCCCGCCATTTGGCCCACGCGGCAGCAATGCGTGACTTGACATCGCAATCGATGTCACTGGACGTGTGAAAAACAGATCCCAGGTATTTAACCTGGTCCGTGCGCTCGACCAAATCACCGCCTATGCGGACGGATGTGGGATCTGTCGAGTTTAGTGCCAAGTACTCGGTCTTCGCCACATTTAGTTTTAGACCGCCGTTCTCAAGCGTCTCCTTCCACGCCTTTACACGTCGCACCAATCTGCCCCTGTCCGCGTCTATCACCGCGCAATATCGTCAGCATACATGAGCATCCATGGAGGCTGCTCATGCGAGTTCCTGATGCTGTCCGACAATTCGTCTAATATTACACTGAACTGAAGCGGACTAAGGACCGAACCCTGGTGTACCCCAAGGTGATGGGGAAGGGTTTCGTGTCGCCAATAGCAGTCCGAACCATTGAATCGGTGTCACAGTCACAGAGTCCTTATATCGTCTTTATACACACAATAAACGTTCTCCATCAATTGTTTCTCTCTTGTCTTACAAGACAATAAATCCATATTTACTGTGTTATAAAGATTTCATTTTATAGTCACATACAAATATTATTTGAAAGACCCTACTTACACAACTGTGAGAGGTATCTCCGTATTAATCATTTAATGAACGTGAGAACTCGTTACAAATGACCTTCTAAGATGGTAAGAGCTTCATTAATAGGATTATTTACTTTGTTGAACCACTACTCAGTGTTTATATTCACAGTTTATTTCTTAAGTACTTTGTCAATCTCGTCTGAAACTGTTTGTAGAATTAACCGCAGTACATCCGTTCTTAGCAAAATACAACTCAATTAAACTGTGTTGTCACAGTTAAAAGCGGTATTATTGTTATTTATATAGATAAATAAAATAAAAGTGTCTTTTTATAAGTCCAAATTAACAGCGTTTCAATATAGGCCTAGGAAAGTATTACGGTATTTACTTAAAAAAAAACTTTTCTTTATCTGTCTGCCTGTTTGTTCTGGTTAATATCTGAAACGGCTGGTATATATCCAGAGTATATATTATATGACACATTGGTGGTCACGCCTTTATCCCCGAAGGGTTAGGCAGAGGCATACCATACATCCAATTTTCACAGTATGCATTTTTATCGTACATAACAGGTGGTGAATCATTAGTTGTTTTTCTTATGTAAGTGACTTTGAATTTTCAGAATTGGCTTATGTTATATACCTTTTGTCTTAAAATGACGCTGTTGATCTAATGGAAAGCCGTGGTGAAGTCAAGAGGTTAAGGACCTCTATTACGCTTGTTGCTAATATTGTGGCAACCGGGACCAACGGCTTAACGTGCCTTCCGAAGCACGGAACTTGGGTGGGTCTAAAGGGCCGAATAAATTTAATAAAATGTGTCTAATTTAGTTGTTAAATTTGGAAGAAATTTTGAACCTGTTGCCTTTTTAGTGAGGTGGTCACAAAAAGGCTAAAAGGTCTTATGTGCTTGACACTAATTGGCACGACCAATTAAAGTCCTGGTAGTCTCGGACTAATATATAGTGTATATTGGTTAAATTTGTGGTAAATATATAAAAAGGAGCCCTTCCTCCGCAACGTCTCCAGCAAGTTCCTGGAGAGTCAGACGTGATATGTATACGAAAGTAAGATGCATCAATTATAATAATAATGCTAAATATACTGATCATATCAGTGTCACCATCCGACTGCTACGCAAGCGGTCGTGGGTTCGATTCCCATCCAGAATAAACCATCGTGGTCATCACACAAAGTTTTATCCTGGATGGGAATCGGACCCACGACCTCTTGCGTAGCAGTCGGATGCACTCCTACCGCGCCACAGAGGCAGTCAATTAGATACAGTACGTATAATAATAATAACTAACTTCATTCAAATTTGCTAAGATCATATTATTTTATAATATAATTATGTATATTTTTTATAATTCTCCTAAATACTAATATTATAAAACTAAAGAATTTGTTTGTCTGGTTGAACACTATAGTTCCCGTTCCCGTGAAAATATGGGGATAAATGTAACCTTAGTAACTCCTTATAACATTATCTGTCAGTGAAAATTCCATTTAAAACGGTCTAGTCGTTTTAGAGTTAAGCAAATTGATTGATGTTTTTTTATGTAAATAAATAAATGATATAAATATTATTGGCACAACTCACACAACGCCATCTGATTCCAAACTAAGCAGATCTTGTACTATGGTAACCAGATAACTGATAAACATACTTATATATTTCTAAATACATAATATTATAGATAAATAACACCCAGACAAAGAATAAACCATCGTGCTCATTACACAAAGTTTTATCCTGAGTGGGCATCGAACCCACGACCTCTTACGTAGCAGTCGGATGCACTCCCACCGCGCCACAGAGGCAGAAATATGGTATATATTTTCATATGCATTTTGTGAAAAGATGTTAGCTAGTTATGATTTACAAACAGACAATGCAATTTCTGTATAGATGAGTCTTGTTTTTAACGTAGCAATCAGCACGAAAATATAAACGTCACATAGTTTTAATCACATTTATGTAAATGTGTGCAATCGAGTTCATATTGAAGATGTTACTAAATAACATAATTTTAATACTATTTCAGGATAAAGGTTTATACAGGGTCGGCAGCGCGAATGCTGCACCTCTGGTGTTGCAAACGTCCATAGGCTACGGTGACCACTTTCCATTAGGTGTGCCGTACGCTTGTCTACCACCCCAGGGGCAGTTAAAAAAAAGGTTCATTACTTTACAAGTAAACTACACTCCAAGGTCATTTCATTATATAACACGCAATAAATGGTGACACTGATATGATCAGTATATTTAGCATTATTATTATAATTGATGCATCTTACTTTCGTATACATATCACGTCTGACTCTCCAGGAACTTGCTGGAGACGTTGCGGAGGAAGGGCTCCTTTTTATATATTTACCACAAATTTAACCAATATACACTATATATTAGTCCGAGACTACCAGGACTTTAATTGGTCGTGCTAATTAGTGTCAAGCACATAAGACCTTTTAGCCTTATTTATCTATAATATTATGTATTTAGAAATATATAAGTATGTTTATCAGTTATCTGGTTACCATAGTACAAGATCTGCTTAGTTTGGAATCAGATGGCGTTGTGTGAGTTGTGCCAATAATATTTATATCATTTATTTATTTACATAAAAAAACATCAATCAATTTGCTTAACTCTAAAACGACTAGACCGTTTTAAATGGAATTTTCACTGACAGATAATGTTATAAGGAGTTACTAAGGTTACATTTATCCCCATATTTTCACGGGAACGGGAACTATAGTGTTCAACCAGACAAACAAATTCTTTAGTTTTATAATATTAGTATTTAGGAGAATTATAAAAAATATACATAATTATATTATAAAATAATATGATCTTAGCAAATTTGAATGAAGTTAGTTATTATTATTATACGTACTGTATCTAATTGACTGCCTCTGTGGCGCGGTAGGAGTGCATCCGACTGCTACGCAAGAGGTCGTGGGTTCGATTCCCATCCAGGATAAAACTTTGTGTGATGACCACGATGGTTTATTCTGGATGGGAATCGAACCCACGACCGCTTGCGTAGCAGTCGGATGGTGACACTGATATGATCAGTATATTTAGCATTATTATTATAATTGATGCATCTTACTTTCGTATACATATCACGTCTGACTCTCCAGGAACTTGCTGGAGACGTTGCGGAGGAAGGGCTCCTTTTTATATATTTACCACAAATTTAACCAATATACACTATATATTAGTCCGAGACTACCAGGACTTTAATTGGTCGTGCTAATTAGTGTCAAGCACATAAGACCTTTTAGCCTTTTTGTGACCACCTCACTAAAAAGGCAACGGGTTCCAAAAAAGGCCAAGTTGAAGGCCCATATGGCCTTAACGAAGGCCATATGGCCAACACGGCAATGGCCTCACTACCTGTTACGTGGGACAAAAATTGCATACGGTGAAATGTGGGCGTTTAATTTGCCTCTGCCTACCCCTTCGGGGATAAAGGCGTGACAATATGTATGTATGTATGTATACACTATATTAGCAACAAGCGTAATAGAGGTCCTTAACCTCTTGAATTCACCACGGCTTTCCATTAGATGAACAGCGTCATTTTAAGACAATAGGTATATAACATAAGCCAATTCTGAAAATTCAAAGTCACTTACATAAGAATAACAACTAATGATTCACCACCTGTTATGTACGATAAAAATGCATACTGTGAAAATTGGATGTAGGTATGCCTCTGGTTAGGCATTAACCAGAACAAACAGGCAGACAGATAAAGAAAAGTTTTTTTTTAAGTAAATACAGTAATACTTTCTTAGGCCTATATTGAAACGCTGTTAATTTGGAACTATAAAAAGACACTTTTATTTTATTTATCTATATAAATAACAATAATACCGCTTTTAACTGTGGCAACACAGTTTAATTGAGTTGTATTTTGCTAAGAACGGAGGTACTGCGGTTAATTCTACAAACAGTTTCAGACGAGATTGACAAAGTACTTAAGAAATAAACTGTGAATATAAACACTGAGTAGTGTTTCAACAAAGTAAATAATCCTAGTAATGAAGCTCTTACCATCTTAGAAGGTCGTTTGTAACGAGTTCTCACGTTCATTAAATGATTAATACGGAGATACCTCTCACAGTTGTGTAAGTAGGGTCTTTCAAATAATATTTGTATGTGACTATAAAATGAAATCTTTATAACACAGTAAATATGGATTTATTGTCTTGTAAGACAAGACAGGAACAATTGTTGGAGAATGTTTATTGTGTGTATAAAGAGGATAGAAGGAGTGAGGGTAAACGAAGACTTACATACGAAGACCACGGGAGCAAATAACAAGAAAGGTCAAAAGTACTCGGATACTCAGACCTGCATGAAATAATTAATGAAACTGCAGGAAGGGAAGGAATTATGTAGGGCTCGTGAAGCCTGGAGATCTGTCGTCTCTGACTACTTTGTCAGGAATACAGAGAAAGATACTTAGTTATATGCGTGATAACGTGACCCTACTAATGTTATAAACGTGAAAGTTTGTAAGTATGCATGTTTGTACCCTTTCAGACAAAATCTACTGAAGGGATTTTGATGAAACTTTACAATGCTATAGCTTACACATCAGAATAACATAGGCTTTTTATCCCAGGAACAAGTTCCTGTGGGAAACGTGAAAGGGAAATCTTCCCCACGCGTGCGGAGCCGCACGCGTCAACTAGTAAAGTATAAATGTGACCACCCTAATTCATCCCAAGGGTGTCGTAAAAGGTCACTAAGAGAACTCTTTTCAAAAATATCCATTTTGTTGAGAAGGAAAGAAAAAGCGTTCCCCTCGAGGCTGAATTCTTTCCACTTAAAATTAATTTGCGTGATAGACAAATGTTTTTTTCAGAGTTTGGCTATATACCTACATAGTAAACTATGTAGGTATAATAAATATGTATTTAGAAATATATAACTAAAAAGTAACTAAACTAGCTATCGCCACGCTGTATCCCTGACGGGGTAGTGAGGGAGGAGAGATCGCCAGGCTTCGCGATCCATGCATACTGCTTTCGCTTCCTGTAGATTCATACATGCACGTCTGGGTCTCCGAGTACTTTTAAATTTTCCGAGTTTTAAACAATCTGCTCACGTGGTCTGCATATGTAAGCCTCGGCCTACCTTGACTCGTTCTACTCTCTACTTTTGCACAATATATGTTCTTCGTCAATCGTTCCTCACTCATTCTTTGGACGTGTCCAAACCAACGCCCTTTTCCAGCTCAACGCAGCCTAAGCTAAATAGATATATAACTATTTATTTATAACTTGTATGAAAACTTACTGCTAACAGAGCAAATAACATTGATATGTAGTAAAAATAGCCAAAAACAAGGTTTCATCGATGCATAGAATGCAGCTAGCCACAATAACACACAAACAAAGTAAATTGTTAACAATTCCTAAAGAACTTTAATCTTAGTTTTCTTCAGCTTACTAATGCTTGTTCCAAACAAATCAAGTTCTAATCCCCTACACTCCTGGTTAAACATACGACATACTCTTTTCAGGTTATTCTATACGTTATCGTACTAAACGGCACATCCAGGAGCTTGGTATTACGCAAATATGCAGAAGGCACATATAAACAAATCTTACCAAGTAACTCCGGCACATCGATCAGGCCATTCATTATACCGTACAGGTATGTTATATGATTGCCTGGGTCATCCATAGCACTGCACAAGTTTAACTTAGCTTAATTTAGAATTGATGATGTGTTGCGTTAATTTGTTCCAAAAAAAAAATTATTTTAATTATTTTTATGTCACCCTTTCCTTTATTATTACTGTTTCGCTCTCACGGGTTTACCACCTAAGCGTCAACAAATGTGACGAAGACTGGGAAGACTTCTTAAATTTATAGTCAAACTAATAAATGAAGGGTATAAAGTGTAAGGGGTGCACGGGGAACACGAATATGTTACGGAGCAAGCCGCGTTACACATTTAAGCTTTTACGAACTCACAAAATAAATACAAAATATGCTTGAAAATTGCTTAGAGCGATATTTTCTTCTCACTAATACGAGTAAATTCAAACACTCAACTCATGCAACAAAAGTGTTAGTAATAGAATATAGTTTGTATATGATTTTAAAAGCTTTTCTATTCTTTGTCACGAGATTCAAAAGCGCGGGGACTGTCTTCTGTAGAGTGTGTCTACACAAGCATTAAAGAAGTGATGTGTACAGTTCAAGAAACTGTAATACTGACATTTTGCTAGTGCAGAGTACTTTTTATCGCTTGCAACAATACGACGTGATGAGCACGATGGTTTTTTCTGTGTCTGGGTGTTATTTATCTATAATATGTATGTATTTGGAAATATATAAGTATGTTTATCAGTTATCTAGATCCCATAACACAAGCTAATATTAGCTTACTTTGGGCTAGATGGCGCTGTGTGAAAAGTGTCCCACAATATTAAAAAAAAAATTATAATTAAATAATAAAGGACAGCATTGCTAAGTTTTCACAAAAAAGAAAAATAAATGATTACTTCTGGTCACATTTTGAGCCATATAAATAGCAATAACATAGGCAAAAATTGACGCTAAACATACTCGTACAATAGGCGTAGTGACGTTGAAGCATAAAGTGTACGTGTTCGTTCGGAAGCTGATATTAAAACACCCAAGTGGCCGGTTTTAATTAATTTAACTGTTGCTTTCAAAAACAATCTTTATAATTTGAAATGAATTTAATAAAATTATAAAACTAATTAACATTACTTATCTATCACGCCTTATCCCCGAAGGGGTGGCAGAGGCTTATAGTATGCCCACTTTTCACCAAATAGAAAGACGCAGGTAGTGGCTACCTGCTGCTGAATATTTTCAAGCCGTCGATTAGGCCTTCAACTTGAATTAATGACTGCCATGTTACTGGCAACCGGGACCAACGGCTTAACGTGCCTTCCGAAGCACGGAAACGCTTGCAAACTTAATTGCCACAAATTGTTTACCCATCCGTGACCAGCCATAGCGAAAGTTGCTTTACGCAGTGATCGTTTACAGAACACTGAGTCCGCGGAACCACCAGCGCTTCAATTGAATTACCATTACATTAGGTAATATGGAATAGTTGCTCTAAATGCCCGAAACACGACTTAGGTCAATCACCTTTAAAGAGACTATCACCGTGCCAAAATATGATACATGTTCATTATGGTCCGAAATTTCCAATTTGAAGACCCTATGCGTTAAAGAAGAGTTTTAAATGGTTCTGTGCACCTGTACATGTTCTTAGAGGTGTACCTCTTGCAGGTGAGGTTACCTTGGACTCGAGACATGTGATAGATGGGTTAACTAAAATAATGATAGACGCTGGAGTTATCATGACTAAAGCAAGCACATATCCACCCATCTACACATCATCATCATGATCATCTCAGCCCATATGACGCCCACTGCTGAGCATAGACCTCCCCCAAAGATCGCCACAAATTTCGGTCCTCTGCCTCCCGCAACCAGTAAACTTTGTCCACCTTGCGGGAGGCTTACCCTTTATGTAGCTTAGGCTTTACGTTTTCGAGTATGCAGCTACCATTCGAGAACCTTTCGGCCCCATCGGCCGTCAGCTCTTAAGTCGGGCAATTCTTTCGTCTATGTTGGTGAGCCGGGTTTTTCTTCAGATTTCTTCGTTGCAGATACGATCACGAAGTGCCACCCCAAGCATA
Source organism: Thumatha senex (assembly GCA_948477245.1). Classification (NCBI taxonomy): domain Eukaryota; kingdom Metazoa; phylum Arthropoda; class Insecta; order Lepidoptera; family Erebidae; genus Thumatha; species Thumatha senex. The sequence continues at coordinate 12,406,506 of OX419735.1, forward strand.
GCCCTCTCCATTGCTCTCTGGGCGACAGCCAGCATCTCAGTGAGAACCATTGTTAATGGCCATGTTTTTGTTCCATAAGTCATCACTGGCAACACTAATTGAATATGATATTGTAATATTTTGTGTCCTTTATTATAGTTACAAGAGTAAGAAGAGTATTGTCATTGTTAAATTTGATGATGACCTTCATGTGACTTTCACTTAAAATAGAGTGCGTACTCAGAATGACCAGTTATACCAAAAAAGCAAACTTAAATTTTACTATACACTAATTTGAAACAAACTATCACTCTGTTATTATTTATGTTTTCTTGGTGTACTGAAAAGAAAATAATTAAAAATTCTGTTTTGATAACGTAAATAGATACACTTAATAAATTCCTTATAGTGAGCGCAAATTCTATGATTAAAATCTAATACATCTGTGCATTCAATACCCTTATCCATTGTTTGTATCTATACGTAGATAGGAGACAGACGATGCAATATCTACGAGCAGCACCTGCTCTCAAAAGGCTTTCAGTCAAGTTTGTGTAGGAAATTAACATCTTCATCTATTTCAGTACGGTCTGTCTGCTGACTAAAGTTGTGATTATTATTATGTAAATATATAGAATAACTAAAATCTATATTGAAAGTAGTATCTTATGTAGTAAAGTAGTATTGAATGAATGAAATGAATATATACATTTTTGAAATTAATACGACAAATTTATAAAAAAAAACTACAAAATGTAAAAAGAAATTTACTTTGTCTTAAGCTTCTTTATTATTTCAAGATGAAAATTGGACTGGACTTAGAAAAATATCTATGCTAATATTATAAAGAGAAAATATGTGTAAGTTTGTTTGTAATGAATAGGCTCAAAATCTATTGAGCCGATTTAAAAAAGCTACATTTTTTGCGAGTAACATAGGCTATATTGGATTTTCAACAAGTTTAGGATACCATATCTAATCTTGAATAGGAAAACATTACCACGCGGGTGAAGCTGCGGGCATCAACTAGTTGATGATAAAAATCTAAAGTATTACTCATGCTGATGCAGATGAGACATAAAAAATTGTTCGCACGAATGCATGAGCGTGATTCCCATTTCCCGTGGTAAGTTTCTTTTGTTTTATTTTCTTTTGACAGAATTACATAACACCATAACGTTAAAAGTTAGACAATAAGCTTTTATTTACTAAAAAAAGCAAGCAAATACAGTACAAGGAAAGATAAATTTAATAAAATCTCCTTTTTTTTAAATCATCTATGATTTTTAAATAAATGATGCGTATGAAATATAGTTGAACTACTATGGACATTTGGAATACCAAAGTAGTGAATAATAAATTTGCGAATGAAAAATAAAAATATGAATTGAGAATAAAGGCAATAAAAGTTTTCGGAATTTCTTTTATATAATAAATTGAAACAGACAGTATATTTTTTAACCATCATATTTGTAACCGTAACATAAAATTGTGGAAAAAATTTAGGAATTGAACATGTGATATGATCACGAGCGACTTTATTGGATTAAGTTGAGCTTCACCTGACATTTCAATTATGGCTTTACCGCCACTGGAATTTATAGGTATGCTCATATGTTTCATCAAAACAATAACAAACTCATTGATAGTATTTATTGTACAGAATCTAAAATTATTTATACATACAAGGAAAGAAACACGAACAAAAGAAGAGCACCGGAAGAAGAACGCCGGGAGAAAGCCGCTCTATAAGTACATATCGTATTGTTTTTTTTTTCAGAATAGTTTTATAAGTTTTACGAGATTTGCTATGGTTAAAACCTAACATGCGTCATAAAATTTCTCCTCATCGCAGTCCTCACGTGGCTGGTAGCGTTCCCAATCATAATAACATTTTGTTGAGTCATCCACTCAACCTACGGGTGTCGGTGCAGAGGAAGGAGGCGCGCGGGCCGGGTACCGACCGGCGCACGCGCCTGTCTCGCCAACACACTTGGCCGCTTACCTTTGAAGGACGACGACGACACGTCACAAGTTTGCCTTTTTAATACATTTTACTTGTTACGAAGCATTTTTTACAATACAAACATATTATCCAGTCCACTAGTTTATTTTACCATCACCTCAAGCTATCGACGCAACCACATTGTCATTTAAATCAATTTGTTTTCAAGACATTCTTGTATATCTTTGCATAGGAGCAGAGAATATAAATCACACTCCTTGTCATTCTGTTTTAAAAAAAAAACGGATTTTTTCAATTTTATATAAAATGCTTAAATTATACTGGATTTCAATCTTCAAACAGCCAGAAACAGAGCTGCATAAACAACATTGAGCCTATTGAATTATCCGTACTGAAACTCTCGCCTTATAGAGACCCGGGCCTAAACGCTACATTATTTAAACTGCAAACTTCTGTAAATTAGAAATTCCTGCGTAGTCAGCTCTCCACATAAACCCGTAAGTTGCCACAAATGAATGGAAGGGTGAAACTATTTGTAATTTGTCACCTTGGAGATGAATAGTTATGTCACCATTATGTCATAAAAGTAACCAATGTAAGTTACCCTTTATTTGTCTCAAAATTAGGGATAATTTTGTTTGAAAAGGTTCTCAAATTACGTCCTTTTTCATAAAAGTGTTAAATTTTCTATTCTAATTTTACTAAGTTACAGTCAAATATTTGGTTTAATACATGGTTACAATTAGGATCTTTTATTTTTGTAACACAGCTCAGCTTCAATAAGATAAATGATGTTTTAAGTATTAGAGCATGTTAAGCTTCTCCTCTTTATCGAGTAACCATACATCTCTCACGCTTTCTAGCCACATTCTTGAAATGCCTAAAGTTTGCCTAAACCTTTTCATTATCTTGCTCATAATTTTATAGGTGTGTTTAGGTGACTAGGGCAAAACTAGAAGAGAAATTTATTCTCACCTCTTAAAAACACCGACAAATAAAACCTAATTTAACTTGTCGTAAACTATGGGAACACTTATGCAAAAGTACCGACTGTGTCGCTGTTGAAATTGAAATTTTGAATAAATCCCTATACCAAGTCATATAAATAAATAAATTCATAAATTTATATGACTTGGTAGGATAGGTTATAGGTTGCTAGGATATGGCCAGCATCAAGGTCAAACTTACACTCATTTTCAACAACATCGGATTTTAATGCTATGATATGGTACGGATCAGTAGGCTAAGATTGATTGATGCTAACTTTGAAAGGAGTAGTCGGGAGTCCTCACTCCTAGGTTTATACATCTGAGGGCACACTAGACCTCCCGGTCATAGGCAGATAGAAGAGCACTGTGTGGTATATTTAGTCGGTAGGAATCCCACGAACTATTTATCAGGATATCCACACGGAAAATGGGCTGAGCAATGAATGTAAGAATCAAATTCCGTCGTCGAGTGACTCTCGGCTTTAGCAGGATATAAAAGGATATTTTTTGATGTCTCGTAGATTTTTCCTTGTGCAAAGCTCCTGTTTTTACTCATGAACTTTATAGGTTATGTTCATACTTTTAAGTAAGGCTCTATGTAATGAAAACCTAGTGTCGGTTGGAAGTTGAGAATATCGTCTCTTCATGTATTTTAATTTAGGTCAATTGATCTCAATATCATTAATAACTTAGTAAGGTTTAAACCATTTCAAAAGTCGCTCTCAAGGTTGGTCTAGTCCAGACACTTTCAGTAGAAATAAAGAAATATCAGAGAGTATCTATACTTATAGCATACTGTACCGTACTCCTAAATTTTACCACTTTTAAACAAATTGTTTCGCGTAATAGGAAGTGAGCCTATGGCGATTGTTTAAATGCAAAAAGCGCAGGTTGTGGTTACTAGTTTTTGAAAATTTTCAAGATTTGCCTTAAATTTTGTGTAAGAGTACCATCAGCCGTATATTTTTTATTTCTTAACGCAGTGATCGTGTACTGAGCGTGCACTGAACAAACGAGGCTATGAACGCTTCTTCTTTTTCCTGATACATTCTAACACCTACATCGTCGAAAGTAATGACATTATATAATTTAAAGATTGATTTTGAAAATTTGTGAAGGTGAAATTTCAGTCCTGGTCTCGGTTAGAAGTTTGGTTCGGACTACAGATTGCTTATAAATTTCCTCAAAACATGGGTGTACCAAAACTGTAATTGACCTCTTCGGGGCTATAGACGTGAAATATAATATAATTTTATTTTCTGTTATATAACAGTATCTTCTGTGTGTCACAACAACTACTGTACATAACTATTTTTTACGAGTGGAAACTCACTGTTTAAGTTTGTACCTGTGCTTTATTAAAATATTATCTTAAAGGCAAATTGCGTCCACCGCTCGTATTTCAACAAAATGTTTTGTTTTATACAGCTGTCCACTGTTTGTATCCGTAGGAAGATAAATGTTCGGGCATTTTACGACTGACATATTTTTATTGCGTAATAAAGAGGCTCTATTTATGTTTTTAGGGAATTTGCACACGTGAAATGTGTGTCACTGACAGCTACAGATCGTTTTAGCGTACACAGATGACTTTGTGCATTTCTAGTACGTCTTATCATGTCTAAAATAAGTCTTTGCTTTATAAAGTTTCTTAAGACATTGCCGGCTCTAATACGGGAATTAGGTGGATGGCGGACGTTAGCTGTATATTATTTTCTAAAACTAGTGCGTTAATCTTGTTTTATGTGTAAAAATGCTACATATTTAAATATTAAAGTTGTGTCAACGTGCTATAGTGAAAGACAGTAATATATATCGCAGTTAAAATACAATTTTTAATCTTGTAGCGCAAATTCCAGAAAAAGTTTCAGTAACGCTTCTACATGCCTTAAGTCTATACTTGACTAAGACTTGGAAGTCTAAGATATTAGGTAATAAGAAGATTAAGTATAGGAAGAAAGAAGAAAATATTACCTCTAGTATTCCATAGATAAAAGACGAGAGAAGAGAATAAATAAATGAATGAAGTTTATTAATTTTGAGGTCTAGTGAAGTTAAAAAATATCGTTATGTTTCGCATCTAAAGCAAACATTGTTCCTCAGTTTTCATTGATATATTTCGTAGGCTGTCTTTTAACCTTGGCTGTTAATCGCATGCTAAACCATCATCTATCAGTTAGCAGGTGGGGTTGATTGGCCTATTAGGTCTTAGTCATAATAAACTAATTGGCTACAAAACTAGACAGTAGCGAAAAACAAAACGTATTTAAGTATTAATAAATAAATAATAAATAAATATATATAAATAAGGCGTGATGGATATTTATTTATTATATTTATTTATTTTTATATTTATAAATAAATACTTCACTGAGGTACGCAACTTTCACTATGGCTGGTCGTCGGATGGCTGACCACTTTGTGGCATTTACATTTGCGAGCGTTTCCGTGCTTCGAAAGGCACGTTAAGCCGTTGGTCCCGGTTGTCAGTAAAATGGCAGTCGTTAAGCCTGGTTGAAGGCCTTATAGGCGGCTTAAAAAATTTCAACAGCAGGTAGCCACAGCCTGCGTCTGTCGATTTCAACACGGCAATGGGCTCACCACCTATTACGTGGGACAGGAATCCATACGGTGAAAAGTGGGCATTTAATATGCCTCTGCCACCCCTTCGGGGATAAGGCGTGATGGATATTTCTTTATTTTTTATTTATTTTAATAAATAAATAAAATAAATATTGTGGTACACTTTTCACACAACGCCATCTAGCCTAAACTAAGCTTTAAGCTTGTGCTATAGGATCTAGACAACTGAAAAAATTAAAACTTATTTTTTTAATTAATACATATTTATAATTTGGAAACACTCAAACTCCGAAGCAAACATTTGTGGATCACCCAAATATTTTTATTCCGATCCGGGAATCAAACCCGGGACCGCAGTGCGGCAGTCGCTATACTACCACTTACGACTACTACCTATGAGGGAGTCATTAAAGTACATTGGGCTTAATATCTGAATGAACCTGAACTTAAGCCGTCCATATTGTATAGTACAGTTATAATATACGAGTAATATAATCCTGGAAACGCAATCTATTATAATTTGGGCACTATGTTCCCTAATAGACATATTTATAGCAATGGATTAATTCGTTTACTATAACGACGGAGACTGGAACCTTCTACTAAACTACTAAAATCCCACATTTAATCCAGTAAGGCTCTAAAATAAATTAATCTATCAATAGTTCTAATAATTTGGGTTATTGATAAAATCTACGAGTATTAGTCAAAATTATAGAATAAACTAGCGGACGCCCCGCAGTTTCACCCGCGCTATGACCGCTCCCGGGTATATTCGTATTGGTAATAAAGAGAACCAAGATAAGGCTGATTTTTTCTGCCAGTAAAAAGCACACCGCTTCAATATTTTTATGTCAATATCAGGAACATGTTTGTTAATGAAAACTCAATAATGACTAATGAAATTACATTCAAATATTATGAACTAGCTGTGACCATCGGCTCGTGACATTCTTCTAAGATCCGTTGCAGCTCACACATTAAACTCCTGTCCATTATTAGATTTTAAATAATTTCATACACCCGTGAATAATATTTTGAAAATCCTGAAATACGTGTTTATTTACTATTAATCAAAACCAGGAAGGTATGCAAAATTTAGTGTTGATATCTTTGAAAATGAAGAATCTCCCTTATAAACTAACAACCTTTATTATACTATCTTAGAGGTAAAATAAAGATATACCCTTGCTACATAACCCTTGCCCTTAATTAGTTTTCAAATATTTACATTCAAATTTTCTTCCCCTATTATTCACCATTATAGGTAACATTTTGGAAAATCCTGAAACACGTGTTAATTTTTTAATCAAAATTAGTAATCCGAAATTTAATGTCGCTGTCTTTGAAAATTAGGAATCTTCCATATAAATTTGTATCGCTATTTTACTCCCTTATAGGTAACATTAGGCAATAACCGCGAATCACGTCACTGTTTATTTTTAACCAAAAACACGTGTAAATAATTTTATGTTACTATCTTCGAAAATAACATTCTTACATACAAAAGTTTGTCCCTTATTTTACCCCCTTAGGGTTGGAATTTCAAAAAACCCTTTCTTAGTGGGAATCTACTACATATAGCTTACCCTAAAAAAATTAGGTTTATTGGTCCAAGGGTTTCGTCTGGACGTTGATTATAACAGTGAGTCACTCACAAATTTTATCAATAAAAGACAACCTCCATAATACCCTTTTAAATGAAAAAAATTGCAGAACCGCGACACACGTGTCCATTTATTTGCAAATGATGAACTTTATGCCTTATTTTATACCACCACATTTTACCCCCTTAGGGGTGGAATTTTGAATTACTTATTATTTTGAAATACGTGGACGACAATGTCTAATCACGTATAGACGCGACTTGGGCGAAGTGGAGCGGGGTAACGGGTGTTATATGCAACCACAAAATGCCTCTGAGGCTCAAGGAGCAGATATATGCATCATACGGTCCTACCTACCTACCATACCTCTTGTGCGACAGCGAGTGTTGGCCGGCCCTAAGCAAACACATCCAGGAGCTCAGCGCCACGGAGATGAAGATACTGAGGTCGATGAGCGGCGTAACGCGATCTGATCGCATACGCAACTCATTCATCCGAGTAGTCTTGGTGTCCGTGAAGTGGGAGAAAAACTGCAAGGGTGTCGTGTGCGATGGTATGGCTACAACATGCGCCGTCCTATGGAGTACGTTGGTCGGAGACGTATGAATATGGCTGTCGTTGGGGCTGGACGTCGTCAAGTCTGACATAAGAGCCAATGGCCTGACTGAAAAGAATATTGAAGATCGGGTAAAGTGGAGCAAGCTCAGTCGGAACGCGGACCCTGGCAAAAGCCGGGATTAGGGGAAACAGAAGAAGAAGGGATGGAATTTTGAAAAATCCTGACTTAGTGGGTGCCTACATTATAAGGTTAGTTTACCCTAAAAATATCAAGTTGCTAGGTGTAAAGGTTTTGGCTGGGCGTTAATAGATGAGTGAGTGACACGTAATTTTACGAAATATCTATTTAATGAATTTTAATGAAACTATACAATAATATAGCTTACACATCGAAATAACACATAGGCTACTTTTTATCCCAGGAACAAGTTCCTGTGGGAAACGGGAACGGGAAATATTCACGCTTGCAGAGCCGCGGGTGTTAATTAGTAGATTAATATAGATACAAAGTTTTGTATTTACTACACTCTAATACAATGTAACTGACCTGATAGAATTTATACTACAGAGAGATTAGAATTGGTTTTCATTGACTGAGTCCAACTCTAACCAAATCCACTGGTACGGGAAAAATGCTATCGATGTCCGACCGTTCGTCCGTCCATTCAGTCTACAGGTCGCATTTTTCATCGGATTTGCATGCAACTTGGCATGGACAATCCTTTATATAGCCAAAAACTTTTAGAGAGGGGGTTTTTCGATCAGGGGGGGAAATGGAGGCAGGGGAGGGGAAATGGTCCCGTAGTGGTTGGCAAGAGCGCTCAAAACGGTTTGGAGTGATATAGACTTGAAGTGTGCTGCTGCTGAGCCAAGCGCTTTTTATTTTTATTTTCACACCACTAGAAAAAAAATGTGCGTGGTACCTCATGGGTGCGCAACAGGAAAGCCATGCATGCTCTCTACTAATAATAATTAACACATTAACCAAAAGAATGTTTAGACTTTTCCCTCAATTTACTCCAAAGTCTACGGTTCACAGAACCACTAGTTTGTAATGATTTTATGGCTTGGTTACGAAGACCTTTTAGTCAAATTTTATTTTATATTTCATATTTCTTCAATCTTATCTTCCAATTTAGTCCTGTTAGTCCTTTGTCGATGTCAAGTCCCGTCATAGGTCCTGTGTCTTGCCCCATTACGTGGTAGAGCGTTAATGAAGCTTTCAGTGGATTTTGCAGTTCACTAGAATATATCACTGTCTTTCACTATAGCACGTTTACACAACTTTTATGTTTAAAAAACTACAATTTTTATACATAAAGCGTTAAGGTTAATGCGCTAGTTTTGGAAAATAATATAGAACAAGCGTATCGTCGAGAAGTTCCCGCGCAAACTCGATTAGAATGAATTAACTAGAATCTTACAGATTAAATAAAAATAGATTACTTAGGCAAATTGAATGGAAGGAATACCTAAAGGAATAAACGCGTAATAGATTTCATAAAAAAAACGAAAACACTGTATAAAATAGTAAATAAATAGGTACCTTTTTCCTAACGACTATGATTTTTCTCATTAAACTGTTTGCCATTCAATTATAAAGCCGTGAACACACAAAGGGTAATAAACGCATCATATTTATAATTTTAATTATAAACAACTTTGTTAGACAAGCCCCTATCTAGTTAGCGAGTTTATGCGGAGTGGAACTTATGTAGGTAGCTGTCGACGTCGGCCCCTTGGGGAGCTGCCACTAACTTTTAGCGCTGACGTGGCTGTATAACAGTGCATTATTACTTGCACACTCGCTGCCAAGCTATGCTGGTGCATTTTATAAATTCTTAACTGTCAAGATAGTTGGTTTATAAAAGGCTTTTTTTTATTTATAAACACATAATTTCCTTATCAAATAAATATCTATGCGTTTAGTAATAATAAATGTTGTGATACATTTTTTAGACAGCTAATGTTTTTTTTATTCGGTTTTAAGAGTTTACTTAAACCTTAGACTATTTAGTTAGATGGTCAAAACTTAAACTACTATACATACATACATATTGTCACGCCTTTATCCCCGAAGGGGTAGGCAGAGGCATATTAAACGCCCACGTTTCACCGTATGTATTTTGTCCCACGTCACAGGTGGTGAGCCCATTGCCGTGTTGAAATGGACAGGCGCAGGTTGTATCGACCTGCTGTTGATTTTTTTTAAGCCCCCATACGGCCATCTACTTGGCTTAATGACTGCTATTTTATTAGCAACCAGAACCAACGGCTTAACGTGCCTTCCGAAGCTCGGCACTGGGGTGGGTCTAAAGGGCCAAATAAATTTAATAAAATAAAATGTGTCTATTTTAGATGGAATAGGAAAGGATGTGACACCACAACACATGGACCCTATACGGCCTACTGGTCAGGTGTAGCCCCGACCAGTACAGCGTGCCAGGGAGTGGGTGTGTTACTATCCGCGAGAATGAATGAATGTGTGACAGAACATAAATGTGTGAGCCCAAGACTCCTTTGGTTGAGGCTGAAGGTTGGGCTTACCCGCATCTTTGTTTTAGGAGTTTATACTCCGATCTTCAAAGGATCAAAGTTAGAGGTAGGCATTTTGGGAGAGTGTGAGCGATATACTGAGTAAATGCAAACGGAATGAAAGAATAGTAATGTTAGGTGATTTTAATGGTTGGGTTGGTGTGAAGCGTTATGGTTATGAAAGTGTATTGGGAAAGTATGGTGACGAACGAGTGAATGAAAATGGAGAAAGTTTGCTTGAGGTATGTTTGGAGAGGAACCTTGTGGTAACCAACACCATGTTCAACTACAAGGATATCCATTTGTTTACGAGACAAGAAGGAAGCCAGAGAAGAATAATTGATTATGTGATTGTAGATGCAAGGATGAGAAAGAAAGTGTTAGACACTCGGGCATACCGCGGTACCGGGATTGACACAGACGACTTCTTGGTTGTTAGTCGAGTAAGAGTTCTGTTTCAGCGGTGGCGGCATCGTGTGCATGCACCTGTTAGTGTACTAGAACGCATAAAAGTCGAGAATTTGTAAGAGATAGGCATAAAAGAGAAATATAAGTGTAAGCTGAGCAAGAAATTTGAAAATTCTGGTGACGTATGTGAGATCGAAGAAGTATGGAAGTCATTTAAGGAAGGTCTAGTGGAAGTTGCGGTGGAAGTGTGTGGAGTAAGTAAGAGAAGCCAAGGATGTAAGAGAAAGAGAATGTGTGCAGAAGGCCGAAAGGCGTTGTCTGATAAGAAGAAAGCATGGTTGGACTGGTTGACTACAAAAGTCAATCAAAGAATCCAGAAGGTAACTGATGTAGACCTAAAAATGGCAAAAGAGGAGTACAAAAGGTATAAGCATGTTACAAAACAGGTGATGAAAAGAAAGAAAGAGAATGACAGAGATGAACTTGATAAAAGGTTATCTGATGACTTCCAACAGAATATGAAATTCTTTTGGAAGTCTATAAGAACAGTGAGGGGTCAACAGACGACTTCGCATCTCAACCATATCAGAAACCATGATGGTAGTCTTTTGAAAGGAGAAGAATGTGTGTTAAAAAGATGGAAGCAATATTTTGAAAGCTTGTTTGAAAAAGAGGATATACAAGTACAGACAAGTATCTGGGAAATGAATGAAATTGGTAAGGAAGAAGTCATAAGTATGGAAGAAATAGTGGAAGCATTGAATAGCACGAAAGTGGGAAAAGCTGCGGGACTTGAAAGGATCTCTGTCGAGATGCTGAAAGCGGGACAAGGCGTGGTAGCTTGCCAGCTGTACAGCCTTTTCAACCTTTAATGGAGGAATGGCAGCGTACCAAGAGATTGGTGTAAGGCTGTCATCGTGCCGCTTTATAAGGGAAAAGGGTCATAGCAAGGGTGCAAAAACTGTCGCGGCATAAGCTTGCTCAGCATCGTAGGCAAATTGCAAAAATCTTGATAAAAAGAGTGATGAATGAAACTGAAGGAAAAATGTGGGATGTACAAGCAGGATTTATGAAAAGAAGAGGATGTACGGATCAGGTCTTTTCCTTACGATGCGTAGCAGAAAAGCTTTTGGCGAAAAGTCAAAAGGTCTATTGCGTATTTGTAGACTTGGAAAAGGCCTATGATAGAGTGGTGAGGAATAAACTGTGGTCAATACTGGCCAGGTATGGAGTAAACAGCCACTTGATACAAGCACTTAAATCTCTCTATGAGGGCTCCAGTGCTTGTGTCAGAATCAACGGAGCTTGCACAGACGTTTTTCACATTGAAAAAGGTGTGAGACAGGGTTGTGTAGCGTCGCCGTTGCGGTTTAACTTATACATGGACAGCTGCCTGAAAGAAACGCATGAGAGTACGTGTGGTATAAAAATGGATGAACTGACCGTCAAGTGCCTCCTATACGCCGATGATCAGGTAATACTAGGCAGTTGATGTTTAACATTATGCATGATGCGTTAAAAAACAAAGGCATAAAAGTGAATGTAAACAAGTCGAAAGTAATGGTTTTTGAAAGAGAGGCAAGTATGACGGATTGCTCATTTGTTGTGGAAGGAGAAAGAGTAGAACAAGTAAGAGTTTGTATATTTAGGTACAAAATTTGCGAGAGATGGAAAGTATGACTATGACATTGAGCGAAGAGTAAATATAGCCATCACGCCTTATCCCCGAAGGGGTGGCAGAGGCATATTATATGCCCGCTTTTCACCGTGTGGATTCCTGTCCCACGTAATAGGTGGTGAGCCCATTGCCGTGTTGAAATAGACAGACGCAGGTTGTGGCTACCTGCTGTTGAAATTTTTCAAGCCGCCCATAAGGCATTCAACCAGGCTTAACGACTGCCATTTTACTGGCAACCAGGACCAACGGCTTAACGTGCCTTCCGAAGCACGGAAACGCTCGCAAATGTAAATGCCACAAAGTGGTCACCCATCCGAGGACCAGCCATAGTGAAAGTTGCGTAACTCAGTGATCGTTTACAGAACACTGAGATCGCGAGGCCACGAGCACTTCAAGAAGAGAATTGGCAGGGAATATAGTGAATGGAGCCATGTACGACTTTATGAGCAGTCAGAACGTTTCGAAGAAGGCACGACTGGCTGTACATAGAGGTGTGCTGGTCCCCACACTTATGTATGGCAGTGAAAGTTGGGTATGGCAGAAAACGCATAAAAGTAAAATAAATGCAGTGGAAATGAGAAGTCTGCGAAGTATAGCTGGAGTGAAGTTGATGGTTAAAGAAAGGAACAGCGCGATAAGGGAACATTGCGGTATGACAGAAGATGTAGTGACTAAGATAGAAAAAGGGATGCTCAGATGGTTCGGACACGTGGAGAGGATGGATGAAAGTAGACTGACGAAGCAGATTTATGTGGCGAGAGTAAATGAGCAAACTGGAAGGGGTAGACCTCGGCGTACGTATGTCAATCAAATCGAAGACCTTGTGGAAAAAGGCCAGGTCAAGAGTACCCTTAACCGGCGAGCGTGTACGAAAACACTTAAGAAAGTAGAAGAAGCGAAAGTGGTATGTCAGGATCGTAGCAAAGTGAAAAAAACATAGTCTCTGGCTACCCCGATGGGAAACAGGCGTGATAATATGTTTGTATGTATGTATGTATTTTAGATGTTAAATTTGAAAGAAATATTGAAACTGTTGCCTTTTTAGTGAGGTGGTAACAAAAAGGCTATAAGGTCTTATGTGCTAGACATTAATTAGCACGACCAATTAGTCCTGGTGGTCTCGGACTCTTAAACTGCTAAATAGGGTAATATTCGTATAACCTAAAAGTCTATACATAAACATAAAACAAAGTAATGTTAGTTACACCATTTATAACTCGTGTATATTTGTTGTATTTGTAATAGCATACTAAGTAAAAAAAATAAGCAGTAAATATTCCAAATAACTATTTTTTTTCATACGTTTTCTATGTAACCTGATTCTAGGTGCTAAGCTCGTCGAGGTCACTGGTAATATACAAATACACTACAAAACATGCATACATACATATATTATCACGTCTGTTTCCCATCGGGGTAGGCAGAGACTATGGTTTCCCACTTACTACGATCCTGACATACCACTTTCACTTCTTCTACTTTTATGAGTGTTTTCATACTCGCCGGTTAAGTGTACTCTTAACCTGGCCTTTATTCAAAAGGTCTTCGATTTGATTGACGGACTTACACCGAGGTCAACCCCTACCATATTGCCCATTCACTCTCGCTATATAAATCTGCTTTGTCAGTCTATTTTCATACATCCTCTCCACGTGTCCGAACCATCTAAACATTCCTTTTTCTATCTTAGTCACTACATCTTCTGTCATAACGCAGTGTTCCCTTATCACGCTGTTCCTTTCTTTATCCATCAACTTGACTCCAGCTATAATACTTCGCAGACTTCTCATTTCCACAACAAAAAGAAAACGTTTACATATTTTCTAAGCATTTAATTTATTTCTCCGGTATATTTATGTTTAAAACTAAAGGAACTTATGTTGTAGTAAGGAACTGCATTAAGCGAATAACTGCTTCGATTTTTAAACATATGTAAATGTAGCATAATATATAAATGCCCATGCTAACGAACAGCCTGCCTCAACCTTAGTAGGTAACATATTATTATGGCTAACAATCAGATATTTGCATGTCAGGTACAAATTTATCTTTTCTACCTCCTTATTGTTCAATAAGGTAACAGAAAATGATGAATATGAAACGAGTATGTGACATGAATCAAACATTTGTCTTTATACTGTGATACTATCGATTTTCTACGACTAACCATCCACGTTTCATGCGTACCTTTCATTCACTCAGTAAAATATAAATGTCATGAAGCGTCGAATCTGACAACTTTGGATGGAATATTTTCGACTTCAAAGGAAATGGTTTTGAATATTCTGACAAAGTTAATAAGTTGTTGCTGTTAGTTGGCCAAACATTGATATGATATAACGGTTCATGTTTGTATACATTTTTTATTCTTCATTACCTTATTGTATTCACAATAACTACCAAATAAAAAATATGAACCTGGTTTGAAACGTAAAACTATTTTTTAGGTGAAACTTCTTTGTTTCTTTGACGTTGAGAGAAATTTTATAGCTGAAAAAAATATCGTCACATTTTTCTGTTACGCGCTATGTTGTTTTGAAGTGAAACTTCTTTATCGACATTTGAGAGAAATTTTATAAATAAATAAAAAAATATCCATCACGCCTTATCCCCGAAGGGATGACAGAGGCATATTATATGCCCACTTTTCACTGTGTGGATTCCTGTCCCACGTAAAAGGTGGTGAGCCCATTGCCGTGTTGCCGACTACCTGCTGTTGAAATTTTTCAAGCCGCCCATAAGGCATTTAACTAGGCTTAACGACTGCCATTTTACTGGCTTAGCTGTAAAAAAGAAGTTTCACTTCTTACCTGTGTTCTCTGGTACACACACATATTTATTTTATGTGTATGTAAGTGGAGAGTTCACGAGCATTGACTTCTTGCTCTCTGGTGGAGCTCCTCGACCCTTACACCCGTTCATATTATACTCTTTATAAATAAATAAATAAATATCGTTGGGACAACACACACAACGCCTTTTGAATTCAAACTAAGCAGAGCTTGTACTGTGATAACCAGATAACTGATAAACATACTTATATATTTTTAAATACATAAATTTTTAGATAAATAACACCCAGACACAGAATAAACCATCGTGCTCAACACACAAAGTTTTATCCTGGGTGGGAATCGAACCCATGACCTCTTGCGTAGCAGTCGGATACACTCCCACCGCGCCACAGAGGCAATCTTAGGCAATCATTATACTTACGAAGTATTCAAATATGCTGCCTTTGTAAACTACGGGCTTGCATAAATTATAGTGTTCGAACAGAAAGCGAAGTGTGTGGTGTGGTAGAAATGTAAAGTATTTTAATCACGTTCATTTGTACCAGTAAATTTTTGGTATCAGAAACTTCAGTTCTGCAACATCTGTTTATACAAGTTGCGCTACACAGCCGTTGTTGCATGTATCCAACTATAAATTTGGTGAAACTGGCAGTGAAGTGCTACAGTTGAAGTAAAGTTGTTTCAAAGTATGTAGAATAACCAAATGTAGGTATGGGACTATTCCCAGTCACTATCCCATTGTAGTGACTGTTATAAACCAGTATCGAGACTTGAAACGTTACACCGAATTCAAACTAGAAATAGTCTTAGAAGAATTTAGCATATCTTCAAACCATGACCATTCTATGGCATTTACATTTGCGAGCGTTTTCGTGCTTCGGACGGCACGTTAAGCCGTTGGTCTCGGTTGCTAGTAAAATGGAAGTCTTTAAGCACCAGTAGAAGGCCTTATGGGCGGAAAATTTTAACAGCGTGTTGCTACGGCCTGCGCTTATCCATTTCAACACGGACTCACCACCTGTTACGTGGACAAAAATGCATACGGTGAAATGTGGGCGTATAGTAGACCCGGGTCCTTTTTTGTTTATAGCAGAAGTTTTCTTTTTATAAAAACTTTCAACCTTCCTTACTATAAAGTTTATAATAGGTTTCAAGTTTGAATTCCATGGTCGGTGTAGCCTGGTTGAAACATCAGACAACTAAAAAAGTTTGGAACATTATTGCGTGTCGTCTTTTTATCTTAGCGTATTGCAATTTGGATTGCCTGAATTTGGAGAATGAGGTCCACTTTTATATGGCTGCTATAATTTCGGTATTATTAGAAGCTACTGCCGTCTGATCTCTAAACCCCGTATGGTGCATATGGGTCCCTACGTCGTTGCAACATTATCTGCGTAAAACTTTCGAATACTTAATTTTATATATTATCTTACACTTTGGTGTCATTCAATATACTACTATATAAATTAATTTAAAACAGTATAATCTAGATCTAGTATATCGTCTGCTAAATTTCACAGTTGCATTTGAACCTGCCAGCACAGGAAGATTGAGATACAGTTGGTTACTGACCGCTGCTGAATGGATGAACGGATTAGATAGCGACGAGGCGATGACTTTGTATTTATCCAGCTTTGGAAGTGCAAAACTATATTCAATGAAGTTACTAGATTAACATCGTTAATTTTTTTATATAGCGCCATCTAGCCCAAAGTATTGTATTGTATCCGACTGCTACGCAAGAGGTCGTGGGTTCGATTCCCACCCAGGATAAAACTTTGTGTGATGAGCACGATGGATTATTATGTGTCTGTGTCTGGGTGTTGTTTATCTATAATAAGTATGTATTTAGAAATATATAAGTTTGTTTATCAGTTATCTGGTTACCATAGTACAAACTCTGTTTAGTTTGGAATCAGATGGCGTTGTGTGAGTTGCCCCAACAATATTTATTTATTTATTTTATTTATATTTTTTCCGACCCGGGAATCAGTGCAGCAGGACTAATCCCACCCACATTCCCATTACATTGACTCCTGTAAACCAGGATCTACAGCAATGACCAAAACACCAGAAAAGTTACACCGAGCTCGATCTCGGTGATGTCCCAGGAGAAGTTAGCATGTCTTGGAACCCGCAACGAAATTAATCAGAAGATAATGTGAGGAAGTAAGAAAAGAACGTAATGCCTCTTCCCTCCTTTGCAAAGCGGGAGACCTGGAAAGCAACTAGGTGTAAATCCTATAGAAATAGGGAAGCACCACGGTAATAGTATATATTAAAGGTCCAATGTGAGCTATGTTTGATTCCAGTATGTGAATATGTATGGCAGAAACGTTTAAAAGCACGAAAATTTACCCTCGATGCCACGAGATCCGCATAGTAAACTACTCCCGACGTTACTTGTAAACAATTAAGCATATTATATCGCTCATTTTGCCAAATGCTACACTCCCAAAGTATATGATGGGCGGTCTGATCATATTTGGCGTCAGCAGTTGAACACTGACAGAACGGTGACTCAACCAGCTTAAACGAATGTAATTTGCTCCTAAAGTTACCATGTCCCATGAGAAATTGAGCAACACAGTGATCAACCTCCAGCCAGGACATTCCCAGGCGTTCACGAACGTCTGGGAAAACCTGGTAGAGGTGGCGCCCTTTGATGGAAATGTTCCAACGCAGCTGCCATTCGTCTAAAAGTTCTTCACGTACATTATCACGATATAGTCTGGCAATTCTATGGCGATCTCTTTCTAACAAAAACCTATCATCCATGCCATCCTTAGCCGAATAGTATAAAGCCGCGCGTCTCTGAATTTCGAGATCAACCGGGAGGACACCGGCACCCTGCAATCAGTGCAGCAGTCGCATACACGACCACTTACGCCACCGAAGCATCCAAAAAATTATGATGATTAAGATGATGATGACGGGCTTGTCCAAAGAATAAACGGATACGCTCGTTGACTAGTAACAACCTTGACACACATACTGCAGGCTGTTTTATTATTATTTTGCTTTATGAGACCAAGATCTTTCATATATTGCTAAGATATTAAGTATTCTATTCTCGATCGTAATATGGACATGTTTTTATTACCGAATATAATAAGGAAGGTTGTTTATGACGATAATGATATTAATATACTGATTACAAATAATTTTATGTAGGTACTTATTTTTATATATAGGACTTTTCTCTTCATGTATAATGTAAAGGAATTTTGGTTTCGTGTGGAAATCATCATGGATACTAGGCTGGATTCCTATCGTCTAAAACCACGCGTTGCTCTTCCCTAGGTCCGTGGGCATGCTCCAGGGATCCCTTGGGTGAGCCCTTGGAAGGAAAGCTGCTACCGCGGTGATATTATCGTGCCTCTTTGGGGCTTTTACGTGTAATCCCATTTCCTGAGGTGAAAGGCGTGCGTGTAGCTGATGAAAAGGCCTTTAAATAAAATATTTTACCAAAAAATTTGTAAGTTTGATCATTTTCCTTAGATCCTTTTATTTGACACCCATATTGTCCGAGACTACCAGGACTTTAATTGGTCGTGCTAATTAGTGTCTAGCACATAATACCTTTTAGCCTATTTGTAACCACCTTACTAAAAAGGCAACGGTAAAATTTCCTTCAAATTTAACATCTAAAATAGACACATTTTATTAAATTTATTCGGCCCTCTTGACCCACCCCAGTTCCGTGCTTCGGAAGGCACGTTAAGCCGTTGGTCCCGGTTGCCAATAAAATGGCAGTCGTTAAGCCAAGTTGAAGGCCATATGGGCGGCTTAAAAAAATTCAACAGCAGGTCGCTGCAGCCTGCGCCCCTCCATTTTAAAACGGCAATGGCCTCACCACCTGTTACGTGGGACAAAAATGCATACGATGAAATGTGGGCGTTTAATATGCCTATGCCTACCCCTTCGGGGATAAAGGCGTGACAGTATGTATGTATATTGTAGGAAAGAGTAAAAAACAAAACCAGCATCGTTAGTCCGCCTTATTAGACTTGAAGAGATATATTTAATGACGTCATCGTGTGTGCAAAATTTCAGCACAATCTATTGATGATACCTGCTTCAAAATTGAGTTGCAAAATTCAACCCAAACGAATATACGAGTACATTGCAAGTTAATTAAAAGTTTATAAATAATAAACGAGATATATAAATAATATTTATATATCACGTCAAATTATCGTTATCAAACATTCCTCTAGCATAATCAATGTTTTAAACAAGAGTTGGTTGATGTCGAAAATTTCCTGACTCCCAAAAGTTGTAGCTGAACTTTGAGATTCCATTTCCTGCGAGAAATATGTAAAACATGACTTAAAAACTGGTTTAGACCTCGTTCTCAAAGACATGATGAAAATATTCGCAAATGGAAATATTTTAGAAAAAGAATTAACTTTTGCGTAATGTTGTCTGAAAATTATATCGGTGCTAAGATTACAAAAGCGAATTTTTGTAAGTATGTTAGTTACTTCAAAACGCTGGACTGGTTTAGATAATTTTTTATGAAAAGGTTGCTGAAGCTCTGGATTAAGACAAAGGCTATTTTTTATTCCAATAAATAGGTTTCTGTAGGAAACAGGAGCGGGAAACCTTCATGCCGAATGCGGTTATGGTTAAATTACGTTATTAAAAGTGACATTATTACAAAAGTAGAAAGTATTAAAGTAATTAAGTACATTTAAAGTGTAAGTAAAAGTAATAGGTGTTTGCGTTTCATTGTCAAACGTACGTCATCATGACATCAAAATTTTCAGTAACTAAATAAAATATTTTACTCAAATATCTTGATTTATGGTGGAGACTTGAATGGATGGGTAGGTACCGCCCGCGATGGTTTTGAGTCAGTACTCGGGAAGTATGAGAATAAAAGGGTAAACGACGCTGGCAAGCTTATACTGGTACTATATAGCTTATACTATTTATTAAGGAAAAGGATTTGTTGTGGCGAACATAATGTTCAACCACTAACAAATTCATATGTATACGAGGAGATGTAAGTCAAATAGAAGCATGATAGATCTATTCCTAAGGGACAGTCGGCTCCCTAAACAGGTGATGGACACAAGGTTTATCGAGGCGCTGAGCTGGGATCAAACCACTACCTAGTCATAACTGGGATTAGGGGTGGTGTTCTGTTAGGTAGGCAGGTTCCGACGTGGAATAGATTGCATGGATCAAGTGTTTTCTCTCCGCATGATCGCGGAGAAGTTTCTGGCCATTAGCCAGAAGGTTTTCTGCGCTTTTGTGGATCTGGAGAAAAAATTGATAACGTTGTGTGAGAAACTCTGTGGGATTTGGTGTGGACAGCTCGCTACTGCGGGCAATACAGTCGCTTTATAGGGACTGAGGCTTGCCTGCGGGTAGGGGGAGATGTGTCACCACTTTTTGATGTCTGTACAGGAGTCAAACAGGGTTGTGTCATGTCCACCTGGCTGTTCATAGTGTATCTGGACAGTTGCCTGCAGAAGTTGAAAGATTGTGATATGGGTGTGAATTTGGGTGACTTTACAGTAAATTGTCTGCTGTACGCTGATGATGCGGTGCTCATGGCCTCATCAGAAACCGACCTTCAGGCATTAGTCACTAATATGAAAGAGGAGTGTAAAAGTAAATGTCATCGCTTGAATGCAAGTGAAACTAAGGTTCTAGTATTTGAAAAAGATGACGTAAGAACTAAGTGCGAGATTTGGGTAAACCAGGAACGTCTAGAGCACGTGAATAAAATTGTGTATTTAGAGAGTATGTTTAGCGCGGATCTTACTCTTCTACATCTGTGGCGCGGATGTAAGATGTAATACGGATGTAGAACGGCGAGTTTCTGCCGGAAACAAAGTTAACGGTGCTTTTTCCCAATTAGTAAAGCGACAAAGCATCGTAAAAGAAGCACAACTGGCGATTCATAACGCAGTGCTAGTGCTAACTTTGCTTTACGGTAGCGAAACCTGGGTATGTCAGCAGATGCATGAAAGTAAATTGAATGCTGTGGAGATGCGATCACTTCGAAAATTGTGCGGCGTAACTTTGACCGACCGAATATATAACGAAGTGATACGCAATATGGCAGGTTTGAATGAAAGTGTCAGTGTTAAGCTAGAAAAGGGCGTGCTACGTTGGTTTGGACACGTCCAACGAACGATTGACGAAGAATATATATTGTGCGAAAGTAGAGGGTAGAATGAGTCAGGGTATATAGTCCGAGACTTACATATGAAGACCACGTGAGCAGATTGCTCAAAAACGGTAAAGTCAAAAGTACTTGGATACCCAGACGCGCGTGTATTAAGCGATTGATGAATCTTGAAGAAGCGAAAGAAGTATGCATGGATCGCGAAGCCTGGCGCACTGTCCTCTTTGACTACCTCGTCAGGGATACAGTTTAGTTCTTTTTAGTACTCGTAAAACGGGATTGAATAGTAGAGGAATCTTCGGGTACGGAAGTGAGGTCTTTTTATGCAATAAGTTTGGCATTGATGAAAATATTATGTTTAATATTTTTTTATACCTTTATGGTGGCAGACAAGAATACGGCCTATATGATGGAAAGTGATCACCGTAGTCTATGGACGTTTGCGACACCAGAGATAGTAAGGCCACTCTCGCAACCGCTCCTGAAACTAGGTATATAGTGGCTCATTATGTATGACATACATTATACAAATGTTGGATTGTGTGCGTATAATATGGTTCTATACCCTTCGAAGAAAAAGACATAGTTTCAATTTATTTGAGTGCATTAAGCCATTTCAATTCAACAGAAACATAACAGTACCGCTACCATAAATTAAAAGTATTGGCTATGAATATTAAAACATAACGCTACAAACAGATTATAATCATTGATTTGCATATTATTAAAACTATAAATTCAAACCACTTTACGACTAGCCAGTTAGGTACTTGTTCTTAATAGTTGAGGTTTAAGCCCAATATATTTATGATACTAAATAATGGAATAGTTGGGGGGTAGGCCCTGCAAGTTTGGCCATAAATATAGACAGTATCTGCTGCTTCAAATGATTTATGTCTTCAATACCTCTAATCTCTCTTTATTAAATCAAATAAGTCGATTGCTGAAAACTGCATTAGAACTTGTTAAGTAGTTTAAACGTTTCAAATGTACAGGTATTTTTATTTTAACGTGTGTAAATAAAATCCTAATAGTTTAACTTTTATCACCAAAACCTTTTTCCTAAATTAAAAAAAAAATCAATCTTACTAATTCGATAGAATAGAAAGGATATATTATACTTTTTAATTTTATTGTTTCTTGAATTTAGAAAACTATGTTATTTTCAAACCCTACCAAGATTTAGAGTCTGAGATCCACTTTTAATTGACTGCTGGGAATAACTATTTGTATAAGTATAATTATGTATAATTTACATACATATATTATTTACATTAATTACATACATATGTCGTACATATGTCAATCAAATAGGAGACATTTTGGAAAAGGTCAGGTCAAGAGTACCCTTAACGGCATGTGTGTATGAAAACACTTATGAAAGTGGAAGAAGCAAAAGTTGTATGCCAGGATCGCAGCAAGTGGAAAGTCATAGTCTCTGCCTACCCCGATGGGAGACAGGCGTGACGATATGTATGTATGTATGTATAATTTACCTTGATAGATAGTACTTGATTGAACAAATTTTACCTTGTCATAACATATCTCGAGGCTCAGAGATAACAGCGTATGTGCTTTGTACACCTAGGTAGAACATCATACCCTATATTTTTTTATTAAAATATAAAGTATTCAAATGTTGTAATAACGAGCGAGAGACAGACCAGTGCTCCACTTTAATTATATCTAGGTCTAAAGTTTGAATAAAGGTTAGGTGAAAATGCCTTACGTTGTGATGTGTAAGAGAAACTTACGGAACGTGAGCCTTTTTGCAAAAGTCTCATAAAACTTTTAGAGATAATATTAAATTTTAATCTTACTTTAGATAAAATTTAGTAGGCAGTCACATCAACCAATACAACGATATATTTATTGTCTGTTTTTCGTATCAAGCAGAAATACTTATTAATAATTTTAGTGCTTGCTCTTGGAGCATTTAAAATATTTTTTTTATTACTCGAACAGTCCACAAGTGACAATATGAAATTATCTGAATAAAGAAGTAATCTGATAACTGTTTCCGTAAAAAACTCATTCAAAGCAGGTATTCCCCAAACGACCTCGTCTGCAAGCGGTGCCTGCTGACTCAAAAGGAGCCTTCATTAGTTTTTTGCCGGTTTTCACAGATGGGCCGCTATCAGAAACGGTGGTCACTTTAAATATATTAAGTGGATCTTTAGTTATTAGACCAGTGCCGATAACTTTTGAAACAAAAAAGATTTTTCGAACATAGAAAATAACAAAACCGTAAGAGTTTACTATAACACAAATTCAATAGTGTCGAAATAGAATCGAAATTGTCGCTCAATAGTAAGCCACTGGTACAATATTGACAGTTTTTCATAGTCTACTATTACAATCGTACTGCAATAGACTTCTATTGGTCGGCCGATAGAATTCTACTAACACGTACCGCGCCAATGTCCGCTAGTTAAATCTTTGTATTTTTGATAGTCTACTTACATTTTAACAGCTGAAAAACCGCGATTCTGTTTCTATTATACGGGGTGTGAATAGTAGACTCGGTTTCCAGGTTTTATTATGATTAAAATAAGTGTAAAATACAGGTATTAACGCGATCATGCTTATTTACCTTAAATAGCTTGACGTTTCGACGTTTATTATGATTAATCAAATACGAACAAGTCATTATCAAACTAAAGTACATTCATGTTAGTACTCTAAAGGTGAATACAAAATTTTCAAGTCCACTAATCCTTTATGAATTTAATCTTTAAACATGACATTTTTGAGAAGAGACATTTAAAAATTGGTTTAACGGTAACTTGAAAGGAGGCTTTTCAGGGAGGACTAAGACCTTTTTATGCAAATCCTGAAGGATGTGCCGAGCGTTTTAATGAAACAGCGCAATTACTTTGATGAATACTGCACTCGTGATGTGCTTGCGTTTACAGAAATAGGGGAAGCTAAATCTAAATGAAATGCCAGGTATCTATATTGATTTAAATTATTGAATGAAATGTGACGAAACGAAAAAATTTTTTTTTTTTTACAAAGACGTTTTCTGCCGAAAAACAAAATTGTAGGTAGCAAATGAATGTGGTAAGTAAGTAAGTAAGTAAAACTTTATTCAAGTTCAAATTCGTTTACTTGAACAGAAACATATTTTACATATTTGACAATTGAACGATGATATCTGCAATAGTGATAAACTGTGACTTGTACACCAATATGAAACAATTGACACAAATAAAAATTGCATGGAAATTGTAACCTAAACTGGTTTTTTTTTTAATATTCTAAAACTTTTCAAAACGCATATTAAATCAAATAAAAAAAAAACAGTATAAATGCGAAAATTAAGTACATATATTATATATACAAACATAATATGCATTTATACTGATTCCTCTGTGTTTTTCCATAATAATTTGAATAAGCTTTTATGACCTAAGCATTAGCTGTTTCATATTATTCAAGTTTTGAGAGGAAATAATGGTTGTTGTGGTTTCGCATTTTCAACAGATTTTAAATATATATAATTTTGCAACCTGAAAGACAAGACTAACCCCAATTATGATAAGTTCCTGATGATTTCAAAAGTATTTTATACGACTGAAGTAGTTGACGTAACTCACATTATTCACCTGAGAATGGCGGGTAGACTGTTCACTATCCTTACAGATGCAAACCCTAGATCAACCTCAAAAAGGTAATCCAAAGTCCGCGACGGTATAATGTCTATCTCTTAAGGATACCGTACTATATCTACTTTAATATTTTGAAAAAACAGCAATAATAAAGCGGTAATTTAAAGGCTATTTACACAAAAACATTATTAATGCTTATCATTTTTAATATGTTAGTTGGCTTCAGCATTTTATGAAGATTATTTTGTCCCTTTACACTTTGTAAATTAAATGAATATCTTAGGCGATATGGCAATATCAAAAAAAATGCGCTATTAGAATTGTCAGTAATTATCCCAATTGATTTTATCCTACAAAATTAAACAGATTCCTGAAATCAAACAAACGGTCCCGACTGGAAATACCTACTAGCACAGTAAACGCAATGTAATAAGAAAGTAGACGAGACTTTCTTACGCAGCTGGAATTTTAATCAAATTTGCGGCCAATGACTGCAGCGACGGGACTTAACG
The DNA here is from genome assembly GCA_948477245.1 of Thumatha senex. Lineage (NCBI taxonomy): Eukaryota > Metazoa > Arthropoda > Insecta > Lepidoptera > Erebidae > Thumatha > Thumatha senex. Next base: position 12,431,872 of record OX419735.1, read on the forward strand.
ACCCACACTTCACAAATTACCGCCTTAAAACGGACTATTTTCGTCGTGATAAGACTTCAAAATTAAAATGGAACATTTCTGTTAAAAAGTTACCGATTTCTTGTTTTTTTAATTTATACTCTTTTGACACATTAGGGAAATATTAGAATGAATTTTTCGAAACGCACACACATCGACACTCAAATTCGACACTTTGAAGTAAGCTGATAAACATTATGTTACATAACGAAGTTAGCTGATTACCGTTTCCATAACAACTCATAGCTTAGTAATTTTTTTTTCATTTGATGTTTTTGAAGTGTAAACTTCTAATAGCGCCGTACGCATATTTTTAGATGAGATAAATCTCTGGACTCTCGACACCGTTACCGAGACGCTATAAAAAGTTTAAAGTATTAGATTAATAATTTCAAACTTAGTTAGTAATTTTTTTCATCATCATCATCATTACCGTCGATCTCAGTCAATTTTTGAAGTGGAAACCGCGAACGCGTCTAAATTATTAATAAATTCAGTTTTCACTTCTGTCGGCACTCCCGGAGTGCAACCCGTAAGTTTTTTTATTACAATAAAATATAGGAGTATAGTATATTTATGCCACCCCTTCACGCATCGATGAAGGCGTGAAAGGTAAACACCATTCCTTTAACAAACAAAGCGTTGTGATATACATGATGAAATCTTGTTAGACTAGTAAAGTGTACTACTTGTACACACAACACGTACATAAGTACACACAAACCTTTTTTTTGGTTTCTTCTAATACAGCGCCGTCTATCTCAAATTAATCTAATACAAGTTGGGGTACAGTCGCAGTGACTTAAACTCTGGCCTATGCTACGGCTTTATAGACATGAGTCGGAACACTGTGGAGGTTAGTGGACTTTGGAATCTAGAGTAACATATAAACCCTCCTTGCTACCGTAAGGTACTAAAATTGGCTAAATGCATTCCACTACTTACAATAATTATCAAAAGCTTTTACTATTAAATCTATACTAATGATAAACATTTTATAATATATTTTTAAATGCATTTTATATTTTACATGGAAACAAACATTATACACAGATATGTGTTACAACACGAGATAGTAGAAGCATAGACTAACAATGCAGAGCCAGTTACATGAGGAATGGTCTGTCATAAAATAGTGCTTGAAATAATAAATTAGTTATATAAAGTCGACATAAACGAATTTATAAGGACCGTAGAACAATCTTTACACCTTTTGTAATCTTTTTTTTTTAATATTCTGAGGTTCCATAAATTCGAAAAATATTCAGAAGACTTAATTAAAATTTGCAGCACTCAAATATATAATAGCACTCAAATCCATACGGAGAAATGTATAGCCTCTGCCTACCTCTTCGGGGACAAAGGTACGACGACAATATAAATTGTGTACGTATGTAGATATAGAATTAGTTTTTTTTTAAATCCATATAATGACACGTTATTGTTTTAACATCAGTTCAAAATTTAAATAATACTTTACTGAGCCCGCTTTGATCATCATGTTCGGGTTTAAATAAAGTTTGTTCCATTTTTAAATTATGTCCTCCTGATTATTAGGTATTTTTATTGGAGACTTTACTACAAAGTACTGGTACAGAAAGTCTCCTAGTCCAAGTCTTTGTTCTTGTCGGTATCGTTAGCGAATCGATTTAGCGAAGCGAAAATATTGTTACAAAGAATACTAATGAATTACTTTTTTATCATGGTACGTTTATCTCGCCCGAGACAATATTCGTACTTGGGGACGCTTATCTCGTTTCAGACAATATTTCAATGAAGAAAAATCTGTTTTCCTTTTTGTACGAAATGATGAAGCTTTGATAAAAGAATCAGATGGTGATGTCAAAGAGCCTGCGGGAACCTGAATAATGAGTTTCACAAGTATTTTGACCGAACTTTATTTCGCTTTGTACTTAGCAAACAATACGACTTTACTATTTTCCTTCTTCGAAGCAGTAATTAGTTTGCACGAATGTTTTATAAAAGTCTTTCGTAAGAATAAACTGTTTTGCTTTAAATTAACTTTGTAAGTGTAAAAGGGTCTTTATTCTTTAGAATTGCTTGTAAAAGAATTTAGAATGAATAAATTTGAAATATTATATGCTTGAGTGAATATTTTCATAATATTTTAAGAAGCCTTAAGATTAAGCAAAGGTAAAAAGAATAATTCGTTTTTATATTCAAAAATGTTGACCATTATATGCATTTAAATGATGTCTTTATTTGAAAAAACCATGTCAACTTGTTGCTAGTGCTCAACCCGTGAAATGGAAACTACTGAGCTTTCTGAATATTATAAGTACATAAGCTGAACCCCGTGGCTTCACCAGTGACATAATTCTAACCACCATGACACCCATTTTATACCGCGTCGTTTATTCATTTTATAATATTATGTTAAAATTTGCCCAATTTACTATCATATACTGACCCACTCTCCTGGGTAGTATCGTGATGATATATAGCCTATAGCATTCCTCAAAAAATTGCTACCTAACACTAAAGAACTTTCAATGCGAATCAGTAGTCCTTTTTTATATATTTTTTTAATTTATGTAACATCTGTCTGTGTATTTCAACACGGCAATGGGCTCACCACCTATTACGTGGGACAGGAATACACATGGTGAAAAGTGGGCACACAATATGTATGCCTCTGCCACCCCTTCAGGGATAAGGCGTGATATATAAATAAATTTAAATTTATTTAAATATTTATTATAATTTTTTTCTTGAGTTTACCGCGTTTATTTAAACAAAAAAATTCCTAAGTTTTATTATATTAGTATAATACAATAACTTCCGTTCTCAAATATAGTTCAACCGTATTTGTTATCTGCACAAGAAACATGCCCAAGTTCATTCCGACTAAGGCCGTCCATGATTATCATAAAGTTAACTATGTAATGTTTGTTTCAGATAATTCCGTCGGTGCGAACGAAGCCTACGGCGAGTTCCTCGTTCCAAGCTGTCATCGAAGTACTGACACAAAGGGGCGCATGCAGAGTGGAATAGTTTCAGTTTGCATTAAAAGTTTAGCAGTGAATAGGTGTTGTGAGGGCGTGTGGCAGGTGTCGGCAAGGAGACAATGAGGTGTAGGAGAGGCGGTGGATAGCATGACAGCGCCAGCCACGGCGGCCTGATGGCGCTTGTGCGCCGGATACTAGGCGACGCCCAGGTAAGCACACTAAAACCAAGTCATTTAAAAATTATATTAGACTTTTTATATTAGTATTTTATATTAGACTTTTATATTACACTTTTTGTAAAGACGTTTTACTGTTTCGTTACAACTCTCAGCTAGAATTAAGCAAAATACATACATTTGATGTTTTAATTATGTGAAGAATCGTCTTTATGTGTATCGTCTTGGAATCCTACTAATATTATTTACGTGAAAGTTTGTAACAATGTATGCGAATGCGAAAACTACTGAATGGAATTTGATAAAATGTTAGAATACATCAGAATAACAAATAGGCTATTTTTTATCCCGAGAACAAGTTCCTGTGGGAAACGCGAACGGGAAAACTTCACTCCGCGGGCATCAACTAGTAAATACTAATTGTTTACACGCACGAATGGCAGAATATGCTGTACCTACTCTGTAACTAAGATGTTCCTGAAAACATAAAACCATGTTCTTGGAAGTAAACGGATTTAACTGACTTGAATCCCCAATTCGTGATTTGATTAATTTCGATGCGGGTGGGTTCCAAAACTTTTTAAGTTCTACAAATTTACGAAGTTCGAGCGAGTACCTGGCTTATTACTGTAGATTCTGATATACAGGAGTCGTATAATGGAAATATGTGTAGGCGTAGACCTATGCTACGTTGGTCCCAAAACGTTCGAACACCTTTAGCAACTTCACTTAGTTCAAGCTCGCAGAAACTTGCTTATTGCTATAAATCCCAGTTTCTTGGTATAGTAGTAGTTTATATTTAAGACCCTATTCTTCTGCAGTTTTCATTACTGTAGATCCTGGGTTTCATTTAATACCGAGTCAAATCAATATCATAGAGTGCGAATGGGCAAAGTTTTTGTTGTTCGGTTCAAAAAGCCCATATTATACTTGAAAACGTTAGTGGGGAATTCTGACAATATCCATCCGTTTACACAACACGAGGGGTGGCATGGCGTGCACATGTATCAGGGAAAACACGCAACTCCTATCTATTCATAAAATACATTGAACTCTCCATTTAATATGCTGATAACAGTAAAAAAATGGTTTACAAGGCAGCTGACAAAGTTATGAAAGTACAGAAAGTACCTATAACTGATTGGTCGTACAAATATGTAGAAGGAATATCAATTAGTTAGAAACGTCGAACATTTTATAACGATGTGGTTTCTAAACAGGTAGGTTATTTTAAAAATGCTAATAAATATTTTTTTGAGTATAGAGACAGTAGAGATATAGGATTTTAGTTTGGAAATATTTGACTCTCTACTCGAAAGTTTAGACTACACTACACTATGCCACACTGTCCGCTATATTTGTATACTACACTTTCCGCGTAGATACGCTTAGATTGCGGAACGAGCTTCCTGCCTGGGTTTTCCCAAACGTCTACAGTATGGGGTTCTTCAAAAAGGGTCTTAGAAGGTTTTTACAGGGTCGGCAACACGAGTGCTACTCTGTTGTTGCAAACGTCCTTAAGTAGTGACCACTTTCCATCAGGTAGGTCGTATGCATATCTGCCACCTATAAACAAACTATATATGTCTCTAAAGACTGCCTCTGTGGCGCGGTGGGAGTGCATCCGACTGCTACGCAAGAGGTCGTGGGTTCGATTCCCACCCAGGATAAAACTTTGTGTGATGAGCACGATGGTTTATTCTGTGTCTGGGTGTTATTTATCTATAATATGTATGTATTTAGAAATATATAAGTATGTTTATCAGTTATCTAGATCCCATAACACAAGCTAATATTAGCTTACTTTGGGCTAGATGGCGCTGTGTGAAAAGTGTCCCTTACCTTGAAATTAAAATCGTCTAGAAAATTTCCGTAAGTAACACTTGAGATGATTTATTATTTATTTAAATTTACTATCAGATGCACTAGGATAATGAAGTCTTTCATTATTATTAATTATACAGCTGTTTTAACGTCATACTGTAACGTAGCTACGTTGTTATTAAACGAAGAGACTTAAACGACTATTATATCACACGGTAGCAGGTGTACCAACTAAACGTTAGGGGTGGGTTTAGATTAATTGCAATATATATGACGTCGTTGGATAGTAGAAATAATGGCGCTTTTAGTCTTATGACTATGTTTGAAGTAGAAATTGGTTTTACGACCTTCACTTCGTTGTATTTGTTAATGATACATTTTATAGTTACTTACTTTAATAGTCCGCCTTATTGCCTGAAGACGGAGGCAGAGGGCTCGAAACCCAAATTTTTGGTGTAGTATTATGTCCCACATAATAGGCGGTGAGCCTATTCCCCTATTTAAACTGAAAAGAGGCAAGTTGTGGATCCCGGAAGTTTGAAATTTTTTAAGCCACCGATAGGGACTTCAACTTGGCTTAACGACTTCCATGTTACTGATTGTCGGGACCGATCACTTGATGTGCCTTCCTTAGGGCGCACGTAAATCGAAATGCTACAAATGGTTACCCATCTTAAGGCTAAAAATGTCGAAATATGCTTAAAGCCGTCATCGTTTACAGATTACGAAAGCGGGCTTCATTCTATTTCAGCTCAGTATTAAAAACTTCAGAATTTACTCATGAAGTTAAAATGCTTTTTAGTATTTACTCGCAATGAAAGATAGCTTAAAACAAAAATAAACCAGCCTTATAAAAAAGAACTAATTTCAATTCAAAAGTAAAATATGGTAATGTGCCGTTTTATGCACAGATGTAACAAAGTTTTAGACTGGATAACGTTCTTTGTTCGTTGACTCACAACAGGAATAAAGTGGGGAATAAGGGTATAAAGGTTCTAATTGTTATTGGCTTACAAGCCATCTCTTTGAGCTAAGAGCTTAAAAACCAACCAACCGACTTCATTAACTCGTTCAGTGTAACTGAATGCAACGTTCGTTCGTTCTCTACAATTGAATTGCTAATGTAACTCCTGTTCTAATTGTATTGTCCGAATTGAAATATTTAAATTCTAAATTAAAACTACGAATATTTTCAGTCTCGAGCTGGACTCAAACCAGCGTCTTCTGGCTTGCCGTGCCAGACGCTTAACCAGTTAGTTTGTATGAAATATAATTTAATTTTATTATTTGTCATAATTGGAATACTACTTTTCTGGCTGGCTGTACTTAGTTAGTTACACGCACAGACATATAAGACAGTAAGCAGACCCAACGTTAGCGAAAAAATAGCGTAGCCTATTACACACACTAAGCTACCTGGGCTCAGCTTAGTTATTTCTAGTGTTTACACTGTTGATTGATGGCACTTGGTGGAACTTGCTACACATCTTGAACTAAAACACTTGTACTGTTCCACTTGATTGATGACTGATAGAAACATGATCTTAAATCAACAGTTAGATATAAGCCGTTAACCTTTATTAAAGTAAAGTGGTGAAAATCTATTTTTTTTAGTTTCTTTAATCTTAATTCAAATGACATTGGCTTATGTAAATTGTAATTTATAATAGTTTATATTCTGAAATAGTATTGACAAACGTAATTACCTCATGACATTTATTTCTATTTTTACTATTATTATTTTTATTATTGTTTTTTTTAATTATATTTATTGACATTAATTATGATGAAATTTAATTGTAATATTTAATTATTGTTTAAATGTATAACTTAATTTCTTAGATGCTCCCTAATTTTGGGGAAAAATTATTAAGTGGTATCATGACTTCTTTATTTACCCTCAGTGAAACCATTGTTGTTGTAACTTATCATATTGTACTCAATGACATCCGAAATACATACAATATATACCTTTGAAAATGCCGTAAGGCGAAACTGGTCAGGTTTAAGTAATAAATAAGTGGAGCAGTACAAGTGTTTTAGTTCAAGATGTTATTTCTAGTGATTTCTGATAATGAAACTTCATAACTCTATACACAACACCTTTTTGTATATTTTTTGTCTACTTTTGTAAGATTTTACAATTATTTTGTGTAATATTTTCACTTTGACACATAAATCTTTAATTGAAAGATGACAGCGGCGGTTGTTATTACAAGTTTGTAGCTTAGTCGTAGTAGAAAAATTGGCTACGCGCTATTCGCTGTCAGAGTGTGAGTTAGATGTAGCTACACAGGAATAACAGAGACAGCTCTAAACAACAAATGGCAGGAGTGAAAAGGATGAAGTATTGCTCCATAAGCAAAGGAATATGTTTGGTCTGCTTACTCTTGTACGTCTGTGGTTACACGGGGCACCCAGCGCTAGACTGAATAAACTAAACTTATGCTTTTATGTCGGTTCAATTCATGTACGGCATCTATAGGCACGCACGCGTTCAAAAAACATACATAACATATTTTATCAATAAAATAGGTAAACATTGTAAAATCATATTATAATCGAAATCCTTGCCACAGGCGAAACTCCGCAAAATGGTCGACGAGCAAGTCTCCGTTGGAGCCAGGGTAGACGCGGATGCAGAGCCCGAACCAGCGGATCCTCTCATCACACCGGCCAGTTCAGTGCTCGAACGACCCGAATTAGACCGACCCATTCCACCAGAACGACGGCTCCTCATAGGAACTCTTGACAAGCCAAGAAATGGAGGCCTCGGGACACTCAGCGTTGATAAAGAAGCTACTCTGAACAGAACCACTAGGCTATCAATTCGAAATGGGAAAGATAATCCTTTTATAGGTAAGAAGTAAACTACGCATAAGTAGTTTATCATGATCTTAAAGTCACAGAATAGATTTATTATAATTTATTAGAAAATGTTTGAATTGATGATTGCATGATTTTGATTGTATGAGATTTAATTAAATATTTATTTATGTTAATAGATGATGACAACAAAGAAAACCAAGCAAACGGTAAAGTGGAATCACCAGTAAAATGGTCATTACAAAATGGTAGTGATAGTGGTACATATGCCGAGATAGGCAATGGAGGCAATAGTAATAATAGTGAAAGAAATATTTTGGACCCTGCTGACAGCTCCGAAGAGGAGGTACCTCTGCCTGATGCTACATCACCAGGAAGAAGCAGCGATGGACCGGAACCAAGAGCTGATATTACAGCTACAATTGATGGAGGTCAGTATATAATAATTGTTTAACATTTTATAATACAGCTTATTAGAAATAAAGAAATATGAACGTAATAAAATAATTGTAATGGATGTAAACTCAACGTTTCGTGGGTAAAGCATGTATATCACCAACTTTATTTGTGAGCGTTCAATTGAGAGTATCTAGTCTATGCTAATAGTAGGCTTAGGCTACGTGTAGCTCAGATCTTCTACACAAAACTAAGTAAAGTGCAGTTCATTCTACCACGTACCTTCAGATAAAAAACATGAAGCTGAAGAGCTTGTTTTTTTGGTAGAATGCTTCAACTTCAGGTTCGAACTGAAAAAAACTTTATGTGTTAGACATAGTATTTATCAATGAAGGCCATAAGCTATAGTTATAAGCATCACGCTACTTTTCAAGGGAGCTATAAATAATCGTAAATATCAACAAACCGGACTGAGTTTCATACGTTATAATTGTAAAATTGTTATATTTTCTGGACGGAGTATTAATTTTCGAAACCCCGTTATATTTATAAAAGTATAAATATAACGGAGTTTCGAAATATTCCACGTATAAATTCGCTATCACAGCTGGTATAATAATTATATCTACCATTTTAAAATGAAGTTGTTTATCTTTTACTTTTTAAAGTTTATTCATTTCGTCCTTACCATTAATTTCCGCAATGTGACGAGTACTCTTATCATTTTAGGCAAGTTGCTTACCAGAAATATTGAGCGAGAAATATTGAACTTCATTTAAATTTAAACGCTCTGAATATGTATTCTTTCAATATTACTTATTATACTCTTTGCTGTATTCTTAAACATCGCTCGAGTCAACATGAAGCGACACATATGGTTGTTTACCAAAAAAAATGACCGTTGCGTAATGGAATTCCACCCAGGGGAAAAACAATACTTTAGAGATATTTTGTATTCATCGTAAAATAATATTATTAAATTTTGTAATAATTGCAAATATAAATAAGAAAAACCTTCGATTAAGTTAAAAATTTATGTTTTAATAAAATATGACCGATGAAAAGTTCCTATACGTCACAAAGTTTAATTGTGATTTAAATAAAACCCAGTGGAATTATAAGATTTTCCTTTATTAAACTATTTTATAAACTAAACAGTCTTCTAAAAAATTAAACATATTAAACCATAATAAACAAAACAAACATTATTTCTATTAAACAATTCCTTTACGCTACTTTTTGGTAACTTAACATCACAAATTAATTCTACATTCGGTATTTTGTAAATTACCTATGTATATTTTTTATATATTTGGGAAGGTTAGTTATAATACTTTTTAACAGTTTAAAATTTGAATAATAATCTTAGCAAATTAATATCAATTACATTAAATCTAATATCACATTACGATAGAACATAGTGACGTCAATGGAAAAGACGTCACGTTTAGGAACTATTAGACATGGTTTACATTGCAGTATTTAGAACACTTTGTTGTACTTCAATTTAAAGAGAATTATGTTAACCCCGTGGGATTAAAACAAACTTTGAATTTTTGGTACAGATAAACACATCAACATAAAAAAATCAAAAACTAAAAACAAAACAATAAAATAGTGTGACAATTTTCGCTTAAACAAGAATTAATCTAGAAAAAATCAAAAACTAAAAACAAAACAATAAAATAGTGTGACAATTTTCGCTTAAACAAGAATTAATCTAGAACGCCGATACGACAGTAAAACTAAAAGAGTAAATTATCATTGATTTTTAACTTTTCTTCTCTCTTCATTTTCTTTTTCAGTTAAGTCTGTTATCTTTTTAGAATGTTTTTTCAGTCTTTGAAGCTCTTTTTTTCTGTAACTTTCATGCTTTTCTGGATCTTGCTTTATTTTTTGACCGCTCAGCAGGTGTTAACGCCATGGCGATATCTATAAAGAAAATTGCTATACTCAGTGAAATTCGATTAGCAGACTTAAATTTAATTCAGATACTTGCTGTGTAAACTATTCTTAACAGTTCCCTTACGTCACAATTTTAGTTCCACTAGTACATTACGTCGCGTGGTGGATGTGACGTTTGATGCCGGTACATAACCAAATCAAAAAAAAGTTGTTGTTTTAATATATATATAATAAATAACACATTGAATCGCTTTCTTTATAACAAACGCAGAAAGTTTTATTAAACTGTAAGGCAAAGATATCCATACTTACTAACAAAAACTAGGTTCGTAGTGGAACATAAAAGTAGCCCAACGTGACGCACAACCACTCACTACATGACTTTCTGAAGCTATGCCGCTAAAATAATTAAAATGGCGTGTGTTTTATAGTGTTAAATGTTGCCATTCATAAAAATTAACAAATTTAGTAGAAATTTATCGTAAAAAGTCATTTTATAGTCGTAGCGTTGCGGAATTTTCCACAGACATCATTTTTTGGCCCACGTATAAAACACGTATTTTTTTATAATTTAAACTTTATATCAATGCCAGCAAGCTATAAAATGACATTTGGTTAATATAATCTGAACACCACATAGTTCCTAACCTAGAGACAGTTAACTTAAAAAAATCACGCACCGAAATTTGCAAAAGTAAGGTGAGACACTATAAAAATCACTACTTTCTCATTATATTTTATCAAAATTTATGTGAAATTATTATAATTTTGGGTTTTTACTTATGTAAATTATTAGCTTTGAATTAGTTTTAAAATGTATTTGTTAAAGGAACTAGCTTTAGATTTCAATAGTTCACAAAATTTAGTAACAAGTCATAGGACATGCCATTAATAGAGTGGTCATTTTTTTTGGTAAATGCCCATATTTGCACCGATTGTTTATGTCATAACAAAGCAAGCTGAGAATAGATAAATTTGTCAAGTAGAGTTTATCTAAAGAGTCTGTAATCCGGAAGATAATAGTTCGTAACTAGTGTAGATAGTACGTTTATTTTGCTGATGAAGTAAGCTTAGTTAGTTAGAAATTCTTTAGGGGTGTTGTTACAAGCTGGTAAAGCTCGGAGCATCGTTCAACTACGTGTTTAACTTTTAGAGTGTCGCTTAAACTCTCATAATACACATGACTAAGATTTCTCTCATGCCTGTATAAATCCTCAACTCTTTGACACAGATGTATTTGGTCCCAATTGACTAATGATGTAATGTTTTCCTTAATATCACTTTTGAAAACATTGCTTACGTTGCGCCCACTCCCTGTAGAATATCAGTGCTATTAATGAGCGTGCAGCCTTCGAGAATTAGCTTATTTACCGGCTAACAGTACACAGTGCAGTACGCTAACTTAGTTCGAAGGAATCTTTCTGTTTGATGACGCAGTTTCTCATTTAATACTCTTCTGTGTCTTAATTATATTTTTAAAAGAAATAAAGACAAGTTAATGGTCTCGCTTTGTACGCTCTTCAGCTTTATAAATCCTAACAGAGGTAATATTACAAATTCTGCATTCCACTTAGTTGAATGCAGAATCTTGGACTTCACATAACTAACTGTTATGTGAAGTCCAAGATTGGGTAATGCTCCAATCATTTCGTCTTTTCGGAGCTAACAGAAAAATACAGAATAATAGAATCATCGGGACAATATGAAGCGAGGCATAATTTCTGTCTTCTGTCTATATTTTGGTTCATTGCAAGTGAGTGTTTCTCTCTACAACTATATTTAGAGGATTTGTAACTAAGATAAAGGCAACTAATTCCGCGGTATTGACACCAAAACTTAACAGAACATCAAAATTAAGTATTCGGTTTCCCTTTCTGTAAAATTTGATAAACATATCAGCATTTTTATTTCCTATCTTATTTTTGCAATACAGACTGTTTGACATACAATACTTTATAAAAAATTAGATCATGTAAAAATAGAAATAAGTCCGAGGCACCTAATTCCAATTTAATAATCCTTATTCCTATCGCATTTCCGTGGTATGCATTAGAAATTAGGAACCAACTAAAATATTTGGCATCTAATGCCGCAGTATTTTGAATATTGATTTTCTCCTTAATTAGTTAAAAGCATATACTCAAATATGAAGTGGTATCGCTAAAAATATAACTCTTCCAATATTTCGTTCATAAGAAAAAGTCTAACGTATAAAATTATCATCTTTAAGACTATTTATGTTTTTAGATAATCGTAGTACTCACGTACATATGGTCCGAAATGTAAAAAGAGCGCGTGCGAGTCGGCTGCTGGCGTCAAACTTAGTGATTATTTTAATATGTACACAAACCAAAGCTCTGTCTTACTCATTTATACATGGATAGATAAATTATTTATTGAATAAACAAATTATTTATTGAATAATTAATAGAATAATTTATCTTACAGATAAAAAGAACCTGCGAAATGCATAAAAATTTCGATATTCTAAATACATCGGAAATAGGTGACATTTTTAGAAGCCCTTGGAATTGGGTCCTTTACCTTATAATATTAATTTATTGACCATAAAAATATTTGTGCACAACACAGAAACAGTGGAGGCTCCTATCACAGGCATTATGAGTTTGCCTATATGGAGTTGGTGAAAACACAAAAAATCATAAATAACTTTATTATTTATTTATTTACCTACTTGTAGTTTTTCTCTCTCCTATAGACTGATGATGATTATATTAGGTTAGGGAAAAAGTCTTTTCGCATTTAGTATGTAAATACTTGTTATAAAAAATCTTTGGCTGTACTATTTCATCTGGCTAACATACAGTTTGATAACATTAAAAAGGTTACATTAAAAAAAAAGAAACAAATTAGTAAAAATTAGTTTCTCGCTATTTTTTATTTGTTTTTCTTTCTGTCAAAATGAGTGTATCTAATGAAGAAATTCGATGCGTTTTAAAGTTTTATTACAAAAAGGGGAAAAATGCAACGCAATCCGCGAAAAAAATTTGTAACGTTTATGGACTTAATGCATTATCAGCAAGAGTAGCACAAAATTGGGTTAAGCGTTTTCAATTCGGCAATTTTAATGTTAAAGATGCACCTCGCTCTGGTCGCCCTGTAACAGATAAAATTGACGCAATTTTTGTAAAAGTGGAGCAAGATCGGCATATCAGTAGTTACGACGTAACTGAAGAACTGGGGATTGACCACAAAACAGTTTGACCCCATTTGAAAAAAAGCGGGGCTTACAAAAGAGCTGACTGAAAGAAACCAAATGAACCGTGTACTCATTTGCGATTCTTTATCCACTGTAACGTTCGCTAAACGTTCGAGTTGCCAGAGCAGCCTATTTTTCTTAATTAACCTCTGACCTAATTAACTAAAATCGTGATATCTTGGAAACTATTATATCTAGACAAAAAAATTTAACTACTGAAAAATCGTAAAATATATAAAGATAAAACTTATAGCTATAATAATTTGGAATTTTAATTATAATTAACTGATATATTGGTATAAACACGAAAAAGTCGGTAAAAAAATAAATAGACGTTATTTTTCCAAAATTTGCCACTTACACGAAAAACTAATATTAAACACTATTATTTTTTTTACATAATTAAATTCCTGGAATTATAACGATTAAAACGATATGTGACACTAATAACTTATAATTATTCTAAAAAAACTAAAAAAATGTTAACCCATTAAATATTAACGCAAAACTATAAAAATGGCGGGAAAATGGCCGCCGGCAATGTTTATACCGCATTTACTTTGAGTTTTGATATTGTGACATGTAGATATTAAACCTCTAATACACGGGCTTTTTATCCACGATGCTAATGGTATAAAATTCATTCATTAAAACCACAGACAACATTGTTTAAAAAGGTTTTGAAAGGTCAGTACAAAAAAAGAAAAAGCAAAAAAATTCAGCTTTTTTTAGATTATTTAGACGTAATGAAACTGAACCGTTTTTAAAGAGATTGATAACTGGTGATGAAAAGTGGATCACGCACGACAAGAAACAGCGAAAAAGGTCGTGGTCAAAGGTCGGTCAGGTTTCACAGACTGTGTCAAAACCCGGGTTAACTCGCAATAAGGTGATGCTGTGTGTATGGTGGCATTGGAAAGGCATTGTTCATTATGAAGTTTTACAGCCGGTAAGAACCATCGATTCGGATCTTTACTGCCAAAATCTGATGAGATTAAAGCAAGAAATTTAGAAAAAGCGACCGGAATTGATCAATAGAAAGGGTGTGGTCTTTCATCACGATAATGCTAGACCACACACATCTTTGGCCACTCAGCAAAAATTAAGAGAGTTTGGCTGGGAGGTGTTAATGCATTTGCCATATAGCCCTGACCTTGCACCTTCAGATCTCCACCTGTTTCGATCTCTTCAGAATTCTTAAGGCAGTGTCAGGTTATCATCAAGAGAGGACTGCCAAAACTACTTGTCACGTTTTTTTGATCAGAAGTACCAAAATTTCTACAACAATGTGATCATGTCACTACCCACAAGATGGCAAAAAGTCGTTGAGCAATATGGTACATATATATCCTTTATTTACAAACATTAATATATTTCTTAACTTTGTTACTGGATACATGAAAGAAAGTGTTGCAGTTTTGTAAAGGCACTTTGGGCATAAAATTTTGACAAGGTTTAATAATTACTATACTATATATAACTAAATAAATTTAAAAAAAAAATTGAGTTTTCATATAAAATGCGAAGAAACTTTTTCCCCCACCTATTATGACGTCAAAAATGTCTTATTTTATTCCAATCAATACCTAGGCCTATTTTAACACTGAGGGATGGTTGAATGAAGTAAACAATTTAGATACCTAGCCCTGGCTGGTGGGCAGTTGAAGTGTCGTGGGTTTGTGGATCATTAACGTCCAAATCGATTTGTCTGGACGGGTCAGAACCGCAGTTTCCGTGACTAGGTAAGCTTTTCCGTTATTACATCCTTTATTTCGTCATAACTTTTTGGATTTCACGAATGACGTAACATCATAGTTTGCTAAACTTTTCATATTTCGTGGGCTTTTAATGAGGGTTAAACCGTAAGCCCTTGAAAGATAACTTTGTAAACATAGTTATACAAACATCCTACTCACGAAACTAATGTGGTTTCAAACAAAATAGTGATTTGATAGTGGTATAGTATATTTTAGGTTCATTACGTAAGTAATAATAATGATATTTATTTGCTTTAAATGGGGTAGTACATAATATAGTGTTACATTAGTCATACTTAATTATGTTAATAGATCAGGCCCAACATCTATTGCCTGCTTAAATGCTTCAGGAAGTTGCTTTACAAATTTATTGACTTCAATGATATATAGAGAAGGTAGTGTAAGAAAATTCAAATTTTTAAAATATAGTCTACAAGATACATCTGGGGCAATATTACATAAAGATCTTATGCACCTCTTTTGTGCAATAAATGCGTTATCTATGTCGGTACCATTCCCCCATATAAGCAATCCACATCTCAACACTGATTCTACATAAGCAGAGTATGCTATACATGCAGTACTTAGGTTAGATACCCTTGCCAGTTTATACAAGGCGAATGAAAATCCATTCATTTTATTTGCTACTTTTTCTATATGGTCTTTCCAGTTAAGTTTATTATTAATATTTATTCCTAAAAAGGTTGTTTGATTAACCATAGAAATACTTTGTCCGTTATATATTATAGAAATGCTATTATTTTCAAGGTTATTAAAATTAATTATAAGTGTTTTCGTTAAATTTATTTGAAGATTATTATTATTCATCCAGTTTATAATTAATGTCAGGGTATTGTTTATGTCAATTTCATGTTGCATAGATGTCAAACTTTTCTTTGTATTTACTATCAGAGATACGTCATCAGCAAATAATATAGTTCTATACAGAGTACTGTAAGGTAGGTCATTGATGTATACCAGAAAGAGGAGAGGACCCAACACACTACCCTGAGGAACCCCAAATCTGTTTTTCATATACTTTGATCTTTTTATTTCTGCATAGTTCTTTGAGTTAAGTTGCATTACATCGACACATTGATATCTTCCTGTCAAGTAGGTTTCTATCCAAGTTATAGCTTGACCTCTGATGACGTAATGTTCTAGCTTTGCCAAAAGCTGTTCATGTGGAATCAGTTATATAAGATATTAAATTGTATTTGGTTAACATGTCAATAAATTGACGAGTTGCTTTTTTTTATGGTCAAGAGTGTTTATATTTAAGTCTCCTGCAATTATAAGATTTCTTTTTGAGTGCTTTGAGAGGTATTTATATAGCAAATGGTTTAAACACTCAAGAAAACGTTACAGATGTCGAATATTTTTTGAAGGTATCCTATATAATTATACAAATTATTATTATGTTCTCCGATACCAGCACAAATATTTATAGCACAAAGCTCAAAATGGAACATCACACTGAGGTCGTCAAAGAAATCATTTTTTTTAAATGGAATACCCCTTTTTACCATTATGCAACTACCTCCCCTCTTCTTTGCTCGACAATAGCTGGATGCTAGATCATAATTAGTCAAGTTGATATTACGTTCTGTACCCGATTTAACAAAAGTTTCCGTCAGACATATTATATCAGGGCTAACTATAGTTTTAATGTTAGTTAGCGTTAACTCCAGTATTTACCTTTTCTTTAGGATACCGTGGATATTCCAATGTAGAAGAGTTAAGTTGTTACTTAAATTAGGATCGAAAAAAGTCTTTTTTATTATGAATATTGGTGTCATTGGCTACTGTCTTACTGCACATTATTTTATTTGAGCTTATGAGTAGAAAGTAGTAAGGTATGGTACCCCTTTTTACAGGGTCCATGCTTGACTTCTGTTCTTTATTTGTTTTATTGCCAGTATCATTTGATCTAAAAAAGTCTGATTTTATTTTTCTAGGTGATAAGTAATTATATTTGTAAGAATTATAATCATTACATATTTTAACATTCTTGTACACATAATAAGCATAATTATAATAATTCCTAGTTTCAAAGTTGTAGTTGTCTATAATAGTACAGTTTTTTATATGACTAGTCCATAGTTTTAGTGTCTTATTTAACTTCTTAGTATTCAAATAACGGTTAAAGTAAACTGGTGCAATAAATACATTTGCCGTATTAAATTTATGAATAATCAAGCTTAAGTGATAATGTAGTTTTTGTATGTTTTAATCATTACTTCCGATACTAAGAATCACGATGTCGTCCTGTGAAACGTTTTTTGCAATAATGTCACATTGTTCAAGCATTTCTGAACTTGGAGCATCCGGTTTTATCAAGGCATAGGGCTGACAGTCTCCGAACATGCTTCTTTGTTTTAGGAACTGTGCAGATATTCCTAGTGATTGCACATGGTCCCCCGGTATAAAAATATTATTTTGTTTACTTTGAGTCACACTAGCATTGGACTTGTTTGCTAAATTAAATGTGTTGAGGTTATAGTGATAGTCCAATTGATATTGATTCTGTTCAGTGCTGCACTCCGTCGCAAGTATCAAGGATGTCTCTGGTAGCAATGAATTATTTCGATCTCCTAAAGTGCACGTGACTTTTTTCGTAGGCGTTGAATGGTCTTCATTATAAGTAAAATTTAATTTCGATTTCAATAATTTTCGATGGTGAGGTTTGCTATTATTATTTTATGAGGGGGTGGTTTTACATATCTGAGTTAGTTGTTCAATCCGTCGCTTGTAGTCAGTAATTTGATTTGCCTGGTTGCCGTTTTCCAATACTAAAGCATAAATTTCATGTTCAACTTCTCTTCAAGGGTAAATATTTTTTTCCTCATAATTTGAATGTCATCAACAATATTGCTACTCAAATCCGGCAGGCTACGATTTTAGTCATGAATGCATGGTGTAGCGCTAGTAGAAGAATACTCATCCTTAGCATCTTCTGCATTTTGCATTGTAATTAAATCATAAAAAATATCCAAATGTTAATTATTTATAATATGTACCAACATTTTTTTACGATAACCTCAGTGGGCGAGATCTCTCGCAATTATTGTTCTTATTATTATTATTATTTATCTATCACGCCTTATCCCCGAAGGGGTGGCAGAGGCATACATATTGTATACCCACTTACGTATTGTTCTTAAGAAAGGTTATTATAATTTCATCGTTCCAAACACTGTTGTTATAACTACAGACTTCATAATACAGTCAACAGAATCTGGGCGGCACTGAAAATTTCGGGAATCAAGGAAGTGACACATTACTATTTAAAAATGTATTTAAGCTTTTCGAAGTATTCTCCGCGAAATTTGACACATCATTGAAGCAACCATTCCATTCTGAAGTTGGGGTATCCAAAATGGCCGTTTTGTAGGCGTCCACAGCTTCTTCAGGTGATGAAAATCTCTGACCACGCAATTTATTCTTTATTTTAGGGAAAGTATAGAAATCATTGGGGCTTAGGTCGGGCCTGTACTGCGGATGGTCTAATAATTCTGTGTTTTCTTGCTCTAAAAACTCTTTTGTTCGGTGCGCGGTGGTGTGAGAACTCGCATTGTCGTGATGGAGGATGATGCGGCGGTTGCAGTTCTCTTTACGGAGTTCAGAAACGACCTGTGGCAAACAAATGCTAGCATACTATTCTGCATTAACCGTTCTTTGTCCCTCAAGAGGAATAGTCGCAACATGGCCGGTTTTGGAGACAAACGTGGCCACAATTTTTTTTGCAACACTCTGTGAACGAACAATTTTTGTTGGCTTTAACTCATTTTCGAACACCCAAACTCGTGACTGGTTTTTGTTTCGGGTTCGTACGCGTATATCCAGGATTCGTCACCTGATACGATGTAGTATACTAGTATACAGCATTTGAGGATCCCGCGTGGAATCTTTCGAGAGTTCTGACGCACCAAGTAACGCGAGCCGCTTTTTCCTCTTCACAGAGCCAATGCGGCATCCATCGGGAAAACAACTTTTTTACACCTAATTGTTCATGCAAGACTATTTGTATTTGACTTATGCCAATGTCTAAAGTTGCCTGAATTTCGCGGTATGTCACATGTCGATCTTCCTCAATCAGCTTACGCACAGCATCAACGTTTTCGTGACTGCAGTTTTTGGACGACCTTGACGGGGATCATCACTGAGCTTGACTCGTCCACGTTGAAATTCAGCAAACCAGCGATAAATTGTGGTTTTGGATGGGGCTTCATCACCAAATGCAGAAATCATCCGGTCAACACACTGTTTTTGTGTTAAACCACTTTGAAATATTGTGGGACACTTCTAGTGCAGATCTTCTAGACCTTCTCCCGATACTTTTAGTGCAGCCTATGTATAACCATATTGAAAGATTGTAAAAAACACACTACTTATTGTGTTATTTAAAATGTTATTTATATATTATTTTCCAAAATAATATCTAACTATCTGCAAGTTATGTTTACTTACATAATATTTAATATCCAAATTTATAGCATCTTCTGCATTTTGCATTGTGTATTGTATTTACCTACAAATAAAGAAATGTATGAGATGATTTTACACCGACTGCCTGACGTTGTATAAAGATAATTATAATAATATGATTTATAACCGAATTTTGATCATTCTCAGATTTGAACATATAGAAATAATATAAAAATGAATATATTTTTTCTTAGTATAATGGGTTCTCGTTATTCGTTTCGACATGAAAATGTTCCATAATATTTTTATTATATTCGTTGGCGAAGCTTTTATTACCGACTGTACATTGCCTACATCGATCAAGAATATTATTTTATGTCAGGATATGTATGAATTTTCTAATATTCACTGTTTGTGCTAGATGCGGCTTCCCCAGGCGCTAGGTCGGACCGATCGCGGCAGGACGAAGTGCCGGCGTCCCCTGGGATGCTCACCGCCGCTCAAGTGGCTAGGAGGCTTCGAATGGATAACGAAAGATTACAGGTAGGTAATTTAAGAGGGTTTTAGATAAAAAGCGCACACGTATTTTGTGAACGCTTTGTGAAGTTTTAAAGGCATAAATTTAAAGGTAGAGCTCACCTTTTAATGAATGAATGAGAGAATTATTAAATCTGAAGGGAGCAAAAGAAGTTTTTAGTAGTTAGAGCTAGCCAAGGGTGAACGACGTCATTTTTATGACAATTTAAAAATTATAAGTATGTTCTAACATCATAGACTACTTTAACATAACATGTTATTTACAAAGGTATTTTGATTTGAGTGTTTTCTGTGTATAATGTGTATATAAGTAAATATGTCTATTAGTTTTCTAGACCCATACTACAAGCTTATATTCTAAGTAGAGAGATTACCACAAAGGCCACGATTGCCTGTTTGCTGCGGCTCGCACAAGACAAAACAATGTAGCAATTTTTAGGGGTGGTGTCTGCTCAACAGTGGACTTCAAACCATTCCGAGATGGTGATGTTATGAAAAGGGTGGTGCACGCGTACAGAAACTGTACTTCAAGTATTCAAAAACTGAAAAATAACTGCCAACATAGATTCTCGAATGCCAGATTTATTTTGTAATTTTTTGTTCCTTTCTTTTAAAAACAGTTTCATTTTGTATCGTGAACGTCTAAGAACATGTTTATGTTAAATTGGAGTACAATAAGGTATATTACAATTATATTCTAAATAAGTGCCTGTTATTTTTATTCGCTCAATGAATCATAAAGTTTACATGACATTCATAATAGATTATATCTATTTTGTTGTCTAAAGGTTTTTTAAGTACATATAAATGCCTGACTTTAGGATTAGGTTTTGCAAAATGCTGCTGCGCCGTTTTCGGCAAACGACCTATTAATAATGTATTTAGTATAATAATAACTGGGTGCAACCACAATAATATTTTTTTAAATCCCTCAATAAATATATTATTAATAGGTCATAATAAAATATATTAAGGGAAAAACAATATAAAAATCCATATATTTGTTAAGGCAATCAAATCTACGTGTTACTATAGGAAGCTCGTGTAACTAATGTCAGGAATATATTGTTAAGGACCTTTCAAACTATTCCAATAAATGGTTGCGTTATCACGTTTCGAAATAACGATCTAAGAATGTAGCTATGTCACTGTCTTGTCAGTAATAGCGCTTTGGAGACGAGCCATATTACATATGTGCTTTATCTGTAATCGATACTGAGAGAAATAACACCTATGTCTTTAAAGTTTAAATAAAATAAATAAATATCCATCATGCCTTATCCCCGAAGCGGTGGCAGTTTAAAGTTTGATTTTGAATATGTTATAAAAAAATATTTTATAATGAAACTAAAACCAAATAGATACTACCAGTTACCAGCGGGTATTATAAGGTATTGTTAAACGAGTAGTTAAAAGTATGCATGGATCGCGATGCCTGGCGATCTGTCCTCTCTGATTATCCCGTCAGGAATACAGCGTGAAGATCGTTGCATTTTTCAACATTCACTTGGTTTTTCAACTGCAATTCTCTTCATCTCAAGTGATTTTCCAGTTGCTTCGAAACCCGACCTGGATTTGTAGTCAGGGATTCACTTTTATTTAGATGCTAGAAGCAGCTATTATTTTTTTTCTTATTGGCATTGTTGAGAGCAACTGCCTGTCTGACCTCTCAACCCTGTAAGCGAACCTGTTTTTAAAAGTTTTCCAACTGCGATAATGCCTCCCCAAACTTTCATTAATCATCTCAATAAATAATGTTTTCACTTCTCATGATCTAGAGCGTATTTGTGCAGAATATAGGCTGTACAATATCGAATTTTGTGCACAAGTGCGTTAACGTATCTACTCATTCAAAAATGTATTTATATCAGCCAAACACAACATGAAGTTCATAGATAGAATTTGCTATTTTATTATATTTACTTTAATTTATTTGCCTTATTTCCTCGCAATCGAAGTGAAAAGCAGAGTTTATACTCGTCCACAAAACCATTTTATCCTCGACATTACTATTCTTATTTCTTCTTTAATAATAATAATAAATATCGTTGGGACAACTCACACAACGCCATCTGATCCACACTAAGCAGAGCTTGTACTATGGTAACCAGATAACTGCTAAACATACTTATATATTTCTAAATACATACATATTATAGAAAAATAACACCCAGACACAGAATAAACCATTGTGCTCATCACACAAAGTTTTATCCTTTTTTTTTTCAATTATTTTTTTATTTATTTTACCACATAATATAGCAAGAGCTCTCGTCAGACAAGAGAATTTTGATCCGCTGAAAGCATATAAATATAAGCCAAAGTAAGGTACTTAACTTATAAATTTCTTAGAATGAGAGCTTTTTTCTGTATGAGACCGAAGAAGATCATTAAAACTGATGCATTTATCTTTATTCTGCAGGCAGAATTGACTAGAGTACGTCGTTTGCTGGTGGCCGCTGCCGAGCGAGGTGAAGCTGGCACGGTATTGCTAGAACGTTCCAAGACCGAAGGTGGTCCTGAACCGACACCTCTTGATCCGCAGCAATTAGAAAAAGAACTTCTTCTGGCAAGAGAAGCTGTCAATTGTGAGTATTGCTGTAATATAAATTTAAGTTGTTAGGTGAAAGCCCGTTTCATATTGAAGTGTAAGATGATTTGGGGGATAAGATGATACCTTAGCTCTGCGCTTGTTGCTGCAAAAGAAAAAGAGTTACATGAAGAGATACAGAGAAAAAGGACTTCTGGCGGGAAGAGTGACAACTGCGGATGCTTGCTGTATATTATTTTCTAAAACTAGTGCATTTATCTTATTTTATGTGCGGGAGTGGTGCTTTCTTGGACATAAAAGTTGTGTTAACGTGCTTTAGTGAAAGAAAATTATATTTATGCAGTGAAATGCTATTTTCTCTCTTGCCGCGAAAAGTCCACTGCAAACCTCAGTATAAGAATCACCATTATACTGAGTTCAAGGACCAGGACCTAGGACTGAGGACACGACATCGACAAAGTCTGGACAGGACTAATTAGAAGATAAGATTGAAGAAATATTATTTAAAAAATAAGATTTGGCTAAAAGGTCTTTGTAACCAGGCCATAAAATAATTATAAAAAAAAGAAAGATAAAAATAATTTGAAAGAGCTCAGCAGAACACTCCATTCAGATGCAAAACATTTTATTTTTCTCTAAACTGGAGTGTTTGTATTATATTGAGAGTGAACATTTTATATTGAGAGTGTGTATGTACTGCGCATAGCCATTCCAAAGATATAAAATGTACAAAAGAGATATCTGTGTTTTATATACAAAAACACAAGCTTGCTTAAACCCGAAGAACCACCTTAGTTTGTTTAGTTTATTTCAAACCGTTTTAATGACGCTCGCTATGTAGTTATTAGGGTTTCATGGTTCACAAAGAACTCGAACCATCCATCCGTCTGTCAGTCCGCAGTCTTATTCAGAGATCCTTCAAACTGGAAAGTTGTAATTTGGTATGGATTTACCCACCGAAGAAGTTGTAAAGTCAATATTTTGAAAAAAAGCAGTACCTAAACCATTCTTCGATAAAGGGATTCTTTTGTGAAATATTATCAAAAGATTTTTAACATTAATTTATTTTTCAAAGTCAAATCGCTCTCCCGTCTAAATATTTGTTATGGAGCATGTGGAAAAAACCGCAGTTTTAGGACATATAACAAAATTAAAAACTGTCAGGCAAAACTATCACAGATAAATAGACAAGTTTACGAGAAACGGTCAGTCGACTAATCGACGAATAATTTATTTTTAAATTTTCGATGTAAAAATTGCCAGCTACGGAATTCCAGATTGAGCGTGGCCCAACGTACTTGGCTAGTTTTTATTACTAGTTTGCAGAAAACACCCGTATCTATTATATTAAAGTTGTTCTGCAGTGGTAGATATTTATTCAGAAGAGTAGTTAAACAAACGTTATAGTTTTATGATTATAACTTTTTAGAGTTTCAAATACTGTCAACTGAAATTGGAATTATTGCAGTACTTTAATGCGTCATTTGACTTCAAAATTTACATAACGATAGATAAGAAGAAGATAAGATATAAAATTAAGAATCTTCTGGTTACAATACTTACCATTGAAATACATAAATGCAAAATAAAGTTTTTAATTGCCTCATCAATATGTGTGAATCGGAAAACATATATGTATAAAACTGTATGTACTAATGGGCACATATAGGTCATTTTATAAGTCAGTTACAAAGAAAAAATAACTTAAAAGACAGTTAATAGAATAAATTATTTTCAAATTGATAAAAAGAAGTTATCAAAGGCGAGAAACAATAAAATTCTCTAGACAAATATTAATAAATCGTAACAAATGAACTCGCTAAGCCTCATCCCGGTAGGTAATCCGATTCGATCCCACAAAAGTAGCCAATTTGTTGAGTGCCGCCATGATACCGGATGCCCGTAGTGAACCGCCAGTTTGATAAACTATAGCCATAATATACCACAAGGCACAGTTCCTTAGGCCCAAATCGGTAATCCGGTCACGTTCCTTTCGGAGTGTATTCCCAACAGTGACTGACATTTTACTAATATCATTACACTAACGAAACTTGTCAGTCAAGCCCTAGCAATCTATAATGTTAGTAGGCACGTACCGTTTTATTATGATTAGTTGGTAACTAGTTTACAAATTGGAAAACGTAATCCGTCGATAGTGAACGTAGGATATTTAAAAAAACAATTTAATATTTTTTTAAAAATATTGTTACTATTACTCTCTTTGTCATAAATTATATATTTACATCACGCCTAGTGTCAAGTTTGTATTGTGACAGTAATAACTGACCTCCGTTAGGAAAGTCAATCAAAGTGATTATTAGATCTCAAACCATCTCTTGCCAAAAATGGTAGGCCATCTTCTTTCATCTTCTGAGTTATTGTCTAAATTTGGGTAACTTATTGGGTAGTTAGTTAAAAATCAATTACAAAATTCTACCCGTACAAGCATACAAAAAAGGGAGTTCTAATAAAGAAATAAAGAAAAAATAAAATATGAAATGAAAAAGTTAAATCTTTCTAAACACTGCAGCGACTACTAAACAATTTGTGTAAGTCAAAACAGATGGTGAAAATCCATTCAGTTTGTGAATTTTTACTTGCTCTATATCGGATTTCCATTATCCACGTTTACGGTCGCCGTAATGTGGAAGTGGGTCATACCTACTAATGTTAAACGTTTCGTTCGGATCATAACCATTATATGAGGCTACTAAACTTAATAATTAATATGTTGATATTAGTATTCGTATTTTCTGCTAAAGATTCCTTTATGCAACGATATTTTTTATTTGATTTGAACGTTTTAAGGTTGGTGTTAAAACATGTAGAAAGATTTGTGAATGAAATAAATTTGAATAGTATGTTCTAGTGAACATACTATTCAAATTATATAGTATATAGGTACGAGTATCATAAATTTTAAGTGATTTTTTTTTTAACCTAGCTGCGACTATGTTCTCGGTAGCTTAGTTGGATAAGCGTCTCACCCGACAAGCTGAGAAATTGAATTGATTTTAGAAGCAAAGTAATAAGAAAATATATATAAGTCTAATGAGTTATGCCAAAGTCTGATCCTATTCAAAATTGATAAATCAACATTTTTTTTTTAAGGGACACTGTAAATAGCCTTTAGAACTTTAAGGTTCATATGTAAATATATGCAAAGGAAAAGGTTAAGGTATATGTATATGGGTCGTATGTTTACTCATTTAACAGGGATCCTGTTTGATCGATATATCTAATGAAGGGTGTGCCTTGTTTGCCCACAATTTTTAATGGCTGAAATCGACTAAAAGTAATTTATAATGGTTTTATCATATACCTTGATATAGAGTCCTAACAGGATTTCCAGTATCAAAGCATCACCTGCAATCTGGTTCAGCGGCAGAATAAATAATGTTTCATGAGTGGCTAGTTCCGCTCTTAGGGAGTCTTTAAAATTGAAGTAAAGTTTACTAGTTGTGTGAGTGGAAATCACACCTTCGTTTTTATTTCTGCCACGATGAGTACATTAACTGTGAAATTCCTGTAAAAGAATTTAAAGAGAGCCATAGTGAAGCCATAATGGAAAAGATAAAAAATCCCTTAGGTAGCTCAGACGTCGACAAAAAATACAATTGAGATATGAATCTTGCTATATGAACTAACTAACTTTGTACGTAATTCCTAATCCCGAACGTGGACAACTATTAAAGTTTGTTTACAACAAAAAGATGGGTCTTTTATCTTACTAACTTGTTTAAATTCTTTTTAGCGTTGAAAGCAGACAAGAAGAGGTTGAAGGCGGAGAAATTTGATTTACTAAACCAAATGAAACAGCTCTATGCGACGCTTGAAGACAAAGAGAAAGAACTCCGGGATTTCATTAGAAACTACGAACAGGTACCCGCTCGCGATCTATGCTTTGTACAAATATGTTTTACGAATATAAAAATATAATTTATATATATCAGCAGTATATACTTGTATACGATATATAAATTATATTAAGGTATTACAAGATCGTATAAAAGTTGCACTAGTATGGTATGAGATAACGATAACATTTTAACTTCTTACTTTACTTTGGAATCATTATCACACTTTTTATAAATGATATGTTGTAAACTTTTTAAAAAGAGCTAAATTTTATTTCAGAAGTATAATGAAAACCTGGTAAAGACCCTTATATCATCGTACTTCAAAGGCAGGCTTGACTATGAAAAATATCTTGAAATGTCTCCGGTCATATTATATAACTAAACATTTCTCAACTGAAATAGAACCCAGAAGATTGTCACGTAGCATAATCGATTTCATAGTAAGTTTACTTTGTATTACGTAGATGCGATCCCGAGGAGGTGCATCATCAGCTTTGGGCGCTGAACGTGCTGAGAGGGAACGTGAGCGAGCTGCATTATTACGTCACGCTCGAGATGAAGCCGAGCGATCGTTGCAGTTAGCTGCTGCCTT
The DNA here is from genome assembly GCA_948477245.1 of Thumatha senex. Classification (NCBI taxonomy): domain Eukaryota; kingdom Metazoa; phylum Arthropoda; class Insecta; order Lepidoptera; family Erebidae; genus Thumatha; species Thumatha senex. The sequence goes on from OX419735.1 coordinate 12,458,931, forward strand.
AAGCGCTAGGGACACTCAACTGAGACATGCTAGGGAGCAATTGTTTGAGGTACGTTTTTGTTATCTACTTTTCTTTATTCTACGGTTATATTGGTATTCAACAGTTTCAGCTAGGCGTCTGGGCTCCAAATTCATTGACTTCTTTGATGTGTATTAATTACTATAGGCATCGTTTTGGCCAATCGACACCTTTACAGGCGCCTCCGCAGTATTCTTAATCATCAGTCATTTGCACCTAGCAGGAAACCAATGAAGCACACCTCGGAACCAGAAACTTTACCTTAATATACTTATATTTTGCATTTAATAATTGAATATTTATAGAACAATTTGAAATCGTAAAAATTATATTAATTAACATTACATATCTTATAACGATTATAATTATAAAAGTACGTAACGGATCATCACTATTGAAGTGTTTCAGTTAATCGGCCGGTTACTAAGAAATGACGATGACGCAGTCATTATCAATTAGTAAGTTTAGATTAGTTTTATTGTATTTATATAATTTTGAATATTTTTAATACCTTTTCTAGATATGTGGATTTTTGGAATAAAAACTGTTTATTCTTAAAAAAACAGTGTCTTAAACGTTAATTTTCATAATTTTATTAATACTCACGCGCATTGTAACAAGTTAAGCAAAACAGGATATTGCGTAAAAACACATGTCGATATCAATCGACAATTCTTTCGACTTCATCTGGAAACCTTAATTAGGATCCCCGCACTCGTGATCCCTAGTGATGAAGCGTGCGTGTATGAAGTGTTTTACGCAAAATCCCGTTTTTGTTCATAGTTTATTTTCATGTTTGATTAAGTCCATGGAGTTTTTCATTACAAGTAACAAGGAATTTCCTTGACTTTTATAAGAATAATGAAGTGGTTCTACAAATAATAAATTAACTTGTATTGACAGGCGGTATTATGATGAATAGATGGCGTGATAGGTGTTCGCCAACGATCCATCACCGCTATATCGTACTAATTACCATTTCAAATGTTCGCTCCAATCTAAATAGCTTGGGAAATTCAACGCAATCGTTGTACTGTTAGCCGTCTTACCCTACATATTATTTTATTAGGGCTGTAACTTCTTGAAACACTTCAATCAGTTACCTACGCGTAATTTTTGACCTGTCTCGGTGGCGCAGAATCGTAAGTGTACGCGACTACAATGCAGAGGTTTCAAGTTCGAATTCCTGACCGGACAAAATAAGTATTATTTGGAGGGGTGTTTTATACGTATATAATGTTTTATATGTATTTAGAAATACATACATTAAATATATTTATCAGTTTCTAGATCCTATAGCACAAGATTATTTAGTTTAATTATAGGCTAGATGTCGTTATAAGAATAATCCAAAAAATATTTATTAAAAAAGTATTTTTAATATGTATATATATATATATATATGTATATATATACATATTAAAAATGTATTTAATATGTATATGTATAATATATATATTTAATATGTAATAAATATATTTAATATGTATATGTATAATATATATATATATATATATATAGATAGAAAGTTGGTCTTTATTTAATCTAGATTATAATGTTTCCAAGCTCGTATAATTCAAATTGTTATGCCGTACCTTCACGGAATTTCAGCTATTAAAGTAATGCATATAGCATATAATCCGGATATTACCTGTGACCGCAAAAGTTCGATGTCATTACATTGATATGGGCTCGAAACGGGATGTCCCGTTCAAGTGGCCAAATCCTGTTGAAATTAAACCCTCAGTCGAAATTAATTCGAGCATTAAACCTGAATGGAAATTTATACAGGCTATTTCCCTAGTCGATAATTCGATTGATTTACAGCGTACCGAATTATAAAAATATCAAGTTGAAAATGTTGATTTGTAAAATAACTGTGGACAATTCCCGCACCAGATGCGAGCTCCAGCCCTAAGGGCCACGGCAGGTGTTGCTCAAGTCGTGAGTCGAATACGGCGGCTGGATCTGGAGATGGCCCTTCACAAATCCGAGCCTCTGTGCTTTCACGGACCTCGGAAGGGACTGATGAACGATAATAATTTTTATTTACTCTGATACTGTAATACAAAGATTATAAAACTGATAACAAAATTCTTATGACAAACATTACGTACAGGCCAAAAATAAAAAAGTTTAATTACGATACAGGTCTTGTATGAACACCTGTATTATAATATAACTATTTAATCATAACGATACACCTATATAACCTCCAGCTGGACGAAGGGGGTAGAACCTCTACTTAAAAAAAAAAGGTTTCAATCATTGGTTTCAATGAACGAGTCCGCGACGCAAGCGAGCATGCGCAATCAATGTTTGCGCCTTGGCGCCAACATTTGACATTTAAAAAATAAATTTGTTGTTACATTCATCATTTTATTTGCAATATTGTTTTACGTGCCTCTGTGGCGCGGTGGGAGTGCATCCGACTGCTATGCAAGAGGTCGTGGGTTCGATTCCCACCCAGAATAAAACTTTGTGTGATGAGCACGATGGTTTATTCTGTGTCTGGGTGTTATTTATCTATAATATGTATGTATTTAGAAATATATAAGTATGTTTATCAGTTATCTGGTTACTATAGTACAAGCTCTGCTTAGTGTGGAATCAGATGGCGTTGTGTTAGTTGTCCCAACAATATTTATTTATTTATTATTACGTATTATAGTATGAGAGTAGATAAAGTAGTGTATGACAATGTACATAACTTGGTCTTATAACACTCGTGTGATACTGTAAAAAAACTCGCCTACGGCTCGTTTTTTTAAAACACACTCATCTTATTAGGACCCTTATTATGCAACAGTATCATAAACTACTATTATCAGATGTGTGCGAGATTCTTATGTCACATTAATCGTTTATTTCTTCTTTTTAGAGTTTTTCTTCTTCTTTAAAGTTTGTAAGACGAGTGGATTTGGAATTTTCTCAATGACAGATATTGGGAGCTATTAGAAGTATGAGTATAAGGTTAAATATATACAAATATAAAAAGTTAAAGAGTTTGTTTGTTTGGTTGAACGTGCTAATCTCAGGAACAACTGGTTGGAATTGATTTTTTTTTGTGTTGCATAGTCCACTTATCGAGGAAGGCTATAGGTTATATATCATCACGCCCAGGAGAGAGGAGCAGTAATCAAAAAGTGAAAACAACGTGATCAAATAGGTCCGATGGGGCTCAAAATATATCACGGGCGAAGACGGGTCAGCTAGAATTATATTAGAGTGTGATGATAAAGACTTGGAAAAGGGTGTAAGGAGTGGGACTACAGGGTTTAAAAATTTGGCTGTGTCAACAATGCTTGTTATTTCATTTTTTATAAAAATATTCGAATTGAAATCAATATCTTCTTCGTTAATATAAGAGGTATATTCTTACAGCAACGTATTAATTTTTTCAGTTTGACCTAATTGCTATACCCAGTAAGGTGGTACAATCTATAAAGAAACTTTTTGTTGAGTTTGGGAGGTAACAAGAAATAAGTTTCACTGCGTTATATCGTTTTCCTACACTTACACATTATCAAACCCTGCATGTCTACAAAAAATGAAACATTGGACCAATTGTATCATTTTTTGAGACATGCAGGGTTTGTCTTTTCTCGTTTCTTCCAATGACTTATGAATGAATCATACATTAAAGCATCATTATTACCACATTACTATACCTTTAGCAGTGTGAACGGTCCGTGATGTAGTCGTCAGTAATTTCTAAAAACAGGCACCATAGATATCCTAGCTAAAACTGAAGATATTTATGCACAACACTAATATTCTGCTCGACGCCGAATGATACCATAGTGTAAACTTTAGTACTCTGTATTTTTAAAAAGCTCTAGAATTCTTTTGTGAATAACCATTTTTTGTTTGGTATCTAGGCAAGGAGACAACTGCAGGCAGCAGGATGTTTGTCAGAAGGCGAGAGCGTTGCGTCTCTGGGAATGGGACCACCCATGATGCTTGGAGGACCTTCAGGATTAATTGGAGATAGAGGAAGCTGTAGCGCTGATTCTGGAGTAAGAGGTAAGTATAATGACTTAAGCGATAATTTGTAATAAATCTCACCACACACACATCATGGCAAAGAGAACAAAATCTTGAAGCAAGACCCTGATATGCCTCCAATCACCCTCGATTAGGAAAAGTCTTAGTCTAGCAGTTGACTGTAATAGGCTGATATTTTTAAATACCCATCGGGGTAGACAGACGGGGTCGCTATTCTAGGACTTCTAGTCGTATAGTTAGCATTCTAATTGCTTTTCAAAATTATTTCTAATAATATTGATGTGTCAGACTCTAGGCTGATACATCTTAATAATTTTGATTTAAGATAAATCAAAATTCATTATTAATTAACATAATAATTTTGATTTATCTTAAATATATTATTAGAAATAATTTTGAAAAGCAATTAGAATGCTAACTATACGACTAGAAGTGGATTGAAACGTCGTCCTTTTCAGGAACTGACTTAAAGAGGCGGATTTATTCGTCATCCTTCTCAGGACCTGACTGAAAGAGGTGGATTAATTCGTCACTTTTGACTGGGTCTCGATAGATAGTTGGTAAAGCATGCGGCGCAACTAGAAGACGCTGGCTCTAATCCAGCCTTAGACTAAAAAAATAATCCAGCAGCCAGAACACAAAATTTACGAAATTGTAGTATCATTGTTATTGTATCATCTTTTTCATCATTGTCATCTTATTTTTCTTATTTGCGCGTGATATAGGTAATTTAACCATATTAGAAATTAATTTAGAAAAGGTAAAGAAAAACTCTTTCGTGACTTTACTATTTACTTGCTGAAACCTGAAAATTCTGAATACGATTGATTCTCGGAAAAAAGAGTAAAATGTTGTGTTTTATTTTGTATCCTGATTCGTCTAGGTAGCTCCGATTTTGTTCGTAAATAGTAACATGAATCAATTTTATCATTCAATCATCATAAAGGTGAATTCCAAATTATTTCAGTGAAAGTGATAAAGTGATAGTGACTCACGATATTCTCATTTATTTAAAAAATGTCCTACAATATATTTAATAATGAAAATACTTGCACATAGACTACAACCACGTGAACAAATTACCCTCTGAAATGACTTAGGGTCGATTCCATTTAGAAGCTTGCTATGATAGAGTTATCAGTTACTCACAAACTTTTGAGTGGAACAGTTGAGCACATGACAATTGAATAATTTTTGCCACATATGTAGGTACTCATGTACTAGTCAAATTTATTTTGTGAGTAATATGTATTAAAAACCACTTAAAGGTAGGCATAAGCCTGAGAGTTATTTTCTGATAGAATAGCAGCCTTCTAAAGACAGACAGGGTAAATGTATTTGTAGGTCTATTTCTAATATTTTACTATTGAAGAGGCTGAAGACCGAAAAATACAAACGAAATTGCTGGAATCCAAGACTTCGGATTCCAAATCAAGGACTTTAGATGTAAAAGAAAATGTCGCTCAAATAATAATGAATGCGTAAGAAATATATATTATTGATAACAGGTAGCAGTGATGGCGGAGCGACATCGGTATGTGGTGGCAACTTGTCCGATTCTACTGCTGAAGGAGCGCCACCTACCATTGATGCTTATGACACAGATGCCGTTTCTTTAGTGTCGTCTGCGCATCATATTTATCAATGTTAGTAAAGTAATTTATACCGTTGATTGATGACACTTGGTGGAACTTGCTATACCTTTTTAAATAACATCGCTTGTACTATTCCACAACATTTAATTGATTCACCTAACCGATTTCGCCTCACGCCTTTGAGAATGCCGTGAGGCGAAACCGGTTAGGTTTATCAAGTAAATGTTGTGGAATAGTACATGTGGTGTTATTTAAAATATTAGGTAAAAAAATGGGTTTTACTTTAAATATAGTCATGAGGCAATATATTATTATTCTAATACTATAAGTGGAATAGTTTGGGAAGATGTTTGAATCGTTGTTACTCAATTACGCTCTAACCCCTTAAACTAATTTATAGATAACTAACACCCTGGATTAACGGATAGGCCTTTTAAGCCGAGAACAGACATTTGACAAATATATTACGTAGACTTATTATAGTTTGATGCAATAGTTACAAACGTTGATTTAAAAAGATGGTAACGTGATTTAATAAACGTAGTAGATAAAGAGAAAACTGGTTTATTAGTAGATTGTCCAGTATGCAAGATTTATTTAATAAAGTCATGGTCCTTTCTTACTGTATTTAGTAAATGTATGTTAGTATATCTAGTTAATTTTATATGATATTCATGATTGCAAAGTGAACTTTATATCTTTTGTCTATTATGTCCTGAAATAAATGATTATTATTATTATTAGTGAGCACTCCAAGAGACTGCAGCCCGACTCTGTCTCCACATAACAATGCGTCACCTTTCTCACGTTCCATCGATGCTGGATCTCTTTCAAGGTAAGTATATCTAAATTACATGAAATTCGTAAATAAATTAATAAAAATAAAATTGACTAGTAGTTTAGCCTGACTCGATGCAATATAGTAACCGTAGATAAACCTATAGAGTAGAAGTGTACATGATAGAAGGTTGCTTATTATTTTGATTGGAACTGGGTTGCAACTCTATAGACATATTGTCACGCCAACCATGTCTCAGCATTTCAGCCAGAAGGAAGATTAAAACCGTATGATTAAAAAGTCTATTGATGATAAGTTTTATTCTATTAAATTCACTTACCGATTCAAGGGATCAATATATTATTTAATGCCTACTATCTTAAAATATATAAATATAATAATTAATAAATAAATGTATAAAGTTTACTCTTTATTATTTAAGTAAATTTGTAACACACGTATTAACAAGACCATGCTCCGGCCAAAGTCTTCTTATGGCCACGGCTGGAACAACCCCGTCGAAGTATCAAATTCAAGTAGTACCTATATTACATAAATTAAAAGTTAGTATGTAATTTGTTCTAAATATATCCAGTTTCCATATTTAGATAAAATGGAGGTAATCATAATTGGAACGCAATAACTAAATTATTCGTGTAGCAATTTGCTGAAGAAATGTGAGGCCTTCCTACGCAAAATAATCATCTCACATAATAACGTACCTAGCAATTTTGTTCCCCCGTCATTGTACTGTACTAATTTCGGCAAAAAGATTAGATACTGAAACTTTTTTCATTAAAATTGTTTCCTGTGAAGAATTCCCTGAATTTTGAAAATTGTTTTATATTATTTTATTTGTTACTGAAAAGGTTATCTTTACTGTACAACTTTGGTTTGGAGACGTCCAACGAATGAGGAACGATTGTGTAAAAGTAAAAGGTTGAAGGAGTGAGGGTAGACCGCGACTTACATATGAAGACCACGTGAGCAGATTGCTTAAACACAGAAAGGTCACAAGATAAGCGAAACAAAAGAAATAGGCCTGGATCTCAACACCTGGCAATACAGCGTAAAGATAGTTAGTTAATAGTTCAAATAAAAAAAAAGGTTTTTTGTTAAATGATATGCTATTTAATCCTTTGGAATCCTTTGGAGGAGACCTATTTTAGATCCAGTAAGATGAGAAAAATTATGTTTCTTTATAACCTATAACCTCGTGATATTATCAAATTTTAGCAATAAAATGCTGAGCCTATGATTCAGTAATAGAAATGCGAAATTTAATTTTCCAGCTTTATTTTACATAGTCCATTACCGTTTGCACGCTACCTGTAATATCTTTCATCTCGCAATATTTTAGGTCCGATAAAGCATTCAGGGTGCTCATAATTATGTAGATTATGCTATAAATCCCAATGTTTTGAACCAATTCAAAGTCTATTAGGATTTTTTTTAAATTCGAATGTATGTATATATATATACAATGTACTATTTCGTGTGCTTAGATGTGATCAAATGTACAAATATCTAAAATATGATCATTAATTCATTCTTACTTAACAACAATCTGTCTCGGCTTAAAAAAAATAGTGAATATTACAATTTGTTTATAGCTTGTAGCACGTCTTCAAATAATTTAAATTTAATTAACCTATACATTACAAATCACATACGACTTTTACTTGATCCGTTCCTACTTCTTTACATTTCTTCTTGAAGGTCTACTGGTAATAACTTCTTATAGAAATATGCTTATTACTTATTATATACCTATATAGATATAGTACTGCTGTACTATTTACCTACATACATACATAAATATTGTCACGCCTTTATCCCCGAAGGGGTAGGCAGAGGCATACAATACCCCCGCATTTCACCGTATGCATTTTTGTCCCACGTAACAGGTGGTCCCATTCCCGTGTTATGTAGTATTTTTCCTACAGTTTCTATATAATTCTAGTATGTGTAAACAAATGAAAAAAGAAATGGAACCTAAAATAAATTAACACATTTAAAAGATTACCCACCCTTTGGGTTAATGGGTTACAATCAATTTAACAATAACCTTTTGATGAACCAGGTCAGTAGAACAACTATCAAGTCCTGGTGAATGCGAGGCTGCTCTTCTTAGTGGAGTGCGTGGGCGCGCTGGGGGACCTGGAGGCAAGGGTTCACGTGGGCGAGGATCCGCCTGGGGTTCCATCTCACGCGTGTTTGCTCGATCCAGGCACCGTACCAAGTCTGGTAGTGCCGCTGCAAGTGGACATGAAAGCGGTGAGTCCTATATAATATCGTCTATTGCACTTCATTCTTCTTCTAACTAAGTTAAAGTTTTATTTTCTAAAAGCAGCAAAAATGACTATTCGATACTTCAAAATTAATGTTTATATTTTATCTGACTTTTTCTTCCAAATAATTTTCAATCACAATGGCTAGATCGAATTTGACAAGAATATTGCTGACGAATAGCTTCAACAGCTTAACCTTGGTTACTTCTTAAAGGGTAGTCCTTTAAGAAGTAACCAAGGTTAACAGTTTTAATAGTTCATGGGAGAAGTTCACTTCAACTTCTAAATCCATCCTCATACCACAGCGTAACCAATTACGTAATTTTTTCGAACTATGAAAGTGTGTTTGTTAGCATGTTCTTTCTTCATATACATTGAAGATCTGGAATAATTTATATTTCGATAATACATCTCATTCCCAAGGGACGTCATTTATGTGCAGATACCAAATTTCATTAGAACCACGATTAATGGAGGAATACTGTTGAAAGAATCAAATCAAAAATATGATATTATATTCTTTATTTCATTTCCCTTCAATAGATTTTTCATACATACACAGGTAAATGAGAAATTTTATTATAATTCGTTATTCCTTTAGTTTTAATAATTGTTATGTTTATCGAATTTAAACGAATTTGAATTCTGTTTAACGCTTTAATAAATATCTAGTAAAAATAGAACTATATTTTATACCACTGAGGTGACGCGAAAAGACAGCGGACATTTGCAACACGACATGTGTAACGCCGGTGATGTCAGTCTAAGCAATATGACTAATTACGTAAATTTAATAAAAAATAATCTTTGTATCTTTAAATATTACTATTAATATTTTATTCTCATCACAAAATGACATCATCAAACATCTAATAGACCCTTACTGTCTAGAACCAATCTACTCAGGAAGCGGGACGAGAGCGTGGTCGCCGCTCGGCAGTGAGGCAGCTCTACGTGAAGCCGCCTCTCTGCCTCTTGCAAGATGGCGGGCGCCCGCTATCATCGCCTGGCTCGAACTAGCGCTAGGCATGCCACAGTATGCCGCTGCAGTCGCTGATAATGTTAAGAGTGGCAAGGTACGTACTGTAAACTAAACTTTATCAAATTAAGAAGTAGCTAGTGATGCGAAACCATCTTAGCTAGTTAACACCAAACAATAATTTTGAATCAGCGGGAAATGGATACTGGATTGTAGTGCAAGGGTAAAGCATTGAATAGTAGGATTTAGAAGTATACATCATTGCATCAGTTGGAGTAACAATACATACATACAACTTGTATCACAGTATATATATTAAAGCTGTAAGGAAACGAGGCCTGACTGTAAAATTATGTACCTATTCTCCACTGAAGAGTTAGGGTTGTATGTGTAATTAATATGAACCGAAAGTATTGTTTATACTTTATAATAATGTATGCTATAACTGATAATAGATATTTTTTTAGATTAGGTCAAAGATGGTCACTCTCAATATTTAACAGTACTCAATAAATATAACGAGAACATTGATACGACAAACGCGTCTGGCCGATACATGCAGCTCTGCGGTGTCCACTCCTGCGGCCTGTAGATGCGTGCATCTGCGTGGGTAGGCCGTTTCATACGTTTGTTTGAAGTTTCTATACTGCTGATATATATACTGTGCCCGTATTCACACGTACTATATATATATTTACGCAAAAGATCACTACACCAATAAGATCTATTGACATTCTGGCAGAATAAGAGTAAATAGAACAAGAGATTTTCAGTTCCATAAACAAAGTACAAGTACCTACTTGTACTTTGTTTATTGAACTTTTTTTATTACCTAGAAAAATTTAATAAAGCTACCTAGCTTTATTAACTTTTTCTAGGTAATAAAAAAAGTTACATTTTATTTATAAGTTTTGATTAACTAATATTTTATTCCATATAATTATCATTTATCTTCAGAAAAGAAAAACGAATTTTAAAGTGATCTGTCCAGTATTATATCTCCGTAGTATAATTGGAATTCGTTGAAATGAAAATTTAATAATATTGAGCGTAGCCATAAAAATGCTTTATTAAATTTCACAAATTATATTTTTGTGAATACATTACATTGATTTTTTTACCTACTTATATTATTGCGTGTAATGGAGCTATTTAAATACATTCAGTCGTACTCGTACCTTTTTAACATATTCTGTGTGAGTTATTTCTACAGCGTTAAATTGAAACATGTTAAATAATTATGCCAAATATAAAAAAGTTGTATTTGGACATGGTACAATAATAAAGTTGGCATTGTGTTATACTTGTAGATATTTCAGAACAAACATTATAAGCGCTTTTTACATTTTTTTTAAAGAAAAATGTTATCAGAGTTTAATGTGTATACATATTCGTACTTCAACGAGGTGAACAAATTTATAGCAAACGAAATTTTTTATGAAAGGATTTTTAATTTCACTTCTCAAAGTTATGTTGTTTTCATGCTATCTCATCTTATTATAATACCATTTTATTATAATATTTTATTGTATAACGTTTCTTTTAGATTTTAATATACTAGCAACTGCTTTATTCATAATATTTTAATGTAAAATACAATAAATCAATTTACAGTATTTCATGTATAAAATAAAAAAAATAAAAAATTAAAATATATTTATTTTGCATAGACCATTTTAACGGCGCTTACAAAATGTCATACACTATTTAAAATATTTAAAGCGGCAAGAAACTTAAGAAGGCTTTTTTTTTGATGGCCTATTTACAATTTAATATTATTTCACTTTGCCAGCAGATCATTTCCAGTCGTCCCTGTCCTGCAAATAGTCTTTAACAGAGTAATAACCTTTTTCACAAAGCTTGTATTTAATTAACTTTTTAAATTTATTTAATGGTAAAATTCTCAGGTCACAGGGAAGCTTGTTGTAAAAGCGTATACAGTTACCCTGTGTGTAAACTCAAAAATCGTTTGGACATTGTATTTGAACAACATTCTGCGTTGAACAGTTTTGATTTTGGACATTAGTCGAGAAACTCGTATAAATTTACATTTCGACCGCTCGTAACTTTTAAACGAACAATTCGGATTATTTTTGTACGCAAAATTGAATATAAAATCATTTTTGTTACTCCTAAAGCCATTCATTATTCAGAATGTGCTCCTTTTATTAGATTTCTATGGAAATCAGTCCGATATACAACTAAATAAAGTCGTCGCGTGTATTTATTTCATATTAACATTTCATATATTATTAGGGTTTTGAGCTTTTTTGAGCAAAACCTATTTATGTCAAATATGATAAAGATTTATATCGGGAACAGAATTTGATGTTGTAAATATTAAAGTATTTAGGGAATTCGTGACATAGTAGAGCGAGAGACGCGCATTAAGCGTCAAATATTGTGTTCTGGTTGGTTCTAGATCCGTGCTTTGAATGGGCAGGTTCTGCTCGAGTTGTCAGACGCGGATCTGGAGGTGGGGCTGGGCATCTCACAGCCGATGCACCGCAAGAAGCTGCGGCTGGCGATTGAGGAGCGAAGGAGACCGGATCTCGTGAGGAACCCCACTATTGGACAACTGACGCACGCTTGGGTTGCGGCGGAATGGTTGCCAGATTTGGGATTATCACAGGTACCTATATATTTTGTGTTAATACGAAATAAATTGTATAACTTTCAATTATTTATAATTTTATAAATGTTATTCATATTGTTGCAATATTCACTCGCTATTATTGTAGTTATTACAATAACAGCGTGTGAGATTCAGTTAATACAACAAGTCAGTCATATTTGGATTGCTTGATTCTACTTTATATCTCTAGACAAAATAACATTTGGATTTGATATAGTCAAAATATTAATTGCTTTTTTAAATGATTTCTAGTATGCATTGCAATATTAAGAGGAAGGATAAAATACGAATTAACAATTTCTTCACACTTATAACTAGCTATTTTGAGAAAAAAGAGAATTTGCTCTTAGGCTGTGAAGTTATTATTTGTTATCATTACTTTATTCAACAGTATGCTGAATCATTTTTGACCAATTTGGTGGATGCGCGGATGCTCGACACAATCAGCAAGAAAGAATTGGAAAAGTACCTTGGTGTGACGAGAAAGTTCCACCAGGCATCAATTGTGCATGGTATACACCTGCTCAGAATCATGAAATATGATAGACAGGTCAGTAGTATTAAGTAACTTTTATTTGAACCGATCCATGGACCACTGCGTAGCAGTACAGTAAAAAAATTCCCAAGGCAAATATATACTAGCCGAGTCCCGCGGCTTCACCCGTAACGTCGAAGTATTCCCTAACTCCCTTCGCACGAATTCAATCCTGTCGTTAATAAGCTCCGCTCTTCAAGGTAGTAGAGTGATGATACATAGCCTATAGCATTCCTCAACAAATGGGCTGTCCAACACAAAAATGATTTTCCTATTAGAACCAGTAGATAGTTTTTGAAACCAACACGTACAAACAAACTAACAAACTCTTCAGCTTTATAAATTAGTAAAGATTATATCCACCACCAAATTACGCAACTAAACATTTAAGAATAATATGTCGTTTAACAATTTAAAAAAAAACAAAAATCAGGGTTCGTAAATAAAATGGCTCCCCTAAAGTCTCCAACGATAAGTGGCGTGAGATAACGACCAAGCAAATGAAGGATTATCCAATGGGCTGGAATAAAATATTCCATCCAGTGCCCGTAATATGCACTCATTAATCATTGTGTACGAATATTTCTTTTCCTACAGTAACTTGGATACTTGTTACGTCTAATTTGTTATTTACTTTATATTTGAAACTAACTGACGCCTATTGCTTCGCCCGCTTGGTGGATTTTGTTACCATTTTCGCACAGGTTGTACCACAAGCAGTAAACTACTGATTGCTACTCCGTGCCACCGCAGACTTATCTGTAGTAGACCTTTAAAAAAGAATCAAACCGTTGTACATTGTCTTGTTACATCTCCAACGGCTTAGGGTTTTTTGCTATAAAGCCACATACGATATTTTTTTTTCCCTCATAGAATAAACAATAGAATAAATCTTTATTTGTACACCAAGTCAAAGCTAGTTTACAAATATTTTAGTCAGACATTGTACATTGGGTGGCTTTATCGCCAAAAAGCAACTTCTTCAACTATGGAATGGACAGAAAAGAATGTTTAGAAAGATGGGTAGCATTGGTGTAGAAAATTTTGAGCTACATTGTATTGTCATATTTTAACCAATACTTAATAGATTTCTATTAGTGAAACTTGCATTACAATTCATTCTGTAGTATTAAGGTTTCTTGCTTTGATATTCAGATATTGATGAATCTGCAAGAAGCGAAAGAAGTATGCATGGATCGTGAAGCCTGGCGATCTGTCCTCTCTGACTACTCCGCCAGGGATACAGTGTGAAGATAGTTAGTTAGTTAGATATTCAGATGCGGCGGACGCCTTTGTTTTATAATTATGTGCTTTGTTTTATGTAAAAAAGTTAATAATCACTAGACCGTTGTCAATTGTAATTAAATTAATGCATGCATACAAATATCACCTACTCAATTCATTCCGTGACTTTTGGAAAAGACGACTAAATGAACACATTCGCAAAAGTACTCATAAAGAAAATATCTCGAAATGAAACACTGTACCAAATGTAAATGTAAATGTAATGCCAAAAATATCCATTTCCACGCTGTATGTCTATGGAAAGATTTTCCACTAGCTTTTCCAGCGCAGGGTTCACCAGTTTCTTCTCTCACTGGCTCTGTTTGAATATTAATGTGATTACTAGGCTCTGGCTGTTAGGCGACATCAATGCGAGAACGTGGATGCAGACCCCCTAGTTTGGACCAATCAGAGATTTATGCGATGGGCGCACAATATTGACTTAGGTGAATTTGCAGAGAATCTCAAAGGTAAAATCTTTTTCTTGTTTTATTTGGTTTACTAAATATGCCGTATGTTCTAATAAAAATATTCCTATAATATAGGTTACGGACTATCTATCAATAAATAACACTAGTGGTTCTGTGAACCGTAGACATCGGAGATGAGAACAACATGGCTTTTTTTCGTTTTGAGCGCTCTTGCGGGACATTTCACTACGGGACCATTTCCCCTCCCCTGCCTCCATTTCCCCCCGGTCGAAAAACCCCCTCGCTAAAAGTTGTTGTCTACATCAAGGATTGTCCATGCCAAGTTGCATGTAAATCCGTTAAAAAATGCGACCTGTATATTGAATGGACGGACGGACGGTCGGACATCAATAGCATTTTTCCCGTACCAGTGGAGTTAACACTGCCCACCGACAAAGGTTCTCCTAATTTTTATCTTACCTTACGTTCCCAAGTTGCGGTGTTCACTACAAAACTTATTTGGACTATCGACTGTTGAAGCATATAATTATTGATATGTATTGATTAATAAATATCCGAAATCCATAACCCAAATATTCTCAAAAGCATTTCTTTTTTATATCTTTCCTTTTTAGCGAGGGTTTGATCACAAGGTGAACATGTCACCCTCAGGGGCTGATACACTATTAATATGCTAAATATCCACTTATCTACGCTTAATACATAAGGTTACTAAATTATAAAGTATTTTTGCAGCCAAATTTGAAGGGTTTGAACACTATTACATTGACCTAGTTTATGTACATCTATATTATGTTTAAAATAAATATTAACTCTCGACTCAATTGCATTTCTAAAGTGCATGACTTTGTGTAAACTGGAGGGAATTACTTTGCATTCATTTGTGAAAGCATCAAACCACCCGCACTTTCGATTTGGCACTCAATTATATTTTTATTTAGGAACGTTGTATATTTGTTATATTGTTTATACAGATAGTGGAGTGCACGGGGGACTAGTTGTTCTAGAACCTTCGTTCACTGGGGAGACAATGGCGACGGCTCTGGGTATTCCTCCATCAAAGAGTATTATTAGGAGGCATTTGGTAGCCGAATTCGACGCACTCGTTATACCCGCCAGGTAAATTAACCCAAACATTAATTTACATATCAATCGCTGAAAATATAATATTTACCTACCTCAAGCACCGCATAATAACTGCAAATATTCCTTGATTTCTACTCGCTCAACCACGCAAATCAACTGCAGAGTACATATTTTTGAATTTGATTACATATGTATCTATGTAAATGTTATATTTTCTATCTATTGAATCACTTATTAGCCACTATGCTCTCGTATATTTATCAAACTATTGGTGACAATAAGCACAGTAAATCACTTACAAGAATATTTCATAAAGGCATTATTATTTCCCAATAAGATTGGTAGTACTTGCTCTGCCAAGTTGACAAGACTATGGTCAGAGTCACAATGCATGAACCCAGCTGTATGAGTTCTTGTAGTTGTCACCAGTGCTAGTGAGTGGGTCCACACACCCCGTAGGTGAGCAAGCTGTAGTTGATTATAATGTGAGGTGCAATCCTGCAGGTATACGATATTTTGCCAGGTGGAAGAACTGCAAGTGGAGGCTGCCCGAGCATCCATGTTGTCCACAAAACAAAGATAAACCCACGAAAATTAAAAAGCTCTCGTTTAAAAAGTAAAAAATATTGCTTCGGTGCCCAAATCTGTATCTATGTAAAATTTCCTGTATCAAATATTTGTAAATTCGCTATTTTTACACAAAATATTTTCTTTGCTAATGGAAAAAGAAAGTTTTATATCTATCTTTCTTCAAAACTACATCAAAATATGTGAGAAGCCTTTTGATGGAAGTCGTTACGAGCTGTGAAGACTGATTGATTATTAGTGATCTTGGTTTGTGAACAGAAGAATATGGACAAGTTGGAGCGATCGGCCACATTTACAATAATATTTTGTACCCTCGCCTTCGTCAATGTTAGATTCAATGTTGAACATTGTGACCCCTAGAATCCCCGATCTTGCCGTAGATTAGATTCGTCACGTTAATGTTTATTCAAGATTGATCAATTTTGTAAATCTAGTAAACGTATACAACTTAGTTGGTATTTAAACATAAGCATGAAATGCTTCTTAATAATCATAGATGACTTACATCACAATACCAGCATTACTCAATTAATAAAAGGATTTGTTTCGATTTAATGAGAATTTTTGAATAATTGCATTTATCAAAGATTTTAAAACAAATATTCATAGGTATAAAACGGAACCATTCGTTAGAGCTTTAGGATTATAACAATAATAATGTTTACTACCTGTAAGATAACTATGTTTTTGACTTGTATACATTCATACTGTAAAGTTGGTAGCATTGTATGTTAGACTCACCTGTAACAATATTGATTAAAATATAAATGTGAATAAATCGTGATGAAAAAGATGAACATAAGAGACATCGAGTCAATTTTTTTTACTATCCATCATCCCTAAACACGGCGATCCTAGCATCGAGAGAGAACGGTAACCATCATTTTATCGATACGTCATGAATGCCTCTCTGTCATTATCATTATTAGACCGCACTACATGTTATCGGACTCTTAACACATGTTCTCCTTCCTTGTAACGTTTCGTTTTTTATTGATCATATCCAATACATTGAAAACCGTGCTTCATGAATTTTCTTTCAATATTTTAATTATGATTCTCGTATTATTTTGATTTGTTCGAACAGAGAACAGTACTGTCGACTATAATATATATCGACGGTACAATTTCATTTCAGTCTACGCGGGGTCCAGTACTATTTTCTGTCGATAAATCCATAAATATTTACTTATACCCTTTCACCTTTTACCATATTCGTACACAACAGCATGATCCGTACTTATATGATTTTCTGCAAAATGCATCATGCTTTTGATGTCTATGCAAAAAATATAGATCTAAAATACTCTTTTATAAATGTCTTTTTGTAGATTTCTATGATAACATCATTACAAACATGACCATTGTTTCTGTTAGGATCAAAAATAAAATCTAAGGAAGCTCTTATGAACGCGATACAAAGAATATTTGCATGACAGCAAGCTTTTTGTGTTAGCAAATAATAAACACGATAAAACGTACAAATTTGAGAGTATATAAAGCGACTTCTACTAAAGCAAACAACGCTCTGCCTGGCTTAAATGTGACCTCAAATTTGTACAAACAACTTAGTATAGTAATATCAAATTATAATTGGTTTTCAGAAACTTATTTGGCCATCAAATCAGAATGTTGGGCAGACCGTTCTCAAGGTCCGTAGCCACTGGATTACCGGGGATCGATTTGAGCGGGGATTCCCGACGGCATAGTTTGAGGGTAAGCTACTTATTACTTGCTAATCGCTATTGACTTTGTCTGCGCTACAGAATCTGACATATAAAGTTGTAAAGTTATGAAGTGCGGACATGTTGTCGGCCATATTAGATCGTAATCCGTACGCTTGAGAATTCACCCTGCAGGGAAACAACAGTGTTTGTTCTTTACAAGTTTAATATAGGTACCGTTAATATGGTTTACATTTTCGGCTTGTATTTAGAACTATGTGATGCCCGCAGCTTCGCCCGTGTGGCAATTTTTCCTATTTGAGATTTCGTACAGAACCCTAAACTTTTTGAAAAGCCAATGGTGCTAATTCTGTTGTTGACACCACTAAACTAAAATTACTCTAAAATTTTCTTATTTTATTAAAAGATTGCCAAATGCTATTCTGTTATTAAGTCGAACTAAACATAGTGATATCATAAACAGCACTAAATTTGTATCTGACATCACTAAAATTCATTTTATGTGATAAAATTCTTACTAACTTAGTGATTGAACTGTCTATGTACATTTTTCACGTTACAACGTTATACACGTTTTCCTGTTTCAAACGGTGACTAAATAAAAAAAAAAGGTTTTTTTTAATTCTCACTAAAGTTTTTTAATTCTCACTTAGCCGTGACCTATTTAGGTGATGTCTAATTTTAGTGTGACGTTAAATTTGTATCTGACATCACTAAAATTCATTTTATGTGATAAAATTCAACCAAATGTGAAAAATGTACATAGACAGTTCAATCACTAAGTTAGTCAGCATGTATTTACATGCCGAGAAACATTTTGTTGAATTTTAACATATAAAATTCAACAAAATGTTGAATTTTAGCGATGTCAGATAAAAATTTAATGCTGTTTATGATATCACTAAGTTCAGTTCGACTTAATAACAGAAATATCATTTGGCAATTTCTTAATAAAAATAAGAAAATTTTAGAGAAATTTTAGTTTAGTGGTCTCAACAACAGAATTAGCACCAATATAGCCTAAGTTATTCACAAAGAATGTCGCTTTCTAATGGAGAATGAATTTTTAAACTCGGATCTGTAGTTTCTGAATCTATTCATTACAAACAAACTTACAAATCCTTCCTCTTTATAATATTAGTATAGATGGAAATTTATACATTTAATGCAATTACAATTTTGAAAGCGTTCGTAACCTTTCAGTGTGTATGTAATATGTACACGTGTCGTTCTCTCTCTATTTAGCTCACTATAAAATTGTTCATTGGAATAGAATAATAAAACAAAATCAAATCTCATCATTTTATTCAACAGGGATCAATCACTCGAGCACTCGGCGTTCTAAAACCAAAACATGATCGAACTTCACCATCCAGTTCAAGCGAGAGTTCTAGTGTGTTGAGCTTGACACACCCGTACTCGTCGTACTCTCCACCGATAGCAGTACGCACACTGTCCCAGTTGAGCATGACCTACGCACCACCACCCACACTGCAAGAATATGAACCGATATACACTCCGTTAAGCCTGTACTCGCAGTCCAGCGTGTCTACCAGAGACAGCTTGCAACGACTCAATGACATCAGTGAGAATTCTAGTATCACTCATAGGTAAGTAGACATTTTAAAAGCTAAGTCTTAAACTGACATGATTTTTAGAGATGGTAGTGCGAGAGTAGCAGTTCTGGATTTGCAAACCTCCATAGGCTACGATGACTAATTCCGATAAGATGGGACCAAGGATATTGGAAAAAAGTATATTTTTTTCCATTTTCTTTAGTGTTAATGTATGCCAGTGGGTCGTATAAACAAAGGCAGGGTGTGCTTATTATCGTACCCTGAATTTTTCCCACTTATCGATATGAAGAAGCATTTTATTAAAAAACATACTGATTAACGCAGCATTTTTTAAAATATAAGGTTCTATGAAAACGTGTGTGAAGATTCAAATTTTTACAAATTGTGCTTAGTGATTTGGCACTTTACGCCAGGTAATTTATCGTATGACTTGCTTGATGATACATACAAGGCATTTTCACTCTTATAAAAATACTAGCAGACACTTGCGAGCTTGCTTCATCCGTGTGGAATTTTACATATAAGACTGCCTCTTGAATAATTCCATCTATTGGTGAAAATCCGTACCGTATTTTTTAATTTATTGGGTTCAGACTTTATTTTGTCCCGATGAAGAATTTGGTTTCATCGTAAATGACATTATATGTTTTTTACCCTTTTCTTTATTTTTCATTGCTAATAGGGTGCATATTCCAAGAAATAAAATGTGACTTTCTTGAATTATAAGTGGTGTATCTAACACACATTTGTTTTATACTACTGATACTAGAAAAAAAGTAATCAAAGCTTTTTCTTACAGATATGGGTCTAAAGCAGACCATGCTCATCGTGTGAGCTCACCTCTTCCAGCTAAGACCACAGATGAAGTCGTAAAGCAGAAACGACATCGTCGAGTCAAAAGCATTGGCGATATCAACGCTTGTACCATGCCACCTGCTTAGTCACAATACTATGCAAAATTCCTTGCTTTAATATTGCTTTAGACCCTAATAAAAACTTTTATTTATTCTTTCATGTGATTCAAACCCGAATCCCATACGTTACATATCAATCGTGAATGGTGATCGGTTTAAGTATTGACAATACAGATTGGGAACCAACAACAAAAAATCAAGAGGACCTGAAATGATTAATTTATTTCATTTGTTGATTATGATTATATGTGCATATCTGAGCCTAGTGGATTCAATGTCACCAGTGATTTGTTTCGCTATTAGAATTGTGTATTGCATAAATTAAACAATGTGTGTAAAGAAATGGTTCACAAAATCGTCGTCATTCTAATTTTTAAAGCTTTTAAGGCTTGTTTTGATCCTTATATAATAAATCCTTTTAGACAATTACTCGTTTTTTTATGAAGCGTATTCAAGGTACATGATGTTGTGAAAATTAACGTCAGTATATCTTGATATTTTTAAACAATACTCAAAGTGAAAATTACAGGAAATCAAATTTACTTTAATGTTTCAAATTAATATTGTATACTCAAGTAAATAAGAAATTTTTTGAGTAAATTTATTCAATGTAATCTAAGGAAATCTTAAAGGTATTTTGAATGGTATGGATGTATATAGAGGCCTGGTCAAGTTAGACCAAAAACGTAGTAGTAGTTCGCATACGACTAAAATTGATAAGAGTTATTACAGATATGGGATCGATAAGGACTTTCATTTATAATGGTATACTGAAAACTGAATCATTATAGTCGTATACGAGTTAATATAACTTTGGATGTCTATTTTGCTCAGACTATAGATGAATGTTACCAAATTCAGTCATTTTTAGAAGTAATTTTAGATAAATGTGATTTTGATCGTTTGATATTTTAAACGTTCTATTCGGAAGGTAATCTATTTTATTGAAGAATCATTAGTAGCCCAAATTATATTTTAGAATCATAGGCAACAGAATAGTGAATATCAACATGGGTTACAGTCCGCAACCGAGCTCTAAAACATAATATTGGTGAAAGAAAATTTGTGCTCCAGAAAATCCATATATTTCTATGGTCTCGGTTTTTAGAGTGTTACCCACCATGTATTATATTATTTCTGTGACATAAAACATGTACAATTTTTTATGTAGTTCTTGTGACATATTTCTGGCTAACCACTATATGCCAAGTTGTTGCGCCCAGTTGCGTACATGTGTTAATAATATAACTCACTCTTTTCCTCTCCTAGCTAATTTTTCAGGAAATTTTATCTGAAAAATGAGTTAAAATGACTATGGGTAGTGTGTCAATGCACGATTCTTTCAAAACAGGGGTTTTGAAACGGTCGCATTTCGATGAATAGTTTTACCAACATTGGTGTCAATAATTTTTATTCACGTTTTTGTATCCATTATAATTTATAGACTATTGGTCTTTCACATCACACGATATATGTACCTACACGTATAATTCATTAAGATTTTCACATCTTTTTCGCGTTTTTTTGAGGTTAATTTTTGTCTCTGTTCTTCTTTTTTCCACACTGTTGAAATCAGTCTGTCAGTTGTGATTAAAGTATATTTACAAAATATACTTTTCGTTTTGGCTCCAGAAATTTCATCATAATAATTAAAACTACATGGTTCCTACCTATTCGGAGTAAGGTTCAAAAATATTTATTAGCGGCGAAAATGGCTAAATATCCATAGTGAATTCAAAGGCTAAGTTCAAAATAACAGGTAATATCTCAGAATAAATAATAATAAGCCCTCCTTTTCATTTGTTCTGAGGGTAATTAAACTGTAACTTATGGTTACAAAATATTAATTTTAGGTACAAAACATCGCATATCACAACTTTGAAATGGTTTTGTGAACAAAACATAGACTGAGATTTGATATATTTCATTTAAATATAATCGTCTTATGATATTTAATGTTGAAGTTATATAGAATTCTAGCAAATAAAGTAATCTTTGATGTCATTTTCGATGTTTTAGATACAACATTTTTACTTTAGCTATTTCACTCATCAACATTTTGGATTGTGAATGTTTATGAAGTTATCGATACGCGGTCAGATTCATTTTCTATTTAAATTTTAAAAGACTGTTAATTTATTTCTTTGTACGCGTTATTTACATGTCGACCCCTCCGGGCAATAAGTCGGTATTCGCAAAAAGCAAATTTACTGTTTTTGTTGAATTACTTTCCAACCAGTGGGAGTATTGGCATCATTGACACATGAAATGAAAGTTATTTTTTTTTGAAATAGTATTTAGCTCTCAGTTTCAAACTACATGCTTCTAATAAGCTACAATTTGAGAAGAAAGATCTTACAGTTTTAAAAAAGTTCTATTGTCCTGTAATAGTAACTTACCGGATTATTGTGGTAATTTTTTGAAGAGTGTTGATATGTACTAGCATACTGCGGACTTTTACAACGTTATTTTGTAGCATCAAATGATCATAATATACCATAACCAAGTTATTGTAGCAATATTAAAGGCCAAAAAATACTGTACAAGTAAATAACAGGGTTGTTTCCGGAAATATGACAACAACATTTTTCAGTAACCATTCAATCCCAAAAATCATTTGAGTATAATAAACTAAGGTATTTTTAATAAAATAATTCAAAATAAATAGATTAATCGTTTTTATTGCACAAAACAATATTTCAGTAAATATTACACATATTTTAAACATAACCTGCTTAACAAATTAAGAAAAACAATCACATAATTTAATCTATACGAGGAAGAAGTTGGAGCGAGAGCTATGCCAGCAAAATTGCTCTATAGCCCCTAAGGCTAGACCTAGATCTAAACCTAGACCCTAAGATATACGGGTGAATTTCACCTAAATCAATTTTTACCTAATTGCAGTGGCAAAATTTTATTTCAATATATAAGGATTTATTTGATACATAAAATATGACTAATTAGATGTACTATAACATGGTATAATAGGAATCAAAAAAAAATTATTGGTTATTGAAATAAAGCATTTGAAAATTTCAAACACCACCGAAATTGCGTTTTACCCATCGTAATTGAAAACCACTCTATGGGAATTGACTATTGGCACCAGAATTAGCAATATTAAAAAACGTGGTCCTTCAATAGAAAAATAATGAATAGAAAAAATAGGAAATAATACCAATTAATTTTAGTCAATCATAAAATATTTTTTACGTTTGTACGTCCAGTTCCATCATCATCATCCGAGACGCTTCTCACAATACCTGAGGTCCACTTTTCTACTGCTTATTATTAAAAAAAATATTCATGCATTTTATTACTGAACAAGTCCACTTTGCACGATCTTCGGCAACCCATGCAGAGACTATTTTCACACACTCCAACCTTACGATATCAATCCTTCAGTGTGGTTCTTGGGTGCTTCTTGGGTGTTTACCCTCTTACCGGGGCACGGAGAGGACGGCATGGCCAAAAATTTGTTCCCCACAATGCCCAGCGCTTGCCGTAAGACCTATCTGCATTGTTACGGAGATGAAGACTCGGTTGAGGTAGTTCTTACGCGGTCCAGCCGCATGATTCCACACATACTCCCCAGCATTTTCATTCCGTAATTCGCAGCTCCTGCTTGTGTTGCTTCAATAATGATTACAACCCACTGGCATAGCAATGTAACATGCCTAATGATGCTTTATTAGACCTGTCCCTTCAACCTCACTGACATTTTAAGGTTCCAAATGACATCAGCCCTCAACCGCCACTTAGTCCATGAGGTAGCAATGCGTGACGTGACGTGTGAAATACAGATCCCATGCCCTATACCAGATGGAGTCTATGGAGGTTGAATCTGTAGAGTTTAACGCCAAGTATTACTTAAGTTTAAAACCACCACTCTCAGGCATCTCCGTCCACGTTTTCACACGTTGCACCAAACTACCCTCGTCCGCGTCCGCCAGCGCTGTATCGTTAAAATTCATATCAAGCCATGGATGCTGCATATTTGAATCTCTTAAACAGAAATGAACTAAGTGGAATGCTCTGTGCTCTGGTGTACTCCGTCCGTGTGGTAAAGAGTGTTAAAGCCGCGCGCCATAGCGATCAGAGCCACAGAATAGTGGTGCAAGCGCCTAAAACCTTTGGACATCAGTGCCCACCAGATCATCGTTCCAAGAACACAGTCGAAGGCATTCTTTACGTCCACGAACAGAAACTGCAGACTCTTCTTCCTGTACGAGTATTTCTTTGTCTCTTTGTCCTGTATTTCTCCAGTAATGAGAACACGGGTCCTGTTTTTGTTCTAATGATAGGATCCTTAAAACAAAAACAGGGTCCGTAGTTTTATTACCAGGGTGAAACCCATATTGATACTCCAAGAGAGTACACTTCTGCTAGATACATACAGACGTTAATAATCTTCTCTAAATCTTCATGCCACGGTAGCTACCGCATCTCTACACCGACCGCTTTCCATTTGAAGACTGGAGTAATAATACTCAGCCTTCATTGGCTGGGAATCTCTTCGGTGAAGAGTACGCGGTTTAACTTGATATAATCGATAGAGTCTTCATCGACTCCGATAGCTTTTCAAATCATCGTGCAGCGAAGAACAGTCTAGCATTCTGCATAATTTTAAAGTTGACATTAGTCCCTGATTTTGAGACTGCACCTCTTAATATTGCTTATTCATCGTCGTGGAAGACCAAGTGCCATCGCTTAGCATAGCAGGTTACCATTAGGATTGTTTACACAGCAGCACTTGAAGATATTTGACTTATCAGAAAACTGGAATTACTCGTTTTTCTGTACGCTACCGAGACCTGAACGCTGCAAGAAATTGAGGAAAAGAAAATAGAAGCACTGGAAATGAGGTCCTGGAGGAAAATACTTGAAGTGACGTGCATATTACAGATATTATGTTAATGTATTTCTACCTAAAAATGTTTGTTACTTTCTATTACCGATTTATGTCCTATAAATTTAATACGAAATAAATAACATATATGCGTTTACCGACAATCACTATAAAATTTTCACCACAATAAACTGGTAATAGCAACTTACCGAATATCAAAAAGAAAAACACTTTTGTATCAATGTATGACGTAGTTTTTCTGGTTATTCCTGTGTTGACATGTTTCCGTACAATAAAGTGGTAATTGAAAATATCTTCGTTAATATCAGTAGGAAAATTCTGAAAAAACTTACAGACATGTGTCTCGACCCATAGATGCCGAATTTCGCATAACAATAAAAAGTCCATTATAGCACATTACCGACTTATTATTCGTGGGGGGTCGATGTGTACAAAAATTCCTAAATCAATAAAGTGAAAAATAAAAAAAGAACTACTCATTGGACTGGAATTAGTACGTTCATTGAGAAAGTCGTTAAGCAATATAACATACTGTCAAGAAAGCGAAGTAGTAATTAATATCTACCAATGTTTATATAACGGGCCGACTTTCCTATTTTTTTAAAAAAACTTACAACTTATTGCCATATGCTGCAATGATAGTTGAATGTGTATCACAAGCGAAGCCGCAGTCTACATGGTAGGTAATATTTGTCAAATCTTTAAAATTGATATTAAAACTCAGAAATACCTTTTTACTATCTTTAAGAAATCTTCCAATATCGAATAATTATTTTATTCAAAGCTTTACTTATTTTATCAAAGATAGAATAATAGATTAAAGAATGTAGTTGATAGTTTTGTAGTGAACATTTAATAACCATAAACAAACTTGATTGAACAATGATTTTAAACTCACACGATTTAAAATATTTTATAACATATGGTTTTTGGCTCTTTCGTGTCAACCGCAGAACAGCGAAACTCGCCGCATTCCCCAGTCCTTTCTTGACCACGTCTTACACGTCTATTCCAATGTAGCCAAAATATTGAGAAGAGCACAGTTTAAAAAATATAAAAAATACATAAAAAGGACCCAAAAACCATAAAGAAAAACAAGTTAAAGTGTAAAAGGAAGGCAATAGGTACCCACAAATGTTTTGTTTATGTTTTAGATATTGTTGATTGTGATAACTTAGGGCCTCCGCGCACTGGCTTCTTTTAGAAGCCGAAACCGGCAACTTAGTAGCTTTGCGGAAGCTCGAAACCGCAACTTGTTGCCGCCCCCCGCACACTACTGGATGCCGGCGCCTGCCGCCGAAACAGTTTCAAAGTTGCCAGTTTCAACTTCTAAAAGAAGCTAGTGTGCGGAGGCGGTAATGGTCGACTTCTGTAATCTATTTTCAAAACTAAATGTCAAAATTGCTGTCGTCAGGAACAAGGCATGCGTAACATATTTGAATATTTTAGTGTTCGAATTTCAAATACTTTCATGACTGATTTTGACAATTAGTTAGAGATAGAGATAGTTCATTGAAACTGGCAATATAATCAACTCTAGTCTCAAACATCGGGTATATCATGAGCTTCTCACCTAGAATATTTTACAACCAATGTATCAATCAGCCTCTACAAGTACCTACATAAACATAATTATATAGGAAATACATTACAATCGAGCTTGACTTCTATTTTTATGATATTTCTTACGACATTAAGGACTACTTATTTTAATGTATTTAGGTATTTTTTGTTGACTTTTTGAAGTATTTATTTTATATTTTTATGTGATTTATGTTTTGTGATATTTCAGTTACCAATTAGTATTTTATAATAATAATAATAAAGAATGTGAATTTGACGTTTTTCATTTATTTTATGAGCCTTTTCTCAGTTGTCAAGAATGGTTAAAACTTCTGAACAAATATATTCGGACGTGCCATTCTATTTATTTTTGAATTGCGGACAATGCGAGTAAAAGAGTTGGCCGTTTTCTTTTATTTGGTACGGTAAGGGGCACTAGCTGTTTATGTAATAGCGCATTTCAAAGGATCTACAAAAGAGGATGGATAAAAGAAACTGCTCAAGTTCAGGAATACCAACGGCGATGTGAGTGAGAGGGTTTTTCCTTTGATCGCTGAGCGTACCGTTTTAGTAAATAGTTAGGAATACTTTAACACGAATACGAAATTATATCTTTTTAGTTATATTTAGTAGTATAGTACACCATAGCTAGTATTTCTGCTATAATAAAATAGTGAGAGAATATGAATTACATATGAAGACCACGTGAGCAGATTGCTCAAAAACGGAAAAGTCAAAAGTACTTGGAAACCCAGACGTGCGTGTATGAAGCTATTGATGAATCTTCAAGAAGCGGAAGAAGTATGCATGGATCGCGAAGCATGGCGAAATGTCCTCTCTGACTACAGCGTGAAGATAGTTTTTATTTTTATAAAATGATACAGCGTGAAGATAGTTTTTTTTTTATAAAATAGTTAAGGTTTGTACATTAAAATATTTTCACAAAATCGATTAGGAAGACTTCGTAAAGACCACGAATTGTTGATTTTTAGAATTAATATCTGCCTGTCTCACGGTCTATTTGTCGTTTTGTTTGTTTGTTATCTTATCACGTACAAATGGCAAGATGGATTTTAATGATTCTTTTTTTAGTGGGAAATAGTCAAATATAGTATTTGTTTTTATGTAGCAATGATGTGGACTATGACAATATATGTGTATTTGCTGCTACTTATTTACTAGGGCCCCACCGATATCCCCGGGGGCCAATCACGTCCCATCTGTAATTGGTGCATCTACTGTCAAATGCAACGTTTACCAAAGTGGGCGATAACGCCCCCTTGTGGGCGCTGCAGGCCTAAATTGGGGCGGTGAGACCCAGAATAAAAATGGGGGCGTTGTGTAGGCTTCGGGGGGCGATTTGTTATTTCATCTAGCTAGGAGGACTCATAGACACCGACAGAGCTCTCGACTCTCGGCTACAACTTGTGAACATCAACTAATATTAATTAAGAGATTGCTCAAACTCGGTTCGATATTTATCTCCGCGTAGTTCATGTATCTGTCCTGTTTTATTCAATAAATAGAAGAAAAATCATGTCAATCGGTCACTCCGTTTCGAAATGAAAGTAGACACAAACAAACAAATAAAAAGGCAATAGACACACTTTCGAATTTTAATAGTTATTAGTATTCCTAGATAGGTAATATTCGTAGATAATAGACCGCGGGCAATCATGTTTTAACAAGTTTTTGTTAAATAACCCGATTTGTGCATTCCTGCATCAATCGGCTGATTCATAGAATACTTGTTCTTACTTGTTGAGTACAATTGAGCGTCGATGACCGCGGGCAATCATGTTTTAACAAGTTTTTGTTAAATAACCCGATTTGTGCATTCCTGTATCAATCGGCTGATTCATAGAATACTTGTTGTTACTTGTTGAGTACAATTGAGCGTCGAATGAGATAAACGAGTTAATGCATGTTTGTCTCATTCCTGTCGGTGCGTAATGCTTATGCAATCCTATATAAACAACGGAATATTTATTTTATTTGCATTTGCGGTTTTGCGCGTAATAGATAAGCAGTACTTAAGTTCAACACTTACTTACGTATTTCTTAAAACAAAACAATGTCGGAAGTAAAAAAGAAGAGACGGTAATACTCTGTGGAATTTATTAAATTCGGATTCATTGAAAATCTCACAAACCCATCGTCGCCTCAGTGCCTTCGATGTCTAAAAACATTTTCGAATGAAGCAATGAAGCCTTCAAGACTGCAAGATCATTTGAATAAAATGCATCCAAATAAGAAAGACAAGAATGTAGCACATTTTCAAGACCTAGAGATGAAGCATAATACTCAGCCAAGTGTAGCAAAAATATTTTCGGCAGCTGCTAAGCAAGATGACGACGGACTTCGAGCTTCGTACAATATCTCTTTGTTAATTGCTCAAAAAGGCAAACCACACAACATCGGAGAAGAGTTAATTTTGCCAGCAATAAAGGAGTAATAACTACTTTGCTTCATAAACCGGCCGCAGATATTATCCGAAAAATTCCTTTTAGTAAGAATTCTGTGCAAAGACGAATTGATGAAATGGCTGAAAACATTGAAGGATCATTGTGCAATCATCTGAAGACTAGTCAATTCTCAATTCAGCTCGATGAGTCCACTTTACCTACTAATGAAGCATTGTTGCTGTCTTACGTGAGGTTTATTTAACATGAGAAAATATGTGAAGAACTATTGTTTGCTAGAAATTTAGAGACCGATACAAAAGGCGAAACCATATTCAATACATTGGAAAAGTTTTGTGATGAGAAAGAGATTTCCTTAAAATCCGTACCAGCTCTTTAAATATAGATTATTTCATCAGTTTTGTGTTACTAATGACGAAGATTCCAACCGTTTGTTGCTTCATACTGAGGTTTGTTGGCTATCAAGAGGCAATTGTCTGACTCGATTTTACAACCTGTTTGACTCTGTGATAGAGTTCTTGGAAACTAAACATGCAGAATTGCGCAACAAGCTCACTACATCAAAAAATTATATAGCTTACATGACAGACCTGTATAAATTGTTCAACGACATGAATCTCCAACTGCAAGGCGATGAACTAAATTTAATTAAAACAAAAAATGTCGTTGCTGCTTTCGCAGCCAAACTGCTTCTACACAAAAAGAATATGGACAGACGTGAGTTTCACAATTTTCCGAATTTATCAGTATCCTGCAGTAACGACGACTTGTTTGCCTACTGCCAAAATTTGGAAAACCTCCACATTAACTTCACCGAACGATACCAGGACATTTTTAACTTGGAAATACCAGTAAATATAATAAAAAGTAAATAAAAATCAAATTTAATAAAATATAAAAATAAAAATTATTAAAAAAAAATTTGAGAATAAAAATTAAGTTAAAAAATGGCTATCAAGAATTTTGGCTACAAAAACCGATCCCGCAATTGTAACCTGGATTGTGGTCAATCGTTCAACGATTCTTGATAGCATTCCCATCGTCATATTTGTGTGAACGTGGATTTATTGCTGTGGCAACGCTGCTTACTAAAAAGAAAAATCGTTTGCATGTTACCGAACGTGGCGACTTACGGCTGTTCTTGAGTAAATTGGAACCTGATATCAACAAACTTATTAAACAGCATCAGATTCATCCTTCACATTAGTTTTTATATAAGAATCGATTATGTTTGTTTTATTTTGAATAAAAGATACTCTGTCGGAATACTATAAAGTTGCGTTTCAATAATCATTCTCATTAGCAGGTGTAGCCCGTAAGAGTTAACTTGAGACCTGAGCGTCGTTATGTACTACCTACTGTGCTCAGGTCTCAAGTTAACTCTTGCGGATTATAGTAACAGTCTATTTTAGAATGAATGTTTAATCTCCGCTAATATAGCTCACAACAATTAATTAATTTAATTTGAAGTTATAGTTAGTGGTTTTTAAGTAGGTGCAAAAATGGGGGCGCTAAAAATTTATTTAGTCTCAAAGTGGGCAGTAGACAAAATAAGTTTGGGAAACTCTGGTCTAATGGACGACCATTACCATTAACGCCTACTGTAACCTACTGTACATCTACCTACTGTCCACCTACTCTATAAGTTCAATAATAATTCTCATTGGCAGGTGTAGCCCGTAACAGTTAACTTGAGACCTGAGCGTCGTTATGTACTACCTACTGTGCTCAGGTCTCAAGTTAACTCTTGCGGATTATAGTAAAAGTCTATTTTAGAATGAATGTTTAATCTCCGCTAATACAGCTCACAACAATTAATTAATTTAATTTGAAGTTATAGTGGTTTTTAAGTAGGTGCAAAAATGGGGGCGCTAAAAATTTATTTAGTCTCAAAGTGGGCAATAGACAAAATAAGTTTGGGAAACTCTGGTCTAATGGACGACCATTACCATTAACGCCTACTGTAACCTACTGTACATCTACCTACTGTCCACCTACTCTATAAGTACTAGTGCACTGGTGCACTGGTGAAATTGTAATAGGCCCACCTCGAGTAGCAGACGGCTATAGGCTATTTGATTATAAATAAAAGAGTGTGTTTGTTTGGCCGATTATAAGGAACTAGGTGACCCCCCCAGCTTTGCCCGTGGCATACTTCGAACTCCCGTCGCGAAATACGCGCATTAATGTCTAGCCCACTTGAGTGCGGCAACCAAGCGATTTCAGAGTTTTATGTGACTTTATTGATACACTAGAGATCCATACTTATCAGAAATATGAGTAAGTAAAATATTTCTCATGTTATTTAAAATGAATAGATGGTACGGCAATATGTACAAATATTAAAATACTATAGAAAACTAAATTCTTTACAAGCTGATACTTATAGTCACGCCTTTATTCCCGATTTATCCGGGTAGGCAGTAGCATACTTCTCTGCCTCATCTTAGTGTATTCACAATCGCTTCTAAATCCCACCTGGAGTTGGAGCATAAGCATAAACATAGAAACATTGTCACGCCTTTATCCTCAAAAGGGGTGGACAGAGGCATACTATACGCCTACGGCCCATTGCCGTGTTGAAATGGACAGGCGCAGGTTGTGGCGACCTGCTGTTGAAATTTTTCAAGCCGCCCATAAGACCTTCTACTAGTATATGATATGCATGTATTCAAGCTTATATTAGCTAACTTTAAAGCTCATATTAGTTTACTTACGGCTAGTCGGCGCTGTGTTTATAAAATATAGTAAAATGTCCCACAATATTTAGTATTCCACGTAATAATAGTAAATCTATTGCCAAATTTAAATGGCCAGGCTGTTTGTGGCAACCTGCTGTTTAATTTCTCTAGGAATCCCCTTCAAATAGGTTTATCGACTGTTACTGGCATCTGGGATCATCGGCTTAACATGCCTTCCAAAGCACGGTTCAAACGCTCGTGAATGGAAATGACAACTACCTCAGGATCATTGCTAGCGTAAAATGCTTAAAGCAGTGATAGTATACAGGCAAATTGATTGATTTAAAATTGATTTACTTACAATAGAACAATATCTCATCATCATCCGAGCGTCTGTCCCAGTTGCGTCTGGCGACGCCCGGGGTCCGCTTTCCTACACTTTCTCCTCCACTTCGCACGGTCTTCGGCGTCCCCTGTAGTGAGACCATTGGCACGCATGTCATCCCTTACGACGTCAAGCCAGCACTTCTTGGGTCTTCCCCTCTTACCGGAACCCGGCGGGGCTGACATGGCCAGACATTTGTTACCTACGTAGCCCGGTGGTTGCCACAAGACGTGACCATACCAACGAAGGCGACACTCTTGCAACTTGTCTGCAATGTCACGGACGTGAAGGCCGCCGCGGATGCGAGAGTTTCTCACGCGGTCCATCCGCGTGACCCCACACATCCACCGCAGCATCTTCATTTCCGTGACACGCAGCTCCTGCTTGTGTCGCTCCAATATCGGCCACGTCTCACTGCCATGTAAAAGGACAGGTCTAATAATGGTTTTGTAGACCTGTCCCTTCAACCGGATCGGCATTTTAGGGTCACAAATGACACCGGTCATCTCCCGCCATTTGGCCCACGTGGCAGCAATGCGTGACTTGACATCGCAATCGATGTCACTGGACGTGTGAAAAACAGATCCCAGGTATTTAACCTGGTCCGTGCGCTCGACCAAATCACCGCCTATGCGGACATAGACATGGTCATCGCCAGTTTCAGACCGCCGTTCTCAAGCGTCTCCTTCCACGCCTTTACACGTCGCACCAATCTGCCCCTGTCCGCGTCTGCCACCGCAATATCGTCAGCATACATGAACTGTGTGGGTTTCTGATGCTGTCCGACAATTCGTCTAATATTACACTGAACAGAAGCGGACTAAGGACCGAACCCTGGTGTACCCCGACGGTGATAGGGAAGGGTTTCGTGTCGCCAACAGCAGTCCGAACCATTGAATCGGAGTCATAGTACATGTCCCGGATAGTGTCAATATAGACCTCTGGAACCCCTTTGGACCGCAGTGCCCACCAGATCATCGCAAGAGGAACACAGTCGAAGGCCTTCTGCATGTCTAGAAACAAACAGTGCAGAGGCGTGTTCTTCGACCTGTATTTCTCTGCGACAACCCTCAGGGCAAAAATAGAACAATATCTATTCTCTACTATAGATTCCTTTTTCATCTCACATTACAAGCTTTCAAGCGTCACAAACCATATTAAGTAAAATAGCACTTAATGTTTTAAGAACACCATCTTTATTAATGAGTACGTAAGTACACCAGGTGCTTACATTAAAATTACAATACTACATTATAATCGTATACCTCGTAAGCCTATTTATTTATGTTCATTTAAGCAGTTACTTTTCATTTGACTGCCTTTGTGGCGCGGTGGGAGTGTATCCGACTGCTACGCAAGAGGTCGTGGGTTCGATTCCCACACAGGATAAAACTTTGTGTGATGAACACGATGGTTTATTCTGTGTCTTGGTGTTCTTTAACTATAATGTATATATTTAGAAATATATAAGTATGTTTATCAGTTATCTGGTAACCATAGTACAAGCTCTGCTTAGTTTGGAATCAGATGGCGTAGTGTGAGTTGTCCCAAAGATATTTCTTTATTTTTTTAATTATAATGAAATTAATGCTACAGGTAATTTTGCTGGAAGATAAATGAAAGCTATTGTTTAGTATAAATAAGGTTCAGACGTATTTTGCCGCGAGGATAAGATGTTTACCATGATAAAACCTAGTCTATCCTCTGCAGAAAAATTACTGACAATAAAATCCCTGATTAGATTTATCTCCCATAAAAATCACACTAATTGTATTCTTACGAATTTAAAGAATGATCATCAAACACATTTAGGTATACGATATACGATACGCATAGATTTAGGTATACGATACTGGAGTTTGTGTGTGGAATTTGAATCCTAAAAATGTTTTTTCATCCTGTCTCCACATTCATTTTAAACTGAACTTAACTTACAGATCTTTAAGTAATGAACTAATCTATACTAATATTGTAAAGCTGAAGACTTTGTTTGTTTGTTTGTTTGGATGAACGCGTTAATATCAGGAACTACTGGTCGGATTTGAAAAAATATATTTGTGTTAGATAGCCCACTTATCGAGGAAGACTACCGGCTACCATCACGCTACGGAGAGCGTAAAAGTAGTCATCAATGTTGACAAATCAGGCAAATTTAATGATTATTGTAGAATTTATAAGCGACGGGATTTAATAAGTGCGACGGGAGTTCGAAGTATGCCACGGGCAAAGCTAGTTCCTTATAATCGGCCAAACAAACACACTCTTTTATTTATAATCAAATAGCCTATAGCCGTCTGCTGCTCGAGGTGGGCCTATTACAATTTCACCAGTGCACCAGTGCACTAGTACTTATAGAGTAGGTGGACAGTAGGTAGATGTACAGTAGGTTACAGTAGGCGTTAATGGTAATGGTCGTCCATTAGACCAGAGGTTCCCAAACTTATTTTGTCTACTGCCCACTTTGAGACTAAATAAATTTTTAGCGCCCCCATTTTTTTACCTACTTAAAAACCACTATAACTTCAAATTAAATTAATTAATTGTTGTGAACTATATTAGCGGAGATTAAACATTCATTCTAAAATAGACTTTTACTATTATCCGTAGGCATACTTCGAACTCCCGTCGCACCTATTAAATCCCGTCGCTTATAAATTCTACAATAATCATTAAATTTGCCTGATTTGTCAACATTGATGACTACTTCTGCGCTATCCGTAGCGTGATGGTAGCCTGTAGTCTTCCTCGATAAGAGGGCTATCTAACACAAAAATATTTTTTCAAATCCGACCAGTAGTTCCTGAGATTAACGCGTTCATCCAAACAAACAAACAAACAAAGTCTTCAGCTTTACAATATTAGTATAGATTAGTTCATTACTTAAAGATCTGTAAGTTAAGTTCAGTTTAGTTTAGACATAGGATGAAAAAACAGTTTTAGGATTCAAATTCCACACACAAACTCCAGTATCGTATACCTAAATCTATGCGTATCGTATACCTAAATGTGTTTGATGATCATTCTTTAAATTCGTAAGAATACAATTAGTGTGATTTTTAGTGGAGATAAATCTAATCAGAGGATTTTATTATCAGTAATTTTTCTGCAGAGGATAGGCTAGGTTTCAAAACACGTCTGAACCTTATTTATACTAAACAATAGCTTTCATTTATCTTCCAGCAAAATTACCTGTAGCATTCATTTCATTATAATTAAAAAAATAAAGAAATATCGTTGGGACAACTCACACTACGCCATCTGATTCCAAACTAAGCAGAGCTTGTGCTATGGTTACCAGACAACTGATAAACATACTTATATATTTCTAAATATATACATTATAGTTAAAGAACACCAAGACACAGAATAAACCATCGTGCTCATCACACTAAGTTTTATCCTGGGTGGGAATCGAACCCACGACCTCTTACGTAGCAGTCGGATACACTCCCACTGCGCCACAAAGGCAGTCAAATGAAAAGTAACTGCTTTAATGAACATAAGAAAATAGGCTTACGAGGTATACGATTAAAATGTAGTATTGTAATTTTAATGTAAGCACCTGGTGTACTTACGTACTCATTAATAAAGATGGTGTTCTTAAAACATTAAGTGCTATTTCACTTAATATGGTTTGTGACGCTTGAAAGCTTGTAATGTTAGATGAAAAAGGAATCTATAGTAGAGAATAGATATGGTTCTATTTTAAGTGAATCAATTTTAAATCAATCAATTTGCCTGTACACTATCACTGCTTTAAGCATTTTACGCTAGCAATGATCCTGAGGTAGTTGTCATTTTCATTCACGAGCGTTTGAACCGTGCTTTTGAAGGCATGTTAAACCGATGGTCCCAGATGCCAGTAACAGTCGATAAACATATTTGAAGGGGATTCCTAGAGAAATTAAACAGCAGGTTGCCACAAACAGCCTGGCCATTTTAATTTGGCAATAGATTTACTATTATTACGTGGAATACTAAATATTGTGGGACATTTTACTTTATTTTTTAAACACAGCGCCGACTAGCCGTAAGTAAACTAATATGAGCTTTAAAGTTAGCTAATATAAGCTTGAATACATACATGTCATATACCAGTAGAAGGCCTTATGGGCGGTTTGAAAAATGTCAACAGCAGGTCGCCACAACCTGCGCCTGTCCATTTCAACATGGCAATGGGCCGTAGGCGTATAGTATGCCTCTGTCCACCCCTTTCGAGGATAAAGGCGTGACAATGTTTCTATGTTTATGCTTATGCTCCAACTCCAGGTGGGATTTAGAAGCGATTGTGAATACACTAAGATGAGGCAGAGAAGTATGCTACTGCCTACCCGGATAAATCGGGAATAAAGGCGTGACTATAAGTAAGTATCAGCTTCTAAAGAATTTAGTTTTTTATAGTATTTTAATATTTGTACATATTGCCGCACCATCTATTCATTTTAAATAACATGAGAAATATTTTACTCACTCATATTTCTAAGAAGTATGGATCTCTAGTGTATCAATAAAGCCACATAAAACTCTGAAATCGCTTGGTTGCCGCACTCAAGTGGGCTAGACATGAATGCGCGTATTTTATACTGTCAGCGAAAATTCAATCTAGAAACTGGAGTATATTCATGCATCGTAAAAGCAGGAAAGATCCAAATATATAGGTCAAAATATATTTTCAATAACACCTACGTTATGTAAGTAACGGATATATTACTTTTATATTATAAAGCTTTTATAGAAGCTGTTATGAGGTTGTTAGTACGAATAGTTTTAATTTATTCAATAACTATATACAGATCTTTTTACGTTCCTTATTTTCCCTTTGTTCAAAGATTAGTTTATATTTATTTTAGTTATGTCTTTTATTATTATTGTTATGTCTCTTCTTTACACGGGTATCTTCTTTACTTTTTCTCATTAAGATACCCGGGCTTTTAGTAGGCGTAAATAAGGACATAGGTCCAACACGCAGAGGCACTTTGAGAATTTTAATCTAATAGGGAATGGGACCCCACTGCAGATAGTCCACGCCTGCCTTATGTAAAAGAACGGTAATGGATCACCTCCAATGGGAGTTAAACAATTGTAAAATGTGCTAGCCATGAAATGGGCTATTGGGTTGGGGGTTAAATGGATTGGGTAATTTAAGCTATTGATGAAAACTGTGTCTGTCATTTTAATATATTATTATCAAAATACGGGTAGACGGTGACTTGCCAACTTACTAGATAGGTTACTAGATAGATTACTTAATAATACAATCGCATATTAAGGCATTATTATGTTTATTATTTTCGCAATAGTGTTACAATTTCATGCATGCTGTGACACCTTAAAATTGACGATGAAAAGTTAAAGTCCCACGACCAAAAATAAGATAGACATGAAGAGTTCATCAAATTATTGAATATGCTTTTTTTGAAGCCAAAATGTCATTAATAAAATACCTAGTTTTACTAATAAAGTTATGATTATATGTGGTTTAAGTAAGCTTATAAAATGCTTTTGTTGGCTTACGCTTAATTATATTATGAAGAAAGAAGCGTATTTGAAGTAACAAATATTAATAAGCCTGCCGTAGGTACAAACATAGTTTTTCTGTATATAAAACATCGAATAACTTTATTTGGTTACCTAAATATCCTCAATTATGTATAATTTCCCAAGAGCCGAAAGTTTATAATGAAATTTACAAAGCTCTCGTTTTTACATAAATGTTATCTTGCCTGTTCATTTGATAGGTACTACGGACTTATTTTTACTGCTTGTTACTGGCGCTACCGTGTTCTCACA
Source organism: Thumatha senex (assembly GCA_948477245.1). Taxonomy (NCBI): domain Eukaryota; kingdom Metazoa; phylum Arthropoda; class Insecta; order Lepidoptera; family Erebidae; genus Thumatha; species Thumatha senex. The sequence continues at coordinate 12,497,051 of OX419735.1, forward strand.
CTATGTCGAGTGAGATAGCAATAATTTTACCTCACCCACCAAGCAGTTTATGCTCGCGGTTAGAGCAACCTTAATATATAGATTTCATTACCTGTAGCTATTTATACTAGTATCAAATGTGCTGTTGTTTTAGTTTATAATGAAAATTGAGAGTGAAATGAGATGAAAGTGCTTGTAACTCCACTAGACTCCAACAGATCAGTGTTCTGTAATCGATTACTGAGTTACATTTTATGCTAATTTCGGTCCTGAGTTGAGTTACCACATGTGGCATATTAATTTGCAAGCGTTTTCGTGCTTCAAAAGGCCCGTTAAGCCACTGGTTTCTGATGCCAGTAACATGGTAGTCGTTAAGCATTGTTGAAGGTCTTAAGAAGGCTTGCAAAATTTCAACAACAGGTAACCTCAGTAAAGAATTCTAAATGATCTTCATTGTTCTCAATTATCGCCGTCAATCTTTTGCAAAAAGCCCTACCGAAATCTCTGGGTATGGAGGTTTCTATACTGTCGTAGGCGGCAGCCGCGGCCAAAAATCAAAAGTCAAAGCATAGCTGCTGCAATCAAATAAAAATGAACCCCAGACCCAGACTCCAAATCTGGTAGATTTTGCGAGCAACCGGGAATACACTATGACTGTAAGCAAACGGCGTATTTTAAACGCGCTGTTAACCTAAATCAATACAAACTCAAAAATTATGATCATATATCATGCTTACGGCCTGAGATAAGGAAGAAGGATCGCCGTCAATTGTAAGCACAACATATAAAGTAGGTATATATATTACGTGGGATTAAAATGCGTACGGTGAAATGTGGACGCATAGTATATCTCCGCCTACCCCTTTGGGGAAAAAGGCGTGACAATATGTAGGTATGTTTATGGCTACAGTACAAAACGACGGTTTCCGTGCAACCAGACGTTCGTCAGAAGTGTTGATGAAAAAATTAAAGCAAATTTCTAATTCCCAGAATTGTATCCAAAGTTTTCCTCCTTATAATATGACAGAATATTTGCCAGACTACGTAATGTTCAAATAAGATAAAACAATAACTTCACCTGTCCCTGCGGTAACACATGCAAAACATTTAGTCGCGAACCGAGCGGTATTCCCTCGAAATTACTAAGCAACGTCGGCGATGCACATTGCATGCGGTATGTATATTTCTATTGAAATACTGCGGAAACATGGCGTGCCTATATCTCTTTTGTAGTATATGCATTCAATATCTACCCTCTCTGCATGAAATTCGTCCACTATCGAAGTATTACCCGTTTTGCCTTTCAGCCAGTAAGCTGAATTTAGATGTGGAGAAAATATTCAACTCGAATAGGTTTGTTCCAATTTTAAACCTATGAAAACTTTACAAAACTTTAGCTATCTATTTTTTAAAGTATTTTATATGATTTTTACATGGACCACTGTTTAATGATGACCCCTTCGTTAGGTGGATACTGTGGACTGAAGGGTTGACAAGAATGGGTTTTCTGAACTTTCTAGGTCTGCCCACTAAATTACTCGGTGGCCTTCTTCTACAGAGAGGAGGACCAGCACCAGGAACGCATCAGTTTCATCGGCTTCTTATGTTATTATTTTAAGGGCTTACCCCTGACGGTCATGACCCACAGCCATAGGGAGATGGAAGGAGACCGTGTGGTTTTAGTCGATACCGGTCCGGTGTGTGGTTTAAGTTATGGGTTTAAGTACACATAATAAAACGGTAATTCGTTCGCATTAAGAAGAGTAATAGTTTTGAAGTTTATTTAAATCTTTTTGTTTTATTATTAAACGTTTTCTTCTTTGCTAGTTAGAAATCTATACATAAGGATTGTAATGCATAAAGGAGACAACCGTTTTTTTTTAATTGACTGACTATGATCTGTGAACTCAAATTTCTAATTTTGTGTGAACTTGATTGGCTATAGTAAACCAAGATGAGTCACATCATATTCTTGAACAATTTATGTGCAATTTTTTTAATATTGAATGTGGTGTGAAGTTTGGACTATTCCCGGGCCCGTTTCCCACAGGAACTTGATTCGGAGATAAATACAAAGTGTCCGCTATCTGTTTACCAAGTTTGAACCAAATTGGTTCAACAAACATCCAAACATTCAACATCTTGACAAACATTCACATTTATATGTAATTTATTTATAATAATAAGTTATTTAACTTATTAAAATTTAACATATTTACAGAACCCAGTAAAAAAATTAAAGTAGTGATGGGGATTATTACAATACTGACAATGATGCATCGACTACGTGTCGAAGAATTCCTTCCCATCAAAATAAATCGGTAAGGTTCCCATAAGGCTGGCTGCATTGCCACGTTGTATGACAGTGCTTATTCTCTGAGCGAGAAAGAGGCCAACCGAGAAAGATGGCCACAAGAAGAGTCGACCAGTCGCTTTGCGATATCACTGTATAGCGAACGAGCATTTGGGCCCCACGAACCCAGTGCCTCGACCCCAAACGGTTCAAAAATATAATTACCTATTAAATTATTATATTTGCGCCGCTTAAGAGTCTCAGCAGATGCAGCAGCACAAGCGCAACCCGCCGTGATTTGAAGATGAGAAGGAGCCAGGATGTCAACACAAGTTGCATCCCAAACTAAAGGCTTTCCCGTCTTCCATGGCACCAATGACATACTGTCCGCTCTCTTGCCATTGTCATGCGCTAGACCATTAGGTTCTAATACGGTTGGAACACCGGCGGCGACAAGAGCCCGACGGATAATGTCATTAAGATAAGCATGACGTGACCTGCGCGCCTGCTGCATGAGATGACCGTGATGCCCAAGGCTGTCGACTGCTTCACCATATTGACAGCAATGCAGAGAAATGCAGGGAGCACCTAAACGAAGACAGACAGCTATTCTGAATGTAGTGTCGTCCAACATAGTACCTATGTTGGGCGACGGAAGAGCCTGCAGCCAAACACCTGATTCCCACTCTCCCACAGTCAATAGGCGAGCATGTTCTGCAACATTCAAACACGTATTCAATAAATGTTTTCTAACCGCGTTGCAGAGCAGCCTATCCCACTGCCTCTGGGAGCATGGATTGGTGGGAAAACAGTATCTGGGCAAGTAAATTTCCAAGCATTTATGGCTTTAATCTTGCCTGGCATAATATTAGTTGAATAATTTTGAAGCTGGTTCTAATTAAAAACGGCAAAAATGTACTACATTTGTTTGAGTAAATTTTAAACTAAAGTAATAAATGCAGTGTTGTGCACACTATTGCTATATAAACAAAGAACTATATAAGCGCTGAGGATCAACCGGCTTATTATATGAAGTACGAGCTGTTAACAGAATGTTCGTCGAGTAACTAGGCAAACTTTGTTTTGTCGCTTTAAAGCTGGCCAACTTTGTTCAACGTGAGCAATAGTTTATTTGCTGAGGTAATTTTTTTTATTTTTTATGTTTTTTTTAAGATAGAATCGATAGTCTCTAATCTTTTAGTACGGGTTTAAAAAAGTGATGTGTTAAAGTACAGAATAAAAATAGGTATGTGATAGTTACAAACTAAATGACAGTAAGAATTTATAATACAATCTACTGTCGCGTGAAATTATGTCTAGAGCTAAAACACAATATAAGTTACATTTTCATTATTTCCTTAGGGACAGATGCTGAAAGAACAATGTCCACAATGATGACCTCTTAAAGGCAATACGTCCTTATTGGCCTATAAATATTTCAGTACTAAAGATTTCCCAACATTCACATGGCAATTATAATAGGAACGGCGTTACATTAGCATTTCAATTGTAGAGAATGAACGAACGCTGCATTCAGTTACACTGTGTGAATGAAGACGGTTGGCTGATATTTAAACCTTTGGCTCAAAGAGATGGTTTGTAAGCCAATGAGAATTTAGACCCTCATTCGGCACTTACTTTACTCCTGTTGTAAGCCTACGAACAAAGAACGTTATCCAAAACTTTCTTAAGAAACACCTGTGCATGATAAAATGACGGATTAGCATATTTAACTTTTTAACTAAAGTTTGTTTGTAATTTTTTTGTAATTTCAGGGATTGGACACGTCCAACGAATGAGTGAGGAACGATTGACGAAGAATATATATTGTTCAAAAGTAGAGGGTAGAAGGAGTCAGGGTAGGCCTAGACTTACATATGAAGACCACGTGAGCAGATTGCTCAAAAACGGAAAGGTCAAAAGTACTCGGATACCCAGACGTGCGTGTATGAAGCGATTGATGAATCTCGAAGAAGCGAAAGAAGTATGCATGGATCGCGAAGCCTGGCGATCTGTCCTCTCTGACTACCCCGTCAGGGATACAGCGTGAAGATAGTTAGTTAGTAATTTCAGGGATTATTCATCAAAAAAGGCCATAAAAACGCCATCCGAGTTTCTAGCCGGTTCTTCTCAGGTGAGCCGCGTTCCGAACGGTGGTCATGTTAACTATCTTAAATTGGTATTTACATTCCTTAAATTTATTTATTTTTTAATTAGTTAAGTAAATTTAAGAAATGTAAATATCAATTTTTAGCACCTGGTACATGTTAATTAACCGTCTGACTAAGCTATGTCATTAGCGTGATTGTGTATTTCATTAGCGAGAAAATAAGTTAGAGCCCTGGGGTCTTGAAATAGAATTTCCATGGTCATAAAAACAAACACTTTTACTATCTAAAATCAAATCTGGTTGCCGCCATGTATGAGTTTACAGTCGACAAACAGTGGATTGCGAGTTGCGGTGGAAATCCAATGTAACTTACGTGACCTATCGATGCGGACTTACGTGACAGCAAATCTGGGATAATTGGATTACAGACTAGTTTCACGTGCATATTTACGTCCATTTTAGTACGTTTAGCCGAATATCCGCTAAACATTCTATTTGCCAAAACGTTATATAGTAAGTGATATAGTGGCCTCTGGTTTTTAAGATGTCACGTCACATTCCAACTATACTATGACTCCATAAATGTACCAGCGTTTTATTTATTGTTTTTTTGAGTTTAAATATAATATATATAAATAAATAAATAATAATAAAAAAAAGGAATAGTACAAGCGTTTTTATTCAAAATGTTGTACCAGTTAAGGTTTTGTAAATTCAGTAAGGGAGGTTAAAAAGTAAAGTTTGTTGAATAGTCCTCGTACTAGTGTTTTTATTCTAAATGTGTAGCAAGTTTCACCAAGTCCATCAATCAACAGTAAAATTACTATTGAAAGGTTTTCATAATTATTAATTTTACGAATTCCTATGTATCTTAAGTTTTTTAACACACATACATAGGTCATACATAGGTCTAGGCAGAGATGAATTATTCACCCACACTTTGATAGAGTTTTATGATCCCCACGTAATAGAGGACATGCCTATTACCGTCATAGGGTACTCATATACAGGAGAACATCCATAACCAGTCTGTTTTCCGAATCAAAATTCCAATAGCCAGGATAGATGTTACAAATCCACAAATACAATATCTGCAAACCGACACATTTTATGATTAATATTTTCACTTTGAAGCTACCATTAGATTAAAATTAGTGGATAATAAAGTAACCTTAATGTAAGGGGTCTGTGGCCCAGGTGACCTCACCTGCTAGTGGTACTGCTGCGGACTAACAGACGAATCAACGAAGTAAGTTTTGTCTACGTGGTCAGATGGCAGTCGCTCCTAACAATGCTGAAAAACAAAATCTGAAAGATGTATAGCTCCTAGCAGTCAAAAAGCTGGAATCCAAGTTCCAAATCCTGGGTGAGTTTAAAAGCAACTAAGAATAGACTAAGATGAAGAGAACGACTAAAACGTTTTGTTCTTAGATTAAGGACGATAAAAAATTATATCTTGAAAATCTTGAACGAACTGAATCTAAGAAACGAATCTACAAACTAAACTTAGAATATAGAACTACATTTCGTAGAATACTTTTCGAGATGAAATTTACACGATATATGTATATTAGTAGAAATATGCATAATAAAAAAAAACTCTTTGACCTCAAACTACTCCATTTGTGGGTCGACTTTGTTTGTAGAGCATTAATCTTTTTGAAAATAGCTGACTATGATAAATGCCTAATTTATGATAGTCATGTCATTCATATATGACAGAATAATCTTATAGACCATTTTCAGTTCTTCGGTCTAATTTGATGCCGCTTTATGAAACTATCCACCAATATATATCCCCGAATAGGTAGGCCGAATCAATACGCCCACATTTTGCCATAAACATTTTTGCCACGCTACAGGTGGTGAGGATATTGCCGTGTTAAAATGGCCGACGAAGCTTGTGACGTCATTCTGTAATTTTTTTGAAGCCGCCCATAAGGATTTCCACTTGATTTAGCGACTGCTTGTATTACTGGCAACCGGGATCAACAACTTCACATGCCTTCGGAAGCAATCATCAGCATCGCCATCAAGCTGCTCTTCTTCGTTGAAAATATCATCCTGAAGATCTTGAATAATAGATTCTGGATTTGTATGAAACCCATCTTCACCGTTATTTTCAATTCCACTTTCCTCCAAACCAAACACATTTCTTCCATATGCGTATACAAGTATGTGATAGCCGGTCTATCCCAGACTATAATTTTTACTGGCCAGAAACCAGTTGCAAATTTACAACAGTATATTTTGGTCATAGTAGTTGGTACATAAATACTTATACCAACAAACCATTTGAGGGACATTAATTTAATTTAAAAATTATTAGCACCTTAAAGTTAAATTTTTCACAAACGAATTCCTCATTTGTGAATAATGTTCACAATATTCAACTGTCCGCTTATTTATATATATAAAAGAAAGTCGTGTTAGTTACACTATTTATAACTAAACAACGGCTGTACCGATTTGACTGAAAATTGGTAGGGAGGTAGAGTAGAGCCAAGAGACGGACATAGACTACTTTTTATCTCGGAAACAAGTTCCTGTGGGAAACGGGAACGAGAAAACTACTCTACGCGGGCGAAGCCGCGGGCGTCAACTAGTCAACTATGAAATCGATGTTTTCAGGTATATAAATAGTAACATATACAATAATATACATATACTGTGATGAAACCATATTAAATGTGTTAATCTTATTCTTACAGAATTACATTTTGCTCTGAACACAAGAAGGTTCTTTAAAGAAAACACTTTTGTAGAAAGCTCTAAATTGCTTTGCACTGAAAACTATTCCCAACAGAATTGTACTCGTTCCAGCAGATATATATATAAAGGATCTTCTTAGACATAGATCAGTATCCATCAAAGATGTTCGCTTAGTAGCCTTTTTCGTTGAAATACCCTTTATGGGGCTTTACTTTTACTTATCTTTTTAGAAACTTTGTGTACGGATTCGATCAACAGAATCCCGAACAATCTTCACGAAACGTTGAACACTTAACAAACAAAATTATAATAAATGTAATTTACATTATTTTTTATACGTTAAAATATTTTATTAAAGTTTCGAATTCTTCTACGGCGGCAATATCGGTCGGATCCAAATATCATATAATTATAATGACATTACTGGATTTATATACGTATACGCCCTAAAATCCAATCTGATAAACCGTTAAACAGTTCTTTCTTGCGTAGACAGTTCAGGCCGGATTTATATAGTGCGTGTATCAATCACGCCTTACCCCCGAAGGCATATTATAAGAAGAGGCATTTTATTCACCCACTTTTCACAGTGTGTATTCCCGTCCCACGTAATAGATGGTAAGCCCATTGCCGTGTTGAAATAGACAGACGCAGGTTGTGGCTACCTGCTGTAAAAAGTTGTTGCTGCTTCTTTCTGGATTTATATAGGTAAGTTTGCCAAATTTCATCGCAATCGGATAACAGCACGGGGTTGCATTATTGTTTATATATGTTTAAATGTTATATTTCGAGTTTCTGACAGAGCATGATAATAATTGGAAAACCCAAAAGTGCATGCCTCACACGCTTTTATTATATAATAAAAAAAAAATAGAATTACAAGCTTACAAACTTTGCTATGAACTATCGCGTAGGGGTTATGAAATTAATAAAGTAAAGATAACCACATCGAATCAGACCGTGAAAAGTGAAAGGGTTCTATTCCTAATTATACTGAAGCGTAAGAGAAAAAAAAAGACTCGTTTAGTAAAGCATTTTGGTCGTTATCGTATTAACAAGATAATAATCCGTAACATACTGACACACAGACGTCCAAGACGGAACTTTTTTAAACAGTTTTTTAACTAGATTAAATAACAAAAATGGCATCAAAAATTTCATGAGTGTTAAAAATAGTGTTTTTTCTTGATATGTGTGTGTATATATTATTTTACAAGTGCAATATATGATAAATAGAGACATTTTAAGTTTGAATAATCTTGTTTTGCTCGAAGTGACAGTAGTACCACAGATAAAATAATATAATTCTTATAGTAGTACCTACCTCAACGCTTCGCTTATGAAAAGGCGAGGTGTGCAAAACACACATTATTGTAAAACTGTTTCTCGTGAGCAAGTACGTATACACCACTGAACAAGGAATGTTGTTCACTGCCTCTCGTTCTCGCCTATTATAGAAGAAAGTATTAATTATACAACGTGCTAAGTTTATATCAATCTGTAAAAAAAAATCGCATACGCGGCCTCGCAGTTGCTTACCATTCGTATGTAGATAGTAATTAGTGTTATCGTATGAGAAAAGGTTGACACCACCTGACACGCTTGGTTACATGGAGTATATAGAGTATGGTGCCTCTAGTAGAGATCATTGATTGCTTGCTCTGTGGTATAACACCATCGATCCTACTTCAGTGGAGCAGTAAATGCGATTCAATCTTATCTAATTAGGGACTCGATATACAACGTTCCTAATAAATGTAAGCAGGGGGCCACGTCTACTAATTTAATCGCGACAGAAGAGAATAGAAATCATCGCTAACTAGAAAGCCACCAGTACAATTTTGACAGTGTTTCGTAGTGTACTATTACAATCGTACTCCAATAGACTTCTATCGGTCAGCCGATAGAATTCTACTAACACGTACCGTGCCAGTGGCCGCTATTCAGTGACATTTTTGATAGTCTACTAATATTTTGACAAACAGTCTTGATAATGCCTCGTGTAAATACGTGTCGACATCGTAGGACAATTTAAAAAAGCGGAATATTGCAAAAATAACATTTAAAACAAAATACTTTTAGTTTTTTAATATTTTGACAGCTAAAAACAGCGATTCTGGTTCTATTTTACGGCTAGTCAATAGTAGACTCGGCCTCTAGGTGTACGTTTCCCTCGGGTAGCCGCGTCAAATATAACTCATCAACATACTCTACCTACTTACGTGTTAACTTGAATACTTAAGTATTATTTGAAGGCTTTGCCCGCTTGTTCTAATTTTCCCGTACCCGCTTAGTACAAGAACTTCTTGTCGTGATAAGTATAGCCTATGTGTGAATGCAGGGTGTCAGTCATTTGCACACCAATTTTCAGCAAAATTGGTTCAGGGGTTGGAGCGTGATTGAGGAACAAAGATTGAAACATCGTTACAAACTTTCACATTTATAATATTCGCAGGATACTAAGGTTTTAAACTGTTGACTAATTATTGTTTATCATTCTGGTGTAGTGTCATTAATTCAATAGTGTCAATCAATTCACAAACCTGTAAAACCTGTAAGCTCGTAGAATGTAATGTTCTGGTGATTAATAATTCTTCTTCTGGTAATTGTAAATTCTGATCTAGTACAATTGCAGTGCCTAGGAAACCTAAAATATATCGCAGTTAATGACATAAATTTCTCACAGAGTGTTGCCAGCATCACAAAATTTCATCATATAGCGGTTGAGAGGCGCAACGGGTAGAGTTCGATAAGCTTCAAAATCAATTTCAACCTGTTTACAGAGGAACCGCACTTCAAACATACTGGTAAGGTATTTACTAGTTTGATGTAGAGCTGAATATTTCGTGCACAATCTGTGATAAGCGGGATGAATCTCTATGCTAGTCAGATATGTTATTCAATAGAGATTCGATGATCACGCAACTCTGTAGTGAGGGCTAGCGCAAATATACAACTTTCGCATCGACTAAAGTGTTTTGTCGCGGATCGACTGTTTAGTCGATGGTATGTGCACATCAATACAATGCAATACAAATTTAGTGTTTTATGATAGTCGTTCAACTTTTTAATCAAAGATCGATACAGCGTTTTTACTTTTTTGTCGAACAACTATCGAGTTGACAGTATGCGCGCTTCAATATGGTCCTATAGACTTATGATACACAACTAAATAGTTGTTCAACTACAAGTTGTATATATGCGCTAGCCCTAAGATGCAACAATGAGTAGTTAACATAAAAATGTTACAAAATAATAAAGCATACATATATCCAATTTCCAGTTAGGGTGCCATTTCGGCCCTACCGAAATAATTAGAGCCCGGTCAGTCTAACCTGCAAGTGACGGAAGAGGTCATGGCGATAGAAAGGAAAACTTGAAACAAAGCTTTATACCCATTCCGTCTGGTATGCGTGGTGCATAAATGGCAATCACCATGCTTTAATATTATATTGAGAGAGGCCTACATCCAGCACTAGACTGCCATAATCTTAAAAAAAAAATTGAAACTTTTTCTAAATTTAAATTTTAAAATGTTTTTTTTTTATGTCGCCTTAAGACACGTAAAGAGGTGGATTAATTCTTCAGTTTCGAGCAGGTCTCAGAGGTGTAGTTTGTAAACGCATCAGGTGCGCTGAACCAGAAGATGCTGGTTAGAGTGCCATAATCTTATAAGATTAATGTTTTATAACAAAATTAGGCTAATATGGCGATATTTAATCCGTGCGTTTAGGTTGTGGAATGCACAGAACAGGAACAGGTCTTAGGGCCATATTCCAGAACGTTTATCAATACTCAAGAAACACTTGAGAGTAGATTTTATAAGACAAAATCTAGTCTCATGCGTCGATCGAGTATTGAGAAACGTTCTGAAATACGGGCCTTAGTTTATAAACCCACTACCTGATGACCGCAGCTTCGGCCGCGTGCAGGAGTTTCTTTTTTCCTATTCGAGATTTCGTACAAAATCCTAAACTTTTTGAAAATCCAATTTAGCCTATGTTACTCACGAAGAATGTAGCTTTCAAATGGTGAAAGAATTTTTAAAATCGGCTCATTAATTTCTGATCCTATTCATTACAAACAAACTTACAAATCCTTCCTCTTTATAATATAAGTCAACAAAAATTGAAAGGTGTCATAATTTTATTCTGTGTATCTGTCTACCTGCCCGTAAGTGGCATCATAGCTTCTGAATAGATAGAACAATTTTGATCAAATTTCTTTTTGGATGCCGATGTCATCAAACTGTTTCTAAACTTAACATCCTAAAGATCATCAGCTCACATCCTAAGTTCCTAGGTGATGAAGGGATCTTAATAAAATCCACAGATAATGGGATTTTTTTTAAGTAATTGTGTTATGGCCTGGTTACTAAGACCTTTTAGCCACCATATTTATTAATTTTTTACCGTAGTCCTAATATCTTCGTCTTCTACGTCTTATTCAGGTATATTCCCAAGTAAAAGTCTCTCTTACCTCAGTAAATTGATAGAAGCATTACTGAGACTTTTAGTGAAATTTATGCGGCAAGGTGAAAATCGTATTTTACTAAGATGTATTACTGTCTTTCACTGCAACACGTTGAAACATTTTTTATGTGTAAGAATATACCATTTTTATGCATATCCGTAAAACAAGATTAATATATTAATATTTGTAAATAAAACACTAAGTGCCCCGCCATCCACCAAATTCCGGCACAAACTATGAGTTTGTGGCAGAATAAAAAGAAAATTTTCCAATAAAATAGTTGACAGTAAGATCCAATGCAACCAATTATTCTTATTCCTCTAAATTTACAAAAATATTTTATTTGTAATAAAAAATGGATTACTTATATAGTCAAAGATACCTTTAGACAAATTTAAGCTTAATCAGCCCTAGGTCAAATTTATTATCTATACTAATATTATAAAGCTGAAGAGTTTGTTTGTTTGGTTGAACGCGCTTATCTCAGGAACTGCTGGTCGGATTTGATAGCCCATTCATCGAGGAAGGCTATATATAATCACGCTGTTATCCTGGAGAGCGGAGTAGTAATCATAAATGTCTACAAATCGGGCAATTTTAAATACATTATTTTAGAATTTATAAGCGACAGGATTAAATAGGTGCGACGGAAGATCAAAGTATGTCACGGGCGAAGCCTTTTCACCTAGTTCAAGATAATATATGATTAACTAGCTGACCTGCCCGACTTCGTCCGTGACATACTTCCAACCCCGTGGCACCCTATTAATCCCGTCGCTTATTACTTCTCCAAAAATGTATGAAAATTTCCCGATTTGTTGACATTTATGATTACTGCTCCGTTCTCCTGTGTAGTATCGTGGTGATATATAGCTAAGAACCTTCCTCAATAAATGGGCTATCCAATACAAACAGAATTTTTTATAATCGGTCTAGCCGTTCACGCGTGATGTCGTGACAACGGAAAACGGGTTTCATTTTTATAATATAGATTACATAAATTTGACAGAAAAGTAAATTAGAAAAGTAAAAGTAAATTACACCTAAATCCATTAAAAAATTAACTGAATATTATAATCAAGAAGCTGTATACGAAAGCTTTACGACGCGTATGATTGGATCTGTGTTGATTTGTTTGCCGCAACGCGGAATTCATTTCGGTACATAATACTTGCAAAATCTACGACGTGACTGACATGAAAATTCGTTGGTAAAATTTTTATCTTCTTTGTGTAAAGCCTCTTTTGAAAGCTTCTCTCTCTCACATTACTATTTCTCTTTGATGCTGAGTACCTACTTTGAAGTTTCGTTAGATATGAAGTTAATTCGGTAATGAGAGTATTTTTTTAATATAAAACTCGATTAGATATTGGCTGCGATTTTGCTAGGTTAGACTGATTAAATTGTTATCCAAAACTCTTTTAGCTTTTAAATGGTTACACGACAATGGGCTTACCACCTGTTACGTGGGACAAAAATGCGTACGGTGAAATGTGAGCGTATAGTATGCCTCTGCCTATAAAGGCGTGATAATTTGTATGTATGTGTGAATGTAAATGGTCAAAATAACAGTAAAAATCTTTACTCATTTAGGTTACAAGTACTTAACACTTATGAACGTCAAGATTATTGCTCCAACATTTACTGCCGGATTTACAAAGCAATAGATAGAGCCTAAGGAAGAACTTGGCAAATAAAACTCATGGCCACTCTTTTCAAACCGCCCGTAATGACATTAGTTTTATTTACATGAAATTTGGACAGATTATACAATAATGAGTTTATACAAAAGAAACCAAATCAAATCAAAATGTGAGCGTCTAGTTCCCAGTTCTAAGGGCAGCCTACACTTTATGAAGAAGAATCTGGCAAGAAACTACATGAATGCTCTTTTAAAATGTAGGTATGGCTTACAATATTCAAATTACATTGTTTACATCTCATTCACAGAAGGGATAAACAGAGAAATAAATACTATACGTCCTCTCATCGTATACATTTTTGTTGTATTTAACAGCTGGTGAGTCAATTGCGGTATTAAAATGGATAGGCGCAGATTGCCGCCTACAACTTGGCTTAACTTCTGTCATGTTCTTTGCAACCGGGACTAACGGCTTAACGTGCCTTCTAAAGCAGGCAATATAATAGTTTGAAATGCTAAATTTACTGTTCCTGAAAACATCAATGTTGTTAAAACCAGAACTCATCGGAAATTGACACGTATTGAAATCGGAAATGTAAAACGCTTCAAATGCAAATGAATCTCAATAAAAGCGCAATAGATGATGCGATGGGGCTCAACTAAGATCTTTGGGCCTATGTCAGCATTACCTGCTGACTATCAGACGAGGTCGTGGCAAAGAATAGAAAAACACAGGGTTGAGTTTCGAGTATTCTTACTTTTACAAACCCGTTTGCTCAACATGATACAGTATGGCCAATTACCCTCTCATAGTGACGATAATTAAGAGGAGCATACATCCATCAGTGATCTGCAATATTCTGATTTGATTTGACTAATTGAAAAGAACGCTTCCATTCAGTGGTCCCATTGGATGTCCCATTGCTTCATTACCGTGGTCCCTTTGGCTAATAGAACCTAATTTGATAATGTAATGTTTTCATGGTCCCACAATGGGACATCTAATGGGACCACGGAATGGAACCACAAAAGAAGTTGCAGATAAAATACGCTTTCACTTATTTAGCCTTTGCCACTTATTTAGCACTTATCAAATCTTAATAGGGATTAAATGCAACTAGGAGTACGCTAAAACCCAAAATGAAGAATTTAATGGCGCTTCATTCTGCATAACGCTCTTTAAATAATAATTTCAGTTGTTATCATAATGTACCGCCTTCTCTTGCCCTTGTGTATTCCCAGTTGCCTTCAAATCCTACCAGGATTTGGAGTCTGTCGGTTTACTTTTACTTGGCTGCTAATAGTAGACATCGTTTGAGTTTTAGTTTTTGGCATCGTTAGAAGCGACTTCCATCTGACTTCCCAACCCCGTGAGATCACCTGAATCGTTACCTCCGTCCGTAAGTTAACTGGTGCACAGCTAGCGGGTTAGGTCGCTTGCGCCCTGGATATGTAGATAGGTTACACCAATAATCAGAATACACCAACTTGTACTATACCAACAAAAAATCAATAGTCCAACTTGTTGCCATGTGAAAATAACATGCGACCATTCGCCGGCACTAAGACTAACACCAACCGTAAAGACGAGGCGCACATCAACCATATCAAAAGCCATAAAATGTCTTATTTTACGACATACTACCAACGGATAGCGGGAGAGAAAAATATTTTACGTAGTCCTCTAACATCTGCACACAGACCGGGGAGGTAATAAAGTTAGGTAAAGCCAGGTGTTAGACGTTTAATTTGTACCTGCGTGCCGTACTACCTCGTGTTGTAACTACTGCGCCCAGCTTCAGTGTACTTTATAATTTGATTGCGTCTGGCCAAGCAAGCTTTCATAAACAAGCTACCGCCTCAGCTCGCAAACATTTAGAGTTTTAGAATTATGTATGTTACCTTGTGCCGCTTGTATTGTTTCACGGAATCATCAGCCATTCCACACAATTGTCACAAAAAGTATTATAGTTTTTTTTTTCAAAACATACATTACTTTTAACAAACATTCGTTACTTACATAAAAATTCATTCGTAAGTCGTGGACCGAAACTGCTAAAGTCAAAAAATTGGTTTTCAAAATCCTCGAGAAATCACTAGTTCTTGTGCCACATTGTAAAACAAAGAAATAATGGTTGCTGACTAAAAATTTTGGTAAATAGGTCGAAAATACCATTGACTCAATATGCCTTCCAAAGTACTTAAAGGCTCGTAAAGGGAAATGGTACTAAAGGATACTCGTGCACAACTATGTGGCGGGGACCGTGGAGGTTGACCTAGATCAATCAGTTCTAAATTCAATCGGATCCGGTTCACTGTACTGCGAAAACATATACTCGAATGCCCGGCATTAAGTTAACTTGCACGTTTGCCAAACAGCGCAAATCCAAATATGACACATATACCTACACTAACTGATTAAACCATACTTTGTTGGCCTTTTCGATATAATAGAATAACTTATTATCAATACTTATTTACTCGTCGAACACAACTCACATTTAAAAGCTCGTATCGTAGTTCAATCAATAACGACGGAAGACAAGATTGGCGCGTGGAAGCTTTTGTAATAAATATCAGAATATTCTTTACGGGTTTTTTTTTTAAAGCCATTTTTCGTATTATGATATGATTGTGATTATTGATATGAGCAATGATATTATACTTAGACAAGATGGTGCTTGGGTGGAGAGGGCACACGGAGCGCCGACGTTTCACCTCGGTCAGCTCCTCACAGGGCATGGCGTATTCGCCAAGTACCTGTGGGAGGTGATGGAGGTGGAGCCGGGCCCCGTGTGACGTCACTGCCCAGGTGGCGTCGTGGACACGGCGGAGCACACACTCGCCGTGTGCCCGGCGTGAAACAGGCCGCGTATCGCCCTCACGGGCATAATGCTGCTGCCAACAGTGCTGGTCCGCCGTCGCCTCGTTTGCTAGTAAGGTGATGGCGGCCAAACGAGAGGCTTTGCGGGTACGGGAGCGTACGGGACAGACGCTCCCGCCCCGCCGAAGTGTTCGGGGGCGACGACGTGCAGAGTACATGCGCGGCCCCGAATGGCGTCTGGCCGTGGACGGAAGGTCGGGCGACCCCGCCCAACTGGTCACTAGACGAAGGGCAGCCTTTCTGTGTTCCACGGGGTGCCCACTTAGCGCAAACCCGTACCGGCCCCTCTCTACCTCCTCTGCTTCCAGAGGGGCGCTCGAGAGCGGAGGAGGTGCGGGCTAGATTCTTCACCTCCTTAGGAAGCTCCGGGGTGGTAGCTTTTCGGCCGCCCCGAGACGGAACCCTCCACTCTGGGGTGCCTCTTGCTGGCTCCGCAGTGATTTAACCTCCGGTTAGGCGGGAACCTACCCTGCGAGTCAGTTTTAAGGTGAGGCGGAACACAGCGGTGTTTAGTGGGTAGGACGGCTCCTCACTCGCGGGCCGGGAGCCCCACACACCGTCCCTGCTGCCCCCGCAGTAGGGATGACGGTGCGTAAAGGCATTCACCGCGTTCCCAAAAAAAAACACACTAAGCTATAAGCTTGTACTATGATGTCTAGACAACTAATATACATACTTAAATAATTCTAAATACATACATTTTTAACATAGGAAACACCCAAACTCCAAAACCAACATTTGTGGATCACACAAATATTTGTTCCGACCCGGGAATCGAACCCGGGATCTTAGTTTCGGAGCTTAGTTAGAGTTAGATGGCACTGTGTAAATACACACAATATTTATTTTATTTTCAATTTAATTCGGATCAAAAATTCAACCAATACCACCGATCAACCCCATTATTCAACAGATATGAGTATAACCGATTTCTTTCTTTTAACTAAACTCAAATATCGCTTCGTGGCGTCCGTTTTCATTCGATAAAAAGTAGAACTGCAGCGAGAAGTGAAATTAAATTCGGAAAAAGCCCTTAAAAATGTTTTGAAGATTGAATTATTCGTTGGCGTATCTATTATTCGAGTATGTATCGTTTCTGAAGGAGTATCTTATAAGGGCGGTAAAATAAATTTGGATAAATAACTATTTTGTGTGTTTCCGATAGTTTTCCGGTACTTCTTTGATACAGTAGTATAATTGAAAGATGAAAAAGTTACAGTTTATGGTATATCCATTTAGGAGCGTTTCCGTTCTTCGCAAAGTACGTAAAACACAATACGTCGCCGTAACCTTGTTTGCCATGTCGTAGTATAAAAAAAACATTCCGAAGCACGGAAACGTGAGTTCCAGGTGCCAATAATATGGAAGTTGTTAAATCAAGTTGGAAGACGAACGACAAGATGGACGACTTCATAATTTCCCTAAGTCTGTTTCAACACGACAATAGGCTCACCACCGTATTTGTGGGACTAAATACAGTTAGAAATGTGGGGGCAGTATGTTTCTGCACACCCCTTAGGGAAAACTACCGTGTCTATGTCACCGATCCCACGTTAGGGCTCATCTTCTTCTGACCGAAAAATCCCAGTGGCTTCTGAAATTTCAACTATTAAGCCAGAGTCCATTTTCATAAACTGTTGTGAGTTTGTTAATTTTTGTTTGGTCTTTCAACTCCATTACCGTCTAGGATGCGTATTTAGATTCTCAAACGCTACACTAGGATTACATGTAACTAACTTAAAATGAAGATAGTAAGAACCTAAGCCCAAATGAAATATGAAAATGTTTTACATTCTAGTAACATAGACTGTGACGATAGATTGCAATCTGGAACACCGAACGTGCCACCGAGAAATGACCTCGATTCCCACTGCAACATGCCCATCATCGCAGACATTGTATCCCGCCATGTTTCGATTAACCCTCCACAATTCATTCCTCATAATATTGGACTTAATTATAATATTGTGGTAGATACAGTTTTTTTACACTGCGCTCTAGAGCCCAAAAGTAAAATATATTTTTAAAGACTTAGATATTAAACATAGGAAACACCCAAACTCCGAAACAAACATTTGTGGATCACACAAATATTTTTTCTGACCGGGAATCGAACCCGGGACCTCAGTCGCGGTAGTCGCATAAACTACCACTGCGTTACCGAGGCAGTCAATACTAATTATACTTCATTTAAATAGCATCTAAATGTGGAACCAAAACAATTTTGATATTTAAAATGCCAAAGTAAAAGTTTTATTGGTCATATCTAAGATTTCTAAGATAAAGAATAAAAACATATGGTAATTTTTTTTTCGAAATGTTTATGACATTTCAATATTAGTCATTAGAACGAATGACTCACTATATTAATTTATTTATTATTTATTATGTACAGTGGTGATTGCTACTCAAACTATCGCAGTAAGAATAAAGATTACTACCACCAAAGCATGATGATGCAGTAATGACAACATGCTTATCAGCGAGTTGGACTTTGAGGCAACCGGCATTCTTCAATTTTCTCCATTTAAATTATGTTGTCGGTAACTGACTGTTCGCAACTTCGCGATTTCATATTGCCATATACTCGATAAATTTAATGTATTGACTAAAATTTTTATTTTGATATGATAGAGTCAGTTAGAAAGTGGTTAGGTTACTTTATTCATTAAATTTAAGGCTTCAAACAAACTTAAGATCCACATAGAACAAGCCCATACAGTCGATGAGATAAGGGACTGGCTAACCTAACATAAATATATTAATATATTATATTGATCTCAACTTACAAGAACACAAGTGTAGAGCTTTTATCTTTCCTCAAAATTGAGGCAAAGTTGAATTTCAAACTGGAACAATGCTAATCCGTCTTTTATCATGCACAGGTGTTACTTAACAAAGTCTCATACAAAATAGTATTCATTATTCTAAAACAAGAGAAAATTATATGGTGAATGAAGACCCTAATTCTCATTGGCTTAAATACATCTCTTAGAACCAAAAGCTCCAAAACCAACCAACCATCCGACTTCATACACTCATCCAGTGAAACTGAGTGCAGCGTTTGTTCATTCGCCACAATTGAAATGCTAATGTGACTCCGCTCCTATTCTAATTGCCATGCAAATGTTGGAGAAAGCTCCATACTGAAATGTTTATAGGTCGACAAGGAGGTCGAATTGCCTCTAAGAGGTGATCACTGTGGAAATTGTTCTTTCAGTAGCTGTCACTGAGAAAATAATGAGAATGTAATCTAGTTTGTAGTTTGGCTGCAGTGAGAATCCGACTTAATACGTTGTTGGAATGATAATATTGTAATTTTGAGTTTGAGGCGACATTGAGTATATCTCGCGCACATTTTATCCTTCATGAATTGAGAGAACTGCGTTTGTTATGATTCAAGATGACTCATGTTTGTAGGTTAGAGAGACTGCAATGTACAAAACAGTTTATATCTGAAAACACATCATATTTGTACACTACTCTCTATCTACTGAATATTTAATTCTATAAAATATGAACACCAAAGATAAATACGCTAAACGCCCGCTATTAATGTCATCATTCCAATAACATGCTCCTTAACAGCTTCAAAGAAATAAACAGCAAAATAAGTTATCTGAGTTATCTGAGGTAAAAGCAACATGCGACTTTTTTTGCGGGAAGACCGATGAACTGAGTACCAGAGTCACTGAAGTTGAGACCAAAATTGTGGGACATGAAAAACTCGAAGAGCAGGTGGGCTGTCTTCAAACTGAATTATTAAAAGTGAGACATGATCTAGCAGCCTGTGAGCATCGTTCTCGTCTAAGTAACGCTGAGATTAAGGGAGTACCGATGAAGAAAGAGGAGAATTTATTGGCCATAATTGAAGCCATTTGTCGTAAAATCGGTTACAATATCCCTAAACTCCAAATAAATTATATATCACGGGTCCCTATCTACAATTCTAAAGACAAGTTGATAATTGTAAGTTTCATGAACAGATATATAAAAGAGGACTTTATGGCAGCTGCGCGCGCAGTCAGGAACTTGACTACGGCTGATATTGGTTGTCAAGGCATATCGCAGAGGGTCTATATAAATGATCATCTCAGTGTCGATCATAAAAAGTTGCTGAGTCGCGTGAAACTCATTGCCAAGGACAGGCACTATCAGTTTGTGTGGATAAAGCACGGTAAAATTCATGTACTTAAGGACAGGAAATTATTAATAATAAGGAAAGAATTAGATTTAAACAAGATTATTTAAGGTGTTTATTACATAAATGCTTATCCTTCTTTCTGTCTAATACTAACCTTTTTTGTATACTTTTAAAACAAATAACAATTGATTGTAGTTTTACCTGCTTTTGTCACTTGAATAAACAACAAACCGGTTTCTATTGTTCGTCCTCTGACCGAACCTGTCGTCTTGTTAGATTATTAGGCCCAACACATAATTATCGTTGCGTCTCGCTTGCAGGTATGGATTGTGAAATTGCTGGATTATGCATCTCATTTTATAAGAATGTTGTTTGCAACTTTAGTTCTCGATATGCCTATAGTCTTTGTGGATTGTATGGATTGCAGTCATATCTTAATTTTCGTGTGATACGTGGTGCTGTCGCGCTTCAAATATTCTGTGTCGTTATTACTAATAGTTCCTACTGTATAATAAACTATTTATTTAGAATACCACAACCTTCAATGTTTATATTGCTATTGAGTTTTTTGAAAACTTTCATCAGTGTTGGTCAGTGATAAACAAAACACTCTAACCGTGTACTACCAGAATGTGCGTGGACTTAGGACTAAAACAAATAAATTTTATCGTGAAATGTTATTAGGGTTTTATGACATTATAATTTTAACGGAGACGTGGTTGCTTGACGGTATTCTAAGCACTGAACTATTTGACGAACGTTATATTGTCTGGCGTCGAGATCGCGACTATGACTTAACCGGTCAGACAAAAGGTGGTGGTGTCCTGGTGGCAACTCGTAAAGACTTGCCTGTCATGCCTCAACCTCTCTTCCACAGCTCCGCCGAAGATTTCTGGATCAGTATACGGTTGAAAAAACCGCAATCACGTACATATTTTAATTTATACCTTTGTGTTGTTTACCTATGTAATCAGAAAAGAGGCCTATCTTTTTCATGTCAATTGACTAACTTCCTTAATCGGTTGAATCAATCAGTAGTCACACACGCGTCTAGTAAATTTCTGATAATTGGTGATTTTAATTTGAGTGGAATTAAGTGGTCGCCCTCCGATGGTAATACTTATCTACCGAGTAATCATACTTCGAAAGATGAAATAGCACTGGTAGATGAGTTGTGCATTTTAGACTTGGGTCAGTTTAATGGGGTGCGTAATAGTCTTAATAGGATATTAGATTTGGTAATATCAAACGCACTCTGCGAGGTCTCAAAGTGTTTAGATCCCTTGGTCCCCATTGACATCCTACATCCAGCGTTAACTATAAGTATGGGATTTGTTGAAAAGCCCGTTCTTGGTCAAAAGTCTCGTACTATTTATTTATTTGATAAGGGTGACTACAATTCCATAAACACGGTAATAAATACAGTGGACTGGGAGAAAGAATTTTCGAGCCGTACTGTGGATGAGGCAGTGAACTTCTTCAATGATTCAATTGCGGAGTTGCATAAAAGATATATTCCCATTAAAACCCTGAGAAATAATAAATATCCGCCATGGTACTCATTCACCCTTATTAAATTAATCAAGGAAAAATATAAATATTTTAAGAAAATGCGAATTTATGGCAATCTATCTGACCGAGCAACATTTAAGTACCTTCGCGATCAGGTCAGGGCCCAAGAGTCTATCTGTTTTCAAAATTTTATACAGCTCACTGAAAGTTCCATTAAAAATAACCCTAGACACTTTTGGAGTTTTGTTAGGAAGCGCTATAATACCAATGCCATTCCTAGCACATTAAAATTTAACAACACAGTCGTGACGGCTGGTGAGGATATTTGTGAAGCCTTTTCAACATACTTTCGTTCAAATTTTTTAGATTCCACTAACACTGCTCCCTTGCCAGATCCACTAACTTCAGATGGGTCTATTGTTGCTGAATCTATTGCCAGTATATCGCGGATAGATGTTAAAATGGACCAAGTCACCAACCTTATTAAAAAGCTGGACTTAACAAAAGGAGCTGGTCCTGATCATATAACAGCTAAGTTTTTAACACAGTGTATATCGTCCATACCTCATCCAATCACGTTTCTTTTTATGAAATCCCTTTTATCTTGCACTGTTCCTAAAATTTGGAAATCTGCGTTTATAACCCCCGTACACAAAAAGGGATCGAAAGCTGAAATTGACAATTATAGACCGATATCAAAACTATGTATAATCGCTAAACTATTTGAAAGAATAGTCTACAACCAGGTTTATTCAGCTCTCAGCATCTCTTTTAGTCCTTTCCAACATGGGTTTTTAAAGGGACGTTCAACCGTTACTAACCTTGTGCTACTCAACGATTACATAACTGACGCGATGGATAGAGGTAGCCAAGTGGAAGTAGTTTATACAGACTACAGTAAGGCGTTCGATCGCATTGAACATAAACGACTTGTTTCCAAGCTGGGCCGTATTGGAGTGTGTGGGGACCTACTAAGATGGTTTTCCTCTTACATTGAAAATAGATCACAAGCGACAGTGGTCAATAACTACATTTCAAGCTGGATTTCTGTCCCAAGTGGTGTTCCCCAAGGTTCCCTGATCGGCCCTCTGTTGTTTATTTTGTATATTAATGATATAGACTCTTGCCTTAAGTCCTCTAAACTATTATGTTTTGCTGACGACATGAAGATTTATACTACTGTCTCCTCAAACAGTGACGTAATGGCACTTCAATCAGACCTATTTAAACTCGAGAGCTATTGTAAGTGTAATAAACTAGATCTCAATCCTAATAAATGCTCTATAATCACGTACACTCGTAAAAGACTACCTATCTCCACGGGCTACACGCTGGGTGACCGAAACTTGAGTAGAAGCTGTTCCATCAGAGATCTGGGAGTCCAGCACGATTCCAAACTATTATTTGACGAGCATATTGAAAACATAGTGAAGAAGGCCTCCAAAGCATTGGGCTTTATAATGAGAGTCTCCCAATGCTTCACGCAAGCAAAGACCCTAAAAATCTTGTACTGTATGTTCGTACGCCCACATTTAGAATATGCCTCACAAGTCTGGAGCCCGTGTTATGTTAGATATATTGACCGAATTGAGAGTATTCAGAGGCGTTTTATTAGGTATTTATGTTTCCATCAGAAAATCCCTTATAACTCGGCCAATTATCTAAATCTTTGTAAAAAATATCACTTATTGCCTCTTGTTTAACTCCGTGAAATCGCTGACTGTATGCTGTTGCATAAGGTTGTAGATAATGCTATTGATTGTGCCGACCTTCTAAGTAAATTCTCTCTAAATGTCCCAGCAAAGTTTATAAGGTTTAACCCACCGATTCACGTTCCACGTGCACATACTAACTACAGAAAGAATACCTATATTGTGCGAGCGAGCCGTAATTATAATAGACTATGTAAGCAACATGATTTTGATATTTTTCACACAAAATTGACATCATTGAAGCGTTGCCTGTCCGAGAACTTTTTCTTCAATTAATGATAGTATCACTGTAATGTATTTAATATTTGTTGTTGGTCTGAGTGTCACATGTATTGTATCTTAATTTGCATATATAATCCATAACCATAACGTACTATATTGTGGTAAAAGTTGTTTTCTCATGGGATGGTTTACTTGTAGAATGTACCATTATCGTAATATTTGTAAACTGTAATACATCTACCTAATTATTCACACATATAAATTTAGAATAATATCTAGAAGTGAGGATTTGTAATTGGCTGTCAGATATCTATGTTGTTTAATAACACGTTATTGTAGCTGTAAATCTTCCATGTACATTAAATAAATAAATAAATAAATAAATAAAATTGCGCAGTATACAGATAAGGAGACCTTCTCATAGTTCCTATGTTGAAGGTATTGCCTTCTGTAGCTGAAAATAATATTAATTTCCCTTTAATAATAGAATAGCTTTTAGCTAAGCTAAGAGTGTGTTCGGAGCATTATTGTAATGACCCAGAAATGAACTAAGTCTGACACCGCAACCACTAGATATAGAAATTGATATTCTCATGAAATCATTATTCAACAAGTGTTTGTACCTAATCAACGGAGAACATGATCCCAAAATAACAGGATAATTTCATTACCCTAATCATTCTCGCTCCAACTACGTTCGACGTAAGTTCGTGGCTCCACATCAAAAGTCAACTACTGCAATGTCCGCTGTCATTGGTCGGATTTACGGGTTGCCAATCAGATTAAGTACGCCTGTCTCCACGATAACATAGAGATGCCTGTTTTGTGGTCACGTAGCCTTTGTTAGAAATCCGTAGGCAAGAACATTTGCCCAATGGTTGGCTATACAGCCATCAATAAAATGCTAGTGTTCTATTTTAAATTTCGTAAAGAAATTTTGATTATTGAAAGCATACATATATAATGTGGAGATCAGGATCAAGAAGTGATCAAGACTCCACAGAGCAAACCACCTAACGAAAGCTGCTTAAAACATTGATTATTTACAAAGAAAGCAGGGCTATGAACGCATCACTTATGAGAAAGAAAAAAATTGGTACCAGGACCAATTATTTTAAAAAAAATTTAGTTAACCGTACAATCCTTGATGGTGAAATGATATGTAAGTGGGATTTTAGAATGTTAAATTTTTGCTTCGTCAACATATTTTTCTGTTCATAGTATTCTTAGATACGGCTGATGCGCTATATCGGTCCCTATGAGAAAATACATAAACTTACTTTATTATCTATAGTATGCGTCCTTATACGATGCACGATAAAAACTGTGGATATACACCCGTTTCAGAGAAATTAACTACGAAGATTAAATTTGATCATTTCTTTTTATGTTAGTGTGACTTTCTTTGCTCTGATAAAGATGTGTGTGTGTGTGAGTGTGTGTTTGTGTGTGTAAATATCACAAATCCCATAAATATCAAAAACAAAGCTATATTTATATTTCATTTCCACCTAATAAACCAAATATATTTCCTTTATTAAATGTATAAAAGCAAAAATCGTTCCGAGTTTCAATCTGGCTATTGCAATCTTGCCACAATTGCAGCTCTTTTTATCCCGCACAGTTGAAACTAATCCCGTATTTAATAGCCCGTGAAGCTCGCAGCTCGTTTAAGGTCCTGTTTTACTTAGTTACGAGTCTGAGGAACAATCTGCAAAAGTTTTACAAGAATTATTACAGTCTTAACTAACTTTCAAAACGTATATAGTTTTCTAACTGTCTAAGGGGTAATTTTAAACTTGACTGTCAGAGTTTAGTAACATTTAAACTTTACAGCTCTTATGAAGTTACCCAAATTGTTTAGACAGGGAATATAACTTTTTGTTACAGAATTTTCTAGGTGTCAATAATAATGCTTAAAATGCCGATGTACATTATTATTATGTACATAAATATCGTTGGGACAACACACACAACGCCATCTGATTCCAAACTAAGCAGAGCTTGTACTATGGTAACCAGATAACTGATAAACATAGGTACTTACATATTTCTAAATACATACATATTTTAGATAAATAACACCCAAATACAGAATAAACCGTCATGCTCATCACACAAAGTTTTATCCTGGGTGGGAATCGAACCCATGACCTATTGCATAGCAGTCGGTAACACTTGTCGGTCGGTAATAGTTATTATCACGCCTGTTTCCCATCGAAGTAGGCAGAGATTATGGTTTTGGCAAAATGTCTAACACCGCTGACAGCATACACTTGCTGTATATTATTTTCTAAAACTAGTACATTTATGGGGGATGAAGAGTAGAAGCGTGCACGTCGCCATCCCTGCCAGCTACGGCTGCAATTCTACTCCAACACGAGTGCCACCAGGGCGAATACTGCTAGGGCGTGCCCCCGAGGCGACGCGCACTAGTTCGTCCCCGCTGGTGCGAAAAGTGTGAGCCAGAGCGGCGTAGGGGACCGCCACCCTACACGCGCGGCCCGACAAGGCGGGAAGTGGAGGATGGAGTGGAGGGTAGCTGCGTGGAATGTTAGGGGAGGAATGACAGATAAGATGAATGAGTTGATGGATGTTATGAATGAGAGAAAGTTAGATGCAGTGTGCTTGACAGAGACCAAGCGCAAGGGCAGCGAAGTCTTGGAGCTCCCGGGTGGGATGCTCGGGCTTTGGTCTGGAGTACCAGAGAGCGAGCATGGCAGTCGGGGGGTTGGAATTTTGGTGTACTCGCGATTGGCCTCCGCTATGTATGAGTACAAAATGGTAGGTCCTAGAATCCTCTGGATCCGTGTAAAACTTGGTTTGACGAAGATTTTCCTGATAGCTGCTTACGCGCCAGTATCTTCGTCGAACGCGAGTGAGCTAGAGGACTTCTGGGAGAGCATGAGAGAAGCTCTAAATGTGATAGAACACTTATAGTAAGTGGAGACTTGAATGGATGGGTGTGTACCGCTCGCGATGGTTTTGAGTCGGTACTCGGGAAGTATGGGGATAAAAGGCTGAACGACGCTGGCAAGCTAATACTGGCATTTTGTAAGGAACAGGATTTGTTTGTGGCGAACACATTGTTCAACCACAAACAAATTCATATGTATACGAGGAGATGTAAGTCAAAGAGAAGCATGATAGATCTATTCCTAATGGATAGTCGGCTCCGTAAACAGGTGATGGACACAAGGGTTTATCGAGGCGCTGAGCTGGGATCAGACCACTACCTAGTCATAACTAGGATTAGGGGTCTGTTCGCTGGTTGGCGTCATCGTACCGAGTGTCCTGAGCTTGAGCCGACTTATAGCATCAAAAGCTGGAAGCTGCAGGATGCATCCATTAGGGATAAATATAATGAAAGGGTAGCCGAAAAGCTTGGCGACGTCAATGTAAGCAGTGAGAATGTGGAAAGTGTATGGCAGAACCTTAGGGATAGTATGATAAATGCCGCTGTGGAAGTGTGTGGAGAAACGAAAAGAGGCAGTAGTAATAAACGTGATGCATGGTGGAATGATGAAGTGAAAGAAGCAGTTCGAATGAAGAAGAAAGAATGTCTAGACTACTTAGCCTCGCGAAATGATTTTAATATGAAAGAGAGATACAAGCTGCAGAAAGTTGTTCGGCAATCTGCAGTATGAATAAAGTGCTTAGTGTTAACAATGACGTCCTAACAGACCAAACTGACGTCCTGCAGAGATGGAGTGAATATTATGGAAAGATGTATGCAAGAAAAGACAGAGATGCCACATCGGGAAGTGGAGCTCACTTCGATGCTCCGAAACCCGATTTCTATGAAGTCATTAGTATGAAATAAATAGAACAAGCGATAAGAAGTTTGAAATGTGGTAAGGCTGCGGGAAAAGACAGAGTTACTGCTGAGATGATCAAGTACGGTGGGTCGCGTGTCTGGGACACACTATGTCTGTTATGCAACTTGTGCTGGCGGACGGATGAGGTCCCGGATGACTGGCGAGTAGCAGTTGTAGTACCTATTTACAAAGGGAAAGGCTCGCGCCTAAACTGCTCCAGCTACAGGGCGATCAGCTTGGTCAGCTTAGCTAGTAAGGTGTATGCAAAGGTTATAACGGCACGAATACAAGAAAAGTCTGAAAGGTATTTATTGGAGGCTCAATGCGGATTCCGACGTGGAAGAGTTTGCATGGATCAAGTGTTTTCTCTCCGCATGATCGCGGAAAAGTTTTTGGCTGTTAGCCAGAAGGTTTTCTGCGCTTTTGTGGATCTAGAGAAAGCATTTGATAACGTTGTGAGAGAAACGCTGTGGGACTTGCTGCCCGGATATGGTGTGGACGGCTCGCTACTGCGGGCAATACAGTCGCTTTATAGGGACTGTAAGGCTTACGTGCGAGTAGGGGGGGATGTGTCACCTCTTTTTGATGTCTGTACAGGCGTCAAACAGGGATGTGTCATGTGCGCCTGGCTGTTCATAGTGTATCTGGACAGTTGCCTGCAGAAGTTGAAAGATTTTAATATGGGTGTGAATTTGGGTGACTGTACAGTAAACTGTCTGCTGTACGCTGATGATGCGGTGCTCATGGCCTCATCAGAAGCCGACCTTCAGGCATTAGTCACTAATATGAAAGAGGAGTGTGAAAGTAAGGGTCTTCGCTTGAATGCAAGTAAGACTAAGGTTCTAGTATTTGAAAGAGGTGACGTAAGAACTAAATGCGAGATTAGGGTAAACCAGGAACGTCTAGAGCAAGTGAATGAAATTGTGTGTTTAGGAAGTATGTTTAGCGCGGATGGAAGATGTGATTCGGATGTAGAACGGCGAGTAGCTGCCGGAAACAAAGTTAACGGTGCTTTGTCCCAGTTAGTAAAGCGATAAAGCATCGTAAAAGAAGCACGAATGGCGATTCATAACGCAGTGCTAGTGCCAACTTTGCTTTACGGTAGTGAAACCTGGGTATGTCAGCAGATGCATAAAAGTAAATTGAATGCTGTGGAGATGCGATCACTTCGAAAATTGTGCGGTGTTACCTTGGCCGACCGAATGCGTAACGAAGTGATACGCAATATGGCAGGTTTGAATGAAAGTGTCAGCGTTAAGCTGGAAAAGGGCGTGCTCCGTTGGTTTGGACACGTTCAACGAATTAGTGAGGAACGATTGACGAAGACTAAATATTGTTCAAAAGTAGAAGGTAGAAGGAGTCAGGGTAGGCCGAGACTTACATATGAAGACCACGTGAGCAGATTGCTCAAAAACGGAAAGGTCAAAAGTACTCGGATACCCAGACGTGCGTGTATGAAGCGATTGATGAATCTCGAAGAAGCGAAAGAAGTATGCATGGATCGCGAAGCCTGGCGATCTGTCCTCTCTGACTACCCCGTCAGGGATACAGCGTGAAGATAGTTAGTTAGTTAGTTAGTACATTTATCGTGTTTTATGTGCGAGAGTGGTGGTTTCTTGAATACAAAAGTTGTGTTAACGTGCTATAGTGAAAGATAGTGATATATATATGCAGTGAAATTCGATTTTCTATCTTGCCTTAGCTTACTGAAAACCTCAGTATAACAAACACTGGGTAAGACTGAAACTGACCTTGAAAGACTAGACTTGAGTAATACGACGTAGAAGACGGGGACATTTTAGAAAATAACAAGAATAATGAAATAAATAAGATTTGGCGAAAAGGTTACTAGGTCATAAAATAATTACAAAAATACTAATGAACGCTATGTCTGATTTCTACTTGTCTTTTACTCTAATATCAGACTGCTCTATCCGAGAACGTATAAATTGATTTTAAATATTCATCTCACAATTTACAAATACTCTATAAAATAAGATTTGCCCGATTTATTTGTAAATTTTGCTATAAAATATTTTATACCATGAAAATTCTTTTCTTATTTCAAACCCGTTAAGGTGTCAATAATTAGAGCAGTGACAGCTATTGGGCGTGTAACATTTTATAAGAAGATTAGTTAGAAAAGCTTACCTTACACAAACGTTTAATAAAGCAGTCAAAAGACATTGTAAAAACTAGGCTGGCTTTTCATATTACGTTGTTTAGAGCATTTTCTTTTTTATATAAATTAAAAACTCTCGTTTTAACGCAGATTTTAAACGTCTAAATTAATTATAAACAGTTATTTACTATTATTATTAATCAATTATCTAATAATAAATAAAATAATTGAAAAATAATAAAAAATTAAAGATATATAAAAAATAGCAATTCTAATATAGGTATTTATAACTAATTATTATTTATCATTAAAATATTAATTCGGATTTTTTTAAAAAAGTGTGTGATAATTTATGGAATATGTATTTAGAAGTTAAACTGTATCACATATACCAAAACTCTTTGTTTGTAACAGGAATGATAAAATAGTAAGAAAAAACATCAAAAGAATAAAAACTTCTTTGAATATAGTTGTCTTGGAAACTCTTATCTGCTAACTTCAGGGTGTTTACAGGGTGTCGCTTTTCGTGACGGTCTGCGCGAGCATCTTAAAAATTTACTCACATGATTTTCCCAAACGCGCCGAAAGAAGTATAACTTAAAAAATAAATAAGAAAGATTATTAATTATTATTTAAAAAAATATTGGACTACGTATACTTATATTGCATCGCAACGGAATATGATAGTAATCATATAGCGTTGCGATGCGTTTGCCACGGCCATATTCTCACCACGCCGAAAATCTGGTTAACCCTCGCCTAGAGATGATTCACATCAAAAAAGTAATTACTTATTCTGTCAGTTAACCGTTTCTTTTCAAATACATTTTATTCATATTGTTTTAAACTTTAGAAAGGATTCATAAAACTGGTTATTTCTGTCTGTCTGAGGTCGATACCTACTATAGGACATTATTGCAAGGGCCGGGAAATAGGCAATTGCAGGTCGAGTATAGGTTTGGAGGCAGAGCCGTAGGCGAGGACTTCACTCATTCGAAACAGGCAATTGCAATTGCAAATGTGACTGCCGCGCTGAGCTCCAAGGTTCGAATCCCGGATTAGAACAAATTTTTGTGTGATCCATAAATGTTTGTTTCGGAGTTTGGGTGTTTTCTATGTATAATATTTGTATGTATTTTGAAAAATTTAAGTTTCTTTATTAGTTGTCTAACTCCCATAGCACAAGCTTATAGCTTAGTTTGGGCTAGATTGTGCTGTGTGAAAAAGTGTCCCAGAATCCAACACTCCCACACATAAAAGAAGATAAATGCGAATATTTTAGAACATAATAAACTTACAGTCGTCTAGATCCTATAACACAAGCTTATATTGGCTTACTTTGGGCTAGACGGCGGTGTGTAAAAAAATGCCCCAAAATAAATGTCCCACAGTAAGCGTCCGCTGGAGAAGAATGATAAAAGAAATCCAATCAAAAAGTATCTAATAATCCCAGCACGCCGTTTCATACAACATTGCTGAAGCTTTGTAAAGTTCCAAATTAAAAAAAACGCTCCAGCAATGAATCTCATTTTATTTGTCCTTCAATGCGATACTTCAAGTATTCTTTTTTCAAAATAATGACAGTATTTCCATGCATGATTGAGAAAATACTAATAAATACTCAGAAACAGCTACGAGTATATTTCATTAACAGTACTCCAAAATAAAAATAAATCTAAGTAAACTAAATGAAAATAGTAGTAAATAGAAAGAAAGATACGTAGACAGGAAAAGAGAAAGAGAGAAATATATTCTCATACATATTGCTGTTAAAATAAAATACAATGAAGGAGCAATATATTCTATATCTATCTGTAGCCACAACCTTCGCCTGTCCATATTCATCATGGTACTGGACTCACTACCTGTTACGTGGTTTAACCATGGTACTGTGAAATGTGGACGTACGTATATATGCCTCTGCTACGTCTGTGGGGATAAAGGCGTAAATGAAACAATGAGTGCACAATAAAACGGTATTATTTCAGAAATAGTATTCACATCCAAAAGGAAATTTTCTGAGGCGTACTGGGGGAATACTTAAACAGCTGTAATAACACTTAGTAGAGTAGCTTTCACAGAAAGCATACAAGCTATAAACTTGAAGAGCTTTCGCAGATCAAGTTCTAAGGTGACGCATAACAGAACTCTTTAGATTCTTAATATATAACAATATTATATTATGTTATTTGTGCTTATATCGTCTGTCGTGTAATATACTACAGATATACAAATACTTAGTTGAATTTCTACGAGAATAAATGAAATTAAGAAATCAAATGGCGGGAGAGATAGGTGTCATGAATCAAATGGCGAGAAATGAAAACGCCCCCGGTCAAGTTAAAGGGACTAGTCTATAAATCCATCATTAGGCCTGTCATTTTTAGAGACACGCCCACTATTGGAGCGACATAAGCAGGAGCTGAGTGTCACGAAAAGGAAGATGCATTTGCGAGAACTTTCTTTTTCCATATCCTAATTATATAATATCATTTATTATAGAAGCGGTCGTGGCCCCGCGGTATCAGTGTTCGGTAAACGATCACTGAGGTACGCAACTTTCACTATGGCTGGTCGTCGGATGGGTGACCACTTTGTGGCATTTACATTTGCGAGCGTTTCCGTGCTTCGGAAGGCACGTTAAGCCGTTGGTCCCGGTTGCCAGTAAAATGGCAGTCGTTAAGCCTGGTTGATGGCCTTATAGGCGGGTTAAAAAAAATTTCAACAGCAGGTAGCCACAACCTGCGTCTGTCTATTTCAACACGGCAATGGGCTCACCACCTATTACGTGGGACAGGAATCCAACACGGTGAAAAGTGGGCATACAATATGCCTCTGCCACCCCTTCGGGGATAAGGCGTGATGGATATTTATTTATTTATCATTTATTATCTGGTGTCAAGCTAACCTGAGTACATCAAAAACTTAAACACTTAGTACGTAATAATTATTACAAAAGTAACTAAGACTTGAAGTTTTCCCAAACCGTTTCCTACAGAAACTTGTTCCCGAAACTAAAAGTAGTTGTATGTGTTAAACCAGGATGCTAGCTATCTGTGTATCAAGTTTCAGACAAATGCAGAGAACGTGGCTGATTAACAAACGTCTTCAGAAGCTTTCACATTAGTTTATAATTTAGTAGGAATTTGATGAGAAAATACAGACATTGTGGGTGTTGTGTGTAGGCCGACCGACATTAAAACACATTATCAAAATTGTGACGACCAAGTGCGGGTAGTTGGAAAAGCACTCGCGCTTCGACAGAGGCGACATTGAATGCATCAATCAACCCGTGACCACGGCTGGTGTAATCCGGTCGAAACGTCGGGAAGTATAAGGTAGGCTTTATACCTAATAATATACGTCGCGAATAAGACCCGAAATATCATAAATATTAGTAGGAATAGATTATAAGGGCGGCATAGGAAAAATGAAAGGAGCAGCGACTGAAAATAATTAATTAAATTAGCCGCTTTACCTACTCTTCAAAGTTCATGAACTGCAAATATTGATTAAGTACAAAGTAATGGGTAAGTTCAACCTCAAAACGTGCGGTATCGTCTCATCTCTCCCAGTATTATACAACAAACAACAGCTGAGCTAAGGAATAGTTCCCGTAGGATATTGTTTGCCAAGAATGTCAGCCACGCACGCTTTATCGTGAAATTATTTTATGATTATGACATACGTTCATACGCAAGCAGTATAAAATTGTCTAAGCAAGAATCTTTAATATTTTGGTTAAGTTTTATACGTTGCCCGTGTATTGGCGTAGAATAATTTTTGGTAATCTAGAATCTAGATATTTAATATCTTTATATATTTTATAAATATAATTAAACTAACTATCTTCACGCTGTATCTCTGACGTGCTGGTGAGAGAGGATAAATCGCCAGGTTTTACGATCCAGGCATACTTCTTTCGCTGCCTACAGTATGCACGTCAGTGTATCCTTGCCGTTTTTGAGCAATCTGCTTACGAGGTCTTCATATGTCTCGGTCTACCCTGACTTTTTTCTACCCTAATATATTTACGAGTATTCTTCGTCAATCGTTTCTCAGTCATTCGTAGGAAGTGTCCAAACCAACGGAGCACGCCCTTTTCCAAGCCAATGCTGACATTTTTATACATTACTTATAATTATGAAATACATTTATACATATAGTACAAAATTACCTACGAAAGAATTGTTGATATTTATTTTAAATTTTCTTACATACCCTGTGATTTGCCATAGAATAAGTTTTGATGATCTAGATGCATGCATGATCTAGATGTTAGCAATGTTATTTCAAAGATATATTTCTAAAACTAAGGTATGTAATCCCGTACAGTAAACAATGAACATTGTATTCGTGACACTCGTGTGCCTCTCCTATAGAACAAGGAATCAATGTCACTTTCTCTACTAGAGACGCCTTTATTTCATATAACCAAGTGTGTCAGGGGACAATCTTTACTTATACAATTACACTATTTACTACAGACGAATAGAAGGCGACTGACAGGCTGGATATGAGATTTTCGCCTACAACTAGAGAAAACGTGGCACGCGGTATTATTTTTACTTTCATCTCTATTACGGCACGAGCGAGAGGAAGCGAGCAAAGTATTGGGAGGGTGATATTCCTTCTTTTTTTCTTTTCGATTCCCGGGTCGGAATAAATATGACCACGCTCGTCAAACGTATTAGTATAGGGTTTTATTGTGGGTAAACCGAGCTACACTCCAAAACATCAAACTGGAAGCACACAGCAAATGCTTTAGGAACCCATACATTTAATAGTACGCCAATACATTCGGCTATTTATAAGTATGAGCGCATAATATGATTCTTAAGGCATTTGTTGGTTCTTTTTATACCACTGAGGTGACAGACAAGCGTGCGACC
This sequence comes from Thumatha senex, assembly GCA_948477245.1. NCBI lineage: Eukaryota > Metazoa > Arthropoda > Insecta > Lepidoptera > Erebidae > Thumatha > Thumatha senex. Next base: position 12,531,566 of record OX419735.1, read on the forward strand.
TGGTGGAAAGTGGTCACCGTAGCCTATGGACGTTTGCAACACCAGAGGTGCAGCACTCGCGCTTTTATAAACCTTCTATAACCCCTTTTGAAGAACCTAATACTGTAGACGTTCGGAAAAAACTCAGGCAGGTTCCTGATTACTGCTGTAAGTTGCGACATGTACACCGCTTGCAGTTGAGATAGTATTGGACGGTAAAGATATCAATAGGGCCCTATTACGCTATTAAATACATTGTATACATCGATTTGATATACAGAGCACGGTACTAACTGACCTCTTTAATAAAGTACTCTAATATGTAAGAGATAATGTAGGCTACATTATCTCTCTAAAAAATAAAGTGAACCTATTTAGAATAAAGAAAAACATGTTCATGTTTCTTTTTTTATGGAGTGTCTCTGTCGCGTTTGATTGTATCTGTGTTGATTTGTTTGCCGCAATGGAATTTGTTGAGATACTTGGTAAATCCACGACATGACTGACAAGAAAATCTTAATGGAAATTTTGATTTCTTTGTATAAGCTTCTCCTTTTCAGGGAAACTGAATGCTGCGAAACGTCTTTGTCAGATTTACGTAGTTATTATTTACATTTTAAATTGTGTCAAAATATTAGGACCTCGTGGAAATAATAAAACTAACTATCTTCGTGCTATATTCCTGACTAGATTGTCAGAAAGATCAAGCCAACACCTTTTCCCGATGTGTACAATGCTTCATCAATGCTTCAACTCTTAAGATAACAGATAATTGCTACACACCAAAGTCAAAAATTATTATCTCAAGAAAAAAAAAGGCATTGGGTCATTGAATATAAGCTCACTATAAAGCTTTGATTTAATCGGAATCAGAGTTTTATTATCGTTTGGAGAATATTTTTCTCCTTTACCGGAAATCTAAATACAAAAGCAGACAACATTCGCTCGGCCTCATTAAGTTTAACTATTGGCTAAGGGTTTAGCTGCTCCCGCAGAACAATTGCGTTCTTGTTGACACAGACCTACAATGCCTACATTTCTATCTAGATATACCCTGATTTTAGATTTATTTGTCGATACTATACGAGCATCAAGAGGCATGCAGGCTTGCTTTTTCCAGTATACGAGTATGATATTCATTTGTATTCCATGTATATTCGTAAACATGTACGCATTAAGAGAATTATTCTTAGTTTGATTTGACGTTGGTCTACCTCTTTTTGCACGACCTAGCCGAGGAGGTTTAACAAGATGCTTCTTACTCACGTAACCGGGTTCTCACGGGACATTTTTAACTCGTAACCGAATAGGGCACGCGCCCCTAACAGCAAAGGCTAGTCTTCTGAATCGATCAGGATTTGAAACCGGGTCCTTGCTAACTACTTTAGTACGATAAGCTATTGACACACGCACGACATTACTGAAATATTCCTTCTAAACGTCTTAGGGTGACATAGGCTTCAACTACTGTCACTTATGTAAGTTACTGCCTCGGTGTCGCAGTGATAGTGTATGCGAGTACCGCGACTAAGGTCCCGAGCTCGATTCCCGGGTCATCAAAAATATGTGTGTGATCCACAAATGATTATTTCGTAGTTTGGGTGTTTTCTATGTATAACATGTATGTCAGTATATCAGTCGTCTAGATCCCATAACACAAGCTTATATTAGCTTTCTTTGGCTTACATTATATTTTATTAGCTTAAATTTTTTTATCTGTGTAAAAAAAAATGTCTCACAATATTCATAACTTATTCAGTATGTCACAAATATGAGGATTGCGTCCTGTTTGTGTCGGTGAAGCACCAGCCATGCCGCTCAGTCACATAAAAGGACAGCTTACGCTGCGTCGTCTGCCAGTTCATGTCAGATCGCCCATACGACTGCAATGACGTGCTTTAACTTACAATGCATGATATTCGACTCGCGAGCAGATGTAGGTCATAAGATATTTAAACATCATATTTGCATTAATAAAGTAACCATTAGGAATCTATCAGCGATGCAAAAAATATGTGTGTGTACCAGAGTACACAGGTAAGAAGTGAAACTTCTTAACGACATTTTTTTTTAGCTATTCTATTTATCTCGAAGAAAGAAGAAGCGCTCGTGGACCCGTTGACTCAGTGGTCTGTAAACGATCACTGAGTTACGCAACTTTAACTACGGCTGGTCCTCGGATGGGTGACCACTTTGTGGCATTAACATTTGCGAGCATTTTCGTGCTTCGGAAGGCACATTAAGCAATGGTCCTGGTTGCCAGTAACATGGCAGTCGTTAAGTCAAGTTGAGGGCCTCATGGGCGGTTGAAAAATTGCAACAGCAGGTAGCCACAACCTGCGTCTATTTATTTCAACATGACAATAGGCTCACCACCTATTACGTGGGACAGGAATACCCATGGTGAAAAGTGGGCATATAGAATGCCTCTGCCACTCCTTCGGGGATAAGGCGTGATAGATAAATAAATAAAATTTCTCAAAAATTTTTCAAAAGAAGCGCTCGTGGCCCCGCGGTCTCAGTGTTCTTTAAACGATCACTGAGGTACGCAACTTTCACTATGGCTGGTCGTCGGATGGGTGACCACTTTGTGGCATTTACATTTGCGAGCGTTTCCGTGCTTCGGAAGGCACGTTAAGCCGTTGGTTCCGGTTGCCAGTAAAATGGCAGTCGTTAAGCCTGGTTGAAAGCCTTATAGGCGGCTTAAAAAATTTCAACAGCAGGTAGCCACAACCTGCGTCTGTCTATTTCAACACGGCAATGGGCTCACCACCTATTACGTGGGACAGGAATCCACACGGTGAAAAGTGGGCATATAATATGCCTCTGCCACCCCTTCGGGGATAAGGCGTGATGGATATTTATTTATTTATTTATTAATAAAATTTCTCTCACGTCGGTAAAGAAGTTTCACTGCAATAATTCAAACTCTTCCAGTTGATTTATATGCGCTGTCTCAATAAGTTTACGGTCAATTTAACGAAAGAACTTATCCCGAACTTTGATGTACCGCCGACCTGGAACTAATTAGAACTAGGCGCAAACGGCCCTCTCCGCCGCAAAGCGTCTGCCTCTCTGAAGTACTCGATCACCACTTATTACGAAACTTGTGCTGCACAAGCTGAGAATTTTAAGAAAATGGGTCCGAAGAGATTCCTAAAAAAAGTTAATTTAATCATGTGGTAAAGTTTTGAACCTTGTTCAACGTACCTTCCGTACATCGAAACTTTTGTAATATTTAAAAAAGTTTTTTTGTTTTTTTTTTGTCACTACCTGCCTGTCGGCCTGTGGTGATACCTAGTGATTAAATGTCACTTTCTGCGTCAGAAAGATTATTGAAAGTGACCCAATATAATAAGCCTCTACATCCGACCACATTTCACCGTGTGCATTCCTTTTTCCACGAAATAGGTGGTGAGTCCAGTTACTGACAACCGGGAACAACAATTTAACGTAAGCAGACGCTCGAAAATGGAAATACCATAGAGCGGTCACCCATCCGTAACCAACCATTGCGAAAGTTGCTTGACGCAGTGATCGCTTACAGAAAACTGAGTGAACAGGGCCACGAGCGAGATAAAACAACATCGTAAATTCAACATTTTGCAAATTCAATATTACGGTCTGGAACTTTAGTTTCAGAATTCATTCCAGACAAACACGTGAATTTTTCTGTACTAACATTATAAAGCTGAAGAGATTGTTTGTTAATTTAGTGCAATACGCTAATTTCAGAACCTACCATTTCAAATCGCAATATTATTTTTGTAGGAAGACTATAAACATAGAAGGACAGAAGAGGAACAGAAGGGCAGAACACTAATCATGAATGTCAACAAATTGGGCATATTTTCATACATTATTGTAAAAGTAATAAACGATGAAATTAAATGGGTGCCACAGAATTCAAAGTAAGTTACGGGCAAAGCTAGACAGCTTATAATGGAATAGCTTTTCAAAAGTAGCAAAATACACAATTACTATCATCACGCTGTATCCCTGACGGGTTAGTCAGAGAGGACAGATCGCCAGGCTTCGCGATCCATGCATATCTCTTTCGCATCCTGCAGATTCATTAATCGCTTCATACATACACGTCTGAGTACCCGAATACTTTAGACTTTTCCGTTTTTCCGTCGTCCTATATGTGAGTCTCGGCCTACCCTGACTTCTAACCTCTACTATTACCTCTACTAATCTTCGTCAATCGTTCCTCACTTTTTCGCTAAAAATACACAATAAGTATGCAATATTACAAACTGTTTAACAAAATAACAAACTGTATAACAAAATAACATCGATCTACGGCAGTCTATGTACAAACTTTCCCATATAACACACTATTCAACAGCGAGATGGAAATCCCAAATCCAAGGCATGTTCACCGGCTGATTGTCCGTTTGTCGCCTCTATTCAATGCAGGGGCTTGGGCCTCTAGCCCTGATACCAATTTGCAGCGAGGCACCCACGTCCCGATATTGTTGTTTTGTACCCTCGTAGATGAATGGGAAATGTCAGTTTGTTTGATTTTTGTACTTAGTAGATGTGGGTAATAATGTTTATTAGATACATTCACCAACAACTTATATAAGAAATATTAGGATTACAGGTACTTAAAAACCTAGGCAATTTTAGGGATTGACAAAAAATTATTACCCTAATTTTTGTTTTAGATTTTGTAAATATAAAGCATTCTAATAAACTAATTAGATTTTTTTTATAATATTCATCTTATTTAACTATTAATGAAATATTTAAAATTTCTATTCTATTTTTTGTATAGTCCGAGACTTTAATTGGTCGTGCTAATTAGTGTCTAGCACATAAGACCATTTAGCATTTTTGTTATCACCTCACTAAAAAGGCAACGGGTTCAAAATTTCTTCCAAATTTTACATCTAATATAGACACATTTGTTTTTTATTTTATTAAATTTCTTCGGCCCTTTAGACCCACCCCAGTTCCGTGCTTCGGAAGGCACGTTAAGTCGTTGGCCCCGGTTGCCAGTAAAATGGCAGTCGGCCAAGTTGAAGGCCTTATGGGCGGCTTAAAAAGTTTCAACAGCAGGTCGCCACAGCCTGTGCTTGTCCATTTCAACACGGCAATGGGCTCACCACCTGCTACGTGGGACAAAAATGTGGGCATACGGTGAAATGTGGGCGTTTATTATGCCTCTGCCTACCCCTTCGGGGATAAAAGCGTGGCAGTATGTATGTGTATGTATTTTTTGTTATAGCAAACTTTGCCGATGCCTAGAATTCTGCCAATGTCATGAACTGCCGTGGAAATGCGTTAAAATTGCATTAAGATAGACGTAATCACGGACATGTAATCGATGGGCCTTAGCCTAAATTCCGTTGCTAGGTAGAGGCGTTACTATCGTAATGCCAACTATGACGCATTTAAACATTAAACGCAAATATTTTCCCTGAAATATTATTAATCCTTTATTATATTCCAATTTTAAGTCATAAGTAGTGACGTGACAGTAACATTATACCGTGAAATGGTATATGATTTAAAACACATTTTAAAAAGTGAACATTATCCATTTGATAAAGCGTTGTAAGCTGCGTAGAGTCCAATCGATTTATCTCTTGAGAGGAGCTACAGACATCAGTTTAATATAAAACTATTTATACATATCTCCACATGAAATCAAACAAGAACGTAACTTGCGTAACACATATTAATTTAATAAATCACACGAGTTGTTACTTTGATGAAGATCTGATGGAAATTTGTATTAACATAACTAGAACACATTACTTACGTACATCAAGTACGTGTATATATATAAGGTACCTACGATACAACACTTATGCCCATTGGGTAAAGTGAAACAGTGTGCGACACAATTTATGCTGATTTTATAACCCAACCATGTGTGAATGTAGTCCAAAGGAATATACTCGTATATCTACGCACTCGTCGACTCGTATAACGTCTACCTGACTTTTACTTATCTTAATCTTTGTAAGAGCCCCTACAAGGAAGTCGAGTTCTGTACGGAACTTCAGTTGTATTTTCTATTTAGTGAAATCTGCTTGTACGAGTAGTGAATTGTTTTTGAAACCTTTTTACTGTCTAAGGCCCACTTGCATGTATGCTGGGGTTAAATAATTAATTAAAGACTTAGTTAACTCGGAATTAAGTAAATAACTTTTTAACCCTAATCATGTCTTGTACAATAGAAAAATATCATCGGGTTAACTAACCCAGAATTTTATGTCACTCTATGTCATCCAAACAAACATTAATGATTAAACACAGAATGAAACATGTATGTCTATCTCTTTTACACTACAGTTTTTCTTACACGAATGAAGGTAACATGACAGCCTAGTGCATTTAAATTTTATCGTATTATGATTGCTCGGTGTGTCACTTTGAGAAGTCCGTGTCACGTGCCACTGCATTGTCTGTCAGCGGCTAACTTAAGGTTAACGAATTAACCCTCAGAAATCGGTGAGTAAAAATTTTAGCAATTTAACCCTAGGTTTACCCAGTTAAGGGTTAACTCGGGGTGATACAAGTCAAATTAATGATTTGACTCGGGGTTAGTCCATACCTCTGAGTTATACACGTTAACCCAAGATGCAAGTGGGCCTTAAAGGGGTTAGGTACAACGTTGAACACACAATCACAGAATTAGTATTGGTAAGTCTTTTTTTATGTAAAACTGAACAACTAAATATATAGCCTTAAAAGTAAGTTCGACATATTATTGAATGGTTTTGACATTTGTATGAAATGGTTTTTATAACTACACTAGCTGACCTGCGCGGCTTCGCCCGTGACAAACTTCGAACTCCCGTCAGTTGATCAGTCACGCCTTTATTCCCGTCACTCCCATTCAATCCCGTCGTTCATTAATTTTACAATAATGTATGAATATTTGTCCCATTTGTTGATTACTGCTCCACTCCTCAGGGTAGTAGCGTGATGAGATAGCCTTTTATCAGTCACGCCTTTATCCCCGTCGCAAAAGTAGATAATAAACGACGGGATTAAATGGGAAATCCCGTCGTTCGTTTATTATCTACTTTTACAATTGTGTATGAATATATGGCCGATTTGTTGATTACTGCCCTGCTCTTTAGGGTAGTAGCGTGATGATATAGCCTATAGACTTCCACGATAAATGCGCTATCCAACACAAATTAGTATAGTTAACTTGATATTATTATTAGTATAGTTACCAAGGAGCAGGACATTTGTTTGAGCTGATTTGATTGACACGTGAGGACTTCGCAGAACTCGCTCGCTATTGGCTAGTCGCGACGTCGCGCTTGCGTAAATCGAAAAAAAAATTTCACAATAAAATGATAATAGTAAGTTAACCTTAAAAGAATATGCTGTCGCAGACATTATTTTAGAACTTTTAAAGGGGAATAATTATGTAAAACATAGTCTTTGCATACCTTTAATCGTTTACGCAGCGTTCGCAACGGAAGCTATCAAAAGGAATATTTTGTCCCCGGTTTTGCCACATTTATCATTGCTGTTCCGCACCTATTGGTCGTAGCGTGATGCTATATAGCCTATAGCCTTCCTCGATAAATGGACTATTCAACACAAAAATAATTTTGCAAATCGAACCTGTAGTTCCTGAGATTAACGCGTTCAACCAAACAAACAAACAAACTCTTCAGCTTTATAATATTAGTATAGAACATAGTTTTTGCGTACCTTTAATCGTTTACGCAGCGTTCGCAACGGAAGCTATCAAAAGGAATATTTTGTCCCCGGTTTTGCCACATTTATCATTGCTGTTCCGCACCTATTGGTCGTAGCGTGATGCTATATAGCCTATAGCCTTCCTCGATAAATGGACTATTCAACACAAAAAGAATTTTGCAAATCGAATCTGTAGTTCCTGAGATTAACACGTTCAACCAAACAAACAAGCAAACAAACAAACTCTTCAGCTTTATAATATTAGTATAGATACACCAAGTAATAAATTCCATTCGAAGGTGTCAAGCACCTAAATCAAAGTGCAATAAAAAATGCATTAAGTTGGTTATGTACGTTCCGATTCGGATTAAATTCAACTTTCAAATTAAAGTATAGACTGCCAGTTATGGAATAATCATTTATCGATTTTTCGAGGTTTCAACCAACACAAGCACTCAAGCTATATATATATTATATACCAAGTTTCACGCAAATCCATTCAGTACTTTTTCAGACAAAAATTGTATGAATCGCATATTCTGCATCACTATTTATTTCATAATACATCTCAATATTTTTTAAATATAAACGAATATGTAGGCATACATAATACAAGTACAGGCACTTAATTCCTTTCCATGTTAATAAAAGCTGCGTTTTACCTCCATTGTTTGTAAAAAGGAGATAAGAGAGGGGTGAAAAGAACCTTTGGTATGACCACAGATAATATAATATAATGTATGACTTACCCTTTTATATACAATATCAGATAAAACAGCGTGTCCGGACTCCGGTGGAGCACCTTAAATGAATCAAGGACCATCTTACTTTCTTATACTTAAATTTATATATCTGAAGCTCGTAGTGGCAGCTGTGGCATAACCCAAACACCTCATGAATTATTTAAAGGGACCCGTTCTCTGTCAGACATTTGAATTATTCGAGTCCCTGTGTATAATTAAATGGCCTCAATGTCGGTGTTACACTTTTACACGCAATCCTTTTGAACTAATTGAGTGTTTGTTTATTTATTTGTCAAATGAAATGTACCTTTCATGGGACAAATAGGATATGATATAGAATATTCAACCTTTCCACTCAATTCGGATAGGGTATACCTACTGAGATTACATATACTGAAGACTGCAATCACCAAATATATTATATTTTTTTTTATTTTTCATATCAAATCATTGTATATAAAACTAATTCTAAGAAAACCAAAACAAAACATCACCGGTTTCGCTTTATATGGCACTATCAAATTTTTAGTTCATACCATGCTTATGTATAGAAAACTACAGTTTTCAATTTAAGATTAAGTGGTCTTCTAGAGGAGTGTTCTCTGCTGATAAAAAATAATGTACCTATGTGTTAGCGAAAAGGGACCCATATCATAATACATATACTTATTGTGGCAAGAAGCTTCTTATCATCAATAAAACTTAAAACGCACCTCTTTGATAATAACTCTGATCTAAATGCTCCAAAGGAATAAATTAATCTTAATAATATTATAAATGTGAAAGTTTGTGTGGATGTTTGTTACTCTTTCGCGTAAAAACTACTAAATGGATTTTAATGAAATTACAATAATATAGCTTATACATCAGAATAACACATAGGCTACTTTTTATACCGGAAAAAAGTTCCTGTGGGAAACGGGAACGGAAAAACTTCTCTACGCGAGCGAAGCCGCGGGCGTTTACTAGTTTCATATAAATATTTCAGTTCGTTCGCGTTAAGAAAGCAGTGAGTATTCATTTTTAACCCATTTGACACAATCATTTTGTTAAAAAATCTACCTTTGACTAGTCACTTATTTAACTTTATAATTTTGTTAATGATTATTTACTGAATTCTTAATGACTGCCTCTCGGGGGCGTAAAGAGTATTATACAGCTGCCGAGTTGAGATCTCGGGATCGATTCCCGAATCGAAACAAATTTGTGTGATCTGCTAATGTTTGTGTCGGATTTTGGGTGTCTCCTATTCGATATATATAAGTATGTTTATCAGTTGACTCGTTCCCATACCACAAGCTTGTATTAGCATTATTATTAGTATTATTTTGGAATAGACGACGCTATATAAAAAAACGACGTCACACAATATTTATTTATTACGAACAAACTATATACACAATAGTTAACAGATTTCAACACGGGTTCAACTCTAAAAGGGTCAATAGTTGAGATGTAAATCTTATTCTAAGTAAGCTAAGACCGACTTAGAATAAATTGCTTACAGAGCCTGTTATTCTAGTGAGGACGAATCAGTGCCAAGGTTCCCTTTGTCTCAATCAACCACATCACTAGGGAAATTAACCTCAGCATAATTGTGTTGTAAGATTTATCATTATTCACCCTCAACTTTGTGTACATGATGAAATACAAAACACGCCTTCGAGATAATTATGTGCTATTTTATAAGGTGTCTCGTGCACAGAGGTGTGTAATTAATGGACGTTTAAATTATGTAGGATTGTCAACTCTATGACGCCCGCAACTCCATCCGCGTTGTAAATTTTCTCATACCCTTTTTTCATAGAGCTTTTTCTTATCACTTACGCCTTTATCCTCGAAGGGGTGGCAGAGGCATACTATACGCCGACAATTCAAAGTAAGCATTTTCGTACTACGTAAGAGTTCATGAGCCTCTGTATTGAATATTGCCGGGATAAAAATCTTATTTGTTAATCCGAGGAGGATCTGTATACCATCTTCAGTCAAATTGGTGCAGGAGTTAGGGCGTTTCTGAATCATGAAGTTCACTCAAAATTTAACTATCTTCACGTTGTATCCCTGCCGTTGTAGTCAGAGAGGACTAGGGCAGATCTTCGCGATCCATGCATACTTCTTTCGCTTCCTGGAGTAAAATAAATTGCTTTATACATGCGCGTCTGGCTATCTGAGTAGTATTGACCTTTCCGTATTGACCACGTGTTCCTAATATGTAAGTCTCTCGCTACCCTGACTCCTTCTACCCTCTGCGGCTTTTGTCTATCGTTCCTTACTCATTCGTGGGATGTATCCAATCCAACGCCCTTGTCCAGCTTAAAGCTGACACTTTCATTCAAACTTGCCATATTGCGTATCACTTCGTTACGTATTCAGTGGGCTAATATTATTCATCATCATATATCTCATCTCTTTTGATTCTCTCATGCATCGTCTGACGAACCAAGGTTTCACTACCGAAAAGCAACGTTGGCATTAAGTACTGCGTTATGACCCACGAGGCGTGCTTCTTTTACAACGCTTTGTCGCTTAACTAATTCGGACAAAGCACCTATAGCCTGTTTTCGGCAGCAACTCGCCGTTCTCCGAATCCCATCTCTTGTCCGCGCTAAACATACTCCCTAAATACACAATTTCATTTACAGGCTCTAAACGTTCCTCGTTTACCCATATCTCGCACTTAGTTCTTACTTCTTCTCTTTCAAATACCAGAACCTTAGGTTTACTTTAATACCCTAACTTTCATACTCCTCTTTCAAATTAGTGACTAACTCCTGAAGGTCGGCTTTTAATGAAATGATTTTTTATGAAATTCCACAAAGTAGCCAACTACATGGAGGACATGTCTTAGTGAAAGTTGCATAACGCAGTGACCGTTTTCAGAGCAATAAATTTATGGGGGCTTCTTAGGCTTACGCTTCTTGGGATCAATAATCCGCACCATATTTTTCTTATGGTCAATTTACACCATAACCAGTCATCTCCGCATCATTCAAAGCTTAAATGCCAACAGCTTTGAAAGAAAAGCTGTTGGCATTTATTCAAATAGGTTGTGTATGACATTTAAAAACTACGAAAACCAGAGTCTGGACTAATTTTCGTTTACAAATAGTGAGTGCAGCAATCGGAAATGAATAACCGCAAAATTAAAAACACGACCTCACAGAAGGATGTAATCGATTTGCTTCCAACATTCAACAGCGGAGAGTTTGTGAATACTACGAACGCTTCAGGGCATTCCAGTTGGACACAAAAACTATTATGTACCTAGTCATATTTGCGATTGCGTATATTTCTGTCGTTTGTGAATAGATATTTTTAACGATAGCAAGTGTATACAATCTGAAAGAGTAGACACTTTTATAGCACAATTTATTGGAAGTTTTAAACTGGTTTTGAAACTAGAATCTCTTGAAGAGAATGCGCAAAATCTGTATTAATTTAAAACTCTGAAGAGTTTGTTTGTTTGGTTAAGGAATCTACTGGTTCGAACTGAAAAAATAGTTTTGTGTTGGACAGTTCATTTATCGATAAAGGCTAATATACCATCACGTCACTACTCAGGAAAACGATAGAGTGATCATAAATAACAACAAATCGGCTAAATTTTCATACAATCGGTCCAGTCATTCTCGAGTTTTAACGAGACTAACTAGCAGCAATTTATTCTTTTAATATTGATTACAACTTCAGGTATTTTTTTAATCTATGAGTTCTAATACTCCGGTCAACTAAGGTTCTTAATCTAAACAGCCAATGGTGATAAAGCCAGACGCTTACATTGCAAGGAAACAGTATTACAAATAGAAGCTCATTTCTAATCTTGAGTCCCCATTTATCGTCCAATGCATTTTATCCAGGGCGAGAGCTAAGACCAGTTTTAACACATCTCCTAGCGGGATTGCAATTTGTCTGCGTTTAAGCTTGTGTAACGAATATGTTCGGTATGTTGCCGAGCTTAGTGGAAAAGACTAAATTTTCTAACCCATTTTTATAATGACGGATACCTATCACTTGTTATCATTATCATCAATAGACAGCTTCAAAAGAATAATACTTTGAACCTTAATAGGGGGTCCTTTAAGGATGCGTAATAATTGGCACAATATTTGTTATGATAGAAAAGTAATAAGAAACATATTATAATTGCCTTTGCTAAAAGATTTTTTAACAAAAAATTTAAGACTGTAACTGAAATTAAAATTTATTTACCTAGATGTGTAGGAACTCTTTTTAAATAACTGTTATTGTGTACAATTTGAATAAGTATTTTTAAATATCATATTTTTAAGAAATCAGAACTCAAAGGATAAATGTATTGCAACTTTTTTTAAATAAATTAATTCAGTAAAGGATTTAAACAGTCGAAATCTGGTTCATTGTTGTGAAATTTTATAGCAAACTAGTTGATGCCCGCGGCTTTTTCCGCGTATAGAAGTTTTACCGTTCGCGTTTCCCACAGGAACTTGTTCCCGGGATAAAAAGTAGTCTATGTGTTATTCTGATGTATAAGCTATATTATTGTAAAGTTTCATTAAAATTCATTCAGTAGTTTTTACGTGAAAGAGTAACAAACATCCATACAAACTTTTACATTTATAATATTACTAGTTGACGCCCGCGGCTTCGCCTGCGTAGAGAAGTTTTTCCGTTCCCATTTTCCACAGAAACTTGTTCCCGGGATAAAAAGTAGACTATGTGTTATTCTGATGTATAAGCTATATTATGGTAAAGTTTCATTAAAATCTATTCAGTAGTTTTTACGTAAAAGAGTAACAAACATTGATACAAACTTTCGCATTTATAATATTATTAATAAATAAAATATCCATCACGCCTTATCGCCGCCGAAGGGGTGGCAGAGGCATATTATATGCCCACTTTTCACCGTGTGGATTCCTGTCCCACGTAATAAGTGGTGAGCCCATTGCCGTGTTGAAATAGACAGACGCAAGTTGTGGCTACCTGCTGTTGAAGTTTTCAAGCCGCCCATAAGGCCTTCAACCAGGCTTAACGACTGCCATTTTACTGGCAACCGGGACCTACGGCTTAACGTGCCTTCCGAAGCACGGAAACGCTCGCAAATGTAAATGCCACAAAGTGGTCACCCATCCGAGGACCAGCCATAGTGAAAGTTGCGTAACTCAGTGATCGTTTACAGAACACTGAGACCGCTAGGCCACGAATATTATTAAGATTAAGATATTAAGATGTTTCATGTTTTTAAGTATTTTAACTTAGAGCGAAGCATAGAGAGGTATTATGGTAGAAAGTTTATTGGTATTCCACGTGAACGAAATCGCTGGCATACCTAAGTTGGTTTAACATTATGCTCTATCTAATACCTACACTGGAATGCAATGTGTTTATTTATTTATTTACCGATCACGCCTTATGCCCGAAGGGGTGGCAGACGCATATCATATGCCTACTTTTCACCATGTGTATTCTTGTCCCACGTAATAGGTTGTGAGCCCATTGCCGTGTTGAAATAGACACACGCAGGTTGTGGCTGTTGAATTTTTTCAAGCCTAGGCCAAGGCCGCTTCAACTTGATTTAACGACTGCCATTTTACTGGCAACCGGGACTAACGGCTTAACGTGCCTTCCGAAGCACGGAAACGCTCGCAAATGTAAATGCCATAAAGTGGTCAGCCAAAGCAAAAGTTGCTTAACGCAGTGATCATTTACAGAACACTGAGTCCGCGGGACCACGAGCGCTTCTTCTTTGGAATGCAATGTGTGTGTGTAAAATTCTTCCAAATGATACATACAGTAGTCACAAATAGCATATAAGGTTAAACACTTACCAAAATATCTTTTTTCTCAAACATGTATAGAAATACTGTCATTATTTCGAAAAAAAGAATACGTGAAGTACCGCATTTACGGACATTGAAAATGAAATACATTGCTGGAGTGTATTTTGAATTTGGAACATTATAACGCTCCAGCAATGTTGTAACGGGACGCTGGGGTTATTAGATACTCTTTGATGGAATCTCTTTTATCATTCTTCGTCAGCGGACACTTACTGAAAGTATAGTAAGCTTTAAAATAAGTGCATTTATCTTGTTATACTCGTATGTGTGGAGTGTTGGATTTTGAAACATAAAAGTTGGGTCTACGTGCTATAAACAATAATATATAAATATTCTAGGACGCTTTTTCACACAGCACAATCTAGCCCAAACTAAGCTCGTGCTATGAGGTCTAGACAACTGTTAATGAAACTTAAATATTTCTAAATACATACATTATTATACATAGGAAACACTCAAACGCCAAAATAAACATTTATGGATCATACAAAAAATTATTCTGACCCAGGAATCGAACGCCAGAGCACAGTGCGGCAGTCGCATATATTTATCTTTTAGATTTTCTGTCTTGCTACGTATAATCCAAATCCAAAGGGAAATCAAAAATATTTTCTTTAAGTAGGTTAATGCCCATTATGGCGAATTTACGACTTTTAATATTATTTTAATAAAATGTAAAATTTAAAAATTGACTGCAATCAGACTTGTATTAAAGTTATGACTTTTGTAAATATAGTGACCAACTTCGATGTCGAGCATAGAATCACTTACATAACAGCAACGCAATATTTTGTAAAGCGCCATCTAGGAGACGGTTACAAAAGTACTTAACCCAACTGAAGACACATCCACTCTTAGAAGTTATGCTCTTTTTATTTATTAACAAATCCGGCAGAGGTCGATTTATACATTTTAGATATTTTTTTTTTATATATATTACGCACGTGAAAATAGCGTCGCACGCCTGATAGAAAGCAGAGATTACGGCCCGTGATTGAGGGCTGCTATTACATAGGTTACTATTTCGCACAAAAACTACTGAATGGATTACTTATAATGAATCTTAAAAATACGTATCTCACCAATAAAATAACAATAACTAGAAATTTAATGACATTGAGTAAATTTGACAATATAAATTTTCTAAATGCCTTTACATCATTTGTTGGCTGAGTTTCATCATTTGATAAAGCTCAGCCATCTATAAGGTCCAACAGGTTTTATTCCGGGAAAAGGTTCCGGAGGAAACAAGTCCGCGAAAACGCGGGCGTCCTGTATTAAGCTATAAATTTCAATAACATATATATAGATATACCTACTAAGACTAGGTCACTAAAATATTATATAGGGATTGCAGTACGAAATAAATAATTTTAATTTCAAGAATAACAAATCTCAACAAAGAATGGTCTCGCCACCATTGCCTATTCTGCTACACCTTTGGTGCGGGACATCCACCATCCGTAAACTAAACTTTTTAAGGTGGTGTTTTGCGTTTGCGGAATTGTACATAGTTGATAGTTTACGTAGTTATTCCAACTGATTAGCAAAAGACCATAAATTTGGGAGTTGTCGTTTTACACGTGGGCGTATAGTATGACTCACTGGCACCCCTTCGGGGATAAAGGTTTTACTGGTAAACAAAGAAATACAAATTGTAAAGGCAGTAATAAAAGAAAATAGAAACCGATGCATTCAGCCGTTTATGATACGCATGAGACGTGAAGAAGACAACTATAGGTTATTGTAATATACTGCACAAATCAAAATCAGTGCCATACTCGTGCGAAATAAAGGTAATTGAGCTGTCAGTATAAATTAATGCTATTGTCTGGTCCACAGACTAAAGAATCAATACCACTCGCACTCTCCTTATTATACAGAGCGCCTATTATATATTAGCTGACCTGGCGGCTTTGCCTGTGATCATATTCGAACCCCGAGGCACCCATTTAATCCTGTCGTTTATTAATTTCATAATAATGTAAGATCATTTTCCAAATTAGTTGATTACTTCTCCGCTCACCAGTACGCCCGCACGGCCCGGACGAATTATGGTTACACGAAATTAATTTCTTTGCGCATTATTCTGATTTTGCTATATCTCTTAAGATATTCATTTAATTTGCAAAGGTGTAAAGAGACAAAATAATCTCCATGAAATGCTAAAGTCAACTAACGTATTGAAATCATAAGTTAACATATTTGTGTAAATATCCTTTAAAATTACCGCTTTATAATTGCTTGTTTTTTACAGTATTAAAATGGATATAGTATGTTATCCTTAAGAGATACATATACCGTTGCGGACTTTTTATAGACCTACATTAGATAGTCGATTTCACTATACATTATTTGTTATATGTTGCAGCTTTTCATTTCATCAATAAAAAAAAAGCTTTTTTTCGTTTTGAGCGTTCTTGCCAACCACTACGGGACCATTTCCCATCCCCTGCCTCCATTTCCCCCCCGATCGACACCCCCCCCCCCCTTCGCTAAAAGTTGTTGTCTACATCAAGGATTGTCCATGCCAAGTTGCATGCAGATCCGATGAAAAATGCGACCTGTAGACTGAAAGGACGGACGGACAGCCGGACATCAATTGCGGCACCGCCCACGTTTTGAAGTTTTCTCATTTCCCACAGGAACTTCTTTCCAAGATAAAAAGTAGCTTAATATTGTACTGCTGTGTATGCTATATTATTGTAGTTTTTTCCTACGTCTATACATTCTTACAAACTTTCGCGTTTAGAATATCAGTACGAAGGCACTGATAGAGGAAGCTCGTAAAAGGTGCAGAATGAAAGAGCATGAAAGGTTGCCATCCAATTTCCGGGATCTTGCCAGACTCTTCTGGAAAGAGGTAGACAAGACTCGGAGTAGTTCGACAATCACGAATCCTGACACGTTTGATTGTATGAAATATATAGAGTAAGGCGGCTCTAGGAGAGAGCGCGCGAGTGATATTAATTCCTTGCTCTGTGGTCGTACGGCTGGTATTGTGAGATAACCATGTCTGAATATAAGTCAGACACGTCAAATTAAGTGCAGTTGTCGACAACAAGGAGATATCTCATGTTGTAGCGTGAAATTTCATGTTTGAAAGTTTTATTTGCGTGTGAACGTTCTTTGAGAATTATGCTATCATAATATTACAAGCTTTTTAATGCCTATGTAACAGAAAAATGAGGAGAACTGGTATTTTGCGAGATATATAGAAATGAGGGAAGTCTTCGAATATTCTTTTCTAAGACACGTCTTACCAAAATATCTACTAACTAGCTGACCCCCACGGTTTCGCCCGTGACATGTTTCGAACTCCCGTGGCACCTTTTTTATCCCTTCGCTTATAAATTCTACAAAATTGAATTAAAATTTGCATGATTTGATGACATTTATAACTACTGCTGCGCTCTCTAGGATAGTAGCGTAATGAATAATTTTTCAAATCCGATCAGTAGTTTCTGAGATTAGGTCGTTCAAGCAAACAAACAAACAAACTCTTCAACTTATTATAGATTAAAGGGCGAATGCGGTATCGCGTGTCCGAAATGAAAATGAAAATATTTTTATTCATGTAGGTCACAAAGTAACAATTATGAACGTCAAGATTATTGCTTCCACATTTCCATTTACTGCCAGATTCGCAAAGCAATCATGAGTACCTATGTACCAACACAGTAAAAAAACGTACTAGGTGGTCAGCTCCACCAATTACATGGAGATACAGTTGAACCGGGCAGGAGAAGGTTATGACTGCTGTTGAATTTTTTCAAGCCGTCCCTAAAGCCTTCAAATTGACTTTACTACTACCACAGTATAAAGAGAGAAAACCTACGATCTTTCGGCGGTGCAATTATTATGTTTGCAGCCCCTACCCAAAGAGTTCACGTGACTTCAGAAGCACGGAAACGCTCGTAAATGGAGTATGACAAAAGGTCTTCCATCTCGTGCCGAAAAAAAGTCGTTGCCGTGACAAAGATGCTTAACGCAGCGATAATTTTCAGAACATTGAGCATGTAGCTACCAGCACTTCAAGAATTACCTTTGGATAAATATTCCCAACGGTATTTGTACATACATACATACATATTGTCACGCCTTTATCCCCGAAGGGGCAGGCAGAGGCATACTATACGCCCACATTTCACCGAATGCATTTTTGGCCCACGTAATAGGTGGTGAGTCTATTGCCGTGTTGAAATGGACAGGCGCAGGCTATGGCGATCTGCTGTTGAAATTTTTAGGCTTAAAGTCTTTTGCCTTCCGAAGCACGAAAGCGCTTGCAAATGTAAATTCCACAAAGTGGTCACCATTCATAGGACCACCTATAGCGACTGTTGCTTAACGCAGTGATCGTTTACAGAATACTGAGTCAGCGAGGCCACGAACGCTTCCGGTCTGGTACTTATAAAACTCTTTTGTTATACGTTGATTTAAATATATCGAAGTAACAACCATTTAAAATTTGATAGCACTCAGCTAATAGCATAGTGCAGTAAATAAACATAAGCGCTGGATTAGCACAATAATTCAACATTACATCATAAATCATATTTATATGACAATAGTCTCCGTACACCACAATGGCTACGTTCTTCGTGCATGCAACATTCGACAATAAATCTTTAATATCTGAATATCTCGCTTCATTGAGAATAAATGGCGGATTCGAGCATGACAATATGTAAACTTTATGATTTATTTCGAGGTCAGAAATCAAAAGATTAATTCTATAATGCAAACCTAGAGTCCTACATCAACCTTCATGTCAGAATATATTAGTACTAGATGACCCCCACAGCTTCGCCCGTGGAATATTTCGACCTCCCGTCTCACCTATTTAATCCTGTCGATTATAAATTCTACAATGATGCATAAAAATTTGCCCGATTTGTCGACATTTATGACTACTGCTCTGCTCCCAAGTGTAGTAGCGTAATGATATAAAGCCCATAGCCTTCCTCGACAAATGGGCTACCTGACACAAAAAAAAAAAATTTAATGAATTTTTTCAATCCGACCAGTAGTTCCTGAGATTAGCGCGTTCAACCGAACAAACAAACAAACAAACTCTTCAGCTTTATAATATTAGTATAGATTATAAGACTGGTCATATTTCTTTGAAGTATTACTTACTGAAATGTAATGAAAAATATTTATTGGAACAAAGCGAACGAAGTGAGCGTAGCTCCATTCTCCCCCGATTTGGATTTTCGCTTTGTCCTCGAATACCTCCCAAACCACTCAACACTTTTTGATCAAATTTGACCCATAATATGTATTGTGCATATTGTATCATGTAGCTAATCATTTGTTTCCTTTTTTTACACCAACGCTACCCATCTTTCTAACAATTAACATCCTTTTCTGTCCATCCCAAGGTTGCCTGGAAGAAATTGCTTTTTAGTAATAAGGCCGCCCTTTGTACATTATCTGACTTAAATATTTGTAAGTAATCTAGCTATAATTTGGTGTACAAATAATGTTTTATTCTATTCTATTCTAATACGACATCTAGCCATAGATGGTTTAAAACAAAACATAAAATCGGACAAACCATGAAGGAATAATCACCGAAAGGAAGAATGTTTGCGTTACACGGTGTTCGGAAATGGTGACGGTAAAACGCTTCGCTCCATTAAGACTTATACCATGAACGGCAAGTTCACCTAGTTTATAAAGTCACAAAGTAACACTTATAAACGTTAGAATTATTGCTTCTACATTTACATTTACAGCCGGATTCGCTAATCAATGGATACAGCCTAAGGAAGACCTGGCAATAAAACAAATGGCCACTTTTTCTAACCGCCAGTAATTAATTCGACTTTCTCTGTGGCGCGGTGGGAGTGCATCCGACTGCTACGCATGAGGTCGGTCGTGGGTTCGATTCCTACCCAGGATAAAACTTTGTGTGATGAGCACGATGGTTTATTCTGTGTCTGGGTGTTATTTATCTATAATACGAGTATGTATGTATGTAGAAAAGTTTTTTTTTCGGGTTCGGGTAGTTCAGGTGGCTAGAACATTGCCCTGGTTAGGCAAAGGTCACGGGTTCAATCCCCGTCTCGAATAGAATTGTCCTTTCCCACTTTATTAAAAATTTATGAGAAATTTTGCAAAATAATTGCTTTAAAAATTTATTAATACATAAGTATGTCTATCAGTTATCTCGTTACCAAGGTACAAGCTATGCTTAGTTTGGAATCAGATGGCGTTGTGTGAGTTGTCCCAACTTTTTAACTGTTGTATTTATTCATAATAATACTGGAGTGAATTAGTGGCCAGTTTTCACTTTCTTATCGAAATTAGACTAGCTAGACTAGTTTCTAGAATAATATTTGTGGGCGTACAATATGCCTTTGCCACCCCTTCGGGGATAAATACATTTCATCTTATGGAAGACAACTTCGTTACATTTATGAGCTAATTACGGACCAATACGCCATCATACTCGTAAGTCGGACTCTGCACAGAAAAACATACAACTTTGTGGTTTATTTTTTAAACATATTGCGCTGACTTTAGCTTGTTTAATAATAGATTTTTTTTCTAGAACTGCAATGCGGAGAAATTTCATAACGTATATTAAAACAAATTGTCGTTTTGTTTATTTATGTGTTGGAGCCTCTGTTTAGTTTATAGTTACAATAACATTAATATTTTAAAGTTACCTACAGTTATTAGTATTTGGTATAATGTACAATAAAGGAATAGTTAAAATCTTTTTACTTTATTTAAATGTGCTAAAAAGAATTAGCTAGTACTTTCATTTGATACCCATATTGTATAAAAGCATAAAAACTTATTCGGTCATCTTAAGGAGTCCGCCATATTAAGATTGGAGTGACGTCAATTTTATTTTACGATTTTTTCTCAGCAATATCTGTCATTTGATACCCATATTGCTGCGATGCTTTCAAAATAACTATACCGCTATCTTGGATGTTCCACCATGTTTTAAAATGCATTGTCAGTCAAAGGAAACGTATATATACAAAACATCATCTCAATCAAATAATCTGCTTCAAAATTAAGTTGCAAGATTTCACTAAAAGAAACATACATACATTGCGAGTTAATAAAAGACTTGTGAAAAGAAACAGTGCATCAATTTCACAGCAAACTGTGTTAACACGTCGCGTCGCCGTGTGAAAACTAGCAATCATGGATAGGCTTGACTTTTGTTCCTATGGGAATATAGGTCTTCGAAAGTGTATTACTAGGTTTCAATGTGCAAGATCCCAAGAACTACTTTCAATCAAATCAGCCCATCACAGGCCACTATTGGATGTAGGGCTTCCCCAAATTTGGGAAGGTTATTTTGGCCCCATCACACCTAAGTACCTACCGTAGTACCGATGTTAGTTGAAATTAGATACATGTTATAGGTATAATACAGAAAAAAAAATTACTACTAAATTTACCCACTCGACTTTTTGAGTAGCAATTCTCAATAATTCAAATTGATGTCGCGCTTGCGTATTCTGCTACACCTTTGGGGCGGGGCATCCACCATCCGTAAACTAAACATCTAACTTTTTAAGGTGGTGTTTTGCGTTTGCGGAATTGTACATAGTTGATAGTTTACGTAGTTATTCCAAACGAATTAGCAAAAGACCATAACTTTGGGAGTTGTCGTTTTGAGTACATGGTTTTATGTGTCTAAAGTGTCTGGTCTATAAGACTGGAAGTCTCACATAAAGCTACACTATTGACCCAGGAGCAGGGTAGGACGGAGGGTAGCGAAGTGCCTAAATGCATTTAACCACGTACATAGGAACACACTATACCAGACTAATAGCCATTTTGGTAATAGAAAGAAGAACTAAGAATAGAATTTTAACCATTTTAGCCCAATTCGGTGAACATTTTTAAAACATATACCGAAGTTAATATATCAAACTAAATAGCAATCCAGCTGCTTACATTTAGTTGCTTAGACTTTTAGCCTTAGAAGAAGAAAAAGCTATCAAGTGGTGTCATAATTCAATTATGCTTATCTTGTTAAAGTTTATTATTATTATTGTTAGTAGTGTTATAATATTTGAAAGAGGTGACGTAAGAACTAAATGCGAGATTAGGGTAAACCAGGAACGTCTAGAGCAAGTGAATGAAATTGTGTATTTAGGAAGTACGTTTAGCGCGGATGGAAGATGTGATTCGGATGTAGAACGGCGAGTAGCTGCCGGAAACAGAGTTAACGGTGCTTAGTCTCAATTAGTAAAGCGACAAAGCATCGTAAAAGAAGCACGACTAGCGATTCATAACGCGGTAGCGAAACCTGGGTATGTCAGCAGATGCATGAAAGTAAATTGAATGCTGTGGAGAAGCGATCACTTCGAACATTGTGCGGCGTTACCTTGGCCGACCGAATACGTAACGAAGTGATACGCAATATGGCAGGTTTGAATGAAAGTGTCCGCGTTAAGCTGGAAAAGGGCGTGCTCCGTTGGTTTGGACACGTCCAACGAATGAGTGAGGAACGATTGACGAAGAATATATATTGTTCAAAAGTAGAGGGTAGAAGGAGTCAGGGTAGGCCGAGACTTACATATGAAGACCACGTGAGCAGATTGCTCAATAACGGAAAGGTCAAAAGTACTCGGATACCCAGACGTGCGTGTATGAAGCGATTGATGAATCTCGAAGAAGCGAAAGAAGTATGTATGGATCGCGAAGCCTGGCGGTCTGTCCAATCTGACTACCCCGTCAGGGATACAGCGTGAAGATAGATTGTTAAAGTTTAATAACATGACATCACTGTAGTGTAACTTTACCTGATACATGCTGCTCGTAAAATCCAATAATTTGATGCAAATTTTATTTTATAGCACTAAATAACAGTCTAGTGCAGATGCAACTTTGTGTTGTGTACTACAATAGTACTAGAATAGCTTCGAAATTTTACCGACGTTAAATATCATTTAATACCAGTTAATGCCCGCGACTCCGCCTGCGTAATGAAGCTTTCCCGTTCCCTTTTCGCACAGGAACTTGTTCACGGCACAAAAAGTTGCTATGTCATTTCTAGGGCTCTAGAGAATCTTTGTACCAAATTTAATTTAAATCGGTTCTGTAGTTTAGGCGTAAAAGCGCTACAGACAGACGTCGTATTTAATATTAGTAAGAATAAATTTGACCTTCTTTATACGTATGTTCTCCTCTACAGATTTTATTTCTCAAAAGTATTTTCATAGAACTATATATGATATGTGTTGCATACACCAAGGCAGTCGAATAGCGAATCAGAATCATCAAAGTCATTACAACATATCATCTAAAATTAAACAACAATTTTTATCCACAGACCTCTGATGAAACTTGACTTTCAATATATGCAGTTGTAAATACTAATATGAATTTACTTATATGAGATTCCAGTTCATTAACCAGTACTTCGTATTTACATTTATCATCGTGAACCAACAATGAGGATTTATGACGTGCAATTATTGCAGGAGCTGGGGCAAAAACGAGTGTGATTGACATCCCAGGGTTTCTGTGGTAGACCCGATGCACATACAATATGCAGAAATCAGAAAAACAAAGAGTGGACGGAGACACAGGACAATGTAAAGGTAATAATATGCACAATACAAAATGATAAATGATTTGAGAATACTGAAGTCATATATTATATGTACATGTACTATCGTTTATGATAAAATCGAAGTTAAATTCTCAAATTACTTAAACATATGTTTAGGTACTATCGATATACGTTTATGATTAATCAAAGTTATTTCGATTAAAGGATTTTTTTCAATTCCAGATATATTGTATTACCAATACACCATATCTGGAATTGAATAAATTCCTTTGAAAGTCATTAAACTGATTAATAGAGAAAAATAATCGAAAAATCATTAGTTCCCGGCTGTATGTAAAACTGAAGACAAGTTGAAGGTTTGATTTTTTGCTTGCTTTGATTGGCGGTTTGAAAAACTCTCCAATTCAAATTATTTATTTGTGGAGCATAGGTTAGTTTACAGGTCTTAAGTCTAGGTTATATATCAGTACGCTATGTATATATATATGGCTTACCAAACACCATAGTGTACAAATTAAAAAACTAAACAATAATAATATTATAACTTAATATTAAATTATTAAACACTAGCTGACCCTTCGAATGCTTCGCTTCGCCCGTGACATAGTTCGAGCCCCGTGGCATCCATTTCACAGTTCATTAATTTCACAATAATGTAAGAACATTTTCCAAATTAGTTGATTACTTCTCCGCTCTTCAGTTCCTACGCCCGCACCAAAGTACATATTTAATGTACCTATGCCTGTGCCCTCACGGCCGAATTATGGTTACACGAAATTAATTTCTTTGCGCATAATTTTGATTATGCTATATCTCTTAAGAAATTCATCTAATTTGCAAGGTGTAAATGGACAAAATAATCTTCATGAAATGCTGAAGCCAACTAACGTATTAAAAACGATACGGATAGATAATGTATTTGTGTAAATATCCTTCAAATTACCGCTTTATAATTGGTGGATTTTTAAAGTATTAAAATGGAAATAGTATGATATCCTTAAGAGATCCTTATGAATCACCCTAACTATAAAAAAAACGCATCAATATTCTTTGCGTAGTTTTGAAGATCTAAGTATACATAGGGACAGACAGCAAAAAGCGACTTTGTTTTATAAAATGTAGTGATGATGATGTTGACATCATCAAATTCGAATAATGCTGTACCTACTTGAAGTAGGTTCAGCATTATTCGAATTTATAATTTCATATAAATAAATAAATAAATATTGTGGGACATTTTTTTACACACCACCGTCTTACCCAAAGTAAGCTAATATAAGCATGTGTTATGGGGCTAGACGCCTGATATGTTATGCTTTTGGATCGGATATTTTTCGGATTATTTTGTTGTATACCATTGGTGCCATACAAAATATACTTTCAAGTAGTAATTTCGTTTTACATGGCACATGTAATACAAAGCAAAACAGCAGCAGTCTGTTTGCAAAACGACAATAGACTCATCACAATAGCAGTGGCTCTATATATTTACGTCTTTAACTCTTCTCTTCTTCTCTTTCTATCGATAAAGTCAATTCATTTCAATTTGAGATAGAGCAAATACACTTGAAATGAAATATTGAATACAAATAAAACAACAAAGTTACTGACCAATCAACAACGATCATTTCGAACATCTTGAAACAAAACCAAATACGTATATATGCGACGAGACCTATCGATAAATACAATTGCGCCCTTCAAAGATCAATCAAGAATATGCCGAGCTTTGTATGCACCGCGCTGGGTGGCATAGTAACTAAAATATTTATTCAAGCTTTGCTTCACAATGGCAACGTATTTCAATAACAGACATCGGAGCCCGCGCAGTGTACTAGCCTGAAGCGTTGTAAACACGCCTCAGTCCACCTCCTCACGAAAAATCTTTAAAATAATATATTTCAATTATTATTTTTATCTTTACTTCAACGGCTTTCAGTAACAACTTGTTATTGCACAAATTAAAAACATTCGTACACATATTATATTATTTTTTTATTGCCGCAGAGTAAACCAGTTCTAGTTCAAGTTTTATTTTAAGAGTAATGTTTACCGGGAAATAATATATATAACACTGTTAATGTCATGTTTTATTGAGGCTCGATGAATATGATGTTTAAAGTAATGTAAACAATACAACGAATTGAAGATGACGTCATTTAGTTAAAACTCTTAGTGCTTTTAATTTTTTGATTTGGCTACTAATTTGACTATTTTATAAGCTTGATCTAACCTTGCCTATGCCGCGAAGCGATTACCACAAAGGTGTTTGTAACTTCTGTTTGGCAATCAGTAAGTGACAATAACCTGCATTTAGGATGCGGTTAACTTTAAGTCTAGAAGATCTTTGACCTGTCGATATCCAAATGAAATTACTTGTTGTTAACACTAGCGTGTACCATTTTGTTGAAGGAAGTTTCTTAATTAGATCATTAAATGACAAAAATGTAGAAACTGGAGAATGTTGTAGATAATAAATATAATACCTACACGATTACAAAACTGAACTGCAATTCAATTTACGAGAAAAATGCAGTGTAAAATGTACGGTATTGAGAAAAGGAACAACAAAAACTAGCATGAGCTACCCCTCACTTAACCATTTTTAAACCTCTACTATGGAACAGCGTAACGGTTGTATTTTACTGTAAGAAAGAATACTGAATACATAAAAGCAAAACAAAAAAGAACCTACGTCAAGAGACTTTAAGGATCAATATTAAATAACTGTTAACTGGGCATGTTATACGACAAGGAACCCGTTTAGTTATGTCTTAGAACAAAAACATGCTCATTTATAGCAAGTTACGCAAGAGTCTTTGTAAAAAGTAAGCTCCCTTCTAAGGGTGAGACGAGTTAATGGTCAGCGTACCGTAGAACTATTAGTCATGTTAATAGTAAACATATTTCTAGAAAACACTTCTAACGCTTGCTTAAACAGAATTAAAGTTGAATGGAAAATGTTTGCCAGTAATGTGCAAAGCTGAGATCAATAATCACTTAGAATAAAATAAATTTCCCAAAGGGATATCCTTCGCTTATCCCAGCTTCTAGAGTCAAACAATCATTAATCAAAAACATTTTTTTTTTTCAGAAGCTTTAAGCTAGGTTTAAGCACTGGTACGGTACATGATCTCCGGTTGATTTTAAAACTCTTTTGCAACATTTTCCTTTAGATAGATGAATTTATACATTATTGAAAAGTAATCAGAAAGAGATGTATTTACGCCATTATGTGCTACTACAATTATGTGCTACTAGCCTTGCATACGGTGAAATGTGGGCGTTTAATATGCGTCTGTCTACCCTTTCAGGGATAAAGGCCTGACAATATGTATGTATGTATGTAGCTTATTTTGCCCACTAGTTGAACTTTGACAAAATAAGAGAAGGCCGATGATGTGAAAGGCAGACGCAGGGTGGTGACGGTATGGGTTCTCTCGCTCACTGATATATAGAGAAAGGGATATCAAACAGGCAGTAGGGGTTTGCTTTCGAAGGTATACCCGATCCTCTAGCTACTTACAGCCATAACGGTGCACCGTGTGATTTAATCATTTCGAATCTGTCAAACTTATCTCAATGTTGGCCCAGAAAAGTGCAATCATTGTTACTACGCGTAAATAAATCCTTCTATACGATTAAAGACAAACAATGCATCTTAAAGATAAATTATTCTTTTCATTTGTTAGTTTTTTTTACGACAATAGAAACAATCGGCGTACCATAAACGGATTCAATAAAGACAAAGTTAGAACTTGAACTTTAATTTCTTTTTATTTATCTTTTATATGCAAATGGAGAGCAATTTATCAGTGCGCGACATTTGAATAGTCGATTCTCCATACCACTTGATAAATAAATGGTAGCCGTCTAGAACTCCGTGGACGATGCGCGTGCGCAACGATCACTCCAATTGATGCGCACTCATGCGTGTGATTGTAAACTGACAAAATACACAAAAGATTTCCAAGCGAATTCTAAAATGAATAGGCCGTATTAGCATTCCTATGTAAGTTTAAATAGAAAAACGTTGTCCGTGTCACTTTGTGTTGACATCAAATAAAGCTTTAATTAAAAACAATCACTTTAAAGCACGCAAGATAGTTTGTAATTAAATAATTTCAAGATTTCTTTTGATGTTGCGTTTGTATCAATAGATTCGTCGTTGAGCCTTTTGGAAATGAAGTTTGTTGACTTTGTACTTTCAGCTGATACATTATATTAGTCCATCATTTTTAAGAGAGGAGGATGGGGGATCTACGCACTTGTCTCCTAAACTAATTAAGACAACCCATGTTTGTGTTACTTTGTTTTGTATCAACAAACACGCTGCTGGTTGATGATAGATAGAATATACACTTTATTGTACAGCATAAAACAGAAAACAGTGAAAATGACAATAAAACTACAAATAAAATGTTAGTATATAGTTTTATCACAAATTTGTAATCTTTTACAGTAAACCATTGGACGGATCCATCCAGTTCGTGAATTCTTTAGTTAGAGACGATAGATGGTCATGGGAGTTTTTGAATTTAAGAAGCTTGAGACTGGTTTTGCAAAACAATATATTCATTAGAGAGTAAGACCTCTAGCGTCACATTAGAGGAATCATTAGTGCGGATGTAAGGACGATGAGTAGCCCACTCACCGTCCTTACAGAAGAAGGCCAAGAACACGGAGTGATATAGGTGTTGCACGCACACCTTCCAAAATAAATAGTGTGAGTCCACAAAAGCAAAGAGGAATTAATAGCAATATGAATAATAAATAGAACAAGTTCAAAATATTGCAGTAGCAGCACCTAAATGACAACTCTAAGACCCTAAAGACATTTTTATAAAACGACGATTGTTTTAATTAAATTGCTTTCATACTCAGATATATAACGATCAAAAACAATTAAAATCTTACCGACTATGGAACAGCATTCACAGTCAGAATACAGAATGAAATATGTAATTGAATTGATGTCAAGTAATTCATTTACGAATAAAGAGTGGGGTAAAGATTAATATTTTTATGTATCTGCAATTTTAGTATCAATAAAGTCACAGTATACTAGATTGAAGCGTCAGATACCGTATTGTATCGTCATACAATGGTCCCGAAAGATGTGTTTCGATATTTCTATCAAATATTTATATTAATTCTAAATCAACGCTAGTTGTAGCATATACTATAAATAAGATGCTAATTATAAAAAAGCCACGATAATTGTTCCGCTATTACAAACGGGCGTAACTATATTTTTGTTGACGCAGGGAATGCGTTTACGCGCTGTCATTCGTACTGCAGGGGCAGCAGGAACGGTGTTTGGGACTCCCAGCCCTTGGGGGCCGTCCTACCCACTAAACCCCGCAGTGCTCCACATTTTTCCCAACCGAGTCGCGAAATAGGCCTGAGGGTTATTCACAGCGATCCGCGATGCCATGTGTAGAGTAGACTATGATAAAAAGAATTTCAAATAAGTGTGCTCTATAAAGTTATTTATATATTTAACCAATACTACTGGCGATTCATAACGCAGTGCTAGTGCCAACGTTGCTTTACGGCAGCGAAACCTGGGTATGTCAGAAGATGCATAAAAGTAATCTGAATGCTGTGGAGATGCGATCACTTCGAAAATTGTGCGGCGTAACCTTGACCGACCGAAAAGGCAAGGCAGGAAAAAAATATACGCAATATGACAGGTTTGAGTGAAAGTGTCAGCGTTAAGCTGGAAAAGGGCGTGCTCCGTTGGTTTGGACACGTTCAACGAAAGAGTGAGGAACGATTGACGAAGAATATATATTGTGCGAAAGTAGAGGGCAGAAGGAGTCAAGATAGACCGAGACTTACTTATGAAGACCACGTGAGCGGATTGCTCAACAACGGAAGAGTCAAAAGTACTCGGATACCCAGACGTGCATGTATGAAGTGATTAATGAATCTACAGGAAGCGAAAGAAGTATGCATGGATCGCGATGCCTGGCGATCTGTCCTCTCTGACTACCCCGTCAGGGATTCAGCGTAAAGATAGTTAAGTTAAGTTAAGTTAACCAATACTAATAGCTATCTATACATATAAGTTATAGGTTACACACATTACTATTATACTATACTCATTAACAGATATATTTATGATATTCGTTTGACTAAGCAGACGTGTTGTCTTTTCAATTAGAAAATTATTTAAATAAATGTATTTATTGATGTCAACATAATTACTTCCGCGGTGTAAAGTACTTTTTGTGTCGACCTAAGTAGAGCGCGCGTGTGTATTAAGCCTATCTAGTCATATCACAAATAATGTACTGAACCGTATAGCCAAGTGATTCGAACCGTTTTAAAGATGTCAAGTCCAGGTTTTCCGTTTGGCCGTAGCCAATTAATCCGTCGAAGTCCTCCTTCGACTATCCTACTCCCTCTGGAACGTGCGCAAAGAGCCGTTTTAAAGGTAGCCTAACCTTTCGCCCCTTCTTATTCCCTACACATACACTCTATAAAGCGTGTAATGTTCTAACTGTACGTCAATTATTTATTCTTCACACTATACTTAAAAAGCACACTGAAGTTCCTCTCAGTACAATATCGAGTGATCGACGAAGAAAGGACATAGTTTGTGACAGATCAATGACCAAACATGTATACGTAAATAGATTTTATATATTTTTAGATCCATATCTTTATAATAAGTTTAATAGGTTATTGCATATATATACAACTAACTTTAAGGTTTGCAAAGTGATCGTGTCAAAATATCTGGGTGAACTAAATTATGATGACACAGAAAATATTCTAGAGATTTTGAGTTAACATGAGTTTGTTATTGGTATTAAAAATTTCTTTAAGTATATTAAATATTTTTTCGATATTTTTAATTAAATTTTATTTTGATTTCAAGTCTAGGGCTAAATCAATTGCCCTGCCCTTACATATTGGTTAGTCAAGCGATGGTCTGAGACACAGGTTAATTCCTAGTTCAGACAAGGCAACTTATATATTCACTGCTGTACTAAGTCGAGTATTTTACCGTAGCTATTAAATTAAACATGTTACTTTATTGTACTTACCTTTGTTATTTTTAGTCAGACCCTATTTATAAGCAATTAATTGTAAAATGTTTTTAATGTATGATATGAGACGAAAATAAATTTATTTATTTATAAAAAAAATAAAAAAATAAATAACGTTATACTAACTGAAGTATAATCAACTTTAAAATAAGATTATCAAACAAATGACAGACGATTACAATATAGATTTCAAGGATACAGTGGCGTAATACTGTGAGTATAACTTCTTGTTTTTTTTTTTTTTTATAATTTTTTTATGGCCTGGTTACAAAGACCTTTTAGCCAAATCTTATTTTTACATCAAATTTCTTCAATCTTATCTTCTAATTAGTCATGTCCAATCTTTGTCGATGTCGTGTCCTCAGTTCTAGGTCCGTCCTTGCCCTCAGTATAATGGTAATTCTTATACTGAGGTTTACAGTGGACTTTTCGTAGCAAGAGAGAAAATAGCATTTCACTGCATATATATCATTGTCTTTCACTATAGCACGTTAACACAACTTTTATGTCCAAGAAATCACCACACCCAGACATAAAACAAGATAAATGCACTAGTTTTAGAAAATAATATACAGCAAGCGTCCGCACTTGCCACTCTTCCCGCCAAATGTCTCAAGTATAACTTCTTCTTTATATTGTGGTAGACGAGGGATGAAAAATCTTTTAGACACCACCCGCGGTCACTCGCGACTTGTATATTTTTAAAATGGTTCAACTTGTAGAAAACCCGTATAACGGTTTTTCTTTTGTATGAATAAACTAGTTGACCCTGCGGCTCCCTCCGTGACATACTTGAATCCTGTGGCACCTATTTATTACCCGCTCCCCTGGGTAATAGCGAGATGATATAAATATAGCCTTCCTCGATAAATGGGCTATCATAACACAAAAAAAATCAAACCAGACCAGTAACTCCTGAGTTACTGGTCTGAGTTAACTATCAGCACAATAAAATATTCTTAGGTTACCCAATGTAGGATGGACGCCGCTGCGTCTTTTTGCGAGCAAGTCATGCTCGCATGCTTCGCCCAAGACTACCGGCCTCCTTGACCGGGGGCCTGAGTACGGTGGGCGGGCTGCTCGCCGTACTTACAGAAGCAGGCCAGGGAACGTGGCGTAGCGTGAGGGTTACACGCACGTAGTTCTCTCCCTCAAGGTGGTATATAACCCGAACCCCCCAAAGAAGCGAGATAACACTCGAACCCCCCAGAGAGGCAGGATACACACCCGAACCCCCCCTGAAGGAGCCTGCGGTAGCGGACAAGGTCTGTCGGGAGCCCTGGGGCTATCCTTCCGAGGGCTCACCCGGGACTCCTTGCCATAGACAGATAGAAGGGTAACGTGTGGTTTTAGTCGTTACACACGAAAAAAAAAATAATAATAACCTAATGTAGTATTTTAAGTATTGTAGTGACCTTCGACTTGGGTGCCACATTACATACTATTCTACAAAGGTGTTGGACGCCAAGATCTTTCAAATACATACATTTATATGTACAGTATCATTATTATGATGGGGAGACGTGCTCCACTGTTCAACGCAGTGAAGTGTTCAAACATAATTATATGGACTGCATTTTATGATGGTAAGTGACTTATAACCATAGTATAGACATTTCTTATTATTATTTTTTTATCAAACCTATATAACAAGTTAATTTATTGGATAGTCAACATCGTCTACCGGTACTACAAGACTGAGATTTTGCATAAACTGGAACGTTATGCACAGTTGAAGAATAAAAACCCTATTAGTATAAAGTGTCAAATATCAGTATGTCTATTAGCTATCGAGTCAGTAGAAAAATATGTTTCTTTAGATATATTTCTCGAGATTAGTCTCGGCGTCGTTGAGATCATGAGTGATCGCTGGAATAGTTTTATTTTCATTCACAAAACAATTAAACAATTCAGAATTTTCTTTTAAAATTCAGAAATAAAATAGCATTACTTATCGAAAATGTCGTTTATTATCAAATTTAGTACCACAAGTCGGGTGTAGCGGGGTCCTACCAAAACCTCTGCTCTCTAGTCAACCGCGCGTATGAGCTCGTGCACGTACTGAATAACGGACAAGGCTTTGGAGCCGACTTTCCCCTTCAGGGTTAGGAGGTCTGAGTGCAGTCGCTCTCTTAATAAGGAATCATGGGCGCCGTGGGACGCAACTGGGACATACGCTCAAATAATGTTGATGTACCAAATCGACTGCAAAACTTTAGGCAGAACTTATTCCAATCAGTGTGAAGAACCAAGATGTAGTTCACAAGATGTCCATGTTAGCCGTTCTGCGAAATAACATAAGTTTGCTTTTTAAATGTCCGCATGTGGGCGAAACAAGCTTACAATCGAAAATGTCACGCGATAAAGTAACATTAACGTCGACAAGAGCGAGAAAGAAAATAAAACTGCAACTGTTGTGATTGCAATACGACATGAATGAAATACTGGATACCTAACTGCTGATACATTTTTGATAATATATATAGAACTACGTACGTAGGAGTTGAAGACGTTCTTTATTTGAAGGAGTTTTTATTACTAGATTTGTATTAACGTGCAATGTATGTATTTGTTCGAGTGGACGCTGAAATTTTGTATTCACTTTAGGTTGTCAACGCGTGGTTAGCTGTGTGATGTCATTCTTAATCCAACAGTGGCATACTCAAGGTGGTGTGGCATACCTACTCATTAATTTGATGGTCTGCTATAATGTGCATATCTAATGAAAGGGCTTGCTACTCGTAATAACTCGAAAAATAACATGATGACACGCTAAGTTCAATATATATACAGAAGATGTACTGACTAAGATAAAAAGGAATGCTCAGATGGTTCGGACACGTGGAGAGAACGGATGAAAAGCAGATTTACGTAGCGAGTGTGAGAGTGAATGGACAAACTGGTAGGGGTCGACCTCGCCGTACGTATTCCAATCAAATCGATGACCTTTTGGCAGAAGGCCTATGGGTATATGAAAGCACTTATGAAAGTAGGAGAAGCGAAAGTAGTATGCCAGAAACGTAGTAAGTGGAATTCCATAGTTTCTGCCTACATCAATGGGAAACAGGCGCAATGATATGTATGTATATCTGTAAGTTCAATATGGCGGAGCGGATGACCTACTATGTCTGAGAGAGAGATGTTAAATTTTTTATATACTCGTAAATTTATGTTGTCTTTGGTGGACACAAGAAGCACTCATTTAAATCTAACCATGGCTACAGGCGCTCCAAAACATTTCAAACTTCAGTAAGAAATTTCACGTCTAAGTCCCGAGAAAATATGAAATAAGAATATATAATGAAACACCACGAAATACCAACGTAAGTATTGCATTCAACGTTTGTATTTTCTGAAAAATTTTGATTCAACATTTCGAACCCCAAGATGCAGTCCTTTTACTTGAATGGGTAAGTACTTTGTAACCCTCGGGTCAATGTTCCCCGTAATTGAGTTGCCAGCATGATTTCAAAGGTCAAGCCCTGTTGAACTAATAATGAAATTTCTAAGCTTACATTTAATATAATATAAATATCTTTGGAACAACTCACACAACGCCATATGATTCCAAACTAAGCAAACTTGTACTATGGTAACCAGATAATTAATAAACATAGTTATATATTTCAAAATACATACATATTATAGATAAATAACACCCAGACAGAGAATAAATCATCGTGCTTATCACACAAAGTTTTATCCTGGGTGGGAATCGAACCCACGACCTCTTGCGTAGCAGTCGGATACACTCCTACCGCCCACAGAGGCAGTCAACATTATAGCAATAGCTGGGTATATGTTTACTAGTTAAAAAGCAGTCTTTTATTAATCGTCCAATATATAGGCATAGGCTTTTTTGTACAGTTTCCAGTTACAAACTTTAAAAGGATATTAATACTTATTCATCATAAGGTGTTTCAAGATTTTTGATAGTGTTTCAAATAGACCAAATGCTCGAACAAAATAACCTAACCTAACCACTCCGGGAGTGCCGACAGAAGTGAAAACTCAATTTATTAATAATTTATTTATCTAGACGCGTTGGTACATGCATATATGCACACACTATAGCTGCGTATCGTAACGGGGTGTAGCGAGTCCAGAGATTTATCTCATCTAAAAAATTGCGTACCGCGCTAAAAGAAGTTTTTCCTTCAAAAATTGACCGGGATCGACGTTAATGATGCTGATGATGAAAAATAAATCTACACTGAAAGACTCCTAATTGATTACACAGCATTATTTAATAAGACCTGTAGATGACCGGAATCAACGTTAGATGATGATGATGATAATGGTCGCGAGTCCAGAGATTTTATCTCATCTAAAAATAAGCGTACCGCGCTAAAAGAATATTCACTTCAAAAATTGACCGGGATGGACGTTAATGATGATGATGAAAAAAAAATTCTACTCTGAAAGAGTCTTAATTGATTACACAATATTATTTAATAAGACCTGTAGATGACCGGGTTCAACATTAGATGATGATGATGATTATAGTCGCAAATCCAGAGATTTTATCTCCTCTAAAAAGAGGCGTTTTCACTTAAAAACTCCATCCGTCTTACGCTTTTTCGATCAGGTCACGTGTCCTGACGCGAGTTTAAGATTTTATACCCATTACAGAAAAAGTGCTCAACGCCGCTAAAAAAGTTTTCACTTCAAAAATTGCGTACCGCGCTAAAAGAAGTTTTTCCTTCAAAAATTGACCGGGATCGACGTAAAGATGATGATTATGAAAAATAAATCTACACTGAAAGAGTCCTAATTGATTACACAGCATTATTTAATAAGACCTGTAGATGACCGGAATCAACGTTAGATGATGATGATGATTATGGTCGCGAGTCCAGAGATTTTATCTCATCTAAAAATATGCGTACCGCGCTAAAAGAATATTCACTTCAAAAATTGACCGGGTTGGACGTTAATGATGATGATAAAAAACCGTCTTACGCTTTTTCGATCAGGTCACGTGTCCTGACGCGAGTTTAAGATTTTATACCCATTACAGAAAAAGTGCTCAACGCCGCTAAAGAAGTTTTCACTTCAAAAAAATCCAAAAAAAAAAACATTTGTTGAGATGGAATAGCAAGCAGTAAAAATATTATATGAGATAATTACAATATAAACCAAGCTGTATAGCGTATACATACGAGTATATCAACTTGAGCAGAATGGATACAAAGGCAGTATTCAGAAGTCGATCAAGTTACTTAGTTGATGTCTACTAATATCAGGATAGCTAACATCTACAATGTCTAAGACAATTTACAGTCACTATATATTGTTGCTACCGTTGCACCATGGTTTATTTAATTACTCTCTCTATGGTATATACGAGTAGACGAAAGTAATTCTTATATATTTATCTTGAAAAAATATGTTTTAAATTTATTAAATAATGATGTGTCTAATTCTTGAGAATTTCGCGATCGGAGTCACCAAGACAACTGTTTGAGTACTTTATCAACAAAGAAAAAAATACAGCCTATGAAATTAAATAAATAATGTGTTAAAAATATACTCAGCAAAAAAAGATGACATGGCTAATCAAAAGGCACTCAGGCCATTATGACTCACTGTAAAGTACGATACAAGGTGCTGATAAGACACCGCAATTTGTTATAACATTCAACACACGTAGGACATGACTGCTTGACCTGATGGTGTTATAGGTTTATCCGTTAATGTGTGTTTTGATTGTGACGTATAAGATTTATACGTCACAATTTAGTATTTGCCTACATTTTCTTTCAAATTAAACCGATTAATTAATTTTTGATTTCAAAATTGGCAAAAAAGGTAGATCCTTTACTATTTTTACTTGAAATACTAAATTCAAATTTGCCTGACAGTCGTCTGAAGAGTCATCAGAACCAGTAAGAAAATAATTAGTCTGTTGTGAATACCCAACAAAGCCGCTTTTCCGCTTTGAATATTCGTAAAAGTTTTAGGTTTTTATAATCATTACAACTGCTCTACGTAACGATTTGATTA
The DNA here is from genome assembly GCA_948477245.1 of Thumatha senex. Taxonomy (NCBI): domain Eukaryota; kingdom Metazoa; phylum Arthropoda; class Insecta; order Lepidoptera; family Erebidae; genus Thumatha; species Thumatha senex. The sequence goes on from OX419735.1 coordinate 12,568,410, forward strand.
AAAAAACAAAGCCACTCAGTCTAGTATAAAATCTCTAACGCTGAAAATTATATTTTGATCTAAGATAAAATCAGCAAATAACCTCTATTATATTTTCAATTACCTATAATGACATTTCAAATTGCATATCCACTCAAACCAACTCAACTAATGGTCAGCTAGTAAAAGCCAGCTGGCAATCCAATTTTCTTGTGCCAGATCGGCGGGTCAATTACCTTAAATAATTTAACTTAATTTAAAAAAAAACCGTGTTCAAAGCCATACTTATAAACCTATCTATATGTAATAAGGTAAAATATGCTAAGAATTTTAGGTGGGAGTTCAAGGGTATAAAAAACTGTAGGTACATAGACATCTGTTTACTCCCTGAAAACGTACAGGCGTGACGTTATGAATAGAATTTGAATTTAGTATATTCATGCATGCTTGCTGTAATCGTGATTATTTTTCTGTTTGCTATTGAGGAGCTCCGTTGTATTTTTGCTAGATTTTCACTTGAACATCACCTTCTTTAAATATAACAATGCTCTTCCAACTAATTATTATTTGCAAGGTCGGCAGCGCGACTGCCGCACCTCTGGTGTTGCAAACTTCCAGTGACCACTTTCCATCAGTTTGGCAATATCCTAGTCTGCCACCTCTGTGGTATAAAAAAATGTTGTTTTTTTCATAAACCAACATTACCGACGTAGTAGGTAGGTACGTATTATTAAGGAGAACTCAAAAAATACTAGTCAAATCTTGATTAAATTTAAATGGGGCCACACGACAAGCACTAGCTTTCAAACCAAAAAATATCTAGATCAGATGACTTTGAAAAATATAAGAAACATAAAAAATAGGTGAATTGAATACCTCCTCCTTTTCTGAAGTCGGTAAAAATGGTTTACCAATGCTCACATTTTTTGTCCCTTAGTAATACATTATTTTCTCACACCATCCATCAAGATCATATCTAATTATGTTAAGGCGTTTCAAATTACTTTTTGTTATACATTACTCTTTGATTCATTAATCTTAGGATGAGTACCAGAACTGGCTACTTCTACAGCTACAGCTATGGTGCGCTGATTGATGGTCGTTGATTGAGATATTACTGATCTGCCTAATGTAGCAAGTAATGGAATTGGCGAAAACCTTTGGGTATTGATTAAAAAACTAACTAACTATCTTCACTCTGCATCCTGCCCTGGCGGAGTAGTCAAAGAGGACAGATCGCTTCCTGCAGGTTAATTTCAATTATCATTAATCGCTTCAAACATGCACGTCTGGGTATCCGAATACTTTTGACCCTTCCGCTTTGAGTAGTCCGCTCACGTGGTCTTCATATGTAAGTCTCAGCATAACGTGACTCCTAAACACAAAAAAAACACACCTCAATACCCACAGGTGGTGGGGGCAGTAGTGAAATTTTATGTGGGACTCGTAGCCCCGGGGTTATTTAGTGACCCACTAAATAACCATGGCATTCCGCTTCCCCTCTACTGAGTAGCAGCATAGGTTAGAGGTCAAGTTACTAAAACTTAGCAACTAACGACGGGACGGACGCTCCGAACATAGGTCCCGCTCGGTCAAGCTGGACAGATAGGTTATTTACTCGTTATAATGATGGTTTACTTACCCAGTAAACAACCTGCTTCAAAAAGTACTTACTTGAAAACAGGCGACTGCCTCGGTGGCGCAGTGGTAGTGTATGAGAATGCGGATTCGATTCCCGGGTCGGAAAAAATATTTGTGTGATCCACAAACGTTTGTTTCGGAGTTTAGGTGTTTCCTATGTATAATATGTATATATTTAGAAATATATGAGTATGTTGTATGTAAGTTGTCTAGATCCCATAACACAAGGTTATATTAGCTAGTTTTGAGCTAGACGGCGCTGTGTAAAAAAAAGTTGTTCTAGAATATTTTATTTATTTATTAAATTTAAAACTTTATGGTGTTTCTAAAGCACCTGTGACAAAACATTGTGCTCATACTGACAGTAAAAACTGATAAAGGCGAGGCAGACAATAGGCAATAAGTACTCGTAAGCCGTGTCAACAGTTTAATGTTAACACATTATGTAAACAGTGTGAAAGTACGTCTAACTAACTGTGTAACCTAAAAGTTAAGATTACAATGATACTACAGTTAACGCTCCCACACGCCTATTAAGCCGCTACAGATCGGCTGCCGTCTTTAGTCTTTTTAAGACATACATTCTATTAAATTCCAGCAGAGCACACCCTGTCTTCTCTACGGTACTAAGTATTAAGACTTTTGCCGCTCCCAATCAAATGACTCTATCACAATTATTCATGTGACGCTTCAGCACATCTTTGTACCTAAGGAGTTGACTTCCATTCTTAGGCCTGCTTCCTTATTCCTAATCGCCAGGACTAGAGAACTCTGATAATAACAAGTGTTCAGTATATTAAATTGTATCGGGGTTTAAAGTAAGACAATAAGCGCAATAAATTGCAAGCCCATCACATATCACAATCCGTTACAATGATGTGTGAAACAAACAACGTGTGACGGGTATGAAAATGCTGCGATAGTACAGTCATGGGGATGGACCGCATGGGGATGGACCGCATAAGAAACTCCTGCCAGCCCTCTGTTATTAGATTTTAGCAGTTCATTTCTCAATACTTTTCAATATAGTGTCATTTTAAAATTATGAGATTAAAAAAACTAACTGACGGGCAGTAACAGTCAATATAAAATATATATCTATGCACTTATATATTATTCTCAGAAGCCATATGTTTATCTTTATGATTTTGGAATATTTGAAAGAACGTACTGATCGTAGTTTAGTATGTGCGTGTCTCCATTTAGATACTCTACGTGGCATAAAATTGGATGCTTATGACATCATAACACCATTTTGTTATCTTTACAATAAAATATTTATGCACTTACGCCCACTACTAGAAATAAAAGTGAGAATATTGGAAAAAGGATATCAGTATACATGGCAGCCCTATAAGGATTAGGTATATTATATATATATATATATATATATATATATATATATATATATTTATGAGGTTTAATATGGATTTTTATGTTTAATGGTTTTATATGGTTACTAGGTGACCCGAACTGCTTAGCCCGTGGTTCGGTTATTCCCCCAGTGGCAAGATCTTTAGGCATCTACAATCACATACGTACATACAGGTTACGTCTATTGCCCTGAAAATGTAATGAGAGACATATAGATAGCGACTTTTCACCTGTTGTAATATTGTTTAGTTTCACGTGGTGAGCCTATTGCGAGATATTTCCGTGTTGAAACGGATAAGGGCTACATGAATTGATTTTATTACAAAACATTCATAAGGCCTCCACTCCAACCTGGATTTTTGACCAACATGTTAAGTATTGAGAGCTGAGACCAAGTACATATCGTGCCTTTCAATGCACGGTATAACACACGTAAATAAAAACACCACAATTGTTCACCCATCTCCATGCCAACAAGTACCTAAAAAACAATAAAAAAATATGTCATGTCTTTATTTATTTACACGTGCTTTACAGGTTATAATAAATTTACAATGCCAATAAATAACTACACATTGATAACAATTATTATTTACAAAAAACTTAGTTAAAAGAATATTCAGCAAGTGCTACGAGAACTTCTACATTCATATGTTGACGATTACGCTTTGTATGGAGACACGCTTATGTATGGTATTTGTTATCTATGTGTTTTAAATTACATTTTTTAATGAGAACTCGTAAATCGGGTCAATTTTAATGCCAAGAAAACACTTCCACATTGATAACCGAGTTCTAATCCTTTATTCTTCATACAAACTTTAAACTCTTAAAACGTAAGAGGTAGAAACTTCGTCAGTTTTAAGTGGCTTCGGTAGCTCATTTTCCAAAGCAGGCAAGATAGAAGTAGCGAGTTCGATTCACTGAAAAATTCATCACTTTAAAACTTATGAAACTTTTTATATTTTAAGCTATTGCATAGTTTTTATCGCGGGCTTTAATCAAGAAATTCCGTAACACAAAAAACCTAAGACCCGAGGTTACACAAAGTTCACCGAGCACGGCCGGGCGTTGGCTTAACGTGTTTGTACATATATGATATGGTACGATTGTACGAAGCTCACACGGATAGAGACGTGATGATAGTGAGTGTGAGTGTGAGGTGAGGGTGAGGGTGACTGTGAGAGTGAGGGTGAGGGTGAGGGGTGAGGGTGAGATTGAGGGTGAGGGTGGGGGTAAGGGTGTTTTTTTTGTGCAATGCAATGAAATAGCTTTACCGCTGCAGTCTCCGAGTGCTACACGTCTTTTGCTATCTGTAAATTTTATGTTTTATTGCCGCAGCAAAGTTGATGTTTAATTTCTTAAAATGGCAAATAATTAGTCAAGATATACCAACAATGACGGTGCAAAAGACTCTTTTCAACCTACATTCACTTACAATCCTACATTCACTATCACAGCACTACAAAGACTAAAAGCTTGCACTTACAGCCAAAGACTCTCAAATAAAGTAAATAACAAGATAAATCCATTGCCTTAGATGGCTGCTACATGCTCCTTTGGCCACATTGCATGTTGGGGGACATTCGCCAAAACAAAGGCCCATAAAGTACCGTCACTGTGGCGGGCTGTCGCAAATTGGTTTATAGAGATTGCAACAGCGATGTGCGCAAAAAGCAATATCCCACTTAAAACCTTAACTTACGTCCTTTTTGCTCCACCAATATATATGTGTTGTAATCAACGTGTAATCACGTTAAAATGTATGATTTTTTATGAGGCAATGCAATGTAAATGTTTTCTTTGTAACCAGTTCATCGAACAATCAGGCCTCCGGTGATAATTGATTTGAGACAACAAATTGATTTATCGTTTAACTGGATGTTATAACCGATTTGAATTAAACTGTGAGATTTTAAAAATATCGTTTAAGTACCTACCTAACAAATATAGTTAGAGTTCGTAATTTAAAATATGTCACTCTACATAGTGTGTGCATACATAACTATGTGTTTACACCTATTTCTGCAGAAATATAAATATCAGTCTAAACTTGCTAGCCTACGAATTATTTTTTGAACATTTTGGAACATTCAGTTGAAATCAAAACAAAGTTAAAATAAAATGTAGTTATTATCGTAACGACGTTAGGAAAACATAACGACAAAACTTATGTCGTCGTCGTAAACTACAAATATTTTTTTTACTTTCCTAAGTAAATCTCAGTCACCTTAACCCGACTCCCCGGAGTTTCTTGTTTAAAATAATACTGTACGCCATGAAATATGTTTTAATGTAACTCGAGTGAGTTACGACTTTTTTTTTAAGTTTCAATTGAAAGCAGCACTTCATTAGTAGGAGAGGAAATATTGTTAAACTGTATTTAAAACAATGTGCCACACATATCACTGTAACGACCACTCAATACCGCATTGTGAACTAAATTTATGCTGACCACAGGGCATTATCTTTCTCAACACCGCCGCCAACTTGGACATAATATTCTGGCGCACTGTCTGCAGCTATTTATTACGGAATTGCGTGCAAATAAGTATGCTTTGTTTTGGTTTTGCCATTCAACTGCTGTATAGAAATAGCAGTAAATGAAAGAGAAGGCGGATATAAGCATGAATACAAAAAAAAATATGAAACATTTAACCTTTTATGGTTAGCTGGAAGAAATTCCTATAAGTGATAGACTGCCCTTTGTACTTACATTGAATTAAATTATGTGGTAATATTTTTGTTCATATTTTGGACGCTACAGTAACGTCGCCCGATGATAAACCATGGTGACATCTATGAATATCACTATATATAGAAGGCCACTGTTACAGTTGATACAAGACTAAGACTAGGCTCTTAAGTTGGTCGCCCAATGATGTGCCTTTTTACGCTCCGCTTAAAGATCTCAGGGTAGTACCTAAGAGGAGGGAAACACGTGCGTTCCAAAATCAACTCGTCATAAAATATATTTTAAATCATACCCAATATTTATTAAACTATGTATGCATTATTAACAGTGAACTATTATTTTTAGATTCTAGACAGGTTTAGATACATTGCAACACTATGCGTGCTACGTGCTTTTCCTAACTCAAAGGTCTCGGAACCAGACCAAAAATAGTAGATAAAAATATCCCGACTATATCATATTTTCTCGAAATCATTAACCAAGTATCTCTTAACCTCATAAACAATGAATATTTTGATAATATATTATACAAACAACTAACTAACTATCTTCAAACTGATGAGGCCATGAGCACCGCATCATCAGCGTACTTGCGATTTTTAAAAAGTACTGGCCTTCAATAAAAGATATATGTCACATTTTTAAAAATGGAACTTTAAAATATTGATTTTGCAGACATTTAAGTGACGCTACGCTTGTAGTTTCGATACAATGGAAAAAAACGAGTTGTTGATAAAACATTGTTTTTAATGGGAAAAAATACTATTGAAGCACAGCAATGGCTTATAAAATGATATGCGGGATCAGCTCCCTCTAAAGCAACCAATTGTCGGTGGTATGCCGACTTCAAACGCGGTCGCATGGACACAAATGATGGGCAACGCTCAGGTCGTCCAAATGAAGCTTTTGAGGACTTGGTTAATATTTTGTTGAGTCACACAAAATATTAACCAAGTCCTCAAAATCGTAATGGAAGATCGGAAGATAAAAGTGTGTGAGATAGCAGAGATAGTGAAGATTTCAGCTGGTAGTATTTTCACTATTTTACATAAAAAATTGGCCATTAAAAAGATTTTTTCCAAGTGGGTGCCGCGTTTGCTTACAACTGATCAAAAGGAACAACGTATCAATGATTCAGAGCGATGTTTGGCGCTGATGAATCGTAATAAAAAGGATTTTTTAAGTCGGTATGTGACAATAAATAAATGATTTATTTGATGTAAATGAGGTTGTAGCGAGATGGTAATTTACAATTCACAAAATTATAGTACTAGATAAGTAATTGAATCAGGCGTTACATGGCGGAAATCCATTTTAAAAAAACTATAATTATTTTGTTTTTAAATGTTATTTTTGCAATATTCCGCTTTTTTAGAATGTCGTACGATGTCGACACGTGTTTCGCCTACACACGAGGCATTATCAAGACTGTTTGGCAGCAAAAGTACTTACGCGTTCACCTTAACCTTTTGCAGTTCGAACGCAACCAAATGATAGCGCGATGTAACTTCTAGTTGTTTTGTCTATTTTTGAATAAACTAAGCAAAACCGAAGTGTGGAAGTCTGTTTGTTCGTTTAGCAAAGTACACCCGTCCCGTTTTATAATAAAAGGGTCTAAAAATGTCCGTATTAGAGCAGTTATAAATTATAAAACGGAACGGGTGTCACTGGGGGCCACCCAGCGATTACTGGCTGTTTGCAGATCTCAAAAAAATACTCCAGGGTAAGAAATTTGACTCAAATAGCGGGAGTTATTACAGCAACAGAGGCTTATTTTGAAGCCAAAGACAAATCGTTCTACATGCAGGGGATAGAAAAGTTAGAAAAGCGTTGAAGGGACTGTTTCGCTCTCGGAGGAGACTACGTTTATGAATAAAAAAATATTTTATAAAAAAACTTTGTTTTAGTACTTAGTCTCGGGACTTATTGAACCATGTGTTATGTATAAAATAACGAAAGTATGGCCGTTGTGAACTCTATAATAGTAATACTATTTTTTATATTTTCAGATCAGTGATAGGTATGGTAAATCTTAATATTGTAAGCAGTATAGTAGTGAGTCAGTATTATTAATAATAATAACTTCTAAATGCAATATTACGAATTACATTGTGGTTATTCCCTTATAATTTACCTAATATTCTTAAATAGGGCAGTCAGACAACCTGATTTAACGTAACGCAACAAAATCAAACTCAATGAACTTAGAATGCTTTTTTTTTAAAAAGCTATTGCTAAGTTTTTATCGCGGGCTTTGAGCGGGCTTTAATCAAGAAATTCCGTAACACAAAAAACCTAAGACCCGAGGTCACACGAAGTTCACCGAGCACGGCCGAGCGTTGGCTTAACGTGTATGTACATATATTATATGGTACGATTGTACGAAGCTCGCACGCATCGAGACGTGATGATAGTGAGTGTTAGTGTGAGGGTGAGGATGAGGGTGACTGTGAGAGTGAGGGTGGGGTGAGGGTGAGAGTGAGGGGTGAGGGTGAGGGTGGGGGTGAGGGTGAGGGTGCGGGTGTTTTTTTTTAATGCAATGAAATATCTTTACCGCGGCAGTCTCCGAGTGCCACACGTCTTTTTTCTATATGTTTATTTAATCTATTTTTAATAAATTAAAATTTAACATATGAATTTTTTAGTTTGACTTTGTGGAACTATGTGCAATTTGAAAATTTGTAGGGGTGTGCATAAGATATTTGCAGAGTCAACGGCGCGAATGTAGTATCCTCAGAACAAATAATAACTGGTAGATGTTTGTATTTGTTCTGAGCTAGTATCTCTAGTGTGGCAAACGTCCATAAACGTTACGATCTGGTAGGCCGTAGTAGTAGTAAAAATAAAAAATAAATATCCATCACGCCTTATCCCCGAAGGGGTGGCAGAGGCATATTATATGCCCACTTTTCACCGTGTGGATTCCTGTCCCACGTAATAGGTGGTGAGCCCATTGCCGTGTTGAAATAGACAGACGCAGGTTGTGGCTACCTGCTGTTGAAGTTTTTAAGCCGCCCATAAGGCCTTCTACCAGGCTTAACGACTGCCATTTTACTGGCAACCGGGACCAACAGCTTAACGTGCCTTCCGAAGCACGGAAACGCTCGCAAATGTAAATGCCACAAAGTGGTCACCCATCCGAGTACCAGCCATAGTGAAAGTTGCGTAACTCAGTGATCGTTTACAGAACACTGAGACCGCGGGGCCACGAGCGCTTCAAGTAGTAATATGAAAAACATACACATGCTCCTAGAAGTCACTTAAAAATAATGTTGACTTGAGTGTTGGAACTTCTTAATTTAAATATAAATCTATCGACTGCCTCTGTGGCGCAGTGGATGTGCATCCGACTGCTACGCAAGAGGTCCCGGGTTCGATTCCCAGGTCGGAACAAATATTTGTGTGATTCACAAATGTGTGTTTCGGAGTTTGGGTGTTTTCTATGTATAATATGTATGTATTTAGAAATATATAAGTATGTTTACCAGTTATCTAGATCCCATAACACAAGCTAATATTAGCTTACTTTGGGCTAGATGGCGCTGTGTGAAAAGTGTCCCACAATATTTATTTATTCATTTTTATCCATCTATCTTCACGCTGTATCCCTGACGGGGTTAGAGTGGATAGATCACCAGGTTTCGCTTCAATGGAAACTTCTTTCACTGTCTGCAGATTCATTAATCGCATTATACATGCACGTCTGTATTAATTATATTATGTCTTAACCCTTCCGTTATTGAGAAATCTGCTCACGTGGTCTTCGTAAGTATCGGTCTACTATGACTTCTTCTACATACACTCTATTTTTGGCACAATAAATATCCTACGCCATTCGTTCCTCACTCATTTATTGGATATAACTAATATTTGACGCATCAAAATGGCTCCGCCCGCCTGATGGACAGCAGAGACAACGATCCGTCACTGAGGGCCGCTATCCCAGCCGGTAGGACCCCGATAGCGACCCTCAGATTGACGGCCCAGAAATATGCCTTTTCACGCTTCTCTTAAATGACCCATCATTGTAAAAGGAGGGAAACACGTTCGCTGGCAGAGAGTTCCATGCATTTATGGTGCAACATAAGAAAGACCTGTGGGATCTTTCGGTTTTGGGTACAGTTGTGTCCACAGTGTGAGGATGACATCACTGCCCCGCCCGTGTTGTTCGGGAAAGAATGAGAGGGAGGCATCGGATAAAAAAAAAAATACTGTGGACTACGATAATGTTAGCTATGCACTACTACCGAATTCAATTATAGAAACTATCTGCAAAATTCAAAGCACAAATGACTATAGAGAAATATATCGCAAGCTCTACATCATTCCCTCGGCGATGCGTGAACTACTGTTTTCTTTTCTATTTTTAAATTAAGGGTCTTGAATCTTAACATGCAGCCTCTAATACCAGTATATCACTTTTAACTAAACATGTAATTTAGAAGCCATACTCTGCTATAAAACGTCTATTAAACATCATTTGTTAAGTTACATTGTTGAAGTATTTCATAGCTGGTACTTAAGTTAGTTTATGTTCGTATTAAAGTTAAGATATAAAACAAACTATATAATTAGAAAGTTTCTTTTAGAGATTATGCGTTATTTTTTTGTTGTGTTGATATCCCCATGGATGTTTTGCCAGACTCGAACCGAATGAAACCGCACCAGGTAACTCCTCTGAAGGATATCCCAGGTTTCCTGAGAGTCTAAGGGTTGGGTTTCCTAGAATCTTAAGGTTTCTGACAGTCTCGGGGTTCCTGTCAGTGCTAGGGTTCTCGACAGCCCTAGGGTTCCCGACAAACGAGATTAGTCTGTTGCAGAATGAGAGCCGTTCAAACACAACTAAATTTTATAGTTGTAAGTAAATTGATTACAAATTTTGTCACAAATGAAAATACAAAATGGAGATCGTTACTTTACACAGACTACGTAACTTAGCTGTTTAATTTTTTGAAAAGGTTCTTACTAAAGCAACCTAAACGTAGTTTAAATTTGATGTATACCTTGGTAATCAAATGAACACTTGCACTGAGCATTGTTTGATATTTTATTGTTATTGTGTAAAATTATAGTCTTCTTGCTAGAAAATTTATTTCTCTCTTTTTTTGTAATAAATTACAAAAATAAATAAATAAATATCCATCACGCCTTATCCCCGAAGGGGTGGCAGAGGCATATTATATGCCCACTTTTCACCGTGTGGATTCCTGTCCCACGTAATAGGTGGTGAGCCCATTGCCGTGTTGAAATAGACAGACGCAGGTTGTGGCTACCTGCTGTTGAAATTTTTTAAGCCGCCCTTAAGGCCTTCAACCAGGCTTAACGACCGCCATTTTACTGGCAACCGGGACCAACGGCTTAACGTGCCTTCCGAAGCACGGAAACGCTCGTAAATGTAAATGCCACAAAGTGGTCACCCAAGGATAGTAAAAAAAAGCTCTTAAGTAGAAATTCTTTGACAATCTTATAATAGGTATGGTATATAAAATTGCTTTAAAAAGCCACTATAAAACGTTTACCAAAGCTTGAATATGTTCTCATGAATATCAGAAAAAAGTTGTACGTAGGCCATTTATTTTCATACCACAAAAACCAAAATAACTCCACATATTCCACATTAACATAAACATGACCATAAAATATTTGAATAGTAAAGTTGAAATGCCTAAGCATTTATGAAATAATGAAACTTCTAGACATTCACACGTGCTAAAAAGGTAACTTCTAATGAGAAATCTTAATTATAGTTTACATGTTAAAGTTCGAACGTCGTCCATGCAATTTGCAAGTGAAATATAGGTTGGAAATGTACTGGTTATTGGCATTCTAACGCCGATACTGGGTTCAATAGACGTGGCTGGATCGTGTGCGCAAGCTCTCCTAACGAACGAGATGCGCACGCTACGATAAAAAGCGTATTTCAATAGCGCGCATGCTTGGTATAGCGTGAAAGCGCGATGCGACACTTGCACTCAGCATGGTTTGATATTTTATTGTTATTGTGTAAAATTATAGCTTGTTAGAATATAAGGACTCAAGCATTAATAGCAACTCGCTCTGACTTTATCCGTACCCTTAGAGATTGTAGATTAATTAATTTATATACAAGAAAGTCGTGTTATTTACACTATTTATAATTCAACAACGGCTGTACCGATTTGGTTGAAATTTGGTTAGAGCCAGGAGTCGGACATAGGCTACTTTTTATCCCGGGAACAAGTTCCTGTGGGAAACAGGAACAGGAAAACTTCCCTACGCGGGCAAAGCCGCGGGCGTCATCTAGTAAATATATATACAGATGGACCGACGACCAGGAAAAGGTTGCAGGTAAGGACTGGATGCGGACGCTGGAGGATCGTGTCTTGTGGCGTGAAATGAGCTAGTTTCAGTGCACACTAGGCTGATTTGATTGATTGTATATTTTTTTTTATATATATATATTGTATAGTGCTCATCACAGCAATCTGTCGACGACATTTAGCTGCTTCTTTGTCCGAACCTTCTCTGATTATTGTTTTCTTTGAAGCAGGGGAGTTGTCCATTGACCACTCTTACCATTTTTTGGGAAATCTGTTTTTGAGATTGGGAACACTTTTATTTCTCAGTCTAGTGTAAATAGTGCTGCCAGAACCCATCAGTCTGGCAGCCAGAACATTAATATGTGATTTTAATTTTTGCTGGTATTTGTTGCTCCGGGCATTGATTTCCTGTTCTGTGAAACAGGAAATCATCAAATTAAGTTTTAAGTCCTGTAGAATATACTTGTTGTGAATGCGTTTAGGAATGTCAAGCATAGAAAGCCTTTGTCTGAAACCTTTCCAGGATTTCTATATTGCTATTACTTGCTGTTCCCCACAATTCTATTCCGTATGTCCAAACCGGCTTTAAAATAGTTTTGTAAACTGCCATTTTACTTTCCTTCATTAGCTGAGACTTCCTACCGATGCCAATGCATAGATCGAAGTTTGGCATCCAAAGCTTTTCTTTTGCTCCAGATATGCTTCTGCCACGTCAACCTTCTATCCAGATGCATGCCAAGATATTTTGCGGTAACGTCATGTGGAATTTTTTGTCCATTCAGTGTCATTGGCGGGCAGTCCCCTTGTCTTAGGGTAAAGGTAACTTGGACTGATTTGCTTTGGTTTGCCTTTATTATCCACATCTTCAGCCATTTCTTAATTGCAAAGATGTGCTTCTGGAGATTCGCGGATGCAATTGCAGGGTTGGTATCAATTGTCATTATTGCAGTGTCATCGGCATATGTCGCAATGACAGTCTTCTCATCCACTGGGATGTCAGAGGTGAATATAAGATAAAGTACTGGGCATAGGATGCTTCCCTGTGGTACACCTGATTTGATTTCAAACAAATCAGATGTAACGTTATCAAATTTAACCTCATAGAATCTCTGGCAAAGGTAACTTTTCAGTAACAAGAAGAAGGAGTGAGGTAAGTGCTTTTTAATTTTGTACAGGAGGCCGTAATACCCTGTCAAAAGCCTGACTTATGTCCAAGAACACAGCAGAGCAGTATTTCTTATTCTCCAGTGTGTAGCTGATGGTATCGATCAATCTGTGTACCTGTTCAATGGTTCCATGTCTGTGTCTAAACCCGAATTGATGTTCAGGAAGAATAGTGTTCAGGTGAGGTCGCATTCTATTAAGAATGATCTTTTCTAACTACTTCCCAACCAATGGAAGTAAAGTAATCGGTCTGTAAGATGTAACCTCTTCCGGCTGCTTTCCAGGTTTCAGTATCATGACGACTTGGGCAAGTTTCCACTGTGCTGGGTAGTGAGAGAGTCTTAGGCATGCGTTTAAAAGAAAAACCAGGAACATTATGGCTCTTTGAGGAAGTTTGACTAAAAGGATCGAGTCCAATAGATCATAACCCGGAGCTTTATTGGATGGTAGTGATTTGATCTCTCGGTATATTTCTCTGGGACTTACTGCTTTTATAGGGAAGCACAATTGGTGAGGTGACTGTACGTAATCCGCTATGTCGTCATCTTTTTTGCAGTTGGATTGGATTGTATATAGCGTAGAATTTTCATGAATTTTTTACCATATACTTAGTGTTATATTTCTTGATTATATCAACAGATTTTTTGACATTTTGCAATTTTTGATTAAGGACACAATAGAGGAAAAGTTTACTGTAACGTTATTTATCAGCCGATTGGAATCAGAATTGGAGAAAACGTTCAATAATTGATAACACAATTGTTTAATTAATGTAAATAGTCGCGCGTGTGTGTGTGTGTGTTTGTGTGTGTGTGTGTGTGTGTGTGTGTGTGTGTGGTGTGTGTGTGTGTGTGTGTGTGTGCGTTTAAGTGCGGGCGGCGTACATGTGTGTGCGTATGTGTATGTGTGTGTTTGTGACAATATAGAAATACAAAAATTCAGTACTTATTTGCAAAAGTAGATCTGATTATGTTGTTTTTATTAAGTCAGAAGATTGTACTGGTTGAGTACCTACACAATTATAGGCCTAGCTAATAATATGTTTGATATTTATTGGTTTAGAACATTACACTTCAATCATAACCACAAAATGCAAAATTAACTTTTTGTGAAGTACAATAGCCCGCTTGTTGCGGGAACAGAGCTTACTAAAAAGACTTTTACACTATACGATAAAGGATCCGATAATCCGAGACACTGGCTAAATAGTTATTTAGTAACTGCATTTATTCTGTGTTTAAGTTAATAAATATTCATATCATCATATCATTTTACTGCCTCGGTGGCATAGCATTAGTGAACGCTCACTTCTGTGCTGGGATCTCGGGTTAGTATTCCGGGTCGGAATAAATATTTATGTGACCCGCAAATGTTTGTTTCCGGATTTGAGTGTTTCCTTAGTATAATATTTTCTTTGTATATATAAGTCGTCTAGATGCCATAGTACAGGCAAGTGAAAAAAATATCCTACATTATTATTCATTATGCGGAAGTACTATCATTATGCGATTAAGTCTTTCACCTAAGCTTTATAGCAAAGCACAACAAGTACAGTATCATTTGTAAAACATAAGCAAACTGCTAGGATATTTTTGTTATTTTTTTATATTTAAAGGTTTTCTAAGGTTCCTTACCTCAATAGGTGAAAACGAAATCCTTAAAGGGTCACTTTGTTGTCTGTCCGTCCGTTCTTCCATTTGTCTGCCTATTCAATTTATCTCGAAAACGCGTAATGGTATTGAGTTGTAATTTAAACTCTATACTCAAGTCTTCGATCTCTTGAAGTTATGATATATTCAAATTTCTAAGTTAATATAAAAAAATGGCTGTTAATGATGCAAAAAGACGTATTAATACGGAACCCTCGGCAGGCGAGTTCTATTTGCTCTTGTTCGGTTTTATTAAAGAATTGCTGGCTTTTTAAAAATGTCGTTGTGTTTTCAAAATTTACTTGTATACTTTTTTTGACTCATAGCATCCGATTACGATACGATTTATGACAAAGGTTCTAATATCGTTTAGTGTAACAACCACAACTCGTTTGCCGTCTCACAGGAAATCGTTTTATGCTTCACTTGATTACAAAGGGTAACATCACAAAATAATATCCTTCACTCAGCCTTTGGATTCTTATTGCTTATAAATGTAATACTTAGCGTGGGAAGTATTTATATTAGAATTTTATTTAACAAATACTTAACCTTGTTTATGATAATTGTGTTATATTTATTTTTACTAAGATTGAATTGAAGCGCTCGTGGCCCCGCGGTCTCAGTGTTCCGTAAACGATCACTGAGGTGCGCAACTTTCACTATGGCTGGTCGTCGGATGGGTGACCACTTTGTGGCATTTACATTTGCGAGCGTTTCCGTGCTTCGGAAGGCACGTTAAGCCGTTGGTCCCGGTTACCAGTAAAATGGCAGTCGTTAAGCCTGGTTGAAGGCCTTATAGGCGGCTTAAAAAAAAAATTCAACAGCAGGTAGCCACAACCTGCGTCTGTCTATTTCAACACGGCAATGGGCTCACCACCTATTACGTGGGACAGGAATCCACACGGTGAAAAGTGGGCATATAATATGCCTCTGCCACCCCTTCGGGGATAAGGCGTGATGGATATTTATTTTATTTACTAAGATTATAAAGAGGACCGCTGTTGCCTCTTTCACCAGCGAGGTGATGACGGCCAAAAGAGAGTTGGTTTGGAGCAGTTTGGAGACATCAAAAGTAGAGGGTAGAAGGAGTCAGGGTAGGCCGAAATTTACATATGAGGACCAAGTGAGCACATTACTTTAAAACGGAAAAGTCAGAAGTACTCGTATAAGAAGCGATTAATGAATCTACAGGAACCGAAAAAAGTATGAATGGATCGCGAAATCCGGCGATCTGTGCTCTCTGACTACTCCGTCTCAAATACAGCGTGAAGATTGCATTTTTTACATAAGCTTAGTATCATTATGTTACTATCCAGGGTAGCGGAGTAGTAGTAATATTAATTATTATAAATACGGGGCATATATGAGTTAAACAGGGACTATAGTGTTCGAAACCGTGGGGCCTGGACAGAGAAGGAAATGTTGTGTATGCTCGCTACATCGCTAGAGCGCCGAAGATGAGACCGCGTGCCAAGTGTACATCGTAGACGAAAATCGCATACGCGTCCTTTTAGTTGACTGCCATTCGTCTGTAGTAATTAGTGTAATCGTTTTAGTAAACGGTGACGCTCCCAGAAAAGCTTAGTTGGTATCTATACTAATTTTGTAAAGCTGAAGAGTTTGTTTGTTTGTTTGTTTGGTTGAACGCGTTCATCTCAGGAACTACTGGACAGATTTGTCAAGGAAGGCTATAGACTATATATCATCACGCTACTACCCTGAGGAGCAGAGCAGTAATCATAAATGTCGACAAGTCGGGTAATTATAAACTTATAAACCTGTGGTAGGCGAGGCATAAGTACGTAATGCCAGGGCAGTGACATTACATAATAAGTAAATACCCGTTATGCTGTTTAGTTTTAAACAGCTATTTACTGGTTGATTTATCATCTTATCTCTTTAATTGAACACTTAACAAACGGACAGACTGACAGAGGAAATTACATATAATACGATATGATACAATACGATACATAGGTAAATAAATAAGTGATTTTTATATAAGTATCGTGTATACTTTAAAATCTATTAATTTGGAATTACAACAGACACTTTTCACTCTATAATAAAAAAAACGACAGCGCTATAATTATTATTTCATGTATTCTAATTTCATATGCTTCTTTTTTAACTTATCGGTCACATATCGACTGTCTCGGTGGCGCAGTGGTAGTGCATGCGACTGCCGCGACTGAGGTCGGGTTCGATTTCTGGGTCGGAAGAAATATTTGTGTGATCCACAATTGTTTGTTTCGGAGTTTGGGTGTTTCCCTAATAAGTATATCAACATCACAAAATCCACTGTCTAGGATTTGTAGATACGGAATAAAACGAAAACAATAAGAGAAATGGACATTCGAGTCACTTGTGGTCATTTTTGATGTTTACCCTTAAGAATAGGCACATTTACAAATTCTCTTCTAATACCTTATCTCACGCCTCAATCAGCACTATAGTTTACAGGAAAGAAAGAAAGAAATCTCATTTATTCAGTGCATTACATAATTATACAATATATAATACGAAAGGTATTATATTTAGGCGGTTCAGCCATTTTTATACAGGTGGTCAACATTTTGTACATCGATGATTTGTGTAGGGGGCGTATTCTCACTTAGTCGCTGAGCTCCTTCGTACATTTACAACGCAAAAAGAAACGCTTTACAGCTTTATTGAGACAATATATGAAATTAAAAATATTGGTTAAAGAAACAGGGATATTCTGAACCGTACAACCCAGTGGATCTTTTATTCATTAATAAATAAATCTTATTATAATCTATTTCAACACGGCAATGGGCTCACCACCTATTACGTGGGACAGAAAAATCCACACGGTGAAAAGTGGGCATATAATATGCCTCTGCCACCCCTTCGGGGATAAGGCGTGATGGATATTTAAATAAATCACTCTGTCAAATTTTTGTTAGTTCTTACGATCACACTGAAATGGAAAGTGAGTTTGATGCTTATGATGTCACCAGTAACTTGAACTGCGAGGCTTTCGTGCTCCCTGTGCGCCTTACTTGGGTAAGAGGGAACAAATGCTTAAACAAGATGCTTAGGGTTGCGAATCGAGATTAGCAGGTAGACAGGCAGTTGTGAAGATGCATGGTCTGTTTTAGTCAGTATGATCTCGACATTTACACCCACCAGTGTTGCCAGAAATGGAGTGTGATAGAAATTAATTACACCGAACAGATAAAAACAGCAGTAGGCGGCCCAGTGCGTGAATGCACTCATACCTCGACTGACAGGGAAGGATGGCGTCGCATTGTAAAGCGGTTTACGGCTGCATACAGCTTGACTACATGATGACCACGACCGCTCTGTCAAGAGTGAATCGGCAAAGAAGAAGAAGAGAAATTAGTTACTGTCACACGATATAAACGGCTTACATTTATTCCCGGTGGCAGAGACATACTATGATTCCACATTTTACCAATAGCATAAAAAAGTAAGCATTTTCTGCCCTACGTAACAAGTAGTGAGCCTATTGCCATGTTGAAATGGACGTCGGGGTCACCACTGTGGAGTCGATTTACTTAAACGTCTTTATTCGAATACTTATTATACCTTTGGATTGTATGGCAAGATTAAAACGCCATGAATATTCCTATTATATATTTTTTTATTAAAGTGTAAAAAGACAACTTGGTTCGAGACGAGAATTGACCTGGTTACGCAAAGGTCACGTTGCGTAACCAGATCAATGTTCTAGCCACTGAACTACCCGAACCATACTGAAACATGTTAAAATTCTTCACGATATTTTAATCGTCATTTTAAGAGTATGACCTGATTTCAATTTGATTAAGAGTAAGCCCTGGTTAGGCAAAGGTCACGGGTTCAATCCCCGTCTCGAACTAACTTGTCTTTTTTCACTTTAATAAAAAAAATGTGAAGGTTAACTTTAAAAAAAATGCATCACTATTATATGTCTGTAAATGTTTACGAGATTACAACCAATTTAATGAGTAACTAACACACAACAACAAAAATATTATATAAGGCACTTCTAAATATTTATATATATTAATTGTTTTATGAGTTTCTATAAAAGGCACTGGACTTACAACCTAAAACGAGCTAGCGTACCTACATAAAGTTTGGAATTTCATACAGATACAAACAGTTAATAAAATACTAAATATCTCTATTTGCTCGTTGACAAACCATGAACAAACTATGTTTAAATTCACATTACTTAATTAAAAAGAAAAAAAGACTTTTAATGATATTACTGCGCCGCGCCGGCTAATTACTAGTTCTGCGCCCATATTTATACGACCGAATGAGATAGCTACTCGCAATCTACAATTACAACGAGAATCGGTAGCGACATAACATGTCAAATTAATACCTACAGATATAATCTCAAGCTATTGAAAAAACATTTAAAACCTGATGTGTTCATTAAATAGTCGGTGTTATTTACGAGTTTCGCAAGTGAACTATGCCGCGCTCGTGCGTTTTGTAAGTAACTTGCACTTTCTTATTTACCGAGGGTATGTATGGAAACTGTGATTTGGCAAAGGTATGGTAGAACATCTATCAGTCATCTATCTACATGACTGATGGATGATCTACCATACCTTTGCCAAATCAGTAGTTATGCCTTTGCAAAGTCATGTACTCGTAGCTAGATGACCTAAAAGGGTCGCTTCGGGAAATGCAGCATCGATACAGTCACAAAATCGCCGATACTACAAGTGGCATGTGGGCGTGAGTCTACCTCTACCACGACACTGTAACAATGTTTCACGCCACTCCTCCCATACCGGACACTACAAGTATGAAAAACGTAATACTAAGTAAATTTAAAGTTTAAAGTGGCAATTTTTTTCAGTCTCAAGCTGGACTCGAACCGGCGTCTTCCGGTTCAACGCACCAGACGCGTTTACCAACTACACCACCCAGACCTACCCAAAACTGACGAATTAATCCACGTCTTTGCGTTTTAAAGTGACGTAAGGCGCCATCGACCGGCACTTAGCAAAGTTGCACGGTACGAATGTATGCATCTATAATCATTCGAGTTATGATAACATCTGCCTAAACATTAACTAACTTTATCTAAATTTAAATTTTAATGTGGAAAAAATTGTCAGTCTCGAGCTGGACTCAAACCATCACTCGTACTAAGTACATTGAAAATGTAGTTTGCATTATGCCCTTTAAGTTTGATCTTTCTCTTCTACTTCATCTTAATGGATTCATAGTTGCTACCAAGCCGTACCTAGAGTTTAACCCTGGAGTCCACTTTTATTAGATTGTTAGGAGCAGCTACACTTGACTTATGATTTTCGGCAAGTGGTGCAAGTCGGACGCCGCTGCACTTTCTACGAGCAGGTCATGCTCGCGAAAGGGCAGCGGATAAGGAACGGGAGAGGACTCTCCCACTCGAGTTCCGCATTCTTCGAAAGAGACTACTAGAACCTCCATGACCGGGGACCTAAGGACGGCGGATGATTTGCTCGGCCCACTTACAGATACAGGCCCAAGACGGTGGCGTGATGTGAAAATTACACGCACGCCTCAAGAAGCGGTACAACCTTTCGAACCAACTCCCAAAGAAGCGGGATAACCTGAACTCTAAGGAGAGATCGCTGTGGTAGCCAAAATGTGCCGGGAGCACTGGGATATCTTTCCGAGGAGTTGCCCGAGATGCTCGGCAATAGACAGATAGGCAGAGATCGTGAGGTTTTAATCAGTTCGAGTCTAGCATAACATCCAAGGAGATATTTACACGCTAAAAGAATAGGGTTCTCACGAAAGAATATCTTTCTTCTGCTTTTGCCTCGGTACGATACTATCATTAAACTAATAAAACTGTGCCTTTTTATAAATAAATATAATGATATTCCTATCTCACCTAATCGCGACGAGCTTTACAAAAAACTAACTTGCGTAAGAAGTGACATTTCCTTTAATGACATACTCAACACTAGATCCACAACATACGATCCCACGCCTGCCTGAATTATTACGTAAGTCAGACCATAATTATGGAGCGAGCCACGTATTTAATCGATCTAACGCAATTAACCAAATGGTCACATCGACAAACTTGGCCCAAGAGAAGCCATAATATTTCTTGTTCCCACTACATCAGTATCATCTAATCTTTTTATAGATAAAAGTAGTCATACATAAGTGCGTTCACATCCCCTAAGCGGACAAGAAAAATCTTAGCTATAAACAGGTATAGAAAACTAGATTTCCACATTTGTTTAGAAGGATTAGACGCAGCTTGCAAGGGATTGTTGATATGGTATCAGCTGACCCAGCGCAGTTCGCTATGGTAGCGCGTCGAAAGCACATGCGCGTCGCGCTCCTTCGCGACAGACATCGCACGCGTTCACGTTTAATGCTACAGTGTAAGACGCTTCGGAAGTAATTAATCAATTAAACTAATGACTTAATCAACAAAATGCCAGCAAACGGCAGGACGTTTGTACGGATTGTGAAGTTTTTATTGGCTGGTGTGACGATTTTTTGCGTCAGCTGGATGGCTAGTGTGAGCGAGTGGCACACAGGGATGCGGTGGACTAGCAAGCGAGGTGATCTAGTTCGGAGCATGTCCACCATGAGGACTATTATAGGGTATTCGGAAAAGAAGCAAGCAGAGATGGATCGGCCCACGACAGTCTCCTGTGACAGGCTACCGGTTTTTCCAAAAGTTTTACATTTTGTTAGTATTGTTTGTTTTTGTTAAAAATGCATGTATGCTCTTCAGAAGTTTCTAAATTAATTTATATGAAGTTCTTAACTTAGGATTTGGTGCATAGACTTTTATCTAATTCGCATTACGACAATATTTTGGTGAAACTTCTCTTGTTATTTACACATTAACATTAACTTATTGTATTTCCTTCGTAGTGTGTTTACATGTCATTCATGCGCGAGTGCTGCACCTCTGGTGTTGCAAACTTCCATAGGCTATGGTGACCACTTTCCATCAGGTGGGCTGTATGCTTGTCTGCCACCTCAGCGGTATAAAAAAACAATAATAATAATAATAAACCTAGTCTTTTACTTTAATTTAAATTAATAAAAAATTGTTGTCGGCTACATGGTATTGCTATATTGAGCACAGGAGCGGTACAAAAGGTCTCGACTCCAAACTAATAGGATCGCCCAACTAATACATTAAAATTTAACCTTTTTACCAATAAGGTAGACATTCTATACATCACCAATTGTGGTTTCACTTAATAGAAGAAGATTAAGAATGATTTATTTTTCAGTTGCATGTATTGCAGTGTCCATTAGCAAAATCCATTGATCGAGGCAAATATGCAATCTGATCTAAGTAGTCCCTGGTCCATTCAAAATTTCTACCCTGAAGCCCTGGGCACGTTTAGATTATGTGTTGAGGCATATGTGAATTGATTATAAACTAAACTAACTAACTAACTATCTTCACGCTGTATCCCTGACGGGATATACATGCAGTATTGCAGTGTCCATTAGCAAAATCCATTGATCGAGGCAAATATGCAATCTGATCTAAGTAGTCCCTGGTCCATTCAAAATTTCTACCCTGAAGCCCTGGGCACGTTTAGATTATGTGTTGAGGCATCTGTGAATTGATTATAAACTAAACTAACAACCTAACTATCTTCACGCTGTATCCCTGCCGGGGTAGTCGGAGAGGACAGATCGCCAGGCTTCGCGATACATGCATACTTCTTTCGCTTCTTCGAGATTCATCAATCGCTTCATACACGCACGTCTGGGTATCCGAGTACTTAAATAAATAAATATATAAATAAAAAATAAAAATAAAATTTTGTGGGACACTTTTTACACAGTGCTATCTAGCCCAAACTTAGCTATAAGCTTATAGCTTAGTTTGGGCTAGATGGCATGTAATATGAGATCTAGACAACTCAGGTAAATACTTATATACTTCTAAATACATACATATTATATATAGGAAACACAAATACTCCAAACCAACATTTGTGGATCACACAAATATTTGTTTCGAACCGGGAATCAAACCCGGGACCTCAGGGCGGCTGTCACATACACTACCACTGCGCCACAGAGGCAATCAAAAATTAAATCAACATTGTAGATAGAAATTCGCTTCTGTCTTAAAAACTATTCTTACTATTGTTTGTTAAACTTCCAACCCATTTGCGAAGCCAGCGTCAGTACCTCGTCGTCCTTAAACGAATATACACTCTCCCTTATATACTGACTCAGTGCTCTGATGATCACTGCTTTAAGCAACTTTCGCCTTAACTGGTCCTTGGATGGGTGACCACTTTGTGGCATTTACATTTTATTACACTTATCCCCGAAATAGGCAGAGGCATACTATACGCCACATTTCACCGTATGCATTTTTGTACCACGTAACAGGTGGTGGGCCCATTGTCGTGTTGAAATCGACAAATGGACAGTCGCAGGTTGTGGCCGTAGTTAAGCCCAGATGAAGCCTTATAGGCGACTTGAAAAATTGCTGTTGAAATTTTTCAAGCCGCCCATAAGGCGTTTAACTGGGCTTAACGACAGCCTTCTTACTGGCAAGCGCGACCAACGGCTTAATGTGCCTTCCGAAGCACGAAAATGCTCGCAAATGTAAATGCCACAAAGTAGTCACCCATCCGAAGACCAGCCATAGCGAAATTTGCTTAACGCAGTGGTCGTTTACAGAACACTGAGTCCGCGGTGTCCTAAGCGCTTCGGGATATCAGTGTCATACTGAAAGTATTCGGTACGCAGGTGTACCACATGCAGGTCAGGCTGATTTTGGCTCCAAATACCAATGAAAGGAGACGGATCCGTATTATCAATTACCCAGTTTGCAGGTGAATTGATTGTTCCTAAATCTTGACAGGGCCTCTTTATATCTATGGGTTAATTTAAATATTTTTGATTTAAATTAAGGCATATTACACAGGCCTCATAGTAACTTGGTGTCATAATATGTAAATTAATTTTATTGATGATATAAATAGATGATGACAGACATACAAAACCTTAATAAGAGTAGATTTTAATTAAACATGAATATATATTAAACTAGCTGACCCGCACAATTTCGTTAGCGCCACCAAAAATGTGATAAATGAAGAACCGCTTGACCGATTTTGTTCAAACTTCACATAAACCGTGAATTTTAGGGTCGGCAGCGCGAGTGCTGCACCTCTGGTGTTGCAAACGTCCATAGGCTACGGTAAACACTTTCCATCAGGTACGCTTGTCTGCCACCTCTAGGTATAAAAATAAAAAAAGAACCGTCTACTAAATAGTTCGAACAAAGCCTTAACATTTGGTTTGGATAGGTAAGCCCGTTCTTGGTTTATAAAATTACAACGAAAAGTGGCATTGATTTTTATATATATACTCGTAGATTCACAACTGAAAGCAGCGGGTAACACCTGAACTCTCAGGTGTGGCTGCGGTGGTAGCCAAGTCTGTCGGGAGCACTGGAACATCTTTCCAAGGAGTTTTCCGAGGCGCCCGGCACTAGACGGATGATGGACCTTGTGGTTTTAGTCGGTTCGAGTCCTATAACATAACATCTCTCGGCATTTCCACACGTCAAGAAAAAAATGGCTCCAAAGATATCTTTAGGACTCATTGCACCCACACAATATAAGCATAACCAAAATTAAACCTTACTTTTTTCGTGAGCCATGATAGTCAAAGCAATAAAGAAAAGCGGACTAAGTGCTCCAAATCTGGTTTTTGAAAGCAACTTAGATGAAGGAAATAACATATATGGGAGTACTTACATAACGTTATCAATCCTGTCATAAAATGTATTTTAATAAGATACATTAAATGTATCTCTACAGGAAGTGATTTTATATTTATGAGCGATAAGTCGATAAACTGGTTTGATCCCGGTTTAAGCGAAGACTCGAGTAGGTACGCTTATTAACTATCGGTACTTCATATTAATTACATAATTAATGATTTACTAGATGGCGCTCGCTGCTCCGCCCTCGGTGGCATTGAAAGAAAATACAAATATAGAAAAACTATATAAATTTATATATATTTACGTATATTAAAATCGAATCCGCGGGATTAAAGCTAAGTAGGTGTAAAGTTAGTCTCGGAGCTGACAGTAACTTTAGCTTAGATAGATTAAGTTACTGTCAGCTCCGAGACTAGCTATATATATTTTAATGTATTATTACCGCAGTACAACTTTTATTGCACTTACCACGAACTAGAGTGCCAATAGGAGTACTATGCAATTACGATATAATTTCCACACGCACTTATCGTGTTTGCAAATTGTTCCTAACATAATGCTATATTAGCATCCTGATTATGTACAGTTACTGGGTTTTGACGTGAAACTTCTTTATCGATGTTGAGAGAAATTTTATATTTATAGCTGTAAAAAAAATCTTCACGTTTTTCGGTTCGCAAATCTTTTGTAAATACAGGACAAGGAATATTGCACGCCCAAATAGAGATGTATAATAGAAAAAGTAGTAATAATAACGCGTGTCAAGGTAACATCCGGCAGTTCTTTTTGCTTGTGTAAATCTTCACGGATTTTATTGAACCGAATAAGAAACGGTCCCTGCCTAGCCAATTGCCGGGCGCCCCGGATAACTCCTCGGAAAGATGTCCCAGTGAGGTTACGTTAGACCTGTAGGCAAAAGTCGCATACGCGCCCTATCAGTTGCTTGCCCTTTCGTATGTGGTAATTAGTGTAATGGCATAGACAGTGCCGCCCTCTGACACGTTTGATTTGTATGAAATATATACATCAAGACTTCGCCTCCTTATGCGTGTTCTATCGCCTGTACAACAGTCTGTGCTCTGAGGAATTGTTTGATATGATGCCCACGGCTACCTTCTATCATCGCACCACCCGCCATAGACAGGGTGATCACCCTCACACTTGGCGTGCGGAGCGTTCACATACGGTTAGGTCCGATAGAGGCTTTATTCCGCGTACGCTTAGGTTGCGGAATGAGCTTCCTGCCTGGGTTATTCCAAATGTCTACAGTATGGGGTTCTGCAAAAGGGGGTCTTAGAAGATTTTTAAAGGATCGGCACCGCAAGTGCTGCACCTCTGGTGTTGCAAACGGCCATAGGCTACGGTGACCACTTTCCATCAGGTGGGCCGTATGCTTGTCTGCCACCTCAGTGAAATAAAAAAAAATTCTTCTCTAGTAGGACGCGAATGACATTGATTCCTTGCTCTGTGTTCTTTACATATTTATAAGTTGATTGTTCGTTTTGAATTAAAACACCGTTAAAACTCTGATAACACAGGCTTGTATGTCATATAGCGTGCGTATGCAAATTTTGCAGACAATAATGGACGGGAAAGCACATATCAAAGAAAATACGATGTATTGTCATGTCTGGTTAGTACATAATGCAAATTTATTTGCTTCCTGCTGCGCTGTTACCTGCGGCACTTAGATTTTACCGTAAACTTCGATCAATACATGCGAATCTATAATAGCTCGTACAAACAGATCAATACTACAAGTATCATTTGACTGCCTCTGTGGCGCGTTGGGAGTGTTTCAGACTGCTATGCAAGAGGTCGTGGGTTCAATTCCCAACCAGGATAAAACTTTGTGTGATGAGCACGATGGTTTATTCTGTGTCTGGGTGTTATTTATCTTTAATATGTATGTGTTTAGAAATATATAAGTATGGTTATCAGTTATCTGGTTACCATAGTACACGCTCTGCTTAGTTTGGAATCAGGTGGCGTTGTATGAGTTGTCCTAACGATTATTTATATTTATCTATAGAAGCGAGATTTGTTTGTTTGTACTGGGTATTGTAACTAAATTAGTTCACTGTAGAATAGGTTGGCTTCGTTGCCCCATCGCTTGAAGGGGGGGCCCAAGCGATGAGGCAACGAAGAAGGCGTCCATACAGGTTAGGAGATCAGATGGCGGTCCAAGTACAGTTCATAAGCACCTGGAAAAACACTTAAGATGAAAAAGATTTATAAAGAAAATAATCAATTTTTTTTTTTTTATGGATGTAACATTGTTAATTGATATCCGAGTTGTTAAATAGCTCGATAGAGGGCTCTGGTCATACTCTTAAATGACGATTAAAATCTAGTGAGGTATTTCAACTTGTTTCAGTAGGTAGTTCAGTGGCTAGAACATTGCCCTGGTTAGGCAAAGCTCACGGGTCACAAGCTCACATAGCACAGGTTAAAAAGGTTATGCTGCAATACCACTGACTAAAACTAATCCCCATCCTAAACCAAGTTGATTTTTTTCACTTTAATCAAAATTTATGTGAAAGTTAGCATACTAATTGCTTTATAAAAATATCTAGGATGATGATTATATAGAAACCATAAAATCATAAAACATATCACGATTTCTTTTTCTTGTATTATCTAAACAAAATGCCATAAACAAATTATACTCGATAAGAATCTCGTAGTCTTGGTATCGCACAAACGCAATAGCCTCCGCACAGTCTGAGCTTCAACAGGTTTTATTTCAGACCGTTTTGTATAGCCATATTCTATTGCGAGGCTGGTCACGAATGGAAAATAAATCGAAATCAATTTCCTCTCTCGGTATTTCTAATAGGACGGAGTTCGCCGCCAACGGCTACTGACATTCTATATTTGATATAAACAGATATTATGGGAATGCACCATGATTTGCACTGTTCCCTATTATGGCAACATTCAATATCTATTCTAATACTAAGTACATATTACAAAACAAAATCCTGCGTCGCGTCTGTCTGTGTCTCTTCGCGATAAACTTAAAAACTACTGTACCGATTTTTCTGCTGTTTTCACAAATGGATATAGTAATTCTCAAGGAATGTTTTAGTATATAATTCGCTAGGTTTTTGTAAATATTGACTAAAATATAACGATATTTGTCGAAGGTGTCGGCAAAAAATATACAGTCTTGGAGCTTTAAACGAAAACGCTGCCTAAACCTTTAGAGATTTAACAAAATAATATATGGTGGAATTGTGTATCTTATATAGGCCTATCTCTCAAGGATAACATACTAGCTTCCTATAATACTGGGGGAAACGGGTACGGGAAACTTCACCACGCGGACGAAGCTTCGGGCATCAGCTAGTATTAACTTAAGCTGAAGAGTTTGTCGTTCGTTTATCGATGCGCTAATCCCAGGAACTACTAGTT
Organism: Thumatha senex; assembly: GCA_948477245.1. Taxonomy (NCBI): domain Eukaryota; kingdom Metazoa; phylum Arthropoda; class Insecta; order Lepidoptera; family Erebidae; genus Thumatha; species Thumatha senex. Next base: position 12,596,355 of record OX419735.1, read on the forward strand.
CGAATCGAAACGTTCTTTTTGTATTGAATAGCACATTTATCGAAGACGACTAAAGGCTATATATCATCACGTTACTACCCAGGGGAGCGGAGCAGTAATCATGAATGTCAAGAAATCGGACAAACTTTACACAGTAGGAATTGTAAAATTAATAATAGGCTGTAAGCTAGTATTTTACAAGTCTATTTAGTGCAAAATGCAATTACAAGTCTATCTAACTGCTACCATATGAGTATAAAATGAAAGGGATTGCTGAGAATGGCTCGAAAAAAAGTGAAATCACTATATCCAAGGGCCTAGGCTACTTACTAAATCACCTTAACCACAACGGTGCCTCACCTCTACTGTACTGAATCGTAGGATAGGCCAGCGGTCACTGGCACTTGCCGGAAGGGACACCTAAAAATAGGTCTCACCTCTGGAGGCCTAGCTTATCTTTAAATCAAATATTATGATTTAAACATACATTTTTCCTAATAAATATAATTAAAGCAAATGCTTTTAGCTTTTATACGTCTATTAATATTAATGGCTTTAAAAACATTTTACCATTAACATTAATTATTAATGAACTTTACTTCCATAAGAAGGAAGTATAAAAAAGACATTACATCGATGGTTATTCGAATTACACAACTTCATCTAAAGTATGTTATACGTGAGTATCAGTTATTTGTTTATGGATTCCCAACAAGCGTAGATATAATCAATTAACTTCTAACAAAAAATATTTTTGTTTTAAATCTCACACAACTTTTAATTAAATTCATTATAGTTTTTGGGACTTTATGACGATATTATAGTTTTTGTATGATAAGCTGGAATCGTCTGAGGGGCAGAAGCTCATCTATAAGCTGGCGCGCTCCAGGGTCAAAGCGGCACAGGATATATCCAAGTGTCGCTGTGTAAAAGACCCTGAGGGCAACCTGTTAAGCGAAGACCTCGCGGTAAAGGAGAGATGGCGCTCGTACTTCCACGAGCTGCTTAATAAGCAGCATAAAGAGGTGCAGCCTCCGGACCTCCCTCCGAATCAAGGACTAGTGCCACCGGTAACGCCTGGAGAAGTCCTGACTGCGCTTCGCCGCATGAAGAATCGGAAAGCTGTCGGACCCGATGGAGTCCCCATCGAAGCCTGGAAGGCGATGGGTCCTCGCGGTGTGGGCATCTTAGTAAACCTTTTTAACCGCATACTCCTCAGCGGGCAGATCCCAAACCAATGGAGACTAAGTATTATTACTCCAGTCTTCAAAGGTAAGGGGTCAGTGCAGGAGTGCGGGAGCTACCGCGGTATTAAGGTGATGTCCCACACCATGAAGATCTTCGAGAGGATTATAGACTCTCGGATCCGGCAGGAGTGTACTCTCTCGGAGTGTCAATATGGGTTTTGCCCTGGTCATGGGACCACGGACCCTGTTTTTGCCCTGAGGGTTGTCGCAGAGAAATACAGGTCGAAGAACACGCCTCTGCACTGTTTGTTCCTAGATATGCAGAAGGCCTTCGACTGTGTTCCTCGTGCGATGATCTGGTGGGCACTGCGGTCCAAAGGGGTTCCTGAGGTCTATATTGACACTATCCGGGACATGTACTGTGACTCCGACTCAATGGTTCGGACTGCTGTTGGCGACACGAAACCCTTCCCCATCACCGTCGGGGTACACCAGGGTTCTGTCCTTAGTCCGCTTCTGTTCAGTGTAATATTAGACGAATTGTCGGACAGCATCAGAAACCCGCATGAGCAGCCTCCATGGTTGCTCATGTATGCTGACGATATTGCGCTGGCAGACGCGGACAGGGGCAGATTGGTGCGACGTGTAAAGGCGTGGAAGGAGACGCTTGAGAACGGCGGTCTGAAACTAAATGTGGCGAAGACCGAGTACTTGGCACTAAACTCGACAGATCCCACATCCGTCCGCATAGGCGGTGATTTGGTCGAGCGCACGGACCAGGTTAAATACTTGGGATCTGTTTTTCACACGTCCAGTGACATCGATTGCGATGTCAAGTCACGCATTGCTGCCGCGTGGGCCAAATGGCGGGAGATGACCGGTGTCATTTGTGACCCTAAAATGCCGATCCGGTTGAAGGGACAGGTCTACAAAACCATTATTAGACCTGTCCTTTTACATGGCAGTGAGACGTGGCCGATATTGGAGCGACACAAGCAGGAGCTGCGTGTCACGGAAATGAAGATGCTGCGGTGGATGTGTGGAGTCACGCGGATGGACCGCGTGAGGAACTCTTGCATCCGCGGCAGCCTTCACGTCCGTGACATTGCAGACAAGTTGCAAGAGTGTCGCCTTCGTTGGTATGGTCACGTCTTGCGGCAACCGCCGGGCTACGTAGGTAACAAATGTCTGGCCATGTCAGCCCCGCCGGGTCCCGGTAAGAGGGGAAGACCCAAGAAGTGCTGGCTTGACGTCGTAAGGGATGACATGCGTGCCAATGGTCTCACCACAGGGGATGCCGACGACCGTGCGAAGTGGAGGAGAAAATGTAGGAAAGCGGACCCCGGGCGTCGCGAGACGCAACTGGGACAGACGCTCGGATGATGATGATAGTTTTTGGGACTTTATTAACATCGAGAGGTGAGCAAAAGTTATGCGATATATATTACGCGAAAAAGACCTTAAACCATAATGCATATAATTATTTTTGCTTTTAATTTTTATTTTGCAATATTTCGCCTTTTTAAATGTCGTAAGTTGTCGACTCTTGTACCGCCTATACACCAGCATTCTTGATAAAGCCTGTGTGAACAATGAATATTATTTTCTTTAGTCTAATAAGATCTCATCACATTTACCACAACTCGTTTGTAACAGGAATAATAAATTACAAAGAAAAAAAACATCAAAAGAATGAAAAGTACTTTGAATGTAGTTATAAGTTGTCATGGAAACACTTATCAGCCAACTTCATGGTGTCGGTTTTTCGTGACTGTCTGCAGCACGCATCGTAAAAATTTTCTCTTATAATTTTTCCCTAAGGCGCCAAAATAAGTATACCTTCAAAAATTCGTTATTTTTTCATAAAGTATTATGCAATCTATAGTGCTGAAGTGATATAAAATTTGATTATATATTATTACTGTTGTGGAATGAGATGATACAGGTGGTGGTTACTTTATTCGTGTGAAATGGAGACACGTTTTCTGTGTACTGTGTTATTAGGTTTCATTTTAAGCATTATATTTTTATGTAGCTCCTTTGGTGCATTAATCGGTTAAATAATCAGTTCTCATGTTCATTCAAATTTAAAATGGAAAAGTTATTTTTAATGAGTGCTTAGTGATTATTAGTAAAATGATGGGGTAGTGAGACAGGAGTGATATCGATTCATGCATACTACGATCGCAGATTCATTAATGTTTATTAGTAGTTCTTTTTTTATATTCGCAATAATAATATTTATTCAATAGATTTAGCAACTTGCCATTTTGTGAAATAACTTCTCAAATGGCAAGTTGTCCAATGTTTTGAATAAATATCATCACTACATATTATAAAACAAAGTCGCTTTTCGCTGTCTGTCCCTATGTATGCTTAGAACTTTAAAACTACGAAACGAATTACGATGCGGTTTTTTTTAATTGTTTGTGTGATTCTTATAGAAGGTTTATATGTATAATTTGTTAAGTTTTTGTATACATTGACCAATCTATAACGATATTTGTTGGGTGTGACGGAAAAAATAAGCCGTATGGGAGCTTTCAACAAAAACGCTGCCTAAACCCTTTGAGATACCTACAACAAAATAATGTATTGTGCAATTGTGTATCTAATGTAGATCTACAAAAAAGTCCGCGACAACATATGTCTATCTTATAAGAATAACATACTATATCCATTTTAATACTTTAAAAAACCAGCAATTATATAGCGGTTTTTTGAAGTCTATTTACACAAATATGCTATTAATTCTTATCATATTTACTACGTTAGTTGGCTTCAGCATTTCATAAAGATTATTTTGTCCCTTTACACCTTGCTAATTAAATTAATACCTTACGAGTTATCGCAGATTCAAAATAAAGCGCAAAGAAATTAATTTCGTGTAATTTCGACCGGCCCGTGCGGGCGTAGGTAGGTACTGGAGAGCGGTGAAGTAATCAATGAATTTGGAAAATGTTATTACATTATTGCATAGCATAAATGAGGATTTCCACACGAGAAAAAAAATTGTAAAATTAATAAACAACAAGATTAAATGGGTGCCACGGGGTTCGAAGTATGTCACGGGCGAAGCCGCGCGGGACAGTTAGTTAGAGATATTTTAAAGGTAAGAATAGGACTGTAGGCAGAAGGCCGGTTATTATCGCCTTATTTGACTTAAATTTGGCGAGATAAACTTCTAACTCAGGGTAGGCTGCAACAGTTGATGGGTTTTGACTTATAGTTAATACCATTTTTTTTCATCATAATCACAAAAATAATTCATTTTACGGAAATACACGTGGTTTCCATTGTCTATGATCCATTGCAAGACCTGTATTACATTTGCGTCGACCTTGTAAAAACTTACTAAGACCTCTTTTGTAAACCCTCAATTAAATTGTAAAACGAGCTGCCTACCACGGTATTCTCAAACGTCCACGTTTGAGAATACCGTGGTAGGCAGCTCGTTTTACAATTTAAGCAAAACTGGAGTGCTCACGTTGAAAGCAATCTGGTATTTGTCATCTAAGTGGAGTAGACGACTCTAGATACTGATAAGAAATGAAACATAAACCAAACAGATACCTGTTTCCAAATCGTAAAGACGATAACGAAAACTTTAATCAAGGGAATGAGGTAGCAGAATCTTTATATCACCATGTTGCCTTATTTTCATATCTCGCTTTCTTGTACGTCGCGATGGAATTTCTAATTGATTTAAAACGAGCTTTCGATAGCTAGATATTAAATTAAAATTTAAAAAGCGAGATCATTCAAAAATAACATTTAAAAACAAAATATTTGTAGCTTTTTTAATATTAAGTATTTTTAGAACGAAAATCCTTATCGCGGCCTACGGGTAGTGCGGTTTAGTAGAAATCGTCAGGTAACTGTAACGGCTGTGTGTATGTATGCGAATGAGCACAAGAGCAAGTGAGTAAGCAGCTGGTTGCGCAACTCTATCTCTCCTTTTCTCTATGTCCCTGACTCTTTTATTGTATAACCTCAATACGTTATTTTATTTTTTTGTTTCTATTAAATGTAATATTATCTTTTTCTTTTATTTTTAAATAACGAAAAGGACTGCGATCCTGACGGGAGTCCCCCGACAGCACATTATATTTTAAATACTCTCTTTCTAGTTGGGCCTTTCCATACTTGAGCATAGCTCAAAAGTGACAGACAATGCATGAAAAAATTGTAAAAAAAAGAAATAAATCGAAAACAAAGAGAAAAAAGTAAAGCAAACAAAAAGATTGGTATTTGTTTATGGTATTTATTTTAATTTTAGAATTATGAAGCAAAACATTATACGCTGAAATAAAATACATATTCAATCAGATATACCGAGAAACATGTTGAGATAATAAGTGAGTAGATAGGCGAAAGCATGACGAGCTGCACTAACCACAGATAAGTTAGGTAAGTATATACTTTGTCATGGCAAAATGAAGGTCTGAGAGACATCTCAAGCCGAGTACGTGACTTTGAACTGCGGTATATTCTTATGTAAAATAATATGTACAGTTATCTTGGAAATATTACGTTTTAGATGTTATTATAGTAAATTACTAGTGTATGTGTGCGTCTCCACCCGGTTTTCTTTTAATTTTTTTTCCACTGAACATGGCATTGGGATAAAGAGTATTTTCTTTCTGTGTTCTTTTAAGTAAAAATATATACCCGCTCGGGCCACGAGAGCTTCAATATTCATAGTATTTTTATGACGTTTCAATATCAATGGACAATATTCAGTCGTTGATTCGATAGCAGGGAAAATATTACACTAAAACACGTCAATAACATTGTTGGTTATAAGTCAGCGTGTCTGCAGATACATAGGCCTCTACAGCTTCATCACTGAGGCGCGAGGTTCATCACTTTGGAGGTTGATATCATCTTTCCTATTCTTCTTCCTCCACTCCTCAAAATCTTTACCATCCCATGTAATGAGGCTAACAGTACGCTTGTCATCCACCAGCACGTCAATCCAAGAGTATTTAGGTCTAACTCTATTAGAAAATGTTGCAGGAACTTTTATCTATTCATTGTACGTAGTAATAAATATAGATACATACTTGCATTATGAATGTAGAAATCAGAACAGTTTATTACGTTAACAAAAAATTCAACATCCCTAAAATGTTCACAGGTTCTCAATATTTCTTTTCCTACTTAACGAAGTAGTTCTCATTAAAGAAATTTATGTCTAACACAGAATAATAATAGCTTCTCTACTTGTTTACAGCCAATTTGTACTGACAGCAAGTTTTATGTCTTCGCTTTTATTATTTCAATGGTTGCTGGCGCGTTTACTACTCATATCGTTTATGGGAATAGTTCACAATCACACTTGTCCTTTTACGGTCGACAGAACACTGGAATAGAAATTACTAGAATGGTACTGTTTAGTTAGCTCATAGTCCATATATATCTGTACCACTTATCTTGTTTAGTAACAAGTTTACTGTTTCTACATAAAAAATGGTTACCGTACAATCGTAAAACTAGGATCTCAAAGTCTTAGTTTATTTTATTTTATTTAAGTCTGACTTAGATTGATGCATTGACAGCATTTACGGTGAACGATGAGTCTAGTAGTTTTGCTAAGTAAACTGGTCACATATTTTCCTATTTATTTTGAAAGTAGGCTTACGATCTGGGCAATAGAGTTTGACAAATCATATCATCAATAGAAATATTTAAATTTCTGTGCGTTCTCGGGATCTTCCGGGCCCAAGCTAGCCTCACTTACAAGTGGTACACCTGCTGGCTAGCGGACGAGGTTGTGCAAAGAGAGAGAAAACTTAAAGCCCTGTACCAGTGTACCAACCCGTCTGGTCAGTAACACACTAATCAGACGGGTTAGTCAATCACCCTCACACCCTAACAGCCAAATAAAAATACACCCAACTCCAATTTCAGGACTTAGAGACGATTGGGAGTAGAGTAGACTAAAATAAATAAGAAGATACACGATTTAGTATAAATAGTAAGAAAAAAAAAGCAACCAATACAAAGAAAATAAAAATAAAAGGTAACCAAATAACAATAATCAAAATTGATAATTGATGTTAAATTATAAGAATATTTAAAATGGTGTGCGAGCCAGAAAGGGTGGACCTCTCAGCATATTAGCTACACATTATCGGTAGTGACAATATGCACAGTATTTCTAAACGACCAAGTAAGTATGAGGTAGTACGTAGATACTTGGGTTTTATTGTAACAAGATAAGAGTGCAACAAGCACTCTTATCATGTTACAAAGAATGCGTTTTAACATTCACTGTTTATACACTGTTGTTCAACTGCACATACGGTGTGTCGATTTGAATTCTGTTGACCCATTAAGTGTTGTTGGGTAAGTACTTGAGTACAGCCTGCATACACTTTAAGTTGTACTCAAACCAAACTGTGGAGTATCGTGTAGGCAGACTTTCTGTTTACACTTTAGAACAAATATGTCCAGCACGATATTCGAAGGGAACACATGTAAAAAAAAAGAATAAAGGGTTCTCATAATTTAATAGGGTCAGCAGCGCGAGTGCTGCACCTCTGGTGTTGCAAACGTCCATAGGCTAGGGTGACCACTTTCCATCAGGTGGGGGGCCGTATGCTTGTTTGCCACCTCAGTGGTATAAAAAAGTGAGTTTAAATACGTAAGTTACATAATTTTAATTTTGTTATTTTCTCTTTCTCTCGTTTAGCACTGTAAAATGTTAAATGTTATCTTAAAACTAAAAGATGTTAAATTATACCGTTGAAATGTAGTACCGTTTCTTGTGTCAGTAAAATATTTTAATATTCTTTAAATTGCATATTGTAACATAAAATGCAAAATGCATTTTGCAAGATTTATATACAATGTTTTTTTATTTTGTAACTAAATTCAATGCTTTTGATCAAATTTTATCAATATCGTTTCAGTAATGTAACTTTAAAACAAGATAAACACTGTTTTAAGGTTATAATATTCACATGTTGTTTCATTGAGAAAGGAGATAAAAACCAAGAAGAAAATAAAAAAATATGTGTGTGTACCAGAGTACACAGGTTTGAAATGAAACTTCCTTACGACATTTTTTTACAACTATAAAATTTCTCTCAAAGTCGATAAAGAAGTTTTACTTCAATAAGAAGTGTTGAAGGCCTCTTGAGATTTTTTAATAATAAATAGCAACAATCTGTCCTTGTCCAATTCAACAATGCAATAGGCTTAACACCTATATAACGTGGGACAAAATACACACCTCATAATGTGGGACAAAATACAGCTAGTGAAAAGAGGCCTACTCCATCAGAGAGGTCATTAATACAGTTTAACTCGTCTTTCTTCATATTCACTAACACTGTTCATTCGGGGGCGTTAACATCACCATGTAATTGATAATTTAGAATAACGTTCTTTCTATGCAAAAATCTCCGACTTGAGAAAGCTTTATCGTTTTTGCCAAAATTGATTACAGACTTTAGCTGTTTCTAACAACTGTGACGAACCAACAATGGTAAAGAAACATTTTTTGTTTTTAAATGAATTATTCATACGAAATTGTTATCCAATTCGTCACGTAATATTACAGCATTATATGAAATTCAAGTCTGATTACAAATGGAGGTAGATATAATAATAGGAAATATTGTGGGTCATTTTTTTACACAGCGCCATATAACCCATAGTATAAGCTAATGTAAGATTGTGGTTTGGGACCTAAATAACTGATAAACATACTTTTATATTACGAAATACATATTAAACATAGAAAACACAAAATTTCCGAAACAAACAATTGCGGATCGCACAAATATTTGTTCCGACGATGTCGCAAACACTACCATTTACACCACCGAGGCAACTAACTGCTGTTACTGCTCATTTCGCGCCAATTTTTTTTCTAGAAAAATATTGAAACTATCTACCTTCAGCTGTCTGGTCTGGTATCTCGTATACCAGACCAGACACCAGTAGGCAGATACTAATTTAAACTTAGTGTCTTAACTAGTAATCTGCCCACGGCTGTCTGGTTATTGAGTCTGAGATTGGTATTAGAGAACTAGAGCTTTTTGTCATAGATGTGTGGCACGTATTCCACATTTGAACCGCATTGTTTTTTTTTTGTGGCTACTTTTTGATAAATAAACGTCTTTGATTCTTCTTTTTCTTGTTCAATACCAATATTTTAGTTAGTCCTATCGGACTTGAGTGAGTTCTAGCATTTGTGGAAATTTGAAATACAGTATAATTACTTTTATAACCATGAAATCACTTTATAACAACTCAGTTTCAATTATTTCTACCAAAAATACGTTAAAACTGGACTATATTACTGTTTCGTTAAAGCTTATCATTTTTAATAAAAATATTATAAAACTGACGACTGACGGTGGGTTAAATTTACTGACTGATTTATGATTATTGACTTTTTGACGACTAATAGGTATTGCTTACACTATGGATTGCCTGGTCCGATTAACTTTCTAAAACTCCTTTTTAAAAGCCTATCTGCACTCTAATTTGTAATCTTTATTCTTTGTTCAAGTCCTCCAATTTATCTTATCTAATTAATATAGACGCGTGTTCCAAAACCGACTTTCAAGATATCTTGTGAAACTTTGTCGAGTTCAATCTTGGTGGTAATTTGCATATCTTGGTCATTGCAGTGGATCAGAATTTGAAATCAGCATCCGAAATTGATGTTCATCAATCACGCCTTCTCCCCGAAGGGAAGAGGCATATTATATGCCCACTTTTCACCATGTTTCTTCCTGACCGAAATTTAGATTTTATTAATTTAATTTAGTTTCCACCTTCCCTACCATTTATTAGAGTCTAAGAAATGGTAGTGAAGTGGGAAACAATTCCGTTATATATCTTCTAAAGTACAGTAAAGTATTCAGATAATTTTATAATCTACATACTTATAAAATTTACGTAATTTAAAATATCAATGTATAGTTAAAGAGTTTTGCAAAAACAGAAATAAAAAACACAATTCAAATTATATGACTTACTTCAATACTTTATCGTATTGAAATATTTACACTCCTTCGCGTATCAAACGTTTTAAAACTGGGTACCATTAATATTTATACGTCTGTGTGGATTGCCCTATTAGTGTACGAGCTATAGTATAGATACGATGTAATTGCTTACTCGAACCGATTTTATAGCAGTGTTCACACTGACGTGGTATTTCGTTTATTATTTTTACAGAAATTACTGCTGAGAAACATATCTGCACAATAAATACTGAAATATGCATATGAATGTTAATTATGGAAACTCCAATTAGCTTTTTATGTGACAACCATAAAGAAAATATCATATTTTAAATAATGTGTAACATTGTCGAAATATCGGATAATTGCGTATGAAAATGAATATAGCATATATTCCGATATTCATTATTTAGGTATCATGTTTATTCAATATAAAAATATTTAAAAGTGATCATAATTATTTATATTTTTTACATATAGTGACGTCTTTGTCTCCAAAGAGTTAGGCAGATGCATTCTATAATAAATGTTCAAGCATTCTTAAGCTATCCAAGCATTCTTAAGCTATCCAAGCAAACAAAGGACATCGTCATCGTAACGTCATCGGTGTCGTCGAAGCTTCCCATTGGCTATATAATGGCAAGCTTTAGTCTATCAAAATATCGAATTGAATAGCACACTACCCACTTTACCATACATGTATACTTTTATTAAGTAAATTTTCATAAAATATAATATACGCAAAAAACATTCGTCTGCGCATAATTTCTCAACCTCTGCCTGAAACCCCAACACTATACGTCCACATTTTGTCAGTTATGTTTAATGTTCTTTTTTGTTTTATTTAGTTTTGACGGAGTTCATTTTGATTATATAATCCCTTATCCTCATAGGAGTGGCAGATGCACATTTCCCCGTGTGCATTTTTTTTCCACTTAACAGGTGGTGATTCGAACAAACGCAGGTTGTGGCGACCTGCCGTTGATATTTTCCAAACTGCCTATAAGGCTTTCAACTTGGCTTGACGACTGCTATGTTACTGGCAACCGGGACCTACTGCTTAACGTGCCTTCCGAAGCACGGAAGCGCTCGAATGTTATAATATGCTATATAATGCCCGAAATGTAAATGCCAAAAAGTGGTCACCCATCCGTGACCAGCAGCGAAAGTTGCTTAATGAAGTGATCGTTTACAGAACACTTTCCGCGGGCCACGAGTGAATCAAATTATTCTACTCTTTAAATGTCACATTTTACAACTAATGAAATCAAAAGATGTTATTTTTCTTTCTTGACTTTTTTTTCAAATTAGCCTAGAGACATGTTTTATTGATCAAATTTGTAATGAGACTCGTCGATTTTTTTAGGGCTACTAACAACTTTATTTTCGCCTTTAGGGGAAAGTGCGGCATGAAGGCGATCAGGTCCTATAGCAGTCACCAATTTATATTATTCACAGTCATCAATTTATTATATACTAGTTGATGCCCGCGACTGCGCCCACGTAAAAAAGTTTTCCCGTTTCCCACAGGAACTTCCCGGAATAAAAAATAGCCTATGTGTTATTCTGATGTATAAGCTATATTATTGTAAAGTTTCATTAAAATCCATTCAGTAGTTTTTACGTGAAAGAGTAACAAATATCCGTTCTTACAAACTTTTGCATTTATAATATTTGTAGGAGTAGGATAAGCGAAAGCTTTGCGTACGACCGTCACTAATGAATAGACAAATCGTCTTCTTATTGCAGGCTATTACAAAAATATCACAAATACGCCATAATATCTTTTATAACCATGAGATCTTTTAATAACAACACTACCGTCTCAGGTCCAATTATTTGGATGATAAATACGTTAAAACTGGATTTTATTGCCACAATTTTATTATTACTGCCTCTTTGAAAGTTTATCTTTATTATTACAAATATTAGAAAGTTACGATTGACGGCGGGCTACATTGATTTATGACTATTGACTTGACGACTGGAATTGCTGAATGAATGGTCCAATTAACTTTCTAAAACTCCCTTCGAAGATCCTATCTCATGTAACTTATTATATATTGTAATTAAAGGAACATTTCGCGAAACACACTTGAACTATTCGCAAGCTTCCTAATTAAGCTCACATATGTTAGACTTCAACGCGCGCCGTGTCGAAAGCATGCCAACGAAATAATTACGATCAGTTCCAGTGCCATTATACTAGCCGTGGAGAATGCTTAATATCCGGTAACATGCCTGCTTATCACGTCTTAAGATATACCTGAACGGTATTCGTTAATCATGTGTATACTAAAATATCTAACTCTAGTATTAACATGTAATTTCAATACTTTTTTTTATACCACTGAGGTGGCAGACAAGCACCTGATGGAAAGTGGTCACCGTAGCCTACGGACGTATGCAACAATAGAGAACATATTCTTCTTAGAACTTTATAAACCTTCTAAGAAGAAGAACCCCATACTGTAGATTAAACTATAGAACACTGAGGGTTCTATTAAAATTCGTTGAAAAAATAAACAGTTATCGACAAGATAATAGAATCTAATGAAAGTAGATAAAAGAAACTACAGCTTAATAAATTTGAATATAGTTGAAGCTTTTTTTATTTTTTATTTTAATTATCACATGCCTTTGCCATGTACAAGCTCTGCTTAGTTTGGTATCAGATGACGTTGTGTGAGTTGTCCCAACAATATTTATATTTATATTATTATATTTATGGATGACACAAATATTTATTTCTGACCCGGGGTTTGAATCTGAGAGCTCAACGTGGCATTGATCCCTTCTTTTCAAGCAATACGATTTACGCCAGCGAGGTGGTCCATAAAAGACCTACCGTACTAACAAGTTTATGGCCAGGGGTATAGGTGGGTTTAAAAAGTATAGGTATGAGTACACGTCAGTAGTGCAATGACCTGGGGGCCTAGTCTGCTTATTCAATCGTGTTGAAATAGAATCGAAATCATCGCTTAATAGAAAGCTACCGGTACAATTTTAACAGTTTTTCGTAGTCTACTATTACAGTCTTCTATTGGTCGGCCGATACAATTTTACTAACACGTACCGCGCCAATGGCCGCTAGTCAGTTGCATTTTTGATAGTCTACTAACATTTTGACAGCTAAAAACAGCGATTCTGGTTCTATTCTACGGCTTGTCAATAGTAGATTCGGTCCTCTGTAGTCAAACCGATATTTTAACCACCGCTTCCGGTTATGTAACATTGGAACTACGCGGAGGTACTGAGGGTTGGTTCTAGCACTGGCTACTCATTATACTAGTAATGACTAGCTCATTATAATGCTATAAATGGCGTCAACCCATAGAATCCATTTTTTATTGTATTGTATGTCGGGCTGTTCACCGCAACACCGCGTGAATTCAAAATTAAAACGCACCTAAACGAAGACAGACAGCAATTCTGAATGAAGTGTCGTCCAACATAGTAATTATGTTGGGCGACGGAAGAGCCTGAAGCCAAACACCTGATTCCCATTCTCCCACAGCCTATAGGCGAGCACCTTCTGCAACATTCAAACACCGTATTCAATAAATGTTGTCTAACCTCGTTGCAGAGCGGCTTATCCCACTGCCTGTGGGAGCATGGATTGGTGGGCAAAACAGTATCTGGGCAAGTAAGTTTCTAAGCATTTATGGCTTCAATCTTGCCTGGGACTTCAGAATTAACCAGTGTAGGAATTAAAATTTTCCTGGTCAATTCATCGGTGCCATGTATTGAAGACAAAAATGCTGGTAAACTTATGTCAGAAATGTTTCGAATACCGAGGCCGCCTCACGAGCCTCCGCCTCCGAGCGACTCACAGCGCTCGGTCGTCCAAATCTGCATTCAATAAATAATAACCTTTATTAATAAGTTTAGAGACCATCATCCTAATTGTTTTCCCAAACGATTAAAAAAGTTTCATATTTTAATAATAAGTTTAAAAGGCTCACAATTGGCATTAAAATCAGCAGTAAATTTAAAAGGGTGCTGAGCTGTGTCGACAGGAAGGAATGTCATGATTCAATTTTAAAAATACATACAAAAATATTTTCAGGTATTTAATAAAGTCATTAGAAGTGCAAAAAGAATTATAGTTCGGAAACTAATAGATAAGGCATGAAATCCCAGTAAAGTGATTTGGAACATAGTAAATCGCCGAATAAATGCAGAAAGGGCTTGCAATCATGACAGTCTCACTTTAAAAATAAATAATAGGGTGGTAGAAGATCCTGAGATCATTGCCCATTCATTTTCGGATACATTTGCGAACACCACAACTTCTGGACAATGTGATGTTAGCACTGCTATAAAATGTCTAAGGGATAATGTGGTAAGTGTGATGATCTTTGATACGTGTGCCCAGATGAAATAATGAAAATGGTGAAACAGATGCCTACTAAGAGCTCCAGTGGGTATGATGGCATTCCGATATCGGTTATTAAGGACAATATTGATGTGCTAGCCAGCCCAATCGCAGGGCTATTTAATAATTGTGTTGAAATTGGTGAATTTCCGGAACAGTTTCAGATTGCCAAGGTTACTACCAGTCTTTAAAAAGGGCTCCAGGACTGACCCTCTAAATTATAGACCCATTTCGATACTGCCAGTATTTTCAAAATTGTTTGAAAAAGTTATAAAAACCAGGCTTGTAAGACATTTAAATGTCAACAAAATCTTAAACTCCAGGCAATTTGGCTATTAGAAAAATATGGGAACCATGGACGCAATTGATACATTAATTTATGACATAGTTACTAATTTAAATAAAAAAATAAAAGTAGCTGGATTGCTGCTTGACCTTAGCTCCGCGTTTGACACAGTTGACCATCAATTATCAATAGGCAAGTTAAAGCATTATGGCGTACGTAATAATGTTATGAGCTTGTTCAGGTCGTATCTATATAACAGAAAGCACTATGTTGAAGTAAAAACATTTGTAGATGGGAGAGAGGTATTATGTAATTCTAGATTAAATACAATTAGGGGCGGGGTTCCCCAAAGAACCGTACTAGGACCTATATTTTTTATTATCTTCCTAAATGACCTGGTAGAGTACATGCACAGCGAGATTCCTGACATACAAATTGTATTATTTGCGGATGAAACAAATGCCGTAATCTCAAGTAATAATATATGTGTTTTGGAAGCGAAAGTGAATGCAATGTTGTCGGCTTTTGAGAAATAGTTTTCTATCAATAACTTAAAATTTAATATTAAAAAGACAGATTGCAGATTGCTCAAAAACGGAAAGGTCAAAAGTACTCGGATACCCAGACGTGCGTGTATGAAGCGATTAATGAATCTCGAAGAAGCGAAAGAAGTATGCATGGATCGCGAAGCCTGGCGATCTGTCTTCTCTGACTACCCCGTCAGGGATACAGCGTGAAGATAGTTAGTTAGTTAGTTTAGTTATTAAAAAGACTAAATGCATAGTTTTTAAATCAACAGTAAAACGTAACTCATACTTGGATTGATGCCTGCTATTTAGATGCCACAGAGGAGCTACTAGATAAACTTGAGAGGCTGCAAAACTTGTGTATCCGTTTTATCTACAATCTCAAAAAGTATGACCATGTTTCACATTTTCGCCAGGAACTCAAGTGGCTCCCAATCCGTCTTCGCAGAAACACTCGAATACTTTGCTTTGTTTATAATATTTTATATAATCCTAAAGTAGCACGGAGGCTACCTGAAGGTGCGATTCTCATTTACAAGATCTCCTAATGCTCCTTGCAGGTCTCATCTCCGATCCAACCTCAAATTCCCTGTCCACAAAACCGATTTCTATTCCTATTCCTTTACTGTACATGCAGTCAGATTATGGAATTCCTTGCCGCCTGTCATCAGAGAAAGTAACACTATCTCCTCTTTCAAAAAGAGAGTCCGTGAACACTATATTTCCTCTTTATCTTGAAAGGCTATATATATATATATATATATATATATATATATATATATATATTTATTTTATACATGTAAAATATGTATGTAATGTATTGTACAATTATCCTTTGTACAATATTATAATTATATTGTGTACATAAATTGTTAAATAAATAAAATGAAAATAAAATATAAGGTCTATGGACACAAAGGTTGTGGATGTTGTTGATTCTGTTAACTTTCTGGGAGTACATCTTGATTCTCTGCTGAATTGGAAGCAGGAATTAAAAAATTGTGGGACACTTGTCACACAGCGTCATCTAGCCCAAAGTAAGCCAATATTAGCTTGTGTTATGGGATCTAGATAACTGATAAACATACTTATATATTTCTAAATAAATACATATTATAGATAAATAACACCCAGACACAGAATAAACCATCATGCTCATCACACAAAGTTTTAACCTGGGTGGGAATCGAACCCACGACCTCTTGCGTAGCAGTCGGATGCACTCCCACCGCGCCACAGAGGCAGTCAATTAGAGTCAATAGTTAGCTCACTTGGCTCTGCTTATTATGCTATCAGAAGCATTAGGGATGAGTTGACTATCAAACAGTTAAAAATAGTTTATTTTGCTTTAGTGGAGTCTAAGATTCGATACAGTATATTATTTTGGGGAAGTAGCTATCAATACAATTTAAATTCAGCTTTTATCATGCAAAAAAGACCAATAAGAACAATGCTTCGGATTAAACAACTGAGACTTGTAGGTCACATTTCATAGAACTTAAAATACTGACAGTCCCCTGTTTATACATCCTGGTCCTTATGACTCATCTCATTAAGAACATGAATAAATTTGAAACACCGGCAGTGAGTGACGTAAGAATAAATAATCGAAGAAGGGATTTGAATAGTATAATGCTACCTAGGCTAAATATCGTCCAACACCGTTCGGCGGTGCAGGCTGTAAAAGTTTTTAATAAGCTTCCCATCAATTTTAAGAACATTAGTAGCTCTAGTCAGTTTAAGAATAAATTAGAGTTATATCTATTGATTAAATGTTATTATAGTTTGGATGAGTTCTTTAGTGACAGTAACCATGACGATACCCATGAATAACGATTTCGATTAAATATATTTAAATTTATGACATTTTTAGCTAATGGATACAGTATTGACATTAGTATACGAGTAGTAATATGACATTGGTTCTGACTACTTTACTTTGTTTTGACTTAAATAGTCTTTTTATGGAATAATTAATATGTTATAATTTGCATGATAGATATTTGTAATTTTCTAAATATGTAATTGAATTATAATATTGTATGTATAATAATTTGATGTTAATGTGATTTTTAGTTATCGAATAGAGTTATAGCTATGTAGTAAGCAATTTTCAACACAAATTATTTTGTTAAGAAATAAATGACTATTGACTATATATACAAATAGAAAAAATAAATATATAAAGAAACATAGTAAACATAAAGTAATAGACAATACTGTTTAAAATAAAAAATAATCAACTTCTCTTTAATTATGTAAACGAAGACTTATATAATTGAATTCGATTAAAAAAGAGAAGCCATGAGTTTTTTTAGTATTGCCAGGTTCTTCTTCAGGCTATACCTATTGCTTTGCGAATTTGGCAGTAAATGTAAAAGCAATAATCTTGACGTTCATAAGTGTTACTTTGTGACCTACATGAATAAAGATATTTTCATTTTCATTATCTGACAGGGATACAGCGTGAAAATAGATTAGTTTACTTTATTTTTTTTTTTACAATTTCATTTTTTCTATTTCACATGACTAACTAGTGTGACCACCAGAA
Source organism: Thumatha senex (assembly GCA_948477245.1). NCBI lineage: Eukaryota > Metazoa > Arthropoda > Insecta > Lepidoptera > Erebidae > Thumatha > Thumatha senex. Next base: position 12,614,250 of record OX419735.1, read on the forward strand.
AAAAGCTTGAAATAAGTATAGGTAATTATATGTGTGCACCTGGTTTCTATATGATTTTATTTTGTACACAGAATCGCAGCTGGTCATCAAACAACAATGCGCACGAGTGGCAGCAAGTAGGCGGTACGCGCGTATCCCTTTACGCCGCGTACTACGACGAACGAACACCGCAGCGATATGTTCGTATTCTGGCCACATTTCCCGGTAATATATATAACTTTGTGATATAACAAAAGGACACTAACGGCTCCTCTCGTGCTGAAGTTTGGGAATTCTTTCCCTTACCCGTTTCCCATATGCACCTGTTTTGTGAAAAAAAAATAAAAAGTAGCCAAACATATTCATATATTACTAAACATATATCTATACTAAGAAAAGTTGAAGAGTTTATTTGTTTGGTTGAACGCGCTAATGTCAGGAGCTCAATTGGTTTGAGATATCTGCTTCAATATTGAGTTGTAAGATTCCCCTCGAACAAACATACATACATTGCTAGTTAAAAGATTATGAAGTTTTAATATGACTACCGGGACACGTATATCCTCGTAGTCATACTGGATTAAAGACAGAATCAAGGCCAAATTGTGCAACAAGGCATATTATAAAATTGCAGACTATTTAAATGATGAAAATGCATGGGATTAAGTCGCTCTAAGTCAACACACACATATATATATACAAATAGAAAAAATAAATAAATAAAGAAACATAGTAAAGGTCGGATTAAAAAATATATTTTTGTTTTAGATAGTCCATTTATCGCGGAAGGCTATATTCCATCACGTTAATAGTTCATAAGGAGAGCGGAACAGTAGTCGCGTCTGTCGACAAATCGGGCAAATTTTTATGCATTGTAGAATTTATAAGCGACGGTATTAAATAGGTGCGACGGGAGTTCGAAATATGTCACGGGTGAAACTCCCCCAGTTCCAGGTCACCTAGTATATTATACAGAGAATACACCAAACGAAAGTCACATAAATTTACCACTAAAACAGAACCTTACATTTATCGTCGCTTTAAAGCGAATAGGGGCAGGCTATGGCCTCCTATAAGACCTTCAACTTAACAACTACCACGTTACTATCAACAGGAATCACTTGCTTAATGTGCCTTCCGAAGCACAGAAACGCTTGTAAAATTGCTATGAGGAATAAAATGGGTCAAAAACGGTCATACCCTCTCACGACTAATCGTATTGTACCGAACAAGCGGATCTACAAACGCTTGATAAAATAAAATCGATTGTAATTACATACTTACATATCGGGTTTTGCATTTTACCAATAGTAAGCTAGTATCTTATTATACCAACCACGCATATGATCTTAGGTCCGTATTCCAGAACGTTTCTCAACACTCAATCAACGCTTGAGCTTACATTTTGCCTTATAAAATCTACTCTCAAGTGTTTCTTGAGTATTGATAAAGGTTCTGGAATACAGCCCTTAGTTTCCAAGATTTAATTTTGTAAAAACTTAATTTCCAACCAAATGCTATTTGTGTGCACGCGCATCGCCTCGAGTGCGCATATCGACTTCGTACAAACATAATTATATTTTATGGCAACCCTTATCTTTGTTGATGATTAAATAAATTTAATAAAAATGCGTACTGGCGACTTCTACTCAGCCATTATTCTAGCGGAGTAAACTATGAAGAATAAAAGGGGTTTATACTAAAAAAATGTGTCTTATACAAATACGAGTATGTATGTCCGATTAAGAAAAAAATATACAACATTTCTCTGTAAGCCGAGCTACAATCGTGACAAAATACAAAGTAAAATTTATAACCAAAGATTACCGCGAACAAACCGCTTACAGGAAATTTTACAGCCCTACAACTTTTTCAGAAAAAAATATCAGGTTAAGAAAATAATCTTACCCAATAAAGACATCAGAGAATCTCAAGTACAGATAACTAGGCACCATAATTACTTGCATCGTGGGACCCTATCGCCTGTTTATCAACTGAACCATTCGCAACTTAATCAACGGGGGATCTTTTATAAATTCGAGTGTGCAGTAAGTCACAACGAAGTCTCATTAAAACTGCACTATAGCTTTAGAATTCTAGTATTTTCGTATACTTAAACTGTTTGAACTAACAAAAAGAGTGTATATAAAGTGGTTGGACGGCGACGACGCGTGAGATCCGATAAGCTCACACTCATTTGTCACTGTAGGCGAGCGTACGCGTCGTGTAAATTCCTTTCCAACCAAGATAAACCCACCCAACTCCTTGTTGTGGTGAAGAATGGGAGACGGATTAAACACTAGCTTTCACAAAAATTTTATTTGATTGTTTTGCTTTGTTTAGGATATAATTTTTGCAGGTTTAGCAAAAGCTTAGCTTATAAATCCTTAACCCTGTACGTTAATCTAAAAACAATTTTGCTGTTATGTTTATGATTATCCAGTAATAAGTGTAGAAAAATCTATTTATTTAACTCTAACTGAACACACTTTTCAATATCTAATTTATGCAAAAATACTGATTTTACATTACACACTTTTAAACTAATAAGAGTATGCAGTTGCTTGAAATGTAGAACAGAAAGGTAAAGAAAAATAAAGAAGAACGTAAGGTGGATTAGACTACTTCTACTTTGTTGAATAAACCCAAATCTAATTGCTCGGGAAAAAAAACTCATTCCAAAATATTATACTTCCATGAAGTCAAAGTTTAAAACGACTTCAAACAAAAAGTAAAACAATAAAATAATTTTACTACCGCTCACATCTAAAAGCGTTGGAACAAAAAGGAAATTGATTCTACATACCCGTAGGAATCCAAGCCTGCTTAGACGGGACTGTAATTGAAGCACCGGCACCGTTTCGTCTTAATGACAGTTCCTTGCGAAACACCATGTCATATACCCGAGAAATGATTTCAACAAATTACTATCGTATAGGTAGAAATAATGGAGTTTCTCTTTATGAATTACGTGCATTGGTGGGGTAATTGGAATGGAAACCACTTATCCATTTGCTTGATTCATAGTCTTAGACATTGTTTCATTGTTGTCTATTCTTTAATAAAAGTCATGTGAGTCCTTAGTGATAATTTTATTGTTGCAGGTCGTAATTTTTCTTCACAACACACTTTGTTCTGTCAGACTCGTTCATCAAATCCTTTCAATGATTCTGTTGAAGTAGTTGCAGCAAAACCATTGGAAATATGGTACGACCCGTGGGATGAAGAAAACTTAGATGTAGAAACACCATTACTTCTCTCATGCCCTTTAACAGAACCTCTATATGGACCTTCAGTTGTAGCAGTAGTAATGCAACCCTGCGATGACCCTATCAACGCATTTGAACTGATACCTACTAAAGAACATATTAAAAAGAAAAAGTTCATAATTTGTGTAAAAGATATGGAATTTAGCAATGATATCTCCCAAAATATAATAGAGTGGATTGAAATTAATAAAATTCTTGGCGTAGATATGATAGATGTATATGTAAATAAAGTTACGAAAGCAACAGAGGAAGTTCTATTGCACTATGAAGGTGAAGGTTATGTTAGGTTATTTCATGTTCCTATTAAAGATAATGTAAATAGATCTTTGTGGCAAAGGAGAAGAGATCATGCTGTAACATATAATGATTGTTTGTATAGAAACTTGCAGCAATCAGATTTCATTGTACCTCTAGATGTTGACGAAATAATTGTCCCCAAAATTGTTGATACTTGGCCAAAATTATTACCTCGATTAAAACGTCTTGGTTGGGATACATCACATTATTCATCAATTTTAATAAGAAATGTATTTTTCTTTGGCTTTATGCAAGACCTTCGTAAATACAAGAGTGTTACTGCTAACTCTCAAGGCTTAAAAGACAGTACATATATCAAACGTGATGATGTACGGATAAAACCGTCCTCTTATTTAGCTATAGGTGATATAAACTTAGTAGATGACTCTAATTTATATCAAGAAGTCGTTGATAATATATTTAATGAAGTAGATGAAGAAGTCAAGTCAGAATACGAAATGAGGTGTGGAAGAGAATTACCTACGCCAAAACTTGTGAGGCATGTAGTTAGTTCAGCAAAGATAAGTCCATTCGGAATGTATAGCAAGAGTTGGATGGCTACGAAAAAGGTGTTAACAGCATTCAATCATTACCCTCTGGCCAGCATTGGTACCGTTGAATCAAATTTAGGATGGTCAGCGCCTGTTGACGAAGTGCAGCTTAATCATTACAAGGTATCTAATATTTCTGATGCAATATGAATAATTTTACCTTATTTTAGTATAATATACGAGTAAAACATGATCTTAATCTCTATCTTGACTGCCTCGGTGGTGCAGTGGTACTGTAAGCGACTGCTGCGACTGCTGCGACTAAGGTTCCGGGTTCGAATCCCGGGTCGGAAAAAAATATTGTTATTCAGAAATGTTTGTTTCGGAGTTTGGGTGTTTCCTATGTAAAATATGTATTTATTTAGAAATATGTAAGCATGTTTATTAGTCGTCTAGATCCCATACTACAAGCTTATATTAGGGTACTTTGGCCTAGATGGCACTGTGTAAAAAAATGACCCACTATGTCTTCCATTTTTTGCCCAATTCGCACTGACATTTCTTGTTGATTTAGATACTTTTTTATATTGGTTTACTGTTTGATCACCCAACTCTTGCACCAAAGTCTCATACCTTGGGAGTCATTATACATCAGCATACGTGCATACATTTACAAGTATCGTGTTCAATACGATGTAAAATATAAATGGTAAGAAATGGTAATCCTCAGGCTACCCCTTTGGGAATAACGTCGTAACTTTATGTTTGTAGGTATACCAGTCTAGATCAAAAGTATTTTATGCTATGATATAATTTGTTTACTAATCAATAAATTTCAACTACAGACCAATATAATATACATTATCAAAGCTAAATATACCCCTGTATAATATCTAGCGATACTTAGGTCACGATTTCAAATATTTCTCTAATAAATAAGGGCATCTTGTGACATTATGCTCACGTTGCAGGAATCGTGCAACACGACGATCGTCGAGGAGTGCGCGCAATATGGCCGGCGCGCGCGCATTGACACGACCGCATTACGCCTTGGACGAAGACTTACTAAAGCTTTAGCTCGGATGTGCATGCCAATAAATAAAAATGTTTAAAAAGACTTTCCGACTTTTAATTTTAAATGAAAATAACCCTTGTTTAAATAATTAAATTTAATAGATACATTTTAAAGCAATAAATATGCTAAATTTCTCATAAACTTTTAATAAAGTGAAAAAATACAATTTGATTCGAGACGGGCATTGATACATAATATATGTCATACTCTTAAAATTAAATGACGATTAAAAAATATGGTAAAGAAATTCAACTTGTTTCGATACGCTTCGGGTAGTTCAGTGGCTAGAACTCTCGTAGCCCCGCTAACACAATATACTGTAAACGAAAGCGAAAGTTGCTTAACGCAGCGATGCGTTAAGCAACTTTCTCTATGGCTGGTCCTCGGATGAGTGCCGACTTTGTACCACTGATGACAAGCGTTTCCGTGCTTCGGAAGGCACATTAACCCATTGGCCCCGGTTGCCAGTAATATGGCAGCGTTAAGTCAAGCTGAATGCCTCATGGGCGGCTTTAAAAATTTCACCAGCAGGTCGCCACAACCTGCAACTGTTAATTTCAACGCGGCGATGGGCTCACCACCTGTTACATGGGCTAAAAGGCGTGACTTTATGTATGTATGTATGTATATAATCATATATACATACCTACATACATACAAATACACTAAAATGTGCCTAGTACGAATACCGCAGCCTGGCTGAAAAGGTGAAAAATTATGTCGTCGGGCCTTACCTAAAATAGAATTACATTCTTATCACAGCTTGATTCCTTAATTTATTTAATTTAAAATGCACGCATTATGTACCAATAAGTGTAAGGCATGTACAAATGTAAGAGGATCCACTAAAATCACCAAGGCTCAAGCGACCTCACGGTGCACTGCTAGCGGTGCACTCGCTGACTAACGGACGAGGCAGTGACCCAGGGGGCCAAGTCTACTAATCCAAATCGCGTCAGAGGAGGATATAAATCGTCGCTTAATAGAAAGCCGATAGAAAAAAAATACATTTTTCGTAGTCTACTATTACAATAGCGCTGCAAAAGAATTCTATCGGCCGGTCGATAGAATATTATTAGCAAATGTAGCTGTAAGTAGACCTTAATTTGCATTTATGGTAGTCTATATTAATATTTTGATAGCTAAAAGCAGCTAATTTGTCTCTATTCTGCAGCTTGTCAAGTGTGATAGTGAAATATGTATAATAGTTGTAATAGACTACCAAGTTTTGAACTAATTGCAATAGAACCGCTATAGAATAGAACTAGACCGGTTTTCTATTGGAGAATAGTAGACTCGGCCCCCAGGCGGAGTTGCAAGGTCAAACGGCAGTCGCTCCAAACAATGCCGATACACATCAGAGAAACGGGGAAATTCTTAGCAGCCTTACTCTAAATCCAGGTAGAGTCTGGAAGCAACTGAGCATACACAAAAATAAAGAGAATAGTATAAATAGTACATATTTTCAAAAATCGTTACAAAATGGATGGACATCATAACATATCTATACTAATGTTATAAAGTTGAAGAGTTTGTTTGTTTGTTTGTTTGGTTGAATGCGCTAACTTGATCGGATCGGAACTACTGATCAAATTTGAAAAAATATTTTTTGTTAGATAGCCCATTTATCGAGGAAGGCTATATGTAGTAGCGTAATGATATAGGTTATATATCATTACGCTACTACACTGGGGAGCAGAGCTGTAGTCATAAAGGTCGACAAATCGGGAAAATTTTTGTGCATCATTGTAGAATATTTAAGCGACGAGATTAAATAGGTGCGACGTGAGGTCGAAATATTCCACGGGAGAAGCTGTGGGGTCATCTAGTACTAAATATGTTATGGTATACGTAAACGCATTCTGCATAAGGCGAAAATAAAACTACTAAGACGCATAAGAGACTTACGCATTTTTATACATATTTGTATATCCATATCATAAATGTGTATGAGTAATAAACTCGACACGACTAAATGCATGCATTATGCAAAGGAGTGCGCAGAATCTCTGTACAAAAGGTAAGATAAAATTTAAAGCACTATAAAACTGAAGCCACGTGGTCTGGCGTAGGCACAAGTACTTTATAAATATTTATAAAGTCTATAAAGGTATTCATCAATCTTGCCCGATTTATGGAACCTGCCCGAGGAGATTGAAGAAAATAGGCATTTAGTAAGCTTTTGACATTCGTCTGGAATGTCGTAAATATTATTAAGATTAACAGCAACGGATTGAAAACAGTTCTGCAATATCTGTTTGAAAACATTTAATACTTTACGTACAGGATATGTACCATTTTTATTTTTTTATTTTTTTGTGTGTAAATCCTCATGGATGCTATGCCGGACTCCTACCGACTAAAACCACACGTTTTCCTTCATCTGTCTTAAGGCAGGAGTCCCAGCTGAGCCCTCCGAAGAATAGCTCCAGGGCTCCTGACAGACTTTGTCCGCTACCGCAGGCTCGTTCAGGGGGGGGTTCGGGTGTTATTCTGCTTCTTTGGGGGAGGATATTTACCCTGCCATATCTTAACTGCGCTAAGAATTATTTTTGAACAGTAAGTATTTGTGTATCATTTATAGTGGCATTCGATTGACGTTAATAACGGGCTCTTCTCGGGTGTTAAAGGAAAATCACCAAAATCTCCGGGCCCATGTGACCTCGCCTGCTAGTGATGGCCAATGGACAAGGTACCGACGCAGGGTCCCTTACGGTTTGGGAGATCAGACGTCATTCGCTCCCTACGATAACTGATCTTAGCTGCTAAAGGAAAAGTGAGCCTAGGCAAATTTATACAGGTTCCTAACTCTTTTGGAATTCAGACTAAAAACGTGTAAAATTTTGAGAAATAAAGTTGTTATTATTATGTTCCTCTTCTGTTTACGGGTATCTTTTTTGTTCTTATGAAGATACCCGGGCTTTTAGTAGGCGTACATGGGGACATACTGATTCAACACGCAGAGGCCCTTTGAGAATTTTAATCTATAAGAAATAGGACCCCCCACTGTAGACAGTCCACGCCCGCCTTATGTAGAAGAACGATAATGGACCACCTCCAATGCTAACTACAAAATGGGTTATTGAGTTGGGGGTTAAATGGAGTAGGTAGCTAAAACTATGGATGAAGACTTATTATTATTATAAATCCAGGTAGGGTTTAGAAGCAACTGGGAATAAGATGTATAGAGAGAGTCATGCATAGACTTCCTTCAAGTATCAAATAAACCTTTTTGGAAGGATATGTTGGATCAAACATTCGTACAAGAAGTTAGGTCTGTGTTATTAGACTTCAGGTAATACAAAAAATAATTACTTCAATTAATACAAAAGGTACACCACACTATGTAATGAAAAAAAAAATATTTTACAACTTATAGACCTATTTTGTATCTTTAACTTTACATTCCATTGAATTTATCCCGACACTCTTTATCTTTTGTAAATATTTATGCTACTCGTATCAGACCATCACATAAAAAATATGTCTCTGTACCAGACGTAAGAGAGAAATTTTACTTCTTACCAGTGTAGGTAAGAAGTAAAATTTCTCTTATACGTCGCTAGAGAAGTTTCACTTCTGATAAAGAAGTTTCAGAAACAATATGGCGCTTAACAAAAAACGTAAAGATTTTTTTTACAGCTATAAAATTTCTCTCAACGTCGATAAAGAAGTTTTGCGTAGATAACGTCACAAAAGTGCCAACATTGATATGTATCTATGTACTTACATACACAATATATCTTCTTACTTATTTATAGAGGTGTCGACAATGATAACAGTTTCGCTAAAAAAACCTAACTATCTTCACGCTGTATCCCTGACGGGGTAGTCAGAGAGGACAGATCGCCAGGCTTCACGATCCATGCATACTTCTTTCGCTTCTTCAAGATTCATCAATCGCTTCATACACGCACGTCTGGTTATCCGAGTACTTTTGACCTTTCCGTTTTTGAGCAATCTGCTCACGTGGTCTTCAAATGTAAGTCTTGGCCTACCCTGACTTCTTCTACTCTCTACTTTCGCACAATATACATATATTCTTCGTCAATCGTTCCGCACTCATTCATTTTATTCACTTATTTTTCCTTGACTCAAAAATACACAACGCGCCTAAAGAAGCTATTACTTCAAAAAAGAAATTATAAGTTTACAAATAGAACACTATAAATAAAAGTCAGCAATATCAAAGTAATGCAAATCAGTATCTATCAAATAATTCACCGCCTGGAGCAAATTGCTAATAATTCGCGTTTGTATCCGACAATTGCTCATATTGTTGATGTTAAACGTTCACATAAAGGAACATAAAAAGACACATTTGAGAGTAATCGTGTGTAACGAAATAAATCGGTAATGTTGTTGTAATGATGTCCTCACCTGCCTACTGGGGGCCGAGTCTGCAATTTCAATCGTGTCAAAATCGTCGCTCAATAGAAAGCCACCGGTACAATTTCGACTGTTTTTCGTAGTCTACTATTACAATCGTACTCCAATAGACTTCTATCGGTCGGCCGATAGAATTCTACTAACACGTGCCACGCCAGTGGCCGCTAGTCAGTTGCATTTTTGATAGTCTACTAACATTTTGATTATGAATAACAGCGATTCTGGTTCTATTCTACGGCTTGTCAATAGTAGACTCGGCCCCCTGTTTTATTACTGGTTAATGACTATTAAACCATACTTTATATACGCGTACAGTGTTGATTCATACAATCATACCATTGCAAGACGTTGTAACATTTTTGAAGTAAAACTACTTTATCGACGAAGAGAAATTTTGTAGCTGTAAAAAGAATAATCTCATTTTTTAGTTACGCACCATGTTGTTTTGAAGTGAAACTTCTCTATCGACGTAAGTATAATTTCTTTATCAACGTATGTTACGCATACGTCGATAATAAGCCTTATGTACCCAATTTTCGTGAAGTTGTAAATTTTAGAAAAATTATATGTCATAAAGAAGTTTCCCTTCTTACCTGTGTACTCTAGTGCACAGGTAAGAACGAAGAACGAACGTATTGCTGGGTAACGAAGTCGAAGGAGGAAGTCATTCATTTGCAGGTACTATTTTTTTTGGTATTAAATATAGAATTACATTAATATTAGGGGTTAAAGTATACACAGCGCTCCACACATTGGTGGAGTGCTCAGCGCGGGCGCAGCAGCGCCAAGACCTCGTGGCGAGTCTGGGCGTGGACATTCTCTCGTTGGAAACCATGGTGCAAGCCATGGTCTTCAGCGGGGGCAAGTGGGACGCCGCTGCGTCTTTCTGCGAGCAGGTTATGCTCTCGAAAGAAGCGGCGGAGAGGGAACGGAAGAGGACTCTCCCACCCGAGTTCCGCCGCAGACTTGTCTTCGCCCAAGACTACCAGCCTCCATGACCGGGGGCCTGAGGACGGCGGGTGATATTGCTCGCCATCCTTACAGAAGCAGGCCCATGACATCGGCATGATGTGAAAATTTCACACACGCCCCAAGAAGCGGGATAGTACCCGAACCCTAGGTGAGGCCGCGGTGGTAGCCAAAGTCTGCCAGGAGCTCTGGGACATCTTTCCGAGGAGTTACCCGGGGCGTCCGGCAATAGACAGTTAGGCGGGGACTGTGTGGTTTTAGCCGGTTCGAGTCCGGCATGACACCCGAGGGGATTTCCACACATAAAAAAAAAGGTGTTAAAGTATGTCATTGCCGTTTCTTACTGAAAATCTAAAATGTTTATTTTTTAGTTTATAACAAATTTATTTAATCAAAATAGTTACCATTATTATCTATACATTGCTGCCATCTAATAGGAAGGTCATTTATGCCTTTGCGACAGAACTCTGAGGATCTAGACTGCACAAACTGTGTGAAAGCATTTTGTACTGCCTCTTGGAAAGAAAACTTCTTGTCACGTAGATAACTGTCCAAATCAGGAAAAAAACGGTAGTCCGTTGGAGCAAGGTCTGGCGAATGAGGAGGATGACGAATGGTTTCTAACTGCAGTTCCTGAACGGTCAAAACGGTTTCTCGTGCTGTATGAGGTCTCGCGTTGTCATGAAGCAATAATGGTGAAGATCGATTCATGAGTCGGGGCTGTACTGCTAGTTTTGCCAACATTGTTCGGCACAATAGACATCTGCCGGTATTGCTTGACCAGATCGGAGTGAAAACAAAACTATAGTGAATAACACCATGCTGAGACCACCAAACAGTTACCATTACCTTTTTATTGGTAAGTTTTGCTTTAGAACACTGTTGTGGCGTTTGACCTGGGGTTAACCATTGCATTTTTCTTTTACCGTTATAATAAAGAATCCATTATAATAAATAATAATGAAGCGCTCGTGGCCCCGCGGTCTCAGTGTTCGGTAAACGATCACTGAGGTACGCAACTTTCACTATGGCTGGTCGTCGGATGGGTGACCACTTTGTGGCATTTACATTTGCGAGCGTTTCCGTGCTTCTCAAGGCACGTTAAGCCGTTGGTCCCGGTTGCCAGTAAAATGGCAGTCGCTAAGCCTGATTGAAGGCCTTATAGGCGGCTTAAAAAATTTCAACAGCAGATGGCCACAGCCTGCGTCTGTCTATTTCAACACGGCAATGGGCTCACCACCTATTACGTGGGACAGGAATCCACACGGTGAAAAGTGGGCATATAATATGCCTCTGCCACCCCTTCGGGGATAAGGCGTGATGGATATTTATTTATTTATTTATAAAGAATCCACTTTTCATCACATGTCACAATTCGATCCAATATTCCTTCATTTCTACCGTTTCAACACGCGTTTCTTTCTGCAGATCAGTCAAATCATGAGGCACCCATTTTTCGTATTTTTTGATTTTATTGATTTGACTCAAATGAGTCAGTATTGTGGGTAAGGTAACGTTAAACAATGCCGCTAATTCCTAGGAAGTTTGACTAGGATCGGCTTCCACCATCTCTCTTAATACATCGTTATTCACTTGTGTGGGCGGTCTTCCTCGTGGCTCGTTCTTCAAGTCGAAGTTTCCATCACGAAAGCGATTAAACCAAAATCGCACAGTGCGTTCATTAGCAGACCCCTCATCAAACGCAACATTGATATTGCGGGCTGTTTCCGCCGCGTTACTTCCGCGTCGGAACTCGTATTCAAAAATCACTCGAATTTTCGCAGTATCCATCTTTCTTGTCTAAGTTGAATAACAAAAACAATTGAAAGTCGATATTCAAATGTTTCACATTTTTCATCACATCACAGTTGAATAGCAAAAACAATTGAAAGTCGATATTCAAATGTTTCACATTTTTTAAAAACAAGAACATTATAGAAACCATGTGAAAAAAGTTTCATTCGTAAACCTCAAACCATTAAGATTCTATGTCAATTCAAAAAACTTATTACAATAAAAGCACAAATTCATACTTTAACCCCTATTATTTTCTTCAAGAAAGGAGGTCCTTAATTCGACTCTACTTAGATGTCTGTTATGCGATCATCCTGATATTTGTGGATTGATTTTGAAGATGCTTTTTTATTTTACAGAGGACTGGCAATGGGATCACCATATATTACGTTGGACAAAAATGCTTAGGGTGAAATGTGGGCGTATAATATACGTCTACCACCCCTACGGTGATAAGGCGTGATTGATAAACAGGTACACAGATAATATTTTAATTTGTGGTTCCCACAATTCTTGAAAAATAAACCTTATTCCAGCTTTTTGTAGTTTAAGTTTGTACATACAGTAAAAACGGTAGCACCATTAACAGTATATACACTCCCGGACACCTAAATCGAGCCACCTTGATTTTTTGGTTTGGAGTACTGTAACTTATAAAAGATGTATGTAGAAGGAAAATGTTTTGATGCAGTTTTGGAGCTGGTATACTCATCATTCATTTAGAGTGCCATTGTTCTAAATTTGAACTACAGTTTATTAAAAAAGTCGAGTTACGTTGAAACAAGTCCATATTTGCTTTTTTCAAGGAAAAAATTCTTAACGATTTTTAAATAAAGATATGTTTTACATGAAAAGAAATGTTTATTTAGCAACTTGTATTACCTCCCAGTGCATTTATGACAGCTCTCATACGGTTTGGCATAGAATTAATCAATGTCGTTATGACATGTTAAGGAATGTCCTCCCATTCTTCCAAAATTACATTTTTGAGCTCCTGCATTGTTTGCGGGGCAGGATGATGAGCTCGAACACGCCTCTTCAGCTCATCCCATAGATGCTCTATAGGATTCATATCAGGACTTCGCGCTGGCCATCTCATAACAGTGATACCAATGTCATTTAAGTACTCCCTGACGATTCCCGCAGTATGGATCCTTGCATTATCATGCATTAAAACGAAATCTTGGCCAATAAATCCAGCATATGGCATCACGTGGTTCTCTAAACATTAGCGAATGTATCTATTGCCATCTAGGGGCGGCAGTCGTGGTCCCGTCACTACCTCTAGCTCAGTTTTGCCTTCCATAGAGATTCCTCCCCAGACTGTCCATGATCGTCCACCATAACTCACTTTCTCGTCAATACAGCATTGCGCGAAACGCTCGTTCTGTCTTCGGTACACCTTACTCCTTCCGTCATTATCGTATAGCATCATCTTGGACTCATCTGTGAAGAGAACCTGGCTCCATTGATGTCGAGCCCAATTTAGATGTTCGCGCGCAAACTCTAGACGGGCTATTCGGTGTGCTCGTGTCAATTTGGGTCCATTGGCTGGCTAATGGGGCTTTAAAACACGTTCATTGAGTCGCTTTCTAACGGTCCGAGCACTTACAGCCACTCCGTGAAAGTCCCTGAGCTGTTCTTGTATCTGAACAGAGTTAAGGCGTCGATTTCGTAAGCTAGTAGTGACAATGTATTGATCTTGTCTCGCCGTTGTCACTCGGTAACGAGGTCCTCCTGTTCGCCGAACGATGCCGCCAGTCTCCAGGTATCGGTGGTACACTCTTTGAACAGCGGAACGTCTTATGTGAAGTTGTGAACTCACATCTCGCTGACTTAGCCCAGATTGAAGAAGTGCTACAGCTTGCGCGGCTACTTTAGGTGAAGTATCCATAATTTTATAGCCAAAAACGGTTCAAATTATAGAAAAATAACTAAACTAAACTTTGGTTAACAACAATTGCGAAAATTCAAACCAAGTCGACATTAAATTGCTTCAAAAGCAACTTTTAACAGTTATTATTTTTTTCAAATCAGTGACCGAGCTCGGCTTTTGTTATTTATTTTAAATTCTAAAATTCTAATTTGGAATGATACATACGGGAAACACGATGAAATATGCCAGCATTAAAAATGCATAAAGACTTTTTTGTTATATTGTATATTTTTTGGGTATTGGGCTTTTAGGCCCGGAAATGTAAGGTGGGGCTCGATTCAAGAGTCCAGGAGTGTATTATGAAACCTATGTGAGCTTGTATATTTATTATTCTTTTTTCAAACGTGACTGTACTAACAAAGTCGACTCTCTTGCATTTTGTCTTTAATATCACGGTACCCACACGCGCTTGCTTTTACTCCTCAAAAACGTTCAATTGTTCTGTAGGTACTTTATCAACAAAATGAGCATACAAACATATCAAATTCCGAATCACGTCCCTCGTGTAAAGTTTCGATGTGAGTCGCCAACATCGATTCATTTACGGCGACAGATAATATCGGCTAGTTTATTGGACATTGTGCGTACGCTGCGATGGACCGATATTCCGATATCGTGTTCGGAGTAGTAATCAATTTACTGATCTACCAAAAAGCTTCTATTGAATAGCGCAACATTTTTATTGTTGACACCCTGTGAAAATTAAACAATAAATAACCAGTAAAATTAATTAGAATCAAGACTTTTTTGTTTATTACGCCTTTATCCCTGAACACTGACTGTCTGACTGCCTCTGTGGCGCGGTGGGAGTGCATCCGACTGCTACGCAAGAGGTCGTGGGTTCGATTCCCACCCAGGATAAAACTTTGTGTGATGAGCACGATGGTCTATTCTGTGTCTGGGTGTTATTTATCTATAATTTGTATGTATTTAGAAATATATAAGTATGTTTATCAGTTATCTAGATCCCATAACACAAGCTAATATTACTTACTTACTTTGGGCTAGATGGTGCTGTGTGAAAAGTGTCCCACAATATTTATTTAATATTTATTTATTTATTTATTAACACTGCAAAATCTGCCACCCGGCAGAGACATATTTTACGCCCACATTTCACCGTGTGCATTTTCAAGCACGTAACAGGCGGTGAGTCGATTAGACTTTTTGCGAGCTTGAAAACTAATCTTTCTCATTTCTTTTGATGCAGGTACCAGCAGGAGCAGCAGGACTTAAACGAGACTTAAGGGGCTATACCGATATCTCCAGGGCCATAGCGAGCACACCTACTGACTAACGGACGAGGCAATGACGCCAGCGTCCTTACGCCGTGTTAGAGGTCACACGGAAGTCCAACAATTCTGAAAATCAAAAGCCAAAAAAGTCAGATCAAGAAAAACCTACTCGTGGCAGGAGAAGTATAATCAAATATAAAACAAATTGGTTTGAATTTTTTAATATCACTAAGGCAAACAAGCTGTTCCACCTGAACAAAATGATACAACGCCAGATGTGACACACATTTCGTAGTAGATATAGCGTGAAATAGTAACAAACGTATCAATACATTCATACAAACTTTCGCGTTAATTAGTAGGAAGTATGATTAGCAGGTTACCAAAATACCATGAGAATTTTAAATAAGTATAATAATAGAAGCGTCAGATGCAACCGGGACTTAAACTTAGGTGACCATTCAATTATCTGCTTTTTTAGGACTTTAAAGTGTCGTGATGTTCATGCAATTTTTTTACTGTATTCCAGACCTACCAATGTATTCGGGTTAAAAATATTAATATAAATAGTCCAACAATCCAACATTGATATCTAGTCTAAGAGCATTTTTGTCCAACTATTACTAAGGAACTTTTAAGTATTTTTTGGAAGCGACTGCCTTTTGACCTCCCAACCCCATAAGCCTGCAGTCAGCTAGCAGTCTAGGTTGCTTGGGCCCCGGAGATCTTTGTGGGGTCCTGAAAACATACACTATGTGAAGTCGTAATTTATCTATATTCAATTTGATTTGGTTTCAAGCGCTCGTGGGCCGGCGGACTCAGTGTTCTGTAAACAATCACTGCGTTAAGCAACTTTTGCTATGACTGGTCACGGATCGGTGACCACTTTGTGGCATTTACATTTGCGAGCGTTTCCTTGCTTTGGAAAGCAAGACATGGCAGTCGTTAAGTCAAGTTGAAGGCCTCCGTTGAAGGTAAAAAGTGGGCATATCTCTGGCACCCCTTCGGGGATAAGGCGTGATAGGTAAATAAATAAGGAGTGGCATGTAGGTACATCGACGTTCATGCAAAACCTTTTTAGCAAATTAAAATTAAAATAAAACTTCGAGAATCAATTAAGTACAAACGAATGATAACCATCAATTACAAAACAGACTCATTGTGTGGCCGATATCATCGTTTCACTCACCGTACGATCAGATTACATCCGCCTAGTGGCGAACATAAATACATGTGAATAAAATCAACCTTAATCCATCTACATATCTTTAACTTAGTATGGCCATGTTCTATGTGGAAAGTATACCTTGTTGGCATTGCGGTGCGATCTCGAGATGGCCGTCGAACATGGAACGGAACGTCGTTCAATAAAAAACAAAGCTAAGTGCAGGATCAGGAGAAACTGGTGTCTGTTGTTGTAAACGTCCATGTACGAGTACAACGGTGACCACTTACGGTCGATGTGCCGTATTCTTTTCTGCCAAAATACAATGGCTTGGAGGAGTAGGTTTAATACCCCAGTGACTAGCAAAGTACTCACTGGGCGCACTAGTGAGAAACGGCTTTAAGTTTTATTCCCGTTGAGTTACAGTCAGTTCTGTAACAGTGCTTTCTCATTTGTATTTTGCTGTAACTTCTCCTGAGAATTAATAGATGCCGTCACAGGCATATCATGAGATATATGAATTTAAACTGTCATGGTCATAAACATTACTAAAATATTGATTGTCGGGATATTTACCATGTCTATTTTCTACGCGAGTATCCGATATTTCGACACTGTTGGAAGCGCCATGATCACGGAGTAACAGTGCTGAAATATCGGATACTCGCGTATGAAAATAGAATGGTAAATATCCCGACAATCAATATTTTAGTAATATCATGAGATATTTAGATATTTACAAACACAACAATGAAACATACATTATAACACATATTGTCACGCCTTTGTCTCCAGAAGTGATACTCTATGTACTGCAACGTATGCATTTTTGTTCTACGTAACAAGTGATGAGCCCATTAGCGAGTTGAAATTCATAGAATAATAACTCGGCAGTCTTTTCCGTTAGTAAAGTCAGGCAGCTTACTGATGTGGAAACTGCCAGAATGGTATTCTTTAGTTATTTTCTTAGTGTCATGTATTACGGCATTTTGCTGTGGGGGCAAAGCAACTGATTTGCAAATAATTTATGTACTTCAGAAGGGAGCTATACGTGCAATATATAAATTGAATGGTCGAGTGTCTCTTAGAGAGAAATTTAAAGATATTGTCAATAAGCATAAATTTATTGTATCTAAATTATTTTTTTGGAATCTCCCTAAATTTGAGGAAAAATCTGAGAGAACTGCTATCGGAGCCCTGTTGGCTATGATAGCAGCCCTCAACAATCAGTCATCATCACTGCTTTCCATAAAGGGCGCTGCCATTTTATAATGTCTATTAATTTAAAAAAATAATAATACTATTTATACAACTACAGGAATGGCATCACGAAAGGTAATCAATTAAATAACAAATAGACTGAATTAAAAAAGAAAAAGATATAAATAAAAAAGTAAATAAGAAATAGACTGCAAAATGCACAGTTAGATTGTCCGCATGGCTGTGCTCCTTTTCTCTACCAGAAAGTGTGAATATTAATTCTCCAAAGCAAGCTAAGACCGCCATATATTTGAAAATATAACCTCTTTGTAAATTACAGACACGGCGATTGACGCATAGCATCCTCTTGTATTAAATATGCAAACTAAGTCTGGCATATCGTAATGCATAATCGGTCAACTATTGACGGGATGCGAGTTCTATCGCGATGAATACCAAATGTCTGATATACTTATGCTAGGTACGTGAAAATCACTATCGATGAAGCTAGAATGGGTTTAGCGATCGGATTAGAACTGGTCTGTTGGATCCAGGAGTACCATAATATAAGTACAGATTGGTATACTAATTACTTGTATGTGTGATGAGGCAGGTAGAATCCGGTGGAGATGGAATAAGCATAAAATATTCTGAGTTATATGCACCTAATATAATTACTGGTTACATTGTACAAACCTCTTACAGAATTCTTCTGTACATTATTCAGAAGAAATTTCAATAGTTTTTTGAGTTTTGTGAAAATAGCCCTAAATTTATTACGAATAAAAGTGCGAGATGAAATTACCCACTAAGGGTTGAGTAATTTATATTATTAATTAACTTCCATTTGAATATTTTTTACAATTTAATTACAAAGTTATAGGTTTAGAACTAATATAGTAAGACGATGTTTTCACAACTTCCAGGTAGTGTAGACTTAAGTATATGCTTTTAAATTCAAATCGTTACCTCCACGCGTTATGGGGACAAATGGTCTTGACAAACAGACGGATGGAAGGACAACAAAGTGCTGTTATTTATAATGTGACTGGACACGCTACTGCATGTCTAGATATTACAAACAACAGTGTTTTTATTTTACATTCCACTATTAGTAACTAAACGGAATATATCTCAAAACTGTCAATTACAACTATTTGCATAATTTAACTTAATTTTATTTAAGTGGCGAACTCGTAGCAGACATGATTAGCGCAAAAACGTTAACAAGGGCCTAGGCGCGCCATTGCACAGGCGTCGAAGCGATTTGCACATGAACAACACGCGCTACCAAATTGTCAACTAGATAATACTCAGAACTCAGAAGCCCATCCTCATTCTACCCAGTAATTTATTTAATAACATAATTGCAATCAGCACTTACCTTACATGGAAAAGGAGTATGAATTTCACAATATGTTAATAATTTCTGATGGACGAGCCTGTCTACTTAAATGTAATGTAATGTGGCGTGGTGGGAGTGTATCCGACTGCTACGCAAGAGGTCGTGGGTTCGATTCCCACCCAGGATAAAACTTTTTATGATGAGCACAATGGTTTATTCTGTGTGTGAGTGTTATTTAACTATTATATGTATGTATTTAGAAATATCTAAGTATTTTTATCAGTTATCTGGTTACATTGTACAAAGCTCTGCTTAGTTTGGAATCAGATGGCGTTGTGTGAGGTGCCCCAACAATAAAAAAAATAAAAACAAATATTTTTAACTTACCTACATATTAGTCACAGCTATAGTCGTTATTGTTAATTTTATTTTAATGCTAAGCAGAAAATCAATATTAGTCGATTTCATACTTTATTTCTATTCATTTCATTAGGTCTCTTGTACCATGTCTATGGCAAAGAATTCTAAGTTTTGTCGTTTTAATGTATCTGATATCTTAATTAAACTTACTTTAGTTAAGATATCTATATTTATGTCATACTTGAAGTACATTGGGTATAAGATATAGTTCTGCATCTGCCCGGTAGCATCATGGCTGAATGTAGGCTAAAACTTTTTTAAGATATGGAGGGTGTGTGTGTCATGGAATGGTGAAAGTTTTTAAATTACTTTTGTTATTATAAGTCTATATCCGAAATTTTAGCACACAATACAACATAATGATTGTAAAGCTACTTCCTATTAGCTACTTCGTGAACCCTATGATGAAAAAAAAACACAATAACAACTAGGATAATAAAATCACTTTGACACATTTTTAAAATTGGCGGATATAGTCTGCTGGGAGCCCTGGGGCTATCCTTCCGAGGGCTCACCCGGAAATCCTGGCCCCAGACAAAGGGCACCGTGAGGTTTTAGTCGGTAGGAGTCCAGCATAGCATCCATTAGGAATTCTATACGTAAAAAAAGACACATTAGTAAGTAAATCATCATCATCATCATCCGAGCGTCTGTCCCAGTTGCGTCTCGCGACGCCCGGGGTCCGCTTTCCTACTTTTTCTCCTCAACTTCGCACGGTCTTCGGCATCCCCTGTAGTGAGACATTAGTAAGTAAATACATAAGTTCATAAATATTTTATTATATATTTAATACATTAAAATGAATTAAAGCTTCGCTATAATTATATGCTGCAAGCAAAGCCGTACTGCAAGCGACTGCAGCTTCCCTCGTCTAATATAAGCTTGTGTTATAGGGCCTAGACCACTGATAAATATGCTTATATATTCCATATTATACATCTAAACCCCGAAATAATAATATTCGACTCTCAAAAATATTCTGAACCGGGATTCAAATCCGAGACCTCAAACCACCCTCACCTAGGCAATCTAATTAGAATTAAATAAATAAATAAATATTGTGGGACACTTTTCACACAGCGCCATCTAGCCTAATGTAAGCTAATATTAGCTTGTGTTATGGGATCTAGATAACTGATAAACATACTTATATATTTCTAAATACATACATATTATAGATAAATAACACCCAGACACAGAATAAACCATCGTGCTCATCAAACAAAGTTTTATCCTGGGTGGGAATCGAACCCACGACCTCTTGCGTAGCAGTCGGATGCACTCCCACCGCGCCACAGAGGCAGTCAAAAAATTGGCAGCATATTTTAAATAATAACGTAAGGTACCCAGTGGGGTGAAGTATCAATTAAGTTTAATTATCAGAACACGTGCAAAGAGATTATAACATAAAACAAATGACAGTTTCTCATTTAAATAAACTTATACTAGCCCTAAGAGCCACCGCACACTATCTTCTTTTACTAACAGTAACCGGCGATTTTGAGACTGTCGATAGTACTCGTACGTCGCGTTTGTGCAGCTCTATGATATCTGGGTGCCGCATCGGCATCCCATCGACTGCTCGGATAATGTTTCGCGATTTGAAAAGTGTTTTAGTCGCCGCTTCTGACATTTTTAAGTGCTCGAAGGGGAGCGCTTGGTCGCCGCATTTGACTTCTTAAAAGAAGCTAGTCTCCGGAGGCCCTTAACATTCAGAGCCGTAAAGTTTAATTTTATTATATTAAACAGTTGCTGTTAATGTTGTTGTTAGACATCACTCCTAAATATAAACTCAAAACCGGTGATGACATGTGTTACGTCACTACCAGGTTATATAATAAATTAACTCCACAAAGTTATTTTTAAATAATAATTTAATAGTAAGCTAGTTTATTTACTAATTGACGCCCACTGTTTCCGTTCCCGTTTCCCAAAGTATCTTGGTCCCAGGATTTAAAGTAGCCTATGTGTTATTCTGATGTGTAAGCTATATTATTGTAAAGTTTCATCAAAATCCATTCAGTACGTAAAGAGAGTTGAGTAACAAATATCCATCCATACTAACAAACTATCACGTTTATGATATTAGTAGGATTAGCTTCGCCTGCCAATCCTTCGAACTAACATCTTGTACTATTCCACATTATTTACTTTTTAACCAAACCTTACGGCATTTAAAAGAAATTTTAAATTTAAAAATATGAGTCAACATTGAAAATGCCGAAGCGAAACCTGTCAGGTTAAATAGTAAATAATGTGGAAAACTAATAGTGTTTTTATTAAAGATTGAAAAAAAAGTGTCATAAATCAATAGTATAAACCGTTAATTATTCATCCAGTTCGTCATCATACAGTTCGATGTGCGAGTTTTCAAAAAGCGTATACCAAAATCATCACATCATCAAGTATCACTAGTACTGACATTAATTAGGCTTTAAAATTATCTTGACCAGCATTGGTACCTACTTGTTGCTCCATATACCGTGCTCATTGTCAAGTTTCCATTAAAACTCCGAAACACACATTTGCGAATAACACGAATGTGTGTTCCAACCGGGATTCGATTTGAGACCTTAGCAATTTCAATCTTATACATTACCACTAAACCACTAAGGCATTTTGTAGCTGTTACTTACTTTCCAGCAAATACATCAATACTAATGTATCAGTTAAAAATTTAAAAAGAAACGGTTAAGTCAAAAGTACTCAGATACCCAGACGTGCATGTATGAAGCGATTAAGTAATCTGCAAGAAGCGGAAGAAGTATGCATGGATCGTGAAGCCTGGCGATCTGTCCTCTCTGACTACCCCGTCAGCGCGAAGATAGTTAGTTAGTTAATATTTAAATGTTTAATCTGTTTTGATAATCTACACCAAGCCAACAAAAAGTCCTAATAAATTGAAACTCCTTTTCGGATAGCAGACAAAGCAATATCCCTTATTGCCAAGCCTTAGATGCGTAGACTTCTCAGTTCTTAAATAAAAAAGGATTTGTATGTTTCCCTGGTATTAACCGATATCTCTGGGTATACCTTCAAACTGATTGTTGGTGATGCTGAGTTTTACAGGACATACGATGCTGAAAAGAAATTTGAGGAAATGATGTCGAAAAGTCGATTCTAATCCTGCTAAACATGAACATTTCTAGTGTAGAGTAAATTTTATTTTGCTAAGTAACAAGTTTATGAAACGCTCGTAGCCCCGCTAACTCAGTGACGTTCTGTAAACGATCACTGCGTTAATCATGTCGCTATGGCTGCTCAACGGATGGGTGACCACTTTGTGGTATTTCCATTTACGAACATTTCCGTGCGTCCGGTGGTCGTGGTTGCTAGTAACAAATTTTCAAGCCGCCCATAAGGCCTTAATCTTCGCTAACGACTGCCATTCGTTAGCGAAGATTAAGGCCTTATGGGCGGCTTGAAAATTTTTAACAGCGGGTCGCCACATCTCGCGCTTGATTATTTCTGCCAGACAATGTGCTCACCACCTGTTACGTCGGACAATGATACATACAGTGAAATGTGGGCGTGTAATATGCCTCAGTCACCCCTTTGAGGATTAAGGCGTGAATGATAAGTAATTTCTCCGTGAAGATAATATTATTATAATGGACCCATTTAAAATACACACACACAAAAAGTGACAATAATCTTGTATGGTTTATCTTCGCACATACAATCTCACCAAGATCTTATTCTTACAAAAACATTTCCGCAATTATCTACAGATCGTGTAAAGTGTAAGTGCTTTTATGCTATTTAAAGAAACGTAAACGGTTCATTAAACAATTAGCACAATTGTAAACTTCGCATGAATGTTTGCAGACTTTAAGTATAAAACGCTGTACCTTGACATAAATATTAGGACCTATTTTCTTGTCTCGCACCATACAGGCTGATTTTTTTCTTATTGTACTTTTAATCATGACAGAATTGAACGTTAAATAACATAATGGATGGTAATCTGACAAAGGCTACAGTTATAAAGTTAATAAGCCTACATGTCTTTTTAATCCAAATCTAATATTATAAAGCTGCAGAGTTTGTTTGTTTGGTTGAATGCGCTTATCTCAGGAAGTATTGGCAAAGTACATAAATATTGGTTACTGTGGTTCTCACAGATTTTAGTAATGGAGGTTTAATCTTTGAGATTAAGGAGATTTATCGAGGTAGGCTATATCCAGGAGTGCGTGGTAGTTCTCACAAATTGGGCAAATATTCATAGATTATTGTAAAATTAATAAAAGACGGGATTAAACGGGTACCACGGAGGTTTAGAATATGTCATGGCGGGGTTCACGGAGAATTTATTACAGTAGTACGACCCGGACACAGCAGCCTTTGCAAAGCTGCGATAGTTAAGTAGTTTAGACAAGCGAGGGATTTGATATAGATGGTTCAAGTCCTTCTCCTGCACCCTTTATCCTTCACCATCAATTCATGTGAATAGGTGCGTCGAAGCTACTGGTATTATTTCGTCTTCAGTCTCACGTAGCCCATTCCAGTCATGCTCTTACTATTTTAGGTGTAAAGAACCATACCGATATCTCTGGAGAGAGATGTGCACCTGTTGATAGGTTTAGGAGGTCTACCAGCAGTTGTTTTTTTATGATGCCGAAAATAATAAGCCAAACCATAGCTGCTCTTAGTAGCCATTACAAGCTGATCCATGAAAGATCCAGGTAGGGTTTGGAAGCAATTGAAAATACCGCTTATAGAGGATAGAAGACGAAGATTTTGATAATGTAATATTATTATCCACCTGATTTGGGGAATTCCCTGAATAGTAATTTTCAATTTATTTGTGATTTTTAATTCATTCTCTTCGCCATGATCTCGTGACTAGAATTGATTAAATTATGATGTTAAAGAATTATTTGTTAGAATAAAATGTTTTTTTTTATTGATGTATAGAAAAAAAATGTCTACTTTTTAACAAAAATAAAAATAAAGTCTAGAATCTGAGGATAGCATCATTACAGTCGTCGTAGTGACATAGTGGTTTTGTAATTAACCATATCACTATCAATGAATATATGTATGTATGTTTGTAACTACAAACACCAAATTGTTAAAGTTACTCATAGTTGGTAACCCCAAATGCATTGTATCCAGAATAAACTTAGTAAGTTTAGTACACCCAGTCGATGCACTATTGAAATTTATCGTATCCTGCGAATCTACCGCCTCCGAGCTAAGCAAGGGTCGGCGACCTGGGAACGGCGTTAGGATACCTAGGTCGGTGGGTACAGTTTAGGAGCGCCGCATCGACCAGATAGTACAACGAACCCGGATGCTTTTTGCATTTATTACTACATACTATTCCAAAGTATGTTCATGTTCCTATAACCAAGCCCTATGGAAATTGATTTTAATATTAGTTTAGCCATAATCATTGCTAATATTAAAATGGAAATGTGAGTTTGTTTGCCCATCTCTCAAGTCTTTGTAGCCTTGGAAACATAGTCCAAAAAATATGTTATTCCGGTAGGAAACTTATATTTGGTCACTAACCAGAGAGAGAGTTATTACACGGCAATGGGCTCACCACCTGTTACGTGGGACAAAAATGCATACGGTGAAATGTGGGCGTTTAATATGCCTCTGCCTACCCCTTCGGGGATAAAGGCGTGACAATATGTATGTAAGTAACCAGAGAGTGCCACGCGAGCAGTGCCACAGGTATTGTCTAATAATAGATGTTTTATATTCACAGTGAGTGTAAGAGGTCCCACCGAGATCGCCGGGACCCAAAACATCTCTCCTGTTAGTGGTGCACCTGCTGACCAACAAACGAGATAACGATGCAGACGGGGTTGGAAGGTCAGATGGCAGAAGCTCCAAACGATACCGCAAATCAAGAGCCAAACGACAGCTGCTCCTAGCAGCCACATAAAAGTGGACCTCAGGCTCCATGTCCAGTAAAGGCTCGGATGCAACAAGTAATACACTATTAGATGAGAAACATAGAAAAATAGATGAAAAAGAAGAACATTTTATATTTATAATACGTCCGTAGTGTTGGTTTATTTTGTATCTCTGTACATTCCTACTAATATTATAAACGCGATGTTTGTAAGTATGGATGTTTGTTACTCTTTCACGCAAAATTTACTGAATAGATTTTGATGAAACTTACAATAATTAAAAATACATATTGTGAAAAATAAAGAATATATATTGTACGAAAGTAGAGGGTAGAAGAAGTCAGGGTAGGCCGAGACTTGCATATGAAGACCACGTGAGCAGATTGCTTAAAAACGAAAAGGTCAAAAGTACTCGGATACCCAGACGTGCGTGTAAGAAGCGATTGATGAATCTTGAAGAATCGATCGCGAAGCCTGGCGATCTGTCCTCTCTGACTACCCCGTCAATGATACAGCGTGAAGATAGTTAGTTAGTTATATTCTTCGTCAATTGTTCCTCACTCATTCGTGGGACGTGTCCAAACCAACGATATTAGTTGTTGAAATTAATAGTTGTCCCTCAATCACGTAAAAAAGCAGAAGAGATTCAGATGTGTGTGTGACACAAATCGCTTCTGACATTCCTAGTTAAATATAAAGATAGGTACGTTTTATATCGGTTACTTAGATTCGTAGATAGAGAAAACTATTAGTATTCTCTGTCTACGCTTAAATTCCTGAGGATTATCATTATTTCGCACAGACGAAACCGCGGGTACCTATATAAAATTATTGACATTGCAAAAAACTAGTATTAACTGTACAGACACGCCCAAAGAAATCTCATAATTATGCAAATCTCATGGTCACGCATGCCTAAGAATACAATATCAATTCTTAATTGAATTTCTCACTATTATTAAAATTTGCATATCGGTTATTTTATTGTTTATTGGGTGTTAATCGAATATCACAAGAAACCGTTTAATCAATTTATAGTGGACATGTTTATATGTTCAAAACGTCAAATGTACTAATTATTATTAGTACATTTGACGTTTTGAACATATAAACATGTATGAAGATATAGTTAAGGAATCAATACCTACACCAGGAAGTATAGTAAATCATTGATACCTAGATTAGAAAATTTAGGGTCGGCAGCGCGAGTGCAGCACCTCCGGTGTGGCAAACGACTATTGGCTCCGGTGACTATGTTGGGTGGGTTGCTTGTCTGCTACCTCATCCAATCCCATGCCTGGTTTTCATAGCAGCTCTATAAATTATCCCACTTTTTTTCTCTAGTTGTGGTCATTCCAAAGTAGAGATATTGGTTATCTCTACTTTGCAAAACCTTACTGACTTTTAAGTACGTATTATACCAACCATAGCTATGGTTTGCACTCTACTTAAAAGTCATTTCATTCATAAATCCAAATTAAAATAATGTGGGCTATAAACATATATCACTAGTGTAAATAGTTGATACCAAAATGATACAAAGTTGTCTCACTTGGAGCATCGCCCAATATATTTATAATAGCAGAGATGATATAATACTATTGATTAATAGTCCCTATAGTTAATATCAAAAACTACTTATTGGTTTTCTTCCAGCGGCGCCCACGCCAGTTCCGGTCAAACGTGAAATTACCATCATTACATTAATGGTATTTTTATAATGATTTATAGTTATGACAGCGAAATGGCCGATAAAAAATCCAATTTCTTGTACAGGATACTGTAGAAGGTACTAAGGTACGTATAATTTAGGCTATATGGTAAAAAAAGGTGTATGTACACGTGTAAGTGTACACGCGTTAAAAGTTATACTTCTTTAGTCTAATAAGATTTCATCACATATACCCAAAGACAGAGAATCATATACCACAACTCTTTGATTGTAACAGGAATGATAAATTAGTATAAAAAATTACATCAAAAGACTGAAAACTACTATGACTGTATTTATAAGTTGTCATGGAAACACTTATCAGCTAACTTCGGAGTGTCGGTTTTTCATGACGGTCTGCGCGCGCATCGAAAAAATTTACTCTCATCATTTTTCCCTAATGCGCCAAAAGAAATAAAACTTCAATCATTCAAAGGTTTGCGCAGGTTCCGTTTAAGTATAAAATTCTCGGTTATGAATCGTATTTGAAGATTATAATACATACTAGAATTAAAGCGCTTGTAGCCCCGCTAGCACAGTGTTCTGTAAACGTTCACTCCGCTAAGCGTCTTACACTACGATAAATTCTAAGATGGGTTATCGTTTGTGGTATTGCTAATTACGAGCTTTTTACGACAAAGCACCTTGTCGTTGGTCCCGGTGCGAAGTTGGACCCTTATGGGTAAATTGAAAAATTCCAACAGAGCCTGCCCCTGGCCATTTCAACACGGCAATAGGGTCGGGAGCGTGAGTGTAACACAACTGGTGTTGCAAACGTCCACAGGCTACAGTGACCACTTTCTATCAAGTGGGCCGTATACTGATAATGATTTTTTTTTTTGTAGTCTTCGCCCATATTGGGCAGGCAAAGGAAACTTTGTCCATACAGCCTAGTCTTCGGTATTTATATTTTCTTAGTATATAGTCCTGTCCAGTCTTTGTCGATGTCGAGTCCTCAGTCCTAGGTCCTTGTCCTTGCCCTCAGTATAATGGTGATTCTTATACTGAGGATTTCAGTGGACTTTTCGCGTCAAGAGAGAAAATAGCATTTCACTGCATATATATCATTGTCTATCACTATAGCACGTTAACACAACTTTTATGTCCAAGAAACCACCACTCCCACACATAAAACATGATAAATGCACTAGTTTTAGAAAATAATATACAGCAAGCGCCCGCACTTGTCACTCTCCCGCCAAAACTCCACTGATAATGATATTACTTGGTATTACCACAGTATAAATAGAGAGAAAACCTGTATTACTAATATCTAACTATCGCTGACGCTGTATACCTGACTGGGTAGTCAGAGAGGATAGATCGCCAGGTTTCGCGATCCATGCATAATTACTATTATATTAAATTATACCTACTATTTTCGTTTCCTGAAGATTCATTAATCGTTTCATACAGGCACGTCTGGGTATCCGAATAATTTAAACCTTTCCGTTTTCCTGCAATCTGCTCACGTGGTCTTTACATCTAAGATCCGATCTGCACTGAATCCTTCAAAACCTCAACCAAAGGATGGATATAGACTTAATCAATTACTTCCAACAGAATGTCGAGCACTTTTATTACAACCTGGTGTTACAAACCAAAGAGTGTATGGGTAGTATTGGTCAGAAATGATATTTAACCAAAAAGAGTGAATATACATACATAGGAATGCTTATAAAGTAAAGTAATGCTTTAGTTGCCAAGTAAAGCTTATATTGGCCACAAATATTACGGAATAATGCTTATCAAAATGCTCAAGTCGCTCAGGCGCAAATACGAGGTTGGAAAGAAGCTCCCAACAATGCCGAAAATAAAAAGCCAAACCCAACACTTCTCTTAAAATCCAATAAAGGCGGACCTCAGACTGTAAATTCAAGTAAAGTTTTGAAGTAACTGGAAATACGCAAGAAGAAGATGTACCTATGCTTACAAGACTTTTAAACAAAAGAAAACCCGTATCTTTTAAACCAAAATCTAACTAAAAAGTTTTAAATATTATTTTATTAATCTACATTAGACTCATACATACATATATACATACATACATATTGCCTCTATCCCCGAAGGGGTAGGCATATTAAAAGGCCCACATTTCACCGTATGCATTTTTGTCCCACGTAACAGGTGGTGAGCCCATTGCCGTGTTGAAATGGACAGGCGCAGGCTGCGGTGACCTGCTGTTAAACATTTTTAAGCCGCCCATATGTCCTTCAACTTGCCTTCCGAAGCACGGAACTGGGGTGGGTCTACAGGGTCAAATAAATTTAATAAAATGTGTCTATTTTAGATGTTAAATTTGGAAGAAATTTTGAACCTGTTGCCTTTTTAGTGAGATGGTAACAAAAAGGCTAAAAGATCTTATGTGCTAGACATAATTAGCGCGACCAAATAAAGTCCTGCTAGTCTCGGACTACACATTAGACTCAATAACAAAAAACAAAATACACCAAATAGAATTATTTTGAAGTTAGTGCAGATTGATTATTTTTTAAAGTGTAATGTGTATTATGTAAAATAAATAGTATATACCTATCAGTTTAATTCTACCGTCTGTCGAATGGTCAATATTGCTGATATGGCTAATATGCACTGAGTCCCATAAAATTATGAAATACTAGTTGACGCCCGCGGCTTCGCACGCGTGGTGAAGATTTAGGGACTTGTTACCGTGATGAAAATTAGCCTTTGTGTTATTCTGATGAACCAACCCCCAAAGAAGCGGGATAACACCCGAACCCTAGGTGAGGCTGCGGTGGTAGCCAAAGTCTGCCGAGAGCTCTGGGACATCTTTCCGAGGAGTTACCCGGGGCGTCCGGCGATAGACATTTAGGCGTGGACTGTGTGGTTTTAGCCGGTTCGAGTCCGGCATGACATGCGAGGGGATTTACACACGTTAAAAAAAATGTGTTATCTGATGGTAAGCTGTATTATTGTAAAGTTTCATCAAAATCCATTCAATAGATTTTGCGTGAAAGTGTAACTAACGTCCATACTTACAAACTTTCGCGTCTATGATATTAGTTGGATATATTTCTTGGTTATTGTATTTGGATCCGAAGAAGAAAAAATTAAACAATTATTTTAGCACGCTAAGTAGTATAAAAGAATATATGCATTATATTATATTATTTGTGGTAGTATGTAATTTACCTTTCACCCGACGCCAAGGAAGGTTAAGTTTTTCGCGCGTATCTTGAATGTATTTATGCATATACCTAATTTTCTTTCTTTGTATGATATCATAGGGTATACTAGACATTAATCTTTAGAAGAAGCGACGTAAAACATTCATGTGAGTAGGCGAGCTGCCATAAGTGAAATAGAAGTTAACGCCTTCAATGTCTGAGCCTAGTAATTTATTACGTTTAAGTTACAGGTTTATGTCTTCGGGGGCTTTCTATAGGTACTCAAGATAGATAGGTAGTAATATCTCAAAAGCATGAAACGATAATAAATGTAGCTGACGCGTCACCGACATTTAGATATTACTTCTGTCGGCAGTCCCCATGACTAATTAACTATTTATTTTACACCGCACAGTAGGTACAGATTGACAATCCGACTTAAAATAAAACGTACCGTACCAGCTACATTTATTATCGTTTCATGCTTTTGAGATATTACTACCTATTTATCTTGAGTACCTATAGAAAGCCCCCGAAAACATAAACCTGTAACTTAAACGTAATAAATTACTAGGCTCAGACATTGAAGGCGTTAACTTCTATTTCACTTATGGCAGCTCGCCTACTCACATGAATGTTTTACGTCGCTTCTTCTAAAGATTAATGTCTAGTATACCCTATGATATCATACAAAGAAAGAATATTAGGTATATGCATAAATACATTCAAGATACGCGCGAAAAACTTAACCTTTTTTGGCGTCGGGTGAAAGGTAAATTACATACTACCACAAATAATATAATATAATGCTTATATTCTTTTATACTACTTAGCGTGCCTATATAATTGTTTTATTTTTTCTTCTTCGGATCCAGATACAATAACCAAGAAATATATCCAACTAATATTATAGACGCGAAAGTTTGTAAGTTTGGACGTTAGTTACACTTTCACGCAAAATCTATTGAATGGATTTTGATGAAACTTTACAATAATACAGCTTACCATCAGATAACACATTTTTTTAACGTGTGGAATTCCCCTCGGATGTCATGCCGGACTCGAACCGGCTAAAACCACACAGTCCACGCCTAACTGTCTATTGCCGGACGCCCCGGGTAACTCCTCGGAAAGATGTCCCAGAGCTCTCGGCAGACTTTGGCTACCACCGCAGCCTCACCTAGGGTTCGGGTGTTATCCCGCTTCTTTGGGGGTTGGTTCATCAGAATAACACAAAGGCTAATTTTTATCACGGTAACAAGTCCCTGTGGAAACCGCAACGGGAAAACTTCACCACGCGTGCGAAGCCGCGGGCGTCAACTAGTATTTCATAATTTTATGGAACTCAGTGCATATTAGCCATATCAGCAATATTGACCATTCGACAGACGGTAGAATTATACTGATAGGTATATACTATTTATTATACATAATACACATTACACTTTAAAAAATAATCAATCTGCACTAACTTCAAAAGAATTCTATTTGGTGTATTTTGTTTTTTGTTATTGAGTCTAATGTACACAGTCCGAGACTAGCAGGACTTTAATTGATCGCGCTAATTATGTCTAGCACATAAGACCTTTTAGCCTTTTTGTTACCACCTCACTAAAAAGGAAACAGGTTCAACATTTCTTCCAAATTTAACATCTAAAATAGACACATTTTATTAAATTTATTTGACAAACTTACCCAAAAACCACAACCTACTTAATAGCGCCTTACGAGCACTTTATACTATACAGATTGGAATAGTTGTATATGTTGGTTGCAACTCATTATATTTTCCCGTCAAAATATCCCTCAACAGGCCTGAGAGGTTGTCACAGCAATAACATATTTCAGGGCCGTATTCCAGAACGTTTCTCAATACTCAATCGACGCTTGAGGCAAGTTTTTCTATTATGAATACTACTCTCAAGTGTTTCTTGAGTATTGATAAACGTTCTGGAATACGGCCCTTAGTGTCCTGGAACCCCACTAAGATCTTTGGGACAACAAGCCTGAAAGAAGAAAACCATCTGCAAGTGGTGCACATGACCAATGGGCGAGGCTCTGTCGGAGACATTCTTACGGAGTTTGGAGGTCAGACAGCCGTTATACTCGACAATGTCGACTATAAATAGTCAAATCAAAGCTGCCAATAAATGTGAACCTCAGGTTCCAAAACCAGGAAGTGTTTGAAGACGGTTAAATGAACATAAATAACAATCTCTGACTAACGAAAAGAATACCATTACTAATGTACCTTACTTGTAAAAAAAATTTCTGTACTAATAATTATAATTATAATAAATATTGTTGGGACAACTCACACAACGCCATCTGATTCCACACTAAGCAGAGCTTGTACTATGGTAACCAGATAACTGATAAACATACTTATATATTTCTAAATACATACATATCATAGATAAATAACACCCAGACACAGTATAAACCATCGCGCTCATCACACAAAGTTTATCCTGGGTGGGAATCGAACCCACGACCTCTTGCGTAGCAGTCGGATGCACTCCCACCGCGCCATAGAGGCAGTCAAAATTGATTATGAACTACTTTTAATACCTAATATAATTTATAAACTCCCACAAACGCATAAAGTTCGTAAGTGATAACACACTACTAACTATAACAAAAGCGACAGGTATATTAACACATGTGTTATTAAAGATTGAAGTCCCACACAATCTGCGACTTAAATCCACTCGACTTCTGCTAGAACAAAAACTCAGGCTAATATCGGCGAGGAATTTTTGGCTCTTGCACCCGATGCTACTTTTATGGACGCGCTCTCATAGTTAGCCATGGCAAGGGTTTGCATTGAGAGAGATTTCCCTCCCACAATACTCACACCATACTACCGCTCCATAGAAAATTATGTTCAGGAAATTCCAACCAATTAGAAAGTGGGCTGTTTAAATTACATTCATGATGATACAATTACAAAAAAAAAACGCAATTATCATGAACAAACTTTAAATAATTATGGCGGTGGCCTAGTTATGTTGCATAATAAACTTTCAGTAATTTGATTATTCTTTACCAAATTTTAAGGTATTTTGCAATCTATACACCTTTTTTTTTTTTAAATGGCAACAAAATGTAACAATAAGAAATGTATTTTTTTTTAAATTTTCGCAATTTTCCCGCAGTTTTGTCAATCAAATAAGCACCAAAGATATCTCGATACAAAAAAATAATCGGCAATTATCATGAACAAACTTGAATGGAACAATTAACTTAAATACTGTACCTAGTTACTGCGTGAAAAGCATTTTTCAACATAGAAATAAAGTTTCTAGAGAATTCCTAAACTAATATGAAGGTAGCAAGCTAGGAAGTCTAAATATAGGTTGCATTATAACGGTGAGTAATGATAGTGCCTTATGCAACAGGCTTACCTATGCAAAATTCCAGTGAGCTTTCGCTGAGTGACAGCAGACCGCAAGGTCGGATACCGTTATGTACTTTCTAGGTAAATAGGTGGTTCGGGAATCTATACCAAGATTATAAAGCTAAAGAGTTTGTGTGTGAAGTTAAAGTTGAGACTAGCGCAATCTCAAGAATTATTGGTTCGAAGTGAAAAAATATTTTTGTTGTATTGCTCATTAATTGAGGCATATATACTCGTATTACTAGCTGACCCGCGCAACTTCGTTAGCGCCACATAAGAGAAACAGACATAGAAAGAATGAAGCGCTCGTGGCCCCGCGGTCTCAGTGTTCGGTAAACGATCACTGAGGTACGCAACTTTCACTATGGCTGGTCGTCGGATGGGTGACCACTTTGTGGCATTTACATTTGCGAGCGATTCCGTGCTTCGGAAGGCACGTTAAGCCGTTGGTCCCGGTTGCCAGTAAAATGGCAGTCGTTAAGCCTGGTTGAAAGCCTTATAGGCGGCTTAAAAATTTCAACAGCAGGTAGCCACAACCTGCGTCTGTCTATTTCAACACGGCAATGGGCTCACCACCTATTACGTGGGACAGGAATCCACACGGTGAAAAGTGGGCATATAATATGCCTCTGCCACCCCTTCGGGGATAAGGCGTGATGGATATTTATTTATTTTATTTATTTACATAGAAAGAGACATTAGTTAAAGAGGGTGGCGCGTAAGCTATTCTTATGAAACAACTTCTGAAGTATTCGCTTTTTAACAACAAAAAATTTGAATGAAATCGAAATACTTGTTGATGAGTTACTTACAACTGAATAATATACAAGTTGGCGAAACTGTGTATGACATTTCCTGAATTAATACATAGGGTACCTACTTTCCATCCCGGGAAAACATTTTTTCTCACTTGACTTCACGTGAGCGGAGCCGCGGGCATCAACTTTCGGAAATGTTCTATCTATATGCCGATTTTTATCAAAATGTGATTAAATAACAAACGTTGGACGTTATATAATATAGAAATCTTTACTGACATAGTTTCGGTTCCCGCGGGAACACCGAACTCGCTGGTAATACAGACCTTAGGAGATTCTTCTAAAACAGGTGTAAGTACGTAAGTACATGTACATGACATATGTATACATTACATGTATATACATTGTAAACCTTTAGGTTGTACAGGACCGTACGGGAGATAAATGAAAGTAGAAGTAGTTAGAATACAATATAGTATATTTCCCGATAGGGCCAAAAGAAGTCTATTCAGGGTCGCGGGTGTCGAATATCGATAGGCAACCGTAAGGTGAACTCTGCCGCGAGAGGCCGCGGAATCTGTACTTATCTGAGGGAGGGCCAGGTGATCTTCTACGGGTCGGATCTTGTTCCTCTCGCAGTCGTAGTAGGTTCCCCGGCTTGGCGACGGCTTCCACTCCCGGTCCAGGCGCAACCAGAAGGAGCCTCCGAGCAGCTCTCAGCCAACAGATAGTAGGTAGTAGTGGTGGAACCGTAAAGGTTCAACCGTAACAAAGGACCCAAACATTCACCCATTCATATAGAGAGAAATACTCATCGCATATCTGAGTACGCTCGACCTTACATACTAGTGGGAGTTAGATTTTGGGTAAGTCCAAAATGTCGGCATTACACCAAATCACCAAGTCACGATCGCAACAAAAGTACCGCTCGCGGTACACAATGGACCACAAACACGTCGCAACCAAGATCGCGACTGTGGCATGCTATGATTTGACATATGAGAAACAAAATGCTTAATTTAGATTTCTTTTCAAGTATGTGTCTATATGTAGATGTAATGTATGTATGTATATGTAATTTAAATTCGAAAGAAAGTATAAGATATGCATTGGAAACGATAATAAAAGTGGTTTCTAACTGAGAACCTATAAGTGATAAGAGCTGGTAAGGCCTCTAACCCACCAGACTGTTTACTAGATATAGTAGAAATAATTATTTGTGAAGTTTTATAATTAATTTATAGGAGTTTAATAATAAAATACATAGTAGAATATTAGTAAGTGAGTTGTGTGAGAAGTGTATAGTGTGTGATGATGTGGTGGCTGGTGTAGCATAGTAGATAGTCTACCGGTGTAGTCCGGTGACCAGAATAGAAGAAGGTGAGTCGCTTATAAAAGCGCACTCCCCAAGTGAAGTGTCGCTAGAATGGTATAGGCTTCACGATAAGAACCCCTATTGGTTCCATAACAGTGGAGAGGAATGACCTCCCACAAAAGTGTGTCACGGTTGTAGACGCTCGGGACACTAGCAGAAGAAATACAAGGAGCTAACCCCTTTAGCCCTTGTTTGCTACCCAGACGTCAACTTTCACTCTCCTCACACCCTGTCACTTTCACCCATCACCTTTTAGCCTTTAAATTAGTTAAAAATTAAAAGTTTAAAATACCAATTAAAGACAACTAGACTAGCACTGGCAGGGACGTCTAAACCCTGGGTAGCTTAAATTTAGGGGGAAGCTACCTGCTAACGGGACTGCGGTTAATCTGTGCACAATTACCCTACACAGACACACAAATAAAAAAAATACAAAGTAGGAAAAGCTTTAACTAGAACTCCTCGCCTCTAGCCCAGAGAACACCAAACGGATGCCTTAACCGCGTAAGGGCGCCACTGTACTCCTTTAGGTTGTACAGGACCCTACGGGAGATAAATGAAAGTAGAAGTAGTTAGAATACAATATAGTATATTTCCCGATAGGGCCAAAAGAAGTGTAGTCAGGGTCGCGGGTGTCGAATATCGATAGGCAACCGTAAGGTGGACTCTGCCGCGAGAGGCTGCGGAATCTGGACTTATCTGAGGGATGGCCAGGTGATGTTCCACAGGTCGGATCTTGTTCCTCTCGCAGTCGTAGTAGGTTCTCCGGCTTGGCGACGGCTTCCACTTCCGGTCCAGGCGCAACCAGAAGGAGCCCTCGAGCAGCTCTCAGCCAACAGATAGTAGGTAGTAGTGGTGGAACCGTGAAGGTTCAACAGTAACAAAGGACCCGGGATATTCCGGGTCCAATATTTTAACAAATATTTTATAAATTTATTAGTTTTAGGATTAATAAAGTTATATACTTTATTTTATAATTCTATTTTTTCGAGACTATTATGTGGTAGTACACAGTATCGTAATTAATAAATCTAGGTTGTTCCCGATACTTCCTGTCAACTGCTTATATATGGCCCAGGGGTGGGTTGAGACGCGGAACGGGCCTCGAAACTCCCACTCCATGCTTATACGGGAGTAATTTTAATGCCGCATCGGTCCGATAGATGGCGTTAGTCGTATGATGGCGCGGCTCGATCACGCATCATTACAACATCTTTGAAAATGACAATCTTCCATACAACAGTTTATCCCTTATATACGTCCTTAGGGGTAAAAATTCACAAAACTCCTTCATAGGGGGCACCTACGTAATAAAAGGAACCCCAATGCGAAGTTTGGACTTCATAGCTCCTTCAGCTCTGTGGATTTCGTGATTAATAAGTCAGTTAATACAACCTCTGTTTTATCTCCTTATAGGTAATCTTTTGCGTAACCGCGATACATGTGCCTATTTATTTGTAATCAGACACAGATGTACGTACATTCATGTTTCTAACTTTGAAAATGACGAATTTCAATACAACCGTTTATCGCTTATTTACTGTCTTAGAGATAGAATTTGCCATTCCTAGGGAACCATCAATAGGATGGACCTATTGATGGTTCCCTAAGAATGGAAAATTCTACCTCTAAGATCAATTTAAAATATCCATATAATATAATCCTCTAAAATCATTCGAGTTTGTAATCCCAAACAAAGCAGACGTGTTGAACGTAATACTCTCGGGCTCGTTCGTGCGTGATAAAAGTGCATAGGTAGCGCCACCCGCGCCGCTACTGGTGCCCACTGTCGGCAGTGCGCGTCATCATGATCCACTTCTGCGTGTGACGTTAACAAAGTGTACAAAGTGACGTGCTCGAAATGGCGTCGTCTCCGAGTATTAAATTAAAAACAGAGAATGAGCATCTGCTGTTTCTGTTTCGCAACGAGAAAGCAGCTAATCAACAAGTCCAACAACAGGTTCAAGTCCTGCAAGAGGAATTCGAGTGCCTTAGGGCACAGCTTGAGCAACTTCTGCAACAACAACAAGTCCCCCAAACTGTTACAAAACAAGCAACCGAAAGTTCTTCCTCAAAAAGTGTAGAATATTGCACAGATGAGGACGAATTAGCCAAAGAAACGGAGTGGGTTCGAGTCAAAAACAGGAAAAAAAGGAAACTCTACACAACTCCCTCACCCCCATCCAAATTAGCATCTAATAGCGATGCGAGCCAGAATAATTCCAAAAAGACTCCTTTGCCACCACCAGTGATAGTGGACGACATCCAAAATTACCAAAAAGTCGTAGAATTTTTGTGAATGATTATCAGGTGACCTATTTACTGTCAAAATGTTAAGCGGGGACACCGTCAAGGTGAATGCAACTGACGAGGATGCTTACAGGTTGATTACCAAACACCTTTCCTCTAATAACTGCTTATGGCACTCTTGTGAAAATAAGCAAGATCGTCCTATTATAGTTGCCAAAAAACTACACCACTCTTGTGAACCAAAAAGGATTATTGAGGACCTCCAACATAAAGGTTACAAAATAGAGGCTGCAGTGAATAAACTGAGGTGAAAGAAGAAGAAGCCCCTCAACTAATTCATGCTTACTTTTAAAAATGACGAAGATATCCAAAAAATCTGCAACATTAAAAGTATTTTGGGTTGTTTACCTTTAAAGAACCCCAAATTGATACCTCAATGCAAAAGGTGCCAAGCCTACGGTCATACAAAAAAATATTGCAGGCAAGGTGCGTTAAATGTACTGGCAAGCACTTAACTAAAGATTGCCAGAAGTCAGCAACAGAGAAACCTAAATGTGTGTGAGGATGGTTGAGCGGGCGAGATAAATAAATTCGAAGTGGACTGTATTTGCGGGGAAAGACAAAAATGAAATTTACACGCGGTTGTCGACGAAAAAGAAATGGAAAACAGGAATGGGCACACTACCTTGCTGTTGCTGCAAGATGCTGAGGTGGAGGCTGCCGGGGACATCCCTGGACTTGGATCCCTGGTTCCATTGCACGAAAACACTCCATGAAAAATACAATTATTGCGAAAAGTTTATGCGAACGCGCGCGCGGCCATTGCAATACTATACAGAGCGTCTTCAGTCCGTCGTCACAGCCTATGAGTGGCGTTTTCTACCGCTAAATGGCGGTAACACAGCTGTCTCGCTCTTCTCTTATGCGAGTCAATGTAGGTGCGAAAGAGAAATGGAATAAAGGGAAGCAGGGTGGGAGTGTCGACAACTAATTAATTAAAAACAAATGGAGATCGGCGATGCAACATAGAAAAAATACCGCAGCAACTTTCGAATCGTATACCGGCGCAACCATTTCCCCCCCGGTTTGAAGGGTTACCTTCGAAAAAGGAACAACTGACTATACAGTTGCCACTAAGCTTTAGCTGCTAACTAAACAAAATGCTATCGAACTAAACTAAACTAAACCTAATCGAACAAGCTAAATTTGTTATTGAAGGTACTGTTGATTAGGCAAAGGACAAAGACGAATAACTGGTCGCAAGTACGAACCAGTTGCGGTTTTAACGCGAACTATACGGGTGATCCCATTTGACCCAGGGAAAACTTCGTCTACTACCCCAAGAGGCCAATATAATGGAGGCATATTTTCAGTTAAAATAACTACGACAGTACCGACAGTAATAGGGTTCGATGGAGTATTCCATTTCTGACGTGACTGTGGCGTATGCAAATAGTCTGTCCTCCAACGCTTCCAAAACGATTGAACGAGTTTATCCAATAAGGCACGACGCGAGAGAAGATGAAGTCGATCTTCCTCTATTTCAAAAGCGGGTAAGTATTTTAACGGTGTAACATTCAAAAAGTGCGCTGGAGTCAGTGCAAGCGGCTCCGAGAGATCACTAGACAAGGTTTTACAAAGAGGACGCGTATTTATTACGGCCTCGACTTGAGTGAGCACGGTGCTCAGCTCTTCAAACGTGAGCATCTGTTCACCTATAACGCGAAACAGGTGCGACTTTAAGCTTGGTCTATTTAATTCCAAATTTCTAATTTCAGACGAAAAATAAAATCACGATTAACTCAGCCTTGTTTAAGTCAAAGGCGGTAACATACTCGCGACGAGGAAGGATTTTAAAATCGACAAATAAAAACAACACTACGTAAAAGAATCGACCACGATAAAACACGGCTAGCCAACTCTAAGATAGGCGATTTTTCGAGCGGTGCGGTAGTAACTAAAGAGGTTTTCTTTTCCTCTGGCGGTGTGGACACAGTAGCGGGGTTGAAAGGACTAACAGGCCATTCATCAGGTGGGGCTTGGCACCAGGAAGAGCCATGGAACCACAACGGATGATCCAAAATCTGTGCAGGTGTTAACCCACGAGACAAACAATCGGCAGGGTTATCCGTACCTGAGACGTGATAAAAGTTTTGAGGCGCCAATTTCGACTGAATTTTTGCCACCCTATTTGCGACAAATGTATCCCAACGATGGGGCGAAGAATGTGTCCAACACAAAGCGACGGTCGAGTCCGAGAATGCGAAAATTCTATCTATATTAATGCGGTTGCGACACGACGGAGCTGGGCTAGAACCAATATAGCGCACAGCTCGAGACGAGCGAGAGAGACTACCTTATTAGGGGCGCGTCAGCGAAACCTAAAACAGTTACAATACTATCATCGGAGATGCCAACATGGCGCGGTATTCTAATTTGCTCGAGCATAGGAAGCTCGGCCCCACAATTTAATGATGTGGTCAGAAGGAGTGTCGTCCCAGTCACAGTTGGACAGCCAAAGTTCTTTCATGAGAAGCTTTGCGTACAAGACGACAGGTGCTACAAATCCCATTACATCCCATATGCGTGCGACACACGACAATATGGTGCGCTTAGTGCAGGTTGACGGTGTAGGACAAACGTTACAACTAAACATGTCGGACGAAGGTGACCAATGCAAACCGAGAACCTTGTGCGTATCATTACTATCAAACTCCTTGACAGTCGACAAGCGATGCGACGGTGGAATCGAATCCAAGACCGTTTGCGAATTACTAGTCCATTTTACGAGATCAAAATGACCCGCCTTCATGAGATCAATTACTTCTGCCGCAGTTGCGACAGCTTGATCTTCGGTCTGCACAGAATAAATATAGTCATCCATGTACAGACCAGTTTCTACAGTCTCCTTAGCCTTCGGGTAACTGTCGCCCTCATCGGCTTGCTTGCTTGCTTGACAGGGCGAAGAGCGTGAAAGGGACTGGATTTAAGTCCAAAACAAACGCGATTAAATTCGTAAACCTGTAAAGGTTCCTGCGGCGAAAATCTATACAAAATGCGTTGAAATCGGCGATCTGATTCGCGAACACCAATACAAAGAAACATTTGTCTAATGTCGGCTGAAAGCGCGACAGCGAATAAGCGAAAGTTAACTATAATTTCGAACAAATTACCTTGGAGATTTTGACCACTGTGCAAAATATCGTTTACCGAAACATTCAAACTAGTTTTGGCGCTGCCATCTAAAACAACGCGCAACTTGGTGGTTAGTTTATCCTCGCGGACAACTCCATGGTGCGGTATGGTATACGAAGGAGCGTGCTTCGTCTCTTCAGTTTCGGGAGGCGCGGGTGAAATGAAACTTCTATCCAAATATTCTACTATTACGCTATCGTAAGCCTCCTTCAACTTTGGAGATGTCCGCATTTTCCGTTCTAAACAAAAGAAGCGTTTTTCGGCTGACTGAAACGAATCTCCAAGCGAATTCACCCTTAAAGGGGAGTGCGACAACATAACGACCATCACTATCGCGAGTAGTCGTGCGACTATAAAACTCTTCACAAAGTTTATCATCCGGGCTGACAATACGAGGGACGTTCACCTCTTCTATCTCCCAGAATTTACGGACAGCGGAGTCCAGCGGCTCGACGGTGCAACAATATGACACTGTCGATTTACAATCAAAACATGCGGGTGCGGAACCAACAATAACAAAACCAAGAACCGTCTCTAAGGCGAGCGGCGCGGGGTGCGATGCGTGACCTTGAACCTTATGCTGCAACAGGAGGTGCGGGAAAATCGAAGCGCCAACTAACAAATCAATATCTCCTGGAACGGCGTAAGTATCATCGGCCAAAGGCAAATCTCTAAAATTAGTCAATAATGAGGTATTGACTGCGACAGTCGGTAAAAGTTCGGTAACCTTATCGACGACTAGCGAATCCATCGAAAAACTAACATTAAAATCAAAATTTTTTTTTACTAATAAAATTACTTTGAGAAGCACTATCAAAAAGTGCGCGAGCACTATGTCACCTACCAAGCGAATCGTAAACAACAACTCGAGCGGTTGCCAGAAGTACCGTAGTAGGGCTTGTGTGCAAACTTGATAGCGAGCACAAAGCGACATCGTTCGGCTGGAGGCGCGAGGCAGTGGTGCCGCCGTCGCTAGGCGCGGACGGGGACGAAAACACGCGAGAGTGCTCCCAGTCGCGACTCAACGGCGCGGGCGGCTGTGACGTCACAGTGGGCGGACGGTTAGGCATGAAGTTCGCGCAGCCGGAATCGACGGACGAACTACCGGACATGGCGAGTGCATTGCTAACTACAAACGAATTATTACCATTAACGCGCAAGGTACCAACTGAGTTTAAATTGTACGCGGCATTATTGTTTTCGAAGTGTAATAA
The DNA here is from genome assembly GCA_948477245.1 of Thumatha senex. NCBI lineage: Eukaryota > Metazoa > Arthropoda > Insecta > Lepidoptera > Erebidae > Thumatha > Thumatha senex. Next base: position 12,656,715 of record OX419735.1, read on the forward strand.
TGAATGGTATTTACCATTACACTTGCGACAAAAATGATTCGAATTACAGAATGAAACACGATGTTTCTTACTGAGACAATTAATACATAAATTACTAGAACGAACAAATTTATAGCGATCGCTAGGAGTGAGTTTATTGAACTCCGAACATTTATAAAGTTGGTCATGGTGACCCTGACACAAAGAACAATTTTTCGAATGCAACACTTGCAACTGCGAAGTTGTTGGTTCAAAATTAACAAAAGAGTGCGTGTACTTCGTGGGCTTACTACGATTAGTCGGACTATTTTTCGCTTCTCCATGGTTTAACGAAGTTCGTTGCAAAATTCGAATATGTTGACGAACGAAAGTTTCTAAATCGTCGAACTTAGGTATTTGATGGCCACGTCTATCTATTTCAAATAAGTGAACGATTTCGGAATCTAATTTCTTTGAACCGATATACAAAAACAAAAAGTCACAGAGGTCTTTGACCTTGAGATTCTTTAGGGCGCGAACAGCTGATGCAAAAATATCTAAGAATTTTTCTAAGTCGTGTTCATTACACGATGAGCTATTTTTCAAATTAAATATTTGATCCAAATAAGCGGTTGTTACTAAGCGTTTGTCTTCGTATTTGAACTTCAAAGTATTCAAAATCAAACTATAATTTTCGGCGCAAAGCGTTATACCGGCGTAAACGGTTTTTGCTTTCCCGGTTAGTTTACTAACTAAGTAATGGAATTTTTCGTGATCCGATAACGAATTATTATTATGGATCGTATTTTCGAAACTAGCGAAAAACATAGGCCAATTTTTAATATCGCCATCAAATTCGGGTATTTGTATGGGCGGTAATTTAGGTCGGTCCCGTTTCAGCAAATCAAACCGGCTGGCCCGGGTTTCGAATCGGTGACTATTACGGGCACGGGCGCTTGCAATGACTTAGCGACACGTTTTATGCGACAAATTAAATCTTCGAAAGATGACATGGCGTCGTAACTTAATAACAAATCGGGATTTAATTTTAATTCAAGCAAGTTAATTTTATCGAGAACATTTTCGAAATCTAAGCGCAAAGTATCTACGGTTTCGATCGAGGATAAAAACAATTCTTTAATTGATTCATCTGCGATCCTCGATGAATAATCACAAATTAATTGCATACGCTTAAAAAGGCTATCCTTCTTAGCGTGTAATAGTTTTAACTGTAGGTCCGAAATGTCTTTCAGAGGCATTGTTAAAACAAACAACTATAGCTACCTACAGTGCAAAACTAACGAACGATCAAAATGGAAGCGGTGGTGAACAGCGAGACGCGGCGCGAGCGAAGGTACTTGCGCGCGTGACACACATCGACGTGTGTCTGATATTCGAGTCTCATTTTACCAAACAGTCCTTTATTAACCTAAAGGGATATACCTATAAATCATATCACGCTGTACATCCCAGCAACAGTGCAAGGGAAGGTAGTTCTGTGATCATAAAACAAACTATTTCCCATTACCAAACTATGATTTATGAAGAGTGTGCTATATAAGCTGTATCAGTATGCATTGAAACTAAACGATATGCTTTTAATGTATCAGCCATATATAGGCCACCAAAACACTCGATCAAAAAAGAGGAATACCTAAATTTACTGCAATTACTTGGCAACAGATTTATTCTCGGAGGTGATTTCAATGCCAAAAATACACATTGGGGTTCAAGATTCATCGAAGGAAAAAGAGCTACTACTTGCCATGAAAGAAACCAAAAGCAAAGTAATGTCAACTGGTAAGCCTACCTATTTCCCAACAGATCCAGGCAGAATACCTGATCTAATAGACTTTTTCATAGTTAAAAACATCTCATCAACCTATATGACTATTGAAGAAGGTTTTGATATGAACTCAGACCACTCTCCAATAATTTTAAATCTTGGTGAAAATATTATCCACAAAGAAAATTACCCTACGTTAGTGAATAGGAGAACAGACTGGGAAAGTTTTCAAGCTGGTTTAGAAGCTAGAATTCAACTTAATGTACCACTCAGAAATGCAGATCAAATGGACTTTGAAGTAAATAAATTTACTTTGGACATTCAGCAATCAGCATGGCAAAACACACCCCAATAATTACGATAAGAAGTAAAGGTAATACATATCCTAAGGATATTATAGATTTAATAGTAGAGAAAAGAAAGCAAAGAAAGAAATGGCAATACACAAGATCACCTACCGATAAGAAAATTCTAAATAACTTAACTAAAACATTGACAAGAACCATCAAAATTCATAAAGATGAATCAATTGCGAGATCATTGGAAAAGCTGACCGGTGACCGCTCAGGAAATTATTCACTTTGGAAGACGATGAATAAATATAAAACATCTATCTTGCCCATCCCTCCAATAAGGGAGGAAAATGTAAATGGGCAATTAGTAATGAGCAAAAGGCCTAAAGATTTGCGGGACATTTGGAGTCTATATTGCGACCGAACGATGGGCCGTTGGAAGACTGGCCTCACCAAACATACGAAATAGAAATGATTGAAATAAAATTAGTAACACCAAAAGAAGTGGCTACCGAAATAAGGAAATCCATGCATGTCAAAAAATCCCCGGGTTATGATCTTATTACAGGTCAAGTCCTGCAACATCTCCCACGAAAAGCGTTGGTAAAGTTGGCAAATCTAATCAATGCAGCATTCAGATTAAAGTATGTTCCTGCTGTTTGGAAGGTAGCTGAAGTCATCATGATTGCCAAGCCAGGCATCGTTCAGTTATTCGAAAAGCTTCTTCTCAATAGATTGAAACCTATTCTTAATCAAAAAATTGGTTGTCTGTAAAGTCGGTTTACTGACGATAGTTGAACGTGACAACGTCTTAAGAAAATACTGATGGAATGGTAGCATTTTTAATTATCGTTGCTATAAACAATTGACACCACATTCACTTTTCACTGCACTTGATACTCGATCAAAACATGTAAATGTACTATAGTATAGCAGCTGTCCACGCAGACGCATCGCTCACTCAAGTAGGAGAGAGACGGATGTCGAACGCTGCCGAACGCAAAGGCCGATTGTGCTTCTTTGTCGCTCGTTCTGCGCTCTCGCTTGCACTTCAAGACTTACATGGAACGCCTCAGAGCGAGGTAACACCGCATGAGTCATGTTTTTTCGTGCGTGCAGCCGGCTCTATCGAATTATAAGACGTTGTCACGTCAAAAGCTATTATACCCAACCACCAATTTGGCTTAAGAGAGAAACACTCTACAAAAGACCAAGTGCACAGAATTACAAAAATCATAGAAAATGGATTAGAAGAGAAAAAAGTGTGCTCCACAGTGTTCCTGGATGTCGCGCAGGCTTTGACAAAGTATGGCATGAAGGCCTTATACACAAACTAAGTTCGATGCTGCCTACACCGTTTGTAACAATCTTATAATCCTATATCTCTTCCAGGATGTTTAGGGTAAGGCAGGAAAATGCCTATTAAGAACTTAGGGAAATAAAAGCTAGAATTCCGCAAGGAAGTGTGTTAGGGCCGGTCCTGTACCTACTATACACTTGTGATATTCCAGAATTAGAAAACAGCACCATTGCAACCTTTGCCAATGACACCGCCATAATGTCAACGGGAAACACTCACAAGGAAGCAGTGCAAAATGTGCAAAAATCAGTCACAAAAGTGTTTGAATGGGCTCAAAAGTGGCGTATCTACTTAAATGAATCGAAATCGGTTCATATCGACTTTACCAACAAAGCTCCCCAATACTTCCCCATATATATCAACAATAAGATTGTTCCATATGCAAACACAGCAAAATATCTCGGTATAACACTTGATGCGAAGCTGCACTGGAAGGCTCACATTAAGAATAAGCGAGAAGAGCTAGATATAAGATATAAAGATATGTATTGGCTGCTTGGAAAAAGCTCTAGCTTGTCAATATCCAATAAACTTCTTATATACAAACAAGTCCTCATGCCAGTGTGGACGTATGGTGTACAGCTATGGGGCTGCACGAACCGGACCAACAAAAACATAATTCAGCGGTTTCAAAATAAAGTATTAAGGGGTATTGTCAATGCACCTTGGTACGTTCGAAACAATGAACTCCACCGGGACCTTAAAGTGGAGCCTGTAGACAAAATTGTCCAGCAATTTGCAGAAGCTCACGAAAAGAGACTTCATTATCATGTCAATCCTGAGGCTATCCAACTTCTCGATTGGTCGGACCTAAAAAGAATACTTAAAAGAACTAAACATTTTGAATTAGTGTAGTGATAAGTGAAAACAATAAGTTTCTAGTGCTTTGACTTTAGTACACAAGAACAAAGTGTAATAAGTTATTCAAACTCTAAGAAAAATCAGTGGATTATTTTCTTAGAGTAAGTATTTTAGAAGTTTAAGTCAACGTAAAATTACTTATTAACTCATTAGCTACATCGTAGTCGCTAAAGTGAATATACATAAAGTAGCATCCACTTTATATAAATATAAAAAAAAAAAATATAAATTTGATTTCAAATAATTCTACACTCATTACTGAACAAAACTTTACTCCATTGTTTCGTGGTCCAAAGACAATGCTCTCGAGCGAAATTGAGTCTGTTTCTGCAATAATGTACCTCGAGTTTTGGTTGTACAGTTGCAGTTTTTCGAACCGTCTTTGTACCGTGCGTTCACTTACTGCTACTCCTCGAACTTCTTGAAGAAGATTTCTGGCTTGCACAGCCGTCAAACGCGGATTCCTTCGAACACGCAGCTTAATAAAATGGTCATCTCTCTGGATGTACGCCTATTTCTACCTTGCCCGCGACGTCTAACGAGAGAATTAGTCTCCCTGTATCGCTGGACACTGCGACGAATTGTTGAAACAAATCGACGAAGCATCCTGCCGATATCTCTGTAAGTTTGATTACTGCTTCTCATCTCAAGTTCCCTGACAATTTCAGTCTGGGTTAAATCGGGCATAATGATTTCCTTATCCTTCAGTAAGATTTAAGGAACATAAAACGTCCGAAAAGTCCGAAAATTTAAAAAAAAAATTGACGATCAACAGTGTTCTGATTTTAAAATATTTTATTCTAAAATAAAATAGTCACAAACCAGCCTGCAACATTAATTGAAAAAGGTTTCACTCTTTTTTTTTATGTTCCGCTAATTATGCCGGTGTGTGTAGTAACATAAACTTACGTACACCTGTTTTAGAAAAATCTCATAAGGCTAAAAGAAAGCTCCTGTATTACCAGCGAGTTCGGTGTTCCCAGGGGAACCGAATATGCGGGTAAACCACGCACAGCCTAAACATAAAACATAGAAACCTAAAATTTGGTGAATGTATACTTTAAGTCTTTGGAAAAGAAAATAATACAGTATTCCCGATATTTCCATGGGAATGGGAACTACGCGGGTGAAACCACACATAGCCTAAACTATCAAACATAGGCACATACCTGAAATTTAGTGAGAGTACTCATTAGGTCTACCTTGAATCAGCACTAAGAAAAAATACCCGGTATTTCGGTACGGAACTAAACACATCAACACGGTCTAGGGATATTTCATACTCAATTAAATAACTCGAAAAGTACTGGCCGCATTGGGATCTTTTATACACCGATTTGTTTGTAATTTATCTCAGACTAATTCCAAATTCAAATTTTTGAAAATTCTTTTGTTTCGGTGGCATAAAAATGTCTTGATTACACATCAAGACATTTTGGAGAGGGAATTTTCATTTGTGCGAAATTTAGAAAACAATACGAATTACGTTTAGTTACAGTTTTTTTTCATTTTTAAACGAAAGATAAAGTTAAAATTGAGGTATTGTAGCCATGCAACGCCAACATTTGACGAGGGCGGAGATGTTACGAGCTGTGGGAATGCTGAAAGCTGGGTCTGTTCAGCGTAATGTTGCTGAGGCCATAGGGACCCACCAAAATGTAATTTCAAGATTGTGGACACGCTATCGTGCCACAGGTGAAGTAGCGGAGAGGCACCGGGGGCCAAGTCGCATCACTACCCCCAGACAAGACCGATTTTTGCAAATTACTGCGCGAGCTCAACCAAATGCAACGGCGACTCAATTGGTCCAAAGGCTGCGAGTGGAACACCAAGTGCTTGTGAGTGACCAAACTGTAAGAAGGCGACTGCATGAAAGCAATCTACGCTCTCGTAGACCACTCCGGGTCCCACCTTTACGGAGAGGCAATCGTGGACGACGATTAGAATGGGTTCGGAACCACGTGGACTGGGGCCGTGAGCAATGGTCCAATGTGCTGTTCACGGATGAATCCAGGTTCGGCTTCCATCCAGATTCACGAAGGACGCGTGTTTGGCGAGTTCCTGGACGATGCAGCCGTCTTCAGAACCCTCAGGAAGTTCACCCATACCAAGGAGGAACAATTATGGTTTGGGCAGGAATTCGTCTTGGAGGACGGACGGATCTCGTTTGGGTGCGGGGCAATATGACGGCAGAACGATACGTCCAACAGGTGCAACACAAATGGGGCAAGATTTCCTGCTCATGCACGACAATGCCCGGGCACACACGGCGAGAACGGTAGCAGCTTGGTTACATACACACAATGTTAGGGCCTTAGACTGGCCTGCTCAATCGCCAGATCTAAATCCCATTGAGCATGCGTGGGATATGCTGCAAAGAAGAGCTCTGAAGGAAGTTCCTGAAAATCTGGCTACAGAAGATCAACTTTTTGCGCACCTCAGAAGGACATGGGACAATATTCCGCAGCAAGACATTGACAACCTTGTTCTGAGCATGCCGAATCGTTGCCGATGTGTTATGAACATCATGGGCGCTTTCTCAGACTACTAACTTCAAGTTTATAAACACAAATTAAATGATTTTTCTATTTTTTTCAGTTTTTACTCATAAATTAAAAGTTAATTCATGTACGGTTTCCGTCTATGCTTCATTTTTTTCCATAAAATCCTGAAATTTTAATCGAAGTACCTTAACCATTATTAAAAAATGGTAGAATATTAAATAACGTATCTTTTAAATATATGCATGTCATATAAATAATTAACACATTGATAGTAATTCGCTTTTTTAAAAATATCCCTAGACCGTGTTGATGTGTGTATGTGGGTACAACCATACACAGCCTGAAATTTGGTTAACGTATTTTTTACGTACCTACGTTAGATGAGCACCGAGAAAGGAATTCCCGGTTTTCACAGAGTAATAATATTAACATTATAAATGTACAAGTTTGTGAAGATTTCTACATTATTAAGACGTTTGTTTTTATCTTTAAATTTAATCACATTTAGATGAATATCGGCAGGTAGATAGAACATTTCCTGAATTAATACATAGAATACCTTCTTTTTATCCGGGAAAACATATTTTTCCCGCGAGAAATCGTTGTTGTGCACTAACGAAACTTCCTCGAGCGGAGCCGTGGACATCAACTATTGGAGACATTACTTAAAATTATTTTTGTATATCATTCTATAATCGACCATCAAGCCGAGAATACTGAATCAATTTTGGCATGATTTGAGTTTAAATACTGATATTCTGCGCGGTTCCTTTGCGAGAGAGGATGAAATGCGTGTAAAATGTATATTCTGTTCCCGCAGTTTCATCCGCATGTATATTACTCAGTTTTAGCTCATCAACAAGTATTCCGATTCAGTGCATTGTTGTTAGGATGGGTTATATTTGAGGATAATATATATATATATATATATATATATATATCGCTCTCTATGTGCCAAATCCATTCATAAATTAAAACAATGGTTTGATCAGATTTGACTGAACTATCAGTCAGACACGGTTACCCGTTATATAGACTAGGACGGTCCTCTCCCCACTCTCCCATTTTGTAAATTGTAAAACTTGCAAATGTATGATCTTCGAAATCCCAAATATAAAACCCAAAAAAGTATGTTGACCACTAGTATTTTGAAAGCGCGAAGCGCTCGTGGCCCGCTGACCCAGTGTTCTGTAAAAGATCACTGCGTTAAGCATCTTTAGCTATGGCTGGTCACAGATGGGTGACCACTATTTTAACATACATTTGCTAGCGTTTCCGTGCTTCGGAAAGCACGTTAAATCATTGGTCTGGGTTGGCACATGACAGTCGTTAAGCCAAGTTGAAGGCCTTATGAGCGGCTTGCAAATTTCAAAAGCAGGTAGCCACAACCGGCGTCAGTCAGTTTCAACACGGCAATAGGATAGAAAAAAGTTTGGAAAATCCAAAAGTGCACGCCTCACGCGCTTTTATTTTATTATAAAAATTATGGCTTCGTTTTGTTTAAAATTACGACCAATGACTTAAAATTTTTAAAAACATTACGCACAACTCCATCTAACCAAGAGAAAAAAAATACTCGATTAGTAAAGTATGTCGGTCGTTATCGTGTTAACAAGAAAATAATGCGCACATACAGACACACGGACGTCCAAGACGGAACATTTTTAAACAGTTTTTTAACTAGATTAAATAACAAAAATGGCATCAAAAATTTCATGAGTGTTAAAAATAGGGTTTTTTCTTGATATGTGTGTGTATATATTATTTTACAAGTACAATATATGATAAATAGAGACATTTAAAGTTTGAAAAATCAGATGGTTTGCGCGAAGTGACAGTAGTACCCACCTCAACGCTTCGCTTATGAGGCGTGCAATACACATGGTGAAAAGTGGGCGTAAAATATGCCTCTGCCACTCCCTTGGGGATAAGAGATGATTGATAAACAAACAAACAATAGTATATTGGCCATATCGGACAGTCAACCCTATCACTGCACGTGCTCATTAGAATAGCTAACAATTTGTTTTGGACCGCTAATAATGTTACTGACCCGCACCAACTTCAACTAAAACTAAACGTTACTATAGTCCTATAGTTACTATATTCATAGTTACTACATATATATATATACATCCTACAATCCTTTTGGCGGCATGCACTTGGTGCATCATTACGACGTCCCTCAGTTCCCCTTACTTTATTTAAAATGTCTTAATGAATATTGCTTAGTTTTCTGATTTCCAGCTCCTTGGGATACGTCGTTTTCCGATAATTTTATTTTTCGCAATATTCGTCTTGCAGTCATGCTCCAACATTTTTGAACCCCCACCGTGGTGATACAGTATACCATCGATTATTTTACGTTCTCACAGGATGGACAGTATTTGGGAGTGCAACGTTGCCAGCTTTGGGTTTTTATCTCTTTCTTTTCCTATCGCCTCTCTGTAGTAGACAGTTTCAAAGATTATGTTTTTCCAATATAATTTTGTTAAATGTCTGTTGTGTTGGAATGAAAGTGATAAGACCGCTCATTATAAAATTGTTTTTGTTTTTGTCATTTCCTGTGTTTTGTTTTTCCTATATGTTATAATAAACCTATCTGTCTATCTACCTACCACATTTACATTAATGTCATCGATATGCTATTGAACGTTCGTATATGGTTATTGAATGTCCGTATACAGCTATTGGACGTCGGTATATGATATGGCTATTGGGCGTCCGTATACAGCTATTAGGCGTCCATATATATATATATATAGCTATTGAACGTCGATTTATATATATATAGCTATTGAACGTCCGTATACAGGTATTGGACGTCCGTATATGAATGGCTATTGAGCGTCCATATACAATTATTGGACGTCCGTATATGAAATGGCTATTGAGCGTCTGTATACAGCTATTGGGCGTAAATATATGGCTTTTGAACGTCCGTACAAAGCTGCTGGGCTTCCGTACAAAGTACAAAGCTCTACGTCGGTTTGTTGGTACCAAATATTACGGTTGCAAAATCCTAATGATAAGACACATAAAAATAACTTATTTCCTTTAGTTATATGTATTGATTTTCTATTTATCTTTTCAGTAAGCTCTCTCATTTTTAGAACCAGCTTTAGCTTTAGTATAAATAATATTATATGTATGACGTCAACAAGTACTTGTAAAAGTCTACGTTGAATAAACAATTTTGGATTGATTGATTGATATAGGGTAACAAACTAACTGTCCTAGGTAAGCAAACAAAAACAAAAAACCATGTAAATGCAATCACTTTGATTCTCATAATTTTTTTTTAATCTTAATAATATTATAAATGCGAATGTTTTTTATGGATGTTTGTTACTCTTTCACGTATAAAGTACTGAATAGATTTTAATGAAACTTTACTATAATATAGCTTATAAATCAGAAAAACACATAGGCTACTTTTTATCCCGGGAACAAGTTCCTGTGGGAAACGGGAACACTTCTCTACGCGGGCGAAGCCGCGAGCGTCAACTAGTTAAAATGTATTTATGATTGAAATATATTTATATTGCTTTGATTGCGGTGAATATTATTTGAACTATTGTCACGAGCGGGGTTGGGGGGTGATGTTACTCGCGTCCGTAGGATTTACCATCTTTTCCTAGACCCATCCTACACGTGCCCCCTGAATGGTGCCAAACGAGTAACAGGGCGGAACAAATAACCTGTCATCAGGCCTTTGCGGACCTTGGAGGATTAAATAACTCCAAAAAGAGCAACGGTAGTGCCCTGGGAAAGTGCTGCTGGAACATCTCCCAAACCTAGTAATATGGAAAAGTCTAATTTGGAATACGATATGTCATGCGATCCGGCTAACCCCCGGCGCTGTCTGGTATCCGGGCTGGAGGGTGTGAAATCTGCTACCGAAGATGTGAATGTAGGTAACCAGGCATCCACATCGGCAAATGTTTCTGGAAAACGATTTTTTCTACAAACTTAACCCTAGTTTGTTTTTAATACCAAGAACTCAATCACTTGGAACAGAGACACTATCCAACGAGACCAGTACAGCTCTGTCAAAAAAACGACAGGAATGTGAGGCACTGGATAACTGTAACAAAAACACCTGTCCACCTGAATGGCAAAAAGTTCCTACAGCTAGAGGCTACAAGCGAAAGAAGTTATCACAGTCTCCATCTCCTGAAGCAATCAAAACTTCAAATAAATATCACGGCCTTCAGATTGATCTCACAGAGGATGATCCTGAACTCAAAGAGAAACGCCCATTTAAACCTCCACCTATTATTTTATATGGTGTTAAAGATATTAATTAATTAATTGAGTTGATTAACACTGTTGCTAGCAAAGACGATTTTCTCTTAAAAATTATTAATAAAAATCAGTTGATATTAATTTCAGTAGATATAGAAGCATATGAGAAAATGATAACCCTAGTCCGTGACAAGGGACTAATTGGACATACTTTCAATAGGAAGGACCAACGTTGATGTTCCCTAGTTATAAAAAAGCTCCACTCCACTCCACATAACGCAATCATAGAAGAGGTTGTAAAAACTGGGAATAAGGTACAAGGAGAAATCATCAATGTAAAGTATGGTCCAGAAAAAACTCCCATTTCGACATTCTTAGTTAATCTTGTGGCTGGCCCAAACAATAATGCTGCTAAACTAATAAAAACTATTAACTACTAAACGGTCATCATTGAAGAACCCAATAATAGAAACACTATACCACAATGCCAGAGATGTCAACAATACGGGCACTCCTAAAACTATTGCCTAAGACCATATCGCTGTGTTAAGTGTGCACAAGATCACAAAACATCCGACTGTAATAAGAAGGATCGAAACACGTGGCAGGCCACGTGCGCTTTATGTGAAGGCGCGCACTCTGCTAACTACAAGGGGTGTGAGGTATACAAAGAAATAATGACTAGGAAAACAGGTAACCAAAACTCGATGAAAACCCCACAGAGAATAAACACAGAATAGGCAAACAAAATGGTTCCACAGAAACACACCAACAACAACACCTAAGATTCGATAAATCGGGACATATAAACAAAAGATCCACAAAAGAAAAATCTTATTCAGATGCTTTAAAAATGCAACCAACAGCTGATCACTTGCAAACACTGCTCAAACAACAAGCTGAAAAGCTAGATAAACTATTAGAACAAATGTCTACAATGATGAACTTACTCACAACAGTAATCAACAAGCTAGTTCATTAAAATGGTCACTTTGAAAGTGGCAACGTGGATCACAGAAGGGTTGATTAAACGGAAATACGATGTACAAATTTTGTTTGACTATGAAAATATTGACATACTTCTCAGATCTGAGGCACACTTAACACTAAATCATTACATAACCTTAAAGAATTACTGCATATACTCAACATTTCACCCGGACGGAACTGCTCACGCGGGGACAGCTGTTATCATCAAATAACACATTAGGCATGAGGTTCTTCCAGAGTATAGGAGGGAGTCAATACAGGCAACTACAGTTCTGGTTCGAAATATACAGGGACCTATTGTATTATCGGCTGTGTACTGTCCACCAAAGCACATCATTAAGGAAGAAGATTTTACAAACTACTTCAATACGCTCGGACATAGATTCATGTGTGGAGGAGATTGGAACGCTAAAAACGTATTATGGGGTTCACGACTAACCGTACCTAGGGGCCGAGAAATGAAGAAAAGCGTGGATAAAAACAAGCTTTATGTGCTAAGTGCTGGCGAACCCACGTACTGGCCTACAGATCCATGTAGAAAACCAGATCTTCTGGACTTCTTTATTTACAAGGGATTGCCAAGCCATTACCTGAAAGTGGAGGCTAGCCTTGACAGTAGCTTAGATCACACACCAGTAATAGCCACAATAAGTACTACAATCATTGAAAGACCAGCCAAAGACACAAAAAAACTGATTGGGATGCATTCAGAGAAAACTTGGAGAACAACACCAACTTGAAGGTGAAACTTAAAACAGCGGATGACATCGAAAGTTATGCGAAAACTCTGACAAATTTAATACAAACAGCTGCCTGGAAGAGTACTCCAGCCACCACCTTAAAACAAGGTAGTAAAAACATACCCAAGGACATGAAAACAAAGATCCTGGAAAAGAGACGGCTCAGAAGAGAGTGACACTGTATTCAACATTCTCAGGATAAAAGAGCGTTAAATAAGGCTTCCGCTTGCTTAAAGCAGTACCTTCGAGACATCGATGAGAAAACTCTGCGAAACAAATTAGTTAACTTGAATCCCTATTCTAAAAACAAATACTCGCTATGGAAAATGGTTAAAAGTAGCAGGACAGCCCCTCAGACGGGACAACACTCCATCAAAAGAAGTGACGAAAGCTGGGCTAAAACCCACAAAGATAGGGCTGAGGCATTTGCAGAGTTTCTGCACGAAGTCTTCACTCCGAATGAAGTTGATTTGGATACACTAAGCGAAGTACAAAACTATCTTGACACTGACTTGCAATTGAGTCTGCAGCTGCTCACCCCGCGAGGTCCAAAGCTCTAGAACTAAATAAAGCTCCAGGATTCAGTCTGACAACAGCTGAAGTTCTACGACAACTGCCTATGAAATTCATAGTCGGCATAACACACCTTTTTAATAGCATAATCAGGATTGGGCATGCTGCTATGGAAAATATCAGAGATCATCATGATCCCGAAACCTGATAAACCTCCGCATCTGGTTTCGTCTTACAGACCAATCAGTTTGTTACCAACCCTATCAAAACTGTTTGAGAAAATGATCCTACGAAGGCTAACACAAATACTTAATAACAATAATCTTATACCTCAGCATCAGTTCGGCTTCAGGGTCGACCACTCAACCGTGGAACAGGCTCACCGGGTTGTCCGCAAAATAAGAGAAGCTCTTGAACTAAAACAATATTGCTCTGCTGCCTGCCTCGATGTGCAGCAGGCATTCGATAAAGTCTGGCACTTAGGCCTGCTGTTTAAGATAAAAGTACAACTTCCACACAATTATTACCTACTTTTGAAATCATACCTGGAGAACAGAGTATTCCGAGTTAATATATATATGTTATCCACGACACTTACTCTACCTTGAAAGATATAAAAACCGGCGTACCGCAAGGTTCTGTCTTGGGACCAACTCTATACCTCATTTACACGTCAGACATACCCACAACAGACGGTATCCTGTGTGCCACTTTGGCTGACGATACTGCTGCTCTTTACAACCATGAAAAACCCAGGATGGCGTCATTGGGTCTACAGAACCACCTGAACAAACTCTACAAATGGTTGGAGAAGTGGCGCATTAAGGCCAGCTCCCGCAAGTCGATGCAAGTCACATTTACTGTGCGAAAGAACGACTGCCCATCTGTTAAACTTGGAAATGACTATCTGCCTCATAGGGATTCTGCAAGGTATCTGGGCATGCATCTAGACAGAAAACAAACATGGAAAAAGCACATAAAAAAGAAACGCGACGAGCTAAAAATAAAGCTCAGAAATCTTGACTGGCTTATGGGCAAAAGATCACCTGTCACCATGGCAAACAAGATACTGGTATATAAAAGCATAATTAAGCCAGTTTGGACCTACGGCATTGAGTTGTGGGGAACAGCAAGGAATGCTAAACTGGAAATTTTACAACGATTTCAGAATAAAGCATTGAAAACTATATCTAATGCACCACTATTCATTAGAACCAGGGAATTGCATGAATACACTGAAATGAGAACAATAAAGGAGGAAATCGAACACAGAGCTAAATTATACAAATCTTGCATAAAAGCTCACACTAACATTGGCACTATGTGAACCAATAAATGCCAGAAGGCTATAAAGGCAATATATTTGGGATTTTGTTTTATAACATATCCAAATGCAATAAGAGATGGCTTCCTCACTGGAGGAACAGTTCAGCCCTGACAAAAACCTCCCTCAACTAATCTGCTAAGGGCTTACGAGCCGATCGCAAGATGAAGAGAAAAAAAAATGTCACGAGCGAGCTGGCAACGTCGCAATGGTGGACGCCAAATACCCGAATCCGTAGTCAGAAATTGACTCCGATATACAGTGGTGGAATTTACGCGCTGCAGCAGCGCTTCCCGGCCATTTGTTTGCTGGATAAATATTTATATATATACAGATATATATGTGTATAGTCATTATAGTCTTTGCAGGGTTGTGTGTAACTATGAGTGAAAAGAATGAGCATTCCGACTAAATGTGCTTTTCCGTGGCGTTGTACTCGTCAGGCGCTTTAGAAACTACAAAATGTTTAATTTATTTGGTTAACCAAATAGCACATTACATAGAAAGATAACAATATAGCTGCTGATCTTAAAATCTATCTAATACCTATATTAGACGCAGCTTAGATGGTTCAGACATATGGAGAGGATGGATGAAAGTAGATTAACGAAACAGATTTATCAGAAAAGAGTGAAAGGGCGAACTGGAAATGGGCGACCTCGACGTACATGTCAATCAAATAGAAGACATTTTGGAAAAGGTCAGGTCAAGAGTAGTCACCGGCGTGTGTGTATGAAAACACTTATGAAAGTGGAAGAAGCGAAAGTTGTATGCCAGGGTCGATCGACGATATGTATTTTGTACCTATGTAAATTTAGAATGTTAAACAATACAATGCCGAATTTCGAAGCCCAGATTCAACGGTCCCATGCTGTAACGGTTAGCACTCTGGACTCTGAATCCAGCGATCCGAGTTCAAATCTCGGTGGGACCTTACCTTTTATGTTATGTTATGTTGTATTATTTACACTTGTACAAAATGTTATCTCAATTAGGTGAATTGTGAAGGTTACAATCATTAAGGCTGTGGCATAGTTATGTTGCATAATAAACTTTCACTAATTTGCTTATTCTTCACCAAATTTTAAGGAATCTTTATTTTTTAAAATGGCAATATCTATCAATGAGAAATGTAAAATAACAAATGTATTTTTTTTAAAAGCGTTCGTCTTTTTTACTCAGTTTTGTTATCCCTGAGATTAAAGTATGATTTTGAAATACCTAAGCACCAAAGCTATCTCCAATTAACGGGGTTATCCATTTTTTTACGACATGGTCTGTATTTTACAAGCAAAAAACTTTGCTTTTTATAGATTTTTTTTTATTTCCTATTTCTTCTTAGTCTTCTTATTACCTACCTTAATATCTTCGTTTTCTTCGTCTTAGTCCAGTATAGTCTTAAGTCAAAATCAGTCTTTCCCCAGTTAATTGATGGAACCGTTACTACAGCTTTCAATGGAATTTGCGCGAAATGATGTAAAATCGCATTTCACTGCGATATAGGTATCACTGTCTTTCAGTGTGGCACTTTATCGCATTGACATGACTTTTATATTTATAACTAGCTGTCCCGCCCGGCTTCGCCCGTGACATACTTCGAACCCCGTGGCACCCATTTAATCTCGTTGTTTATTAATTTCACAATAATGTATGAACATTTTTCAAATCTTATGAGATAGACATATGTCGTCGCGGATTTTTTTGTAGACCTACATTAGATACACAATTGCACCATACATTATTTTGTTATATCTCAACGGGTTTAGGCAGCGGTTTTGTTGAAAGCTCCCAGACGGCAAATTTTTTCCGACATCCCCAACAAATATCGTTATACTCGTAGTTTGGTCAATGTATACAAAAACTTAACAAATTATACATAAAAACCTTCTATGAGAATCACTCTAACTTTAAAAAAAACCGTTTCGTAATCCGTTGCGTAGTTTTAAAGATCTAAGCATACATAGGGACAGACAGCGAAAAGCGACTTTGTTTTATAATATGTAGTGTAAACCTTAAGGTTGTACAGGACCCTACGGGAGATAAATGAAACTAGAAGTAGTTAGAAAATAGTATATTTCCCGATAGGGCCAAAAGAAGTCTAGTCAGGGTCGCGGGTGTTGAATATAGGTAGGCAACCGTAAGGTGGACTCTGCCGCGAGAGGCCGCGGAATCTGGACTTATCTGAGGGAGGGCCAGGTGACCTTCCACGGGTCGGATGTTGTTCCTCTCGCAGTCGTAGGGTTCTCCGATTGGGCGACGGCTTCCACTCCCGGTCTAGGCGCGACCAGAAGGAGCCTCGGAGCAGCGCTCGGCCAACAAGTAGTAGGTATAGTGGTGAACCGTAAAGGTTCAACCGTAACAAAGGACCCTGGAAGACAGAAGCCTGGGGTAAGAACCTCAGCCGGAAACCTAAAAGGCTTCCAGCCTCTCCTCAGGCCCAGGTTGGCTGGAGAGGCGGGAAGTCTTACATATAGGTTGTAGGTGGTAGGTACATAGAATAAAATTTAGTAAAAGTTTGGTTGGCACACTTGTGAAAACTTGGCTTTATACATATTCCTACCCACTTATAGCTATGGCTGAAAATTAGCGATTGTAATAGATTTAGCATTTATAAAAATAGCTATTAATTGCGGTAATACATACGCTGAAAAGGAAATAGGTAAGACCACTATAGATAGAATTAGATTTAAATACTCCTTCCTGTAGGAAACAAAAATTAGTAAGGATGATTGATTATAATTAGAAACTTACCGGGATATTCCGGGTCCAATATTTTAACAAATATTTTATGAATTTATATAGTTTTAGGAAAGTACTTTTGTGTGGTAGTACACAGTAGCGTAATAGACAAATCTAGGTTGTTCTCGAAACTTCCTGTCAACTGCTTATATAGCGCCCAGGGGTGGATCGAGGCGCGGGAGACGGAACCTCGAACTCCCCTCCACGCATGGTGAAGCCGTGGCAAAATGCGTGCGTCCGTCCTCGGACGCCCTAACCTAAACATCCCTTCATGCAGACCATTCATACTTCTCTTCCATCCTTCATCTGCATCTCGCTCCATTCATGTACCCAAACATTAACCCATTCATATAGAGAGAAATACTCATCACATATTTGAGTACGCTCGACCTTACATACTAGTGGGAGTTAGAATTTGGGTAAGTCCGAAACGTCAGCATTACACCAAATCACCAAGTCACGATCCGGAGCGTTAGTGTTCGTAGCCAAAGTGCAGCCACGAGACTGGTACCTTTGGGCTGCAGAGTACCACTCTTCAACTAAATGAGTTGTTGTTGACTCATTCGCAACAAAAGTACCGCTCGCGGTACACAATGTCCCTATAAGAACACAGGGGGTGCCAACTGCCAGAAGGCCATTATGAGCGGGGTCACCCGACCATCCCACGACCGTAATCTAATCGGGGCGCGCTATAGAGATAGCCAGACATATTGGAACCCTACTATTTATTAATATTAATTAATTTGTTCCCTTTTTCTCTTTAATTCAAAGGTTTTGAAAAATAGGACTACGTACTTATGTGAACATGGAGAGACTTATTAAAAAGTTTGAACGATCCAATGGTGTAGGAGTGCTAGTAGTCCGCATACCGTTAACTCAGCGTTCCGTTAACCTGTCCTATCTATTTCAACATGACAATAAAGTCACCACCTATTACATGGGACATAATAAAAATGCTGAAATATGGCCGTTTACCTACTTATTCGGTGAATAAGGTGTGTCTATATGTATGTATAGGTCAACGTTCTTATTAATTTGCTAATTACTGAATTGCACTCATTAAAAAATATTCTATACCTAATGTTAAATAATTATGTAAGCACATACCTAATTTAATTAATAGATATATTCTATTGTACTTATAAGTAAAATGCTATGAAATTTGGTAATGGCTAGGTACTTACCATCAGTACCGAATACTTGCTTAGTTAATTACTTATTCCAACTTATCTAATGATAGTAATGTTAATGTTGTACATAGTGGGAATACGGGAATAAAATGTAGCCCAAGTTACTGTTTATAACATCAGCTATCTGCCAGTGTAAGTGTCTTTGAAATCGGTTCAGCCGTTTCAGACATTAGTCAGAATAAACATACAAGATTTTTTTTTTATTTTACCGTACTATATACTTTCATATGCATTTAAGTAGTTGGGTATGTAAAGCCGTTTATTTGGAATTACTAACAGAAACTTCAATTTTATTCATCTGTATAAAAATTTACTGTATAGAAAAATTACTTATAACCCATGAGGTCCAACAGTGGACTACCAACTCGAAATATTAGTTCCCTTGGTCCACATATTTTTTATATTGATAGTGGTTTGTTGCCAGGGCAATGAATAAACACAACATTGTCATGAAATAAATATCTGGCACGTGTTGTGAATGTTTATCTTTTAAGTTCTTCTAATAAAATAAAACCTGTGTTGATTCAGATACTGGAACATAATTTCGCTTTATATCAATCATGCAACCTAATAAGTTAAAAATATTGATGATCGGTCCAACAGAGGTATTTATATCTATATTTACTTATTTGAGCCCGACATTGGTGCTAATTCTGTTGTTGAAACCACTAAACTAAATTTCTCTAAAATTTTCTTATTTTTATTAAGAGATTGCCAAATGCTATTCTGTTATTACGTTGAACTAAACTTGGTGATATTATAAACAGCACTAAATTTGTATCTGACATCACTAAAATGCCTTTTATGTGATAAAATTCAACAAAACATGTATTTACATGCCGACTAACTTAGTCATTGAACTGTCTGTGTACATTTTTCACTTTTTGTTAAATTTTATCACATATAATGAATTTTAGTGTTGTCAGATACAAATTTAAAGTCACACAAAATTTAGACTAATTTTAATGGCACGTTTATTAATTTTAGTAACCGTTTGAAACGTGAAAACTTTGAAAACGTTGTACCGTTAAAAATGTACATAGGCAGTTTAATCACCAAGTTAGTCGGCATGTATTTACATTCGACTGTCTATGTACATTTTTCACGTCTTGTTCAATTTTATCACATAAAATGAATTTTAGAGACATCAGATACAAATTAAGTGCTATTTATGATATCATCAACTTTAGTTCGACTTAATAACCGAATAGCATTTGGCCATCTCTTAACAAAAATTAGAAAATTTTAAAGCGCTCGTGGCCTCGCGGTCTCAGTGTTCTGTAAACGATCACTGAGTTACGCAACTTTCACTATGGCTGGTCCTCGGATGGGTGACCACTTTGTGGCATTTACATTTGCGAGCGTTTCCGTGCTTCGGAAGGCACGTTAAGCCGTTGGTCTCGGTTGCCAGTAAAATGGCAGTCGTTAAGACTGGTTGAAGGCCTTATAGGCGGCTTGAAAATTTCAACAGCAGGTAGACACAACCTGCGTCTGTCTATTTTCAACACGGCAATGGGCTCACCACCTATTACGTGGGACAGGAATCCACACGGTGAAAAGTGGGCATATAATATGCCTCTGCCACCCCTTCGGGGATAAGGCGTGATGGATATTTATTTTAAATTTTAGAGAAATTTAGTTTAGTGATCTCAACAACAGAATTAGCACCATTCAGTGATAATGACAAGATTCAACTAAGAAATGTCAATAAATTTGATATAATTAATGCTGATGATGTCTGTTCTAAAGTAGGTTTTACCTACAGAAAGTTTTACAAAAATTAAGAAGATTGATAACGCTAAAACGTACCTCAAGCCTTTCTTTAGTACCTACCTATTGTTTCATTTTGTATTACTATTCTTAGACTGCTACCTAAATCAAATACTAAATCCATTATATTTTTAGAGCGGTAAAACACAAATAGCAAACTTTATATCGGATTCAATAAACATAGAGGAGGCAGAAGCTCCGCGTCCTACGCAAGGCGTCAGGATTGTGGAATTTGAGCTTTCTAATTTGAACGTCAATGGAAAAATTACGAATATAGACATCGAGCTGTGGGATTGTAGCGGAGACCATAGGTAGGAATGATAATAAAATCATTTTCAATTTTATCCATATCGTTTGTAGGTAAGTATTACCAGTGCATCCAACTCTAGGACGATTTAACAGTATCTACACAAAATGACGTAACCTATTTTCAAGACTTCTCATTCCTATTAAAAGTGTATTAGGGTAAAACGACATAATTAGGTACTGGTGGAACGGAAGCAGTGTAAAAAATATTAATTATCTATAAAATATTTATTAAATTAAGTGGCTAGTCTATAGACATCATTTTGGAGATGGTATAGCGCCATCTATCATAATTTCAGTGACAACTGATGATACTTAGGTACGTAACAAGATTTCATACAAAAAAAAATGTGTAGTATTTTTTTTTAATTTCAATACACATTGAAGTTATCTAGGTAAATGTTGCTATCTTGTTTACTTGACTCTTGTCTTCGTTAAAACAATTCGTAAACACCTAACTAAAATATAATGACTTATTAGATAATCTACCTACTTATTCAAGTAAGTAAATATCTACAGAGAGGTAAAGATCTACAAATTGGTTATCTACCTACGTTAAATTTAATTTATAAGGTGACGCGACTGCTTATCGCGAAATTGGTTGTTGTAAGAAAGTTAGAAATATTGTGTAACATTACATGCAGTTGCAAATATTTTATAAGTGTCTTAGAATATTTTGATTTGTATCTGGATTATTATTAAACTAAACTATTGATAAATTTTTAAAGCAATTATTTGCTAAATTTCTCATAAATTTTTAATAAACTACTTCTTAAACTAAACTACTTCTAGATTTGATATTTTTAACAATTTTATGTTCATTTTCTCATTATGACTTTACAGATTTGAATCGTGTTGGCCTGCATTTCGACTTGGTGTTCAGGGAGTTATCCTTGTGTGTTCACCTAATACTGCACAGACTGCAGCAAGAGAGATGGAACTACTTTACAACTACTTCGTTTCGCAGCCAAAACTGTCTGCTAAACAATGCGTGTTTTTCTACAACTGCACAAAAGATCAAGACGAAATGGATTCGCTTAATCTTTGTAAGATCATTGACTATCTTCATTGGCTTCAGAATGTTTAAACGTTCTGTTTTTAAAATTTGTGCTGTTTTGTTTTTTTTTTGTTTTCAGCTCACACATTCTCGAAGGTCTCTCAAGTAACAATCAATTTGAAATCAAGCGGAACTCGATTAAAAATAGACTTTTCAAATTATATCATTTCAGTTTTACAATCATTAAATAAAGTCAACTGATAAGAACATCCACTACGTCTGGTTTTTCTTCGATATGTACTTACGTCATTCGTCCGATGATCACTGAAAAACATCCATTCATAGACCGATGACATTGTAGCATGGCTCCTGCATTTCATAAAGTTAAAGTGAAGCATGTAGGTGGTCATACTCATCCAATGTTGCTGATAAGAGAAAACAAGTAGCATCTTATTTTTTAATGCATATCTATACAAATAAGTATTTAGTCGTCAATTTTTTCAACTGTCTGAGATAGTATACAATCCACAGAACCACGGGTTTTTAAAGAACTTGTACCTACGTTTGTTAATCCATGATACTAATCCATGGTAGTAATTTATTGATTACAAAGTAGAACCTGCCTAATATTTTTTCACGACCAAACCATCGACCCCATTTTGACGATATTTGACATTAAAGGTAGCTACAATCTAGAATACAAAATAGCCTTTTATTTATCTGTGATGGGAGCGAAGCTACGGCCAGTGTTCTAGCAAAAATAAAGATTTTATAGCAAACGACAGATGAAGCAAGAGTTGATAAATACAATTATGTATTAGTAAATACCTACCTTTCAATATGTAAAAGTCAAAAGTTCCTTAAAATAGTTCGAATCGATATGAACTAAATTTGAAGACGATTTTAAATAAAAGAAGTTTGGTATCAAGACAAAGGTATAAAATCAAGACATAAGAAAATATAAACATGAATTTATTTTAAAGTTGAGTAGGCCCGTCTCTCATCATATTACAATTTATAAAAATCAGTACCTACTAATCACATTCCAAAATTTAGGAGTTTGTCATTATTGCTTTTAGAAAATGCGCTGGACACTTAGTAATCTATTCGATAGGCATAATACAAACTGA
Source organism: Thumatha senex (assembly GCA_948477245.1). Classification (NCBI taxonomy): domain Eukaryota; kingdom Metazoa; phylum Arthropoda; class Insecta; order Lepidoptera; family Erebidae; genus Thumatha; species Thumatha senex. The sequence goes on from OX419735.1 coordinate 12,679,424, forward strand.
ATATATATTTTGATCCTAACAGAAATTATTATCACGATTTGAAACAATAATGCTGTCATGTTGAAAAAATAAACAAATTACAACGCACGCACTCAGTCTTAAAACATTTGGCTCTTATATGAGTAATTTTTTTAAACTAATTTCAGTATTTCATATATTTCGTTTACAAAGACAAAATGATACTGAAATTGATCAACCACCTAATAATACCATATTTACAATAAATGGGAGTTTGTACATAAAGTTGTATACACGTAGCCTATACTTAAACAATAAAATACAGCGTATCTAAGGCCGTCAAAGATAACCTTGATCACATTGCTGCATGTGGAAGAATTTATCTACACTCTAAAATAATTTATTACGTTAACTTTAACTATATACTAAAAGCAGCCTAATTTCTATCATTCTTCCAGTTACCTCTACGTTCTCTATGACCTCTAATTGAACCACCCCTATTCCAACGATCATTGCCACGCCCCCGATGGCTGCCTCTGTTGGGAAATCTTGGATAATTTTGTTCGCCATCCATAAAGCTAAAGTCATTACCTTGTCCTGGACCATTATAAGGCATATTGCCAAAATTATTGGGTCCAACAAATTTGTTATTATAATTATGTGGGATATTTGGAGCTATTCCTAACAAGCCAGGAGTGGGCCCACCGCGTGGGTCTGCCATAGGTAGATTAAATCCATGGTTGTTACCTAAATTCATATTAGTCATACCTCCAATACCCACTGGATGCATATTCATAATATTCATGTTATTACCATCTATCGTATTCGGTGGTACAGACATATTACTATTCATACCAAATTGACTTTGATTAAAATTGGTCGGCGTTTTTAATAACGCTTCTTTAGGTTTTGGTAAGTAGGAATACTCACCATTGTCTCCGAGCGAGATACCTAGATTTGTAAATATGCTACATAATACGCTATTACCTTGAATAAATGCCAAATCAAATTTTTTCCCTGGCATCTTGTCTTGCTGATGCTGCTTAATCATTTGAGTAACAGGTGCTAAATGTTGGTTAACAAATATTTTTTGAGTTGAACTTAAGTCTTTATACCAGTTGGAGTTTTGTAAAATGGTGTGTAATTCCAGAGAATTAGATTTTTGTTCCTGGTTAACTGACTCAACTGTATCTTTTGGCTTTCTTCTTGGGTCGACTCTAGGGGCCGCAGGAGCAACGGGTGCTTTAGTCAACTTTTCATTATCACTATTAGATTCCTCAAGAGATAATCTAAACACTTTTCGTAATCTAGGATCAACCAAGGCTTGTGACTTTGCTGTACTATTCCTAATATCTGTGTAATCAGGTCGAGGTATTTCTATTGGAACTAACTTATATGGGATTGGCGGGTGACTGTTTATTGACCCATTTATTTCAGATGCGGGAGTATAATTTGGAATAGGTTTAAAAGGTAAACCTAATCGAAAATCTATGTCACCACTGCTTTGACGAAGGTCTGTATCACCGAAAGATGGAAGGTTAAAATCGGACTTTCGTAAATCGACATCTGTTCTTCGCCGCCCATCTGTTGGCTCACCATCTACACACTCATAAATCGACACTTTAGGAAGTTTCTTGGTAATAGGTTTAATGGGATCACTTACTTTATCTGGAGAACGTTTAGACCTTGGATCCCTAGGTCTCTGGGGTGATAATGCGCCTTCAGATTTACTTTCAACTTTGTTTTCGTGTAAATTATTTTTCATGGTATTCAGCAATTTTGTGACTTCCTCACTAATATCAATTTTAGAGAGATCCCCGAGTCTACTTAGAACAGTAGACGCTTCTATGACGTGAGGAACAGGAGCTTGCGGAGAAGGAGGCGTTTGTTTAGGTGACGAGCTTGGAGATTTCTTCTTCATTCCTTTTTCTTCGTCACTAGAGTACCACTTTTCATCAATAAGTAAATTGTTATCTTCATCATCAGTTGTAGAAAGACGATGTCTCTTTTCAGGATTCTTGAATATGGGTTCTGGTTGCAGAAATCGTATATCTGTATCACATTCTTTTCCTAAACTATTATTTTCTATAACATGCATAATTCTAGGTCCTTCATCCGAAAAAGGGAGAACTCTGTGGTCTACATCCTTTGACTCATTTGAAATTACAGGCTTTTCGGTATCAAAAGACTCCTTTGAAATGTCAATGTTTTCCTTGTCTTTCGATGCAAATTTTAAAGCGTCTTTAGTGTATTGATCGATGTCAATTATGTTAGGGTCCTTATTTGTTTGTACATCTTTCTGGTTACTTGCAGAAGAATCTTCAGTTACAGGTAACATTGCAGAGGGATGAAAACGCATATCGACGTCTTGTCCTGGTAAATCAGCCGTAATAGTTACACTATTAGATACTGCTCCGGGTGGTACTCTTAAATCTAAGTCTTTTGGAGCATTAGCGTGACTTACAAATTGTTGGGGTTCGTTATTGGTTATTAGTCCCAACTTTTGTATATTCATGGTATTCAGTTGTATTTCAGTAATTTGTTTAAGTGATAACCCAATACTGTTAAGCTGTAGAACTGTTAATTGACCTAGCTGATTTAAATTTTCTATTCCCATTTTAGTAAGATCGGATATTTGGCGAGGAGCCAATACACCAGTTAGATTTTTGATGCTCAATATATTAGTTGTGGTCTGCGCACTGTTTTGTGTTGTATTAGGATTAAAATTCTGATTAGACGCATCATGCTGCCATCGAGATTGACGTACTTTTGGAGATGTTTTATTTTGTCTATCGTTCATATATTGATTATTATGTAATGATTCCGACGTATTCTGAGGGTTTGGAATATTTAATTCAAAAAGAGATGGAATGGATTTTTCCTGAACTTCAGAACTTTCAGAGTATTGCTGCACCAACTTATTTTGAGTTGTTTGTATCATTTTTAATGCCCCTTCTCTATTTAGCCTAGGAAAATCACCTAAGATTTCTTTAGGAGCCGATTCTATGTGCTTCAAAAGTATGGTCTTTAAAGCATCTGTTAATGGTTTACCGTGTGCAAATTTACAATCATCTTTATATATACACGGAAGACCAGTATGATAATATTTACATGGAAAATCGGCGTGCATGTATAGACATTTGTCTCTCTTAGCACAACAATCCATTAAATAAAATTTACATAATTCCATTTTACGTGGAGGTTGAGCATCATGGGAATAAATGCAATCATCACCTTTATGACATTTGCCTTGCATATAGTATAAACAGACACCATCCGGATCTTGCATAGGATGTGTACCTCGTCTTCGATCACTTTTACTATTTTTATTACGATCGCGTTGTGACCTACTTTGTCTCTGTTGACGTTGATGTTGGTCTCTAGATTCATGGCTACTGTCTGACGCATACGAATCTCTCTCGTCTTCGGCATATGTCTCAGCTGGAGACTGCCTTTGCACCGGAGAGGCACCCCTCACACACATCATCTCACTTTCATCTACTTCATCTGAATATTCTTGCTTTTTGCGTTTTTTACTCGCACCTTCCTTGCCATCGTGTTTCTTTCTTTTCTTATGTCTACGCCGTTCATCCACGTCATCTTCATTAAAGACTTCACTACTATCATTTTTGTTCATAGCTTTTCTAATCGCTTTTTCTATACTACCAGCAAAATCATCTTCAGTGGGACTTGAATACTTCCGATTTTTCTTACCTTTATCTTTTTTTTGTTCTCCTTTATTTGATTTTGATTTCTTTTTCTTACCTGATTTCGGATAGTAAAAATCTTCTACTTTTTCTAATGTAAGTTTTTCGCCCAGCGTTGGTACCATTTCTCCACTTTTATCTTCAGTTTGAATCTCCGCTACGTCTTCACCTTCGCTCTCGATCTCTCCATCTTCTAAGTCTTCCATCTCAGCATTCGGCATAGAATCCGTCATCTTAAAAGAATCTCTGAAATTTAAAAAAAAATAATCTGTTAGTCGCTGTTTTTTTTTAAATATGTGCACATTAACTCAGATGCTAAAAAGATAAGACGTTATCATCTAGTAGGTATAAGTTAATACTTTTCGATATCACTTTATTGTATAGTCATATCACATACGTAAACCATCAATGCACAACAAAGATAATAGCCTAAACTGAAATGGGACTTATATTCTGATAGCTATTGTTTGGAAAGAGAGCTAATCATCTACGTATAACTATAATTTGGTGTAAAAAGTTTTAAAACTTAATTTAGTTTTCATAATGCCCGACTTGTTTGTAAAATCTAAAATCCTAACGTTGAACCCTTTTACATTCGAAGCCTTTGCGTTGTAGTAAGGTCAAGGATGCGTATCTTCGCACATACATCACAGTTATCATCCCGATAGTGAGTCCTCTACGTCAAGTAAAAGCTTTTTGATTTATCCCTACTGTTACGAACTGGTGGCGGATGCATGGCCTGACTTACGCGTTAAGCAGTTTGCCACAAATGGTGACACATAGCAAATCACCAACCGTGCCACATAGCAAATCACCAACCATGCCACATAGCTTATCACCAATGTCACTTACATAAAAGTTAAGCTAAGGAAGGTACCACGTTACTACTGCAGTATCTTCCTAAAGTCGCAGTCTTTTGTGTATAAAAAGGGTTTCCGTAATGGTGTTCTCACAAACCTACCTACCCCTTTTGCTCAACTAGCATTGACTGCAATACCCTGGAGACGCCGCAAGCGATGTCACTAGAATTTTTACACTATAAACACATCGGTCTACTTGTCATCGATCACAGAGGTGATCTTTAGGTACCGGGTGATAACAAGCCCCCGCACCATTTCGATGTAAACAAAGCTCGACCCATTCATTTTTTGGATTTTGCACTAAGGTTTACGGCACGGAAGTGACCTCCCTTAGCATAGCTTTGCAATTGATAACTGAACCGCTCTGGTGCTTGCTAATAACAACGAAATCAATTTGAGAAGTGAAACATCATCTGATAGAATCATTCACACCTGAATGTGTCATCATATGTTAAGAATTCTATTTAAAATACGTACTCACTATCGCAATGACCTGTAAAACAATAAAATTCTCCATGAAACTGAGAATTAAGTGTCGAAGAGCTTGCACCATTACTATGCCTACCTATGTAGTAAACATGCAGTGTTAAATATAGTTAAGAAGCCATTTTGTCCTTGAACCATAAGATTATTTATCAATCTAAAATCAATGTTCAACAATACAGCGTAAATAAAAAAATAAAAAATTGTATTGATGTCCGACTGACTAATAAGTATTTAAAAAGTGAAAGATAGAAGAAATAGTAATACAGTAATACAGCAGCTGCTACTTAAGAGTTCTTGTAACCTATCTAATGCTAAACACTATGACCAAAATAAATGTATTTTTTCTAACGAATTATGGCTACACGTTTAGAGCAACACATTCGGTCCACAATGTCCCCATTATAATCAATACCTCAAAATAGGTACACGAATCATGACGTCATAGCCCACAAAGCTTCACAACGCAACGCCCTTTTTTACTTAGTAAGCGACCGCATATTCACTTTAAACGTGTTGGACAAGGGCAGAAATATTGCTAATAATGCTGTTCAAGAACGGAACGGGACATGCGTCATACATAAAATTGTATTCTTTGTCTTGAATGGCACGGTAGCCATTTTGAATTGGGAGTATAACGCGACTAAATCACGTGGTCGATTGTTACTAAATTTAGAAATCAAAGCTATAAATGGATTGCAAAATACAAATTAATAAATATTGACATTTTAAGTAATTAGCTCGATAAACGTGTCAAAAAGCTAGAAATTTCTAACTATATTAACAACGCATGAAACGTCTCCCATATTTAACACAGAGGACTGTGTAAAATATGAAACAGTAAATACTAATAGATTGATGAAAAGTGTGTTAATTATTTTAATTTAGAGACAAAATCTCTATTTTTCTTGTAGATACTATACCTAATGTTCGTAGAAACAATAAGCATTGGGAATTATCTCCAAGATTCACTATATTACTTAGGTGTTGCGCAGATAGAAATTCGACATGTATGGCAGAAGTCAGTACTGTAACTGTTCATAGCCACTACTTTCAAGAGTAATTTAGGTAGATACAGCCGCCAAGTAAGCAGTGGGTGGCCGTTCACATTTCACAATATCTTGTGCGCGCTGCGCTCTCGCCACGATTGTAATGACGTCAGCCTTCTAGAACGGCAAGTTATCTATGTGTTTCCTTGCAATCGAGGTCACGAGGCATATTACGCTCACACACACTAACACTAAACGTACATTATATTATGTTCATCGTTTATGTAAGTGTGTAGGTAAAATGGTGTGTCACTGATGTAGGTACACTGCCTAGCGCGTTTTTAAATAAATCATAATTATTTACTTACAATTAAATATTTTTACATAATAAAAACAATAGATAATAGTATCTACTGCTCTGTACAAAATAGGACTATATACTAGACACATATTACCAACACCAAAAGTAATCCTACAAAGGCAAATTATAAAATATATGCATAAGTAATCTAGATTGAAATATCATGCACAACTATAAACAGTGTTAATAGTAATGAAATAGATTTTAAATTAGGCACAGTAAAGTACTGAGCACAAGTAGGTGTAAGTATAGAATCACAGTACAAGTACTGCATTTAATACAGCCGCCGCCATTTTGGGCTGGGCAGGGCATATAATAGATTGTTCAAAATACTATTACCGATTTGCATAGCAAAATACTTGTCATGTTTCCTCGAGACAGAACGCGGATAAAAAAACGATAAAGTGTGGCGTAGATGAATGTTTCACGTGTATGGTAATTCCTTAGGTGATCAAGCACTTCATGTAAAAGGGGGACACGCATTCATAAAATGGCCTAACCGGTTAATAATATTAATTGTTACCAATCTTACATTAATGAACGAATCACTATGTGCGACTACTATACGCCATATAAAATGGAATCTTTCATAGCATTGCTGCATAAAGACGAAACAATTCGAGAATGTACGCTATATTGATATCGAACGACGACTGCAGCGTAACAATGAACAAAAAAAGTAGTTCTGAAATTAATCACCATGTAAGTGGAGGCGTGTGAGTAGCGGAAATCCGTTTTGAACATGATTACACAGCATTTTGTTAGTTATAAATTTGTTAATTGAAAACTAATGTTAAATGCGTGATAACAATAAAAATGTTTTACTGTTATTATATCAAAAAATGTGAGTTTTGATGCTATTTTAAATAATTTAAATTTTAAAAGACGCTCAATAATTGTCGCAATGTTGCCATCAGTAAATTTCTAATGGTCAATGGTCATGCCTATGTAAAAAAAAAAATTATATATATTACTAAACTTTTCGATTTTCCATAAGTTGTAATTTCTATAAATAAATTACATCTAACTATTTAGTTTAATTAAAATTATATAATATTTTTTTATGTTACTTACTTTTTATGACAAGGTACGTTTTCCAACAGATAACAGATTAAAAATGTCTCTGTCAAGTCAATCGAAATTTCGAAATGTCATGTCATTCAATATTATCAATTTTGTGATAAGTCAGCATTTTCAGAAAATACTGGATTAAGAAACTGATATATTTTCTGTAGAACAATATTATATATCAAAAAGATTTGTGTTTCGTGGGGACAAAATGTTGACCAACACAATTCGAGGAATATCACACTTATGTTGAATTAAAATTTTAAGTGATCTAGTTTCCAACACTTTTTATTATGTCTGAACCAAACAATCCTTTTGCTGGTCTTTTGGGGGTGTCGGAAGTGGCACCCCCTGTTTCCACATCCCCTCATGAGGAAAATGCACCATCACAAAACCCTCGTGAGAAAATAACAGAATCTGAAGACATGGTGTCCATAAATAACATAGTGGAAAATGTATTTCACTTCACTATCAATCCTAACGCTTCAACTGGAGTACGACAGCTAGTTTATTTGGAAGAACTCGCTGAAGCAACCAAGCCACGAATTCATATAGATTTGGAAGCATTAGAACAGGCTTTGTTTGAAAGATTACTGCTCACTGATGTAGAGTCTAGTGTGATACCTAAATCATGTAAAAATTTTAAGGAACATGTGGTGATAAAACAAGTGTTTCCATATTTGTTTAGTTCACTTCAGAATATGCAAGCTTATGAACTATCTAATACTCCTAGTGTAATGGATGCTTTGCAGAAAATGAAAGAACTGGTATTTAGAAATGCAATAACAGCTTTAAAACAGCCGGCTTTATTTGAAGGACAAAACTTTGCCATGCAGCTTACAGATTTATTACAACATGTTGATCCACAAAGCCATAAATTCTTTCTAGACATTGTCAATGCATTTATGTCGGAAGGTAAGCATATTTTTTTTTTAGCTTGTCCCTTTAAGTCTGATGTGATACCAGAAAAGATGATGCACTTGTCATTAGCGCTACTATTAGATAGAGGTGGCAGGGATGTGGGCATAACTTTGCTATTTGTATAGAACACTGAAACTGTAGTCTAGTAAACTTAAAGAGTAGTTATGCAAAATTAATTTTTAAAATTGTGATACTATGTTTTTCATGACCTCGATTTTATTTTGATAAATTTGGTGGCCTGGTAAAAAATACTCATTCATTTCCTGAATCAGGGGCTCAATATTGTCGTGACTGTCATTGAAGATGACAATGTCATCAGCAACCTGAGGTAATTTAATGTTGCTTTTGGTAACTAGACAACCATCCCTAGCATTTTGGTGGGATTGTATCACCCTATCTCACACTATTTTGATTTTGATCACTTCACTTATAACCTTCATGGTGGCATAATTGTAATGTTATCAATAAAGCTGGTGATGTACCTATGATCTATGCTATTATCATCACTCATCACTAGGTAGTCTAGCCTAGGTAGGCTTTCACACTGTCAGAAGACTACTTGTAGTTAATGAAAGCCAAGCAGCATGGTGATATACTGTCACAATAACAGATCTCAGGATGTGGTCGAATTTACTCATAAATTCAGCTTCAAAATTCAACTCATTTGAGGATTGATAGAACTCATATTTGTTTGGCAAATTTAGCAACTTATATATTTGCAATAATAAACTAACTGGATTATAGATCTGATTAGTCGCCTTTTCTAAATAGTAAGATAATGTTAGCAAATTCATTATCAGTAGGAACATTCACCTTTTCTAGGTTGTTTTTTGTAAACCTTTTCTTTTTTGATCTGTTCATTATAACCCATTTTTCACCATGGGCTTAACATTTTTTCATAGACTTCAATGTTTGGGTGTTTTCTATTTCTAGTTTAATATCTCTGTTATGTTTTCTGATACATTATTCATAACTTGTTTCACTTTGTATTAAAGTGGTTTAGACTTTTAGATGTATCAACAGCAGTAATTCAAATATTGTTCCTAAAATGTATTTTAATTACTTCATTTCATTTCAGGTGAAGAAGGAAGCCATGAACAGCTGAAAGAAATAATGTTCCCAGTATTAAGATTAATTTATACTGACATAGATAAATCTAATATAATAAATTTGCCTATTTATATACTTAAGTCCATACAACTTTTTGCAAGTGAGTACCACTAATGAAATAAATTAAGTTTTGAATAAAGAGCTATCATAGGTTTAAAAGCTATGTATCAGATATCGTAAATGGTACCTTAAACTTTTGTATGAAAGTTCTACATTTTCCAAGTTGGAAACATAAAATTACGTACACATATTTTGGTTACAAATAAATGGACGCGTGTTTCACGGTTATGCCTGATTTTACCAAATTTTACCTATAAAGGTGAAAAATAGGGGTTTTAAGTTTCTAAGGGAGATTCTCCATTTTCAATGATAGCAATATCAAACTCGTATACCAACTTCTGATTAAAAATAAATAAATACATGTTTCAAGATTATCCTAAATTCTACCCTTAAGGGTGTAAAATAGGAGATCAAGTTTATATGAAAGTATTTGAATATTTATAATGGGCACGGGTCAAATGTATGAGGTGCAACGGGTGTTTAAAGAATTTGACAAGCAAAGCCGGGGGCACAGCTTGTTAGAAATACTTGTGCCACATAATAAATATTAGAAATACTTGTGCCACAGTAAATATGTGAGCTAAAGCTCATTTATTTACAGTAAATAAACTAAAGCAGTAAGGAAACTGTAAATGAACATGCAAAACGATTTACTTACGAGGTTGCAATGCTGTGTGACTTGGTCAGTCGCTATTATAGCAGTATTCGCGCTATGTCAATTAAGTCCAGTGCCAAAAGTCTGCAACCTTCTTAAATTTGCTTTAGGATATTCACTTAAGTTATTAATTTTATTTTTACAGGTAATCAATACTTAGCACCTATTTTACTAGATAGCTGTGAAGTAAAATCAACTGAAAAGAATGGAAGATTGTTCCAGAATAATGTAATTGGAGGTTTACTTGCCTTATCAGTATTGCCCAAATCTATTTCGTTTTTACCTGAATTCTTCGACAACCCTGCTGATCAGGTATAATCACTACATAAAACAGTCGTTTTTCGCTGTCTGTCCCTATGTATGCTTAGATCTTTAAAACTACGCAACGAATTTCAATGCAGTTTTTTTTAAATAGATAGAGTGATTCATAGAGAAGGTTTTTATGTATATTTTGTTAAGATTTTGTATACATTAACTTAATTATAACGATATATGTTGGCGGTGTCGGAAAAAAATAAGCCGTCTGGGAGCTTTTAACGAAAACGCTGCCTAAACCCTTTAAGATATAACAAAGTAATGTATTGGCGAATTATGTATCTAATATAGGTCTACAAAAAAGTCCGCGACTGTATATGTCTATCTCTTAAGGATACCGTACTATATTCATTTTAATACTTAAAAAAAACAGCAATAATAAAGCGGTAATTTAAAGGCTATTTACACAAATACATATTAATCTTTATAAAATAAAATAAATATCCATCACGCCTTATCCCCGAAGGGGTGGCAGAGGCATATTATATGCCCACTTTTCACCGTGTGGATTCCTGTCCCATCCTGATCCCCTGTATCTTAGGCGATATGGCAATATTAAAATTCGACATTTATAAAAATTCGACCGGGCCGTGCGGGCGCGGGCGTAGTAGGCACTTGAGAGCGGAGAAGTAATCAAGTAATTTGGAAAATGTTCATACATTATCGTGAAATTAATATAAGACGGGATTACATGGGTGCAACCGGGTTCGAAGTATGTCACGGTCGAAGCCGGGCGGGTCAGCTAGTTATTTATATAATTTCCAAATATTAATAAAAAAAATTGCTAGGATAATATTGCCTCTATGTCATTAACGCTGATTGTACATTCTTTCAAATTGGAATAGGCAGAGACAAGGTTTTTTTTCCACTTGATATTATGCTGGATAATTAATGTCAAGTACAACCTTAATAACTTGTAATCGGAGTCTGTGTTCCGAACTAATTAAATATAATTAAATTACGTTAGTCAAATTGGACCTGTAATTTTTTTTTTAATTTTATGAGTAATTAATTGCTTTAAGAATTAATCCTTGGATCTTAAAGGCAAAAGCTACTTTCATGTTGAGCTCAAGGACAGATCGAAATATGTTTACCCTGCTGCTGAAAACCTCAATCGTCTGTGACTAATTCAATACATTTTTCTCATTTTCAGACTGCCACCTCACTTGTAGAGACGTCATTACAAAACGCAATATCCCACCTCACTAATAATATGCACAAAACATTCCTCACACTATTAAAAAGCGGACCTCGTGTAAAGAATCAATTACTATCATGGATTGGGAGGTGTTTAAAATCAAACTCTGTAAGAGGAAAACTGTGGAGTATCCAGGTGAATCATTTATTTTACGAAATTTTATGAGGTGGCTTCATAGAATGTCATTCATATATATATTACTACATTACTGCTACTCCTGAAACACTGTCTCCACGTGTTATCTCTCTCGTCGTCTCTCTTACTAATATCGCGGCAAGCAAGTCGCCGAAATGAGATCTTATTAAAGAGGTTGTACTGAATTTCATGGCACAGAAAGACTATCGCCGATAAACTCATCTCGTGGTCACAACACTGTTTATCGGCGAAAAATAGTAGAAAATATAAATCAAAGAATAATATTCGTCCTTTAAGAAAACTGAACAGCAAGCAAGGAAGTCAACTATGACTTCCTTGCTCGCTTTTGTCCAGTTGCCCTAGGTAGGTGTATCTAGACAATGGGAACAGATAGTATTTAAAAAGTAAATAAAAAGACACCATGACGTGGTAGGTAGGTTAGGGTATGGCGGGCTGTTTTCCGCAACTCCACGTCAAGGCGCGGTTTTTGCGTGTGGGTGGATATTTTATTCGTTCGTTTGTCTACTATAGGGCGTAGGTATGCAAAGGGGATTGGTAGTATGGGTTCGGGTCCCATCACCACCATATCAGATCCCCTTCTAGCAAGCTCATCCGCTGCATCGTTGCCTCTTGAGCCGCTGTGGCCCTTGATCAATTGCAAGGTTATATTGTTGGTGCGACCTATTTGGTTTAGCTTATAGTGGCACTCCAGTATAAGTCCTGAGTTTATAGTGTGACTGTTTAGAGCTTACAGCACAGCCATGCTATCCGAGAGTATTCGGATCGAGTGACCTACCACTCGCCTGGCCATGACTGCTGAAGCTGCCAGAGTAATTCCCATGCACTCGGCTTGAAATACCGTGTTGTGGGTCCCCAGCGGTTTTGAAATAGTAATGTTGAGGTCCTCGGAGAAAATGCCTGCCCCGGTGCCTGTACCAGTTTTGGATCCATCTGTGAAGATGTGTAGTTCTGCTGCGTATAGGGATTCACAGCGGTGATCTTCATGAAGCTGGATTTTATATTTTTTGTCAAAGATGAACTGTTTGGGTACACGGTCATTTATTGCTCCTATGATAGGCAGCTCTTCAGTAAACTCCTTGAGTATAGATGTGTGTTGTGTGTTCCTATCATTCCATAGGTTTAGTGCCCTTAGGCGCATAGATGCTGCTGTTGCTTCCTGACGGATGAACAGATCCAGTGGTGGGAGTCCAAGCATGGCTTCCATAGCTGCAGTGGGGGTGGTCTTCATGCATCCAGTGGTCGCCATGCAGGCTAGTCTTTGTGTCCGTTGTAGTTTGACAGATGTTGTTGTGTATTTGGTCGTTGGCCACCAGACGATAGCACCATACGTAATCATGGGGCGGATCACTGTTTCGTAAAGCCATAGAATGATTTTTGGTGTTAGCCCCCACTTTTTACCAATCATTCTTCTGCATCGCCATAAGGTCATCCCGGCTTTTTCTAGTTCATTGTCTAGATGGCTTCTCCATTTTAACTTGTTGTCAAGAATAACGCCAAGGTATTTCACCTCTTTTGACAGTTGGAGTTCAGTATTGAAGAGTTTGGGTAGTCGGTAGTGCCCCAGTACCCTTTGGTTCGTGAACATAACTAGCTCTGTTTTGGTCGGATTCACCGATAGATCAAATTCCCCACACCATTTTTCCATGATGCGTAGGGCTTGTTGGGTGAGATTGCAGACAGTTTCTGTTACATGCCCTGAGATGAGTATGGTTAGGTCGTCAGCATATCCTATTGTGTAGCCTCGGTTTTTGTTCAGCCTTGTGATTAGGTCATCTATTACTAGATTCCATAGTAGTGGAGATGTGACTCCTTGCGGGCATACTTTGGCTATCAGGGCCATCTGATCTCTTTTGTCAAGGCGAACGACTCTTTTGCTAAGCGTGTTTGTTATCCAGTCAATTAGTACAGGTTCCACTCCATGTTTGGACAGAGCGGCCTTAATGCTGGTGAAATTTATTTTGTCATAAGCTCCTTCGATATTTATGAAGGTTCCTAGGCAGATGCCTTGCTTTTCAATTGCTTCCTCTATTCGGCTGACTACCAGATGGAGAGCTGATTCTGTGGACTTTCCGGAGCTGTATGCATGCTGGTTTGCGTGTAAAGGTAATTGTTTTAATGCACCGTCCCTCAGCTCCCTCTCGCATAAGCGTTCCATGGTTTTCAGCATGAAGGACGTCAGACTGATTGGTCGGTGTGCTTTAGGATTTGTGTAATCTCCCTTTCCTGGCTTCGGGATGAAAATGACTCTTACTTTCCTCCATCCCTTCGGAACGTATCTATGTGCCAGGCAGGATTTAAAGATACTTTCCAATATATTAGCTACTGGTAGACCACCCCACTGTAACAGAGCAGGGATGATGTCGTCTGGGCCAGCAGCCTTGAAGGGATGGAAGCTCATAAGTGCCCACTGGATTTTTTCCAGGGTGACCACTTTGTTTGCATACTGCCAGTCACGGACTGATGGTGTTTTAGTTTGCCAGTTGATTTGTGTTGTAAAGGCGCATCCAGGGAATTGTGTTTCTATTAACACGCGTCTGGTATCTTCTGCCGTTGTTGTGAGTGTATTGTCAGGTTTGCGAAGGGCGGTCGGTGCAGTCGATTTCTGCTGTGCTAGTACTTTCCTTACCCTGTTTGCTTGTTGGCATGATTCCATGTTTCCACAGAATTTCCGCCAACCCTGTTTGCTTCGATATCTGATGCATTTTTATAGTTGGATTTGGCCGAACGATATGCGTCCCAGTTCTCATCCGCACAAGTATTCATAGCTCTATTAAACGCTTTGTTTTTTTATTTATTTTTTTATTATGAAGTAACAACAAACAGCTACACTATGTAATATTATTAGAAGTAATAATAGTAGGTTAATAATAATGTAGCCCACAGCGCTGTTCACAGATTACCAGAAGACTTTAATTAAATTTGAGTCGCTCGAAGGTCGAAATGACATGAAATAAAATTTAAAAGAAAATAGTTACAAACATGCTAAAATTAATAAGTGATTTTCCGAATTGATAATACCCGCTATTAATTTGTGCACAATTTTTCGTAAGTCAGTTGTCGAAAATTATTTACTGAACATGCAAATAAGTCGAGTTCCTCAAAAGTGTTGTTATACGAGTCAGTTAGTCGATGCAGGGGTGCTCGCAACCTAGCATTCGTTCGACATGTACCCACCGCAAATAGTTTACCTGCACGTACCTGGCGCCTATGAACAGTTCTAGGGACTAAGTAACACAATACATTATTTAAGGCAATACAATCAAAACGACCGCGGACAATATTAAACAAAGTCACTTTCCTCACTTTGCTTCGCTTACGCTCTAGCTCTGGGCCCCAACATGGCTGTTTGCCTGTTTTTTTTGGAGGTAGGGTTTCTGTGCAAATTGTGTGGTAGCTGTCTATTATTGTTCTGGTTAGGTGATGTACCTGTTCCTCAATCTGAGTGATCTTCTCGAGAGTCTGTGGGGAGTGTTGTTGTGCAAGTCTGTTTACCAGATGTTGCTCATATTTGACCCTGTCTGTTTTTCTGGGATTACGTTTTGGTGGAATCTGTAGTGTCTGCCTCTAGGTCGAAACGGATCCACCTGTGGTCCGAACAGGACGCTTCTTTGGAGACATGACAGCCTCCACTACATCTTCTGTTGCTAGTCTTAGATTGATGATCGTGCGGCTCCTCTTGTTGACGAAAGTTGGTTCAGAGCCGGTGTTTAATAGTACGAGATTTGTACTAAATAAGTATTCAACAAGGGACTTACCTCTCTCGTTTGGACTTACCTCTTTCGTTTTGTGTGTTCATGCCCCATAATGGGTGGTGAGCGTTGGAGTCCTCCCCAATAATCACCTTCAACCTCTCCCTTTCCCAGTGGTCCACCAAGCGGATGAGGTTTTGTGTGGGCAGCTCTTCCTTTTCAGGCATATAGACTGAGGCGAGGATGACCACCTTTTCCTCGTCATCTAGCTGTGTGTGCAGCTTTATAGCAGTAAGATCCCTGCAACAGAAGTCTATAAGGACCTGTGTTTTTAGGTTAGTAGTAACATATATGAATAATCGGGGGTGATCATGATCACCAGTCACTATAAGCTTGGACTATGAGCCCCTAGATGTGGCCTGCTCTGATCCACGGCTCTTGGATCAGGGCTATGGCCGTGTGTTGAACCTCCAGCCACTTCCGCACTTGAGCCGTTCCATCCCGGCTGTGCTGGAGGTTCGCTTGAAGGAGGCTAATCTACTTTGACGAACGGGACGCCATCGCTGGTCATTCCCTCTTCGTCCTCGCCGAGTTTAAGCTCCGCAAATAGGTCTTCGGACTCGACGTCGCCCCCAAGGAGACTGGAGATCGAGGTAAGCAGATCATCTGCCTCCTCCTCTTCCTCCATGGGCACGGCGACCTGTCCGGCGCTGGCGTGAGTGGGGGGTGGAGTCGCTGCAGGCACCTCCTTGCTGGCATCCGGGGTGTTTGCTTGAGGTGTGGCCGCTGCCGGTTGCAGCTTCAGCTCTTGTCTGATGGTGGCCGTGGTTGGGTCCCACCCCTGAGGGACTTCGGTAAACCTACCGGTCCGACCCTGGAACTTTACATATACCGTCCCCACACCGAATGCGAGAAGGCGCCCAGCCTTCATCAGGGTCGGAACTTGGTCCTCTGGGATTCCGACCACCAAAAACCACGCGGTGGTTTGCTTGGCAGCATTTAAGAGGGTCCATTTTGAAACCTCGACTTCGGGATTCTGGAAGGACAGATTGCGCCCGATGTCACGTGCATCTTTCAGAAGCCCTTGATGGTCCGGTATTAAAATGCCACAGCGTGCCCGCTGGGGAATGTCTGATTGGTTCCTCACAATCAACTTTGTGTCGGGCGCAAGTTGTAGCTCAGGAACAGTATTTACGAGCCATGTACGTGTGTGGTCGTCCGTGCATCACATTTTCAGGACCCCCTCCGTATACTGCCGTCTGGCATTAAACTTTGGGGGTTGTACCTGTTTCCGAGCACGGGCATCGCTGAAAATATGGGATTCTATTCCCACATTCTTCGGCTTGGTAGATTCAGTGGCAGTTACCGCACTATTCGCGCCGGTCGGTTGGGTGCGCGGCCTGGTCGAATTTGCCCCCTTTCTCTTAGGCAGTTGAAACCAGATCCGGTTCCCTGCTCATCCCTGCCTGCAAGGCTGTATGAGCAGGAAGCCACCGGACTAGAGCTGCCGGGGTCTTCCTCGCGTGGAGGATTAAGTGTCATAGGGTTTCTAACCCTATGGTTTGGGTGGCGTGGTGAGTGGTGTAGGTGCCCTTCCCTGTGGCCCGCCAAGGCCAAGCCACTGAGCTGCCAGTTTGGACCAAGTGATCGCTGATGGCGCGTGTAATGTTTTGCCCCTCGCTGGTGCCCGTAGTCTGAGCCACTGAGCTGCCAGGTTGGTAGTGTGTGTGTTGTTTGTTGCGATTGTTACTTTTTGGCCTTGTTGTATCCATGTTTGTGGTTCTGTTTTTTCTTCATCTCTTTGGCTTCCCACTCTCCACGGAGCCCGCAACTGGGAGTGCCTTACTCGACATAATTCGAGGAGCACTAGGACGACTTCGTGGACCCTACACTCCTCGCCAGTGGCCCATGAATGGGACACCTTGGCCTGATTTCCACAACCGTGGCTAGTGGTTGAGGCCACCGTTTAGCTTGAAATCAGGGCCAAAGAGGGCGTGTTGCCTCACGGACGCATAACCGCCAGCGCCGATCGGCTCAGCCCCCCAGGATCCTCTCATCCCTGCATGCGGCGCTCAACTGGGCAGCGAGTATATGAAGTAACTTCCCTGGCAGAGATTACGTCACTAAGGACTAACACTGATCCCCCCCCCCCTACTGTGACGTGAACCTCAAATTGTTATTTTCAATATGATCAGATGATCAAGATGAATCAGATCAGTGAGTAGAAGTGTCATTTCAATGTCCAACTAGGATTTAATGATTTAATGAGGTGGTCGCTTTAAATATTTTAAATAGTGTATGACATTTTGTAAGCGCCGTTAAAATGGTCTATGCAAAATAAAGTTTTTTTTTTTTTTTTTTTATAAAGATGGTGATGAATATTTTTTATACTACTGAGGCTGTAAACAAGCATACTGATGTCTGTAACACAAGTATTAGGTACATTCAATCTGCCAACCCTATTATGTATTAACAAAGACATGCTTTAAGATTTTCGAGCCGACTATAATTAACCTAAATTATTATGGGCGTAAAATTAAACTTCTTAACATGCCTACCTCGTAATATACTTAATGATCGCTTACAGAATACTGAGCTACCGGGCGATTCTAAACTATACTCAAATATAAATTATGGAAACTTTACTGTCTTGACTTCATTCAGCCAATTTCTAACTTACGGTCCCAGTTACTGCTGAAGCCAGAATGTGCTGTAAAATATTCTATTTCAGGTAGCTGAAATGTCGGCGTCGGCACTATGTGTATCTGATGGGTTTATGCTAAATCTATCTGCAGTGCTACTTCATTTGTGTCAACCATTTTGTACTTCAGCAGATGATCCTAAAGCTCTTAAAATCGACCCCACTTATTGTGCTGTACCGGTGAGTAATAGACAAATGAAAGCTAACAAAACTTAACCATCTTCACGATGGGTCCCTGCGGTATTCAGAGAGGACAGATCGCCAGGCTTCGCGATTCATGCATACTTCTTTCGCTTCCTGCACATTTATTAATTGCTTCATACATGCACGTCTATACTATTTTATGTTGTTGAGCCATCTGGGGGCCAAGTCTACTATTTTAATCGCGTCAGAAAAGAGCCGTAATCGTCGCTCAATAGAAAGCCACCTGTACAATTTTGACTTTTGTTTGCAGTCTACTATCACAATCGTACCCAATAGACTTCTATCGGTCGGCCGATGAGTTCTACTAATACGTACCGCGCCAGTGGCCGCTACTCAGTTGCATTTTTGATAGTCTACTAACATTTTGACAGCTAAAAACAGCAATTTTGGTTCTATTTTACGGCTTGTCAATAGTAGACTCGGCCCCCAGCTCATGTGATCCTCATACTCATTATGTAAGTCTCGATCTACCCTGACAAACCAAAGACATGCTATAGTATTATTTTTCTTTACATTATAATCCCTATACTTACCCTATAATCTCCTTTAGGTTAGGTAGAAGTTTGCCAGCTTCATTTTGCAGAAATAAATAATATACCTACATATGTATATATTATTGCAGCCCGAAGAATGTGAAGCAAAATCAGTACATTTATTCAATCTCCATACTGAAACGTGCTTATTACCGCCACGGGTGAACCAGGAGGATCAAGCATTGAAACGGAATACAGCGGACACATTCAATTTTGTTACAGAATGCTTTTTCATGACTCAAAGGTCTATTGACTTAGGTGCGTACACTGCCATTTTCTAATCTAAACTAAGTTAATGTTGTATCCCTGATGGGTAGTGATAGACCACAGACGCTTGTTCCCGGGATAGTATATGCCTATGTGTTAATCCATGTAAATACCCAATTTCAGCCAAATTGGTTCAGGGGTTAGAGCTTGATTGCGTAGCAAACATCTTCACAAACTTTCACACACACTTTTTTTTGGCGTTGTTAGACGCGACTGCCGTATGTTTGCAACTTTTTAGCGTTCATTTAAGTCATTAGATGCATCCAGGTTAGGTTAGCTCAGTTTCTGGAGGCCGTAAAATGGTGGCACAATATTCTGAAAAAATAAAGTGTATAATATTGCATTGTTGATAAAACAGGAATCCGAGTTTGCGCCGATAAGTTGTGGCGTACAGGGCAAGAGCTCGGTCAAGCGCAGCGTGCATTGGCGGATATGACGTCGGCAAATCACCATCTTCTTGAGCCTATGAGACAGCGGAATCAAGTTCTCATGTCTAAGTAAGTCCTTCTTTATCACGATTTTGAACAAAAAGCTATACAATGATTATTCTCAATTTACAACTTTTACAGAAGTTCTATGAATAAACCTATTAAACGGCGTTTTTTTGAAATTTTTCTGCATATTTCGGAATGGTTTCAAGTCCACCAACACCAACCAAGTTGTCTTTTTACACTTTAATTAAAAAATATACAGAATTTTTAACCTAACATTCAACACATAAAAAAATTGTATGAATACAATATCTAATTCACGTCTTATTTTCTTGACTCTTCGCTGGGATTGGTTTGATATGGATGATTTCATGTTTGTTCGTATTATCGGCATTGTTAGTAGCGACTGCCGTCTAACTTCCCAAAGGGCGGCTGCGTTGTTGCATCGTCCGTTGGATAGCAGGGAAGGTCACTTGGGCGTCGAAGATCTTGATTGTACTTTAACAGTTAGTGATTAGTATATTTATTTTTATCTTTCACCCCTTATCCCGGAAGGGTTGGCAGAGGCATACTATATGCCTACTTTTCACCATGTTTATTCCTGTCCTACGGAATAGGTGGTGAGCCCATTGCCGTGTTGATATAGACAGAGGCAGGTTGTGGCTACCAGCTATTGAAATTTTTCAAGCCGCCCATAAGGTCTTCAACTTGGCTTAACGACTACAATATTACTGGCAACCGAGACCAACGGCCTAACGTGCCTTCCGAAGTACGGAAATTCCACAAAGTAGGCACCCAACCGTGACCAGCCATATCGAAAGTTGCTACACAGTGTTCGTTTACAGAACACTGTGTCAGCGGGGCCACGAGCGGTTCGACGCGAGAGATACAAGAGTTAGTGATTAGAGTCTAGCTAAAACTTATTCCACAGATTCTACAGCCTACGATGCGCTTTGCTCGAGCACAATATGCTGGCCAACCTGAACCGCTTGCAAGCAACCACTTGTACCTGGCTGGTCCAAGTCGCTGTGAAGCCTGACCCTGAAGTACCGGTGACAACTTACGCGCCGATGACCATGACTCACATCATCATGCCTATCACTAGCCCGCCACCTGATACCCTAAGGTATTAAGTGTGTTTTAACTCGTATCACTCTATTATATAAGAAGTAGAGGACGCTCGCGGCTTCGTCTGCAATTTTTTTTTTACTTCTGAGGTGGCAGACATTCCTACGTACGTAATCATACCTGATGGAAAGTGGTCACCGTAGCCTATGGACGTTTGCAACACCAGAAGTGCAGCACTCGCGCTGCCGACTCTTTATAAAACTTCTAAGGCCCCTTTTGAAGAACTCCATGCTGTAGGCGTTCGGGAAAACCCAGAGTTCATTCCACAATCTAAGCGTACGCGGAAAGCCTCTATCGGACCTAACCGTGTGTGTGTGCACCGGACGCAAAGTGTGAGGGTGATGTCTTACCGTACCCGTTTCCAACAAGAACCTGTTGCCTGAATAAAAAATCCCTCCCATACGAAATTTTATCCAATTGGTCCAGACGTCAAGTGTGTAGAACTTACAAACATACTCACTAACATACTTTCGACTTAATAATAATAGCACAGAAGTATTGATTCTTTGAATATACTAAGAATGTTTTTAAAGAACAAGTTATACAAGCAATAAAGGGTGACTGAGAGGCACAGTAAAAAGAAAATAGAATATTATTGCTACCACAGAAATCGAAGTAGAATTTTTTATTTCGATTTCTGTGATTACTGAGTAAAAAATCCACAAATTTTCAACTATAGTTGACTGCTTCTGTATGCGATTGCCGTTGTCTCGGGTTCGAATCCTGGATCGAAACCAATATTTGTGTAATGGTAGCTACACACGCGCAGATAAATCGCTACGATTTTACTGTACAGTTTAAACTACAGTTTTATTGCACGGCCCTATAGGCAGAACTGTACGTTTTTATCATACACATGTTCCGTTTTTCGGAAGAAGATTGCATGGATCGCGACGCCTTACGATCTATCCTCTTTGACTACCCTGTCAGGGATACAGCGTGAAGATAGTTAGTTAGTTATTTTAGTATGTCAGTTTGAACGGTACGATAACGATTTTTCGTAGCATGTGTAGCTAGCATAACACCGGCGGTGTTACAAACACCCAAATGTAATAACTTTTTCCCATCCGGTTGAACAAATCCTTGTATTCTAACTCTTGTATAATAAATATTGCAGATGCGTCCCAGAATTCGTATTAGAAAACGTAGTGGTGCTAATAACATTGGCGCGACGGACGGCGGGAGCTATCAACGAAGACGCGGACATAGCGGGTCTACTAAGACCCGCACTAACACTCGTGCTCACGTTCATGGGAGATTCTTCTAGAACTTACAATCCACATTTGAGGTAAGGTTCTAATTCGCATTAGTCAAAAGTGCTTATTTTCGGTCACAATTTTATTCTAGGGCTCCGAAAATTGTGATTGAGATGTCATTCAATTCTAATAGTATGTAGATGATTTTTGGAAAAAATGTATACATATTATGACAATATGTAATGCAATATGCCTTTATCCCTGAAGGATTAGGCAGAGGCATTCTATACGCCCACATTTCACCGTATACATTTTTTTCCCACGCAGCAGGTGTCTATTGCCGTGTTGAAATGGACAAGCGCAAGTTGTGGCGACCGGCTGGTGAAATATTTTAAGCCACCTATAAGGGCTTTCAACTTCGCTTAACGTTGCCAGGCTTAATGTCACTGGTATCCGGGCTTAACGTGCCTTCCGAAGCACGGAAACGCTCGTCAGCGCTCCCGTCCGAGGATCAGCCATTGCGAAAGATGCTTAATCTTTTCGTGAATATTGAGTTAGCGGGGCTATAAACAAGCTTATATTAAATTAAGTTGGGATAATGGCGGTGGTGCAAGTGGTGCAAAAATGGTGGTGGCAAGTTGACTGACTATTTTTTGACTATGAAATTGATAAACTTTTATGTGCTGAAACCTATTCGTAATTTGTAATATTACAGGGCACGACTGGCTGAATGTCTTGAGGGGATGCTACCAAACCATCCCGATGATCAACAGCCTTTGAGCAGTTTAGCGTCGTTCTATCGCGAACAGTTGTTTAAGGAACACCCACATAGATTACAGGTAAGATTTGGAAAAACCTTATAGAAATGATCAAACCAGTTAAAGCAAAATAGAAGACAGTGGTTACCAATACCACTAAAGTGGCAAACTCGTAAAAGCTCCATATACTGGAAACTGATCACCGAAGCAGTACATTTGCTTTGGTGAACAATTTCCAGTATATGGTACTTTTGCGAGATTTACTACATGCAACGCAAGATTTGTTACATTTGCGTAGCCAGTTAATATATATTATTAGACACTTTTTTTAGACAGCGGCATCTAGCTCAATCTAAGCTAATATACTTAAGTCATATAGTTAAAGTTACATACATAATATCACGCCTTCATCTCCGAAGGGGTAGGCAGAGGCATACTATACGCCCATATTTCACCGTATGCATTTTGTCTCACGTAACCCAAAAGGTGGTGAGCCCATTGCCGTGTTGAAATGGACAAGCGCAGGCTGTGGCAACCTGCTGTTGAATTTTTTCAAGCTGCCCATAAGGCCTCAACGAGGTTTAACGACTACTATTTTACTGGCAACCACAACCAACGGCTTAACGTGCCTTCCGAAGCACGGAAACGCTCGCAAATGTAAATTCCATAAAGTTGTCATCCATCCAAGGAACACCTATAGCGAATGTTCCTTAACGCAGTTATTGTTTACAGAACACTGAGTCAGCGGGGTCACGAGCGCTGTTAAAGTTATAGACTAGAAACCGCTGCTCTAAGATCGCAGGGACTGGATGTGAAAGGCGTTAGACTATTTATTTTGGCGAAGATTGAAAAAGGTCTACGTCCAGCGAACTGCCAGAGACTAATTTGATTGATAGATCGACTGTTATTGCTTGCTTGTAAGGGGTCCCATCAAGATCCATGGGGGCCCACGCGAACTCACATGTTAGCGGTGCACCTGCTGACTAACATACGGGTGTGAGAGGTGAGACGGCAGTTGCTCCTATCAATATCAAAAATTATAAGTTAAACAATAGCTGATCTTAGCAACCAAATGAAAACGGACCCTAGACTACACATTCAAGGGTTTGGAAGCTATGGAAGAAACTTGGGAAAACCATAGCCTGTCTACTGTCTACTCACAGTCAGCTGATTCATTTACTTACAAAGTATATTGATGAGGGGAAAGTGGGGGTCAGAGTAGTCTAGCGCAGAGTGAAAACACGTAGTTCAATTCACAACTGGAACGTACGTTAAGGGAAGTTTAAAACCTACACCTGTAGGGCTGCAAGACATTCCGCTTCGCTTATAAGCTGCTGTACTTTAAGGCTAGATGGGTGTAAGGTCTCCTAGATCTCCGGGGCCCAAGCCACGCCCTTATGGGGTTGTGAGCCCAAACAACAGCTGATTCTAGCAACCAAGTGGGGGTGGAACACGGTCTTCTAGTTCCGGGTTGGGTTTTGGGAACAACTGGGAATACACTTAAAATGAAGAAGAGGCTAGATATTGTACTTGTAATTTTAAAAAAACCCACACCTTATCCCCGATGGGGTGGCAGAGGCATACTATATGCCCACTTTTCATCATGTGTATTCCTGTACCACGTAATAGGTGGGTTAGCCCATTGCCGTGTTAAAATAGACAGACGCAGGCTACCTGCTGTTGCAATTTTTCAATCCGCCCATAAGTCCTTCAACTTGACTTAACGACTGCCATGTTAATGTCAACGAAGACTAACGGCTTAACGTGCCTTCCAAAGCACGAAAACGCTCGCAAATGTAAATGCCAAAAAGTGGTCACCCATCCGAGGACCAGCCATAGTGAACGTTGCGTAACTCTGTGATCGTTGACATAACACTGAGTCCGCGGGGCCACGAGCGCTTGAATCATTTCTTATATTGCATATTTATTTATTTCTATTAATATCTATTACAGTTGGTACCGTGTCTTCTCGATGTGTTCGTGGGCATAGAGATGACTGGCCAGAGTGTTCAGTTTGAACAAAAATTCAACTATCGCCGACCGATGTACCTCGTCATGGACTTTCTGTGGGAAATGGAAGAACATAAAGAGGCTTTTACGTAAGTATCATATAAGTCACTCTGAGAATATTTTAATAATATTAAAGTTGTTAAAAAACAAAAATTTACTTCAAAAATTGTGCGGCGTAACCTTGGCCGACCAAATACGTAGTGATACGCAATATGACAGGTTTGAATGACAGTGTCAGCGTTAAGCTGGAAACGAGCGTGCTCCGTTGGTTTGGACACGTCCAACGAATTAGTGAGGAACGATTGTCGAAGAATATACATTACTACATATATTGTACGAAAGTAGAGGGTAGAAGGAGTCAGGGTAGGCCGAGGCTTACATATGAAGACCACGTGAGCAGATTGCTCAAAAACGGAAAAGTCTAAAGTACTCGGCTACCCAGACGTGCGTGTATGAAGCGATTAATGAATCTGCAGGAAGCGAAAGAAGTATGCATTGATCGCGAAGCCTAGTTACCTGTTCTCTCTGATTACCTCGTCAGGGATACATCGTGAAGATAGTTGTTAGTTATTCAAGTTGTTAACTAGCTAACCATAGCCCATGAACGTTTATTGTAACACCATACTACTTGATTATCTCTCTACCTAGTACATATTTAATTAGTAGTAGAGGACGCCCGTGGCTCCGCATGCCTGGTGAAGATTTGCTGTATCCGTTTACCATAGGAACCTGTTGCAAGGATAAAAAATCACATTTCCTTCCCAGATGTCAGCTATCTGCAAACCAATTCTCAGCCAAATCGGATCAGTGTTTAGAGCGTAATTGAAGACCAAACAAATAAATACACTTTCCAATTTATAATATGAGTATAGATTAATACGTCATATCGATATAAATAAAAACTAGCTGTCCCGCCCGGCTTCGCCCGTGACATACTTCGAACCTTTTTTTTCTATTATTTATGAATCTAAACCATCCAGGGCGCCACCCAAACGCATACAAAAATTACAAAAATAATCATTCAAATCGGTCCAGCCGTTTAGGAGGAGTTCAGTGACATACACACGCACACAAGAAATATATATATATATATATATATATATATATAAAGATGCATACATACATACATATCATCACGCCTGTCTCCCATCGGAGTAGGCAGAGACTATGGCTTTCCACTTGCTACGATTCTGGCATACAACTTTCGCTTCGTCAATTTTTATAATTGTTTTCATACACGCTCGCCGATTAAGGGTAAGGGTACTCTTGACCTGGCCTTTTGTCAAAAGATCTTCAATTTGATCGGTATATGTACGTCGAGGTCGACCCTTACCAGTTTGCTCATTTACTCTCACTGCATAAATTTTCTTCGTCAGTCTATTTTCATCCATCCTCTCCACGTGTCCAAACCATCTAAGCATCCCTTTTTCTATCTTAGTCACTACGTCTTTTGTCATACCGCAATGTTCCTTTATCACGCTGTTCCTTTCTTTTTCTATCAATTTCATTCCAGCTATACTTCTCAGACTCCTCATTTCTACTGCATTAATTTTACTCCTATGCTTCTTCTGCCATACCTAACTTTCACTGCCATATGTTAGTGTAGGGCCAAGCACTCCTCTATGCACAGCCAGTCTTGCCTTTTTAGACACGTTCTGGGTGCCCATAAAGGTGTACATTGCTCCATTCACTTGATTGCCAGCCAAAACCCTTCTTTCAATGTCATCATCACACTTTACATCTCTCGCAAATTTTGAGCCTAGGTATATAAATTCTTTGACTTGTTCCACTCTTTTTCCTTCCACAAAAATCAAGCAATCTTTCATGTTTTTCTCTCTTTCAAAAACCATTACTTTCGTCTTATTTACATTCACTTTCATTCCTTTGCCTTTCAGCGCATCATGCATAATATTAACCATCAACTGCAACTCGTCCGCTGATGATGCAAGTATTACCTGATCATCAGCGTAAACAAGACATTTGAAAGTCAGATCAGTCATTTTTAGACTATACGCACCTTCTTGCAGTTCTTTCAAGCAACTGTCAATGTATAGGTTAAACAGCCACGGTGACGCTACACAACCTTGTCTCACACCTTTTTCGATATTAAAAAAGTCTGTGCAAGCTCCGTTGATTCTGACACAAGCACTGGATCCCTCATATAGAGATTTCAGTGCTCGTATCAAGTTGCTGCTTACTCCATACATGGACAATGTTGACCACAGTTCATTCCTCACCACTCTATCATAGGCCTTTTCCAAGTCTACGAATGCGCAATAAACTTTTTGACTCTTCGCCAAAAGTTTTTCAATTACGCATCGTAAGGAAAAGACCTGATCCGTGCATCCTCTTCCTTTCATAAATCCTGTTTGCACATTCCACATTTTCCCTTCAGTTTCATTCATCACTCTTTTTATCAAAACTTTCGCATACAATTTGCCGACGATGCTGAGCAAGCTTATGCCGCGGTAGGTAACTACGTCCTATATAAAGATGAATAAAAAAAAAGGTTAATAGGTGCAAAACTCCGAGATATTATATTATCTTATAGTCCGAGACTACCAGGACTTTAATTGGTCGTGCTAATTAGTGTCTAGCACATAGACCTTTTAGCCTTTTTGTTACCACCTCACTAAAAAGACAATGGGTTCAAAATTTCTTCCAAATTTAACATCAAAAATAGACACATTTTATTAAATTTATTCGGCCCTTTAGACCCTCCCCAGTTCCGTGCTTCGGAAGGCACATTAAGGCGTTGGTCCCGGTTGCCAATAAAATGGCGGTTTTTAAGCCAAGTTGAAGACCTTATGGGCGGCTTAAAAACTTTTAACAGCAGGTCGCCACAGCCTGCGCCTGTCCATTTCAACACGGCAATGGGCTCGCCACCTATTACGTGGGACAGGAATACACATGGTGAAGAGTGGGCATACAATATGTATGCCACTGCCACCCCTTAGTGGATAAGGCGTGATAGATAAATAAAATAATAATAATAATTGGTGCAAAACTCGAAGACGGCTAGATCAATTCGAGTAAATTATTTTATTTATTCCTAGAACTCTAAGGAAGTTTTTTATGGAAAGAAAAATTGGAAAAGAATCACAGAAAACAAGAACGGGAAAATTTCACCACGCGGGCGTGAACTAACAATCCTACTAATATTATAAACGCGAAATTTGTAAGAATAACTGTTTGTTACTCTTTCACGCAAAATCTACTGAATGGATTAAGATGAAACTTTACAATAATATAGCTTACACATTAGAATAACACATAGGCTACTTTTTATCCCGGGTACAAGGTCCTGTGGGAAACGGGAACGGTAACTAGGAATCTAATAATAATGTTAAAATTTCAGGCGACTGGCAAGAGACGCGGAAGCTAACATGGAGGCAGTCCACCCTCCTTTATTCCTGCGATTTGTGAATCTCCTGATAAACGACGGCATTTTCTTGTTAGACGAAGCTCTTGGTAACATGGCGCAGATACGCACATTACAAACTGCACAGTAAGTCTAAATTATTGTTTTATCTTTCATCCTTGCGGTATGGTAACTCAGTTTTCTGTAAACGATCACTGCGTTAAGCTACTTTTGCTATGGCTGGTCGTCGCTGAAGTGGTCGCTGCACTTGACCGCTTAGTGGCATTTCAAAGGAAGGCACGTTAAGCCGTTGGTCCCGATTGCCAGTAACATGGCAGTCGTTAAGTCAAGTTGAAGGCGGCTTGAAAAATTTCGACAGCAGGTACCACTACCAACGCCTGTCCATTTCAACACGGCAATGGGCTCACCACCACCTTACGTACAAAAATGCATATGTTGAAATGTGGTTCCCCTTCGGGGATAATAGTGTGATTGAAATTTCACTATACCACTGAAGTGGCAGACAAGCATTCGTTCCTCCTGATAGAAAGTTGTCACCGCAACCTATACATTCGCAACACCAGAGGTACTGCACTCAGCTGTCTTGCCTAATTCAAATAGTTATAAAAACAATTATTTTAACTGGGAACTACAACGCTTTTGGAAGTGAATAATTCAACAGGAACACACAATTAGACCTGGTAAGTGGGCTCATAAAGAGGAGCTCAAGAGGTCTGACAAGACGAGAGTTAAATCATAGTTTAACAATCAATTAAATTGGAACCCGGACTTAAAATGCAAATAAATAAAATATTGGACACTATTCACAGCGCCATCTAGCCAAAATTAAGCTAATAAAAGCTATAGGATCTAAACGACTAATAAACATACATACATATTTCTGTTGGATCGTACAAATCTTTATTTTGACCCGGGATACGAACCTACAACCTCTGCACTACAGTCGCATACACTACGTGTGGGCCACCGAGGCAGTCTGTGGTATTTGAAAGCACCCAGAAAAACTATAAATTCACTAGCTGACCCGCGCAACATCGTTAGCGCCACCAAAAATGTGATAATTAATAATAATAATAATAAATATTGTGGGACACTTTTCACACAGCGCCATCTAGCCCAAAGTAAGCTAATATTAGCTTGTGTTATGGGATCTAGATAACTGATAAACATACTTATATATTTCTTAATACATACATATTATAGATAAATAACACCCAGACACAGAATAAACCATCGTGCTCATCACACAAAGTTTTATCCTGGGTGGGAATCGAACCCACGACCTCTTGCGTAGCAGTCGGATGCACTCCCACCGCGCCACAGAGGCAGTCAAATGAAGAACCGCTCGACCGATTTTTTGCAAACTTTACATATACCATCTACTAAATAGTCCGAACAAAGCCTAAACATTTGGTTTGAATAGATGAGCCCGTTCTTGAGTTATAAAATTACAACGAAAAGTGACATTGATTTTTATATATATTGATTGATAAAAAGAATAATGAAATCTATTAATTTTCTACAGAGAATCGGACGGCTGGGCAAACTTATCGAGTCAAGAGCGCTCTCAGAATCTGTCAAACTTGTCCCACATCGGCATGTTGGCGCGGTTCGACAACATTCTCGGGCGGGACACTATTCGCACGTTAGTTCGTCTGTCGGCGCACGCGCCATACGTGTTCTGTCACCCGACTCTGGTCGAACGTATCGCGTCTATGCTCAACTACTTCCTGCTACACTTGGTTGGGCCGAATAAGAAGAATTTTAAGGTTAGTATGGTTATATTTATTCAATGTACTACATAATTTTTATACTATATACTTAGGTATTTTTGTCCATAAAAACTAATTAACTAACTATCTTCACGCTATATCACTGACAGGATAGTCAGAGAGGACAGATCGCCAGGCTTAGCGATCCATGCATACTTTCGCTGCCGACAGAATCATTATTCGCTTCATACATGCACTACTTTTGACTTTTCGGTTTTTGAGCAATCTGCTTATGTGATCCAATTAGGGGTATGATGTAATTTGATTATATTAATTGTATCACCTTTCTCTTCCAGGTAAAAGACATGAAAGAGTACGAATTCGATCCGGCAACCACAGTACTAGACATTTGCCGAATGTACGTGGAGCTCGGTTCCAACGAGAGGTTCTGTGCAGCTGTGTCCGATGATGGACGTTCGTACTCGCCGCAACTATTCACTTTGGCCGAGACTGTGCTGGGTAAACTATCGCATATTATTTTTCTTTCTTTGACTGCCTCTGTGGCGCGGTGGGAGCGTACCCGACTGCTTCGCAAGAGGTCGGGCGTTCGATTCCCACCCATTCAAAACTATGTGTGATAAGCACGATGGTTTTTTCTGTGTCTGGGTGTTATTTATCTATAATATTAATACATACGTATTTAGAAATATATAAGTATGTTTATCAGTTATCTGGTTACCATAGTACAAGCTCTGCTTAGTTTGGAATCAGATGATATTGTGTGAGTTGTCCCAACGATATCAATTTATTCCCACTTACTGCCCTCCCCACCCATGACATATTTCAAATATTGATGATGTTTACTGACATTTATGTTTACTGCTCCGCTTCTATGGGTGGTTCAGTAATGTTATATAGCCTATGGTCTTCCTTGATAATTTAGCTATACAAAAGTAAAATAATTTATTAATTTCAAAACAGTAGTGTCTGAGATTACCACATTTAACCAAACAAACGAATTGTTTATTGATTTAATAATTAAAGTATGCGGCTCAGCTGCTGGTAAGACGTCACCATAGCCTACCAACATTACCAAATTAAAAGTTAGTCTCCTCCAACTTTTATTTTTCTTTATTTTAGTGTGTTGCATATTGTATCCAGTTGCTCCAAACTCCACCTGGATTTGAAGCTTGGGGTGCACTATTATTTGACTCAGATGTGCATGTATAAAATGATAAATTAAAATGCATGAAGCGAAAGAAGTATGCATGGATCGCGAAGTCTGGCAATCTGTCCTGTCTGACTACCATGTCAGGGATACAATGTCAAGATAGTATTATTTGGCTGCTAGGAGCAGCAATCGTTTGGGATTTTCGACTGCCGTCGGGCCTTCCAACACGTAAGGGTGCATCTGTCGTTACCTCTACCGATGTTAGCAGGTGCACGTTGCAGGTCGCTTGGGCCCCGACGATCTTCGTGGGGCCTCCTTACACACACAATACATGCAATATTTTTAATACCACTAGTTTCTTTTTTAAGTAACTGTGGTGGCAGACAAGTATACGACCCACCTAATGGAAAGTGGTCACCGTAGCTTATGGACGTTCGCAACACCAGAAGTGCAGCACTTGCACTGCCGACCCTTTAAAAACCTTCTAAGACCCCTTTTCAAGAACCCCATACTGTAGACGTTCGGGAAAACCCAGGCAGGTAGTTCATTCCACAATCTAAGCGTACGCGGAATAAAGTCTTTATCGAACCTAACCGTATGTGAGCTCTCCGGACGCAAAGTGTGAGGGTGAACACCCTGTCTATGGCGAACAGTCTATGTCTACTGTGGTGGCAGACAAGCACGGTCCACTTGATGAAAAATAACCTGCAGACGTTTGCAAAACCAGAGGTGCGGCACTATAACCGCCGACCCTGCAAAATTTTCTAAGACCCCTTTTGAAGAACCCCATATTATAGATATTCGGAAAAACCCAGGCAGGCAGCTCATTCCACAATCTAAGCGTACACCGAAATTCTTAACCTTAAACCCCTTATTTCCAGTACGCATCGGCGGCGGCGGGTTAATAGGTTCACTTCGAGAGGTTGCAACCCGGGTTGAAACTTTCGCAGTTCTACGTCAACGTGATGAGGAGATCCTCGCGAATGCCCCTGAAGAGTTCCTGGACCCCATCATGAGCACGTTAATGATGGACCCGGTTATGCTGCCCAGCTCTCGGACTACTGTCGATAGGACCACGATTGCTCGGTAAGAAATATAATTCACACAATGCTATATAGAGCCTTCAAATTATTTCTTTTCATATTAGTGTATTCTTATTTGTTTCCATATCCTGAGTTTGTCGTATATATAAAAATCAATGCCACTTTTCGTAGTAATTTTATAACTCAAGAACGGGCTCATCTTTCCAAACCAAATGTTTATTAATTAGGCTTTGTTCGGACTTTTTAGTAGATCGTTTATGTGAAGTTTGCACAAAATCGTGCGAGCGGTTCTTCATTTATCACAGTTTTGGAGGCGCTAACGAAGTTGCGCGGGTCAGCTAGTTGTTTATATTTGTTTATTAATCACGCCTTATCCTCGAAGGAGTGGCAGAGGCAAATTAAAAAAAAATATTTATTAAGATTTATTTATTTGGAACAGACAAATTAACGATAAACAAGGTTTGATAGTGACTGCAGTAGTGAAAAGGTATCGGGTATAAAGGCGTGACAATATGTATGTATGTATTTACCTTTTTCTAAAATTGTTTCAGCCATCTTCTAAGCGACCAATCGGATCCGTTCAATCGTTCGCCACTGTCTATGGACCAAGTGAAATCCAACACTGAACTCAAAGCGAGAATTCACGCTTGGATCGCGGAACAAAAGCGAAATATTGCTCAAGACGATGTTAGTAATGGATGAAATAAAATTAAAAACTGTGTTTTATATCTTTGTACTTGCTGCCTAGTGAAGCGTTAGGTTAATTGAATGTGATTTACTAAATAATTATTTGATATTTGTCTTATAATGTGCCTCTTCAGTTCGTATCCAATTAAACGCAGGCTATATTGAGAAACTTCTAAACCTTAAAGTTTAGAAAAGTCTTATAAAACGGCTCTGTCTGTCCGTCCGTACATCTGTACGCGTCTATTTCTCAGGAATCTTAAGAGATAGAGACAAACGGTTTGTGGCATTCGATTCAGGACACCATGAATATGTGCTAAGGCGATTTTTTAAGTTTCTACCAATTCTGGTTTTGAATCTTGTTTCGGTTTAGAAGTCGTCTGATTAGTTAGTATCTATTAAGGTGCGTGCGATCATATAATAGATGATGTGTCATCCGCCAATACTCTTACGGAATATGAAATAACTTCTGTAACAAACTACAAATAGAAGCTTGTACTGTTCCACTTATTTATTATTTTAACCTGACCGGTTTCTCCTTACGGCATTTTCAAATATTAGCACATATTTTATCCAATAAATATTGGCTAACCTTTGAAAATACCGTAAGGCGAAACCGGTCAGGTTAAAATAATAAATAAGTGGAACAGTACAAGTGTTTTAGTTCAAGATGTGTAGCAAGTTCCACCAAGTGCCGTCAATCAACAGTGTAAACAGAACAACTAGAAGCTATCTGCAGAAGGTATTTCATAGAATATATTTCATAAGAGACTTCATGAAAAACTGATAAAATGCGTAGTGATTTTATTCTTATGAGTAGCAAACGCCTCGCGGTTTCGCCTGCGTATTTCCTGTTCCCGCAGGAATACAGGGATAAAATGTAGCCTAACTTACTCATTATAATATCAGCTATCTGCCAGTGAAAGTCCCTTGAAACCTTCGGTCCAACCAATTCAGAGATTAGCGAGAACAAACAGACAGGCAGAAAAATATTTTTAAATTATTTTCTTTTTAGTTTCGTAAATACTTTCATATGCATTTAGTGAAAAGTTTTTAATATAGAATAACAGAGAAACTTCAATTTTAGTTATCAGTATATATATATATATAAGGATGGTATTATACTTATCAAATATGTTTATCCAATGTACACTGAGCTTAAAAGTTGGCTGGATATCATAAAGTCTATTCCGTGAACGTTTACATCTATATTTACACAAATTACACTAGATGGCATTCTTTTTTAAGTGACTGAATAGTTATCAAGTAATTGTAAAACCATAATGTCTATTATACCGTGAATGCTTACATCCATATTTACACAAAATACACTAGATGGCACTATTTTTCAATTTTATCCTTGAAATTTCTCTACGTAAAGGTGGAAACAATTATATACTACTCACATTGTATTCATTTTGCCTTTCGCATTTCATCAATCATATCTCATTGTGAGATTTTTGCATTACCGTTAACGGTGGGTAACTTAAACTTTTATCCCTACCTTATCAAAATAATGTTTGTTGCATGCTAATGCCCTCGGCTTGGTCTGCGTGGACTTCGTGGTCCACTTTCTCCGTTTCACACAGAAATGTGAAAAATTTGAAAGAGTTTTTATCCTGGATAACCAGTATAACTTCTTTCTCTCTCTCTAGGATGTCAGCTACCAGGTCACTGTATGAAATTTCAGCCAAATTGGGTCAGTGCTTAGAGCATGATCGATGTTCAATAAACAAACTGACTTTTAAATAAAACCTACCATAGGTGGTAACACTACACTATACCACACTTAGGTGGTAAGCTTTTGACAACTAGTCTTTGTCGATTAAAAATAAAACAACTTATAATGGTTTATTTTTGTAATTAAATAAATTACTATAGGGGGAAAAATTAAAAAGCTTGAAAACTCGTAAAAATATTTTTTTATAATTGAACTTAGCTTTACTAGTATAAGTTTCTTTGATGGCCTTAGCTTAAGTGTTCGTTTCCAAAATCGGAAAGAAAATTGAAGCTTAGATTAGGCCGAATTAAAATTAACATGACATTACATTATCATAGAAGTGTAAAGTGTATTCTTTAAAGATCCATCCGTCAACCAAATGTAAAATAACTATATAATATATTGTAGTGGTTTGTCGGTATAAAACCATTTGCCTCATACTCCCTAATCATGGTTTGACGCTGCAATGTGCTTATCAGTGGTTTCCTGCCAGTTCTATGTCGGTGTTGTAACGAACCTTCTTCCTCAAATCGTCGCAACCATAAAGCAACTGCTTTTCTCTGCAATAAAACTGAAATAAAGTAATAATTTGTATTATACTTATATATACCTAATAATAAATTGTCTGGTGAGTGTACCAGTGGGACCTTTACAATATCTCCGGGGCTCAAGCAACCTCACCTGCTTGCGGCGCACCAGTTGATCAAAAGATGAGGGAACGACGCAGTATTGGGAGGTCAGACGGCAGTTACTCGCAATAATGCCGAAGTTATAAAAGTAAAAATATAGCTGCTTATTTAGAGGGGTCCGTATTGGGTTGCATAAATTTTAGAGGCATAACTTAAAACTGCATAACGTTTTTTGGCATACTCTTCGTTTCGCATAACGTTCAAACAGAATAAATCATTAGGCATACTTTATTTTCGCATAACTTTTTTATAATAATGATATACCCGCATAAAATGTTTACGCTTAATTTTTTTTATAATAACATTTATTGGCATATCACTCACTCTCGCATAAAGATTACAAGCCATACATATAGAATACCATAATGTTAATGAGTACATATTTTTATTTTTTATTTTTAAGCTTGAACTGTCTAAGATTGAAATGCCCACTGATTAAAAATGTCGATAGTCACTATACTGAAGTTCAAAATTTCAACACTTATACAACGTGCTACAGAAATGTGTAGTCATATTTGACCGTCGGTACGCATGTCTGATAACTAGAGCCTATGCTCCGCCACGATTGCGAAATGTCAATAAAGTCACGGCCTCGGTAATTTCATACAAATTTAAGAAAATCCTTTTTTTTTCGATACTATAATGAAATAATTACGTCGCAACACTAACTAAACACCTAATTTCAATTACGTTCATTGACCTGCGCTCAGCTGTGAGAGTTATGTACGCCCGGTAATTTACCTACTCGATACAATTCAGACACAGTGGCGTCATATCTTTGCATTTGCGGTCTGGTGTTTCTGGTGTTGGAGTTCAATGAAAGAGACCAAGTCTGTCCAAGACTACATTCACTAAATAACACAAATAACTCGATGTTCACTTTACATAACAAAACTCCATTACAGTAAAGATTCGATATGTTCAGCCTGCTGCTTAATCGCCCCCATGAAATGAACCTGTTTGGTAGGTAAAACTGATTTACCATGTACCTAAAATATTTCACAGATGGAAATACCGCCACACCGCGCCAAGTTAAACATAACTTTCTCCATACAGACTAAATACTATCAGCGGCACCCACACAACGCATGTTACTATGAAGAAATGAAATTCGGAAGTGACAGTGTTGCCATTTTTCAAAGCCTATGTACCTCTGCTAAAAAAGCTTTGAAAAAAATACACAGTTGTCAATTGGGTACATTTGATTCCAAAAATCCAAAATAAATCACCACTAATTAATACACCATATTTAGAGCATAAAAACATATAAAACACGTAAAAATAACCTAATATTTTTTTTCTGGATGTCTCTCGATACTCTACGTTAGGATAGCTTATTTTTTGTTATTGTTAAAAACGAAAAAAATTAATCAACTTCGATATGTCAAATCACCTACGCAGGATGAGATGCGGACTTAAGCTAGTTCATTCAGCTAAGTACCTTCTCAATTATGCCAGCTTTCAATTAACGAAAACCGCTTTCAAATCCATCCATCCGTTGATGTTATGATACCAGAGATAAACTCAAACAACTAGTGATGAAACTTATTATCAGTGATCATTGTGATCAAGCTTCAAAGTTCAGTTCCCGTTTACTAGGTAAAAATCCATTAAATGATAATACTGTATACGGTACGGAATTTTAGGTATACCTAAAATTCGACGATTTCGAAAATGCATACGGTTAAATGAGGGCGTTTAATAAGCCTCTGCCTACCCCTTCGGGGATAAAGGCGTGACAATATGTATGTATGTAAAATTCGACCGCCACCGCCTTTGTAAAGTACCGCCGCGCACGACTCGTCTATATCTCCTAATGTACCAGGAGTAAACTTATTATTTACGCAAATAAATACCTGATTCTGATTCTGATACGCATGAATTTATTTGGTTCCGTACAGATAAGTTGTTGAAAACATTAACGCAATACTTTTTTTTGTTGTAATATTTGCCGGATACGTGTTTCTTTAGATCTTTCTTCATTTTAGTGTCTTCCCAGTTGCTTCAAAATCGTAAATTGATTTGTAGTCTAGGGTTCACTTTTATTGGGCTGCAAGGAGAAACTATAATTTAACTTTTTGTTTTTAGCATTACTGGTAGCGACTTCCGTCTGACCGTTGCCATATCCATTAACATGATGGTTCTGCACAAGTAAATTCATTTAAAAATTCAACTGAGTATCGTGATGTCGCGGCAAAACCTGTGACACACCGGGATACCATTCAAATCTAATGAAAAAAGTTGTCTCAAAATCGGTGAGACTGTTTAGGCTACAGTAAGTCACAATGGAACGTATTTAAATTAAACAATGGATTTAGGCGTAGTTTTCATCAGTACGTAGATTTTTTCCAATATTTTCTAAACATTTTCTTGTAATTAAATTATCAGAATCATAATAAAACACTAGATGGTATCGAGAATAAAACACTATGCAAAGCCGTGCGGCACGGGCGTATAGTTAGTTATGAATAAAGCACACAGATAGAATATATAAATAAAATACAAAAAGAAAGTAGGTAGATTAAAACGAGCTATTCTATTCTGGCACATCGCCGGCCGCTGCCGCGGCCCGCTCGCTTCACACGCTCGGCTCGCGCGTTGTGGTCGCAAGTGACCTAACACTCCTCCTCGCTTCGCTCGTCGTCGTACCTATTTACGACTTTGCTCAAGAATAGTCTAAAAAAATAACACTTAAAATATCGTTTTATATATTACAGTTTAAAAACTTAGCTATGAGAGAGATGATTATTTACAATGGTGTCTTATAACTAACTATCTTCACGCTGTATCCCTGACGGGGTAGTCAGAGAGGACAGATCGCCAGGCTTCGCGATCCATGCATACTTCTTTCGCTTCTTCGAGATTCATCAATCGCTTCATACACGCACGTCTGGGTATCCGAGTACTTTTGACCTTTCCGTTTTTGAGCAATCTGCTCACGTGGTCTTCATATGTAAGTCTCGGCCTACCCTGACTCCTTCTACCCTCTACTTTTGAACAATATATATTCTTCGTCAATCGTTCCTCACTCATTCGTTGGACGTGTCCAAACCAACGGAGCACGCCCTTTTCCAGCTTAACGCTGACACTTTCATTCAAACCTGCCAAATTGCGTATCACTTCGTTACGTATTCGGCCAGCCAAGGTAACGCCGCACAACTTTCGAAGTGATCGCATCTCCACAGCATTCAATTTACTTTCATGCATCTGCTGACATACCCAGGTTTCACTACCGTAAAGCAAAGTTGGCACTAGCACTGCATTATGAATCGCCAGTCGTGCTTCTTTTACGATGCTTTGTCGCTTTACTAACTGGGACAAAGCACCGTTAACTTTGTTTCCGGCAGCTACTCGCCGTTCCACATCCGAATCACATCTTCCATCCGCGCTAAACATACTTCCTAAATACACAATTTCATTCACTTGCTCTAGACGTTCCTGGTTTACCCTAATCTCGCATTTAGTTCTTACGTCACCTCTTTCAAATACTAGAACCTTAGTTTTACTTGCATTCAAGCTGATAATAATAATAATAATAATTAATATTCTTAGTCAAATTATTATTCATTTATGATTTAAACGGTTATCCATACCTCCATTATGCGTTTTGTATTTTATGATAAATTATCTTTAGATAAATTATCTGCGTAGTGCCATCTAGTATAATAATAAGAAACATTTTGTTTTTAGTTTAATTTTGTTGTTTCGTTTGCGCTAGATGGCGCAATTTCTAGCTTCAAAACAATCTCATTTAGAATTGTCCACGCAATTTTGTAGGCGTGTGTACATTTGATCAAAGAAATTGGACAACTCCATCAAATGTAAACTAATATATTTGATGAAGTCGTCCAAGTTCTTTGATCAAATGTACAAATGTAATACTACCCTAAATCAGATTATTTCCGTTCTCTGTGTAGCCTGCGCTTAGATAATATTAGGTATCTGTATATTTTATATTACCTAAGTTTTGCAATACATATCACTTGATGTGTGATATTCTGATGTAATTTATTTCATCTATATTTCAATATAGTTTCTATTTCTTTTGGTGCAAGTTTCCTTCTAGTGAGTTTATGTTAAGTTGTTTATATAGTGCCAGTCTATATATTGTGATAAATTACTATGTTCATTCTGTAATTTAGTATCGCGAAAATTAGATATAATATTGATTATTATTAATATATTCCTTGAAATTTCATTTTTTGTATTATTTTTACCTTTTTTACATCAACTAAATTACTTTGTTACAAATTATGGTGGTTATTGTGTACGCGCATTGTATCATAATCAAATTAAATCCGGTTTGCAACACGGCAAATAAAATAAGTCCATCAAATTCTATAGCCCTTCTCAGTGTTTCAGAATCGGATGTACAATCGATCCTCTTACAACTTCCCCCAAACTGCGCTGTAGGATGGGATGGTATTTCTGCGCAAATACTCAAACAATCTCACCAGATACTTTTACCAGCCATCACTCACATATGTAACCGTGCCATAGAAACAGGCACCTTCCCCTATGCCTTCAAGAAGGCAATTATTTATCCGATCTATAAGAGTGGAGATAAGGACGCTGTTAATAACTGTCGTCCTATAGCAGTACTCTCTACCTTGTCCAAAATATTAGAAAAAGTGCTAAATAATGCACTACAGAACTAACTAACTATCTTCACGCTGTATCCCACACTACAGAACTATCTTGAAAAATTTAACTCTTAGCAAAAAATCAATACGGTTTCCGACAGGGTATTTCGACAGAAGATGCAGTTCACGACTTAACAAGCGACATCGTTGAGAACTTAGATAAAAGAGTAAAATCCCTTTGCATCTTCCATACCTTAGACAGGCCTTCGATACGGTTTCTATTCCGATACTATAGGCAAAGATCGATAAGATAGGAGTACGTGGAACATCAAATAATATACACTCATTTGCAAAAAAAAACGGGCGGTTTCGATTTTCTTGGCTGAAAAAAATAAAATACCAAAAAGGTTTTAATCATAATTTAAAAAAATTAAAAGCACTATATTACAACTAAAAGGTTAGTATACCTTTTTATTCCTCCCGTGCCTCGCGAAATCCCGTTCATCAATACAAAATTATGTGTTCAACGCGTGTTAGTTTAAAACAAAGGTTTTAATCATTTGAACATGTTACTGGCCAGTTATAAAAGTGCCATAATGTTTATAAGAGTACATTCCAAATTCAAATATTTGACTGAGCTTGGTTTTCAAAGAAAACAACTTTTAACTACATTTTGTGGCGCGATTTCCCTATAGTTAATAAACTAACTAACTAACTAACTATCTTCACGCTGTATCCCTGACGGGGTAGTCAGAGAGGACAGATCGCCAGGCTTCGCGATCCATGCATACTTCTTTCGCTTCTTCGAGAATCATCAATCGCTTCATACACGCACGTCTGGGTATCCGAGTACTTTTGACCTTTCCGTTTTTGAGCAATCTGCTCACGTGGTCTTCATATGTAAGTCTCGGCCTTCCCTGACTCCTTCTACCCTCTACTTTTGAACAATATATATTCTTCGTCAATCGTTCCTCACTCATTCGTTGGACGTGTCCAAACCAACGGAGCACGCCCTTTTCCAGCTTAACGCTGACACTTTCATTCAAACCTGCCATATTGCGTATCACTTCGTTACGTATTCGGTCGGCCAAGGTAACGCCGCACAATTTTCGAAGTGATCGCATCTCCACAGCATTCAATTTACTTTCATGCATCTGCTGACATACCCAGGTTTCACTACCGTAAAGCAAAGTTGGCACTAGCACTGCGTTATGAATCGCGATTCGTGCTTCTATTACGATGCTTTGTCGCTTTACTAACTGGGACAAAGCACCGTTCACTTTGTTTCCGGCAGCTACTCGCCGTTCTACATCCGAATCACATCTTCCATCCGCCCTAAACATACTTCCTAAATACACAATTTCATTCACTTGCTCTAGACGTTCCTGGTTTACTCTAATCTCGCATTTAGTTCTTACGTCACCTCTTTCAAATACTAGAACCTTAGTTTTACTTGCATTCAAGCGGAGACCCATACTTTCACACCCCTCTTTCATATTAGTGACTAATGCCTGTAGGTCGGCTTCTGATGAGGCCATGAGCACCGCATCATCAGCGTACAGCAGACAGTTTACTGTAAAGTCACCCAAATTCACACCCATATTAAAATCTTTCAACTTCTGTAGGCAGCTGTCCAGATACACTATGAACAGCCAGGCGGACATGACACATCCCTGTTTGACGCCTGTACAGACATCAAAAAGAGGTGACACATCCCCCCCTACTCGCACGCAAGCCTTACAGTCCCTATAAAGCGACTGTATTGCCCGCAGTAGCGAGCCGTCCACAACATATCCTGGCAGCAAGTCCCACAGCGTTTCTCTCACAACGTTATCAAATGCTTTCTCTAGATCCACAAAAGCGCAGAAAACCTTCTGGCTAAGAGCCAGAAACTTTTCCGCGATCATGCGGAGAGAAAACACTTGATCCATGCAACCTCTTCCACGTCGGAATCCGCATTGAGCCTCCCATAAATACCTTTCAGACTTTTCTTGCATTCGTGCCGTTATAACCTAAGAGTTAATATCGACTCTAATTAAGTTTTTGTAAATTTTTATTAAATTATCTGATGTCCTTGACATTTAAATATTGTTATTATTTCAAGTATTGTTATTGCTATTTAGCAATCTCGAAAATGGTAGATAACGTGATAAAAGCGAGCAAAATTATTGCGCTGCTTGAAGAAGGTTACAGCCAATGCTTCGTGGCTCAGAGGCTAAATGTGAGTCGGTCGACAGTTCAAAGGACCTAGCAGCGCTATCAAGAGACCGGTTCCGTCAAGAGATGGCCTGGTTCTGGCAGAAAGACATGTACCGAGCCACGGGATGATCTTTTTCTAGTTAGTCAAGCGTTGAGAAATCGCAAATCTTCTTAGGTGGACCTCAAGAAGAGCCTCGAAGAAGTATGAAATGTGCAAATTAGTCTATGGACG
The DNA here is from genome assembly GCA_948477245.1 of Thumatha senex. NCBI lineage: Eukaryota > Metazoa > Arthropoda > Insecta > Lepidoptera > Erebidae > Thumatha > Thumatha senex. The sequence goes on from OX419735.1 coordinate 12,721,597, forward strand.
GTCAGGAGGAGGCTTCTCGCTGCTAATATACACAGTCATCGCCCGGCACGTGGCCCTAAATTACTCCGTGGACATCAGTTGCCAGGCTTAGCTTCGCTCGAAATTGTGTGTCATGGACTCATGAAGACTGGGATAGGGTATTGTTCTCTGATGAAGCCAGGATATCTCTGCATGGTGAAAACCGACGTCGGCTAGTGCTACGTAGACGAGGAGAACACTTTGCAGAGGCATGTTTTGAAGAAATCACACCTTATGGAGGGGGCTCTGTTATGTTTTGGGCAGGAATAAATTCTATGGATCGTACGGAGTTAGTCTTCATCGAAAACGGTACACTGACTGGACACCGATACACAACGGAAGTTCTAATTCCTTATGCACAACCCGCTATAACCGCTCTTGACGAAAACTCAATTTTTATGGACGACAACGCTCGCGCCCACCGGTCTGGCGATGTGGAAGCGTATATGCTAGAAGTCAGAATTCGTCGTTTGGACTGGCCAGCTAGAAGTCCGGACCTCAATCCCATAGAGCATGTCTGGGACGTTCTGAAGCGACTAGTGAGATCAGTGCAGCCGGCTCCGCAGACTTCAGAGAGCTAAAGAATGTGATTATCGCGGAGTGGGAACGTATTCCCCAAGAAACAATAAAAGATATACTCGCTAGCATGCCCAGACGAATGCAAGCCGTGATTTCAGCAAGAGGGGGTCACACTCAATACTAAACTTTTATCTGCTTTTAATGTATTCAAGAAAAACAAAGAAATTAACGCGTTTCATTTTTATTTAGCGAGCAGGTACAATAATAGTGTTTTGAGCTTAAACATTATTTCTCAATAATTTATTCAAAATGTTATGATAAAACTGATGAAAACTATTCCTTCCTAATTAATTTATAAAATTCTGAGGATAACAATACCTAAAATTGTCAAACAAACTAATAGTAACTATAAAATAGTTCTTTGCTTAAGTGCCCGTTTTTTTTGCAAAAGAGTTTATTTAAAGATTATCTGCACTCTAGAAAACAAATCGTTAAAATAGATGAATATAACAGTAACGAAGAAGAGGTACTATGTGGCATTCCCCAGGAAGTATTCTTGGCCCTACTCTCTTCCAAATATATATTAACGACGTCTGCACAATGTCTCTTCCTTATACACAGATCTATACATACGCAGATGATACGGCAATTCTTGTTTCTGGACCAAACTGGCACTCCGTCAAGGAAAGAACTGAGTATTCCTTGTCAAAAATAATGAAGTAGTTAAATGATAATTGGCTTACCTTAAACCTGACGAAAACCACCTACATACCTTTTGCACTAACTAAAATAGGTAACCCACCGGCATACTTCTCCATCAAAGTCCACAATTGTCCCGTCCAACGCACTAGACTGAGTACGCGCTTAAGCTTCGCAGAAATTAGTTCCACTTGTACCTGCTACCAACTTACTCGGACTAAATTTGCTAAATACTTGGGCGTACAAATTGACAGTGCCCTAAGATGTGACAAACAAATAGATTTAATGAATACCGGAACAAGGCGCTTAATAAATATATTTAAATCTTTACGGGTCTGTACACCATTTGAAAAACTTAAAACGATATATACTGATTTATGTCAGTCTGTCCTCCAGTACTGCATAGCGGTGTGGGGGGGCGGCAAAAACCTACATCATGGGCCTAAAGAGAGCACAAAGAGCCGTGCTAAAAGTAAGGACTAGGAAACCCTACCTATACCCTTCCAGACAGTTGTACATGCATACAGAGATACTTACAGTTCGTCAGCTTTTTGTTCTCAAAGTTGTAATGAAGAAGCATAAATGTGTACCCCAACAGACCCAAAGAAGCGAAGTATAAAGCCTATATTTCCAGTTTTACCTTGTAATATCTCTTTTGGGAGAAATCAATACACTAGTCTAAGCTGCAAAATATATAACACAGTAAATAAAACACTTAGAATTTCTGAAGCAAGTAGATGACAAACAAAACATAAAGTATGGCTAAAACAATATGGCTAAAACAGTTAGACTACAACAAAACAGAAGACCTACTCAAATACCTCGCATAACTCATAGGCACACACACACACACACACACACACACACACACACGCGCGCACATAATTATTATGTTACTTCTTACTATGTAGTGGCCAAATGTATTCATTTTGACTGTGTTTCATGAACTGTGAATCTGAACACTGCTTTCCAAAACACAGGCAATAATAGCCTAGTTTGGGAACCAGCATTCAACCATCATTCAAATCATTCAAGACAAAAATGTAACTGCCAACTCACTAGATGGGCCCCTTATACAATCGCCATAGGCATGATAAGCCTGGAAGGCGACAGAGGGCAACAGCGATGTGAGCGGCTTAGGGTGTCGAGCGGTGCGGCGCCGGTTTCACCTTCGCGGGACAGGCCCGGAGCGGGCTTCCCCGTAGTTATGCTCTTGAAAATGACACTTCCACCCTCGAGCATATAGCTCTGGCTCCCTCCCTCTGACCAGCCAATTAAGGCAAGCCAGAGTTGAGATATGCTGCACTCTCGGGAGTAGCACTCTCACTGCTCTCCCGTTAGGCCATTAAATCCTAACCGGTGCAGAAGGGCAACAAAACTCTGAGGAATCGGGACCGATGTGTAGCCACGCACATTCAGCTCGCCACAAGCTGCCCTGCGGATGTGAGCCTTTCCATAACTTACTGATACATTTTTTTTTGGTATCAGAAAGTGGATAACTCAAAAAGCGAATCTACTGTGCCCTTATAGGGTTGCGTTAATCCTATAAAAGATAACGACTGTCCTCGAGGGGTTTATTATTATTATTATTATGTATGTATTTAGAAATTTATAACTAAAACTAACTAACTATCTTCACGCTGTATCCCTGACGGGGTAGTCAGAGAGGACAGATCGCCAGGCTTCGCGATCCATGCATACTTCTTTCGCTTCTTCGAGATTCATCAATCGCTTCATACACGCACGTCTGGGTATCCGAGTACTTTTGACCTTTCCGTTTTTGAGCAATCTGCTCACGTGGTCTTCATATGTAAGTCTCGGCCTTCCCTGACTCCTTCTACCCTCTACTTTTGAACAATATATATTCTTCGTCAATCGTTCCACACTCATTCGTTGGACGTGTCCAAACCAACGGAGCACGCCCTTTTCCAGCTTAACGCTGACACTTTCATAAAAAAAAAATAGAAATAATAATAATTTTAGAAATTTATAAGTATGTTTATCAGTCATCTGGTTACCATAGTACAAGCTCTGCTTAGTTTGGAATCAGATGACGTTGTGTGCGTTGTCCCAACGATATTTATTTATTTATATATATATCCATCACGCCTTATCCCCGAAGGGGTGGCAGAGGCATATTATATGCCCACTTTTCACCGTGTGGATTCCTGTCCCACGTAATAGGTGGTGAGCCCATTGCCGTGTTGAAATAGACAGACGCAGGTTGTGGCTACCTGCTGTTGAAATTTTTAAGCCGCCCATAAGGCCTTCAACCAGGCTTAACGACTGCCATTTTACTGGCAACCGGGACCAACAGCTTAACGTGCCTTCCGAAGCACGGAAACGCTCGCAAATGTAAATGCCACAAAGTGGTCACCCATCCGAGTACCAGCCATAGTGAAAGTTGCGTATCTCAGTGATCGTTTACAGAACACTGACACCGCGGGGCCACGAGCGCTTCTAAGTTATAGCAAGCAAGTTAAGCATATTTATTTATTCTACTTCTATTGTTACTTTTTCTGTAACAGACTACTTTGTTGTACAACGGCATCTTCAATATCTATGAACAAGTTCAATTTTAATCGCATTGGTAATCGGCATATCGGCATTCATCATTTTTTTTTTAATTTATTGTGTTTTGGATTACAAGCTTCAAATCTAACTTGGACTCGCTTAACGCTGACACTTTCATTTAAACCTGCCATATTGCATATCACTTCGCTACGTATTCGGTCGGCCAAGGTTACGCCGCACAATTTTCTTAGTAATCGTATCTCCACTGCATTAAACTTACTTTTATGCATCTTCTGACATTCCCAGGTTTCGCTACCGTAAAGCAACGTTGGCACTAGCACTGCGTTATGAACCTCTCTAGACGTTCCTGGTTCACCCAAATCTCGCACTTAGAAAGAAAACACTTGATCCATGCAACCTCTTCCACGTCGGAATCCGCATTTCCTCCCACAAATACCTTTCAGACTTTTCTTGCATTCTTGCCGTTATAATATTTGAAAACATCTTACTAGCTAAACTGACCAAGCTGATCACCCTCTGTAGCCTGGCGACCCGTCCTCTCTGACTACCTTGTCAAAGATAAAGCGTGAAGATAGTTAGTTAGTTTACCAAAAACCATTTTTAAAAATATCTCGCATCAAAGGCCACATCTAGTAAAGTTTACTTTAAAATCCTTTGAATTGAAACTAATACCCATCTGGCGCGCCACGACAGACCCCGATGTAATTAGGTATAAACTGTAACAGAGAAACCAGCGTCAACCCACTTCAACCTTGAATTTGAATTTGTTGACATATGGAGATGGCATGTTGTTCTATATGAACTATTAGATTTACAAAAATGACCTAAATCTACATTGTACTCATAAACTTATAGCCTTCTTGCTATAACTTACTTGTAATGTAAAATACACAACAATATAGGTATTTGACTTAGTTTGGGCAACATAAAAATGTGACGTCATAGCAATGCTTGACCGTGGCCGTTCGCCATTTTAGGTTCTCATTGTTTTAGGTACGTAAACTGACAAAGCGAGTACTTAGAACTGCCCTACGAATCATTTTCATATCGATTTTTCAAATATGAATTGTAATGCTATAATTTTAAACCGGGCTCTTTTTAATTTACGTTGCCAAAAAATTACAGTAAAAGAAAAATGTGACTGGACAATAGCAAAGTGAAAAACTCATATAAAATCAATTTTATATCTGTCATTTCTCTTCATTTAGAAGAATCGTGTTTTATTCGTACTCTAAATATTACGACATTACGAGACGATACCGTACAATTATTAACATTATTAGTAAATATTTTACTTAACTTATCCCAAAGCTTCGCTCATGTAGATTTATATACTTTGTCCCTTTTATTGTTCAAAAGTGATTGAAATTTTGCTATTAATTAATATTAAGTTACAAGTAAATAAATCTGACCCATAGTTATATAAGAGTACATACTTCTAGTTCAAATCCTCTTTAAAATGTATATAAACCTTTTTTTAGGCAAATTAAAAAATTTTTCATCATCTGTAAAGTGATTTAAATATGATTTAAAATATCTTTATTACTTGAATGAATATTTCAATCCGAGCATTTTTGAAATTTTGAGAAATAAACAAATAAATGCACCTATTAGTAGGAATATATGTAATAGAAATAGTACTTTAATAATTTAATAGTAAAGACTACTTAGCCTCGCGGAATGATTTTAATATGAAAGAGAGATACAAGCTGCAGGAAGTTAACACGAAGGCACTGATAGAAGAAGCTCGTGAAAGGTGCAGAATGAAAGCGGATGAAAGGTTGTCGTCCAATTTCCGGGATAATGCCAAGCTCTTCTGGAAAGAGGTAGGCAAGACCCGGAGTTGTTCGGCAATCTGCAGTATGAATAAAGTGCTTAGTGTTAACAATGACGTCCTAACAGACCAAAGTGACGTCCTGCAGAGATGGAGTGAATATTATGGAAAGATGTATGCAAGAAAAGACAGAGATGCCACATCGGGAAGTGGAGCTCACTTCGATGCTCCGGATCCCGATGTCATTGAAGTCATTAGTATGAAAGAAATAGAACAAGCGATAAGAAGTATGAAATGTGGTAAGACTGCGGGAAAAGACAGAGTTACTGCTGAGATGATCAAGTACGGTGGGTCGCGTGTCTGGGACATACTATGTCTGTTATGCAACTTGTGCTGGCGGACGGGTGAGGTCCCAGATGACTGGCGAGTAGCAGTTGTAGTACCTATTTACAAAGGGAAAGGCTCGCGCCTAAACTGCTCCAGCTACAGGGCGATCAGCTTGGTCAGCTTAGCTAGTAAGGTGTATGCAAAGGTTATAACGGCACGAATGCAAGAAAAGTCTGAAAGGTATTTATGGGAGGCTCAATGCGGATTCCGACGTGGAAGAGGTTGCATGGATCAAGTGTTTTCTCTCCGCATGATCGCGGAAAAGTTTCTGGCTCTTAGCCAGAAGATTTTCTGCGCTTTTGTGGATCTAGAGAAAGTATTTGATAACGTTGTGAGAGAAACGCTGTGGGACTTGCTGCCAGGATATGGTGTGGACGGCTCGCTACTGCGGGCAATACAGTCGCTTTATAGGGACTGTAAGGCTTGCGTGCGAGTAGGGGGGGATGTGTCACCTCTTTTTGATGTCTGTACAGGCGTCAAACAGGGATGTGTCATGTCCGCCTGGCTGTTCATAGTGTATCTGGACAGTTGCCTGCAGAAGTTGAAAGATTTTAATATGGGTGTGAATTTGGGTGACTTTACAGTAAACTGTCTGCTGTACGCTGATGATGCGGTGCTCATGGCCTCATCAGAAGCCGACCTTCAGACATTAGTCACTAATATAAAGGAGGAGTGTGAAAGTAAGGGTCTTCGCTTGAATGCAAGTAAAACTAAGGTTCTAGTATTTGAAAGAGGTGACGTAAGAACTAAATGCGAGATTAGGGTAAACCAGGAACGTCTACAGCAAGTGAATGAAATTGTGTATTTAGGAAGTATGTTTAGCGCGGATGGAAGATGTGATTCAGATGTAGAACGGCGAGTAGCTGCCGGAAACAAAGTTAACGGTGCTTTGTCCCAGTTAGTAAAGCGACAAAGCATCGTAAAAGAAGCACGAATGGCGATTCACAACGCAGTGCTAGTGCCAACTTTGCTTTACGGTAGTGTAACCTGGGTATGTCAGCAGATGCATGAAAGTAAATTGAATGCTGTGGAGATGCGATCACTTCGAAAATTGTGCGGCGTTACCTTGGCCGACCGAATACGTAACGAAGTGATACGCAATATGGCAGGTTTGAATGAAAGTTTCAGCGTTAAGCTGGAAAAGGGCGTGCTCCGTTGGTTTGGACACGTCCAACGAATGAGTGAGGAACGATTGACGAAGAATATATATTGTTCAAAAGTAGAGGGTAGAAGGAGTCAGGGTAGGCCGAGACTTACATATGAAGACCACGTGAGCAGATTGCTCAAAAACGGAACGGTCAAAAGTACTCGGATACCCAGACGTGCGTGTATGAAGCGATTGATGAATCTCGAAGAAGCGAAAGAAGTATGCATGGATCGCGAAGCCTGGCGATCTGTCCTCTCTGACTACCCCGTCAGGGATATAGCGTGAAGATAGTTAGTTAGTTAGTTACTTTATTGCATGCTATCCAAAAACATCTTTGAAGAATTAAATGCATTTCAATTTTATTTTCAATTTTATTCAAAATTAAAAGCCCTTAAATTATCGCCGGTCGAATCTCGGTCATACAAATATACAATAGGGCAGCACTACGGAAAGGCGGCATTTTTTTTATTAGTATGATTAGTACACGTTTGTTTTATAGGTATGCCATCTTCATACGATTCAGTACTCAGAGTTAAAACGACATTTGGCGGGAAGAGTGACAAGTGCGGACGCTTGCTATAAATTATTTTCTAAAACTAGTGCATTTATCTTGTTTTATGTGCGGCAGTGGTGGTTTCTTGGACATAAAAGTTGTGTTAACGTGCTATAGTGAAAGACAATGATATATATGCAGTGAAATGCTATTTTCTCTCTTGCCGCGAAACGTCCACTGACAACCTTAGTATAAGAATCACCATTATACTAAGGACCAGGACGGACAATGAGGACACGACATCGACTGGACAGGACTAATTAGAAGATAAGATTGAAGAAATATGATATAAAAAAAATAAGATTTGGCTAAAAGGTCTTAGGAACCAGGCCATTAAATAATTTAAAAAAAAAACAGAGATAAAACCCCACATACCCAGAGACAATGACAAATATCGTATTTGACATGGCGGAGTAATCAGCTGTTAATTGCTATGCAAACGATTATTATAGTGTTTTCATTTCATTAGGTATTATTTTTTACTTGATATATACAAATGAAGCCTTTTTCCTTGTGAAATATATCCCACGGAGATATTTGAGTTATTGTATTTAGTGATTTACTGTCGTAAAAAAGGAATGGCGCGATGTCCCTTGTCATCTGTCAGCTTCATTCATTCTTCCATTGTGCAGAAAAAATGTGACTTGTTCACTTTGTAATTTTGTTTTTAGTCATTAAGTGATCGTTGAATAATAGTTACACCCGTTAATGTATCCCAGTACTTAAAAGAAAGTATTTAGCATCGTATTACACAATAAGAACCTTCGTAATAGCTCTACTGTCCCGTTTACCCAACTCGATATATTCCGTATACAAAGAGCTTGACTGTGTTTGGCGCGGCGTCAGCGAATGATTATTTGCGCAGTGATATTTTCATGATAAGTTTGATGAAGAAATAATTTTATAATTGTGAAGTGCGAAAGTTAGTTAAGATGTCGGGCCGTATGAGGAAGCAGTCGGATTGCCCTGTGGCGAAACAGGGGCCGATGAGGGCAACTCTGCCGGTGTCTTCTGTAATGAAACAGAAGAAAAACGCCGGTAATAGTCCAACTTTGTCACCCACTAATGTCTGGCGGCGAATATCTCCTGATCACGCTCTCTCCGGTCAACGGAGTCCAGGAGCCGTCAATTACAAAGGTAAAGAACAGTACCTACTTAAGTAATTTCCAATAAATACATAATATTATAGTCACGACTTTGTTCCCAAAGTTGAAAGCATAGGCATTATACTCTTGTGAAATAGGTGGTAAACTTATATTAACACTAAGATTGTGGAATGAACTCCCTGCCTGGGTTTTCCTGAACATCTACAGTATGAGCTTCTTCAAAAGGCATCTTAGAAGGTTTATAAAGGGTTGGCAGCGCAAGTGCTGCACCTCTGGTGTTGCAAACATCTATAGGCTACAGTGACCACTTTCCATCAGGTGGGCCGTATGGCTGTCTTCCAACTTGGTGTTATAAAAAAAAAAATAGGGTGATGAGCTATTGTTGAAAACTTAAAGCTGCCAGAATCTTTTCAACTTGGCTTAACAAGGCAATGGAAATGCCACAAAGCAGTCACTCAACTCAGGACTAGCAATAGCATAATGTGCTTAATGCAGTGATCATTTACAGAACACTGTGTTAGCAAAGCTAGAGGCCTATCTGTCTGTAGTACTGGCTGATTTATAAACAACACCGTTATTTATGTGAAAAAAAAAACTATAATTATTTTTGGCTCGTGTGTAGGCGAAACACGTGTCGACATTGTACGACATTCTAAAAAGCGGAATATTGAAAAAATAACATTTAAAAACAAAAATATTGTTAGTTTTTTAAAATGGATTTTCGCAATGTAACACCTGATACAATTAGTTATTTAAAATCAGCAAGCACAGCTTTACAGGCAAAATTATACTTTAAAATATCAAAACATTTGCGTTGCTAGCCAAAATGTGTGGTTCAATCGGCAATGTAAACACTACAACGTTATTCTAAGTTATATCAGTATACGTACAAATACATATTCTAGGGCTGCTAATGTTGCTATAAAAAAAGCGCAAATAATTTGGTTGAGCGAGGAGCCAAGGCGTTGGTTTCAAATTAAAGATAATTTTAAACTCCATTTAAAAATATTATATTCTGAGTTGTCATTTATATGACATAACATTGAATTTGACTTGTTAGATCAAAAAGGCCGCGACTGGCAAGTAGCTCATTAAATTTCTTAACCAACGTAATAAATTACAAACATTGAGAAATATTGCTTCGCCATTTCAAAATAATGAGGTGGTACAACGTTGAAGTCACTCCTTTTACCCTAGAGTTGAAAATATTTCAAATATTCAGTTTTCTACGAACGAAAAGTCACTCCTGGAAAAGTGTATTAGCGCTTTTATAAGGAACGTTTGTAAACAAACTATCTACGTCCAACGATACCAATATTGAATTACGCGGCAACTCGATGTCTTTTATTTTTTGAATCAAATCATAAGTGTTACGTAAACAATATTTTGGATTGAAACTGGTCTTTTCCTTAATAAGTGAATTGAGGTACTTGGCTAATTTATAAGTGGGCGCGTTTATATACGAGACTACAGGTCGGACAGGTACATTGTCTTTATGAATTTTTGGTAACCCGTAAAGTTGTGGACATTGTGGATTCATAGGTATTAAGGTCCGAAGTAAGGCGAATCTTCTGGAAAAAGGTATTTTGCTGCTTTTATACAGAGTTTTAGCTCTGCGTGATACTTCAAAGTTGGATCGGAACCCAGGCGCTGAAACTCATCTGTCAGAATGATGTCATTCACTTTGCTGGTGTATTCAGCACCAGGCATAATCACTATAGTGTTACCATTATCAGCTTTATTAATGACTAAATTATTGGTGACAAGTTTTTGGGTGTATTGATTTAAAGTTTGTTATTTCCGAGCTATGAAAACCTGTGGACTTATGTGATTTTATCTGGTGAGCCGCCAGACTTTTAACTATATTGTCCTTTTTATTCCTAACGATTGCTACCTAATCTTTAATTTGGTTGAGCGAGGAGCCAAGGCGTTGGTTTCAAATTAAAGATAATTTTAAACTCCATTTAAAAATATTGTATTCTGAGTTGTCATTTATATGACATAACATTGAATTTGACTTGTTAGATCAAAAAGGCCGCGACTGGCATCCCAAGTAGCTCATTAAATTTCTTAACCAACGTAATAAATTACAAACATTGAGAAATATTGCTTCGCCATTTCAAAATAATGAGGTGGTACAACGTTGAAGTCACTCCTTTTACCCTAGAGTTGAAAATATTTCAAATATTCAGTTTTCTACGAACGAAAAGTCACTCCTGGAAAAGGGTTTAAAATATAGTATACCAAAACCGGTTGCTACAAGGTCCAAAGAGACACTGACAGTGGATACCGAGGTAGCAATCGTTAGGAATAAAAAGGACAATATAGTTAAAAGTCTGGCGGCTCACCAGATAAAATCACATAAGTCCACAGGTTTTCATAGCTCGGAAATAACAAACTTTAAATCAATACACCCAAAAACTTGTCACCAATAATTTAGTCATTAATAAAGCTGATAATGGTAACACTATAGTGATTATGCCTGGTGCTGAATACACCAGCAAAGTGAATGACATCATTCTGACAGATGAGTTTCAGCGCCTGGGTTCCGATCCAACTTTGAAGTATCACGCAGAGCTAAAACTCTGTATAAAAGCAGCAAAATACCTTTTTCCAGAAGATTCGCCTTACTTCGGACCTTAATACCTATGAATACACAATGTCCACAACTTTACGGGTTACCAAAAATTCATAAAGACAATGTACCTGTCCGACCTGTAGTCTCGTATATAAACGCGCCCACTTATAAATTAGCCAAGTACCTCAATTCACTTATTAAGGAAAAGACCGGTTTCAATCCAAAATATTGTTTACGTAACACTTATGATTTGATTCAAAAAATAAAAGACATCGAGTTGCCGCGTAATTCAATATTGGTATCGTTGGACGTAGATAGTTTGTTTACAAACGTTCCTTATAAAAGCGCTAATACACGTTCAGATTTGGTCTGCCGGACCTCGACGGATCAAATCCGCCGAGTTCGCTGACCAAATCTGGTGTCGCAACAGACGACCGGATCAGACCGCACCGGACGGCAGATGACCAGACAGGGTGTTCAGATTGGGGGCTTTTTTCCCTATTCTGGGGTAAAATTAAAATTTTGGGGAACTTTTGAGTAAACGAAAAGTATATAATAAGGTATAATACTTTCATATGCATTAAGTAAAAAGCTGTTAATTTGAAATTACAAACAGACATTTCAATTTTATTTATCTGTGTAGATAACTGGATTGCATAGTATTCCTTTCCATAGAGCAAATAAACACTAGCTATGAAACGCTGGTAGTCCCCCGGACTCAGTGTTCTGTAAATAATCACAGCGTTAAGCTACTTTCGCTATGACAGGTCACGGATGGGTGACCACTTTGTGGCATTTATTTTTACGAGCGTTTCCGTGCTTTAGAAGGCACGTTAAGCTGTTGATCTTGGTTGCCAGTAACATGGCAGTCGTTAAGTCAAGTTGAAGGCCTTATGGGTGGCTTGATAAATTTCAATTGCAGGTAGCCACAACCTGCGCCTGTCTATTTCAAATACGGCAATGGGCTCAACACCTATTACGTGGGACAGGAATACACATGGTGAAAAGTGGGCAAATAATATGTCTCTGTCACCCCTTCGCGATAAGGCGTGATAGATAAATAAAAATAATAAATAAATAAACCCTACGTTATGTATTAACGTAGTTCTTTTTCTTGTTTGGGGAATAATGTATAAAAAAATATTTTTTTGGGCAAAGTAAAACTAAGACTGCAACATTGGGTAAAAAATGTAAAAGTGTCTCATTGAGTCCGCCTCGATCCGCATCGGATATGATCAATGTTGTCGTTCTAGCTACTTTGTCGTAAATTTCCCCAGATTTAATTTAATTTTTCTCCAAATAGACACTTTTTCATAATTTTTTTCCCAATGTTGCCATCTTAGTTAGTTTGTCAAAAATGTCCCCAGTACCGATTTTACCTTTCCCCAAAAAAAATTTTTTTCATACATTTTTTGCCAGAAAGAAAAAAGAGCTACGTTATACATAACATAGTGTTTATTTACTCTATGTAGAGGAATACTATGCATACCAGTTATCTACATAGATAAGTAAAATTGAAATGTGTGTGTGTGTGTGTAATTTCAAATTTGCAGCTTTTCACTAAATGCATATAAAATAATATACTTTAATAGAAACGTTTCATTTCCACAAAAGTTCCTAAAAAATAATAATTTTACTCTAGAATAGGGAAAAAGCCCATAATCTGAACACCCTGTCTGGTCGTCTGGACGTCCGGTGCGGTCTGATCCGGTCGTCTGTTGCGACAACAGATTTGGTCGGCAAATCTGTCGAGGTCCGGCAGACCATATCCGGTCGTGTGTTAGCTCTTTACAGACGGTAAGATTTGATCGGGCGGCAAATCTAATCTGCGGTCTGGTCGGATCAAATCCGGTCGTGTGTATAAGGAATGCTGAAAAATCATAAAAAATATGTTGCAAATTAAAAAATTACATCCAGAACAAATTAATGATATTTTACGCTTAATGGAGCTTTGTATGAAGCAAAATTACTTTCAATTTAACTATGAATATAAAAAAAAAGAAAGCTTTTGCTGCCAAACAGTCTTGATAATGCCTCGTGTGTAGGCGAAACAAGTGTCGACATCGTACGACATTCTATAAAAGCGGAATATTGCAAAAATAACATTTAAAAACAAAAAAAGAAGAAATTGTTTTTTAAAATGGATTTCCGCCATGTAATTGCCTGATTCAATTTGTTAGTTATTCATGTGTTTTTGTTATGTACTTATCAGCAATTGTATTTTGTATTTGTATTGAGTTAGCAAAGCTACAAGGTCTTAGTATGAATTAATTGTAATTTATAAGTAGTTCTCGGATGATGGTTTGCCTTGCACTTCCTATAAATATCTACTCTCTATGTATGAGTTAGATTTCTCTCTCGCCTATATGATAAGAACACAATGTCTGATATATTGCTCCTTCGGCACTTAAAGTATACAATCTCAAAAATTATTTAGGTTCTTATATGCATTAACAAACATAAAATAAATATCCATCACGCCTTATCCCCCGAAGGGGTGGCAAACATTATTTTGTTGTCTTTGTATTTTTACTCTTTTGACTGCCTCTGTAGCACGGTGGAGTGTATCCGACTGCTACTCAAGTTGTTGTGGTCACTGTTTCTCTTTAATTACAATAATTAAATTAAATTAAAAAAAAAATTGTGTTTTTTTAGATTACACACTTTTAATGTGAAGGTATGAAAGCCTAGCTATTGTTCTGAAGGTACTTTCGATAGAAATATGTTGTAACTTTTTTGGCGTGTGTGCTAGATACTAAAGAACTATGTACGTCAGATCTTGCACTCTACAACCAGGAAAGTTAATAGTGTATAAAAATCCTTTCAGGCAAAGGTAGATTTGGTGCTAATGCTATCAGGCGCACTGCATCACTAGACAACTTGTATCACAAAGGACAGTGGTCCAGAGATTACTACCTTCATGCTGGCCAGCTACAAATTGATAAATCCACACAGGTAACTATTTTCTGGGCATAGGGTGAATATAGTTTGGAATAATATCTAATATAATTATTTGTAAAAAATCATTTTCTTAAACTGTGAGGATAATTCGGTGTACTATTTACTGTAACAGTATTTGGTATTTAATACACTGATGCTTTATAAGGGGAAGGGAATGACCTTACATCTTCAGCACTTATTTAGGAGTCTTGGGTGAGGAACCATCCAGAACATTGATACATAACGCATGGTGTTAAGCCATGACCTGGCATAGAGGTAAAAAATATCAAAAATTTACTTGTTCGTCCACTCCATTATTCGAAACAAGAAAACTCCACTAAATGCGGGCAAATTCATGGGTCTCTAAGCATTCAACAGGTTTTAACACGCTTGTGTGTTAGGCGGTGTGTTTAACGAACGATTTCATACCGCACCGCACAGCACTTTACGCACCTTGTCACACCGTCTCGCCGCGGATCGGACGTACAGTGACCGACGTGTTTGCGCTCGAGATCGTCACGATCGAGACTCTTCCCTTAATTTTTTTTTTCTTTCTTATCTGCTATAAGAAAGAGACATCGCGGCTGGGAAGGAGCTTAAGTTAAATTTATACATGCCAATGGATTTTAATATGAAAAATTAGCCCCAACATTTTTACTGTGCTTTTATATTACAGACTGATGATGGAGGTGGAACTTCTGGTCGTTCTTCTCGAGGATCTGATGATGATAAACTTGATCGTTTTCTTCGTAGCCGCCTTCAGCGACCTCACAAGTCCTGTGGTTCTGGAGACAATTCATCACATTCTATGAGTACAGCTTTATGTAAGTGAATATTGATAATGCTTTCAATCAAAGAAGGATTCTATTCCGTCTGCCAATAAAATTAACTCATAAACCGATTTTGATTATTCATATGTCAAACGTTTCGTCTTGAAGGTACAATTCCGAACCACACCGCAGACTGCAACTGCACACTACACGTGCAGCGATTGCGTGCACTCGATCGCAGCGGTGCAGCAGCTTGCATGTATTTTTATGAAATTAATTCCGAGCGCCGCGACAATAAAGGTACAATTCCGAACCACGAATTGAATATTGAGCGGATGTATTACATTGCATGCGTTATATTTTCTTCAAAGCACTATGACAGCAAAAATACTATTCTGAACCACTGATGCAGTCGATCTTCGTAATACGGGCATGCAGTTTGACTGCAGCTCTTTAGTTAGTGTTCGGAGTGAGATCTGCGACATTGTTGATCTGCGCAATGTTAAGATGTGCAATACATATCTTAGACCATCTGGGAGAGGCAAGGTATTATACAGACGCCCGCTAGCTCGAGTTCTAGGCCCTGGACAGATACAAAAGGGTCGCGGACAGAGAATAGACGGAACGCGGTCGCGCTCTTTAAAGCATAAAGAAAGAAAAGAAAGGATTCGTGAAAAGATGACGATGACGCTATCTGTGTGTGAGAGTGACGCGAGAGTCACGATGCTTCGTCGTAGAATGTCCCTTTCGCAAAATGTCCCCTGGTCACAAAACGTCTCTTACGCAAAATGTCCCTTTCGCAAACGTCCCTTTCGCAAAACCTCCCTTTCGCAGAATGTCCCTTTCGCAAAAGGAAACGCTAGAATTTCTAATGAGTGTGTGAAATGTGGGTGTATGTACCTCTGTCTGCTCTTTGGGAAATAGACGTAAAAGGAAATCCTTTAACGCTGGTATTATGCCCGGCCGGCACCTATTATAGCTCTGTGAGTGTGGCCTTGCCATAATATAATATTGGAGTTTGAGTGTTTTCTATGTATAACATATGTTTAGTTCTCTAGATACCATAGCACTCAGCTTAATTTGGACAAGATGGCGTTGTATAACGTTCCATAAATATTTATTTATTTCCCATTCATTCTTAGTATACATCTTGGCAGACAGTCTTGGCACACATTTTAATGTGTATCTTTGATCTTAAAATACTATGGAAAAAAATTAGTAATATAATTAATTATTAGGGGTGGAAATTGAAAAGGAACCAGTCATCCTAAAGGTAACCTGTAGCAGTGTAGTTATACAAGAAGTAGCTTTTTTTTCTGAATACCCCAATATACCGTGTATCAAGACATTTAAAGAGTAACAGAGCATATTAGGGTTCTATGACCGCCAATAATAATCGTCATGGATTGTCAGGGTCCCGTTTTGGAAGTGGCAGCGTCCCATTGAGAGCGGCACGGTCATCCGTGGAAGGCCTTAACCAAGAGATTGAGAGGCTTGTGTTGTACCCAGCTAGCGGCACTCAAACTCCGCACCTTGATCGACTAAGAGATAAAGTAAGTGCTTGTTTCTGCATATTGTACTTATAAAATTAAATGATGATTTCTTTATGCATCTACGGTTCATTTTAAATACCTATTGGTTAAAGACTTCATACAATTATTCACATAATCCATATGATTACTTTAAGGTGTCTTACAAGTGTCTAGTATACCTGATAATTCAGACAGTAATTTGCATCTACATAATGTGGAGATTTCAAAGTACTATAGAGTAGAACTTAGTGCTAAGAAGTACTTGAATAACAATAAATAAAAACTGTCTGGAAAATTTAGATTTAAATTCTTTGTTCTCATATTTGATAATCGGGGATCTTCTGCATATAGGCATATTTGTAGGTTGATGGTGTATTGTAAATTGACTTATGTAAAAAAATAAGTATAGCGTGTAAATTACTATTGCAGGTGACACCGGAAGGCCACCGTGCCCCTCTTGCAGAGTTGCTGAGACGTTCTGTTAATACGCAGACTCCTCATGATTTAAGTCATACGGCCCATTCATCAGGTACCATTACCTTTTTTTAATATTTACACAAATCCTTTATGCTGCTTAAGACATACATATATGAAAAAAAAATTCTTTTCATAACGAAACTAATATAATGTTGTACCCACAAGTTTAAATCTAGTTGTGGATTTAAAGAAGGTACAGGGCTAATAACGAGGTCCAGATGTTGAAACCCTCTCTAAGGCCTTAAAATAGGAAGTACTAGGACAATTCTTTGGTAGAGTAATATCTATTAAGTATTTATTTTATTATAACAACTATAAAAAAACAATGTTGAAAACAGTATAAACTAAAAATAAATATTAATAACTATTCTACTTATAAAAATAATTGTATTGTACGAATAATTGCATGCTAATACTTTTCTAAATGCATTGTTCTCAATAAGATTTGTGGGTATAGATCCACCTTCCCCGGGGTCAATCTCCAGCCTTGGGTCTGCAGAACTCCAAGTCGCAGGTCTCTTACTCTCTTACAGCTTTTAGACGATCCTTGCAATAAAATAGTTGAATGATCCTGCACCAAATACTATCATGTAGACTATTGAAATTTGTAAGGAATGGGATTGAAATAATTTTGATAGTTGTTTGTTGATAGCAACTCGATTTTTACATTTTTCGTTTATTGTAAGCGCCCAATAATCGGCATTAATACTCTTTTTTTTGTACTGGAAATGCATGTTTTTTTTCATTTGCTTTAAAAGTTTGTTTTCGTTAGTAGATATTGTTCGAAATTATAAAAAAACTAGCTGTGCCCCGCGGCTAAGACACTTCAAAACCCCCGCCGTGGCACCTATTTAATCCCTTCACTTATTAATGAATTAATTGCTCGATTTGTTCAATTGCGCGATGATATACAGCCTGCTTCATAAATGGGCTATCCACCCTTACAGAATTTTTCTATTCGAACCCGTAGTTCCTAAGATAGTACGTTCAAACAAACAAACTCTTTAGCTTTTTTATAGATGTAGTATAGAAACAATGTTAGTAGAAAAAAGATAGTAAATGTAGTTTAGTGGATTCTTTGTAAAGCATCTTTTTAGGACTTGTCAAAATATAAAATGGCTATGTGATCATATTGTGCCTTTACGGACAGAAATGAATAGCCACAGTAGAAAACTATCTAATTCATAGATACCTTAACTAAAGATATATGAGACAAGCGCGCGGCACTGTCTCCCCTTTAAGAACGAACGGTCATCATTTCTATTTCATATTGAAGAGCATTATAGTACTGCTACTACATTATACTACTACGTAGGAACACTTGGTTTTATATCGCTCTGTGTTAAAACAAAAGCCCTCGCCATTTTCTTACCAAATTTAAGATTCAGCAATGTAAAAAGCACTAAAACGACATAATGTTCACCAATTACCAAAATAAAAGGATTTTTAAAGAAACACTTGAAGCACTAGTGGCCCCGCGGACTCAGTGTTCTGTAAACGATCACTAAGTTATGCCACTTTCACTATGGCTGGTCCTCGGATGGGTGACCAATTTGTGGCATTTACATTTGCGAGCGTTTCCGTGCTTCGGAAGGCACGTTAAGCCGTTAGTCCCGGTTGCCAGGAACATGGCAGTGGGTAAGTCTAGTTGAAGGCCTTATGGGTGGCTTAAAAAAATTCAACAGCAGGTAGCCACAACATGCGACTGTCTATTTCAACACGGCAGTGGGCTCACCACCTATTACGTGGGAAAGGTGAAAAGTGGACATACAATATGTAAGCCTCTGCCACCCCTTCGGGGATAAGGCGTGATAGATAAATAGTGATCGATATTTTACCAAAAATTATTACTTACCGGTCGTTAAAGAACTAAAAATGGAGATGGAATGAAACACACTTCTTATTATACAACATGTCGTATGTTGGATTCTTATTATACTGAATCTTTATTTAAAATTTTGCTATTCTATTTAACAATGGGTTTTATTGATTAATAGAATTTCGAAATTCTAAAATTTTGTTGTAATTTAAAAAGTTCTCTTAAAAACCAGTGTAGGGCCGTATTTCAGAACGTTTCTCAATACCCAAGGAACACTTGAGAGTAGTATTTATAAGGCAAAAACTATCTTCAAGCGTTTCTTGAGTGTTAAGAAAGGTTCTGAAATGCCACAAAGTGATCACTAATCACCCATCCGAGGAGTCACAGAGTAATTTGCTTAACGCAGTGATCGTTTACAGAACACTGTATTAGCTGTGCTACGAGCGCTTCTCTGAGTCTTCTTTCTTCTCAATAAAATCATATTTGATTTTATTGTCTTCTTTCTTCTCAATATAATCATATTTCATTTGTAAACGATCACTGCACTGCACTTTGTATTGGCCAACACGATGCTTGAAATTAATAGTATATACTAGTGATGGTAATTAATGCTATTTTTTATTAATTTCATTAGCGTGCTAACTTGTATCATTTAGCAAGCGACGTACTATTGCTATGCTAAATGCTAATATGAACATCAATGAAGTAAACATCAACATGCTAGATCCTCCCGTTCCTGAGAAAATCGATGATGACACATGGATAGACAGACGGACTGACGTACAGACGGACATAATAAAAAAATTAAGGGTTGCACTCTGCAAATTTATTAATAATTTATTTATCTAACCTCGTTCGCGGATTTCTCTTCAAAAATTGACCGGGATCGACTTTAATGATGATGATGATGAAAAAAAATTCTACACCGAAAGAGTCTTAATTGATTACACAACATTATTTAATAAGACATGTTGACCGGGATTAACGTTAGATGATAATGATGATGATTCTATTATTTAGTAGCAAGATAATGAATCTAGGTACCAATTAACTATCAAGACAAAATATTTATCTAGACGCGTTCGCGGTCTGCTATATGTACATGCTTATGCCTAACGGTGTCGCGGGTCCAGAGATTTATCTCATCTAAAAATATGCGTACCGCTCTAAAAGAAGTTTTCAATTCAATAAAAATAAAAAATACTTTAGATCCGTTGTTTTCCTTTCGAGAGACGGAACCCAAAAAATACATACAATAAAAGAATAATACAAAAATTTAACAAAGTTTCTACAACTCGTAAAAAGTACGTACGAATTTCGACTTCTTACTCAACTCAATCGCTTTCACAGATTCTCAAAAAAAAAAAAACTAAAATGGAATAAATAACCCCAAACACAAGCATTTCATAGTTATAAATAATGGGCTGAATATCAACCATGCACTTTTTCATTCACACACCGTATTTCGCAATAGCACAATGACACGATCCATTCATGAATTAGTAGTGAAAATGAATTTTAGCAATTGCAGCGACGCATCATTCGCAGCTCGCCTGCGATATGAATTTGTCGTGAATTATAATTATGAGCTTTGGCAATTTAATTTAGCATTCGCGACTCGCCACTCAGTAGCGGCGCGAACGTCGATGCGCTTAGTCATGTATTGGAGGGAGATTGTGGGTTCGTGACGAATTGACAATTGTTACGTAATCGATGTCTCAGCAATAATTAATTTTAGCAAGTACTGTTCATTAAATTAATGCGAATGGAGTCTTAGCAATTAAATATAATTGCTAACGCTAATATTTCCTACACTAGTATATACGTTATAGATGCCCCTAACCCCCCCCCCCCCCCTCGGCATCTCACGTGACATACTTCGAACTCCCGTCGCTTATACTATTTAATCCCGTCGCTTATAAATTATACAAAAATGCTTAAATATTTGGCCGATTTGTCGACATTTATGACTACTACTCCGCTCTCCAGAGTAGTAGCGTGATGATATATAGCCTATAGCCTTCCTCGATAAATGGGCTATCAATCACAAAAAAAAAATTAATCCAACCACTAGCTCCTAAAATTAGCGCGTTTAACCAAACAAACAAACTCTCCGCTTTATAATATTAATATAAATTAGCTTATTTTCAATATGTTATATATATAGATTTTTTTCTTTTCTATTTGTTTCCTCAGATACTGTAGATTTTTTTTACATACAATATTGTCGAATTGCAGGTGGTAGTGTATGTTCGTCACCAGATTTAGACGGGTCTAGATTGGGCACGTCGCCACAGATCAATCGCTTTTTAGCTCGCGAACCTCCAGATGGCTGCGAAAAAGTAAGTGTATGTAATATAATTCGGTTATTTCATAATGATTATTTACGATTTCGTAATATGTAGATGTGGGGCACGGCTTCGTTTGCAAAATATTTGAAAATATTTTGTATACCCCATAGGCAAACCCATATTTGGAATAATCTATGGGAAGCTGTCCTATTTTTAGACATTTATTATTACTGCTTTGCTCCCTTGAGTAGTAACATAATAATTCTGTGACTCCTGTCTGAATAACTTGACTAACAAAAGGTGATTAAAAAAAAAATTAGTTCAGTAGTTTCAGGGATTGACTACAAACAAATCTTTCCTCTTTGTAATAATGGTATAGATATATTAAAACTTCAGAAGAATTAAAAACTACCTACTATGTTAATTTTTTTACGACACTAATTGGAAAGTTGTATGTTCATTTTTTGAGGACGATTTGAGATGTTTTGTGTGTGGTTTTTGTAAATCAATGATCAAACATGGTTTCATAAAATATACATTATGGTCGGCAGCGCGAGTGCTGCACCTCTGGTGTTGCAAACGTCCATAGGCTACGTTGACCACTTTACATCAGGTGGGCCGTAAGCTTGTCTGCCACCTCAGTGGTATAAATAAAACATGTATCATTATTATTATATATATATTATCATATATATAACATTATTGCTATCAATTTCGCAGGTAAATCTGAAAGCTGGAGATGGCTTACACACGGAACAAGTGACAACAGTAAAACCGACCATACCAGGGTTTACACTGCGACCATCGCAGGGTTCTGCCTTCCAACCTCTCCAACCAGCCCACCACCTCCACTCCCCACCTTTCCACTCTCCACCTCCCGCATCTCCGACCTCTCGAAACTCCCCGATCTCCCCGCACTGACTCGTTTCGACTTCCCTGACTCGCCGCCTGAAATATTCACTTTGCTTATACAGAGTACATTATGAACTTAGGAAGATTTATACTTCCCATTTCGATATAGAATTGTCCAGCAAGAATAAAGCTTGTAGTGTTCAAATAAAGAACATAAGTCATTGCGTTTTGTATGAATTATTTTTTAAAATGTATGAAAATACACTGGTGAATTTCATACAAAAGTAAAGTTTATCTCATTAACGTCATAAGATTAATACAAAATTTATATTCCAGTCTTAATATAACGTGATATCAACTTTCTGGGCAATTCTTTTACAGTACTCTTTCTTAATTGTATAATTGTATTTAAAATACAATTATTCTTTGTATAAATATGTTTGATCACGCCTTACACGTACGATATGGGAATATTTCTTGATAAATTGAATTATTTTGTAACTAAATAGTTTGGTTAGCACATCGTAAATTCAACAAATTTTAACTAACAACGTGTTAGCGACAACCAAAGTTTAATCACTTTAACCCTCTTTAAAATGACCGCTCTGAACATAGCTGCAGGTTTACAAAAGGCATCCAAAATTCGAGATATAACTTACCTACTGACTATTGCTAAGCACATAAGTCATCTATCAGGGTATGTAATTGTGTGAGTGAATGTGATCGTTACAAACGATTTTTTTTCTCACTATCTCTACAATTGTAGTTGACTGTACAATCGAGTACCCAAAGCCTAATCAAGAACAATAGTATAATGAAAAAAGCTGAATCTGAGGACGGCCCGTTACCTTTCACATGAATATTGCTTGCCTCATATAAATAGAATAGAAAAGATTGACCTGATTAATTGTTATCTGTACCGTAATCCTAAACTTGTTGACCCGTTTTCGAGATATGAGGCAACATTAAACGGACACAAATAATTGATAGTTTCCTTGCCTTCTGCAAGCAATATAATGACATCATTAGTGCTTTCTGCAAGCAACTCTTTTTCTTTAACACCAAATTGCAGGCGAAACGTGTGCAACTTATGGGCAAGTGTTCTTATACAAGACGCGGTGTAAATCGAGGGTAAAGTGAAGACACCTCACGCAGTATATCAGACTTATGAAGATATTTAAGAGAACAATGAACCACATTCGATAAAACGCTTGGCGGTCAGTGTCAAAATAAATTCGCAAGGAAACACTTTATTTGAATAAACGGGTACAATTTCGTTACTACCTAATAATTTTATGTAAATTAGTTATGCATTGTCCACTCGGCTGTACATCGCAAATGCAAACTAAAGCGGCTAAATTCAGAGGGGTCATAAATTATAGAGAGAGTTCGGAATATGTGATTGTAATCAGATATGACAATAATAACACTCGTTAAATAATATTATGACTATTTTTGTCAACTGCCATCAATATTCGAATGGAGTAATAACAAATAATGTCTCATTTTGTATTGAAATCAGAATTTGCACAATTTTTATACATTGAAAAGCGAAGCTACCAAAGCAGTTTTATCACGCCATTAGACTCACTAACTATACCAAACAGATCACAAAAAAATAGGGAATATGCATAACAATTACTATATTAATAAACTATTTATCTAATAAAAAAATAATTGTTAACATTTTTTGTTGCAAATTAAATGCTCTACAACTTTTGGTCCAGTAACTTTTTGTCGTAGAACTATAAATAAAAAAGTTATAAGCGAAAATGTTCAGAAATTCGAGAAAAATTCGACATACCTTCTTTTTTTAATTATTAATAATATTGCAAAATAAAAAATTAAAAAAATTGTTTTACAAAATAAATAAAATAAAACAATAACACTGATGACACATTATTAGTACACATGTATAATATATGTATAGTTAAGAGTACTGAAAAATAATACTCACTTTGAAGCGCTGTAAAAGTAAAACCTTAGCTATTGACTTAATGAAAAAATGTTGCTTTTAAAAGTTGTTCCTTAAAAAACGATCTACAAAAATGGTCTGATATATATTTTTCGTAAAATGATAAAATAAAAGTTATATCGAAAAATATTAATATATTTCTCGAATTTCTGAACATTTTCGCTTATAACTTTTTTATTTATAGTTCTACGACAAAAAGTATCTGGACCAAAGTTGTCGAGAATTTAATTTGCAACATAAAATGTTAACAAATTGTTTTTATCAGATAATTAGTTTAAAATTTCAAGGCGGCCGTGGGACAAGAGTGGCGATCCCACAAACTTGACTTTAGCTTTACACTGACCCCCCTACACATCAAAAAAATAAAATTGCGTCCTCTAAAAAACGCAAGGTAAGGCTTAAAAAATGTAACATTTTACTGGACTATATGGTCACCTTATTTAACTAACGAGAATCAATTTAAAAGAATGCATATTCCTTATTCTTATTAATTATAAGTATTTTAACGTTAATAATATGACATGTATTAGTTCACCTAATATAAATTTATTTTTGTATGCAACGAATGAGGGCGCTATTTTTCTAAATGACTCATTTAGGGATAATTTAGACAAGCTACTTTTAGTATCCATAACCTGCGATTTTGAGACTGTATCGAGGCTCACAGCCCACTTAATTAAAGCAACAAAAATGTGGGTTTATTATTAAAAGTAGCTAGTCTGTGGTGGCCCTTAGGGCCGTAATACAAAATGATGCTCAACGCTTAACAATCACTCGAGGTTAGTTTTCAAGCGTTTCTAGTTTTGAGAAACGTTCTGTAATACGGCTCTTTGGGTCGTATTAAAAAATATCCATATATAGTATTACAAAATACCAATACCCAATACTTAGGGTGTGTTTCCACTGACACGGAGCTGGGAGAAGCGTACCGTGTACAGTACCTACTCAAAATCTAAATCAGCACTGCGATTGACCAATTCACGGTCCGCTCCTCTCTACTCCGCCGAGCTCTGTGCTAGTGGACACGTTTAAGAAACTCAAGATTATTTTTCACCTTACAAAATTAGGTTCAAGCACTTTGAGAAACATTCAGTAATACGGCCTTTAGATTAGCACTCATCGCTCCAGCTTAATTTGTTTTATGTGACTGGATATATATTTGATCTCATTTTATGTGTTATTTTAAAACTGTGTACATAACACTCCACGGTCAAGCATATAATTTTAAAATTATAGTATAAGTGATTTTTAATTTCCAACATATATATGTTACATTTCTTTTTTAAATATATACCATTGAATGAATATTCGGACCAAAATTCTGTAAGGGCCAGATCATCTTGTTTGTGGTTATGGACATAATATTGGTTAATAGAACGATTTTCTAATGCAAAAGAGCTTTAAACTTGTGAGATTTGATAAAAGAAAAAAATGTAATTACGAAAATAGACTGACTTTTTAAAATTTACTCATACTTTGATACAGGTAACTCGACTTTATTTGGTATGTAGCATAGTTTACTATAAAGTGCGTATTATTATGGACTTAACGTAATTTGTTTTATCTTTGGCAGTTTTATTTTTTAAAAAGCCTTCCTTTATTTCAAGTCTATGGTCGATACATTATGTTGATATCTGTATCAGGTACTTGAGGTATTCATTTGACCGGAAGAACTGCACGCGGATTTCTCATTTTGGCCAAAATGCATCTTTATCATCGAGACTGATATTATAGTATGTTGACAACTTACACTATATTCATCATAGATTTGATTTTGGACATACGCAATATTTGAAAAATCCTTTTTATTATAATTATTTGCTGACAATTTTTTTGGATGGCTCACATTGGAATAAAAAATGTATTTTAATATCTATCGTTGCTCAAAAGAATTATTTTAAGAGCCACAATTCCAAATTTTAAATTTCACTTTGTAATATTAAAGTGCTTGAATTTATTACTTATTCAAATTAGTTGTTCAGTAAATATAATGTGAAAAATATAGGGGAATATGTGTCGAATACGGATGATGATTGTGTCTTGGCAACTTCTGGTACTGAGGTATGTGATGCACAGACAACAGTATCGGAAAGTTGTGTAGGTTATTGAAGGTGCTGCATAGTGACTATAGGTAAACGTGTACGGACTAATAGACTTGTGACGGTGCAATAGGGATGTGATTGATATTTGAACATTGAGATCATTCTACAATAGGAACGCGATAAATAAAGAAAACCAGATTCTGATAAGACATCGCTAAAAAAAGGTCTTTTTATTTATAGTTTTTCGTCATCTACAATATAATAATTGTGTGTACGTATTTCTGTAATTGTATGTTTCACTCCAGTCTAATGATTTCACGTTTGTAGTACAGTAACCAGCTAAATTAATGCACAACTTTGGATAGAGACAACAGCTAGGTTCAGTAGAGCGTATTTTCTGTTGCGCACTATATTATGTAACGTTTGTCTTTCGTATTTGTGCGAATGAGACAACGCTCTATTAAACCGAAACCATTGTATGTCTCTTTCCAAAGAGAATGTGAATTATTTATCGCCCTTCTGTAGCTAAGTAAAATTCATAACATAAGAAAGAATAGCCGAGCCAATAAATTAAAAATCCGGTTTTCTGTGTATAATGTGCAATATAGCCGTAATTTCTAATAAAATCGAATAATTATAAACTACCATCAAAATAAACGTATAGTTTGCTGTTTGTGATAATATTGTCTCCATGGAACCTTGTTTAGTTGCTAGATCGATGTCGTGGAATCTCATTTCCGTAATGTTAGGGTCATCACGAAACTGACAGAAAATGACAAGAGCATTTTTACAATTATATTATACCTAAGTAATTGTAACAAAATTAAAAATTTATAGTAATCAAAGCTGATTTGCGGTCTAATCGCGAAATAGGAAGAATTCGTAATGACAATAAGTTCACAAGACGTCAACCCTGTATAAACAAGACGAAAAAACAATCTAATTGCGTGACAGAGATGCAATAGCGCTGTCTCTGTCTACTATTTGTTCTGCTCCACGATTATACCATAGATTATAGGTTTGCATGCTTTGCTATTTTCAACACAATTGCTATAATTTAAAGTTGATATTTGTGTTCTTAAAAAATTGCTCGACTATTTTACTACCAGGATTGATTTTAATCAAAAGCTTTATCATTGTGTTCGCATCACTTCTAAAATTCCCACACTCGGAATTTATACTAATAATAGATTTATGTCACAGGTCCAGGTTGTAATATAGGATTTATATAAGCCTCTCCCGATGCCGTTACCTAATTAAACGTTTAGTAAGTTTTAGTAATGGACCCTAAAATATTAGCTGTTAATAAATGTGTGCTATAAGACCTTTTAAAGTTTAATTTAAAGTAGCCCTACTGGTAAGCGGACAGGATGGTTCTTTAATAAGGTGTCATCTATAGCTTATGGTACCACGTGAAATGGTGACATTTTAATTAAATAACTTGATCGTTTTTAAGTACATAAAAATATTTTTATATGTTCAAATATGTACGAAAGGTGATTTGTACCATAAAAATAACTTGGCTAGGACCTTAGATTTGATAGTTCTTTTTTATAGATGGTTAATATTATTTTAATATGTTGCTTTTAGACGATGAATGAGTTTGTAATTTTTATTAATACAATATTAGATTAAATACTAACATTTAAACTAAACCAAAAGTGCCCATTGAGATAAGGTTATAATTCAAGCGAGCCTTTTGTTCAGCATTTTGTTAATAAATAATGTTTAGGCAAACAAAATTAGAAATTAAGAGATAATTATCGCAAAGGTTGTTGAGTTTAA
This sequence comes from Thumatha senex, assembly GCA_948477245.1. Classification (NCBI taxonomy): domain Eukaryota; kingdom Metazoa; phylum Arthropoda; class Insecta; order Lepidoptera; family Erebidae; genus Thumatha; species Thumatha senex. Next base: position 12,749,396 of record OX419735.1, read on the forward strand.
ATTATCTAAATTGTTGAGGTTTATTGACAAAAAAAAATCAATTTAGTTTTTGTACGAATAATGTTTAGCAAAAGGCTTGTTTAGTTAGAGGCATTATTAACATCAATAATTATTATGTAATAGTACTTTAAGTAATAAAATAAGAATGGTTTTATTATAGTTTTGTTTCAGAGAAGAAATTCTAATTACTATTTTTGTTTCCAATATTTTATCACTTATCTGTTCATGTATCTTGCTGTATTGCAGACATATCCAATATACAGACTGATTTAACTCCACGACTTTTCATTTAACCTAGCAAGGAAAACAATGTTGTTTTTGTTATGTATGCACACACAATGATTATATGTGGGTAGTGTTTACCTTCATATTTGTCAGTTGTGATTATATTATACTATTGGAACAATATTATAAAGTATTGTTCCAATAGTAATCTGAAGATGACAGCTGTAAATATATCAAGTTTGGTTTTGCCCGGAAAATTGGACCCAAATCACGATGTGTGGGAAAACTATCGCGAACAACTGTACTTTGCGTTGGAAGCGGCTGGTATTAGCGAAAGCGTGCCAAAACGAGCCCTATTTTTATCGCAGTGCGGAAAAGACGCCTATAGCCTAATAGTGGCGTTGTTAGCACCAAAGAAACCGAGCGACGTGGTCTTTGAAGAAATAATAAAAGTTCTTAACGAGTTTTTTATACCGAAACCGCACCCAATATTGGAAGATGGCAAATTTTACGCACGGAAACAAAACGGGTCTGTTACGAAGTTCATTGCTGCTCTGCATGATATAAGTTCCCGTTGTAACTTCAAAGATATGGAGAGGCGGATTGTAGTGCAATTAATATTGGTCGCGAGAGACTTGAGCCTTAAAAAGGAGTTGTTAAAGATTAAATTATGACCTAACGTATGCTACTGTGGTACAGCGAGCTCTGACTTATGAAACAATTCAAAGTGTCATTCAGAGTAGTTTATTAATAAGGAACCATTGTGAAGTCTAACACAAGAAAAAGAGGCACCGTCAACTAGTAGTGCGTGTGGATGACAAAACGACAGCGATGTATACATTGTGCAAAATCGCATGGGAATGCTAAGTGCAGGCTGCGCAATGCAACTTGTTATAAATGCCACAAAAAGGGGCATACAAAAGCAGCCTGCAAAGATAAAACAATTAACTCAAATGTTAACAAATGCAGTGAGTGTTCCTCTGATTCAGAAAACAAAGGAAAAGAGGACAATTTCGGCGTACGCGACGTACGTGTGAACGAGATTTGCATAGACAGTGCCAGTGAGGCTTGTTATCACATGATGCCGATCATGGTAGAAGTGAAGATTAATGGTATACCTCTGCAAATGGAAGTGGACTCTGTGTCATCACGTTCAATTATTCCATATAGTGTTTATGAACAATATTCACAGACACTGTTGAAACCATTGTCTCCATTCGACAAGAAATTAGTCACTTGGACGAATAATGAACTAAAAATAAAAGGGCAAACCACAGTGATGGTGGAGTTTGGCAACAAAAGTGCTAAACTTCCTCTGGTGGTGAGCTGCAGAAAGGGACCACCATTACTAGGACGGTCATGGTTTGAACCACTAGGTATATCCATACAAGGTGTAGCAATCAACGCCGTTGAGGAAATAGAAAGTCCTGCGAAGTATTTCACTACTAAGTTTCCTGAACTATTCACTGAAGAATTGGACAAATATAAAGGACCTCCAGTGCAAATTAAATGTAAAGAAGGAGTCACACCAGTATTCATGCGAGCAAGACCAGTGCCATTTCCATTAAGAGTTCAAGTAAATGCAGAGTTAAACAGAATGGTGGAAACAGGTATATTGACACCAGTCACGCACTCCCGTTGGGCCACACCGTTGACTATAGTACCAAAACCAGATGGTTCACTGCGGCTATGTGGAGACTACTGGAACACAGTGAATGCTGCATGTTTGGCAGATTCTTTACCAACATCAAATGAAGCTTTCTTTGAGCTTTCTGGTAGCAAATGGTTCAGAAAAATAGACCTTAAACGTGCATATAATCAGTTAAAAGTAGATGAAGCTACTGCAGAATTGTTAACCTTGAACACAGCACTTGGTTTGATGAAAATGAATTATATGGAGTAAATGCAGCAACTGCCATTTTCAACGCCTGATGACAACAGTACTAGCAGGAATACCAGGTGTAGCATGTCTTTTGGATGATATTGCGGTAGGAGGGGATACACTTGATCAGCACAATAAGAGAGTAGAACAAGTGCTTAAAAGGCTGTGTGATATTGGATTAACAGTCAACAAGTCAAAATGCATGTTTACTACTACTAAGGTGACTTTTTTAGGATTTCAAATAGATGCAGATGGAGTTCACCCCACTCAAGAAACAGTACAGGAAATAGCAAACAAGCCATCACCAAAAGATAAACGCTCATTAAAGGCTTTTTTAGGGCTCTATAACTTCTATGAGAGGTTCATAAAACAAAAAGCTGTGGTACTGGAGCCTTTATATGCCTTGTTGAGAGATGATGTACAATGGCAGTAGGGAGAAAAAGAGCAATCAGCCTTCGAGAAAGCCATAAGTCTTTTAACATCTGATATGACACTCGCACATTATAGCCTGGAGAAAGAAGTGCATATGATATGTGATGCAAGTGAATATGGTGTTGGGGCGGTCTTAGTACACAAAGCCTTTATATGCCTTGTTGAGAGATGATGTACAATGGCAGTAGGGAGAAAAAGAGCAATCAGCCTTCGAGAAAGCCATAAGTCTTTTAACATCTGATATGACACTCGCACATTATAGCCTGGAGAAAGAAGTGCATATGATATGTGATGCAAGTGAATATGGTGTTGGGGCGGTCTTAGTACACAAAATGGAAGACAACATGGAAAAATCCCATAATAATGAGTTCAAGAACCTTGCAGCCACATGAGCGTAGATATGCCCAGCTGGACAAAGAAGCTCTAGCTATAATGTTTGGTTTGAAAAAAATTCGACAATACCTACAGGGACGTAGATTCGTGATATTCACCGATCACAAGCCCTTATTAGGTAAGGTCGAGGCTAACCTATTCCAGAATTGGGGTCAGCTAGAATGTTGCGTTGGGCACTAACCTTAAATACCTTCGACTATCAGCTGAAGTATCGACCTGGAAGCCAAATGGGAGATGCTGATAGCCTTAGCAGATGGCCGACGCCAGGCTTAGAAAAAGAGGAAGGTACAGAAGACATACTGCTAATTGAGCAGATGGACATAGACATTGGACCAGGAATTATAGCAAAGGAAACTGAAAAGACATGATCCTTAAGAAGGTCAAGTTTTTCTTGCTGAATGGCTGGCCTGACCAGGTGGACATACCAGAGCTACATCCATTTTATAGAAGAAGAGATGCCTTGTCCTTAAACAAAGATTGCATCATGTGGGCTAACCGAGTAGTAATTCCTACAAAATTACAAGATGCAGTGTTGAAGGCTTTGCACCAAGGTCACAGTGGCATCGTACAAACAAAGATGTTAGCTAAAGGATTCCTTTGGTATCCTACTCTAGATAAGGACATAGAAAGTAAGGTAGCTGAATGTGAATCATGCCAAATGAACAGAAACAACCCACCTATCACGGAACACCAATGGAGACCGGAAACGAGACCTTGGTCCCGAGTTCATATTGATTTCATGGGGCCCTTTATAGGCAAAAAAAATTTAGTAATGGTAGACGCTTACAGCAAATGGCCAATCGTTGAAATAGTTCCATCAATGTCTAGCAAAACGGTAATTGAGGCGCTAAGAAAAGCCATTGCAGATAATGGCCTGCCAGATATCATTGTCTCAGACAATGGATTAGCTTTCACATCAAGTGAGTGCCAAGCCATCTTTAAAAGAAACAATATTCAACATGTAACAGGTGCTCCTTACCACCCCTCAACCAATGGTCAAGCAGAGAAAACAATACAGACAATTAAAGCCAAGCTCATGAAGCAGTCTTCCTTCCCTTGGCCAGACCGAGTAACAAAACTGCTATTTCATATGCGTACTGTACCAAGCACAGTCACGAGTAAAACCCCAGCAGAGCTTTTGAATGGGCGGAAATTTAAGACTTTAATATCATCTATGCATCCTGACACTCGCAACAGTGTAAATGAGGAAGGAAGTCAAGAGAATGCACAGAATAGAAATAAGAAGAGTTTCAACGTTGGAGATTATGTTTTAATGAGACTTAAGTTGTAAAGAAACAGGCGCCAGCAATATATGAGGTGGAAAGTGAAGATGGTGCCATACATCGCAGACACGTGGATCAACTGCTAAGGACAAGAGCACCACATACACCAACAACACCTGAAAATAATTATGATTATGTCGAGGGTGATGATGAAGATGAGAGAGTGGTCATCCCACCGCCTGAGGAGTGGAATGAGATTTTAGGATTTTTAATTATTATTTGTTTAATATTATTTAATGGTCTTAAAGGGGAAGTGTTATGTATGCACACACAATGATTAAATGTGGGTAGTGTGTAAATACAGCTTATGTGGGGCACCTTCATATTTGACAGTTGTGATTGTAATTATTAACAATAAACTCTGTTCTGATTATATTGAATAGTAAGTTATCGTTAGAACACAATAGTTTTAAGTTCAACCTGTCTGTTTGTCCATCATAGCTCGTTAGCTATTATGCCACGGATGGACCAATTTTGATATAGATTTTTTTTATTCTAATGCCGATGTGATAGAGATGGTTTTAGCTATACATTTTTAGATCATCAGCTAAATTTCTAGGTGATGAAGGGATCTTACTAAAACCCAGAAGTCCAAGTGATTTGTATGGTGTTACCACGACATGGCAACCTAGAACCTGCTGCTGCGTTAAGTAGTCTGCCGGATACCCAACTCCTCACAGAAGATTATAGCGTTATACCATGTTTGATGTTAGAACAGTCTCATTGAGAGTTGTTGTTGTTCTAGGTTCGGGGTTTTTATAAACAAATTAATTTTGTCCAATACAACAGGTGTCCGAAGAAAAGACCGATGACAGCCTGAACGCTGTGGCATCAGCATACTAATACTTATATTGACTCCAATATTATCATGTGACCCAGTCGTTGACTTAAAAGGACTCTCCGTTACATAGTTTCAGATAGTGCCAGGTCTCGAGGGCCTCCAAGCATTCAGAAGTGCTCATGCGAGGTCTACAACAAAAATTGTAATGAGAGCTATATCGACTGGGCCTCCCTGAAACGAGGAGTCCTAGATATGATACGATTCTTCACGCCAAAGTTTAGTCAATGTATTTATTGTACCAGACACAGATTCATGCCTGAATGGAATACAGTGGCTGTTTCGCATCTTTAGGACGACTCTTTGAAATAATAAAAGTTGTCGTAAGCGGCAGTGGCGTGCTAATAGTATTATTGATAGTTCGCGTCCTGGGATACCGTGATCAACTGATGAAGTAACAATTACCTCTAGAAGATCCAATGGGAGCACGGAATGGAAGCGGATTTTTTCGACTCAATACCTACCCAACACACTGATACATTGAATGACATCCCGCACCGAATGATTTGACAATGTAATTTCAAATGTGGAATCAGTAGAATGTGAAACAACCACGGTTTCTACAAAGAATAAGCGTAACAAGACTCGGCTTTAGAATTACACAGTAACGCCTTTGCCTAGGAACGGAAATAAAGCAAAAAGCACAATTTCAAATAATTTATTATTTTTAAAGGCAACTTATGACATCATTGTAATTAAACTATTTCAAATTAAATACAATTAATGTAACAAAATTACTCAAATTAGTTGCTTAGAATCTATATTTACAAAATCTAAAATAAATAATAAGGTAAACAACACATTTTGGTCAATACCAATTCATAGTAGGCTTGCCTTCTGCAAGCAATACATTGTTAATACACTTTTAGCGTATAGATTGAAACCCTAGTTTTCCAATGCAACAAGGAATTGATAACAATATTATACTATATAAATAAGATATTAGATAGGTAACTAGATTAACATTTACCATTCGCTCCATTAAATACCAGCAAATCAAATAGTTATTATATGTTATATTGTCAACTACACATTTTCTTTTCACGAAACGAAATAAACTATTTCTTTTCATTTTGGAACCTGATTTCAAGTAGGTACCTATTTGAAGACACATTGGCGGGCCAGAGATGACCTATGGACGTTACTTTTCCTTTCCCTGTGCTAGATGCAAGTCTAAGCAAATATACAGAAAATGACGGCAACAATCATCTCATCCCAGCTTCACGGGCTTTTTCTATTGAGGGATTTTTCAATGACGTTCGGTGCCGTTCATACAGCTATGCAACTCCAGTAAGGCCTACTTCAGCAAGCAAGTATGAAAACGAGTCAATATTGAGATATACATCATTCTCCCAGGAGGTAATGTAGACTTCGATCATGCACTCATCCCTACAATGCGCAACATTTTCTGAAAACAATATAAAATGTTTTCTAAACAAAGTCATCTTACAGACAGCACAGTTATCTTAATCACTACATATTATGTACTACACACTCTCACTACATACTGTCCCTATGTATTCTTAGATCTTTAAAACTACGCAACGAATTTTAATGAAGTTTTTTTAAATAGATAGAATGATTCTTATAGAAGGTTTTTATGTATATTTTGTTAAGTTTTTGTGTACATTAACTTAATTATAACGATATATGTTGGCGGTGTCGAAAAAAATGAGCCGTCTCTTCAAAAAATGAGCTTGTAACGAAAACGCTGCCTAAACCCTTTGATATATAACAAAATAATGTTTTATCAAATTGTGTATCTAATGTAGGTCTACAAAAAAGTCCGCGATAGGTATATGTCTATCTCTTAAGGATACCGTACTATATCTATTTTAATACTTAAAAAAACAGCAATAATAAAGCGGTAATTTAAAGGCTATTTACACAAAAACATTATTAATGCTTATCATTTTTAATATGTTAGTTAGCTTTAGCATTTTATGAACTTTGCAAATTAAATGAATATCTTAGGCGATATGTCAATATCAAAAAATGCGCAAATAAATTAATTTCGTGTAACAATAATTCGACCGTGTAACATTTTCGAAACTACTTGATTACTTCTCCGCTCTCGAGTACTACGCCCGCGCCCGTAGTACTTTAGAGCGGAGAAGTAATCAAGTAATTTCGAAAATGTGTTCATACATTATTGTGAAATTAATAAACGACGAGATTAAATGGGTGCCACGGGGTTCGAAGTATGTCACGGGCGAAGCCGGGCGGGTCAGCTAGTAATATTATAAATGCTAAAGTTTGTATGGATGTTTGTTACTCTTTCACGTAAAAACTACTGAATGGATTTTAATGAAACTTTACAATAATATAGCTTATACATCAGAATAACACATAGGCTACTTTTTATCTCGGGGACAAGTTCCTGTGGGAAACGGGAACGGGAAACTTTTATACGCGGGCGAAGCCGCGAGTGCCAACTAGTATTTAATAAACCTAGGAAACTATTTTCAACAAAGGTGAAAAACACAAAAATTCAAAACAGTTGATAATATATGGTAGATACTAGAATGGTAGATACTCATTAGAACAAGGTGAAAAAATAGGAGTAACATTTTTTGTGCGTTGATTCCTAAAGTGGGTGCTCGACGAACGGGCCAAATGTTATACCCTGGTCTTAAAACGACAGTTTTACTCGATGCTCATTGTTCCTGATCGACTACGGAGCAAAACAGTCATATGGTTCAAAACCTGAAGTTTTGTGGTCATGGCATACCACATTATAAAATGAAAATGCAAAAGCAGCCAGCCGTCTTAAGTTAGATCGAAAGAATGCAATACCATTTGATCGTGAATTGAAAGCAGCAACACTTGATTACAGAAATTATCTTAAGAAGTCTGCAGATTTGTATGACGTATTGTTATCTTTACTGACACCTATAATACAAAAAGTGAAACCATTCACTAGTACTGTAGTCAAACTGTTGGCTCGGCTCGGCTGCCGCTGAATGAAAATAAAACAACAGTGAACGTGCCGTGAGACTCATTGGCATATAAACAGTGTTATAGTAATGACATGCCGGTAAATTTACTGACGAGCTAAAAACTGACCACTTTCCAACAGGTACACTTGTCTGTCACCTCAGTGGTATAATAAAAAATACTGGTGTTACTAGCCTATTGATCACCCTCTCAAGATTCTCTATGCTCTAAGATTCTATAACTATCAAGTTAGTAGGTATTAGATTCATGATAGTACATGTACACAGAGAAGTTAAGTATAGAGCATTCTGAATCCAATAAATAAAATATTGTGGGTCATTTTTTACACACCGCCATCTAGCGCATAGTAGGCTAATATAAGCTTGTGTTATGAGATCTAGACGACTGATAAACATAATTATTTATTTCTAAATCCATGCATAGGAAACAAACTCCGAAACAACCTCCGAAATCACACATATATTTTATTTTTTCGACCCGGGAATGGAACGTGGGACCTCAGTCGCGGCAATCGCATACACTACCACTGCGCCTTCGAGGCAGTCAATACAAACTGTATATAAAAAGGCCCTAAGAAAAATATGTGTAAATGTTTAATTGTAGCTTAATCACATTTGCAAACATGTGGTTTAGCAAATGTGATTAAGCTACAATTACCCATTTCACCAGGTGAGTAGTGCAATTAAAAAAATAAAACCTATGAATAATTAGTCTAAGATAACTATGTATTGTTGTCATTATATGTGATCTCATTAAAATTTTATGACATTTACTGTATAATCTAACTGAATAGTAATCCAGGCTTTCAATATACATAGAGGCTAAATAATTTTCAGTTAGAAAATTGTGACAATACTAGATGAAACATATTATATTTATTTATTATATGTATAAAAATGAATCCCTATTTCCATTGGTCACGCCATCACACGTGAACGGCTGGACCGATTTGAAAAATTCTGTTTGTATTGGATAGCCCAGTTATTGAGAAAGGTTCTGAGCTATTTATCATCACGCTACTACACAGAAGAGCGGAGCAGTAATCATAAATGTCAACAAATCAGGGAAACTTTCATACATTTTTGTAAAAGTAATTAGCGACAGAATTAAATGGGTGCCACGGGGTTGAAAGATTGTTACAGACGAAGCCGGGCAGGTCAGCTAGTTTTTTATAAATATAAAAAATATAGTTAACGCCCGCGGCTTCGCCCGCGTAACTATGTTTTTTACACGTTCCCGTTTCCCACGGGAACTTGTTTCCGCGATATAAAGTAGCCTATGTGTTATTCTGATGTATAAGCTTCATTATTGTAAAGTTTCATTATAATCCATTCAGTAGTTTTTACATAAATAAATAAATATAAATAAATAAATTGTGGGACACTTTTCACACAGCGCCATCTAGCCCAAAGTAAGCTAATATTAGCTTGTGTTATGGGATCTAGATAACTGATAAACATACTTATATATTTCTAAATACATACATATTATAGATAAATAACACCCAGGCACATAATAAACCATTGTGCTCATCACACTAAAGTTTTATCCTGGGTGGGAATCAAACCCACGACCTCTTGCGTAGCAGTCAGATGCACTTCCACCGCGCCACAGAGGCAGTCAAAAAGACATGAAAGAGTAACAAACATACATTCTTACAAACATTAGCTTTTTTAATATTTGTAGGATATAAATTATACACACCAATGATTGCTTCCTTAAGCTCATATTCCTTTTCCAGCGATGCAACTATTTCTGTAGTATATTTGGCAATTTGAGTGACCGACCAAGTAGAAATTGCAGGGTCGTTGTTAGGCTGCAACTTTGCTAACGCCTGTAGTTGCCCGTTAATTATTGTGAATGCTGCAAAGCAATGAAATGTTTCTATAGTTGTTATACTGAACAATTCTGCAAATGCTACCTAGCAACAACTGACATGTGAAAAAATATTCTTCCCCCATCAGCCTATTTTCGAGCACTTCTTGAAGTAAACTTATTACAATATTTGGAGCTGTAGGGAAGTATTTGGTATAGGATTTTGGTTTAAGTTTTCTTCCTCTCCTCCATGACCTTATCTGTTAGTCAACAGGTCAAGTAGAATTGAACTCCAATAAAGTTGATAGGACCGCATTGCCTCATTTCTACATGCACTACCCAGTAATATTCACCCAGTTTTTTATATAAAAACAGATTGTTTTTTATATACAGAACTTTCTCTCCACATCTGTCTGAGATAAACTCAAACTCTACTGAACAGATTTTTATACTATTACAATACCAATGGATAGTGATTCCAGAGGAATGTTTATATGTAGGATTTCACAAAGGTGAAACCATAAAGGGCTCATAATAACTAAATGAAATTTATTACCTACCACTCATTATATTTTTAAACTTGTCCATTTGTTCCAATAAAGTTTCCATGTGAATTTTCAGCTGACTTGGATAGTAATCATTAAGACATTCGTGTATTTTTAACCCAGACACTAGTTTCAGAAATCGGCTACCCTTGTTTTTAATTTTCAACCAGTCAAATATCAGCCTATGCATATGTGAAACATGTGTATATACCATCTTTGATATTTCTTGTTGATCTTTATTAGGTGTGGGAATTTCTGTAACAACAAAATTAATAAAATAAAGGTATCTGCTTAATCAGAGTAAATCTAATGTACTTTGCATTTCTAGCAGGTGCAGTAATCTTGACATTATGGTTGTGGTGGTGATCGACAGCTATCCTTTTCCAGAACATTCAATGCTCATAATGCTCTCAAATGCACAAAATTGAAACAATAAATTATATATCGGCAATTTACCTCTGGGCCGGTATTGATATATATCCAATTTTGTAGGTGTTTTAGACATGATGATCTTTTAACTGGAATTAATTATAATTAAGACCAATACCATTACACAAACAGACAATTCAATTTAGGTCCTGGTAAATTTTATGATATACAAACATTGACTTCTCTCATCCAATATTCAGTATATTCTGTGCACAGAACAATATTATCCCTGACGATTCTTTGCCTGAATCTTGTACAAGATTGTTCGCTTCGCGAAAAACAAAATTAAAAATTTTCGCGTTTTAGAATTTAATTATATTTTTTTTTGTATGTCTTCAGTCTTCACCTATATTGGGCAGGCAAAGGAAACTTTGTCCATAGAGCCTGGTCTTCGGTATTTATATTTTCTTAGTATTTAGTCCTGTCTAGTCTTTGTCGATATCTAGTCGTCAGTCCAAGGTCCTGGTCCTTGCCCTCAGTATAATGGTGATTCTTATACTGAGCTTCTCAGTGGACCTTCGCGGCAAGAGAGAAAATAGCATTTCACTGCATATATATCATTGTCCTTCACTATAGCACGTTAACACAACTTTTATGTCCAAGAAACCACCACTCCCGCAAATAAAACAAGATAATTGCACTAGTTTTAGAAAATAATATACAGAAAGCGTCCGCACTTGAGACTCTTCCCACCAAAAGTCCTTGTTTGATTTCAACTTTGACAGCTCATGTAGTGCTGGTTTTTATTGTAATTATTTTATGGCCTGGTAACTAAGACCTTTAAAGGGTCAAGTTTTCCTTGCCCCATAAACGTGTTGGAGCCACAGATATAGAAGAGTAAGCAGATCAAACATATTCCTTTGTTTATGGTGTAATACTTTATTCTTTTCACTCTTGCCATTTGTTGTATAAAGCTATCTTTATTATTTCTGTGTAGCTACATCGAACTCACACTTTGACAGCAACCAGCGTGTAGCCAATTTTTCTACTAATGTCAACCGTCGCTGTCATCTTTGAATCAAAGATTTATGTATCGAAGTGAAAATATTACATAAAATTATTGTAAAATGTAACAAAAGTAGTAAAAATATATGTAAACAGTTCAATTATTCAAACAAAACATAGAGTGGTGAACAAGAAATCACCAGGAATAACTTTTCATGGATAATTTATGTACCACTTACGACTACGTACTGTTACACTAAGATTTGTATCCAAACATATATATCTATATATATATATATATATATATATATATATATATATATATATATATATATATATATATATATATCTTCTATATCTGTGGTTGGAGCATTATTGAGGCTTTCAGTGCAATTTGCGCGGCAAGATGTAAAATAGCATTTCACTGCAATATATCACTGTCTTTCACTATGGCACGTTTACACAACTTTTATATCTATTATAACACATAAAATAAGTTTAATGAACTAGTTTTGGAAAATAATGTACAGCAGGCATTGACAACTTAGTAAAGACCTGTAGATAATAGTTGTTAAATGTCAAAGAGGATCAGTAATGTTATGGCAAATTAAATACAAGTAGTATGCATGTTATTCTTTATGACACGAGGATGATTGATATATCTTTTTGAATTATCCAAATCGGACCTTTACTTACGGAGATTTTAAGTAATTAACATATGCCGTTCCTGCCGCTAAAAGTCAATGTTCGCGAGTGCCTGTGACGTCATAGTTACCCAACTGAACCGACCGTACGACCGCGGTGTCTGAGCCGGATTTCTCCATGATTTGACGGAGCGGCGATGCGATCTTGCCTCAACTCATAAAATATGACAACTAATAAAGTAAACGCTGGTTTTGTGCAAGCAGTGGCGTAGCTAGGTAACCAAGGGCTCTGGGGCAAATCAAAAACTGTGTGGCCACTGCTATCTAATACGTTTAGATTTTATCAAGTAAAAAATATTAAATACTAGCTGTGCCCCCAGCTTCGCACATGACATTCTTTGAACACTTGCAACTCACACATTTGCCCATGCCCATTATAAGTTTTTAAATACTTTCATACAAACTTGATCCCCTATTTTACACCCTTAAGAATAGAATTTTGGGAATCCTGAAACACATGTTTTATTTATTGTTAATCAGAAGCAGGTTTACAAAGTTATGTGTTGCTAATTTTTAAAATGAAGAAATTTCCACATAAACTTACAACCCCTATTCTGCCTCCGGAGTGCATATAAAATGTGTAAACGGGACGGAGATTAACAGATCAGATCAATACGGTTAGGTAAGTACGCAAGTGTCTTTCAGGCGGAAATATGCGCCATCACAGAATGTGCACAAATTATACACCGCAATACAGACAGACAAGACAGAAGGTGACAATCTACAGCGATAGTCATGAAAATCTGGCGCAAAGAACTGAAGTCTATGTTGCCTGGGTCCCCGGACATAAGGGAGTCCCGGGCAATAAACTAGTGGACAAACTAGCCCGGGAAGAGGCTGACGAATACGTGATTGAACCGGAGCCGAGGCTTCCAATCGCTCATAATATCACGAAAGAAGTAATCAGCGGGAGCATAAAAGTAGAAACCAACCTTAGATGGGGGTCTTCGATAGGTATGATACAGTCGAAGATCCTTATCAGAGGAATGGATGCGAAAAGAACAAGCCAACTGGTTAAACTTACCAGAGCAAATATAAGGCTTGTCATAGAGATCATCACAGGACACTGTCGCCTCAACAGGCATCTAACAGTGATAGGAGTAATGGAGGACCCAATATGCCCGAAATGCATGTGTAACATGCAGTTTTGACTAGCGATATAGTGCGGACATATTGCCGCCAGACGTCGCTAGCTGTATTGACGCGATCGCCGCTCCGTTATTAATTTTTCCAACTAGTGTATTTTCGGGTGTTTATGTGTAAAAATGATGGTGTTTTGAACATAAAAGCTTCGACAATGTGCACAAGTGTTGTGAAATTCGATAACTTAGTGGAACGCGGTATTTTCTGTTGCCTTCCAAAATACGTCTGTCTGACTGTTTGTGGCACCATAGCTCTCGCAGTGATTTTAAGTGTGGATTTTTTGTTCAAAAGCTTTGTTAGCGATACATTTTGAAGATTGATCTTCAAAATGTATTGCTAACAAAGCATGGTCTTATTAAAACGGAGACTCTTTGTTATACTGTTCTCTGTTATAATGTGGGTTATAATGTTCTCGGCAGCAAATCTAACTAACTAACCATCTTCACGCTGTATCCCTGACGGAGAAGTCAGCTCACAAGTCGCTCTACAACGTTAATGGGGCAAGGACACAGAACCTATGACTGGATATGACATCAACAAAGGACTGGACAAGACTAAATTAGAAGATAGGCAAGGATTACACAGTCAATAAATATCGCGATACCTGCGATCTCGCGATATTTATTGATGTGTAAACTGAATCTGAAAGTTTATTGACGATATTGACAAAATATCTGGATATTTTGTGATCCATCAATAATAGTCAATATTTATTGACTATGTGAGCGCTCGTGGATCGCGATACTTTCAGTACCCGCCCGACCTGCCCACCGTGAACATGTCAGACGATGCATTAATTGAGGATTGGGTGGCTTCGCCTGGTTCAGTGGACGAGTCAGAAGCAGAATGTAACAATATTGTTCTTAAACAATTTATAGAGACTTTCGAAACGCTTCCTGAGCTGTGAATGGCTAGAAATCCAACTTTTGAGTGAAGCCGGGGACAAAATGCTGGTATAACTCAAATCTATGAGCGATCTTCCTGTAGCAAAGTAACGCAGTCACTGCTAACTTCTGTCTCTTCTTCTTAAATGAGTATCTTGTTTGGTAACATATGGCGATATGCGGTCTAATAAATTCTCAAAAATAGATTATTAATAAATTATTCATTCGAAAGTAATTTCTATAATCTTCAGAGTCCGACAGTTTTATTTCATTTAATAAATTTAAATAGGCATGTATATTTATAACGTATGGACATCCACATTTTTGTTATCCCTACATTTAATGCTAACATAATGGCGATACAAGCTTCTGTTTTTAAATCCATAATGTAATTGTAGGTAAACCTATTGTAAACACGTCTACACGAAATGGTGAACCAATGAATACTGACAAATTTGTTGTCAATATTTATTGAAAGTGTAATACGCTATGAGATTCAATATTTACTGAGACCGGTATCACGATATCGGAGTGCGATATTTATTGACTGTGTAATCCTTGCCATAAGATTGAAGAAATATGATATAAAAAATGAATTACAGTGCATGGAACTTTGTTTGGTTTTTGACATGTTTTTGGCGAGAAGAGTGACAAGTGCGGACGCTTGCTGTACATTATTTTCTAAAACTAGTGCATTCATCTTGTTTTATGTGCGGGAGTGGTGTTTTCTTGGATTTAAAAGTTGTGTTAACGTGCTATAGTGATAGAGCAGTGAAATGCTATTTTCTTTCTTGCTGCCTAAAGTCCACTGAAAACCTCAGTATAAGAACTACCATTATACTGAGGACAAGGATCAGCCCTGCTATCACGGGCGTATCCAGGGGGGGGGGGGTTTATGGGGTTCAAACCTCCCCCAAAAGGTTAACGATATTAACAATCATCATCATCCGAGCGTCTGTCTGAGTTGTGTTCACGGTGCCCTCCACACAACCACCGCTTCATTTGCTTTGCAGCGACACGCAGCACCTGCTTTTGTGGTTCTAACAGAGACCAAAGGTGTTATAGACCTGTCCCTTCTGAACGGCATTTTTGATTACACCAGGCATCGCAACTTGACTTACGCAGCAACAATGTGTGTCTAGACGTCACAATCAATACCACTGGACGTAATACAGATCCCATGTATTTAACCTGGTCCGTGCGCTAGATTAAATCTTCGCCTACGCAGACGGATGTGGGAGAGATCTGTAGAGTTTAGTGCCAAGTAGGTACCTACTCGGTCTTGGTCACAATAAGTAACCATGGAGGCTGCTTATGTGAGTCCCTGATTCTGAACTAAACAAAAACGGATTAAAGATCAATAAGGTACACCAGCAGATTGAAACGATTTTGAAGTTCTGATTAAAATAAAAGTTTTCGGACCCCAAATCTATTTGGAGCGCAGTAGATCAGAAAGTATGCTTTATCATTCAGGCCCTTTCGGCGCGAAAATTAAAATGTAGAAATGCACGGTCAAGTCCTTAATCACTTCCGGTATTAAACCTGTTTATTACAAAAACATCTCTAAATATACACTTACTGTCCGTAATAAAGAAGTCTATCCTGTTCCTTGTGACCTTGTTGGGGCTTTTTTTCTCTTTTGATACCACTGAGGTTGCAGACCATCGTACGGCCCATCTAATATAAAGTGGTCAACGTAGCCTATGGATGTTTGCAACACCAGAGGTGCAGCACTCGCGCTGCCAACCCTTTATAAACCTTCTAGGACCCCTTTTGAAGAACCCCATACTGCAGACATCTGGGAAAACCCAGGCAGGGAGTTCCTAACACAATCTAAACGTAGGTACGCAGAATAAAGCCTCTTAAAAGTTCGCTAAGTGCATTTTTTGGGGGGCGTTTTATTAAAGTAAAAAATTTCTTAAGAAGAGCCTCTGCGACTCTAAAAAGTTATTAAGCTCTGTGCACCACGCCATAAAGACCGATTTTACCGCATTGTTGTAGTCCTACTTTGGCGGTAAAGTACCCCCATAGCAACGTTGTAGTCAGCCTTAGCAGTACCGTTTAATGCAGTCGGTTGTACTCATGCACGACCTCAACTGCCTCGTCAGTGCTTCCCGAGGTTGAGGCATACACTGGCATAATTTGGAGGTGTTCAGGACTACCTATCGGTGAGCTTAATTAAGCTTCAGTATTAAGTATGCTTTCCGGCCGACACACTGATGCTTCCTCAACGCTGCTAACAAAGTCATTCATCATAAAACTCAAAGGAATGATCCTCCATTATCTTTCCGATAGTAGAAAAGGTCGCTGGACGCGAGGGTTAGTGTGTCCTCCCCCTTTCTTCGGAGCTCGCATGAACTTAATATGAAAACTCAAGTTGGGTAAGGCACTCGTCCAGCGGTAGGTATTTCCAAAGGTTGCCAAAATCAATCGTGTATGGTAGCCTTCTGTAGCCCGCAGATTCTTGGCATCCCCTCTTCCACCGTCACCCCGATCGCTACCGTAATCAAGAACAGTGGAAGTGCCGGTAACTGGGGCCCGTTTCTTGTTTGTTTTACTATGCCATGCTGTGCAGACGGGTTAGTACAGGGTTTGGTCCTAAATTTTCCTTTTCTTCGCCATGACTTCGCCTGTTAGTCAGCAGGTGCATCACTCGCAGGTGAGGCTGGTTTGAACCCCGAAGATAGGTAGGGCTCTATCGCATCTAAAATCTGCATTAGAATGCTTAAATTTTTGTGCGATCTATCCAAAATTTACACATTATTACAAGTATTGGAAAACCCCTCAAAAACCCAACCTCCCAAAACTAAAACCTGGCTACGCCCGTGCCTGCTATTATGTAACTGGACCAGGTGTATTATGTAACTAAAATGGATATCAGTGATTGCGATTTGCGCCAATCAACTGTCAAAATTTAATTTTGGTATTATCTAAGTTCAGTGGGCAACTGAAAAGACGTCATAGATGCGATATCCATTATGATTCAAATTTGACAGCTACTTACGTATCGATAGTCATATAAACGCGTGAAATTGGTATTATCTAAGCATAATGGATTTCAAATTTATAACTAAAATCGTTTTCAAAGCAAATCCGGAATTCGGTGACTTTGCCGAAAGCGGTTGCTAAAGAGATGCGTATATGAAGTTTTGATGAAAAGCAACTATTATGCGGTCGATTTAAAAATTGTCAATAGCCTAAAAAACTAATAAATATTAATGTACTTGTAATTTACACAACACCTCCTTCACTACTATTTAAAAGATAAAAAGATAGAAATTTGAAGTTTTTAATTTTTTTCTTAATTTTTTTAAACAAGTATTTCAAATATTGATAAAACCAAGTTGGTTACTTTGTCTACGACCAAGTCACCTTTCTTACGCCTGTTTTTTGCGATTATTATATTACCATTGCCATAAGGCATAATATGAAAACGATGAAAATTAGTAAGTTCAATACTTGACTATGATTCGGACCCCTCCTCTTCTGCATCGATTTTTTCTGTACATTAATCTTGTTACTTATAAACTAAAATTGCCTACGATATACATAAAATAATTTACTCACATCATAATATTCAACGAACAGTAGAAAACAATAATACAATAGCTTTCGGATGCCAAACATTTCACAAGGTTTTTTTAAATTTGCCGCAAATAACCAACATTCCATAAATTCTCGGTGTCCATCAACTATAAACCGTTCACGTTAAAATGTTTGTGAACTCTACGCAACCTTCTAGTTGCTTTCAAAGCGTGGTTGCTATCGAACAAACCAAAGCGACACGAACTATCAAACTTTGATAGGACTGAGGACTCGACAATGTCGAGTCCTCGGTCCTATCTAATAAAGATAGTTGCTTTCAAAGCGTGGTTGCTATCGAACAAACCAAAGCGACACGAACTATCAAACTTTGATAGGACTGAGGACTCGACAATGTCGAGTCCTCAGTCAGTATACCTTTGTCGATGTCGAGTCGACATCGACAAAGACTGGATAGGACTAAATTAGAAGATTGAACAAATATGATATAAAAAACAAGATTTTGCTAAAAGTTCTTCGTAACCAGGCTATGAAATAATTATAAATTAAAAAGAAACTTTGTTTGTATACTTTTGTTTTTCCGCCTTGTAATGAATGATCTACTTTTGGGTTGAGTTTAATTTTATTAACCGAATACTTATAAGCATGTCTGGACCTATACAAGATGTTGTGGAAGAAGATGCAGCTGATTTACAGTTCCCAAAGGGTAAGATAAAATCAATGGTTTCACTATACTGCACCTAGTTAGTGTTACCGAAGTAGCTATTAAATGAGACACTGGTGAAGAGTTTCTAGGCAGCACTGTGAAGTCAAACAGCAGTTGCTTCCAATAATACTGAAATGCTGTTGCTAGCAATTGATTAAACTGGACACTGAGCACTTAATGGAAATTAAGATGCATCTGGAAGTTATTATGCTAAATTGACAAGAGAGTGTTAATTTTTTACACAAGCTTTCTTATTTCATGTGTTATTAACATTATAACAGGTGTTACTAGGATTATGAGATCTATCACCTAAACTCGCACAGCCATTGACTTCCAAACAAGACAGGGTTAGGCCTATGTCATTGCATGTATCGAGGCTTGTATTAGGCAAAGAAGAGAAAGTGTGGAAGAAGCTGTGTATATGAGAGATATGTATGTAAATGTGTGGGAATGAAGTACCTATGTATAAGTGCCTGATACTATGAGGCTCACATGGTCATGTGAAGTGACCAAAGCTAAAAAAAATATAGAAACAAAAAGTTCTTTCTGTATTATGGTGACCAGGCCTCTGATACACGTTTTACTTTAAATTTCCATCTATATACATATATTTAAACGAAGAAACTGACACCAGCATGTCCTGATTAAGAACTTAATGTATTGTCATGCCTTGAGTTGAAAAGTACAGCATAAAAATAATGATTAACATTGTATTGTCTTTTAGAGTTTGAAAATGCTGAGACGCTGTTGATATCAGAAGTGGACATGCTGTTAGAACATAGGAAAGCACAAAACGAATCAGCAGAAGAGGAACAAGAATTCTCAGAGGTGTTTATGAAAACCCTCACCTACACTAATATGTTTAAAAAATTTAAAAACAAAGAAACTATTGCTGCTGTTCGCAAGTATGTACCGTTTGACTTAGCTTGCTTTTATACTGAAAAAAAAAAAAGACCAAATTGACCTCCTTGGTGGTGTAGGTAGTAGTGTATGCGACTGCCATGCTGAGGCCTTTGGTTTGATTTTTGGGTCGGATCAAATATTGCGTGATCCGACAGACGTTCTCCTGCACTATACCGACATCAGCGCCTTTTTTGAAGTAAAACTACTTCAGCGAAGTTGAAAGAAAATTTATAGCTGAAAAAAAATAAGTTTTTTGGTTACGTGCCATGTTGTTTTGAAGTGAAACTTCTTAATCGACATATATAAGATATTTTAAAGGTGTAAAAAATATGTGAAGAAGTTTCACTTTTTACCTACACAGGTATACATTTTATTTGATTTGTGAAACTAAACCATCTAAATCTAAAAAATATTTATTTCAAATCAGTCTAGCCATTTAGGAGGAGTTCTGAGACACACACACGTGCCATAGAATTAATAATAAAGAGATAAATGAATTTATTATTATTTTCAGTCTCCTCCAAGCTAAGAAACTCCACAAATTTGAAGTAGCAAGTTTAGCAAATTTATGTCCAGAGACACCTGAAGAAGCAAAAGCGTTAATACCTTCATTAGAGGGCAGATTCGAGGATGAAGAGCTTCGGATATTGTTAGATGACATACAAACTAAACGTAGTTTACAATATTAGTTTAACTTTATAAATTAAATTTTATCAAAATAAGACTGGTTTCTCAATATTAAATAAATTTAGAATAATTGTCTAATTGTGATCATCCTTGTCATAGAAACCTAAATAACAAGTTGTTCAGAGTCAGATCAAGTTCACTCAGATTGGGCAATCGCATTTTCATATTCGCATTAAGGCAATGGGCTCACCAGATGTTAGGTGGGACAATAATACATACGGTGAAATGTGGGCGTATAGTATGTCTCAACCTACCCCTTCGGGGATAACGGCGTCACAATATGTATGTATGAAGTGCTCTTAGCCCCGCTAACTCTGTGTTCTGTAAATGATCACTGCGTTAAGCACTTTCGCTATGGCTGGTTACGAATGCGTGACCCATTAATGGTATTTCTATTAACGAGTGTTGCTGTGCGTCGGAAGCCGTTGGTCCCGTTTGCCAGTACATGGTAGTAGTTAATCCAAGTTTAAAAATAAATCAAATAGGTTGTGACTACCTGCTATTGAAATTTTTTGTCTGTCTATAATTTCGGCAATGGGCTTACCACCTGGAAGAAAAATGATTACTGTGAAATGTGGCCATATAATACATGCCCCTTTGGGATAAAGGTGTGTCTGGTGAGCTTAAATCTACCTGATATATAATATTCGCAGATATTTGCGATGCGAATTCTCAAGTTTTGTGTGGGAGTTTAAATGTACTTAATATATAATATTAATATTCGCAGTTTTGTGTGGGAGCAGTGGCATAACTATCTACTGCCACCCGGCAGGGCTGGCAAAATGTCCCCGGCCCCGGTCCATGGCCCCGGCTCAAGCGACAGAGACTTCAAAAATAGTCTAACATTTTTATTTAATTTTTTTTTTAACCTATTACGCAAAATTAAGCAGCTAAGAACCATAACATACAAATTCAAAGTAATTAAGATTTCAGCACATTTAAATCAAACATGTCGATCAATTTCTGAACGTATCCATTGGTTGCTACAAAAAAATGGTCTCGGTACATTGGTGGTACGAATGGCGATGACGATCGGGGAATTCCCTTATTCATTTTGAAGTATTGACCAATAAAGTACTTTTATGGCGCTGCCGGGGCCCCCGGGGCAAGTATTTTGTGCCCGGGGTAAAGAAAGGATATGAGTGGGTGAATTTAAAAATGTAAGCATATAGTGCAGTAGAAAAATGATCAATAAGCTCTGAATTTTGTCAGAGGTAGGTAAAACGCCATTTTGACGAGCTTTGCGAAGAAGAGGGTCTCCAAGATTCGGAACGGTTTAAAACTAATCGAGCATTGGACTGGACATCATTATTAATCAACTGAAAGCGCTTTTCATTTCAATGAATGAAATAGTTTCCAATTTCAATGTTTTGCAACAATTCACTTTGCAAATTATAAATTACACTGATCTATTAAATGTACTTAGGTATAAAAAGACACACATCTGAAATCCCCGGGACATTCTCAGTTTTTGGTCCACTTTCAGAGATGAAATAGAAAAGTCTCCGTAAATTAGAGGACTTGCTAAATTGATAATTGAAGTCCCCCTAACTCAGTGTTCTGTAAACGCTCACTGCATTTAGCAACTTTTGCTATGATTGGTCTTCGGATTTGTGACCGTTTTGTGGCAATTCCATTTACGAGTGTTTCCTAAACGTTAAGCTGTTGGTCCCGGTTGCCAGTAATATGGCAGTCGGTAAGCCAAGTTGAAGGCCTCATTGGCGGCTTAAAATTTTTTATGCCGTGCATCTTTCCTAAAGTATGTACTACATCAATGTTATTCCATCTACGTCTACACGCTTGCTAATCTCCGACAATATTTACGTCATTTTGTTTGAAAATGGCTGAGTGGACGAACGAAATAAATCTTTATTTTTTTAGAATTGTACTACGGAGGCTTTTTAGGCGCTACCGCCGTAATTACTTCAACGACTGCCATGCTTGACGACCATGAACCAACTATAGCGTGCCATTGGATGCCTGGTGGTTGGCTGGCAGCACTTATCAAAAGGCTTGTAACAAGCGACTTGGTAAGCGTGTGGACGTAATATTACACGAATTGAACATTAAACGATCATTTTCAAAACAATAATTATTAAAAACTTATTTAAAAAAACTCTACAATACAGATTTCGTCACCTGACTATTCTGTCAATTGAAAATGTTTTGGATATAAACTGAACGATCTTTTGAACGAACTTTGATGACGGACGTTATAAATACTTATTAAACCCCATTTTATCTCCGTAGCAGAGGTGTGCGTTTCTGTCCCACAAAACGGTGTTGTTTGTAACAGTGATGAGACCATGACAGGACTCGTACAGGTTGTGGGGCGACCTGCTTTTGAAATTTTTCAAACCGCCTATGAGGCTTTTAACTTAGCTTAACGACTGCATTGTTACTGGCAACCCGGATCAACGAATTAAAGTGCTTTCCGAAGGATGGAAACGTTTGTAAATAGAAATTCAACAAAGCGGTTCTAAGGTAGGCCGAGTCTGCTATTTTAATCGTGTCGAAATCGTCGCTCAATAGAAAGCCACCGGTACAAATTTGACAGATTTTCGTAGTCTACTATTACAATCGTACTTACGACTTCTATCAGTCGGCCGATAGAATTCTACTAACACGTACCGCGCCAGTGGCCGCTAGTCAGTTGCATTTTAGATAGTCTACTAACATTTTGACAGCTAATACAGCGATTCTGGTTCTATTCCACGGTGTGTCAATAGTAGACTCGGCCCCTGCACGCACGTAGAACTTGAATTAACATTGCTATAGTACCTCACAACGCGCGACGCAGTGGCCACTAATTCCTTAACATATTTGCATGTACAAAGCTAGCTAGCAAAGGAATGACACAACGACATAGTGAGTCGAAGTAACTAGCTGGCAATAGGCACCACCAAAATATCATAAAGATGTACGGAGAGACGCGCGGAGTCTCAGCGGAGCGCGACTGCACCTTGGCGCCTCCGAGTGTCTACGGTTGACAATAGACTCCCACTCATTATATATCATTAGAAATGCTGTTATAGTACCTAATATTTTTTGACTGTAATAACACCACCAGCGCTTCACGGGCGCTAAGAAGCGGCGCGCTGCGAGGGGCATCGGGGAGTAGCAAAGAAATACTCGTACGGCGACTTCGTCACAAAAAGTTATAACAGTTAGGAACTGAGTTAGGCCCCACTTTATTGCACAGGATCTACTGTTCTCTTCCCTTAGACTTCACCGGTCGTGGCATTCCTCGTTCATCCAGATCAACATCACGCCTGTAATGCTCCACCACGTCACAGATTAGATCATTGTTTATATGTGATGGACAGACATATTATGTACTAGGCGTATTTATTGTAGGTACAAGTAGTACCTATGGATAATTTTCATTCCGTTAAATGATGTCCAATTAGGGATAGAAACGGATAGAATCGAATAATGTTTGATGAGCGTTGTTATGGCAACGTCCCAATGAACTTCTAGTTACAAACTCATTTCTTATAGGGATGTAAATTAATGGAAATGTCGAAACACTTTAATATTAAACAGTGAAGGTATTTACGAAACTAGACGGTGGGTAGTTACATATTACCAACAATTTTGTTCGTTAACAGGCAGCCTTTTCAACCCCAGGCTGTACTGAATAATAAAAGCCTTAATGGCAGTTACATCAAGAATCCGAACATTCTTGTTACTTATAAAAATAATCGTTATTGAACCAAAGTAGTACAACAGCCTACCAATTATATCCCCATAAGCCCGCTGATTATGACTTTTAGAATCGTGTGTGGGCTGTGATGAGATAAATGAGGGAAAGGCAACCGGGTCAGGGGAGCCGGAACACGACACATTAGGTAATGACTACTACTATGCAAAAAAATATTGGTTACACCTAGGTACCTAGGACGATTTAACCAAATTTGGTTAAATCGTCGTAGCTAGGTACACTGTGATAGATATGTACTAAATAAAATTCCATCTCCAACTCATTCTATTACACGTATGTTTTTTCAGGGTCGGAAAAAAATAGTCTAGGTACCATAGAACAAGCTTATAGCTTAGTTTGGGCTAGATGGCGCTGTGTGAAAAGTGTCCCATGTTTATTATATTTCTCTATATTTACTACCTTGTAATTCATCCTAATGATTTGAAGACTAAACGGCGGCGGTGTCATTAATCGTGTACCAACACTATTGTATACTCCACTATCGCCGGAAACAAAGAGCCTATTATTTATTTATAACTAGCTGACCTGGTGGACTTCGTATCGCCTTAAAATTAGTCATTTTCTGTTTAGCTTTGTAACTTTTTGTTACATTATACCTAGTACCACTTGGCTTAGTCTGACCTAACCCTGTTAGGGAGCCCTGCGTTGTTGCCTTGTCTGTTAGTCAGCAGGTGTAGTGTACCTACCACTTGTAGTTTGGCTCAACAGATCTTGGTGGAGTCCCATACACCCACTACACTCTACATCCAATAGTATTGGAATCCTCGGTGTTAAGATATCTAATTCCATAGTCGTTTAAACGATAAGGCCAAGTTGGCGTCCAAAGTTGGGGGTGCTCAACAGAGCTCGGCAATAATTTACTGTGGTACAAAACGACCAAAGGGGCAGAGGTCACCTATTTAAGTGTATGTGGTATAGCCTGTACAGTAGCTTTTGCTCTAAGTAATTATTAGACACTAGTTGACGCCCGCGGCTCCGCACGCGTGGTTAAGTTTTCCCGTTCCCGTTACCCACAGGAACTTGCTCCCGGAATAAAAAGTAGCCTATGTGTTATTCTGATGTGTAAGCTATATTATTGTAGTTTCATCAAAATCCATTCAGTAGATTTTGCGTGAAAGAGTAACAAACATCCATTCTTACAAGCTTTCGCATTTATAATATTAGTAGGATGATACCACAGTTACCTTCTACAAATTGTTTATCTTAACATTTTTCGTCCAAAGTTCTCGCATACGGTTAGGTCTGATAGTGGCTTGTGCCTTGTGCAATAAAATTCCTTGTTCTTCACGGCCTCGATTTTTCCGAACGTCTACAGTAGGGGATTATTCAAAAGGGGTATTAGGTTTTTTTCTGTTTCGGTAGCGCGGTGACCTCTGGTGTTACAAACGTCCGACTTTCAATCAGTTGACACCTCAGCGTTATAAAAAAAACCTTCGAACAAATCTATAGTAGGCAAAAAAAAAATTTCCTAGTGTAGAGTACATAAATTAGGTGACATACCGACATCGACAGCAGCACCGCCAGGTCGAATTTTATTTTCAAACAATCTAGTAACCCATTGAAATATAGGAAAATTTCAAACAAAATGATCATTTTCTTTTTCGACAATTATTTCTGAAACATAACTGTATTGTATTTCAATTTTTATTAGGGCTTTCTGTGCTCTTTGCAGCAACTTGCCATTATCCCGTAGTAGCTAGAACTAGTACGTAATATACCAAAAGCCGAAACTCTATTATAAAATTTGCAACGCTAGTTTTAAACTAAATGACATCTTGCATATCATTTAATACTACGGACTATGGAGGGTTACCTCTACCCTCCATACTACGGACTATCATTTTACTACTAATTACTGGCACTACCAAGTTCTCACACCATGCCGAGAGAGATAGCACTAATTTGCCTCACCCACCAAGCGGTTTATGCTTGCGACTAGTGCAGCCTTAACAAGATATTTTGCGATTATTTTTTATTTAAATAGATAATTAATTTTGTTTTTATGTATATATACCGTAACATATAAAACTGTCCCGACTGATACATTCATTATTTGACCCAGGACTATCTACCTTCACTTCACCCTGTCAAACCACGGCGATTATGATATTGTAGATTTTTTCGTCGTCTTGAGCCTGTTTCTGTAAGGACAGCGGACAGCCTGTACATACGGTATTTTGGAAATAGCTATTTCAACCAAACTGTATAAATGAAAACAGGTAGATATAAGCTCCCACACAGTGGCGAAACTATACCATCTGAGGCCCGTGGCAAATCCTTTGGATGGGGCCCTCTTAGTAAAAATCGTCACATTGTAATTTAATTTTACTTAGCCACAAGAAGTTACCAAACACTATTAATAATGAGATTAACGATAATTGCGTTAAGCAACATTTGCTATGGCTGGTCATTAGATGGGTGACCGCTTTGTTGAATTTCTATTTACAAACGTTTCCATCCTTCGGAAAGCACTTTAATTCGTTCATCCGGGTTGCCAGTAACAATGCAGTCGTTAAGCTAAGTTAAAAGCCTCATAGGCGGTTTGAAAAATTTCAACAGCAGGTCGCCCCACAACCTGTACGAGTCCTGTCATGGTCTCATCACTGTTACAAACAACACCGTTTTGTGGGACAGAAACGCACACCTCTGCTACGGAGATAAAAGGGGGTTTAATAAGTATTTATAACGTCCGTCATCAAAGTTCGTTCAAAAGATCGTTCAAAGTTTATATCCAAAACATTTTCAATTGACAGAATAGTCAGGTGACGAAATCTGTATTGTAGAGTTTTTTAAATAAGTTTTTATTAATTATTGTTTTAAAAATGATCGTTTAATGTTCAATTCGTGTAATATTACGTCCACACGCTTACCAAGTCGCTTGTTACAAGCCTTTTGATAAGTGCTGGCACAATTCTAAAAAAATAAAGATTTATTTTTTTGGTGTGAGAACTTGGTAGTGCCAGTAATTAGTAGTAAAATGATAGTCCGTAGTATTAAATGATATGCAAGATGTCATTTAGTTTAAAACTAGCGTTGCAAATTTTATAATAGACTTTCGGCTTTTGGTATATTACGTAGGGGAGACCGGGGTAAGATGAGATACTTAAGAGAAAAAAGGTCATAATATGAAAATCAAACTATTTATTAAACATCTTTTACAACAAAAGCAACATTAATAGTTTTAATTAATGTAATTATAATCTTTTATGGCGCTAAATCACATATGTTTTTGGCAAATAGGAACTTAATGGCACATGTGAAAAATCCTGTTTTGCCCCATGATCGGGGCAAGTTAGGAAACGATGTGGGGCATAATGAGTACACACTTTAATCTGGTCTGCAACGTTCACGTATCTGTGCCACCTCATCGTCAACGTCTACACCTGCGCAGGAATTATGGGCCCAGCCATGGCACAGGCTACAAATAACCCATCCTTCAGTGGACTGTGAATATAGGTACTCACAATACATGCAAGAACAATCTTCTGTAATCAAAGACATTCCAAGTACAGCTCTAATCGCTCTTCTCATATCGTCTTCTCTCTATGTACCATTTTACTGCAAACAAAAATAAACTTATTATTAAACAGGTATATTAAACTTTTTTTATATATATAGGTACGGGCGGGTAGGTATGGGGTAAAACAGGATACTATCCCATTATGCCCCGACCTTTTTGCCCCAATAGACATATTTTGCAAAAGTAACAATAATTGTACCAACAAAATTATTCTTCGAAAATACAATCTAAATTCGTTAGTTTGACACTGCTACGACAGGTATATAGTATAATGTTATCAATAGAACTGATACCTACCTTAGTGCACATATTATCAAAACAGGAAACTTCGTAAAGATCCTCGAAATATCCGTTTTTTCTCGCTGCGCAACTAAAACACGTAGCAACACGCAGTCGCCGTTAGGACTCGTGGACCTCGACTGAATATTGCGCGAATGACACTGTGTTAGCACAGTATAAAGAGTAAACCTATCAGTAGCGTTACGCCTTTGAAGTTGACAAAAATGCCGACAACGTCTAGACAGTGATGCTTGTAGGGTTGTCACAAGTATACAAGGCTGATGTTATTTATAATTTATTTATTAACTCGTACTCGCAATCAACTATCAACATTATAATATAATATCTTAATCTTAATAATATTATAAATGTGAAAGTTTGTAGAGATGTTTGTTACTCTTTCACGTATAAACTACTGAATAGATTTTAACGAAACTTTACAATAATATAGCTTATACATCGGAATAACACATTTATTTTTTATCCCGGGAACAAGTTCTTATGGGAAACGGGAACGGGAAAACTTTTCTACGCGGGCAAAGCCAAACTAGTATGTAAATATAATAAATCAATAATATAAATACCGGTTAAAAAAAGGATCTGAGATTTCACCAATTGCCGCACACGGAAGTAAATAAGGTTAATTTCATGTCGAATCGATAGTTTTTTTATGAGAAAGCGTTTACGAAATGGCTGCCGCGTAGTAGATATAAAATTATGGGGTTTTTAGCAATCAATATGGCCGCCGAACTAGTCTTATAAAATTTCATGTTGGGTATCGTATAAAGGGTTTTTTGGTATGCTGAGTACGAATTTCGTGTTAATTTTGCAATCCAATATGGCCGCCGCGTCATGGTTTTCAAATTTCACGTTAAGTATCGTATAAAGGGTTTTTTGGTATGCTGAGTACGAATTTAGTGTTAATTTTGCAATCCAATATGGCCGCCGCGCCGTGGTTATAAAATTTCATGTTGGGTATCGTATAAGGGGCTTTATGGTATGCTGAGCACGAACTTCGTGTTAATTTCGCAATCCATATTGGCCACCGTGTCGTTATAAAAAAAATCAAGGGAATGGGAGCATGAACCAGGAATGAGAATTGACGATGAGAACTAGGGATGAGAAATGGGAACTGGAAGCTGGGGATGGGAACTGGGAATTCAAACAAGGGTGAGCTGACATATGTAATCTCATATTATTACGTTTCTTCTTTTCACGGGTATCTTCTTTTTTTTATGATGTTACCCGGGCTTTTAGTAGGCGTACATGGGGACATACTGGTCCAACACGCAGAGGCCCTTTGAGAATTTTAATCTAAAAGGAAATGGGACCCCCACTGCAGACAGTCCACTCCCGCCTTATGTAGAAGAACGATAATGGACCACCTCCAATGGGAATTAAACTATTGTAAAATATGCTAACTAAGAAATGGGCTACTGGGTTGGGGGTTTGATGAACTAGGTGATTATAACTATGGATAAAGGCGGCGTCTGCCATTTTATATCTGATTATCCTAATTTTGGCAGACGGTGACTCGCCAACTCACTAGATCTTTACAATCGCCATAGGCATGATAAGCCTGTAAGGCGACAGGAGGAAACACCGGTGTGAGCGGCTTGGGGTGTCGAGCGGTGCGGCGCCGGTTTCACCATCGCGGGTCTGACCCGGAGCGGTCTTCCCCGTAGTTATGCCCTTGAAAATGACTCTTTCACCCCCGAGCATATAGCTCTGGCTCCCTCCCTCTGACCGGCCAATTAAGGCAAACCAGAGTTGAGATTTGCTGCACTTCCGGGAGTAGCACTCTCACTGCTCTCCCGTTAGCCCATTAAATAACCGGTGCAGAAGGGCAACAAAACTCTGAGGAATCGGGACCGATGTGTAGCCACGCACATTCAGCTCGCCACAAGTTGCCCTGCGGATGTGAGCTTTCCAATAACTTTCTGATACATTTTTTGTTGATATCAGAAAGTGGATGACTCAAAAAGCGAATCTATTACTATACCCTCATAGGGTTGCGTTAATCCTATAAAAGATTACGATATACCCCTCGAGGACAGTCCTCGAGGGGTATATCATTATTATTATTAATTTGTTCAATTTGTCTCTCTGCGTTGAGCACTCTAAAAAAAAATCCAAATTCTATGGATACAAAGTTCGCCGGGTATATTAGGTATATTTTTAGTAGTAAATGAGTTAATGATAAATATTTTCGGATTTTGACTAACTGGACTTTATGCTACTGTTGTTTTCAACAAAAAAATATTGGTTACGCTTTGAACAAGTTTAAATATTAATTATGACGAAAACCTTGAACACAGGATAACATAGTTTAGAGTATAGTTATAATCCCACATGTGTGGCTCCGCACACCATAATACTCTTATGCGATACCCAACATGAAATTTATAATAGTTGGCGCGGCGGCCATATTGGATTGCAAAATTAACACGAAATTCGTACTCAACATACCAAAAAACCCCTTATACGATACGCAACACTAAATTTTATAACCACGGCGCGGCAGCCATATTGGATTGCAATATTAACATGAAATTCGTACTCAGCATACCAAGAAACCCCTTATACGATACCCAACATGAAATTTTATATCCACGGCGCGGCGGCCATATTGGATTGCAAAATTAACACGAAATTCGTACTCAGCATACCAAAAAACCCCTTATACGATACCCAACATGAAATTTTAAAACCACGGTGCGGCGGCCATTTTGGATTGCAAAATTAACACGAAATTCGTACTCAGCATACCAAAAAACCCCTTATACGATACCCAGCATGAAATTTTAAAATCACAGCGCGGCGGCTAATTGGATTGCACAAATAACACTAAATTCGTACTCTGCATACCAAAAAACCCCTTATATGATACCCAACATGAAATTTTATAACCAAGGCGCGGCGGCCATATTGGATTGCAAAATTAACACGAAATTCATACTTAGCATACTAAAAAACCCCTTATACGATACCCAACATAAAATTTTATATCCACGGCGCGGCGGCCATATTGGATTGCAAAATGAACACGAAATTTGTATTTAGAATATTAAAAATCCCATGAATTAAAGAAATCTATACAAAAATTCAAAAATCATAGCAAGCGGTCGTGAATGCGTCTGCCCTGAAAGACTGTCCCGAGCTACTAACAACATTTTGTTCGCAGCTCGGGACAAACCCTCCCGCGTCTCGTCCCTTGTCCCCCGCACGATTGCTCTGTCTAGACAGCTTCGTCGACCGACTGTATGTCTTTCGGCTGTGGTGTTAGGCTCGGTTGTGTACACAAGTCACGCACACAAACACACTTCCCGTCCTGCCCCGAGCTTCGTCTTGCCCCGGTCTCCCCTACTAGTTCTAGCTACTACGGGATAATGGCAAGTTGCTGCAAAGAGCACAGAAAGCCCTAATAAAAATTGAATTGTTGGAATACAATATAGTTCTGTTTCAGAAATAATTGTCGAAAAAGAAAATGATAATTTTGGGTGAAATTTTCCTATATTTCAATGGGTTACTAGATTGTTTGAAAATAAAATTCGACCTGGCGGTGCTGCTGTCGATGTCGGTATGTCACCTAATTTATGTACTCTACACTAGAAACATTTTTTTTTGCCAACTATAGATTTGTTCGAAGGTTTTTTTTATAACGCTGAGGTGTCAACTGATTGAAAGTCGGACGTTTGTAACACCAGAGGTCAACACCCGCGCTACCGAAACAGAAAAAAACCTAATACCCCTTTTGAATAATCCCTTACTGTAGACGTTCGGGAAAATCGAGGCCGTTAAGAACAAGGAATTTTATTGCACAAGGCACAAGCCACTATCAGACCTAACCGTATGCGAGAACTTTGGACGAAAAATGTTAAGATAAACAATTTGTAGAAGGTAACTGTGGTATCATCCTATTAATATTATAAATGCGAAAGCTTGTAAGAATGGATGTTTGTTACTCTTTCACGCAAAATCTACTGAATGGATTTTGATGAAACTACAATAATATAGCTTACACATCAGAATAACACATAGGCTACTTTTTATTCCGGGAGCAAGTTCCTGTGGGTAACGGGAACGGGAAAACTTAACCACGCGTGCGGAGCCGCGGGCGTCAACTAGTGTCTAATAATTACTTAGAGCAAAAGCTACTGTACAGGCTATACCACATACACTTAAATAGGTGACGTCTGCCCCTTTGGTCGTTTTGTACCACAGTAAATAATTGCCGAGCTCTGTTGAGCACCCCCAACTTTGGACGCCAACTTGGCCTTATCCTTTAAACGACTATGGAATTGGATATCTTAACACCGAGGATTCCAATACTATTGGATGTAGAGTGTAGTGGGTGTATGGGACTCCACCAAGATCTGTTGAGCCAAACTACAAGTGGTAGGTACACTACACCTGCTGACTAACAGACAAGGCAACAACGCAGGGCTCCCTAACAGGGTTAGGTCAGACTAAGCCAAGTGGTACTAGGTATAATGTAACAAAAAGTTACAAAGCTAAACAGAAAATGACTAATTTTAAGGCGATACGAAGTCCACCGGGTCAGCTAGTTATAAATAAATAATAGGCTCCTTGTTTCCGGCGATAGTGGAGTATACAATAGTGTTGGTACACGATTAATGACACCGCCGCCGTTTAGTCTTCAAATCATTTGGATGAATTACAAGGTAGTAAATATAGAGAAATATAATAAACATGGGACACTTTTCACACAGCGCCATCTAGCCCAAACTAAGCTATAAGCTTGTTCTATGGTACCTAGACTAGACTAGTTGGAGATGGAATTTTATTTAGTACATATCTATCACAGTGTACCTAGCTACGACGATTTAACCAAATTTGGTTAAATCGTCCTAGGTACCTAGGTGTAACCAATATTTTTTTGCATAGTAGTAGTCATTACCTAATGTGTCGTGTTCCGGCTCCCCTGACCCGGTTGCCTTTCCCTCATTTATCTCATCACAGCCCACACACGATTCTAAAAGTCATAATCAGCGGGCTTATGGGGATATAATTGGTAGGCTGTTGTACTACTTTGGTTCAATAACGATTATTTTTATAAGTAACAAGAATGTTCGGATTCTTGATGTAACTGCCATTAAGGCTTTTATTATTCAGTACAGCCTGGGGTTGAAAAGGCTGCCTGTTAACGAACAAAATTGTTGGTAATATGTAACTACCCACCGTCTAGTTTCGTAAATACCTTCACTGTTTAATATTAAAGTGTTTCGACATTTCCATTAATTTACATCCCTATAAGAAATGAGTTTGTAACTAGAAGTTCATTGGGACGTTGCCATAACAACGCTCATCAAACATTATTCGATTCTATCCGTTTCTATCCCTAATTGGACATCATTTAACGGAATGAAAATTATCCATAGGTACTACTTGTACCTACAATAAATACGCCTAGTACATAATATGTCTGTCCATCACATATAAACAATGATCTAATCTGTGACGTGGTGGAGCATTACAGGCGTGATGTTGATCTGGATGAACGAGGAATGCCACGACCGGTGAAGTCTAAGGGAAGAGAACAGTAGATCCTGTGCAATAAAGTGGGGCCTAACTCAGTTCCTAACTGTTATAACTTTTTGTGGCGAAGTCGCCGTACGAGTATTTCTTTGCTACTCCCCGATGCCCCTCGCAGCGCGCCGCTTCTTAGCGCCCGTGAAGCGCCTGGTGGTGTTATTACAGTCAAAAAATATTAGGTACTATAACAGCATTTCTAATAATATATAATGAGTGGGAGTCAACCGTAGACACTCGGAGGCGCCAAGGTGCAGTCGCGCTCCGCTGAGACTCCGCGCGTCTCTCCGTACATCTTTATGATATTTTGGTGGTGCCTATTGCCAGCTAGTTACTTCGACTCACTATGTCGTTGTGTCATTCCTTTGCTAGCTAGCTTTGTACATGCAAATATGTTAAGGAATTAGTGGCCACTGCGTCGCGCGTTGTGAGGTACTATAGCAATGTTAATTCAAGTTCTACGTGCGTGCAGGGGCCGAGTCTACGATTGACACACCGTGGAAAAGAACCAGAATCGCTGTATTAGCGGTCAAAATGTTAGTAGACTATCTAAAATGCAACTGACTAGCGGCCACTGGCGCGGTACGTGTTAGTAGAATTCTATCGGCCGACTGATAGAAGTCGTAAGTACGATTGTAATAGTAGACTACGAAAATCTGTCAAATTTGTACCGGTGGCTTTCTATTGAGCGACGATTTCGACACGATTAAAATAGCTGACTCGGCCAGGTCTACAGTAGCTCACGCTACGGCAGGAACTGCATCGATAGACACTACGCTAGTGAGCCGCTACAGTAAGAGATCTTTGTCGTGTAGATCTACGTTAGAACACGCTACAGCAAAGAATACGCTAGTTCACGCTACGGCGAGGTCTACGTCGTGAGGGACTACAAACATTTAACTCTACGGCTAGAATTGGCCAAGTAATAAATTTAGGCACAGTCTTGTATTGTGACAACGCAATGACACTTAATATAAATGTTGTACATACCCATACGATCAATTTCAAATCATACTAAACCTGTAGGGATCCGTAGCATGCGGTTAAATACCTTTCAACTACAAATTTTAATTATCTAGCCACTACCTTACATTTCATGACATAGCAATGACATTTGGCACGAATGTTGAACATTGGTATGTATACCTTATATATACCTGCGATTCGAGGATGGACTTAACTGAACAGACTATACTAGTGGCTTCCAGGTCTGTATCTACCTGAAGCGTGGGTTGGATCAAATTACTCTTCTTTTTTCTTCGTGTCGTGTGAATTGGTGAAGTCAAAGTTCATTTCTTTGGTGAACAGCATTAAAAATCAGACATAACGTATAGTCCAGAAAGTACCGTTAGTCTTAATAATCTATGCGTCTAGTGTCTATTAATCGGATGTACAGCCTCAGAAGTAGATTAACACAATAAAAAATTACTAAATAGATTTGTGAATTAAACTTGCAGGTTTGTTCCAATTTATTTCAAATTGTTTGCGAACAGTGTATGTATAGGTACTTCTTTAAAATTGTCAGATCATGATATACTGAATAATATAATTAGATTTGTAGTTATTCTCCCGCTATACTTCCCTTACCTACCATGCCTACCTGTAAAAATGTAAACTGTTACAAGCGGTTGCGTTCGTTTGATAATTTTTAATAATGCATCAAGCAGTCGAAACCTAAATTTGATAAGTTTTGTTCATCTTTTGCCATATAATTATTTAAAAAAGAATCTCGTTGCTTTAAGCTGATAAAACTATAATATAATATGGTTAATTATATGATAAATTATATTGCTCTGGTGAAGGGGAATATTATAAAAAAAGATGTTACGAAACAACCTGTCGCCGGATATTAATGTGTGCACATCTGTCATTATAAACAGCTATTTTGGGCTTGCAACATTAACAAACATAAATAGAACACGGAAGGAAGGGTACCTACAAGGTGTCCCGTCCCTGCCACCGTTGAAAATTGACCTAAATTCGTAGAGGGAAACGTTGCCACGCTGTCATTTCACGCTCAATTTACTTTCTGCTAAGCACATTTCCAAAACGATGTATTTGAAAATTTTCATAGCTACGAATTTCTATCTACGAAAACGAATTTATCATAGAGATATGCGTCTTGTAACTACTTTCTTATTTGCAGCATCGTTGCTTCGCAAACGTGTTCATTTTACGCAAGGGAATACGAGATTTTTCCTAATATAAAGATGTGTTAGATGAAACTTGAAGGTGCCGCAGTTGATAGATTGACATGACCTTTAGTAGAATAAAATCGTAAAGGTGAAATAGATCGAACGATAGGTAAATTAGGTGTAAGTCCTAAACTCACCAAATTTTCCGGGAGCCAAGTGACTTTACCTGCAAGAGATCCTGCTGACTAACGTATCAAGATTGACGGGGTGGGAGACGAGACGTAAAATTTTAAAAATGCTAAAAACTAAAAGTTAATCGGAAGCAGTTAAAAATAACTGAACCTTAGTTCTAAATCCTAGTATGGTTTGGAAGCAACCAGGAAAGCAGTAACACGAATATAGAGAGAGAGAGTCTACACTGAATATAAAAAGTCGGATACACTTTCACCGCGTCACATAGGCAGTCATCATATATACCACATATATGATGACTGCCTATGTGACGCGGTGAAAGTGTATCCGACTTCTACGCAGGAGGTCCCGGGTTCCATTCCCGGGTTGGAACAAATATTTGTGTGACCCACAAATGTGTGTTTCGGAGTTTGAGTGTTTCCTATGTATAATACGTATGTATTTAGAAATATATAAGTATGTTTATCAGTTATCTAGATCCCATAACACAAGCTAATATTAGCTTACTTTTGTGTGAAAAGTGTCCCACAATATTTATTTATTTATATATATCGCTAGTTTGATGGGAATTTCACTGGAAGATTGCAATTGAAACGAAGGTTTCGGAGTCCGGGGATTCCTTTTTTACCTTCTCTCTCCCCTTCATAACCAACTGAATGCTATCGTGGCATGCCGGCAGTCAGTTATCATCTTCAAAGGAAGACAATCGTTGACTTTTTATATGGAGTATGTGTAATTAAAAATATTTTAAAAATACTAACTTGTCTTTTACGACTCAAATTTTTCACGTGAAGTCTTTGCCTGTGAAATTCCACCAAAGATTTTTTTTGGGTTGATGATTTCACGTGAAAAGTTTCATAATTTCAATTAGGACGAATTTCGGCTGTAAGACACGACTGTATACGACAACGATCAAAAGATAAAAGGGCTAACACAGAAACTCAAATGTCATGATCAATGTAATATAATATATATTGTGCGAAAGTAGGGGGTAGAAGGAGTCAGGGTAGGCCGAGACTTACATATAAAGACCACGTCAGCAGATTGAAAAGTACTCGGATACCCAGACGTGCATGCGTGCGTGCGTGTATGAAGCGATTAATGAATCTGCAGGAAGCGAAAGAAGTCTGCATGGATCGCGATGCCTGGCGATCTGTCCTCTCTGACTACCCCATAAGGGATACAGTGTGAAGATAGATAGATAGATATGTAATAAGATGTTTCCAATCTTTTGCTTGTAACACAGCAGTCTTAAACAGAAGCCGAAGAAAGAAGTAAACGTAAGAGGCGCGGCATACGTGGGCCCTACATATAGAATTAACTAGCGACCTACATTGGAATCGAAACTGAGTACAACTTGCAAGGCTGCATACCTCGTAGCACCGAGAAGCCCTCCGCCATTGGGAAATCATAGAAACATCTAATTAAGAGCCACTTACTATGAAGTCCTTAAATTCACAGTTCCAAGTCATGCATTTTCACCGCCCTGCTTACATAACCCGGGTTAGTTTATTAATTACAGAGCAGAGACATTTTATACGCTTAATATCACCGTGTGCATTTTTGTTTTTGTTTTGTTGTGTTTGTGGTTGTAATATAAGTAAAACACATATACTGTTTGAGAGTTTCATGTTTGTAGAGTACTCAATCGTGAGTTCTTAGAGCTACTGGGGATCTCCGCAGCACCGACTTGACTCAATCAAATCGGTCTATCACAGTCCACTGCTGGATGTTCTCAATCATTTTGCAGGGATATGCTGGCCAGACGGGTAGGTACAGAAATTTGTTTCGAGGTTTGCGTATGACCTCGGCTGTCAATCGAACGAACAGTTACACCACTTACAGGTGAGACGGACTTGAGACTTGAGAATGAACTTATCACGGCGACGAAGACATGTCATGACATGTTAGTTTTAAAATTATGAAATAATAAAAAAAGACATATTTATTGATTCTTTAAAGTAGACATAGACTGCCTCGGTGGTGTATGCGACTGCCGCCCTGAGATCCCGGGTTTGATTCTCAGGTCGGAACAAATATTTTTGTGATGACATTTTAGAGTTTGGGTGTTTGCTATATATATATCTTACACTACAACTTGTAATAGCTTACTTTAGGCTAGATAAAGCTGTGTAAAAAAAATTACCCACAATATAGATTTTAAAAAATTGTACCATTGTACTTACATAAAACCATATATCTAGGGCTATAACCACAGTATAAAGAGTAAACCTATCAGTAGCGTTACTCCTTTGAAGTTGACAAAAATGCCGACAACGTCTAGACAGTGATGCTTGTAGGGTTGTCACAAGTATACAAGGCTGATGTTATTTATAATTTATTTATTAACTCGTACTCGCAATCAATTATCAACATTATAATATAATATCTTATCTTAATAATATTATAAATGTGAAAGTTTGTAGAGATGTTTGTTACTCTTTCACGTAAAAACTACTGAATAGATTTTAATGAAACTTTACAATAATATAGCTTATACATCGGAATAACACATATACTTTTTATCCCGGGAACAAATTCTTATGGGAAACAAGAACGGGAAAACTTCTCTACACGGGCGAAGCCGCGGGCGTCAACTAGTATGTATATTTAATAAATCAATAATATAAATACCGGTTTAAAAAAAGGATCTGAGATTTCATCAATTGCCGCACACGGAAGTAAATAAGGTTCATTTCATGTCGAATCGATAGTTTTTTTTATGAGAAAGCGTTTTCGAAATGGCTGCCGCGTAGTAGATATAAAATTATGGGGTTTCTAGCAATCAATATGGCCGCCGAACTATTCTTTTAAAATTTCATGTTGGGTATCGTATAAAGGGTTTTTAGGTATGCTGAGTACGAATTTCGTGTTAATTTTGCAATCCAATATGGCCGCCGCGCCGTGGTTATAAAATTTCATGTTGGGTATCGTATAAGGGGCTTTTTGGTATGCTGAGCACGAATTTTGTGTTAATTTCACAATCCATAATGGCCACCGTGTCGTTATAAAAAAAACATCAAGGGAATGGAAGCATGAACCAGGAGTGAGAATTGACGATGAGAACTAGGGATGAGAAATGGGAACTGGAAGCTGGGGATGGGAACTGGGAATTCAAAAAAGGGTGAGCTGACATATGTGATCTCATATTATTGTTTCTTCTTTTCACGGGTATCTTCTTTTTTTATGAAGATACCCGGGTTTTTGGTAGGCGTACATGGGGACATACTGGTCCAACACGCAGAGGCCCTTTGAGAATTTTAATCTAAAAGGAAATGGGACCCCCACTGCAAACAGTCCACGCCCGCCTTATGTAGAAGAACGATAATGGATCAGCCCCGGAGCGGACTTCCCCGTAGTTATGCCCTTGAAAATTACACTTCCACCCCCGAGCATATACCTCTGGCTCCCTCCCTTTGACCGGCCAATTAAGGCAAGCCAAAGTTGAGATTTGCTGCACTCCCGGGAGTAGCACTCTCACTGCTCACCCGTTAGCCCATTAAATGCTAACCGGTGCAGAAGGGCAACTCTGAGGAATCGGGACCGATGTGTAGCCACGCACATTCAGCTCGCCACAAGCTGCCCTGCGGATGTGAGCTTTTCAATAACTTTCTGATACATTTTTTTGTTGATATCAGAAAGTGGATGACTCAAAAAGCGAATCTACTATACCCTCATAGGGTTGCGTTAATCCTATAAAAGATTACGACTGTCCTCGAGGGGTATATTATTATTATTAATTTGTTCAATTTGTCTTCGCCCCGATGAGCACTCTAAGAAAAAAAAAACCAAATTCTATGGAGATACGAAGTTCGTCGGGTATATTAGGTATATTATTAGTAGTAAATGAGTTAATGATAAATATTTTCGGTTTTTGACTAACAGGACTTAATGCTACTGTTGTTTTCAACAAAAAATATTGGTTACGCTTTGAACAAGTTTAAATATTAATTATGACAAAAAACTTGAACACAGGATAACATAGTATAGAGTATAGTTATAATCCCACATGTGTGGCTCCGCATACCATAATAATCTTATGCGATACCCAACATGAAATTTATAACAGTTGGCGCGGCGGTCATATTGGATTGCAAAATTAACACGAAATTCGTACTCAGCATACCAAAAAACTCCTTATACGATACCCAACATGAAATTTTATATCCACGGTGCGGCGGCCATATTGGATTGCAAAATTAACATGAAATTCGTACTCAGCACACCAAAAAACCCCTTATATGATATCCAGCATGAAATTTTAAAAACACGGCGCGGTGGCCATTTTGGATTGCAAAATTAACACTAAATTCGTACTCAGCATACCAAAAAACCCCTTATACGATACCCAGCATGAAATTTTAAAGTTACGGCGCGGCGGCCATATTGGATTGCAAAATTAACACTAAATTCGTACTCTGCATACCAAAAAACCCCTTATACGATACCCAGCATGAAATTTTAAAGTCACGGCGCGTCGGCCATATTGGATTGCAAAATTAACACTAAATTCGTACTCTGCATACCAAAAAACCCCTTATATGATACCCAACATGAAATTTTATATCCATGGCGCGGCGGCCATATTGGATTGCAAAATGAACACGAAATTTGTATTTAGAATATTAAAAACCAAGCAAGCGGTCGTGAATGCGTCAGCCCTGAAAGACTGTCCCGAGCCACTAACAAAATTTTGTTCGCAGCTCGGGACAAACCCTCCCGCGTCTCGTCCCTTGTCCCCCGCACGATTGCTCTGTCTAGACAGCTTCGTCGACCGACTGTATGTCTTTCGGCTGTGCTATAACTTTAAGAACATATGTTATATGTTACCTCTTTCTGCCTGTCATTTACTCATGATAGCAGTTGCACTGTTGAATTACTTATGTTATCAGTAACAAGATTTCCATTTCTCGATGATTTACAACTTACAATGCAATATATTATCTCAGCTCTCCCAAGGTCAAATTCTAAAAGATTGATGTCCTCCACTCCTCTATCTCGGAGATAACTTTATGATTAATTGCTTTTAAATAACTTCGTCAATAAATATGCTGTAGAATTTATAGACCAAGGTTCGGTTTACTACAGTAGTAAACGTTTTAATAGAATTATAGTGTAGGTCCTTACTTTGTATCAGTGATATCAAGTTGACAAAGTATTGATACACTGAGAAACGTGGGGGTAGTCGTCTCGGCCTATATTTTATACTAGCGGCGGCGGTGGTAGCCAAAGTCTGCCGGGAGCTCTAGGACATCTTTCCGAGGAGTCACCCGGGGCATCCGGCAATAGACAGTTAGGCGAGGACTGTGTGGTTTTAGCCGGTTCGAGTCCGGCATGAAATCCGAGGGGATTCCACACTTAAAAAACAATAGCGGCACGGTATGATGGCCATCATTGACATATTACAATACCTAATGCAAAAAGTTTAGATTTTCATGAAATTAAATACCTTACGTAGTTACTTTTAAAATGTTTTGTTTTAAGCATACTATATTTATTGTGTTTTTAATCAATATCAATCTGAAATATATTATTTTCCTGACACAAAAATGTGAAATGTACGGCCATCATAGCGTGCCGCTAGTATAGTAATCTTGTTATGATAGAAGCGATCGTGGTCCCGCTAATTCAGTGTTCTGTAAACGATCACCGTGTTAAGCAAGTTTCGCTATAGCTGGTCATTTCCGTGCTTCGGAAGGCACGTTAAGCTATGGGTCCTGGTTGCCAGTAACATGGCAGTCGTTAAGCCAAGTTTAAGGCCTTATGGGCGGCTGGAAAAATTTCAACAGCGGTTCGCCACAACCTGCGCCTGTATATTTCAACACGGTAATGGGCTCACACCCTGTTACGTGGGACAAAAATGCGTACGGTGAAATATGGGCATTAGTACGCCCCTTCGGGGATAAAGGTGTGATAATATGTATATTTATAATAATCTATGCATATAAATAAAATTGAAGTGTCTGTTTGCATATCCTAATTAACCGTTAATTAAAACAATAAATAAATGGTGTGTCTGTCTGTTTGTTACGGATAATCTCTAAAACGGCTGGACAGATTTTAAAAACTCGGCTACATTTTATCCTTTTCCCACGCGAAGAAGTACCTACTATGCGGCTGAAATTGTGGGGCTTCCGCTAATCTATACTAATATTATAAAGCTAAAGAGTTTGCTAATCTCAGGAACTACTGGTTTTATTTGAAAAGTTATTTTTGTGTTGAATGGTCCATTTATCGAGGTAGGCTATATAACATTACGCTACGACCAATGGGGGAAGAAACATTAATGAAAATGAGTCAAAATCGGGGAAAAATATTCCTTTGAAAGCTTCCGTTGCGAACGTTGCGTAAACGATAACAGTTACGCAAACACTATGTATTAAGTACAAAATTATTCCCCTTTAAAAGTTCTAAAATAAAAGTCACGATAGCACATAATCTATCTTTTAAGGTTAACTCACTATAATCATTTTATTGTAATCAAATTTGTTCTAAAATAACGCGTTAATGCAAAGCAATTGAAAAACATAAGTGCGTCGTCGTAGCCACTCGGCCACTCGCCATAGTCACAGTACATATGGGCCATTATTTTTTTCCAGGGCCCAAATTGACTAACTATGTCGTAAAAATAATTTTAAAACAAATTAGTCTTTCTTTAATTTTTTAGGTTAATTTAGTCTTATCAATATTGAAAGTAAACACTAAAGGCATTAGCAGCGATGTTTTTTTTACTATTTATTGTTTTATTTGATATAAATACAAGGAAAGGAGTAAAAAATCAACAACTGTGTTACTTACTTAGAATAATCAGTTTTATTGTAGGAACATTTACCTCAATTTAAAAATCTATCAGACATAAACTTAGACAAGAATTACAATAATCTTATAATGTAAAATCACAATCATCTCAGTCTAATATCTAATTTTCTAATTAAGTTTACCAATGCGTTACGTTGTTTTAATTTAAGCTACTGTAATTTCTCAAAATATGCCTTAATAAGAGCAATTTAAGCTCAATCTTTATATTATAGGTTGAAAAATGGGAGATAACCAAAAAAATATAAATTTGTGGTGTTTCAAAATTATATTAAAAGCTTTATAGCTCTTAACGTATTCAGATAAAGAGGGACAAAAACGTAACGTAGTAGTTGGATAAGTAACACAGTGGTAATCTTATCACAGCACTAGGTTTTTTTTTTCGCTTTAACTGATAGAAACGCTCTAAAAACAATAATAAAGTATTTGAAATAAAATGAAACTTCTCCCAAATAACAAAAACAAAACAATATCCTCTCAAATTAACATATTTAAACATAAAATCTTTGTCTTATCATCAGTCTTATTTCTCAAATATATTTAATGGAACATCAAATTCGTAATATACACGTTTACCCTTCTTAATTATTTTAGGGTTAGGAGCTACCTCGACAATATTTTCATATGGTTCGCACGAAACATCCCTTTCAACAAGCTTAACATTTTCCCCGAAACGTCAACTGCTTTTAAAAACATAATTTTAATCTCTCCCTCGTCGTCGACATTACTTTGGGCAACACCCAGATAAAAGTACAATTTGTCATTGTCTGAAGAAACTTTAACAATAATGTAAACACCATACAAATATATTTTAGACGGATGCACATTTTCTTTTTCAATCAAGTTTCTTTCATATGTATTAGATACTGATGTTTCTTGTTGTATTTTAAGCTGTGAAAGAAGTTCATCATCTGAACTTGAAATTGGAGAATAAACCGATTCGTCCGAAATTTCTTAGGGTTGCCTACAATAATAAATATGTCAGTTAATACTTCAATTTCGTTCATAGTTTCAAAGCCGTCTCTTTCTGGAATTACATCAAAGGGAATTTCTAAATCATT
Organism: Thumatha senex; assembly: GCA_948477245.1. NCBI lineage: Eukaryota > Metazoa > Arthropoda > Insecta > Lepidoptera > Erebidae > Thumatha > Thumatha senex. Next base: position 12,792,991 of record OX419735.1, read on the forward strand.
GCTTCCTTTAGGCGGGCTAACGGGGCTGGTTAAAACAGGAATTGGCTGATATGTTTGAGGTGAAAAGCAAGCGCAAAAGCCCCTTTGGCAGAAGCAACTAAGATCACGATACTGCAAGAAACCAGGAGTGTCTGATAAAACTTGATGGACCTGCATTGTACTGCGGAGAGGAATTATGCCTTGGGGCATAGCCTGCTCTACCTTTTGAATGACGTCGTTAGTGATGTAATACAACTGAATTTTGCTAGAGTCTTTGAAAGTGTGAAAGAAAGTCTCCGCGTCTGGAATGTCTAAGCCAGTAGCTACTTTTTGGTCAGCTGTGCGTTTTAGATAGCCACCTACACCATCAGCCGCACCCTTACCATGGCCAGGCCTTCATTTAGCATATATTGTGTATTGGTATGCGTTTTAAATTGACATGTATCTCTGCCATCAACTGCTGGGGGTTTTACGTAGAAATAAGAGTATGAGCAACAATCGATAGGATTCTCCCTTTAGAAAGAAATGAAAAGATTCTTCATTGTATCAAGCAGATACCTCTTCTGCGCCTAATTTTGTTGGTTTGTCACGGTTTCTTGTTTCCCAGCAGTGATCCTAGAAACATCATCACGATTAAAAAATAGACGAATCTTTTTTATCAGAGTAGCTTGTCTAGGTATGGTCTGCCTATTTTTGAACTTATTGATACCGACAGTTTCTTGAAGAATGGAGGTTTTCAGCTTGGAATCTTTTACGACATGTTCGTTAAAAATACGCCTGGTAGCTAAACGGTGTTTAAGTTTCTTTATTCTGGAGTAATGGCTTTTAATAGCGTTAGACATAGCTATATATTTTTGTCTCCGTCCTCTGATTTTTGTCTTTCGTATCTTTTCTTGTACTTGTTACTTTTTCATTTCAAATTCTCGTTTTCTTCCTCCAAGTTTTTATTTTGTCTGTATAATGCAGATCTATCTCGTCTTACTTGTCTTCTTCCTCTTGACCTTGGAGAAACCGGAGTTCCTGATCGTGGTGTGAAGCCGGTGTATTATCTAGAATAACTTGCGCTCTTTTCTGACGTTCTCGACGTTTCTTGTTTGCCACCTTCCATTTACGCTTTGCAGATCTATGTTCTCTCTCTGTCATATCCTTTACAAGTTTTTTAATAGTATGATATCTCTGAAGATGTTTTCTTATAGCCTCAGCATTTTTCACAGGGTCCTGTTTCAATTTTTCCCTGTAACACGGTTGTTTTTCTGCCGGTGTTAACGCCATTATATTGAAAATAATATACTGTAACAAAATAACCCAATAATTAATTAAGTGAACTGTACAATAGATAAATACACTTCGAAAACTGTTTTCTTGGTAACTGCGTTACTGTACCTACAACTGTGTTACTTCTCGTGGTAACGCAGTGTGGTGGTAACGCAGTTGTAAAAATAACGCGTATTCTAGCATTTGGGTCATATGATAGTAAATACCCAATCATTTTTGAGTGCATGCAAATATTTACTTATTCTATTACAAAACGCAATAAAAAAACAATCAAATATTTAAAAACCTCACCGTTTGTCGTCGGTAACTCAGCGGCCGCACAATAAACACACGCGCCTCTTCGGACGACTCGAGCTCGACTGACGCGGCCAGCGTAAAGGCCACGAACACCCGCCTCACCCCGCCAGCAATTCACATTAAATCAAACGAACTTAGACGAAAATGCACGAAAAAAGTAGAATTTAAGGCTCACTTTTGCATGGTAACACAGAGTACCAACGTTTTCTTACTTCAACAGGGACAAGACAAGAAATATTTCGTAAATAATACACGGTTAAAGAAAAAATAATCTTATTGGCCTGTTAATAAAGTGCATACTTACCTTAATTTCCGTAGAAATTTTAATTTAATAGTGCCATGAAGAGTTTTAATGTAATGTCAATGTATTTAAAGCGAGTTGCTTACTGGGACCGCCAGATTTTGTATGAGATACGGCTGCGTTACCGAGAAAAGCGACTGAGTTACCGTCATTTACGTCAAATTATAAAATTTTTCACTAATATTTATGTCTTCTTAGAAGGATATTATTATTGCGTTTTAACCAATAGCGAAATTATTGTATTAATCATATTTTTTTTAAATGTAATAGGCTCTGTTCTTGAGAGACCGATTATGGGTCCCGGAAAAAAATAATGGCCCATATATAAAGTATTATTATATACTTATTTATGTACTTTGCCATAGCTTTGAAAATGCCGCGCAGACGCAGCTCAACCACGTGCATGGATGTGTCCTGGGAACTACTTTTAACAAAATGTTTTTGCGATATCTTATAAAGGGTCTTTCATTAAGCGTGTCCTATCTTTAAATTTAAATAAAACAAAGTGTGTGTGAGATATTATCGAAATTATTTATTTATTTGCAAGATGTAGTGATGCCATTATGTGTGGAATATGGCATCATTCAATTGTCCGCCACGGCTTCTCTGGGTGGAGCGCATGCGAGATATCCAATTTTCCATGACTTTTGCGCATAAATTAGGGTGAATCTGACCTATGGCATAGGTCGCTGTGGTTTGTGGTTTATTCGCATAGACCTGCGACTTAAGAAAACCCGACAAGAAAAAGTCTAGCGAGGTTAAGTCACACGATCTCGGTGGCCAGTTCACATCAGCTCCACGTGAGATGACCATGCCCTCAAATCTCTCATGCAGAATATTCAATGTGGCATGAGCTGTGTGGCACCGTCGTGCGCCGTCTTGTTGAAACCACATGTGGTTGGTGTTCAGATGATCCAGTTCATTCCCAAAAAAGTTGGTAATCATCGACCTATAGCGCTCGCCGTTGACAGTGATGGCCTGGCCAACGTTGTTCTCAAAGAAATATGGCCCGAAGACGCCGCCAGCCCAAAACCCACACCAAACTGTAACTTTTTCAGGGGCAATTGGACGTTCTTGGATCTCATGTGGATTGGTATCGTCCCAAATTCGACAATTTTGTTTGTTTATGTACCCATTCATCCAGAAATGAAAATAAATTTTCTGTGAAAATTACGGTCAGTTGCTAACTGCTCCAGTGCCCATTCTGCGAACACACGTCGTTGTCTATGGTTGTTTACGTTCAATTCCTGGGTGAGTTGAATTTTATACGGGTGCAGGCCAAAGTCACGACGCAAAATTCGCCAAGTTGTGGTCTGTGAAGGGCCGAGTTCTTGTGAGCGACGCGAAATCGACTGTTTCGGATTCTCCTGCATACTCTCACGGACAGCGGCGATGTTTTCGGCAGACCTTGCGTTTCGTTGACGTACGGGTGTTGGTCGATTATTTACCGAACCAGTGGACTCAAATTTATCCACCACACGACGAATATTCCTCTCGGTAGGACGATTATGGCGACCGTAAAATGGGCGAAGCGCGCGGTGCGTTTCCTGAACAGAACACTCATTTTGATAAAACAATTTTATCATTTGCACGTGTTGTTGAATGCTATAGCTATCCATGATGATTTGACAAAACAGAATGAATAAATAACAAACAATTTAACAGATGTAGCTTCAACAAGATGGCCGCTACCAACTGCCAAAGTTCAGATGTGCCTATTAGAAGACCCTTTAGTTTCGTATCTATACTAATTTATATAAAGCTGAAGAGTTTGTTTTTTGGTTGAACGCGTCAATCTCTTGGTACTGCTGGTTCCCATTGAAAAAAATATTTATCGAGGAAGGCAATATACCATCACGCTACTACCCGGGAGAGCGGAGCAGTAATCATGAAAGTTAATAAATCGGGTAAATTTTTATACATTATTGTACAAGTAATATACGACGGGATTAAATGGGTGCGATGGGGATAAAGGCGTGACTTATAAACTGACGGGAATTCGAAGTATGTCACGGGCAAAGCCGCGGGGGTCAGTTAGTTTGATTTAAAATAGTTATTATAAAGTGAGTTGACTCTTTCTATCAATGTCGTCTAAATAAAATACACAATCTTTAAGTAGATTTGTACCTTCAGTTGTTTATAACATTTTCCACAACTACTTATCTGCACGAAATTGACATAAGATGTATGTTTGCATGCGCGGCTCCGGTAGCGTCAAGGCAGAGAGATAGCTTCATTGTTCCCTTGCTTGTGTCAACATGGTGCGCAAGAACAACGACACATAGAATAGCTTTGTATGTTAATATCTTTAATAGGATTTGATTCGTTTTTCGATTTTCTAATTTAATATATAGAATATTAACCCGTAGCTACTCTATGATACTAAAAACAAAGGTTGTTTTAAAGCATGCCTAATACGTCACATAGGTACATGAGACGGGTACTTTATATTATTTTTTGCTTATTTACTATTAGTTGACGCCCGCGGCTCCGCACGCGTGGTGAAGTTTTCTCGATTCCGTTTCCCACAGGAACTTGTTCCCGGGATAAAAAGTAGCCTAAGTGTTATTCTGATGTGTAAGCTATATTATTGTAAAGTTTCATCAAATTCCATTCAGTAGATTTTGCGTGACAAACATCCATTCTTACAAACTTTCGCGTTAATAATATTAGTAGAATTTACCTATATACTCGTATTACCCCAGTATAATAACTTCTATGAATAGATAAGTAGGTGAGTACATATTTTTACGTTCTATAAAAATGACTTAGAAAAGTTTTCAACAATGACGCACGCCACGAGGCCTCTCGTGTGTTTCCTCTGCTCGTTTTCTAAACGCGAGCTATAATTTCGGTTGATGCTCAGTTTACATCATTTGTAGATTGGTGACGCTACGAGTACTATTGAACAGTATCCTACTATCAAAGTGAAAATCGATTTTAAATCTATAGAGATGTAGCCCTTTATTGCCCTCACCGACTCGCGCGGTATCTTTTACACAAGCTACTTATATTATTAATATTATTTTATAATCAAAATATCGTAAAATATTGTTATATAATCGCATATTCTTTATTATTATTATCTTCGATGTAAAAATTGGTTCGTTTGAAGTACACTCGACTTTTGCACAGCGTCAGCATTGTAACCTAATTTTTGAAGAATGGGCCACCTCTTGAGAAGTGCCTTCGTGATCGGCAACGGTGGAAAAGATTATGATGAAGGTGAGTTTTTTACTTGAATAAATTTGTACGTGTACCTAGAACGTACCTAGCTGTATATAATTTGTGTAACATTATATTGCTAATAGAATTTTATTTGCGTAAAGAAGGCTAAACGTTTATATTTCCGTATTGGACTTTGGAACTAGACTGTTGAATAGATGAGCTTCTCTATCAAACTATCGATATTTATTGAAGACATTTTATTGTAACCGCTCAGCTCAATTGAAAGAAAGAAAGAGAGCAAGAAAGATTCCGTCTTTCTTGTGTTGCACCATAAAAGCATGCAATGGAACTCTCTGCCGGCGCACGCGTTTTTCAATCCTGGATCCTTTAAGAGAAGCGTAAAACGCATATATCTGGGCCGTCGACCCGAGGGTTGCTATCGGGGTCCTACCAGCTGGGATAGAGGTCCCCAATCACGGGTTGTCGTATCTGCTTTTCATTAGGTGGGCGGCGCCATTTTATCCTGAAATAAGATAATTATTTGTAAAGTCAACCGTGCATCGTATCTATAATTTCTGAAACAACTTCTGTAAAACCTCCTGCGTTAAACCAGAGAGAGAATATATACTATTAAACAATGTCTTTGATGCCACCTTGTGCTATGGGGCAAGGTTATGGCACGACTTTTAAGATGCCGTAGTGAACGAGCAACACTTAGAGTTAATTAACTAATTGAATCTGGCGTTACATGGCGGTAATCCATCATAGAACGATGACATGGGTTTCCATCGGCCATCACACTTTCTTGATCCGTCAATCATAAATCATCATCATAAATTCGTCAAATGACGAACAGAACTCCTCAAGGAAAGGGATGTAGGATAGGTTATTACCTGTCCTACATCCTATCATACCTGGTTGTTAGGTCCAGGTTACCTCCAGGTTGTTAGAAATGTGCAATACTGCACTTTACATGTCTATCATGGACTAAATGTCATGTTATAAAACGGATATTATCGTTCAACGCAGTTTCCTCATGAACGTCCGTATGTCGGCAGTTTATGAAAGATGCTTATTACTTGCTAGAAGAACTATTTCGCGCTGATATAATTGCAAAGAAATGAACATCGCATTGGACGCTCACACAGAAGTTTAGAAATTAAAGTTAATTTTTTAGGACCATCTCTCTAAATATATCGAAGCGCTCGTGGCCCCGCTGAATCAGTGTTATGTAAACGATCACTGCGTTAAGCAACATTCGCTATAGGTGGTCTTTGGATGGGTGATCACTTTGTGGAATTTACAGTTTCGAGCGCTTCCGTGCTTCGGAAGGCACGTTAAGCCGTTGGTCCCGGTTCCCAGTAAAATGCCAGTCGTTAAGGCCTTTAAAAATTTCGACTCCTAGGTCACCACAGCCTGCGACTGTCCATTTCAACACGGCAATGGGTTCACCACCTATTACGTGGCACAAAAATGCATACAGTGAAATGAGGGCGTATAGTTTGCCTCTGCCTACCCCTTCGGCGTGACAGTATGTATGTATATATCTCTCTACTAAATCCGTGACGCATCAGTTTCAGCTCATTAAGAAAATATTATGTACTCGTATCATACCTATGTAAATAAATTATGTAAACAGTATTTCGACATCTTCTTCACCGAAGAGGTTTGTAATAAGAAAGCGCTAAGCCTAGGGTTTTTTGGTCTATCAGACAAAATGTGTAATAAGTAGTCATTCTGTATTTTGGTGCTCTTTAGATTTAATATCTACTAAGAGATGTTCGCTGGATCCACGGAGGACAGAAAGAACGGAGATGTTGCAAACTGCGGGTGGGAAATGGGTCCGCGGGGGGAAAAGTCTTTAACTCGTCCCTAATTGTAAATCCGATAAATAATTATTATATTGTGTATCCGATAAATAAAAATAAAGAGAAGCGCTTGTGGCCCCGCGGTCTCAGTGTTCTGTAAATGATCACTGAGTTACGCAACTTTCACTATGGCTGGTACTCGGATGGGTGACCACTTTGTGGCATTTACATTTGCGAGCGTTTCCGTGCTTCGGAAGGCACGTTAAGCCGTTGGTCCCGGTTGCCTGTAAAATAGCAGTCGTTAAGCCTGGTTGAAGGCCTTATGGGCGGCTTAAAAATTTCAACAGCAGGTAGCCACAACCTGCGTCTGTCTATTTCAACACGGCAATGGGCTCACCACCTATTACGTGGGACAGGAATCAACACGGTGAAAAGTGGGCATATAGTATGCCTCTGCCACCCCTTAGGGGATAAGGCGTGATGGATATATATATAATTGTAAATCCATCTAACGACATAATCGTGCAACACATATCGAACTGAAGATCCAATGAACATTTTAGTTTGTCTACTCGCAACAATAGCGCTACCTACTTTTCTAGAACATTCTCTACTCTGGAACTGTTAATGATATTTACCCATGTATTTGTGGTTTATGCGCCGGTAGATGGTGTTATTCTTATTTAAAATTTCGTCATTTCATGTAAATACGCAGCAGACTTACAAAATAATTGTTGTTTTGTGCAGAAATATGAACAAGCATTATAATGTGGCGTATTTACAAAAGTATTCATTGAATATTTTTTTTTCTATTTTACTTCAATAGATGCATGTCAAAAGTTACTTGCATCTATTGTCCCATAGATGGCTCTAATTTACATTTTTGAAGAAGATCCGTAATAAATATTTTATAAATTGTTTTTATTAAGTAAAAATACTTTTAAATGAAATTTTATACCGTCACTATGATTAAAATAAGTTTCTGAATCGTTTTTGCATCCAAGAATAGCACACTTTATGGTGAAAACCGTCAATAACTATAGAATTTAGCGAAAATAAAGGACAGTGACCACTCTCTATGGGGTTTTGGCCCCGATGCGGACAATTTTCTAGCGCCTTAAAAATACTGCTATTACATAGCTGAGACTATGTAGAAACCCATGATATAGATTTTTTTGTAGCCAGGTAGTTTAATAAATAAATTATGAAACGGCAGGTTTTATTCTCAATTTAATTTTCAAATGTGTCATTAACTGTGTCTTCATATGTTAGTAAAACAATGTCTAGGATTGAGCTGAAGGAGTAATATTTTTACCATACCTTGCCCAACTTAATATGAAGAAGAGGAGGAATATCAAAAATCTGATCAAGAAATTATATCACAAATTCATAAAATAAATGAAGAATCTCAAAGTAATTCTGAAATACAAAATACAGAACAAGGAAGTGACATAAATTCAACTGTTACACGAAATAAAAGAGAAATAAAACTTCCATCCAAATATGAAGGTTATGACATGTCATGTATCGCCTATGCATTAATCTCAGAAGATCCTATGAACTACAAGCAAGCAATTAAAGAGGGAGGATGGACTGATGCAATTCATAAAGAACTTGAAGCACATAAGATGTTAAATACATGGCAAGTCGCAGAACTACTACAGAATATGAAGGCCATAGATACACGATGGGTATTCAAAACAAAAGAAAATGGTTTAAGAAAGGCAAGACTTGTAGCAAAAGGGTTCCAAGAAGAAACATCACAAAATGTCTATGCGCCAGTAGCCAGAATTTCAACAGTAAGATTATTCCTTAGTAAAGCTGTACAGGAAAACCTACCAATAAGACAGCTGGATGTGCCCACTGCATTCCTAAATGGAGAGTTAAAGTCTGATATTTACATTAAATATCCAGAGGGCAATAAACCAAAAAAAGAAAAAAGTACTTTAATTAAAAAAGGCACTGTATGGACTTAAAGAGTCTCCTAGATTATGGAATGAACGACTACATAATTTTCTGATACAAAATGAATATTTAAACAATCTCTACATGATTTTTGCCTATATGTGGGAATTGATGTTGACTTACTCATCTTTGTAGATGACATATTAGTACTTGGTAATGGTGATAAAATTATAACAAAATTAAAGGAAGAATTTCAGGCTAAGGACTTGGGCAATATAAGTAAATATTTGGGCATGCAAATAATAACTTCAAAACAAGGATTAGAAATAAAACAAACACATATAATAGAAAAAGCTTTTTCTAAATTCGGCATGGAAGATTGTAAAGGTGCTAGTACACCCAAGGAGCTAAAACTTGAAGTAGATGTGAAGGAGGAGATTATTAATGTTCCATTCAGAGAGCTTGTTGGTACACTAATGTACTTGGCAACAGTCAGCAGACCAGACATAGCATTTGCAACAAGTTTTCTCAGCAGATTCCTGGATAAACCAACAACAAGCTTATGGAAGGCTGGAAAGAGAATTCTTCGCTACCTGAAACATACAAAAGATATAGGATTAATATAAAAGAAAGAAAGTCATAATACTTTAACAGGCTTTTCAGATGCTGATTGGGCTGGCGACAGGTTAGATAGAAAAAGTGTAAGTGGAGCCACTATCTTTTACAGGGGTAACCTTTTGAGCTGGACAACAAAGAAGCAACCAACTGTGGCATTATCAACTGCTGAAGCCGAATATGTTGCTGCTGCTCTCACTGTAGGTGAAATTGTTTTTATCAAAGGTGTTTTAACAGACTTAAAGTGTAACTTAAATTTACATAGTGAGTTATTTGTTGACAATCAGAGCACAATTAAAATGATTGAAAGCTATGAAAACAGTAAAAGATCGAAATACATTGACATCAAAGTTTATTTTATCAAAGATGTTGTAAACAAAGGACTTCTAAACTTAAAATATATTTCTAGTGACGAAAATAGGGCAGATTTACTTACCAAAGCATTGTCAAAATGTAGACATGAGTTTTTATGTGATAAGTTATGTTTAAAGGAATAATAATTTGTATTGTTGTATACATTCAATTAATATTCTTCTGCATTGTTTTGTAAATTATGATGATAGAAAATGTCATTGACATTGACGTTGTTATTTTTTTTTGTTGTGACAAGTTCGAGTTGGATTCCAGCTAATTGAGCAAGTATATTTTTATGAACAGTAATATGTATACAACTCTAACTTGAGGGGGGGTGTTGTGTAAATTGATTCTTTGTATCCATTAAATAATATAGTGTGGCAACCCTTTGCCTATGATGGCAGCACTGCTGTTCTGTTTCAAGCATGTACTCTGTGTAACATCTAAAAATGTATCGCTTGTATCTTACAGTAATAAATACTAAAGAATAACTGACTAATATTATTGAACTCGAGCAGCCTACTTATAACACAAAATGTTGCTAGTTCTATCTGTGCACATTTCAACAATATTTATAGAAATAATGGAACATAAATATGTTCCTTTATTCCATTATTTCTTATGTGTTTACCATATTATGATCCTGGTTGTTTTATTTCGTATAACTTACCTTTAAAAAACTACATCAATATTATACAGAAAATAAAAAATAAAAGTATTATTTTTTGTCACCACATATAAGTAAATTATAAATGGAATTGGCAAATCAGACATTGCTGTAGTATATATCATATATACTTTGGTTATATAGGTACTCTGAGTCATCTAGAAACTTAATATCTCTCTTCATAGCTACAGTTCAGGAGAAAAAACAATGAAATAGATTATCGGATTTCTTCAAATCTGGCAAAAAGATGATTCCTTCTGGGTTCTGTTATTTGACTTGAAAATAATTATGTCCTTACAGATTGCAAGTAACGGCAAATCAAACAAGTATGACAGGTTCTGTCAGATCCTTTTAACTGAAACAAAAAAGGCAATGAAAAGTACTTGAATAGGTATATGTAACAAACCTTTTGGTAAAAGTTGATTGAAGAGGCTCCAAAATAATCTATAGCCATATTACCTGCAGGTAATGCAGCTACTGGCTAGCCCACTGAACCGATTAAAAACAATTCTTTTAACATTTGTATGCTATGTTGTGTAAAAGTAAAACGTAATTATTAATATCAAAAATCGGGCACAGTTTAATATATTAATATGCTGAATACATTATATTCAATAAATTATTATAAACGGAAAGTCAGGAGTGAGGCACAGCTAGTCTATGTATATGTATATTGGTCACTTTAATAATACATAATAAAGTAAATCCTTCAAAATCAATAAACTAAAAGTAAGTAAGCGACCATTTATAACAATTTACTTGAAAAAAAAAAAAACTTACCACTCAGGGTACAATCCACTGAAGAATTACATATAGCACTTCCATCAGGTCAAGAGTTATGACGACTTCTGTGTGTACCATTACCCCAACTGATTCAACAAACAAAAAAATGCCCTTGTCTTTTTACAGGACCCTAAAAGTCATGGTGGTCATGAGAAGTTGAATTAGTAATTATGATACAAAACACTGGATAAATACAACAGGTTAATCAGTGTTGCTAGAAGATGAAAACTAAAATACCCAATACGTTTAATCTTTTATAAAAATATGCATTTATTTAAACATATTTAGTATTTAAAGCATATAAAAGTATTTTAAATAAACAATAAAATAATCACACAAAGATTTAGCGAAGTTTCAGTTATTAAATGAAATAGTAGTGACTAATAACTAAACTTACTTCTCTCTACTCTTGTAATTACTTTTATTTTATGCAACACAAGGGTGACAATCAAAATAACATCCGTTTGTAAGCCAATACAAATATTTTTTTAATTCGTTTTGAATATTTAATAAGTAACAACCAAATTGGCATTAATATTTATTGTATAATAAATAAAAATTATTACAAGAATTATAACTTTCCAAAGCTGCTGTCCGCGCTGGCAGGCTGCAGGCCAGATTCGGTCACTGTCCTTTAAGACTCAACCGAGCACAGCAACGATTTACACGAAACTGTGGCGCGTATCTCCGCCCACTCTGTGACGTAACAACTCGCTTGTGGCACACAACTCAGTTGCCCTTGCGGCAGCTCCGCTTTTATTCTCTACTCCGTGGTTTTGACGGTTTTCACCATGAAGTGTGCTATTCTTGGAGGTAAAAACGATTCAGAAACTTATTTTAAACATAGTGACGGTATAAAATTTCATTTGTAAGTTTTTTTACTTAATAAAAACAATTTATAAAATATTTTTCTCGGATCTTCTTCAAAAAATTATATTAGAGCCATCTATGAGACAATAGATGCAAGTAACTTTTGAGATGCAAATATTGAAGAAAAAAAAAAAAAATAATACTCAATGTATACTTTTGTAAATACGCCACATTGTAATGCTAGTTCATATTTCTGCCCAAAACGACAATTATTTTGTAAGTCTGCAGCGTATTTCCATGATATGACGAAATTTTAAGTAAGAATAACACATAAATTGCTGCTAAGTGACAAAATATAATATTTAAAAACTAGAAATGCATGGGTAAATATCATAATCAGACCCAAAGTACAGAATGTTCTAGAAAAGTAGGTAGCGCTATTGTTGCGAGTAGACAAACTAAAATGTTCATTGGATCTTCAGTTCGATATGTGTTGCACGATTATGTCGCTAGATGGATTTACTATTAGGGACGAGTTAAAGACGGCGTTAACCGCCCTTATCCCCCCGCGGCCCCATTTCCCACCCGCAGTTTGGCACGCGTTTTACTAAAGAGAAATTTGCTTGCAACATCTCCGTTCTTTCTGTCCTCCGTGGTCAAAACCAATAGAATTTAGCGAAAATAAATTTCGGACTTTCAACCGAGCACAGCAACGATTTACATGAAACTGTGGCGTTGGCTCCGCCCACTCTGTGACGTAACAACTCTCTTGGTTGGCACACAACTGGGCCGTATTTTAGAACGTTACTTAATACTCAAGAAACGCTTGAGGCTAGTTTTGCCATACAAATACTACTCTCAAGTGTTTCTTGAGTATTGAGTAACGTTTTAAAATACGGCCCTTATTAGTTGCCCTTGCGGCATCTCCGCTTTTATTCTCTACTCCGTGGGTGGAACGTAAAGCCCACTCTGACTCACCAATATTGTGTGGGCCAAGTGGGCGCGATGCGTTCGCGAAAAGTGACGTCATGTTTGACGTCGTCAAGCAAATTGTAACACAAGGTAACACTCGTCAACTTTGTCTTCAATTTAACTTAAAACCTTAAACTAAACTATAACACAGTCCTGTCACAATCTTGCGATGGCTAAAGGTTGCATGGAAGAGATTGCTGCTTGCAATAAAAACCCATTTTACTTGACATAACTATTTTTCTTTAAAATTATTCTTGTCGTACAATAAGTATATAATAATTATTATTGTCTCTTCTTCGCGGGGATTTTCTTTTTTTCCTATGAACATACCAGGGGGCCGAGTTTACTATTGACAAAACGTAGAGTAGAACCGGAATCGCTGTTTTTAGCTGTCAACATGTTCGTAGACTATCAAAAATGCAACTGACTAGCGGCCACTGGCGCGGTATGTATTAGTAGAATTCTATCGGCCGACATCTATTGGAGTACGATTGGAATAGTAGACTCCAAAATTGTGCCGGTGGTTTTCTATTGACCGATGATTTCGACACCATTGAAATAGCAGACTCGGCCCTTTGGTCTTTTGGGAGGCTTCCATGGGGATATATTGGTCCAACATGTAGAGGCTCTTTTAGAATGTTGCTTTAAGTGGATATGGGACTCACACTGCAGACACTTCACGCTCGCCTTATATAGACGAACGATAATAGACCGCCTGCAATGGGAGCTTAACTATTGTAACTTATACCTAACTACGAAATGGACTAAAGGCAGGGTTTTAGGAGTTAAATGAACTGGGTAACTTAAGTAATGGATAAAGATGGTGAACTGGCTTATCCTTCCGAGGGGTCACCCGGGGAGTCCCGGCTAGGAAAATGGTAAGATATACCTTGTAAATTTAGTCGATTGGAGTCCGGCATAGCATCCATGAGGATTTAAAGAATAATAAAAAATAAAGGATGAAGACGGTATATGCCATTTTATCAAATACTGGCCGACTTGGTTATTACCAGATAGTTAGCATATTACTTATGTAATCTTTTAGAGAATGATACAAGAATGAGCGCATGACAATCTGCACGACTGATATGCTCTGACGTCACTATTGTCAGTTGACCAGGGGGCCAAGTCTACTAATTCAATCGCGTCAGAAAAGAATAGAAATCGTCGCTCAATAGAAAGCCGACGGTACAATTTTGGCAGTGTTTGTAGTCTACTATTAAGTTTAATCGCGCTCCAAAACACTTCTATGGACCGACAAATAGAAATCTACTAACTCGTGACGCGCTAATGGCTGCTCGTAAGTTGCATTTTTTGGTAGTCTACTAAAATTTTAACACGTATAAACAGTAATTCTGGTTCTATTCTGTGGCTTGTGAAGTGCAATTGTAATATTATATGATAGATTCAGTAGATCACCTTGTTTTGGACCAACCGCAATAGAATCGATTTGGAATAGAAATAGAACAGCTTTTTATTCTAAAATAGTAGACTCGGCCGCCAGCTAGTACCACTACCAACTGCGTCTTACACAATCTCGACGTTTTGGTGGTATTGGTGTTGATGTAATTTGTTAACACGTTTTAAATTATTGTATTGTGGTTGGTAGTTCGTCAAAGTGACGTCATCAGTTTGATATTAAGTTACCTTCTTCATTTTACTGTATTCCTAGTTGCTTCAAAACACTACCTGGATTTTTAGGTCTACTTTTATTTGACTATTATAAGCAGATATCGTTCGGATTTTGATTTCGGTATTGATGGTAGTTACTGCAATGTCGTCTGACCTCCCAATTCCGTAGGTGAGTCAATATAGTTGCCTTGTGCGTCAGTCGCTTAACGTCTTTAAATCTTAGTGGGGACCCTTATAAGTTGCTAGTTGCTAACCAAATTTAATAAATGTTCAACATTTTTTTCCTGAATGTATTATATTCATTCATTGATATTCATTTATTGCTCTTCATAAGGTGATTACAGTTGTTATAAAATATATAATTAGGTACATTATGGACCCTGTCGGGCACGGCAACGTAGAAGAGAGGAGGAAGCATCGTATATGTATAAGATATAATTAATAATACAAGACAATACGATTTACTTATTGCATGCATTCGGTACTTGATAATATTCAATTTATTTCTTTGCTTAGTATTTCACAGTTTCTATTTATTGACAATTCACATAAAAAAAGTCGTTATTATTTATTTATTATTATAAGTATTGAATTTTTATTATTAAATCAATTAAATTTATTATAATTAAAATACCAGTCTTCTTTGAACGCTACCATGTGAGGACTGCGATGCGGAGAAATTTTATGCGCAGGTTAGGTCTTTGGTTATTAGTTATTTTTAGTTATTCAACATAGGTACCTTTAGGGTATCAAGAACCGAAATTTTTTACACAGGTCTTCTCTTCTTCATCTTAAGTATAATCCCAGCTGCCCCTACCTGCATTTGGAGCCTGGGGTGGTTGAGCCTACTTTTATTTGTCTGCTAATCCCCGTGGCGTTGTCTATTGTTGTATTTTTACACAAGTATTTCGAGCCCTACCGAGATCTTCGGAGCTTAGGCCAGCCTGACTTGCAAGTGGACCTGTTGACTCGTTAGTCAGTTAAAACCAATCCGTTGACAAACTCAAAACAATACCCCGCACCAACTTGTCTGCCAGCGTGGTACATAATAATCAATTACTCTCCCAAAATAATTGGGAGTTTTTGGGTTTCTAAACCTCCATATTAACTTTTGTTATAACTTTATGATGTAACCTATTTGTTATTCGAAAAATCTGTCAGTTTTTGACATGTTAGTTTATTATTAACTAACTATAACTAACTAACTATCTTCACGCTGTATCCCTGACGGGGTAGTCAGAGAGGACAGATCGCCAGGCTTCGCGATCCATGCATACTTCTTTCGCTTCTTCGAGATTCATCAATCGCTTCATACACGCACGTCAGGGTATCCGAGTACTTTCTTTCAACTTCTGCAGGCAACTGTCCAGATACACTATGAACAGCCAGGCGGACATGACACATCCCTGTTTGACGCCTGTACAGACATCAAAAAGAGGTAACACATCCCCCCATACTCGCACGCAAGCCTTACAGTCCCTATAAAGCGACTGTATTGCCCGCAGTAGCGAGCCGTCCACACCATATCCTGGCAGCAAGTCCCACAGCGTTTCTCTCACAACGTTATCAAATGCTTTCTCTAGATCCACGAAAGCGCAGAAAACCTTCTGCCTAAGAGCCAGAAACTTTTCCGCGACCATGCGGAGAGAAAACACTTGATCCATGCAACCTCTTCCACGTCGGAATCCGCATTGAGCCTCCCATAAATACCTTTCAGACTTTTCTTTTCTTTTCTATTATTAGTCAATACAAAATTGTTAACGGTGCTTATTAATAGTATACACACGGAAAGCTCCATTGCACGTTAGACAATGGCGGAATTGCCGGTAGCGGCATCGGCATAGGTCCGTAACAAAAACAAAAAAATAATAATAATAAAGAGGCATTAAAACTTGAATTATCTTTTCTTTTCCCAAAATATTTATTAGGTATTTATTTTTATACTGTGCTAAAAGTGAGCTCCAAGGGTCGTCACATCTTCCTTTATAGATACCAATAAAGCAGTGACATAGTTCCGTAATTGGGTTAAAGTTTAGGGTCGCGCCACCATAAACACGTCGTTCGTCGTGACTGTGACGTAATATGGACTTAGTGTCATACTTTAACACCTTTAAGTCATTAATTAACCTACTTCTACAAAAAAATGTTTTCGGCCATCTAAGTAACTGGATATCTCTTGACTTCAAAATTCAACTTCATAAATTCTAATACCCCATTTACACTATCGCACGAGCCACGAGACGAGCTGCGAGACTAGCCGCGAGTCGCGAGTGTAAACGCAGTATTATGGTACATTTACATTCGAGCTCGCGGCTTGTCTCGCAGCTCGTCTCGTGGTTCGCATGAGAGTGTAAATGGGGAGAGTGTAAATTATCTGTCTACGACCTGTACACTTATACATACATTTTTTTAAAGTTTATAGCTTGTTTACCAATTTAATATATAGAATTTTAAACCAAATTTTTTAACCAAAACTGTAAATCAAATTATATTTTGGTATAACATAAATAATTAAAGAAGCGCTAAGCGTAAAAATCACTGCGTTAACTTTAACTAACAACTTTCGCTATAGCTAGTCCTGTGTGGCATTTACATTTGCGAGCGTTTCCATGCTTTTGAAGTCACATTAAGCTGTTGGTCCCGGTTGCCAGTATAATCGCAGTCGTTGAGCCCAGTTGAAGGCTTTTGGGCGGCTTGAAAAATTTCAACAGCAGGTCGCTACAGCCCGCGCCTGTCCATTTCAACACGGCATTGGGCTCACCACCTGTTACGTGGTACAAATATGCATACGGTGAAATGTGGGCGTATAGTATGCCTCTGGCTACCCCTTCGGGGATAAAGGCGTGACAATGTGTATGTATGTAATGAATCTGCAGGAAACGGAAAGAAGTATGCATGGATCTCGAAACCTGGCAATCTGTCCTCTCTGACTACTCCGTCAGGGATACCTACAGCGTGAAAATAGATATCTATCTTCACACTGTATCCCTGTCAGTGACAGTCAGTCACTCAGTCAATCAGGGGAGGACAGATCGCCAGGCTTCGCGATCCATACATACTTCTTTCGCTTCTTCGAGATTCATCAATCGCTTCATACACGCACGTCTGGGTATCCGAGTACTTTTGACCTTTCCGTTTTTGAGCAATTTGCTCACGAGGTCTTCATATGTAAGTCTCGGCCTACCCTGAATCCTTCTACCCTCTATTTTTGAACAATATATATTCTTCGTCAATCGTTCCTCACTCATTCGTTGGACGTGTCCAAACCAACGGAGCACGCCCTTTTCCAGCTTAACGCTGACACTTTCATTCAAACCTGCCATATTGCGTATCACTTCGTTACGTATTCGTATTCGTACACGGCCGTTACTAACGGCCAAGGTAACGCCGCACAATTTTCGAAGTGATCGCATCTCCACAGCATTCTATTTACTTTCATGCATCTGCTGACATACCCAGGTTTCGCTACCGTAAAGCAAAGTTGGCACTAGCACTGCGTTATGAATCGCCATGCGTGCTTCTTTTACGATGCTTTGTCGCTTTACTAACTGGGACAAAGCACCGTTAACTTTGTTTCCGGCAGCTACTCGCCGTTCTACATCCGAATCACATCTTCCATCCGCGCTAAACACAAATACACAATTTCATTCACTTGCTCTAGACGTTCCTGGTTTACCCTAATCTCGCATTTAGTTCTTACGTCACCTCTTTCAAATACTAGAACCTTAGTTTTACTTGCATTCAAGCGATGACCCTTACTTTCACACTCCTCTTTCATATTAGTGACTAATGCCTGTGAAGGTCGGCTTCTGATGAGGCCATGAGCACCGCATCATCAGCGTACAGCAGACAGTTTACTGTAAAGTCACCCAAATTTACACCCATATTAAATTCTTTCAACTTCTGCAGGCAACTGTCCAGATAAACTATGAACAGCCAGGCGGACATGACACATCCCTGTTTGACGCCTGTACAGACATCAAAAAGAGGTGACCTACTCGCACGCAAGCCTTACAGTCCCTATAAAGCGACTGTATTGCCCGCAGTAGCGAGCCGTCCACACCATATCCGGGCAGCAAGTCCCACAGCGTTTCTCTCACCACGTTATCAAATGCTTTCTCTAGATCCACAAAAGCGCAGAAAACCTAAGGCTAACAGCCAGAAACTTTTCCGCGATCATGCGGAGAGAAAACACTTGATCCATGCAACCTCTTCCACGTCGGAATCCGCATTGAGCCTCCCATAAATACCGTTCAGGTTTTTCTTTTATTTGTGCTGTTATAACCTTTGCATACACCTTACTAGCTAAGCTGACCAAGCTGATCGCCCTGTAGCTGGAGCAGTTTAGGCGCGAGCCTTTCCCTTTGTAAATAGGTACTACAACTGTTACTCGCCAGTCATCCGGGACCTCACCCGTCCGCCAGCACAAGTTGCATAACAGACATAGTGTGTCCCAGACACGCGACCCACCGTACTTGATCATCTCAGCAGTAACTCTGTCTTTTCCCGCAGCCTTACCACATTTCATACTTCTTATCGCTTGTTCTATTTCTTTCATACTAATGACTTCAATGACACCGGGATCCGGAGCATCGAAGTGAGCTCCACTTCCCGATGTGGCATCTCTGTCTTGTCTTGCATACATCTTTCCATAATATTCACTCCATCTCTGCAGGACGTCAGTTTGGTCTGTTAGGACGTCATTGTTAACACTAAGCACTTTATTCATACTGCAGATTGCCGAACAACTCCGGGTCTTGCCTACCTCTTTCCAGAAGAGCTTGGCATTATCCCGAAAATTGGACGACAACCTTTCATCCGCTTTCATTCTGCACCTTTCACGAGTTTCTTCTATCAGTGCCTTCGTGTTAACTTTCTGCAGCTTGTATCTCTCTTTCATATTAAAATCATTTCGCGAGGCTAAGTAGTCTAGCCATGCTTTCTTCTTCATTCGAACTGCTTCTTTCACTTCCTCATTCCACCATGCATCACGCTTATTACTACTGCCTCTTTTCGTTTCTCCACACACTTCCACAGCGGCATTTATCATACTATCCCTAAGGTTCTGCCATACACTTTCCACATTCTCACTGCTTACATTGACGTTCTCCAAGCTTTTCGGCTACCCTTTCATTATATTTATCCCTAATGGATGCATCCTGGAGCTTCCAGCTTTTGATGCTATAAGTCGGCTCAAGCTCAGGACACTCGGTACGATGACGCCAACCCGCGAACAGACCTCTAATCCTAGTTATGACTAGGTAGTGGTCTGATCCCAGCTCAGCGCCTCGATAAACCCTAGTGTCCATAACCTGTTTACGGAGCCGACTATCCATTAGGAATAGATCTATCATGCTTCTCTTTGACTTACATCTCCTCGTATACATATGAATTTTTTTGTGGTTGAACATTGTGTTCGCCACAAACAAATCCTTTTCCTTACAAAATGCCAGTATTAGCTTGCCAGCGTCGTTCACCCTTTTATCCCCATACTTCCCGAGTACCGACTCAAAACCATCGCGAGCGGTACCCACCCATCCATTCAAGTCTCCACATACTATAATTCTTTCATTTCCTTCTATCACATTTAGAGCTGCTCTCATACTCTCCCAGAAATCCTCTAGCTCACTCGCGTTCGACGAAGATACTGGCGCGTAAGCAGCTACCAGGACAATCTTCGTCAAACCAAGTTTTACACGGATCCAGAGGATTCTAGGACCTACCAGTTTGTACTCATACATACCGGAGGCCAATCGCGAGGACATCAAAATTCCAACCCCCCGACTGCCATGCTCGCTCTCTGGTACTCCAGACCAAAGCGCGAGCATCCCACCCGGGAGCTCCAAGACTTCACTGCCCTTGCGCTTGGTCTCTGTCAAGCACACTGCATCCAACTTACTCTCATTCATAACATCCATCAACTCATTCATCTTATCTGTCATTCCTCCCCTAACATTCCACGCAGCTACCCTGCACTCCGCCCTCCACTTCCCGCCGTGTCGGGCCGCGCGTGTAGGGTGGCGGTCCCCTACGCCGCTCTGGCTCACACTTTTCGCACCAGCGGGGACGAACTAGTGCGCGTCGCGTCGGGGGCACGCCCTAGCAGTATTCGCTCTGGTGGCACTCGTGTTGGAGTAGAATTGCAGCCGTAGCTGGCAGGGATGGCGACGTGCAGGCTTCTACTCTTCATCCCCTGAAAATAGATAGATAACAAATAACGCGCCCTTCACTATCGTAGCGAAGGAATCAGACGACTTCTAAACCGAAACCAGTTTCAAAACCGAAAGTGATAGAAACTTCAAAATCGCATTTTCACGTATTCATTATGTCTTGAATCGAATACCGGTAAACCATTTATCGCTATCTCATGGGGTTATTACTTACTTACTTGCTTGCTGAAAAGAGAGTACAGACGGACGGACGGACAGAGCCGTTTTATAATTTTTTTGTAAACTTTAGGGTTTAGAAGACTAAAAGTTTTCAATGTTTCCATGTATTTACTTAGTACTCTTTCGACTCTGGGGGATGGAAGGTCTAAGTAAGTATATGTGCATTAATTTACATACAATGCACTTTTTTATCTGACACGTGCAATAACCATCGACCAACTTGATGGTAATAAGAATAACCTTATAAAATAAAAAGCTATGGCAGCTGTATTTAAGTATATTAAGCATATTAGCTTAACCGCGGCAGTCTTCAAGTGCCACACGTCTTTTTTTATTTTCAAAGTTAGAAACATGAATTTACGTACACTACACAAAACAGGGGTTGTATTATCTGACTAATTAAGCACAAAATCTATTGAAACTATGTCAGTAAACCACACACAGCATAAACATTAAACATAGAAACCTGTAATTTGGTGAATGTATACTTTAAGTCAATGAATAAGCAATAAGAACGGGACTTCCGATATTTCCATGGAAACAGGAACTACGCGGATGAAGGCACACAGTCTAAACTATCAAACATAGGTACATACCTACCTGAAATTTGGTCAAAGTATTTATTAGGTATCTACCTTAAATCAGCAAAGGAATACCCGGTTGTCCCACGGGAACGGGATCTACGTGGGTAAAACCATACACAACCTAAAATTTGGTGAACGTATTCTTTACTTACCTACGTTAGATGAGCACTGGGAATGTAATCTTACTAATATTAAAACTGTAAAAGTTTGTAATAACTTCTATATTACTTGGACGTTTGTTATTTTATCACATTTCTATGAAAATCGGCATATAGGTAGAACATTTCCGAAAGTTGATGCCCACGGCTCCGCTCACGTGAAGTCGTTAGTACACAAAAAGGTTTTCTCGCGGGAAAAGGATAGTTTCCCGGGATATAAAGTAGGTAGCCTCGCACAGGATATTCAGTTTAAGCAGTTTCGCCCGCGTGTTTAGTTTTTTGTTGTTAAAAAGCGAATACTTTAGAAGTTGTTTCATAAGAATAGCCTACGCACCACCCTCTTTACCTAATGTCTCTTTTTTGTCTGTTTCTCTGTGTGTATGTGTTTCTCTGTATGTGGCGCTAACGAAGTTGCGCGGGTCAGCTAGTTCATAATAAAATTAAATAGTCAATTTCACTAAGAATTTTCTTGTTCAATTCAAAATTTTAAATTTTTTATTATTTAATTTAAATATAAAGTTATTCAATTTTATTTAGTTCTATTTTAGTGCCTATTTTTTATTTTCCGGTACCCCTCCTCGGGTAGATAAAAGAACAATTTTAGTTGATGAAAGGGTACTAAATTAAGTACCCTTTCATCAACTAAAATTGTTCTTTTCTGTACGCTGTTTGTCATTAACATTGTCCAAGTAAAATTTATCACTAAGCCTATTTGTTTGCTATAATTGTTAAGTGATTGTAACATTCTCTGGAGCTGAGTATTCGATTCTGATAGAAAGACCACGACGTCTGCGAAACGAAGAATTAAGTATTTCCCATCAATATACAAGCCACAATTTTTCCAATCCAGTTTTCTCAAATAGATTCCAGGATAGCAATGAATAATGTAGGCGACATAGGATCTCCCTGTCTCACACCCCTCTTGACTGGAAAGCGTGGGTCGATTTTTTCCAACCTAACTCTACCAGAGCTATTGTTATATATGCTGAATTTTTTATTTATTTATTTATTTAAATCACTATTTAAAACTTAGACTAATGATATGTCACAATGATACGTATGTATGTTAATATTATCGTTTACACAATTATGTTACAATCTGTAGCTGAACTAGGACGGACCTGTATCTCAGCTTACAGCGCCAAAACCCCACCGAAAGGTTAACATTATGTAATGGCAACAACAAGTTAATAAAATTAAACAATGAACATGCAAATACATAAACTTACAGGAAAAAAAATAGTAGATAGTTACGAACCTTTTTTTTGCACTGTGATTTAGTGAGTGGAAAAATATTTAAAATTTTATTTATTTTATTATATAAAAGTGGACCAATAAAAATAAAGAATCCGAGTACAAATGTTGTGTTAGGTTTTTGTAACCTTGGACACACTGTATAGCTCCTGCGCTTATTAAGAAGTGTTGGGTTGTAATTGAGTGAGCAGTGTTGTCTGAGAATAATATTTTGCATAAATAATTGTCTCACCGAGAGCACTTCGCAAAATTGATACAATTTTGTCGTGGGGAACATAATAGAGTTAAACGTGCATACCTTTAATACTGCCCGTTGAGCAATTTCTATATTTTTCATAGTAGTTTTTGAAGCTCCTCCCCAGGTTGTAATGCAATAAGTAATAATTGACTGGCATAGTCCATAATAGATTTGTTTTAATAAAGGAGGGTCCGCTACATATCGTATATTTCTAAAAATATAAATAAGTTTACGCACCCGACCACATAGAATCCTGATGTGCTCTTTAAAAGAAAGGTTACAATCAATTGTAACACCTAGGTATTTTATGTCGTTGACTCGCTCAATTGGCTTACATCGACAATGTGTACTAGAATCACATTGGTGATATAGAACTTTATGGTCGTCACTAATGAGGGTGTTATGTCGGATAGAGAAAGTTATTAACTTAGTCCTATTTACATTTAGTATTAGTTTGTTCCTATACAGCAAATCACGCACTATGTTTAGTCCCGTTTGGGCTACATCAAAGGCCTCGTCCCAATTACTAGCGGAGAAAAGGAGTGCAGTATCATCTGCGTAGGAAATTATTTCGCCTTGGGTTAATAAAGGTTTGTGAGATCGTTAATATAAACGAGAAATAGAGTTGGGCCGAGGATGCTACCCTGTGGGACTCCATAGGTTATAGGAATCTCATCGCTAATATATTTTCCCACACGAACACACTGCGACCTACCGGAAAGATAACTCTAAAAGCCTAGGCTCAAAAAGCTTGGCTTTCTAGTTTTTTCGTTACAATAGAAATTGAGATCACATCAAAAGCCTTCGCGAGACCAAGAAAGACCGTCAGACATTTATTTCCCTTATCAAGTCCATTTGCAATATAATTAGTTAGTTTTTGAACTGCCATATCAGTCGACCTGCCCTCACGAAAGCCATATTGATTACTGGATATCAATTTATATTTTTCGAGGTAGTTGACCAGTCTACAGTTAATTATATACCCTTATGAATGGGGGTCACCACTGCTTTTTTTAATTGGGTAGGGAAGACTCCTGTTAGAAGACACATATTAAAAATGTGAGTGAGAGGTGGAGCAAGTAGATACTAGAACTGCTTCAAGAACTTGGTGGAAATACTGTCCAACCCTACAGAACATATAGTTTTAAGACCGGAAATATGTCGTTCTATTTCTTTCTCATCGACATCTACCATCATAAAAGAATGCAGATGAGGTGGGCCTGCGGTATTATTGCAGTTCATATTGTCAATTTTCGATCGACAGCTTTCAGCAAGTGACTTACCTACATTTATAAAATAGCGGTTAATTTCATTTACTGACTCCCCAGGTGACGCAAATGTGCCAAGTAATTCCGTTGTTGAACTGTTTTCCCTGGTCATATGAGTTATACTCTTAATCTAGTTCCAAGTTTTTTTGAGATTATTATTCATCATTTCTAATTGATTTCTGTCGTATGCAATTTTTATGCTCTTCAAAATGCGGTTACAGTAATTTCTATACCTTTTATATGTTATTTGGATAATCTCATTATTGGGTTGTAATTTTGCTTTTTGATGTAGTTTGTCTCTAATTTTCATGCATCGTAACAGAATTGGAGTCATTCATGGTTTTATAATTTTTTACGTCTTGATAATTGTACAATTTCCGTATTTTTTTCAATTATTTTGGATATTAGAAACGAGGTAATATATTGCATTTTTTGGATTTGTTGATTGATATATTGGTGTGAGATTAATATTTGACATATCCCTTTCAAGATTTACTGTGTTGACTTTGCTTACTGTAGAGTGTTCGTATAATCGCGTTTGGTTCCTTTCAATACAAAGTAATACTGGCTTATGATCTGTGAGGGTAGCTTGAGGTACCATTGTAATGGAGGGAAGACTACTTTTTAGCAGAACATGATCGATACACGTGCCACTTGCATCTCTAGTAATTTCTGTGTGCGCTGGCAAAATGCCATGAGTGGCAGCTAGATTAAGATATCGCTCTCCTTTAATATCGATTTTTGCAGAATTAATAGCAATATTAATATCCCCAATCACTATTATGTTTGAGAAATGTGACAAAGTATTTAGTGTTTGATCTAATGAGTCTATAAAGTTTTCTATACGTGGATACGACGGGGATCTATATATACAAACAATGGCCGTGTTCATTGTGGACGCCAGTAAACAGTTGTAGTCATGTAGTAGGGGTTCCGCCAGTCTCAAATTTAGATGATTCTTGTAATAGATTATAACTCCATCATTCTGCAGAAGGTGTCTCGTCGTTGCTACAGCTTTGCTATAGCCTGTCAGTGCTGGTATTGTGGGATTTTTCAGCAACCAACATTCTGTGAGCACAATAATGTCAAAGTCGGTTTTGAGTCTGGCCAGCATAACTTCGAGTCCGCGAACGTTAAAATTCACGCTGCGAATGTTTTGTGTAAAGTGAGAGTAGTATGTGATGATACTATTTTGGCATGACAGGAATCCAGGTCAGAGGATACATATCTAGAGCCATTAGCGTTGTCAATGTTTTGAGACAATTCATTTATTCCGTTGTTTTATTTTTTGTTTTTAATCGGTCAATAAGGTGTGTGATAGATATGTCCAGCGACAATCCCATTGGTCTTGTATTAACAATTATACTTTTCGACATATTTATAAAATGTATGTAACAGTTTATCAGTGTATGTGGAGTATTGGTGTTTTTATAAAACAGTAGTGTGCAAGTGTGTTTGTATTTTAGTATTATTCTGTAAAATTGTGTTTGCTGTAAGTGTAGTTTTACACAATTTAAGTAAATGTAATTAATATATTTTAGGTAATTGGTTAAACAACTAAAAATTAAATAAAAAATTAAATATCCATCACGCCTTATCCCCGAAGGGGTGGCAGAGGCATATTATATGCCCACTTTTCACCGGATGGATTCCTGTCCCACGTAATAGGTGGTGAGCCCATTGCCGTGTTGAAATAGACAGACGCAGGTTGTGGCTACCTGCTGTTGAAATTTTTAAGCCGCCCATAAGGCCTTCAACCAGGCTTAACGACTGCCATTTTACTGGCAACCGGGACCAACGGCTTAACGTGCCTTCCGAAGCACGGAAACGCTCGCAAATGTAAATGCCACAAAGTGGTCACTCATCCGAGGACCAGCCATAGTGAAAGTTGCGTAACTCAGTGATCGTTTACCGAACACTGAGACCGCGAGGCCACGAGCGCTTCTATGTAACTGTTCCCACATTGATGTCGTCGTCCTCATGACCAATAATTTTCCGCTTTTTACGTTCAGTCGTATTAACCGCAACCTGCGATAAGTCCGGCGCCGATGAGCATTGATGCAGTGGGTTAAACAACTACTAAACAAATAAAAGAAAAAGCAAAGTAAACAACAACAGTCTATCAAATCAATTAAGACTAGTCATGTCGATGCAGACAGTCTCAGCTTTTCCAAGTCAGATTCTGAGTTAATACGAATCTGAGCATCATTTGCAGTTTTCCGCATATATATAATACCATTGGTGGTCCAGCAAAAGGAATATCCATGCGCCTTCCTAAACTGTCTTGCGAGGTAATAAAGTCTTTGAGTTTTATAGGTGAGAGTCTCTGAGACATATATCGGCAGAGATGGGGATTCAAGTTTTAGATGGTTTGAATTAAGCCTATTCTTTGTGTTGGTTTTATTAAAGTCCCTTACTGTCTTAAGCGTTTTCTCTTTAATGATCACTTTATTTAATTCTACTATGACGGGATAGGCGTTTTCTTTAAACTGAAGTCGATATATGTCTCTTATATCTGAATTCTGAATATTAACATTCAAAGACTTTTCCACGTTCACAATAAGCTCACAAAGGCGATCTCTGGTTTCACCATTTTGTTTAGGTATGTTTCGTATTTCCAACCCAGTAGCACGAGTCTTTCGTTCAAGGTACTCGATCTTGTCCTCCAATTGACTAATTAGTTTCTTATCTTCCTTTCTTTCCGAATTTTGTCTAGAAATGCGCTTCAAAAATTCATCATGTTTGTTGGACATAACCTGCACACTGTTTTTAAATCATTATTTTGGTTTATTATATATCAATCAAAGCTTCAACAAAAGATCCTCAAAGCGAGACTCCTGTAGTCTTGAGAAGTTAGTGAAAACGTCCAATGTAACTGTTCCCACATTGATGTCGTCGTCCTCATGACCAATAATTTTCCGCTTTTTACGTTCAGTCGTATTAACCGCAACCTGCGATAAGTCCGGCGCCGATGAGCATTGATGCAGTGGGTTCTCATCACTCGGAAAGCTTAAACCCAGAGTACTCTGTCGGACAAATGTTACCGGAAGGGGAAAAACTGGTGGTGTTCTTTTAAGGGGCGAAATGCTTCTGATCACCTGTATGTATTCGTTGTTTACACCTTGCTCTTCTAGCGTGTCCCAGATGCTTGAGTGAGATACGGTATCAGAAGCTTTTTTGTAATCAATAAAAGCAATATGTAAAGTTCTTAGTTGTTCTTGAAACGTTTCAATTAGTAGTTCCAGAGTATGGATATGGTCGATGGTAGAGAAGAAATGGGCTATCCAACACAAAAAGAATTTTCAAATCCGACCAGTGGGTCCTGAGATTAGAGCGTTCAACCAAACAAACAAACAAACTCTTCAGCTTTATATATTAGTAAATAGAGTATAGATTTTACTATTGCTACTCCCGGGATTATATATACTCGTATATTTATATATTAATTATATTATACTAATGGGCGGATTCAGCAGGCAGGTCATTTCCACCTGTTACGTGGGACAAAAATGCATACGGTAAAATGTGGGCCTATAGTATGCCTCTGCCTACCCCTTCGGGGATAAAGGCGTGACAATATGTATGTTAGTATGTATGAATGTGAAGTGAATGATACGATGTAATTTTATTCTTTCACAATAGAATATGTAGTGAATACTTTCTAAATAAATAATGAAAATAGCAAATAACACGGGGGATTCTGTATATCATTTCAATTGCTTCTTATCACAGCACACGGCACGAACTTTGTTTAAATTGTGATTATATTCAATCTTTTAATTACTTCTGATGTATGTATATTTGCCATACTTAAGGAATATTAAATGACGCAAAAATTTATTCCACCATATTCGCTTTTCCAAATAAAATATAAAGTAAGTAGGTAAATATACAGTCAGTCTGTTTTTATGTCTTATAATTAAACAGGACTTTATAATCGGTCATATAAATAGTTAGATATGACTTTAATTTCCTTCGTACTTTACTTTAGAACTGTATAGGTAGGTACATATATTGTAAGGTTAGGTTAAGGTCAAGGAGGAAACTATCACCAGAACTGGAGGAGTCCCGGCTTAAAAGAATAAGTAAAAGAGGAAAGGTAAAATAATTTAATTGATGTTTATATAAGGCCAGGGAAACCGGGGGAAAAGTTGATGGTCCAATTATTTCTTCTAAAGAGGCTCGCAGGTTGTGAAGAAGGGGCCCCGAGTCAGGCCTCCACGTCGCCGACCTCGGAGGGGCAGGCCGTGCCAAACAAACAATTTGGCTGCAAATAGAGCTTACTATATAACCTAAAGTGTTATGAAGGTAGAGTAGTAGCTGCAATTATAGTTTGCGACGGCAAAAAAGAGTTAAATATTTAAATAAATAAATATTGTGGGACACTTGTCACACAGCGTCATCTAGCCCAAAGTAAGCTAATATTAGCTTGTGTTATGGGATCTAGATAACTGATAAACATACTTATATATTTCTAAATACATACATATTATAGATAAATAACACCCAGACACAGAATAAAACCATCGTGCTCATCACACAAAGTTTTATCCTGGGTGGGAATCGAACCCACGACCTCTTGCGTAGCAGTCGGATGCACTCCCACCGCGCCACAGAGGCAGTCAGTTAGTTATAAAATATTACGCTTACAGTGACAAAGCAAGTTAAGAGCAATGTGTGAAGGTTAAACGCGTAGAGCAGCGATTATTATCCCTACAATACAGACCAAAGCTTCTGTGTTATAGCTTTGAGTGAATCTTACTACTATAAGATCCATTTTAGAAATTAACATTTATTATTGACTTTTAAAGTTCTAAGCAAGCTACCATAAACTCTTTCAAGGCACTGATAGTTGCACAATAGGAGCAATCAACGCTACTAGCTCTACAATGGTGTTTTATAAATCTTTTACAACACTTAACTCTTAAAAGGATACAAAGGTCCCTTGTATAGTTTAGGGCTTAATAGTAGGGATATTTCTCCCTTTAAATAGAATGTATAGTGTCGAGTATAGCCTCTATATTATTTAAGGTTGAATTATTGAGTTCGTTACCACCTTAGTACCCCTAATTGGTCATATAAGCGGTCATGAAAGCATAAAATGGCGCCGCACTAGAGCTCCTTTCAAAATTTTCTAAGATGATGGTTCCGTATGTAAGGGAAGTGAAATCGCAACTGCAAGTCTTGATATTTCTGAAGGAGACAGTTATTACTCATTGAGTAGTGATGATGTGAATAATACCAGTGACTATATTAAGAATCTTTCATTTTAGTGATAATTTGAGGACATGAGCTATATTTATATAAACAAATTGCTATGAAAGATTTGATGTTGATCTTAAATGACAGATTTGGATTCTAACAAAAGATCCTGGAACTATTTTACAAACACCAAATAAATATTTTAATACAAATACTGGGTGACGATAGTGAATATTGGCATAATTAAAACACTAGGTCAGTGCGAGCATTATGTGTTATTACAAGTTAGATCATTTGTACGCTCCACAATCGATTTAGAAACAAAATTATTACATCACGATCGATTAATATCCGCGTGCAATGCAGTGGCTGTATTGTCCTTCCTCTAATGTTCTTACTATTTTGAACGGCATTCTGAATTTGAAATATAATTGTAACAGAATCAAATAAAAAATACAGTAGCGTTTATGTCGTCTTGTATTCCTATTTATTTTAGGAACCCTATTACAATTTATTTACGATATTATTTAGTGTATTATTAAGCGCTCGTGGCCCCGCGGTCTCAGTGTTCTGTAAACGATCACTGAGTTACGCTACTTTCACTATGGCTGGTCCTCGGATGGGTGACCACTTTGTGGCATTGACATTTGCGAGCGTTTCCGTGCTTCGGAAGGCACGTTAAGCCGTTGGTCTCGGTTGCCAGTAAAATGGCAGTCGTTAAGCCTGGTTGAAGGCCTTATGGGCGGCTTGACAAAATTTCAACAGCAGGTAGCCATAACCTGCGTCTGTCTATTTCAACACGGCAATGGGCTCACCACCTATTACGTGGGACAGGAATCCACACGGTGAAAAGTGGGCATATAATATGCCTCTGCCACCCCTTCGGGGATAAGGCGTGATGGATATATAATGTCATACTTATAATCAAATATAGTTTCAACTCTTAATGAATCGAATTAATACATGAATGGGTGTAACTGTACAGCAATGAATCACGAAAAGAGGCTAGAATAGACACATTGCTAAAAATATTTTAATTATAAATAAATATTGAGGGACATTTTTTTTAACACAGCGCCGTCTAGACCAAAGTAAGCTAATATAAGCTTGTGTTATGGGATCTAGACAACTGATATACATACTTATATATTTCTAAATACATACATATTATACATAGGAAACACCCAAACTCCGAAACAAACATTTGCGGATCACATAAATATTTGACCCGACCCGGGAATCGAACCCAGGACCTCAGTCGCGGCAGTCGCATGCACTACCACTGCGCCACTGAGGCAGTCAGTCATTATAAATTAAATATATTTGAAAAAGGTAAATGGTGTATACATACATATGACACACTTCAAAATAGTTAACCTTGGTCAATTTGTTGGTATGTTTAAGCACCACTGAAAAATCAATGGCCCGATCTAGTATTTTTTACTAACATTACTACAATTTTTTTTTTCAAGATTTGATCTGTCAAGAGAAATTAACATATTTAAAAAATCAAATTATCACGCGAACGTAGTCAAAAACTACAGGGTAGATGAAATATAAATCCAATAAATAAACCTAAAAATAAAATTATTGTTACCATGTAACGCCGGATTCAGATTAATAAAATAATTCTGCATGTCATCAAGAGCCACTTATGGTCAGACAGCACTATTATTATTCCGTAGCTGCTTAGAAGCTTAGCTTACGCTAATAGCAGATTCATTAATATAATTCAATTCACTTATTATTATTATTTATCTATCACGCATTATCCCCGAAGGGGTGGCAGAGGCATATATACTATAAGCCCACTTTTCACCATAAGTATTCCTGTCCCACGTAATAGGTGGTGAGCCCATTGCCGTATTGAAATAGACAGACGCAGGTTGTTGCTACCTGCTGTTGAAATTTTTAAGCCGCCCATAAGGCCTTCAACTTGGCTTAACGACTGCCATTTTATTATTCTTAAAATCCCCATTGAAGATCAAAAGTTATTGCTAATTCCCGGATAAACATATTGATGATAAAGTTTGTCTGTGTATGTAAAAAGTCCTAAATTAGTAATGAGATATACTCGTACCAATTACTCAGACATTACTACATACACATTTTTTCAAACTATTCAAAATCCGGTTATACTGAAGTGACAACCCAGGCAAAAATTTAAAATTGGTCAAAACTTCTAGACTCCACGAGATTTGGATATGATTTTTTTCCTATTTATAGAGAAATAGTAGACCTCAATGTAGTATATTATATAACTTTTCCAACTACAGTGGATTACTTGAGAAAAAAAATATATACATAAAATCGAAAATAATGATTACTCCGGTTTTTAGCAAGTTACGGGATTTATAATAACCTTAAAATGTAAAGTCTAAGTAGCAGTTCCAAACAGCATAAGTTGATAATTTTTATTTGCTTTAGTTTTCAGCTAAAAATATTTCTTAACTTTATCCGGGTGAATAATCACTGAATTTGAAAAAAAAAAATATGGCTAAACTAATTATATTTATCAGTTGGGAATTTTACTCTAGCATTTTAAATACTTAGTTTTATAAGTTTTTAAAATGAAAAGGGGACGTCCGAAAAATGGCGTTTATAACATAGAGTGCTACGTGTAAAAGTAGTGCGTAGGCTAGGTAGTGGTTTTGAAAAATTACTACGTATCTCCAAATTCATGTGTCCACCATTTTTAGATTATGAAGTTAATAAAAAACAATGAAACGGACTAAAAGGTAACATAATACAATGAAGGTATTTATTTTTATAGCATTCTAATATCAGGGTCACGACTCTTTAAGTCAATAGGCAAAGTTTTGTTACAAATTTACTAAAAATAATGTTTTGCTCCATGTGAAGCAAAATATTTTTTTAGATAAATACACCGCAAAAAGTGAGCGCTTCAATTATTTGCTAATAATATATACACATATTCACAGTTTACTTACCTTCGCAATGAAAATTCCGCTTCATTTTGCACTAAAAATCAGTTAAAAGTTTTGCACTCAACTCCGGCATTTATTTTCGTAAACACAACGCATTACACTATGTTTATTTGATCCCTTTGAAAAGGAATATCTTTCTTAATTCAATTTACAAATTATAAGAAAAAACTAAGGAAAAATATATCCTTAGACGCTGTAATTTCCTATTGTAGATCCATACTGCAACTCAAGGCGTTACAATTTACCTTATTACCACCCTCTAACCGCTAAAAACGTTAGGGTTATGTCGGGCTTGAATTCTCTGCGTCAGTGTCCAGAACTGACGCCAAGGGTAGCCATCGCCGGTCTAGCGAATTTCGAAAGATGTCCGATGTTAAAGGACGCGTAGACTTGTTTGTCTTCAAGCACAGCCCACACTATCAGAGGGCACCGCCCTCCCACCGAGCACTATATAATTCCGGACCTCCTGCCAAGGCGAGCACCAAGAGTAAACTGTTCTGACGGCCCCGGCTCCCTTCCTTTTCAGATTGGTTGGCATTTCAAAATTTTAACAATGTAATTCTAGAACATAAAAGAAGAATAATAATTTATAATAAGGTCTAATACCTATACAACCTAACCTACTGGCAGCTCTAGCAATAAATTAAAAATAAGACCAAGGCTTGTCATTATCTGACATTACAAAAGGTAAACAAACATTGGGAGAGCACTAGAAAATCTCAATAGCTCGAAATATAGAGGCCTAGGAATGCTTAAACTACCGACAATGGCCATGCAGATAATTGGACAGAACGTATAATAAAAGATCTAATTAAAATAGCCAAAACGTAAGTAAAAAAATACGAACATTACAATATAGCATAATAGGTTTCTCATAAATTTTCAATAGCATAGGTTTTTTTTGACGCGGGGAATGTGTTTACGTGGTAGCAGGGACGGAGTGTGGGACCGCGGGGTTCCGCCTTCCTCCCAAGCGGGTCGTAGGCTAGGCCTGAGGACTATTGTACTAATACTAAATGTTCCAATATGAGGCTCTCCTCGGTGGATATATAGTATAGGTATTTTTAACCTCGATTGCACCCCTACAGGTGACAGTGACAGAAAATTAATTTAGTCAAATTTGTGCTAAATCTTAAAAGATTTAGGCTGTACGGTGACAGAGTTAGGTATATTAGGTATATTTTTACGTATACATCGCCTCAAAATCAGGTTCCATAAAAAATGACACCGCGAGGAATTTGTATATATCTGAAAAATGGATACGCGGTCCTGTAATTGCGAATATCGGCCAAATAAATCTTTAAAACAACACAAATAATATTTTTGCTTTTTTTTTAACAATAAAATCATAATTCCAATTTTGACTGTAATGAAAGCTTCTCGCCGTCTGTACATATGTATACTACGCTTAGGTGTATTAAACTAAGCAATGGATTGTAATGCAGTTTTTATCATTAGATAGAGCGGTTTCAGATGAACGTTTATAGAAAACTAGTTGACGCCCGCGGCTTCTCCCGCGTAGAGAAGTTTCCCTTTCCCGTTTCCCACAGGAACTTGGTTCCAGCATTAAAAGTAGCCTATGTGTTATTCTGATGTATAAGCTATATTATGTAAAGTTTCATTAAAATCTATTCAGTAGTTTTTACGTGAAAGAGAAACAAACATCCATAGAAACTTTCGCATTTATAATATTATTAAGATTAAGATATTTGAAGATTCTATTATGTTGTGTAGGATACCTACGAAGAGGATAGGTACTCCTCCGAGTGTCTACCTGTACACTAAAAACTATAAAATCAAGAACAAAATACGTGAAGGGAAAAGAAGCTAAAATCGTGCCGTGATTTTCACTTCACTAATACGAGACAAGCAATTGCCATTTCCGCCGAGGCATATATTTTCTCAGAAGAATGCAGGGAAATAAAACATACTTTTTAATTATACATTTAGTTTCATTCATATTAGTTTAACATTCAGTTACGTTGGCCATATTGGGCAATTACCTACCAAAAGAAAATATTTTTGATTTCCTTTGAATACGCAGCAAGATGGAAACGACTTTGAGCAGTCTAAAAAGGGCTGTTAACAGGATCGCGTGTTCTTATTAGGTGTGTATATAATACTCGTAGCCTTAACGTGCCTTGACCCTTGCGTTAACTGAAATAAAATTAATAGCATCATCATCATTAGAGTCTCTTATATATATGGAGCTGGGTATTTTAGCGTTGTCTGGTAAATATGTGTATTAAACCAAGAGAGTAAAGTTATTTTTGTATCTAGCATTAATCGAACCTGGTACATGAGGTTCTTCTACAAGTCGTACTTCGCAAAATTAATTATATTAGGTTCTTTGTTTCCAAACTAATGGCAGACTTAGAATTATAGGGAGCTAGTTTAAAAAATCTTTATAATATAGAAGAAGAAAATTTTTGGTTTTATCTTCGGTCATTTTTTTTTGTTTCACTCAACTGGAGATCATCTTGAGAGCCATGATCTCCAGCGGGAGCAAGTCGGCGGTCGAGAGAGAACTCTTTGTCCTTAGTTCCACAGTCTTGAGCTCCCTCAAGACTGCGGAACTAGGGACTAGGCGCAGACTTGTCTTCGCCCAAGGCCGGCTTCCGTAACAGGGGCCTGAGTATGGCAGACGGGCTGCTCACAGTTTTTACAAAAGCAGGCCATGGAAGGTGGAGTAGCGTGTGGGTTACACGCACGACCTTCACTTGCTAAGGAGCCCTTCAAGGAGCGAGATACACGAACCCCCAAAGTGGCTGGATAACATCCGAACCTTCCCCTGAACGAGCCTGCGGTAATTGACAAAGCCTAGCGGGCGGGATCCTCGGGCCCTTCCGAGGGCTTACCCGGGACTCATGGGCATAGACCAATGGAAGTGAAACGTGTGGGTTTAGTCGGTAGAAGTCCGGGGTAGTATCTATGAGGATTTCCAACTAAAAAACAGATTAAATAATTAATTAATTAGCCAGCTAAATTCGAAATTTAACGTCTGGTATTCAGATGATGGCACTCTAGGAGGGGATGTAGACACAGTTTTTAAAGATTTGGCATTGATAAAAGATAAATTTAAATCAATTGGTTTGGATCTAAACCCTACAAAGTATGAATTTTTTCTAAATGATAATATTGATAGTGTTTCTACGATTCCAAAATTAAATGTTTTGGCCCCAAATTTAAAAATTGTTCAGAAATTTTCTCTCCGCCTCCTATATACGGTCTCCCATTCTAGAAGATGCCTATGATTGTTTCATTGAGGAAAAAATTAAAAAAATTAGTATGGTTTCGGACCGACTCCTTCAAATTAATATACAATCGGCATTTTCGTCCCTATATTTACTCATGCCCTTCCCTCATCTCAATTTTTTAAACATCCAAAACTTTTGAAACATTTGGACCAAATTATTCACACCACGCTGTGCAAAATTTTGAATGCAAATTTGGACGATCGAGCGTGGCTCCAAGCGTCGTTACCAATACGCTGGGGCGGCCACGGTATTCGAAACATTTCTGACATAAGTTTACCAGCATCTTTGTCTTCAATACATGGCACCGATGAATTGACCAGGAAAAATTTAATTCCTACACTGGTTAATTCTGAAGTGCCAGGCAAGATTGAAGCCATAAATGCTTGGAAACTTACTTGCCCAG
This sequence comes from Thumatha senex, assembly GCA_948477245.1. Classification (NCBI taxonomy): domain Eukaryota; kingdom Metazoa; phylum Arthropoda; class Insecta; order Lepidoptera; family Erebidae; genus Thumatha; species Thumatha senex. Next base: position 12,829,258 of record OX419735.1, read on the forward strand.
ATACTGTTTTGCCCACCAATCCATGCTCCCAGAGGCAGTGTGATAAGCCGGTCTGCAACGAGGTTAGACAACTTTTATTGAATACGTGTTTGAATGTTGCAGAATTTTTGCTCGCCTATTAGCTGTGGGAGAGTGGGAATCAGGAGTTTGGCTTCAGGCTCTTCCGTCGCCCAACATAGGTACTATGTTGAACGACACTACATTCGAATTGCTGTCTGTCTTCGTTTAGGTGCTCCCTGCGTTTCTCCGCATTGCTGTCAATGTGGTGAAGCAGTCGACAGCCTTGGGCATCACGGTCTCTCATGCAGCAGGAGCACAGGTCGCAGGTCACGTCATGCTTATCTTAATGACATTATCCGTCGGGCTCTTGTTACTGCCGGTGTTCCAGCCGTACTAGAACGTAACGGTTTGGCGCGTGACGATGGCAAGAGACCGGACGGTATGTCATTGGTGCCATGGAAGATGGGAAAGTCATTAGTTTGGGATGCAACTTGTGTTGACACCCTGGCTCCTTCTCATCTTCAAAGCACGGCGGGTTGCGCTTGTGCTGCTGCTGCATCTGCCGAGACTCTCAAGCGGCGCAAATATAATAATTTAATAGGTAATTATATTTTTGAGCCGTTTGGGGTCGAGACACTGGGCTCGTGGGGCCCAAGTGCTCGTTCGCTATACAGTGATATCGCAAAGCGACTGGTCGACTCTTCTCGTGACCATAGGGCTGGCCTCTTTCTCGCTCAGAGAATAAGCATTGCCATACAACGTGGCAATGCGGCCAGTCTTATGGGAACCTTACCGGTTGATTTTGATGGGTGGAATTCTTCGTCAACTAGTCGGGGCATCATTGTCAGTCTTGTAATAATCCCCACCACCTCTATATTTTTAGTACTGGGTTCTGTAAATATGTTAAATTTTAATTAGTTAAATTACTAATATACAATTACAAATAAATAAATAAAATAAATATCTTTACTACTCTAAAAAAAAACAAATAAGGAAAAAAAAACGTAGAGCCTGGCTCTCTGATAAAATCAATGTCTGTTCAGTAGTTTTACATTCATAAAAAATAAAGAGGCACAAATTTCTATTTCAAAATACATAAATAATTTAAAAAATAATTAGGCTATTAAAATCCCGCCATAACTTTAACAGACTGAGTCTAGCTAGCACGGGCAAAGTTTTAAATACAAACTTCGGTTGGTCATCCCGTGCACCCGTTTACTAGTTGTAAATATGGCATTATTATTGTGCGCAATTGGTGACAACGGTTGTAAAACTAAAGTTCCTTAACGACCCTTCTAACTTCTGTCTAACTCAAACTAAGCTATGAGCTTGTGGTATGGGGATCTAAATAACTGATAAAAATACTTATATATGTATTTCTATATATATTTCTTTATTTATCTGTCCTCTCTGACTACCCCGTCAGGGATACAGCGTGAAGATGGTTTAGTTTAGTTTTTTTTTAATTTCTAAATATAGGGGTATACATATTATGTGTAGACTTTTGATTTTTTTGATCCCAGTGCGGTACACGCAAACACTTAACTCACTTACCAATGCCACAGAATAAGTAATAGCACTGCCAATGCGCCACAGAGACAGCGTGTATTGTGTTTTGTGATATAGACAGACAGATAGGACACCATGAATACATACATAGGCGATTTTGAAGTTTCTATCAGTTCCCGTTTTGAAACTGGTTTCGGTTTAGAAGTCGTCTAATTCCTTTGCTACGATAGTGAAGAGAGCATTACTTGTTTTTTTAATATTTAAAAGAGAAATAACTGTTCCATTATTTTCAACAAAAAGATTTGTATTGAAGTTAGACGTCAAAATTACCAATTTCAATATAATCGAATTTATTCCGAAGCGCACGTGGCTGACTCAGTGTTCTGTAAACGAGTACTGCGTTAAGCAACAATCGCTATAGGTGGTCCTTGGATGGTTGACCACTTTGTGGAAATTACATTTGCGAGCGTTTCCGTGCTTCGGAAGGCACGTTAAGCCGTTGGTTCCGGTTGCCAGTAAAATGGCAGTCGTTAAAATTCAGGGATAAAGGCGTGACAATATGAATGGAATTTATTCTGCAGCTAAAAATTTTTACGACCAATAACTGGGATTATGATTTTTGAGTGTTTATCCAGAAGCACTGGTGTTGTCGCCTGATATTAGTAATTCAGGCTTCGAAAGATCGCCTATAATGGATCACGATTCACACCAAGCAATTACTTGTTTTTGACGTATTTTATGAGAATGCTCGGTTCTTCCATAATCGCTACAGTTGTAAGTAGGCTCTGAGCAAAGAATAGCGTTTGTCGTGAGCCAACAATCATTGTGTTTTGTGTCTTATCGCAGTGACGGAATGTCTGGCCTCTTAAGAATCGCTGCTGTGAGTATTTCATATGATTAAAACTAAATAAATAATTTCTTTTTACAAAAAGCTTAAAACTGTCATTGTTCACGAGATAACAGATGAACAAACTACAAACTACGACAATGTAAACATTACCTCTTTTATTTAAAGTCAGTTAAAATAGTAACTAGAGGCAGGTAAAATAGACAACAATTATAGTCGTGTAAATCTTAAATTTTGTATATTCACTTGATTTTTAATATGATACATAGGTACAATATACCTGTGGCTGTCTTCATTAGTTTAAAAAAGTATATCTTTTTTAATAGAATTTTTATTTTTTAAATGATTAAGGTAATGTGACTGCCGCGCTTGAGGTTCTGGCTTCGATTCCCGGGTCAAAACAAATATTTGTGTGATCGACAAATGTGTGTTTCGGAGTTTGGGTGTTTCTTATATATAATATAAATGTATTTAGAAATATACAAGATATGTTTATCAGTTATCTAGATACCATACAACAAGCTTATATTTGCTAATTTTGGGCTAGATGGCGCTGTGTGAAAAGTGAGAAAAATTATTTAAGCGCGGTACGCATATTTTTAGATGAGATAAAATATCTGGACTCGCGACACCGTTACGAGACGCAGCTAAATTGTGCATATATGCATGTACATATTGCAGGCCGTGAACGCGAGTAGATAAATAAATTATTAATAAGATAAAAAATTGCATTTCTTGAGTACCTACTCGTATCTATCTTCTAATATTATTAAGCTGAAGAGTTTGTTTGTTTATTTGTCTGGATGAACGCGCTAATCTCAGGAAAAACTGGTCGGATTTGAAAAAATATTTTTGTGTTGCCCATTTATCGAGGAAGGCTATAAGGCTGCATATCATTACGCTACTACACTGAGGAGCAGAGCAGTAGGAATAAATGTCGACAAATCGGGCAAATTTGTATGCATCATTGTAGAATTTATAAGCGACGGGATTAAATAGGTGCGACGGGAGGTCGAATAATTTCGCGGGCGAAGCTGTTGGGGTCATCTAGTTATTTTATATAATTCCTTAGTTACTGTCTGTGGTTGCTGAGGTGACTAATGCAGCTTTGAATAGTCACTTTATCCTAGTACGAGGAAAAAGGATAGACCTTTATCAATCACGCCTTTATCCTAGTAGGGGTTGCAGAGGCATATGCCTCTGTACACGACCACATGTCACAGCTTCATTTTCATTGAATAACCAGTCTTTATCATCTGAGCGTCTGTCCCAGTTGCGTCTCGCGACGCCCGGGGTCCGCTTTTCTACATTTTCTCCTCCACTTCGCACTTGCATACAAGTATTATTTTCAATTACATTTTAGTATGTTAGATATTTGGTTTAGTTAAAAAAAAACGATTTATTCATTGACTGAGGAGGCGAGCCGACGAAAGTCTCCGTTTTAACTCCACTGGTACGGGAAAAATGCTATTGATGTCCGACCGTGCGTACGTCCGTCCTTTCAGTCTACAGGTCGCATTTTTCATCGGATTTGCATGCAAATTGGAATGGACAATCCTTGATGTAGCCAACAACTTTTAGCGAGCGGGTTTTTAGATTCGGGGGGAAATGGAGGCAGGGGAGGGGAAATGGTCCCGCAGTGGATGGCTAGAGCGCTCAAAACGAAAAAAAGAAATGTTTAATTTAAAAAAAAGTAAAAAGAGCATAACTCCGAAGTCTGCGGTTCACAGAACCACTAGTTTATTAGTCATATCAGCGACTTCGTTTCCTACGTTAAGTTATTATACTGTGTGACGCACTCGAAAAATTTAACTTTAATTGCAATTCTCCCAAATGGTCTATCTATCTCAGAATATTGTAATATATTGAAATTCTATTTCAATTTTACACCAAAATATCGTAATTCTCGAGGTTTAAAATCAATATAAAACAAATTCGCTTTCCGCTGTCTGTCACATGTACCTACGCTTAGATCTTTAAAACTACGCAACAGATTATAATGCGGTTTTTATTAATAGATGGACTGATACAAGATGTATACGAGTATATTAGTATATAATTTATTAGAGAATTTTATGAAAATTATTTTTTCCCTACACACCATGCAAATTAAATAAATCTATATTCGAGAAATAGCAAAATCAAAATAATGCGCATATAAAGTAATTTCTTATAACCATTATTCGACCGAGCCGTTTTTCTGGAGAACGGAGAAGTAATACATACATTATTGTGAAATTAATAAACGACAGGATTAAATGGGTGCCACGGGGCTTGAAGTATGTCACGGGCGTAGCCGGGCCGGTCAGTTAGATAAAAACTAACTGGATAAAACGCAATTGTAAAAGAGTTCACTATTACAGTCATAGCGAAAGTTGCTTAACGTGTGATCGTTTACAGAGTTATAAAAACCTCTTTTTGATGTCTGTACAGGCGTCAAACAGGGTTGTGTCATGTCCGCCTGGCTGTTCATAGTGTATCTGGACAGTTGCCTGCAGAAGTTGAAAGATTGTGATATGGGTGTGAATTTGGGTGACTTTTCAGTAAACTGTCTGCTGTACGCTGATGATGCGGTGCTCATGGCCTCATCAGAAGCCGACCTTCAGGCATTAGTCACTAATATGAAAGAGGAGTGTGAAAGTAAGGGTTTTCGCTTGAATGCAAGTAAGACTAAGGTTCTAGTATTTGAAAGAGATGACGTAAGAACTAAATGCGAGATTAGGGTAAACCAGGAACGTCTAGAGCAAGTGAATGAAATTGTGTATTTAGGGAGTATGTTTAGCGCGGATGGAAGATGTGATTTGGATGTAGAACGGCGACTAGCTGCCGGAAACAGAGTTAACGGTGCTTTGTCCCAATTAGTAAAGCGACAAAGCATCGTAAAAGAAGCACGACTGGCGATTCATAACGCAGTGCTAGTGCCAACTTTGCTTTACGGTAGCGAAACCTGGGTATGTCAGCAGATGCATGAAAGTAAATTGAATGCTGTGGAGATGCGATCACCGACCGAATACGTAACGAAGTGATATGCAATATGGCAGGTTTGAATGAAAGTGTCAGCGTTAAGCTGGAAAAGGGCGTGCTCCGTTGGTTTGGACACGTCCAACGAATGAGTGAGGAACGATTGACGAAGAATATATATTGTGCGAAAGCAGAGGGTAGAAGAGGTCAGGGTAGGCCGAGACTTACATATGAAGACCACGTGAGCAGATTGCTTAAAAACGGAAAGGTCAAAAGTACTCGGATACCCAGACGTGCGTGTATGAAGCGATTGATGAATCTCGAAGAAGCGAAAGAAGTATGCACGGATGCGAAGCCTGGCGATCTGTCCTCTCTGACTACCCCGTCTGGGATACAGCGTGAAGATAGCTAAGTTTTTTCTTTTATAAAAACCACATGACTGAATTACGTCAAATTGTGTCAAATCAGATAAATCTCTTATCTGGCTCTCGGTAATTAGCATTGTCTTTGAAAAGTATACATTGAAACAAAACTTAATAAACATGCAAATATGGTAAAACCGGGTTATGATAACGTTCACGCACTATTTTAATCGTAAGATCACATATTTGTTCCTTGTCTATTCAGTTGAACGAACCATTTGACAAACAATGAAAAGTGGCGAGTGATTGGTTGTTAAACTAAAACGAATAACCTGTAACTAATGGCTACCTCTGCTAGCACCAGACTATCAGTATGGAGCGTTAATATTGTTATATCACCGGATAACCTTAATGAAGGTACGTAGAAAGCTGTACCCTTACGACATTACTTAGTAGCCTCAAATTGTCTGTCACATTTTAAACCTTAAAATCGATCTCGTTTCCATACAATAATGATGAATATTATTTTAAGTCGATGGAATATTTTCTAAATGTCACGCCCTTTTACCTACACTACGTGAATGTAAATCTGTGTCTCCAAGCTCCATACAAAAACGTTCAAAATCCTAGCTCCTTGTAAAATCGATTGACTACGGATATGACTACTACTTACTATAAAGAAACTATAGCGAACGTTATAAACTACAATTTTACACAAAGAATTTTTAGACGTGTCGAGAAAAAAAATAAAACGAACGTCATTAAAAACAAAACATATCGTAAGTAAAGTAGCTATTTTTTTTTTCTCCTGCTTTACCATGTTCCAAAAAGTATTTATAATTAACTTTTTATCCATATTTTGTAGGGTTTTTTATACTATAAATTTTAACAATAACACTTTTTGTATATCTCAGTCAAGGCGCAACTACCTATGTTTCAGTGTCGACTTTATGAGGGTTGTTTTTTAAATTAACTTATAATCGAGTATTGCAGGGTTGTTTTTATTATTAAATGTACTCTAATCATAAAATACAACTTATATTTTTTATTACTGATCATTTTCTGTTTCATTTACTTAAACTTAACTATCTTCACGCTGTATCCCTAACGGGGTAGTCAGAGAGGACAGATCGCCAGGCTTCGCGATCCATGCATACTTCTTTCGCTTCTTCGAGATTCATCAATCGCTTCATACACGCACGTCTGGGTATCCGAGTACTTTTGACCTTTCCGTTTTTGAGCAATCTGCTCACGAGGTCTTCATATGTAAGTCTCGGCCTACCCTGAATCCTTCTACCCTCTATTTTTGAACAATATATATTCTTCGTCAATCGTTCCTCACTCATTCGTTGGACGTGTCCAAACCAACGGAGCACGCCCTTTTCCAGCTTAACGCTGACACTTTCATTCAAACCTGCCATATTGCGTATCACTTCGTTACGTATTCGGTCGGCCAAGGTAACGCCGCACAATTTTCGAAGTGATCGCATCTCCTCAGCATTCAATTTACTTTCATGCATCTGCTGACATACCCAGGTTTCGCTACCGTAAAGCAAAGTTGGCACTAGCACTGCGTTATGAATCGCCAGTCGTGCTTCTTTTACGATGCTTTGTCGCTTTACTAATTGGGACAAAGCACCGTTAACTCTGTTTCCTGCAGCTACTCGCACCTCTACATCCGAATCACATCTTCCATCCGCGCTAAGCATACTCCCTAAATACACAATTTCATTCACTTGCTCTAGACGTTCCTGGTTTACCCTAATCTCGCATTTAGTTCTTACGTCATCTCTTTCAAATACTAGAACCTTAGTCTTACTTGCATTCAAGCGAAGACCCTTACTTTCACACTCTTCTTTCATATTAGTGACTAATGCCTTAAGGTCGCTGGTGGCTTCTGATGAGGCCATGAGCACCGCATCATCAGCGTACAGCAGACAGTTTACTGAAAAGTTACCCAAATTCACACCCATATCACAATCTTTCAACTTCTGCAGGCAACTGTCCAGATACACTATGAACAGCCAGGCGGACATGACACAACCCTGTTTGACGCCTGTACAGACATCAAATAGAGGTGACACATCACCCCTACTCGCACGCAAGCCTTACAGTCCTTATAAAGCGACTGTATTGCCCGCAGCAGCGAGCCGTCCACACCATATCCGGGCAGCAAATCCCACAGAGTTTCCCTCACAACGTTATCAAATGCTTTCTCCAGATCCACAAAAACGCAGAAAACCCTCTGGCTAATAGCCAGAAACTTCTCCGCGATCATGCAGAGAAAAAACACTTGATCCATGCAACCTCTTCCACGTCGAAATCCGCATTGAGCCTCACATAAATACCTTTCAGACTTTTCTTGCATTCTTGCCGTTATAATCTTTGCATACACCTTACTAGCTAATCTGACCAAGCTGACCGCCCTGTAGCTGGAGCAGTTTAGGCGCGAGCCTTTCCCTTTGTAGATAGGTACTACAACTGCTATTCGCCAGTCATCTGGGACCTCACCCGTCCGCCAGCACAAGTTGCATAACAGACATAGAGTGTCCCAGACGCGCGGCGACCCACCGTACTTGATCATCTCAGCAGTAACTCTGTCTTTTCCCTCAGCCTTACCACATTTCATACTTCTTATCGCTTGTTCAATTTCTTTCATACTAATGACTTCAATGACATCGGAGCATCGAAGTGAGCTCCACTTCCCGATGTGGCATCTCTGTCTTTTCTTGCATACATCTTTCCATAATATTCACTCCATCTCTGAAGGACGTCAGTTTGGTCTGTTAGGACGTCATTGTTAACACTAAGCACTTTATTCATACTGCAGATTGCCGAACAACTCCGGGTCTTGCCCACCTCTTTCCAGGAGAGCCTGGCATTATCCCGCAAATTGGACGACAACCTTTCATCCGCTTTCATTCTGCACCTTTCACGAGCTTCTTCTATCAGTGCCTTCGTGTTAACTTTTTGCAGCTTGTATCTCTCTTTCATATTATAATCATTCCGCAAGGCTAAGTAGTCTAACCATGCTTTCTTCTTCATTCGAACTGCTTCTTTCACTTCCTCATTCCACCATGCGTCACGCTTATTACTACTGCCTCTTCTCGTTTCTCCACACACTTCTACAGCGGCATTTACCATACTATCCCTAAGGTTCTGCCATTCACTTTCCACGTTCTCACTACTAACATTGACGTCGCCAAGCTTTTCGGCTATCTCTAATGGATGCATCCTGCAGCTTCCAGCTTTTGATGCTATGAGTCGGCTCAGGTTCAGGACACTCGGTGCTATGACGCCAACCCGCTAACAGACCCCTTATCCTAGTTATTACTAGGTAGTGGTCTGATCCTAGTTCAGCGCCTCGATAAACCCTTGTGTCCATCACCTGTTTACGGAGCCGACTATCCATTAGGAATAGATCTATCATGCTTCTCTTTGACTTACATCTCCTCGTATACATATGAATTTGTTTGTGGTTGAACATTGTGTTCGCCACAAACAAATCCCTTTCCCTACAAAATGCCAGTATAAGCTTGCCAGCGTCATTCACCCTTTTATCCCCATACTTCCCCAGTACCGACTCAAAACCATCGCGAGCGGTACCCACCCATCCATTCAAGTCTCCACATACTATAAGATTTTCATTTCCTTCTATCACATTTACAGCTTCTCTCATACTCTCCCAGAAGTCCTCTAGCTCACTCGCGTTCGACGAAGATACTGGCGCGTAAGCAAATACCAGGAAAATCTTCGTCAAACCAAGTTTTAGACGGATCCAGAGGATTCTAGGACCTACCAGTTTGTACTCATACAATACAATAAAATTCCAATCCCCCGACTGCTATGCTCGCTCTCTGGTACTCCAGACCATAGCGCGAGCACCCCACCCGGGAGCACCACGACTTCGCTGCCCTTGCGCTTGGTCTCTGTCAAGCACACTACATCTAACTTTCTCTCATTCATAACATCCATCAACTCATTCATCTTATCTGCCATTCCTCCCCTAACATTCCACGCAGCTATCCTGCACTCCGTCCTCCACTACCCGCCGTGTCGGGCCTCGCGTGTAGGGTGGCGGTACCCTACGCCGCTCTGGCACACACTTTTCGCACCAGCGGGGACGAACTGGTGCGCGTCGCCTCGGGGGCACGCCCTAGCATTATTCGTCCTTGCGGTGCTCGTGTTGGAGTAGAATTGCAGCCGTAGCTGGCAGGGATGGCGACGAGCATCATATTGACAAAGACAAGAAAGAAATTCAAGTAGGTAGATGTTTAAATACATGCATCGGCAGCACTGCGCTGTTATGTATGTATTTATTTCTAGAATAGGGCCGAGTCACAATACTGTATATTACATACCAATTACCGTAAATTTTCCAAGTACACACAGCTCTTTACGTTTTATTGACATTTTATTGGTAAAATTTGTAGTGTCAACAGAATGCCATAGTACATGTTTATGTATTTAACACGTACACGCAAATTATACTAATTTGCAACACTGTTAAAGATTGTTTTAAAATAAGCAGTTTAGGCACAATTTTGAGCTCTATGTTTTCCTTTGCTTAAAATACAAACTATTTGATAGAAAAAATATATTTAATCATAGTTGTGAATGTATATAATATATCAGAGCGGAGCGGTTAATTTGTCACGATCCATTATACTTACCGTTCATAGTGAGATTTGGTTTTACAGGAATCCAAAATAAATGTAACAGCGTATTCGTTTAGACGTAATGTATTACACGATATGTTGAGACATATAAAATTACACGCGATTACAATAATTTAACTCTATTAGGAGTCGATGATTTTGTGTCTGCTAGCCACGCTGCAACATCAAGAATGGCGACACACACAACTCCATCCGAAAATTCGCACAATCTAATTTTAATGAAAAACATTTATTTTTTTAACTTTTCATGCCTTTTTTTTTTAAATTATACTTTGAAAGGTACAAAGTAACGCGATTTTATACGTCCGACAATGTGCCTTCAATGGTTTTGGGTTGTGTTATTATGGGTAGATGATGTGTAAGGATGTTGTGAGTTGTTTTGGGGTTTAAGGAATTTTATATATTATCTGTGCGTGTATGTGGTATGAGATATCATATGGAATATTGCATCCTAGGCTATACAGACGTCTAAAAGTAATTTAACATAGATTTATTTATTATAATAATTACTATAGTATACTATTTATCATAGATACAATAATTGTGTTGAAGCTTTTTATTATTTTTTATTAGGTATTGTTGAATGATTTTAGTTGATTTATAATATAATTCACATGTTGCATGAATGCGTTGAGTGCTGTGGGGCGTGTTATGAGTTGAACTAAATTAAATGGATCTATGCTGTTTGGAGTTACGGTAGTGAGGTTTAACCTTGTTTGGATAAACCTTGGGCACTCTTTTATTAGGTGGTCGATAGTTTGCCTTGTAGTAAGGTCACAGGGGCATAGGTCATCTGGAGTGATTTTGAATCGGTGTAAGTAGGTTTTATGGTATCCATGGTTGGTTTAAATTTGAGTTAATGAGAAGCAGGGTTTGATTACCTTGAGAAATTTCTGGAGATCGGTGTAATCTGAGGAGGCTTTTTGTAAGGGTATTTTATTTTTATTTTATTATTTATCTATCACGCCTTATCCCCGAAGGGGTGGCAGAGGCATATGTATTATATGCCCACTTTTCACCATGTGTATTCCTGTCCCACGTAATAGGTGGTGAGTCCATTGCCGTGTTAAAATAGACAGACGCAGGTTGTTGCTTCAACCTGGCTTAACGACTGCCAATTTATTGGCAACCGGGACCAACGGCTTAACGTGCCTTCCGAAGCACGGAACTGGAGTGGGTCTAAAGGGCCGAATGAATTTAATAAAATGTGTCTATTTTAGATGTTAAATTTGTAAGAAATTTTGAACCTGTTGCCTATTTAGTGAGATGGTAACAAAAAGGCTAAAAGGTCTTATGTGCTAGACACTCATTAGCACGACCAATTAAAGTCCTGGTAGTCTCGGACTCGTAATATTATATATAAAGTATTTTATTTTTATATTTAATGTAACTGATTGGGAAGTAAGAGTAGTCTGGGGCTTTGTGGAGGAGGGCAGCGGATTTTGCGGCTTGAGCAGCTAGTTCATTTCCAGGTATATTGACATGGGCTTTAATCCAGTTAAACGAATGTTTAAGTCGATATGCTTGGCAGTGAAGAGTAGTTGCTGAATTTGAGAGGCTAGATGGTTGGTAGTGTTTGGGTTTGTGAGTTCCATTAGACCTGATTTGGAATCGGATATTATGGATGATTCGGATGATCGGTTGGTGAGGATGTACTGTAAGGCTTGTTGAATCGCATATAGTTCTGCTTGAAAAACTGAGCAGCTATTATGTAGTTTATATTTTTTTGCGGTGATAGTCTGATTTTGGCGGATTAATACCCATGCGGCTCCAACTTGGTTATCGTGTTTGCTGCCATCAGTGTAGAATTGGTGAGTGTTTGAGGTGGTGATATTATCTAAGTCAGTAGTCGTTAAGGCTTCTGTAAACTGTATTCCTGTGCGGTATGACGGGTGCAGTAATTCAGAAGGGGCGCATTGTTGTTCGAATGAGTTGTGAGGCGGAAGGTAAGCAGATTTGAGGGTGATTTTGGTGATTTCAGAGTCAGCGATGGAACGAATCCTGTCCGGTAATGGGGTTAGTTGGGCTAACGAAATAGCAGTGGATGTACTAACTGTTCTGAATCCTTGAATTATTTTAATTGCGAAAAGTCTTTGTAACGAGAGTTTTTTTTTCTGAACGGTAATGTTGTTGAGGGCTTTTGCCCATATGCCCGAAGCGTAGAAGATAGTTGGTTCTATTACAGAGTCGTAAATGCCCCATGGGGCATGGGGGGGCGTTTGATGTCGAGTGAAATTGCCACTGTTAGTTCCTTTTTCGCTAGTGCTTTTTGGATAGTTTCAACAACGTTGTGTAGTGCATGAGTAGTTGATGTCTGTGTTTTAAAACCATATTGTTTTTTGGAGGAGAGGTGATTGCAATTTAAGTGATGAGTCAGTCGGTTTGTCAATAATTTTTTCTAGTAATTTGTCGAAGATGTCTATGAGGCCAATGGGTCGATATGAAGATGCTAGTGTGTGGTCTGTTTTGTTAGGTTTGGGTATAATTTTTGCTACGGCTAGCTTCCATGAAAAAAAAAATTAACAAAAACAAAAACCATCCTAATGCAGAATGATCTGACCAATTTTACACCTTCGGACATAACATTTCGTTTTAAGAGAGGAAATAAGAACAAGCAACTCTACAACGCCACCTTTCTTGTATCTCCCACTCTTTGGAGAACTATTATCAATTTAGGTAAAATTAATGTAGACCACCAACGAATTCATGTAGAAAATTACACCCCACTGTTACAATGTTACGGTTGCCTCCAGTTCGGACACACCCGTAACAAATGTCCTAACCCAAATACAATCATATGTTCTAACTGTTCAGCAACGTCCCACTCCTTCAGAAATTGCCCACACAAACAGGACGCAACTAAAATGTCCTGCCATAACTGCGTTCTACACGCATTAAAATTGAAGGTAAATGACAGCCACTCCAACCACAGTGCTACCTCTAATATCTGTCCATGTGTAATCAGAATGACTCAAGTTATAAATAATCGGATTGACTATGGATATTAATACCGCAAATCGTAGAAACGATTCACACATCAGACCTACCCCGCTCATTTTCCTTCAGATAAACCTAGGAAAAGGAAAAAACGCCTCACACGAACTAAATATTCATCCGAACAAGTTCAAAACTGACATCATCTGCATTACAGAACCATACACCGGAAGTCATTTCATAATGAACCCTCCTGCGGGATACATGATTCAAAAATTTCAAACACAACCACAGTCACGAGTCAAGGCACTTACCCTAATCAGAGAAGGCCTAACTAGCACCATTGGTATTGCAAACAGTTCTGATTCGAATCTGTGCATTGTCAGATTAAACACCAGAAATAACAAAACTATATATTTACCTATATATTTACATCACATCAATATATGTCGAACCGCGTACAGATACAAATAACACCCTACACAAACTTGATCACTTTATTAACTCCACTCTCAATGCTACACACTTAATCTGTGGTGACTTCCACGGGTGGCACACCGCCTGGGGATCACCCACTAACAACAGGAGAGGCAACAAAGTATTTGACCTCACCACTTATCACAATTTACACATTTGCAACACTGGATATGAACCTACATTTACCGCCACCACACATAACACAATACGTACTTTATACATCGACCTCACCCTTATCACAAACTCATACGCATCTCACGTTATGGATTGGACAGTATGCCCATACATCTGTCCATCTTCAGATCATAAAGCCATTCACTTCCAAGTCTCACTCCATAACACCAAACTCACCAAGGACAAAAAACTTATACTTATAAATATTATACTCAAAACGTCAAATGGGATACACTCACAGATCAATTCGTCACACTAATAACCAATAAACTAAATACCAAACCCAACTTTAAAAATAAAAATGTACTACAAATTGACTCATATGTTACTCAAATGACACAAGCCATTCAACATGCTTGCGACACTTTACTCCCACTCCATAGGCCATACTGCCGCCGACCCCACTGGTGGACACAATAGCTTAGACACTCTCAAAGCTAAAGTGATCAACCTACACCGGAAAATGCGTAATTACAAGCGAAGGGGCTTCCCACTGATCGAGATCATCGCTGAGCAAACCGCTCTTAAACTCCAATACTCCGAAGCTATAAAAACTACCTCAACAGAAAATTTTAGAGAGTTCTGTACCAGACAAACTAAAGAAAATGTTTACTCTATTACAAACAGAATCATAAAAACAACTCCCATAAGACGCCCCTCCTCAAGAGTTCAACTGCCTGACGGAACATACACCACTGATTCCATCAGCACTGCTGCCGCCTTTTTAAAGCAACTCTACCCCGATGACACCCCTGATACCACAGACAGACAAAGACAAATGAGATCATCTATGAATAAACCATCAAACACTCAACCCGACCCCCCTTCACCCATTCTGAAATAATCACATGCTTAAGCACCATGAACCCAAATAAAGCTCCCGGGCTAGACCACCTGACCTCCGATATTTGCTTTCAATTCGCCACCCTCTTCCCAGACACCATCACCGACCTAATAAACAGGTGCTTGGATTTGGGCCATTTTCCCACCCCATGGAACTTTTCATGTCAAACAAACGATTCACCACCGCCACGCCACGCCGTTTTATGTATAATTTATTATACCACTAACGTTGCAGCTAAACATTCGGCCTACCTATTCGAAAGTGATCACCGTAGTATATGGACGTTTGCATCCCCAGAGCTGACTCTGTTATAGTCGTTCTAATTTCTCCATACTGCAGACGTTTGGAAACGTCCATACGGCGGCAAAGATAACCTTTCACCGGGCCAAGCCGGGAGCAACTACAACGAAGCGCTACTACCGGCCAGGTGGGGAGCTCCCGCGAAATGGGGTCGACTGTCGGGATATTGGTACATTGGTTAACAGGGACAGTATTTAAGACTGCACCCATTAGCCGATGCTTCAGGGTGCACCAGCTAAGCCTATTTTCCACTCCCGCCCGGGCGTCCCCGGGGTGGATAGGAAACTGGACCGCCAACGTGGAGGTTCCCCGACTCACACCCCCATAAGTATCACATTAGCCTATGTTGCTTAGGTTAGGTTAGACTATTTGTAATTAAATTGTTAGTCTTGGAGAGACTATTTGTAATTAAATTGTTAGGTTTGGAGCGGTCCTCGAACGAGACGTATTTTTTTATAATTATCAATACCTACTTAGGTTATTTGAGATTGAGTTTCTTTTATTATTTTTTACATTTTAAAGGAAACTTAGGTTTTTAAGTCGAGGACTTTATAAATTGTTTTATTTTTATTTAATTTATACATTTTAAAATATTTTTTTTAATTTGTTCTTTTATTTACACATACTTATTATAATATAGATTTTGTTAAGTTGTAAATACACAGATTCTTTTTGAAAATTTTCTTCTGTGTTTCTTCTTGTTTCTTTTCTACAATTATGTGGGGGGCACATAATATTTGCAGACATTGTGTATTTTCCCCATATTTACTCCAAGAGCTTTTTCACAGCGCAACCGATTTTCATTGAACATATTATTTTGTAATGTGTACGTGATGCGCTTTCATTTGAGTATATTTTGCAGACATTTGGTTATTCTTCCCCACTTTCACCCCCACAACTTTTAATCAGCTTCACCGTATTTCATCAAATATAGCTAAGAACACTCCCGACTAATTCACCTTTCAAACAAAAAAAAACGATATCATAATCGGTTCACCAGTTCAGGAGCTACGATGTCACAGACAGACACACACACAGACACGCGTCGTTTTTGCGTCGGGGGTTAAAAATACTATTATGTGGCACCGAGTCCCCAAGTCCCCACCGAACTATGATAGGTTTGAACTCGGTGTCAAGCCAAATGTACCTACACTTGCCGCATGTGACTTTGAGCGGGGTAGCTTCATCTAGAACTCAGCAGTCGGCCACCTTTCACACGGTGAAAGCCGTGAAAGCTAGCCATTCAATATGTCTCTGCCACCTCTTTTGCCCCCTCTGCTTATTCCCGAAGGGGTCGGCAGAGGCGTACTATACACACACACAATAAACAAATAAACAAATATTGCACACATCGTGTGCAATATTTGTTCCACGTAACTGGTAGTGAGCGCATTGGCATGTTGAAACGCACAGACAGGCGCACGTTGTGGTGACCTGTTGTTGAAATTATTCAAGCTGCCCATAATGTTTATAACTAGGCTTAACGATTGCCTTGTTAATGGCGACAGGGACCAACGGCTTAAAGCCATTACTTTGCCCGTTGACCTTGAAGATTTGATCCCTGTACTAGTATTTGTATTTTGGCGCCACCTACCGACCAACGACCGTACTACAAAAAAAACGAACTGAAGATTATACAAGAACACAGATGTGTCGCAGAGTTGTCATCGTTTTGCCTATTTCATTTGCTCTCTGAGAGGTCTAATAAATTTTGTTCCTCTGGTTTTTGTAGTCTTGTCTTTTTCTAGTCTATCAAGTTTATATTTTATATTTATTTGTCTACATCATAATTTATTTTTAACTACACGATACAATATGCCTGCTGACATAGCTTTCATTCTAATAAATGATACATAATGAAGGTCTGATGATGACAATTGTAATATTGATTATTCCTAGTGGTCACCATCGCCAAGTCAAGACTTGGCAATGATGACTACTAGGTCCCCGAAGGGTGCCAATTGTAATAATAATAATGTTTCAATGTCAACGACTTCTTTATGGAGACATGAACTAACAAACAAACAAAAGTAACGGACCTAACTTTCAACATTTATCTAATTGAGTACTGGTGATACTACATGGTACATTCTGAAGGTCTGATGACGACCAGGTAAGTGCTTATTGGTTCTCAGTAACAGAAATAGTAAGGATGACCTAGCTTTCAACATTTATCTAATTGAGCACTGATGATACTACATGGTACATTCTGAAGGTCTGATGATGACCAGGTAAGAGGATATTGGTTCTCAGTAACGGAAATAGTAAGGATGACCTAGCTTTCAACATTTATCTAATTGAGCACTAGTGCTACTACATGATACATTCTGAAGGTCTGATGATGACCAGGTAAGTGCTTATTGGATCTCAGTAACAGAAATAGTTAGGGTTATTATCATAATAAACAATAAGCTATAAATAATCACCTTTATTTTCTTTATCACTGTCAAGCAATTATTACAATTATAATTATTAATTAATTGTATAATAATGTCAAAATCTCAAACTCTTCCCGTTAAAAGTCACTAAAATTTAAATATCGTGAACAGGTCGGTTGTTCACTTATTGGGATAAGTGTTGGTGAAGGTGGTGCATGTAGGCTTTCTTCTTGAAGTACGCACATATTTTCGTCTTCTGTTTTTTTTTAAGTTGCATGTTTTAAGGTGCACCTTTTTCCGGTCTTCCTTGTTCTTTATTGCCTGTAAAATATATGGCGGATTTCTAATTGCCATATTTCGACTGTGCGGCGGATCCAAAAGTTCCGGCAAAATACAATTTAAATAAAATGTACATAATTTTAATTACATTTTATTTTCAAAAAAATCATCGTCTCTAATTATTGTTTCTGTTTTCAGAGGCTTTGACTCATTAAACTATACTCCAAATAAACATTTTCCTTTCCGAGTCACATGCAATTGCCCTTGAACTTGGTAATACCAATTGTGGGTTTTATTAACCTGTAAAATGCCCGAGTTATCTTTAACCCAAAAATTTACTTTTTTTTGAGCTATGGCTTCGTCAAGTCCTATCTTGTGCACTGAGATCTCCAATAAGCCCATCTGGAGTAGCTCCTAAATATGGAATCTCGGGATCTATAAAAAGTCCGCATGGTCTAATTTCAACATCGTTTTGTATAGATAGCTGATCTAGCGCTTTTTTTTCGTGTTCTCTTCCATGCTATATAGGCGCAGCATCTATATTTATTTTGTAGAGCAGTTGTTTGACTACGCTGGTGCAACTAGTATTAGGCCTCATTTTAATAACTCTTCCAAAGTTTGAAGCCGTCAACAAGGAGCGCCGGAGTTCGAGTCATTCACTTGACTCGCTCTGCAAAATGGTTTGTCTTTCAATTTGTCTTCTTTCTTCCTCACTTTTATCTAATCATCACTCACATCAGGCCTTATGGTTTGTTCTCCATAATCTTTATTTACGGCACCATGTGTCTGTCGTTTTTTTGTAATAAATATGTTTTAACAAATTTCTTTTTCTGCGATACTTGTTATCTAAGGTGCTAATTTTGTTTTATACAATATGGAAACAGGTTTTCTTTTAGTATTAAAATTAACTGCAGACGCTGAACATCGAGTTTGGTATCCACGCCTGCACGAGTAATTCACTTCTTTACCTCCTACAAATTTGGCTACCACGCAATGAAAACTTTCCACGATGTTACTGTCAACATCATGAACAAGACTTCTGGAATGCCCCGCAATTGTATTAATAAAAAAACATATTTTCTCCGCTCCTGACATTGCTGAGTAGTTCTTTTTGTTAGACCTCTTACTCCAGCATCCGTCTACAACTACATCTATAATAGGTATCCCATCTTTGCTGACGTTACCTTTTTCTAAAGCAATTCTTTTTTCTTCTTCAGCAGCATCATTCATGGATTTGCTAAGTGCTTTGTCCCAGACATTGGAAGCAATGTCATGGCGTTTTTGGTATACAGGTTCAGACATCACGGGCAAGTCAAATGCTGATAACAGTTCCTCTAATTGCGAATACCCTATACCAACTGAAACGGCGCCCGCGACCGCTGCTGTATTAATATCTAAGTCGCCAGTGACATTACAAAGAGAAAACTTCTCTTTACACATCAAACATTCTACTGTAAACTTAGAAGCAAGTCCAACACGTTTCTCTCCTATAAGTTTCAAACTTTGTATACCACAGTTAAAAGCACCATGGCCGCCTATTTCTTGTATTTTGGAAAATAAGTAAGCTATATCTATAATTCGTCTTCCAGATATATTTTTTGTTTCTGTTTGTGATTCTTGTTCTTCAATAATCAAATCTGGTAAATCTTCTTCATCTTCTTCAACCTAAAACAAACATTTTAACAATACAGTGTCAAATTTAATTAGCTAGGGAAACTATCGAACATATACCGCAGTGTAAGCAAACACAATAAGTTACCGGCAGCATAATTTGCTCTGCCCCCTCATCAACTGCCATACTAGACAGATCGTGTGTATCTGTTAATGGCTAAAGTTCCTGATTTTGTGATTCGGAATTTTGCTGGTTTCTTAATTGCCTGAAAAATAATAACTTAAATGAGCTAAAGTAATATTTTTTGCTATTACAGTTTGGTAATAGCCATATTTACACCGCAAAAAAACTAAAAGGTATTTTGACTAGGTTTTTTTTAAACAAGATTATTTTTCCGGTGACCTTAGTTTCCATGACCTCTTTCAAATGGATCCAAACACGCTGGTTCTACGTAGCGCCGTCACTGAGATCCTATACCCAACTTCGTAGTCCACCATCAGGTAGGTGACATCATCAGTCACCAAGGTCTCCATGAGACCTTTCAAATGAGTCCTATCACGATGGTTCTACATAGTGCCGTCACTGAGATCGTATACCCAGCTTTGTAGTCCACCATCAGGTAGGTGACATCATTAGTCACCAAGGTCTCCATGAGACCTTTCGAATGAGGTTAAACACGCTGGTTCTACGTAGCGCCGTCACTGAGATCATATGCCCACTTTCGTAGTCCACCGTCAGGTAGGTGACATTATCAGTCACCAAGGTCTCCATGAGACCTTTCAAATGAGTACAATCACGATGGTTCTACGTAGTGCCGTCACTGAGATCCAAAACCACCTTCGTAATCCACCATCGGGTAGTGACATCATTAGTCAACAAAGTCACCATGAGACCTTTCGAATGAGTCCAAACACGCTGGTTCTACGTAGCGTCGTCACTGGGTTCGTGTACCCACCTTCGTAGTCCACCATCAGGTAGGTGACATCATCAGTCACCAAGGTCTCCATAATAGCTTTCAAATGAGTACAATCACGATGGTTCTACGTATTGCCGTCACTGAGATCATATACCCACGTTCGTAATCCACCATCAGGAAGGTGACATCATTAGTCACCAAGGTCTCCATGAGACCTTTCGAATGAGTCCAAACACGCTGGTTCTACGTAGCGTCGGCTCTGGGTTCGTATACCCACCTTCGTAGTCCACCATCAGGTAGGTGACATCATCAGTCACCAAGGTCTCCATCTTCCGTTATTCGAAATTCTCAAGATAGCTTAAAACGATAAAAAATAAACACAATAGACATAATGTACTCAATAGGGTAGGTACTTACCAATAGTTTTGGAGAGCTCGGCCACGCTTCACCTTACTTTTATTCTTATATTTAGGTATAGTCAGGCTTACTCAATGATCAGTTGAAAAAACAAAACGAAATTACAAACTACTTTAAATATATTTACAAACTTAATTAATAATGTTGTTATACGAAATAATTATATTTGTACTATTTACAACAAGATTTCATTCGTAAAACACTCAAAACGTGGACTTTTAGATTTTATTTGGAAAAAATAACGTGCGTATAGTTCACCCGTCACAAGAGTCATCGAGATACTGAAGTAACGCGTCCCGAGTAAGCGTCACAGGCCTTAGCGGGGGTGCTTCAAGCGGGGTGCTGGTGAGGTTTCGGGTTTTTATTCATAATTTAAAAATATTAAAAGAAATTAGAAAAAAAAACAATACAAATTGTGAAATATGTCTGTACATAATTTTTGATACAAAATTCATGCCTAACTATTTAGCCGTTACAGAGAAAATTTACAATTTAGGTTGAAAAAGGACCTATTTAATAAGATTTTTTATCAAATTTTTGGGAAGTTTATTAAAATTTTAAACAATACAATGTATTTGTGATGATCTTAAATATATCATATATTTTTTATAAGGGAAACGCACAAACGGATTCATCTGCAATATTCTTTAAACTTACCTTGTTGTTGGGATTTGAGCGAGGTAATCCCCTTAATATGACTTCCGAAGCACGAAAACGCTCGTGAACAGAAATTCGTGAAAAAAAGCGGTCACTCATCCAAGGACCGGTCATATCGAATGTTGCTTAACGCAGTGATCTTTTACAGAATACTGAGTTTGCAGGGCTACGAGCGCTTCTTCCGGGCTTTTCTGAAATCGTAATGGTTATAATATTCCTCAGTTTCTCTACTCCGCACGCTTGCTGCGCTTCAATGATAGGTAGGCTTCAATGATAGATAGACCCATTTATCGAGACACTGCATAATAATAATATAAAATCAACATAAATGAAAAGACCTAAAATAGTCGTACACAAACTAAAATTACCTCATCTACGTAAACAAAAATGATATAAATTCAATCAAAAATTTGTTCGTTTTTGGAAGTCAGTTAAAAATTATAACCTGCTTTAATAACATCACTGAAGTATTATATCAAAATAGCAGTGTCTTGGAGGACAATCTTCTTATAACAACCAGGAGGCCGAGACTGCTATTTCAATCGTGTCGGAATATAATCGAAATCGTAGCCCAATAGAAAGTCAAATGTACAATTATGACAGTTTTCGTTGTCTTTCGCACTTCAATAGACTTCTATCGGTCGGCCGATAGAATTCTACTAACACGTGACGCGCTAGTGCATGTTGTCAGTTACATTTTGATAGTCTCCTAACATTTTGACAGCTAAAAACAGCAATGCTGGTTCCATTCTACGGCTTGTCTATAGTAGACTCGGCCCCCAGTACATCATAAAACGATTCAAATTGCGTTGATATTGCAGTGGATGTCACTAATTTTGTAAAGTACTGATCTAAAGTATTTTATCCAAGATGCTCAAGTTTAGGATAAGGATGGCTAATCCATCGTTAGCCTAAAATTGGCCAACCAACGGCCGACATTCGTGATCAATTTAACATACCCGTACAGCGTACCTAATTAATAATACAAAAAACGATAGTGCGTAGCTAGTACTTGAATTCTAGAATTGGGTAGCGTACTTCATTATAGATAAGAGTAAGCAGTTTGCACTTAATGGAATAGGAAAAGATACAATTAAAAGAGGCTTCCAGGAAGTGAATAGCATGACTAAATTACGTACTAATTTATAAAGGAAGTTTTGTGTATAAGTTCAAACTGTATGTGTCTATCTGTATGTGACATTATAAGTAGCTCCCGAACGGATAGACCAATTGTGAAGCGGATTTTCGATATGATCGAAATGCACCAGCTCACTACCTAGGTGATGAAGGGGTATCATTAAAATCTACAAGTGAGATTGATTGACTGTTCTTATGGGGTTCTTCAAAAGGGGTCTTAGAAGGTTTTTACAGGGTTAGCAGCACAAATGCTGCACCTCTGGTGTTGCAAACGTCCATAGGCTACGAAAATGAAAAAAAAAAATGAAAAATATTTAATTCTGTAGGTCACAAAGTAACACTTATGGACGTCCAGAATAATGCTTCTACATATATATACATTTACTTCCAGATTCTTAAAGCAATAGGTAGAACCTGAGGAAGAACCTGGCAGTAAAACTCATGGCCATTCTTTTCTAATCGCCAGTAATTACAATAGTTTGATTTACACGATATTTGACCAAGGATTAAATATGTGTAACCAACTAAGTAAACCCACAAAAATTTAGCTCCAACTAACTCCTTAACTACCTTAATTTTAAAGAGTATTAGAAAATAGTTTTAGAAATTCCAGTTGATTTTGTTTACGTTAAACAAAATGTTAATAAGTATTTTGGAAAAATAATGTCATTTGCTACCTCGATCTCGGTGGTATAGTAGTGTGGTGTGTATGCGACTGCTGCTGTCGTGTTCGATTCCCGGGTGGGATCAATAATTATTTGTGTGATCTGCAAATGTTTGTTTTAGTTTGAATGTTTTCTGTGTATAATGTGTTAGAAATATGTATGTTTATCAGTTATAGCATTATCATTAAATAATGTTTTATGATACTCGTGCGATATTAGCTACTTAAAATAACGACATATGTTGATTTATTGTGTACTAGTTAACGCCTGCGGCTCCGCAAGCGTAGTGAAGGATTTCCGTTCCCGTTTCCCACGGGAACATGTTCCCGGGATAAAAAGTAGCCTATGTGTTATTATGTATATATGTAAGCTATATTATTGTAAAGTTTTATCAAAATCCATTTAGTAGATTTTGCGTGAAAGAGTATAAAACATCCATTTTTACAAACTTTCGCGTTTATAATATTAGTAGGATAGATAGGAATGAAATTGAAGTCTTCGATCGATGATCGAAACACTTCCCGTTATATTTTTAACCTCTGACGCAAACAGAGTGGTGTTAAAAGTTTGACGTGTCAGTGGATCTGTCTGTCTGTGGCTCCTAGCTCCGGAACGGATAAAGCGATTTCAATTTAGTTTTTGAAGTTGTACTTCTACGTTAGGGAAAAATTATGAGAGTAAAGTTTTACGATGCGCGCGCAAATCGTCACGAAAAACCTACACCATGAAGTTAGTTGATAAGTGTTTCCATAACAACTTATAAACACCCTGAAGTTAGCTGATAAGTGTTGTCCATAACAACTTATAAACACCCTGAAGTTAGCTGATAAGTGTTGTCCATAACAACTTATAAACACCCTGAAGTTAGCTGATAAGTGTTGTCCATGACGACTTATAACTACATTCATAGTAGTTTTCATTCTTTTGATGTTTTTTTCTTACTTATTTATCATTCCTGTTACCAACGAAGAGTTGTGGTACATGTGATTAAATCTTAGTAGACTAAAGCAGTATAACTTCTAACGCGTGTACATAAGTACATTCACACATACACATACTTTTTTTTGTAATAAAGGTGCCTTACGTGCAAGTGTTCTTATATATGTTTGATGAGCAAAATAAACCTACTGAGTGGGGTCTCAAATGAAAGAACGTGCACATTACAAAATATATGTACTTTTTAAGGGAACTATTATTTTGTAATATGCACGTCCTTTTTTAAAGGGCACTTAGGTTTTTAAGTCAGATTTCTTGTTTAAATTTTTAAATTAACTTGATATTATCAACTAAAAAACTTCATTGTGCTTGTACCTACTGTTCCATTGCATTATTTTTTTATTGCATTGTCAGATTGTCTCTTTATATACCTAATAGTACCGACAGATTATTACATTAGGTACATTATGTACTCACAGCAAGCTTTGATTTTAAAAATTAAAAAGTTTTGAAAGCCATTTCCCAACCATCTGGAGCTGTATTTTGCAATTCCAGTGTTTAATTTTTATTATATTGTTTTTACAAAATTTCTATATAATTGGCGCATAAAATATACGTCGTAGTTTAAACTGTAACTTTCGTATTTTTAAAATGCTTGGAGGAAGAATTGTTAAATATCCGTTTTTAATGATTGTCTAGCTATTATAAGAAACACACTCTAAATTAAAAAGTTTAGCATTCTAAGTTAAGGGGTTTTGTCTGTGTACTTACGAGTCAGTAGAAAAGAAAGTAAAGAATGGATGGAAAATATTTTTATTTGTGCACCCAATGCCTACACAACAGAAAAAGAAAAGACTTAGGGCCGTATTTTAAAACGTTACTCAATACTCAAGATACACTTGAGAGTAGTATTTGTGTGGCAAAACTAGCCTCAAGCGTTTCTTGAGTATTGAGTAACGTTCTAAAATACGGCCCTTAGTATGATTCTAGGTTAACAACATATGTTGTTGTAATTTACAGTCCGTAACAGAATAAAGACATCAAGCATTAAAATATCTAGTTTGAATAAACTTTGTAAACTGTACCCAAAAAATGTTCTAGATTTCTTAAGACCACTTAATCATTTTGACATTTTTAGTTGGCAATGGAGGGCATTCGAGATAGGCACAGACTAATTACGTTCGCTTATCAGGCATAAAAAAATACTTAACTTATTCAGTTGAGAGTGTAATTTCAAAGTATCAAGATCCTGTTTTCGCACTGAAATCAAATATCGAATAAAATGAACGGGGAGACAGGCAATGTCCCTTGTGTTTGAGTAAGCGTACGATTGTGTTTACAAAGTCTTGTTCACACGTCGGATGCAAATATTTCCGAAGCTACGGTAACATTGGCAAAGCAAATTTAATCTCGACAATACTCTTAGTTACAAGTGAACGGTTTATATTATTATCATCAACAATAATGACCCTATAATGTATTATTTATATTCAGCGTCATACATTTATCTCATTTATGTCTGGTTGAGAAAACTTAGTAACAAAACAGTATCACTTCAGCATTGAAAGTGTTGTGTTGTTTATGCCATTTTTCAGTGTGCGGTGTGTTAAATGAAATATATATTACTTACTTACTACAAAATATTATTTGTGAATATTTAGAATCAAATTTTCAAAAATGGAGTTTCAATATTATGGGAATTTTGATCGTCCACCGACGCGCCGGATATTAGATCAGCCTTGGTGGGATGAAGAGGATACTTTATCTGACAGAAGACTTAATGGTAAGGCACTTTCATATAAAATAGAGAGCTATATTTATGTGGAGTACATCCAAAATAGACAATAGCCAAAGGCAAGTCAGGTACATAACAAATGTAAGACATACGAAACATTAAGTTAATTAGGTCACTTTGAGCATTACCTACAGTTTTTGCTCAACTCGACCAATGGCCGGTTTCAATATTCTATCTTCAGTTAAACTTAGATCGCCACCACAGATAAACAGTTGATTTTGAACTTTTGTGACAGATAGTTCAATGTCGTAGGTACATATTTCTATCAATCTTTGGTTATTGAAACTGAAGTTTTCGTCGATAGGTAACCGATGGTAACTATTTTGACATTATTTTAGACGATAGTGTAAAAGTTAAATAGGTTGTTAAGACCGGCCGTAATTTAATTCCGACGTAAAAAAAATCTAATTCCTTGTACTGCAGCATGAATTATGGATAGCTTTAACCAGAAAAACGTTGTAAAATCCCACTCAATGCGTCCCATAAATGTAGTATAAACATAATAGAACATTTTAGCGAAAATAAAATACGAAACTTTCTAATGTGTTATCATGTAACAGCTCGTGGTATCCATTAATATCTATTCTTTTTTGGCCGGCTATAGACGATTTTATAGGGGTTCGTTGTTGATTGGAAACCTTAAAAATGAGGAACTATCAGCTCGGATATAATTATGCCACATATATTTTAGTACAAGAATAGCTGCCTGTCCCGGCTTCGCACGGGTATACGTTTATTTATATAAACAATTGTATTGTATTATTCAGTGATGATGAAGCACTCTATTAAAAGTAAGAATTTATGAAAATTAGTCAAATTGTTTTCTTCAGACAACCCAGATCCTGAAATGTTTTTACTATGGGATCTAGACTTTTAAAATACCAACTTATATATTTCTAAACACATACATATTATATATAGAAAACACCCAAACTCCGAAATCAATATTTGTGGATCACACAAATATTTGTTACGACCCGGGAACCGAACTATGCTACCGAGGTAGTTAAACGTACGTGCATTTGAAAAAATTGTCTGCATGTCGATTTTATGAAGGCAGTTCCGGTGTTAAATAAAATGGTGACAGTTTCAAGTCACGAGCGATACGCTTCGTTCTTCTTTTTGGTCCGTGACGATAAACTTAATAAATCCTATGGGTACATACCAAGATGGTATATTCCCTTTGGATCTTAGTAAAGGAGTGTAAACCTTATTACGCGATGAAGCATATTAGTTTTAATATAACATATTAGATGAAACATATTATGAAATATTAACATATTAGATGAAACATATTATGAAAGTTCACGGTCAATATTTATTTACTTAACGTAACATCAAACTATTAAAGTAATCGTTTTAAATTTTAGATATGTAGCTAACCCTCGCTTATCAACAAAAATGATATACTGACCTACTATAGACATATTAAAAACATGTATTACTAAAAAAATATCCATATAAACACATTCAGAATAACAAATTAAATTTGTAAGGCAAATCATCTTATGCCCCAGGATGGCAACGCACTTGCAGTGTTAACCTTAATATTGCAAGTGTCTATAGGCGACGGTAACCAGTTAACACCAGTTGAGCCGTAAGCTTATTTGCGAAAACGTAGTATAAAAAAAAATGTGTGAACGTGTATAATTGGATATTGTGCATATTATATACGATAACACAACATGGATTTCTACAAACTGACCTATGAAAACAATTAATATAATTGTACGAGCGACATGCGTGCAATTCCCTTAGCTATCATTTCGGACTCGAACCGACTTGCCTATGCCCCGGATAACTCCTCGGAAAGATATCCTATTGGAGTTCTGCCGGTAGACTTTGGGTACTACCGCGGCCTCACCTAAGGGTTCGAGTATTATCCCGCTTCTTTGGGGGATGGTTCGGGTGCTATCCTGCGAAGAAGTGGAGGAGTGCGTGAAATTTTTACGTCATGCCGCCTTCTTGGGCCTGCTTTTATAAGGACGGCGTGTAGCCCACCCGCTCGGTAATGGAGCCAGGTAGCCTTTGGCGAAGACGGCGGCTAGAGTGCCGCAGACACAGGGGGCCGAGTTTACTATTGACAAGCCGTAGAATAGAACCAGAATCGCTAATTTCAAAATGTTAGTAGACTATCAAAAATGCAACTGACTGCTGGCGCGGCATGCGTTAGTACAATTCTATCGGCCGACTGATAGAGTCTATTGGAGTACGATTGTAATAGTAGACTACGAAAAACTTACAAAATTGTACCAGTGGTTTTTTAAGCGACGATTTGATTCTATTTCGACTCGATTGAAATAGCAGACTCGGCCCCCTGATGCACCGATAGCTGGTGAGGTCGCTAATACCGCGAAGATTTTGATGGTGTAACTCCCAAATACGAATACCTTATGCCTACATTAAACCTAATTTCGTCTAACAGGACATTGCTTATTTTTAAATTCATGAATTGTGATGATGTACCATAATAGCATAAGCATGCATATGCATAACAGCGTTCCACCGTAAAGCGTTTCGGGCGAATTTAATTTTAAAGTAACGGTTTTTGTTTAATTACATCAATACTACCTTTAAGTTTATTCCGTTTACTGTTTTAAAAACCGCTATTTAATGTAGGTATATTAGTTATATCTTTATTTCATCACATAAATCACAAAGAAAAATGTGGTACCTAACTGTTTTTACTACATTCTGACTACATTATCCAAACACTAATCAAAAAGGGGTCTTAGAAGATTTTTTCAAGGTTGGTAGCGGTGAGGTGAGGTGTTACTATTGACACCTCTTTTTTAGAGTTCCGTACTATTACTAAGACTCCGCTGTCCGCCTGTCTGTCACCAGACTGTATCTCATGAATCGTGACAGTTGAAATATTCACAGATGATGTATTTTTGCAGCCGCTAAAATACCTAACAAAAACTAAAAACAGAATCACTAAATATTATAAAACAAAGTCGCTTGACGCTGTCTGTCTGTCGCTGTAACCATTTTCGACCGGGGCGGGCGGGTGTAGGTACTGGAGAACGGAGAAGTAATCAACGACTTTGGGTAGGGTTCATACATTATTGTGAAATTAATAAACGACGGGATTAAATGGGTGCCATGGGGTTCGAAGTATGTCACGCGCGAAGCCGGGTGGGTTAGATAGTATTATCCACGATTATGTTGTTTAGCATCTTACACTATCTTGAGTAGGTACTTAGATAGGAACTGTTTATGGTATTTCCATTTACGAGCTTTTCCATATTATGTATGGCACGTGAAAGCGTTGGTCCCAGCTTCCAGTAAAGTGGTAGTCGTTAAGTCAAATTAAAGGCTTAAGAGCGATTCTAAAAAAATCCACAGCATATAGGCACATCTTACGCCGGTCCATTTCAAAAGCTAATACACCACCTGTTAAGTATGTAACACTAGAAAAAACTAGCAGTTCCGCCTGCGTGGGGAAGTTTTACTGTACCCGTTTCACACAGGAATTTATTCCAGGGATGAAAGGCAAATTAGGCGTGTAGAAGTAACAACCATATACACTCACAAACTTTCGGCTTAATAATTTGAAGTATGTCAAAGAAATGTGAAGATATGATTTTCAAAACAAAAATTAAAAGACGCGTATTTATGCGAGCTGAAATGTATAAACGAATTTTCTAAAAAATCACATACGAAAACAGTTTTAGCCGAAATAGTCAAAAAAATCAAGTTTTTCCGAATTTTTGTTATGGTACTCGATATTTTGAAAACAAGGAAAGATATCAACATTTTGAGAAATATGGGTAATTGGTAATTTAATCAGCTACAAATTCAACATAAAACAAAGACAATCAGGTTAAGGGTTTGCCCTGTAGCCTAACCTTTTTAAAAAATAGTCAGAACAACATTTTTTTCCATAGATTAATTTCCAATGTGCTCAATAGTAGTGTGAGGCACGAAATCTGTGATTTTTTATAAATAAGTACTCCTTAAAAGTAATTTTTTAAGTAATTAAGTCTATATAACTTCAATTCAAAGAATTTTGGTAAATAGAGCTTCAATTTTTGCATAACTTGGCGCATATGGTCCGTATTCCAGAAAATTCTCAATACCCAATCAACGCTTGAGGATAGTTTTTGCCTTATAAAATCATACTCTCAAGCGTCGATTGAGTATTGAGAAACGTTCTGGAATACGGCCCTATATCTGTTTGAGGTTATTATAGAAGATCTCGAGTTTGCAGTTGTGTAGTATACATAGGTAGCCAGGAATGTATGCGTCTGTCTAGACGGCGCTGGGAAGCCGGGTCATATCGATTGGATACTGGGATAATTTTAGAAAAGGTCCTGTTTGGGAACTGCGGTTAAGTTAAAGCTGCAGCCATGTCTAAGTATCTGCAATAGAATTTGAAACTGAAGAGTTTGTTTGTATGTTTGATTGAACACGCTAGTTTCAGCAACACTGGTCGATTTGAAAAATGTATTTTATGTTGGATAGCCCTTTTATCGAGGATTCATCACGCTCTACCGTCGCTACCACGCTAACCAGAAGAGCGAAACTGTAATCATAAATGTCTTTGTCTTTGGACGTAGCCGCGGGAGTCAGATAGTATGTAATGTCATCATCATCCGAGCGTCTGTCCCAGTTACGTCTCGCGACTCCCGGGTTCCGCTTTCCTGCTTTTTCTCCTTCGCTTCGCACGGTCGTCGGCATCCCCTGTAGTGAGACCATTGGCGCACATGTCATCCTTTACGACGTCAAGTCAGTACTTCTTGGGTCTTGCCCTCTTACCGGGACCCGGCGGGGCCGACATGGCCAGACATTTGTTTTCCACGTCGGCCGGTTGCCGCAAGACGTGACCACACCAGCGAAGGCGACTCTCTTGCAGCTTATCTGCAATGTCACGGACGCGAAGGCTGCCACGGATGCGAGAGTTTCTCACACGGTCCATCTGCGTGACTCCACACATCCACTGCAGCATCTTCATTTCCGTGACACGCAGCTCCTGCTTATGTCGCTACAGATATTATGTAATGTAATACATACAGTTTGAGTTATATATAGAATAGCGTGAGTAATAAATAGTATTTCATAATATATTTGTCCATTGTGAACTTCTCTTACAATACTTAGATATCGATTATACAACTTAACACGTGTTATAAGCAGGTATTTCACTGCCGAGGGGAATCCCTCGGAAGATAGATAATTTATTAAGCAATTAGTATGCCAATATACAAATTGTTTAAAAAAATATACATTATATTTATGACATTTGTCCTACTCCACTTAGTTTTTTACTTTATTGAAGTATCTAGTATTTAATTTTATATTACCTTGACGACTTGCTAACCTTGACGACTG
The DNA here is from genome assembly GCA_948477245.1 of Thumatha senex. Classification (NCBI taxonomy): domain Eukaryota; kingdom Metazoa; phylum Arthropoda; class Insecta; order Lepidoptera; family Erebidae; genus Thumatha; species Thumatha senex. The sequence continues at coordinate 12,860,471 of OX419735.1, forward strand.
CAAGGCAGTGAGTATTCAAATATAATAAAAACATAATTTATAGCGGAAATTTTGAAACAATTAACATTTTGTCAGTCTATTTTTCTGTTACAGACTGTAATAGATGGGCTCACGACTGCGTTCGTGCAATTTATAGATAAATGTTTAATGACATATTTTGGTGAAAACACTTGTACTTTTCCATAAAATTTACATTTTAATCTGACCGGTTTAGCCTTAAAGCATTTTCAAAGGCTGACGAAATTCAAAACGTGTAGCAAGTTCCACAATGTGCCATCAATCAACAGTATAAATAGTTTAATGACATATATTTTGGTAGACGGAGTTTATTTTATTTAGTTCGAAAGGGCGTCTCTTGCCTGATGGAGGGCCACTTCCATAGTACAAATGACTACTGATAGCCTTTTACCGTCTCTCAAGTTGACGGCCCAATGAAGTGCCTCTTCACGCTCCGCTTGAATAACTCAGGATTGTATAAGTAAGGACACACGTGCTCTGGCAGAGCATTCCAAGTTTCTATAGTTTGTCAGAGAAACTATCTTTTAATTGCTCCGTTCTGGCGTAAATTCTGATAACTAGTGGCCCCGGCGAGCCTTAGAATCAAGTTTAATAGAAAATTACTTTTTTTTGTCTTTACTGTTTTATTCTGCTATTCGGCCTAGAGACAAATTCAGCAAATCAAGGATCATAAAATCGGTCCACCCGTTTTTGGGTTATACTCGTAAGTAGAGGAACTAATACGACTTTGTATTATAATATCAAGAGTTAGCGACTAGGTACAGGTGTTACATTCGCGCTGCAGACCCTATTGCTGTATTGAAACAAACAGGGGCTGACTAAAACTGAAAACTGTTGATGTTTTATAACCCCCTTAGGGGACATTAGAAACTAGCTAAAACTAAGTAACTATCTTCACGCTGTATCCCTGACGGGGTAGTCAGAGAGGACAGATCGCCAAGCTTCACGATCCATGCCTACTTCTTTCGCTTCTTGCAGATTCATCAATCGCTTCATACATGCACGTCTGGGTTTCCGAGTACTTTTGACTATTCCGTTTTTGAGCAATCTGCTCACGTGGTCTTCATATGTAAGTCTTGGCCTACCCTGACTCCTTCTACCCTCTACTTTCGCACAATATATATACTTCATCAATCGTTCCTCATTCATTAGCTTATTTTATCATTTTGCGACAGTATTGACAATATTGCTGCATTGCGTTTTGGCGACTCTCTGCTTCCGGACGCACCATTCAAACGCGTTTTAGCGACTACATCGATACTGCATCGCGATTTCAACTTCCTGCGTTTAGACGCTATATCGAGTCACGCGTTTTAGCTATTCAATCCGACTGGCGTTTTTAAGTGTGCTTAAAAGTCGTTAGTCTATCTGTGCCATGGTGGTGTGCCTAAGGTTTTCAGTTTTGCTTAATTAATATAATTAGTACTACAAAAAAAGAGCAATACATGTATAAAAACAATCATTTAAGTTCTTAAACTTGAAAATCTGTGTATGTATATAGCCTACTTCCAAGTATAATTTCGAATTACGCTAAATTTCATTTTAATTGTATGTCAACTATGTCAGTAGTTAGAGAGCGTGATCAGTGATGAAGATAGGTACAGACAGACAAAAAAATTTTGTTCATACATTTTGACTTCCCTACTATAATTAAATACATTGTTGCGCCTTTATCCCCGATGAGGGTAAACAGAGTTACGCCCATGTTTCACCGTATGCGGTTTTATCCTACGTAACAGGTGGTGGGCCTATTGCCGTGTGCGATTATACAATATCCTACAAAAAGTGCCTATATATCTTTAATGTACAGATTTACGACTCGTTACGGTTGCTATATAAGTATATATAAACACTTATTACATATGTTTGTTAGTTCAGTGTGCGTGCACACAATAAGCGACCAGGTGTATACTTATTGACAAAGACTTTCAATGAATAGAAATATGATTACAATTCCAAAATTACAATTTATTCCATAACAAAAACCGAAGAATATTATTCACTAGTTCACGCCCGTTTGAAGTTTTCCCGTTTCTGTTTCCCACAGGAACTTATTCCCGGGATAAAAAGTAGCCTATGTGTTATACTGATGTGTTAGCTATATTATTGTAAAGTTTCATTAAAATGCATTCTGTAATTTTTCCGTGACAGAGTAACAGACATCTACCCATACTTACAAACTTTCGCGTTTATAATATTAGTAGGATTATCACCAAAGCTTTGTTCCCGGTAGTATCCGACGCCTTGTATTGTATATTCTTATGTTAACCACCTCCAACAAAGGGTTTTGATTTGGTTTGCTAAGTTCGCAAAATTATTTGTTAATTGTCGTTTCATGCTATTCAATAGATAAGAGGTGCTTGTAAACTATACGATCACTAGCAATGATGCTTAACCGCGCTGAGGTTTCTTACGAATATCCTTCCTTACTAAGCTCCGATGGCAACGACAACCAAATCATATCATTCTTAAATGGCAGACCAGATTTTTAAGAAACACTAAACATTACAGATTCTAAATAAACAATGTCACTTCACAACTCAGTAAGCCACAAAGATACATACTTATCCACAAAGTAATCTAAAACTCTTTTGGAGACGAATTTATTATATCTATTTACCGTATCGTTCGTTGTACTTGTATCTAATTTCCCAGCTAAACCAACGTTTAAAAACTAATAAGTGAATTATTGTGCCTCATAATGCATACATACATGCATATAGTCACGCTTATGCTTCAAAGGAATAGACAGAGGCATTAGTCCCACGTAAATAGATGGTGGCAGCGTGAGTCAACCGAATGCCGAATAATGCCTGTTTTTAAACAGGAATAAGGTATACCTAAACATATAAATATCCTACTAATATTATAAACCCGAAAGTTTGTAAGTATGGATGTTTGTTACTCTTTCACGTAAAAACTACTGAATGAATTTTAATGAAACTTTACAGTAATATAGCTTATGTATCAGAATAACACATAGGCTGCTTTTTATCCCGGCAACAAGTTCCAGTGGAAAACGGGTACGGGAAAACTTCTCTACGCGGGCGAAGTCGCGGGTGTCAACTAGTATACCATAAATAGCTATACTCTAAATGCAAAAGCAAACGCAAAAAAAAACACCATTAATAATACGTAAGTAATACTGTAACCATTTTTTCATTACCCATCAACGCTGCTTAGGTACCTACCTTTCATTTCCTTCCCGCGCTCCTCATTTCCATGCTATTTGAAATAAAAAGCCTTTTAGTTTCCTCAATTTAATCAGTAAATTTAATAAATACCGTTACTCCTATACATTTATATTCGAGCGATGCTATCAGCCCGTTAACATGAGAACAGACTGCTGGCAGTCCAGTTCAAACTAACCAGGTCAGTAGGTACGTTACCCCCGGCTCGGCAAATGACGCTGGGGTTACGCACGAAAGGGTTGACACCAATCAAACCTTTTAACAACAAAAGAGTCTGTTATTTCATTTGCCTGATGTTTTTTGCTTTTGTGAGGAGTCGCTTTACTGGGGGAGAAAGATTCTCGATGCCATTGTTTAATGTATTTTTGTATAATGGAGGTTAAATGCTTCACTTTTTTATTTATTTATTTATTTCTTACCAATTAACTGTCATAACAGGTATCACCTAATGCGACAGTATGGTAGTCTTATATAGAATACAAGTTCATAATTTATACAAAAACTCTCTCCTGGCTCCGCGGTCTCAGTGTTCTGTAAACGATCACTGAGTTACGCAACTTTCACTATGGCTGGTACTCGGATGGGTGACCACTTTGTGGCATTTATATTTGCGAGCGTTTTCGTGCTTCGGAAGGCACGTTAAGCCGTTGGTCCCGGTTGCCAGTAAAATGGCAGTCGTTAAGCCTGGTTGAAGGCCTTATGGGCGGCTTAAAAAAATTCAACAGCAGGTAGCCACAACCTGCGTCTGTCTATTTCAACACGGCAATGGGCTCACCACCTATTACGTGGGACAGGAATCCACACGGTGAAAAGTGGGCTAATATGCCTCTGCCACCCCTTCGGGGATAAGCCGTGATGGATATTTATTTATTTTACAAAAACTCCTTACCTACTCAATTTGCTTATAATCTACCAGAGACTAACTTATTATAGTAGTACTAACGATCCTATATGTAACCTGTGTGAACTCGCTCAACGAACAAAAAAATATATCAATATCCATTGTTACTGCATTAATATTCCGCAACGCTCTTGTCAAAGGTGCTTGGTATAGTATAGTAGTAGCAACTGCGGTTTCCTCCTTCTTCCCACACAGTTATCAGGCACGCACAGTCGAATCTCCTGCAGAAGGGCCGCATGAAAAATTTTGCCTCGCAATACTTTAAATAGATATGTACCAAGATTCACCTCCCTCCTGATCTCTAACTTGTAGTAGCCAAGCATACCCAGAACAAATAATGTCGGATATAGTAATGGGTCGGGATACCCATTACTATATCCGACATTATTACCGTAAACTTTCATGTATAAAAATCTTATGAATTTGTTTTGGATACGCTCCAGCATACTAACATACTTTTCTTCGTGAGGTGACCAAATCAATGCATTTCCCTCCAGAAGACTTCTTACAAGAGTCTCGAATAATGCTTTCAAAGCATTGTTATTCGAGAATTGATGCGCTTGACGCAGAACAAATCCCAGAGCACGATACGCCTTTTTGCATACCTCTATAATGTGAATAATAAATAATCTAAATCGTAAATAATAATAATAATAATCTAATCTCTATAATCTTTAATCGTAAAGGAAGCACGACTGGCGATTCATAACGCAGTGCTAGTGCCAACTTTGCTTTACGGTAGTGAAACCTGGGTATGTCAGCAGATGCATGAAAGTAAATTGAATGCTGTGGAGATGCGATCACTTCGAAAATTGTGCGGCGTTACCTTGGCCGACCGAATACGTAACGAAGAGATACGCAATATGGCAGGTTTGAATGAAAGTGTCAGCGTTAAGCTGGAAAAGGGCGTGCTCCGTTGGTTTGGACACGTCCAACGAATGAGTGAGGAACGATTGACGAAGAATATATATTGTTCAAAAGTAGAGGGTAGAAGGAGTCAGGGAAGGCCGAGACTTACATATGAAGACCACGTGAGCAGATTGCTCAAAAACGGAAAGGTCAAAAGTACTTGGATACCCAGACGTGCGTGTATGAAGCGATTGATGAATCTCGAAGAAGCGAAAGAAGTATGCATGGATCGCGAAGCCTGGCGATCTGTCCTCTCTGACTACCCCGTCAGGGATACAGCGTGAAGATAGTTAGTTAGTTAGTTTTTTCTATAATGTGCTTTCTGAAGGTCAAATCCGCAGTGAACTGGATTCCTAGGTTTCTAATTTCAGTGTAACGCTTCATCGGTTCCTCGCCTATATAATATGTGTGATGCTTTGGGGCATTCCTCCTACTAAATGACAATATCGAACACTTGGAGGCATTGAATAGGAGTTTATTTTCCTTGCTCCAATTTACTACATTTTTAAGATCCTGTAGTAGTGTCCTTTTGCAGCGACCTATCTTAGTTTCAGGTTCGAAATGGGTCTGAATTAAATGTTTGTACGATTTTCAAATATGTGATATTTTGGTTTTCAATGTATACTAAGACTATAGGTATTCCGTATCTTCAAATTGAAAGAGTATTCTACCGTGAGTTCTTAGTTGTCGCAATGTCTATTTAGGCATAAACTTAGCAGAGCACCAGGGGGCCGAGTCTTCTATTGACAAGCCGTAGAATAGAACCAGAGTCGCTGTTTTTAGCTGTCAAAATGTTAGTAGACTATTAAAAATGTAACTGACTAGCGGCCACTGGCGCAGTTCGTGTTTGTAGAATTCTATCGGCCTACCGATACAAGTTTATTGGAGGACGATTGTAATAGTAGACTACGAAAAACTGACAAAATTTTACCGGTGACTTTCTATTGAGCGACGATTTTGATTCTATTTCGACACGATTGAAATAGCTGCGTCGGCGAGTTGTGCTTAGTTTGTGTCTCATTTGGAGATTGTGTTCGTTAGCGGTTAGCAGAATATAATAGAAATATACTTATTATACTTACATCAATTAATATTTATTAATTTTAGAGTACTAGACGACGAAAACTAGAGGGTTCAATTCCTTCATGTTGCTTTTAGAAATATATAATTATTCAAATTTACACTATTAATGGGATATTTATCATGTATCATTGAATTATTGAGTCTCCGGATATTTCGGCACTGTTGCAAGCGCCAAGATCACGGATGTTTTGATCAATTATGAGGATTTTAAAATCATATAATATATGTTTATGTTTATCAGTTATCTAAAGTAAATCCTATAGTATAAGTTATAATTAACTTTTTTGGGTTAGATAGCATTGTTAAAAAAAAAGAGATTTAATGAGTATTTGCATTTATGGTACTTGTTAACTGAAACTGAACAGTGATCAAAAGGGGTCTTAGAAGGTTTATAAAGGGTCGGCAGCGCGAGTGCTGCACCTCTGGTGTTGCGAACGTCCATAGGCTACGGTAACCACTTTCCAACAGGTAGGTCGTATGCTTGTCTGCCACCTCAGTGGTATAAAAAAAAAGCGATATTTTAGTAGCTAAACAACAATGTGGATAGAGTGGTAGGCAAACTCCATGGAGAACGTATTCGCTTACTCTGACTCCCACTTTCCCGTGTCCACTCATTGTTACTTCTTAAAACTTATAAATGTATAGTAAGTAGCTGACCGATCCACCTCCTATTTACGTTCATATCTAAGGTGGGTCAGGCAATAGCTATAACCGGCTGCATGCGAGTCGACCGACTGTAATTTAAATAGTGTGTTTTTACTTTTAGACCTTTAGTATGAAAAACTTATTTCAAAATACGAAATACTTTTTCAAAAAATTATGTATTGATTTGGTGTTGAAAGCATATTATATCAACATTATAAAACTAATATGCGGATTAAAACCAGCATTGTTTCATTGAAATATTTCTAAAGCAAGGCTCACAGAAGCAAGGCTGTATGTCGATTGCAGACTATTGACGTCGCTTGTTTTGGCGCTCAAATTAAATATGGCTTCATTTTAGCATTAGTCATTTTGCTTTCTAGATCGTTATCGCTATTTTATAATTAAACTAGCTAATACCTACAGCTTTCAATTATGGGTATAGAATAACTCGAAAAATAAAGGAACATCACTCTAACTCCAAAATGGCTGTATACAAAAGATTGACTTTTTTTCTAAAATTTGGGGCATTAAAGTATAGTACTTGCTGAGAATTATTCTTAATAACTCATTAATAATGTTATAAATTTTTACTTCTGGTCACACACAGCAGGAAGGTGCATCGGATAGATTTAAGTCCGACTTTACCGTTATTGTAAATTCAGATGGGGTGGAAACCATCACCTCATCCGAATTTACAATGGGAATTTACAAAAGAGTTATAAGCATAAATAAGGTGTATATCATTGTTATTAATCAATTCCTAAATTAACCTATCACTAAGGAAAATTTCGACACGCATCGTTAAATAACTATTAAGGAGCAATTATAAAGACGACACGGAAACTTTAATTTTAATAAATAGTATTAATTCTGTATTAAAAACATAAAATAACTTGGTAGTGCAGTATTTAAACCTATTTGTAATGTTAGTAAGCAAACACGCTTGCATATGGCTAGCTCTTAATTGAACGAAGCGATATTGATGCGATTTTTTTTACAAACTTTCAATATATTGCAAATCAATTTAAATCAGATATCTTCAAACTAATCAAGTTGAAATTTTATATACAACGAGAAGTGAGACGTCACTTAAAATCCAACATGGTGGAATACCCAAGATAGCGGACTATCTATTTTTAACCGACTTCCAAAAACGAGGAGGTTATGTGCTTGATTGGTATATTTTTTTATGTATGTAAATCGATTACGCTGAGATTTATGATCCGATTTACGTAATTCTTCTTTAATTTAATGCAGAATACATACCGTTTGGTCCCATTAAAATTTAACATAGTTTGGCCCAGTAGTTTTTATATTATGAACATTTTACCATATTTACTGTGTGATTTTTTTCATATACTGCTACAATTTGAGCTACAATATCAGATTAAAGAACTTGCTAAAAGTGCTTTTTAATAAACTAATGTATTATTGTATTTGTAAGTTGTCGAAATTGATATCCATCACGATTGATCATAGCTGTAATGTTAGAGTTGGAGTGTTTGAAGAGTGTTAACAGTTTACTATACCAATTCCAGTTCACGAAGCTCAGTTCAGAGTTCACGAAACTCCTTTTTGAATAAGGACTTCGGATATTGAATCCAAAACCAAACGGCTTAACATTCCTTCTGCAGCACGGAGACCCGTATGCCACAAATATCTATCTCAGAACTGAGGATAGCAAAAGATGCTAAACGCAGTGATCGTTTGCAAAACATTAAACAAATGGGGCTACAATAATCTTAAACTAATTAAAATAAAAGAACAACATTTAATTTTAGTTTCAAAAACCCACAGTGCGCCGTCGAAAATTAAAGGAAAATTTTAAATACAAAATGTAAAATTCCTTTGTTGATAACTAATAACTCGTTTAATAAGCAGAAGTGTTATGGAATTCCAGTTTGGTTGCACCTATTGTAGGCACTAACCTATAAATAGGTGAATTCAAACGTTTATAATGTTGATTGATGACACTTGGTGATACTTAAATGGAAAAGTAAGTAAGTCGAACGGTACAAGTGTTTTCATTCAAGATGTAAACCTTTGAAAATGCCTTAAGATAAAACCGGTCAGGTTTAAAAAGTAAATGAGCAGTACAAGTATAAGTGTACACGAAAAAGTCAAATCAGATGACAAAATATTTTGTCATCTGATTTGATTTTTTTGTAGTAAAACCTTTTTATCGACGTTGAGAGAAATTTTATAGATGTAAAATATAAAAATATCGTCACGTTTTACGGTTACGAGCCATGTTGTTTTGAAGTGAAACTTTTTTATCGACGTGTGAGAGAAATTTTATAGCTGTAAAAAAATGTTGTAAATAAGTTCCACTTCATACCTGTGTATTCTGGTACACACATATTTTATTTTGTGTTTTTATATAAGTACGACTAGTTGTGCCTCCGCCAGCATAGTAAAGTTTTCCCGTTACCGGTTTCCACAAGAACATGTTCCTGGAATAAAAAGTAACCATATATTCATACACAGGCTATTTGCATTGATCATCAAAACATCTTCACAAGCTTCAGCATTTATGATATTAATGGGATATACAATTAAGACAAAAGATTATGAATCGATTTCAAACAAATAACCAACAAAGTTTTATGTTTACTTAATCTACTCTAGTGAAACCGGGGCAAATTGCTAGTTATTCCTAATTTTGACGTAGATACAAACGTAAAACTTCCTCTTGTATCTCTGTCAGTGCGTATTGTACACTAGTAGAATGACAGAGAGGGAAAACTCAAAGAACTCAGGAAATCACTTGAACATCTCTCCATTCACTACCAGCGACTATTTATTTGTGTAAGTTAATATGTGTATGTGTGTGTTTAAATCGTATCTTCGACATTAATAGCTGGCAGATACGCTTCTATGAAAGTTTATGAGTTCAGCTATCTATTTAGGGAGTGAGTCAAGGTTCTCATGATGCAGCCGAACGCATCTGTGTTACAAGATCCAAAAATAAACATTCCCGGTTAATCGCTGATTTGATCGTTTTTCAAATTAGTATGTTTGTGAGGTTTTTCCTTAATGGAATTGTTTTGTTGTTTTCGTACTTTTTCTCACATTTCGAAATTTAAATTTGGAATTACCGGTTTATGTTGGAGCTGCGAAAGCGTCATAATCGTCATAACCGTCGAATATTACATCCGGAAATCATAGAAATCGTAAACCGAATCCTCACTTTGGAGCTCGGACTAGTTGCAAAAGCGCAAAAATATTAGGTAGGTAGTTCAGAAAAAAAAAGATTCTGTAACAAAATAACGCGGATTTAAATAAAATGAGTGCCCAGGAAATTGAATACATATTACTTTTAACAGCAAACATCTAAAACGGCTCGCTGCTTTGATTACAACCTGAGAGTACCTACCTACCTTTATTATTTAAAAAATATATAAGTAAAATGAGAATTACTGAAAAGTTGTTTATGACCACTTGGTCATAAACAACTTTTCAGTAATTTTAATTTTTTTCAGTAATTTTGAACATTGTAGATGGAACATTTTAATAAAAGAAGACATTATTTAAATTTATTAAATAATTTAAACTGCATTAATAGCTATAATTACAAGGTTGAACCGGGAATCGAACTCGTTACACAAGTAAAATAAACACCTGTAGCTTAAACATACCGATCGAAAGGCTTTTCATCATTAGGATTATTTTTGCTAAACAACATAGTGTAATAAATTAAGGGAGACCATGAATTTTAGGGTTTGTGTGTGACATAAATACTAAAAAGGAATGTTTCTTTTGATTTGAATTTAAAAATTGATTGTTCTAGGTAAGTGACGGAGTTTGGAGGACCACCTTTAATGAAGTGACTATCGATGCAAACACTTTGACAGCTTCGCCACGATACCGCATGGGCCTAATGGGTATGTAACTGGCTACAATAAATATAATATGTTAAAATACTATTATCGTGGGAAAAATACCAGATGAAGCACCGATTGTTATTATTTATGATACATTCTAAAATTACTATCTTTTAAAAGAATTTATGAAATTTTATAACGGGTCCTCCTTTTTTTGTAATGGATTTAAAAAAGATATACTATATTAGCTCCAAATGTAAATTCGTATGTGATACGTGCAAAAATAAATAAATTAATAATTAGGTAAATAAAAAAATGAATATCCGCATTTTTTTCTTTTTGTAACTAAATACGAGTATTAAGATATTTGCATCTTAATATTGCGGGTGGTCTCTTGTCCATAGAAACGATCTCGCCTATTTTCTTCTCGTATGTCGTTTGAAACCCAAGTTTTCTTAAAGTAAAATGACTATCAAATAGAATAACTAAATATACTCTATATTTTCCTTTTTGCTAATACATTTTCTACAAGTATCGGAGCACTAGAATCATCAAAAAATACTCAAAATTGCCTGGCTGCCAACAGGCATATCACACTAATTCGATATCTAATATTGAGAAAAAATAAACATAGGGACACAATTTATATTCTTCTTATTTAGATTATGAAATCTAATATCTTTAAAAGTCCAATATTGGAGAAAAAAAGAAAGTAAGAACTCTCGATTTAAGACTGTTTACTTGGACTTAGGGAAAGGCACAGCGCACAACAATTGCCTCCTTGGCTGAATTTTACCGAATCTACTTCGTGAAGAGCTGTTTAACTTAATCTCATCCTGAACAATGAACGGCGCCAATCTCATACACTAGACTGAATATTCTCCAGAAACGAACGATTTATAAATTCATTGTCAGCCATAGAAATTTGAAACGCTCCACTAGCACACCTGTTTCCCCCTCCTACTACCCGGGTTATTGAAACAGAGCGTGACATCAAAGGTCAAATCAGGCTAATATAATATTATGAACGAATATTATTATCGATGTCGAATACCGGTTTTGTTTAGAAAAACAAATTATAAAGTCAACTTTGTTGATACGTACGATTTATTTTTATTTTAAACAAACTGCATACTTACATAAAAAAACAAGTTAGGTACAGATACCACAGAGCCAGAAATCAATGTTACTAGCGCTCTCTCTACGAGATAAGACTGCCCGCCTGCAGGTTAATTTCTTATAATGGTGTACAATAAAGCGTTTACTGTTCTTTTGTTCTATTATATTTCATACAACCAAGCGTGTTAGGGCGCGTCTCGCTTATTTCATACAACCAAGCGTGTTAGGGCGCACCTCTTTTTTTTTTAAACAACAAAGCGTGTCCGGCGCGTTTCGCTTATTCCATACGATTATACTAATTACCTCAGACGAATGGTAGGCAAATGACAGGTCGTTTATGCGATATTCTCATTCAGTTTAAAGTAAACTTGCCACGGTATATTATTATTACTTTCGCCACTATTAGGGGTGAGCGAGAGGGAGCTAATAAAGAATCAATGATTTTTTAAATTTCTTTTTTAATGACTACATTCCAAACATAACAGTAACGACATTAATGGAAGAAACTATCACTAATTTATAATTCGCTTGATTTCTCTCATTAAAGGGTTAGGTAATGAGATAACAAATAAAGGTAGTATATGCCCGTATACTTAAATTGAAGGACTGTGCAATCGTTTAGCAATAAAGTCCTTCAGATAATAAATTAATACAAAAACGCCAAAGAGATTGTGGTATTTTGAGGTCCAATAATAATCATGACTATGCTCCGCCTACGCATGTACGCGGAAGACTACTCTCATAGTACGATATTTAATTTACATCGATGGTCAAACTCCCAAACTGAATTTTGACACATCGTTCTACGGCAAGATACTTATCTTAATTTATATAAATTACGCGTCGTTGTTGTTTGTCCGCGAAGGAGTCCTAAACTACTTAACCGATTTTAATCAAATTTGCACACCGTGTGCAGTTTGATCCAACTTGAAAGATAGGCTATATATCATCACGCTACTACCCTGGAGAGCGAGCGTAGCAGTAGTCATAAATGTCGACAAATCGGGCAAATTTATAAGCGACGGGATTAAATAGTTGCCACGGGAGTTCGAACTATGTCACAGGCGAAGCCGTGGGGGTCATATTATAAAGAGGAAAGTTTTGTAAGTTTGTTTGTAATAAATAGGCTCAGAAACTACAGGGTGGATTTAAAAATTCTTTCTCTATTAGAAAGCTACGTTCTTCGTGAGTAACATAGGCTATAATTTATTTTCAAATAGTTTAGGGATCCATACGAAATCTTGATGAGGAAAACTTCACAACGCGGGCGAAGCTGCGGGCATCAGTTACTACTTCGATAAACAAGAAACTTCGATTCGGCTTAATTTCGATAATATTTTAGTGCGGAACAACTTAAGTGCGACTCTACTGTACTCCAAGCGATCTCACCTACTGACTTACGGACGAGCCAAAGACACAGGCGCCCTTACACAGTTGAGAGGTCAGACGACATTCGCGCCTAATAATACCAAAACAAAAAGCTTAACGATAGCTGCTCCTTGCATCCAAATAAAAGTGAACTCCAGACTCCATATCCAGGTGGGATTTGGAAGCGACTGGGAATACACTAAGATTAGGAAAGAAGATATGTCAGGATTAACTCCATTCTTCCTCGATTCGGATTTTCACTTTGTCCTCCGACTCCTGCCAAAGCACTCAACACTTTTTTATCAATTTTGTCCCTTATTACGGTATCTAGCCATAGATGATTTAGAAAAAAAAATTGAAAATCACCGAAAGTTCGTGTTCTGGTGACGGCAAAACGCTTCGCTCCATTTAGATTTACCGGGGCGGCAAGTGCACCTAGAATTAGGTTAATTTAGGTTAGATGACATAATGTAAAAAAATCCCACTGTAAAAAAAACGGGAACTCCAAAACTAAGTTGAAAGTAGTAGGTAAACTTGTTTACATTAAAGGGAATGAATTAACTGATTCTGCTTGGGGATTTTAATGACCTAAAGGACGACCATAGCTGCTATGCAGTACGAAGTAAATTATGTAACTATACCACAGACTATTAAAACTAACAGTATATTTACTATGTGTCTATAATCTACTTATTAACCTTTGGCATCATACTAATACCTACTGAATTATTCTAGACCACAAAACACTCGGTAACACTGCCTTGACCGCTGTTCTATCAGATTGGATTAATCAAAAACTGTTAGTACCTACTTATCGTAAGTCACGGCAACACGCGAGCTGTTACGTACAGTTAGCCTCAGAAGTGTATACTTTGTAAAAAAGTACAAGTAATAATATACTAAATTTTATATTTCGGTTTTAGTTTAGTAAATAATGGTCGGCTACGCTGACTTTCTTTGGCGACCGTACCGTATGGTCCTACGTAAACACAACCTTCATTTTAAGTGCTGTTATTGTCAATAATAAGTTATATGTGACTAAGGTTATTACCCTGAGGTTCAAAGCCATCGTACCAGGGATTGAGTGTCAGCTCCAAGCAACTTTGCTATAAGATCATAAGTCACGCCGTTATCCTCGAAGGAATGGCAATAGCATATTATATGCCCACATTTTTCGGTGTGCATTTTGTCCAACGAAGCAGGTGTTACCACAGCGGATAGTCATAACCTGCGTCTGTCTATTTCAACACGGTAATGGGCCTATAACGAGGGACAAAAATGCTTTCGGTGAAATGTGGGCGGATAATAAGCCTCTGCCACCCCTTCAGGGATAAAAGTGTGACTGATAAGAGGTGGTAAGCCCATTGCCGTGTTCACTTATGTCCGGTTTCTATATTCTATCTTCAGTTCAACATTGATCGCTACCACGGATAAACAGTTCATTTTTTACTTTTGTGACAGATAGTTCAATGTCGTAGGTAAACATTTCTATCTATCGTTGGTTATTGAAACCGAAATTTTCGTCGATAGGGACCGATGGTAACTATTTTGACATTATATAAGACAATAGTAAAAGATAGATAGGTTATTGAGACCGGCCGTTACACAAAAGCAGGTTGTGAAGATCTGCTGTTGAAGTTTTTCAAGCCGCCCAAGGCCTTCAATTTGACTTAATGACTGCCATATTACTGTCAACCCAAACCAATGGCTTAGCGTGCCTTTTAAAGAACGGAAATATATAAACCATAACGCGGAAATATCATCTTTGTATCCTTAAATGTCATTTTATGCATAGACGAACATTATCTATCGATGACATCAATGCGGATATTTCACGAACTTGTCATTTAGTTTCTTTTTGCGGAACCTTATGTACGCACAATGAAACAACAACAACTCACAGATAGTCGTTTTAAATTATAATACAATTAGTATTGTAATTGAGAAGCGCTCGTGGCCCCGCTAACTCTGTGTTCCGTAAACGATCACTGCGTTAAGCAACTTTTGCTATTCTCGTCCTTGGATGGGTGATCACCTTGTAGCATTTACATTTGTGAGCGTTCTCGTGCTCCGGAAGGCACGTTAAGCCGTCGGTCCCGGAGGCCAGTAACATGGCAGTCGTTAAGCCAAATTGAAGGCCTTATGGGCAGCTTGAAAAAATTTTAACAGGAGCCACAACCTGCATCTGTCTATTTTCGCAATGTGCCCATCACCTATTACGTGGGTGGCAGAGGCATATTATATGCCTAGTTTTCACCATGTGTATTCCTGTCCGACGTAATTATTTTTCTTCTTCATCTTGAGTTTTTCCAGTTTATTTTTAAACGCTACCTGGATTTCGAGTCTGAGGTTTTATTTGGCTGCTAACAGCAGCTATCATTTGGCTATTAATTTTTGGCATTATTAGGAGCGACTACCGTTTAACCTCTCGAGTTCCTGACCCCGTTAGGGCGCCCCTTTCGTTGCCTAGTCTGTTAGTCAGCAGGTTGCCTGGACCCCAAGAAGCACAATAATATAACCAATCGAATAAGAATAAATAGTCTGATAAACAAACCCAGACATTTGGTCAATCATACTATTTTCTTCTTGTATCCATTATATGAAGTTGAAAATAAAATAACCAATGGTGTACAAAATAGTTTTCCAAAGTACGTTTCAATGGTAAATGCCTTTATTCACGCATAAAAATCATTATTATGACCTTACTATCGTATAACATGTGATTTTTACGTTTAAATTTTATTACAACTCGTGATAAATTCTTGCAATGATGGTTGGTGGCTTTAAACTTCAATTGTTATGCAGTAAGACAGAAAAAAATATGAAAAAGCGATTATAAACAAAAATCCATTTAGGGCTAGCGAAATTAACATTTCAGCCGATTTTCTTATTTATTTATAAATTAAATAATTTAAATACTTACACCATTCTTACAGGACTAATCCTAACAATAGTGTAGAACGCATAACGCAACCTCCATACCACGGATATTTTAAGTTTCAAACCAAAGATAATATCATATCACTCACTACATACTTAAACTTGTATTCTCGGTACTATGAAATATCGTTCGCCATTAAAATTTCGTTTCATAATAAAATAGTAGAACCCAGAACTAACCGCGTTTAGTAACTATAGAAAATCTAGTAAATATTGGTCTCACATGACAATTGTTGCAATCATTGACGAATATTTAGCCAAATTGTGGGCAATCCCCATTGAACTTTTCACTTGTTTAAAATATAATACTGCCTCTTATATAACTATCTATTAGCTACGTATGAACACTTCAATTAAACCGGAACATAACGGTAGAAAAAGATATTTGAATTTTTACGAGCGGCCATTAAAAACACGTGAACTAAAATATATAAACTTGTGTAGAATATATTTTCAGCATTATAAATTTATTTAATTATATAGCAAACAAAAAAGTAAGTAAAGTATGCCTACTGATAATTACCTAGTATGAAAATGAAAAAGCATCCACTATATATAATTTAGTACAGTATAATTTTATTGTTTGTATTCCAATTAATTCTACTGTATTCGACTGAATTCCACTCAATTCCATATACACTTTGAAAAAGGTATTTCAAAGAGTTTGCATCATCTTTGCTCAAGCCTTCCTGAAGCCGTCCTTCGTTACAGGATAAGGGTATCTACTTAAAATTAGAATAAAAAAAAACTTTGTTGAAAATATTTCTAAAACTTAAAACTAAATAGTGACTGCCTCTGTGGCGCGGTGGGAGTGCATCCGACTGCTACGCAAGAGGTCGTGGGTTCGATTCCCACCCAGAATAAAACTTTGTGTGATGAGCACGATGGTTTATTCTGTGTCTGGGTGTTATTTATCTATAACATGTATGTGAAATATATAAGTATGTTTATCAGTTATCTAGATCCCATAACACAAGCTAATATTAGCTTACTTTGGGCTAGATGGCGCTGTGTGAAAAGTGTCCCACAATATTTATTTATTTATTTATTATGAAATAACTTAATAAAGATTTAATTTAATACACCTCTTACACGTCGGTTTTTTTAAACGTAGTTTATTTTTTATTTTTTACTTTTTAGTGTCTGTAATATGTTATCCTGCAAACTACAGTGGGATTTTTCTAGATTACATCACATAAACTTTGAGTTTTTACTAGTTACATGGACTAGAATGACATTTGGAGTATCGCTATATCATATTTATTTAAATAAAAAAAATTCGCAAAAAATTTTGCTGAGCGCTAATCACAAGAACAACTGTACGGAATTCAAGAACTCTTTTTGTGTTGGATAACCCATTTATCGAGAAAGGTTATAAGCTATATATCATCATGCTACTACCCAGGAAGGAAGAGCAGTAATAATAAATGTCAACAAATCGGGTAAGCTTTCATATTTTTTTTGTAAAAGTAATAAGCAACGCTATTAAATGAGAGCGACGGGGGTTAGAAGTATGTCACGGGCAAACCCGCGGGGTCAGCTAGTTAGAAATAAATATAAAAACCTTTTCTATAATTCGATTTATACTTGCAATTTTGCGATATTAAAAATTAAAAAAAAACAAGTCTAAAAGAACTGTAATTTATAGTACATATCATGTACATATAGAATAAACATAAATGTCAACAAATCGGACAAATTTTCATACAGTAAATATTGTTGGGAATACCCACAAAAACTCCTTGGCTACCTTACTGTCCTAACATACCTTTTTGGGACCTGTTAAACTCAGCAAAACACCTCTAGGCTGCCCGGCCTTGCCTCGCCGTTGTGATAAGAGTCCGTACCTCGAGAGCAAAATCACGTAGGGCAACTGGTTTTATATAAAAATGATTCATACATACATATTGCCATGCCTTTATCGCCGAAGGAGTAGGCAGAGGCATACTATGCGCCCACATTTCACCGTATGAATTTTTTCCCCACGTAACAGGTGGTAAGAGCGTTTTTCAAGCCGCCTATAAGGCCTTCAACTCGGCTTAACGACTGCCATGTTACTTGCAACCTGGACCAATGGCTTAACGTGCCTTCCGAAGAAAACGCTCGCAAATGTAAATGCCACAAAGTGGTCAACCATTCGCGGACCAGCCATAGCGAAAGTTGCGTAACTCGGTGATCGTTTACAGAACACTGAGACCGAGTGGGCACGAGCGCTTCTTAAAAGTCATACTAAATAAAAGACATTACCTTAACTACCTTTACGCTGTATCCTCAGAGAGGACAGATCACTAGACTTCCCGATCCATGCTTAAACTTCTTAAAAATAACAACAGATATTAGTTAGATAAAATATAAACGGTAATGTATTATCGTACCTCGTAACCGATAGACGATGACTAACTACCTATTTGATTTGAAATGTCAATGAAGTAATTACATTACAAGTGCTCCGCGGCCACTGCTTTCTGATAACCTGATAATAGTGATGATACACAAGTTCAGTGTCATCATTTTTTATAATTTAGACTTGTATTACAATCTCCCTGTTATCGAGAAGACCATATACATTAGCGATGAGATAAAATACTTAGTGAAGGTATTTTCAGGGAAATGATAAAAATGTCCTCACATGATATCTGGGGGCCGAGTCTGCTATTTTAGTCGTGTCGAAATATAAACGAATTTGTCGCTCAATAGAAAGCCACCGGTACAATTTTAACAGTGTTTCGTAGACAAAGAAAAAGAAATGCATCCGGAGACCTCGCTTAGATCCGCACGACAACAGACTAGTGTCCAAAAACACCAAATATGTAAATACCTGTCTACATTCGATAGCTCTATAAATAAATCATCGTGTTTGTCCTGTCGGCTTATTTGACTTCCTGTTTACTTGTGTGACCAGATTTTTTTATTTTAAATATTAATTGATCTTTTGCATTCTAAATACGATTTTTACGCCAATTTAATGTGCCAGATTCATACTTGAATATAATCTGTGATTGTAATTCATACTAAAATACTACTTTCAGTATGCGCCCAAGAGGTACAAGGAAATAAATAAATGTACTTTTATCCAATATATTCCATCACGTTGGAAAATTTAATCAAGATTTTATACTTTTCGTTCCACCATCTCGTATAACAATATTATTTCAAAATTAGCGAACGTCCTGTGGTTTCGCTCGCGTATTATTCGTTCCAGTAAAAGTTCCGTTAAAATCGATACAGAGATTATCCGAAACAAACAGATAGACAGACAGAGTTGTTTTTTACATTAGTTTTTAATGATAGTTTATACAATCTATTTAGATGTATTCCTTTAGTTTTATTGCGTGAATATTTGTGTTCTGAATTTAGAAAATTCTGTTGGACGACAATACGATCCAAATCACATTGAGGAAGTTAAAGCAATATTGAAAAAAAAATAGCTGTAAGGTATGTGGATGGTGATAGGACCCAGTTTTGTTCAATCAAATGAGTGCAACAGGGTACTACGGATATCTTCGAGCTCCAAGCCAGCCGTACCTGTAAATGATGCTCTTGCTTACTTATGAACGAGCTCATGGCGAAGAGAAAGAAAATCCTGCCAGGTGACCATAAGGCCAACCAGCTTCCCGATATGGTGGTAATTGGAAGAGGCCTGCATCCAGCAGTGGATCGCTATAGGCTGATTTGAATGATTCAAACATTTTTTAGTTTTAAAGTCAGATAACGTGCTGTCAAAATGTGTGCAAAATTTCTTCACTAATTTTCGTGTAGACGAACAAAACAGAAAAAAAATGAAAATGTTAATAAAATTATGATCTGAATCATTCATTCATGAACAAAAATGCATTTGGTAAAATATGAGCATATAAGTATACTTCTGCCAACCCCTTTGGGGATAATAAGTATAGTTATCAGACCGCGTATCATTTGTGACAGGCTTCATTTATGTAGTGTTAGGCGTTGTCGATTAGGATTATGGTAACTGAACAAACATCTTTCGGGGATAAATACGTGACTAACAAACAAACAAATATCGTGATCCGAGGTTTTGGGTACCCGAAAGAGAGTTGGTGACGATGTCTTTTTACTCGCGGCCTAGACCTAAATCCATTACTGCAAATATATCATGGTAAACCCATTGCTTCTTAGTCAAGTGACATTTACATTTGCGAGCGTTTGCTTGCTTAGGAAGGCACGTTACGCCGTTGGTCCCGATTGCCAGTAAAATGGCAGTCGTTAAGCCAAGTTGAAGGCCTTACGGGCGGCTTGAAAAATTCCAACAGCAGGTATCCACTGCCTGCGCCCGTCCATTTCAACACGGCAATGGGTTCACCACCTGTTACGTATAACAAAAATGCAAACGGTGAAATGTGGGCGTATAGTATGCCTCTGCCTACCCCTTCGGAA
This sequence comes from Thumatha senex, assembly GCA_948477245.1. Taxonomy (NCBI): domain Eukaryota; kingdom Metazoa; phylum Arthropoda; class Insecta; order Lepidoptera; family Erebidae; genus Thumatha; species Thumatha senex. Next base: position 12,880,864 of record OX419735.1, read on the forward strand.
ATAAAGGCGTGACAATATGTATGTATGAATATCCTATACTTAATATATTACATACAGGCACATCATGCGAATATATTTAGGAATTATTAATGGCTAAAATGATTGTGTCCATGTTATATCACTGCTTTATAACATCTAGATATGAATAACCTGTTATAAGGTAGTCGTGAACGCTCTACGTCAGTTGAGAACACTTCCCGATTTCTATAAGAGGCCGTTTGACCTTCGCCGTGTGCCTACGTAGACATATAGCATACAGGTACTACATAATTTAACTTGTTAATGTGACTTCGTTTATCTACACTACCGTGGTATTTTGTTGTGAACATATAAGTAAAATAAAGTAGCACAAACGCCTAGCAAATAATTTTGTTAGGTGTAAATTATAGCTTAGTTCCGTGTTAGAATAGAATAAAGATGGCCACATAATTAACTCAAAAGTACTCGGATACCCCGAAGTGTATGTATGAAGCGATTAATGAATCTGCAGGAAGCGAAAGAAGTGAGTGTGCATAGATCGCGAAGCCGATCTTGTCCTCTTTGACTGATCCGTCAGGGATACATCGTGAAGATAGTTAGTAACTAACATTTTTTTTTAAATTTTACCTTTGAATAAGTGGTAGTGTATGTATGCAACTGCCGCGCTGACGACGTGTCGGATCGGAACAAATATTTGTGCAATCCACAAATATTTGTGTTCATCCACAAATGTTTGTTACAAATATTTGTGTGTTCCTCTAATGTTTGTTTTAGAGTTTCGGTGTTCCCTATGTAATTAGAAATATATCTATAATAAATAAAAAAAATAAATATCCATCACGCCTTATCCCCGAAGGGGTGGCAGAGGCATATTATATGCCCACTTTTCACCGTGTGGATTCCTGTCCCACGTAATAGGTGGTGAGCCCATTGCCGTGTTGAAATAGACAGACGCAAGTTGTGGCTACCTGCTGTTGAAGTTTTCAAGCCGCCCATAAGGCCTTCAACCAGGCTTAACGACTGCCATTTTACTGGCAACCGGGACCAACGGCTTAACGTGCCTTCCGAAGCACGGAAACGCTCGCAAATGTAAATGCCACAAAGTGGTCACCCATCCGAGGACCAGCCATAGTGAAAGTTGCGTAAAATATATCTATAAGTATGTTTATCAGTTTTTAGCGTAAATTTGATTACTTTTGAGCTAGACGGCGTTGTATATAAAAAAATAATGTCACATTATTTTTTTTATTTGTGTTTCATTACTGATTATTAACAAGCAGCTCAAACCGCTCAACCAGCTTGGCACGTGTAGATATAAATATAATATTCGAATACTAGCTGATGCCCACAGATTCGCCCGCGTGGTAATCTTTTCCCGTACCCGTTACCCCCAGTATTATAGTAAGCTAATATGTTATTTTTAAGAGATAGATATATGTCATAGCGGACTTTTCTGTAGACCTATTTAAAATACACAATTCACCTACTATATCTCAAAAAGCTTAAACAGCGTTTTTTTGCCATTATATACAAAAACTTAACAAATTATATACTAAAAAATTCTTCGAGAACCGATCTATCCATACAGAGAGAGAGAGTGAGACAGACATGGGCTGAGGACTTTGTTTTATAATAATAAATAAATAAATAATAAATATTGTGGGACACTTTTCACACAGCGCCATCTAGCCCAAAGTAAGCTAATATTAGCTTGTGTTATGGGATCTAGATAACTGATAAACATACTTATATATTTCTAAATACATACATATTATAGATAAATAACACCCAGACACAGAATAAACCATCGTGCTCATCACACAAAGTTTTTATCCTGGGTGGGAATCGAACCCACGACCTCTTGCGTAGCAGTCGGATGCACTCCCACCGCGCCACAGAGGCAGTCATAATATGTAGTGATCGTGATAGGCATTCATTTAGAACTAGTATTTGTAAAATTTACTCTTTAAGGGATGGAAAAACGTGACTGAAGTATTATATACGGGAAAACTTTAATTATGTTGACCGCAAGGGTAGGCAGAGTTACTCTATCAACTCTTCTTTCGCCAGTTGTTCTTTTCCCACGTACCTAGTAGGTGATGAGCCTATTGCAATATTGAAATGAAAGAGCCAGGATGACAAACTGCTGTTGAATATTTTCAAAGCCGGCCTTCGACTCGACTTATACTGTAATTTAACTTTAATTGCCAATTTATTAATTGTTAATAATAATATTTTAATTAGTTCCCATTTTTATATTTGTCTTTTAAATATTTCAGTAATTAAACTATTGAAACGATATTTTTAAAACACAAGTGAATATTTCAAAGTTTAAAATTCACAAATACATCTTTTTATCGACAGAACTTTTTAGGCCAGTAATATAAAGCCTGTTCTTTATTTACGAGCATTTTCGTGCTTCGGAAGGCACGATAATCCCTTGGTCCTGGTTGCCAGTATAATGGCAGTCGTTAAGCCAAGTTGCAAGCCTTATTATCCATAAGGCTTGCAACTAAAATATTTCAACAGCTTTCAAGCTCAATTTCGGCTTACAGCAGGTAGCTACCACCTGCGTATGTACATTTCAGCATGGTAATGGGCTTACCAGCAACGTGGGTCAAAAATGCACACAGTGAAATGTGGGCCTGAAATGTGATTGATAAAGCCTCGGTATGTTCGGTGTTTTTAAAAAAATCTAATATTTATGTAGAACAGATCGCACGGACGGATGCGACGCCGACCATAGTCTCATCTTATAATGAGCTAGTTGACTAGTTGAGCCCCGCGGCATCGCCCGTGACACTCTTCGAACTCCGTAGCACCTATTTACATACATACATATTGTCACGCCTTTATTCCCGAAGGGATAGGCAGAGGCATATTAACCGCCCTCATTTCACCTTATGCATTTTTGTCCCACGTAACAGGTGGTGAGCCCATTGCCGTGTTGAAATAGACAGGCGCAGGCTGTGGCGTCATGCTGTTGAAATTTTTTTAAGCCGTCCATAAGGCCTTCAAACTGGCTTAACGACTGGCATTTTATTGGCAACCGGAACCAACGGCTTAACGTGCCTTCCGAAGCACGGAACTCGGGTGGGTCTAAAGAACCGAATAAATTTAATAAAATAAAATGTGATATTTTAGATGTTACATTTGGAAGAAATTTTGAACCCGTTGCCTTTTTAGTTTTGGTAACAAAAAAGCTAAAAGGTCTTATGTGCTCGACACTAATTGGCACGACCAATTAAAGTCCTGGTAGTCTCGGACTAGACCTATTTAATCCCGTATTTTATTAATGTAACAATAAAATATGAAAGATTGCCCGATTTGTTGACATTTATGATTACTGCCCGGCTCGGCACGTTAGTTGCGTGTTGATAAATAGCGTATAGCTTTCCGCAAAAAATAGGCTATCTAGCAAAAAATATATTTTTGGTTCTAATCAGTAGTGCCAGAGATGTTCGCGTTCAAACAAAAATTCTTCAGTTCAGATTTACAGTATAGAAATAAATGTGGGCGCGTTTAATTAGGACTGCCTATTAATAGGATCAAAACAAAGCATACGTTTTTATTAATTTTACTTTGATTGCCTTTTTTACTGTGTTATGTCGACGTCATTAATAAAATTTATGCTTTCATTGACTTTGTTTATGAGAATTGGTTCACCAAAATAATAAGTAAAAAATTGAAACTGTTCAGTTTAGTTTATGATATTTAGTGTTCAGTTTACTATATTTAGTAGTGGTCCATGATTAGTGAGTAACTAAGTTAAATACAATTTTTTATATTTTCTATTTTTTAGATTCCCACCTAGGATAAAACTTCTTGCGATGAGCACAATGGTTTATTCTGTGTCTGGGTGATATTTAACTATAATATGTGTGTATTTAGAAATATATAAATTTGTTTAAGTCCGAGACTACCAGGACTTTAATTATATATATATATATATATCCATCACGCCTTATCCCCGAAGGGGTAGCAGAGGCATAAATAAAAGTAATAATTGATCGTGCTAATTAATGTCAAGCACATAAGACCTTTTAGCCTTTTTGTTACCACCTCACTAAAAAGGCAACGGGTTCAAAATTTCTTCCAAATTTAACATCTAAATTAGACACATTTTATTAAATTTATTCGGCCCTTTCCAAGACCAAAGACCCAAGTTCCGTGCTTCGGAAGGCACGTTAAGCCGTTGGTCCCGGTAGCCAATAAAATGGCAGTCGTTAAGCTAAGTTGAAGGCCATATTGGCGGCTTAAAATATTTCAACAGCAGGTCGCCACAGCCTGCGCCTGTCCATTTCAACATGGCAATGGGCTCACCACCTGTTACGTGGGACAAAAATGCATACGGTGAAATGAGGGCGTGTAATTTGCCTCTGCCTACCCCTTCGGGGATAAAGGCGTGACAATATGTATGTATGTATAAATATGTTTACCAGTTATCTGGCTACCATAGTACGAGTACAAGATCTGCTTAGTTTGGAATCAGATGGCGTTGTGTGAGTTCTCCCAAAGATATTTATTTATTTTATTTATTTAACTGCACAAGCCTTGCGTTTAGCGATGATACCGTATGAAGCTCCAAAGCTGAATGAATATCATATTTTATATACATAATGAGATTTTAAAGCACCTAATATGGGCATATAAGGTATTTTGTTCACGCTTACAGGCTCACGTAATGTACACGTTCATAGAGCGTTGAACTCTTTTGTACGTCTATATTTTGGGAATTATTTATAATAAAAATATTCTTTGCTATTATTTTATAACTTACTCAAGGAAAGTATAATCCATTTTTATTTTTTCTTGTGTTAATTGGAACTAATGGTTGAGCATGCTTAATGTTCTTCAGAATTAGGTATTATCAACAATTGTGTATGGAAATTCGTTACAGTAACTACATAATCATAATATGTAGGTACGTAGAACCTTTTTCATTTCGCCTTTCCATCACCTGGAGTATTTAGTACCGGTAATGATGGTGGTAATGTCTCCAACAAGCCCGCCGAAATCTGTGTGTTTCCTTGATTTTTCGTGTATGCGATTGAGGGTCGACGCGGGAATTTAGTACGTCGGCGACTGGCGTTCAAACTTCGACGGCGGCAGTCGCACGAGGGCGTCCACTCCGGTTGCACGTCGCGCGCTGCTAGCTCTCCCTCCACTACGCGTCAGTGCTCACGTACCTCGCGAACTCGTGTACGATGATGACTGTCCCCAGCGAGTGGACACGGACCCGCTTTCTACGCTCCAACGGTACAAAACCGACCGCGATCTAAGCCGTTATGCTGATAAGTTTACGCCATCACTGTTTACTATAGGATGAATAAAGTTTTTCACAGCTGTCGACATTAATGCGATTGTGTGAATGCGTACCGGCTGAAGGATTGCGAAACTATACAAGTGAAGTTTAAAAATACATTGGCACTAGTGCGAAGTGACGTTCAGTCAAGATGTGTTCGTGTAGCAAGTTTTGCGACTTCTGGAAGAACTCATGTGGAGCAGGTGAGATATCCTTGGATGACTTTCTAACTGCCTTTCTACCGCCATCCTAAATACTTGAACACTGTTCCTTTCTAAACTAATGTCTTATAGCCAAAGTTTACCAAAACATTTTAGCTAGATAGGTACCTACTATGAAGAAGTGAACTCGAATCGACAGTCAGATGACGGTTTCTGAGATGGGCACTGATTGAATTAATTGATGCCAATGTGCTGTGCTTTATTAAATTTGGGTTGGACTTCGCCACTCAGCTCAGCTGCTATGGTAGTTTTTTACGTTTTGATGTACCTCATTTGCAATTAAACTGTAGTATATTATTTTTTTATTTAATTACACACAATTACTGTCACCTAGGTAGGTATAACAAAACAATTATCCTTGATATACTTACATAATTATACATATATGTAAACATCTGTAGTGAATAAAGGACAATACAGAATCCCCTAGATAAGTATTTATTGAATAGCACTCTCAGGTCTATGAGCGATTAAAAAATACATAACAAATACCTACCCGCAGCCTTCTGTAATTAGTGTCACTTGATAAATCGAGCGGTTTGCATGTAATACATTATTTGTTCAAGAATTATCAGGAGATACTAGGTAACCCCCCCGGCTTCGCCCGTGACATATTTCGAACTCCCGTCGCACCTATTCAATACCATCGCGTATAAATTCTACAATGATTCATTAAAATTTGTCGATGATTTGTCGACATTTATGACTACTACTCAGCTCTCCAGGGTAGTAATGTGATGATATATAGCCTTCCTCGATAAATGGGCTATTTAACACAAAAATATTTTTTCAAATTCGACCAGTAGTTACTGAGATTAGCGCGTTAATCAAACAAACAAACTTTTCAGCTTTATATATTAGTATAGAAGTATGGGTATGACCGGTCTCTTAGTCGTATCATTCTTATATCTCTTAGGTTTGATTAGCTGATAATGAAACTGGAGATCGTACCTACCTAGGTTCGATTCCTGCTCAGAACGATTAATATTTTAGAAACAGTTTTAAAAGAAATGAGTTTATTATCTACCTATATCCTAATTTGAATAGGTACCTACCTACATTGATTTGTTGTCATGCATCTAGGTAGGTCTAGCTGAAAAGTTTGTTTGGTTTTCAATCCGAACCAGTAGGTAGTTCCTGAAATTAGCGCAATCTCAGAAACTTCTGGTTGGAATTGTAAAAATATTTTTGTGTTGGATAGTTCATTTACCATGGAAGGCTATATCATCACGCTACTAATACTTGTATCAACAATCGAACGAATTTTCATATATTATTGTAATATTAATAAACAACGGTATTAAATAGGTGCCATAGTGTTTGAAGTAGGTAGGTACCTATATCTCGAGACTCGGTATTTAGAGATTTAGGGCCGTATTTCAGAATGTTTCTCAATACTCAATCAACGCTTGAGAGTAGTATTTATAAGGCAAAATCTAGCCTCAAGCGTTATTTTATTTTTAAACTTTCGCGGTTTATACTCATATTTTATATACTACTCGGGACTTCACGCGAAACAATTTTGTACTTACATTCACCGACAGCCACATGTTCCATAATTCATCGACAGTCCAGCCGCAACCACGGGCGCTGCAACGCGCTCGAAACGTCGGTGAATGTAAGTACAAAATTGTTTCGCGTGAAGTCTCGAGTAGTATATAAAATATGGTTATCAGATGTCTAGATCCCATGACAAAAATTTTCCAAAATATTCGTTAAATAAATACAAATGCTTACAAGGCAATTATGATGAGGACATCATTGGACAAATTGACATCTAAACAATAACATAGTTACAATAGGTACACAATGTATCATAACAATATCACAATAACTTCTTTACTACTGAGTGTAATGATAAACATTTAAGAGCCCTAGAATTCCATTCCAATCAAACAACTATTTGACTGCCTACGTGTACCTCGCTGCGACTGCCGCGATGAGGTCCCGGGTTCCATTCCCGGGTCAGGAACATAAATATTTGTGTGCTCTGCAAGTATTTGTTTTGGAGTTTGGATGTTCTCTATGTAAAAAAAATAAAATAAATATCCATCACGCCTTATCCCCGAAGGGGTGGCAGAGGCATATTATATGCCCACTTTTCACCGTGTGCATTCCTGTCCCACGTAATAGGTGGTGAGTCCATCGCCGTGTTGAAATAGACAGACGCAGGTTGTTGCTACCTGCTGTTGAAATTTTTCATGCCGCCCATAAGGCATCCAACCAGGCTTAACGACTGCCATTTTACTGGCAACCGCGACCAAGGGCTTAACGTGCCTTCCGAAGCACAGAAACGCTCGCAAATGTAAATGCCACAAAGTGGTCACCCATCCGAGGACCAGCCATAGTGAAAGTTGCGTAACTCAGTGATCGTTTACAGAACACTGAGACCGCGGGGCCACGAGCGCTTCATGTTCTCTATGTATATATAATATGTATGAATCTATACAATATAAAGCTAGCTAAACTTCATTTGTTTGGTTAAATATGATAATCTTGGGAAATACGGGTTTACGTTAAAAAAATATTTTTGTGTTGAATAGCCCATTTATCGAGGAAGGCTATGGGCTATATATTATCACGCACTACCCAGGATATATATAGCGTATCAGTAATCATAAATGTCAACAAATCGGACAAATTATCAAACAATAAGTATTGAAAAAATCATAAACGACGTGTTTAAATGAAAGCCACGGGAATCAAGGTAGGTACGCCACGGACGTAGGCGCCGCGCCGGAGTCAGCTAGTTTACAGATATTTAGTGCATGTTTATCAGCAAAACTCATAGCACAAGCTTAAATTACTTTATTTGGGCGTATAGTATGCCTCTGCCTACCCCTTCGGGAATAAAGGCGTGGCAATATTTATGTATAGGCTGTGTGTAAAAAACAAATTATTTATTTATTTTACGGTCAATAGTTCTTCAACCATTGCCATTATCGACAAAAATACTAAAGTAAGTACTTTTAATATCCGGGTGTACGCTTCAGAAGGATTTATTGAAGAGAATGTACAATCAAGGTTGTCAACGTCACGAGCTACCAAGCTCTGGTTGTCGATATGTTGCCAACCAGTTTTCAGCACAACTGGTTTTTAAGAACAGTTCTACCTACCGCGTTACACCTTGACACAGCCTTCAAAGTGGTAATCCAATATGATATTACGATATTATACGACAACCTTCGTAGTGTCGTAACAAAAACAATAGACAGGATAAAAGAGCATTGTTTTTGAATGGATTTTATAGGCTAGATAAAAATTTTAGACCCACCGTGATTATATCAGATACCATGGCCATTAAAATGATGTGAAAACCATTTTGGTACGCACACAGACACACACACACACACACACACACACACATACGTACAAACATACGAATGGACCAAAAAATAGAGTATTCAAACCCACAACCGCTTCTTTGCTTAAAAGGTCTCCTATGAAAATCAGTGCTGTCTTGAAAGCGACCAGTTTGTTACATTGGACGTATTGGACGTGTCCAAATCAACGAAGCACGCCCTTTTCCAGCTTAACATTTTTTTGATACTTACTATCAGAAACTCCCTTAAAATAAGACACTGACAGTTGGGAATCTTTCGGTTTTGGTGAAACCGCGAAGGATTTAGAGCCTAAAGCAGGTTGGAATAGTCCCATTAAAGATCTTATCTGATAGAACAGTATTATGGTAAACGAACACAAATCAGTGACAAACAAAACGGTAAAGTTTACCGTACTTTCAGTACAATTTGACTGAACTACAAATTCTCTCTATGAGTGTACTCAAAAATTTCCTAGAATAGAGTGGTAGACTATTCCTTCCTTGTTTCTTTTTTTATAATTATTTTATAGCCTCGTTACTAAGACCTTGTAGTCAAATCTTATTGATTACGTATTTCTTCAATCTTATTATCTAAAATGTCTCCGTCCTCTACGTTTTAGTCAAGTATAGTCTTAAGTCAGTCAGTCGTATCCCATTAACGCGATAGTAGCGTTAATGAGGCCTTCAGTGGAATTTGCGCGGGAAGATGTAAAATAGCATTTCACTGCAATATATCACTGTCCTTCACTATAGCACGTTTACACAACTTTTATGTCTAAGAAACTACCATTTTTACACATAAAACAAGGTTAATGCACTAGTTTAGTTTTGGAAAATAATATAGAGCACGCGTGTGCTATTCGAGAAGTTCCCGCGCAATACCCTTCCTCGTTCCTGAATAGCTTAGCGTTGACCACAGACAACGTTAAAAAAGATAGACAAAGTAGCTTCAAATAGGTACTTACTACTATATTTTATTTGTACATCAAAGGAGAATGCCCATCTAACGTTGGGCCCAATAAATGGTGTAAAAGTACAGGATCCAAACTAGTATCATTAGTTGGGGAAAAATACGAAATTCAAATTGCCAAAATTTCAGTTTTATTGACAATGGCATTCTCAAGAAATATGACCCCAAATATTTTTTAGGTTACGTTGTTTGTAATGTATTTTTTATTCACCTTTTAATACAGATCTCATCGGATGACGAATAATAGCACTTCATGTAAACACTCACTTATATACTCGATGAAAATATACAAAAAGACGCCAGAAATTCAACAAATAACAGAAATATATTTATTTCCTACATAGAGAGAGTCACAGAGCAAATGACATGAAGGGACACGAAATAAGATACTTTGTGGTATCGATACTTTTCCTTTCGATACTGATATTTATGTACTCGAAACTTTTGGTTCGATACTTTAATAAGAACGATACTTTTTTTTCAATACTACTCATGAGTACAGTATCGATACTTTACATTCGATACCATGTCCCTAATGACATGATGCTTCATCTATTGACATTTACGCTTTAACAATTTTGCCATATATGACATTAGTTATTGGACTGAGTCAGGTCTTTTTATCCATTTCTCGTTGAAATGTATTAAGTTGATAAAAATACAAATATTTATTTTTGCCATTGTAAATTAAAATAACTTTTTGTGTTTTTGGATTAACAAAAAATAATAATTTTTTTCCAGTATTTGTTATTTCTGTACTTTGTGGGCCCAATAGTGGGCATTCTCCTTTACCCCGCAACATTTTGAGATTGATGACAATTATCATAGCTGAATGGCTCTAGAGGTCTCTTAAGAAAGCTTTTTTCTACGCCTCGTAAAAACTAGTAATTGCAAGAGGAAAATAAAACAAAACAAAGAAATGATTCAAACAACAACATAGGTATAGTATGCATGGACTGACTTTGTTCGCCAAACCGCATGGCTCGAACTAATATTTTCTTTGCATTCTTATTGCCATCTATTTTTGAGACTTTCAAGGTTCGTAGCACTTGATATGATGGTAAATTCATTTTCATCGTACAGTCCGTACGTTGCCACGTTGATAAATTTTATAAAATTATGTTGGTGGATACAACCGAACAATATCGACTGGAACTGTCCCAATTCTAATTTAGTCAGATAACATGCGTGGGATTATTTGAACGCGTATAATCCAATTAGAACTAATATCATTATGCTTAGAGGTGTTAATGATTTAGACACTTTTTGTGGAATCCTATTATACAATATAAGATTTATCAAGTATTTTAGACGTTTCATTTTTTTTTTTTGCCAATACATGAAATACATTAATGTTAGATATTAGTTACCAACCATTACATTAAACTCAAAAATTAATCATTCTAAACCAACTCAAAAGACACGGTATACGTATTACTCTATGTTTGATAAACTCAAATATTCACATAGAAATCTTAACTAAACCTCTGCCACCCACCCGGGCATTGACATCTTAACTAAAACAAAACTAAATTTAAAGTTTACGTTATGATAGGTAGGTGTCTATGAATATTACCAATCAAATCAACGTCTCTCTTCGGAGATATAAAAAGGTAAAAATTTACAAATATATTAATATTCTTTCATTATATTATCGAGGTTAAAAAAGAGGTGTTACCCACGCCCACACATTAGTACCTAATTATGTGCATATACCTAATATATTTTTTGTAATAAAAATAACACGACATTTAAATCGACTCGAGTGTTGGGTCTTTCGTTGCCATAGAAATAGTCGCGTAGGTATGTTAATACGAGTATAATTGGCTTTGTACCTTTCATGAAAGTAAGGTCAAGTTTAGTTTTTGAGCAATATTGTATACAGGCTTCCTCTGCGGTTTCGCTTGGGCAGCCATCGGGATCGAGAACGAAGTACGTCGACACGACCTTACGAATGATGTTTTTTGCTATTGTATTGAATAAAATATAATAATATTAAATAAATGAGTGAATATTTAGCTTTTTTCACATGCTTATTATATTTATTATAAAGTAGAATATTGATTTTAAACTACGGTTGTAAACTAGTGCCTCTATCAAAGTCACAGTACAGTCCTTTTTATACTATGACCTTCATCGTCCTTGATGACCAAAAGGTCATCTCTGTAGGGACGCTGGATAACAACCATGTAGCAGGTGTAAGATGCAGGTGTAAATTTTCAGTAAGATAGTGGTGCTAATTCTGTTGTTGAAATCTCTAAAATGCCGACTAACTTTGTGATTGAACTGTCTATGTACATATTTCACTTTTTGTTGAATTTTATCACATAAAATGAATTTTAGTGAAGTCAGATACAAATTTAACGTCACAAAATTTTAACGTTTTCACTAAAATCAGACGTCACCTATTTAGGTGACTTCGACTGTCGATGTACATTTTTCACGTCTTGTTCAATTTTATCACTTAAAATGAATTTTAGTGACATCAGATACAAATTAAGTGCTATGTATGATATCACCAACTTTAGTTCGACTTAATAACAGAATAGCATTTGGCAATCTCTTAATAAAAATTAGAAAATTTTAGAGAAATTTAGTTTAGTGATCACAACAATAGAATTAGCAGCAGTGTATATCGAAGTTGTTAGAGGGATCCCATAAATATATCCTGGAACCTTGCTGCTATCAATTGACACTGACGTATAGGCACCTTGAGACTGACGTATTTATATAAAGGCTGTCAATGTAATGATTGGTGATAATTTTCTACATATTTACCTGAGTCCCGGCAGTCACATCCGATAACAAACTTTTTCTATTATACCCGTCTTTAAAATTAATCTTATAATCATAATTTTAATAAAAGCTAGTTTTACTTGCATTTTAATGTTTAACATGAATTCAAAGTGATACATATCTAATATACAGTTAGCAAACGGTCATTTGTTCGACTTCGCTCATTCCATTGACTTGTGTCTGTCTGTAACTTAAAGGGATTCGGACATTTTATATAGAAGCTCTCAAGGGCACAAACTGCTATTCTAATTTCTGTTTGAAAGAACTGGTACATGGCATTAGGGCATTTAGAGGAAAAGATAGCCGAGTGAGTCACTTGCAATGCAGGGTTCCGTCAAAAACTGTTTTCTTCAAAGAGTATATTATCTCAATTTTTCAGTTACTCGAGTATAACTCCTAAAGGTGTAATAATTAGTTATACTCAACAGTTTTGCTTTTCATTTCGTTATATGTCTAATTTATTTACTAATGCAATATTACGGTTACGGGTAAACGGCGGTCAGTATGGGGAATACTGACAACCGTTTAGCTAGGTGGGGGGTGGGACGCTTAAACTTTTCTCTAGCTTGGCTATTATTAAGGGATTTTATTTTAAACATTTTCAAACTGTACATTTTCTAACTGTAGACAGACCTTTGGTAGTAATTTTAACGTACCTAAAACATACCAAAGGTCTGTCTACAGTTAGAGGGACGGACATACTATGGAACCTCAAAATACTGTACCTATAATGGTATCTTTAACTTCAACGTTTGCAAAGGGTGAGGATTTGAATAATGTTGACAGTGTATAATATCCTAACGGCCCCCAGTTTGTTTCAATCCACACACGCTTGGAACTTTTACAGTTCCCAATTATGTTTGAATTTAATAATTTATGAAACATATAACACAGAAAAATCTGTTAATCAGATCAAACCATTTATGAAGGTATGTTCAGTTGTAGGTAGGTTACTTACAGAATTGAAAAGTGGCCCTTCACAGTGGTCCCTCATTGAGTACCTCGCTGTCAAACAGAGGACAATGGAGAGGACCGACAGAGTGCAAAACTTCGTGATCGGAATATTAAAAATATAATGTGTGTGTGTGTGTACTTATGTGCATGCGTTAGGAGTTATACTTCTTTGGCGTAACAAGATAAAAATATAGTTTAAAATTTTATCTTTCGCCTTATACGTCTGTAGAAAAAACTAAAATGTTGACTATAGCTAACTTCAGGGTGTTTGAAAACAGTTGTCATGGAAAGGGTGTCGGTCTGCACGCGCATCGTAAAAATTTACTCTTATCATTTTTCCCTAACGCGCTAAAAGAACTATAACTGCAATAAAAACTTTATGTGGTTCATTTCTTATAAAACTGACTTTTTCTAGTGACTACCGCAACGTGGTTAGATTTCCCGCAAGGTGAAATTACTAGGGGCCAAGTCTACTATTTCAATTTTGTCATAGAATTGTAATCATCGCTCAATAGAAAGCCGATAATATAGTTTATTAGGTTTAGCAGTCCACTATTAGAGTCGCGTTCCAATAAAATTCTCTTGGCCGGTATATAGAATTCTACTAACGCGTGGCTGCTCGTAAGTTGCATTTTTCGTAGTCTATTAAATATTCAGTATTTACCTACATACTTATTTTGGATGTAATGAAATTGATATAGAATAGATATAGAATTTTATTGTAAAATAGTAGACTCTGCACAATGACCTCCTGGCTCCTGCTACTGAATTAGGTTAAGGTGTATGCTGGGGCGCGGGTGGTGGTTTAACCTGTTAACCAATTTGGCTGGAATCAGCTGACAAGTTTCTGTGGGAAACAAGTGGGTGTCAACTAGTATTACTATAAAATGAACTCGTGAAATATGGGCCAATAGCTCTGTCTACTCTTTCGCGGAAGTTGTCGTGATTATTTATACGTGTGTGTTTTTGTAGGTAGAAAAGCTATTACGGTGGTCTTTATATCTATTTTTTTTTTTGTAATTTAGTGGTCAATGGCTAGAGTGTTTTGGGAAGTAGCCAAAGCAATTGAGTTACTCACTAGGGTCATCATCATTATCTGATCGTTATTGCATACGAATTCAAAGCCTGGAGCTTCCCTCCTGCTTGATACGTTTATCCGTCACAACACATCACAAACATGTCGTACGGTACTCTAGGTTCCGTATTCCAGAACGTTTCTCAATACTCAATCAACGCTTGAGGCTAGTTTTTGCCTTATAAGCTTCAATAAGTCCCGAGACTAAGTACTAAAACAAGGTTTTTTTATAATTTTTTTTTTATTCATCAACGTAGTCTCCTCCAAGAGCGATACAGTCCCTCCTACGCTTTTCTAACTTTTCTATCCCATGCGTGTAGAACGATTTGTCTTTGGCTTCAAAATAAGCCTCCGTTGCTGTGATAACTTCACTATTTGAGTCAAATTTCTTAACCTGGAGCATTTTTTTGAGATCTGCAAACAGCCAGTAATCCCTGGGGGCTAGTAATAAGGGGGATGAGAAAAAAATTTAAAGCCCAATTTTATTAATTTTGACCATCGTTCTCACAGACCTGTGACAAGGCGCGTTGTCCTGGTGAAACACCACTTTCTTTTTGTTCATTTGAGGCCGTTTATCCGCAATTTCGTACTTCAATCGTTCCAATAAGCACATATCATTGTCACTTAATATTTTGCCCCTTTTCAAGGTAGTCGATGAAAAGTATTCCATGCGCATCCCAAAATATAGACGTCATAACCTTACCGGCTGATTTCTGAGTCTTTGGCCGCTTCGGGCGGCTTTCACCAGCCGCTCTCCACTCCGCTGACTGCCGATTGGATTCCGGAGTAAAATGGTGTATCCATGTTTCATAACGATTCATCAGCGCCAAACATCGCTCTGAATCATTGATACGTTGTTCCTTTTGATCAGTTGTAAGCAAACGCGGCACTCCACTTGGAAAAAAGCTTTTTCATGGCCAATTTTTTATGTAAAATAGTGAAAACACTACCAGCTGAAATCTTCACTATCTCGGCTATCTCGCTCACTTTTATCTTCCGATCTTCCATTACGATTTTGAGGACTTGATTAATATTTTGTTGAGCTGCTTCATTTGGACGACCTGAGCGTTCCCCATCATTTGTGTCCATGCGACCGCGTTTGAAGTCGGCATACCACCGACAAATGGTTTCTTTAGAGGGAGCTGATCCCGCATAATATTTTATAAGCCATTGCTGTGCTTCAACGGTATTTCTTCCCATTAAAAACAATGTTTTATCAACACGCGAAACTCGTTTTTTTTCATTGTATCGAAACTACAAGCGTAACTTAAATGTCTGTCAAATCAATATTTTAATGTTCCATTTTAAAAAAATTGACACATCTTTGATTGAAGGCCAGTACTTTTTAAAAATCAAAAGTGTTCTTAATATATACGCCATTTCCAAGTTACT
Source organism: Thumatha senex (assembly GCA_948477245.1). NCBI lineage: Eukaryota > Metazoa > Arthropoda > Insecta > Lepidoptera > Erebidae > Thumatha > Thumatha senex. The sequence continues at coordinate 12,896,878 of OX419735.1, forward strand.
CTCGGGACTTATTGAACGATCTAGTAAATACTACTCACAAGCATTGATTGTGTATTGAGAAACGTTGTGGAATACGGCCCTAAGACCACATTAAACCACGCCTTTTTGCTCTGCCACCTCAACTGAGGAGGATTCCCATAGAACCGTAGTTTTACAGCAAAGATTACCTAATTCCTCTTTCATAGTCTTTACATCGCATCTTTAGTATATTTATCTCTCAAAGCAAGGACTGAAGCTCTACAGATGGGGTGAGCAACCAGCTGATAGCGATGTACTCGTCGATTGCAACTATTGCTCCAGTCAATTATGTTACGGTATAACCACGTGATATAAGGCCACGTACAAGGATTGTAAGCTATTTAAAAGTTCAAGAAAATGTAAGTGGCTTTAATAAATAAGCCACCCCAACAACTGCGTTTATTAAATTTTCACTAACTATATTCATGCTGTATCCTTGACGGAGTAGTCAGAGAGGACAGATGTGGCTGCAGGAAGCAACAGTATGCATGGGTTGCGAAATCTTGCGATCTGTTAAATTGTCAGTAGTAGTTATTGCTACATCTATATATTACTAGTTGACGCCAGTGGCTCAGCCCACGTGATGTAGGTTTTCCCGTTCCCGCTTCCCACAGGTACTGGTTGCCGGGATAAAAGTAGCCAATGTGTTATTCTGATGTGTAAACTATAATATTGTAAAGTTTCATCAAAATCCATTCAGTAGCTTTTGCTGAAAGAGTAACAAACATTTATTCATACTTACAAACTTTCGCGTTAATAATTTTAGTACGAGGATACTAGCTGACCTCGTAGGATACTAGCTGACCCTTCGCGTATTTTGAGCCCCCGTCTTATCCCTTTGATCCCGTCGCTTTTACTTTTACAGAAATACTAAGTGACAAGGCTTCGCCCGTGACATACTTCGAATACCCGTAGCACCTATTGAAGCGCTCGTGGCCCCGCGGTCTCAGTGTTCTGTAAACGATCACTGAGTTACGCAACTTTCACTATGGCTGGTTCACGGATGGGTGACCACTTTGTGGCATTTACATTTGCGAGCGTTTCCGTGCTTCGGAAGGCACGTTAAGCCGTTGGTCCCGGTTGCCAGTAAAATGGCAGTCGTTAAGCCTGGTTGAATGCCTTATGGGCGGCATGAAAAATTTCAACAGCAGGTAGCCACAACCTGCGTCTGTCTATTTCAACACGGCAATGGGCTCACCACCTATTACGTGGGACAGGAATCCACACGGTGAAATGTGGGCATATAATATGCCTCTGCCACCCCTTCGGGGATAAGGCGTGATGGATATTTATTTATTATTTACCTATTTAATCCCGTCGCGTATAAATTTAACAATATTGCAAAAAAAAACCCGATTTGTCGTCATTTATGGCTACTGCTTCGCATTCCAGGGTATTGATAGTAGCGTGATGATATATAGCCTCTCCTCGATAAATGGGCTATCTAACACATAAAGATTTTTCCAAATCGGAACAGTAGTTAATGAGATTTGCGCGTTCAACCAAACAAACTCTTCAACTTTAAATATTAGTAATATTAATAACATTTTACAACATCGTGTAATTGAAATGATGTGGCGACCTTAATCTAAATCCGGGCAGCGCGGTAAAATAACAATAAATTTAATTTATAGTCTAAGGCGCTTCACAAGATGGTAAATGTTACAGTTATGATCTGAGGTATCGAAAGATTTATGTAAGGGTCAGTTCACACTGACTGCACTGCACAAGCTGTGATGTTTGAAGATGCTATAAATAAATATAATTGCAAACATTTTCACACAACGCCATATAGCCCAAATTAAGCTAATATAGGTTTGTGCCATGGGAACTGATAAACGTATATTTCATAATACATACATGTAATATAGATATAGAAAACATCCAAATTCCGAAACAAACATTCCTGACCTGCGCCACCGAGACAGTCAAAATAATCTTTATTGATTTAGGACCCATTGTACTACTATGAAAGTCATTAGGAATGATTCTAGATTTTCATTTAACTCTAGATTTGCAAAGCAACCGGTGTAACCTGTAAGTATCTGGCATGAAATCTCACGTTCTCTCTTTTCCAAACACAACAACATCAGAACTAGCAAACACTAAATTGTATAAACCAACAATAAATAAATAAAATAGCAAAAACTAAATTGTATAAACTAACAATAAAAATTGGCAAAGGGTCTGTTTGTACACATTAATTTATTAAACAAATATTGTTGTGTCAATATTCATGTCAAAATTCAAATTTACGATTCAATCAAACGGTGCAAAAGTTTTATGAAAATGATATAAATCACACCTAGAGAAATATATCAGTAGAACTTTTCTATTCTGGTAATATATTTCTTTTCTTTAAAAAGTTAATAACCTTCACTGTTCGAATGCGAACTCGTGCGAATGTTTATTTCAAAACAACTGGATTTAGAATTATATTAAAATCTATGGATAGTGACAGTAAACACATTGTAAGAGTTTCTTCGAATCATTAGATACCGATTCATTATTCAAATATAATAAATACTATAACATCGGACACGAATTTCGTATACATTTCCTCCAAATGTTGTAAAAAAAATCTCAAACACCATTAGGTCAAAAACATCTCGTCACTAAGGCCCGTATTCCAGAACGTTTCTCAATACTCAACGCTTGAGAGTAGATTTTATAAGGAAAAAACTAGCCTCAAGCGTTGATTGAGTATTGAGAAACGTTCTGGAATACGGACCTAAGTTGTTAATCCTAGAACTGATATTATCTCTAAATATATCTTCAGTTTGCTTACAATAGTTCAATTTATGTGGATACTAAATTAAAGTTCGTGGCCGTGCCTACTGACACGTTAAATAGATACACATCGTGATGCACTTTCGATTTTTACCACCTTTGTTAGAGTCGCTCTAAAATACGATTATAATCGACAAAGCAATTTGAAATCATAGCTAATAGTAGCTTTCCAAATTTTACACTCGATTATCTTTAACGCCACTATTGTACTCTCTACAAACTAATTGAATTGTTTTCAATTGCTGAATTGAGAATCAGGCACAACTCCGTTCCGCAATCAAGTCTGTCTTCTATCATTAGAGCTGTTTAAATTGATGTATGTTTTATTGACACAGATTGAAAACAAAATCTGAAATATATAGTGACTGGCACGGCACTATGATTAAATATTTACTTTACCTATTTCGCTTGGCGAGTTCGCTAAGGTGGCAGTGAAATGATGGGGAGGTACTAGATGATGATGATGATTTAAATAATAAGTACCTAATATTGTCCTACAGCGCAATATGAAAGTTCTCATGGTAATTCACATACCAAATCTATGCATAATGAACCATTGTCTAGATTATTGTCTACGCGGTATATCTACGCATTATAATTTTTTAATCAAGGTTAATTACCCTTACCTCTAAAGAAATCTTATTATTAGCTAATAATGTACTCAAAAATTTTAAGAAATATACCTATATGTTAATTATTAATAAATATATTTGTATGAAAACACTCATTGCCTAAAAATGGAAAATAGGAATTTTTAAAGAATTTCTTCGTCATCTTTCTATAAAAGTAGGTATCCTTTTCGGGTAGAGGAACGCTTGGAGATATTAACTTGAAATTAATAGTGAATACTCGTTGATATCTTGGATTAATGAAAATTCAAATTTCTAAATCAACGCGACTTAAGGATACGGCTGCTTATGTCGCGAATTTTCACATATTTTGATATTCTCAAGTAAACCAAAACTGATCAAATCCAATAGGGTAAGGGTAGCTATCTTAAATATATGCAAGACTGTTTGCTGTCGAAAGCTTCTGCTGTCTACGATCTACCACTTACTACATATTTCTTAAAATTCCACATGAAACAGTAGACAATTAAATAGTATTTTTTTAAACCTACATATTTATATGTTTCTTTTATCTTACCACGATGGTGTAAAAGAAATGTCCAACAAAATTTAATACTGCTTGTCATACACACATATAAATATGCTTGTTTAGCTCTTTCCTTTGCGCTCGTAGTGATTATGAAGAGCAAAATGAGGCCGTTTTCAAATATCACATCTCAATGCCGTAAGTTATTTCTTTTCCAGCAATACTTTTAATACACTGTACATTTCTGACTATAAAGATGTTCCATACATTCTCGAAAGCTGCCCAAAGAAATTGGTTTCGATTTCACATAACAAAGAGCAACTACCATCGAATCCTGCATTGAGTTTTCCAGCTAAAAAATCATATATTATATAAAACAACTTACCTTATTGCGTGATCACCTTGCCTGGTCCTCCACCCGTTCCTCCATAATTTCCTTTTAGCAATTGAACCTATGTACTATGCGGTTTCGCTTAAGTATATCCGATAGTAGAATACGGGAAAATCAAAGGATAGCTGCTCTTAGCCGCTAAATATAAGTGGACATCAGATTCCAAGAGGGTTTCAAAGCAAATGGGAATACACTGTGATGGAGAAGGATTATTTATAGCGGGCTTTAGTGATGTTCGTAGCATACGGAAGCATTTAGGCATCAAAATGTACATATTGTCACTCGACCAGACGTGTTAAGAATCAATTAACTTCTTTAGATTCTTTAAATGATATTAAGCTTGTTGTTGTGGTATAGCCATGTTTTAAAAGTATACATTGTCTATATCTTTGCCGATGGTGTAGTCAATTGTCATCGCGGTATTCTACTCGGGAAAAATGACAAGAGCGGATGCTTGCATTTATCTCATTTTATGTGCGGAGTGGTGGTTGCTTGGACATAGAAGTTGTGTTAACGTGCTATAGTGAAAGTCAATGATATATATGCAGTGAAATGCGATTTTATTTCTTGCCGCGTAAAATCCACTGATAACCTCGGTATAACAACCACTATTATACTGGAGAGAGACTGACCTTTACTTAAGACTAGACTTGACTAAGACATAGAGGACGGGGACATTTTAGATAAAAGAATGAAGATTGAATAAATATGAATTAAGATTTGGTCAAAAAGTCTTCGTAACCAGGCCATAAAATAATTATAAAAAAATATGTCATGGCGTCTGTTAAGTGTTTAGCCTGCTCTAATAAAGTGATTTTCTCGTTGTACTATAAAGTCTAGTATTCATTTACCAGATCCTACCACTACTACATCACTTGGGAGATCTGTTCGAACACGTTAGAACCGATTCAATATTCGCAACATTTTCTTTTTTTAATAAAATTTCTATAGGTGTTACGGAGTTGTTGAACTACAGAAAAATTGTGAAAAACCGATACTCTCACTTGGGAGATCTGTTCAAACAAGTTAGAACCGATTCAATATTCGCAACGTGTTACATAGTATCTCTTAATATTCATGCATGGAAGTAAATAAACTAATAAGGTGGGTATTTTTACTACCAAGAACCAAAGTTATCATCATTACAATAAGCTAATGTATGTTTATAAGGCGTAACATGTCTGTTATAAGCTCGAGTCCCGCTTTTTTTTATATTCGACTATTGTATGAAACCTTTGACAGAGAACCTAAACTGCTATACATTATGGTTTTCGCGTACTTTTCACGTAATTCATCACCTTTTCTCAACTCTCGACTCTACTCATGGCTATACTCTATACATTGCAATCAATGTAATCGAAACGTCGAGAGGTGATCAATATTATGATATTACGCAAAAATGACCCGAAAACCATATATGGTGTGAGTTTAAGTACATTTAATTGTAGTATAGGAAAGAACTAGTAAATAAATATATTAAATATTTTTATACGGCGCCATCGCGTTTATATATTTAGTATACATTAGAATAGATAAAGTATAATTTTTGTGGTTATTTTTTGCCTATCGCTACTTTTTTACTACACATTACACATTTCGATACGGTTTTTAAATATTTAGGCAGAATGAAATTGTGTTAATGGTGTTAACCTTTTGTGTTTGTGCTGTTGTTTCTCACGAGATCACAAACACAAAGGCAAAGTAAATTTACATACTCGTAAGCTACAGAACTATTTGTGAAGGTAGTGGTGTTACTTAATTAAAATGAAGGAACCTATACGTTAATTATATACCTACATAAAATACAAAGGCTTTATTGTATGAGTACCTATCTTGTTGGCAATTTATTGGGTACTAGGTGATCCCCCCGGCTTCGCCCGTGACATACTTCTAACTCCAGTCGCACCTATTTTATCCCGTCGCTTATAAATTCTACAATAATGCATTAAAATTTGCCCGATTTGTCGACATTTATTACTACTACTCCGCTCTCCAGGGAAGTAGCGTGATGATATATAGCCTAAAGCCTTCCTCGATAAATGGGCTATCTAACACAAAAATAATTTTTCAAATCCGACCAGTAGTTCCTGAGATTAGCGCGTTCAACCAAACAAACTCTTCAGCTTTATAATATTTTATTAGGTATTTTATCGTAGTGTGACATCGAGTAGATCACCTGACTGGAAATGGTGACATCATTGTCCTCTATCTTGTTTTTACATGGTAGTTATTTCATCAACACTACCCAATATCTATCTACCTTAGGATTTATACCAATATTCTTATGAAGAGTCATGAACAGCCGTTGTACTTTACATAAGTAAAGAATGTTTACACATGATGTGGATGACCTAGGAACTTATAATTGAACTGAAAACTTCTTTTGAACACAGATTTTTCCGTAGGTAGTAAATTAGGCTGATCTGTCACGCTCTGAGGTGAAAGGCTCGATCGGGTGAACTCGGGAAAGCCGAGTGAAGAGAAAGATACAGTTAGCTGCTCTTCGCTGTTGTGTCGCTGTGTTTAGTATTCAATTCATACGTAATAATTGATTGCGATTGCCAATAACGTTTTCACTTCTGCCGTGCGGTCTTAAGCACACACTCTTAATTTTTTTTATATTATTTCACGTCAGACAAACAGAGTTGAAGTAATCTTGAGAAATCAAATTACTTTGTAAACGACGTTAGATCAGCTTGTTTATATCTAACGTACATTAAAGTGGGTGTTTGACCCTGGAAAACCTATTAAGACCCCTTTGAAGAAGCCCATACTGTAGATGTTTGAAAAAGCCTACAGCAGGGAGATCGTTTTACAACCTAAGCATACGCGGAAGTGTGACAGTGTGAGGATGAACACCGTCTCTGTGGCGAGCGGTGCGATGATAGACATTAGCCGCGTGCATCATCCTCAAAGCACAAACCATTGTACAAGTGATATAAATAAGCATACACATAGACGAAGTATCAGAGCGCCGTGACAATGCATGGTGTTCTTTCCTGTAGTCACACTTTGTAATCCTCAAATAAAAGGGAACATGAAAACTTTTTGCGCAGTTTACGTTAATTTTCATAAAAGAGTTTTTGTGTGATCTAAGTGCATGAGTTGATAAATAAATAGGCGTGACTCCAATATTTTCAAATTCGGAAGCGTAGGTTGTTGCTCTTCATTAGTTAACTTCAACGATTCTCCTTACTCTCCTGTTACTGCAGGTTCCGACATAAGCGCGTCCTATATACTGCTTTACCATGATTGTATTAAAAGTTTCTAGGGCTACATTGTAACTATTTCTCGTTCATAACACCAAATAAGACTCTTAATGGGCTACGGTAACGCTCTACTTAGAGGAAGAAGAAAGTTAAATCAAATCAATCTTTGTAATATGTATTGCCCACAGGATATGTTGTAAATTTAAATTTGTTTATTTTTTCATACTTTCTTACAATATGTATACTAACTGAACTGCCGTTATTAAAATGTTCGCTTGTAAATCAACGTTGCTCAACTGTGCCATGATATAATTACAAAATGTAGGAGGCGGTAGTAGCATTGCACGACGCGATCTTCCAAACAAAAACAACAGACAAAAATAGACATGGGCCATGTCAGTATTTATCAGAAATAAAATCCACAGATATAAATATACAGACCGGCTATGTCACGATGAATTTCGCTGCCTCGGCGGGCGGTGTGTCGAAGCAATCATTCTCGGTGACGATTTCGAATGGACCGATCAACTGCAACCGATTGCACCTGTTCTGAACTAATAACACAGTCACAGTTGTGACGACATCGATTTGACCTTCGAAAGCATGTTTTAAGATTCAAGTAATTAAAATTAACACTTTTTTATCGTAATACTGTTTAAAACATCAAAAATATTCTTTTACTAGGTCCTGTTAAGCGCTAGTGTCCCCGCTAACTCAGTGTACTGTCAACGATCACTGCGTTAAGCAACTTTCGCTATGACTGGTCAGGAATGGGTGACCACTTTGTGGCATTTACATTTGCGAGCGTTTCCGTGCTTCAGAGGGCACGTTAATCCGTTGGTCCTGGTTGCCAGTAACATGGCAGTCGTTAAGCCAACTTCAAGTCCATATGGGTGGCTTAAAACATTTCAACAGCAGGTAGCCACAACTCACCACCACCGATTAAGTGGAACAGGAATACACACGATGAAAAGTGGGTATATAATATGCCTCTAACACCACTTCGAGGATAAGGCGTGATGGATAAACACATAAATAATATATTGCTAGAAAGTAGAAATACAATATATTGCGTCAATCATAATATGATACCGATTCGCACATAAAGTATCCAACCTAGTTATTCAGCCATGTCAGCATTCGCGCAGGTAAGCTATGTGAAATGATATGTTTGCATTCAGTTCAGAACCGGACCTTGTCCATTCAGTATTCATTTCCTACGATCACATAAACCGCTCTTAAATCGTAGAGTACAACCTACAAGTACTACTTAGATTAACCCTTTTAATACAGATTTTTTTTATAAATCACTAGATGACCCCCCCCCCCCTACAGCTTCGCTCGTGGAATATTTTGACCTCCCGTCGCACCTATTTAATCCCGTCGCTAATAAATTCTACAATGATGCATAAAAATTTACCCGATTGGTAGACATTTATGACTACTGCTCTGCTCCCCAGTGTAGTAGCGTAATGATATATAGCCTTCCTCGATAAATGGGCTACCTAAGACAAAAAGATTTCTTCAAATCCGACCAGTAGTTCCTGAGATTAGCGCGTTCAACCAAACAAACAAAAAACAAACAAACTCTTCAGCTTTATAATATTAGTATAGATTATCTTCATCCACGGGTTGCCTGGTATTGCACTTGGCAATAAGGCCATTGTACATTTGAAAACCTGTATTCAATAGTCATTTAAGTATTAATTGGTGTACTAATGAACTATTTTTCAATTCTATTCTATAAATAAAGTACATATTTTCACGCTGTATCCCTGACGGGGTAGTCAGAGAGGACACCAGGCTACGCGATCCATGCATACTTCTCTCGCTTCCTGCATATTATTTAATTACTTCATACATGCACGTAAAAATAAAGTAAAAATAAATAAGGTAAGATGAAAATTAAACTACTCTTCAATACCTATTAACTTTATCCATTTTTTAATTATGATTGAGCATTCTCAGCAACGGGCCGACACATCTGCTCGGTCAAATCGAAAATAAACCAGGATACTGAAAAAAAAAACGATTTTAATCCTTATTATTATTGTCAACTAGCTGACCCGCCCGGCTTCGCCCGTGACATACTTCGAACCCCGTGGCACCCATTTAATCCCGTTGTTTATTAAATTTACGATAATGTATGAACATTTTCCAAATTACTTGATTACTTCTCCGCTCTCAAGCACCTACTACGCCCGCGCCCGCACGGCCCGGTCGAATTTTCGTTACATGAAATTAATTTATATGCGCATTTTTTTGATATTGCCATATCGCCTAAGATATTCATTTAATTTGCAAAGTTGAAAGGGACAAAATAATCTTCATAAAATGCTGAAACCAACCAACATATTAAAAATGATAAGGATTAATAATGTATTTGTGTAAATAGCCTTTAAATTACCGCTTTATTAATGCTGTTTTTTTAAGTATTAAAATGGATATAGTACGTTATACTTAAGAGATAGACATATACCGTCGCGAACATTTTTGTAGACCTATATTAGATACACAATTCCACAATACATTATTTTGTTATATCTCAAAGGGTTTAGGCAGCGTTTTCGTTAAAAGCTCCCAGACGGCTCATTTTTTTCGACACCTCCAACATATATCGTTATAATTTAGTTAATGTATACAAAAACTTAACAAAATATACATAAAATCCTTCTATAAGAATCACTCTATCTATTAAAGAAAACATATCTTTAAAACTAGTACTATAAGATATATATATGCATACATAGGGACAAACAGCGAAAAACGACTTTGTTTTATAATATGTAGTGATGTCAAATGTGTGTAATTGAAAAGTCGGTTAGATGTCTAATTGAAAATTTTTACATGAATTTGTTTTCGATAACCTTGTGTAGAACCTCAAAGAGTAAACTGTCTCAGGGCTGTTAATGGGGTGGGTAACACACACGTCTTTCCTATTTCTTATATCAAGGAGCCCACACGTACTGAAGAGCAGTTGAATTCTGGAGTGAAGTGACTTGGCGTCAACTCCAAGCTCACAATAAACCATCGAGAGAAGGTCGCAGGGTGGGACTGAATGCGGAACGTGTGATGCAGAGGCCTATGCCCAGTACTTTTCTGTGAAAAGTAAATTTGATTAATCAATTGAATTACTACCTATCTCAATCGATTAATCAAATTACTTAGTGTAATAATCAAATGAATTATTAATTCCACCTTATACAACCCTACTAATATTATAAATGTGAAAGTTTGTAAGAATGGATGTTTGATACTCTTTCACGTAAAACAACTAAATGGATTTTAATTAAACTACTATAATATAGCTTATACATCAGAATAACACATAGACTACTTTTTATCCCGGAAACAAGTTCCTGTGGGAAACGGGAACGGGAAAACTTCTGTACGCGGGCAAAGCCGCGGGCGTCTACTAGTCCTATATAAATATATCATCATCATCCTCTTGCCCTTGTCCCAATTTACTTGGGGTCGGCGCATTATGTCTAAATTCCATACTGCAAAATGTTTTGGCTTGGTTTTTATGGCCGCCAGCCTGACACCAACCCTCCTTGATTATTATTCATAATCTATAGGATATATAAATATATCCTGTAGATAATTTATTCTACACATTCTATATTGTATCGACTTACCTGGTAAATCTCCATGTTCATCGTGACATAATTCCCTCATGTTCGAACAAATTGATTCTTTCATTCTGTTCTGAGTACAAACACGGAATGGCCTGTCGACATTTTTATTTATTATTTTCAGGGCAAAAAGTACCCCATGTCACATTCTGGAGTTCAATTCAACTATATAAATTTAAAAAATCCGGAGTACCTATTGATTCCTTATCATGTGAACGGAGAACAAACAAACAGGAGTTTTCATTTATAATATTTATAGTGTACCCAGATGACCTCTTTGTGAGTTTTCCCGTACCCATTTCCCACGGGAACTTGTTCTTGGGATATTAAGTAGTCAATAGCACTCAGGGATAATATACCTAAAAGAATTTTAAAATCGGTTCAGCAGATCCAGAGATTCCCCGCAACGTCACAAACCCACAATTTACATTTACATCTTCATAGTATTAGTATAGCTGGAAGTTTAAATTTACCTGACCAATTCCCAGCACGTCAACATTTCATCTAAACAATCGGAAACATTATAGTTTGCACGTATTTTATAATCGAACTTCATTGGTACATAATATCTATTAGGATAATCTGAATTTTGAGCATTTGTCGAGTAATAAGCTGAAAAATAAAAGTAACTTTTGATTAGAATTTATCTGTTATTGTTCCAAGAAGGAATTGTCTATCATAAAACGCGGGGTATTTTGTACGACATTGTTACTCCAAAGACCTTATTCTCTATTCAAGAAATACCTCTAAAGCATATAAATATTTATAATAAGTATTGTGAGACATTTTTTATACAGCGCCACCTAACCTAAAGTAAGTTAATATAAGCTTATGATACAACTGATAAACATTCTTACTTATATATTTCTGCGTCTGTCTATTTCAACACGGCAATGGGCTCACCACCTATTACGTGGGACAGGAATCCACACGGTGAAAAGCGGGCATATAATATGCCTCTGCCACCCCTTCGGGGATAAGGCGTGATGGATATATATATAATATATATATACATAGGAAACACATACACATGCATTGCAAAGGAGGGAAGAGAAGTTACTTTCTTTCCTCCTCAGCTTTTCTACTGATTGATTTCGATGCATGTTCCAAAGCTCTATAACTTCACCCGGGACTTTTTTTTTTTGTATACTACGACATGGCAAACAAGCTTACGGGCCTACCTGGTGTTAAATTATTACCGTCGCCTATAGACACTTGCAATATTAAGGTTAACACTACAAGTGCGTTGCCATCCTGGGGCCTCAGATGATATGCTTTCCATGCCCAGTAATTACACTGGCTACCTTTCCCTTCAATTCGAAACACAGCAGATTGCGCCACGGCAGAGATAAGAAAGGCCTACCCAGACGACCCTACATGCGTGTCTACCGAATTCGAGGTCGGTATAACTTTACAGATTTTAGGCATTGCTGTAGATCCTGGTTTACAAAAGTCACAGTAATAAAAATGCGAATGGGACTAGTCTCAGAAACAAAAAACTAAATAGTATATACAGCCTCATCCTATTTGGCTCTTACAGTTTCTTAAAAATAAATCTTATTTCATTTTTTAACATCGGAACTAAAAATGGCGATCTCTTCGGTAAAATGTATGTATTGCAAACATTGGGATGCATGTACACGTGGTGAGCCTATTGCCGTGTTGCAATAGACAAGCGATGGTTGTGGCGACCTGCTGTTCAAAATTTTCAAGCCACCAATAAGGCCATCAACTTGGCCTAACGACTGTTGTTACTGGTAACCGTATCAACACGGCTTAACGTGCCTTCCGAAGATAAGAAACGCTCGCAAATGGAAATGCCACAAAGCCCTTCTGAGTACCAGCCACACCGAAAGTTGCATGATTTGGTAAAACAAAATACAGAAATTATATAAACGATAAAGTTTGTAAGTATTGATGGATGTTTCTATCTCTTTCATGCAAAATCTACTGATTAGATTTTGATGAAACTTTACAATAATATAGCTTACACATCAACACATTGCCTATTTTTAATCCCGGGAACAACATCCTGTGGGAAACGGGAACGGGAAAACTTCACCACGCGTGTGAAGCCGCGGGCATCAACTCGTAATACATAAATGACATACGTACAGTGGTAGAGATATATAGCTACAAATACAACGGCACTTGTTTTACACTTCATATTTAAAATCCATTAGTAGTGCGCGTCTATGCATTGCAAAATACCAGCTGAACAGAGTGAAAAAAATTGAAAATACATTGTCTCAAGCTATAATTGCTAAATGGTAATTAAGTTAAGTACAATCACGAATCATCGTTAAACTTGAATACATCGATTAAATCGTAGATTAACTGACATCAGTGTCCATTATGTTGTCATTTTATAGAACTAATTAATGTGAATTCCCTATCTTTTTTCCAAAAAGAACAAAATCGAGTCCGTTTGTGAATCCGGGAATGTGAGGTTGCAAAGTATTTAAATATAAAAATCTTAGTTATTTATCATTTTTAAGGTTATATTTAATGTTAATGTTAAGTTGAGTTCATATAGTAGTACACCATTCTGTTCATGAAATTATATTAGCTTCTTTCTGAATATAAAAATATCGATATACGCATATATCGTAGTTAGTAGTTAGTTAGTAAAAAAATATTCGAAATATCGTTTATATTATGAGTCTAGTGAGCTTATAAATCATTTAATATTATATTACGCGCTGGGCGCCAAAGATCTCAGAACGATCTTCGTCTAACTGTCCTGAGGCAGGCTCAAGGTGTTGGCGCAATGTGAACTCGTGTGCACATTCTTGGGCAGGGGTCTGGGGGCCGAGTGTACTATTGACAATCCGTAGAATAGAACCAGAATCGCTGTATTAGCTGTCAAAATGTTAGTAGACTATAAAAAATGTCACTGACTAGCGGCCATTGGCGCGGTACGTGTGACCAATAAAGTCTATTGGAATACGATTGTAGTGGTGGCTTGCAATTGAGCGTCAATTTCGGATCTTTTTCGACTCGATTGAAATAGCAGACATGGCCCCCCTGGTCGGAGTTAGCGACCAAGGCTGATCAGGTTCCCTGTGATTTCATTTCAAGGGCTCACCACGTTCCCTGATTATACATATTCATCGAAAAAAATGGTTAATAATTAAATAAATAACACAACTGAAATATGAAAATATTTAAGTACCTATGTACTTATTCTAGGCACATCGATCGAAATGGCTATTTATAAACACCATTAAAATATGTCAAGTCGGGAGCGAACGACAATCCATTACGTACTTTACTTTAGAATGCATATTTGATGAGATACTCCATCGATTGACCTGGTGTCTCATATTCAATGACCTTTACAATAATGCTTTTATGCTGGGTAAGCGTAGTACCACGGATAATTTCTTGACTAAAGTTATGCAATTTTACAGCAAATCAATTTAACAAAACTAAACAGAATCATTGCACGAAACTCACACACAGAAAGCTTTATTTGTCATCTTTATCGCTTATTTTGAAATACAATTTAGTTGTTTTTTATAATGCTGCCGGTCAATGATGACAATATTGCAAAGTCAAGATTTTATTTTATTTATTTTAAATATTTATAGCTCTGAATTTTTCATATAAGCTTTTCAATGAAACCCCTCAACTGATCCTTTTATTGCTACATTTCATAACAGATAATGAAAACCTGTAAGAAATTGTGATCAAGTCATGTTGAGAAATATTCTGATCACCTAAACAATCTGACTCCAACTTTAGTCATAAACTTATACATAATGGAGATGTTGAACTACCCTTTCTAATGTCAATACGTCTATCTGGCACACCTTTGAATTTTATTAGGTCTCTCCCCTCGTTTTACAGAAGCTTATTTATGGAGGTCAAAAGGTTTTTGTTCTAGATTTGGATTAGATACTTTAGGTTACCTACTTACCTGTTTGTTGTGTTTTATAGACAACTAGCTGTCCCGCCCGGCTTCGCCCGTGACATACTTCGAACCCCGTGGCACCCATTTAATCTCGTTGTTTATTAATTTCACAATAATTTATAACATTTTCCAAATTCATTGATTACTTCACCGCTCTCCAGTACATAAGGCACGGGCCGGTCGAATTATGGTTACACGAAATTAATTTCTTTGCGCTTTATTTTGAATCTGCGATAATTCGTAAGGTATTCATTTAATTTGCAAGGTGGAAAGGGACAAAATAATCTTAATGAAATGCTGAAGCCAACTAACGTAGTAAACATGATAAGAATTATTAGCATATTTGTGTAAATAGCCTTCAAAAAACCGCTTTATAATTAATTGATGGTTTTTTAAAGTATTAAAATGGATATAGTATGTTATTCTTATGAGATAGACATATGTCGTCGCGGACTTTTTTGTAGATCTATATTAGATACACAATTGCACCATACATTATTTTGTTATATCTCAAAGGGTTTAGGCAGCGTTTTTGTTGAAAGCTCCCAGACGGCTTATTTTTTCCGACACACCCAACAAATATCTTTATAGTTTGGTCAATGTATACAAAAACTTAACAAATTATACATAAAAACCTTCTATAAGAATCACACAGACTATTTAAAAAAAACCGCTTCGTAATTCGTTTCGTAGTTTTAAAGATCTAAGCATACATAGGGACAGACAGCGAAAAGCGACTTTGCTTTATAATATGTAGTGATAAACCACGAATGAAAAATTAATTGTTAGAAAGTAGGGCTCGGGATTGCGGTACACATGGATAATGAATAAATAATACTCTGATATTTTTCAAAAATATTTGTCACATTTAGTAATGGCGCTATAAAACTGAGATCCAATCCAACACAATTAGGATAATTAGTACTGGAGGTGTTTGCTAAGTGGGTCATTGCGGAAATATGTGTGCACATAAATATCAATTCGAGCATCGAATGCATCGAAATCGAATGTTCAAATCGCTATGCATTAATCTGTAATTAGCTCCATAGTAAGTTAGCTTGCGCTCCTGAGATGGTGATCAAATATCAAATATTATTATATCTATAATGACTAAGTACCTATCTGTTCATCGCATACAATCTAGACAAGGAAATAGCCTTAAGATAAGAAATTTTTTTTTTTCGCGTTTATGATATTAGTAGGATACCTAGTATTTTTCCTACTTATCTGTACCTGATGGGGTGATTTCCGTATCTTCCTGTTAACAAGGAAATAGTTACATGCGAGTGCTACTATTTCTTAGGAGTCACCATTTTATGCAATTGTTGAAATGTGAGTATTAAGAAGTATGTTTTTATTGTTGTAAGAAACTTTAACAGAAATTAAACGCTGTGCGTTATTTTAAATATCTCACAGACAAATCATGAAACAGCAATTGCCTCTGGTAAAAGAAAAATTACCTAAAAACCTATGTGAATTATGCAAGTACTAGTTGACGCTCGCGGCTCCGCACGCGTGGTGAAGTATTCCCTTTCCTGTTACCCACAGGAATTTCTTCCCGAGATAAAAAGTAGCCTGTGTTATTCTGATATTATGTGTAAGATATATTATTGCAAAGTTTCATCAAAATCCATTTAGTTGATTTTGCGTGAAGGAATAACAAACATCCATTCTAACAAACTTTCGCGTTTATAATATAAGTAGGATAGTATGGACAAGAATTAAGAATATTTTTTCAAGAAAAAATGACTTTGACATACAAGTAAATATAGTACAGGGCTTTAACCTCAAACATTTTTAAAGAAAATAAAAACATTAGCTTCTAATAGATTGACCTAAATGTCAACTGGCAATGTATGAAGCGTTATGAAGTCATTAACTTGGCTCGGAAATAAAGACGAGCTTGACACACACAGACAGACTGTAGGCGTGTCTCACGTACCTATTAACACAACAAATCAGTAAATGTGTACCTATACCTACATATACACAAGAACTATCTGAGTCCCACGGCTTTTTCCGTGACTGACTTCAACCCCCATGTCATCCATTTATATAATACGAGATAATTATATTACCAGGAATTAAAATCCCACCGAGTAAAAAGAAGTAATAAAATATAAATCAATGAATGAAAATCAAACAAAGTACGGCACTTAAGTCTTATACGCTGTTTTTCTGACTGACATTAAAGAACTTGTTTATTTTTCATTATCATAAGCTATATACTAGATTGAAGTCATTTAAATTTCGTCAAATATTATTTACCTCTGCCAAGAATAATAATTCTGAGTCGATAACCAACCAGCTTGGCTTAACTTAGTTAAATAAACATGTTGTTAACAAAATTCTATCTAGGTTTAAAGAGATTTTTTTTTATTTCTCCTAAAAACTTACAGTTTACTTAAAATGAGATGATAACATTTCACCACTTTAAATTTTTCTGCAATGACTTTTGGTGCAATGGTTACATTTCTTGTACACATTTTTTTAATTTACTCCTATAGATATTCATGTTGTCAATCCTTTTTATGATATTGGGTAATTTATTGTAAAGCTGTGCTCCATCAAACAAAATCGCCTTTTTGCCGTAGTTAGTGCGTGGGTGAATTAACTGTATTTTGTCATTGTTTCTTAGGAAGTGACCACTTTTTCATTTTTAGGTAGCTGTGTATTTGTTTGAATGGAGTTCGAAGTAATTTTTTTAACTAAATTGCATGTTGTGTATATGTAGTTGTTTTGTGTTTAATAATTTTGTTTCTTGATATATTTGAAAGTTAGGTAGTGATAGTGAAATAGTGACTAAACTTGTCATAAATACTATATTGTCTTTAGTTGCCTGAGGTTGCCTGACGTTTATACCAATACCAAGTGGCACTGTCCGTCACAGAATGATTGGCTTTTTAAAGTTCTTTTAAAGAGCCAATCAATCAATCATTTTTTTTCTTTAAGTTTCTTCTCTTTAAAATTAAAAATTCATAAACCATTTTCTAGTACGTACCTATACTTACTTACTCCTTGAAAGAATGTTAAAGTAGCCTGGGAAAAACAGAAACAATAATTTAATTATACCGTTATACAACATAGATGAGAGAAACTCTGAAATAACATTGTTTAAATATTATAATTGTACTGTTATAATGTATTATGGTAGTTCCCGTTGACCTAGAATCACGAAATTTGGCACAAAGCAAGGTCTTACAGAAGATATAAATAAAAAAATATAAAAAATAAAATAAGTTGAAAATTAATGTTTCAATAATTTTCATGAGCAATCTGCTCTCGTGGTTTTTACATGTGGGTCCTGACTACTTTTACCCTCTACTTTCGCATAATAAATATTCCTCACTCTTTCTGTAGACGTGTTCAAACCAACAGAGCACGCCCCTTTCCAGCTTATTACTGACACTTTCCTTCAAACCTGCCATATTGCGTACCACTTCGTTATCTATTTCGTATGTATTAATTTCTGAAAGAATAAACCGATAATATTGTTGTTTATGGTGTTGCGTGTTGTCGAGATAGTTCTTGTTTGCCTGTATGTAACACAAAACGACGTAAAATAATTATTATGATGCGTTGTTTAAAGCGACGTGCTACAATATGAACTAAGAATTATTGGTAAATCCTTTACCTCCTTTATTATTGTTTAATAAACTAACTATCTTTACGCTACCTGTATCCCTGATGGGGTAAGTAGTCAGCCAGACTTCTTTCTCATTCTCCAGATACTTGTTATACACGAACGTCTGAGTTTCCGAGTACTTTTGACCTTTCCGTTTTTGAGCTGTCTGCTCACCTGACTTCTTCTACACTCTAATTACCCACAATAAATATTCGTCAATCGTGTCTCATTCATTGATTATTAATTATTAATTAATGAAATTCCAAAACTATATTTTCCTCACGGATATTGGAAATACCACAATTTCTTAATAGAGTATCACAGTTTTTGTAAAAACCCGACAATAAATATACTTAAATAGGTAGCCTATTGTAATATATCTTACACGCGTAAGCACACAGGTGTAAGGGGCTACATTTAGATCTTCAGGGTCTAATTGAGTACATCTGCTGACTAACGGACGACGCAGGTGTTGGTTACGAGGCTGGGCGGTATCTCTGCAGTCGCTTCCAATGATGCCAAAAATTAAAAGCCTAACAGTTCCTGGCAAGCCAGAAATTGGGAGCAACTAGGAAAACTCTTAAGATAAAAAGAGAAAGAAGATTTTTTGTAAGCACCCGTTGACAAATATTGGAGACAATTGAAATTGCATTGTTAGAAGTTTCTTCTAACAATGCAATTTCAATTTGACTGCCTCGGTGGCGCAGTGGTAGTGTATGCGATTGCCGTGACTGAGGTCCTAGAGTCGATTCCCAGGTCGGAAAATATATTTGTGTGATCCACAAATGTTTGTTTCGGAGTTGGGTGTTTCATACATGTCGTTTTATTTTGTTCATTGTTATAAATTTTGACATACATGTCAAGATTTATTACTATGTCAAGACTCAATACAAAGAAAATAAGTATTTAGTCAAAGAACTCTACTTCTTTTTGCGAGTGAAAATCCTCATGTAGGGTATGTCGGACTCCTACCGACTAAGCTCACACGCGGCGCTACCATCTGCCAATGGCTGTGAGTCCCGGCTGAGCCCTCGAAAGGAAAGACCCAAGACTTGATCCGCTGCCGCGGCCTCGTCTCAGGGGGATTCGAGTGTAATCCAGTTTCTTTAATGTCTAAATGTTAACCCTGTCCCTTACTAGACCACTAGGGTAAACCTGTATCATAAGAGACAAGTCTATAGTTGATAGAGATAACAGAAATTAAGTTTAAGTAAATACCGGAAAATAATATGCAGGTGTGTACTTTTCAATAAAACGATAGTTAAACCTTCTATAAACAATTAGCGCGAATAACATACTGCGCCATATTATTTTGTTACATAACATCAGCAGCAGATGATAATAATTTACAACAACTTATGTACCATAGATGTATTTGAAATTTAACTATGTACCTCCACACTTTGTCCCTAACGGGGTAGTCCGAGAGGCCAGATCACCGGACTTTGCGACCCATGCATATTTCTTTCGCTTCCTACAGATTCATTAATCATTTCATACTGCAAGTCTAAGTAAGAAATTTTCAAAATTAAAGAAATAATAATAATATCGTTTTACATGAGTACCAGTCACCTGGGATGGAACCCACTTTAGCTATCTGAAATCTCACCCTTGCCTCGCCACGGCCAGCCAGAGAATGCAACGGCCATGAAGGGGTGACGTCGAATGTACCTGACGTCATTCGTAAATAGCCATTTCCCGTATAGGCAAATCGCAGAAAATGTCATGTCAAATGTCACACTACAAAAATATTGTGTTAGTGGGTAAAAGCCCTATACACTCGCTTAGGGTGTATACGCGTCCGGGTAGTGTGGTTTGACATTTATTGAGCTGGATTATAAAAAAATAGCGTCGATTCCAAAAAAAATGTTTCTTTTTATGTCTGTCTCTAATTTGGCCCACTAAGACAAATGATGTAATACTGCATTTTTCACTCACTGCGCTCAGTAGTCTAATTGCGCAAGAAACAGCAGCACTCGGTGCAAAAAATACTTTTGCTCACTTGTTGAACAAATAACTATTATTACTTTTACATATAAATTAACATGTTATTTATGGACATACATATGAAAAATAAAAAATACGTTTAAAGTTTCAAATATCAAGAAATGAATGAAAATACATATAATTAAAAACACTAAAATTTCTTTTAGGTTTGTGTTGTAGCAAAAGATTATTTAAATTCAAAAAAGTAACAAACTTATTATATACTTTGTTAACGGTTTAGCGAGCTTGATTCATAAATTCTCATCCAAAAATACTAATGACTCTTACGGTTTTTCTTTTTATTTTCCTTTTCTTTTAATTTCCTGTGAATTTCTTTTTAACTGTCGCAAAGAAAACAATAGTCAAATTATATAAGTATTTTCTGAGGTTTTGTGACACTATTACAACATGACGACGTGTACTGCAGTTTTTTTTATATAGATAGATTAGTTGTCGCCCGCGGCGCCGCACGCGTTGTGAAGTTTTCCCGTTCCCGTTTCCCACAGGTACTTGATACCGGGTTAAAAAGTAGCCTATGTGTTATTCTGATGTGAAAGCTATATTATTGTAAAGTTTCATCAAATCCATATATTTTGCGTGAAAGAGTAACAAATGGATGTTTGTACACATACAAACTTTCGCGTTTATAATATTAGTAGGATTACTCTGTATTTAAAAGGTTTAATTTAGAGGTGATATTATTTCTATCTTATCAGTCTCGCCTTTATAACTAAAGAATTGGCAACATACTGTACGCCCACATTTCACCGCCACCGTAAGCATTTTAGTCCCACGTAACAGATTGTGAGCCTATTGCTTTGTTGAAATGGACAGACAATATATTTCTAAATACAAACATATTATATATGTATAGGAAAGAACTAAACTCCAAAACACACATTTGTGGAATATACAAATATTTCTTCCAATCCCAACCCTAGATTCGAATCCGAGACCGCAGTGCGGCTGTCGTATGCTTACACCACCGAGGCATCCAATGGATTCCATTTCATTGACACATTCAGATAAATGTTCAGAAACAATTGGTTGCATAATTATTTTACAAAGAAACGACGTAATACATTAGTGTAACCTGTAACAATAACACGCACAAAGTAGTAAACACCCATCATTTATGAATACCTCGGAAACATCCTACTATACTACATTGTAAATAATGTATAATAATGTATAATAAAACTATGTTCAATAAATAAAGCAGAAGTGTCCGCTTGTAATATCTAAATAACAGCTTTTCACTAAATATTTACATATTGTGAATATATATCCAAAAAACCTGTTCTTTTTTTGTTTGTCTATCAGTAATCTCCCGACAGGACTGATTTAGATGTGACTCACCGGTAGACGGCTGATATTATAGGGAAAAACTTAGACTTTTATATCAGAAAATATAATTAGGGTTCCCTGCAAAAAATATATAATGTTTAAAATGTACTAAAACCAAATACATTTTTTTTTCGTTTGACTGTTCGTAATTTTCTTTATTTATTTTGACGTGACTTTCACTAGTAGATAGCCAACGTTATAAGGAGTAACTTTCACTGTGTTATCAAAAAAGAATTAGGGTCCTAAATAATGTGAAATCTCCAAAATGGCGGGAAATATTAAGCGTACGAAGTCGCGGACATCGCCTAGTACAAAATAGTACGTGACTAAGTACATGACCATAAACTTTGTAAACGAGTTACGTAGCCGGAGATAAAAACAAGTCAATACTCGGATGAATCCTCATTACTAATGTCGTATTTATCATTAACACCTATTTAATTAGTGCTAAGTGACGCTAACGTTAATAAATATCTCATCTGTATGACGAACAGGTGATATTAGGGTCGGCAGCGCGAGTGCTGCACCTCTGATGTTACAAACGTCCATAGGCTACGGTGACCACTTTCCATCAGGTGGGCCCGTATGCTTGTCTGCCAACTCAGTGGTATAAAAAAAGAAAAAAAACACTCTAAAGTTATATCGCAATGCAACTGGTCGACTCTTCTCGTGACCATAGGACTGGACACTTTCTCGCTCAGAGAATAAGCATTTCCATACAACGTGGCAATGCAGCCAGCCTTATGGGAACCTTACCAGTTGATTTTGATGGGGAGGAATTCTTCGACACCTAGTCGGAGCATCATTGTCAGTCTTGTAATAATCCCCAACCTCTTTATTTTTGTACGTTTTCTGTAAAATGTTAAACTTTAATAAATTAAATGTTTACATTAATTAATACTTGTTATCTAAAATTAAATATATTATAAACAATGTGTAAGCTAGAGGCCGTTGTAGTCGTAATAACTAATGGAAGCATTTTTGTACTCCTACTACTCGTAATAAACTTCAAAACCGTACTAAATTATAAAAATGACTTTTGCTTTACACATTAATATAAGAGATAGTATTATAACATAATAGAAAACTTGAACTGTTTGTTTCTTGTTTTGAAAGTAGAGGGCAGAAGGAGTCAGAGTAGGCCGAGACTTACATATAAAAACCACGTGAGCAGACAAAAACGGAAAAGTCAAAAGTACTCGGATACCCAGATGTGCTGCCATGCCATGATGTATGAAGCGATTAATGAATCTACAGGAAGCGGAAGAAGTATGCATGGATCGCGATGCCTGGCGCGCTGTCAAATTCTCTGACTACCCCGTCAGAGAATTTGACAGCGTGAAGAAAGTTAAGTTAAACTGTTAGAACATTAAGTAGGTATTTCGGTGTTTACATGAATTGCATTTAGTGTTAAACCAATTACGATTCATGATCATGACATAAGTTTTCACATGAGTAAAACATACCCATTTGTAATTTATTGTGGTATTCGGGTCTTTTTCGAGTCTAATTAATATTTTTTATTTGTCTACTTATGACCACGGCTATTGCAATAAAACCAAAAATCGTTTCGTCGTCAGTTTAGCAAAGTTTCAAAAACAAGCTTGTAATAATTTTTTTAAAGGAACCATAATTTTGCTACGTAATTCCTCTTTTTTACATTTTCAAGCAATGTCATCCACTTCTGACCTAAGCTATGATACAAATTTCAAGTATCTAGTTTATTTATGTTACTTTAAAATCAATTACAAAATTCCACCCAGAAGGAATAAGAAAGCAAGGTAATAAATACATGGTAATAACGATAAGACGAGAAAAATACCTAAAACTATAATGAATAGATATTATTTGTACCTATTGATGGAACATAAATAACTTTTTATAAATTCCCAACTATTAGTCATTATAAACTTAATTTTTCCATAAGATAAATTTGTTATTTTACTGTAAATTTTTACAACTTGTGTCCTATCGCAATATTAATTTTTTTATTGTCTTACTTTATAAATTCGTTGAATACGGAAGCGAGCGAAGCGAGCCGACGAAAGTATTCGTTTTAAGGCCACTGGTACGGGAAAATGCTATCGATGTCCGACCGTTCGTCCGTCCATTCAGTTTACCTAGTTGCGTAATTTTTCATCGGATTTGTATGCAACTTGGTATGGACAATCCTTGATATAGCCAAAAACTTTAAGAGAGGGGGTTTTTCGATCGGGGGGGAAATGGAGGCAGGGGAGGGGACATGGTCCCGTAGTGGTTGGCTAGGGTGCTCAAACCTGTATGGGGTGATATAGGCTTGAAGTGTGCTGCTGGGCCAAGCGTTTTTATTTGTATATTTATTTTATTTTTTTAATTTAAAAAAATGTGCATGGTACCTCATGGGTGCGAAACAGGAAAGCCATGCATGCTCTCTACTAATAATAATTAACACATTAACCAAAAAATGTTTAGCCTTTTTCCTCAATTTACTACGAAGTCTACGGTTCCCAGAACCACTAGTTCAGCATCATTATAAGTAAATAACTTCAGTTAAAACAACTCAAACAAAATAAGAAATTAAACGAAAATCAAGCTAAGATCTAGGGAAGAAAAGGTGAAATTGAAAACATTATTCTACAATCTTTTGTCCTATTAAAACAATAAACCTTATTTTCACATACATATATAATATAATGACCGCTGTAACGAATCTCAAAATAAAGTAATTTATAAAATTAAATTTTAAATAAAAATACGCAACAAATGCGGGAAAAATATAATTTAGTATACAGCTGTATCAAACGACTTTCGTATCATTTATGTAAACTTGATATAATTTTTGATTGTAAACTGCCAATAATGTGACGCAATGTAAAATTAATTAGGGTGAGTATGCGTCATGTCACCGTGTGGGACAGAACTACGTCACTAGCGGCTGTCAACTCGGGTCGCGCTACAAAATGTAGTGGTGGATGCCACACGCCTCCATACGTAAACCAATCTTCGTCACAGCCAGTCGTTGTCATTATCAACTACCTATAACCGATATCAGCAACATAAGTGCTTACTTAATTTAATAATATAATACTTACTAAATATTGTGAGTGCAATTTAATTCATGAACTGAGTTCAGTTGTGTTATTTTAGTGTTGTGTGTGTGTGAAACTTGTTACCGGTATCGGATATCGCAGTTTTCTAACTAGCAACAGGTAAATTTATAAAATTTTTTTTTGTTAGGAACTATTCAGTAATTGTTTAAACTAACTAGTTATTCTAGTTATTTGAAGCGCTCGTGGCCCCGCGGTCTCAGTGTTCGGTAAACGATCACTGAGGTACGCAATTTTCACTATGGCTGGTCGTCGGATGGGTGACCACTTTGTGGCATTTACATTTGCGAGCGTTTCCGTGCTTCGGAAGGCACGTTAAGCCGTTGGTCCCGGTTGCCAGTAAAATGGCAGTCGTTAAGCCTGGTTGAAAGCCTTATAGGCGGCTTAAAAAAATTCAACTGCAGGTAGCCACAATCTGCGTCTGTCTATTTTCAACACGGCAATGGGCTCACCACCTATTACGTGGGACAGGAATCCACACGGTGAAAAGTGGGCATATAATATGCCTCTGCCACCCCTTCGGGGATAAGGCGTGATGGATATTTATTTTTTTTATTTATTTTAGTTATTCTTTTAAACGAATATTTAATAAAACTCTTAGGTATACTGTACTGCAAATAATACAATATCTGTATGTATAAAAGTTTAAGCATCTAAGAAAAGTTGTTATTTTAAACACATTACATTGAGCCGAAAAAAGGCTTTTATTTATACCGAAAGTTGATCAACAGAGCAGCTTAGGGAAGTTAGGCAACCTACGTGCAACGTGAAAACCAAATTATAAATGTTTGATATGTAAAAACTGCTTACTTGAAAAATACAACCCAAAGCTACATTGACACGTGGTGCAAGATATTTTAAAATTTTATACATAACTAGGTAACACCTCACTGCTTCGCCCGTGACACACTTCGAACTCCCGTTGCACCCATTTAATCCCGCCGCTTATAAATTCTACAATAATATATAAAAATTTGCCCGATTTGTAGACATTTATGACTACTGCTCCGCTCTCCAGGGAAGTAGCGTGATGATATATAGCATATAGCTTTCCTCGATAAATGGGCTATCTAACACAATAATATTTTTTTAAATCCGACCAGTAGTTCCTGAGATTAGCGTGTTCAATCAAACAAACAAACAAACTCTTTAGCTTAATAATTTTAGTATAGATTATTCTTTACACTATTTTCCTGCTACAGTGATGATGGTGGATCCACTTTAGATTCTCAAATACCAATATTTGTAAACCAGTTTCTGAATACTTCTAATAATATATTTGGCGGTCGATATGCGACCTCATCTCGTCCTACTTTGAAATCTGGATGTTATTGAAGTTCTAATGACACAAACTTTCTGCAAGCTGTTTCTATGTGAATTTTAATTTTATTTCTAAATGAAATGTATTAAGTAAAAACCTCACAATAAAAGTACTTATCTTAAAAATGAAATTTCTTATTTTCACTTCTCTTATCTATATTAAAATTATAAAGCTGAAGAGTTGGTCTGGTTGAAAGCTCTAATCTCAGGAACTACTGGACGGATTTGAAAAAATCTTTTTGTGTTGGATAGCCCATTTATAGAGGAAGGCTATAGGCTATATATCATAACGCTACTACCCTGAGGGGCGGAGCAGTAATTATAAATGTTGAGAAATCAAGCAAGTTTTTGTGAAGTTTTGTAGATTTTATAAGCGATGGGATTAAATAGGTGCGACGGGATTTCAATGTATGTCACGGGCGAAGCCGTGGGGTATCACCTAGTTTATATAAATACTTAAAATTTAGTCTTAGGTCGTCGTCTCATCTGTCAGGTATACATAAAAAAATTACTTTATTTTATTAGCTTCTAACTTAAACCTAACACCTTCCATAACTTCACATGCTCCAGACTACAAGATAAACTGACCACAAGTTGATAGGTTACTTGATACTTGCTTTGACCAGCTACTAAATCCCTAGTATTTCCGTTTCCCCTACATGATACTTAATTGCTAACTTAAACTATCCTATCACGAAGGTTGGTTACTACCAACCTACTGGTGTCCATAGTATTGTTGTAACCAAACCCCCGATAACTGAGGGCAAGTCTACTACTAAGTACTATTTAATACCCACCCAATTAAACGCTGAACTATAAACATTATTCAATAACGTCTTTTTAATTTAGTCACCGATAATTCTCGAAGCCTTCCTTATGAAAATAAAAACACGTTTTTGTAGAGCGTTATGCTACAACTTATATTTTATATCTGTGATACATAGATTGATACATATATTACGCGCAACAAACCAATAGTAAATGTTTGTGATGATTCTGCCTAATATTTTTTCTTAGAATTTGTTGTGATTCATATAATCTTTAGCGAACTCTCACGTCGCCGTCGGTTACCGGTAACAATTAATTTAAATAACGGTTATAGTGACGACACAATTTCAACTTTTCAATGCGCAAATATCGTCTGTTATTTACTACTTTAGTTTTGGTAAAGTTAGACTTATAACCGGTGATGATGATAAAGTATGAATGACTGTTTTGATCGGTTATTTATTGGCACCCTTAATAATCTTTTATTTCAAAGAACGATATTAACCTAAAACTCATAAACTAAGTAAGATTCAACGCCAATATCTTGTGGTATCTAAATAACAAGTTTTTTCTGTTCGATGCAACATTTCACCAAAGACATATTGGTTATTGTTCTGGGGAAAAGCGTGATGATTTCTTTTAAACCGCTGAGGTGTCAGATTGGCGTACTTGATCAAAAGTTGTTTCCATAGCTTACTGACGTTTGCAACACCGAGGTGTATTACACGCACTGCCAAATGATTATATATGTATGGCTAACTCAACATAATCTACTAGCTTAAACTACTTAGGTAAAACAGAAAGGCCAAAAGCACGCGGATACCCAGACGTGCATGTAAGGCGATTAATGAATTTGCAGGAAGCCAACAAATTATGCATGGATCGTGAACTACCCCGTAATCTACCCCTTCAGGGATACAGCGTGAAGATAGATAAACAGATCTACTGACTCGGGCATACATTTCGCATTGTAAGAGGTCAGACTACACTTTGTGTCGAAAAATTAAGTTAGTCTGTGTGAAAAAGTAATACAATATATGCTGACAGCTTAACTAGTTAGAAGTTTAAAATAAATAAATATCCATCACGCCTTATCCCCGAAGGGGTGGCAGAGGCATATTATATGCCCACTTTTCACCATGTGGATTCCTGTCCCACGTAATAGGTGGTGAGCCCATTGCCGTGTTGAAATAGACAGATGCAGGTTGTGGCTACCTGCTGTTGAAATTTTTTTAAGCCGCCTATAAGGCCTTCAACCAGGCTTAACGACTGCAATTTTACTGGCAACCGGGACCAACGGCTTAACGTGCCTTCCGAAGCACGGAAACGCTCGCAAATGTAAATGCCACAAAGTGGTCACCCATCCGACGACCAGCCATAGTGAAAGTTGCGTACCTCAGTGATCGTTTACCGAACACTGAGACCGCGGGGCCACGAGCGCTTCAAGAAGTTTAGCTTAGAAGTTTGACTAAATTAAATCCATTTTTTTAATCATCACAAGTAGCACAGCGCGACTTTTGATTAGGCTGTAGGTGTAGTATAGTTGGCTATAAGGAGGAAATATATATATTGAATAGGTATAGGTTAGGGCAGACAGTCAAATTTAGATAAGGAATGACCCTGGTTAGATGACGTACAAATGGAATCTGAATTCTTAGAAAACGGTATCGCCCATTTAAGTGAATGTAAGTTTAAATTCGTCAACCGCTAAGTCTTTATATAATAATCTAAGTTACGAATATAAATTGAGTCTTGCATAACAAATTTTAACCCAATCTACCAAGTAACTGGCCCGAATTTGAATTGGACAGTAAAAAAATTAGCACGTTGTTTTAAATTAACACCCAGTGTGAACAAAATGGTCACACAAATTTACAGGATAACACCATCCTACATGTTTGCGATTACACATACATATTTGAATGTTTTCCAAAATGGATATTCTTAATTTAAATGTTTTGCATTTGAAACGCGCTGTTCATAGAGTAATATGACGTCACTTCAAGTGCTCTGTCGCGAAAAGAAAAATAAAATCTCAGGTTACACAATAACTGCTTACAATTTATTGTTCTGTGCTTATGCAACAAAACGAACGCATATTGTGCATGGTTAACGATAAGGCACGAAGCCAAAGTCTTGAACTTCTTAAACAATGGCTCAAAATGTTAAATATTTAAAATTTCCTGAAGTAGATTTAACTACCTATCCGTATTATTATATTAAATATTGCAATCTAGGCGTAAGTAACAACACCTATCGAATATAACAAGGAAAGGAATGTTTAAAAAATAGTTGATGAAAAAACAATTACAATCACGTAATTCGAGGTTTTTGATTTGTAACAGCATTTTTTTTTATAACAAGCAATCTAATTCTAAATACTTAAATGAAAATAAAACGATGATCATTGATCACATTCTTCACCTCATGGTGATTTAATAAGATATACATCACTAGCACAGTACATATAAAAAAAAACTTATTTATGTAGGTACTTTGTCTCTAGTGCTCAGTTTTACAGAATATAAAATAAAATAAATAAATATCCATCACGCCTTATCCCCGAAGGGGTGGCAGAGGCATATTATATGCCCACTTTTCACCGTGTGGATTCCTGTCCCACGTAATAGGTGGTGAGCCCATTGCCGTGTTGAAATAGACAGACGCAGGTTGTGGCTACCTGCTGTTGAAATTTTTTAAGCCGCCTATAAGGCTTTCAACCAGGCTTAACGACTGCCATTTTACTGGCAACCGGGACCAACGGCTTAACGTGCCTTCCGAAGCACGGAAACGCTCGCAAATGTAAATGCCACAAAGTGGTCACCCATCCGACGACCAGCCATAGTGAAAGTTGCGTACCTCAGTGATCGTTTACCGAACACTGAGACCGCGGGGCCACGAGCGCTTCAACAGAATATAAATAGACAATATAAACTGTAAAAGTGACCATAAATGTCTGAACGTGCATCGTCATATCATTTAACTTTATGTATTTATATTGGCAATATTAAAAAAAATAACCCGTCGATATTTGTGGTTACAAAGTATATTTTATGTATCTGATCTGTCTATCCATGCGTGTAATGATTTAAAATTAAAACAATCATAAAATAAAGTAGTATTTACTTTTAAGTAACTGGAAACAAGGGTTTCTTTTTGCGAACATAAAAACTTAAACAAAAGCAAAATTAGTCCAGTCATCTAGGACTAAGCTCAATTTTGTAATTTATAATTTAAAGTGCCAGAGTCAACTATTTACCGAAAATCTATTTCAAGCCGATTCAAGTGGACTGCCAATTATGATACGATAGGACTACAATGGATTACAAGATAATTAGGTACCTTAATTATGTTACAAACATTACTCAGATGTAGCAAATTAGTGAAATCTTCGACTCATAGCGTCATATTATTTTTTTTTAAATTTGCTTACTCTGGGCTATATAGCGCTGTGTAAAAAAACGCCCTACAATAGGTACCACAGAAGAACTAGGTAGCTAATATACGTAGTTCTAACTCCAAGTATATTTATTACTCACTGGTGGTTTGTGAACATGACACCAGTCATGTACTACTTACTGTTTTTATGGTTTCTGTGAGTAAAACGTACTTCCCAAGTGAAGTAATTCTGAATGAAGACACGAACATCATCCTTAAGCAATAATTCATAACTAAAGAATAGCAAAAAGACATTGCGGCTGACAGACCAATTATAAGTAGACCAGTTCTATCATTCGATTAGTGTTAAAAAGTTAAACTGTGATTGATAATGATGTAACTGACATTGGACGTTTCCGGAAGTCTTTAACTTAGAATTCCCATGGCATAAATTTAAACCCGTCGCGTACATATTACTTTTACAACAATGTATGAATATTTGCCTGATTTGTTGACATTTGTGATTAGTGCTCCGCTTTCCTGGGTAGTAGCGTGATGTTATAGAGCCTATAGCCTTCGTCGATAAATGGGCTGTCCAACAAATAAAGATTTTATTAAAATATGGATCGGTAGTTCTGAGATGTTCAACCAAACAAACAAACTCTTCAGCTTTATAGATTACAATGAATATACACTGTAATAATGTTCTTATCAATTGTTTTTAATTATTTAAAAAATCTGCGAAATGAAAAAAAATCAGCCCTTATAATTTTTACCCACCGAACTGATTTTCCCAAATGCGCTACGCAGTTATAAATTGTTCATTAGAATGTACTCGTATGAACCGAATTTCGTTTCGATAAAGTAGTCTGACGAGCAACTTGCATAACAATTGGCAGATTCTTAAAATGGAATCTACCTAAAATTACGTAATTCTCAGTCGTTAGGCACATATGTTTAAAATCTGGTTTTCACTTACAGTAGCGAGAATATTAACTATTTTTTTAATTATTAATGACCTATGACTTCTAATAATACACTCATTCCATCAATATTTACATAAAAACTTATAAAAAACGAATATACTTAAATACTTTAAAAGAATTTTTATTTTAAAATCTGCATTTATCGCCACTTTGAAACGCACTGTGTTATGTACAAACTATTCGGCATTGACAGTTTTTAATTGTACCTACATTATGTTCTTACAAACTTTTAAATTGATGGACCATCATAATGCCTTTGTCATACTATGTCCAACGCCACAAAAAAAACACAAGCCAGCCTGTAAACTGGGGGCCAAGTCTACTATTTCAAATGCGTCAGAATACAATCGAAATCTTTGCTCAATAGATAGACACTGGTACAATTTTGACAGATTTTCGTAGTCTATTATTACAATCGTACTCCAAGTCTTCTATCGGTCGGCCGATAGAATTCTACTAACACGTACCGCGCCAATGGCCGCTAGACAGTTATATTTTTGATAATCTACTAACATTTTGACAGCTAAAAACAGCGATTCTGGTTCTATTCTACGGCTTGTCAATAGTAGACTGGCCCCCCTGGTGTCTATCAAAACTTCGAAAGATAGTAGAAAGAAAGAAAGGAAGATAATTTGACTGTAGACTCGCATGTTCGATGTTTCATCTTCTTAACATTGAACTCGGTAAGGCTCTTGGAATCGCATTGCGTAATTAGGTCTCGGTCATGCACATAGACCAATTGCTGATGTCGTCTTTTTTCCTCACTGTTGATTTGTTTACTGGACAATAACCTTGATACTGTCCATGGAGGTGCATATAATCTATCTCGCTCTGACGTGCAGCATGAGAGTGAGGTGTAGATTCAAATGAGTGATAAAACGAAAACTTGGGATATACAAGTACCAGCTTTAAATTGCAAAATCGATAAATAGAACTTTTTTCAACAACCATTACAGTATTATAAATAAAAGGTTTTGGTTTTATTATCATGATTATGAAGTGTCTGTGTGTAATCCCAAATTAATAGCTTTTCACACAATGCATATGAAAGTAGATATTTCATTTTAACGGGACCTTAGATTATATAAAAACAGGACTTTCACTGGCAGACAGCTAATGTTATATGGATTTACTTGGGCTATATTTTATCCCCATATTTCCACGGGAAAGAGAACTACGCGGGTGAAACCACAGCTGTGAATAATATAAAAAAAAAAATAATATGTAAGAAAATAATTACAAATGTTATTATAATTGGTATAATATAAAACCTAAAAAAAGTCATAAAATATAAAATGATTCGGTACAAATGTTATAATAATATTAACTAAATCCTCTTAAAAAATAACTTAGTAGCGATCGCGTAATAAATAATACAAAAAAAAACCTTTTTTTGTTAAAGATTCAAGTTACATAATTCGATACCAGACAAGATAGCAACTTACCTACTCCGGCTGCAGATTTTTGTTATATACTATTTAAATTATATTGTGTATAAATTGTTCACGGTACAGGTTTGTTCTCAAGACAAGGGTAGACAAGTACCAACCTTATTATTTTTTTAAATACGGTAGAATTATAATAATTGTAATTTTACAATAAACTTGTCAAGGTCAAGCAGATCCTATGTTAAAATTAAGATATGTCACAGGTTACATAACAACTAAACATTTTCAAGAAAACAAACTAAACTGGTAATATAAACTTTGTTATTATAATTTCCATAAACAAGTTTATTCAAATACTTACTAAGAAATACAAATACTAGCTTGGAGTTGAAAGTTTCTATTTAATAATACGAGTGTGTTATGGACGTACGACTATGTTGAGGACGTCCATGTTTAAAAGGTTTTGACCGTGAAATGCTTATGAATATAAATATATAAATACGCAATATGGCAGTTTTGGATAAAACTCTCACCGTTAAGCTGGAAAACTCTACTTTCGCCCAATTTAATATATATTATATTGTGTAAAGGTAGAGGTTAGACCCAGACCTATATACACCACGTGAGCAGCTAGCTCAAATGGAAAAGTCATAAGTAGGTTCTCGAATACCCAGTGCCAGACGTGCATGTATGAAGCGATTAATAAAAAAATCTGCAGGAAGCGAAAGAAGTATGCATAGATCGCGAAGGCTAGTCAGCCTTCGCGATCTATGCATACTATACATCTTTCCTCTCTGATTAACCTATCAGGGATGTAGCGTGAAGATAGTTAATACATAAGAATAAATCTTTCTATCGCTGACTATTGCTCCGTGTAAATCAATGTCACATTTGAACTGATCTGACATGGCTGTGTCATCGATCGCTGCGATAATAATGTATCATATCTAAATACATGATCTGTATACTCGTAATACGATCTAACAGATTTGATTGCCTCGGTAACGCAATGGTAGTATATGGGACTGCTGTGTTTGCTGAGGTCTCGGGATCGAATCATCATCAATATCGAATCATGTATTCTGTGATGTGTTGTGTGTGTCCTACTGGTATGCATATAAAGATTAAAACACTACGAAATGTTATGATAGTTAGATGTGTATGTACACTGTTGATATACCGTATAATTAAATAAATATAATATTTTTATAAATATCTTAGTATGTTATTTAGTTGTATAATACCATAACACCAGCTTATATTATCTTAATTGTGGCAGGAGAGAGAAATAAAGAAGTGAAAAGGGTCCTACAATTTATATTTATTTATGAAAATGTTGGATCTTGTTAAAAATATCTGTTCATGGCTTCGGTGTGGCAATTAATATCATCCGTGACCAGCCATAGTGAAAGTTGCTTAACGCAGTGATCGTTCACAGAACACTGAGTCGGCAGGGCCACAAGCGCTCTTTTTGTCAAGGGTTAAAAGTATAGTTCGAATTCAATACATATTTACGTATATATTTGAAATCTGCACTTGTACAAAAACGAAGCAGATTTTATTACTACTCAACAGTACTTGAAACATATCTATTAAGCACCTCCGTGATTGTTTTACTCAGATTCGAACTTTATACTCAGATTAAAAGAAGTAAAGTAGTGCAAGTCTACTTTACTTCTTTTAATCTGAGTATAAAGTTCCTAAATAACAGACACACAGAATAAGACATGGTAAATATCCCATGAACTGTAATAGTAATATGATAAATCCATTAAATTAATACTGACGGATGGCTGGAGCTAATGTGATTAGTTCAATATATTATATGAGCTTACCGACGTGTTATCCTCGGGTAACAATTAGGAGAGAGTACTATATAAAAATCTATTACACTAAAGGGAAATAATGTGCTTCGGTTATAATAAACCAGCACGATAATGACGAATGGTTAGCAACGAAAGCCACAAAACAAAACCTAAATATATTATGACTCAGTATATCATATTATAATGTACTATTTTAAACAAGTATACACTGTTCTTAATCAATTTGGCATAAATAAAAACAAATATATTTTTTTATTCACAAATTTAACTGTAACTTCAGACTGTCTTAATCTACTTCCCAGGCTGTCTGTACCTAAGTAATGCAATCCAAAAAAAATACTACTTTAAGCATAAAATCCCGGTTGCTCCTAAGATCTCAACCTTGGAGCCTGGGGTTCGCTATGATTTAGCTTATTTTTACGCATGGTTGGCAGGGACTGCTCCCTGACCTCCTAACCCGACCCGTCAGCAGGTTACGTTGCTTGGACCCTTTCAATCTTGGGGAATCCCCTAACCCCATACAATACATTTCATAAGAGCATTAACCCCTCGGTGGCATCAACAAGCTGGACTTTGAAACCCACAATAAACTTGAATTTGTCTACCTGTGCCAATTTTGATTTGTTTTGACTTTCTTGTTTCAACATTGTTGGAATTTTAAGTTTAAGTTTGTTGGATTACTGGCACTACTTATAGGAAAAAATATGTGAAACATCAAATCACGCTCATAGCTAGGCTAGGCACAGGTGAATTACACACAATTTGCCAGTAGTTTGATTGGTGTCAATTAATGGGGGGCAAGCCTATTGCCGTCACTGGGCACTGTATACAAGAGTGACTATGACAGTTCTTTAGGTTAGGTTAGGTCGCCATGCCAAAATTACAGCTTTCTGGTACTAAGGGTCTCTGACCGTGACTGCGAACCTAAAGACGGTCGAAGGGTTCCTTGTTTAGTACACAATCCTAAAAAGGTAGTGCAAGAAACCATCACATACAGATTGTTGTTATTTGTCTTCACCCATCTTGGTCAGGCAAAGGAAACAATCCATACTGCCTTGACATTAGTATAAAAGTTTTCTTAGTATTCCTTTGCCGATGTCAATACCAGTCAGTTCTAATAAAATGTCTTTGCCCCAGTAAACCAATGAAACCTCTGGAGCTTTCTATGGAGATTTGGCTCTAACACAAAGAACACCGATGTTCACTGCAACATATTGATTTCCTTCACCTGCGAACACTCGTTCGAAACTCGAACTCTTTAGATCTAAGAATCCACCATTATTAAACAGAAAAACACGAATTAGAAAAATATAAACTGCAACCGTACACTATATTCGATAATTGACGCCAAACTCACAGACATATAAGACAGTAAGACTTAGGTAATCTTGAACTATCGCATACAGAAAGATGTGAAATCTTTTTTTTTTTCAACACCCGGTCAATCAGTGCACCTTTTTACACCTTCAATGTAATCGACTCAACAAAAACAGCAACCCAGTTTTTTAATTCTATTTTTAAATAATCTACAATACAAACTTGAAGTTTTTTTGTGCTAATCAATATCTTAGCAGCGTTTTTGTGACAAACAGAAGTTACTAAATAGACACCTAATGCTTACAGATTGTTTAACTAAGTAGCTATAAGTGTTGTAAAAATAAAAGTAATAAGTACAAATGAGTTGTCAAGGTTGCCTGAAATCATGATATCATGACTAATACTGAATATCTATTCCTGAAACGATTTAGACTCTTTTTTTTATGTACTTTTTGAAGGAGCGTAGAAGGGGCTTAGTAGGTTTAGTCACTTGGAGCCCTTCTCCACTGATATTCGGGGCCCAAGTCAGCCTCAGGAAAACTCGAAACAAAATGCTATTCCAACGTAAGTACATTAAGGTCAATCACCCTTCCAAAATGAAAATGGTAGAAACCTACGTACAATAGTGATTGATTGATTGTATGTGGATTAGTCTCATTTTACGGATTTCAATCTACCTCATTAATTGTGATGCAGAAATAGATTCGTTTTCATCGGGAAAGTGTCGTACTGGCCGTCTATAATGTATTGAATATGGAATAAGGTACTCTAAATAATTATGACGTTTTACTTCAAACTCTAAACGTAGTCTATATCAATTCTTTTTTTTAAATTTTCTACACAAAGTATGTTCTTGCATGTCAAGTGCCTACTCATTTTAATCTCGACATGAAAGATTTTTAGCACTTTCGACAACAATTATAATTGTTCTACTCTTAAAGTCCACTGACACCAAAAAAATGTTGAATTTCACACGTTATAACGACAATACAATTAAACATTTTTTAACAATTTCGTATGTCACGTGTCCTTAAAAGGAGGGCATATGATTTCAAGTGAAAGTGGGGCCCCATTTATGTACCTGAGACGCGTGCAGAAGACTAAATCCATTATGCTTATGACGCCATTGATATTCTCTACGGACTCTGAAAGTGGAGTGCCCGCGGCCATTATAAGATAAGTTGTCGCATAACCACTGCCTACACTTTATTGCTGTTTCCTAACCACTTCTTACCTAGCTACTCATCATATTTGTTGTGGAGAAACTCAAACTTATGGAAATTATAAATTCTAATATTATAAACAGCAAAGATTTGTTTGTATGTAGTTGATAAACTTTGGAACTACTGAACCGATTTTAAACATTATTTTTAACAAAGTAATTTATAATAACAGGCCATGCATGTTACTACCCCAGGGAGCGGAGCAGTAATAGGAAATGATTATAAATCGGGCAGATTTCTATTCGTTATTGTAAATACTGACATATGGGTTAAACAGATGCTACAAGGTTCGAAGTATGCCAAGGCGAAACTGTAGGGCACTACTAAAAAATATAATATATATATATATTACTTTACCGGCATGACTAATATGTAGATCCATGTTAAATTAAATTTTTTTAAAGTTTATCAATTTTATTTCCCATTTTTTTATACACTAACTACGATAAGATCGAATTCTAGTGTAGATTTATGGTCTTTAGTTTTTCAAAATGTCGGTAACATACGTGTATTTAATCTGTAGCAAGCAGTTTATTTCGCTTAGTTTCACTACAATTTAAAACTAAACATTCAACTGAGTCTACTATGGTTTAAGCGTTCTGTGTTCATATTCCGTGCAGTAAAACGCTCACAGTCAGTCAGTGGAACTTGCGATCACAGTGAAGGTTAAGGCAGTATCACCATTTCCGGGTCGTAAGGTCAACGTCTCAACACACCTTCCAACACGTCAGCAGTTACTCTCGTAACACGGTCAATGCGTCGATATAAGAAAAAAAAACGTTCCGTATTACGTTATGTAGCTGACTTTGCGTAGGTATAACTGAGGTAGGTAGGTAACGTAGGTATACTGCTTTCGTATATAATTGTACTGCTGCAATCATATGAGTTATAACGTCACAGCACTTTTAATGATTCGAAATTGGAATTGGTATTTCTGCAATTAAAACAAGAAAGTACTTAGGTGTCTTTTGTTAAAAGGACAATCAACTGATCACCTTGAAGATGTTTTTCCCGATGATGACTCCACTTAAATCAATTTATATCGTTACTTAATTGGACAGGTAAATTACCTTTAGGTACTTCTTGATATTATATCTTCCTCAAAATGAAGAGCATCATATTGTAGGTATCCATAATTGTTTAAAAAAATGCCTGGATTTATGACTGTTGTACACTTTTATTAGACTGCAATTCACTTTTTGTAATGTATTTTTTTTGACTCAGATAACACACATTTTCTTTTACTTTGCTTTTTTGCTGCTATCGCTTGGCTTTTGGTTTTCGGCATTGTAAAGAGTAAATGCCGTCAGTCCTCCCTAACCCAACCCCGGAAGGTCGTATATGTCGCAGCCTCGTCCGTTAGTCAGCAGGTGCACTACTTGAATGTGACGTCGCTTGGATCCCGGAGTTCTTGGTACAACCTTATAATCATACAACCCACCCGACACCCACTGCTGGGCATAGGTCTCCCCAAAGATTGCCTCAACGTTCGGTCTTGTGCCGCCCGCATCTAGCTACCCCGGCGAACTTCACCAGGTTGTCCACCTTGTGGGAGGCCTACTATTCACTCTGCGTTTTCCGGAACGCGGCCGCAATTCGAGAACCTTTTGACCCCATCGGCCGTCAGTTCTACGAGCAATATATACATATCTACACACTGGCCGGACGGTTGCATAAAAAAAACAAAATAGTATACAGAGTCGAACAGGTACCTTAAGTCAGAGTATTTCCATACTCTAAATAGGTAAATTCTTACACAACAAACGCATAGTAACATACAGAATTTTGCTATTTATCATTTCGTAGCGATCACAACGACATTATTTATTCTGTATGGTTATTTATTAACATTAGCGCGACAATCTAACACAGCAAGTATGTAATTCAAATAGAAACCTAACGCAAGCTTTTGCTAGCGACTGAAACAGCGTCACAGAGGATGCGCATGGTACGGTTATGTTTTCACGCCCCATGCACTTGCTCTGACCGCAAATAGTCCCTTCAAACAGCAGAAGCCGTACAAATTATTCTAAGCGCAATGGTATTCTATGCAAAAATTTGTTAAATTTGTGTTTGTTAGTAGTACTACTAACAAACACAAATCCTCCAAAATTGGGAGAGCCCTACATCTACCAGTGACTGTGATAGGCTGCTTTGATTGTGCTAAAAATGTTGAGCTGTAATATGTACAATTGTAAGAATAAGCATATAGGCTATATCTTTCTGTACTTACTTGTACATCTATTGTGGCAGTGCATTAAAAATAAATAGTCCGACGATGCCCAAGTGCTCCCGTTAGACTTTGGCTACCACCTAATGGTATTTCGGCTCAACAAAAACAGAATGATACTTGGTGAGGTTAATATATCCTGTGTATAATTTAATTGTCTATGCTATTGTAAAAAACAACATGCCGTGACACAAGCCATCTTGTTTCATCTCTTTTTAAGAAATCTTGCACAATAATAAATATAATAATTCGTGACGAAATGCTGAAATTATGTTCCTTTGTTGCAGGTAAGCTTCATGAGGCTGTTGCAGTCAGTACTAAACGGATGAATGTTTTGACATACTTACCTACTTTTGTAAGGCATTGGTGAGTAAAAGAAAGTCAGTATCCGGTGGATGCGTCATTGTATTGAACAATGGTTCCAGTTGAAAAAAAATAGTCAAATTAATTTTAAGAAATTAATCTAAACTAATATTAAAGCTGAAGAGATTGTTTGTTTGCTTAAACGCTGTAATCTCGGCTAAAGCTAGGATTTGAAATATCTTTTTGTGTTGGATAGTCCCATTTATCGAGAAAGGTTATAGGCTATATATCATCACGCTACTACCCTGGAGAGCAAATCATAAAGGTTGACAAATCGGGGAAATTTTAAAGCATTTTTATAGAATTTATAATCGACGGGATTAAATAGGTGTGTGGGTAGTTCAAAGTGTGTCACGAGTGAAGCCGGGGAGTGACCTAGTAATATATTAAGGTAGTCGTTAAGCCAAATTGAAAACCTAATGAGCGGCCTGAAACATTTCAACAGCAGATCACTACAACCACACCTATACATTTCAAAACGTCAACACGGATCACCATGTGTGGGACAAAAATGCCTATGGTGATATGTAGGCGTATGGCATGCCCGGGCCACCCCTTCGCGGATAAAGTCGTGAGTGATAAACGTTCGTTTTAGAACCACATTTTCCTATAAACATTATCAAAAGGTTATCTATTTGACCTTATGGACATATGGGTTAATAGCCAGTTTCCTTAATCGAAAAACCGGTAAGACTGAAGCTTATATATTCCTACATCTGTTTCTAAATTTAACACATAAAACCTCTGAGTGATTAGGTACTAAATATACACTATATCTGAAAACCAAGTGATATGATAATCATTGGTCATATACATAGGTAGGTACAAGCTGATTTTTATTGTGTTATACCTAACTTATTTTCCATTATTTATTTTTTGTTCTTATCAAGGTTTGTCATCAAAATTTTTATGTTAAAGCTTTTGCATTCCAGGTATAAATTGGGTGACAAATCATGACGAGGACAAAAACAAAATAAATAAAAAAGATAGGTAACACTAAATAAAACATATTTTCGTTTTATTTTTTTTCTGATACTACTTTAGGTACTCGTCGTAAGCTTAAACCATGTTCCTAGTGAATTAAAAAAACAGCCATATACACATTTATGAATGTATATAACACAACCATTGCATAATATACCTCGATTCTACTAACGCAACAAAGAAGGAATTCGATCTTTGATTCAATATATTTTTCCGTACTCTTTGGAAGGTCAAATATAAAGAAACACGCAGTAGGCGGTACAAGTGTTTAAACACTTCTATAATAGCATAATTTACTAATGTAGTTTTTCATTGAATACCGAACCGGACCGGTCATTAAACCAAAACGACTACAACTGAACGACTTCCGTATGCGTAAGCGTGTAATATTGATCTCATAGTTGTGCAATCCCATACAATACTAGTATTCAAAAATCAGTTCTATAAATCAGCACTGTACTCTTATAGCTGGAGGCAAACAAAAATGAAACGGTTCGGGTAGTTCAGGTGGCTAGAACATTGCCCTAGTTAGGCAAAGGTCACGGGTTCAACCCCCGTCTCGAATGGAATTGTCTTTTTACACTTTGTTAAAAAATTTATGAGAAATTTAGCAAAATAATTGTTTTAAAAAATTATCAATAGACTGAGTGGAGTCCATTGCATCAATGTTTAAAAAATGGTTGTAACACTGTTCATTGGTAACGAGTTGTTCATTAGCTCGATAGATGGCTCTGGTCATACTCTTAAAATTACGATTAAAATATGGTGGAGAATTATAACTTGATTCGATACGGTTCGGGTAGTTCAGGTGGCTAGAACATTGCCCTGGTTAGGCAAAGGTCACGGGTTCAATCCACGTCTCGAATCGAATTGTCTTTTTTCACTTTATTAAAAATTTATGAGAAACATAAATGGCTTATGTGTCAGAGTTGATCGTGTACATTTATTTTCAAAATGTCTGGAGATGTAATCCCCAACTTCTGACCGAATCAGTTTCAATAATCCACCAACAAAATGTACCTTTAAATGTAAAAATAAAAATAAATATCCATCACTCCAAACATTTCACGTATAATAAACGGTAATAAAAAAACTGGTTTACAATTTTATTTAGGGACTCCTAGTTACAAAACTGTAAAATGATTCGTAGTTCAAGGAGCTCTTAAAACATTTGAGGCCGTTCCTATTATAATACGAACTTAAGTAGTTCCGGTAAAACGAAATAGTAGGTACTAATGTGACAATAATATGCACCAAAATGGTATGATTGAGCACATTATAAGCACACAAAAAGACACGCTAAGATTATAACAGTCCAATTTGAAAAAAAAACAGAACCAAGTCAGAGATCTTTTTTTTAATTGGGACTAATCCCACCCACATTCCCATTACTGTGACTTCTGTAAACCAGGATCTACAGCAATGACCAAAACACCAGAAAAGTTACACCGAGCTCGATCTCGGTGATGTCCCAGGAGAAGTTAGCATGTCTTGGAACCCGCAACGAAACGAAACGAAAAACGAAATTAATCAGAAGATAATGTGAGGAAGTAAGAAAAGAACGTAATGCCTCTTCCTTCCTTTGCAAAGCGGGAGACCTGGAAAGCAACTAGGTGTAAATCCTATAGAAATAGGCAAGCACCACGGTAATAGTATATTACGGGTCCTATGTGAGCTATGTTTGATTCCAGTAATATGTATGGCAGAAACGTTTAAAAGCACGAAAATTCACCCTCGATGCCACGAGATCCGCATAGTAAACTACTCCCGACGTTACTTGTAAACAATTAAGCATATTATATCGCTCATTTTGCCAAATGCTACACTCCCAAAGTATATGATGGGCGGTCTGATCATATTTGGCGTCAGCAGTTGAACACTGACAGAACGGTGACTCAACCAGCTTGAACGAATGTAATTTGCTCCTAAAGTTACCATGTCCCGTAAGAAATTGAGCAACACAGTTATCAACCTCCAGCCAGGACATTCCCAGGCGTTCACGAACGTCTGGGAAAAACTGGTAGAGGTGGCGCCCTTTGATGGAAGTGTTCCAACGCAGCTGCCATTCGTCTAAAAGTTCTTCACGTACATTATCACGATACAGTCTGGCAATTCTATGGCGATCTCTTTCTAACAAAAACCTATTATCCATGCCATCCTTAGCCGAATAGTATAAAATCGCGCGTCTCTGAATTTCGAGATCAACCGGGAGGACCCCTGCCATCACCGGCAGAACCTCCGTGCTAACCGTCCTGTAGGCTTTGCATAAAAATATCAATGCAAGGCGTTGACTTTACAGTAACTTTAAACGTGCAGCACCAATAGTAGCCTTATCTGCCCATACCGGCGGCCCGTAACACATACAGCCTAGATAAGTGGCCCCGTAAACGACCTTCAGTGTTTTGAACGAAAGTCCCCATGTAGCAGTAGATATTCTCGACAACGTATAAAAGCTATTTTTGGCCTTTTCACCTACAGTTTTTATGTGCTCAACGAATGCAAAATTTCTCTCTAAAATCAATCCTAAATAGCAAACCGAAGTTTTATTTTTAATGTAAACGTTATTGAATTTAATGCGCGGTGGTAATTTCAAACTTCCCTTTAAAAGCAACTGAAATGTTTTGTTGGGTGCAAAAAATAACCTGTTTCGTACGCCCCTCTCCGCAACGACGCGCAAACACGTGTGGGCCAAGCTCTCGAGTCCCGCACGAGTATTCGACTGAACTAGCAACATACCGTCATCGGCGTATCCTGTCATTGAGCAGCCCTCTGGTAATGGTAAACTGAAAAAGTCATCAAATCCTAAGTTCCACAAGTGTGGGCCTAGCACAGACCCCTGAGGACAGCCTATTGTTAACGTTTTGATAGCAGAATAATGACCTAATTTTAAAGTTGTTGTACCTTGTGAAAAATATGAATAAAAAGAGAGTAAATATTTCTAATGCAACCGCGAGACTTTAATTTCATTAATAGCATTGGCCACCAAGCGTTATCGAAAGCCCCGGAAATATCTAGGAAGATGGCCAGCACATATTGAAAAACCGATGAAGTCTTTCGCTCTGATATCGCGATATCGCTGCGTCAATAGTAGATTTTCCTACTGTAAATCCAAATTGATTTTCGTGAAATTTAATACCGCCCGGCAGGAGCCGGGGTACTATGAGACGCTCTAAAAGCTTTCCCAAGAAGGGCAACAATGTGATCGGTCGGTACGACTTAGGGTCTGGCGGCTTGTCGCCTTTTTTAGGAATAATCCGAATATAGCCACATCGCCAAATACGGGGAACACTCCCTCGTAAATACATCGGTTAAAAACATTTAATATTACTTCACCCGACAGCTTTCAAGC
Organism: Thumatha senex; assembly: GCA_948477245.1. NCBI lineage: Eukaryota > Metazoa > Arthropoda > Insecta > Lepidoptera > Erebidae > Thumatha > Thumatha senex. Next base: position 12,941,108 of record OX419735.1, read on the forward strand.
CTCCTTTATCATTTTGTTAGATATTTTGTCGTTACCCGACGCCTTACCTATGGACAACGACCTAACAATTTCGAGGAATTCTTCAGAAGTTGATAGGTCTGACTGGGGTGAGTATGGTGGCTCAAGAGCCCACTGTCTTAACTGTCGGTGATAATCACTATCGTTCTCCGAGCAGTCGTCGGGTATAAGAGAATCCAAGAGGTAATCCGCGGTTTCCTTCAGACCTATAGTATGCGAGTTGTTAATTTTGATATTTCGTACATAGGCAAGATCAACAGAAATGTTAGCCCTAAACTCATGGTATATAGGCGACCACGGACCCTCAGCTTCCAGCCCATGCACTAGTTTACGTAGCAAATTACCCTTTCGATTTTTCAACAGCCGCCCTGTAATGGGACTTGGCAACTCTAAGAGCAAGTTAAGTGCTATTGTATTCCGCACCGGCACTAATTTTATGCTTTTTAAAATAATTTAATTTTCTACGAGCTCTCCGGAAACGCCTTCGAAGCTCAGCTAAACGATCACTCCACCAATCGCAACTCCGAGTGTTGTTAATAGATCCACGACCAATGGCCACGTCGGCACAGTAGGTAAAAGTTTCTGACATTAACGAAGCACTCTCTTCGACAGACAGGTTACCACGACCAAAATCTTTAGCGTGAGCCGCAAACAGAGAACCAAAGTGCTTCCAGTTTGCGCCCCTACTTTTATATTTGAAATTACAAGTAGTACTTTGCGCCTCTCGTGCATCACCGGGTAAAAGCTGGTAAACGATTAGACGATGGTCACTACAGGACGCATCCGGGAGGACACGCCATTCGGATATCGAGACGTCGCCGCGTGAAAGCGTCACGTCAATAGAAGACTCACCCATAGGGCCGCAAAAAGTAGGTGGTGCATTGGGACAATTGTGTATAGATAAATTCATTTCTGCAATGAATTCTTCGACGGCACAGCGCCGGTCCCTATCGAATACACGTAGTTTGCCATACCATAATGTAGAAGAGGCATTGACATCAGCGCCTATGATTATTCTTTGACCCGCAAGAGACTGCAGGACGTGACGAAGATGGTGTAAGTGAGGATCGATAGGATGTGAATATTGAAAGTAGCAGCTCACAACAAACACCCTATAGGCCGAGGAAGTAACCTCAGCAACAGCACAATGAGATGTCATGAGGTTGCTCAAACAGTAAAATTTGTACATGAAACATAAATCCCAGCTCGTGCCTTGGCATGTAATTGTACCACTCTGTTAAGGTGGGCGCTCTGATATTGTTCCTGTAAGAGGACAATGTCTAATTTGTTCTCTATTACTAGGCGGTCCAATTCCGCCGTGGCTGCATAATTAGATTTTTCATGTTCCAAATTATTTTTTTATTATAGACTTGCTGGTACAAAATTTGTGAACATGACCGTATTGTTGATATACAACGCACTACCTCGAGGTCATCGATAAATTTACAAGTGGCCCAATCAATAAATAATTTATGGCCACCAAATGATTCCGGATCTCCGGCTCCAGCTCCAAACCCACCCACGAACGACCGTTAGCTAAACGACGCCTACGAACTATTTTAGAATTCTTAATAAAGTCCTCCTCGCTAATTTTTAATTAGTACTTAATGTTTTGGCGATATAAGGCTATAATAAAGTCATGGTCTTCCATAGACCCAGGAACATCTTTAACTAGGATTCGCGGTTAACGACCCTTGGGTTTTTCTAAGCGCAAGCCCGCCGATTTGATTGCGTCCACTGACGCCAACTTCTTGAGTTGGCTTTCGCTTGCAACACGAAGTACTACACCCGATTTTGCGGTTTTTTTAATGCCTACAATTTGGAAGCCATCGTCACTGGGCTTGATAGCTTTCATAAGTGCCTGTTTCGCGTGAGTCGCGGACGCCGTTGTGAACTCGGTTGAACGATCAGGCGCGGGGTAAGCCACCACACAGGGTCGGGCTGGAAGAGCCTTCACTGCTGCTGGGGCGGGCGCCGATTTAGCTGGCAATCGTAACCTTAGTTTATCCGCATATGACATTTTTGGTTGCTGACATTTAAGTGCTTGCAGTTCTTTGGCCATATTTGCCACCTTAGTTTCGTTGCATGACGATTTTAATGCCAGAATAAAAATAATGTCGGTCAAGCGCTGGTTTAAATCCATGATAGAAGTTTTATTAGACAAAGTGATTCGCGATCCCTGATCGTTGATTATATTATTTATTGTAGCAATATAACTGTTTGCCTGCTCGACTAACGTGCAATATTCGCCTTTATTATGGTATTCCGACAAGTCCAATTGACCAATTTAACTGATTGTACCCGTTTGTTTACATTTTCGGGTGTTTGGAAAACCGGAGACATTTCACTAAAAAGTCGCTTTGCCTGTGGTGACCTTATAGTAGCACATACATGTTTACCTCCCCCTCTATCGGGAGGTTCATATCGGAAGGGCATTATTTTTTAACACTAATTATACAGCACAAATAAAAAAAAAGTGTCTAAATAAAGTGTAAACAATAAAATTATCGGCGCAACTTAATTCACTGATACCCACACTTTAGAATGAAAATCAAAAAAAAAAACTTACTGATTGATAAATAGCTATATTTACGCGATTAACGACAATTAAAACAAGTTTCACTTACGTGTTACCGAAACACAATCACTAAAATATCACATAAACCAATTCACGAGCTGGGAATACAAAGTTAAACCAACGAAAAATTAATAAAAATTACGGAGCGATCACACAGACCCGCTTGCTCAACAAGAGCGAGAGGGAAAAAGGAGTCCAATTTGAAAAAAAGCCAGATCCAAGTCAGACATCTATAGTTCACTTTCGTTTTCAAATCACTATAGAGGTTACACAATATTAATAAATAAACTGTCGTATTACAAAACAGAAACTCCAAGCACATTTACGAAAATGGCTGTTAATAATAGACAACATTAGTGTTTCTAAAATAATACATAGTAAAAACCTCGCGTAATAAAATAACTATTTAGAAAGTGAGAAAGCTTGAAATGATTCATGTAAAATATAGGACGAATGAAAGTTTTACTAGGTCATTGCAGAGAAGCACAAAATCTAAAATAAAGCGCAGCGATCGTAGCTAATGTGACCACACATTCCACTATGAGCAGTACAATCCCATTTTTCTAAATACATTGTATGATTAGTATTATTATACAATGACTAAAGGTTTCCAAGGCTATTGTAAACGAGAACGAATACTGAAATAATGCGTTACGATCGTAGCTAATGTAACCACAAGTCCCGTATGAGCAGTACAAGCCCAGTTTTCTGCTGACTGACAATTACCTATGTTTAAGACTCAACTGCAAATAATGAATATTATATAATAAACCATTATATCCCTAAGAGGCAGGGTTTAACGCCACGTCCATTCGCACTTTAGGGTGACTTCAAGATTTTATATCACAGTAAACACAATATTATGAACAGTGCGATTATCTAAGGAATCAATAATCTCAGGAACTACTGGTTCGAATTAAATAATTATTTTTTGTGTTGGATAGCTGTAAGCTTTATATCATCACTCTACTACCAGTTGTAGCCGTAGTCATGTATTATTGTAAAATTAATAAACTACGGAATGAAATAGATACCACGAGCGGTCAAAATAAGTTACGGGCAAAGAGACCCAGTAAGTAATAATATACCTCGCATTGTCAATAGAACTATGTAGCAATGAACGAGGTATGCCTAAACCGACTATATCGTCAGAGCAGGTCAAAGATATTTTACTAGTTGATAGAAGAATATGTAAATTAGATGCCTGTTGCATTATTTGTATCACTGCATCTCAAATTCCATTACTCTGACAAATCCGTCCGTCCGTTGGTCAGTCAGTATTATTTCGCCGGATAGTCCTGTCTAAATAGTACAACCCTGTTCCTTTTAGCTACAACAGACAATAATACTTGTCCTACTCAATTCTAATCATCAAATTTAAAACTATTTCAAAAATAAATCATGTATTTTTTAAAACACCGTGGTAGCAACTGTTTAATACAAGAAAATTTGTAGTGTTTCTAAAAAATATATCAGGTAAGGCTCTAAGAATAATCATTATAAAAGTAGTATTCTACATAAAAAAATCATTGTTAGTACAATCCCAAAATAAGTACGCGGCTTGTCTTCTTTATTTTTTGGTACAGTAACCCGTAAATCAAATGCTATTTTTATTATTTTTACATTATAAAAAGACGAAAATGTCCCGATCGTAGAAAAAAAGTATGGTCGTATTAGCCATCACCCCATAAAAGGCAGGGGGTTTCTTCGTATGTATGGCCAGAAGCACAACATAAGTATTTCTGTCTCTTACGAACAAACTAGAATAAAGTTTATCAATAACACGGGTATAAAATTGTGTCAACAGTTTTCTATTAACAACAAAGTACTTTATGTTTTTATTTATTTTTTAATTATTCGTGTGTTTACATGTTTCCAGGTTTTGTTCTACCTGTTTGTGCAAAATGTTTGTTTACATTATTTTAACGTACTTATGCGATATCTTATCAAGAAAAAATAAATTTACTGTGTGCAGTAAAGATTACTGAGTGCCATTGACGTCAAACTAATAACGCTAATAATACGCATTATATTATTAAAATTAATAGTCAGCCTACATATTTTGTAACGTTGTCAATGTTAACAGCTATCTATTTATTATATAATATTTGCATATTTAATGTAAATGGAGGCCCGTTTGGCGGTCAATATTCGAGTTTAGTAACTTGTTTAACAAAGTCGCTGGTGACTTAGGACCATACTTAGAACATGTTAAAAGTATTTAGAATAAAACAAGATATTTAGTTATTTACCAAAAAAACCTAATAAATGAATGAATGAATTTACGGCGAGCTATCCAAATCGTATATAAAATTTATAATTACAATGCAATGTTGAAATTAAAAGTAAAAATACATTACCGTGTCGTTGTTCTAAGCAATCAAGCAGTGAATAAAATACTAAAATTTGTTACAGCGAATCTTTCAAGAACAGACAATGATATAAACCTGGGGGCCAAGTCTACTATTTCAGTCGCGTCAGAATAGAATCGGAATCATCGCTCTAGAAAGCCATCGGTACAGTTTTGACAGTTTTTCGTAGTCTACTATTATAATCGTACTCCGGACAATTGACTTCTACCGGTCGGCCGATAGAATTCTACTAGCACGCACCGCGCCAGTGGCCGCTATTCAGTTGCATTTTTGATAGTCTACTAACATTTTGACAGCTAAAAACAGCGATTCTGGTTCTATTCTACGGCTTGTAAATAGGAGACTTGGCCCCCTGGGTGACCAAACGTTTGATCGCGAACGATTGGTAATAGCGGCAAGGCAAACAATAAATATGTATTTAAAAATACTACACAATTTGTACGTAATTGGTGTTTCGTCGGTAACAGTAGTCCTTGGGTCTAATCAAGTCGACCATCCCTGACATAAACAGTACAGTTCCAATAATAGTTACAAACATTTTAACCAGTAAATAGTAAGTGCTAAAACTCGGTGCTACAAATCGTAAAATTTTGTATTTGTCAAATACAACGTGCAACTAAACACAGAGAGTTAGGAGGTAGAGTTCCGTAAAATGACCATTACGTTAAGCATAATGACTAAGATGGGTGACCGTTTGTGGTGTTGTATTGCTTGCAAAAGTCAAGTAGACTATGAATTCGATGTGTCCATGTGATGTTCCCTCATGCCTATCTCGAAAACAGGTTTAGGATTATGGTACGGACGTGGACGGTAATTCGGTCAGTCCAGAGAGATTTTTTTAGTTGTATTGGCCCATCTTGGGCAGGCAAAGGAATCTCAGTGCATACAGCCTTGTCATTAGTATTCTAAACTTAGTATTTGCCCATGTCCATTATACAAAGTGAGGAGAGTTACTTATATATTAGTTAGAAACTGCACCTTAAAATCCATATTGTTGGAACATTTCCATATTTAGGAATACCAAGCCCTCGTTGCAAATAGATTACTTAACTGCACTTGATACTTGAGATGAATCTCTGATATTACATATTACCTCTATGAGTGTCGGTCACTAGTTAACCACAGGTAGCCTGACCATGAAATTGATATCTCGGCATGAAACCGATTAGTACACAAGCAAGCTACAATTATAACATGAGCGAAGTATTTAGGTATTAGGGTATTCTTGTATGTGGAGTTGTAATTTAAAAAGAAAATCACTTTTAAACTATCTCTTTCCATATTTTTATTTTTATTTTTAATAAAGTGGATAAAGACAATTCGATTTGAGACGGGGATTGAACCTGTGACCTTTGCCTAACCAGGGCAATGTTCTAGCCACCTGAACTACCCGAACCGTATCGAATCAAGTTGAAATTCTTCACCATATTTTAACCGTCATTTTAAGAGTATGACCAACTTAATTAACTTGATTCGATACGGTTCGGGTAGTTCAGGTGGCTAGAACATTACCCTGGTTAGGCAAAGGTCACGAGTTCAATCCCCGTCTCGAATCGAATTGTCTTTTTCCACTTTATTAAAAATTTATGAGAAATTTAGCAAAATAATTGTTTTAAAAATGTATCTCTTTCCATACTACAAGTAGTCAACCTGTGACCACGGGCGATACTCGTACTATCTGGCCGAAACGAAACAAATTTACTTGTAAAATGTCTGTGGATACCTTTTTAGAGCAATTAGTATGCTAACTTAATTATTACTGTAAAATGGCGGTTATAAAATTTCAGATTGTTTTGGTACCATTATCTTTTTTCAGTTTAAAAAAAAGGTTGTGGCAGTTTAAAAATAGAATCATTCTTTTTTATTAGTGGAATGAACCTTACAAAAAGAAAAGGCGTAGTTACTTATTTCCACAGAAAAGCATTCTTCACCAAAGTCTTCAAACATTTCTACAACATTTTTCGCTTAATTCTGCATATTCTTAACAAATATTCATTTCACCTCTTGACGAGGCATACTGAAGAATGCTTAACAGTGAATGAGCACTCATTTGCGGACCAGCAGACTGGAATCCGGGTTTTAAGATTATCGTTAGCTATTTCTGTATGAACGTTACTTTGATATAATATTTACAAATGCAATGTAAGATGAAATAATTCATTTATTTTTTGAATTTTGAACAAATACTGGAAGTCCCGACAAACCTTGCGTTGCCTTAAAATTTGATTCGATAGAAAATGTATGGTATCACATTCTTTGTTTTTTCATGATATTTTTACTTATACTGCTTGCTATTCGGCATAAAGACAAATTCAACAAAGCAAGTATCATTTAATCGACCTACCCGTTCTTCAATTACCTATAAATGGTTTAACTAACACGACTATATTTTATGTATATAAAGTAATTGTCACGAGTAAGTACGATAATATACATGAAATAAATATACTGTTATTACTTATATATAAGGTAAACTCTGATAAAATCGAATTCGCCACGTTTAGAATTTTCCTTCTTCAATGTTACACATGGAAAATAAAAACCACACTGCGATGTTGTAGAATAATGTCTTAAAAATAAATTTTACGAGTGGCATTACAACAAAACCAACGATATTTCAGGAATTGTTATTGAAACGTTGAACTATAGAACCGAGTAGTAGCAGAATATCAGTGCTGAGTAGAATGCGTTTTAAAATAGTCGTGTTTTGTGTAGGTTCGCTGAACTTTGCGGTCACTGTCTAATGCCAGAAAATTTCTAGTCTAGTAAATAATTAATGTCATCGCAGCCAAGTTTTCTGATCTATCATAACCGATACCTGCTAATCAAGTTCACTGACATGAGACAAGTCTCTGATAAATAATGAATCCGTCGAAAATAGGATTTGACGAAACCAGGATCTCGAAAGTCGTGAGATCCTTTTATGACAGAATTCAAAACAGAAGGGTCATTTGGGAAGAAGTGTGTTTTGATTATATACCAACTTTTATATTGGCATTGACAACTGTCCTTAATATACGCAAGCTGATTCATTAACAGCCGTGAGAATTTGTTACGTAACGGCATAAATTTAAAAAAAAATTACAATCATTGAAATGATAATAGACTTGAATGTGTCTAAAGTTGCTTGGCATTCGTTGCAAAGTCACATTCGGTTTTAACATAGCGTCGCGATATTAAACCTATTACATAATCATGATCTATTCTATCTAAGATTCTAGCACTAATACCGGTCACATAAGAAGCCCTCTCTTCGTATGGCAAAACTAGATCCACAGTATTTTTAAAATGTGATCGTTCCAACCAGAATGGAACCCTTTCACATCTTATCCGTAGTAGTATATTCTTTATCTTAGTTATCCGTTATCTCTGTTCCTGGCTCTATGACATAGTAGACAGTCACTTATTTATAATTATTTTATGGCCTGGTTACAAAGACCTTTTAGCCAAATCTTTTTTTTTATATTAAGATAGAAAATAGTATTTCACTGTATATATATCATTATCTATCACTATAGCACGTTAACACAACTTTTATGTCCAAGAAACCACCACTCCCGCACATAAAACAAGATAAATGCACTAGTTTTAGAAAATAATATACAGCAAGCGACCGCACTTGTCACCAACCGCCAAAAGTCTGACAGTAGACAGGATACTCTTACACCACAGATTAAATATTTATTACTGATGGTCTATGATCACCTATATTAATTACAGTTAACTCTAGTCTAAGTAGTAGTTTTCTCTTTATTACTTGATTAGCAAGTATCGGTTATGGAAGATTAAAGATATAATATCGTTTTTATGAAGTCAGAAACTAGTCAACAACTATCTATTAAACCTGTTTTAGACTAGTACAATTATTATTCTGTTAACTGTCGGTAGATAAGCTTGAACCGATCGTGGCTAAATCGTAGTCTAATTTTATAATTACATATTGATATAAGCCCTCCCAATTCACGCCACAACACACGGTCCTGCGCCTTTCGCATCCAGTCTACGTCCTATGTCTATGGCCTACGTCCAGCAGTAAACTGCAATTGACTGATTTGATTGATTGATATAAGTAATTGATACATTTTTAATTGATTCATATTAAATAATTAACTCCTGATTATTCTGTCTACACTAACGACAGATCAACATTTAACATTATTCGATGACCACTTTCCATAACATAGGTTCGTGCATACTTCTTGTCTTTAACCTTTAAAAATAAATTTAAAAACTTACTTTTATGAGCCAATCGAAATAGTTTTTCCCTTTTTATTAATTGACCTACCTATAAATGTAAGATGATGTTTTATAATTTAGAAGAATAACGATAAAAATATGTATTGTAAGGGTCAAGATCTTTAAGATCCGACTCCGCATTTCCGGATTTGATAAGTTAGATGGCAATTGTTCAACAATGCTGAAAACCAAAAGTGAAACGATAGCTGCTCTTGGCAGCCAAACAAAAGTGAACTCAAGACACCAAATTCATGTAAGATTTGGAAGCAACTGGGAATACACTAAGATGAAGAAAATACTTCTTTTAATGATGGATAAAAGGGCAAAGTCGTCGACAGAAATGACATTTAAAGCGTTTAAATGACGAAGGATTAGATACCGCCTTTGTTTTAAACCTTTTGATTCAAGTAATCCTTCTTTTATTTAGTGTTATCTCAAATCATTTAAATTATATTACAGTAATTCTTTGATAACTTCGCGCTACGTTAAGATAGATATAATGATAAAACGTCTTATTTTTATGATTAAACTAGTTGACGCCCGCAACTTCTTCCGCGTAGAAAAGTTTTCGCTTTTCCGTTTCCCACTATGTGTTATTCTGATGTATAAGCTATATTATTGTAAAGTTTCATTAAAATCCATTCAGCAGTTTTTACGTGAAAGAGTAACAAGCATCCATACAAACTTTCGCGTTTATAATATTATTAAGATAACAAAATCCACTTTACCCCTTGATATCAAACACATCATCATATATAATTATGTACTTATTGAAGTAGTGGGCAACAATTGAGTCGGTAACTCTCCTAGGAGGATCCATTCTCCTTCCTTGAGCTCAGTTGTTCACCAGATTTCTTTATTTACTAATAAAATTAATTAATTAATTAATTTCAACAGCAGGTTGCCACAGCCTGTGTCTGTCTATTTCAACACGGCAATGGGCTCACCACCTATTACGTGGGACAGGAATCCACACGGTGAAAAGTGGGCATATAATATGCCTCTGCCACCCCTTCGGGGATAAGGCGTGATGGATATTTATTTATTTATTTTTTATTAAAAAATTAATGGTGTGAATCGAAAATAGCCATTCAATCAATCGATTTACTTTCCACGTTATGTTTAATTTTGTTTACTGTTAGTATGAGTTGGTATGTAAACTTGTAACATTACTAGCGTGCCGCATTGGTACTAACCTACAATTATACGTATGCTCCGTTGTTAGTTTAACTCCTACACAAATACCCACCCAACCACGGCACAATCAATACGAGCTTTACTAAGCTATATAGAAATAAATTAGAAATAAGTAATGAAATAAACAGTAAAATTTTGTTCATTATCAAAATGGTTACTCTGGTTTCTTCTCGAAATCATTACTCAAGTTTCTCTTAAACGATTCTTATAATACAATCCTGTTTGTAGTTCAATCCAGCAAGCAAGGAACAGTTTAGGAGTCACTTTATACTAGCGTATCCTTTCTTACACGTTAAGTTACCCGCCATTGAAAAGATTTTATATATTATATTACAGTATATTAAAATTACTCAATGAATGTTTGAATTTATATGTGAATTCAAAATATTTTTTAAATAATTTGGTATGTAAAAAGGCTTGGGTAGCCTAGGTACCTATATCATCAGCTATCTACATGTTATATTCAGACAGAATTTGTTCTGCCGATTAGGAATAACAGACAGACCCAGTCTTCAAATCCAGGTGGGTTTTAGAACGACTGGAAATACACTATAAAGTGAAAAAGAGCAACTTATTGCCAGGTTTGAGCTGCTTGATTTCTAATTCTTATCATTAGTGTTAAAATTTTATTATGGATATTAAACAACTAGGTGTCTTGGCCTGTCGTAAAGCGTTACCACGATCGATAGCTATTATCGCCGATTGCTTTTATTGCTTTTCCACCGTTATAATTTATAGATACGTGGATCACGAATGGTTCGTCACATCCATTAAAATACTTTATCAGGCACTTTTCAATAAACTGTGTTACTGTTTTTACAAGACTAGCAGAATTTAAAGAAGTGAAATAATATGTAATGTTAAGACATTTATGGAATTATCCAGTTGAGTGGATACATAGTCCTTTGTAAGGTCAAAGTGTGACCTTTTATCCTTTGTAAGGTCCTTTTGTTCTCGTAGTCCTACACATCGTCGGTATACCTAGAGATTTATTGAACTTTTTAACAATATTCTATTGCGTGTGTGTGTGTGATTGTTATATTGATTTTTTTCGTCATGAAAAATTCATCTTGGCTTAACGACTGCCATGTATCACCAGGGACAACTGCTTAAAGTGCCTTCTAAAGCACAGAAACGCTTGGAATTAGGAATCCTACAAACGGTTACCCATCTCAAGAACGACCGCATCGTAAGTTGTTTAACGCAGTGATTGTTTACAGAACAATGAGTCAGCGACACTACGAGCGCTTTATTTTATTCCAAATACGAGAATCTCGACTAAATCGGTAGCTAATAATCGTATTTAATTATGTACTTAATTAAAAAATAATACATAGGTAAAACAGATTTGTTTCCGTGACGTTGGCGGGAAAAGCCTTTATTGTTAACGCTTGTAAATCCCAAGTTGTACTCTAAAGCGTGTACGTACAGATAACATATCTAACATTTTTTATCATTACTGATAAATAAAATTACAATTCATTAATCCAAAACCAAAGATTACTATTGTTGAAAAAATTTGCACTGCAGTAGGTCCTGTTTCAACAGTCAACTAACAAATAAATTAACCATCTTTTTATTCAGTTCATAAGATTCAAATGCAACCTACCTAGTAATTATACCTTGACTGCCTCTGTGGTGCAGTGGGAGTGTATCCGACTGCTATGCAAGAGGTCGTGGGTTCGATTCCCACCCAGTATAAAACTTTGTGTGATGAGCACGATGGTTTATTCTGTGTCTGGGTGTTATATTAGCTCAAATATGTATGTATTTAGAAATATATAAGTATGTTTATCAGTTATCTGGTTACTATAGTACAAGTTCTGCTTCGTTTGGATTCAGATGGCGTTGTGTGAGTTGTCCCAACGATATTTATTTATATTTATTTATTTATACTGACCTCTACGGTAAGGAAGCGAAAGGACCGTTTGTCTATTATGGGTCGTCGATCTAGGTAAAGCATTCAACACTCTTAATCATAGTAATAATTACCTTCATTTATCATAGACGTCTACTTGCTTGACCGTTTATAAAATTTTACCTTGCCTGAAGCCTACCTACCTCAACCAACAATAAATATTGCTTTTGTGCTTGGAATAACCGAGTGTGTCTTATCGGTGTCAGTCTAGAATCTTAACAACCTTTGAATGATGTCTTGGTCGTGCATTTTGGACATAAAAAGGAGAAGATAAGGTAGTGACTGTTAGGTATGCATAAACAATTATATGGCTACTTAAATATTTTACTCAAATGACGTTCGGTCGTCAATATATAGATATAAATTCCAGGAAACTCGTATACTTAAACTGAACAGTCTAATGGTAGCCACATACGCGCGAAAAAATCCCTACAGATCAGGGTAAAAAGTGAAGAATAAAAATAACATTACCGTACTAGTTGCACAATTTAATCGTCTACACAAAGAACAAAGTTGTGTTAGTTACTCTATTTATAAGTCGAGAACGGGTGGGCCTTGATTTGATGGATTTGTCCCTACATCAAATAACAGAATAAGTACAAAAACAGAAAGCCTACATACCAACCTACATTTTTAAAAGAACCTGACTCAAAGTAACTGACTGCAAAGCTCGCCGGTACCAGTTATATACACATATAGAGTTATTTATAAGAATAGTCAAGTTGTAGGCCTGATGGGTTAGATGAAAATTTCAACAGCAAAATAGCCACACATACAGCCATTAAGTGAGTCAAAATACTACTCGTGAAATTTGGTCGTATATGTATACCACTACCTACACCTTCGGGAGAAAAGGCATGATTACATTAATATATGTAGTAAGCAAAGGTGCAAACATTTGGAGGGAATGTGACCCGAACGTATACTGAGGAAGATTTTTGAATAGATTTAGAAAGTTATATTATTGTAAGAATGGTGTATGATTACGGAGTCGGAACTGACCCAAATTCTAAAAAGAGTTTGCTACCGATTCACATTCTCCTTTGTTGCATAGATAATCATGTAAACAAGATAAAAGTTCAAACTAAAATCAGACTACCTACATAGGCTCTAAAATCTATACTTATACTTATTACTAAGCTTACTTATACTCATATATAAAGCTAAAGAGTTTTTTTGGTTGAACGCGCTAATCTAATGGTTGGATTTGTAAAATTATTATTGTGTTGGATAGCCCATAGGCTATATATCATCACGCTACTAACCTGGAGAGCGGAGCAGTAATCATAAATGTCAACAAATCGGGCAAAAATTAAACATTATTGTAGAATTTATAAACGACAGGAGTCTGTCGAAATATGTCACGATTGAAGCCGGGTCATCTAGTAAATTATAAATTTAATACCTGCTATAATAAATTATGCTATGTTGAAATGTGGTAATAAAGCTTTTTCGTTTTATACCAAACATGCAAGCCATCGGAACCCCAGGGTTCCCAGCTGTCTACCACCTTGGACTCTTCCTCACCCTCACCCTTGAACCTTCGGGTTGGATCACGCTTATTGTGGGGTTCGGGTTTTATATCATTTCTCAAAATCTATTGAGTAGTTGGGTCAGTTCCAATGCGCTTCCGGACAGCTTTACCGTAGTTGGATAGTTATAATTCAGTGACCAATATCTTTAAAATCTAACCACAATTATAGAAAATAAGTTATTGCGCAATCTTAATCCATTTAATCAATATTATCGCGCCCACCTCAGTATGAAGCCGTACTTTGATACGAGTGAGCAAAAAGACTGCTTATAAGTGTTCTTTTACTGCAGTAGCTAAATGGCCAATGCTTTCGATAGAAAGTTATGTAAATTTAAAACCTTACGAACACTTACAATGAAAATGTTTTTTTTTTACATATTTCAGTCATATAAAGCACTCGTAGCTCTGCTAACTCAGTGTAATTTAAATGATATCTGCATTAGGCATCTTAGGCTATATAGTATTGAGATGCATTTCCGTGCTTTGGAAGGTACTCTAAGCCGTTGGTTCGGATTGCTAGTACCAAGGCAGTCGTTAAATCAAGTTGAAAACCTTATGGGTCACTTGAGGAAATTTAACAGCAAGTAACACCTGTCCATTTCAACAAATCAATGGGCTTACAACCTCTACCGTGGGACAAAATGCATTTTGTAAAATATGAGCGTATGGTATGCCTTTGCCTGCCCCTGAGAAGACAAAAGTGTATGTACGTATGTTTACTCGTAAGAATGCCGCCCCACACGCCTGATAGAAAGTAATTCTATTGGCCTCGGCGACCTTTATGCGCCTTTTTTTTTAAATTCAGTTCAAATGTTTACACGACATTCTTTTTATCATGACTTTTCCTGTTTTCTTTACTTATTCTGCTATTCAGGGTAAAGCAAATCCAATACAGCAAAAATCATAAAAATCGTTGCACCCGTTCATAAGTAATAAGTTTTCGAACAAACCCTACTTTGTTTTATCTATTAAGATAAATAACTTTCAGCTTTCATTGCTTTAATTTCTATTAGAAGTTTAAAATCACAATCAAAACCACCAAAATCTTTTAATAAGATTCCTCATATCAAGTCAAAGAGCAATCAAAGGTTGAGATGAACCGATTATTATTTATATTTTTATAATATCTGTCACATTACAAGGTCATGATCACAGCTGGAAATATCATTAACGTTGGTCTTCACGGTGACGGCACAACATGAAGACCCTGGGTTTGTTAAAGGAGTGAACCATGTGTTCTGTTATAGGAATCTAAGTTTTGTTCGGTAATGAAAGGCTCGTGGCTCCGCGGTCTCAGTGTTCTGTAAACGAGCACTGAGTTACGCAACTTTCACTATGGCTGGTACTCGGATGGGTGACCACTTTGTGGCATTTACATTTGCGAGCGTTTCCGTGCTTCGGAAGGCACGTTAAGCCGTTGGTCCCGGTTGCCAGTAAAATGGCAGTCGTTAAGCCTGGTTGAAGGCCTTATGGGCGTCTTAAAAATTTCAACAGCAGGTAGCCACAACTTGCGTCTGTCTATTTCAACACGGCAATGGGCTCACCACCTATTACGTGGGACAGGAATCCACACGGTGAAAAGTGGGCATATAATATGCCTCTGCCACCCCTTCGGGGATAAGGCGTGATGGATATTTATTTTTATTAAGTCGCGCAGTACAAGTGTTTTCTGTGCATGTGCATATAAGGCATGATTTAATGATGAATTGACTTTCGGGGGTCTGACCTTCAATCGGAGTTATTGATAGTTGAGCAATATAAAATATTCTCAATCAATAAGCTCGTCGCGTCGTCATTTGCATCAAGTCATTGCAATAATTTATCCTGTCACACAATGGGCAATCACGATGTAAAATGTATGTAAGCTTAATTATTGTATCATTGTGTGCTTTGGTCATAGCTAAATGGTGAAAAAGCTATTGGAATATGAGAGAAATATGGCATTCAACATAATTTATCTTTAAATACTAAAAAAGTAAAACGGGGTGGGTGTAACCCAACCATGATCTCCGAGACCCAAGTGATCTAATCTGCTGACTAACGGACGATGCAACGACACAGGCGAGAGTTCAATCGGCAGTTGCTCCCAATAATGCAGAAATCCTAAAGTCTAATGATAGCAGCTCCTAGCGTTATAGCAATTATATCCAGTATTACAAATACTATTATTATTTAAATTTAAGGCATCTAGTATTACAAATAATATTATTTAAATTTAAGGCAAACTAAATTTAGTCGACTGTTCTCACATAACTCCAAAGAACAATCTAAATTATCTTCACGCTGTATCCCTGACGGGATAGTCAGAGAGGACAGATCGCCAGGCTTCGCGATCCATGCTTAGTTCTTTCGCTTCTTCGAGATTCATCAATCGCTTCATACACGCACGTCTGGGTATCCTAGCACTTATGACCTTTCCGTTTTTGAGCAATCTGCTCACGTGGTCTTCATATGTAAGTCTCGGTACTACCCTGACTCCTTCTACCCTCTACTTTTCAACAATATATATTCTTCGTCAATCGTTCCTCAATCATTCGTTGGACGTGTCCAAACCAACAGAGCACGCCCTTTCCCAGCTTAACGCTGACACTTTCATAGATAGATAGATATATATATATAAAACAATCTAAATTAATTATTGTAAGCCATACCTATATTTTAAAAGAGCATCCCTGGAGTTTCTTGCCAGATTCTTCTACATGAAGGGTAGGCTGCCCTTGGAACTGGAATGAATCGTTCTCTTTTTAAATATTGTCATGACTATTCACAAGTGCCTAAAATGGTCTACATGTATAAAAAACCTGAGGCTCCATTCAAGTCCAAGTAGGTTTTGTAAGTCACTAGGATTACACTCAGACGAAGAAGACTAAATAAACAAAATATAAAAATAAATATCGTTGGGACAACTCACACAACGCCATCTGATTCCAAACTAAGCAGAGCTTGTACTATGGTAACCAGATAACTGATAAACATACTTATATATTTCTAAATACATACATATTATATATAAATAACACCCAGACACAGTATAAACCGGTGTAAGGGGCCCCACCAAGATCTTCGGGGCCCAAGTCAACCTCCCGTGCTAGTGCGTGCACCTGCTGACTAACGGACGAGGCTCTGGCGCTGGCTTTCCCCTCTGGGGTTGGGAGGTCGGAGGGCGTCGCTCCCATAAAAGCCACCCGCCAAAATATAATGGAAAAGTATAATAGGAAAGCTGCTAGGGATAGGGCGCCGCCGCAAAACGGCGCGCAGGAGCCCCGCCCGACTCCTGTGGCAAGTGGGCTAGGGCTGCCGTGTGTCGGGCCAGCACGGCTAAAGAAGTTAGCCCCAACCCGAATCCGCTTCGCATCTTGGAACATTGGCACGCTTACTGGGCGTGCGGTAGAGTTGGCCGAAGTACTCTCCAGGCGGAGGGTGGACGTGGCGTTCCTGCAGGAGACTCGGTGGAAGGGCAACAGGGCCCGGCCTTTGCAGAAAGGCTACAAGCTGTACTACACGGGTGCGCCTGGTGGGGAGAACGGGGTGGCCGTGGTGCTCTCCGAAGGGCTGCAGAGCGGCATCTTGGAGGTGAAACGCTGTAGCGACCGGCTTATGATCGTGAGGGTGCTTATCGATGGGATTATTACCCACCTGATAAGTGCCTACGCGCCACAGGCCGGTTGTAGCGACGCCGATAAGATGTCGTTTTGGGGCCAACTCGAGGGAGTGCTTCGGAGCATTCCGTTGTCACAGGGAATCGTTTTGGGCGGCGACCTAAACGGTCATGTGGGTGAGAGATGTGGGTGAGAGGTGTGAGGAGTTTGAGCGTGTTCATGGTGGTTTTGGATACGGCACCCGCAACGCTGAAGGAGAAACTATCCTCAGAACGTGTGCGGCTGCCGATCTGGCCATAGTGAACACGTATTTCAAAAAGAAATCCGAACATCTCATCACCTACAAGAGCAGGAGGCGTACAACTCAGATCGATTTCCTACTCACTAGGCGACACAGCATCGGCAAGGTGGCCAATTGCAAGGTCATACCCGGTGAGAGTCTTACTGCACAACACCGTCTCCTTGTCATGGACCTCTGCGTGAAGCCTAAAGGCAAACGCATCGAGCGTTGCCAGCGCCGCATCAGATGGTGGCTGCTTGATGAAACTAGGTCCCAGGAGTTCGTCTCAGCTGTCGGTGACAAGTGCACCGACACTGAAGGCGAACCAGTTCAAGATTACTGGGACAAAGTTCAGGCGGCCATCCTTGGAGCGGCGAAGGTGGTGCTCGGTGAGTTTAAGGGTGGACGCAAATGTGACAAGGAAACTTGGTGGTGGAACGACGCAGTCCTGAGGGAGACCAAGGAGAAGAAAGCCCTCTTTAAAAAGTGGCAAGCGACCGGATCTCCCGAAGACCGCGACGCGTACAGGGCTGCCAAGCGCGCCACAAAGAGAGCTGTAGCCAGAGCCAGACGAGACCACTTACAACCTTTGTATGATAAGCTGGAATCGTCTGAGGGGCAGAAGCTCATCTATAAGCTGGCGCGCTCCAGGGTCAAAGCGGCACAGGATATATCCAAGTGTCGCTGTGTAAAAGACCCTGAGGGCAACCTGTTAAGCGAAGACCTCGCGGTAAAGGAGAGATGGCGCTCGTACTTCCACGAGCTGCTTAATAAACAGCTTAAAGAGGTGCAGCCTCCGGACCTCCCTCCGAATCAGGGACTAGTGCCACCGGTAACGCCTGGAGAAGTCCTGGCTGCGCTTCGCCGCATGAAGAATCGGAAAGCTGTCGGACCCGATGGAGTCCCCATCGAAGCCTGGAAGGCGATGGGTCCTCGCGGTGTGGGCATCTTAGGAAACCTTTTTAACCGCATACTCCTCAGCGGGCAGATCCCAAACCAATGGAGACTGAGTATTATTACTCCAGTCTTCAAAGGTAAGGGGTCAGTGCAGGAGTGCGGGAGCTATCGCGGTATAAAGGTGATGTCCCACACCATGAAGATCTTCGAGAGGATTATAGACTCTCGGATTCGGCAGGAGTGTACTCTCTCGGAATGTCAATATGGGTTTCGCCCTGGTCATGGGACCACGGACCCTGTTTTTGCCCTGAGGGTTGTCGCAGAGAAATACAGGTCGAAGAACACGCCTCTGCACTGTTTGTTTCTAGACATGCAGAAGGCCTTCGACTGTGTTCCTCGTGCGATGATCTGGTGGGCACTGCGGTCCGAAGGGGTTCCAGAGGTCTATATTGACACTATCCGGGACATGTACTGTGACTCCGATTCAATGGTTCGGACTGCTGTTGGCGACACGAAACCCTTCCCCATCACCGTCGGGGTACACCAGGGTTCTGTCCTTAGTCCGCTTCTGTTCAGTGTAATATTAGACGAATTGTCGGACAGCATCAGAAACCCGCATGAGCAGCCTCCATGGTTGCTCATGTATGCTGACGATATTGCGCTGGCAGACGCGGACAGGGGCAGATTGGTGCGACGTGTAAAGGCGTGGAAGGAGACGCTTGAGAACGGCGGTCTGAAACTAAATGTGGCAAAGACCGAGTACTTGGCACTAAACTCGACAGATCCCACATCCGTCCGCATAGGTGGTGATTTGGTCGAGCGCACGGACCAGGTTAAATACCTGGGATCTGTTTTTCACACGTCCAGTGACATCGATTGCGATGTCAAGTCACGCATTGCTGCCGCGTGGGCAAAATGGCGGGAGATGACCGGTGTCATTTGTGACCCTAAAATGCCGATCCGGTTGAAGGGACAGGTCTACAAAACCATTATTAGACCTGTTCTTTTACATGGCAGTGAGACGTGGCCGATATTGGAGCGACACAAGCAGGAGCTGCGTGTCACGGAAATGAAGATGCTGCGGTGGATGTGTGGAGTCACGCGGATGGACCGCGTGAGGAACTCTCGCATCCGCGGCAGCCTTCACGTCCGTGACATTGCAGACAAGTTGCAAGAGTGTCGCCTTCGCTGGTATGGTCACGTCTTGCGGCAACCGCCGGGCTACGTAGGTAACAAATGTCTGGCCATGTCAGCCCCGCCGGGTCCCGGTAAGAGGGGAAGACCCAAGAAGTGCTGGCTTGACGTCGTAAGGGATGACATGCGTGCCAATGGTCTTACTACAGGGGATGCCGATGACCGTGCGAAGTGGAGGAGAAAATGTAGGAAAGCGGACCCCGGGCGTCGCGGGACGCAACTGGGACAGACGCTCGGATGATGATGATGACATAATAAACCATCGTGCATCATTAACTAAGAGGGTAAAACCGATAAGAGTAAATCGTGGGCCATGGCTACCTACTTGGGATGTCTTCGAGCCGCCCATAAGGCGTCTAATTGACATAAAAACTACTATGGCAGACTGGACCACAACGGCTTATCACGCATTCTTAAGTACGGAAGCAGTTGTTAATAAAAATGTCACAAACGCTCACCAATCTCATTGACCATATTTAAGATGCTTACGCAGTGAACACTGAGCAAGCGGATCTACCATTGCTTTTATAGGATATAACCCTTTTATCGGATACAAGCCAGATCTGCTTCTTAAACTGATAAGATTATAAATTTTGTTTGAGTTTTATGATTTTCGTACTGTAGTATCTGATAAACTGAGTTGAGAAAAACATCAGTTATCAGAATTTCAGTGATACATAGTGTATTGTCATTGTTTACCAGTTGATGTTTGAACAATAGAAAATAAATTGTGTATTCAGTGGTCTAAAATCCCTAGCCCTATGTTTTATGCTTACAACGGTCCCTGTGTTGCCTACGCCTATGGGGAAACCAGACCACGACCATTACGTAAGTAAATTGTCGAAAAAGGTTTTAGTAAATTGTATCTTAAGCATAATTTTTATAGTGTCTTCATCAAGGATTGACTACAATACGTAGACCAATAACAAATAGGATAACACATACCTAAAACTAAGCCATTTTTAACCCCCGACGCAACAAGAGGGGCGTTATAAGTTTGACGTGTCTGTGGCATCATAGCTCCCGAACGGATGAAGCTAATTCGATTAAGTTTTTATTTGTATTAAAGGTGACTTACGTGCGAGTGTACTTAGACATGTTTGATTAAAATCGGTTGAGCCGTTAAAAAGTTGTTTATCTATCACGCCTTATCCACGAAGGGGTGGCAGAGGCAAAAAGTTGTGGGGGTGAAAGTGTAAGTACATTTTAAAGGGAACTTAGGTTTATTGTGTAAGAGGATTTTTTATTTTTTTTAGTTTAATATTATTACGTATGAAAATTTTCATAGATGCTGTGTCGGACTCCTAATGACTAAAGCCATACGTTATCCTTCCATCTGGCTTTGGCCGGGTATCCCAGGTGACCGCTCGGATGATAACCCTAAGGCTCTAAAACTGAGCCGTGAATCTTATATTAATGCTCATTATTATATGCCGCAGGCTCTATCGTCCTAACTAAAGGCAAAATATACGTCTCACATCGCACCACGCCGCGCCGGTAAAACACTGTCGAGTCTCTAAATTTGTGTTCCTATTGCAAATACAGGTATGATCTGCTAAAGACTATTGACGTAGTAGCAACGTTGGATTATATTATTGCTTGGTGCAATAAAGATGGCGAACTTGTTTATCCACAATAATACAACTTAATATCGGTCAATTTAATGATGATATCATAAAAAAACCTGTATAAAATCATTAGTTGAGCTCGTCACTGAACTTTGATGCCTAACCGCTATTAATATTAGATGTAAGAAGTAACTTTAAAATCGGAGTCGAATGTTCAAGAAGGATACTTTTTTTAAAGCTTTTCAAGAGATGTAAAGGGTGAAAATGTTTAATGTTTTAATGACGAAGACCGCTGGATGAAAGCTGACCGCAACTCTGAGGCTAAGAGGTCTAAATATATAGTTAATAAATAATTTGAAATAATTAAACATACCTAAATATATATTATTTAAATACATTCATATTATAGATATTACACCTAGACACAGAACAAATCAACAAGCTCTTCCCTCAAAGAAATTAGTCCTGAGTGGAAATTGAAAGTGTAAGGCTCAGATTATATCTAAGGTGTAACGTACCCACATACAAACAGTCTAGTCGGTTGTTCTGTATGCAACCGAAACGCATCGATGAGGAGGTGAATGAATGACCATACATGATCGATCAATCATAGCATTATAAAGGTACTGTAGAGTACATATATTTTGCACTGAAATAGCATCTTATCTCAAGACATTCCAACGAATGTTTTCAAAGCATAAGTTTTACTTTATTAAAGCCAGACACGGTCATACTCGTTAATATATTCATAAAACAATTGATCTTATCGTTGTAAAATTCGAACAGTTTCGTACGCTATAAGTTACCCGCCATTAGATAGGATTTATATTTTTTGCGCTAATCCTAATTCTTCCATCTTCCAGTGAAAATCTCGTCAAAATTCAAAAGATTATAAGTAACAAATAGGCAGACAAAAATATTTTAAAAGCTTCTTTTATTTTTATTACCTTGTTTCATTATGTACTTCGTTATGTTTATTTGGACAGACACATCAATTTTATATAATAGTATACAGGTACCTGCTTATTTAGATTACTAAAAAAACAGTATGTTGTACACGATTGATTGACTGCTGATAACGGTACTTACCAAGAATGATGAATTGATGCCAGTATTACAATATTTTATGTAGGTGACAATAATAAATTATACACGTTAAATGACTTCCTAATTCTTTACAAACCATGTTCATCATTAGATACGTGTATAACATGTACGTCAAAAAAAAATATCTAAAATTTTTTATTGATTACCACATTTGCACAAAATTTTAAAAAAATTGCCGTCTTCTTTTAGGCATAGTAATGCCTGTACTAAGGTCTAAGCCTGTACTAGAAGACGTCGATAACGACGTGAACCATACACTAAGTTGAGTCGACTTTATTAAAATATTCGAAATTTGAATCGAATTCTTTATTACTATATCTAATGTGCTTTTCAATACATAACAGAGATTTCTTTTAAGCAGTACCACTGTACTCTTTTCTCTTAACTATGTTTCTTTACAAATCATGTGTGAACATAAACTGTTAAATAAATAAAAAATACCTTTTTTACAAATCCTACCCCTCACGGACCTCACGGATCCTGCCTAGCCTAAAACCTCGATCTTGAAGACGAATAGTTATTTGAGAGTTGAGAGTACAAAATATTTACTTAAATCTTAAACAAACCCGACCTTACTATGGACCAATTTAAAATTAATATGAAAATATGACTACAAATAACTAAGCAGAATGAAGAACTAAGCAGCTCCTCTTCAGAAAGACTCAGGAAAGGAACCCCAATCGACCACGGCCGTCTAAATTTGTATGACCTCCGAATTATTTTCGCCTTATAATCTGTAACCAATTATCGGAACTGTTTACAGTTAATTAGAAAATATTTAATTAAATTTAATACGGTAAATTGAACTTATTGACCTTTACTAACATTTTGTAAAGCGGTTCAACTTTCTAATGACAGAGAAAAGTTGTATAAATAGTCGATACCTGATAAGAACTCAATTCGTGCAATGAACTTCTCATACCTCATTAACACTCTCGCGCGAACCACGAGACGAGCTGGGAGACGAACCGCGAGTGTAAACGCAGTATTATGGTACACTCGAGCTAAATGAGGTATCACAATATTGTATATAGCCCATAAAGTTATATATACTCACACAAGCATGCGCACAAATCTGTGTTGCTATTAATATCGAATTTATGTAGGTAGCGGAATGTACACTTAAAGTATTGCTATTTACTTTGGTTTGGTTGCGCCAAAATACTAAAGAAAATATTTCCTACTATTATTTATCCAATCTCCTTTTCTATTACAAGAGAAAACGCTCTAGCAATATCTCAATTTAGATCTTTAAGCATAATAAAAAATGAGAAGGCAGGAAGACTGTGAATTGTGTCCGTGTGGCGTGTGATGTTTGCCAATATATCCAGGATTTTTTTTATAATTATTTTATGACCTGGTTACTGACACCTGTAAATCAAATCTTATTCATTTCATATCTTCTTATTCTTTTTATAATGTATAATATTTTTGTCATTTACGTTTTAGATAAGTATAATCTTAAGCACAAATCACCCCGTCTAAGATAAGACTGACTTTGACTTAAGTCTATTAACGTCCTATTAACGTGGTAGAAGCGTTATCAGGTCAGCCCAGAGCTTGTTCTTAGCTCTTCTTTATTTTATATAGCCAGCAACACAGATCATGAAAACGGCAGAGTAGGCCGTTCTCAAGTTCAGCTTTTCTTATTTTCAATGTGTGGCGGTGTTGGTTAAAGATGCTCGTGGGCAAATCGCGAGTATCGCGGCTGCTCGGCACCGCTCGACCGCACGTTGCGAACTTGACCCACATTTAGGAGACCATTGTCTTCGCTCACAACCTCGATCAGCGTCAGTGCACCGCAATTACCTTTAATAAAGTTTTCCTCGACGCTCATCTTAAAAAAAATAACTATTGTATATTGTTCAGCAAACAACCTTTCCATAATCACGGATCTACGGAACAATCCACTTTTGTACAATTGAAATAGAACTTTCCCAACTTTCTTTTTGAACACCAGTTTGTAAATTTACAATCCCGTTATCACGTTGCGCCGTGTCATTGCCCCAACAAACTACGTGACATTACACTTTCCGCAATTGATGGAACCGCTATAAGCTCCCGGAACTGCGATGCCCACTTCCTGTACCGAACTAAACTGTACGCAAAATTGCAACTCATGGAATGATTATAAGAAAATGTAGGCAGGTTTTAATATTGACCTTGTATTTCGCTGACACACATTTCTTTTAGTAGCCTAGATATAAAGAACCCCAACTTATGAGAATCTGTATTATGAACGGGGTCCTCTTTTAATAGATGATGACGCACATTAATGTATTATTGCCATTTCTTTCTATTCCTTTGGTCACAATATTTTACATTATAGGTATTGTCATATCATCGTTAATAATCAAAAAACTTGAATCTAATATCGTTATTCACTGACCTTCATTTTGTGGGACTTAGCCTAAAATACAAATCATTAAGATACACTACTTATGTCTTCTTCATCATTTGAGCGTAAACTCCAATTTGCTTATCACATCTGCTCTGACTGCTTCTGTGGTGCGGTAGGAGTGTATCCGTCTGCTACGCAAGAGGTCGTTGGTTCGATTTCCACCCAGCATAAAACTTTGTGTGATGAGCACGATGGTTTATTCTGTGTCTGGGTGTTATTTATCTATAATATGTATGTACTCGTATTTAGAAATATATAAGTATGTTTACCGGTTATCTGGTTACTGTAGTACAAGCTCTGCTTAGTTTGGAATCAGATGGCGTTGTGTGCGTTGTCCCAATGATACTTATTTATTTACGATATTTATCACAACCTTCTACCTCCTAGGGGTAGTTGTGAATTTCGGCATTATTGGAACTTACGTAGAGTTCCCAACCTCCTTACAGGTGACTGCGCCATATTTCTCATTGGTCAGTCGTCGAAGATCTTGATATCGCCCCTTACGCCCATACTAAGTAACCCTATCTCCTTTAATGGACCTGACATGGTTACAAGTAAATTCCCTCTCTTTGCTTAGTAGGTAACTAATTTGATAACAGAATTTAAGAACGGAAATAGTCCTGTTTCTATTTGGGCGACTCATATTAATATTGTAAACTAATATCATTTACGCGGAAGTTTGTAAGAGTCTATGTATGTACCTATGTTTGTTACTATTTAACGGAAAACCTACTATATTGTTTTTATGCAACTTTACAATAATATAGCTTACACATAAGAATAACACATAGGCTATATTTAACCAGGGAACAAATTCCTGTAAGAAATGGGAAAACTTGCGAGCGGAGCCGCGGACGTCAACTAGTTTCAAATATTTATAAAATAAAAAACCCAACTGAAAAATCAGAAATCCTCCCGAAGAAATTCTGAGATATATAGAATAAAATGTACTAAATACTTGTTATCGTCTATTGCAGGCATGTCACTTGACGAGGGCAGGCAGTCACAGAGACCCTACCGATATGGCATGGTGCTACTGTGCGCCGGAGCACTGATCAACTGGCTGGGTCTGGCGGAGGACTACGCAGAGCCTGTACGTTACGTGGGCGTCGCGTGTATCGTCGCTGGAGCGCTACTTATATGCGCTGCCATGTGTTGCTGGCTGCAGTCACCCGCGAGGCAGCCCCAAACAGATCGGACCTCACCTGACACCCATCAAGTAAGTTTCCAAAGCTTGTTTTTTTTAATATTGTTCAACATTTTTTTAGAACAGCGCCGTTAGCCCAAAGTAAGCAAATATAAGCTTGTGTTAATGGATCTAGACGACTGATAAACATACTTAATATTTCTAAATACATACATATTATACATAGGAAACACCCAAACTCCGAAACAAACATTTGTGGATCACGCATGGTAGCTACTACACACGCTCCGAGAAATCTACAATTTATTTATTCATTATTCTTACTTATACCATTACAGGTTACCCCTATCCTATATTAATATTATAAATTTGTTTTTTATATAATATTATAAAATTGTTGAAGAGTTTGTTTGGTTAAACGCGCTAATCTCAGGAACTACTGGTCGGATTTAAAAAAATCTTTTGTGTTACGAGTAGATAGCCCATTTATCGAGAAACGCTAAAGGCTTATCATCATGCTACTGCCCTAGAGAGCGGAACAGTAGTCATAAATGTCGACAAATACGGCAAATTATTATGCATTATTGTAAAATTTATAAGCGACGGGATCAAATAGGTGCGAAGGGAGTTCGGGGTATGTCACAGGCGAAGCCGGGGGGTCACCTAGCCTATAATATTAGTATAGATGAAAGAGAGAGATAGAGAGAGATCAAGTAGGTAACTATAAAAATTTACTTAACAAAAAAATTGTAAAGTAACCCAACTTTCTAATAGATTTATGAAGTACTTATTAAGTCATGCAAGTATCTGCACGATGCGGCGTTTTCTTTTACTATCGTGACACTTGACAAATAAAAAAAAAGTTTACCTCCGTTTTGGTCGTTTCGACTTTACACTTATAAGTTATAAGTATAAGGTCTTTGTTCCCGCCTTATTTCATTTTTTTTCTTTGTACTTTAAACGCATTCCAACGCTAAAATTCGATTGCATACAGTCTTAATATCTTAATTTGTTAATTGTGATGGTATTGTTGACAGCCCCTGTAATTTGGTCTCCTAACTCTGTCACGGCAATGGGCTCACCACCTGTTACGTGTGACTAAAGTGTACGGTGAAATGTGGGCGTATAGTATGCCTCTGCCTACCCCTTCGGGGATAAAGGCGTGACTATATGTATATGTCTAACTCTGTACATACGTCAACTGGTCATTACGAACTTAAGAGGAGGAGCTGTTTATTTTTTTTCTTTTTTTTGTTAATTATTTTCCCAATCAGGCTATTAACTCCGACTGAGGTATATTCTGGCAGATCAGATAGTACTGCATCAGTAGTCCCTGATCTTGTATGGCAATTGGATGAAAACGCCACCTTATTCGATTATAATAACATTCGTATAAAATAGATATGTTGATAATAAATCAAACTTTCTTTTATTCCAGATCGACGATCCCATCCACGTAATATCAATGCCAGACGAAGAAACAATGCAACAAAAACCTCCAGACTATGATACAGTTGCGGGAGCACCGCCGACCTATGACGACGCTATAAAACTAAACCCTGCGAGGTTGTTGCCAGCCACGAGCAGCGCTAGACCTGATATGCATCTCCTTACCGATGCAGCAATCATTCCTGGCCAACCCGACGACACACCTCCCAGCCCACTGGCAGCCATCGCACCCGTCCACAGATCACAGGTGCCGAAGACACCACCTCCACCATATAACCCTACGCACGCTATCAGATGAAACCTCTGCCGTTAAATGTATACTTTAAATCGACTGCTGTTTCATGTGATGAGACTCATTATAATTATAGTGATGATTGCAAATTGTTGTATTTACAACAATGATACGGTATTATATTTATATTGTACGTACATACCCTACCATAAACTCATTGTTTTTGTTTTAAGTAGGTTGTCGTATGACGCGTTGCGTACTTATTATGTGATAATAGGAAAGTTATGATTAGTTACTTATTTCCTGCTCTGTATATAGTTACTACCTAAATATAGTATGAAATGTAAAAAAAAGATATGTAACTATAGTTAGGTGGATAAGAAAAAACTCTTCCAATAATTATTTAAAGATTTGTGTTCCAGGCAGAGCACCTCTGTGGTTCCAAATAATTGTAAAATAGAATTTATAAGCCGCCGGCTCGCCAGAAAGCGAAGTCAAGAAACATCGTTCATATCTAATATTTATGGAAACTTTACATGCCGTAGTAGTTGCTCGTACGTTTTACAGTGCCATCGATAAGCAATGCTCCTAATGTTCTAACTGTTTAAATAATTGATAAGTACATGGCTTTTGTCATCTGACTGCAATTATTTGTATATTATACAATTTTGCTCATGAACCTGTAATGAATAAGGCACTATTATCACGTTAATTAAATAAAATAAATTTGTACACATCACGTAATTTTGTAAATTATGAATTTCTCACTTGAACAATTTTAGAACAGTTTGCATTAGAGGGTTTGATGTTGAATCAGTGTTAGCTTGTCGTTGTAATAATATGAGCGTTAGTATCGTTTTATAATAAAGTTAAACTTTATATTATTTTGCAAGTATTTATAGTTCTCCACTCCAATTTGTCAATTCTAGTCTTCAAAATATTTAGTTATCAAAATATTCTGTTTGCGACCGACAGCACCTCGCGGTCAGTGTCCTGAATTACGGTTCTTAGTTCTAGGGGTCACTTGCCGTTCACAATTTCTCTGAGATCTGCATTCTATGGTAGTACAATTAGTTTTATTCCTAATATTGTTTCTACCAAAACATTTGACTGACATTTTCCATGTTATTTCTCGTGTTATCCAATCATAAAGGATTCTTTAATCTTCTTCTAATTCTATGAACCTTTAAATATTGTCAGACCTTTTAACTTTATTACTTCTTAAAAAATAGGAGCTTCGACAAAAATAGAGTTCTGTTCACAGCCGTGTGCAAAATTTTATAAGACTAGGCAGTGACCGCTAGAACGCGACTGCCAGAATGCTAGACGTGGTGCAAAAAGCGCGGGCGCGCTATAGACTGTTGAATCATGCATATAATTTTTTTTTGTAATTTGTACATATTTCTGATTGCACAACTTGAAGATATCAAGTAGGTACTTACTGTACTACTTCTGTGTACATTAATTGGTTAGTCTAAATAGGATTCATTACAATTATGCGCAATTAATACTGCAGTTAGACCTTGCGCAGCATATACTAGTCAATACCGCATGCAAAACATCGAAACACATTACAGTAGTGTTGGATTCCATGCAAACATGTTAATTGCAGTTGATTTGAAGTTAATATGCAGTCAAAATATCAAGCTAGGCACATCAAATCCGAAAATGAACGACGATCGATATTATTGTATTACGAAGATTAAAGATTCAAAAAGAGATAGAATTTTGTAAGACTCCAGAATCTTATTCAACATGGATCTCGTGCGTGACCTAACGCTTAGAAATAGATGTACATTGTATAAAACTAGACAGAGTAACCAATAATGATCATCATATACAAAGTCAGGTGTGTGCTTTCAAAAAAAAATTTAAATGGGACCAATACGTTACTTTTAATGACTAAAATCGTGTGCTTATGATACTAACTAATTCAAATAACGCGTGCCTGCAAGGCTTTCTGAGGATTTTACAATGCTGAAGTTGTGCATTTATTATTTGTACATTGTACAAAGTTCGGAGATAAAAGAGTGTACATAGTAAAAGAAAAATAAATGTTGTTAAAGCAAATTTCGTTTTATTTAAACAGCGCAATATGTTACAGCAGAAATTATTCCTATTTATCGTATTGTTATATCTGATTTAAAATAGGCACTGTAGCATGGACGTTTTCAACACCAGAGGTGCTACAATCGCGCTCCCAACCTTTAATCTACTGAGCCAGATATTATTAATTGTTCAAAAGAGGTAAAATACCTACTAATATTATAAATGCGAAAGTAACTCTGTCTGTCTGTCTGTTACGCTTTCACGCCTAAACCACTGAACCAATTTGGCTGAAAATTGGTGGAGAGGTACCTTAGAGCCAGGAGACGGACATAGGCTACTTTTTATCCCGGGAACAAGGTCCTGTGGGAAACGGAAACGGGAAAACGTCTCTACGCGGGCCAAGCCGCGGGCGCTAACTAGTAGATTATATGTCCATATTGCCACAAGCTATAAGGTATCTAAATTCAAGACGCTAAGATCCGAAAAATGTACAGGTCCGATGAGCGACAAATTACTTAATACGTAAATGAGTACAATCGGAATCATCTCTGGGATGGTAATGTAACCTTTTTCGTCTCTACAGAATTAGAATTACGCATATCTTAGCATGATGTGACGGTGACCACTTTCCATCAGTTGGGCCGTACGCTTGTCTGCCACCTCAGTGGTATAAAAAAATGATGTCAATATAAATCACAAGAACCCTTTGGGCCGATTGCCCACCCGAAGAAGCTAGCGGTAGGTACCCACATATTGAAATGAAGGTAGGCATCTAACCCCATACGATAGCGTAAAATGCAATGGTTATCAGATTGCCTGTCAAGTGCTAAGTTTCCGAGACGCAACTGCACTATAATATCTAATCAAAGATATCAATACAATAACAAATGCCACGATAGCATCATCATCTAATGCAGTATTACATACACTTACGTTAAAGTATACAAGTATTACTTTTCTTAGGTTTTGTGTTTCGAACGCTTACTAAATTCCAATAGGTATCCCATTTTTATTTCAGCGAGTGTAATCTAAAACTAGTGACTTTGCACCACCTTAGAATCAGGTTCCTAGTAAAGGACAGTGACCGAATCTGGCCTGAGCGCGGACAGCAGTTTTGGAAAGTTATTAAACTTGTAACTAACTTAACTTAACTATCTTCACGCTGTATCCCTGACGGGGTAGTCAGAGAGGACAGATCGCCAGGCTTCGCGATCCACGCATACTTCTTTCGCTTCTTCGAGATTCATCAATCGCTTCATACACGCACGTCTGGGTATCCGAGTACTTTTGACCTTTCCGTTTTTGAGCAATCTGCTCACGTGGTCTTCATATGTAAGTCTCGGCCTTCCCTGACTCCTTCTACCCTCTACTTTTTAACAATATATATTCTTCGTCAATCGTTCCTCACTCATTCGTTGGACGTGTCCAAACGAACGGAGCACGCCCTTTTCCAGCGTAACGCTGACACTTTCATTCAAACCTGCCATATTGCGTATCACTTCGTTACGTATTCGGTCGGCCAAGGTAACGCCGCACAATTTTCGAAGTGATCGCATCTCCACAGCATTCAATTTACTTTCATGCATCTGCTGACATACCCAGGTTTCACTACCGTAAAGCAAAGTTGGCACTAGCACTGCGTTATGAATCGCCATTCGTGCTTCTTTTACGACGCTTTGTCGCTTTACTAACTGGGACAAAGCACCGTTAACTTTGTTTCCGGCAGCTACTCGCCGTTCTACATCCGAATCACATCTTCCATCCGCGCTAAACATACTTCCTAAATACACAATTTCATTCACTTGCTCTAGACGTTCCTGGTTTACCCTAATCTCGCATATAGTTCTTACGTCACCTCTTTCAAATACTAGAACCTTAGTTTTACTTGCATTCAAGCGGAGACCCTTACTTTCACACCCCTCTTTCATATTAGTGACTAATGCCTGTAGGTCGGCTTCTGATGAGGCCATGAGCACCGCACAGCAGACAGTTTAATGTAAAATCACCCAAATTCACACCCATATTAAAATCTTTCAACTTCTGTAGGCAGCTGTCCAGATACACTATGAACAGCCAGGCGGACATGACACATCCCTGTTTGACGCCTGTACAGACATCAAAAAGAGGTGACACATCCCCCCCTACTCGCACGCAAGCCTTACAGTCCCTATAAAGCGACTGTATTGCCCGCAGTAGCGAGCCGTCCACACCATATCCTGGCAGCAAGTCCCACAGCGTTTCTCTCACACAAAAGCGCAGAAAACCTTCTGGCTAAGAGCCAGTAACTTTTCCGCGATCATGCGGAGAGAAAACACTTGATCCATGCAACCTCTTCCACGTCGGAATCCGCATTGAGCCTCCCATAAATACCTTTCAGACTTTTCTTGCATTCGTGCCGTTATAACCTTTGCATACACCTTACTAGCTAAGCTGACCAAGCTGATCGCCCTGTAGCTGGAGCAGTTTAGGCGCGAGCCTTTCCCTTTGTAAATAGGTACTAAAACTGCTACTCGCCAGTCATCTGGGACCTCACCCGTCCGCCAGCACAAGTTGCATAACAGACATAGTGTGTCCCAGACACGCGACCCACTGTACTTGATCATCTCAGCAGTAACTCTGTCTTTTCCCGCAGCCTTACCACATTTCATACTTCTTATCGCTTGTTCTATTTCTTTCATACTAATGACTTCAATGACATCGGGATCCGGAGCATCGAAGTGAGCTCCACTTCCCGACGTGGCATCTCTGTCTTTTCTTGCATACATCTTTCCATAATATTCACTCCATCTCTGCAGGACGTCCCTTTGGTCTGTTAGGACGTCATTGTTAACACTAAGCACTTTATTCATACTGCAGATTGCCGAACAACTCCGGGTCTTGCCTACCTCTTTCCAGAAGAGCTTAAACTTGTAATATTTTTTATTTATCATACAATAAATATTAATGACAATTTGGTTGTAGCCACTTATCTGATATTCAAAACGAATTAAAAAAATATTTGTCTTGGCTTACAAACGGATATTATTTTGATTGTCACCCTTGTGATGCATAAAATAAAAGATATGACAAGAGTAGGGAGAATTAAAAGTCGAAACTCCTTATTTATTAGTCACTACTATTTCATTTAATAACTGAAACTGCGCTAATTGTTTTGTGTAATTATTTTATTGTTTTTTAACAATAAAATAATTACACTATTTATTTTAACTAAATATGTTAAAATAAATGCATATTTTTATAAAAGATAAACCGTATTGGGTATTCTAGTTTTTATCTTCTAGCAACACTGATCAAACCTGTCATCGAAGTCGAACGACCTTGAATGTATTGTAAACAAATAAACAACACAAAGTGTCTTATTAAAATTATATTTTCAACTATATAATTATATACCTAGTTCGCGTTTGTATTTATCGAGTGTTTTGTTTTATAATAACTAATTCAACTTCTCACGACCACCATGGCTTTTTGGGTCCTGTAATAAAGACAATGGCATTTTTTTGTTTGTTGAATCTGTTGTGGTAATGACACACAGAAGTCGTCATAACTCTTGACCTGATGGAAGTGCCGCATGGAATTTTTCTGTGGATTGTACTCTGAGTTGTAAATTTTTTAATTTCAAGTAGGTTGTTATAAATGGTCGCTTACTTACTTTTAGTACTTTTAGACCCAGATGCACATGTATATAAGTTATATATGTAAGTTAAGTGTAGAAAAATAATGAAAAGTATTATCTCACTTGAGGTACTTTTTTCCTTTTGATTTTTATTGATTTTGAAGGATTTACTTTATTAGGTATGTATTATTAAAGTGACCAACATACATATACATAGACTAGCTGTGTCTCACTCCTGACTTCATATTTATAATAATTTATTGAATATAATGTTATTCAGTATATTATTGTATTAAACTCTGCCCCCTTTTTGATATTTATAATTACTACTGTATTACTTTTACACAACATAGCTTTCAAACGTTAAAACAATTGTTTTTAATCAGTTCAGTGGGCTAGCCAGTAGCTGCATTACCTGCAAGTGATAAATGGGTTGTTGCCATCGATTATTTTGGAGCCTATTACATCAACATTTACCAACAGGTTTGTTACATATGTTAGCTTGATAAATAATTATGCTTAATTTTAATTAAATCATTATCATTCGAGGGTATTTTTATCTCACTAATATCGATTTTTACGGAAGTAGAGATAAATAAGTTATTAATCGTTGTTTTATAGACCAAAAAAATAGGTTGTTTTTACCTGTATTCTTACGAATTTGTTTATAATTTTCATAGTGCATATAAATGCATATTTTTATAAAAGATAAACCGTATTGGGTATTCTAGTTTTTATCTTCTAGCAACACTGATCAAACCTGTCATCGAAGTCGAACGACCTTGAATGTATTGTAAACAAATAAACAACACAAAGTGTCTTATTAAAATTATATTTTCAACTATATAATTATATACCTAGTTCGCGTTTGTATTTATCGAGTGTTTTGTTTTATAATAACTAATTCAACTTCTCACGACCACCATGGCTTTTTGGGTCCTGTAATAAAGACAATGGCATTTTTTTGTTTGTTGAATCTGTTGTGGTAATGACACACAGAAGTCGTCATAACTCTTGACCTGATGGAAGTGCCGCATGGAATTTTTCTGTGGATTGTACTCTGAGTTGTAAGTTTTTTAATTTCAAGTAGGTTGTTATAAATGGTCGCTTACTTACTTTTAGTACTTTTAGACCCAGATGCACATGTATATAAGTTATATATGTAAGTTAAGTGTAGAAAAATAATGAAAAGTATTATCTCACTTGAGGTACTTTTTTCCTTTTGATTTTTATTGATTTTGAAGGATTTACTTTATTAGGTATGTATTATTAAAGTGACCAACATACATATACATAGACTAGCTGTGTCTCACTCCTGACTTCCCATTTATAATAATTTATTGAATATAATGTTATTCAGTATATTATTGTATTAAACTCTGCCCCCTTTTTGATATTTATAATTACTACTGTATTACTTTTACACAACATAGCTTTCAAACGTTAAAACAATTGTTTTTAATCAGTTCAGTGGGCTAGCCAGTAGCTGCATTACCTGCAGGTGATAAATGGGTTGTTGCCATCGATTATTTTGGAGCCTATTACATCAACATTTACCAACAGGTTTGTTACATATGTTAGCTTGATAAATAATTATGCTTAATTTTAATTAAATCATTATCATTCGAGGGTATTTTTATCTCACTAATATCGATTTTTACGGAAGTCGAGATAAATAAGTTATTAATCGTTGTTTTATAGACCAAAAAAATAGGTTGTTTTTACCTGTATTCTTACGAATTTGTTTATAATTTTCATAGTGCATATAAATGCATATTTTTTTAAAAGATAAACCGTATTGGGTATTCTAGTTTTTATCTTCTAGCAACACTGATCAAACCTGTCATCGAAGTCGAACGACCTTGAATGTATGGTAAACAAATAAACAACACAAAGTGTCTTATTAAAATTATATTTTCAACTATATAATTATATACCTAGTTCGCGTTTGTATTTATCGAGTGTTTTGTTTTATAATAACTAATTCAACTTCTCACGACCACCATGGCTTTTTGGGTCCTGTAATAAAGACAATGGCATTTTTTTGTTTGTTGAATCTGTTGTGGTAATGACACACAGAAGTCGTCATAACTCTTGACCTGATGGAAGTGCCGCATGGAATTTTTCTGTGGATTGTACTCTGAGTTGTAAGTTTTTTAATTTCAAGTAGGTTGTTATAAATGGTCGCTTACTTACTTTTAGTACTTTTAGACCCAGATGCACATGTATATAAGTTATATATGTAAGTTAAGTGTAGAAAAATAATGAAAAGTATTATCTCACTTGAGGTACTTTTTTCCTTTTGATTTTTATTGATTTTGAAGGATTTACTTTATTAGGTATGTATTATTAAAGTGACCAACATACATATACATAGACTAGCTGTGTCTCACTCCTGACTTCATATTTATAATAATTTATTGAATATAATGTTATTCAGTATATTATTGTATTAAACTCTGCCCCCTTTTTGATATTTATAATTACTACTGTATTACTTTTACACAACATAGCTTTCAAACGTTAAAACAATTGTTTTTAATCAGTTCAGTGGGCTAGCCAGTAGCTGCATTACCTGCAAGTGATAAATGGGTTGTTGCCATCGATTATTTTGGAGCCTATTACATCAACATTTACCAACAGGTTTGTTACATATGTTAGCTTGATAAATAATTATGCTTAATTTTAATTAAATCATTATCATTCGAGGGTATTTTTATCTCACTAATATCGATTTTTACGGAAGTAGAGATAAATAAGTTATTAATCGTTGTTTTATAGACCAAAAAAATAGGTTGTTTTTACCTGTATTCTTACGAATTTGTTTATAATTTTCATAGTGCATATAAATGCATATTTTTATAAAAGATAAACCGTATTGGGTATTCTAGTTTTTATCTTCTAGCAACACTGATCAAACCTGTCATCGAAGTCGAACGACCTTGAATGTATTGTAAACAAATAAACAACACAAAGTGTCTTATTAAAATTATATTTTCAACTATATAATTATATACCTAGTTCGCGTTTGTATTTATCGAGTGTTTTGTTTTATAATAACTAATTCAACTTCTCACGACCACCATGGCTTTTTGGGTCCTGTAATAAAGACAATGGCATTTTTTTGTTTGTTGAATCTGTTGTGGTAATGACACACAGAAGTCGTCATAACTCTTGACCTGATGGAAGTGCCGCATGGAATTTTTCTGTGGATTGTACTCTGAGTTGTAAGTTTTTTAATTTCAAGTAGGTTGTTATAAATGGTCGCTTACTTACTTTTAGTACTTTTAGACCCAGATGCACATGTATATAAGTTATATATGTAAGTTAAGTGTAGAAAAATAATGAAAAGTATTATCTCACTTGAGGTACTTTTTTCCTTTTGATTTTTATTGATTTTGAAGGATTTACTTTATTAGGTATGTATTATTAAAGTGACCAACATACATATACATAGACTAGCTGTGTCTCACTCCTGACTTCCCATTTATAATAATTTATTGAATATAATGTTATTCAGTATATTATTGTATTAAACTCTGCCCCCTTTTTGATATTTATAATTACTACTGTATTACTTTTACACAACATAGCTTTCAAACGTTAAAACAATTGTTTTTAATCAGTTCAGTGGGCTAGCCAGTAGCTGCATTACCTGCAGGTGATAAATGGGTTGTTGCCATCGATTATTTTGGAGCCTATTACATCAACATTTACCAACAGGTTTGTTACATATGTTAGCTTGATAAATAATTATGCTTAATTTTAATTAAATCATTATCATTCGAGGGTATTTTTATCTCACTAATATCGATTTTTACGGAAGTCGAGATAAATAAGTTATTAATCGTTGTTTTATAGACCAAAAAAATAGGTTGTTTTTACCTGTATTCTTACGAATTTGTTTATAATTTTCATAGTGCATATAAATGCATATTTTTTTAAAAGATAAACCGTATTGGGTATTCTAGTTTTTATCTTCTAGCAACACTGATCAAACCTGTCATCGAAGTCGAACGACCTTGAATGTATGGTAAACAAATAAACAACACAAAGTGTCTTATTAAAATTATATTTTCAACTATATAATTATATACCTAGTTCGCGTTTGTATTTATCGAGTGTTTTGTTTTATAATAACTAATTCAACTTCTCACGACCACCATGGCTTTTTGGGTCCTGTAATAAAGACAATGGCATTTTTTTGTTTGTTGAATCTGTTGTGGTAATGACACACAGAAGTCGTCATAACTCTTGACCTGATGGAAGTGCCGCATGGAATTTTTCTGTGGATTGTACTCTGAGTTGTAAGTTTTTTAATTTCAAGTAGGTTGTTATAAATGGTCGCTTACTTACTTTTAGTACTTTTAGACCCAGATGCACATGTATATAAGTTATATATGTAAGTTAAGTGTAGAAAAATAATGAAAAGTATTATCTCACTTGAGGTACTTTTTTCCTTTTGATTTTTATTGATTTTGAAGGATTTACTTTATTAGGTATGTATTATTAAAGTGACCAACATACATATACATAGACTAGCTGTGTCTCACTCCTGACTTCCCATTTATAATAATTTATTGAATATAATGTTATTCAGTATATTATTGTATTAAACTCTGCCCCCTTTTTGATATTTATAATTACTACTGTATTACTTTTACACAACATAGCTTTCAAACGTTAAAACAATTGTTTTTAATCAGTTCAGTGGGCTAGCCAGTAGCTGCATTACCTGCAGGTGATAAATGGGTTGTTGCCATCGATTATTTTGGAGCCTATTACATCAACATTTACCAACAGGTTTGTTACATATGTTAGCTTGATAAATAATTATGCTTAATTTTAATTAAATCATTATCATTCGAGGGTATTTTTATCTCACTAATATCGATTTTTACGGAAGTCGAGATAAATAAGTTATTAATCGTTGTTTTATAGACCAAAAAAATAGGTTGTTTTTACCTGTATTCTTACGAATTTGTTTATAATTTTCATAGTTTCTTTAGATTTTTAATGCATATTAGCTCAACATAGACTTACGGCGAATACTAAAATAATGTGGGTAGTCTACAAGTTGGACAAGCAGATGTGAATTTTTCTTCAGCATTGCAATAAGCAAAAGGCAGGCAGTCTCCTTTGAGCTACTAAGCAGGTTGGTTATCAGCACCTGAAGTCTCGGTAACGAGATAAAGTGTTATATAGTTTATAGTTTAAAGTGCAATAAAGTGATTGAGTGACGAAAATAGTTTTTGAATTTTAACGTAAGAAAAGTTTCACAAATCAGAAGTGGGATAGCACCAAGGAATATTGGTGATTTTCTACACCTTGGTGTGATCGTTCGCCCGTAAAAGGTACGTTCAATAATTATATTGTGCGATATTTTAATGCAATCGTGGCATCATAGAAAATCTACCTGTACTAATTCACATTGTATACATATGAACTTTTTTTAAATAAATATCAATTCACTTATAATTATGCATTCCTGTAGAGATCATGTACCTAAAACAAAAAAATAAAGTCACTGTAAAATAATTTGATACAAACATTTACAATGCATAACCTATTTCAATTTTTTTTTAATGTTTATATGATATCTTTTATCTATACACGGCATTGGGCTCGCCACCTGTTGCGTGGGCCGGAAATGCATACGGTGAAGTATGGGCGTTTAATATGCCTCTGCCAACCCCTTCGGGGATAAAGGTGTGACAATATGTATGTATGTATTTTTTTTATCTATGAACATAATCAATTACTGTCATAATTTTATGTTTAAAAGTATGCTACAATTTAACGATTATCTTTCTGATAAGAGTATATTGTGTAAAGGGCGATTAGAAAAAGAAATAGAAAAACATACATGCAGCAACTATTTTTTCTGCATACCTACAGCTATTAACGAACGCCATTTTAGGATATTCCAAATCGACTTAAGGATATTTAATTACTAATAAAACAAAATAATTATATTGGAACAGAATTTATTATTTCTTTTCTCTAAGTGTGGTACACATTTATACAAAATAGATACTCGTTGTATAAATATTTCAGGTCATTGGACATTGTACTAATTGTACAATCAAGTGAAGATGCCTAGTGACCGGTCAGAGAGCAGACAGAGGTCTACTAGAAGTCAACACAGCATGGTGCTGGGACGAGCTTCGAGACGCAGCCGATCCCCGGTTCGGGATTCGAGGCCTAGCCGCCGCTCGTCGGCAGTACCTCGCCGTGATCTACGTGACTCCGAGCGGCGTAGGTCCAGAAGACCACCTCAGACTGCTGCGTCGCAAGCAAGGAGTCGTAGCAGGCGTAGCTCCGTGAGGCGCAGTTCCAGAGAACCGCCTTCAAGGGTGCAGTCTCAGGCAACTCGTCAGAGCAGGTCAGTGTTAACACCACCCTTGCTGCAATGTACTTTGCAGGATGATGAACCGGAAAATAGACTTATAGTTAGTAATCGTAATAAGCAAAGTAACGGTCACAGATTGCAGACTCCTCATAGAGACGATAGATCGCGTAGTCCAGTACGCTCATGTGTAAATGAAAAATGTGAATGTGTGACCTTTCAGCCACTATCTGTAGACAATGTTAATACTGGAATACTGAAATGTATCAAAGAATCTTTGCAATCTATCTCAGTTATAAATCCACAAAGTAAAGAGAGATTTACAAACAACAATGTAGTTCCAGAGTTTGATCCTAAATTAAAAAACCAAACTATCATAGTTTGGTTAAATAAAGTGAAGGAATGCTCTGAGATCTATGGCTGGGATAGTAAACAGACTGCTCACTACGCACTTCCAAAATTAGTCGGTACTGCAAAAAAAATGGTACGAAGGACAGCCTTCGGTCTTATTTACTTGGGATGAATGGGTTGAAAAACTTAAATTTGCTTTATGAGAATTATGGTCATCTTCTCACAGAAATGTTAGCTAGCTAAAAGGGCGAAGTTTGGGGATGATTTAGAAGAATACTATTACGAAAAGTTGATATGCTTGAATCGGTGTGGTATTACTGGTAGGCAAGCTATTGATTGCATTGTGTATGGAATTGACGACCGAACAGTTCGGTATGGAGCAGAGGCAGTAGGTTTTGAAGACGCTGATAAGCTGTTACGCTACTTAAGGGGTGTTAAACATGAACGGTTAGATAGGTTTAACAAAAAACCGATGCGTTCTCTAAATTAAATTCCACTTAAACCTGGTAAAATTGACTTGAATAGAGTTTTGAAGTGTTTCAATTGCCATGAAGTAGGTCATTTGTTGTCAAGTTGTAAAAAACCAATCGTAAAATGCAATAAATGCAACCGCGTCGGTCATAATGACCCTAATTGCAATCGAAGCGTTTGGATAGATAAAGCGGAAGTGAAAACTTTGTGACTAGATAGTGACCTAGGAGTAAATGGCAAATTTATCAAACTTGTTAATGTTAATGATGTACAATTAACAGGGTATGTAGATTTTGGTAGTCAATGTACCTTGGTAAAAGAATCTGTTATCGAGATGATAGTTCCGCGTGAAAAATGGAAATTAAATGATTTACCATCCCTCAAAGGTTTTGGTAATACATATGTTAGTGCAATAGGTAAAACTACAATATCATTGACTGTTGACAATGCAAAAATTTGTGTTGAAGCTGTTGTCGTTCCTGATAATTACCTTAACCATGATCTACTTATTGGTCAGACTGCTACTGAGCAACCTCACATATGGGTATTTAAGTCTGATAAATGTTTGACGATTAATGAGAAGCGAATTAAGGATGGTATACGACTCGTTTTAAAAAACTGCAAGTCTGTTAAGGCTGATGGTAGTATTTCAGTAAAGGTGTATACCGAAACCAATTTCAGTGGCATTATTTCCGTTAAAAATGATTATCGCTTAGATTACGGTATAGATGTTGGCACTTATAATCTTAAAAATGGTATTGGCTTTCTAACAATTCTAAACAATGAAAATAAGTCACTTCAATTTAAAAATCTTACTTCAGAGGTTTAGAGAGGCAGGAATAACCTTAAAACCACAAAATATGTTTCTTTTTCCAAGACCATGTTGATTATCTGGGGTTTGAGGTGTCTAATGAGGGAGTAAAACCAGGCGCTAAGAAAATTGA
This sequence comes from Thumatha senex, assembly GCA_948477245.1. NCBI lineage: Eukaryota > Metazoa > Arthropoda > Insecta > Lepidoptera > Erebidae > Thumatha > Thumatha senex. The sequence continues at coordinate 12,982,615 of OX419735.1, forward strand.
TGGTGTTAAAAACTTTCCTAAACCCAAAGATGTGCATAATGTTCGACAGTTTATTGGCCTAGCTAGTTTCTTCCGGCGTTTTATTAGGGGTTTTGGCGAGATAGCCCGTCCCCTAACAAAATTACTAAAGAAAAGATCAACTTGGGTTTGGGCAGAAGCTCAAGAAGAAGCATTTGACAAATTGAAAAATGCACTTATTTCGAGACCTGTACTAGCATTGTATAATCCTAAACTTGAGACTCAAATACATACAAACGCCAGCAAACAATAGGAAGCGTGTTATTGCAAAAGCTAATCGATGGAAATTATAAACCTGTAGCCTTTTACAGTAGACAGACTTCACCTGAAGAATCTCATTTTTCGTCATATGAATTGGAAACTCTTGCAGTGATTGCCGCATTAGTAAAGTTTAGAACATATGTGCTTGGATTAACCTTCACCATTGTAACGGACTGTAGCTCGCTTAGAGCAACGTTTTTGAAAAGAGATTTGATTACGAGAGTAGCGCGGTGGTGGAGTTTGATTCAGGAGTATGACTGTAACATAGTGTATAAATCTGGTAAAGGCATGATTCATGTTGACGCACTGAGTAGAAATCCAACTATGGAAAATACGGGAATAATACAGGCTATTGACACTTTTGACGTTATTACGATAACAGACGATTGGTTAACGACAGTACAGTTGGAAGATTCTGAGATACAACACATTAAGACAATTCTTTCTGACAAAGAATTTGATGACTTGGTACAGGTACGTAAGAACTTTGTACTAAAACAAGAGAGGGTGTATAGAATTACCGAGGATGGATTAAGGTGGGTGGTGCCAAAGGGCTGTAAATGGCAAATACTTCAGAAAAACCACGATGAAATAGGTCATTTTGCATTTGATAAGACGTTAGATAAAATAAAACATTATTGGTTTCCTCGTATGCGAAAGTTTGTCAAAAAGTATGTGAATTAATGTTTGGAGTGTGCTCATAATAAAATACCATCGGGGAAGAAACAAGGTTTCTTACATCCAATACCTAAGGACACTACACCCTTTCACACCATTCACATTGACCACGTTGGCCCATTTGTAAAGTCAAAAAGGAAGAACTGTTACATTCTAGTGATTGTAGAGTCTTTTACCAAATTTATTGTTTTAAAAGCGGTTAAAAATACAAAGTCCACATCCACCATCACCGTTCTAAGGGACTATTTTGAGACGTTTGGTTTACCGAAACGACTGATTAGTGATAGAGGCACGTCATTCACAAGTATAAAATTTAAAAGTTTTCTTAGTGAAATAGGAGTTCAACACATACAAAATGCAGTAGCATCACCCAGATCAAATGGCCAGGTAGAGCAATATAATCGGACAATATTGGATTCTTTAGCTTCTCAAAACTATGGTAAAGATGAAAAACTTTGGGATGATCGATTATTACAGGTACAATGGGGAATGAACAATACTGTTAATAAAGGTACGGGGAAAGCCCCTTCTGAAATTCTGTTCGGGGTACGGCTTACGGGAATTAATGAAGGTACTTTAATTTCGGAAATAGACAATGATGTAGTTGAAAAAAAATCCTGATGAATATGATGTATGATGTAAAAAAATACATCCTTGGCTTTGTTGTAATAACGAAGGTAGTAAATCGTCAACCAATGAAAGCGCAGATGAGTAATGTAAGAGGTATGTACTCGTTGTGATTTGGATGTTATTAGTATGATGTCATACTTTACTTATTCTTCCTTTGATGCATCTTAGTATTCAACGTGAGTTAGTAACTTTTGTGAATTACAGTACAAAATGTATAATTTTGTTGATATATTCTGTTGTGAATAATAAAATTAAAACTACACTAGTATGAGCGTAAGTGTGGTTAACAGTTGAACTGTTAATTGCAAACATTATGTGTAAATTGTACGTTTCGAGCGCAAAGTGCGCATATCAAGCGCAAAGTGCGGTTATCAAGCGCAAAGTGCGGTTATCAAGCGCAAAGTGCGGTTATCAAGCGCAAAGTGCGCATATCAAGCGCAAAGTGCGCATATCAAGCGCAAAGTGCGCGTATCAAGCGCATAGTGCGCATATCAATCGCAAAGTGCGCAAATCAAGCGCAAAGTGCGCATAACACGTGCATAGTGCACATATCGAGCGCAAAGTGTGCATATTAAGTGCAAAGTGCACAGATCAACAAAATGTTGATTGATGTGTTGATTGTGAATGTTGATGTGAGCAGACATGATCTTTTATGTGCAAAGTGCACAATAACTGAAATAGCGATAAAATGTAAAATATACCTACATATCAAGTATATATAAATGTTACATTAGATTGGTGACCATTGTATTGAGAAGTTACGATTATTCAAGCTGATTATTTTGTATTATTCGTTGATTGATTTTGTATTAAGAGTAAGTTAGTAAGTAAGAATATAAATAAACAGATTCGTTGAAAAAAAATAACGTAAAGTTTTTTTTTAGTTTTTTTTTGTTAGTACCTAATTTACTATGTGTAGCTTATATAAATTTCTCTATTAGTCGTTCACGGGGACGTGAACATTATCAGGATGGGCGAATTTGTTAGCTTGATAAATAATTATGCTTAATTTTAATTAAATCATTATCATTCGAGGGTATTTTTATCTCACTAATATCGATTTTTACGGAAGTCGAGATAAATAAGTTATTAATCGTTGTTTTATAGACCAAAAAAATAGGTTGTTTTTACCTGTATTCTTACGAATTTGTTTATAATTTTCATAGTTTCTTTAGATTTTTAATGCATATTAGCTCAACATAGACTTACGGCGAATACTAAAATAATGTGGGTAGTCTACAAGTTGGACAAGCAGATGTGAATTTTTCTTCAGCATTGCAATAAGCAAAAGGCAGGCAGTCTCCTTTGAGCTACTAAGCAGGTTGGTTATCAGCACCTGAAGTCTCGGTAACGAGATAAAGTGTTATATAGTTTATAGTTTAAAGTGCAATAAAGTGATTGAGTGACGAAAATAGTTTTTGAATTTTAACGTAAGAAAAGTTTCACACATATAACTATTTAAGTACTTTTCATTGCCTTTTTTGTTTCAGTTAAGAGCATCTGACAGAACCTGTTATACTTGTTGGATTTGCCCTATGGGCAAGTTACTTGCAATCTGTAAGGACATAATAATTTTCAAGTCAAATAACAGAACCCAGAAGGACCCATCTTTTTGCCAGATTTGAAGAGAGCCGCTGATACTCTATTACATTGTTTTTTCTCCTGAACTGTAACTATGAAGAGAGATATTAAGTTTCTAGGTGACTCAGAGTACATATACATATAAACAAAGTATAAATGATATATACTACAGCAATGTCTGATTTGCCAATTCCATTTATAATTTCTTTATACTTGGTGACAAAAAAGAATGTTTTTTTTTTTTATATTATGTAATAATAATAATATTTCAATTGTCTTATTATGGAGACATGAACTAACAAACAAACAAAAGTTATAACTCGGTTCAGGCGCCAGGAGGATAAGTCCTACCAACTTTATGCACACGGATATCGGCGATAGAGATTGAGCTTCTAATCATAAGAGCAGGAACCAAAGATAATAGAATACATCTCTAGAAGAAAGTTTCTATTTTCTTATAGGCGAATTGATTGAATATACATTGTATACGTTATCACTATTGGTATAACCTATTCTAGTGATTTAGTAAGCTAAAGATTAACTATTCACAGGATTGAGGCGTGAAATTTAGAATAGTGAGATTCAGCATAATGCCAGCTTATAAGTCAAAATATATATCGTAACATGATTCAAAACATGAGCCAAATCATTGAGTCGTAAATCGTTGAGACTAATCATTGAGTCATTACATGGGCCTGATCATTGAGTCATTACATGGGCCTGATCATTGAGTCATTACATGGGCCTGATCATTGAGTCATTACATGGGCCTGATCATTGAGTCGTGCATCACTACTAGATTAATCTACCCAAAAAAAATTCAAACTAGGTACCTGAAGGGTGGTTACATTACCACGGGATTCGAAATCACATCTGCAGACCGCGACGGGTGCAGTCTTCACGAGAATGACGAGCCCGTAACCAACATGGTCAGCATCCATGGCCAACTTTATCTAAGAATAAAGTTAATATAAAAAAAGAATGCTTTTTCCAGCACTTTTTCAAAGAAACACCAATAAATCTTGGAGAGCAGGCAAATATTCCATTAACGCCGCTCCAAGCTCGTAATAAGCGAAATACATAGTTATTTTGGTATAACCATTTATAAGAATTTACAGGCGAGAACTTCCATATACAATTTATAAAAGATTACTTCTTTTTAGCGAAGTTTAAAAAATATATTTGACGTCAATGTAGCTAGACGAATGCTTGTTCCGTCACCACAGACAAAAGACATTTTTTTCTTTTTTTTATTCATTCCAAGGCTACCCTATGGCATGGAAACTAAGACAGGCATACAGCCTTACAGAAATCGCAATTTGTTTAAAATCGATGACACAAGGAGCGAAAGAGTCAACAATCTACTCACCTCTCTCTCTAAATCTCAAGACCAACAATGACATTCCAATGTGACGTTTACAACGTTACAATTGATGTAGTATTTTAAAGGCTAAGTTACACTAAACCAGGATCATAATATGGTAAACACATAAGAAATAATGATACATATTTATTGTTGAAATGTGCACAGATAGAACTAGCATGATTTTGGGCATGATTCCTTTTAGCCGTCAACTGCAGATTATTAAGAGGTAAAAATATAGCAAACAAAATATGTTTTTTTGCTTATAAATGCCATATAAGCAAAAACATATTTTGTTTATATATGAAAATAACATTGGTAACCTAGACACCATAAAACATTATTATTGTTACAGCATTGTCGGCCAAACACTTATTGGTTGTTTGCTACTATTATGTTTATGATGTGGTACTTCTGTCTTGTTTTGTGGTACGTCTGTCTATTTTCAACACGACAATGGGCTCGCCACCTATTACGTGGGACAGGAATCCACAAGGTGAAAAGTGGGCATATAATATGCCTCTGCCACCCCTTCGGGGATAAGGCGTGATGGATATTTATTATTTATTTATTTATTTATGTGGTACTTAAGTTGGGTAAGGTATGGTGAAAATATTACTCTTCCAGCTCAATCCTAGACATTGTTTTTCTAACATATGAAGATGATAATGATCACATTTAAAAATTAAATTGAGAATAAAACCTGCAGTTTTATTTTATTTTAAACTACCTGGCTACAAAAAAATCTAAATTATGGGTTTCTACATAGTATCAGCGCTATGTAATAGCAGTATTTTTAAGGCGCTACAAAATTGTCCGTGGCGAGGCCAAAACTCCATAGAGAGTGGTCACTGTCTGTAATCTGCTACTTGCTGACCCGCCCGGATTTACCTGTGATCATCTTCGAACCCCGTGGCACATTTGCCAAATTAGTTGATTATTTCTCCGTTCTCGTCGTATTATAGTAACATGAAAATAATACGATACCTCCAACAAATATCGTTATAATTTTTGTAAACAAAAACTTAACAATTTATACATAAAAACCTTCCTTATGAATCACTATCTATTTAAATAAATCGCATCGAAATTCGTTGCGTAGTTTTGAAAATCTAAGCATATATAGGGACAGACAACGGGAAGAGACTTTGTATTATAATATGTTGTGATTCAGCCTAGCCTCTTTGGGGGGTTCGAGTGTTATCTCGCTTCTTTGGGGGGTTCGGGTGATATACCACTTCCTTGAGAGAGTGAACTACGTGCGTGTAACCCTCACGCTACGCCACCTTCCATGGCCTGCTCTTATAAGAACGGTTCAATAAAATTACCCTTTCACAGTCCACTACCCTTTGTGCCTGCCTTTCCCAAAATTAGTTTCGGAGTGAAGGTAACAAAAATATTGGTATACACCTACCTAAGCTAAATTTATTCGAAGCATGGCTACTGGGTATCAATGCCTAATGGACCGCAGGCCCTGTATACTGCGGGATTAATGCGGCGATGAATAAGACATCATACATGAGTAACCATGGAGGCTGCTCATGTGAGTCATCGGGATGTATGAAATCCACTCTAGTATATGCCCTCCAGGTTGAATGTGCTGAACCCTCCTTGAACTTGAGACGACAGTATCTAGCATCTTGTTATACATCGTATCGTCTTATTCATAAGTTTTTCCAATCCCCAAATCTCAGGCTGACTTGTTTGGATAACCTATGCAATAGTTCAACTATTGGAAATGCAAAACATTAGGTATTTTTCAAAAGCTTTCGCTCCCTTCATGCAGTCCATGAAGGGAGTGTCCAATGAATCAGTCCAGGAAACACCCAGTTTTCAATCATAAATTTTAGGTCCTATATACTAAACCTAACATATACTTAGATGCTGGACTCTATAAAGACACCCCCTTGGCGGATGACACCTTCAATACCTATGCTGGTGAATGATCGCTGAGGTTGATTTTATTGATTCTTTACAGATGCTTCAAAATTGAAGTGTGAAGGCTATTCTGGTACAGCGTCTACTATCAAAACTCAAAAATCATGTTACGATTAAGACGCCAGGAATCTTCCATGTTCACGGGTGAATGTGTAGCTGTCTTGGAGGTATGTGACTATATTGAATCACATAATATTGATAACGGCGATATCTTCACGGACTTCTTAAGGCGCTTTAACAAAGTTCATTTAAGAGCAGTCTTCAAAGTTCCCTTATTTTGGATATCAGAAGAATTCTGTTCTCCTGTGCTAATAAATAAAAGACAGTTCAGCTAGTGTGGATGCAAAGTCATAGTGGTATTAAGAGTAATGAGCGTGAGGATGCGCTTCACAAGAATGCCATAGATTCCACTTCTTCAGACCTAAAATATCTCAAGCATCATTATGATGTACTGAGTTTACCCCGGGTGGATCTTTAGTCTTCCTAGCAGTCTGACTGGGATAACAGCAGCAAAATAAAATGCAGATTCTTTCATACCATCCAACCAGATATAGTTTCAAAACCTTGGTTTTATCGTTTTAGAAAGATTTCAAAATTAATTATTTCAGTTGTCTGCAAATTTTGTTTCAGTGTGTTTAGTGAAGAGATATCACTTTCATAACTAGTGCAATTAACTTAGACCAAAACCAAAATTGTCTGGCTTTTGATTTTGTTTCCTCTTGTTTAACTCAATTAATCTCCATCGCATGTCTCTAAGATTTCGCAGACTCGTCGAGCCCGTTCGGCGCAGTGTACCACATACAAATATTGAATTTAATTGACAAAGTGGAGATTCAGATTCTGAAATAAAAGCAAAAAGTGACTAAATGAGAACGTCGAAGTTTACGCGGGAAACTCGACAAGTGCGGGCGCTTGCTGTATATTATTTTATAAAACTAGTGCATTTATCTTGTTTTATGTGCGGGAGTGGTGGTTTCTTGGACATAAAAGTTGCATACATATTATCACGCCTGTTTCCCATCGGGGTAGGCAGAGACTATGGCTTTCCACTTGCTACGATCCTGACATACAGCTTTCGCTTCTTCTCCTTTCATGAGTGTTTTCATACACGCTCGCCGGTTAAGGGAACTCTTGACCTGGCCTTTTTCAAAAAGATCGTCGATTTGATTGACATACGTGCGCCGAGGTCGACCCCTACCAGTTTGCCCATTCACTCTCGCCACATATATCGGCTTCGTCAGTCTATTTTCATCCATCCTCTCCACGTGTCCGAACCATCTAAGCATCCCTTTTTCTATCTTAGTCACTACATCTTCTGTCATACCGCAATGTTCCCTTATCACGTTGTTCCTTTCTTTTTCCATCAGCTTCACTCCAGCTATACTTCGCAGACTTCTCATTTTCACGGCATTAATTTTACTTTTATGCGTCTTCTGCTATACCCAGCTTTCACTGCCATACATAAGTGTGGGGACCAGCTCTCCTCTATGTACACCCAGTCTTGCCTTCTTAGACACGTTCTGACTGCTCATAAAGGCGAGCATGGCTCCATTCACTTTAATTCCTGCCAAAACTCTTCGCTCAATGTCATAGTTATATATATATAACATATATATATAACTTATTATTATTATTATAGTCACACTTTCCATCTCTCGTAAATTTTGTAAGGGAAAGAGAATGAGTGTAGAAACACTCATTCTCTTTCCCTTACATCGTTGGCTTCTCTTGTTTACCCCACACACTTCAATCGCAACTTCTAAGAGCCCTTCCTTAAATAACTTCCATACGTCTTCGATCTCACACACTTCATCAGAATTTTCAAATTTCTTACTCAGCTTACTCATAAATTCCTCTTTAATGCCTATCTCTTGCAAATTCTCGACTTTTATGCGCTCTAATACACTAACAGGTTCATACATACGATGCCGCCACCGTCGAAACAGACCTCTTACTCGACTAACTACCAAGAAGTGGTCTGTGTCAATCCCGGCACCGCGTTATACCCTGGTGTCTAAGACTTTCTTTCTCATCCTTGCATCTACAATCATAAAGTCGATCATACTTCTCTGATTTCCTTCATATCTCGTAAACAAGTGGATATCTTTGTGATCAAACATGGTGTTAGTTACCACAAGATTCCTCTCCAAACATACTTCAAGCAGACTTTCTCCATTTTCATTCAGTAGCTTGTCACCAAACTTTCCCAATACACTTTCATATCCATCACGCTTCACTCCAACCCAACCATTAAAGTCACCTAACATTACAATCCTCTCATTTTGTTTGCATCTTCTAAAAACATCACTCACACTCTCCCAAAATGCCTGTCTCTTACTTTGGTCTTTTGGTGATCGACGCCACCGCGTATCTTGCGGAGCATAAACTCCTACAACAAAGATGCGGGTAAGTCCAACCTTCAACCTCAACCAAAGGAGTCTTGGGCTTACACATTCATATTCAGTCACACATTCATTCATAGTGATAGACATATGCAGTGAAATTCTATTTTATATTTTCTAAATCCACTGAAAACCTCAGTATAACAACTGGGGTGTGACTGACCTTGACTAGACTTGACTAAGATGTAGAGGACTGGACCACACATTTTAGATATTAAGAAAGAAGATTGAAGAAATATGAATTAAGATATGGCTAAAAGGTCTTAGTAACCAGGCTATAAAATAATTACAAAAAATACACTAAAAAGAAAACGTCAAAACTATCAAAACGTTAGATGCTTTTAATTTTTGGTCAAAACAAATCACTGTTCTGTGTTTGAACATTATTTTATTTATTTATCAGAAAAGCTCCGTAACGGAAACTAGAAAATATATAATATTTAAATCTTTGCAAACAGACTGATATTACAATCACTATCTATGAAAAATATGCCAGTAGAGCTGAATAGCCTCACTGAAGGATGGCTAGAGTTAGAAAGCGACCCAGGGTTGTTTACACTATTGTTAGAAGACTTTGGTGTAAAAGGAGTTCAGGTAGAAGAGATTTATGACCTCCATAAACCCCTAGAAAGCCCCGTATATGGTTTTATTTTTTTATTTCGATGGATAGAAGAGAGGAGGTCGAGAAGAAAATTCGTCGAACAAATTGAAAGTTTTGTTCGTGATGAGGAAACTATAAACAACATATTTTTTGCTCAGCAGATGGTTCCAAATAGTTGTGCTACTCATGCATTACTATCAATATTACTAAATTATCCTAATCTCCATTTAGGTGAAACACTCAGCAGGTTAAAGGTAAATAATGTTTAAAAATCAGATTTTCTAACAAGTTTGTATTGGAACATATGATAATCCCAGCTTTACTGATTTTTATACCACTTAGGCGCATGATGAATGTACAGGTCTTTTTTTTGTGCTATACTACTGTATGTAAATAAGTCACTATTATATGTATTTATGGATCTTTGCAACATCCAATATAGAACTACCTATAGATCAACAATACTTACTATTGAATGACAACAAAACTGCTACATTATTAAAACTAACATAATAGCAGTTGATATCAATTAATAAAATATTAATCATTTAACTGGCTTGGTGACCTAAGAGATAGTGGATGCTGCGGATCTGAGGGTTTGAATGCCGGGTTGATACAAATATTTGTGTGATCTGCAAATGTTTGTTTAGGATTTAGGGTGTTTATTATGTATATTTATTTATTTATAATGAATAATTCACAAAACAATTAATTATCATAGAATTATCATCAATACATGCATGAAATAATATTAAAACAATAAAATTAACATTAAATATAACCTTAAAAATATGATACATAACTAAAATATATAATAAATATAAATATATATTTATTTGTAGCCTCATTTCAGAATACATATTAATATACATAATAGTTAGTATTTTTATTAATCTACGATAACCGATTCTGTGTGCCTTCAGGCAAAGGCCTCCCCCATTCTCCTCCATTCCTCTCTATTGTAAACTAGTCTTCTTCCAGGTCTTTGTCTTTCCAGTCATTTCTATTATTTCATCGGCCCACCTTTTAAATAGCCTACCTCTGTTTCTTTTATGGCCTCTTGGTTGCCATTCTGTTATAGTTCTGCTCCATTTATCTCCTCCTCTTATAGTATGTCCAGCCCACTTCCACTTTAGCTGTTTTGTTTTATATGTTATGTCAGTTAAACCAGTTCTGTCCCTTAAATTTTTGTTACTAATTTTGTCCATTCTTCTTTTCTTAATCATGCTTCTTTCCATGGCTCTTTGGATTGTACTTAATCTTTTGCATTGTGCTTTGGTAAGTGCCCATGTTTGGCAGCCGTATGTGAGAATAGGTTGAGAGGATGCATGTGTTGGAAGAGTTTTCTCTTGTCGTGCATGCTAGTTTCGTTATTCTTCATAACTTCTTTTAGGACCAATATCTCTTCCATGCATTTCCGATTCTTCTGTCTCTTTCCTTTGCAGTTGAATCATGGTTGGAAATAAGTTGACCTAAATATATATAATATATATATTCTAAATTGTAACGTTGTAAAACGTCACATTGAAGTTTCATTGTTAGTCTTGAGATTTAGAGAGGGAGGAGAGTAGATTGTTGACCCTTTCTCACTACTTGTCATCGAATTTATATAATTTACGTTTGGGTAGGCAGAATGTTTTTGAATGTCAGCCTGTTCTTGGAATGAACGAATTAAAAAAGTTCTGTCAATTGGTCAATGTCTTTTGACAGTGGTGACGGAACGACATTCGCTTTTCTACATCGACGAAGGAATTATGTCGTCGTAAATATATTTTTTAAACTTCGCTAAAATGAAGTAATCTTTTATAAATTGTATGTGGAAGTTCACGCCTGTGACTTCTTATCAATGGTTGTATCGAGATGATTATGTATTTCGGTAAGATCTTTGGATTTTTGGAAACACGTTCATAACCTCGATGACAAGGTGATATTCTGACGAAAAATTATGCGTTGTTTACAGCTGATTACGAAGTTTGCGAGGCTTGAAGAGGCGTTAAAGGAATATTTGCCTGCTCTTCAAGATTCCTTAGTATTCCCCATAAAAAGTGGTAAGTTCTCTTTATGTGTTCAAATCACGAACAAATCTCCAATTGTTTTTCCAAATCTAATGGAACTAATTTCTTTTCTTTGCAGCTGAAAAGGCACTTTTTTTTTTATATATTAACTTCCATGTGGTTACGGGCTCGCCATTCTAGTGGAGACGACACCTGTCGCGGTCTGCAGAAGTGATTCCGAATCCCGTGGTTAAGTACCCGCCTCCAGGTATTTAGTTTGAATTGTTTTAGTGTAGATTAATCTAATAATGATGCACGACTCAATGAATAGGCCCAAAGACTCATGATTAGGCCCAAGTAACGACTTAATGATTTGGCTCATGTTTTGAATCATGTTACGATATATATTTTGACTTATAAGCTGGCATTATGCTGGGAACTCTAAATTTCACGCCTCAACCCTGTGAACTTAGCTTACTAAATCACTTGAATAGGTTATACCATTAGTGATGGTGTTTATAGTGTATATTCAATCAATTCGCCTATAAGAATATATAAACTTTCTTCTAGAGATGGATTCTATTATTTTTGGTTCCTGCTCTTATGATTAAAGGCTCAATCTCCATCGCTGATATCCGTGTGCATAAAGTTGGTAGGACTTATCCTCCTGGCGCCTGAAACAAGTTATATATTGTGTTTGTTAGTTTGTTTGTTAGTTCATGTCTCCATAATTAGAGATCTATTATTATTTTTGGTTCCTCGCCAAAATAAAACAATTGTAACATTTATATTGATTTATTATTACAATTGGCACCCTTTAGGGACATAGTAATTCAATCTCATCGCCCATTATTGTTATAAAATAGTTAAAACATTACAAAATATTGAAGCGCTCGTGGGCCCGCGGACGTAGTGTTCTGTAAACGATAACTGCGTTAAGAAACTTTCACTATGGCTGGTCGTCGGATGGGTGACCACTTTGTGGCATTTACATTTGCGAGCGTTTCCGTGCTTCGGAAGGCACGTTAAGCCGTTGGTCCCGGTTGCCAGTAAAATGGCGGTTGTTAAGCCAGCTTGAAGGCCTTATGGGTGGCTACCGGACACTGAGACCGCGGGGCCACGAGCGCTTCCGTGTTCTGTAAACACCACCTGTAACATGTGACAAATATTCATACAGTGAAAAATGAGTGTTTAGTATGCCTCAGCCTCCCTTTAGGATGGACCTGACTGATAAACAGAATATCTCCATATTATTTATTTTTATTGACACTATTTTACTTTATCAAATAACCATTGTTATATGCATTTTATTGTTTAAAGCATCACACACTGGGCATGAACCCTGAAAACAAAGGCTGGGCGATTGGTAACACACCTGAGCTTGCTTGTGCTCACAACTCTCATGCAATCCCACAAGCTAGAAAAAAAACTGATAAAAATGCTGGCGTTTCAACTGGACGCTTTACTGGTGTGTATTATTTATTTACACTATTTTTAGTTTGTTTTTTAAGTCACTGGTGTGAAAGGATTCCCTATGTAATACCGAAAGATATTTGATCGATTATTATTTCAACAAAAACTATTCATCGATTACCCAATTGAATGATACCTTATTTCTACGAAGCTTTAATTTGCCGATGTAACGTTTCACTGAAAAACCTTTTACCGAAATTCATTTCAACGACAATACATATAACCGAAGCATTATTAGTCGATGTAACATTTCACCGAATTTTAGGTGTAGGTTAAAAACTCGGCTACAGGGACGTCTATCACTCACACGGTTAATTAAAACGGGAGAAATCAAAGTATTATATTTATTTTAATATGTAATAAAAAGAAATAATAACTAATGAAAGTAAGCTTGTTTGCCATGTCGTAGTATAAAAAAAAACTATGTATAGCATTTGACACCCTTTTTGCTTTGTTCTTAGGAGGTGGTCTTTCAATACTAGCTTGAGCTTTTTCTATGGCCTGATTGGTGGTCACCTGTTCTTTTATTAAACTGCGTATGATTGCATACACACCGTTATGATTATTATTTTGCAGATAATTCCATCATCGGTGCCAGGCCTCTACGTTGTTCTGGGTTCTGGGCAGTCCTAGTAAATTTATTAAGTTATTAGTTGAGGTGGGAAAAGTGGTGCGGTTCTTTTTATTGCCATCGTAGTACCTTTAGTTTGACGCTTTATCTTGCCTACTACGTAGTAAGTTTCAAACCATTCAGTGATCGAACTTGCATTTTCCGGTAGAACATCATCTTTTAATACAGAAAATGCATTGGGTATTTCCTCCGGGGGTCAGGTAAGCCAAGGCAACTATGTGGCGTATCCTTAGAGAAGAAATCACTATTATTACCGTACTCAGTAACTAAACCTTATGAATTTGTCACCACAAACATTGCAATAAATGAAAAAAGCAGCAAGGTTATATGTATTGTCATCGAAATGAATTTCGGTAATAGGTTTTTCGGTGAAACGTATCATCGGCTAATCAAAGCTTTGTAGAAATAAGCTATCGTTCAATTAAGTAATAGATGAATAGTTTTCGTTGAAATAATAATCGATCAAATGTCTTACGGTATTACATAGGGAATCCGGTGTGAAATTTTATTACTCGCAAAGTACTTCTGAGGTGAAATTATCCTAGTGGTCTAATTGTTTTATACATGATTGTTGGCCAAAAATATTTTCCCAAAAAATTCTATCCTCATCTAGTGATATTTCTACTGAATCACTTGCTTTCAACTAAATTAACTATAAATCTTCAATATTAGAATAGCCATATGACAATTGCCATAGCCATATCACTAAAAGACATTATAAATTGCAGGTGAAGCATATCATTTTGTAAGTTTTGTGCCGATTAATGGACATTTGTTTGAGTTGGATGGACTTAAGCCATTCCCAACTGACCATGGACCATGGGCAGCTGATGAGGACTGGACAGATAAGTTTAGGAGGGTCATGGCTGAGAGACTTGGCAGAGATGCAGGTGAACAGGTCCACGATATCAGGTACATAATAAAGATTCATTTTAGTAGGTCAGTCACTCAACAGAGTATTAAAGAACAAGATGTGCAACGCCCTAGCCAAACTCCAAGAGACATCCAGGAACATGGTTGTGGTGAAGGCGGCTCTAGGGGAGTTAGGTCCAACAGCTATTGCTTCATACAATGCCGAGAATCAAGAATATGCTAAAATTAAATAAGCTGAATACTACTACTAGCACTACCTGGTACCCTATAATACCCTCACAATACTCCAGTTTCATTCTCTATGATTTAGAAAAAAAATATGTGTTTAAATATAACCTAGCCTTTCTGCCACATTTTCACACATATAGATAACTTAAATAAAAAGCACAGAAGCACTATGAGAATAGCTCAAAGAAATATCCGCTTTTCCAAATAGTTGGATATAATTATATTTCAGATTCAATTTGATGGCAGTTGTTCCCGATAGAAGACTAGCGTTAACCCAAAGACTAGGTGCGCTAGAATTAAATCAGAAAAGGATAAAAGAAGCAATCTCAAAGATTGGGAAACATCTAAGACATTTATTATCGAAACGTAGGGAAATCACTGGTATGTTTCTATCTTATTTATTTATTTATTTTATTTTATCTATCACGCCTTATCCCCGAAGTGGTGGCAGAGGCATATATTATATTATATGCCCACTTTTCACCATGTGTATTCCTGTCCCACGTAATAGGTGGTGAGCCCATTTCTATCTTATCTTAGCCTAATTATGCTTACTCACTTTTTTAATTTTAGGGCCGTATTACAGAACGTTTCTCAATACTCAAGAAACGCTTAAGGCTAGTTTTCGCCTTATAATACTACTCTCAAGTGTTTCATGAGTATTGAGAAACATTTTGTAATACGGCCCTTAATGTTTCTTATGGCTGTATTACCATTTTTCAGAAAACGGAGATATAATATCAGAAGGCAGCAATGACAACTCGCTAAATGATAGTATGGTTCAAATTAGTGAAGAGACAATATTAACTGCATTGGAATCGTCGCAGCTGCAATTGTTTGATATTGATTTCACTCGGCCAATAACTATAGAAATCGGTGTAAATGACCGGCCACACCAGGATAGCAGCATTATTTTAGGTGAGTATATGTCACTACTACGAACAGACATTGCTCCCAGGCTATGTGTGAACTGTCCGCCTCTGGCGGGTATGAGCCAGTATCCTGCATTTAGTCAAAAATAATGGTACTTTGTAGTGAAGTCAATAAGTTGAGGGCTATGTAAGTGAGGTCAAAAACAAAGGCTCCTATCTTAGGGGCCTTGATGAACCGTAATTCCAAATGCTAACTAATTAACTAACTAAAATGCTACTGTCAAGTGCCGATCAGCAATTTTGAAATGTATACTTTTTTACAGTGGATCCTGTTGAATCTGGTGCGGTTGTTAAAATCGTTACAATTAATAGAGACAATCAGATTGTAGGAGATGTAAGTATTTATTCCTATAATTTTTATTAGAAAGGCATTATTAAAAGGTGAAAGATATTTTTGCGCATTATTAAAAGGTAAAAGACTATGTCTAGAATGCCAGATGGCAACTATGTGCAGAACCAAAAGATCGTGGTTATAGATCTTCTAAAACTGCGTTATGGAAATAGGATTAAATTTGCCATAGTCTTCGCAGTTTCCACGCAGCCTTCGCACGAAAGCCTAAACGCAGCCTACAGTTGTTGTATGATTGAACCAATTCAATTCTCAAAAGAATATTAAAATCAGATTTTACATAAGTTTATTTCAATGCTTCAGAAGGCACGTTAAGCCGTTGGTCTCGGTTGCTAGTAACATGGCAGTTGTTAAGCCAAGTTGAGTGCTTTATGGGCGGCTTGAAAAATTTCAACAACCGGTAGCCACAACCTGCGTCTGTCTATTTCAATACAGCAATGAGCTCACAACCTATTACATGGGACAGGAATACACACGGTGTAATGTGGGCGTATAATATATGCCTCTGTCACCCTTTCAGGAATAAAGGCGTGATTAATTGATGCATAATTTTGAACCAATAATATTTCAGCTGTACCCAACCTCTGTAACGGCTCTAGTGAAGAGTAACGACGCACCAGTACTAGTGTGTAGCCAGTCGGAACCGGAGCATCCCATCAAACTGAGGAAGTTACTGCTCACACACACAGAGCTGAATGCACTCATGAGCGCTATAGTGAACGAAGTGCAGTTGTGTCAGCAGGCTCTCAACGACGAAAATGATAAAAGGGATATGTATAAGGTATGTTTCTTCAAACTGAAGGTGAAAATTCGAAGTTAAAGATGTATCTAATCGCAGAAATTGTGCAATCGTAAAAAATAATAATTCAGATACTGGTAATAAGTTTGATAGTTTAGTTAATTTATTAAATTAGGCATTATGAAATTAAATATCTTTATTCATGTAGGTCACAAAGTAACACTTATGAACGTCAAGATTATAGCCTCTACATTTACTGCCAGATTCGCAAAGCAATAGTTAGAGCCTGAGGAAAAAAACACAAAAAAACCTGGCAATAAAATTCATGACCACTCTTTTCTAACCGCCAGTAATTACATTTTTTTCATTTACATGATATTTGTATTGTATTATAAACCTTTTAAACCTTTTTAACCGCATAATCCTCAGCGGGCAGATCCCAAACCAATGGAGACTGAGTATAATTACTCCAGTCTTCAAAGGTAAGGGGTCAGTGCAGGAGTGCGGGAGCTACCGCGGTATTAAGGTGATGTCCCACACCATGAAGATCTTCGAGAGGATTATAGACTCTCGGATCCGGCAGGAGTGTACTCTCTCGGAGTGTCAATATGGGTTTCGCCCTGGTCATGGAACCACGGACCCTGTTTTTGCCCTGAGGGTTGTCGCAGAGAAATACAGGTCGAAGAACACGCCTCTGCACTGTTTGTTTCTAGACATGCAGAAGGCCTTCGACTGTGTTCCTCGTGCGATGATCTGGTGGGCACTGCGGTCCAAAGGGGTTCCAGAGGTCTATATTAACACTATCCGGGACATGTACTGTGACTCCGATTCAATGGTTCGGACTGCTGTTGGCGACACGAAACCCTTCCCCATCACCGTCGGGGTACACCAGGGTTCGGTCCTTAGTCCGCTTCTGTTCAGTGTAATATTAGACGAATTGTCGGACAGCATCAGAAACCCACATGAGCAGCCTCCATGGTTGCTCATGTATGCTGACGATATTGCGCTGGCAGACGCGGACAGGGGCAGATTGGTGCGACGTGTAAAGGCGTGGAAGGAGACGCTTGAGAACGGCGGTCTGAAACTAAATGTGGCGAAGACCGAGTACTTGGCAATAAACTCGACAGATCCCACATCCGTCCGCATAGGCGGTGATTTGGTCGAGCGCACGGACCAGGTTAAATACCTGGGATCTGTATTTCACACGTCCAGTGACATCGATTGCGATGTCAAGTCACGCATTGCTGCCGCGTGGGCCAAATGGCGGGAGATGACCGGTGTCATTTGTGACCCTAAAATGCCGATCCGGTTGAATGGACAGGTCTACAAAACCATTATTAGACCTGTCCTTTTACATGGCAGTGAGACGTGGCCGATATTGGAGCGACACAAGCAGGAGCTGCGTGTCACGGAAATGAAGATGCTGCGGTGGATGTGTGGGGTCACGCGGATGGACCGCGTGAGAAACTCTCGCATCCGCGGCAGCCTTCACGTCCGTGACATTGCAGACAAGTTGCAAGAGTGTCGCCTTCGTTGGTATGGTCACGTCTTGCGGCAACCGCCGGGCTACGTAGGTAACAAATGTCTGGCCATGTCAGCCCCGCCGGGTCCCGGTAAGAGGGGAAGACCCAAGAAGTGCTGGCTTGACGTCGTAAGGGATGACATGCGTGCCAATGGTCTCACTACAGGGGATGCCGAAGACCGTGCGAAGTGGAGGAGAAAATGTAGGAAAGCGGACCCCGGGCGTTGCGAGTCGCAACTGGGACAGACGCTCGGATGATGATGATGATATTTACATGATATTTGAACAAATTATACAGTAATAAGTTTATGCAAAAGAAACAAAATCAATGCAAATTAAGAAAGCTATTCTAGTTGCCAGTTCTAAGGGCAGCCTACCCCTAGCTGCTCTTTTACATGGTGGGAATACATCGTAGAACGTAAAACAGGAGGGAAATGGGAGGACGTCACGGTCGCAGACAAAGTCTGTCGGTAGGCCTAGGGTTATCCTTATGAGGGCTAACACGGGACTCTCGGCCATAGGAAGTGTAAATCTGAGGGCACCCCGTGTGATTTTAGCATTAATGAGGATTTCCACTCTTAAAAATAAAAATAACCCTTGACTTTTGTGACAGTCTCTTTGTAATATTTGTATTTGGAACTAAATACGGCAAACTGGTCGGGGTCGATGTCGGCGTACGTATGCCAATCAAATTGAAGATCTTTTGACAAAAGGCCAGATCAAGAGTACCCTTAACCGACGAGCTTGTATGAAAACATACGAAAATAGAAGAAGCGAAAGATGTATGCCAGAATCGTAGTAAGTGGAAAGTCATAGTCTCTGCCTACCCCGATGGGAGACAGGTGTGATGATATGTAACCTATGTATGTACGTCTTTCGCTTCAATTTTTTTTTATGCCACTGAGTTGGCCGTCAAACGTACGTATACTTTTTAGTATAATATATGATGCCCCGCGAAATCCCGTTCTATACAAATTAAGCTAGCTGTTCCGACTCGGGATTACTACACTACTACTGCGCCACCAAAGCAGTCTATTTCACACCATAATCGTGTCATCTGCCCTTTTTGAGGTTTCTGCTCTTAACATGACGCTGATCTTTATCCAGGTGGATGACTGTCGTCGCACTCACAACTACGACGAGTTCATATGCACGTTCATATCCATGCTGGCGGAGAGAGGAGCCTTGGCCGAACTAGTAGCTGCACAACTCGAGAGGGGTCGTTCGGCACGCGCCCGTCGACGGAGACCCCGCCCCAGACCTCGCGCTAGACCCCGCCCTAGACCCCGAGCCAGAAAGTGACCCCCTATATCATTTGTGCAAGGAGAGTTAGCACGAAAACATCTAGTGCAACTTCTAGAGCTAGATGGCGCTGTCTCGAGACGATGCAAGTTCAATTTAAGGCACTAGCTGTGTATCTTTAATGCGTTTGCATGCGCGCCCTTGATCCATTGTATGGGAGACACTCATAAAGTATTCATTTCCCATCGTACCAATAGTCCCACCACATTGACGCACTGGCTATGCTGGGTAAAGGCCTGCGCAGACGAGGGACTTTTGTTTGCGGAGTACAAAAATCCCTAAAACATGAAGAAAATGTCTGCCGAGTACTTCACGCGGACTCAACACACACGGCCTGCGGACATTTGAAATTTAGTAAAGCGCACGCTATCAAAGCAAATAACGCGGACTTAAGTCCGCTGTGTGCGTTGCTGCGCCTACCTACGTCAGTTCTATTCTTTCGGGTACTCCTGCGTACTTTTGTCTAGTCCGGTCTATCGATGTCCTCAGTTATTCAGGGAACTTTTCGTACGGGGTACTTTTAACCTGCCGTGTGCGTTAGTCAATATAAAGGTGAAGAATCTATTTTGAAGGACACAAAAGTACTCGGAGGATCGTCCCTCGTCTGGGCAGGCCTTAAAACTTTACATATGACATTTATTTAAAATGAAAGGTGTGGCGACGACCGAAGATGTCTCAGCTTTATGGTAGCTAAATGTTACGGTTTTCATTATATGGGTTTGTAGCCAATTGTTTATGATAAACCTCGTATGCAAGCTTTTTTGTGATACATTAGTCACACTAGAGTACACATATGTATTTTGAGACTGGATTATAATCTGTAAATAAAACAATTTTATAAAAACGTTTTTTTTTTTATTATCATACTACGAACAGCGCCGTATTTACATGGTCACCATATTGTTAAAGAAATGTAACAACAACGATTGATTAATGCTTAGGCACGTAGTTCATCGAACAACACTTATATATTTAGCTAACTAGCACTCGAGACGTGTCGCTCACTTTGGCGAATAATACATACATACAAACGATATACGGAACATAATTGTTGTGTATATGCGGAGAAAACGGTATGTTATGCAGTTGGTACAAGGATCGATTCAAGCTAAAACCGCAATTTCAATCTTATCTCCAAAGTGTAATGCACAAATTTCTTTTTAAGATGATCCTAGCGCAATTTCTAGGTTATCTTTAGAAATTTGATTTACTTTCAGCTTGCATCGACCCTAAGCAACTGCTTACAAACCATTCATAAAAAAATATCTTTTGCTGTCATGTTGGCTATTTCTACTTCTAACAATTTATAAGTACTAGTGCTCATCTATATGGATAAATAAAATTGAAATGTCTGTTTGTAATCCCAAATTCAAAGCTTTCACCACATGCATATGAAAGTATATACAGTACTTACATAAAAACATAATTTAAATAATACACTCTCGGACTCTTGAATCGAGCCACCTTACATTCCCGGGCCTAAAAGCCCAATACACAAATATACAATATAATAAAAAAGTTTTTATGCATTTCTAATGCTGGCATATTTCATCGTCTTTCCCGTAGATATTATTCCAAATTAGAATTTTAGAATTTAAAATAAAGAACAAAAAGCAGAGCTTGGTCACTGATTTGAAAAAAATAATAAAAATTAAAATTAAATTAAATATCCATCACGCCTTATCCCCGAAGGGGTGGCAGAGGCATATTGTATGCCCACTTTTCACCGTATGGATTCCTGTCCCACGTAATAGGTGGTGAGCCCATTGCCGTGTTGAAATAGACAGACGCAGGTTGTGGCTACCTGCTGTTGAATTTTTTCAAGCCGCCCATAAGGCCTTCAACCAGGCTTGACTGCCATTTTACTGGCAACCGGGACCAACGGCTTAACGTGCCTTCCGAAGCACGGAAACGCTCGCAAATGTAAAATGCCACAAAGTGGTCACCCATCGGAGGACCAGTGAAAGTTGCGTAACTCAGTGATCGTTTACAGAACACTGAGACCGCGGGGCCACGAAAAAAATAATGACTGTTGAAAGTTGCTTTTGAAGCAATTTAATGTCGATTTGGTTTGAATTTTTGCAATTGTTGTTAAATAAAGTTTAGTTTAGTTATTTTTCTATAATTTGAACCGTTTTTGGCTATAAAATTATGGATACTTCACCTGAAGTAGCCGCGCAAGCTGTAGCACTTCTTCAATCTGGGCTAAGTCAGCGAGATGTGAGTTCACAACTTCACATAAGTCGTTCCGCTGTTCAAAGAGTGTACCACCGATACCTGGAGACTGGCGGCTTCGCTCGGCGAACAGGAGGACCTCGTTACCGAGTGACAACGGCGAGACAAGATCAATACACTGTCACTACTAGCTTACGAAATCGACGCCTTAACTCTGTTCAGATACAAGAACAGCTCAGGGAACTTCTCGGACCGTTAGAAGGAGACTCAATGAAGTGGTTAAAAGCCCCATAAGCCAGCCAATGGACCCAAATTGACACGAGCACACCGAATAGCCCGTCTAGAGTTTGCGCGCGAACATCTAAATTGGACTCGACATCAATGGAGCCAGGTTCTCTTCACAGATGAGTCCAAATGCATATGGTAATGACGGAAGGTGTACCGAAGACAGAACGAGCGTTTCGCTCAATGCTGTATTGACGAGAAAGTGAGTTATGGTGGAGGATCATGGACAGTCTGGGGAGGAATTTCTATGGAAGGCAAAACTGAGCTAGAGGTAGTGACGGGACCACGACTGCCGCCCCTAGATGGCAATAGATACATTCGCCAATGTTTAGAGAACCACGTGATGCCATATGCTGGATTTATTGGCCAAGATTTCGTTTTAATGCATGATAATGCAAGGGCCCATACTGCGGGAATCGTCAGGGAGTACTTAAATGACATTGGTATCACTGTTATGAGATGGCCAGCGCGAAGTCCTGATATGAATCCTATAGAGCATCTATGGGATGAGCTGAAGAGGCGTGTTCGAGCTCATCATCCTGCCCCGCAAACCATGCAGGAGCTCAAAAATGTAATTTTGGAAGAATGGGAGGACATTCCTCAACATGTCATAACGACATTGATTAATTCTATGCCAAACCGTATGAGAGCTGTCATAAATGCACTGGGAGGCAATACAAGTTACTAAATAAACATTTCTTTTCATGTAAAACATGTCTTTATTTAAAAACCGATTAGATTTTTTTCCTTGAAAAAGCAAATATGGACTTGTTTCAACGTAACTCGACTTTTTTAATAAACTGTAGTTCAAATTTAGAACAGTGGCACTCTAAATGAATGATGAGTATACCAGCTCCAAAACTGCATCAAAACATTATCCTTCTACAAACATCTTTTATAAGTTACAGTACTCCAAACCAAAAAATCAAGTGGCTCGATTTGGTGTCCGAGAGTGTATATATGTTCAGGCTTATCTGTAAAAAGGCTGGACAGATTTTAGCGAGATTTTCACTAGCAGATAAGCTTAGGTTATAAGCAGTAACTTTATTTACTACATTTTATCCCCGTATTCTTCAGTGAACCAACACTACGCGTGTGAAACTGCGTGGCAGCCGCTAGTATCCTATATAAAAAAAATATAGCCAACATGACGTCACGGAACAAAGGCATCGCAGGTTAATACGACACTTCATCACTAACAAACACATCTGGCAACACTCGTGATTTTGCCTTTGTTTCCGCATTTGAGCAGTCGCATTTGGAAATTCTTTTTTTATATATTAAAAGTGTACACATATCTCAATCCCACGTCTCTTCCCCGCTTCTTATACCTCAACTAGTCAATTTGGTGTGTTTGATGTACATATACAGTTACTTTTTTCTTAAATGGCAAGCTTATAATCCTTCCAATTGTGATTAGAATACAGGCGTTTAACAATGAGATGAAAATTGCATGAAGATTATTCAATATATACGTTATTGTCAAAAGAATATATATTATAATAATATATAAAATATTTGCTCATACGATGACAGATTTGTTCAGCCCATATACACAAATAGTTCTAACTCAATTGCTTATTTAAGATACACTTAACGAAAGATAAAAAGGTAGACAATTTGCACATCTATTTTGCAAAATATTTCTGTTTTTTCTTGCTGTAAATACTCATGTACACAAACTGAACATCCTATGAACGTACGAGAATCTAAATCCAATTATTCAGATATGTTAACATACCTGTGTATACCAAAAGTATTCTTATAATACATTTTCCATTTCAAAACGTTCAACATTCGTTCAGGCATCAAAACCATTACAAGAATAATCAATTTAAATAGTTGAATACATTAGAGCTACACGTTCCTTTAAAGGTTCATATATAATTATTATATTACATCCGATAATGCTTTGCCGATATAATAGGCCCTATATTAACACCAAACAAGGAACTGAATTTAAACAACAAGTGCACAGTTCATTTATTGCTCATCTAAGGCAAGCGATTCGATGACGAACATGCTGTATTACAGACTAACTAAAACATTACACAACTTACTATCACTACATACATATGGCACTAACAACTAAAACCTGAAGCTACTTTGTAACATTTAAGGCAGTGTTTGTATAAATGGAACGGGCACACTCCGAAGAGTATTCCTTCATTTACTTCTAAATATTGCATGCAATTAATAAATCAACCTATAAACTTGCTGGCCTAAAGGCCATCCATTTGCTGGCCAAACGGTCATGCACTTGCTGGTCTAAAAGCCATCCAAGTCACGTTACATTTCAATTACAATATAAATGAATTTCTACTGCTACTGGTGTTGCAACAATATATAATCCCGTACTAGTTTAAAAAAAAATAATACTCGACAACAATTAATAAAACCAATATAATAATATATAGTTGGCAGTAGCACCGGTTACCACATCATAGCGACACACATGGCCACGGGTTCACAACCAAAACTTATTGCTATTATCACTACTATGAATTGCACTACTTTGGGTTTCCATAAAATTGTGATCTTTCGGAAGCATAAATAAAAACTCGATCTGCGCGATTTGAGCGAAACACACACATGCATCGACATTTGCACTCCGCAAGAATTCATTCGATATAACACTTAATTATTTGATCAAAATAATATCCTCAAAATTGACTAACAAAAATCTACATCAAACCTTAGCACACTATTCACTACCGCATACATTCATAGATAAGGAACAATATCATCAATCAATAATGTTATATTAAAAGTAACAATGTGTATAGTTAATCGTCCAATATTGGAACTAATAAATGTTGGGCGGCCAATGTTTGGCTTCAACTCTCGCCTTTAGCCCCGTCCGGCTTGCTGGCAGCCTCGCCTTTGTCATCTCCGAGCTCGGGCAGGGGCAGATCCTTCAGCTGTCGTTTCTCGATCTCGGCTTTAAACTGCTCGATGTCTTGAGGACTGTTGAAATTTTGCAATACGTTATTTTGAGTTAAAACTGTGAATTACAATATTCACAGTTTTAACAATGCAATCAATGTGAATAAGTTAATAATTTGAATTGCTATTGGAGGCAATTCAAAAAAGAGAATTAACAATATCGTGGGAAACAGTTAAGTGTAGCAGCTACATTTTAGTATATACATGTTGTATATATATTTAGCTCTTATATAATCCCCACCACCTCTTTTTGTTTACTTTTTTCTGTAAATATGTTCAATTTTAATAGGTTACAACAACAACATATTGTCACGCCTTTATCCCCGAAGGGGTAGGCAGAGGCATATTTAACGCCCACGTTTCACCGTATGCATTTCTGTCCCACGTAACAGGTGGCGAGCCCATTGCCGTGTTGAAATAGACAGGCGCAGGCTGCATCGACCTGCAGTTCAAATTTTTTAAGCCGCCCATAGGGCCTCTAACTTGGCTTGACGACTGCCATTTTATTGGCAACCGGGACCAATGGCTTAACGTGCCTTTCGAAGCACGGAACTGGGGTGAGTCTAAAGGCCCGAATAAATTTAATAATAAAATGTGTCTATTTTTGATGTTAAATTTGGAAGAAATTTTGAACCCGTTGCCTTTTTAATAGGTTAATGTTGTTAATAAATACATTTTAATATGTAGGTATTAAAGAAATGCCGTGCTGCGGGTGTGAACAAGAATTGCTTTATTAAAATTTAACATTTTTCATTAGTTTCATGTATAATCATTACTTGCCAGAAATCGCTCCTTATTCCTCCTAAAAAAGTCAAATCACAGCTGCCATCGATAGCCAATTAAAACAAAGCATGGGCTCCATGGTTCAGATAAACGTATAAGCAAATATTTTGGGGTATTTATATATTTATTATTATTATACTTCTTAAGCCTAACAGAACAAAATTAGCTAAACAACTCTATGTAAAAGGAATGATAAACTAATCAAAAGAATAAAACCTATTGTGATGTAGTTAGTTTAGGAAATAGTTAACAACTAACTACATCATGTAACAGTTATCAGCTAACTTCAGTGTCGAATTTGGGTATCGGTTCGTGTGATAAATGTTTATTTCCATTATATATTTATAAATATATAAGTATGTTTACAATTTGTCTAATTCCCATATTATACTTTGGGCTAGATGGCGCTGAGTAAAAAAATGTATTTATTATTATTACATAGGTAACACCCAAACTCCGAATCAAACGTTTGTGTGTTTCATACTAATTTTGTATCGACCCGGGAGCTACAGTGTGTGTGAAAGCTCGTACACACGTCGTAAGCAACGTAAAAATTCACTTCACGACAACGTAACATGCCACACTGTACGTCATCGGTCATGACCATGAAGTCCGTCGTAATGTGATTGGTGTTTTATCTTGAATTATCGAAATTATTTTTGTAAAATGGTTGTAATAGAGTTATTAAGTGATCAACTGCAATGTCATCTGTCCTCTTTGTGAACGTCAACCCGCGTCACGACGTTGTAATGTATATTTCCACGTCAAGTTACGACGAGACGACGAGGCGACGTAACGTGTTTAAGATCCGTATTCCAGCGCGTTTCTCAATACTAAATCAACGCTTGAGGCTAGTTTTTGTCTTATAAAATCTACTCTCAAGCGTCGATTGAGTATTGAGAAACGTTCTGAAATACGGGTCTTAGTGTACGAGCCGTGAATACAGCAGTGAGCGTACCTGATCTGCACGAAGAGTATCCCGTTGATGAGGTTGAGCATGTCGATGACGGAGGCCATGCCGGGCGGCTGGATGTGCAGCGGCGGTGCGTGCGGGGTAGAATGCGGTGAACGCGCGTATGCTTCGGCCAGGCGCTTCTGCAGCACGACGGCCTGCTGCGTCAGGTGGCGCAGGCACTCTGAAGACTCGCGGGTCTTCTCGTGCTTCTCGCCCAGCTGCAACACACATATTCGTCTATCTTATCTATACTCTATCTTTTCCCGACTTCGCCCGTAAGCCGCCAAAATAAGTAACTGTTCTGGTTGTTTTTTTACACCTTGTGTCCGAAAAACCCAAATATCTTACGGAAACCTATTTTTTTCCAAAATAAAATATAGCCTATGTTACTCGTGGATAATGTAGCATTCAAATGATGAAAGAATTTTTTTTAAATAGGTCCAGTAGTTTTTGAGCCTATTCATTACAAACAAACAACAAAGTTTTCCTCTTTATAATATTAGTGTAGACTAGGTGACCCAACTAGGTAACTCCCGTCGCTTATAAATTCTACCATACATACATACATACATATTGTCGCGCCTTTATCCCCGAAGGGGTAGGCAGAGGCATATTAAACTCCATTTATTTGCCATTTTATTGGCAATTCTACTATAATGCATAAAAAAAAACCGATTTGTCGACATTTATGATTACTGCTCCGCTCTCCAGGGTAGTAGCGTGATGATATATAGCCTATAGCCTTCCTCGATAAATGGGCTATCAAACACAAAAAGAATTTTTCTAATACGACATATAGTTCTTGAGATTAGCGCGTTCAACCAAACAAACAAACTCTAACTAACTATCTTCACGCTGTATCCCTGACGGGGTAGTCAGAGGACAGATCGCCAGGCTTCGCGATCCATACATACTTCTTTCGCTTCTTCGAGATTCATCAATCGCTTCATACCCGCACGTCTGGGTATCCGAGTGCTTTTGACCTTTCCGTTTTTGAGCAATCTGCTCACGTGGTCTTCATATGTAAGTCTCGGCCTACCCTGACTCCTTCTACCCTCTACTTTTGAACAATATATATTCTTCGTCAATCGTTCCTCACTCATTCGTTGGACGTGTCCAAACCAAAGGAGCACGCCCTTTTCCAGCTTAACGCTGAAACTTTCATTCAAACCTGCCATATTGCGTATCACTTCGTTACGTATTCGGTCGGCCAAGGTAACGCCGCACAATTTTCGAAGTGATCGCATCTCCACAGCATTCAATTTACTTTCATGCATCTGCTGACATAACCAGGTTTCACTACCGTAAAGCAAAGTTGGCACTAGCACTGCGTTATGAATCGCCATGCTTCTTTTACGATGCTTTGCCGCTTTACTAACTGGGACAAAGCACCGTTAACTTTGTTTCCGGCAGCTACTCGCCGTTCTACATCCGAATCACATCTTCCATCCGCGGTAAACATACTTTCTAAATACACAATTTCATTCACTTGCTCTAGACGTTCCTGGTTTACCCTAATCTCGCATTTAGTTCTTACGTCACCTCTTTCAAATACTAGAACCTTAGTTTTACTTGCATTCAAGCGAAGACCCTTACTTTCACACTCCTCTTTCATATTAGTGACTAATGCCTGAAGGTCGGCTTATTGTACCTTATTGTACCCTAAAAACCTGTAAAACTTATTGTACCCTATTCTCAAAATGTGTATCTACCACATAGATGAAGAAGTACATACCAACTGTTTGTATATCGAGTAGGTCTCTTTCTCATGTTGTAAAGCCGCGCGGAAGTCTCCGAGGCAGGAAAGGGTTCTTGCCAGAAGATGGCGGGCGACTGCTGCTTTCAATGAACGAGCTCCGTGAGAAGAACTGGTGACGGCCAGAGCTCGTTCCGCGAACCGTAGAGAAAGTTCATACTCGCCTACCGCGTGGAGAATCAGCGCGATGTTGCTCTGTAAAGAAAGTTATTACTTATTACCCGACTGTGGAAGGCGAGGTATGTTTTTTGAGCGCTAACCCTTAGATGTTACTTTCACAAGTAAGTTTATAGTGAGGCTGGTCTCGTTGTGGTGACAACAAATAGTTGCTAAATGAATTGTGCACGGTAATTTCAATAGCGTGGATATTTTATTTCATGGAAATTCGAGTGTATTTACGCGACAGTATCGCATGTGAAGCACGCCTTACAAAATACAATATATGTGTGTCTTTTAATTCTATTCCAGGTTGAAACTGTAGTTTTTCAAAGCTTTTGAATACAAATTCTATCATTTCCAAAAAATAATGTATGTAAGTATGGTTAGTTTCAGTAAAACTTCTTGCCGTCCGTTCATGTTTGTCCATGTTCGTTTGGGACACCTAATATATGTTTTAATAAAAGTTTTGCTATAATTATTTTAACCATCGATATGTCAACAAAGATACAAAAAATGTACTCACATCAAGCAATGCCATTTCTGGGTGATTCTCTCCGCACACAAGCAACGCTAGATAGCGTGCTCGATACAACAGCTTTAGCGCGGTGCTCACTTGACCATTCGCGAAGCAGTACAACGCCAAGTGAGACTGAAAATATAAACATTTAATACCCATTGAAGTATTCAGAATGGAAGGATAGGGAATATAGGCGCCTATATTCCCCAAGGAAGACGCAAGTAGGGGCATATTTCTTTTCATCCCATCTATTCGAAAAGGACGACTGGATTCGCCTTTAAGAGCACCACAAAGGTGATGTTTTCTAAAAGAAACTTTTAGTGCAACATCATATTCAGCGCCAAAGAAATCGAAAAACGCAAATATTGTTTGAATAAACACTGACTGGTACGACGACATATAGTCGCGCCGGGTGAATAAAAAAAAATCAAATTAAAAACTCGCGAACATAAAATCTATTTAAAAATTCTTCAAATTCAAAAAGTCGCGAAATTAAAAATGCGTTAATTTTCACGGATTGTTAGAAATTCATGATTTTGTTTTGAAAAATTTTTCTTCAAATTTTTCAGAGTTAATTCTAAATTTCAAAGTTTAGAATTAACTCCTGAAAGTACTAGAACTGAAGAAAAAAATGTGATGGATAATCTAACCTACAAAATCTAAAAACCCACAAAATCCCGGTAGAAATATATAAAAGAACAAAACACGCAGAATATGAAATCTACAACCATATCTATTCCTAATAAAACTGTAACAATAAATTTTCATAATTGCAAAAATGTCTCAAATGTAAATATAAGTATTTAGTTGTTTTATTATTCAATTTAGTTGTTATTCTGTTTTATTAAATAATAATATTACAATAAAATATGAGGCGCCTTTCATTTTCTCATAGAGGATGATGAAAAGTAGAGTGTATCACTCAGGCGCAAAATATATTTTTGGCACGAGCGACTTATTTGAATCCCTCGCTACGTTCAGGATTCTACTAAAGAATCTCTCGCTACGTTCTCGTCAAAATGGTGCCGCCCGCCTGATTAGTACCCGGTGACGGTAATTCCCCACTACCTACCCGCTCACGGTTGGTGATGTGATTTTATTTCATATATGCAGAAGAAACTATATAAATACCATTGTTTTACACATATTACGATGCTGTCAAACTACTTTCGCTTCTTCTACTTTGTTTTCATACACATTCGCTAGTTAAGGTTACTCTTGACCTGAACTTTTCCAAAAAGGTTTTCGATTTGATAGATATGCGTAAGCTGAGGTCAACCCCTACCCGTTTACCCATCTCTAGTCGCCTCATAAATCTGTTTTGTCCGACTATATTATATCCTACTAATATTATAAACGCGAAAGTTTGTAAGAATGAATGTTTGTTGCTCTTTCACGCAAAATGTACTGAATGGATTTTGATGAAACTTTAGAATAACATAGCTTACACATCAGAATAACACATAGGCTACTTTTTATCTCGGAAAAAAATCACCACACGTGCGTAGCCGCGGGCTTCAACAAGTATTTCAATAAAGTAAGAAGTAAGAATGATTAAACATAATACTTACATATTCAGTAATAGTATACGGGTGATCAATCCCATTCACTCGTTCAGACATGAGTACAGCCTTCTGTTGGTACGCCATCGCGTCCCTATGTTCGCCAGTGACGTAACACAGTCTGGCCACCATACGCAGACACTGTGCTATTTCCCCATGCATGGCGCCGTATACGTTGTTGAGAAGATTTAGAGCCTCCGCGATTAGTTCGTGCCCTTCCGAGACGGCACCTGCTTGTATCTTGTTTTGCCCGGTCGTGTAAAAGTTGTAAGCGTCTGAGGCCTGAAAACAAAATATAGTGTCAAGTAATTTGAGCGTTGTAAGATTAAAAGCCAATAATATTATTTTTATACATTACATTTATATGAAACTGTGAAAAATATTTATTATCGTATACATTACATCGATACATATAAATAATTATATCTAGTACAAAGAAACTAAAACTAAAAATCTTAAAAGTATAATATAATAGCTAAAATTTATTTTTAAAGGGAGTCCTTTTACATATATATTAAGTCAATCACATGTTACCCGTTAAACCCATTACAAAATGGGGATGGTTTGGTTCGTTCATAAAGTCGTAGATGAATACAACTCTAGTCTAGTTCATGATCTAGGACTCATGTGTTGTTTTAGTAAGTTACTAGAGGATGCTCGCTCACATTTTCTCCCTCCTTAGGTCTAAAACTGTTTTCTTAGAAAAGGAAAACATTTTCATCATTCTACTAATATTATAAACGCGTAAGTTTGTAAGTATGAATGTTTGTTACTCTTTCACGCAAAATCTACTAAATGGATTTTGATAAAACTTTAAAATAAGAATAGAAATGTATAGGAAACACACATCAGAATAACACATAGGCTACTTTTTATCCCGGAAAATAAGTTCCTGTGGGAAAGTGGAAAACTTCACCACGCAGCCACGGGCGTCAACTAGTGATAATATAAGTATGCACTTACTCGTGGATTGATATGTTTGACGACTGGGAAAATGTTCATAATGTCAGCTGCGATGAAAGGCCCCCTATTCTTGTTGTCGAAATCGAATTCACGCAACAACAGTTGAAGGCCGACTTTGAGAGCAAATGACCTGAAATTACGATATAATTTTAATTACGTTTTTTGTTGTTAATTTTTTTCTTTCAGATTATTTTTTAATATATATAAATATTGTGGGACTTTTTTTTTCACAGTGCCTTTTATCCCAAAGTAAGCTAATATAAGTTTGTGTTTAGGGTTTTAGACGACTGATAACCATACTTTTATATTTGTAAATACATACATATTATACATAGCAAACACCCAAACTCCGAAACAAATATTTGTGGAACATAAAATTATTTTTTTCGACCCGGGAATCGAGCCCGGAACTCAGTCGCGGCAGTCGCATACACTACCACTGCGCCACCGAGGCAGTTACATAAATAAAATAAAAATATTTGGATTGCAATTTAAATAAAGAATTATTCGATATAGATGATAGACTTGGTATCATGCCAGTATATACTATCCACATCGCAGTATTGGGTTCGATTTGATCCAAATCGAACCGTATTCCATAAGTTTAATGCACGTATTCCAGAACGTTCTCAAAACTCAATCAATGCTTGAGTAGTATTTATAAGGCAAAAACTAGCCTCAAGCATTGATTGAGTACTGAGAAACGTTCTGGAATATGGACCTAAAAAAAGCATCTCCAGTAGTCAGCAGTAGTAGTAGACGATTATATGAACTGTTCTTTATAATAATTTATACCAATATGTAGTAGACTGTACAAGTAACCCCCCGCCCTTAATCTTTCTCATCTGTTATCCTTCTTTTCCTTTATAATATCATAATTACTAACCTAAGAAGTGATATTTTTTGTACACCATGTCGTTCTATAATAGAATCCATGTTCTCTGCGTTGAGATCGTAACCCCAGTAGGCCTAGAAAATAAAATGACCATTATTATTACAATGTTGCCAAGTTCCCGAACAAAAGTAAATGAATACTTAGGATGAACATAAAAATCAATAACATGAAAAATTACTATATTTCGGGGGCAATGTTCAGTAATTGTACTAACTTCACGATGTACCCTGACAGGTTAGTCAGAGAGGACAGATTGTCAAGCTTCGTGAATCTTGAGCCTACGTTTCCTACATGCGTGCCTGGGTATTCGAGTATACCATACCCTCTACTGTCGTTAAATAAATCGTCTCATCCTCGTCAAGCATTCACTCATTAGTTGTATACAAAGCAGTGGGGCATGACCGTTTCCAGCTTAATGCTGATACTTGCCATATTGCGCATCACTTCGTCACCCGGTCAGCCAACGTTACACCGCACAATTTTCGAAGTGATTGCATTTCCACAGCGTTTAATTAACTTTCATGCATCTTCTAACATACCGAATTCCGTTTCACTAGCAAAAAGCAAAGTGAGAACTAACTACTGCGTTGTGAATCGCGAGGCGTGTTTCTTTTACCTTTTAATAATAATAATAATTTATATTTTTTATTTATTTAAAAATATTTACAACAAAATATATCATTGTTTTATCATTAGGGATGTCACATACAAATAGGCTTACATATTTAAGAATCGTAAAATAAATATTACTAAATGAAATACGATTAATAAGTGCACATAAAATCTAAAATGAGTCTTTTATTAATGCGTAACTTTTAGATGACGACTAGTAGTAGATCAGACAGATCTGAGGTTTAATTAAACCTGTGGTTCAAACTTGGCTGTTCTACGTTTTTATCTATATATGAGACTCTAAATTATCTAATCTGAACGATGGGATTATGATTAAACTTTTACCTTTAATTCCTGTTTGATCTGTGTGAAGAGCAATCTCGGTGTAAGATTCTGCCAGTCGGGGTTAGGGCTAGGCGGGGCGGCCGCATACCCGTGTCTCCGAGATCGACGACTGCGACCCCCACGTGGGGGTCCCCTGGCTGCGACTGGTCCATCAGGTGCTGTTAACGATGGGTTCGCACAACCGCCTAGCAGACAGTTCAGGAAATGTGCCACAGCTGCTCCGATACACATCGCTTCACAACCCTGTACAAACCAATCATATATCATTAATAATCATCATCTCAAGAAAAATAGCCTTTTGTGTTATGGACATTTGTTAACTAACTATCTTCACGCTGACGGGGTAGTCAGAGAGGACAGATCGCCAGGCTTCGCGATCCATGTATTCTTCTTTCGCTTCTTGCAGACTCATCAATCGCTTCATACATTCACATCTGGGTATCCGAGTACTTTTGACTTTTCCGTTTTTGAGCAATCTGTTAGTGTACAAATATCAGTCTTATATATTTACCACGACCTGTCTTCATCTTTATCATTGCGTGAATCCTGTTACTTCCAAACCCTATCTGAACTTGGAGCCTGGGGTCTATGCAGCTATGGTTTGGTTTTATATGTTCGGCATCGTTGGAGGTGACTGCCATGCCATCTGACCACCTAATCCCGCAAGGGCACTTGAGGATGCGCCACGTCTGATGCTCAGTAGGTGCAACGCTAGTATGAGAGGTCGATTATGCCTGGAGTTTTTGGTCTCCCAATTCCTTACACCCAGTATCCCGCGACCTTTATGAGGTTAAAGTCCATTATTAGGAGGTACCCACGCTGGCTTCCAGTACGCTCGACATCTTTTACAATGAGCCCTTTGCCATTCAATCGTAACTAAACTTGTAAATGAAAATTTGAGTTAATTTCGTTAGCTATCACGTCTGAAACTGTACCGATTTAAATGAATTTTAGCACAGAGACAGATGGAACTCTGGGACTCTCTTACCTGTAAATATGCAGTATAAATGTGTTTGGCAGCTCTCAACACGAGTTCTCCGACAGCGATGGCGTGTAAGTACGAGAGGTGAGGGTGAGGTTTGAGTGCCGCTGCCACTTTGCCTAAGTAGCGCACGTTGATGCCACGAGCGTGGAGAGCTTCAGTCAGGCCCGCACCGTCCATTGGAGCGGACGTGTGTTCTAGGCACTCCCGTACCTATACAGAATACAAAAAAAAATAATTTTAAATGTTGTATGCAGGACAGTTTTCTTCTGTGTCCCCTGACTTTTATGTCCAAATAATGATTTTTCTACCCTGTCAGGCATACAGTGAAGATAGTTCAACCATGGCTATCTAACTCATGATTGGTCCTCACAATCACACATAATACTGATTTCTTTTGCGCTCTGTACATAAGCCTAGCCTCAAAATACATAAGCCGAGCTTTTGACAAAAGGCAGGTCAAGAGTACCCTTAACCGGCGAGCTTGTATGAAAACACTTATGAAAGTAGAAGAAGCGAAAACTGTATGCCAGAATCGTAGCAAGTGGAACGCCATAGTCTCTGCGTACCCCGATGAGAGACAGGCGTGATGATATGTATGTATGTATATACATAAGCCTACGTCGACCTATTACTACACACATTCGTCTCATAAACACTTTTTTCAACTACTTCTTTATTTTCTAGTGTCTTTTTCTACTATTAGTAAGATTAAGATTTAGAAGTTAAGATTTCCACCAGTCGAGTGACGTCATTTTGACGTGTCAAAAATAAAAATACACTCAATACTCACGAAAGCCGGTATTTGTGTGGTAAGCAAGAAAGCCGCTGCCTCCTTGACTAGGTGTCGTTGTTTCGACAGCTGTTCTGGAGTGGCCGCATGTTTGATACCGGCCGAGTACACGTCTGGGTTAAAACGGACGTCGAACTCTGACTCTTTAAGTGAAGCTACTGCCCTTGCGGCTGATGCAACTACGGCGCGAGACCTTTCGCCGGCTATGGAAATATATATTCGCATTAATATTATGAAAGTACTGTGTGAACAGAATGAGATAGAAAGTTGCGTCAATCTTTAGTGGAAGCAAGCTATCCGATGGCATCAACTCACATACGAGCTGGAAACAAGTGAGACTGATCATTGTCTATTATAAAAAAAAAAACAATATATATCAGCGGAACTACTAGAATAATTAGGATAATTTTAAATGCATACGGAAATTAACGCTGGCATTCAGAAAAAGTGCAATAGATAGTCATTCTTAGTGCTTTAGCGTCTCCCAACTCAACTCTATTGACTGCTAGGATCTTTTACGAATAACTTGTTAGTGACGTCATTGTTGCGAGCGATTGTTGTACGTGTTCTCAAACTGGTATGGGCGCATGCACCAGAACCTCCATCGTTGGTTAGTAGGTGCGGAACAGTACTTAGATAGTAAATAAGGTATTGAACAATACTTTGGTTGAACTGCGTTTATTACAATACATCGTCTAATCAGTAAATTTTCCTGTTCTCTTTAATTACATATGCATCATCTCTTGTTCTTACTCATCAGTAACACCTTTATCCGGAGACGTAAGCAGAGGCATACTATACGCCTACATTTCACCATATGCATTTTTGTCCCACGTGGTGAGTTCATTGCTATGTTGAAATGGACAGGCAGAAGATGTGGCAACCTTTTGTTTAAATTTTCAAGCTTATTGCGTGTCATGTTACTGGCAACCAAGACCAACGGCGTAAAATCCTTTCCGAAGCACGAAAATATAATTTTAAAAAGAAAAATGAAATACTTACAGTCACTCTCCTGCTTATCTCCACTACAGATAGAATCTGTTATACTTTCAACAATCTTTTTGGCCACATCAGTATCAATGTCTGAATAATTTTCATTCAATAACAACTCATCTTCTTTGCCTTTATCATTCTTCGTCTCTACTTCATTATCTTTTTTGACACTATCTTCGGTTTCTTTCTTTTGCTTTGTATCTTTAGCATCTTTTTCCTGGCTCTTAGTATCTCTTTTCTGCTGTTTCGTATCAACCTCACTAGCGGAATCTTTTGCGTCAGTTTCCTTATTTGCTTCAATAGATTTCTGTTCGTTTGTATCGCGTTGCCGCTTAGCACTTAACTGTTGTAAATGAAAAGCAGCATAGCGAATGAACATGAAATACCGAGCCCTGTAAGTAAAATGAAAAATCATGATCGAAAGTCCTTCGACAATTTTCGTCCCATTATTGATTTTAGTGACATCATAATAACCTATGATACGCCAGAGAATAAGAATCTAATAAAAAAACCTTGTGATAATCATTTTTTTTAACTGGAATTTATTATTGAAGCTTAAATAAATCATATTAAATTAAGTATTATATATCATACATTAAATATTATATATAATTATTAAATATTATATATAATTAAATATTACTAACTAACTAACTAACTATCTTCACGCTGTATCCCTGACGGGGTAGTCAGAGAGGACAGATCGCCAGGCTTCGCGATCCATGCATACTTCTTTCGCTTCTTCGAGATTCATCAATCGCTTCATACACGCACGTCTGGGTATCCGAGTACTTTTGACCTTTCCGTTTTTGAGCAATCTGCTCACGTGGTCTTCAAATAAAATATTATATATCATATCATATTTTTATTCATCTTAAATCATACTAAAGCTTAAATAAAACTATTTTACACTAATTCTGGTAACATAAGTCAAAATAACAAATAAAACTAAAATTTTAATAACTATGGTGCAAATTATATTATGAATTTATATTAATATGAAGACATATTACAAATCCCAAATATCCAGCCAGTGTTGTGTGTAGCCATTTTCATTCCATTTCATTTTCATTCATTTTATAAAAAAAAACATGTATTATTTACATTTTTTTAAAAATTTCGTCCATTGACTGCTGATATCGAGATACTAAAAGTAGCTAGTTTGTGGTGGCCCTGACTGGCGTTACAAACATCTATAGGCCACTGCAATCACTTTCCATCAGACCGACTGTATGCTTGTTTGCCGCCTTAATGGTATAGAAAAAAACATACTTACTCAACAAAACTATCGACCAATTCTTGTCTGAGGCAACATAGCTTGTGCTTGTGGATTATTGGGAATCCCATTGACTTGATATCCTCTCTTAATTCGTCATCTTCCACTGCAAACAAAATAAAGACATTAGTTTTTTATTATAAAATACTGCTTTTCTCCTACGGCTCTGCTTGCACGATTTGGCTGGTGGTTTACTCGCGCAAAGTAACAGATAGAGACCAACAGTTTAATTTTTATGTAAGGGAGGTAAGGGATTTATATATGGACTAGCTTTCACATGATATCGCCATTTGTACTGTTCCACAACATTTACTTTGTAACCCTACCCTATTTTACCTCACGGCATTCTCAAAGGTACACAATATGACCACTTTATTCTAGGGTAAGGGTTATCTATAAGGATGCAGTAGTGTGAAAAAATGTATAAGTGAAAGTTGTGGAATAGTATGTATAAGTGAAACTTACATTGTAAGAAATTGACATCAGGCGGGAAGGTCCGCAGGAGGTCCAATATGTAATGGCGGCCGTCGTTGCCCACGATGCCCTTGCACTCGACACTGGAGCACAGCTCTACAGTGTCGCCGTTGGCACTGGTCACTGAATGCGGCATTATTTTCAGCTGCTGGCCCGCTTTGCTGAGCTGCGGAAAATGTCTATTTTATATATTTAATCCTAACTGTCTCTACGCTTTATTTTTGACGGAGTAGTCAGAGAGGACAAATCACGGACAGGCTTTGCGATCCAAGCGAGCAAATAAGCTCTTTACTCGCTGTGGAAAAAGACTATTCGATTTGAGACGGGGATTGAACCTGTGACCTTTGTCTAACCAGGGCAATGTTCTAGCCACTGAACTACCCGAACCGTATCAAATCAAGTTGAAATTCTCCTTCGTATTTTAAACGCCATTTAAATGACCAAAAAAAATCTACTTGCTTTGTGTTTAGACAAAAATCTGAGACCTAATTTTTAAATGTAAAACATAGAAGTACACTCACCAATTCCATATACTTAGGATGCGACAGCACCGTAGTACCGAAATCTATACTTCCATAAACGACGCTCTGCTCTTGTTCCTTCTCCAATATGCCCGGGATGATCGACTGGGCTGTGACTCGGTAGCCTCTGTAGTCTACCACTACAGTGCCGAGTGTGTGGAGCCCAGGGGTGTCGACTGCGCTGTATACCCGGACGCCTTGGAGGTCGTTACGCTATAAAATACTCACATCAATGTATATTGTACAAGAAAATCAATCTACTAATCTGAGTCGTATATTAACAGACAGCTGAAATTCCAGTACAGACAAATTGGGCTCTAATTTGGATTTTGTATGCTTGTCTGTCATGTTTTTTTTTAATTCTCCAGAGCAACGGGGTTCTGGAAAGATTTAAATATTATTAAACGTGTATGTCACCATGATGTCCCACAAAGAATTTTAGTGTTCAAATCAAAACTCTCTGCTTGATATTTGAGTCTGGTCTGGAGTAGGCGACTGATAGACCCAGGGGCAGTAGTAGCAGGGATATATAGGCTGATTTTGAATGTAACGAAAGATATAATTTTTTTTCAGCTTTAAGCTCACAACTTGTGGAGATAGTTATAAGTTAATAACAGGGATACACCTCAGATAAAACCTTACTTTGGGTATTAAGACTGGGACCATATTAGACACAAGTGGCATTGCAGGATTTGTTTGGTTGAACGCGCTAATCTCAGGAATTACAGGCCGAATTAAAAAAAAACTTTTTGTGATAGATAGCCCATTTATCGAGAAAGGCTATAGGCTATGTACCATCACGCTACT
The DNA here is from genome assembly GCA_948477245.1 of Thumatha senex. Classification (NCBI taxonomy): domain Eukaryota; kingdom Metazoa; phylum Arthropoda; class Insecta; order Lepidoptera; family Erebidae; genus Thumatha; species Thumatha senex. The sequence goes on from OX419735.1 coordinate 13,021,929, forward strand.
ACCCTGTAGTCATATATGTCTGTGTGAATTTATAAGCTACGGGATTAAATAGGTGCGACGGGAGTTCGAAATATATTACGGGCAAAGGCAGATCACCCAGTTATCTAATAAAATAGTACACATTGATTTGCTATAGCAGTAAACGATGACGAGGTCTCCCCAACGTGTTTCAATCGGTGACTGATTGCCTTAATTGCATCGATCAATGTACATCGCTCGCGTTTATATGTCGCATTCACACGTAGTTGCGGCAATGTGGTACAGTTAGTACGTATGCATTTTGCTCTTTTAAAGGTCTTTGGTTCACATATCCTATAGAACTTGCTTGAGTGATACTGATAAGACTTTATTGCTGTACAATTTACTTTTTAAAGGAATGTGGAAATGAGTTTTCTTGTAAAATATACTATTCATACAAAATGCTCAAATTACAACTAATATTTGAGACATTTTACTCAGCGCCACCTAGATCAAATTAAGCTAATAAAATGGTTTGTATCTAAAGAAATTATAAACAAATTTATATATTTTTTTAATATTCATAATATAGATAAGTTATACACAAACAGGGACCAAATCAACGTGCTCATCACAAAAAGAGATTTGTATCACTTGTCTTGACTGGGAATTTAAATCACAACCACTGGATTAATAGTCAGGTACTCTAAACACTAGGCCAAAAGGCCAGTCAGTCAAAATATTTTTTTTTTAAACTCACCGGAGCAACGAAAGCTGCTGCATCACCTCCCAAGTCCTTGTAATGATCGCGAACATCAAATCCAAGGGAGAAGAAAATGTTATTCCAGATGAACATTTGCATCTTGGCTTCTTCTCCGGGATTGATCGCCATCACATTGCCATCGACGACGGCCATCGCACCGCGAGTAGCTGCCGCTACGAAGTCACTGTGCACCTTCGAATAGAAAAAATGGGTTTAGCAGGGTGGCTTTACCCGCGTGGTAAGTTCCGTACTCTTTTCCCACAGAAACAAGTTTAAGTAACAAGGGATATAAAGTACCCAATAGCACTCAGCAAAATCTTTCTGTGAGAGAATTTTCAAAATCGGTTCAGTAAATCTAGAGATTACCCTCTACAAACTCACAAACATTACTTTTTAATAATATTAGTATAGATAAATCGTACATATACATCCATACTATGGATTAGCTCGGATTGCAGAGATTTTATTTGTAGTCTGCGAAGTATAGCTGAAGTGAAGTCTATGGAGAAACAAACAACGCGATAAGGGAACATTGCGGAATGACAGAAGATGTAGTGACAAGATAGAAAAAGGGATGCTTAGATGGTTCGAACACATGGAGAGGATGGATGAAAATAGACTGACGAGCAGATTTGTGGCGAGAGTGAGTGGGCAAACTTGTAGGGGTCGACCTCGGCGTGTACGTACGCCAAAATATTGTAGGGGTCAATGAAAATTAAAAATATCATGGAAAAAGGCCAGGTCAAGAGTACCCTTAACCGGCGAGCGTGTATCAAAACACTCATGAAAGTAGAAGAAGCGAATGTTTTATGTCAGGATCGTAGCAAGTGAAAAGCCATAGTCTCTGCCTACCCCGATGGAAGATAGGCGTGATATTATGTATGTAAGTATGTATGTATTTGTGAAAAAGTAACATCTGTCCTCTTCTTCATCTTATGGTGTATTTGGATCCAAGGCCACGTTTACGTGGCTGCTAGGAGCAGTTATCAATTTGGCAGATTGACCTCCCAACCTGGTAATGACGCCTGTGTCGTACGTTGGTCAACAGGTGTACCACTAGTAAGTAAGGTCGCTTGGGTTCGAGTATCTTGCTAACCCTTACATCCCCACCTCGTGTACCATCTGTCCTAGCTGTTGGAATTTTATCTCGGATTACAGAATCGTATAGTGGCCGGTGATGGTAATAGGCTTGCTCCGTATTTTATAACTAAACTAACTATCTTCACGTTATATCCCTGACGGGGTAGTCAGAGAGGACAGATCGTCAGGCTTCGCGATCTATGCATACCCCTTTTCGCTTCTTGCAAATTATTTCATGAGACTAAAAAAAATAATGGCAAAATAGTCTGTGTGTGATAAATTCATTTCTGCCACGGGAAGGAGTAACAAATACAAATAAAAAAGAGGGAAGAGAGAGAGAGTAATCGGGATCCGGTACAGTAAATGGCATCATTGTTGTTATTTTGTGATTTCGATATTTTGGCACAGTTGCAAACGCCAACCGTGATCATGGTTTATTCTCCTGATCCTGGGGCTTAACAAAAAAACTATTGGAAAATATCCAGTAAATTCTAATATTAAGTATAAGAATATGGTAGCAATATGTTAAAAGTTACAATAAATCGAAACTATTTCAAATACTTCATTAATTTGACAATTCATTTAGTACATTAATGCAAAAACGGTGCAATATCATCCGAAAATTTACAAAATAAACTCACAAACCAACACGTAATTAGCGTGTAAAATTAGACAATACTAAATATTGCTTAAGGTCACTCGTTTTCTACGCTTAAACAATTAAACGTAAATGTATCTATGATAGTTACTCAACGGCTGATCATCCGTAGCTAGTTGCAATGCTAATATAATGCATACTTAAGTAACCTTCAGTTTTAGTCCTACTAATATTTTAAAACATGAAATTTTGTGAGAATTGATGTTTGTTACTCTTTCACGCACAATCTACTGTATGGATTTTAATGAAACTTTACAATAATATAGCTTATACATCAGAAAAACACATAGGCTACTTTTTATCCCGGGAACAAGTTCCTGTGGGAAATGGGAACAGGAAAACTTCTGCGGGCGAAGCAGCAGGCGTCAACTAGTATACATATACAGCTCAGTCAAGAATCTAAAGGAAGTGAAAGAAGTATGCGTGAATCGCGAAACCAATAGGATACAGCGTTAAAATATTTAGGTTAGAGTCGAGAACCCCTTCTTATAGTTACGAGGTCGATCAAGTTATAGGCCTTTTGGAGTTCAAACCGCTTTCATTCTAATTTAAAAATAATTAATATTTTGAAACATTTTTTTACACAGCGCCGTCTAGCTCAAAGCTAATAATAGTTTGTGCTATAGAGGATTAAGACAACTCATAAACATGTTTACATATTTTTTATTCCATACATATTACACATAGGTTACATAACAGAACAAATCAACACCCTAATCACACACAGAAGTTTGTTTGACTCAGAATTGAACCCACGTTAATGAAGGAAATTTTAATGTGGGCCAAGCCGCGGGTATCAGATAGTTGATAGATATGCTCATTACTTAACGTCATGGCATAGTGCGAATCAAATTGCTTTTTTTGTCGTCCATCTTAACGAAAGTAGTTGGAACCGATTCAACATTCACTACATTATCTAAGAACAAGTCATTCACTCTTACTCTCTATACAAATGAATCAGCTGCTCATCCATGCAAGGAAGCCAGTATCACTATATTTCTACACTAATATTATAAAGAGGAAAACTTTGATTGTTTGTTAATGAATAGGCTCAAAAACTACTGGACCGATTTTAAAAATTCTTTCACTATTTGAAAGCCACGAGTAACATAGGCTATATTTTATTTTGGAAAAAATAGGGTTCCGTAAGAAATTTGGGTTTTTCGGACACAAGGTGTAAAAAATCAACCAGAAAAGTTACTTATTTTGCGTACGCTGCCAAAACTATAAAAGATAGATCCATAAAATGTTCTAATTAATTGTAGATCTTATAAATATCTACAAAAAAGTCTGCGACACACTATACCTATCTATGTCGAGTGAGGCACAACAACCATATTTTTATATAAAAATCTTTAATTTTTTTGCAATACATTTAAACGCGTTTATTTTACTCATGCTATTAATCCTTATCAAAATAAATTATTTCATCACTAAGTACAGTTTATTTAGATAATATTTACATATTTCGACCAGGCCGTGCGGGCGTAGGTAGGTACTGGAGAGCGAAGAAGTAATCAACGAAATCGGAAAAACTTCATACATTTTTGTGAAATATATAAACGACGGGATTAAATGGGTGCCATGGGGTTCGAAGTAAGTCACGGGCGAAGCCGGGCGGGACATCTAGTCATTCATAAATAGAAAAAGTTGTACTGACCTTGAATATAGCTCGCTCGCGTAACAATCGTTCCGGTAATGTGGAGCGAGGCAGCTCTCGTGTGGTCTGTAACTCTTCATTCCAGTCGCGGGTTTGACCAGGAATATGCTCCTCATAGCCAAGTTTTGATGAGAAAACTGCAAATAAACATTAAATATTAGTACTTTACAATACTATTTTCTCAAGTTCGGCCTTTATTCGAAACTAGTTGACTTCCGCAGCTCCGCACGCGTGGTAAAGATTTCCCGTTCCCGTTTTCCACAGGAAATTGTTCCCGGGATAAAAAGTAGCCTATGTGTTATTCTGATGTGTAAGCTATATTATTGTAAAGTTTCATAAAAATCCATTCAGTTGATTTTGCGTAAAAGAGAAACAAACATTCATTCTCTTTGGCGTTTATAATATTAGTAGGATTTAACGATTTAACGATTTTTAATATAGCTGTATCATACATAAATAAAACAAAAAGTATCCAGTCGAATATTATCTATTATTAGCCTGAGTGTGGATTAAAATGCGTTGCATAATGCGCGCTCAATGCTTACGTTCGTAACGGCACAAAGTTCATGCGTGTATCGCGCAATTCCTAAAGTACAATGTCATTTTCATAGAGTAGATGAAATACGATTGTCGTTCATACTCGCAGCTTTGTTGGTATTTCAAATTATTTCTTGCTGCGCTGTTGTTTTTAACCTATTCTGTTGTACATATTTACAAGTCAAATTACTCATGTGTTTAATATACTCCAGGAATCTATAGCCTATTATTAATAATGGTATGCTAAAATAAATTTGAATGAAATAAGAAAGGTCACTTTCACACAAAAACTACTAAATGGATTTAAATAAAACTTTACAGTCATATTTATCTATCACGCCTTATTCCCGAAGGGGTGACCATTTTCACCATGTGTATTCCTGTCCCACGTAATAGGTGGTGAGCCCATTGCCGTGTTGAAAATAGACAGGGGCAGGTTGTGGCTACCTGTTGTCATAAAGCTCATAAATCAGAGTCAAGATATATGCTACTTTTTGGACCCAGAAACAAGTTCCTGTGGGGAACCGGCAATCCTCACCACGCGTCGGATAACTATATTATTATGTACTTAACAACGATTTTAAAATGCTCTTTAAGGGCTTCTTGGGACAAACGCGTGTTATTAGACGTGATTGTCCCGTCTGATCAATGCATTATGAGGAATTCAATAAATCTCTTCTTTGTTTACAACTGACCAAAAATGTTGCAAACTTTTTTATTAGTGAAATTCAGACGGTACGTAAACTCATGGCGTTTGCCTATTAAGGGGTCAAAAGTAGAAAACGATGTCACATTTCAAAAGCTCCCGAGTTTTCAATATGTGTAAGTATAGAGGTATAGTTACAGAGGAAATAAAACTCATTGTCATTATACTATTAACACAGGAAGTAAATAATGTTCACCGTTTAAAAAAGTAGACAAATTAAAAAAAAGCACTTACTATCTTCCGCTCTAATAGCGTCGACGGTGTGGTCAAGCATTGGTGAAGCCCACTGGTACACTTGGTATGGTGTTGCCACTCTCTCGAACGGATGCTTCTGCATACGCTTTTTTTGTACAACGGCGAAGTTGCGTTTGAAAGCAGGGGACACAATGCTCAGTAATTCGATCAACGAGTGGCATAACAAGGACGGAGTTGCCGGCTGGGGATTGAACACTTCTGCCGTACACCTGGTATAACAAATATAGAAATGTTAATAACTGCAATAAGTATCGTGACTCAATTGTGAACATCGTAAAACAGATTAAAAACGAATACAATCTATACTAATATTACTAGTGGTTCTGTGAAGGAGATTCGGAGATTTTTTTTTAATTTTTTTTTTTGTTTCCTTTCTTTTAATCGGATTAAAAAAAATTCAACATTGCTTTTTTTCGTTTTGAGCGCTTTTGCCAACCACTACGGGACTATTTCCCCTCCCCTGCCTCCATTTCCCCCCGATCGAAAAACCCCCTCGCTAAAAGTTGTTGTCTACATCCAGAATTGTCCATGCCAAGTTGCATGCAAATCCGATGAAAAATGGGACCTGTAGACTGAATGGACGGACGGACATAAATAGTATTTTTTTGTTGATAAAATGGAGACTTTCGTCGGCTCGCTACGTTCGCCTCCTCAGTTAATAAAACTGAAGAGTATTATTTGTTTTGTTGAATGCACTAATCTCAAGAAGTACTGGTTTGAATTGAAAAAATATGTTGATAAGCGCATTTATCGATAAAGATAATAGGATATATAGTGTCACGTTACTACCCAGGAGATAGGTAGGAGTTATAATCATAAATATCAACAAATGGGACAATTTTCCATAAATTATTGTAAAACTAATAAATTGCGGGGATGTATGGGTGAAATGGGTGCCACGGGGGTTCGAGGAATGTCTCGAGCGAAGCCGCGGGCACTAAAAGTCCTTTATATAAATGTAAAAGTGAGTTTGATTGTAAGGACTTAAATCACTATACTGGTTTAAATTCTGATGAACTCAGACTCTTAAATAGATTAACACGATCCAAAGTTACAGATTAGATTTGTGTTGTTTCTTATTTATGTCAAATTGTTTATTAACAGTGTACCTATATACTTGTTTAAAATATACTGAATGCTATACTAATATTGTGCTATATATATATATATATATATATATATATATGCTAAGCGACTTCCGTTGCTGGTTGTACATAAACGGATTGTATGAGTGTTCCACAACACACAAAAATATTCAAGCCGTCTACTTATGCTAATGCATACATGCCTAATTATCTAATTTTTGTCATAATTACAAGTTTTAAAATAAATATTTTAAATGTCCAGTAATAATTGTTGTGATGAATGTGATAATATGACGCTTATGTAAGTAATTAAAGACTATATAATAAACAAAAATGATGCAATATTACTTTTATTTAACAACACTTTTAAAATGTATATTCTCGAATAATAGTACGAACGTACGTAGTGCAAATTATGTACAATACATAATTTGCACTACGTACAAAAATAATGAGAAAGTAAATTGTATTCGATTTCCTGTTTATCGAGAAAAATAATTATTCCAAAATAAGTGTATCGAGTTTAAATGTAAGTTAATTACATACTACTGAGAAAATTGCTTATAATATTCAAATGAACGTACTTATCCCATGGAAAGTCCATGGTTTATATTATTATTGAGAACCGCTATCACAACCGAAAAGCTGATTAATATTGATACCAGAAGCCAGTGCGGTCTAACATGCAATCTTCATCAATAACCCATACTCATATTAGAAAATGTTGCGCTCTCATGGCTACACTGATCCATACTTCTAATTTTTCGTTATTAGAAGTATGGATTAACAATTACTATTTGTTTTATAATAATTATAGTATGTGAAATAATTCATAATTTTCACTACGTACAAAAATAATGAGAAAGTAAATTGTATTCGATTTCCTGTTTATCGAGAAAAATAATTATTCCAAAATAAGTGTATCGAGTTTAAATGTAAGTTAACTACATACTACTGAGAAAATTGCTTATAATAATCAAATGAACGTACTTATCCCATGGAAAGTCCATGGTTTATCTTATTATTGAGAACCGCTATCACAACTGAAAAGCTGATTAATATTGATACCAGAAGCCAGTGCGGTCTAACATGCAATCTTCATCAATAACCCATACTCATATTAGAAAATAAAAAAAAATCTTTGACCCTTCGTTTGTTGCGCTCTCATGGCTACACTGATCCATACTTCTAATATTTCGTTATTAGAAGTACGGATTAACAATTACTATTTGTTTTATAATAATTATAGTATGTGAAATAATTCATAGTTTTACGTAATTTTCTACTCAATTGTAAGGGGCCAAACCAAAATCGATGGGGCCTAAACGACAACACCAGCTAGCGTTGTACCTGCCTACTAACGGACAGTCTCTCATAAGCATTCCAAAATCAAAAGCCAGACGATAATTTATAGTAGCTAAAAAAAATTTAGTCTGAACTCCAAAGCTAGGAAGGGTTTGGAAATAACTGTGAAGACAAAAAATATGTGTGTGTACTAGAGTACACAGAGTACAGTACGATATTACTTTTTTTACCGTTTTAAAATTTATCCAATACGTAAGAAGTTTCACTTCAACAAGCAATGTCAAGCATCATTGTCAAAATATTACTAATTTTATAATTAAAACAAATTCCAACACAAAACGAAGGAATTTTAAGAAATTTCGACATTATTCTAGGTAATTACTTGATGAACTTTGATCTTCTTCTTCTTTTTGTGTCGCTAACAAACCTAAATTGTTTCGGCCCAAAAACTTGCTACAAGAACAGCATTTGAACAAGAACTTTGATAATTCACAAATAGTATATACTTTGCCTAGTAGGTACATCCGCTGATAATCACTAACGAGACGAATAATAATATTAAGATAAAACTTCCGCCTCTTGCCCTCTTATCAGGAAATGGGTTCCTTGTTGTAGAATGAAGCTAGTGTAGTCTACCCTAAGACGTATAAGGTGGAATATTTCATTGCTTTCGAGCTTGGTTTGGTAGCTTAGCAGACTAAAGTGGTGCTTACGTATTGAGGTAAGGACCCAGGTTCAAATCCCTCTCGATATCGACAATTTTATCAACTTTTTTTATGTAATAAGGAGGTATATTACTCGTTTAGGTAGAATCCCCTGGGGCACGCCGTGATGTGAAAATGTCGGTCCTCGAGTGTCACTACGTGTAGGTACAGAAGATCTCCACACATCTTGCGAGGTCCAGGCGGCGGGTTCCATCCCGATGTGGTTAAAACCTGGCATTGGTAATTGGGTCAATTAAAACACATTCACAGGAAATGTTGCCATTCATTATTGTAGCACATAGTATCATAAGTGTTTGTGTAGGACACCAAAACGCGAAGAAGTGACAATAATCCCATTATTGCCATTCATTATCGTAGGACATTTAGTGTCATAAGTGTTTGTGTAAGACACCAAAACGCAAAGAAGTGACAATAATCCCATGTGTTCCAAATCTCATTGACAAATTTTATAGCTCAAAGTCTAGTACAAAACCTTAAGTACTTATTTATTATCTATACTAATATTTAAAGAGGAAAGATTTGTATGTTTGTTTGAAATAAAAAGACTCACAAACTACAAAGTCAATTTTAAAAAATGTTTCACCATTAGAAAGCTACATTCTTCGTGAGTAACAAGGCTATATTGGATTTTCAAAACAATTAGGGTTCCGTACGAAATCTCGAATAGGATAACTTCACCACGCGGGCGAATCTGCGTGCATCAGCTAGTGCATAAACATTATTGGTCGTTAGAACTTTATAAAATAAAAAAAGCATAAAAAAGTGAATAAATGTAATAAACTGAAATGAACCTTTGAAATGTTCATAATTTCATTATAATAGACACACTCGCAAACGCTAACAATGATACTTATTACTAATTACTATAGCTGTTAGCGTATAACTAATTAGTAAAAGTCAATATAATTTACTAATTAGATCTTACCTTTAGACATGGGGGAAACTTGCTATCCTTAGCAAGCACTGGATGAAGAGGCAGAAGAGGTCGTTCAGTGCTTCCCGGCATTATGAAGTCAGGTGGTGTACAATCGACACTCTCTGGCCGAGACTTTTTCTTCTCTATAGAACAATAACACTGTTAGTAACATAACGACTCTATTTTAGGAACACTATAAAGTTTACCAAAAGAACTTACCTAGAATATCTCCTTGTGTAACGACGTTAAGAAAGGCTAAAGAGCTGCACTCTTGGCCAGCATAGGCATCAGTGTAATCAATTGACTTGAGTAGATCGCGGACATGACGAACGTGAATGCGAGCCTCGCGCATTGTGTAATTTTCTTCTACAACCTACAAAATTACTATAATTAGAACCTGATAAGCCTAGAAATATTGACGAAAAAAGAAATTATCATACTTTTATAACGGATCCTTCCTTCAATCCTTCGATATTTTTGAGCTCAGCAAAATTGTCTAATGTTATTCCTTCTAGTTGTAAAGAAAAGCATGTCCTATGGCAGGTGTCTTCTCGATCCATCAATACTTGGTGAATTTCTTGTACCAGCTCCATACTGGATACCTGTAGAAAACAATGTCATTGTTCATAGGCTGTATATGTATTCGGCATTCGATATAGTCACACGAATATGATTATGACCAGAAAACATAAATATACCTGGATATCTAAAGGTTCAGCTCCAGGGCTCACTATTTTGACAGTGAAACCCATATCCTGAATAAACACGACTTCCGCATCTCTCTTCTTTTCATCGCCATCTTCGCTAGGAGAAGATTCCCTATCTCCGTCTCCATTAACAGTAGTATTACTTTCACCGTTCATTTTCTCAGTATTATCCATTTTATTTAAATCAATTTTCTTTTCTTCAACTTTTATTTCTTTATCTTCTTCTGTCGTTTCTTTTTTCTTTTCAGAATCATTATTTTTATCAGTCGTTTTGGCTTTCTTTTCTTTCTTTTTTTCTAAGATTTGCTTACCCTCCGTCTTGTTGGGATAAGCCAATATAACTTCAACTTTATCATCAGACTTATTCGATTTAAGATCATCAGAGTCACTGTTAATTCCATTAGAAACTACGTTAGCGTTATCACTACTACTAATATCACAATCTGATTCTTTTTTCGGATCGCCATTAACGACGGTATCAGAAAGGGTTTCTGTGCCGTTTACTATCGCATCTTTGGTACATGTTTTATCCTTTGCTATTGATCCTTCTCCATTCACTTTTATTGTACATACGCCAGGTTTCGTTTGTGAGGATTTACCGTTAAGTTTAGCTTTCTGGGATTCTGCAATAGTACAGCATATTAATGAGAATAAGGAAACAATTCGTATTCTCTAATTAGAATAATGAGATGCTTAAAACATTGCTAAGCTAGTAGACTACAATCAGATATGAACTAATGCATAGATGAGAAATGAAAAATAGTAAACGAATAGTAACCTGCATTAAGGGGGCAGGTTGTGGGGCTGTTGTTGATCTGTGGAGAGGATGGTTTGCGCGCCGCTGCTGCGTACGACACGCGTGTTGGTGCAGCGACAGTTCCGCCGCCACCTTCGTCATCTGCACGCCCGTTCGGTGTACTCGACAACCCATTACTACATACCACCGGTTTAACGCATACTTCCTTGTTATTACTCTTCATTTTTGCAGATTGTTTTTCAACTATAACAAGGAAATTTTTATATTGATAAGCATAATCACATTTACGTTATATCGCAACTAAAATACATAAACTTTACTCCATGCTCCTGTATTTTATTAAAGCTATCTTAATAATTCCTTAAATATTTGTTTATTTTTATAAATACAGATTGTCGGCTTGGTTCGTAGCAGGTTTTTAAAGCTAACAGTGTTTGTAACGCGCATGGGAGCCAGACGTGCGCGCATGGGGCGCGTATGTCGAACTCGAACGCACTTCTCTCATCCCGTGATGGATAAACACGTGGCCTGCGTTGGCAAGCCGCCAACTATCTCCAGCGTTGAGTCAATAATAGATGGCAGCGGGATGCCGCCAACAATAGACGCCATCGGTGTTGTCTCCATCTATACTACAGAGTTCACAGGCGTACATTTGATATTTCAGTACTAAAAAGTTACGTACACTAATGCCGAGAACTATCAGCTTAATAACATTTTTAAAATCCAAACATTATTATCACTTCCAATTCTATTATAGCTTGCTGTAGTTTTTGTGACACATCACACATTTACCTAGTTTACGAACTTCATATTCACAAATAGTAGACAAATATCTAATCAAAAATCCGATAAATAATATACCTACAATCAATGTTTAATTAAAGAACAACATAAAATGTTAATCCCAGGAAGATTGAACGTAACGTAAAATGTATATTTAAAGTATATGCGTAAAAAAACGTTATTCATATGAGAATAAGGAGATAAAAATTATCACTACGAAATTTTCGATGTTATCTTTCCCTTACCTTTACCAAACAAGATAGCAAACAGCGCCTGGGACTTAGATAAGCGGTAAATCAAATTTTTTGATAAACTGCTGTTGACACAATTTCTTTAGTATCCTACTATCGTACACCTACATCTGCCCAATATTCCATGCGTGTCTAGAACAAGTGTCGCGCGCGTGGTAGCTTAACAGTTACAAGTGAATCTGAATGTAACGGTTAGGATATTTTAAACTTTGCAACCATTGAACACTACGTCTTAATATATCCAGACGCATCAACATGTTGATATCGGTACAATACACAGAAGGCTATCGAGTATCTCATAATTATTTATGAGAATATTATATTCGAGAGAATGATATTGCACTTTTTATCTGTGATACAGATGTATGATAATAGTAAAAAAACTCGGGTCATGACTTCGTTTCCGTTTCTGCGCTGAATCAATTCTACATTCGGTTGCATCAGGTGTGATCTCATCTGGAGCTTAATACTACTGTTTACTAAATAACGTCTTACTTAATACGTTATAGCTAACAACTGTATTTTATTTAGTCTATAACTAGAACAGAAGGAGAAAGTCGTGAACAACTTCTGTCTAAAATCGAGGCTACTCTTGCTAGAGTGTCCGATTGGAGTAGACAAAATCTTGTCCAATTTAACCCTACCAAGACTCAAGTTTGTGCATTCACCGCTAAAAAAACCCCATTTACTGTAGCGTCGTAATTTCAGTTCTTTCCATCTCCAATAGTATTGGGATCCTTGGTGTTGAGATCCTAGTGACGTCCAATACCGAAGTCATTAAGAGGACAAGGCGAAGCTGCCGTCCAAAAAGCTCGGAGTGCTCAACAGGGCGCGGCAGTACTTTACTGCAGAGCAAACACTGCTCCTCTATAAGTCGCAAGTGCGGCCGCACATGGAGTACTGCTTTCACCTTTGGGCTGGTGCACCTGAATACCAGCTTCGACCTTTTGACTTGGTAGAAGGGCGTGCTATGAGGATTGTCAACGATCATTTACTAGCGGGCGGTGTCGAGCCCCTTCGCGACCGGAGAGACTTTGGCTCCTTATGCGTGTTCTATCGCCTGTACAACGGTCTGTGCTCTGAGGAGTTGTTTGATATGATGCCCACGGCTACCTTTTATCATCGCACCGCTCGCCATAGACAGGGTGTTCACCCTCACACTTTGCGTCCGGAGCGCACGCACACGGTTAGGTCCGATAGGCTTTATTCCGCGTACGCTTAGATTGAGGAATGAACTCCCTGCTTGGGTTTTCCCGAACGTCTACAGTATGGGGTTCTTCAAAGGGGTCTTAGAAGGTTTATAAAGTGTCGGCAGCGAAAATCGGTTAGGAATGCGTGCATGCACACCGAACGAAAAGAGGTTCTTCTCCGTTTTTCTTATTCAAAATAGCGTTTGCGCCAATTTTCGTTATGATATTCGTGATCAGGAGGTCAAAATATGTTGGTATAACAAATGTTAGGTCGATCGGCGGTGTGTGCTTTTCGGAAGTACACCCAGTACTTTAAACCTTTCCGTTTATGAGCAATCTGCTCACGGGATCTTCATATGAACTCTCGTTCTACCCTGATTCATCCTTTTTTTCACACTATATTCTTCGTCAATCGTTACTTACATACGTATCCTAACCAATGACAGAGCAAATTAGAAATTACTCGTTTCACAACTTCTACAATCAAATAAATAAAGGATGATGATGAAGCGCAGACAGACGTTGAAAGGGAGTTGTAAGATAAACCCTATAGAACACATTTTTTCAAAAACTGCATTTTATCCGTATCTGTACGAGAGAAACAACACATTCAGTTTGTTGTGAAAACGAAACGCGTATGAATTACCTCACACTTGAACATTATTTTTTATAAACATACCTAAATAGTACGAGTTGCCACGTATTACATCAGCGAAAGATGTATTTTACACATAGGTTAATAGGCAGATTGACGTCAGGTAAAGCGGAGTCGAGAATGTATTTCAAATTCAGTTCAACATCGTTTGTTTGATACAGTTTAATCAGGGGACTGAATCAATCAATGAATTATGCAAACAGAAACCAGTCTACCAGCGCACAACGCCCGTTACGTTCGCTGAATATTTAACCTATAGATCACTGATTATTTTGTGACCTTACCTTTCTTTGTGTCCTTTGTAAAAAGCATTAAAATATCAAACGATCTCTAAGCATACACGTGTTACGGCAGAAACATGCGTGACATATGCTAATTTTATAATAATTTATGAATCAATACATAGTTTTTGGTAACGTAAATGATTTTGACATATAAACTGTAAGAAATGTAAGTACTAGTACTATGACATTTTAGATACAATTAATGTAACGTCCCAGTTTGATTTATTTTACTAAGCAGGTATTATGATACCTTACCAATCAATCACAAAAAAATAATCTCGACATTATTGAGTCGTATAAAATTCCCTTAGAAACATATCTTTTACGTTGTCTCTTTTTAAATGCCCTATTTTTTTAGGTATTAGCTGGAATATAAATCTGGAAAAACAGTTTCTCTCTCTCTAGCTCTGAAGAATTATTATATATATATATATAGATAGATAGATAGTTTAAGTCAAAATACTAATTTCATTACAAAACAAAACATCACGTGGATTTTGAATTCAATTATCTCTTTGAAAGAAAATACTACTACTAACATTTCAATTCGAGAAGTGTGCAATAACGGTTTGTTAGATTTGGCACACAGATGGCTTACTTTTATTTCTGTCAATAAGCTTTTTGGATAACAAATAAACTGTTTTAAAACAACAGCCCTGCGTAGAATCCTCCATAGCATTCTTTATATTATTGTTCACTATTATGCTCTATGCTAAAGGTACACATGTCGTGTACCATAAACATCGATCGTGTCATTAGGTATCTAGTTATAATTCAATATATTTTTTATTTTTGTCATTTTCAAGTTCCCTGGACTGATTGCCTTGTTGAATTTGGTTTCAACTGGACATTTCAACAGGTTTGACCTATTTTCGTTATAGCTAATATTTCCGGCCTACAATTTCATTGTAATGGCTCTACTACTACTTAGTTTAGCAGCGTTCGAAGGGCCCAGCATCGAGAATTCAGTCAGTCAGCCAAGTTTGTAACTACAAGTTCTAAATTATACTTACAAAAGGCTAGGTGACCACGTAGTTGTTAAAGTAGCGTATTTGTTCAAATTGGTTACTCACGACAACGTGTACAGTTACTAACAAATTCCGTAACCGGATATGAATTATGACAAAATGGCTACTGTTGCTCGTTCAACTTCATTCGTAATTACTTAGGTACATTATACCACGGTAGGTAAGTAGGGTTCAGGTGAATTATTATTACCACATTCTATATTCTAACGGCTGCCTCATGGCTGGTCCGTGATTCTAAAATAGAATATTGAAAAAACATCACCGCATTCAGCGTAGAGACAGCGAGACGTACTAGATTAATCTTTCCAACAGATTCGTCAGTTGTCATGTCACTTCCTGGTTAGCTATTAATTTCACACAAAAAAGACGTACATTCCATAAAGAACGTTCTCTTGTAATTTGCTTATTTTATGTTTTGTACAGCATTTATTTTAAAGAAATTCTTATTTGAAGTAATAAAACACAAGTTGGTTCATACGGGACTTGACTTGACCGGCCTTTGAGTAACAAGGACAATGTTCTGGAACTCTGAGCTACAGAACCTGGTCACGGGTTCAAAACATCTGAACCAAATTGTCCATATTAATTTTAATTAAAAATTTTCTAAAAAAATAATGAACTGATTGCTATAAAAATTTATCCACAGTTAAACAAAATTTCAACATTGGTGAGGGAGGGTACATGATTTATCCGAGTCGCTCTTAACGCCACAAATAGTCAGCTGCGGATGCTGATCAATGTTGGCGTACCGTACTAAGACAAATGTTTAGCAGCTACACCAGTTAAGTGATCATGGAGGAACAACTTAGGCATATGAGCGCAGGGGATGCCGCAATAAGGCCCGTCATTTGAGAGAGAAGTCATGGTAGTCTTTCGTATTGACTGACGCTTGGCATGGTTGCTTTGGTCAGTTTTGATACGGTGAAAGTCAACGCCCGAATTCCGACAATGCTGGGTACTCGAAGTCAAACACAGAGTTCCACACTTTGACATGTCGACGCATGTCATGTACGGAATAGCGAAACGCGAGACCGAAATCTCACGCAACTAAAGTGAGTGGAATTTTGTTGCCATATTTTTGGGACGATGGGGGATTTGCTTAAAGAAGCGGCAGAAAAGAAACATGGGAGGTTGAATATGCCATGTCCATGCCAAAGAATGAACTCCAACCTCGATGTGCGGGATATGGAGGCTGTCTACTGTCAATTGTGTGCTCTTGTGGTGCGGTGCGTGGCTTCTAGGCAACGAAGAATTAGCTCATAAAACGGGTTATTCCATGTTCGACCCCCATAAACTTTACCCTGTCCTTGTTTAACCTCTAAATGTAACTTCGTGATCAACGTGGATTTCAACAAATTAGTAATCTTTTCTTTGTCCATATTTTTTCTACGCCCTACCGATTCGCGCTTACCAACAGATTATTCATCCAAAGGTTGTCTAACAGAGATATTATACATATATATTAGTGATATGGTCGCCTATTGTATTGCTATTTTGCATGTATTTTCTGAATTATAATACCTACTAGATTGACGTACAACATGTGTTATAAATAATGCAGTTGTCAAGATCTAGACAACTACTAACAAGATAGAATTATTTATTTTTTTGTAAATTCATTCATTTGTCAGTTATATATTTTGAAAAAGGTTGATGTTAAAAAAAATCTGAAAATTACACAGATATAATTCAAAATTTTGATGTCGCCCAATTTCACCCCTAATGAACATGAATTTAGAGGTTAAACATGGATGGGGTAGAAATAGTGGTGGATAAACATGGAATAAACCTACCAACGCTGACAATGGCGTCCAGTAAATTTTTAGCAGATAACCTTATACAGCAGCGGTTGCAAGTAGTCTCGCTTGGCACCTCTTTGTGATACACTTTGTATCCTTTATGTCTCACGATTTTCAGGATAACCTTGCATTTGCCAATTTTTAAAGATGGAATGGAATCTTGCTTTGGTATACATCTGGAATTTAGCGTTTCACCGCCAATTAATATTTTCACAAGAACACCTTGCACACTTCCTAAAACAGTCGCCTGTATTCAATCCCAGTCTTGTCTTGTACGGTTCTGTATTTACGTTACTCCGTTCATCAACTGACACCTGATGTCGTACAGACGAATTAAAGGTGATAGATTTTTTTGCTTTCGAAGTTAACACTGAGATTAATAACATGGAGATAAGTTAAGATTCATTCCGGTCAAAGTATAACACTCTCTCTTTTTGTGTTGAGGTATGAAAAGGAGTGGAATCGCAGGTTAAGGACTCGACCCATCCTGGAGAAAAACCAGCAATCGGCTAAAATTCAAAACCGTAGCCCTAGTTACCACGAATAGGGTCAGAAATGCTAAATACTGAAGCTAAGAAACATTTTCTCAAAGCATATGATCTTGTTTTTATTTATAACCTTTCATGGGCTAATACGTCCATTCATGAAACCACTGTGGGTAAATATTAATAATTCAATTGGAAGCACGTATTAAAAATTCATGTTACCATTACGAAGCATGATGAATTTATACCTACGTTAAAATACGACCGCATAGCAGCAAGATTCAGTAACCAGTATTCTTATCATTCTTACTGAAATCACATCACATTAAACGTTATCGCAACGTTTGATACGTAGGTACATGTAGATCAACTATAGATACATGCACGACGCTTGCTTTTTACGTAGGTATCTAAAGATAACATACTACACACCTTCATACGTACTCTCGAAGATATAACAAAACGTATGAATCGAAACGTCGCCGTCGAATTAATTGATTATGCCTTGACTCTATAGAGAACTGCACATGAATCATTCAATTGATCGATATCTACGATGATAAGCGAAAATAAAATTATCAAGGAGTCTTTTGGATAGTCCGAAGAAAACTGTTTATGATACGATCACGGAGTAAGTCCTCGCCCGAATTAATTGATTATGCCTTGACTCTACAGAGAACTGCGCATGAATAATTCAATTGATCGATATCTACGATACGATAAGCGAAAATAAAATTATCAAGGAGTCTTTTGGATAGTCCGAAGAAAACTGATTGTATCATAAATAGAAACTGTTTATGATACGATCACGGAGTAAGTCCTCGCCCTCACACTCAGAAGTGTAAGAATTAAAGCAAAGTATTTCCAAATTTATTATATAAAACCGAGGTGCTCAGTGTATTATTTATTCTTATTTTCAGATCCATTACAAATGCTAACTGATACAAACACAAATAACGCACAGTACTGATTTCCATTTTATAAAAAGGGTCAGTCAGTGACGCACACGGATGAAAATAAGAATAACAAACGGTAAAAAAATCTTTGAATAATTATTGTGTATCAATCACGCCTTATCCCCGAAAGGGTGGCAGAGGCATATCAAATGCCCACTTTTCACCGTGTGCATTCCTGTTCCACGTAATAGGTGGTGAGCCCATTGTCATGTTGAAATAGACAGGCCCAGTTGTAGCTACCTGCAGTTGAAAATTTTTAAGCTTTCCATAAGTCCTTTAACTTGGCTTAACGACTGTCAGTTACTGGCAAACGGGACAAACGGCATAACGTGCCTACCGAAGCACGATAAAAGATTGCGGAGTCGGGGCCTTCTACGAAAGCCAGAATTAAATGTTCATTAATAGAACTTATCGCTCTTAATTTTTTCTTCTTTTAAATGGTATACGTCTGATCTTCGGCCCATGACGCAAAAAATCTAGCTTCGTACCAGTAATATGTCGAGCACATGCCGGATCTCTATATCATAAGAAAAAATATAACCGACCGAAAAAAAATACGCTGCCTACCGGCCAGGAGAATGTCTGCAGTCCAACTTTTGTTAAGTCATTAGAGGGCCTTATGACGGATCCCCTACATAGATTTTATTGATTTTTTTTTGTAAATAATATGCTGCCCGCTTGATATGATAGTCATAGCGGCGCACGTACAGAGACTGTGAGTCAATTGACGGCCCAAAGATATTCTTTATTGTCCCGCCTATAAACCTGAGGTACTAAAAAAGAAGAACTTCTATGCTGGTAAAGAGTTCCATGTTTCAATGGTATGATGGATAAACGAGTCTGGTAGTTTGGTTGGAGGGGTGACACAAGTTTTCTGCCGCACAATTTGTTCGTACGTGACCATTAAGGAGAGGTTGGTATTAATTGGAAAATCTCTTTAATCACTTACTGTGGCAGATTTGATAAAAAGGAGGAAGGCGATCGTTCTGCGCTCAAAGTTTTTGATGATCTCTATAATGCGAGATAATTTGTCAACGCGTTTCTGTGACGCGACACAAAATAGAGGCTTCTGTAGCCTATTAACAATGTTTTGAAAACGGTGTTTGAAATTTGCATTCCCCGCTTGACCTCAAAGACTTATTTTTTTCTAATAGTAGGCATTAT
This sequence comes from Thumatha senex, assembly GCA_948477245.1. NCBI lineage: Eukaryota > Metazoa > Arthropoda > Insecta > Lepidoptera > Erebidae > Thumatha > Thumatha senex. The sequence continues at coordinate 13,041,636 of OX419735.1, forward strand.
TTTAGTTTCCTTTCTTTTTGGTGTGAGGTTCCGGTGTAAGGGACCCCGCCAAGGTATCCGGAGCCCAATTGACCTTGCCTGCTTGTGGTGCACCTACTGATTAACGGGAAAAGCAACGACGCAGGCGCCCTTACGAATTTGTCAGGCAACTCCAAACAATGCAGAAAATTAAAAGCCAAATGAGCTGTCAAATTAATTAGGATTCAAATCCAGGTAAAATATGTTATGAAAGGAACTGGGCATACACTAATATGAAGAAATAGAAGATTTAAGTTATGACATCTGAAAACCCAAGAATCAAAGCATAATCAGAATTCTCTCAGTGTTCAAACTTTAGTCAGGGTACTTGAACTTATATTATCTTATTAACTATTTTACTATATGTACAACTTCTGTATAACACATTGTATGAGATATGGACAGAGTACAGTTAAATGCCTTCTAAAAGATTGCTCAGAGATAAAGTGTGTTCATTTACACAAATGATAATTGTTGCCAAGAATCTGGAACACTTGGAATTGTATTACAAAGTATAGATCTATTTGTTTTTACTTATTTTTTAAACTAACTACATCATTATGTCAGTTTGTGGTTTTTAATGCCCATTGTGTTTAATCAAAAACTAATTAGAGATAAAAGATTTTCAGTCCAAAGTGCTTCTGTTTTATTGCACATTTACTTTAATGAACTTACAACAGCTATAAGTAAATACAAGCTAAATAATTAACTTTTACTATTAGCCTAAGCATCATAAACATATAAGCAGTGAGCATAAATAAATAATAAGATAACCCAATCTATTAAAGAACTGGGTGAGGTCAATAACTTTACTTTTCAACAATACTTAATTATTTATATAAATTATAGTTTAGATATATGTTAACAGACTGTATATTTCATCTGTGTACTCAATTATACTAAGGTCCGATGCAATAGTATCAAGTCTGTTTGAAATTATAGTAGTGGAACACATGGCAGTCTATGGGAGAGAGACCTTTGCCCAAGTACAATAGAGATACTTAAAAAAATGCGCATAAAATGTCCATGATTGTATGTAAAACCCCCATTAATGAATGAACTAAATATTTCAAAATAAATAAATTAATTAAGGTTTATATTTGAGAATTTGTGTTCCATTCAAGCTGCACTTTGTGGAGTTGGACTACTGAACATTTATCAGGCAAAACCATAAAAAATGGTTTATGTTATATAAATCGAAACTTAGTGCAACAACAAAAGCATCTTTTAGCTGTCCTTAAATAAAAATTTCATAGATTTTTTCTAATAAAAATTCTCAAGAGAATAGTTTTGACTTTTCCCATGAGAGATTTCTAAAAATTTAGTTTTGCCCTTAATAAGTATTTGTATTTACACATTATTGACATAGGTAACCAATAAATACCTAAAATAATATTTGACTAGAAACCATAGGCCATAAGGTCAATATACAATTAAATAAACACACAAAAAAAACAATTATTGAGTGATGGTAATATAGCTCATTATGTATTGTGTGGATATTGTATATCTTTATTGTAAATGTGCATGACTGCTTAGTGACCAGGGATAAATTTAATTGCTCATATATAAATATATAATTTGGACAGAGAGTAAGCTCTTCAAATATATATCAAATTATACATTATCAATTTATAATAAAAAGTAACATAGTAAAAAGTTGTGTAATAATTAACATTTATGGACTAGACTTAAGTCTCAAACTGTATGTGATCAAATAATTTATAAAATCTTAATACATGGAAGAATCACATGTAAGTAAATAGGTAAGTATGTAGGTACATAATGTGATAAACCAGTGCATAAGGTTTTCATAAATTATATCAGATCACATGATTTACCGATGGTAATCACATGACCTAAATGCACTTGTTGGAAATAATGAAATACTGATAGTAGCCTTAAAACTATTTTCAATGTTACATAACTGGAGGGCATGACCATTTAATACTTACCATTGTTAACATTGCCGCTACTACTTTTGTCTGTCACCGTATTGTTCGTAGGACATTTTTTCACTTTATGAGAAGTGTTTTTTGAAGAGTTATCATTCACTTCACTACCGAGAGCCATCACAACACGAGGAATCAATCCGGTTCAGATTGACCGCAACGACCACGGCTCCACTCAGCTGAAAGAACACATGCGGTAGACTTAAGGTTGAAATTGGACTGACAAGATTACGAAATGAAGTAAGACACTTCAAAATTTAAAATCCGATATTACACCACCAGCACTTTTGAGCCTCTACAATTTACTAGGTTTATAATGACATAATAAGGATGAAACCTGCGCAACCTCGCGCCTGCTTGCGCTATACAGTTATGTACTATTTAAATTTCCATTTTCCACATCCATGTATGGCGTAATGTGAAAATATTTTTTTTATTACTATGTAAAGGCAGCAAATTATAAAATTATTCCTTTTACTTTTAGTTCTTGTCATTCATTTCAGAGACATCTATTGGAGACAATGGTAAACTATATATTGACATTTGACCAGTGACGTTTCGAATGCGTTCGTAATTTACTAAATTTCATTATATATTTTCCATCCAGTGACTGGAACGTAGGAAGCTCCTAAAGAAACGCGCACTGCCTTGTGTTTGTTTACAGATGTTCACAGTTGGGTATAAAGTGTAATAGAAGCGCGTGTAGTGCGGTGGAACCAACGCATGGAGGTTGGTTATAGCTCTGAGTACTGAATCCTATGAAGATGGCATATTGTTCTGTATGAACTATCGGTTACGCAAATATGATATAAATCGAAATTGTACTTATAACCATTTTGCTTAAACTTATTTGTAATACTCCATGTAAAAGAGACAACAATATATTTATGCGACTTAGTTTTGGCAACATAAAAACGTGACGCAGTCCGTCTTGTTCTCACGAAAAAAGAAAGCAAGTACGAGTAACACTGAGGAAAGAAGAGGATAGAGTATCATTATTGCCGTCTCAGGCTGCGTGCCAGTTTATTGAAGGCCAGCAATAAGTTCTTGTAAATCAATTTTGACGTTTCGAAATTCATGGTCAAAAAATATTGTATTTTTACCAATTTAAATCTTAAACATTGTGTATCGTATGCAAACAATTCAACGGCAATAAATAAAACATGGTACGTTGTTGTGTGACTCAGTGTCAAAGTGATAGTGACCGTAACATTCCTGGAATATCTTTTCATGCGTAAGTTACAGTTTATATATCTTTGCTAACGGGCATCTTTACACTATATTTGACTTATGTGTGGGGCTTAAAACATAAATAATCTATATCTTTGTGATAAATACTGTTTAATTGTAAGCATATTAAAATAAGTAATTTGAAAGCATATTAAAAACATAACATATAGTACGAGACGGAGTGAGCACACACTCGTCGCATATATCAGCTGCTAACTTAGCAAATAATTTCTTTGTGAATATTGGTAAAAATTTAGCACAGCAAAATCGAGGACATCCTAAGGGAACACGCTTACCGTTCTCATGCAGAACTAATCTAACGTCTTTTGTTCTACCAGACACTGACGAGGAAGAGGTAAAAAGCATTATCATGAACTTGAAAGATGATTGCGCAGTGGGGTGGGACCAAATATCTAATAAAATCATTAAAAAATTCAGGTATATACTAGTGCCACCATTAACACATATTTTTAAAAAATGTTTATCCAACGGAATTTTCCCTAAGTGTTTGAAAAAAGCTGTAGTTGTACCTGTTTATAAGTCTGGTGCTAAAGATCAGGTGACTAATTACAGGCCCATTTCCTTACTACCAGCCTTCACAATAATTTTAGAAAAACTCTTAAATAATAGGTTAGTGAAATATTTGGAAACTAATTCGCTATTATCTAACACACAGTTTGGGTTTAGAAACAATAGGTCAACTGGTGACGCCGTGCATCGGTTGACAGATTATATCGCACAAGAGCATGATAGAGGTCATCACACAATGGGTATCTTTTTGGACCTTGCAAAGGCATACGATACGGTTTTTATCCCTATACTGTTGCGCAAGCTTGATTATATTGGAATAAGAGGCAAACAGCTAAAGCTTCTTAAAAGCTAAAAGCTTTCTAAAAAATTTAGAAGATCGTTCACAATGTGTAATGATTTTATTTTATTTTATTTATTTATTTATTAACCAACTTATACTAACAGTATAGCACCACACATATAAGTTATAGGTTACATACACAATTATATCTAAACTTACGTTTAAGTTAACTTAAATTCAACGGACGGTTTTATATAGTACATCATAAATTATATTTTCAATAAAATTTGTAACAATAAAATATTAAAAATGTATATGTGTAAGATTGACAGTGTTCTCAGCGATGACCAAGAAAACACCTCCTTTGGTATACCACAGGGAAGTATTTTAGGGAGCACTTTGTTCTTAATTTATATTAATGAACTTTGTAACATAAATTTAGATCATGGTATTGTCATATCATACGCAGATGATACTGCACTCATTTTAACAGCAGAATCCGATACCGAAGCTTTCAGGCTTGCACAGCGTGGTTTCAATATCGTGACTAATTGGCTTCAGCACAATTTACTAACACTAAATATGGACAAGACCAAATAAATTAAATTCACAATGCGCAAACGGGCCTCAATCCAGAATGTAAATAAATTATACGTGCATTTTTGTAACGACCCTAATGAGAATATTAGCAATTGTAAGTGCCCAGATATAAAATTGACTGACAATATAAAATACCTGGGTATTATAGTAGACGAAACACTTTCCTTCAAACAGCACTTTGAAATGCTAACTATGCGACTTAGAAAGTTAATTTTTATTTTCAAAAAAATAAGGTACGTCTCCGATATTCATATAATTAAACAAATTTACTTTGCCCTTTGCCAGTCAATATTGACTTATTGCATATCGTCATGGGGTGGAATAGGTAAATCATTATTGTTGCCCGTTGAGAGAGCGCAAAGAGCTATTCTCAAAGTATCAACTTTCCGCCCTTTCCTGTTTCCCACTAAGGACCTTTATCAATCATGTAAAGTACTAACTGTCCGGCAGCTATTTATAATGCATACAGTTCTTAAACAGCATGCAGAATAAAGTCGAAAAAAATTTGTATATACCGAAAGAATAGCAATTAAACACGGGTTCACCGCCAAATTTCACTTATTCTTGGGACCATTATTGTATAACAGAATAAATGCGAGGTCGAACATCTATTCGCTGACTTAGTCTCTGTAAGAAAGTTGTAAATGATACCTTACAAATTATGTCCTACGAAGAGTCAGAAGAGTTATTGATAGTGTTAAAATAATTATTGTAATTAAATAAGTTATTAGTTTAATATCATAACGAATCCTAATGTTAAACTCTTTTAGGAACACAGCTCATAAAAACTTTCAATAAAGTTATTTATGTATTTGTTTATTTTAGAAATAGATCTTAAACTGGACTTCAAGCCTGAAACACAGGATTACCTAGTTCAGGCGCGAATATTTATTACATACCTACCTAAGTAAATACTACTTAGCATCAAGTATATAAATGCAAATATGGAAATGTAGTTAAGTGCTTTCAAATTATGCAGTTACTAATAATAGGCAAAGAATTATGTAAATAAATGTACCAAAAAAAAAATCTGAAATTACTGAAATTATAAGAATTGTCGCTTTATAAGTTCTTTTCGGCATTGCTAGTTTCTCACACCAAATCTCCCCATTTTTTCTGAATTTGTTAGAAAGTTACTGTCCATCTAATAATAAACTGAAAAATCTAAATAATACGAGTATATAAAGATGAAGAGTTTGTATGTTCGTTTGTTTGCTTGATTGAACGCGCTAATCTCAGAAAACACTGGCCCGAATTGAGAAAAAAAAATTTTTGGATAGCCCATTTATAGACCAAGGCTATATATAGGCTGTGCACTCTGCAGTGGACCCCATTCTGCTATTTACAAAGTATGTGATGTCCATAAAGGGATTCTAAGAAGGAGGACCAAAAACCGCACCTCCCATTAACTCTAAACCACCCTTAGCATTCAAATACTTTACTCCAGTGGCTGTAAATGCGGCCAAGAGAGCGACCACAGTCACTGATTTAACCAATAGAAAGCACAAGACATATGCGAAGGCTGTCAAAAAAAAATACTACAGCAATGGGACCTCCAAAAGCTGATAATTTATTGCTAACAACCACCAAATAGGAAGACATCCTCTTAAATTAACTTGTCAGGTTTAGCACCCTGTTGATGCTCATTACCGAGCTCGTTGAACAACTACAAATGTTACTCCCTCCTGTCAAACAAAAGGCTGAGCTCTTAATGCTGCATCTTGGAATTGATATCTTCTTAGTAAGTAAAGCACATGGCAAAAGCACAACAAAAAGAAACTTACAGATCATCCATTCTATATGACAAGCCACCCAGATGATACAGGTCATGATGGGACAGCAATCATAGTTAACAACAAAATATTGCCGCCGGAAAATTGCTGCCGGAGTTCAGAGCAGAAGACATACAAGCGACTACAATAGCGGTCGAGGATAGTTCTGGGCATATTGCTCTATCTGCAATTTACTGTTCCCCTAAAGACAAAATAAGCAACGAGATGTTCACAACATACTTTCAGCAGCAAAGAAATCGTTTCATAGCTGGTGGCGACTTGAACTCGAAACACACAAGTTGGGATTCTAGGCTCACTATTACACGAGGTAGGTAACTAAAAGGTAACCAGTGATTGTGCTCGACTTATCGATATAGGCACAGCGTTCCATAGCTGCACAGCCTGTACGGTAAAAGATTTATCGAAAAATCTGGTGGAATGACTAGGTACTGCCAGTTCCAAAGATTCCGATGACCTCAAGGATCTTGAATGGTGTCATTAAAGAACATGAATCGTTTAAAATATATCGCGTAATAAATACAAAAATAAAGTTCATTTATAGAGCTATTTTTTGTAATGAGTTTAAAAAACTGGTAAAGTCAATTATGTTTCATCGAAATTTCTAATAACTCCAGTTTACATGACATGACATTTCTTTGGCATGACAGTTAATAATGTTTGAATTAATCTTTGTTTTTCTTGATAGGCGATATCATTACCTCTCATGCGAAGCTTATTACTATAATGTTTAGGACCTCCAGACATGATACTTATTGCATGTTATTTGCATTCCAAAAAAAATCATAACATTTTAAGAGGGGGAGAGTTAGACAATTGATAAATCAAAAGCTAATTTATCGCCAATCGAAAACCGCACATCCTGTACAAATCACTTCATCTCTAAATATATCGATAAACAATAGGACAGCACTACGGGAAGGCGCCATATTAGTTTCTTGGCATGTTTAGGTATAAACGTTTTTTTTCTTAGAATGCCATCTACATATGTTTCTGTACTCAGAGGTTTGTATCACTACAAACCATCATCAAATCTAAATGAAGTTTTATTTTTATTGACGCTGGGTTTACGCGCCGTCATTCCAGCGATGTGGGGGACTTCCGGCTTTTTGGGAGCGTTAAATTATATGAAATATATTTATTCACGTAGGTCACAAAGTAACACTGATGAACGTCAAGATTATTGCTTCTACATTTACATTTACTGCCAGATTCGCAAAGCAATAGGTAGAGCCTGAGGAAGAACCTGGCAATAAAACTCATGGCCACTCTTTTCTAACCTAACCTAACCGCCAGCAAGTACATTAGTTTGATTTACATGATGTTTGACCAATTATATAGTAATCAATTTATCCTAAGTTTCCTCAGTTGTCCTCAGATGGGTGACCACTTTGTGGCATTTATCGGCATTTTCTTTGTGGAATCCACACGGTGAAAAGTGGGCATATAATATGCCTCTGCCACCCCTTTGGGGATAAAGCATGATGGATATATTTATTTATTTATTTAATTTATCCAAAAAAAAAACAAAATCAATGTTGTGTTTAAAATCATCCGTTCTACCCACTAAGCCCCACGGTGTTCAACCTTATCCCCAACCAGGTGGCAGGATAGCCCTGAGGGCTATTTACCACGGCCCGGCTAAAGGAATGCCCCAATATGGGGTTCTCCTCTGGAAATACAAACTTAATTTTTTTTTCTATTTTTTCCAACATGTACAAAAGTGAATGAAAAGTGTATGTTATATTCAGACCGCTGTCGGCAGTGATAGTGACACACATCTTCGATTAGGCATATACGGCTATACGGTAATAAATCTACAAAGTAACTTCCCATAATTAAATCACTTCTTCATCTTAGTATAATTCCGAGATGCTTCGAAACTCTATTTGAATTTCGACTTAGACTATTGAGAAGAATTTTAAGCACACTAATTATACACAACACACTACTGATAAAATAACACTTACATATTAACAAACACCGTGGCGCATCTTCAGTTCATAAGGTCCAGTCTAAACCATTAACGGCCATCTAAACCATTTACCATTAACGGCATTACCGGGCCGGCCGGCCCACATTAGCAAAGGGTCGTAAATAAAAATTAGAAAGTTACACGAAATTTAACCGTCAATTACAGGAGTTTGAAGCATGACGATCATGGAACATGACGCGCGGTTGCCGTATATTATTTTCCAAATTAGTGTATCGTTCGCCTATCTTACACATAGAGTTCAAAAAAGCGGTGTTTCTTTTTTGTGTTAATTCAACATCTCCATAGAAAGCCGCAGTAAAGGATCATTGCTATACTGCTCTATACTGGTACAAGAACACAGGACTTAGGACTGGACTTCAGCTAGGATAAAAAAAAAAAAAAAAAAAAAAAAAAAAAAAAATCTCGGATACAGCGGATTTCGGATTGGGCGAGGAAATATTCGTCTAGGAAGCATAAACGCAATTCACAAACATTGGTTCCGAATCCTCTACTGCGCTAATGTCATCGATATTCGAGTTCTCTCCGGAGAACTATATGCTAGCGGAACGCTTTTCACTGCATAATAAATAATCGTTAAAGTACTAAATAAGGTACTTAAATTCAGCGATTCTGTGAAATATAGCGATATTTAAATAATTATCATTACTCAAAGCAACAATAGCAGTTTGAAAGTGATATATTCGATTTGTTTTTGTAACCTAGAAAGTTGTTTTTACCAACAACACTACAGTGATAGTTTATGATAATGAAGTACCATAAAACCAGGTTTGCAGCAGAGATTGAAGAAATATGAATAAAATATTGCTAAAAGGTCTTAGTAACCAGGCCATAAAATAATTACTAAAAAATTCTGCTGTCATGTCAAAACAAGTGAAATATGTGTAAGTTGTGAAACCAAACAACAACAAAACACATTATAAATGCTAAACGATTAGGTACAAATCGTTGAAATATTAGAAAACATTACTGTTTATTATTTTTCTAGTCTAAGTATAAATAATAGTTCTTATACTGGCGTCGGAAAATTATTCAAAGGTTATTTTTAGTTGCTTTCTGATATATGTCTATGCAATTCTTTTTTTTTTTGTAGCACTTTCCTATCATGCAAACTGCACTTACTGTTATATTTTTATAAAATTTCATGGTACTTACATGTAATTTATATAAAAATTATAGAAAATGCTAGACGGGTGGTATTGCCGGTCAATAGCAAACATGCAGGCGAACGAACCGAGTGCAAGTAACAACGCCCCTGCTGAACCACAATCTCATGGTTCGCATAAGGATTATACAAGTGACAGCAGTAGTGATCCTGAACCAGAACCTAACTATAGAGCTCAGTATTTATCACTAAAGAAGAAACTCAAGTACCTCATTTATGTAAGCACACAAACTATTAGATATTTATGTAAATATGCATGTTGTTTTGAAAAAGTATTTATATTCATGTTTTAAGATTGTCTCTCTTGAATGAGTTCATAGTAATATAAATTCTGCTGTTATAAGTAGAAAGGATGCATTTAGCAGTTTTTTTCAAAATTAAGAATTTTACAATCAGAATTTCGAAAAAGATGCATCTACCAGTATTCGCCGCCCGGGGTCCGCTTTCCTACATTTTCTCCTCCACTTCGCGCGGTCTTCGGCATCCCCTGTAGTGAGACCATTGGCACGCATGTCATCCCTTACGAGGTCAAGCGAGCACTTCTTGGGTCTTCCCCTCTTACCGGAACCCGGCGGGGCTGATATGGCCAGACATTTGTTACCTATCTACCAGTATTATTATTTATGCTAAATCTAAATAGAATCCTGTAAACTTTGCTATTAAAAAATGCTCTCCTGTTTGATACTAGAAAATTTATCAATAAGGAAGGCATTATTAATAAAATAACCACCCATGTAGTATTGCTAGTGCACTTTTCTATTTAGCATTGCTAGTGGTTCTGGGTTCTCTGTGACATTACCTAAGGAAAATACATTAGGTAAATCATAATTGTTGGAGAGTCTGTTCCAGTGACTTGCATCTGGTAACCTTGGGTCCACATAAATAGATGTTATAAATTACATTATAAGATTTATAATAATTAAGCTTTTTTATTTTATTTCAAGAAGCACGAATGGCGATTCATAACGCAGTGCTAGTGCCAACTTTGCTGTACGGTAGTGAAACCTGGGTATGTCAGCAGATGCATGAAAGTAAATTGAATGCTGTGGAGATGCGATTACTTCGAAAATTTTGCGGCGTTACCTTGGCCGACCGAATACGTAACGAAGTGATACGCAATATGGCAGGTTTAAATGAAAGTGTCAGCGTTAAGCTGGAAAAGGGTGAGCTCCGTTGGTTTGGACACGTCCAACGAATGAGTGAGGAATGATTGACAAAGAATATATATTGTTCAAAAGTAGAGGGTAGAAGGAGTCAGGGTAGGCCGAGACTTACATATGAAGACCACGTGAGCAGATTGCTCAAAAACGGAAAGGTCAAAAGTGCTTGGATACCCAGACATGCGTGTATGAAGCGATTGATGAATCTCGAAGAAGCGAAAGAAGTATGCATGGATCGCGAAGCCTGGCGATATGTCCTCTCTGACTACCCCGTCAGGAATACAGCGTGAAGATAGTTAGTTAGTTAGTTCTTAATTTTACCTGCTTTCTTAGTATATTCTGTTATTCTAGTGTTAGTTATGTTAGTTAGTTAGTACCTTGGGTTGTAATGATTTTGTTTGTAAATGTCCATGTTTGGCCACCATATGTTTATGTAGTCAATGTACATGTTTTTATAACAGACTTTTTAAGTGCTATCCCATAGTTACCCTTTAAAATTAATTTTTGTGCCCAAAAAGTTTTCTAAGCACAGTTGACCCTTCTCTGCACTTCCTCTCCATTGCTGTCCTTACTGAATGATATAAGTTTGCCAAGGTATATGTACTCATTGACATAGTCAATTAAGTTGTTGGTGTCAAGTTGTATATATTTCTGCTGGCCATTTGTCATTAATTTAGTTTTACTTGGGTTCATCTGTAATCCAACATTTTTGCTCTCAGTGTTAACAGTCTGTATCATCCCTTGTAATTCTACCTAGTCAGGTCATAAGTATTGTCACACAGTAAAAACTTTTCTTTTAGTATGCTGGCCACAAAAAAGTTTATTGAATTCGAATTTCGAATTTGTGTCGTTTGAAAAGTACTTGTTGCTCCGGTGTGGTTTAACTTGAATTGTTCATGAAAATAAAAATGTATACTTTTTAGAATTTTACTCATTTTTAAATATGGAGTGGACGCTTAAAGAAGACCGTGTTGCAGTTATTACGTTGCATCGTTGCGGTGACGCGCCAATTCAAATTTTTGACATAGGTACTTAAAAATTTGAATATAACCAAAAGATTCGTTTATCGTACCATCAAACGATACAATGAAGACTCTAGTGTAGATGACAGGCCAAGAAGTGGTCGCCCTCGGTCTGTTAGGACTCCAGCAGTGATAAAAGCTGTTAAGGCCCGAATTCAAAGAAATCCCAAACGTAAGCAGAAACTGGTGGCCCTTCTTGAAAAGGGTGTTAAATGGAGACAGGGCTCCGGTCATATTGAAGAAAAACAGGACATCGTTTAAATGCTCGTCTAATGGACCTGAGACTGAAGAGATGCCGCGCTTTGTTGAAGCGGTACGCGGGAAAGAAATATCGGCAAAATTATTTATTCGTATGAAAAAAATTTACCCTAGAAGAGAGCTACAACAAACAAAATGGTAAGGTGTACGCACACAGTAGTGAAGAAGCGAGCAACCGTATTCCGCGTGTCCAACGAGGTCATTTTCCACCCTCGCTCATGGTATGGTTGGGAGTTTCTTATTGAGGCTTAACAGAGGTACATTTTTATGAGAAAGGTGTAAAAACGAATGCAGTTGTGTATCAAAATACAGTCCTGACGAACCTTGTGGAACCTGTTTCTCATACCATGTTCAATAACAGGCACTCGGTATTCCAACAAGATTCGGCGCCAGCTCATAGAGCGAAGAGCACACAAGACTGACTGGCGGCGCGTGAAATCGACTTCATCCGGCATGAAGACTGGCCCTCCTCCAGTCCAGATTTGAGTCCGTTAGATTACAAGATATGGCAACACTTGGAGGAAAAGGCGTGCTCAAAGCCTCATCCCAATTTGGAGTCACTCAAGACATCCTTGATTAAGTCAGCCGCCGATATTGACATGGACCTCACTCTTCCCTCTCGCTCTTGTTGAGCAAGCGGGTCTGTGCGTTCGCTCCGTAATTTTAATATTTTTTCTTTGGTTTAACTTTGTATTCCCAGCTCGTGAATTGGTTTATGTGATATTTTAGTGATTGTGTTTCGGTAACACGTAAGTGAAACTTGGTTTTATTGTCGTTAATCGCGTAAATATTGCTATTTATCAATCGGTAAGTTTTTTTTGATTTTCATACTAAAATGTGGGTATCAGTGAATTAAGTTGCGCCGAAAATTTTATTGTTTACACTTTACTTAGACACTTTTTTTTTATTTGTGCTGTATAATTAGTGTTGAAAAATAATGCCCTTCCGAGAGGATCCTCCCGATGGAGGGGGAGGTAAACGCGTATGTGCTACTATAAGGTCGCCACCGGCAAAGCGACTTTTTAGTTAAATGTCTCCGGTTTTCCAAACACCCTTAGATGTAAACAAACGGGTACAATCAGTTAAATTGGTCAATTGGACTTGTCGGAATACCATAATAAAGGCGAATATTGCACGTTAGTCGAGCAGGCAAACAGTTATATTGCTACAATAAATAATATAATCAACGATCAGGGATCGCGAATCACTTTGTCTAATAAAACTTCTATCATAGATTTAAACCAGCGCTTGACCGGCATTATTTCTATTCTGGCATTAAAATCGTCATGCAACGAAACTAAGGTGACAAATATGGCCAAAGAACTGCAAGCACTTAAATGTCAGCAACCAAAAATGTCATATGCGGATAAACTAAGGTTACGTTTGCCAGCTAAATCGGCCCCCGCCCCAGCAGCAATGAAGGCTTCCAGCCCGACCCTGTGTGGTGGCTTACCCTGCGCCTGATCGTTCAACCGAGTTCACAACGGCGTCCGCGACTAAACAGGCACTTATGAAAGCTATCAAGCCTAGTGACGATGGCTTCCAAATTGTAGGCATTAAAAAAAACCGCGATATCGGGTATAGTACTTCGTGTTGCGAGCGAAAGCCAACTCAAGAAGTTGGAGTCAGTGGACGCAATCAAATCGGCGGGCTTGCGCGTAGAAAAACCCAAGGGTCGTAAACCGCGAATCCTAGTTAAAGATGTTCCTGGGTCGATGGAAGACCATGACTGTATTAGAGCCTTCCTAAGTAGCAAAACAGTTATATTATATTAGAATTATACAACTAACAGGGTAGTAAGGGTCTTATAATAGTTTCGAGGTAACGAAACAGTTGTAAAAAAGTTGTTAATGAGACGCAATAGTTTTATAGAATATTAGTCACATTAATGTGTCTAGTAAATGTTGTCTCAAAAAAGATATACGACTATTATATAACGTATCTGCTATGACGTTTACATGATTAGAGTTTATGTCAAGTAAACGTTTCAGTCAGATAGCAGTCATGAGCTGATATTTTTGTTTCTAAAGGAACCTTTAAATAAATACTAAAATAACATTATGTCCTATAGTGATTTTGTAATTAACTATTAAAAAACAGTCATATTAAGTCATGTTTATATAACATCCAGGTTGAGATATTATTCTAATATAACTTTTATAAACCACACGCCATTTCTTTTTCAACAAAATTCTTATTATGGATTCCAATAAATAGAAAAGAATTAAACAAAGTGTAGGGTTTAGAAGAAAGGTAAATAATAATTACCTATTGTTAAAGATAGCAGCGATACCTTAAATAAATTAGAAGAGAATTTAGGTCAGCCACGAATGTGGTATAAATATAGGTAGTTCTGTACATTTTTCATACTTAATCTAATGTGAATACATACATATCGTCACGCCTGTCTCCTATCGGGGTAGATAGAGACTATGGCTTTCCACTTGCTGCGGTCCTGGCATACAACTTTCGCTTCTTCCACTTTCATAAGTGTTTTCATACACACACGCCGGTTAAGGGTACTCTTGACCTGACCTTTTTCCAAAATGTCTTCTATTTGATTGACAATACAAATCGTTTATACCTTTTATATTCATTCTTTGCCATTTTTACATCCTCATCCGTTGCCCTCTGCATTCTTTGATTCACCCTTAAAGTCAGCCAGTCCAACCATGCCTTCTTCTTGTCGGACAATGCTTTCATGACTTCTGCACACATTCTCTTTACCTTACATCCTTGGCTTCTTTTATTTACCCCACACACTTCCACCGCAACTTCCACTAGACCTTCCTTAAGCGTCTTCCATAATTCTTCAATCTCACATACTTTATCTAAATTTTCAAATTTCTTACTCAATATACTCACGAATCCTTCTTTTATGCTCATCTCTTGCAAATTTTCGACTTTTATGCGCTCTAGTACGCTTACAGGTTCACACACACGATGCCGCCACCGTTGAAACAGACCTCTTACTCGGCTGATAACCAAAAAGTGATCTGTATCAATCCCGGCACCGCGGTATGCCCGGGTGTCTAAAACTTTCTTAGTCTTGCATCTACAATCACAAAATCAATCATACTTCTCTGGTTTCCCTCTTGTCTAGTATACAAATGAATCTGTTTGTGGTTAAATATGGTGTTAGTTACCACAAGATTCCTCTCCAAACATACTTCAAGCAAACTCTCACCATTTTCATTCACTCGTTCGTCACGCAGCTCATCGGCACGGCAACCTTGGCTTGGCGGAGAAAGGATGGGAACAGGATAAGGTAGGAAAAGGATTAGAGGGTAGGAAAAATTATTAGATAGGAATGGGGATAGGGTAATTTTGTCAAAACCTTCTGTATTCCAAACCTATAAAATATCTAGCAGCCAGGACAGTTGTTACACGCTTTTTTATCTCTGCAGTCCGAGCAAATGTGTGAATAAAATCCATAAATATAAAAATGTTTGTTTTATTTGGCATTAATCAGTTTTCTTATAACTAGTACAGGTACTCATTCATTAACATTAATTTTAACGTTACTTGTAAGTTATTACACTATTACAAAATCGATCACATTTAGGATATCAATTTATAACAATCTTTTGAGCTGTAGTACAGGTTCGGCGCGTGCTAGGCTTTTGGCTGTGGGTGCGCATGAGGCCGGCTACTGGCTTCACGCGTTCTCTTCGTCAAATACAGGAACATTTCTTGAGCCTGACACGCTTCGAATCGCAACCTGTCTACGGCTTGGGGTTCCGGTCTGCGTTCCTCATAAATGTCCCTGTGGCAGTGATGTCGACAAGCTTGGACATCACGGACTGTCATGCCAAAAAAGTGCAGGCCGCTTCTCGAGACATGCCGCACTAAACGATATCATTCGCCGGTCTCTTGCCACTGTCAACGTGCCAAGTCTACTTGAGCCGACTGGTATTGCAAGAGACGATGGCAAGAGACCGGACGGTATGAGTTTGATTCCATGGAAGATGGGCCGGGTGCTGGTATGGGATGCAACCTGTTCAGACACGCTGGCCCCTTCCCATCTACATGGAACCAACAACAGAGCTGGTGCGGCTTGTGAAGCGGCTGAAAAAGCTAAAGCATGCAAATACAGGAGTCTAGGCTCCGAATATGATTTTGTCCCATTCGGTGTCGAGACCCTTGGTCCGTGGGGTCCTAGGGCTACAAGGCTTTTTAAAGAAATAGCAAAAAGGTTAGTCGACATCACAGGAGACCGAAGAGCTGGCAGCTACCTCGGCCAAAGAATTAGTTTAGCTATTCAAAGGGGGAACGCTGCCAGTATCTTCGGAACCTTGCCTAAAGGGACTCCTTATATTAATATATTTAAAATTTTCATATTTTAAGGTTATTTAATAATTTGTTGTAAATATTAGTATATAAATAAAAATCATCGATGATAATTATATCCATAACAATTCTGTAATAACTAAAAATGCGTGTTGTTCCAAGGCCATTTTAAATGCTTGACCAACATTTTGTTCATACTTATCTACATCTAAAAACATCACCTTGATGTACCTATAAGAGAAAAAGTAGATACTATAAAATGGTTTTTTCTATATTTCAACAGAACTCTAATCACAACTGTTTTACCGCAAGTCAAAAATAGTCATATACATGTTATATTGCGGTCATCCAATATCTGATGAAATTATGGCGGATGTTGGAGGTATTAATATGTTTAAATTAAAAATTTGATTTTAAAAATTTCAATATTTTGAAAACCCTTTAAAATTTCATCCAATATTGCTATATAATTAATCGAAATGTTTAAATTTCCAAGTTTAATATCTCATCCTTCACCACAGGCTTCTAGACCTACAAAATGAATATATAATATCTTCTTAATGATTAAAATATTGACTTACCTTTTTATATTTAACTTTGAACAAATACACATAACATTTCATCATATGTTTTTCTTATTTTTTTTATTTATCGCTAATGTGATCACATTATAACCCTTTCGCGACTTAATTGTTGTATTATTAGTTCTATGTAACTTCTATGCGATTTTAACACAACGTAAAGGTCACTATTATAACCATAACACGATTTTAACACGACTTAATTGTTATATATCTGCGCCCAAACCTGCGTTATATAAACACGTAAAAGACTATTATAAGACCTATTCTGCTCACTGAATGTTCATAATAAACGTTATTGTACTATTTATATGACATCATTTTGCTATTTGGGTTATATCGCCAAAACATTAAGGACGAATTATAAATAAGCGAGGACTTTATTAAGAATTCCAAAATAGTTCGTAGGCGTCGTTTAGCTAACGGTCGTTCGTGGGTGGGTTTGGAGCTGGAACCGGAGATCCGGAATCATTTGGTGGCCACGAAGGATAAATTATTTATATTGATTGGGCCACTTGTAGATTTATCGAACCTCGAGGTAGTGCGTTGTATGAACTGTCAACAATACGGTCATGCTCACAAATTTTGTACCAGCAAGTCACCCAGCTGTGCTAATTGCGGCGAGGAACATGATACACGAACATGTCCACATAAAGACAGTCCTGATTTTAAACCCATCTGTATAACCTGCAAAAGGTTTAAAAAGCCCCATGACCACCGTTGTGGCTCTCGGGAGTGTCATACCTATAAGCATAGGCTGCAGCAGCTCATTCTGAGCACAAACTACCTGTAATTGTTTCATTTAATAAAAAAAAAAAAATCTTGAAACATAAAAAATCTAATTATAGGACAGCTTAATTTACACAACGATAGGGCAGCCACGGCGGAACTGGACCGCCTAGTAATAGAGAACAAATTAGACATTGTCCTCTTACAGGAACAATATCAGAGCGCCCACCTGCGTAACAGAGTAGAGTAGTAGAGGTACAATTACATGCCAAAGCACGAGCTGGGATTTATATTTCTAGTACAAATTTTACTGTAACATCTTTGAGCAACCTCATGCCTATAGGGTGTTTGTTGTGAGCTGCTACTTTCAATATTCACATCATATCGATCCTCACTTACACCATCTTCGTCACGTCCTGCAGACTCTTGCGGGTCAAAGAATAATCATAGGAGCTGATGTCAATGCCTCTTCTACATTATGGTATGGCAAACTACGTGTATTCGATAGGGACCGGCGCTGTGCCGTCGAAGAATTCATTGCAGAAATGAATTTATCTATACACAATTGTCCCAATGCACCACCTACTTTTTGCGGCCCTATGGGTGAGTCTTCTATTGACGTGACGCTTTCACGCGGCGTCGTCTCGATATCCGAATGGCGTGTCCTCCCGGATGTGTCCTGTAGTGACCATCGTCTAATCGTTTACAAGCTCTTACCCGGTGATGCCCGAGAGGCGCAAAGTACTACTTGTAATTTCAAATATAAAAGTAGGGGCGCAAACTGGGAGCTCTTTGGTTCTCTGTTTGCGGCTCACGCTAAAGATTTTGGTCGTGGTAACCTGTCTGTCGAAGAGAGTGCTTTGTTAATGTCAGAAACTTTTATCTACTGTGCCGACGTGGCCATTAGTCCAGTTTCCCACAGGAACTTGGAGATAAAACGTAGCCTATGTGTTTTATTAAGCTATATTATTGTTAAGTTTCATGAAAATCCATTCATTCTAAAGGAAGAAGTAATCAATGTAAATGTACTAAAAGACTATACAAGAAATGAAAACCTAAGATCATTAGAGTATACAAAATAAAATTGTCTACCGAAAATTAACAACAAATATGGTGCTAGAACAGGTGCCTTTTGCCATATATTTTAAATGGTTTGCTTACTGCAATCGTTTCGGAATTTCGTAGTAGTGAGAAGTTCACGCGCAAACTTAATACTCGAAAAATATTATAAATTAAATCCAGATTACACATTTATATAGGGCCACACCGCTTGTTTGTGTGCTCACGCGTGCCTGCATGTATGAAACAAAAAAAAAAAAAAAAAAAAACAAAAAAAAAATATAATAAATATAAATATAATACACCTAAGTTCACCTTCTACGGAGCACCTATTCGGGCGGACGCTCTCTGCGCTTCCAATATAGTGCTGCTGCGCATACCGCAGCGGACATTAGCGCAGAGGGCGGCGCGGGCGTATCGCACCGTCTCTTACGAGGCGGCGTGCCTTATAGCTGGGAGCCTCCCGTGGGATCTCGAGGCTGGAGTCCTACGACGCGTGTATATCGAGGGCGTCCTGGTGCGACAAACTGGAGGTCGGCCGCTTCCGGAGGTGATCGATCGCTGGAGACAGGCGGCTCGCGATGATCTCTTCTGGAAGTGGGCCGATAGACTGGAGAGCCCCACCGCGAGCGTACGGCTCGTGGGGGCTATCCGGCCCGTCCTACGGCGGTGGGTAGAGAGGGCGCACGGTACTCCGACGTACCACCTCACTCAGCTTCTCACAGGTCATGGCTGTTTTGCCAAATACCTGTGGCTGGGGTGGAACCGGATCCCGTGTGCCGTCACTGCCCAAGTGAGGTCGTGGACACGGTGGAGCATACGCTCGCCGTGTGTGCGGCTTGGGACGGGCCTCGCAATGCCCTCAGGGGCATTGTAGGGATGGATTTGTCGCTGCCGGCCGTGGTGCAAGCCATGGCCGGCAGCCGACAATGCTGGGCCGCCGTCGCCTCCTTCGCCAGCGAGGTGATGGCGGCAAAAAGAGAGGAGCTGCGGGTTTGGGAGCGAGCAGGACGCACGCTCCCGTCCCACCGCAACGCAATTGCGAGGGCGGCGCCGGGTGTAGTCCCGGATCGCCGCAGACTAGATAATGGCCGGGGACGGAAGGTCGGGGGACCCCGTTCACAATGGCCTTCAGGCGGCTAGCACCCCTCGTGTTCCGGGGTGCCTTCAAGTGCCCGCTCGATCGCTCTTCACCCCTCTCTGTTCTCACGGGGACGTTTGGGGACGGCTCGAAGCGGGCACAAACTAATCTCCTCCGGGAGATCGTGGGGGACAGCACATCTGACCCCCGAGGAGAGCCTCATCTTGGGGCATTCCCTTAGCCGGGTCACAGTGAATAGCCCTCAGGCCAATCCTGCGACCCGGTTGGGAAGAAGGTGGAACACCGCGGGGTTTAGTGGGTAGGACGGCCCCCAAAGGGCCGGGAGTCCCACACACCATCCGTGCTGCCCCCGAAGCAGGGTTGACGGCGTTTTGGCGCCAACGCGAGCGGTGACGCACGTTTGTTGTATATTATTTTCAAAAACTAGTGTAAAATTCGTATTTTTGTGTTTAATAATGGTGGAATATTATACATAAAGAGTTCGGAAGAGTGCATTAGTGAACGAAAGTGATATATTGCAAAGAATAGCGGTGTTGTTTGTGTTAGTGCCAAATTTACAAAGAGAGTGACTACTGCAATAAGTGATCCACTGCCTTATTGGGGCACGGACTGAGGATTTGACATCGACAAACGACTAGACAGGACCAAAACATAATAACAAGAAAAATAAATACTGAAGACTAGGCTGTATGGACTAAGTTTCCTTTGCCTGCACAAGATGGGCTAAGACAACTAAAAAAAAAAGGGTTGACTGCGCGTAAACGCATTCCCCGCGACAAAAAAAAAACCTAAGTTCACCTAGTTCCGTGCGTTTGCGCGCGAACACTGTTGTCTACCGGCTCCTACCTACCCATACTGGGTATGGTCTAAGTATATTACAGTGTTTTGTATTAAATTATATCTGAATATTGTAAAGCATACAAACATTTTAAAATAATAAAAATAAATAGTAAATATTGCGTGAAAGAGTAACAAACATTCATACTTACAAACTTTCGCGTTGATAATATTAGTAGGATATCTATTCTTTCTATACTAGAAAGCTAAAGCTGCTAATGCTGAAGAGTTTGTTTTTGGCTGAATGTATAAATAAATCTCGATTTGTTGACATTTATGATTACTGCTCCGCTCTCCTGGATAGTAGCATGATGACAAATAGTCTATAGACTTCCTCGAAAAATGGGATAATTAAATAATAAATAAATAAATATTGTTGGGACAAGTCATACAACGCCATCTGATTCCACACTAAGCAGAGCTTGTACTATGGTAATCAGATAACTGATAAACATACTTATATATTTCTAAATACATTCATATTATAGATAACACCCAGACACAGAATAAACCATCGTGCTCATCACACAAAGTTTTATCCTGGGTGGGAATTGAATCTCATGCGTAGCAATCGGATGCACTACCACCGCGCCACAGAGGCAGTCAAATAATACAAAAAGTATTTTTCAATTCGACCCAGTGGTTCCTGAATTTAGCGCCCAAATTAATAAACAAACTCTTTAGCTTTAAATATTAAGTATAAATAGATAATTTTGTACAAATAAATTAAATCGAAACAAGTGCGTCTCATTTCTAACAGTCATTAAAAACGAAACGCACTTTAACTAGCTTCAGTCGAACCTCGAATTTGCAGTCTCTGTGAAATAGTACAAAGATTACTAGTACATTTTTTAAGAATTGGCGTGAATAGAGTAAGAACCCTTACCTAAGCAACTTGCATGCAAAATATACACCTCAATTTGGAGGTGTGGAGAACAGTATACTGAACCATTCGGACTTTATTCTTAATTGTTATTTTTTTTAAGGAAAATGAATGTTTTCAAGATGCACTACGATGTAGTCAAAAGAGATTACTAAAAGTGTCCAGAGATCGCAGTTTTCTCTTAGATAGATTACTGCAATATGAGAAACATGAGAGTACAACTTCTGATAGTGATGATACAGAATCATCTGATGACCCAGAATACTATCGAGTAGATGTTAAGAGGTAAGAATGTGGATTTGCTTTCGGTTTGTTTGGTGTAAGTACTCTACCAGGACCTTTATGGTCCCCCCCCTATCCTCAGTTTAGCTTGATAGTACGCTTATTGGTTGTTGGTCTGGCGAAAGGCGCAAGCTTCCTGTCAGAACTTAAACCACACTCACTCCCAAAACCAACTAGTATGGTATACCCAATCAACTAAAGTAGGGTTCATCAAAAGTGCATAAAACCGTTCATAAGACTCATAGTCCTGATTGCATGAGTTAAGAATGAGAAAGTAGAAGAACGCGATGTTCTCAGGGATTATAATTCACCCATGACTTATCTGCGCGGCGACTTCACGAAATCTTTTGAGCCGTATAAACGGAATAAGCACCGGTTGGTTTGTGTATTCGTTGACTTTGACATATCCATTCTCCAGCGAGATTTAAGTCCATGTGAGGTGCCATGCTTATATAAAGGTCTAAGTATAGTCAATGAGTTGATTCTGATTGCGACATTCAAGTACGGTCCATGTCTTACAAAGCCTCTCTCTCCAGTCACATCAGGCCAGTTGGTTTCCCAAGGCAGCGATGTCATCGGTCTCGGCGAGCACAGTACGCACTGCCTAGTTATAAGAGAACTGCAATAACGAAGATTAACCTCGAAAAATGTTAGACCATTGCTCGCGTGCGTGGTTTTATTAAATTTCATCTACGTGGCGCAGCAATTTCTGGCATTTAATTGAGTATATTTTTAATGTTACAGAAAGAAAATGGAAGCAAGTGGCAATCAAAATATATCAACAAGTTCTTCAGTAAAAGGTTCAAATGCAGTAAAACGGAAGAGGGCAATCGTTCCTAAGAAACAACCAAACACTAGTCATCTCGTAAGGAAATTGCTGATTTATTAGTTTTTTTTTTACTGCAGTTACGTTCTGAACATATAGTTTAATATAAAGGCTAGCCGAAAACACTGAAATTTGCTTGTTGTTAAATAGGTACACCCTTTATCCAGGTTAGTAGCTATTACACCCCATGTTATTTTGCTAAGTCTACATCTGCACACCCAACAAACCTCCCTATCATTGAACCTTCCATACTTCTGTGTTGCCTTCTTTTCTTTAATCATTCGCTCTGCACGCCCCAAACCATCTCGGCTTCTTGGCCTGTCATATACCTAAATTTCGGAGATAATCGAGCCTACTTTATATCAGTGTCTGACTGCATCAAAAGTATCACCAACTGGTACAGCTACATAGCACTCACTGATACTTTGTGTGATTTGAAATCCGTTCACACGCAGTCCTAAATTCTCTTTTTTTTTTCAACTCCAGTGACTTGAAATGTTATTGAGCAATTCAGTCGGAGCCGACCTCGAAAAACACGCACTGGAGTTGGCAATCATCATCAAGTGCCATCTTCATAACGAAGTTCAGAGGTCAGTAGTTGTAAACTTCTTGTGCTGCTAACCAGTCACATTCAGTTTTGATCCACTTGCATCATTGACATTCTGGTTCTGGATTTATCTTGCTCTAAAATTTGTTCGTAGATCAGCCTACAGCTGCTTAGGGCCCCTACGTCTCACGATTATAGATATTACTGCAAAAATAACAGTTGCCGTAGCATCCGAAATATATGGAGCAGAAAAATTTATAAAAGATGCAATAAGCACTACCTACTGATTGCTGCTGCTGATTTTAAAAAGCGTGAGAGAATGTGGTATAATAAAATAGCACGCTGACAAATCCTATACGAAACAAAAAGGTGGTCAAATTATTGAAATGATTAACAGCAGTACTTAATTATACGCAAATAATTCTTAATACGTAAACTATATGAATACCTACTACTGTGTTTACATTACAGCATCAAGCGACCGGTGCATTGCTTTCCAAGGTTTCGCCAGCACTTGGATTTGGTTTATCAGCTGGTGATGGTCATATGACACCGGAGGAAGTGGAGCGCCATCTTCAGTCCCGTCAGACATATATGGAACTATTACCCGAACGAGCACCGCCCACCGTCCCAACTGAAATGTTCAGCAATGATCCTTCGCTAGACAGGTAATTTGAACTATCTTCATGCTGTATCATGACGTCCAGTGTAGGTAATTTGCAAACTAATTTTCGTCCTAAGGTTTATAATCTAACGAAGGCGTAAGTACGGCATTTGCCGTACAATGCCGTTGTTAAATAATAAAAAAGTATGTCTTAGATCATTATTTAACTTAATAGAGCCAGATCTTCGTCTGTCCAGCAAAGGGTTACCACCATACCACGTGTCCGACAGTTAATAAGATGTTTACTAATATTATTCTCTAATAGTAGGTAATTACTAATATAAAAAGAAAAGGGGGCCAAGTCTACTATTTCAATCGCGTCAGAAAAGAATCGTAATCGTCGCTCAATAGAAAATCACCGGTACAATTTTGACTTTTGTTCGTAGTCTACTATCACAATCGTACTCTACTGCAATGGACTTCTATCGGTCGGCCGATGAGTTCTACTAACACGTACCGCGCTAGAGGCCGCTAGTCAGTTGCATTTTTGATAGTCTACTAATATTTTGACAGCTAAAAACAGCGATTCTGGTTCTATTCTACGGCTTGTAATAGTAGACTCTGCTCCCAGATCTTTATACTATGACGAAACTACGGCGGTACTAATTTATACACCTTTTATGCCTGATAAGTGTCAAGGTAACCATTATCCTAGCTTCATAGTCGCCGATTGTTCGAATTTATGTTGGAGATAGAAACATTCAGCTATTCTAAAATGACGAAGGTCTGGCCTTCGTGGGCTATAATTTCTCATGTTCTGGTCGGTGCTTGAGCGAAATAGCAGGACCTGTGTATCACAGAGAGAGAAATGGCGTGGTGGAAATGCCACACGCGTAGCAGCGAAATAACAATTAAATTAAAAACATAGTGAATACGCTAAATGTTACACCTCGCGAATATGACTTTACGTTGACATGGATACTACATAAAAAAAAATGTGGGACATTTTTTTACACAGCGCCGTCTAGCCCAAAGTAAGCTATATGTATAAGCTCGTGTTATGGGATCTAGACGACAGATAAACATACTTATATATTTCTAAATACATACATATTATAAATAGGAAACACCCAAACTCCGAAACAAACATTTGTGGATCACACAAATATTTTTCCGACCCGGGAATCGAACCCTGGACCTTAGTCGCGGCAGTCGTATACACTACCACTGCGCCACCGAGGCAGTCGTTAGATCGGGATATTGGATAAACGCCTGGACGATGGTTATATGAAGACTGATAAATGTGAAATTCAATATATTAAAACGACTATTTTATCAATATTTAGCAAAATTGTTTACTACATTCATTATTGTTTTATTTGTTACAGCGAGTCGAATGATGTATTGGAGAATTCGCCCAATGTGGAAGAGTGGTTTGATTAGTATACATTTCTGGTAGTAAACTTGCGTACCTATTTTAATAAAATTATTGTATTTTATTTTGAATACAATGTGATTATACCATTTTGACGAAATAAAATACATATAATACGTATTGGATAAATATTTTATTTAAATGTTACAATAATGGGCTCGAAGCGTAAGAACAAACATCTAGATACAGAAACACCACCCACTTTGTGATATTTTACATCGTTTTGATAAATACACACACACATTACATAGTATGTTTATGAAGTATACAAGTATCAAATAAGCATATATTTTCTTCCACAATATACATACAATATTATAGGTACCACAATCTTAACAAGATTAATAGATATATCATGATATATTAATTTACTATTAATGTTCTCTTAACAACACTACCATGCAAAAAGAAAAGTTGCATGCTGGCTACCAATAAATTTTTAACAACATTTTATGTCCATAATACTAATCTCTAAGTCTAAATTCTATATTGTGGTACATATCGAAATAAATCTTCTATGTTCGTGAGATTCCTACTATCGACTCGAACAAATATAACTCCGAAAACAAATATAACTCAGACACACGCAACACATTAATCTATAACAAGTAGGTATATTTGTGTATGTCAATGAGTATGGCGCTGATATACTTTCTAGTAATTTGAAATTTCTAACAGCCATTGATACAAGTCACTGGGGTTATAAAAGACATCCCAATAATGATATTGGCTCTAGCTCTTACAATGAGCCTACTTAATATTCCCTGACATGATACCCGATGATCGTTAAGGTGCCCCGCCACACACAAATTTATCCGATTGGGATGCCTTAAAGACATTGTCTTTAGGGTTCCCAACCAAATACAACCATAGGTAGTGTATTGACACTACCTGTGGTTGTATAAGGTTGGGAACCAACTCCCAAATAATCCATCAGCCCAACAATTTACTTGTATTATTATTAGTCATCCTTCAATAGTGAAATTAATTCATTGTCTCCTACACAGTTTACTAAAAATCGTGCATTAGAAAAAACAAAATGTAGGTTATCGGAATGTTGGTGAAGTATATGTTTTCTTATTGAGAAGCCTATAAGCGGGCCCCAAAATAGGTCACTATCTTTAGTTGCGTTGGTGACGAAATATTCAGATGATAGGATTTTAGCTAAACTACTTCAGATGACATTTTTCCAGACTTAATATTATCTTACAAAAAATATAAACTTTATGAATAGATTTTATAAAAAACCTACGAATTTTTATCCCAAAAGAACATAATGTATATCAGCTTTTTTAGATGAATTTTGTGATTATGTATAATGTACTAATTAACAGGAACATAACTGAGAAACTATACAAAAATATGTTATTTGATACAAACAAAATTGTTATCAACATTATAAAAGTAATCTCATATTTCATTAACGGTTATACTCGTACTGTGTATAAATTATTGAAAAGTGTAACATTATTTAGAATGAATACGAATTTAGATACATGGTGATATTAACAGCCAAATATTTATTTACTTTGGTATGAACTATCATTTAATTTTCTATATTTCACCATAAATAGATTTGAATATATACCTATAAATATGCGAAACAACAGTACTTCGGTCACAAGGGACTACCGCTACTCTTTCTAGTAAAATCTATAGCCATGATCCATCAATTACTATGTTGAGATAAAAGTCCAGCCACTGAGAGATTTGTAGTGACTGCGATTGATGCTTCTGTTTATAATTAACTTGAGTAAGCGCCCTCTATGATTACACTAAATGATACGTTATTTTAAAGTCAAAAGCTCAACCTGATACTCATATCACATTGATACAATGGGGCTAGACTTAGATGAAAATCTCATTTATCCCCTATATATATACAAATAAAGCATTATTTGGTAGGTACACACAATATTTTTAAGACTTATAAAAGGACAAAGCCTTCTAAAATCATCATAATTCTGGTTCTATGGTCCGTATTCCAGAACATTTCTCAATACTCAATCAACGTTTGAGGCTAGTTTTTACCTTATAAAATCTACTCTCAAGCATCGATTGAGTATTGTGAAACGTTCTAGAATACGGCCCTTAAAAGTAATATGTGATCATATTCTGTTTAAAAATGAGAACATAGTAAAATTTAAATACTATAGATACCAATTACAAATCAGGTAAGAATTTCAATATGGAAGTAGGTATATACACACACACACACACACGTTACAGTTGATTTACACGTATAATATTTTGAATTAGTGTTGGTAAAAAATATCCTTGTCTTTTTCAAATGTTGTCTTAAAAAATCGCATTATAAATTTAAGTAAATTAAAATATTGCTTAGTTTGCAAATCTAATCTATATTAGCTAGCAAAAAAATAAACCAAAAATTGTACATAAGAGATTTCATTTCATTCTACATTCAGTGCAAAGTTCACTAGTGTTTTGCTTTATAAATTATATTTCCAATTTGTACGCATTATTTTATAATTTCTACAAGGTGACTGTGAACTTCTAGGAAACTTTAAGATGTCGCCCTCGAGAGTGAGTCTATCGCGAGTATAAACTCGCATTTCTATCAAAATATTGAAGATTGATTCATTAACTATAGAATTTGATGGCAGAGCAACTATAATCCTAATAAACTCACTCGTGAATGTGACACCTAACACTGATTCGTACATTGTCTAACAATGTTGTTTATTTATATCATGATTCTTTTTATTCTAACATCTCAAAATTGATCTGCTAGCAGATCACAAATTTCTTGAGAAACTGTTTCTTTGCTTGATCTTACAGTCAATCTATACATTTGAGCTTGTTTATTAGGTTCCAATCTCATGAGACATCCTACTTGCTGAATTCTGGTATGCACAATACCCGCACAAACAAAGTTATCTGGATTTGGATCAATTCCATCAAGCAACTGCATACCAAATCCAGATAATTTGGTGCGTGTTGCAGGTAAGTCAATAGAGCCTTGAGCTTTAAATATTTTTTGTGCCCTTTGCTGTTCACCCCCCAAATTTTTCCATCTTGCAAAGAATGATTCCCCATTCATTTCAGTTGGCTCAAAGAACTTATTTAATGTCAATGGCAGTTTCATGGTAATTTTTTGAGGTACATTATTATAAACAAATGAAACTGACATGCTTGGAACATCAGCATAGTCTTCAATGCATTCAGCAGTTAGCATTTGCTGAATCTGAGCACCTGCTTCTAGTATTGGTTCCATAGGCTTCATCTGCACATTGAGTTTATGTAAATCAGTCCAGTGTAATTCTGGATGAACATTCTGAATAGGGAATTGAGTCTTGTTCCCATAAAACAATCCAATTCTACCCAAATTCTGCCTGAATTCACTTTTCACTCCTATCTGAATTAGGTCATTTTCAAAGAGAACCCCATTATTTTTAAATAAGAACTTTTTAATATTATTCTGGTGAACTGTACCAGGACTTATTTTTGGAGCTGTATATAGATCTCCAAGTACATCAAGCAGCCCATTTCCTGTGGCTGGAGCAGTAGTTCCAGGGGGGGTAGATAGTCCAAGTAAATCTGCACTGGAGCTATTTGTATTGTTACTAGAGTTATTAATTATTGCTGCTGGTAAAGCTGTGGGTTGCGGGCTCTTTGATTCTCTAACATCGTCAGGTATGCGACCTGGCTTTTTCTTTTTTAACACAGCGAGTATTGAGGATTCTCTTTCTGGGAATGCAGGCATTTCTTCCAGAACCGTAGCTAAAACATCAGAACTTGCCACAATACTTAATTGCAGATATTCTGAGGCTCTTTGCTGTAACTCTACATCAGAAGAGCGTAAATTGGAGTCAGCACGGAACACTTCTTGAACACGATGTTTTATTTCTGGGAAAAGGTTTACAAGTTTGATGTAAGTTGACAGGAGAAGTGCCCTTGTAGCTGCTGAGCATAAATGATACTTTGAATGAAGTAATTCAAATTGAACTTGCGGTGAGGATCTTGTATCTCCTGCTATTAAATTGCCAAATTCTCCAAGTATGTAACCTCCAACTTTCACCATATTCTCATGGCAGGTTGGTGCCTGGAGAGCCTCGAATACAGTTTTTGCTGCATATCCCTGTACTTCTTCTCTGTTGATAACAATTTGTATCACTCTATACCAAACTTCTTCAGACACATAATCTCCAGCAATTCTAATAAGGTTCAGTATTACATCAACATACCAAGTAAAATCTGTTGCATATTTTTCAGCCAGAATAGCCACTTTTAAAACCATTTCTTCTCTGATAGAATAATCAGCTGTTTCTAAGTATGCCAACATTTCTTGAACAATTTCTTCAGCATTTGTTTTGTCACACATAGCATAAAGCAAGTCAACAGCCTGCTGACGGACAGATACATCTTTTTCCATTTTCATAGACAGGATTACAACTTCTTGATGCTTTTTGACAGCCTCATGGGAAAATTCTGATGTTGCTAGATGACACATTGATTCAAGAGCCAAGTACCGGAGATTGGTTTCCCGGTTGCTAAGGAACTGCCCAAGTTGGTTACAGGCACGAACCAGCAAATTTGGTTCACTATCATTATGTATTATCAAGCTTATAGCTTCAAATAAAACTGCATTCTTAGCATTAGAGTGCTGTACTTTTTTAGATTTTGGAGGTTCCTGAGCTTTGTTAAAAATAGTTTCCAAGCATTCTGATAAACGGCCTCTTACACCAGGTTCCTCAGAAGGTGGAGTATAGTTCTGTAGCAATCTGAGTAATTTTACAGAGAGCCAGGGAGCTGGTACAAAGTAGTAAGTATAATCTTGTAAATCTGTGTAGCTTGCAGTGACAATCCGACTTAATCTTGCAACAGCTAAGGTTACACAACCTTTATACTCTTCTGGGTTCTTTTTGACAAGTGCATCAATTAATGATGTAGCTGCTGTAACTACACCCATATGTGGGTCATTCAAGAGATGAATGATACGAGAAGTCCATTCT
Source organism: Thumatha senex (assembly GCA_948477245.1). Taxonomy (NCBI): domain Eukaryota; kingdom Metazoa; phylum Arthropoda; class Insecta; order Lepidoptera; family Erebidae; genus Thumatha; species Thumatha senex. The sequence continues at coordinate 13,071,783 of OX419735.1, forward strand.
CCTGTTGGAATGATTTCTGGTGATTTTCGAAACAGTCTTAATAGACAAAGAGCAGCTGATTGCTTGACCACATCCATAGTATCACCAGAGACAAGTAATTTAGGAATCTCTGTTGCAAAAGCTTCTGCCATATCTTTACTTCCAATATTGGCAATGCATTGCAGGGCCAAATTAACGTGTATAGGGTTACGAGATTGCAGATCATTTTTTATACTCTGGATGATAAGTTTAATTAAATCACTATTGGTATTGACCAATACTGATATGAACAGGTAACCAATTTGTTTTTCCGAATATTTGTTAGATGAGAGCAAGTTTACTGCTTCCATATGACCAAAGTCTATATCATGTCCCAATAAAAAGATAAATAAAAGTTTACATACATATTTCTTTTTCTGATAGCCATCAAGAGTCTTGTCACCTTTAAACTTACTTCTTATGTTGGCCAATTCTTTATTGATCCTTTTTATTTCGGCCTCTTTACTTTTACAATTTCTTATATCCGATATGAAGACTGCAAGTCCTCGCATACCATCTCCCCTGACGGCAGGCATATTGCCAAGTGACTTGTCGAACACCAGTTTTAAGCCTTTTCTTTACACTTCAGATTAAAACAACGATCCTAAATATCAGAAGTTTTATATGAATTCGAAAGCTGTGGTCAATTATACTTAATCAATTACCGGCCGTCATTACAACAAATCGAAAAGATATGATTTTCTTCGGCTACTTCTACAACGCCTTCCTTTTCCATAGACCCGAACGAAACGCAAACGTCAGTCAGATTCTTATTGTTTATGGATCAATAAATAGTCGTCTAATAACTTCTTAAGCTGATGGCTTAAAAGCCAAAGCTTCTAATAAAGAAAAAAAAATAGTCGTCTAAGATATATAGGTGAATTCTAGGATAAAGTATCATAATGGATAGAGACAAATATTTTAGCGTATCTATTTTATGATACTTGGTTTTAGTGTGAATCGGATGAAATATCTAATACTTTAAAAATAATAAAGCCTGCGCAGCGTTGCAAAATAATGTTTCTAATTTGAGATAAGGATATATATATTTTTTTTTTGTTGTTTTCGCCCACATTGGGCAGGCAAAGGAAACTTTGTCCATACAGCCTGGTCTTCGGTATTTATATTTTCTCAGTATTTAGTCCTGTTGTCCAGTCTTTGTCGATGTCTAATCCTCAGTCCTAGGTCCTGGTCCTTGCCCTCAGTATAATGATGATTTTACTGAGGTTTTCAGTGGACTTTTCGCGGTAAGAGAGAAAATAGCATTTCACTGCATATATATATCATTGTCTTTCACTATAGAACGTTAACACAACTTTTACTCAAAACAACACAATCATTTTATTACTGAACATGTTATATACATTCAAGGTGTTATATGATGTTAAGCAATCCATGTTCTACCGATTCAGGTAATTTCAGGCAACTTTTAAAATTTTTAATATTATTTTATCTACACTACATAATTTGATTAAATAAACTTCTTTAAAAATAATAAGAATAATTAGCAAATGTCATAGAATTTACTAAGTTTCACTACAAATTCTAAGGAGATGTAGTCAATCATATAATACAAAAATACAAAAGATAACAATTTATAGGTAATTAGAGGAAATGAAAATCTAAAATGTCACTAACGATGTTTCTAAAAGTTACAAATTCTTATCTTCAAGATACTCTTTTATTGTATAATAATCCTTAGTTATTAATATTTCCATGAGTATTTTTCTAACTATATTCATGATTTCTGAGATTGACCTTGGTAAGTTATTATATATCTTGGTAATTCCCAAAATAGTTATTATAAATAACTGATTTTTTTTTTGTGTTGCCTACAGTGAAATTTGTACTGGTATTTAGAGCTGCTGAGAGTATCAAACCATCCAGAGCTTTTCTTCATGAAAATAGCATAACATAACTATTTTTGAAGATGTATGAACTGGGCAATGTCTAGATACCAAGACTTAAGGAGTAGGGCTTACAGCTCTCATTGATGTGACAAATGCGTGATATGCAGTAAGTGCTGTTGTTTGATTTACTACTCTAGTAAAGTTTTACTAGTACAATGCGTAAGAGTGTTGGCTCAAACGCTTAGTTGTATATTCAGTGGGCGCCTGCCAAGACATATCTCTATCCAATAATATATCTAAAAATTTTGTAGAATCTGTTTCTTCAATCATTCACCAAACACCAGAGAGTTAATAAGTTGGACATCATATGCTCTATCTTTTTCACATTGACGCATTTTTTTGCGTATTTGTCCATAAAACTGTAATTAAATGTTTGTAACTAATTTCCTGAAGTTTTAAAAAAAGCGGAATATTTCATAAATAACATTTAAATAAAAATACTAACTTTTAAACTATCGCGTTGCATACTATTAGTATATTTGTTATGTGCTATTAGTATGTTTGTAACAAATATACTAAATAAAAATAGTTTATTAAAAAGGATTTCCGCCATGTAACGCCTAATTTAATTAGTTATTCCTGAAATCATTAGTGTAATTACGAGATGTCAACATGGTTCATTGCACTATTATAGGCTGTAATAGCCGTATTGAGCCGAAAGAAGAAAACATAACCTTTCACACTTAAGTGCCATATTTACTTCATTATTTCACTATATTCTAAGAAAACCGTAATAATTCTGAATGATATCTTATATTTAAAAAAATACGGAATGGGCTCCGGGAGTGCCGACTGAAGTGAAAACTTATTTTGGCGCGTTAGACATTGAAACTTTAATAGTACATAATCGCAAAGGCGGGGAAATAGGTAATTGCAGGTCGAGTATGAGTGTGGAGGCCGAGCAGTAGGCGACGACTTCACTAAAACGAGACAGGCAATTGCCATTCCCGCCAAGACATACATAGTGCTTTTTTCAAAATAATGCAGGGAAATAAAACTTTTTTTATAATAATACATTTAATTTAAGTAATATTAAAAGTTACATTAGTTATATTGGTCAATTAGCTACTAAATGGAAATTATTTTTGTTTTGCCTTCTGTGGATTAAACGCAGCAAGATGGAAAATGTAAAAAAGATACACGACTGCCGCGCTGAGATCTGGGGTTGGAATCCCGCGTCAGAAAAAAATTGTGTAATCCACATATGTTTGTTTCGGAGTTTGGGTGATTCTTATGTATAATACTATATGTAAGTATTTATAAATATATTATTTTCATTATCAGTTGTCTAGATCCCATAGCACAAGCTTACAGCTTAGTTTGGGCTAGATTATGCTGTTTGAAAAAGTGTCCCAGAATACTTATTAAATATGTATAGCACGTTGACACAACTTTTACATCCCAAAGTCCACCACTCCCACACATAGAACAAGATAAAGGCACTTATTTTTAGAAATTGGTACCTACTAAAGTAAGCGTCCGCTGAAGAAGAATGTTAAAAGAGATCTAATCAAAGAGTATCTATTAACCAGATAACCAGAGAACCAGCGCGCCGTTACATATAACATTGCTGGAGCGTCATGATGTACCAAATTGAAAAAACGTTCCAGCAATGAATCTCATTTTATTTGTCCGTCAATGCGCTATTTTACGTATTCTTTTATCAAAATAATGACAGTATTTCCATGCATGTTTGAGAAAAATACATTTAATATTATTTTATGAGTCGTCGTGAACAATTTCAACAACCCTTGTAACATCATCATTATCATTAAAATTATTACAATCTAAAATATAAACTAAAGGTTCATGGTAACTAAAATAGAAAATAAACAATTTAAATTCGAACTTATTAAAATTTTATTTACTTAGACGCGTTCGCGGACTACTATATGTACATGCATATACGCACACACTACCACGAACGCGTCTAGATAAATAAATTGTTAATACATTTAGTTTTTACTTCTGTCGGCACTCCTGGAGTGCAACCCGTAATTTTTTATACCAATTAGTTGGCATACAAGCAAACGGCCCACCTGATGGAAAGTGGTCACCGTAGCCAGAGGTGCACCACTAGCGCTGCCGGCCCTCAAAACATATAATAAATATTTAAATAAACTATTCATTAGGTACATTCTTTACATACTTGTAGCATTTAAAAGATTTTTATAATTACAAAACTACAAATGTTATTGATTTCAGAATCCAACCCTGTATGATGATAAAAATACTGGCGACGTCAAGAAGAAATTTCCAGTACGATTTTGACAGAGAGTATAAATTTTACAAAAATAAAAAGATTTAGACTTTGCTAGAAATTCTGTCATACCATCCTACTAATATTATAAACGCGAAAGTCTGTAAGTGGATCTCCGGGTGTTTTCTCTTTCATGCAAAATCTACTGAATGCATTTTGATGAAACTACAATAATATAGCTTACATATCAGTATAACACATAGGCTATCCGTTTTATCCCGGGAACAAGTTTATGTGGGAAACAGGAACGGGAATACTTTACCACATGTGTGGAGCCGCGGGCGTCAACTAGTATACCATAAGGCTTAATTATATGTCATTAATAATTATCTTTAATTATTTGTAACCAACGTTTGTAAATATCAGACGTTACCAGCCTCTCTGATAAACTTCAAATTGTTTTATTATTACCCGTGCCAACTGTAGCGATACGACTTTTTTTTTATACCTTTGACAAATTCAACTGACTCATGTTTTGTCTTAAAATATTGAAATTGAAAGAACTTTTATTCTGATTTTTATATTGCCCATTGCCTTGTTAAAATCGACAGGCACAGGCTGTTTAAAATTTAAACAGTCTTTCAAGCGCTCATAAGGCCTTTAACTGGGCTTAACGTGCTTTCCGAAGCACGGAAACGCTTACAAATGTAAATGCCATAAAGTGGTCGACCATATGGACGACCCATAGCAAATCTTTCGGGAAAAGGCCAGGTCAAGAGTACCCATAACAGGTGAGCATGTATGAAAACACATGATGAAAGTAGAAAAAGCGAAAGTGGTATGCCAGAATCGTAGCAAGTGGAAAGCCATAGTCTCTGGCTACTTCAATAGGAGACAGGCGCGGCGTGATGAATTGTAAACCCAGAATTTATGAAAGCACTACTAGTTGGCCATATCTGGTATCAAACTGGACTCAGTAGTACCTACGTTAGCTTGGTAGGTATGACAGTTCCAACCTATATTATGTTTATATATATGTTTTCTTCAATTAGAGTTATCTGTGCCAATCCAAATGCCATTTAATTTTACTTTTCGATTCTACGCGGGGAAACACAGGACCTGCGGACGCTTGCTGTATATTATTTTCTAAATCTAGTGCATTTATCTTGTTTAATATGCGGTAGTGGTGGTTTCTTGGATATAAAAGTTGTGTTAACTTTCTATCGTTAAAGACAGTGATAGGTATATACCGATTTGCTTTCTTACCGCGTAAAATCAACTGAAAACCTCAGAATAAACAGCCACTATTATACTGCGGTACTGCGGTGAAACCTGACCTTGACTTGACTAAGACATAGAGGACGGGGACATTTTAGATAATAAAAAAGAAGATTATTGAAAAATATGGATCAAGATTGGCTTATTAAAATAATAACAAAAAAAAACATTTTCTTATCTATGAATTTCTACATTTCCTGTGGTGTAGTGTAAGTGGTGTGCCAATTTTTGGTAGTAGTCACGAGACGAATGTAATAAAAATTGGAAATTTATAGCTGTAATTTTGCATTTATAGTATGTTTTGTGGCTGGTGATGACTATTGTGCTTGTGTGTTTGTGAGAAAATGTTTTCAATAGTTTCATCGGATCCCTTGTGAAGACTGGTGTCAAAGTACGTTGTAACTAAATGAATGATGCAGTCTATTTTTTGGACAGGGAGAGTGCTATCACGTGCTTTACGGAATGGACTTGCTAGTATCTCTAGTGCTGCTGAGTTAAATGTTACAAAAACAAACCTTCCCTATCTAGTTTCAGTAGTATGTGGTTTTCCAAAAGATATTTCTAATGGAAGAACGCGTAAAGGACAATTCGGTGACGATGCATGGTTCTCAACTAATTCTAACACAGCTGATGTCATTGGTAAGTTCAATCCCTTATATATTGACTAGACTTGTCCTAAGCCAGTAAAGCAAAATGAGAAGTTACCAGGTAGGTGCACGATAGATTCACACTATAATAAGTTTGGTATCATTTACATATACTTATAGTGATTACAGTAATCATTAATTATAAAAAGTAAATCTTTTTGGGTAAACATTTAATCAAAACAAAGGCAACTTATAATTTATATAACATAAAATATTAAACTTATATTTTCCCTGTATAATGTGCTTTAAACATACTGTTTTATGTTTATTGTCTGTTAAAGAGTATATTAGACTCTTAGAGTTATTATCCCATGGTTACCTTTTTCCTTTTCTAAGTTACTCTGGGTTCCTGGAAGACTATTATAGACAATTAGTTAAAATTTATCTTATCAATTTGTACTGTAGTTGCATTTTAATGAGACCAGACATTGTTAGTAATCATTCAGGAGCCTACTAAAAATGAAACTTATTTACATCTTCATTTTCCCTTGATGATCACATGATTCCTATAACCACACTATTAATAGATATTATATGTAATGTACTAGTCTGATGTCACTGAGCTAGAAAAAATATAAAGGTATTTTTCAGACCAAGTACAAAATTTTTGGCATTATCCTCATAAACCTTGGTTATGTCCATAATACAGATCAGTAAGTCTATTAGATAAGGGTTGACAGTGGGCTAGTGGGCTTGTGATGTGGGAGTAAGATTATAATCATCATCAGATTTTTATTACTGGTTGCATCTCAAGTGCCTGTTTTGCAATTGTTCAAGTCTCTGCATCTCTCAGTATTCTTAATCACTACGAGTATATGCAGTATTACGAGGGCTGCACTAAAAATATTGGGAATGGAACATTTCCACTGTTCCTGTCGTATTAAAATCTTTTTAATTAAAAACTCCTTGGTTTTAAAAATCGAATACCATTTATTTATTTAAAAAAAAGATTCACGGTCTTGTCACAAGGTTTTGTCAAACTTGTTTAGTTGTTGAGAAAATGGAATTGACTCGAGAAAATTCTAGAGCAATGATTTATTATGACTTTCGACGTGGTTTAACACAAAAACAGTGTGTTGGGATCCAAAATCACAATTTATCGCTGGTTTGCTGAATTTCAACATGGACGTGTCAAGCTCAGTGATGATCTCCGTCAAGGTCGTCCAAAAACTGCAGTCACACAAGAAAACATTTATGCTGTGCGTAAGCTGATTGAGGAAGATCGACATGTTACATACCGCGAAATTCAGGCAACATTAGACATTGGCATGAGTCAAAAACAAATAATCTTGCATGAACAATTAGGTGTAAAAAAGTTGTTGTCCCGATGGATACCGCATTCGCTCTGTGAAGAGCAAATAGCGGCTCGCGTTACTTGGTGCGTCAGAACTCTCGAAAGATTCCACGCAGGATCCTCAAATGCTGTATACAACATAGTATCAGGTGACGAATTCTGGATATACGCGTACGAACCCGAAACAAAAAACCAGTCACGAGTTTGGGTGTTCGAAAATGAGTTAAAGCCAACAAAAATTGTTTGTTAACCGAGTGTTGCAAAAAAAATGGTGGCCACGTTTGTCTCCAAAACCGGCCATGTTGCGACTATTCCTCTTGAGGGACAAAGAACGGTTAATGCAGAATGGTATGTGCTAGCATACCATTTTGTTTTTTGTTTGCCACAGGTCGTTTCTGAACTCCGTAAAGAGAACTGCAACCGCCGCATCATTCTCCATCACGACAATGCGAGTTCTCACACCGCGCACATAATAAAAGAGTTCTTAGAGCAAGAAAACATAGAATTATTAGACCATCCGCTGTACAGCCCCGACCTAAGCCCTAATGATTTCTATACTTTCCCTAAAATAAAGAATAAATTGCGTGGTCAGAGATTTTCGTCACCTGAAGAAGCTGTGGACGCCCACAAAACGGCCATTTTGGATACCGCAACTTCCGAATGGAATTGTTGCTTCAATGATTGGTTCCATCGTATGGAAAAATGTGTCAAATTTCGCGGAGAATACTTCGAAAAGCAATAAATACATTTTTAAATAGTAATGTTGTGTCACTTCTTTGATTCCCGAAATTTTCACTGCCGCCTTCATACTAATAGATAGCTCTGTTACATAATCAATGTTGGAAGTATGGCAGCTCACATTCTTACATATTCTTTATACATAAAACAAAACCATTTTAACACACTAGTGTAATTTTTGACATGTTTCTGTAGTTCAGGGGCCACATTAATGGGAAACTCACAATCACAATAAATATTCCTTGATTAACAATAACCGGAAACTGACGTGACCAGACTTGATCATATGTGTGCTCTTGGTGAAATAATTTTTATTAAAATTCATTGTATTTACTACCACTTATTTAAATATTTTTTTTTTGTCTAATGAGAATATGGTACATACATACATACACACATACATACATACATACATATCGTCACGCCTGTCTCCCATCGGGGTAGGCAGAGACTATGGCGTTCCACTTGCTACGATCCTGGCATACAACTTTCGCTTCTTCCACTTTCATAAGTGTTTTCATACACACACGCCGGTTAAGGGTACTCTTGACCTGACCTTTTTCCAAAATGTCTTCTATTTGATTGACATATGTACGTCGAGGTTGCCCCTTACCAGTTTGCCCATTCACTCTCTTCTGATAAATCTGTTTCGTTAGTCTACTTTCATCCATCCTCTCCACGTGTCCGAACAATCTAAGCATACCTTTTTCTATCTTAGTCACTACTTCTTCTACCATACCACAATGTTCCCTTATCACACTGTTCCTTTCTTTGTCGATCAATTTTACTCCAGCTATACTCCGCAGACTTCTCATTTCCACTGCATTAATTTTACATCTATGCTTCTTTTGCCACACCCAACTTTCACTACCATACATAAGTGTAGGAACAAGTACTCCTCTATGCACAGCCAGTCTTGCCTTCTCAGACACATTCTGACTGCTCATAAAGGCGTGCATGGCTCCATTCACTTGATTTCCAGCCAAAACTCTTCGTTCAATGTCACAATCACACTTTCCATTTCTCACAAATTTTGAACCTAAATATACAAATTCTTTCACCTGTTCCACTCGTTTTCCTTCCACAAAAATCGAGCAATCTGTCATACTTTCCTCTCTTTCAAAAACCATTACTTTTGTCTTATTTACATTCACTTTCATTCCTTTGCTTTTTAGCGTATCATGCATAATGTTAACCATCAACTGCAACTCCTCCGCCGATGATGCCAGTATTACCTGGTCATCAGCGTATAGGAGGCATTTGACAGTCGGTTCATTCATTTTTAAACCATACGCACTCTCTTGCAGTTCTTTCAAACAACTGTCCATGTATAGGTTAAACAGCGCCGGTGACGCTACACACCCTGTCTCACACCTTTTTCAATGTGAAAAAAGTCTGTGCAAGCTCCGTTGATCCTGACACAAGCACTACAGCCCTCATAGAGAGATTTCAGTGCTCGTATCAAGTGACTGCTTACTCCATACTTGGCCAGTGTTGTCCATAGTTCATGCCTCACCACTCGGTCATAGGCCTTTTCCAAGTCTACAAATATGCAATAGACCTTTTGACATTTTGCCAAAAATTTTTCGGCTATGCATCGTAAGGAAAAGACCTGATCCGTGCATCCTCTTCCTTTCATAAATCCTGCTTGTACATCCCACATTTTTCCTTCAGTTTCATTCATCACTCTTTTTATTAAAACTTTTGCATACAATTTGCCGACGATGCTGAGCAAGCTTATGCCGCGGTAGTTTTTGCACTCTTGATGTGACCCTTTTCCTTTGTAAAGCGGCACAATGACAGCCTTGCACCAATCTCCTGGCACGCTGCCATTCCTCCAGCAAAGATTAAAAAGGCGGTACAGCTGGCAAGCTACCACGCCATGTCCCGCTTTCAGCATCTCGACAGAAATCCTATCAAATCCAGCAGCCTTACCCAATTTCATACTACTCAATGCTTCCACAATTTCTTCCATACTTATGATGCTTTCGTTGCTTAGTTCATTCCTTTCCCAAGAACTCGTTTGTGCTTCCATATCCTCTTTTTCATATAAGCTTTCAAAATAATCTTTCCATCTTTTTAGCACACATTCTTCTCCTTTTAGAAAACTGCCATCCTGGTTTCTGATATTACTGAGTTTCGATGATGTTTGTTGACCTCTCACAAATTTTATAGATTTCCAAAAGAATTTTATATTCTGCTGGAAATTATCAGATAACCTACTATTAAATTTATCCCTATCATTCTCTTTCTCTCTTTTGCAACTCGTTTATACCTTTTATATTCATTCTTTGCCATTTTTACATCCTCATCCGTTGCCCTCTAGAATATAGTATCAAAGAGAAAGACAGTGAAGACTCACACAATATGTACATTGGCACTGCTACACTGTATTAAAATATTAAAATGAATGTTATTTTTATTGCTTTAGTATACTGTCAAATATTTATTGAAAAAAAAAAGAAGCACATAGAGAGTAAGCCATTTGTGACAACCATTGTTAGTTTATTTATTATTTAGATGATTTAACGCAGGTAGGGAATACAGGCTCTTGGTCTAATTTCAAAATTAGACCATGAGCTTATTTTAAAACCCAAGCACTACAAAAAATTAAGTTTTTTTTTTTCTTATTTTTACACTAACATTGATTGCATGTTGGTGTAAAAATATGAAAAAAAAAACTCTCAGTTAGACTATATGTTTATAAGTGTGAAATAGTTAATTGTTAATTAAGGAGTTAATGAGTAATTAGTTAATTAGTTGCTTAGATGTTGATTAGTTGATTTTTATAAGTAAGGCTGTAAGCAGTTATTTATAATTAAAGTATTATTGGCGTGTTAGGCCTGCCGTCCCATAGGTAAGCTGCCTCCTTTGTTGCTTAGATGTAATCCCAGGTGTGAGATCGTTTCAGCCGAACCTTTTTATAATGACGCTCGTTTGTTTGCACATCTTGTTTGTTGTTTGGACACATTGTTATCAAAACAGTACTGTTAGTTGATGCACACATAGAACAGTCGTAGGACGCAGACGTGGCGCAGGCGTGGCGCAGGCACATGTCTCTTCCACGTCTGTTTCATACAAAACATATGAAATACGTCACGACGCAAAACACGCAGACGACAGATTCGTGTCTGCGTCCTATTGCAAAACATACACAAAAAATGGGGAGCGGGCGCAAACGGGTAAGAAAAGGAGTGCGAGAAGCGCAAGTGCCTGCCGGGCGGCCGATACTCCCGCCGCTGTGGTGTCACACTCACACATTCATAGTCATCTCTCGTGACGACCAGCGTCGCATTCGTGCCTCGTGTTTTCTGTATGTTTTAAAAAGTTGCAACTGCTCCCCATCTGTACCCCATCCTCGTGTGGCGTCTTTTCTGTGTCCAGAACCTTAGACAGTTACACTTGATTAGTGGGTGTATATAACATTGAAAGTTTCTATTATTATTAAGTACATACTGATCTATTATTAATATGAAGATACCGATGACCATGCAAAGTGTAGAAGTAAAAGTAGGAAAGTGGACCCCAGGCATCTTGAGACGTATATGGGACAGACCCTCAAATAATGATGATGACGTGCATGAGATTTTTTTTTAGGCTTTTTAAGCTGTTTGGTAACTATCTTCTATTATTCTTTAAAGGTGTAGCAGATGGTGTAGGTGGATGGCGTGCTTATGGCATTGACCCGGGAGAGTTTTCCTCCTATCTCATGAAGACCTGTGAACGGCTGGTTCAAATGGGACACTTCAAGCTCACAGAACCGGGTGATTTACTAGCGAAGTCTTACTATGAACTGTTAGAACATAAAAAACCAATATTAGGTTTGTATACATTATGAACTTTGTCACGAATCAACAAGTAAAGTGCTAGAAGACGGATGATAGCAAAAGTGACAGTTGAATGACTGCTAAGAGAACCGGCGATAAAAACGTAGGTAACAGGCAGATTATTTCTACCGACTGCCATGGTATATGAAAGCATGAACAGTACCCACTACAATACTACATTACTCCTCAAGGCCTGATATGAATAAAATATTGTAAACAATTTGTAAATATTGTGGGCCATTTTTTCCATTGCCATTTTTTCTCCGTCTAGCCCAAAGTAAGCTACTATAGCTTGTAGTTTGAGATTTAGACAACTGATTAACATACACAATAAACACTACAACTCCAAAGCAAAAATTTGCGGATCTCACAATATTTGTCCCTACACGCGATTCGAACCCGAAACCTCAGCGCGGCAGTCGCATACATCTTAATCTTAACAATATTATAAATGCGAAAGTTTGTATGGATGTTTATTACTCTTTCACGTAGAAACCACTGAATGGATTTAAATGAAACTTTACAATCATATAGCTTAAACATCAGAATAACACAGAGGCTACTTTTATCCCGGGAACAAGTTCCTGTGGGAAACGGGAACTGGAAAACTTCACTACGCAGGCGAAGCCGCGGGCGTCAACTAGTAGTATTATAAATGCGAAAGTTGTGTGGCTGTTTGTTACTCTTTCACGTAAAAACTACTGAATAGTTTTTAATGAAACTTTACAATGATGTTGCTTATACATCAGAATAACACATAGGCTACTGTTTATGCCGGGAACAAGTTTCTGAGGGGAACGGTAACGGGAAAACTTCTCTACGCGGGCGAAGCCGCGCGCGTCAACTAGTAGCACATACGTGACTAATGCAGTCAGAAATCAAAATGAATAATTTGTTATCTTTTCTTTAACATTTTGAGGACCATGAATATTAGGAATAGGTATTAGGGTATCATCGTCATTCAAGAATTATTCCACGTTTTAGGAATGTCACGCCTAACTGAAATTCCATTCATGCACTTTTTTAATACATCTTTCTTAATTTCGACCAGAATTACTTTTGTTGCTGCGTGTTCAAATTTAATTTTATTGCAGGTAGTAGCACAGCATGTGTAATGATCCTCGACCGCTCAGAGAGCGTAATGCGCGCGGCGAACATTGGCGACAGTGGGTACATGGTTGTAAGGGACGGTCGAGTGGTTCACCGGTCCCATGAACAACAACACTACTTCAATACGCCCTATCAGCTCAGTCTGCCACCGCCAGGGCATGACCGGAATGTGCTAAGTGACAGGTATCTATGAAACTACTACTACTTATTGTACAGCACAAAAATGCTATGATGTGATGAAATGTGGGCGTATGTATGCCTCTGCCAACCCTTTATAGATAAAGGCCTGAAAGATAAGTATACTGAATCAATTATAAAGCATTTATAAATTTAATGATTGCTTGGGCAATCTTGACAATGTACAGATTTTTTAATTGCAGATAGGTATATGACGTAATTTCTTTATTATACCGAAATAAAATTACTAAATGTTACACAATAATAATATGTAATGATTCTTGCCTTCAAAAAAAGTGAAAACCGTCAGTGATTTCCGTTATAGTTATATTGCTGAATATAGCATTGTATTTCCGTTGGTACCGTAATGGTCAGATTGAAAAGAGCCCAGTTACTAAGCCGATGTTGGACACAGAAAGGAATCTGGTCTCTTCCGCGTCTGTTTCATACAAAATGTATAGAAACGTCGCGATGCAAAGCACATGGAAAAGACAGGGCGCGAACACGACGGTTTTGCGTCTGGGTCCTATTGTAAAACATACAACCGGAACCGGACGCGAGCGGGCGAGGAAAGAGAAGAGGTGCTGGCGGGATACCGAGAAGCCGGGTCTCTCGCGTCACTCTCACACACAGGCAGCCATACCGTCATGTCTCGCGACGGCGAGCGTCAAGTCCGTGCCCTGTCTTATCAATATGTTTTAAAAAGACGCAACGGCGTCCTGCCTCTGCTATGTCCTCATCTTTCTGTGTCCAGCGCCTAAGGTGTCGTATATGAGAGGTTGGCCATGTACCATACCCAATCATGGGCTATGTTGTAAAAGCAATGTGCGAATAGCGGCATTGATCAAGCTGATTTAAAAATGGCAGTGTAGTAACTGTCCAAAGAGAGTTATTTATGAATTTGTTTTTCTCGTGTAGTACTCAGTGGCTTAAGAAACGTGCTTTATCGTAATTTTCTCGATGTTGTTATCATAATATGCAGAGCAATAGGTTACTTGCTATAATGATGTAGGAGATCATATCATATCGTAGCGAAGTTTTCTGTAATAAATGCTTTAAACTTCTTTCACCATGGCTGTCCTCAGATGAGTTACCTTTTGCTTTGAAAGGCACGTTAAGCCACTGGTCCCGGTTGCCAGTGACATATCAGTCGATAAGTGAAGTTTAAGACAGTATGGGTGGAATGCAAAATTTCAACATCAGGTAGTCACAATTAGCGCCTGTCCATTTCAACACGGCAATAGGCTCACCACCTATTACATGAAACAGTAACAAATTGTGAATTGGGGCCTATAGTATACCTCTGCCTACCCCTTCGTGGATAAAGGCGTGGCTATGTAGTACTCATTTCATAATACATCATAACAATATATTTTTAAATCTTTTGTTACAATAAGACATGTTTAATTTTGTGGCTAACCATCAGTAATCAATTGAGAACATACCAGCCGCTAATCTTGGAAAAATACAATACGTTGCTTTCTGTGTAAAATATTTTTGTACAAAAATACCTAGCAGGTGTTGTCGAACCAAAGTCCCTTCCTTAATCACGTTTCGACATCAATTTTAAGGTTCTACTCAAACCAATCTAATCAAACATACGGTAGTTTTAGTTTTAAACACTAAAGTTTAGAAAAGTCTTCCTTCCTTGAAGTTTCCTTCGCTACGATGGTGAAGGACGCGTTACTTGTTTGAAGTTAGACAAAGAGGCATCTAATAAAAAAAAACATAAAATGTACAGTTTTGTACACTTGTTCTCGTTGAGCTTGATGTGGTAGTACGAGTGCAAACATGTACAGTATTACGAGACTGTACATAATTCGTTTTGAAAATTTTGCGCTAAAAAAAAATCTAATCATGAACGTTCAGAAACAAAATAAAAAAAAAATTATGTGTCCAATGCAGTGACGTTTTCACAACTTTATAGTATAGACTATAGTAGTAGTGTCACATTGCTGTTATTGCGTAATTAGGAACAGCAAACAAAATCTAATAAATGTTATAAACACCGTAAACCAAGTAAAAATTATCTATAAACTGTCTCAAGCTGTCAACTAACCTTACATGGCTAACATACCCCCACCGTGACAGCTCTGACACATGTGGCTTTGTTATATAATTAGAACATTCCCACCCGCACGTCTCGATTTATTTTTAACTTTAACAGATAACGAGGGGTGTTAAAAGTTTAACCTGTAATTCTGTGTGTGTCTTTTTGTGACATCATAGCTCCGAACAGTTGGACCAATTTCGATGCTGATTGTTTCGTTCCTTAGCTCTAAATTTTGAATTTCTTCAGATCATTTCCTAGGTAAAGAGGTATCTCACCAAAGTCCTATGTTGGTTAGTCTATCAATTACGCCTTATCCCCGAAGGGGTGACAGAGGTATATTATACACCCACTTTTCACCATATGTATTCATGTACCACATCATAAATGGTGAACCCATTGGCGTGGTAAAATAGACAGAAGCAGGTTGTGACTACCTGCTGCTAAAAATTTTAAGCCGCCCATAAGACCTTCAACTTGACTTGACGACTGCCATGTTACTGGCAACCGGGACAACGGCTTAACGTGCCTTCTGAAGCACGGAAACGCTCGCAATTGTATACGCCACAAAGTGGTCACCCATCCGTGAGCAGCCATAGCCCATAACCAAAGTTGCTTAACGCAGTGATCGTTTACAGAACACTGAGTCCGCGGGGACACGAGCGATTCACACAAGTCCTATTTTCTTTTTTTTCGTACACAATTAACAATAAAATTGTGTTCGAATATAAATTAAAATTACAGCAACAATCATGCAGAGTCAATTAACAGATACATTAATGTCAATAATATGTCAGTAAATATTCATAATATTAATTCATATATACAATAAAAAGAACAAGACTAAAAACTCTATCACATATACCATATATCCCAACCAGTCATTATCCTCACAACGATTCATGATCTATGTTAGACATCACTTAGACTTAGGTCCATATTCCAGAACGTTTCTCAATACTCAATCAACGCTTGAGGCTAGATTTTACCTTATAAAATCTACTCTCAAGCGTCGATTGAGTATTTAGTAACGTTCTGGAATACGGGCCTTATTTACTAAGTGATCACAACTCATCAACTGAATAGAGGCTCCTATTTAACATAAATGTTTTGAGATTTCTCGTAAAAGATTCAGTGTATAGAGTACTCTTTAAATTCTGAGGCAACTTATCAAAAACACGAACTGCTTGGTACTGAGGACCATGCTGCACAACGTTCAAGCGTATTGATGTGATATTTGGTATACTGTTACTTTGATGGTATTTCCACCGCGACATGATAACCTGGAACTTGCTTTTGCATCAAGTAGACTGCGTCGCAGCGTCTCTGCAAGATACTCGACTCCTCAGAAAATTACAGCATTATCATCATCATCCGAGCGTCTGTCCCAGTTGCGTCTCGCGACGCCCGGGGTCCGCTTTCCTACATTTTCTCCTCCACTTCGCACGGTCTTCGGCATCCCCTGTAGTGAGACCATTGGCACGCATGTCATCCCTTACGACGTCAAGCCAGCACTTCTTGGGTCTTCCCCTCTTACCGGGACCCGGCGGGGCTGACATGGCCAGACATTTGTTACCTACGTAGCCCGGCGGTTGCCGCAAGACGTGACCATACCAACGAAGGCGACACTCTTGCAACTTGTCTGCAATGTCACGGACGTGAAGGCTGCCGCGGATGCGAGAGTTTCTCACGCGGTCCATCCGCGTGACCCCACACATCCACCGCAGCATCTTTATTTCCGTGACACGCAGCTCCTGCTTGTGTCGCTCCAATATCGGCCACGTCTCACTGCCATGTAAAAGGACAGGTCTAATAATGGTTTTGTAGACCTGTCCCTTCAACCGGATCGGCATTTTAGGGTCACAAATGACACCGGTCATCTCCCGCCATTTGGCCCACGCGGCACCTGTGTGAACCTGGCACCCTACTTGCAAAAATAAATTTTTTTTTTGCGTATTCTTGATAAGGTTGGTAAGTAGTTGATTGTAGTAAAAAAATTTTTGTTTGTAGTTGAACCGAAAAAAAATTATGGATAAACCAAAAATAGCCAAACCCCGGATTTATAAAAAATCAATTCTATCGGTTGATTTGTATGAAGAATCGTTAGTAGTTGATTGTAGTGAACGAATTTTCGTTTGTAGTTAATTATAAAAAAAAAAAAAATTTTTTTTTTGATAATAGTTACCTGTTATTAAACCTTTTACCTAATTTGAGGTTTGTAGTGAAAGAACTTTTAAGTCTGTTAGAAGAGAAATTCATTAGAATCGATGAAGTTGAGTAAAACTCGTTTTCGAGCGATCTTCACTGAATAATTACTACAATCTATATATACTACAAACGTCAAATATGACTAAAACATGCACGTACAGGTTTGTAGTGGAGGAATTTTCGATTGTAGTAGGACGAAAATTGATTGAGATCGATCAAGTTGAGTAAAACTCGTTTTCCCGAAATCTGGACAAATTACTCCGGTTGCGAAGATTGGACGACTACTACATACGTCAAATATGACTCAAACATGCACGTAGAGGTTTGTAGTGGAGGAATTTTCGATTGTAGTAGGACGAAAATTGATTGAAATCGATCAAGTTGAGTAAAAACCCGTTTTCTCAGAATCTGGACTGAATTACTCCGGTTGCGAAGATTGGACGACTACTACAAATGTCAAAAATGACTCAAACATGCTCGTAGAGATTTGTAGTGGAAGAATTTTCGGTTGTAGTAGAACGAAAATTGATTGAGATCGATCAATATAAGTAAAACTCGTTTTCTCAGAATCTGGACTGAATTACTCCGGTTGCGAAGATTGGACGACTACTACAAACGTCAAATATGACTCTAACATGCTCGTAGAGGTTTGTAGTGGAGGAATTTTCGATTGTAGTAGGACGAAAATTGATTGAGATCGATCAAGTTGAGTAAAAACCCGTTTTCTCAGAATCTGGACTGAACTACTCCGGTTGCGAAGATTGGACGACTACTACAAACGTCAAAAATGAATCAAACATGCTCGTAGAGGTTTGTAGTGGAAGAATTTTCGATTGTAGTAGAACGAAAATTGATTGAGATCGATCAAATTGAGTAAAACTCGTTTTCGAGCGATCTCGACTGAATTACTTCAGTTGTGAAGACTGGACGACTACTACAAACGTCAAAAATGACTCTAAGATGCTCGTTGAGGTTAGTAGTGGAAGAATTTTTGATTGTAGTAAAAAACAAATTGATTGAGATCGATCAAATTGAGTAAAACTCGTTTTCGAGTGATCTCGACTGAATTACTCCAGTTGTGAAGATTGGACGACTACTACAAACGTCAAAAATGACTCGAAGATGCTCGTAGAGGTTAGTAGTGGAAGAATTTTCGATTGTAGTAGAACGAAAATTGACTGAGATCGATCAAAATGAGTAAAACTCGTTTTCGAGCGATCTCGACTGAATTACTCCAGTTGTGAAGATTGGACGACTACTACAAACGTCAAAAATGACTCAAACATGCTCGTAGAGGTTAGTAGTGGAAGAATTTTCGATTGTAGTAAAAAAAAATGATTAAGATCGATCAAGATAAGTAAAACTCGTTTTCGAGCGATCTCGACTAAATTACTCCAGTTGTGAAGATTGGACGACTACTACAAACGTCAAAAATGACTCGAAGATGCTCGTAGAGGTTAGTAGTGGAAGAATTTTCGATTGTAGTAGGACGAAAATTGATTGAGATCGATCAAGTTGAGTAAAACTCGTTTTCTCAGAATCTGGACTGAATTACTCCGGTTGCGAAGATTGGACGACTACTACAAACGTCAAATATGACTCTAACATGCTCGTAGAGGTTTGTAGTGGAGGAATTTTCGATTGTAGTAGGACGAAAATTGATTGAGATCGATCAAGTTGAGTAAAAACCCGTTTTCTCAGAATCTGGACTGAACTACTCCGGTTGCGAAGATTGGACGACTACTACAAACGTCAAAAATGAATCAAACATGCTAGTAGAGGTTTGTAGTGGAGGAATTTTCGATTGTAGTAGGACGAAAATTGATTGAGATCGATCAAGTTGAGTAAAACTCGTTTTCTGAGAATCTGGACTGAATTACTTCGGTTGCGAAGATTGGACGACTACTACAAATGTCAAAAATGACTCAAACATGCTCGTAGAGGTTTGTAGTGGAGGAATTTTCGATTGTAGTAGAACGAAAATTGATTGAGATCGAACAAGTTGAGTAAAACTCGTTTTCTCAGAATCTGGACTGAATTACTCCGGTTGCGAAGATTGGACGACTACTACAAACGTCAAAAATGACTCTAACATGCTCGTAGAGGTTTGTAGTGGAGGAATTTTCGATTGTAGTAGAACGAAAATTGATTGAGATCGATCAAGTTGAGTAAAACTCGTTTTCTCAGAATCTGGACTGAATTACTCCGGTTGCGAAGATTGGACGACTACTACAAACGTCAAAAATGACTCTAACATGCTCGTAGAGGTTTGTAGTGGAGGAATTTTCGATTTTAGTAGGACGAAAATTGATTGAGATCGATCAAGTTGAGTAAAACTCGTTTTCTGAGAATCTGGACTGAATTACTCCGGTTGCGAAGATTGGACGACTACTACAAACGTCAAAAATGACTCTAACATGCTCGTAGAGGTTTGTAGTGAAGGAATTTTCCATTGTAGTAGAACGAAAATTGATTGAGATCGATCAAGTTGAGTAAAACTCGTTTTCTCAGAATCTGGACTGAATTACTCCGGTTGCGAAGATTGGACGACTACTACAAACGTCCAATATGACTCAAACATGCTAGTAGAGGTTTGTAGTGGAGGAATTTTCGATTGTAGTAGGACGAAAATTGATTGAGATCGATCAAGTTGAGTAAAACTCGTTTACTCAGAATCTGGAGTGAATTACTCCGGTTGCGAAGATTGGACTACTACTAAAAATGTCAAAAATGACTCAAACATGCTCGTAGAGGTTTGTAGTGGAGGAATTTTCGATTGTAGTAGGACGAAAATTGATTGAGATCGATCAAGTTGAGTAAAACTCGTTTTCGAGCGATCTTCACTGAATTACTCCGGTTGCGAAGATTAGACGACTACTACAAACGTCAAAAATGACTCAAACATGCTAGTAGAGGTTTGTAGTGGAGGAATTTTCGATTGTAGTAGGACGAAAATTGATTGAGATCGATCAAGTTGAGTAAAAACCCGTTTTCTCAGAATCTGGACTGAATTAATTCATTAGAATCGATGAAGTTGAGTAAAACTCGTTTTCGAGCGATCTTCACTGAATTACTCCGGTTGTGAAGATTGGATGACTACTACAAACGTCAAATATGACTCAAACATGCACGTAGAGGTTTGTAGTGGAGGAATTTTCGATTGTAGTAGGACGAAAATAGATTGAGATCGATCAAGTTGAGTAAAACTCGTTTACTCATAATCTGGACTGAATTACTCCGGTTGCGAAGATTGGACGACTACTACAAACGTCAAAAATGCCTCAAACATGCTCGTAGAGGTTTGTAGTGGAGGAATTTTCGATTGTAGTAGGACGACAATTGATTGAGATCGATCAAGTTGAGTAAAACCAGTTTTCTCAGAATCTGGACTGAATTACTCCGGTTGCGAAGATTGGACGACTACTACAAACGTCAAAAATGACTCTAACATGCTCGTAGAGGTTTGTAGTGGAGGAATTTTCGATTGTAGTAGGACGAAAATTGATTGAGATCGATCAAGTTGAGTAAAACTCGTTTTCTCAGAATCTGGACTGAATTACTCCGG
The DNA here is from genome assembly GCA_948477245.1 of Thumatha senex. Taxonomy (NCBI): domain Eukaryota; kingdom Metazoa; phylum Arthropoda; class Insecta; order Lepidoptera; family Erebidae; genus Thumatha; species Thumatha senex. Next base: position 13,092,805 of record OX419735.1, read on the forward strand.
TTGCGAAGATTGGACAACTACTACAAATGTCAAAAATGACTCAAACATGCTCGTAGAGATTTGTAGTGGAAGAATTTTCGGTTGTAGTAGAACGAAAATTGATTGAGATCGATCAATATAAGTAAAACTCGTTTTCGAGCGATCTCGACTGAATTACTCCAGTTGTGAAGATTGGACGAATACTACAAACGTCAAAATGGACTCGAAGATGCTCGTAGAGGTTAGTAGTGGAAGAATTTTCGATTGTAGTAGAACGAAAATTGATTGAGATCGATCAAATTGAGTAAAACTCGTTTTCGAGCGATCTCGACTGAATTACTCCAGTTGTAAAGATTGGACGAATACTACAAACGTCAAAAATGACTCGAAGATGCTCGTAGAGGTTAGTAGTGGAAAAATTTTCGATTGTAGTAGAACGAAAATTTATTGAGATCGATCAAGTTGAGTTAAACTCGTTTTCGAGCGATCTTGACTGAATTACTCCAGTTGTGAAGATTGGACGACTACTACAAACGTCAAAAATGACTCAAACATGCTAGTAGAGGTTTGTAGTGGAGGAATTTTCGATTGTAGTAGGACGAAAATTGATTAAGATCGATCAAGTTGAGTAAAACTCGTTTTCGAGCGATCTTCACCGAATTACTCCAGTTGTGAAGATTGGACGAATACTACAAACGTCAAAAATGACTCGAAGATGCTTGTAGAGGTTTGTAGTGGAGGAATTTTCGATTGTAGTAGAACGAAAATTGATTGAGATCGATCAATATAAGTAAAGCTCGTTTTCGAGCGATCTCGACTGAATTACTCCAGTTGTGATGATTGGACGAATACTACAAACGTCAAAAATGACTCGAAGATGATCGTAGAGGTTAGTAGTGGAAGAATTTTCGATTGTAGTAGAACGAAAATAGATTGAGATCGATCAAATTGAGTAAAACTCGTTTTCGAGCGATCTCGACCGAATTACTCCAGTTGTAAATATTGGACAAATACTACAAACGTCTAAAATGACTCAAACATGCTAGTAGAGGTTTGTAGTGGAGGAATTTTCGATTGTAGTAGGACGAAAATTGATTGAGATCGATCAAATTGAGTAAAAACCCGTTTTCTCAGAATCTGGACTGAATTACTCCGGTTGCGAAGACTGGACGACTACTACAAACGTCAAATATGACTCAAACATGCTAGTAGAGGTTTGTAGTGGAGGAATTTTCGATTGTAGTAGGACGAAAATTGATTGAGATCGATCAAGTTGAGTAAAACTCGTTTTCGAGCGATCGACTGAATTACTCCAGTTGTGAAGATTGGACGACTACTACAAAAGTAAAAAATGATTAGAAGATGCTCGTAGAGGTTTGTAGTGGAGGAATTTTCGATTGTAGTAGGACGAAAATTGATTGAGATCGATCAAGTTGAGTAAAACTCGTTTTCTGAGAATCTGGACTGAATTACTCCGGTTGCGAAGATTGGACGACTACTACAAATGTCAAAAATGACTCAAACATGCTCGTAGAGGTTTGTAGTGGAGGAATTTTCGATTGTAGTAGAACGAAAATTGATTGAGATCGATCAAGTTGAGTAAAACTCGTTTCTCAGAATCTGGACTGAATTACTCCGGTTGCGAAGATTGGACGACTACTACAAACGTCAAAAATGACTCTAGCATGCTCGTAGAGGTTTGTAGTGGAGGAATTTTCGATTGTAGTAGGACGAAAATTGATTGAGATCGATCAAGTTGAGTAAAACTCGTTTTCTGAGAATCTGGACTGAATTACTCCGGTTGCGAAGATTGGACGACTACTACAAACGTCAAAAATGACTCGAAGATGATCGTAGAGGTTAGTAGTGGAAGAATTTTCGATTGTAGTAGAACGAGAATAGATTGAGATCGATCAAATTGAGTAAAACTCGTTTTCGAGCGATCTCGACCGAATTACTCCAGTTGTAAATATTGGACAAATACTACAAACGTCAAAAATGACTCAAACATGCTCGTAGAGGTTTGTGATGGAGGGATTTTCGATTTTAGTAGAACTAAAATTTATTGAGATCGATCAGATTAAAACTCGTTTTCTCGGAATCTGGACTGAATTACTCCGGTTGCGAAGATTGGACGACTATTATAAACGTCAAAAATAGCTGGAAGATGTTCGAAGAGGTTAGTAGTGGAAGAATTTTCGATTGTAGTTGATCGAAAATTGGTCGAGATCGATCAAGTTGAGTAAAAGTAGTTCTGGAGCGATTTTCACTGAATTACTCCGGTTGTGAAGATTAGACGACTACTACAAACGTCAAAAATGACTCAAACATGCCCGAATATTAAATAATTTTCGATAGTTCTAAAACAACTTTTTTTTTTTTTTTTTTTTTTTTTTGTCGCGGGGAATGCGTTTACGCGCCGTCAACCCTGCTTCGGGGGCAGCACGGATGGTGTGTGGGACTCCCGGCCCTTTGGGGGCCGTCCTACCCACTAAACCCCGCGGTGTTCCACCTTCTTCCCAACCGGGTCGCAGGATAGGCCTGAGGGCTATTCACTTCGACCCGGCTAAGGGAATGCCCCAAGATGAGGCTCTCCTCGGGGGGTCAGATGTGCTGTCCCCCACGATCTCCCGGAGGAGATTAGTTTGTGCCCGCTTTAGCCGTCCCCAAACGTCCCCGTGAGAACAGAGAGCGGCGGAGAGAGGTCGAGCGGGCACTTGAAGGCACCCCGGAACACGAGGGGTGCCAGCCGCCTGAAGGCCATTGTGAACGGGGTCCCCCGACCTTCCGTCCACGGCCATTATCTAGTCTGCGGCGATCCGGGACTACACCCGGCGCCGCCCTCGCAATTGCCGGTGGGACGGGAGCGTGCGTCCTGCTCGCTCCCGAACCCGCAGCTCCTCTCTTTTTGCCGCCATCACCTCGCTGGCGAAGGAGGCGACGGCGGCCCAGCATTGTCGGCTGCCGGCCATGGCTTGCACCACGGCCGGCAGCGACAAATCCATCCCAACAATGCCCCTGAGGGTCTAAAACAACTTGAATTTCGGTAAAATTAATTGAGAAAATCCCGATAGGAGCGGGAGAAATTTTGATAGTTGTTAAAAAAAGTTAAATTTAGGTGGTAAAAAAAAGATGAACTTGTGTGTGGTAAAAAAGAGAACGGCATCTTGTTCATTGAAATGAACAAGATGCCGTTCTCGTTAAAAAAGATAAAACGATTACTACAAAGGGCAGAATCGAGTGAGGAAGATCTGTAGAGGTTAGTGGTGGAAGAATTTTTCTCCGTTCATATTTTTTCATGGGGAGATTTCAGTCACTATCACTACATATTATAAAACAAAGTCGTTTTTCGCTGTCTGACCCTATGTATGCTTAGATCTTTAAAAATACGCAACGATTTTCGATGCAGTTTTTTTTTAAATAGATAGAGTGATTCTTATAGAAGGTTTTTATGTATATTTCGTTAAGTTTTTGTATACATTAACTTAATTATAACGATATATGTAGGCGGTGTCGGAAAATATGAGCCGTCTGGGTGCTTTTAACGTAAACGCTGCCTAAACCCTTTGAGATATAACAAAATAATGTATTGTGGAATTGTGTATCTAATATAGGTCCACAAAAAAGTCCGCGACGCTATTTGTCTATCTCTTAAGGATAACGTACTATATCCATTTTAATACTTAAAAAAACAATAATAATAAAGCGATTATTTAAAGGCTATTTACACAAATAGATTATTAATTCTTATCATTTTTAATATGTTAGTTGGTTTCAGCATTTTATGCAGATTATTTTGTCCCTTTACACTTCGCAAATTAAATGAATATCTTCGGCGATATGGCAATATCAAAAATTGCGCATATAAATTAATTTCGTGTAACAATAATTGACAGGTCCGTGCGTGCGCGGGCGTAAGTACGTGAGAAACAAAGTCGATTTTGGCTGTATGTCCCTATGTATACTTGATCTTTAAAACTACGCTTCGAATGTCTATGCAGTTTTTTTTTAATAGATAGTGATTCATAGAGAAGGTTTTTAAATATATTTTATTAAATTTTTGTATACATTAACTTAATTATAACGATGTATGTTGGCGGTGTCGGAAAAAAATAAACCGTCTGGGAGCTTTTAACGAAAACGCTGCCTAAACCCTTTAAGATATAACAAAATAATGTATTGTCGAATTATGTATCTAATATAGGTCTACAAAAAAGTCCGCAACGGTATATGTCTATCTCTTAAGGATACCGTACTATATCCATTTTGATACTTTAAAAAAACAGCAATAATAAAGCGGTAATTTAAATGCTATTTACACAAATATCCCTATCATTTTTAATATGTTAGTTGGTTTCAGCATTTTAAGAAGATTATTTTGTCCCTTTACACTTTGCAGATTAAATGAATATCTTAGGCGATATGGCAATATCAAAAAAATGCGCAAAGAAATTAATTTCGTGTAACAAAAATTCGACCGGGCCGTGCGGATGCGGGCGTAGTAGGTACTTGAGAGCGGAGAAGTAATCAAGTAATTTGGAAAATATTTATACATTATCGTGAAATTAATATAAGACTGGGATTAAATGGGTGCCACGGGGTTCGAAGTATGTCACGGGCGAAGCCGGGCGGGTCAGCTAGTGAAATAATATGGATAAACCAAGTAGGACTGAGCCCGGGATCCTTGGAATCAGCGTCGGGAGCGCTAACCACTGTAATACGACCACCCATATCCGCAATCTTGCGAGATGTTACTACAATCGAAAATTCTTCCACTACTAACCTCTACGAGCATCTTCGAGTCATTTTTGACGTTTGTATTAGTCGTCCAATCTTCACAACTGGAGTAATTCAGTCGAGATCGCTCGAAAACGAGTTTTACTCAACTTGATCGATTTCAATAAATTTTCGTTTACTACAATCGAAAATTCTTCCACTACTAACCTCTACGAGCATGTTTGAGTCATTTTTGACGTTTGTAGTAGTCGTCCAATCTTCACAACCGGAGTCATTCAGTGAAGATCGTTCGAAAACGAGTTTTACTCAACTTTATCGATCTCAATAAATTTTCGTCCTACTACAATCGAAAATTCCTCCACTACAAACATCTACGAGCATGTTTGAGTTATTTTTTACTTTTGTAGTAGTCGACCAATCTTCACAACCGGAGTAATTCAGTGACGATCGCTCGAAAACCAGTTTTACTCAACTTGATCGATCTCAATCAATTTTCGTTCCACTACAATCGAAAATTCTTCCACCACTAACCTCTACGAGCATCGTCGAGTCATTTTTGACGTTTGTAGTAGTCGTCCAATCTTCACAACTGGAGTAATTCAGTCGAGATCGCTCGAAAACGAGTTTTACTAATCTTGATCGATCTCAATCAATTTTCGTTCTACTACAATCGAAAATTCTTCCACTACTAACCTCTACGAGCATGTTTGAGTCATTTTTGACGTTTGTAGTAGTCGTCCAATCTTCGCAACCGGAGTAATTTGTCCAGATTCCGGGAAAACGAGTTTTACTCAACTTGATCGATCTCAATAAATTTTCGTCCTACTAAAATCGAAAATTCCTCCACTACAAACCTCTACTAGCATGATTGAGTCGTTTTTGACGTTTGTAGTAGTCGTCCAATCTTCACAACAGGAGTAATTCAGTGAAGATCGTTCGAAAACGAGTTTTACTCAACTTTATCGATCTCAATCAATTTTCGTCCTACTACAATCGAAAATTCCTCCACTACAAACATCTACGAGCATGTTTGAGTCATAGTTGACGTTTGTAGTAGTCGACCAATCTTCACAACCGGAGTAATTCAGTGACGATCGCTCGAAAACGAGTTTTACTCAACTTGATCGATCTCAATCAATTTTTGTTCCACTACAATCGAAAATTCTTCCACCACTAACCTCTACGAGCATCTTCGAGTCATTTTTGACGTTTGTAGTAGTCGTCCAATCTTCACAACAGGAGTAATTCAGTGAAGATCGTTCGAAAACGAGTTTTACTCAACTTTATCGATCTCAATCAATTTTCGTCCTACTACAATCGAAAACTCCTCCACTACAAACATCTACGAGCATGTTTGAGTCATAGTTGACGTTTGTAGTAGTCGACCAATCTTCACAACCGGAGTAATTCAGTGACGATCGCTCGAAAACGAGTTTTACTCAACTTGATCGATCTCAATCAATTTTCGTTCCACTACAATCGAAAATTCTTCCACCACTAACCTCTACGAGCATCGTCGAGTCATTTTTGACGTTTGTAGTAGTCGTCCAATCTTCACAACTGGAGTAATTCAGTCGAGATCGCTCGAAAACGAGTTTTACTAATCTTGATCGATCTCAATCAATTTTCGTTCTACTACAATCGAAAATTCTTCCACTACTAACCTCTACGAGCATGTTTGAGTCATTTTTGACGTTTGTAGTAGTCGTCCAATCTTCGCAACCGGAGTAATTTGTCCAGATTCCGGGAAAACGAGTTTTACTCAACTTGATCGATCTCAATAAATTTTCGTCCTACTAAAATCGAAAATTCCTCCACTACAAACCTCTACTAGCATGATTGAGTCGTTTTTGACGTTTGTAGTAGTCGTCCAATCTTCACAACAGGAGTAATTCAGTGAAGATCGTTCGAAAACGAGTTTTACTCAACTTTATCGATCTCAATCAATTTTCGTCCTACTACAATCGAAAACTCCTCCACTACCAACATCTACGAGCATGTTTGAGTCATAGTTGACGTTTGTAGTAGTCGACCAATCTTCACAACCGGAGTAATTCAGTGACGATCGCTCGAAAACGAGTTTTACTCAACTTGATCGATCTCAATCAATTTTCGTTCCACTACAATCGAAAATTCTTCCACCACTAACCTCTACGAGCATCTTCGAGTCATTTTTGACGTTTGTAGTAGTCGTCCAATCTTCACAACTGGAGTAATTCAGTCGAGATCGCTCGAAAACGAGTTTTACTCGATTTGATCGATCTCAATCAATTTTCGTTCTACTACAATCGAAAATTCTTCCACTACTAACCTCTACGAGCATCTTCTAATCATTTTTTACTTTTGTAGTAGTCGTCCAATCTTCACAACCGGAGTAATTCAGTCGAGATCGCTCGAAAACGAGTTTTACTTATCTTGATCGATCTCAATCAATTTTCGTTCTACTACAATCGAAAATTCTTCCACTACTAACCTCTACGAGCATGTTTGAGTCATTTTTGACGTTTGTAGTAGTCGTCCAATCTTCACAAGTGGAGTAAGTCAGTCGAGATCGCTCGAAAACGAGTTTTACTTATCTTGATCGATCTCAATCAATTTTCGTTCTACTACAATCGAAAATTCTTCCACTACTAACCGCTACGAGCATCTTCGAGTCATTTTTGACGTTTGTAGTATTTGTCCAATCTTCACAACTGGAGTAATTCAGTCAAGATCGCTCGAAAACGAGTTTTACTCAACTTGATCGATCTCAATCAATTTACGTCCTACTACAATCGAAAATACCTCCACTACAAACCTCTACGAGCATGTTTGAGTCATATTTGACGTTTGTAGTAGTCGTCCAATCTTCGCAACCGGAGTAATTCAGTCCAGATTCTGAGAAAACGGGTTTTTACTTAACTTGATCGATCTCAATCAATTTTCGTCCTACTACAATCGAAAATTCCTCCACTACAAACCTCTACGAGCATGTTTGAGTCATTTTTGACGTTTGTAGTAGTCGTCCAATCTTCGCAACCGGAGTAATTCAGTCCAGATTCCGGGAAAACGAGTATTACTCAACTTGATCGATCTCAATAAATTTTCGTTATACTAAAATTGAAAATTCCTCCACTTCAAACCTCTACGAGCATGTTTGAGTCATTTTTGACGTTTGTAGTAGTCGTCCAATCTTCACAACCGGAGTAATTCGGTGAAGAGCGCTCGAAAACGAGTTTTACTCAACTTGATCGATCTCAATCAATTTTCGTCCTACTATAATCGAAAATTCCTCCACTACAAACCTCTACTAGCATGTTTGAGTCATTTTTGACGTTTGTAGTAGTCGTCCAATCTTCACAACTGGAGTAATTCAGTCAAGATCGCTCGAAAACGAGTTTTACTCAACTTGATCGATCTCAATAAATTTTCGTTCTACTACAATCGAAAATTCTTCCACTACTAACCTCTACGATCATCTTCGAGTCATTTTTGACGTTTGTAGTATTCGTCCAATCTTCACAACTGGAGTAATTCAGTCGAGATCGCTCGAAAACGAGCTTTACTTATATTGATCGATCTCAATCAATTTTCGTTCTACTACAATCGAAAATTCCTCCACTACAAACCTCTACGAGCATCTTCGAGTCATTTTTGACGTTTGTAGTATTCGTCCAATCTTCACAACTGGAGTAATTCTATCGATCGCTCGAAAACGAGTTTTACTCAACTTGATCGATCTCAATCAATTTTCGTCCTACTACAATCGAAAATTCCTCCTCTACAAACCTCTACTAGCATGTTTGAGTCATATTTGACGTTTGTAGTAGTCGTCCAGTCTTCGCAACCGGAGTAATTCAGTCCAGATTCTGAGAAAACGGGTTTTTACTCAACTTGATCGATCTCAATCAATTTTCGTCCTACTACAATCGAAAATTCCTCCACTACAAACCTCTACTAGCATGTTTGAGTCATTTTTGACGTTTGTAGTATTTGTCCAATATTTACAACTGGAGTAATTCGGTCGAGATCGCTCGAAAACGAGTTTTACTCAATTTGATCGATCTCAATCTATTTTCGTTCTACTACAATCGAAAATTCTTCCACTACTAACCTCTACGATCATCTTCGAGTCATTTTTGACGTTTGTAGTATTCGTCCAATCCGCACAACTGGAGTAATTCAGTCGAGATCGCTCGAAAACGAGCTTTACTTATATTGATCGATCTCAATCAATTTTCGTTCTACTACAATCGAAAATTCCTCCACTACAAACCTCTACAAGCATCTTCGAGTCATTTTTGACGTTTGTAGTATTCGTCCAATCTTCACAACTGGAGTAATTCAGTCAAGATCGCTCGAAAACGAGTTTTACTCAACTTGATCGATCTCAATCAATTTTCGTCCTACTACAATCGAAAATTCCTCCACTACAAACCTCTACTAGCATGTTTGAGTCATATTTGACGTTTGTAGTAGTCGTCCAATCTTCGCAACCGGAGTAATTCAGTCCAGATTCTGAGAAAACGAGTTTTACTCAACTTGATCGATCTTAACCAATTTTCGTCCTACTACAATCGAAAATTCCTCCACTACAAACCTCTACTAGCATGTTTGAGTCATTTTTGACGTTTGTAGTATTTGTCCAATATTTACAACTGGAGTAATTCGGTCGAGATCGCTCGAAAACGAGTTTTACTCAACTTCATCGATTCTAATGAATTTCTCTTCTAACAGACTTAAAAGTTCTTTCACTACAAACCTCAAATTAGGTAAAAGGTTTAATAACAAGTAACTATTGTCAAAAAAAAACTTTTTTTTTATTTTTTTTTTATTTTTTTTATAATTAACTACAAACGAAAATTCGTTCACTACAATCAACTACTAACGATTCTTTATACAAATCAACCGATAGAATTGATTTTTTATAAATCCGGGGGTTGGCTATTTTTGGTTTATCCATAAAAATTTTTCGGTTCAACTACAAACAAAATTTTTTTTACTACAATCAACTACTTACCAACTTCATCAAGAATACACAAAAAAAAATTTGAATTTTGCAAGTAGGGTGCCAGGTTCACACAGGTCCACGCGGCAGCAATGCGTGACTTGACATCGCAATCGATGTCACTGGACGTGTGAAAAACAGATCCCAGGTATTTAACCTGGTCCGTGCGCTCGACCAAATCACCGCCTATGCGGACGGATGTGGGATCTGTCGAGTTTATTGCCAAGTACTCGGTCTTCGCCACATTTAGTTTCAGACCGCCGTTCTCAAGCGTCTCCTTCCACGCCTTTACCCGTCGCACCAATCTGCCCCTGTCCGCGTCTGCCAGCGCAATATCGTCTGCATACATGAGCAACCATGGAGGCTGCTCATGTGGGTTTCTGATGCTGTCCGACAATTCGTCTAATATTACACTGAACAGAAGCGGACTAAAGACCGAACCCTGGTGTACCCCGACGGTGATGGGGAAGGGTTTCGTGTCGCCAACAGCAGTCCGAACCATTGAATCGGAGTCACAGTACATGTCCCGGATAGTGTCAATATAGACCTCTGGAACCCCTTTGGACCACTGCGGTCCAAAGGGGCCCACCAGATCATCGCACGAGGAACACAGTCGAAGGCCTTCTGCATGTCTAGAAACAAACAGTGCAGAGGCGTGTTCTTCGACCTGTATTTCTCTGCGACAACCCTCAGGGCAAAAACAGGGTCCGTGGTCCCATGACCAGGGCGAAACCCATATTGACACTCCGAGAGAGTACACTCCTGCCGGATCCGAGAGTCTATAATCCTCTCGAAGATCTTCATGGTGTGGGACATCACCTTAATACCCCGGTAGCTCCCGCACTCCTGCACTGACCCCTTACCTTTGAAGACTGGAGTAATTATACTCAGTCTCCATTGGTTTGGGATCTGCCCGCTGAGGAGTATGCGGTTAAAAAGGTTTATTAAGATGCCCACACCGCGAGGACCCATCGCCTTCCAGGCTTCGATGGGGACTCCATCGGGTCCGACAGCTTTCCGATTCTTCATGCGGCGAAGCGCAGTCAGGACTTCTCCAGGCGTTACCGGTGGCACTAGTCCCTGATCCGGAGGGAGGTCCGGAGGCTGCACCTCTTTGTGCTGTTTATTAAGCAGCTCGTGGAAGTACGAGCGCCATCTCTCCTTTACCGCGAGGTCTTCGCTTAACAGGTTGCCCTCAGGGTCTTTTACACAGCGACACTTGGATATATCCTGTGCCGCTTTGACCCTGGAGCGCGCCAGCTTATAGATGAGCTTCTGCCCCTCAGACGATTCCAGCTTATCATACAGAGATTGTAAGTGGTCACGTCTGGCTCTGGCTACAGCTCTCTTTGTGGCGCGCTTGGCAGCCCTGTACGCGTCGCGGTCTTCAGGAGATCCGGTCGCTTGCCACTTTTTAAAGAGGGCTTTCTTCTCCCTATTCTCCCTCTGGACTGCGTCGTTCCACCACCAAGTTTCCTTGTCACATTTGCGTCCACCCTTAGACACACCGAGCACCACCTTCGCCGCTCCAAGGATGGCCGCCTGAACTTTGTCCCAGTAATCTTGAACTGGTTCGCCTTCAGTGTCGGTGCACTTGTCACCGACACTGAGACGAACTCCTGGGACCTAGTTTCATCAAGCAGCCACCATCTGATGCGGCGCTGGCACCGCTCGATGCGTTTGCCTTTGGGCTTCACGCAGAGGTCCATGACAAGGAGACGGTTTTGTGCAGTAAGACTCTCACCTGGTATGACCTTGCAGTTGGCCACCTTGCCGATGCTGTGTCGCCTAGTGAGTAGGAAATCGATCTGAGTTGTACGCCTCCCGCTCTTGTAGGTGATGAGATGTTCGGATTTCTTTTTGAAATACGTGTTCACAATGGCCAGATCGGCAGCCGCACACGTTCTAAGGATAGTTTCTCCTTCAGCGTTGCGGGTGCCGTATCCAAAACCACCATGAACACGCTCAAACTCCTCACACCTCTCACCCACATGACCGTTTAGGTCGCCGCCCAAAACGATTCCCTGTGACAACGGAATGCTCCGAAGCACTCCCTCGAGTTGACCCCAAAACGACATCTTATCGGCGTCGCTACAACCGGCCTGTGGCGCGTAGGCACTTATCAGGTGGGTAATAATCCCATCGATAAGCACCCTCACGATCATAAGCCGGTCGCTACAGCGTTTCACCTCCAAGATGCCACTCTGCAGCCCCTCGGAGAGCACAACGGCCACCCCGTTCTCCCCACCAGGCGCACCCGTGTAATACAGCTTGTAGCCGTTCTGCAAGGGCCGGGCTCTGTTGCCCTTCCACCGAGTCTCCTGCAGGAACGCCACGTCCACCCTCCGCCTGGAGAGTACTTCGGCCAACTCTACCGCACGCCCAGTCAGCGTGCCAATGTTCCAAGATGCGAAGCGGATTCGGGTTGGGGCTAACTTCTTTAGCCGTGCTGGCCCGACACACGGCAGCCCTAGCCCACTTGCCACAGGAGTCGGGCGGGGCTCCTGCGCGCCGTTTTGCGGCGGCGCCCTATCCCTAGCTACATTCCGATTGTACATTGCCATTTAGTTTTGGCGGGTGGCTTTTAAGGGAGCGACGCCCTCAGACCTCCCAACCCCAGAGGGGAAAGCCAGCGCCAGAGCCTCGTCCGTTAGTCAGCAGGTGCACGCACTAGCACGGGAGGTTGACTTGGGCCCCAAAGATCTTGGTGGGGCCCCTTACACCCAAATTACAGCATTATCCCGTGGTATAATGCTGTAATTTTCTGAGGAGTTGTAGGTACTTGGTCCAGAGATTTTTATTGTTTATCCATTTATGACTGTTGTCTACACAGTCAGGCTAAGGGCTCATAAATTTTGAAGTATCCTGTAACTAGGCTGCCGCAATTACATAGCAAATCTTCATACTTATCTGTAAGTTAGGTTATTCGTTTGACATTTTCATTCATTTGTGATGAATGAAAGCTGAAGCTGAATACGCTCAGTGTCGTTGTCTACTCTCTGGGACTTCCTTCCTCCCTAGGAAACCTGGTTCCGGAAAAAGCATATTGTTGTTTTACTCGCCGAATAAATTCTCGCCAGTGTGAGCTCCAGTGACCCGCTATGAAGTTAGTGAGGGTTTCTAGTTCCATACGTATAAAGGGACATAATATCCTTGTAGAGCAGAGTGTCTTAACATATTTAACCTCTCCACCAATGTCTTATACTAATATATCTTAACGAAAATATTCTAAGCTTTATATGAGATGATCGCGTTGCAAGTGTAGAGAAACGTATAATATCCGCGAACAATCATGACCGTCACTTTGGCAGCTGTTTTGCACCTATGCTGTCCAAGGCAATTGAGAGGATAAGCTCTAAGATCTCTTATTCAAGGGCCAATTATATTAATGTCATACATTTTTCTCGTAAAAGAGTAGGAATAAAAATATTACTCAAACTTTAAAGAATTTGAATTGCTCAATGAAATCGAATAAAATTGAGTTTGTATTTCTCAGTCTGGATTGTCGTATATATGTGGAGAAAATTACTAAATTGTGTTGTTTACACTTTATTCTTGATTACGCTGGACACTATGTATAGTCCTAATGACAATGAAGTGAAAGTGGTTTTTTATGCTGATTAAAATGTACTAAGTACTCGAAAACGAAACTACTACTACTAATATAATAGAGGTCAATACCATTCAGCAGACAGTGGATAGGTATACTTTATCTGTGTACAAATCTGTTTACAAATAACTAATTTACGTTTAGTCGTATTTTGTGATAAGGCAAATGCGAAGTGTGCTGTATCACTACATATTATAAAACAAAGTCGCTTTTCGCTGTCTGTTCCTTTGTATGCTTAGATCTTTAAAACTACGAAACGAATTACAATGCGTTTTTTTTAATAGTTAGAGTGATTCTTATAGAAGGTTTTTATGTATAATTTGTTGAGTTTTTGTATACATTGACCAAATTATAACGAAATTTGTTGGGGATGTCGGAAAAAATAAGCTGTCTGGGAGCTTTCAACAAAAACGCTGCCTAAACCCTTTGAGATACTACTACTAACAAAATAATGTATGGTGCAATTGTGTATCTAATGTAGGTCTACAAAAAAAAGTCCGCGACGATATATGTCTATCTCATAAGATTAACGTACTATATCCATATTAATACTTTAAAAAACCATCAATTATAAAGCAGTTGTTTAAAGGCTATTTACACAAATATGCTATTAATCCTTATCATTTTTACCACGTTAGTTGGCTTCAGCATTTCATGGAGATTATTTTCTCCCTTTACACCTTGCCAATTAAATGAATATCTTACGAGTTATCGCAAAATCAAAATAAACCGCAAAAAAATTAATTTCGTGTAACCATAATTCGACCGGGCCGTGCGGGCGTAGGTATGTACCTACTGGGGAGCGGACAAGTAATCAATGAATTTGAAAAATGTTCATACATTATTATATTGTGAAATTAATAAAAAACGGGATTTGGGTGCCACGGGGTTCGAAGTATGTCACGGGCGAAGCCGGGCGGGACAGCTAGTTTTCTGATAAACAAAAACAAACACAGTATGCTATCACGTATTTATGGAGAAGGATATATAGTTGTAATTAACTTAATGGTTAACAAAGTACATATTTACCATTTCATAATAGTTTTGATAGATTTTTCGGCTTTTATTTTGACATCGTCTTAACTTTTATCATAAGTCACAATTGTGGTGTAGTCAGCGTAAGTAATAATGCTTGTGTTTAGTAGAACCAAGGTACAAAGGTCGTTGATGTAGATTTAAAATAATGTTGGGCTTATGACACTCCCTTGCGGAACGCCATATGATAAGACCTCCACCTTGTTGAGAATTGAACTTATCTTAACGGACATTATCCAATCTGTAAGGTAGCTCTTGAATAAAGCTTATACTATGCCCCTAATACCAATGCTCTCCAGTTTGGAGAAAAGAATGGGAACGACCGAGTCAAACGCCTTTGCTAGATCTAAGACAATTGCTAAGCATTTACATTCACTGTCTAACTTACGTGCCTCTAACTCTGTACGAGAAGATATGGCATCCTCAGTAGATACCCACCCCTTAACTGAAGCCACATTGATTGGTTGCTATTAAGTTGTATCTATTAAGATAGTTTACCAGTTGAGAATTTACTACCTTCTAATATTTTTGATATAACAGGTAAGACTGCTATAGGTCTGTAGTTGTTCACTGAGTCCCTTTCGCCACCCTTGTGAATTGGACTGACAATGGCTTTTTAAATAGTTCTGGAAACACACCCTTGTCAATGAAACAATTAAAAAATGCGTAATTACTGGTGACAGAGTCTTTCGATTCTCCACTAGTCTTGCAGAAACACCGTCTTACTCAAAGGCACAGTCCAGTCTTAAGATTCTCCTTCATCATTATCTACTGGGAGTAGAATAAATAGATGCACTGAGTGAAATGTTGTTGCATATTAATATGTTTATTGATCATTTTCTTAAAGACATTAAAAAAATTAACAATGCCAATGATTTAAAAAAAATGTGTTTTATGTAAATCAAAAACCATTTCGAGGATAAGGGTTACTGATCTCTAATTATAACTTGGAAATGGAAAAAAATAAAAAAATAAAAAATAATAATATTTTTATTTTGCATAGACCATTTCAACGGCGCTTACAAAATGTCATACACTAAAAGTAAAGAAAAAATAATATATTTAAAGTGACCACCGGTTAGGAACGCGGCCCACCTGAGAAGAACCGGCAAGAAACTTAGGAAGGCTTTTTTTTTGATGGCCTATTTACAATTTAATATTTTAATTATGTATTTCATGACTATAATATTTTATTTGCCAGCATATCCAGGCATCCCTGTCCTGTAAATAGTATTTAATAGAGTAATAACCTTTTTCACAAAGCTTTCTTTTAATATACTTTTTAAATTTATTTAATGGTAAATTTCTCAGGTTACAGGAAAGCTTGTTGTAAAAGCGTATACAGTTACCCTGAAAAGAATCGCCAATCTTATGCAGCCGACTGTGGTGAACTGAAAGATTGTTTTTATGTCTAGTATTTATATTATGTATATCACAGAGTTTAGTAAACTGTGATAGATTTTTCTGAACATACATAAGATTGACAAAAATGTATTGTGATGCTACGGTTAGAATATTTATTTCTTTGAATTTTTCTCGGAGGGACACTCTGGGGCCCAAATTATAAATTGCGCGTACAGCCCGCTTTTGAAGAACAAAAATGTTATTTACATCTGCAGCACTCCCCCAAAGGAGAATACCGTAAGACATAATACTATGAAAATAGCTGAAGTAAACCGTTCTGGCCGTATCCACATCTGTTAGAGTCCTGATCTTTTTTACAGCGTATGCAGCCGAACTTAACCTAGATGCCGTCTTTTCTATGTGTGGGCCCCACTGCAAATTGGCATCAATAGTTATACCAAGGAACACAGTTGATTCCACAAACTATAACACTTGTCCATTCAGTTGAACATTGGCCGCAACTTGTTTTACATTTGGTAGAGTAAATTTAATACATTTAGTTTTGTTTTCATTTAGGCAAAGATTATTTGAGCTGAACCAATGAACTACTCTCGTGATTGCATTGTTTACATCGTCATAGTTATCTAATTGTCTTCTAATTTTAAAAATCAATGAGGTATCGTCTGCAAACAAAACAATCCTATTCCAGTCCCCTACATAAAATGGTAAATCATTAATATAAATGAGGAACAAGAATGGCCCAAGTATCAAGCCTTGTGGCACACCCATTGTAACCATGGATCGTACAGAACGTGTACCATTAATATCGACCCTTTGTATTCTATTGTTTAAATATGAAAACAGAAGGTCGTGAGCTTTGCCTCTTATTCCATAGTGATGTAATTTTTTGCACAGCGTTTCATGTTGAATGCAATCAAAAGCCTTGGATAGATCGCAGAATATACCTAATGCATCTTGCTTGTCTTCCCAGGCTTCATGAATACATTTTAATAACTCAACACCAGCATCGGAAGTTGAGCGCCCTTTCGTAAAACCAAATTGTTTCGTATGAAATATTTGAAATATTAAAATGGGATAGCATTTGATTCAAGATAATTTTTTCAAATACTTTGCTCAAAGTTGGCAGCACTGACACTGGTCGGAAATTAGACGGGTCTGTAGCGCTGCCAGCCTTGAACAAGGGTATGACTGCTGTGTTTCATTAAATCAGGAAATATACTACTAGAAACACAGTCATTAAACACAGTTGCTAGATGGGGCGCAATGACCTCAATTATACATGATGCAGTTTTGACTGATAATCTCCAAAGGTCCGCGGTTTTCTTAATTTCAATATATATAAAAGTTTTTATAATATCCTGAGCGCAAATATCTGTGAATACAAATGCATCCCGGCAATAAGGAACAGATTCTTCTAATAAATGTCCAGAGGAACTGGAAGACGCTTGGAGAGATTTAGTCGTCAAAATAGGTACATTTACTTTTAAGTGGAAATTCCTTTCTGTCACCATAGATCTACCGCATTCCGAGTTAATGATATTCCAAGTCATTTTTATTTCATTAAAAGAATTAGAAATTTTATTTTTAATGAAGTTTGACTTTGCAAGATAACATGTTGTCCTATAAACTAGTTTTTTGGATTACATTTTTTTCAAATGTGAAGTGTCAATAAAAGCAGTTGTACTTGCCAATAATTTGGCTTGAAAAATTAAAAAAATTGATAGCAACAGAGCTACCTTTCGTTGTAAAGTTTTTGATAGAAAATATCTATCTAATGTCAACAGACTATTATTATTGAAAATAATATTCCGTCTTACAATTCATTTTTTTTGGAAAATGATACCATGGTATGTAGTTTCATATTTAATTTGTATCTTAAGTTGTTTTCCTTGTGGCTCATAGCAGTGCTGTATGGCAAGGTGGACAAAATGACTTGTTTTACTTGTAGACTTGATAACTTTTCAAAAAAATTTATAAGTATGTCACTATTAATATTGCCCCTTCTACCAACCAGCACCACTATAGTGGACTGCATGCAGTGTGTACCAGTCAAAATAAAATCTATAATTTTAGAGTAAGAAGCACCTGGATATATATGATTTATTACAGAATGACCTGACTGTGATAAATGGTGTCCAAAATTTTTACCTATTTCATCGCAATACACTATGATTTTTTCATTCTTTTTTATGTGCAACTTTTCTATTACAGATACCTCGCAGGTACTGCTTGAACTTAATATACTAAGAGAAAGAAAGATTTTATTAGTATTTCAGGCAAAATATGAACAACCTTCATTTAACCTTCAAAGGGCGTCATCATTGGCATTACGGCATCTCCTTTTTTTTGGAAAGACTTCAAAACAGTACAACAGTAGCATGATTAATTGGATATTTTTTAAGGTTAAAGCTTGTCGCCGTCGTAATTGTAAATAAACTATTTTAAAAATTTCATTAAAAATTAAATACGATCAATATAACAAAAATATTTAAAATTAAATTTCATAAATAGTTGACGCCCGCGGATCCGCACGCGTAGTGAAGTTTTCCTGTTGCCGTTTCCCACAGGAACTTTTTCCCGGGATAAAAAGTAGCCTATGTGTTATTCTGGTGTGTAAGCTATATTATTATAAATAAATAAATAAATATCCATCATGCCGTATCCAGCCGATATTTTCAAGCCGCCCATAAGGCCTTCAACCAGGCTTAACGACTGCCATTTTACTGGCAACCGGGCCCAACGGCTTAACGTGCCTTCCGAAGCACGGAAACGCTCGCAAATGTAAATGCCACAAAGTGGTCACCCATCCGAGGACCAACCATAGTGAAAGTTGCGTAAGTCAGTGGTCGTTTACAGAACACTGAGACCGCGGGGCCACGAGCGCTTCAAATTATTATAGTGTCATTAAAGTCCATTCAGTAGATTTTCCGTGTAAGGGCCATCAATCAACAGTGTAAACAAATAGTAAGATCTAAATTTAAAAAATAGGGTAAAAAATCTTGATCAGTCCCCTTTGCCGATATCGTATCAAAAGCAATGTTACGTTAGTCACTAACTTTAAGATCTACACAGTTATCTCCTTAGTGCTTATCTGAGAAGATAATGTATTAAATTCAGTCTAGTGTTAGGGCACAAATATGTTATCACCATTATCAGACTTATATAATGTCATACATTTTTCATAATTTTTAAAGTCCCTCTTTCCCTTTAGACTTCCAGACCGACAGGGTTGGAGTGTGAAAATTTTTTGAATGTCTTATTACCATTTTCTAACACTGATATTATTTATTTTTATTTAGACGTACAATGTTTTAATGGAGTCATTTTCATTTTCGGAAAGTCATAAACAGTGGCTCCTGGGTAGCTAGACCTAATGCGATCTTAGAATAGATTAACTTAAAATCGTGTCTATTCGTAGCATCCTAAGACGTGAAAGAAATACGAATAAACATAACTTCACATGCATATTAGTATAGATACGAGTAGGTACAGATTATATACCAATATACCAATGTGTTTCTTTATACTATAATAAAATATAAATATGATTAGAAACCTTACCTCCATTTGCTTCAAGGGCATAAGTAGGACTTTATGCGCAAACAATAGCAAGTTATGTTTTTATTAAGATAAAGGTACTTTTTATTGCGATAATAATATATTAAGACTTATTTTATTTAGTTAAACGCAAACGTCATAGCGTGAATTCATTTGGTTTAGATTATGTAGGTTAGGTTTCTCTATAATCGAGTATTATTATTTTGTTGTATGCTAAGGCGAGATAGCACAAAATTTCAGGGGGCCGAGTCTACTATTGACAAGCCGTAGAGTAGAACTCGAATCGCTGTTTTTGCTACAAGCAAAAAAATGCAACTGACTAGCGGCCACTGGCGCGGTACGTGTAAGTGAAATTCCATCGGTCGACCGATAAAAGTCGATTGTAATACGTTACGAGTACGATTGTAATAGTAGATTACGGAAAACTATTTCGATTCTATTTCGCCACGAGTGAAATAGCAGACTCGGCCCCCAGGTTTCGAACAAGACATATTGCCTCTATTTGCTCGTTAAATGATCAAGCTCAATAAACCATCATTACAGCCATCATTTTATAATTGTAGTTACCCATTACTGATTGCCCATTGATCCTGTTTAGAATTATGCACGTGTCTACACACCATATACGTAGATACGTGACCCATGACCTGTGCGTGACCAATGACCACGGTTCAATCTTCAAGATATAATAATCACTAATGTTTACTAGCGTAATATTAATATGTTGTGAGATTTACGCAGCGACCCTGTTATCAATGCAACAATCTGCAAGCCCTACATACTCGTAAGAATCAAACATAGGTACATGACATTAAAATTATTCTTGTGGAAATGGTTGAAACTACATCACGCTCTATCCCCTGAATCAATTTGGTGGAATTTTGGTAAACAATGCATATAGCTGACACCCGGACTAACACATAGGCTAAAACAAGTTATTAGCCGAGGACATTAGATATAGTTCGACCAAGACCGCTGTACCGCACACTGCGTACAATTTATTTTGTACGCAGTGAGCGGTACAGCGGTCGTGGTCAAAATATAGTAAATAAATTATTTAAGAAAGTATGACGTTCTATCTATTTACGTATGTCGTTCAAATCTTAATACAATAAAAAATCATTACGTTCATTCAGATGTTTTATAAAAAACATCTATTTTTACTACCTAAACAAACAATGGAACGAATAATGTTTATGTCACAAGTGTAATCGATTACAATTAAGTATGTATAGAATATTGGCTAGTCTCGTCCAGATTTGTACTCCAAAGTCATAAGACCTATTATGCTCCAACTACAAGACTAGTAGTCATGTGCTCATTCTACAAACAGCTGGTGTATTTCTGTATGCACTAATATTAGAGTTTTTAGCTCACTGGATATTTGCCAAATCATTAAACTCATACGTTCTTTTTAATTTATGGAACGTGTTTATTTTTTTATGAAATCTTAACTAGTAAAATGTTTTAAATACGTTTGAGAAAAAAATAAAATGCCTGAGTTCTGATCGTTATTGATATTTTTTATTACATAACTCATCAATATCGGCTGATTTGACACCCACTGCTACTAGGTATAGGCCCTTCTCAAAGGATTGCCAACGGCCTTGTGCTACCTGCATTATGCACGCTCCCGCGACCTTCATTAGATAACTAGAAAATATTTCGAACTCCCGTCGCACCTGTTTAATCCCGTCGCTTACAAATTCTACAATAAAGCGTACAAATTTGCCTGATTTGTCGACATATATGTCTACTGCTCCGCTCTCCAGGGTAGTAGCGTGATGATATATATAGACTATCCTTCAGCCTTCCGCTATCCAACACACAAAGGTTTTTAAATCCGACCAGTGGTTTCTGAGATCAGCGCGTTCAACCAAACAAACAAACTCTTTAGCTTTATAATATTAGTATAGATTAAAATAAATTTGGAGAACACAAACTTTTAATATATAAGCTATATATATAAAGCTAGCACGCTTCACACGATTTTATAATATTATAAAAAAAATGCATTACAAGCTTACAAGCTTTGCTATTAATTATCACGTAGGGGTTATGAAATAAATAAATAAATAAAATAAAATAAATAAGCCTCTACGAGCATGTTTGAGTCATTTTTGACGTTTGTAGTAGTTTTGTTAACAATGACGTCCTAACAGACCAAACTGACGTCCTGCAGAGATGGAGTGAATATTATGGAAAGATGTATGCAAGAAAAGACAGAGATGCCACATCGGGAAGTGGAGCTCACTTCGATGCTCCGGATCCCGATGTCATTGAAGTCATTAGTATGAAAGAAATAGAACAAGCGATAAGAAGTATGAAATGTGGTAAGGCTGCGGGAAAAGACAGAGTTACTGCTGAGATGATCAAGTACGGTGGGTCGCGTGTCTGGGACACACTATGTCTGTTATGCAACTTGTGCTGGCGGACGGGTGGTAGCAGTTGTAGTACCTATTTACAAAGGGAAAGGCTCACGCCTAAACTGCTCCAGCTACAGGGCGATCAGCTTGGTCAGCTTAGCTAGTAAGGTGTATGCAAAGGTTATAACGGCACGAATACAAGAAAAGTCTGAAAGGTATTTATGGGAGGCTCAATGCGGATTCCGACGTGGAAGAGGTTGCATGGATCAAGTGTTTTCTCTCCGCATGATCGCGGAAAAGTTTCTGGCTGTTAGCCAGAAGGTTTTCTGCGCTTTTGTGGATCTAGAGAAAGCATTTGATAACGTTGTGAGAGAAACGCTGTGGGACTTGCTGCCCGGATATGGTGTGGACGGCTCGCTACTGCGGGCAATACAGTCGCTTTATAGGGACTGTAAGGCTTGCGTGCGAGTAGGGGGATGTGTCACCTCTTTTTGATGTCTGTACAGGCGTCAAACAGGGATGTGTCATGTCCGCCTGGCTGTTCATAGTGTATCTGGACAGTTGCCTGCAGAAGTTAAAAGATTTTAATATGGGTGTGAATTTGGGTGACTTTACAGTAAACTGTCTGCTGTACGCTGATGATGCGGTGCTCATGGCCTCATCAGAAGCCGACCTTCAGGCATTAGTCACTAATATGAAAGAAGAGTGTGAAAGTAAGGGTCTTCGCTTGAATGCAAGTAAAACTAAGGTTCTAGTATTTGAAAGAGGTGACCTAAGAACTAAATGCGAGATTAGGGTAAACCAGGAACGTCTAGAGCAAGTGAATGAAATTGTGTATTTAGGAAGTATGTTTAGCGCGGATGGAAAGATGTGATTCGGATGTAGAACGGCGAGTAGCTGCCGGAAACAAAGTTAACGGTGCTTTGTCCCAGTTAGTAAAGCGACAAAGCATCGTAAAAGAAGCACGAATGGCGATTCATAACGCGGTGCTAGTGCCAACTTTGCTTCACGGTAGTGAAACCTGGGTATGTCAGCAGATGCATGAAAGTAAATTGAATGCTGTGGAGATGCGATCACTTCGAAAATTGTGCGGCGTTACCTTGGCCGACCGAATACGTAACGAAGTGATACGCAATATGGAAGGTTTGAATGAAAGTGTCAGCGTTAAGCTGGAAAAGGGCGTGCTCCGTTGGTTTGGACACGTCCAACGAATGAGTGAGGGTAGAAGGAGTCAGGGTAGGCCGAGACTTACATATGAAGACCACGTGAGCAGATAGCTCAAAAACGGAAAGGTCAAAAGTACTCGGATACCCAGACGTGCGTGTATGAAGCGATTGATGAATCTCGAAGAAGCGAAAGAAGTATGCATGGATCGCGAAGCCTGGCGATCTGTCCTCTCTGACTACTCCGTCAGGGATACAGCGTGAAGATAGTTGGTTAGTTTTTTTTTTAGTCCAATCTTCGCAACCGGAGTAATTCAGTCCAGATTCCGAGAAAACTAGTTTTACTTAACTTGATCGATCTCAATCAATTTTCGTCCTACTACAATCGAAAATTCTTCCACTACTAACCTCTACGAGCATGTTTGAGTCATTTTTGACGTCTGTTGTAGTCGTCCAATCTTCACAACTGGAGTAATTCAGTCCAGATTCCGAGAAAACGAGTTTTACTCAACTTGATCGATCTTAATCAATTTTCGTCCTACTACAATCGAAAGTTCCTCCACTACAAACCTCTACAAGCATCTTTGAGTCATTTTTGACGTTTGTAGTAGTCGTCCGATCTTCAAAACCGGAGTAATTCAGTGAAGATAGCTCGAAAACGACTTTTACTCAACTTGATCGATCTCAATCAATTTTCGTTCTACTACAATCGAAAATTCCTCCACTATAAACCTCTACGAGCATGTTTGAGTCAAATTTGACGTTTGTAGTAGTCGTCCAATCTTCACAACTGGAGTAATTTAATCCAGATCACTACAAACCTCAAATCAGGCAAAAGGTTTAATAACTAGTACTACAGTTTTTTCAAATAAATAACCACTAACGAAAATTCGTTCACTACAATCAACTACTAACGATTCTTCATACAAATCAACCGTTAGAATTGAATTTTTATAAATCCGGGGGTTGGCTATTTTTGGTTTATCCCATAATATTTTTTCTGTTTAACTACAAACAAAAATGTTTTTACTACAATCAACTACATACCAAACTTTTCAAGAATAGGTACGCAAAAAAAAATTCTATTTTTGCAAGTAGGGTGCCAGGTTCACGCAGGTCCTCAACGCTTCGGCGTGCAATATTGTTAAATATATATTTATTGACTGAGACTATAGTTATTAGCCCTATTTCATAACTAATTACATACACGATAGTATATTCTATCTTCATGTGCCATACTATTTTTTTCTTTTCTGTTAAATGGATGTTTATTTATTATCAATCACGCCTTATCCCCGAAGGGGTGACCGAGGCATATACGCTCACATCTCAGTGTGCATTTCTGTATGTGTTAAAATTTACGTTGTAATATTTATAAAATCTTTAAACGACGTTTTATGTGACATCTCTGCACTGTAACATAAGTAAAAATGGCAGCATCTATTGTTTACTGAACACAACAACAATGTATAAAGCAACAACGACAAACATTATGTCATAGATTGTTAGGAAGGATTTAGATTATATTTTTGTAGACTTTGACCGAAGTACGTCATTCGTCGAGCAGGTCAAATGTTTGAATAGACTTATTTCTTTCCAAATCCAACGGGAATTATTAGCATATTTGACATACTTACATTGTTGTTGTACATCGAGAGGTGTTACTCACCGGATGTTAGACCAATTCAATTTGGCAGTATTTTATTATTTATCACTTATCATATATAATTCAACATCATTTAATGACCCTCTGTTTCTTGTTAAGGTATAGGAACATTTTCGGCCTTTATTTAAGTGTTGGACTTCGTACACCTCAATGTTAAATTCAGCTCAATTACTTTTCGGAACTTAGGCGCTAAAATGAGTATATGAGGCTCAACTCAATGCTATCTTCACGCTGTATCCCTGACGGGGTAGGGGGTAGTCAGAGTGGACAGATCGCTAGGCTTCGCGATCCATGCATACTTGTTTCGCTTCTTGAAGATTCATCAATCTATTTTATTTCAAAATAGATTTTAATAATCTCATAATTAATTTTAGAACATTACATTTTACAAAAATAACGCGTGTTTGCGTCTTGTTGAAGACACATTCCAACACACATCGATATTGTTACTTTACATTACATAGAGAAAAAATAAATCATGCCGCCTGCAGTCTTTTTTGTCTTGGATATTAAAGGCCAGGCTTTTTTTTATTTTGAATATCACAGACAACGATGGACACGTAATATCTCTGTACCACGAATACTCATTAGAATTATCTTGTTTTATTCTAGGCCTGAATCAGCGGAGACGTCAGAGTTCTCAGTAGAGTGCGGTGACGTAATCCTGGTGGCAACAGACGGTGTCTTTGATAACGTACCAGAGCCGGTGCTGGTAGCAGAGATGCGTCGCGCCAAAGATCTCGATGGAAACACAATGAGGCTACAGGGCGTTGCCAACTCAATTGCCTGGATGGCTCGTAACCTCTCCTTCGATGGCTGCTACATGTCACCATTCGCCAAAAGCGCGAGACAAAATGGCATAGACGCAATTGGTAATTGACGATAAAATCAATGAACATTTTTCATATTATTTCAACAATTTAACCTACCCGCAATCAAATAAATAACCACTGTCTGCGTCTGTGGCGCAGTGGTAGTGTATGCTACTGTTATTGCTAAGTCTTGGATTTAAATCCAACCAAATATTTTTGTTTTCTGATTATATATCTAAATACAAACAACTATACAGTTAAATTGTTTATATTAAGATATATAATTAATTATTAATTGCATTACAAAAAGCTTCATAGTAGCCTATTAATATGGACTAGATGGTGTTGTGCAAAAAAGTAATCATACAAAATTTATTTATACTGTAATTTGTTCACAGGAGGAAAACCGGACGACATAACGGTGCTACTGGCTATTGTAGCGCTATGAAAATGACGCCATGTGATTTAATAGGTAGATTTTAGGTACAACTTGTTTATCTGCGAAATTTTGTTAAAACAGTAGTGATACAACGAAACCAAAAATGTTTATTTGGGATTTTTATTGTGTGAGATCTGTAATAGAGAAAGAGCCCACGAACTTTCGTCATTTTGTAAAGGCTGAAAGTTTTTTGAGCATATCTCCAACATAAATAAGAACATCACGGTTCCTCCTGTTCGTCATAAAAGGTTTCTTGTTTTATATAATCTTCAGAATAATATAAGTAATAGTGACCATGTTATCCATTGTACACATAGTGTAGTGATAACCCCTTGCCAGACGCCTTTAAATACTTTCTCCATACCTAATAATAAATGACGCTTATTGATTTAAATACAAATTATTTTTTGGTTCCAATAATGTGATTATTAAACAAACCATAGCTTGTATAAATCTCGATTTTGTCACCTTCCAGCCCCAATTATAGATTTTTTCCAAAATTATGTCTTAAGATGGAATCAAGGGGATTTATATATCTTCGAAAAATCCTTGATCTTGCAAAAAATCTGAAATCCTATAGGATTTGTTTAAGTATAAAGAAAGCATTTAAAGGTGTCTGACAGGAAATGGATAAGATGCTTAGATTACTCATATTATTTAGAAGATAATATAATAATCGTAAGTGTTTAATTTAGTACTTCAAGTGCGTCATAGTATAAATACTTAAGATAGGTACTTATTCATACTTTAAATGCCCTATAAAGAGACATGATGCAAGTTTCATTCAGCACAGGGAAAGTTTTAGCTTTTATAAAATGATGAAGGTCTAGGGGTCGCAGGCTTTTGGCCTATATGGGATAAATCCGATGTCTTGTGTTCGAGTAAAGGAGGTGCCCGATCTATACTATACTTGATTGATAGATTGATTTATTGTGAATTTTACTATTTTGTAACACTGTTTTATAATGTACATTATTTCAATGTTCATAGTGATTTGTAAATAAGTTTTTTGTACTATAACTACTACTTTTTGTTAAAATAAATGTTTCTGTATGATCTCAAAGGTGTTTGTGTTTTATAATATTTGCTGGGACAGTTTAATAATCTTACTAGGACACCTCCTAAACATTTTATATCAAAATTTAATGGGAAAATTCTTATAATACCAAAGTATATACTGGCATAACATTATGATCTGATCATTACTTCTAAATTAAATAGTTCTTGGGATATAGTGAAACGTTGATCTAGCATATAATATCCGAATAAAATATCTATCTCAAGTAGTCTGCGCAAGATTTTTGCCCTACATTAAATACCTAATCTTAACAAACATAAAACAGTTCCTCTTTTAATATCTGTGAGATTGGATGCAGTGGTGTGATTTGACAAGTTGATTCCGCGATAAATAACAAAATGAGAACAAATATCTTTTTTTATTTTATGCAAAATATCAAGTAACTTTTATGTAGCCATTTCCTACTAAATTATCAAATAATAAATATTTGTACTTAGATGTATTCAATGTTCATGTCCGATATAGTTTTTGAAAGGTGAGATAA
The DNA here is from genome assembly GCA_948477245.1 of Thumatha senex. NCBI lineage: Eukaryota > Metazoa > Arthropoda > Insecta > Lepidoptera > Erebidae > Thumatha > Thumatha senex. The sequence goes on from OX419735.1 coordinate 13,120,084, forward strand.
CCCCCGATTTTGTACTGATTACATGCAGGTCTAGTATCTTGTTCTAAAACGTAGATACTTGTAATTATAAGTTAGGCTATACTGATTAATAGTAAATGATATAAAATTAAACCAGATTTTAATTTCTCCTTTTTTTAAATTATTCATTAGATCAATACTGATTTTATATTAATGTTGGGAAGTGTATTTAACAAGTAAGTATAGCACTGATCACATTTTAGAAAAGATAGAGTACTGCTGTCACCTGTTGGGCTAGTGCACCTGAATATCAGCTTCGATCTTTCGACTCGGTAGAAAGGCGTGGCGAGGATTGTCAACGATCCTATACTAGCAGGCGGTAGCTCGCTTTTCGCGACAGGATTAACTTCGCCTCCTTCATGTTCTATCGCCTGTACAACTGTCTGCGCTCCGAGAATTTTTTTGATTTGATGCCCAACGGTTACTTTCTGTCATCGCACCGCTCGCCATAGACAGGATGTTCACCCTTACATTTTGCGTCCGGAGCGTTCGCATACGGTTGGGTCCGATAGAGGCTTAACATGTACGCTTAGATTGTGGAATGAACCCCCTGCCTAGGTTTTCCCAGAATGTCTACATTATGGAAGTCTACCTCTGTTGTGGCTAACGTCAATAGGCTAAGGTGACCACTTTCCATGAGGTATGCTTGTCTATCACCTCAGTGGTATAAAAAAAAGTCAGTTATATCACTTAAGACTGATGCCTTCGTTATGTTTTGATTACGCATAAAAACACTTTTATTTCATAGACAATGTGCAATCCAGTTTGAATTAAAAAAAACTGTCTACAATAATGTGAAAATAAAAATATCGAATGCAATGCGAATCGCAGCCAATAATATTTTATAACTATAAACCCTAGTAGTAGAGATTTATGCACTATTTCCATCAATGTTCTAAAGAGGTCCGTATGAAATTTAACTTCAATTTTTTTTCAAATGTATCGTTTAATAAAAACATATACATATTTATAATCTTAGATTAATATTTTGGCTCCTCAATTGCCTACTATTTGCACATCATCCAGACGTGAATTGAAAACTTTATCTGTTGGCATTGTCATCTTCCTCATTGCGACGGCGCCAGTCAAAGCCTCCGGGCCGTATATTGTTTAGTTCAGGTAAAGGACTATATTCAGGCTCATCTTGTAAGCCATCGAACAGTTTTCTCCTGCAATTTATAAGTTTCTTTTATAATAATACAGTTGAACGATTTTAAAAAAATATACTGATGACACAATGTTACCCTGCGTTCTATTTGAACCAAGGGTCCATGAATTATCATTTGGACACAAATGAGAGTAAGAAATAAAAAAGTCTTCAAGCCAATTTATAGGGAATTTAAAAGCAAACTCTTTTCTTTATTGATATTGTTTAAATTCTTTGGACTTGGACCCTCCCAATATGAAATTTTTGCATTCAACATCAAGGAGTGTGTAATAGTTTTTATAAGAATAAACTAACGACTACACACTGGCACATATTATGTGACATTTGCCATTATATTTATCCTCATCTTACTGTATTCTCAATTGCTTCCAAAGCCTATATGGATTTGGTAGTAAGTGGTTCACATTTATTTGGCTAGTTATCATCATTAGGCTTGTCATTTTCGGCATTGTTGAGAATAAATGCCGTCTGATTTCCAAACCCAATAAGAGCCTGCCTCGTAGTCTCGTCCATTACCTAGCAGATGCACCACTAGCAGGTGAGGTTACTTAGGACCCGGAGATCTATGTGATGCCCAGCATTGCAGCATTGCAGCCCATTGCAGCAAACTGAACTGAAAGAGCGGTCTCCATTTTATTGTCTGACATATTTCTTTTAAGATAAAAAAAAACTTACAAAAATCTAGGAGTTTTCAGCAGTTTTTGTCCCCCCCTCTGCCTTGGCAATACATCTTCCATGAAAAAATAAATATGTCCTATAGCCATACCCACTAAATCTACAGATATTGCATTTCCGAGTAATACAGAAAAGCCTAGGAGTACCCAGGGTAAATATGGTGCCTGAAATAAGAAATAATAAGTAGATTAATATTTGGGTGTATACTGTGTGTATTATTTCATATTTAGCTCGTCAAATGACGCCTCCCAGCTAATGGCAAATCTATTCGACAACGACGTTTAAAGGTCGAGGGCCGCTATCACAGCCGAAAAGACTTCTAATAGAGGGTAAGTTGACGACCTACTAATTTGTCTCTTCACGGGAAACACATGCCCTGGTAAAGCAATTGAAGACTCCTCCTCATTCGTCATGGTAGATTCAAAGGCAGCCGAGGTGATGGTTCTGCGCTCAAATTTTCTGATAACTTTTGGAACCCGATGATTGCATAGGATTCAGATGCAGCACTCATATAGGAACTGATTTCGCAGTTACACAGTTGAGGATACTTTTAAGTGGTAAATATATAATTCATTGTAATTAATTACATGTTTCAACCTTATGATAATATTTTCTCTGCTGTACCAAGTATGGGTTTATTCAAGTCCAGTGTGATAAAGCATATCTTAAGTCGGTATTACAAAATGATGTTGAATACTCAAGTGACATAAGTTTTCACTTTTCAAAACTACGCTCAAGGGATTTTTGTGTTTTGAGAACAACTTTAGTTGAGGGAATTTAACTATCAAACTTTTAATGTCACCATTACTTTCCTTTCCATTAGAATATAAAGTATGTAGTTTTTAATACAAAAATACTTTACCTGGAAATTCATCAGGCCAAAAAAGTTCATTCTTACAAAAACATTTCGCCGGGACCACACATATACAATCATAATAGTAAATGCTTGCCCTAAAAATAATAAATTGACAAAGAAAGCACAAATCTGTAATACTGTGTTAAGGGAAAAGTAGTCATTCATTCTTACTTACAAACTTTATTGGGTGATTGATAACTCAAATAGATAAGGTTGTATGACCAAAAATAGGAATTATTCACACACACACAATTATTCACGCAAATAGGAATTATGTACCCAGGATCTGGGCCAGGGGGGGATTTCAGATTTCAGATTTTTTATAATGTTACCTGTCTTTAAACCCCCAGGGAAAAATAGGGGTGTTAATGTTATAAGTTAGACGTAGATTTCGGTGTGTCTATCTGTGGCATCGTAGCTCTTAAACGGACAGACCGATTTTAATACGGTCTTTTTTTCATTGTGTTGGTTTGGTATCGGTCCAGCTGTGTAAGAGAATCACCTTTTTTTACATAATAATGTCAGGCATTTTTGGCGTGTGATTACTCTGTTAAGTGCTTAAAGTGCCTTGCCAGAGAAGTTTGACCTAATGCTGCAATGAAAATGATCACCAGGGAACCCGACTCTTCGAAAATTCACAGCAGTCATGGTGTTTGGGTTCAATAGTACCTACTTTTTAATGGTTGTTCCTTAAAATACAAGTATATATAAAAATTATTATTATTGAATTTTGAAATTTATTTATTTATTTATTTTTTTATTTGGTTAAGTTTAAATCTATATTAATATATAAATAAAATTAAAATGTCTGTTTGTAATTCCTAATATACAGATTTTCACTACAGAAAAAAAGTTTTTATTTTGCATAGACCATTTTAACGGCGCTTACAAAATGTCATACACTAGTTTAAAGATAAATTTAATATTTTTAGAGTGACCGCCGGTTCAGAACGCGGCCCACCTGAGAAGAACCGGCAAGAAACTTAGAAATGTTTTTCTTGATGGCCTATTTACAATTTAATATTATTTTACTTTGCCAGCAGATAATTTCTATCCTTGTCCTGCAAATAATCTTTAAAAGCGTAATAACCTTTTTCATAAAACATTTTTTTATTAACAGAAGAAGAATTTGAAGACAGAAGGTCGAGAGCTTTGAGTCTTATTCCATAGTTATGTAATTTTCTGCACAGCGTTTCATGCTGAACGCAATCAAAAGCTTTGGATAGATCGCAGAATACACCTAATGCATCTTGCTTGTCTTCAGATTTTGATAAATCAAATACGATATTTACAAAACAAAAAAAAACTATTTTTAAAATGTGCATTCTGTCTGTATGTTCCGGCTAATCTCTGACACATCTGAACCGAGTTTAACAGGACTCACTGGCACTCTTATTTTATGTAGAAGAAGTAACTCAGGCTACTTTTATCCCGATCTTTAGTTTAAACCGCTGTGCGTCCACTAGTAAATAAGAAATACATATAAATTAAAACAGGTATTATTTATATAATTTCTTAAATAACTATGTTTAGTACGCTGGATGACCCACTGTTTTTACAGAAACAGGTCCAAGACGGCGGCTTGACCTTAAAATTTCACGCTGGCCTTACCGCCTCAAAAAGCGGGATCCAAACTAAACTCCAAAGAAGCTGGATGACGCCCAAACCATTAAAAGAGGCCGCGGTGGTAGCCAAACTCTACCGGGAACCCAGGGAGGATTTGCGAGGAGTTACTGGGGGCGCCCGGTGTTAAACTGATGGGCAGAGATCGTGAGTTTTTTAGTCGTTTCCAGTCCGGCTTGACGCTGCTAACAAACAGTTAAAAGGGACGTGTCTCAAGATTTTTAAAAGATGTATAGGGTATTGCAAATGGGAAAAAGTTATTTTTGTACTATTATCGACAAAAATAGAAGACCAAGCCAAAGCCAGGGGGGGCAGTTGCCGCCCCCCCCCCCCCCCCTGGGTACGCCCATGTATTCACATTAATAAATTTGTATCACGGAGGACAGAAAGAACTGAGACGCGGAACGGAACTGCGGGTGGGAAATGGGGCAGCGGGGGGATAAGGGCGGTTAACCCCGTCTTTAACTCGTCCCTAACAGTAAATCCATCTAGCGACATAATCGTGCAACACATATCGAACTGAAGATCCCATGAACATTTTAGTTTGCCTACTCGCAACAATAGCGCTACCTACTTTTCTAGAGCATTCTGTACTCTGGGTCTGTTTATGATATTTACCCATGCATTTCTAGTTTTTAAATATTATATTTTGTCACTTAGCAACAAAATAAATTTTAATTATTATGTACTTTATGAAAGTCCAAATAATGCTCTCGCTTGAATAATGTACAATGTGTTATCAATAAAATTGTTGCTTTATGCGCCAGTAGATGGTGTTATTCTTATTTAAAATTTCGTCATATCATGTAAATACACTGCAGACTTACAAAAGAAGCGCCCGCGGTCTCAGTGTTCTGTAAACGATCACTGAGTTAAGCAACTTTCACAATGGCTGGTCCTCGGATGGGTGACCACTTTGTGGCATTTACATTAGCGAGCGTTTTCGTGCTTCGGAAGGCACGTTAAGCCGTTGGTCCCGGTGGCCAGTAAAATGGCAGTCGTTAAGCCTGGTTGAAGGTTTTATGGGCGGCTTAAAAAATTTCAACAGCAGGTAGCCACACCTGCGTCTGTCTATTTCAACACGGCAATGGGCTCACCGCCTATTACTTGGGACAGGAATCCACACGGTGAAAAGTGGGCATATAATATGCCTCTGCCACTCCTTCGGGGATAAGGCGTGATGGATGTTTATTATATTTATTTATTATTAATTACAAAATAATTGTCGTTTTGGGCAGTAATATGAACTAGCATTACAATGTGGCGTATTTACATAAGTATACATTGAGTATTATTTTACTATTTTTTCTTCTATAGTTGCATCTCAAAAGTTACTTGGTTACTTGCATCTATTGTCTCATAGATGGCTCTAATTAAAATTTTTGAAGAAGTTCCGAGAAATGTAATATTATATAAATTGTTTTTATTAACTTAACTTAACTATCTTCACGCTGTATCCCTGACGGGGTAGTCAGAGGACAGATCGCCAGGCTTCGCGATCTATGCATACTTCTTTCGCTTCTTCGAGATTCATTAATCGCTTCATACACGCACGTCTGGGTATCCGAGTACTTTTGACCTTTCCGTTTTTGAGCAATCTGCTCACGTGGTCTTCATATGTAAGTCTCGGCCTACCCTGACCTCTTCTACCTTCTGCTTTCGCACAATATATATTCTTCGTCAATCGTTCCTCACTCATTCGTTAGACGTGTCCAAACCAACGGAGCACGCCCTTTGCCAGCTTAACGCTGACACTTTCATTCAAACCTTCCATATTGCGTATCACTTCGTTACGTATTCGGTCGGCCAAGGTAACGCCGCACAATTTTCGAAGTGATCGCATCTCCACAGCATTCAATTTATTTTCATGCATCTGCTGACATACCCAGGTTTCGCTACCGTAAAGCAAAGTTGGCACTAGCACTGCGTTATGAATCGCTAGTCGTGCTTCTTTTAAGATGCTTTGTCGCTTTACTAATTGGGACAAAGCACCGTTAACTCTGTTTCCGGCAGCTACTCGCCGTTCTACATCCGAATCACATCTTCCATCCGCGCTAAACATACTCCCTAAATACACAATTTCATTCACTTGCTCTAGACGTTCCTGGTTTACCCTAATCTCGCATTTAGTTCTTACGTCATCTCTTTCAAATACTAGAACCTTAGTCTTACTTGCATTCAAGCGAAGACCCTTACTTTCACACTTCTCTTTCATATTAGTGACTAATGCCTGAAGGTCGGCTTCTGATGAGGCCATGAGCACCGCATCATCAGCGTACAGCAGACAGTTTACTGAAAAGTCACCCAAATTCACACCCATATCACAATCTTTCAACTTCTGCAGGCAACTGTCCAGATAAACTATGAACAGCCAGGCGGACATGACACATCCCTGTTTGACGCCTGTACAGACATCAAAAAGAGGTGACACATCCCCCCCTACTCGCACGCAAGCCTTACAGTCCCTATAAAGCGACTGTATTGCCCGCAGTAGCGAGCCGTCCACACCATATCCGGGCAGCAAGTCCCACAGCGTTTCTCTCACAACGTTATCAAATGCTTTCTCTAGATCCACAAAAGCGCAGAAAACCTTCTGGCTAACAGCCAGAAACTTTTCCGCGATCATGCGGAGAGAAAACACTTTATCCATGCAACCTCTTCCACGTCGGAATCCGCATTGAGCCTCCCATAAATACCTTTCAGACTTTTCTTGTATTCGTGCCGTTATAACCTTTGCATACACCTTACTAGCTAAGCTGACCAAGCTGATCGCCCAGTAGCTGGAGCAGTTTAGGCGTGAGCCTTTCCTTTGTAAATAGGTACTACAACTGCTACCACCCGTCCGCCAGCACAAGTTGCATAACAGACATAGTGTGTCCCAGACACGCGACCCACCGTACTTGATCATCTCAGCAGTAACTCTGTCTTTTCCCGCAGCCTTACCACATTTCATACTTCTTATCGCTTGTTCTATTTCTTTCATACTAATGACTTCAATGACATCGGGATCCGGAGCATCGAAGTGAGCTCCACTTCCCGATGTGGCATCTCTGTCTTTTCTTGCATACATCTTTCCATAATATTCACTCCATCTCTGCAGGACGTCAGTTTGGTCTGTCAGGACGTCATTGTTAACACTAAGCACTTTATTCAGACTGCAGATTGCCGAACAACTCCGGGTCTTGCCTACCTCTTTCCAGAAGAGTATGGCATTATCCGGGAAATCTGACGAGAACCTTTCATCCGCTTTCATTCTGCACCTTTCACGAGCTTCTTCTATCAGTGCCATCGTGTTAACTTTCTGCAGCTTGTATCTCTCTTTCATATTAAAATCATTCCGCGAGGCTAAGTAGTCTAACCATGCTTTCTTCTTCATTCGAACTGCTTCTTTCACTTCCTCATTCCACCATGCATCACGCTTATTACTACTGCCTCTTTTCGTTTCTCCACACACTTCCACAGCGGCATTTATCATACTGTCCCTAAGGTTCTGCCATACACTTTCCACATTCTCACTGCTTACATTGACGTCGCCAAGCTTTTCGGCTACCCTTTCATTATATTTATCCCTAATGGATGCATCCTGCAGCTTCCAGCTTTTGATGCTATGAGTCGGCTCAGGTTCAGGACACTCGGTACGATGACGCCAACCCGCAAACAGACCCCTTATCCTAGTTATTACTAGGTAGTGGTCTGATCCTAGTTCAGCGCCTCGATAAACCCTTGTGTCCATCACCTGTTTACGGAGCCGACTATCCATTAGGAATAGATCTATCATGCTTCTCTTTGACTTACATCTCCTCGTATACATATGAATTTGTTTGTGGTTGAACATTGTGTTCGCCACAAACAAATCCTTTTCCTTACAAAATGCCAGTATAAGCTTGCCAGCGTCATTCACCCTTTTATCCCCATACTTCCCGAGTACCGACTCAAAACCATCGCGAGCGGTACCCACCCATCCATTCAAGTCTCCACATACTATAAGTTTTTCATTTCCTTCTATCACATTTAGAGCTTCTCTCATACTCTCCCAGAAGTCCTCTAGCTCACTCGCGTTCGACGAAGATACTGGCGCGTAAGCAGCTACCAGGAAAATCTTCGTCAAACCAAGTTTTAGACGGATCCAGAGGATTCTAGGACCTACCAGTTTATACTCATACATACCGGAGGCCAATTGAGAGGACAACAAAATTCCAACCCCCCGACTGCCATGCTCGCTCTCTGGTACTCCAGACCTCAGCGCGAGCACCCCACCCGGGAGCTCCACGACTTCGCTGCCCTTGCGCTTGGTCTCTGTCAAGCACACTACATCTAACTTTCTCTCATTCATAACATCCATCAACTCATTCATTTTATCTGCCATTCCTCCCTAACATTCCACGCAGCTACCCTGCACTCCGTCCTCCACTTCCCGCTGTGTCGGGCCACGCGTGTAGGGTGGCGGTCCCCTACGCCGCTCTGGCACACACTTTCCGCACCAGCGGGGACGAACTGGTGCGCGTCGCCTCGGGGGCACGCCCTAGCATCATTCGCCCTGGTGGCACTCGTGTTGGAGTAGAATTGCAGCCGTAGCTGGCAGGGATGGCGACGTGCACGCTTCTACTCTTCATCCCCATTTGTCCCCACAATTGTTTTTATTAAGTAAAAATACTTACAAATGAAATGTTATACCGTCACTATGTTTAAAATAAGTTTCTGAATCATTTTTGCATCCAAGAATAGCACACTTCACGGTGAAAACTGTCGAAACCTATATAATTTAGTGAAAATAAATTTCGGACTCTCAACTGAGCACAGCAACGATTTACATGAAACTGTGGCATTGGCTCCGCCCACTCTGTGACGTAACAACTCCCTTGGTTGGCACACAACTTAGTTGCCCTTGCGGCATCTCCACTTTTATTCTCTACTCCGTGGTTTGTATTGAGCCAAAGTTACAATAATTATAATAGTTTACAAGTTAGGAGTCACAAAACTATCATATTTTACTGCAACTTAGAAACTGCAAGTAAAATACAACAAATACACTTTGTATTTAGAGTAAGAACCTTTAAAAAATACTAACTATAATTTTAATTTTGAACATTAATATTGTAAATTAAAAAAGCCTACTACCATTCTTGTCATTTTTGGTTATGTTAGAAATAGCTTTTTTTTATATTTTGTGTGTGCCGCTGAAATTCTATAAGAAACAAATTTTGAATTTCAAACTAATTACCAAGAAGGCTTTATATATATGATTCTAGCTAACAGAATTATTAGTTTACAATATTTTTATTTTATACTTTAATATAGGTTATTAACCCTATGGAAATTGGGTTATCACTAGTGATAACTTGAGTAAATTCAAATTATGTAGACTTTTAACAATTTCAGCAGCAATTAGGTCCATATTCCAGAATGTTTCTCAATACTCAATCAACGCTTGAGGCTAGTTGTTGCCTTGTAAAAACTTCTTTTAAGCATCAATTGAGTATAGAGAAATGTTCTGGAATATGGACCTCAGATTGTTTGATAGATGCTTTAAAAAGGATACAATCATAAGAACACCTCCAAACACGAACATAACAACAAAATCAGCAGTCCTGCCTCGAAACGAACCCTCTTCAAGCATTCTACAGTATCTATAGGTGAATATCATATTGAAGAAGAAGTTGAATCCTAGATTTCCAAAGAACAGGAATGTACTTATCAATCTCCATAGCTCGTATTTTCTAAGTATTAGGTTAGGATTGAAGTACAGTTGGAAAGGTGAGACCAAGTCTAGTTGCTGAAACAAAAATAATTAGGTACGTTTACCACAGTGAAATTTTACATTTGAGGCAATGTTTAATCAATGAACTTACGACGGCTAAAGTGGTGATAACACAAGCAGTGGTATAAGCCCTTGTCACGGGAGGTATGAGCATGTATTCTTGAAGAAGAGTTTGATAAGCCATTTTATATTTCAACAAATAAAATAACTACTAGTACCCGTAATAACAATGAAAACAAAATTAGCTAAGATAACGACGGAATTCGACACGACATGATTGGGCCACATCAGAATAAAATAGTTCACAATAAACTCCGATTAGTCGGTTACAGACAATTCAATTTAACACATAATGCTCATTTGCTCTTTGTTTTACTGTTGATTAATATTTAACATGAGTGTATTGACTATTGACATATTTGTTCTAATATATAATATAATTTATTTATATATTTGATGACACTTGAAAAACATTACTACTGAATTGATTTTTTTATGGCCTGTATACCAAGACCTTTTAGCCAAATCTTATTTTTTATCATATCTTTTAATTCATCCTATTTTCTTTCTCGATGTCGAGTCCTCAGTCCTAGATACTGGTCCTTGCCCTCAGAATAATGGTGATTCTCATACTGAGGTTTTCAGTGGACTTTAGGCGGCAAGATAAAAATTAGCATTTCACTGCTTATATAATATTGTCTATCAGTGGTGATTTCTTGAATCTTGAAGAAGCGAAAGTATGCATGGATCGCGAAGCCTGGTGATCTGTCCTCTCTGACTACCCCGTCAGATACAGCGTGAAGATAGTTATAGTAGAGTCAATTTAAGAAGCCACATTTGACACTTCATCAAAAATCACCAACGTATCCTTTTAACGGCGGGTTTACAATATTATTTAATTTTTCGAAGTTAGAATTACACAATTGCTGAACTTTTCACAGTTACAAACATACATATTTTATTGTTTAAATGACCAAAGAAGGCTATTTTAATATATACTTTCACTAATAAACCAAAAATAATAATAATATAGTAATATAGTAATAGTTGACGCCCGCGGCTTCGCCCGAGTAGAGAAGTTTTCCCGTTCCTTTTTCCCACAGGAAGTTGATTCTGGGAAAATAAGTAGCCTATGTGTTATTCTGATGTATAAGCTATATTATTGTAAAGTTTCATTAAAATCAAGTTGGTAGTTTTTACGTGAAAGAGTAACAAAAATTCATACTCAAACTTTCGCGTTTATAATATTAGTAGGATATATTCATTATTTTCTTGTTTCTTATTGACAGGTTTACTGATTTTAGCTAGTAACATCAAATTCAACAGTAAGTCGCCACAGCCTACGCCTGTCCATTTCAACATGGCAATGGGCTCACCACCTGTTACGTGGGCAAAAATGCATACGGGAAAATGTGATGTGGGCGTATAGTATGCCTCTGCCTAGCCCTTTGGGGATAAAGACGTAACAATATGTATGTATGTATGTTTGCTGATTATATTTCGATATTTGGTTTCTTAACAAGTTAACGTCTAATGTGCAAGCAACATTGCCCCTTCAACAAAATATTTCCTGACCACTTAAAATATGATCCTAATACAGTTCTATCAATAATTTAGGTAGTGTTTTAGCCATCTAGAAAATCAGCCGACTATTCACATCCAGTTGTCCAAGATCTACTGCTTGAGCCTCAAACATATTTTTTTCTAAATACATACCTACTCCAGGACTTCTTATGTTGTTTTTAATTATTTCTGTGCAACTAAACGTAATATTGCTACTGTCGCATCTTATTAATTAATTTATTTCATTTCTAGAAAAAATAATAAGACCTGGCAGTTATTCTTTTTCTGTATTTGTGCAGAAATATGTCACTAGAAAGGAATACCCACATTGCCAGCCTTCACGTTATAGAGTACTCGGAAGAAAATAAACGTTTAACAGCAATATATTGAACTGGTAATTTTATTTGCTTTTTTTTTGTTTTGGCGATGTCCGGCTTGGACTTAGCCACGACGCAGTAAAAGGTTAGGAAGCGGTTAATATATAAAAAGGATTACGGAATTTCGGGAAAGGATCAAAATGGTTTGAAACAATACATTCTTAAAGTAATATTTAGATTTTTAGATGATTAACAGTTATAAATAAAGATATGGTTTTATAAATATTAATATAAAGTTTAAGTAATAGGGTGTTAATACAAGATGGAAGAGGAACATGGAGGGATATTAAGGATTCGAAAAAATCTGTATGGTTATATAGAGGGCAAGCGAAAAAAAAATGGTTTAAGTCGCCTATATCTGAACTACATTCGCAAATGTCACTGTTATCGTTTTACCAAATTTGAATTTTGAAAACCAAGGTTTAACAGGTATTGTAGGTTGAATTTGACTGAAATGTTTACCTTTCACTTGGCTGCTAGTGTGCCAGTCTTTTCCCCAGGATTCAAGTAGATCCTTTTTAGAAAGAGACATTAAGTCAGAGCAGTAGTTTTTATACGGAAACAAATCCCCGCATGAAACTGCCTCATTAGCAAGTCTATCCGTATAGTCGTTGCCAAAAATACCTTGATGACTAGGTATCCATAAAAACTTTATGTCTAAACCGTTAGATAAACATTCCTGTAACAGATTTCGACATTCAAAAACAACAGTCAAATGGTTTGTTATAAATGGGAATTGCTGTAGAGCTTGTAAAGCACTTTTGGAGTCTTTGACGATTGCGGTCTTTGAGAGTTTTAATAATAATATGTATTCCAAAGACTTCAATAATCCGAAGCATTCACCGGTAAATACTGATGTCTCTGGTGGGAGTCTAACTTTCTGGACTATCTTGAACTGGTGGTGATATACTCCTATTCCGACACAATCCAAATTACTATGCTTAGAAGCATCACTGTATATTTGATGCCAATCTGGAAATTCGTGATTGAGATAGTAGTTAAAGTTGGAATTAGCATTAATGTCATTTTGAAGATCACAGTTAAGAATAATACAAGGTGAAATAGTTAAGGAATCATAAGATGTAGAAAAAAGGGGGAGACGAGAAGATCTGTGAGTAGGGGATTGTAGAGATAAAAATTTACGAAAGCTGCTAATAAGGCAAGAAACCTTTTTGTGAGACCAGTAACTGGAGGTTTCTATTACGTCTGAGAGTAATTGGAGTTTATGATGTAAGGGGTGGTTCGTGATTTGTAAAGATTGAAACACAAATCGGTCACAAAGATATTGTCTACGATGTATCAGTGGAGGTTCAACACATTCAACTTGAAGAGCGTTGATGGGGCTGGATTTCATACAACCTGATATAATTCGAAGAGCTTTATTTTGAACACTGTCAAGTTTATTTAGGCCAACTATACCGGGTTCTAACAGAAATGACCCGTAATCTAGAAGACTTCTAATCAAGGCGTTATAAAGAAGTTTTTGGGAAGGAGCTCCCCACCAAACACCCGACAAGCATCTCAAGATATTTAAATTACGTTCAAATTTTGCAGTAATATGGTAACAATGTTGGAGCCCAGATAATTTTGCGTCTAAAATAATTCCTAAGAACTTTGCATGCTCATAAACTGGAAGTCGTGAGTTTTCATAAAAAACTGATACATTAGGAGGACACCGCATTCAGGAAAATAATACAACAGAACTTTTGGGCACTGATAGAGTTAGGCCATTAGTATCCAGCCACGTTTTAAGGGAATCAAGAGCTGATGATAACCTATCAGCTGATCTCTAAATCGATAGCCCCGAAGTATAAATTAGTAAATCGTCTGCATATTGTAAGATATTTATGTTGCTTTTCACTACTGTACTTTCTAGGTCTATTTATTTAGTCTAAGGTATTCTAGTAATTGTGAGGGAGTCCGAATGGATAACCTTAACACATCTCTCAGACAGAAAATTTATGATAAAATTTTGTAATAATATAGGGACATCCAATTTAAAAAGCTTTTTTTGCAGTAAATGTAGCTGGACACTATCGTACGCAGCAGCTATGTCTAGAAAACAGGCCAGAAGTGAATGATTATTTGAAAAAGCTAGACGAATATCAGTGGTAAATATGGCTACACTATCTATGGTACTCTTACCCTTTCTAAACCCATACTGACTATTGGATAATAGACCTTTATTTTCAATAAACCATTCTAGTCTATTTTTGACGAGGTGTTCAGCCAGTTTAGCAACCACAGGGGAAAGGGCTATTGGACGGTAAGATGACGCTTCAGCAGAAGGTTTGTTAGTTTTACGAATTGGAATCACTTATTGCACTTTCCAAGCTGTGGGGATGTTGCCTGATAGCATTACAGAATTAATTAAAGATAAATAATAAGAAAGACTAGTATCATCCATGTGAGTGAAAAATGAATAGGGGATATTATCCAAGCCAGGGCTTGTATCTTTAACATAAGTTAGAATGCCTTTTAATTCATTAAGAGTAAAAGGCTTGTTGAGACTCGAAGACTGCATTTCCAATTTACACTGGGTTTGCAAGGGACAAGGAGTAATATTAAGAGGAACAAAAGGAGGAATCAGGGAATCCAGAAAATTTTCAACAACAGTTCTGTATACAAGTGGAGGGTTTGATTCTTTAACTCATTCACTGCTGGATCCCGTACCATATGCGTTTTCTATATTTACCGCGCTTGCGTATTTCCGCAAACGGTGTGTGATTTGGACATACAAGCAGCGTGTGTGTGTCTCTTTGGGACACAGACGCACCGGGGATGGACATCATCAGTGATAATAACATAAACTTAAACATTTTTTTATTAGATAACAATATAAAGCTTTGTTTGTTGTAACAAACATGTGACAATACAATAGGTCGGCACCTTTTAAAAAAAAATCTACCTGATTTGTAACAAAGACATACGATCCTTTCAAGAAAAAAAAAATTGTAAGAAAAATAGTGGCCGCCAAAATATCAATTGTTCTAAAGAAAAGGGTTTTAAAGTTATAAATCTTTTTAATATAAAAAAGGCCTGATACCAGCCATGTCGGCACGTGCCGTGGAGTGAAGTGGTGGCCACATGTTCATGTCAATTTTAGGATAAGGAAAATTATAAATATTTTTAAATCGATTTTATTTTTTGAAATCATGTTGTTTTATAATAAAAAATAATTATGTCACAGATATACTTCTTACTAATATTATGAATGCGAAACTTTGAAAGAATGTATAGATTTAGGTTTGTTACTCTTTCTCATTTAGAATAAATTAATATAAATATTGTGGGACACTTTTCGACAGCGCCATCTAGCCCAAAGTAAGCTAATATTAGCTTGTGTTATGGGATCTAGATAACTGATAAACATACTTATATATTTCTAAATACATACATTTTATACATAGGAAACACACAAACTCCGAAACACATTTGTGGATCACACAAATATTTGCTCCGACCCGGAATAATATAGCTTATGCATCAGAATAACGCATGATTTTATATTGGGAACAAGTTCTTGTGGAAAACGGGAAAGCTTCTCCACGCGAGTGGAGCTGCGGGCGTCAACTAGTAAATATATATGTAGGTATATCGGTAAACTTCGACTCATGTAACAAAGTGAAAAAGTAAATACTTTTGGACTAAAATTACAAAATAGTAAAAATGGGTAAATATAAGTCGAGGTTTTTGAATTGCAAATAGTAGAGACACCCTACTATGACTACTAATATCCACTCACAATCTACCTACGGGTATTAATAAATACCCGTAGGGACTGAAATCACTCCTGGTGTGCCGATGTTAGCATAGCTATTGATTCGCAAAAATGTTCGGCAGCAGCCAAAGTGAAGCAGCAGATCTGAAGCGTTTGATATTTTTCCAAACTAAAGTTGGGTGAACATTAGGGGATACAGAATTACAGAATGTTTGCCAGCTTTCCCATTTCTTCCGCTTAAATAATTTACGGGTGCTAGTTATAATTTCCGTAAGAGAATTAAAATTTTCCATCGAAGAATAATGTTTATAAATATTTTCTGCTATTTTTCCTTTTTTAATCTGTTCCCGACATTCTGAATCCCACCAAGGAGGAGCGGGGATCTTCGTTACTTTTGTTTGACGTTTACTTGGAAACAATGAATCAGCTGTTTCAATTAA
This sequence comes from Thumatha senex, assembly GCA_948477245.1. NCBI lineage: Eukaryota > Metazoa > Arthropoda > Insecta > Lepidoptera > Erebidae > Thumatha > Thumatha senex. The sequence continues at coordinate 13,136,283 of OX419735.1, forward strand.
AACCTTACTAATTAAATTATTACATTCGTCTACATTACCGTCATTAATGTTTGGAATTTGTGGAAATCTATTTTTAACCTGTTGTTGAAACGCATCCCAGTTAGTGTTAGGTTGACGTTTTTGTAATTGGATGCCGGAAAAGTTATTAGGAAATGAAATGAGAATAGGGAAGTGATCACTACCGTAGGTAGACTCCAGAGTGTACTAGGACAAAGAAGATACGAGATTGGGAGAACACAGAGTTAAATCCGGTGCGCTAATTAGCTCATTAGGAGTAGTTCGCCGAGTAAGGGAACCATTATTTAGCAAACACATTTCAAAGGTATCTAGCATTTCCAAAACTCGAGCTCCATAGTAGTTAGATTTAGAACTTCCCCAACATCGATGTTGTGCATTAAAGACACCCATTATCACTAGAGGCTTTGGTAGTGTAGAAAACATATTATTTACTTCATCATAAATCTCAGATGATGGGTGAAGGATGTAAATGGAAACAAAGCATATGTTATTTATTTTTACAGATATTATCGAGAAGCCGGTACCATGGCTAGGTAGCTCTACATGAGAAAAAAGAAGAGAATTTTTTACAAGCAAAGCAACTCCACCATAGCCATCACTTCTATCTTCTCTAAAGCAAGAGAAGCCTGAAAGTTTAAAATTATGTTCTGGCTTAAGCCAGGTTTCTTGTATAGCTATTAAAGATGGTTCATATTTATTAATCAAGTAAATTAGTTCACTTTTTCTGCTGCAGCAGTTCCATTGCATTAGGGAGAACTGATCCATTATTAATTGTGTTATTTACTTCTGTATCTGATAGTATAGCAGCGTTGGGCGGTAATTTAATCATATTACATTGTTGTAAAGAATTGATAAGAATTAAAATTAATTGTTTAATGGGAATTTCATAGAGAGAATCATTATTACAGTTATTGAGAGTGCCAATAGAGGGTATAATAGAGGGAATTGTATAATCTTTTGTTAAGTTAGAATGGGCTAATTGATCATATCCATATCTTTCAAATTTTTGAGGTTGCTTCGGTTTCAAGAATACTGTTTTCTTGTACGAGTTATTATGATGAGTATGATCTGGAATATTTTGTATTGACCTATGTTGAGGAGCAGACATGAGATTATCAGAATAAGGTTTGCTAACAGGAGGGTATAACTTCAAGGCTTCAGCATAGGAAATACAACTTTTGGCCATTGATTCCTTAATCCCCTTTTGCCTAGAGAATTCAGGACATATTTTATTAGTTGCAAGATGAGAACCTGTGCAGAGACAGCACTTAAACTCCTCAACTTTGCATGTCTCCCCTGTATGGCCTAGACCACATTTAAAACATCTTGGAGATGATCGGCGTTAACAGCGAATATGTCCATATCTACAGCAGTTAAAGCATTGTATTGTGGGATAAATGTATAAATCAACAGGAAGTGAGTTATAACACATAAAAATACGTTTGGGTAATCAAATGTTAGGACTACAGTTTCAACAGGAACAAACTCTGACTTTTCATTGCTAATGACTTTTCTTTTTAGCCTCCTTATTTTTATAATTTGGCCGCAACCTATGGGAACTGATATATTAATTAGAATATCCTCATCGCTCCAGTCTGTAGGAACACCTCTCACTATACCCAAGCGTGTAACATAACAGAAGGAATAAAAGCTTTGTAATTATTAGATTTTAATGCATCATCTTCTACAAAATTGTTAGCACTGTCATATGACGAAAAAGATAAAGAAATACGGTTGCGCCCTATTTTTTTAAGACTGCCATTGACAATGTTCTTGAATGAGTTTTTTTTAAGAAAAAAGCCAAATGCTACAGGATGAATGGAACAGTTTTCATTGGGAGATGAAGGAAGTTTCTGAATATGAACTGCATATGGGGCAGCGTCAGATGAGTTGTAAACATTTCGGCCAATAGGAATACGCCATGAATTCTCGTTAGCATTAGCCTTGGTAGTTTGTGAGGTGACAATTTGTGAGGGTGATGCAGATACAGTGAAAGTGTTTATTATTGATCTACGTTGGCAATCAATCTCGGTATTAGTAGGAGATTTATGGTGATATCTGCGTTTTTTATTGCAGTGCTTGCAAATCTTAGACGAAACCGATGCTCTCTTTCGCTTATGGGACCGAGAGTTGGTCTCGGAGCAATCTGTGTCTATTACCGATCCTTCTGTATCCATGCCTGATCCATCTATCGTAACAGTATTATACACTGCGGGGACAATTGTCCCCCCAGGGTCTTCTGGATCACCCATGTACTACAATATAAATACAAAAAACTTACCTACTATACAGGAACTATACTATTTACAATAATAAATTAATATATTTACACTATTAAACCTATTTGATCCTTAAATTATAGTTGAATAATTAATAAATAATAAAAAACGCAAAAACAGTCGCCCGCCTAGTTTGCAGTTTCCCGCGCTTTTTTTTTTTTCATTTATTTATAATTTTATATTAAATATTTTTTTTTTAATCGTCTAGTTTTCAGATATTGTTCCTAAAGGACAGTGACCGAATCTGGCCTGAGCGCGGACAGCAGTTTTGGAAAGTTATAAGACTTGTAATAATTTTTATTTATTATACAATAAATATTAATGACAATTTGGTTGTAGCCACTTATCTGATATTCAAAACGAATTAAAAAAATATTTGTTTTGGCTTACGAACGGATATTATTTTCATTGTCACCCTTGTGAATTATTAAAAAAAAACTATTTCATTTAATAACTGAAACTATGCTAAATGTTTTGTGTAATTATTTTATTGTTTTTTAAGATACTTCTGTATTTTTAAAATACTAAATATGTTTAAATAAATGCATATTTTTATAAAATATAAACCGTATTGGGTATTCTAGTTTTTATCTTCTAGCAACACTGATCAAACCTGTTATCGAAGTCCAACGACCTTGAATGTATTGTAAACAAATAAACAACACAAAGTGTCTTATTAAAATTATATTTTCAACTATATAATTATATACATAGTGCGCGTTTGTATTTATCGAGCGTTGTGTATTATAATAACTAATTTAACTTCTCACGACCACCATGGCTTTTTGGGTCCTGTAATAAAGACAATGACATTGTTAATTCAACTCCTCACGACCACCATGGCTTTTTGGGTCCTGTAATAAAGACAATGACATTGTTTTGTTTGTTGAATCTGTTGTGGTAATGATATTACACACAGAAGTCGTCATAACTCTTGACCTGATGGAAGTGCCGCATGTAATTTTTCAGTGGATTGTACTCTGAGTAGTAAGTTTTTTTAATTTCAAGTAGGTGGTTATAAATGGTCGCTTACTTGCTTTTAGTACTTTTAGACCCAGATGCACCTGTATATAAGTTATAAATGTAAGTTAAGTGTAGATAAACAATGTAACTTTAATAATACATACCTAATAAATTAAATCCTTCAATATCAATAAAAATCAAAAGAAAAAACGTACCTCAAGTGAGATAATATGAAGGATTTACGGTATGTATAATTAAAGTGACCAACATACATATACCTACATAGACTAGCTGTGTCTCACTCCTGAGTTCCCATTTATAATAATTTATTGAATATAATGTTATTCAGTATATTATTGTATTAAACTCTGCCCCTTGATATTTATAATTACTACTGTATTACTTTTACACAACATAGCTTTCAAATGTTAAAACAATTGTTTTTAATCAGTTCAGTGGGCTAGCCAGTAGCTGCATTACCTGCAGGTGATATATGGCTTGTTGCCATAGATTATTTTGGAGCCTCTTACATCAACATTTACCAACAGGTTTGTTACATTTAACTATTTAAGTACTTCTCATTGCCTTTTTTGTTTTAGTTAAGACAGTTGCATCTGACAGAACTTGTTATACTTGTTGGATTTGCCCAATGGGCAAGTTTTTTTTTTTTTTATTTTTATTTATTCAGCCAGTTTACAAGTTTACAAATTTTGTGCTTATATCTAATATAATGTTATAAAGGCTCTGTTATGTAATACAGTTGGAATTACCTCTGACTCTCAAACTAGGTGTAGACCTGTATTTTGAGTCATCAGTGATCTCTCGCTCTGATTACCCAACCATAAGCATTAAATTTAAAACAATAATATAATAAAACAATAATAAAAATAGAAAATGGACACATGGATGACCAGTGTTGATATTATGTACAATAATACCTTGTTAGTCATTCTTCTATCTTGCAGCCAGTTTCGCGTATGGTACTTACTAGGGAGGTTATGCAGCATGTAATGTAGTAAAGTGATTGGGTTGGGAGCGTATGTGTGTGTATATGGGTGTGAGTGTGTTTGAGTGTACTAGTTTATGTTATATCTTTTGTATTTATGTTTGTGTTTACTGTTTTAGCGACAAGATAAGGTGAACTACGTTGGGTTGAAGGGAAATAGGAATTACTATAGAATATTATAATAATTAGACAAACATAACAATTACAACAAACAGATAATTTATTATTGTATCATTTTCAACGTTACTGGAGAATTCCAATCATGCTAAAAACAGTGTAAAGGTAAATTAGGATTAATTTTATTTATTTATATATATTTTTTTTTTCTTTTCCGTAAACCTATGGGTTTAGTAGTTGTTCACTAGCTTCGTAATCCAAGGACTGCAGCCATTCAGAGAGCTTTTTCTTAAGGTTATGCCTTGTCAAGGGGTATATATGTATAGCACGATTAATTTTATTATAAAGGTGGTTACCGAGGAAATAAGTATGTCTTTGGGCTGCGGTTGTTCTACAGCGTATTGGTTTACAAACCCTGTCATGTCTGCGTCTCTGCGAATAGATTGAGGGGTCATATTCCAGTGTAGTGTGCGTATGCGTAACTGCAGACACCACAAATAAATGTCTCACTGTTAGCACTTGTACCTCCCTATACAACTGGGCGGTAGGGTAGTGGAAGGGCTTCTTGATCATAACTTTCAGGACTGCGCGTTGTGCTCTTTCTAATTGTAACATAGTTGTTTTTACCGCGCCGCCCCACGCTGTGTTGCAGTATGTCAAGAGTGACTGACATAGAGAGTAATAGACCATCATCATAATTCTTGTGTCAGCTACTTGTCTTAGATTTTTGAAGACATAGATGAGCTTCCTTATTCGTGATGACAGTGCACGTATGTGGTCGGTCCATTTGAGGTATTGATCAATAATTACTCCCAGGTACTTTATCTGTGACGCTCGCTTTATATGTGGGCAGGTACAGTGCGAGGCCAAGGCGTTGCAGTCGTGTGCTGTGAGGTTGATGGAAGGGGGTATGCTATTTTCTCTGAAACCAAAGGTAACGAAGACAGTTTTTGACATGTTAATTGTCAGTAAGTTGGATGATAGCCATTGTGTCACATGGACAAAAGCATTTTCTGCGTTATTTCGCGTGCTATCCCAGTCACGACCATGAACAATAAGCGCAGTATCATCCGCATAAGTAAATATTTTGCAGTAAGGTAGTTCCATTTCACACAGTTCATTGACATAGATGGAGAAGAGTGTCGGAGAGAGAGTACTGCCCTGTGGTACACCCACTGTTGTATTCTCGCTCTCACTAACATACTGGCCAATCTTTACAACCTGGCTCCGGTTAGCAAGGTAGTCAGAGAACAGTTTCAGGGGGGTTCCTCTGATTCCCAGGGTTTCCAGTTTAGAAAGCAATAAGGGAACAGAGACCGTATCAAAGGCTCTAGAAATATCGAGGAATACCCCAATGCAAGCATCTCTGCCGTCCATGCGACTAATAGTGTGTTGAATCAGCGAGGAAACAGCATGATTAGTGGACAATCCTCGCCGAAAACTTTATTACTATATTGGTTAGGTGCAATTAGCCTCCGACTTTCCAAGAAGCTAACCAGTCGCTTGTTCATTACTTTCTCCAGAATTTTAGAAAAGGTTGGTAACACCGAGATGGGTCGATAGTTATGCACATCATCCCTGTCCCCTCCCTTGTGAATGGGATGTACTACAGCTCTTTTGAAGGCCTCCGGGAACACACCCTGAGCCAGTGATAAATTGCAAATGTGTGTTATGAGAGGTATTAATATGAAGCGACAGGACTTAATTAAAGTTGTTGGAATTTTATCGTAACCAACGGCGCAGTTATTCCGTAAGTTTAGTATGATTTGTTCTATTTCCTTAGGGTCGGTATCCAACAGCACAATCGAATCCTTTGGGGGGACTCTTTGGGGTTTTGTATTATTAAAACTTGTCTCCGGTGGCTTGATTTTGTCGACTAACTTTTTCCCGATACCAGCGAAAAATCGATTCGCATGGTTCACGGACTCTGCGGGGTTCGGCCGAGATTTAAGTAAGGCGTCGCTGAAAGAGGATTTTGTGTTAGTATGAGTAATATTTTTAACCGCTTCCCATATCGATTTGGAGGTTCGTGCATCATTTAGAGTTTGTGCCAGATATGCTCTTTTTTGGTTTTTTAATAATTTGTTTGTAAAATTTCGCTACCGCAAATAACTAATTCTCAAGATGTCGCTGGCTGGTTCTCGTTTCAATTTTAAGTGAAGGGTGTCCCGATGTCGGATACATCGCACTAGTCCGGGAGTAATCCACGGTTTGAAATGTCGTTTGGAACGAGAAGTTGTGTGGCTAACTGTGTGATTTGAAATTATATCTGCAATCTTGGAAACCAGGAAGCCAGTGACTTCGTTTGGGTCTTGCGAAGACAGCACTGGAGAAAAATCAACCCCAAACATATCACTTCTCACTGAGTCGTAGTCTATTTTTGTCTGTGTTCTCGGGGGTACGGTATATTTATTTTCGGAGGAGGTGAATATTATAGTAGGACTGTGGTCTGTGATAAACGATTGGACCACCAAAGCTGTAGACTGGTGTCTTGTTTTTAGCATAATATGATCCAGGCATGTCTTATCTTTCCTAGTTGGTATTATGTGTGTCGGTAGAATTCTATGCGAAGCCAATAGGTTAAGATAATCCGCTGATCTGTCGTCCTCGGTACTGTCCTTTATATCTATATTAATGTCCCCTATAATGCATATATTGTTATACGTTTTATATGAATTTAAAAGAGTATCCAAGTCCTGAATAAAGCTAAGCGTGTTACGCACGGAGGGGGACCTATAGATGGCTACAAAAACGATCGATTTGTATATATCGAAGATCAAGCAGTTAGCATCCCGAAACACTTTTGGTTCCGTTATAGTGCAGAACAGATCCTCTCGTACGTAAATCACAACTCCATCGTTCTGGTTTGAGAGAGTTTTCGTGTAATGGCCGTTGAATCCCTCTAAACCCGGTACTAGGGGTGCTTTAGATAGCCAACACTCAGTAAGTATAATTATGTCCCAATGAATTTTTAATCGCGTTAGGAGTACTTTAAATTGGTCTAAGTTTTTATTGATGCTACTAATATTCATATGTATAGCAGATATAGCCTTATTTCCTTTACCAACGTATTTATGACACTGCTCTGGGGAGCATATTAAGGATTTAGAAACCGATAATGCTTCCAGTTCTGTTGAAATTTGTATTAAATCATCTGCCATGAGATTGTTTATTATTAAAAAGTAAATAAATTGAAAAATAAACAGTACCGGAAGCATATTTAACTCGATTATTTTGGAGGTATACAAATTCACCTTGTCGCATAGTCAGGTTGGTTTTTATCAATTGGGTGTGTTTGTGTGTGTGTAGGTGTGAGTGAGATAGTTTAACTGCATATTGTGTATTTAATCTCAATACAGTGATTGAGCGGTATATTAAATTAACCGTTATGAATTTTGCACGATTCGCCCCGTCCGGTCTACGTACCATACAGCAAGGAATACATTTGCAAGCATATAAATTCGGTAGGTAACTGATAGTTACTTTTACATGATAAACTGCAAGTGATAGGCAGCGCATATGTAGCAAGCGGGCGTGTTCCGTGCGTCCCGTCGCTAAATTATTAGCGAGAAGCTTAGTCACGTAGCCAAACAATAAAGAACATTTAGATTTTTTGTGTTTTGAAATTTTAAATTTGTAGCTTCCCTCACTTTTATATGGAACTCCCGTTTGTAGTAGTTGTTTGTGTACGAGGCGAGAAGACACACTACCTGCGGCTAAATACCCTGTAACACAGTAAAGTGCCGCGGGACCGCCTGTTAGATGGGGCGGATTAGCACAGTCAGCTAGGTCGTTAAAATCTACCAGTATGCACCTTAGGTACAGCAAATTATAAAAAATATAATAAAAAATGATATAGTGTAAATTATGTGAGAATAATTTTTTTCGCAATCTTTTTCCGTCCGCCGCTGAAACCATAAACATAACTAAGACACCGTAATTCCCTGAAACAGTTATTGATAGTGCATAATTGTAATTAGTTGAATTAGCAAGCATTGATGATCTTAGAAGACATAGTCATATTTCTACTGTTCCAGTGTTGAGGCGAGTCAGTTGATCGGCGCTTTTTATTTCTAAAGCCTTGCCTCCATCCTCCTTTTTAATAAAAACTTTGCTTCTGGCTGTCCAGCAGAACTTCCAGTTGTTCTTCTTTATAAACTCACGTGCTAGGAAGTGTAGGTGGGCCCCCTTTTGGGTCAGGGCCTCATTAATGTAAATCGTGTTTCTTACATCCGTCCAACCTAGCATACCGGTATTTAGCTTGTCATTTTTATTCTTGTTGAAGTTTTTGTAAGCTTGGGTAAATTTTGTTTTAGCGTTAAAACATTTCACTGTCACAACAGTTGCATCTGACAGAACTTGTTGGATTTGCCCAATGGGCAAGTTACTTGCAATCTGTAAGGACATAATAATTTTCAAGTCAAATAACAGAACCCAGAAGGAACCATCTTTTTGCCAGATTTGAAGAGAGCCGCTGCTACTCTATTACATTGTTTTTTCTCCTAAATTGTAACTATGAAGAGAGATATTAAGTTTCTAGGTGACTCAGAGTACAAACAAACAAAGTATAAATGAATATACTACAGCAATGTCTGATTTCCAGTTCCATTTATAATTTCCTTATACTTGGTGACAAAAAATAATGCTTTTTTTTATTTTCTATATAATATTGATGTAGTATTTTAAAGGCTAAGTTATACTAAATAAAACAACCAGTATCATAATATGGTAAACACATAAGAAATAATGATACATATTTATTGTTGAAATGTGCACAGATAGAACTAGCAAGATTTTGAGCATGATTCCTTTTAGCCGTCAACTGCAGATTAATAAGAGGTAAAAATATAGCAAACAAAATATGTTTTGTTGCTGATATATGCCATATAAGCAAAAACATATTTTGTATATATAAACAAAATATGTTTTTGCTTATATGGCATATTATAATATATATGGCAAATATAATAACATTGGTAACCTAGACACCATAAAACATTATTATTGTTACAGCATTGTCGGCCAAACACTTATTGGTTGTTTGCTACTATCATGTTTGTGATGTACTCAAGTTGGGTAAGAATAAAAAAAAAAATAACATATGAAGATGATACTGATCACATTTGAAAATTAAATTGAGAATAAAACCTGCAGTTTTATTTTATTTTTAAACTACCTGGTTACAAAAAAATCTATATCATGGGTTTCTACATAGTCTATTATTATGGATGGGACATGGAATTATTGTTTATTTTGTTAGTAAATAAATATATAAATAGTAATATATGATATTGACTAAACGAATATTTTACATTTTAATATTTTTAAAAGATATAAATAAGGAAATAGATTTATAAATATCACTATTATTTGAATGAAATATAAATATATATATCACTATTATTTGTAAATTGAATGCTGTGGAGATGCGATCACTTCGAAAATTGTGCGGCGTTACCTTGGCCGACCGAATACGTAACGAAGTGATACGCAATATGGCAGGTTTGAATGAAAGTGTCAGCGTTAAGCTGGAAAAGGGCGTGCTCCGTTGGTTTGGACACGTCCAACGAATGAGTGAGGAACGATTGACGAAGAATATATATTGTTCAAAAGTAGAGGGTACAAGGAGTCAGGGTAGGCCGAGACTTACATATGAAGACCACGTGAGCAGATTGCTCAAAAACGGAAAGGTCAAAAGCACTCTGATACCCAGACGTGCGTGTATGAAGCGATTGATGAATCTCGAAGAAGCGAAAGAAGTATGTATGGATCGCGAAGCCTGGCGATCTGTCCTCTCTGACTACCCCGTCAGGGATACAGCGTGAAGATAGTTAGTTTTTAGTTACTATTATTTGATGCTAGTAAAATAGGAACAGATGTAGCCAGTGGGATAGTGGTTGAAATTAAGGTAGAAAATAATAAAGAATGATCATACTTGGGACAGGAAAGTATTATATGATTGATGTCACCCACTTCCCCGCATTCACATCTATCAGTTTGAGCAATATTTAATTTGGCTAGGTGGGAAGGGGTAAATACGTGACCAAGTCTCATTCTAATTAAGATGGTTGTAGACTGCTTCCCGAGTTTGAATTCTGAGAATCAAGGTTTGTAAGGGATGGTCGACTGTATTAAAGAATAGTGTTTACCTGTAGACTTACAGCTAATCGACCATAACTTTTCCCAGGACTGCTTTAAATATAATGCTGGCAAAGCTGCCAGGTCGTGGTAATAATTTTTGTAGGGATAGATGTCACCGGATTCCACAGCATCATTAGCAAGGCCGTCTGCTCTAATATTGCCAGGAATACCGGAGTGGCTTGGTATCCAGACAAACGAAATATTTAATTTGTATGAAACACATTTATAAATAAGTTTTCTTATTTGTTTTGTATTGATTGAGTTTTGTATTGAGTCTGGGCGTAGACATTCTCTCTTTGGAAACTATGGTGCAAGCCATGGTCTCCAGCGGGAGCAAGTGGGACGCCGCTGCGCCTTTCTGCGAGCAGGGCATGGAGCTCGCGAAAGAGGTGGCGGAGACGGAACGGGAGAGGACTCTCCCGCCCGAGTTTCGCAGTCTGCGGCGTTATCGCTTCACCCAAGACTACCGGCTTTCATGACCGGGGGCCTGAGGACGGCGGGTGGGCTGCTCGCCGTCCTTACAGAAGCAGGCCCAAGACGTCGATGTCGTGAAAATGTCAGGCACGCCTCATGCCCCAAGAAGCGGGATAAGTACCCGAACCACCCCCCCAAAGAAGCGGGATAACACCCGAACCCCAGGTGAGGCCGCGGTGGTAGCCAGAGTCTGCCGGGAGCTCTGGGACATCCTTCCGAGGAGTTACTCGGGGCGTCCGGCAATAGACAGTTAGGCGGGGGCTGTGTGGTTTTAGCCGGTTCGAGTCCGGCATGAAATCCGAGGGGATTACCACACGTTAAAAAAAAGGCTACTTTTATCCCGTTCTTTAGCTAGCTACTTTTATCACGCTGTACGTCTACTAGTAAATAAGAAATACATATAAATTAAAACAGGTATTATTTATATAATTTCTTAAATAACCACCTATGTTTAGTACGCTGGATGACCCCCTGTTTTTACAGAAGCAGGTCCAAGACGGCGGCTTGACCTTAAAATTTCACGCTCGCCTCACCGCCTCAAAAAGCGGGATCCACACTAAACTCCAAAGAAGCTGGATAACGCCCAAACCATTAAAAGAGGCCGCGATGGTAGCCAAACTCTACCGGGAACCCAGGGAGGATTTGCGAGGAGTTACTGGGGGCGCCCGGTGTTAAACTTATAGGTAGTGATCGTGTGTTTTTTTAGTCGTTTCAAGTTCGGCTTAACGCTGCTAACACACAGTTAAAAGGGGAGTGCCTCACGATTTTTAAAAGATGTATAGGGTATTGCAAATGGGAAAAAGTTATTTTAGTACTCTTGTCGACAAAAGTAAGAGACCAAACCAAAGCCAGGGGGGGCAGCTGCCCCCCCTGGGTACGCCCATGAATACCAGTAAGTTTAGAGTCCAAGATAATGCCTAGGAATTTAACACTATCTTGTGTTTTGATTAATTTGTTGTCATAATAGACGTTAAAAGGAGGTAGAAGGCGCATCCTAGAAAATATAATAACTGAACTCTTTTCAGGGAAGATTTCCAAACCATTAGAATCCATCCAACATTTAAGAAGTTTAAGGGAATTGGAGAGGCCAATGCAAGCTTGACTGATAGAGTAGTGTGGATAGTATAAAAGCAAATCTCATCTGCATATTGAAGAACTTTAATGACTGGATCTAGAGAAGGTACCAAATCATAAGTATAAATATTATACAAAATGGGACTTAACACCGACCCTTGGGGAAGACCCTTCTGAGCCATCCGTGGACCGGTCGATCCTTCTAGATGAATATGTCTTTCTACTAATGATCTCAAACTAAAATTTGTAAGAAGGATAGGAACATTTAGAGCAACCAATTTCCTATACAATAAAGGCAAAATAACGTTATCATATGCCGCTGCAAAATCTAGAAATGCAGCGACCACATGTTCATTAGTAGAAAATGCCAGGCGGATATCAGTTATAAGTATACTGATATTATCTAATGTGCTCCTACCCCGTCTAAAGCCTGATTGACTATTACTTAATAAGTTATTGCTTTCAATAAACCATTCCAGACGAATTTTAACTAGGTGTTCAGTGACTTTTATCAAAACTGAAGAAAGAGCTATAGGGCGATATGATGAGGCTGAGGATGAACTTTTGCCAGGTTTGAGGATTGCTAACACCAACTGTGATTTCCATAAGGGAGGCTTCTCACCTGTAATCATGATAGAATTTACAATATTGAGGTAATATGAAAGATATTCTTCAGGAGCATCTGTTATAAATGAGTATGGAATACCGTCCAAGCCAGGAGCAGAATCTTTTAAATTAGTTAGTACGCCTTTAAGTTCAGAAAGTGAGAAAGGAGCATGGTTAGAAAGAAAAAGTTTATCCTAGACTGTTGGAGGGGTCAGTTTTTGTAAAAAGTCATTTTGTAATGAGGTAGGCATTGATGTAGGAGTAATTTCCTTGAAAGCTGATCTGAATCTTCTAATGTTTTGCCAAATCATATGAGGTTTGGTATCAGGAGAGATAGTTGAGCAAAATGATTGCCAACTTTCAAACTTTTTCTTTTTAAATAGTTTGCGCGTTTCAGTAATAACACTTGTTAATGCTTCAAAGTTTTGAGTAGAAGAGAATTGGGAGTAAACTAATTCTGCTTTTTTCCTTTTCTTAATCATTTGGGAACATTCTTTGTCCCACCATGGAGGAGAGGGTATAAAACCTTTAGCTCCATTTTGTATGGGAAACACCTCATTTGCTGTTTCTATGAATGTTTGAGAAAGGACTTCGGCACATTCAGATGTATTATCTTGTGTTATTACTGGAAGGCGTGGTATTTTATCTATCAAATCGGTTTTAAAGGTGCTCCAATCAGCATCCTTTAATCTATGCTTAAGACGAGGGTTTGAATGAGAGGAATATATAGTCTTAAAAATAGGGAAATGTAGAATTATTGGAAAATGATCACTACCATGGGTAGAGGTGAGACAGGTCCATGTAATCCTGGCAGCCAAATTAGATGAAGATATAAGATAAATCAGGAGCACTTTCTCCTGTATTAGGGTTATTGCGACGTGTGCAAGAACCTGTATTGAGTAAACAAAGATTGTGAGTATTTAGTAAATCTAAGACTACATTTCCAAAGCTGTTTCTGGAACTACCCCAAGACGGATGATGGCAATTAAAATCCCCAAGTATTATAAAAGGTTTAGGAAGATTAGAAAAAATGTTACTCACTTCACTGAGTATCGAAGAAGAAGGATGAGGTATATAAATTGAAACGAAACAAATATTATTTAAAACGGCAGCAATTACAGACAAATTATTAGAGTGAGTAGCATTCGCTGTCCGCACCGCGTGTCAAAAGGTTGTGTACTAACGCAGCGACGCATAGGTAAAACTATTAAACTCGTTACAAGCGTGGTCCCGACCCGTGCGGCCGAGGCACCGCTCACGCGCAATGAATAATGACCCGTATAAGGATGTAGATAGGGCCGAATATCGAGAAACAAATAATGAAGTAGAAGTAATTAACATGGAATGCAGTGAAAGAACACAAACAAATAAGGAGATAGAAGAAAACAGATTAAATAAGAGGACTAGGGAAGAGAATTCATCGGAGGAATGGAACACAGTACACAAGAAGAACAAAATAATTCGTACCAACAGCCAGGAGCCACTAAATAAAATCCAAGTATCAGTCACACATATTACAGCCTTGCCGAAACAGTTTGCGCTCGCTCGATTAATCACCGAAAATAACATTAAAGGCGTGAAGTATGTTCATCACAATAAAATAGTAATTACTTTCGAACGTGTGTCTAACGCTGATTCGTTTATTCAATGCAAGACTTTTACTGATTTGGGATGGAGATGGCAAAAAACTTCAGAGGTTGCCATTTCATATGGAGTTATGAAAAATGTTGAATTAGATCTTTCAGAAGCAGATATTTTAAAATACCTTTCGAGCGATTATGACATTGTATCCGTGAAAAGACTAAACAAGCGGAATATTAATGAGTCTTCTAATACACCTAATCGTAATTGGATTGAAAGTGAATCTATCCGCCTAGGTTTCAAAACTTCATCCCTACCTGGTTACGTATTTATTGATAATATGAGAATAAAGATTGAACCATATATATTTCCTGTGACGCAGTGCTCCCGTTGTTGGAAGTTCGGGCATGCATGGAGAATGTGTCCATCAAAAAAAGTTGTGTGTCCGAAATGCAGCAAGGGCCACGAAAATTGCGAAACGACTACCTTTAAATGTGCTAACTGTACTGGCATTCATATGGCGTTGCATAAAATATGCCCCATATATAAAAAAGAAAGACGTATTAGAGAGTTAATGGCAGAATCTAATTGCACCTATAGAAAAGCCTTATCAATGTATACTCAACCCACTGCGATGATTACCCCTAAACCAACAACCGGTGTAGAGGACAAAGTGGAGTCACAACAAAGCCAGATCCCCCAAAGCACACACAAAGTACTTGAAGCTCCAGAAAGTGAACGCCTGTTATCTCAGTTATTCACCCCTAGCGCCGAACCGAAACACCAACTAAAGACCGCTCCGATACTCCGAAAGAAAAAAAAGAAAAGAACATCTACACCCTTACCTCAAGACCCATCTACAACGGCCCCAGATTGGTTAGACCCTGACCAAAATAAGGACGATTCGTGGTCTAAGAGCTCAGATGACTACCCTCAAGTGGAGAAGGGGGCTGGAAGTAAGAATCCTCATAATAATCTAAGTTTTTTAAGACTAGTTATAAGATTCAAAAATATTATATTTAGTAGATCTTCATTAGAACATAAGATAAAATATATTGTTACACTTTGCACAGATTGGATTCTATCGAAAATAATGAGTAGTATTTCTGCTAGCTCTCTCCTTGACTGCCTTAACGGTTATGACTAATATCTCCATAAATGTAAATCTTGTTGTTATTCAATGGAATTGTCAAAGTTTATTGCCAAAAACCGTATCTCTCGAGGCCCTTTTGTTACAAGAAAAAGTACATATCGCGGTTCTAAGTGAGACGTGGCTAGAGCCCGAAAAGATATGTCGAATAAGTGGCTATAACATATATAGATCAGATAGAGATGACGGGTATGGAGGGGTAGCCATTCTCACACACAAAACTCCATTAAATGTACTCCATGTGTAACTCGTAGTACTAATCCCGGTTTAGAATTAATCCACGTAAAAGTTAATAATTGCGCTCATATAGAAAATATAATTTCTGTGTATTGTCCATCAACAGTACATACAACACAAAATGACTGGGACTATCTATTTTCTTTGTCTGACAAAAAAACGCTGCTCCTAGGTGACTTCAACGGACATCACCTTAACTGGTCGGCTCGTAGTAATAGAAGAGGTAGCCAGATTTTCGACTGTATGTTAGATCACAACTTTATTTATTTGAATGATGGCAGCCATACACGCGTTAAACTGGTGGATGGAAGAATACAACAGACTTCACCTGATATTTCCTTTATATCAGCTGATTTAGCTTCTATGTTTACTTGGCTGACGATGAATGAGAACCTTGGCAGCGATCATTTGATAATAAAACTAACAGCTATTTTACACTTGCCTAAAAATATAACATCAAAAAGAAACTTCAAAAAAAGTGACTGGAATGCTTATTCGACGTATATAGAAAACGCATTGTCGTCAATATCGATCCCCTCACAACTTCAAGAATTTTATAACGTATTTGAAAACATATTACAAGAAGCGGCTAACCTTAACATTCCTCTATTGAAAATACCGCAACATATAGGTAGCAAATTTACTCCGAAACCCTATTGGAACGTAGACCTATCAAAGGCAGTAGCTGAACGTCGTCTAGCCCTGGCCAATCTACGACGATGTCCATCCCCTAGTAATTTAGTTATACTACAAAATAAAATAAGTAACGCACAACGCGCTATTCAGCAAGCCAGATGTCACTGGTTTAAAAATTTTTGCTCGTCTGTCAACCAAACGTCCTCCCCCACAGTCCTTTGGCAAAAAATGAGATGGATGAAAGGCCACCATATTTCCAAACAACATATTAGCAGAGAGAAAGCAGAGAAACTTTTAAAAGATATTACCCCAGATTTTGTTTGCCCAGCTCAACCATGTTTGCAATCAAAGAACCAACTGTTAGAATCACCTATTACCCTTCAGGAACTTAATAATTCTATAAAAAACACAGATACTGCACCGGGTGCAGATAATATTTCCTTTTCTATGATAGCTCATCTCCCACACATAGGCAAGTCCTACTTATTAAGGTTATATAATTTATTTCTTACTTATAGTTTTGTGCCCTCACAGTGGCGTAGTGTTAAAATTGTACCCATACTTAAACCCGGTCGAGATATAATTGCAGGCAATGCACTACGTCCAATATCATTGATATCGTGTCTGTGCAAAATTTTACATAGTGTTTTAAACAAAAGATTGTAATGGTATTTCGAAAAAAAAACAGTTATTCCCAGAAAGTATGGTTGGATTCCGTAAATACAGTGCCGGATTAGCCACGTAGCAAGAGTAGCAAATGCTACGGGCCCCGCGACTCGGGGGGCCCCGCGGTCTAATACCTGTCTGACCGTAAAAAAATATCAATTTATAATACACGTACCGTAAAAAAAATACACGTACCTACCACGAGAAACGTTGGTATCAAAATCTACAACAATAATTTAAAATTTTACCACGTTTCTACAATTGAGCGCTGGCTACACCAAAAGTTGTGTTGTACTGCTTGCACTGCGCTACACGCAAGTTGGTAGCACGGCAAAACTAACAGGGGAATCCCCTGATATTGTCATCGAACGAGCTATTCGTAACAACCCGATCAAATAAAATAGGATTCTATCGACTATCAAACAATAAGAAAATGCTGTACATTTATGTTTGGCACAACATAAAAAATCTTTTAAAAGGACTTTAGATGTGAGCCATTCTTGAGAAAAGTTGTTTTGACATTACTTCGAGTACTGTTTTTAGTTTTCTAACCTGACTTTGCGCTGTAAGCAAAAGCAGCTCATACGATTATCTATTTTAAAACACAGTAGAAGAGTTTTTGTTTTTGTACGTAGTAAATGAAGTAAAGCATAAACGAGAATAATTTCACTTAACGTAAGATATTTTACTAGTTATGTTTTGTATATTCACTTCAAATTTTTTTAGTAACTCTTAACATTTGCGGAGTCAAACTTTATAAACGCATATAAATAAAAACAAATACCTCAATCTCATTAATTTTCGTTCATTTAAGTTGTATAAAGAAAGTTACATTTCATGTCCTTTAAAAAAAATTATTATTCTATGCAACATTTTTGATTATTTTAATGTCGTATTAAATTTGATTCCTTTTATAAAACTTTTGTAAGTTATTTAATACATATAAATAGCATTTGTCAAGTTCTTTTTTTTTATTTATAACGTAGGATAAATAAATGTACAGTCGAGCCTTTCACATAGACTCCATTTGCTTCACATAAAACGAATGGCATGGTTGGTAGTGAGCCTGCCTGCGGCGTCTGAGGCCCCGGTCCGAATATCGGCGAGATAAACAATTAATTAAAAAAATATTTGTCTAACCATAGGTAACTTGAGCAGCAGATCTAGAGATACCGGTCGACACTATGCTTCTGGAAGTGCTAAGCGTAAAGCAAAAGACGAAAAGGAAAAAAAGAACGAAGCTGTTTTATCAAAAACACGTAAGCTGTTCGACTTTTTTAATGTTCAGAGTGATGTTGCTGAATCTACTGAAAATAAAGCAAAACATACAGAAGTTGCATCTCATTGTACATATAATAGTGGTACTACTACTGTTTCTAATGAAACTACATTTTCTACAAGTGATGCTGTAGCTGAAGAGACAGCAATTCCTTCTAATTTAGTTATATCATGCTCTAGCCAAAGAGAAGTTAAAAGCACAGCCAGTACTCTTGATCCAGAGCCGTCATGTTCAAGCCAAAAAGCAGTCGATGGTATATTATTGCGTGATTTCACTACAGTTTCAAGTCTAAAACAAAACGAAAGTAAAATATACTCCAACGATATTGGTGAATGGCCGAGCAACTTCGATAGAGATTATTGGATTGCAAAAGGAAGCAGCGAACTGCAACATATGGATAGCGATTTTTTGTCTTCAAAGAAAATTTACGAAAAAGAAAATAAGCCACGATTCTGCCAAAAGTCCTTTTTCAGCTATAAACATAAACTAACGAATAAAACTCATGTCAGAGACTGGTTGTGTTATTCGGAAACCAAAGGACGACTTTTCTGTTTTGTTTGCAAAGTTACGAATTCAGATACTTCGTCACCACGGTTTACGAAAGATGGATTAGATGACTGGAAGAATGCGCACAATTTGTTGACAAGACATGAAGAAAGCACTCCACATAGACAAGCCATAATTTCGCTGGTAAATCTCAAAAACAAGAATACGCGTGTTGATTCTCAACTTGTGAGCCAAATTGAGACTGAGCAAAATTATTGGAGGCTACTCTTAAAACGAATCATTGCAGTAATAAAGTTTTTAGCAGAACGAGGTCTTGCGTTTCGGGGTAGTGACGAAATTGTTGGTTCCCCCCACAATGGCAATTATTTAGGCTTATTAGAATTAATAGCCCAATTTGACGCTTTTATGGCTCAACATATTCAAAGTTATGCTAATAAAGGAAAAGGACATACGTCATATTTATCAAAAACAACTTGTGAGGAATTTATTCATCTAATTGCATCAAGCATACTGGATCAAATAATTTGCGAAATTAAGAGATGCAAATACTACTCAGTTTCATTGGATTCTACTCCAGATATATCGCATGTAGACCAACTGACTCTGATAGTGCGCTATGTTCTACCATCTGGACCAGTGGAAAGATTCGTTAAGTTCTTAGACATGGAAGGTCATACTGCTGAACAACTCGCTCAAAGTTTATTAGATTTCTTAAGTGAGAGTGACATTGATATCAAAGATTGTCGTGGGCAAAGCTACGATAATGCCAGCAACATGAGTGGGAAATACTGCGGCTTACAAGCACGAATTAAGGAAATAAATAAATACGCAGAATATATTCCCTGTCTTGCACATTCCTTAAATTTGGTTGCTAAGTGCGCTGCAGACTGCTGTACAGAAGCATTACTTTTCTTCGATTTCGTTGAAAACCTCTACACGTTTTTTTCTGCTTCTACCTACCGATGGAGTCGTCTCACGAACGCATTGAAAGATTCTACTTCAAAAATTCCGATTTTGAAAAGGTTATCGGACACTAGGTGGTCAGCCAGAGCTGATGCTACGAAGGCGCTTTTATGTGGTTTTATCACTATTAAGCAAGTTTTGGAAGACATTTTCAATAATGTAGATCAAAAAGCAGAGTGCCGTAATAAAGCTTACGGACTAGTTTCAACGATGAATAAGTTAGAAACGGGAATAATGACAATTATGTGGAACCGAATCCTAGAACGCTTGCAAGCGACTAGTGCTTCGCTGCAGTCGTCTGATCAAGACCTTGACACAGGATACGCCCTTTATGAAACAGTATATGCCTACGTACAAGCAATGCGATCTACATTTTCAGATGTTGAGGCAAAAGCCAAAGATCTGACCGACTGTGAAGAGTATCAGCAACAGACTTCAAGACGAAGCAAGCGGAATACAAAGTACGACCATTTCACCGGCTCTACTACACTCGACAACTTTGTTGAAAATCAAACACCTGGACAACGTTTTGAAATTCAGGTGTTTATTGTCATTATTGATAACGTACTGTCTGCTTTAACTAAACGTATGGAAGCATATCATGAAATTACTGGTGTTTTTGGAATATTTCGACAGCTAAAATCCCTTACAACAGAAGAGATTTTGGAAAACGCCTCACGTATGGTCAGTGCTTACGAAGATGATTTGGAAAGTAGCCTAGGCGACGAATTAGTGCAGTTCGCTGAACTGCTGAAAACAGATGTGGCTACTGTTATTGATAGCAAGAAACAAGAGTCTCTGGAACTGCAATTTTATAAACTTTTATTAAATAATTCCTTAGAATCGTGTTTCCCAAACGTAGAAATTGCCTTGCGCATTTACTTGTCTCTCATGATCACTAACTGCAGTGGCGTACGTTCTTTTTCAACGTTAAAACGTATTAAAAACGAGTTAAGAAACACGATGGGCCAAGAACGTCTTAATCACCTTACTTTGATGAATATAGAGTATAATTTGCTTAAAGAAGTCGATAGTGAAAGTGTTATCTCTAAATTTGCCCATATTAAATGCAGAAAAGTTTATTTGTAATAGTTTTGTTTTATTTAATACCCTTTAACTTGAGAAACTATAGCAAACGAAGGGCCTCTTGACAGAATTTGCTACAGGCCCCGCGCTGGCTTAATCCGGCACTGCGTAAATATATATAAAAATAAAGATAATCTCACTCGTTTAGTCTCCCATATCCAGAGCGGTCTTTCGAAGAATATGGTAACGGCTGCATGCTTCAACGATATAAACAACGCGTATAATACAGTCGATGTACCGAGCCTAATAAAAATACTAGACTGCTTTGGAGTTGGTTCTCGAATATGTCTTTATCTCTGGGCCTATTTAAAAAATAGACATTTACACGTAATGGTCGACGATGTATGCATAACCAGGGTCACTGGTCGTGGACTGGCACAGGGAGACCCTATCTCACCGATTTTATTTAACATTGTAACCCTGAACATATGTAAAGAATTCCGAAATCTAGAAATTTCGCAATACGCAGATGATTTTGTACTGTACAAGTCGGATTTTAAAGTGACTACTGCAGTTGTGGAACTCGAACATGCTTGTTCCTTCCTAATAACATTGTTAACAAACTTAGGCCTCGAAGTCTCACCCACTAAATGTAAATTCTGTATATTTCGAAAGGGTAATTCTAGAAATCCAATTGAATTACAAATCGACAATATACGTTTGTCAGTAGTGCACCACGTTAAATATTTAGGCCTGTGGTTGGATAGCTCGCTAAGATGGGGAAAACATATTACCGAAATTTCACTAAGTATCCAGGTTACTAAATATTTTAAAAGTATTAGCCGGTCGTGGGTCAAAAACATATACGACGTCTATATATATCCCTTATTCGAAGTAGACTGGATTATGCTAGTTTTCTATTTGACAATAGCTGTAAAACTAACTTGAATTAACTTGACAAAATTCAAAATCAGGCTATGCGAGTCATAAGTGGCTCTATTCGCAGCACCCCCATACATGCAATGGAAAATGAATTATATTTACCACCCTTGCAATTCCGTCGCCGATACTTAGCTACCAAATTTTGGTTAAAAGCTAAATCTTTCAAAGAAAGTAAAACTGTTGCTATTTTGTTGCAACTATCGAAGGATATACGTTCTACATACTGGTATAACAACCTTTACTTGCGGTCATTTCCCGATCTTTGAATTCAGTCGTTGTACACTCGTCTTACGAGCCCGAGATGTATTCACTACCCGTATGGGTTAGTAATATTGACTTATCACGGGTTGTTAGTCATTCTATCCCATCTATTGATAAACCGAAACATTCATACAATCCACACGAACTACAAATGAAATGTATCGACTTCATTCAGCAACAATATGATGGTTACCATGTCATTTACACGGACGGATCCAAAGATGGACGGATCGGAGGTGCAGCAGTTTTTGACCAAGTCCACAACTGTAGTATTAAATTTGGGATACAATCCAATATTTCTATAATGCATATTGAGTTAATTGCTATAGCGGAAGCCTTATCTTATATTAAATCTATAAAATATGATAGGTTCGTTATTTTAACAGATTCCAAAAGTTCCCTGCAACACTTGGCTCAATGTACCTCGCCTTTGCGAGGTAATCCGATAGCCTATAACATATTGGAGTCAATCCTAAGTTTCCAATTGAGTAATATTAAAATAATTATCCAATGGATCCCTTCACATGTTGGTTTGTGTGGGAATGATACTGCTGACCAGTTGGCGAAGGAAGCATGTTCAGATGGTATCCCGTTGAAGGTCTCACCTTTATTTTCTGATCACATTAAGCTAGTAAAAGAACAGTGTATTGAATATTGGCAGGAATATTTTGATGCAAGATCGAGAGAGAAAGGTATTTGGTACCGCACTATACAACCACAAATATCTAGGTATCCATGGATTGAAAATGTGGACCTGAATAGAAGATCGCTAGTTTCTGCTCTCAGACTAAGAACGGGACACATAGCCTCAAAAAATTCGCATTTCTAATGGGTAAAGTCTCATCTCCTAACTGCGAGGATTGCAATGTGATAGAGGACGTCTTGCATATTCTATGTGAATGTGAGTGAAACAGAACTCACAGGCTAATACATTTTGGGGTCTCAAGAGATATGAATGTCGGCCAATGTAACAGTCTTCTGGCCAACCCTGCGTCGGTTGATGCCCAAGCGCTGTATACACTAGCAGAAATAGGTCTAGCTATAAACTAAATATTATGTACTTATTTAGATATTTAGTCGATAAGTATACCTTTTTATAATTGTTATAATAGGGCGATGTGGTCGCAAAGCGACAAAGCCCTTTCAATAAAAAAAAAATAAAATAAATAGTGAGTAGCAATTGGTACATGTGAAAATGAAAATTACGTTTAATGAGTATGGCAACACCGCCATACCCATCAAAACGATCCTCTTTGAGACTGACATAGCCAGATAACCTAAAAGGTAAATCTGGTTTAAGCCAAGTCTCCAATTATATGATCTGTGCAAGTCTCCTCCAGAGGCTAATAATGTATGGATTATATTTATTAATTAAATAGATGAGTTCAGATTTTTTAGAAGGGGCGCTGCAACAATTCTATTGCAGTATTGTTTGATCCATAATTAATGGACAGTTGGGGGTGCGATATATCATTATTTTCAGAAGCAGCGTTGGGAATGTATTTTGAATGTGAAAGTGTTTTCATTAAAGCTAAAATTAATTCCTTAATTGAGGGGTCGGACAACTCCTCGTTACCCAAAGGTTTAAGGGCACAGCCATTTGAGGGTGACGGTATATCGTAAATTGTTGTTAGAGATCGATGAGCATCAACATCGTAGCCTGCAGAAGTTTTCACTTTAGACTTTGGCCTTAGAAATACTGTTTTTCTATGTGCGTGTGTGTGTGTGCTTGGGTTTGTATTGAAGATTTTGGGACATACGATGTCATTTGGGGCTGGGAATTAGAAGAGAGTACAGCATCAGCATAAGATATTCTGGAGATGGGAGCATGTTGTTTTGAGGCCTCTGCATAAGAAATGCAGCTTTTAGCCATTGTCTCTTTAATGGACTTTTGTCTTTGAAATTCCAGACACTTTTTGCTCGTTGCCATATGAAGACCTCTGCATAGAATACATTGGATATTTTCCTCCTCAACATTACAAGTATCACCAGAATGGTCCTGTCCACATTTGAAGCATCTTGGACATGACGGGCACTGGGTTTTGACATGCCCAAAACGACAGCAGTGGAAACATTGTATTGTTGGATATATATATAAACTAACTGAAAGAGCATTGTAACACATATATACATGTTTAGGCAAAACCTGGCCATCAAAAGTAATAACAACAGATTCAGTTGGTTTTATTTCTGAAGTATTATTAATAGTCATTTTCCTATTAATCCTTCTAACTTTGATAATTTTACCGCAGCCATATGGAAGATTAATATTATTCATAATGTCCTCATCTGTCCATTCATACGGTATACCCCTTACAAAATCCATTTTCGTTACTCAGAATGTGGGAATGAATGTTTTGAAGTGGTTTTCTTTTATTATAGATGACCCTAAGAATAGATTTGCATCTTGATAGTTTTTAAATTCTAAGGATAGTCTATTTCTTCCTATCCTTTTAATCAACAATATTCTTAAATGGATGTCTTTTTAGAAATCTCCCAAAAGTAATAGGATGAAGTGAAGAGTTGTCATCAGGTAAGTGTTTTTTCTGATTGTATGAACAATGGCCTTGCAATAATGGGACGTCGAGAACGATGATTACTGGTATTTGGGTTTACATTATTAAGTGGGACTTCAGGTGTAGTATTGTTATTAAATTATAGCTTTATTGTACATCTGGTGAATCTAAAGAGCAATTACAGTCATTATGGTCGGTTAGCTGTTTATCATGTTTTCGTCTCCGTTTGTTACAATGTCTACAGACACCTCATCTAATCAATATCTTCCTATTTACAGCACCTCCAACACTGATGGCAGAACAATCAGTATCCATACTGCCATCGGTGTTGATGGCGCTGTTACCAATTGTTACAGCATATCCAATATCAGGGGCAGTCCCCCTTGAATAAAAGAACTTACCTCATACACGGAGTTATGAATAACACAATATATATAAATAGAGCAAATGAAACTACTAAACTACAATATATTTACAACGTATTAAGTATATTTACACACTATATCAAAAATATTTACAGTAATATTAACCAATCCACAGCAAAAATTTGTGAAAAAACCACGACCGCCAAATCCAAAGATCCCGCCCTTTTTTCCTAACTATAGTTCGTGTTAATTAGTTATTTTTCGTTTTTATTTTATTATTATTTTATGGTCTGGTTAGGTAGACCTTTTAGCCAAATCTTAATTTTTATATCATATTTCTATTTGTCTAAGTATTTCTTCAATCATATCTTCTAATTTAGTTCTGTCTAGTCCTTGTGTGTGTGTTGACGATGTCAAGTCCAGTCATAGATCCTGTGTCCTTGCCCCATTAACGTGGTAGAGCGTTATTGAAGCTTTCAGTGGATTTTGCACGACAAGTTGTACAATAGCTTTTCACTGCAATATATCACTGTCTTTCACTATGTATATCAGGATTACACAACTGTTATATTTAAGAAACTATCATTTTTACACATAAAGGTTTATGCACAAACAAGGTTAGTGCACTAGTTTTGGCAATTTATAATAATACAGCAGGCGGCGCCATTTACCAAGATCCGCGCAAATCCTTTTTCATGTCGTTTCTTTTTATTAGTTGTCTTCTCTGCTCTCTATCTTGGGCAGGCAAAAGAATCCTAGTCCATACAGCCTAGTCATCAGGTCATCAGTCCTAGTTTGAGTAATGCACATGTATTTTTGTAATTTATTTATGGCCTGGTTAATAATAACCAGGCCATAAATAAATTACAAAAATACATGTTGCACAAGCGGAAAAAGGTCTTAAGACCTTTTAGCCGAATCTTAATTATTTCATATTTCTTCAATTTTTATAATAATTCACGGCAGGTCGCGTTGCTGTCCGCCGCTATAAGTTAATTGTGAATGTTGTTGCAGCCTGCATGGTGGCCTGCAAAACCGTGCAGGATGTGACTCGAGTCCTACTCAAGGCCTGCAAGCTCCGCCCATCCCTTGCATCACGAAATTTGGCAAAAATCTAGGTCTTACAGCACCATCAACATTAGCAATGGTACACGTTTGTCGTATATTCTTTCCAAAACTAGTACAAAATTCGTTTTATAATGGTGGAATATTATTTATAAAGAGTTCGGAAAAGAGCATTAGTGAAGGAAAGTGATATATTGCAATGAATAGCGGTGTTGTTTGTGTTAGTGCCAAATTTTCATTGAAACTAGCATTAATGGGGCAAGGACTAGGACCTACGACTGAGGACTTGACATCGACAAACGACTAGACATGACTAAAATTATATTATAGAACAAGAAAGAAAAAAAAAGCGCGGGAAACGGCAAACTAGGCGGGCGACTGTTTTTGAGTTTTTTATTATTTATTAATTATTCAACTATAATTTAAGGATCAAATAGGTTTAATAGTGTAAATATATTAATTTATTATTGTAAATAGTATAGTTCCTGTATAGTAGGTAAGTTTTTTGTATTTATATTGTAGTACATGGGTGATCCAGAAGACCCTGGGGGGACAATTGTCCCCTCAGTGTATAATACTGTTACGATAGATGGATCAGGAATGGATACGGAAGGATCGGTAATAGACACAGATGGCTCCGAGACCAACTCTCGGTCCCATAAGCGAAAGAGAGCATCGGTTTCGTCTAAGATTTGCAAGCACTGCAATAAAAAACGCAGATATCACCATAAATCTTCTACTAATTCCGAGATTGATTGCCAATGTAGATCAATAACAAACACTTTCACTGTATCTGCATCACCCTCACAAATTGTCACCTCACAAACTACCAAGACTAATGCTAACGAGAATTCATCGCGTATTCCTATTGGCCGAAATGTTTACAACTCATCTGACGCTGCCCCATATGCAGTTCATATTCAGAAACTTCCTTCATCTCCCAATGAAAACTGTTCCATTCATCCTGTAGCATTTGGCTTTTTTCTTAAAAAAAAACTCATTCAAGAACATTGTCAATGGCAGTCTTAAAAAAATAGGGCGCAACCGTATTTCTTTATCTTTTTCGTCACATGATAGTGCTAACAATTTTGTAGATGATGATGCATTAAAATCTAATAATTACAAAGCTTTTATTCCTTCTGTTAATGTTACACGCATGGGTATAGTGAGAGGTGTTCCTACTGACTGGAGCGATGAGGATATTCTAAGTAATATATCAGTTCCCATTGGTTGCGGCCAAATTATAAAAATAAGGAGGCTAAAAAGAAAAGTCATTAGCAATGAAAAGTCAGAGTTTGTTCCCATAGAAACTGTAGTCCTAACATTTGATGGGCAAGTTTTACCCAAACGTATTTTTATGTGTTATAACTCACTTCCTGTTGATTTATACATTTATCCCACAATACAATGCTTTAATTGTTGTCGATATGGACATATTCGCAGCCAATGCAGATCATCTCCAAGATGTTTTAAATGTGGTCTAGGCCATACAGGAGAGACATGCAAAGTTGAGGAGTTTAAGTGCTGTCTCTGTACAGGTTCTCATCTTGCAACTAATAAAATATGTCCTGAATTCTCTAGGCAAAAGGGGATTAAGGAATCAACGGCCAAAAGTTGTATTTCTTATGCTGAAGCCTTGAAGTTACACCCTCCTGTTAGCAAACCTTATTCTGATACTCTCATGTCTGCTCCTCAACATAGGTCAATACAAAATATTCCAGATCATACTCATCATAATAACTCGTACAAGAAAGTATTCTTAAAACCGAAGCAACCTCAAAAATTTGAAATATATGGATATGATCAATTAGCCCATTCTAACTTAACAAAAGATTATACAATTCCTTTACCCTCTATTGGCACTCTCAATAACTGTAATAATGATTCTCTATCTGAAATTCCCATTAAACAATTAATTTTAACTCTTATCAACTCTTTACAACAATGTAATATGATTAAATTACCGCCCAACGCTGCTATACTATCAGATACAGAAGTAAATAACACAATTAATAATGGATCAGTTCTCCCTAATGCAATGGAACTGCTGCAGCATAAGCCGCAGAAAAAGTGAACTAATTTACTTGATTAATAAATATGAACCATCTTTAATAGCTATACAAGAAACCTGGCTTAAGCCAGAACATAATTTTAAACTTTCAGGCTTCTCTTGCTTGAGAGAAGATAGAAGTGGTGGCTATGGTGGTGTTGCTTTGCTTGTGAAAAATTCTCTTCTTTTTTCTCATGTAGAGCTACCTAGCCATGGTACCGGCTTCTCGATATCTGTAAAAATAAATAACATATGCTTTGTTTCCGTTTACATCCCTCACCCATCATCTGAGATTTATGATGAAGTATGTTTTCTACACTACCAAAGCCACTAGTGATAATGGGTGACTTTAATGCACAACATCGATGTTGGGGAAGTTCTAAATCTAACTACTATGGAGCTCGAGTTTTGGAAATGCTAGATACCTTTGAAATGTGTTTGCTAAATAAAGGTTTCCTTACTCGGCGAACTACTCCTAATGAGCTAATTAGCGCACCAGATTTAACTCTGTGTTCTCCCAATCTCGCATCTTCTTTGTCCTGGTACACTTTGGAGTCTACCTACGGTAGTGATCACTTCCCTATTGTCATTTCATTTCCTAATAACTTTTCCGGCATCCAAATACACATCCAAATCCTCGACTCAAACATAAATTATCTAACGCTAACTGGGATGCGTTTCATCAAAAGGTTAAAAATAGATTTTCACAACTTCCAAACATTAACGACAATAATGTTGACGAATGTAATAATTTAATTAGTAAGGCTTTAATTCAATTCAATTCAATTTTTCTTGAATGGCAAACGGTATCGGTAGTGATGTCCACCGACGACTACTGCCAAAATCAGATGTGTTATGGACACTCGTGTGTATAAAGATAGTAAAAAGAAAGAATTTTGATCATTCTCAAATTAAATGAAATTGTGTATCTTCCTGATTAAGTTAAAACACAGAGATTACGAAGCTCTCTAAAGTTTACAATCTGATAGAATTAGTTCGGACAAAGCTAATCATGACCTCAAGGAGTTCTGGAGATGAGTCTGTTAGAAGTGACGGAATGTTGGTAGGAACGGGTACATTCAGTTTAGGAAGGCGGCTGTAAAGGTCAAAACTGTTATTAATTGGACAGCAGAAAAAAATATGCTCCAGGGAACCCTCGTCTATACCACACTCACATATAGATGTATCCCGAACATGGATTTTGTGCAGAAATATTGGAGTACAACAGTGGCCCAGACGGATCCTGCAGATTACTGATACAACAGGTTTGGGAACCTTTTTATAATGGTAGAACCAGGGTCTCGGGGGAATGTCAGGCTGTATAGCATAGTAGAACTTTCCTTTTTGGGTGCTGCTTTTATTCCAATATTCTTGCCATGACCTCCTAAGGTGTTGATGGTGAAGGTTCATCAGGTCACGGTTTTGGATGTAGAAATGCTTATGGTCAGCTATATCTGAAGTGACAGCATTTTTAGCTAAGGAGTCGGCAAACTCGTTTCCTACAATGCCACGGTGACCAGGGATCCAAACAAGAATGACAATCTTTTGATTCTGGTTACATTTAAAAAGGGATTCTTTAATTTCAATCAGGAGAAAGTCCTGCTTTTTACTTCCACAATGGCTTCGTTGTAGTGCTTTGAGGCAGCTAAGAGAATCAGTGAATATTACTGCCTTTTGTATGCTGTGGGACTCTACATACCGACAAGCCTCAAGGATGCCAATACATTCGCCAGTGTAGATTGATGATTCACTAGGGGATCTAAACTGTAGGGCTATTTTAGAATTTTGGAAGTATACTGCGACACCTGCACATTCGTTGGGACTCTTCGACGCATCTGTGTAAAATCTTTGGAAGTCACCCCAGTGCTCGTTCACCAGAGCATTAAAAACGGCATTTGCGGCTGGGGATCTCTTAGAAATTCCAATATCTAAGATGACATTAGGCTTAAAACATAGGTTTTCATATTTAGTATTGAACATTGGGAGTCTAGGGAGGGATATGATCTCACATTCGAGGTTTTGAATGAATCGGAAGGCTTTTATAATGTGGGGAAGTTCTTTGTGGCGCCAATAATCAACGTGGTTAGAGCACAAGTCATTCAATATTCTCAGTCTAATCATAAGTGGATGGGTTGATATGCCTACACACTTGGACACAAACCTGGAGGCCAAGTACTGTCTACGTAGTGATAATGGGGGATCCGCAGATTCTACCTGAAGGGCATTTGTGGGAGTAGATTTCATGCACCCCAGAACAATCCGAAGACACCTGTACTGTATCTTGTCTAAGTTAACTAGAGCTCCCTTATTGCATGGGGGAAGGAGAAATGTACCATAATCCATAATGCTCCGAATAAGAGCATTATACACCAATTTCATTGTGAAAGGGTGGGCACCCCACCACACCCCTGTCAGAACTTGTAGTATGGGTATTACTCTCTCACACCTCTGGATAAGGTAGTTTATATGAAAAGTACCAGAGAGCCTGCGATCCAAATAAACACCTAAAAATTTAACTTTTTGTACAACAGGAATTGCCTGTCCCTGTATTTGGACACGAATTGGGGGCGTGTTGTACCTGCGAGTGAACACCACTAAGCAACTCTTTTCAGCAGAGAGGCTTAGGCCATGACTCAGTAGCCACTGATTCAAAGAGTCCAGGGAGATGGACAAAGAGGAGGCAGCATCGCTGATGGAGTTATTAGTCACATATACTGCCAGGTCGTCAGCGTACTGGAGTATACTGCAGTTAATATTGAGACATGTCCCAATATCATGAGTATACACATTATATAGAAGAGGACTGAGGACGGAACCCTGAGGCAATCCCCTCCACGTCCGCCTCTTTTGGCATTCCCCGCCCTGAGCACGTAGTACCAGGGAGCGACACATCATAATACCGCATATGCATTGAACTATTTTCGCCGGGATTCTCAGATGCAATAACTTCTGCCTGAGGATTGGGAGAAGGACGTTGTCATATGCTGAAGAAATATCCAAAAACGATGCTACCACCGAATCTTTTTTTGACAAAGATATTCTGATGTCTGACATTAAGAGAGAGATACTATCCATAGTTCCTAAGCCCTTCCTAAACCCAAACTGAAATTTAGGCAGTATGTCGCGAGACTCCACCACCCATTCCAGTCTGTTTTTAATTAAGTGCTCAAATATCTTCAGCAGAACAGAGGATAAAGCTATAGGGCGGTAGCTATTAGGGTCATCGACAGTTTTGCCTGGCTTTAGGATCGGTATAATAATCTGCGTCTTCCATTGTTCTGGCATCCAACCAGTTAGAAAACAAAAATTTAATATGTCCAGATAATACATTTTAGCTTTGTTACCTGCATGAACAATAAATGAATATGGGATCCCGTCAATTCCCGGTGCTGAATCCTTAACCCTGCTGAGAACCATCTCCAATTCATAGTCTGAAAATGGGGCATCTAGGGGGTCCTCTGATAAGGGGCTTGGGGGAAGTTGAATTTCGTCTAGTGTAGGGACATAGGGAGGCGTCAGTCTGTTGAAGAAGGCATCGGCTATCTCCTCTGAAATTGGGGAGGCGTGAGCAGGTGAGCAACCAGTACGAAATCGATTAATTTTCTTCCACACCAGTGATGGTGGAGTGGTAGGAGCCAGGGAAGAGCAAAATGTTTTCCAACCCTGGCGCTTTTTCTTACGGAGTAATCGCTTAGTTTTTGCAAACACTCTTTTATATTCAATGAAGTTTTCGGTGGTCATAGCTAAGTTGTATCTTCTCTCTGCCACCTTTCTTTCTTTAATTGCCACTGTGCAGTCTTGATCCCACCATGGTGGAGAAGGGATCTTGCCTCGAGCACTGCTCTTAACTGGAAATGATAACTCTGCAGCAGCATTAATAACAGAAACAAGACCTTCGCAACAGATTTGAACATGGCAGTGAACACTGTGAGAAGAAGAATGTTGATCTAGTCTCGGGAGGGATTCTATTTTAGATTCCAGTTCAATTCTATATTTTAGCCAATCTGGTTGGGTAAGATTATATTTAAGCAGGGGAGGAGGGATCTTCTGTAAGGAGAGTCTCTCTGAAAGGGAAATATTGATAGGATAATGGTCACTACCATGTGTAAGATCTGTGCATTGCCAGTGGGCTGAGGCCGCAAGGTC
Organism: Thumatha senex; assembly: GCA_948477245.1. NCBI lineage: Eukaryota > Metazoa > Arthropoda > Insecta > Lepidoptera > Erebidae > Thumatha > Thumatha senex. The sequence goes on from OX419735.1 coordinate 13,168,351, forward strand.
AGGAGTACAGAATGTAATATCGACACAGCTCTTCCGTTCACCAGGATTGCCTCTACGCGTAGGGCTACCGTTGTTAAGAACACAGAGGCCGAGGTTATCCAGAACGTCCACTAAGGCCATTCCTTCAGGACTACAATGCTCAGAGCCCCATCTATAGTGATGACAATTCAAATCTCCCATAACAAATAGTGGGCCATTCACAGATTTTAGTATGTCTTCTAGGACTGAAATGGAATTCAGATTAGGGTGTGCAAGATAAATAGAGAGAACTGTAATGTTCTGAACTATAGTAGCCACTACATTTAAATCGCCTACCAGAGGTGGTAGTGGAAAAGGGGACGCAGGAACATTATTTTTGATAATGAGGGCAGATCCGCCATATCCATCAAATCTGTCACACCTAAAAATTCTATAAAATGGCATACGGAAATTGAGACTTGGCTCCAACCAAGTCTCAGTAACCGAACAGATGGTGGGCTTGTATTTATTTAGTAAGAATGAGAGGTCGTGCTTCTTATAGAACACACTCCTCACATTCCACTGAAGGAAGATCAAGTTTGGAGCCATCCTTATTATTAGAGAGAAGAGATATCAGATTTAAGGCAGCGTTGGACGGTGAATTATAGTTATTAGATCTAGAAGAGGGGGACTGGGAATTGTTAGAAGAGATGTAGGATGATATTAGTTGTATTAAGAGGTCAATTATTGTGGATCTGTTGTCTAAGGATTGCAGGGCATGTCCATTAGGTTGGGTGGAGAGGGGGGAAGCTGTGATTTGGCTGTGTGAAATTTTATCATAGGATGGGGAAAGAGGTATACGGGGCTTGGGTTTTAGAAGTACTGTTTTGCGGGACGATTGGTTTGGTAGATTAGATTTGGTAACCGTGGCATAGGTGGCATTATTTGGTCTAAGAGGAACTGATTTAGATGCCTCTGCATATGAGATGGCTTTTTCAGCCATTGCAGTTTTGATCGCTCTCTGTCTTCTATACTCTGGACAATCTTTGCTGTTAGCAAAATGACTGCCCGAGCACAAAACACAAAAAGCGTCATTAAAGGGCGTATCACAACCATTACCAGGATGTTCCTGCCCACATCTTAAACACCTAGGCTTCGATCTGCAAAGGGATTCTATATGTCCAAACCGACAACACTTTCTACACTGGATTGTAGGGTAGACATATTGTGCCACTGGAAGTGACGTGTAACATAGATAAATCCTCTTTGGTAAAGTTTGGCCATCAAATGTGAGGACACACGTCTCCGTAGGTCTCCATTCTACAGAGCCATCAGTAACTACCTTTCTATTAATGCGTCTAATTTTAAGGACTTCACCACAGCCCTGGGGCACAGACATATAAGCCCTCGCCTCTTCTTCTGACATGTCTGTTGGGACACCAGATACAACTCCCATACGGGATACATTAAAGGATGGAACTGTAGCAGTGAGCATATATCTACTGAGACAAGGGTTCGCAAGGAAAGCATTAGCATCCCGGTATGTTAAAAACTCGACGGACACACGATTCCTACCAACTCTTTTCACTCCATCTTTAACAATATTCACTATGTTGTTTTTAAAAAGCAAAGTTCCAAAAGTAACTGGATGGAGAGTGGAGCCTGTGGTCTGTTGAGTTTCAGTTCTACTCACATGAATGACAAATGGGCTTTTATCATCACTAGTGTACTTATTTCTAGACACTTGACTCTTTAGTTGTTTTGAAGGGTGAATAGGTAGGTTTTCGTCAACAACGGGGCGCTTACGCGAAATAATTGGGGGCTCACGTAAATCTATGGAAGAGTCGGAGAGCGCGGCTGTAGCTAATTGCGAAAGCGGGCTAGATGAACTCGAACTCATGGAAGGGGAAGTAGAAGGAGAATAAAACACTGGAGTATGACGATCCGGTGGGTCAGGGGGATCAGGAGGTTTAGCAGCCATAATGGCTGGGAGGCAAGTAAGAACCGTTTAAATCAAATTAATAGTTAACTGGGAACTACACAACACCAATACAAACCGAATCAAAGGAAGAAACACAAATAAATTAAAAATACTGAAACCAGAAGTTGAACACACGTGCAATCCAAAAAACACTCCGGATGACAGTCAAGGCTTTAATTGTAACAGCTGATTCATTGTTTCCAAGTAAACGTCAAACAAAAGTAACGAAGATCCCCGCTCCTCCTTGGTGGGATTCAGAATGTCGGGAACAGATTAAAAAAAGAAAAACAGCAGAAAATATTTATAAACATTATTCTTCGATGGAAAATTTTAATTCTATATATTAGTAGTAATATAATTTAGTAAATTATTTAAGCGAAAGAAATGGGAAAGCTGGCAAACATTCTGTAATTCTGTATCGCCTAATGTTCACCCAACTTTAGTTTGGAAAAATATCAAACGCTACAGATCTGCTTTTAAAGAATCAAACCCTCCACTTCTACACAGAACTGTTGTTGAAAATTTTCTGGATTCCCTGATTCCTCCTTTTGTTCCTCTTAATAATACTCCTTGCCCCTTGCAAACCCAGTGTAAATTGGAAATGCAGTCTTCGAGTCTCAACAAGCCTTTTACTCTTAATGAATTAAAAGGCATTCTAACTTATGTTAAAGATTCAACCCCTGGCTTGGATAATATCCCCTATTCATTTTTCACTCACATGGATGATACTAGTCTTTCTTATTATTTATCTTTAATTAATTCTGTAGTGCTTTCAGGCAACATCCCCACAGCTTGGAAAGTGCAAGAAGTGATTCCAATTCGTAAAACTAACAAACCTTCTGCTGAAGCGTCATCTTACCGTCCAATAGCCCTTTCCCCTGTGGTTGCTAAACTGGCTGAACACCTCGTCAAAAATAGACTAGAATGGTTTATTGAAAATAAAGGTCTATTATCCAATAGTCAGTATGGATTTAGAAAGGGTAAAAGTACCATAGACAGTGTAGCCATATTTACTACTGATATTCGTCTAGCTTTTTCAAATAATCACTCACTTCTGGCCTGTTTTCTAGACATAGCTGCTGCGTACGATAGTGTCCAGCTACATATACTGCAAAAAAAGCTTTTAAAATTGGATGTCCCTATATTATTAAAAAAATTTATCATAAATTTTCTGTCTGAGAGATGTGTTAAGGTTATCCTTCCGGACTCCCTCACAATTACTAGAATAGCTTCGAGAGGTTTACCACAGGGATCAGTATTAAGTCCTCTCCTTTATAATTTATATACCTATGACCTAGGAAGTACATTAGTGAAAAGCAACATAAATATCTTACAATATGCAGACGATTTACTGATTTATACTTCGGGGCAATCGATTGAGAGATCAGCTGATAGGTTATCATCAGCTCTTGATTCCCTTAAAACGTGGCTGGATACTAATGGCCTAACTCTATCAGTGCCCAAAAGTTCTGTTGTATTATTTTCCCGAATGCGGTGTCCTCCTACCGTATCAGTTTTTTTATGAAAACTCACGACTTCCAGTTTATGAGCATGCAAAGTTCTTAGGAATTATTTTAGACGCTAAATTATCTGGGCTCCAACATTGTTACCATATTACTGCAAAATGTGAACGTAATTTAAATATCTTGAGATGCTTGTCGGGTGTTTGGTGGGGAGCTCATCCAACTTCCCAAAAACTTCTTTATAACGCTTTGATTAGAAGTCTTCTAGATTACGGGTCATTTCTTTTAGAACCCTGTGGTATAGTTGGCCTAAATAAACTTGACAGTGTTCAATATAAAGCTCTTCGAATTATATCAGGTTGTATGAAATCCAGCCCCATCAACGCTCTTCAAGTTGAATGTGTTGAACCTCCACTGATACATCGTAGACAATATCTTTGTGACCGATTTGTGTTTCAATCTTTACAAATCACAAACCACCCCTTACATCATAAACTCCAATGAGGGTTTTCGATACTTTTTCTGCCGCCAGGCGGCGCTTCGTATGCGTCAGGTCCAAACAGCTGTCAGATAGCACAGAATCTTACCGAACGTATTATTATTTTAGTAAAATTTTATGTATTTGGAAGTGTTATTGATTTTATTATGGATTACGGCCAAAGAAAGGTTGCCGAACTGAAGATTGAGCTCAAAAAGAGAGGCCTCCTTTTTTATTTGCACACATAGGCACTGCACAACACTGTGGCATTATGGAAAACAATATTCCGTTTGTAACGTTTTTAAGAATAAATAAACCAAAAAAATGATCGAAAAATATAAATCGTGTATGTGTTTTGACAGGTAGTTGGACCTGACGTTACAGCGCTGCCATCTCACGGGGAACATTTCAAAAAACCCTCATTACTCTCAGACGTAATAGAAACCTCCATTTACTGGTCTCACAAAAAGGTTCCTTGCCTTGTTAGCAGCTTTCGTAAATTTTTATCTCTACAATCCCCTACTCACAGATCTTCTCGTCTCCCCCTTTTTTCTACATCTTATGATTCCTTAACTATTTCACCTTGTATTATTCTAAACTGTGATCTTCAAAATGACATTAATGCTAATTCCAACTTCAACTACTATCTCAATCACGAATTTCCAGATTGGCATCATATATACAGTGATGCTTCTAAGCATAGTAATTTGGATTGTGTTGGAATAGGAGTATATCACCACCAGTTCAAGATATTCCAGAAAGTTAGACTCCCACCAGAGACATCAGTATTTACCGGTGAATGCTTCGGATTACTGAAGTCTTTGGAATACATATTATTATTATAACTCTCAAAGACCGCAATCATCACAGACTCCAAAAGTGCTTTACAAGCTCTACAGCGATTCCCATTTAAAACAAAGCATTTGACTGTTGTTTTTGAATGTCGAAATCTGTTACAGAAATGTTTATCTAACGGTTTAAACATAAAGTTTTTATGGATACCTAGTCATCAAGGTATTTTTGGCAACGACTATGCGGATAGACTTGCTAATGAGGCAGTTTCATGTGGGGATTTGTTCCCGTATAAAAACTACTGCTCTGACTTAATGTCTCTTTCTAAAAAGGATCTACTTGAATCCTGGGGAAAAGACTGGCACACTAGCAGCCAAGTGAAAGGTAAACATTTCAGTCAAATTCAGCCTACAATACCTGTTAAACCTTGGTTTTCAAAATTCAAATTTGGTAAAACGACCACTTCAATAATAACTAGAATGAGATTGGGTCACACATGTGCTCCAGTGCACCTTGCTAAATTTAGAATTATTAACAGTGACATTTGTGAATGTGGTTCAGATATAGGCGACTTAAACCATATTTTTTTCGCTTGCCCTCTATTTAACCATACAGAATTTTTCAAATCCTTAATATCCCTCCATGTTCCTCTTCCGTCTTGTATTAACACCCTATTACATAATCTTGATATTAATATTTATAAAACCATATCTTTATATAACTGTTAATCATTTAAAAATCTAAATATTATTTTAAGAATCTTGTTTCAAACCATTTTGATCCTTTCCCGAAATTCCGTAATCCTTTTTATATATTAACCGCTTCCTAACCTTTTACTGCGTCGTGGCTAAGTCCAAGCCGGACATCGCCAAAACAAAAAAAAAAAAAAAAAAAATTCTTAAGACTAGGTTGTATGGCCTTAATTTCCTTAGCCTGCCCAAGATGTGCGAAGTGAAGACAACCAATAACAAAACAATTGCTCTGGTGTGCGACTTCGCCTGTTCTTTGGACAGGTAATAAATATAGATAAATATGTACATAGTGAATTCAGACGAGAAATTATTTTAAATAAACATGGAAGACACTAATGAAGACATTGAAAGTCCGGGCCCAGTAGACAATGCATGGGACATGAAAATACCTAAATTCACACCTGAAGACAACCCACATGGTCTTTTAGAGGAAAGTAAATTTGCGACATTATTTCCGAAGTATAGAGAACAGTACTTAAAAGAATGTTGGCCTCTTGTGCAAAAAGTGTTGAAGGAACACTATTTACTTGCAGAATTAGATCTTATTGAAGGAAGCTTAACCGTTAAAACGACTAGAAAAACATGGGATCCATACATTATAATAAAAGCCAGAGACCTCATGAAGTTATTATCTCGAAGTGTTCCTTTTGAACAGGCTGTTCGTGTTCTCGAGGATGAAATAGGTTGTGATATTATAAAAATTAATTCTTTCGTCGGAAAAAAAGAAACATTCATAAAAAGACGACAGCGCTTAATTGGGCCGAATGGTGTGACTCTCAAGTCCATAGAGTTATTAACGGAATGCTACGTATTGGTACAAGGCAACACTGTGTCCGCAGTGGGGCCTTACAAGGGATTGCTTCAAGTCAGGCGAATAGTTGAAGACACTATGAAGAACATTCACCCAATGTATAACATCAAAAGTTTGATGATAAAACGAGAATTAATGAAGGATCCTCGACTAAAAAATGAAAGCTGGGAGAGATTCCTGCCCACATTCAAAAGCAAAAATGTTCCAAGGAAAGTTCCAAAAAAGAAAACTATAAAGAAACCTTATACCCCATTTCCTCCCCCTCAAAAAATGAGAAAAGAAGATGAAGACCTATTAAATGGCGATCAAAGATCAGATAAAGCACGTAATAAAAAGGAGAAGCAGGCTCAAGTTAAACTCTCTAAACAAGAACAGTTAAAAAAAGATTTTATTCCACCAATAGAATCTACAAAGCCAGTAGCTGAAAATATTTCAACTACTATAGAATGTAATATTTCTAGTTTGAAACAGAAAATTAAAAAAAATAAATTTAAATAAAAACATTTTGAAACACATTTTTTTATACCTCTCTATATTTTTAATTATAAAGGACAAGCAAAAATAAACCATATGGAACTTACTAACATCCTCAACTGCTACATTTTCGGCATGGTAATATGGGTAAAGAGGATGCGTGGGTCCTCATCAAAATATTTGGGGCCCTTGCCACCTTACCTGGCTAGTGGTACATCTGTGGCCAGCAGATGAGGCATGATATAGGTACCCTTATGGGGTTTTGAGGTCAGACAGCAATAGCTATCAACGAAGTAAATAATAATAAGCTAATATAAATTGTATTAGTTGTTTACAGCCAATTATAGTGGACACCAGGCTCGAGATACAAATAGGGATTGGAAGTAAACCAGGAAGATGTTAAGTTAAAGTATGAGGAGGCTGTTTCTTTATGCCATTGCAGTTCTAATCAACCAAACCTACAAATGTGATCCTTATTTTCTAGTGGGTTTCAAGCGTTTCCTATGTACTTCGTCCTATGTTATCATAAGCAGCAGAAACATCAAGGAAATAGTGAAATTCAAATATCTGCTTTCAGTCTTACGTTCCTAGTTTAACAGTGGAAATAAGATTGAAGTATGCAAAAAGTTGAGATGGTGAATGAGTTAAGAAAAACAAATATGTTTACTAATTTCCTTTCTTAGTTATACATAATCACATAAAATAATAGAATATCACAAGTATTAATAGACATAAATGGAAGCTACATCATCAAAGTCATAAGTTCTCTTTAAAAATAAATCCAATAAAGATACTCCTGCTAAAGGACATAGACCTATGTTGATGGGCTGTGCTGTTAAGTTGACATAAAAAGCTTTTCCAGGTTCTAGAGAGCCCAGTTTTTTATTTGAAGTTCCACACCAAAGCAGACTAGAATCTTGTAGAGAGCGTAACTTTAGTATCAAATCTAAATTTCTTTCACTAGCATTGACTATTTTGCATTGAAAATCAAAAGGCTGATCTACAAATATCTTGCTTGGTAGTCTTTCAAATGTAACTCTGATATCACCAAAATCAGGTGCCATTCTTTGTAGTTGACTAGTTTGTAATCGTCCCTTTTCACCCAAGTTTGACCTCCATACTATATCCAATTTACCAATGTTCTTAGCAGCAGCTAATAACTTAATTTCTTTCGAAATATTTTCTCTAGGAGTCAAACAATATAGATATTGACAACTTTCTTGTGGTTGAAGGAGTGTGACATCTCCAAATATTGAAACAGAATTGTTGATTTCATTCAATGAACTCACATTAAATTGCTGTGAACTTTCTAGGGAAACTTGTTCCAGAATAATTGAACCCGATGTGATATTCTGCACCTGAGCTTCAAGATAAACATCATCAGACTCTGCATTGTAGAATTTTGTTTTTACATCTAAAGGTTTCATGACTTCAAATTTAAAAAATTTTCTGAATGACGCCAATGTGTTATAGTTTGACATATACGTTACCTCACAGACCAGAATGTGTGTACCAAGATCTTTGACTTCATGATGAATAACGTCGCTCAAAGTTTCATCTACATCAAGCATTTTTGGGGAAAGATTTTGTTGAGTGGTCAGTAAGATTCTTTGAGAATTGGTCTGCAAATCTGCTTTAATGCACACACTTTGTACAGCCTGATTAGTCTCATTGTGTACACATACATAACAGGAGAATGTTTCTCCTAAATAGATGTTTCCAAAGCTTTGTGGCAATAATAGGAACTGGCCAGCAGCTAGTGTTTCCATTTGAGTTACAGAGGTTGCATCGTCCTTCAAATAATTATTCAAAATGTTACCTGGCAGATCTTTAGAATCACACGTTACAATTTTAGGGCTTACCATGGCCGGTTTTGTTAGCCTCATGACTTTTAGCGCAACCAAATGTTCTACTACTTCTTTAGTGTCCATTTTAAACAAAATTGCTGAAAAAATAGTCAACTATATTTTTCTGATTTGGTGTCATGTGCCATTAATCGTTTGATTTAATATTCCTACTGGATTAAATTGAATATTCTGCTTATTGGTGCAAAGTTGCAAGCTGGTTAAATATATACTGGTTTTTTTTTTTTTTTGTTCTTGTGGCGATACTATTATATACTGGTTATAAATATTTCCAGGAAAATTGTCTGATTCTGAAACAAAATTCTCGCTGACTGCTGACTGGCTGACATGACGTAAATACTCTTTGGCATGACATAATAACATTCACTTGACAAAATTGACATAATTATATTATACCGCTAACACACGTTCGGATTTAGTATGACGGACAACGAAAGATCTAATCCGCCGCATTATTACAGAGACGCAAACGCAATACAAAATATTTGAATCCAAAATCATGTTTAATTAGGCTTATACAGATATTTACGAATAAATATCTGACGGACCTTGATAGTGTAAGGCAGGGCGACTGTGGTAGCACCACTCTCTAGGATGCTTAAGCAAGGAAATACATATCATTGGTAACTTATAATAATAGTAAATAGGTACAAATTAACAACTAACAAAAAAATAATAATTTATTCTAACGTTTTTTCTACATCTTAAAATGACATTATTTTTTTGATAATACAAAATTACACTTTCTTTTTACATTATAATGCAATGAGAATATAACTATGAAACAAACCTCTTTGCTTTATTAGACCTTCACATGCTTGCTAACATTTGTACAATCTGCGAATCTTGGCTCGCATGTGAGTGACCCGTTAGGTGGTTGTTACGATCGTTGCGGACGTTAAATGGAACAAAGGCTCCGCAGGTGTATTATGTAACTAAAATGGATATCAGTTTGATTGCGATTTGCGCCAATCAGCTGTCAAAATTCAATTTTGGTATTATCTAAGTTCATTATGCAACTGAAATGACGTCATAGATGCGATATCCATTATGATTCAAATTTGACAGCTACTTTCGTATCGATATATATATATATATATATATCCATCACGCCTTATCCCCGAAGGGGTGGCAGAGGCATATTATATGCCCACTTTTCACCGTGTGGATTCCTGTCCCACGTAATAGGTGGTGAGCCCATTGCCGTGTTGAAATAGACAGACGCAGGTTGTGGCTACCTGCTGTTGAAATTTTTAAGCCTTAAACAAGTATTTCAAATAATGATAAATCAAGTTGGTTACTTTGTCTACGACCAAGTCACCTTTCTTACGCCTGTCTTTTGCGATTATTTTATTACCATTGCCATAAGGCATAATAAAAAAACGATGAAAATTGGAAAGTTCTGTACCTAAATACCTGACTATAATAATAAGGTTTTTAAATTTGCCGCAAATAACCAACATTCCATAAATTCTCGGTGTCTATCAACTATAAACCATTCACGTTAAAATGTTTTTGAACTCTACAAAGATAACGGCTAAATAGGTATAATTTAACATGGCCGCGTAATGTCGATAAAATGGTAGAGTTGTCAAAAGGTTTGCTGAAAGCGACTGTGCCTCGGTCTATAATATAATACCAATTTCACGCAACCTTCTAGTTGCTTTCAAAGCCTAGTTGCTATCGAACAAACCAAAGCGACATGAACTGCCAAAGTTACATAGTAGCAGGGCCAATATAGAACAATCAATTCAATTCTTATTATGGCTTTCTGTGCTCTTTGCAGCAACTCGCCAGTGTCCCGTAGCTAGAACTAGTAACGAAGGAGGCATACAGTGGCTCGGAATTTGACCGGTGGCCTTGGATATGAATGAAGTTAACTCAGCCAGAATTACACATGAAAAAGTCAACACACACTTATCACAAATATCAATGGCTCCGATCGCTCCGATACATGAAGTGTGACAGATGTCCAAATCAAATTGACATTTGTCACTTGCATGTTTCTAGGTTTCTCTTCCCTTCCTCTTCGTCAGCCTATACTCGTTGGTTAGTAGCTTCATCATAAATTATTTACGGAGTACACGGTCTGGTCTACCATTACTACCAACGGCTTCAGTTTATTTCAATCAGTGTTCAGCATTTATTATCCGATTAAATTTTACTATTCAGTTGTGATTTGTTCAAGATTATTTTCTTGATTGTGCCCATTTAAACCATCGCAAAATGGTTCTTACAAAAGAATACAGAATATGCTTGCCGATGACTGTTGAAGAGGTATTATTAATTTAATTATTGTTATCTTATTTAAGCGGAGTGCACACATAACCAGGAATATAACTAAGTAGAGTGTGCGAGTGATCATGTATTTTATTATGCTATATGACCTTTTATTAAATTTATAAGCTTATAAATAAATAAATTATAAATTTAAAAGTTATAAGCTTTAATTGATCACTGGAATGCGGGACCCATCTCTTTGTCAGCAAAGTTGATAGAAATAGAAATACTAAAATACACCTTAGGTGAGTAAAAACTTTTTAATCAAAGTTGTTGGGATGGGACATCAACAACCAACAATAAATCAGTTTCATCTACACACAACACATTTTTAGCAGGGAGCTTAGTCACTGTGATAATATTATAGGGGTGTATTTACTGCTGACTGAGATGAGGCCTTTGCTGGTTGGAGTAAGGTAGGACATTAAGTAGGTTCTATTACAAAATTATTTTATTAACAATTTTTTTTCCAGTATCGTATCGGACAGCTATATATGATTGCACGGCATAGTTATGAGCAGTCCAGTGGAGGGGAAGGTGTGGAAGTGGTTGCCAATGAACAGGTCAATGATGAAATAAATGGAGTGGGACAGTTTACTGAAAAAAGAATTCATTTATCCAGGTTTGTCTTTTCTTTTCAGTACTTTTTATGGCATATTAAGCAGTTGCATGTAAAATTTATATCATTTAAATATCTAATAAACAAATAAGTTGATCAGGACTGCCAAAATGAAGGTCTATAATAATATATAGGTACATTGTTTGCCCTAACATACCATAGATTAATTTAAATACTAATTTGGCCCACAGTTGGGCAAAGGTCTTCCCTGTTGACTTCCATGTCTCCCTGTCTGATGTAAAGTTGAAACTATCTTCGCAGTATTTATAAAATTTGTGTTTATTCCATAGTTTTGACAGTAGTTTGAAGTACCTTAAGTATGTAAATAAAAATAAGTCACAATTTTTGCTAAGCGAAAAACTCAAGAACGGCTAGGCGAATTTTACTGAAATCTTTTGTATATATCCAAGCAAGTCCAGAAATGACTTTTAACCATAGTTGGACCATAGTTCAATTACATTGTTCGATCAATCACATGACAAGGATTTTTAAATGCAGTGTTCAATTGATAAATAATAAATAAATAAATATTGTGGGACATTTTATTATACACTGCGTTTCTAACTTAAAGTAAGTAAATATAGACTTGTGGTATAGGATCTAGACAACTGATAAACATACTTATGTATTTCAAACTCAATCTCATTATTTTTTTGCTTTTAATTGTGAAAATCAATATTTCACGCACACATACAGCTAATTCAAACTAGTACCTAACTAGATTAACATGATGCTTTGAGCCAATAATGGTCTTGTACTTATATATTAGGGTATGCCTATTGCTGGCCTACTTCTTTCCTGTGTTGCTCTAAAGACTGAAACAGCTAATTGTTCCATGACACACGTTTGAAAAAGCATCCAACCATAGTAATTGTAAAAACAGTATAGAAATGGCATGCAGTAACATTTTTGTGTCGCCGCGACATGCTTAACAATCAAGAAACTACGTATCAATTACGATTAAATAGATGGTCTAAGTTTAAACCTCTACTTGTCACTAGTCCCGAAATCGCGTACCATAGATATTATCCGAATTGGGAAGCTTTTACATGAAAACGCTGTATTTGAAGCAAACTTCGCGGTGGGGATCAAAACAACACTCTTTGCCCGTTAGCGAATAATTTTGTGCCCGTTGAGCAAGTCACAGCGACACACGAATGTTCCCGCATGCCATTTCTCCTATTTTTACGATTTCTATGTGTGCAAAATTTAGAAGAATTAATAATATATTTTCAAATAATAATATAATCTTAAAATATACCTAGTATTCATAGCTGCGGTTTTGTAATCTGTCTTAAATTGAGATTAGAATGGATTTCCTTCTGATCGTTGATGGTTAGCGCAAAAACGGCTATCCCAAACAAGACGTGACAGGAGGCGAACCACATGCCTCCATTCCCGATTTTACAATTTTCACAGTTGTCGTTGAAAATCAAAAGTCCGCCTAAATATAACCCCGCTTGTCTAGGTAAGGTTACTCTTGTTCTGGGGTCGCCCAGTCCCAGGACAATCAGGCACTTTACGACTAAGCTCGCCTCTAGTCACACAGCACATTGACACGGCATCCTTGGCTTGGCGGAGAGAGGAGGGGAAGGCTTTTACCACCCCATCTATGTCCCATGAGGATGTGATGGTAAAAGTATTATAGTACTTAGGACAGAGGTTCCAAACTTATTTTGAAACCTAATTTTTGAAACCCACTTTGAGACTAAATAAATTTTTAGTGCCCCCATTTTTTCACCTACTTAAAAACCACTATAACTTCAAATTGAATTAATTAATTGTTGTGAGCTATATTAGCGGAGATTAAACAATCATTCTAAAATAGACTTTTACTATAATCCGCAAGAGTTAACTTGAGACCTGAGCACAGTAGGTAGTATATAACGACGCTCAGGTCTCAAGTTAACTCTTACGGGCTTCACCTGCCAATGAGAATGATTATTGAAACGCAACTGTATAGTATTCAGACAGAGTATCTTTTATTCAAAATAAAACAAACATAATAATAATTCTTATATAAAAACTAATGTGAAGGATGAATCTGATGCTGTTTAATAAGTTTGTTGATATCAATTGTTCCAATTTACTCAAGAACAGCCGCAAGTCGCCACGTTCGGTAACATGCAAACGATTTCTCTTTTTAGTAAGCAGCGTTGCCACAGCACTAAATCCATGTTCACACAAATATGACGATGGGAATGCTATCAAGAATCGTTGAATGATGGACCACAATCCAGGGTACAATTGCTGGATCGGTTTTTGTAGCCAAAATTCTTGATAGCCATTTTTGAACTTGATTTTTATTTCCTCGTTTGTTGTCAATTCTATAAGTTTTTCCTTGTATCGGTCGGTGAAGTCAATGTGGAGGTTTTCAAACTGTTGGCAGTAGGCAAACAAGTAGTCGTTACTGCAGGATACTGATAAATTCGGAAAATGTGAAACTCACGTCTGCCCATATTCTTTTTGTGTAGAAGCAGTTTGGCTGCGAAAGCAGCAACGACATTTTTTGTTTTAATTAAATTTAGTTCATCGCCTTGCAGTTGGAAATTCATGTCGTTGAACAATTTATACAGGTCTGTCATGTAAGCTATATCATTTTTTGATGTAATGGGCTTGTTGCGCAAATCTGTATCTTTAGTTTCTAAGAACTCTATCACAGAGTCAAACAGGTTGTAAAATCGAGTCAGACAATTGCCTCTTGATAGCCAACAAACCTCAGTATGAAGCAACAAACAGTTGGAATCTTCGTCTTTAGTAACACAAAGCTGATGAAATAATCTATCATTTAAAGAGCTGGTACGGATTTTATTGACTACTTTGAAGACATATTGCAGTGATTGAAATAGTCGTTCACTTAAGTTTCTAGCAACCAAATGTTGTGTATGAATAACGCAATGTACAGCAAGTACATCTGGAATTTTATTTTTTAAGTACGCTATGAAGCCTTTATGGCACCCTGTCATAGCCGGAGCGCCATCCGTAGCTACTGATATAACATTTTTCAAGGAAATCTCTTTCTCATCACAAAACTTTTCCAATGTATTGAATATGGTTTCGCCTTTTGTATCGGTCTCTAAATTTCTAGCAAACTTCACATATTTTCTCATGTTTAATAAACCTCACGTAAGACAGCAACAATGCTTCATTAGTAGGTAAAGTGGACTCATCGAGCTGAATTGAGAATTGACTAGTCTTCAGATGATTGCACAATGATCCTTCAATGTTTTCAGCCATTTCATCAATTCGTCTTTGCAAAAAATTATTACTCAAACATTTTTTTCGGATAATATCTGCGGCCGGTTTATGAAGCACAGTAGTTATTACTTCCTTTATTGCTGGCAAAATTAACTCTTCTCCGATGTTGGGTGGTTTGCCTTTTTGAGCTATTAACAAAGAGATATTGTACGAAGCTCGACGTCCGTCGTCATCTTGCTTAGCAGCTGCCGAAAATAGTTTTGCTACACTTGGCTGAGTATTATGCTTCATCTCTAGGTCTTGAAAATATGCTACATTCTTGTCTTTCTTATCTGGATGCATTTTATTTAAATGATCTTGCAGTCTTGAAGGCTTAATTGCTTCATTCGAAAATGTTTTTAGACATAGAAGGCACTGATGCGACGATGGGTTTGTGGGATTTTCAATGAATCCGAATTTAATATATTCCACAGAGATTGCCGTCTCTTCTTTTTTACTTCCGACATTGTTTTGTTTTAAGAAATACGTAAGTCAGTGTTAAACTTAAGTCCTGCTCATCTATTGCGCGCGGAACCGCAAATGAAAATAAAATAAATATGCCGTTGTTTATATAGGATTACATAAGCAGCACTCACCGACAGGAATAAGACAAACATGCATTAACTCGTTTATCTCATTCGACGCTCAATTGTACTCAACAAGTAAGAACAAGTATTCTATGAATCAGCCGATTGATACAGGAATGCACAAATCGGGTTATTTAACAAAAACTTGGTAAAACATGATTGTCCGCGGTCATCGACGCTCATTCGACGCTCAATTGTACTCAACAAGTAAGAACAAGTATTCTATGAATCAGCCGATTGATACAGGAATGCACAAATCGGCTTATTTAACAAAAACTTGTTAAAACATGATTGCCCGCGGTCTATTATCTACGAAAATTACTTATCTAGGAATACTAATAACTATTAAAATGCGAAAGTGTCTATTGCCTGCTTTTTATTTGTTTGTTTGTGTCTACTTTCATTTCGAAACGGAGCGACCGATTGACATGATTTTTCTTCTATTTATTATTCTCTTATTGAATAATACAGGACAGATACATGAACTACGCAGAGAGAAATATCGAATCGAGTTTGAGCAATCTCTTAATTAATATTAGTTGATGTTCATAAGTTGTAGCCGAGAGTCGAGAGCTCTGTCGGTGTCTAAGAGTCGTCCTACCTAGATGAAATTACAAATCGCCCCCCGAAGCCTACACAACGCCCCCATTTTTTTTCTGGGTCTCTTACCGCCCCTCTTTAGGCCTGCAGCGCCCACAAGAGGGCGTTATCGCCCACTTTGGGAAACATTGGTATAGGATAAACGATACGGTAGTAAAGGTACATTATAAGTATAAGTAAGTAAACGGGGAAGGCTTTTACCACCCCATCTATGTCCCATGAGGATGCAATTTTAAAAGTATTACAGTATAGGATAAACGATACGGTAGGAAAGGTACATTATCCTAAACCTTAAACGTATTTCACACTTTAAATAATCTCTGCATTCCGAGCAGAGTGTGTGTCCCTGAGGGATCCTTATATAGGCTTTGAATTAAATTAGGGATCCTTACAAAAACTCCAATAATACTAACTTTTAAACTACTAACGCTTTGCATGCCTACTATAAGAATTTCAATAATTATCTATCCCAAAGTGTAAAACATTTTAACATAAAACTAACGTGCGAAACCGGGACCTTTTGCATCTATTGTGATAATAAATATATACCAGTACTTACATGTTAGTAGGTTAGCTTCATACTATTGACCATATAATGTTATTGTACATGTGGGTTTAATAACTATTTTTCCTTATCTATTTTACAGTCATTTGCCGTATTGGCTTCAGTCCCTGATACCAAAAATATTCTATGTCACTGAAAAGGCTTGGAATTATTACCCATACACTATCACCGGTAAGGTTCAATTTCAATGGTTTCATATTTTTTTTATTTTTATAATGTAAAATTATACGTTTTTTTTCTTTTTCATGTGGAATGTCGTCACAGAGTATACGGTAAGATAACATAAACAATATTGTATTTTTTGATAGCTCATCAGTAAACTCAATAACAAAAAAAATAGTTATAATAATCAATAATGTTTTAATTTCAGTGTTCCTTTATTCCAAAGTTTTCTATATCGATTCAGACAAGATATGAAGATAATAATGGCACAACAGAAAACGTAAGTCTAAATTATTTATTTTATTTATTTTGAAAACCAACGGCGATGCAAATGTAATCTAGACATGATGTACCTACCTTAGAAGTATAGCAAACTACTTTACGCCCGCAGTTTCCCGCAGGAACTTGATCCCGGGATAAAAAATTGCCTATGTGTTATTCTGATGTATAAGCTATATTATTGTTAGGTTTCATTAAAATCTATTCAGTAGTAAATACGTGAAAGAGTAACAAACATCCATACAAACTTTCGCATTTATAATATTACTAGCTGACCCGCCCGTGACATACTTCGAACCCCGAGGCACCCATTTAATCCCGTCGTTTATTAATTTTACGATAATGTATGTACATTTTCCAAATTACTTGATTACTTCTCCGCTCTCAAGTACCTACTACGCACGCGCCCGCACTACCCGGTCGAATTTTTGTTACACGAAATTAATTTCTTTCGATTCATAACGCAGTGCTAGTGCCAACTGTGCTTTACGGTAGCGAAACCTGGGTATGTCAGCAGATGCATGAAAGTAAATTGAATGCTGTGGACATGCGATCACTTCGAAAATTGTGCGGCGTTACCTTGGCCGACCGAATACGTAACGAAGTGATACGCAATATGGCAGGTTTGAATGAAAGTGTCAGCGTTAAGCTGGAAAAGGGCGTGCTCCGTTGGTTTGGATACGTCCAACGAATGAGTGAGGAACGATTGACGAAGAATATATATTGTTCAAAAGTAGAGGGTAGAAGGAGTCAGGGTAGGCCGAGACTTACATATGAAGACCACGTGAGCAGATTGCTCAAAAACGGAAAGGTCAAAAGTACTCGGATACCCAGACGTGCGTGTATGAAGCGATTGATGTATCTCGAAGAAGCGAAAGAAGTATGTATGGATCGCGAAGCCTGGCGATCTGTCCTCTCTGACTACCCCGTCAGGAATACAGCGTGAAGATAGATAGATAGATAGAATTTCTTTGCGCATTTTTTTGATATTGCCATGTCGCCTAAGATATTTTTTATTGCTGTTTTTTTATTGCTGCTTTTGTTGTGCCGCTTTATTATTGCTGTTTTTTTTAAGTATTAAAATGGATATAGTACGTTATCCTTAAGAGATAGACATATACCGTCGCGGACTTTTTTGTAGACCTATATTAGATACACAATTCCACAATACATTATTTTGTTATATCTCAAAAGGGTTTAGGCAGCGTTTTCGTTAAAAGCTCCCAGACGGCTCATTTTTTCTGACATTACCAACATATATCGTTATAATTAAGTTAATGTATACAAAAACTTAACAAAATATACATAAAAACCTTCTATAAGAATCACTCTATCTATTTCAAAAAACTGCATCGCAATTCGTTGCGTAGTTTTAAAGATCTAAACATACATAGGGACAGACAGCGAAAAACGACTTTGTTTTATAATATGTAGTGATATTAAGATAACCGGCTTTCCTTTGGTTGGTGAATGAACACAAAAAAATATGCTTCCAATGTAATATCAAATAAAATAAATATTGTGGGACACTTTTCACACACCACCATCTAGCCCAAACTAAGCGTTAAGCTTGTGCTATGGTATCTAGTCAACTGATAAACCTAATTATATATTTTTAAATATATAAATACTAGTAGGGCTTAACCCGCGCAGAGATGATTTCCCGTTCCTGTTTTCCACAGGAACTTGTTCCCGGGATAAAAAGTAATGTGTTATTCTGACTTCAGTGTACTGTCCTCCACGACATCGTATAACTGAGCAAAAGTAGAAGGAGTTCTTCTGCACACTTGGTACCAGATACATTGCGTAAGGGGACTGGAACTCCAAAAATACCTACTGGGGCTCCCGACTGACAACGATAAAAGGAAGAGAACTAAAAAAGGCGGTTGATAATAATAACCTTAGTGTAATATCAACAGGAGAACCAACCTATTGGCCTAAAGATCCTGATCCAATACCAGATCTTATCGACTTTTTTGTCACTAAGGGGATTTCCGGACTTTATACAAAGGCTGAATCATGTCTGGATGGCTCATCGGATCACACACCCGTGATATGTACAGTCATATTGAGAGAGCCACGCGAGACCCTATATAACCACAAGACAGACTGGGATGCCTTTCGCAACTACTTAGAGGAAAATGCTAACCTGCGCATACCCCTTAAAACTAATGACGAAATTGAGGATACAGTGTGGTATACCACTAACTAATCCAAAAAGCGGCTTGGCTTTCAACACCGTGTAAACAAATAAACTGCAAGTTCAGGACATTTCCCTGGAGATACAAGATCCTATTACTCTAAAGAGAAGACTGAGACGTCAATGGCGTACCAGCAGGAATAGCCAAGATAAAAAAGCACTCAACAAAGCACAAAAATCCTTAAAAAAATGCTCAGAGAAAATGAGAATAGAACATTGCAAGACAAACTAAAAACTCTGTCCCCAGTCCAAAAATTATCAAAACTTTTAAAAGACCGCAAGAACAAATGCCTCCCCTAAGACAGACTAATGGCAACTGATCCCGTAAACCTGAGGACAAAGCTCAGCTGTTTGCTGCATTTCTTAAGGACGTGTTTAAACCTAACGACCCTGACAGTCAGTAATCTGAAGAGGAAATCGACAAACCTCTGGATAGTGACCAGCAAATGTCTCTACCAATGAGATCAGTAACACTGGCTGAAGTAAAAAGGGCTATTAGACACCTAAAGCTAAAAAAGGCACCAGGGTTTGATTTGATTACAGTGGAGGTTCTTAAAGAGCTGCCGAAAAATGGTGTCATATTGCTCACATTCCTCTACAATGCAATATTGAGACTTTCCTATGCTGTGGAAAGTGTCTACTATAAACATGATTCGCAAACCGGGAAAACCTCCCACAGAAGTATCATCATACCAGACTATCAAATTGGTTTCCGTGCACACCACAGCACAACAGAACAAATACATCGCGTAGCTCATACCATATGGCAAGCACTAGAAAGAAAAGAATACTGTTCTGCTGTGTTCCTGGACATACAGCAGGCCTTTGACCGCGTGTGGCATAAAGGTCTCCTATTTAAGCTAAAACTAAATTTACCAAACACTGCTTACATGCTCATGAGGTCATACCTGCAAGACAGAATGTTCCAGGTGGGATGTGAGGACTCCCTCTCAGCCATATGCCAGATTGAAGCAGGAGTGCCCCAGGGTTCGGTGCTGGGACCCATCTTATACACCATATACGCTGCCGACATGCCTGTTTTGGAATCCGTTGTGACAGCAACTTATGCGGATGACACGGCGGTCCAGTCCTGCAGTAAGGTTCGGGGCACAGCATCCAGCAGGAGTGTCTGAATGAGACTGATTTATGACTTAAAAAGTGAAGAATCAGAGCAAACCCTGCAAAGTCAATTCACATCACGTTTACTTTAAACAGAGGGGAATGCCCACCTGTAACACTTGGCGAAACTACCTTACCACAACAAAAATAGCAAAATACTTAGGAATGCACCTGGATAGGAGACTGGCTTGGCGAGAACACATCAAAGTAAAAAGGGAGGAGGCAAATATAAAATTTATGTACTGGCTTTTGGGCAGAAAATCGCAGCTAAGCCTTGAAAATAAGCTCATAATACATAAATGTATCCTAAAACTAGTTTAGACATACGGTATACAACTGTGGAAATCAGCAAGTCACTCGAACATAGAAATCCTCTAGCGATTCCAAAATAAAGAACTAAAGATCAACGCGCTGTGGTTCACGAAAATTACGGAGGTACATGAATTTCTGCAGATCCCAACAATCAAGTAGGAGGTGGAAAGGTCGGCTGTGGCCTATAAACAAAGTCTTGAACAACACAAAAATCATATGACTTCAGGACCTATGAACACGACTGTATGCACATATCGGCTGAACAGAATGAGACTGAACTCCTTCTGAGCTCTGTAATAAAAATTACCAAAAAAGTGGTTAAAAGTCGTTTATCTTATGAGTGTTATATATCATTGTGAAGGTATTGAAATGGCCTAGCAGGTGATACATACATCTTTATTGGACTTTTGCTATATTGTGAGTAATAACCGAAAATATTTTGAATATTATTTGTAACGATATTTTGTCCCTGACCTACGGCAACCCGCAGCTCTCACGCTTCTACGCACACATACGCAACCTGTACACGCATAATTATATAACAAATTATTCGCTCTGCTTTAACATACCTACTAGCGCTTTGCCGACGATCCGCTTGGTGTATACGAGTATGTGCATGTGAGCTACGCGTTGGTTGTGGTTGTGCACGATTTACAATAAACATTGAACAGAATAAGACTAAAATAACTAATGACGATATGGAGGATAAGATTATTCAACTGGCCCGCAATATTATCTTAGCGGTAAGCGAAGGAAAGACTGTCACAGCTGCCAATAAGCAAATTATAAAAGAAGCCGCTGAAGATATTATCACCACCGCCACCGCCCATAATACACTTGCCACTACTGTTACCGCACAGCCGAATCAACCAGCAGTGTTAGTCAAAGAAGTCATTAGCCAACTCAAAAAAGAACTAATAAATGAGATACATACCACAATAAGGAATACTCTAAAGCATACTAACACCTCAGCTCAAACTGCCACTACCACGAACGCCAGCTACGCCAGTATCACAAGGAAGCCAGCACTCATAATTAACGCACCGACATCATCGTTCACCTCAACCTCTACGCCCAACAATCTGAGTACCATTGAGCAACTAAAGAACCAAATTACATTTAAAGACAAAACCTACTCTCCATCCAAGATTCAACCAATAACCAAGGGAAGGGTGTACCTGGAATTCAAAACCACCGAGCAGCATAAAGAAACTCAGCAACTCATTAATCAAACAAGCAATCTGAAAGCAGAGGAGGCTAAACGCCGACCGCCACTCGCCATTTTAAAGGGCATATACAAGGAAACTGAAAAAGAAGAACTCACCAAAATAATCTGCCATCAAAACTCTATCCCCACTACTGCAATACGCTTGTGTTTTCTTACCAGCAATAGATCTGAAAAACTTTACAACGCAGTCGTAAAATTGACCCCTACGGTATATCATAAGTTAATCCAACAAAACAGAGTGGCAGTCAACTTCCAACAAGTCCACATCGAAGCCTTCTCGAGATTCACGCAGTGCAGAAATTGCCTTCAGTTCGGACACTCACACAATAAATGTACAGTAACTATACACCCTTGCGCCATCTGCGCCGACGAGAACCACCAAGCAGCCGAGTGTCCCCACAAGACAAACAAACAATTCGTATGCTATAACTGTACAAAATATAACAGTAAGACAGGATCCAAGCTACCAACTAACCACGCTGCCAACAATCAAGCTGCCTGTCCTAGAATACTTCTCGCAAAGGAGAAAATAGAAGAAACTATTGACTACGGAACAGCTATATCTCCGCAATCAGCACCACAACAGTCATCAGGATTAGTAGATTTCCGCCAATTACCATTCAGCTTATAATCCCACAGACAGTATTTCTAGTAGGCCAGTCCATAGGCTAAGTACTTTTATTATATAGCAGGATAATTCTTATCGGCCTGCCTGTGAGGCCGTAACACTCACACACAAACCCATATCAATAGTCCACCCATCAGCCGCACTACCCAGAGTAGAACCCCAAGACACAGAGACCTATCACTAACACTCACACAGGTTAACCTAGGTCGCGGACGCGCTGCTACACATGAATTGATACAACATTCTCTACAAAGTAATACAGACGTCATATTCATAAACGAACCATATATCGGGAACCAATCTACCATGAAAAATACACCAGGTTATACCACACACCAATATCCAAATAACACACGCACTAAGGCTTGTATCCTAACAAAAAATAACATAGGTGCCACACTGGGCCTCTCACAATATTCGATACCCAACCTGTGCTCCGTACAGCTGACAACCAAATATAGCAAAAGATTCATTCTAACAAGTGTATATATAGAACCCGACATTGACACAAACAACACTAAACAGACTACAAGCATTACTTCATGACACAAGTGACGCCACACACATCATTGCTGGCGACTTCAATGGGTGGCACCGTATGTGGGGGTCAATCTCCAATAACCAAAGAGGTGAGGAAGTCGTCAACTTTTTCCAGTCGAATAATATTACCGTACTCAATACGGGTAAATCTTACACATACGAAAGCGTGGCCCTGGGTCAAATTAGGGGCTCAATTGTAGACCTAACCACCGTCAGTGACAATATTGCCTGTTACGTTGACGATTGGAAGATCGACCACTCCATCTGCCCCTCATCCGACCACCACGCCATAACTTTTACAGTAAATCGACCGGACAAGTTCAAACAAGCACATTTAGATATAACACTAAATTCTATAAAAACTGGGACGATCTAAAGGAACACTTTAAAGGACAAATACTACATTCAGGCTTACATACTAACGACTTCAATACACTTAACACACAACAGGACATAGAAAGGTACACTAAAAAACTTACAAAAGTCATACAAAACTCTTGCAACTTGCATTTACCACCTACAGGTCGTCGCTCGCCACGATCGCCTTGGTGGAGCGACGAACTAGATAATATGAAGCAACAGGTGATAGCAAACCACCACAAATTACAACAACTCAAGCGTCATAACATTCCACTCACTGAAGCTCTCGCCGAAAGGGATACCCTCAAAGCAGCATACGCCAAAGCAATTAAAACCGCATCAACTGAACACTTTCGGGATTTTTGTAATAGGCAGGGTAAAGAAAATGTATGGTCAATCACCAACCGAATTATGAGGAAAGCGCCTCCCAGGAGGCCTCCGTCAACCATTGAACTGTCACCTGGCACGCATACCACATCTAGTCAAGAAACTGCCACAGCTTTTCTCAGTACATTTTACCTTGTTGACACACCTGACACACCCACACAGAACTCTACACGTATTAAAACACACAACCCACCCGACACCGAAGATGATTGTTCATTCACACAGCATGAAATAATTACTCTCTTGAAAAACATGAACCCCTCCAAATCCCCCGGCGCAGACCACCTCACCGATATTTGTTATCAGTTCGCTCTATGTTTTCCTGAAATCATCACTGGGCTTATGAACCGCTGCCTGAAACTTTCTGTTTTTCCTAAAACCTGGAAGCATGCCATAGTCAAAATCATTCCGAAACCTAATAAATCTGATTACTCTACTCTATCCTCATACCGTCCTATAGGACTTTTACCTATACTAGGTAAAGCCCTTGAAAAATTAATCATACAACGCCTCACACATCACCTAAACACTACACATGAACACAAAACAATATGGATTCAAGCAACAGATTTCTACGGTACACGCTCTCACCCACATAGTGAACACCATCAAAACTCACAAAAAGAACGGATTACATGTCGCGATGATCTCCCTCGATATTAAAGCAGCATTCGATCACGCATGGTGGCCCGCCATACTCGCACGATTACACCACACTAAATGCCCAAAAAATATATACACCATCATTCAAAACTACCTATCAGACCGCACCTCCACCATATTATACTCGGACGCTACAGTAACTAAAGAACTAACTAGGGGATGCATCCAGGGATCTGTATGTGGGCCGACCTTCTGGAATCTGATTTTGGATGAACTACTGGACATGACTGATGGTGACTTACCCGGACGCAGACTTCCCGAGGGATGTCAGCTGCAGGCCTTTGCAGATGACATCACCCTAATAGCCGCACACAAAAAACTCATCAGTCTCCAAAACAATATCAACCAAAGTTTACACACGATTCTAGAATGGGGCAACAATAATAAACTTACCTTTGGACCTGAAAAAACCATTGCTCTAGCTTTCACCAATAAAACTAAACTTCTACACTTAACCATGAACAATACACACATCCCATTCAGTCGGACTGCCAGAGTGTTGGGGGTGATCATCGATGACAACTTACACTTCACACAACATGTAAATTATATCACTAACAAAGCACGTATACTAAATAACACACTTACCAGATTCAACAGACCCACCTGGGGAATACACTCTCAAAACATACTCAATCTCTACAGAGGAGTAATCGAACCAATAATATGCTACGCTTCTAGCGTATGGCACACTGCTCTCAATTTTAAAACCAACTGCAATAAACTATTATCGCTACAAAGAGGGTTCGCACTCAAAATAATTAGAGGCTTCCGCACTATTAACACCACTAACGCCATAGTAATATCCACACTTACACCTCTTGACCTCAAAGTCAAAGAAAAAGCACGAATCGAATCAACCAGAATTTCAGGGGTCACCGAATACCTTCCACTCGATCTTACACTTGATAAACCTACACAACTATCCCATTTGCTTCACCCGGCAGACAGAAAACCACACTCCTTTGACATTATCGGTACACAGACTGAATTAGACGACACTTTAATCAATCAACAACATGCACACCACATATACACTGACGGTAGCAAACACGATGACTTAGTGGGTGCTGCCTTCGTGGCTTATACTTCACAAAATACCACTGTCACTAAAACATACAAATTACATTCCTCGTGCACCGTCTTTCAAGCTGAACTGGTGGCCATCGACCAAGCTTGTAAGTGGTTAAACAATCAACAGGTAGCTACAGCTTTCATCATGTCGGACTCTAGGTTAACCTTGGAAGACATTAGCAACACTAACAGCACACATCAAATCACCACTAACATACAAAATTTCTTACACACCACACAAACACAAATTAACTTTGTATGGGTTAAAGCCCATACGGGTATACATGGTAATGAGGCTGCAGACATAGCCGCTAAGTCTGCGGCCTCTGAATCCTGCTTACCCATTTTTATGCAGTTTCCGTTAAGTTACGTCACCTGAAAGGCCAAAACTCATAGCTCCAACTTAGCTTCAGACAGATACAGTAATAATGTTAAAGGAACAGCAATTAAAACCTGGTGCCCATCACTCACACATCTGCACAAACTTATCGACATAACAGGACACACATTTGCACTCACACAATTACTCACCAACCACGGTTACCACAAACAATACATAGATTCCATATTACCGAAGACGACACCTGCCCCTGCGACACCACCACGCAAACGTTTACACACCTCATTACACAATGCCGATTTACTCGCACAAGACTTAACCACGAACAGCACTGTCACCATGATAATATATAGACCCATACAATTTAACACTACTCGTCACAAACACCACCGCCATCAATACCTTCATGACCCACATCACCTACATAGTTAACACACTCAAAGAATTCAACAACACATAATTCACACTTTCTACAATAAACTAAATCCGACTTATTTACGCTTACCACCGCTTCTCTCGCATCATCCACTATTGAGTATAAATATAAGAATCTTATTAACCAAATATATTGTTAACTTATTACAATGTAAATGCAGACAATAACATATAACTACCATATTATATTTCTGTATCAAATTGCAGAATGAGCTATACGAGAATAAACTCCCCCTCAAGGTGGTTTAACTATGAGGGGAAACAAAAAAAAAAATAGTAATATAAGAGATGACGCACATAGGATGTGCTCGCTCAAAGCCTAACAGATAACATCACATCTGTTTAAAGCCGAGGAGGCTGGTTCCAGATACAAAAAAATGTGTTATTCTGATGTATAAGCTATATTATTGTAAAGTTTCATTATAATCCATTCAGTAGTTTTTACGTGAAACAGTAACAAACATCCATTCTTCCAAACTTTCGCATTTATAATAAAATAATAAAATAAATCCATCACGCCTTATCCCCGAAGGGGTGGCAGAGGCATATTATATGCCCACTTTTCACCGTGTGGATTCCTGTCCCACGTAATAGGTGGTGAGCCCATTGCCGTGTTGAAATAGACAGACGCAGGTTGTGGCTACCTGCTGTTGAAATTTATTAAGCCGCCTAGAAGGCCTTCAACCAGGCTTAACGACTGCCATTTTACTGGCAACCGGGACCAACGGCTTCACGTGCCTTCCGAAGCACGGAAACGCTCGCAAATGTAAATGCCACAAAGTGGTCACCCATCCGACGACCAGCCATAGTGAAAGTTGCGTACCTCAGTGATCGTTTACAAATATTTATTCCCACCCAGGAATCTAACCTGGGACCTCAGCGCGGCTGTCGCACGCACTACCACTTATGCAACCGACGCAGTCATTACGACAGCGGAAAGGGAATTAATAGACCTATAGTTGAGTCATTTTAAGAAGCCACATTTGACACTTTATCAAAAATCCCCAACGTATCCTTGCAACGGCGGCGGCGGGTATAAAATATTATTAAATTTTTCGAAGTTCGAACTACACAATTGCTGTACTTTTCTCAGTTACACACATACATATTTTGTCTAAATACCCAAAGAAGGCTATTTTACTATCTACTTTCACTAATAAACAATTGTAAAGATAATAAACAATTTATGTTCTAAAGAACTGAACGTCGTTATAATGTTGAGGCAGTAGCCCTTTTCCTTTTTAAACACTAGGGAGGTTACCAAGAAAATCGAAGTTTAATTGGCAGAATCGAAAGATTACTAGCAGAATCGAATGTAATGAGACTTATTTGAAATAATCCACCAGTTTTAAAGTTTTGTTTTAATCATACCTACTCATTTTTCGTCATTCTTATGTAGTACTAGTTGAGTAGTATAGTAGTGTGTTATTCTGATGTATAAGCTATATTAGTATAAAGTTTTATTAAAATCCATTCAGTAGTTTTTACGTGAAAAGTAACAAAAATCCGTTCTTACAAACTTTTTCTTTCTCGTTTATAATATTAGAAGGATTATTATTCATTATTTTCATGTTTCTTTAACATATTTTTCTTTGACTAAAATATTTTTGTTATTTTGACAGGTTTACAGGATTTTTGCCAGTAACATGGCAGTCGTTAAGTTCAGTTGAAGGCCTAATGGGGCGGCTTGAAAAATTTTATCAGCATGTCGCCACAACCTGCATCTGTCCATTTCAACACGGCAATGGGCTCAACACCTGTTACGTGGGACACAAATGCATACGGTGAAATGTGGGCGTATAGTATGCTTCTGCCTACCCCTTTGGGGATAAAGGCGTGACAATATGTATGTATGTTTAATGATTTTATATCGATATTTGGTTTCTGAACATGTTAAGGTCTAAAATTTTGTTGTGTTTAAAATTTATTTATTTATTTCATTTCTAAAAAAATAAATTACCTGGCATTTATTCTTTTTCTGTTTTTGTGCAGGAATATGTCCCTATAAAACCCACATTGCTAGCCTTCATGTTATAGAGTACTCGAAGAAAATAACAATTATAAACTTGGAACATTATATTGACTTAATACTTAAATATTAAATATATTTTTTTATTCATTTAGTTTTCAGATATTGTTCCTAAATTTACGAAAGAAAAAGTATAACAATAATTGGACTGGGATTCAACTGAAATACTCTACTACTTTATTCTTGATAGCTTACTTTTCCAAAATATCTGATTCGATTCAAATTTGTTTGAAGACCGTATCGGTTTGTTCACATTAATCGATATTTTTAATCATGTCATCTCACTATGAAGCAAAAACTGACACTTGTCAAATGTGGCCTATTATAATGACTCAACTATAAGTAGTGTAGCCTATTCCTGCTCGCTTTGCAATAAAGTTATTGAAAATAATTATTGCTTATGAAATGCATAAAAAAAACATGACAATATCATGATATCAAGAATCTTCTCTTAAAGTATGCTTAATAGTTTGAGTCTGAAAATTTCATAGAACACGAGAATAGATCAAACTCGCCAAAAGTAGTGTTATGAGTCCGACCAATGCGAAATCCCTCCTCTTACAATCAGCGCGAAAAGGCATATTTCTGGGCAGTCAACCTGAGGTCGCCCGCGTGGTGCACTTTTCCTATTTCAAGATTTCGTACAGAACCCAAAACTTTTTGAAAATCCAATATAAGCCGATGTTACTCACGAAGAACAAAACAAATTTACAAATCTTTCTTCTTTATAATATTAGTATAGTATATTATATATATTCGTTTTACGTTACGCTAAAATCTTTTATTTTAGTGTTTGGGCTTATCACAAGAAGAACTGGAGCATAGAGAAGTAGACTTCCTAGATATAGCATACGATGATATTAAACCGCATCATTACAAAGAAGCAGAAGATCCAAAGTTTTTCAAATCCCAAAAGACTAACCGTGGACCACTGGTGGAAGGCTGGAGGGATAATCATCAGCCTATAATGTGCTGTTACAAAGCCGTCAGTGCAAAATTTGAGGTGTGGGGATTTCAAACTAAAGTTGAGGACTATGTACAAGTGGTAAGTGTTTCAATTCATTTTTTTCAGCACAGTGCGTTTTGGCTGCAGCCTTCTATAAGATGGATTCTTATAGAAGAATCCATCTCGTCAGGTCGTAGCGTCAATTGATTGTCAGAAAGCGTGATCAACTTTGAATGTATAGCCGAGTTGAAGACTTATTTCTTTTAGTCTTCTAAATCATACAGTTTAGAAAAAAAATATAAAACGGGTCAGTCTCTCCGTCCGTCTGTAAGCCATCTATTTCTCAGGAACCATAAGAGACAGAGACAAATGGTTTCCAGCATTTGATTTAGGACACCATAAATACGTGCATAGACATTTTTGAAGTTTCGATCACATCCAGTATCCCTAGTCGGAGAGGACAGATAACCACGCTTCGATTTCCATCAGCATTTTGCAGATTTTTTGTAATGGATTAAAATAAAACTTGTACAATTTGAGAAAATAGAGTAGGAAATAATGCGTCACTGTGCTGTTCACACAGCAACCCATTTCAGAGTACCGTTATGTTTTAAAGAAGAAAAAGTATGGGTGAATCGCGAAAGCTGGCGATTTTTCTCTGACTACCCCGTCAGGCACAAAGGAGACGGAGAGCCTACGTATAGTAGTTAAATAGGCAAAATTTATGTAAATTTATTATTTTAGATTGCTAACACTAGTACCTAGTAAGAATTATAGATTTGTTTGTTTACAATACACATAAGATGGAGTGTCCTTAAGCCTGAGACACAAGACTACCTAGTTCAGGCAAGATTATGACTGAATCTATATTAATTGTGTGCTTATCGTTTTACCTTTTTATTTCAAAAACTCGGTTTGTAAATTTAAGATACTAAATATGTCATTAGATAAGGACATAGACATTATGACTAAAAAATGGATAAATTTATTATTATTTTATTATTATGTGATATTTCGATAGCTGTCTGAAAATGAAGCCAACCTGCAAAATATTAGGTTTTTTTTAAATATGAAAGTTATGTATTAATATCTTTTTATGATATTTATGTCTGTGTTTTCAGGCTATACGTGAAATACTGTTGCTTGGCCATCGTCAAGCATTTGCGTGGATGGACGAGTGGCACAATATGACTCTAGAAGATGTCCGGGAATATGAACGGGAAATGCAAGCAAAAACTAATATTAAGGTGAATGTTTTATTTTATAACTAAGTACTAGCTGCTTTTCTTTGCTTTGCAAATTATGTTTTTATACATACATACATATCCATCACGCCTAATCCCCGAAGGGGTGGCAGAGGCATATTATATGCCCACTTTTCACCGTGTGGATTTCTGTCCCACGTAATAGGTGGTGAGCCCATTGCCGTGTTTAAATAGACAGACTGACATTTTTGACAGACAAATTTGTGTTTTTATCAATCGATGTTTCTAATATGTTTTTCTTATCCTTTCTAGTTACAATCGACAATAGAAAACGCTGAAACGGTAAACGGGGATAAATCAGATTCATCGAAGCCACAAACTCCGAAAAGTCCTAAATCACCTAGTGCCAGCGGCACTCCGACGGGTGAAGGCAGGTCGTGGTTCATGTGGAATTAAAAACTGTCACTAGAAACTTAAGGTTTAGTCACATTTGATATATTTAGCTTTGTTTAGGAAAGCATATTGAGAATACGACACGTCTTATGTAGTCCATGGGCTGATACACTAACTATCGACAGCTAATCGTTCGATAACAATATATTTTCGGACAATAGCTCAAGAATGAAAATTTATTAAAATATCTTTAATATATGTTGTCACAATGTATCATGTTTTCTTTCTTATAATAATGGTATTACATTATTATGAGGACATTACATCAGTAATGTTCTTGCTGGGTTGTATTCGATTCAATTCGATTGACCAGTCTGCATTTTGAATACTGTGGATTATGAGAATATACCATATTGCAATAGTAGTTCTAATTGATTAGCTGTGGAAAGTTATTGTATCGAATGTCTGGTCACTATCTCCATTGCATCAAGAATACCTCTTCTACATGTGGGTAGGCGGACTCTGGCTGCAATGGTGAGTGTAGCGGGAAACCAATTTGAATGTTCAGTAGTGGTTTTTGTTCTCTAAGCAATCAGTGTGCTAGATTAATATGTGAAATATAGTTTATTTTATAGTAATATTTAGGTAATGTACAATTCTCGAGTTCCTGTGTATAAAATATTGACATAAATACTATTCTATCTACACAATATTGTAAAACCGGGGGAAAAATTAATGAGCGAGACTTACAGTACCCTTACTTTACATTGGTATCTCAATATAAGCTAAAAATAAAAAAAAGATTTTTTGAAATTCCAAATGGAGTTGTAACAGTGACGTTGCATAAGCCTAAAGAAAACACCCAGCTAAGACATCCAGATGCTAGCGCTAGCTTCGCAATAACCTCGCTCATATGAACGAGTTCCGTTTGCAACGCTGCAATTTCTAGCTAACGGTATATTATGTGAAGCGCTTTCATAGTTATAGCGTTCATTGTACCAACGTAGGTCTCTTAAATTATCACAGCAAATAGATGTTTTCATATCTTTTATACTCTTAAATTTAACTTTGGAAAAAAATTCAGTCTCCAACTGGACTCGAACCAGTGTCTTCTCACTTGCTGAGTGAGACGCTTAACCAACAAGGATACCGAGATCCACTCGAAACTGATGAATTAATCCATCTTTTTCTATCTTAAAGGCGACGTACTCTGTTTGAAATTAGATTATTATTTTAACTAATATCATTAGCGAAGAGGGTTTGCAGCCGCTATACGTTCACTAAAGTAGCAGATATTACTTTATTTTTCTAAAGCATTTTTGAACGACAATCATTTCTTTGAGTCTCCAGAGAATATGGGAAATTCTCTGGTTCCCTAGTCATCATCATCATCCGAGCGTGTGTCCCAGTACATTTTCTCCTCCACTTCGCACGGTCGTCGGCATCCCCTGTAGTGAGACCATTGGCACGCATTCCTTACGACGTCAAGCCAGCACATCTTGGGTCTTCCCCTCTTACCGGGACCCGGCGGGGCTGACATGGCCAGACATTTGCTTCCCACGTAGCCCGGCGGTTGCCGCAAGACGTGACCATACCAAAGAAGGCGAAACTCTTGCAACTTGTCTGCAATGTCACGGACGTGAAGGCTGCCGCGAATGCGAGAGTTCCTCACGTGGTCCATTCGCGTGACTCCACACATCCACCGCAGCATCTTCATGCGTGACTCCACACGCAGCTCCTGCTTGTGTCGCTCCAATATTTGCCACGTCTCACTGCCATGTAAAAGGACAGGTCTAATGATGGTTTTGTAGACCTTTTACAAATGACACCGGTCATCTCCTGCCATTTGGCCCACGCGGCAGAAATGCTTGACTTGACATCGCAATCGATGTCACGGGACGTGTGAAATACCGATCCCAGGTATTTAAACAGGTCCGTGCGCTCGACCAAATCACCGCCTATGTGGACGATGTGGGATCTGTCGAGTTTAGTGCCAAGTACTCTGTCTTCGCAACATTTAATGGTTCCCTAGTACCACAGTATAAAGAGAGGCTGTGCTAGTAATATGTATGACTGATAGGTACAATAGCGACAGTCAATTTCGTTAGTGTATTGGCCAATTGGTGAGCTGAACCCAATGGTCCAATCACCAATCAATGGATTGGTGTCATCGCAAATTTGTAATATAGAAATATTATTTCTATGTGATCTAAATATACTGTTAAAGCTAATCGGGGCGTATCTGGTGTTTTCGGTTTAGTAAACTGGACCGCGTAGACTTACTTTGATCCACAACTTGCCTCGATAACTTTCCTCAATGTGAGCAACCTCAGTCTCGTTCAAATACGTCTCAGCCGAGATTGCTTAATTGGATATTCAGCTATTCACAAGTTTGGTAATATTACCATTAATAGTCTTTATTTTCTAATCGGCATATATAATGTTCAGTATTATAAATTATTTCCAAGTAGGATATAACATTTTGAGCATAACTAATTGAGAACAGACGTGTTTTCGTTTGAAATATTTTATGACTGATATTTAAAGAGCGACTTATTGTTTGGTAATTTGTGAAAAAGAATTTGTATAGAATATTTCAAGTCAGTAATAGTAGTTTTAAATCACCGCACCGATCATAAATTGCATTTAAGCTTATCACCTTCGATATACTTTCAGTGCCGAAGGCGATTATTATTTGAATGAAGCCTTTTTATGAATAATAAAAGTTGTGACACTATTAATAGTGTCAAAATTTTTGTTCCTGTATAAAATGTGTTAAGAAAACCCTGTCCGACCTGAGAGCGGCACATAGGCACTTTATTAACATAACGAAAAAATTTAAAATCATATTATTTATAAGAATGAAATAGTTAACATTTTTTTAAATGCGTGTTTTTAGTATCAGAATTAGTCCAATTTCTTTAAAATATAGCAAATTTTCAAAAACTGACAGCTCCTTTGTTGGCATGCGGCGACGAGTGTATATGATATCAAAAAAAATCCGCCGGCAGGTGTAAGTTGACCTTTTGACCTTGCATTTCCGAATAGCCCTTGCCCTGTGTTGCCATGTAAGCTACCACATTATATTATTTTTTAATTAATTTTATTCATAAATGCTATTACCCGAATAGAATCACATCTCGATACCTACCAATACCTTCACGGATCGGACAGGACACGGAACACATTGTATAGTTTTTTAAGAATAATTCTAATAATATACCATTTGTTGTCTTCAAAGATCAGATTTCAATCTTCCAGCATAATCTACTCATTCATTAGATTACACATTATTTTGTTCCTATATATAGACTAAGTTAAATTTGAAGCATTTATGAAGAAAGAAGCATGGATGAAGCATTATCGCATGATAGCACCATGAAAAAATATTTTTAGGAAAATCAATATAGATCATATTATTATGCATATAGATAACATACGCTTAGTGGTATAAAAAATAATGTAATGTTATAATTACTTATAGACCGATGTAGAGACTTGTGTACTGACACGGTATGAAATAGGCCCTTAATTCTTTTAATGAATGAACTTGTAAAATGGGCCCTTAATCTAGTAACGAATGAACTTGTTCTGACACGTCGTGAAATATACCTTAATTCTTTTATTTAATGAACTGACAGTCGTCCTCCTAAATAATCAGATTCTTAGGTCCGTATTCCAGAACGTTTCTCAATACTCGATCAACGCTTGAGACTAGATTTTGCCTTATAAAATCTACTCTCAAGTGTTTCTTGAGTTTTGATAAACGTTCTGGAATACCATGGCCCATAGAGTTTCTTTTATCTATTTATGAACTTGTTTATTGATTGTTACCGATTTGATCTATGTCTTTAAATAGGTTAATATTAAAATAAAATTTGAATCTGTTCTTGATGATATAAATGGACGTGGCTAGTTTATATTAAACTTACAAATTTACTAAATCATACCTCCATAATGAATATCTAAATTGCATTTAAAGTATAACAGTAAATTATTATTAAGTAAAAAGGTGTACATAGGTTGTGGGTGCGGCCTACCTTGGCGGCCCGTCGTACGCATCTATTTCTTAGGCACCTTAGGAGATAGAGACAAACTGTTTGCGGCATTTGATTTAGGACACCGTGAATACGTGCATAGACGATTTTGAAGTTTCTACCATCTCTATTTTGAATCTAGTTTCGGTTTAGAAGTCGCCTAATTATTTCGCTACGAAAGTAAAGGACGCGTCACTTGTTTTAAAAATATGGTCATGGGCCACGGACCCTGTTTTTGCCCTGAGGGTTGTTGCAGAGAAATACAGGTCGAAGAACACGCCTCTGCACTGTTTGTTTCTAGATATGCAGAAGGCCTTCGACTGTGTTCCTCGTGCGATGATCTGGTGGGCACTGCGGTCCAAAGGGGTTCCAGAGGTCTATATTGACACTATCCGGGACATGTACTGTGACTCCGATTCAATGGTTCGGACTGCTGTTGGCGACACGAAACCCTTCCCCATCACCGTCGGGGTACACCAGGGTTCTGTACTTAGTCCGCGTCTGTTCAGTGTAATATTAGACGAATTGTCGGACAGCATCAGAAACCCGCATGAGCAACCTCCATGGTTCCTCATGTATGCTGACGATATTGCGCTGGCAGACGCGGACAGGGGCAGATTGGTGCGACGTGTAAAGGCGTAGAAGGAGACGCTTGAGAACGGCGGTCTGAAACTAAATGTGGCGAAGACCGAGTACTTGGCACTAAACTCGACAGATCCCACATCCGTCCGCATAGGCGGTGATTTGGTCGAGCGCACGGACCAGGTTAAATACCTGGGATCTGTTTTTCACACGTCCAGTGACATCGATTGCGATGTCAAGTCACGCATTGCTACCGCGTGGGCCAAATGGCGGGAGATGACCGGTGTCATTTGTGACCCTAAAATGCCGATCCGGTTGAAGGAACAGGTCTACAAAACCATTATTAGACCTGTCCTTTTACATGGCAGTGAGACGTGGCCGATATTGGAGCGACACAAGCAGGAGCTGCGTGTCACGGAAATGAAGATGCTGCGGTGGATGTGTGGAGTCACGCGGATGGACCGCGTGAGGAACTCTCCCGCGGCAGCCTTCACGTCCGTGACATTGCAGACAAGTAGCAAGAGTGTCGCCTTCGTTGGTATGGTCACGTCTTGCGGCAACCGCCGAGCTACGTAGGTAACAAATGTCTGGCCATGTCAGCCCCGCCGGGTCCCGGTAAGAGGGGAAGACCCAAGAAGTGCTGACTTGACGTCGTAAGGGCTGACTTGTGCGCCAATGGTCTCA
This sequence comes from Thumatha senex, assembly GCA_948477245.1. NCBI lineage: Eukaryota > Metazoa > Arthropoda > Insecta > Lepidoptera > Erebidae > Thumatha > Thumatha senex. The sequence goes on from OX419735.1 coordinate 13,204,416, forward strand.
CTACAGGGGATGCCGACGACCGTGCGAAGCGGAGGAGAAAATGTAGGAAAGCGGACCCCGGGCGTCGCGAGACGCAACTGGGACAGACGTTCGGATGATGATGACTTGTTTTAAAAATATGGCCTCTTGAGAAAAGATTATCATGATTGGCGTTTTGTGCTGCCATTTTCGGGATGTTTATAAGCTATGTACACTTTTTACTAATAATATCATTGCCCATTGTAGGCAATGATATCATAAGCTTTCAAACTGATCCAACCATAGACGTCATAAATTCTGAAAGCAAGTGAATACTCGAATTTATATGAAAATGACCTACCGCATACTCAATAAGGAAGAACCAATCTATTGTTACCATATTGCTTAGTGTTAAATAGGATAAGTGCGTATAAATCTGTGCAATATTAGCGTAGTGATAAAATATGTATTTATACAGATTGTCTTCTGCAATAACACATACTTAGGACAATAATTGAAACTTACTTATTTTCCTGCATAGATTATTTTAGTTCAAAAGGTAAGAGGCCATTTCTGCTAAAAAAAGCAACAAAGGTTAAGTCTTTGAAGCAATAGTGTAAGTTTTGTTAAAATGCTTCCCAATTTTTTTTTTAATATTTGTATTTGCAAATAAGAGTTATTAAATTGTCTGCGACGATAGAAATGAGCCAAGCAATTTTGAGCGGCATATTATTTCCGCGATACTCCGTATTATATTACTTCTGTGGTACTTACTTATTGTTGTTAAAACACTGTACTGAAGCGGCGATCAAATATTTAGTTTGTAATCGTGTTAAATACTCTGTAGAGTATTATGAAAATAGAATAAATATAAATGTTATTACAAACTATGGTTTTACTCACGTGTGAATTTCGGGATAGCCCGACTAGTTGCCAGCGCAGCTTCCGACGTAGCTTGGCGCTCCTCTTGAAAAGGGACCTCCGTTAGGTCCGAAACTAGTCGGGCTATCCCGAAATTCACACGTGAGTAAAACCGTAGTTTCTAATAACGACCAACGCTCACGAAAGTTATTATTTTAAAATATAAATGTGTTTTTCTTAAAACAAGGAAATGTTTTAATTACCACTTAACGCCGCCATGTCGGTTGCATCCAGAGCCTCTGCTTCGCAGCTTAGGGCCAGATATTAGTCTATTCTCGGTGGTAGAGAGATCATTCGCGCGCATATTGTCCTCTACGATGTCACATCCGGTCTTACACTGCACTTCAATCGCTACCTGTTCTGTTATGGCATCGATTATACTTTGACCACGACCGCTGTACCGCTCACTGCGTACAATTTTGTACTCAGTGAGCGGTACGGCGGTCGTGGTCAAACTATAGTACGCGCCCTAAGGTCGTACTCGATGTCAACAGAGGTGTGAATCGCCACCTTGTTCGCTACACCAAGTACTCTTCGCCTCATTAATTTTTACCTGCCTAACGAGGTTAAAGATCTGACAAATGAACTACAGAAACGTATCGAAATAAGCTGAAAATCTTACAAAGTTGGAATCGCCATTTACGAGTAACGCTCACGCCATTATCGGCAACACCATTCATTGATATTGTAGTGTGACGGGTCAAGTACCTTTTGACCCTAATTAGGGGTTTTCACATAACTTATTAAAAAGTTAGTAAAATAATTGTTATAAAACATATCTATACATTGAGTGGATTGTACAACATTAATTGAAATCATAGTTGCTAAGTAGCGCGAATTTAGAATTTCAGCTTTATTCGGTATGGTTCTGCAACTCATCAGTCATCATCATAGTGATCAGAGCCTTCTTGTTCAAAAAAAAAAGGGTGCAAGCCCCAACCAAATTGTCTTTTTTTCTCACTATAAATAAAAATTATTTATAAAAAGAAAGTTCCTTCCTAATTATAGGTATGTACAGCACAGTGGCGCCCTCTTAATTTTTTACTTTATTTTGTAAAACTGTATGTTTGACTCCGGGTACTACTCTATTTGTTACCGGCATGGCAGCACTGTTAAGGGATTTTGGAAAATCTCCGCAGTTTGATTGGTAATTTCTTTAAACTCCGCGAAATCGACCGGCGCTTTTTTTTGTTAACTATTTATTATTTGAAGCAGCCATCACCTGAGTCGGCGCTGGCAATCCATCTTCTCTAAGACGTAGATTGTTCTGACAAGTGGTGTTAGGAGGGATTACCTATATCTGGTTTAATATTATCAAACGAAGTATTTATATTAGAATTTATATAAGATAAATTCTATTGCTTAAAGATATTACATAAGTGATTTGTTGTCATGTGATTTTTATAGTTATTGGAAAGCTTCGAATTCTAAAACGTTCCTGTTAGGTTTGACATTGTTATTGCTTTTTTAATGTGTGTTAAATTTAATTGAACAAAAAGAGCTTGTACTTAACCTATTGACTTTTTATTATTGTCCTATCAGTAATGGTTGGGCATGGAGAATTGTTAACCATATTATGTATCTATAGTATGGTACTAGTTGACGCCAGCAGCTCCGCACCGGTGGTGAAGTTTTCTTGTTCCCGGGATAAAAAGTAGCCTATGGATTATTTTGCTGTGTTATCGTAAAAGCTATATTATCGTAAAGTTTCATCAAAATACATTCAGTAGATTGTGTGTGAAGGAGTAACAAACATCCATCCATACTTATAAAATTTCACGTCTATAATACATATTAGTAGGATGTGTAGAATCAATACTAACTAGGTAATTTTATAAAGAGGCAAAGTTTTTGAGTTTGTGATGTGCTCTACAACCTCAACCTAAGAGAATTATTTATACTAATAGGAACGTATGTCAGAAGAAACAAAAATCTAACTATCTTCACTTCTAACTATTCTTCTTTTCTTTCTTTATTTTTTTTCCCTGACGGGGTAGTCAGAAGAAACACTTCTCCATATATCACTTTCCCATAGCTGTGCGAGATAGAACGGCCCCCAACAACCACGAATTTGTTCTGTGCTCAATACACACACACACACACATACACCATGCATACACAGAGCGAGGCTACGAAAAAACATTGGACGGATAACGTCGTATATTTCCATTATCGTCATTCGTTTTGTATTACGTCTCTGATCCAGTTTATATGAGCTCCGACGCTTGTGTATACACCAGGAATGCCTGGTACTGCACAGCTCATGCCGTAACTACTGATGCCCTCTATCGTTCCACCGGCACAAATCAAAGGGCTTCCAGAGTCGCCCTAGAACAGAAAGGTACCTAATTAGTGCAAGTAAGTTTAATAGCTATGGGGCGTACCTATAGTTCTGGATGCGATGGAAATTTAGTTATATGTATATAAATCGCAAAAGATTATGTAAGTACCTTAGATTATATAAACACTTAGATTATTAATGCGCGCGACGAAAATGCTGCCAAAAAATAGGCACTACTTCGGGTAAGTCAGTCAATCCGCCCGCCAGTGACCGTATTGCGTCATCGCGAGTGCACATCTTCCGAGTTGCGAGACAATATTATCAAAATGCCTACTACTGCGGTGCAAATTTGTAAAAACTATGATACAAAAAAAGATATTAATAGTGACATCACATTCCACAAGTAAGTATTTAATTTCACTATATATTTCTATAATAAACATTTTAAAACAATTATTATGTCGGTGACTACTACTTGTACACAGTGTTGCAAGGAAGCGAAATCTATTTACCCGTGTTTTCTTAATAAGTATTAGTAACTTCAAGTATTTGCTAATGATGTATTGACTGTTAGTTTATTTATTTTTTAGATTTCTTTATATGCGTTATGTAAGTTTATTTATTATTAAATGAGTAGGTAAAACAGGCCATGAGCCATCGATGTTATAAAAGCGTAACACTTAGAAGACGTCTCATTCTAGCAGCGATATTATAAGAATGTAAACAAGTCTCAAGTTTTTTTTAAAATATAAGATACTACCTGATGCCCGCGGCTCCACCCGCAAGAAATTTGGTCATTACACAAAAAGTGCTTCCCATGAGAATAAGATGTTTTTTTCGGAATTAGAAGTACTATATGTATGTTAATCCAGTCAATATTTAAGCTATGTGCCGTTTTTTATTTAAATTGGTTAACGCGTGCTTGAGTAACAAACATCTTCACAAACTTAAATTCTATAATATCAGTAGAAATAAAAGATGCCTACAGCTCCGCACGTGCGAAATCCAATTGTTTTCTGGAATAATGTTGATCAGTTTATTATATCACTGCGAGAACATTATTTTCATAGCGATGAAATTGTGGGATTTTTTTTTACACAATACCCATAGTTAGCTAATATAAGCTTATGGTAACTACTATAGACATACTTAAATCTTTCTAAATATATACATATTATACATAGACAACACCCAAACATCGAAGAAAATATTTGTAAATCACACAAATATTTGTTCCGACCAGGGAATCGAACCCGGGACCTCAGCGCGGCAGTCGCATTCACTACCTCTGCACCACCGAGGCAGTCAATAACAATTGTTATTATATCTATAGATTTCCAGTCAATCCAAAAATCTTAAATCGTTGGACAGAAATAATAAGAAAATCAAGAAATGAAAGTGGGTGGAAACCCAAAACAAGAACATGTATTTGTTCAGTTCACTTTCATCTCGAAGATACTTACAAAACAGGGTGGTTGTAAGAGAATAAGATCAGGTGCCGTTCCTACAAAGGTATTATTATTATATTGCGAGTTGAAAAACTCCCCCTGTACATATTACTATACACTATACAAACTTCAAACGAACCATTTAATTTAATACCATTTAAATAAACAATTTTTAAACTGTCACCTATCCACTCCAACGTCCATAAACGTTCACGCTGCCAGAGCAGCGCATTTTTTGTAATTAACTTATGACCTAATTAACTAAAATCGTGATATCTTGGAAACTATAGTATCTCTCATATATTATTATAAGCTAAATCTCCCAATATTTGAGGTAAATTTTTTTACACGCTTTCTTTTGCACTACGCACACAAACCCAACGGAGTACGTAATATACTCGCGCCGCGCGCGGCTTACCCAAACATGGCTAAAAAAGTGGCAGCAACTTTGACGGCACGCGTTGTACTGGACGCGGTATCTGGGTGTTTATATAATCTAAGGTAAGTACATACAAAGGTACATTAACCATGCCTTTTCCCCAAAGTGGAAAGCAAAGGTATGAGGATCTACAGACCAGTTATATTTGGTTTCACATTAAATGGTTGCCTTGATGAAAGGAACAGTTTGGAGATAGTACCTATCGTACTTACGGTTGAAATTTTTAAGCGGCCCATCAGACCTCCAAATTAACTGAACAACGACCAAGTAACACAGTACCTAAACGAGAGTATTGATTTTACGTGGCTTCCGAAACCATCGTAAATGGAACTCCCAGAAACGGTCACCCTTCCTAGTACTGAGTTTAGCGTACCTACGTCATTTAACACCGTTTAGTTATTGTACCTATACGGAATAATGCAAATGGAAATTATTAGGTTAGGTAGGTAGGAACAGTTTGGAGATAGTACTTACCTACTATCTCCAAACTGTTCCTTTCAACACGGCAATGGGCTCACCACCTATTACGTGGGACAGGAATACACGTGGTGCAAAGTGGGCATACAATATGTATGCCTCTGCCACCCCTTCGGGGATAAGGCGTGTTAGATAAATAATAATAATAATAACCTGGTGTAACTAATTTATCAAGTAGCTATTTAGGACTTAACGTTTTTATCGTATAATTGCATTGAGTGCGCTGGCCCCTGTTGTGGGGTAGCAAAGTCAGACGACTCACAATAATCCCGAAAAAATGTGAGTGGGTTCGCAATCAAATATTAAGATATAAACTTAGGGCCGGTAGGCCAAGTCGCGTAGGCACCACAACGCTTCCTCAGCCCCCGCTAAGATAGATCGACGATGTATTTTCTGCTGGCACGCCACAGTAAAAATGATTGGCAGTAGCAATCAAAATGGAACATCCCTGTTATTGTGTTGGATTTTATTTTAGGTTTATGATATACTAGTTGACGCCCGCGGCTCCGCCTGCGTGATTAAGTTTTCCCGTTCCCGTTTTCTAATGGAACTTGTTCCCAGGATAAAAAGTAGCCTATGTGTTATTCTGATAGATTATATATATATATATATATATATTATATATATATAGTTATGGTGGGGGTGTAAGGGGCCCCACCAAGATCTTCGGGGCCCAAGTCAACCTCCCGTGCTAGTGCGTGCACCTGCTGACTAACGGACGAGACCCTGGCCCTGGCTTTCCCCTCTGGGGTTGGGAGGTCTGAGGGCGTCGCTCCCATAAAATCCACCCGCAGAAACAAAAATGGAAAAGGACTATGGGGCCGTTCAAGTATTACGTAAGCACCAAGGGGGGGTGGGGGGGTCTCTGTTTTGCTTATTTTGGATGACATGGGGGGTGGGGGGGTCTAGATGATGATTACGTCATCGTTAGTTATTTAAGTTTTTTCGGGGATTCCCGCAAATAATACATATGCGTAGGCACTCGCTTTGAGAACTGATTAGGGGAATTACCGCGCATTAGGGAAATTACCGTGCGCTATTCACTTGTCTAATAATTCACTCTCGTGCCGGCCGGCTGCAAGTGCGCATCTATCAGTATTGTTTTGTTTGGATTCTAAACGTATTGTAAGCATTGAAAGTTATCATTTGTGTTTATGTTGATGCAATTAGCCAAAGTTTAACGTTTTAATTATTTAAATTTAAATATCTTATTAGAATGTCATATCATATAGACAAATCCAAGTTATACCAAAAACTGTTCGAAAGTTTTAAAAAATCTCATACTGGGACGAAAGTGCAAAATGTACAAAAGTTAGTTAACGAAGTTTGGCGAAATTATAAATTACAAGCAAAGTCAGATAAGGAACTAGATATTATTGTATCTAAGAGAATTGAAGAAGAATTGCAAGCGGCGACTAAAAATAAATCCAATCTGCTTCATTTTTTTTCCAAGGTGAGTAAATATAAGTACAAAGTTTCTCTTTACGTTCTGTAACAATTAAAACGATTTATGAGTAAAAAATATGATGGCCTATCTCAAAGTAAAAAGGTAAATGATTGATATTTTATTTCTTAAGATCGACTCCGGCAATTGGTCACAAAATACACGGTGTTTTCAATATCTGTATGTGAAGGGTTTCTGTGGGGAAAAGCTTTCAATAATATTTAAACGCTGGTTTTATTAAATACGGTGAATTTATGTAGCTTAATAAGAGAATATCCAGCAGAACTCTTAGAAATTTTTCATTTTTAGGCAACGTCTTCTACCAGTAAACCTGCAGAAAAAACACAAATTATACAGCCATTTTCTAACATTGAAAAACAGAAAGAAGATAAAATTAAAACCGGCAATGAATCACAAGAGCAATGCGAAAATAATAATAATGCAGATAAACAAAGAGCAAAACCTTCTCAAGAAGCTTTGAAAAATAAGATTACTCTAATCGAAAAAAATCTGAACGCTTTGTATTCTGCCAGAGATACTATGCCAAATTGCGCTGAAGTTGATAAACAGATCATTAAGTTGCGCGAGGAACTAAAAACAGCAAAAAATACTTTAAACAGGAAGATTCAAAACGCTTTTGCCCAGAAGAAACACAGGGATGGTATGAAAAGAAAGTTAGAAGATATTTGTCAGGAAAATCCTGAAATAAAAAGAAGACTATCTCTGAGGGATTCAGTAGGACATCCTAAACTTGAAAGCGATCAACCATTACTATTGAAAACAATTGCGGATATAGCTTTATTTGGGAGTGCATGTGATGACAGGAGACGAACGGAATCTATTCGCAGCGTAAAAACTCTTGACGAACTCACACAAGAACTGCGTAAACTAGGATTTGACATTAGTCGCAGTGCGACATATCTTCGTTTGATTCCCAGAAAATCGAATTCTACAGAGGGACGAAGACATGTATCGACAGTCCCTGTTAGGCTCATTCGTGCTCAAACTGATCACCACAAGAGCCACTTAGATAGCAAGTTCGCTGAAACATCAATCCATTATTTAGAGAACATAGCATCCATACTTGGACCAGATCAAGTATTTTTCTTATCTCAAGATGACAAAGCTCGAGTCCCTATTGGCGTCACTGCGGCAAATAAGCAAGCACCTCTTTTAATGCATATGGAATATAGAATCAAATTACCTGACCACGATTGGGTAATCGCTGAGCGTCATAAATTAATACCATCTGTTTATGCTGGTATCAAAGTTACTTCCAATATGCTAGGACAACCGCAAGCCGTCGGATATTCTGGGCCAACATTCATCGCTATTCGAAGTGGAAAGCATAGTTCATCTACTGCTAATACTCATGCTCAGGATTTCGAGACGCTTCTCGAACTTGAAGAGTTTCGACCATTAGCAAAAACTGACCATGAACTAGTAAAACCAGTAGTAATTATGACGGTTGATGGAGGGCCAGATGAAAATCCGCGTTATCAAAAAGTCATAGGGTTTGCTATACAACATTTTAAACGACATGATCTCGATGCATTGTTTATAGCTACCAATGCTCCTGGAAGGAGTGCGTATAACAGAGTAGAGCGAAGAATGGCTCCTCTGAGTCGGGAACTGGCTGGTTTAATACTGCCTCATGACCATTTTGGGTCTCATTTGGATGAACGTGGCATTACAATTGATGAACAATTAGAAAGATATAATTTCGAATTTGCAGGAAATGTATTAGCTGAAGTATGGAGTTCAATGGAAATTGATGGCTATAATGTTACTGCAAAATATGTTGAGGCTGATGAACAAGATGTTCCTGAATTTCCAGACATTAAATGGTACTCAGAACATGTGCGTGAAAGCCAATACTTGCTTCAAATTGTAAAATGTAAAAATACAGAATGCTGTCGTCCAAGAAGTGGCCTATTCAGATTACTAGACAACAGGTTTCTTCCACCACCTGCAAAAGTAAAACAAACAGTTGATGACTTGGTTTTGGATGAAGGAGGACAATTTCTTGATCTTCCAGTCAATTTAGCTCTACGCTTGAGTACTACCCTCAAAGATTTTTTGCAAATGCCCTACGATTATTTTTGTCCGACGGTAAAATTGAGGCTCTCAAGCCGAACATGCAAAACGTGTGGTCTTTATCATGCTTCCGTCAAATCATTAAATCGTCACATCGAGAAGATCCATAAAAAAGTAAACACGCCCACAGAGGGAAAAGTTAGACCTGTAAGAGTCGCTGCTCGTCGTGCTAATGAACTGATGTGCATTATTCAAAATTTAGAGCACCAAGATGTTGAATGGCTCGATGAGAGTGACGTAGACATTCCAAAATCGGATGAAAGTGAGCAGACTCACAACACTGAGCAGCAATCCAATGTCATCGATAACTTAGAATCATGGATTCAGGTTTCATGGACTGAAGACTGTTAATGTGTTCCGAAAATATTCTTTATGTTAGTTATGTTCTTTATTTCTGATTATATTTTTTTGTCATTTACTCTATGTGTATCAGTTAAACCTAATATTTTCATGAATTTTCCTATTTTAAAAATAACAATATAAAAAAAACATTTATTACTAAAAATGTTTACGTAAGCATAGGGGGGGGGGGGGTAAGTGCTTTGCTTACTTTTGATGACAAGGGGGGCGGGGGGTAAAAAATGGTAAGAAATCTGCTCACGTAATACTTGAACGGCCCCTATAGGAATGCTGCTAGGGATAGGGCGCCGCCGCAAAACAGCGCGCAGGAGCCCCGCCCGACTCCTGTGGCAAGTGGGCTAGGGCTGCCGTGTGTCGGGCCAGCACGGGTAAAGAAGTTAGCCCCAACCCGTATCCGGTTCGCATCGTGGAACATTGGCACACTGACTGGGCGTGCGGTAGAGTTGGCCGAAGTACTCTCCAGGCGGAGGGTGGACGTGGCGTTCCTGCAGGAGACTCGGTGGAAGGGCAACAGAGCCCGGCCTCTGCAGAAAGGCTACAAGCTGTATTACACGGGTGCGCCTGGTGGGGAGAACGGGGTGGCCGTGGTGCTCTTCGAGGGGCTGCAGAGCGGAATCTTGGAGGTGAAACGCTGTAGCGACCGGCTTATGATCGTGAGGGTGCTTATAGGTGCTTATTATTACCCATCTGATAAGTGCCTACGCGCCACAGGCCGGTTGTAGCGACGCCGATAAGATGTCGTTTTGGGGCCAACTCGAGGGAGTGCTTCGGAGCATTTCGTTGTCACAGGGAATCGTTTTGGGCGGCGACCTAAACGGTCATGTGGGTGAGAGGTGTGAGGAGTTTGAGCGTGTCCATGGTGGTTTTGGATACGGCACCCGCAACGCTGAAGGAGAAACTATCCTCAGAACGTGTGCGGCTGCCGATCTGGCCATTGTGAACACGTATTTCAAAAAGAAATCCGAACATCTCATCACCTACAACAGCGGGAGGCGTACAACTTAGATCGATTTCCTACTCACTAGGCCAACTGCAAGGTCGTACCCGGAGAGAGTCTTACTGCACAACACCGTCTCCTTGTCATGGACCTCTGCGTGAAGCCCAAAGGCAAACGCATCGAGCGGGGCCAGCGCCGCATCAGATGGTGGCTGCTTGATGAAACTAGGTCCCAGGAGTTCGTTTCAGCTGTCGGTGACAAGTGCACCGACACTGAAGGCGGGCCAGTTCAAGATTACTGGGACAAAGTTCAGGCGGCCATCCTTGGAGCGGCGAAGGTGGTGCTCGGTGAGTCTAAGGGTGGACGCAAATGTGACAAGGAAACTTGGTGGTGGAACGACGCAGTCCAGAGGGAGACTAGGGAAAAGAAAGCCCTCTTTAAAAAGTGGCAAGCGACCGGATCTCCCGAAGACCGCGACGCGTACAGGGCTGCCAAGCGCGCCATAAAGAGAGCTGTAGCCAGAGCCGTGTAGCTGAGGGGCAGAAGCTCATCTATAAGCTGGCGCGCTTCAGGGTCAAAGCGGCACAGGATATATCCAAGTGTCGCTGCGTAAAAGACCCGGAGGGCAACCTGTTAAGCGAAGACCTCGCGGTAAAGGAGAGATGGCGCTCGTACTTCCACGAGCTGCTTAATAAACAGCACAAAGAGGTGCAGCCTCCGGACCTCCCTCCGAATCAGGGACTAGTGCCTCCGGTAACGCCTGGAGAAGTCCTGACTGCGCTTCGCCGCATGAAGAATCGGAAAGCTGTCGGACCCGATGGAGTCCCCATCGAAGCCTGGAAGGCGATGGGTCCTCGCGGTGTGGGCATCTTAGTAAACCTTTTTAACCGCATACTCCACAGCAGGCAGATCCCAAAACAATGGAGACTGAGTATTATTACACCAGTCTTCAAAGGTAAGGGGTGCGGAAGCTACCGCGGTATAAAGGTGATGTTCCACACCATGAAGATCTTCGAGAGGATTATAGACTCTCGGATCCGGCAGGAGTGTACTCTCTCGGAGTGTCAATATGGATTTCGCCCTGGTCATGGGACCACGGACCCTGTTTTTGCCCTCAGGGTTGTCGCAGAGAAATACAGGTCGAAGAACACGCCTCTGCACTGTTTGTTTCTAGACATGCAGAAGGCCTTCGACTGTGTTCCTCGTGCGATGATCTGGTAGGCACTGCGGTCCAAAGGGGTTTCCAGAGGTCTATATTGACACTATCCGGGACATGTACTGTGACTCCGATTCACTGCTGTTGGCGACACGAAACCCTTCCCCATCACCGTCGGGGTACACCAGGGTTCGGTCCTTAGTCCGCTTCTGTTCAGTGTAATATTAGACGAATTGTCGGACAGCATCAGGAACTCGCATGAGCAGCCTCCATGGTTGCTGATGTATGCTGACGATATTGCGCTGGCAGACGCGGACAGGGGCAGATTGGTGCGACGTGTAAAGGCGTGGAAGGAGACGCTTGAGAACGGCGGTCTGAAACTAAATGTGGCGAAGACCGAGTACTTGGCACTAAACTCGACAGATCCCACATCCGTCCGCATAGGCGGTGATTTGGTCGAGGGCACGGACCAGGTTAAATACCTGGGATCTGTTTTTCACACGTCCAGTGACATCGATTGCGATGTCAAGTCACGCATTGCTGCCGCGTGGGCCAAATGGTGGGAAATGACCGGTGTCATTTGTGACCCTAAAATGCCGATCCGGTTGAAGGGACAGGTCTACAAAACCATTATTAGACCTGTCCTTTTACATGGCAGTGAGACGTGGCCGATATTGGAGCGACACAAGCAGGAGCTGCGTGTCACGGAAATGAAGATGCTGCGGTGGATGTGTGGAGTCACGCGGATGGACCGCGTGAGGAACTCTCGCATTCGCGGCAGCCTTCACGTCCGTGACATTGTAGACAAGTTGCAAGAGTGTCGCCTTCGTTGGTATGGTCACGTCTTGCGGCAACCGCCGGGCTACGTAGGTAACAAATATCTGGCCATGTCAGCCCCGCCGGGTCCCGGTAAGAGGGGAAGACCCAAGAGGTGCTGGCTTGACGTCGTAAGGGATGACATGCGTGCCAATGGTCTCACTACAGGGGATGCCGACGACCGTGCGAAGTGGAGGAGAAAATGTAGGAAAGCGGACCCCGGGCGTCGCGAGACGCAACTGGGGCATACGCTCGGATGATGATGAATATATAGTTATGGTAAAGTTTATTTAAATTCCATTCAGTAGTTTTACGTGCAAGTAACAAACATCCACTTACAAACTTTCGGGTTTATAATATTAGTAGGAGTTAATGATGATATATTTAATAACAAATTTAGGCTTTATGTACAAGTACCAAATAAAATGTCCTGTACTCATTATACTATTTTTGTTTATAATATTAAAATCAAAAAATCATAATGTTATGTTCCTGTCTTCGGCAGCTAGTCACCGTTGTACTTCAGAACATATCTTCCGTCCGCGCTTAACTTTCTCCCTAAGTACACAATTTCATTCAATTGCTCTAAACGTTACCGGTTTACCCAATTCTTGCTTTTAGTTCTTACTTTTTCTTTTTCAAATACCCGATTCTTAGTTTAACATGCAGCGAAGACCTTTACTTTTATATTAGTAATTAATGCCTGAAGGTCGGCTTCTGATGAGACCATCACTACCGCATCATCAGCGTACAACAGACAATGTACTGTAAAATTTCCAATTTTACAGCACATCATAATCTTTTAACTTTTGCAGCCAAACTTTTGCACAACTATCACTATGAAAAGCCAGGCGGACATAACACAACCCCGTTTGACGCCCGAATAGAAGTCAAAAAGAGGCGCCAGGTGAACATCCCCCTTAGTCGCACGCAAGCTTAACAGTCTGTATAAAGACACTTTAACAGAGTTTCTCTCACAACGTTATCAAAGGCTTTCTCCAGATCCACTAAAGCGCATAAAACCTTCGCGTTAAAAGGTTGGGATTATTAATTATTAGTTACATGAAATGTTATACATTGTTTAAGGCTACTAACATAAAGTAAAAACATAAATAAAATGCGCTCGTAGCCCTACTAACTCGGGTTCTGTAAAATATCACTGATTTAAGAAACTCTCGGATTTTGGATGGATGACCGCTTTGTAGCATTTTCATTTACCAGCGTTTTCGTGCTTCGAAGGACACATTAAGCTGTTTGTCCCGGTTGATAGTAACGTTGTAATCGACACTCGTTAAGTCAAGTGAATACCCTTTGAGCGACTTAAAAATTACAACAGCGAGTCGCTACAATCTGAGCCTGTCCATTTGAACACGGGCATTGGGCTCACCACAATATGCCACTGCCCCACCTTCGGGGATAAAGTCGTGGCTAATAAATTTATAAATATACTTAAATAATTAATACTGAAAGCATAAAACAAAGGTCTTGGATACAATTTTAATAATTTATGCGTAGCGAGGCGAAGCTTCAATATAACAACTACTCTGATTACTTCAGCCAGTGGCAGTCGGTATGTTAAAGCTTCAGAATCTATTGATCAAATTTGTTTAGAACCCAATTAAAAGCATACGCCACAAAATAATACTTTGAAATTCGTCAACATGTAGCGGAAAAATAGGTAAACATACATTGAACGGCGTACTTGCTCAGTTGGTTATATAACTGCGTTCTAACCTGTGGGTACCGGGTTCGATTTTATACTACTTACAAGGATAATTCTAACGCTTCTGTGAAGTGTAGGTACTTTATTTTATATTAAAACTCTCACATAATTTATTTATTTATCACGCCTTATCCCCGAAATCGTGGCAGAGGCGTATTAGTATATGCCCACTTTTCACCATGTGTATTGCTAGAAAAAAATTATGAGAAATTTAGCAAATAATTGCTTTAAAAATTTATCAATATACTGAGTGGAGTCCATTGCATCAATGTTGAAAAATAGTTGTAACACTGTTCATTGGTATCGAGTTGTTTATTAGCTCGATAGATGGCTCTGGTCATACTCTTAAAATGACGATATAAATATGGTGGAGAATTTCAACTTGATTCGATACGGTTCGGGTAGTTCAGGTGGCTAGAACATTGCCCTGGTTAGGCAAAGGTCACAGGTTCAATCCCTGTCTCGAATCAAGTTGTCTTTTTCCACTTTATTAAAAATTTATGAGAAATTTAGCAAATAATTGCTTTAAAAATTTATCAATGTGTATTCCTGTCCTACGTGGTGATTACGTAGTGAATCCATTGCCGTATATAACTCTCATATAAATACGCTATATAAAGCTAACTCCGCGCGTCGCGAGATGCAACTGGGACAGACGCTCGGATGATGATGGAATGCTTACTGCTCTCATAAATATACTGTGCCATTGCGAAGAAATAGCAAGGGGAGCGCAACGAAAATCCTGACACAGGCCCTGCCTCAGTGAGCGCCAGCGCGCGACTGATCAGGCCTCAGCGTCGAATCTGATATTATTTAAATATTTGTACTATGAAAATCACTGTATATAGTCAAAGTAAGCCATTATGTCTATAAATATTTAGTAGCTATAGTTGGGTATAAAAATTTCATTAAAGTTATCTGTAGTTTAGATTTGGCATTGAAAAAACATTTCGAAAGGGGGCAACTTTGGGATGCTTTTCTATCAAGAGAAGTTTATTAGATTTTGTAACAGAAAGCTATTTTGACTAGCTTAAATCCTTAACTAACATATATCTCTTTTTCAGAATCAAAAACCCTTTCTTCTACGATTCGCATTGTTTTAAAACACTCAAAAGCGTGGCCTCGGCAGAAATACCAAGCCTTAATATTTGATTATTGATTATCTGAGAACAGGAGAGATAGCGAGAAAGGGGATAGTGGCAATGAGGTTACCTACAGGATGAAATGGGAATCTTAATTCTTACCTACCTATTGGGAAATAGCAGGAGATTGGACAAAAGTAACACGAGAAACAGCAAATTTACACACGGTCACCGCACAAACTATCCATCATTGCACTGCTAGCCGCAGACAGTGTGCTCACCCTCACACTGCGTCCAGAGCGCACGCATACTGCAACGATAAGTAGCATAGCGTCAGTTTGGATTGTGGAATGAACCCCTTGCCTGGATTTTCCCAAACGTCTACCAGTATGGGGTTCTTCAAAATGGGGTCCTATAAGATTTTTACGGGTCGGCAGCACCAGTACCTACTGGACGTCTGGTGTTGCAAACGTCCATAGGCAACGGTTACCACTTTCTATAAGGTATGCTTGTCTGCCTCCTCAGTGGTATATAAAAAAAGTATAAATATAGGTCTGGGCTATAACCTGACAGGAGTCTATGCCATCACCAGCAGCGCACATCATGCCATCAGTATTCTTTGGAGCCACTGGACCAAGCGTTTTCTCACATTCGTCCAACGAAACAATTCTCAACGTGCCCGCTACCAGTCTTTCTGAAGTTTCCATATGTCTGAGATCTTGGTAGCCGTATCCATATATAGAGCATTCACCTGAAATGTATTCATTCATTATCCTTCAAGTGAATGTCATTATGTCTGGTGTAAACGACCTAAAATTACACAAATTATGAACGTGGAGGTCGAAGAGGTCAAATGATATTCAAATCACATACTAGCGGTGCAGATATACTCGTCACTGGCTAATTACTGTTCTCATTACAAAATGTGCTATGACAAAGACTTGTATTTAATAAAAAAAAAGTTTAATTTTGTGTGCGACAGGATTATTTCTTGTATCTTTTTGGTTACTAGCGAACGCCCCGTGGTTTCAATAGTGCCCGTTCCCGGGAGATAATATGTAGCCTTAATTTCTCCTTATAACATCAATTATCTGCCAGTGAAAGTCCAATAAAATCGATCCAGCCGTTTCAGATATAAGCCGGAACCAATAGACAGACAGAAAAAATAAAGAATAGATTTTTTATGTAAGTACTTTGAAAAACTGTTTTGGTATTACAAACAAACACTTAATTTTATTCATCTAAAATCTGTCTATCTGTTTATTCCGGCTAATCTCTGAAACGGCTAGGCCGATTTTAACGGGACTTTAACTGGCAGATAACTGATGTTATGTGTGACTTAGGCTACATTTTATCCTCGTACGAGTATATCGAGTATGTCCACGGGGATGAGATCTATGCGGGTGTAGCGGGGCGTCAGTTACATAGTCATTCATAAATGCGGTGCCCAAACTGTCGTTTCGTAAGAAAAAAATCTAACAATTTTTTACGTTTTTTAAATGTACCTACCTAATATACCTAAGGATTGCGTAATTACCTGATATGCCGAAGGAGGACATCGGTAATATTTGTTTCAACGATATTATATCACCAACAAAGGCAAGTCGCAGCAGAGCCACATCATGTGCTCTTGTTATTCTGAAATCGAGTTGGATCAAGTTTTTTCAGTGACCGAGAGTGTATTCTATTAAACAAATATTATTGTGTCTTCAGGCTGAGACGAAAAAAGAATTCGAATTACATACGGATTATATTCGTCATGTCTAATTATTTTTACGACAGGAATTTCCGGGACTTCATTTTCATCTTCTATGCAAACATTATTCAATCGCAGTATATATTCATCCTTTATGGATTCTACACAGTGGGCGGCAGTCAAAGCAAAATACGGTGAAATAATTGTGGCCCCACATTTGTGTTGTAGACTGCTTGAGTTTCGTAATGACGCTACATTTGGTTGAACACCTAGAAATAATTCACTTTTAGTATGTATTTCAATAATAGAAATCGTAAAATCAGGGGCCCGAGTCTACTATTGACAAGAAGTAGTATAAAACCAGAATCGCGGTTTTTAGCCGTCAAAATGTTAGTAGACTATCAAAAATGCAACTGACTAGCGGCCACTGGCGCGGTACGTTCTAGTAGAATTCTATTGGCCGACCGATAGAAGTCTATTGGAGTACGATTGAAAGTAGACTTGGCCCCAGGTGAAATGACATGCATGCGGGAACGGACGAAGTGTTCAATAGAGGTTGCAAGAGTGTCGGCTACTCTATATATATAAAAAAATAAATAAAATAAATATCCATCACGCCTTATCCCCGAAGGGGTGGCAGAGGCATATTTATGCCCACTTTTCACCGTGTGGATTCCTGTCCCACGTAATAGGTAGTGAGCCCATTGCCGTGTTGAAATAGACAGACGCAGGTTGTGGCTACCTGCTGTTGAACTTTTTCAAGCCGCCCATAAGGCCTTCAACCAGGCTTAACGACTGCCATTTTACTGGCAACCGGGACCAACGGCTTAACGTGCCTTCCGAAGCACGGAAACGCTCGCAAATGTAAATGCCACAAAGTGGTCACCCATCCGAGGACCAGCCATAGTGAAAGTTGCGTAACTCAGTGATCGTTTACAGAACACTGAGACCGCGGGGCCACGAGCGCTTCAATATATATATATATATATAATATATATATTAGGGTGAAATTTTCATATTCCTATTACAATTATATTATATTATCTGTGCTATTACTGAATATATTCATTACGTCATATTATATAATAGGGTGGCTATTGTTTAATCACTATTAAGTTCAAGATTATTGGCAAATAGCGCGTCTGACAAATAGCATTCTTTTGATCCCTATCGCGATTTTTTTCTTAAAATACACAATATTCATGTAAAAACTAGGTAAATATAAAACCTTCGCAAATCACGGACAAGTTAAAGTACGCGATACTAGGACCAGTGAAAGTTTTAATCGTTTTTGATACGTAAATACTTAATTGCAGAGCATGTCGCGGCGACAATGAATGTTCCCTCACGCTATTTCTCCTGCTTTCACGATTTCTATGATCCATGTAGGTAACAGTAAAATTACTACACAGGGAGGCATTGGGTTGTTGTTGGATCCGTTAGGTCTAATTGAACTACCCCAAACTAGTTGACCCCCCAATAGAACTGTAGACTAAGACCAAATAGACCGTACAATAAGAACCCAAATAGACCGTACAATAAGAATGAGAAAGTCCAATCTTTAACCAAACCTTTTTTAATGTCTCCATATCCTTTATTTGTGACGTTTTTGTACCACAAGGTCAAGTCCTGCATATATCACCCAGGAGCGATGCCTCAAACACCTCGAAACCGATTTAATGAAGTATTAAATTTGGATTTGGATAAACAATAAATTTATCCAAATACCTTTACGATTGCTACATTTGGGCAGAAGCGTGATTATAATAATAAATAATGTAGATTTCCTCAATAAACGGGCAACAAACACATTTTTTTAAAGTAGAAGGAGTATCTAGTTACAGCTGTACAAATAAACATGTTCTATTTATAATATGAGTACTTAAGTATAGATAAAATATTTTGACACATTATTAGAAAGGTGATAATAATTTACTCATCTGGATGAGATATATGAGACGGTCTTTGATCGTTATTTTCGCCAAGTTCGTACTCTAAACTGCTCGAGCCCTATAATTTAGCACCTACACACACATTTAGTCACCAAAGATTCAGGTTAGAAGTAAATAAACTTTCATCATAAGTAAACAAACATTTGAAGAATTGATTTGTTTGGTATTACATCCGTAAATTCGTACATAAGTATCTCCGCTAATACTACGACTGCATCTCGGGAGACGGGACTGTTACAAACGGCCTCGAGAAAGGTAATTCGACGCGTCAGACAGTGAAATCATCCAAGGGGTACAGTCCCGCCTTATACTCTACTATTTGGAATAGATTCCAAAAGTCGCTAACTCTTCTGGATGGGTCTAATACTTTGCTTTAGAAGCTCCGTGTACCCACTTTAAAACGGTTTAACTCAATGAGTTAAACATGTATTACTCATGGGCAGGCGAAAGTTTCCTTAAAAGATTTCCTAGGGCCAATAGAACAAAAGTAGTTTTCGGTCATACAGACACTCCCATGGATTTATGTCAATATTCTGGCATACTGCCCAGCAAAAGAATGCTTGGCAGTTTGCGCATAGTGGACGCTTTAATTCTTATTTATTTCGCATCTATTGCGCTTTTTTCATTCCCTTTTTCTTAACCTACTTTTTATTTGTTCTCATTAACTATGTAATTTTACGAATGCGTTCATATTATAGTTTAAAAATAGTTGTTGTGAGTTAGCGACACATACATACCTACTTTCACGCCTTTATCCCCGAAGGGGTAGGCAGAGGCGTACTATAACGCCCATGTTTCACCGTATGCTTTGCTTTTTGTCCCACGTAAAAGGTGGTGAGCCCATTGCCGTGTTGATATGGACAGGTGCAGGTAGTGGCGATCTGCTGTTGAAATTTTTCAAGCCGCCCATGAGGCATTCAGCTTGGCTTAACGACAACCATCTTACTGGCAACCGGGACCACCGGCTTAACGTGCCTTTCGAAGCACGGAAACGCTCGCAAATATAAATGCCACAAAGTGGTCACCCATCCGAGGACCAGCCATAGTGAAAGTTGCTTATCGCAGTCATCGTTTACAGAACACTACATCCGCGGGGCCACGAGCGCTTCTTAATAGACTGAAATAGTAAAGTTACATTCCATAACCGCACTATTTGCTTTTTTATATTAGCAAAGGATTGTTATAGATACAGTATGTAAATATTTTTGTTAATAATTTTATTACTTAAAATATAAGAAATAAAGGTTTATTTTCATACCATTATTTAGTTTTGTCTACAAATTAACATTACTTATATTTATTTAGTAAAAAAATAGTAGTAGCTTTAGCGTACGCAGCTACGACAGAAATAATGTGTGCGCCGCCACTTTTTCCTAATTTTCTTTCGTTTGTATTTATAATTTGGATATCTAAAAATATCAACTTCCAATAATGAAGAATAGACGAGTGGTTTTGTTACTTTTTATAGCATTACACGATGTGCACGACACTTGTTTTCGTTCTATTGCGTGTATAACTTGTTTGTGTTTTGATGAAATAGGTAAAAAATAAAAATCTGTTTCCTCCCGAGTGTGTTGTAAAACGTCGTACTATATGTACCATAACGCATTTATATCGTGATGTACTATTATTTTCAGTCTAAAGTGCGATGACAGTGAAAGATGAACTACTAACGGCCGGTCTCAATAACCTATCTATCTTTTACTATTGTCTAAAATAATGTCAAAATAGTTACCATCGGTACCTATAGACGAAAATTTCGGTCAAAGATTTTTTCTACCAAAGATAAATAGAAAAAATTACGCAAGACATTGAACTATCTGTCACAAAAGTTAAAAATCAACTGTTTATCTGTGGTAGCGATCTATGTTTAACTGAAGATAAAATATTGAAATCGGTCATAAGTCAATTCTAATACGATATTCGTATGCTCCATCTAGTTTTAGACTTCTAAACCCTAAATTTTAGAAATGTCTTTTAAAACGGTTCAATCTCTCTACATCTATTTTTCAGGAATCGTAAGACATAGAGACAAACGGAACATACAACAACACCATGAATACGTGCATAGGCGATTTTGAATTTTCTACCACTTCTGGTATTGAAACTGGTTTCGGTTTAGACGTCGTCTGATTCCTTTGCTAGGATAGTTAAGGGCGCGTTACTTGTTTAATCCTTTTTTTTCCCTTTGGTTTTTATCCTTCGAGGAAATGTTTTAATGACAAACTACTTTTGGTTAGCTTGAGGACGTCTTTCCTCTCAGTTTATGTCACCCGACCTATTGGTCTATCTGCTGCAAGCTGCAAACTGTTGCAGTAGAATACCTTATTAGGTATTCTACTGCAGCAGTTTCATGTAGTTCTATAGAAGATGAAGAGCATAACACTGCCACTGAGGACAGAAGTTCTCTTTGTGTGAATTCTCTCCTTGGAAGAAGTGTATCGTACAAATTTCGTTAAAGTTCTCGAGCGCACAGTGACGGGCGTAGAAGATACAGATACAGTGGTACAGCGTGCCAATGGTCTCACTACGCGGGATGCCTAAGATTGGAGGGAATTGTAGGAAAGTGGCAGCGGGCGTTGTGAGACGAAACCGAGACAAATGTTCGATTTTCAACAGCAGGTAGACAGCACCTGCCCTTGTACGTTTCAACACCGCAATAGGGGCACCATATATCACGTGGTCAAAATGCTACTACTACTATCACTCTACATTCAGGGAAATATGCGTGACTAAATGGATTTATGTAATTATTAGGTATACCACATTCAACTTCAGCACCACCAATCACCCTTTTTACCCTCCCGCTCGTTACCACCAAACAAACGCACAAAAATGCAACTGAATGTATTTTTATATTTTTTAAACACATTATCATCACTAGAAATTACTACAACTGATATTGTATGAGACACTTTAAACGTGTAATATACGATTTATGTACCGTTAAAATGTCATAAAGGCTATGAAAACAATGATAGAAAGTCGTGATGTATTAAAGTGTGTATTATTGTATGTAAACAGGTGTTTAAACACGCATTTATACTGTTGGCAGTGAATATTGAAATGATTTGGTGAATATTTGTATCGTTAGCTACCTATATCGTCACATCACACTTATGTGACTGTACGCAACAGTTAATGCGCATATTGTGATAAGTCTCTCTTCATCTTGCAATAACATCAGTTGCTTCCAAGCTCTAACTGGATCAAGCCTGGTTTCGACTTTTATTTTGCTGCTAGGTGCAGCTATCGTTTAATATGTTTTTCGGCCTTGTTGGGAGCGACTGCCGTCTGAGCTCCCAACCCCGTAAGTTCGCTTATGTCCTAGCCTCGTTCGCTAATCAGGTGCAGTTCTAGCAGGTGATGTCGCTAAGATCCCGGAGCTCATGGTGGGGCTCCTTACACTCATCGTTACCTACCTATATTATTACACACATCACACTTACCTATGCCCATAGAATTCGGAATAACAAACGCCAGTGTTCACTCGGTAATATTGATCATTATTGCGATAACTTATGTGATAAGTCCCTACGAAAAAAAACACAGTCAGACAAAAAAACAGAATCTTAAGCGTTCTCTGTCAATGATTTACTAAATATATGTTACTTTGCACAAATCATGAGAACGTGCCACCACCCAGTGAGTTTGACCTCCAAGTACTTTATTAAGGACTGGACGACAATACGTACTTTTCACCTCTCACCATAAAACTTAGGAAAACAGAATCTAGAATTTGTGGAGCGTCATGCCATGCAACCCAAAATGGCACGCATATTCAAAATAATTTTTTTTTTAGTAACGCCTTTATCCCTGAAGGAGTGACCGAGGCATATTAGGTATACGCCCACATTTGCACATACGCACTATGCATTTTTGTCCCACGTAACAGGTGGTCAAACCATTGCCGTGTTGAAATAGACAGGCGCAATTTGTAGCGTCCTGCTGTTGAAATTTTTCATGCCATAAGGCCTTCAACATTGTTTAACGACAGCCATGTTTCTGAACGGCTTTATCGTGTCTTCCGAAGTCCGGAAACGCTCGTAAATGAAAATGGCACAAAGCGGTAACCTTTCCGAGGAACCAGCCATAGTGAAAGTTGCTTAAGCAGTGATCATTAACAGAACACTGAGTTAGCGGGACTTCGAGCGCTTTGTTATTTGTCTGTATTTGGGTGGTGTAGAAATATATGTGTAATAAATGTCAACTTAATCGGTTTTATAGGTGAGCGATTTGACTTTGAATACACGAGTATTCCTATTAGGATTCCGTTTTTCCCTATTTGAGGTTCAAACCCCTAAAAGGGCATTACAAAACTTTATGAATTGACTTTGTATGTAAATTGACAAAAAGCTCTACCGCACCATGTTGCTGTAGGCTGTAGCATCAACCGGTGAGTTCAAAATACCTATGATTTTATTGCAGTGTTGTTCAGTTGTTACACTAACCCTAATAATTTCACGAAAAAAGTATTACTAATGAACTAGTTCAATCCGTGAAAAATATCGTTCTCTCGAAACCGCGTCAGTCAACAAAGCATTCATTGTTTCGTAGAATTAATCGCATGAGTATAGAACTATTTTACCATACACCTACACTACAGTGTTATACGAATATGTATCTACAGTCAGCAACAAAAATAAATGCTATTCGTCATCTTAAGTGATTTCCCCATTGCTTCTTAACGCTACCTGGGTTTAAAGAAGGGGTCCGATTTGTCTGCTAGGAACAGCTTCCGTATAGCTTTTTTCAGCAATGCCGGTAGTGACTATTGTCTAACCTCCCTACCTCGTAAGGTCCCTTATACCGAGCAACTGAAATAGATTAACACTTTCCAAACTCACCACACAAAACTTTCGAAATCAAAATTAAGATATCATTTAACTTAAGAGAAGACTCGTAGAAAACGATATTAATACAAATTTTACAGATACAAATTGTTGATCTAGGTTTAGGCAGCAGTCTCACAATTATATTATACATTAGGAAGTTCTGTGTAGCTACTAAGATAAGTTAAGAAATACGATCTATTTGTTTTAATTTGTACTTAATTGTTTGAGAGAAATAAATATAAATATATTAAATTTAAAAATTTAAAAAGATATTACTTTTCATCGACTTTTCTTGTTGAAGGTACTCAATCCGTACCATACCTTATAATCAAAGCACTATTATTGAGGTCGTATCTAGTATAATGCCGGTATGTTGTTTAGAAAAAAGGGTCATGACCTCAAGGGTAACGGGCCATTTCACGCCAACAATATGTTAACTGCCCAAACCTATCCTTATTGCTTTTCGTGAGTTTACGGATTTCATTTGTGGTATTGGTTAAATGGAACCTAGGATCGTGGAAATACTACAAAAGGAAAGTGAACTTCGGCCTCCGAAGCGAATGCTTCGAGACTAACCGGGAATGACGCTCGTATGATGATGGGTGAAAAGTGTTTATTTTGGTCTTTGTGCGGTGCTAATAGTGCAGCGTATAAGGGCTGGGTCTTAGATAACATTAAATTATTAGAACAAACTGCCAATAGGTAGACAACATCGAAAAAGGGCCTCGCCCTGTCGTTATAGCGTAAGCTAAGTAAGATATTTTTTATTTAAATATTTATTTGCATACTGTACAATTTGTTACAAAAGGCCGAGTCGTTGGCATCGAATGTTAGGTCAAAAACTCTAGTCGGGGTCTGAGGTCACATTTGACGAGCCAAAGTTATCATAACTCATATTATCAGTAATTATAGTCGAGAGCCTATAATTACTGAAAAAATGATTTATACTCTTGATAGCCGACATAATAAGCATATTAGCTTGTTACTAATACCTTACTCATAAAAATAATATAGCGCTATAAGAAACATGAAAGAGAAATAAATTCAAACATTTTCATGGAAACCAAAGAGCAACATTCGATTCAACTTCTAGAGTTGTCTGCTTAAAATCACAGCTATAATAAGACAAAGTGCTACAAATTAGTCAGAATGGGCGCTGAGTGAGCTTAAAATAGTATGATTCTATAATTATTTAGTGTTATTGTTTTGTATATAGCATGTGATGCCAAAACGTAGCGACAACAGACAGGTGGGAGCGGGCAGCGAGTGCGGAGTAAGAACCGAGACCGAGGTTTATGTAACGCGTGGTCGGTGCGCTGTGGTGTCTGGCGGGCGGCAGTGCTCCGCCGGGCACAGCGCGCCATGGACCGCGCCAGCGGCTCTCCGCCGCCCAGCCCGCCCTCCGCGCACGCAGGCGGCTTCAGCGCGTTCTGCAGCGCGATCTCCGACACGCTCTCGGTACGTACCCGACCGACCGCGCGCTCCACTTTCACACCTACACACTCTCACCATTACTACACTTTACGACCCCGCCACCGTTCAAATCGTGTTTTGGCGCTGATACGCTTTATCCGTTCCCGATAAATAACGAGGATCGATGATAATAAGTGTCGCGTTGCGATCTATTTAAAAGCGCACGTGGTCCTCGAGGTCGCCGACGAGGCCTTGGCGCTCGCCGCTGGTCATCGACGAGAAATCAGAATAAAAGTCATGGAGAGAATAAAAAATATAAACAAGTTTATTATTAGAGCGCTCGTTGAGGCCGGGTCGCACGGTCACGATTTGTCCGATGGCTGTGATATACCGAAATACCCGCGCATTAAACGTCCGCCCGACTGGTGCGACGTACAAAAGCCGGCTGCGACACCGCACTCGTTCGAAGTCAGCAACCTTGCAACCACCACCGGCACCGCTAGTGTCACGCTGCTCCTCACGGCTCACGACTGCCACTCCACCACACCAGCTCTGCATTTTATTCAGCAAGGCATCCGCTGCACACATTCATAGGTACCTACCAACTTTATAAATTAATATCGATATTTTAAAATTAGCATAATATAATTTTTCTACTAATGCATTATATATAACAAATGAATTTATCAAAGTGTTGTGTCTCCTGGATGCCTAGTGTTGTACTAGTGAGTGATACTTAAAGGATCACATCAAAGTCTAGAGTATACCTATTAGTATGTCGTGAAAACATTGTTTGACCAATATGCGAGTTGAAAATGACTGTAAATTGTTTATCCGCTATGCGGCAAGTAGGAAATTGCCGGTTGATTAGAGCGGTTTTGTAAACTTTACATCTGAGGCAGTGGTATGTTAGTAAATAGATCAATTTGAAATTAGAAAGTGCGTTAAAAATAATAATGATAGGGTGAACTTCTATTACTGATATCGGAACATCGTCAAAGTACTTCTTGATTCACTGTACAACATCTGAGGCAGTGGTATGTTAGTAAACAGATCAATTTGAAATTAGAAAGTGCGTTATAAATATTAATGACAGGGTGAACTTCTATTACTGATATCGGAACATCGTCAAAGTACTTCTTGATTCACTGTACAATTGTATCAAACTTTTGAGATAGCTTTCTCACACGTAACAATGTGCTTTTGTGTGGTGCAAGGTTGGATTCATTTGTTTGACCTTATCGATCGGCGAGATGACCCTGGTTGGGTACACGCTTTCTTCAATGGACATTACATGCAGATAAAATGTTCACATTGCATTTATTATTCCCTACGTTACAGCTGTATTAGATAGATATGTTGGCAACAGCCTCAAAGTAAACGTCGAGTTTTCAGGAAATCATTTAGGCAATTAACATACTAGAATGTAGACTACCTACTGTACAAAAAAAGAACATTTAAGTTAGAAGCATTGAAAATAGACCAAAAGAACGACCTGTCTACATTGGGTACGAGTATACCTATACCCAATGTAGACAGGTCGTCAATCACTACATATTATAAAACAAAGTCGTTTTTCGCTGTCCCTATGTATGCATAGATCTTTAAAATAACGCAACGAATTACGATGCAGTTTTTTTAAATAGATAGAGTGATTCTTATAGAAGCTTTTTATGTATATTTTGTTAAGTTTTTGTATACATTAACTTAATTATAACGATATATGTAATCGGTGTCGGAAAAAATGAGCCGTCTGGGAGCTTTTAACGAAAAAATAATGTATGGTGGAATTGTGTATCTAATATGGGTCTACAAAAAAGTCCGCAACGGTATATGTCTATCTCTTAAGGATAACGTACTATATCCATTTTAATACTTAAAAAAACTGCAATAATAAAGCGGTAATTTAAAGGCTATTAACACAAATACATTATTAATCCTTATCATTTTTAATATGTTAGTTGGTTTCAGCATTTTATGAAGATTATTTTGTCCCTTTCCACTTTGCAAATTAAATGAATATCTTAGGCGATATGGCAATATCAAAAAAATGCGCAAGGAAATTAATTTCGTGTAACAAAAATTCGACCGGGCCGTGCGGGCGCGGGCGTAGTAGGTACTTGAGAGCGGAGAAGTAATCAAGTAATTTGGAAAATGTTCCTACATTATCGTAAAATTAATAAACGACAGGATTAAATGGGTGCCACGGGGTTCGAAGTATGTCACGGGCGAAGCCGGGCGGGTCAGCTAGTATATAATAAATACTACATTTTAATATAGGACTCTGATTGTCTGATTTGATTAATTGCGATAGAAACGACTTTACGCTAAACTCAAGGTAGGATGTGACAGCTGCTCTTTCGATTGTTGAATGGACCTGTAAATCTATTTCGATCATTGTCTTTGGATCCTAACTTAAGTAGAGGGTACCTTCTACCCTCTACTTAATTTAGGATCCATGGTAGACCGAGACTAATGAAGACCACGTGAACTGAGTGCTCAAAAAACGGAAAGATCCAAAGTACTTAGATAACCAGACGTGCATGTATAAAACGATTTATGAATTTTCAGGGAGCGAATAAAGTATGCATTAATGGATGGCGAAGTTGGGTGATCTGTCCTCTCTGACTACCTCATTAGGGATATTTTCAGTCCATTTTGTTTTTTTTATATAATTCAAATTCGTTTATTTGGATAAAAACATATTTTACATGACGATTGAACAATGATATCCCTCTCCTAGGAATACAAATATAGTTCCAAAATGGACATTGCAAGCCATATATTACAAATAGGTAGCAAAATTATAAAAGGGAAAATTGGGAATTGTCTATTGAAAACAAACATCAGGCCGATATTCTGAATATATATCATAGATATCGATCTGATTTTTTCCACAGGAGCACATTAGTATTGGGGTCTCCCATATCACACTTATTAAAAAGGGTTCAGCCTTGATGTAAAGCTTTGATAAGTGATATTTAATGTGAATATCTTTTATTTACAATCGTTTAAACAGCTCACTTTTTTTTAAAATTGCGTAGGTTTTCCGTTGAACCGAATCCAAATTGGTCGTAGAAATAGGTATATACACGAGTGTATGTAAACGAGAAAAATAAGTAGTATTGGTAAGTCGTTACCACTTTGTGCAGTGTCTAGCGATAGCAATTCAATAGTGTTTAGTAGCAGCCGTTATACTTCACAGATTAAAAATAGAAAAAAGAGAACACTATCGGGGTACTCGGCCACTGCTCTCGCTATTTCTGGTAGTTATTTCTCTCGAAATCAAGAACACGGCCACGTTACCCAGTTCTGGTAGACTATGAATCTACACTTACATTTGGGCCACATGGTACAAAATATACGAACTGGATTGAGGCGTTTTGCGAATTATGTAAGTCTTTGTTTCTTACTGTTTTAAAGCGCATAACCTTTTAGCTGAGTGTATGTCTCAAAATTGTTTTAAATGTATGTTTACGTAAAATATACTTTTATCAACTACCAAAGCATAGCTATGTCACGGCCAAATACACATAGTAAAATAATATTTATTACTTAATCCTTGTGTAGTCGGCACATAACCTTGACCTAAATACCAAAGGCCATTGACTTCATACGTAGATACCGAAAGCAAACTTTGGTTTTACATTTGTATCTAATTTTCGATGCATTATATATATTTTCGATGCATGAACAGCTTTCATTGAAAATTTTATTTTTCTTATGCGCGACCTATGTTTACAAAAAGCGAAGGTAGCGCTGTGCAATAATAGTATTAATTGCTCTATCGATCTCGGGGCCCAAAGCCGCAAGCTAGCCGCACTAGCAAGTGATGCACCTGATGACTAACAAGTGAGGTCAGGGCTACGAGTATAAAAACTCGATACAAAACCCTCTACCAATCCGTTTGGTCAGTGTGGAAGATTTATTTTCAATTACCCTCAAGTGTTGTTTAGATTGATGTTGTAAAAGTTACCAATGTAGGGGTTACTAATTGTAGGGTCTCTTGTTGTAGATGTTCTTTATATATAGTGAGGGAATAAGAATAATATGCTAATAGATTTTTTATTAAAATATGTAATTCACTGTTGGTAACATGGTACCAACTACACATGTTGATGCATAAATTATTATCCTACTAATATTATAAACGCGAAAGTTTGTGAGAATGGATGTTTCTTACTCTTTCACGCAAAATCTACTAAATAGATTTTGATAAAACATTACAATTATATAGCTTACACATCAGAATAACACATGGGCTACTTTAATCCCGGGAACAAGTTGCTGTGGGAAACGGGAACGCGAAAATTTAAACACGCGTGCGGAGCCGCGGGCGACTACTAGTACGATATAACACGACTTAATTCATAGTATTCAAGGATACGACGACTGCTGCGCCTAAATAGCCTGCGCCTAACTGTATAGAACTCAAGCGTCAGCAACGTGTCCTTTTTCATTACCAAAGGAAAAAAAAATTCAGCAGTGACTGCGTGACGATAAACAGTATCAGTAGAAATCTTATTCAACACAAAAAAAATCAAATCTGGTTCGCTTCAGAGCTAACTGCATCGATTTCATCAAGCATACTTTTGATTCCGCACAAGCATTCAAACTTTTACATTTAGAATATTAGTAGGAAGTAAGATGAGCTCTTTCGCGTTTGCCAATTTTACGATAACGAAAACAGACAGATGGTGCTGGACAGTTTAAATTCAAGGTAGCAATGGATACTTCCTATTCCTGGTACCTACTGGTAGTCATAATGTGTATAACAAATATTTGTGTGTACCAGAGGACACAGGTAAGAAGTGAAACTTCTTTACGACATTTTTTACAGCTTAAAATTTCTCTCAACGTCGATAAAGAAGTTTCACGTTAATAATAACAAAATAACAACAAAGTTTATTGGCCCAATAAATATTCCGTACATAAATGTTTTGACCGATATTAGACTTATTCGTTGGAAGCACAGAGCTAGGAATCAAAAACACTCGCACGCTTTGTACTAGAGACGCCTTACTCTATATATTTCATACAACCAACCAAGTGTGTCAGTGGGTGTTTTCACCCCTTTTCTATACGATTACATTAGTTACTACAGACGAATGGTACGACTGGCTTGTCTGGAAGAAATCGCACTTTGCGAAAAGACCGCTGATTGTACCCTTAGTTTAAGTTATTTATAGAAAAAAATGTAATTTCCTTCTGTGAATAAATAATAGGGGATGAAGAGTAGAAGCGTGCACGTCGCCATCCCTGCCCTACCCTCCACGCGCGGCCCGACACGGCAGGAAGTGGAGGATGGAGTGCAGGGTAGCTGCGTGGAATGTTAGGGGAGGAATGACAGATAAGATGAATGAGTTGATGGATGTTATGAATGAGAGAAAGTTAGATGCAGTGTGCTTGACAGAGACCAAGCGCAAGGGCAGCCAAGTCTTGGAGCTCCCGGGTGGGATGCTCGCGCTTTGGTCTGGAGTACCAGAGAGCGAGCATGGCAGTCGGGGGGTTGGAATTTTGGTGTCCTCGCGATTGGCCTCCGGTATGTATGAGTACAAACTGGTAGGTCCTAGAATCCTCTGGATCCGTGTAAAACTTGGTTTGACGAAGATTTTCCTGGTAGCTGCTTACGCGCCAGTATCTTCGTCGAACGCGAGTGAGCTAGAGGACTTCTGGGAGAGTATGAGAGAAGCTCTAAATGTGATAGAAGGAAATGAAAGACTTATAGTATGTGGAGACTTGAATGGATGGGTGGGTACCGCTCGCGATAGTTTTGAGTCGGTACTCGGGAAGTATGGGGATAAAAGGGTGAACGACGCTGGCAAGCTAATACTGGCATTTTGTAACACTTGACAAGGATTTGTTTGTGGCGAACACAATGTTCAACCACAAACTAATTCATATGTATACGAGGAGATGTAAGTCAAAGAGAAGCATGATAGATCTATTCCTAATGGATAGTCGGCTCCGTAAACAGGTGATGGACACAAGGGTTTATCGAGGCGCTGAGCTGGGATCAGACCACTACCTAGTCATAACTAGGATTAGGGGTCTGTTCGCGGGTTGGCGTCATCGTACCGAGTGTCCTGAGCTTGAGCCGACTTATAGCATCAAAAGCTAGAAGCTGCAGGATGCATCCATTAGGGATAAATAAAATGAAAGGGTAGCCGAAAAGCTTGGCGACGTCAATGTAAGCAGTGAGAATGTGGAAAGTGTATGGCAGAACCTTAGGGATAGTATGATAAATGCCGCTGTGGAAGTGTGTGGAGAAACGAAAAGAGGCAGTAGTAATAAGCGTGATGCATGGTGGAATGAGGAAGTGAAAGAAGCAGTTCGAATGAAAAAGAAAGCATGGCTAGACTACTTAGCCTCGAGAAATGATTTTAATATGAAAGAGAGATACAAGCTGCAGAAAGTTAAAACGAAGGCACTGATAGAAGAAGCTCGTGAAAGGTGCAGAATGAAAGCGGATGAAAGGTTGTCGTCCAATTTCCGGGATAATGCCAAGCTCTTCTGGAAAGAGGTAGGCAAGACCCGGAGTTGTTCGGCAATCTGCAGTATGAAAAAAGTGCTTAGTGTTAACAATGACGTCCTAACAGACCAAACTGACGTCCTGCAGAGATGGAGTGAATATTATGGAAAGATGTATGCAAGAAAAGACAGAGATGCCACATCGGGAAGTGGAGCTCACTTCGATGCTCCGGATCCCGATGTCATTGAAGTCATTAGTATGAAAGAAATAGAACAAGCGATAAGAAGTATGAAATGTGGTAAGGCTGCGGGAAAAGACAGAGTTACTGCTGAGATGATCAAGTACGGTGGGTCGCGTGTCTGGGACACACTATTTCTGTTATGCAACTTGTGCTGGCGGACGGGTGAGGTCCCGGATGACTGGCAAGTAGCAGTTGTAGTACCTATTTACAAAGGGAAAGGCTCGCGCCTAAACTGCTCCAGCTACAGGCGATCAGCTTGGTCAGCTTAGCTAGTAAGGTGTATGCAAAGGTTATAACGGCACGAATACAAGAAAAGTCTGAAAGGTATTTATGGGAGGCTCAATGCGGATTCCGACGTGGAAGAGGTTGCATGGATCAAGTGTTTTCTCTCCGCATGATCGCGGAAAAGTTTCTGGCTGTTAGGCAGAAGGTTTTCTGCGCTTTTGTGGATCTAGAGAAAGCATTTGATAACGTTGTGAGAGAAACGCTGTGGGACTTGCTGCCCGGATATGGTGTGGACGGCTCACTACTGCGGGCAATACAGTCGCTTTATAGGGACTGTAAGGCTTGCGTGCGAGTAGGGGGGGATGTGTCACCTCTTTTTGATGTCTGTACAGGCGTCAAACAGGGATGAGTCTTGTCCGCCTGGCTGTTCATAGTGTATCTGGACAGTTGCCTGCAGAAGTTGAAAGATTTTAATATGGGTGTGAATTTGGGTGACTTTACAGTAAACTGTCTGATGTACGCTGATGATGCGGTGCTGATGGCCTCATCAGAAGCCGACCTTCAGGCATTAGTCACTTATATGAAAGAGGAGTGTGAAAGTAAGGGTCTTCGCTTGAATGCAAGTGAAACTAAGGTTCTAGTATTTGAAAGAGGTGACGTAAGAACTAAATGCGAGATTAGGGTAAACCAGGAACGTCTAGAGCAAGTGAATGAAATTGTGTATTTAGGAAGTATGTTTAGCGCGGATGGAAGATGTGATTCGGATGTAGAACGGCGAGTAGCTGCCGGAAACAGAGTTAACGGTGCTTTGTCCCAGTTAGTAAAGCGACAAAGCATCGTAAAAGAAGCACGAATGGCGATTCATAACGCAGTGCTAGTGCCAACTTTGCTTTACGGTAGTGAAACCTGGGTATGTCAGCAGATGCATGAAAGTAAATTGAATGCTGTGGAGATGCGATCACTTCGAAAATTGTGCGGCGTTACCTTGGGCGACCGAATACGTATCGAAGTGATACGCAATATGGCAGGTTTGAATGAAAGTGTCAGCGTTAAGCTGGAAAAGGGCGTGCTCCGTTGGTTTGGACACGTCCAACGAATGAGTGAGGAACGATTGACGAAGAATATATATTGTTCAAAAGTAGAGGGTAGAAGGAGTCAGGGTAGGCCAAGACTTACATATGAAGACCACGTGAGCAGATTGCTCAAAAACGGAAAAGTCAAAAGTACTCGGATACCCAGACGTGCGTGTATGAAGCGATTGATGAATCTCGAAGAAGCGAAAGAAGTATGCATGGATCGCGAAACCTGGCGATCTGTCCTCTCTGACTACACCGTTAGGGATACAGCGTGAAGATAGTTTAGTTTTAGTTTGTGAATAAATTTCTGAAGCAATTATCATGCTAAATTTCTCATAAATTTTTAATAAAATTAAATAAAGACAATTCGATTCAAGACGGGGATTGAACCCGTGACCTTTGCCTAACTTGGGCAATGTTCCAGCCACTGAACTACCCGAACCGTATCGAACCAAGTTGAAATTCTTCACCATCGTCATTTAAGAGATTTCCTTTCCTTCTGTAAGTTTATGGTGTACAATAAAGACTATTGTATTGTATTTGGCCTTACTGTACCACGCTGCGCTTGCCAGACTGTACTGAGTTATGTTACAGATATTTTCCCTTCTTTTCGCCATGACCTCGTTAGCAGGCCCCATATTGCACCCGATACCCAGACCCTGAGTACTGTTTTCTTTTGAAGTTTATGGATATGCGCTTACTCATAACTAAGTTTCTCTGATAACGATAATTATACAACTTTACTATTTGTAAGTTAGTTTGTCACTTTCTGTAGTAATACGTGTACGGTTGACTGTTGCATGCAATGACAAGTTTTATACAATTTGGTTAAGCTGTAACGTAAAACAAAGTGCGAAGGCAAAGGTACAGAAGTCTAAATAATTAGAATATGGACTCCATAATTAATTTTCGTCAGAGTCAACACTTAAAAAACAAGTATTGGGAGGTTGTGATTGTCCGGTTTAATAATGTTGTTTTTTTCTACCTTTACAGGGAATGGCTACGACGTCAAGAAGTAGAAGAAAAGTAAGTGTTTTAAAACATATTATTTTGGTAAAATATACCATTTAGAGAAATTGACGAATACAAAACAAAAAAAAATGTTACATCAAACGTTAAATTTAACAATATAAATACCGTTGGGAAAACTAACACAACGCCATCTGATACCAAACTAAGCAGAGCTTGTACTATGGTAACCAGATAACTGATAAACATACTTATATATTTCTAAATACATACATATTTTAGATAAATAACACCCAGACACAGAATAAACCATCGTGCTCATCACACAAAGTTTTATCCTGGGAATCGAACCCACGACCTCTTGCGTAGCAGTCGGATACACTCCCACCACGCCACAGAGGCCATTATACAACAATGCCTATTCAGATTTAGATAATTGATATTTATTTTCCTCAAATTATAATAATAATAACTTTATTTTTCAAAAGGTTACACTTTCTTGTACATAAGTTTGTCGCCATTTATTTGGAGTGTACAATAGGTTGAGGTACTCTGAATTCTAAACTAGGTAAAAACTAAAGTATTTTAGAATTCAGTGAAGTTTCTGAAAACTTTTTATATAAGTAACGATATTACAGTATAAATATTCATAGTTTCAAATCAGGAATTTTATGAGGAAAAAGTAGATGAAATTAAAAACAAGTGGGTCACGAATATAAACTAATAATGAATCGTAAATAACAAAGTTGAATTGTTACTTTTTTTTATTACTAATTTATTATACTAAGTACTATTTGTTATTTTACTAATATACAATATATACCTACCTTTACCGACTTTTTTGGTATAATTTGATATAATATCGTCCAGTGTCGTAAACATTGGTTTCTTGTCATAACGTCAATTAATTGACAATACAATAGGTGTATTATGAATTAATTTAAATTAAATTATATTATATTAGTCAGATTCCTCAGTTCTATGGTATACGCTACAGAGCAAGGAATGTTGCTCCCTCTCGCTCGCGCCTAATAGAGAAGAAAGTAATAATAATACTGCATGCCAAATTTACGTCAATCTGTATGCGAAAATTGCATAAGGGACCTGTCACTTGCCTACCTTTCGTCTGTAATAATTAGTTTTTTTTATTGTAATCTGTATTTTTGTCAAAACATTTAGCAAACGATTTGAAATTTTGTTACTTGATATTTAGTACAGGGCATGAAAGGCACACAGTCCTGGACACGTGCCTCATTTTATGTTTGCTTTCATTTTATAATTCTTTAGGGGTATTTATTTTCAATCTAGTGTTTTTTATATTGTAACTAGCTGACCTGCCCGGCTTCGTCCGTGACATACTTCCAACCCCGTGGCACCCATTTAATCCCGTCGCTTATTACTTTTCCAAAAATGTATGAATGTTTCCCCGATTTGTTGACATTTATGATTACTGCTCCGCTCTCCTGTGTAGTGGCGTGATGATATAGAGCTTAGAACCTTCCTCAATAAATGGGCTATCGAATACAAACATAATTTTTCAAATCGGTCTAGTCGTTCACGCGTGATGGCGTGACCAAGGGAAATAGGGATTCATTTTTATATATATAAGATATAAGATAATTAGTGTAATCGTATAAAAAAAGGTTGACGACCCCTGACACTTGGTTGTATGAAATATATAGAGTAAAGCGTCTTTAGTAGAGAGCGCGCGAGTGACATTGATTCCTTGCTTCGTGGTATACGCAGTGCGGGTACCGTAGACAGAGAGGGTACCTAAAATTCCAAGCGTTACACTGACATAACATAATATTTCTCCGTATGGTTGAAATGTCAAGAATCTCTCAAAGCACTTCCTACGAGCTGGCCAGTCCAATGAAAATCGTGTGCTAACTTTCATAACTATGTCGTGTACCTAACATTATCTGTCAGCTTTGACAGTTATGAAGGTTTACCTCGTGTTCTCGTGACTAACAAAAGCTCTAAAGCATTCCAAAGAGGTATGTCGCCAAATGAAAGTGTTAAAATACTTTTAAGCAGGGGATTATTTCGCATTTTACAATTATTTATAAAACGGTTAATAAGCTAACTAACTAACTATCTTCACGCTGTATCCCTGACGGGGTAGTCAGAGAGGACAGATCGCCAGGCTTTGCGATCCATGCATACTTCTTTCGCTTCTTCGAGATTCATCAATCGCTTCATACACGCACGTCTGGGTATCCGAGTACTTTTGACCTTTCCGTTTTTGAGCAATCTGCTCACGTGGTCTTCATATGTAAGTCTTGGCCTACCCTGACTCCTTCTACCCTCTACTTTTGAACAATATATATTCTTCGTCAATCGTTCCTCGCTCATTCGTTGGACGTGTCCAAACCAACGGAGCACGCCCTTTTCCAGCTTAACGCTGACACTTTCATTCAAACCTGCCATATTGCGTATCACTTCGTTACGTATTCGGTCGGCCAAGGTAACGCCGCAGAATTTTCGAAGTGATCGCATCTCCACAGCATTCAATTTACTTTCATGCATCTGCTGACATACCCAGGTTTACACTACCGTAAAGCAAAGTTGGCACTAGTACTGCGTTATGAATCGCCATTCGTGCTTCTTTTACGATGCTTTGTCGCTTTACTATTTGGGACAAAGCACCGTTAACTTTGTTTCCGGCAGCTACTCGCCGTTCTACATCCGAATCACATCTTCCATCCGCGCTAAACATACTTCCTAAATACACAATTTCATTCACTTGCTCTAGACGTTCCTGGTTTACCCTAATCTCGCATTTAGTTCTTACGTCACCTCTTTCAAATACTAGAACCTTAGTTTTACTTGCATTCAAGCGAAGACCCTTACTTTCACACTCCTCTTTCATATTAGTGACAGTGACCTGAAGTTCGGCCATGAGCACCGCATCATCAGCGTACAGCAGACAGTTTACTGTAAAGTCACCCAAATTCACACCCATATTAAAATCTTTCAACTTCTGCAGGCAACTGTCCAAATACACTATGAACAGCCAGGCGGACATGACACATCCCTGTTTGACGCCTGTACAGACATTAAAAAGAGGTGACACATCCCCCCCCCCTACTGGCACGCAAGCCTTACAGTCCCTATAAAGCGACTGTATTGCCCGCAGTAGCAAGCCGTCCACGCCATATCCGGGCAGCAAGTCCCACAGCGTTTCTCTCACAACGTTATCAAATGCTTTCTCCAGATCCACAAAAGCGCAGAAAACCTTCTGGCTAACAGCCAGAAACTTTTCCGCGATCATGCGGAGAGAAAACACTTGATCCATGCAACCTCTTCCACGTCGGAATCCGCATTAAACCTCCCATAAATACCTTTCAGACTTTCCTTGCATTCGTGCCTTTATAACCTTTGCATACACCTTACTAGCTAAGCTGACCAAGCTGATCGCCTGTAGCTGGAGCAGTTTAGGCGCGAGCCTTTCCCTTTGTAAATAGGTACTACAACTCCTACTCGCCAGTCATCTGGGACCTCACCCGTCCGCCAGCACAAGTTGCATAACAGACATAGTGTGTCCCAGACACGCGACCCACCGTAGTTGAGCATCTCAGCAGTAACTCTGTCTTTTCCCGCAGCCTTACCACATTTCATACTTCTTATCGCTTGTTCTATTTCTTTCATACTAATGACTTCAATGACATCGGGATCCGAAGCATCGAAGTGAGCTCCACTTCCCGATGTGGCATCTCTGTCTTTTCTTGCATACATCTTTCCATAATATTCACTCCATCTCTGCAGGACGTCAGTTTGGTCTGTTAGGACGTCATTGTTAACACTGAGCACTTTATTCATACTGCAGATTGCCGAACAACTCCGGGTCTTGCCTACCTCTTTCCAGAAGAGCTTGGCATTATCCCGGAAATTGGACGACAACCTTTCATCCGCTTTCATTCTGCACCTTTCACGAGCTTCTTCTATCAGTGCCTTCGTGTTAACTTTCTGCAGCTTGTATCTCTCTTTCATATTAAAATCATTCCGCGAGGCTAAGTAGTCTAGCCATGCTTTCTTCTTCATTCTAACTGCTTCTTTCACTTCCTCATTCCACCATGCATCACGCTTATTACTACTGCCTCTTTTCGTTTTTCCACACACTTCCACAGCGGCATTTATCATACTATCCCTAAGGTTCTGCCATACACTTTCCACATTCTCACTACTTACATTGACGTCACCAAGCTTTCCGGCTACCCTTTCATTATATTTATCCCTAATGGATGCATCCTGCAGCTTCCAGCTTTTGATGCTATAAGTCGGCTCAGGTTCAGGACACTCGGTAGGATGACGCCAACCCGCGAACAGACCCCTAATCCTAGTTATGACTAGGTAGTGGTCTGATCCCAGCTCAGCGCCTCGATAAACCCTTGTGTCCATCACCTGTTTACGGAGCCGACTATCCATTA
Source organism: Thumatha senex (assembly GCA_948477245.1). Taxonomy (NCBI): domain Eukaryota; kingdom Metazoa; phylum Arthropoda; class Insecta; order Lepidoptera; family Erebidae; genus Thumatha; species Thumatha senex. The sequence continues at coordinate 13,242,864 of OX419735.1, forward strand.
GGAATAGATCTATCATGCTTCTCTTTGACTTACATCTCCTCGTATACATATGAATTTGTTTGTGGTTGAACATTGTGTTCGCCACAAACAAATCCTTTTCCTTACAAAATGCTAGTATTAGCTTGCCGGCGTCGTTCACCCTTTTATCCCCGTACTTCCCGAGTACCGACTCAAAACCATCGCGAGCGGTACCCACCCATCCATTCAAGTCTCCACATACTATAAGTCTTTCATTTCCTTCTATCACATTTAGAGCTTCTCTCATACTCTCCCAGAAGTCCTCTAGCTCACTCGCGTTCGACGAAGATACTGGCGCGTAAGCAGCTACCAGGAAAATCTTCGTCAAACCAAGTATTACACGGATCCAGAGCATTCTAGGACCTACCAGTTTGTACTCATACATACCGGAGGCCAATCGCGAGGACAGCAAAATTCCAACCCCCCGACTGCCATGCTCGCTCTCTGGTACTCCAGACCAAAGCGCGAGCATCCCACCCGGGAGCTCCAAGACTTCGCTGCCCTTGCGCTTGGTCTCTGTCAAGCACACTGCATCTAACTTTCTCTCATTCATAACATCCATCAACTCATTCATCTTATCTGTCATTCCTCCCCTAACATTCCACGCAGCTACCCTGCACTCCATCCTCCACTTCCCGCCGTGTCGGGCCGCGCGTGTACGGTGGCGGTCCCCTACGCCGCTCTGGCTCACACTTTTCGCACCAGCGGGGACGAACTGGTGCGCGTCGCCTCGGGGGCACGCCCTAACATAATTCGCCCTGGTGGCACTCGTGTTGGAGTAGAATTGCAGCCGTAGCTGGCAGGGATGGCGACGTGCACGCTTCTACTCTTCATCCCCAATAAGCTAATACAATTATATTGAGATAGATGTTCTTACACTTACTAATTTATTGTAAACAGGTAGTCTTACTAGGTCGTCTCTATAAAATAATATTTTCAATGCAATTTCGTTGGAAAAAACGGGTTTAATATCTATGTTTACACATTTGATAATCTGTGAAAATGTAGTTTAAGTTTAACGTCTACATATTTAAATATAGGTGGAAAGTAGTTTAATTTTAATGTTTACAATATTAAATCCGTTGAATGTAGTTTAATTTCAATGTTTACATTATGAAATGAAACTTATTTCCAGCGGGTTATCAGTGACGCTTTTATTGTGGTCATATTATGTGCCTGTTGGGTGTTGGTAAATGATAATCAGCCTTTAGTAAATTTCATTTATTTGTTGTATAATCACAAGATCATAGTTATACATTCAGACGGAGGCACACCAGACTCCTGTCATCGACAGGTAGTAAGCGAACTCTAGATATGTGACATATCTTAGTAACTGACCGTAACTAAATAGTGATTTAACATCCCCCTTCTTAAGTCTATACATAGTACATTACACCGTATGCATTTGAGTCCCACGTAACAGGTGGTGAGCCTATTTCTGTGTCGAAATGGACAGCGGCAGGTTGTGGCAATCTGCTGTTGAAATTTTGCCACCCATATGGCCTTCAAATTATTGGCTTAACGAAAACCATGTGTTAGTTACTGTCAACCGGGGCCAATGGCTTAAAGTGTCTTCCGAAGCATGGAAACGCTCGTAAATGAAAATTCCACAAAGCGGTCACCCATCCGTGGACCAGCCATAGTGAAGGTTGTTTAATGCAGTGATCGCTTACAGAATTACTAGGGGCTACGAGCGCTTTATTGACTTAGAATTCAGCGGACTATTAGATAGAATATAATAGAATTTAGAAAATACCAGTTAGGTATGTAGGTAGGTAATTTTGTTACTTGTGATATACATTTTTCATATCATGGAAGATTAATCGCTACAACGAGGAATTTCAGTCTCATTCAAGATGAGTCAGTAGTGCGGAATTTGACCTATGATTTTTTGTCATTGCTTTTCTCATTACCTACGATAACGAATGCATTATTTAGATATTTGTTGGGTAGCTATTTAAAATCATTGTGTCCAAAGATTAAAATATTATTTTTTTTACTTTACGGATATGTATGTTACTCGGCAATATATGCCTTTGCTAAGATCGTCACAACGTTCGATCTTTGCTGCTGGCATCTGACCAGCATCCCCGATCTTTATGAGATCGTGCAGTCCAATTTCGTTGGACTTGACGACCTGAAGTCAGATCTACGAGCAATATATTTCGCTTTCTGCCACTTGTGCCGACCAATTCTCTAGGCTAAGTCGTGCTTCGGGTTTCCTTGATGCGGATTCTATTACCCTCTGAGCATTTCTACAGCATGGTTCTTGACAAGGACCAGTGTCAAGGGACTCCATGTTTTGTGTCTTGCAAGCAAATATAAATTACATAGACGTGTTATAACAGTAAAGAACATACTTAATGTTTTTATTTAAAAAGGTGAAATTAACGTATATGCCTATACCCATCGAACCCATGGTGATACAGGGTGCCTAATGATAGAAACGTGATCACTTGGTTTTTATTCTGACCATGAATCAATAAGTAAAACTGTTATAATTATGTCATGATTATGATAAAGCTATCAAATTAACTAACTATCTTCACGCTGTATCCCTGACGTGGTCATGCATACTTCTTTCGCTTGCTGCATATTCATCAATCACTTCATACATGAACGTCTGGGTATCCGAGTACTTTGTCTTTTTCGTTTTTATCCTATAATATTATATAATATATAATTATTTTAAAAAATCTCATTATAACTTTGATATTACCTATTAACGTACAAAAAAGACAAGATATTAACATCGACTGTTAAAGTGATTCCAAATTGTAACACAAAGTATAAATATTTACGTACACATTCAGAATTCTACGAAATGGGGATGTTCTATTTTGGCCTTATGTCATGGTGTGTATGTTTTACAATTAAACTCGTTGATTTACTGTGCTCTTTGAAGGCGGTTGCTCAGTGCTCATCTTTATGCTGACCGATACATCACGTCTTGGTTTATTTACCTAAAGAGAGCTGGGCTTGTCACATTCTTTTTACAAAATTTTTGTTTACTGGTCGTCACTTGCCATTGGGAATTGACGCGGTGCCAAACGCGACACCAGCTATTTCAATGCGAGTGCTCCCCGTCCACACTCAGAGTTACTGTATTTTCAACTTTTATATCTCTATCAATCATAAAATATATATTTTTACTTTTTATGACATATAATCTCAATGTTAGTGAGTTATTCGCTTAAAGTTTGCTATTTCTATTTACTAGTAAGTTTTTAAAATGGGTGCAATGCGGCCTTATCGAGATATTCGGGCGCAAGCCAGTCTCGCCTGTTAAGAAATTGAAAAGATCATAGCGAGGAGTAGGAAAACTTTTGCAAGTTTGAGATTTCCTTCTCTCAATTTGGGAGGTGTTTGATAATAGACCAAGCACTTCCCAAAATGATTGGGAGAGACTTGCGTCCAGCAGTGAACTTCGATTTTGTGGATTTGATTGATTGATTGATGAGTCCTTGCAGTACAGTGTTTATAATAATCTTTTTTTTATACCGCTGAGGTGGCAGACAATCGTACGACCTACCTGATGGAAAGTGGTCACCGTAGCCTATATGGACGATTGCAACACCAGAGGTGCAGCACTCGCGTTGCCGAGCCTTTATAAACCTTCTAAGACCTATTTTGAAGAACCCCATACTGTAGAGGTTCACACAATCTCGCGGAATAAAGCTTCTATCGGACCTAACTGTAATGCGTGCGCTCTGGACGCAAAGTGTCTAGTGTCTAATGCTGTATTCGAACGATTTTCTCGGCATTTATTTAATACTGATTGTTAAACTTATCTATAAATATTCTTACTAGTTGAATCAATAAATCCGATCTCAAACGAGGTAAAATTCGAACTCCCCAATTAACAGGATAACACCCTAACACCGCCTAAACGAGCTTGCGGTAGCGGACAAAGTCTGTCGGGAGCCTATCCTTCCGAGGGCTTACCCGAGACTCTCAGCCATTGACGGATGGAAGGGATACGTGTGGTTTTAGTCGGTAGGAGTCCGGAAAAAATCTAGTTGTCTCCACAAACATTGTTTTATTACCCTTATCACTTAAGGGTATAAAAAGTTGTTTACGGCTGAGCAGGTCGTAAACTAGTTTTTACTACGAGTACCCACCAATTTACACAAAAAAAATCTATGTATCCATTTCGAAGGAATTTTGTTAGACGGAATTTTATAAATATAGATTACCAGTGACTGTTGTTGTAAAAAAATATGAAACTTATGTTTTCTTCGTTCTACCCGTTATGACCTACGGTGCTGAGACGTGGACACTTACGGTGGGGCTAGTAAATGCCCCTCAAATTTGCACAACTAGCTATGGAGCGTGTTATGCTTGGAGTGTCTTTAAACGAGGTTATCTGTCAGAGAACCAGAGTGGTCGATATATCTCGCAGAGTAAGCACGTTAAAGTGGCAATGGGCTAACACTTTGATATTTTCCTTAGGATTTTTCAGTTTGTCGTGCGGTTAAGATACGTAATATATAGGCTTAATTTTGGTCGATTTTAATCATTAGCCACCACTGGTACAAAACAGTAATATATTATTTGACCAGACAGAAAGATGTCGATTGATGCTCTAGCTTCCTCTTGTTATATATATAATATGTCTAATAGTTAAATCTACACCAAGTTCTTAGTAAAATCGTTCGAAACCTGAATGCGTTCTATCAGAAAGCCAAAGACGTTTAATCTTAAGTTATTTAATAAGATAAATCCTAATACTTGTATTAACGTCTACATACTTCCGGTCCGTACCTTAAAAGGGAAAAAAAAATGTAATCCGACAGTTTGTAAAAATTAACTAAACTAACTATCTTCACGCTGTATCCCTGACGGGGTAGTCAGAGAGGACAGATCGCCAGGCTTCGCGATCCATGCATACTTCTTTCGCTTCTTCGAGATTCATCAATCGCTTCATACACGCACGTCTGGGTATCCGAGTACTTTTGACCTTTCCGTTTTTGAGCAATCTGCTCACGTGGTCTTCATATGTAAGTCTCGGCCTTCCCTGACTCCTTCTATCCTCTACTTTTGAACAATATATATTCTTCGTCAATCATTCCTCACTCATTCGTTGGACGTGTCCAAACCAACGGAGCACGCCCTTTTCCAGCTTAACGCTGACACTTTCATTCAAACCTGCCATATTGCGTATCACTTCGTTACGTATTCGGTCGGCCAAGGTAACGCCGCACAATTTTCGAAGTGATCGCATCTCCACAGCATTCAATTTACTTTCATGTATCTGCTGACATACCCAGGTTTCACTACCGTAAAGCAAAGTTGGCACTAGCACTGCGTTATGAATCGCCATTCGTGCTTCTTTTACGATGCTTTGTCGCTTTACTAACTGGGACAAAGCACCGTTAACTTTGTTTCCGGCAGCTACTCGCCGTTCTACATCCGAATCACATCTTCCATCCGCGCTAAACATACTTCCTAAATACACAATTTCATTCACTTGCTCTAGACGTTCCTGGTTTACCCTAATCTCGCATATAGTTCTTACGTCACCTCTTTCAAATACTAGAACCTTAGTTTTACTTGCATTCAAGCGGAGACCCTTACTTTCACACCCCTCTTTCATATTAGTGACTAATGCCTGTAGGTCGGCTTCTGATGAGGCCATGAGCACCGCATCATCAGCGTACATCAGACAGTTTACTGTAAAGTCACCCAAATTCACATCCATATTAAAATCTTTCAACCTCTGTAGGCAGCTGTCCAGATACACTATGAACAGCCAGGCGGACATGACACATCCCTGTTTGACGCCTGTACAGACATCAAAAAGAGGTGACACATCCCCCCCTACTCGCACGCAAGCCTTACAGTCCCTATAAAGCGACTGTATTGCCCGCAGTAGCGAGCCGTCCACACCATATCCTGGCAGCAAGTCCCACAGCGTTTCTCTCACAACGTTATCAAATGCTTTCTCTAGATCCACAAAAGCACAGAAAACCTTCTGGCTAAGAGCCAGAAACTTTTCCGCGATCATGCGGAGAGAAAACACTTGATCCATGCAACCTCTTCCACGTCGGAATCCGCATTGAGCCTCCCATAAATACCTTTCAGACTTTTCTTGCATTCGTGCCGTTATAACCTTTGCATACACCTTACTAGCTAAGCTGACCAAGCTGATCGCCCTGTAGCTGGAGCAGTTTAGGCGCGAGCCTTTCCCTTTGTAAATAGGTACTACAACTGCTACTCGCCAGTCATCCGGGACCTCACCCGTCTGCCAGCACAAGTTGCATAACAGACATAGTGTGTCCCAGACACGCGACCCACCGTACTTGATCATCTCAGCAGTAACTCTGTCTTTTCCCGCAGCCTTACCACATTTCATACTTCTTATCGCTTGTTCTATTTCTTTCATACTAATGACTTCAATGACATCGGGATCCGGAGCATCGAAGTGAGCTCCACTTCCCGACGTGGCATCTCTGTCTTTTCTTGCATACATCTTTCCATAATATTCACTCCATCTCTGCAGGACGTCACTTTGGTCTGTTAGGACGTCATTGTTAACACTAAGCACTTTATTCATACTGCAGATTGCCGAACAACTCCGGGTCTTGCCTACCTCTTTCCAGAAGAGCTTGGCATTATCCCGGAAATCGGACGACAACCTTTCATCCGCTTTCATTCTGCACCTTTCACGAGCTTCTTCTATCAGTGCCTTCGTGTTAACTTTCTGCAGCTTGTATCTCTCTTTCATATTAAAATCATTCCGCGAGGCTAAGTAGTCTAGCCATGCTTTCTTCTTCATTCGAACTGCTTCTTTCACTTCCTCATTCCACCATGCATCACGCTTATTACTACTGCCTCTTTTCGTTTCTCCACACACTTCCACAGCGGCATTTATCATACTGTCCCTAAGGTTCTGCCATACACTTTCCACATTCTCACTGCTTACATTGACGTCGCCAAGCTTTTCGGCTACCCTTTCATTATATTTATCCCTAATGGATGCATATATATAATAGCTAGCTTTTGATGCTATAAGTCGGCTCAGGTTCAGGACACTCGGTACGATGACGCCAACCCGCGAAAAATAATTAATATTTGTTAATCTTTCACGTAAAAACTACTAAATGGATTTTAATGAAACTTTACAATAATATAGCTTAAACATCAGACTTTTTATCCCGTGACCAAGCACACGTATCCTGTGGGATACGAAAACGGGAACTTTCTATTAGCGGGCGAAGTCGCGGGCGTCAACTAGTAAAACTATATACGGCTGCGGTTCCTTCAAGCTGTGAAATAAACAAACTTCTAAGTTAAAGTAAAAAAACAGTTGCAAAATTATAAAAGAAAGTACTTATAAATCAAAGTCGGATTGGTTTGAACACTTATAACTCAAGAACGGGTGGGCCGATGTATGCTCCTTGCTTTACTGGAACAGTCTCTCCCCCGAATAGCAAAATAAGTAAATTAGTTTTCTTAAACATTAAGGCGGTGTAAAACTCGATAGGACCACTAGTATTTTTATAATTAATCCTAAGCTTTATACAATAATTAATTAGGTTGTAAAAAGTCACCTAATAGATTTGGCATCGATGTCAGCCAATTTGAATCAATTGGCATCGATGCCTACATAAAGCTACGCGGGTAGGTATATCTTGACCAGAAGGTTCATGGCATGCTAACTCAACATTATATAAATAGTCATACGTTTTCTATTTTTGAATACCATAAAACTTTATTTAGTCTATGGTTTCAGAAAAATGTTTAGACAAATGTAAGCACTTTTTTACGCGAAATAAAAATACTACTTACCAGTATTTTATTAAACTTTTATTTACCATAGAGCGCCGAATAAATCAACTTGCAAATATTTGATGTCGGTGCGAAATAGGTTTCCAATTATTTATGAACTTCTGATAAATGGTACACAATACTTCAATGAAGTTTGCATATTGTAAGTAAAGCGCGTGATTCGCTTCATGCGATTTACTTACAATATTTATTAATCTTTATAACCCCTTTTAAGAAAATTGCGCGTACGGATGAATGTGAAATTTGACACACGTAAAGCTTATGCGCAAGAAGTGCACAAAGCATATTTTTTAATTTGTCAAATTTCGATCACTGGGCGACCACTAGTAGTAATATTAAAAGTATGATATAGATATTATTAAAAGAATAAAATAGGCGTTGATTTAATGGAATACTTTAAAGTTAAAAAGTTTATGTAATAAACATGTCACGAGCAAAGTGACATTAGACCGTTAAACTACTTTAACAGTCTAATGGATAGTAATAAATAAAAATAAATTCAATTTTATAATCCGAGATAAGGTTTTAGGAATTTGTTACTCGGGTGTTGGTTCTCGCTGTATCCGAAGCTGAAAGTCACCGAAACAACTTCTTTCATTGAATGCCTGTGTCAGTAGAATAGAGCAGGCATGAGGCTATCGTGGTGCCTCTCTATCCAATTTCCTATGTAACTCTAAAGATGAATAAAATTCAAATGACCGTCATTCCAAATTAACAGCTTTTTAATAATTGCATATGCAAGTGTTTGAATTACATAAAAAAATAAATAAAATGTTTCTCAGTCTGTCAGTTTGTTCCAGCTAATCTCTAAAATAGCTGCTACCTCGATAGATTTTATCGAGACTTTCACGGGCAGATAGCTAATGTTATAATGCGTACATTTTATCACGGTATTCCCACGAAAACAAGCACTACATGACTGAAACCGTGGAGCTTCAGCTAGTGTTGAACTAAATTACGTCATTGCTAGCTTTTTTCTATATCAATTAAATAAGCAACATTCGATTTAAATAAACAAAGTTAATATTTTTTTGCAACCTCATTATTTTTCATGATGTACCGTTTCATCATCATCATCCGAGCGTCTGACCCAGTTGCGTCTTGCTTCGCCCGGGGTCCTCTTTCCTACATTTTCTCCTCCACTTCGCACGGTCGTAGGCATCCCCTGTAGTGAGACCATTGGCACGCATGTCATCCCTTACGACGTCAAGCCAGCACTTCTTGGGTCTTCCCCTATTACCGGGACCCGGCGGAGCTGACATGGCCAGACATTTGTTTCCCACGTAGCCCGGCGGTTGCCGCAAGACGTGACCATACCAACGAAGGCGACACTCTTCCAACTTGTCTGCAATGTCACGGACGTGAAGGCTGCCGCGGATGGGAGAGTTACACATCCACCGCGGCATCTTCATTTCCGTGACACCCAGCTCCTGCTTGTGTCGCTCCAATATTGGCCACGTCTCAATGCCATGACGTACCGTTTGTACCTGCTTTATTTGTTTGAATATTCCATTTATTTGTCTGAAGTTTTAATACTTATACTTAGTATTAGTAGTACTTCTTAGAAAAGAGATTAAAATAACCATACCCATGTCGTACAGATCGTATTAACAATTTAATAATATTTCACTGAAACGAAACGAGCTGATAGTTATAAATCGTAAAATTTTGGTCAAAGAAATTTAGTAAACAATTCAGAAAGTAACGTTTCAACTATTTAGAAACTTGAAATTTTGTTTTTAAATACCTTCCTTGTGCGGTAACATCTTCTGGCATAACATTGTAGGTACGTAGCTATGCTTAGACATCAATTTCTTTTAGCTACATTTTGTTGCCAAAATAGATAAATGCGACGTGACATATACGAACAAGGTGCTATATTTAAAGATCGAATGCGGCATTGGTTGGACAATTCACTATATATATAAAGCCCAGTCTATTAGCTCTACCACAGTCCATCTCGCTTAGCTCACTCCTGGCACTTGTACCAGTGTAAGCGACGCAATTTACAATCTACTGTAAGAGTATGGATACTGTGGGTACTAAGTACAGTGAAGAGGTTGTAATCCAGCACCGCAACCATGGTAACCTTACTTTTCGTCATACATGTAGACAGCAGATGTAATGTGAATTATATTATGACGTTCACCGATATTGTGCAATCAAAGGTTACTTTTTTCTTAAAAGGGAAACCTCTTTTGGGGCTCTGGATTACAACCGTGTAGCATACGCTTAAATCTCCTAGGATTTTATAACGTTATGAATTCTTATGGCTATGTTTATACAAAATTTATTATTATTAGACTAGATAAGCCCGTTTTGTTGATCATTGATAAAACAAATGACAAGATTGATAACACCAACAAATTGATAAAAAAAATGTCCGTATCAGTGGGCATTATTTTCTTACCTGTTGGTACAAATAGCTTGTTGCCAGTGTAGCTGTGTGCGAAGTTCATTGTGAAATAAAGTTTACAGTCGCGTGTATGTCTGATAACAGTGGTTGTTTTGATTTACAGCAGGAAGATGAGAAAAAGAACAAAAAGAAACAGTCCCCAGTGGATGATAGACCGGTGGTCCCTGCGCCCAGTGAAGCAATGCTTAACAGTAAGTGCTCATACACATAATTAAAATTCATAAAAACCCCATATTATTGTTACGTATCTCCCATACTTACAACTTATAAACAAACTTTTTCCAACTCACTCAATTTGTCTTGATTAATTTGATGAGTGTTCCATGACTCTGCTAGTGACTTCTCGAGGGACTTAACCAAGTTTGAGCTTTGTGCAACTTTTCTGATCTGAGCCATTGGTGTAGAACCTTGTTTACAGGATTGGGAATGCGGCTGGGAATAGTCCAATCTCCTATTGTCTTTATACTTGCAGGTTAAAGCTAGCTTTTCAATTCAATTTTAAGTTGACTGAAAAAATATTTAAAAAAATATTAGGTGGTTCACTACAATTTATAAAAAATCTGAACATTGAAACTTAAAATTTTATTATCTAGCACAGCTACTACAGCTACTTTTAAACCTATATTTCAAACGTTTTAACATTATATTCTCCATTGTTGTAAATTTTTAACTTACTTTAAAAACGGTGGTTCTTCTCTACTCATTCGGATATGTTTCGTATTTTGTTCTGTAGGCATTTAATTATTATTGTTTATTATATATTAATTAATTAAATTAGTTTGTAAATTTTACTATTAAATGATTTGTTTTTTTACATAATTAACGTTTTAAACAACAATAGAAACAAATTTGAAAGCAATTAGTATGCTAACTATATCCTTACGTTTGCCATAAGACGGAAAGAGGTGGATTAATTCGTCAGTTTCGAGTGGGTCTCGATAGCCTAGTAGTAAAGCGTCTGGCGCGTTAAGCCTTAAGCCGATGCGCTGATTCGAATCCAGTGCGAGACTGAATTTTTATTCCACTTTTAATTTGGGATAACTATACAACTTTAGCGCCCTACTAATAGAGTAACTACCTCGATTGTTAATAATGTGTAAACAAAAAAAAAGTGTAAACAAAAGTATACAACAGTTTTATAGCTATTGTGTACATTTGTTTTGTTTGACGAGTCAACACCATTGCCTTTGTTTACATGAACGTCCATTACACTATTCCGTCGTACATTTTGGTACCAAAAATCTTTTCAATGCCACCGAATAAGTAATCAACTAAGTAGGTTATGTTACTTTCAGTTCCATAGGTCTTAACTTAAGTAAACTGTATTAAGTAAATTAAGCCTGTCTTATGGGCACCTTTAAGACATGATTGATGCATGTCTCTGTTTTTCATTCAATTTATATAACTTATCGTTCTTAAAAAAACAACAGGAAATTTCTTCCGATAGGGTAAGGTAGAGGACTATTAATTATCTGCGCTTTGGACTTATAATAAACAATTATATTTGACTGCCTCGGTGCAGTGACTGCAGCGCTGAGGTCACGGGTTCGATTTTCGGGTCGGAACACATAAAAATAAATAAATCCGCCAGAGATCCGTAAATGTTTGTTTCGGAGTTTGGGTGTTTCCTATGTACAATATGCCATATAACATATGGTGAGGTCGCTTAGATTTTTATCTGTAAGACAAAAATCAAATAATTTATTTCTTTATTTCATTTTATAAAAAAAAAGGTTTTTCAAGTCTAGGCAATGATAGCCTTTTCCAACAAATCTAGGGAATACTTACGAATTTCAATTTATTTTAAGTAAACTATTTAATGTCTCACTTATGGCGTTATTTTTTTTATTTCAATCTCAATACAATCGCTCGTGATCCCGCGTACTTAGTGTTCTGTAAACGATCACTGCTTTAAGCAACTTTCACTATGGCTGGTCCTCGGATGGGTAACCACTTTGTGGCATTTATATTTGCGAGCGTTTCCGTGCTTCGGAAGGCACGTTAAGCCGTTGGTCCCGGTTGCCAGTAACATGGCAGTCGTTAAGCCAGTTGAATGCCTTATGGCGGCTTGAAAAATTTCAACAGAAGGTCGCCATAACCTGCACCTGTCCATTTCAACATGGCAATGGGCTCACCACCTGTTACGTGGGACAGAAAGCAAAGCATACGGTGAAACGTGGGCGTATAGTACGCCTCGGCCTACCCCTTCGGGGATAAAGGCGTGAAAGTATGTATGTATGTATGTATGTAATCTCAATACAATCAAATTCAAACGTCTCCAGTATGGGGTACACTTCAAAAGGGGTCTTAAAGGGTTATAAAGGGTCGGCAGCACGAGTGCTGCACCTCTGGTGTTCTAAACGTCCACTGCCTGCAGTGACCACTTTCCATCAGGTATGCTTGTCTGCCACCTCAGTGGTATAAAAAACCTTAGCTGACGCACCATTCGTTACTTGGGACTAGAATGCAGACGGCGAAATGTTGGCGTAGTATCCCTTTACCACCCCTTCGGGGATAGGCATGACATGAAGGCATGACTAATAAGTAAGAACACTCAGCTGACAAGTGCAAATAAATTCGAACTCATTTTAAATATATTTTTATCTTTTGATAATACAAAAGATTTGAATGCATTTCGGTATGATTACTTGTCCAGCGTTTGTTGAACGTTAAATGACTTTGTAGATGTTATCTAAAAAAGATAAGATAATCTTTTCACTGTCATAGCATTATCGCTAAGGCATCTGATAAGTGAGCCGTAAAGAATTAATGATATAAATTTATTGCAGACCGTATGTGTTTACAAAGATAATTTGTCTACTCTATGTAGATAACTTTTGGCTACATTATTACAAGGTCATAATGACTATGTCGCTACAAATAGCTCTTTGCAGAGTGACAATGAAAATTACTGGATGATTTTATAAAATCCATATCGTAATTGTAATGAAATAGGAAGGTATGTATATGAAAGTGTGCTTGAATTTAGAGGATAAGTGTGAGTGTGTGAGTGAGTGTGTGTGTGTTATGTCTAGTAGCCTAGTTTATGTCACCGAATGAGTGGTGCCGTGATATGCTGTGATTAATGGTCAACTTTGACATTGAATATGTCTTTTGAACTTGGAATCGAGCGAACGAGTCCAATTTCAAAAGATAAGTAACAGTGTCTAGTTTAATTAAATATCGCCATGATATTGCGAACAAATATCTCCGAGGAATTGCCTTAGGTTTATTTCCAGAGTAAAAATAACATTTTTTGACTTTTAAATTTGTCGGTACTAAAGCCAATGACAAAGATTCCTTTTCACTTTTCACTAATGACTCTTTTATAAACTCATTTCATTAATTGATTTTTAAATAGATTCGTTCCGTATCTTTCCTTGCGATTATTAAAAAATGTATAATGCTCCCATCTTTATACATTCTTCATTAATGTCGATGTCTGGATCAATGGGTTTGTTTTTTTTTAAATAAAGCCAATAGATTTTGAATAAAGTCAATTCTAATATTTTACATTTTAGTTTCTTATTAACCCCATACAAACCAACATGTCATATCATTCGGACTAACATACTTACATATTAAGTAAAAAAAAAAGATTCCTTTAGAAGTATCCAAATTCTGATTACTTATTTGGAGCCGGACTCTGTGTGGCGTGACTGCCCTGGTGACGTGCGTCGTACACACGGCAGAGCATACGCCCTCGGGCATGCCTTCGTGGGCAGCGTCGGGGGGTCGGAGCTGTCGCTGCCGAGTGGTGTACGAGCCATGGTAGCCAACAATTCTGCCTTTGAATAGCCCTCAGGCCTATCCTGCGACCCATTTGGGAAGGCGGAACACCGCAAGTCTTAGCTTTATTTTAGGAACTCACGTTTCAAAACCATAAAAGAAGCACAAATCAGTTTACAAATGACGGAGATATAAGGTACCAAATCAAAATACAGCATACTCGGGGGTCTACGCCGTTTTCGAAGTTCGTTCATGGTTAATTATATTGTTTGTTTTGTGACTGTACAATACATAATTTGAAATAGGTGCGAACACTAACAAACTACGCTTTTCGCGTTAAACAAATTTTCCGCTTGTAAATCTTAGTGAGAAGATTAACGGGAACGTAGACATAATAATAAATTATATTGCTTATGAGTTGCACAGTAACAGTGGGAGCTAATACCATTACTCTTTTTATTTAGCGGCGGCGTAGTCTCTACACTACACTAACTTCTAATTTTTAAAATAGTGGCCTACTCATCTTAATCTACTTCTGACAACTTCGAGATTTACTTTATACATACGTATGAAAGATGTAAGAAGAGAACCATAGGTTGTTTTCTAGTAAGGATACGTGGTCTCTTTCCATTTTATTGGCTGATTTCGGGTTTTATTAAACCTTTCCAGTTTGTGGTTCTAGTTAGTACTTACTATTAAAATAGACACCTTTATCTAATAAATCAGCCTTAATTATTGTAATGGTGGCTGATTTCATAGATTTTACGTTTATACGAGACGATACGATACGTTTATTGGTTCATTGACACTTGCGTTTTTACGTTTTAGTCAGTTGTCAGTTCGATCAGTCAGGTTTGTCAGTACGATTCATTTTCAGCTTAGTGACTATACTCATATCATACATTAACAACAACTGTCTGAACTTATTTACCAACAAATTAGCATTCAGAAACGGATAAAAACTATCATCCGTTTCTTTTGTTAGAATAGAAATCTCTGAACAAGCATGATAGACTTTATTTTTCTAATATCAAGACACGCAGTAGTGTGTTAGTTAAGAAGGCGAAACTCAAGTTCAATGCAGCACCATGTGTACCAGCATTTTTAATTCATTTTTTGTACATTAATTATTAGTTTTTTTAAACTTTACGCACAAATTTTCCACAATTACCGAATTAATCATGACATCGCTTGTCTTTCCAAACTTATATGAATATTTTGTGCTCCAAATAGACACAATTACCTATAATAATTAGATATAGCTATTACTTAGTAACAATAGAAGTTGCGAATAGAGAGCTTATAATTTATTTATTTATTTATTTTACACTTTATTGTACACCAAGAAATACATTTGTACATTGAGAAAGTAAGTAACGGGAACAGTACAATGGGCGGCCTTATCGCATAAAGCAATTTCCGATGGAGAAATTCGGAAGAAGGTAACGAGTGGTAGCTGTTTGGCGAACTAATAACAGCGAAATTTATACATATGCAATACAAGAAGATATTAAATATGTTAACCTAAATACTGACAACAATACATATATAAACACTTAACTACCTACCTAAAAATCTTAGGGCTATATTGTACATAGATGCATAACCATCATTTCACCGAATTACAAATAATCTTAATTACTCTAGGTAATTAAATACTAAAACTATGAGGATAAATAGTGTTCCTTTATCATAACCTTAAATTTTTTAAGGGTTTGCGCTCGTCGCAGCTCTATTGGAAGTTTATTCCACAGACGTATCGCAGTAACGGTGAAAGATTTATCGCAAAAAGAGGTTGAGTGTGATGGCATCCTTAGGATTAGGTTTTCCGATGACCTAAGACATCTTGAATGCGTCTCATGAAGGAACTTAAAGCGTTCCTTAAGATAGGATGGAGTAGAAGGGTTAAATAATATATTATAGAGTAGGGAAAGAATGTGAGCTTCCCGGCGAAGTCTTATTGGTAACCATTTGAGTTGCGTTCTGAACTGGGATATATGATCATATTTGCGTAATCCAAAAATGAACCTTATACAGACATTTTGAAGACGCTCAAGTTTGTCTAACTGATCCTCGGTAAGATCCAGATAGCTGACATCAGCATAATCAAGGATAGGTAACAGCAATGCATTTGCAAGCGCAATTTTGGTAACAATCGGCAAGAGGATTTGCAGTCTCCTTAATGAACCCACAGAGGCAAACATCTTACGACTCACTTCTTACACCTGCGGATCCCAAGACAGTCCAGATCGAAATAAATTCCCAAAATCTTAACACTCTCGCTGATAGGCTCTATCATACCATCAAAAGTAATAGGCGTAATATCTGTCCACACAATATTTGACAAGGTTCTGGTACTGCCCATAACGATCACCTGCGTTTTCAATGGATTCAGTTTGAGGCCATGAGTACTACTCCATTTGTTAATATGCACGAGATCTCTATTAATAACCTCAACAGCATCGTTTAAATGTTCAAGAGGTGCTTGACTGTAAATTTGTAAGTCATCTGCATATAGGTGGTAGGAAGAAACAATATGATTGGATATAGAATTAATAAAAATTGAGAAAAGTAGAGGAGATAAAACGCCGCCCTGAGGTACCCCAACGATAGTATTACACCAAGTAGAACTTGTGTTATCAATACTAATACGTTGCCGGCGACCACACAGGTAACTTTGAAGCCAATCAATCACTTTTGGAGAAATGTTAAGAGAGCGAAAGACACCAAGCAATATTTCAAAATCAACAGTGTTGAAAGCATTGCTGAAATCTAACAATGCGAGCACTGTCAGATTCCTCCATACCAGACCTAATCTTCTGTAATATTAACTAAGGCCGTGACGATACTATGAACAGGACGGAAGCCGGATTGAAAGGAATTGAGGATATTGTTTTTGCGTAGAAATGAAGTGACTTGGCTATGTACAAGTTTTTCGAGGACTTTCGAAAGGAACGGTAATATTGATATGGGACGGTAATCGGTGAAAGACAGTGGTTTAGGTTTTTTAGGCAAAGGAATTATTTGGCTGTTTTTCCAGGAGGTTGGAAAGACCCCACTAGTTATGGAGAAGTTGAATATGTAACATATTATTGGAAGGATTTCATTGAGGATGGGAAGGATCATATGCCGGCTGATACAGTCATCACCTGTTGCGTTTGATGTAATCGATGTATTGCTCTTTTTAACATCACAAGAAGTGAAAAGATCAAACACAAATGGTGAATAGCTGGGTTTTGGAAGAGATGAAAGAAATTTAATTGTTTGTGCTTTGGTTGTCCCATCAAGGTTGGAACAGCGAAATGTTGATTTAGTAAATCAATATTTAAATCTTTTGAGACTGTATCTTGACGTTTTCTTCCAACTATGGTTTATAATATGGAGCCGGAGACTGTTACATATTGTATGCCTCTGCCACCCCTTTTCACCATGTGTATTCCTGTCCCACATATGTGGTGAGCCACGTAATAGGTGGTGAGAGAATAGGGGTGGAGCCGGAGACTGGCCATTTGTAAATATTCGGTAAGAGTAATAATCAATATAAACAAAAAAAATAGAGTTAGTTTACCATAGGTTGAGCTATACCCAAATAAAAATTATAAAATCAATCAAAACATTATCTTATGTAAACACTTATATCGAACAGATAACATAAGCGAACGTTATGGTGTTTTTCCGATATATCTAGTTTCATTGACTTATTGCTAGATTGTTTTGTTACATAAATACTATGCCACAGATTGTGATTCGTAATTTAATAAAAAAAAACGCTTTTACCGTCCTTTTATTAGCGTGTCATAACAACGGAATACTGGTACTAAAATTGTAAATGTTCATAAAGAAACAATCCAAAACAAACGATTAATGAACATGCTGTTTCGCAAAACGTTACTAACCATTACCAGAAAAATGTTCTCCATATTATTCATTTATATTTCAGTTATATAATTATGTTGGTTGCAGTGACTTCCATTCCATTCCATTTTTTGTTATAAAATCCTAAGTGCCCTTGGACTTTATTATTTTTTGCTACTTAAAAGTTATTTAGGTTAAAATGTAAAGTCAATGAAAACATACGGATCAATTACTGTAAAATATATTGCAAAATTAAAACAATTTAAGCACCTATCGTAAAAAGAATAACAAAAAGGATGAATAAGGACGTAAGAATTTGCAAATTACGGTAGGCGTTTTCTGAATATTGTAACGAAAAAGTCTAAGAAGGAGGATTAGTCACGCACGCAATCATTTTCGTTTCGTACCTATTTACTATAATTCGGCATTATTATGGTTTGGTAATGGGTCTTAAAGCTATATGTACCCAGTTCCTGTTCAAGACAATCAATATTAGTAAATTGTTTGTTTATGGTAAAAAAGCGCTCGTAGCCCCGCTAACTCAGTGTTCTGTAAACGATCACTGAGTTAAGCAACATTCCCTATATGTGGTCCTTGGATGGGTGACGACTTTGTGGAATTTACATTTGCGAGCGTTTCCGTGCTTCGGAAGGCACGTTAAGCCGTTGGTCCCGGTTGCCAGTACGGGCCTTATAGGCGGCTTGAAAAATAAAATTTCAGCAGCGGGTCACCACTGACTGCGAATATCCATCATAAACATGGCAATGGGCTCACCACCTGTTACGAGGAACAAAAAGGCACACGGTGAAATGTGGGCTTATAGTATGCCTATGCCTACTCCTTCGGGGATAAAGGCGTGACATTATGTATGTATGGTCAAAAATAAATATCTAAGGCGACGTACGGCGCCATTTACCGGCACTTAGCTTAAGACGGAAAGAGGTGGATTTATTCGTCAGTTTCGCGTACATCTCGATGTTGTAGTGGTAACGCGAGAGAAAGTGGATAATGAGATAACAAGAATATTTCTGATGAGTCAGAACATATGTTCTAACTATATAATATCAGCCTATATTTTCAAATGCAAATATAGGCTGATATCATCCTGCGAGCCATTTCTATAGAATCAGATATATACTTATAGTATTTTATTCCGCGCTGTCAACAGAGGCACTTGCCAATAATAAATTTGAATACAGTCAGAACCTTGGGCTTAGATCTCCCATTTCATGATTCTGCCACAGGAAAGTTTTCATTTCATGATTTTATCATCGTAAATCGAACAAACCATCTGTCAACTAAATTTAAAGCTCAACAGGTGTTAGCATCCACATCATACTTACATTTTATTATTTGTAAATAATGTTATATTACCCCTTCTAGCCACATAATGAATACTTGCCAACCTTGCGATGCCAAACCGATTTACGATCCCTGAAACGCGTATAATGTGCTGTTAATATTGCGCAGACGATACTACAGTTAGCTGCTCATTGATCATTTACATATATTTGGTTGCTGGTTGAAATCTGTCTGTAAATGTAAAATAAACTGTGTTATCCATCAATGCAATACTCAAACTGCGGACATTATTTACATTTGTAACATTTTATACCGTTATGACGTGGTAGTTATCAAGTGAGGAAGGATTTTTGAGCATTCTCTCTTCACAAGGAAGTTACTGGGGTTCAAAGTTTGTGGATGTTGAATATTCAAAGCACATCTTTTTTTTAAACAAGCACACTTAACCGGCAAAGTTATCGGTACATAACTAAATATACCTTTAGTCGTATTTACTTATATGTCGGTGAAACTAGATTTTTATTGTTTTTCATACCAATAAGTCCAACTCAAGAGGTTTTTGGAGACCATGATCCCCGGGGTCCAAGCGGCCTAACCTGCTGGCGGTGCACCTGGTGAATAACAGACGAAACAACAATACAGGCGCTCTTATGCCATTGAGTAGTCAGACGGCAGTAGCTACCAATAATGCCGAAAGTCAGACGTCTAACGATAACTGCTCTAGCAGCCAAATAAAAGCGCACCAAGGGTTGGGAACCCTCCAGGTAGGGCTTGGAATCACTTTTTATACCTCACTAGTTGATGCCCGCGTAATGAAGCTTTCCCGTTCCCGTTTTGATATTTCTCTCTATTAAAACCTTCTTCAGAGTTTAAGGAATATTTAAAAAATAATAATCGAATTGGTCAAGCCTCAGGTCTTTTAGTTTTGCGCTTAGAAACATTTTTTGCGATAATTTTTTATTTATATAGATATTTCATTATAAAAGAAGTGCTCATGTCCGTTTCTGTTTACAAACATTTTAATTTGATCACTATTATCGGATTTAAACACATTTATAACTCTAATTCCATTATATCATCACATTAAATTACCAATTTCCGAATGTTTAGTTAAAGCTGTTTTTAAATAAAACTCTGAGAAACGTATATTCATAGATCTCTCAGTACCTATCGGTCAGTAGGTTGTAACGAGGTTGTAATTCTGGCATCGCGTGTTATTATTCTGCTCCTGGCTGCTTTAGAATCTAAAATTTCGAACTTCCGGCCCAGTAATTTAAATTTAATATTTTATCAGAATGAATGCGTTGGAATGAGAACAGCCCTGAATTCTTTAATTAAATTTAAATTACCTACTTATAAATCCGGAAGTTGGAAAAAACTTCTTTCTGAGCCGAGCGGCCCAAAGAAGATATTATAAGTAAAGAGTAACTAGGGAAAAGTTTAAATAGCCGTTTAAGAACATGACGTATTATGAATACTGAGGTAAAAGCTATCCGTAGGATTCATTTAATCCAGTTGTTTTTTTAGTTTGGAAAATAATGATTCGAATTTGGTCGGATTTGCTAGGCTTATCTTAATCTTAATAATATTATAAATTCGAAAGTTTGTATGGATGTTTGTGATGATGAAACTTTACAATAATATAGTTTATACATCAGAATAACACATATGCTACTTTTTTATCCCGGGAATAAGTTCCTGTGGGAAACGGGAACGGGAAAACTTTTCTACGCGGGCGATGCCGCGGGCGTCAACTAGTAGCTTTATAAATGCGCCATCAAGGGCGTGCCCAGGGGGGGCCAGGGAGGGGCAGCTAAACTGGAGATGGTTTCGTCTCCTACTTTTGTCGATAAAAGTAGAAAAATAAGTTTTTGCTATTTGTAATACACTATACACCTTTTAAAAATCTTGAGGCACTCCCCTTTAACTGTTTGTTAGCAGCGTTAAGGCGGACGTGAAATGACTAAAAAACACGATCTCTATCAGTTTAACACTGGGCGCCCCGAAGTAACTCCTCGCTAATCCTCAGTTCCCGGTAGAATTTGGCTATCACCGCGGCCTCTCCTAATGGTTTGGGCGTTATCCAGTTTCTTTGGAGTTTAGTTTGGATCCCGCTTTTTTAGACGATGAGGCGAGCGTAAAATTTTAAGGTCAAGCCGTTGTCTTGGGCCAGCTTCTGTAAAAATAGCGGGTCATCCAGCGTACTTTAAACATAGTTACCTATTTAAGAAATTATATTAAATACTAGTTGACGCCCGAAGCTTTTCCGTTCCCGTTCCCGTTTCCGACAGAACTTGTTCCTGGGATAATAAGTAGCCTATGTCCGTCTCCTGACTCTAAGCTACCTCCCCACCAATTTTCATCCAAATCGTTACACCCGTTGTTGAGCTATAAATAGTGTAACTAACACGACTTTCTTTTATATATACCTTTTACTACGTTTTAATTTATATGTATTTCTCATTTACTAGTGGACGCACAGCGGTTTAAACTAAATAACTGGATTAAATTACATCACTATGGTAAGACGTAAAACTGTTGACCGTCTGTCTTTAAAATTCTTCTTCAGTTAATTTAAAAAAAAAACTTTGTGAAAAAGGTTATTACGTTGTTAAAGACTATTTGCAGGACAGTATTGAAATCGGTCCGTCCGTTTGAGAGCTACGATGCCACAGACAGACACACTCACACACCGAAATCGACGTCAAACTTATAACACACATCTTTTTGCGTTCGGGGGTTTTAAAAACGGGTAACTTTAATCTGTCTGTAAATCCTGGGTACGCCCATGTGCGCCATCCAACACAAACAGAATTTTTCAACTCGGGACAGTAATTTCTGAGTTTGGTGTGTTCAACCACACAAACAAACTCTTCAGATTTATAGGTAATATTAGGATATATGAATCGCTGCATATGTTGCTACACGTATTGCTTGCTTGTTGCAAGCTTAAAACTTAATTCAGAACGACTTGACTACTTCAGTCAATTTTTGCTTTTAAATATTCGCTGTAAGCATGGAAAGGATTTTGTGAAGAGAACAATTATTGGAAATTTTTAAAAGAACCATTTCTATCTTTATTGATTCAGCATAAAGAAGTTGAGTCTTTTTGCTTTTATATTGAGACTTTTTGCTTTTCATGAAACAAATTTATTGTAAACACTTTTATTTGATACGATTCTATAAAAAGCCTAATTTCCGTAACAAAATTTTGCCATAAAAATACTAACAGGTTTTTCAACTGGTAATGGAATATTTAATTGAGCGATGCCGCAGTGTTGCTTTTATTGCCAACTCTTTGAAGATGTTGATGTTTTTGTTTTAAACAATCTTATCTAGATTGCCAAGGCTCAAAATAATTTAGTCCCGCGATAAAAACATTCACGTAAAGAGTTTAATCTTTTGTCAATAACCGAGGATGTATATGATGGCGAGCTAGGTGAATATTAGTGAAAACATGTCGTAGATATCAGTAGGTACGCTGTATCTTGACATGTAGTGAAAAATGAGATACGAATATTAAATATTTCTTGTAATTTTAGTTCGTTTGTGTTTTAGTTTTTCTTAGTTAGCTAATATCTGAAAATAACGATACTTATACTTTAGCTATATCTGAAAATAACGATACTTATACTTTAGCTATATCTGAAAATAACGATGCCGAAAGGTAATGAGTTTTGTAAGTACAAATTATATTTTTGTCATCACACTTGTACATAAACAGTTTCTAAACATACAGGTTATCTTGGCCAAAATGCCCCATATAAAACTCTCGAGCTTTCTTTTTGTAATAAAACCCAATGTCGGTAAGTAATTTAATTTAATTTATAGCACAGCACACGGGTCTTTCAAGTTCAAGCAAGGAGTTTACACGCAATTGAAAAATTGTCTCAAAATGTTATTTGTGTTAGTTATGTTATTGAAATTTGCAATCTCGCTTTTTGTTACTTAAATACTCAACTAATGTTCTTAGTTATAAATTTTAATAGATTTTTATATCAAAACGTCAAAATATTTTTTTTTTACACTCTGTAATGGCTGTATACCTACGCATTTGAAACATTTGTATAATCTGTGGCAAGAAACTAATTATTTGAAGTTTTGGCGGCAAAATGGCTGACACCATTTGCTTGTTGTAAATTATTTTCTAAAACTAGTGCATGTATCTTGTACTATGTGCGGGAGTGGTGGTTTCTTCGGCATAAAGGTTGTGTTCACGTGCTATAGTGAAAAGCAGTGATATATATGCAGTGAAATGCTTTCTTACCGCGTAAACTACACTGAAAACCAAAGTATAACAACCACTATTATACTGGGGTGAGACTGACCTTAACTTAAGACCGGACTAAGACGTAGAGGACGGGGACATTTTAAATAATAAGAGGATTGAAGAAATATGAAATAATTAAGATTTGGCTAAAAGGTCTTAGGAATCGGTCCATAAAATAATTGAAAAAAGCTAATTATTAATTTAATTTTAATTTTATAATTTTAATTTTGTAAATATTGATCTAATTTTATTTATTTACTCGCAAATGTGATGAAAAGCTATGTATGTTTCATGCGCAATAGGGGCATTACGAACCTCGACTCAGAAAGCCCGAAGTCGAAGGCTTCTACTAGAGCCTCGATCGCAATTTTCTACTTCCCGCCTTTAATACACAATGTACTATTATAACCTTGTTTATTGAAAAGAAAATATTTGTATACAATCCATTCCCGACCCGCTTTGTAACGGTGTAATTTTTTCAACTGAAACCTTTTTAGCGCTTTGTGCTTTTTTTATATTGGTAAAACAATTGAAGTTTCGATACGGTTACCGTTACCGACACTTCAGTATAATAGTAAGTATTTACATATACATAACAGCGTAGTCGATTAAAATTGTAATATAATCTAGTTTGTGATAATTTATAAAAAAGCATCATTTAAAAAAAGAACTTCCTGCACAATAAAATTGTCCTAACGATTGATATACATGTAATTATTAAATTTTTAATTTTTCCTTTTTTGTATAAAATTAGTTTGAATAGAGAAAAGTAGTGGACACGTTAGTACACCTATAAGTGTTTCTAACATCCGGGTATTTTTTTCATACGTAAAATGGGCATAGGATATAAGTACACAATACATAGCCGCACTTTAAGGATTTTTTGTTGGCGTCGATTATCGAACATGATGCTCGGTTCCCGTATATTATTTTTTAAAATCTAATATTTAGTTCGTGTTTTTATGTTTAATAATGGTGGACTTTTTGACATAAAGAGTTCGAAAATGTGCATGAGTAAAGGAGAGTGATATGTTGCAGTCAACAGCTTTGTGTTAGTGCCATAGATGGATTCAGTAAAGGTTCTGCTGCTTTACTAAGGCAAGGACTTAGGAATGGACATTAGATCGACAAAGTACTATATGACACATGACATAAAACTAAGAATGAACTGAGTTTCCTTTGCCTGCTTTTTTTTCAGAAAACCTTTTAAATACTTTTATAACATTTGCTATGATTATTGAGAGTAATTGTGAGGGAGTTTTGGCAGGAGAGTGACAAGTGCGGACGCTTGCTGTATATTATTTTCTAAAACTAGTGCATTTATCTTGTTTGATGTGTGGGAGTGGTGGTTTCTTGGACATAAAAGTTGTGTTAACGTGCTATAGTGATAGACAATGATATATATGCAGTGAAATGCTATTTTCTCTCTTGACGCGAAAAGTCCACTGAAAACCTCAGTATAAGAATCACCATTATACTGAGGGCACGGACAAGGACCTAGGACTGAGGACTCGACATCGACAAAGACTGGACAGGACTATATACTAAGAAAATATAAATACCGAAGACTAGGCTGTATGGACAAAGTTTCCTTTGCCTGCCCAATATGGGCGAAGATTACCAAAAAAAAATGAGAGTAATTGTGTAGCCATTCATAAAAATAAATCCAGGATTTTCTTTTTAAAAAAAAGGTGCACTACGAAAAAGTTATCATTCCATTTCATAAATAAGGTGAAAAATTATATCTCACTGCTTCTTCGCCAGTGACGTGCTGCGACCTTCCGCCGGTTCGTGGCACCGATTTAATCCCGTCGTTTATTAGTTTTAAAATACATGTATGAAAATTTGCTTGATTGATTGACATATTATTTATTGATGGATGATATTATATCCTTCCTCGATAAATCCAACACAATAATAATTTTTCAATTTGAATCAGTAGTTCGTGAGATTAGCGCGTTTAACCAACCAATGAAACAAACTTTTAAGCTGTATAAATTAGTATAGATATAATTAGTTAACACATTTTTAAGTATTACAGTCACCGATCAATTACATTAATTTATATTATAGCCACTGAAAATTATAAGTACTAATATAGTAATATTTGACTTATGCTTATTTATTTCCTGAGGCTCAATCTCGTCAGCTGCTGCCAATTTCTAACAAGATTAATCTATTTTAATAACAAGTTCTGGTTTTGCGCATACCCAAATATGGCCAACGATCAAAGCAAATGTATGTCCGTTTGCAGGATTTTTATATAAAAAAAATAACGACAGAATTAACTAAAGCTACTAATGATCGTCCATTGTTCCAAATAAAGATTGCGCTTCTCGTATTAATATATAGATATGCCAGGATCATAGTGGAAATCAGTAGTCTTTGCCTAGGGGGTAGGCAAAGGCATGAATCGAAATTGTAATATTCCTAGTCAGGTCATAAATTCTGTCACATGTTTAATATAAAATAATTGAAACAAGTTTATTCATTATGTAACCATTTATATACCAAAATGAACTTAACAAAACATAGATTCTTATGACAATAAAGTTTATTCAAAATTACCTCCATGATTTTAAATACAGGCCTTCAATCTGCGCGGCCAGTCGTCTATCGCAGCACGAACGAGGTCCATGTCAATATCGGCGGCTGCCTTAATCAAGGATGTCTTGAGTGACTCCAAATTGGCATGAGGCTTTGAGCACGCCTTTTCCTCCAAGTGTTGCCATATCTTGTAATCTAACGACTCAAATCTGGACTGGAGGAGGGCCAGTCTTCGTGCCGGATGAAGTCGATTTCACGCGCCGCCAGCCAGTCTTGTGTGCTCTTCGCTCTATGAGCTGGCGCCGAATCTTGTTGGAATACCCAGTGCCTGTTATTGAACATGGTATGAGAAACAGGTTCCACAAGGTTCGTCAGAACTGTATTTTGATACACAACTGCATTCGTTTTTACACCTTTCTTACAAAAACGTACCTCTGTTAAGCCCTAATAAGAAACTGCCAACCATACTATGAGCGAGGGTGGAAAATGACCTCGTTGGACACGCGTAATACGGTTGCTGGCTTTTTCACTACTGTGTGCGTACACCTTATCATTTTGTTTGTTGTAGCTCTCTTCTACGGTAAAAATTTTTCATCCGAAAAAAGAATTTCCCAATATTTTTTTCCCGCGTACCGCTTCAACAAAGCGCGGCATCTCTTCAGTCTCAGGTCCATTAGACGAGCATTTAAACGATGTCCTGTTTTTCTTTGATATGACCGAAGCCTTAAGTCTTCATTTAACACCCTTTTCACCGTGGTTCTGCTTAACCCCATCTGAAGGGCCAACAGTTTCTGCTTACGTTTGGGATTTCTTTGAATTCGCGCCTTTACAGCTTTTATCACTGCTGGAGTCCTAACAGACCGAGGGCGACCACTTCTTGACCTGTCATCTACACTAGAGTCTTCATTGTATCGTTTGATGGTACGATAAACGAATCTTTTGGTTATATTCAAATTTTTCAGTATGTCAAAAATTTGAATTGGCGCGTAACCGCAACGATGCAACGCAATAACTGCAACACGGTCTTCTTTAAGCGTCCACTCCATATTTAAAAATGAGTAAAATTCTAAAAAGTATACATTTTTATTTTCATGAACAATTCGTAATTCGAATTCAATAAACTTTTTTGTGGCCAGCATTCTAAAAGAAAAGTTTTTACTGTGTGACAACTTATGACCTGACTAGGTATGTATGTGTGGCACATTTGGATGTCACTAACACCTAACACTCGTAAGTGATAAAGAGGTATTACTCTTATCTATAATCTAAGTAAAGCTTTCAAAGTAAGTAGGGTATTAATTTCCACTTTAGTGTCCTACCTAGATAAATAATAAAATAATAAAGAATAAGAAGATAGAAAACTTCAAAGTTTGTTCTAGAACAAACTTTGAAGTTTTCTATCTATGTATCATCAACTGACTACGGCACTGAGTGAACGAGGCGCTAGAGCGAGATAGCAAATTCCTAATTAGTAAAAAAATCTCGAATAAGTATTTAAGATTTTTTATATATTATTATATTAAAACATAAATCTTATAAATTGTTATTAAATTGAAAAAAAATCTCGGTTTTGGACTTATAAAAAAATCTTTATAGTAACTTTGATAAATGAACAGCGGTACCTACAACTATTTTTAAAAAAAGTTATTCAGCTTTGATTCTTATCAAATTAAATAAAGAAAATCACTGAGTGATAAACATAAAAAATTGCGCTCAAATAAAAAGAAATATGCACGTACCGCGCTAAAAGAAGTTTTTACTTCAAAAAACCCTTTTAGCCGGTATAAAAGTTATGTCGACCTATTCCACTTTGATATTTATTACTGTTGTGACTAAAATATTGCAAACAGATTACGAGGTGAAAACATTTTTGGTCGACAGACTAATTACATAGGTAGTAATAAAACGTGTAGAACTAAATCGTTTGCTAACACGAAGACATGATACATACTCGTAGTCTGGAACGTTTCAACCGCACGTAATGTCACGAATAGTATTCAGTTGACATCTTGACTGATATATGATGTGTGTTGTGGACTGTATTGGGTTCAATGAAAGATAGTAGATAGTTAAGATGTATATTGGTCCTTATGATATTATTGACAATCTTGAGGCAATTGATTGCGCTGTAACACGCTAAGCGGCCCCTTTTTATGTAATCGCACGGCTCGCAACTAGCGGCCCTCGTCGTGCAGCTTCAGTAGCCACTCCGCGTAGGCAGTTAGTAGCTCATGGTCAGCTCCTCGGAAGTTCGTACCGTTATCCGAGTACATAATCCGTGACCAGCCCCTGCGCGCAGCCATTCTCCGTAGTGCCATGATCGCAGAGTCCGTAGAGAGAGACTGCACCAGCTCTAAATGCACGGCGCGCGTCAGTCTCCATTCATCCAGCCAAGGCGGGAGCGTATCCAGTACACGCTGCATCTTGACCGCCGCGTGCGTGGCGGTCAGAGAAGTACAGATGAAGGCGGCGTCGTCGGCGTATAGCGCCAACATCGCGCCATCTGGCGCTGGGATATCGTCGGTGTACTTCGCGTAGCACACCGGCGATAGGCAGCTACCCTGGGGCACGCCGGCCCTGATGATGCGTTCCCCGGACAGGACGCCGTCCACGATGACCTGGAAGCGTCTGTCCTGGAGGAAGGTGGCCACAGTCTTGACTATTCGTCGCGGAGTAGTAGACGTGGCCAGCTTGTAGATCAGGCCGTCGTGCCAGACGCGGTCAAATGCCTTCTCCATGTCGAGGAGTACTGCAACACCGTGCTCTCTCTTGTTGAGGGCGACGGTGAGATGATGCAGTACCCTCGCGAGCTGCAGCGTGGTGGAGTGTTCGGCTCGGAAGCCGAACTGCTCGTTGCGTGGCTGGATGTGTGGTGTCAGGTGCAGGAGTAGAAGCTTCTCGAAGACTTTCGAGAGTGTCGACAGCAGCGTAATAGGCCGATAACTTTCGGGCTTCAGTACATTTTTCCCTATACCTAATACGTTTTCTACGCTGTAACCCGCTATGCGGCCGCTTTTTATGTAATCGCACGGCTCGCAACTAGCGGGTCGTACAGAGAGGTCTCGTGCGCGCTCGGCCAATCAGAGCGCGCTAGGTTCGGTGGCGCTCGGTGACGGCTCGCAACTAGTGGGACTCTCAGAGAGCCCATTGTGCGCGCTCGGCCAAACATTGTTATGGACGCAACGACGATCGCAACAGAAATGATCCTGGCGCGCGCAGGATCATTTCTGTTGCGATCGTCGTTGCGTCCATAACAATGTGGATGTTGAAGAATTGAGTTGATTTTCTGTGTTATAAGCAACATATCATATTTGGTCAAACACCCTTATTTGTTGTAATTTTTTTTATGATTGTAATTCGAAATTAATAGCATATGAAAGTATATACGATACTTACATAAAAAAGCAATTTTTATTTTTATCTCCGTTTGGCTGTTTGTTCCTAACAGGCTTATCTCTGAAACCGCTGGATTCATTTTAACGGGATTTTCGGTGGTAGGTTGCTGATGTTATAAGAAGTAACAGGCTCATCTTAAGCTAAATTTTATTCCCATTGCGTGTTGTCCCACGCGAACAGGAACTACGTAGAACCCGTAAGTTATAAATAATTATAAACAATTTCAAAACTTTATTAATTTAATTTGACCAATATTATGGCAGTATATAATTTACCGTAAAAAAATATTACCGTAAAAACGTATTTTCCAGAAAGTCCCTTATTGTATAAGTAATATTGTAAACTTATAATGAAGTATAAATTTTATTATTACTTAATTCAATCTAATTACGTTTATAATACTAATTATGTAACTTTGCAGTTATATGTGACTAATAAACCGATAATAAAATTCTCATTAGGCGTGTATTTTGTATTTCATGTCAATCCAAGGATTAAATATGAAGAAATTTTGAGTTTTAACCGACAGTTTGTATTGTTTAAGATCTCCGAACGGCATTCGGTCTGTTGGACCGCGACAGCGATGGGCACGTAACACCTGCGGAGTTGCAGTTCATGCTGCGGAACTTAGGAATACAAGTCAGCGATGATCTCATAGGTGACCTCATCAAAGACGCCAGTAAAACTGGTAAGTAACCTATTATATATCCAGCATATCATTCAGTTCAAAATCAATTCAAATGGTCCACAATAATACCTTTTGGCAATAATTCTTAATAATGATTTTCTATAGATACTTAAATGTAACAAAATTAGTGTGTGTGAACATGATGACCTGTAATTCAGGTTTTTATTACCTATCACAGACAGCGCCCAAAATTCAGTTGTTTTTTAATGATTTTTTATTTAAATTTAAATTGGATTGACCCTAAATTGTTGTAAGTAGTTTAGACAAGTAAGTTTTTGAAAATCTTTAGTCTAAATTGTTTATTCTTCTTAAATTCAAGAGTAAAAAATTAAAATAAATCAAATTGAATAACATAACTCTCTTTTCGTCTTAGCGTATTCCCAATTGATTCCAAACCATACTTGGATTTGGAGCCTGGGATCAGCTTTTAGGCGGTCAGGAATGGCTATGGTTTGACTATTTATTTTCAGCATTTTTAGGAGCGACTGCCATCTGACCTCCCGACCCCGTACGAAGGGGTCGCATGAACTCCGGAGATCTTGGTAAACAACTGAACTTACAGGAATAAAAAAATCCATTCTG
Source organism: Thumatha senex (assembly GCA_948477245.1). Classification (NCBI taxonomy): domain Eukaryota; kingdom Metazoa; phylum Arthropoda; class Insecta; order Lepidoptera; family Erebidae; genus Thumatha; species Thumatha senex. The sequence goes on from OX419735.1 coordinate 13,273,458, forward strand.
ATTCAATCTACGACACCCATTTTCTCACTCACTTTCAGTTATGTTGCATATATTTTTTTGTTATGTGACGTTTTGACCAGGTTGCTCTGGTTGTCCAGGCTGACTATGATTGTCTGAGAATCTGTTTGATTGTAGACTTCTGAGTTCAATCTACTGACACTGTCTCTGTCTAATCACAACTGTCTCTAATCGCAAAGCTAAAGGAAACGTACCGCAAGACAGTAAAAGTTATATTAGGTAGTTAGGCATAAACAGAAACTGAATTTAACTATAATAGTTTTCTTTTGTTCGTCTATTCACTTTGCTTGCGGTTGAATTTTACATGTCAAAGAAAAGTACAAAAACACAAATTCTACAGCAATTGCCAGTAAGCAATAATTGTCATAACAAGTACTTACCACAGAGCAAGGAATCATTCACTCGCACACTCGCTCTGCTAGAGACGCTTTAGTCTATATATTTTATACAACCAAGCGTGTAAAAGGGCGTCACCCATTACTCATACTATTATCTCATTACTTTAGACGAAAGGCATGCAACTGACAGGCCTCGTGTGCGATTTTAGCTTACCGCTGAATGTAAACTTTGCACGCGGTATTATTATTAGTTTCGTCTCTATCAGGGTGTGAGCGAGAGGGAGCGAGCAACATTCCTTGCTCTGTGGCCAAGTACCTACTTACAAGCTTATTATGTAACGAGCAAATTTTGAAACACGTTCTGAAAAAGTTTTGGAAAAGTATTTCACAAAGTAAGAACTAAGAACCTCATAAGATGGACGTAACAACTTATGTTAGAATATGAACCTCTTCACGTGTTAGTAGGCATATTGCACCAAAAAAATGGAGTTTGTAATCAGTTTAGTCATATCAGCTAAGAAAGCTCAGTAATAATAGTCAGTAGGTAACTGGCACGTGAGGTTATAACCTATTACTATGCAACCAGTAAGAATAATAGGGTACCTGTACTTAAAATATAATGTAGGTACTATCAATGTTGATATCAATATACATGTATTATACATATATACCTTCCTCTTGAAGCACTCTATCTATTGCTCAAAATTGCATTAAGATTCGTTGAGTACTTTAAAATCTGAGCAAACAGACAGCGGATGCGACTTCATTTTATATCATGTAATGATTAAACTAAAATGAGTACTTAGTTAGTAAAAAACCTGTTAAACTTTTAGTCTACTAGAATTTCAAATTTTCGAGTATGTATGACCTTGTAGAACCAGGCATCTTTCATCTCTACTCTATCAGTACTATTATTATAAAGACAAACGTGAGATGTTTGTTACTTCTCCTAGGCCTAGACCAGATCAATTTGTTTAAAATGTGGTGTGGAGATAGCTAATTCCCTATATCCCTGTGGGAAATAAGTATGAGAGTCTTCACCACGCGTGTAGAGCCCCTGGTATTCTTAACTAACAAATGAATATAGATGAACGTATTTTAATTATGATAACAAGTTATAACAATGTTCAAGGCCACTTGTGTATCTCACAGCATGTTTGTCTATAGCGTCGCTATATCTATTGATAAACATTGAATGACATACTTTCATTTTACAGCCACCAAGATTAGACAAAATAATAGATGAGGTAAATACAGGATGTCATTGTTAAGTGTGTGCATGCAATTATTTCATAAATAAAATCACTTCGAAACTTGTGCGACGTAACTTTGGCCGACCGAAAACGTAACGAAGTAATACGCAATATAGCAGGTTGAAATGAAGTGCTCCGTTGGTTTGGACACGTCCAACGAATGAATGAGTAGACTGCTCAAAAACGGAAAGGTCAAAAGTACTCGTATACCCAGACGTGCATGTATGAATAGATTAATGAATTTGCAAGAAGCCAAAGAAGTATGCAAGGATCGGATCGCGAAGCCTGGCGATTTTTCCTCTCTGACTGACCCTGTTAGGGACACAGAGAAGTACGAACCGAACTCGCCCACCGAGGCCGCGAGGGTTCCGTAAAATACGTTTCTTGCGTCATAAACTGCCATAACTATTTGACGCGTAGCTCCATTCTTCCCCGATTCGGATTTTCACTTTGTCCTCTAACTTCTCCCAAACCATTCAACACTATTTGATTAAATTTGACCTATAATACGACATCTAGCCATAAATGGTTTAGAAAAAATAAAATCGAAAATCGGACATACCAGGGATGAATAATCACCGAAAAGAAAATAGACATCGACAAAAGAACACGAAAAACGGCAAAACGCTTCTTCGCTCCATTTAGACTTACCGGGGACGGCAAGTGCACCTAATTTACGTTTACTTAGGTCCGTATTCCAAAACGTTACTCAATACTCAATCGACGCTTGAGAGTAGATTTTATAAGGCAAAATCTAGCCTCAAGCGTTGATTGAGTATTGGAATACGGCCCTTAAAGTTTGATTTTTTCACAGCTTCTAGAAACCGTAGGCCTGAGTACGTTCTAATTTCAAGTCGATACCCGTTCCCAAGATAAAGGGTCTTGGGTCTTGAGTTGGTTCTTAATAGACACGGATTTACGGAAGGACGGACGGATAGATAACAAAGTGATCCTTTGACGATTTCGTTTTTTTTCCTTTTGAGCCCTAAAAATATCAAAATTGTACAAAATATGTTAGCGTGATATTACCCATTTTGCCTATGTAAGTTTCTCATTCTATACTTAAAAATATAAAGTTGAAATGTTTATATATATCATCACGCGAATACTCTGGAAAATGAAGCAGTAATCATAAATGTCAACAAATCAGTCAAATTTTCATTCATTGTTGTAAAAATAATAAACCCCGTGATTAAACGGGTGCCGCGGGGCTTCGAAATTGTCACGGGCGAAGCCGCAGGGGTAGGCTTGTATTAAATAAATTATGAACGCAATAACAATGACTTAAATGTAATAAGAAGCTTTAATTTGTACCTAAATCAAAAGAATAATCTACAAGATTTAGTAGAAAATTTTCTATATCTACCCGCTTTCAATGTAAGTAATAAGGTTTTGATTTGCATATCTTAGTAATCGATTTGAGGAGGAGGTTCTGAATTCGATTGATATTTTATTATTCAAGTTTTTCTTATAAATTAATTTCTTATATACTATTTGTAAAAAAGAAACTTCCACCGATCAACTAATATCATGGAAATTGTACCAAAAGATTTTTGATACAATTTCCATGATCAGTCACTAAAATGCTTTTGCCTATCCCCAAACGGGCAGGTAAAAGCATTTTACCGTAAGTGCGTATGTTTCACAAATAAATTATTATCATACACAAACTTTACAACCCCTTTTCTCCCCTATAGGGGTTGAATTTTCAAAAATAATTTTTAGTGCACACCTACATCACTTAAGAAATATTTGTGCAAATGTGATTAATTTCTAGAATGATTCTAGACAGCGGTTTCAGCTGTGCGTTGATCGATGAGCCAGTTTGTCTCTTCTTTTACGAGTATATATACATATTTAGATTTATATCATTTAACTTTACCGACATATAATGAAAAAGGTTCTAAATATAATAATAAATATAACTACTTACCAGTTTGTATAATTATGTATATTGTATAATTATACAAACAGTGTTATCTATAGGAACATCATATAACTTTGAACTAATGCCAACACGACACGTGTTCCTTGGCATAAATTCCTTGTCACGTTGCATATTGATATGTTTATCGTCAAATACCTGCCTATCTATCGGTCGATAGTAGAGCCAGAACATGCAAGCTCTTGCACAGAGGGCTACAGACAGTAAAATTAAACTTTGTTTATATTGTGCTCATAAACAAACTGTCATATTCTAAAATTTATTACAGGAGTTTGGCACTGAATGTGCCTAAGGTATGAAATAAATTTCGTAGATATTTTAGTAAATTGTCTATCTATTTTAAAGCAACTTCCCTTATTACAATGTATTTCGACCATTGAGGTAAACAACCAACGATTTCGGCCTATCAAATAATAAAATTTTTGATATTTTTGGTGAATTTCTCCCACCTTTTATAAAACTAAAAAGATAAAATAATATTCAAAAAATTACTTTGTTTTTCCATTCATCGATAACACAGTATAAAAACTTCTTAAACGCAACAATGTAATGACTCTATATACCTAGTCTACCATTAATAAACAAAATTGATTAAATCGATGAAGCAGTTGATGTAGTGGTTACAGTTTGATGGCGTGCGCACGTATCGTGGGGGGTTTCCGGTGACCCTCTAAAGTTTAAGGTCAAAGGTTGTAGGTTCTTTGGTACCTGAGTAACGACGTCATAGGACGGTACATGTGAGGCACATTGTGTCGCGTAATGGATAATCTTCCATTTAATCGCCGCTCTCTCGGGTCCGTAATCGCCTATAAACTTCATTACTTTCTAGCAGATTTACTCAGGCGAATTGTAATGTTAAAGACCGCGGTTTTGCCCGCGCCCTGAATTAGATCCTTGTTATGGTAACCTGACGATTTAGTCACGGGAATAGAAGACAAATAAAACAATATTTTTTTTATTTATAATTTAGACTTATACGTTTATAATTTTATAAATAGTCTTCTAGGTCTTATAATCATTTGTAACCACGACATTTGTAATATACAAGTTTTATACCTAACTGACTACGTTACTACATCATAAAACACTTTTTTTACAGCATAATAAAGGATTGAATTCATTATATCGTTGCATGTGTTCGCTGCATACATATTTTCAAGTACTTTTAACGGATCGGATGTACTGTTCGAGGTCATATTAAACTTTGATAATTAAGTTTCAAGAATTACCTAAACTTTTCTAATCAGGCCGAGAGAACTGAGATTATATTTATTAAGAAACTTATACTCCTAGATATATATATTAACGCGGAATATGATAAAATATATGTGCTTACTGATATCTAAAAGTCCCTCAGTCCACTAGGATCAATTGGGTCGAACGCAAATTAAGTTAATACCACTCAGATCAATGGCATTGGGTATATCTTTCTCCATTCTAAGTAACATTATAATAAAATTGACTGTTATTGCATTAAAATACTTAAACAACAGCAGGTACTTTATATGTTATTAAAATATGCACTTTGAGTAAGCAAAATTAAAATCGAAATTCACTTGTAACATAATTTGTCGGGTGCCTTGAACTGCCTTGATTTATCGTTAGATTGTGAACGCGAAATCGCCACCCTCTCTTCACTACCTAGTGTACCTACCATCGGCACCCTGATAATCGCTTGATCCAATCAGATTGCGCCTGCTAGGGCTTAGTGGCGAGGTTGATAGCCTAACACGATACAAAGGCAAGGTAGCGCCATTCATCAGCCTTGATTTATACAGTAGTCATGCGTACCTACCTAAAGCCATTCTATAAAGAATCATGATTCAGCATTTCCTTCTTTTAGACCCAGCGATTCTACCTACGTAAGACACACGGAATACATTATATTCACATCAGTTAATTTTATCATTTAAATATTTTGTTATAGACATGTAATGAGAAAGGGTTAATGTCATGTATTTAAAAGTGCGATGAATAAAATTTGAATGTTGAAGAATGGAAAGCTTAGGCAAAGTCAAAAAAAAGATGGATGGAGTGTGTAAGGAGCGATATGAATATGAAAGGAGTAAATGAACAGATGACTAATGTTATTTACATATGAAGACCACGTGAGCAGATTGCTCAAAAACGGAAAAGTCAAAAGTACTTGGATACCTAGATGTGTATGTGTGTGTGACGCGTGTATGAAGCGATTGATGAATCTTGTTAAATCGAAAGACGTATGCTTGGATCGCGAAGCCTGGCGATCTGTCCTCTCTGACTACCCCGTCAGGAATACAGCGTGAAGATAATTAGTTACTAATGTTATTTTGGGGTACGAGATGAATGTTAGAAGGAGAAATACTGCTCCGATCCCAAAAAGTAATTTGTGGCCCGAGGGGGTATGCAGTGGTACGGTATGCAGCCTACTGTACCCTGTACATTTTAACAGTTGTATTCGGTCTCACGTAATAAATGGTAAATATATTGCCGTGATAAACTAAATAGAGGCAGATTCAGGTTATACCGTTCTTAAGTTACTTATAAAGACTTAAATTTTTCTTAACAACAAAATGAAAAATACGAAGGAAAGTATAAGACTTATATAAAGTTTGAACAATCTAAATCGTCGTAAGAAGTGAAACTTCTTTACGACGTTTTTTTACAGCTATAAAATTTCTCTCATACGTCGATATAGAAGTTTCATTTATGATAAAGAAGTTTCACTTCAAAACAACATGGCGCGTAACCGAAAAACGTGACGATTATTTTTTATTACAGCTATAAAATTTGTCTCAAAGTCGATAAAGAAGTTATACTTCAATAATATAAAATCCCTTAAAACGTCTGCGTGCACCTGCCTTCAATATACATTTGTATTCATTACTTACAACATTAAATTTAAAGTAGATCATTAAGAAAAATCATTTGCTTTTAATTATAAGCAAATATTATACATTAACGTATACTGTTTATAAGCTTGAGTGAATTGTAATATTTGGTAAACAATATAAAATTATATTTGGTATGGGCTTAAAGGTCTATAATAAAAGTTTATGAATGACCCGACCCGGTGTGAGTTAATACAAAACATTGATAATTATAATGAGTCTATAATTAGGCAAAGTTTATGTTGAGCGGAGGGTAAACTGCTTACGTCATCACTTTAATGATCTACCAGTCAGCTTAATTAAGATTTAACGACTAAAGCCTTTTTGTTATTGTCACATTACATTTAAAGACACGTTGCTTGGCAACAATTATGTTAAAATAAAAGGTTTCCCTTAAAAATTTAGTATCCTACAATCCATGTATAGATTCTATAATCACTCGATGTATACTTATTTGTTAATAGGTGACCCCTTAATTCCCTTCGCACCTATTTAATCCCGTCGCTTATAAAATCTACAATAGTGCATACAAATTTGCCCGATTCGTCGACATTTATGATTACTGCTCCGCTCCAGGGTAGTAGCGTGATGATATACTTATAGGCTTTCTTGATAGCTCCCCAACAGAAAAATATTTTTGAAATCAGACCAGTTGTTCCTCAGATTAGCGAGTTCAACCAAACAAACAAACAAATTAACTCTTCAGCTTTATAATGTTAGTAAAGTTCGTTTTAATTATGAAATATTCTGAGACCGATTTATTGTACTTTACTGGGTTGAAGAACAGAGGTTAAAGGCCAGCCATGAGTCTTATAGGCTATGATAATAGCCCTCAAACTTCGGCTATCCCTATGGAGTTCCGCCGAGTGAATCGGATCTATAGAAGCCAAGTACCAATCCGCCTAGCCTCTATGTTAGTTCATGTGAATACAACTGCATAAGTACATCAGTAAACCTTTATACCAGACTTGGTGAAAGACTATATCAAGTCTTTGCTCTCGATAACACCCATCATTACTCAGCAGTGTGTCGGTGACATAACGGAATGTCACCAATTAAAGGACCGTGACGTTAGCATGATTACGCATACCCCCAAATAACCCGACATTAATCTAGACATACTGAAATATACATTTGACTATTAAGTTTTAACACCATTATTTATTTGTCGCGGTGAAAAGGCAATCAGGCCTATCCGGCGATCCGGTTAGAAACTTGTAGTGACAAGGCGGAATACCGCGGCGAATAGTGTGTGGAAAACATCCCGTCAACAAAAAAAATCTATTCAAACCTACATTTATACAATGACTAGCTGACCTGTCGGGCTTCGTCCGTGACATACTTCCAACCCCGTGGCACCTTACTTTTCCAAAAATGTATGAAAGTTTCCCCGATTTGTTGACAATTATGATTACTGCTCCGCTCTCCTATGTAGTAGCGTGATGATATATAGCTTAGAACCTTCCTCAATAAATGGGCTATCCAATATAAAAATAATTTTTCAATTCGGTAAAGCCGTTCACGCGTGATGGCGTGACCAAGGGAAATACGGATTCATTTTTATATATATATAGATATTCTACGCCGTAGCCATGCGACCTTAACACTAAGATCCAAAATGGCACAGTAATATTATAACTTTCTACATAATAACTCCTTTTATTCATAAAGAAATATATAACCATTGTAACAAAGCCTAGGCTTTGATAGTGATTTAAGGTCATGGAAATAAGAAAAATATAACTTAAAGTTAGCTACGGACTTTATCTCGTAGACCTGCTACGTCGTAGTGTAGCAGGCCAACGTAGATAGTTAATATAATCTAAATATAAAATAAATAAATAAATATCCATCACGCCTTATCCCCGAAGGGGTGGCAGAGGCATATTATATGCCCACTTTTCACCGTGTGGATTCCTGTCCCACGTAATAGGTGGTGAGCCCATTGCCGTGTTTAAATAGACAGACGCAGATTGTGGCGACCTGCTGTTGAAGGTTTTCAAGCCGCCCATAAGGTCTTCAACCAGGCTTAACGACTGCCATTTTACTGGCAACCGGGACCAACGGTTTAACGTGCCTTTCGAAGCACGGAATATAATCTGTCTATTTATTTATTATAAAGCTGGAGAATGTTTCTCAGGAACTTCTGGTTCAAATTGAAATAAACTATGTTGGATAGCCCATTTATCGAGGAAGGCTATCCTACTAATATTATAATCTTTTTTCACTTTAATAAAATATTTAAAATACATATTTTCATTTACAAATCTATTATCTAAGTTTTGATCTGAGTGTACACTACTCTATTTCATTATCTCAATGAACTAATATCTGTTACAGGTAACGGTCTAATAGATGAGAACGACTTCATGCAGTGGGTGACTAAGATACAGGCCTTGCAGGGCTTAGACGTTACCACCAGCGGTGGGGATACCGAGGAGGAGATTACAAGAGATTTACTCGCAGCATTTAAGTGAGTATTCTTCTCATGCTTCTTCTCTTCTTCTTATAGTCTCTCCGTTCTAGTATCCTACATCAACCACGCTGTAGAACGATCCGATCGTCATACTCTGTGATGCTATACGCAGCGAGGGTGAAGAAAGCGTAACGAGATGTGCGTTTTATTTATGAGTACAGAATTAATACAGCCGACGTATTGTATATATATGTAACAAATATATTATACCATATATTTGTTACATTATCGCTCTAGTGTGACACTAGTAAAGATAATAATTAGTCGACTAATCACTAGTCTGCTAATAATAGTCTTAGGTATACCTGACGTATAAACGTACATGTGTCTTGAGCAACTTTGATAAGAATTCTACTTTAAAGGCAGTGCAAATGACTTAGACAATATAAAAGTATATAACGTGAGGCATTACCTAGTGTACCCTAACCTTAATATTTAACTAACCTTGCTGAACGCATTACATAGATAATATCCAAGAGACAGTTTGTGTAAGCTTCATAGGTACAACAAATGTAAAAATTAGTGTAGGAATTGTTTGGTATGGTGCCCACGGCTACCTTCTATTATCGCACCGCTTGCCATAGACAGGGTATTCACCATCGCACTTTGCGTCCGGAACGCTTACATACGGTTAGGTCTGATAAATGCTTTATTCCGCGTACGCTTATATTGTGGAATGAACTTTTCCCGAACGTCTACAGTATGGGGTTCTTCAAAAGGGGTCTTAAAAGGGTTTTAAAGGGTCGGCAGCGCGAGTGCTGCACCTCTGGTCCACGTCCATAGGCTACGGTGACCACTTTCCATCAGGTGGGCCTTATGCTTGTCTGCCAACTTAGTGGTATAAAAAAAAAGAATTATTGGGGAGGATATCAATACGAATAAAGCCGTAAAAAAGATTGTGTTGATAACCTCAAAATGGCGGGTTTCTAAACCCAATAGTTTCAATTATAGAAAAAAATATGTGTAAGTCATTAAAATTCATGGATATTTTTGGCTCAAAGCCATTTGTCGGACGAATTTGTCTGAACTTAAAATTTATAATAATTTTACGTGAACACTACACAGGAAAATTATCACACACGTTTCATGTATGTGTGATGATACTACTACACCTCCGTTCTTTGTGGTGTGACGATGAACCCGGTAATGGGTTCGGTTCACGGCTATCCGCTCCGGTTACGTTGCTTACCGGTTTTTACTAAGTATCCTTTACATACACAAACATAACGTTGTATTAACCCTGTTAATCGCGCTAATATTAAATTTTTTATTGCAAATTAATCGAGCTAATCCTACCCAAATAATTTACATTTTAATCATAAGATACGGATAATTTTAAAAGGATTAATGTATTTTATAACGCGTGGACGCGTTTATAACCACGGATGTCATGCCTGCCTCGAACCGACTAAAATCGGCACGATCTTAACCTATCCGTTTAACACAAGGTGCCTCAGGTAACTATTCGGAAAGATATCCCTAAAGGGCTTTCGGTAAAAAGGATTACAGTAATCCTACTAATATTATAACCGCGAAAGTTTGTAAGTATGGATGTTTGTTAATCTTTCACGCAATATCTACTGAGTGGATTTTGATAAAACTACAATAATATGGCATACACATCAGAATAACACATAGGCTACTCTTTATCCCGGGGACAAGTTCCTGTGGGAAACGGAAACGAGAAAACTTCACCACGCGTGCGGAGCCGCGGGCGTCAACTAGTATTCATATAAATCTATAAATATTTTTAGCGATGATGTTAGTGTCGATGTTTATTATTATTTCACGCTTAAAATAACTTATGGATATTAATGAAAGTTTATATACTTAAAGTAATAAATTGCTTGTATTATATTTTTTTTGCTTTTACATCTAACATACGATAAAATAATATATAAATACATTATTGTGTTAACAGACCAAAATATTGCAAAAAATGACAAATAAATCGAATAAAATTGCTGTCCGCAAGATATTTTGGCATACAGTGCACAACAAGTGTTACACAAATATAATGCATGATGGAAATATTACTATTCTTCTTACAAAAAAATCAGCGACAATATTTTCCTATAGCAATATTTCGTGTTAAAGTAACGATTGCCAAAATACTATACTATAAAAATAAAAAAGTTTTATATTTACATTCAATGCAGATTTAGCTGTAGCTATCAGGATTTATTAAAATAGAACAATTATTTTCAAAGGCACGACAATAAAAAAATGCATACTTATATATTTTTATTGTCGTGCCGTTTAGTAAATTGTTGAGAATCGACGCACTGCGAGCTATAGTGTATGATTTCGGTGTTATAGGGTACAGTGGCGAAGGGTCCATTCCACATAACCATTTCCGACCAGCCATGACGATAGGACCACGTGATGTGTGGCTTTTTTTTTATGATAAACAATTTACTACCATTTAATGACCACCTACAATGCGTCTATTTACATATCTTTATACACACTTAGACCGTCGTCGTAGCCGATCGTCTTGACATTTCATAACACGAATTACTTTATCCAAATGATCTTACGTTGCACTAGGTGTACTGAGATATCCAGGGCTCATCTAAACCGGCAAGCAAGTTACGATCGACCTTTTTTGAGAAACAGCACTCAAAAATTACAAAAATGTCGTTGTTTTAGGGTATTCGACCGAGACGACAACGGGTACATAACACGCGACGAGCTGCGCTCAGCGCTAGAGATGATCGGGGAACCCGTCACCGACGCGCAGCTCAACCAGGTGCTGGCGCTCGGCGACATCGATCACGACGGCAGGATCGATTATGAAGGTTCGTACCGATATTTTCTTATGATTTATTTATTTATTGAACAGTTTATGTACACACATATTTTATAAAGAAACATAGTTATGAGAAAGTACAGTGGCACTGCTTATTTCTAAAAGAAGGCTCTCTTCCAGCAGGCCGGCGAGAGGAGAGCATAAATTTAAATAAATGAAAAAGGTAGAAGTGTGAAAGAGAACTAGGTAGGCTTAATTGTTAAATCAAACAAATACATAAAAGTAAATCTATCATATAAATATCTATCTATCATATAAAGTAGATCACTTTCTCTGTCTTACCCAGCAGAGATCAAAGGCGATGGTCATAATGTAATCAGGGAGAATTTTCTTCTGATCTGGTAAAGCCGTTCTAAAGTTTACTGTCTGACCCAGCAGAGATCAAAGGAGATGCCCCTAATGTAGTCAGGAAGGATTTTCTTCTGATCTGTTAAAGCCGTTCTAAAGTTCACTGTCTTACCAGCAGAGGTCAAAGGAGATGGTCATAAAAGAATCAGGACGGAATTTCTCCTATATCAGCTCTACCAACAATGTAGTGATATTGTGGGTAGAATTGATGGACGCCGAAACATGAACTGCTTGATGCGGGCGGCATTAAACAGAACTTTGTGACAATGCAGGAGGCTGCAGTACCCAGCAGCTATCAGAAGTGGGGAGGAAACTGTTATTAATGACTAGATATATAGTGGCTTCTCAACCATGTGTTTAACCTAGTTTAATATCCTAGAAAGAAGGCGAAACGTATTTATATTTACAAATACCTATTGTGTGTAGGATCATATTGTCTTGAGCGGTGCTACAATGAGATACACACATACATATTGTCACGCCTTTGTCTCCAAAGGGGTAGGCAGAGGCATACTTTAAGCCCACATTTCACCGTATGCATTTTTGTCCCACGAAACAGGTGGTGAGCCCATTGCCGTGTTGAAATGGACAGGCATAGGCTGTGGCGACCTGCTGTTGAAAATTTTCAAGCCGCCAATAAGGCTTTCAACCAGGCTTAACGACTGCCATTTTGCTGGCAACTGGGACCAACGGCTTAACGTGCCTTCCGAATCACGATAACGCTCGCAAATGTAAATTCCAGAAGTGGTCACCCGTCCAAGGACCAACTATAGCGAATGTTGCTTAACGCAGTGATCGTTTACAGAAAACTGAGTCAGCGGGGCCACGAGTGCGATGAGATAGTGGCAGTTATCAGCCATTTTTTATAAATAATGGGACATTCTCACAAAACGTCGTCTAGCCCAAAATTAAGCTAATATAAGCTTGTACTATGGGATCTAGACAACTGATAAACGTACTTATTTATTTCTAAATACAACACAAACATACACTGCGGAACCGAGGCATTACAAACACAAAAGGCCATACATCTTGACTTTAATCTGCGTTTTGGTAAATAAGTAAGTATAAGTTATTACTTGTAACTAAGAAACCCATTTATTTTTCCCATTTATTTTTTCCAGAATTCGTGAAAATGCTGCTGTAAAGAGTATTTCCCTGATCCAGACCTCACTAGGTGTAATGTTAGTATTAAAGACAAATAGTTGTCGAGCATCCCCGAATATTCCTGATTCCATTTTGAGATCACCATCCACCATTACGTGATTATCGGGATCCCCCAATCCATTAAACATTGCCAATGGTATGGTGTATACGTGATTATCGGAATCCACCAATCCATTAAACATTGCCAATGTTATGGTGTATACGTGATTATCGGGATACACCAATCTATTAAACATTGTCAATGGTATGGTGTATCCGGGAAATTAATTGCTTGATATTTTTGGTTTAAGAACGTATAAATTGTTCGCCTATCGCATTTTATCTAGGATTATGTACGTATTTCATCAGTAATAAGCTTGTAAGACTTAGTACTTAATCGTAGATTTAATGAATCAGGCATCAGATTAAACGAAAACAACATAATATAACGAGTAATAAGAGTGCCTATTGAACGAAGCCATCGACAACTATTGAATACTTTGTATATAGATATAACTTTGTAATTAATAACATACGTAGTTAACTAATTTAGGTTATCGAATATATATTATTATATAATTATATGATTCTATATTTTACATATAGTATTATTTAATAAATCAAACAAGGGCCTTACAAAAAGTAAACACATTTATAGCTACAAAAGACATGTATGTGTTATATCAATTCTTCACAAATCTAGAGATCAAATTAATGGACTTTATATTAAGTATAATGTTTTTGAGACAATAAGGATATTTTTTATTAACTGTTTTATGAAAGAAGCATTGTTACATACTTATTCTTGTTTTGAAACCTGAAATAATAAAATTGATTTCGTTGTTATGGAATTATAGTAATCCAGCCTTAGATGGCAGAAATTGGAAAGGATCTTTTCCTTTGTCTACAGAGGTGAGAAGTTTCGTTGTCCGCCCAAATATAATACCACAATAATGACTACAAGTACCGCTGTCCACCTAGATGTAGTAAGGCCTCATTCTTGGAGATGCGGGTTATCAAAGTCGCGAGTAGCGTGGCGTATTGCACGCGACGTTCGTGTGCCGCGGTCCCTGTCATCGCATGTACAACATATCGCAATGTACTCTGAAGTTTAAAAAGAGGCGAAGTTTGATGAGTGGCTGTGCCTTGCTACACCCGTGGGGGACCTCTTTAGCGGCAAGCAGCGAGAAGGGGAGTTCAGTATAACGTTCTTTTTAAAAAAAGTCGATACTATCGTACAGATAAGATAATGGTGATATACGTCCGCTTTGTGCGATTTTCAAACCAAAATGGTAAAAGGTTACTTTTCGGCACTACTACACGTCGATATCTACTGCGTGTTTCACCGTAAATAACGTATATATTGATCAAGCAAGCGCAAATAAAATCGCTTTATTTGAGTTCTGTGCGAACTCTTTAATCGAGACCTAAGAATCAATACAAGCGCCACTGTTCACTCAGGTGTACTAAGGGTCAGTACAAGCTTCTTTAGTCCACGCAGATAAACTTATCAGGTGGACCTCGTATGAGAAAGGCTTTAAAACCTAATGTAAAATGGTATGTAAGTTACAACTTGACTACGAAGCTCTTATTAACTCCTATGACATAAAAAATGTATTCTCCCTTTATAAGATTATCCAAATATGTAGGTACTCACAATAATAATTAAATCTTTGTAATTTTATGGTTGTGAATGATAATTTACATGAAAAATGTTATGTATTTACAATAATAGAAATATGCCGAATACTATTTTTGCATATAAATCAACTTTTTAGGTCCCTTACTCGTGGAAAGTAATTTGATTATTTAAAACTTACCAATGTCAACAGTTTTCAGTACCTATTCGTAAATAAAATAAATAAATAAATAATAATTTATTTATTTTATTTACCTATTTATTGACGTCTAAAATTTAATTTGTATCTACAAAAAGTGCTCATCTACAAATTGTTATTACAAGTAAAATTAATCTACTTGAAGGCATTATATCCGGTAATTAAGTGAATACTCTAGTCATTTACATGGGCATATATAATAATTGTATATTTTTGAGAATAATAATATTAAGTAGATACTTCCAATTATCTAACTGCTCCACTTCTATAATTAAAAAATACGGAAAAAAGCCTTCGAAAGGCATGTGATGTGGAATGAAGTGATTAATAAAAAAACTTGAATTTGTTAATGGTTCTTTTATTTTTTTAATAATTATTACCAAAGCACAAACGTAAAGGATAAGATAAAAATTACAAGTTCTGAAAAATGAGTTTATAGTAAATCGTTCGCAGAAGTCGTCCACATGGCCGTATATACTTGTAGCTACAGTAAAGTTCTATGAAGCACCGACTGTCACCAATGCTATTGGCAAAATCGGCGAAATCGAAGCGGCGAATCATTTTTGCTATTCGGGGGACTGACTGCTATCGATATCGAATGTTAGGAGCTCGGAGTCGCGTCCAATTTTCAGGAGAAAATCAAGGCTTAAAATGTTATACTTGTACTCATTCGTTAAACACGATCACGATCACAGATCATTTCGCTTTCACTGTTATAACCACCGTCTTAAGGACACCAATCGGGTATTTAAAGAACAGATGTCTGGATACCATGTCCCAGCAGAAGTGGCAAACTCGACAAGTTATGACTTGTCTTGATAAAGGATGAATGATGACTTGCTGCTGTTCACTTGATTACTAGGGGGAAGAGATAATGTAGAGAGAAGGGTAGGAAGGTAGACCCCGGGCTCTGAAGTGAACGGTTAAGTTGACAGATATTATAATACTTAATGAGTGAGAGGTGTCACAAACAATGAAGAGTTAGAGTATTTTTTAAAAATAAATCCTACTGACATTTAATTTATTCCCTGAATAAACTTGGCGATAAAAGTGCAACATTTTGGTTCTATGCTCGGATTCCAATGTCTTATTACATGACTTTTCTGTTGCCAATTGTGCTTCAGTTCTTGCAGCTCCATATATCCCTGCAACATTCATTTATTTTCTTTTATACGTACTAACAGTCACGCCTTTATCCCAGAAGTGGTGACAGAGGCAATATGTCAACATTTCACCCAAAGCATTTTTGCCCCACGGAACAGTTGGTGGACGTATGAATGCCGTGTTGAAATGTTGCCAACCCGTTGTTGAAATTTATCAAACCACCACCCATAAGGCCTTCAACTTGGCTTAACGATTGACATATTACTGGCACCCTGGACTAACGGCTTAGCTTGCCTTTCGAAGCACGGAAACGCTCGCAAATGTTAATGCCACAAAGCGGTGACCTATCGGAGGACCAGCCATAACGAAAGTTGCTTTGAGCAATGGTCGTTTACCGAACACAGAGTAAAAGGGGCTACGAGCACTTCTTTTACTATATTTAGTAATAAACTACTTTTTAGTGGGTGTTTCATGACTGTTTCGTCATTTTTTAAAGACGAGCGCAAATGCCTAGAGTAAAGCCGAATGCTTGCTGCAATAGGTTACTTGAACCGGTTTAGAATACACAAGGTTCATAATACATATATACATACTATACTTATAAACACAAGTTATTGGGGTTGGTCAACTATTTTTCTTATTTTTTTGGTTATCTAGTATAAATCCTTTATAGATGAGTACGAGCCAGGGTTATGTGGGACTCTTCAAAATCGGTGTACCCACTAAAACCCTGGAAAGTTTCTCGCTGGTGTAGCATCATAGGAAAGGCAGGCAGTTCAACTTCTGCGACTTAACAAGCGTTGCCCACGGTAGACTCGACTCAACTGACTGCGAACCCAGAACAGGAGAGTCGCGCCTAATATTCAGTCGTACTGGCATAAAGTTCCTGCCGTAGTGTTAAACCACACCGCTCTCGCTCTCGCAACGCTTCTCTCTTTGCCACCAAGATTATCTCGACGATTCATTTTTTTAATTTAATCATCGTGCATAGTACCTATCATTGCTGCATCACGAAACGTAAAACTGAGTTACTAAAAGGTAGGTAACCAACAGGTTCATCAAAGGTTAGCAGGTTGGATTCATTTCTCAAGAATGTTTATCAGTTACACATGCTTCCTCCTCATGTTAGTATATTCCCAATCGGTTCTAAGCCCCACCTGAATTGGAGCATGGAGTTCAATTTTATTGACTGCTAGGAGCAGGTTTTCATTTTCAACAGTACTGGGGAATAGTTATGATTTATACTATAAGTAGATTCAGCTTAAATATATTAAAAGGCGGTATAGCAACCGAACTTATGGCAATAAATTAGAAAACTAGGAAAAGCGTTATGAAGATCATTGTATTCTACCCTGGGATAAAAAAAGCTTTTAGTACCGAAGTAATTAATTTTTGTTTAAGATACCTTTATGACGAGTACGTCTATCACTCTCACATCAGCAACGCATGCATTTTTGTAAAAATATGACCTTATCATCCAGCGATACTGATCTTCATTCTTCGGAACGTCGTAATATTTTACTGGAAAAACAAATTAGGGAGTTGATGGCATTCTCACAACCAAATAAGAAGTAGGTAAGTAAGCGGTAAGTCCAGTTCTGACCGAATGCCAGCTAACCATTTTTTGCCTGTGAGCCAGTAGCGTAACTGGTGCTTAGCTTAGTTTAGGGTGGCAGGGCTGGCAAAATCGTGGCATATTGCCAGCCCTGCCCACGACTGTTGCCACACTGCATTTGTTCTCAATTTCAATGTTTTGCAATAAGTAATTCACTTTGTAAATGTTAAATGACACTGATCTATTATAATTTGTTGGTATATAAAAAAAGACATACCTACGTATCTGATTAATTTGCCCGGGAAATCTCAGTTTTCGGTCCACGTTCAGAGATTGGATTTCAGTATTAAAGGACTTGCTGATTTATTAATTGATGCACTCTTGTCCCCCCATAACTCAGTGTTCTATAAACGATCATTGCAATAAGCAACTATTGCTATTCCTCGGATGGGTAACCACTTTGTGGCAGTTCCATTAATAAGCGTTTCATGCTTCGAAAAGCACGTTAAACCGTTGGTCCCGGTTTCCAGTATCATGGCAGTCTATAAACCAAGTGGAAGGCCTTATGAGCGGCCTGAAAATTTTAAACAGTAGGCCGCCACAACCTGCGATTGTCCATTTCCACATTTCAATGGACTCACCACCTGTTACGTGGGACAAAAATGCACACTGCGAAATGTGCAAACGCTTGCTACAAGCTTTCTTTGATATGTGCACAAAAATCCGAAACTCGATCGGATCGGTGAAACGCATTCGCAAGCCTACGCAAGCCAAGCCAACGCCGGATCCAGACGCTTGTGCGAAAGCGTGTGGACGCAGCATAAGGAATAGGTAACTTTAATGCAGAAGTACCTAATTCAGGAGATGCACGATATAAAATTTCAAAGATTCTTAATTATTAATCAGTCACGCCTTCATTCCCGAAGGGGTGACAGAGGCATATACGTATACGCCCACATTTCACAGAAAGCATTTATCACACGTAAGAAATGGTGAAACCAGTACTGTACTGAATGGAGAGGTGCTGGTTGTAGCGACCTGTCTTAACAATTGCCATGTAACTGGCAACCAGGACCAACGGCTTTACTTACCTTCCGAAGCACGGAAGCGCTCGTAAATAGAAATACGACAAAGCGGTCACCCATTTAATGACCAGCCATAACGAAAGTTGCTTAACGCAATGATCGTTTACAGAACACTGAGATAGCGGGCCACGAGCGGTTCATCATTCTTTTTACTAATAGTGTTCGGTAACTACTTGTGGCTCATTAAAATTAAATTACAATGTGACAATTTTTTACTTGGAGGGTCCCATCTAAACATTTTGCCACGGGCCACTGCTGTTAGATCTTTGTCTGCTAGGGGAAGATTTAAGTTTCTGACATTGTTAGGACCGACTCCCGACGGCATATTCCGTGGTTAAAATTGGTTTGGGGCACATGATAATACTTACTCGCTCTTAGCTTACATAATATATATCCAGTTTCCTATTTAATAGCAGCATTAGCTAAGCAAATTACTGTCTATATTATCTGTGTTCAAAGAGTTTCAATAATCTTATTACGAATAGATTTGGGGTTTAAGACTGCCCGTCAAGTTCATTCACCGAGGGGGTTCAAGAATCCTGACCTCCAACCTGCATAGCACAAGCCTTGACTTAACGTGTTTGGAGACCTGGATCCTGGGTTACACTTTTATTTGGTTGCTAGAAGCTATTGTTTGGCTTTTGATTTTCAGCATCGGGAAGCGACTGCCGTCTTACCTCCCAATTCTGTAAAAGCGCTTCTATGTCGTTGATTCCGTTGTCAACCTCCGGATCCTGATCCCTTAGTTAGAATTCGTTTCTCGATACCATCTCCAGGAGCATTTGTCGATGCCAATAATTCTGAAAGTCGAATCCTCTCCTTCACTAAAAGCAGTGAGGCTTTCGACTGAGGAAGTGAGTGACTTTCGAGTGAGGAATTCGACTTTCGGGGTTCGTCCGTGGATCTCCAGGTGCACCGCATACAGAAGAGGTCGCTTGGGCCTTAAAGATCTCGGTGGTGCCCCTTACACCCAGTCACAACCTGACTCTATCCATATTAATACGTCAATTCATCACTTGATACGTAGAACAAAATTGCTGCATCAAAATGTGTATGCATTTTAAAACTATAGCGCTCATCATACTAGGTATGTATAAGTAGGTAGGTATAAGCAGGTACTTACCAATGTATGGTATAAATCGGTAGAATGCCTTATATAGACCCAAAACCCGTTGTCGTGCCTCACAGAAATCTGTAGACATCATAGGTCTCACACATTTAGTGTTAGCATTAGTAGATCGTTGAGATATTTTGAATATGTTGTGTATTTTGAAAAGAGATACATTTTTATTCATTGTGATACAGATACCGGTAGATAGGTATAATAGATTTGTCACTGTTGCTTATTTGAAAGTTACTGAAAAATATTGTCGCTAAACCAAAGATTGAACTAACCAAAGTGTACAATAGTTGTTTAAGGTTGGGTTGGTATGTTTACTCTTTGGTGTAACTTACCTTTGCCTTTGATACAATCTAGGTAATAGATATCTTAACTAAAAGATATCTATGGTGGAGTGTTTACTATGCAAACCTTTGTCTCCAAGTATATCCGACTTCTGCACTACTCCCTACACTACTATGACACTGGTATGACAGCCCACGGCAGACCAAATCAAATCTGTTATCGCAACAGCCGACCGGATCAGACCACACAGGCCAGCAGACAGCCGGTTCAGATTGGGGGTTTATTTCCCTATTCTGGGGTATATTAAAAATGTATACTAACTTTTATAGAAATGAAAAGTATGTAATAAGGTTTACACCTATTTTGATTTTCATTTAGTGAATAGTTGTCAATTTTATTTATCTGCGAAGATAACTGGTTTCCATAGAGCCAATAAACACTACGTTATGTATTAACGTAGTTATTTTTCCTTTTTGGGGAAAAATAAAATATATCTTGGGAAATTTACGACAAAGTACATTAACATTGATCCAACTAGACCGTACACACGTCCAGATTTGGTACCTAGGTAACACTGAAAATGTTTAGAACTGGCCAGAAAGAAATATAGATAATGAAAACTTTTTTTGAATTTCAATTATAGAACTCTTTGGTAACCTAATGTAATATATTGCATTCATTTGTCATTTGTTTTTGTGAATTGGCGGCAAATGTAAAACTCTTGTTAAACGTGAAAATGAACTTAACGCGAGAAAATTTTCGGTCAATGATTTATTATGACTATCGTTGTGGAAAACAAAAAACTATGATAAACTATGACTCAACAACAAAGCTATGATAGGCTGCGATTAGCTTTCATAATGAAGCCCCATCTCGTGCCACTATTTACAATTGGTTAAACGAGTTTAAGCGTGGACGTAGCAATCTCAGTGATGATCCGCGTGAGGGACGTCCTTTAATAGCGACTACTGAAGATAACATCAGTGCTGTGCGACGTATGATAGAGGAAGATAAGAGAGTGACCTATCAGCAGATACGGGCAAGTCTAGGCATTGGTATGAGTCAAGTTCAAAAAATATTACACGAACATTCAAAGGCGTCAGGAAGCTTTGTACCAGATGGATTCCCCATACTTTAACCGACGCCCAGAAACGCCTTCGCATAGACTGGTATCGCGAAATGTTAGATAAGTTCAACGGCGGTGACTCAAATGCTGTATTTGACACCGTCCCAAGTGACGAAAGCTGGATATATTGCTACGAACCCGAAACCAAAAGACAATCAGCTCAGTGGGTGTTTCCTTTTGAGTATCGGCCAACTAAGTTAAAGAATGGAAGAAGTCAAGGAAATAAGATGATACCCTCGTTCTTTGGTCGGAAAGGTCATTTCGCGACAGTTATGCTAGAAGATGGAAGGACAGTTACTGCAGACAGGTACGTTAATCGCTGTTTGCCTGTTGTCTTGGAAAAAATTCGTCAGCAGCACCCTCGAAGCAGGATCCTTCTTCACCTAGACAATGCTTCAGCGCACTCCGCAAAACGGACTGTTGAATATTTGACTATGGCAGGTGTCGAGATAATGAGTCATCCGCCATACAGTCCCGACCTGGCGCCCTGCGACTTTCATTTATTCCCAAGAACTAAAGATAAACTTCGAGGTATTAGCTTTACGAGCCCTGAAGATGCGGTGAAAGCGTACGAAAATGCCATAGAACAGACCCCTAAGGAAGAATGCGCCTACAGCTTTTCTCAGTGGTTCCATCGAAAGCGACAATGTGTAGAGAGGAACGGAGATTACTACGAAAAACAATAAAAGTATTAGCAACATTCTACATTAAGCGGTTTTTTATTTTCTAAACATTTTCAGTGTTACCCACGTATAAAGCAGACCATGTCCTATGAGGACCGAGGCAGACTCAATCTTAATAATATTATAAATGTGAAAGTTTGTATGGTCTAAGTATTGTCTGTTACTCTTTCACGTAAAAACTATTGAAAAGATTTTAATGAAAGTGCAATAATATAGCTTTTACATCAGAATAACACATAGGCTACTTTTTATCACGGGAACAAGTTCCTGTGGGAAACGGGAATGGGAAAACATCTCTACGCGGGCGAAGCCGCGGGCGTCAACTAGTATTATATAAAAGTAGTGATAAGTTACACCAGTTTTGGCAACAAGTCTTTGTCATAAAATGTGGGACTGATAAATAAATAATTAAAACATGAATTGAAAACTGGTTTCTATTATTGTAACAGATTGTTTTAACTTAGTACATAGGTAATCGGGGTCTATTTACAAAGTGTTCTACTTAACATGTTATTCATTGGCATTAAAAAATTTGGAAAGGAAATCCTTTGGCTTTGCTTCTTCCGTTGGTTTGAAGTATGTCATGATGTGTCCCTTCTGCTTCCAATGGTTTATTGTCTCCTTTAACTCCATTTGACCCTGGAAAGTATCATATACAGTGATTGTGTGTAATAAAATGTTCAATGACAATGCTGGCAAAGAGATTGTGATTACTTTTTTTATTTTCTAGTAGGGGACGCCGGCACCGCCGAGCGAGCGATCCGACGGCGTATTCTGCCGCCTACTACGCTCAAAAAGAGTTGTGTTTGTTGTTACAGGTGGTGAGCCCATTGCCGAGTATAAGACTAATACTGCTTTATATATTGGAAAAACCACTGCTCTCAAATCAGTGGAGCCAAGCTTCAACTACTGTGGACGAAGTTGTGTACCACACACATGTGTTACAAAGTCAGTAATCTATTTAAAAAAACCAAGTCCGGCAAAACTCTCTGTGGACACTTGGCTCCATATATGTTGCCTGTATAACTAGTTACATATTAGCAGGGGGTACCAATGCGAACAAAATATTTTTAATAACATTAAATTATCCCTAGATGGTAGAATGGTATCAAATTCAAGATTACAAAAAAAAAAATCTAATTTAGCTGTTTAAAGTCCGGTATATGATTTTTAAGATAAAAACCACAATATAATCTGTGATATTAACATACTAAACTCGTTAATAATACAATTAATGTAGATTGCGTGAATAATTGATTCTCGATACTGTTCATTTATAATAATAGATGGCGACGTAATAAGTTGAATAGTTCTGCACCAACATTCGTCTCTCTATGCCAATAGTACCTGTAAAAAAAAAGAGCAATCTATCTCTTTCGGTCGCGCACGTCACCGCGATGCACGCTAGAATAATAAACTACAAAAAACAAATGATGCTTGTATTTACAACAAATTATTAAATAACCTTAAAATAAACTAAAAAATAAATAATAAACTTATTTGTAAAAATATTGTGATATCGATGACGAGGATTGCTCCGCAATAATCAAGCAGTAGATAAATTCATCGCATTTCGAAACCATGTTTGTGGTCTGGTGGTTAATGGCGAGAAGTAGATGTATTGTTTGTTTTAGTATTTTTCCCAAGTATAGAGTCCCAAGATCGAATCCTCATTGTTTTGATTTTGTTTTTGCATTTTAAAATAAATATTAACAATTATGGATACAAAACACCGAAAAGGTAATACTGTTTTTTTGGTTTTATAGAAATTTACTAAATATAGTGTTTATTACGTACCAGATTGACTTAAGTTTCATTAAAAAAAACTGACTATCACTGCCTTTCTGGTCCACATTTTTTTTTTGATTGCAGAAATTAAATAGTTTTATATCAAAACGCGATGTGGCATCTAAATTGTAATCAAAACAAATCCAGTGATCCGATCCGCCAAAGTAAACGATATGTCACTTAAAATAAAGTTCAAAATAGAAGCGCGTAATACGTAAGACTGTCGGTCTCTGTCAACCTGCCAATAAGGTTCAAAGTGGTATGACCGCCGCGCCGGCACTACTCTTACGTGAAAATATTAGCGCTGCATCGTATAATACGATGATACATTGCGCTTTGAAAAGTTAAAAATATAAAAAAAAACTAGTTGACGGCCGCGGCTCCGCTCGCGTGATGGGAACTTGTTCCCAGTATAAAAAGTAGCCTATATGTTGTAAATCCATTCAGTACTTTTTACGTGAAAGAGTAACAAACATACATCAAATCTTTTAAACTTATAATATTTATATCTTATATTTATATTAAACTAGTTGACGTCCGCGGCTTCGCCCGCGTAGAGAAGTTTTCCCGTTCCCGTTTCCCACAGGAACTTGTTCCTGGGATAAAAAGTAGCCTATATGTTATTCTGATGTATAAGCCACATAGTAAAGTTTCATTAAAATCCGTTCAGTAATTTTTACGTGAAAGAGTAACAAACATCCATACAAACTTTCACATTTATAATATTATTAACATTAAGATAATCATAATCTATCAAGGTACAGTCTTTTATTTTACATACATCACGCCTCGCGCCAGTCACGCCTTTATCCCCGAAGGGGTAGGCAGAGGCATATTAAACGCCCACATTTCACCGTATGCATTTTTGTCCCACGTAACAGGTGGTGAGCCCATTGCCGTGTTGAAATGGACAGGCGCAGGCTGCATCTTTTATTTTGCTTTCATTAATTATAAATTTCACGTTCGGAGGCCTGATACAATATATTATCTACCTATATTATAGAACTTAAGGGTTTATTTGACCCCTGGTTTCGGTCTCTGTAGCCTGCACTATAGACAATAGGTATATCTTACAACTTAAACCCCGAGATCTCGACCATAGACTTAGCTACCTCGGAGCCAGGGGCTATAGACATCCATTGACTCTAGACAGTTGACCTTGACCTCAGGATCTAAGGTCTCGGGGCCCTACCGGCTCTAAGCCCACAAACTCAGATTCTAGCCCAGAAGCCTGGACTTCGGATCTAAGACCCTGGAATCTTTACTCAGGACCCTGGACCCCGGATCTCGGGAACAGGATCATGAACCCTAGGCCCTTAACCTTGGATCCTAGCCCCTGTACTGTGAGGTCTCTAGAGCCTCTACTGCATACCCTCGATGGAGAACCCAACCCTTGACTCTAAACAGATGATCTGGAGTAGCTGACCTTGGACTCTCGATCTAAGACACAGAAGCCGGAATTCGGGATCCCAGACCCCGGGTCGGAAATATGGGCTCTATGTCCTCGAACTTGGATCCTGGCCCCTGAACATTCATGAACCCTGGAATGGGTTTATAATGTTTATTTTAGAAGTTCCTATGGCCACTTTCCAGTGTCCTCTACAAACAATCTCCATGCATGGAAATTACAAATGGTCACTTACGAGTACCTACGTAACTAAAAAACACTGAATGAATTAACTCTAGTTTTATAATATTAGTACCTATAGATAAAATATCCAAATAATTAAAACCCTTATTTGTTGCTTTATAACATGACCTTTATCATGCCCGTACAGAATATTGATAACGTCAATTAGCTAGAAAAGGCATACGGCAGAGTATTTCTGTTTATAGTGACATCTAGTGTAGTGTAGTAAATAATAAGAATAGTTTGCCAAAACATTGTCGCCATCTATATACAAACTCCCATACTGCCTGCCTGCTTGGAAAGTTAAGGCCGTGACCATTTTTAGTTCCTGTTCGTGCATCTGTATAAGAATTATATTATATTATCTGTGATATTAGTGACAGGGCTGAAATTTGGAAGTCTCATGCATATGAATACTCAATAAGTATAAATTTTAAATATTAAAATATAACAAGATTGCACTCCGATTTCACTAACCCAAAGGGACCATTTCAAGCCCTCTGAAAGGTTTCAATGTCTATCTTGTTAGCATCCTTTTAATAAATACAATATGTTAAGAAAATCCTGTCCGATCCGTGAAGGTATTGGTAGCTATCGAGATGTAATTATATTAGTGTAATCCTTTTTAGAAATTACCCCGAATAAAATTAATATAATGTGGTAGCTTACATGGCAATAAAGGGAAAGGGCTATTCGGAAATGCCAAAAGGTCAAAAGGTCAGCTTACACTTGCCGACAGTTTTTTTTTGATATCACATACACTCGTCGCCGCACGCCAACAAATTGTCAGTTTTTGAAAGTTTGCTATATTTTAAGGAAATTGGACTAATTATAATTCAAAAAACACGCATTTAAAAAAATTATAACTATTTTATACTTATAAATAATTTCATTTTTAATTTTTCTTTTGGTTATATTATTAAAGTGCCTATAGTGCCCCTTTCGGGTCAGACAAGGTTTTCTTAACACATTGTATAGTAAATATGTCTGTATCATTATACTTATCATATATGTAATCTAGTTATAATAATTTGGGTAATATTTAATCTGACAAACTAGAAGTATCGAACTCAGGCTGGCATCATTTTAAGCCCACTTGCTGATAAAGTTATAAAAGGTATCGCAGGACCCTTCTTGTTCCGGCAACCATAGAGTGAGCATCACATATTGTGATAGAAATAGAGTGATATTATGCTATTGTGCATAAAAATAATGTTTATTATGTGTATCTACAGACCAAATAAAAGTGAAAGTGTTAAACAAGTATTTTATTGGAGAGACCTCTGACAATCATATAATGTGTTGGACAGCCTGTCAATTACATATAATCACTACAGACACAGGTCTTGTTTATCTTCTAGTTGCTGCTAAAGCTAGCAGCTATAGTATGTAAAAGATTGCCAGGGAAATTAATGAAGGCAAAGTAAGTGGCAGATCATGTGGTTGGATGGTTTGCCCAGTAGTACCGCATCCTGAATAGGAAAATTATAAAGTCAAAAGTAGGATGTATACATAATAAACAACATATATACCTTGATAACAAGCATATCAATAACTCTGATATCAGTAACATCTTTGTTCTTCACAAAGTTCTCTTTTAGTTTGTCACGGCACTGGTCTTCGGACTTTGGTATATCAAATTCCTTCACTGAAACCAAAACACATCAGTAAATAAAGTGTACTGTTCCTAAGACAATCAACAATAAACAGTCTTTGTCCAGTAAAAGTACTTTGGTCTCACAATATTCATTTTTGGGATCTTCAATTCTTTAACAGTAAAGAATTGAAGATCCAAAAAATGAATATTTTAATTTCCAATAAGATGTTAGTACGTATTTGAAAACTAAGCAGGGGTGTTTTTTACTATACTATAAATGAAAGAAAAAGGCACTGTAATAGCCCTTCAAGTAATCACAGTATCTTGGTCAATGTTATAAGGCTAAAAACCGATTTATCAACGAATAAAAGACTGATGGGTTGATGACATAACATCTTACCGATGTATGGGATTTGACGAAACCAAGCCTTATACAAGCTCAACACTCGCATTTTAGCTTGGGCATGGTTAGTGGAGAGTACCGGCTTCGCAATTTTTTGCCCAACTTTAAGAGCCTGCCGGGAAGCCATTTCAGAACCAATGCGATGTAGTTAAATTAAAATTCATAGAATCACACGCACTATTTTGGTTTGTTTTTCCTTTATCGATCAACTCACTGTCACTAGTGACACTGACAACGTACTGACAGTCAGTCTATGTCTATGCTTTTTTTCTTTTTTTTAGGATTATTTTTGCCCTGGTTTGTAAGACCTTTTAACCAATCCTATTTATTTCATATTTCTTCATTCTTATGTTTTAATTTTGTCCTGTCCAGTCCCTTGTCGATGTCAAGTCCAGTCCCAGGTCCTTGCCCCATTAACGTGGTAGAGTATTATGTGTTATTAAGGGTTTCAGTGGAATTTGAGCGGCAAGATGTAATATGGCATTTTACTGCAATATATCACTGTCTTTCACTACAGCACGTTTACACAACTTTTATGTCCAAGGAACTACCATTTTTACACATAAAACAAGGTTAATGCACTACTTTTCGATAAATAAAATACAGCAAGCGGCCGTCATTGATAATATCCCGCGCTTAGGACCAAGTATTATAATGGACAGAGCCATAAAAATTTTAGCGTGTCCATTTTATGGTAGTGTGCAACTTTCGGGGTGCATTAGTTGCATGACTAGATCTTGAATCTCTACAAATGATTACAATATTAATGCATATTTCAATGATAAATTATTGATATTAAACATGATATTTAACATATGCAATCTTAAACAATCTTACTGAGAACATTTGAAACTGCTGATTTTTGTATTTTATTATTTAAAATTGAAACTTGTTAGCGTAATAATGCTTATTGAAAACTTACCTATGAAATACAATTTATAAGGTTTCCACAAATGTTTTCTCAGCTCTCGAGTAACAGAATACCGAAACACACAATATTATATGGAATTCTGAAATAAATATCTAATAAGGTTATTCAGAAAATAAGCTGTAACCGGCACCTAAACACAAAGTTTGATACCCTTCGGTTGCAACAGTGGATACGCTTCACACGGACAGTGCGACGTTGCCAAACTTACACTTGCTGTCACTTTTACTTTTATGACATTCTAAACGATAGACAAAGATAGAGCGGTCACACGGATACAAGAACGGCAACAGCACGACTTATGCTTATTCTGTCCATATGATACTTGGTCCTAGTCCCGCGCAAAAACCTGCTTTTTATTATTTATGTTGGGGGCACAAACATATAAGACCGGCATGGCAGACTATTATAACTTTTATTTCCAAAAACATATGCAAAGTCATCTATTAATGTTGTTACGATGATATTTATGCCGGATTCCTGCCAACTAAAACCACAATGCGGTGTACTTTAATTTGGCTTTGGCCGGGAGTCACGGATGAGCCCTCGGAAAGATAACCCCACGGCTCACGACAGACACCGTCCGCCACGGCTGCCTTGCCTTAATTAATGGGTTCAGTTATAATCCCGCTTTTTTGTGGGGGTGGCGTGGAGTTTGGGTGCTATCCCATGAAAGGCGAAGGGCGGTGCGTGTAGTTCTCAGGCCACGCCACCGTCTTGAGCCTACTTCTTCAAAAACGGTGAGCAGTCCAGCCCACTTGCCATCCTCAGGTCACCGGTCTTGGAGGCCGGTAGTATTGGGAGGATAAGACTTCTACGGCGCTCTTACCGTAGACTGCGATTAATAAGGGCAAGGGCTAGAAAAGACAATAAATATTTACTCAAAGTGGTGGATATTCTTTATTACGTATAATTAGACTATTTCCACGGCAGTATTTCTTGAGTGTGTTGTGGGTTTCCAGTTAAGTCTGCTAGTACCTTTGATCCACTGACTTAGTTGATGTTTATTTACAGGAAATCTATCTAAAACATCCACAGTTATTTGTTAGTTACAAAATTAATTTCCTCATCTTAGCATCGTCCCAGTTTTAAGCAAATCTAACAATTTGAATTTTAAGTTAAGTCAATTTAAGTAACCAGGTGCACCACATGCAGGTGAGTGTATCTTGTACGCGAAAATTATTATGACGCCTCAGTAAATCCAATCCAGTTAAGTCTGTCGCAATCATTTTGATGTATATCTTAGATATAGAGACTAATGCCGTTTTTTTATACTTAACCGCCTTCAAATTAATACATTTTGTTTTTAGTTATTAATTTAATTTTAAAGCAGGAAAAGCAGCTTCTCTCTTTGTAGCTCTGAAGAATTGTTTGATATGATGTCTAAAATAAAAAATAAAAATAAAAAATCGCTCGCATACGGTTAGGTCCGATAGGGGGATGCATCCGCCTACGCTTAAATTCTAGAATGAGCACCCGGTTTTCTTGAATCCCGGTCTTCCCGAAATCGGCAATATGGGGTTCTTCAAAACGCCTTAGAAGGTTTCTACAGGATCAACAGCGCGAGTGCCGCACATCTGGTGTTGTAAACGTCCATAGGCTACGGTGACCTTTTTCCATCAGGTGGGCTGTATGCTTGTATGCCACCTCAGTGGTATACAAAAATCTTCACATGAGTTCTTCAAAAGGAGTCTTGGAAGGCTTTTACCGGGTCGTTAGCGGGAGTGCTGCCGCCCCACCTATGTTGCAAACATCCATAGGCTGCGGTGACCACTTTTGCCACCTAAGTGATTTAAGAAAAATAACAAAATACTTGCAACTAATCTACAGTTGATGTTTAAAATATGTATGTTTTTCTTGTACAGCAAATTATATTTTTTTGGGTCCAATTGTATTTTCAAACAATCCAGTAACCCATTAGAATATACACACAAAATTTCATTTAAATCGGTCCCGTCGTATAGGAGTTAGGTATGAAACACACGTACTTTATTTTAAATTTAGATTTTCTTTTTTCGGCAACCAACTGACACTATATTCTTTATTTGTGAATCAGAACTATTTTGTGTTCCAACCAAACTCATACTATGAAACGCATCAATAAATATTTGACAACCAACTAACTCTATTTTTAAATTTCTAAACAAATAACAAAAGAGACTCAAAGAATATCTAAATTTCACAGGCAGAAACATTTTGTATTGAAAATTTTCATGGTCATATTTAGTTTTTGCTTAATTTTTTATGTTTGTTTCTAACCGTTTAAACCTACCCTGAACCTTTACAAACCCTTCAATATGAAAATCAGCCAAATCGGTCAGGCCATTTTCGAGATTTAGCGAGACTAACGCACATCAATTTATTTTTATATATAAGGTTACACATTTTCAACAATTGCGCCTAAGTACAAGTACACTAAAACATAATAATAATAAAGTTCTATTAAGATTTGGAAAAGATAAATTACGTAATAATTTAGAGACATTTTTCTTGAAGTATGACAACAGGAACAGTTTTAGGTTATTATTGAAATTTAACAATTATTTCACTATTTAATATTGCAAATGGCCAGTTTAATTGCCGAATGTGATTCAAAACCAATTTATAATTAAAGAATCTGTAAAATAAAACAAACTTACCTGTGAAATGTCACATCACACAGACCTTGCTAGTACCGTACTTTAAGACAGCACTGCACCATATTTCATCACTTTCAAGTTCGTTTGATAATTCACAACAGTAACAAAATCAATATAAATGCAAAGATTTCAAGGTAGAAGCACAAAATTTTCGAAAGCCGGTTCACCGATTTCAAAGTTTGACCCCGAAACGTCAAATTTGGCGTTGTGTCAAACAGTTACAGCGATAAGGATCGCAAATAACTAATCCAGTCGCTTTAGAGTAAAAGAGATAAACATGTGATTTGGTCTATTGGTTACTCTGTCTACGGGTATAAGCAAAGAACTTACACTTTTAATTAGACTGATTACCAAAAAAAGTCGTTGAGCTAAAATGACATCTATTTTCTTACTCGTAGGGTAACTAAACTAAATACCTTATAAGCGGTAGCTAGCTAATAACGGTCCTGGCGAGGGAGCTTAAAAAGGTGCTGTGTCCTTGTCTAACGCGCTGCCAGCTCAAATAACCATTGGATTTGGTAGAAATGGTAGAAAATTTTATATATTTCTTTTTTTATGATTTAGCAAAAATAATTATTCATAAACTTTGGAACTTATCTAGATATTTCTACAGTTCCTATAATTATTAATAATAACTTCATTGTATTTAAAAACACTCATTAATACTTAGTAAGAGTAGTACTTAAATATTTGGGTTTGGTAATACTAAAAGCAAGATCCGCCTGGACCCGCCATTTTGCTTAAAGTGAAGGGTCACCCTAAATTTTATTGATCATATATTTTTACAATCTCATAATAGTAGGTAGGAAGATACTTACGTATCGATTATTTAAATTGGAGATTTACCGTTATAAGGTCATTAGATGCTCGAGCTTCGTTTTGCGATTGTGTAAATTTTCATATTAAACCTGTTAGATTTTCATGAAATATGGTGAATTCATGTTGTGTGACAGGGTGCAAAAATGATTCCTTTAACGGTAGCAGCTTTTCTTTAAGTAACAGCAACAACCATTTTTTTTAAGTAACATAGTATTTTGTTGATTAATATATTTATTAATATCTCTGTATTAGGTAGGTTGATATGCAGTATCTGTTTAAATTGGAGATGTGCCGGTCACAACCAGAGTGTACAAAAGGGGCAAAATCTAACATTTAGATTTTTGGAACAAACTTGTTTAAAGCGGCTTACGGATGGTGCTTTTTTAATAGAAATCGTCGTAGTAATCAAATGTGTACCTACGCGTGTGTGTATTGAACCTACAAATGAGCACACGAACAAGTGAGTGCGCAGCCGGGTGTGCAACTCTTACTCTCTCTCTCTCTCTCTCTCTCTCTCTCTCTCTCTCTCTCTCTGTTTCAATAACAGATATACTTACTCTTCTACATCTGTGGTCTCAACACGAATTTATTTTTTTGCAATTATAATTAATTTCTTTTATAACGTATACCTCGTTTTTAATGGGGGTCTCCGACTGTGTAATATTTTTGTATTCTATGTTTTCTTTTTAATATTTTTTACTTACAATAAATTCAGTAAGTTCGAACAATCGTTCCAAGGAATTTGTCCTGTGTTTTAATTGGTCATGGTCACTAATTTACAAAGGGACGCCACCACTGCCGAGACCCATCTCACGCGGACCAATTATTTCGCAGTATTGCACAGTCTAGTTATAAGTATTAGGTCTTTGGGTAAAGACTATATTAACGAACATTATAAACAGAAATTATATTGTGCTATCCCGGTAACGTCCAAAAATAACGTGAAGCAATTTTTTTATTCGACTATGCTCAGAGATTCTTTATCGAAATGCAAATACGAGAAAGCACCCTCGGAAGTTTCTTACTATTCATTAGTTACCGATGTTCATAAGTTTGTTGCATATTTAATTTCTTTACGACGTTGGTTTTCGATTGCTATTTATTTTACAATGTAATTTTTTTGCAATTTCGTTTTCGTTCATATTTTTTATCTAATAATGAGAACACTACTAATATCTGCCATTTCCAGAATCTGCCGTACGCTAAGTAAAGGTTAGTGGAACTACTTATTCTTAACTCTCTTCAGTTTAAGCGTCTCAATATGTAAGTATAAAATTAAAAACTTCTATAGGTTAAGATAATTTATTCACAGTTTCACAATATTTATGACTTATTACAATTATAAAATATTTATGTTATTATTACCAAAATATAAATATTCTACTATATAAAATCACCGAACAGTGCATTTTGTACACTTTTAAGTAACTCTTTTAAGTAATGTTTTTGTTTAAGTAATGTTCTTTAAAGTAAACATAGTATAGAACAAGTTCTGTGTCTTACAAACATTACCAAACATTATGTTGTTTTATTTTCACAAATCCTATTCAGATACAAATCACAAAACTACTATTTAAGTACTTACAAATAATTAATCCTACTAATAAATAACCTATATAAATAATTCTTTCACCCCAATTTTAGATACCTGAATTAAAATAATTATGTGATGTTCACGACGAGAATAATAAAATGTCTTCAATTTATAAAAATTAAAACATTATTGAGTTTAAAAATTCAAAGGACAAGTTTTGGCTCCATACTTTGGTGTAAGACGAGTGCTGTAAGGGTTTACGAAATATACATCTTGCATCCTTGAAGGCAGATATGTGAAAAAGATGTCCCTGTAAAAAAAAGTTTATGATTAACTCTCTTTGACCACAATATTACAAACATACCTTCTCGTTGGGAGTATTATTCACTAACATTATTCCAATTTTCAAAATAGACAGAATGTCATGCGGTGTTCTACAGGGCTCGATAATAGGGCCGCTACTATGGTGACTGAAGGGAATGATTCCGCATAAGGTAATCAAGGCGGACCTGCGCTCGCTAATGGAGAATAAGGATACGAAAATGTAATGGTCTCTCCTTATTTATTTATACCTACACTCCTTATTTATGTAACAACGTCCGGTCTTGTGCCGTAAGTATCCAGCAGGTAATCTTAAAGCCTATGCCCAGCCTCCTATTTGAGCTATGTGGGTGTCATTTGGCAGAGATGATGATTGTTTGTGAAAAAACATTCCTTTTAGTACAATTCCTTAAAGCAAAATCTCTATGTTCATCGCGTAGTTAAATCAAACTCACATTTTTACATACATTTATGATTAGGAAAATACATTGCTAACAGGATGCCAGTCAATAAGTGGCCGCAAGTAATTTTAATTAAATATCAATGTATGTAAAAAATTTCGTAAGTCGATGGGTTCCGTTGCACACTCAGCCGCGAGTACTTCGCTGCCAGGAGTAAACAGGTAATATTTTGGTGTATTTATACGTTCATGACGTTTTCTATATTTAATTAAAGCTATTTTTTTAATATGATGATATATCGCTGCCTATGAACAAATGGCCGCAAATTAGGGTTGCTAGCTGTTAAACAGCACTCGAGGTATTCGAGATAAAGTAAAAGAGAGTTAGCGCGCAACGCCACTTGTTAGAAGATTTTAAGTATAATGTCGATTATTTTTTTAACTAATATTTAATTTCAAATTAATAACTGTATTAATGAACTGAAATAAAAACTTTTTTTTTAATATGAAATGCGTAGTATGTTTATTGTTAAAAAGGTAAGACATATATTAATTTTTACTTGATCAATAAACAATTTTTATTACAAAATAACATACTTACATATTGTCACGCCTTTATCCCCGAAGGGGAAGGCAAAGGCATACCATACGCACACATTTCACCGCATGCATTTTTGTTCCACGTAATAGGTGGTGAGCCCATTGCCGTGTTGAAATGGACATGCGCAGGCTGTGGTGACCTGCTGTTCAAAATTTTCAAGCAGCTGGATCTTAGACTATTAGGTAGTATGAACAGGGCGGGATCACGTCTGTCATTTAGTTGACCGAGGCTCCGACCGCGTGGTAAAGTTTTCCCGTACCTGTTTCCACAGGAACCTGATCCCGGGTTAAAAAGCAGCCTATGAGTTAATCCAGGGTGCCAGTTGCCTCCACTCCAAATTGTTTCAGCCGTTGATCGTGTAGAAGAACAAACATACACACAATCTTTCACATTTATAAAATTTGCACTAATTACTTACAGGAACGGTTTCCCAGGGTAGCTGTCATATTTTGTAGTCGGCCACCACATACTAGTTTGTATTACTTGTTTTAGTCTATTTCTTGTCACGAAGTTATTTAGTAAGATATCAAACTGTAATAGAACGCATTACCTACAGAATAGGATATAGGTAAGCAAACTATTCTTCACAAAGATCAGGTACTCTAGCTAATATTGTCTCGACAGCCATTGAGGGTCTAATTATATCCCTACTGGTATCTTCAGGGCCCAAGCCAGACTTACCTGCAAGAAGTTACCTGCATACTATCTGACGAGATTATGGTGAAAAGAAAGAACCTCGACAGAAAACGCCATACCTACCACCCAGCCCGCGTGGTTAAGTAAGATCAATCACCCCCCCAAAATGAAATCAGGAGAGGCGTCGCATACATCCAGCAGTGAACTATGATTTGATTGTCCCGTTAGAGTGTATTTCTACAGTCTACGCAAATATTATTCAGTTTACAAAAACTGAACAGCTGGCATGTCAAAGCAACTAAAAATAGAGGTAAATATTAGGTAGTGCTCAATTGCTTACCAAATTTTGAACCATACGTCGATGCCCCCAATTAAAATTATGTAATTGCTTTTGTGTAAATGGTATACTATAAGCTCTAGCTCGATGATCCACATGTTTCAAGTCGAGCCATCTTCGAAGTGATTGTAGATATAACGTTCCTGGAACATAATATTAGGTACTTCAAATAATGATGATGTTAAATAAAACAGATTCTTCGAGAAAAAAGGCTCAAGAAATAATTTATTCACTGCTACTGGAGTTTTAAAGTCTGTGGTGTAGTGCGCTTCATCGCTACAATTTGCTTCTAAAAGGCGACGAAATCGCCGATCCCCGCTACAAAAAGTAGCTCGTCTGCGGTGTCCCTTTGAACTTAGATACCCGGTATATCCGCCATCACAGCAGAGAAAACCCCCAATACGGGGCTTTTCCGGGTTGCCGTGAATTAACCTCTGGCCAATTCAGCTTTTAAATTTGCTTAAGATTAAATGCCGCGGTGGTTTAGAGGGTAAGATGGTGGGACTGGGGAATAAAGTCGTCGTGTTGCCCTCACACTTGTCACAGCAGGGTCGTGGCATGCGTAAATGCATTCCCGGCATATAATAAAACACTATCACAGTGCCTAGCGTTCCTTGCTGAACCATCCTTGATGAACCTCACACTACCCCATATCTCAGAATTAGAATATTGCGATTTATCATAGCGCTGTAAAAAGTATGTAGTTAAAGATGGCATACATAGGGCAGAAATTGCATCACGGACTAGGTACTGTTACTGTCTGACCGCCTACTTATTAGAGATGAATTTCATTTCCTTCCATAGTTTTTTTAAAACAGTTCTGATGCCGATGCCGATTCTGCTGTGGATATCGTTACGCTCACGTTTGACACGTTGATCTTTGTGTACTTGGTGTAGAGAAAACGGTGGGCAAAGCACACTATTATGAGTGACGGTGACGGTATAGGGCCGAGAATTATTTTAATATACAGTGGCAGTTTTTTTTTTCTTTTTTTTTATTGTGTCATAATAAAAACATACAATGCAAAATTTGTTCGGAGACCACTTTTAAGCAAAAAATGCCTGTGTTAGCAGCCTCCGCTCTTCCTAACTCACTAGTATTATTAACACAATGTGCTTACCAAATAACAAAAGAATAACTTAATAATTTTTATACAATACTAACATGTGTGTGTGGGGGGGGGGGGGGGGGGTGGGGTGTGTGTGTGTGGGTGTGTGTGTGTGTGGGTGGGTGTGTGTGTGTGTGTGTTTTAATATGTGTTTATGTAGTAACCTCAAAGAGTGCTTCTGTATCTTCGTGGGAAAGAGGTTTGATCCAGTCTATAATTATCTTTTTACATATAAAGTGTAACATGGAGTGTAGAGCTAGTATTTTATTTATCCTATTATATAAATGTGAAGATCTGTGGTCAAACTGCATTGAAGCAAATGTGGTTCTCACCTTGGTAGTATGAGCAACGTGGGGTATCCTTCTTTTTGTTCTAATTTTGTCTGCGTCATAACTTACAGTTTTGTGTTTTTTTAATATAATTTGTGTTATATATAATTTCCTGACAGAAAGTACATCGCTAATAAGATAAAGTCTTTCTGTAGGGAACCTATTTTTTTTAAAGTATATTGTTTTTAACAGTGCCCGTTGAGCTCTTTCGACCTGTATAAATTTGGTTTTTGCTGCTCCCCCCCAAACTGAAATACAATACATTAAAATAGATTGTACCAGGGCTAAATATATCTGCTTTAAGATACTTCTAATGGAGTTTCCTTCGCTTCTCATATTTCTAGGTACAATATGTCGAAGCGTTTTGAAAATCCACGTCAGTTTCCGAACTCTTGACGTGACTTGTTCCAAGTGAGCGTACCAGGACAGTCTTTGGTCAATTATTACGCCGAGGTATTTTGTTTCTCCCACTTTATTAATACTAGGACAGTTACAGTTTCCACTATTTGCATTACCGCAAGAATGTATTTTGATGTTGAAGTCAATTTTCGGCTGTGCAATATTGTATATACTAAAACATATGTAATTGGTTTTGGATGTATTCAGGGTTAATAGGTTTTTATGTAACCAGTCAGCAATATGAATCATACCAGTCTCAGTATACTGTTTGACCTCGCTCCAAGTTCTCCCATAGAAGACCACTGCTGTGTCATCGGCGTAGCAAAACACTTTAGCGTTAGCAACTTTTATGCTACAGAGGTCATTAATATAAAGAAGGAAGAGTGTAGGACCCAGCACACTTCCCTGAGGCACGCCATATGTCACATGTGTATCCTCACTTATGTGTGACCCCACTTTGACCCTTTGTTTCCTATTTGCTAGATAATCTCTAAATAGATTCAGAGCAGTACCTCTGATACCGACTTTTTCTAATTTGTACACAAGGATAGACGTAGAAACAGTATCAAACGCCTTTTTTAAATCTAGGAAAACAGTCAAACATTTATTTCCTTTATCGACGTGTTTAGTTATTAGTGAACTTAGAGCAATTACTGCATCCTCTGTAGATTTGCCGTGCCTAAATCCGAATTGAGCATCAGCTAATATGTTAAATGTAGTTATGTAATTAAGAAGTCTAATGTTTATTAATTTCTCTATTACTTTAGACAAAGTAGTTAAAACCGATATGGGTCTATAATTATTGATGTCATCTTTACTTCCACTCTTGTGTATTGGCGTGATGATGGCATACTTCAATTGGGCTGGGAATATACCCTTCTTAAAGCATAAGTTGGCCAAATGTGTTAAGGCAGGAACTACTTCTTTATTGACATATTTTAGAAATTTTGCCGAGATATTGTCCCATCCAGGAGCGCTTTCAGGTTTCAAACCCATCACAACTCTACCCACTTCGTCAGTGTCGGTTTCAAGAAGAACAAACGAGTTTAATTGCGAAGTTATCTCAATCTGATTGGAGTTCACATTATTTCTTAGCTGGATTTGTTGAGCTAATTGTGCACCAATGTTGGCAAAAAACTTATTAATAAAATTTACTGATTCGGGGGGAGTTGCCTTAATATTTAATAATTCATTGTTTTGATTTTTAATTTTATTTGTATTAGTTATAGTTTTGATATTTTTCCACAGTAATTTATTGTTATTTATAGAATTAGCAATGAGGTCTCTTTCATATTTTCTTTTTAATCTTTTTATTAAATTATTACAATAGTTTCTGTACCGCATGTAGGTTACTTTTAGAGTCATATTCTCTGGATCATGACGAAGACGTTTTTGTAACTGATTGCGATTTTTTATGCAACGCAATATTCCATTGGTAATCCAAGGTTTTTTGATGCGCTTGCTACTAGGGATGTTTATTGTGTTAGTACTCAATTTAATGGATTCAGTCAAATATTGTATCAATTGAGTACACAGTTTGGATTATCATGTAGCAATAATTCATTCCATTTTTTTCCTTCTAAATAGTTAAAAGCTTGCTGATAAACTATAGTAGTAGTTGTTTTTTGAATGGTGTTATTGTATTTTAATTTAGACAACACTAAGACAGTTGTATAGTGATCTGTAATGGTAGAATGTAGGATAGCTACACATGCAGATATCTTTTTCTTATCTATTTTAAGCATGCAATGATCCAGGCAAGTTTTTTGTCTAGTAGGGAGTTTATGACCGGCAAGTATGCCATGCAGGGAAAGCATGTTAATGTAGTTAACTCTATTTGTATATTCATGAGCTAATTCAGACAATTTCGGTAGGATATTTATGTTTATATCTCCCGTAACTATAATATTTTTATGTGTGGTTATACTATTTAAATGGGTATCAAGAGATTCAACAAAACTGTCAGCATGTTTTATTTGACGGGGATCGGTGTGCATCTACACAATATGTTACTATTTAGTACGTCTAATTGGAGGCCTCCTGTCTCCAATTAGAAGGCAGAAAGAAAGAAAGAATCCGAAGGTCAAGGAAATAATGTTATCCCAGGCCTCCTGCCTCCAATTAGACGTACTAAATAGTAACATATTGTGTAGATGCACACCGATCCCCGTCAAATAAAACATGCTGACAGTTTTGTGGAATCTCTTGATACCCATTTAAATAGTATAACCACACATAAAAATATTATAGTTACGGGAGATATATACATAAATATCCTACCGAAATTGTCTGAATTAGCTCATGAATATACAAATTT
The DNA here is from genome assembly GCA_948477245.1 of Thumatha senex. Lineage (NCBI taxonomy): Eukaryota > Metazoa > Arthropoda > Insecta > Lepidoptera > Erebidae > Thumatha > Thumatha senex. The sequence continues at coordinate 13,313,247 of OX419735.1, forward strand.
TTGATGTGTGAATATAGGGTGTGTATTTAACTAAGCTATTGAATATAGTATCGTGTTTTATTGAAAAATACAAAAGTTGATACAGAAAGATTATCAAAATTAGAACGTAAAACACTGTTTTCTTTTTTACTTCTAGTGTAGAAAGCCATTTAAATAATGGGCCTCGTTTGCAATTGTAGTTATATGTAGATAATCACTGCTGCATAATAAGTTTCTGTATCTGCTCCTCACTTCTTATAGTGATGACAGGTGATTGCTCGTCTTTTCTCACGTAGATTCGACCATAGGCTGCCCAACAGTATTTGTACGATCGAGACTTGATCGATTAAATCTCTTGCGAGAAAATGTAGGCGCGATCCTTTTGTAGTTAGATGCTCTGATAAATATATGGGAGTCTCCTAGATTGAAATTCATTTCACCGGATAATTTTGTTCAAGGGATTCTAATCTAATATGCTATAATAAAGAATGTCGTGGCTGTTGCAAACGACCTAAGGCAGGTGACACTTCGGTGCGTCAAACTGGTTTCGTCCAAAAAGGGATACCGTGTCGCCTTATACATTATTTGGTGGGATGAGGCGAGGTTCAACAAAGAATATAAGAGAACAAAATGTAGACACATAAAAGATAAAAACTGGCAAAATTCAAATTGATGCATATAATAAAGAACTGCAATTAGATACGGACTATGCTGTTTAGGTGTTAGAGGACCCTTCACTCGTTGTCTGACCCATTCTTGAAGATTATTCAACAGATTAGCTTGTGGCAAGTGAGGAATCAAAAGGTATGTATCTGAAAGATCAGCCAAAAATACCTGCAAGTAATTAATTTTTATTTAATATACAAATAAAATGAAACCGTCCAAGCGCACAATGCGACCCTTTTTCTCATCAGAGTGAGAAAAATAGTTTATAATGGTAAGTCTATGCTGGTGGAACTAGTAGTAGTACGTAACGGTTGCTGGCCAGACGGTTGATCAGAGCTTTGTTTTTTCGCTTTAACTTTGTCCATTGGTCAGAAAGTGCCCCACTTGCAAATGAGGCTGGTTTGAATCACGAAAATCTTATAAAGCTAAATAGGCACTAAATTTAAATTTGGACACCAGAATAAAAACTGTTACTATACGAGTACAAGTGAAGTATAAAATTAAAATTTATAAAGTTTGTCAATTCACCTCTAAAAGTTCACTTTCTTTTAATCCAGAGGCTGATACGGAAGGTTCTGAATGAGCAACCTGAAACCAATAGTATTATTAGTCAAAGAGACTAGACTCAATGTCTTAGCCATATGGTGTGATTTTTAAATGTGAAAATCCTTAAGGGGTGCCACGCTGGACTCCAACCGATTAAACCCACGCGATGCGATAGTATCGAGTTTGCACACAAAATAATGGCTCGGGGTGTTTACCGTGACAAAGAGTTGCATCACCCGAAAATTAAAGGTGATCTGTAATTACATCGAATGCAAAACGAAGCGTAATCAGAAAGATATTTTTTCTACGACCAGGCTATGGCTGATTTTAGATAGTCTACAGACAAGAGATGCCCTTTTGAAAGTTTTATGTTTTTTAATCTCAATCGCTTCACGTACAACTCTTAAATAGTAGTGCCGTTCAGTGGAGAGGACTTGCGTACGATGAAATTAATTGTGTACGTAAAGCGATTGAGATCAAAAAGCATGAAACTTTAAGGGTTTAAATTATCAGGAGCGTGCAATCCAGTGATTAGCAAAATAAAACCTCGTTTTCATGCAGAGTCGGCTAAACACCAGAATATTCGAGCTCTGGTTAGCTTACAGACTAGGGACACCGTGAGTGTAGTGCGTGACGGTACTTGGAGAAAAAATACCGTCAAGAATACCAAGGAAATGCGGTGGTTGAAGAAACTTCAACTGCACATTCTCGACGACGGAGGGCTTGCACCGCCGAGCCAGTCAGCCCATAAGTCAGCCTATGACCACGGCCGGTGCAACCTGGTCGAAACGTGAGTCAACAAAAGGTATGTGAAATAACTGCGTTTAGCCCCATTAGTAACAAATATACTTATAGTATGCAACGCGATAGTTTAAAAGTTAGCATAACTAAATTAATAGTTAAAAATGCTTTGTACTGCACATACTAAACCGTTATCCTCATCATATGTACATGTTAAACAACATACAATTTATGGAGGTCCAACCGATATCTTTAAGTTATTGAATGAGCGCTATGTTGTAATACCCCATAAACACTCTCGCGCGAGGCACGAGACGAGCCACGAGCTCGAATGTATCTAAATGTACCATAATACTGCGTTTACACCCGCGGCTTGCGGCTCGTCTCGCAGCTCGTCTCGTGGCTCGCGCGTGAGTATAAATAAGATATTACAATTTAGACAACTTTTATATGTAATACAAAATACAACTGAAGGAGGTCCAATCGAAACCTTTAAGATATTGAATTGGCGCTATGATATACCCAAGAATTTATTTATATCTTGCAATCAGTTGTATACAGAAAACAAATAATACCTAGATATTTTGTAATGTTTGCAGCCGATTGCGAGACGTATTTAACTCTGAAAATGCATTTACCGTTGATTCAGCTGACTTCAAAGCCTCTTTGAACGCATCGTTGATGAAATCTTCCATGGGGTCCATTTGAAAAACTTTTGCTTTGTCAATCCAAAACGAACCATGCTTGTTTGGTGGGTAAAAATACTTTTCTGTGGCTTTTCCCTCATTATATAGATCGTAGAGATGTCCACATTTGCATTTTGATCCTTTCAAAAATTCCATTACGGGCTCCTCCCTGGAATAGTATGGTTCGGTTATAGTCAGACAATTTTATTCATTTTTGTGCAACCGACTCGACTGGCAACCGTAGGTAATAAGGTTGCCATAGTTGCTGAACCACCGAAATTAGATTGGAGCAGAAGAAGGTAAATTATGGATAATTCAAAAGCTCTCATGAATTTAAGAGAAACTTACATAATAAAATTTTAATTTATCTGGCTTACTTCTTTGTTTTGTACTCAGTTGGAGAAGTGGAGAAGTAGAGAAGAGAGTATGGAGAACTCAGAGTTTCAAAGTGACGCCAGACAGCCATAAGTCTCCCAACTAACAAAATATTTCCTTATAGTGGCTAATAAAACCAAAAATAATACTCTTTTAAGAGCCGTATTATTGCTAAAAAGGTGCGTTTGGGCACAATTTATAGACACAGTTACCTTATAATCCCCCTATAGTTGCTTTAGTGATAGCTTTTATTTCTCATTTTCATTATGGCAAGTAACAGGACAGTTAAACTTATAATGGCAACGAAAATGCAAATAAAAGATCAATGTACTTATAAGTAATATATTAATAACGTTAATAAAGGTGATAACTCTTATACGTTTATGGTCAAAAATAAGAGAATAAAACTTATAACAGCAAAACAAAGGCTTTTAAAAACCTGTTCAGTCTAAAACCGTGTGTTTATAACTGCAATAAGTGTTTTTGTTTAGTGATCTATATTCTCACCACACAAAACTAAAAAAAAAATAACATCGTCAACCATTTTAATAAAAATAAAACGGTAAGTTATAATTTATTTTATGAATTTACGTCAATTATGTTCTTGGTTGTAGTGAAAACTGTGTGGGAAATTAATTGCATAACAAAATGTGATACGCAATATCTTTTATTACGCGCCTTTGATTTAAGCTGTTTTGTGTTATAAATATGGTTAATTTATCGAGTCACATTTTCTATAAGTCTACTATAAGAGCAAAAGCAATTCGTATATCGTTAACAAGGAGACTAAGAGATTCAAAACTTTGTAATGATTCCATTTGTGGCATAAGATTCTGCCATTTTATATATAGTTAGGGTTCCTTTCTAACAAGTAAAGTCCCGTAGTCGTACCTATATAATATTTTATTTGTTCGCAGATTTCACAACGGTAGTATAAAGTTGGCAAATTTCTAACAAAATTTCTTTAGATAATGCCCGATTTGAGAACCAGCCTCATTCTACGTGTATAGGAATTTTGAAATTCGGCAGCCAGAAATGAAATAAAAAAGATGACTAATACAAATACTAGATTTTTAAATTAGTTGTTTTATTTTATAAAGAATTTGGATTAATGGTATAAAGTACAATACTGAATTATTTTCTACATTGTTTTTAATAATTAACATTAAATATAGGCACATAAAATTGTACAAGTAATCAATTATGCCAGGAATGTCCAGTACCAATTTCTTTAATGCGTATCTACTTAAACTTCGAAATGAGCTTATCCATCAGAGGACCAAAGTGGTCGACATAGCTAGCAGGGTAAGTACATTAAAGTGGCAATGGGCTGGCCACATCTGTAGAAGAACCGATGGCCGATAGGGCAAGCGAGTTCTGGAGTGGAGACCGCGACTCGGCCAACGTACTGTAGGACAATCCCAGCAGATGGAGCGACGACCTGGAAAATGGCGCTGGGAATGGAGGGACTCGATGCGGAAGGTGCAGGCAGGACTATGTGTTGTGGCGTGAATTGGGAGAGGCTCACGTTCAGCAGTGGAATGCCATAGGCTGATTTGATTGATTGATATCTTCTTTATTTTTTGAGCAATGTACACGCATCTAATGACTTTTGTATGGCATTAGGTGCATTATGTAGTATTTTCTGCGGAACCACTGGATGGTTCGTTGGTAACAACTCACTCTCGCATAAAGATTACAAGTCATACATATAGAATACCATAATGTTAACGAGTACATATTTTTATATCTAAGCTTAAACTGTCTGTGATTAAAATGCCCACTGATTATAAATGTCGATAGCCACTATACTGAAGTTTAAAATGTCAACACTTATTTATAGAATATATAAATAAAGCACAAAAGAAGTAGGTAGATTAAAACGAGCTATTCAGTTCTGGCGCATCGCCGACAGCTGCGCGGCATGCTCGCTACGCTCGCTCGGCTCCCGCGTTGTGGTCACTAGTGACCTAACATTCCTCCTCGCTTCGCTCGTCGTCGTACCTATTTACGACTTTACTCAAGACTAATCTAAAATTAATAACACTTAAAATATCGTTTTATAATGTTACAGCTTAGACAAACGTTACGTTAGTTACACAAACGTGGCTATGAGTGAGATGATTATTTACAATTGTGTCTCATCATTTCTTAAATATTCTTAGTCAAATTTATTATTCATTTATGATTTAAACGGTTATCCATACCTCCATTATGCGTTTTGTATTTTATGATAGGGATGAAGATATGATGGGGATGAAGATATGATGGGGATGAAGAGTAGAAGCGTGCACGTCGCCATCCCTGCCAGCTACGGCTGCAATTCTACTCCAACACGAGTGCCACCAGGGCGATTACTGCTAGGGCGTGCCCCCGAGGCGACGCGCACCAGTTCGTCCCCGCTGGTGCGAAAAGTGTGTGCCAGAGCGGCGTGGGGGACCGCCACCCTACACGCGCGGCCCGACACGGCGGGAAGTGGAGGATGGAGTGCAGGGTAGCTGCGTGGAATGTTACGGGAGGAATGACAGATAAGATGAATGAGTTGATGGATGTTATGAATGAGAGAAAGTTAGATGCAGTGTGCTTGACAGAGACCAAGCGCAAGGGCAGCGAAGTCTTGGAGCTCACGGGTGGGATGCTCGCGCTTTGGTCTGGAGTACCAGAGAGCGAGCATGGCAGTCGGGGGGTTGGAATTTTGCTGTCCTCGCGATTGGCCTCCGGTATGTATGAGTACAAACTGGTAGGTCCTAGAATCCTCTGGATCCGTGTAAAACTTGGTTTGACGAAGATTTTCCTGGTAGCTGCTTACGCGCCAGTATCTTCGTCGAACGCGAGTGAGCTAGAGGACTTCTGGGAGAGTATGAGAGAAGCTCTAAATGTGATAGAAGGAAATGAAAGACTTATAGTATGTGGAGACTTGAATGGATGGGTGGGTACCGCTCGCGATGGTTTTGAGTCGGTACTCGGGAAGTATGGGGATAAAAGGGTGAACGACGCTGGCAAGCTAATACTGGCATTTTGTAAGGAAAAGGATTTGTTTGTGGCGAACACAATGTTCAACCACAAACAAATTCAAATGTATACGAGGAGATGTAAGTCAAAGAGAAGCATTATAGATCTATTCCTAATGGATAGTCGGCTCCGTAAACAGGTGATGGACACGAGGGTTTATCGAGGCGCTGAGCTGGCATCAGACCACTACCTAGTCATAACTAGGATTAGGGGTCTGTTCGCGGGTTGGCGTCATCGTACCGAGTGTCCTGAACCTGGGCCGACTATTAGCATTAAAAGCTGGAAGCTGCAGGATGCATCCATTAGGGATAAATATAATGAAAGGGTAGCCGAAAAGCTTGGCGACGTCAATGTAAGCAGTGAGAATGTGGAAAGTGTATGGCAGAACCTTAGGGACAGTGTGATAAATGCCGCTGTGGAAGTGTGTGGAGAAACGAAAAGAGGCAGTAGTAATAAGCGTGATGCATGGTGGAATGAGGAAGTGAAAGAAGCAGTTCGAATGAAGAAGCAAGCATGGCTAGACTACTTAGCCTCGCGGAATGATTTTAATATGAAAGAGAGATACAAGCTGCAGAAAGTTAACACGAAGGCACTGATAGAAGAAGCTCGTGAAAGGTGCAGAATGAAAGCGGATGAAAGGTTGTCGTCCAATTTCCAAGCTCTTCTGGAAAGAGGTAGGCAAGACCCGGAGTTGTTCGGCAATCTGCAGTATGAATAAAGTGCTTAGTGTTAACAATGACGTCCTAACAGACCAAACTGACGTCCTGCAGAGATGGAGTGAATATTATGGAAAGATGTATGCAAGAAAAGACAGAGATGCCACATCGGGAAGTGGAGCTCACTTCGATGCTCCGGATCCCGATGTCATTGAAGTCATTAGTATGAGAGAAATAGAACAAGCGATAAGAAGTATGAAATGTGGTAAGGCTGCGGGAAAAGACAGAGTTACTGCTGAGATGATCAAGTACGGTGGGTCGCGTGTCTGGGACACACTATGTCTGTTATGCAACTTGTGCTGGCGGACGGGTGAGGTCCCAGATGACTGGCGAGTAGCAGTTGTAGTACCTATTTACAAAGGGAAAGGCTCGCGCCTAAACTGCTCCAGCTACAGGGCGATCAGCTTGGTCAGCTTAGCTAGTAAGGTGTATGCAAAGGTTATAACGGCACGAATGCAAGAAAAGTCTGAAAGGTATTTATGGGAGGCTCAATGCGGATTCCGACGTGGAAGAGGTTGCATGGATCAAGTGTTTTCTCTCCGCATGATCGCGGAAAAGTTTCTGGCTCTTAGCCAGAAGGTTTTCTGCGCTTTTGTGGATCTAGAGAAAGCATTTGATAACGTTGTGAGAGAAACGCTGTGGGACTTGCTGCCAGGATATGGTGTGGACGGCTCGCTACTGCGGGCAATACAGTCGCTTTATAGGGACTGTAAGGCTTGCGTGCGAGTAGGGGGGGATGTGTCACCTCTTTTTGATGTCTGTACAGGCGTCAAACAGGGATGTGTCATGTCCGCCTGGCTGTTCATAGTGTATCTGGACAGTTGCCTGCAGAAGTTGAAAGATTTTAATATGGGTGTGAATTTGGGTGACTTTACAGTAAACTGTCTGCTGTACGCTGATGATGCGGTGCTCATGGCCTCATCAGAAGCCGACCTACAGGCATTAGTCACTAATATGAAAGAGGGGTGTGAAAGTTAGGGTCTCCGCATGAATGCAAGTAAAACTAAGGTTCTAGTATTTGAAAGAGGTGACGTAAGAACTAAATGCGAGATTAGGGTAAACCAGGAGCGTCTAGAGCAAGTGAATGAAATTGTGTATTTAGGAAGTATGTTTAGCGCGGATGGAAGATGTGATTCGGATGTAGAACGGCGAGTAGCTGCCGGAAACAAAGTTAACGGTGCTTTGTCCCAATTAGTAAAGCGACAAAGCATCGTAAAAGAAGCACGAATAGCGATTCATAACGCAGTGCTAGTGCCAACTTTGCTTTACGGTAGTGAAACCTGGGTATGTCAGCAGATGCATGAAAGTAAATTGAATGCTGTGGAGATGCGATCACTTCGAAAATTGTGCGGCGTTACCTTGGCCGACCGAATACGTAACGAAGTGATACGCAATATGGCAGGTTTGAATGAAAGTGTCAGCGTTAAGCTGGAAAAGGGCGTGCTCCGTAAGTTTGGACACGTCCAACGAATGAGTGAGGAACGATTGACGAAGAATATATATTGTTCAAAAGTAGAGGGTAGAAGGAGTCAGGGAAGGCCGAGACTAACATATGAAGACCACGTGAGCAGATTGCTCAAAAACGGAAAGGTCAAAAGTACTCGGATACCCAGACGTGCGTGTATGAAGCGATTGATGAATCTCGACGAAGCGAAAGAAGTATGCATGGATCGCGAAGCCTGGCGATCTGTCCTCTCTGACTACCCCGTCAGGGATACAGCGTGAAGATAGTTAGTTAGTTAGTATTTTATGATAAATTATCTTAGGCGTATAACAATTATGCACTTTACTGGAATGCTGATTAAAATTATGATAAATAAATTAGGGTAAGTTATGCCAATAAAACCATTATGCGTTTATTGGCTGAGCGGGCGAGATAAATAAATTCAAAGTGAACTGTATTTGCGGGGAAAGACAAAAATGAAATTTACACGCGATTGTCGACGAAAAAGAAATGGAAACAGGAATGGGCACACTACCTTGCTACTGCTGCGAGATGCTGAGGTGGAGGCTGCCGGGGACGTCCCTGGACTTGGATCCCTGGTTCCATTGCACGATAACACTATTTATCCATGGAAAACACAATTATTGCGAAAGGTTGATGCGGGCGCGCCCGCGGTTATTGCAGTACTAATACAGCGAGCCTTCAATCCGTCCGCGCTGCCTGTGAGCAGCATTATAGATCGCGCGTAATACAGCTGTCTCGCTCTCCTTTTATGCGAGACAAGGTAGGTGCGAAAGAGAAATGGAATAAAGGTGAGCGGGGGAGTGTCAACTATACAGTTGCCACTAAGCTTTAGCTGCTAAACAAAATGCTATCGAACTAAACTAAACCTAATCGAACAAGCTAAATTTGTTATTGAAGCACTGTTGATTAGGCAGAGGACAAAGACGAATAACTGGTCGCAAGTACGAACCAATTGCGGTTTTAACGCGAACTATACGAGTGATCCCATTCGACCCAGGGAAAACTTCTTCTACTACCCCAAGAGGCCAATGTAATGGAGGCATATTTTCAGTTAAAATAACTACGACAGTACCGACAGTAATAGGGTTCGATGGAGTATTCCATTTCTGACGTGACTGTAGCGTATGCAAATAGTCTGTCCTCCAACGCTTCCAAAACGATTGATCGAGTTTATCCAATAAGGCATGACGCGAGAGAAGATGAAGTCGATCTTCCTCTATTTCAAAAGCGGGTAAGTATTTTAACGGTGTAACATTCAAAAAGTGCGCTGGAGTCAGTGCAAGCAGCTCCGAGGGATCACTAGACAAGGTTCTACAAAGAGGACGCGTATTCACTACGGCCTCGACTTGAGTGAGCACGGTGCTCAGCTCTTCAAACGTAAAATGTTTGGAACGCAAAAAAATATGTAGTTCGGAAAGGTTACGACGAGCTCCGACGTAATTTGTACCGTTGTCCGAATACATTCGAGATACGGAACCCCGACGCGACAAAAATCTTTTAAATGCAGCCATTAAGCATGGCGTGCTCAAATCACCAGCTAACTCTATATGAACGGCGCGAGTCGTCATACAAACAAAAAGACAAACATAAGCTTTCGTGGAGCGTATACCACGACCACGAGAAACTGTTACCCTGAAGGGGCCAGCGCAATCTGCACCCGTGTGTACGAACGGTTTAGCAGCCCGAACAACACCGACAAGGATGATGATCGGCCATTTCGGGCGCGATTGACTTCGGGCGAAGTTTGAAACACGGAATACATCTATGAACTATCGAACGAATCAAATTGCGTGCGGAGAGAATCCAGTATTTCTGGCGCAAAATTGACATTAATAAATCTGGACCCGTGTGACAATTCACCCTATGGTGATTTTCAACTAAAAGATCAACGATATGATCCTTGCGCAGGAGAACTACAGGATGCATTTGTATCGTACTCTAATGCGGACTGGCTCAAACGACCACCAACTCGAATGAGGCCATCCTTCAAAAAAGGTTTCAAATGTTGAAAAGCGCGACTACAAGGTTTATTTAATTCCAAGTTTCTAATTTCAGACGTAAAATAAAATCGCTGAAGTTCACGAAGCAAGATTAACTCAGCCTTGTTTAAGTCAAAGGCGGTAACATGCTCGCGACGAAGAAGGATTTTTAAAAATCAACAAATAAAACAACACTACGTAAAAGAATCGACCACGATAAAACACGGCCAGCCAACTCTAAGATAGGCGATTTTTCGAGCGGTGCAGTAGTAACTAAAGAGGTTTTCTTTTCCTCTGGCGGCGTGGACACAGTAGCGGGGTTGAAAGGACTAACAGGCCATTCATCAGGTGGGGCTTGGCACCGGGAAGGGCCATGAAACCACAACGGATGATCCAAAATCTGTGCAGGTGTTAACACACGAGACAAACAATCGGCAGGGTTGTCCGTACCTCATCATCATCATCCGAGCGTCTGTCCCAGTTGCGTCTCGCGACGCCCGGGGTCCGCTTTCCTACATTTTCTCCTCCACTTCGCACGGTCTTCGGCATCCCTTGTAGTGAGACCATTGGCACGCATGTCATCCCTTACGACGTCAAGCCAGCACTTCTTGGGTCTTCCCCTCTTACCGGGACCCGGCGGGGCTGACATGGCCAGACATTTGTTACCTACGTAGCCCGGCGGTTGCCGCAAGACGTGACCATACCAACGAAGGCGACACTCTTGCAACTTGTCTGCAATGTCACGGACGTGAAGGCCGCCGCGGATGCGAGACTTTCTCACGCGGTCAAACCGCGTGACCCCACACATCCACCGCAGCATCTTTATTTCCGTGACACGCAGCTCCTGCTTGTGTCGCTCCAATATCGGCCACGTCTCACTGCCATGTAAAAGGACAGGTCTAATAATGGTTTTGTAGACCTGTCCCTTCAACCGGATCGGCATTTTAGGGTCACAAATGACACCGGTCATCTCCCGCCATTTGGCCCACGCGGCAGCAATGCGTGACTTGACATCGCAATCGATGTCACTGGACGTGTGAAAAACAGATCCCAGGTATTTAACCTGGTCCGTGCGCTCGACCAAATCACCGCCTATGCGGACGGATGTGGGATCTGTCGAGTTTAGTGCCAAGTACTCGGTCCTCGCCACATTTAGTTTCAGACCGCCGTTCTCAAGCGTGTCCTTCCACGCCTTTACACGTCGCACCAATCTGACCCTGTCCGCGTCTGCCAGCGCAATATCGTCAGCATACATGAGCAACAATGGAGGCTGCTCATGCGGGTTTCTGATGCTGTCCGACAATTCGTCTAATATTACACTGAACAGAAACGGACTAAGGACCGAACCCTGGTGTACCCCGACGGTGATGGGGAAGGGTTTCGTGTCGCCAACAGCAGTCCGAACCATTGAATCGGAGTCACAGTACATGTCCCGGATAGTGTCAATATAGACCTCTGGAACCCCTTTGGACCGCAGTGCCCACCAGATCATTGCACGAGGAACACAGTCGAAGGCCTTCTGCATGTCTAGAAATAAACAGTGCAGAGGCGTGTTCTTCGACCTGTATTTCTCTGCGACAACCCTCAGGGCAAAAACAGGGTCCGTGGTCCCATAACCAGGGCGAAACCCATATTGACACCCCGAGAGAGTACACTCCTGCCGGATCTGAGAGTCTATAATCCTCTCGAAGATCTTCATGGTGTGGGACATCACCTTAATACCGCGGTAGCTCCCGCACTCCTGCACTGACCCCTTACCTTTGAAGACTGGAGTAATAATACTCAGTCTCCATTTGTTTGGGATCTGCCCGCTGAGGAGTATGCGGTTAAAAAGGTTTACTAAGATGGGCATCTTAGTAAACCTTTTTAACCGCATACACCGCGAGGACCCATCGCCTTCCAGGCTTCGATGGGGACTCCATCGGGTCGGACAGCTTTCCGATTCTTCATGCGGCGAAGCGCAGTCAGGACTTCTCCAGGCGTTACCGGTGGCACTAGTCCCTGATTCGGAGGGAGGTCCGGAGGCTGCAGGGTTGTCCGTACCTGAGACGTGATAAAAGTTTTGCGGCCCCAATTCCGACTGAATTTTTGCCACCCTATTTGCGACAAATGCATCCCAACGATGGGGCGAAGAATGTGTCCAACACAAAGCGACGGTCGAGTCCGAGAATGCGAAAATTCTATCTATATTAATGCGTTGAAATCGGCGATCTGATTCGCGAACACCAATATAAAGAAACATTTGTCTAATGTTGGCTGAAAGCGCGACAGCGAATAAGCGAAAGTTAACTATAATTTCGAACAAATTACCTTGGAGGTTTTGACCATTGTGCAAAATATCGTTTACCGAAACATTCGAACTAGTTTTGGCGCTGCCATCTAAAACAACGCGCAACTTGGTGGTTAGTTTATCCTCACAGACAACTCCATGGTGCGGTATGGTATACGAAGGAGCGTGCTTCGTCTCTTCGGTTTCGGGAGGCGCGGGTGAAATGAAACCTTTATCCAAATATTCTACTATTACGCTATCGTAAGCCTCCTTCAACTTTGGAGGTGTCTGCATTTTCCGTTCTAAACAAAAGAAGCGTTTTTCGGCTGACTGAAACGAATCTCCAAGCCAATTAACATCACCCTTAAAGGGGAGTGCGACAACATAACGACCATCACTATCGCGAGTAGTCGTGCGACTATAAAACTCTTAACAAAGTTTATCATCCGGGCTGACAATAGGAGGGACGTTCACCTCTTCCATCTCCCAGAATTTACGGACAGCGGAGTCCAGCGGCTCGACGGCGCAACAATATGACACTGTCGAGTTACAATCAAAACAAGCGGGTGCGGAACCAACAATAACAAACCCAAGAACCGTCTCTAAGGTGAGCGGCGCGGGGTGCGATGCGTGACCTTGAACCTTACGCTGCAACAGGAGGTGCGGGAAAATCGAAGCGCCAACTAACAAATCAATATTTCCTGGAACGGCGTAAGTATCATCGGCCATAGGCAAATCTCTAAAATTAGTCAATAATGAGGTATTGACTGCGACAGTCGGTAAAAGTTCGGTAACCTTATCGACGACTAGCGAATCCATCGAAAAACTGACATTAAAATCAAAACGCGAGTGGAATTTAATCCCTACAGAACCTTGAACGGCCTTAGTAGAACCCCCTTTCACAACATTACAGGCGGGGCGGTTATTTATATGCAAACCAAGACGACTACAACAATTTTTACTAATAAAATTACTTTAAGAAGCACTATCTAAAAGTGCGCGAACACTCTGTCCCTTACCATGCGAATCGTAAACAACAACTCGAGCGGTTGCCAGAAGTACCGTAGTAAGGCTTGTCGACATCGTTCGGCTGGAGGCGCGCGGCAGTGGCGCCGCCGTCGCTAGGCGCGTACGGGGACGAAAACACGCGAGAGCGCTCCCCGTCGCGACTCAACGGCGCGGGCGGCTGTGACGTCACAGCGGACGGACGGTTAGGCACTGAGTTCGCGCAGCTGGAATCGACGGACGAACTACCGGACATGGCGTTATTGTTTTCAAAGTGTAATAATGAATGGTGTTTACCATTACACTTGCGACAAAAATTATTCGAATTACAGAATGAACACGATGTTTGTTACTGAGACAATTGATACATAAATTACTTGAACGAACAAATTTGTAGCGATCGCCAGGAGTGAGTTTATTGAACTCCGAACATTTATAAAGTTGGTCATGGTGACCTTGACACAAAGAACAATTTTTCGAATGCAACACTTGCGATTGTGAAGATGTGGGTTCAAAATTAACAAAAGAGTGCGTGGACTTCGTGGGCTTACTACTATTACTACTACGATTAGTCGGACTATTTTTCGCTACTCCGTGGTTTAACGAAGTTCGTTGCAAAATTCGAATATGTTGACGAACGAAAGTTTCTAAATCGTCGAACTTAGGTATTTGATGGCCTATCCAATTCAAATAAGCGAACGGTTTCGGAATCTAATTTCTTTAAACCGATATACAAAAACAAAACGTCACAGATGTCATTGACCTTGACATTCTTTAGGGCGCGAACAGCTGATGCAAAAATATCTAAGAATTTTTCTAAGTCGTGTTCATTACACGATGAGCTATTTTTCAAATTAAATATTTGATCCAAATAAGCGGTTGGTACTAAGCGTTTGTCTTCGTATTTGACCTTCAAATTATTCAAAATCAAACTATAATTTTCGGCGCAAAGCGTTATACCGGCGTAAACGGTTTTTGCTTTCCCGGTTAGTTTACTAACTAAGGCCCACTTGCGCGATCTTGGGTTAATGTGTATAACTCGGAGGTATGGACTAACCCCGAGTTAAATCATTAATATGTCTCGCATGACCTCGAGTTAAAGGTATACCTAGGGATAAATCGCTAAAATTTTAACTCACCGGTTTCTGAGGGTTAATTCGACAAACGTTGGGTTAGTAGCTGACAGACAATGAAGTGGTACGTGACACATGCGTGACACGGACTCCTCAAAGTGACACGCCGCGCACACATAATACGATGAAAATAAAATGCACTCGGCTGTCATGTTACATTCATTCGTGTAAGAAAAAGTTATATGTGGAACTGTAGTGTAAAAGAGAAAGACATACCTGTTTCATTCTTTGTTCAATCATTAATGTTTGGTCGGATGACATAGAGTGACATAAAACACTGGGTTAGTTAACCCCATGATATTTTTCTATGGTGCAAGACATGATTAGGGTTAAAAAGTTATTTACGTAATTCCGAGTTAACTAACTCTATAATTATTTATATAACCCCAGCACTCATGCAAGTGGGCCTAAGTAATGTAATTTTTCTTAATCCGATAACGAATTATTATTATGGATCGTATTTTCGAAACTAGCTAAAAACAAAGGCCAATTTTTAATATCGCCATCAAATTCGGGTATTTGTATGGGCGGTAATTTAGGTCGGTCCCGTTTCAGCAAATCAAAACCGGCTGGCCCGGGTTTCGAATCGATGACTACTACGGGCACGGGCGCTTGCAATAACTTAGCGACACGTTTGCAATAACGTAGCGACAAACTAAATCTTCGAAAGATGACATGGCGTCATAACTTAATAAGAAATCGGGATTTAATTTTAATTCAAGCAAGTTAATTTTATTGAGAACATTTTCGAAGTCTAAGCGCAAAGTGTCTACGGTTTCGATCGAGGATAAAAACAATTCTTTTATTGATTCATCTGCGATCCTCGATGAATAATCACAAATTAATTGCATAATAAAAGGCTATCCTTCTTAGCGTGTAATAGTTTTAACTGTAGATCCGGAATCTCTTTCGGAGGCATTGTTAAAACAAAACAACTATAGCTACCTACAGTGCAAAACTAATGAACGATCAAAATGGCAGCGGTGGTAAGCAGCGAGACGCGACGTGAACGAGCGTAGGTACTTGCGCGCGCATGCCTAGGTACCTGCCCGCGTGGTCTACCCAAAACTATGCGGTGCAGTCGAAATTACCAACTATTTAGTATCTATCTATGCGAAAAACAGTAGGTAAGTATGCGTTTATTCCCTATAGAATAAAAACTATTACCTAGTCTATGCGTTTATTCCCTATGGAATAAAAACTATTACCTAATCTATGCGTTTATTCCGTGGTGGAATAAAAAACTATAACCTATACCTATGAGTTTATTCCCTATAAAAACTATTGCGTTTCTATTGGCAAATTATATTGGCTACTAAAGCGAATGGATCAAAATCCGGGTCGAAAGACCAGAAAATGACTGAGCAGGCGAGATAAATAAATTCAAAGTGGACTGTATTTGCGGGGAAAGACAAAAATGAAATTTACACGCGGTTGTCGACGAAAAAGAAATGGAAACAGGAATGGACACAATACCTTGATACTGCTGCGAGATGCTCAGGTGGAGGCCGGGGACGTCCCTGGACTTGGATCCCTGGTTCCATTACACGAAAACACTATTTATCCATGGAAAACACAATTATTGCGAAAGGCTGATGCGGGCGCGCGCGCGGTCATTGCAGTACTAATGCAGCGAGCCTTCAATCCGTCCACGCTGCCTGTGACCGGCGTTTTAGATCGCGCGTAATACAGCTGTCTCGCTCTCCTTTTATGCGAGACAAGATAGGTGCGAAAGAGAAATGGAATAAAGGGGAGCGGGGGAGTGTCGACAACTAATTAATTAAAAACAAATGTAGATCTGCGATGCAACATAGAAAAAAATAACGCGGCTACTCTTGAATCATATACTGGTGCAACCATTTATAACACTCTGCTTATCATAATTTATGCGAGAAAACTTTATGCTGAAACTGTTATGCCAAACTACACTATGCTGAAAAAGATTATGCGATCGAAAGGGCTTCCCTCTTGAAGAACCCCATACTGTAGATGTTCGGGAAAACCCAGACAGGGAGTTCATTCCACAATCTGAGCGTTCGCAGAATAAAGCCTCTATCGGACCTAACCGTGCGCTCCGGACGCAAAGTGTGATGATGATTTACAAGCTTCACGAAACGTTAGAGATAACTACTTCATCGTAATTTAGGTACCTCTAGCGTTTCTTGAGAGTTTAATTTTGGAACGGCCCTGAGACTTTGCTCTAGGATACAGATATGTGGACTGACGGTCAAACAATTAGGATTCCTTGTTGTTTACTACGGAACCCAAAACGTCAATCGTTGGCTTCTAAGCATCGATGTTGATTTTGTCGTAAAATATATTCCAGGGTAACAATGCTTACCATTTTGTCAAGCAATCGCATTTCGCATCACACTTTTGAATCTCCTTCTTCGGGTAAAGCCAAAAACCTGCTATACAAGTCACATAAGTTCCACGAATCATCATTATTCCAGCGTTTATTATTGTGTAACCCGAGGGTAGAAGAGATACGGCTAAAATACAAGACAATGAAATAGATTTTAGATACATTAAATTAATGACAATGTACTATCGATGCACCCTTACCTCTCTCTGATCAATTAAAAAGAGGCCGTTAGTTACAAGTTTTCAAATAATATTCGAAAGGGTGATCGCTTTATTATCAGCAATAATCGTAAGATTACTGCTCCGCTCCCTTGGGCAGTAGCGTGATGATCTATTACCTATAGCCTTACTCAAGATATGCGCAAAATATTTTTCAAAACGGGTTATCTTTTCCTGAGATTAGAACGTTTAACCAAACAAACATTTCATTATGGTTTCTGATTCCAATAGTACTTAGGTAATTGTAAAACTTACAGTTAAGTATATAATTTGGTTTGCCTCCAGTGAAACTAACACCCCCAATCTGAAACTGAGCATTTTTGAACGGAGCCTTAAATTTAGCTTTGGCTTTCTTCTTTAACATTCTCAGCTTGTTCACATACGCAACCATCTTTGGGTCGGTATTACCTATAAATAAATTATAAATAAAAAATAATTATTTAGGTTTATTTGTAGGCAAAATTTTAATCACATTCTGCAACGAAGAAACATGCACATCGGAAAATCACTTCTTAAATCTATGATTTCATACAAAGATATTGGAATAGAGATCATCTCGATCATCATCATAGCATCAAAACATGTATTATTTGTTATCTAGGGACACTGACTAGAACTAAGTTGCTCATTTCACTTGGTCAAGTTATCACTCAATACCGTTTCGAAACTCGTAAATGGTTAAAAGTTACAGGTGCCCAGAGGCACTTTGGGTCTTTAACGGACATTTTTAAATTTTCATTAAACATAGCAAATAACTGATGCTTGAGAATTAAGGTTCAAGTGAAAAGTAAATAAAAGTCAATTTATATAGTAATAAGTGTTAAGTGTCGCTGATAAAGAAGTCCGCATCGGTTCATTCACATTATATAAATATATTTTTAGTCATGTCATCTCACTATTTACTCATCTCGACTCAACTATAGATATCTGCTAACTATAAAACTGCCCTGAATCACAGATAATATAATCTGAATATAATAATGAAATTAAATAAATATCTTACGTAAGGTACTGGGTGGTTCCCAAAATTTATAGTTACAAACTCTTTCTTGTTCTTTTTCACGCATATTCCGTAAAATACGTTTTTCCAACTGAAAACCAATAAGCTGATAAGAGGTAGGTACAGTTATTTTGAAATCACATAAAATAATTTTATAAAACTTACAAAGCCTGTATCCTTTCTGAGATTTTCGTAACTCTGTAAAGATATAATACTTAGCATTACTAGGTTTTAGGTATTATAAAGTTTGTATGGATGTAGGTTTGTTACTCTTTCACGCAAAAACTGCTTTTGGATTTTGATGAAACTTTACAATAATTGTAATTATAAAGCTAACACATCAGAATAACATATAGGCCACTTTTATCATAGGATTAAGTTTGTGTGGGAAACGGGAAACCTTCTCTAAGCGAACGCAGCCGCGGGCGTCAGCTATTGTAGGTATATCATCAGAATAACATATAGGCCACTTTTAACATAGGATTAAGTTTGTGTGGGAAACGGGAACGGGAAACCTTCTCTAAGCGAACGCAGCCGCGGGCGTCAGTTATTGTAGGTATATTTCAATGATGAATCCAAAACACATATACCTACACATCACTGTGTACCATTTCGTAAAGTTTAATATCGCCGGGCCAGGTTAAAGACTAAAGACTACCGAGATCTCCGGGCCTAAGCCAGCATCACCTGCAAGTGGTGCACCAGTTGACTAATGGACGTAGTCAGTGCGCAAAGAGAAAGAAATCTCAAACCAAACCCAGAACCAACCCATCGGGCAGGTGTTGTACAGTAAGGCTAATCACTCTCGCAATATGGCAAAATTAGGAGAGGTCATCCAATTGCGTTAGCATTCGTCTTTTTCATAATATAAAAAAATAATATACAATGAAAATGAGTGTAATATAAAAACAAAATGTTACTTCTTCACTCCTGAGGCGGAATTTATTTCCAAGGGGTAAGGGTTCTTTCGGCTTCTTCTCTTTTACAGTAGAATACAGAGGAACGTACATTTTTTGTAAGTATTGACCATATCGCACTTTTGGTTCAAAGTATTTCTGTTTTTCTGTAATGGAGAACTGAAGTAAGTTGGGACCTATTCTAAAACTGCAAGTGCCTACCCAAGGCATCATTATGCATCCACAGGAGCATCTTCAGCTCCGGTCACTGGCAGCGCCTGTTTATTTTACTCAAGTACTGGCGAGTACACACGAGTACTGCGATTAGCTTAGCCTTACATAATTGACAGACAATGATACTAAATCTGCACCTTCAGCCCAACTGGCATTTTAGGGTTATAAGTGATATTTGCCACTTAACACTATTTCGGTAAGATAGCCACAATACATTACTTGACATCGCAATCGATGACATTGGACGAGTAATGCATAGATTCCAGGGGTCCAATTCTCAACCACGCTACTTGAAAGGGTAGACGGAAATTTGCTGGTGAATTGTCATTGGTTTCATATTTAGAAGCGGCGAAACACAAGATTGAAGACATTTCACCAGTAAATAAATGTTGACGCTTTTAAGCCATAGGTATAATCGAGAATTAGGGCCCAGTATTGAATTAGCTTCATACTCTGAAAGTCTTGATTTAGTAATCGTCGCCTATACGGATGGACTTTAGTTATTTTGAGTTACAAGCCAAGAACTTCGTCTTTGTAACATTTAGCTTCAAACCGTCGAGTATGACTTCGTGTTGCTAACAGCACATAGTCCAAACCTCGAAATCTGAGTCATCACCATATGTGTCAGATGATATCAATGTAAGCAATGGCCACTAAATTTCGACTCACAGGACACACAGTCGCAGGCCTTCTGCAAGTCAAGAGCAACATCCAAACAGCTAACTGCAGCTAGCTGTATAGATGTTGCTCTGGACTTGCAGAAGGCCTGCGACTGTGTGTCCTGTGAGTCGAAATTTTAATCACGTTTTAAATACGCCACCTACCAGGTTCTGTCTTTACAGAAGGCGCCTTTTTGTAATGCGTTAATTTCTCTAATTTTTCCACACAATCCTGTAAATCAATGAATACTAAGCTTGACATTAAAATCTTGCCCGTTACATCGTACTCTGTTGAGAAAAAAAGTAAGTATTAATAAGGACACCTGTACATCGTCCACTTTAGTAGTAAGTAGGGGACTGATTGCGTCAAATTATAAAACTAAACTAAACTATCTTCACGCTGTATCCCTGACAGGAGAGAGAGGACAGATCGCCAGGCTTCGCGATCCATGCATACTTCTTTCGCTTCCTCAAGATCAATCGCTTCATACACGCACGTCTGGGTATCCGAGTACTTTTGACCTTTTCGTTTTCGACAGCGTAAATATCTAAACTTAGTTGACGCTCACGGAAGCGCTCTTCAAAACATAGCTAAGTACAAGCAAAATCTTACTAGCTCGCAATTCACTTGGAGGTTGATTGTATACTGCTTTGTAAAGATTCCACATAAATACTCCTGTGTCTTCCATCGACTCTGAAATCGTCTTCAATAATAAGTTTCCTGGAATTTTAAGTGCTAGCTGCACTAAGCCAATGTCTCTAAGAGCTTGTCGAGTACGGCGTGGTATATCTTCTAATAAATCTTGATGTATATTGGCTTTGAGTTGCGCCAAGGCAGCTCTTTGTGGAGTGGAGAATTCACAGTACCAAGCGGGACCAATTTCTCTTAGTAATCTTTTTTCTTTTCGTACGCCTATAATGGACATAAAAACAAAGAAACGTTATAATTTTATATGATTTCGATGTTTATGCATGTTACTATAGGTACGTAGGTTGTTTTATTGAGTGGCTATCTTTAAATGTTTTGTTTTCTAGAGTAACATTATTCGAGCCGCAGAAAATCACAAAGTGTTTTCCTTCACATTACATCTGTCTATTTAGCCAGAGAACCAGGTAGATGTATTGAATTTTCAGAAGACCTCTACCATCCCAAGGAAAAGCCCAGTTAAAGGACTTGAAAAAATTCAACATGTCGCCACAGCCTACGCCTGTCCATTTCAACGGCAATGGGCACACCAGCTGTTACGTGGGACAAAAATGCACACGGTGAAATGTGGGCGTATAGTCCGCCTCTCCCTATCCCTACGGGAATAATATGTAGGATATAAGTGACGCGTAGGTCAAGTCAATATGTAGGATATAAGTAATTATTCAAAATTAACTTTTATATGCTTTACTTACTTTCAGCATGGTAATGATGTCGCAATTCCTTTAAAAACTGAAGCCAGTCATGAACTTTCTTGTTATACGGTTTCTTGTCTAATTTTTTAAGCATTTCATCTTCTAAATAAACCCATTCTAGATCTTTCTTTTTACTGTATAATCTCTAAAAGATTAAACAATAAAATTTCCTCTGAGAGTTTGTATTGCGTACCTAAATCTATTACTTAAGGCCATGGAGGAATATTATGATTTGTAAGTTTTTGTTGACAAACTAAATTGCTTCTAAAACCTTTACTGGACTCATAGGGCCCCATTTCCATTTGTTTGACTAATTATTGTGCGACTGCCGGTCTGAGTTCTCCAGGCCTACTAAGGCGCTTAGGTATATAATATATTGCCCTTGCCTCATCCAGTGGTCAGAATCCAGTGGTCATCTAGTAGATAGGTAAAGTTGACTTGGGCCCAGTATTGGTTAATTTTTTACTTAGATATTAGTAAGCTTTCATACTTCATAGCACTGCATGCAGACATTTAGCTTATTATAGCTAAATGAAAATAACATAAACTTTGCGAGCTTACTACGCTAACATCTTAGCTCTTGATGTGAAACTAACATTAGCATTAGATACCTCTTGCTTGCTATTCTTAGGCTAGGTATGCATTTGCAGGTAGAAATCTGACAAAACTAAGACAGCTATTATCTTGTAACTGTACTTTATAACCTGTAGGTAGTAAGCAGGGCACGCATTTAGGACTTACCTTTTTTTCAAGAAATTGTGGAACTGTCGGCATATTATATTTTTTCTTGCCCATCGTGAACTACTAAAAATTTACTCGTAGGTATAATAGTTTTTTATAAAACAATAATTTAAAATTTCAAAATTCTGCTTACGGAAAATTTAAACTGATTAGATTTCCTAGATATAGTCTTTGAGAAGAATTCGATAATATATTATGTAAAAAATATGATCTATGGCTCCTTAGAAAGAAGGTTCTGTATATTCTCATCATCGTGACTGGCTCAGTGGCGTAAGTGGTAGTGTATGGGTACGACTACCACGCTGAGGTCCCCAGGATATCTTCAAGTGCCGCTGTGTAAGAGGTCTTGAAGGCACCCTGATATGCGAAGACTTCGCGTAAAAGAGAGATGGCGCTCGTACTTCCACGAGCTCCTGAATAAGCAGCATAAACAGGTGCAGCCTCCGGACCTCCCTCCAAATCAGGGACTAGTGCCACCGATAATGCCTGCAGAAGTCCAGATTGCTCTTCGCCGCATGATGAATCAGAAAGCTGTCGGAGCCGATGGAGTCCCCATCTACGCCTGGAAGGCGATGGGTCTTCGCGGTGTGGGCATCTTAGTAAACCGCTTCAACCGCGTACTCCTCAGCGGGCATATTCTAAACCAATGGAGGCTGAGTATTATTACTCCAATCTTCAAAGGTAAGGGGTAAGTGCAGGAGTGCGGGAGCTACCTCAGTGTAAAGGTTATGTCTTACACAATATGGGTTTCGCCCTGGTCATAGGACCACGGACCCTATTTTTGCTATGAGGGTCGTCACCGAGAAATACAGGACGAAGAACACGCCTCTGCACTGTATGTTCCTAGACATGCAGAAAGCCTTCGACTGTGTTCCTTGAGCGATGATCTGGTACTGTGGCACTGCAGTCCAAAGAGGTTACAGAAGTCTATATTGACACTATCCGCGACATGTACCGCGACTCCGATTCCATGCTTAGGACTGCTGGTGGCGACACGAAACCCTTCCCCATCACCGTCGGGGTACACAAGGGTTCGGTCCTTAGTCCGCTTCTGTTCAGTGTGATATTAGACGAAATGTCGAACAGCATCACAAACTCGCATGAGCTGCCTCCATGGTTGCTCATGTATGCTAACAATATTGCGCTGGCAGACGCGGACAGGGGCAGATTGGTGCGACGTGTGAAGGCGTGGAAGGAGACGCTGAAGAACGGCGGTCTGAAACTAAATGTCGCGAAGACCAAGTACTTGGCACTAAACTCGAAAGATCCCGAATCCCTTTCGCATTGGCGGTGATTTGGTCGAGCGCACGGACCAGGTTAAATACCGGGGCTCTGTATTTCACCCGTCCAGTAAATAAATAAATAAAATAAAATAAATAAAAATATCTTTATTTTTAGCAAAAAAGTGCATGCAAAAAGTGATATCGATTGCGATGACTAGTAACGCATTTCTGCAGCGAGGTTCAAATGGCGGGAGATGACCGGTGTCATTTGTGACCCAAAAATGCCGATCCGGTTGAAGGGACAGAACTCTACAAAACCATCATTAGACCTGTCCTTTTACAAGGCAGTTAGACGTGACCAATTTTAGTGCGACACAAGCAGGAGCTGCGTGTCACGGAAATGAAGATCCTGCGGTGAATGTTTAGTCACGCGGATGGACCGCGTGAGGAACTCTCGCATCCGCGACGGCCTTCACGTCCGTGACATTGCAGACAAGTTGCAAGAGTGTCGCCTTCGTTGGTATGGTCACGTCTTGCGGCAACCGGCTACGTGGGAAAATATCTGGCCATGTCAGCCCCGCCGGGTCCCGGTAAGACCCAAGAAGTGCTGGCTTGACGTCGTAAGGGATGACATGCGTGCCAATGGTCTCACTACAGGGGATGCCGACGACCGTGCGATGTGGAGGATAAAATGTAGGAAAGCGGACCCCGGGCGTCGCAAGACGCAACTGGGCAGACGCTCGGATGATGATGATGACCACGCTGAGGTCCCCAGTTCGATTACCGGGTGGAAACAAATATTTGTGTGATCCATAATTTTTTTATTTCGGAGTTTGGGTGTTTCATATGTAGGTATAATATGTAATAGGTATGTATTTAGAAAGTATATAAGTATGTTTATCAGTTGTCTAGATCCCATACCACAAGGCTATCCACACACACACACACACACACACACACACACGCACACACACACACACACACACACACACACACACACACACACACACACACACACACACACACATATAACGTAAGTATAAGTAATATATCGACGATTCTACTGGTGTGCAATTCATTCATTCAAACCATAGACAACACAGTTTAAAAAGGTTTTGAAATTACGGCTGTCAACAAAGAAATTCGCTCGCGTATAGAAGTTTTCCCGTTCCAGTTTCCCACAGGATTTTTTTAAGGGGATAAAAAGTAGCCTATGTGTTCT
This sequence comes from Thumatha senex, assembly GCA_948477245.1. Taxonomy (NCBI): domain Eukaryota; kingdom Metazoa; phylum Arthropoda; class Insecta; order Lepidoptera; family Erebidae; genus Thumatha; species Thumatha senex. Next base: position 13,337,781 of record OX419735.1, read on the forward strand.
TCTGATGTATAAGCTATATTATTGTTAAGTTTCATTAAAATCCACTCAGTAGTTTTTACGTGTAAGAGTCACAAACATCCATACAAACTTTCATATTTTTATAATATTATTAAGATAAACACCAGGATACCGCGTCCTGTAGACAGCAGCGCCGCGTCCATTACAACGCGTGCCGTCAAAGTTGCTGGCACTTTTTATGATTTATGCCTTGCTCTATCTATGGTATACACAATCGCCCTAAAACCCACTAGTCTATGTAAAACCTTACCTGGATTTGGAGCCAGGGGTCCACTTTTGATTAGCAACTAGAAGGAAATATAGTTCGACTTTCTGCATTATATGACTGCTTCGGTGGCGTAAGTGGTAGTGTATGCGACTGTCGGCTTGAAGAGTCGAGTCCGATTGCCGGGTTGGAATATATATTTGTGTGATTCGCAAATATTAATTTAGGTGTTTCTTATGTATAAAATAGTCTAATCAGTCGTCGGTCCACTTATCTGGTTACAGAAAGGAGGAATCTGTGCTAGAGGATTCAGTCATTTAACACAGGAGCATTCCAAGTATGAGCCCCTGGGAAACCCCATAACATGGCTAAAATGTGCAGGCCTCAGTCAGAGGGTTGTATCCAGTTAGCTACTTAGTTCACATAATATGTACCACTATTCTGTAAGCCATAAACAGGTAGATAAGTTTGTCATTTTTTAATGTTTATTAATAAAAAATTAAGGAGTTAATCCGATATCACAATTTAATTATTCTTCATAAAAGGCCTAAGTATGCTCACAGCTCAAGCTAAATGAAATGCATAAGTATCTAACCAATGCCAACTTATACAGAATGCCATCTAAGACATTTAATTAAATGTATACGTGTCTGCCACTACAGTGGTATAAAAATACTTAGAATATTGTTAATAATCAAAATAACTTTTCTGAAAGTATTTTAATGAAAACAATGCAAACCATTTAACATACTTAAATAATTCTCTATTACATACTGACATAATGATTACAAATGTAGATTTTTAGATTTCTCCAAAATATCCTTATATGGTGGGTTTATAGGACTCTGTACAGGCTCTTTGTACTCATATGATGTCTGTCCATCAAGTAACAGAGGGTAGGATGTGTCAGAGTCATATGCGCTCAAGTCGCCACAAGCATTAAATGGTACTATAAATCTATTTGGCCCTGTAAATTGATTGAAATCACAGTATTTATGGTCTAATAGAGGATTCACCATATTTGGGACATACCCTTCAGGTGGCTGATAATCCTTACATACTACAAAAGCCTCTATACTTGAATTTCTAGAGCTCCTTGGCTTGGAAACAGAAACATAAGTAAAGAACTGCTTCAGTTGAGAATATAAAAGTGATACATCTTTTCCTCTAAATATTTTTGCAACAAAAACACCTCCTTTTTTTAGGACATGTGTTGTAATATTCAAAGCTGCCAGTAAAAGCTGTGACTGTACATATTCATCTATGTCGTGCAGACCAGTAACATCTGGAGCTCCATCACATACCACTAAATCCGCATGAAGGCCTTCAAATTCCTTAATTATAGAATTCGCAGTTGAAACCTTTGTAATATCTCCTTGTATTTGTATAACACCTGGTAAGGAAGCCATAGCTTGCAAGTCAACTGCTACAATTTTGACATCTTCAACATTTTTGGTGTTTTGACGTAAAGTCTTGGTTAAAACCTGGCTCCAACTTCCAGGTGCAGCACAAAGGTCTACTGCATGGGTTACACCCTCAAATATACTGTGTTCCTCATTAATTTGCAGCAATTTAAAGGCACTTCTAGCTCTCCAACCTTCTTCTTTTGCTAATCTATAATATATGTCTCTTTTGTCTTTAGATGTTTTACCCATATTGTGTGGGTAGTAATTAAATATTTGCTTGTTTGCTAAACACAAACCCAATTTCGCATTAATTCAAACATAAATTAAAATCGTCTGACCAGTATTATAACAGGGATCAATTCACTTCATAATATGGTTTTCAACTTTCAAGTTTCAACAGGGATCCATCCAATTTAAATAGAATTAAAAAACTGACAAGTGTTATGTTATGTCACGTTGACAATCTTGACAACTGTCATCATGACAATAATTGTTGTTGTCATTTGTCTACGCCCATCTTGAGTAGGCAAAAAAAAAACCAGTCCATACAGCCTTTTCTTTAGTATTCAGGTCCAGTCCTTTGTCGTTGTCAAGTCCAGTCCTTGATCCTGATTCCTTGCCCCAGTTAAGCGATCAAAGTCAAAGCACGGTACATATTTTTATTTGATATAAAAAAACTAATTATTGCATTAATTTCCCAAACCCGTATCTTAAAAAATTGAAACTTTTCTGGAAACAAAAAAATCTTTCAAATTTTCATAGAAAGCTGATGATGTGAAAGATTTTATTTCTATGACTACTGGGACAAGGATTCAAGAAAATTAATAATGCAAGAGTTGGTAGTATGATTTTTTAATACCTTCGCCTGTCCTTTGACAGAGTTTAACAACAACAATATTATTCTATATTCTATTTGTTTGTTTGTTTGTTTTTTGATCAGTCTCGTCTTGTGATGTGCTTATTTGTGCTACAATAAATTTATACAATAAACTTATCTTACACTGCTTTCTGCACAATGAAAGTAAACAAGATAATATAATGTTTACAACGAATCTGCATTATTATTAGCTCGCTGTTCGAGGCTGTGTTTTTATGTACACTTATCATGGAATACTTTAGTGGCTCTAAGAAACTCCTACAATTTATTGCAGAGGACTGGAAACTCCTCCTCTTCCTCACAATAATATTTGCATTATATTTTTATTACACAAATACTTTTGACTTTTTCGAGAAAAAGGGTATACCATACAAGAAACCTGTGATATTACTTGGTAATCTAGGTCCTAGGATAAGAGGGACCAAATCATTTCACGAGTTTCAGCTGGATGCTTATAAATATTTTAAAGGAAATCGTTATGGTGGTAAGTAAATTTACTAAAGTGTTTATAAGTGCTTGTCTGCGAAATGTCACAGGTTCAAGTCCCGAATGAACCAAGTTGTCTTTTACACAACAAAAATCATGAAATTATTTTAGAAACTTGAAACAGCTAAATAACTGGGACTGCAAAATTTTGCCATCCATTTTTTCGCCGTCAATTGAACATTTTAAACTTTATTTTTAGAATTGTCCTGAAAATTTATCAGAATGCCTGTTGTATTATTTTAGTATATATTCTTGGCCTCTAGCCTTTATTTTTCTATCCTACTATGGAGGTATACGAGCATACTACTCACCAGTAAGTGAACCAGGGATTACTTACTGGTGAGTAGTATGCTTAGAGAGTAGAGACTTAAATAAATTTGCTAAACCATCATAGAGGTCTGTATTTTATGTAGCTTCACCAAGTGTACTACCATTACAGAGTGCTGAATTCTGCCTAAATTTAGTGGCTTTGGTTGGCTACTAGAGTCTGAGACGACCAGGACTTTAATTGGTCGTGCTAATTAGTGTCTAGTACATAAGACCTTTTAGCCTTTTGGTTACCACCTCACTAAAAAAGCAACGGGTTCAAAATTTCTTCCAAATTTAACATCTAAAATAGAAACATTTTATTTCATTAAATTTATTCGGCCCTTTATACCCACCCTAGTTCCGTGCTTCGGAAGGCATGTTAAACCGTTGGTCCCGGTTGCCAATAAAACGGCAGTCGTTAAACCAAGTTGTAGGCCTAATGGGCAGTTTAAAAAATTTCATCAGCAGGTCGTCGCAGGCTGCGGCTGTCCAGTTCAACACGGCAATGGGCTCACCACCTGTTACGTGGGCTAAAAATGCATACCGTGAAATGTGGGCGTTTAATGTGCCTCTGCCTACCCCTTCGGGGATAAAGGCGTGACAATATGTAAGTAGTTGTATTTTTATTAGTTCATGTATTTTTATTTACAGGAACTTTTGAAGGTAGGAGGCCAATATTAAACATATTGGATCCAGATTTAATTAAAACAATAACTATTCGGGATTTTGACCATTTCACTGACCGCATCACATTGAACACAAGACAACCAAGATATTTGAGTCGATCACTTCTTAACCTAAAGGTATTTAGTACTTTATCTATTTTTCAGAATAACATTGTACATAATCCATGCAGAGGTTTTCTCATATGATCTTACTTATCTTTCATGCCTTTATCCCTATTGGGGTGGCAGAGGCATTCTTTAGATCCACATTTCAACATAAGCATTTTTGTCCCATGTAACAGATGGTGAGCCATGTTGAAATTGACAGGTGCAGGTTGTGGCAACCTACTGTTGAAAATTTTCAAGCCTCCCATAAGGCCTTCATCTTTGCTTAACATCTGCCATGTTACTGGCTTAATGTGCCTTCCAAAGCACAAAATTAAGCTAGCACATTGTTTAATTCAGTATAAACCATACTGAATTAAACAATGTCATTCAATTTTCAAATAAATCTAAGGTATCTAACAACATTGCCAGCATGTCACCTTTACAATTTTTTGTTGACGCAGGGAATGTGCTAACATCCCTGTAGAGGCCACAAACAATGTTCCTGTTGCCCCCTTTTCAAGAATGACTGTTTTGGATGAATGTTTACACTGTGTGGTTTAGTGCTTATTGTGTCGGTTTAGTGGGTAGGACGGCCGTCATGGTGTTCCATCGACTTCTCAACTGGGTCGCAAAATAGGCGTGAGGGCTATTCACAGCGATCCGGCTTATGGAATGCTGCAGGGAGTTGAAATTAAGCTCACTTTCAGTCACCCTCGAAAATTCCTCTGAGAACAAAGGGCATGGAGAGCGGACGAGGGATCACTACACTAGAAGGCACGCCGGAACACAAGGGTGCCAGCCACCGGCGCCAGACGGCCACTGTGGGCGGGATCCCCCGTTGGGGACGCGCACTAGTTCCGCATGATGGCGCCTCCGAATTTGCCCGTGGGTTGGAAGCGTGCCGCCAGTTTGTTCCCGCACCTCCTCTCTTTGGGCCACTAATCGCTCGCGAAGGAGGCGACGGGGCGGCCCAACATTGTCGGCTGCCGGCCATAGTACCACTGTCGTCCTTTTTTTCTCTCCGTGCCATGGTTGCCTGGAATATCTTGCCGTAGTTGCGATAAGGCCGTCAATTGTACCTTCAATTTTCATATACAATGTAATCTTAAAGGTAGGTAAAGTCTTAAAGGCTCCTACAGCCTCAAACTGTGAGATTGCGAGTCTGGACGAAGCCTTGAATGCTTGGCTAGCTGGACCAAGTCCAAATTTACCCCCGACGCTCAAAAAGCAAAGCGCCTGGGACACAATAGCTTCTTCTGCTTTTCTCAATACTCTTATTGAAAACTCTTCCGGTACTAATCGAGCAAGGCTTTTAGCTGTATCTCGATCAGAGTCTGGGCAATGGCTTCACGCCTTTCCTTCTCCGAACACTGGCACCTTCATTGATCCCACTACACTCCGCATAGCAGTTTGTCTCCGGTTGGGTGCTGATGTGTGCATTGAACACTCTTGTGTATCGTGCGGAGCTTATGTGAGCCACCTTGGACATCATGGGCTTGCATGTTCTTTTGCCGCTGGCCGTCACTCCCGTCACGCTGCACTAAATGATATCCTGAGACGAGCCCTTGTCAGTATAAATGTCCCCGCGGTCTTAGAACCGCAAATTATACGAGATGATGGTAAGCGGCCCGACGGGATGTCTTTAGTACCCTGGAGAATGGGACGTGCACTAGTATGGGATGCCACTTGCACCGATACTCTTGCAACGTCCTATCTCCCGGCTACTAGCAAAAAAGCAAGCGCTGCGGCAAATCTTCGCGAGCGGCTGAAGGTTGGCAAGTACAGTTGTCTCGGTACCCAATATGAATTCATTCCATTTGGTGTCGAGACACTAGGTCCATGGGGTCGCGGCGCACATGGTCTTTTTACGGCTTTAAGTAAGCGTCTGAGGGAAGAAACTGGCGATCCTCGTGCAGGTAGTTTTCTCGCGCAAAGGCTTTCCATAGCTATTCAGCGTGGGAATGCTGCCTGCATCATGGGTACCCTACCGAGGGGACCCAGTCTAAATTTTAATAAATAGGTTAGGTAGTTTTTTTTTTTTATTTGGGTATAGTTTTAATTGTTTTTTTAACTAAGATTAATGTTAAATCATATTATATATTCTACAGATGTAATCTTTGTTTTCATAAGCTCAACCATATTCACAGTGGCGACAGGGAATATCCCCATAACTTGTACTAGTACAAATTAGTGTATTATGTAATGCCTTATTTTGTGTGTTATGTAATGTCGACAAAGTCCATTATCAGTCATGTATACAAAAAACAATAATCAAGGTGATTTTTTTTATAAGTAGGTATTACAATTATTTCTAAATAAAAAGTGGCCTTGTATGTTTTTACAGCGTGTCTGCGAATTATTGTACCCATTCTGATTTAAGTTTAATTACATTCTCTTCTTCATCTTAGTGTATTTACAATTGCTTCCAAACCCTATCTGGAGCCTGGGGTCCAATTTTATTTGTCTGCTTAGGAGCAGCTACCGTTTGTCTCTTCATTTTCGACATTGTTGAGACTGCATCTGCCGTCTGAACTCCCAACCCTCGTAAGGGCGACTACGTCATGGCCTCGTCCGTTAATCAGTTATAAAAATACTGCTTTTCATTTTCATCTTACTATTTTTCAGAACAGCACACATACATATTAACTACAGTGAAATAAAATCTATAAAATAGTTTCTTTTAGGGCACCCTACACGTAAAGTGATGCTGTTTTTTATTTTGACCAGTCATTTATAACATTACTTTGGCAGGGATCTCAATGGAAGGCTGTAAGAAGTACCCTAACACCAGTCTTCAGTTCATCTCGTCTTAGAAACATGCTGCCACTTATTGAGTTGTGTTCCCAACAAATGGTCGACTTTTTAAAGCAGTTTGGTATGTTAACTATGTTTTTCTTTTTATCATAGCCCGCGTAAAGCGCTAAGCATAGCTCGCTGCTCGTTGCACAATTCTGAGAGCATGGACCAGACCCACCGTAAGTGTCCACATTTTGGCACATTAGGTCATAACAATGGTAAAACGCTCTGGTTCTTGGCATTGTGCGTAAGAAAAAGCTCATAAAGAAATCGGTCATCGCCCGAGAACTTTGACCCTGAAAAAAACGTCTACTTCAGAGGTTCTTATGTTACGCCAGTTTTTGGTTAAAAGCTTATGACCACTTCGCAAAACAACAACTAAACGTCAATCGCCCGATATGATTGTGATATAACGAGTTGCCCTTGAATTACTCCGCGTCCCTGTGGCACCCATTTTATCCCGTCGTTTATTAATTTTACTATAGTGTATGAAAATTTGGATCATTCCCAGTCGTTCTACGATAGAACTAGTGAGACTTTTTCCCCGTTTTGTTGACATTTATGATTACCGCTCTTCTCTCCTTGGTAGTAGCGTGATGATTAATAGCCTATAGCCTTCCTCGATAAATGTTACCCAATCAGAAAGATTTTTTCGATTCGAATCATTAGTTCCTTCGCGGTCAACCCAATAAACAAACAAACTCTTCAGATTAATAATATTTATTAGTATAGATGATGGCCGAGATGTTATCGATAGTTTCCTTAATAGACTTATTTTTTATGGTAGTTGAGAATACTATCGAATCTGACAAAAGAAATCTAGTTCATTCATTAGCTATTTCTAGAATAGTTTTAATGTACTTACGTAATTATTCTTCCAGATAAGAAAGATGTTGAAATGAAGAAAACAATAGGTCACTTTACTCTTGAAGTAATCGGAGCTTGTGCTTTTGGTATCAAAGGTGGTGCTTTGATCGATGAAAATGCACATTTTTTTAATGTAAGTAAAACTTTTACGTGAACACGTTTTTTAAATTATAAATGATCGCGATTTGCTTTTCATGTTATGCATAATAAGACCTAATACCAAAATGTATACGGTGTAACGTGGTAATATGTTATATGCCTCTGCCACACTTTCGGAGATAAAGGCGTGATGGATACCCCCCGATCCCCCCACAGGTACTTTATATTATGTACTCCTCTGGTGGCGCTGCGCAACTACACCACAGTACATATATGAGCAGTAAGGAAACTTCATAGAAACGTGCGAAAAACCCACACAGACGCACGCATCTATACGCCGAGTGAGCGGACATCGCAGGGTTGCATGTCGGCGAGTCGCGGTTTTCGCAAGATTCACGTACTATTTATTATTCTTATTTTATGTACTAGTTTTAAGAAAATTAGTATGTCGTAATACTTATTTATTTTAACCCTAACACTTCAGTAGAGAAAGGGGTTGTATGTAATTTTAGATTTAGGGCCAGTTTCCTTACTGCTTTATGTACTGTGCCTACACTGACCTATTTTCCATCTGAACCTATGTATGTATGTACCATCTTTTTTTAGGTAGCTGAAAAATTCGACTATATGCCAATACATAAGAGGATGTATTTGTTCTTTATATTGCTATTCATGCCGACGTTGATCAGATTTATAAACATTTCATTTTTAAATGTGGAATCTACGACAGAGTTGATGAGGATATTGAAAGCAGCTAAAGCTGAAAGAAGCAAATCCGAAGCTGCGTAAGTAACTTGTCATGCGATCCGGTACTTTGACATATCTTAATAATATTATAAATGTGAATGTTTGTATGGATGTTTGTTACTCTTTCACGTAAAAACTACTGAATGGATTTTAATTAAACTTTACAACCGTGTAGCTTATACATCAGAATAACACATAGGCTACTTTCTATCCCGGGAACAAGTAATTAACGGGAACGGGAAAACTTCTCTACGCGGGCGAAGCCGCGGGCGTCAACTAGTTTAAAATACATTATCTATCCAAGATTGCGGCTACCGACAGATAATGTATAGTTTTCTGCTAAAAGATATCGAGCATATGATATGGAACTCTGAATTGCTTGGCTTATATGCATTCTGTAACCTACTTAGTTTTAGACACCACACGTGGCGAAGATGTGGGTGGGTCAGAGAGCAATGACCTGCCTGCATGTCCTCCTGTCCAATCTGTAAATCGTGAAAAGGCAGGCAAGTGTTAAACAAGAAATCGGGAACCGCGCGCTTTTTGATTTGTTTAATAAAGCGCAAGCGATTGAAGATTGTTCCCCTTGATGGTACTAAACCATTTTTCTTTATGGAAACTTCTGATCTTTTTCTTATTCGGAAATCAACAATTTCTTGCTGATAACCACTATGCCTTTTGCCGATACTAGATTAACATTTTTTTAATAAACTATTTAGGTATTGCCTATAGTTTGATATTGATAGGAATATATAAATATCGATATTTTTAAGTAAAATATTGATTTTCGGGATATTTACTATGTACACTTTCACACGCGAGCATCCGATATTTCGGCACTGTTGCCAGTACCACGGATAAAATCAATATTTTACACATGTGAATGACCACGATAGTTAAAATTTTTATATCGATGTATTTATTTCTGACAGGCATAGCGATTTCCTTCAGATTCTAATTGACGTTGCTAGGAAGGAAAGAACGGACACGGAAGCTACAAAAGCAGAAGAGAGTAAGTACATAAGTCTAAATATTCAACAAGATAAATATTACACTTTTTCATTTTCTTATTGCTGAATAGGTAGGTAGTCAGGTTTTTATCACTAGCTTATCTTGGTACTGGCAGTTGAGAGAGCTTGTCATCGTCGTCACAAACATAACGAACAATGGATCGTGATAATAATATAAACATCAAACACACATTTTACACACAACAGAGGCATTGAAATACAACTGTAAATAGAGTTTAAGGGTCGTATTTTAGAACGTTAATCAATACTCAAGAAACACTTGCCTCAAGCGTTGATTGTGTATTGAGTAACGTTCAAAAATACGGCCCTAAGACTGTAATAGTGTAGTAAAACCTAAATTAGATGATGTGGCGTAAGTTCCTGTATTAATGATTTTTAGATGTGTTATAATGCAGTTGATCCATTTTACTGGAATGCAACGCAATATTATTTCATACCCGTCATATTTGCACCTACTTACCTTTTACGAACATTGTTGCATAATTTTGGCTTCAACTTATATTTACGGTAGCCATCTGTTTACTGGTTATAAATAACTCTGCGAAAGAGATAATGTAAGTATTATGTACTTAGGCAGTAACACTTTTAATCAGGTGGGCCCGTATGCATGTGTAAATGCAATTAGTACTCAATCCAAGGTAAATCTAAAATATTTAAAGCAATCACCATGAATTTAAAGCATGGCCTTGCGCACTAAGTTGCAAAAAGTTTGCATTTAAATGAAGTATAGTAATCGCTCTAAAAATTCAAATCAACTCGCATGAATTTATAACACTGTGATTCATCGCTGCAATATGAAGATATAATTTTGTAACCACAGATTTGGATGACGACACAATCGATGCACAGTGCCTATTATTCCTGATCGCGGGCTATGAAACTTCTAGTACTTTGCTGTCCTTCGCCATCCATGTCTTAGCTACAAAACCGGAACTGCAGACCAAACTTCGTGAGCATGTCGTCGAAATGACAGATGGAAAGAAAATTGACTACGATGTCCTCACTCAGCTTAATTATTTGGATGGATTTTTATTGGGTAATATTACTTATTTATATACCGCCTTTATCTAGCGGTCGTGGCCCCGCTAACTCAGTGTTCGGAGCGCTGTTGGTGCCGGATGCCAGTAAGATGGCAGTCGTTAAGCCAAATGGAAGACCTTATGGCCGGCTTGAAAAATATGAACAGCAGGTAGCCACAACTAGCGTCTGTCTATTTCAACATGGCAATTTGTGGGACAATAATTCTCACGGTGAAATGTGGGCGTATAATATGTCTCTGCCACCCCTTAGAGGACAAAAGCGTAACTTATAAACTTTCTCTACGCCTCAGGTAGCGTATGCAACCGTTGAAGTCTCGGTAACTATGTCAGCGTCGAAGTTTATATGTTATCTAGGTCGTAATTCAGTAAAGTAGTTTTGTTTTAATAAATTGCGCAGGTACAATATCTATATCTTATTAAAGGTGTTAGAAATATACAAGACATACATAATAGTTACACCATTTTTTCAGAGGTTAGGTTTAATATACACCCTCTCTTTAGGTTCCTATAATATAATAATAAGTACTTACTTTTAAAACCATGGACAAGCTTATTGTGGGGAAGACATAAAATTTCTATAACTGCAATCACACTCGGAAGATCTTACGCAAACAATTTAGAGACGATTCAATCAATAATAGACGATTAATTTTTCTATGTGTGGTTGCACAACAAGTTTGTACTTTGGGCCAATCAGCAGTTATTCACCTTTGCTATTTCACATTAGGTTACACAATGCAATAAAGTCATCAGCCCCCTTCACTATGACTTTAGGAGGACTTTGTGTTGTCTTTTATTATTTTCCTACTTCAATTAAATCAGCCGTGGTCCACTACTGAATGTAGGTCTTTCCTAATTATTGCCACCACTCAAGGTCCTACCGCTTTCAATCCCTACTTCAGTTCTTTTCCAGGCCTTTGGTCCATCTGGCTGAGGAGCGTCGTACCTTAAATTTGCGGAGTCACAATTTCCACTTGAGAACTCTTCAGTTCCTTCGGCTATCGGTTCTTTGACAGACCACTTAGATATGCCTACTCCATGAGCTATTTCAGCTACGATCCTTTATTTTGATTGATGGTTTCGGAGTTTATCCCTCGTAGAGACTACATCGCTGCGAGTCCTTGAGGGTATGGACTGGTCCCATTGTGAGTGCACCATATGTCGATACTAGTAGAACGCACTGGTCATAGACTTTCGTGTTCAGGAATTGCAGTAGGCGTAGGTGAAGAGTAAACTAGATTTCATCTCCGTAACGTAAAAGAGTGCATCTCGTTCGTTGTTATCTTGTCGGAGCTCTGCAAGGCCACTTCTGTTGGGATCTTAGTAAAGATTAGCTGGACCGCGCGGCTGCGCCCGTGACATACTTTAAAGTGCCGTGGCACTCTTTTAATCCCACCGTTTATTAACTAAAATTACACTAACTAAAACTATCGCATTGCATACTATAAGTACATTTGTTACTACCGTCTCGCTAAACAAAACACTGAGTACACAAAGTAAGCTAATATAAGCTTGTGGTATAGGATCTAGACACCCAATAAACATACTTATATATTTCTAAATACCTACATAGTAAAAACACCCAAACTTCGAAACAAACATTTTCAGAATTGAACCCGGGATCTCTGTACGGCAGTCGCATACACTACCACTTACGCAACCGAGGCTTTTCTGTAATATGGTTATCAAATGAAAAGGGTATCTATTATTCTTTATGGCGCATTCGAAAATTGTATTTAAAAAATAGAACATTATTGCAAAGCAATTGCAGGTCGAGTATGAAGGCCGAGCCGTAGGCGAGGACTTCACTAATACGAGACAGGCAATTGCCATTCCGGCCGAGGCATATATAGTGCTTTTCTCTAAAGAATGCTTGGAAATAAAACAAAAGTTAATTACCTATATTTTATTTTATTCATATTAAGAGTTACATTCGCCATATTGGGCAATTACCTACTAGAAGAAAATATTTTTGATTTTCCTTTAGTGGATTAAACACAGCAAGATGGAAGATCTAAAAAAATATATATTGTATGCGACTGCCACGCTGAGCTCTAGGGTTCGATTCCCGGGTCGGAATATTTTTTTGCGTGATCCATAAAAGTTTGTTTCGGAGTTTGGGTTTCGTATGTATAATATATGTATGTATGTAAAAGTATTTTAGTTTCTTTATCAGTTATTTAGATCCCATAGCACAACCTTCTAGCTTAGTTTGGGCTAGATTGTGCTGTGTGAAAAGTGTCCCAGAATATTTATTTATTACTAGTTGACGCCCGCGGCTTCGCCCGCGTAGAGAAGTTTCCCCGTTCCCGTTTGCCACAGAAACTTGTTCCTGGGATAAAAGTAGCCTATGTGTTATTCTGATGTATAAGCTATATTATTGTAGTTTCATTAAAATCCATTCAGTAGTTTTTACGTGAAAGAGTAACAAACATCCATGCAAACTTTCGTATTTATAATATTGCTAGTTGACGCCCGCGGCTTCGCCCGCGTAGAGAAGTTTTCCTGTTCCCGTTTCCCACTGGAGCTTGTTCCCGGGATAAAAAGTAGCTTACGTGTTATTCTGATATATAAGCTATATTATTGTAAAGTTTCAATAAAATCCATTCAGTGGTTTTTACGTGAAAGAGTGTTTGTGTTTAAGAAATTTACAAACTTTCACATTTATAGTATTATTAAGATTAAGATATGATTTATAGCACGTTGACACAACTTTTATTATCAGAATACACCGCTCCTACACATAAAACAAGATAAATGAACTAATTTTCGACAACAAAAATATACTTACAGTAAGCGTCTGCTAAAGAAGAATGATAAAAGAAATCCAATCAAAGAGTATCTAATAACCCATATACATCACAACACTCCAGCAATAACATTGCAGGAGCGGTGTAATGATCCAAATTCAAAAAACACTCCAGCAAATAATTTTCTCTGTCCGTAAATGCGATACTTCGCGTATTCTTTTTTCGAAATAATGACAGGATTTCCATGCATGTTTGAGAAAAAGAAATGTTACTATAAGTTTATTTAAATTACAGAAACCCTACGAATATATCCACCGGTTTCCAGAGTAGATAGAGTGTGTACCAAACCTTACGTGTTGCCTGGCACATCGATCCACGTTGGGGTTGGAGACGTACTGGCTATACCCGTGTATGGTATTCAAATGGATCCTGATTATTACCCTGAACCGCATGAGTTTAGACCAGAAAGGTTTATGAATGAAGAAAAAAAGAATAGGGCTTCGCACTTGTATCTGGCTTTTGGTGCTGGTCCTAGGAATTGTATAGGTACGTTAAAATTTTCTGTATGCTCAATGACCACTTTTTTTCTTTGGTGATCTATTAAACTACTGTAGTGAATGTATGAATGCTGCATTCTATTATTAGACTTACATAAATAACCTTAGTGAATAAAAAAAAAATAACAGAAAACAGTTAAAACAGTCCGATACTACCAGGACTTTAATTGGTCGTGCTAATTAGTGTCTAGCACATCAGACCTTTTAGCCTTTTTGTTACCACCTCACTAAAAAGGTAACAAGTTCAAAATTTCTTCCAAATTTAACATCTAAAATAGACACATTTTATTTTATTAAATTAATTCGGCCCTTGAGACTCACCCCAGTTCCGTGCTTCGGAAGGCACGTTAAGCCGTTGGTCCCTGTTGTCAATAAAATGGCAGTCGTTAAGCCAAGTTGAAGGCCTTATGGGCGGCTTAAAAAATTTCAACAGCAGGTGCCACAGCCTGCGCCTGTCCATTTCAACGGGCAATGGGCTCACCACCTGTTACGTGGGACAAAGATGCATACGGTGAAGTATGGGCGTTTAATATGCCTCTGCCTACCCCTTCGGGGATAAAGGCGTGACAATATGTATGTATGTACACTACCCGTAGGCCTCGTTAAGGAATTTCGTTCCAATATGATTTGAATTATGTTGTCGGACAATTTTTTATCTACCCGTAAGCCGCGTTAAGGAATTTCGTATCAATATAATTTGAATTTTGTTGTCGAATATTTTTTTTATCTACGCGTTAGCCGCGTTAAGGAATTTCGTTCCAACATTATTTGAATTTAGTTATCGGACAATTTTTCACAGCGACTGTGCTGTGTATGTTTTAGCTAAGGACATATGAAGTCCCGAGCTTTGCTGTTCTCAGCGGCGCGTAGCCCCACACTTAAATATCTTAAAGTTTACGATATGGACTGCCACCCCAGACCATATCGTAAACTTTGTTTTACTTGTACACTTGATGAGTCAATATAAAAATAAATAAATAAATAGAAGTCTGACAAAGCTGCCTCATTATTTAAAGAAATAGCAATCGAAAGAGATCTGCCCTGCTTGGTTTAAAATAATTGTTGAACTGATTCTCTCGTTTCGGTTGAAAGTTAGAGAGGAGAAATTGCCAGGCTTCGCAATCCATGCATACTTCTTTCGCTGCTTGCAGATTTTCGAGATTTTCAGATTTCAGTAGTTTGAGCAATCTGCTCACGTGGTCTTCATATGCAAGTCTCGGCCGAGTTTATTTGGGGTGTTTAATAAAATAATTTAGCAATTATTGAAACCCATCTTAATAAGCCTGTGTAACTTAATATCCTATGATTTCAGGTTTACGTTTTGCCATGTTATCTGCAAAACTGGCTATGGTATCTCTCCTGAAAAACTTCAAATTTTCTACTTGTGAGAAGACTGTGGATCCTATACAGTTTGATAAAAGAGCACTCTTGCTTAAAGCGAAAGATGGATTGTGGGTTCGTATTGAAGCGTTATAGACAACAAAAAGCACACTGTAGCACTTCAAGGTATTTTTGTTAGGAAAGTTGTAATCCTCGCATCAAACGTTGGCGTATAAAATAAGTGTAATGCACTGCAATTATAACTAACATGATAACTTCAAATGATTTCCTTATCATATACGTAATTTTATTTTTTAAACGCGCACGCATTACCTTCAG
Organism: Thumatha senex; assembly: GCA_948477245.1. NCBI lineage: Eukaryota > Metazoa > Arthropoda > Insecta > Lepidoptera > Erebidae > Thumatha > Thumatha senex. Next base: position 13,353,401 of record OX419735.1, read on the forward strand.
ACTTTTATAGATACCTAATGTGCCTTTTAGTTGATGTCTATCAATTTTTATAAGAATTGTTAAAAACTAGGTCAAGAATTATTGCGCAACTAAGCATTGACCAGTAACAACCGTGAGATTTTGTAGTATTAATATTACCTCTAGTGGCGTATATGACCTCAAGTACCTACGTACTATAGTGATATGGTAGTTTAGTAATGAAGGTTTTCTTACCTGAGGCGGGTAAGGTTTGAGAGATTTTTCCTCAGTGGACGACGGAAGATCTAATTTAACGGTACTTTCACTGGCAGATAGCTAATGTTATAAGTAGTAACTTAGACTATATTTTATAAATGAGCGTCTGCGTACCTACATAATAAAAGCGATGTCTGAATGAAAATGTGTTTAGGTATCGACAAACGAATCTACGGTTCATGTGATCTGTTTTGAAAAATAAAGATTACCTCACATATAACTGTTCACCTACCAGGCAACTCAGAAATAGCCTAATGATAATGACCAGCTTAGGAAACCCCCTTTTCTAGAAAAAAGGCTCATGTGTCATTTTCGAATTATTGCTCGAATCATTAATTGATTTTTGATAAAATAATATAATATCAACCACGCCTTATCCCCGAAGGGGTGGCAGAGGCATATTATATGCCCACTTTTCACCGTGTGGATTCCTGTCCCACGTAATAGGTGGTGAGCCCATTGCCGTGTTGAAATAGACAGACGCAGGTTGTGGCTACCTGCTGTTGAACTTTTTCAAGCCGCCCATAAGGCCTTCAATCAGGCTTAACGACTGCCATTTTACTGGCAACCTGACCAACGGCTTAACGTGCCTTCCGAAGCACGGAAACGCTCGCAAATAATATAAAACTCTGTTCTATGGACTAAAGGAATCTCAAAAACTATATTGTCGATTTGTCATAAATCCGACCCTACTTTTAAATACCCTGGACTTAGGAAAAATCATAAAATTTAATAAAATGATTAAAGGAATATTATTGTATGCATTGTAGTAAATAAATCTATTGCCAATAGTTCAATACATAATAGTAATGTACAAGTTGAGAGTGTTATGAACCAATTTTGTAAGTTTTTTATTATTTTAATGAAATATTTAAAATAGTTTCCTTTACATAACATCATTAGTGGCATGATATCGTTGGGACGTAGCCTTAAAAAATATTCAAATACAACATTGTTTTATTTCCGATCAAAGGCAAAGGCGGTTACAGTAATGCCAACAATGACGTAATTTGAAGGCTAAATAAAGGTTATCACATTTTTCCTGAAATACTAATAAATAATCCTTAATTATATCCCATTTCTTAGGTATTGATCAGTAACCCTATTCCTCGAAACTGTTTTTGGAACGAAGTTCCTTATCGCGCGTTGTGAAAGGGGGCTAGACGGAAAAAATTCTTACGAAAAGTTGTCACGACACTTTTTTTTGTTGAGTGTGTACGACGATTATTTTTGTTGAGTGTATACAGGTTTTTTGTAAATAATAAATAATAAAAAATAATATATTATTTTTTTAGTTTTTTTTTATTTAAAAAATAATTAAAAAAAAAATAATTAAATTAATAAATAATTAATTAATTAAATTATTATTTAATTTTATAAAAAAAAAATCATAAAATTTTATTACAGATCCTTCACTAATTAATCGAAGGGAACTTCGTTCCATCCGGGTGTCCCTTGACACCTCTCAAGTTTTTTTATTTTAGAACACATTTTTAAAACTAAACAATGCTCATTGACTCAGAGCAAGCAAAAGTATTACAAAATATAGTATTAGAAGTTACAAATAAAACAGAAGTGCATGCCTCTATACAATGTGTTAAGAAAACACTGTCCGATCCGTGAAGGTATTGGTAGGTATCGATATGTGATTTTATTCGTGTAATCCTTTTTGGAAATTACCCCAAAATTTTACCCAGAATAAAATAAATTAAAAATTAATATAATGTGGTAGCTCACATGGCAACACAGGTAAAGGGCCATTTGGAAATGCAAGGTCAAAAGGTCAGCTTACATCTGCCGGCGGTTTCTTTTGATATCACATACACTCGTCGCTGCATGTCAACGGAGGTGCTGTCAGTTTTTTAAAATTTGCTATATTTTAAGGAAATTGGACTAATTTTGATACTAAAAACACGCATTTAAAAAAAATATTAGTATTTAATACTTATAAATAATATGTTTTTTTTTTGGGTTATGTTATTGAAGTGCCTATGTGCCCCTTTCGGGTCGGACAGGGACACATTGTATAAATTAATGTACATACTACTGCATTTAATAAACCATCCATACAAGCCATAAAGAGCCAAGATGGTATAAAATTTATATTTATATAAGTAAGTGTGCCATTTCAATATAGTCAAGATATTTACATGCAAAAAAGTAAAAACAGATTTATTGTATATCAAAAAATGTTTATATTCATGATTTTACAAATGAAGCTATGAAGAAGCCGATTGAATCTTTGTATAGATTATGTACAGGTCTAATATCACTATCTACTGGACCAAACCGTTGTACCATTAACCTGAAAAAAATAACATTATTTATGGTATCCATAATTTTTTTTGAGCATATTCTTTAATATTTTACAAATCATTTATAATTACTAAAGGCTCCTTATTGAATGGTTTAAATTGGGGTGCCATGGAACCCTGTCAAAATCTTGGGGTCCAAGCCAGCTTCACTTGCAAAGTGATGTACCTGCTGGCTAAAGGAGATGAAGGAAAACTAAACAAATGCATGGTAAAGTAAGGTCAATCACCCCACTCCGCTGTTAATTAGGAGAGGCATACGTTCAGTAGTATTGTAAATAAATAAAGGTTCCTTGCTTAAATGTGATACAAATTTTATAAAATTGTATTAAAATATTTATTTGTTAAGTAATAAACAAATATGTTTACCAATAAGTAACAAACAAATATGTTTACCAATAAGTAATAAACAATATATTTACCAATAAGTAATAAACAATATATTTACCAAGTTGATCTTGCCATTATAGTAATATATTTATCATGAAATAAAGCTTTTATGTTTACCTTTGTTCTTCATTTAGACCTCGATCTTGTAATCCGGGCCCACCGAGGAGTGGTTCTGCAGGAACTAATTTCAGACATGGAAATTTTTCAAGTGCCCATTCTATCATATGTTCATTCTCGTCATCGGTAATGGTACATGTGCTATATACAAGTTTACCACCGACTTTCAGTAATTTTACTGCCTAAAAAAATGAAGTTATATAATAATTAAAGTTATATAATTCAATTTGAAATGACATGTAGAAGCTAAAATATAAGGCGCCTTTTATTGAGAGTTCTTCAAAAAAAAAAGGAATATTAAAACAGGTGTTGTCAGCTCTATACATACTTGTTCCGGCGAAGGAGTCATCATCATCATCCGAGCGTCTGTCCCAGTTGCGTCTCGCGACGCCCGGGGTCCGCTTTCCTACATTTTCTCCTCCACTTCGCACGATCGTCGGCATCCCCTGTAGTGAGACCATTGGCACGCATGTCATCCCTTACGACGTCAAGCCAGCACTTCTTGGGTCTTCCCCTCTTACCGGGACCCGGCGGGGCTGACATGGCCAGACATTTATTACCTACGTAGCCCGGCGGTTGCCGCAAGACGTGACCATACCAACGAAGGCGACACTCTTGCAACTTGTCTGCAATGTCACGGAAGTGAAGGCTGCCGCGGATGCGAGAGTTCCTCACGCGGTCCATCCGCCTGACTCCACACATCCACCGCAGCATCTTCATTTCCGTGACACGCAGCTCCTGCTTGTGTCGCTCCAATATCGGCCACGTCTCACTGCCATGTAAAAGGACAGGTCTAATAATGGTTTTGTAGACCTGTCCCTTTAACCGGATCGGCATTTTAGGATCACAAATGACACCGGTCATCTCCCGCCATTTGGCCCACGCGGCAGCAATGCGTGACTTGACATCGCAATCGATGTCACTGGACGTGTGAAAAACAGATCCCAGGTATTTAACCTGGTCCGTGCGCTCGACCAAATCACCGCCTATGCGGACGGATGTGGGATCTGTCGAGTTTAGTGCCAAGTACTCGGTCTTCGCCACATTTAGTTTCAGACCGCCGTTCTCAAGCGTCTCCTTCCACGCCTTTACACGTCGCACCAATCTGCCCCTGTCCGCGTCTGCCAGCGCAATATCGTCAGCATACATGAGCAAACCATGGAGGCTGCTCATGCGGGTTTCTGATGCTGTCCGACAATTCGTCTAATATTACACTGAACAGAAGCGGACTAAGGACAAAACCCTGGTGTACCCCGACGGTGATGGGGAAGGGATTCGTGTCGCCAACAGCAGTCCGAACCATTGAATCGGAGTCACAGTACATGTCCCGGATAGTGTCAATATAGACCTCTGGAACCCCTTTGGACCGCAGTGCCCACCAGATCATCGCACGAGGAACACAGTCGAAGGCCTTTTGCATGTCTAGAAATAAACAGTGCAGAGGCGTGTTCTTCGACCTGTATTTCTCTGCGACAACCCTCAGGGCAAAAACAGGGTCCGTGGTCCCATGACCAGGGCGAAACCCATATTGACACTCCGAGAGAGTACACTCCTGCCGGATCCGAGAGTCTATAATCCTCTCGAAGATCTTCATGGTGTGGGACATCACCTTTATACCGCGGTAGCTCCCGCACTCCTGCACTGACCCCTTACCTTTGAAGACTGGAGTAATAATACTCAGTCTCCATTGGTTTGGGATCTGCCCGCTGAGGAGTATGCGGTTAAAAAGGTTTACTAAGATGCCCACACCGCGAGGACCCATCGCCTTCCAGGCTTCGATGGGGACTCCATCGGGTCCAACAGCTTTCCGATTCTTCATGCGGCGAAGCGCAGTCAGGACTTCTCCAGGCGTTACCGATGGCACTAGTCCCTGATTCGGAGGGAGGTCCGGAGGCTGCACCTCTTTATGCTGTTTATTAAACAGCTCGTGGAAGTACTAGCGCCATCTCTCCTTTACCGCGAGGTCTTCGCTTAACAGGTTGCCCTCAGGGTCTTTTACACAGCGACACTTGGATATATCCTGTGCCGCTTTGACCCTGGAGCGCGCCAGCTTATAGATGAGCTTCTGCCCCTCAGACGACTCCAGCGTATCATACAAAGGTTGTAAGTGGTCTCGTCTGGCTCTGGCTACAGCTCTCTTTGTGGCGCGCTTGGCAGACCTGTACGCGTCGTGGTCTTCGGGAGATCCGGTCGCTTGCCACTTTTTAAAGAGGGCTTTCTTCTCCCTGGTCGTTCCACCACCAAGTTTCCTTGTCACATTTGCGTCCACCCTTAGACTCACCGAGCACCACCTTCCGGCGAAGGAGTAGGCAGAACCTAATTTTTTTTGTTGTGTCAATAGACATCATACTTCCTATTATATTCATATAATATTATACAGTGCAAGCTTGTATGGATAATTGTTACTCTTTCACACAAACTACTGAATAGATTTTAATTAAACTTTACAATAATAGTAGTAATAGCACAAAGGTAATGTTTATATCCGGGAAAGCACCACCTTCCGGCGAAGGAGTAGGCAGAACCTAATTTTTTTTGTTGTGTCAATAGACATCATACTTCCTATTATATTCATATAATATTATACAGTGCAAGCTTGTATGGATAATTGTTACTCTTTCACACAAACTACTGAATAGATTTTAATTAAACTTTACAATAATAGTAGTAATAGCACAAAGGTAATGTTTATATCCGGGAATAAGTTCCTGTGGGAAACTGGAACAAGAAAACTTCACCACATTTATAAATAGAAAATATTCAAGTTAATACTTACTTCTGCTAATAACTTCCTTTGAACAAACTTATATGAATTTATCATTTTAGGAGTCATTTTGTTCATCAGTTGTGGCCTTTGACCCAATCCACTGCAAGGTGCATCAAGTAGTACTTTGTCGAAACTGTTAGGTGGAAATGGTGGTCCATTACTGATTCCTGTACTGTATTCTGAACAGCACTTGGTGGAGTCATATGTGTATGCATTAACACAAGTAACATCCTGAAGTTCACAGGTTTCTTTTATCTTAGCTACCTTTCGAGGAATCTTGTCTATTGCTATAATAATTGCCTGTAACAATATAAAAACATGTCTATCATAGGTATGAATGTGTTCAACCTAGTTTTGTTAAGTCACACAAGCCATTCACTTATAAGCGTTATGTAGCAGCCTTGCCAAACTCGAGAACAGTGCAGTGTGGTTTTACAAGTGCTTTCGCAATGCTCTGTGAAGCGCCGTTAAATGAATAAATATTGTGGAACACTGCACACAGCGCCATCTAGCCCAAACTAAGCTATAAGCTTGTACTATGGGATCTAGACAACTGATATACATACTTATATATTTCTAAATACAGTCATATTATACATAGGACAAACACCCAAACTCCGAAACCAACATTAGTGGATCACACAAATATTTGTTCCGACCAGGGAATCGAACCCGGGACCTCGTGACGGCAGTCGCATACACAACCACCGCGCCACAAATACCGTAAAAAAAAATTTTTGTATGAAGTAGAGTAATGTTTAGATTTTTTACTACATGGAAGCAATGTCTATACAAGAGGTGCGGGGTTGCCAATGTACATTTGTCTCGCAATAAAAAAAATTTAAGCTTTTTATTACTCTCAATTCCATTTCAAGACTAACTTTGTCATTGGACATTTCAGCTAAGTGTGTCGTTTTATTACCAGGTGCAGCACACATATCCAGAATATATTCATTTGGTTGAGCGTCCATAACCCAACCACATACTATAGAAGGCAGATTTTGCAATAGTAACACCCCCTTGGGATAAATATTTTCATTAATAACTGGCAATCTTGATGCTGGCATTATTGTATGAACTGCTATACCACTGAAACAAGAAAATTAGTATATTCTCCTGACTCAGTGAGGTTTGGAATCCAGATTTTGCAACGAGTTTGTTACTAGAATATTATTAAAGCTGCCTATTTCTAGGTATCTTGGCTCACAGTGCAAAAATATGGGTATAACCTACAAATAGTGCCTGTGGGTCATCATCATTATCCGAGCGCTAGTCCTGGTTGCATCTAAAATCCTCACTTCAGATACCACAGTTGGTTACTCATATTGGCTGTAAATGGAAATATTATCATACCTTGGATAATTATTTTTTTTCTTTTTCCACTTAATTAAAAACATATCATACCTTGGTTGAATGCCTTTATCAAATAAATCTGATCTCAACATTTTTAGATACCCTGTACCCACATATTGCTTTTTACCTTCATAGGGTACTTTCAGGCCTCTTTTGCAGCCACCTTCTAAATCCCCATAAATGTCTATCCTTTCTTCTACACGGAAATCTGCAAAAAATATAAAACTGATATTAATTATGAATTGGGTATGTTATTAATTTATGTTAGAATAGTTGACGCCCGCGGCTCCGCCCGCGTGGGGAAGCTTTCCCGTTCAAGTTTCCTACAGGAAATTGTTCCCAGGATAAAAGCAGCCTATCTGCTATTCTTATGTGTAAGCTCCTTTATTGTAAAGTTTCATTAAAATCCATTCAGTAGAAATTGCGTGAAAGAGTAACAAACATCCATAATAACAGACCTAAGTGATGGACACAACATCACAGGCACTTCATTCTCTTTTGTTCCCTTGCACTGCTGCTGCAAATATCAAATGAACAATAAGACTTCAGATGACTGATGGCCACCCAGACCAGACAATTTCAATATTTTTTCAGAAGGGGTATAATGTATTTGCTTATTTTAAGGTTCCGTACCTCTAAAGGAAAAAACGGAACCCTTACAGGATCACTTTTTGTCTGTCTGTTTGTCACAACCCTTTTCTCGATAACGCGTGGAGGTTACCCTATCTGGGATTCAGAGTGGTTTAAATAAAAACCACAGACGGGATAGGACGAAAGTGCTTGAGATAAACCCCTTGACCACTGTTGGTTGTTATAAATTCAAAATTGAGATATAAAACCTACCCTGCTTTTTTGTAATAGACTTTTGCATAGAGATAAAAAATTATTATCTTACTATAAATAATAAGAATGAAACATATACTTACTACCAGGAAGACCCATTATTCCCGGAGCGAACACATGTGCTCCTCTTAAAACAGCTGCAGCACACAGGGCATCTACAATGACTTCCTTTCCCGTTTGTTCCAGCATCACATCCTCAGACCACTGTTCTACAACAAGACAATCTGGTCTCAGCATATAATACCTAGGTATATCAAAGTTACCCAGTTCCAAACTTAGCTGAAAACCAAATTTGCTTGTTGGTAGAAAAAAATGTATTGCAATAATAAGCTACATATATTTTTGTGGATAGCCTGACCGTTACTACTAATCAGGCTATGTCACATAGCTTATTAAAGGGAGACTTTTACAAAGAGAATCAAACAATATCAAGAGCTACTGTTGCATGTTGGATTATCCCAGAATAGACAGGTGAGTAGAGTACTGTTTATCTATTACTGATAAATTATTGTTTTCAAAAAAGAAGGCTTCTAATTAATTTTTCTGAAATTTATTTAGTACTTTTACTATCTGCTACGAGATCTATCTACTCATATATTATCTTACTAGCTGACCCGCGCGGCTTCACTCGTGACAAACTTCGAACTCCCGTTAGTTTATCAGTCACGCCTTTATTCCCGTCACTTCCATTCAATCCCGTCGTTTATTACTTTTACAATAATGTATGAATATTTGCCCAATTTGTTGATTACTGCTCCGCTCCTTAGGGTATTAGCTTGATTATATAGCCTTTTATTAATCTCGCCTTTATTCCCGTCGATCCCATTTAATCCCGTCGTTTATTACTTTTACAATAATGTATGAATATTTGCCCGATTTGTTGATTACTGCTCCGCTCCTCAGGGTAGAAGCGAGATGATATAGGCTTTTATCAGTCACGCCTTTATTCCCGTCGCGCCCATTCAATCCCGTCGTTTATTACTTTTACAATAATATATGAATATTTGCCCGATTTGTTGATTACTGCTCCGCTCCCCAGGGTAGTAGCGTGATGAGATAGCCTTTTGTCAGTCACGCCTTTTATCCCCGTCGCTCCCATTTAATCCCGTCGTTTATTATCTACTTTTACAATTGTGTATGAATATTGGCCCGATTTATAGGTTACTGCCCTGCTCTTAGTAGTAGCGTGATGATATAGCCTATAGACTTCCACGATAAATGCGCTATCCAACACATATTAGTATAGTTAACTTTATATTATTATTACTATAGTTACCAAGACGCGCGGACTTCGCGGAGCTCGCTCGCTATTGGCTAGTCACGACGTCGCGCATTCGTAAATCATCGGCCATACTTTTCATTCACTTGTCATTTTAAGATCTTTTTTTTTCACAATAAAATGATTATAATAGGTTAACTTTAAAAAATAGGCATATGCTGTCGTGGACTTTATTTTAGAACTATTAAAGGGGAATAATTATGTAATACATCGTTTGTGCGTAACTTTAATCGTTTACGCAGCGTTCGCAACGGAAGCTATCAAAAGGAATATGTTGTCCCAGATTTTGTCACATTTATTATTGCTGTTCCACATCTATTGGTCGTAGCGTGATGCTATATAGCCTATAGCCTTCCTCGATAAATGGACTATTCAACACAAAAATAAATTTTGTAAATCGAACCTGTAGTCCCAGAGATTAGCGCGTTCAATCAAACAAACTCTTCAGCTTTATAATATTAGTATAGATTAAAATTCAAGTAACAGCAAAAATCAGTCAATAAGAATGTTGGGCTGTTATGAAGTTGGATGAAAGAAGAGCAGGTAGCGAAATGAGAATGATAATGAGTATGTGTGAAAAATGAGAGGGAACCATCTGTCTTGGTATGGGCATGTGATGAGAAGAGATGATAGTCATGTAGGTAAAAACAATGAATTTGAATGTCGATTCATGGAGAGCCAGAGGAAGGCCAAAGAAAAAATGAATAAAATCATAAATTTTTTCTTTGGATTGAAATGAGTGAATTTTAGATGACGAATAACAGGGACGAGTTGAAGAAGACATTACTCCGACCCCAAGTTAATTGAGACAGGGGCAAGAGAATGATAAGCTTCTAGCCTTCTATCCGTGTGAAATTGTCACTTACAGCAACAAGGCATTCATGGAGAAAGGTGGGCTGAAATTTTTTAAGTTTGTTTATCCTGAATGTTGTATACTTCGGTGGTTGTAATAACCATTGTTTCATATTGTAATCTTGTATTTCCATACTTGATATTCACACATTTAACAATAAACTTCTGGCATTAAAAGAAAATGTACGTGTACGGCATTCAATATTAACATTTATTTTTGTTTTTCAGACCACAAAGTACAGTACCTAGTTAACGAAGTGATCAAGTGATCGAAGTAACACTTCACGTCATTTACGTCATGTCATTTGACAAAAGATAATTTAGATACGTTCCGCTCAATGTCCGCAACGATCGTAACACCATCTGTATCGTTTCACCTAATAACGCTAACACACGTTCGGATTTGGTACGACTCGACCACAGATTTGGTTTGTCTATAGATCGAATTTCACCTACCATCTGTAGAGCAGTCCAGTGGACATAAATAATAGGTCTTTACCTATGAAATTACCGTCCTGCAGTACTAGCCATATCAAATCAAAATATTTTTGTTAAGCTAAGAATTCTTATTTCAAATTAATTTTATTTTAAAAACATGGAATTCTTTTTTCAAAATTAGTCATTTGTTTATTGACTTGTGCTACATTTCCATCACATTTCAATCTCTTTTGTCATCATGGATACTTTAAAAATTCGAGTAATTATAGAATATGAGTACCGTCGGGGTAGCAACTCGGCACAGGCGGTACGCAACATCAACATCGGACGTTTACGGAGCTAACACTACAAACCAGCGTACCACCTGTTATTGGTTTGCTCGCTTCCGTTCTGGAAATTTCGGACTGAAAAATGAACCTCACGGTCTTCCGAACACTTTGGTCGACAATGACGAATTAAAGGCGATTGTGGAAGCTGATGATACACAATCTGCGGCTGAATTAGCAGCAGCTTTCGACGTTAGTGTCAAAACAATATTGATCCATTTGCGTCAAATTGGCAAAGTAAAAAAGCTTGATAAATGCCCAAAGAACTCAATGATTACCAGCGCGAAGTACGCGTCGAAACGCATCTTGTTGCACTGCTTTACCTATGATGAAAAACGGATTCTGTTTAATAACCGCAAGCACTCAGCAAGTTGGTTGGATCTTTATTCAGCACCTAAACAATGCACAAAACGAAAACTTACCCCTAGAAACACTTTTCTAGGGGTAAGTATACATAATGGTCACTGTTTGGTGGTCTAGCGCTGGTGTGATTCATTACAGCTTCTTACCTTACGGGGTGAGCATTACTGCAGATGTGTACTGTGAAGAACTGAACACAATGATGGAGAAGCTGGCACATCTCCAACCAGCATTGGTCAATCGCTCGTCTCCGCTGCTCCTGCAAGACAACGCGTGACCTCATACTGCACAGCAGACGGTCTCCAAGTTGCAAGTACTGGGGTTGGAAGCTCTCTGTCATCCGCTCTACTCACCAGACCTTGCACCTACAGACTACTACTTTTTCCTGAATTTGGATAACTTCTTGGCGGGAAAAAAATTCAATACCCGAGAGGCAGTACAAATGCCTTTGAAGAATTTGTTGCCTCCCGTCCAGCTGATTTCTTTAAGCATCAATAAACTGCAACTGCGTTGGCAAAGATGCATTGATTGCATGGGTGATTACTTCGATTAATACAAATAAAAAATACAATCCAGTTAACGACACAAATAAATAAAATTAAAATGTCTGTTTATAATTTAAAATTAACAGCTTTTCACTCAATGTATATTTTATTGATGACTAGGTACCTTACATTGAAAAATCCCACAATATTTATTCAATTAAATCAGATAAAATCAATCAATCAAATGGGCACCTTTGCACCGGATAAGATGTGGAACGGATTAATAAATTAGTTTACAATAAAAATTTTGAAAGTGACATGTTATTGAAACTAGACAATTTGTAATAAATTAATTAACAATCAAATATTTGTGTCGTCTACAAATGTTTGTTTAGGAGTTTGGGTGTTTCCATTGTATAATGATTATGTATGTATTTAGAAATCGTAGATATCTTAATTATAGAGATATGAAACAAGCGCGATTTCTTAATTCGATTATTTACTCAGTATCCCAACACTATAAACAATATCACTTACTTTTTGTGTATGTGTTCAAGGTATCATTTGCCAATCAAGCACGCAATGGAATGCAAAGCTTGCGATAAACGGTCATTTTATTACGATGTACGATGATACTTGGCGAAACACACATGTTCGCATAGTAAACGCTGCGTTTGTAGAAATATATAAGTATGTTTAAAGCTTAAAGCTTATAATATATAAAGTTTATAGCTCAAAGCTTAGTTTAAAAAGAGTCCCTCAAAATGTATTTATTTATTAAACCTTCAAATAACGAAATGATTTTGGAAATAACATGCAAATTGCGTTACAATATTTGCTTTTCTACGCTCGTAGACGTTTTGAACTCCTTATTTTCTAGAGTTTATGTTCTAGAGTCTATGTTTATATAAAACACCGGTTTAAAAAAATAAGGATCTAAGATTTCATAAATTGCCGTACACGGAAGAAGGTAAGGTTTATTTCATGTCGAATCGATATTTTTTTTATGAGAAAGCGTTTACGAAATGGCTGCCGCGTAGTAGATATAAAATTATGGAGTTTCTAGCAACCAATATGGCCGCCGAACCATTCTTATAAAAAAATTAGTACGAATTTCTCAGCAGAATACTCAGCATACCTATAAACCCCTTATACGATACCCAACATGAAATTTTAAAACCACGGCGCGGCGGCCATATTGGATTGCAAAATAAACACAAAATTCGTACTCAGCATACCAAAAAACCCTTTATACGATACCCAACATGAAATTTTATGACCACGGCGTGGCGGCAACATGAACACGAATTTTTATTTAAAATATTAAAAACCCCATGAATTAAAGAAATCGATACAAAATTAAAATAATCATAGCAAGCGGTCGTGAATGCGTCAGCCCTGAAAGACTGTCCCAAGCTACTAACAAAATTTTGTTCGCAGGTTGGGACAAACCCTCCCCCGTCTTGTCTCTTGTCCCCCGCACGATTGCTCTGTCTAGACAGCTTCGTCGACCGACTGTATGTCTTTCGGCTGTGCTAATACTAAGAGATTGAAAAAATCTTTAATCAACAAAATACTTTGTTACTTAAAAAATATGGTTGGTGCTGTTACTTACTCGTGGAAAGAAAAGCTGCTACCGTTATACGAGTTATTTTGCACCTTGTCACATAACATGAATTAACCATTTTTCATAAAAATCTAACGGGTTTAATATGAAAATTTAAACAATCGCAAATCGAAGCACGAGCATACCTTATAACGGGACATCTCCAATTCAAAAAAATCGATACGGAAGTATATTCCTACCTACTATTATGAGATTGTAAAAATATTTGATCATTAAAATTTATGGTGACTTTGACGCCGCTGAGGCAGTCAGCCTGTGACCACGGCCGGTGCAACCTGGTCGAAACGTCAGGCACCAAAGGTATGTGGAATAACCGCGTCTAGCCCCGTTATTAACAAATATACTGATAGTATGCAACGCGATAGTTTAAAAGTTAATTTTATCTTAATTTTAAATTTTCAAGACCTTGCCTTAACCAAAATTGACAATTCTAAGTCAACTGGAAGTAGGTGTCCAAAGCATAAAATATTTCAAAATCCCCATAATAACCACCAATATTAGAGACCTCTGTGTTGTATGGGCACGGGCACTCCGCTCATACAATTTGGAAAGACTTCCAAAATTTTATGAGCGACGTGCCCGTGCCCATACAGCTTAATTGATACATTGGTAGGCATGGAACCCTCGGTGCAAGAGTTCGACTCGCGCTTGACCGGTTTTTTAATCTAGAAACACGAATATCACACCAAAGACTTTACACTTATTACTAGACTGATTACCAAAAAATGTCGTTGAGCTAAAATGACATCTATTTTCTTAAGCGTAGGGTAGTTATTTCCTTATAAGCGGTAGCTAGCTAAAAACGGTCTTGGCGAGAGAGCTACGAAAGGTGCTGTGTCCTTACACAGCACCTTTCGTAGCTCTCTCGCCAGGACCGTCTAACGCGCTTTTTTTATGATTTAGTAAAATTAATTATTCATAAACTTTGGAACTTATCTAAATATTTCTACAGTTCCTATAATTATTAATAAGAACTTTATAGTATTCAAAAAAATACTCATTAATACTTAGTAAGAGTACTCGTAATACTTAAATGTTCGATCCGCCTAGACCCGCGATCTTACTCAAAGTCACCATAAATTTTAATGATCAAATATTTTTACAATCTCATAATAGTAGGTAGGAATATACTTCCGTATCGATTGTTTTGAATTGGAGATGTCCCGTTATAAGGTATGCTCGTGCTTCGATTTGCGATTGTTTAAATTTTCATATTAAACCCGTTAGATTTTTATGAAAAATGGTTAATTCATGTTATGTGACAAGGTGCAAAAATAACTCGTATAACGGTAGCAGCTTTTCTTTCCACGAGTAAGTAACAGCACCAACCATATTTTTTAAGTAACAAAGTATTTTGTTGATTAAAGATTTTTTCAATCTCTTAGTATTAGCACAGCCGTAAGACATACAGTCAGTCGACGAAGCTGTCTAGACAGAGCAATCGTGCGGGGGACAAGAGACAAGACGGGGGAGGGTTTGTCCCAACCTGCGAACAAAATTTTGTTAGTAGCTTGGGACAGTCTTTCAGGGCTGACGCATTCACGACCGCTTGCTATGATTATTTTAATTTTGTATCGATTTCTTTAATTCATGGGGTTTTTAATATTTTAAAAAAAAATTCGTGTTCATGTTGCCGCCACGCCGTGGTTTTAAAATTTTATGTTGGGTATCGTATAAGGGGTTTATAGGTATGCTGAGTATTCTGCTGAGAAATTCGTACTAATTTTTTTATAAGAATGGTTCGGCGGCCATATTGATTGCTAGAAACTCCATAATTTTATATCTACTACGCGGCAGCCATTTCGTAAACGCTTTCTCATAAAAAAAATATCGATTCGACATGAAATAAACCTTACCTTCTTCCGTGTACGGCAATTTATGAAATCTCAGATCCTTATTTTTTTAAACCGGTGTTTATATTATTGATTTATTATAAAAACATACTAGTTGACGCCCGCGGCTTCGTCCGCGTAGAGAAGTTTTCCCGTTCCTGTTTCCCACAGAAATTTGTTCCCGGGATAAAAAGTAGCTTATGTGTTATTCTGATGTATAAGCTACATTGTTGTAAAGTTTCATTAAAATCCGTTCAGTAGTTTTTACGGGTAAGAGTAATAAACAGCCATACAAACTTTCACCTTTATAATATTATTAAGATTAAGATATTATATTATATTTTAATAGTTGATTGCGAGTACGAGTTAATAAATAAGTTAAAAATAATATCAGCCTTGTTTACTTGTGACAACCCTACAAGCATCACTGTCTAGACGTTGTCGGCATTTTTGTCAACGTCAAAGGCGTAACGCTACTGATAGGTTTACTCTTTATACTGTGGTATTAGGTATGTAGATACGCAGCATCTGTTTAAATTGGAGATGTGTGAAAGGGGCAAAACCTAACATATAGATTTTTGGAACGAACTAGTTATAGGTATAAGGTCTTTGTATCACACTAGATTTGTGAAATTATTTATGGTAACCGTGCTCAAACATGGTCATCTCCGGTTGTCTAAATGTCTATGTAGACAAGTGATTTCCTCGATATCGTCACGAGGAAATTATGCGAACATAGTGTTCCTCTGGGTGCCACGGGTCCTTAACTAAAGTTCGCTCGCTGCTATGAAGCTGACGATATATTTGAGAAAAAAATACTATAAATACTTTGTTATTGATATATTTTGCAATAATGCGTGGTCTATAAAAGTTGTTTATTGCCACATCGACAATTTAAACGTAGCCGTTCTTTACAATGCAGGCATACTTTGACTCATCATCCCCTCGTACTATGATATGTATTTAGGCGGGGGAGCTTACGTGTACCTATCATATATTTTCCGTCTCAGTTTAAATAATCCTTTAAAATACCCACGAATGGATAAGGGAGCATAGTATCCGTCAGAAGTTCGTGGGGGCACATAAATGTTTAAGCTCATAATTTGGTTGGCGCCAATTTTCTATCATTTGTAAACTTCACAGTGTTATTAAATATAAGGTGGTATAATTTATTAGTATTGTAAATACTATCTTTGACTTTGACTGCGAAATATTTTGTCTCTACTTTGCATTTTAATTCCACAATTTCATAAATACGCAACAATTTGTTGATCTTAGTATGTTTTTTGGATAATTATCTTTTATTGTTACTGGCCACTTTTTTCCAATACGTGGCATAGGCACGAACAACTTCCACGTTCGCCGCCATTTTGACATCGAGTGAATAGTAAAGAATTCGCTGAAATAAAGCTTTTATTCTTGATTGTGTTGAAATTTGCTACTGAAAATGTAAGTTCACTGTTTAAACGTTATTGTAGTTCATTGTTGTGAAGGAACCATTTATTATGTCGTAAGTTACGATTTGTATACCTTAAAAACTGAGGGTGGTAACCGCAGTAAGACCAACAGCGGTGTCGGTAAATTATTATTGTATTTTATCCCTGTTGAATGAGTACGGCATCTGTGAGTGAAATTATCATCTTCTATTGTCGTAGGTAATTTCTTAGAATATTTGTATTTTTCATCGTTATGTATTACTTTATACATTCTACGTCAAATTTCAGTAAGGACCTGCCATGTCATTAACATTGATTGAAATAACGTGCAGACTAGCACAGTTGACGGATGACTCAGTAGGAGTATCTTATAATTTCTAATTTTCTATTGTTCTTTCAGATCACTAAAAAAGCTTCAAAATGGGGAATATGTTTGCAAATTTATTTAAAGGCCTGTTTGGCAAAAAGGAAATGAGAATATTGATGGTTGGATTGGATGCTGCTGGTAAAACCACAATCCTATACAAACTCAAATTAGGCGAAATTGTTACAACAATTCCCACAATTGGTGAGTATTTATTTATTTAAATACTGAGCTATTAGTCTTTCACCAAATCTTATGACTTCAAAATTGATGATCAATTGTTGATAGATTTCTATGTGGCAAAGTAACTGTATTTACATAATCTTTTTCAGTCTGGCATAATAATATTTTATACAAGCCATTTATAAGTAAAATCTATCAGTTAAATTGAGAAATTTATATAACTTTCATAAGACCATATGTTAATATACCTTTTAAAAATTCACCTTGTGAGTCTGTCCTTAGAACAAAAAAGCAATATAGTTTTGATGACACATTATTAGTTTGAGATTAATTTGCACCTAAATATTATAGTTTTTTTAATGAGCTTTTACTGTGTTATATGTTATACACATTCTTATAAATGGTATACAAAACAAGTATTTGATTTGAAAAGTTCAATGTAACAGCAGACCAAAGAGCAGGGAATGTTGCTCATTCCCTCCCTCTCACTTGCTCCCAAGAGAGACAAAAGTAATAATAATACTGCATACAAAGTTTACATCAAGCTGTATGTGAAAATTGCATACGCGACCTGTCAGTTACCTACCATTTGTCTGTAATAATATGTGTAAAATGGAAAAAGGGTGGCACCCCTTTCCCACTTGGTTGCATTTGTAGCCTCTAGTATATAGATTGCACTGTATAAGCTTTTGCTTGCAGCTTCGCCCTTGTTTGTGACGTTTTCCTATTTGAGACTTTGCATGGTACCCTAAACTTTTTAAATAGGCTATGTTACACACAAACAATGTAGCATTCTAATGGTGAAAGAAGTGTTAAAATAGGCTTAGTAGTTTTTGAGCCTATTCATTACAAACTTAGAAATCTTTCCTCTTTATAATATTAGTATGGATAATTTTTTGTTACACAATGAGTTGACTTATTACACAGCTTATTTCATGAGAACATTAGGAAGATCTTTTGTTTGTATGTATAATTAAAATGTCATTGCAATCTTGAAGACCACTCATGTTAATGTAGAATACATTATAAGTAGTTTAACAGATCCTTCCAATCAGTAGTATAAATATATATTAATTACAATCTCTTGACACTTTACCTGTAAATAGAAAGTCATAAAATGAAATGAAGTCTGGTGTGTTGTTTGTATCGGTGGAAAATTCAAAATAATTAAAAAGCAGTTTTATTTCACTAGAATTAAGAACTTTGATGAAATTGGTATTCCACTTGAGCGGCAACTTGTATAAAAGCCCCTAAGTTTGCACAAGGGTTAATTCAGTTGGTAATAAAAGTCTTCATTAAATTTCAGGATTCAATGTGGAGACCGTAGAATACAAAAACATTAGTTTCACCGTGTGGGATGTGGGTGGCCAAGACAAAATCAGACCACTGTGGAGGCATTACTTCCAGAATACACAGGTCAGTAAAATAACTTTTCTTATTCAAATTTTTTTGAAGCATTTTAGATGTGAGACTCAGGGCTGTATTCTAGAACGTTTCTCAATACTCAATCGACACTTAAGAGTAGATCTTATATGGCAAAATCTAGCCGCAAGCGTTGATTGAGTATTGAGAAACGTTCTGGAATATGGACCACAGAATTCTCAACAGCTTCTTCTAACCTTACTTACCTTTCCTTCCAAGAAAATTTGTGTGGGGCATTCCCATGACATCATAATGGCCTTGGAATACATTAGTAAAGTAATTGTTACTGAAATGTCTATCGACGTTTGCATCTATATTCTATATAGGCAAATAAAATTGAAGTGTTTGTTTGTATTTCCAAATAGACAGCTTTTCACCAAATGCATATGAAAGTATATACAGTACTTACATAGATATTTTTTGTCTGTCTGTCCTCTGTTTGTTTCGTCTAATCTCAGAAAGAACTGGACCGATTTTAATTGTACTACTGGCAGATTTTATTTTTTGAACCATGCGGGCAATACCCCAGTGCTTCCTCTTGAATAAATCCAGTGAAAATGAGTCTTATAATCCTTTGGGTGGTATGAAGATGACTAATCCATCTTGCATTAGTTAAAAAGGTAAATTATACATAATGTTTTTAAACTCTCACGACTTATACTAAGCATTTTATGTTATTCGGGTCGTTGTCACGTAATATTATGGATGTGAGAAAAACTTAATAATATTACACAAAAAAGACCCGAATAACATAAAATGTAAACTATACATATATATATTTATATAGTTAATAGTTTTTTTTAGTTAATTTAAGGATATTAACACAAACTATACATTACCTCAGAAATACACCAGGGACTAAGAACATTCTCATAGTACCTATTAAAATTGGGTTCGCCCTTACAGAAATCTATGACTCAGAACCATGAGTAATTTGTTGCACAACAATGGCATTTTTAACTAATAATTATATTATAAGATACTGCCACTTAAACACTTCAGCATTTTTTTTTAACCCTGATACAAAAAAATATAAATTTTATCTGTTTAAATTTATTGCCCAAAAGATGCATATATAACTTAATTCCATAGTTCAATGGCAGAAAATGCTCTGCCATTGAACCCATAGCTGATGCGGGATGCACAATTTAAAGTTGAAATGTAAGATATGTATGCTGAATATGCTAATCTCATAAACTTATTATGTTAGAAAGTCAGTTTATCCAGGCTTATTATCAAGAAGAGAAGAGAGAGAGAAGCAAACAAATTTCCATAAAGTAAACAAATTTTCATATTTTCAAATTTCAAAGTTTCATATTTTCAAATTTTCAATTTTCATATTTCAAATTTTCATATTTTCATATTACATATAATTGTGCCATGGGGAATTAATGTTTATCATGCTGGCTGAAGTCTTACGGCACAGCTAGTACGTAATATAAAAACATCAGAAAGATTAAAATTTTAACTATAACAGTTCAGTAAGCAATTCACAATTCGGATCCAAATCCGCTACTGCGCAAATGTCATCGTTATTCGAGTTCTACGAACATCGATTACATTTGCGCAGTAGAGGATTTGGATCCGAGGTTTGTGAATTGCGCTACAGAAAATATCTCTGATGTAGTAGATACACTTTATAATTTTATAATAATGATTCATATTTTAAGCTTATCACCTGATTGATATAGGAAATAATGCCACAACGCTTCCGCACATTTAATTTTACAATTAACATTTGATTATTTTAATAAATATTACCACAAAATGTTAAAATATTACATAAATAAATCCTAGATAAGGTAAACGCAAAACTTTGTAGGATATTCAAGTATTTAAAAAATATCTCTGATGTAGTACAGACACTTTATAATGTTATAATAATGATTCATATTTCAGCTTATCACCTAATTGATATAGGAAAT
This sequence comes from Thumatha senex, assembly GCA_948477245.1. Classification (NCBI taxonomy): domain Eukaryota; kingdom Metazoa; phylum Arthropoda; class Insecta; order Lepidoptera; family Erebidae; genus Thumatha; species Thumatha senex. The sequence continues at coordinate 13,373,946 of OX419735.1, forward strand.
AATGCCATAACGCTTCCGCATGTTTAATCTTAATCTTAATATTATAAATGCGAAAGTTTGTGTGGATGTTTGTTACTCTTTCACGTAAAAACTATTAAATAGATTTAATAAAACTTTACAATAATATAGCTTATACATCAGAATAACACATAGGCTTCTTTTTATCTCGGTAACAAGTACCTATGGGAAACGGGAACGGGAAAACTTCTCTGCGCGGGTGAAGCCGCGGAGGCGTAGTTTTACATAAATAAATCCTTGATAAGGTAAACGCAAAAAAATATAGGATAATCCGTTATCCCTTAACTTTAAAAAATATTTTATCAAAATAGAGATTGTATGATGCTTGTTTTCTGAGTGTTTGGTCTGGTGTTATTATTTTATAAAACAAGTTTATATGCCTAAAGGGATATACAAAATGGTAGATTTCATCAGGTGATTTCTTGGTGCATATAGAGCTAAAATATAGCCTAAGGTACTCCTTATAACATTGCCAGTGAAAATTCCGTTAAAACTGGTCCAGCTATTTCAGAGATTAATCACAAAACAAACAGACCAACAAAAAATATTAATCTGTATAGATAAATATTTTTTGTCTTATTACTGAGAATAGTCTTGTTACTGAGAATAGTCTTGTTACTGAGGATAGTCTTGTTACTGAGGAATTTGCTCATTAAAAAGTAATAATTGCTTTTTACATGATCACAAATTGATATCATTATAATACCGTCACAACCACATCTTCTTCATCATTGCATATTCCCAGTTGCTTCGAAACTCTATTTTGGAGCCTGTGGTCCGAATTTATAGGTTGAAGCAGCTTTGGTTTGACTTTTTATTTTGGGCGTTGGGAGCCAATACCATTAAATCTCCCAACCCTGCCTGCGTCGTTGTTGCCTTGTCCGTTGATCAGCAGGTGCACGATATTGGTGAGGTCCCTTACACTCCAATGCCGTCACAACCACATATTTCCGATTATTGCTCCAAGGGTATAAAGTATAACCCAGAAAGTGTAGCTAATATAGTTGATGTATGCTGTTTTCAACAAACTTGAAACTGTAATTTAGCATACCCAGATTCTTATTTACATTCATGTACAATTCAAATTGATATTTCGGAAGCGTTCGTCTGCTACAGTATACCTAGATGTGCTCGTGTCAATAATGCCTGGATTCATACGCATCACAATGACAATGCATAACATATTATTACAATAAATGAGCAAAAAAGACTGCAGTGTCTTTTATATACATAATGTTTACAATGTGATTACTTAACATGTCGTTTTCGTGCTTTGGAAGGCACTTGCGGCGGCTTGAAAAATTTCTACAGCAGGTAGCGTCTGTCTATTTCAACACGGTAATGGACTCACCACTTATTACGTGGGACAGGAATACACATGATGAAAAGTGAAACTTAGAGGATAAGGCGTGATAGATAAAAAAGAAACATTTACATAGATTGAGCTTGTTATACCTACTTGCTTATCGACTGCCTCGGTGGCGCGGTGGTTGTGGATGCGACTGCCGCGCATGAGGTCCTGGTTTCGATTCCCGGGTCGGAACAAATATTTGTGTGATCCACAAATGTTGGTTTCGGAGTTTGGGTGTTTCCTATGTATAATATGTATGTTTTTAGAAATATATAAGTAAGAAGAAGCGCTCGTGGCCCCGCGGTCTCAGTGTTCTGTAAACGATCACGGAGTTACGCAACTTTCACTATGGCTGGTCCTCGGATGGGTGACCAATTTGTGGTATTTACATTTGCGAGCTTCGGAAGGCACGTTAAGCCGTTGGTCCCGGTTGCCAGTAAAATGGCAGTCGTTAAGCCTGGTTGAAGGCCTTATGGGCGGCTTGAAAATTTCAACAGCAGGTAGCCACAACCTGCGTCTGTCTATTTCAACACGGCAATGGGCTCACCACCTATTACGTGGGACAGGAATCCACACGGTGAAAAGTGGGCATATAATATGCCTCTGCCACCCCTTCGGGGATAAGGCGTGATGGATATTTATTTATTTATTTTATAAGTAAGTATATCAGTTGTCTAGATCAATCTTATAGCTTAGTTTGGGCTAGATGGTGTTTTTTGAAAATTGTCCCATAATATTTATTTATTTATTTATTAGTTTATGAAATTTATTTGGTACAATTTTTATTTAGATGTTTCCCTTTAGACTTGGCATGATTTTTGACTGACATTGACGTGTCTCCATTTCGATAAATAGATTACTTCTACATGCTGAAAGTATTGGATTACTTTAGATAAAATTTTGGTGTGGAGAAGCTGACACCAGGATTAACCCATAGGCAGCTTTTTTATCCTGTGAAAATATTAGGGGAAAACTTAACCACATAGGCGGAAAATGTTAAAATAATTATGAAAATGTTAATTATACGGCGCGGCTCACAGTGAGAAACCCAAACGGGCGCACTTGAGGTCTTGAATTTTGTCATTATGTACGTCTTTCCTAATTTAAATATTAATACCGCTTTTGCGTAACTCTAAAAATGTTATTTCACGGAGTGATACCAGGCGATATCTTTTGTTGCAGGGTCTCATCTTCGTAGTAGACAGTAATGATCGAGAGCGTATCGGCGAGGCGCGTGAAGAGCTCATGCGAATGTTAAGTGAAGACGAACTACGGGATGCAGTACTTTTGATCTTTGCAAACAAACAGGTAAACACTTGTTTTAAGAAATTAATTTTTTTTTCACTAATGAATCTTTTCTGTGGGAATGTACAATTTTACCATTTGTAAGTGCTCTATAGATTATGCGATGAGGATAAGCTAGGGGGCCTTGTCCCTATTACGAGCATCGTTTGTTCAATCGCATAAAAACTTGTTTAGTTATCGAGGGTATAGAATAGACTAGAAATTAATACACCAATGTGTATACCAATTAGAGTAACTTCAGAGATAATAAAACAGGGGGCCGAGTATGCTATTTCAATCGTATCAAAATCGTCGCTCAACAGAAAGCCATCGGTACAATTTTGACAGTTTTCATAGTCTACTATTACAATCGTACTCATTTTGACAGCTAAAAACATCGATTCTGGTTCTATTCTACGGCTTGTCAATAGTAGACTCTGCCCCCAGGCAGGCACAAGCAGGTGTGAAAGAGCATTCACTATTACTTCTGGTGGGTTAAGCCCATGGAAAGGTTTCACTTGTAAAAAAAGTCTTCAGTACCATGTCTAAAAAGGCGTTAAGAGTTAAAGTTGTAAATATGTGAAATACATGTTATGTGTAGTTTCGAACGCTATGCTCTCCCATGCAATTTAATTCATTTTGCATTTGTGGCGACTGGCGTACTAACTTGACAGCAATAGATATTCGATAAACGAACGAAGCCAGCAGAAAATGCTTGCTTTATAACATGTAACATTACTGCCTCAGAACATGCTAGTTCCACCGCAAAGTATGTCCTCCCTTAGATATTCCCGTAATGTAAAACCCATAACATAATCCAGTCTTTAAATTTGTCCAAAAGGCTATGTCTCACTAAAGACTGAGGTAAACCTCTGAAATGTCACTTCACAAAGCAGGTTCTGCCTAATTTGGCGCGAGTCTTGTCGACGAGTTTGTATTTGTAACTTCGACTGTTTACTCTCTTTATCTCGAGTGTTATTCCCAGTTGTGCTTACAAACTACCTGGGTTTAGAGCTTGGATTTGGAGTCGGGTGTTCTCTATTATTTGGCTGCCATGAGCAGCTAACATTATCAGCTTTAACTTTTCGGCATTATTAGGAGCGTTTGGAAGAGGAGTCCTGGACCTGAAGATAACCTGATAATAATGATCTTTATAATCAAACTCGTAAAGATCTCCCGTCCCAAGCGCCCTCGTCTTCCTATCGATCGATAGGATCCATGACAAGGAGATGATGTTACGAAGAAAGACATCTTGCCATTTCTTATATAGTGCAATAGCCATGGTCATGGGAAAAAAATAAGGATAGTGGACCCTGGGCGTCGCGAAATGCATCTGAGACAAACGATGATGATGAACCATGGTAATAGGATAGGAAGCCAATATTAAGATTGTCAATAGTGTCGTAAAAGAGTCAATAACATAATAATTTGTCGATAGGATCTACCAAATGCAATGAATGCAGCTGAAATAACGGACAAGCTGGGCCTGCACTCACTGCGCAATCGCAACTGGTACATCCAGGCGACGTGCGCCACTTCCGGGGACGGCCTGTACGAGGGCCTGGACTGGCTCTCCAACCAGCTGAAGAACGCCAACCGCTAACCGCATGTGCGCTACCAACTCCAGACAAATCTGATTACTGAAAGAGACTATGGGTTTAAGATATGTTAACTTTATTTGCTAAATACAATGTATTATGTGAGTTAATCTGCTAATGCATTAACTGATATGCGTTACCTGGTGACCGAACGAACATCGCATTTACGCCGAGCCGCTGGCGTAAATACTTTATCAAAGTTTTAAATTAATTTCGTGTACGGTGGGTGGGAAGTGTACAAATAAACCGTGCTGCTTAAGAATGTGGTGTAAGGGTCCACGATATAAGAATGCGCTGTTCGATCGATCCCAGTGGACGTCGAACAAAAAAATAGTGTGTAAAGACGATACAAAATTATTGCAGATTTTTTTTTCGATATGATTATACGATGGAGCGAAAACCGTGGTACCTAGACTCGCTAAAATGATCGTGCATTGTGATGTGGATAGGTTTGTAGCTGACTCGTGATATAGTGAATCACATCATAACATGTTTTATAATTATGTATACTATGTGGAATAAGTTGTCGCAATAAAGTATTTAAAGTTAATTCACAATTAATGACTTTAATTATTTAGTTATTATAGTATTGACCTACAGGTATTGTGTAGGCAAGTTGAGCAGCAATGGTCAGTTGCGCGACGTTCTATCGGTCGCGGAGATGCGGGCAAGTACTACGGTCGCTGTTGAGTACTATGGGCGCGATGCAGTACTACATTCGTGGTGCAGTATAACGTTTGCGGTCAATTCTGACAGTCACGGTTCTGCGGTCACGGACCGGTACTAACTACTACGGTCACGGACGGGTACTACTACGTTCACGGACGGGTTACTACTACGGTCACGGTAGGGTACTACTTCGGTCACGGGCGGGTACTACGGTCACAAGCGGGTACTACGGTCACGGGCGGGTACTACGGTCACGGGCGGGTACTACGGTTACGGGCGGGTACTACGGTCACGGGCGAGTACTATGGTTTCGGCCCGACATCGACTCAGCGGCGATTGTAGCCTATTCACATCGCTTATTACGGCAGTCTTCTGCCTAAACTATATATTTTTCCGTTCGATTGATCGTCACCAATTTGTGCATAAATATCAGACTTATAACGACGGTAGTTTATTTTTATGGAAGTTATCTAGGTAGATTAAGCTGTTATGTATTTTACATCAAAACCGTTTCGTACAATTCTCGCTTATTCAAACGGCTCGTTGTGATCGACCTGCATTTAAAGTCAACAGCTTCTCATGACGAACCGAGATTAATTTGTAATTTAGGTATAAATATGTATTAGATAAACGGTGTCATTTTGAGAAGCAGAATTCCACCTACGGGGAACAGTGCTCAGAATTCTCAGTGGTACATGCTCTTACACAATTAATTGTAACTTAGCATTTTTATAATAATTTAGAAAAAAGAAATGTTGGAACACAACTTTTTGGAACACAACTTTGTGGCGTGTTGGAAAGTGGTTCTTTTTTATTTTTATGAGAAACAATGAAAATGCGAATTGTGACATTCCGGTTTATCTTAATGCTGTATTATGGAATAAAAATTATCCTCACCAATGTTTCATTTTTGATTTATTACTGGGGGACGTATTGTAAGCCTACCCTAAGATAGCCGTGAGCTACTTGATACATACCATTTATTAATTTATATTAGTATAATTATGTGCGTAATAAATAAATAAATCATTTGAGAGTATATAACGTTTTCATAACTGTCTGCACTTCTATGCACTAGCATCTGGGAGGCAATTCTCAAGCTTACGATTTAAAAGCGTAGACTAAAATTTACTAGTGAAATATTAATCTCGTGGCGCCAGCGAGTGTTTTACCGCCTTAAATCAGGTTCAATAGAAAATGTATGACAAAAAAACGTTTTCATAATTCTTTTAGTTTTTTTGTTACTATATATACTATAAGAAAAATCAACAAATCGAGGATCACAAGAACGGCCGAACCGTTCGTCTTGTAACTAACACGACTTCTTGAGGAAAAAGGCGTTTCACCAGTAAATTTTCGTCTACACTTTTAAATAGTAAGGTCGAGGATTGGTGACCTGGATGTCTAAAAGATTCTGCGATACTATGGTCTGCTGTCGCTTATTTCCATTTAAAGGAGCTTATATTATTAGTGGTATAAAAAAGTGGTAATTTTTTAAAATACAATTGATTGATACCAGGAAGATTTGCCTCAAAGCTTCGTTCCAGCCATATGGCACCCCTGAATGATGATTGCCTTGGTGCCGTAAGTGCTAGTATATGCGACTGCTGAGCTGATGGTCTCGGTTTGGATTCCGGGTCGGAACAAACAAATGTGTGAAATGCAATTGTTTGTTTCTGAGTTTGGGTTTGTTCTTTGTATAATGTGGTATTTATTTAGAAATATACGACTATGTTTATCAGTTGTCACGATGGGATTAGATCATATAGCACAAGCTTATATTAGTATAATTTGAACTAGACAGTTTTGTGTCAGAATGTCCCAATATATATAAAAAGAATCTCTTGGGGTGCCACAGGAACATTGAAGTGGTTTAATGACATCTGCTTGACAACTCCAGTATTTATCTGAGAAAATGCTCACACTAAAGATAGAAATAAGAGGCTTGGCTACAAGCCAACGGGAAAACGCAGCAGACAGACTTGATGGCATAATTTTTTCCAATTACTTGTACAAGATGGGCTTGAATTTATTTGCCTGTCTGTCCCCAAAAATAAATTTATAAATTCAGTCATGGGATTCATGTGTATGATTAGGTTTTATATAGAAATCAAGGTTATTTATTGATTTTTTTCTGAGGGTAGTATATTAGGAAATTGGCCGTCTCAACAAAAACGACACTCATATTGTCAGCGATTTCATCAACTAAACTAGTAAGTAGATGAGGAAATTTAACTGACTCTGGACTTCCTAAAATAAATAACATGAAAGTTTAAGTTATGTCTGTGTGGTTGGAAATAACTTTTTCCTGTAGTTTACCTGGATGGACTATGGAACAACAGAATTTGTCGTATTCAACCCCGGTAAATCATAGCGAAATAATTGCTACCCGAGTTTCACCCAAGTGAAATACTCTGGTGAACCATGGACAATAAAGGCTAACGTAGCAGTAAGAGAAAAGGATGGCTCTGAAGATGTTTTATAGATCTGCCTCTTCTACATAACTACCAATAAATAATGACACCAAGACCAGTCCACCAACTCACGCATAGAAAGTATTGTATAACCAGGCCAGGAAAGTAAGTAATAGATCAAAGTAAAGTTATTATATCAGACTAGGTACTAAGAGATCCTCCCGTTAATAAGTTCTTCTCCTTTAGGTTCAAAACGTCAACTTTCCAAAACGTCGACTGTCGCAAGGTCTACTTCTCATTTCGTCCACTTTCCCAAAATGAATACTCCCAAATAGGTGGTTAAAAATGAATATGCAAATTACATTTACTTAGTGGACATTTTGGGCATTTAAGGAATTAACTTTTTGGAAAGTTGACGTTTTGCGACAGTGAACGTTTTGGGAAGTTGACGTTATGAACCAGGGTTCTAATATTCTGGGAAGATGGGGGGTGGAGTGGGGTGCGGGAGAGGCTGAAATAGTGCCGTAGTACCTGTAAGTTAGTAGGTACCAATACTGCAACAGCATGCTTATCACAAGAGTAACATTTATCTCCCATATTACAAGCTAATTAGCTTATTTTAGGCTAGATGGCGCTGTGTAAAAAATAAGGTCGCTTATCAGACGACTACAAAATGAATGAGTGCAATATGAGCGAATGCAGCAGCAACGCCGACATTTATATGTCGTATATAGGTAGTTATACATAGGTACTTTTGCTCAAAATATGACCAAGGAAGGCTATTTCTGTAAAGTTCGTCTATACTTTCAAGTGGTATGGTTGAGTAGTGCCACATCGCAAAGTTACCTAGTGCAAACGGTATTTACTTTTTTAAACTACTAAGGTGGCAGACAAACGGCCAATCTGATCGAAAGTGATCACTGTAGCTTATGGGCGTTTGCAAGAGGTGTTGCTACCAACCCTTCCGTTAAAACAGATAAAAGGGCAGACTGTTGTTCCATAATGCCATGAACTTAGTTTTAAAACTATTATGTTATTGAATCCAAAGACAACGCACATATTTTTGTTCTTAGTATTTTGCCCGCGAAAGTCTTTGGTTTAACGAGAAATCTATGCAGAGAATTACAACCAACGAAAAAAAGTCCTCATGAAACCATACCGTGATTCACAAATCTGCCATAGCGCCATCTATCGAGCGTTGGTGTAGGATTAAGTTTTTTCATAAGCATGTACAGTAGGCATTATAGTAATGTGGGTATTTTGGACTCAAGACTGTATCATCTTCAAAATATCGATATCACATTCTGCCTAAAGAGTTATCACTACATATTATAAAACAGTCGTTTTATAATATGTCACTACATTACAACGACTGTTTTATAATAATGTAGTGATAACCCTTTAGGCAGAATGAAAAAAAAAGATCTAAGCATTAATAGGTGTAGGTATGCTTAGATCTTTAAAACTACCCAACGAATTTTGATGCAGTTTTTTTCAATAGATAGAGTGATTAATAGGTAAGTTTTTTATGTATAATTTGTTACGTTTTTGTATACATTAACTTAATAATAACGATATATGTTGGGGGTGTCGGAAAAAATGATCCGTTTAAGAACTTTTAACGAAAACGCTGCCTAAACCCTTTGAGATATAACAAAATAATGTATGGTGGAATTGTGTATCTAATATAGGTCTACAAAAAAGTCCGCGATGGTATATGTCTATCTCTTAAGGATGTATGCGTCTATCTAACTATGGATATACTATATCCAAAAACAGCAATTATAAAGCGGTAGTTTGAAGGCTATTTACACAAATACACTATTATTTCTTATCATTTTTAATATGTTAGTTAGCTTCAGCATTTTATAAAGATTATTTTGGCCCTTTCCACCTTGCAAATTAAATGAATATCTTAGAAGATACGGCAAAATCAAAAATAAAATGCGCAAAGAAATTAATTTCGTGTAAAAAAAAAAAATAAAATAAAAATATCTTTATTTTGCATAGACCATTTTAACGGCGCTTACAAAATGTCATACACTATTTAAAATATTTAAAGCGACCACCGGTTCGGAACGCGGCCCACCTGAGAAGAACCGGCAAGAAACTTAGGAAGGCTTTTTTTTTTGATGGCCTATTTACAATTTAATATTATTTCATTTTGCCAGCAGATCATTTCCAGGCGTCCCTGTCATGCAAATAGTCTGTAACGGAGTAAAAACCTTTTTCACAAAGCTTGTTTTTAATAAACTTTTTAAATTTATTTAAAGGTAAATTTCTCAGGTCACAGGGAAGCTTGTTGTAAAAGCGTATACAGTTACCCTGGAAAGAATCGCCAATCTTATGTAGTCGACTGTGGTGGACTGAAAGATTATTTTTATTTCTAGTGTTTATATTATGTTTATCACAGAGTTTAGAAAACTGTGATAGATTTTTCTGGACATACATAAGATTGGCAAAAATGTATTGTGATGGTACGGTTAGAATATTCACTTCTTTGAATTTTTCTCGGAGAGAAACTCTGGGGCCCAAATTATAAATAGCGCGTACAGCCCGCTTTTGTAGAACAAAAATAATATTTAAATCTGCAGCACTCCCCCAAAGGAGAACACCGTAAGACATAATACTATGAAAATAGCTGAAGTAAACCATTCTAGCCGTATCCACATCTGTTAGAGTCCTGATCTTTTTTACAGCGTATGCAGCCGAACTTAATCTAGAGGCTGTCTTTTCTATGTGTGGGCCCCACTGCAAATTGGCATCAATAGTTATACCTAGGAACACAGTTGATTCCACAAACTCTAACACTTGTCCATTCAGTTGAACATTGGCCGCAACTTGTTTTACATTTGGTAGAGTAAATTTTATACATTTAGTTTTATTTTCATTAAGGCAAAGATTATTTGAGCTGAACCAATGAACTACTCTTGCAATTGCATTGTTTACATCGTCATAGTTATCTAATTGTCTTTTAATTTTAAAAATTAATGAGGTGTCATCTGCAAACAAAACAATCCTATTCCTGTCCCCTACATAAAATGGTAAATCATTAATATAAATGAGGAACAAGAATGGCCCAAGTATCGAGCCTTGCGGCACACCCATTGTAACCATGGATCCTACAGAACGTGTACCATTAATATCGACCCTCTGTATTCTATTGTTCAAATATGAAGACAGAAGGTCGAGAGCTTTGCCTCTTATTCCATAGTGGTGTAATTTTTTGCACAGCGTTTCATGTTGAACGCAATCAAAAGCCTTTGATAGATCGCAAAATATACCCAATGCATCGTGCTTGTCTTCCCATGCTTCATGAATACATTTTAATAACTCAACACCAGCATCGGAAGTTGAGCGCCCTTTCGTAAACCCAAATTGATTCGCATGGAGTATTTTATGACTATTAAAATGGGATAGCATTTGATTCAAGATTATTTTTTCAAATACTTTGCTCAAAGTTGGCAGCACTGACACTGGTCGGAAATTAGACGGCTCTGTAGCGCTGCCAGCCTTGAACAAGGGAACGACTTTGCTGTGTTTCATTAAATCAGGAAATGTACCACTAGAAACACAGTCATTAAACACAGTTGCTAGATGGGGCGCAATTACCTCAATTATACATGATGCAGTTTTGACCGATAACCCCCAAATGTCCGCGGTTTTCTTAATTTCGATACATTTAAATGTTTTTACAATGTCCTGAGCACAAATATCTGTGAATACAAATGCATCCCTGCAACAAAGAACAGATTCTTCTAATAAAAATTCAGCGGAACTGGAAGATGCTTGGAGAGATTTTGTTGTCAAAATAGGTATATTTTTGAAAAAGTGTTCAAACTCCGTAGCCACTTCCAGGTCCCCTGTAACATGGCAACCATTTACTTTTAAGTGGAAATCCCTTTCAGTCACTAAAGATCTACCGCATTCAGAATTAATGATGTTCCAAGTCATTTTTATTTTATTTACAGAATTAGAAATTTTATTTTTAATGAAGTTTGACTTAGCAAGATGACACGTTTGTTTAAATATCTTTGAATCATTTTTAACATATTCCTGAAAGGTTTGCCTAAAATTATATGATTTTTCTGAATATAATTCAAATAATTTATTTCTACTTTTAAAGATACCTGGTGTTGCCCAGTCACTGAAAACAGGACGACCACCAATCTGTAGAGTTTTTGAGGTAAAAACTTTGCCAAACTCATCATTAATCAAATTAAATAAGTGTTTATATGACTGGTCTACACAAGTGAAGTTAGGTAGATATGGTAATCTCTTTAATACATTTTCTTTAAAATTATTCAAACGACTTTGGTTAATTGGTACATATTTAATTTGTTTTTTGCTGACTTTGTTACTACTTTTAGGAAATTTTATCCATTGGCCACGATGATCTGACTCCACAGGATCCACAATACCTTTATCTATAGGTTTAATATCAGTAAAAATATTATCAATACATTTTGCACTGGTGGCTGTAATACGAGTGGGTTCTAAGAATGTACTATGCAGATTAAAGGATTTAAATAAATTTTTCATTTTATTTCTCTCTGATGGAGTTAATGATGTATCTAATATATCAACATTAAAATCTCCACAAACTATTATAGATTTCTTAGAACATTGGCATTTGAACAGTGCTTCTTCAAGCTTTTCTTCAAATTTAATGTAAGAAGCATCAGGGGGACTGTATACGCTTAACAAGATGAAATGCTCAAACTCAATACTGGCAATCTCAATAACTCGCTCAATGGAGAGGGCTACTAAATCCTTACGTTCTTTAAATTTTAAGTTTTTATTAATTAATATTAAAGAGCCTCCACGTTTAGAATGTTTTCTATTGAACGAGCTAGCAACCTGGTGATTTACGAAGTTCAACAATGTGATTTGATGATCTTTTAACCAGTGCTCTGTAGCACAAAAAATATTAATAGAATTTGCATTAATGTATAGCTCTAACTCTAAATCTTTACCATTTATTAAACCTCTAACATTATGGTGCACCAGGTTTATAAAAACAATATTTTTACTAAGATTATTCTCAGGGGCCAAAGTCAACTGGCCAGATTTATTATCTGTTGTCCTATAAACTAGTTTTTTGGAATTTCATTTTCCAAATGTGAAGTATCAAAACTATCCTGCTCAATAAAAGCAGTTGTACTAGCCAATAATTTGGCTTGAAAAATTAAAAAATTAGATAGCAACAGAGCTACCTTTCGTTGTAAAAATTTTGATAGAAAATATCTATCTAATGTCAACAAACTATTATTATTGAAGATTATGTTCCAATCGAACAATTCAATTTTTTTGGAATATGATACCATGGTATGTAGTTTCATATTTAATTTGTATCTTAAGTGATTTTCCTTGTGGCTCATAGCAGTGCTGTATGGCAAGGTGGACAAAATTACTTGTTTTACTTGCAGACTTGATAACTTATCAAAATTTTTTAAAAGTTTGTCACTATTAATATTGCCTCTTCTGCCAACCAGCACCACTATAGTAGACTGCATGCAGTGTGTACCAGTCAATATAAAATCTGTAATTTGAGAGTATGAAGCTCCTGGATATGTATGATTTATTACAGAATGACTTAACTGTGATAAATAATGTCCAAAATTTTTACCTATTTCATCGCAATAGACTATGGTCTTTGCATCACTTTTTATTTGCAACTTTTCTATTATACTCGTAGATGCCTCGCAATTACTACTTGAACTTAATATACTATTATCCACACTGCACACAGTTTTAATTGGTGAAAATTCATCATTGCATCTAATTCTTTCACAACTTAAGGGTGAGGAGGGAACATGGCCTGCAGATGTCAATTGGTCATTTTGACAATGACATGAATTTACTAATTTACCTATGGCTAACACCTGTTCCCTACTCTGTTTCTCTGCTGTTTCATATTTATATGAAATTGATTTCAAAGAGTCTTGAAGTCGGTCAATCTGACATTGAAGGGCCTGTGTATCAGTTTTGTACTGTTGTGCAACAGTATCAAGTTCTAACATATACATATTTACCTGGTCAATCAGTTGCAATCTCTGTCTATTAAGTGACATGCTATTTATAAAAAACTTGTATTTATGTATCATTTTTTTAGATTTAGTAATAAACTTTTTAATTTTTAAATATTTCTTTAACTTATTCTTACTACACTTAATAATTTTTAATGATTTAGAACAGCCCCCGGTTTCATCATCAGAAGTGAGGTCTATGACAATGGAAGGGTGAGCTGTAGCAGTATCTAAGCTTGTAGCCATCAGTTCATCGAACAAACTCTGATTAGATTGAACCACTGTGCTCTGTTTCTTGTCTTCTAGTTGCGATATTTTGATTTCCGATCGTTGTAGCTCCTCCTTTAGTAACCATAATTTGACTTGTAAGTGGGCGTAGGTACGTGAGAGCGGAGAAGTAATCAAGTAATTTGGAAAATGTTCGTACATTATTACGGGATTAAATGGGTGCCACGAGGTTCGAAGTATGTCACGGGCGAAGCCGGGCGGCTCATCTAGTCTAATATATAAAATTCTCGTGTCGCGGTGTTTGTGGTTAAACTCCTCCGAAACAGCTTGACCGATTCTCATGAAATTTTGTGTGCATATCGCGTAGGTCTGAGAATCGGTCAACATCTATTTTTTATTCCCATATTCCCACGGGAACGGGAAGTTCGAAGTATGTCACGAGCGAAGCCGGGCGGGTCAGCTAGTAATATATATATTTGTTGCCAACTCGTTTGTGTTTAGGTAGCTACGCGGTACACCTACTCTTCAGACCAAAGCTCTACGGAGCGGCGACCATAGTAACTGTCGTCGTCAATAAATGACCGTTCATTCCCCGCCTGTTCCTTTGACTACTTACATCAACTCGTCATAAAAGGATACTTAAGTAGATTGGTACCTACTTACATAATAAGAAATGTGATCATTGAATGTTTTGATACAACACGATTCGTAGACAATAACTTATTCTATTTTAGTTTCAAAACAGCTTATGATACTTATATTACACTGAATACACACAATACATGTCTGACTATAAATTGTTTTGTCTAACACATGACTATCTAGCTCTTAAATAAAATTAGCCGTGCTTATAAATCTTCATTAGGTTAATGACGCAATCCCGATTAATCTTAAACAATACTTATAAATGGACGATGTTCTGAATCCTTTCTTTAAGGTGACTTATTTAACATAGAAGAACGAGTTGACATACAGGAATGGTGCAGGTTGGTGCTATGTGTAAAAGCGGAGAGAGGTTCGCTTTAAAAGGCGACCAATTGGGAAGCTTTTCCCTTCTACCTACATATTCTGGGCTCAGGCTAGAGTTACCTGCAAGTGGTGCATCTTCTGATTTGCAGACGAGGTCATGGCGAAGAGAAGGAATACTAGAAACAAAACACTGTACCAAGCCTACGTCTACGTCCAGAAGTGGACTGTTTTTACACTGATTTATTTATTGACTAGCTGACCCACGCGGCTTCGCCCGTGACATATTTCGAACTCCCGTCAGTTTATTACTCACGCCGTCACGCCTTTACCCCCGTCGCGTCGCAGCCATTTAATCCCGTCGTTTATTAGGTACCTACTGTTACAATAATGTATGAAAGTTTTTCCGTTTTGTTGACATTTATGATTACTGCTCCTCTCTCCAGGTCAGTAGCGTGATGATATATAGGCTTCTATATCAAACTATAAGATATCGTATAAACGCATTTGAAAGCAGAGTAGATCCCAGAACGCACATCCTTTCAGCAGTGCGCCGATCCGATGACGCGTCTGAGCGATATTTATTGACCAGCGAGAGGCGACAACTATGCGCGGTCGCGCATGCGCTATACGCTTATCTCGCGCCATTACATTAGATGAGAACAAATTTGAGAGTTAACCTTATAAGATAGCCATGTGCTATCGCGGACTTTATTTTAGAACTTTTAAAGAGGAATAATTATGTAGTACATATTTTTTGGATAACATTAATCGTTTAGGCAGCGTTAGTAACGTAAGCTTTCAAATAGAATATTTTTCTCCCGATTTTGCCACATTTATCATTGCTGCTCCGCTCCTATTAGTCGTAGCGTGATGCTATAGCCTATAGTCTTCCTCGATAAATGGACTATTCAACACAAAAATAAATTTTCTAATCGAGCCAGTAGTTTCTGAGATTCAACCCCAATGGGTTGAACGCGCTAATCTCAGAACCAACCAAACAAACAAACAAACAAACTCTTCAGCTTTATAATATTAGTATAGATTGATATTTGTAGACTGATATTAGGTAATAGTAAATGAACCTGGTTGCGCCGGCATGCGATAAAAGAGTAACCGCGTTATTTTTTCTATGTTGCATCTCTGATCTGCTTTAGTTTTTAATTAATTAGTTGTCGACACTCCCCCCGCTCCCCTTTATTCCATTTCTCTTTCGCA
The DNA here is from genome assembly GCA_948477245.1 of Thumatha senex. Classification (NCBI taxonomy): domain Eukaryota; kingdom Metazoa; phylum Arthropoda; class Insecta; order Lepidoptera; family Erebidae; genus Thumatha; species Thumatha senex. The sequence continues at coordinate 13,389,721 of OX419735.1, forward strand.
CCTACCTTGTCTCGCATAAAGGAGGAGCGAGACAGCTGTATTACGCGCGCAAGTACCTACGCTCGCGCCGCTAGCCTCACGGGCAGCGACCACGATTGAAGGCTGGCAGTCTACTACAATGACCGCGCGCGCGCGCCCGCACCAACTATCGCAATAATTGTATTTTCCATGGATAAATAGTGTTTTCGTGCAAGGAAACCAGGAATTCAAGTCCAGGGACGCCCCCGGCAGCCTCCACCTCAGCATCTCGCAGCAAGCAGCAAGGTAGTGTGCCCATTCCTGTTTTTCCATTTCTTTTTCCGTCGACAATCGCGTGTAAATTTCTTTTTTTGTCTTTCCCCGCAAATACAGTCCATTTTGAATTTATTTATCTCGCCCGCTCAACCAGAACCAAGATCTTCCGTCCGTGTACAAACCAACCATATCCAGGCTCCTATGTCCTCCCGATACAGTAAAAACAGCGAAATATGTTGCTAAGCGCTAATCTCAGGAACTACTAATCGGAATTGATTAATTCTCTTAGCCTATCGAGGAAGTTTATAAGCTATATATTATCACGCAACTACCCAGGAGAGTGGAGCAGTAATGATAAATGTCAACAAATCGGGCAAACTTTCATACATGTTTGTAAAATTAACCTACGGGATTAAATGGGTGCCACGAGGGTTAGAAGTATGTCACGGGCAAAGCCCCAGGGGTCAGCTAGTTGTAAATAATTTTTTTTTTAAAGATGTCCATATATAGAGGTGCTCGAACCCTTCCTAAGTCAGTGTTCGGTAAACGATCACTACGTTAAGCGTCTTTCCCAAGTGGGTGATAGTTTTATGTCTTTTTCAGTTATGAGCGTTTCCGGGCTTTGGAAGGCACGTTAAGCCGTTGATCCCTATCCAGTAATATGGCAGTCAATAAGCCAAATTGAAGGGCTTATGCACGACTTTAAAAATTTTACACCAGTTCGCCACAACTTACGTTTGTCCATTTCAACACGGCAATGGGCTCACCATCTGTTACATGGGAGAAAAGTTATACGGTGAATTGTGGGCGTGTAGTATGCCTCTATCTACTCCTTAGGGGATAAAGATATTATCTTTAATGATAGTCATAACTGATTATGAATTAAAAAGAGTGATCGGGCGAAGCGAAAGGAAGTTGAGAGTGAGATATAAGTTGTTGAAGATAGGAAGAGAAAGACACTCACTTTTCTTATATTACTGTAGGGGCAAGAGAGACTGGTGCTGGTAGGCGAGCGCACATTTTCTTTCTCTTTTTCTCTCATAGCTGGTAGATGGAGCTAAAGCAGTTTTATTTTAGTCGTGTGGTCTTTGTGGACACACTCGATTTTCATTGATTCTTGGACTTTAACAATGCCAATTCCAACCAAAAATATAAATAAAAGCGAAATTTAAATACAATTTATTTGAATTTCGCTTTTATTTATATTTTTGGTTGGAAACTTGTAGTTCCCAGCTAATGCCATTTAAATTGTATTACTATTAACTGGTCAATTTAACTTTTACAGCGGGTAAACGTCAAAAGACCGAACCTTGCATTTTGTGATATCGCAATTGCAGGTACTTTAACACGTCAATGGACTCCCCACCTTTTAGGTGGGACAAAAAAGGTTTACAGTGAAATGTGGGCGTATTTATGCTTTTACCACCGGGGATAAAGGAGTAAATGATAAGTACTTGCCCTGATAGTTGTGTACCCATATACTAACCAGCATGGGCTTACCCAGCTACGGCAGCTGCCCCCCTCTGCCCCCCCTGGGTACGCCCATGCTAACCAGCCTGCTGCCCCTTGCAGAGTTCCATCAAGCGATTTCAGGGAGTAATTATCCACCGTCAACCGTATGTATCTACAGTTATAGAGCAATGGCACTTAGCACGAATGTTGTACATACCCGTACCTTAAATTTGAGAAATGTACCCAACTTGCTAGCCACTGCATCACGAGGCAAATGGTTATCTTCATTCGAGAGCAAACTTCTTAAACTTACCGTATTACTGGTGTATGTAAACAAAACGGATCATTTTGTGTCCAGACCTTTTAAGGCTGGTCACGGATGGGTGACCACTTTATAGCATTTACGTTTACAGAAGGGACTTTAGGCCGTTGGTCCCGGTTGCCAGTAACATGGCAGTCGTTAAGTCAAGTTAAAGGTCGTAAGGCTTAAGAAATTTCAACAGGAGGTAGCCGCAACCTGCGTCTGTCTATTTCAACATGGCAATGGGCTCACCACCTATTACGTGGGACACGAATACACACAGAGAAAAGTGGGCGTATAATATACCTCTGCCACCTCTTTGGCGTGATTAAAAAGCAAGCAAGATTTATTGTAAACGATTACTGTATGAAACGGCATACGCCGAGGTCTGAATGATTTCATTTTTAGGAAGCACTTTATGCTGTTAAGTTTGGGGGCCATTTAGGTGGCTCCAAAATTGCAACAGTAGGTACCCACAGCCTATCTCCGTATATTTCAACACGGCAACAGCATTACCCCCTATTATGTATCACCAAAATTAAATTGTAGAAGCGTGGGAGTAGGTATGTAGCCTCTGCTGATATTTTCAGAAAGAATACCATGTATGTATTTAAGCAATATGAAGTTGACTTAATACGAAATGTAGAACGGACTGAATTTCATCAATACTTCACCGACCTTTGCTATATTACACATTTGTAATTAAATACACAGTCATAAATTACTTCCCAGTACTGCTAAAGTGACTAAATTTTCTATAAATCATGGTAGGTACATCCAAAGATCACACCAGTAAGAGCGCCTAAGACCTTTGTCACTGGGATATATCTACAGTGTTTAGTCGTCAGCTATGCTATAATAAACTTTATACGAGGTCATGACACTCATATAATCATTATTAATAAATTTTCTCATCATTCCTTGCCTTTACGATTTCTACAACATCAACTATTAGATATAGTAGAAGTTATTATATTTATACCTAATATTTCTGTTTATAATCGTAAAAGACACAAGTATATGATATATTTATTATACGACTATTTGGGCCTTCTGCCAAAATCAGTTCTGCACCAAAATGTATGTAAGTAATTTTGCGAATTCTTATGAATACGTTCAACATGTCTGATTTCGACGCACATACAAACGGCGAGACAGTAATAAAAAATTGTATTTTTAAAAACGAGCTGTTTAATTTCCTGGCTCGTGGATGCCCGCATTATTCAATTTTTGTTAAATATATTCATAAAGAAAATAAAGTGTAGACTTTATAAACTTAATATTTATAAATTAGACTAGCGGACACCTCTCGGTTTCACTCGCGTAGTGCCCGTTCCCATTAGCATACGGTATTAAAATGTCGCCTCAGTTACTCCTTGTAACATTAGCTTTCTTCCAGTAAAAGTCTCCTTTAAATCGGTCCAGCTGTTTCAGGAATAAAACGATAGGCAGAAAAACCTTTATTTTAATTTTTTTTAAATGTTAGTAGCGTAAAGTATATAAGTTTCAAATGTATTATGTAAAAAGCTGTTAATTTGGAAATATAAACAGACACTTCAATTTTATTTATATATATTGTTCGTTATGTCAACATCTAAGGGCTATTATATTAATAAAAGTTTCAATTTAATATCATTGCTGATGTTAATGTTCACAGAAAATATATTGTTTTTGAAATAAATAAATTTTCGATCAAAACAACATCAACTACTTATGTTGTTTCAATTAAGCTTTCCACGGTTTATGACTGTGTGGGTTTAATAATAGATGATCTTAGGTTAAGTTCTCTGGTTCTACAGAGCCATGAAGGACTACCGTGGTATTAGATTCGGAGGGTGCTAACCGAGATGGGTTCCAAATATAAAAAAATGCGAGTTGAGCTCGTCTGCCGAGTGTATATTTTTTATGATTTAATTACAAATGTTTAGTTTTCAGTTTTGTAATATAAGATGGTGTTATTAGCAATATTTCAAAGTTTTAGTTTTAGGTATCACTTTTCATTCTATTGAGAGTGTCAAAATGAACGTTTTTGTAGTAAAAACGGCAGTACCTATCTTCTATGTTAATTTAAATATTTCATTTTTTACAGCTTGAAAAAAGTAGATCAGAGTTTCTACTTGATATCTTCACGCATTTTCAAGATAAAGGGACAGACAGACTTACGACAACAAAGTGATCTTATAAGGCGTAGCCATTATTTCGTTTTGGGCGGGGGGAGGTGATTTTCCAATACTTGTAATATATGTAAATGTTTGGAACATTTCACCGAGGGTTATAAATAAACCGATATTGGGTCCTTATGGACGTGGTGCACAGAAATGACCGGGCCATTTACTTATCAACTTTCTCGAGTCGCAGGGGCTCTTCATAAGGAACTCTTAATATAATAAAAAGTCTCATTGAAAGTGGATTCGGCGTAGTCCCACCAAGGTCAATAGGATCTAGATAGACGTCTTTATAATGGACAGGTCGAAGTATATAATTAAAGATGTTTCTGTGATAAAGAGGTTTAATACTGGAAGTGATCACCGACTTGGTGACTTTCTGACCTGCTGCGCTCCAAATAGACTTGGGATCCGAAAGTTGTTTCGATCAGCTGGTGTACCCTGATCGGTCATTAGTCCGTTTTTAAAAAACGGACTATGTCCAGCTTCAGGGACTTACATAAGCAGCCTGAACGCCAGAACGGCGTTCTGAAACTGAATGTCTTGGCTCTAAAATTAATAGGTCCACATTCGTCAGAATAGGCGACAATTTGGTTGAGCGCTCGAACCAGGTTAAATACTTAGGATATCTATTTCACACGTCCTGTGACATTGATTGCGATGTCAAAACATGCATAGCTGAGTAATGCAAGCGTAGGGCGATGCCTGGTGTCATTTGTGACCCAAAAATGCCGTTCAGGTTGAAGGGACAGGAAATAAAATCTGGCCTCTGTTGGAGCTGCGTCTCGTGGCAATGAAAATACTGCGGTAGATGTGTGGAAGAACTCTTGCATTCGCGGTCTCGCTGCTGGATGTTGACCATGCAAAGTGGAAAAGAAGAAGCAGGAAAGTAGACCCGGGCGCCGTGAAGACATAAGCTCGGATGATGATATTTGTTAATATCGTTAACATTATGGGTTGAACACCATTAACCCTCCCCCTGGCTACGCCCATGGTTATGTTTATTTCTTTTGAGGTACGGAAACCTAATAAGAATGGACTTTTCGTATAGTTAAGAAGTAAATAATAGTCATAAATAACACTATTATTTTTACTAAATAATAAGTAATACACAAACTGTGGTAACAGTTTGAGGTCATCGTCAGGATTTGTAAAATTACAAAATTACAGCACGCGGTACATATTAATAGTTAGAACTTTGTTGTAGGTTAGGTTCTTTCCAAGTATATATATAATGACGTATGTGCAATATGACACCTGAAATAGCTTACAATACTTATTGCTTGGATTTTATTCAGATCTCCCTTTTAGTTGTTTATGTATCTATACAAGTTAAGGTGGTTGATGTACAAACACGTACTTATTAATTTATGACTGTAATAATACTCAGCTTTTTATTAGAATATATGTAAAAACGTTATTCTTGAAATAATAAATGCATGTTGCAATATCATAACTATTATAAATAATAATGTTACATTAAAGAATACGTTACAGGTAAAGTTGACATAAGTAAGATAATAACTAATAAAGAAGCAGTATGTAAAGCTAGTCGGGAAAGTTATGAGCACGGTGCTGCACTTAATCACCGTAGAAGCGAGTGTGTTGGCGGGCGGGGCGGGCGGACGGCCGGACCGCTGCAGTTTTCCCCGCCCGCACCTCGTTATTGCCGCGTTTTCCACGAGGGGCGCGCCGGCCCCCTCGCCCGCATCAGCCGGGAAATCGCACGTTATTCGTCTCAGTCCGGCTCAGCCGTCGCGCTACGACGACGCCTGCGAGTCGCACGCTACGATCGCGAACCTGTGCTTGCCGCACCAGTGACCAGACTTACGAACTAACCGCGCGCGGCGAAAATAGTGAGCTTGTGGCCGGGAGCGTTCTTACTCCGGTGAAGTTACTAGTGTAGAGCGGCGCGATGCTGCCCGCGCTGTTCCTGCTTTCGCTGGCGGCGCTGGGCCCCGTGGAACCGCGGAGACATGCGCCCGACCTGAGGGAAGACGAGCCCGCGAGACGCACCACGCGACCCGCCGGTGAGTGCTGACTACATACCGAGACACACCGCTCCTAGGTGGCTCATGTCAGACCAGTGCCAAGTCAATGATGTTTGCCGACGTAATTAAATGCACATCTATCATGTTCATCTGCCCGAGTCGCCACGCATCGCGACGCAGCTCAGGAACGCGGCTTACGTCGCCTAGGAAAATAGTGTACGACTAATAGGCACGTGTGTTTATGTAAATAATTACATTCCAATGTTACTATACGTGAAGCAATTAGTTCCATTAAACAAATGTACGCATTCGTCGCAGAAAGGTGGCGAGGAACTTGTTAGTAGTGTCGGTAGACCACGGACACTTTATCTTTTACCGTATTCTTATCAGCAGAACCGATACGAGTGTTGTACTGAAGGATAATAAAAACAATACCACGTGAGAAGAGCATAATGCTAGTTTTAGTTACGGCCGTATCAACAAACGGAGAGAAATGTCGAGAGGTTTTATTTTTGGAGAACGATATAGCAACTGATCTACTGTTATCGGACAAAGACTCTTGCTGAGGTAATCGTGTAAATATTTGTACAGATTACCAGAATTTTTTGATATTGGTCGGTTTTTATATACTCGTAACATTATTTTGAAGTATAAGTAAGGTCAATCACAACAAGATTAAATGCTATTGTAGCCGTAATGTAAACATTGATTCATTGTATTTACCTAATAATGTACGGATATTTTCAAAACATGAGAATTGGAGATGTTTCTCTCGTAGGCATTCATATTTATAACAAGAATTATACGATGTTAATTATTATTTCATTCGTTCAATCGCTTCATACACACACGTCTGGGTATCCGAGTACTATTGACTTTTCCGTTTTTGAGCAATATTCTCACGTGGTCTTCATATGTAAGTCTCGGCCTACCCTGACTCCTTCTACCCTCTACTTTCGCACAATATATATTCTTCGTCAATCGTTCCTCACTCATTCGTGAATTGTCTCTAATAAAATGTAAATTATATCGAAATACTCATAATCATATAATAAAAGTATTATCAAAATCTATCGATGCCTGCGGAGAATTCTAGGAATTGTGTGTTAAAGGCTCAAAATCTCTATCTATCTATCTATCTTCACGCTGTATCCCCGACGGGGTAGTCAGAGAGGACAAATCGCCAGGCTTCGCGATCCATGCATACTTCTTTCGCTTCTTCAAGATTCATCAATCGCTTCCTACACGCACGTCTGGGTATCCCAGTACTTTTAACCATTCCGTTTTTGAGCAATCTGCTCACGTGGTCTTCATATGTAAGTCTCGGCCTACCCTGACTTCTTCTACCCTCTACTTTCGCACAATATATATTCTTCGTCAATCGTTCCTCACTCATTCGTTGGACGTGTCCAAACCAACGCTTAAAATCTCTAACTTTGTTCAACTAAAGGTATTGTTGTTTATATAGGCATACCTACCTACTATATTGTTAAAAGAGTTGCAAATGGAACTTGTGACTACTTAATTAATGTACGATATCAGTAGATTATCTATCTATACTAATATTATAAAGCTAAAGAGTTTGTTTGTTCGTTTGTTTGGTTGAACGCGCTAATCTCAGGAGCTACTAGTCGGATTTGAAAAATTATTTTTGTGTTAGATAGCCCATTTATCGAGGAAGGCTATAGGCTATATATCATTACGCTACTACACACAGGAGCAGAGCAGTAGTCATAAATGTCGTCAAATCGGGCAAATTTTTATGCATCATTGTAGAATTTATAAGCGACGGGATTAAATAGGTGCGACGGGAGGTCGAAATATTCCACGGGCGAAGCTGTGGGGGTCATCAAGTCATTAATAATCGAGTAAATTTAATAAGATATCACAATTGAATCACCCTATATTAGTTCGCTGTCGGACATGCCTACTTTTCGACATAACCCATGGTTCTGCGTCTTCCAAATAAGTTAACCATTTTATGAAAATAAAAAAATGAGTTATCAAAAAAAATACAGGAATAAAAAGCTTTAGGCGCCAATAAAAGCTTGTCCACGACGCTGTCACCTAAAACCGTGTCTAAAATACTGACGGCAGTGCCTATATTTAACGTACTGACTCCTCAAGCTCAGCTATCGGGGAGGAACCCTAAACCACACAGTGTCTTATTTATACCGCACAGTGTCTTATATATAGTGTGTTTGAAAACATTAATACTCCCTTTGAGAATGTCCCCAAGACTCCGAAGGTATGATCCCTGGATGCTCCAGCGACTCTGGCTCATTGGGAGACTTTGTATTTCTCACCTGTATGAGCACCAAAAGCAGCACTCACTTATCTTTCCAAAATATGTAATATTAAGAAACAGACCAGTGGTGCGTTTGTCTGACCTCGATAACCTCAAAAAAGATTTTTCACCCCGTTTTTACCACAGTATCATTGGGAAGTGCTGTTCATGAAATGGCTGATATGAAAGATAGCTACTAAAAATTAAAACTATAAAACCAACAAAAAACTATAGAACTATTAAAATATACATCAAACATCAGGGTAGTTATAAAAAGTAATTCTTATTACTGTTCCAGTTCACGCTAGGTTTTGAAAAAGGTATTACATATTTTTATTTTCCGCCCTGTTGTACCTGCAAATGTGTCAACGTAAAATGGACTTTAACTGATTTCTACCAGAGAATACCTACAAATAATTGTACTGTTAAAAAAGTAATGTTTTCTTTGAAGTTACCACAATGAATGGTAACTAGCGATTATCTTTTTTGTATAATGTAAAAACTGAGAATCGTGGGAATTTAAGGCATAGCTCAGACTTCTAGAGGGTCTTTCTGTCACGTTTGCCCTAAATCAGGTTTTCGGGAAGCATTTTTTTTAAAGAATATAAGCTATTCAATGTTTATTCGGGGAAATTATTAAGCCATGCGAAGCCATTGGGATCATCTAGTTTGTCATAAAATCTGATATTGTGAGTGTCACGCCCCAAGACATTATATTTGGGTGTCTGCATTATTTTGGTATATTGGAGGCAAATCAGCGCCACCAAGGAAACCGGCGTCCCAAACAAAACTCATCTCCAACGGTCTTGAACTTTTAAAAAAATATTTTGTATCACCAGCGGTAGTACCTTCAATATTACAGAGGCGACCAGACTGTTCCAAATTAGACTGAAAACATAAATATACTTATAGTATGAAACGCTATAATTTAAAGCAGAACAATTAGAGATCTTTGTGGTAATGACCATATGTAAGTTCTATGATGTATATTTATGTATTGAATAAATAAAAGTAAAAAATAAATAAATTAGAAGAAAGAGTATGAATGATGATGAAATATTAACTGTCTCGATACGCTATATAGGCGGTTCTAGTCCTTTTTCATCTTAATGTATTCGGAGGGGCTTTAAAACACTACCAGGATTAGTCTTCAGACCACTTTTATTTAGCTGCTAAGAGCAGCTAACGTTTAACTTTTCATTTTCGGTATTATAGAGAACGATGGCCAGCAAGTGTACCGCCGGTAAAGTCGCTTATTAAGTTCTTCCCCTTTGCTGATGTTTGCCGCGGGGTTTATAGGGGAAAATCTGAAAAGCGGGGAGTATCACACACGTCTTCCGACTCCCCAACGGTGGCTATGGTGCTATAGATGCAATCCCGCGTAAAAAAATGGTAAAGTCGCTTGAAACTCAAAGGTCTTGGTGGAGTTCTTTACACTCGATTCACTCTTATAAGTGGTAATAAAGTTCAAACGCTGTCACCGATGGGCAGTCAAATCTTGAATGCTTTAATGTTAAGATGAGATTGTCATCGCGTTACATAATCAGTAGATACCAAGAGCACATGTTCGCAAATATCAATGTCATGCGACTTTTGCAATCTAATCTATTTTGTATTATGATGTTCTCCGTAGGTACATTTTTATTCGTCTTTTATGTGTCATTTAGGACTTTCATATCTTTGGTGTCATTAAAATTCTGGCATGTCAAATACTTAATATTTTTCACTTTTCTTACGAAAAATTTGCTATGATGATGGTATTTTTTTACAGTATATTATATCTATTAATATGTCATATCGCTGCTGAAAAATAAAATAAATAAAAAATCCTAAAGTACATCTTGTGTTCATGGATAATTTCGTCATACTTTTCATGTCCAATCTTCCTTTAGTCTGAGTACGTGACTCATACTGCTGACAGCTTTCATTCATTTTCCGGACGTGATAAAAGTTACAAATGTTTGCCAAGATTGTATTAAGGAGTCTGCCAAAAATCGTATTACCGAGAAGAGTAAAAGGTGTCTTCGTTTGTGATGTCTATGTCTAGACACTTGACCGAGACAAGTCGCGACGTGACTTACAATTTCTGACCCATTGTAGACATTTTGACGAAACGTTTGGCTCGTTTATATAATTTAAATTGTTCTAAGCTTCTTACAAGTGTCGGGAATCATTAAGTAAATTAACGTTATTTTTTGTGTGACGTGGTTAGATGTGGGTGTTGGCTGAAAGAGCAATAATATAATATCAGCACAGTGATTGCGTAAGTGTAGTATGTATAATCGAACGATCGTCACCTGACAGCTTTGAATGTCATATTTCTGATCGATTGTGACGTTGATCTTATCGGTAAAGAGGTAGAGCGTCCATGAACTTCATGATAATCTCTATCAAAATATAACCGAAATCTACAACATTTGACTTCAATATATGTAACTGCACTTATCTGGTTAGTTTTATTTCAGTATTTTGTCACACATTTTGTTTGAAAATGTTTCTAGTCTTATTTTCCTGATTAGCATACCTAACTGTATGATATGTGTGAAATCATGTTATTGGAACGTAATAAATATTATGAACCGATAGATTCTACAAGGTGACAACAACACAGGTGACAGACGGAAAGTTTATCATCTAGAATTCCATAGTCATCTAATAATAATGTTCAAAAGCTGGTCTTGCTATTTGGATTTAACATATATTCCCGGTAAGGCGTCTGTAAATTTATTGTACTGCTTAAGGTAACTTAAGCATTAAGTACAAATATTGTCATTTTGCTCAATAAAGTGTTTATTGTTATTGAAAAATAGAAGTTCTGAATGCTGAGGTTACGACGCAGCCTCGTCATATATATGCACAGGTACTTTACCAGCTAATCAGCAGATATACCTACCTATTTAACTATTATCACTCAAATGGTTTAATCCTTTAGTTCCTTAAGATTTAGCTACTTTATTTTCAAAGGAAGCGAACTATTAATCGTTTATTTATAACGTTAGATATACTACACAGTCATGATAAAACAAATAAAAACTCCGTAATAACTTAATTTTGAATCTTGCACAAAATCTGTAAGTACGTAATCGTAACTAATGCTGAAATGCTATAGACATGTTTACGTAATTTCGATAGAACTAGCGATAAGAACAACTCGTGTAATATAAATATTTACTTGTTACATCGTAATCCAAAGTGTGCATAATGATTTAGTGTAAATATCTTTTCATCGATATGTAGTTCAATTAAAGGTCAATTTGGAAAACGATAGCTGTAGTTGATATTCTATATTAAGTATGTATGTGTATGTATGTATGAAAAACTTTATGTAAGTTCTATCATTGCCTTGGAGTTAGGTAAAACTAGCTGATGCCCATAGCTTCGCCCGCGTGGTAAAGTTTTCCCGTATCCGTTTCCCCCAGTGTTAAAGAAAGCTAGTATGTTATCCTTAAGAGATAGACATTTGCCATCGCGTACATTTCTGTAGATCTGTATAAGGTACAAAATAGTGCTGTCGTTGAAAGCTCCCAGGCTGTATATTCTTTGTCATCATCATCAAATATCCTCAATTTTAGCTAATATATATTAAAACTTAACAAATTATATACTAAATCATTCCCTGAGAATCAATCTAGCATTTGGTAAAAATAGAACAAAAATCGGTGCAGTAGTTGAGCTTATCGCGCACAGACAGTGACTAAAATACTCCTATGGCTCCGTCAAATATCTTGAGTCAGATGTTCTACTACAACTTCAACTGTAAGAAAATTGTATTCGGTCGAGTACTACGAAATAAAGTTATTACTGGAATCTGTGTAATCACTGGAATAGTACTGTAATCTGACCATTCATTGCCACGAGAAGAGAATCTTCTGTGCTCGATTGAGTACAGTAAAACAACAACTGTTATCCGCTGAGTAACACAGTGCATGTACCATGTGGTACAAGTACGTTTCAGAATAAAAGCAAGATAGTAAAAAGCCTTGACCTTAATAACATATATCTTTCTTTTTTTATATTTTATTATTTTAGAAAATTTATTTACATAACTCCCTCTAACCTAAACTAAGTTGATAAAAATCGTATTATGTTTATCAGTCACACGTTTATCCCTAAAGGGGTAAGACAGGCATATTGTACGCCCACATTTCACCGTAAGCATTTTGTTCCACGTAATAGGTGATGAAACCCATTGCCGTGTTGAAATAGACAGGCACGAGTCGTTTTTTTTTCCAACTCCTACAAATTACTTCTGATTAAATTCAATGCGGGTTCCAAGACATTTTAACTTCTCCTGGGACCTCACCGTATGCTTATATAGTATGTCACTGGTAACTGGGACCAATTGACGGAACGGAGGCAGTCAGCTTATACACATACCATAGAATAACTAATAGTACTACGTACAGAAGTTTCACTCCTTCTTAAATTGAAATGCAAAACGCATTGCAAAAAAAAATTGTTTACAATTTCTAAAATAAAGAGGTATCCTATTAGTTTTTATTTATAACTCGATGGTCATTTGTATTATCCGTTATCAATGTGATTCTTTAACCTTAGCGGTGCGCTATCAAAAATATTTAATTTATTTACATGTTTCGTTTCGATAAGGAACTGCTGTTTTGGTGTTAAGTTTACTAATTATCACAAATTGTTTAAAGATTACAAAGTAAATGGGTTATATACCTACATACCTATATTTATAAAGGTTCACGCTATTTTTTATCCTGTGTATGTGGGGTTTTGATAGAATGATATAAGTATATTTTATTTTTTGTGAAAATTTCTAATTAAGTCACCACCAAGGAACAAAATCTTTCATCCCAGCTTTACTAGCTTCAACAACCACTCAACAGTTCATAAAAAAATTGCCCATGTTCTATTCTAAATTTATAATCCATACTAATATACAAATGCTGAAGAGTTTGTTTGGTAGAACGCGCTAATCTCACGAACTACTGGTCGGATTTAAAAACATCTTTTTGTGTTGGATAGCCCATTCTAGGAAGGCTATAGGTTATAAATTATCACGCTACAACCCTAGAGAGCGGAGCAGTAATCATAAATGTCGACAAATCAGGCTAAAGTTCTAAGTATGTTATGGGCGAAGCCGTGGGGTCACCTAGTGCTTTATACTTATTATATCGAAATACATCACACATTAAATAAGCTTTCGTTCGGCATTTTTTGGGAGCGAAACCAAACTGTTTTAAAAAGTCATGTAAAATTTACATGTAAGTACAAAAGAATAATTATTTACTTATTTAGATATATTATGCGAAAGTAGAAATGATTCAGGGTAGGCCGAGACTTACATATGAAGACCACGTGAGCAGATTGTTTGATTGAGCAGAAACGGAAAAATCAAAAGTACTCAGATACCTAGACGTGCATGTAAGAAGCTACTGATGAATCTGCAAGAAGCGAAAAAAGTATGCATGGATCGCGAAGCCTGGCGATCTGTCGTCTCTGACTACCCCGTCAGGGATATAGCGTGAAGATAGTTAGTTTAGTTAGATAACAATCTTACACCATCTAGGAGTTCTTGCCACTTTAATAATATTAATTGGAAATAATAACAATTACTCGTAAACTATCTAATCAGTGCTATGATTAATGTTAGATGTTATTTACGCTAACGTTGTATTAGATTGCTATCTATTTGTTTGCAATTGCAAACGAATAACTACATGAAGTTATAAAATACGCGTGCTATTAAAGTAAACTTAGCCCTTATTTGTGGAATGTGAATAAAACGCATTCATAATCAAAAATTGTACTTGTACCGTGATGTTTAGTAGCATTGTGAATACAGTCAGCCTAAATAGTAGATTAACAGATTTATGACAGAAAATTACATGATTGTTACATACATACATATTGACACGCCTTTATCCCCGAAGGGGTAGGCAGACGCATCATAAACGCCCACATTTTACCGTATGCATTTTTGTCCCACGTAACAGGTGGTGAGCCCATTGCCGTGTTGAAATGGACAGGCGCAAGCTGTAGCGATGTTTGTTATTATGTATATTATGTCAAATTATAGCATATATCCCTACTAATATTATAAATGTGAATGTGAGTTTGTTTTCTTACGCTTTTTCGCGAAAATTAGTTAACCGATCATCATGAAACACATATTCTTGGAGGTATTAAAAGTAACCTAAGATACTTCTTACCCTGATATTCCCATGGGAACAGGAACTACGTGGGTAAAACCGCGGGGCGCTACTAGTATAATTATATATTTAGATTTGTAGATAATGTTATGCGACTTTCGTTGCTGATCCGTACAATGCAAATGACGCGGAAATAATACCTATATATGATAGAATACACTATGAATTAAGCATCACTTTCTTATAAAGGTAAATCAATTGAATTTATGTCAAGTGACAAGAAACTCATAAAAGTATGTGAAAAATACATAAAATACGGTAAAACATAAAAAGTATAAGGTAATACATAAAAAAATAAACTTAGCCCATGTTATAAAAAGTTTGTTTATCAATCACACCTTATTCCCGTACGCACATTTCACCAGGTGTATTCCTTTCCCACGTACTAGGTAGTGAGTATAGTTAAGGTAAAAAAGTGATAAAGATAAGGTACAAAATTTCTAAAATATTGCAAGTTTATTGCTAGCCTGTTGAGAAGCCGTTGCCCCATTACTTATACCAAGGAGGATTGCTTAAGCTGAGTGCTTGGATCAATTCTTCTGGTCGGGATATAATAAGCATAATGATGATGATCGGAAGGCACGTAAACTGTTGGTCCCGATTACCAATAAAAAGGCAGTCGTTAAACTAAGTTGAAGGCCTTATGGGCGGCTTGAATTTCAACAGCAGGTCGCCACAATTTGCGCGTGTCCATTTTCAACACGGCAATGGGCTCACCACCTGATACGTGGGACAAAAATGCATGCGGTGAAATATGGGCGTTAAGATGCCTCTGCCTACCCCTTCGGGGATAAAGACGTGACAATATGTATGTATGTAATGATGATGATAGTGAGTAATTTGTAATTTCATACCAAAACAAATGTAGCAAACAGTTGAAGCGCTCGTGGCCCCGCGGTCTCAGTGTTCTGTAAACGATCACTGAGTTACGCAACTTTCACTATGGCTGGTCCTCGGATGGGTGACCACTTTGTGGCATTTACATTTGCGAGCGTTTCCGTGCTTCGGAAGGCACGTTAAGCCGTTGGTCCCGGTTGCCAGTAAAATGGCAGTCGTTAAGCCTGGTTGAATGCCTTATGGGCGGCATGAAAAATTTCAACAGCAGGTAGCCACAACCTGCGTCTGTCTATTTCAACACGGCAATGGGCTCACCACCTATTACGTGGGACAGAAATCCACACGGTGAAAAGTGGGCATATAATATGCCTCTGCCACCCCTTCGGGGATAAGGCGTGATGGATATTTATTTTATTTATTTTATTTTAAAACAAATGTAAAAAAGATGATTTTTGGTAAAGGTATTGATAAGCTCCTAATAGGCTTCAGTAAGTCTACTAAAAAGGATAAAAATATCATAAGTTTCTTTTTAGTACACTAATGGCCGGTTTCGATATTCTATCTTCAGTAAAACATAGATCGCTACCACAGATAAACAGTTGAATTTTTAACTTTTGTGACAGATAGTTCAATGTCGTAGGTAAATATTTCTATCTAGCTTTGGTTATTAAAACAGAAATTTTCGTCGATAGGTACCAATGGTAACTATTTTGACACTATTATATACAATAGTAAAAGATAGATAGGTTATTGAGACCAGCCGTAAGCCATTGTCCTAATTAAGCGCGACCGATCATCAAGAACATTGTGTTATCGCGCGATTACTGAAATTGGGTGTCCTAGTTTAACGATCATCGCAATTTCGCATCAACAAATTTTCTCTTTCGGCCTAGCGATAGAAAATTTGGTTCTCAATGAGTGTTTCAGTAAGTATCGAATACCTATTCCCGTAGTGATCTAAGTCACATTCTACGAAAACGATTGTATGTATGTGAAAAAAAGCAACATATGAAAACATAGTAATTCAGGCATTAAGACATTGTAATTCAGTCTTGAATCACAATGCCTTGCCATATTTCATTAAGCGATAAACACAGTCATTAAACATTATATTTAAACATTTTAACAATGCTACGACAACCTAGCACGTCGGCAATTTTACAGTTTGCCCATTGACTAGTTAGAATTCATTTAGTCACGTCACTCGCAATGTCATAAATCGTGGCTGTGTTGTACCTACATAATGTCCGTGGCATACAACGTCGCAGGACACTTATGTCCAATTCAGTCTTTGGTTCAACGCCCTGCGCATACGTTACTGGACGTTACAAACGATCCACCGACTGACGTCACGTCATTACCATTGCACTTAAATTGCAGTACCCGAGGGTATATACATATTATATGGTCATACTACACATTATTATGAGCATGCTCTCAAATTATTACAATATCATTGATTACAACTTAAGTTCTATTTGACGATTTAATGGTTAGTTGTAGTTACAACTTTATATTATTAATAAAAAAATACAGTAGGTATGAATAAGGTCTTCAGACACTTTATACATTAAAAATTATACAGTAATAGTATCTTCTGGCACTTGAAACAACCAACATCAGTATCATATGGGTACAATTACATTAATTTGGCGTATTGTGCTTATCCGTTAGGCTGGACCCTACAAAATATATTAGTGCATTTACTCGTAATTAAAGCACGACGAACTCACTTCCACGAAATTAATTGGGGTCAAAGAATTTGAGTGCATACATCTCAATTAAACACGACATTATGACTGGAATCATAATCATATTTGAGATAAAATATTCCAAAACACATGTATCCTACCGAGACTTAGTCACACTTCACCCATAACATACCTGTAGAGGACTTCTGGAAATAAATAACTCCATGTCAGCCTAATCCCTAACCTCTCTTGCCTGTACGCAGACAATAGACATTAATTTTCAAAGGTGTGAGGAAGGAATGTTGTCCGCGCAGGTAGAATATTTGGCACCTTTATGATCAGATCCTGACGTGTCATAAGCCACCCACGGGCCCTCAATAAGCCGGTAGTCTACAAAGGCGCCGGCCATAATGCTGTCGGATTATACGGAGCGAGCGACAAGCGCGGGCGGGTCGTCGGCCCGAGGTGCCCTCGCGTGCTACAATTGCACACAGTATGCCCCCGCGTGACCTACCAAACCAAAAAGTTAGAAAAGTATAACATGGATACGTACCGCTGTGCTGGTGGGACGTCACGATACCATCTCGGCGCCATGCCGACGCCGTCTGCCGCCTTTAAAGCCGTCGCAGCCACCTACACCTTGTCTCGAGCCTTAAATTCGATCATTTTGTTGTTGTCGCGGCTCCTAAGGAGCACGTCCGGTGTCAGAGATGTCACCAACGGCATTTAATTAAAAGTTTACTCTTAAGATTCGGTGAAATATTGTACACCTTAAAGAATTTAAGGCGTCCGAGAGTGATTACGAAGAAACGATAAATGCAGTTGGGATGTTGAGCGATCCGACTTATTTTATGAATATTTTGAGTGTGCGATGGTCGGAACCCGCAAAACGACTTTGTTTATCTTTATATTCGATAAAATTTTTGTGTAATGCTTGGTGTCACAGAGCGGGTGTGTCGGCTAAGTTATGTAGCTCCTCCCACGTACGGGTCTCGTTATGAACTTGAATTAAATGAATGACGCAGTTGTATGAATGGTGCGGGAATGAATGTGAGTCGGAAGTGCAAGACGCGCTTCAGCACGCTAGCCCACTGCGCCGACGCACGTGCATCCGCCGCGATTTGTTATGATCCCCTGCTACGAGCTCCGCATCTACGCGTTTTATTCTTTTGCATCATCGCAAAAAATCTCGTGCCATCTTCAATCTTCACTATTATGTCAACACCTATAACCTATCTTATAGAAATATTTTGTATAATTTCTGTTCGTCTTGTTAAAAAATGTCAAGGCTTTACGTTAGTGAACTCGCGACAATAGTATAAAATTTCATCAGCCAGAGATAAGAGCAGTTGTGGTAATAATTAACATGATACAAATTACATATAGGTACCTAACACTGCGTACCAGTCAGTAATTTGCATGCAATTGTCTCGTAAACATCAGAGTTCACTGCGCAATATTTTAAATATTCATACCGTGGATTGAATAACGAGCTGTCACTGTTTATGCTTAGAATTTATATATTTTACTGAGATACCTCTATTAATTGTCTAAATGAAATCTAGCATCGACGACGAATCTCTTGTTCCCATAGAATCTTTTCAATTTAATCCCAGTCTAAAACCTATCTCGCGTGTGGGATTGAGGTCATCCTTAGGTACCTATAACTTAAATCAGATCAATCCCGTGCATTTAATACTGCATCCAGTCCCAAAATTCCCTTTAATCTACTTTCATTATTTGCTCTAAACGATAAGCAGCTGAATTTTCGATCAGAACAATCCGAATGGTCGTAAAAAGAACTACACATTCTAAGTTTTTCTCTTGTTACCTAAAATTTTTTTTTTATAATTACTTTTGGGCGGATTGAAAGAATTCAAAAATAAGTCGCTTGTCCATTTCACCGCAGCAATGGGCTCACCACCTGTTACGTGGGACAAAATGGTTACCGTGAAATGTGGCCTCTGCCACCCCTTTTAAAGGCGTGAATGATAAGTATCTCTTGTTACCGAGTCAGTATGGAATTTAGGAATTAGCATACAAAATGAATATAAAAATGCAAAGGAAATCAATAACTACTTTAGTTGCAAAGTATCACTTAAAATATAAGCGTTAATGTCTTATAACTGCAGGCATTCCGTACTCATCATCGTTTTGTTTACCACATACGAGTATAAATTAGTCATTAATTATATTGTAATTGAAAATTATACTCATTATAATTTCCGTTCCAGACATTCTTGTACGTTGTGTTATGTAAAGAAATTTTATTCGTAAGACGTAGCTCTTGGATCAACTATTTTGGTAAAACTAAACTTTAGGCATTATCATCAATCGTAAAGTTTCTGTTTTCCGTCACAGAATCGACAACTCACTCGAATGTCACAACACCCGGTCCGGCAGACCCTAAAACGTAAATGTATGGTAACGTAAATCTTAAAATAAACGTAACTTAGGGCCGTCTTCCAGTACGTTTATCAACACTCAAGAAACACTTGAGAGTAGATTATATAAGGCAAAATCTAGTCTCAAGCGTTGATCGAGTATTGAGTAACGTTCTGGAATAAGGACCTTAGAGTTGGATTTATAAATCTATCGGATCATATTAGCTATTTAGATTAGTTATGAAATCCAAGACGGAAAATATATTAATGGGAGAGATTAATGGTGCTGGTCTTAGCGTCTAGAAAATTTCGAAAGGTTTCTAAGCGAAAGGCGCAGGACCAGGTGTTACAGTAGAATTTGGAAGAGGCCTGCGTACAGTATTGTACTATAAGCAGCTGGTTTAATTGATTGGTCATAATTGAATAATATGACCAATCAATCTCAATCTAAGTAAATATTGATTATAAAGATATTTGATAAATATGTACTCGCATTAAGACGTATAAAGGTGGAATATTTCATTAGTTCGAGCTTAGTGGATTAAAGTGGTTGCCCCAGATAGGGAAAACATGCGGGTTAAAATCTTTTCGCGGGGAATAACTTTTTCGATCTGGGAAAATAGTGTGACAATGAAACAAATAGTTTTATGAAGATTTAAATACCAACCATTGATAGTATCCAGATTCTTTTTTAAGATTGATTGAATTGAACGTGGCAAATTGTGCCTGTTGGCTAGCATAGTCTAGCTTGATTTTTATTAGCTTGTATTAAGTTTGAAGCAGGCTTGGTATTTCCCTGCTCAGGCGAAAACTTGAAAACATGAAGGATTGTTTTTATTTAATTAATTTGTAAGTCTTCTTTATTTGTCTTTTATCACTGCTTCTCAGTTCCTTCTAAATTCAATATTAGATATTTTATTTTCGACATTGTTGGGAGAAATTGTCCTCTGACCTCTCAATCCCTCGAGAGTCGCCCTTTGTTCAAGAGGTGCATCACTTGTTGTGAGATTGATTTCTTCCCCCATCTAGATCTTAATGGGACACCATTTCCTTTAATTTACTTAACCTATATATAAAAATATCCTTACAGTTATGTTTGCCCCATTGCCATGGAGCTAAAATCTGTTTCACCGTGGGTATTGATAGATGACATACCTGGTTAGCTATGTGACGTCATTTTGAATCCAACATATTTGATGTTATTTTTTGCATCATGTAAAAAAATGTGAAAAATAAATGACGTAACTATAGTATTTTTAAGAACTATCATTGATTTACATAGTTGGCGACATACGAATGGCCACTATGACTCAAGTAATGTGTATATATTTTCTTTTTATATATTATATTGGACTACATTTTGTCCTTTCCACTTTCATTAAGATAGCAGCTGAAAAATAGATTTTCCAGAATAAAATAATTATTTTTAGGCTTACTGCCAAAATGTAGGAAATCGGTCCGGTCCGGTTTCTTGGATACGAATATTTTTTGTAAATAAATTGATCTAGAATCTACCACATAGGTAGCTAAACAACCTAGTCAGTTATATAGTATGTATTTATTAATCAATGTTAACAATTAGTAATTTTATACATCTCATATTATAAGAAGCGCTCGTGGTCCCGTGGACTCGGTGTTCTGTAAACGATCACTGCGTTAAGCAACTTTCGCTATGTCGCTTATCGCTGGTCACGGGTGGGTGACCACTTTGTGGCATTTACATTTGCGAGCGTTTTCGTGCTTCGGAAGGCACGTTCAGCCGTTGGTCCCGGTTGCCAGTAACATGGATGTCGTTAAGTCAAGTTGAAGGCCCCATGGGCGGCTTGAAAATTTTCAGCAGCCACAATCTGCGTCTGTCTATTTCTACATGCCAATCATCACCTATTACGTGGGACAGGAATAGACATGAAAAGTGGGCATACAATATGTATGCCTCTGCCACTCCTTCGGGGATAAGGCGTGATAGATAAAATCATATACGTACTACTCGCTATTTAAGTAAGTAGGTACAATACTCTGACTCCACATCACAGCGATTCGGCGTAACTCAAGTCACCTTCCGATAACGATTATCGTTTCTTGAATTGTGTTCGAGTCCTCAGTTCACACTGGGGCCTATAAAACGATCTTTGCAGGCAATCTCACTGGCAAGTGCTGCAGCTGCTGATGGATGGATGACGCTATAGTATAGTTAGTTAGCGTAGAGGAGTTTGCAGGTATATTGGGTTTACATAAAAAGCGTAAGATATTGTTGCCTTTGACGTTTTTAAGGTCGTTGTATAGAACTAGAAAATGAATAATGTTTGAGAACTTTCTTCAAGATACTTGCTTATTTAGATACATGAAATAATAGGTATATCTACGCAGTTAAGCCTTGGGTATCTATTAAAATTAATTAGATTATTTTACTAAAGCAACATTTAGAAATTTAATTTATTTATTTATGTACACACTAGGTAACAGATAGCAACTGGGGAAGGAAACATATTATACTTAGGTACAATGGTACTGCTTATTTCTAAAAGAAATATCTCCCAGCAGACCGACGATAGGAGAACGTGAAGTAGGAAAATAACAAGTAAAAGTGTGTATGTAACAGAGCAAAGATAGAAAATAAAATTAACACATACTTAATCAGTTTAGTGTAAAAGATTTGTATGAAATCTATAAAATATAGTGTCGCAGGCAGACTAGAACGTTGTAGGTAAATCATGCTTGAAGAGTTTGATTTACCTGCAAGTGCTGCACTCACCTACATTCTTTATTTTATAATTTTTAAAATAAGTTTAGGTTATATTTATTGGGTTTTAGTTAAATTCATAGTGTCCATTATTTCATACAGCGCCTTCTAAGATCTCTCCACTTAAACGGATTACGATAATTTATTGTTCAGCCAGGTTCGTTCATTCTTAGGATTTTTGAATGCCGACTCATGCGGTCAGTGCTATTAAAATTATTTAGCATTTAGGCATATACGTACAAAGGGTATACGGTCATAGTCATCATGTTGTATTGTTTTCTATGGCACGTTTATTTCTCAACAGTACACGTAATTCTTATAACAACATGTGTATTAACTACCAGTAATTGTATAAACCCACACACGTTTTTAAATGAAATACAAATGGACCCATTATGAATCCAGACTCGATAAATATTTAGCCTCCTTCAGTTCGCGCCAAATGGTGCACTCACAATCACTCAAAGAGCTCCTTTTGGCGCCAAATGTCAATTTCTTAGAGATTGCCCGTCGTCGAAGTCGCTCGACCGACCATTATAAACACGTCTAAGTTACATAAACCGCGTTGACCAACTACGCACTTAACTCCCTAGATTTAAAGCTTATAATTGAGGGACAAGGGTTTGTTTATTCAAGCAGCACGTAATGGACCCGAGCACTCTTCTCAATCGGTCGCGAAACGTGTTTGGATAAATGCTAGTGTGACTTTCATATCCAAGCTTTTGAGTGCGGAGCCTGTAAGTGTCTATGTGCGTAAACTATCCTGTAAGTACATTTTATGTCATGTTGTCCTACTACTTACTTAGACAAAGTGTGCAGTTACATTATGTGCAGGTGCATTTTCTCTTTAAACCCATATTAAGTGGTTTCAAAAAGCAAATATTGACTGCCTCTGTGGCGCGGTGGGCGTGCATCCGACTGCTAAGCATGAGGTCGTGGGTTTGATTCCCACCCAGGATATTTTTTTTTTGTTATGATACGATGGTTAATTCGGTGTCTGGGTGTTATTTATCTATAATATGTATGTATTTAGAAATATATAAGTATGTTTATCAGTTATCTGGTTACCACAGTACAAGCTCTGCTTAGTGTGGAATCAGATGGCGTTGTGTGAGTTGTCCCAACGATATTTATTTATTTAATAAATATACCTGCCGTAGCGGTTCTGTGCTTTTGTCTTTGGTAGCGTTAAAGAATACAGTTTACAGTTTACAGTTTACTATTTAAGCGGTTTTATTCAGCTTGGCCTATTTGTTTTTTTTTTAGGATGTTGGTTTAGTAATTGTAAATTTTGCTAATATTCAAATAGAGATTAAATGGTGATGCATTAGTCATACGTATTATACTTACGTCCACCGAACCTCGCCTCGCCGAACTTAATGAGAGAATCAATTTCTTAATAACACTTAGTCATTCAGAAATTGATATTTGCTACAATGTGTGTATCAAACAAAACACACACACACATAACATGTGTGTTTGTTTGTTTTTTTTTATTTAACCGATATCCATGAGATGTGGTACCTAGGTATACCTAGGTAATTCTTAGGTTTGATGAATCCTCAAAGATTTTCAATAGGTGTGGAAGTGTTGGCCAATTTACTTAATGCCGTTATCAACCAGTATATTCTAATATCGTATTATTATATCGTCAATTTCGCAAACTTTTATTGGTAAGTCCATTACAAGTCCAGATAGAGAGAGAGAGAGAGACAGAGAGAGAGATAATATAGGTAGAATAGAATGCAAAATCTTGGAAAAGTAGTGTCCAGCATCGTAGGCATCCTACCCTATTATGCTCTAGCGTTAACTCTATGTACTGAGCGGTTCGAGGTTATTTGTAATTGCAGGCGAGTATGTAACGCGTACTCACACGTGTGGGTAGTTAGACACAGGAGCGATTGATTGCGGTATAGAATATCACCGGTCGTCTCGCTGTCTGCGGGCTAGCCGAGGGCACTCTACTAATCCTATATATTGTAGAGATAATTGAACGCCATTCCTCCATCAGCTAGCGATATAACTTTCCAGTTGATATAACAACCGTGGTGTACCTACGTTTGGAGTATGTGATATAAATTATGACAGTGCGATGACCTCGGAACAGGGGCGCATTAACCACAGCCTCGTGTCTGATGAATGTTTTCCTGCTATGATCCATTGTTGCACAGTGTTCGTGTTCAATGTCCCATAAAGAAAACAATATGGACAAATTTATAGGCACCTACTTAACACAAATCATTGAGATTAAAAGTCTTTCTACATCTATCAAATTGCAATGTTGAAGTCTAGAAATTGTATACACATAACTTTGATTCAAAACTTCAAGTGATAAAATCAGCAGAAACATATTACCTAGTAATGTCTGATGAACATAACTGAGAAGTAGATGCCTTAGCCAACGACAGGACATAAGATTTGCATATTTATGTTCATCAAACACATACAAAGTCGATTTCAACTGAAGAGGGGTTTAAATAAAGTTTGTTGTAATATGGTATGATGATAATATCTCATTTCGTTACTTGCCAATTATAAAATACTACTTTAGCCTGTTTCATTTACTAATTTTAACGATATCTTATTAAAAATGAAGTCTTTACTAAGTTAAGAGACTGAGCTAAGATGTCAACTAAAAATTACAGGCTGATCAGTCTCTAAATAGAGGGCAGTTTGGCCGGTTGTACAGTTGCGCTCCATAGACGGCCACCAGCGGCGCCCGTTTCTCTTACGAACGGCGTTCGTTCCACGCGAATTACGAGTCGCACGCGCAAGTAAAAGGGCGTGTCTACTCTGACGACAAACTTAAATATTCATCCACGCCGTCTGTCCACTACAGATTCATTCTTTTAAGCATATTCTACGCAACACGATTCTCGTGATCCTAAAATAACAATTCTTGTTCGTATTAATAGTAACATCAAAACTGATGATCCTTAAGCGGCGTCATATGAATCACGATTACAAAACGCAGAGAAAATAAAAATAATGTAGAAAAGTGTCGGCGCTGCGTCGCCGCCGGCACTAAACCAAAGCTCTTAGACCGCACACTGTCAAAATATTGTCAAAGTGAATTCCACGCGTCCAATATATTATAATGATTTTCCACTTGGCAATAATCCTAGCGATTTATTTCGATCTCAGTAGATATTAACCGCATATATCTAGACGAGGCGTCATTCTCGTTCTCGGCTAGGTTGTTGAACCTCCTTTTATTAAAGCTAACAAAAGAGGGCGAATAGAGAAGTTTAGCACTTTCAGTTTTAGGCAATTATCACGCGCCGTCGGCGGCGAAATGTCTCATTGTCACTGTGCCATATGTATATACAGCTATATATAGTGTAGTAACGCGTGACGCGTCTACTGCGGATGCGGCTGTCGGCGGCGCCTGAGCAGTCTCCGTCGTTGTTGTAACCCCGTCCACCGCCTGCAATACTAATTTGGCAAGGTCTTGATGCTTAATGAGCGATGAACGCGTTTCCGGTAAGCCTAGTTGTTTACTAGGCCTATCCTGTATGTTGTAGTTGACGACTTCGCATATTGATGTACGTCAATTTAGAATATATTATGTTCGTTGTGACACGCAAATCTGACATTGACTACATTTTTCTAACAATATGACCTTGGATCTTATGTGACGGAGTTATATTTTTAACGAGTTATATAAAGTTGAAATAGGGTTAGTTTTTTCAATTTTAAAGTTGGTTATGTAATTTCTTTTACATTTGTTATTTATACTGTACAATTTTTGCTGCAAATTTAGGTGAAGCAAATTGAATAAACAAAAGAAATACTATTAAATTTAATGTGTTTGCGATCTTAAGTCTAAACAATAGACATTATGGTCTAAGATCACATGCACACTATTGATTGAATAACAACTTCTTAAATTTTCACATGTAATATTAGGTCTTTACCTATGAAATTGCCGTTTTGTATGAAAAAATTTAAACGATTTTTTTTTCATTAATTTTTTTCATTATTTGTATTAATCGAAGTAATCACCCATGCAATCAATACATCTTTGCCAACGCAGTGGGAGTTTATTGATGCCCTTCTTAAAGAAATTAGCTGGACGGGAGGCAACAAATTCTTCAAAGGCATTTTATACTGCCTATCGGGTATTGAATTCTTTTCCCGCCAAAAAGTTATCCAAATTCTGAAAAAAGTAGTATGTAGGCGCAAGGTCTGGTGAGTAAGGCGGATGACGAATAGCTTCCAACTCCAGTTCTTGCATCTTGGTAACCGTCTGCTGTGCAGTATGAGGTCGCGCGTTGTCGTGCAGGAGCAGCGGGGACGAGCGATTGATCAATGCTGGTTGGAGATGTGTTAGCTTCTCCATCATTGTGATCAGTTTTTTACAGGACACATCTGCAGTAATGCTCTCCCCGTTAGGTAAGAAGCTGTGATGAATCACACCGGCGCTAGACCACCAAACAGTGACCATCACTTTTCTAGGGGTAAGTTTTCGTTTAGGGCATTGTTTAGGTGCTGAACCAGGATCCAACCAACTTGCTGAGCGCTTGCGGTTATCAAGCAGAATCAATTTTTCATCGCAGGTAACAATGCGGTTCAAAATTCCTTCATTTGTGTGTCTGTTGAGCAGTGCAAGGCATATCTCGACGCGCGTACTTCGCGCTGGCGATCATTGAGTTCGTGGGGCACTTATTTGTCAAGCTTTTTACCTTGCCAATTTGACGCAAATGGATCAATATTGTTTTGACGCTAACGTCGAAAGCTGCTGCCAATTCAGCAGTAGATTGTGTATCATCAGCTTCCACAATCGCCTTTAATTCGTCATTGTCGACCAAGGTCTTCGGACGACCGCGAGGTTCATTTTTCGGGTCGAAATTTCCAGAACAGAAGCGAGCAAATCAATAACAGGTGTTGCGTTGGTTTGTAGTATCAGCTCCGTAAACGTCGTTGATGTTGCGTGCCGCTTGTGCCGCGTTGCTGCCAGGACGGTACTCATATTCCATAATTACTCGAATTTTTAACGTATCTATGATAACGAAAAATATTGAAATGCGATGAAAATGTAACACTAATCAATAAACAAATGACTTCTTTTTGAAAAAGAATACCTAGTTTTTAAAATAAAATTAATTTGAAATTAGAATTCTTAGCCAAACAAAAATTATTTTGATTTGATATGGCCAGTTCTTCAGAACGGTAATTTCATAGGTAAAGACCTATTATATGAGCAAAAATAACTCAACTACATAACGCTTAAAAAATTCGCATAACAAAAAAAATACTTCAAGATGTAATTAGTACCTCTTAATTCTCGTAGAGTTTGTAGCATCTTCGTGCTAATAGATTCAAACTACGTCGTGATACATGATGAGAACATTACCACATATGATGTTACTGTAGCATTGTAAGTTGCATAACAGTGTTAAACTTCAAGTTCATCATCGACACAGTACATATTTGAGCAGTAAGCATAGATATACAGTAAGGAAACTAGGCCTAAAAATATAATAAAGATTCTCTACTGAAGCGTTAGGGTTGTACCTATAGGTAATTTATATAAAATGAAAAGTATTTTATTAGTGAGTAAGTCATTTTTATCGACATTGAGAGAAATTTCATAGCAGTAAAAGTGAAACTTCTTTACGACATTTTTTTTATAGCTATAAAAAAATATAAATAATTACGCTTTAGTTGAGATAGATAGCGCTGGCATTAGGGCTAGAATTGTCACACTCGAAATATAACAATACTAATATAACAACCTCTGATTTATCAGTCAGCAGAAGAAGGCTGCCGCCGCCCTAATGCCCCGCCTACGACAAGTAATCGTAGGTAACCGAACGTAGAGATAAGAGAAATACTTGTTTGTATTTATTTATTGATTGGCTGTATAATGGACAACATAGAAAATGCCAGATATATAATGGAACTTTTGTGGTAAAATATGTAATATACTCTAAAAAGTAATTAGGTACAATACGTTTTGGTACGGTTCTGTGGCTTAGATGACCAGAGTGTTGCCCTGGATAAGCAGAGATCGTGGATTCCAGGCCCATCTATTTCTATGGAAATCTATACTAATATTATAAAGCGGAATAGTTTGTTTGTTTCTTTGAACGCGTTAATCTCAGGAACTGGTCGGATTTGAAAAAATATTTTTGTGTTCGTTAGCCCATTTATAGAGAAAGGCTATATATCATTACGCTACTACACTGGGGAGCAGAGCAGTAGTCATAAATGTCGACAAATCGGGCAAATTTTTATGCATTATTGTAGAATTTATAAGCGGCGGGATTAAATAGGTGCGACGGGAGGTCGAAATATTCCACGGGCGAAGCTGTGGGGGTCATCTAGTAGTACATAAAGTGAATAAGGTTTATCGATCTAAGCAATAGTGAAAATGTTTGCTACTTAACTAGAGAAGAATATTCATTATTTCTAGAACAAGAAAATGAGATCTGAATACTGTATATTGATTACTCAATATATACCTACTACAAAAGACACAAATCATCAGGAAACTAAAAAAGGGTTGTGGGTACTTACGTAGGTACGCAAGATCTTAAAAGAACTTCTTTAGCCTAATAGGCATAAATAGAAAATAAACTATTTTGAATGTAAAAGTAGGTATATAAGTATGTAGTTATATAAGTTTTTACGGAAACATTTATCAGCTAACTTCATCATTGACATTAACAGTTAATAATATACTTTACAAACAAATAACAAACAAAATAGCATACGATTCTTAAAAAAAATGCTTTTTTTTTCTAATGTCAATTTTCAATTCAACTGCGATTTTAATCACAAAGACCTTTTTACTATCTTTTTTACCACCACTTTATTACCAAAGACGATTACTTATCGTAGCATGGGACTAGTATTTCGTAGCAATAGTCACCAGAAGACTGCGGAATGCTATTAGTTGGAGAATGGTATACTCAACTACATAAATACGATCTAGTAAATCATGTGATGAGACAGTATTTATTCAACATAATATTACATAAAACATACATTTACAACAAATTATTAAATAACCTTAAAAATATGATAATTTAAAATATATTAATATAAGGAGTCCCTTTAGGCAAGGTTCCAAAGATACTGGCAGCGTTCCCCCTTTGAATAGCTAGACTAATTCTTTGTCCGAGGTAGCTGCCAGCTCTTCGGTATCCTGTGATGTCTCGAGAAGCACTTTTTTGGCATGACAGTCCGTGATGTCCTAGCTTGTCGACATCACTGCCACAGGGACATTTGAGGAACGCAGACCGGAACCCCAAGCCGTAGACAGGTTGCGATTCGAAGCGTGTCAGGCTCAATAAATGTTCCTGTATTTGACGAAGGGTGCGCGTGAAGCCAGTAACCGGCCTCATCCACAGCCAAAAGCCTAGCACGCGCCGAATCTGTACTACAGCTCAAAAGATTATTATAAACTAATTTACAATGTATGTCGTCCCAGCTCCTCTGTAAATTTGGAGAATTTGGAAAATTTTGACCTGGGCATGCAATTAAGAAAGCGTTTCTAGTTTCTTCCAAGCCAGGAATCTCAAAGTTTGAAGGGGATGCCCTTAAAATTTTACTTATGAGATTTGCTGAACTATGGACAGAAGATAGGAAGGCTGGTAAAGCGACACTGGAAATTTTGCGAATCCCTAAACCACCATAACGGATACGTAGGGATGCTTGGGTCCAAGAATGCTCGTTTAGCTGCATATTGAGAATCGATTCTAAGCTAATTTTGATTATGTCGTCTACTTGTGTCAAAAGATCTTGGTGATTCCAAAAAGAGCAGCAACGGAGCACATATGTAAATTTTGGGACGAAAAGACAGAATTTTAAGATGCACAGTATAATGTGCATAATGTGGACTAATTTCAAGGAGAGGGTCAGCAGTATTTTGAAATTTAGTTATTGAATTAATAATATATTCAGAAATAGATCCATCAAAAATTGGAGAACCTAAAAGGTAAAGGGTATTACTGTTAACTATTTTAATATTTGGAGCCAAAATATTAATTTTTTGTTCAACGTCATTAAAATTTAAGTCGCAGTTATTTATAAAAAGTTCGCATTTGCTAAAATTAAGCTCCAAATCAATGGCTACAAATTTATTTTTGATTAAAATAAGGTTTGAATAAACAGTATCCACATCACCTCCTAGGGTTCCGTCATCCAGATACCAAACAAAAACAAAATTTCCGGTATATGTTGTTTTATTTCCGTGAGCAGGGTATCCCTATTTACCGAATTGAATGCATTTTTGACATCAATTTTGAGCAACACTTCAGGCTGTCCGTAAGTTAGGAAAGAGCGTAAGGCATGGACGGCTGCCTCGCACCCTCCTTTTACACCGAAGCCTAACTGTACGGGTTCAAAGTCCGAAATTAATTTTGGTAAAATATGTCGAAGAGCAATTTTGGAGGCCAGACATCGTAGTGTTGATCCAACAGCAATTGGTCTCACCCCTCCGTCCTTTTTGGTTGCAGCAATGAGGTTCGCGCCGAAAAGAATGTGAACAATTTTTGGATTGACATTACCGGAATACATAAAGTTTATTAATTTAGTGATCGAATTTACAAGTTGCTCGCCTGCATCACCCACAGAATGCGATGTTAAGTCTTTCAAATGTTGGGGTGAGATTCCATCCAAACCTGCAGCCGAACCTGGTTTAAAAGATAAAATGGCATTCGTTACATCTTTGTTTTGAATTTGAAGGCATGCATGCCCTGCTGTTGGTTGGTCGAGAAAATATGGGTTTACTGGAGCTGGAGGATGTTTTGTCCGTAAGGCCTGAAGGGTGTCAAGAGTATCTGGTGATAGCACGTCGTTGGAGAACAAAAGGCAGGCGGCACCTTTGAGATGTCCGTCACAGATTTTGGTTTCAATGAGTTTGTTGCGATTATGAGGGGTATCATGTTTCATTTGAGGTGCGGAAGAAGGCGAGGAGCTTACAGCACAGTTATTCTTAATCTTTTGTGTCAAGGATAAATTCGGTTCATCAGTTTTTATTATATGTAGTGTGCTGTATGAAAATAAAAATAGGTTCTGCCAGTCTTGAGTACAATTGCTTTTGTAACATTTCTGAATTAATTGTGACAAATGTGTAGCAACGGTTATTCGAGCTCCTCGAGGGATTCTTTTAACTATTGGTATACTATTTTTCAAATGGCTTAAATATGCGTGGAAAGGAGTTGGATCGTTGGGTACAGAAGTAGGCGCACTCGGAATAATGGGTTGGAAGTCTAAAGGTGAACTGTTTAGGCTGATACATCTCCTGTGTGTTTTTGTGGTGTGTGTATTGAGGCCTTTCAAAGATTTGAAAGACTTGTTGCACTGTGTACATGTATGGGTCGCGTTCGACGTGCCATTACAAGATTGGGTCACGGACTGCATTCACAACAGATAAATACATTCACAAAAAAGAATAAGTTAAAACAAATTTAAAATCACAATAAAGTAACTTAAAATATACACTGAAAACATAAAAAAGTCAAAGTCAAAATATGAAGGCTGCTTGTTGTGGAAACAAGACGCATGCGTCGTTACGTAGGTGCGTCATAGGATGGTCTTACAGTGGAAGAGACCTAGCGACGCATGTCGTCGCTAGGACAACCGATGGCGGCCTTAGCAACAGCGTTCAGACGCTGTTGCTAAGGCCGCCATCGGTTGTCGGAGCCCGCTTGTCACTTTTGTTATTTATTGACAGCAAATTATTTCTTATTGATCCACTCTTTAAATTTCACTTTTGTTGACTTTATTAGGAGATCAATGAAAAGATAATAATAGTCGAGCTCACTAAAATTGCTCAACACTTCAAAAATATTTATATGAAAATTCAAACGATTTTTCGAACAAAATACAAAATAAATCGCGGAACGCGATCATATATGTTTGACTTTTTTTTTTTACTAGTTAATGTAGTTTAAGTTCAAATTTGAAATTCAATTAATTATAAATATTTTATATAATTCTTTTTCCCCGTGCATTCTAAATATAAAAATCACAGGTTGCTCTACGATAGAGTTATAAATATATTTTTTATTACAGTCTTCAATTATTATGATACAATTTTTAAAATAATTTATATCTGAAAATTTCTAAAATAATTCTACAGAGATCGCGAGGGCGTTAGTTTACTATATACTCATGTGAAGTGGGCGCCTAAGTGCCATAACGAACGTTTTTGTAATTTAATCATGAACATAATGGTATGTAGAACCCACATTTTCAGCTCGAATACGTCGTATTGATATGATTTAATGTTTTATTATTATACACAAAGATTACTCGTATTGTCATAAGTATAAATATTGCGCAGTTAGGTTAATTTATTAGGTACTGGTAAATTAAAAAGATTTCAGGCGTATTCAATCTTAAATTTTAATTTGTAGTTCTGGAGTCGAAGCTGCATGCATATACCTGCATGCATACTTATTCTGAAATTATTACTTCCATATCGATTTGATACATCTCTTGCTGAGCGTGCAATATTTTATATAGAGCTTTATTTACTCTAGAGGGCGCCACTTGGCATATGATCATGCTCATTTGTCAAAATTTGTTGAATAACTTTATTACCATTATATTTAAAGACAATGCTTACCATTCTACTAAATTCAACTATATTCCGGTTGGTGCCGAGTTGGAATCCTGAAGTTTCTAGATTACACGTCATCACAAAGTGTTGCATTGAAATAGAACCACAATTCGTATAAAGAGATCCACATTGCTCTTATTAATGAGTTGACGCTTCAAGTCAAAGATAGCACATGAGATGAGAGTGCGGGCGTGAAGTACAAGGGCGCTTGAGCTGGCGGCACGGTGGCGGTGGCCCAGCCATATTTTTATTTGTTGATATCTGTGATCGGCGCCTGCGCCATTAGTCATGTGACACTATCGACACGAGATCGGCTCTCTCGAACCTCTTTAATTCGACGTCCGCAATCCCCGACATATGGTCGTATGCAAATTTAAGTCTGTTCATCGTTCAACAGCTGCCGTGCAACCATTGCAAGGCAGCTGATGAACGATGATCAGACTTGGTAGCGTCAAGCTATCGTGCTGCTAAACTCGCGACTGTTGATAATACTATTATGATTTAGACTAATATCTGGTTGAATCTCCCAAGTGACGCTTTATGTCATATGAGTATAAAAATGATACAGAGAAAGAATCATTTTGTTCTATCATAATATTGTGTGTGAAAGAAATAGATGTTTGAGGAAACAAGAGATGAGATTGAGATTGGTTGTAAATGATAATTTCTGTAGTGCAGCGGACTACGATAAGTTGATTTATGGCACACCCTCATCTCCTGTTATTGTCATAAGTTCTGTTTGTTCGGGTGAAATTTTGCAACACACTATGTGCAAGCGATTGAGCTGAAATTTTGCATACACGTTTAATATGGATCAAAATGCATGGTTGGATGTGTGACATCCTTCTAAAGCAGATCATCCTACTAAAGATTAATTCGATTATTATTTAAGTTATTTATGAAAATCAAGCTTTTTTATGCTTTCCGAAAAAAACTAATAAAATAAAATGCTTTCTTTTCAATATAGTTATCAAATGTGAAAGTTTTAGCTGAGAATATTTTTTTATAGCGCATATAAATAAAAACTTGTCTATAAATAGATTTTAAACTATCAAGTCTTTTTCTTGTATGTGTTTATTGGTGGAATTCTGTAATAAATTTTAAACCAACTTCCCGATGAGCTAGATACTTGAGTTTTGGACCATAGCTCAGAAGTGAGTGACAGTGGATGAAAATGTGAAAAGAAGTACTTTTTAATCCATTATAAAAACATAGTACATAATATTAATAAAATATATCATGAATCTAATTATGAAATTAGCATTAATATACACAGACCTTTGTACAGTACATTAAATAAATGTAAATAAAAAATCTAGATGTGACACATTAATGCGGCATAAATACGAGCCTTATACGGGAACGAGTAGTGTGAGAATGGTAGAGCACTGCGCGGCGCTACTTTGTACAGCCGCGAGAAGGAATACGTCCTAGGGTGTCGCGTTCGTGATAGATACTAGAGGCCATTTATGAACATGATAACTAATATTTTAAAATTAATCAATATAGTATATGGCAACCCAGGAATAGTATGCGTCGGCGGGTGAGCGCGGGTCATTGTGCTCGACTCTGAGTCACCGCATGCGACGTACGGAGTCTCTATCACATTAATACTTTCTTATAAGGTTGCCGCGTTTAAATAATGCATGTTATGCAACTGGTTGCAAGTGTGCTGGCTGTCTTGCGACTGCGGTAAATTGTTCTACAGTTTCACCTACAGGCTGCATAATCGTACATATTAACATAGCTATGAAATTATCTCAATTTTGTACATATCATCTATACAGATGAATAAAATTGAAGCGTTTCTTTGTATTTTCAGGCTAATCTTTGACACATGACCATGCTGTATATAATGTAATGACTTGGATCAACATGATGATCTCCAACATGTATTTCAACAAGACTTTCATAGACAGTAGCTAAAGGAGTGACTTAGGCATCGAGAACCCGCGCCGTGCCCGATCCCATAGGAATTCTTACGATTAAAACCACGGGGTATTCCCTAGTTTTAATAAAGCATACCTACTCAAAAGGTCACAGAGGTAATGTATAGAGCCAATTACAGCAAAACTAAAAGTTATTGAAATAATTTTCCTAGTAAAATGCACACATGTATTTTACCATACTTTTTTCTTAACACGCATGCAGTATGGACTTGTTTTTGTCTCAGCTGCATTTTTCCTTCTTTCTTTTATATTATTCTGTTGTACACTTATGTCGGAATGTAGTTTTGCATGTATATACTTACGTATAGTAGGTTTGTAAGCATATATAAATACGTAGAAAAATCCTTGTTGGAGGTTGCCGAAAGGGCGTGAAGGCACGCGGCACCTTGCGCCTTATTCATATCAATTCCATCTTAAACGAGCGGCACGTCGCATACCAACGGAGGGATCTTAGGATTTATGTGTCGACACACCTAACAAATCTAATGAGCCGACCGATGTATGATGTTATTTCGGGTAAATTCACCTTTATTGGGACCCATAACGTTTCTGAACGTGAATTATAGTGCATGTACGCCGCGGTAATTATTATTTGTGATTTGTCAAAACAAAATTCTGTGAACTGATACAAGATTGACATTAAAACATTATCTTGTTATTGATCAAAATCCTGAAAGCGGTTTGTAATTAGTGTTACCTTAAGCGATGCAAGACCTCCCGCAACACGTCTGCGCCGGCGCCCGCCTACTTGTCTTTATAGAATTATCGCTAAATTGAGAGATAAAACTCACCCTTTCTGACGCGATAATAACCGCCTCCAGCACCTGGCTTTTCCTATTTACATCTCGTTTAACGAGCATTCTGATCAACCTTTTGATTGAATCGAACCTTAACACCAACAGTCATTTATTTTACCTCAACTTTCATTTCACGAGCTTTTTTTTTCTCACGATGATGATGTATTCGATGGTTAAGGTAGCCATACTTTTTGCTTTGTGTTTTAAACTAGTTTTACTGGAATAAAAAGAGAATTATTAAGATTCATGTACCTTGCAGGTTTACTTGACATGGACTACTCCTAAAGTGAGTGCAAATTTATTTCTTAACCATTTCTGCAGTAGTTACAGTCCCACAATGACTTATGCTAATAAGGATATTTTTAAAGTGGCATTTAAGAGGAACTATTTAAGGAAGGATGCTATGATTAGCTATATGTTTATTTAGTATTTCTGATACTACTGCAACCTTAATCAAATCAGTCTATCACAGTCCACTAACCCCCAAATGTGGGCTTATAATGGGCCCCTGCCTTCCTTTCGGACAAACAGTTTCTAAGGCGGTACAAAGCTCGCCGAGGCCAGTAGTGACATACTCTTTCGTCTCCTCAGTGCTGTTTTGAAACAATGTAAACTTAACTGTAAACTGGAATTGACAACATTCATATCATAGTCACGTATGATGATAGGTACGAAAAAGTCACAAACTTTTGCGAATTCAGTCCTATTGTGTACAAATTCAATGAAGTATGTTGTTTCATCGTGCACAGCATATTATATATAAATTATTTATTGTTTGATTTACAAAGGCTGCATAAGGTTATATGCATACAAGTAAAGTATGTGTTGGTCTTGTAAAGAAAACACGGACCTAAAGAAAATGATAGTAACACTTGCAGCGAAAATTTGTAAAATTGTTGCATCTCTCCACTCTTAAGAGACTTTTGCTCTTTAGACAAAGTGAAAATGAATTAAAATGAAATGAAAACAAATTAAAATAAAGATGAATTGTGCAAAGAAGAGTTCTTTGTCAAATACATTTAGGCTAGTACTCTAAGTACTCGTATTTTGCTACTTTTTGTCAGGAGTGGTGCATTTTTGAATGTTCGGCAAGCACCTATCTAAAGTACTTACTTATTCAAATCAAGGTATAGGTGATATAGCGTAATAGTTTTTCAGTTAATTCACTGTTACAATAAAAAACTTCCTTTAAAAATGAATCCAATGAGTAAAAATACATAAAAGAAGTTTTCTTACTTTAATATCTATTTCCCGAGTCCAGTCCGAGTACAGTCCGTGACTACCAGGACTTTAATTGGTCGTGCTAATTAGTGTCTATTACATAAGACCTTTTAGCCTTTTTGTTACCACCTCACTAAAAAGGCATCGGGTTCAAAATTTATTCCAAATTTTACATCTAAAATAGACACATTTTATTAAATTAATTCGGCCCTTGAGACTCACCCCAGTTCCGTGCTTCGGAAGGCACGTTAAGCCGTTGGTCCCGGTTGTCAATAAAATGGCAGTCGTTAAGCCAAGTTGTAGGCATTATGGGCGGCTTAAAAAATTTCGACAGCAGGTGCCACAGCTTGCGCCTGTCCATTTTAACACGGCAATGGGCTCACCACCTGTTACGTGGGACAAAGATGCGTACGGTGAAGTGTGGGCGTTTAATATGCCTCTGCCTACCCCTTGGGGGATAAAGGCGTGACAATATGTATGTTTGTATGTATTTAATATCTATTTCCCATGCTCCCTCTGCTTGTAGACGAATTGAGAAATGTGTAAAAAAATTAGGCTGCATTAACGTCTGAAATATGAAAAATACGTACCTATTTAATATTATATCACATACTTATCAGGTTCTTTGGTATTGCAGCAGGCTTGTGGAGGTAGATGTCAGTAAAGGTGAAGCCTATCTCAGTAGCGGTATCTGCTTCCATCAACAGCCCATTTGTCAATATATTCGTGTAAAAAATATAAACTGTACCTACATGATAAGAATGACGTTGCGTCGGCGTAGACCTTTTGGTTTCCTTAAAAGGCACAGTCACTTACTGGCGGCCTTGCATAATACTTAATAAGATGCAATGTGAGTGTAAAATTTCGTGATGGATCCGTGAGAGCAGTCACGAGGCAGTTGGGGCCGTGGGACATGGCGACTTTGTTTTATTTTCATTGAGAGTAACTTTCTTGTTGACCAACTGATTGTGGCTGACAGTTTGCTTTCGAAAAATAGTTTTTTTTTTCTGTACAAAGAAAGTGTCTTTTCGTTTCGATAATAATTCACAATTAAGAAAAAACTGCTAAAACCTAATAGTGAAATCTGGTGCTTAGATCAGAATTTTTTTAAGACCTCTTTTGAAAACCCCATTTTGAACTTCATTTCATAACCTAAGCGTTCCAAGAAGGAAGTCTTTATCGGATCTTAGATACAGTAAGATCCGATAGCTAAGTTTGAGAGTACATAGCCTGTCTGTATAGAAAGTGTAAAGTGTATATGTGTAGAAAGTGGGTAACAAAGATATTATAAGAGAGTTTTTCCGATTTCTATGTTGGTTAAGAATAAACTTTAAAGTAAATCAAGTTTATAAATGTATAAAGTACGTCAAACAATGTTTACGATCAGAAGCGTCCCACAAAACTTAACCTTTTCTTAGAACATTATTTGTATTCTTGATTATGCATATATCTTTCTCTCTAGACTTTATTTATCATTATAAATCATCGATACAGAATAATAATATTGAATTCATTAATAACCATTTCATTTGCTATATAAAGAAATATTGTATTTTCAATGGTTAAACCGGTAAAATAGTTTCTAACACCAATAACGTCTACACTCTACAGCTATGACAAAAGAAAAACATACATACTTTATGTAGTTGCATTCAAATTGTATCTAGCGTACAGTTAGCCACAAAGTGATTGCCAATTGAGAACAAGCTCTTATGTAGTGGCCAGTGCTAATTACACGGCGGGTTGCGGGTTGTTAACGAGCACTGATTCAGCTTAACGGCACGCGCACGCGCGTCTGCTCACACTGCCCGCCATCACCAACCGTGTTGTCACGTCACGTCATAAATATGACCATGCTATGCATTAGCGAAATTTACTTTGTGACTGCCGAACGACTCATGCATAAATTTACACTCACATTATAGCTGCGGTATCGGTCATTCATGTTAGCTTCACGTTTTGTTTCTGCTCAAAGTTACGACTCATCATTAATCCAATAGAAATTATGTGTGTCAACAGCAACTTCACAGTAATTAACTAAACCCAGGTCCAGTGAAAATACAGTAATTAACCAAGACAATATATGTAATATTTATTTTTAAACATTATTAAATAACACGAAGTAAACTCAGCACAGCCAATATAAATCTTTTTTAAATTTGCTGAAATGACCGCAGCAAACTATTTTCTTTTCAGCAGTCAGCTAAACTTCACACGTTCAAGGTGTTGAAAACTTAAAGTAAACTGCCTGAAAGTTTGCTGACTGACATTTATTTCAACAGCGAATTATGTCTTGAAATTTGTGTGATTTTTAACGACTTAACGTATGTTGATCCATAAATTTATTTGAACATTTTCGGTGATTGCTAAGACATTTTACGATATAATGGAACAGAATGCGTTGAAATGTTGTTACTTGTGTTACTGTTACTGCAGAATAAATTGTTATTGTAGGTACAGGTGTTAACAGAGTATTATATACTTGTTACCTAGTTCAGAGTCCGTTATGTTATGTTCCATTTCTGATTCAGATTATAATATTTGTATTAAACTGTGTGAGTTCTGAAATGAAAACCGCGTCTCAGTAAACATAAGGCAAGGGTAGACCCCGCCAGATGTCACTTAAACGGATGACCTAGAAAAGGTCGTAGGGTATAACTGGATGCGGAAGACGAATAGAACCGTGTTATGTTGCGTGAATTAGAAGGCTTACATCTAATAGTGGACTGCCATAAGCTGATTTGATTGGTCGATGAACTGAATTCATATTTATTCTCTCTCGCTCAGTGGTTTTAGAACAAAAATAAATTATTTTTTATGGGATAGCTACCCGTTGATCAAAACGAGCATATCGACAGCAGGAAAAGAGGACTGAAGCTATTAATCTTTCTGGTTGTGCCATACGATTTTCGTTGGTAAATAAAAATAAATGTATGTTTATTTCAACACGGCAATGGGCTCACCACCTATTACGTGGGACAAAAATGCGCAAGGTGAAATGTAGGCGTATAATATGCCTCGGTGAGAAAGGCGTAACTGAAAGTGAAAAAACAAATACGTGGGAAAATGAACTCATTACCCGATAGTTACATCATTTTATCTATACCATGATAAGATTGGATAGATAAGATATAAGATAAGATCGTTGGTTTGATAGTTTTATTGTAAAATTATCGGAAGAAAACTAAGATATTATCAATTAGTACCGTGTGTATCATGACTAGGCAGGCTGGCAAGTGAAATATTGGTGCGTAATCTTTATTTTGAATGTAGGATAAGATAAATTATTTACACTTTTGTATAGAAGGTATAATCAAAACAGAAAAAAGTATATATTACTCTGTCCATAATAACTTACTTGCAATACAGATTGCAAGTAAGTTATTATGGACTCCTGATATATTCCCATTTCCATCCATCCAAAGTAAGAGTAATATTTACTTTTTTCTGTTTTGATTATACCTTCTATACAAAAGTGTCAGATATACCTACTACAGAGTAGGTATATCTGACACTCGTAGCGGATTTCGAAGCTTCTCTTTGGCTCTGTCTAGCTGGTATTCGCTCTTCAAAAATACTGATAGGAGGGTCTGGTAAATCCGACAGTACCTGTTATAGAAGGTTATAGATTTCTACACTAAATTCTATGCAAGTCTTCTACGAGCGTTCAGTGAATCCCTGGCCTTGGATGAGTTACGGAATGAAGGTACTTATTTTCAAACATAAGACACATTATCTACTGTTATTCTCGATTGTATCCTTTGCTGAAGAAGAGTTTGAAGACTTTGCTGAAGAGCCCGAAATTCATTATCTCTCAGTTACGTTAACGCTTCTCTGGCTCTTGAGTATCCTTGATTATATGACCATTGACAAGCATCTCATTTTCTACGACCTCATGTCACGGTTTTTTCGATCTACTCCTTTTTCTGAAATCCGGCGGAATGAAGGAAATATAAGTATTGTTCTACCATTAATAAGGTCAACTATCAAACGCCTACATGTTTGTGGAAGATGTTTTTCTTCTGTGATGCATTCTTGCCTAACGTTTTCTTTCTCGGGTCACCTGGTGTAAACTGTATGTTAAAGTCGTTTGAAAATGTAAGTACATCTGAATGAATTTCCATTTGCTTACAAACGTTACCTACAGCCAAGCTTACCTCAAGCTTACATATAGTGCAATATAAATGTCATCAATTTGAGTATAATCCTGTGCATATAGAGGTACATAAAATAAAATTAAATTGGTAACTGTTTGAATTTCGAACCATTGTTTCAGATATACCCACATGTTTGGGTATATCTGAAACAATGCAATGGTTCGAAATACAAATTTTTGTGGGAAGCTGAATGCATATACGTGAAAGTTATTTTTTGCGTAGATTACTACAATAATATAAGTATACTGGTAAAGAAGGTTGCGCGAGAGTGACGCCTTGTTGACGTGTAAAGTGAGCGTAGTCGTATCATTGCGTCGCTTCGTCCGTTCAATATCGATCTCGACCTGAAATGCAGCCTTCCAAATAGGGTGCCATATGCTCCCAAATAGGCAATGATCGTGCCAACGGATAGTGTTGCCACGCTACTGCTATCGAGGACGCAATATACCGAGCTCCGATCACTCGATTCTTCCCATTGTCTTCATCATTTCTAGAAATCGAAATCGATTCTGCCAAATCGTTCGCTATACATAAAACGATGTTCGATTCTAAATACCTTACGTCACTCCAGATAATTGTCCAGACAAATGTCGATTGGTCATCAGTTCCTTTCACTGTCGAAATAAACCCTTCTAGTAAGTCCTTTTTGTAATCATGTTTATGTAAACGATAAAATATTGATCTTTAAGTGACATTAAGCGATTAAGCTGAGCTACCTTCACTAAGATAAACTGTGCGAAGATATAAATTTATGAAGATTGTGTTACTAAGAACTCACGTCTATAGTCACCAGACGAGTTCTCTTCGTGAATCATCTAATTAGCAAGAGTTTTATTTTAATTTCAGATAAATTATATGTATGAGAAATATGACTGTGGGAGCCACTTCTTATACGAACTATATTGTAACATGCAAAATATATTACTACTATAACTATATTACTTATGTACCCGCGTTAGAAGTTTTATACTGCTTTAGTCTAATAAGATTTTATCACATAAAGGTATCACAACTCTTTGTTTGTAACAGGAATGATAAATTAGTAAAAAAAACATCAACAGAATGAAAACTACTTTAAATGAAGTTATAAGTTGTTATGGAAACACTTATTAGCTAACTTCAGGGTGTTTATAAGTGGGCATGGAAACATTTATTAGCTAACTTCATGGTGTCGGTTTTTAGCAAGCGCTCGTGGCCCCGCGGTGTCAGTGTTCGGTAAACGATCACAGAGGTACGCAACTTTCACTATGGCTGGTCGTCGGATGGGTGACCACTTTGTGGCTTTTACATTTGCGAGCGTTTCCGTGCTTCGGAAGGCACGTTAAGCCGTTGGTTCCGGTTGCCAGTAAAATGGCAGTCGTTAAGCCTGGTTGAAGGCCTTATAGGCGGCATAAAAAAATTCAACAGCAGGTAGCCACAGCCTGCGTGTGTCTATTTCAACACTGCAATGGGCTCACCACCTATTACTTGGGACAGGAATCCACACGGTGAAAAGTGGGCATATAATATGCCTCTGCCACCCCTTGGGGATAAGGCGTGATGGATATTTATTTTATTTTTATTTTATAAATTAGTAAAAAAACATCTACAGAATGAAAACTACTTTAAATGAAGTTATAAGTTGTTATGGAAACACTTATTAGTTAACTTCAGGGTGTTTATAAGTGGGCATGGAAACACTTATTAGCTAACTTCATGATGTCGGTTTTCAGGAACGAACTGCGCGCGCATCGTAAAAATTTACTCTCATCATTTTTCCCTAACGCGCCAGAAGAATGCTGAATGCTGAATGAAAAACTTTAATAAAAAAATATATTGTGATTTTTAAACAGCATCATCTACGGGGCATTACGGGGTTAAGAGTTCACACGACAGTCAGTCCTAACCATACCGAAAATTCCGAAAGATGGCTTCTCCTAGCAACCAAATAAAAGTGGACTGACTCTACATCCAGCAACTGAAAATATACTAAGTTAAAAAATAATAATATTAAATATTACACATAGAACTATTTCAACTCTGAAAGTAATATTTACGAATCCAACAAATATTTTCTTGAAATACATTATCTGAGACCCTAGCAACGTCAAGTACCTACAATACCACTGCCCCATAGCGGCAGTGAATTCGGGATAGTTCATATTCACTTTGCGGCCGGAGCGCACGCCTCTATCGGACCTAACCATAGATTGTGGAATGAGCTCTCTGCCTGGGTTTTCCCGAACGTCTACAGTATGGGGTTCTTCAAAACGGATCTTAGAAAGTTTATAAAGGGTCGGCAGCGCGAGTGCTGGACCTCTGGTGTTGCAAACGTCCATAGGCTACGGTGACCATTTTCCATCAGGTGGGCCGTACGCTTGTCTGCCACTGCAGTAGCGTTAAAAAAAATTAAGCTCGAACTATATTGAAACAACGCTTAAAGGAAAAATGAAGTCAATAACGGTCGTAACTATTAATTCCAAATGGACTACAAATCGAGGTCAATTGGAACAAAAAGCAGTCGATCAGTGGGCGTATGACGGCGTATTGTTCACAGATTCATAGATGTAGCCATCAGTCGTCTAGAGAATGTGGCAGATTTTAAATAAAGTGCAAAGGATTATGCATGCATGCACGCGGGCGGCCCTGAGGTATCGCAGCATTGTATTTAAATCCAGGCGCGTCACGGGGAGATCGCGACGTATTTCGCCCGCGTCGGTCATTCATTACTCAACTTGCCTGACACGCCCTTCGCCCTTCATTTGTTATGTTACATAAAAATTGAGCAACAAATGAAAGAAACAGGGATTGCATTCATAACTTAGCTCATTAATAAATTCAATTTTCATTTCGATTTATTTTACTTACGCACGTAGGTATGTTACCTATTCTTTTAGTTTGTGTAGGTATTTGATTAAAATTTACAAGGGATGAAAATGTGTCAGCTTTGGCAGATAAATTCGTGACCCATTCACTTTGTTACTCTATGAATGACCAAAACATGTCTAAGAAGACGGATACTGCTGGCTGTACGCTTAAGTATGGCAGTGAATATCAGGGTTTGGAAGAAACTCTTTTTTCATGGAAATACAGTCATGGAAATGAGAGGCCGTGTAGCTGAATTGCCATTATTGGAAAAAAATCAATTAATTTACTCAAGTAACGCGCACTTATTTTTATTACATACATACATACATATTGTCACGCCTTTATCCCCGAAGGGGTAGGCAGAGGCATTTTAAGCGCCGTAGTCGTTTCTATTCTAGAATACGTAGGTCATGAAATAGTGAAGTTTTTTCAGTATTATGAAATACTAGGTGACACCCCCGGCTTCGCCCGTGACCATTTTTTAAACTCCCGTCGCACCAATTTAACCCCGTCGCTTATAAATTCTACAAAAATGCTTAAAAGATTCCCCGATTTGTCAACATTTATGATTACTGCTCCGCTCTCCAAGTTAGCAGCGTGATGATATATAGCCTATAGCCTTCCTCGATAAATGGGCTATCCAACACAAAAAGAATTTTTCAAATCCTACTAGTATTTCCTGAGTTTAGCGCGTTTAACCAAACAAACAAACCAACAAACAAACTCTTCAGCTTTATAATATTAGAATCGAACAATCAATTAGTCTACTAATGAATTAATCAATCAGTCTATTGCAGTACACTGCCAGCAGATTCATATGTGAAGAATTGTTCATT
Organism: Thumatha senex; assembly: GCA_948477245.1. Taxonomy (NCBI): domain Eukaryota; kingdom Metazoa; phylum Arthropoda; class Insecta; order Lepidoptera; family Erebidae; genus Thumatha; species Thumatha senex. The sequence continues at coordinate 13,434,365 of OX419735.1, forward strand.
CAATTCAACATAGGTAGGGTAGGGTACCTTCTGTCGTCTGGCTTCTGTTTCATTAGCAACATATTCTATTGCGCCATCCACTAATTAATGTCATAATTAAGAAATCCTAGGTAGTAATCAAACATATAAATTAGCTGTTTTATTTTTTGTTAACAATTTTTGCAAGTTGTGTTGACGTCTGATAATATTTTTTGGAAAGGAAAATAAATTTAATTAATCTCGATTTACATTAAACGTAGACAAAAGTAAAGAAATACCGTGTGACTTTACAATTGACACTGGCAAGATGAGATACATAGAATAGGGGTTTTCATTCGTACCAAATAGGCAATAAGTTTCATAACTGTATGTAATTTTAGAACACTGTACTTCGTGCATTCTTGATTCTGGTTGGTAAAATCCATGAGCCACCGGTACAATTTTTAGTTTTTCTTAGTCTACTACTACAATCGTACTCCAATAGACTTCTATCGGTCGGTCGATATAATTATACTAGCATAGCGTAACCAAAACGATAAGTGGTTACCAAAGAAATTACATATTCATAATAAATACAGGTTATTGACTGCCTCGGTGGCGCAGTGGTAGTGTATGCGCATGCCCTGCTGATGGCCCGGGTTCGATTCCCGAGTTAGAAATATATAAATATGTCTATCAGTTGTCTAGATCCCATATACTCCTACCACAAGCTTATATTAGCTTACTTTGGGCTAGATGACGTCGTGTAAAAAATGTCCCTCAATATTTATTATTATTAAGGAGATGCAGCGTATACTGCATAGTCGCACTGAAGCAATTCAATTTTGCTTCTACAAACATCACTAATAGGCTGCAGTGGGTACCTAAAATGTAGGTACTTAAAATAGTCCTAAAGTTGGATTCCAAATTTAAATTTTAATTAGGCCGGCCGGAGTGCAAAACGCACAACGTTCTGTCACCAAACTTGTATAAATAACCCTTTTACGACTTCTACGTGTGTCATTTACCTTATTCGAAATTGAATATTATGGTTATGATAAACGGAAAACGATCTTTAAATCAATAAATTGGAACTAGTCGTGTTGTTCATTTGTATAATTCGTGAATTGGGTTAGTAATAAGTCAGTCAATGCCACATAAATATGTTTTTACCGACGAACAGTCCAATTTAACCACGTCATAATGAAATTAAGTAGTCTACATGGCTATTGAAGTCATGATGAAAGTAGTCATTTTGGGAAGTGGGTGAAATGGGAAGTAGTCAATCTGAGAAAGTAGTGATTACGGGAAGTGGTTGTTATGGGATGTGGGACTTTTGGGAAGTGGACTTATTACGAAGTGAACATTATGGTACTAAACGATAAATTATTTGCGATTTCTATTCGATATGCCTATTAGTCTGTAAGCCTTCTTTAAAAAATATTAATAAATGTAAATTATTAGGCAACACAGTGATTGTGCATATTATTGCTTATTCTTTTTCAATAATAATACTTGTACTATTCCACAATATTTTAATAATATAGTAGATAAATAATATTGTGGAATAGTACAAGTGTTATTATTGAAAATGTGTAGCAAGTTCCACCAAGTGCCATCAATCAACAGTATAAATTATTGCTTATTCCTTCCTCATAATACAATTATAATATTTCAGGAGAGTGGTTTATCTCGGTACTATAATGATAACGCCGATAATAAGTGTTTCGCGAAGCATAGGACACTGATAACAGCTATCATTAACACAGAAAATAGTGTTTACTATGAAATATTCGATACGTTTAGACTTGGAATGGGCAATGGTTTCTACTAGCTTCTTACATAATTTTCAAATTTTTCTTAAATTTACTCATCAATACATCTACTGAATGGAGACTAATTTTAGATGGAGCCCAAATGGTGGAAGTGACCAAAGTTCATCCTTTGGGTTGCGTACCCACTAACCGAACGATGTCCTTCAATTTGTTTATTGCCGGGAGTGACGTGTGAGCATACCTATTATCACAGATAATGTAATATAATTCTTATACTATTATGGATAACCTTTTAAAACAATTTGTATGCTAACTTTCACATAACTATTTTATTAAATGTCACGGGTCCAATCCCCGGCTCGAAGTCTTTTTACACTTTAATAAAATATTTATACCTATTTTGATGCAATTTTGTGACTAAGTAATGAAACATACAAATTAACTAGTACTCCTAGAAAGAATAAAAAAAATACTAAGCGATTTTATTTCAAAAGGCATTTAAGTAAATACGTGCTTTGAAAGTCACGTTAAGCCGTTGATATCGGATGACATGGCATTCTTTAAGCCGAGTTGAAGGCCTTATGGGCGGCTTGAAAATTTTCAACAGCAGGTAGATAGAACTTGCGTCTGTCTATTTCAACACAGCAATGGGCTACTATTACGTGGGATAGAAATGTCCACGGTGAAATGTGGGCGTATAATATGCCTCTGCCACCCCTTCGGGGGGAAGGCGATTGATAAACATATTTAAGTAAATATTATTCTAAAAACTAATTGAATTAGGCGTACATGGCGGAAATCCATTTTAAAAATCTATATTTATTTTCTTTTATTATTCTAATATCCTGCGATTTTTATTTAATATATCAAATGAAACTGTACTCTATACAGTAGCCGAAATATCATTTGTCAAGAGTAAATTTATTACATAAAGTTACAACTTCACTAAATCAGGTAAAGCTTATAGATTTTCTCTACAAATGACCGCTAAAGGCTCTCAAGTTGTAAACGCGACCATTAATATTGGTATTATGCAAAAGTAGTGCAAATACAAGACGTTGGTTGACCCAGGGAAAGCTCGCTTAAACTCTACTATCAACATCAAATGCTTTGTAAATAGTGAATAGCGTGATTTCCATTCCTTTTGCTACCGCATGCGATTGGATTTGTTAAAATTTTATCAAATCTAAAGCATCCCCTTCTATTCTATGCAAATAATTTGAATTAAACATATTACAAATGCGAAAATAATTGAGTTACATTTTCAAGGCAGAACTACAATATGGAAATTGGCTAAAAGTCAGGCTGATTACTAGAAATTGACAAAGTTTTCACAACTAAAGGTTATTGTTTGTTATCAATCACGCCTTATCCCCGGAGGGGTGCAAGAGGTATATTATACGCTCATATTCCGTCGTATATATTCCTGTATCCACGTACATAGGTGGTGAGCCCATTGTTTGACAATGGTGAGTTATTTTTATTGTATAATGAAAATCCTGTACAGGCTTCCCTGTAGCCGAGTTTTTAACCTACACCTAATCGGTGAAATATTACATCGACTAATAATGCTTCGGTTATATGTACTGTCGTTGAAATGAATTTCGGTAATAGATTTTTCGGTGAAACGTTACATCTTCTAATTAAAGCTTCGTAGAAATAAGGCATCGTTTAATTGAGTAATTGATGAATAGTTTTCGTTGAAATAATAATCGACCAAATGTCTTTCGGTATTACATAGGGAACCCCCTGTAAGAGAGACTCACGGTGAAATGTGGGCATATAATGTGCCTCTGCCACCCCTTCGGGGATAAAGGTGTGACTGATAAATATAAGAACCAACTAGTTGAACTAGGTATAGTCAAGTCCACGATTATGACATCTAAAATCGAACTCGTATGCTATGTTATATTTTTACAATTTTTCGTGAAAATGTTTCACAATATTTATTTATTTTATATAATTAGTTTTTATTTAGTTTTATTATGGAGTTAATGTACCTAATTGTTATGTGATTTTGACAAATTACCGTCAAATAATAGATAATTAACATTTAATTACTTTAAAGTGGCTTTTTTTTGTATAAATAGCGTGTTAATTATTTCACGTTTTGAATGAGAGCTAAGCTAGCTAGCTATTCTAATCACCATTGCCACTTGATTTGATGAGTTTCTAATGCGCCAATTTCTATTAATAGTTGTATTTAAGACCCAAATTTTCAAACTGTAAACTTTTTGTCTGAAAAATAGCGGTAGCTAATATCGCCTTTTAGACGAAATCCCATTACAATGTGATACTTGTCAGCGCGGTACAAGCGATTTTCCCATATTGGTAATTATACTAACCTGTTAAATGTAATAAATTTACGTAGTTATCACAATATGGGCGTTTTATATACTGTATTGCTTGTAGAAGACAAGCTTACTATGAATTTGTGGACTCATCCATGTGATGTTCTCTCACATCTCAAAAACGGGTTAACAGTTTTAGGATTATCGAGTTCAGAGGATATTCTTAATATTTTTTATAAGGCAAGCAATACAGTCTTTTTTCTTATAAGGCAAGCAGTACTGTTAGATTCAGCTTGTTTAAAATAAAATAATTATTTATTCGTATCTACCACAGCGACGTTAAGACATTGATGTTTTATACGATTTCATTTTCTAGACAATTTTTTTTGTGAAGTTATTAGTCTAGATACAAAAAAGCTCATAATAGTTGTCACTATATCAATGTTTCTTAACAAGAAACGTCATAGTCTGCCCATTAATCTCCATATAATTAAACGATCAAGTAAAATTATATTTAGATCAGTAAACGGGGCCAAACCCACGCTACGCGGCGCTTCGTCTCGCCCTCGGGGACCACACTGAAAACCCCGTGAAAGTTCAAAGAATTATATCTGTGTCATGTCTCGTAGTCTAGTAAATCGTCTTATCGCGTGTCACAATATAGTTGACACGAGCTTTAAGGGCCAATTGACTCATACAATCTGTGTTAGTCTTAACCATGTTTACTTTAAATCATTGTTTATTTATGGTTGATCTACTAGAAATGATTTGTTGCAGCATTTTATTGATTTATTCAATTGATTTTACTCAGTATTTTCCAGTTGCTCGAGGGCTGGAAAGTGTGCTTAGGTATTATGAAAGGGAAACAGCTAAACTAATATGGAAAATCGTATTTTTGTTAGAAATACTTTTTGTTGGAGCAGATCCACTCACACACACACACATATGTTATTTCCCGTTCTTTAATAATATTTAGCCTCAGTTTTTGTCAGGCGCTGGATTGAGTTACCTGTAATACCTCTGTATGAGCTAATATGCCATTTTCGAAACATTAGTACACATCAGAGAACAAATATTACTTTTATTGGTTATGGTTGTTGGTAACACCAACAAGACTTAGATGTTTTGTCTTTGTTACAATACCTTTTTTCTATCTCTTACGTGTAATGGCGGCATAGTGAATGCTTTGTAAAACGTACGTGTCTCCCATATTAAATTTAATTTCTACCAGAAAACTGTTTTTTTTATCTTGCTGCCCACGACGCACCTGCAGACTCTGAGTGGTTAAGGTTCTTACTTTGATTATTATCTCTCTGTATGTTAGTTTAGCACTGTTGAAAGCAGGGAGCAAGTGCAATAGAATCTATGAATAATATGCTGGAAATTATTTTGATCCCTTCTACTAGGTCTGATAGCGGTACCACAAAACCATTAATGAGTGAACCTACTGGTGAAATCGTTGAGGAAAAATCTCAAGGCTCATTAACATAGTAGTAGAGCTAGTCTAATCATAATTGGCGGTTGTCTCTCACTGTGTGGTATAAAGTTGCGTTTGCGCACCATACGTGCAGATTCCGCCCGAACTTCGTGCGTTCAGCCCCCGCAACCAACGCGCAAATAAATTGCGTTCATAATATCGTGCGACATCAACCCAGCCCCACCATAATTAAAATTTGCATTCTTGCAGTCTGATTGATAAATTTGTTTATTTTGTAGGTGGGACTTTGTGACTCAGAATTGTAGGTATATTTTCTATTCGCGTATTTGTTATGATTTGCGTATTAATAAAACGAGTTTACAAATATCATCTACGCGTTAAGTATCCATTGCTTCAAAGTTTTTTTAATTTGTAGAATGAAGACAGTTTTATTTTATTGAATTGGTGTTTTTTTTGACTGCCTCCATGGCTATTTACGTTTTTTATCATCGTGTGGATAATAAACATATTTTGTTACCTTAAAAATAATATTTTTACTTAAATTTTAATATTAAGGTGATTTTTTTTATCTCGTTTTGGATTCGAACCAGCGTGTCTTGTCGTAACTGACGAATGAATCTACCCCTTTACGTCGTAAGGCGACGTAACAGAGATGGATTAATTCGTCAGTTTCGAGTAGGTCTCGGTGTTGTAGTTGGTAAACGCGTCTAGTGCGTTGAACCAGAAGACGCTGGTTCGAGTCAAGATCGAACTGAAAAATAAAATTCTACGTCAAAATTTAAATTTAGAAAAAGTTAGCATACTAATTGCTTTTTAAAATTGTTTCTAAGAAAGTAATTGTACCTATATTTATTTTGACGGGGATAAACGTGGTTCTGTTTCATATTTTTTTATTGTCTGACGTTTTAATCATGTTACACAGAATGTACTGGTAGTCAAATTTTGGTTGAAACGCCGGGCATCCAAACGATAACTAAAAAAAATATGATAGAAAAAGGGAAACTTAATATAGATAATATATTTGTTTTTTTCATTAATTGTATTTTTATTAAGACAAATTAGAAATTTACAACTACAACCCCATTTATTGTAGCGCCGCAATTTCAGGGCACACCTCTTTCCATCTCCAATAGTATTGGGATTCTTGGTGTTGAGATCTCTAGTGACGTCCAATACCGAAGTCATTTAGAGGACAAGGCGATGCTGGCGTCCAAAAAGCTCGGAGTGCTCAACAGGGCGCGGCAGTACTTCACTGCAGAGCAAAACCCTGCTCCTCTATAAGTCGCAAGTGCGGCCGCACATGGAGTACTGCTGTCACCTTTGGGCTGGTGCGCCTGAATACCAGCTTCGACCTTTTGACTTGGTAGAAGGGCGTGCTATGAGGATTGTCAACGATCCTTTACTAGCGGGCGGTGTCGAGCCCCTTCGCGACCGGAGAGACTTTGCCTCCTTATGCGTGTTCTATCGCCTGTACAACGGTCTGTGCTCTGAGGAGCTGTTTGATATGATGTCCACGGCTACCTTTTATCATCGCACCGCTCGCCATAGTCAGGGTGTTCACCCTCACACTTTGCGTCCGGAGCGCACGCACACGGCTAGGTCCGATAGAGGCTTTATTCCACGTACGCTTAGATTGTGGAATGAACTCCCTGCCTGGGTTTTCCCGAACGTCTACAGTATGGGGTTCTTCAAAAGGGGTAGGGGAAGGTTTATAAAGGGTCAGCAGCGCGAGTGCTACACCTCTGGTGTTGCAAACGTCCATAGGCTAAAGTGACCACTTTCCATCAGGTGGGCCGAACACCTGTCTGTCACCTTCTATATATAAAAAAAAACTTACAGTTACTAAATAAATAGATATATACATTTTTTTCCATTATTATCCTATTGAACCTCAAATCAATATAATGGTTTGAGTGACAAGCATTATACTACTGCCTGTTGCACATTTTTTATTTCAAATTATAATGGTACTTATAATGGTACTTATAATAGTACGAAAAGATCTTGAATGAAAACAAACATCTCAAATTGATGCTGCCCGACAGGATTTTCACTTTCAGTAATAAAGACCAAATGATGAGTAGGAATTAAAAGATTCATTTCGTTCAATATATTTTTCAATATGGCAGTCCATTTTTGAACCGGAAGAAACATGATCCGATAAGTTTTATTATTGGTTCATCATGGATGTATTTTCTTCTTTGTTTTTGTTATAAATATTTTACTGCTATTTATTTATTTTTAGATAAAAAGTATTTATTCTTCATTTTTAGACCTTTTTAATATTTTTTTCGTTTGCTAAACTGCATGCTAATTTGTTGTCAGGTCCCTTATAAAATCAGTTTTTTTAAGACTATTTACACTTTTGCATCTGTATCATCGTACCTAGTGTAGCCGCTCCAGTTTTGGACGGGTATGAGAATACGAAGAAAATGTAAGTGTAAACTGTCAATGTAAACTGATACCAATGAAATATTTTTTATTCAAAAAGTTTAGATCTACAATACCTATAATGTAGAGATATTTATGCTAAATATCGTTAAGTGCTCTAAAAAAACTCTTGCGGAAGCTATCTCGTTTTTAGTTTCATAAAATTGTATCGGAATAAAATTTGTTGACGGACGCAAATGCATACCAAAAAGTATTAGGTATAAAGTATAAAGTTTTCAGTTTATAAATTTAATTATATATTTTTATTATTGCTATATCTCAGAAAAATAATTCACTGTAATTTTTATTTATGTGGTTGTTTTAGTATTTTGAAACTAAGAAAAAATATACTTGACAAACAAATTAAAATAAATAAAATTGTATCATTTCGTCCTAAAGTTCGCCGAATCTATATATGATACAATTTTTTTTCTTGATCTTAAATTGTTATATATACGATTTTCCTCAGTACGTCACAAGTCGTACAAAAATACGTGGATAGTCTAGACATAATGCAGTAATTATTTATCATTAGCTACTTGGCTACTATCTTTTTAAAACGTAACAATGACTCTATACATCAGTTACACTCTCGCGCCAGCCACGAGACTAGCTGCAAGACTAGCCGCGAGCCGCGAGTGTAAACGCAGTTTTATGGTACATATACATTAGACCTCGCGGCTCGTCTCGCAGCTCCTCTCGTTGTTCGCGCGACAGTGTATTGAGGTATTGAGGTATAACAAACGTATTACTTTGACAGCAAGTAATGTACCCTCATTTGTTATTTTTTTCTTAAATAAAATCTATGTCGTGATAAATAATTAAACCTACTTACTTGAAGTAGTAAAAATGCTACGTATTTTTCGTGGTTTGAATGCGATATTTGTTTGCAAAATATTTTCTGTTTTATGAAGTGCAACTGTAAGACACCCTCACTTCACAAGCATTCTTGGAATTAGAACTATCTAACATTTTTATAGGATATTTTTATTGAGTAAATTGGCTAGGTTCCACTATACATTCGTATATATTTTGTTATGACACATAAAGAACTATTAAAAGACCGAACCGCTATATGAGTTGCACTCGCAATTTATCTACGAAAGTGTATATGCACACCAAATCTGATGACATCTCTCCCAATATGGTGGCGAGCGTCGGTTTAAGTATACCTTGTACTACTTAAACTGTCTACACGTCGTAAAACTGTCTCAGTATAATAGTCTTCCAAAAATTATACGAAAAAGAACACGGACGGATCATTTAAAAGCTCAATAAGGAAGAAAAATGATTTGGTATGATTTTTATGGTTTCTACTAATTAGTTCGACAATGTAAACGGCCTTAAAGCCGACTTCTTGCATTTTAATCGGAATACACTGGAAATAAACATATATAAGTTGAATTATGGACATATAGAACTAGAAGAACCAGTCACAATTGCGACAAGCAGGCGCCAGTCCCAGTCAATGAAGTCTACAATAATAAATAAAAGTTGAGGGAAACGAGACTCTATTAATATACAGAGAATTTATGCTCGAAGATACGAACGTCACAGTCGTGTTCGTTTGTTTTTAAATGAATTACAAATTATATTATCTCTTTAAATGATAAGTCTACTCTGCATCAAATATGATAATGAATTTTTTACATCAAAACTTTACAAAAAGTGTTGAATGGGCATACCTATTTTATTGTGATTTGACACAGACAAACTGTATATTATTATATCTAATACTATATCACTAATACTTTTAAATAATATATCGAATGTAAATTATTGGTACTATTTCGGATTTTTTTTTAATACATGAGGTTGTATTCTACGTTTTTCTAGATATTTTTCAATACATTGAAGCGATAACACTCTAAAACTTATATACAACACTGTAGGATACACTTAAAATAATGGTAAACTCTTTATAATATATTGTTAAATATTTATGTCTACTTTAAAATGGATAGGACAAAATGGCTTATCGATTGTTAAGGACCACCAGTGAGAGAAGTTAAGCAGGCCTGTCAGTAACGCGAATGGATATGTCTGTGGGAGCCGGAAGGCACTTGGCGCCGATGTCGTCAACCTTGCGATGCATATTCTGTGTATGTAATGTAAGCGAGGACGATTACACTCCAGTACAACCACAGTTCAACTATAAAACGGCCTATTGATGTGATAATATCTACGAAGTTTGCAAGAAACATTCACCCATGTGGCGCCGTATCCACCCGATCAGGATGCTGATTACTTTAAGTATAAAAGTCAATTAGAGAACATTTTGTGATTACATTTTCAATGTCTTTTCATGTTTATTTCCACTATGCAGATTATATTGGTTCATCAGTAAACCTTTTAATACTCACTCGATGTAGTATTAATTTACATTCATTAACCAGTTTGTTCATCTTGCTTGGATCGTATTCAAACCTATCTACATGTTTTTTAGAGAAGTAGATACAATAATAGGTACTACATAAAATTAGGCCATCCGGAAACAACGTAATTTTAACTTAAGTCAATGTTTTAGCTGTTTAAGAACATCAATAAGAAACAATCGTATCAACTCTCTGTAGGTATATATGCTAAAATGAGAAAAAACTAGCCCCAAATTTAGGTAATATTGCAATAGGAAGGAGGCAATTAATGATTTTTAAGTACATACCTACATATTTTGGGTTTGAGGGGCCCCATCAACATCTTTGAGGCCCGAAATTGCTACAGGAATACGAAAGTACTTTCGCATTCCTGTAGCATTTTTTTCTGTAGCGTTTTTCCTCCCATCTGTATTCAGGGGGACTCTACTTCGCGGGCGTGCGTCTTCTGCTCCTTTGGCCCACCTGACCCCTCGAAAAGCCCCATCCCGGAGTGTTCCTTTGCCGGCTCGCAGTGACTTTATCTCGGGCCTATCTTGCGGTCCCTACCATAGTGACCGAATAAATTCGCGCTGTGTTTTATGCTTCAACACTCGTCATTATTTTAAGTTTTTTTTTCGAATTCAAATCATTTGTTTTTGCCGAAATGGTATTTCCTCCTTGATAGCAACGTCCTAAAATTGAGTTTTCCAGCTGGACAGGCTAAGCGTGGTAGACTAAGGTCAATAAAACTTCATAAACAGATATTTTTATCTATGGTAGACCGTGAAGAACTTGCCACTTGAACTACTACAGTTTTACAAAATTCGGATCAGTATATCAAATAATTCATCGGATCTGCATGCAACTTGGCATGGACAATCCTTGATGTTGACAACAACTTTTGCGAGGGGATTTTTCGATCAGGGGAAATGGAGGAAGGGGAGGGCAAATGGTCCCGTAGTGGTTGGCAAGAGCGCTCAAAACGAAAAAAATAAACAAATTAAAATAAAATCTCCGAAGTCTACGGTTCACAGAACCACTAGTATAATAAAATATAAAAACTAAATTCACTTGTAGGTAGGTACTTATTTATATTTCATGAATTCTAAAAATAAAGTTCAATATTCCAATAAAATAGTAATTAATATTTTAAATAATGAAAACTAAACTCACTTGTATATTATATTTAATGAATTTTACAAATAAAATTCAATATATATACAAATAAACAAAAACTAATGGAATTGAATAGTTTTAACTTTAAATCCATAATTTTATTCAAAAGTAAATTGGACACAAAATTTAATAAAGAAATACAATGATTAATTAAAAACAAAAAACGTAAATTTGTATTAATAATTTTAATTTATTTTTAAAATTCGTGTATTTGAAAAACAGTAGGTGCGTAGTAATGTCTCTCTATAATTCAATGTTACATACATATTGTGAAGTAGGTATACATAAATACTGATGAATATTTATGTGTGTAACTTGAGCCGTGTCCAGGTGTGAGGGATACATAGCGACTTATAACAGTCCTCGCCGGTCAGTCTGGTGGTTTTATTGAATTAATATTATTAATTACTGTGCGACAATGATGTCATCGTCGCAAGAATCTATCTCAAGAAGCTTCTAGAAGTAATTTTCTTAATTTCATTGTAAAAATTATACACTCGGAAAGCTTCTATTACTAAGAATATTAAGATCGTGTCAGTTATGGCGACAATAATAGTAAATCTTTATTAATTAATATTAATTATTGTATTATGATGATATCACTGTCATAAGAATTTATCTCAAGATACTTCTAGACGCCATTACGTTATCTTCATTGTAAAAACTACACAAAAAACCATCGCCTCTAAGAATTTTGAGAATATTGCGAAAATATTTACTAAATTTTGTTGTATAAAATAATTATAATTTTTATTATGCAATGAATTCGAAGAAGCGAAAGAAGTATGCATGGATCGCGAAGCCTGGCGATCTGTCCTCTCTGACTACCCCGTCAGGGATACAGCGTGAAGATAGTTAAGTTAAGTTTTTTTAAATATACACACAGTGTAAAATCGAGGTTCATACCTTTTTGATGACTGTTTTAATGTTTTTATAATTATTTTATGGCCTGGTTACTAAGACCTTTTAGCCAAATCTTATTTATTTCATATTTCTTCAATTATTTTATGTTATTGATGCCCTCGTGGTTCCGCGGACTCAGTGTTCTGTAAAAGATCACTGCGTTAAGCTACTTTCACTATGTCTTTTCACGGATGGGTGACCACTTTGTGGCATTTACATTTGTGAGCGTTTCCGTGCTTCGGAAGGCACGTTAAGCCGTTGTTCCCGGTTGCCAGTAACATGGGAGTCGTTAAGTCAAGTTGAAGGCCTTGAAGGGCTTGAAAAATTTCAACAGCAGGTAGCCACAACCTGCGTCTGTCTATTTTAACACGGCAACGGGCTCACCGCCTATTACATGGGACAGGAATAAACATGGTGAAAATGGAATTATAATATCTATGCCTCTGCGACCCCTTTGGGTATAAGGCGTGATAGATAAATAATTATTATTTTGTTTTAATTTAGTCCTGTCCAGTCCTTTCTCGATGTCAAGTCCAGTCCTAGGTCCTGTGTCGTTGCTCCATTAACGTGGTAGAAGCGTTATTGAGGCTTTCAGTAGAATTTATGCGGCAAGATGTAAAATAACATTTCACTGCAATATATCACTGTCTTTCACAATAGATTGTTTAAACAACTTTTATGTCTAAGAAACTATCATTTTTACACATAAAACAATGTAAATGCACTAGTTTTGGAAAATAATATACAGCAAGCGTCTGGTATTCGAGAAGTTCCCGCGCAAACTCCACACAGTGTAAAATCGAGGTACCTACATACCTTTTAGAAGACCGTTTTAAAGAAGAGTTCTTTCCATAGAACAAACAAAGAGGTTATTTCTATCTGTACTCCTGATTGTTCTTAAATTTGAATTCGGACCTAAAAAAAACATGGTTTTTAATCATGAATCACGAATCATTACGTAACAAACGGATGATAGAATGTATTCAAAATTGTTTGCTCTCTCTATAAAGTATTACGGTTATCAGCTATGTAGGTAACAGATTATCTCTTGTTATTTATAGTGGTTAGTAGAAAGAAAACAGCGATATCTCAGCAATAAACATGTCTTGACGTAGTGTTTTTAAAAGCGCCTGTACTATTAGAAATTAATTTTTAAATGAAAAGGATTTATCTATCTGCCTACATTCATCCTACTTTTTATAATATTATAAGAGTGGAATTTGTATGTTTCTAGGTACTCAATCACGCTCTAATCCCTGAACCAATTTGGCTCTACTTTTGGTACTATAGTATACAGGTAGCTGACCGATCAAAACATAGACTACTTTTATCCGACTGCCTATCCTTATTGTGGCGCGGTGGGAGTGCATCCGACTGCTACGCAAGAGGTCGTGGGTTCGATTCCCACCCAGGATAAAACTTTGTGTGTTGAGCACGATGGTTTATTCTGTGTCTGGGTCTTATTTATCTATGATATGTATGTATTTAGAAATATATAAGTATGTTTATCAGTTATCTGGTTACCATAATACAAGCTCTGCTTAGTGTGGAATCAGATGGCGTTGTGTGAGTTGTCCCAATAATATTTATTATTATCCTCTGTCTCTTCTTCTCGGGTATCTCCTTTTTTTTTTCTTACGAAGATACCCGGTCTTTTGGTAGGCTTACATGGGGACATAGTGGTCCAACACGCAGAGGCCCTTTGAGAATTTATTATAATTATTATAATCCCACGAAAAAGTTCCTCTGGCAAAACATATGCGGGATAACCTCAGAGCATATAATAATAGGCACCAACTATTATTTGTTCTCGTGCTAGGCAATGGACTCATAGTGTGGGCGTATAGTAAGCCTCTGCCAACCCCCTCGGGGATAAAAGCGTGATTATATGTAGGTATGTATATGTCTTATTTTGTACTGAGGGAAATACTTTACCATGCAATCGAGCCGCGTTCATTAGCTTGAATATTTTTAATAGTTTGATAGGTTATTTATCGCGATAATGTACCGGGAATTTAAAAAATATTAACAGTAGGTTAATAAATTTACTACTGTTAAGAAACTGTTGTCACATAGATACAAATTCCTATTGGAGGGACAAAGCCCAACAGTTGTTGTTAAGCTGTTGTATACTTATATCATTATCAGCGTGAGAAGTCTCACAACGCAATACAAAACTTATAATGCAGAATTCGTACTAAGAATATAGATTTATTGCTCTTCCAACAGATCGTACACAGTAGAGTTTTATAAACAAAACAAAGAGATGCTGAAATCTTGCAAAATCCATGTCGTAGTTAATAGATTTGTAAATACAATTTTGGTAAAAAATATTCCGACGCCATTTTAACACCATAAACCTATTTTGTTACACCAACATAGGGCTCCCGAAGGGCTTACTCTCTTGAAGGGCTTACCCGGGACTTCTGGCCATAGACAAGTGGAAGGGCACCGTCTGGTTATAGTCGGTAAGAGTCCGGCATAGCATCCATAAGGATTTCCGCACGTTAAAAAAAAACTCCAACATAGGGACACGAGCCTCTTTAAGAACTCACACGTGACCACCGCTGATTCATAAAGATTACCGGATGTGTTTATTAATCGGGTAATGACTGTTTATTCAATCGAGCAAGTGAACAAATCAATATGCTATAGTAATTCTTATTAGCGATGACCGACACCTGTCCGCGATACACGATACTCTACGCTTTACATAATATGTGTGCTCGCCACAGCTGGTTGACTTACAACGTCATCACACCTCAGTCCCACCATTATTACCTCTGATATAATTATGTGGAAAATTTACAGACATGCGATGTTTTTACATTCACGTTTACCTACAGTGTCTAATATATAAACTACTTAAAAGAGTCATTAAATCCTGCTTTAGTAGTCTATTAATCCTAAAAAGGTATATTATCTATTGAACGGAAAAGTAAGTATAGATGTCTAAGAAATTGGATGGAGTGTAGGTTTTACTTATATTGAAATAGAAAAAATAAAATCCATTAGGAGATAAAATCTCATTACCGTTTTATTGCTTGATACTAATTGTGTCTTTAGTTAAAAATAAGAACATTTAGTGAATGTAATATAGGTAGGTAACGATGTGGGTTGATATCAAAACGTCACGAATCAATGTACCTATACGTAATACTATGTGCACGCCAAGGGGCGGCACAATGAGCAATCATTCTGTGTGTAAGTGTGTGTAATGATACAGCGATCAAAGCAAATTGACTGATCTGCGGTGAGCGTCGCCTACGCAATATAGACGGTCGCAGACGAACCGCTACTGTACTGTAACAATGCTGTACAGTACGGACTCATTGCAGAGTGGTCGTAGCCTTGAACTGTATACTACCACACCGGTGATCTACACAACTATCTATAGGTACCTATACATAACAGCAGAAACTGACTGACTGATCGATCTACGCACAGCTGAAATTGCCTGTGTCTATAAACATCAATTTTTTTACAACTATTCCTTAAGCGACTTAAAACATAGACATATTATCACGCCATTATCCCCAAAGGGGAAGGCAGAGGCATACTACACGCCCACATTTTACCGTATGCACTTTACACTTTGTGTTAGTAACTTAAGATTGAACTAAATAAAGGATTTTTTAAATATTCATTATTTATAGGAGTGAAACGGGGTTACAAAGTAAACACAACCTACTTTTAGACTTTTATTTTTAAGGCATTTTAAAAGATAGAGACAAACGGTTGCGGTATTTGATTCAGGATACCATGAATACGAGTATGCACGATAGGCGATTTTGAAGTTTTTACCACTTCCGGTTTTGAAACTGGTTTCGGTTTAGAAGTCGTCTAATGCCTTCGCTGCGATTGTAAAGTGCGTGTTATTTGTATGTTCTGGGATCAAGTTCCTGTGGAAAACGGTTACAAGAAAACTTATAATACGCGGGCGGAGTTGCGGCGTCCTCTAGCAAAAAGATAACCGATTGAAATAACATCGACTTCTTATACGATTGTGATACAAATTGTTTATTTGCCATTAATTTTAGATAATAAATTATAATTGCTGTGGTAGATCGTTGAAT
The DNA here is from genome assembly GCA_948477245.1 of Thumatha senex. Lineage (NCBI taxonomy): Eukaryota > Metazoa > Arthropoda > Insecta > Lepidoptera > Erebidae > Thumatha > Thumatha senex. Next base: position 13,450,766 of record OX419735.1, read on the forward strand.
AATTCCACACTTGAAGGCGAGTGTAAACTAGTCAGCCAGTCAGCGTGTCTGCAGAGTGCATGTCAAAATATTCTGCTTAAGGCTAATTCAGAACGAACAATTTATGCACAGCCCACGCCCGCTGAAATACGACGCATGCCTCTTTCAACCCTTTTATGTAGGCGATTTATTGAGGCGACTTGCGCACGCTTCAATGATCGGACCATATTCTTCTGGTTTGACAGGCAACTCATACTTAGTAATAGATATTTATTTTATTGTACTAAAATCGTACATATTCTATGATTATTTACTTTTTAGTATCCGCCGCAACTTTAGATCTCACAGAAATTAGTACTGAATCACAACCTTTTATATAGATTTTGTGATGATATGTGATTACTACCTACTAATATTTAATTTATAAACCGTATGCAATATAATCTTTGTTGACTTAACAATATATTTATGATAAATAAAGGAAGCGCTCTTGGTCCCGCGGACTCAGTGTTCTGTAAACGATCACTGTGTTAAGCAATTTTCGCAATGGCTGGTCACGGGTGGGTGACCACTTTGTGGCAATTACATTTGTGAGCGTTCCCGTGCTTCGGAGGGCACGTTAAGCCGTTGGTTCCGGTTGCCAGTAACATGGCAGTCGTTAAGTCAAGTTGAAGGCCTTATGAGCGGCTTGAAAAAATTCAACAGCAGGTAGCCACAACTTGCGTCTGTCTATTTCAACACGGCAATGGGCTCACCACCCATTACGTGGGATTGGAATACATTTGGTAAAAAGTGGGCATAAAATATGCCTTTGCCATTCCTTCTGGGATAAGGCGTGATAGATAAATAAAATTTATGATAAATTCAATGTGTGTATAGTGGCTTACATTGGGTGAATTCCGTAAACAGATCAAGAAAGAAGTGTAAGACGGGCGTCACCAATACTTCATTTCCCTGGCGAAGCATTGCTGGCTCATCGCCAACGTTTCCGAGAAAACGAAAGGAAGGTTACGTGATGTCTCGCCTCACTTAATATGCCTAAATCATGTCAGAGATAATATTTTATATAAATAAGTAAAAACGTACATTACGGCGGACGTTGAAAATACGAAAGGGGCTGTGGAAGCGGTGGACCAGGCTGTGTCACCTCTCATCATGTCTCTTAACATGTTGCCGCAAGAGGTAGTTAATAATTCACTTTTGGCTGACATGAAAATCAAAAAATAAACAAATACTTATTTAGCATCATACATAATTTTCGCTTTTAATACATTTGACGGTTCGCACAAATTCGCAATAAAGATCAGAAGTAATATGTTGAGTGTGTGCGTGTGATCTGACGCCATTTTGTATTGTATATTGATTGTTGCATCCTGAATGCGGGTCAGTATCGCATCATTGGCGTCAGCCGTCACCCTTCTTCCTCATTACATGTGACGTCGACATGTGAACATTGACACCGTCTAGTTCAGTAGTGGATAACATGTACCTCAAATATTCGACAGTAAAATAATTGTATATTATATTTTTTTAACAGTCCCATCCCATTTGGCAACTGTCAGTTGTCTGTCATCGTCTAGCAACGGTTTGAAAGCGATGATTTTTGTTTTAAATAAATTTAGCAACAATGTCTCCTCCTGTAGATTAACTTACACGTAGAGTGTTTTCTCGTGCAACAAGATCAACCGTTATCAGTACACTCGCGAGTGAGGTTAATTAAATAGTTCGGAGAGGAAGATAACAGTGACGCCTCTACCTAGAAGCCGGGCACCTTATCGACCCGATGCATCTCATACTGAATTCAAGGTCCGCAATTTAAGGTCCGTATTCCAGAACGTTTCTCAATACTCAATCAACGCTTGAGGCTAGTTTTTGCCTTATAAATACTACACTCAAGCGTTGATTGAGTATTGAGAAACGTTCTGGAATACGGCCCTTACTATTTGATATCAATCGTATATCACTTTATTTAATATAACATTTTTCGATTTGACTTTTCGAGATTTTAAACAGATATTGGGTAGTATTTTGCAAACAGAGATTTTAAAAAAGTAGTCTAATCAACCAATAAACTCAAGCCTTAACTCTATGATGAGATGCATTATAGCTAATAGCATCATGAGGCGTTGCGTTCTTTTCCTACTTCCTCAAATTATCTTCTGATTAATTTCGTTGCGGGTTCCAAGACATGCTATGCTAACTTCTTGAGACTTCACCGAGATCGAGCTCGGTGTAACTTTTCTGGTGTTTTAGTCATTGCTGTAGATCCTGGTTTACAGGAGTCACAGTAATGGGAATGCGGGTGGGATTAGTCTCAATAAAAATAATCATAATAATAGCATCATGACTGGGAATCATGTTTAAATCTATGTTTGTTAGGTACGAGTACTAGTTAATTGCATAATGCAACAAAGCATTTTATCTGTTGTTTCTTCTCTTTTATATTGGCGCTCACTCTCTGTATGACAATATATATATATATACTTTTAGTCACTTCACTTTGATGAGTTAATATTAAAAGATTTTCAAATAACGCATGCACTTACGTGCTATGTTCAAATTCACTTGTAATTTACTGAAATGTGGAGAGTTTCCATACAATAAAATCCAATTAAATAACTTACCAAAATTACAGAAATAATATTTGCATAGGTTGTGCTGTAAAGTGTAATTTTACACGTACTCGCATCTTTATTCATATTTTTTGAATGCGATGCAATTTTATTTTTAGATGTTCGCTCACGAGTTCGGTATGTAAATGCAACTTGTTAACCCGTACCTGCTCAGCCTCTGTAGCCGCTAAGTTATAAATCAAATAATTTGGAGTGATGCAATAAACGCATGTATTGACACGTTAGTACGAATAATAATAATAACTATTTAATAATAATATATTAAAAAGGCAGACGCCGTTTTCATCAAAAGCTTAAATCACCCAATCCATTTAACACCCAACCCAATAGCCCATTTCATAGTTAGCACATTTCACAATAGTTTAACTCCCATTGGAGGTGATCCATTACCGTTCTTCTACATAAGGCGGGCGTGGACTATCTGCAGTGAGGGTCCCATTCCCTATTAAATTAAAATTCTCAAAGGGCCTCTGCGTGTTGGACCTATGTCTCCATGTAAGCCTACCAAAAGCCCGGGTATCTTCAAGAAAAAAAAAGAAGATACCCGAGAAAAGAAGAGACATAATAACTTTATAACTCCCATTGGAGGTGACCCATTACCGTTCTTCTACATAAGGCGGGCGTGGACTATCTGCAGTGGGGGTCCCATTCCCTATTAGATTAAAATTCTAAAAGGGCCTCTGCGTGTTGGACCTATGTCCCCATGTAAGCCTATCAAAAGTCCGGGTATCTACATGAGAAAAAAAAAGAAGATACCCGTGTAAAGAAGAGACATAATAATATTATAAAAATAATAATAGCCTATTTATTTCTACTACTTTTTTTTACATTAGTGCTTATTTGAGTTTAAATTAATACATGTATGTGCGCAGTAATACACAACATAATAAATAAATATGCCTATGTTAATCTCTAATATCTAATTTATAGTAGTCGCCTCTGCGGCGTAGGCCTCTCCCAAATACTTCCATATATCCCTTCCCCGAGCTTGTCGCATCCAATTAGATCCACTTTGTTGACTGAAAATGTCTCTCCATCTTTTCCTTGGTCTCCTTTTTATCCTTTTACTATCCATTGGTGTCCATTGCGTCAATCTTTTAGTCCATCTATTGTTCCTCATCCTACAAATATGTCCTGCCCAGTGCCATTTGAGTAATCTTATTCTTCTTTTAACATCTATTATTTTGGTTTTCCGACTGATGGTATCATTACTAATTTTATCTGATAGCTTTACTCCAAGCATACTTCTTTCCATTTTACGCTGACATATAGCAATTTTTTCTTCTTCTTCTTCTAATTTTAATGACCACGTCTGGCAGCCGTATGTCAAGCATGGCAAAATTGCTACATCGTATAGTCTTTTCTTTATATTTATGTGAACATTATTATTTTACATTATTTCTCTTAATCCCCAATATTTTTTCCATGCTATAGCCATTCTTCTTTGTACCTCTTTGCCTATGTTATTCTCGAATGAAACTAACTGTCCTAGGTATACATATTCTTTTACATATTCAATTATTTTTCAGTTAGTACGAATATTAATTGTAAAACAATCTTAAAATATTGTTTTTAAGAGATCATTTAATGCTGTATTGTCGGTGAAACAAAACTTGCAAGCGTACGACAATGAACCATTTAGCTTGTTAAGAAGGATGAGTGATTGTCATTATTTAGCGTTCGTTGTTGCAAAACAATGTTACTTTGCATTCATGGGACCAAAATTAGTAATGAGCACAACAGATTTTTAAAAAAATTAAGAACTGTAAATAAAGGACATGGACTTTTTCATATATTCATCATAATATAAAAGCTTTGACAATGTGCACAAGTGTTGCAAAGTCAGATCAGGTGATAGAGTAATTTTTGTTACATTCCAAACTTGACAGATAGCTCTATTAAAGCCACTACTATAATGAAGCAAAAATTTTAGCAAACCTGGTCATGAATACGATGCTGTCCTTATAAAACCTTAAAAAAAATTAAAAAATTAAATTAAAATTAAATATCCATCACGCCTTATCCCCGAAGGGGTGGCAGAGGCATATTATATGCCCACTTTTCACCGAGTGGATTCCTGTACCACGTAATAGGTGGTGAGCCCATTGCCGTGTTGAAATGTACAGACGCAGGTTGTGGTTTGAATTTTTTCAAGCCGCCCATAAGGCCTTCAACCAGGCTTAACGATTGCCATTTTACTAAGAAACCGGGACCAACGGCTTAACGTGCCTTCCGAAGCACGGAAACGCTCGCAAATGTAAATGCCACAAAGTGGTCACCCATCCGAGGACCAGCCATAGTGAAAGTTGCGTAACTCAGTGATCGTTTACAGAACACTGAGACCGCGGGGCCACGAGCGCTTCAAATAAAAACATTACCTTATAAAAATGAAGACTCTTCTTCATGTTTTGACTTAAGACTTAGAAACAAAACACAAATAGTGAAGTTTTAAAGTAGGTACTTAAATGGCATTGTTCAAACCAAAAAGGCCTAAGGAGAAAAATAACTAATCAGTGATTGAATTGGACTTGTCTCGATAGATGTCAGTCATATAACTGATATGTAACCCGGTAATTTATTTGAAAATTCTGATTATTATAAATTGTATTTTTTGAAATCCTAAATACAAAATTTAGAATTTCAAAACATCGAACAATAAAATGTAAGATTCATAATATTTACGTCTGTGGCAACAAAATTGGGAAATCCTCATATTAAAATTACAGTAATTTTAATGTAAAAAAAACTAAAACTCCAAGTTTAAACATGGTTTCTTTTAAAATTTTACTCAGTCGCAGATCTAAGTTGTTCTCAGCATTATATTTGTTTTTATAAAATATAATTATTTAGTTTTGGTATTTGCCAAGTCACCTGGCCGCTTCGAATGCTCGGTTTGTGTAAGTAGATGGGTAGACAAAAGACCGGGGAGCCAAGTCTATTCTTTCAATTACGTCAAAATAGAATCGAAATCGTCGCTCAATAGAAACCCGATGGTACAATTTAGACAGCTTTTCGTAGTCTACTATTACAATCGTACTCCAATAGACTTCTATCGATCGGCCGATAGAATTCTACTAACTAGTAGCTGCTATTTAGTTGCAATTTTGATAGCCTACTAACATTACAAAAATTATACACATTAAAAAAAATGACAAATTAATAATAATTTATATTTGATGCGAATTGAATAAGGTAATTGATTGGTATAGACGTACTGTTTGTGGCACTGTTTTTAATTAGCTGTAATGTTACTTAGTAATTTCCTTTACAAAGTGATAAAATATTAAGAATAAAATATTGTTCCAGAATGCCTGTTCGGCAAGCAAGCAATGGAGCTGGGTTCAAAGTGGTTTGCGGATTTGGGCCCACCATTTGGAGTGATGTACTGCATCAAATGTGAGTGTGTTGCGGTACGTATTGACACATCGAATATCATGCTACATATGGGGCTCTACTCTCTTTCTGCGTAACTTCTTTTTTCTCCGTTTTTGAATTAGCATATTAGTCTATCAATAGACAATTCACATTTGAAAATATAAGTTTAAGTTTCGAATTTTAAAGCAAGAAGTTTTAGAGCAATATTAGTTAAAAATAAAAAAGAAACTTGCCTAAAATGTAAGTAAAAACAGTTAAAACTTTTGTTTTAGTTTAATTTCAGTAGCCCTTCTGGTCTTCCATTCAAATAAAATAAGTATAATAAGTTTAAAAACGTAGACGATGTAAGCATGTTTTGTTCAATGATGACATTAAATTCCGAAAATGTTTTCGATAGTTGTATTCCATTCCATGCAGAGATCTTTGCTCCTATTGATGCTAGCCATTGTCCAAGTGTGTCTTCCACGCCACGAGCGCTTCAACTTTCACGAGCGTTATTTGCGCAAAAGAGAAAGAGTGGAGGCTTATAGGTAAGAAGCTAAGAAGTACATTCGCACTTATTAAGCCAGCAGCAGCAGTTACCCATCAGCAGTCCCAATCAATGTCCTAATAAGTGTGAATGTACTTCTTGGTTCTGTTTTTTTAGGTTCTAAATTTGAATCAAAAAATTCAAATTAAAAATTCCATCTCTATTGTAATTCATAATTGGACGGTGGATTTGCGCGGGATCTTGGTAAATGGCGGCCGCTTGCTGAATATTATTTTCCAAAACTAGTGCATTAACCTTGTTTTATGTGTAAAAATTGTAGTTTCTTAAACATAAAAGTTGTGTAATCGTGCTATAGTGAAAGACATATATATTGCAGTGAAAAGCTATTTTACAACTTGTCGTGCAAATTCCACTGAGAGCCTCTATAACGCTCTACCACGTTATTGGGGCAAGGACACAGGACCTATGGCTGGACTTGACATCGACAAAGGACTGGACAGGACTAAATTACAAGATAAGATGGAAGAAATATTTATAAAAAATAAGATTTGGCTAAAAGGTCTTAGTAACCAGGCCATAAAATAATTACAAAAAAATGAAAAATTGGATGGTTAAGATTTGAAAAAGAGAACATTGGTTTCATTTTAATTATTTTTCAGGTTCAAAAGAAGAGACGCGTGATTGCAAAAGTGCACTGTCGGAACATCAAGAATGAGTGCCCAGAACCCTCTTGTGATACGCCAGTACTTTTGCCAGGCAGATGTTGCAAGACCTGTCCGGGAGATATGAAATGTAAGTAAATCTTTTGTTAAAAGTTTTTGAATTGTTTTGAAATTGAGTTGTTTTCTTGTGTAAGCAAGTTTGGTTCACAACCATAATAAGATCTTAAAGTCGATTCTTTACTATTATGAATGTATAGAAATAACGAGTCTTGGTTGCAATCGAACAGTTTTAATACATCAATAAAAGGAGGTTTTAATACATCAATGAGTTGCGGCTAATAGTTTAATATATTAACTAAAGCTACAATTTTTTTATAGTTATTGTGATAAGTTATGATAAGTAATTTGATAATATCGTTTGGCGATAGCAAAATCTCTTTCTCTCGAAAAGAGTTTCCCAAGAAAATACGGGTAGTTGTATAGAAAGTTAATGGTCAAGTTAAAAAAAACCGAAGCAAACCTGAATTCCCATGGAATAAAACCGAATCTTCAGGTTAAGATATCTTTCTATTTTTAGTAATTAGTTTAATCGTAGCTTAATTTAAATGATTGTACTTATAACTAGGTACAACACATACTGAGCAAATTTCGAGTGTCTATAGATATTGAATTATTGAGGAATAATTGACGACGAATATATATATTGTGCGAGAGTAGAGAGTAGAAGGAGTCAGGGTAGGCCGAGACTTACATATGAAGACTACGTGAGTAGATTGCTCAAAAACGGAAAAGTCAAAAGTACTCGGATACCCAGACGTGCGTGTATGAAGCGGTTAATGAATCTACAGGAAGCGAAAGAAGTATGCATGGATCGCGAAGCCTGGCGATCTGTTATCTCTGACTTTCCCGTTAGGGATACAGCGTGAAGATAGTTAAGTTAAGTTTTTAAGTTACAGATTATGGATAATCATAGAGATATGAAAATACGCACAGTAAACAGGAATAATTAACAATATACATCAAACTTTGCTTCTTTCTCTACGTGTTCTCATTACGATACATTTTATGATACGACTGATAAAATATAGGATCTCATTGTAGAGGTTAAGTAAAATATATAAAACCAGTGTAATTAGAGCTCACATGACGTGATGGCAGTGATTTGATCAATTTAATTTCTTCGATAATGATGTCATTTTTACAATCATGTTCGTGATAACAGCGCTGATGTCATTCGTTCAAAGATAAATATTTGATATCTTTGCAAACAGGAGCGGTGGTTCAATAGATTCAATGGATAATTTAGCGTTAATAGGTAGTACCTACGTATTTAGTTAGCATTTTTTTTTATCTATATTTGTCTTAAATCGATTTACAAATATTGTCATATCGATTACTGGACACGTACACCATCGGTAACAGGTTCGTGAGTCACTGGCCATCTGTCGCGAAAACTGTCCACACATGTGGAAATCGACTGAACGACATATAACTTTATGGATTTTTTGCAAGTGTAGTCGTTTTGATGACCGCTATTAATGTACCATTTTGGTGTGACCTGCTTCGCTTTTGTAACTCGACACTGGGACAGTTTTTTTTTGACATTTTGTTTAATTGTCGAAATATTATAAAAATTATTGAATTCATTATACATGTAATTATGTCCTTTTCCACTTTATTAAAAATGTATGAGAAATTTTGCAAAAAAATTGCTTTAAAAATTTATCAATGTAATTATGTGTCTTTAGATATGACAATTACTTGGGTATAGTGAGTGATTTTCGATTTCACATCAAAATGTAAATGTGCGACATTCTTGATCTTTAACGCTCAACTTCCCATTAAGCACCTCTTTCTGGAAATGGAATCGGTAAATTTGCAGTCTTTAAAGGATAATTGCAGCCACATATGAAGGTATGCGTGTGTGAAGTGACAGGAACTGGCGATGACAAATGATCGCAAGAGCGGCTGTTCTCAAGAGAGATTCTCATCATTATAAATTCGTTTAATGTAGCAAGTATACTCAGATGGTTTGCAGGCATCCACCTCACTTCATCATAGCCTCCTATGGAATTTACGATCAATTCACTACCGCATTTATTACTGGTGTGACGTTTTGTTGAATCCTGGTTATCTGTAATGACTGAAAGTGATTTACGAGTTAACGTAAATCACTTTAAGTCGCATGCATCAAGCGCTGTAATACACTGTAAAGTAGTGGGTCGTGGATCTTAGCCGCAGCGGCGACGTCGTCGACGCCGCGTCTGCCCGCTCGCCTTCTCACATTGGGACTATATCCAGAGCATTACAATGACATTACTCAGATGCACCGGGCGGTGATGCAGAAATGGCACGCGCTGCAGCGCCCTTCCCCCTGCGCGCGCCTCTGCTGCAAATATAGCTGCTGGTGTTGGTTATTCCGGGCGCGGCCGTCGACCCGTCGCCGCGACGCCGTCTGCTCGCCTTTTTAGCGAACACTTACAACATACATTTTTTGCGAACGAATAACGTCGATGTCAACGTACGCGCTCTTTTCACTATATACTCATATTTATTCTTAGAAAAAAATAATGTGATATACTCGCTCCAATAAATGCTCTGCCAATGTGTCTGACGTTAAATAGGTTCTCTTTGGTCTATATTCATTTGGGTCTACAGCCGCTGACATGTAAACACAAACATTTTATATCACGCTAAAAGCGGCCGCAGTGAAAAAGTTCTACATAACGTTTCTATCTGTAAGGTAGTTCGGTGAGCTTAGCCCTGGTACAATGAATTTAATTGAAATTCCAACATAGTTTATAAGCTCTAAAGCATGGCGGGACTCTAAGCCGGCCGTAAAGTCTATCTGAGACTCATAACTATAAAACGCATCAAATCTGATTCACAGTTGCCTTTGTGAGGAGTTCAGTTGGCCGTCTGCCGCCTGCCGCTGTAATAATCAGTTTATCGTGCTTTTAATAAACCCCAGGACCATATGAAGACAGTAAAACGGATAATTTTTAATTGAATCTCAGCCAGGTGTTGCTGCAATAAACTAAATGAATTTCATGCCTTTAGACAGGCAGTCGTCTGTTATGCGAGTGGAATAGGAATTATTTCAATGCCAATAAAGATACTTCAAAGAAAATCAACGCATTTTATGTTTAGAATCTGCTGCTTTTAATAAGAGCGAGTGATAAATTGTGTCAAAGTATTTTAGTTCAGAAATTTAATTTATTGAACTAAAGTAGGGGTAGACCGACATGAAGACCACGTGAGGAGATTGGTAAATGGAAAGGTAAAAAAAAAGTGCTCGGATACCTAAACGTGTATGAATGAAAAGATTAATGAATCTGCAGGAAGGTAAAGAAGTATATGAATACTTCTTTACCTTCCTGCAGATTCATTTCGCAGAGGTTCGCAAAGCATCTCCGTCAGGGAAACAGCTTGAAAATAGTTGGTTAGTTTTATTTAACAGTAAGACTAGTTTGAACTAGAAAACAAAACACCATATTTAACCCATACACGCTGATCTCGACATTATTAGCAGATAATACCAGTACTTCGTGACTCAATCTCCACATATAAGGACACTCACTGAGCTTCATTCAGTTCAATGCGTACCTAGTAACCTAATTAATCGTATCACCCACGTATAATGGTTGATAACATTAATTGTTTACGTATGAGTACTTAATCATGCACTTAAGAAAAATTGCAGCTACGAGTATAACCAATAACCTCTGATGATACGAGCACCGCGTGATTGTTTGCGTAAATGAAATGTACTACACTAGCATGATTTATCATTAATCATACAATCACATCATCGGTCCAATCTACCGATTTCTTTTAGTTTTGACTGTGACGCCTGAGTCTCGTGGTTACCGTCTCTACTCACCTTAGCCTATGGACGTTTGCAACACCAGAGGTGCAGCACAAGACCCCATTTGAAGAACCCCATATTGTAGACGTTCGGGAAAACCCAGGCGGGGAGCTCATTCTACAACATAAGCATACCCGGAATAAAGCTTCTATCGGACTTAAACCGTATGTGAGCGCTCCGGATGCAGTGTGAGGGTGAACATCCTGTCTATGGCGAGCGGTGAGAATATAGAAGGTAGCCGTGGGCATCATATCGAACAATCCTCAGAGTACAGACCGTTGTACAGGCGATGGAACACACATAAGGAGGCGAAGTCTCTCCTATCACGGAGGAGGTAAACACCGCCTGTTAGTAGAGGGTCATCCGTCCAGTAGGTGTTGGGGGACACGTCCTACCTCACCTTTGCCAAATCGCCGTCGTCACACAAGTAACTCTTCTGCTCCGTCTGCCGTGGTGTTGATTCTTGCTCTTATTGTTCTTCTCTTCATCTTAGTGCATTCCTTATTATTTCCAAATCATTATTAATGCGTTTGTTACTCTTATCATTACTAGCACCCACAACAATGTTCAACAATAGTTTTAAAAACTTAATTTTTACACTGTGTCATTTAGTCCAAATTAAGGTCTTTAGTAATTAGCTAGTGGTATAGGACCAAGACAACTCAAAAAGAAATAAATAAATATTGTTGGGACAACTCACACAACGCCATCTGATTCCACACTAAGCAAAGCTTGTACTATGGTAACCAGATAACTGATAAACATCCTTATATTGACTGCCTCTGTGGCGCGGTGGGAGTGCATCCGACTGCTACGCAAGAGGTCGTGGGTTCGATTCCCACCCAGTATAAAACTTAGTGTGATGAGCACGATGGTTTGGTCTGGGCGTTATTTATCTAAAATATGTATGTAAAGTGGTCACCGTAGTCTATGGACGTTTGCAACACCAGAGGTGCAGCGCTATCACCAGAGGTGATATCACATTGTTAGTAGGGTGATGTCATATTAATGTGTACTGTACGTGTATTTATTCGTATTAGAAACTTGGTACTTAAAAAATCTTTCATAAATTATTAAAGTCTTTAATGCCAGGTTAAGGGTGCGTTCACATTTTAACGATTATACAAATGAACAGCATCGCGCTACAACGCGCGATGTAGCGTCACCGCAGCGCTGACCACTCGATCACGATTCAAAAGTGTGTCATTCAGTGTACAGCAAGTGCTTTCGAGGAATTTGTTTTGTGCACGCTGATCTCGAGTACAATCGACGTTTTATTTTTGTGAAATCAGTGTCTCTCGCTGTAACGCATTCCTCGGCGTATTAATTTTGTTTCAGTATTTCTCGCCGTTTACTGCGTAAAATGCTTTGATGTTAAAATACTTTATTTTCGCAAAATTCGCTACCGACGTGATATCTAAATGGGCAATCGTTAGTATGACATATCTTTTAGCATGCTCGACAGATAATAATGATTAAAAATTTGAAAGTAACCTTAAACAACAAGCAATCTTACAGTTGTTTAAGATTCAAACTTATTGTTCTGTAATTTTTCAATACAAGTTTCATTAGGATGAAAGTCAAGACTAGCCCACCTTAATTTATCACTAATAGCACTGTTTTAGATAATTCACTCAAAATATTTATTTATTTAAACTTTATGCACAAACATATTGTACAACGGCGGACTTAATGCCAACGGCATTTTTCTACCAGTCAACCTTAGGGTGGTGCAGAGAGTAGGTGCATACATTGTGAAAAATATACAATGGCACATAATTCCATAGATAAATAATCTCCCTACTGTTTTAATTTCGCAATATTCTTTCGTCCCGTTAACCCGAGGGCAGCTAGCGGAACCGTGCTGGCTATGATAGCGGCCGTCAATCACAGGCCTTCGTCTCTGCTTTTCATCAGGCGGGTGACGCCATTATGTTGTGCGAAGTATAAAAAAATAAAAAGAAACACCAATAAATGAAATCATTCTATTGTAGTGCCCTGCTGGATGAAGACCTTTCGCATTTGGGGACTTTTGAGTTAATTACTTAGGATATCACATAAAAGGGATCGTTGAGAAAAATATCCACATAATAAGTTTTGATTTATAGTCTACTTTGAGACTGAATTATTTGGATTCAGTTCAATGGCAATGGCGTTTACAAACAAGAGGTTTCCCACAGGAACTTGTACCCGCGATAAAAAGTAGCTTATGTGTTATTCTGATGTATAAGCTATGTTACTGTAAACTTTAATTAAAATCTATTCAGTATTTTTGACGTTAAAGAGTAACAAACATCCATACAAACTTTCGCATTTATAATATTATTAAGATAGGTAAGGTTTCGGGGATAAGGCGTGATGGGAATTTTTTTTATTTTTATTTTTAAGATAGGTATTAAGATTAGTGAAAATAAGGAAATTTAACTACATTGTCTGTTCTGAGACATGCAGAAGAGTTTTTTATCCGTGTGAATATCCTCATGGGTACCATGCCTGTGTCCTCCCGTCGAAAACCACAGGTTTTCCTTAGATTTGCCTATGGTCAGGAGTTCCGGGTGGTCCTCGATACGATAGCCGCAGGGCTCTCGGCAGAAGGGTTCATTAAATATGTTTATCAAGAAATAATCTAGGCCAGTGTTCAAATTATCTCCCGGTCGCTTTAGAGAAGGTTGACATAATACATGACATCATTCTATTCTTCAGATCGCTGCGCAAATTTCATTGTTGTACTTTCGGCAGATTGACTCTACGTTAATTAGTCATGTTGACATCTAAATAATAAAAGTATACCACACATCTAACCCTGTGCTATTCAAATCTTAAAGTAAATTATCTCTCTCTTCTCATTGCTAAAATGATTTCGCGAGTATAAGGCCGCAGTTTGCTGGAGTTATAAAAACAAGAACACGAATAGTATCGTTATTCGTAAGTGAAGTACAGACGTCACGATTTTCGTAATTTGGTACGTGTTTGTTTGGAATAATGCGAAAACGTACACATGCGTAAATAGTGAACATACGCGATGTGCAAACAAGGCGGGCGGGCGTCGCGACGCTCGGCGCCAACATCGAGCAAGACGTCGCCACTACGAGGACACCCGTTCTACTCACCAATTACTTATTTCACTATAGCCTCTAATTAGAATATGGGGTACCTGTTGTACGTTGAATATGGTCGTACTTAGGACAGTCGTAATTTAAGAGAATTCAAGCCACTTTAGATAGTAATTATCCATAGATAAAATTAATTATCATTCATCAAAATCTGATATTGACTGAAGATTTTATCAGGTAAAGGACAGGATGGCTGAAGTTGTCTGTTTATTATCAGTAATTTATAGTTAGTTTTACGTGTTTCGTATGATAGGTAGTTTTGGTAAAAACATTAGAATGGATTGAAAATAAAGACAAATAAAACCTACATGAACAAAACACTGTTTGAAACAAAGGTTACGTTTTTAAACAAAAAAAATTCGTAGCCTAGCGTATTTTACTTCATTTTGCACTTAAATTTGGTTTCTTAACGTACCAAACGAGCGAATCAGTGATAGAATTAAGCAAATTCTCTTTTCAAGGCAATACGCTTCAAAGAAATGGAACCAATTTTATTTGTGAGTTGTATTAATTTCATTAAGCCATTTCTACTGCCGACCTTCAAGCATTTCTTCGCGGATCCAGACCGTAACAAGGGTAACCTCAATTATTGTCATCTATGTAGACGGCAGATATATTCCAAATTATATCATGACCTTCATCGTCCTTGATGGAATCAATCAAAGGTCATGTCCTCTATTGAGACGCTGAATTACACACATGTAGCAGAGGTTTTATAGCAGGAAAATATCTGAAAAAATGATTTCAGTTTTACTCAAGGTCTATTTATGTAGATCCTTGGAAGCGTATTTTCATAGCTTTTTAGGTTATATTGGCTCACAGCGTACGACGTTAAAACGAAATTAACTCATAAACAATTACATATTATAACAAACCCTACTAGGTAATATTATAAACGCGAAAATTTGTAATAATGGATGTTTGTAACACTTTCACGAAAAATAAAATAAATAAAATAAAGATAGGCTACTTTTTATCCCGGGAAGTTCTGTGGGAGCGGGAAAACTACATCACGCGGCCGCCCGCTCTGCCGCTAAACTTACACTTACACGCGGAGTCTCGGGCGTCAACTAGTGTAAAATGAAGTTATCAACAAGTTATTGCTGCTAATTATAACGTAATTTAATAGCATTAATAATTTAGTCACGAGCTACAAGATGCTTCGCGATGTCAACGTTGTGTGCGATAAATCCTTTTATCTAATCTTTATTGTTATTGTTATTACTAAGTAGATAGATACAATGGAAACGAGCGTCAGAAACTGGCGCCACCAATATACGGGTTAATGTGAGCACGACTGTTGATTTTATTTCGCAGAGTACGACGCGAGTGACATACGCTACAGATATAGGCAGTAAATCAACATGATGGAATATTAAAATTCCAAACGCGCTCCTCCTTTTTACACAAACATACTGTCATTGTGTTTCGATGTTCGGCTGCCGGTTTTAAGTGTTTAATTTATTCAAAATGCAATGAGCCGTAGTATTGAATACCAATTCTTAAGCTTTAGTTTGTAAATAATGGCGCCATAAATTCAATTTGAGTACGATCATTATTTGATTATTTGTAAGTATATCCATAGAGTCTGCGGCGACAACGCCGCAGACTTGTCTTCGCCCAAGACTACCGGCCTCCATGACCGGGGGCCTGAGGACGGCTGTGGGCTGCTCGTCGTCCTTACAGAAGCAGGCCCAAGACGTAGGCATGACATGAAAATGTCACGCACGCCTCATGCCCCAAGAAGCGGGATAGTACCCGAACCAACCCCCCAAAGAAGCGGGATAACACCCGAACCCCAGGTGAGGCCGCGGTGGTAGCCAAAGTCTGCCGGGAGCTCTGGGACATCTTTCCGAGGAGTTACCCGGGGCGTCCGGCAATAGACAGTTAGGCGGGGACTGTGTGGTTTTAGCCGGTTCGAGTCCGGCATGACATCCGAGGGGATTTCCACACGTAAAAAAAAAAAAGTAATTCAAATGACAAAAGACAAGAGAATTCAATACTTAAAACAACAAACCAATAAAAATATTAAAACAAAATTATGCTGTTAAAATAAAATTAGACTACGGATACACAACTATTTGAACACATAAAATTCAATTAAAGAATTAGTTGTTCAACCGATTACATGAGCAAGTAAGATATCTAAAGAACTATGTTACTAGTTCATAAAGATATACTTGCTCCATATAATTTTATTATTCAATGTTAGTAGGTATACGCACATTCGGTAATGAATGGATAACAATATCAAAACATATCGATATCAGGGACTATATATAAAAATAGATTTACAAAGCAAAGTTTATCAACATATGATTGTTATTATAAAAATTACTTGCAACATTACGCCTATATTAATTTGTTTTAATAATATCTTTATTATTTAATTGGTTCAATGTGGATCATGTGGTGCCATCTATGATTATTAAGCATATTTTCTACTTTTTACTTTTAGTTTAACCCATAAAAGATTTTAGATATGTATTTTCGATTATAGAACACTAAAAATTACGATGAGTAACACTGTAAACAGCTCGATTTTGACTTATAAATTATAATGTTTCTGATCATGCTTTTCCAATAGAGTTTAGATGTGTTCCTTAAAAATTGTTTGGAACTTTTTTAAGAGTACTTACTGTTGTAATGATGCCGCAAATAATAGCTAATATTAAGTAATTTTTATTCATAGAATGAAACAATGTTTTCATTCAAAATGTGTAGCAAGTTCCACAAAGTGCCATCAATCAACAGTATAAACACCGTGAATATACAGAACCCTAAAAGTCACTACTGTTGCAGTATTCGGGCGTTGCTTCTGTAATGCGCTTTTGCAGTAGCGTGTTCATCGCTTCTAACAATAGCATGTCATTCCCTATCATATGAAGCCTGGTATTTCTCTTAACCTAACCTATACTACAAGTACAATCAACACATATCTTACTACGTCACAAGCCAGAATAGATTACACAAATACATTAGAAATACAAAAAGAAAGCAACGCATTAGTGTCTGAGATCGCATGCATTCTTATCTTTACTAATATTATAAAGCTGAAGAGTTTGTTTGCTTGTTTGTTTTGTTCAACGCGCTAATCTCAGGAACTACTGGTCGGATTTGAAAAATTCTTTTTGTGTTAGATAGCCCATTTATCGAGGAAGGCTATAGGCAATATATCATTACGCTACTACACTGGGGAGCAGAGCAGTAGTCATAAATGTCGACAAATCGGGCAAATTTTTATGCATTATTGTGGAATTTATAAGCGACGAGATTAAATAGGTGCGACGGGAGGGCGAAATATTCCACGGGCGAAGCTGTGGAGGTCATCTCGTGTAACATAAATGTAGATAATAAATATTGCAAAAACGCATTGATATAGTATCACCTGCCATACCGCTACAATGTAGAAGAGACTTTAAGTTGTAGTTTCAACACATCCGTCGGATATATCCATAAAAGCCAGATATTACTACAGTATCAAAGATTCTTATGCCTCCATGATTGGATAAACTGGAGTGAAGTCTATATTATTAGTTCATTAATATTAATGATAAAGATTTCTGTCCTGCAGATAATGTAAGGTAATAAGTTAAAGGGATTATGCACTTTTATAAAAATGTATGTCGGTTTTAAACTAATAACATACAGAATTTAAATAAATATAGATTTTATTGAAAGATTATATAATTTGTTATTGTATTTGCTACCTACCTAATATTTATTAACAATTAATTAGGTGTATATTGATTCTAGTAAAATACATAATTCCGTAGTATATCTTTATACTTTTCTTGAATTTATTAACTTGTCTCTTCCACTTAATGTTCTTCAATGGACCGACACCGTCACTACCGCGGTATCCCTAAGCAACTTCAGTATGGGTTTCATGAATAAAGGCATGGGAACGCATTTCCAAGGTTGACAATGGTAGGCTATAGTAGATTTAAATAGTTTACTGTTGCTTCGGTTGATTGAGAAATGATAATGCTTATAAATAATTAAAAGTAAAAATAATAAGTAAAAAAAAAGACCATTTCAAAAAGTTTTGTCCATAAATCAGAATGGCGAATATTAAAAAAAAAAAGAAGCGCTCGTGGCCCCGCGGTCTCAGTGTTCTGTAAACGATCACTGAGTTACGCAACTTTCACTATGGCTGGTCCTCGGATGGGTGACCACTTTGTGGTATTTACATTTGCGAGCGTTTCCGTGCTTCGGAAGGCACGTTAAGCCGTTGGTCCCGGTTGCCAGTAAAATGGCAGTCGTTAAGCCTGGTTGAAGGCCTTATGGGCGGCTTGAAAATTTCAACAGCAGGTAGCCACAACCTGCGTCTGTCTATTTCAACACGGCAATGGGCTCACCACCTATTACGTGGGACAGGAATCCACACGGTGAAAAGTGGGCATATAATATGCCTCTGCCACCCCTTCGGGGATAAGGCGTGATAAATATTTATTTAAAAAAAATAAGAGCGTAAAATAGTATTTATCTAGAAATATTAATGGTTAATAATAATTAAAAACTTGTGATCACAAGGTCCAGGACATTACAAATGTTTATTTTTTTCATTTTGTAATATAATGGATTTAGGAAAATAAACTTTCATGTCGTTATTAATAACTAAAATATGTCTGGATTAATTCAATTTGTTCAAATTCAATGCAACACAGTTTAACTTTTTGCTATTAAAATATTTATTTTGGAATATACTGATTTTCTGTGTATTTTTTGTCGAATGGCTCTTAAATTTAGCTTTGACTTAAATATTTTTATGTAGGTATTCATAATAATTCGTCTGTACGCTAATTATATTGCCAATAACAAAAAAAAACTATTCATAAACTATTTCTATTCATGGAACCCTAAATCATTTACATAATGTAATATTAATAATTCAATTTTAATTTCATTGAATTATTATAATTTATGCGCTACTAATGCCGTATTTATACTGCTTTTGAGGCTTCGGCCCGACATTTATACAATCCGGTGTCGACGAACTAATATTGTTATCATTTTATTCATACAATGTTCTAGAAGTAGGTAGAGCGTAAATGCCTTTTACAATGGATTTATACTTACTTGTCATTATATAAATAATACATAATACTCGTAAAACAAGGCCAATTGTCAGGAGATGACTGTGACACTTTTACGTTAATTTATATAAGGTATTAAAATCTCATAGAGATGGGTCTATCTCGTTTTATATGAAAAAGAGAGATTGCAACATATTGTATGGTATTTTGTATGAAGACACATTTTTTATTATATTGAACTCATGTCAAAATGTTTAATTAACTATTAGAGCTGATAGTTAAAATTGTTAGTGTCCGATTTTTATTATATTTTCAATTTAATAAATTGAAGTGGCATAAAATGGCGAGTCTCTTTTTAAAATCTATTATACTCATTTATTCAAGAGAGACTACCTCGGTGGCGCAGTGGTAGTGTATGTGACTGCCGAGACTGAGTTTCCGGGTTCTATTCCCGGGTCGGAACAAATATTTGTGTGATCCACAAGTGGTTGTTTCGGAGTTTGGGTGTTTCCTATGTATTATGTATGTATGTATGTATGTATTACGAAATATCTTAGTATGTTTATCAGTCGTCTAGATCCCATAACACAATTTTACTTTGAGCTAGACGGCGCTGTGTAAAAAAAACATATCCCATTTTTACAAAGTTTGCAAATTATTAAAGATATTTTTATTTTTGTAGACAAGCAGAAATGTAAGCTTTATTTTTTTGTTCACAGTACAAAAGCGAACCTAAAAATATGTAAATTCAAATAATAAAACCAAGGCTCCGCTCGCATTATGAAATTTCTAGTACTTGTTTCCTACAGGAACTTAGGAACACCAGCATAAAAAGTAGTAGTACCTATATAGAGTAGTAAGCTTATGTGTTAATCCAAGGTGTCACCTACCTCAACACCATAGATTATTAAAATTTTTCCAGTCATACGTGGGATAAATTACAAATGGTGTATTGTGGGCGTAAAGTATGCCGCTGTCTACCCCTTCTGTAAAAGGGCGTGACTATTCGTATGTAAATATCAGTATATCTTAACATTATGTATCTGTTTAACCTACACTCATACAATGTTGTTAGTAATCTGATATGTAAATAAGTTGCTTCTTCAGTAGTTAGCTTGTTACTATGGAATAGGTTTTAGGTTCAGTGAATATTTTATTGATATAAGTCGTGATTACTTTATGAGCTAGGTGTGGAACAGTCTCGTGAGGCGTGTATTATGTGCGTAAAAGGTCACAAGCGAGACGCGAAGGTTATTCGGAAAGTAGATTGGCGCCTGGCGGCCTGTCTAAGGAAATTCGGTAGTTTGTATAGAACACAGAATGTTGCTCGTTCCCTCTCGCTCGCGCTTAATATCGACGATAGTAATAACAATACCGCGTGACAAGTTTACGTCAAACTGTATGCGAAAATAGAGAACACAAAAGTGTCAAAATATTACTATCAAATACAGCTAAAATTGGAGCGTAGCTCATGTACATTACATTAGTTTTTATTTCACTTCAATACATGCAGTATATCCGAAGTTATAAAGATGAGAAGGTTTAGTTCATTTTTGAATTTCCGAGATTATAGGCGCGTCCAGTATGACGTCACAGCCTCGCACAGACTGCGACTAGGCGCGGCGCGGCGATCGGCTGCAAACCCGGTTGTCTACATATATGATTACTGCTCCACTGTCCTGGATAGTAGCGTGTTGTTATATAGTCTATAGTCTTCCTCGATAAATGGAATATCCAACACAAAAAGTTTTTTC
This sequence comes from Thumatha senex, assembly GCA_948477245.1. NCBI lineage: Eukaryota > Metazoa > Arthropoda > Insecta > Lepidoptera > Erebidae > Thumatha > Thumatha senex. The sequence continues at coordinate 13,471,679 of OX419735.1, forward strand.
AATTTGGACCTGAAGTTATTGAGATTAGCGCATTCAATTAAACAAACATACACACAAACTCTTCAGCTGTATAATATATTAAAGAGCTCACCCGTGCGACTTCGTTAGCGACGCATATAGACAGATAGATAGATAATATGCTTTATTGTACTTACACTCAAAATAAATAATAAAACAAAATGTACAGGACTTCAGCGGTTTCGTACAGTTATATTGATAATATATTTTTTTAAATTTTCTTTTTCAATAAAAGGTATCCTATGTTACTTCTAATACCTCCAAGAATATGTGTACAAAGTTTCATGATGAACGATTAACATTCAATCTTACATTACATTCACATTTATAGTATAGGTAGATACAGAGTAAGGCGTCTTTATAGAACGCACGCGATTGATTCTTTGCTCTATGGTATAGTAGTTTGCACGTGCGAACGCCAGTTGCGCGGGCGCCCGCGCCGGGTGCTTTAAAAGGAAAGTATCAATTGGTGCGATACTTTATTCTCTTGATTCTGTGAATGGCTAAGACGAGAATATCTGTAACGGTTCTAGGTGTTGGACTAGTTTTGTATTTTGAATATGATGAAGTTGACCAGTGCAAAATTTCTACAGAATTTATCAAACGGCAAAATTAATAAAAATAGCCTTGAACTTAACAGTAAATTTCTAGTGCTTATCTCCCGGATCTTGCTCGACTTTGTTCCTTGTTTCTATTAAGTATAAGTAACTATCCAGACTCCGCACCTTTTTACATGCATAATACATTATGGTTTGCTCTTTCATCCGGAAAACAAGATCCAAGGTTAAGGGCTCTAGGTCCAGAGCTTAAAATCCAGCGCCTGGAATCTGGGTCTAGGGTACACAACCTAGACCTATATCATCTATATCACCATCTAGAAAATTCTATTTTTATCGGCTTTGCGAACATGTATTTAATAATAAATAATTAAAAAAAAAACTAAATATAAAAACATTAATAAGACTATGTCACTAAAATAGACCTACACGACACTAGAGTAAAGGACATAAAGGAATGAATGAATTTATAAATGTATATGACTGAAGTGAGTGAAAAATATTTGAAGTATATTGGCCTCAGGTATCTTTACAGTATGCCTACGTACAAAGCTTTACAAAAGGATAATAAACAAAGAATTTCATCGTCATTACCCAAGGACGTGACACAATCAGGAGAACTCGTAAACGGTGAAGTTAAACGTTAATACATGCAGTTTTATGACATGCGCGTGCGACGCTTATGATGAAGGGTTTGACGCCATTTCCATACCATTTCATTGTTCATAGAAATGTGGCGCCGCCCGTTATCGCACTACGGTATGCGCTTGCGCGACCACTTACTCGTTAATATGCAATTTTATGATCCAAACGCTTTTGTCTCTGCATCTTAAACGCACTTGAATATGAAAAACACATCCTCAACTGCTTGGAATGCTAAAATTTCTCCAGCATTTCTGTTAACGTGCTCGGAATTTCCCGATGAATATTCTTAAATATGCCAGGGAGCCGTTCTACTGTTATTCTTCTTAGGAAGTTGTTCGACAGCATCAATAAACATTGCATTACTCATTATTTACGGTGAGTGCAAAATCAGAAACAGCTGATTCATGAGTCATTTTTGAATGTGAATTAGGTCACAGTAGAATTTAAGTCGATGCAGTAATGGTGTTATAAGATATTTATCATCGCATTCCAGCTTCATCTAAAAATAGTTCGAAACAAAATTCAAGGATTTATATTTTATTACTTTTTTTGGTATTTTGCCTTTTTCAACGTGATGTTATGCCGGTCTCGAACCGACTAAAACCACATACATGGTCTCTACCTGTTTGTCTATTACCGGGTAACTCCACAGAAGGATGTCCCAGGGTTCAGGGCAGAAACAAATTCTTCGACGAAGATTTGAGCTCGCATTTCCTTTTATCTTATCATACTACTATACTATCTTCACGCTGTATCCCTGACGGGCTAGTGAGAGAGGACAGATCGCCAGGCTTCGCGATCCATGCATACTTCTTTCGCTTCTTCAAAATTCATCAATCTCTTCATACACGCACGTCTGGGTATCCGAGTTCTTTTGACCTTTCCGTTTTTGAGCCATCTGCTCACGTGGTCTTCATATGTAAGTCTCGGCCTACCCTGACTCCTTCTACCCTCTACTTTCGTACAATGATGATCGCATCTCCACAGCATTCAATTTACTTTCATGCATCTGCTGACATACCCAGGTTTCGCTACCGTAAAGCAAAGTTGGCACTAGCACTGTGTTATGAATTGCCACTCGTGCTTCTTTTACGATGCTTTGTCGCTTTACTAATTGGGACAAAGCACCGTTAACTTTATTTCCCGCAGCTACTCGCCGTTCTACATCCGAATCACATCTTCCATCCGCGCTAAACATACTCCCTAAATACACAATTTCATTCACTTGCTCTAGACCTTCCTGGTTTACCATAATCTTATCATAATACAGTATATTACAAACAATTCAAATTTTATTTCAGTGGTTTAACCTTGACTAACTATTAACGTCCTACACCCTTATTTTACTAGGCAACGACGCAGACGCACTTCTGCCGTTGAACTATCAACGGGGTTTAGAGGCCAGGCGGCAATCTCTAACAATGCCGAAACACAATCAAAACGAAAAATCAATGGCGAAACGATAGCTGCTCCAAAAGCGCACACCAGGCTCCAAAGAATGGACACCCATCTCATAATTGACCGTACGTAGCGTAAGTTGCTTAAACATAGTAATCGTATACAGATTACTAGGCACGTGGGGCTACGAGCACATCGTATTAATTGTAATATAAATGTATAATATATAAATATTTGTTTCATTCTGTCGCGCTAGAATGTTTATACAATTCTGCGTCGAATTAACGCTAATACGTAATTTACACTCGTACAGATAGAAACTATTATGTATATGTTTATTGATCTACGTTAGTTTAAAAGGCCGATGAGTGGAATGTATAAACAGTAACATTGTGCTTTGAATATATACAAGGCGTTATAGCGCGCCGTCGATGATAGATTTATCCTTAAAAGCTGCAAGAATCTCATGCACAAATTGACTTGTTGATTCTAAGAATCAATTGTAACTGTATATTAACAGATTTGTATTTTGTGTAGTAATAAAGGTTTATTAAGGCCGGATTCGACCAAACACGAAATTACACGAGTGTAATTAGTACGGGAATAATTTTACACCTTGAATTTACCCTTGGGTTAAATTCGTTTACGTTATTGTTATTCTGCGGTTTAAAAACTAATATATTACCGGACCAAACCCTGCGTACTACTATTTAACTAGCTAAAAACTAACGCCATAACAATAAAGTAAAGTCTTATTCTTGTTTGGTCGAATCCACCCTAAATACAGTAGGAATTTAATAAATCTTTTACTAGTCCCGAAGTAAAAGGAATCAATCACCAATAAAGAAAAAAGACTTCCTGGGGGAGGAAGCTTTTTTTCGACTTCACGCTGTATACCATAGCTAGTACTCTTAGTACTCAAACGGTTTTACGTACAGTAATTAGAGAAGGTTTAAATCAGATATCATGGCGGCAGCCTCACGACAATTGTTCTGAAATTATCGGGCCGGAAACCAAGAATCACCAGGTCTATGAATAAACCGTTATATACTTATTATTTAAGCCTTTATCTCCGCAGGGGTGTCAGAGTGTCTTTATCTACTATACACCCACATTTCACCGCAAGCATTTTTGTCATACGTTACAGGTGGTGAACCTATTGCCGTGTTAAAATGAACAGGCGAATGGCAATGAAGTTGTGGCGGCACCTGCTGTTTGTTAGTTATGACCTTAGCTATCAATTCCTATCAGATTGCTGGTGTTTTACAAATGACCCTGTATAAACTGATATACCAAATTAAAATAATAACGAAAATAATCAATTACTTTTATGATTATTATTTAGCCATGCATTCTAATGCGATGTATTGAAAATCTTGGGTGCCTTTAATCTTAACAAAATGTGGTTCGATTTACCTATCTTAAGTTTTGGTAATATTATAATGTGCAAAATACGAAATTCCAGTTGCTATTCAACTGCCCATTGTCTTTTATATGTGAAAAGTTGCAATTGTGTAGCCTTATTGCAAAAACGTATGGGTAGTGTTGCAAAATGATTTTATTTCAATAAATTGAAATAATGTTCTCTTTAGGTGATTCCTACAAATCGGTATCTACAACACTGATTAAAACGAGAAAAGTTACACTAAGCCCGAACTCGGTGTAACTTTTCAAAATGAAGTTAAAAGGATTAAAATGTTAGTTACTTATATTTTTTTAAATACCTATGATATTATTTGTGATATGATGGGTCACTTGACATTTTCCCAGGGAAAGTGTACAAATATTGGACAGAACTATTGGATGCAGAGAAATGGTACAGGTAAATGGTCAGGTAAATGGTCAACGGATGAGGATGTAAAAATGGCAAAGAATGAATATAAAAGGTATAAACGAGTTGCAAAAGAAGTTATAAAAAGAGAGAAAGAGAATGATAGGGATAAATTTAATAGTAGGTTATCTGATAATTTCCAGCAGAATATAAAATTCTTTTGGAAATCTATAAAATCTGTGAGAGGTCAACAAACATCATCGAAACTCAGTAATATCAGAAACCAGGATGGCAGTTTTCTAAAAGGAGAAGAATGTGTGCTAAAAAGATGGAAAGATTATTTTGAAAGCTTATGTGAAAAAGAGGATATGGAAGCACAAACGAGTTCTTGGGAAAGGAATGAACTAAGCAATGAAAGCATCATAAGTATGGAAGAAATTGTGGAAGCATTGAGTAGTATGAAATTGGGTAAGGCTGCTGGATTTGATAGGATTTCTGTCGAGATGGTGAAAGCGGGACATGGCGTGGTAGCTTGCCAGCTGTACCGCCTTTTTAATCTTTGCTGGAGGAATGGCAGCGTGCCAGGAGATTGGTGCAAGGCTGTCATCGTGCCGCTTTACAAAGGAAAAGGGTCACAGCAAGAGTGCAAAAACTACCGCGGCATAAGCTTGCTCAGCATCGTCGGCAAATTGTATGCAAAAGTTTTGATAAAAAGAGTGATGAATGAAACTGAAGGAAAAATGTGGGATGTACAAGCAGGATTTATGAAAGGAAGAGGATGCACGGATCAGATCTTTTCCTTACGATGCATAGCCGAAAAATTTTTGGCAAAATGTCAAAAGGTCTATTGCATATTTGTAGACTTGGAAAAGGCCTATGACCGAGTGGTGACGCATGAACTATGGACAACACTGGCCAAGTATGGAGTAAGCAGTCACTTGATACGAGCACTGAAATCTCTCTATGAGGGCTCCAGTGCTTGGGTCAGGATCAACGGAGCTTGTACAGACTTTTTTCACATTGAAAAAGGTGTGAGACAGGGTTGTGTAGCGTCACCGGCGCTGTTTAACCTATACATGGACAGTTGTTTGAAAGAACTGCAAGAGAGTGCGTATGGTTTAAAAATGAATGAACTGACTGTCAAATGCCTCCTATACGCTGATGACCAGGTAATACTGGCATCATCGGCGGAGGAGTTGCAGTTGATGGTTAACATTATGCATGATACGCTAAAAAGCAAAGGAATGAAAGTGAATGTAAATAAGACAAAAGTAATGGTTTTTGAAAGAGAGGAAAGTATGACAGATTGCTCGATTTTTGTGGAAGGAAAACGAGTGGATCAGGTGAAAGAATTTGTATATTTAGGTTCAAAATTTGTGAGAGATGGAAAGTGTGATTGTGACATTGAACGAAGAGTTTTGGCTGGAAATCAAGTGAATGGTGCCATGCACGCCTTTATGAGCAGTCAGAACGTGTCTGAGAAGGCAAGACTGGCTGTGCATAGAGGAGTACTTGTTCCTACACTCATGTATGGTAGAGAAAGTTGGGTGTGGCAGAAGAAGCATAGAAGTAAAATTAATGCAGTGGAAATGAGAAGTCTGCGGAGTATAGCTGGAGTGAAATTGATGGACAAAGAAAGGAACAGTGTGATAAGGGAACATTGCGGTATGGTAGAAGAAGTAGTGACTAAGATAGAAAAAGGTATGCTTAGATGGTTCGGACACGTGGAGAGGATGGATGAAAGTAGACTAACGAAACAGATTTATCAGAAGAGAGTGAATGGGCAAACTGGTAAGGGGCGACCTCGACGTACATATGTCAATCAAATAGAAGACATTTTGGAAAAAGGTCAGGTCAAGAGTACCCTTAACCGGCGTGTGTGTATGAAAACACTTATGAAAGTGGAAGAAGCGAAAGTTGTATGCCAGGATCGTAGCAAGTGGAAAGCCATAGTCTCTGCCTACCCCGATGGGAGACAGGCGTGACGATATGTATGTATGTATGTATGTAAATGGTCATAGACAAGAATACCGTTACAACATTAGGTTCCACCTACAATAACGCATCAAAAAGTAGGTAAACTATAAAAATGTCAGAATCATATCGTTTAAAACATAAATCATACTAGTTAATACAATAATGTCACAATTATAATTATTAATATTACAAATGACCTAGGATTAAGTACAGCAAAACTGGAGATATAAACACGTCCTTATTTTGTCATCGTACCAAAGTAGGTAAGCGAATTGTAATTAAATCTATAAATCTATTATACGTCGTGGTAATAATTAAGGTAGACATTAATTATCATCCTAATCAATTGATTCTCGTAGTTACAATCACGACCCACGAACTCAGAAACGAACATAAGTCTTTTGAAATAGGTGCCTTTGCCACGAAAATTCCAGCGATTTATCTATTCCACGGAATTACGTATAAATATTAAATTTTATCTATATGGAATTAAGTGGTTATTCACATTGCGATATTAGTTGTAAGGGACTAATATTACAAATTCTTAGGAGGTAATTTATTTATTGTTTTTGTCTAATGTATCTAGGTGCCCTTTTAAACTTATATTTAACGACTTTACACAAGTTTACTATACCACTAGTATGAAATATAACAAAAGTAATATATATTTGTTTCGGATCAAGATCTGGGAGAGCCTCATATTGGGGCATTACCTTAGCTGGGTTGCTAAGAATAGCCCTTAGTCCTATCCTACAACCCGGTTGAGTAGAAGGCGGAACACTGTGAGGTTTAGTGGGTAGGTCGGCCCCTGAAGGGCCGGGATTCCCACACACTGGTTCATTCTTGCTGCCCCTACAGAATGACGGCGTGCAAATGCATTCTTCGAGTCTACAAAAAAAAAGAACTATAATGTTATTGATATTTTAAAATATTTATTACGTCTATTATGGCCCAGAAGATCATGTGTGATCGACAGATTCAGGCGTCACGAATTATCATGTTTTCAGTTACTATGTGATCAAATTCACAAACAGAAGCGTATAATAAAAAATATGTGTGTGTACCTGAGTACACAGGTAAGAAGTGATACTTCTCTACGACATTTTTTTGCAGCTATAACGTTTGTCTCAACGTCGATAAAGAAGTTTCACTTCAATTAAATTGTGGGACACTTTTTTCACAGCGTCATCTAGCCCAAACTATATAAGCTTGTGCAATATGATCGAGACATACCTGTGTAGGAAACACCCAAACTCCGAAGAAAACACTTGCAGATCATACAAATATTTGTTCCGACCCAGGATTCGTTTCCGAGACCTCAGTGCGGCATTTGGATACACTACCACTTAAGTCACCGAAGCAATCTAGTTTCGAATGTAAATTTTAACTGTAATACATTCGTGTACTAAGGCACCCTCAAGGTCCTTTCTTGGTAGAAAAATGTCTCTATGTCTGATAGAGGGACTTAGTTGTATTATGCTTTTCATTTTAAATATTCGTTTGAATTGGAATGCTTTAGCATATAAAACCATTGAAGTTTTACAAAGCAATATTGTTAATCTTTGCTTTGATTTTTGAAGTATGCAGGCTTCGCGATCCATGCATACTTCTTTCGCTTCTTCAAAATTCATCAATCTCTTCATACACGCACGTCTGGGTATCCGAGTTCTTTTGACCTTTCCGTTTTTGAGCCATCTGCTCACGTGGTCTTCATATGTAAGTCTCGGCCTACCCTGACTCCTTCTACCCTCTACTTTCGTACAATGATGATCGCATCTCCACAGCATTCAATTTACTTTCATGCATCTGCTGACATACCCAGGTTTCGCTACCGTAAAGCAAAGTTGGCACTAGCACTGTGTTATGAATTGCCACTCGTGCTTCTTTTACGATGCTTTGTCGCTTTACTAATTGGGACAAAGCACCGTTAACTTTATTTCCCGCAGCTACTCGCCGTTCTACATCCGAATCACATCTTCCATCCGCGCTAAACATACTCCCTAAATACACAATTTCATTCACTTGCTCTAGACCTTCCTGGTTTACCATAATCTTATCATAATACAGTATATTACAAACAATTCAAATTTTATTTCAGTGGTTTAACCTTGACTAACTATTAACGTCCTACACCCTTATTTTACTAGGCAACGACGCAGACGCACTTCTGCCGTTGAACTATCAACGGGGTTTAGAGGCCAGGCGGCAATCTCTAACAATGCCGAAACACAATCAAAACGAAAAATCAATGGCGAAACGATAGCTGCTCCAAAAGCGCACACCAGGCTCCAAAGAATGGACACCCATCTCATAATTGACCGTACGTAGCGTAAGTTGCTTAAACATAGTAATCGTATACAGATTACTAGGCACGTGGGGCTACGAGCACATCGTATTAATTGTAATATAAATGTATAATATATAAATATTTGTTTCATTCTGTCGCGCTAGAATGTTTATACAATTCTGCGTCGAATTAACGCTAATACGTAATTTACACTCGTACAGATAGAAACTATTATGTATATGTTTATTGATCTACGTTAGTTTAAAAGGCCGATGAGTGGAATGTATAAACAGTAACATTGTGCTTTGAATATATACAAGGCGTTATAGCGCGCCGTCGATGATAGATTTATCCTTAAAAGCTGCAAGAATCTCATGCACAAATTGACTTGTTGATTCTAAGAATCAATTGTAACTGTATATTAACAGATTTGTATTTTGTGTAGTAATAAAGGTTTATTAAGGCCGGATTCGACCAAACACGAAATTACACGAGTGTAATTAGTACGGGAATAATTTTACACCTTGAATTTACCCTTGGGTTAAATTCGTTTACGTTATTGTTATTCTGCGGTTTAAAAACTAATATATTACCGGACCAAACCCTGCGTACTACTATTTAACTAGCTAAAAACTAACGCCATAACAATAAAGTAAAGTCTTATTCTTGTTTGGTCGAATCCACCCTAAATACAGTAGGAATTTAATAAATCTTTTACTAGTCCCGAAGTAAAAGGAATCAATCACCAATAAAGAAAAAGGACTTCCTGGGGGAGGAAGCTTTTTTTCGACTTCACGCTGTATACCATAGCTAGTACTCTTAGTACTCAAACGGTTTTACGTACAGTAATTAGAGAAGGTTTAAATCAGATATCATGGCGGCAGCCTCACGACAATTGTTCTGAAATTATCGGGCCGGAAACCAAGAATCACCAGGTCTATGAATAAACCGTTATATACTTATTATTTAAGCCTTTATCTCCGCAGGGGTGTCAGAGTGTCTTTATCTACTATACACCCACATTTCACCGCAAGCATTTTTGTCATACGTTACAGGTGGTGAACCTATTGCCGTGTTAAAATGAACAGGCGAATGGCAATGAAGTTGTGGCGGCACCTGCTGTTTGTTAGTTATGACCTTAGCTATCAATTCCTATCAGATTGCTGGTGTTTTACAAATGACCCTGTATAAACTGATATACCAAATTAAAATAATAACGAAAATAATCAATTACTTTTATGATTATTATTTAGCCATGCATTCTAATGCGATGTATTGAAAATCTTGGGTGCCTTTAATCTTAACAAAATGTGGTTCGATTTACCTATCTTAAGTTTTGGTAATATTATAATGTGCAAAATACGAAATTCCAGTTGCTATTCAACTGCCCATTGTCTTTTATATGTGAAAAGTTGCAATTGTGTAGCCTTATTGCAAAAACGTATGGGTAGTGTTGCAAAATGATTTTATTTCAATAAATTGAAATAATGTTCTCTTTAGGTGATTCCTACAAATCGGTATCTACAACACTGATTAAAACGAGAAAAGTTACACTAAGCCCGAACTCGGTGTAACTTTTCAAAATGAAGTTAAAAGGATTAAAATGTTAGTTACTTATATTTTTTTAAATACCTATGATATTATTTGTGATATGATGGGTCACTTGACATTTTCCCAGGGAAAGTGTACAAATATTGGACAGAACTATTGGATGCAGAGAAATGGTACAGGTAAATGGTCAGGTAAATGGTCAACGGATGAGGATGTAAAAATGGCAAAGAATGAATATAAAAGGTATAAACGAGTTGCAAAAGAAGTTATAAAAAGAGAGAAAGAGAATGATAGGGATAAATTTAATAGTAGGTTATCTGATAATTTCCAGCAGAATATAAAATTCTTTTGGAAATCTATAAAATCTGTGAGAGGTCAACAAACATCATCGAAACTCAGTAATATCAGAAACCAGGATGGCAGTTTTCTAAAAGGAGAAGAATGTGTGCTAAAAAGATGGAAAGATTATTTTGAAAGCTTATGTGAAAAAGAGGATATGGAAGCACAAACGAGTTCTTGGGAAAGGAATGAACTAAGCAATGAAAGCATCATAAGTATGGAAGAAATTGTGGAAGCATTGAGTAGTATGAAATTGGGTAAGGCTGCTGGATTTGATAGGATTTCTGTCGAGATGGTGAAAGCGGGACATGGCGTGGTAGCTTGCCAGCTGTACCGCCTTTTTAATCTTTGCTGGAGGAATGGCAGCGTGCCAGGAGATTGGTGCAAGGCTGTCATCGTGCCGCTTTACAAAGGAAAAGGGTCACAGCAAGAGTGCAAAAACTACCGCGGCATAAGCTTGCTCAGCATCGTCGGCAAATTGTATGCAAAAGTTTTGATAAAAAGAGTGATGAATGAAACTGAAGGAAAAATGTGGGATGTACAAGCAGGATTTATGAAAGGAAGAGGATGCACGGATCAGATCTTTTCCTTACGATGCATAGCCGAAAAATTTTTGGCAAAATGTCAAAAGGTCTATTGCATATTTGTAGACTTGGAAAAGGCCTATGACCGAGTGGTGACGCATGAACTATGGACAACACTGGCCAAGTATGGAGTAAGCAGTCACTTGATACGAGCACTGAAATCTCTCTATGAGGGCTCCAGTGCTTGGGTCAGGATCAACGGAGCTTGTACAGACTTTTTTCACATTGAAAAAGGTGTGAGACAGGGTTGTGTAGCGTCACCGGCGCTGTTTAACCTATACATGGACAGTTGTTTGAAAGAACTGCAAGAGAGTGCGTATGGTTTAAAAATGAATGAACTGACTGTCAAATGCCTCCTATACGCTGATGACCAGGTAATACTGGCATCATCGGCGGAGGAGTTGCAGTTGATGGTTAACATTATGCATGATACGCTAAAAAGCAAAGGAATGAAAGTGAATGTAAATAAGACAAAAGTAATGGTTTTTGAAAGAGAGGAAAGTATGACAGATTGCTCGATTTTTGTGGAAGGAAAACGAGTGGATCAGGTGAAAGAATTTGTATATTTAGGTTCAAAATTTGTGAGAGATGGAAAGTGTGATTGTGACATTGAACGAAGAGTTTTGGCTGGAAATCAAGTGAATGGTGCCATGCACGCCTTTATGAGCAGTCAGAACGTGTCTGAGAAGGCAAGACTGGCTGTGCATAGAGGAGTACTTGTTCCTACACTCATGTATGGTAGAGAAAGTTGGGTGTGGCAGAAGAAGCATAGAAGTAAAATTAATGCAGTGGAAATGAGAAGTCTGCGGAGTATAGCTGGAGTGAAATTGATGGACAAAGAAAGGAACAGTGTGATAAGGGAACATTGCGGTATGGTAGAAGAAGTAGTGACTAAGATAGAAAAAGGTATGCTTAGATGGTTCGGACACGTGGAGAGGATGGATGAAAGTAGACTAACGAAACAGATTTATCAGAAGAGAGTGAATGGGCAAACTGGTAAGGGGCGACCTCGACGTACATATGTCAATCAAATAGAAGACATTTTGGAAAAAGGTCAGGTCAAGAGTACCCTTAACCGGCGTGTGTGTATGAAAACACTTATGAAAGTGGAAGAAGCGAAAGTTGTATGCCAGGATCGTAGCAAGTGGAAAGCCATAGTCTCTGCCTACCCCGATGGGAGACAGGCGTGACGATATGTATGTATGTATGTATGTAAATGGTCATAGACAAGAATACCGTTACAACATTAGGTTCCACCTACAATAACGCATCAAAAAGTAGGTAAACTATAAAAATGTCAGAATCATATCGTTTAAAACATAAATCATACTAGTTAATACAATAATGTCACAATTATAATTATTAATATTACAAATGACCTAGGATTAAGTACAGCAAAACTGGAGATATAAACACGTCCTTATTTTGTCATCGTACCAAAGTAGGTAAGCGAATTGTAATTAAATCTATAAATCTATTATACGTCGTGGTAATAATTAAGGTAGACATTAATTATCATCCTAATCAATTGATTCTCGTAGTTACAATCACGACCCACGAACTCAGAAACGAACATAAGTCTTTTGAAATAGGTGCCTTTGCCACGAAAATTCCAGCGATTTATCTATTCCACGGAATTACGTATAAATATTAAATTTTATCTATATGGAATTAAGTGGTTATTCACATTGCGATATTAGTTGTAAGGGACTAATATTACAAATTCTTAGGAGGTAATTTATTTATTGTTTTTGTCTAATGTATCTAGGTGCCCTTTTAAACTTATATTTAACGACTTTACACAAGTTTACTATACCACTAGTATGAAATATAACAAAAGTAATATATATTTGTTTCGGATCAAGATCTGGGAGAGCCTCATATTGGGGCATTACCTTAGCTGGGTTGCTAAGAATAGCCCTTAGGCCTATCCTACAACCCGGTTGAGTAGAAGGCGGAACACTGTGAGGTTTAGTGGGTAGGTCGGCCCCTGAAGGGCCGGGATTCCCACACACTGGTTCATTCTTGCTGCCCCTACAGAATGACGGCGTGCAAATGCATTCTTCGAGTCTACAAAAAAAAAGAACTATAATGTTATTGATATTTTAAAATATTTATTACGTCTATTATGGCCCAGAAGATCATGTGTGATCGACAGATTCAGGCGTCACGAATTATCATGTTTTCAGTTACTATGTGATCAAATTCACAAACAGAAGCGTATAATAAAAAATATGTGTGTGTACCTGAGTACACAGGTAAGAAGTGATACTTCTCTACGACATTTTTTTGCAGCTATAACGTTTGTCTCAACGTCGATAAAGAAGTTTCACTTCAATTAAATTGTGGGACACTTTTTTCACAGCGTCATCTAGCCCAAACTATATAAGCTTGTGCAATATGATCGAGACATACCTGTGTAGGAAACACCCAAACTCCGAAGAAAACACTTGCAGATCATACAAATATTTGTTCCGACCCAGGATTCGTTTCCGAGACCTCAGTGCGGCATTTGGATACACTACCACTTAAGTCACCGAAGCAATCTAGTTTCGAATGTAAATTTTAACTGTAATACATTCGTGTACTAAGGCACCCTCAAGGTCCTTTCTTGGTAGAAAAATGTCTCTATGTCTGATAGAGGGACTTAGTTGTATTATGCTTTTCATTTTAAATATTCGTTTGAATTGGAATGCTTTAGCATATAAAACCATTGAAGTTTTACAAAGCAATATTGTTAATCTTTGCTTTGATATCAAACCACCTATTACGTGGGACAGGAATCCACACGGTGAAAAGTGGGCATATAATATGCCTCTGCCACCCCTTCAGGGATAAGGCGTGATGGATATTAATTTATTTTTATTTATTTTAACCCAAAAAGATTTTTTCAAATCCGACCAGTAGTTCCTGAGATTAGCGCGTTCAACCAAACTAACAAACAAATTCTTCAGCTTTATAACATTAGTATAGATATTGTCATTTTATATTTAATGATTAATACAAATGTTTATTAGACACCTATAACCAGTGAGTACATCTAATTGTCGGCAATATAAATGTTATATAAGATTATTTATTGCTTAATGAAACTGAAGTACTTTAAAATGGCAGTGGTTAATTTATTTAGTGTCATTTGTTGCGTATTCTAAAAACAGAAAATGTCTAGGAATGCTGAGTGAGGTGTTACATGAGAATGGGAGTCACGAATGGTAGATTGTCCGCATCTATTGTGGGGACTTGTAGGTGCCTTTCATGGTATAATCAGTGGCGTAGAGACGGTGCTGGTTACAATGGATGCCTTTTATTTACCATCGGATGCGGGAACAATGTCAATGCTTTTTTGATGACCGATTGCTAAATCTTATGGCCGTATTTCAGCTTGAGGCTCGTTTTTGCCTTATAATTACCCTTAAGTGTTTCTTGAGTATTGATAAACGCTCTGGAATACGGCCCTTAATCTCTAAAAGAGAGGACAACCCTATTAATATCTTAATATTTTGTAGGCATTGCTAAAACAGAGAAAGAGAGATTACCAGCCAAACGTTACTATGTCTTGTTTATTGATAGTAACGTTTGTGAATACAGATATCACATGTTACTTGTTAAACATAGATTATAAATATGATGGGTAGCTACTCTAGATATCTTAACTAAATATCTATAGTAGCTACTGAACCCTCCACTGCACGTGGCCCGACATCTACGTTACCGATTTTTTACAAGTAGGCAGTCAATGAACAATAAATTACCGAGTCATCAGACTATCGACAATAAAGTCTATTGTATTTATTTGGCAACCATTGTTTGGGTACATGACCTGGCCCTGTTTTAAACAAAGATGTTTAATACTATACACAGATGTGAAACGTCATTGAAAATCGTGTTCTCTTTAAGCACAAGCGCAACTTCTTTCATAAACCCTCCTTTTTCTCCGAAGGGGTGGCAGAGGCATACTATACGCCCACCTTTTTATCATATGCTTAACTTAACTTCTGCTTCATTACCTATTCCGGCTCAAAAAGTACGTTATGTATGTATGTATATATAGCGTTCCTGAGCCGATGTAAAGTAACATTTTTAGGTTCTAGGGACTATGTAATTTATTATCTTATTCTGGAGCTTACAGAAACTAAAATATTTATTGGTAAGTAGAATAATCATGCAAAGAAATTTGACAATGGGAATAAAGGCAGCGACCTTCTCCTTAAATAATTATACAAATTCATGTCAATGATGACACAGTAACTCTTATAAGTGAATAATCAAAAGTAATATTTTAGAAATAATAATAAAAGTATTGGTTAATTTTAATTTCTTAGCAACGTGACACGTCTCTAGAACTCATTACAACTTGGTTTCTATTAACCCCTCGCCAAAACTAGGTAATTAAACTACCTCTTTGTTGTGTTTTATGATTTTTCATCCATTGTGGTGTCAACGAGGCTTGGTTGATCTTTGTTCTCTACGTTTATATCCACTATTTGCTTACCTACGCATTGAATAAATTATATTTATTAAATCTCTCCGTATTGGCGTATGTCTGCGTGTGTTACTAACATATTTGTATGGGATTCCTTGTACATCTGTGGTGTTGGGATAGTGACATAGTTCAAGATTCCAAACTGTTTTTTTAGTCCCGAGGCATTTTCTTTTTTAGTCATTGTAGGTGTTAGTTACATATTTACATACATATTATTACATATGTTTTCCATCGGGGTAGGCAGAGACTATGATTTTCCACTTGCTACGATCCTGAGATACCACTTTCGCTTCTTCTATTTTCATGAGTGTTTTCATGAATGCTCTCCGGTTAAGGGTACTTTTGACCTGGCCTTTTTCCAAAAGGTCTTCAATTTGATTGACGTACGTACATTGTGGTCGATCCCTACCAGTTTGCCCATTCACTCTAGCCACATAAATCTGCTTCGTCTGTCTATTTTCATCCATCCTCTCCTCGTGTCCGAACCCTCCCTCTATCCCTTCATTCATAGCATCATGCATCCCTTTTTCTATCTTAGTCACTACATCTTCTGTCATACCGCAATGTTCCCTTATCGCGGTGTTCCTTTCATTATCCATCAACTTCACTCCAGCTATACAGGTGTTAATTGTAAATCTGCTACTTTGTATAGGTACAGCTACATCATTATAAAATGTTAATTCGGAACCTAATCGTTGTAGTACTAAGTGTGAAATAAAAGTATTATTCTATTCTATTTTGTTGGTCAAGTATTTAATACGAGAGCACGAAAGAATTATCGCCTTTTTATCAATCAAAATCAGCGTATTGCTGTCTTCTGCTGTACGCTGAGTACTCGACCACGATCCCAATTTTAGAAATAACACACATGTCCTTCTTTATTTTGTTATGGTTTCATAAAATGTGTATATTATTAGAGAATATAACTCTAACCTGGGACTGACAACTGCGAATTAGAAGAAGAAAAAGATTGAAACACAATGATGTCATCTCTTAGTGTCTATATATCTAATTTTTTAAGATAAAATAAGATAATTTATTTTTGTGTAAATTTTCATTAAATGTAGTATCTTTCCATTATTTCTAGTTTTAGTAAACGTAGTTGTACAACCATGTCGTCTGCCTTACCTTGCTGATCCTACAGCGACACTTATCACTCACTAGATGACCCCCACAGTTTCGCCCGTGGAATATTTCGACATCCCGTCGATTTAATCCCGTCTCTTATAAATTCTACAATGATACGTAAAAATTTGCCTTTTGACGACATTTATGATTACTGCTCCGCTCTCCAGGGTAGTAGCGTGATGATATATAGCCTATAGCCTTCCTCGATAAATGGGCTATCCAACACAAAATTAATTTTTCAAATCCGAGCAGTAGTTCCTGAGATTAGCGCGTTCAACCAAACAAACAAACTCTTCAGCTTTTTAATATTAGTATAGATCTGAGTTTTATCAATTGAAAATGCATTCACCGGGAATAAATTGTAAGACTAAAGTTAAAACTCATTTACTTAGTTTGCGAAACAAAATGTGCGAAACGTATTGGCACGTACATAAAAGACATTAACAAATTATGGACAATCAATAATCGTAAATGTTAACATCATCACCAAAGAATGATCTCATGTTTACACAACTTTTGTCTTTAATTAACACATTCTTAAATGTTACCTTAATTATATTCGCCATTTGTTCATTTTCATATACCACCATTGCTAGTGGCAAAAATGAAAGATTTGAAAAAAAAGCTACTGATGGTATATTACGGAAATATAATAGAGTTGGGTTTACTACTTGAAGCGCTCGTGGCCCGCTGAATCAGTGTTCTGTAAACGATTACTGCGTTAAGCAAAATTCGCTATAGGTGGTCCTTGGATGGGTGAAGTCTTTGTGAAATTTACATTTGCGAGTGTTTTCGTGCTTCGTAAGGCACGTTAAGCCATTGGTCCCGGTTACTAATAAAATGGCAGTCGTTAAGCCTGGTTGAAGGTCATATGGGCGCCTAGAAAAAAATTAACAGCAGGTCGCCACAGCCTACGCCTGTACATTTCAACACGGCTAGGACGCACCGTCTGTTACGTGGAACAAAAATGCATACGGTGAAATGTGCGCGTATAGTATGCCTCTGCCTACCCCTTCGGGGAAAAAGGCTTGACAATATGTATATTATATAATATAGATTTACTACTGTGTTGTCAAAATTATCCATTTTCTCGATATACTCGTACTAAGCGTATCGAAAGAGATCTTACTCGTATTTGACAAGAAACGCAAAGCTCACAGTAAGTACCCCCTTTAGCCTCTCCAGTATATTAAGCCAGAAAAATTTTGCAACCTTGTATTCGAGATTATAAGCTAAAACTTAAATATGCATTCATTTTAGCATTTTAAAATGGCACGGCAATGGGCTTACCACTTGTTACGTGCGACATGCATATACGGAGAAATGTGAGCGTACGGTATGCCTCTGCCTACCCCTTCGGGGATAAAGGCGTGACAATATGTATAATATATATAATATAAACATTTAGAATGCTTACATTCAAGCATTCTCAATGTTTTCTCATAGGCTCATAAAATCTCCTTTTTGTTTCAAGAGTTATTTAAGGTAAAGGGTCTAAAAATATCGGACCATTTTGCAATTATGTCGCTTTTTATGGTTTTAATAGAGTTCATGTGCAATAAGAAGTGGTAGTAAAGAAGCTTCTAACTAATTTTGCTTCCATATTTTATTTTTGTCCGAAGTAAAGGATTATGACACAAAACCAATTTACCTGCTCATTGTAGAAACCAGTTCATTATTTTTTCATTGGAGTAGTTCCTATTCTTATCTACTCTCAGTTAATAGTGAGGTAAATATAACTTGCTATTTCTGCTGTCGTAGTTTATATTTTGTGGATGTTACTGTCAAAGGTTAAATGACTCAGACTTCATGATAACCCAATTATTACTTAAAACGTTTATAATTCGTATTCTCACTTGAAGATAACAGAACATAAAAACAGAGAAAGATTCTTAAAAAGATAAGATCTCTTTATCGTATGCTATAGATACGAAACCAAACTAGGAGGACTTCATTTTGAATATAAGATGGAAGGTTTTTGTAAGATGATGCGTGGAACGCAATAAAAAAATAAAAATAAAAATTTCTTTATTTGGCGTAGACCATTTTAACGGCGCTTACAAAATGTCATACACTATTCAAAATATTTAAAGTGACTACCGGTTCGGAACGCGGCCCACCTGAGACGAACCGGCAAGAAACTTAGGAAGGCTTTTTTTATGGCCTATTTACAATTTAATAATATTTCACTTTGCCAGCAGATCATTTCCAGACGTCCCTGTCCAGATGTAGAGAATATTTCTCTCTTATACTACTTACATACTTCTGAATGTATAGTATGTTTAAGTGAGAAGGAAGTTTGTGATAAAGTGTAAAGGCATTTGAAAAAAGAATATACCTACACATATGTCATAAGTTTTTCTATACAATTTAAGATAGTTTAAAAGATGTTGATTCCTAGGTCTACTTAGAGTCATCCCACAATATTCTGTGACTAAATGAAATGGTTCTTAGTTTTTCAATTGGATATACCATGCTGTAATCAGAAATACGATAACAATGAAATGAAGAGCATTCAAAAGCAATGGCTTAGTCTTTGGCATTTCTTAATAATCTATCCATTCTATATAATCTATCCATTCTATATAATAATCTATCCTTTTCTATTGTACTTATCGGAAAGAGATGTTAGTAGGTACCCTGAAATTAGGAGAGATTTGAATTTTAAAATGATTTGTATTTAACAATTCGAATCTCGAATCAACGAATAAGTGAGAAACGATTGACGAAGAATATATATTGTGCGAAAGTAGAGAGTAGAAAGAGTCTGGGTAGGCCAAGATTTACATATGAAGACCACGTGACTAATCACCAACGTGATTAATGAATCTGTACGAAGCGACAGAAGTATGCATGGATCGCGATGCCCGGCGATCTGTCCTCTCTGACTACCCCGTAAGGGATACAGAGTGAAGATAGATTTGTATTTAAAGATATGTGTAAAACAATCACCACGGTTATCGTATGTCTCTACTAGAATAAATACGCTAATGAAGATAAATGTGTTGTAAACATCACGTGCACGGAAAAAAAGGAATTGTCAAATTAAAGCAAATTGCTTTAATTCAACGCAAATCGTGTTTTCCATACGAGGAAGACTATATTTACTTAAACATACAATATGATATTGATAAGAATATTGTATTCACTCAATAAAACCATATTGCTAGTTCAAAAAAAAATGTTTTGTTGTTGTAACAATAATAGTTTGCTTGTGCCATGCATTCTTATTGATTTGAAGTGATACTTTAGTTTATTTAGATAAACAAATCTAAAATTTTATTTCAACACACTATATTCTGTTGTTTTAACAATATGTATATTGTCTTTAAAATAATATACATTAGATTGTTTGGGCAATATAGATTTTTGTACACCAACAAAATATTGTTTCAACTTGATACCAGTGGTTCACTTATTGGAACAATATCGATATTGTTTTTCTAACAACACGAATTACATTAGCTTGAAAATTATGCTTTAGTTAGTTTGACTGTAAACATATTATTCGTATAACAGTAGATGTTTACTTGCTTCAACAATATACATACAATACCTGATTATTGTTTCAAGACTTAAGATTTACTTGGTTCTACAAAACAGATTTTTGTTATCATACGCATGGTTTACTAGTTTCAAGAATATTTATTCTCTTTAGGAGAATACATTTAGCTTGTTTTAAAATTCTGATTTATTTGAACCAAAAACAGATATTTCCGTTCAAACCATTGGTTTTACTTGTTTCAGTAATTTTTATTGTCTGTATAAGAATACGACATTTTGTTTGAACAATATAGTTCAATTAGACCTACAATAATAATATATTTCGTTTTGAAACTTAGATTGTGTTAATCTAACAATATGTTTACTTTAATTAAAACTCCGGTTGTTGCATTTAAAAATATATATTTATTCCTTTAAAAATTACATTATTACTTCAAAACAGTATTATTGTCCTGTTAATGAAACATAGCTTGAAATAACAAAATTGAATTGACAGTAATTAAAGAATAATTTATTTGAACCGACAATATATTAGGCTTAGCAAAAAAAAATGCTAATTGCGCCATAAATGCCAACATAGAGCTTGCTGTGGGCATATTTTCGTTCGTCCCTAAAGGAAAGGCGCACACAAGAGGCGGGAAACCCTTTCAAATAGATTTGTCATTGTAGCCAAACCGGGTAATTATTGTAATAGTTTTATATAATAGCGGAGGTCAATGATTATAATTAAAAAAAAAGAAAAATATTTAATGTTTAATAATAATTAATATTAAATATTTAATATTAATTATTAAACATTACATATTTTTATTTTATTCTTTTTGATAATATTAATATTAGATACTAAATCAATTGTCAAACAATTATTATTCGTTAAAATAAAATGTCTACTTCATAATGTGAAGAATTAAATAATGATCATACACCCCTACCTTTATTGAGATCTTTTGATCATCATTATTGAGAGTTATAGCTTAGCTATAACGACAAAAAACTGTTTGAACTGAAATTTGAATTTCCAGCCATTCGTAAGCGCTTCCCGTAAGATAACTAAGACTGATAAAGCTGTAGGTTTAAATAAATTCTTAATTTCTGACAATTCAATACTTAATAATATGTCTAGCTATATTTCATTTACTGGATTATATATATATATATATATATATATATATCTATATCTCTTAAAAATAACCATTCTTAAGACGAGTGGACCAACCCTTGGCATTATTGGGAAATAGATTCACCTGATAATGGAATAATGAGACTCAAATAGTCAAAAACAATGCTTGCAAGAATTTGGCGCCATGAGTCAGACCATCGGTCTTTAGCAAAAACATTACTACAAAACTTACTACTTTAACAACAACATGGGCAACTGCAGCTTTGTTTGTATCAGAAAATTCGGTACTAATACCTACTAGGTAATACAAGTAAATGTACTTTTAGGTTTTTGTTCCCCTAAAGGATGCTGTAAGATAATATTTTAAGAAATGAGCAGTATGATACATAGACACATGAATAGAGATATTATGAAGAACTTCAACATGGAATACATATTATTTGAATTAAAAAAAAATACCACATTCAGTACAATTAAGTTCCATCTTTTCAATTTTATATTTAACTATAGTTATAGATTTAGGTAAGATTCGTCACAATCAACAGTATATGGAATCGCTTTATCGTGCTGTGTTGTGATTCCATAAACTGAATGTTGAATTAACTATTACAAGTATTCATAAGACACTGGGTATCTACGTGTGATACAATTTGAACAAAGCGTCAAAAGTTTTGCCTGTAGATGTGAAAGAATATCTAAGTTTATCCACAACTATGAAAGTGCTTAATTTATTTATATATTGTCTAATGTTGCACCCTGTACGAGAACATAATGTTAAACTGTTTGTTATTTAGCGAGTGCCTTTTTTTGCTGTGAGGTAATAGCGTCTTCCATTTCGCTCGGCTTCTGTGAACAAATAATAATGGAAATATGAGAGAAACTTAGAGTTTTATTAAGAGTATGTGTCTTTAATAACTTGATAATGTGTTACCTTGACAGGTATCAGCAAGCCTTCAATGGCTTCAGCTGTTGAAAGCTTCTATTTATTTCCAATACATCCTGTCCTTTTGGCGGGATTAATTGCCCCAAGTGTGCCCTTAGTATGGGCCACTTGCAGTCTGAAAAAAAATTAAAGGATAGAAAATATGTTGACTGATACCAAAATCTTACAATATAAATAAGGTTCTGTCCCGGTTACCACTACAATTTTCACCACCATCAACCAGTAACAATAGGAGATTAATCTTTTCAGCACTAGCCACATATAAGTGGATAAAGTAAAGGACAACCATCATAATTTTTTATGATTCTATGGTAGACAGAAATAATCAAGAGAAACTTACCAATGCACTCCTTAAGTCATTTAGTACTGGCCATTTTGCTAGAAACTCTCAGGTTGTCTTGCGCGCAAAGTATTCTTTCATTATTAGTGTTCATCCATTTCTGCATTACAACATCCCATGGTTCATGATTATTTTTAAACAATATCTTCATTAATACCTGGAATTTACATAATTATTATATATATTTATATTATATATCTATATATGAATAAATAATAAGCTACATTTAAAAATTCTTACTTAGTTGATTGATTTTTACTTTATAAAGTTATTGTCTGTGCGCGTGAGTAATCAAACGGCATTTGCCATTTAGAATGCAACTCCAGAAATGGCTTTCTGACCAACTTACTCTTCTGCATCAAGATGTCGATCGCCGACGCCGGTGTCCATATTTATATTTTAGATTAGCCCAGCCTACATGAGAATAAAAGAAGAACCTATTGAAAATAAAGTTACCTAGCTAACATATATCTAGATCTAGTTTAATAAAACCTATAACTCACCAATATAATGCTTGCAAACACACAAAAAAAACTCTTTTTATTCCATCCGCACCGCGCACCGGACCACACGTGCACTGCTAAAAGGCTAGTCGTCGTGTGTCAGTGTTGCCGGCAGCCAAACAGTTAAAGTCCAAAATCGAATCACAAATCACAAGAAATTTCCCGTTTAATAAGAGTACTTTTTCTTTATATTTATTAATATGAAGAGGTAAGAATAGTGCTTGAATTGAAGTCATTATCTTTCGTAAGTGCCTGTTTGGAGCTCATGTAAAAAACATTTTTTTAATCTATATACCTATAGGTAAATTAAATATTTCTATTATTTCCGTTTATGGGTGATATTCACAATGATTGTGATTAAAGCCCAAAAAAAAAGCATCCTGCTGTATGTTTCCCCAACAGGGTTTTAATTCAAAACTAAACTAAAAAAACTAACTATCTTCACGCTGTATCCCTGACGGGGTAGTCAGAGAGGACAGATCGCCAGGCTTCACGATCTATGCATACTTCTTTCGCTTCTTGCAGATTCATCAATCGCTTCATACATGCACGTCTGGGTACCGGAGTACTTTTGACTTTTCAATCTGCTCACGTGGTCTTCATATGTAAGTCTCGGCCTACCTTGACCCCTTCTACCCTCTACTTTCTTCGCAAAAAAATATATTCTTCGTCAATCGTTCCTCACACATTCGTTGGTCGTGTTCAAATCAACGGAGCAAGCCCTTGTCTAGCTTAACGCTGACTTATCTTTAATTATAACAAAGATAAATATATAAAAATATTGTGGGAAAATAAACACATTATACATAGAAAACAATCTCCAATCATCGTAAACCCAAATACTTTTCAAGTTACAATACCAACTATTTACCTACTTTTTGTCGATTAATACTTTTGTTTTGTACAAATAATTTAGTTTGATTTCATTTTCTACATTAGCCGACTCACCTTGCCATTTTACGAGCTTAATTATTTTACGCTTAGGAAAGGATTTCAATGAATATTAACTAACTAACTAACTATCTTCACGCTGTATCCCTGACGGGGTAGTCAGAGAGGACAGATCGCCAGGCTTCGCGATCCATACATATATCAATGAATATAGTCGCATCTAATCGTGTATAAAAATGAAGATAAAGGGATCACGACGTTATTTCCATACTTTGGTGCCATACGCACTTGAACGTTTAGAAAAAGGGTTCTAAATGTCATTCAAGGTTATGAGCTAATATCCACCTGCTTTACATTAAAATCTATCTTTTTTTGCTTGCTTTGACCTCCCCAACTCATCTTGAGCGCGGAGACGTGCATCGACATTTTTGTATCGTTGTTGCTGTTCTTGAGCCGATGTTGTTGAAACAAAGCCTTTATTAATAATAGTGTAGTGTTAAATCCGCTAAAGTTTATCGGACTACTTGCAGAAGCACCAAAGAAGCATGATAAATAGTGATGTATTGCCTCAAAATAACGCTAATGCGCTTATATTCTATGTATAGACGCGGCCTCGTTACTGTTTAATTATAGGTATAGGTATAAAAATTTAATTGATACTTAAAAAAGTTCCCAGAATTATGGGAAAATACCCGAAAATGCAAACACTGAAGGGTCTCGGGATATTTCTGTGAATTATTATCTATGGACGCGTCGGTGAAATCAACAATATTATTTATTGAATCAACAAAAATCATGTTTTCTTGTGAATCCACTATCTCTCTTTTCGTTGAAAATAAAATGTTGCTGATTGAATATTCGAAATTTTAACGGAAGAACTTACAGTATTGTCGGGAATTATATTAATAGATACTTAGGTACCTGCGCTAACCGTACTTTATAATGTCTCAACTTGTCGAGTCAGGCAGAAAATCCTACCAATATTATAAACGCGAAAGTTTGTAAGAATGGATGTTTGTTACTCTTTCACGCAAAAACTACAGAATGGATTTTAATGAAACTTTACAATAATATACATCAGCTTATACATCAGAATAACACATAGGCTACTTTTTATCCCGGGAACAAGTTCCAGTGGGAAACGGAAACGGGAAAAGTTTTTCCTTTTTTTTCGCGCAGCACTTTTTAATATAAAACGGATGGTTTAGATCCTGGATTAGCTACTTATATGATACCTACTCCTGGATCCTTTCCTCCTTTACTGTTTACTTTATACATTTTATCCCAGATAATCCTGGAATATTGGATCCACGCGGGTGAAACCGCGGGGCACAGCTATTTATATAACAATAATATATATAATAGGAATGTGTGAAAAAACCTATTACAAAGTATAAACATTTTGGCCGAAATATTGAAATTGTTATACTAAGAAATAATCGATCTTCCATCAAAACTACTTGTTATTCCTAATAACCATTTAACAGATTCTCGCATTGAAAATATTTAATCTTCATCTAATAATTTGTCGCGCTGTTTATATAATATTCTTGTTTTAAAACAAGTATATGTAAAAATCTATTACAAAACATAATCATTTTGGCTGAACCATTGAAATTGTTATACTAAGAAATAATCGATCTTATATCAAAACCACTTGTTATTCCTAATAACCATTTAACAGATTCTCGCATTGAAAATGTTTAATCTTCATCTAATAATTTTTCGCGCTATTTATATAATATTCTTGTTTTGAAACAAGTATATGTAAAAACCTACTACAAAATATTTAATATTTTGGCTGAATAATTGATATTGTTGTTCTAAGAAATAATCGATCTTCTATCAAAACCACTTGTTATTCCTAATAACCATTTTACAGATTCTCGCATTGAAAATGTTGAATCTTCATCAAATAATTTGTCGCAATTATTTATAATATTCTTGTTTTAAAACAAGTATATGTAAAAACTTATTTGAAAATTTGAAAAATTGTGACCGAACAATTGATATTGTTGTTCTAAGAAATAATCGATCTTCAATCAAAACCACTTGTTATTCCTAATAACAATTAAACATATTCTCGCATTGAAAATGTTTAATCTTCGCCTGAGAAGTTGACAGATTTCTTTGAAAAAGTCCATGTTTTAATATGAGTAATTGTGAAATATTGATCGAATCATTTGTAGTGTTTCAGAAGAACAACGACATTGTTACTTTGACAATTAATTTATCTTAATGTTACAAAGTTCACTATATTCTCGATAGGACAATGTAAATCGTCAATTTAACAATATAATAGCGTCCGGATAACAAATCTAGCATTATTAATACTAGATTAATCGTTATCTTATATTAAAAGTTTCAAAATGTTTACCTGACAATATTTACTTGATTTGAGACAGCAAATCAACAATATTTTTTTGTATTTTGAAGGAAATGGAAATTCTCAAAGTAACTATATATTTGTAAATTAAGTAAATATTGTCTTGAAATTGCTAACAATATTTTTTTTGTTGATGGGACAATTCCTTTTTTACCGTGTGCGATCAGGCTTTATTTAAACGAAGGAGTTGCTCATACGAGTAATTTACCATCTATTAATATTAGCTTTTGCAAACAAGTTCACTAGCATGGACATTAAATAAAATTAGGTCATATCCGTCTTCTGTTTTACCTGTGGTGCTATTGCAGGGGACTCCTTTTCCACGGAGGATGTGGAGACTAGGTATACTAGGGTTAAAAGGTCAGACGACTCTTGTCTTCAACTGTGGTGGGTTGTCACATAGGCTGTCTCCTGTGGGAAACGGATACGAGAGAACCTCACTATGTGGGCAGAGTTTGTTTGTTTATCAATCACGCCTTATCCCCGAAGGGGTGGCAGAGGCATATTATACGCCCACCATTTGTATTCCTGTCCCACGTAATAGGTGGTGAGCCGTGTTTAAATAGACAGACGCAGGTTATCAGGCTACCTGCTGTTGAAAATTTTCAAGCCCATAAGGCCTTAAACTTGGCTTAACGTCAGCCATGTTACTGGCAATCGGGACCAACGGCTTTAACGTGCCTTCCGAAGCACGAAAACGCTCGCAAATGTAAATGCCACAAAATGGTCACCCATCCGTGACCAGCCATAGCGAAAGTTGCTTAACGCAGTGATCGTTTACAGAACAAAGAGTCCGCGGGGCCACGAGTGCTTCAAGGCATCAAATAGTGATAGTTATAATTATGATGATATTGATTGCTTTCTTAATTTTCTTGGAAATCCTGTGAGATTTAACTGTTCATTTGTAATCAGTATATTTTATGACACTCTATCTGTTTGTTTAGTTATTCGACATCATCTTTGATTGTTTACGATATATTATCTATGAAATGAAGCCTATTTGATTAATGTACCGTAATTTGCGGTAGGTAATGAATATTTGTGTTTAAACTTTACGTTGAAATGGTTTTTATCTTTATACTAGGTGACTCCCACGGCTTCGCCCGTGACATACTTTGAACTCCCGTCGCACCTATTTAATCCCGTCGCTTATAAATTCTACAATAATTCACAAAACTTGCCCGAGTTGTCGATATTTATGACTGTTCCGCTCCTCAGGGTACTAGCGTCATGATATATAGCCTATAACCTTCCTCGATAAATCCAACACAAAAAGTTTTATTTTAATCCGTCCAGTAGTTACTGTGATTAGCGTGTTCCACCAAACAAACAAACAAACTCTTCAGCTTTATAATATTAGTATAGATTCACTTGATATGTATGGATATTGATTCGGGTGTAATTCTGCAACTCAATTTTGAATCAGATATCTTCAACCGATTGTTTAATTCTACGAGTAACCAAAAAATTTACTAACTGTCTTCACGCCGTATCCCTGACGGGGTAGTCAAAGAGGACATATCGCCAGGCTTCGCGATCCATACATACTTGTTTCGCTTCTTCAAGATTCATCAATCGCTTCATACACGCACGTCTGGGTATCCGAGTACTTTTGACCTTTCCGTTTTTGAGCAATCTGCTCACGTGGTCTTCATATGTAAGTCTAGGCCTACCCTTACTTCTTCAACCCTCTACTTTCGCACAATATATAGTCTTCGTCAATCGTTCCTCGCTCATTCATTGGACGTGTCCAAACCAACGGAGCTCGCCCTTTTCCAGCTTAACGCTGACACTTTCATTCAAACCTGCCATGTTGCGTATCACTTCGTTACGTATTCGGTCGACCAAAGTTACGCCGCACAATTTTCGAAGTGATCGCATCTCCACAGCATTCAATTTACTTTTATGCATCTGCTGACATACCCAGGTTTTGCTACCGTAAAGGAAAGTTGGCACAAGTTTAATTCAATAATTTAATTTGGATAACAATACATATGATTAGTCATTTGACGTCATTTCAAACCCAACTTGGTGGAATACTCTAGATGGTGTGCTAGTTATCTTTAAATTAATATGGGTATTAAATGAAACGACCTGCTGAGAATTATAAAATCTCGTTTATATAAAGAGGTTTACTAATAACATTAAAAGTTTCATCAAAATCCATTCAGTAGATTTTGCGTGAAAGAGTAATTTTGCGTGAAAGAGTAACATACATCCGTACTTTCAAACTTTCGCATTTATAATATTAGTACATTAGTACAGTATTTTATTTACAGTATGTATTATTTGTAATAGTACAGTAGTATTAGTTACACGTGGGCTCACCACCTATTACGTGGGATAAAAATGCATACGGTGAAATGTGGACGTATGCCTACCCCTTCGGGGATTAAGGCGTGACGATATGTATGTATGTATCTGTTCGTTGTTTACAAACCGCCGCGCCGTGAGTGTGCAATTTTAAGTATGTCGATGTAGAGCACTGAAATAAAGTTCATTGTGAAAGTAATCTTGCATTATATTTATCTTTTAGACAATCCTTTATAGGGTAGTTTCTAATGACAACTCAGTAATCGTTTAGGTAGGATTTCGCATAAGGACCGTATGACGTCATCGATTGCTTCCAATTTAATAGAAGAAATATATCGTTTTGACAATTCATAAAAAGAAGCTGATTTGATTTGAAAGGAAAGTAACGGATTTCAACATAGCAAAAAAAGGTCATTAGCCAATTACGTGGGTGAAAATATGCGATTACTATATTTGACATATTTGGTGTTTCTTAATGATGATTGCAAAAATATTAATGGCACAGACCAAGGAATGCTGTTCGCTGCCTCTCGCTCTCACCGAATAGAGAAGAAATCCTAAAACGCGAAAGTTTGTAAGAAGGGATGTATTGTTACTCTTTCAGCCAAAAACTACTAAATGGATTTAATAGAAACTTTACAATAATATAGCTTACACATCAGAATAACACATAGGCTACTTTTTATCGCGGAAATAAGTTCCTTTGGTAAACGGGAACGGGAAAACTTATCTACGCGGTCGAAGCCGCGGGCGACAACTAGTCTATTATAAACGCGAAATTTTGTATGAACGGTTGTTTGTTACTCTTTCACTTAAAATCAACAGAATGGATTTTGATGAAACTTTACAATAATTACTAACACAACACTTACAATAATACTTACAATTAATAACACATAGGTTACTTTTAATCTCGGGAATAAGTTCTTGTCGAAAATGCGAACGATAAAACTTCACAACGCGTGCGGAGCCGCAGGCGTCAACTAGTTAATAATAATACCAATCACATAAGCGATTACTAATAAAATCACATTAAGCGATCTGCCATTTGCCTACCATTAGTGTTTTCGTATGAGAAAAGGGTGACTACTCCTGACACGCTGGTTGTGTGAAATATATAGGAACTCATAAAGTGAGGCGCCCGTAGTAGAGAGCGCGCGTGTGACAAGACAAGGAATTGTTCTTGCTCTGTGTTTAATGTTCTAAAGTTAGAAACAATTTTAACTATAGTATGCTAACTTTTTCTTAATTTCAATTATAAAGTGGATTTTTTTTATTCTAAAGTTGTCAGTCTTATGGCCGGTTTCAATATTTTATCTTCAGTTAAATATAGATCGCTACCACAGATAAACAGTTGAATTTTTTACTTTTGGGACAGATGTCGTAGGTAAATATTTCTATCTATCTTTGGTTATTGAAACCAAAATTTTCTTCGATAGGTAGGTACCATCGGGTAACTATTTTGATATTATTAAAAGACAATAGTAAAAGATAGTTAGGTTATTGAGACCGGCCGTTAATCATGCTTCAATTGTCAATGTGCAGATTCTCACGTAATTCTACGTTATCAGTTTATCGCTTTATAATTATATCTATTGTCCATTTTGATAATTTACACGATATCTATCTTTTTAAAACCTAATCACAGTACAAATATAAATGTAATACTCGATCCACTGACCTCTTCTATAATATGGGTTTCACTTATCCTAGATGTTAACCACAACCCAATCATTTTTCGTAATTTCGCCACAAAAACCAGTGGGTACAATCATAGATATGATATAATATTGTAACCTTTATTTACTTTTCGATAGCTCTAATTTCACGAAATACATACAAAATGTACCAAACATAAAAAGCCAAGTATTTTTCACTATGTTAAATTTAAAAGGATAAAGATTTCAGTAGTCTTTTAAAAATGTCTGTTTAGTACGTAGGTTGTACACGGACGCTTATAGAGTTTTGATTTGGCGTGATTCACCTACAGTTAAAGTCATGATTTACCTACAGTTTTGTTTATTAGAGATCAGTGTCGCGCTTAGTCCTTGAAAAAATAATACCTATCATAAATTTGTATGTATACATTGCATTTATTTTGACGGAATAGATAAACATTATCATTTCGATACCAAATAATATTTGTAAAAAATGTATAAACTATAAAAAAAACCTTTATTTTGCATAGACCATTTTAACGACGCTTACAAAATGTCATACACTAGAACTAAAAATAAATTTAACATATTTAAAGTGATTCGCACCGCACCGGTTCGGAACGCAGCCCGCCCTAGAAACGACAACGCGAGACGAACCGGCAAGAAACTTAGGAAGGCTTTTTTTTTGATGGGCTATTTACAATTAATTAAAATATAAATTAACTGTTTAAATATATGTGATTTGTTTTTGTGAGTAATGGTGATTCCTTAGTTAAAATTTTCAGTTTCATAGCGAAGTGTTTTCATATTTTAATTATAAAAACCAATAAATCACTTATTTTAACTTAAATATGAATATAAAAGGTTTAAGCGTGTTGCAAAACAGGTGATAAAAAGAAATAAGAAGGATGACAGAGATGATTTTGACAACAGGTTATCTGATGATTTCCAAAAGAATATAAAATTCTTTTGGAAATCCATAAGAACAATGAGAGCTCAACAGACAACATCGCAGCTCACCCATATCAGAAACCATGATGGCAGTGTTGTGAAAGGTGAAGAATGTGTGCTAAAACGATGGAAGGAATATTTTGAAAGGTTATTTGAAAAAGAGGGTATGCAAGCACAGAGACATTGTTGGGAAGTGAGTGAAAGCGGCAATGAAACTGATATAAGAATAGAAGAAATTATGGAAGCATTGAATAGTATGAAACTAGGCAAAGCTGCGGGAATTGATAGGATTTCTGTCGAGATGCTGAAAGCGGGACAGGGCGTGGTAGTTTGCCAGCTGTACCGAATTTTTAACCTTTGCTGGAGGGGTGGCAGCGTTCCAGAAGATTGGTGTAAAGCTGTCATCGTACCGCTGTATAAAGGAAAAGGGTCGCAGCAAGAGTGCAAAAACTACCGCGGCATAAGCTTGCTCAGCATCGTCGGCAAATTGTATGCGAAAGTTTTGATAAAATGAGTGATGAATGAAACTGAAGGGAAAATGTGGGATGTGCAAGCAGGATTTATGAAAGGAAGAGGATGCACGGATCAGGTCTTTTCCTTACGATGCGTAATTGAAAAACTTTTGGCGAAGAGTCAAAAAGTTTATTGCGCATTCGTAGACTTGGAAAAGGCCTATGATAGAGTGGTGAGGAATGAACTGTGGTCAACTTTGTCCATGTATGGAGTAAGCAGCAACTTGATACGAGCACTGAAATCTCTATATGAGGGATCCAGTGCTTGTGTCAGAATCAACGGAGCTTGCACAGACTTTTTTCACATCGAAAAAGGTGTGAGACAGGGTTGTGTAGCGTCACCGTGGCTGTTTAACCTATACATTGACAGTTGCTTGAAAGAACTGCAAGAAAGTGCGTATGGTCTAAAAATGACTGGTCTGACTATCAAATGTCTTCTTTACGCTGATGATCAGGTAATACTTGCATCATCAGCGGACGAGTTGCAGTTGATGGTTAATATTGCATGATGCGCTGAAAGGCAAAGGAATGAAAGTGAATGTAAATAAGACGAAAGTAATGGTTTTTGAAAGAGAGAAAAACATGACAGATTGCTTGATTTTTGTGGAAGGAAAAAGAGTGGAACAAGTGAAAGAATTTATATACCTAGGCTCAAAATTTGCGAGAGATGGAAAGTGTGATGATGGCATTGAAAGAAGGGTTTTGGTTGGCAATCAAGTGAATGGTGCAATGTACACCTTTATGGGCACCCAGAACGTGTCTAAAAAGGCAAGACTGGCTGTGCATAGAGAAGTGCTTGTCCCTACACTAACATATGGCAGTGAAAGTTGGGTATGGCAGAAGAAGCATAGAAGTAAAATTAATGCAGTAGAAATGAGGAGTCTGAGAAGTATAACTGGAGTAAAATTGATAGATAAAGAAAGGAACAGCGTGATAAAGGAACATTGCGGTATGACAGAAGACGTAGTGACTAAGATAGAAAAAGGGATGCTTAGATGGTTTGGACACGTGGAGAGGATGGATGAAAATAGACTGACGAAGAAAATTTATGCGGTGAGAGTAAATGGGCAAACTGGTAAGGGTCGACCTCGACGTACATATACCGATCAAATTGAAGATCTTTTGACAAAAGGCCAGGTCAAGAGTACCCTTAATCGGCGAGCGTGTATGAAAACAATTATGAAAGTTGACGAAGCGAAAGTTGTATGCCAGAATCGTAGCAAGTGGAAAGCCATAGTCTCTGCCTACCCCGATAGGAGACAGGCGTGATGATATGTATGTACGATCCTGGCTTACAACTTTCGCTCCTCCTACTCTCATAAATGATTTTCATACACGTCCGTCGGTTAAGGGTACTTTTGACCTGGCCTTTTTCCAATAGGTCATCGATTTGATTGACATACTTACGGCGAGGTCGACCCCTACCAGTTTGCCCATTCATTCTCGCTACGTAAATCTGTTAAGTCAGTCTCTTTTCATCCATTCTCTCCACGTGTCCGAACCATCTAAGCATTCCTTTTTTGTCTTAGTCACTACATCTTCTGTCATACCGCAATATTCCCTTATCACGCTGTTTCTTTCTTTATCCATCAACTTCACTCCAGCTATACTTCGTAGACATCTCATTTCCACTGCATTTATTTTACTTCTATTCTTCTTCTGCCATACATAAGCGTAGGGACAAGCACTCCTCTAGGTACAGCCTGTCTTGACTTGACTGCTCATAAAGGTGTACATGGCTTAATTTCCTGCTAAAACTCTTCTCTTAATATCATAGTCACACTTTCCATCTCTCGCAAATTTTGAACCAAAATATACAAATTCTTTCACCTGTTCCACTCTTTTTCCTACCACTAAAATCCAGCAATCCGTCATTCTTTCCTATTATACAAACTAAAGTTTTTAAGTGCTTCAGCTATTCTTTAGTTATTAATGGTGTCCTAAGGCCCACGTGCATGTATGCTGGGGTTAAATAATTAATTAAAGAGTTAGTGCACTCGGAACTAAGTAAACAACTTTTTAACCCTAATCATGTCTTGCACCATAGAAAAATATTATCGGGTTAACTAACACAGAGTTTTATGTCACTCCTTGTCACTCTATGTCATCCAACCAAACATTATTGATTGAACAAAGAATGAAACATGTATGTCTATCTCTTTTACACTACAGTTTGCCACATAAGACTTTTTCTTACACTAATGAATGTACCATGACAGCCGAGTGCATTTTAGTTTTATCGTATTATGATTGCGGGGTGTGTCACTTTGAGAAGTCCCTGTCACGTGCCACTACATGGTCTGCCAGCTGCTAACCCAAGGTTAGACGAATTAACCCTCAGAAATCGGTGAGTTAACATTTTAGTGATTTAACCCTAGGTTTACCCTTAACTCGGGGTGATGCAAAACAAATTAACGATTTACCTCGGGGTGTGTATGTATGTATGTATGTATGTAGTCCATACCTCCGAGTTAAACACGTTAACCCAAGCTGGTGCAAGCCTAACCCGACTTTTGTTTAATTTAGCCTGTATAACTAGTGTAATAAGGGCTAAATTAACAAACACAACTTTCACGTAGTCGTCATGCGAAAATATTGTACCTTACCTACCCCTTTTTGAAATTTTCACTGTCAAAGTATGTGGTGAACTGTTTGACAAAGTTGTGGTGAATTAGTGTTGGAAGCTTGTCATCCATACAAAAATAACAATCTGGAAGTGTATTTGTTTGTATAATCATCCCTTGTTATATGAAATTGTATTAATTCAATACTTAAAAATTGAATTGTTTAGAAAAATTTCGGGTTTCTAGTTTACTCGTACAGAGTATATGTTATGCGTGCGCTGTGATAATCTGATTTGAAAGATTGAATGTTTATACATAGTTGCGTTGTATATAATGTTAGCTAATCTGTGCTAAAATGTCAACAACATGCAAAATAGCAAGAGCAAAATAACTACGCGTAAAGTCAATAATTTGTGTAAAACAGTAAATATACATTCCTTTGACATGTGTTTTATGTATCACACATGTGCAAATATTGACGATTGCAACTGATACACTCTAAGCAGTCTTGCAATACGCCCACGGGACGGGAATCGGTAGATCTATTCTTGACCGCATTACGCTCGCCAAGTCCTATAATTACCGCATATTCTTCCTTGGTAACGATGAATGATCATGATTAACTGCACTATAAAATACCGTTCTTTATTTAGTACGACTTTACGATTTATTGTTTATGAAAAGGTTATTTCAGCATGTAAGCGTTCAAATGCAAAGTTATATAAGATTTCGAAGCGCTCGTGGTCTCACGGACTCAGTGTTCTGTAAACGATGACGGATGGGTGACCACGTTCTGGCATTTACATTTGCGAGCGTTTCCGTGCTTCGCAAGGCACGTTAACCGTTGGTCCCGGTTGCCAGTAACATGGCAGTCGTTAAGTCTAGTTGAAGGCTTTATGGGCGGCTTGAATTTCAAAGCCACATCCTGCGTCTGTCTATTTCAACACGGCAAATGGCTCACTACCTGTTACGTAGGACAGGTAATACACATGGTGAAAAGTGGGCATATAATATGCCTCTGCCACCCTTTCGGGATAAGGCTTGATAGATAAGTAAGTGTATAAGATTTCAACCAGACTTTTAGACATTTGTGATATTATGATTAGCTTAAACAGATCGTAATACGTAACTGCTCCTATGCGTTCTGTATAAGGCCCAAGACGGAGCCGTGACGAGAAAATTTCACGCAGCCTCTCGCCCCAAAGAAGCGGCATAACACATTAAGCCAGACCGCGGCAGCAGCCAAAGTCTTTCAGAATCCCTGGAAAAATCTTCCTACATCCCCGGGATGCGCGGCGATAGACATACAGGTAGGGACACCGAGATTGGCATACCAACACCATTCGCGGGAATTTCCACACGACAATAAAAAAGTGTCCTGTATAAGGCATTCGGAGTACTCAGTGAATTTGATAGGGGAGGCAGACTGATATATGTGAGAGTTCTTTATAGCGTTCACTAAGCTACCGACACAGGCTCGAAGCTAATGAAATTTCATTCCACCTATTTAAAAAAAAAATGCTGGGAAAGGGTCTGGTGCTAGAATGCTAAATATTCTAAATTTAAATCGGAAATAATATCATTCTCGATCTGAACTCAAGCCTGCGTCTTCCGAATTGCCGGATGAAACGCTTAACCAAATAGGTTGCCGATATCTACTCAAAACCGACCAATTAATCCACCTCTTTCCGCCTTAAGGTTGAACATCTTGAATAATTAAATTTAGGACATGGTAAGGATTTGCTTTTCAAAATTGTTGTTAAATATTCTGCCTCAAGATATTCCTTTGTCAAAAATTCTAATATAAATTGACATTTGAATTTGTATTTCATACCACGTACCTACTTAAAAATATTACAATTATAATATTATATAATAATTCTACAATTGGCTCACGTCGAGAGTTGTGCATTTTGATCAGGACAATTTCTCGCGGCTTCTTTGCTTCACAAAGTGTGACTTTAGACCCATCTATACAAATAAATTAAATCGAAGTGCCTGTTTGTAATTACAAAACAGATTTACAGTAAATAGTATAAACGATACTTACAAAAAATAATAAATTTCCAAAACCTTTTCTCTGTCTATCTGTCTGTTTGTTCCGGCTAATCTCTGGAACGCCTGGACCGATTTTATCGGGACTTTCACTGGCAAATAGCCGAAGGTATAAGGAGTGACTTAGGCTACAATTCATGCCCCTAATTCCCACGCGAACAGGCACTACGCAAGGGAAACCGCGGGGCGTCAAACTCAATAATATGAATGAGAATCACGATTTTGACAGATGGCATCAATGGCTCGTTTACATATGTTTCACGTAATTATCTATTCACGGTGTATGACTTGCTTATAACTTGTACATTCAGACCAATCCAGTCGGTGGCCTTGACGAAATTGTGATGATAGACGTGACGCTTTTCGCGAAGGTACCTGTCTTGTGCTAATTAATTTCTATCAATGAGAGTCATCGAATGCATTACTCTGTGAATTTTATATGAGAAAAATATGTTTTGCTTAAACATTGTACTAGATAGTACTTAATACACCTAATGCAATTTTTGTTCTACCGATGGTGTATATATGTACGATGATGTATGTATGTATACATTTAGGTATAAAGTTAGTGTAAAAGTTTCCAACGGAAATTTAGAGATCCAATCCATAATTTAAATTCAAAGTGGAAAAAAATTCATAATCAAGATGAAAAAGAAGCAGCGTCTTTTGGTTAAACGCACCAGACAACAAGTCCAAATTAATCAATCTAACCTGAAAGCTAAATGACTTGCGAATGAAGCAATTTGACTTTGCCATTCAGGTTCAAAAATCAGTCGACATGGCAGTAATTTTCTACAGATTTAAATCAATCAAAGATCTAGAAAGAGAGAGAATATTTTCAGCCAATTCAGCTCCAACTAAAGCGGGGCGATTTTAATGCCCCCTGAGATATAAAAAAGGAGTAGATTTGTGTAGCCTTTTTTATTCTAGTGATACCACGGACTTCAATTTATCGGTTTACGTCTTAAATGACATGGATAACCGAATTTAATTATGTTCTATCCTAGTTAATTCCAGGTAAAGGTTACCCATTCATACTTCGTAGTTACAGCACGGGGGTCACAAAAATGACATTTATATTGGTCTACGCGTAATAGGTACATGTTTGTAGACACAGAGAAAAGCAAAACATGCATATACATATATCTATTGTGTGGGGCGGTGCGGTGGCAACCGACTTGCGGTGCAAGGCTGTAGGCGTTAAATGCAAATTGCTAACGTTTCACCGCAGTACAATGCGACCGAGGTGTTGCACGTCTTGTAAACAGCACGGACGTGGTTTGTTGTTCTACTTTTTTGGGTAAACGGTGTCCGTAAACGGCGTTGCATAGGCTGCCGCAAAATTACTGCGGTTCATACAATGGCTCGTTCACCGCCGCCCTACATGGAGCCACGGGCGTGAACGCTCCGAATCTCCTTGTTCGATGTTCAGCAACCATGTATATACACCCATTTAAGTTCGACGTGAAGATCAAGCAGTTTTGGGTTTGTACAAATATGTTTATCATTGAATCACAGTTGGAATGTCGTCATTGCATACAATGTACGGTTTACGTCGATAGCAACCACTCAATTTGATCGTCTTACTTTACGCACGTACTCGGCGATGAAATGTTTACGCCAAGATGCATCCAGGGCATCGAGGCAAAATTATATTTTATGGAAATGGACGTTGAATCGAAGCCAACGATCGTTGCATCTTATAGCGCGACAGTTATGCGGGCTTGTGTGCGGGCACGAACACAACGCCGCATGCCTACCGACAACAATAAGACCGCGCCTTGTTCCCATAAACATTCCTGTCACAATCATTACGAATATAACCTATAAATTAGCACAATGCCGATTTCGAACGAGGCGTATGGCGTCTTGGGAATTCGCAATAAAGGTCGGGTAGGGCTGTTAGCATTTGTTGAGTATGTGTAGTGATAACCGCGACATAGTCCTACTTTTCATGCCCTATACTAAATGCAACATGACCTGAGAAATGAAAACATGTAGATGTTGCGACTAGTGTCACTTGGCGAGCATCAATCACACTACGTCGCCGTATTCGATAGTAAGAAATAATCCTGCATCGTGCTACAGAAGTTATATGAGAAGTCTTGCGCTGAAGAGAGATATATACCAGGCAATATTACCTTACCTGCTCGGAAACGGAGAATCCTTCCTATGTATCTGAGGGACGTCTCCCCATATTCCTTCACGTATTGAAAGGCCTGTATCATAACAGCGCTATTAAGGCCCTACACTATTAAGGCAATCTAAACGTATATTTTTTACCCCATCGTCATCATTAGCGTAAAGATAGTAATATTATTTAACAAACCATTTATTTAACAAAATAAATAAATATTTAAAAATACTCTGCAATAAATACGTAATACTTACATCATATCTGATAAGCAATACGTACGCAAACGTAAAAATAATAGTAATCGTATTGATTAAATAATATATGTATTTATATCACTGTTACTGTTACTGATATATGAAATTCAGATTAATAATTAATTAGGTCGAGTCCCTATTATTCATATCATATGCAACCTTACTTCTAAGCATAACTACTTATCGTATGCACTACTAATATTATTACCAAAGGCGAACACGCGTAGAGAGAACCATAGTATAGGAAATTAATGTCGTTGCTAGCAGTGACTTTATTATTCTACCAATATTCTCTATGGGATAGTAATCTATGTCTACGTCTATAATCTACTGTCATTTGTGGTACTGTACCGCAGACTCAAGCTATGCACAGGATTTTCGTCGTATCGATTATAATCTATTTTCATTATAAACGTGAAAATTTGAAAATTGTCTAACGAGTAGAGAGATATCACCTTTCTGAGGCTTGTCTGTCAACTTTAATAAAATCAAGAATAATGCAGAGCCGCGTATTAAATGCTCCTCTTATACTCACACACACATACATCAATATTACGGTCATTTTTTCTTCGGTAATGACATCGTTCCAACAGACAATAGGAATGTCTTGTTTTTTAAACCGTTTATTTACATGTAAATATCCATCCATCACGCCTTATTCCCGAAGGGGTTTCAGAGGCATATTATATGCCCACTTTTCACCGTGTGTATTTACCTGTCTCACGTAATAGGTGGTGAGACCATTGCCATGTTGAAATAGACAGACGCAGGTTGTGGATACCTGCTGTTGAAATTTTCAAGCCGCCCATAAGGCCTTCAACCAGGCTTAACGACTGCCATTTTACTGGCAACCGGGACCAACGGCTTAACGTGCCTTCCGAAGCACGGAAACGCTCGCAAATGTAAATGCCACAAAGTGGTCACCCATCCGAGGACCAGCCATAGTGAAAGTTACGTAAGTCAGTGATCGTTTACAGAACACTGAGACCGCGGGGCCACGAGCGCTTCTTTACATGTGCTAAAAAATAATTCGCAGCAAGTCCTATCATTTAACTTGACTCAATTATCTTCACACTGTAAACCTGACGGGGTAGTCAGAGTCTTTTCAATTGATACCCATAAATGTTTAGCAGTCCGCCATATTACCTTAGAAGTGACGTCATTTTATTCTTCATGTTTTCTCAGCAAGTCCTTTCATTTGATACTGCATGGCAGCAGTACATTGTAAATAACTAGACATCTTGTGTGTCCCACCATGTTGCATTTAGAATAACGTCACACAGCTAATCAAGCATTGTCATGCATACGTGAATACAAATTTTCAGCTCATAGGATTAAGATAACTGCTCCAAAATTGACATATCAAATAAGATGATAGTTAAAAAAAGCTTTTTAAAAAATATTAATGGACGTATTGTAAGAGTAGTTGTACCGCTTTAGGTCTCGAGGTGACATGAGTAACGCTGTAGTATTTTCGGTGAAGCGTCTGTTGTGTGACGTCATTAGAAACATCGTCATTTGTTCAGAATAGTTCCGCCGCTGGCGCAGCCGCAATTCGTACACGGACGTATGATTTTTTTCAGTTCGGTCGAGGTCAAGGTATTATATCATTTTGATGCGCTTTTAATGAACTATACAGCTGTATCTTTATTTAACTCATTGTTGTCCGAGTTATTTGCTTTTTCTATTGTTTGATTTGTCTGACTGAAAGTCAAGGCGATGTTCTGGAATTAATGGCCAGTGTCATATACCAGCGGTCGTTAAGTTTATGGCTTAAAAATATGAACCCGGGAGTTGTGGGAAAAATTAGAAATGTGAAAGTGAAAACATTTTAAAAGTCTTTCTGAATCATAATGCGTGCTGGCAAACAAAATTGTCCTATTCTAAAATTGAATTTTGGTTATGTGCAAAGCTTTTTATAGAGCTTGGGGTCTACTGTTGATTTGTCTGCCTTAGTGGTTCAGTGGTAGTGTATATGAGTGCCGCGAATGACGTCTCGGGTTTGGATCCTGGGTAGGAATTAATATTGATGTGATCTTTATAATAGTTGTTTGTTTCGGAGATTGCATGTATAATATTTTTGTATTTAGGAATGAATAAGTGGGTTTGTCAAAAGCCCATATACATATTATAGTAGTTTATTTTGGGATATATGGTATTATGTTTCGTCTTAGATTTTTTTTAATTTTTGGCACGTCTAAATGTATTGGCCTGCCTGATGGTAAGCAAAGATCCGCAGGCCTCCGATAGCGACCCTCATTGTGACGGCCCAGAAATGTGAAATGTTTTCACGCTTCTCTTTAAGGACCCAGGATTGTAAGAGAAGGGAAATACGTGCGTCGGCAGAGAGTTAAAATAAAAAATTAAATAATATCCATCACGCCTTGTCCCCGAAGGGGTGGCAGAGGCATATTATATGCCCACTTTTCACCGTGTGGATTTCTGTCCCACGTAATAGGTGGTGAGCCCATTGCCGTGTTGAAATACACAGACGCAGGTTGTGGCTACCTGCTGTTGAAATTTTTCATGCCGCCCTTAAGGCCAAACCCAGGCTTAACGACTGCCATTTTACTGGCAACCGGGACCAACGGCTTAACGTGCCTTCCGAAGCACGGAAACGCTCGCAAATGTAAATGCCACAAAGTGGTCACCCACCCGAGGACCAGCCATAGTGAAAGTTGCGTAACTCAGTGATCGTTTACAGAACACAGACCGCGGGGCCACAAGCGCTTCTCTTTCGCTTTTCTTTTGGGCGAGAGAACGTCCACAGTGTAAGAATGACATCTCTGCCCCACCCGTGATGTTCAGTAATGAAAGGGGGAGAGTGGGACTAATTGGAAGAGTTCTTTAGAACAATCACCGTGGTAGATGCGGTAAAATTCAGCTAAGCTGGCGATCGTTCTGCGCATCTTCAACGGTTCAAGACTGTCAGTGACCTCTGGACAATCTATGATGAGGATGGCACATCGCTGCAGCGCGTCGAAAGCTACAAGCAGGTATTTGGCGGATCCATCCCAGAGATGTGAGCAGTAGTCCACGCACGGACTTATCTGACACTTATAAAATAAGCATCTCTGTTCCGGCGTGAAAAACCACCTCACCGTGTTAAAGACTTGGATCTTGCGAGAGGACAAGCTGATGCACCCGACGTTGTAATTTTTATTGTTAAGCTCTCAACGAACGTTCAACCCCAGAATGCTGAGGAAAATAAAAAAAATAAAGGGGATAATTTTGCAGTAAATGCATTTTACAAGATACCTTGATTTAAATTCGAAACGAGAAATATAACTATTTACTCAAAATATACCGGTGCTTACAAAGCAGTTGTATAATTTATCTAATTAACCTACCTAATTGTTTCTTTGAAATCGAATAAATATGCATTACGGCGCTCACCAAGGAAGTACGTAATAAGGTGTCTTAAGAAATCTAGTGGAATTGCGATTCAATGAGCAATCGTCGTAGCTGTCTACGGAATGCCTTGATTAATTGTCAAATGAAAGACTAATAGTTTAAATAGACAGAGTTCATTATTAAGTTCTAGGAAAATTTCGTTCCTAGACATAATAAAATTTTTGATACTTGAGAAGAGTCTTCTACAGATTAAAAATAAAAATAAAGGTATTTGCAACTGTCTTCGTGAATGACAGATAGCCAAAATATAAATATTAAACTTTGTGCCGGTCAGATGGTCACTAAAATCTGGCAGCCGTCGTAAAATTTCAATCGTTTTGTGCGATATGACAACTAGTGAGTTTTATATCTGGCCTGATTGAACCGATTTATTGGCGTAGCGAGCTTCTATACACTGTTTGTGTTCACGGTAGTGTGAGCCTCGTCTGTGTGGCGCCTGGTTACATAACGCTGTTGGAAAACTTGTCGCGACAGAGAAGGCTAAATACCTAAGACAGTAAGACCGCGACAAGACTCAGAATGAAGTGATCATGT
Organism: Thumatha senex; assembly: GCA_948477245.1. Classification (NCBI taxonomy): domain Eukaryota; kingdom Metazoa; phylum Arthropoda; class Insecta; order Lepidoptera; family Erebidae; genus Thumatha; species Thumatha senex. Next base: position 13,514,496 of record OX419735.1, read on the forward strand.
CTAGTCTCGCCACGTCCACCTCGAGGTTGCTTTTAAAAGTTTAGTTTCACGCTAAAGGACTACATTAACTAGGTTTCGGTTTGAAAAGTAATGTATCGAAGTGTTTGCAGTGGCATTATGAATGTGCGCTCTGTAAGCGCATAAATATTCATACCCGTACAGGCGCGACGATTGAGCCCATGCTTGGCCGAGTCAAAGGTGTCCGGCGACATAAGCTCAATCTATTGTAGGGTTGTCAATAGCTCGCATTCTTTACCAATTAGCTAATTACCTAGCAATTGGTATACGAATTACAAATATACACAGATTAATAACAAAATGGGTACGCCAACTCCTTGCAAAATGTTGCACTCGCTAATTCACAGATAAGGACCCTGGCGTAGACCCATATAGGAGTTGCGAGATTAGATACATATTTTTGAATATGTGCACTGTACGGTCAGCAACGAAAGTAGCTCAGGGTGACGGACGGAAGTAAAATTTTATGAAATAAAATCTAAATATTGATTTCAATAATATCATAATACTATATCAAGTATTCTCTGCTGCTGAATAATATTTGTTGATGATTTATTATTCTGTTACTTTGTATTGCATAAATCTACTTTGAGACTGACTCTACCTTGCCTGACTAAATATCGTGCTGGGTGCTTCACTGTGAAGCACGTTATCGTTGTTTCTTAACTTATCACGAGTTAACAAATCTGCATAGCAATCGTCGTAGCTGTCTACGGAATGCCTTGATTAATTGTCAAATGAAAGACTAATAGTTTAAATAGACAGAGTTCATTATTAAGTTCTAGGAAAATTTCGTTCCTGGACATAATAAAATTTTTGATACTTGAGAAGAGTCTTCTACAGATTTATTAAGGTAATTTTTAAAACCAGCTGTTGTGTAGCTATTATTAAGAATCAGTATTTACATAATTGGGCTGCGATTCAATTCGAGACCTTTGGGCTCCAAGTCAGCCGCAATTGCAAGTACAGCACCTGCTGACTAATGAACAAAGTCATGGCAAAGAAATGGAAGTTTTGAAACAATTCGTCTGGCTGGCGTGGTACAGTAGGTCAGTAATCTTCCTAATATGGCCAAAATTAGGAGAGACTGGCTAGCTGTGACTGAGCTAAGTAGATTATATGATACATGAAATAAGATAAGAAAAATATAAATTAAATTCAACCTAAATTACATACTATTTTGAACACAGCAGTTACAATGTATATACAATGTTAGAGTTTGGTATGCCAGTATTTGTCGCTTATACTAATAAACAGAATATCTTGCAATATTTATGTCAACGGCCTTTATTCATAAATCCTGTTGAGATACGAGGTAATAATAATTTACTTAATTCTCGCGATGAGTGCTTTAAAATATAAGGCAACCCTGCATATCATCGCCGTATTCTCTCGTTGGTCTGTCTCTCCGAGCGCTACTCTTTGTTAAGCTTGCAAATATCCTAGAGCTACTCATCGCCGCGTTGGCGCCATTTGCAAATAAATTTAGGGCTGTCTCGGATATTTAATGAATTCACAGAGTGAATTATGAACGGTGGCGCCGGAGCGTGCCAGATCACTATCTGTTTTCGTACACGTACCTATTGGCGTGTACGGAGATGTAAACAACTCCGCTCATCATAATGTTTACCAGTCGCTATGGGCTTGTTGATCATGTCATTCCCCTGTTCGCTACTGCTGATCAGATAACACGATTAACTTAGTTTGTACTGCTTTTGATATTAGATACATAATATATAAAGACATAATTTATATTATACTATCAAATATACCCATAACTATAGCTACTCAAATGTATAATGATAATGTCTTTACGATATCAGGGACACCATAGATATAAAAAAGATTTATAGAAATATGTGATGATTCGTAGCGTAGTCATTAACTAAACACTGATACCCAGAAATTTCAATTCAAATAAAGAATTACGCTTACAAACAAATTAAAGAGCTGATAAGAAAATGAAAGAAGAAAACTACGATTATGATAAATACTGTTTGGGCTATTGGGCGGCTTGAAAAAATTCAACAGCAGGTCGCCACAACCTGCATCTGTCCATTTCAACACGGCAATGGGCTCACCACCTGTTACGTGGGACAAAAAGCAAAGCATAAGGTGAAACGTGGGCGTATAGTACGCCTCTGCCTACCCCTTCGGGGATAATGGCGTGAAAGTATATTATGTTATGTAATATCATAACATAAGATTCTTGACAAATGTTCTTTTAATGTGGAAACTATGGCGTAGAGTTCAAAAATTAATTTCAAAACGGGCGGTGTCTATACATAGAAGTCAGAAAACATTTTTAACAGATCTCAGACCAGCTGTAATTGTCAATTTGTTCTACAGATTAAAATTTGTTTTCATTATCTTCATAAGTAGCAACTTGCGCCTGTCCATTTCAACACCACAATACGTGCAAATGGCGAAAACTGGCTACCCTTTCGGGGAATAACATCAAGACTGTATGTATGTATTTCTATTATTTTCTGGCTTCACTGTTTGGAGAGCAATTGACTGCCTCTGTGGCGCGGTGGGAGTGTCTCCGACTGCTATGCAAGAGGTCGTGGGTTTGATTCCCACCCAGGATTAAAGTTTGTGTGATAGCACGATGCTTTGTGTCTGGATTTTATTTATCTATAATATGTATGTATTTAGAAATATATAAGTATGTTTTTAAGTTATCTGGTTACCATAGTACAAGCTCTGCTTAGTTTGGAATCAGATGGCGTTGTGTGAGTTGTCCCAACGATATTTATTTATTTATTAAATAATACTTTGGGTACATTTAAGTTACATTGTTGTTTTGTTTTAAAAGACTTTGCACCTAATTGCAGTATACTATCAAACCACTTTGTATAATGTTCTTTAATTATTATGAATGCCAATCGTTGCTCTCAAACAACGTATCGCCATAACAGAGCCACTTAGGTTTATTCTTGCTCTTTGATCTTCGCTATTTATGCTGTCTGTTGATAGCTTTGAATTAGAATGTGCAGTATGTGACTTGCTAAAGTAAAATTCTAGCAACACGCTCGTGGTTTATTCCTTTATTTGTATGATATACTAATTGGAAAAGGAAGCTTTATATAGCTTTGTCTTTAGAACACATGTGAAGGCGTTTCAAGTGGGATGTCCTTAGTTATTGTTGGCCTCCAAGAAAGGACTTTATGAACATGGAAGTTAAGTTCAATTCTTTATGTAGAATGTGAATGTGGAGTGCTAAAAAGATAATATCGATGAAAAGGATTAATTTAAACGTTTCATTATTTTGAGTGTGGAAATATACAGTAAATATAATTATGTATCAATATCAGCAACAGGCCGGGATCGCTTACAGGAATATACATTTATCTTGAGATTTCAATGAGTAAGTTTTGTTTACTGATATGCAATGCTAATTTATAATAATATTCTTTTGTTATTCGATTTATATAATTATTTTCTTCTATAAAAATCGTGTTAGGCTACGGTTATTTCTGAGATTTCCATTTCCATTTATGAGTGTTACTGTACTTCGCAATGCACGCTAAGCTGTACCAGGATACTAGTAAAATGAAAGTCGTTAAGCGAAGTTGAAAGCCGGCAGTGGCTTAAAAAAAATCAAAGGAGGTATTTAGTTACAATTTGTCCCTGTCCGAGTATTTAACCTCAACTATTGCAAATGTTCATAAACTTTGGAGCAGTTATGCCTTATGTATATCTGACACCTCAGTTGAATTAAAAGCCATGAAAGAAATTCTACACAGTGATTCATTCCAGATCAAGTTGCAATAAACTCCACAGTTTCCCTTCAATATAATTAGAAATATTATTTTATAATAAACCAAGTATGTTATTAGATGCGGAAATTCATTAAAATATGATGTACAAACTACATTGGGGTTTACGAGCGTCTAACGAGTCTACATCAGAAAATCTTTCTGAGATTTCCATTTCCATTTATGAGTGTTACTGTACTTCGCAATGCACGCTAAGCTGTACCAGGATACTAGTAAAATGAAAGTCGTTAAGCGAAGTTGAAAGCCGGCAGTGGCTTAAAAAATTCAAAGGAGGTATTTAGTTACAATTTGTCCCTGTCCGAGTATTTAACCTCAACTATTGCAAATGTTCATAAACTTTGGAGCAGTTATGCCTTATGTATATCTGACACCTCAGTTGAATTAAAAGCCATGAAAGAAATTCTACACAGTGATTCATTCCAGATCAAGTTGCAATAAACTCCACAGTTTCCCTTCAATATAATTAGAAATATTATTTTATAATAAACCAAGTATGTTATTAGATGCGGAAATTCATTAAAATATGATGTACAAACTACATTGGGGTTTACGAGCGTCTAACGAGTCTACATCAGAAAATCGGGTACCAATCAAACTGTCGCGTGAAATGTCAGTGCTCTTTCTATTTCTGTCCAAAGCAGACCCAACAAGAAAACTATGAAAAACGCAAATTCTACAGTCGCCGTCTGGACGTCAGAGTCGATCCTGTTACGATTAAATAATATTTCATCCAATCAAACCGAATGGAGAGGTCGGTAAGGTCTTGCGAATGGAGGATCGGTGACGCCAACGCAACCAATAATCAATTGATCTCAGTACAGCTTCTTATAAGATCATCGTTCAAAGAGAAAGTGTTCATGTCTAAACAGGGAAACGTTAACTGTTTAAAATTATGTCTACTAATATAGACTGTTTGAATCTCTAAATGCTCATTCCATTTGTTTTTATTAGTATTGCCAGTTATGTATTAGCACATTTAATATCTATTTCCAGAATTAGTTGCTAGTTCTTGTAGAGGGCTACTTGGAAAGCGATTTTATTGATGTCATCGCCATGAGGATATCATTTTAACTTCCACTTGCCCATTATTATGAGTATTAATATCCATAATATTTTTGTTCTAGCTCCCGATATTGTACAAGAAGATAGTCCAGTCGTTATAACAGCTGAAGAAGATGAACGCAACATGAAATGTAAGTATAAAAGAGATCAGAGTGTTTATACTTGAATGAAAATACTTGTACTGTTTTACTTATTTACTTTTTAAGCCTGACCGGTTTAACCTTACGACATTTTCAAAAGTTAGCACATATTTTTATCATCAGATCAGAGTATTAGTCCGTTTACATACAAAGCACCCATGCCATGCCTTATTTTCTACATATTTCAACATCTCAACCGATTGATGAAACTTCTACTGCCACTGGTAAAGCCATACCTATATTTTTTTAAGCATTGTTAAACTTACTGCACCATTCGCCAGACGAGGTGGCGTAGGGGTTTATTTCGAGATTTCCTTTTTTAAGCAGTGAGTACTTTTGCGAAAGTGTTCATTTAGTCACATTTGGCATTTGGGATGAATTAGGGCACATTTTTACTCTATCCCGTTACCAACCAGTCTAAAAATCTACTTACTATTATAAAGATAATTATGCAATAAAAGTGTGAAGCAAGTAAATAGCGTTCAAGTCCCGATCAACTAAGGTATTATTGTATTATTTTGATCCGACACCAAGCAACGTATGTTTTGGTGGCATCGAAATCTTTAGCTTGCAAGACACTGACTTTCGATTGTTTAGGTATAAATACGGCACTGCCCTTATCAAACCTCACTAAGATTTATTTTGCTGCGAGTTGTCTGACCGGAGGAGTTCTTGGGAATGTGGAATTTCTGAAACCTGAATCAAGTCTATTTGTCAGCAAGTGTACTAGTTAAAGTCAAGCAGAGATTTCCCCCTTTTAAAACGCAGTTTATAATATAACCCGAGAGTATGTGTAAAATTAGAGTTAAATGAATACGAAAACACTAAGTATAATAAAAGCATTGTAAAAATTCTTAAATATTTCAGATTTTGCCTCAATTCTAACGGGACGATCTCAGCTGTGTGTAAGACGTGATGACATGACTGGAGTCCCGATAGCCGCAGGTGTAGCTACAGCGCGCTTTACCTTTCGACGCCGTCATCTATACTGGTCTGTCATGCTCAGTTCTTCAATAAAAACCCAACCTCGAGCACTCGCCTTCCTCGATCGTGAAGGACGAGTATTATTAGAACAATCATTGAAGAAAATACCTGGGATCCATGCCACATATGAAGAAAAAACTGATAAGGTAATTCAAAATATTATTAAGTGTAATCATTATAATACTTATGAGATAGCTTCTGAGAAATTTGAAGTAATCACTCCCAAGGTACAGTAGGCAAAAGAAAAAGTATACAAGGCCTTATAAGGATAGTTTTTTCCAAAAATGCTTTAAATACTTTTATAAAATATTTGCTATAGTGTTTCAATGAACGTAATTATATAACCATACAAAGTCTCATTAAAATAAGTACAGGATAATCTGAAAAAATCAATCGATAGTAAGTAAACTCAAAAGGCCCTGTATTTATACACTGTATACTTTAATTCCACACTTAAGGATTCGTGTTATCAACAGCTTTGTGGTGTATGGCGTCGTGTTCCACGTCAGTATAAAGCATTATTAAGAGATGGCGATCTGCATGTAGCTGTGTTGTGGGGTAACTCCAACAACAATTCCATCGACAGCGCTCTCAGCGGAAGAATCGACAGGTAGGTACGCAATTTTAAATGTAAACATATTTGTCGAATCCTACAACTTGTTTTATAAAGGAATACACGCTATAAAATGCAATAGATTTCTCAAATAGGACGTGTAATAAGTTTCATAGTGATAATTAATCCCGGGAATTTGTAAATGCCACTACTGTGTTCGCCTTTCATTGTAAATCAAATTAAGCATGTGATTAATAGCGGAATACTTGCGGAACGCTTAAGGTTAAGGTATAAGAAATAATTCTGGGAAATATATAAGACATATCTAAGTCATAGAAGCCTCCTATGACTTATTATTATTATATATTATATTCAAAAAAGCAGTTGTAGCACTGACTACCTGTATCTTGATGATGTGGTTCAGTTCCTTCTTGTCTGTTCAATATATTTGACATGCTTGTGTTGAATTATTTCTTGACTATTCTAGGAAATGCTATAAGTGAAAATTCATTTGATTTGTACTTTTAATTGCTTTTACGTATCAAGATATCAGTGATCTATATAACTAGGTCTGTTGTCTTTATATTTGTAGTAAACTAGATTAAGAATTAGATTAGATTTACTTACTTGGAAAATGAATGTAAGGAAATAGACTTGACCTTCCTTTTATTAGTTTTTTAATCAACAATGTTGAGGAAACTAAATACATATTTGATCATAACAAACGGCACAATGAAGTGCCACTTGTAACTATAGAAGTTCGGGATACACTTATCTTTACGAAATACCGTCAAGCTTTTAAAAGCTGGTGCTCGGAATGTGGTCATACTTGAAACTCTCTTCAACTACATTATCCGTTCGAACCTATGGAGGATGAGTATGGAAACCCCTGTTCAGAGGCAAGGCAAAATTAAGGTTATGATGCGAGACTTATTGACGCCTGAGTCCGAATAGGAGTACCATCTCAGAGAAAGCGGACTTGGGGCTTGGGATGGTTGATTATGATTGGGGCTGATTTGATCTTAGAGTCTCCTAGAGTTAGAGGAATGCGTATGGAACTATGGAGATAGGAGTATTACAGAGATAGGAGTTACAGGCCAGCTTATAATTATTTTACTGAGTTTGCGGCTCTAACGTTAACTCTAACGTCATAACATGAATAAGACTATTGAAAGGTTTAGTGAGTGAATGTACTGCAGCGACGAGCTGATATATTATTAATGTTTTAATGCAAGCAATGTACAATATTTCTATAGCAACATTTCTAGTAACATCTACGGATGTAGCTTTTGCTCAACAGATAACTGGATCAAGCTGAATTATTGTAATAACGTTGCTTGCAACCTATTTTAGATTCTCAATAATATGTTTATCATGTTGGCAGCTTTAATTTAGTTTTTATTTTGTGTGTCAAACAGTAAATAGTCTTGTTGATCGATTTTAATATTACTATATGACTACAAAACTCACGTAGGACCCGCATAATATACTATTTTCGTCGTGCTTTTATTTTCTATAAGGATATATACTTAGTTTCTTGTCGAGTATCTCGCATTACAGAGGGAAGTGGATTAAATTTTCTTTCCAATCATCTCAATTTCTCTTTTGATTCTGACACTCTGACTTTTACCGAATTCAAACTCTTTGCAAGGTAATTTCTCACGGCTCTTGCTCTCGCGGAGGGTCCCGGAGCAACGATTTCCCAGATGACCACAGAAACCGTTGCACCGCGACCCTCCGCGGGACTGCCCCAAAACTATCTGGTTCTCTTCCTCCCGGAGAGCCCGCATCTTTTCTTGGGAGTCAGCGAGCTTAGTCTCCAGAATCGCCACCCGGTCCCTGAGCCTAACCTCCTCCTCAGAGACGCTCCTGGCGAGGAGCTCCTCTAGCGCCTCCGTAGCGCCGGTATCTCACTCCGTCACCACATTCTTCTTGCCCGAGACATTCTTGGCACCTTTCATGGGGTTAGATATCCGAGCAAAAGCCGTGAGGAGTTCCCTTGCCGCCGGGATGTCTTTGTCCCGGCCACTGGGTAGCAGCGGGACATGCACTGGTGGTTTCTGTGCCCGTCCCCTCGGGTTGTAGGGCAAAGTGTGGTTTTAGTCAGTCCAGCATAGCTTCCATGAGAATTCCCCCACGAAAAATAAAGAAAGTTAGACTAGATAACTTCTGAGAATAAAAAGCAATGTTTAATTTTATACGCGATCTTTTCAGATACCCAGCTTTACTATCAGAAATGTTTACGGCGGTATTGGAGCCAGAATACCCTCCTGATTCAATCGGTGAAGGGCCATGTCAGGAAGATCCTAGAAAGGAATACAAAGATGGATGGTGGGGAGGCACTGCAGTCATAACAGCCGTTGCTGGAGCCACACCGAGTCTTCATTTGGCGATCGTTTTCAATGGCATATTCCCAAAGACGCCTGGTTCTCCACATCTTGTTCGAGTCGTTCTAACTTTGCCAGAGAAGAATCAAACTATTATAGATCAGGTATATTCATATTGATATTTTTAAATACTATCAAATATCAGGTTTGATTCCTGGCACGGATTTTGTATGCATGGTTTTGAAGCAAGTTGGTGGACAATGAAATAAATACCTTGATGGCACAAATCTCGAATTCTATTCGGTTTAAATCAAAATATTTGTATGAATTCACAAATGTTTGTTTCTAAATTTCGGTGTTTAAGATAGGTATATTTTTAATATGTAGCGGTCTAGAACCCATGGCACAAGTTTGCAACGTGGCTGACAAGCATACGCCCACCTGATGGAAAGTGGGCACCGTAGCCTATGGACTTTTACAACACCTGAGATTCGGCACACGCGCTGCTGACACTTAATTATATCTTAATTAAGTGTAGATGACATTATGTAAAAATGTCCCAAAATATTTTTTTGTTGTAATCTCACATACTAAGTTTATTGATTGCAATATTAGAAAGTAAAAGAATAATCTTTTTTTCAGATGCAGAAATTCAACAAACCTCATTATGATTTTAATGTAGTTGAAGTTTCTACACCAGTATCGTCAGCAGAACTTCGAGCTTTAGCAAGAAGTAGATTATATTTGTCTGTAGAAGCGGTTGGTACTTCTGAAAGACGTATCGTTGGAAGTGTAAGACAGAAAGCTGCTTGTGAACTGTACAATGCTCCGTTGGTAGCAGAAAGGCCGGGCACTCCAGCTCCTGAAGGTCTTGCGTTGCTTTATATCGACAAAGAAGGCTCTCTCGTCTATGACATACAGGTATAAAATGAATGTTAAGTCTATTTTAATTAGATTTTAGAGTATAAAAAACTCTTCAGATACGGAGATCAAATCTCGATGATTGACAGGATCAAAATATAATATTTCAAGAAAGGAGCAAAAGTATGGTTAAACTTTGTTTTACGTGTGAATATCATCATGGATGCTTCAAACTCCTACCGAATAAAACCATATGGCGCCCATTCCAGAGTTCCGAGTGATCCCTCGGAAGGAGAACCCCAGGCACAAACTTGGTCAGTTACAGCGCGACACTGGTTTATTTTGAAATCAGTATTATAGTTTAAACCATATTCCCATTCAATTTTATTATTGTGTGAGGCTGAATCCACTTTCAATGATTAAGCTCGTAAATTAAGTTCTACATAATCTTTACTGAATATTACTTTCAAGGAATTCAACAGATTCAAATAATATCAATCATAAAACTAGTACTTATCAAAACTATATTAGTAATATACTATATAGTAGTAGTATATAGTAGTACTATATAGTATAATACATACATACATACATACGTATTGTCACACCTTTATCCCCGAAGGGGTAGGCAGAGGCATATTAAACGCCCACATTTCACCGTATGCATTTTTGTCCCACGTAACAGGTGGTGAGCCCATTGCCGTGTATTAGTAATATACACACCCTATAATATATAACTTAATAAATTATAGGTGGTTTGTCGTCGTTAAGACGGACGATTTATGACGTATGTATTGGGCACAAGTAGTGTTAATAGCTTCTAAAATGTCGTTTGTATAAAGTTACTGGTCATCAAAGTCAGATTATAGTATTAAGTTCACATGAAAATATGATGGGCTAGATATTATTATTGTTTTTAATATAAATAATAAGGAATAAAGTTAATACGATGCCTTTTTTTAATAAACTGTTGTGTATAATGTACTAATTTAGGTTCGTCTGGTTTTCGAGGGAAATGTTACGTACCTATAAGTAGTTTATAGACATACGGAGACATAGAAGATAATTAGAACATATAATATATTGACAAACTTTAATGAAAAAGTTACATTTGTAATCTATAGTACCTAATTAGATACCTACATGTGAGATTCTGTATACCAATATTTACAATCATCTTATATACAATGTTCTAAAAGTGTAAATAAAATTGATGGAGCCAAATTCGCTTTAAGTCATAGTGGATTCGAGAAGAATTATCAAACAAGCGATTTATTTTTGTTCTAGGTTGACAATTTAGGGATCCCTGATCCCAAAATAACTTTAGTGGAAGAGCAAGGCAAGCGTCATTCGCAAGTGGAAATACTGGATACACGTATTGGAGTCCTAGCGAGACCAAGTGCAAGGATTTTCCAGCCGTTGTATGAGGAGCAATTGGGAGTCCATATTTGCGGCGACAGTGGTGAGGCATTTGACATTGAATTATGTGGATATTGTATATAAATTAATGAACGTTAATTAGGTAACGTAAGTAGTTAATTATATTTAAACAGAATCACACTAAAACTATAATAACTAATAAAAAAGGAATCATCCAAAACTAAGGTCCCATTAGGATTTAAATCGATAAAAACTAACTAACTAACTATCTTCACGCTGTATCCCTGACGGGGTAGTCAGAGAGGACAGATCGCCAGGCTTTGCGATAAATCGATTATGTTACTAATCTCGAAAACGACTATAAATTCACGAGGTGTAGTGAGTATTCAGTCATCATCATCCGAGCGTCTATCCCAGTTGCGTCTCGCGACGCCCGGGGTCCGCTTTCCTACATTACTCCTCCACTTCGCACGGTCTTCGGCATCCCCTGTAGTGAGACTATTGGCACGCATGTCATCCCCTACGACGTCAAGCCAACACTTCTTGGGTCTTCCCTTCTTACCGGGACCCGGCGGGGCTGACATGGCCAGACATTTGTTACCTACGCAGCCCGGCGATTCCCGCAAGACGTGACCATACCAACCAAGGCGACACTCTTGCAACTTGTCTGCAATGTCACGGACGTGAAGGATGCCGCGGATGCGAGAGTTTCTCACGCGGTCCATCCGCGTGACCCCACACATCCACCGCAGCATCTTCATTTCCGTGACACGCAGCTCCTGCTTGTGTCGCTCCAATATCGGTCACGTCTATTTACACTACTGTAATAGACAGAGGCATTAATTTCAAAAGCGATATTCCTAGAAAACGAGCAAACGTAATAAGAAATAGCTATATTGCGATTCAAATAGCTGATATGATGGGTGAAATTGCTCTTTTTGAAATTCGTTTTGATTTGCTTTCAGCTTGTATCGGTCTTAAGCAAAAACCTGTACAAAACTTGAAATCAGAATGAATTTTTTTTGGAACTAAAGAGACGTAAATCATGCCACTACACTGTGTAGAAAATTGGTTTAAGTTACAGTAGTTGATATTATAATTCATCAGCCTTCTTTGTAGGATAGCTTGTCATAAAATATTGTCGTAAACAATCATAATTTTTCACTCAATCAAAATCTCTTAAAGATAACAGGGTCAGCGTAACGGCTTAACGGGATCACCAACCGAGACACAAACAATTCGATTTATTTTAATTGAGCTCCAGACTAGGTAGCTACTCTATCTGCTGCTGTATCAAAATTTGGTACGAAACGTAATTTATTGTTTGTCTGGTTACAATTCCTTGTTTTTGAAGTGATCCTTTGGAAAAGTTGTGATTTGATATTTTTAATCAAATATCGAGACAATATTGTAAATATGTACAGTGAAGCCGGTGAAAGCATTCTCTGATAGAATAAAAGGATACACTAAAAAGAGACAAACATATCCATAAATAGGATTTAGGGAATGAGATAGAATAAATTATACCTAGAGTGTTGCCTATCGTCTTTGCATCCGCGTACTACGAAGCAAACAGAAAAGTCGACGCGGTGTATCAATCACGAGTATAAGGTGTATTTCTATAAACCTTATATATATAATAATATGTACTCCTGATACTCTATTATATTTGTCTCGTTCTCTCGCAGGCTGTTTTTTTAAAGATTTACATCTGTCTTCTGTACATACAAACTTATTTTTGCTTATGTAGCTTTATTACGTTTTACTTTAACACTTCCCCTCGTAAGATCTGACGATGAGGTGAGGGCTGTGGGACTGTGGTAGACTCCGGAAGGATCACGGCAGAATAGTTGATATACTCTAAATAAATGTTTTAGTCACAAACTAATAACCCCTACCCATTTTAATGGGGGTCAACTCCCCCCTCGTCCACTATTTATTCATGTTTTAATAATTTTCAGGACCACCAGTACTTCGTGGACGATTTACTTCTAGGATGCTGCCTGATGCTGCAGGGTCTGGCCCAATGTTGTTACGTCGTACGGGACCTGTACGCTTACCAACTAACACGGCTGGTTTAGCTTGGTTATCCGTGGATTCATTGTGCGGAATATATTACGAGGTGAGTGTTCCTATGCTGTGACTTTATTAAATTGGTAGATTTTTACTCTACATACAAGGGGTGAAATTTTGACTAATTGGAAAGCAGGCCTAGGTAATGCCTAATAACCTAAACCTGCTTTCCAATTAGTCAAAATTTGACCCCTATACTTTACTTATATAAACTCAGATTTATTTTTACATAATTATATTTTATGTTACAAATATAGTGATAGTGTCCAATTCTGCACTAGTCATCATACATAATTTAAAAAATTTAGATAGCACCGCTTGATTTAAACGGTCCACTATTGACCGTGGCCCCTTAAATTGACGGATTAATGATGTGCCACTTCACGCTTTCGCTTGAGGCACTCCGGGATGTATGAGGATGGAAAGACGTGCAGTGACCTTATTGCCGGATACGCATTATTCGGGACGTCTTCAAAGCACATTTAGCACATAGCTGGTAGCCAAAACTGGCCTATGTTCTTTCATCATCATCATCCGACCGTCAGTCCCAGTTGCGTCTCGCGACGCCCGGGTTCCGCCTTCCTAATTTTACTCCTCTACTTCGCACGGTCGTCGGCATCCCCTATAGTGACACCATTTGCACGTATCTCATCCCTTACAAGCTAACACTTCTTGGGTCTTCCCCTCTTACCGGGACTCAGCAGGGCTGACATGACCATCAGACATTTGTTCCCACAAATGACAGTGGACACTTGGCCCACGCAGCAGCAATGTGTGACTTGACATCGCAATCAATGTCACTGGACGTGTGAAACACAGATCCCAGGTATTTAACCTAGTCGGTGCGTTCGACCAAATCACTGCCTATGTGGACGGATGTGTGATCTGTAGAGGTTAGTGCCAAGTACTCGGTCTTCGCCACATTAAGTTTCAGACCGCCGTTCTCAAGCGTCTCCTTCCACGCCTTCACACATCGCACCAATCTGCCCCTGTTCGCGTTTGCCAGTGCAACATTGTCAGAATACATGAGCAACCATGGAGGCTGCTCATGTGAGTCCCTGATGCTGTTTGACAATACGTCTAACATCACACTGAACAGGAGCGGACTAAGGACCGACCTTAGTTCACTTCTGTTCTGTGTGATAGTGTGACAGCCTGGTGTACCCCACTACACACCACAGCCCCAGCTCTACTGCACTGACCTTTGAAGACTGGAGTAATAATACTCAGCCTCCATTGGGATCTGCCCGCTGAGGAGTACGCGGTTGAAAAGGTTTACTAAGAGAAGCAACACCGCGAGGACCCATCGCCCTTCAGGCTTCGATGGAGACTCCATCGACTCCGACAGCTTTTATATTCATCATGCGGCGAAGAGCAATCTCGACTTCTGTAGGCGTTACCGGTGGCACTAATCCCTCGGATTTGGAGGGAGGTCTGGAGGCTGCACCTCTTTATGCTGCTTATTTAGCAGCTCGTGGAAGTTCGAGTGCTCCACCGTGTTCGCATAGCAGGGTGCCTTCAGGATCTTTGCTCCTGTTCTTTATATATAGCAATAGTCTCATCGCTATTACGTGGGAATATAAAACTGGTGCAGTATGAATGTGTTTACACACATATAATAGTGTATTTTGCTTGGACTACATTATAAGCTTTAATATTTTAACATTTACTTTTCAGACAGTAGTGATTGGCAGCAATGTGCGCTCTTCTTCAACTTGGTGGCTTGATACACACCCGGGTCTAGACAGTGGCGCCAGGGAACTGGGTGGCGAAGAAGGCTGGGTGCTTGAGCCCACTACTACAGAACTGGTAGCTCTGCAAATGGGTGGGGCTTTTTTGGAGCTGCGGCATGATAACGTCACTGTTCTTATGCGCACTAGATTACCACAGGTAAGCATTTTATTTTAGTTTTATTTTTGAACTGAACAAAGGATTGACGATAAGGTTAGTTCTGAAATCGGTGTCAGTTTATTATTTTTATAAAGGTGCGATTCCGTGCTTCGGATGATCTCGGCTGCTAGTAACTTAGATTACTTAGATTAGCTTAACGACTAGGTACTATAGTCTAGCTAAGATAACTATATTTAAATTTTATGGGCGTGAGAACCTGCTGGTAGCCACAATCTACTGTCAAACTGTCTTCTTTAAATCGATAATATGATCATCATGCGGTGAAGAGCAATCTGATTTAAAATAGACAGTTTGACAGTAGGTAATAGATATCACATATGAGACAAAATACTACTGGTGTCATGTAGGGGTATTAGTAGGGGCCAAAGACGTGATCAAATATATAATATGTATAGGCAAGGGGAAGCTGACCTCCTCTCCTCAACCTTTACCAACATTCTTAGGTGGATTTGCGCAATTTATTTATTTTTTCTATTTGTACATGCTTGACATAATTGGATTTCTAATTGGTAAGTCATTTAAAAGTATCATAAAAGTATCCAGTGAGATGATTGCTTGACATCATAATTAGAGCTCGAGCGTGCGTTAATCGCGGTTGCATCTTCGTCTGTGCTTCTGATCCCTTATATTAGGCGACGTTTACCAACCACCTGCGGCCGCAGATAGACAAATATCTTACCCATTGTTCACACGTTCCTGCTCTGAACCGAAATTTAAATCCTACAAGAGAAATTCTATAGCGACTCATACATGATTATTAATTTTTCAGATAAACGTGCCACCGTCATGTGTGCCAGAAATTCCAGACGTGGTTGACAATGAGCTGAGCACGAACTACAACCCAGGCCCATTGGAAGATCAGATTTCTGATTACAGCATAGGAAGAGGGAATGCAGGCAACTACTGTACACAGAGGGATAAGTTCTATAAGTTAGGGGAAGTTTGGACAGATACTGAGGTCAGTTTACTTGCATTATTATTATTATTATTTGCCCGTAAAATAGGTGTCCCTCAGCTTAGTGTATTGCCAATTGCTTCCAAACCCTAGCTGAATTTGCAAACAGGTCCTTTTTTTTGTTTGCTGTAACAATTATGGTTAGATTTTACATTTTCGGCAATGTTGGAATTGAATGCCCGTTCGACCCCATAAAGGCTTTTCACGCCCGTTACTCAGCAGGTGAGGTCACTTGGGTCGTGGAGAATTGGTAGAGCATAAATAAACGACTGAGGATATGTAACGTATATAGCAGTCGAAAAAAATGAATATTAGCCAGGTTGCTACTGGTTATCTGTAGACTGTCAACGAATGGTCTGTATTCAACGATGTCATAAATAAAAATATGGAATAGGTTTGCGATAGAAAATGTCCTAAACAAATATTTCAATGCTAAGAACCCAGCAGATGTGATAACGGCCTGTTTTTTTCATATTGAGATAATAATTAAGATTTTGAACAAATTTAAACCACAATTTAACAAACTGAACACCAACTCACTGAACTTAGCAAAATTTGTCGCAGAACAAATTCATCTAACCATGTTTTTATTTACTTGCTTTCTTGTGTGTCACTGAATGTAATTTTGTAATTGATTTTAAACTAACTTCCTGTTGATCTGATACTTGAAATTTAGACCATACCTCAGAAGTAAATGCACGAAAATGTAAGAAAATTAAGATAAGAAGATGTAGGTACTTTAGGTCGCTTTTTAAAATATGGTAAGTTAAAAAGATATTATTATAAGTTTGTTTAATTTTACTTTTCAGACATGTTCAAAATGTTGGTGTGTGCTGGGTCGGTCGCGGTGTGAGCCTATTCAATGTCCCTCCATCTACTGTTCGGTACCTACGATCAAACCGCCTGGACAGTGCTGCCCCATATGTACTAGTAAGTAAAGACTATTGAAATATTACGTACTTGTATGCTGCGGATGCCTTCTGTATGTGTGTCTATGTGGAGAAGTTTTGCCCTCTCGATTTCCATAGAATTTACTACTCTTTGATAAAAGATAAACACATGCCTTCGCGAACAAAGAATTAGATTAAGTTTCACTAAGCGCCAACGTTTTCATATTGATGTTATTAGTGCTTTTACAACCCCCCGGGCTTTAGTGAAGAGGCAATAAATTACAAGAAATCACACCTTCCTCTTCGTAAATTACGTAGTTGCAACGAGCTGTGACCTAAAGTATTTTTTCCATCTTTCAGACTCCACTACAGCAGTCTGGTCAGAAAACGGCAGTTGCGTACTTGCAGATCAGACTTACGCACCAGGCTCGTCCTGGCACCCATACCTCGTGCCTGGTGGATTCGACACTTGCGCCATCTGCACGTGCAGCTTCGAAACGAGACAGATACAATGTCCAAGAGTACGATGCCCGCCCTTGAAGTGCAACGAGAAGGACGCTTTCAGACCTGATAAGAAGGCTTGCTGTCGAGTTTGTCCTGAAGTAAGTTTAGAGTTACAAAATGAGCGTCATTATTCAGGTTTTGTATTTCAAGAGCAGAGCATATTGTTAGCACCTAGTATGGATTTGGACGAAAATCGCCACAAATATGAATAAGTTGGATGTCATAGAATCGGGATGAGTAATATAGCCTCGTCTAGTCATTGGTGTCCTCGAGTTGAAAAATAAAGAAACCATGTATGTATCAAACTCTGCTACATAATCTCAAAAATTGTGAACCAGACATGTGAGTAGGTTCTCCGTCATTTGTTGTGTGGGCTCCATAATTCAATCCAGTTCCTAAGACTAAAACGTGGGCAATACTTATGTCGCACAAATAGAAGTGGCGTAATTTTAAACGTAAAATACTGCAGTGGTTGTGAATGAAATTTCATGCTAAAATTTGGCAAATATGACATAATCAGACATATGTATTATTTGTAAAAATTTCAGCATGAAAAGACGCACAGAAAGTGTTTGACTTTGTGAAGATACAATAGCGACGATAGAGACAGAATATGAACCCCAGAAACATGGTGGTGATGAAACTTAGAATAAGTAATCCACAGAAAATTCCATTGCCTAATTAAAAAAAAAAATCTACTGAAAGTAGATGTAATTAAATATGTACTCTTCTTTGATCTACAGGTAAAAATAAAGAAACCAGATGAAGAAACGCCGAAAGATCAGGGAACACCGCGAACGGCAGAAGAGATACTTGCTGAAGGTGGTTGTAAATTCCCTGATGGGCCTTTGGCGAATGGACAAGAAGTACATCCGTCAATTCACTCTCACGGGGAGCAGAGATGCGTAACATGTAGATGCAAGGTATGTTGGAGGTTATGATTATCTTTCGGTTTCAGTGTAACTTTAGCTCAGGATTGATCACGCACGTGTATTAGGTATGTCTTTGATAGAGGTTTTACCACGTTCTGTTTCTTTGTTGGTGATATTTTTATAGAAACTTTTGCTATATTAGTTACCTTATTTTGTCATTTTTTGACTTGACTTACGTTACTTTAAGACGAAATACCATCATCATCCGAGCGTCTGTCCCAGTTGCGTCTCGCGACGCCCGGTGTCTGCTTTCCTACTTTTTCTCCTCCACTTCGCACGGTCGTCGGCATCCCCTGTTGTGAGACCATTGGCACGCATGTCATCCTTTACGACGTCAAGCCAGCACTTCATGGGTATTCCTCTCTTACCGGAACCCGGCGGGGCTGACATGGCCAGACATTTGTTTCCCACGTTGCCCGGTGGTTGCCGCAAGACGTGACCATACCAGCGAAGGCGACTTCGTTTCTTTCTTGCTACGGATGTGGAGGCTGCCACGGATGCGAGAGTTCCTCACACGACCCATCCGCGTGACTCCACACATCCACCGCAGCATCTTCATTTCCGTGACACGCAGCTCCTGCTTGTGTCGCTCCAGTAGTGGCCACGCCTCACTGCCATGTAAAAGGATAGGCCTCATGATCTTTTAATAGTCCTGTCCCTTCAACCTGACAGGCATTTATTGGGTCACAAATGACACTAGCCATCTTCCGCCGCTTGGACTACGCGGTAGCAATACGTGCCTTGAAGTCGCAATCCATGTCACCGGACGTGTGACGCAACTTTGAGACGGAATGTAAATAGTTAATTCGTCAGACTTGAGTAGGTCTTGATGGTGTAGTTGGTAATGCGTCTGGTGCGTTAAAACAGAAGAAGTTCCGTCTGGCTAAAGGCTGAAAAAAAATTCCGCTTTAAATCTATAATGTTTTCGTTTTCAGGATGGGGAGGTAACATGTGTGAGAAAACGCTGTGGACGAGCGGCGTGTGCGCGGCGACGGAGGGTAGACTCGTGCTGTGCGTGCGCTCGCCACCGCCGCCAGCGCCGTACTGAGCGTCCCCGCCCCGCGCACCCCCCGCCGCCCGTCGCACGCTCGCCCAGCTGAGCTACACCCTCGCCGCGCACACCGGGACTATACTCACGTAACGCGCCCATATATACTCTACTGTGGAATCTGCATTACTTTTAAAAGACAAACACCACCACTCAAATTATCTCCTCAAACATATCGGAAAGTTCTTTTGTAACTACTGGATTTCCACTCAAAATTAAATATCACGAAAGTTTGCGATGCGATCCGCCCAAATTGTGTGCTTAGTCGTACTGCGCCAGTCCCGTCTATACCCCAGACTGTTAGGATAAGTGAATAGACTGACATATTTTTATGTACTCGTACGATTCGAATGTCTCTAGATTTATGTTGAACAGCGCGCAGGACGGACTGAGCTGCCCGATCAGTGAAGGCGAGATATATTAAGGCGCATCGGTTTGAGAGTAGATCGAAGATTAGAGGCTGGGCCATTTAGAGGTTAATTGTCATCGGACTGATTATTTAGACTGGTATTCTGAGTACAGAGTTGTATTCGGAGGCGTGCAATTGTAAAGAGGGACGGTCGGCCGCGCGGAGAGTCGATCGACGAAGGAGGTAGCTTTACTGTATTATACAGCTTTGAATATTGACTTACCCACCGGTATTTTAATTGGTATTATGGTAACACGAAATTTAGGCGCATTACATCATCCGATACTGATTCGTATTATTGTTAGTAGTAGGGCTCGATCGCTTAGACATGAGCGCGGTCGATAGAAAGATGTGCCATATTTTCTAAATGTAAATATAAATTATAATTACTTATGTGCATATTTATTTACGTTTCTAATGTATATGATACGCGATAACCATACGTTTAAGTTAATCATATAAACATCACAAATGCTATTATAATGGTCGCCTTGTTTGTGCATTTGATTTTAGTTTTGTATTATCAATATTAATGCACTGTCGTGCACACTTTTACAGAAATAAGAGTAACCAATGGTATTGAAATCATTGATATACAAAAAATCATATATCGCCATTAATCATAAAACTAAAAACCTGAAATATCGTCAGATTGAGTAGAGCACGGTTGTGTTATACGTGTGACTATGAAACGACAACAGTGTGTGGTTCTATACAAAAGTGGTTATTGAAATTTCTTTCGACAATTTAGTGTCACGGGCGATATATCGACGATTCTACTGGTATGAAATTCATTCATTCAAACCATATACAACATAGTTTAAAAAAATTTAAATGAGGTCAGTCAACAAAAAAAAAGGGGCTGCCCTGGAAGCCTGAACGGATGAGTGGTTAAAACTAATTAAATAAAAGTGACTTCTTACTCCCATATTTAGTCACAATACAAAAAACAAATCAATAAAACGTTTATCTCACTGAAAGTGTAAAAATATAAATACCATCTGTCCTTTTATAAACATTCTTTCAACAAACACTACATAATTTTGTGAGCATGTGTAGTGACGCTTACGACACTGTACTATTTTGAATTAGAGTCACAACAAAACTGTGTGTGTTTATGTTGGGTTAGTATCATTTAGACTTTATTATTTATTACACATTTATTTTTTGGACATTATTCAAAAAATAAGTACGTCTAAGAAATAATAACGTCTAAATGAGGACGATTATGAAAAGTTGAGCTTTTTGTATATCAATGACTAAAATATTTGTGTATAATACTTATGCAACAGAATCGCTGTCTAAAACTTTATCTATAACTACCAAATCTTAAGAAAAATCTAAACTTACTAAGTATTTTTTTATCAGATATAAAATTATATTTGAATAAATATCAACACATACGTGTATAAAAGTCTGCGGAATTATACTACATGCTGAATGATTTAGTTGATGTAAAATAAAAAGGCAATACGTATTTGACTTTTATAAAGATATAAGATTATTCAATAGTTCAGACTACACATACACATGGTCACGCCTTTATCCCCGAAGAGGTAAGCATAGGCATACTATACATCCACATTTCACATTTCAGTTCAGACTACGTACTCAATAAAAAACTACAATAAAAAACTGCAAGGATTGTTTTTTGAACAACCTACTCGTATACATGAAAAATATTTTGTAAATAGTTTCATTTAAGAGCTTATTATGAATTCTTTATACACATATACGTACTTTTAAGTATTGTACCGATATAAAATAATATATAAGATTATAGCTTACGCAAATTTCGTGACTAGTTTTGATTAATTACTAGAATAACGTGTTAGTTACGTAATTAAGGAAGCTAGTCCAAATGTGTCGATGTGATGGAAATGAATGCCATGTAGGTAGCGGTATGTTTTGTATACTGATAATGATAGGAATTTATTGTTATAAGTTATGTGAAAAGGACTTGTGACCATTTTGTGTAAAAACGTAACGCTACGACGTAGTATGTTTGTTGAAAGTGACGCCTTCAAAGTATGCGCGGGCGCTACAGGCGTTTACCTATTCATAATTGGAAAAAAAAAATCACTTGCTAGGTTTTTACACTTAATGAAAATAAGACTTATTTCTTTTTTGTGCAAATTTAGGGTATTAGAATTTTTCAAAAAGATCCAATTGCCAAAAATTTCTTGTAAATTAAATTCTTTTCACTTTCGTTGTGGGTTCTAGTCCAGGCAAAATTATAAGGAGTTTGTATTATGGAATGTTGTATTGGCTATTATTTTATTTTTGACATTACGAGAATATCACTTGATTAAGCGCAAGAGTTTTTCTTGTTTTTAATTTTTTTTTTATAATCTAACCATAGAAACGTAGATACCTATGGCTTGCTAATAACATAACTAATAGCCATGAACAATACTATGAACTCGCTTGTATTGCATTGTTTTTTATTTAATAAATCATTGCATTCATTACCGAAGTACATTTATATTCTTTTTTTTGGAATATTTACAAAATCATAATCTAAATTATTGTAAAAAATGAAATTTTAAATTAAATTATTATATGTGAAGATTATTACATTCAATTTATTTCGTTGTTTAATTGTATCCAGTCAATAGTTTGTAAACTGTCAGACATGAATATGAAATAAATTACCTATCTGTGAATAATGTGACTTTCATTTTATTCTCTGCATTTAGTGCTCAAATTTTCAGAATTCGATTCTCGAAAGTTCTGAAGATTGATAATTTTATCGAAAGAGAACTAATCAATTTGCCACTCGTTGAAAACTGCCAGGTAAACACCATAAAAACAAATTATTCTATTTTTATAAATTAGCTCCTTCCGAGCATTCTCATCTATTCCGACGAGTCAAACCGAGATCGAGATTGTTTACTCGACTATTTTCATTGAAACCTTCACATCGACACGTGAAACTCCTTCAATTTATGGGATACTTGTTGACGCCCGCGGCTTCGCCTGCGTAGAGAAGGTTTCCCGTTCGTTTCTCACAGGAACTTGTTCCCGGAATAAAAAGTAGCCTATGTGTTATTCTGATGTAAAAGCTATATTATTGTAAAGTTTCATTAAAATCCATTTAGTAGTTTTTACGTGAAAGAGTAACAAACATCCGTTCTTACAAAACTTTCGCGTTTATAATATTATTAGGATAGAAAATCGATTATGGCAACAACTGACGTTACCTGAAAAAGACGGTCCTAATAATTGAGATGGAGACCAACACCAGATAAAATGGCTGGAAGTTGGAACTCAGTCAAGACGTATTGAAGATTGAATTTAAAGTAAATCTACTTACTTCTTTTCAAAGCAGTGAATGGGAATAGCAAATAGGTTATCATTCTAAGGAAAATAAGATTAAGATTTTATAAATGAACTATGTTTGATTCCAATATTTTTATTTACATCACGAAATCTTATAAATTGTTAGTTTCGAGCCTCTTCTCGTCTGCGCTTTGATGTAGACTGGCTCCTTTTATGAATCAGTTTTGATGACCGTGGGTACTTTTAACTTTGAGAAATCAAACTAAGTATACGATTATGAAAATTTTAAAAATATCATTCCACAATCTAAGCGTACGCGGAATAAAGCCTCTATCAAACCTAATCGTGTGTGGACGCTCAGGACGCAAAGTCTGAGGGTAAATATCCTGTCAATGGCGAGCCGTGCGATGATAGAAGGCATCATAACAAACAATTCCTCATAGCACAGACCATTGTACATGCGATAGAACACACATAAGGAGGCTAAGTCTCTCCTGTCACGAAAGTGCTTAATACCACCTGCTGGTAGAGGATCGTTGACAATCGTCATAGCACGCCCGTCTACCGAGTCAAAAGGTCAAAGCTGGTATTCAGGTGCACCAAACCAAAGGTTCCAACAGTACTCCATGTGTGGCCGCACTTGCGGCTTATGGAGAAGCAGTGTTTGCTCCGCAGTAAAGTACTCCGAGCTTTTTGGACGCCAGCTTCGTCTTATCCTCTAAATGACTACGGTATTGGACGTGACTAGAAATCTCAACACCAATACTATTGGAGATGGAGTGCCCTGGAATTGCGGCGCTACAGTAAATAGGTTTTTTTTAGCGGTGAATGCACAAACTTGAGTCTTGGCAGGGTTAAATTGGACAAGATTTTGTCTACCCCAATCGGACACTTGCGATAGGTAGACAAATACTAAAAAATAGAAAAATGCAAATTTGCTAGAATAAGGCAATCTGTAAAAAAATCGTCATAATTTGTTAATATTTTAATGTAAATAACTTTGTAAATTTTTCTTAGCTATTGAATGCCGAAAAAATTATGTGTTTACGAATTAAATTTAATTTAATAGTAAATTGACATTTTTATCGTAGATCCCTTAATATAAAACAAAACATTTATAATATACCTAATAACAATATTAATTTAAATATTTTATTTATTTTTTCTTTACACCGAAGTACCTAAATGATGTTACTAACATACTTTATTATAATATTGTTTAAAAGTTATAGGGACGATTTTTTAAGCGCTTTAAGCGTATCTGCCATTGCTTCAGCTACGTTGTCCGCCATCGGGATGGTTGCATTAATGCCCATGATACCAATTCGAAGCGCCTTGTCAACAGTTGGTCCGAGTCCACTGAATATTAGTATGTTATGCCTGGGAACAAAATTATAAAATTTAAGGTCTTGCTATAGATTGTACACTAATATAATATAGAAGTTGTAGGCGGTAACTTCTAGGGTTTTAGGCGGTAATCTCTGAATCTACGGAATTGCCTGGATCACTTGAAAAGGTATATTATCCTTGAGAATTATTGCTACTTTATATCCTGGTAATAAGTTCCTATGGGAAATGGATTTTTGAGCGCCATATATAGCTCAAATTATGCTTATATAATATTGTGTACTATATATCTATCAAATTCATATACATACAAAATATAACATAATTAAGTAACCAGGGCGGCCATACAAAGGTTGACGTTTGACGTTGACAGCAAAAGTTTTAGTTTTAATAATAACTTTTTATAATTATATATTTTGATTTCTGGTAATCCAGAAGTTATGATTCGGTTTAAAGCTCTCGCCAGAGTAATTAGCACCGAATGGTTCGGTTTCGATAGCATGCGGCATGCTTAAATGTTGAATGGGATTCCTCCATCGCGAAGGTTCGTGTTGTTGAACAAATATTCTTTGAAACTGAAAGCTAGAAGGTTCTGGTTTTAATCTAGACTTAAGTTCAGTGCAAGTGTAGACAATCTTGAGTATATCCCTTGTTTTTCAGTGCGTTGTGTAGTGCGTCAAGTAAATTAGGTACATAGTGCGCGTAGTGACATAGTACATTTCGCGAAGACGAGCAAGTAGGACATTACTTAGTGGTAAGTGTTAGATATAAGAATTGAGTTTTAGTATACGTGATGCTCGTTTCTAGCATCTGGTTGCAGACTGCGTGTTTTAAATTGTGAAGTTCAGAACTTTACAATACACATAGGAAACACCCAAACTTCGGAATAAACATTTGTGGATCTCACAAATATGTTTTCCGACCCGGGATTTAAAACCGAGACCTCAGCGCGGCAGTCGTATACACTACCACCGCGCCACCGAGGCAGTCAATAGGTAACATATTTATATCATAATTTTATTATAGCGATGCAATACTCACTTATTTCTCATGTATTTAACAAACTCCGCATAATCATATCCTTTAGGCAGAGCAATAGTTGTAACAGTAGGCAATCGTTCTTCAGGTATAGGGATGAAGAACTCAAAGGAAAACTCCCGAAGTCTATTGTGAAAATGGGCAACAACCGCTGCGTGTCGCGCCCAGCATTGTTCTAAAGTCTCTTTCACTAACTCTTTGATACAAGCACGTAATGCCCATAACAAAGGAGGTGACATTGTGTGATGGTAACTGAAAAACAAAAACAGTAATGACATACAAAGATACATATAACCACACATTTTCCAAAAAGGGCTAGCAGACGCATACTATACGCCCACATTTCATCAGTTGTATTTTGTCGCACAAATTTACGGGGGTAAACCTATTGAAGTGTTTGCAGACCGTAACTGCCTGCTGTTGTAAAAATTGTAGCCACTTGTAGACCTTCAACTTAGTTCAACGGCTGGACGGGCTCAACGGCTTCAAAGTAAAAATATCACATGCGGCCACCTATCTTAAAAGTGACAGTAGCTGATAACAGGTAACCGTTTACAGAACAGATCCGCTACGAGCACATCTTTGTCACAAGCCAATAGTGATAAACATGCCTTACATACGATAGAGCAAGGAATATACCTCGTTCTATCTCGTTCGCGCCTAATAGAGATGAAAATATATACTGCGTGCCAAGTTTTACGTCAAATTTCAGAAAAACGCATTCACTATTTCGCCAACGTTAATACAGTTACGTTAAGAGGTAAGATAAGAGGAAAGTAAAAAGGGGAGTAAAGGAGGCAAGGTTTTAGTTTGACGGTCAGTTTTAGTTGCTTACCACTTGTCTGTAGTATGTAATCGTATGAATAAAGAGTGACGCCCCTAAAATGCTTGTTGTGAAATATATTTAATAAGGCGTCTATAATAAATTTTAGTTTTCAACTTTTCGTGAAAACAGAGAATTGTTAAACGATAACTTACAATCGTGTGCTTTCATAACACTTCCACTGGGCGGCTAATAGTTTCATGTCGAAATAAAATGGAGGCTCATGTTTTCTCTTGTTTATTTTATCCCTAAAACAAAAAAAAAATATCGTCTTTTGGTACAGTCTATCTTAATTGTAGTTTTTTTGGTTGTAAATTTAATGTTAAGAGTTTCATTTCCACAATATATTCATTTTTTTTATTAAATTGATAAAGACAACTGTGCTTTCGACAGGATTTGAACCCCTAACCTTTGCCTAACCAGGGCATTGTTCTAACCACTGAACATTGCCCTGATTAAGGTAAAGGTTCAAGTCCCGTCCCGAACCGAGTAGAATTTTTTATCACTTTATAAAATTTTATTTTGAATAATTAATATAAATAATTAATAAAGGCAAATAAAACTTAAATTTATACGAAAAAATTAGCATACAAATTGCTTTGAAAAATATATAATGATGATTTCTACAATATCTTGCTTATTTTTGTAAGATTAAATATTAAATATCGCCAAACATGCTTACTCAGCGCGTGAACTAAACGCCACAGGCGAGATCCCAGCTGGTCCACTGAACACTTTCTGCGTGGAACAGTATACTGCATCAACTCCCCACTCATCCATCAAAAAAGGTACTCCTCCTAATGATACCACGGTGTCTACTATTAGTAGTGTTCCATATCTGAAAAAAAAAAATTTTTGTTTTCGAGGTTAAGTAGGAATATACGAAATTGGGAATTAAATGAGTCACTCTTTTGATAAACCCTTTTAAATGTTTGTCTGTCTAGTATCTATACCTATACTAAAGATAAACTAAATTGAAGTGCCTGTGTATAATTACAAATTAACAGCTTTTCACTAAATGCATATGACATTTTTATTTTCTTTTATTTTCACGCATCTTTGCCATATGCAAATGCTCATCATCATCATCCGAGCGTCTGTCCCAGTTGCGTCTCGCGACGCCCGGGGTCCGCTTTCCTACATTAGCAAATGCTATCACACCTTAATGTTTATAACCGGACATAAAAATGCTTAAAACGGTTTATAAAGAGGACACCAGCGTGATCTTCCAAGCACTGGTTTGGATCCCCACCACTACGATGTTATAGGTAGTGAGTTGTGGTTACGGTCGTCCACCGTTGGCTCAAACACAACGATGGCCGCCTTTATGGTCTCCTTGCGCAGTGTTCTGAACGATCCAGACGACCTGGTATTCCTTCATCCTTTTTATCCCAACCACACAGGGCTCCTGTACCATTGCGACGGCGGCCTTAAGTCTCGAAGCCTCGAGCATTAACAAGTCGGTCGCCAGTTTCTTCTTCATAGGGTTCGCAACACTCTGTAAGGGGCAACATTCACTGCACCCCAGTGCTGTAGTCCTTCAGCAATATTAATAATAATAATATTCATTTATTTCAGGCAACATTGGAAAAGAAACAGATGTTATTAACTTATTCTATGGCCCATAGATAAATACCTTAAAAACTAAGAATACATAAAATATATCACACTATATTAGTATTTAAAATATTAATAAATAATAAAATAAATAAATAAATATCCATCACGCCTTATTCCCGAAGGGGTGGCAGAGGCATATTATATGCCCACTTTTCACCGTGTGGATTCCTGTCCCACGTAATAGCTGGTGAGCCCATTGCCGTGTTGAAATAGACAGACGCAGGTTGTGGCTACCTGCTGTTGAAATTTTCAAGCCGCCCATAAGGCCTTCAACCAGGCTTAACGACTGCCACTTTACTGGCAACCGGGAGCAACGGCTTAACGTGCCTTCCGAAGCACGGAAACGCTCGCAAATATAAATGCCACAAGTGTGGACAAGTGCCAAAGTGGTCACCCATCCGAGGACCAGCCATAGTGAAAGTTGCGTAATTCAGTGATCGTTTACAGAACACTGAGACCACGAGGCCACGAGCGCTTCAATGGAGTGGTAGCTTCTGGTAGTGGCTTCAATGGAGCGGTCGGAGCGCTCTTGGTGACATTAGCGAACCTTTGTTGAGATGTTGTTCGAAGTTTCGCCTGAGCTGCAGGCACAGGCAGCGGTGAATATTACTATATATTTATAGGTTATATATTGTGTGGAGTGCCTGTTTTGAGGTGTTGGGACCGGTGCTGACGTTTGTGTTCCCAAAACCTCTTTAGTTTTGATAAGTAGTGGCTGCGACTTCGGTAAGAGTCTTGTTTTACCTGCATCGCGCTGCTCCAGATCATCGATACTACGCATAACGGGCTTTGTAGGCAAATTTCTAGTCTCTCTTCTGGGGACCTCTTTATACTAATTATTGGTCTCTGAGACCGATTGCATCCTTAAATTATTTTTAGTTTCTTATTTATTGCAGAGTATCATTTAAAATTCAATAACTCAGCAACGGCTTATGCTAAAAATACACAAAACATTTCAAAAAATATGTAGAAACATGTTCTAAAAATTGCAATATTAAAAGAACTAGTTTTTTTAAATTAACTCAAAAATTTCCAAACATTAAAAAATTGATTTTTTTATTGCAGTACTCAAAAAAATTGTCCTTAAATATTGAATTTTTCTAGATCAGTTCCTCTAACGAGCGCGCCAAAGATAGCAGTTGCAGATATGTTAAAAATGTCTTTTTTCAGGAATTATATTGATGTAAGTTTATATCTTCTATTTATAAATAATTAAAAACGGCGTGTCCTAAATTCTGTTATCTTAAAATTTATATTGTATTTGGTACCCTCTATCTCGTGCAAAATTTGGTGAGACTGCGGTGGCTCCTTCCTGAAGCACGTGGTGGAAAACTTGCCTCCGGCTCTTTAGAGGGTAAACTGGAAGTTTTTTGGTAAAGCCGAAAATGTAGATCGGTAAAGGCTGTTAACACGTGGACACTTAACTTTCAGAAATCACTTTACTTTTGACCACTTTATTTCACTTTTTGTGGACTTTTTCCGTACACCACCAAAATGTGTTTTTTCACTAAGCAACGAGACTCAACTTTTAAGATATCACACTTGTATATTCGTTGAGAAAAACCCACTAAACTGATATTTCAAAAGATTAAAAAAAAATTGATTTTAACTGATTTTTTGCTGTCAGTCTTCGTTTAGGTGCTCCCTGAATTGATCCGCATTGCTGTCAATGTAGTGAAGCAGTCGACAGCCTTAGGCATCACGGTCTCTTCTGCAGCAAGAGCGCAGGTCACAAGTCACGTCATGCATATCTTAATGACATTATCCGTCGGGCTCGAGTCACCGCCGGTGTTCCAGCCGTACTAGAACCTAATGGTTTAGCGCGTAACGATGGCAAGAGACTGGACGGTATGTCATTGGTGCCTTGGAAGATGGGAAAGCCTTTAGTTTGGGATGCAACTTGTGTTGACACCCTGACTCCTTCTTATCTTCCTAGCAAGGTTGGTTGCGCTTGTGCTGCTGCTTCACCTGCTGAGACTCTCAAGCGGCGTAAATATAATAATTTAATAGGTAATGATATTTTTGAGCCGTTTGGGGTCGAAACACTGGGCTTGTGGGGCCCAAATGCTCGTTCGCTATACAGTGATATCGCAAAGCGACTGGTCAACTCTTCTCGTGACCATAGGGCTGGCATGTTTCTCGCTCAGAGAATAAGCGTTGCCATACAACGTGGCAATGGAGCCAGTCTTGTGGGAATCTTACCGGTTAATTTTCATGGGGAAGAATTCTTTGACACCTAGTCGGAGCATCATTGTCAGTCTTGTAATAATCCCTACCACCCCTTTTTTGGTACTGTTTTCTGTAAATATGTTAAATTTTAATAAGTTAAATGTCCACATTAATTAATTAAATTTATATCAAAGATTTTAATTATTTGAATTCGAAAATCTATAAAAATACTTTAGCAATGTTTTTTTTGTAAAGCATTAAAAGTAACAATATTTTGCTATTTTTAAAAATATACAACAATATTTGTTTGTGCGATTTGTAGTGTTTTTCGTACACAAACATACAATTTTGAAAAATTATATATTTGATAATCTGTACTATTATAGCAATAAGAAATAGAGGCAATAAAAACGCACAGCAAGTTAAAAAAGTTAAAACCGTAGTAAATTGAAGTCACCTGAAAACTTTTTATCTCAACTTATTCCAAGCCTGGTATTTTCCACTGCATGCTAATTGCAGACTCCTTCGCAGGATGCAATTAAAGAGTTTTAAACTCGAACGTTTTCAAGCAGACCTAGATCTAAGATGAAAGGTAAAGTCAGGCAGGAATGAAAGAGACAACGAATGTAATTAAATTGTTCGGATCTTGTGTCCCAGTCTCAGTTCTTGGAGCAATCAAATACTTTTCTGCTAAAGTCGGCTGCTTTTTAATTTGGAACTAAGGAACGACGGGGAATGGGTTAGCGAAGATTGGATAAAACGCTAGCTTGTGGTATTTTAAGTGCCTATTCAGTTAATAGGTTTAGTTTTAAACGTGTGTAGTATTATCAGTATTAAGTAAATTCATTTGCAATAATCTACCTGTTGTAACTGATGCAATGACAGTTGGGAAAACCCATAGGTCAGAGCAAATTCGTAAGCAGCTCTCCCTGCAAAGTCAAGTCAAAGTCAGTGTGCAGGGAACTCAACTAATCAACATGGTGACCGTTGAAATCCCCCGAATCACTATTTCTGCGGAGGGATACTGATCAATTACTTTGTCAGTCATTTTTTGCAGGTGCTCAAACAGGCAAAATGTGTCCGCGTCACCGTTGTGAGACCTGTAAATGCACGCGTAGACCCTCGTGATCCACCTGCACCCAAACATAGACAGGTCCCTGTCTTCGACGCTCTTAAGGTGGCGACAGCAGAAATCATCCCGGACGTACATACATACCCCGGTTAATCGCCTGAAGTTGTACTCTAGTTTGTAGCCAGGATACAGCAAGTTAGATGTATCGGTGGGGCATGATATCCTTGTCTCCGTCAAGAAAAATTAGATACGCTACGCAGTTTCGAGGTGATGGTGGACTGCGTTTATGTTAGTGTACATTTCTCTGATATTGCAAAAGTCCGCATGTAGTGTGGATGACAATGCCGCTGTGGTAACCTTTTTATTGTTTTTCTGAGCCATTGTTATAAAGGGGGTTAAAGAAAGGAAGATGAAGATTAAGGGGTGTCTGCGTACCGACGACGCAAGAGACTAAGCGAAGCTCTAACTCACCAAAGACTGGCACAGGTAATGCGGCTGACTGGCACGGCGGGCGGAAGGGCCATTGGTCCCCCTGATGCAGTGGCCGGGTCCACCCCGGTCTCCTCCTCCAGCACGGACTGCAGCAGGGACTTTACACAGGCTGCTGGTTCAGCCTCCTGAGGCGGAGATTAGGGGATCGCCATGTTCGGTTCCCGTACAGCCTGCAGGCGGCCAGTGGACAACCGTTTCATCGGGTCTTCCTAACCGTCGTACCAACATTCCGCGCCTATACCAGTCAATGGAGGCACCATCTTTGGAGCGTAGCGTTTGAGGGATACAACGACACAAGCAGAGGCTATATTGTATCGAACTGTCTACTGCAAAGGACATATTGTGTAGATTATAAAATACTCACTTATGACAAATATCACCAAGCCCTTGGATTTTCTGCACAGAACCGGTGGATGAATCTCCATGAGTGATGAATAGCGCCGTGGGTCGTATCTTCTTGATCTCTGCCTCTAGTTGCTGTAGCTTGAAGGTCGTGTTCATCGGTACACGGGTCACTATTATGTTAATACCTGTAACAAGTCAATTATTGGTACGAAGTTCCTTAACGCGACTTGCCGATAGTGCGATATCGTCACGTAAAGAAATGTCGTATGCTGCGTGTGTATGCTTGTGTGTATCAAGCCTACTACAAGCAAATGAGCACACGACGAGCAAGTGAGTGCGAGTCCGGGTGCGCAACTCTCTCTCTCTGTGTCCATATCTCTGTTTACCATATAAACTCAACAGACGCGTTTTTATTATATATTACGAAATACTAATCGTTATTTATCATAACGCGTCATCTATCCCCGAAATGGTCAACACTCTTTCCCCATTTACACTATCGCGCGAGCCACGAGACGAACTCCGAGACGAGCTCGAATGTAAATGTACCAAAATACTGCGTTTACAATCACGGCTCGCGGTTCGTCTCGTAGCTCGTCTCGTGGCTTGCGCGAGAGTGTTAATCATCATCATCCTCTTGCCCTTGTCCCAATTTACTTGCGCGAGTGGTAATAATGTATCAAAATCAATGCCATCGAAAAAATAAGATGCTGAGGCACAGCGAAGCGTAATGTCAACGCAGAATTCATCTGTGTATATCAAAAAAAATGACATTCGTTTTGTATTTTTATCACTATATTATGTATGTACCTAATATTACATACATACATATTGTCACGCCTATATTCCCGAATGGCTAATAGGCAGAGGCATACTATACAACCACGTTTCACTGTATGCAGTTTTATCCCAAGTAACAGGTGGTAAGTCTATTGCCGTGTAGAATTAGACAAGCGCAGAATGTGGCGACCGGCAGTTACCTAATATTATTATTTATTATAAGTTTTTGTAATCATGTTATATTATTATGAGAGTCCGAGACTACCAGGACTTTAATTGGTCGTGCTAAGCTAAAAATGGCAGTCGTTAAGCCAAGTTGAAGACCTTAAAGGCGGCTTAAAAAAATTTCAACAGCAGGTTGCCACATCCTGCGCCTGTCCATTTCATGATGGGCTCACCACCTGTTACGTGGGACAAAAAAAGCATACGGTGAAATGTGGGCGTTTATTATGCCTCTGCCTATCCCTTCGGGGATAAAGGCGTGACAATATGTATGTATGTATGTTATTATTGTGCTACAAACAATTGGATTGCCTTTAAAATTAAGATTTTTTTTTTTCAATATTAACACTTGTGTGCTTTTGAGAATGCCGTGAGGCGAAACCGGTAAGGTTTATCAAGTAAATATTGTGGAATAGTACAAGTGTTATTATTGAAAATGTGTAGCAAGTTCCACCAAGTGCCATCAATCAACAGTATAAATTATTTAAAATTAAGACAATATCATTAACTATCGTGTGTAAGCGTGGCGTGTTTTATCTTAATTCAAGTATATTGCAGATAAGGCTCAGGAATGGAGTACGAACTCTAAGGGCCGTATTAAATAATGAGAGATATCTTACTTTGAGCACAGAATAAGTAATAGTACTACGAGTACGTACTTTGAGGGAGAAATAAGTATAAATTCGAAGCAAAATTTTTAGCTTTAATATCTGTGATTTTCATTCGTTGGTTTTTTGAGTAGGTTTGCCCATGACCTTTTAAAATTATTCGAATTTTAAATTATTTCTTTCATGCATTACCGTTATAGTGTCTTTAATAAATAGTCGATATCTTACCGTATCTGTTAGCAATATTGAAAGCGCGCTCATCCCATGTTCCTCTAGCAGCGATGAGAAGTGTCTCTCCAGGTGCTACCAGGTTAGTAATGACCGTCTCCATACCCGCATGACCTGCTCCGCTTACAGCCAGTATCAGTTTACTCTTAGTTTGAAACAGGTATTGTAGTCCATTGCGAATATCGTCTACAACCTGTAAATTGAAATCGTATAGATTTAAATTAGTATAGGAAATGTGGAAATCGCTGGAAGCCCAGCTAACATAGTGTTCGGTAAATATCACTATGTTAAGCAACTTTCGCTATGGCTGGTCCTCGGATTGTTTACCACTTTGTGGGATTTCTATCTGTGATTCGGAGGGCACGTTAAGCCGTTGGACCCGGTTACAGGCCTTATGGGTGTCTTGACACGTTTCAAAAGTAGGTCCCCACTACCCACCTCTATCCCTCGCAACACGGCAATGGGCTCACCACCTGTTACGTGAGATAAAAATGCTTACAGTGAAGTATGGGCGTATGCCTCTGCCACC
Source organism: Thumatha senex (assembly GCA_948477245.1). Taxonomy (NCBI): domain Eukaryota; kingdom Metazoa; phylum Arthropoda; class Insecta; order Lepidoptera; family Erebidae; genus Thumatha; species Thumatha senex. Next base: position 13,548,880 of record OX419735.1, read on the forward strand.
CCCTTGGGAATAAGGACGTGAATGATAAGAAATATGAATGGAATATCTGTAGCTGTATAGCTTTTAGCTGGGGGAATATGAATTTTGTATAAGATACAGGATTAAAGCTAAGTAATGATGATGATCAGAAGCAGTCATTCCTTGAAATAAAATTATAAACGATATAAATGCCGATATCGAAACGATAAACCGAAGGAGTTCTCTCGCGCTCCCTCTCTGCTGCCTCCTTTGGGAGCATAACTTGCTCGCAAAAAGATCTGGCTCTCACCATGGTCTGGTAATGTTCGGATACACTGGTTATCAATGGAAAAAAAACCAGCCCTTCGATGATACTAATACCTTGAATTATTTGAAATCTTAAATAGATTTGTTATTTAGTATTCTATAGTAACATACATGAAAGTATTCATCGCACATAGGTGAGATGACCGGCTTGGAGTAAGCCTCAGCGACAGAGGGCCAAATGTCACATGGCCCGGGGCCGCAGAGTGCTGGCTTTACAAACTCCCGATCTACTATACTTGGTGGAGGTACTTTAAAATTGTAAGACATCTTCAAATCTGAAACATAAAAAAAGTGAGCATTGGTTTCAAATCTTACAACATAAACAGAAGATATTACATAGCAAACAAGCAGACAGACCAATTCTATAAATTGTCTAATCGGTTTTAAAATATAAAAAAAGATGCGGTATCGTGGGACACCAGGTAGGAACGAAGTTCAAAAAAAAAAAATGTGGTGTTGGACACCAGGTGGGAACGAAGTTAACAAGTTCACGATTCAATTAATCATACGAAAAGTCACCGTTTGTACTAGGATTCGATCTCGGGCCTCTTGCGTCTCAGCCGAGCAGCATAATACCACCCAAACCACACAGCTACGTTACTGCAATTTCCAAATTAGTGTTCACTTCACTGAGATAAAAAGACAGTTTGAAAATCGACACAATTTGCAAAACAAACGACTGTCGCGCCTGCGCACGTCTCATTTAACGGTTTTATTCCACGGACTTTTTCTTACGGTTTTACTATCACATATTTTTCAGTTCGGTCGCGCAGCAAAATCCCTATCTCCTCCAAGCCTGCTATACGAAACTTCGTTCCAAAAAAATAAAATAAAAAAAAACCACCCTCTCCCTCACCCCAAACCTCATACTCACCCTCACTCCTCACCCTCACTCTCACCCTCACCCTCACCCTCACCCTCACCCTTACCCTCACCCTCACCCTCACCCTCACCCCACCCTCACTGAAAGAGGGATAAAGAGAAAGGTATTATACACTACTCGCTTGTGTATACGACTGTCGCGCCTGCGCACGTCTCATTTAACGTTTTTATTCCACGGAATTTTTCTCACGGTTTTTTTTTTAAGGTTTTATTATCACATATTTTTCAGTTCGGTCGCGCAGCAAAATCCCTATCTCCTCCAAGCCTGCCATAAGGAAATTCGTTCCAATAAAAAAAAACCATTTGAATATAATACATACATACATACATACATATTGTCACGCCTTTATCCCCGAAGGGGTAGGCAGAGGAATATTAAACGCCCACTTTTCACCTTATGCATTTTTGTCCCACGTAACGGGTGGTGAGCCCATTTCCGTGTTGAAATGGACACGTGCAGGCTGTGGTGATCTGCTGTTGAAATTTTTTAAGCCGCACATAAGGCCTTCAACCTGGCTTAACGACTGCCATTTTATTGGCAACCGGTACCAACGGCTTAACGTGCCTTCCGAAGCACGGAAACGGGGTGGGTCTAAAGGGCCGAATAAATTCAATAAAATGTGTCTATTTTTAACCGACTTCCAAAAACGAGGAGGTCATGTGTTCGACTGGTACTTTTTTTAAAAATATTTTATAGATGTTTAATTTGGAAGAAATTTTGAACCCGTTGCCTTTTTAGTGAGGTGGTAACAAAAAGGCTAAAAGAACTTATGTGCTAGACACGAATTAGCACGACCAATTAAAGTCCTGGTAGTCTCGGACTAAATTAAATATAAAAAAAGATGTGGTGTCGTGGGACACCAGGTAGGAACGAAATTCCTTCGGCTAATGTAGAATCGACACAATTTGCAAAACAAACGACTGTCGCGCCTGCGCACGTCTCATTTAACGGTTTTATTCCACGGACTTTTTCTTACGGTTCTACTATCACATATTTTTCAGTTCGGTCGCGCAGCAAAATCCCTATCTCCTCCAAGCCTGCCGTAAGATACATCGTTCCAATAATATGATACAAAAAAAAACATAATATAATGAAGCGCTCGTGGCCCCGCGGACTCAGTGTTCTGTAAACGATCACTGAGTTACACAACTTTCACTATGGCTGGTCCTCGGATGGGTGACCACTTTGTGGCATTTACATTTGCGAGCGTTTCCGTGCCTCGGAAGGCACGTTAAGCCGTTGGTCCCGGTTGCCAGTAACAGGCAGTCGTTAAGTCAAGTTGGAGGCCTAATGGGCGGCTTGAAAAATTTCAACAGCAGATAGCCACAACCTGCGTCTGTTTATTTCAACACGGCTATGTGCTCACCACCTATTACGTGGGGCAGGAATACACATAGTGAAATGTGGGCATACATTATGTATACCTCTGCCACGCCTTCGGGGATACGGTGTGATAGATAAATGATTTAATATCAATTAAACATGAATTGTATACTAATAAAGACTTTTTTTCTTTGTGTTCTCTTATCAATTTCTTTTTTAGACTTTCATTTTATATTTATTTTAAAAGTAATCTAAGTTCTACATTAAGTTAGTATATTTTTAATTTATTAATGTATGTAATTTTAGCATAAAAATAGTTAGCATAAAAAAATTAATGACTTATAAATATAAGTATAATGCATTTAGGTTAAAACTGGCAAAATCGCTGCGCGGGTGAAATGGTTTCATATTAACAGTGACCGATATTTCGCACAAGTATCCATGAAGTTTGGTTACTGGAATCGGGTTAATGTTTAGATTTAGTGCTAATAGGGTGGTTGTAAATTTGCTACAATGTTCTGGCGCTATCAGACGGCACATTTGGCAAGTGCCTCTCGCCTCGAGCGCGCTGCGCTTGCCAGCCTCATATTTGTTTCACATGCTATCGCTAGTAGCCTGCGGTTTAACAATTGTTTTTACATCCCAATTTCAGTTTAATTTTCTCTATTCTGAATTCGAAATACGAAAAAAACATATTGTTTTAATGTACGTTTACAAGATAAGGAGTCAAGCATAGTTTCTTTTCACATTATCTATTATGTCGAAGGTTATATGAAGATGACACGCAAGATGAAGTACGAACAAGCTTTCGACAAATTGATTCGAATATTATCGCGACTATTGAAGGTATTCCGACCTCCAACTGGCAAAAGAAGACGTGAAATGAATGACAGATGACTTACCAACGGTACGTAAGTCAAGTTTCCAATTTCCAAATAAGACTAACAAAAATTGAACACAGTCACTCACTTTATCGTATGAAAATATGTATTTAATAATGCACTTTTAACCTTGACCATCTACTTCCAGTATCTTTTATTAATATTTTTTAAAGCATTTACTCACACTATGAAAGAAAACTTCTTGTTTCTTATCTATAAGTACGGCGAGTCTGAGAGTGGTTCAAAACTCACTGACATTAAATGAATGATATCGTTAAATTATCGTACCGGAATATGACAGTTAGGTACATAAATTAATGAGTGGTCAGCGAAGCTGATAATGTTATCTGTGTTATTTTATTTCAATTGAGATAGAGTGAACACTATAATTGGAATTTTTCCTTTAGCTGTCTTTTAAGACGTTGCTTCGTACCGAATTTAAAGATTTCAGCTTAATTCTCAAGAACCCGTGGACCTCCACGTGTTTTTGGGAATCAAAAATGGTCGTGACAGACAGACAGACAGACAGACGGACGGACAACGAAGTGATCCTATAAGATTTCGCCGTGAGATCCTTTCTGCTTATTGATGTATATTTAGTGTGGGTAGCTCTAAAACGAATGTATGTATACCTACCGCCATATATATAACAATAAAGCAGTCATGTCGAGTATAATGTGTTCCTCATTGCATCGTAATCAATTATATGTCAATGCCAGTATATACCAATGGCGACGAGATCAATATTAGAAAGTACGCGTGTTTCATAGTGTAAACAGTGTAAATAAATAAAGTTCACAATGGTGTTGGGAAAAATTAAAGAATTCGATGTGAATGCTGGGAACTGGACTTTGTACTGTGAGCGTGTTGATATGTATTTCCGCGCTAATGCTATAAAAGAAGACCTGAAACTTCTCACGCTGATTGCGGTTGTACCTGAGCGGTCATCACTGTCACACGCCCGGGTCACCGGTAGCGCCTCAAATTAGTGTAGGGGCAACTCAAGGGCCGGTTATTGCTGGGGTGGGAGACCATGATGTAAACAAGCAATCGCCTGCATCCCCTGTTACCGTATCAGACCCGCCCGGAACCAATTCCGATAACATAGATGTAACACCGCTTAAGCGTATCAGAAAACCCGTAACCCGGTATATGTAATGATAAGGTGTGATTGTTGTTATGATAAAGTTAAAATATTCATTGTTTGTTCGCTTTCATTATTCATTGTATACCTAGTTTAGTTAAGAATTAAAACTATCGATTACTCTAACTAGTTTAGCTAGTACCTACTCATATTATCCTGATAAGCTTAGGTATGTCATTAAATAATATGTAGCTATAGTTAAGTGTGGGGGATTGATGTATATTTAGTGTGGGTAGCTCTAAAACGAATGTATGTATACCTACCGCCATATATATAACAATAAAGCAGTCATGTCGAGTATAATGTGTTCCTCATTGCATCGTAATCAATTATATGTCAATGCCAGTATATACCAATGGCGACGAGATCAATATTAGAAAGTACGCGTGTTTCATAGTGTAAACAGTGTAAATAAATAAAGTTCACAATGGTGTTGGGAAAAATTAAAGAATTCGATGTGAATGCTGGGAACTGGACTTTGTACTGTGAGCGTGTTGATATGTATTTCCGCGCTAATGCTATAAAAGAAGACCTGAAACTTCTCACGCTGATTGCGGTTGTACCTGAGCGGTCATCACTGTCACACGCCCGGGTCACCGGTAGCGCCTCAAATTAGTGTAGGGGCAACTCAAGGGCCGGTTATTGCTGGGGTGGGAGACCATGATGTAAACAAGCAATCGCCTGCATCCCCTGTTACCGTATCAGACCCGCCCGGAACCAATTCCGATAACATAGATGTAACACCGCTTAAGCGTATCAGAAAACCCGTAACCCGGTATATGTAATGATAAGGTGTGATTGTTGTTATGATAAAGTTAAAATATTCATTGTTTGTTCGCTTTCATTATTCATTGTATACCTAGTTTAGTTAAGAATTAAAACTATCGATTACTCTAACTAGTTTAGCTAGTACCTACTCATATTATCCTGATAAGCTTAGGTATGTCATTAAATAATATGTAGCTATAGTTAAGTGTGGGGGATTGATGTATATTTAGTGTGGGTAGCTCTAAAACGAATGTATGTAGACCTACGGCCATATATATAATAATAAAGCAGTCATGTCGAGCATAATGTGTTCTTCACTGCATCGTAATCAATTATATAGGCCGAGAGAGGCTATCCAAAGCTTTGAGACTTTCCAGCACCTTTTTCAGCATTTTCTCGCAGTACGAGATCTTTGTCGCAGTGATCGTATTTCTGACCATAGTATTCACTGTGAGGATCCTCGCTCTAATTGCATTCCTGATTTCTGTTCTCAGCACACTTCGTACTGAACTAGCAGCCAGCTCGTGAAGAGCTGGCTCCCAGGCTATACGATGCAGGTATTCATCAGAACCCAGTCCTGCAGTAAGCACCTGCAGGGCCAACGCCTCATTAGGAGAAGAGCCGTTCCACCGTGAAGGTTCTTATCGTCCTAACTATGGCATGCCCTACGCTTGGTCACGCAAGTCGTTCTTTTGACTCCTGTACAATAATGTGGCGTATTTTTGCGACACTTTTTTTAGTCTTTGCGGTATAGGCGCCGAGAAAAGTCAAAGTATGTAGGGTATTTTACTGCTCCTCAATTTATCTTACCCACCCACGTTATCCCCTAGTCTCCTTTGAGAATTAAACAGTTACACATTTTTATATTTTAAAGACGTTGTTTTAATTTAATCACAGTTATTCGTAATACTCGTTTTTATAGTCTGAAGAATGTATTCAATTCAAACCTATCTACCTGCAGGAAGTTCACCTCAGAGATAGGTCTCCACACACATGAAATTTCAGCAGATAGGTTGCATATTCAAGTTTGCTTCATGTTTGCATCTAATATTGTTTACCTGTATTAAAGTATAAACTTTGGCGCCTGATTAATAAAGAGGATTTATTCTGCGCATGAGCTGTCAAAAGTTAGTTGATAAATTAGCTTTTGTTAGCGGCTTTCAGTTATAGAGTTAGGATTAAAAGTTTCTCGAATGGCTGTTTATTTTGGATGGAAAATTGAATTTGGAGTTTTAAGAGTAGGTAGAGTCAGTCATTTTATGGCGCAGAATTTTAGTAATGATTTGTCTTACTATTAGTTAATCTCGGGATGTAACGACATCTTTCTTCTAGTACCTTCTAAATAATTAATTCAATAATTTCAAAACACAATTAAGAGCAGCCTTTTTTGACTGCCTCGGTGGCGCGGTGGAAGTGTATCCGACTGCTAAGCTAGAGGTCGTGGGTTCAATTCCCACCCAGGATAAAACTTCGAGTGATGAGCACGATGGATTATTCTGTGTCTGGGTGTTATTTATCTATAATAAGTATGTATTGAAATTTATAAGTATGTTTATCAGTTATCTGGTAACCATAGTACAAGCTTGGCTTAGTTTGGAATCAGATCGCGTTGTGTGAGTTGTCCCAACGATATTGATTTATTTACTTAGTAGGTAGGAAAATTTGTCATAGTTATTAGAAAAATAAAAAAAAACCCAATGTCGTGAAAAGTATCAAGTAAACGTCGAGGAACAGAAGGTATTCAAACCTTTAATTATAATATAGTGCCAAGCGAAATCCCGATCGATACAATCTCGAAACAAATAATTATAATACCTATTATCAATTGTTCTGAGGATACAACAATATGTGTACAACTATCAACTAGTTTTAGATTAAAACAAATATTTCATGAAGCTTAATGATACTTATTAATTGTACCAATTCTGTTCTACAGAAACAAACATGTTCTGTCATCACATCTAAAGAAAATATATATGAAAAGGATATACCTTGAATTATTTAAAGCGTAGCCTTTCATTTTGAAGGCTTTTAAGCAAGAAATATTTAAACAACCATCACTTAAAGCGTTCTATGTCGAGCCCCGGAAAGTACCAACACTTATTCACCTTCCATAAACAAAAACCACGAAACAAATTTTAATTTAAATACGTTTCTTTCGAAGAGTTAATGTCCCGCGAGAGCTTTCTACGGTTTTAATTTCCGGAGTGTTTTCACCGAGGAAATAGTTTGTTGGGCACATACTGTCCATCAACAATGAGAGGGTATGACAAAAACTAAAGTTTAATAGCACGTATTTTGAGTCTACTGATGAAGAGAGAGTAAGCAAATCCATACGTAGGTGTGATTTTATGGAAAGATACAGTTTTGAAAAGCGATTAGAATGCAATTTTTTCTAAATTTAAATTTTAAACTGGAACTATTGTTCAGTCACGACCTGGATTCGCACCAGCGTCTTCTGGTTCAACGCACCAGACGCGTTTACCAACTACACTACCGTGACCCGCTAGAATCTGATCTGATTTGATCTTCGCCCAGGACCATCGCCTATCACCCCCTCAAGAAAGTAGAACAGCACCCGAATCCTCCCCAAAAAAGCGGGATACACCCGGACCCCCAAAGAAGCGGGATAACACCCGAACCCCCAAGAAGACGGAACTGCGTTTGAGGATAAAGTCTGCTGGGAGCCCTGGGGCTATCCTCCCGAGGACCCGGGACTTCTGGCCATTGACAAATGGAAGGGCCAAGTGTGGTTTTAGTCGGTAAGAGTCCGGTATAGCATCCATGAGGATTTCCACACGTAATTGAATACCTCTTTTATTGAAGTCGGTTAAGAAAGCTGTTAACGTTTCTAAAATCTGACCATTAATAGGGATGAAGACACATTTTTAGATATTAATTTAATAGGGTGGAATGTATTATCATCATCCGAGCGTCTGTCTCAGTTGCGGCTCGCGACGCCCGGGGTCCACTTTCCTACATTTTCTCCTCCACCTCGCACGGTCTCGTCGGCATCCCCTGTAGTGAGACCATTGGCACGCAGGTCATCCCTTACGACGTCAAGCCAGCACTTCTTGGGTCTTACCCTCTTACCTGGACCTGGCGGGGCTGACATGGCTAGACATTTGTTTCCTACGTAGCCCGGCGGTTGCCGCAAGACGTGACCATACCAACGAAGGCGACACTCTTGCAACTTGTCTGCAATGTCACGGACGTGAAGGCTGCCGCGAATGCGAGAGTTCCTCACGCGGTCCATCCGCGTGACTCCACACATCCACCGCAGCATCTTCATTTCCGTGACACGCAGCTACTGCTTGTGTCGCTCCAATATTGGCCACGTCTCACTGCCATGTAAAAGTACAGGTCTAATGATGGTTTTGTAGACCTGTCCCTTCAACCGGATCGGCATTTTAGGGTCACAAATGACACCGGTCATCTCCCGCCATTTGGCCCACGCGGCAGCAATGCGTGACTTGACATCGCAATCGATGTCACTGGACGTGTGAAAAACAGATTCCAGGTATTTAACCTAGTCCGTGCGCTCGACCAAATCACCGCCTATGCGGACGGATGTGGGATCTGTCGAGTTAAGTGCCAAGTACTCGGTCTTCGCCACATTTAGTTTCAGACCGCCGTTCTCAAGCGTCTCCTTGCACGCCTTCACGCGTCGCACCAATCTGCCCCTGTCCGCGTCTGCCAGCTCAATATCGTCAGCATACATAAGTAACCATGGAGGCTGCTCATGTGAGTTCCTGATGCTGTCCGACAATTCGTCTAATATTACACTGAACAGAAGCGGACTAAGGACCGAACCCTGGTGTACCCCGACAGTTATGGGAAGGGGTTTCGTGTCGCCAACAGCAGTCCGAACCATGGAATCGGAGTCACAGTGCGTGTCCCGGATAGTGTCAATATAGACCTCGGGAACCCCTTTGGACCGCAGTGCCCACCAGATCAACGCACGAGGAACACAGTCGAACGCCTTCTGCATGTCTACAAACATACAGTGCAGAGGCGTGTTCTTCGACCTGTATTTCTCTGCGACAACCCTCAGGGCAAAAACAGGGTCCGTGGTCTCATGACCAGGGCAAAACCCATATTGACACTCCGAGAGAGTACACTCCTGCCGGATCCGAGAGTCTATAATCCTCTCGAAGATCTTCATGGTGTGGGACATCACCTTTATACCGCGGTAGCTCCCGCACTCCTGCACTGACCCGTTACCTTTGAAGACTGGAGTAATAATACTCAGTCTCCGATGGTTTGGGATCTGCCCGCTGAGGAATATGTGGTTAAAAAGGTTTACACCGCCGTCACCCATCGCCCATCGGGTCCGACAGCTTTCCGATTCTTCATGCGGCGAAGCGCAGTCAGGATTTCTCCAGGCGTTACCGTTGGCACTAGTCCCTGATTCGGAGGGAGGTCCGGAGGCTGCACCTCTTTGGGCTGGTTATTAAGCAGCTCGTGAAAATACGAGCGCCATGTCTCCTTTACCGTGAGGTCTTCGCTTAACAGGTTGCCCTCAGGGTCTTTTACACAGCGACACTTGAATATATCCTGTGCCGCTTTGCCCTCGAGCGCGCCAGCTTATAGATGAGCTTCTGCCACTCAGACAATTCCAGCTTATCATACAGAGATTTTGTGGTGCTATCAAATTGCTATCGTTGGCAGCCCTGTACGCGTCGCGGTCTTCGGGAGATCCGGTCGCTTGCCACTTTTTAAAGAGGGCTTTCTTCTCCCTAGTCTCCCTCTGGACTGCGTCGTTCCACCACCAATTTTCCTTGTCACATTTGCGTCCACCCTTAGACTCACCGAGCACCACCTTCGCCGCTCCAAGGATGAACTTTGCCCCAGTAATCTTGAACTGGTTCGCCTTCAGTGGCGGTGCACTTGTCGCCGGCAGTTGAGACGAACTCCTGGGACCTAGTTTCATCAAGCAACCACCATCTGATGCGGCGCTGGCACCGCTCGATGCGTTTGCCTTTTGGCTTCACGCAGAGGTCCCTGACAAGGAGACGGTGTGGTGCAATAAGACTCTCTCCGGGTATGACCTTGCAGTTGGCCACCTTGCCGATGCTGTGTCGCCTAGTGAGTAGGAAATCGATCTAAGTTGTACGCCTCCCGCTCTTGTAGGTGATGAGATGTTCGGATTTATTTTTGAAATATGTGTTCACAATGGCCAGATCGGCAGTCGCACACGTTCTGAGGATAGTTTCTCCTTCAGCGTTGCGGGTGCCGTATCCAAAACCACCATAAACACGCTCAAACTCCTCACACCTCTCACCTACATGACCGTTTAGGTCGCCGCCCAAAACGATTCCCTGTGACAACGGTATGCTCCGAAGCACTCCCTCGAGTTGGCCCCAAAACGACATCTTATCGGCGTCGCTACAACCAGCCTGTGGCGCGTAGGCACTTATCAGGTGGGTAATAATCCCATCGATAAGCACCCTCACGATCATAAGCCGGTCGCTAGAGCGTTTCACCTCCAAGATGCCGCTCTGCAGCCCCTCGGAGAGCACCACGGCCACCCCGTTCTCCCCACCAGGCGCACCTGTATAATACAGCTTGTAGCCTTTCTGCAGAGGCCGGGCTCTGTTGCCCTTCCACCGAGTGTCCTGCAGGAACGCCACGTCCACCCTCCGCCTGGAGAGTACTTCGGTCAACTCTGCCGCACGCCCAGTCAGCGTGCCAATGTTCCACGATGCGAAGCGGATACGGGTTGGAGCTAACTTCTTATGCCGTGCTGGCCCGACACACGGCAGCCCTAGCCCACTTGCCACAGGAGTCGGGCGGTGCTCCTGCGCGCCGTTTTGCGGCGGCGCCCTATCCCTAGCTGCAATTCTAATGTGTCTTTCCATTATAGTTTTGGCGGGTGGCTTTACGCCCTCAGACCTCCCGACCTCAGAGGGGAAAGCCAGCGCCAGGGCCTCGTCCGTTAATCAGCAGGTGCACGCACTAGCACGGGAAGTTAACTTGAGCCCCGAAGATCTTGGTGGGGCCCCTTACACCTCCACCACTTTTACATGTATATATAGTAATATTTATAGCAATGGACGTAATGAGGAGGTCAATAGATCCTTACTATATAAAATACTTACTAACTTATAATACTTACTATATAGAATACTGAATGTTGGCAATAGCTTTGTATCAATAAAATAAGATTAAGTTCACATTTGACTTTGACAGGTCAACTGGTAACAATCTTGCTTTTGGCCAAATTTTGTGATTCTACGACGACAGCAACTACCATACAGGTTTTCGACCCAAAACCCATAGGGTTGTCCTAGAATTGACAATTTCGGATACGAGCTAGGTCTTCTTCGTCTACTTGTGTTATAACAAACAAAGGAAAAATCCGAAAAATAAAAAAGGTTGTAAACTTTAGTACTTTTATTGGGACTAATCCCACCCACATTCCCATTACTGTGACTCCTGTAAACCAGGATCTACAGCAATGACCAAAACACCAGAAAAGTTACACCGAGCTCGATCTCGGTAATGTCCGAGGAGAAGTTAGCATGTCTTGGAACCCGCAACGAAATTAATCAGAAGATAATGTGAGGAAGTAAGAAAAGAACGTAATGCCTCTTCCCTCCTTTGCAAAGCGGGAGACCTGGAAAGCAACTAGGTGTAAATGCTATAGAAATAGGGAAGCACCACGGTAATAGTACGGGTCCTATGTGAGCTATGTTTGATTCCAGTAATATGTATGGCAGAAACGTTTAAAAGCACGAAAATTTACCCTCGATGCCACGAGATCCGCATAGTAAACTACCTCCGACGTTACTTGTAAACAATTAAGCATATTATATCGCTCATTTTGCCAAATGCTACACTCCCAAAGTATATGATGGGCGGTCTGATCATATTTGGCGTCAGCAGTTGAACACTGACAGAACGGTGACTCAACCAGCTTAAAAGAATGTAATTTGCTCCTAAAGTTACCATGTCCCGTAAGAAATTGAGCAACACACATCAACCTCCAGCCAGGACATTCCCAGGCGTTCACGAACGTCTGGGAAAAACTGGTAGAGGTGGCGCCCTTTGATGGAAGTGTTCCAACGCAGCTGCCATTCGTCTAAAAGTTCTTCACGTACATTATCACGATACAGTCTGGCAATTCTATGGCGATCTCTTTCTAACAAAAACCTATCATCCATGCCATCCTTAGCCGAATAGTATAAAGCCACGCGTCTCTGAATTTCGAGATCAACCGGGAGGACCCCCTGCCATCACCGGCAGAGCCTCCGTGCTAACCGTCCTTGCATAAAAATATCAATGCAAGGCGTTGACTTTGCAGTAACTTTAAACGTGCAGCACCAATAGTAAAATTTAGTACTGACAAGTTTTCGCGGAAATATAAATTTGTCCATATATGTAAATCTTTTTATCGTGTTAACTCAGAATCTTGATTTAGACACCTAATAAAATATACCTCAGTATTTGGTATATATTTGAACTTGCTATGTCTACCCGTTGCTGAGAAAATTGACGGTGTCACATGGTCAGACACATGATCTTGTAAGGGTTCACACCCGAGAAATCCCGTTCTATGCAAAAGTATGTGTTCAACGCGTGTTGAACACATACTTTTGATTTCGCGCGGCACTATATTATATTAAAAGGTGTGAATACCTTTTGTTCCTCGACGTTTCGACAGGGCTGAACCTGATTTCCCGTTCTATACAAAAATACTATATCTTGAACCCAACGCAGACACGATATGTAAATATGAATATGTTAAGATAAAATTGCATCACTAGACGAAACCCCGGAGGAAGTGAGATAACACTTCAACCCTCCAAACACCTAAAGCACCTCGTGAGAAGAGGCCGCAGTAACGGACAAAGCCAGTTGGGAGCCACGAGGCTATTTTACCGGGATGTCCAGCCCTAGGCAGATGGAAGGACATCGTGTCCATGAGGAGAATCATATATAAAATAATAAATTATAAATAAAAGATTAAAATATAAATCAAGTTGGCTGGTGAAGTATGGTACAACATAGCGGTTTGGTGAGTGCTTAGGTTGTTTTAAGAGACACGCATCATTGTGTACTGTGTTACTTTCTAGTTACAAATCCTACTATTATTATACCATAAACGCGAATGAGTATGGATGGATGTTTGTTACTCTTTAACGTAAAATCTACAGAATGGATTTGGTTGACACTTCACAATAATATTGTAAAGTGTCGACCATAAAGAACACATCAGAATAACACATAGGTTACTTTAATCTCGGGAACAAGTTTCTGTGGAAAACGGAAAAACTTCACCAAGCGTGCGGAGCCATCATCAACTAGTAACACATTATAAATATTGACTAAAAGAATATTTTAAATAAAACGTTTCAAGTCATAAATTAAGCGAACCTAAGCATGTACACAATTTAAACGTGTATAATGTTTGTTGGTGAATTATGGCACAGCATTGACGGTGCGGCAAGTGCATTAGTCGATTTAAGACGCGCATTACTGTGTGCCCATTATTTTCACAGTTCGTTTGGCATCCAGCGACGTGGCCTGCTGTTGCCGCAATTTTCTGTTAGTCGACTGACTCGTGGCCGTGTCGTAGCGTTGCTAATGTACTGGCTAATAGTTCACAGCAGGATTTTTGTTAGGGTTGTTTTTAAATAATTTCGTGCTTTTTTCTGCCATAGATATTGGAATAAAACATAATTCGTTTAATATGAAGCACTCGTAAAATAGCTAACTCAGTGTTCTGTAAACGATCACACAGTCTTATGCTACTTTCGGTATGACTGGTCTTCGAGCGGGTGACCGCTTTAGGGTATTTCTATTTACGAGCGTTTCGGTGCTTTGGAAGGCACGTTAGGCCCGGTTGTCAAAAATTTGAACAGTAGGTCGATACTTTAACACGGCAACGGGCTTAGCACCTACTGTTACGTGGGACAAAAATGCTTTCTGTGAAGTGTCGACAGTGGGTGTATATAGGTACTTCAACCACCGCTTCGGGGTGAAAGTAATACAACATAATAGTATCTGTAATATACTATACCTGTGTTGCTAGCCTTTTTTATAGGATATACGCCGCCGTTGCTTTCCAGGTCTGTTACTGAGGGAAGCGTATTGACTTTCTTTCTAACACGTTCAATTTAACTTCTGCTTAATATCGACGCGGGTTGCTAGATATTTAAAATCTTGGTTCTTCTTCTCTTCTTCGTCGAGTCAATGGCTTTAGATTTTATTAAACTTTGTCGGGCCAATACTTTGCCACAGTCACAGAGTCTTGGTGATTGCTGTAGATCCTTGTTTATAGGAGTGCGTTTGGAAAAATAGTTAGAATACTGCACAGAAAATCACAGGGTGCAATGTGTGATATTGGAGAAATCTTAATTCACTCCCACATTAATAGACTTGCTTCAAGGTGTTGGCTAGAATATATGCTATTTTTTTTTTCATTAGCCTTAGGATACTAATTATACAGATTTCTGAGATCCTCCTAGTAAGCTTATAAGAAGCCTGTGGCAGGAGGTCTCGCTCTTCATATCACAATTGTTAGTATAAAATTTTCAAAGTGATGTGTTTGTGCGTGTGTAATTTTTGGGTCGTGTTTTGTGTGTCGTGTGCCATTGCGTGTGGGTTTGTGTGAAAGAGAATGAGAGGACCATTGCTTTATATTAGGTACACATACTTTTATGTGTACCTAATATAAAGCAATGGTCCTATAATGGTTTTGGGATCAATGTTTGTGGTAAGTGAAAAGGGAAGTAGATTTATTATTATATCAGTGTAGTGTAGCCACTCACCTAGGTACTTTGTTAGCACACCAAAGGACTCACAAACTTCTCCGTATCACAGTAATTCATAACAAGTAGCCATTCATTCATGTGTATTTGATAATACTCGTAGATGCTGCGGATTGCAATCATTTAGGTATTTGATCGACGGCATTGCTATAACTAACACTCGGTATGTCAATATTCTACATTACTGTAAACTGAGCTATTCACACAGAAATGTATAATAGGCGTACATAGTGACATATATAATATATCTACCAAATATTTGAGCGTGATGTACAAATAAGCTTTTCCACGTATGAATGGTCCAGTCAGTTACTATAAAGTCAATACTGACTGTATTGAATTTACAATGCGGTTTGAATAACTTCGGTATTCTGACTAAATACAAATGATGTACATTGCATTGAGTGTATGGCCTATATAATACTAGAGAATAGTGGCGAATTAGCCCACGTGAAATTTGTTAATCCGGCAATGTATTTTCCTGTGGTAATATCATGTTTTTCTGGTTTAAATAGCCTACAGTACTCGCAACTAGTTTGATGTTAAAAATCACGCTATCAGCAATCAATGGATTCCTTGGGGCGTAAAAAAAAACAAACAAATATACTTTTCTAATTAAATAATTTGATATGAATAGTTTTAAATTATGGACAATTATTACTTAATTAAACTAAATGATACCTAATTATTACATTAGTAATTATAATATAAAATATATTTTGAATAGTGGGCTCGTGGCCCCGCGGAAGCGCTCGTGGCCCCGCGGTCTCAGTGTTCTGTAAACGATCACTGAGTTACGCAACTTTCACTATGGCTGGTACTCGGATGGGTGACCACTTTGTGGCATTTACATTTGCGAGCGTTTCCGTGCTTCGGAAGGCACGTTAAGCCGTTGGTCCCGGTTGCCAGTAAAATGGCAGTCGTTAAGCCTGGTTGAAGGCCTTATGGGCGGCTTAAAAATTTCAACAGCAGGTAGCCACAACCTGCGTCTGTCTATTTCAACACGGCAATGGGCTCACCACCTATTACGTGGGACAGGAATCCACACGGTGAAAAGTGGGCATATAATATGCCTCTGCCACCCCTTCGGGGATAAGGCGTGATGGATATTTATTTATTTATTTATTTTTTATTTTATATTTTGAAATAATTATTGATTGTCTTAAAAATTTCACAGGAAAATTTAGTTAAAAAATAACTATTATAAATCAAAGGTGTAACACTCAAACATTAGTCCTGTTTCGTAAATATTACTTAACTAACCTTATTAGTGATATAATTAGTTCCCGGTTGTGCTCCGGCTCCTCACCTACGAATAATGTGGTCTCATTACACGTGTGTCGCATATCTTAAGTGTCACAATTAACCCTCCACTTCATATTTACATAATATTCAGATTCATACAATTTGCGATGACACTCTTACAAACAATTTGCATTTAAAATGCATGTACCTTGTAAGTATGGGAAGCGAGTTGTTTGATAACTATTTACACTTTAGAGTAATTAAGGCAGTAGAATTTAATGAGAGTTGTTAATAACCTTAAATTATGGAATACTTTAGTTTCAGCAATTTGTTTTTTTAATTTGTGAGGTTGCTTCTATAATATGTTTTAGTGTTTTAATACTAGTAGATTTATTTTTAATGATTAGTTAACTATCTTAACGCTGTATCCCTGACGGAGTAGTCAGAGAGAACAGATTGCTAGGCTTCGTGATCAATGCATACTTGTTTTGCTTTCTGTAGATTCATTGATCGCATCATACATCTACGTCTGGATATCCGAGTTTTACTGCCTCGGTGGCACAGTGGTAGCGCAGGGTTCGACTCCCGGGTCAGATCAAATATTTGTGTGATCTACAAATGTTTGTTTCGGAGTTTGGGTGTTTTCTACGTATAATATGTATGTATCTAGAAATATATAAGTATGTTAATCAGTTGTCTAGATATTATACCACAAACTTATATTAGCTTACTTTGGGCTTGATGACGCTGTGTAAAAAAAATGTCCCACAATATATTTCTAAATTTATATTTATTTATTACGAGTACTTTAGAACTTACTGTTTTTGAGCAATCTCTTATGTGGTCTTCATAATTCAATCTCTTATGTAGTCTCGGTCTTCCCTGATTCCTTCTACCCTCTACTTTCGCACAATATTATAATCTTCGCCAATCGTTCCTTTCTTATTCTTTGGACGTGACCACACCAACGGAGCGCGCGTTTAATGCTGCTACTTATGCTAAGGGGTCGTGCAAATGACTCTTTTTAAGAAAGTAGAGCCCTTTTGCAGGGTCTATGTTTGCCGAATGGCAGTGACTGAATCTTTGGCCAATTTTGCAGCTAATTACAATGGCGTGTAGGAAACGACGTCACAATTTGTGTCGACTATTAAAGATGTTGTCTGGCGTGGCGTTACACGTAGTAGTACCTTGTTATAGTGGTACCTTGCTTTACGCGCCTTCCCAGAAAATAATGGTCTTTTTTTTTACTAAGGAGGCGAACAAAGCTAGCCGACGAAAGTCTCCGTTTTAACTCCACTGTTACGGGAAAAATGCTATTGATGTCCGTCCGTCCATTCAGTGTACAGGTCGCATCTTTCATCGGGAGGAGAAATGGTCCCGTAGTGGTTGGCAAGAGCGCTCAAAACGTAAAAAAGAAATGTTGAATTGTTTTTTATTATTAAAATGATAAAAAAATAATTACTCCGAAGTCTACGGTTCACAGAACCACTAGTTATAGTTATTCTGAAATTGCTTTCATTTGTTACGCTTAAGGTTGTCTATGGCTTAATTTCACCCGTATTCTCATTGTTGTAAACCAGGTACCTAAATATATTTAAGATAGTATGTAAACAAGGTTACCTCGGGATCGTGCGGAGTATGGCCCTATACGGGGCCCCCATATGGGCGGAGACCCTGACGGCCCGCAATGCGTCTATATTACATAGCCCGCTAAAGGCGATGGCCATCAGGGTGATAAGAGGGTACCGCACGATCTCCGTTGAGGCGGCATGTCTCCTTGCCGGGACCCCTCCATGGGACCTGGAAGCGAGAGCCCTTGCGTCATTGTTTAAATGGCGCAAGGAGGCGCGGGAGCAGGGCCATGGGCCTACGCCTCGAGAAATCGAGGCTCAGCGGTCCCAGCTCCGACAGGAACTCATGGAGACATGGAAGGTGCGACTTGAGCATCCAAGGTGGGGAAACGCCACTATCGCGGCGGTCAGACCGGTCATGGATGAGTGGTTGGAGAGGAGCCATGGCAACCTCTCCTACCGGTTGTCACAGATACTTACCGGGCACGGGTGCTTCGGTAAGTATCTATGGCGTATACACCGGGAGACCACAGCCGAGTGCCAGCACTGCATAGAACGCAGCGAGGACACAGCGCTCCACACATTGGCGGCGTGCTCAGCGTGGGCGCAGCAGCGCCAAGACCTCGTGGCGAGTCTGGGCGTAGACATTCTCTCGTTGGAAACTATGGTGCAAGCCATGGTCTCCAGCGGGAGCAAGTGGGACGCCGCTGCGTCTTTCTGCGAGCAGGTCATGCTCGCGAATGAGGTGGCTGAGACGGTACGGGAGAGGACTCTCCCGCCCGAGTTCCGCAGTCTGCGGCGACAACGCCGCAGACTTGTCTTCGCCCAAGACTACCGGCCTCCATGACCGGGGGCCTGAGGATGGCGGGTGGGCTGCTCGTCGTCCTTACAGAAGCAGGCCCAAGACGTAGGCATGACATGAAAATGTCACGCACGCCTCATGCCCCAAGAAGCGGGATAGTACCCGAACCAACCCCCCAAAGAAGCGGGATAACACCCGAACCCCAGGTGAGGCCGCGGTGGTAGCCAAAGTCTGCCGGGAGCTCTGGGACATCTTTCCGAGGAGTTACCCGGAGCGTCCGGCAATAGACAGTTAGGCGGGGAATGTGTGGTTTTAGCCGGTTCGAGTCCGGCATGACATCCGAGGGGATTTCCACACGTTAAAAAAAAAAAAGTATGTAAACAAGGATCTACAGCAATGACCAAGAACAGAAGAGTTACGCCGAGCTCAATCTCGGTGAAGTCCCAGGAGAAGTTAGAATATCTTGAAACCAGCATCGAAAGTCATCATCATCATCTGAGCGGCTATCCCAGTTGCGCCTCGCGACGCCCGGGGTCCGCTTTCTAACTTTTTCTCCTCCACTTCGCACGGCCGTCAGCATCCCCTGTAGTGAGACCATTGGCACGCATGTCATCCCTTCCGACGTCAAGCCAGTACTTCTTGGCTGGGACCGGGCGGGGCCGATATGGCCAGACTTTTGCTTTCTACGTAGCCGCAAGACGTGACCATTCTAATTTCTAACATCAAAATAATTGAGGTTAATTCACAATTATAAGTATTACTACCTGATTCACCCGGCTTCGCCCGTGACATACTTTATACCCCGTGGCACTCATTTAATCCCGTCGTTTTTTTTAACAATAATGTTCCATACATTTTCCAAATTAGTTGATTCTCCGCTTTCCAGTACACGCTCTCCAGTGCACGGCCGGGTCGAATTATGGTTACACAAAATTAATTTCTTTGCGCATTATTTTTTAAATTATTAAATTGTGTATAGTATGCTTAAGAAATAGACGTATACTATCGCGGACGTTTTTCTAGACTGATATTAGATACACAATTCCACGATACATTATCTCAAAGGGTCAAAACTCCAAGACGTCTTATTTTTCCGACACCCCCAACAAATATATATATGCAAAGACTTAACTAATTATATACTAAAACCTTCCTCGTGATCTAATAAAACCGCATCAAAATTCGTTGCGTAGTTTTTAGGCTCTAAGTATAGATAGGGACAGACAGCGGGAAGCAACTCTATTGCACGCCTCATAAGCGAAGCGTTGAGGTGGGTACTACCCACTCAAATGTTCACTATCCGTTCGCGCTGCCAGAGCAGCGCATTTTTTGTAATTAACCTATGACCTAATTAGAAGCGCTCGTGGCCCCGCGGTCTCAGTGTTCGGTAAACGATCACAGAGGTACGCATCTTTCACTATGGCTGGTCGTCGGATGGGTGACCACTTTGTGGCATTTACATTTGCGAGCGTTTCCGTGCTTCGGAAGGCACGTTAAGCCGTTGGTCCCGGTTGCCAGTAAAATGGCAGTCGTTAAGCTTGGTTGAAGGCCTTATAAGCCACAGCCTGCGTCTGTCTATTTCAACACGGCAATGGGCTCACCACCTATTACGTGGGACAGGAATCCACACGGTGAAAAGTGGGCATATAATATGCCTCTGCCACCCCTTCGGGGATAAGGCGTGATGGATATTTATTATTTTACCTAATTAACTAAAATCGTGATATCTTGGAAACTATAATATCTAGACAAAAAATTTTACCTACTGAAAAATCGTAAAATATATAAAGATAAAACTTATAGCTATAATAATTTGGAATTTTAATCACAATTAACTGATATATTGGTATAAACACGAAAAAGTCGGTAAAAAAATAAATAAACGTTATTTTTCAAAAATTTGCCACACACACGAAAAACTAATATTAAACACTATTATTTTTTTTACATAGTTAAATTCTTGGAATTATAACGATTAAAACGATATATGACACTAATAACTTATAATTATTCTAAAAAGAACTAAAAATTTGTTAATCCATTAAATATTAACGCAAAACTAAAAAAATGGCGGGAAAATGGCCGCCGGCAATGTTTATACCGCATTTACTTTGAATTTTGATATTGTGACATATAGATATTAAACCTCTAATACACGGGCTTTTTATCCACGATTCTAATGGTATAAAATTCATTCAGTAAAACCACAGACAACATTGTTTAAAAAATTTTAGAAATGAGGTCAGTTCTAAAAAAGAAAAGGCAAAAAAAGTCAGCTGCTTTAGCAGCTTGAACGTTTGAGTAGTGTCCCTTCGCGCAAAATATCTGATTTATCAAACTTAAAATGTCTCTATTTTATCATATATTGCACTTGTAAAATAATATATACCTATACACACACATATCAAGAAAAAACACTATTTTTAACAGTCATGATATTTTTGATGCCATTTTTGTTATTTAAACTAGTTAAAAAATTGTTTAAAAAAGTTTTGTCTTGGACGTTCGTGTGTCTGTATGTGCGTCTGAAGATTTTCTTGTTAACACGATAACGACCGAAATACTTTACTAATCGTCTTTTTTTTTCTCTTATGGTTCAGTATAATTAGGAATAGAACCCTGTCACTTTTCACGGTCTCTTTCGATGTGGTTTAATTGTTATTAAATATTTTAAAAATACTGCAAGGGAATTTTATATTGAAAATTGAGATTATGAGGCGTGCACTTATGGATATTTCAATTTTTTTTAAAATATGTATTGATTATATAATGTTATTATAAGTAACATTTTTATTTTTTTCCTTGTGGCAACCCTAGGTATAACAGCTGATTTGAATTGGCTCCGTATTTTATATTGTAATATTGCAAAAATAATTATAATTTTAATTAAAAACCAATTCATCATTGCCAAATAATACCATATTGAGTGTTAAATAATCATTTTCACCATTTATTGTGCTAAAAGTAAATAAATATAAACTTAAAAATTGTACCGGTGTAGTGACAGTTAGAACATCGGAAAAATTTTCAATATTTGAAATTATTACTTGGATTTGGCAAGATTTATAAAATTAATAGTTTTTTCAATCAAGGTTTGTGAGTTTATTTACTTTTACATCCTCATATGTCCATTAATAGTGTGATTTTGTAATTTTCTATGAATAAAACATAACCTCGTTTTGTTTCGCATTTCTTTGCTCTAAGTCTACTTTGCTAATAATTACTGATTCTGTAGCACGTAATTATAACAAAATGTCGAATACTAATAACATGATAATGACGCGTAAGGCCTTGGCTCATCAACAAGAGACAAGGCTTCAATTAACGTTGAAAGAATTACAGATTTTTAGGGAGAAGTGCGATAAACTGAACAAGGAAAGGGACGAAAATGAGTTAGAACTGCTAGGTATTTTAAGTAAGAACGGACCACTCAAAAAAGAACTGGCACAGTTGCATTCACTGTATACTGATACCTTACAGGATCGGGATAGGTTACAACTTATAGTTGACAGTTTTGACTCATGTAGGGAACATTATGAACAAACTCTGCACCAAATTAGAATACTAAAGGAGGAGCTACAACGATCGGAAATCAAAATATCGCAACTAGAAGACAAGAAACAGAGCACAGTGGTTCAATCTAATCAGAGTTTGTTCGATGAACTGATGGCTACAAGCTTAGATACTGCTACAGCTCACCCTTCCATTGTCATAGACCTCACTTCTGATGATGAAACCGGGGGCTGTTCTAAATCATTAAAAATTATTAAGTGTAGTAAGAATAAGTTAAAGAAATATTTAAAAATTAAAAAGTTTATTACTAAATCTAAAAAAATGATACATAAATACAAGTTTTTTATAAATAGCATGTCACTTAATAGACAGAGATTGCAACTGATTGACCAGGTAAATATGTATATGTTAGAACTTGATACTGTTGCACAACAGTACAAAACTGATACACAGGCCCTTCAATGTCAGATTGACCGACTTCAAGACTCTTTGAAATCAATTTCATATAAATATGAAACAGCAGAGAAACAGAGTAGGGAACAGGTGTTAGCCATAGGTAAATTAGTAAATTCATGTCATTGTCAAAATGACCAATTGACATCCGCAGGCCATGTTCCCTCCTCACCCTTAAGTTGTGAAAGAATTAGATGCAATGATGAATTTTCACCAATTAAAACTGTGTGCAGTGTGGATAATAGTATATTAAGTTCAAGTAGTAATTGCGAGGCATCTACGAGTATAATAGAAAAGTTGCAAATAAAAAGTGATGCAAAGACCATAGTCTATTGCGATGAAATAGGTAAAAATTTTGGACATTATTTATCACAGTTAAGTCATTCTGTAATAAATCATACATATCCAGGAGCTTCATACTCTCAAATTATAGATTTTATATTGACTGGTACACACTGCATGCAGTCTACTATAGTGGTGCTGGTTGGCAGAAGAGGCAATATTAATAGTGACAAACTTTTAAAAATTTTTGATAAGTTATCAAGTCTGCAAGTAAAACAAGTAATTTTGTCCACCTTGCCATACAGCACTGCTATGAGCCACAAGGAAAATCACTTAAGATACAAATTAAATATGACACTACATACCATGGTATCATATTCCAAAAAAATTGAATTGTTCGATTGGAACATAATTTTCAATAATAATAGTTTGTTGACATTAGATAGATATTTTCCTTCAAAATTTTTACAACGAAAGGTAGCTCTGTTGCTATCTAATTTTTTAATTTTTCAAGCCAAATTATTGGCAAGTACAACTGCTTTTATTGAGCAGGATAGTTTTGATACTTCACATTTGGAAAATGAAATTCCAAAAAACTAGTTTATAGGACAACAGATAATAAATCTGGCCAGTTGACTTTGGCCCCTGAGAATAATCTTAGTAAAAATATTGTTTTTATAAACCTGGTGCACCATAATGTTAGAGGTTTAATAAATGGTAAAGATTTAGAGTTAGAGCTATACATTAATGCAAATTCTATTAATATTTTTTGTGCTACAGAGCACTGGTTAAAAGATCATCAAATCACATTGTTGAACTTCGTAAATCACCAGGTTGCTAGCTCGTTCAATAGAAAACATTCTAAACGTGGAGGCTCTTTAATATTAATTAATAAAAACTTAAAATTTAAAGAACGTAAGGATTTAGTAGCCCTCTCCATTGAGCGAGTTATTGAGATTGCCAGTATTGAGTTTGAGCATTTCACCTTGTTAAGCGTATACAGTCCCCCTGATGCTTCTTACATTAAATTTGAAGAAAAGCTTGAAGAAGCACTGTTCAAATGCCAATGTTCTAAGAAATCTATAATAGTTTGTGGAGATTTTAATGTTGATATATTAGATACATCATTAACTCCATCAGAGAGAAATAAAATGAAAAATTTATTTAAATCCTTTAATCTGCATAGTACATTCTTAGAACCCACTCGTATTACAGCCACCAGTGCAAAATGTATTGATAATATTTTTACTGATATTAAACCTATAGATAAAGGTATTGTGGATCCTGTGGAGTCAGATCATCGTGGCCAATGGATAAAATTTCCTAAAAGTAGTAACAAAGTCAGCAAAAAACAAATTAAATATGTACCAATTAACCAAAGTCGTTTGAATAATTTTAAAGAAAATGTATTAAAGAGATTACCATATCTACCTAACTTCACTTGTGTAGACCAGTCATATAAACACTTATTTAATTTGATTAATGATGAGTTTGGCAAAGTTTTTACCTCAAAAACTCTACAGATTGGTGGTCGTCCTGTTTTCAGTGACTGGGCAACACCAGGTATCTTTAAAAGTAGAAATAAATTATTTGAATTATATTCAGAAAAATCATATAATTTTAGGCAAACCTTTCAGGAATATGTTAAAAATTATTCAAAGATATTTAAACAAACGTGTCATCTTGCTAAGTCAAACTTCATTAAAAATAAAATTTCTAATTCTGTAAATAAAATAAAAATGACTTGGAACATCATTAACTCTGAATGCGGTAGATCTTTAGTGACTGAAAGGGATTTCCACTTAAAAGTAAATGGTTGCCATGTTACAGGGGACCTGGAAGTGGCTACGGAGTTTGAACACTTTTTCAAAAATGTACCTATATTGACAACAAAATCTCTCCAAGCATCTTCCAGTTCCGCTGAACTTTTATTAGAAGAATCTGTTCTTTGTTGCAGGGATGCATTTGTATTCACAGATATTTGTGCTCAGGACATTGTAAAAACATTTAAATGTATCGAAATTAAGAAAACCGCGGACATTTGGGGATTATCGGTCAAAACTGCATCATGTATAATTGAGGTAATTGCGCCCCATCTAGCAACTGTGTTTAAAGACTGTGTTTCTAGTGGTACATTTCCTGATTTAATGAAACACAGCAAAGTCGTTCCCTTGTTCAAGGCTGGCAGCGCTACAGAGCCGTCTAATTTCCGACCAGTGTCAGTGCTGCCAACTTTGAGCAAAGTATTTGAAAAAATAATCTTGAATCAAATGCTATCCCATTTTAATAGTCATAAAATACTCCATGCGAATCAATTTGGGTTTACGAAAGGGCGCTCAACTTCCGATGCTGGTGTTGAGTTATTAAAATGTATTTATGAAGCATGGGAAGACAAGCACGATGCATTAGGTATATTTTGCGATCTATCAAAGG
Organism: Thumatha senex; assembly: GCA_948477245.1. Classification (NCBI taxonomy): domain Eukaryota; kingdom Metazoa; phylum Arthropoda; class Insecta; order Lepidoptera; family Erebidae; genus Thumatha; species Thumatha senex. The sequence continues at coordinate 13,574,239 of OX419735.1, forward strand.
CTTTTGATTGCGTTCAACATGAAACGCTGTGCAGGAAACTACACCACTATGGAATAAGAGGCAAAGCTCTCGACCTTCTGTCTTCATATTTGAACAATAGAATACAGAGGGTCGATATTAATGGTACACGTTCTGTAGGATCCATGGTTACAATGGGTGTGCCACAAGGCTCGATACTTGGGCCATTCTTGTTCCTCATTTATATTAATGATTTACCATTTTATGTAGGGGACAGGAATAGGATTGTTTTGTTTGCAGATGACACCTCATTAATTTTTAAAATAAAAGACAATTAGATAACTATGACGATGTAAACAATGCAATTGCAAGAGTAGTTCATTGGTTCAGCTCAAATAATCTTTGCCTTAATGAAAATAAAACTAAATGTATAAAATTTACTCTACCAAATGTAAAACAAGTTGCGGCCAATGTTCAACTGAATGGACAAGTGTTAGAGTTTGTAGAATCAACTGTGTTCCTAGGTATAACTATTGATGCCAATTTGCAGTGGGGCCCACACATAGAAAAGACAGCCTCTAGATTAAGTTCGGCTGCATACGCTGTAAAAAAGATCAGGACTCTAACAGATGTGGATACGGCTAGAATGGTTTACTTCAGCTATTTTCATAGTATTATGTCTTACGGTATTCTCCTTTGGGGGAGTGCTGCAGATTTAAATATTATTTTTGTTCTACAAAAGCGGGCTGTACGCGCTATTTATAATTTGGGCCCCAGAGTTTCTCTCCGAGAAAAATTCAAAGATGTAAATATTCTAACCGTACCATCACAATACATTTTTGCCAATCTTATGTATGTCCAGAAAAATCTATCACAGTTTTCTAAACTCTGTGATAAACATAATATAAACACTAGAAATAAAAATAATCTTTCAGTCCACCACAGTCGACTACATAAGATTGGCGATTCTTTCCAGGGTAACTGTATACGCTTTTACAACAAGCTTCCCTGTGACCTGAGAAATTTACCTTTAAATAAATTTAAAAAGTTTATTAAAAGCAAGCTTTGTGAAAAAGGTTTTTACTCCGTTACAGACTATTTGCAGGACAGGGACGCCTGGAAATGATCTGCTGGCAAAGTGAAATAATATTAAATTGTAAATAGGCCATCAAAAAAAAAAGCCTTCCTAAGTTTCTTGCCGGTTCTTCTCAGGTGGGCCGCGTTCCGAACCGGTGGTCGCTTTAAATATTTTAAATAGGGTATGACATTTTGTAAGCGCCGTTAAAATGGTCTATGCAAAATAAAGATATTTTTATTTTCTTTTTATTTTTTTTTTATTTTATTATATTAGCTAAATAGTAAAATTATACACAACTTTAGTCTCAATATTTTAAAAATACTGCAAGGGAAATTTATATTGAAAAATGAGATTATGAGGCGTGCACTTTTGGGTTTCCAATTTTTTGAAAAATATGTATTGATTATATAATGTTATTATAAGTAACATTTTTATTATATTAGCTAAATAGTAAAATTATACACAACTTTAGTCTTTCAAAGTGTTAAGAACTCTAAAAACATTTTTATTTTCTGGAAACGTCAGTCTTATTTACATAGAGAACATTTCAAGTATTAGAATTATCCTTAGGAGTGTAGTTGGAACTTTTATACTTGTTATTTAACGGGTGTAGTTCAACTTAAAGGCAAGTTTCGAACAATTTCGGACGAGCCAGCGAACGACAAAGATCCAGGCTTAGTTTTATGACTTGCTTGTAACAGTTTTAATTAAATAACTCTCGCGATTTCTGATGAAACAATTTACTGTAATGCCGTTAAGCCTTGATTTGATTTAGAAACTTGCACAATTAGAATTGTTTACATAACACGGATATGGATTTAAGTATGAAATGGGCTTGAGATATAATCTTACTTTTTAGTGAACTACACTGCCCTGCAAAACTAAGTACAACCCATTAAAAAAAAAAAAAAAATTAAAGTTAGAGATTTACAATAAAAAACAATTTAATAGCAATTATTTTCAGCTTTCTTTGAAACTATATTAAATAATACATAAGTAAATTTTTTTTGGGTACAAAAAATTTAAAACAAGAACAATAGGCAGCAATTTTAGCCTAATTTCATATAAACTCAATTTACATTTACAACTAAGTATGGTTTACATGTTTTCTTTTAATAACTGGTATTGCCTTCTCGGGCTCTGCTTACAGGTTCAAGTCGATTTGTCATACTGAACTCGAGGTTTCGGAGCCGACGTTCGGGAATATTCTCCCATTCTTCTATCAGGGCCTGCTTTAGTGCCCTGCAGGTGATGATAGCTGGTGGTCTGCGGCTTCTGACTAACCTCCCTAGCTTATCTCAGGCGTGCTCAATCGGGTTGAGATCAGGACTTTTTGATGGCCAAGCCATAACGCTAATATCAACCTCCTAAATATACCTACTCTTAGACCCATATTTACTAAATACGGCCCTGCATACTCATTGAGAATCTCCGTGGCATATCTTTCCACAGTCAGAGTGTCATTATGACTACTAACTCTGTGCGACCTTCTGAAGATATGCCAGCTTATACATGTACACTGCCTCCACCGTACTGGACTCTTTCTGGGAAGCAGGCTTGAAGGTATCGCTCACCAGGTCGCCTGTAGACACTTCGCCTTCCATCAGAAGTGTAAAGTGATAATCGAGACTCATCTGTAAACAAAATTCTTGACCATTCTTCTTGATCCCACTGTATGTGTTCACGGGCGTATATCGGTGTATCTTTTTCGAGTCTGGGGCCACTCGCTGGTTTTTGGGGTTTCAGGTTTGCTTCAGGCAGTCTTTTTAGCAGTTGATGGACTTCTACTGCATTTAGGTGGCGATTTTATCAACACTGGAAAAAATACAACAGTTTTCTCTAGCACTAGTACACCTGGATCTGCCATTACCAGGTCTCCTTTAATGGTTTATTATCTCTTAGTACCTTGGCTTCACCTTCTGGACCGTTCGTTACGTCACACCGTTCATCCCATAACACATTGATCACGTGAAAGAGGTATGATAAATAAGTTTATGCTGTTGTCTAACTTAGCTTTTGTAACTCAGACTCATCGCTCAAGAAAAAAATAGAAAACAAAAATAGGAACAAAATATGAATGGGAAAATTGTAATTCGAAAACTTTCAAAAAGGATTATTTTATATTTTAATTTTTTTTTCAGTTATTTCTTAAAAGAAGCCTACCGGCTATGAAGTTTTTATATACACATTTATTTTTCGAATCCTTTTTGTTTTGAAAGTATATCTTGTTATTGCAATTTTAAAAGTGTGATACGTAGTTTTTCAGGCCAGTGTATTTTATTATTACTTGTATTTGGGCTTGTAAGAAATGTATTGGGAAAGTTTGAACTAGGTTACCTTACCCATCCACAAAATTATAGTTTACGTCCTATTTTCAAAATTCGCGTTCGAACAAAAAATACACTGCTCAAAGGTAATTGAATCCAGAACCTATGGTACTTAAGTAAAGATAGTTAGAATATCAATCAAACGTTATTACTTTTTCTTATAAAAAGTATCTTGTTGAACAAAGCACAAATGTCTTGCTTGCCTCACGAGCTTCTTAGACAAGTTGTATTTATGTTACAGTTTGTCCGAATAAAATAGCAGATCAAATTTCTCGAGATGTCTTGTATTTCTAACGCTGTCAGTTTTTTTATTGTGAAATCGAGAAATGTTACACAATAAACCGGCGATCGACCCCCAGGGTGCTCGAGTACTACAAATCCAATTATTTCCCGTGGCGCCGCCTGGTGGTGTGTAATTGATTTATTTGCTCGTTTCTTGCACATCGAAGTTATCTTCAACATACAGACACCGCATTAATCTTACTATCGAAAGGCGATAACTTATGATTATTACCGAACCTACACTGTCCTTTCTAAATAAGAAAATATAAGGAAAACAAAAAGAGAGCAATTAAAATATATACAAGAAAGATATTATCGTTGATATCAATGCTAGAATAGTAGTTACTGATCACTCATAGTTTTTACATAGGTACGTAAACGGCAATAGGTGCTTTTATACTTTAACTTTTAACCTTATATTCTACGGACATTCATAGAAAAGCAGGTAGAGATTTAAAATAGAAAAAAGAAAGAAAGGAAAGGAAGTACCTATTTTATTGCAATAGCACAACGTACTTTAAAGATATTATATTATAACATAAGTTCCCTATATTTGATAGAATTCAAGAAGACATAAATGGGCTGTCAATGTTTTAAGGATTTCTATATCTGCAATGTAACCACCTATTTGTATGCTTATGTTTGCTAAATTTAATTTTACAGATACATACAAGTTCTGGGAAAGAAACAGGTAATAAAAATTATTGGTAGTTGCGTCCCAGATTTTTGTTTAATATTTATTTATTTATCACGCCTTATCCCCGAAGGGGTGGCAGAGGCCATACATATTGTAGGCCCACTTTTCACCATTTATATTTTTTTGTCCCACATAATAGGTAGTGAGCCCATTGCCAAATTGAAATAGACAAACGCAGGTTGTGGCTACCTACTGTTGAATTTTTTTATTTTTATTTATTTATATTTGAATAAGGCCTTCAACTTGACTTAACGACTGCCATGTTACTAGCGACCGGGACCAACGGCTTAACGTGCTTTCGGAAGTTCGGAAATCGTCACCCATCCGAGGACCAGCCATAGTGAAAGTTGCGTAACTCAGCGATCGTTTACAGAACACTGAGTCAGCGGGGCCACGAGCGCTTCATTTTTGTTTAATATGTACGAAAAAACAAGCGGGCTATTGGTTTATAATGGAAACTGTTATCGATCGTAGCGAGCATCAAAGTGGACAGCGGCCAGTAGGAGGGCGGACATGGCGTGGCGTATTTAAGAACGCATTTAAGGGGCTTTTCCTCGGACAGTGATGAATGGCTGCCACTCGAGCTTAGGTCGCGGGGCCTCACCGCACTGTCCAATTGACATTATTAATTGATTCCTATCTAGTATTCCATTTTTTAAGTGAAAAAGGTAATTTTTCTCCTAAATTCTCTTTCACCGAGATGGTTTTTGTGTGTCCATTAATATTTATGTACATATCGTAAGTTGGAAATAAGGATAGTTACATAAAGATAGGTTAGTATAAAAACTTTGGTGACCGTTGTTCATTATTACAAACTGAACGGTTATACTCACGTGTGAATTTTTTGTGAGGTACGATTGACGACGAATATATATTGTTCGAAAGTAGAGAGTAGAAGAAGTCAGATAGGTCGAGACTTACATATGAAGACCACGTGAGCAGATTGTTTAAAAACGGAAAGGTCAAAAGTACTCGGATACCCAGACGTGCGTGTATGAAGCGATTGATGAATCTTGAAGAAGCGAAAGAAGTATGCATGGATCGCGAAGCCTGGCGATTTGTCCTCTCTGACTACCCCCTCAGGGATACAGCGTGAAGATAGTTAGTGAATTTCGGGATAGCCCGACTAGTTTCGGACCTAACGAAGGTCCCTTTTCAAGAGGAGCGACAAAATACGTCAGAAGCCGCGTTGGCTCTGCGTTGCCGCTTTGGCGAAAAGCTCACTGTGTCAGTGTAAGTGCGTGTGCCTCGTCTTGAGTAACAGATATGGAGATTGCTGTAGTGTTAACTACAGGAGCCAAAGGTGCAAACGTACACACCACACTGGTCGTATCTCCCTTCAAGACTGGAACATTATTGGGGGGAGCAAGCTTTAAAGCCGGTTCCATGCAGGGGGCAATACCCAGCCAGAGTCCCTGATGATGTTAGTAATTAGGATAGTAATTTGAGTTCTACCTGCCTCTTAGATATGTTTATTAACCGTTCGTTTAGATATATTATCTATGATGGGGCCCCAACAAATCCACCAAAGCACAAACTCAGCTGCTAGCGGAGCACCTACTGACTAAAGGAGAAGGCAACGACGTACGCGCTCTAATGGTATATAGGTCACACTGCATTAGTTTCTAGCAATGCCGAAAAACAAAAGCAAAATGATAACTGCTCCTAGCAGAGGGTAGTCGCCCATACAATATCGGCCCATACAATATCGGCCCATACAATATCGGCCCATAAAGCATAAGATAGAAGTTACTCCGAGCAGACTAATAAGAGTAGACCCCAGGTTCCAAGTCCAGGTAAGGCTTGGGAAAAACATTGGAATACACTACTATGAAAAGAGAGAGAGTGAGAGAGAGTTTAGATACCGATGTCCTGCCTCATAACGCGGTAATAACTGTAATAACTGCGGTAATAGTTCTAGCTTATCGCAAAAGGAAATCAATCAAATAAGCCTATCTCAATCCGCAGCTGGTATTTGACCTATTATAAATCGCACTAGCCAGACTGTACACGGTTTCATTTCAAATTTTCCTTCTCTTTGTCATGACCTCGTTCTTTAGTCACCAGGTGCACCACTTGGAAATAAAGTTGGCTTGGACTCCGAAAATCTCATTACGGTCAAAATGCACCAAATGGAGAAAATACTCATTGAAATCACATTACTTGACGTACAATGTATTTCTATTATTTAAAGATGCACATAAGAATTAACTCCAAAATCATATATGTATATAGACATACTGTCACGCCTTTATCCCCGAAGGGGTAGGCAGAGGCATACTATACGCCCACATTTCACCGTATGCACTTTTGTCCCACGTAACAGGTGGTGAGCCCATTGCTCCAAAATCAATCACAAGAAAGAAAAAAATCCAGTCATTCTCGAACTTCGCGGACAAGATGTCAGACACTACCGAGTTAATAATTCATCACAGTAAAGCAGAGTCTAAGTATTCCGGTCCGTATTTCAGAACGTTTCGCAATACTCAATCGACGCTTGAGGTTAGTTTTGCCTTTTTTTAATAAATTAAATTTAAAATAAGTGACGTATCATCAGCAAGTAGAAAAAAGTCGCACAAGTTCTGTATTTAGAATGGCAGATCGTTAATATAAATTAAAACTAGAAACGGACCTAGAATTGATCCCTGCGGTACGCCCATAGCTACAGATGCTCCAGAGGAGCTAATTCCATTGACATCAACATGTTGTATTCGATCGTTTAGGTAAGAGGCAACAAGGTCCAGTGCAGTGTTTGATACCATAATAAAATAGTTTTCGCAGTAGTGTTTTATGGTCAACGCAATCAAATGCTTTGGAGAGATCGTAGAATACACCAATAGCATCTTGTCTATTCTCCCAGGCGCTATATATATGATTTAGAAGTGTTACACCTGCATGAATGGTAGAACGGCCCCTTGTGAACCCATACTGCTCTTTATGTAATAGCATATTTGAATTATAATGAGCTTGTAATTGTTCAAAATATATTTTTTTCAAACATTTTGCTAATTTCAGGTAATATTGAAATTGGTCTGAAATTACCAGGGTCGGTTTTGGATCCAGATTTAAATAGAGGTATTACTTTACTGTGTTTCATTAAAACCGGAAACACTCCTTTATCAACACACTTATTAAATATTTCAGCTAGATGTGGTGTTATATTAACAAAAAAAATTTGAGTTAGGTGACTTGAATACTTTAATGATATCGTTGGTGTTTACATAAAGCTAAATAAGACACTACAATGATCCACGCAGCCCCCAAGCAAACGTTGAGCTTTTATTGGACAAGAATTTAAGGAGCTAGTTGTTTTCGCGGGTATGTCTATAGACATACCCGCGAAAACAACTAGCTCTAATTTATTATTATTCACTTTGTTATCACGAGGTAGTGATCGACCGGTTTCAGTTTTGATTACATTCCAAGTCATTTTTATCTTATTTTTTGACTCTTTAATTTTATTACTTATATGTAACGACTTGGCAGCAGCACAGGCCTTTTTGAAGGTTTTAGAATAAATTTTAACATATTGAATAAAGGCAGGATCAAAATTAAATTGCTTCATACCATATAGTTCGTACAACTTAGCCCTACTTTTATTAATTCCTGTAGTTGCCCACTCACAAAATTGCAAACTTTTGTTTTTATAAAATGTTTTTGATTTAAATATGTTTGACAATTAAAGCTGAGTTTATTGAACTCAGCTCTGCCTACCCCTTCGGGGATAAAGGCGTGCCAGTATGTCTATATACATATATGATATGTACTCAGCTTTAATTGTGGTTGAGCGGGCGAGATAAATAAATTCGAAGAATTGGACTGTATTTGCGGGGAAAGACAAAAATGAAATTTACACGCGGTTGTCGAGGAAAAATAAATGGAAACGGGAATGGGTACATTACCTTGCTGCTGCTGCGAGATGCTGAGGTAGAGGCTGCCGGGGGCGTCCCTGGACTTGGATTCCTGGTTTTCTTGCTCTAAAACACTATTTATCCATGGAAACACAACTATTGCGAGAAGTTGATGAGAGCGCGAGCGCGCGGCGCGCGGCCATTGCAGTTCTATTTTTTCAGTGCGTCTTCGCTGCCTGTGTGTTGATAGCGCTGCGGTGGAGTTTTCTACCGCTAGATGGCGGTAACACAGCTGTCTCGCTCTTCTCTTATGCGAGACAAGGTAGGTGCGAAAGAGAAATGGAATAAAGGGAAGAGAGGTGAAAGTGTTGACAACTAATTAATTAAAAACAAATGGAGATCGGCGATGCAACATAGAAAAAATAACGCGGCAACTTTCGATCCGTATACTGGCGTAACCATTTCCCCACGGCTTGAAGGGTTACCTTCAAAAAAGGAACAATCGACTATACAGTTGCCACTAAGCTTTAGCTGCTAACTAAACAAAATGCTATCGAACTTAACTAAACAAAACCTAATCGAAAGAGCTAAATTTGTTATTGAAGTTACTGCTGATTAGGCAAAGGACAAAGACGAATAACTGGTCGCAAGTACGAACCAGTTGCGGTTTTAACGCGAACTATACGGGTGATCCCATTTGACCCAGGGAAAACTTCTTCTACTACCCCAAGAGGCCAATGTAATGGAGGCATATTTTCAGTTAAAATAACTACGACAGTACCGACAGTAATAGGGTTCGATGGAGTATTCCATTTCTGACGTGACTGTAGCGTATGCAAATAGTCTGTTCTCCAACGCTTCCAAAACGATTGAACGAGTTTATCCAATAAGGCATGACGCGAGAGAAGATGAAGTCGATCTTCCTCTATTTCAAAAGCGGATAAGTATTTTAACGGTGTAACATTCAAAAAGTGCGCTGGAGTCAGTGCAAGCGGCTCCGAGGGATCACTAGACAAGGTTTTACAGAGAGGACGCGTATTCATTACGGCCTCGACTTGAGTGAGCACGGTGCTCAGCTCATCAAACGTAAGCATTTGTTCACCTATAACGCGAAACAGGTGCGACTTTAAGCTTTCATTTAATTCCAAATTTCTAATTGCAGACGAAAAATAAAATCGCTGAAGTTCACAAAGCACGATTAACTCAGCCTTGTTTAAGTCAAAGGCGGTAAAATGCTCGCGACGAGGAAGGATTTTCAAAAATCGACAAATAAAAACAACACTACGTAAAAGAATCGACCACGATGAAACACGGCTAGCCAACTCTAAGATAGGCGATTTTTCAAGCGGTGCGGTAGTAACTAAAGAGCTTTTCTTTTCCTCTGGCGGCGTGGACATAGTAGCGGGGTTGAAAGGACTAACAGGCCATTCATCAGGTGGGGCTTGGCACCAGGAAGAGCCATGAAACCACAACGGATGATCCAAAATCTGTGCAGGTGTTAACCCACGAGACAAACAATCGGCAGGGTTGTCCGTACCTGAGACGTGATAAAAGTTTTGCGGCGCCAATTCCGACTGAATTTTTGCCACCCTAGTTGCGACAAATGTATTCCAACGATGGGGCGAAGAATGTGTCCAACACAAAGCGACGGTCGAGTCTGAGAATGCGAAAATTCTATCTATATTAATGCTGTTGCGACAACTACTAACAATCGAACTAATGAGCTGGGCTATAACCAATATAGCGCACAGCTCGAGACGAGCGAGAGAGACTACCTTACAAGGGGCTACTTTAGATTTAGTGCTGTTAAGGTAAAATGAAATGTCATCACCGTTACGAACGTGGAAGTACACAACACCCCCATACGCTTTCTCACTAGCGTCAGCGAAACCTAAAACAGTTACAATACTATCATCGGAGATGCCAACATGGCGCGGTATTCTAATTTGCTCGAGCATAGGAAGCTCGGCTCTAAAGCGGTCCCACAATTTAATGATGTGGTCAGGAGGAGTGTCGTCCCAGTCACAGTTGGACAGCCAAAGTTCTTTTATCAGAAGCTTTGCGTACAAACGTCAGGTGCTACAAATCCCATTACATGCCATATGCGTGCGACACACGACAATATGGTTTACGCTTAGTGCAGGTTGACGGTGTAGGACAAACCTTCAAACTAAACATGTCGGACGAAGGTGACCAACGCAAACCGAGAACCTTGTGCGTATCATTACTATCAAACTCCTTGACAGTCGACAAGCGATGCGACGGTGGTATCGAATCCAAGACCGTTTGCGAATTACTAGTCCATTTTACGAGATCAAAATGACCAGCCTTCATGAGATCAATTACTTCAGCCGCAGTTGCGACAGTTTGATCTTCGGTCTGCACAGAATAAATATAGTCATCCATGTACAGACCAGTTTCTACAGCCTCCTTAGCCTTCGGGTAACTGTTGCCCTCATCGGCGGCGAGCTGCTTGACAGTGCGAAGAGCGTGGAAGGGACTGGATTTAAGTACAAAACAAACGCGTTTAGGTTCGTAAACTTGTAAAGGTTCCTGCGGCGAAAATCTAAACAAAATGCGTTGAAATCGGCGATCTGATTCGCGAACACCAATACAAAGAAACATTTGTCTAATGTCGGCTGAAAGCGCGACAGCGAATATTACAGCGAAAGTTAACTATAATTTCGAACAAATTACCTTGGAGATTTTGACCACTGTGCAAAATATCGTTTACCGAAACATTCGAACTAGTTTTGGCGCTGCCATCTAAAACAACGCGCAACTTGGTGGTTAGTTTATCCTCGCGGACAACTCCATGGTGCGGTATGGTATACGAAGGAGCATGCTTCGTCTCTTCGGTTTCGGGAGGCGCGGGTGAAATGAAACCTTTATCCCAATATTCTACTATTACGCTATCGTAAGCCTCCTTCAACTTTGGAGATGTCTGCATTTTCCGTTCTAAACAAAAGAAGCGTTTTCGGCTGACTGAAACGAATCTCCAAGCGAATTAACATCACCCTTAAAGGGGAGTGCGACAACATAACGACCATCACTATCGCGAGTAGTCGTGCGACTATAAAACTCTTCACAAAGTTTATCATCCGGGCTGACAATAGGAGGGACGTTCACCTCTTCTATCTCCCAGAATTTATGGACAGCGGAGTCCACCGGCTCGACGGCGTAACAATATGACACTGTCGAGTTACAATCAAAACAAGCGGGTGCGGAACCAACAATAACAAAACCAAGAATGATTTTGAACCTTATGCTGCAACAGGAGGTGCGGGAAAATCGAAGCGCCAACTAACAAATCAATATCTCCTGGAACGGCGTAAGTATCATCGGCCAAAGGCAAATCTCTAAAACTAGTCAATAATGAGGTATTGACTGCGACAGTCGGCAAAAGTTCGGTAACCTTATCGACGACTAGCGAATCCATTGAAAAACTAACATCAAAATCAAAACGCGAGTGGAATTTAATCCCTACAAAACCTTGAACGGCTTTAGTGGAACCCCCAATTCCTTTCACAACATTACAGGCGGGGCGGTTATTTATATGCAAACCAAGACGACTACAACAATTTTTACTAATAAAATTACTGAGAGAAGCACTATCTAAAAGTGCGCGAACACTATGTACCCTACTATGTAAACAACAACTCGAGCGGTTGCCAGAAGTACCGTAGTAGGGCTTGTGTGCAAACTCGACAGCGAGCACAAAGCGACATCTTTCGGCTGGAGGCGCGCGGCAGTGGCGCCGCCGTCGCTAGGCGCGGACGGGGACGAAAACACGCGAGAGCGCTCCGAGTCGCCACTCAACGGCGCGGGCGTCTGTGACGTCACAGCGGGCGGACGGTTAGGCACGAAGTTCGCGCAGCCGGAATCGCCGGACGAACTACCGGACATGGCGGGTGCATTGCTAACTACAAGCGAATTATTACCATTAACGCGCGAGGTACCAACTGAGTTTAAATTGGACGCGGCATTATTGTTTTCGAAGTGTAATAATGAATGGTGTTTACCATTACACTTGCGACAAAAATTATTCGAATTACAGAATGAAACACGATGTTTCTCACTGAGACAATTGATACATAAATTACTAGAACGAACAAATTTATAGCGATCGCTAGGAGTGAGTTTATTGAACTCCGAACATTTATAAAGTTGGTCATGGTGACCTTGACACAATGAACAATTTTTCGAATGCAACACTTGCGATTGCGAAGTTGTGGGTTCAAAATTAACAAAAGAGTTCGTGGACTTCGTGGGCTTACTACTACTACTACTACTACGATTAGTCGGACTATTTTTCGCTACGTGGTGCTCCGTGGTTTAACGAAGTTCGTTGCAAAATTCGAATATGTTGACGAACGAAAGTTTCTAAATCGTCGAACTTAGGTATTTGAGGGCCACGTCTATCCATTTCAAACAAGCGAACGGTTTCGGAATCTAATTTCTTTAAATCGATATACATAAACAAAAAGTCACAGAGGTCATTGACCTTGAGATTCTTTAGGGCGCGAACAGCTGATGCAAAAATATCTAAGAATTTTTCGAAGTCGTGTTCATTACACGATGAGCTATTTTTCAAATTAAATATTTGATCCAAATAAGCGGTTGTTACTAAGCGTTTGTCTTCGTATTTGACCTTCAAAGTATTCAAAATCAAACTATAATTTTCGGCGCAAAGCGTTATTCCGGCGCAAACGGTTTTTGCTTTCCCTGTTAGTTTACTAACTAAGTAATGTAATTTTTCGTGATCCGATAAGGAATTATTATTATGGATCGTATTTTCGAAACTAGCGAAAAACAAAGGCCAATTTTTCATATCGCCATCAAATTCGGGTATTTGTATGGGCGGTAATTTAGGTCGGTCCCGTTCAGCAAATTAAAACCGGCTGGCCCGGGTTTCGAATCGGTGACTAACAGCGAGACGCGACGCGAGCGAGCGTAGGTACTTGTGCGAGCGGACCTAGGTACCTACCCGCGCACAAATATGTACCTACCTATTACTATGCGGTGCAGTCGAAACTACCAACTATTTAGTACCTACCTATGCGAAAAACAGCAGGTAAATATGCGTTTATTCCCTAATGGAATAAAACTATTATCTATACGTTTATTCCCTATAGAGTATAAACTATTACCTAATCTATGCGTTTATTCCCTATGGAATAAAAACTATTACCTAATCTATGCGTTTATTCCGAATGGAATAAAAACTATAACCTATACCTATGCGTTTATTCCCTATGGAATAAAAACTATTGCCTAATCTATACGTTTATTCCAAATGGAATAAAAACTATAACCTATACCTATGCGTTTATTCCCTATGGAATAAAAACTATTGCGTTTGTAATGGCAAACTACTAAAGCGAATGGATCAAAAATCCGGATCGTTAGGACCAGAAATGGTTGAGCGGGCGAGATAAATAAATTCGAAGTGGACTGTATTTGCGGGGAAAGACAAAAATGAAATTTACACGCGGTTGTCGACGAAAAATAAATGGAAACGGGAATGGGTACACTACCTTGCTGCTGCTGCGAGATGCTGAGGTAGAGGCTGCCGGGGGCGTCCCTGGACTTGGATTCTTGGATTCCTTGCACGAAAACACTATTTATCCATGGAAACACAACTATTGCGAAAAGTTGATGCGAGCGCCGCGCGCGGTCATTGCAGTTCTATTTTTCAGTGCGTCTTCGCTGCCTGTGTGTTGACAGCGCTGCGGTGGAGTTTTCTACCGCTAGATGGCGGTAACACAGCTGTCTCGCTCTTCTCTTATGCGATACAAGGTAGGTGCGAAAGAGAAATGGAATAAAGGGAAGAGAAGTGAGAGTGTCGACAACTAATTAATTAAAAACAAATGGAGATCGGCGATGCAACATAGAAAAAATAACGCGGCAACTTTCGAATCGTATACCGGCGCAACCAAATTGTATTAAATAAGGAGTCATATAAACCGTTTGGATCTTCCTGATAAAAGTAAATATCAGTGACTTTTGCTGAAACATTAACATTAAATTGTTTAAGTCGATACGCACTCATTGGCCTACATACAATTTTATTCCCTTTAGAAGTGACATTAATAGGAAATGCTGCTTTTTGACCAAGTTGATCTGATGGAAAGTTACTTAGTATTTCCCTTGTTGTTGATGCACAGTTGCAGAATATATTATCTATACACTTTCCAGAATGTGAGGTGATTCTAGTTGGCTCACAAAATAAATTTTGTAAGCCAAAGATTTAAACAAATTTAAAAATCTTATACATTTCGAAGACTGCACAAGTATGTTAACATTAAAATCCCCACACACCACAACATGTTTTCTATTAGTGAACAAACGCTTCAATGCATTTTCCATTACAGTTTCTAATAAATTATAATCCCTATCTGGAGGACTGTAGACACAGAGGACAATGAGTTGCTCAAGCTCAACACAGGAAAATTCTGCAGTACGCTCAATAGAAAGGGCCACAATATCTTTACATTCTTTACATTTTAAATTATTAGAAACGAATTTAAGAGCCACGACGAATAGCTTTCTTTCTTGTGAACGCACTACAAAGTGAATAAAATTCATTGTTGAACAATAGTTCATGACTTTTTAACCAATGTTCTGTAATACAAAAAATTTGAACATTGTGTTACTTTATAAAAAAATCTATTTGTAGTAGTTTTTCAGATATGCCTTCAATATTTTGGTCAACCAAGTTTAAACTACAGAATTACCACAACCAATATTATTTTCAGTGTCTTTAAAAATGGTGGGCTCAAAAGACCTTTAACCATGGCCAGATTTATTATCTGTTGTCTTACAAGCTAGTTTTTTGGGATATTATCCCCAAAATTATGCCCAAAAGGAGCTAGTTTAGCCAATAGATTGGCTTGATTCGGTAAAAAAAAAATTGAAAACAATACAGCTATCTGACGTCGTAAAAACTTTGATAGTAAATAACTATCTAATGTCAAAAAGTAATAATTCTATAATAAAGGATTATAAATAATAATAAAAATATGTGGTCAATATGTGGTCAAGGTATGTAACTTTCTATTCATATTGTATCTAATGTTGTTTTCAATTTGTGTAAAAGATTTGCTATATGGCAGTGTAGACAGTATAACCTGTTTAACTTGCAATTTTGACAACTGTTCATAAAACTTTATGATAGTTTTATTGTTTAAATTAGCTCTTCTGCCAATAAGTATCACTATTGTTGTTTGTGGGCAATGTGTACTTGTTAATACATTATTAATTATTTGAGAGTAGGATGCCCAAGGAAATGAAAGGGTCATGACCGAATTACCCAGATGTTGAACTAAATGATAACCTAAACTCTTGCCTATTTCATCACAATAAACAACAGTCTTTCCAATGTTTAAAGGTTGTGTAATTTTTGTTACAGGGCTATTACAGCAAGACAAGTGTTATTTGTGTTTAAGTTTTTGAGTCAACCATTGAAGAAGTTGACTCGGCCTGGGATATTATTGACAAGGAAGAACATGGTAGGGATTTTTCAGTCAGGTGTTTGATTATATAATTTTTCAAGTGAATAGAACCTTTGTTCATTGCTGTGACAAGACTCCACCAAGCTATTCAATGCCTTAATGTACTCCCCAATTTATTTCTGTGATGTTTTGTATTTTAAAGTTATTGACTCTAAGGAATCATTTAAACACATAATTTCTATCTGTAATTGATGTATATCCATTTCATATTGCTCTGTTTGGCTGTTTAACTGTATTTTACTTGTTTCTATTAGTTTTTTTAATTGTATATTTGATTTACAAGTCCTAAGATATTTGTTTGTTCCTATTCTAAGCTATTTGATGTCTTTTTGTGATTTGGAAATAAATTTATTGAGTTTTATGTATTTTTTTAATTTGTTCCTGTTACTACTTACTAATCTTATTGATGTGTTGGTGTTAGTTGATAACAACTGTTTACCAGTTTTGGCTATTGCTGTAATAGAAATATTCAATGCCGAGTTGTCTATCAGGTGCGAGGTGACGGGGTCAATAAAACAATTTAGATCTTGCTCTGATCTTCCACACACAAGCTTATCATAAAGACTGTTGGAAAGGGCAGCCTGATCAACTGATTTCAGATTTTCCCTAAGAGTGATCGAGTTATGAGCATCACTCAGCTCGCACTCTAGAACGCTAATACGTTTCAGAGCACGTTCATGGGTGTCACTGCACTCTTCTAGACACATCACTGTTGACTGAAGGTGATCCCGCTGAAGTGTGAGCTCCATGACCTGTGAATGTAGCTCGGCCAACTCTTGTTTGAGTTGGGTGTTTTTCTCAATTATATTTAATATTTCTTTTTCACTGTCATCCCGTTCCTCTAGCAACTGTTTGTTGAGATTTTTGCAAATCTCCAGTTCCTTTATAGTAAGGTTGAACTTATGTTGCAAGTCACGGGACACTGCACTACGGGTCATCATTTTAATTACTAATAATAAATATAAGTAAGAAATAAAAAATCTGAATACACTGTTAACAAGATATTAAATAAAAAAAATATAGGTTAAGCTTAGATTATAGGTATAAAATCTGAGTGTAAGTATAGCTGTTTCCAACAAACCTAATCTATTTTGATATATATATATATTGAAATTCGATATTATATTTATGTATTTATGTAGAATATTACCTATTCCGATATGTGATGTGTTATGTTTGTTTGGTAGGGATTTTGATATCATGTACCTCTCAAATTTTATGTTCCAAATTTTTACACATTACAGTTCTGTATTCCAACAATATGAGATTCTATTGTTTAGGTTTATTTCACAATATTTGTTAGTTTTTATGAAGTTTTTAGGATCACCAATAACAGTTTATTCTACGTTCACTTTATTTTTCACAACGGTTAAAATTTTCAAATTGTATGGTTGATCTAATTACTCATTCACTGCTGGATCCCGTACCATATGCGTTTTCTTTATTTATCGCGCTTGCGTATTTCCGCAAACGGTGTGTGATTTGGACATACAAGCTGCGTGTGTGTCTTTTTGGGACAAAGACGCACCGGGGATGGACATCATCATTGATAATAACATAAACTTAAACATTTTTTTATTAGATAACAATATAAAGCTTTGTTTGTTGTAACAAATATGTGACAATACAATAGGGCGGCACCTTTTAAAAAAAAATCTACCTGATTTATAACAAAGACATACGATCTTTTCAACAAAAAGAAATTGTAAAAAAAAAATAGTGGCCGCCAAAATATCTATTGTTCTAAAGAAAAGGGTTTTAAAGTTATAAATCTTTTTTATATAAAAAAGGCCCGATACCAGCCATGTCGGCCCCGTTCCGTGGAGTGAAGTGGTGGCCACATGTTCATATCAATTTTAGGATAAGGAAAATTATATATATTTTTAAATATATAGATTTTATTTATTGAAATCCCGTTGTTTAATAAAAAAAGAACAATTGAGTCACAGATATGCTTCTTACTAATATTATGAATGCGAAACCTTGAAAGAATGTATAGATATTTGTTACTCTTTCTCATTTAGAATAAATTAATATAAATATTGTGGGACACTTTTCGCACAGCGCCATCTAGCCCAAAGTAAGCTAATATTAGCTTGTGATCTAGATAACTGATAAACATACTTTTATATTTCTAAATACATACATATTATACATAGGAAACACAAAAACTCCGAAACACATTTGTGGATCACACAAATATTTGCTCTGACCCGGAGTAATATAGCTTATGCATCAGAATAACGCATGTTTTATCTTGTGAACAAGTTCCTGTGGAAAACGGGAAAGCTTCTCCACGCGAGTGGAGCTGCGGGCGTCAACTAGTAAATATATATGTAGATATATCGGTAAACTTCGACTCATGTAACAAAGTGAGAAAGTAAATACTTTTGGACTAAAATGACTAAATAGTAAAAATGGGTAAATATAAGTCGATGTTTTTGAATTGCAAATAGTAGAGACACCCTACTATGACTACTAATATCCACTCACAATCTACCTACGGGTATTAATAAATACCCGTAGGGACTGAAATCACTCCTGGTGCGCCGATGTCAGCATAGCTATTGATTCGTAAAAATGTTCAGCAGCAGCCAAAGTGCTAACTATCTTAACGCTGTATCCCTGACGGAGTAGTCAAAGAGGACAGATCGCCAGGCTTCGCGAACCATGCATACTTATTTCGCTTCTTCGAGATTCATCAATCGCTTCATACACGCACGTCTGGGTATCCGAGTACTTTTGACCTTTCCGTGTTTGAGCAATCTGCTCACGTGGTCTTCATATGTATGTATGGTTGATCTCTAATTCACAAATAACTTCGTCATCGCCTTGTGCTTGTTTATAAATAGTATTTCAGTTATTTTTCAGTGTGTTTAATTGCACTTTTAACACTTTTTACTGTATTTTACTTTAATATTTATAATTTACAAAATTAAAATATGCAGAGGCACTGTTTACGTTACGGCAGCAGTGTTGCCAATCAAAACCTATATTTACTATTTAACCATATGTAACTATAACTATATTAACTATATGTATTGTACAGATAAATAAATTATTAATAAACACACAACGGCACAATTAGCGGAACATAAAAAAAATGCTAAAAATTTTATTTTATTTTAAAATCCATTCGCTGTCATAAATAAAATGCCATATTATAAAATTAAAAAGGTACTTTATTTGGTGAAATTTAGTTGAGAAAAATAAACATTACGGAAAAATAAACATTCTTTAAATTTTATGATGACTAAAAAAAATTAAAAGAACTATTAAACATGTTATTTTTCATTGGAATAAAGGATAAATCGGTATCGAGTATTTCCTCCACGTTTCATGTTCATCAAAGTTTCTACCCGTCTTGGCATGCTAAGAATGATGTTGTCTATCGTTTCTTGGAAAAGTGTCTGCCATTCCTCCAATACGGCATTTTGCAGTTCATCCAAAGTCACAGGAGCGGGTATTCTGGATTTCACCCCACGTTTTAGTAAGTCCCAGACATGTTCAATCGGATTCATATCTGGTAACCTTGCTGGCCACTCCATTACTGCGATGTTCACATGATTAAGGTAATCGCGAGTTCGCAGTGCGGTATGAGGCCGAGCGTTATCTTGCATCAAAAAATCGTCACCGATAAAGGGGGCAAAAGGTACCACGTTTTCTTCAAGAACCTCCCTTATGTATCGATCAGCAGTCAGACTCCCTCTATCGAACACCACTAAGTCCGTGCGAGCTCCCAAACATATCCCCTACCCTAACCATTGTGGACCCTCCGCCGTATGCTACCGTAGTTTCAAAATTTAACTGATTGTATCGTTCCCCGTCACGTCTCCATAATCTTTGACGTCCATCAATTTGATTTAAAATAATTCAACACTCATCACTGAACAAAACTTTACTCCATTGGTCCGTGGTCCAAAGACAATGGCTCTCGAGCGAAATTGAGTCTGTTTCTGCGATGATGTACCGAGGTACATACATAGGGTAAAAACTCGAGAGTTTTGGAGCCTTGGCGGGCACGCGTGAACTCAAATGCACTTCTTTGAACCGTCTTCGTACCGTGCGTTCACTTACTGCTACTCCTCGAACTTCTTGAAGAAGATTTCTGGCTTGCACAGCCGTCAAACGCGGATTCCTTCGAACAAGCAGCTGAATAAAATGGTCATCTATCCTCGATGTACGCCTATTTCTGCCTTGCTGGCGACGTCTAACGAGAGAATTAGTCTCCCTGTATCGCTGGACACTGCGATGAATAGTTGAAACAGATCGACGAAGCATCCTGGCGATATCTCTGTAACTTTGATTACTGCTTCTCATCTCCAGTGCCCTGCCAATTTCAGTCAGGGTTAAATCAGGCATAATGATTCCCTTATCCTTTAGTAAGATTTAAGGAACATAAAAAGTTCAAAAGGTCTTGAATTAAATAAAAAAATAAGATCTTTACATACAAACTTGTGCACCCGTAATATGGAACACTTACTCTTACGCTTACGCTAGAAAAAATAATTTTATAAGAATCAATTAAATAACACTAGATAATGTGGTTGAGTGTAATACCTGGGAGCCGAGTCTGCTATTTCAATCGTGTCGAAATCGTCGCTCAACAGAAACCCACCGGTACCTACAATTTTGACAATTTTTCGAAATCATCTATTTCAATCGTACTCCAATAGACTTCTTTCGGTCGGCCGATAGAATTCTACTAACACTTACCTACCACTAATCGCTAACAGCAATTCTGGTTCTATTCTACGGCTTGTCAATAGTAGACTCGGCCCCCTGAAGGAGCACGTCACACTTGACTTGGAATGTCGGAACCAAAGACCTTATATACTTACAACTAGACTGATTACCAAAAATATTTTCGTTGCGCTAAAATGACATCTATTTTCTTCCCGCTAGGGTAGCTATTTCCTTGTAAGCGGTAGCTAGATAAAAACGGTCCTGGCGAGAGGGCTCCGAATGGTAGTGTGTCCTTGTTACAGTAAAGCCTTACAAGGAAATAGCTACCCTAGTTGTAAAAAAATAGATGTCATTTTAGCTCAACGAATTTTTCTGGTAATCAGTCTAGTTATAACGTAGACAGAGTTATTAGTATAAGGTCTTTGGTCGGAACTAGATTATTTGACTACGCCCATCTTGAGCAGGCAAAGGAAACTCAGCCCATACAGCCTTGTCTATAGTATATTACTAGATGAGCTACAGCTCACAGCTTCGCCCGTGGAATATTTAAACCTCCCGTCGCACCTCTTTAATCCCGTTGCTTACAAATTCTACAATGATGAATTAAAATATGCCAGATTTGTCGACATTTATGACTACTGCTCTGCTCCCCAGTGTAGTAGCGTAATGATATATAGCTTATAGCCTTTCTCGATAAATGGGCTATCTAACACAAAGAAAGAAGAAGAATTTTTTTAAATCCGACCAGTTGTTCCTGAAATTAGAGCGTTCAACCAAACTAATCACGGTATTATCATGGAGAGCGGAGCAGTAATTGTACATTTCTGCAAATCTGGCAAATTTTTATACATTATTGTAGAATTTATAAGCTACGGGATTAAAATGGTGCGACGGGAGTTTGAAGCTCATGAGTAAATTAATGGATTATTTTTCCGTTTATTTACTCATGTGGAAGTATGTCACAGGCGAAACCGTGGGATCACCTAGTTACGTATAATATTCCACCATTTATAAACGCAGAAACACGAATTTCACACTAAATTTGAAAAAAAATATGCGGGAAACGTGCGTTATTCTTCATGCGGCAACATAGATATCTCAAATCAACTTAGTTAAGGTATTGTTCGGACCAGGTCGGAAAAATTTATTCCCAGTAGTTCCATGAAAGAAATTCACAGAATTTCTTCCACACAGACGAGAAAGTATGAAACGCGAACTTTGCATGTAGTTATAACAATTTTGACTTTCAATAATGTAAGCAGCAATTCATAAGTAACGTATCATGACGTCAACAATCACAAGTCATTAATGAAAATGTGTTACCTATTACAAACATTTCGACACGCTCCTTCTTCATTTGAACAATGCGTTGGAGTGGATTGGTCGGTTTAAAATTAATGACAATCATTTCGGGGGCAAAATTTTCATCGAGCAAAGGTTACCTGCTTAATGTAGGGTAAGGAAACGTTACTGAGAAACATTTAGAGGTGAGACCGAGATCCCTGATAGACTTGATTATGCAATCATCGTTGCTTGTTTTAATGATTTTAGGTTCCTACTTATAGGTGATCTGAAACAATAACTAGTGGTACTGTGAACCGTAGACTTCAGAGTATTTTTTTTTATATCAATTAAAAAAATAATTCATCATTTCTTTTTTTTCGTTTTGAGCGCTCTTGCCATCCACTACGGGACCATTTCCCCTCCCCTGCTTCAACCCCCCCCCCCGATCGAAATACCCCCTCGCCAAAAGTTGTTGGCTACATCAAGGATTGTCCATGCCAAGTTGCATGCAAATCCGATGAAAAATGCGACCTGTACACTGAATGGACGGACAGACGGTCGGACATCAATAGCATTTTTCCCGTACGTGGAGTTAAAACGGAGACGTCGTCGGCTCGCTTCGCTCGCCTCTTCAGAATTCTTCATTTACTATAACATATCAAAGTGCACTTTTTAGAGAGCTGCTTTTTATATTATTCAAGGATAGGGGATTGCTTTGTCTTGTAAACTGCACGCAGTTTATTTTATTTTTCAGAAGTAAAAATATAACAAGAATATCAATTTTATATTTTCAGGATACTTAACTAAAGTAGGCAGTACTAGATAAGGACTTAGGAGGCAAATGATGTCTGTCAGCCTTTTAAATATTCTACTAGTTGTAGATATTTTAGAAAGAAAAGGAAGAGATGAATAGGTAATGTTCAAGCAAGTGGTAATAATAGTTATTTATTACTGCAACTGTTACCTGTCTTCTGTGTCAGTCATTACATGACACTTTTCTTTTTCAAAAATGCCGCTATTTGGATTAAATGGCACAAATGGAGCCATTTTATAATAAATCAATAACTCATAAGTTTCGCTAAGTCATTTTATATTTAATTATAACTCATAAGAATCGCTAGAAATAAGCAAACAAATTTTTAATAAAGTGGAAAAAGACAATTCGATTTTGCCTAACCAAGGCAATGTTCTAGCCACTGAACTACCCGAACCGTATCGAATCAAGTTGAACCACTGAATTTTAAACGTCATTTTAAGAGTATGACCAGAGCCATCTATCGAGTTAATGAACAACTCGATAGCAACGAACAGTGTTACAACCATTTTTAAACATTGATGCAATGGACTCCACTCTGTCTATTGATAAATTTTTAAACGGTCACGGGTTCAATCCCCGTCTCGAATAGAATTGTCTTTTTCCACTTTATTAAAAAATTATGAGAAATTTAGCATAATAATTGCTATAAAAATTTATCCAATAAGCTAACATTTAAAATGGCATTATCTCCTGAAGTTTTTTCACATTTATAACGATGTCTGCCATTTTAATATATTATTATCAAAATACTGGCAGACGGTGACTTGCCAACTCACTAGATTGGCCCCTTAAACAATCGCCATAGGCATTACAAGCCTGTAAGGCGACAGAGGGTGTCGAGCGGTGCGATGCGCCGGCGCGCCGGTTTCACCATCGCGCGTCACACCCATAGCAGGCTTCCCTTTTTATTATTATACACTAGTTGACGCCCGCGGCTTCGCCCGCGTATAGAAGTTTTCCCGTTCCCGTTTCCCACAGGAACTTGTTCTCGGGAGAAAAAGTAGCCTATGTGTTATTCTGATGTATAAGCTATATTATTGTAAAGTTTCATTAAAATCCATTTAGTAGTTTTTACGTGAAAGAATAACAAACATCCATTCCAACTTTCGCATTTACTTGTATAATATTATTAGCTGACCCGCCCGGATTCGCCCGTGACATACTTCGAACCCCGTGGCATCAATTTGATCCCGTGTTTATTAATTTCACGATAATGTATGAACATTTTCCAAATTACTTGATTACTTCTCCGCTCTCAAGTACTAAGCCCGCGCCCGCACGGCCCGGTCGAATATTGTTACACGAAATTTAATTCTTTGCGCATTTTTTTGATATTGCCATATCGCCTAAGATATTCATTTAATTTGCAAAGTGCAAAGGGACAAAATAATCTTCATAAAATGCTGAAACCAACTAACATATTAAAAACGATAAGGATTAATAACGTATTTGTGTAAATACTCTTTAAATTACCGCTTTATTATTGCTGTTTTTTAAAAGTATTAGAATGGATATAGTATGGTATTCTTAAGAGATAGAAATATACCGTCGCGGACTTTTTTGTAGACCTATATTAGATACATATTTCCACAATACATTATTTTGTTATATATTAAAGGGTTTAGGCAGCGTTTTCATTAAAATCTCCCAGACGGCTTATTTTTTCCGACACCGCCAACATATATCGATATAATTAAGTAAATGTATTCAAAAACTTAACAAAATATAAGTAAAAACCTTCTCTATGAATCACTGTATCTATTTAAAAAAAAAATTGCAACGAAATTCGTTGCGTAGTTTTAAAGATCTAAGTATACATAGGGACCGACAGCCAAGAACTAATTTGTATTTCTCAAGTACCTACGCCCGCGCCCGCACGGCCCGGTCGCATTATTGTTACACAAAATTAATTAATTTGCGCATTTTTTGAAATCGCCTAAGATATTCATTTAATTTGCAAAATGTAAAGGAACAAAATAATCTTCTTAAAATGCTGAAGCCAACTAACATATTAAAAATGATAAGCATTAATAATGTTTTTGTGTAAATAGCCTTTAAATTATCGCTTTATTATTGCTGTTTTTTTAAGTATTAAAATGGATATCTATATAGTACGGTATCCTTAAGAGATAGATGTATATAAAAATGAATCCCTATTTCCCTTGGTCACGCCATCACGCGTTAATGGTTGGACCAATTTGAAAAATTCTTTTTGTATTGGATAGCCCATTTATTGAGGAAGGTTATTAGCATATATCATCACGCCACTACACAGGAGAGCGGAGCAATAATCATAAATGTCAACAAAACGGGGAAACTTTCATACATTTTTAGAAAAGTAATAAGCGACGGGATTTAATGGGTGCCTCGGGGTTGGAAGTATGTCACGGACAAAGTCAGGCAAGTCAGCTAGTACTTTATAAATGTTGAAGTAAAATATATAAGGCATTTGTCCCAGTTTATTTCTTAGACGTTTTTAATCCGAAACAAACATTTCCGTATCACATAAATATTTGTCCACCTAAACTACCACTTAAAAACTGAGGCAAATAATTATGTAAATGGCTGGTGACATTTATTTATCAAAGAAGAACTTAAAATTGTCACATGATACCTAAACTCAAATGCATATACCAAGCTGTCCAAAACTACATTCGACTATTATTGTTAATAATTTGTTTAGCAAGGTTACCACTTCCAAAAGCGGCGCGTACAAAAATTTTATTTCTATTTCCCTAGATGGCGCTGTACAAAAACCTAACTCGCGGTATGGTTTAGTTACAAAGTCCTGTATATCTGGTGTTCTCGACAATCTTAATTCGTTTTCTATGTAAAATTAATATGTATGTATTTAGAAATAATTTTTTTAGTAATGTACTCCATGTTAAAATGGAGACATTCATAAATGCTATAATTAGTCAAACTTATCATTACAACCTTTATTGTCGTTGCCTGCTAAGTGCGAGGTGACTAGTATAAAAAATTAGGGATAAAATATCAACTATGAAATTACTTAGGAGGTTATACAAATTTGTTTGTAACAAATAAATATTTAAATTTATTATCATTTACATTATAACATATATGAATATACACTCTCGGACTCTTGAATCGAGCCACCTTACATTCCCGGGCCTAAAAGTCGCAAAAAATATACAATATAACAAAAAAGTTTTTATGCATTTTTAAGCTGGCATATTTTATCGTCTTTCCCGTATGTATTATTCTAAATTTGAATTTTAGAATTTAAAATAAAGAACAAAAGCCGAGCTTGGTCACTGATTTGAAAAAAAAAAATGACTGTTGAAAGTTGCTTTTGAAGCAATTTAATGTCGATTTGGTTTAAATTTTCGCAATTGTTGTTAACCAAAGTTTAGTTTAGTTATTTTTCTATAATTTGAACCGTTTTTGGCTATAAAATTATGGATACTTCACCTGAAGTAGCCGCGCAAGCTGTAGCACTTCTTCAATCTGGGCTAAGTCAGCGAGATGTGAGTTCACAACTTCACATAAGTCGTTCCGCTGTTCAAAGAGTGTACTACCTGGAGACTGGCGGCTTCGTTCGGCGAACAGGAGGACCTCGTTACCGAGTGACAACGGCGAGACAAGATCAATACATTGTCACTACTAGCTTACGAAATCGACGCCTTAACTCTGTTCAGATACAAGAACAGCTCAGGGACTTTCACGGAGTGGCTGTAAGTGCTCGGACCGTTAGAAGGCGACTCAATGAACGTGGTTTAAAGCCCCATAAGCCAGCCAATGGACCCAAATTGACACGAGCACATCGAATAGCCCATCTAGAGTTTGCGCGCGAACATCTAAATTGGACTCGACATCAATGGAGCCAGGTTCTCTTCACAGATGAGTCCAAGATAATGCTATACGGTAATGACGGAAGGAGTAAGGTGTACCGAAGACAGGACGAGCGTTTCGCGCAATTCTGTATTGACGAGAAAGTGAGTTATGGTGGAGGATCATGGACAGTCCAGGGAGGAATCTCTATGGAAGGCAAAACTGAGCTAGATGTGAGTACGACTGCCGCCCCTAGATGGCAATAGATACATTCGCTAATGTTTAGAGAACCACGTGATGCCATATGCTGGATTTATTGGCCAAGATTTCGTTTTAATGCATGATAATGCAAGGGCCCATACTGCGGGAATCGTCAGGGAGTACTTAAATGACATTGGTATCACTGTTATAAGATGGCCAGCGTGAAGTCCTGATATGAATCCTATAGAGCATCTATGGGATGAGCTGAAGTGTTCGAGCTCATCATCCTGCCCCGCAAACCATGCAGGAGCTCAAAAATGTAATTTTGGAAGAATGGGAGGACATTCCTCAACATGTCATAATGACATTGATTAATTCTATGCCAAACCGTATGAGAGCTGTCATAAATGCACTGGGAGGCAATACAAGTTACTAAATAAACATTTCTTTTCATCTAAAACATGTCTTTATTTAAAAATCGAATATATTTTTTTCCTTGAAAAAAGCAAATATGGACTTGTTTCAACGTAACTCGACTTTTTTAATAAACTGTAGTTCAAATTTAGAACAGTGGCACTCTAAATGAATGATGAGTATACCAGCTCCAAATCTGCATCAAAACATTTTCCTTCTACATACATCTTTTATAAGTTACAGTACTCCACACCAAAAAAATCAAGGTGGCTCGATATAGGTGTCCGGGAGTGTATATCTTCTTATTTATAAAAATAAATTGATGTTCGTTAGTCTCGCTAAAACTTGACAATGGTCGGACCGATTTGGCTAAATTTCATATTTAAAGGTTTGTAAGGGTTCAGGGTAGGTTTGAACAGTTAGAAACAAACATAATAAATAAAGCAAAAACTAAATATGACCATAAAATTTTTCCATACAAAATGTTCCTGTCTGTGAAATTTAGATGTTCTTTGAGTCTCTTTTGTATTTGTTTTGAATTTTAAAAATGAAGTTAGTTACTTGGTTGTCAAAAAATTTTTGATGTGTTTCATAGTTTTGTTTTTTTTTTATAGAACGAGGTCCCTATCTCTTTGGTCTGTTTAGTTGGAATACAAAAGAGATCAGCTTTAGAAATAAAAAAAAATAGTGTCAGTTGGTTGCCGAAAAAAAAAAATCTTTATTTATAATGCTACTGTGCGTGTATTTGTTATCTAACTCCTTTACAACCGGGCTGATTTAAATGAAAATTTGTGTGTATATTTTAATGGGTTACTGGACTGTTTGAAAATACAATTGGACCCGGTAGACGGCGCTGCTGTCGGTATGTCACCTAATTTGCTGTACAAGAGAAACTTACATATTTTTAAACACCAACTGTAGATTTTGGACACAAAGCTTTTCTGCCGATGCGTGCCAAGCACTGGCAGCGTACAATATCGTCGGCTCCACGGCCGCCACGTAGATCGTCCGGATCACCTCGGGGTGTAACCCCCAGCTGATCCGGGCCATCGTCGCTAACTTCCGGTAAATGCCGATCGCCTTTCTGCAAACATTGGTGACGTGTGTGTTAAAAGTGAGTGCGTGGTCTATGGTGTGCCCTAGGATTTTTATGTCTTTGGACATTCCAATGTCTATCCCGCCCATGCTAAGGCGCGGGACGTCGTACTTAAGCTTCTGCGTGATTACCATCGCACTGGTTTTGTGCGGTGCGAATTTCAGCTTCATTCCGACGCCTCACTTCCGCACATGTTCGAGAGAGGCATTGGCGTGTCCCTCGATCTCCAGAGCCGTATCCCCATCGAAGACCAGCACCATGTCGTCCGCAAAAGCCTGCACATGTACACCCTCTCGCTCAAGTTCTTTAAACAACGGATCCAGAAGTAGGTTCCACAGTAAGGGACCGCCGATCGACCCCTGGACGCGCCCTTTACCCGTAGGGCGAATGTGCTCCTCACCCGCATACCTTACCCTCACCCTCCTGTCGCCAAGGTAGCTGCTGATCACTCGCCTCAAGTTTGCCGGACACCTTTCCTCAGCTAGTCGTACTTTTATGGCTGTCCACCAGGCGCTATTGAAGGCCCCCTCTATGTCCAGGGACACCATAGTGACTATCCTCTTCTGTTTGAGTTTAGCCACTATGTGCCCCATGAGGTCATAGAGGGCGTCTTCGGTGCTCTTCTGGGGCATAAAGCCGTACTGGCGAGTACTCATCCGCGGCAGTAAATGGTACTTGAGTCGAGTGACCAACATTCTCTCGTACACCTTTCCCAGAACCGGTAACAGACCAATCGGTCTGTACGATTTGGGAACAGTGTACGAGTCCTTACCAGGCTTTTTCAGCACCACCACCACGGCTTCCTTCCATATTTTAAGAAAGTAGGCACCGATTAAGCAGCTCCAGGAAGAGCGAAGAGTCGGCCCCAATGGCATGGGCACAAATATCGGCTGTGAAGCCGTCCGCCCCCGGTGCTTTTATCGGGTTAAATTTATGGAGTGCATCGAACAGTTCGCCCATCGTAAAACCGCGAGCTTATTCTAGAATCTAAGCGTACGCGGATAAAACCCCCTATCGGATCTAACCGTAGGTATGCGAGCGCTCCGGACGCATAGTGAATATCCTGTCTGTGGGGAGCGGTGCGATGATAAGACGTAGCCATAGGCATCATATCAAACAATTCTTCAGAGCTACAGTAAGAGAAGCTGCTTTTCCTGCTTTAAAATTAAACTAATAAATAAAAACTAAGTGTAATAATTTTGTATTTTGTAGTTGTAGTAATTAGTAAGTATTTGTACTCATAACTGTAGTATGACCTAAGCACGTATGTCGGACGGGTGTCGATTGCGTGTTTGAAGCTTAGGACCAGTATAAACCGAGTCCTCAGTTTTGTTTTTAGATTTCAGTACCTCAAAAGGAAAAACATTGGACCTTATCAGATCACTTTCTTCTCCGTCTGTCCGTCCATGATATTCTCAGGAACGGGTGAACCCAGCTAATTAAAATTAATTCTAGATACTGACGTCTATGGTCACTATTAGGTGTATAAAAAACAAGGTTCTGAGTCAACACGATAAAAAGATATGTTTTCTCAAAAACTACAAAGTACCACAAATTACTTACCTTAATTTACAAATTTTATTATTATTCGGATTTTTCCCTTTACTTCTTGGAAATAAGTAAGTGCTTATAGCAATAGTAACTTACTGCTGACTAAAATTGATAGTTCTAGGTGAACCGGAAGAGGTTTTGGGTCGAAAACCTAAATGGTAGTTCCCGTTGACCTAGAAATACGAAATTTGACAAAGAGGAAGGTCTTACAGCACAAATAAAGGAACAAATCTGAAAAAAGCTGAAAACTAAGAGTTTTTTTTAATTTTTTTAATTTCGTGTTAGTGGGGTGTGGTAAAGATAATCTGAGATAAGTCGGGCTGTAATGAATGTAGTGATTAGCTGAGATAATATCGACTATGTACAAAAGATCATGACAGTTCTACGTAATATTCCGACAGGCCATGCTAACAATCAAATGTATACTACAACATCACCATCACCACATGTATTCTCATATATCTATGTCTAGGAGACTTCAGGAACGTAAAAGCTAATTATGTAACAAAATAAAATAATACTTTTATACGGTGCACCGCTCACTCGCGGTTTGTTATCAGAACGTCTGAAGCGGCGTCTAACGAGGCAGTAGAGACAATGTTCCCCCTTTGTATTCCACTCCACATCTACTCGAAATAACAAGGGCTCTATTTTCAATTCCTCCATCGCATTCTGCGGTTTATAAGCATAGGGTTGAAACCCTTGAAATGCATAAAGAGTTTTTGCATACTCGAGCAGTTTTTATTTTTCTCGGTCGCTTCACGAAAATACTAGCTTAAGCGAAATGAGTTTGAAATTGAGTATTGCTATTCCATTCGAAATTTAAACTTGTAAGGTGATTTGCTAATGTGCATACGTCCCGAGAAATTTAAAGTAGTTACCTGTAGCGCAATGAGGGTTTTTTGAAATGTTCCCCGTGAGATGGCAGCGCTGTAACGTCAGGTCCAACTACCTGTCAAAACACATACACGATTTATATTTTTCGATCATTTTTTTGGTTTATTTATTCTTAAAAACGTTACAAACGGAATATTGTTTTCCAAAATGCCACAGTGTTGTGCAGTGCCTATGTGTGCAAATAAAAAAGGAGGCCTCTCTTTTTGAGCTCAATCTTCAGTTCGGCAACCTTTCTTTGGCCGTAATCCATAATAAAATCAATAACACTTCCAAATACATAAAATTTTACTAAAATAATAATACGTTCGGTAAGATTCTGTGCTATCTGACAGCTGTTTGGACCTGACGCATACGAAGCGCCGCCTGGCGGCAGAAAAAGTATCGAAAACCCTCATTAACAAATCTCGGATTCAAATCGTATTCATAGAAATGATATTCATAGAACTCGTATATCGACATTTGCGCAGTAGAGGATTTGGATCCGAGATTTGTGAATTGCGCTACTGGTCTATAAAAGTCTCATGTCACAGTGTATGTTATTTATCGAACTACTACGAAATGTCTTGACCGATATTAATATGTGCTAGGTAGGTCTGAGAATAGGTTGAAATCAATTTTATAATGTCCTCTTGTTTTGCAGAAAAAAAAGCTAATAGAATTTCGTTTCTCAGAAAATGTCTCAACATAATATTTGATGCCTGTATTTTTACTTCGAATATTATTGTTTCATTATTAAGTTTTTAAAACCTATTTTACGGAAAAACAGTTCAAAGAATTATTACTTTTATATAGTAAAAATATAACTTTCACAATAATTGTTACAGTTGAATTTTATACGCCTATCAATGTTCAAAAAATTACACGAACATTTTTTTGACCACTGTGTGGCAGACAAGCATACGGCCCACCTGATGGAAAGTCGTCACCGTAGCCTATGAACGTTTGCCACACCAGAGGTGCAGCACTCACATTAATAAATAAAAGCCTTCCAATGGTTCTTGCCAGTTCTTCTCAGGTGGACCGCGTTCCGAACCGGTGGTCACATTAATAATATTAAATTCATATTTGATGCTAGTGTCTGATATGTTGTAAGCGCCTTTAAATGGTCTATGCAAAATAAAGAATTTTTTTTTTAAACATCCGTTTTCAAACGTCTATAGACCACTCCATTTCTTTATCATTCCTCTAATCAAAAGTAGTTCAACGAAGCATTAAACTGAATTATAACTTTGTTAAGCTTATAAATTCGAATGTTAAGTCTAACCCCTTTAGCATCGTTCTTAGCAAAAGTAATCGTTAAGCATTTAGTTAAATCTTTTGACAAATAGCGCGATCGCCTGCAACATCGTTAAACAAAGCTCCATAGAATAGCTGGCTTTTACAACAATCGTCAAGTTAACGACGGAATGTAATACTAACTGCTAAAAACGAGTCCTTGACTAATTCATATATTTTGCAGTCACACTTTCAATGCGTTCAGTTAGTTATATTATTACTTATTTATTTATCTATCACGCCTTATTTCCGAAGAGGTGGCAAAGGCATACATATTGTATGCCCACTTTTTACCATGTGTATTTCTGCCCCACGTAATAGGTGGTGAGGCCATTGCCGTGTTAAAAAGGCAGACGCAGGTTGTGGCTTTACTACATATTATACTCGTAGGTACAACAAAGTCCTACCTCGCGCCGCTACCTTTCTGGCAGTCCGCTAAACTCAAAAACTACTCCACCGATTTTGGTTTTGTCTTCACCAATGATTGTCGAGGAATATTTCAGTACATAATTTGTAAAGTTTTTGTATTTAGTGGCTAACATATAACGATATGTTGAAAGTTTCGAAAAAAACAATATTTCTAGTTTTCAAAGAAAACGCTGCCTAAGCTCTTCACACACGTAGCTATAATAATATATTAATATGGAACTTTGTGGGACGTTTTTCTTTTTACTCAGCGCCGTCTAGCCCAAAGTAAGCTAATAAATGCTTGTGTTATGGGATCTAGACGACTGATAAACATATTTATATATTTCTAAATACATGCATATTATACATAGGAAACATCCAAACTCCGAAATAAACATTTGTGAATCACACATTTATTTTTTCTGACCCGCGAATCCCACCCTGGACCTCAGCCGCGGCAGTTGCATACACTGCCTGTCTGCCTGACTGCCTCGGTGGCGCAGTGGTAGCGTCACCGAGGCAATAAAGCAAGGAAAAAAGGCAAAATATATATTATAGCACATGGTTGTAATACTGTTCATTCATTGATATCAGAGTTGCTAAGTAACTCGATAGATGGCTCTGATCAAATTTTTATATGACAATTTAAATTTTGCCCTAGGAATTTGAGAGATTACAATACTGTAAAACGGTACAGCTTTTTTGGTACGGTTTTGATAGTTCAGTGGATTAGAGCATTGCCTGGTTAGCAAAAGTCACGAGTTCAAGTCCCATTCCGAAACAAGACGTCATTTTTCATTTTAATTAACATTTATGATTACTATTGCACTCTACTGGGTAGTAGCGTGATGACCAAACAAACTTTTCGCATAATATTTGTATTGATATATGACCATTCACCTCGCGGGCGAAGCTGTGGGCATCAGCTAGTTAAATATTAATATACCTTGAAATAGGCCTACGTCCAACAGTCCAGTTATTAAAGAACATAATGCTTTAAAAATGTATCTATAGATTGAGTGGAGTCCATCGCGTCAATGTATAAAAATGGTTGTAATACTGTTCTTTCATTGATATCAGAGTTGCTAAGTAACTCGATAGATGGCTCTGATCAAATTTTTAAATGACGAAAAATTTGTTTAGGGAATTTGAGAGATTACACTGTTGTAAAACGTTTCAGTGGATTATACTCGTAGGTACAACAAACCTCGCGCCTCTTTCTGGCAGTCCGCTAAACTCAAAAACTACTCCACCGATTTTGGTTTTGTCTTCACCAATGATTGTCGAGGAATATTTCAGTACATAATTTGTAAAGTTTTTGTATTTAGTGGCTAACATATAACGATATGTTGAAAGTTTCGAAAAAAACAATATTTCTAGTTTTCAAAGAAAACGCTGCCTAAGCTCTTCACACACGTAGCTATAATAATATATTAATATGGAACTTTGTGGGACGTTTTTCTTTTTACTCAGCGCCGTCTAGCCCAAAGTAAGCTAATAAATGCCTGTGTTATGGGATCTAGACGACTGATAAACATATTTATATATTTCTAAATACATGCATATTATACATAGGAAACATCCAAACTCCGAAATAAACATTTGTGAATCACACATTTATTTTTTCTGACCCGCGAATCCCACCCTGGACCTCAGCCGCGGCAGTTGCATACACTGCCTGTCTGCCTGACTGCCTCGGGGGCGCAGTGGTAGCGTCACCGAGGCAATAAAGCAAGGAAAAAAGACAAAAAAATAACAAAATTATAACAAGCATATTACGATATATTTTCTATACAAATTTTCAAGTGACCGCACACGCTGCTATAATATATATTTCTATGACGTCACTCCCGTATATCTACCGTAATTTATACTATCGCATTAATATATATACAAACGCTAAAAGAATCAATGAATAAAGGCAAAATATATATTATAGCACATAGTTGTAATACTGTTCATTCATTGATATCAGAGTTGCTAAGTAACTCGATAGATGGCTCTGATCAAATTTTTATATGACAATTTAAATTTTGTCCTAGGAATTTGAGAGATTACAATACTGTAAAACGGTACAGCTTTTTTGTACGGATTTGATAGTTCAGTGGATTAGAGCATTGCCTGGTTAGCAAAAGTCATGAGTTCAAGTCCCATTCCGAAACAAGACGTCATTTTTCACTTTAATTAACATTTATGATTACTGGGTAGTAGCGTGATGACCAAACAAACTTTTCGCATAATATTAGTATTGATATATGACCATTCACTTCGCGGGCGAAGCTGTGGGCATCAGCTAGTAAAATATTAATATACCTTGAAATAGGCCTACGTCCAACAGTCCAGTTATTAAAGAACATAATGCTTTAAAAATGTATCTATAGATTGAGTGGAGTCCATCGCGTCAATGTATAAAAATGGTTGTAATACTGTTCTTTCATTGATATCATAGTTGCTAAGTAACTCGATAGATGGCTCTGATCAAATTTTTAAATCACGAAAAATTTGTTTAGGGAATTTGAGAGATTACACTGTTGTAAAACGTTTCAGTGGATTATAGCATTGCCTGGTTAGGCAAAGTCACGAGTTCAAGTCCTATTACAAAACAAGATGTCATTTTTCAATTTTATTGGTTTGAAAATTTCCCTAATTTATTGACATATTTGATTACTTGTGCGCTTTACTGGGTGATGATAATTTGCATTAAAATGGGCTATTTAATGCTTTAAAATTTTTCATTTTAAACCCGTAGTTCCTGAGATTAGCGCGTTCAATCAAACCATTTTTTCGCATAATATTAGTATCAATACTAATATTATGCCTACTTTTTACTTACTCATTTATCAGTCATGTCATTATCCCCAAGGGGTGGCATAGGTCCCTGTTGAAACGGACAGGCGGTTGTGGACCTGCTGTAGCAAAATTTCAAGCCGCTCATAAGGCCTTCAACTTGGCTTAATAATTGCCATGTTACTAGCTACCGGGACCAACGGCTGAACGTGCCCTCCTAAGCATACCTACCACAAAGTGGTCACCCATCTCAGAACTAGTCATGATCACTGCATAGTATTACGAGTATTTATTACATTGTACCTTCTTCGAGCGCTGTATACTAGTATAGTGTACTATAGCTAGATATAGGCTATACCTACTTGATGTCAATCCACATAAAAATTGGCAATAATGATTTACATACCTAACTTCCAGAAAAAAAATCTGCTAAAACTGATATTTTTTATATTGCATTTTGATATAAATTATAATAAACTTGCAAGTATTGTTTGTGTATGATATTATGTCTAATTTGAATTCTATTGACTTTCATCGTGGAACATTTTCATAAAGTACGTAAGCGTTTTATAATTTACATTTCAAACGCAGTGTAGAGATTCTTTCTGGAATACTAATGAGAAGTAAAGCTACCACCCCATACAAAATATGGAATGCCAAGATAAATTTAATTGTGACGTTGTTTCATTTTAGTGTAGACCCCAGCCAAACGGGACCTCTTTTTTGTTATTGCCTAAGTGTAACCCTAAATATAAAACTTAATAGTTGACATGATGAATCTTAATAATATTATAAAAGCTTTCTCCTCTTCTTTTCACAATTTTTATAAATTCCATCTCCAAAAACTTACTTCTTCTACCTTTATGCAGACGATCTCCAGATTTACACACAATCGCCTCTCAGTCAACTATCGGAGGCGGTGGATAACATGAATGAAGATTTGACTCGTATAGCTACTTGGAGCAAATCTTATGGACTTCAAGTAAACCCATCCAAATCGCAAGTATTAATAATTGGAAGTCCTAAGACTACTTCAAAAATAGACTGGTTACAGGTTCCAAATATTATTTTTGATGGGGTGAAATTCCTGTTAGTGACAATGTGAAAAATGTGGGAATAATAATGGACTCTAATTTATCCTGGAGCGCACAACCCCAGGAGGTAAGTAGGAAGGTTTTCGCTTCTGCAGGTTCGATAAGGAGGTTACAAAGATTTCTTCCTACATCTACAAAAATTGCGCTGGCAAACTCTGCCTATCATTGATTGTGCCGATGCCAGCTATTTAGATCTCGCCGAAAACCAGTTAGATAAACTTGAGCGTCTTCAAAATGTTTGCATACGATTCATATTTGGCTTGCGCAAATATGATCATGTTTCACAGTTTTGTACACAGCTCAGGTGGTTACCTATACGACTTCGCCGGAATACTCATATTTTATCCTTATTGTACAACATCTTATTTAACCCATCTGCACCTTTCTATTTAAAGGAGCGTTTTGAGTTCCTTTACGATTCGCATAATAGATGCTTGAGGTCATCGGAAAACTTAGAACTTAAAATGCCACAACATTCTACAAAATTATTTGACCTTTCCTTTACTGTAACAGCCATTCGGTTGTGGAATAAGCTACCAGTAGAAATAAGACAAGCCAAAAATTTGCCTAAATTTAAGCTTATGGTTAAAAATCTTTATTAATCATGAAGTGAAAACGATTCTTTTGATATTTTTTATATATGTTCATTTATGTATGTATATATGATGTATGTATGTGTGATGTATGTATGTATGTATGTATGTATGTATGTATGTATGTATGTATGTATGTATGTATGTATGTATGTATGTATGCATGTATATATGTATCTGTGTATATATTCTGATATTTTATTATATTATACCTAATTATTAATGTAGTTGTATAAAATGTTTTCTTTTTAATTAGATTTAATTAAACGCCAACAACTACCAGTCGTTCCTACTGACATATTTTTTTCTATAAAGGTTGCCTGGCAGAAATTGCTTTATGCAATAGGGATGCCCTTTGTACTGCTTTGATTGTAACAATATTTTTACTGTTAGTTTGTATATTTTCTTGGTGTACAATAAAGTATTCAATAAATAAATAAATAAATAAAAAAGCGAAAGTTTGTATGGATGTTTGTTACTCTTTCACGTAAAAACTACTTAATGGATTTTAATAAAACTGTACAATAATATAGCTTATACATAAGAATAACACATAGGCTACTTTTTATCCCGGGAACAAGTTCCTGTGAGAAACAGAAACGGGAAAATTACTCTCCGCGGGCAAGGCCGCGGGCGTCAACTAGTATATTATATTCGATAGATTGCCTCGTTGTGTATGCGATTGCTGGGGGCCAAGTCTACTAATACAATCGCATCAGAATAGAATAGAAATCGTAACACAATAGAGAGCCGACAGAAAAAAAAGACAGTTTTCGTAGTCCACTATTACAATTGCGCTCCAATAGAATTCTATCGGCCGGCCGGTAGAATTTTATTAATGAGTGCCGCGCCAGTGGCCGCTCGAAAGTTGTTTGGTTGTCTGTATTCATATTTTGACGGCCCAAAAAACCT
Organism: Thumatha senex; assembly: GCA_948477245.1. Taxonomy (NCBI): domain Eukaryota; kingdom Metazoa; phylum Arthropoda; class Insecta; order Lepidoptera; family Erebidae; genus Thumatha; species Thumatha senex. The sequence continues at coordinate 13,611,756 of OX419735.1, forward strand.
ATTATTTCTCTATTCTGCAGCTTGAGAAGTGTGATTGTGAAATATATAATAGTTTTAGTAGACTCCCTAATTTGGACCAATCGCAATGAAAGCGCTGTAGAATAGAAACAGAACGGCTTTCTATTGGGAACGACTTCCTGATGAAGCGCTCGTGGCCCCGCTAACTCAGTATTCTGTAACCGATCACTGCGTTAAGCACTTTCGCTATAGCTGGTCCTTGGATGAGTGATCACTTTGTGGCATTTTCATGCCTCGGATGGCACGTTAAGCCGTTGGGCCCAGTTGCCATTAAGCCTTAGTAGGTCTTATGAGCAGCTTGAAAAATTTCAACAGCAAGCCGCCATAGCCTACGCTTTTCCATTTTAATACGGCAATGGGTTCACCACCTGTTACGTGGGACAAAAAAAATGCATACGGTGAAATGTGGGCGTACAGTATGCCTCTGCCTTGCCTTCGGGGATAAGGGGTGACAATATGTATGTATGTATAAAAATATGGACATTTATGACTACTGCTCCGCTCTTCTGGATAACAACGTGATGATAAATAACCTATAGCCTTCCTCGATAAATGGGCTTCCAACAGAAAAATATTTTTTCAATTCGGTCCAGTAGTTTCTGAGTTCAACCAAACAAATAAACTTACAGCTTTATCTATCAGTATAGAATCTAGTATAATACTATAGATAACTTAGTTAATATATCCATGGTATTAATAGATTAGAGAAGCTTGGTAGTATGACGATCACTGTAACTGAATTTGGTACCAGTGGCTTTCTCCGTCCTATTATACTGTATGTTTATAATTTCTTCTACGTCTACCTGTATGGAATTTCGTTGTTGAATTTAACTAATAGTCAAAAAAACCTATGTATCCGTTTGTTTCAGATAATGTTCAGACTGGCTGGACTGGTTTACACGGGACTTTGATTGGTTGAAAGTCAAAGTTGCAGGGAGTTGCATCTCTTATTCTAGTAAAAGAATTAGGGTGCAGCGCATTCTATTTATTATAATACTTTCAACCCCAAGTATCGCGACTATTAAATTGAGGGGAACTTCACGCGTTTGAAGTTATGAGCATCAGCTGTCTATATCCATACTAATATATAAAAACTGATGAGCTTGTATGGTAAAACTCGAAAAATTTAAGAAAAATGGATTTAATTGTAAAGTTATTGAAGTTTTACGATACGTGCGCCGACCGTCACGAAAAACCGACACAATAAGGGTTAACTGATAAGTGTTTCCATGACAACTTGAAACACCCTGAAGTTAGCTGATAAGTGTTTTCATGACAACTTATAACTTTTTACATTCGAAGTAGTTTTCAATCTTTTAATGTTCTTTTTCTTACTAATTTATCATTGCTGTTACAAACAATGAGTTGTGGTATATGTGATGAAATCTTATTAAACTAAAGCAGTATAACATTTAACGCTTGTACATAAGTACACACACACATTATTTTATTTTGGATAGTCGATTTATCAAGGAGGCTATAGGGTATATATCATCACTATACCACCCTTGAGAGTGGAGCAGTATTAATAAATGTCAACAAATGGGGTCAATTTTCATACATAACTAACTAACTATCTTCACGCTGTATCAGTAGTAGTAGTCAGAGAGGACAGATCGCCAGGCTTCGCGATCCATGCATACTTCTTTCGCTTCTTCGAGATTCATCAATCGCTTCATACACGCACGTCTGGGTATCCGAGTACTTTTGACCTTTTCGTTTTTGAGCAATCTGCTCACGTGGTCTTTATATGTAAGTCTCGGCCTACCCTGACTCCTTCTACCCTCTACTTTTGAACAATATATATTCTTCGTCAATCGTTCCTCACTCATTCGTTGGACGTGTCCAAACCAACGGAGCACGCCCTTTTCCAGTTTAACGCTTACACTTTCATTCAAACCTGCCATATTGCGTATCACTTCGTTACGTATTCGGTCGGCCAAGGTAACGCCGCACAATTTTCGAAGTGATCGCATCTCCACAGCATTCAATTTACTTTCATGCATCTGCTGACATACCCAGGTTTCACTACCGTAAAGTAAAGTTGGCACTAGCACTGCGTTATGAATCGCCATTCGTGCTTCCTTTACGATGCTTTGTCGCTTTACTAACTGGGACAAAGCACCGTTAACTTTGTTTCCGGCAGCTACTCGCCGTTCTACATCCGAATCACATCTTCCATCCGCGCTAAACATACTTCCTAAATACACAATTTCATTCACTTGCTCTAGACGTTCCTGGTTTACCCTAATCTCGCATTTAGTTCTTACGTCACCTCTTTCAAATACTAGAACCTTAGTTTTACTTGCATTCAAGCGAAGACCCTTACTTTCACACTCCTCTTTCATATTAGTGACTAATGTCTGAAGGTCGGCTTCTGATGAGGCCATGAGCACCGCATCATCAGCGTATAGCAGACAGTTTACTGTAAAGTCACCCAAATTCATACCCATATTAAAATCTTTCAACTTCTGCAGGCAACTGTCCAGATACACTATGAACAGCCAGGCGGACATGACACATCCCTGTTTGACGCCTGTACAGACATCAAAAAGAGGTGACACATCCCCCCCTACTCGCACGCAAGCCTGACAGTCCCTATAAAGCGACTGCATTGCCCGTAGTAGCGAGCCGTCCACGCCATATCCGGGCAGCAAGTCCCACAGCGTTTCTCTCACAACGTTATCAAATGCTTTCTCTAGATCCACAAAAGCGCAGAAAACCTTCTGGCTAAGAGCCAGAAACTTTTCCGCGATCATGCGGAGAGAAAACACTTGATCCATGCAACCTCTTCCAAGTCGGAATCCGCATTGAGCCTCCCATAAATAACTTTCAGACTTTTCTTGCATTCGTGCCGTTATAACCTTTGCATACACCTTACTAGCTAAGCTGACCAAGCTGATCGCCCTGTAGCTGGAGCAGTTTAGGCGCGAGCCTTTCCCTTTGTAAATAGGTACTACAACTGCTACTCGCCAGTCATCTGGGACCTCACCCGTCCGCCAGCACAAGTTGCATAACAGACATAGTGTGTCCCAGACACGCGACCCACCGTACTTGATCATCTCAGCAGTAACTCTGTCTTTTCCCGCAGCCTTACCACATTTCATACTTCTTATCGCTTGTTCTATTTCTTTCATACTAATGACTTCAATGACATCGGGATCCGGAGCATCGAAGTGAGCTCCACTTCCCGATGTGGCATCTCTGTCTTTTCTTGCATACATCTTTCCATAATATTCACTCCATCTCTGCAGGACGTCAGTTTGGTCTGTTAGGACGTCATTGTTAACACTGAGCACTTTATTCATACTGCAGATTGCCGAACAACTCGGGGTCTTGCCTACCTCTTTCCAGAAGAGCTTGGCATTATCCCGGAAATTGGACGACAACCTTTCATCCGCTTTCATTCTGCACCTTTCACGAGCTTCTTCTATTAGTGCCTTCGTGTTAACTTTCTGCAGCTTGTATCTCTCTTTCATATTAAAATCATTCCGCGAGGCTAAGTAGTCTAACCATGCTTTCTTCTTCATTCGAACTGCTTCTTTCACTTCCTCATTCCACCATGCATCACGCTTATTACTACTGCCTCTTTTCGTTTCTCCACACACTTCCACAGCGGCATTTATCATACTATCCCTAAGGTTCTGCCATACACTTTCCACATTCTCACTACTTACATTGACGTCGCCAAGCTTTTCGGCTCCCCTTTCATTATATTTATCCCTAATGGATGCATCCTGTAGCTTCCAGCTTTTGATGCTATAAGTCGGCTCAGGTTCAGGACACTCGGTACGATGACGCCAACCCGCGAACAGACCCCTAGTCCTAGTTATGACTAGGTAGTGGTCTGATACCAGCTCTGCGCCTCGATAAACCCTTGTGTCCATCACCTGTTTACGGAGCCGACTATCCATTAGGAATAGATCTATCATGCTTCTCTTTGACTTACATCTCCTCGTATACATATGAATTTGTTTGTGGTTGAACATTGTGTTCGCCACAAACAAATCCTTTTCCTTACAAAATGCCAGTATTAGCTTGCCAGCGTCGTTCACCCTTTTATCCCCATACTTCCCGAGTACCGACTCAAAACCATCGCGAGCGGTACCCACCCATCCATTCAAGTCTCCACATACTATAAGTCTTTCATTTCCTTCTATCACATTTAGAGCTTCACTCATACTCTCCCAGAAGTCCTCTAGCTCACTCGCGTTCGACGAAGATACTGGCGCGTAAGCAGCTACTAGGAAAATCTTCGTCAAACCAAGTTTTAAACGGATCCAGAGGATTCTAGGACCTACCAGTTTGTACTCATACATACCGGAGGCCAATCGCGAGGACAGCAAAATTCCAACCCCCCGACTGCGATGCTCGCTCTCTGGTACTCCAGACCAAAGCGCGAGCATCCCACCCGGGAGCTCCAAGACTTCGCTGCCCTTGCGCTTGGTCTCTGTCAAGCACACTGCATCTAACTTTCTCTCATTCATAACATCCATCAACTCATTTATCTTATCTGTCATTCCTCCCCTAACATTCCACGCAGCTACCCTGCACTCCATCCTCCACTTCCCGCCGTGTCGGGCCGCGCGTGTAGGGTGGCGGTCCCCTACGCCGCTCTGGCTCACACTTTTCGCACCAGCGGGGACGAACTGGTGCGCGTCGCCTCGGGGGCACGCCCTAGCATCATTCGCCCTGGTGGCACTCGTGTTGGAGTAGAATTGCAGCCGTAGCTGGCAGGGATGGCGACGTGCACGCTTCTACTCTTCATCCCCAATCTCTTCATTCAATTTTCATACATAATGCTAAAAAATATACCAATTGAATTGAGAACCTCCTACTACTTGAAGTCGGTTAATAAATAAACGATGTTAGTAAATGGGTGATACGGAGTTCGACGTTTTCCATGGGCGAAGCCGAGGGGCGAGTCGACGAACTATTCCCTGAAAGATTATTTCATTTATTATCAAAATAAACAAAGGGAAGTTTCATATAGCAATGTTTGATAACCAAACATACTCCCCAACTGTTTTTATAAGTTACACGACTAGAAGATATTATGGGTTTAGTCTTGAAAAAATATGTACCAATTTCAATTATTATTTTTTCATATTGTCAATTTTCTACGACTATTAAATTATGTGTACAATATATTTTATATGTCTCTAAACTATAAGTTGTATTTTACAAGCTATTTATTTATAGCTCTATTAACTTCGCAGCTATTGAAGCGCTCGTGGCCCCGCGGACTGTGTTTCTGTAAACGATCACTGAGTTACGAAACTTTCACTATGGCTGGTCCTCGGATGGGTGACCACTTTGTGGCATTTACATTTGCAAATTAAGCCACGGAAGGCACGTTAAGCCGTTGGTCCCGGTTTCCAGTAACATGGCAGTCATTAAGTCAAGTTGAAGGCCTTATGGGCGGCTTGAAAAATGTCAACAGCAGGTAGCCACAACCTGCGTCGGTCTATTTCAACACGGCAATGGACTCACCACCTATTACGTGAGACAGGAATACACATGGTGAAAAGTGGGCGTACAATATGTATACATAAACACACATAAATAATAGTATTAACTTCGCCTGTATGTTGGTTTGAGTGGAAGCTTTCAGATGTTTGTCTTCAATCGATTGATTTGATGTGGGGTATATCTCTGCCTACCGCTTCAGGGATAAAGGCAAGGCTTCATTTAATTTGGATGACGATGCATAGTTAGCAGTTTAACGTCATTCTAAATCCAAAATGGAGGACTAATTATTTTTATTCTTTGCTACAATATAGGCATCAAATTAAAGGATTTGTTTAAAATAACTCGAAAAATAACGTTATGTCTCTCTTAATCCAAACAGAGAACTACAAAAGTTCTACTAAACTGACAAAAAAATTATGTTTTCCAAATACATTGTACAGAAAGATTCCGCAGGTCTTTCTTGTGTCGCACCATAAAAGCATGGTACTCTCTGCCATCGTTTTTTGTTTCCCTCCTCTTACAACCCTGGGTTCTTTAAGAGAAGCGTGAAAAGGCATATTTCTGGGCCGTCAATCTGAGGGTCGCTATCGGGGTCCTACCGGCTGAAATAGCGGCCCTCAGTCACTGATCGTCGTCTCTGCTTTCCATCAGAAGGCCAATTCTCGTAATAAAAGCACGGTCAAAGTTAAGTTCCGATCTAAGCTCAGACTCCCAAATCTTAAAAAACGCATTCTCGTAACCAAGTTTTATGCATCTAACATTACCTGTAAGTTGATTCAATCGAATTGAGACTGAAAGTTGAAAATGACAAAATCAGTATTCTGCTAGTCTTATTATTTGAGACACAATTCTGAATGAAATATATTTGGTATTCTCGTCATAATTTATGTGTCAAATTTGACATTTATATGAGTTTGAATGTATATCGACAGTAGATCGACGGAATACTGCAGAAAACCTGTTTTTGTTCGGTTAAAACGCGATTCGTGTTAAATATGGGGATATTTACGATGGTGGTATTGAAATTCTTTATTAATTGTCTCTGGGTGATGCTTAGATGAAGTATACGTCATGGAATTTGTGTGAATGAATTTGCGGTGTGCTATATGTACATGCATAATGCACACACTAAAGCTGCGTATCGTAACGGTGTAGCGAGTCCAGAGATTTTATCTCATTTAAAAAATTGCGTACCGCGCTAAACGAGGCTTTCACTTTAAATAGTGACCGGGATCGACGTTAATGATGATGATGATGAAAAAAAATTCTACACTGAAAGAGTCCTAATTGATTACACAATATTATTTAATAAGACCTGTAGATGACCGGGAGCAACGTTAGATGATGATGATAATTATAGTCGTAATCTCATCTAAAAATAAGCATAGGTCCGCGCTAAAAGAAGTTTTCACTTCAAAAATTTACCGGGATCGACGTTAATGATGATGATGATGAATAAAAAATTCTACTCTGAAAGAGTCTTAATTCATTACACAATATTATCACAGTATAAAGAGTTAACTATTAATTAATAAGACCTGTAGATGACCGGGATCAACGTTACATGATGATGATGATTATAGCCGCGAGTCCAGAGATTTTATCTCTAAAAATATGCGTACCGCGCTAAAAGAAGTTTTCACTTCAAAAAAAAGTATACTTCATGTAAGGGGTGATGGGTGTACTGTGTGTTTTATTCTGTAACATGATGTTTTTCTAGCGAGATTGACACGAGTCTGAACTGAAATCATACCTATCATTTAACTAAAACCTAACCAACATGCTATTGTAATTTTGGTTAGGAGAATACCGATTTTCACTCACATAATAATTCAGTTTAGATTCAATAACAGTTTACTCTGTGATGCTTATTAATTAGGAGAATTGGCCTTCAGGCTGGCGGCGCCAAACATATAAAAAAGAAAAATAATATTATTCATTTTATGCGCTAAAATGATTTTTTTTTCTTTAAATTAAATAAAACCTTGGGTTAATAAAATCAATCATTAATTTTTAATTTTATTACATTAAGCAATATTGAAAATGCAAAACACAAACCCTTACACCCAGAACAGGGGTGGCTAACAGGAGTGAACTGACGATAGACTCTACGATCTACCGATTATAATATATTTGGATTTATTATCTTTGGATATATTTTGCCATAAAGTCCGAGACTACCAGGACTTTAATTGGTCGTGCTAATTAGTGTCTAGCACATAAGACCTTTTAGCCTTTTTGTTACCACCTCACTAAAAAGGCAACGGGTTCAAAATTTCTTCCAAATTTAACATCTAAAATAGACACATTTTATTAAATTTATTCGGCCCTTCAGACCCACCCCAGTTCCGTGCTTCGGAAGGCACGTTAAGCCGTTGGTCCCGGTTGCCAATAAAATGGCAGTCGTTAAGCCAAGTTGGAGGCCATATAGGCGGCTTAAAAAATTTCAACAGCAGGTCGATGCAGCCTGCGCCTGTCCATTTCAACACAGCAATGGGCTCACCACCTGTTACGTGGGACAGAAATGCATACGGTGAAACGTGGGCGTTAAATATGCCTCTGCCTACCCCTTTCGGGGATAAAGGCGTGACAATATGTATGTATGTATATTTTGCCATATATCCAAAGATATTCATTTAATTTGAAAGGTTGCAAAAATAATCTTCATAAAATGCTGAAGTCAACTAATTTATTAAAAATGATAAGGGTTAATAATGTATTTGTGTAAATAGCCTTAAAACTACCGCTTTATAATTACTTTTTTTAAAGTATTAATATTGATATAGTATGTTATCCTTAAGAGATAGACATATACCGTCGCGGACTATGTTGTAGACCTATATTACATACATATTTCCACAATACATTATTTTGTTATATCTCAAAGGGTTTAGGCAGCGTTTTCGATAAAAGCTCCCATACTGCTCATTTTTTCCGACGCCCTCAACATATATCGTTATAATTAAGTTAATGTATACCAAAACTTATACATAAAAACCTTCCCTATGAATCACTCTAACTATTAAAAAAAATGCATCGAAATTGGTTGAGTAGTTTTAATGATCTAAGCATACATTGGGACAGACAGCGAAAAACGACTTTGTTTTATAATATGTAGTGATTATCTGTGGTAGTACTAATTGACGCCCGCGATGACGCACGCGTAGTGAAGTTTTCCCATTCCTGTTTCCCAAAAGAACTATTTCGCTGGATAAAAATAAGTGTAAATAATATATATAATATGTATAAATAAATGTATAAATTTTTAAAGCAATTATTTTGCTAAATTTCTCCGATTTTTTTTTAATAAAGTTGAAAAAGACTATTCGATTCGAGACGGAAATTGAATCCGTGACCTTTACCTAACCAGTGCTAGCCTAGTAGTTCTAGCCACCTGAATTACCCGAACCGTATTGAATCAAGTTGAAATTCTATACCATATTTTATTCGTAATTTTTTATATGACCATCATACTCTTAAAAAAATGAATCAGTTTCGAATCGAATTATCATTTTCCTCTTTATTAAAAAAAATATGAGAAGCCTATATGTTATTCTGATATGCAAGCTATATTATTGTAAGGTTTTATCAAAAAGAGAAAGAAACATCCATACTTACAAACTTTCGCGTTTATAATATTAGTAGAATTTTGTAATACATAGGTATTATAATTTTATAATAAAAATTTTATAATTTTTAAAAATTTTGTAATACATAGGTATTATAAAATTATAATTTTTGTCAAAGTTTTTGACAAGTTGGTTCAGAACGTGACTTGAACTTAACTACGTGACCTTTGCTTAACCAGTGCAACGCTAGCCATTGAGCTACCAGAACCGTACCGAAACAAGTTAAAATATCTCACTATTTTTGTAAGCGTCATTCAAAAGTATTAAACCAGAGCCATCTATCGGTAGTTTGAGTTGACTGCCTCATTGGCGTAAGTGCCGTGCTGATGTCCCGGCTCTGAATCCTGGGTTGGAACAAATATTTGTGTGATCAACAAATGTGTGTTTCGGAGGTTGGATGTTTCGAATATTGATATTTAAACAATATGAAATGATATTTAGAAATTTAAAAGTGTGTTGACTGTTGTCTAGATCCTATAGCACAAGCTTATATTAGCTTAGTTTATGTTTGATGGCAATGTGTCAAAAATTGCCTCATAATAATTATTTAATTATTAGGACAATAATTTAGTAATTTCATCATTGTGGTTAAGGTACCTACAGATCAATTAAATTTGGTTTGATTACGTAATACACTCAAAACTGTTAAGACGTATTTTAATCCTTCAAACAAACCTAAAAATATACGAAGAACACCGTTTACCGTATACATTTTTGTCTCACGTAACAGAAGTAGGGAAAATAACTTAGTATATGTTATTTTATATCATTTAAATATAAAATAAATTGATATATAATTTATTACATGAATAAAATAAGTATAAAATAGTCTAATGTGGTGTTTTACGAATATGGTCTTTTGAGAATATGATATTCAGCGACTGAGCCGTCAGAATTGATAAAAACTCTTTTACGTTTCCCTTCACTTTTTAAAATAACTGAATCAGGCACTTAAAGTAATGGTGATTCTGAAGAATAAAAATGTCAGAATAATTTTATAGATAATTGCATGATGAATAATTCTTGTCTTACTTATTCTAATGACAAAACTTAAGGTTTAACTCAAAAATGCCAAAAAAACTAGGTCATCACATTGGACCTATGAATTTTTTTTTGAAACGTTTTGTATTGTGGTACATTTTTTGGGATGCTATGGGATCTAGTCGACTGATAAACATACTTATATATTTCCAAATACATACATATTATACATTGGAAACACCTAAACTCCGCAACAAACTTTTGTGGATCACACAAATATTTTTTCCGACCCCGGAATCGAACCCACGACCTCAATATGCGGCAGTCGCATACACTACCACCGCGCCGCCATATGGGGGATTTTTTCAACAATTTATTAAAAAATTCAATTAATTTTCAGCTTTACGCGAATGAATGAATGTAACTAACTAACTAACCTAACCTAACCTAACTCGTATTTTTGAAGCTGATAACCCGGTTAATACTCTTGTTTATTGCCTAATGACAAATCATGACTTCGCCTACAAAACTAACTTTATACGTAGTTATGAAGCTGTGTCAATATTTCCGTGAGACTCCTATCTATGCTTGTTATCTTGATTTGTAGTACACTTGGGGTTCATGCCATAAAAAAAATGGCCAGGATCCCATATAATATGTTATCATAGCGAGCTCAAACGGTCTGTAGGTTGCTTTATAAGACACGTGTATGTAATGTTAAGGATAAAACTCTGTCGGTTTTTTAAGGTTAACGATAACAACCTCCGTATTAGTTAAGTTACGATAGTTTTTCCTAGGAAACTGTACCTATATTATGGAAAGATTCACGTGAATGAATTTACAGAATGCTTTCGTTTTAGCTTCGGTTGATGTTTATGAACCAACATTTTTTTATTTGGTTAAAAGATTCTTATGAAGCTAAATTATAACAATAAATAAATATATTGAATAAATATTGTTGGGACAACTCACACAACGCCATCTGATTTCAAACTAAGCAGAGCTTGTACTATGGTAACCAGATAACTGATAAACATACTTATATATTTCTAAATACATAAATACATACAGACACAGAATAAACCATCGTGTTCATCGCTCAAAGTTTTATCCTGGGTGGGAATCGAACCCACGACCTCTTGCGTAGCAGTCCGATGCACTCCCACCGCACCACAGAGGCAGTCAAACAAAGAGGTAAATAAGAATTTAAGCTAGATCAAACATTCGTTAGCCCTCAGCCTGCGCCTGTCCATTTCAACACGGCAATGGGCTCACCACCTGTTACGTGGGACAAAAATGCATACGGCGAAATGTGGGTGTATAGTATGCCTCTGCCGACCCCTTCGGGGATAAAGGCGTGACAAAATGTATGTATGTAAACGTTCGTTTAGGTTTCGTAAGAATTAGCCATGGAGCGTCTCAGTAGCGTATGGACAATATGGTCTATTTCACGTCGTTTACCGCTCGTAAAAAAGCCATTGAGTCGAGAAAGGTTGTACAAATGATGATTTGGTATCAATGTACCCCGTAGTACTCGTTTTAGTGCTGTAGTTATTTTTTCAGTATACTATAATAAACAAGAAATTCTTATGTATTCTGCGATGAAACGCAAAAAAAGAAACGAAAACGAATGAGTGAGGAACGATTGACGAAGAATATATATTATAGTAAGGTAGGTAGTAGACGGTGTCAGGATAGGCCGATACTTACAAATGAAGACCATCACGTGAGCAGATTGCTTAAAAACGGAAAAGTCAAAAATACTCGGATACCTAGACGTGCATGTATGAAGCGATTGATGAATCTGCAAGAAGCGAAAGAATTATACATGGATCGTGATGCCTGGCGATCTGTCTGTGTAATTCAACTTTGTGTTTATCTAATAAATGAATCTGTCATTTCAAAAAGCACTTATTAGAAACATTGGAAACAATTGTATAATGTTTTTTTTTTAAATAAAATTAGTTAATTCTTTATTTTTTTATGAACAGTACCTATAGACATGGCCTTATCTGTTTGCACTGTTTTTTTTTGCATTTATTTATTGCATCTAGTCATCAAACTGTTTAAACTGAATTTTAATTGAATTAAAAGAAACTAAAGTGAGAGAAATTTTTACTACTTCTTTACCAGTCAATAGTGCCAGATTCAATCCGATATAATCATCTTTATATTGTGTTTGAAGTATCGCTCAGTATTCTGTAAACGATCACCCTTATTAACTTCGCTATGATTTTTCCTTTGGATGAGTGACCGCTTTGTGGTATTTCCATTTACGAGCGTTTTCATGCTTCGGATGGCACAATAAGCTGTTCGTCCCGGTTGCCAGTAACATAATGGCAGTCGGTAAAGTAGAAGGCCTTGAATTATTTCAACAACAGTCGCTATTATCAGCGCCTGTCCTTTTTCAACACGCCAATAGGCTCACCACCCGTTACGTGGGACAAAATGTTTACGGAGAAATGTAGGCGTATAAAATGCTGCCCGCTGATGCTTACCCGGGGCGTCCGGCAATAGACAGATAGGCAGGGATCGTTTGGTGTTAAGGGTGTAAGGGGCCCCACCAAGATCTTCGGGGCCCAAGTCAACCTCCTGTGCTAGTGCGTGCACCTGCTGATTAACGGACGAGGCTCTGGCGCTGGCTTTCCCCTCTGGGGTTGGGAGGTCTGAGGGCGTCGCTCCCATAAAAGCCACACGCCGAAACAAAAAAAAACCTAACCACTCCGGGAGTGCCGACAGAAGTGAAAACTCAATTTATTAATAATTTATTTATCTAGACGCGTTGGTACATGCATATATGCACACACTATAGCTGCGTATCGTAACGGGGTGTAGCGAGTCCAGAGATTTATCTCATCTAAAAAATTGCGTACCGCGCTAAAAGAAGTTTTTCCTTCAAAAATTGACCGGGATCGACGTTAATGATGATGATGATGAAAAAAAATTGCGTACCGCGCTAAAAGAAGTTTTTCCTTCAAAAATTGACCGGGATCGACGTAAAGATGATGATGATGAAAAATAAATCTACACTGAAAGAGTCCTAATTGATTACACAGCGTTATTTAATAAGACATGTAGATGACCGGAATCAACGTTAGATGATGATGATGATTATGGTAGCGAGTCCAGAGATTTTATCTCATCTAAAAATATGCGTACCGCGCTAAAAGAAGTTTTTCCTTCAAAAATTGACCGGGATCGACGTAAAGATGATGATGATAAAAAATAATTCTACACTGAAAGAGTCCTAATTGATTACACAGCATAATTTAATAAGACCTGTAGATGACCGGAATCAACGTTTGATGATGATGATGATTATGGTCGCGAGTCCAGAGATTTTATCTCATCTAAAAATATGCGTACCGCGCTAAAAGAAGTTTTTCCTTCAAAAATTGACCGGGATCGACGTAAAGATGATGATGATAAAAAATCTTACGCTTTTTCGATCAGGTCACGTGTCCTGACGCGAGTTTAAGATTTTATACCCATTACAGAAAAAGTGCTCAACGCCGCTAAAGAAGTTTTCACTTCAAAAAAAAATGAACTGTCAGAAAAGGATTGCTGCTAGGGATAGGGCGCCGCCGCAAAACGACGCGCAGGAGTCCCGTCCGACTCCTGTGGCAAGTGGGCTAGGGCTGCCGTGTGTCGGGCCAGCACGGCTAAAGAAGTTAGCCCCAACCCGTATCCGCTTCGCATCTTGGAACATTGGGACGCTGACTGGGCGTGCGGTAGAGTTGGCTGAAGTACTCTCCAGGCGGAGGGTGGACGTGGCGTTCCTGCAGGAGACTCGGTGGAAGAGCAACAGAGCCCGGCCCTTGCAGAACGGCTACAAGCTGTATTACACGGGTGCGCCTGGTAGGGAGAACGGGGTGGCCGTTGTGCTCTCCGAGGGGCTGCAGAGTGGCATCTTGGAGGTGAAACGCTGTAACGACCGGCTTATGATCGTGAGGGTGCTTATCGATGGGATTATTACCCACCTGATAAGTGCCTACGCGCCACAGGCCGGTTGTAGCGACGACGATAAGATGTCGTTTTGGAGTCAACTCGAGGGAGTGCTTCGGAGCATTCCGTTGTCACAGGGAATCGTTTTGGGCGGCGACCTAAACGGTCATGTGGGTGAGAGGTGTGAGGAGTTTGAGCGTGTTCATGGTGGTTTTGGATACGGCACCCACAACGCTGAAGGAGAAACTATCCACAAAACGTATGCGGCTGCCGATCTGGCTATTGTGAACACGTATTTCAAAAAGAAATCCGAACATCTCATCACCTACAAGAGCGGGAGGCGTACAACTCAGATCGATTTCCTACTCACTAGGCGACACAGCATCGGCAAGGTGGCCAACTGCAAGGTCATACCCGGAGAGAGTCTTACTGCACAACACCGTCTCCTTGTCATGGACCTCTGCGTGAAGCCCAAAGGCAAACGCATCGAGCGGTGCCAGCGCCGCATCAGATGGTGGCTGCTTGATGAAACTAGGTCCCAGGAGTTCGTCTCAGCTGTCGGTGACAAGTGCACCGACACTGAAGGCGAACCAGTTCAAGATTACTGGGACAAAGTTCAGGCGGCCATCCTTGGAGCGGCGAAGGTGGTGCTCGGTGAGTCTAAGGGTGGACGCAAATGTGACAAGGAAACTTGGTGGTGGAACGACGCAGTCCAGAGGGAGACTAGGGAGAAGAAAGCCCTCTTTAAAAAGTGGCAAGCGACCGGATCTCCTGAAGACCGCGACGCGTACAGGGCTGCCAAGCGCGCCACAAAGAGAGCTGTAGCCAGAGCCAGACGTGACCACTTACAACCTCTGTATGATAAGCTGGAATCGTCTGAGGGGCAGAAGCTCATCTATAAGCTGGCGCGCTCCAGGGTCAAAGCGGCACAGGATATATCCAAGTGTCGCTGTGTAAAAGACCCTGAGGGCAACCTGTTAAGCGAAGACCTCGCGGTAAAGGAGAGATGGCGCTCGTACTACCAAGAGCTGCTTAATAAACAGCACAAAGAGGTGCAGCCTCCGGACCTCCCTCCGAATCAGGGACTAGTGCCACCGGTAACGCCTGGAGAAGTCCTGACTGCGCTTCGCCGCATGAAGAATCGGAAAGCTGTCGGTGCCCGATGGAGTCCCCATCGAAGCCTGGAAGGCGATGGGTCCTCGCGGTGTGGGCATCTTAGTAAACCTTTTTAACCGCATACTCCTCAGCGGGCAGATCCCAAACCAATGGAGACTGAGTATTATTACTCCAGTCTTCAAAGGTAAGGGGTCAGTGCAGGAGTGCGGGAGCTACCGCGGTATTAAGGTGATGTCCCACATCATGAAGATCTTCGAGAGGATTATAGACTCTCGGATCCGGCAGGAGTGTACTCTCTCGGAGTGTCAATATGGGTTTCGCCCTGGTCATGGGACCACGGACCCTGTTTTTGCCCTGAGGGTTGTCGCAGGGAAATACAGGTCGAAGAACACGCCTCTGCACTGTTTGTTTCTAGACATGCAGAGGCCTTCGACTGTGTTCCTCGTGCGATGATCTGGTGGGCACTGCGGTCCAAAGGGGTTTCAGAGGTCTATATTGACACTATCCGGGACATGTACTGTGACTCCGATTCAATGGTTCGGACTGCTGTTGGAGACACGAAACCCTTCTCCATCACCGTCGGGGTACACCAGGGTTCGGTCCTTAGTCCGCTTCTGTTCAGTGTAATATTAGACGAATTGTCGGACAGCATCAGAAACCCACATGAGCAGCCTCCATGGTTGCTCATGTATGCTGACGATATTGCGCTGGCAGACGCGGACAGGGGCAGATTGGTGCGACGTGTAAAGGCGTGGAAGGAGACGCTTGAGAACGGCAGTCTGAAACTAAATGTGGCGAAGACCGAGTACTTGGCACTAAACTCGACAGATCCCACATCTGTCCGCATAGGCGGTGATTTGGTCGAGCGCATGGAACAGGTTAAATACCTGGGATCTGTTTTTCACACGTCCAGTGACATCGATTGCGATGTCAAGTCACGCATTGCTGCCGCGTGGGCCAAATGGCGGGAGATGACCGGTGTCATTTGTGACCCTAAAACGCCGATCCGGTTGAAGGGACAGGTCTACAAAACCATTATTAGACCTGTCCTTTTATATGGCAGTGAGACGTGGCCGATATTGGAGCGACACAAGCAGGAGCTGCGTGTCACGGAAATGAAGATGCTGCGGTGGATGTGTGGGGTCACGCGGATGGACCGTGTGAGAAACTCTCGCATCCGCGGCAGCCTTCACGTCCGTGACATTGCAGACAAGTTGCAAGAGTGTCGCCTTCGTTGGTATGGTCACGTCTTGCGGCAACCGCCGGGCTACGTAGGTAACAAATGTCTGGCCATGTCAGCCCCGCTGGATCCCGGTAAGAGAGGAAGACCCAAGAAGTGCTGGCTTGACGTCGTAAGGGATAACATGCGTGCCAATGGTCTCACTACAGGGGATGCCGAAGACCGTGCGAAGTGGAGGAGAAAATTAGGAAAGCGGACCCCGGGCGTCGCGAGACGCAACTGGGACAGACGCTCGGATGATGATGCAGGGATCGTTTGGTTTTAGTCGGTTCGAGTCCGGCATGACATCCGTGGGGATTTCCAAACGTAAAAAAAAGCTAGGTACCTACTTGAAGTAAAAGATGTCTGGCAGCCTTTTAAAGGTTTTAAGATTAAGATATTTTAGAAAGAAAAGAAAGAGATGAATAGGTAAGTGTTCAAGCAAATGGTAATAATAGTTATTTATGCAACTGTTGTACCTGTCTTCTGTGTAAGCCATTGCATGTCACTTTTCTTTTTCAAAAATGCCGCAATTTGGAATAAATGGCACAAATGGAGCCATTTTATAATTAATTATAACTCATACAAAAAATGGTATATACTCCTGAAGTCTTTTCACATTCATACGTTTCATAACGGCGTCTGCGATTTTAATATATTATTATCAAAATACTGGCAGACTGTGACTTGCCAACTCACTAGATGGGTCGCCTGTACAGCCCATCTAGTGAATTGGCAAGTCACCGTCTGCCAATAGCCATAGGCATGATAAGCCTTTAAGGCGACAGAGGGCAACACCGATGTGATGTGAGCGGCTAGGGGTGTCGAGCGGTGCGGCGCGCCGGTTTCACCATCGCGGGTCAGACCCAGAGCGGGATTCCCTTATTATTTTTATACAAGAATAGGTACCACTAAAATATATGTAATAGAAAAATAAAGCTAAGTTAAGTTAAAAAAATTAAATGCATTGTACGTCGTGGAAAGACCCAAAAAGCTTGACATCGTCGCGTCGTCTTCGTCATATCTCGTACCAATTTTTTTTTTAAATTTATTGGCAACTGGATACAAAGTCCTTAATGCCTAACTTATTAACTAAGGGATACATTTTATATTTTTCCTAAAGTATTAACAATGTATTTATAGATTGGCTTAAAATATTTAGAATTACTTAAAAGTTTATTTAAATCCGATGGCACTTCACTTTCAGAAATGTTATGAAGTTCAGAAATTAAAACTAGACGTTGGAGATTATATTTTTGACACTTCATTATAATATGGTCAAGGTTGGCTAATTCGTTGCAAGTTTCGCACTTTTCATTGTGTACAATTTTGAGTCTTGCTAGATGAGCTGGTGTTCTACAGTGGCCAAATCTTAATCTGTTGATTGTTGTTATGTAGTTTCGGCAATCTTTTTCTTTTCTTATATGGTACCAAGATCTTTGCGGCGGGGTGGACTGTATTGAAGCATACCATTTGCCTTTTTTTCAGACACAGTTCTCCAGTATGAATGCCATAATAAGGATATATTTTCTACTAATTTCTGGTTATAATCACTGAATGGTACTTTCACTATATTTGTGCAATCTTCGTGACACTCTCCTCGGGCTGACTTGTCTGCTGCCTTATTACCAGAGATCTGTGGGATCTCTGGTAATAAGGCAGCAAGGTACCCATTTAAATGTAACACATTTGCCTCTGTTACCTAACTCTAGCAGAATCTTCTTAATGTTAAACAAAATATAATTAGAGCTAAACTTAAGCAAATTACCATCTCAAGCTAATAATGCACTCTTACTATCTGATACTATTAAAACTTAGTTCTATTTACGTTAAATACATGTAACAAAACACTATAAATTGTATAGCATTCTGCTGTGAATATGCTGCAATGGGCATCTAACTTGACACAAAAGCATTGTTTCGACTGGGAGTCATAAAATGCTGATGATACATTATCTGGAGTTTTTGAGCCATCTGTGTACAAAGTATAAACCTCACATTGAGATTCTAAATACTCTGAAAATTCTATATGTATACAAAGTTTTTCAAAATCAATACAAATGTCATTTTGAATAACTGCTTTTTAACCTGCAGAGAATACTGGTAAGGGGTTGGAAGTTTGTAAGTTTTTGCAAATATTTTAAACATCTATGAATATCTTTAATATTTCTGGGAAGTGTTCTGAGAGAAGCTCTTGTGTATTAATACCAATATTATTAGTTAAATGTGATGGAAGTTCTTTACTTAAAATGATTTTCGCTGGAATGGCATTCCATAGTGGCACAGCTATATCGATAAAAGTTTTCTTAAATAATACTACTGCAGATTTTCTTGCTGCAACACGTAGATAATGTACAAATGTAAGTGTCCGTTGCTAACTTGGCAATTTATTGCATCACTTGAATATGTAATCACAGCAACGTTTGTGGAGAGACAGTACTGGATTATGCAAAGCTTAATCCAGTGAATGCGTGTCAGAGAAGTACATAGCAATGACGCATAGCTAGGATAAATGTTGCTCTGGAATCTAGAATCTTCGCCCTATTTGTTAGACTTAGTGGCTTGTAATTTATGAATAGTCGAAGTAATGAATAAATAAATAAATATTGTAGGACAAGTTTTTTTGAAGAAAACTCAATCTAGCCCATGTAACTTCAAAATACTTACTTACCGGAAAGCAGTCGTATATAGTACAGCGCGGCAGTAGCATACACTACCACTGCGCCACCGAGGCAGTCGTGAATGAAGTCATGAGGGTTTTTTGAAGTTTACTAATCCTATGTTTTACTACGAGAGTATCATCGCAGGGGTTTTTTTTAAATAATAATACTCTTTTATTGTACACCAGAAATAAAATAAATTACAGATTTGTATATATATATTAATTGTACGGCCGCCCATTGTACGGGCGGCCTTATCGCAAACAGTAATCTCTTCCAGGCAACCTTTAAGATGGATAGGATTGTATTGATATCGAGTGTGGGAAGTTTCAATGGTGACGTATTTCTGTGAAATTAACTAAAATATATACTCAACTATATACTACAAATATTCACCTCATAAATATATATGTATGTATATTTGCACATGCATACATACATAAATATTTACACATGCACAAATAATTACATATGGGTATATAATTTAGTTTACATTGATAAATAATTTGTTGTTGTTGTCAATCAAATAAAATGTAATTCTCATCTAAGTGCAAAATTTCAGTTGCATCCCGAAAATGTATAAACCAACTAGCAGAACCCCTGGGTCGCCCGCCCGCGTAGTGGGAATGCGGAGATAAAATATAACCTAAGTTTCTCCTTATAACATCAGCTCTCTGCCAGTGAAAGTTTCATTAAAATCGGTTCAGTCGTATCAGAGATTAACCGGAACAAATTGTTTTATGTAATTACCGTACATACTTCTTACCTATACATTTAGTGAAAATTGTTAATTTGAAATTATAAACAGATACCTAAATGATGTGCGGATATTTTAGCCCAATTTATTGTCATTCTATTGTAAAATAATTGTATTGTATTGTAAAGTAAATGTATTGTATTGTAAAATAAATGTATTGTATTGTAAAGTATATGTACTTTGTAAGTTTTTGAAAACGCAGTAAATTGCCACTGTATTAAGAGTACCTACAACATTTCTTGTCGCTTAATATTTTTGATATTGATTTTATCATAAAATAAATTCCACTGAAAATAATAATAGTGGAATAAAAAACAAAAGAGGGTGAACGTATCACTGCGTAAATGGTCGATAAAAGAAACCATTAAAGTTTTTGTGGTTCATGTAGCTTGACGACAATGTCACGTAGGTTTTTACACCCACTATCCAGTTTTTGTAGCAAGCAATATAATATTTTATGTGTAATAAGCTCTAGAAAAACTTATATCATAACTTGAAGTTAGTACCTCTGCAGCTACTTAGTTTAGGCTCCAGTTTCCATAATGATATCGTACGAACGATCATTAACTTTTTATTTCTTTTGAGGAGATTCACGTTTGAGTTTCAAAAACAACAACAATTATGTTGGCTTTGTTATTACACTTTGTCAAATATAGGATGATAATTTGGTAAATGTACTATTTTCCAGCTTACAAACTCAATGTACAATTGTACTTATTTTCCGGCGTACAATAAATGTAAAATAAATAAATAATAAATTAGTAAGAAGGTGAAAAATGGGCATATAATATGCCTCTGCCACCCCTTCGGGAATAAGGCGTGATGGATATTTATTTTTTTTTTTTTTTTTAAGAAGGAAAATATAATTTCATAAATATTTGTATGATTACATTTATTTTTCTTTTTACCTAATTAATAGTTTTACTTGAATTTAAATCAATATACTTAAATTCGAGTTATTCCATTCATTTGTCTATAGTCAATTGGGTATTCTTTGAAGACGCTTCAGTACGAAAAGTGGGCAGTACTCGTCTATGTGCTACGACAATTTTTTTATTTTATTGTACGCCAACTAAATAAATTTGCGATAAATACATACGGAACAATTAGCAGTACAATAGGCGGTCTTATACAGCAATTTCTATCAGGCAATCTTTTTAGAGGTACCCATTCTTGTATATAAACATATACGTTACTACTTAGGCGTGAAATGTCAAAATTATCATCCTCTAATTGACAAGGTGTAAGAAACGAGTGTTACAGTATACAGGGTAATTTGTAAAACACCATCAACCTGCTAGGACTAGGTGGCTAACATTTTTAAAACATGTTCTACGATTTAATTTTATAATTTTGAATTTTTATTAAATTTTTTTTTCTTATTTAACTTTAATTTAATGTACTGATTGAATTACAGTTATACGCAACTCTTGAAAATTATAGGGGACGGTGGTGGACCGGTCGTAACTAATTTGACCTTGACCTTTTTCAACCGCATTGATGCGCGCACATCCATCATTCATTAAAGCATGCAGTAGGTACGTGACGAAAAAGAGACCCAAGAGTTCTTTTAAGCGAATCCAAGAGCGAAAACCTATGAGGAAGCTCGAAGTTTCAATGTACGATAGTACTCGCTGTGTAACGAATTGCCAAAAGTGGTAGAACAAACGTTATTGGTCATGACCTTGGCTATCTACTCCTAGCAGGTTGCTAGTGTTTTACAAATGACCCTGTATATTGAACAGTCGGTAGGTAGGTACGCGATTTGGTTTTATGGACAGTTCAGGTTCAGTTTGCAGTATCTTAATCCAGTCATATCCAAAGAAGATGTTCATCCCAAAGTTAAGTTACAGTAATGTTACAGTAATGTATATCCAATAGGTATACGTAGTTAAGTATTGTTTTATTTTCTTGCTAAGTTTATCGAACAAAAATTACTTATAAGTCTTCCGGAGCCTTGCGGTGCGAGCGCTCAAATTAATTTAAATGTAGTTTAGCTCTGATTGAAATGCAAAAGTTGTTGCTGACCTCAGTTACAAACAGGTAAAATGAAGCTACTGTACAAAGATTTATATGCATTTAATGGAAATATATATATAGGATATATAGGAATTCGAAAATTTAACTTTATGTTTGACATAAAAAAAATTGTTTATAATCACCTACTTTCATATAAAGACACGACATTTTCCCTAAATTTCTTTTTGTGGTAAGTGGCAGGTATGTATAATAAAGTATCCCGATGCTTACCCCGTGCTACAAAAAAATTTAAAACATAAACGCCAACCAATTTGACCAATCAAACAGCGAAAATGAGGCGTAGAGATTTCATAGCTACTAGCGCCATCTCTGAAGCTATGAGGTTAGTATAATTTAGTTCTAATTTTACTTCCTTTTATTTATTCGTATTAGAAACAAAATTTAGTTAGAAGCGCTGTATTGCAGCAGTATTGGTTTATTAACCCCTTTAGTCGATTTGTTTTAATATTCATTCGGAAAATATAATATAGGTACATTCTATTCTATATTTAGGTACATATATTGTTTTTTTATTTAGGAATTCATACATTCTCACATCAATTTTTTTCAGAAAGAAAGGCACATTGCTTTGTCTCGTTTCTAAAAAAGTAATTCGGGTAATGCACCTTGGATTCAGTAAATTTTTTCATGCCAAGCACGTTGATCAAAGAATTCAAAATATTCTGCCATATACATTTTGCTCTACAAATTTAATGTGATTTTATTTCCGAAAACGTCAAAAATAGTATATTAAAAAAGGGGTTTAAAATAAGTAAAAATATTTTTTTAAAATTAAATTTTGATTGATGTCTATTCAACTGAGTGTCTAAACAACTAATAAAATATTTAATTTCTTAGAAAAGTATTGGCTAAAGACTTTTGTTTTAAGCAACTAAGTATTGAAAATATAAAAATGGAGTTCTTTAATTTTTTAACTGAGGATAAATTAAGTAATCCTCTTGAATTTTCTAAGAAAACAATTGCCGATCCTTGAATATAATATAGAGCTTTCTATAAAGTGTGAGTCGTGGTCAAAATATAATTCGCATGTTATGCCTAAAGCCCGTCACACACATAGCTATAATTATTATTAATGTAAATTGTAACAAGACATATTACTAAACAAATATTGAAGTGATCGCAAGTCATAATATATATGTCTGTGACGTCACCACCGTATACCGTACTGTTTATTATCGCATATTTATATATATTTAAACGCTAGGCCGACCATCAAATAAAGGCATATATATATATTATAGCATCGTCTCCGTGTGTGGTAGCTTAATTTAATATATATTATAACACGGCATATTAATATATATTATAGCTACGTGTGTGACGGGCTTAATGGAGAATTTTATTAAAATGTTTAGTAACAAGAATATTATTTCCATTGTAATAGCTTAGTATTGTTTCAGTTTGTTGCAAAGTTTATCACGAAAACACTTAAAAGTGTTTCGAAGCTGTGCGGTGAGAGCGCTCAATTTAATTAAAAGTAGTTCTTCTGGGATTTAGATTCCAAAGTTAGTGGCAAACCTACCTCAACTTGCTTTACATTTACAAATCGGTGAGACAAAACGGGTGCTTTAGTTTTTTATTATGGCGCTTTTATTTATTGTATTAATCAGCATATATCTAAGAAGATTTTTCAAATAAAAACTCAAGGCTAAGGGAAAAGAATAAGATAATAACTCGATCCATGCACAAAGAATTAGCATCATTATTCAACGTGGCAATGTTGCCAGTCTTCTGATAATGTTACCAATAATGTTTACTTATTTTATAAAGCTGTAGATTTGTTTGTTTGGTTGAACTCGCTAATCTCAGGAACGGTTCAAATTAAAAAAAAAATATTTTGTACTGCATAGACCCTTTATCGATGTAGGATAAAGGCTACATATCATCACGCTACCGTCCAGGAGAGCAAAGTAGTGATGATAAAAATCAGGAAATCGTTCAAATTTTCATACATATTAGTAAAAGTAATAAACGACAGGATTAAATAAGTTCCACTGGGGTTCAAAGTACGTTACGGACAGAGCCAGCTCAGCCTGTCAGCGATATAGCTATATATGTAGAATTATTGTAATTGTTTTTAGATCAATACAACTACAAACCAATAGAACTTAAAACTTACATCTTATTTCATACTACCTATTTCTTATTTAGTAAGATTAGAAACAAAATTATTTTCAAAGCACCTACCTATCAGTAAAATCATTAAACGAGCAATGATGATTGCATAACCAAGTCTATCAGGGATCTCGGTCTCACTTAAGTCTCAAAATGTTTCTCAGTAACGTTTCCTTACACTACATTAAGCAGGTAACCACTTTGCTCGATGAAAATTTCGGCCTCGGAATGATTGTCATTAATTTTAAACCAACCAATCCACTCCAACGCATTGTTTAAATGAAGAAGGAACGTGTCGAAACGTTTGTAATAACACATTTTCATTAACTACTTGTGATAGTTGACGTCATGATTCGTTTCTTATGAAGTGCTGTTTACATTTTTCAATGTCAAAATTGTTATGTCTACATGTAAAGTTCGGGTTTCATACTTTCAAGCTGAAATTTTATTATTGTTGAAATAATTTTGAATTCTGAATCAGTACCTATTGTGAGACTGTAGTGTCTGTGTAGAATGAATTCAGTGAACTTTTTCTACGGAACTACTGAGAATAAAGTGATCAGACATTCCACGTGTGATGTGCTCCTTCAGATAATAAACTTGACTTTTGATCTAATTCTAATGAAATTACCTTTTCCGAACAACTTCAAACTAAATTTTTTTAGGGTAGCTACCCTTATAAAGAACGTGTTTTTTGAAATTCTAACCTTGTAAGTGTGTAATAGGATAGCAAAATTCATGAGTGCACAGCCGTAGTCGTATTGATAATATTTATCCGATTAAATCAAATCTCTAGAAAAATATAGAATTCTTACCATCAATCTCGATCATTCGATGAAAGAAATATTTATACTGCGTATGTAATGTATGACACGTTTCCTTAACACATGACTGCGGATAGAACTTACGCGACGTCGGAAATCAATCACAAATTGTGTTACTACCCGCATATTTGACGGAAACAAAATTTGTTAGCTGCCAATATTTTCTGACGGCTTTTGGCTTTGATAATTTGTTTTATCAAATGTTTTAGAATAGATGCATGCGGTTTTCGAACTTTGGAACTGCACGAAAAATAAGATACACTGTTCAAGTTGAGTCTCATTTAGTAAACTTTTGCAGTGGAATATTACTAATATAGTGCTGGTCCCGAATGCGACATTACTGGCGTCCGGGACCAACTCTCTCTATAAGTCAAGTCGAAAGCCTTATGATCGACTTGAATAATTTTCAACAGCAGGTTGACACAACCGGCGTCTATCAAAAGTGGCAAATAGAAAAAAGCATCTAAAGGGTGCTTGCACCCTTTGCTTGTATATTTACTAGTATTATAAACGCGAATGTTTGAAATATTGATGGATGTTTGATACTCTATCACGCAAAATCTACTGAATGGACATTGATGTTACTTAACAATAAGCTTACACATTAGAATAACACATAGGCTACTTTTTATCCCGGGAACAAGTTGCTGTGGAAAACGGGAACGGAAAAAATTTACCACGCGTGCGGAGAAGCGGGCAGTAAAATATATAGAGAAAATCGTTTCTTCGATATTGATTTTTTGCTCTGTGGGCTTAATCATACTAAAAGAGAATAAAATAGACAAAAATTAGGTATAAACAACATTTTCAAAGGTGTTTAATATTAATGTTATCACCGATAAGTTTGATGAGTGATTATTCAAAATGTAATAAAAATGAACCGACAAGAGACACATAAAACTGAACCGAGGTTTGCAATGGCCCATAAAAGAACATTAAACGATTTGCGGCTTCCCTGTTTTGTCGGTAAAACAACAATGTTATAGAGTAGCACGTAGTAGTTACTAGTTTCATACTGAGTTTGATAGCAATGGATAAATTGAAATGGAGCAGAAACGATTGTCTGCACAAGGTTATTTCTTTAACCTTTATGTTACTTTTCCTACATAACATGTACAAGATAAAATACCCCAAAACAAAATTTAATTGTAAAAAATGTACATGACGTTTGAAGTCTGTTTTATTATATTTTCTTTAAAAAAATCAAATGTATACTATAATTAAGTAGAAAAATCATTATCCCCGCCTGCTTGTTGAACGCCGAGTTAGGCTCTATGCCTCTTCGGGCTAGGACTTGAGACTCATTACATTTTCAGACTTAAACTCATTCGTTTTAGGACAAGCCCTCACAAAACCCTAGACTGAATAGAGTGGTACAATACACTTTCGCCTGTCACATTTAAGTGGCACACGCTTTTTGCCCCTAAAACTATAAGTATGAACTAACTACTCTGTCTGTCATCCGTATACTGATAGTAATCACGCACTAACCATACGAGCGTAAGTAGCCATAAAACTGTTTTTTTTTACGTTTCACTGCCAAGGAAATGCGGTCTTAAGAGATAAAATTCCTGATCCCCTTCACAACTTTTCTACGATAACTTGTGGATAATCCAGAATTATTGCTGCGGGATTTTCTGCTCTATGAAAAAGCTGTTATAGAAAACATAAACCATAAGCGCTTTCCACGAAACTTAATATGGTTTTATAAGTATATCACACGCGTACGAATGTACCTAATAGGTAAATGGAACTGAATTATTTACATACATACATACCTATTGTCACGCCTTTATCCCCGAAGGGGTAGGCAGAGGCATATTAAACGCCCACATTTCACCGTATGCATTTTTGTCCCACGCAACAGGTGGTGAGCCCATTGCCGTTTTGAAATGGACAGGTGCAGGCTGTGGCGACCTGCTGTTGAAATTTTTTAAGCCACCCATAAGGCCTTCAACTTGGCTTAACGACTGCCATTTTATTGGCAACCGGGACCAACGGCTTAACGTGCTTTCCGAAGCACGGAACTGGGGTTCGTCTAAAGGACCGAAGAAATTTGATAAAATGTGTCTATTTTAGATGTTAAATTTGGAAAAAAATTGAACCCGTTGCCTTTTTAGTGAGGTGGTAACAAAAAGGCTAAAATACGAGATATAATTAGCACGACCAATTAAAGTCCTGGTAGTCTCGGACTAAGTATTTACGTAATTAATAATTATAAAAATATTTTGGTTGCTTGATAAACGGCTATTTATTATTCTGTTCAGTAAAAAAGGTGCTTAAATAAGCCAGCATGATATTTAGTCATTAAAAATATTCACTTCAGATTGGGTCAGGTAGTTAGCATTACCTAAGACAATACGACTTCCTTTAAGAAAATCTGTCTTCAGTACTTACCTTCCCTACACAAGAAATACTAAAAGTACTTTTTGATTTCAAATCGTGTTTTGTGCCTTTTCTGGTCCCACATAACTTTTAAATTTTAATAAGTTATAAAATGACATGTTGATCTTAAGTAACAAGACGGCTTTTCCATTTTTTGGTGATATATATATATATAATTATATATCGAGTTCCGGTAGTTATGGCAACTTTACGCAAGATCACGTAAATACAAAGATTCTTAAATCAATATCATGAAAACATGAGAGGAAACATTACACAACTAAATAAACTATCAGTGTAGGGCGAATGTAAGATAAAAGAAATAGTATAAATATGACGTGACAATTAGTGTGCCATACTTATTATTCACGCCTTTTTCCCCGAAGAGGTGGCAGAGTTGTCATTATTATTCTGAATGGTATTTATTGTTCTAGAGCCCCGCTAGCTTAGTGTATTAACTTATTATCATACTTAATTAAATCAAATTTCAAAGAAAACATAAACTCTTAAACAAATGTTTACAGACACACAAATATTTATTCCGACTCGAGATTTAAACCCGAGACCTTAGTGCGGCAGTCGCATACAATTACCACTGTGCCACCGAACAGTCATTGCTTTCCATTTTGTACTTAACATCGCAGAGTATTTAGAGCCTAAAGTTTATAAAATAACATCCGAAAGGGGCACATAGGCACTTCAATAACATAACCAAAAAAATATTAAAAATCATAACATTTATAAGTATGAAATAGTTATCATTTATTTAAATGCGTCTTTTTAGTTTCAGAAATAGTCCAATTTCCTTAAAATATAGCAAATTTTTAATAAGTGACAACACCTTTTTTGGCATGCGGCGACGAGTGTATGTAAAATCAAAAGAAACCGCCGGCAGGTATAAGCTAACCTTTTGACCTTGCATTTCCGAATAGCCCCTTCCCTGTATTGCACTGTAAGCTACCACATTATATTAATTTTTTAAGTTATTTTATTCGGGGCAAATTTTTGGGGTAAATTTTTAGGGTAATTTTTTGGGGTAATTTCTAAAAAGGATAACACGTATAAAATCACATCTCACATCAATACCTACCAATACCTTCACGGATCGGACAGAGTTGTCTGAACATATTGTATATAAGAAATGAATTTGCTCCTTCGAGTAGATCTAAATCACCATAGACACGATAAAACTTCGTGGGTTGACATAAAGAGGTCATACCGACTGTTCGTTTTTGAAGTTATTTATTTAGTTCCCTTATGTTTTGGCGGTTCATGCCAACAGTGGATTTCCGGACTGAATCCGGAAACTGACGAAGCGGTGAGGTCTCGTATGTCGTCAGCTTGTTTGGAAGCTCCTTATCTCTGATGTAAGCCGTAGTATGTGTTGCTTATTGGAAGTTACTTGTTCATGTGTCCTAGAAATTTGGAATAATTCTGTCGGAACTATGTTGAATGTACATTGGTAGATTGTATTGGGCATAGATACGTACGTGCTTTTTATTTTAAAGAAATTTATTTTTATTTGAAAAAGTTAGCATACTAATTATTTTAAAAATAACCATTGAATAAATAGGTTTAAAATCGTTATGTCCATTACGTTCACCACTAACTTTGCTGTCCGCTCCATTGATATTTTCATGAGTAATCATAACCATTATTATTATTATTTACTTCTTTTTCTCTATATAAACCAGCCTGGCGAAGTTAATGAAGTGAATAAATTCTTTCGTATTTGTTTCTAAGTTCCTACCTGAAAGTTGGTAAGTAAATCAAATAACATATTGTCGATTGCCGCTACAATATCACATCTAAGATCATTTCAACACTTTTATATACTGTTTTGAATAAATATAAAATATACTCTCTGAAGAAAGCTATAAATTCATAGATGACAATTGTATAAAGAATCCGAGACTTATTCATCTATCTACAAAGAGCTCAAATAGCTTAACGGATGTAGCTCTAAAGTACATAAATGTTAATTGTGACGAACAGTAAAGAAGAGTTTTGGAAAATTCCAACATATATAAAGGTTAATATTAATATTTTAATATGATTTTGCTATTGCTTTTTTATTGTGTTTTTTTTTCTTGTTGCCGCTGCGGAGGATGTGGTTGTGGAGGTGGTGGTTGTGACAACACCTGCGGTTGCGGAGGTGGCTGTGCCGCAGCCGTTACCAGTTTGAAATCTTGACCGAATTTTCTGAACTCCTGTTAATAATAAGAATATTTTTATTTATTTGTCTATCACGCCTTATCCCCGAAGGCGTTGGCAGAGGCATTCATATTGTATGCCCACCTTTCACCATGTGTATTCCTGTCCCACGTAATAGGTGGTGAGCCCATTGCCGTGTTGAAATAGGCAGACGAAGGTTGTGGCTACCTGCTGTTGAAATTTTTCAAGCCGCCCATAAGGCCTTCAGCTTGACTCAATGACTGCGATGTTACTGGGACCAACGGTTTGACGTGCCTTCCGAAGCAAGGAAACGCTCGCAAAAATAAATGCCACACAGTGGTCACCCATCCGAGGACCACCCATAGTGAAAGTTGCGTAACTCAGTGATCGTTTACAGAACACTAAAAGCGCTTCGATTTTTGCTTCGCTTCGCACGAGCGAGTGTTATGTAGTCCCTAGGTCCCTAGTCCATCTGTAGTAATGACATCTATACTGATATTATAAAGCTGAAGTGTTTGTTTGTTTGGTTGAACGCGCTAATCTCAGGAACTACTGGTCGGATTTGAAAACTTATTTTTATGTTGGATAGCCCATTTACCGAGGAAGGCTATAGGCTATATATCATCACGCTACTAGCGTGGCGAGAGGAGCAGTAGTCATAAATGTCGACAAATCGGGCATATTTTCGGGGGTTTCACCTAGTTATTTAATATATCCAAGTATTTTCTTTACGACAAACGCGCTTCTAATTCTCAAAATGTCCAATGGCTTTGTTTCTCTGGTTTCAGGTTTTATACTATATTTATTGCATTTTTATTCTGATTTTTAATTTATATGTACGTGTACGTGATACCGGATAGGAGTAGGAGCCATCTGAAAATCAGCGCTGCATACCATACTTAATGTGGTAGGTAGCTTTAGCTGAGATGGTTGCCTTTTCGGGTGCATGCTGATTAGTAGATTTTAAGTAGGTTTGTGTAATTTATTAAATGTGTGCCTGAATAAAAAATATTTCTTTCTTTCTTTAAAATGGGTGGAACATGAATTCATACTAATATTACAAAGAGGTAGTGTTTGTAAAGTTGGATGATAGTGTAATCTCAGAAACAACAGTGGGTCAAAATTGAAAAATTCTTTTAATGTTGGATATAGCCCATTTATCGAGAAACGATATATGCTATATATCATAATGCTACTACCCAGGAGAGCGAAGCAGTAATCATAAATTTCAACAAATCCCTTGTTTTCTTGTGGTCCCAGGATTTTGTCCCATTTTGACACGTGGCAGAAATTGGACAAATTTACTTTACATAATTCTAAAATGTATGGGTTATAATGGGTACCACGAGGTTTTAAATATTTCGGAGCATAGCTCTCATTATAAAATAAACCAATTTCCACTAGCTTCCGCTAGTGCAAATAATAAAACTGTAGATAGTAAGAATATCGCATTAAGTAATATAGCTCTCTTCCGTGCTTCGGAAGGCACGTTAAGCCGTTGGTCCCGGTAGCCAGTAACATGGCAGTCGTTAAGTCAAGTTGAAGGCCAAATGGGCGGCTTGAAAAATTTCAACAGCAGGTAGCTACAACCTGCGTCTGGCAATGGGCTCACCTTCTATTACGTGGGACAGGAATACACATGGTGAAAAGTGGGCATAGAATATGCCTCTGCCACCCCTTCGGGGATAAGGCGTGGTAGATAGAATAATATAGGGGTATTACATTGACACATATTCCCGCTCGGTGAGTCAGCGTCACGTTTCCTCGATAAATTGATTTGGTACCAGATGTGCACACTGCCAGTACACGACCACGAAACTTTCATCATGACATTATTATTTTCTAAGCATAAAAAAGAAATGTGATGACATAAAATACTGAGAACTAGCTGTGCCTCACGACTTCGGCCACGTAGCACGTATAACCCTCAAATTTTAATATTTACAATAATGTATGGAAATCTGCCCGATTTGTTGTCATTTAATAATATATTATTGCTCTCGCTCTCTATCCACAGTAGTAACATTTGCAGACTATTCTACTTCTGAATTACTTGACTTTCTAATGGCGAAATATTATTAACTATAGAAGTTTTCCTATTCGAGATTTCGTTCGAAACCCTAAACTTTTTGGAAGTCCAATATAGTCTATGTTACTAACGAAGAATGTAGCTTTCTAATAGTTACAGAATTGAAAAAATCGGCCCAGTAGTTTCTGAGCCTATTCATTGCAAACAAATTTACAAATCTTTATTTTTATAATATTGGTATAAAATAAACAATATTCCGGTAGGTCTATCTGTCGACTTTGTTTGAACTCTAGGGAGAATCTAAAATTACCACTAGCAAGAGTGCAAATGGTTCCCGCTCCCAACAGTAGTAAACTTTTAAAATTTGTTTTTATATTTTGACATGTATACATACATGTAATTACACCCAAGTCACACCCTATTCCTCAACTTGATAAGCATAATAAACACCCTCATTTCACCGGTTATAGTTAATCACCAGGCATGGTCATTTTACCTGACAAGAGAATTCTGACCGTGTTGGTGGATTTACATCTTAACTCAATCCTTCAAAACATGTTTATTTATTATTTGATACTAGCTGACCTGCCGGGCTTCGTCCGTGACATACTTCCAACCCCGTGGCACCCATTTAATCCCATCGCTTAAAAATGTATGAAAGTTTTTCGATTTGTTGACATTTATGATTACTGCTCCGCTCTCCTATGTAGTGGCGTGATGATATATAGCTAAGAACCTTCCTCAATAAATAGGCTATCCAATACAAAAAGAATTATTCAAATCGGTCCAGCCGTTCACGCGTGATGGCGTGACCAAGGGAAATAGTGATTCATTTTTATATATATAGATAATGACACTGTCCGCTTTATGGAACTTCATTGTGACATCCAAAGATTCAGATTCAGTTTAAATTCCACTACTGGAAAGGCTATTGATAGCTGCTCTAAGATAATAAGTTCTTTTACGCTCCGCTTGAAGACTCTTAGTTGAGAGATCTAAAACCTTTAAAGCTATATCAGAATTTTGGTTCATCACATTTGAAACTTTTTAAAACAACGTAGTGTTTCAATGCGATGACTTAGCGGATCGTATGAGAACTGGCGGATAGGTACCAACTACTTTACTACTTTACGTGATGGATGATGCGACATCCCTCCAGCCCGGCTTAGAACTCATTGAGGGGGGATTATATTGGGACGTTGACGAATTGCTACCACTTCACACACAGATAGCACTATTCAATCGATTTAAAACTTTACTCCTGACCAGAGGCGAACATTTGTATGGATTAAAAGGGTCTTCTTTAGATTGCACATCGATTTTTCTGTCACACGAGAATAAATTTTAGCGAAATTCGCAATAGTTTAGCCTGCGATTCATTGGCATGTGTGTGACAATGCTATTTCTCTTGTGATCAATATAAAACTTGGCTTTCTAAAAATGAAATACCTAATTTTTTAAATTGCTTCACTATTTCTAGTTTAATAACTAAAAACAAAATAATATTTCCTCTTTATAATATTAGTATAGATAAAGTGTATATTCGAACCTTTTGGGAGAATGACGTAAATATTTTAATGTTATTTGATATATATTCATTATTCATATTTTGTTCTTTTCCTAAGTCTTTGCCGAAAAACACTAACCACATAATATTAGTTACCTACCTAATACTAGGGCACCGAAAAAAACGCTGCTCACCCAAGCAGTACCAATAACAAACACAAACTCAACACAAAACCTTAAAAGTCACTCGTTAAGAATTCAATTTTATATTTACACAATGTGAATGGTTGGGTTGATAGCCGAGCAAATGTAAAACTTTTCTATCAGATCGACCTAAACGAAGAAACTTTGTTAGGAACAAAATTACAACGGCATTTATATAACAACGGTTTCGCTGGGACCTTGCACCGATCAAAATAAAACTGACTATTCTCTTTAGTTTCCATAAGTTTTGAAAGTTTAAAAAGCGAAACGATTATTACGATGATAGTGATATGGAACATAACCTAAATTGGTTAAGGACTCGGTGTAATAGTTGATGTCTTAACGGATCAAATCTCGGGCCGAAAGAAATATGATTTAGATCCGCAAATGTTTGTTTTGAAGTTTGAATGTTTTCTACTTAAAATAAGAATTTAAAATATAAAAATATGTTTATCTATAGGTACCTAGATCCCACAGGACAAGCTTATACTCGATAAGCTTAAATTTTGAACAGGATAGCGGTATGTAAGAAATCCCAAAATATGATAGACTAATAAAAATGAGTGTACCATTTAATGGAATACATTTGTACGGGATTTATGCCAACCTCGCCTGCCGAAATCGGACGAGCCCGCAAGAGGATAGGAATAAGACGGCAATTGTCTTAATGTTAGAATTATTCGTTGGCAGCCCAACGAGGAAAGTTTGCTAGGGTTTCGGCTGAAAAATCCAATCATTTAAGGTAGAATTTCATTATATCAGCCTAAGTGGTAATTAGTATTGATTTTTTGAAAGAAGCGAATGGAAACATGAAAAATCTAGTTGACAGATTTTATGATTACATTCATTACAGTTTATTCACTTGTATGTAATTTCGGACACAAAACAGAGAAAGGTATAAATTTGACAGGCATGACATCTGTTTTGTAGGCGCAGAAACCCCTACGGGCAAAACACCTTCAATTTTAAAATTATTAATTTAGTAGTTGACGCCCGCGGCTCCACACGCGTGGTGAAGATTTCCCGTTCCTGTTTCCCACAGGAATGTGTTCCCGGGATAAGAAGTAGCCTATGTGTTACTCTGATATGAAAGCTATATTATTGTACAGTTTCATTAAAATCCTTTCAGTAGATTTTGCGTGAAAGGTTAACAAACATCCATCCATACTTACATACTTTAGCGTTTATAATATGAGTTGGATTTTTTTTATATACCCATTTTAAACGTCGGTGTATCTAAGTAAATATTATTTCGCGTGAAGACTCGAATTGTAAGTATATAAAGTATTGAATTAGATATTTCATTCTGTAACTCACACTATTTGTAAATTGTCCCGTACTACAAAAATAGTAAAACCGTGTGGTTTTAGCCGATTCGACTCCGGCATGACATCCAAAGGGAATTCCACAGGTTAAAAAAAACCTCAGTAGCCTGAGCGAAAGTCTTTCAGAGAACAGCTACTTAATTTGTATTTATTTATGAGAAAATAATTTTAAAAATTACAAAAGATTCACAGTCATAGCCCACCTGTGAATCTGACAGACACAGGTTGAGGCAATCTGATGTTGAATTTTTGAAGGCATAAGGGCTTAACGCCTGCCATTTTGGGTGCAACCCGGAACAACGGCTTAACGTGGCTTCTGAAGCACGGAAACGCTCGAAAATTAAAATGCCACAAAGTGGTCACCCATCCGTGACCAGCCATAGCAAAAGTTACTTAACGCAGTAATCGTTTTTATAATTAAATTTATTTTAATGTAAGAATTGAAAAGACTTGTTGATACTCTAGAAAATGTATCAACTTTTGCATCGGCTCGACCTAAAGGAAACTTTCTTAAGAAACAAAATTAAGCAAAAGGAAGTTTATATAACAAGTGTTACGAAAATTTCACTTCGTATTCTAAAATTTTGAAAGTTTAACAAAATTCCAAACGATTACTGATATAATTTATTGCGATGCTGACCTTTTGCTAAAAGCGATATGGAAAACAATGTTAAGGTCATTTGTTAGCTACGAAATGAAGCACGGATGGCGGTAGAACGTGACTTTTCGCTTGTACCGCTCATTTATTCTGGAATTACTCCAGTAATTCTGTTGGCCGTTTACTTAGGAGTTTCTGATAAACGATAAATATATTTCTAATGCCATTTAAACTTCAAAGTTCTTTTATGTAAATGTTTAGGGGATAACAAAATCATAATAACAAAATGTTTTATTCATAGATGGTTGGGGCTCGTTACTGTTAAGGTTTAATATGTTAACATCTGAAAGTAAATAGATAGGTACATTTAGTTGATTTTTTAAACGTTTTTCTCGTGTTTATTTTGGAAGAGTTTAGCTGTAGGTTTAGCTCTGTACTTCTCGAATATTCAAAGCAAATATTATGAAGAATGCAGTTAGAATATTAGACCAGCGTTTCATACATTTTATAAGTTACGGTTTTTTACGATGTTTTTGTCGTAAAACTGGTTCGTCTTACTTATAGATATAAAACTGTAACATTCCTGTGATACACACAATAAACTGTAAGGCACGTAGATATTCCATCAATTGTGTGATAGAGTCGTAAAGTAACATTGAACTATAAAGGTAGGTGAGATGTGCTTTTTAATTGTTATGCTTTCTTTAACAGTGATTACAAGAATTTGTCTCGGTATGTTATTGGAGTAGATTTTGTCAAATTGCTTCAGTTGGATATTGTATTGTATACCTAACAAAAATTACGTAATTACAACCTTCACGCTGTGTCCCTGACGGGGTAGTTGAGAGTACAAATCGCCAGACTCGTGACCCATGCATACTTCTTTTGTTTTTTGCAGGTTCATTAATTGCTTCATACATCACTTTCTGGGTATCCAAATTGGTACTTTTGAACTTTCCGTTCTTTTTTGTATAACATAATGATGAAAATAAGGTCATCCTAGACTTCAAACTTGATTTAACTCGGTACAAACATATCACTGGTTCCCGGGATCAATCGCTTAGCAAGCATTACGAAGCATGAAAATGCTTATAAATGGAAACACGTATTTATTAGCATTTACATGCTTTATGTTTACAGAACACTGAGCAAGCGGGGTAAACCCAGAAATGTCTAGAGAATTTATATCTCCAATACTTAAACGTATTATTCTGGTCACAGGTATACATTTCTAGCTTCATAGCTAGATTTTATATCTCAAAGCGTCATAACGTCTTATTGTCGACAGTTTACGATGCAATACGCACCGCTGCCGCACTTTGCTAGTAATTGAATCGCAGGCGCTGGCTATAAACATGGATTTGCCGGAGTTCTAACACTAACAAACAATGCCGAGATCCCTCTTTAGTTTAAAGTTCTAAAGTAAACTGAACGTTTTCGTACACATTTTGTGGAACTACCAACACGGATTTTATTTACTTCTACAAGTTTAACTATACTATCTATGTACTTGGAATTTGGATGGTAAGTAAGTGGATAAATAAGTGTAGGTATAAGCTGCTGATAAAAAATACCCAAAAGTTAATAATACATATAAGTACTACCTACCACCTTCCTTTTTTACAGTGTTTAATGTATGGAAATCCCCGCAGATATTAGGAACTTAAACCTAAATAAGTTACTGCTCTACTGTCCTGCCTAGTAACGTGACTAACCAACACAAAGAATTTTTCAATTTGGACCAGTGGTTCCTGTGATCAGCGCGTTTAAACAATTAAACAAACATACAAACAAACAAACTCGTCAGCCTTATATGTTAGTATAGATGGAATAAATAGTCATTTAATATTTTATCTTACAGAATAGATATTACAGATATATATTTACTTACAGATATTTAAAATTTGTTTAAGTTTTGATTTTTTTTTTGAAGTGAAAACTTCTTTAGCGGCGTTGAGCACTTTTTCTGTAATGGGTATAAAATCTTAAACTCGCGTCAGGACACGTGGCGTCAGGACACGTGGCGTCAGGACACGTGTCCTGATCGAAAAAGCGTAAGATTTTCATCATCATCTTTACGTCGATCCCGGTCAATTTTTGAAGGAAAAACTTCTTTTAGCGCGGTACGCATATTTTTAGATGAGATAAAATCTCTGGACTCGCGACCATAATCATCATCATCATCTAACGTTGATTCCGGTCATCTACAGGTCTTATTAAATAATGCTGTTTAATCAATTAGGACTCTTTCAGTGTAGAATTATTTTTTATCATCATCGTCTTTACGTCGATCCCGGTCAATTTTTGAAGGAAAAACTTCTTTTAGCGCGGTACGCATATTTTTAGATGAGATAAAATCTCTGGACTCGCGACCATTATCATCATCATCATCTAACGTTGATTCCGGTCATCTACAGGTCTTATTAAATAATGCTGTGTAATCAATTAGGACTCTTTCAGTGTAGAATTATTTTTTATCATCATCATCTTTACGTCGATCCCGGTCAATTTTTGAAGGAAAAACTTCTTTTAGCGCGGTACGCATATTTTTAGATGAGATAAAATCTCTGGACTCGCGACCATAATCATCATCATCATCTAACGTTGATTCCGGTCATCTACAGGTCTTATTAAATAATGCTGTGTAATCAATTAGGACTCTTTCAGTGTAGAATTATTTTTTATCATCATCATCTTTACGTCGATCCCGGTCAATTTTTGAAGGAAAACCTTCTTTTAGCGCGGTACGCATATTTTTTATCATCATCATCTTTACGTCGATCCCGGTCAATTTTTGAAGGAAAAACTTCTTTTAGCGCGGTACGCATATTTTTAGATGAGATAAAATCTCTGGACTCGCGACCATAATCATCATCATCATCTAACGTTGATTCCGGTCATGTACAGGTCGTATTAAATAATGCTGTGTAATCAATTAGGACTCTTTCAGTATAGAATTATTTTTTATCATCATCATCTTTACGTCGATCCCGGTCAATTTTTAAAGGAAAAACTTCTTTTAGCGCGATACGCATATT
Source organism: Thumatha senex (assembly GCA_948477245.1). NCBI lineage: Eukaryota > Metazoa > Arthropoda > Insecta > Lepidoptera > Erebidae > Thumatha > Thumatha senex. The sequence goes on from OX419735.1 coordinate 13,649,792, forward strand.
TTTATATATATATCCATCACGCCTTATCCCCGAAGGGGTAGCAGAGGCATATTATATGCCCACTTTTCACCGTGTGGATTCCTGTCCCACGTAATAGGTGGTGAGCCCATTGCCGTGTTGAAAATGGACAGACGCAGGTTGTGGCTACCTGCTGTTGAAATTTTTCAAGCCGCCCATAAGGCATTCAACCAGGCTTCACGACTGCCATTTTACTGGCAACCGGGACCAACGGCTTAACGTGCCTTCCGAAGCACGGAAACGCTCGCAAATGTAAATGCCACAAAGCGGCCACCCATCCGAGGACCAGCCACAGTCAAAGTTGCGTAACTCAGTGATCGTTTACAGAACACTGAGACCGCGGGGCCACGAGCGCATATTTTTAGATGAGATAAAATCTCTGGACTCGCGACCATAATCATCATCATCATCTAACGTTGATTCCGGTCATCTACAGGTCTTATTAAATAATGCTGTGTAATCAATTAGGACTCTTTCAGTGTAGAATTATTTTTTATCATCATCATCTTTAAATCGATCCCGGTCAATTTTTGAAGGAAAAACTTATTTTAGCGCGGTACGCATATTTTTAGATGAGATAAAATCTCTGGACTCGCGACCATAATCATCATCATCATCAAACGTTGATTCCGGTCATCTACAGGTCTTATTAAATAATGCTGTGTAATCAATTAGGACTCTTTCAGTGTAGAATTATTTTTTATCATCATCATCTTTACGTCGACCCCGGTCAATTTTTGAAGGAAAAACTTCTTTTAGCGCGGTACGCATATTTTTTATCATCATCATCTTTACGTCGATCCCGGTCAATTTTTGAAGGAAAAACTTCTTTTAGCGCGGTACGCATATTTTTAGATGAGATAAAATCTCTGGACTCGCGACCATAATCATCATCATCATCTAACGTTGATTCCGGTCATCTACAGGTCTTATTAAATAATGCTGTGTAATCAATTAGGACTCTTTCAGTGTAGAATTATTTTTTATCATCATCATCTTTACGTCGATCCCGGTCAATTTTTGAAGGAAAAACTTCTTTTAGCGCGGTACGCATATTTTTAGATGAGATAAAATCTCTGGACTCGCGACCATAATCATCATCATCATCTAACGTTGATTCCGGTCATCTACAGGTCTTATTAAATAATGCTGTGTAATCAATTAGGACTCTTTCAGTGTAGAATTATTTTTTATCATCATCATCTTTACGTCGATCCCGGTCAATTTTTGAAGGAAAAACTTCTTTTAGCGCGGTACGCATATTTTTAGATGAGATAAAATCTCTGGACTCGCTACACCCCGTTACGATACGCAGCTATAGTGTGTGCATATATGCATGTACCAACGCGTCTAGATAAATAAATTATTAATAAATTGAGTTTTCACTTCTGTCGGCACTCCCGGAGTGGTTAGGTTTTTTTTTTTTTGGTGATGACTTGAAGCTGGAATAGGTTACATTCAAACAGTAAGGAGGTTGGCCGCTTTTGGAGGGGAGCGATCTCTGGAGACAAGTGGCTCGTGATGATCTTTTTCGTAAGTAGACTTAGAATAGTAGAGGTTTGAGAATAAATAAAAAAAAAATCGAAACTATGCAGAACTTGTACTATGGTAACCAGATACCTGATAAACATACTTATATATTTCTAAATACATACATATCATAGATAAATAACACCCAGACACAGAATAAACCATTGTACTCATCACACATAGTTTTATCCTGGGAGGGAATCGAACCCACGACCTCTTGAGTAGAACCCCTTCTGCCGGCGTTCTGCTTTTGGGGGACGTTAGGCCTTGAGTCACAAAGTAATTATTATCGAATCTAGGCTTAGGTGGAATACTGAGACTGACTTATAACCTCATCCGGCTTCTCACTAGAAAATAAAAGTGACACGTTTTTAGTTACACCAAGCAATAATAACGACATAAAACTGAATGAGAATTTATTTTAGTATACTTCATAAACAATGGTGTACTCATAAATATTTTAATAAATTGAAAAAAGACAATTCGATTCGAGACGGGGATTGAACCCGTGACCTTTGCCTAACCAGGGCAATATTCTAGCCACTGAACTACTAATGGTGTACTGCCAGCGGAAAGCCAAAGGCTGATTCATTGATCATAAAGATTCTTTCAATCATAGAGTTGATGATTGAAAATAAATTTATTTATTTATTTTCAATCATAGAGTTGGGTAGTAAAAGTCCAATTCATTCTAGGTTAAACATGAAATCAGGTCTTAAACATGATGGTAACTCAAGTAGCCGTATAGCCGTACATGTACTCGTATTAGTAACTTGAAAGTGTATAGTGAAGTGGAATGTTTACTGTTCCAACTGCAGTAAACTCAGCATTACGGGAGTCCCAATGGGGTTGTGAAGATTTTCAAGCACTGTTTCAAGAGTTTTCTCCTTGCATCTGTTATAGCTGATACGTGACTTCGTTTGTAAGTAATAAACAGGTACTTGTCCACTCGTATAGCTTTTCATCATAGTTTATTTTTCTTTTATTTTTAAATTGGGTGTTTACAGTGCCTTTGTTTATTGAAAAAGAGGTTAAAATTAGTCTCTGTAGTTTTAAAATAAATTTATATGGGGTGCAAGCGTCCATGTGCTACAGTAGCCATTTTCTATTTGGTAGGCTGCATGCTTGTCTGTTTTATTATTTTTTTAGACGTTTGGGGTCAAAAAAAAATTTTTGAAAGCTGTTTTACGAAATGTTCAACAGGAACCAGCCCGTCAGATTACTGTCGTCAAAAACTGTTCGTTTCAAATATTTGTCATGCTGTTCAGCTTTATGTGCACATCATCGTCATCCGAGCGTCTGTCCCAGTTGCGACTCGCGACGCCCGGGGTCCGCTTTCCTACATTTTCTCCTCCACTTCACACGGTCGTCGGCATCCCCTGTAGTGAGACCATTGGCACGCAGGTCATCCCTTACGACGTCAAGCCAGCACTTCTTGGGTCTTACCCTCTTACCTGGACCCGGCGGGGCTGACATGGCTAGACATTTGTTTCCTACGTAGCCCGGCGGTTGCCGCAAGACGTGACCATACCAACGAAGGCGACACTCTTGCAACTTGTCTGCAATGTCACGGACATGAAGGCTGCCACGGATGCGAGAGTTCCTCACGCGATCCATCCGCGTGACTCCACACATCCACCGCAGCATCTTCATTTCCGTAACACGCAGCTCCTGCTTGTGTCGCTCCAATATTGGCCACGTCTCACTGCCATGTAAAAGGACAGGTCTAATAATGGTTTTGTAGACCTGTCCCTTCAACCGGATCGGCATTTTAGGATCACAAATGACACCGGTCATCTCCCGCCATTTGGCCCACGCGGCAGCAATGCGTGACTTGACATCGCAATCGATGTCACTGGACGTGTAAAAAACAGATCCCAGCTTTATGTGCACGTAAAAGCTTATGTCTAATGTAATAAGCTTATGTTGACACTCAACAAAGCAGTTCAGTTTGCACTCAACTAAACAACAATCAATAACATGTGGATTATTTAAAAATAAATTGAACATCGAAACATTTTACTGGATAACGTCATCGCCTCGTAATTTCATTGAGCTATTTGAAACGTATTATAGATGACATTATGTTAGTTTGACTTGCAAACCGAACTGATTTGCTGAGTCTACATCTATCATCTATCTACATAAATATTAAAATTAGTCGTAGTCCAGTACAATAAAAACTTCCCCTAGGAAATTCACAAGTATTGCACTACTGAACAATGAGCACATGCGTACTTACATCTAAACAATATACACGTCACGTCATCGCTACCAGCTCAAGTGCTAACGCCGATAAAAAGCTGCTGAAGTGTAAAGCAGTTTCACCTTGAAATATCATGTGACAGATGTATAGAGAACTAGTGCAAACCCTCTTTACAGATTTTGATCTATATAAGATTGTGTAGGTAGGTTTAAGATGCAATGGAGAAGAAGTAGACGCATATAGGAAAATGAAAAATATAGTGGGACACTTTTCACACTAATCTAAGTCGTCATTCATTATGTACCTTAATCTTAATCTTAATAATATTATAAATGCAAAAGTTTGTGTGGATGTTTGTTACTCTTTCACGTAAAAACTACTAAATAGATTTTAATGAAACTTTACAATAATATAGTTTATACATCAGATTAACATATAGGCTACTTTTATCCCGGGAACAAGTTCCTGTGGGGAACGGGAAAACTTAGAGGTAACCTTTGATTGGTCCCACCAAATACGATGAGAGTCATAATTTATTTTTGATTATATTTGCCATCTAGCGGCTCTATATAGGCGCTGAATGCTTCAGAATAAACTACTTAAGTAATTAGGAATCATTTTCAATTCTGTACGTATGATGAAGATATACCACAATGTTAAATTTGGTTTACCTTGCTACCTGGTAGTAGGTATGTCGGATTTTTTGTCAGATATTGGCACTGTTTGTTTGGCAATCATTGAAAAAAAATTAACCTGTAGCTTCTTAAATGTGTTCAACAATACAAATGAAGATATTGCTGAGTATCAAGATGGTTATTTAATTTTGGCAGTTTACGAAAATAACGTAATATCACATTTTATGTACATAAAAAAGGAAGTAAAATATTGGAACAGTTGAAGTCGAAACAAGTAAAAGAGTGATGAAAAGCAGCATTTTAGTCATTCCACGGAGTCAAACACAGGCCATGTTGGAGAGGGCGGCCCCCGTAACGGTGCGGAGCTGAGAGAGTAGCCCACTTAAGCAAAATTAGCTTCTTCTGTACGGTAAAGAACACTATCGGATGTTTTGTGCTTGCACTGATACGCCCCCCATTTGACAGCGCATAAAAGAAAGGGTGCACAAGAGTTGGTGTCCCAATACACCTCGTTAATGTGCTACTACCCTTGCAGTTTTCATGTGTTTTATGTTTACATAGAATACGGAAAAAATCTTTGTAATCGTTCATGCATAAACTTTTAGGGAGAGAATAGTTTTTGTAATAAGGACCGTGATTAAAACATGCATAAAATTTGTCGTAAAATCTGTTTGGGTAATGTCTATATCGTCCCCGTAGAACGAAAAGTCACTAAGTCGAAAAATGACCAAAATGATAAATATTAAAATAAATAAATAAATATCCATCACGCCTTATCCCCGAAGGGGTGGCAGAGGCATATTATATGCCCACTTTTCACCGTGTGGATTTACCTGTCCCACGTAATAGGTGGTGAGCCCATTGCCATGTTGAAATAGACAGACGCAGGTTGTGGCTACCTGCTGTTGAAATTTTTCATGCCGCCCATAAGGCATTCAACCAGGCTTAACGACTGCCATTTTACTGGCAACCGGGACCAACGGCTTAACGTGCCTTCCGAAGCACGGAAACGCTCGCAAATGTAAATGCCACAAAGTGGTCACCCATCCGAGGACCAGCCATTGTGAAAGTTGCGTAACTCAGTGATCGTTTACAGAACACTGAGACCGCGGGGCCACGAGCGCTTCTGATAAATATTGATGATAAATATTGATGCCACTAAAACTATTATATTCTCTAATTACTGTATAGCAGTTATTTTTGTATGTGCATTAGTTTTCGATTTATGAAATGTGAAAGGCAAGTAAATCTAACCTTTGACCTTTTTAGAAAAATGAGAGAAGTACCTAACATTATTTTATATTTATTGAAAATTTAAGAATATCAAAAATAAAACGACTTAATTACTTCTTCTATTGAATTTTCAATGCATACGGTGGTCTTCTAGTAAAATAAAATCACGTTTTTTTCAAAATGAGTTTTTAAAATCAGTAGTTTGCTAAAACACCCAAAAACGAAAATTAATTCTGTTCTGCTCCCATAGCAACAAGACCTGCATATAAGGTTTGCCATGAGTTCAATCTTGTGGAGGTGCTATCTTGTTGTATAATGCCCTATTTTTGCTCTGTAATGTTTAACACACACACTTAAATATGGCAAAGCTGAAGACCGCTGTATACTATCACAAATTGATCATTGTATTATATTAATTTGAACTTTCCTATGCTTTTGGAGAATTTTAGTCCCGGTAAAAGTTAAAGATGGTCTGTATCTTGTCCAGACCCATTCATGTTTATTTTGCACTTTAGGCGCCATATGCCCGTAATGTCAAGTTCTATCCTCAGTTCCGAGCCTGTTAAATGGCATTTCTTGCATCTAAATCTATATTTAAAACTCTAATCTCTCTATCATCTAAAACTCTAATGTGGAGTAGAGTAAAAGTGTTGCTGCGGTTGTAGTGCTCCTGTTACTGCCAAGCATATTTTTTATATCACAGGTGGCAGATAAGCATACGGCCCCACCTTATTGAAAGTGGTTATCGTAGCCAATGGAAGTTTGCAACAACAATTGCAACAAAACAACAAAATTTCATTTCATTAGACGAAATGCACTGTAGAATTACCCTTACTTCTTTAGTTGAGTTAGAACTAAAATTCTTTTATATAGTAGTCTATACCTTGCCCCCATTTCCTGCCAAGGAACACCCAGGGCTTCTGAGGGACAGACAGTCAAAAATATAACTTCATTCGTTATTATATTTTCTAGTAGTTAAGTGACACTTAGGTCCGTATTCCAGAACGTTTCTCAATACTCAATCGAAGCTTGAGGCTAGTTTTTGCCTTATAAATACTACTCTCAAGTGTTTCTTGAGTATTGATAAACGTTCTGGAATACGCCCCTTAGACTCTTTAAGCATGAAAATAAAGCAGTTATAAAGATTTTCTCAGCGCTGGCACCGTGCTTCAATTTCTAAATAGATCGCTCTATTACCATTTTCTGTCACGAACCGACTAGCGCTGTTCTTTTTTTAATCGCGCCAATCGTTGGACAGATTTATAGAACTAAATATTATATGCTTAAGCTATATTTTAAAATGTTCTTGATTTTTCCACACGTAATACAAAAGCTTTTAATATTTTTATAAAGAAAAAACGGAGAATATTGGTATCTTCGATAGCGGCTCAATCCGCGTGCTACAATCAATCAAAAAAAAGGACCAAAGATATATGGTTTACCTCTCTTTCTACGGTTGAGGTTCATTTGAATGTCAAGAAACACTAAGCTCGAATTCCTTTTAAAATTATACATTATGACATAGACTATTTTGTCCTGTATTATTTATATCTCGGTCGTGCCATAAGTACATAACGTTGGCACATTTAAACAACAACTATAACTTACCTTCAATAATTAGCTCTCACAGAAACTTTTGTAAAACTTTCTTAGCCTATTTGAAGTAGGTACCTACTGAAATAAAAAAGAAATGTGTATCTACCAGAGTACACAGGTAAGAAGTGAAACTTTTTAACGACATATAATTTTTCTACTATTTACAACTTCACGAAAATTGGGTAGATAAGGCTTATAACGTATAAAGAAGTTTCACTTTAAAATAACATGGCGGGTAACCGAAAAGCGTGACGATTTTTGTACAGCTATAAAATTCAGTATGTTCAGTGGTCCGCGCCTTAAGGTAGGTACCTATATAATAACCAAAACTTATTTTCAGATATTCACAAAGATCTATTCAATATATTTTGATAAGTTTCTAATAGCATCGACAATCACCAAAACCACAATGATTTTTGGCTATTTTAGCCATGACCAGGATTTAGGTGTTTAGAAAATATATTAGTATGTTTATCAGCTATCTATATACCATAGAAAAAACTTATTTTAGCTTAATTTGGTATAGACGGCGCTACGTCTACATGTTACTAAGTATTTATTGAAGTAAAACTTCTTTATCGAGACGTTGAGATTAATTTTATAGCTGTAAATAAATCATCACGTTTTTTGGTTACGCGCTATGTTGTTTTGAAGTGAAATTTCTTTATCTTACTTACTTACTTACTAATTTCTTTAACTTTTTTATCGACGTATGAGAGAAATTTTATAGCTGTAAAAAAAGTAAAGAAGTTTCACTTCTTACCTGTGTACTCTGCTACACACACATTTTTTTTCATTTATTTGTGCCCCAAAGATCTTGGTCAGGCATTAAACATCCATCTATATCGATGTTTAATATATAATTAGGTTTCGTCTGTAAGTTTTCTTTGAAAAGGAATTTTAAAATTAAAAGACAATTAGATAACTATGACGATGTAAACAATGCAATTGCAAGAGTACTTCATTGGTTCAGCTCAAAAATCTTTGCCTTAGGTAATGAAAATAAAACTAAATGTATAAAATTTACTCTACCAAATGAAAAACAAGTTGCGGCCAATGTTCAACTGAATGGAGTTTGTAGAAACAACTGTGTTCCTCGGTATAACTATTGATGCCAATTTGCAGTGGGGCCCACACATAGAAAAGACAGCCTCTAGGTTAAGTTCGACTGCATACGCTGTAAAAAATATATATAGATACGGCTAGAATGGTTTACTTCAGCTATTTTCATAGTATTATGTCTTACGGTATTCTCCTTTGGGGGAATGCTGCAAATTTAAATATTATTTTTGTTCTACAAAAGCGAGCTGTACGCGCTATTTATAATTTGGGCCCCAGAGTTTCTCTCCGAGAAAAATACAAAGAAGTAAATATTCTACCCGTACCATCACAATACATTTTTGCCAATCTTATGTATGTCCAGAAAAATCTATCACAATTTTCTGAACTCTGTGATAAACATAATTTAAACACTAGAAATAAAAATAATCTTTCAGTCCACCACAGTCGACTACATAAGATTGGCGATTCTTTCAAGGGTAATTGTATACGCTTTTACAACAAGCTTCCCTGTGACCTGAGAAATTTACCATTAAATAAATTTAAAAAGTTAATTAAATACAAGCTTTGTGAAAAAGGTTATTACTCCGTTAAAGACTATTTGCAGGACAGGGACGCCTGGAAATGATCTGCTGGCAAAGTGAAATAATATTATATTGTAAATAGGCCATCAAAAAAAAGCCTTCCTAAGTTTCTTGCCGGCTCTTCTCCGGTGGTCGCTTTAAATATTTTAAATAGTGTATGACAATTTGTAAGCGCCGTTAAAATGGTTTATGCAAAATAACGTTTTTTTTTTTAATTTAAATTGATTAAATTAACTATAAATAATATAAATTTCAAAAACAAACGTTTTTCGGGTAACATATTTATTATCTGTCTAAGCTTAACTCAGGTGCATAGTATTCTGAGTTCGTCTGTGACAGGTAAGTACCAAATATTTTCCGATTAACTAAAGAACATTCACATTACCCGTGATAGTAGCACTATTTCGGATTTATTGCCCCGTAACTATAGTGAGTGCATCCTTTCTGCCTAAACTGTAGTACTCTCGGTAAGGTTTCTGTAATTTTATTTTATTACAACACTTTACAAAGAAAATATGATATAAAACTATCTGTCTGTGAGGTATATTACATAATATGTATTGTAATCTACGACACGTGTGATCAAATAATCGTATTAATTTAATTTTATAATTAAATTTTCTAATCGTATTAATGTTATAAAATCGAATGTTTGTGAGTGTATATGTTTGTTACTTTTTCACGCTCAAATGACTAAACAAATTTGGATGAAAGTTAGTGTGGAGGAAGTCGACACTCTGTACTAATATAAACTACTTTTTATCTCGAGGACTGGTTCCTGTGACAAACGGGTAAAGAAAATTTTTACTACAGAGTACTATATCGGCCAAAGTTTGTAGGTGTGTATATTTGTTACTTTTTCACGCTCAAATGGCTTAACCAATTTGGAAACAATTTAGTGAAGAGGTAGTTGACATCCAGGATCAACAAATAGGCTACTTTTTACTCTAGGACTGATTTTTGTTAGAAACTGATACGAGAAAACTTAGGTTCCTACGCGGCCGTCCACTAGTAGTATATAATATAGTAAAATATGACGTAATACATATTTTTATTTGCTCACCACAAACCAAAAAAGCAAATACATTTAATTACTATAAATAATGTTAAATTGTGGATTGCTGGTGCCTGTAGTAGGTAAAGAAACCTGAATTACAGGTCACCAGGGCATGACATAAACCTATTAATTGGGAAGTACAGAAACGCTCGCAAATGTAAATTCCACAAAGTGGTCACCCATCCAAAGATCACCTATATAAAATAAATATAAATAAAAAAAATAAAAATATCTTTATTTTGCATAGACCATTTTAACGGCGCTTACAAAATGTCATACCCTATTTAAAATATTTAAAGCGACCACCGGTTCGGAACGCGGCCCACCTGAGAAGAACCGGCAAGAAACTTAGGAAGGCTTTTTTTTTTGATGGCCTATTTACAATTTAATATTATTTCACTTTGCCAGCAGATCATTTCCAGGCGTCCCTGTCCTGCAAATAGTCTGTAACGGAGTAAAAACCTTTTTCATAAAGCTTGCTTTTAATAAACTTTTTAAATTTATTTAAAGGTAAATTTCTCAGGTCACAGGGAAGCTTGTTGTAAAAGCGTATACAGTTACCCTGGAAAGAATCGCCAATCTTATGTAGTCGACTGTGGTGGACTGAAAGATTATTTTTATTTCTAGTGTTTATATTATGTTTATCACAGAGTTTAGATAACTGTGATAGATTTTTCTGGACATACATAAGATTGGCAAAAATATATTGTGATGGTACGGTTAGAATATTTACTTCTTTGAATTTTTCTCGGAGAGAAACTCTGGGGCCCAAATTATAAATAGCGCGTACAGCCCGCTTTTGTAGAACAAAAATAATATTTAAATTTGCAGCACTCCCCCAAAGGAGAATACCGTAAGACATAATACTATGAAAATAGCTGAAGTAAACCATTCTAGCCGTATCCACATCTGTTAGAGTCCTGATCTTTTTTACAGCGTATGCAGCCGAACTTAATTTAGAGGCTGTCTTTTCTATGTGTGGGCCCCACTGCAAATTGGCATCAATAGTTATACCTAGGAACACAGTTGATTCTACAAACTCTAACACTTGTCCATTCAGTTGAACATTGGCCGCAACTTGTTTTACATTTGGTAGAGTAAATTTTATACATTTAGTTTTATTTTCATTAAGGCAAAGATTATTGGAGCTGAACCAATGAACTACTCTTGCAATTGCATTGTTTACATCGTCATAGTTATCTAATTGTCTTTTAATTTTAAAAATTAATGAGGTGTCATCTGCAAACAAAACAATCCTATTCCTGTCCCCTACATAAAATGGTAAATCATTAATATAAATGAGGAACAAGAATGGCCCAAGTATCGAGCCTTGCGGCACACCCATTGTAACCATGGATCCTACAGAACGTGTACCATTAATATCGACCCTCTGTATTCTATTGTTCAAATATGAAGACAGAAGGTCGAGAGCTTTGCCTCTTATTTCATAGTGGTGTAGTTTCCTGCACAGCGTTTCATGTTGAACGCAATCAAAAGCCTTTGATAGATCGCAAAATATACCTAATGCATCGTGCTTGTCTTCCCATGCTTCATGAATACATTTTAATAACTCAACACCAGAATCGGAAGTTGAGCGCCCTTTCGTAAACCCAAATTGATTCGCATGGAGTATTTTATGACTATTAAAATGGGATAGCATTTGATTCAAGATTATTTTTTCAAATACTTTGCTCAAAGTTGGCAGCACTGACACTGGTCGGAAATTAGACGGCTCTGTAACGCTGCCAGCCTTTAACAAGGGAACGACTTTGCTGTGTTTCATTAAATCAGGAAATGTACCACTAGAAACACAGTCATTAAACACAGTTGCTAGATGGGGCGCAATTACCTCAATTATACATGATGCAGTTTTGACCGATAATCCCCAAATGTCCGCGGTTTTCTTAATTTCGATACATTTAAATGTTTTTACAATGTCCTGAGCACGAATATCTGTGAATACAAATGCATCCCTGCAACAAAGAACAGATTCTTCTAATAAAAGTTCAGCGGAACTGGAAGATGCTTGGAGAGATTTTGTTGTCAATATAGGTACATTTTTGAAAAAGTGTTCAAACTCCGTAGCCACTTCCAGGTCCCCTGTAACATGGCAACCATTTACTTTTAAGTGGAAATCCCTTTCAGTCACTAAAGATCTACCGCATTCAGAGTTAATGATGTTCCAAGTCATTTTTATTTTATTTACAGAATTAAAATTTTATTTTTAATGAAGTTTGACTTAGCAAGATGACACGTTTGTTTAAATATCTTTGAATAATTTTTAACATATTCCTGAAAGGTTTGCCTAAAATTATATGATTTTTCTGAATATAATTCAAATAATTTATTTCTACTTTTAAAGATACCTGGTGTTGCCCAGTCACTGAAAACAGGACGACCACCAATCTGTAGAGTTTTTGAGGTAAAAACTTTGCCAAACTCATCATTAATCAAATTAAATAAGTGTTTATATGACTGGTCTACACAAGTAAAGTTAGGTAGATATGGTAATCTCTTTAATACATTTTCTTTAAAATTATTCAAACGACTTTGGTTAATTAGTACATATTTAATTTGTTTTTTGCTGACTTTGTTACTACTTTTAGGAAATTTTATCCATTGGCCATGATGATCTGACTCCACAGGATCCACAATACCTTTATCTATAGGTTTAATATCAGTCAAATATTATCAATACATTTTGCACTGGTGGCTGTAATACGAGTGGGTTCTAAGAATGTACTATGCAGATTAAAGGATTTAAATAAATTTTTCATTTTATTTCTCTCTGATGGAGTTAATGATGTATCTAATATATCAACATTAAAATCTCCACAAACTATTATAGATTTCTTAGAACATTGGCATTTGAACAGTGCTTCTTCAAGCTTTTCTTCAAATTTAATGTAAGAAGCATCAGGGGGACTGTATACGCATAACAAGATGAAATGCTCAAACTCAATACTGGCTACTAAATCCTTACGTTCTTTAAATTTTAAGTTTTTATTAATTAATATTAAAGAGCCTCCACGTTTAGAATGTTTTCTATTGAACGAGCTAGCAACCTGGTGATTTACGAAGTTCAACAATGTGATTTGATGATCTTTTAACCAGTGCTCTGTAGCACAAAAAATATTAATAGAATTTGCATTAATGTATAGCTCTAACTCTAAATCTTTACCATTTATTAAACCTCTAACATTATGGTGCACCAGGTTTATAAAAACAATATTTTTACTAAGATTATCCTCAGGGGCCAAAGTCAACTGGCCAGATTTATTATCTGTTGTCCTATAAACTAGTTTTTTGGAATTTCATTTTCCAAATGTGAAGTATCAAAACTATCCTGCTCAATAAAAGCAGTTGTACTAGCCAATAATTTGGCTTGAAAAATTAAAAAATTAGATAGCAACAGAGCTACCTTTCGTTGTAAAAATTTTGATAGAAAATATCTATCTAATGTCAACAAATTATTATTATTGAAAATTATGTTCCAATCGAACAATTCAATTTTTTTGGAATATGATACCATGGTATGTAGTTTCATATTTAATTTGTATCTTAAGTGATTTTCCTTGTGGCTCATAGCAGTGCTGTATGGCAAGGTGGACAAAATTACTTGTTTTACTTGCAGACTTGATAACTTATCAAAAACTTTTAAAAGTTTGTCACTATTAATATTGCCTCTTCTGCCAACCAGCACCACTATAGTAGACTGCATGCAGTGTGTACCAGTCAATATAAAATCTATAATTTGAGAGTATGAAGCTCCTGGATATGTATGATTTATTACAGAATGACTTAACTGTGATAAATAATGTCCAAAATTTTTACCTATTTCATCGCAATAGACTATGGTCTTTGCATCACTTTTTATTTGCAACTTTTCTATTATACTCGTAGATGCCTCGCAATTACTACTTGAACTTAATATACTATTATCCACACTGCACACAGTTTTAATTGGTGAAAATTCATCATTGCATCTAATTCTTTCACAACTTAAGGGTGAGGAGGGAACATGGCCTGCGGATGTCAATTGGTCATTTTGACAATGACATGAATTTACTAATTTACCTATGGCTAACACCTGTTCCCTACTCTGTTTCTCTGCTGTTTCATATTTATATGAAATTGATTTCAAAGAGTCTTGAAGTCGGTCAATCTGACATTGAAGGGCCTGTGTATCAGTTTTGTACTGTTGTGCAACAGTATCAAGTTCTAACATATACATATTTACCTGGTCAATCAGTTGCAATCTCTGTCTATTAAGTGACATGCTATTTATAAAAAACTTGTATTTATGTATCATTTTTTTAGATTTAGTAATAAACTTTTTAATTTTTAAATATTTCTTTAACTTATTCTTACTACACTTAATATTTTTTAATGATTTAGAACAGCCCCCGGTTTCATCATCAGAAGTGAGGTCTATGACAATGGAAGGGTGAGCTGTAGCAGTATCTAAGCTTGTAGCCATCAGTTCATCGAAAAAACTCTGATTAGATTGAACCACTGTGCTCTGTTTCTTGTCTTCTAGTTGCGATATTTTGATTTCCGATCGTTGTAGCTCCTCCTTTAGTATTCTAATTTGGTGCAGAGTTTGTTCATAATGTTCCCTACATGAGTCAAAACTGTCAACTATAAGTTGTAACCTATCCCGATCCTGTAAGGTATCAGTATACAGTGAATGCAACTGTGCCAGTTCTTTTTTGAGTTGTCCGTTCTTACTTAAAATACCTAGCAGTTCTAACTCATTTTCGTCCCTTTCCTTGTTCAGTTTATCGCACTTCTCCCTAAAAATCTGTAATTCTTTCAACGTTAATTGAAGCCTTGTCTCTTGTTGATGAGCTAAGGCCTTACGCGTCATTATCATGTTATTAGTATTCGACATTTTGTTATAATTACGTGCTACAGAATCAGTAATTATTAGCAAAGTAGACTTAGAGCAAAGAAATGCGAAACAAAACGAGGTTATGTTTTATTCATAGAAAATTACAAAATCACACTATTAATGGACATATGAGGATGTAAAAGTAAATAAACTCACAAACCTTGATTGAAAAAACTATTAGTTTTATAAATCTTGCCAAATCCAAGTAATAATTTCAAATATTGAAAATTTTTTTTGATGTTCTAACTGTCACTACACCGGTACAATTTTTAAGTTTATATTTATTTACTTTTAGCACAATAAATGGTGAAAATGATTATTTAACACTCAATATGGTATTATTTGGCAATGATGAATTGGCTTTTAATTAAAATTATAATTATTTTTGCAATATTACAATATAAAATACGGAGCCAATTCAAATCAGCTGTTATACCTAGGGTTGCCAGGTCTAATCGCGCGGTCTAATAGCGTATGTTGCTTAACGCAGTGATCGTTTACAGAACACTGAGTCAGCGGGGCCACTAGCGCATTAAGGCCTATGTCCAGTAAAGGACTGCGATAGGTCGATTTGATTGATTAAAATATAATTGATTAATGTTAGAATATCTATTTTGACGGGAGGGAAGTTATAGTGCTGTTGGTAGGTAGGTAGATTAGAAACTAATAATACTAAGCTCAGGTGTTATGAGACTTAAGTCTCCAATTTCGAAACAGAAGTACTAATCAAAAATAGCTCGGATTCCAGTTTAATAGGACTCAGGAACTCTTGGGCAAAAATTTATTAGTAAAAATTTACGAGTGTTTCCGTGCTTCGGAAGGCACGTTAAGTCGTTGGTCCCGGTTGCCAGTAACACGACAGTCGTTAAGCCACGTTAAAGGCCTTATGGGCGGCTTGGAAAATTTTAAGAAGCAGGTCGCCACATCCTCCTCGTCCATTTGAACACAGCAATGTGCTCACCACCTGTTACGTGAGACAACAATGCACACGTAAAATATGTGCGTATAACTACCTCTGCCACTCCTTCGGGGATAACAGTTTGATTGATACTTATTAAATATTTATATTTATGAAAAATAAACTACATGAAAAAAGCTCGATAAAGGTAACTAAAACTTAAATATAAAGCATTTTTTTTTCAACTGCGAGTATATTCAAGGACACATCCTCTCCTGTAACTGTGACGATTGCGTTTCGTTTATTACATTACTTTATTGTATTGTAGCGTCGAATACAGCTACATAACATGAACTAGTCGACATATGGTCGAGGCGAGCTCAGACTGACGCGAAATTGATTCAGTGTACGACGTGCACGGACTTCCTAACATCGCGATTCAAATGTAACTCAACGGACTGCGCCAGACGACTCGAAACATTATGATGACACCTAACAAATTTAATTAGACACTTCGCTTTATAAATACCTTGCCCGGTACGTAGCAGAAAATGCTATTAAGATTGTATTTTATTAGATACCTATCGATACTAAAAGTATTAATATTTTATTTATTACCTTATTGAGCGAAGCGAAGCGAAGCTCCCATGGAGCGACTTCATGGCGTTTGTAACACCGGGCAGAACTTCGCCATTTCTTATTCGTTTTCGGATTTTTTTTCTGCTACGGAAATCTATTCAAATTATGCAGGTCGTGACGAAGCCAAAATTTCAAAATTCGATCTAATAAAAAAGTTATCCGCAAAAATCTCAAATTATGGGAAAATACTTAGTTTGATTTAACGCTTCGCTCAAATTTATGCTGCTAGCATAGGTTACACCTTTGCGACTGCGGCTACCTAGTATTTTACCTTATTATTCGGGGATACTCAAGATGATTAGTATAGAAGTGAAATCATAGCAGAAAATCAGATCCGAATTTGTTCATATGATGATACTGTACTAAAATGAAGCCCGTATATGAATTAACCTTTATAGCTTTTTCCTTCTTGAGGTTAGAGTTAGATTAGTTTTAAACTAAATAGTTCCATAAGTTTTATTTTATTTTTACGTGGTTATAGTAGTAAACCTTTATTGGTGCTTCAAGGTTTCACCACGACCAGTGCAACCACAATGGTGGGTGAAACACCACGCCACAAAAGAGGTAAATAAATAAATAAATATAAGAATCCACATGAAAACCCATTTGTAAAACCTTTTGTAGGAGTGATAATCTTTAACGTGGTGACCAACAGAATTGCAACGTCTTAAAACTTATACAAACATCATTATCGGAAAAATATTGGTCGGAAAACCATCGTCAGCTGTATATTGTTTTCTAAATCGGAACCAGTAGTGCCTGTCACTTCCGGCGATTCTGCTTGTTTTGCGAGAATTTCCACTATTTCTTCTTTTACCGATTCTTTGATTTCTTTTTTCATGCCATCGTTGTTCCATTATCGGGGAGAAATGTACTTGTTTATTTTTTAAGACGTTATGGTGTGAAGCTCATGTGTATTCAATAGTCAATTAAATTAAGACAATTTAATTTAGATACGTTTTTATGTTTCAGGTTAGTATAATTTTATTTTTCTCTAAGCCGCAAAAGAAGTATGCATGGATTGCAAAGCTCTGTTCTCTCTGACTACCCCGTCAGGGTTTCAATGATATTGATATTTAATATTTCTAGTTTATAACGTGGAGGAAGCTTCACAAATTCAATTTTATTATTTTGTATTTTTTTATAATGATGTGTGTGTTAAAAATTCAACCTGCTTATCCGTGTTAGCTTCAGAATGGATGGATTGATTTTGATGTGGACGATTTGTTTTATTAAATGCCAGTGTGAACGTAATGATTGCTAGCTAATAAATCTTGAAGGTGATTAGATCACTTCCGATGTGATCCTACTAAAATCAACAAGTCTGTCATCTGAAATTTGGTAAAGTATTACTTTGATGGTATTTCTACGACATGGTACCCTGGAATTAAATATAAATAGTCTGCCGAATACCTAACTCCTCAGTAAATTACAGTACATATACTACATGGTTGTGTAGGCTTATAAAAATGGTCTCAAAGAGTAGTTGTTGTGGGTTATTTGCTTGATGGGGATTAACGTACAAGATTGTCGAAATCTTGTTGAATTAGCGGAGTTATTAGAACTTACCATATAGTATCTAAATTTCATTATAACCATAAATTAACTAATTAATTAACACGGTCCTCATCGTGTCCGGTGTAAAGGTGCCCATACAACTAGGTGCATTGCCCCGTTGCATAGCGATGGCCAACCAGATACGACTCGGAGTGGGAGTCTCCTGTCTTGTCCTTCAACTGACGCCCCAATTCGCTAATCAATCTATCTAATATTATAAAGCTAAAGAGTTTGTTTGTTTGGTTGAACGCGCTAACCTCAGGACCTACTGGTCGGATTTGAAAAAATCTTTTTGTGTTACATAGCCCATTTATCGAGAAAGGCATATATCATTACGCTACCACACTGGGGAGCAGAGCAGTAGTCATAATTGTCGACAAATCGGGCAATTTTTTTTGCATCATTGTAGAATTTATAAGCGACGGGAATAAATAGGTGCGACGAGAGGTCAAAATATTCCACGGGCGAAGCTGTGTCATCTAGTCGCTAATATATTTGAAATCCTTTGCTTAGCTTTAAACTTTAATACGACTCGGTATGCAACACGCCAACAAATTTTACACAGTACCTATTACACCTCGTCACACCGTGTTCACCTCGTGTAGAGGGGTATCATACATTTCGAAGTGTTTGTAGGATCAAATGTTATTTTTGAGGCAGACGTGGGGAGCGATGTTGCACACACTTGTCTTGTGATTACTGTCGCATTGGGGCTCCGTACAGTTTTGTGAGTGCCACACTTGAAGGAAATTACACTCTACTGTGCGCACTATCGGATGTTTTGAGTGCATATTAACCCTACATCTATGTACACATGAATGCGATGGCTGAATGAAAGAGTCGTAACAAAGAATCTTTCAAGATATATGATTTTGACTGAGACAATAATAGTTATTACTAAGGCATTTTAGAGATTTGATTAGGCGGTACTTGGTGGAAATTCGTCGCAGGGGGTTACCAATATCTCCTAAACTAATATTATTTTAATATTTCATTAACTTTCATAGTGTGAATCGAACCTATATTAAGAAATAAAAGTAATATTAACCAGAACGATAATAAAAGAGGGAATAAGGTTAAGGAAGAACCCACACACACTATTGATACGTCAATCTTAGCGCACAACCGCACAGCGGTCAAGGATAACCTCAAATAATTGTAAAGTCAGTTTTACACGCTACGAAAAATTATTACGATTTAACCGCACCGTTCAAACTGAATCGGAACGTGTGGATGATAAAAACTGTACACTTTATAAAATGCCAACTTCTCACATTGCCAACTTCACGAAATGCCAACTTCTCATAATGCCAACTTCGCAAAATGCCAACTTCGCAAAATACCAACTTCGCAAAATACCAACTTTGCAAAAAGCGTTTAATGGACAAGTGAGGACTTCACATGAGTCAACCTCAAAACATTGTTGGACTTTTATTTACACAGCACCGTCTAGCCCTAAGTAAGCTAATATAAATTTGTGGTATGAGATCTAGACAACTCAAATACCTACATACTTATATATTTCTAAATATATACATATTATACATACGAAATACCCGAACTTCGAAACAAACATTTGCGGATCACACAAATATTGGTTACCACCCCCGATGAATCAAACCCAGGACCTCAGTCACTAATGCCACCGAGGCAGTTATTACCTGGTTTGGCATTAAAACTGGGTTTAGAGTGATTGTATATACCTAACTATTATACTGTTCATTATCTTTTCAAGAAACTGACAAGAAAAATTGGTAAAGTAAAAGTTTATTTGTTAAATTATAAAAACAAAACGTGTAACGCTAAACGAAGGTAAATGTTAAAATTGTATTTCATCTTTCCGAAAAATACAAATTGAGGTTACTTGTAACAACTAGAGAATACAGGTCAGGTTATATGAGCTTATAATTTGACACAAAAGCAATAAATATTTGAAAAATATTGTAAAATAATTGCGGCGATTTAATTAACTTAAGAATATAATTACTGAAGACTGATTTGAAACAGACATCTTGTTTTTGTAACAAAACTACCGACCATGTGTTTATATTCTGCTTAATTTAGTAGTATTCTGAAAGCTGTGATAAAAATTTATGGGTGTGAAAGGCCCTATCAAGATCTCCAGAGCCAGGCTTTCAACTGCTAGCGGTGCCCGTAGTCACCAACGGACGAGGCTACGACAACACAAGTTCCTTTACAGCGTTGAGAGGTGGAACATTTGCTCTCAACATTGCTTGAAATCATACAACATTGCTTAAAATCATACCAAACGATAGCTGCTCTTAGCAGCCAACTAAAAGTGTAAAGCAGACTCCAAACCCAAGTAATGTTTGAAAGCTACTGGGATTATACTAAAATTAAGAACATTCTGCGCAAGTTTCAACCCCATAGATGTACGCATAGGCACACACACGGCGACACGCATGAAGAGTCACGGAGTGAAACTAACGTTGGCATTAACTATATCGTTTCGTTACACATTTAAAAAGGTCCCTTATACTGTGACCAAAGAGCTTCCTAAGTTTTCATGATGATTCGTTATTCGGCTTCTATAAAGTACAAATAGATATTTCCTGAGCTGCAGAGCTTCCTAGAATTTTTCAAGTACTTGGAATGTCATTTCATTAATATAAGATTTAGCTAGCTGGATAACCTCAATTTTTTTGTAAAAAGTTAGTTTTATATTATTGAAATTATAAAAATTTGCTTCACCCAAATTAAATGCATTACGCCTTTTTATGAAACGTGCTGGATTCCACGACACGCAGATTTGGTTTTAAATGCCTTAAGTCATAATTAAGGAATTCGTAATCTATAGAGTAAAGCAAATAAAAAATGTAAATCACGACGCCACAGTGGACGGGAAAAGCGCCGAGAAAATCACATGAGCCGAGCCGTTTCACACCCATAGGCGGTACAGAAATATTTTC
The DNA here is from genome assembly GCA_948477245.1 of Thumatha senex. NCBI lineage: Eukaryota > Metazoa > Arthropoda > Insecta > Lepidoptera > Erebidae > Thumatha > Thumatha senex. The sequence goes on from OX419735.1 coordinate 13,670,628, forward strand.
CATTTAACTAACGCCGTTCGTGTCACACGACGTACTAACACGATTTGAAATTTATTTCCCGAACCGGCAGCGTAGTAGCAACACGATTGCGCCATACTAGAAATTGGAAGTGAAATAAAATTGCATCTAATAATAATTTCTGTGGAAGAAAACGCTGATATGTTTATTTTTGTACAGCAGGCAACTGCTGCTGTTCACTTGATTTGAGTGATTTTTTGTATTGAGATCGAGTTTTTTTTTCTAATTTGGAAAGGAAGCTAAAACTAACTTTTAAACTATCGCGTTGCATACTATCAGTATATTTGTTAATAACGGGGCTAAACGCGGTTATTCCACATACCTCAGGCACCAAAGGTATGTGGAATAACCGCGTTTAGCCCCTTTATTAACAAATATACTGATAGGAAGCTAAAACTTGCAATAAATGATTTATTTATTTATTGTACATAGAAGAACAGTATATGCTTAAAGTTACACACCAAGACGCTTATATGCTATGCTAACCTGAATATTTCTATGCTTGTCTTTATAGTACTAGCACCACCCATTTAAGTAACATAGATTAAGTGATACAATAAAATTAAAATTGTCAACATAATGTTTTCATAATGATAATTATTACTTTATTACCTCTATACAATCTTTACAAATTATCGTGTTAAGGTTTCATTCCAATACAACTAAGTATAGTTAGATGACGATAATGGAGGTCAATACACACAATCATGGGGTTGCAATAGAAATATTACGAAGCATACAATAATTTCAGTTTTGATTAGACTTAAATTTCAGTAAAAGTAAAGCATTTTCATTATTATTTACTCTACTTCTCTCCCACAGTCACTTTTAACACATTAGAATGACCTGGGTTCATAATCGATCGATTATTCTAAAGAACTTAAATACAGAAATAAATTACTGAAGAGTAAAAAAAGGTTCACACAAACTATAAATATTATGAAATCAACCTTCTAAAAATTAGAAAATAACCATTCTCTTCAACAATGACATATTAAAGTAGAAACATGTGGCATATGAATAGTATAACATTTTGGCAGCCGGGACCAACGGCTTATTGTGCCTTTGAAGGACGGAAACTCTCACAAATGTTAATACCGCAAACGGTCATTGTAATAAGCTTACCACCACCTATTACGTGGGTCTAGATACAAGAGATGAAATATGGGCGTATATTATGTTTGTACCTACCTTTCTAAAAAAATAGACGAATAAGTTTATGTATAATCTAAAATACCCTATGAATTTGAAGACAAAAGCTTAGAATATAGAGCATACCGAGAAGCTAATTAGAAGAACGCGTCAGGTCAGCAGCGCAAGTTCTGCATCTCTGGTGTTCCACAAAATCAAATCAGGCTATCTGCTACTGCTAGACAGTAGGCCAATTCACGCCACAACACACGGTCCTGCGCCTTCCGCATCCAGTCCTTCACTGCGACCTTTTCCAGGCCGTCGATCCATCTGGCAGGGGGTCGTCCTAACGTACGTTTACCGAATCGCAGTCTCCACTCCAGAACTCGTTTGCTCCACCGGCCATCGATTCTTCTACAGATGTGGTCAACCCATTGCCACTTTAACGTGTTGGTGTTCGAACCACACATACTGTTGTTATGCAAAATGTTCTCTGATTTTTGTCAATATTTGTAATAAAAGACGGTAAATTAATTGTCAAATTTCATAGCTCTAGGTCAACGGTACATACTTTATGAATTTTAATTACGTTCAGATTGTCAAATTTTACGTTTTTGCGACGCAAATGGCCGAATCTTTTTAAGCTATTGCATGGCTTTTATCGCGGGCTTTGAGCGCGGCGACCGAATCAAGAAATTCCGTAACGAAAAAAACCTAACACCCGAGCTCACACGAGCTGCACCGAGATCGTCCGAGCGTTCGCTTAACGTGTAGGTATGTATATGGTACGACTGTAAAAAAACCTAACACCCGAGCACGGATCGAGATGAGCTGTATAAATAATATTAATTATATTATATATTTATATTATATAATACCTACCTATTAATAATAGGTACAGTATAAATTAATAATAATAATTGCATAAGTTGATAAAAAATGCTATGCAATAGCTTTACCGTGGCAGTCCCCGAGTACCACATGTTTTTTTTTACATTACATTGATTTATTCACAGCTTGGACAACAAAGTGATCCCGTACGGGTTCTGTATTTTGCTTTTTCGTCCGTACCAAAAAGCAAAATACAAAACCCTTGCAGCATATAACCAGGATAGATCCTTATAAATAGGGTTCAGTAACCCTAAAATAGACTTCAATTTCACTCTAGCAACGATACGTCAAAAGGCAGATGCGAGCTTCAACTTATTTTTAATATGTAAAAGCGATAATATTATTCCACAAAACATATTGCCCTAGCACTTACAGTCAACGCTTTTCAGCGCTGATTTACAGTAACCACTATATCTAACACTTTTAACGAATAAAGTATACCCACGAGCTCTGCCGAGAATGGCGTGTTAACTTCACGCTGCACTCCATAATTTCTACAACGTTCATAAAAGCAGTAAAGTTTGGGTAAAACAAATTACTTTTGCATACATTTTCGTGAGCACAGCTTTTACTTAAATTGTTATTTCAAATTTACGTATAGAAAATTTTGGTAATTTGCCATTTAGCGAGAGATATTACTCCCTACATTAAGGGCAGGCCTATTATACCCAAGTTTCTTCAGATAATGTTTATCTGTTTTTATCTTGACAGAGACGAGTGCCGCACCAACGTGCCGAGTGTTGCCAACGTCCATATAGGGTACTACGGTAACCACTTTCCATCAGGTATGCTTGTATGCTACCTCAGGAGTTTAAAAAGAAATCTTATTTTTTTTTGACGTGGAAATCTCCTCTGTTGTCATGCCGGACTCGAATCGACTAAAACCACACGGTCCCTACCTGTCTTAACATTAAAATCTGATTGAATTCAAATATTTAATGCAACTGTGATTAGTTTTGGGGTTTTGAAACTTATCGATTAAACCGTATAAGATAATTTAGTAAAACTTGTGACTGAATACAAAAAATACAGATGGAAATCAATAAATTTCGAATATACATACATCTAATAAGGGATCTAGAGAATCTAGTCTAGCATGTGAAGCGCTCGTGGCCCCGCGGTCTCAGTGTTCTGTAAACGATCACTGAGTTACGCAACTTTCACTATGGCTGGTCCTCGGATGGGTGACCACTTTGTGGCATTTACATTTGCTAGCGTTTCCGTGCTTCGGAAGGCACGTTAAGCCGTTGGTCCCGGTTGCCAGTAAAATGGCAGTCGTTAAGCCTGGTTGAATGCCTTATGGGCGGCATGAAAAATTTCAACAGCAGGTAGCCACAACCTGCGTCTGTCTATTTCAACACGGCAATGGGCTCACCACCTATTCCGTGGGACAGGTAAATCCACACGGTGAAAAGTGGGCATATAATATGCCTCTGCCACCCCTTCGGGGATAAGGAGTGATGGATATTTAGGAACGTACGAAGGGCCGTATTCCAGAACGTTTATACTCAATTAACACATGAGTGTAGGTTTTATAAGGCAAAATCTAGCCTCAAGCGTTGATTGAGTATTGAGAAACGTTCTGGAGTACGGCCCTAAAAGTCTTTCTATCTATAGACAGTATTTTTTTCCTTTTTTTTTACACGGCGGCGTCTAGCCCAAAGTAAACTAACATAAGCTTGTGTTATGGGATCTAGACGACTGATAAACATACTTATATATTTCTAAATACATACACGTTATACATAGGAAACACCCAAATTCGAAAACAAACATTTGTGGATAGACAATTATTTGTTCCGACCCAGGAATCGAACCCGGGACCTCAATCGCGGCAGTTGCATACACTGCCACTGCGCCACCGAGACAGTCATTATTCTTTTATTAATTAATTACCATTTTTTTTCATTAATTTAGTACTTATAAAGTTATTAAAGATAGTAGACCATTTGCCATCGCCAATAATCTCCGAAAAATTGAAACTAGATTACTGTAAAACCTACAAAAATTTTCTTAGGTCTACGTAGTAAAGGAGTATAAATGAAAAAAATATTTACTATTTATAAGTAATTATACTCGGCAATGGGCTCACCACCTGTTATGTGGGAGAAAAATGTGGGCGTATAGTATGCCTCTGCCTACCCCTTCGGGGATAAAGGCGTGACAATATGTATGTGTGTTATAAGTATATGAGCTTCACGCAACGCTCAGCCTCACTCGTTACTCAGTAGTAGTCAGGTGCCGAAATCGAAGATTTGGAGACCGACAACTTTAAATCGATTGTGTTATGTATATACGAATTTGGAAAATTGTAATATCATTAAACAAAGCCCGCAAATAAATGCTCCTACGCTTTGTATTATTAACTTGTCTCGAGTTTCTTGCTATCTTGTTTTGGTTGAATGTATTTTATAAGATACCTTGGAGTTAAATGGGTGCACCATAGCCTCTTGTAGGAGGCACACAGAATGATGTATGTTTGAATATGTAAGGAGCAGTCAATTTGAATCACGCGGATATACTACATTTTGTACCTACAAAAATTAAGAACCCAAATAGATACGCATTTGGCCCTAAACTTTAGCTTCTAAATATATATGTAGTGTACCTAAGAACTCACCCTCACAATTTCTTACTCTAATTCGACTATTTGTATTCAGACGAATTCAAACATTTTCCACTATAGGTGTGGTACACAACTCCAATCAACTATAGGTTATGTGAATATAAAAAAGTAGCTACATTATCGTGTAATAGAGAGACTACAAAATTTAACACACACACTTATAAAACACATTCTTACTTATCTATACTAATATATAAAGTTGAAGAGTTTGTTTGGTTGAACGCGCTAATATCAAAAACTACTGGTCGGATTTTATAAATTCTTTTGTGTTGGAGAGTCCATTTATCGAGGAAGGCCCACGCCTACTCTGGAGAGCGGGGCAGTAATCATAAATGTCAACAAATCGGACAATTATTTATGCATTATTGTTTTGTACTTTGTCTAAGATTATTGTAGAATTTATAAGCGACGGGATTAGATAGATGATAGACGGGAATTAGAAGTATGTCACGCGCGAATTCGTGGGGGTAACTTTGTACTATTAGTTTTAGCGATTTATTCAGAAAGTACCTGCCGTCTTTCATGGTTTTTTCTCATTACAGGTAGAAAGTAATACGATCGATTGATCGATTTAATATAAATGAGCACATTATTGGCAAAGCAAAAGCTTTAGTGCATTACCATGTCGCACACACGAAGCAAACTTCAAAAGCAAATTGCACAAGAACGCTGCTACATTTATCTATGCTAGTTGAACGATGAAAGCTTCCATTACGAACGGTATCGGAATGGATAAGTGCACTTAAGGTGTTCTTTGGTTTGTCACTGCTGTTGTATGGCTCCATCTGTTATGTGGTTGATGGAGAGAGGAGCATCTTGTGTAAACTCAAACCTCCGCAGTGTATGAAATTTATTGGGATTATAACTTAACTATTTCATGGGATTTTACAGTGATAATGTAGACAAATATTTGATATTCGATGGTACGGCGATTGGACTATGTCCGTACCATCAAATATAATATATTTATCATATGCCTTTATACTAGATACTAGTTATAGTCATAATTTATAGTGTAGGGAAAGTCAGTCGATATACAAGGAACTGAATGGTCTAGCCAAACCATTTAGTTCAGTCGATATGGGCTGACGAACTAAACTATTTGATGAGAATTTACAGTGATAATATTGTACTGTAACTATCATTTCGCAGTATCCCTGACGGGATAGTCAGTGATACTGCGACAGGTCGCCAGGCTTCGCGATCCATGTATACTTCTTTTGTTTATTGGCTTCATATATGCACGTCTGGGTATCCATTTTTGTGTAATATGCTGTATTGCACTCTAGATTACATATATCAAATTAATGATATTTATCTTTTTACTAGAATGAAGTTTAGTAATAATTTTTGTTGTTGGGTAAGCTAAATCATACAGAAGTAATGAACAGATTTGACTACAGGTGTCGTTATGTTGTGTGAAAATTCCCACGGATGTTATGCCGGACACGTTTCGACTGAAACCACACGGTCGCTACCTATCTGTATCTATATTCTTGCATCGAGAGCCCTGAGTAACCTCGGAAGGATGTCCCAGGGTTCTTGATAGTGAGTACAGGTGTAGAGGCGCTTGTAGCTCCACGTGTCAGTGTAATGATCACTGGTAAGCGGTGTACGTTGAGTTAGTCCTACCTATTTGTGTATTACTATTTACGAGCGCTTCTTTGCTTCGGAATTTAAGGTGTTGGTCTTGTCTGTGCGGCTTGAAATTTTCAACAGCAGGGTACATAAAGTAATCTGTATGTTTTCAAACGCCAATAAGCTGACCATTACGTGGGAAGAAATACGGCTGGTGAAGTGTGGGCGTAGAGTCTGCTTTTGTATATTAAAATCTCGTCATTAAATCTCCTCTCTCTCTCTTTTGCAATGGATTCCATTAATAGCCAGAAATATGGAGTGCTGATGGAACATTTAAATAATAAATATTTCATTACACAATCAGCAACATTTGAGTTTGAAAATAGCACCATCGTTACTCCTATGACCTTTAGATATTATGAACCTCCCTTTAAATACATTCAAAGTGGCAATCAAGATCACATCTCTTCAAGAGGACATAGGAAATGATATTTAAATAATTATATTATATCATTAATGATATTTGCAGCTCTCGTAGGCCCGCTAACTTAGTGTTCTGTAAACGATCATTGCGTTTAGCAACTTTCGCTATAGCTGGTCCTTGGATGGGTGACCATCACCTTGTGGCATTTATTTTTGCGAGTGTTTCCGTGCTTCGGAAGGCACGATAAGCCATTGGTCCCGGTTGCCAGTAAAATGGCAGTTGTTAAGCTTAGTTGAAGGCCTTGAAAAATTTCAAGAGCAGGTCGCCACAGCCTGTTTCTGTCTATTTCAACACGGCAATGAGCTCACCACCTGTTACGTGAAATGCGGGCGTTTGCGAAAGTTGCTACCTCTTCGGGGATAAAGGCATGCCATTCTAATATTTTCTGCCTATTGAATTAGTTCACTTGGTTATTATTTTTAAATTGTAAGGTTTTAAAATTGTATTTAGAGAATTGGTGGTACATATTATTGGTATCTAATTTCTTTTGTCGTGGAAGCACATTAAATTAAAAATTTACAATATTATTCCGTTTCTTTGAACAGAGGTGCCGTGAAATAAAAGTCAGGGCACCTCTGTTCAAAGAAACGGAATTTGCTTCTTACAAACTCTTTCTATTGCCTTGCGGATCTGGCCGTAAATGTAAAATCTATACCTAAACTTTACGTTCATAAAAGTTACTTTGTGACCTATATGAATAAGATGTGAGGAGTCACGCGGATGGGACCGCGTGAGGAACTCTCGCATCCGCGGTAGCCTTCACGTCCGTCACATTGCAGACCAGTTGCAAGAGTTCGCCTTGGTATGGTCACATCTTGCGGCAACCGCCGGGCTACGTGGGAAACAAATGTTTGGCCATGTCAGCGCCGCCGGGTCCCGATAAGAGGGGAAGACATAAGACCAAGAAATGCTGGCTTGACGTCGTAAGGGATGACATGCGTGTCAATGGTCTCACTACAGAGGATGCCGACGACCGTGCGAAGTGGAGGAGAAAATGTAGGACGGCGGACCACGGGCGTCGCGAGATGCAACTGGGACAGACGCTCGGATGGTGATGATAAATAAAGATTTGATTTATTTTACTTTACACTAGTGGACGCCCCACGGTTTCACCCGCGTAGTCTATGTAGCCGTAGAAAATTGCAGCTAAAGTGTTGCGTAAGTTTTTTCTTATGCCATGAGCTATTTGCTATTAAAAGAAAGTAAAATAGGTCCAGTCGTTTCAGAAATGATCTCGAATAAATAGACAGACAACAATTTTGAAAACATGTTTTTTGAAGTAAGTACTATATTGTACTTTAATTATGCATTTAGTAAAAAGCTGTTAATTTGAAATTACAAACAGACATTTAAATTTTATTTATCTGTATAGATCTAATCTAATTTATTTATAATTCAATGATCAAGGATTACAAAGGCTCCTTGATGTTACACAAAGTACGATGAAATCCTTACACATGATGTTTAAGTTACAAATCTACAAAAGGCTTTTACATTCTTCTCGGCACTAGATTAATTTATCGCCTGCTTTGAAAGAAAGGTTTCCAAGAGATAATGTACATTAGAATGTGTTAAACTATTTTCATTACTTACTACATATGGTAGTATGAATAAATTGATGTTGCGTTTTAATTAATGAAAAGTTTGAAGCTTTATACAGGATGACCGATTTAAAACGGTCATTATGGTTAACTCTGAAAGTATAAGACATGGAAAGATCAGTTCTAAGGAACCATGTCATCAATTTAAGTGAAAAGAAAATATTTTATAAGTGAAGTGAAAAGTGAAAAATCTTTATTCATATAGGTCACAAAGTAACACTTATAAACGTCAAGATTATTGCTTCTACATTTACATTTACTGCCAGATTCGCAACGCAATAGGTAGAGCCTGAGGAAGAACCTAGCAATAAAACTCATGGCCACTGTTTTCTAACTGCCAGTAATTACATTAGTTTTATTTACATGATATTTGAACAAATTATATAGTAATGAGTCTTTACAAAAGAAACCAAATCAAATCAAAATGAGAGCGTTTCTAGTTGCCAGTTTTAAAGGTAGCTGTAATTGTGATTTTAATCTTGATATTTCATTATTTGCTTCGTGAAGCTCTTTTTCTAACCCTGAAAATTGCTGCAACCCAAAGTCATACTCTCTGCGACATTGGTCAAACCCATCTATCACAGATTGCAGCCTATTCTGCTCATCAATGGCATCACTATATTGATTATATAATATAACCAATTGGTTTTTAAGAGATTTTATTTAAAACTATTTCATTATCCTCCAACTCTTTGCTGTACTGGTTACATAATTGTTTGGAGGTCTGTAGTTCCTTCAGTACAATTTGTAACTTTTCCTCTGTCTGGCGAGCCAAGGCCCCACGGTCAGCCATTATTGTTTAGATTAAAAAATAAAACAAAACTAAAACAATCGTGTAACTAGACAATCGAGGTAGGAGGTCAGGTTAGGTATGATCACGCATTAACCAGTGCTATGTTCTACTTTTAAAACTGATAAATATAATAATCACTATGTTACTTTGATTCAAAAAATGAAATAAATTAAATTTTACGTGAAATTGAGATCAAATACAGTATTTTTTACCTTACAAATCCGTTGTCAAACTACCGGTAATCTTCATACAATTAGTACTGTACATCCAGCAATTTCACACCAAAAAACACTAAAATAATACGTAATGATACCTAATTACACTTTTTATCTTTATATTAGGTGGCTATTATAATAAATGGTATTATAAATGTAATTTTATTTAAATAAAATTTGGGACAATTCAAAATCAGCTGTTAACGATAGTGTTGCCACAGAAGAAAGCCGAAAAGTCACTATAGTTTTAGAGGTGCCCATACTGACCGTTTTAAATGGGCCATCCTGTTTACTCCATAAATAAGTAGGAAGTATTATGTTTTGGTCGCAAGACGGTATTGCGGCCAACAATGAGTTCTGCATTTCTTGAAACTAATATTTTACGATTGATATGTTTTATTTTTAAAATACCGAAATATCTTAATTTTGTGATAATGGAATCTCATTCGAATTGCGCCTATGGTTTTCATGAGCAAAATTTGCGTTTGATCAGACGTGCAGGTATGAAGCGATTAACAAATCTACAGGCAGCGAAAGAAGTATGCTTGGATCGCGAAACCTGGCGATCTGTCCTTTCTGACTACCCCGTTAGGGATACAGCGTGAAGATAGTTAGTTAGTTAAAAATTTCAAGGTATTGATCTAAAAGGTTTAAGATTCATAGAAAGTGAAGAAACATCGAAATTACTGTAAAATCAAAATGTACGTATGTGGCTTAAAAGAATTATGCAAAGAACATAAAAACAAATCTCGACTTTGTTTTATACTATTAATAGAGAAATGTATGTTTTCATCATCATCAACCTCGTTATGAAAATGAAGCAAATTTAGCAGGATATTACTCGATTGCGAGACCTGTTTTCATCACTCTTCAAAGAGGTTTATATATAAATCAAGATGAGTGTTGAAAGTTTTATACGAAATTTGCTGGAGTTCTGCAATATTAATAATTCTATGTGATGAAATACGAGTACTTTAGATACTTACAGTAAACAACACATTTGCTTTTAAAAGATGGTTATTGTGTTGATTAAAACGTGAATCTTTTCATTTACATTTATATTGTCACGCCTTTATCCCCGAAGGTGTAGGCAGAGGCATACTGTACGCCCACATTTTGCCGTATGCATTTAAGTCCTAGACAGGTGGTGTGTCCATTGCCGTGTTGAAATGGACAGGCGCAGGCTGTGACGACTTGCTGTTGAAAATTTCAAGCCGCCCATAAAACCTTCAACTGGGCTTAACGACTGCTATTTTACTGGCAACCGCGACCACCTGCTTAACGTGCCTTCCGATACACGGTAACGTTGGCATGTATATGCCACAAATTGGTCATCCATCCAAGGACGAGCTATAGCGAAAATTACTTATCGCACTGATCATTTACAATACACTGAGTAAGCGGGCCACGAGCGAAATATTTCGTTTAACGCCTTTAATAACAATTAAAGACCTTAACTCCGAAATGAAATGTCAAAAGTACGCGGATTCCCAGATGTGCATGTACGAGTATGAAGCGATTAATGAATCCAGAGGAAGAGAAAGACGTATACATGGATCGAGAAGTTTAGCGATCTGTTCTCTCTGACTACCCCGTCTGGGATACAGCGTGAAGATAGGTAAGTTAAGTTAAAGAATTTAAGGCAATATCTAGCGCGGTTTTGCTAAACCCTATAGACAAGCGGCCCCCCCTTGATTAGTCGCAAGGACAGTTATCAAACGAAACACAGGCTTCCTTCCTGTTGGTTCCTGTTTATATAATAGAGTATCCAGGAAGGAAGCCTCGTAATAACGTTTTGTCAGAAACATTTTTAAAAACATTATAAAATTAGTATTGGTGTCGGCAAATTATGATATACGATAAGTGCACTAATTAGGGGCCGAGTAACTACCATTATGTATATTAAAACTCATAATACTTTACCAAAATGAATCCTATTTAGCAAGTAGTCACAGATTTTTTTTTTGTGCATTCTCAGTAGCTTTCAAGCCTGGGGTTTTTAGCATTGTTGGGCGCGGCTGCCGTTTGACCTCCCAAACCGGTTAAGGTGCCAGCGACATTGCCTTGCCTGTTGTGCAGTAACCCCTAACAGATGAGGTAGCTTAGGCCTCGGAAATCTTGGTGTGGCAAAGGGGAAGAATACTGTCAAATAGTTCATTGTAGAGGGCGCCAAATGCTTGTTACAAAGCAACTGTCAAACTTCGTACTATTTCGGTCGAAATACGCGTTTTTAATTATTTATTAAAGAATGAGTCGCTGTGTGGCTTATAAATGTAACTAATTTTTCCTTTTTTTTAATACTTCCTTTAATTCATCGACTAGCCGGGTAGAATAAATGTTGTAAAGCTTTCCACTACAAAAAAGAAACTTTGAGCAAAAACAAAACGCAAGATGAAGCAGGCTATATGTTTTGCTATGAAACAAGACATTTCAGAGTACTCTACATAAAAGTTTTGCGCGTTTTCTTCCCCATTGGTCGTTGATATTATACGTCTGTATTGTACGTCATCTTAAATGACAGTTAGGCATTGGCGTACCCCACGGATCAAAGAATCAATTTGGGAGGAGAGCGTTGGTATTTTTGACCTTTGTATACCACGTTGGACGGAACGGATTTATTTTAATTAAAGTTTTCCTTCTCTACGCAATAGGTATGATTGCGAAAGTTTCCCTTACGTCCGCCATAGGATAAATATTAAACTTTGACCGACCGAATACGTAACGTAGTGATACTCAATATGGCAGGTTTGAATGAAATTGTCAGCGTTAAGCTGCAAAAGGGCGTGCTCCGTTGGTATGGACACGTCCAACGAATGAGTGAGGAAAGATTGACGAAGAATATATATTGTGCTACTTACATATGAAAACCACGTGAGCAGATTGTAAAAAAACGGAAAAGTCAAAAGTACTCGGATACCCAGACGTGCGTGTATAAAGCGATTGATGAATCTTGAAGAAGCGAAAGAAGTATGCATGGATCGAGAAGCCTGGTGATATGTCCTCTCTGACTACCCCGTCAGGGATACAGCGTGAAGATAGTTTAGGTTTATTTTTTCATTCGATTAATTACGTATTTGAAGACATATTGATTGAAATTGCTTGAATACATCTAGGTTGCCAAAGTATTCGATACCAATAAGATATTTCACAAGGTCGTCCGAGCCCAGGTGGTTGGCCTTGGTTCTACTAGTGGTTCACTATACTGACGGAGGGGACTGTATGAGTCCAGTGTACTGTAAACTGTATGATAGCACCTGTAGAGAAATTGACATTAATTGACAGGTTCCAAAACCCAGAAGCAGAAGGGAAACGACACCGGGATCGATAGGTCTAAAAGTTAGATTTTCAGAGACAGAAGAAATTAATTTTATCTGAATTATTTTTGTAAGTGCCTGGTTATGCCGCAGGATTAATAAGGCAGCTAAACATTATTGTCATGTCAAATTTAAACCTACCTCCATTTTTAGGGTTGGACTAAGTGAAACCATTTGTTTTTCTCCGTGATGGACCGGCGCGCTCGTTGGCAAAAATGTCCCTCATAAATATTTTTTTGTTGTTACAATTTTTGCTTTATTTATACCTACTCTTATGTGGTGTGATGTGTGATATTCATGGTAATTTATGATGGTAATATTTTAATAATATTATTGTGTATCATTAAATTTTCATAATTATTCTTTTAAAATTAATAACTATCTTCACGCTGTATCCCTGACGGGGTAGACAGAGAGGTGGGATCGCCAGGCTTCTTGATCCATGCATACTTCTTTCGCTTCTTGTAGATTCATCAATCACTTCACACACGCAAACTTACTTTTGACTTTTCCGTTTTTGAACTAAATATTAAAAACTAGTATAGTTATTTTTTAAATATTCTTAACTGATTGAAGGCCTCTGTTGAAATTTCTATCAAGTCAACCGCTATATCATTTAGATACACATTTACTGAGTACATATTATACTTAAGTCATTCTCACGTTGGAGATCATGGTGAGAGCCATTGGTCTCTTACTCCCAAGTGGGAAGCCGCTAGCTCCGTCTCTAGGTGATTAGTAACGAAATATTTAGTATCCCTAATTTTCAATACTTCTTTATTTTACGCTTGTTTTATGGGATTTAGACAACATGGACTCTTAAACTACTTAACTGATTTTAATCAAATTTTCACACCGTGTGCAGTTTGATCCAATTTGAAAGATAGGCTATATATCATCACGCTACTACCCTGGAGAGCGGAGTAGAAGTCATAAATGTCTACAAATCGGGCAAATTTTTATGCATTATTGTAGAATTTATGAGCTACGGGATTAAATAGGTGCGATGGGAGTTGGAACTATACCACTGATAAAGCCGTGGGGGTCATCTAGTACTTATATATTTCTAAATACATTCATATTACACATAGGAAACACCCAAACTCCGAAACAAACATTTGTAGATCACACAAATATTTTTTTCGACCCAGGTATCGAACCCTGGACCTCAGTTTCAGCAGTCGCATGCAGTACCACTGCGCCACTGAGGCGGTCAAATGTCTTTTAATCTATGTCTTTCGATTCTTTGACTCAATGAGGCACTATATCTTATATGTGCGTGTTGATCAAGTGAGTGCTTAAATACTGCCTAGACAGTATATTGTTTTGGTTGTTGTCAGAAAATTTATATTTACTCAGTATAGAATAAACTAATAAGATAATGCAGCTACGTAAAGTAACTGATATGAAGGTATGAAACTAATGAAAGCGCCTCGAGCACATACTCGGCGTTAGTTATCAAAGTTAATTTTCTAGTTTGCCGACTTAGTTTACTTCGTCAATCAAGGTTTAAAGTTCTAACCACAGTGTTAAGACGTAGTATTGGAAATTTTAAGTGGATGTTATTTGGAAATTGGTTCCGGGACGGCTTTCAGTCGTTATCAAACTTAATCTAATTTGTCTTTGTGACTGTGAATTATTAGTTAAGGTAATTTCGAGAGAAGTTTAATCAGTAAGTTTAATATTGGCATAAAATGTGTCGATAAATTGTCAAAGCAATTATTATGCTTAATTTCTCATAAATGTTTTATAAAGTTATAAAAGATAATTTGAATCGAGACGGGGACCTTTGCCTAATGCAATGTTCCAGGGCAATGTTCTAGCTACTGAACTACCCGAACCGTAACGAAACAAGTTGAAATTCTTCACCATATTAAAATTTTATAAAATGTGTCTGTAGTATACATAGTATGACTTTTTATTGAACTACTTCAATGACTTTTTATTGAACTACTTGAGGGGATCAAGGGGTTGGGAGGTCAGACAATAGTCACTCCAAAAATGCCGAAAATCAAGAGCGAAACAGTAGCTGCTCTTAGCGGTAAAAAGTAAACCCCAGGCTCCATATTAAGGTTGGTTTAAAAAGCATCTGGGAATATCAGAATAATAACAGCTGGCCAGCGCAGCTTACGACGTAGCTTGACACTCCTCTTGAAAAAGGACCTCCGTTAGGTCCGAAACTAGTCGGGCTATCCCGAAATTCACACGTGCGTAAAACCGTAGTTTTTAAAAACTTCTGAGAATATATTTAGATTAACAAGTTTGACTGTATATCATAATACCCTATCAGTGACATTCCTCTGCCAGGTTTTGTGCAATCTGACAATATAGTGTACATTATGATAATTATGAATATTTAGTTATATAGATTTTCCCCTGTATAAGTCCACGGTGATGGCGATAGGCTTGCCCTATATTACTTAGGACCAACAAAACTATAATTTAAAGTTTGGGTGTGTTATTACCTCTGTCCTCCTCGGGGATATAGGCGTGATTATATGTAAGTATGTCTCTCATAGATATGGAACGTGGTTATACTCTTAAATGACGATTAAAATATAGTGAATAATTTCAACTTGTATCAGTACGGTTCGGGTAGTTCAGTGGCTAGAACATTGCCCTAGTTATGCAAAGGTCACGGGTTCAATCCCCGTCCTGAAAGAAGTTGTATTCTATCACTTAAATAAAAATGTATTTTGACATATCTTTTGAAACAAAAGTACACTTAAATGTTGTTTGGCACGGCTTAATAGTAAATTGCTACCTACCTTCACGCTGTTTCCCTGATGAGGTAGTCAGGTTGAGATTGAGAGATATTTCTTATCTTGACAGATTGCTCAAAGAACTAAAGCTAAAAACCATAAAACAAGGCGATGCAGATGAACAAATAAAAAAAAATGTTCGAATTGATTGGGAGTGTATCCGACTTCTACGCAAGAGGTTGTGGGTTAGATTCCCACCCAGGATATAATTTAGTGTAATGAGCACGATGGTTTATTCAGTGTCTGGGTGTTATTTATCTATAATATGTATGTGGGCGAATATTTCATTTCGAGCAGATTTGACGTTTTGGAGATTAAAAAAATAAATGCACATATTCATGTTTTTTTATGAATTTTTCGGAAAGAATTTAAAAATAGAAACTGAATTTTATGAAAGGCCCAGCAATTACTCTTTTCTGCTAAGAGTTATAGTTATAGACGTTTCTTTAAAAAAAAAAACCGTAATGAGATTTCCCAGATTCGGTAATTAGATCTCGAGATATGGTAGTGAAATAAATTAAAATGGTAATTAGAAATAAAATCAAAGGTTAGAAAAATAACCTTGACACAGGACTGGAGTAACACCTGACGTCCCTTACGGTCCTTAGGATTACATCTTGATGCATTCCTCCTCGCGCCATCACGAGAGTGACCGATGTTCTACAGAAGTGGTCCTAGGACCGATCCCTGGGAAACACAACACTTCTCTCCATGCCAGCCCTAGCTTTGGTAAGCTATGGCTTTCTCGGAAAGATAAGCCCCGACAATGCACTAGACGCAGGGACGCACTGTATAAAAATGAGCGTCTTCTTAAAGCATTTCCAGGGCAAGGCGTTGACTATGTCATGAGACACCGCCATGACTACCTCAACTGCGATGACGCTCCTTCCGCGAGGACTTCAACACGCATGATAGCGTCATCGAAGGAGCATTGAAACCAAACTGCTTATGTACAAGATCCCCATGACTGTGACATATGCGACGTAGTGCTCTGCAATGATACGCTCAAAAAGCTTGCATACCTCGTCGAGCAATACGAGCGACCAATAGCCGTGAGGCGAGGCCGCTAGCCGCCCTCGTTTTGAATAAGGATCAATTTCCCCGTATACTACACCTTGGGAAACCAGTCTTTAGTGAAGGATGAGCCAAAACCTTAATAGTCTAAGTTCATTGAGATCCAGGAGTCATACACACCCACAATGCTATCGGGTCCGGAGTGATTCTCTTGCGGGGCTTAGCCGCAGCACCTATAGCTCACTTTTAGTGACTGCGGACACGTCGTTCTCGACGTAATTCCTAACATTGGCTGGGGTTTGGGCCAGCGGATGGCCTTACCATTCCAGATTCTCTAGGAGCTATTTTCGGGCCAATTTCTTGGGCAGTTTAATAGTCTCCTAGAGGGACCTTTCGGCACCCTTGTAACACTTATGTGCTCCGTCACTGGGGCCTCAGTGCCTGGTGTACCGATAGCGGAGATGCACGGTACGTGCACATTGCGATCTGCACCGGAAATCAGGCCTGCACGATAGCTGCATTCCGGAGAGCCCTTGATTTAGGCGTTTGACAGTCCAATATATGCCGAAGTATTTAGGATAGCCAGTGTGTGGCTAGTTGGAGGAGAAACGTCCAACTAAATATAACTATGGACGAATAACGACCTCTCCTTACACCACATGCCAACCCTGGATGCGGCGTGTGCGATCAGGGGTCGCAAACGATACATCTACGATCGAACCGCGCACACGCCCACACAAAGGTGGTTATATTTTTCCGGTCACGGATTGGCCACCCAGACCGCCGAAGTTCTCCCCCTACCAGTGGTTTTTCGGGAGCCTCAATTGTCACCCCCAGGCGTTGAAATTTTCCAGGACCGGGACGAAATGCGTTAAGAATGACGTCTTGCTCAGCGAGCCATAGTTCGAATTGATATTGCTCACAGGTTGGCGAGAAATAAGCGGCCAGGATAACCACTCCGCTGCAATCAGCTGCAACGCAGCATCGGCTCCTAGCAATAACAAACGTTATAGAACCTAATAACCTCTCGTCATCGCAATCATGTTACGCAACTAGTTGTAAAAGACGAGTTTTCCTTCTCATTGATTACTACTTGCGGTAGGCGAATGTCCACTGTGCAATGCTTTGGCACAGGATATCCTGAGCAGCAGAGCAGTGGTTTAGATTCACCTGTAGGATGCGGATAAGTTTGTCCATTTATAAACCTCCATTCCCCCATCCTGTCATGGACGTGGCCGCTCTTCACCGGTAACAACCACGATGATAATTAGATTTTGGCTTTTATTTTCAACATTTCTTGCATTTCTAACAAAAATCAAGATGTTTTAAAGATTGCGCCTAACGCAGGCCTATGTAAATTAAACGAAAAAAATTTAACATTTAAAAAAATACATATTTAATGTGTTATTTATCGTCCGCCATGCAATATGCACGAAATGAAATATTTACCCATGTATTTAGAAAAATATAAGTATGATTTTCAGTTATCTGGTTACCATACTACAAGCTCTGCCTAGTTTTGGAATCAGACGGCGTTGAATTTTCAGAAGTTTTCCCAACGATATTTATTTACTAACTATTTGTTTAAAAAAAATCTAATCGACTAAAAGTAACTTGTTCTGATACTATGAAACTTAAAAAAACAACAAAAATATCTAAAGAAACTTTAGAAAATGTTATCACAGTACAAATTTAGATAACAATAACTTTCAAGCAACAGTTTACTTAAAACTTTCCAACGAATAGTTTATTCATTTCTATTCTTTAGTTAAACAATGTTATGTTATCTTGAGACTTAACAAATTTTCACGTTGGAGCGAGTATTTCTATTTAATTAAAAGTTGTGCTTCTATGCCGTTGGGATCCAATCGCGTCGGCTTGTGCTTTGTACCAGATGATGAATGGAAACCTTACTGCAACGTTTTGTAACAATGTAAAAGAAATGTTCAAGTATTTTATCCTGCAACAAATTACGCAAGTGTACCTATAGTACTTATAGTTCTATACACATATATAGGGTTGTCGCATTTTTTATAACTAATATGTACTTGTAATTGGAATAAAAAACAAGTTTTGTTCTAAAATTGTTGTGTAAAATTTGTAATGCACTATATTTAAGAGAGTACGTAGAAGTTATGGTAGACCGAGATTTAAATACGAAGAACACGTGATAAGTTTGTTCAAAAACGGAAAGCTTAAAAATACTTGGATACCCAGACGAGCGAGTATGAAACGACTTATGAATTTTATGAATTTAAAGAAGTATGCATGGATCGCGAACCTTGGTGGTCTGTTCTATCTGACTACCCCGTCAGAGACGCTGCGTGAAGATCGATTGATAGATTTTATACTGGAATTTGAATGTCAGTATTTTTCAGTGATCTTTTCTACTCGAGATTTCTTCTTAAAAATAATAAATCTTAATCTTAATAATATTATAAATGCGAAAGTTTGTATGGATGTTTGTTACTCTTTCACACAAAAACCACTGAATAGATTTTCGTGAAACTTTACAATTATATAGCTTATACATCAGAATAACACATTATATCCCGGGAACAAGTTCCTGTGGAAAACAGGAACGGGAAATCTTCTCTACCCGAGAGAAGCCGCGGGCGTCAACTAGTAAGATATAAATCATTACGCTTTGTCCCGAGAGGGTAGGCATACTATACACCAACATTTTATCAATTGTATTTGACTCTCGCAATGGGTGGTTAACCTGTTGCCGTGTAGAAGTGGAAATGGGTTGATTGTCACTACCTGCTATTGAAATATTTGCTAATTTTCAACTTGTTCTTAACGACTACCATCTTACTAGCAGTTGGGAGCAACACGACTGAACGTTTCTTCCGAAGTACACCACTAGCCACATACTAGTCACCTCTTACAGATCTGACATATCGTAAGTAGTTTAAGATAGTGATCATCTCCAGAACGCAAGAATACCAAGCGGGGCTACGACTAGTAGCTGATATCCTTCGCCCGCGTGGTGAAGTTTTCCTATTTGAGATTTCGTACGCAGCCCTAAACTTTTTGAAAATCAGATATAGCCCATGTTACTCACGAAGAATGTAGCTTTCTAATGGTGAAAGAATTTTTAAAATCGGCCTAGTAGTTTCTGAGCCTATTCATTACAAACAAACTTACAAATGTTTCCTCTTTATAATATTAGTATAGATATAGATCTATGTCTAACATAATTTAGTTTATGTAAAATACAAGCAGCTTTCTGTACCTGTAATCTGAGCATTCTACAGAATTATTAAGTATTTCAGAATAGTTTCTTCAAGCAATATTCGCTATAATACAGGGTGTCGCTGTGTTCGGTACTTTATATTCAAGTCACGCTGTCTACCCTTTTCTTTGCTAAATTTTCACACAAGGCGGTGTGAAATTCTCGGAATGATTTGATTGAAACATGCAGTGTAACACGTTTCAAGTTTGTGTCAATGTTACGAATGGAGTGAGTAAAAAAGATCGTCAAATGTTGAATAGGAAAACCCATATAGGGTTGCCCACAAACCTAACTTTATTTTTTTTTACTTTTAAAAAACTATTTTTGTTGTTGTTTTTTTATGTACTGTATGTAGCAACATAACATTTTTATTTACCGTATTAAATTTTTCATTTATTTTAAATTATAACGTATAAATACTAGAGTTCTTAAAGATGATTGGATGTTTGTAACTCAATCACAGTATTACCCCTGAACCGAGTTGGGATACACAACAAATTCCTACGGGACACGGGTTCTGGAAAACTTCACTACACAAACGGAGCCGCGTATCAACTGGTTATTTTATATCGATTCTTTCTTTCTCTACTAATGTTATCTATAAAGAATTACTTTTAAGACCACCCATTATACAGTCAGGTCCAGAGAAATCTCACACCCAGTAATTTACATTTTAAGGGGAGAGACTTCTTTGGAACTGTTCATAATTTCATTTATAGAAGTATAGTCTTTACTAAAGAATACTGTATGTATCAATAAAAAATAATCTATCTAATAATAGAATAGAAAGCTCTTGAAAGACGCTTAGGTAAGTGTAAAATAGCAAAGGTAGTTGCTGTCTCTGTCCTTCAACTATGTGGAAAAAGTCCTTAAGGCATTTATGTATTTTTGAATACACTCTGTATTTTAATACATTCTGTATTTTTTTCTAAATACTTTTTCCAGAGTAAGAACAGTTACCTAATATTTTTTATTTCTGTACCTTCGATATGGACGATTTCAAAAAGTTGTAATTCAACGTAATAAACAGTAAAAAATGTAAAGGTTTTCCTTGTTGGTATTAAAATTAATGGGTTTTGTAAAAAACTACTTACAGGGTTCTATACAAAACCCATTAATTTTAATACTAAAATCTACTTTGTGTAATGGAAAATGTTATAGTGCGCAGACGGCATTAAAAGCGATGCTAAGTTGTGTATGGTGACCATAAAGTGATGTGTTCCGGAAACTATGGGCGATACGAGTAGGACTGCGGCAGACGGAAACCATTTCCAATGTTTAGTGGATGAGGCGTCTCGATAACACTTGGTAAGAAATGTATCTACAGGAATATCGTGTAAGAAGGCACTATATGACAATGGTAGTAAAAACAATACTAAACACTTCAATACTGAAACAGATAGATGGTTATGGTCACGGAAAGCGTATATAGACTACTTTAGAAGTATAAACAAACATGTCAGGTACATATAAGCGCGATTAACCTTGAATTTGCTTGACATTTCTGTTTGTTATGCTGATGCAATCCATTCAAGATGCCAAGCAAATTGAAGTTCAGGGGCACTGGAGACTTTTTTTTTGCTTTGGGACCGGCTATTTAATCAAAATAGAGATCTACCGAAGAAGTTCGTGCCGAAGAAGGGTTTTGTAGAGGTACTCTTTTGATGGTATATGTGGTGTCGTAGTATGCTTTATCGAACTAATGCTAGTCTTTATTATATTAAAGAAATGAGTAGTCGAATGATTGTACTTGTACTACGTTGGTTTGTATCTGTAATCTAACTGATATGCAGCTATAAACTATCTATTTTTTTATTTATAACTAGGTTCCTAGAATGGTTGGTATGTGTATGTACCAACCATTTTTGAAACCTAGTTACAAGTTTTAGTAGGTATGTTTTAATATATGTCGAACAATGATGCACGGAAAAAATGCAAGAGTTTATGTGGCATCATATCTCTGCATTATTGTATATTTAAGTTGTATAATATAAATATTGACTGACTCTGTGGCGCGGTGGGAGTGTTTTTTTTTATATTGGGACTAATCCCTCCCACATTCCCATGGGAGTGTATCCGACTGCTACGCAAGAGGTCCCGGGTTCGATTCCCGGGTCGAAACAAATATTTGTGTGATCCACAAATGTGCGTTTCGGAGTTTGGGTGTTTCCTATGTATAATAGGTATGTATTTAGAAATATATAAGTATGTTTATCAGTTATCTAGATCCCATAACACAAGCTAATATTAGCTTACTTCGTGCTAGATGGCGCTGTGTGAAAAGTGTCCCACAATATTTATAAAAAAAATATTTATTTATTAAAAAAAAAACGGTTTTCGAAATTGGGAAAAGGTCGAAATAATTAACTGTCGTCATTCACAATAATAATAATACCCCTCGAGGACAGTCGTTATCTTTTATAGGATTAACGCAACCCTATGAGGGCATAGTAGATTCGCTTTTTGAGTCATCCACTTTCTGATATCAACAAAAAATGTATCAGAAAGTTATTGAAAAGCTCACATCCACAGGGCAGCTTGTGGCGAGCTGAATGTGCGTGGCTACACATCGGTCCCGATTCCTCAGAGTTTTGTTGCCCTTCTGCACCAGTTAGGATTTAATGGCCTAACGGGAGAGCAGTGAGAGTGCTACTCCCGAGAGTGCAGCAAATCTCAACTCTGGCTTGCCTTAATTGGCCGGTCAGAGGGAGGGAGCCAGAGCTATATGCTCGGGGGTGGAAGTGTCATTTTCAAGGGCATAACTACGGGGAAGCCCGCTCCGGGCCTGTCCCGCGAAGGTGAAACCGGCGCCGCACCGCTCGACACCCCAAGCCGCTCACACCGGTGTTGCCTCCTGTCGCCTTACAGGCTTATCTTGCCTATGGCGATTGTATAGAGGGCCCATCTAGTGAGTTGGCAAGTCACCGTCTGCCAATATTTTGATGATATTATATTAAAATGGCAGACGCAGTTTTCATCCATAGTTCAAGTCACCCAGTACATTTAACCTCCAACTCAATAGCCCAATAGTAGTTAGCATATTGTACAATAGTTTAACTCCCATTGGAGATGGTCCATTACCGTTCTTTTACATAAGGCGGACGTGGATTGTCTGCAGTGGGGGTCCCATTCCCTGTTACATTAAAATTCTCAAAGGGCCTCTGCGTGTTGGACCACTATGTCCCCATGTAAGCCTACCAAAAGACCGGGTATCTTCGTAAGAAAAAAAAAGGAGATACCCGAGAAGAAGAGACAGATAATAATAATAGCTACACCGACTGCTGCTGAGGCGTCGAGTTCTAGTTCCAGTGACGAATTCTTCTCTCCGCCGTCGTCACCACCACCAGCGCGGCGGCGTGGGAGAGGCCGGCCACCGACTCGCTTGGCGCCCCGAGGCCCACCGGCTTCGAATAGGGCTCCCGCTACCGGTGGTGATGTGCGCCGCATGCGATGGACTAATTCGATAAATGAAAACGTCATGCGGGCATATTTTGTGGCTACAGAGGGGGGAACTAACCTTACTGCGTACCGTAGTCGGCTATTAACTGTGTTTCAGGATCTTGAACCAGCTGTTAACGTCTCGGCACAACGATTATCGGATCAGGTGCGGGCTATTCAACGTTGTAAAATGTTGGAGAGTACTGTACTTGAGCGGCTACGTTCTGAGGTACGAAATAGTCTTGACTGTCCAACTTCATCACAGGTTATAAATTCATCGGTAACAAACACAACACACAATAATGAAGTTGTTGCAGTTGAGGTTATATCCGTAAGTATCCAGTGTAATGATAACTTAAGGAGTGCATTGGAGGATGCGATTCTGGAATTTCGATCTATGAGTCCAGGCTGTAGACCTAGCCTACCGCGTTTGCCTATGCATAAACGGAATATGGCCTTGGTGTGTGCTCTAGATTCGCTATTACCTGATTATTTGGATAATAGTGAAGACCTTGGTGATACGCACTCGATTCTATACTGTGCGGCCGTTGCAGCATGTAGAGTAGCTGAAGTAAAGTTTTTAGAAAAGAAACTTGCTTCTTCTCCTAAACCTGCTGTACCAGCTTGGCAGTGTAGAATTGAGCGTCGTATCGCTCGGGCTAGGGCACTCATTGTGAAGCTAATCGGCTTTAGATCGGGAAACACTCGTCCGAGGGTCATGCGCTTTGTGAAGAAGGCGTTTTCAGGCACTAACATCACGCCTCCAGAATATGTGAGAACGTCATGTATCACGGAGCGCATTGACTTTCTGAAGCAGAAAGTTTGTGCATGGGCAAACCGGATTGGCCGTTATAAGAAACGCGTAGAGCGATATACCCAGAACCGCATGTTCCAAAAGGATGAGAGGTGGGTTTATCGACGATGGGAAAACCCCAATTCAGGTGTGGATAACGGACCGCGACCAAATGCTGATATTACAAATGCATTTTGGCGTGGTATTTGGTCGAGGCCCGTTAGTCATATTGAAGGTGAATGGATGAGAGATGTTGAACGAGAATGTGAATCTATACAGGCAATGGAGTTAATTAATATATTAGAACAGGATGTAGCAAATGCAGTCCGTTCGTTGCCAAACTGGAAATCAGCGGGACCAAACGGACTGCATAATTTCTGGCTAAAGTGGCTCCGTAGTTCACATTCTCGTTTAGCAACTCAATTCCAGTCGTCTGTAGAGTCGGGCTCTCTGCCCGATTTTATAACAACTGGAATAACCCACCTTCTCTATAAATCTGGCGATCCTTGGTATGAGGCAATGGAGAACAGACCTTTGCTATCCAGGATGTCGTCAGACTGTAACAAATGGCTTGCCTATTGAGCGGGGCATATTCCAGGGCGACAGTCTCAGTCCTTTATGGTTTTGTCTAGCACTGAACCCTCTTAGTACTATACTAGAGAGTTCAGGGCTAGGCTTTCAGTTGCGAAGAGAAGGTCGAGTTATATCCCACCTGCTTTACATGGACGACCTTAAGCTATTTGCCACCACCAAATTGGAACTGATAGAACTATTGAAGTTAACAAAATCCTTCAGTAGTTCTATTAGAATGGAATTTGGCGTTGACAAATGTGCAGTCATGCATGTAAAGAAGGGTGGGATTGTGGAGTCTGAAGGTGTTGAGCTTTCGGATTCCATAATACTCAGATCTCTCTCCACTACTGAGACCTATAAGTATCTGGGTATATCA
The DNA here is from genome assembly GCA_948477245.1 of Thumatha senex. Lineage (NCBI taxonomy): Eukaryota > Metazoa > Arthropoda > Insecta > Lepidoptera > Erebidae > Thumatha > Thumatha senex. The sequence goes on from OX419735.1 coordinate 13,695,473, forward strand.
CAGGCATTAGGAATTAACCAATCTGGTCTGAAACAAACATTGAAGGAGCGATTCTTTGGCTGTCTGAAAAAAGTACTGAAAAGTCTTTTATCAGGCGGTAATAAAGTGCGTGCCTTCAATGGGTGGGTCATACCGGTCCTAATATATTCCTTCGGTATACTTAGATGGACTCAGACTGAATTAGATGCCCTGGATAGGAGAGTGCGGTCCCTGTTGACCACATTTCGAATGCATCATCCTCGTTCATCAGTAATGAGGTTGTATATCCCTCGGAAGTGTGGAGGTCGAGGCTTTTTAAATGTCAAGACCCTCTATAACCGTGAGATATGCAACCTCAGAGAATATTTTCTCAATGCTGACACGAGGTTGCATCGCGATGTGGTTGCAGTGGATAATGGACATACCCCGCTCTCGTTGGCTAAAGAGAATTGGCATAAACCTATAGTACTTGGTGTTACTGATCGCAAGGAGGTATGGAAGAGTAAGGAGCTGCATGGTCGTTTTTATCAGGCCTTACACAGGCCTGATATAGACTTCAATGCATCAGTATCTTGGCTACGATTTTGTGATCTCTTTGGAGAGACTGAAGGGTTTGTTTTTGCAATTACTGACGAAGTTGTAATGACAAAGAACTACAGGAAGTATATCCTGAAGGATGGTACGGTAGACATCTGTCGGGCATGTCATCGTCCCGGAGAATCCCTTAGGCATATTATTTCTGGTTGTTCGAGTCTTGCAAACGGTGAGTATTTGCATCGACACAACCAAGTAGCCAAGATCATTCACCAGCAACTTGATCTTAAGTACAATCTTGTTGATTTAGAGGTACCATACTATAGATATGTGCCCGACCCAGTTCTCGAAAATGGTCATGTCACATTATACTGGGATCGATCTATTATCACGGACAGGACTATTGTCGCCAATAAGCCTGACATAGTGGTAATAGATCGATTAGAACGCCGTGCAATTATTGTTGACATCACCATACCTCACGACGAGAACCTCATGAAAGCCGAGGTAGACAAACAAAAGAAATATTTAGACTTGGCTCATGAGGTTGTCGACGTGTGGGGTGTGGATTCAGCGATCATTGTACCGATAGTCATATCTGTCCATGGACTTATAGCCAAGAGCCTTGACCAACACCTACAAAGGCTCGCGTTAAACGGCTGGATCAAGGGCCTGATACAGAAAGCAGTTCTTCTCGGCACGGCACGTATTGTGAGGAAATTCCTTTCTCTGGAGCCCTAACCACCGGTAGCTTGGTCCCTGTACCCGATACCGGTGGGTCACTATTTTTTATATTTTTAAATGTATTTTTTATTTTATTTAAAATATTTTATACAACATATCAATTACATTTTAAAAATGTAATTGATATGTTGTATAAATAAATAAAGAGAATAATAATAATAATATTATTATTATTATTATTTACACGTCCAACGAATGAGTGAGGAACGATTGACGAAGAATATATATTGTTCAAAAGTAGAGGGTAGAAGGAGTCAGGGTAGGCCGAGACTTACATATGAAGACCACGTGAGCAGATTGCTCAAAAACGGAAAGGTCAAAAGTACTCGGATACCCAGACGTGCGTGTATGAAGCGATTGATGCATCTCGAAGAAGCGAAAGAAGTATGCATGGATCGCGAAGCCTGGCGATCTGTCCTCTCTGACTACCCCGTCAGGGATACAGCGTGAAGATAGTTAGTTTTTAGAATGTGGGAGGGATTAGTCCCAATATTAAAAAAAACACTCCCACCGCGCCACAGAGTCAGTCAATATTTATATTATACAACTTAAATATACAATAATGCAGAGACATGATGCCACATAAACTCTTGCATTTTTTCCGTGCATCATTGTTCGACATATATTAAAACATACCTACTCAAACTTGTAACTAGGTTTCAAAAATGGTTGGTACATACACATACCAACCATTCTAGGAACCTAGTTATAAATAAAAAAAATAGATAGTTTATAGCTGCATATCAGTTAGATTACAGATACAAACCAACGTAGTACAAGTACAATCATTCGACTACTCATTTCTTTAATATAATAAAGACTAGCATTAGTACACTAGTACAGACGTAAAATCGCCTATTGCCAGCGTTAAAACTAGTTAGTCTGAGATATCTCTTAAAAAGCATAATTGCAGTAGTATTTACCTAGGTTATATAGTTTAAAAGCTAGTACTTTAAAAGTACCCTAATATATTGTCAAATTTTAAGTAGTTCAACCATTTGTATCATTATGGTACAACATATACATATGAGACAAATTGACCTCTGTGGCGCGGTAGGAGTGCATCCGACTGCTACGCAAGAGGTCGTGGGTTCGATTGCCACCCAGGATAAAACTTTGTGTGATGAGCACGATGGTTTATTCTGTGTCTGGGTGTTATTTATCTATAATATGTATGTATTTAGAAATATATAAGTATGTTTATCAGTTATCTAGATCCCTTAACACAAGCTAATATTAACTTACTTTGGGCTAGATGGCGCTGCGTGAAAAGTGTCCCACAATATTAAAATTAATTAAATATTAAAGATAAGAGTATAGCAACATATCTTACCATCAAAAACATTCTGGGCAAATTTTATTCAACTGCCAATTATACTACTATTTGTATCCAATTCTAAATTGTAATACTATCTTGACGTATAACAAAGTACCTATATAAATAAATTAATAAAGACATTGTTCTTAAAGAAGAGCTTCTTTTAGCGCGGTACGCATATTTTTAGATGAGATAAAATCGTTACGAGACGCAGGTATAGTGTGTGCATATGTGCATATGCATGTACATCGGACATGACCGCGAACGCGTCTAGATAAATGAATTATTAATAAATTAAGTTTTCACAGAAGTGACCTGTATTTTTTTAAATACTATTTCCAGGGTAAGAACAGTTACCTAATATTCTTTATTCCTTTTTGAGCAAAATAACCAATATAGAAGAGGAAGTAGTCTTTGCGCTGACAATCAATCATTTAATTTGACAGCTTTTGGGGTTTTGGGCGGGAACATTCACGCATACACCGTAAAAAGTCAAACAATATGTCATTGTTTTGCTCCATACATTAAAAATACAGTGTGAAGAGGTTAAATAAAACAAATAAATTGTCATTTTACAACTACACTAAACACAGTAAATAGCAACAAAATAAAAATAATAGTAATAGTACTCGTAAGTAGAATCAAAGGACGCAGTGTAACTAAATAAAAAAAATGAAAAAGTTTTGACATGTTTTAATACTATTAACCATGTCAAAATAAAATTTCGTAAAATCAATAATAATATTAATTACACTAAGAAGTTTTAGTATCGATTTTAAACAAAATCTGATGAATTATATTTTAGAACATCCTTTAATTAGCTTAGAGCTTTTACATTAATCTTATAAAGAATGCTAATGCCAAGTTTAATGTAGATACAAACTAAGAAAACATGTTGTTACATATAAATTTTATAACTCCTTTTTAACCTTAGGAGTTGAATTTTCAAAAATCCTTTCTTAGTGCACTCCTACATACTTTTTACTGGAGATTCTCACAATGAAGACCATGGTTAGAACCATGGTCTCCAATGGAAGCAATGGAGACGGCGCTGCGTAGCAAGTCTCCACCACCATTAACAATTTTTTTTCTTGAATAATTCCATCGATATGTGTACGCGTGATAATAATAACAAACAGTTTATAGTGCATTATATATATGTCAGTTAGTGGTGGTTCGAAGAGGCATGAGGGCCTAAATGTCCCCTTTTATAGCTCAATAGCGGATCAAATGTCCTGGAAGTGATACACCCAGTGATCGTTTAGCTTTTATCGCACTATTCCGTGGTAGGTAGTCTGGTTTATTTGTTTTCTATTTTAAATAAGTATTTAGATTTTACCAGCGTGAACACCTACTATTTGTAAAAAACTGTTGTATGAAATGATTATAAAATTGAAAAGAATTAAATTGTGAACGTAATATTACTTTTTGTCATTTTTTGTAGCGGCTGTTTTGTTCTCCTTTTTTGTTTTCGTATATTTGGTTCCCTTTATTTTACCGGCGCCCCATTTCGATTTACTTCTTCTTTTTTATATTTTCCTGCGTAGTCATCCAAGTATGAGCCATGGTTTCGATTTAAAGGACCTATCTCATTGGAAAATTTGCTTAAAATCAATTACACATTCCATCTAGACAGATATACAAGAAAAAGAGTAAATAAAAATAACATGATTATAAAATGCAATGTCACAAAGTGAACTCCACGCTCCAAATCTAGGTAGCGTTGGGATACCAATAACTGACGTTGTGTAAAAAATGGCACTACAGGTTTATTTCAGACCGGACATCAAAGTGAAACGTTTAACATAACAATCAAAGTCTATCAATAATACATAAAGATAAATATATGACGACTTTTTAATAAGAAATGAGAAGTTCAGCTGTTTGTACATTTATTATTCAAACTCCGTCCCACTTGTACGATAAACATTTTCAAACCGAAGTAAAGAACAAAGGTTTTGAGTCAGCATCGTATACACTACCACTCCGTCACCGAGGTAGTCTTATGCTTAGATTTTTATTATTCTGTCTGATCCAGTTGCTTCGCGCGACGCTCGGGGTCCGCTCTTTCCATTTTGTGATTTTGCAGGTAGCTTTTATGGGAGCGACGCCCTCAGACCTCCCAACCCCAGAGGGGAAAGCCGACGCCAGAGCCTCGTCCGTCATACAGCAGGTCCACGAACTAGCACGTGAAGTTGACTTGGGCCCCAAGCAGCCCAATATTATTATTCTATGTATATTTTAATGTAAAGAATACATAATTGAAAATCTCAACTATACTATGTCCAGAAAAGCTATAAAAAAATCTGCATGTCAGAAAAATGTCTCCAAAGTTTTTTTTTACAAATTGACGATAAAAATTCAAAATAACTCACCGACATGATCCTATTCAAATTATTTAGCAAAGGAAATAAGTTAAAAAAGATAGATAAGAAAATTATTCGTCTGACGCGAACAGTTTCCGGTGGCTGGCCGCAATTTATTCCTCTCACAAACACGAACCGTGCTGATTCAATATTGACACTGGCTGGAGCCGTACCTAGCCTATTCCCCTGTGCTTCAGATAGAATCTAACTTCGAAGATACGACTTTGTACCCGCTTTTTAAGTTGCAAGCATAGAGGGATATTCCTTCGAAAGCTGTGTCTCACCCTATTTGTTTATCTTGCTATTGCTACTGAAACAATCTAAGGTTTCTGGCGTGTGTGACACCGTATTTGAGTTCTTTTGTTACTTGTTACAAATGTGTACTACTTTCACAGAATGAATTTCTATTTCCATTAGATTCCATATTACTTTTTTTCTGTACTAACAAAAATAATAGTATTAACTTAGCTCCAAAAGAGAAAGACTGACTTTGATTATAATTGACCAGATCTCTATAATCTGGTCATGTTATAGAATAGATCATCGGTTTATTTTCAAGTTTATTTTGATTCCGATTGCTTTGAAACTGTCGGTAACTCAATAGATATAGAAATCTATTTTGCGTGACATGTATACATCCATATTATTACGCCTGTTTCCCTTCGGGGTAGGTAGAGACTATGGTTTTCCACTTACTACGATCTTGACATACCACTTTCGCTTCTCTTTCATCCATCCTCTCCACGTTTCCGAACCATCTAAGCATCCCTTTTTCTATCTTAGTCTCTACATATTCTGTCATACCGCAACGTTCCCTACATGTATCATGTAGGTATCATCATGTACCATCTTATATAATATTTTTTCTTTTATTTATCGTACTTAAAACTACCACTACAGGTTACTCTAATGCGGAAGCTAGTAGTAATAACTAATGGTAAATAATGTGGCCTTTATAAAAAACATGTATTTATTTTGCATAGACCATTTTAACGGGGCTTATAAAATGTCATACACTAGAACAAAATATAATTAATTTAATATTTTTAAAGTGACCACCGAATAAATACCGAATTCTACTAATATTATAAACGCGAATGGCACGAAAACTCTTCTAAATGGATTTTGATAAAACTTTACAATAATATAGCTTACACATCAGAATAACACATAGGCTACTTTTTATCCCGGAAGTTCCTGTGGGAAACGGGAAACTTCACCACGTGTGCAGTGCCGCCGGCTTCCACTAGTATGACAAATATAGTCCTTTATGACCACTGTTATAAATAAAAGGGCGTTAAAGAGACTGAGGGAAAAATAATTGATTAGCAACCAGTCCTATCAGATTGTCGCCGCTTTCAAATAGATGTGATCACTCAATGTCAAAGTTAATCCTTTCTTAATGAGTTCAAAAGCAGCAATTGTTGAGAACGGCTTACGTTCTGTACCCAACCCTCGCTTGGATCATTGCTAAGGCCATCTTTATTCGGATTGATGGGAATTACCATCAAATCCTGGTATAAGCAATAAAATTGTATAGATAAGTTGGTAGGTACACGAATTTCAATTTACATATCCTAAAATCCAATGAGATTCCGAGAAAACGATTTGTCTCGATTTGATAACATTTTTTGCAGTATTTTTATATTTTTTAAGCTTAAATTACTTGATTGCATTTAATATTCGCGGCTTCACTCGCTTTAAATTTGGCTGTCGAAAAAACCTTTTTCCCATTTTTAAATATTACTTACACAACGAGCAAAGATTGAGAACTTGATCTTTCATAACAATAATGAAAGTCTCTGTTTTCAACACAAATCTCTTTTTCATTTTAAGTGTTTTCCGAGATGCTTCCAAACCCTATCAGGATTTGGAGCCACTTTTATTTAGCTGCTAAGAGCAGTTATTGTTCGTCTTTTAATTTTCGGCATTCCAGGCGGGAGCCACAACCACAACCCCGTAAGTGCACTTGCATCGTTTCAATGACGTTATAAATGTCGCCGTCATCTGGTTGCATCTGCTATTTGATTGAATGACTGGCGCGTTCATTGAATGACCACATTTTGAATTGAATGACTAGGCCCAACGTATATTGAACAAGCGTCACTCAACATCCAACTAGTTAGCGGATTGTAACATAGCCCTTTGAACAGAGCGGACGTAAAATCAGTGAGGTGATTGAAATTTCCCAAAATGAATCAAATCGAAATGATGCAAACAAACACAGGGGGGATCTGGCGCTCCGCTCTCGCTTCGCTCGCTCGCCGTCGCGCGTTTAACAAAACCCTAACCAAACATTGGCTATATACCATCCAACGACTATGCTAAATGACGTTCAGTCAAGACGTTAAACGTTAATTAAACAACTTGACGAGTTGTCCTTTAGTCATACAATTAAATGTCGTCATGCTATGAACGCGCTAGTCATTCAATCAAATAGCAAATTCAACCAGATGACTGCGATATATTTACTTGTATCTTAGATACATAAAACAAAATTGAATTAGTTATACACTGTGGGTCGATTTTATGATCATTAATTAGTATTAGTCTCTACCGCGAATACGACAATAATACTTACTTAAAAAAAGAAAAGATCCAAAAAACACGATTACGTTTTAAATAGTTTTTATATTTTCTATGAATTAAAGCAAAATTTTTACAACATAGAGAAACCAACATAGCTTTTGCATAAGTCGCAAGGACTCACTCGCTCAGTCACTGGGCAATGGACTTGCTGTCAGTGCCAAGCCCCTTTGATCGAAGAGTTATCGCCTTTATTCCCTCCTCGCTATTCAACATCACCATTAAAGTAGCATTTTTATTGTGATGTTCCTAGGGAATGTTTCAAATGATGGCCATATATATTTCCCTACACATCAATTGCCAAAGACAAGATGCTCATCTTCACACTTTGCATCCGGAGCGCTCGTAGAAGGTACGGTTCCAGTTGCGAACAGTGGACCTTGCTTATCTAACAATTAATGATAGAAAAAAACTGTATTTTTGTTTATACAAATTACATTTAAATACATTTTATTTATTATTTATCTATCACGCCTTATCCCCGAAGGGGTGGTAGAGGCATATTATATGCCCACTTTTCAATATGTGTATTCCTGTCCTACGTAATAGGTGGTGAGCCCATTGCCGTGTTGAATTTGACAGACGCAGGTTGCGGCTACCCCATGTCGTAATTTTTCAAGCCGCCTATAAGGCCTCTAACTTGAATTAACGACTGTCATGTTACTGGCAACCGGGACCAACGGCTTAACGTGCCGTCTGAAGCACGGAAACGCTCGCAAATGTAAATGCCACAAAGTGGTCACCCATCCGGAGGACTAACCATAGTGAAAGTTGCGTAACTCAGTGATTGTTTACAGAACATTGAGTCCGCGGGGCCACGAGCGCTTCATTATTTATTATACATTTTTAAACATATAAAAATGTACGAAGGTTATAGAAGTTGTGATCGTGTAGTGCGTACTTTATTATATTATCTTACAAATGGTGTCGAGAGCTCAGGAGCGGGTCGTGTCGGCAACACGCGAAAACTGCATCAATCATGAAAAGGGCTCGGCAATGAAGGTTTTTTGTCAGGCATTCCCGCACCGGAACGATACGTCTGTGATTTCATTTTATATTTGTCGCACTACCTACTGGAAGAAACGTTTTTGCTACTTAAGGTTCCGTCTGTATTCATGTAACCTACATTTACATTTAATCTATTATTTCGATGAATTTCAAGACATTTTGGGTTACTTTGGGTCAATGCCGAGATCGAAATCGGTGTTTCAGTTTTGGCCATGTTACATCACTAGTTACGGTTGCAGGTCAATATGTATCACATCTCTAGACCTCTATTTACTTCCTGTCGATGGCGGGAGCCTGATGTGATTTTACAACAAATAAATGGAATTTACTGAAGACTGATTATCATTTACCAACATACAACAGGCCATAGTGATAGATCTTGGTGTATAAGAATTATAGTAGTGGGGGCTTGTGATATTAACGGACGCCACCAGGATCAGTGTAGGGTTCAAACCATTAGTAACAGGGTGGCAGAGGTTAGACCGCTGCAACAACAAAGCCGTATATTACTGTCTATGTTAAAAAATATTTCACACGCGATGCATCTGAGATTCCGATTATTTTGAGATACATAACTTTTCTTATTGTTCGATATTTTTGTAGCTTAAAGTAAATTTTAGGATTACAATAATGACTCATAAAAGAAAGATTACTAACTTCTAACTAACTAACTAACTATCTTAACACTATATCCCTGACGGGGTAGTCAGAGAGGACAGATCGCCACGTTTCGCGATCCATACATACTTCTTTCGCTTCTTGCAGATTCATCAATCGCTTCATACATGCACGTCTGGGTATCCGAGTACTTTTGACTTTTTGCGTTATTTTACTAACTTCAAGTCTAGTAATTGAACTAAAAGTAGTACTTTACACTTATATCCTTTGCCCACTGTTCCTTTAGAGCTTTACTAAGCTTGTTTAGTTCAGTTTCAAGACTTACAACTCAGTAATCTTTCTATAATCAATAATAAGTATTTTTCCATTCCACAGTGTATATAGCTCACGATCACCAGGAATTGTAGTGATATTAGTAAAGCACGTCTTCTTTCTACATCTGTTCTGGCCGATTGCCAGAAGCGATTTTCAAATACGACTTTTTACTTCGCTCTAACTTCAGCGTTCAGGACAAATAGTGTGCTGTAATAGTAATGGACTTCCTTCGTGACACGTATAAGCGAATTTTGTAATAAAGTAGATAGTATTAACTTGGCAATTCGACCAATTTCAAAAAAAAGGGAGCGCATACATACAGTTTTCAATATTCAAAATCAAAATCATTTGTTACGCGATTATTCTGCTATTGATAAATGAATTTGGATTATTAGACTTTTTTGTTTGGCACCGTATACATTTTATCGAAATTAATTCAGCGCTTTTTGAGAAACTCCCACAACAAAAACAATACACAGATATTTTTTAAGATTGTGGTTCTCCTTTGCATAACTAAAACTACTTCACTACGCTACTATTAGAAATAAAGTCTACCTTGTACTTCCCGACGTTTCAACCGGCCAGCCATGGTCACGGGTTAAGTGATCATAGCATTCAATGGGAGATTCTCTCACCCCTATGCACCTTATTCATCAATAAGAAGTAAACTCGCAATTTAAATGTTCGACATTGTTACGGCTCAAATACATACAATTTAACATTACAGCGCCCGTCAACTAAATATAAATCATCCCCTGTATAATGTTTATTTCTTACTTATCTTCTCCACAAACATCCCTCAAGTGTGTACAAATACACACAAATGTGTACAATTATCACATTTTTTGGTTAAAATCTGTACTCATCTATTTTATCTATTAAAGTAGGGCTGTGGTTTACAAAGGGTCCCGTCGCGGTTCCAACTATTTATGAGCTGAGATTGGGGTCTATCCGCAAGAGGACATAATTTGCTTTTGTACCGCTTACTATTGTTTAAAATACTTTTTGGGCGAAAATTTATTTCAACTATTCACGATTACTGGTGTTCTTTACTAGTATTTTATGTCAAAAAAGAAAATAAAGCGCTTTTAAGTCCATATTGCTATTTTTTAAGAATACATGCCATGTACTGCAGTGGATAGTTCTCTCCAAGACTGCAAAGACTAACTTAGCTCTCGGCTCCCAGTACCTGGTAGTCCAGCATAACATACTAAGGGGATTTCCACACGTTAAAAAAAATTACATAATCCAAATATTAATCGAAATTCCCGTTCTCTACAGTAACTTGTTCCCAGAATAAAAAAGTTGCCCTTGTCCTATTCTGATGTATAGCAATATTACTAAAAAGTTTCATTCAGTAGTATTTGCTTGAAAAAGTAAATAACATTCACCCACACATTTACATTTACAATATTAGTAGGATATGTCAGATGTGTGTGAGAGCTGTTGCCTGTGACAGGTATACCTCAGGGTTTACCTAACGGCCTTTTAAAAGGCTATCCAAAGTCTTTTTTTGCAGTCAGTGGGAGATTGAAATGATCTTGTACCAACCTATCTGGCCAGGGTAGTACAGAAGCACTGCCTACTGTAAGGGACTACAACAATTGTAATAAACATTTTTTTCTCGAATATTTGCTAGTTTTAATAAAAACTCATTAGCCAATCTTACTTTACTTTCTTTAACTTAAATTTCATGTTTTCGTTTCAGCAGTCTATCAACGTCAAGCTTTAACTGCTACTTACGTCCATCAAACTCCTTGTACTGCATTTTAATCCGAGTAGCGCGAGTATTCGTCTGGTATGTAACTGTTAGCGTGTCGCACGCTGCCGCGGCTGCGATGTTTACAATCTAACAACATTTGCTATGTAAATTCCAAGTGGAGTTGGAGCTGTGGCCGTGTCTCTTGCCAAGAGGATCGCGTGTGAATCCGCTATCTTATTCACGACTGATAGTTGGCATAATTTATAAAGTGATGAAAATATTATTAACCTTTTCTAGCCAAGACTGATTTATTTCCGCACCTAAGTCAGATTTTTCCTCTCTACGACGATTTCATATTTCTAATTTCGTATAACACAGGTTTATTGCATTCATTTCTTCTATGCAGAATTTAACAAAAACAGAAGAAATTTTTGTGCCTTCAGATTACAGCTGGTTGATATTTTTTTATTGAAACTGAAGGCTACTTTCGGAGCCCTACTGGCTACGAAAGCTGCCAGTCCTCAATCCAACGCCGCTGCTCGCGAAAAGACGGCCAACGCCATTTTGAAGAGTCAAATATAAAATAACCGAGCTATCTGTTTGCTTACTTACTTACCATTTACGCCTTTATTCTCAAAGAGGATATAGGTATACTATTCGGTCATATTTCACCGTAAGCATTTTTGTCTTACGTAACAGGTGGCGAGCCGTCTGGCCGTGTTGAAATGCGGCAGTGCAGGCGAAGGTTGTGGCGACTTGCTGTTGTAATTTTTCAAGCCGCCCATAATGCCTACAATTCGGCTTAATGATTGCCATGTTACTGGTAACTGGGACCAACGGTTTAAAGTACCTTCCGAAGCAAAAAAACGCAAGTGAACAGAAAATGGTAACCCATCCGAGTACCAGCCATAAATTTGCTTAACGCAGTAAACAGTTATCATAACAATGAGTTAGCGGGACTACGAGCGTTTCCTGTCGCTATCTGTCTGATTGAGAAAATGATAAAATACGTAGACAACCGTTTCACTATGGGCTAGCGCAATACAACTTGTAGTTGAACAACTATTTAGTTGCGCGGATGCTATCAACTCGATAGTTGTTCAACAAAAAAGTCAAAAAGCTGTATCGATCTTTGATTATAAATTTGGACAACTATCATAAAACGCTTAATTTGTATTGCATTGTATTGACGTGCACATACTATCGACTAAACGATCCGCGACGTAACAGTTTAATCGATGCAAAAGTTGTATTTTTTATTTTTTTTATTTGTTTAATCAAAACTGTTACGAGTATTACATGAAAAGTACATAAATTTATCCCCCAAAATATGCGCTAGCTCCATATGTGTACATAAACCCAACAACATGCACAATATTCCGTTACTTGAAGATTGCTTTGTCTCATCAGCATTGTAAAGTGTCGCTTTTGTTACATCGCGTCCAATTCCTCAGCTTTCTAACATCAAAAACCTTCGAAATTTTCAGTTTTGTTTCGTATCACACAAACGAAACAAACCAAAGATTTTCAAGTAGATACTTACCTAAAGGCTCTCGTAGGCTATCAAAGGATTTCCCAGGAGGGTGTTTAAGGAACAAAATATGGAGTGTACTAGTAAACAAAACAAAGAATAAGGCGTTTTAATATCGTGACTTAATGATACTCATGACAACAGAGAGAGAGAGAGAGAAAGAGCGGGCTACTCGACAAACTCGATGCAACGGAGAGCGGGCGGGCAGCGATTGAAGTTTTCCAAGAGAAAATTTTAAACTTAAATTACGTCACCTCGTTCATATCCATCACAACTGGATTCGGCTCCGTTTTTTATAAAGTACACCTAATAATATATTTATAACTAACTAACTAACTATCTTCACGCTGTATCCCTGACGGGGTAGTCAGAGAGGACACGTCGCCAGGCTTCGCGATCCATGCATACTTCTTTCGCTTCTTCGAGATTCATCAATCGCTTCATACACGCACGTCTGGGTATCCGAGTACTTTTGACCTTTCCGTTTTAATATATATATCAATTTATAAATGTACGATTTGATTACTGCATATTCTTTTTCTTATTCTTATGCTCTGCATATTCTTATTCGTGAAAATAAGTGATCATGATATAATTATTCCGCCTAAATTGAGCATACAGTCGTACTTTTTGTATATTTTTATAAATAGCTTTCAGGTCAAGATTTATTTGTATGCTAAATTTCATCCCAATAGATCCAACAGTTGTTGCTTGATCTGTGACGTGTAAAAATATAAAAAAAGTCAGTATTTTTGGAACGAAGTTCCTTACGGCAGGCTTGGAGGAGATAGGCATTTTGCTGCGCGACCGAACTGAAAAATATGTGATAGTAAAACCGTAAGAAAAATTGGGTGGTATAAAAGCGTTAAATGAGACGTGCGCAGGCGCGATAGTCGTTTGTTTTGCAAATTGTGTCGATTTTCAAACTGTCTATTTACCTCAGTGAAGTGAACACTAATTTGGAAATTGCAGTAACGTAGCTGTGTGGTTTGGGTGGTATGCTGCTCAGCTGAGACGCAAGAGGCCCGAGCTCGAATCTTAGTACAAGCGGTGACTTTTTGTATGATTAATTGAATCGTGAACTTGTTAACTTCGTTCCTACCTGGTGTCCCACGACACCACATAAGTTTTTTATTTTTTATAAATTAATTCTGAAGCAGATATCTTCAACCAATTGAGCTGAAATCTGTACTATAAAGCTGAAGAGTTTGTTTGTTTCTTTGGTTGAACGTGCTAATCTCAGGAATTACTGCTCGTATTTGTAAAATTCTTTTTGTCTTGTATAGCCCATTTATCGAGGAAGGCTATAGGCTATATATCATTACGCTACTTTCCGGAAGAGCGGAGCAGTAATCATAAATGTCGACAAATCGGATGTTTTTAATGCATTAATGTATAATTTATAAGCGACGGGATTAATTGGGTGTGCCGGGAGTTCGAAGAATATCACGGGCGAAGCCGTGGGGAGTCACCTAGTTTTACATACGTTTAACATTAAATGGACGACCATGTATAACCATACATGGTAAACTAACCAGTTTTGTTACGTTATTTTAAACCCAACATAGTAGAACACCCAAGATTGCGAACTTGTTTAATTTTAATGATCTGCTATAGGTATCAATTATTTTAATATCAATACTTTACTATAAAATAGACTGACGAAGCAGATTTATGTGGCGAGAGTGAATGGGCAAACTGGTAGGGGTCTACCTCGGAATACGTATGTCAATCAAATCGAAGATATTTTGGAAAAAGGCCAGGTCAAGAGTACCCTTAACCGGCGAGCGTGTATGTTAACACTCATGAAAGAGGAAGAAGCGTAAGTTGTATATCATGATCGTAGGATCGAAAGCCATAGTCTCTGCCTACCCCCATGGGAGACAGGCGTGATAATATATATGTATGTGCTACAAGTGGCTTGACTGAGAAATAATTTAAGAGCATCTTTAAATTTTATTGTAAAAAAGATTTTTATTATTAATTTATTACCTTACTATAGCTGATTTCATTTTGACTTCATTTTCACGTCTAAAATTTCCACTTTATTAGAGTAGGTACTTGAGCAAGACAATTTAGTATTTGAGTACCACCTAACAGCACAAAGAGCAGCGTGTTCCCGACTACCGCCTAGATTGGTGCGCCTTTAGTACCTACTATTAAATTCTGTTGTTGTAGCTAATAGAAGACGACGAGGTATTTTAAAGTTTCATCATTTTCATGTAGAAAACTGTTACTTCAATTTGTATTTTTATTTGTATTATCATTATCAGAGGCAACGATATAGGCACGCTATTGGGTTGGGAGGTCGGACGGCAGTCTCTTCCAATAATGCCGAAAATTAAAAGATAAACGATAGCTGGTCCTGGCAACGAAATAAAGATGACCCCAAGCTGGAAATCTAGTTAGGGTTTAAAAGTAACTGGGAAGCACTTACGAGGAAGTCAGTATAGAAAATACATACATACAGATATACATACATACAGATATACATACATACATATACATACACACATACATGCCGCTCTGGTTTTGCTAATGCTCATAGGTTAAAGTGACCACTTTCCATCAGGTGGGCCGTATGTTTGTCTGCTACCACAGTGGTACCTATATAAAAAAATACATACATATAATATTTTACAAAGTAAACTATTTTTACAGTGAAGGTAAGTCACGCACCGACAGAAAATTTACTATATCTTAAGTGTAAAAATTTTTATTACAGAATCGTTTTTTTTACAGCAAAACTTTTTTATACGATTATATTTTTATAACATGGCATAAACTTTCCTCTGATGGATGACCGCTTTGTGGCATATACGAGCGTTTCCGTGCTCCGTAAGGCACGTTAAGCCGTTGGTTCCGGTTGCCAGTAACATGGCAGTCGTTAAGTCAAGTTAAAGAACTTATAGGCAGCTTAAAACATTTCAACAGCAGGTTGCCACAACCTGGCAATGGGCTCACAGCTCACACATTGCAATTTTTGTCCAAAGAACTTGGACAAAAATGTATTCATACTGTGAAATGTGCTTTGCCTACCCCTTTGGGCCGTATGCTTATTGACATAACAAAAAATGTAAACTAACTATCTTCACGCCGTATAGGCATACGGCGTGAAGATAGTTACTTTAACTACTACGTCAGGCGACGTAGTAGTTAAAGATGATAGATCGCCAGTTTTCGCGAACCATTCATAGTTCCTTCGCTTCCTGCAGATTCATTAACGTGTACGTGTCTGCACTTTTGACCTCTACATCTCTGAGAAATTTTCTTACAGGGTCTCC
Source organism: Thumatha senex (assembly GCA_948477245.1). Lineage (NCBI taxonomy): Eukaryota > Metazoa > Arthropoda > Insecta > Lepidoptera > Erebidae > Thumatha > Thumatha senex. Next base: position 13,711,458 of record OX419735.1, read on the forward strand.
GTAAGCTTCGTCTATTTTGACTTCTTCTACCCTCTACTTTCGCACACGAAATATTCTGTGTCCATCGTTTTTCATTGTTGTTGGACTTGTCCAAATCAACAGAACACGCTCTTTTACAGCTTAATACCGCCACTTTCATTCAATTACGTATCACTTCGTTACGTATTCGTTCGTCAATGTTACGATGCATAATTCTCTAAGTAATCTCATCTCCACAGCATTCAGTTTACTTTCTTGCATAACAAAGAATCCTAAGTTAGTAAAAATATATATAGGTAATATTTTTTTTGCGCTTCTACTTCAGTACAATCTACCTTCAGTGAATGGCAGCGAATGAATTGTTAATAAGAAAAAGCCAACAATCGATAAGTCCCGCGAACAGACTTCAATACTACTTTTCATGCAATTTTCAGACTGGTGGAAGAATATTTTAATAGGATTTGGTTGGTATCAAAATTCATATGAGTTTGGATCAAGAAAAATCTTTGAAATATGGTCTTTAAAATTATAAAAGACTTTAAATCGGTTCTATTTTATTTTATGGCTACTTGGTTTTTATGAAATCCCTTAATGGCCATTCGATACTCAGTAGTTTTACAGTTTTCTATCTTTGTGGCCGTCCTCGCCTCGCTTGTATTGTTCATCTATCACGCCGAAGGGTGGCAGAGGTATATTATACGCCCGCTTTTCACCATGTGAATTCTTATCCCACTTAATATGTGGTAAGTCTATTGCCGTGTTGAAATACACAGACGCAGGTTGTGGCTACCTGATGTTGATTTATTCATGTCGCCCATAAAGCCTTCAACTTGGCATAACGACTGCTATGTTACTGGCAACCGAACCAACTGCTTAACTGTTCGGTATCAAAAATATGAATTGATTACAAGTGCGTGGAATTCTACCGTCTTGTTTTGTAAAGAAATTTGGTGATACAGGAAGCGGCACTCACCAGTGCCGTTTCGACGATCTTTATCCTCAAAAACTGTGTATCAGGGAACAACCGGTTTGAGCCAACTGTCACCTTAGGAAAGGCAGGTCCAGGTTGTTCCCTTCAAAACATGGTCTCTCGGTCGATCTATAAATAATAGTAGATTAGTAGCCAAGGTCTGTAAGGCATCAATTGCAGCCCGAGATATTGGCGCCTATAGTTTGAGGGTGCAATTGATGCTTACACCCGAGCTAACTACTCTGCTTTACATCTCGATTGTGAGTTAAGTAGAAAAAAACCGGCATTACAAGAATAAAACATTTAATTCGTTAAAATTTATAGTGAAATGAGAACAATTTTTAGAACGAAATTGAGCTTCGCCGTTCGATATTTAAAATTAATGATTATTATACTCATACGAAGACAAGGCTGAATAGCGAAGCGACCTCTTTTGTCATTGGGCTGAATCCATGATGTCTATTGCCAGTATGATGGTTAGATGTACGCAAACTTTTTAAAAGAGTGAATTTTTTTTGAATTACTTACCGCCCTATGGCTTTTCTAGCTACATTTTTACCCTAAAGCGCTAATTGGTCACCTACAAGCCCCATTTGGGGATAATAATTAAGGACCTACTTACCGTATATGAGAGATGTAAAGGTGTATTATGGTGATTTCTGAAACTGATTCAGTTCACCCTGAACACATGATTTTCGAGGATATAGCCGATTTTGGTGGATCACCATCAGCTTATTTATTATTCTACGTATATAATGTGAAATCTATTAGCGTCATCGGGATGGTCATCACTTGTACACGAAATGCATATAAACATGCGACGCCTGTTAAATGAATAAAATTCACTCTTAACATTCACATTCACTCTTGTTGGTAGTCCCTATGATTGGCTAGACTTGTTTTTTTTTGGTTTTGATGGTCAAACTATTTGCCGTGATAATGTGTCTTAAATCATTCACCAAACTCGTTACCTGAATGTCAAGAGTCACACCAGCCGAAAAATCAACTCGTCGTTCTTCGATTACAAATTGTAACATCTTTTAAATTAGGTCGATTTGAATCACTATATACTTATCTCATCATCATCATCTGAGCGTCTGTCCCAGTTGCGTCTCGCGACGCCCGGGGTCCGCTTTCCTACATTTTCTCCTCCACTTCGCACGGTCTTCGGCATCCCCTGTAGTGAGACCATTGGCACGCATGTCATCCCTTACGACGTCAAGCCAGCACTTCTTGGGTCTTCCCCTCTTACCGGGACCCGGCGGGGCTGACATGGCCAGACATTTGTTACCTACGTAGCCCGGCGGTTGCCGCAAGACGTGACCATCATACCAACGAAGGCGACACTCTTGCAACTTGTCTGCAATGTCACGGACGTGAAGGCTGCCGCGGATGCGAGAGTTTCTCACGCGGTCCATCCGCGTGACCCCACACATCCACCGCAGCATTTTCATTTCCGTGACACGCAGCTCCTGCTTGTGTCGCTCCAATATCGGCCACGTCTCACTGCCATGTAAAAGGACAGGTCTAATAATGGTTTTGTAGACCTGTCCCTTCAACCGGATCGGAATTTTAGGGTCACAAATGACACCGGTCATCTCCCGCCATTTGACCCACGCGGCAGCAATGCGTGACTTGACATCGCAATCGATGTCACTGGACGTGTGAAAAACAGATCCCAGGTATTTAACCTGGTCCGTGCGCTCGACCAAATCACCGCCTATGCGGACGGATGTGGGATCTGTCGAGTTTAGTGCCAAGTACTCGGTCTTCGCCACATTTAGTTTCAGACCGCCGTTCTCAAGCGTCTCCTTCCACGCCTTTACACGTCGCACCAATCTGCCCCTGTCCGCGTCTGCCAGCGCAATATCGTCAGCATACATGAGCAACCATGGAGGCTGCTCATGTGGGTTTCTGATGCTGTTTGACAATTCGTCTAATATTACACTGAACAGAAGCGGACTAAGGACCGAACCCTGGTGTACCCCGACGGTGATGGGGAAGGGTTTCGTGTCGCCAACAGCAGTCCGAACCATTGAATCGGAGTCAGAGTACATGTCCCGGATAGTGTCAATATAGACCTCTGGAACCCCTTTGATCATCGCACGAGGAACACAGTCGAAGGCCTTCTGCATGTCTAGAAACAAACAGTGCAGAGGCGTGTTCTTCGACCTGTATTTCTCTGCGACAACCCTCAGGGCAAAAACAGGGTCCGTGGTCCCATAACCAGGGCGAAACCCATATTGACACCCTGGAGTAATAATACTCAGTCTCCATTGGTTTGGGATCTGCCCGCTGAGGAGTATGCGGTTAAAAAGGTTTACTAAGATGCCCACACCGCGAGGACCCATCGCCTTCCAGGCTTCGATGGGGACTCCATCGGGTCCGACAGCTTTCCGATTCTTCATGCGGCGAAGCGCAGTCAGGCACTATATACTTATCTGTAGGTAGCTAAAGACATAACTAGTATAGTTTCGATTATAATCTAAATTGAAAGTTTTTACGTTATAACCTCAGCTCTTGCTGAGGTTATAACGTGACATAAAAAGACAGAAATTTTCTATAAGTAATTGCAACAAAATTGTCTTTAGAATTAAATCTCGAACACACCTCGAGACCCGGGGACTTAACGAGGAAATAGTGGTAGTAAATCAGAGGAAATTCGTTCTTATTGAATTTCCTTTTGTCGGTTAACGGAAGCTCTGCCTTAGGTTTTTGTTCTCAATGGACGCCTCGGGATACGTAGGTAATATTTTCTATGAAGCTTAACGTATGCGATTAATTGATAAAACTTAATTGTAAGAACTATCGGGCTGGGTAAGTAATTAAACAAAAATAATTATTATTGACTTCATTATGTATTTATTTCGAGTTTGTATCGCCTTTGACGCCTACGTACCAGAGTCAACTCGTGACCACTATCGCAATATCGAGACGTGAGCAAAGTCTAAAAATATTAAATTACGAGTAAAGATCCGAAATGCCTAGTAAATTTAGTTGTAATAAATACTTTAAATAGTTCTCAAACAACGCCATCTAACCGAAATCAAACTGCAAACCACCCAAACTCCGTAACAAACATTTGTGCATCACAAAAACATTTGTTCTGACCCGGGATTGGAATCCGAGACCTCATCACGACAGCTGCATACACTTACCACAGCGCTACCGAGGCAACGAATTATAAAAACTGTGAATTCAAAGACATCATTATTGGTTTATCTAAATCTCTGTTGTTAACCGAACCCACATTCCTGAATGTATTGCAGGTTCGGGTTACTTACGAGCTTCGTTGACCTGAATAATACCAGTTAGTATTAATTTTAAAACTTCATATAACTAATTGAATCGGGCGTTACATGGCGGAAATCCAAAACTTCATATAGAAACATATAGAAAAGAAGAATTGATGTTGGAGGCATTCTTTTTGAGTCAACTTAAGCGTAGAGGAGAGTAAAGGATGGCGAGAAGCGTTGAAAATAGAATAGCACAGTTAAGTAACAGACAGTCTTCATACAGCAACTAATGTTTTAGTATGAAGTGATAAATATGGTGATAGTTATCGCGATAATGAGGTGTGATTTTTTTGACAGTTGCATAGACATTAGCATAACAAAACAATAGCTGCTACGGGCCAAATAAAAAACCACAGCCTTCAAAACCAGCGAAAATTTTAAAACAACTAGGAATACACTTATGATGAAGAAGCAGATATAATATATCAAAATAAGAAAGATCAATTCCTTGGTTAAAGAATATTTAACTTCTTTACAATGCTAACAATAGTATATTATAGAGTATTCATGTTTGAAAACTTTACAGTATTGCAAATTAGGTCATTTGTGCCGAAGCGAAGATCTTTATTCGAAAAGTTTTCGAGTTTTATCGACTTTTATTCGTATCTACGATCTAACCTTAAAGCACTTCGCTCCATAATAAGTACTTTTAGAAGAAAAATCTTTTGTTAGAGCAAACAATATAATAGCTCACATTCTTAGTTTGTGTTTGTTGAAGTTGGAACTTGTATGTATAAAAATCTACCGAATCCCATCAAGTTTAGTTCAAAGTGCCGAAAATTTAAGGAGCCTAATTACTATTCTAGGAAGTTTCAAACTCATGAGGTTCTTTTTAAAAGTTTCATAACAGTGACTTCGAAAACTTGGCCGGTTTAACATTCAGTTTGCATAGGAATAGCTTTTAATTTAGTATCTCATGTACCGAAAAGGTCATATAATTTCCTGCCACTTCGTGAAACAGTTTGGTTCTAAACCACAAGGTTTCAAAACCAAATGAAGATGCGATATAAACAGTAACACGTAAATGGATTAGGAAATATCTGCGTCTAAAAACACTAAAACAGTTGAAGGTTTCATCAAAAAATTTAAGTACCTACTACAATCATGGGTCGTACTTCAATTATAGGACATCGCTAGAAAGAACTCTTTAGGGACACATGACACATGATATATTATGTGATATTGAAGTAATGTTCATGTAAATCTAGAGGCGGTTGCGTCCGCCGGTAAGCCTTAGTCGCTAATATAAATACTCGTAGTTTCGAAAATTCTTTTCGTTAAAAATAGTTTCGTTTATATTCGAAATTTTTTTTTGAATTTATATATGACAGCCATCTTCGTGCAAGTAATGCATATGTTAAATTTTAAAAACAGTTCGCGTACAGCATAATGTTTTAAAAAAACGATGCACTTACGTAAATCTTAATTGCACACGCCTAAGCACCTAGTCCAACGAAACGTATACCTACACTTGACATTTTTAAAAAGTATTACTTTTACATTTTAATAATATTTTTTAGAACGAAATGGTTTCGAAGTGAAATAATGAGGCGACGCGTAAATTTACCGAGACTGGAATGGTACTCGTAAGTTGTGGAATAGTTAAATGGTGTTCGCTTTTTGAATTTGGTCGACCATTCTTCGACAGGAGTTGAACCAAACATGTCATGATACCACCACATCCACCTCAAACGTTGCTGAATATTTGGAGTTGGCGTGACGCCTGTGACCAAACTAGACTACAAATTAAAAAGTTTTTTTCAGAATATAAATCCACACTAACAAATTTGCGTGTGCATAATGCACGTGATTCATAATCACGTCCATCCACTTTTCCGTGTTTCAACGCCATTTGAACATTCCCTCAATAAAGTTTGCGAGTGTATGGAATTACATTAAAATCATAAGCCATAGGCTAATTTGATTGATTGATTGATGAAAGTTAACAATCCCACAGTCGAAATACTCGTACTTAAAAATAAGTGTATCCCTATTTGTATCCTGCTTAATCTTTTTTTTTTCAACCTCTTATGTTAAAAGAATATTATGGCATGATATGTATAGCACCAGAAACTTAGGTTTTATACAGTTTTATTATGTCATTGAGAAACGTAGTATCAACTTGTACAACTAATATGTTTCAAAATAAACGAACTTTTGATCGAACAACGTAGCACAACATATCGAAACCGATTCTAAAACGAGATGTTTGTTGTTAACTTTGCAAAATTTTAAAAATAAATCAGCAGTGCTCGCAAACTTGTGTATTGAAGCGACTTTGTGTGGAGCGTGCATACAAGCAACGCATTGAAAAAGAAGTGTGACAGAATTTTCGTAGTAAATCTTCGGTTCAACGCGGGGCGGGCGGTTTCGTGATGGCACGCTATCTGTTGCGACACATTTGGCAAACGTACCGAACTATCAGCCAACTGTGTCTATGTCACTGTCTACTCACAGCTACAGTTAGCAGAAGAAATTAACAAATACAGTAAAACCTACAAAGAAATTGGATCACATAGGGCTCTACGAGTAACTAGCTAACACAAATAGCATGCTCCAAACCGCTGTCGAGTGGGCAAAGTCTACTAATTCAATCGCGTCAGAAGAGAATTGAAATCGTCACTCAATAGAAAGCCTACATACAGAAAAAAAATACAGTTTTCGTAGTCTACTACTACAATTGCGCTACAATAGAATTCTATCGGCCGGCCGAAAGACTGGTATTAACACGTGTAGCGTCTTAAGTAGCTCTTAATTTGCATTTTTGGTAGTCTATATTAATATTTTGATAGCTAAAACAGCTATTTTGTCTTTATTCTGGAGCTTTAGAAGTATGATTGTAAAGAATATAATAGTACACTACCTAGTTTTGGACTAATCGCAATAGAACTGCTGTGGAATAGAATTAGAATGGCTTTCTATTGGAAAATAGTATACTAGGCCAGATAGGCACCACTTTTAAAGACTGCGCCAATACGATAGTCACACGTGTATGTCACATCAAGAGTAAGATTGGCCAGCTAACACAGCAGGTAGGCCAGCTGACACAGCTACACGTGCGTACAAACTTAAATCAGTACCTAATATAATATCACTTAGTTATTTGATAAATTTTATTTGCAATTTAAGTAGTTCTTTGCGGACCATACTTCTCTTTTTCAGATTGGAACTTATCAGATTGGCTAGCTTTTCAGATTAATACTTACAATTTTATATTTACTCTCGAATAGGCACGTTCTGTCTACAGATTTAGTCGTCTAGATAATAAATTCTCAGAAATGGCAGATATAATGTATAAACTGATCTGCCATGACTGAATGATACATAAACTTATTTTCCTTCATTGAAAATAGAGACAAATACTACTATATTTTTGAAGTTACACTTCTTTTGGCGCGTTAGGGAAACATGATGACAGTAAATTTTTGCGATGCGCGCGCACACCGCCACTAAAAACCGACACCCTGATGTTTCCATGACAACTTATAAACACCTTGAAGTTAGCTGATAAGTGTTTCCATGACAACTTATAACTACATTCAAAGTAGTTTTCAATCTTTTGATGTTTATTTTCTTACTAATTTTTCGTTCTCCTGTTACAAACAAAGACTTGAGGTATATGTGATGAAATCTTATTAGACTAAGCAGTATAACTTCTAACGCGTGTATGAAAATTTATGAAAATATTTTTTTGCGATGTGCGCGCACACCGTCACGAAGACTCGACATCCTGAAGATAGCTGAAAGTGTTTCATAACAACTTATAACTACGTTTAAGATAGTTTTCTAACAGACTGTTTACACTGTAGATTGATGGCACTTGGTGGAACTTGCTACACATCTTGAACTAAAACACTTGTACTTTTCCACTTATTTATTACTTAAACCTGACCGGTTTCGCCTTACGGCATTTTCAAAGGTTAGCACATATTGTATGTATTTCGGATGTCATTGAGTACAATATGATAAGTCACAACAACAATGGTTTCAATGAAGGTAAACAAGAAAGTCATGATACCACCTAATAATTTTTGCCCAAAATTAGGGAGAATCTAAGAAATGAAGTTATACATTTAAACATTAATTAAATATTACAATTAAATTTCATCATAAATAATGTCAATAAATATAATAAATATAAACTTTACTGTAATAAAGGTTAACGGCTTATATCTAACTGTTGCTGTTGCTGTTGCAACAGTTAGATATAAGCTGTTCACCATTATTACAGTAAAGTGGTGACATCTACATATTTTATTTTCATTAATCTTAATTCAAATGACATTGGCATATGTAAATTGTAATTTATAATAGTATAATTGTATTTTATAGTCGTTTAATTTGATACAATTAATGGGAAGAAGGTGGGAGACGCGACGAACACTATCGACACGGACACGATAATATTAGGTACTGTAAACGCGGGCGCACGGCGCGAGACGTCTCGTCTAACAGGACGAACAAGGAACCGGCGGGCGGCCGCGGTGGCTGCGCCGACCGATCGCGCAGGTGGCGTGATACGCCTCGCGCATGCGCGCTATGCTCGGCGTCTGACTATTAACCCTGCGATGGCCCTGTGATACCCGATCTAACCCGTTGACTGCGGAGTGCTACAGTCTCCCCCTCTAACCCGACCGAACGCCCCGTGATCGGGTTAGCCTAGGTAAATTAATCAGCCCTACGAGGCCTCCCCCTCCTACGCTTTTCCTGAACCGGGGGTTGTACTTGGCCCACGAAAGGAGTTAATACTGATGTATGGTACTTACCCAGGATAACACCATCGTTGATGTGTTCCAAGACGTAGGTGGTAGGGCCGACCACGGCTTGGATCTTGTACGGCCCGTCCCGACGAGGGATAAACTTAGGGGTCTGCCCCTTGCTCGCATCGTTTGCCCCTTGGGTCTTTAAAAGTACTAAATCACCTACCTGGTAGTCTGGGGCAGGGCGGCGATACTTATCGGCGTATAACTTTTGTGCCGCTTGTGCGCTTTCATAGACGTCACGAGCGTCTAAGAGCACCCACGACATCTTCTTTAGATAATTGGTTATCTCGCCTACGTGACCATCCTTCTCGAGAATAGCACGCATCTCCGTTAAAACGTCGGCGGGAGCGCGCATCTCCCGTGCGAAGTTTAGATACGCGGGCGAGTAACTTGTACCTGATGTAATTGCCGAGTTCGTGGCGAAGCGGATCGCAGGTAAGTGGATATCCCATGTATTATGGTCTTTACCTACCAATATCGCCAGCTGCGGTTTGAGGTCACGGTTCTTCCTCTCCACCGGGTTCGCCTCAGGATGATAATACGAGGTGAAAGATTGCGTAATGCCCATCGCATGACAGGTCTGCTGCATCATATCACCGACAAACTGAAACAACTCCGAAACGTAAGTATACTTCTGACACAAGTACCTTAGCGCATTCTTCACTCGTAGCCACGGCGAGGGCAAACAACTCCACCCACCGTGTACATGTATCTTCAACTATCAGGATCCATTTATGCCCCTTGGCTGTCTCGGGTAATGGGCCGAATAGATCCACGGCTAGGACCTCAAATCGACGCACTGACGCCGGCGTTTGCAGCAAACCTGCTGGTTTTCGGTTATCAACCTTATAACGCTGACAAGGCACACAATCCTTAACGCAGCGCATAACGTAGGAACGCATCCCAGGCCAGTAGTACTTACCGACCAAGCGTTGCAACGTGCGATCTGCGCCTAAGTGACCCGCTGTAGGCGCATCATGGTATTCGAACAGGATTTTGGCGCGCTCTTGCTCTGGCACTACTAGACTAGCGTCATCGTTGTGCTCGTTATCGGGGCCATACCTGTAGAGGGCCCCTTCTGAGAGCACGTACCCTTTACCGGCCCATTCCCTCCCCCCGGAGGGATTGTCGGACTCTAAAGCATCGACAATCTTTTTTACCTCTGGGTCCATTAGCTGGTTTTCTCTTAAATCTTGCAGGCTGCGGGACGGCATCTCAGATACAGCATAGCAATTGTCGCAGTCCGTGTCCTCGGTGCACGCCGGGCGGGACAATGTATCGGCGATAACATTTGACTTACCTGGTGTATACTTGATCCTGAGGTTGTACTCCTGCAAGGTCAGAGCCCACCTGGCCAAACGACCACTTGGTGCCTTCAGATTCATTAGCCACTTTAGGGGCTGATGATCGGACCTAACTAGGAACTCAGCTCCATCAATGTATCCCCTAAACTTGGAGACTGCCCAGACTACGGCTAAGGCTTCCCTTTCCGTAGTGCTATAGTTCCTATCGGCCGTGATTAGGAGTCGGCTGGCGTACTCTATCGGTCGTTCATCAACTCCCTCCCCCTGGAGGAGAACCGCCCCGAGAACGTAGCCGCTGCTATCGGTCATGAGCACGAACGGTATTGTAGTATCCGCCTGACGTAATATCGGTGCCGATACCAACAGCTGTTTAATATGGTCAAAGGCTGACTGTTGTTCGGAGCCCAACTGCCACACGCTTCCCTTTTTCAACAGCGCCGTCAGTGGTCTAGCAACCTCTGCGTACCCTGGAATAAAACGTCTAAACCAGCTCGACGTCTGAAGGAAGCTTTTCAAGTGCTTCACATTGCGGGGTGAAAGCATGTCGGCAACTGCTGCCGTCTTCCCAGGATCGACATGGATGCCACCTGGTAATATAACATGGCCTAAGAACTTTACCGCCTCTCTAGCAAAATGACTCTCAGTTCTTCTTCTCTCGCGGTTCACTCGGAGGTTAAACATACCGAGGCGATCAAACACGCTTGTCAGGTCAGCGAGGTGATTCTCGAAGCTGTTGGAGAGCAGTATTAGGTCATCCAAATATGCGAACAGGGTAATACCTGGTAGGTTGGACTTGAACCTGTCCATCAGCCTCTGGAAGGTGGCCCCAGAGTTACGGAGTCCCATGGCCATGCGTTTGAAACGAAACGTACCCAGTGGCGTCGTGAAGGCGGTTTTGTCCCGATCATCGGGGTCGACAGAGACCTGAAAATAACCGGCTCGAAGATCTAAGGTAGTCATGTACTTGGCTGACTTTGCGTCATGAAGTATATCTTCCATCCTTGGGAGGGGGTACCGATCAGGTTCGGTGACTGCGTTGAGTTTGCGATAGTCAACGCACAACCTAAGCCTGCCATCCTTCTTCTTCACAAGGACGACGTTCGATGCCCATGGTGACTCGCATTCCTCTACGACGTCTGAGTCCATGAGTTTCTGGAGCTCCTTCTCAAGCGCTTCCTTCTTTGGAGGAGATAGTCTGTAGGGAGGGGAAGCCAAAGGTTCCTGTTGGACACTCACCTTGATCCTATGGATGGCGAATTCCGTCGGCGGCCCGTTTGGGGCGAATCGGGCAACCCTGTTTTGTAGGAAGTCGTCGAGTGCGGCCCTGTGCTCCGGCGACAAACTCGTACCTTCATCGCTGCGCAGTAGCACGTGGCTGACGTCGGCTCGCATCGCGGCCGTGTCATTCATAACATAGGACTTGACAAACGGGAACCGGTCTCCTGGGCTATCTGCAAAATACCAGGACTCCTGGGCTATGTCTAATACCATACCAGCATTAACTATGAAATCTCGGCCTAATAGTGTCCTGGTGTCGTCACCTGGAAACACCATAAGGCTGGTGATGACTCGCCGATTACCTAGAGTCACAGATACAGTCGCCATCTTAACCACCTTTCGGCGGCGCGACCCGACGGCGAGTCCGATGCAGCGTTCAGTGTCCTCAAATTGTACTCCTACTTTTAATAGAATGGCATAAAGCGACGGACTAGCGACACTGTGCGTCGCCCCGGTGTCTACGATAGCTACCCCTTCTTTGTCTGCTATCCCTATCGTAATCAACGGGTGTGGCGTGATAGTAGCAATGTCGTCCTCTACGACGTTAAAATCGGACGGCTTAGCTGGCGTAGGCTTCGTGGTACACGTTTCACACTTCGACCTAACTACGCCCGGTCGGCCGCATCCATAGCATCTTATGGGGTGAGTGACCTTTTTCTCGCTACCTACCACCTCTCTGCTAGCCTTACGACAATCGTTAGCGGAATGACCGAAAGCTCTACAGGCCGTACGTCGTACACGAATACGTCTCGGGTTTTCATTGGAGTTAGAAGTGAGCTTAGCACTCGCAGTCGCGTTCGGATTCGAAGTCGAACTAGCGGTTTCGCTCGGACTGGGTTATTACTACCTAAAGTCGCGGTGCGTTGGGTTGTACGGTTATTCGCGAGGACCGTCGCGTCTTTTAGCTCGTTGATCGTGTCCTCCGCGAGTCTCGCCTTCTCTAACAAATCGTCAACATCTCTTATAACATCCCGTGATAAACTCTTTCTAATTCGACGGTGTAATAAGCCGTATACTATATCGATTTGCATAACCACAGGTATAACATAAGGTAATCTACTAAATAAAGATCGTACCTTTGACACAAATACATCAGCGCGTTCACTTTCACTTTGTTCACTGGCAAATACCTCACGTAGGGTCCTGTAGGCGGGTTTCTGCACGCCATAAGTGGCTCGCATGCGGGATAGCGCGTCGCACCACGAGCCGATGTCGGCCCGTGCGCCGCGCCACCACACCGCCGCGTCGCCGGTCAGCAACATGGAGAGACCGCGCAGCGCGTGCTCGTCGGACACGCCGGCGCACTCCTTGAACACCTCCGTTGCGTCGATAAACGCCTCCAGAATCTCGGGATCTTGTGACTGCCCATCGAACCTGGCTGTGCACTTAGAGAAGTTACCACTGCCGCTAGAGGTCGCAGTTACGTTCGCCGTGGGTGACGCCGCCGGCGTCGACGTCCACTGATTGCTTGGATGCTGTATCGATCGCAAGGTTTCTATTAACATTCGGTTGGATTCCGCCTGTGACCTGGCGAAAGTCTCCATCATGGTGGTAATAAGCCTCTCTGTGCCGAGAGTCGCTGGGGCCGGTGCAGCGCCGGCGCCACTAGCATAAGTTCCACCAAACGTGTGGTTGAGCGAGGCGCCCTTCTGGGCGCGCGTCTCTTCTCCTGGATCTATGGCCGAGGGTCGATGTTGGGTATTCGCGCCAACGTCGACTTCGGTTGCGCGTACTTCTACCAATGAGTCGCACTCCTCGTCGCCTTCGCTGTCGAGGTCCGTCTTACGATCTGCCGCACGTGTATTTCGTGTCGTACGTTTCATGATCACGAATCACAACACAATAAACTTTATAGGCACTAGGTATTACTTCACTAAATTCGGGTTCTTAATTCGTAGTTACGAACTGGCCGCGAGTTGGGCGTCACTATAATTGTATTTTATAGTCGTTTAATTTGATACAATTAATGGGAAGAAGGCGGGAGACGCGACAAACACTCGACACGGACACGATAATATTAGGTACTGTAAACGCGGGCGCACGGCGCGAGACGTCTCGTCTAACAGGACGAACAAGGAACCGGCGGGCGGCCGCGGTGGCTGCGCCGACCGATCGCGCAGGTGGCGCGATACGCCTCGCGCATGCGCGCTATGCTCGGCGTCTGACAATTAACCCTGCGACGGCCCTGTGATACCCGATCTAACCCGTTGACTGCGGAGTGCTACAATAGTTTATATTCTGAAATAGTATTTACAAACGTAATTACCTCATGATATTTATTTCTATTTTTATTATTATTTTTTTTTTATTATTGTTTTTTTTTATTATATTTATTGACATTATTTTTGATGAAATTTAATTGTAATATTTAATTAATGTTTAAATGTATAACTTCATTTCTGAGATTTTCCCTAATTTTGGGGAAAAATTATTAAGTGGTATCATGACTTCCTTGTTTACCCTCAGTGAAACCATTGTTGTTGTGACTTATCATATTGTACTCAATGACATCCGAAATACATACAATATGTGCTAATCTTTGAAAATGCCGTAAGGCGAAACCGGTCAGGTTTAAGTAATAAATAAGTGGAACAGTACAAGTGTTTTAGTTCAAGATTGTTTTCTAACACCCTGAAGTTAGCTATAGTCAACATTTTAGTTTTTTCTACGAACGTAGGATATGGCGCAAGATATATAGCAGTATAACTTCTAACGCGTGTACATAAGTACACACACACTTTTTTCAAAGAGAAAAAGGAACTACATTGCTTATTTAATAAGCAATCTAGTTACTACTAGATATTACCCTCAAATGTTAGTTGCAGCTAAACTCGAATGATTAAGGATGAAATTGATTTATGTATACGTAAATGTTAAAAATAGGGGTATGACGATCTGTCTGACTACCCCATCAGGGATACAGCGTGAAGATTGTAGTAGTAATGGAAAATGTTATTTAATCTATTAAAATTTAATACATACGCATTACATTGAAAAAAATTTTTATCAGTTGATTGATATAACCATTTTATTGTATTTAACTATCTTAGGCACTTGGGTAGTCAGAGATAACAAATCGCCAGGCTTCGCGATCCATGCGCATATTTCTTTCGCTTCCTGCAGATTCATTAATCGCTTCATACATGCACGTCTGGGTATCCGAGTACTTTTGACCTTACCGTTTTTGAGCAAAAACATACTTTTGCGTTTTTTATAAGTTTGAAAGGAATTTAAGCTGGACGTGGAGGTAATAATAAATGTTTTGGTCCGTTTCACAAACGCTCACTCGAGATCACGTAACGTTTTCATAGCACTGGAAAATTTCAAATATATTACAAGCGACCGTAGTATAGTTATCTGCTCATGTGGTCCTCATAATATATGTAAGCATTTAATACTTCCAATCCCACAGTGTACCTAAATTAAATATAATCAACCTTACAGCTTGGATCCAATCCAATTCAGCCACAATTAAACGTGACCATCTGTGATATATTATATAAGCTTACTAATAAAGAAAAATAACCTAACTACTCCGGGAGTGCCGACAGAAGTGAAAACTCAATTTATTAATAATTTATTTATCTAGACGCGTTGGTACATTCATATATGCACACACTATAGCTGCGTATCGTAACGGGGTGTAGCGTCCAGAGATTTATCTCATCTAAAAAATTGCGTACCGCGCTAAAAGAAGTTTATCCTTCAAAAATTGACCGGGATCGACGTAAAGATGATGATGATAAAAAATAATTCTACACTGAAAGAGTCCTAATTGATTACACAGCATTATTTAATAAGACCTGTAGATGACCGGAATCAACGTTTGATGATGATGATGTTTATGGTCGCGAGTCCAGAGATTTTATCTCGTCTAAAAATATGCGTACCGCGCTAAAAGAAGTTTTTCCTTCAAAAATTGACCGGGATCGACGTAAAGATGATGATGATAAAAAATAATTCTACACTGAAAGAGTCCTAATTGATTACACAGCATTATTTAATAAGACCTGTAGATGACCGGAATCAACGTTAGATGATGATGATGATTATGGTAGCGAGTCCAGAGATTTTATCTAAATAAATATCCATCACGCCTTTTCCCCGAAGGGGTGGCAGAGGCATATTATATGCCCACTTTTCACCGTGTGGATTCCTGTCCCACGTAATGGGTGGTGAGCCCATTGCCGTGTTGAAATAGACAGACGCAGGATGTGACTACCTGCTGTTGAAATTTTTTAGGCCGCCCATATGGCATTCAACCAGGCTTAACGACTGCCATTTTACTGGCAACCGGGACCAACGGCTTAACGTGCCTTCCGAAGCACGGAAACGCTCGCAAATGTAAATGCCACAAAGTGGTCACCCATCCGAGGACCAGCCATAGTGAAAGTTGCGTAACTCAGTGATCGTTTACAGAACACTGAGACCGCGGGGCCACGAGCGCTTCAATTTTATCTCATCTAAAAATATGCGTACCGCGCTAAAAGAAGTTTTTCCTTCAAAAATTGACCGGGATCGACGTAAAGATGATGATGATAAAAAAATCTTACGCTTTTTCGATCAGGTCACGTGTCCTGACGCGAGTTTAAGATTTTATACCCATTACAGAAAAGTGCTCAACGCCGCTAAAGAAGTTTTCACTTCAAAAATTTTGCCGTACTAGAGAATGATGAATTTGAAAACCTTCATTTTTAGTTTGTTTTATAGAGAAAGATGAGAATTTAATAGAGAAAGGGTAAACGTCGATGGCGCGCGGTGCGTAGCTTTCAATTATTAAACAAACGATTCCAATTTGGAATTTAATTTGATTTTTGATCGATAACCATCAAAATAAAGGCAAATTAATTTGTAACATATTTGACAAGGTTTTAAGTAATTTGTTCGATTATCTTATCGATTGATTACATTTTAAGTGGCGTGGATTGTAATGGGAGCATTCCGTTAATATTAATTAGACTAAATATAACGAGAGCTCTCTTAAAAGTAAAGGAGAGGGGTAAAGTTACAGTGCTGGTCTTAAAGGATTTTTCTAACGCGTTTAATTGTGATAATTATAATATCCTCTTATCTATATTGGCCCACCTGATAATTTCATCTGACGAGTTGGAATGGTTCTCATCTTATTTTTGCGGTCGTCCGCAGTCGATTCGAGTTGATAAGAAGTTATAGACTTGGCGCAATCTGGTCACTGGTGTTCCTCTTCTGTTTTCTATGTTTATTAACCTCTGTACACAAGAGCTTCATTGTGCGTATCACCTGTATGCAGATACACCCTGCAGTTGTATTGTTAGGCAAGGGTAGAGAATCTTCCGGAGGCCATTACTAAAATAAACACAGACTTAAATGCAATGGGGTACTTGTGAGCCGCTTTGGACTTACTGTTAACCCTGAAATTACCAAGGGATCATTATTGGAAGTAGTCGTATGATGAGTAGACTAGATGGGGTAAATTTGCCGTCAATAACCTTCAACACAAGAACTATTCCAGTTACTCTTAGTGTTAAATACTTAGGCCTGCACCTTGATAGTAACTTTAATTGGAGAGTCCAAGTCACTAACGTTTGCCAAAAGGTTACTGGAGCGCTACATGCCTATTATTGGCTTAAGAACTTTCTGCTGCCTAAAACAAAAGCTATGCTTGTTTCTAACACTTTTATTTCCCATCATAGGCTATGGTGATGCGTGCTATCTCGACCTGAATGCAGATCTTCTCAATAAACTCGATCGGTGTCTCAATAATTCCATTCGATTCGTTTACAATCTTCGAAAATACGATCATGTCTCGGTTTATCGTTCCGAGTTGCCTAGACGGCAGCGTCGTAGTATGCACGCCGTAACGATGTTTTTTTCATTAATTTACTACCCTTATGCGACTTACTTGAAATCTCATTTCCAATTACTCCAATTACTCTGTTCCTATCACGATAAAATTTGCGCTCTTCGAATAATCGCCTTCTTCGCGGTCCTGCTCATTTTTCGTGCAATCAGCTCTCCTCTGGAACGCGCTTCCGCCCGAAGTTAGAAGATCAATCGTTTGTGTCATTCAAAAATAAAGTAGGAGAGCTAACAGCCCTTTGGAAAACATACTCTATTAATGAAATATCAAATTTGTACAAAGGTATACCTTTGTACAAATTTGTAAATAAAGTATTTCTTAATGCGTTATTACCTTATTTTATTTTTTGAATATTAACTTGACTTTGGTACTAATTATTTGCATGGTGCGTAGAGCCCTATCGAGATCTACACGACCCACGTCCAACCATAACTGCATTCTTAGATAATATTGACACCACCTGTTACGTGGGACAAAAGTGCATATGGTGAAAAGTGAGCGTATAGTATACCTCTGCCTACCCCTTTGGGGATAAAGGCGTGACAATATGTCATTAATATGAAACAAAATAAGGAACAAGAGCAAGAATAGACCTATAAGTAATCACGTCAACAATAATCACATATTATTATTTAGTTCGATAACAAAATGCTAGTGCTTATTCACAAACAATATCACTTCACGCAAAGAATAGATGAGTCGAAGCAGTCACGAATACTATTATTTAATATCGTAAGCATCATAACGTTGTATTATTTATAGAGGCGATAGTTCATTTGTTACACAGGTAGATAAGCAATGTGGTTTTTATTTTACCGGGTACAGAACTATCAAAAGGCTCACGCGAACAAGCAATCACGCCCGGTTATGATTCTCAATGAATGCAGCGAATCAAAATGGTTAAAGCCTTTAGATTGGAAATAAGGCTTTTGTGTAAAGCCTGTGAAATAAATGCTTGAACGAATTATTATTTTGGATATTTTTGCGTAGTGAAAGGAAGTGGTTAAACACATTCATCGCGTGAATTATTGCCATAGTGACAGACTGGTAGCGCAGTGGTAGCGAAGTCATTGTTAAGGTCTTGGAATCCTGGTTCGGAACAAATATTTGTATGATCCGCAAATGTATGATTTGGAATTTCTACGAGTATATTATTGACATTATGTACTAGTATCATAAAAGTCGTTGAGTTCCCTAAGGTTCCTTTTTAACAATATTTATTTCACATCATCAATACTCCTCAGTGTTATGTAAAATATTGGATGGAAAAACTTGGATCAAAGCCAAATATATATAGTTTTATGTATTCTACAGTCAATAATAAAATTTAAATTTAGATCTAATTCTTGTATATTTGTAACACGTTAAATTACCGTCACAGTGTTTTTCTCAATTTATTTTGTTCCGCGCTATGCTGATTTTCGGTTATCGAGGTCAGACAAAACAATAAGCAATGCGCCCTCAAAAACTTTTCGTATTTCTTGTTTGTTTATTAAAACTCTGAAAGCAAAATACTTAGTTAACTTTGTAAAACGTGACGTCCAACTTTATTTCTAATTTCAGTGGCGCCTTTAATGTTATGTGAATTTCGTTTATGATCAAACTTCGAGCAAAATTTGACGACTATGTTTATTGTAAGAAATGTATTGAAATATATGAAGTATATAAAAGATACATTGTAAGTGAAATTAAATTTTAAGTGAAATTTAATTTTGCGAGGAAAAAAATTCGTGTATTTGTAAAAGAAACGTACATTGGCGTTTAATTTGTCTAGTTGTATGTACAATAAGTCTTTTTTCTGTATATGTGCATGTTCTCACTTTGAATAAAAATTTTTATTTATCTATCACGCCTTATCCCCGAAGGGGTGGCAGAGGCATATATATTATATGCCCACTTTATACCGTGTGTATTCCTGTCCCACGTAATAGGTGGTGAGCCTATTGCCATGTTGAAATAGACAGACGCAGGTTGTTGCTACCTGATGTTGAAATTTTAAAGCCGCCCATAAGGCATTCAACTTGGCTTAACGACTGCCATTTTATTGGCAACGGAACTGGGGTGGGTCTAAAGGGCCGAGTAAATTTAATAAAATGTGTCTATTTTAGATGTTAAATTTAAAAGAAATTTTGAACCCGTTGCCTTTTTAGTGAGATGGTAACAAAAAGGCTAAAAGGTCTTAGGTGCTAGACACTAATTAGTACGTTCTGGTAGTCTCGGACTAAGATAAATAAGAATAGTTGAGGCTAATATATATACTACATATTGTCACGCCTTTATCCCGAGCAGGTGTACCAGGAAACGCGTATATAAATAAAATAAAAAAAAATAAAAATATCTTTATTTGGCATAGACCATTTTAACGGCGCTTACAAAATGTCATACACTATTTAAAATATTTAAAGCGACCACCGGTTCGGAACGCGGCCCACCTGAGAAGAACCGGCAAGAAACTTAGGAAGGCTTTTTTTTGATGGCCTCTTTACAATTTAATATTATTTCACTTTGCCAGCAGATCATTTCCAGGCGTCCCTGTCCTGCAAATAGTCTGTAACGGAGTAAAAACCTTTTTCACAAAGCTTGTTTTTAATAAACTTTTTAAATTTATTTAATGGTAAATTTCTCAGGTCACAGGGAAGCTTGTTGTAAAAGCGTATACAGTTACCCTGGAAAGAATCGCCAATCTTATGTAGTCGACTGTGGTGGACTAAAAGATTATTTTTATTTCTAGTGTTTATATTATGTTTATCACAGAGTTTAGAGAACTGTGATAGATTTTTCTGGACATACATAAGATTGGCAAAAATGTATTGTGATGGTACGGTTAGAATATTTACTTCTTTGAATTTTTCTCGGAGAGAAACTCTGGGGCCCAATTTATAAATCGCGCGTACAGCCCGCTTTTGTAGAACAAAAATACTATTTAAATCTGCAGCACTCCCCCAAAGGAGAATACCGTAAGACATAATACTATGAAAATAGCTGAAGTAAACCATTCTAGCCGTATCCACATCTGTTAGAGTCCTGATCTTTTTTACAGCGTATGCAGCCGAACTTAATCTAGAGGCTGTCTTTTCTATGTGTGGGCCCCACTGCAAATTGGCATCTATAGTTATACCGAGGATCACAGTTGATTCTACAAACTCTAACACTTGTCCATTCAGTTGAACATTGGCCGCAACTTGTTTTACATTTGGTAGAGTAAATTTTATACATTTAGTTTTATTTTCATTAAGGCAAAGATTATTTGAGCTGAACCAATGAACTACTCTTGCAATTGCATTGTTTACATCGTCATAGTTATCTAATTGTCTTTTAATTTTAAAAATTAATGAGGTGTCATCTGCAAACAAAACAATCCTATTCCTGTCCCCTACATAAAATGGTAAATCATTAATATAAATGAGGAACAAGAATGGCCCAAGTAGCGAGCCTTGCGGCACACCCATTGTAACCATGGATCCTATAGAACGTGTACCATTAATATCGACCCTCTGTATTCTATTGTTCAAATATGAAGACAGAAGGTCGAGAGCTTTGCCTCTTATTCCATAGTGGTGTAATTTTTTGCACAGCGTTTCATGTTGAACGCAATCAAAAGCCTTTGATAGATCGCAAAATATACCTAATGCATCGTGCTTGTCTTCCCAAGCTTCATGAATACATTTTAATAACTCAACACCAGCATCGGAAGTTGAGCGCCCTTTCGTAAACCCAAATTGATTCGCATGAAGTATTTTATGACTATTAAAATGGGATAGCATTTGATTCAAGATTATTTTTTCAAATACTTTGCTCAAAGTTGGCAGCACTGACACTGGTCGGAAATAAGACGGCTCTGTAGCGCTGCCAGCCTTGAACAAGGGAACGACTTTGCTGTGTTTCATTAAATCAGGAAATGTACCACTAGAAACACAGTCATTAAACACAGTTGCTAGATGGGGCGCAATTACCTCAATTATACATGATGCAGTTTTGACCGATAATCCCCAAAGGTCCGCGGTTTTCTTAATTTCGATTCATTTAAATGTTTTTACAATGTCCTGAGCACAAATATCTGTGAATACAAATGCATCCCTGCAACAAAGAACAGATTCTTCTAATAAAAGTTCAGCGGAACTGGAAGACGCTTGGAGAGATTTTGTTGTCAATATAGGTACATTTTTGAAAAAATATTCAAACTCCGTCGCCACTTCCAGGTCCCCTGTAACATGGCAACCATTTACTTTTAAGTGGAAATCCCTTTCAGTCACTAAAGATCTACCTAATATTCAGAGTTAATGATGTTCCAAGTCATTTTTATTTAATTTACAGAATTAGAAATTTTATTTTTAATGAAGTTTGACTTAGCAAGATGACACGTTTGTTTAAATATCTTTGAATAATTTTTAACATATTCCTGAAAGGTTTGCCTAAAATTATATGATTTTTCTGAATATCATTCAAATAATTTATTTCTACTTTTAAAGATACCTGGTGTTGCCCAGTCACTGAAAACAGGACGACCACCAATATGTAGTGTTTTTGAGGTAAAATCTTTGCCAAACTCATCATTAATTAAATTAAATAAGTGTTTATAAGACTGGTCTACACAAGTGAAGTTAGGTAGATATGGTAATCTCTTTAATACATTTTCTTTAAAATTATTCAAACGACTTTGGTTAATTGGTACATATTTAATTTGTTTTTTGCTGACTTTGTTACTACTATTAGGAAATTTTCCCAATATCCACAATACCTTTATCTATAGGTTTAATATCAGTAAAAATATTATCAATACATTTTGCACTGGTGGGATACGAGTGGGTTCTAAGAATGTACTTGCAGATTAAAGGATTTAAATAAATTTTTCATTTTATTTCTCTCTGATGGAGTTAATGATGTATCTAATATATTAACATTAAAATCTCCACAAACTATTATAGATTTCTTAGAACATTGGCATTTGAACAGTGCTTCTTCGAGCTTTTCTTCAAATTTAATGTACGGAGCTTTAGGGGGACTGTATACGCTTAACAAGATGAAATGCTCAAATTCAATACTGGCAATCTCAATAACTCGCTCAATGGAGAGGGCTACTAAGTATTTACGTTCTTTAAATTTTATCTTTTTATTAATATTAAAGAGCCTCCACGTCTAGAATGTTTTCTATTGAACGAGCTAGCAACCTGGTGATTTACGAAGTTCAACAGTGTGATTTGATGATCTTTTAACCAGTGCTCTGTAGCACAAAAAATATTAATAGAATTTGCATTAATGTATAGCTCTAACTCTAAATCTTTACCATTTATTAAACCTCTAACATTATGGTGCACCAGGTTTATAAAAACAATATTTTTACTAAGATTATTCTCAGGGGCCAAAGTCAACTGGCCAGATTTATTATCTGTTGTCCTATAAACTAGTTTTTTGGAATTTCATTTTCCAAATGTGAAGTATCAAAACTATCCTGCTCAATAAAAGCAGCTGTACTTGCCAATAATTTGGCTTGAAAAATTAAAAAATTAGATAGCAACAGAGCTACCTTTCGTTGTAAAAATTTTGATAGAAAATATCTATCTAATGTCAACAAACTATTATTATTGAAAATTATGTTCCAATCGAACAATTCAATTTTTTTGGAATATGATACCATGGTATGTAGTTTCATATTTAATTTGTATCTTAAGTGATTTTCCTTGTGGCTATATTATTTATATATAGCACTATTAGTTATATACGCATATATATTAGTGATAAGGATGCTTAAAATGTCTTATGCCTCGTCAGTATCACTTTTTGTTTTATCATAAGGCAATACACTTTTATTTTTAACACGCAATTCAATGAATTCAATAATGGAATAAAACAACTTTCATAAATAAATTTGACTGTTGCTTGATAACCATCTAAACAAAAGCAAAGTAATTTGTTAAGTGCTTTAGGTAAAAGCTTTAGGTAATTTAGTAACTATAATTTCAGCAATTATTTAAATTGCGAGTTGTCGGGTTTCGGTAAATATTTTAAGCTGTGCAAATTTACAATTTAATGTTAGGTACAACAGATGACTTTCCACATAATTAGCTCTATCACTAAATATTATAAAACAAGGTCGTTTCCCGCTGTCTGTCCTTACGTATGCTTAGATCTTTAAAACTAAGCAACAGATTTTGATACGGTTTTTTTAAATAGATAGAGTGATTCATAAGAAAGGTTTTTATGTATAATTTGTTAAGTTTTTGTATAAATTGACTGAATGATAACGATATTTGTTGGGGGTGGCGGAAAAATATAAGGCATGGGAGCTGGCAGCTTTCAACGAAAACGCTGCCTATTAAACCCTTTGAGATATACAAAATAATGTATGGTGGATTTGTGTACCATTTTATAGGGTGAATTTCAACATGTCCATTAAAATTTTCATTTCGTGGATTTTCTTTCTCTATGTTTTTTTTGGAACGAAGTTCCTTATGGCAGGCTAGGAGGAGATAGGGATTTTACTGCGCGACCGAACTGAAAAAAATGTGATAGTAAAACCGTAAGAAAAAACCGTAAGAAAAAGTCCGTGGAATAAAAGCGTTAAATGAGACGTGTGCAGGTGTAACTTTTTGTATAATTAATTGAATCGTGAACTCGTTAACTTCGTTCCTACCTGGTGTCCCACGACACCACATCTTTCTTTTTTCTTTTTTTTTCTGAAGTTCGTTCCAACCTGGTGTCCCACGACACCACATCTTTTTATTTAATTATATTGCGCGTTTTTTTAAAGTTTTTGATAATGTATGTATTTTTGCTTAATATCTAGTAGATATCTTAAAAAACAAACAAGAAATACAAGATTGAGAATTTCGTGCCACGGCGATGAAACATGCGTGCACGGTGATGAAACATGCGTGCACGGCAATGAAAGAACTATGCCACGGGGATGAACGTACCTAACCACAGCAATGAAATTCCATATTAAACATAATGTCTCTCCATCAGATCCTATATATTCCTCCCATACCACAAACAATGTCTTGAATCCATCAAAAGTTTGTGTATGATTGTAAGATTTGGATTAATATCTATCCAAATCTTACTCTCATACACAAACTTTTAGTAGTAGTATGGTATGTTTTTTTTTTTTTTTTTTTTTTCTTTTTATATTTACTTAAACTTTTTAAATGTTTTTATTGCTATTTAATTTTATAACAAGCCTCTGGGGTGTTACCTACATATAATTATTTATCTACATAACATAGTTGTTCACTTATTACTCTTCTTACATTCTCTTCATATGCCATACTTATCACGCTTTTATTCCTCTCGCGCTTTCACTCTTACTATGTTCTACCATAGATATATTTGAGATGGGGTGAAGATATATATTACCCGTATAGTATTCAGATATATTTACTGACTGTACTTTTGAATTTTAAGTAATAACGTTCCTTTCATTTTCCTTTACTATTATTTCTATACTAATTTCCTAAAATTTTCTTTACCCAACACCAGGATCATACCTCTTACGTCTAAAATTTTTCGTTTTTGTTTAATATGACCACATATTTTAAAAACGAAACTTAGGTTCTATTTCTTAAATTAACAATTTTTATAATTTTATCACTATACATTAAGAAGTATTTTCTGTGGTGTCTAAGTAGTTCCGAAAAGTTGTTAGTACCGATTGCAAGTTGGGTTATTTGCTCCAGATCCGTGCGATCCGCTGCGTGAATCGGGCAGTCTTGCAGCAGGTGGACCACTGTCTCCTCTACCCCGGGCTCGCAGGCGCACGATGGATCCTCCTTACACTTGAAACGTGTCAAGTATGAGGAGAACCCACCGTGCCCCGTCAGCAGTTGGGTTACGGTGCCGGCGATCGTCATTTTGCGGACGATACTGTACGCCTCCACTGCGCATGGGAAGAAAAGCTTAGTAACGGAGGCCGTCCCGCCCTCTCTGTATCTCTTGTTCCACTCGCCAAGCGTGTCCCGCCTAAGGGCACGCTTCACGAATGAGACAGGATACAGACCGTAGTCCGGTGCTCTCTTCAGCGTCAGAGCCGCTTCCTTCGCGAGCTCATCGGCTCGTTCGTTGCCCCCCAGCCCTGCGTGGGCCTTGACCCAGAATAAGGAAATTTCCTTACCCTGGGCCAATCCGCGCTGAAGTGCGGCCCTGGCTTCCACTGCCAAGGGATGGAGGGCATGACGGTTGATTACCGTCAAGAGAGCGGCTCTGCTGTCGCTGAAGATACCGAACGTGGACGCGCCACGCCTGAGGACCTCACTGGCCGCTTTGCATAGCGCCAGGAGCTCGGCCTGGTAGACGGTGCAATGGGGCGCGAGAGCAAGTTTGAGGGCCTTAGTTTCGGTCCGGCTATTCCAAAACGATAGCGCGGCACCGACTCGGCCCTCAATCTTGCTCCCATCTGTGAAGATGCGCACCTCAAAACGGTTTGCAAAACGGAGTTCAAGGAGACCGTGCGAGGCATTGGCGTGTCCCTCGATCTCTAGAGCCGTGTCCCCATCGAAGACCAGCACCACGTCGTCCGCAAAAGCCTGCACATGCACACCCTTTCTCTCAAGTTCTTTCAGCAACGGATCCAGAAGTAAGTTCCACAGTAAGGGACCGCCGATCGACCCCTGGACGCACCGTTATCCGTGGAGCGGGTGTACTCCTCGCCCGCATACCTTACCCTCACCTTCCTGTCGCCAAGGTAGCTGCTGATCACTCGCCTCAAGTTTGCCGGACACCTTTCCTCAGCCAGTCGTACTTTTATAGCTGGCCACCAGGCGCTGTCGAAGGCCCCCTCTATGTCCAGGGACACCATAGTGACTATCCTCTTTTGTTTGAGTTTAGCCACTATGTGCCCCATAAGGTCATAGAGGGCGTCTTCGGTGCTCTTCTGGGGCATAAAGCCGTACTGGCGAGTACTCATCCGCGGCAGTAAATGGTACTTGAGTCGAGTGACCAACATCCTCTCGTACACCTTTCCCAGAACCGGTAACAGACCAATCGGTCTGTACGATTTGGGAACGGCGTACGAGTCCTTACCAGGCTTTTTCAGCACCACAACCACGGCTTCCTTCCATATCTTAGGAAAGTAGCCGTGGCGGAGGCACAGATTAAGCAGCTCCAGGAATAGTGAGGGGTCGGCCCTAATGGCGTGGGCACAGATATCAGCTGTAAAGCCGTCCGCCCCCGGTGCTTTTTTCGGGTTAAATTTATGAAGTGCATCGAACAGTTCGCCCACCGTAAAAGGTGGGTCATCATCATTGTGACCCTCTCCATCTTCAACCTTTTCAGCTCTTTCGCGTATCTGTCGATGCACCTCAGCATCCTCCTCAACTCGATCCTTCGGGTAGAAGGTCCGAGCGAGGAGTTGTACTGAGCCCCTAGCGTCCAAATGGGTTCCATTATGGATTAGTGGTTGATCCTCTTCCCTCACTGTGGCCCTCCCTATCACACGATATATACCCTCCCAGATGCCCTCCCTCTCCTGCTTTCCGCAGAAGTTCTTCCAACTCTCGACCTGCGCCTTTTTTGCTTCAGATTCATACATCTCCTTGCTCTCTAGGTACCGCAGAACTACAATGTCACGTCGATCGGGCGCTGCGTTTCTGATCCGACGCCTTTTGGTGTTGACGTCCCTTTTTAGGGCGGCTAGCCTCTCCGACCACCACGGCACAGTAAGCACCTCGTTGGGTCTTTTCTTTGGGATGGCTTCCTCACAGGCCTCACTTACGAAGCCTGAGTACTCAGCGACTGCGCTTTCCAGATCTTCTGTACTTGCCATTCGCCGAGCACCCAGGCCCCGCAGAGAAACCTGCTGGGCAAACTTGGCCTTGAAGCCATCCCAATTGGCTTTTTTGGTATTATAGAGCCTTGTGGTACGAGATATACTCGTACCTTTGGCCCGCTCTAGCCTTAAGTTGAATACTATGCCGTTGTGGTCGGAGCTGACGAGCCCTTCGTCAACCCTCCAGCCGTCGGTCAGGGCGAGCAAATCGCTCGTGCAGGCCGTGACATCTACGTAGCTGCGGAGCCTCCTTCCACCCCTCACAGTGTCGAAAGTTGGAATGCCTCCGCTATTTAGGAGATGGAGGTCCATCTGTTCGAGAGCATCCCTCAGCAACCCCCCTCTATCGTCTTCGAACGAATGCCCCCACCAGGTGCTTTTGGCATTGGCATCACCTCCAAGAAGTAGACGCTGGGGTCCCAGCTCATGCTCTATCCTCTTAAGTCGCTCCAGGTATGGCCCTATGGGTTTATCCGGTTCGAAGTAGAAGGACACCAGCGTGATCGTCCAGGCACTGGTTCGGATCCTCACCACTACGACATTGTCGGTGGTGAGTTGCGGGTACTGTAAGACATCCAACGCCGCATCGAACACGACGATGGATGCCTTAACTGTCCCTTCTCCTTGCCCAGTGTTCTGGAAGACCCTGACGCCCTGGTATGCCTTCAACCTCTTCACCGACCCAACATAGGGCTCTTGCACTAGAGCGACCGCTGCTTTACGCCTTGAGGCTTCGAGCATGAGTTCGTCGGTAGCCAGTTTCTTCCTTTGGAGGTTGGCCTGCAGCACTCTGTAGGGAGCAGCGTTCTCCGGGGGGAGTAGTATGGTATGTTAGTGAAGTATTGAGGATTCAAAGTTGTGTTGCCACGGTAACTGTCATTCTTTACTTATTCTATTCTTTATTTGTACGAGGGCGGCACTGAAAATTTCGGGCATCAAGAAAGTGACACAACATTACTATTTAAAAATGTATTTATTGCTTTTCGAAGTATTCTCCGCGAAATTTGACACATCATTGAAGCAACCATTCCATTCTGAAGTTGGGGTATCCAAAATGGCCGTTTTGTAGGCGTCCACAGCTTCTTCAGGTGATGAAAATCTCTGACCACGCAATTTATTCTTTATTTTAGAGAAAGTATAGATATCATTAGGGCTTAGGTCGGGGCTGTACGGCGGATGGTATAATAATTCTATGTTTTCTTGCTCTAAAAACTCTTTTGTTCTGTGCACGGTGGTGTGAGAACTCGCATTGTCGTGATGGAGGATGATGCGGCGGTTGCAGTTCTCTTTACGGAGTTCAGAAACGACCTGTGGCAAACAAATGCTAGCATACAATTCTGCATTAACCGTTCTTTGTCCCTCAAGAGGAATAGTCGCAACATGGCCGGTTTTGGAGACAAACGTGGCCACCATTTTTTTTGCAACACTCCGTGAACGAACAATTTTTGTTGGCTTTAACTCATTTTCGAACACCCAAACTCGTGACTGGTTTTTTGTTTTGGGTTCGTACGCGTATATCCAGGATTCGTCACCTGATACGATGTTGTATACAGCATTTGAGGATCCTGCGTGGAATCTTTCGAGAGTTCTGACGCACCAAGTAACGCGAGCCGCTTTTTGCTCTTCACAGAGCGAATGCGGTATCCATCGGGAAAACAACTTTTTTACACCTAATTGTTCATGCAAGATTATTTATATTTGACTCATGCCCAAGTCTAAAGTTACCTGAATTTCGCGGTATGTCACATGTCGATCTTCCTCAATTAGCTTACGCACAGCATCAACGTTTTCTTGGGTGACTGCAGTTTTTGGACGACCTTGACGGTGATCACCACTGAGCTTGACACGTCCACGTTGACATTCAGCAAACCAGCGATAAATTGTGGTTTTGGATGGGGCTTCATCACCATATGCAGAAATCATCCGGTCAACACACTGTTTTTGTGTTAAACCACTTCGAAAGTCATAATAAATCATTGCCCTTGAATTTGCTCGAGTCAATTCCATTTTTTCAACGACTAAACAAGTTTGACGAAACCTTGTGACAAGACCGCGAATCTTTTTTTAAAATAAATAAATGGTATGCGACTTTTAAAACCAAGGAGTTTTCAATTGCTTACCGAAACTCTAACCTGCATCGACTACAACACCCAGGACTTTGGTCGACTGCACGACTTGACTGAGATCCCATTGAGTCTTATGGTAGGCGGACGAACAGGCGTACTGCCCGTCAGAGTCATGGAAAATGACTTTGAAGGGGAGAACACGAGCCGATTCCTCTCGCCCCATTCTTTATTAGTTTGCAAACTGAGGGAGGCAGAAGCCTCCACTCCTGCTCGCGAGTTGGACTCAATGAGGGCCGTAACATCATCAGCAAGTCCAGGCGCAAATAAAATAAGGACCAACCATTCAGTCTCTGCCCTCCACTAAGTTCGACGTGACATTTGTTGTTTTTGACTCTGTGGTCGGACAGCGCGTAAAAACTATGTACCTACTGCTATACTCGTACCTTTGTTCACGTAAGTAGCTTCGATTACGCTGTTTTAAAAGTGTCACTCAGTATATTAGCATTATATAATATCGTAAATAAATTGTAACAGGTTTGTTAAAATAAATAGGAGTACAAGACGACATAAACGCTACTATATTTTATTTGATTCTGTTACAATTATATTTTAATTTCAGAATGACGTTCAAAGTAGTAAGAACATTTGAGAAAGGACAATACAGCATTGCACGCGGATATTAATCGATCGTGATGTAATAATTTTGTTTGTAAATCGATTGTCGAGCGTAGAAATGATCTAACTTATAATGAAACATAATGCTCGCACTGACCTAGTGTTTTATTTATGCCAATATTCCCTATCGTCACCTAGTACATGTATTAAAAAAAAAATTGTGTTTGTAAAATAACTCGAGGATCTTTTGTTAGAATCCAAATCTGTCATTTAAGATCAACATCAAATTTTTCGTAGCAGTTTGTTTAATATTCTTAATGGCTCATGTTCTCAAATTTTCACTAAAATGAAAGATTCTTAATATAGTCACTGGTATTATTCACATCATCACAACTCAATGAGTAATAACTGTCTCCTTCAGAAATATCAAAACTTGCAGTTGCGATTTCACTTCCATTACATACGGAACCATCGTCTTAGAAAATTTTGAAAGGAGCTCTGTTGCGGCGCCATTTTATACTTTCATGACCGCTTACATGACCAATTAGGGGTACTAAGGTGGTAACGAACTCAATAATTCAACCTTAAATAATATAGAGGCTATACTTGACACTATACGTTCTATTTATAGGGAGAAATATCCCTACTCATCATCATCCGAGCATCTGTCCCAGTTGCGTCTCGCGACGCCCGGAGTCCGCTAGAAATATCCATACTATTCAGCCCTAAACTATACAAGGGACCTTTGTATCCCTTTAAGAGTTAAGTGTTGTAAAAGATTTATAAAACACCATTGTAGAGCTAGTAGCGTTGATTGCTCCTATTGTGCAACTATTAGTGCCCTGAAAGAGTTTATGGTAGCATGCTTAGAACTTTAGAAGTCAATAATAAATGTTGATTTCTAATATGGATCTTATAGTAGTAAGATTCACTCAAAGCTATAACACAGAAGCTTTGGTCTGTATTGTAGGGATAATAATCGCTGCTCTACGCGTTTACCCTTCACACATTGCTCTTATAAACTTACTTGTTCACTATAAGCGTAATATTTTATAACTAACTCTTTTTTGCCGTCGCAAACTATAATTGCAGCTACTACTCTACCTTCATAACACTTCAGGTTCTATAGTGAGCTCTATTTTCAGTCAAATTGTTTGTTGGGTGGGTATGACAACCGAAACAGGTCGTAAATTCCACAGGGACGGCCCCAACACCGATCCCTGCGGACATCCCATTGCCGACGTTTTCCAGACCACGTTGTTTCCCCCACCGAAAACACCCACTGTCTGACCTTGTCGAAGGCTCCCGAGATGTCCAAGAAAACCGTCTGCACTTACTTGACCTGGCTGGTGCTCACGATGTCCTGAAGGGACTTGATTTCTGTAACCGTAGAACGACCCGGGGTGAACCCTGTTGACATTCAGTGACACCGCACGCGATACCCGTAGAACACTTTAAGATGACCCGCTTCATGAGTTTGCCTAGAACAGAGAGATGGGGCGATAGGCTATAGGATCGGATAGTGGCTTGCCGTTACCCTTAGGGAGAACAATGAGCCATCCATCCTTCCACGCGTTCGGAAAAATGCCTTTCTCAAGGCAGGTTCCAAAAATACGCGTTAGCTCGGAGCCAGTTGCGCGCCACTCATGTTTAACCATGCGGGCGGTGATTCTATCAACCTTTAACATGGCAGTGAGATGTGGCCAATATAAGAGTGAGACACAAGTAAGAACTGCGTGTCACGGAAATAAAGATGCTGCGGTGGAAGTGTGGAGGAACTCTCACATCCGAGGCAGCCTTCACGTCCGTTACATTGCAGATAAGTTGCAAGAGTGTCGCCTTCGTTGGTATAGTCATGTCTTGCGGCAATTTTGGGCCCGGGAAATTCACCCTTTAATACTTTAAGAAACCAGCAATTATAAAGCGGTAATTTGAAGACTTATTTAGCCTGCACTTTTTAATATTCTTTAGCCTGCACCTATTATTGTGAAATTAATAAACGACGGCATTAAATGGGTGCCACGGGGTTCGAAGTATGCTACACGCGAAGCCGGGCGGGTCAGCTAGTGCAATATAAAAACACTTTGTTAAAAGTTTAGACAGTAATTACGCAGTTCAATGATCCCTGGATCTGAAATTAAAACAAACATTATTTAAAAAATATTTTGAGCCGTTGAAATCATAAATTTGAAACTAGTACCAAAGACAATATTATAACAGTAATATTACGTTTCAATACACTTGAACATTTGAATGCAGAACCTCTCATTGTATTCATAACAAGTTACATAAATTCATAGTTTTTTTTCAATATTATATTTTATAGTAGTCAGGCAAAACAATAGGTTGTTACCGCCAAAACTTATCTTATTTCTCTGTTTGTTTATTAAAACTGTAAGTAATAAGCACTAAACTTTGCACTACGTGGCATCTCTCTTTATTTCCAATTCCAGTGGCGCCTTTAATGTCTTGTTTATGTTCTGTCTCTATTAAAACTTAGATGAAAATATTATTTGACTAGTGTGGGTAGTACATGTATTGTACATATAAATTAAATAAATTTGTGGGTATTTACACAGCATCATCTAGCTCAAATAAAGCTAATAAGCTTGTGGTATGGGTCTAGACAACTGATAGAAATACTTATATATTTCTAAATACAGACATATTATACATAGAAAACACACAAGCTTCGAAACAAACCTTGTGGGATCACACAAATATTTGTTCCAACCCGGGAATCGAACCCGGGACCTCAGCGCGGCAGTCGCATACACTACAACTGCGCCACCAATGCAGTCATAAATGTAAGATAACAGTTATTCCATTGTACAAATAAAAAAAATTCGACACCACCTACGCTTGTTCATTTCAACACGTGATGGGCTCATCACCTGTTCATCATCATCCGAGCGTCTGTCCCAGTTGCGTCTCGCGACGCCCGGGGTCCGCTTTCCTACATTTTCTCCTCCACTTCGCACGGTCTTCGGCATCCCCTGTAGTGAGACCATTGGCACGCATGTCATCCCTTACGACGTCAAGCCAGCACTTCTTGGGTCTTCCCCTCTTACCGGAACCCGGCGGGGCTGACATGGCCAGACATTTGTTACCTACGTAGCCCGGCGGTTGCCGCAAGACGTGACCATACCAACGAAGGCGACACTCTTGCAACTTGTCTGCAATGTCACGGACGTGAAGGCTGCCGCGGATGCGAGAGTTCCTCACGCGGTCCATCCGCGTGACCCCACACATCCACCGCAGCATCTTCATTTCCGTGACACGCAGCTCCTGCTTGTATCGCTCCAATATCGGCCACGTCTCACTGCCATGTAAAAGGACAGGTCTAATAATGGTTTTGTAGACCTGTCCCTTCAACCGGATCGGCATTTTAGGGTCACAAATGACACCGGTCATCTCCCGCCATTTGGCCCACGCAGCAGCAATGCGTGACTTGACATCGCAATCGATGTCACTGGACGTGTGAAAAACAGATCCCAAGTATTTAACCTGGTCCGTGCGCTCGACCAAATCACCGCCTATGCGGACGGATGTGGGATCTGTCGAGTTTAGTGCCAAGTACTCGGTCTTCGCCACATTTAGTTTCAGACCGCCGTTCTCAAGCGTCTCCTTCCACGCCTTCACACGTCGCACCAATCTGCCCCTGTCCGCGTCTGCCAGCGCAATATCGTCAGCATACATGAGCAACCATGGAGGCTGCTCATGTGGGTTTCTGATGCTGTCCGACAATTCGTCTAATATTACACTGAACAGAAGCAGACTAAGGACCGAACCCTGGTGTACCCCGACGGTGATGGGGAAGGGGTTCGTGTCGCCAACAGCAGTCCGAACCATTGAATCGGAGTCACAGTACATGTCCCGGATAGTGTCAATATAGACCTCTGGAACCCCTTTGGACCGCAGTGCCCACCAGATCATCGCACGAGGAACACAGTCGAAGGCCTTCTGCATGTCTAGAAACAAACAGTGCAGAGGCGTGTTCTTCGACCTGTATTTCTCTGCGACAACCCTCAGGGCAAAAACAGGGTCCGTGGTCCCATAACCAGGGCGAAACCCATATTGACACTCCGAGAGAGTACACTCCTGCCGGATCCGAGGGCTCATCACCTGTTACGTGTGACAAATTGCACTCGGTGAAATGTGTGCCGTAGTATGCCTCTGCCACCTCTTCACGGATAATGACGTAACAAATTTAAAAATTTTTTTTAAAGCGCTCGTGGCTCCGTTTACATTTCAAAAATTTCAACAGCAGGTCACCACAGCCTGCACCTATTCATTTTAACAAGGCATGGGCTCACCACGTGTTACGTGAGACAATAATGCATACGGTGAAATGTGGGCGTATAGTTTGTTATCTCTGCCTACTCCTTCGGGGATAAAGGCGTCACAATTTGTGTGTGTGTGTGTTGACAATGTGTGTTTCCATAACATAATATAAATGTTGCCAATATTTCAACCAACCAATGGTTACTGTGACAACAAAACGTGTTTAACGCACAGTGAAAATGCAAAGAAAGTTTGAAGTATAATAACATAGAGTTACTGAACAATTCAACGCTTAGTCCCGAAATTTAAACGCAATTAGTGTGCTCAAAAAGCCGTGCACCGGAAGCCACAAATTTTATGGAAGCTTTTGTAAGTTCTAGGTAGCGGAATAAATAATTTGGTTTTATATTACTGTGTTTTGTTCTTTTTAGTAGGCACCTTCTTTTTCTTACTTTTACTTTCTTGATTCTTATTTCATTGTCAAATAATTTTTATTAAAATTTTCTTTTTATAATTTGTTTTAACATTAAACTCATTCGTTTTTTTTAGTTTTCAAACATATACAAACTTTGATCCCCTATTTTACACACTTAAAGGTAGGGTTTTGGGCGTTGATATTATTATTGAGGTACTTAGTAATTATATTAATAATAGACAGGCCTGTATCTTTATAAGTAAAATTTTGAGAACCGAATACATGCCCATTTCTTTGTAATCAGAAAATGTATACGTAGTTTTTAGTGTCTAGCTTTCTAAATGACGAACTTTCATATAACTGTTTATCCCTTATTTTACCCCCTTAGGGGTAGAAGTTTGAAAAATCCTTTTTTAGTAGGTGCCTACAGTATAAAGGTAGCATACCTTAAAATTTCAAGTTCCTAGGTGTAAGGTTTTCGGCTAGGCGTTGAAAGATGAGTGAGTGATATAATGTTACCTGTGCTAATACTAATATTCTAATACAAGAGTATTGACTTCTATTTTACTTTGAGAAGTAAATTTAGGTATGTTTGTCACGCTTATGTAATAAAATTTGTAGTATTTGTACTAATTCATATCTCTAAATTAAAAGTTTTTAAACTACAAGATTTTTAAAAATATTTGTTATATTTACAGCAAAAAACTAAAAAAAATACAAAAGAACTAAAAAACGTGTAAAATAATTCAAAAAACGAAGTATCTCGTTGTATTCTAGCTATTTACTCACGTATAGAAAATGGCAATAAAGTAATTTAGCTGGCGCAGCTAACGTTGAGCGGCACGCGTCGACGACCCTACGTCATGAATATCAACAAGGCAGATCGTCATTGCTGCTTATGTTACCTATAAAGTTATATGCACGCTTTTCACATAGTCACTGATAAAGAAGTATAGAGGAACCATAGAATTTTTTTTTTACCTGACGAGTATATAAGTTGATATGACGCCCGCCGCTTTCCCCAGTCTACTCGTGACCACGGCTATTGCAATATAGCCGAAACGTCGAGAGGAGAGAAAAAGTTAAAAATATTACGCGAAAAAGACCCGAATAACATAAAATGCATAAGCAGAGCTTGTACTACGGTAACCAGATAACTGATAAACATACTTATAAATTTCTAAATACACACATATTATAGATAAATAACGCCCAGACACAGAATAAACCATCGTGCTCATTACACAAAGTTTTATCCTGGGTGGGAATCGAACCCACGACTCCGCGGTCGGATACACTCCTACCGCGCCACAGAGGCAGTCAATATCTTTAAGAGGATCGGAGTGTGATGATTATGTCTGCCTGACCGCGGATCGATGGGTAATATTGGACGTCTTCAGCACGAAAAGTTCAGCACAAGAACTGTCATAGCGCAATGTAGTGAGAACTTTCATTTCGTGTTGCAGAATTCTTCTTGTGCAAAATGTGCGACATTTTTTTTTTCTTTTACACAGCACCGTCTAGCCCAAAGTAAGCTAATATAAGCTTGTGTTATGGGATCTAGACGACTGATAAACATACTTATATATTACTAAATACATACATATTATACATAGTAAAAAGTAGGTACCTATGTAACGTTACTATTTTCCGAGAGGGGAAAAAGGTAACGTCAAGGAGAAAACTATCAAAAGGACTGGAGGAGTCCCGGCTTAAAAGAAAAAGAAAGAAAAAGGAATAGGTAAAATAATTTAATAAATGTTAAAATAAGTATAAATATAAGGCCAGGGAAACCGAGGGTAAATGAAGGTCTTGAAGGTTTCTTTAAAAGAGCAGGTTATCAGCACACGTCGCTAAGAAGAGACCTCGAGTAGGCCGTAGGCTCCAAGAAGCAGGTCGCGGTAATTCAAAGCAGGCAGAGGGTTGAAAGTTACCAGCCGTCGGCGTCACAAGCCACTGCAGACAATCACTTTATTATTTCAGAAAAAAAACAACAAACAACAATAAAAAAAAGAAATAAAAAAAAAATAAAAAATAAAAACATACAACCCTCTCACTCAGCACTATTCCTCAGAACCTCCTGACAAGGCGAGCACCAAAAGTAGACTGATTTGATGGCCCCAGCTCCCTGCAATTTCAGAATGGTTGGCATTTTTAAATTTAAACAATATGATTCTATATAATATTAATATATAACAAGGTCTAATATATATACAACCTATCCTACTGGCAGCTCTAGCAATAAATTAAAAATAAAACCTAGGCTTGTCATTAACTGACATTACAAATTACAAAAGGTAAACAAACATTAAGAGATCACTAGAAAATCTAAATATTTTAAAATATAAAGGCCTAGGAATGCTACAGATAATGGCCATGCAAATAATTTGAGTGAATGAATAATAAAAGATTTAACGTAAGTAAACATACATTACATTTCCCCGACAACACCGGAAAATTTTTGATTGTAATGAAAAAAATTTTGTTTATTAGTAAGATGAAGCATTGACCAGCTAAAAATAACCTATATTTACAGTGGTACAGAAAGTTTTACAAAAGATAAAAATTACGTTACCCAATAACGCCTGAAAATTAACAACTGAAAAAATTTCGATGTTGTAAAAGAAAAACCTTGCTCTTTCATACACCTTTCATCAACCGACATTTCATACTCCCTCAATCATACATCACTAACATACTTAGGGGATATGGTTCACATTCTATGACTCATAATCCACAAGTAAAAAAATTTTTTTTTTAAATTTACGATGTCTTATTTATTTAAATTAAGTGTTGTAATCCGCACTTTTTTTAAAACCCGTTAAAATTAAAAGAAATATTTACAAAGCTTTCCCAGCTTAAGAAAAGCAGTCAAGTTTTGAAAGCATAATTGCTTAAGAAATGCCTTCAAGTTTCAAGTAGTTCAAGTATTAAAAAAGATAAAGGTAACGATACCCAAAGGCTTATTTAACGAGTTAAGTACCGCTCGACATTAAGACTTTATTTTACGAGTTATGCGACCACCCGACACAATGGCTTTTTTAAGGAGTTGTGTACCGCTCTACGAAAAAAAAATAAAAAAAAAATAAAGAAAAATGCCAAAAGTTTTTGGAAAAAGTAAAACTTGTGAAGTATTTACAATGAACTTAATGCTAAATGATAAGTTAAAAATTATTTCTAGATACATCAAGGAAAAAACAACAGTTAAAACATTCAAGTTTAAAAAATAAAATAAGATAAAACAATTTTATATAAAAACACAGCAGATATAAAAGTAAACTTTAAAATCTAAAACGTGCCATTTTTCTCTTAAGCCGTTATGATCCTCCAAAATGAAAATAAGTGGTGACAGTTTCTCTTATGTTTCAGATCAAAATCAAAGCATGATAAACGAAGAGTCTAACGTGATAATCTCCCAGAAGGATTGATAAATTTTGAAAACATTTCAAAGCAGCATGATTAGTGTAAACCGTAAATCGTTTAATTATCAAGATAACAAGAAAAAGAATAAAAGGATGTAAAAAGATAAAAATAAAAACGTAAATAATAAAAATAAAATAAAATAATGATAATAAAAATATTTTTCAAGTTTTAAAATATTAAACGATTTTATTAGTAGTGTAGGTTTATGTAAATTTTCAAGTAATCTATTCAGAGACGTGGATAGTGCAACCTGTACCTTATCGAAGATGACATAATACCGTTGCCGTGGAAACAAATCAAACGAAATGAATTAATGTTTAAAGTGTTGATTTATGTAAAGTAACAACCACAGGATATTGTCCTGCAGCCGTCGTGAAGTGGCCCAGCCCCCAACTAGTAAGAGACCACGAATGGTTTTAAGGACACTCACCAGCGAAGACTGGGTACGATTACCAGAGGGTAACCGCAGAGGCGTGCAAGTGTGTGGGATGCAGTATAGTGATGTATTAGTAGAGAGTTATAATGTGCCTAGGTGATAACGACTATAGGATATTGTCCTTAGTACGTCGTAGAAAATCCAAACCCCAACTTGTAAGTGACCACGAATGGTTTTAAGAACACTTGCAAGCGAAGAATGGATGACAATTACCATTGGGTAACAGTCGTGGTGTGCAAGTGTGTGGGATGCAGTATAGTGATGTATAAGTAGAGTGTAAAGAAGTATTTTAAAGGTTGAGGTGGATGAGGTGATGGAAATATAAGCTTACCAAATAAAAATAACTTAAGCGAGTTGTTTTAGAATTTTGAGAACCTGAAAATAATTAAAAAGGGGGGGGGGGGGGGTTTGTAAGAAGTTGGGCGCCAGACTATAACGTTACTAATTTCCGAGAGGGGAAAAAGGTAAAGTCAAGGAGAAAACTATCACCAGGACTGGAGGAGTCCCGGCTTAAAAGAAAAAGAAAGAAAAAGGAATAGGTAATATAATTTAATAAATGTTAAAATAAGTATAAATATAAGGCCAGGGAAACCGGGGGTAAATGAAGGTCTCTATTATACCTATGTATGTATAAATGATACCTAATACAAATTTTGGTAATCTCTGTGTTGAGTGTAACGTTACAATGCTAGTCTTTCA
This sequence comes from Thumatha senex, assembly GCA_948477245.1. NCBI lineage: Eukaryota > Metazoa > Arthropoda > Insecta > Lepidoptera > Erebidae > Thumatha > Thumatha senex. The sequence goes on from OX419735.1 coordinate 13,750,585, forward strand.
ACCTCCCATACAATGCTTAGCATACAAAACGTACTGGTTTGTAAGGAACTGGGAAAACACTTTAAAATATGTTAAAGTACACTTGTGGAGTCTAAGCAACGCAAACGCTCAAATGATGATTATGACGGGTGCATACATTAAACTTTTTTTATAAACCAAATATTCCCGTTAATTAAAACATAATTTTTATGACTTGCCATAAAATTTATTTTAGCAAAGGTATTTAGTTATATCAGATTCTATCTTAAAAGTCATTAAATTTAGTTTGTAACTTTTCCGTTTTATTTGTAACTTAGTAAATGCAAGTATGGAAGGAATTCATGGTATTCACATGCATATTCAATTAAGCAAATGAACCTACGTTTATTTTTGCACTAAAACTATTGATTCAAATGAACTAGGTACGTAAATTGTAGTCTGTAGAAAGTATACCTTTTACTACCTTTTGTTCTCACTGTAGTTGATAAGTAATAAAAAATGAATGCCAGTACAAAATATCTATTCAAAAATATTTGTTGAATATAATTTATGTGACTCAATGTAATAATACTCAACAGTGTTCTGTAAACGATATAAGCTCTGGCTTGATATCGTGAGGGATGACATGCGTGCCAATAGTCTCACTACAAGGGATGCCAACGACAGTGCAAAGTGGAGGAGTAAAAGTAGGAAGGGATAAGCGCTCGGTTGACGATGAGTGTTCTGTAAACGATCACTACGTTAAGCAACTTGCGTTACAGCTGGTCCTTGGATGGGTGACCACTTTGAGGCATTTACATTAGCGAGCGTTTCCGTGCTTCAGACGGTACGTTAAACCATTAGTCCCAGTTGCCAGGAAAATGGCAGCCGTGAAGCCTGGTTGAAGGCTTTATGGCGGCTTGAAAAATTTAAACAGCAGCTTACCACAGCCTGCTCCTATTTCAACACGGCAATGGGCTCACCACTTGATACGTGGGACAAAAATGCTACGGTAAAATGTCGGCCTCTGCTTACCCTTTTGGGGATAAAGGCTTGACAATATGTATGTTATGTATAATTTATGTGATAAATTTTCGAGTTGAATAGCTAAGTTTAGGCTAAATAGCGCTGTGTAAAAAAATTACCTATCAAGAAATATTGCAAATCTAATACAAGAATGTTAGTTATATTTTACAGATCAAATAAAACCGGATTTTACTATTTCATTATTTCTTGCAATTCAGTGATAAAAAAGTTTATATACAATAAATCTCTGGTTTAAATTATCACTAATTATGATAATTTCTTTTAAAAATACCGAACATCTGACAGCTATATCAGTACAGTCAGACCTTATGTTATTTATGTTCTTAGATAAAGACGGCACATCTGAATTTAATCTTTCTATATCTCTATCTTTATGCAAATATCAAGTATAGGATGGTAAATTTCAACACATAGTACGTACTTAACATATCGCTTTAATCAAAGATAATTTATACCCTGGATATTGATATCAGCTTGTTACGGCAGACAATAAAATAAAGGTTGTAAAATTCGATACTGAACCATTTTGATTGGTATTTTAACGCTGTAAATAGACGGCTAAATTTAATCTTAAATTGAAAGCCGGTTTATTTAGTAAAAAATATAGCAATTTTAATGCCTAAATCATCTGGACGTTAGTTTTAGAAAGAAATCATGTTCTCACAAAATCATTTCGACTTAAGGCAGTTCACTGTTGGTTGGAAGTAGGCCTCTTCCAATTAGTCGTTATCATATTAGAATAGACCTTATTGTATCTTCTCTAACAGAGGCAGCCCTAAAGTTAGGCGAAATAATTTGTATCTGAGGAATTATTTGTTATGATGCCCACGGCTACCTTCTATCGCACCGCTCGCCTTAGACAGGGTTCACCCTCATTCATTGCGTCAGGAGCGCTCGCATAGGGTTAGGTCCGATAGAGGCTTTATACCGCGTACGCTTAGGTTGAGGAATGAACTTCCTGCCTGGGTTTTCCCGAACGTCTACAGAATGGGGTTCTTCAAAAGGGGTCTTAAAAGTTTTTTAAAGGGTCGGCAGCGCGAGTGCTGCACCTCTGGTGTTGCAAACGTCCATAGGCTGCAGTGACCACTTTCCATCAGGTGGGCCGTATGTTTGTCTGCCACCTCAGTGGTATAAAAAAATGTATTTTCATGTGACCCTCCTAGTCCTTTAGGACTTCAAGGGCCCCCAATTATTATCGTGGGGATGTCCTTCACTGGAGTACTCCTTTGAGTACACAGGCAGAATGAAGACATGTAGTAGAAGGTATAAGTCCGTCATGACTGACACATCACCGATAGCTCTTCGATGTGAAGTATATAAGGACTCCGCACGTTAGACCGTAAAAAAGGGTTGTGGTTACCCGCTTTTAAAATTTACTAGCCACCAATAAGGGCTCTGACCAACCACTATCACCAACTAGGACCAACAGCTATAAGTGTGTGCATTGAAAAACATTGAATGCAATGCTACAAAGGGTTTCCAAGGACTGACCTTGGTGTAAGTTGCTTAGCTACGTACGAGAACTTCCCGCTCTTCTCTTCGGTGTCAAAAATTTGAACCAATTTCATACATTTTATTTATCTATCACGCCTTATCCCCCAAGGCAGAGGCATGCATATTGTATGCCCACTTTTCACCATGTGTATTCCTGTCCCATTAAAAAGTACAAACTGACTGCTCGACAAGCTGAAACCGCATCTGAAGCCATGAAATTTTACACAAATATTCCTTAAATCACGTAGGTGTGCTCTAAAAAGGGGTAGTAAAGTAAATGTATTTTTCTATTTCTTATGAAGGCAGCTAACACACTAAATGCCGTACTGCACCGTGTCCTACGAGGCGGCATGCCTAATTGCAGGGAGCTTCCCCTAGGTTCTCGAGGCTGGAGTCCTTAAGAAAGTATACGAAGAGAGCACCCTGGTGCGACGAAATGGTGGAAGGCCCCTTCCAAACGAGGTCGACCGCTGGAGACAGCTGGCTCGCGACGATCTCTTCCGGAAGTGGGCGGAAATGTTGGTAGGCCCCTTGGTAAGCCCCCGGCTCGTGGGGGCTGTCCGGCCCGTCTTGCGTGCTTGGGTAGAGAGGGCACACGGAGCACCGACGTTTCACCTCAGTCAGCTCCTCACTGGGCATGGCGTATTCGCCAAGTGCCTATGGGAGGTGGCGGGGGTGGAGCCGGACCCCGTGTGTCGTCACTGCCCAGGTGGTGCCATGGACACGGCGGAGCACACACTCGCCGTGTGCCCGGCGTGGGACGGGCCGCGTACTACCCTCACGGGCATAATTGGTGTCGATATGTTGCTGCCGGCCATGGTGCGAGCCATGGTCGGCAGCCAACAGTGCTGGGCCGCCGTCGCCTCGTTTGCTAGTGAGGTAATGGCGGCCAAACGAGAGGCTTTGCGGGTGCGGGAGCGTACGGGACAGACGCTCCCGCCCCGCCGTCGTGTTCGGGGGCGGCAAAGAGTACTTGCGCGCCCCCGAATAGTGTCTGGCCGTGGGCGGAAGGTCGGGGGACTCCACCCAACTGGTCACTTGACGAGGGGCACCCCTTCAGTGATCCACGGGGTGCCCATTTAGCGCACGCCCGTACCGGCCGCTCTCTACCTCCTCTGCTTACAGAGGGGCGCTCGAGAGTGGTGGAGGTGCGGAATAGATTTTTCAGCTCCTTAGGGAGCTCCGGGGTGGTCGCTTTTCGGCCGCCCCCGAGACGGACCCCTCCACTCTGGGGTGCCCCTTGTCGGCTCGCAGTGATTTAACCTCAGGCCTACCCTGTGAGTCGGTTTTATGGTGAAGTGGAACACCGCGGGGTTTAGTGGGTAGGACGGCCCCTCTCTCACGGGCCGGGAGCCCCACACACTGTCCCTGCTGCCCCCGCAGTAGGGATGACGGTGCGTAAAGGCATTCCACGAGTTACAAAAAAAAAAAACACACTGAATACAAATAGCCTACCTTTTATTCTAAGATCAGGTCCCTGTGGGAAACGGGTACAAGAAAACTTAACCACGCAGGCGGAGTAACAGGCATCCCCTAGTTAGTAATGCAACTATTTCACCTCGGTATTAACTTACCATCAAAAGTGGTAACCGTCGTTCATAAACGTTTGCCACACCAAAGGCATTACCAACTCTATTACTACTACATATTAACGGGTGACCCAAATCACAGGGACGAACAATATACTCTACAAGTAATGAAGTTTGGGTGTGGTTTGGGGTCGAGGTAACTCACTCGATGAGTTACCTCGATATTTGATTTAGAGCTGTTGGTTACTACGGTTTGTTCATGAGCAAAAAAAAAAACTTTGTTCATATTATGTGAGACAAAACTATCAAGATTTTCATATTTATCATGTAAATTTGTAGGGTTAATAGACTTGGAGAAGACTTTAAACATAACAATACATTTTTACAAAAAATAATCACGAAATGTGTTTTTAAAATCAAAATTACTGTATATCTGTGTGTAAAACTGGTGCAATAACAAAAAGGTACATTTATTAATAAGCATCTGAAAAAACATTAAAGGTGAAATAGATACTTGAATGTGTGTGTCACCATTCAGTCACCTGTTAACGGCATTTATGCATACGAAAGTATGATAGGAATGGTAATGTCCACTACCTGGAAATATGTATTTGGCACAAGCAATGCTGGATTCGAGGTCCTGTTATTTAGCATTGTATATAAAAAGTATTCTAGAGTTACAAGCTAATGAAACAAAATTAATTGAAAAATCTTCTTCTCTATATTTATATTCACTGACTGATTCGCAAAGCAATAGGTGGAGCCTTTCACTTTAAATTTAAATTTATCGTTAAAAATAAGTTAAAATAAAACTATCCATGTCATAAAGTTCAAAATATCATAAATGATTGTTTATCAATCACGCTTTATTCCCGAAGGGGTGGCAGAGATATATTATACGTCTACTTTTCACTGTGTATTCCTGTCCCACGTAATAGCCCATTGCCGTGTTGAAATAGACAGAGGCAGGTTGTGGCTACCTGCTGTTGAATTTTTTTAAGCCTCGAAATTGGCTTAACGACTGCCATGTTAATGGCAACCGGGACCAATGGCTTTACGTGCCTTCTGAAGCACGGAAACGTTCGCAAATGTAAATGCCACAAAGTGGTCGTCACCCATCCGTGACCAGCCATAGCGGAAGTTACTTAACGCAGTGATCGTTTACAGATCACTGAGTCTGCGGGGCCAAGAGCGCTTCATTCATAAATATTTAATAAACGATACTTGCTATTCAAGCATAACTGAGGTTATTTTGTAACAGTGTAGTAAAGATTGTAAAAAATAATTTTTGTAGTTACTACAATTATCAAAGTAATCTACAAAGAATGGGAAAAACAAAGTAAAAATTCTCAAGACTAATCTAATTAAAAACTCTCAACTTACTGGACAAAGGAATATTAAAGCGATACAGAACGTTGATAAGCCATAAATTTTCTAGTAGTTTTTTATCCAGATAAATTACATAAGAAATATTACTGTTGTACGGAATATCCATAATTTGCGACACATTGCGCTTTTAGCTTCGTTATCAGGTCGGTACACGCAATTCTACAATCAAGCTTGAGTCGTTATGAATAAATATCGAAACTACATTTAGCACCTCGAAAACATAATACATATACATTATTATAATAACAATAACTAAATGTATGATTTTTATTGATCGTTACAAACATGGTATTGCAAACATTTTTTATTTAAAATTTCCTTAGGTTGATTGATTGACAACAAATCTTTTTTTTTCCTTACATTAGACGCGATTCATTTTACTTACTGTAACCCTTAAAACAAAACTGTTGACACGCTGTCAACCGTTTTGTTTCATTGGATAAGAAATAATTTTGATAATAACATAAGTTTATTTAATCGTAGCTCAAAATTTGGAACGTTTCAGTCAAGTTTGGTACTATTTTCCACTTTCTTTCTAAAATATATTGTTTACAGTCAGCAATGCAAATACACATGATATATGCTTGGATCATCTAACTATTATAGTTATAAACAACCATAAGGTAATAGGTACTCTTTTCCTCTTGAAAATTGTTCACAAAATTTAGGGTTGCGCAGTTGTCAAGGAACCTTTATAGCTACGATTACCCAGGTGCGTTGTGTCGAAGATCTGAATAAATAATTTTATTAGTAAACTCTACAGATCCCACATCCGTCCGCATAGGAGATGATTTGGTCGAGCACACGCACTAGGTTAAATACCAAGGATCTGTATTTCACGCGTCCAGTGACATCGATTGCGACGTCAAGGCATGCATCAGGCTCCAGTCTCTTATTAAGTTGAAATAATGTTTTCCGAAATTGTTATATTTTTTTAGCTGTAAACTTATAAAGTGAGAAATAAAGTATTATTTATTATTATGCATTGCTGTCGCGTGGTCCAAGTGGTGGGAAATGACGGGTGTCATTTGTGACCATAAATGCCGGTCAAGTTGAAGGAACTGGTATATTAAACCATCATTAAGCCTGTTATATGGCAGTGAGGTGTGGCCACTATTGGAGCGACACAAGAAGGAGCTGCGTGTCACGTAAATGAAGATGCTGCGGTGGATGTGTGGAGTCACGCGGATGGACCGTATGAGAAACTCTCGCATCCGTGGCAGCCTTCGCGTACGTGACATTGCAGATAAGCTGCAAGAGTGTCGCCTTCGCTGGTATGGTCACGTCTTCCGGCAACCACCGGCCTACGTGGGAAACAAATGTCTGACCATGTTGGCCAGCTGGGTCCCGGTAAGAGGGGAAGACCCAAGAAGTGCTGGCTTGACGTCATAAAGGATGCCGACGACCGTGCGAAGTGGAGAAGGGCTATACTACCTTATCAGGAACACTTACTTACTCTATTATTTTTATAATTTGTCCAACTTTCATTTTTTTTTGTTTTTAATTTGTCGGTGCTCAAAGTGTCTATGTACACTTTATCCTCGATGCAAAATTGGACATTCAATTACTCATTGTTTATAAGTTATTCATAATACAAGCGAATTTAGTTTACATGGCAACGAAAAGTTATAAAAGTACTCGCATTAATCTATCCTCAGACGGCTTTCGTGTAAGACCATTAACGGTAAGATTCGTAATTATTTAGACCAGAATAACAAGTCTAACGCCTGAACCAATTTGGGTAAAATTTGGTTAACAGAAACTTTTTATTCTAAAACTTTACTACGGCTACTCCTTTCTCTTTACCGATTTTACTTTCAGTTGAACCTGAAACGCATACAAAGAGTTCAATGTCTTCATAGCTGCAATAGCTTTATTCTCCTCATTCTATTTTTGCACACCGTTTTACTGACAGCTTAATTTCGATGACATAAAAGACCAAAGCATAGAGCCGTGGAGCGCTAAAATAGCGGACGCGACTCGGACGATTGACGGCTCACATGGGAACTCTATGCTAATTCATTCGTCGTATTTCGGGCACTGTCAACGTTCCACCTGTCTAGTCTACAGGTATATAATGTGTACATATGGAGATAGGACGTGGACGACATGCAAAAACTTCAAACAATCGGATGTTTGTTTAGTGAAAAAAAACGTAGTATACATTCGTCAATCGTTAGAAAGTAGCGTGAAATGAATCGGATAAATCTAATACTTTACTCGTGACATTGATTTTTGACGCGAACATGAAACATGCCGTATTTTCTTTTCATACTAGTACCCATACACTCATCAGGCCCCAGTTAAACGACGCAATAATTTTCTTGCGGCCGCCGCGCGACAGTCGCATACTTGTTTTTTTCATAGCAATTGCACGCCTCATAAGCGAAGCGTTGAGGTGGGTACTACTGTCACTTCGCGCAAAACATCTGATTTTTCAAACTTAAAATGTCTCAATTTTTTTTTTCTTTTTTTCGCGGGGAATGCATTTACGCACCGTCATACCTGCTGGGGGGCAGTAAGAACGGTGAGTGGCCCGTGAAAGAGAGGTCGTCCTACCCACTAAACCCCGCGGTGTTCCGCCTCACCTTAAACCGACTCGCAGGGTAGGCCTGAGGTAAAATCACTGCGAGCCGGCAAGGGGCACCCCAGAATGGAGGGGTCCGTCTCGGGGCGGTCGATAAGCGACCACCCCGGAGCTCCCTAAGGAGCTGAAGAACTAGCCCGCACCTCCACCGCTCTCGAGTGCTCCTCTGTAAGCAGAGGAGGTGAGAGCGGCCGGTACGGGCGTGCGCAAAAAGTAGGCACCCCCTGGAACACAGAAAGGGTGCCCGTCGCCAAGTGGCCAGTTGGGCGAGGTCCCCCGACCTGCCGCCCACGTCCAGACACTATTCGGGGGCGCGCATGAATTGTTCACGACGACGCCCCCGAACACGACGGCGGGGTGGGAGCGTCTGTCCCGTTCGCTCCCGCACCCACAATTCCTCGCGTTTTGCCGCCATCACCTCGGAAGCAAACGAGGCGACGGCGGCCCAGCACTGTTGGCTGCCGACCATGGCTTGCACCACGCGCTGCCGGCCGTGGTGCAAGCCATGACAAATCGAAGCCGACAAGGCCCGTGAGGGCGATACGCGGCCCGTCCCACGCCGCGCACACGGCGAGTGTGTGCTCTGCCGTGTCCACGACGCCACAAAATGTCTCTATTTATCGTATAATGCACTTGTAAAATAATATATACACACACATATCAAGAAAAAACACAATTTTTAACACTCATAATATTTTTGATGCCATTTTTGTTATATAAACTAGTTAAAAAACTGTTTAAAAAAGTTCCGTCTTGATGCGATAGATGAATCTGCAAGAAGCTAAAGAAGTATGCATGGATCGTTAAGCCAGGCGATCTGTCCTCTCTGACTACACCTTACGGGATACAGCTTGAAGATAGTTAGTTAGTTAATTAATTTAAATTTTATCAAATAGTCTACAATATACAAATTCTTAGCAGCGACCAAACCGCGTGGTGCTGGCGCGATCTCCACGCGGCGGCCGCGCGGCAGCCTCATAGCGCCCGTGCGATGCGAAAGACGTCAATCTTTCTCGAATGTTCTCGGACCTTCCGCGTCCACGCACCGCATGCAGCTCAGTTGAATCTCAAATCTCAGTAAAGACTTCATGTCATTCGAACAAAATTAAATATTGTGAGAAATTGTGACTCTCAAGGAGAGGATCGTGCAGCCGTCGATTCGAATAAACCTCATTCGTAGAGTGATAGACCACATTGTTTACTGACGGTTATATAACATCCCAATCATATCACTTATAAGATAAATACACGATTTTCACATGAGTTTTAAACAGGAAAGAGATTGGGATTCTCTGGCTTTGCAGTATTTATTTACTAATCTTATTACGTTGCAATTGGATTGCAACTTTGCAATTTTTGTTAGTGTTTTAGTTAGTAGACAAATTTTGTGCCACCGTTTAAAACTGCCAGCTCAGATTTTTCTTTTCATAGCTTTAACGCTGAAAACGAGTTCTTAAGCAAAGTCCAGCGATGAATCGGTTAAGAAGTTAGGGATTTGTTTTAAAATGAGTTTTTTTACTTATTTTCAAGTGGGTAAAGGTTATTCTAATAGCTTATTAACATGTGGTGTATATTCTCGAGAGATATTAGTCCCCGGTTGTAGACGAAGCTTTTACACTATTAATTAATATAAATTTCTTAGTCTGCTATTAAATACATCTACACTGCACCAAAAAAATACACCACATTGCTATGGTGTCTTCAAATTCTATGATATTTTTATACTCCTAAGGTAGAAGCAAAGGGCCCCGGCACTTATTGCAATACATAAACATAGAGTTAAAAACAAAAAACATCATACAATACCCACAATAAAACACAACGGCTCTCAGGATATATTGTTATTTAAAAAAAAAAAATATAATGACTACGTGAATTAGTCAGCAAGTAAGTGGAAGTGAGAAGGTAGTATAGTATAATGACAAGTGTATATCAACAGAGCGTCGAAAACTCACGAAAAATTCTTACACGTACTCGTATATCACGCGTGTACTTCATCACGTCTACATATCTACGCATACTAATACGCATACCAACACACATTGGTTCTATCTTTCCCAAATTTATCAGAATACACAGAACTTCAATCAATTTATTAAGAGTTTTAAGTAGGCTTCATAAAATTTTCGGAACTTAATATAATTACAAAATTTGGAGTAATACATATTACAATTAATATTGTAAGGGTTTATAACATAGCACAATGTTTGTAGAATATTAAGAAACAGCAGGTGTTGGGAGTAACTCAGTCTACAACACTGAAATCCATCTTAGTTATAATGCAGCTGCACCTCGACTTGCTCTTAACATACAGTCATAATAGCATGAATGTAATATTCAAATTTAATTAAATATTTGAAGTGAAAATGGTGGTTGTACTTTAATTTATAATTTCTGCTAATAAATAAATGGCGAAAGACAATGCTGCAAGTAATAGAAATGAATGCGATGCAATGTTTGTGTGGCGTCACTTGGAGTTTTGCGGATAAATTGCAACACTGGTTGGTGCCATCACGTTATAAGAAAACCAACGGATACATGAGAAACAAGTCACTAGCCTTGTCTCCGCTACTAACTCACAGCAGGGGACTCAGACCCAAAAAGTTCTGACTTGACGTTGTGAAGGATTACAAGTCTTACGTTTCTGTTGACTTTATTACAGCAAGATATGCTGAGGAAACTAAGTAAAGTAAAAATTTAGACTCTAGGCTTTCGAAGCATGTAACTCGGATGCTTACGCTTATAAATTTATTTCAACCCCACGTTTGTCGTACTTAATACAATAAGAATTTTAATAAAACTTATGAACAAACAAGGTTTTAGGCTGTAATGTGTTTTTTTTTCTACTGTATATTTGATTTATATCGCTATAGGTGAAATTTACATACATGAATTGAATCTGAGTTTTAACAATGATTCAACTATCTTACAAGTATATGACCTGTTGAAGCAGTTTACAGTGAGGGAGTAGCAATTTTTATTTGCTAATTTTATAAAAGAATTTACTAACTCAAGATTAACTCTACTACTGACTACCCCGTCAGGGATACAGAGTAAAGATAGTTAGTTAACATTAACTCAAGTATTAGAGTTAATGGGATATTTACCATGTGTTACTTTGTGTTTCCGATATTTTGGCACTGATGCAAGCGAGATGATCACATTCTCCGTGATATTAATGAAAACGACCATGACAGTTTTATATTACATTAACTCGTTTTGTTAGTTTAATACTTAATGTTATGTTTGTTCACTTAATTTTCTACGATACATACTAAAATATAATAAGGATAACAATAATATACACCGCGCAACCGAGTTACAACAGGCTCACCACAGATTTGAAAAGCCTTGAGCAGCAGAGCACCCAGAAACACTAAGTACTTGCGCTGAGTTTTAGCTTCATTCATTTCGGTTAGCTTATTTATTTCATAGCTTCATAAATGTCTGATTGAGCTGTCATAAAAACGTTAAATCGATATTCATCTTCATTTGCAAGGTGATAACAATTTTATTAACGTAAGATGTATTTCGATTCAGGAAACTGAATGTGAATTCTAGTAGTGTTTGTAGATAATACAAATCAAGACTCAGGGTGGTATTCCAGAACGTTTCTCAATACTCAAAAAACACTTAAAAGTAGTATTTATAAGGCACTAACTAGCCTCAAGCGTTGATTGAGTATTGAGAAACGTTCTGAAATAAAGCCCTCAGACTGGTTCGTGTATAATACATAAAATAAGGCGTTTCAGTAAAGCGTAAGTGACACTAATTCCTAGCTCTGTGGAAGGTTATGTAATACTTACATAATGAGGATCCTATATTTGTAAATGTATGTCCTAAAAAATACGATAGGGTTATGGATATGTTATTTTTAAGCAGCTCGTCTCTTATGTTTTCCATTATATTCAAAAATGTTAACAATATTGTGAAAAGATTGAATTACTTCTTAATATTGGTTAGGTAAGTAAGCGTAACAAATAAAATTTTATCTATGCTTTTATAAATATCGGGATACAGGCTATGAGATAAGATGTATAAAATATCCTGTAAAGAATACAGTGTAAAGATATAGTTTCAGAAAAAAAAACATAGAAATTATACTGATGAAGTTATTAGTACTTTGTTGTGGAATTATGATGGATTTGGCGATGAAGTCAAACTTATACACATCACTGTTTAAAATGATACCGAAATAAGAAGTGTTAAATTCACATTACGTTCACAAGTAGATTTTTACTTTCAAATTTTATTAATCTATCATACTATTTTTTAAATGTGCTGTAATTTCGTAAAGATATAAAAGTTACATAGATCATAAATATTTTTCTAACAAACTGGTTAATCCTGGCAACTTAAAATAGGCAGTACACCGAGTGATAAAAATTAACAACATTTAGTATGAGGTTGTTAATTATTTCACAAGGTCTAAAATATTTTAACAGACTTGTTATTTCACTGCTGCTACTTTATTACTCTGTAATCAGTACTGATATTCTAAAGGTGAAAGTTCATATGACTAAACCAATTAGGATAAAATTTGGTGTGATGGTAGCTGGACACACTGGATAATTGATAATTTGGCTTTTATGCCTAAATAGGTTCCCGTGAGAAATGTTTTTGACAAAATTTCACCACGCAGTACTATTTCAGTAGTTTGTGAGTTACTTGTAAATATATGTAGATCATAGACCTCTTTCAAGTTTCGCTTAACAGACATAATATGTGCCATTATTTTGGAACATGCCTACGTTCAGCAGAGAAAAAAAAAACTGCTAAATAACTGAATTAAATCATCTGGATATGCAATTATTCAATTATTTGCATACCTATAACAATATAAAAGTATACTTTATATTTTTTATTGTTGTCACTTAGGTAGTTAAAATTAAACTCTCGTGTACTTAAATTGTATTTTTATTTTACTAAACCTAACCGGATCCGGATTACGACATTATCACTGCTTAGTTCATAGACCATATATCGATCACTATCTGATAGAAAAAAAAAATTTTACATACAAAGTTTATCTTTCAATATTTTGTAAAATGACCTAGATGATATCACAGAAACTTTAGAAAATAATTTCCCCAGACACCTCGTGTTATAATGAAGTTCTGACAAATTAGAATTGATGAACAGTTTCCTTCAGAATAAACTCTATAAACGGGTATTAATATTCTTCCTCTCTATGTGAATGTTGAGGAAGTAACGCATAAAGACAACATGGAAAGGGTATTAAACAGTGGCTTCAATAAACGGCCCAATAAGTTATGTAAAGTGCGGGTGCATCGCGTTACATTACAACCCCTACATGGCTCAGCAGGGTTGGGACGCATGCGCCCGTACTGTCAGCCGCGTACGACATATGCGGAATATTAAAGTAGGAAAGAGAAAAAAATTAACTTGTGAAGCCATTTTCGTCTATCGGCGGTAACCCCCGCGCCCGCTGTATGGTTTCTCTGATGCAGGCAGAGAGGCTCGCGCGGTCGTCGCGATCGTACGCCGTAGCTGACGCCTTATGCTCAAATCTTATACGAACGAGACCGGTTCGACACTCGATTACTCTAGTGATTACATGTTGTGCGACATATAATAATTGTGCAGTGTTATTTGGACATTTGATCATAGTCCGTTACTTCAGCTCAGTGATTACTCCCAATTTCAGAACAATTTTAACTTTTAGAGTGTAGTTTGTATACTTTACTGTGAGGTGTAAGTTTTTGACAAGTTTAATTCTTACTACGAAGTGTTGCGTCTTTGTAAAGTGTACAGAACTATTATAATGTATAAGTGTTCCTTGTGTTAATAACTTGAAAAAATTGTTTTCTTGCAAGTTAAGTTGAAACTTTTGTTGTTTTAAGTAACACTTCTTGTGCTTCATCTAATTCTTGGACGTCAACGTTTAATATATGATCGAAACCCTACAGGTACTATTATTTTCTTAAATTTTATTATGTCAATGTTCTTTTTTATTTATGCCCACTTTAAAATTTTTGTACCTTAGTTGCTGTGATGATTGATATTGTTGTGGTCTGAATATGGCATGCACGATTTTATTTCAGGAAACTGCTTTCTGCTATTATATTATTTTCAATATCAAGTTTTACTTCAAGTTTGCGGTACTTATATATCTTATTCCGCATTTTGTGTAAAATAAGTAACAAAATTGCTCGTAGCTTCAATAAATCTCTATAAATATACATAAGGACATCCATAAAGTATAACATAGTCATAACTCTAAAGAGAATATCAGTTTCAAAACGATTTTTAATGGCATTCCGAGGATATAGTAAATCAAATCTTTTATATTTATGAAGTTATATCAGTACAGCAGAGTGCAGTCAAAAATAGATGAGAATAATAAAAATCCAATATGTCCTAATAAATTATCGGAAGACGTTCTTTTATTGGAATAACTAATGCTGAGATGAGTAATGGTGTAAGTTTTACCGATAAATCAGCTTTTCCTTTCTGTAAGATGCTTCGAATGCAAGTAGTATTTGGCAATTCACCCTTTTTTTCGTTTTTATCACTATCTAAGAAACGCAACTATCAGCGTAAACAGTTCAACCTATATTTTAATGCGATGGTTTTTATGTTTTCACTGAGCAAAAATATGAAACATTGAAACCGGTCCATAGAGCTCACTGATATAAACTTACAAGTAGTGTTTTTTTATAAAGACCAAGATCAAGACCCTTTTTCAAGTTTGATAAACGTAAAGTTAGAATATAAAGAGTTAAATGATTTGCAACATTACAATAAAGATCTTGAATTTGTTGCAAATGTGATGACTGATGCATTGAATATTTAAGGACGATAAAGATGCCAAACTAGTTACTTATTAGCTGTAATCGATAAAACTTCTAATAAATGAAATCGATAGTAATAAAGTATATGATTGCACTAACGTTTAAAGTACAGGCATAGTAAAACGAGTGATTGTAAAACCACTTCTTGTCAAGAAAATGGAAGTGCTAAATATTGGATGGAGCGTGAAATGATGTGTTGAACGAGTCGATTCAATTTAATGAACTATTGTTTATTAAGTATAGAAACTATGTGTGGAGTCGAATTTGATTCACTCTAAGATTTTTATTCTAATGTAACTAAGTAAGTACACGATGACACTGTTTTTTTTTAAATAACTCTGTTTCAAGACTTATACTTAGCAACAACAAAATTGTAATAAAATGTTTACTAGTTGCACTGAACCTTACTCATCATTAAGATTGGCAAAGAAGTTATTAATTATTTTGTTTATCAGTTATTTATTGGTCGTATTTAATTCAATATAATGTCATTTCAATTAGAAACTGTTGATGATATGTAATTATTATTATTTTTAAGCTCGTTGCAAATTAAATACCTAGAGATAAAATTCGCTTTTACTACAGTTTTAATTGTATAGTTTTATTGAGTGTAAGAGGACTCACTATGAACATCACTTTCCAGGCGAGGCCCTTGTGCAGCCATCTTTTTTTGTGATTTTTTTGAGCCTCGCATTGATATTGATTGGTGGCTGATGCAAAATAAGTAAATGGCGATAATTACTTCCGATTGTTAATAAACTATTTGCACTATTTTAATATTTACCTAATTATTTTATCCTAAACTGTAACGTCCAGCATACCCTTACTACCCTTAATACCCTTTCTTTACCCAAATTATATACCAATTTATATATACGAGAGTTACCTACAAAGAGTGATTTGTTTACTTATGTCATTGAATAATAATACATATAACTCTAGGTCTACTTAATTATATTTAACCCTATAAGATTTTTTAATCTCAATCACTTATATTCAAACGTGATTGGGCTCACATTTCTTATGAAAGGCCTGCGAGTGTTACAGATTATGAGTATCAAATATCAGAATTAAAATTATTGATAGAAATAAAAAAAGCGCTCCCACGTTACAGGAAGTAGATACTGGAGCACCACGCTTCGGTAATCTACTCTTATACTATTGTCCCTTTGTTCGGACTAAGCTACGTCAACTCATCGAAAGAGCACTTCTTCATTATAACGATCTAGTTTGCCGCACTTAATTTGTATTGAATCATTCGTTCCACACCATTTTCTTCTTTTAACATCGATCGCACCGTTAACTCCCCCAATGTCGTGTCATGCATTCGTAACTAAACTCACTACACAACTTACATTATCGTTTTAACTATCAGTAGTAATAACTACGTACTTTATACACTTTTTCCTTTACGTATCATGTTATTTTAAGTCTAATAACAATGACTTTTAATTAGAAATTTCTATGTAAAACTACCGAGCAACAGCGTTCATTTAGTCGCCGTAGAGTTGAAGAACACTAGCAAAATTTGCATTCTTGTTTCACATCAGCCAATATAACCTAAGGACCACCCGCGTCGAAGAGCCTTTTATCCAAAGCCAACTTTATAACTTTGAGATAAAATTTCAAATCAAGATTCTCATTCTTCATCATACCTATTGCTTGCAATGAGGCAGTGTACAATCTACTCGCGTCTACTCTCGCAAAATTCAATATGCGTTCTGGGAAAATGTTTTACTTTGGTTTGCTGTTTTGTTTTTTAAGAAATACAATCTGATTACGTAAACAAAAAGTAAAGCGAAAGGTTTTAATCTGCGGTAAATATATTTTCTCTTGCAATACCGTAAATTGAAATTCTCGACGAGATTTTTTTAATCTTAGCTCAGCATCTCAAATAATACAGCTGCAGCATACGAATCTCATTAGCAAGTGAAACAAGAGAAAAAACTCAGAGCAATAAATTTTAGCAAGGCTCAAGTGGAAACGTTTACGGTTCCCTTTAATTTGGTTGCCATTGTCGAGGCGTCCCGCGGCGTGCCAGCCCTGAGCCCGGTGTCGGCTCGAGTTGTTGCTAGAATTCCAGCTGTTTTTAACGGTACTAACTTCTTATTAGTGAATTAGAAAATAAATTAAATTTACTAGTAACATTTACTTCGTATTTATTTGTACAATAGTTTGTTATTTATTTCGTATTACGACACTTATCTAACTTTTTTTTCTTTTTATTAATCAAGAAAGTGCATCATCATCATCCGAGCGTCTGTCCCAGTTGCGTCTCGCGACGCCCGGGGTCCGCTTTCCTACATCAAGAAAGTGCATTTAATAGTAATTGGGTGCAGTGGGTGATCTATGTATTAATGATTTTTCCATCAAATATCAGTTGTAGCCATAATCATGTCCATAAAATAATGAAGAAGGTAGACAGATACTTATTAATTAGATTAAGTTCATTGTTAAACTGGTAATAAATGGAATTAATTTAATCAATAATTTCAAGCAGCACAGAACTGGAATCTTACTTCGTAAAATTTCAATTTTCAATCTAAATGCGGCATCTATAAAGGAGGTTAAGGATCGCAAAGCATATTATAAATCAAAGTGAATTTTATGACAGTGTGATGGGATCAAAAGCTACCTCATAGACATGTTTCGAGGAAGAATATTTATTTTATATTATTGAAGTATTTCCAAGGGTCTTAGATTGAGGAGCTGCGGTTGTGTGATATCGATGACTATGCGTTTTCTCGCAACTTGAAGCCGGCTGCACACACACTGAAGAATATTAAACTATCAGATCTATCGATGGCTGCGATAAACTTGTTTGAGTGAGGAAAGATGCTACATACACACTACAACATCAATCATCCGGTAGTAATTGAAAACATGCAGCTGCGACTTAACGATAAAACAATAAATTATCTATAGAGCTTTGTACTCAAAATTTGTTACACCATAGTTACTCAAAAACAATGTTCTTCATTCTGGCATTTAAACTAGGCGTTACTCTATATTTTATTACTGGAGACACATGTTTTGTTGAGATTTTGTTATACACTATAACTGCGGCACAGCTGTGAGCAGCAGAACGTGCCGTTCTGACTTCACATTAAAATTCCCACACATAAAAGTGACTGATAAAAAAAGGTTCACCCGATGGCCCCTTTTCTACTAACAACAAACAAGCAGGTAAGCGAATCTTTACAAGCCCAAGAAACTGAAATATTCTCAATCCCGTAAGGGATTTAAATCTTATACAACGATGCAAAGGATCAGTTTATAAGCTGTGAAATTATACAATGATCTTTGGCAACATGTATTTAGAAATTTAAAAAATAAATCTTACCATTCTGAGACGAATGAGTCGAATTAATCGAACTTTTGAGGGAATTTGGTTGAGCGTTCACATTTACTTTGGTAACTGTACCATGTAAGGTTTCTATCCAAAATGTTCCATTGAATTTTACATTTTTATTTGAACTAATGAAAATAAATGAGTTAAAACACACATTCGCTTAAAAATAAAAACGAAATAATGCACATTAACATAAGTAGTTCTACGAACGTATAAGCTTTATCGATTCTGAGAACTGTTTTATTTGCTTTGAAGGGTACACATTCGAACCTATTGACAATAGATATGTCAACAAACGATCTGTTTTTAATACGTAGTAAACCCAGGCTCATCTGATTCGAGTCTCATCAATAACATCCGTGACTGGTTAATCATAATTATAATACTCCAAACCGGCTATGACATTGTACTTGTAATGCATTCCAGTGTCACTTGCACCGCCTTCGATGAAATATACGGCTAGGTGGTCGGGGAAATCAAAACATGTATTGTGAGAAAGTTTACACATAATAGTGTAGAATTCTTAACTTCTAAGGAGGGTAAAGAGCAAGTAAGAGGGTAATATCTTATGTAGTTAAAAAGAAAATAAAAATAACTTTTTGTGCTAAATTTGTGATTATGTGTAGTTACAGTGAATCTTATTATATTTTTTACAAGGAATTTATACTTAAGAGAAAATCTTAATAAAATTTTAATATTCCTATTTTTTAGATATAAATAAAATTAATTATTAAATTTAAAATATTTTATCAAAGCGAAATAGCTATATTTCAAAATGAAAAAAATGTCCAGGAGATTTTATTTATCAAGTCCAAACAATAAATAAATCTGAATTGACATCTTGATAAAAGACTTTTCGACTTGAAAATTTCAAATACAGTAAAATCTCAATTATCCGGACCTCGATTATCCGAATATCTGATTATCCGGACTCATAGTAAACGGCTCTAATAACTTATGTAGAAATGATTTGATGGCGCACTTTCAAGTAGAGCTGGGATTCCAGCTGGATGTATGCCTCACCAATTACCGTTACAACTCACGGTCTTGCGCTTTCCATATCCAGTCCCTCTCTGCTATATTTTTCAGATTGATATCTAGCAGAGGTAGTTCTAAGGTTATCGACTATACAATCTCCGCTCTAGAACTCGTTTACTTCATCGGCCACTTGTTCTTCTACATATGTGGTCAGTACATTGCCACTTTAACGGATTAACTATATCCATCGACCACTCACGTTGTCTGACGGATAACTTTGTCTAGGGGTTTGTCCCTCAAGGAGATTCAAGCATGGACTTGTTGGTTATCAAGATTCAAACCGCACCACTCCAAAACTTGTTGACTCCATCGTCCATCGCTTCTTTTATAGATGTGGCCAGCCCACTGCCCCTTTTATGTGCTTAGCCTGCCACTGACCACTTTGGTTCTCTGATGGAGAGATTATCCCTCAAAGACACTTCGAGAATAACACGCTCCATAGCTCGCTGTGCAACTTTGAGGGCATAGACTAGCCCCACCGCAGTATCCACGTCTCGGCACCGTAGATCATAACCGGTAGAACGCACTGGTTATACACCTTCGTCTTCAGGCATTGTGGTATAGGCAAATAGAGAACCCGACGCAGTTTGCTGAACGCTGCCCAGCCCAAGCGAATCCTTCTTGTAATTTCCTTGTCCAGGTTCTTTTTATCGAGTTAGATAACCTGCTTAAGGTTAATAATTGAATATTACTAGACAACTTCAAGTCTATTTTGTAATTCATTGTATATTTTTATCATATTGTGTAAATTACACACATAATAATAACTTAATAAATAATTATTATTGTTTGAATTGACTTTGAAATCGATTATCCGGACTTTCGATTATACGGAACACCCCTGGTTTTATTTGATTCGGATAATCGGGATTCTACTGTAAGTTCGAAATTTTCAAACCTACTTCATCAGTGTTGTAACTGGTTATATAATGGTTATGATAACCCTCGTACTACACTGGACGAGCTATGAAAACAATAATGTTTTGTTAGGAAGCGGCCGCGAGCCTCATTGTTTATTTTAAACACTCACCGCTAGCCGCGGTAAGATTATATATTCCTCGTAACGCTACACCCAAGGGTTGTATGGTTTATTGTATAACGATCCTATAGCTTATTTATACAACTATGTTAAATAATTTGGTAAAGCAGAAATGTTATAATAAGTACAGTAAAGAGATATAAAATAAATATTAAAAAATATCTTTACTTTGCTAACCATTTTAACGGCGCTTATAAAATGTCATACACTATTTAAAATATTTAAAGTGACCACCGGTTCGGAACGCGGCCCACCTAAGAAGAACCGGCAAGCAACTTAAGAAGGCTATTTTTTGATGGCCTATTTACAATTTAATATTATTTCACTTTGCCAGCAGATCATTTCCAGGCGTCCCTGTCCTGCAAATCTTTAACCGAGTAATAACCTTTTTCACAAAGGTTTTTTTAGTAACTTTTTAAATTTATTTAATGGTAAATTTCTCTGATGATAAATGATAAATTTATTTAATGACAAAAAAGAAAATAAGGTACAAATTAGGTATTGCAAATGCATCTAATTTTAAAGTTGATTTCCAGCAGCATCCAAAGCCACCAATATGGATTACGGTAACGGTTACTGACAACTTTCCTTTAGTGACATAACAGCACCCCATTAAAATTTCAGCAGGTGACGTTCATTTAAGCTCTTGAAATATTGGTGTAACCTATTTACAACCTATTTAAAACCCTTTACACTCAATATAATGAACCATTAATACAAAATAATAAAAGTATAAAAACTAACTCTTACATTAACTGTATTCATATCGGTACTTAATTTAAAAGATTATATTATTTAAGTAAATAATGTGTTAACTGAATAATTTGTCAACTAGTTTCAAAAAATCTAAACGGGTTATATCAGAAGTTCAAAACTTTGTAAAATAAAAAAATAAATATCCATCACGCCTTATCCCCGAAGGGGTGGCAGAGGCATATTATATGCCCACTTTTCACCGTGTGGATTCCTGTCCCACGTAATAGGTGGTGAGCCCATTGCCGTGTTGAAATAGACAGACGCAGGTTGTGGCTACCAGCTGTTGAAATTTTCAAGCCGCCCATAAGGCCTTCAACTAGGCTTAACGACTGCCATTTTACTGGCAACCGGGATCAACGGCTTAACGTGCCTTCCGAAGCACGAAAACGCTCGCAAATGTAAATGCCACAAAGTGGTCACCCATCCGAGGACCAGCCATAGTGAAAGTTGCGTAACTCAGTGATCGTTTACATAACACTGAGACCGCGAGGCCACGTTACCTCATTTTAATTGGCATTAATATTATAATCAAAGTTTTAAAGTGATATGAAAACCGTTTGATTAAATACATGTCCGAAAGTCATTATTTTGTGTACAGGTTGATATTGATTATTGGAGTGTGAGTTGATACGTCAAACAATGGCAATAACTTTAAATTTCATGCAGATTACGCCACGCTCCAAAGTGCGAATAAGTCGAACTTTACTGCCTATAAATTCTTTATTGCCCATTGTTGGCGATTATTACTTAACCCTCGTCTTATGAACTAAAAAATTTGATCTTTTCATATCAATAGTGTTTACGTTTTGACTCGCAGTTAATATGAAGCAAAGTTATTTTTTGCATTATCAAGTAAAGTTTAGAAAGGCCTTCTAAAGAGAAATAAATATACCCCTGTCTTGTTAGTACCAGTACTGAATACCGATTAAGCTAAATAAGAACATCTAAAGCAAGCTGTGCCGCGTGCGTGAATCAATAGATTAGATGGAAATAAAGCTTAAAATATCTCTGTATGGTAGGGCTGTAAATAACTTGTTTGTAATTGCAAAGCCGCGATTGTCTGCTGGTATAAGGAGGGCGGGCCATTTGATAGCAATCTTACTTCTGCCAACTTTAGACTTCCACTTACCTTTTGCTTTGTCGAGTGCAGTTTGTATGGTTCCGTTCTCGGTCATTGCAAGTAATTTATTAATATGTCGTTATAGCAGTCTAAATGTGCCAAATTTCAAAGCCTTTTAACAATTTCAGTAAATTCACATAATTATAAGAGTACATTAACATAGCATTATTGCGTAAAGATGTGAACAAAGAATATACAGTCTTAGAAGGGCCATTGCCTTTATTGAAAGCCATGCTTGCTTTATTCTGTCCCCCGCTTTCTGAAGCATAAAGTTATTTTCACAACAAAGCACGCGAAGCCTCTGAGCTGCTTATATTGGTCCTCTCTTGAGCCGACCCATTGTAATCTTAATGCTGTATTATATTAATGCGATAAACATCTTCAAGATCTTTGTACTCACCCATTTTTTTCCGTAAAATATCTCGAGTTTAATATTGGCAATTTCTTAGAGACGATGTTTCTCTGGTTACCAGGGCTTATCTTAAATCAATGTTAGAGGGAACAATTCTACCCAAATACTTCACAATTTAGACGTCTATTATAGGAATTATCAGATTCTTTATTGAGTAATAAATTGTATAAGACTTCATCAATTTTTTCATTTTAAAGTTGTTCTGTATAGCTAAATAATAGAGACATAGCGTCATCTCATCAATGTCACATGCTATTAAATATGTATAATACGGACCGCATTAAAACACTTATGTCGGATGACAAGGCATGAAAATCAAAATTTACTGAGCAATATTCTATGGAGCGAGAGAGCAAGTTAAGCCACGCACAATGAAACTTTGTGCCTTCACAAAATAATTGCCGTATTTAAGTGTAGATTTGGTGTCCCAGCTTGCATCATAATGGAAAATTTTGTTCGAGGAAGAAACTAGTCTTTTGTCAAGCTTATATTATCGGTTTGCTAAATGAGTTATTCTCGTTTCCAATTAGCTTAAGTTATGTCAATAACTACTTAACTGATTGGTTACAAATACATTAATGAAACAAAACTTTCACAAAATTTATATTTAAGTTAAGGTATATACTTTATAGATTTCGTTACCACTTTGAATAAATATATATTTTCTATACTAATAGTTCGTAATGCATGAAAAGAATGTAAATCATGTTTAAACGATCATCAACAAAGATTTACATTTGATTCTTAAAAATACGCGTAATTTACGACAACCTTAAAATTAGTATTTGTTACAAAATACTATCCATTTACTCTAAAACAATGTCCTTATTTACCGCTCAAGGCGATTCTTCGACACCCAAATAACTAGGCCAAATACTGGGAAATAAATATTGATGGCATGCCAGCCCTAAACCAGCAAACCAGCACAATGTAGCTTTGTGTCCCGCTGAGTAATCGTCACAACTTAGCTCCTCGAATTTATGTCCCATATATACTTTGACCATAATGGTATATTTAGGGTTGCGCCAAAACTTTTACATTGTGTAAAAACATATTTTATTTACCCGGTGACATGTGAATGTTAAGTTTTTTGTGTCCGTGGTAGCACGGTGAAATGGTCGATGTGATTCCGTAAATGCTTGCAGTTTAAATGTCTCGGGCATTTTAAACGTAATCTTTTTATAAGAGGCCGATTTAGTGACCGGACAATGACACATAATTATATGGTATAGTTACTCGCATAATAAATTACGACAACCAAAGTCACTGGACTTATATTCCACTATTTTTATTTTATTAAAACAACCTGAACGATTTTGTCTTATAACACAGATAAATTCTATAATGTGAAATTGGCGAAGTTGTGTGAAATAATATTAATAACTTGAAATATAAATACCTACTAGTGACTTAATTTTCGTGGTGTTCTCATTTATTCGCATTTTGTCTATAAATTACATAAATTACTCATAAAATTTTGTGCACAGCTAAGTGGTGGTGATGATTAAAATCACTAAACATTGTTTACAGATTCTGGCAACTATCATAATTTTGGCAAAGCATGTCATTATGAAAGTATATAAGGTTCCCTGGAAATATAAAGTCTCGAAGAAGCAACGTATATATGTTTTTGTGATTAAGACATGCCCGTCATCTGTAGCGTCGGTGGAATTATGTCCGTGAAGGCTCCAAAAGAAAATATCTTAAATAATACATGGAATTAGTAAGCAAGAAAGAAACAATGTCGGTTGGAAATAGCTTAAAATGACGTATTTCACTAAAGTAAAATAAATATCTATAAATACTACACTCAATTTCTGACAGGAAAAAGCAGGAAAGTAAGATTAATTTAATTTTGACAGTTCTTTTATAAATAATTATTTTTAATATTCAAGAAAATATCTACCAGTCAAACAATCAAATGAAACAGAAAGGAAAAAGCAATTATACACTTTTTGCAGTAGAATTTATACCAGTCTTAACGGTCTTTATGTACTGAAGTGTTTTGAACAAGTACTTAGAAGGACATTGTTTAGGCAAGTTACGAAGGTTAAAACTAAATGTAACTTTTGCCTTTGACGTATTCTTAAATAAACACACGTTAGATTTTTACGCAAGTACCTGTTACTTAAATAATACATCCAACAATTATTATAAACGCGAAAGTTTGTAAGTATGGATGTTTGTTACTCTTTCACGCAAAATCTACGGAATTAATTTTGATGAAACTTACAATAATATAGCTTACACATCAGAATAACACATGGGCTAATTTTTAGACCGGTAACAAGTTCCTGTGGGAAACGGGAACGGGAAAACTTCACCACGCGTCAACTAGTAATAATATATATCTTATGCTTTGCGTTCAAAAGTTCTAAGTGTTTAGTTTTGACATGAGACACGCAGTTAAACATTAACCGCGGCATATTCATCATTACAACATACGAGTACAGCTATATTGCTGCGAGACAGTTGTAGACACAACAAACTGGATTGAAGTGTTATGACTTCTCTTCGTTTTTTCAACCATTTATAACAATATTAAACAACCTTAGTTTAGATTGATAGTTGGCAGAAAGGTGGCAGAATAGCATACGGAACATCTGATCGAAAGTGGTCTACGCACGGAAACGCTTACAAATGGAATTCATACAACTGGTTACCATCTTAGGACTACGCTACGGTAAGATGTTATAGCAGTGTTCATTTACAAAACACTGAGCTAGCAGGGCTACGAACATTTCATATTTATTAAATGTCGTCTTTAAGCACACAAGATAATTTTTGTTTTCTTTTATCAACCCTAAATTTGCCTTCATAACTTTGATTAAATGCATCGTAGTTATCTTTCTTTTTATTATGTGTGTTAAATATCATGTCATAGCTTAGTGCTACATCACATTTTCATCAAACTGAGAATGTATAGTTTTTTAAATCTGCACATAAAGCTAATCCATTAATTGCCTTATCATATTCATAGATTTCATTTCTTTTTATTTCAAACTGCTAACTAAAAGAAAGACTGACTACGCTACCTGCAGGTACTGCTATTTCGTGGGATTTACTTAATCTTTGATAGATATAAAAAAATCTCATTGTATTCAAATGTCTAGACAGTATCAGATATCTATTTATTTATGGGGTCATTATGATACTCGTATATCTCTACTTTAATGTGACTACCTACCTAGTAAATACTCTTTAGTCGGTTACAGTGATTCAACGATGTCACAGATAAATTATTTAATTTAGATCATTAACATTCAGACATGTATAAAGTTCGATGTACTACGCTTATTAAATCGTAGTGTGAAGTTTCTCCGTTTGAGGCACCGACCGCAGACCACAATTTACTGAGGTTTCTCATTGAATAAATAACGAGTAGGGCGCTGTGAAGCCTCACGTCCACTCGTCAACACTTAACTAACTTGTCTATAACGTCTAATGTTGTAATATGCAGTTTGAAGTCATAACTATAGTTCCTTTTTATCATATATGTATTCAATTTTATATCGATTGGAATAAAAAAATACATTTTTAATTATTTCAAGATGTTTTTACTAAAAGTCAGACAGCAAAACTTAATTACGATGGCATAATATAATAAATAAATTTCGAAAAACGCACACAAATCGATCTACGTGTTTATGAACTACTTACGGTGCAACACACACATATATAATATATATATTCTTATTTAACAATATTAACCCCATTTTTACCTTTGTACAAAACTCCTGACTATACTTTATGTAAAACAACAGTAGTTAGATGTCAAAACTGATTATTTTATCAGGTACTGACCAAGTTTTTTAAAATGACGACGCCGATACACTAATCGCTCTTCTCTTCTTCTTTAAATGTGTAAAGTTCAGCTTTCGACCTCACCTTAAAGAGAAAAAATGTGCTCAGGATTGCTTAAAATTTACATTGTATTCATTACCTAAATTGGTAATTTATTGGTATTTAGTGATCTTATAATATTTAACAAGTTGTAAACAAATACGGTGTATTCCACTTGGAGAGAATAATGTGCCTTGTCAATAAAGCTCCCACCTGCGCTACGTATTAAGGTAATAAAATCTTGAGTGTGCAGTCAAACTTTATATTGTTTTAATTAAAACCAAAGGTATAATAAGGTCCAAAACGAATATCAATGAAGAATATAATAAAACGCAATAAGCTTATTCTCCTAAAAATTAATTGCTATCTCAGTAAATGAAAGAATGTGTTTGAAAATAAAATGTGAAATTAAATTCGTACATTGTTTATACATGATAATATCAGAGTGCATGATGTCTGGGGAGCGGAAACGCAGCAGCGAGTGTTCAAGTTGACTTGATAGATTTATAGTGAGGGGCGGGCAGCGACAAGGGACTTATACAGCCACGATACGGTTATGTTGTTGTATGACTCGATAATGCTAAATATATTATGTTTCTTGCGGTTGAGTTGACAGAGGGATATTGAATATTTAGAGTTTTTAAATTTATGATATCGTATCAAATGGCTTTTGTCGGGTTTTTCTATTAAACGAAATCTAAGAAATTAATTTGAATTGATTGTCTATAAATGACTCATCTTCACCTCTAGAAAACTTAGGTACGTCAATACGCGTACAGTAACGTATACGGTAAATAAGAAAACCGCATGTAAATCGAGTCACTCGTCTCACACAGCCAAAAACACACACATGGTGATCATAACAATCTCATTTTTGCATCTGGGATTTAAAATCTTGGCATTATTTTGTGTAAATATAATGAGCAAAAGATAGCTGGTCATTTTATCGTATCCAACGAGAACTGAGCAAGCTTTAGAGTTGAAAACTTAACACATAACAATGAAATACAGGACAACCACCTACACTTTTACGATTAAGTTACAGTCCACTTAATTGCCTCAGGAGCTCACGTAGGTACAGACTAGCGTGTAAGATAACACTACCTATACACTATTATATATAACTGCACTTAGCTATATAAGAGAGCTATTTTTAACTTAGCGGGTTTTAACCTCCGTTCCAGAAACTAAAGCGACAACTAGTATACGATCAAATTTCGGATATGGCTTTCCTGCGCTTTGTCGGTTCGGATTATGTATAGCAACGAACGGAATCACAATAGGTCGGCATCGGCACCTATAATATGATAAATTATGTAAATGCATTTTGTAACGGAATTATATTTTATTATTAGTAAAACTGTTCATTCCGATTTCAAGTATGGTGAATTGCACGTCGGAAGCTCAGACGTTAGGCGCTACTTATCCCTAAGACGAGTTCATCAGATGCTAGGTTACACCTGTCTGTTACAAGTTAATACAAAATAAGCAGTTAGAGACTGCGTTCGATGGTCCGTTAGCCATAGAATATTTTCGAAGTATCTATCCAACGATACTCCACACCATCTTTTTGAGTGGACTCCCAGCAGCGTTTCTACAGTTTTCACTAAACCCCACTAAACTACCTCGTCTCTACCGAAGCGCAGAATAGGTCAGAAGTTAGGTCACTGCGATATACCCCATACCATGGGATGGACAAAGAACCCACAAAATATACTTTTTAACACTTTATTAAATCTTTTGTCGCTCTGACTAATATATATGACATATCCATGTCTTAGGGCCGTATTTTAGAACGTTACTCAATACTCAAGAAACGCTTGAGGCTAGTTTTTGCCTTAAAATACTACTCTTAAGTGTTTCTTGAGTATTGAGTAGCGTTCTAAAATAGAGAAGCGCTCGTGGCCCCGCGGTCTCAGTGTTCGGTAAACGATCACTGAGGTACGCAACTTTCACTATGGCTGGTCGTCGGATGGGTGGCCACTTTGTGGCATTTACATTTGCGAGCGTTTCCGTGCTTCGGAAGGCACGTTAAGCCGTTGGTCCCGGTTGCCAGTAAAATGGCGGTCGTTAAGCCTTGTTAAAGGCCTTATAGGCGGCTTAAAAAATTTCAACAGCAGGTAGCCACAACCTGCGTCTGTCTATTTCAACACGGCAATGGGCTCACCACCTATTACGTGGGACAGGAATCCACACGGTGAAAAGTGGGCATATAATATGCCTCTGCCACCCCTTCGGGGATAAGGCGTGATGGATATTTATTTATTTATTTATTTTATTCTAAAATACGGCCCTTAGAGTGTTTTATCATTATAACTAGATTGTGGAAAGACAAATAAACGGACAAAGCGAAATGAAAACGGTACATACTTTGTTTATTACGAAACTCTAAAAAATGTTACTTTTTCAATACTTTTATAAAATAATATAACGGAGAAAAAAGGTCAAATTAGAAGCGTTATATTTGAACAAGTAGTAATAAAAATAACGTTCAGTAATTGTAGAGTAACAGAAATTGTAGCGACAGCCCCAGTGTCTATCTCAGTCTATAATTATAATTTGCATAACTCTGAATAAGACATAAAATTATGTTTAACTATGGTCAAAATTGATGCACCGAGTTTGCAAACGAGTTTGATTTGAACTATTATCTTTTGCTATTTAGACACTCTGTCGCCTGCCATAGTCTCTCTGGTAGCCAATGCTGCGCTGAGGTCCCGGATTTGATTCCCGTGTAGGAACAAATATTTATGTGATCCACAAAATATACGAAAAAGTATACGACTTTCGCGCTTGCGCACGTCTCATTTAAAGGTTTTATTCCACCCAATTTTTCTTACGGTTTTACTATCACATATTTTTCAGTTCGGTCGCGCAGCAAAATCCCTGTCTCCTCCAAGCCTGCCGTAAGGAACTTCGTTCCAATATGTGTGTATTTAGAAATATATAATTATGTTTATTAGTTGTCTACGTGTAAATCCATAAGCATATTTTATCTTACTTTGTGTAAAAAGCAATATTTATGCTTTCTAGTCTTTTCTTAGACAGACATAAGTCAGTCAAGTCATAAGACAGAAACTTTGAGGAATTTGCCAGATATCTTTTTGAGTCCTGGTTTGCGTAATGCAAAAACTGTTTGCATGGTGGAGTGGATTAAATTCAAACATGGAAGTGATCAACAAAAGATAGCTACCATAGTTGACTTACGTAGGCTGGGAACCTGTAGGATTTAGTATTGATCGGAGTAGAGGAAGAAGTATTCAGTTCATGCTGTAAAGCGCCTGTAGAGTTCTTTGTGTGTTTCTTCCAACTTTACCTACTCTAAATTATAACTATCTAAAAACCTAACTAATTATCTTCCCGCTGTATCCTTGACTGGGTATTCAGAGAGAACTTTAGGTAATTTATACTTAGATTAATTTTAATGAGAGTTTCAAAACATTATAACTTCCAAAACTTTGCAGAATTCGAGTTCAGTGTTTTATAAATTTCACATTTTAAGCAAAGTATTGCCTTCCCTACCCCCATTGCAATCAGTAAAGTTTGCCTAACAATGACTGTTGTCCGCTACAATTGACGATTCGACATAGTGTGGTAGATTTCCCATTTCTTCCTTTATTATCGTTCTATAAAGGAGTTCTGCCATATTTTTACTTATTGCGCACTTTACAGGAATCATATCAATAGAAGTGTGAATAGGAATAAATGCCATTGAAAATTACTTACGAATCGCTCGAAATTAACCTCTATGATGACTTTCAAGAGTTGGAATAATCATTTTCCTTTTTGAATTTTATTGTTTCAGCCTGATACAAAGTTGAATGTTAGACGAGACTGAGACTGTTAACAATAAAAATGTAAATAACTAAATTTTATTAAAATTCATAGTTGTGTTCAATGTAGTAAGACTTTTCCACTAATAATTAGAACGTTTCGGAGACTATCGTTTTCTTGTTCCCTAAGAAACTATATTTTATAGAAAGTCTTTTGTTTCCAACAAGCTTACAGAGAAGGACATTAACGATAAGCCCCCAAATTGATTAAAGTTCTAAGGGACTATTAGAAATTGACAGTTTATTAATCAAGAAATTGGATCTTGAATCGTCACTTGACATCACAAATAAAAAGAATTGTTTCCTATCAAGTGTCAAACAAAGAAAGCTTACGAGCCGATCCAAAATAAGACGAAATAATATAGTTACATGACAAACGTTATTTGACAAAGCGCTCTTTGTTCTTTTCGAGTAAGTTGTAGTAGATAAACCTCGGTGTATAGAGTGGCATGTCTAGGTATAGTCGTTCTGGTTGCATGTCGAGAACAGATACATTAATGTAGTCAGGCGTGTGCTGCCACCAACAAACAAATTATGTCTGCAAACACATCGCAACACGCGACCTAGCCTTGAAAGCCTTCTGCTTGCTTTGTCAATTTTGTTCCGTACCCATCCTTGCGACGCTTTTGAGTTATCCATTCTAATAATTCGATAAACGTTATAGTTATTGGCAGTGCCAACAAAGATAATTGTTTTATCGTTTACTCATGCTATTTTATGTGTAAGACAATTTTAGTACTCCAGACCCTTATGGCACTCGTCGAATTAATTTTACAGTAATGATATTTGATATTTATGATTACTATTCAGCTCACGTCGGTACATACATACATACATACATATTATCACACCTTTATCCCCGATGGGTTAGGCATATTTAACGCCCACGTTTCACCGTATGCATTTCTGTCCCACGTAACAGGTGGTGAGCCCATTGCCGTGTTGAAATGGACAGGCGCAGGCTGCATCGACCTGCTGTTGAATTTATTTAAGCCGCCCATAGGGCCTCCAACTTGGCTTAACGACTGCCATTTTATTGGTAGCCGGGACCAACGGCTTAACGTGTCTTCCGAAGCACGGAACTGGGGTGGGTCTAAAGGGCCGAATAAATTTAATAAAATGTGTCTATTTTAGATGTTAAATTTGGAAGAAATTTTGAAACCGTTGCCTTTTTAGTGAGGTAGTAACAAAAAGCCAAAAGGTCTTATGCGCTAGACACTAATTAGCACGACCAATTAAAGTCCTGGTAGTCTCGGACTGACTTGTCGGTCGTCGGTCGGACTCGTCGGTAGTAGCGTGATAATATCACGCTACTACATGACATGTACACTACCGCTACCACATGTAGGATAGCCTATTTATCGAGGAAGGCCATAAGCTATACTTATGGCCTTCCTCGATAAATAGGCTATCCTACATAAAAATTCGAACCAGTAGCTCCTGAGATTAGCACGTTCAACCATACCAGCAAACTCTATAATATATAGATGTTTGTTTGCATAAAGACAACATAATATTTTAGGAAGCCTTCCCGTTTATGAAAAACCAAAAAAGATGACAAAAAAAATATACTTACTAGTACTAGTAGCAGTACTCTATCTAGTACTAGTAGTTACTAGATAGAGTACTGCTATCCTTAGTTTTTCTACCATTTCATATTAGCAACCTTAATATTTACAACTAAGCTTAATATTTCATTTCGGAATGAAATACGAAGTTCTACGTCTATTACATAGTGACATTTTCCAGCTGTACATTTGTATGAAAGCTCGAAATACAGGGTGATACTTAGGGGGTAGAGCGGGTGGTGTAACAGAGTTCTACTAATTTCACAGTCTCAGAGGCTTGGCCAACGTCGAGCATTGGCGCCTGTTGCCACAATTCCGTCTTACTTAAGAGAATTAGTCCATTTAACTAGATAAAGAAATTAAATGGTGAAGAGTGTAATAAAATTATTCTATTAGAACGTTTCTATTCATTACAATGATTACGAATTTATAATTTATTTATAATGTTGAAGTAGACTGAGTCTTCTACCTAATTGTAGGCACTTACTTCTTTATAGTAGTGTATTCCCAGCTGCTTTTAAACCCTATATGGATTAGGAGCCCAGGGTTCTCTTTCATTTGGCCGCTAGGAACTGCTATCATTATTATTTTTGGTTTTTTGGATTTTCTGCATCGTTTGGAGCGATTGCCGTATGACCTCTCAACCCCGTAATCTGCGGCTTTTCCTCGTGCGTTAGTCAGCAGGTGCATTGATAGTCGGTGAAATTCTACGCGGGAAAAACGGGGCAGTTAATTAGACCGTTAACTTTTGCTAAAATATATATTTAGAGTTGATATCTTCTTTTTAATTCGAAATTTGAATGTAGTAAAATACATTTAATCTTCTTCTTTTTTAATATAATTTTTATTTTGGTACGTTGATAGTTTGATACCTTTGGTTTGATTTTAGTTTGTTTGGTACAATCAATTAATCAATTCAGCCATAGCACTCCACTGCTGGACGTAGGACTCTCCCAATTTTTCGCCACAACACACGGTCCTACGCCTACTGATACGTGAACTCTAAGGGCTGTATTCCAGAACGTTTATCAATACTCAAGAAACACTTGGGTGTAGTATTTGTATGTCAAAAACTAGCTTCAAGCGTTGATTGAGTATTGAGTAACCTTTTGGAATACGGCCCTAAATTTCTAATAGGACATTGCATTGTAGTCAATATTTTCGTAATAATAATTCCTTTCAATAGTATGTGGATAAATAATGGAATAGATGTCTTTATTGTAAATATTTATTAGTTAATAGGATAATGCATTGATGTCAATGTTTTCGTATTCAATATTCCTTTCAATAAATAGTATTAAAATAATGAAGTAGGTAGACGTCTTTATTGTAAATTCTAGTTGAAAATTTAGTTTTCCTGTTGTTAAATTCCTGTTCCCCACAGGAACTTGTTCCCGGAATAAAATGTACCCTATGTGTTATTCTGATGTGTTAGCTATATTACTGTAAAGTCTCATCAAAATCCATTCCGTGGATTTTGCGTGGAAGAGCAAGAAACATCCATCCATATTTACAAACTTACGCGTTTATAAGATTACTAGGATTTATTAGTGAATAGGACATTGCATGGAAGTCAATATTTTCGTATTCATTATTCCTATCAATAGTATTTGGATAAATAATGAAATAGACGTCTTTATTGTAAATATTTATTAGAGGACGGCAGATGCCAGTCACGTAGCTTAATACAAAACCGTCAATCTATTAATATCGAACTAAAATACTCGCAGAGTATTGTTGGACTTCGTGTGGCTGTCAATTAGATGGTCGCAGTCCGCCCCGCCCGTCTCCTGTCACCGACAAACAGAGATATGTATGTGAAATTTAGTTTAAGATATACCAAGTATATTCTTTAATATAAATTCTATTTATGAACTTAGTAAAAGTTCATCCTTGAGTATTATAATACAAAAAAGAAAATTTATCCTTTCTTTCTCATTTTAGCATCTTCCATGTAGCTTGCATTATTTGCAGACTTGTTGAAAGTGACCGCTGTTTAATCTGCCAACATAGATGCCTGCTCCGTAGTCTTGTTCGTTGGTCGGAATCAATTGCAGGAGAGTCTACTTGGATCTTAATTAAAGTTGCCAACCCTACGTATTTTTGTCAACATCTGACAATTCAGCGTCCATTGCGTCCATATATTCCAACTACCTTGTGGGTCAGTAAAATATTTTTAT
Organism: Thumatha senex; assembly: GCA_948477245.1. Taxonomy (NCBI): domain Eukaryota; kingdom Metazoa; phylum Arthropoda; class Insecta; order Lepidoptera; family Erebidae; genus Thumatha; species Thumatha senex. The sequence goes on from OX419735.1 coordinate 13,784,545, forward strand.
TTGCATGACTTTCTTTGGACTTGTGACCCCGCTAACTCGGTGTTCTGTAAACGATCACTGCGTTAAGCAACTTCCGCTATAGGTGGTCCTAGGATGGGTGATAGCTTTGTGGCATTTACATTTGCAAGCGATTCCATGTTAAGCCGTTAATCCCGGTTGCCAGTAAAATGGCAGTCGTTAAGCCCAATTAAAGGCCTTATGCCCGCGGCTTGAAAAATTTTAACAGCAGGTCGCCACAGTATGCGCCTGTCCGCAATGGGCTCACCACCTGTTACGTGGGACAAAAATGTATACGGTGAAATGTGGGCGTATATCGTATAGTATGCCTCTACCTACCCCTTCGGGGATAAAGGCGTGATAATGTGTATGTATGTTCTTTGTCAAATTCAATTTATTATTGGTGCCATGTCAGCTATATTAGTGAACTTCCAATGCACATACCACGTGACATTATATAAAAAGTATTTTGTTTTTGTCTTATAGAAATATTTTATTTAAACACGCAACCGAACTTCTCTGCTCCATCTGTTGCTCACTTGATGTAAATTTGAACACCTCACGACATAAGCGGATGTACCTAATTTTGAATCGTTGATATTACGATAAAGTGTACAATACCCTCACGCACAGCCACTCTAATAGCAATATAAGTGGAATTTAGTGTCACTTGCTGACCTCTCCAGCATGGCCGTTTGAAGTCCATGACGGATCATTTTTCATAATAATTGTTTTGCTTTATTTGGAGTTAGTCAAAGTGATTTTATTCAACTTTAGATTTCATATAAAGTCATTGAACGCTGAAGTGCAACGTCAGTCTTTGACTATTAGCAATTTTTCTGTGACATTACATTTTCTATGAAAAGGCAATTTACTTAAATTTGTTGTATGAAGATTCCAGTTTTTGATAAATTTGATTTAAATGAAGACTAAAGTACAAAAATGGAAAGATTACTGAAACTGCATGTTGTCAAAGACACGTTGAACTTCAGTGTTTAAAGACTTTATGTGAAGTATAAAGATAAAGTCAAGTAAATTCCCTTAAAAATTTTATAATTGATATTAAAAATAAAATTAATACTTACCAAGTAAATACTACGATACATATAGGACCAACTTTGAACATATATTTTATGAAACATACCAACATATCCTACTTCATCGAATTTTACATCTACCATATTTATTGTATAGTCTTGGTTTTTTGTATACTCTCTTGTATTTATTGTATACTCTCTAGTTATAATAATATTATTATAATATAGTTTTATGAAAGTATTGCAATTTAGTCGTATGTTTTGACATTTCATTACCAACAATTTCTTTTTTAGAAAGCATGTTGTAATTCTTTTTCCCTGGCTCATATATATTACACATAATAAGAATATGTTAAAATACTTTGTATTTTGGATTCTGAGAACAGATAGAACACAAATAATACTGAAAACTGTTTTCTTTTGATCTAAAACTTGGACGAATAATTATGTAAATCTTAAAAACCGCAGCAGATAAATATTATCCAAATGTGATATTAATTTGTATAATTTTCGTGTTTTTATCTATTTTTTTTATTTATATGTAATTTAGATTTAAAGGCTACTCCTTGTTAGATATCACGACCTATGTCATTGGAACATATCTTATTCCTAAAGAAGTTTATATGTAGCTTCTATAATTACCGCAAATTACATAACGATTTGTAGATAATGTTCTACAATGCTAAGCGATTTTCGTTGCTGACCATACATTTAATATATCAGTGGCCGGATCAGGCACATGAATTAGGGAGTTACTTGTTTACTCTAAGCTTTAGCTTTTATGTAGGTTTTATGTATCGTTAAGTGGTAATATTTTATGAGCGATTCCAATAAATGTCAGATAAAAGTTATGGTAGTGACTGAAACCACAGCACTAAGTGCTTAACTCAAAATATTATGAAAACATTTTTGTATATTCAGCTCTAAGATTTTCGAATATATCTTTACTAGTTGACGCCTGCGGCTCCACTCGCGTGGTGAAGTTTTCCCGTTCCCATCTCCCGCAGGAACTTTTTCCCGGAATAAAAAGTAGCATTATGTATTATTGTGACGCGTAAGCTATATTATTGTAAGATTTTGTCTAATCCTTTTATAAGTTTATGAGTGAAAAAGTAACAAACATACATTCATAATCCACACATTCTTTATTTGGGATCAAGGCCTTAATGTACCTTCAGAAACACGAAAATGGTCCTAAAAAGAAAATACACTAACTCACTCCATCGTGCCTTTAATCATTGAGATAATATTGTACTACGTAGTACGTAGTACAATATTAACTCAATGCCTTTAGTGCAGTTTAGTAGGCAGATGCATAATTTTTTACATTTCAACGTAAGTACTTTTGTTCCACGCAACAGGTGGTTATTGTCACGTGGAAATGATCAGGCGCAGATTGTGGTGACTAGCTATTGAGAATTTACAAGACGTACATAGGCCTCTCAACTTTGCTTAACGACTGATATGTTACTGGCAACTGGGATCAACTGCTTAACTTAACTGCCGAAGCACGACAACGCTCGTAAATGGTACCCATCTGAGGACCAGCCATAGCGATAGATAATTTACGAATTTTCGAGCTCAAATTTACACTTCAACCATTTCAGACCTGACCGTTGCGTTAAATGCTAAAAAACCAGTCATTGTTTACAAAACCCATATGTTGAGTTAATCCTTGCAATACAACGTGCCCAGTATATTCTTAATTCTAAATGGTTTAAAAAAACATAGAATCATCATGAATATTGTTTCAATAAAGAGCCAGCAAACGGTGAGTTAAGAAGGCGTGATGTTCAACCGCAAATACTTGTCATTCCAATCAACCGTCCTCCAAAATTCAACCGCACCATTTGAATAAAGAATTCCATTGCAATCTACTCACGTAAGAGCACGTACAAACGGACAGACAGAGTGATGCGTCACGTGCACATCGGTGCTCTCTTTGCCCGCAACTTCAATTTAGTTAAAAGTAGTAGCTGAGTGCAAGCGTGATCTAAATCCTCTTCAAGGCAAGAATTTGGTCTTGCTTTTTCAAAACCCGAATAACTTTATACCACAGAGAAATGCGGTGACTGAATATGGTGGCCGTACCTTATACAAAATCCGACATACTGTTTTATTTATAAAATTAAGGCTAAGAATCCTTAATTTTCATTTGTGCTCGCTCCAGCCGAGTACAAAAATACACAGAGTTAAATATGCATGAAATAATAAAAACGCACACAGAATTTAAGTCTGTCCGTAAATAAAATACAACAAAAAGTTATTTTGTAAGATTTAGAAAGGCATATTTATTCCCATTATTGAAGAATGATCATTTCAAAAAAGAACACTGCGAGTAGCTTGTTTTATTTTAGGAGACAACTCTAGTCAGCGAGAAAGTTTGCCACGGTGTATATCAAAATGTCTTTACGTAAAGCCAGCTAAGCAGAATAGACTGATTTCATTTATAATTAATTCCGCTGCAAACTTTATACCACGAATATCTTCTTAACTCTAATTTCCCTGCTATTTTAAGAATTTTGTACCTCGAGGTTTGTCCAAAAATGCTAATCTCAAGAGGCAAATTTGTTTTGTAAGGAGTGATTTGAAATATATAAAAAAAACTATTTTGACTTTTTAGTGGAAGCATGTAAAACTAATTAATATAAATGAATAGTAAGCAGTAAAAATGTTACCACACACGTTTGTATGAAACCATATGTGATCACATCAGTGACAACCAATAGGGAGGTGAAACAGTCCGCCATTGTTGAAATCGGTATCACTCTTCTTCATCATCATCAGATGTTATCAGTAAACTATCTATGTAACTAGTCATGTCGGTTTTTTTAACAATAGCCGAAAGAACGACATGTGTTTCGTCAGCCGGAACCGCCCCACGATATTAACATACAGTTACCGTCTATCTAAAAAACCTTTTTTTAAATTGTGACATAACAATGATGCGTTAACATTCTGACAATGCCCTGTTAGAGGTAAAATGGGAAGTGATGTTCGTTTAAGTAGGTATTCACGTTTGAGGTGTGTTCACAACGCGTATACCCCACAATCTATTCGGGCGCAGTAATGCTTAGTCACAATGGACAACAAAACTTGTTGCCTTAACGAAATTTTTATTAATGATCTCCTAGTCCATACTGAGGAAAGCTGACGCCCGTGTAATTCGGCTGCGGTCTATTTGGTACACATTAGTTTTCTGAGTAACGAAGCGAGCGTTTAATAATACATTTTGTACTATCAATCAAGTCGCCGCAGTAAATATGCTTGATAAATATTCATGTCGAAGTTCGATTACGAGTCGTATATTATTCGGTACATAGCTCACACTCGGATTATACCTCAAGAATCGCTGATATCTCAATAAATAGCATCATTAAATATTTTGTCACGATGGGATTTATGAGGAGAAAAGCTTAAGTCCATTCTATATTAAATTAATTCCTATTTTACGAGTGTCACCTCCTACGCTCGCATGGACTATTATACTGGTATGTGGCTTATAATAATTTAATGCATAGCCGTCCCATTAAAAACCATTGAGTGTCGGAGTATCAGAAAGCATTCAATCGTACTGAAGGTGACCGCAAATAAAATAAAAGTTTATCGCCGGTTTATACGCGGAATATTAACTTACCTCGGATTGAATAACATTCTTCCCGTGCTTTGTTCATTTATTTTGGAGGATGTATAATAAGAAGCCAGTATAGGGTACTTATAAAACAAGCTATTGGTATTAATTGATTAAGTATATACATTAGAAATCTCACCGTACCTTTACACGACAGAGACAGGGCTGCAATGATTATGTACATCGCTGATGGTAAAGCTATATTTTCTGTTTTAAAAGATATATAAAAAAAGTAATATAAGGTGTCTGTCTATACTGCGTTTCTAACAATTTAGATAAAAGTAGATTTTACAATAACAAGGTTGCCTGTAAGAAATTGCTTATTAGCGATAAGGCCCCTATTTGTACATTTTACTACGATGTAATCCTTAATTTTACTGTAATGATTGGTGTATAATAAAGAATATTCTATTCTAATAATAGTACATCACTAAACCTCATCAGTGGCTTTTTTTTTAAACTGTGTGGAAATCCTCATGGATGCCATGCCGGACTCTTACCGACTAAAACCACACGACGCCCTTTCATTTGTCCTGGTAAAATGATAGTAAAATGAGGCAATTATTTATTGGAGCACTATTCATCGTTATTCAATTTTATTCTGCTAGATTTAGAATACCTATAAATTAATGTAGATTTGGAAAATGTAAGCATTGTGACGTTGTAATATATGAGGAGAAAAAAGAAAGATATAAACAACATGATGTACTTGAGCTATTATTATTTAGGTGGATACTAGAGGGCTCTTGCCAGCTAGGGGAGTGAAAAAAAAAAGTCCGTTATTTTAATGCTTTGATAATGGTTTCTAACTTGTAAGGCTGACTAAAATTCATAGATTACCTACCATAGAGAATCGAAAGCGTTTCTAATGTTATTCCTTATTATTTCGTTGCAGTTATTGTTGTTAGTATAGAGTATCTAAAATAAATAAGAAAAGAGAAGGAGTCAGAGTAGACTGTAACTTGCATGTGAAGACCAGGTGAGAAGATTACTCAAAAACGGAAAGATCAAAAGTACTCAAATAGACGTGCATGTATGAAACGATTAATTAATCTGCAGGACGAAAAAAGTATGTACGGATCGCGAAACCTAGTTATCTGTCCTCTCTGACTACCCCATCAGGGATAAGTCGAGAATGTAGTTAGATAAAAATGAAATAACTAGTCCAAATACCCGAGATAGCTGAAGTTCATAATCGAAGTTACGACAAATACACCAAATTAAATCTCTAAATATCTTCAAATTAAATCTCTAATTATGAAGCTTATTAACATTTGCATAGTTCATAGCGCATCTACTTAAAAATTATCTCTGCATCATAGAATCGCTCTCACTTAAAAGCCGGTACTTAATTAACACCAAAAGATTTATCTTGGGTCAATCTTTTACTATTTATTTAATCCGGGTTTCCACCATTGGTATTCTCACTATTAGCAAGTACCTATAAAATGCGGTTACGATAATATATTTTATGTGATTCATTAAACGAAAAAGTTATGTTAAAGACTATTTTTTACACACAAATTCTCGATACGTTCTCACATTTTTTCTGTGAAACGATTAATTTGTTTATTGCACTTAGGTACTTGTTTTTTTTTGTCGTGGGGAATGCGTTTACGCGCCTTCATCCCTGCTTCGGGGGCAGCACGGATGGTGTGTGGGACTCCCGGCCCTTTGACGGCCGTCCTACCCACTAAACCCCGCGGTGTTCCACCTTCTTTCCAACCGGGTCGCAGGATAGGCCTGAGGGCTATTCACTGCGACCCGGCTAAGGGAATGCCCCAAGATGAGGCTCTCCTCGGGGGGTCAGATGTGCTGCCCCCCACGATCTCCCCGGAGGAGATTAGTTTGTGCCCGCTTCGAGCCGTCCCCAAACGTCCCTGTGAGAACAGAGAGGGATGGAGAGCGATCGAGCGGGCACTTGAAGGCACCCCGGAACACGAGGGGTGCCAGCCGCCTGAAGGCCATTGTGAACGGGGTCCCCCGACCTTCCGCCCACTGCCATTAACTAGTCTGCGGCGAGCCGGGACTCTACCCGGAGCCGCTTGCACCACGGCCGGCAGCGACAAATCCATATCAACAATGCCCCTGAGGGCATTGCGAGGCCCGTCCCAAGCCGCACACACGGCGAGCGTATGCTCCGCCGTGTCCACGACCCCACTTGGGCAGTGACGGCACACGGGATCCGGCTCCACCCCCGCCACCTCCCACAGGTATTTGGCAAAACAGCCATGACCTGTGAGAAGCTGAGTGAGGTGGTACGTCGGAGTACCGTGCGCCCTCTCTACCCACTGCCGTAGGACGGGCCGGATAGCCCCCACGAGCCGTACGCTCGCGGTGGGGCTATCCAGTCTATCGGCCCACTTCCAGAAGAGATCATCGCGAGGCGACTTAGGTACTAGTAAAAATTGTAAATTTTGTAAAAATTAGGATAGAGAAGAACAGGCGTATGATCATTCGTTATGTTAATGACTAACATGAATTAGTAAAAGTAGTTAATTTTAATAACGCTTGATTTCTTAGATTTTTTTTATCTAAATTGTAAAATAATTAAACTCAGATAAAGAAACACAAAAATTAATTTTCTAAAACATTTTTATTGAACTAGATTCTAAAGGTGGGTGCAAAGTTTGCAGGAACCACTAGTTTATTATAAAAAATGAGAAATTTAAATCCCATTACCCATGAATCAATAAATACGGAATTTACTTCTATCAAGTCTTATATACTCGTACTGGATCTTACAATACCAACTAGTGAGGCCGTTTTATGTCAGTTTTGCTCTATTGGCTACTCAATGACATAAATTGTCTTCCCATTAGAACAGTTGGTTGTCAAGATATTTGATAACATTGACTCACTAAATCAGTTGCGTGTTGATAAGGTGAGGAATTCAAAGCACTGCTTCCATAAACTAACTACCTACACATCCACGAGATTTTACTCTCGTATTACGTTCTAAATGATTTACATTATTGTGACTCACCGGATGGTTTTAGATTTTAATGCATTGTAATCTGAGCGTTAGTCCTGGTTGCAATCGAAAATTAAGCCTTGAAACCCTTTTCTATATTCAATTATCCATTTCGCATAGTCTTCCAAATTTCTAGTAGTGAGACCAGTTTACACGCGTGGCATTTTCCACCCTGATTTATAAACATCACATACCTCTTTGATTTTCCTCTCAAGCGACGTTTAGATAAAACAAAACGTATTAATTGTCTCTTGCTCTCTCCTGCATACCTCTAAGGTCGTATTCCAGAACGTTTCTCAATACTCAATCAACGCTTGAGGCTAGATTTTGCCTTATAAAATCTACTCTCATGCGTTAATTGAGTATTGAGTAACGTTCTGGAATACGGACGTTAGCGTCGCTTGAGAAGTACCTAAATCAAAAAGGTACTAACTAGACTTCCGCACGTATTCGGATTTTGCAAAAAGTTGAGTAAATTATGATGAAATATAGGTATTAAAATTCATCACAACATCCGGATATCCGGATACTTATACATACAAACATACATATTGGCACGCCTTTATCCCCGAAGGGGTAGGCAGAGGCATATAAAGCGCCCACATTTCACCGTATGCATTTTAGTCCCACGTAACAGGTGGTGAGTCCATTGCCGTGTTGAAATGGACAGGCGCAGGCTGCGGCGACCTGCTGTTGAAATTATTAAGCCGCCCATAAGGCCTTTAACTTGGCTTAACGACTGCCATTTTATTGGCAACCGGGACCAACGGCTTAACGTGCCTTCCGAAGCGCGGACCTGGGGTGGGTCTAAAGCGCCGAATAAATTTAATAAAAGGTGTCTATTTTAGACGTTAAATTTGGAAGAAATTTTGAACCCGTTGCCCTTTTCAGTGAGGTGGTAACAAAAAGGCTAAAAGGTCTTATGTGCTAGACACTTATTAGCACGACCACTTAAAGTCCTGGTAGTCTCGGACTCAATATGATTACGGATACTTATATGATTCATTAGCCTTACCTATATAGAAATAATATCAGACGCTCACCTGTCTATCATCAACATTCAATAGGTATCATGATCTCACAGGCTGCGCTCATTGATTTATGTTAGTTAAAAAAACAAGACTGTGGTTAACAGTGTGTTGTAAATATAGGTTGTTATAATAACGAACAACGTTTTAGTTTGTTGAGATGGAAAGTATCCATATTGATGATCCCCCCATTCGTAATGGAAAAATTCGATGCAACATGTATAGTATCCACTTGAACCACCCAATTTTTGATGACCTGAGGTTTTCGTAGTTAACCTATGACCTAATTTACTAAAATCGAGATTTCTTGGAAACTATAAAAGCTAGAAAAAAAATACTTACTTAAAAATTTAAAAATATAAACAGATGCTCTTATAGCTATAATAATTTTGAATTTAATTCCAAATTAATAAAGTTATTATAATAAAATCGTCAAAGTGGGTTGAAAATTCAATAAATTTTATTTTTCAGAAATTTGCTACTTACATGAAATGTTTGAGTGGGTATCCTAAAATTATATCACTTTACGCACAGTTCACTACAGCCTTTCAAAAGGTCTGTCTACAATCTTAATTTTATTTAAATAAATAGATTATTAAATTAAATATTATGGTATGGGAATGGGAAGTCAAACGGCGCTCCCAACAATGCTGACAATAAAAAGCTAAACAATAGAAATCTAAATAAAAGGAGGATCCGAGGTTCTAAATCCAGGAATAGAAGTAAATAGGAAAACGCTGAGATAAAAAAAGAAGTTATGGTAAATATATTTTGTCAATATGTACATATTAATTAGTTAGGATTTTCTTTAGGTAAATTGTTAAAGATGACATATTTCTATCCCACAATTATAAAATCTGTCATATGTTTTTAAATTGACACCAGCGTGAGAGCATGGTCTTAAAAATATCCAAACGTATACATAGAAAAAAGAAGTTGACAATAATTCTAAATAGGTAAATCTATTTTCCCAAAAAATTAACGAATATTATTAAACTTTACAAAGTTTTGTTTTCGGACTTGTCTTTCAAACTGTTTTAATATACGATTAAGCAATCAAATTACATTTATATTCTAAATTTAACTTCAAATAGCTTTCATATTCATTGAATAAAATCTGAATCTCTAACGAATTAGATTTTTGACAATTTCTTCGAGGAAAAATACAGTTGAAAGGCATTAGAATAATATGATTACATTATACTCACCCGAAGCTCATCTACAGCAGGTGGATCACAAAATAAAATACCACCTGCAGTTTTGTAGACGAGTGGGTCGTCCAATGATTACGGTAGATCCAACAGTAATGGGAAAACCATCATTAGAATTTATAGTTGAGAACTATTTATTTTTAAATTCGAAGCGTACGACAAAACGAGTTTTGAATCGCATAATTTTAACTAAATATTCAAATTTAATTGAGTTTGTTTACTTAAATTACATAATTAAAATTTAAATAGAACGGTTATACGTCGTTAAGATGGAGAAAATAACACTTAGTAATAATTAAATGATCTGGAATGTTCGATCGTGACTTCGTCGTGACTATATGGATGGGAGCTGTGCGAGACTGTACCGAAAGTGCCTATTATTGTAACAGCGAGATGTATCAAAGTTAATAACCGCCTGTCTATCAGTTCCCTGCTCTTTAATATTAATTTAAAGTGCATAGGAGTGGTAATTATGAGGGCAAGTAGCCAATTTAAGAAAAATAGATGATTCATTCTGTAATTTGCAAGGTACATACAACAGTTAGCAATTATGAAAGTAATGTGGAACATTGTATCGACTACTATCTTGGGTAAGTCGACTATTCAAAAGGATTGTGTTTTTAACCTTTTAATATTTAGGTTATTTTAGAGTAAACATGCTTTATGCAAATATTTGAGAAGTTGTTTACTTGGCTGTGATAACTTTATTGTTTTGCGAATATAATATTGTCTTGTTTGCGTGTCCCAGATAAGACATTACAGTATTTTCGACTTGCTGTAACTTTGGTTTATTACAGTTATTGTATATACATATTGTCACGCCTTTATCCCCGAAGGGGTAGGCAGAGGCATATTAAACGCCCACATTTCACCGCTTGCATTTTTGCCCCACGTAACAGGTGGTGAGCCCATTGGCGTGTTGAAATGGACAGGCGCAGGCTGCGGCTACCTGCTGTTGAAATTTTTTAACAGTTATTATATGTAACTCAAAAATGCCGAACTTATATATCTTTTTATTTAGCAAATTTAAAGGTATTCCTGTTATTAAAGTAAATAAGGGTCAAGTTTTCGCGAAATTGTTTTCAACAGGAACCTGATTCCGGAATAATAAAGTAGCCCATGTGTTAATAGAGGATGTCAGCTTCCTCCACACAAAAATATACAAATTGATTTAGCCGCTTGAGCGGGTAAAAGTAACAAACAAAAACACTCACAAACTTTAGCTTTTATAATATTAACATTGATAAAACGATTTATTGATAGAGTTATTTATTAGTGACCTAGTAGTTGAGATAACTACAAATGTAGTTATGGTTACAATGGGATTCTACCGATAACTTTTCAAGCCAAAAGCCTAAGTCAGCCTCACTTGCAAAAGGGTGCACCTGCTGGCAAACGAATGAGGTTATGGCAAAGAGAATGAACAATTCTCAAAACTTTTGAACAAATTCCTGCACTTATCTTCCTAGCCAGAGCGTGGTACAGTAAGACCAAATTCTTCTTCATGGCAATGAATGTTAAGAAAGTTCTACTCGTACACCCAATAGGTGAATATGATATGTCGTTTCATTAGGGATGTAGTATTTGGCAGGAGAGACTCTAGTGATTTCTAATGTTAGGTGTATTTAATGGGATATGCGGTCAATAGATATAATTTCTTTACCATTAACTCCTTTGTAATGTTGCATCATCTTGGAAGTCCCTCTTAATTTCCAAGTTAAAATAAATAGTCGAATTTCCAAGTTTCTTGCAATGTTTGCCTTTGATCGATGTGTACATTCTGATGTGCTTCGCGTTTGTTTGTATTATGTGGTGTAGTGTTTGTGTATCTTCGCAAAGCACGCTATGTACATTGGTAAACAGTTTACCCATCGATGTTTGTAGGTACTAGGTAGGTATTGTTGTTATAAAAACTGTGAAGCAAGTAATTCAAATGCCCTTTCATTAATATTAGGGTTCTTTAGAAAAAAGGAACCAAAGTCCCTCACTCAATGCGTTAATTATTTTTCATTTCTTTGCGAATTGTACGAGCACTGGCTTTGTTAACAGCGTGTAAAGATTAAAGCTTGAGATAGACCACGCCCAACACTGATCGTTGGCGGTGATTGGTTGAGTGAAGTCTTTGTAATACGCCGCTTTGTTTAACATTCCAAATTAGCGATTACCTCCGTTAGAAAGTAGGGTAGTCAGCTGCGTAGGCGAAGGAAATGATTGTACCTGCCAGCAACTAATCTGTCTCTGGGATATATTTATTGTGCCTAGATTACTTGTAATGACACCATGTCTTTGTTTGCTCATCACTTAATCTTATTTCACAAGAGACCGCTTAGTATTATAGTTTATTTATCATTCATCTAGTGGCGTTGAGAGAGCAGTAAACCTCGTTAATAGTTTGATAAATCTACAAAACTACCCCGAAAAGAAATAAATTATTGTTTTAGATAACTAAACCTAGTTGTACTGAAATGGATATATTATGAGGCTAAGAACAATATCACACTTTTCATCTGATAAGTCAAAAATCACCGATGTCCAAAAAAACATCTGTACAATCAACAAAAAATTTACCAAGTTTTATGAAAATCGGTTGAGATATGAGACTTGACAAGGAAAATAAAGACACAAATACAAAAGCAAATTGAGACTCACTCAACAAGCTTGTTGCTCGGTCAACTATAAAGGCTAATGAACACGTAATTGCTTCTCAAAGTTATTAATACAAAACAAAGAATCACCTTTTACGGTGATATTAGTATTTCACTTGACATGAATATCATTAGCAGTAAAACATAAAGTACCCAGTTATTGTTGCTGAGTTACGTTGTGTCCAACTTATCTGGTAGTACTTTATTTTCATTACTAGGCTCTGTTTAATAACGTTTTAATTTTACAACCGAGGATGTTGTTTTAAAATAATTAACTCTTTGATTTACAATCATAACTTTGTTGATTACAGAATTGTTATCGTTAATTTTCTATTAAATCGTTTGCAATTTTCACTGAGCTCGTTTGTACAATAATTTTATGTACTTATGAGGTTTTGATTGAGGCATTTAGTTCGTTAATTATTATCTACTAATTGTAAATTTATTACGTTTATAATAATAATTAATATGATACATAAAACAAAAGCTTAATTAAAATAAAGAAATAAATTTTGGATCAACAAACATAAAACTTCTAACTAAACTCCAAACCATGATGCGGTAGGTAATTCTTGTGAAACTCTGTATAAACAGAGAGCATAGAGAAAGAGGCTAAAAGAACCGTATTAAATTAAAACTTACGAAAGTTAACAAGCGATATCAGCTACTTCCTAAGCACTCAAAATTATTATAAGCTGCAATTCATGGTAATTTAACTTTTTGATTAAGAGTTACAGAAAATTTTGAAAAGCCGTTGTCTAGAAACTGCTCTGTAAATTATAACGTTTTTCTTAAAGTTAAATGGTATGTTTAACATTGAAAAACCACACATAGTATTTTAAAAGTTCGAAGTAGGTATCATTCGAATTCAGGAAAAAGTGCACGTAATTTCATGTCTGTAACTGTGAAAATGCCGAACGTTGATACAACCATTTATCCCTTATTTAACCCCTTAGGAGTAGAATTTTGAAATATCCTTTCTTTGTGGAAGTCTATATTATAGGGGTAGCTTATCCTACAAAAATCAAGTTCCTAGGTGTTAGGGTTTAGGCTAGGCGTTGATAGATGAAGTGAGTCACCCGTAATTTTATTAATATATATATTATATACCTATATTTGAACTCAATTTAAAAATCGATTTAAATGACTCGTGGGTGATCTCATCGCGTGAGGCATGAAGTCTCAGACTAATTGATATGGACCTCTTTGAGAATTATAGATGGTGCCTACATGATTATTTAAAATTTATGAGTTATGTGGTTAAAGCTGTTAGCTGTATTGACGAGGAAAGTCAAAATAAAGAATTAAACAGTAAAAATGGAAACAATGTTTGTCACTATTTGCTAACTGTAGAATGGCGTAAAAAGGCGTTGAACTTGCGAATTATAGAGGAGTTCTAGTCACAACTAGCGCCACACTGTAAAAGTTTTCACACTGAAGTTATAAGGTCTTTACATTGCAGAACGGCAATTTCATTTGATTAGTGTTACATTTTCATCGCATTTCAATCTTTTTCGTCATCATGGATACGTTAAAAATTCGAGTAATTATGAAATATGAGTACCGTCGTGGCGGCAACGCAGCACAAGCGGCACGCAACATCAACGACGTTTACGGAGCTAACACTACAAACCAACGCACCACCGCACTAAACACAATGATGGAGAAGCTGGCACATCTCTACCCAGCATTGGTCAATCGCTCGTTTCCACTGCTCCTGCACGACACTGCCCGACCTCATACTCACAGCAGACGGTCTCCAAGTTGCAAGAACTGGGGTTGGAAGCTCTCCGTCATCCGCCTTACTCACCAGACCTTGCGCCTACAGACTACTACTTTTTCCAGAATTTGGATAACTTCTTGGCGGGAAAAAAATTCAATACCCGAGAACAGTACAAAATGCCTTTGAAGAATTTGTTGCCTCCCGTCCAGCTAATTTCTTTAAGAATGGCATCAATAAACTGCCACTGAGTCGGAAAAATGCATTGATTGCATGGGTGATTACTTCAATTAGTACAAATAAAAAATACATTACATAGTTTAATTTTCTTCATACAAAACGGCAATTTCATATGTAAAGACCTAACATATTGAAGTCATATACTACTTCTAACTAACAGACATCAGAAATCGACAAACAGTCGTCAGAGATCCATCCCAATGATTTTAGGAATCCACGTGAACCCACTTCTTACATAAACAACATTCGCTTTACTCAACAGCTGGGTTTGACGAAGCAAGTAATTTCAGTTACTTATGTTTTTGCAGTGGTTCTAAGATAAAGAAACTTATTTAGGCCGTATAGAGAGTTAAATGGAATAATTCTGCTCAGATCTTGAGTCAGTTGTTTAAATTGCTTTGTAGGTAGGAAGATAGATAGGGTAGTAATAGAAATTTTATTAAAAGTAGTTGATTTAACACACAAAATCTAGAGTCAATTTGCTTACGTATTCGCCACTGATTCTTTCGGGAAAATATAGTCTTTTTAGCATAAAAGTGTCTCGACAAGTTTGCATAACGAAAGTGTCAGCGTTAAGCTGGAAAAGGGCGTGCTTCGTTGGTTTGGACACGTCCAACGAATGAGTAAGGAACGATTGACGAAGAATATATATTGTGCGAAAGTAGCGGGTGGAAGGTGTCAGGGTAGCCGGGACTTACATTTGTAAACCACGAGAGCAGATTGCTCCAAAACGGAAAAGTCAAAAGTATGCGTGTATGAAGCGATTGATGAATGTTGATGAAGCGAAAGAAGTATGCATGGATCGCGAAGCCTGGCGATCTGTCCTCTCTTACTACCTCGTCAGGGATACAGCGTGAAGATAGTTAGTTAGTTAGTTACTCGAGGTCAATCACATCGATTTTATCGGCGCTTCCCAAAATTTTAAGAAGAGCCATTCTTACATGTTCACATATTGTCAACCTTGACGTCACATCCAGTAATTAATGCATCATAACGATTTCCTCTTTATATCTTGAGAATAGTAATCATTTGATGCTACACTTTACACTGTTTAAGTTAGTACAGACGATCATCACGATTGTTCCGTTTTGTCACTGGTCAGTAAAGTAATTGTTTGTAATATCGTGGCAGATCCTGTAAAGTACGCTTAATATCTGTCGTTCTAGACATCTCGTGACAAAATTAATGACGGGATACAACGTTTAATAAATTAGATCACGCAGGAGTTTTAATATGAAGAATCCTGAGGACTGTTTTGTTATAAGGAGCTTATCAGTAGTAAAAATCAAATAATCAATTTCAAAATAAAAGAAATCGTTGCAAGAGATCTTACTTATCTTATATCTCATAAAATAATAATCTTATAAAATAATAAGATAAATAATTTTACTTTTCTTATTGTTTTTGTAGTATGATCAAAAATCTTTGAAGGATTCCTTTTACATTTTTTTGTTTAAAAAATTGCTACTTTTAGATAATAGTAGTAGTAATTTTTCAATCAGATCCTATTGAGAAAATACTACTTTCGTTTTTCATTGAAATAGTGTTCTTATTATACTAGAACACTATTTGGAGAATAAATAACTTCGGAAGTTAATTAAGTACCTACATAATCTTCCTCAAAAAAGACAATAAAAATGTGAGCTGTCTTGAAACTTAAAAAAAAACACAACAAAGGTATCACACTCATAATGGTTTTCTATTGATATTGTTTCAATAAAATAATCAATCTTATATTTTTATTTAAATCCTCAATTTAATACTTTAGTTCACCTATATTTAATACTAATTGCTAATGATATTAATTGCTTAATATATTTTATATACTACTCGGGACTTCACGCGAAACAATTATGTACTTACATTCACCGACGTTTCGAGCGCGTTGCAGCGCCCGTGGCTGGCTGGTCTCTTATAATTGCTTAATACTTAGTATTGCTTTTCAAATTTTTATTTTATTTAAATCCTGGATGCATGCAGAATCTCCACTATCCACAATCTCATTCGGTTTACAATTACCACTTCTTTGATCTTTTCATTTCTTCTGAGATCCATGCCAGACTCAATTTATTGCTGTATTACCCTGTACCCTGTAAGTTTTTATACCATTACCAAAATTTTATGATTTATTAATAACATCTTGGTAATATTTCTTTTTGATTATATATGATAATTTATCCATTTTTTATAAAAAAAACATTTCAAATCAACAACAAGATTTCAAACTGTCGTTAATATCACAGTCATCGGTCATCATTTACGTTTAGGGTAGCCATTGTCCATAATTCTTGATATTTTGTTATTGTACATTGTTTCTTGAAGTGATGAACGGAAGGAGCGTTTTAGTTCTTCACGCCGCTTCACACTGTACCCAATCGTATCATTGTGTAATGGGGCATAATGAATGTTATTGCATTCTTTAAATTATGTTACTCGGTACATTGACATCGACAAGACTTATTGCTTACGCTTTTATCTCATTAACACTCAATGAAAATCAGCATACAAAGGTTTTGCATTGCTACGTGATGATGGGATTGGTTTCTCAAATGGAACTGGGAATCGTTGGGTATTCGTATATATTGTGAAACTTTTACACAATGCCATCTAGATATAATTAATAAGCTCGTGAAATGGGATCTAGGCAACTAGTATTTCTAAAGAAAAGATTATTATACATACTCAGCTACGCTGAAACAAACTTTTGCGCAAACCACAAATATTTTTTACTAATGAGGATTCGAACTGGAGACATCAACAAAGACAGTCATATAGAATCCCATAGCGAGTTTTACACTATTATATTTAAATTCATGTGGAAATAAATAATAAACTTAACCTACCAACCTTTGAAGCGCTCGTGGCCTAGCGGTCTCAGTGTTCTGTAAACGATCACTGAGGTACGCAACTTTCACTATGGCTGGTCCTCGGATGGGTGACCACTTTGTGGCATTTACATTTGCGAGCGTTTCCGTGCTTCGGAAGGCACGTTAAGCCGTTGGTCCCGGTTGCCAGTAAAATGGCAGTCGTTAAGCCTGGTTGAAGGCCTTGTTTGGCTTGAAAACTTCAACAGCAGGTAGCCACAACTTGCGTCTGTCTATTTCAACACGGCAATGGGCTCACCACCTATTACGTGGGACAGGAATCCACACGGTGAAAAGTGGGCATATAATATGCCTCTGCCACCCCTTCGGGGATAAGGCGTGATGGATATTTATTTATAATATGTAGGTATATAAGATTAGGAAGGAATAATGTATATACCTACTTAGGTATATACATAATTCCTTCGATTAGACATAATATACTTGTAAATTCAATAAGAACTGTACGACGCATAAATTCAGTTTCTGCTCATAAATGTTTTAAACAACATGCTAATCTTTTGTTCATTTATCCTAAATAAACATAAGTACTCGTATCTAGTTTGTACACGTGGGATCAATAATAAACGAGTACCAACTACAGAACTATGTAGGTAATTTTTAAATAATAGATTGGTAGATATGTGCTTACTAGTGGACGCCTGCGTGTTTAAGTTTGCCCGTTTCTCACAGGAACTTGGTCTCAGAATAAAAGTAGGCAATGTGTTTTCCAATGTGTCAACTACCTCAACAAAAAATTTGAAAAAGAATCCAAAAAATGCACATTGTACCAAAAACGGTAATGAGCTCACCATCTGTTACGTGGGACAAAAGTGCATACGGTGAAATGAGGTCGCATAGTGTACCTCTGCCTACCCCTTGCGTGGTAATATGTATGTTTATATGTACCAAACAAACTTTGCAACCTTCCCCCCCCCCTTTTTTTAAACCCATTTAGTGGATACCTACATCATTTAAAGAATAGTGGTACAAAATTACATGGAAATGCCAGTTGGTTTCTGCTTTTTTTGAAATACTTTAGTATTATCAACCATATCACTAAAAATGAATAGTAATAGTTGTATAACAAAACGGACACTGTGACCTCGAGGAAATGTTACAATTATTCGACTCAATGAACTGAAATTGTTTTAAACGATGCGCCTCTACAGCATTTTAGTTAAAATTTCAAGTGTAAACTTTAGTATTTTGTAACAAAGGAGACTCGTTTGTCCACAGATAATACGATCGACCACTCTTCACTATAATAGATAATTTGTTTTGAGTAAAAAAACCTGCATATGGGCTTGAAGCCTATAATAAAAATAGAGATATGACGCTGTGGGTCGGATCGAGAAATGAATTTAGATTACAGGTTAACGCCGCCTAAGTGTGGGTTGCCGGTTCACCTGTGCTTGAAAAAAACATTGAATAAAAACAAGCCACGGATGGCAACGATCCTCTGCTCGTCACGTGAACCTGCCACGGCCATTTTAAGAACGATGCTTGTCAATCCACCAGTATTTTAGTATTACAAAAAGCATTTTGAAGATCCTAACTGTTCACTTTTTATGATAATCAGTATGAGAAAACTCGGAGATAAAAATAACCATTTTTTGTCACTTAAAATTTCATTCAATATCGATAGCCACTTAATATTTTTTTTTTAGTTCAAAATCAAGTTCTCGCTGATTTTATTCGGTTGAATGAAACGTTTTCAGTTAACTGTAAGTTAACAGAAAAATCATAAATGTTATTATCCAATAACACACGATGTAAAGTAAAATGGTGATCGCTCGGTGCAGTGATGTGGGACGCCCGGTTGCCTAGTATTATCGAACAGTAAAAATAAACCCTTTAGACTGAAATTAATAAATTTTAATTGCATAAAAGTACAGGTTGCCGCTGGCTTTAAGTGCTCACTGATGTATACCATTCGCTTCTACACGGGTCGGTAACACGACAGTCTTAAATGGATATTCTGATACAAATAGACGATGATGGATGTGCGCCTATTAAGTGTACGTTCAAAATCATAGAGTAGAATAATAACATTCCACCGATTATGTATCAAGCGTTTGGACTCTAATAGTAATTTATGAATAGGCCACATAAAACGTGTTTAAGTTTACGAAGATAGCTTACACTCAATTACAAAAAGTGTAATATTGTAAAGCTTGTGATCCCACGGTGAGAACTGTCTATGACGAGTGTCTTTAAATCGAATTTAACACCACTCAGACGTAAACAAGTAAAAAATCAAGTCAACAACGGTGTTCGACAGTCAATAACGCCGCCATCAACTCCTACCTAACAGAAATAAAGGGATGTCCGCACTAAGCGTTTATGTCAAAGCGGGCCCCTGACTCGCCGCGCCAGAACCGGTTGTACGAGAGAAAGAGTTTCGATGTGAACAACACGCTATAAGCACCTTTATTAAGCAGCTATAGTTATTGTAGGACGTACCCAGCCCGTGACTAAATATGCCCACGCGTATTACGACTTATGATGCTTCGAATAATTCCCTTGGCTGTGTCCGCCGTGCCGCAACGTTGCTGTCTCACGCCAACAATTTTCTTAAGGAAGCATCATCTTATAATTAAATTTAACGCACGATTTACGTAAACGCCGCATAATGTATTTATAATTGACTTATGATCAAATTTCTCAAACGAAACACGTTCGTCGTGTGTGGTGCGGTGCTACTTCATACAAATCAAGTAAAGTAAAATATAATAAATAGGTAGAGTGCGTATAAATTATATTTATGCATTTAACTTATATACCTAACACCTGGTTATAATCAGGTGTTGATGACCAGGGCTGGTCAGATTCTCAGGGATTTTCTTTCGATGGTATACGAAGTTTCCTGATTATAAACAGTCTTGAGGGAACGGTATGATTTATTTAGCTTCTGTACAAAAGAGTAAGGGTATTGATTAGAGTTGGTAAGGGGTATTGATTCTTTATCTATTACTGTTCTAATAATAGTTGGCGTTTCGTTCTCAAAATTAATTCATATATTTATGAAAAAATAATTTTCATACAGCCAACTTATTTCCATACAGCTAGTTAGTGAGTCCAAAAATATAGTAAAAAGATATTAATCCAGATAAGAGTTATAAATGAAGTTTTCTTTGACATTCATTAGTTTCATAAAAATACCTCGCTAACTCGGAAGCCGGCCAATAAAAGCTCGTTAAAATCACTCGGTGTTCGACCCAGGATAAAAGTTCTAAACGTCCACTTTACCGACGCTAAAAAAATAGAGAAGGGAAGCGTATTTAATGCTTACAAATGCTTACAAGAGCATCAGTCAATTTTCCATCTTCTGAATTAATACTAAATTTGATTCTATTAACATAATAAAATAAATCAGTGAGTGCCCTCCGGAAAAAAACGAAGAGGTATTTTCGAGTAGGGATCGCCGAGATTTGAGGTCGAGAGGTTAATGTTGATTTATTTGTACAAATGTGAACATGTTTTGATACCTGTCGTTACATTACTTACCGAAGTTGGATAGTGGATTGCGGTGGGCCGACTCTGAACCGGTTACCGTTTTTGTTACTGAAATATCTGCATCAAAAAGGCCACTATTATATAACAGAGGCTACGTAAGTTGAGAATGTAGCAAATTGTTTTGCAGCAGTTTACCAAATTGATCATTAAAATATGATTTGATAATGCTTTGTTTTAGAGAAAATGTAATTCTAAAACCTGACTACTGAAAAAATGACCTTAAAAGAAATATTATGGGACTAGTTGACGCCCGCGAAGTTATCCCGCTCCCGTTTCCCACAGGTAGTTGTTCCCGGGATAAAAAGTAGCTTATGTGTTATTCTGATGTGTGAGCAGCTATATTATTGTAAAGTTTCATCAAACTCCATTCAGTAGATTTTGCGCGAATGAGTAACAAACATCCATACTTACAAACTTTCGGGTTTATAATATTAGTAGAATAGCTGACGTTGCCCATAAAAACTATCTTATGTTTAAGCATCAACAAAGAGTCAGACAACCACGACTATTCACAATATTTTCTTGTTCGGTAGGTACAGTTTTCTGAGTCATTTTAGTTTTAGACATTTTACATTTGATCATCATCATCATCCGAGCGCCTGTCCCAGTTGCGTCTCGCGACGCCCGGGGTCCGCTTTCCTACATTTTCTCCTCCACTTCGCACGGTCGTCGGCATGCCCTGTAGTGAGACCATTGGCACGCATGTCATCCCTTACGACGTCAAGCCAGCACTTCTTGGGTCTTCCCCTCTTACCGGGACCCGGCGGGGTTGACATGGCCAGACATTTGTTACCTACGTAGCCCGGCGGTTGCCGCAAGGCGTGACCATACCAACGAAGGCGACACTCTTGCAACTTGTCTGCAATGTCACGGACGTGAAGGCTGCCGCGGATGCGAGAGTTCCTCACGCGGTCCATCCGCGTGACTCCACACATCCACTGCAGCATCTTCATTTCCGTGACACGCAGCTCCTGCATGTGTCGCTCCAATATCGGCCACGTCTCACTGCCATGTAAAAGGACAGGTCTAATAATGGTTTTGTAGACCTGTCCCTTCAACCGGATCGGTATTTTAGGGTCACAAATGACACCGGTCATCTCCCGCCATTTGGCCCACGCGGCAGCAATGCGTGACTTGACATCGCAATCGATGTCACTGGACGTGTGAAAAAAATGAATCACTGGATTATACAACATTTATGTTACAAAAATATATGCATTCATTGAAGTTACGATCAATCAAGCGCATGTCCCAAGGCCTAGACATTGGAATAGTGCGTCAATATATTGATTACTTGCGATGAAAAAGAAGGATAAATATACACACTTTCCCATTTATAATACTAGTTTGTGGTCAACCAACGTCTTTGTATGGAATATGGAAATTATATGTCATTACTTGGATATACGTTTCTACATATATCATATCAATAATTCTATGTTATAACACTCAACTGGCACTATGTGTGTCGCACCGCTTCTCTTAGAAGTGTCATCAAAATCTATTTAGCGGTGCTCGTCGTCAATAACGATTAAAACTAAATTAGTAATCCATTGTTAAATTTATCCCTTATCGAATATATAACTATATTCGATAATGGAATTTTGGAATTATATATTCCATAATGATAATTATTAACAAAGTTGGATTTCATGTGAGGATTAACAATAGGTATTGTTAATCGAATAAATATTTTATTGTTTTCGTTTGGTTAATTTTATGGGATTTTTTTTGGTTCATTGTATATAATTTTGTCATTATTGAGTCCATGTTTCACAAGGCACGTTAAGCCGTTGGGCCCGGTAGCTAATAACATGGTAGTCGTTAAGACAAGTTGAAGGCCTTATGATTTGAAAAAAATTAAAAGCAGATCGTCACAACCAGCGCCCTTCAATTTCAACACGGCAATAGAGTCACCACCTGTTAAATGGGACAAAAATGCATATAATAAAATGTGAGCGTATAAGTATGCCTCTGCCGATCAGGGATTAAGCATAACAAAACAATATGTATGTATGTTGAGTCAAACGATATTATACCGTAAATATAGTTTAGATTCATAATAAAATGGGTTTGGGCTAGGAAATTTGGCGAAAATGGTTTTGATTAGCTTCAGAGCATTTCATATAATAATGAAATATAGGTAGTATACTCTAAATTAAATTACAAAACATGAAATAAAATTTATCGAGACGTAAATATAAAGTGTGTATGGATAAAAGTATACATGACCTATAAGAGTTATTTTTTTCAGAAAACCTCGAGTTTTTGTATGGTTTCACAATTAAACTCATTTAATAACCATCAAATGACATAGGCGGGTAGTTGAATTAATAAGAACAAACATTTTCGTCTTTAAATATTTTTATTGTAAAATGATAATATTACTTACTTGCAAATTCTAATGGTATATTATTTTAGTTAAGTCCCTTGACTGCCGGATACAACAATTTCCAAGTGTATATCTCTTCAGTGTAAATTTTATTTTTAACTCGCACTTTTATCTACCATCACTTGTGACAAATGGATACCATGCAAAGCAATATTGATGCCCTAACTGAAACCATTAATAAGAGAATGGATGCATTTGAAGCACAGGTCTTAAAGTCACCAAATGCACCTGTAAGTCTTGCAGGTCTAAACAGCGAATTCAGTAGTTTTAGGATATTTGTTACTCAAGCCTTAAGGATGTTGCAACAACAGACGGAGATACTGGCACGGTGACATGGTGTTGAAGAAGTGAAAGATGAAAATCCCATAAACACTGTTGTTGACGTCATAAAAAAGAATGTTAATGTCCAGGACTTTAGTGTTAGCTGCGTAAGGCGTTGTCAACGGTTAGGCCGTTCAACATCAAAGAAGAGGCCTCGACCCCTGCTCATCAAGCTACACGACTCCACTATGAGTGAAAAACTGTGGTTCACTAAGTCAAAGTTGAAGGGCTCTGGTATAACTTTGACCGAGTTTTTGACCAAAACCAGGCACGATGTCTTCATGGCGTCTCTCGAAAAATACGGAGTTGCAAGAAGCTGGACAAAGGACGGCGTCATATTTGTATTAGGGGCTGACGACGTTCGGCACAGAGTAGTGTCCTTTGCTTACCTCACTAAGATTAGTGATGTCTCTGAAGTTTCTGCGAGGGTCACAGCCACCACTTCAAAGGCAGCGAAGTCCAAACGTGCGGTGACCACAAAAAAGTGAAGTAGAGTTCAAAGTAACTTTCTGCGGTCTAGGTAGATTTTTGATTATATAATTTTTCATAACAACTTTCCTTCATTATGTAAGTCATTGTAATTCTTGTTTCACTCTTCATTCTCATTTTCTCTGAGTATGTAAACAATTAATGCGGTAGGTAATAAAGTAATAATAGTATTTCTGTGTCTAATCTTAACATAATTAATAAAACTTTGTAAAAATCAGTGGGTGATGTGATAATTATTTGTAGATGCTGACATTGACTGACAGTGTTCACATTGTGTCGAGTAGTATACCTTATGGTATGGATATCGGTATTATAAGCCTTTCAGATGCATTTTTTTATATTTACACTGTCAGTACCTACCTTGTTATTTGTGTTCCTATGTTGTTTGCCATTATTGTGTCGCATGTGTATTAAAGAAAACGTAGACAGAGTGAAAGTAATGAATTTTTTTTATTATTATTAATTTAATTCAATTTGCCTGGACTGCTGTTGTTATTATAATATAGTAATTTAATTTATAAGGTTCTTGTAAATTTGCACCGGCAGATGGTATTTGGCATAATGCGTGGGTTATATTGTGATAGAAAATCGTTTTTTTTAATCATAATATTATTTATAATTTATTCTTATTTTATATATAATATATTATATGTTATACATGGAAGCGCTCGTGGCCCCGCGGTCTCAGAGTTCTGTAAACGATCACTGAGTTACGCAACTTTGACTATGGCTGGTCCTCGGATGGGTGACCACTTTGTGGCATTTACATTTGCGAGCGTTTCCGTGCTTTGGAAGGCACGTTAAGCCGTTGGTCCCGGTTGCCAGTAAAATGGCAGTCGTTAAGCCTGGTTGAATGCCTTATGGGCGGCTTGAAAAATTTCAACAGCAGGTAGCCACAACCTGCGTCTGTCCATTTTCAACACGGCAATGGGCTCACCACCTATTACGTGGGACAGGAATCCACACGGTGAAAAGTAGGCATATAAAATGCCTCTGCCACCCCTTCGGGGATAAGGCGTGATGGATATTTATTTTATTTATTTATATGTTATACATTTTTTTCAGGTTATAATGTTTTCGTCTGATACTAGTATGATGATATATAGTATATGATAGTAGTGATGATTTTTATTCGGCGGAGAGTAATTCTAGTTTTCAGGCTACACCTTCTCTCTCTAAGTTCTTATCGTCTCAATTTTCTGATGTGACTAGGAATTTCAACGTGGTTCACATAAATGCTCAAAGTATTCCGGCTCACATAACAGATATGCTGGCGTCTTTTGACTGTACAAATATACATGCTATACGTTTCTGAAACATGGTTAAAACCATTCTTATCTTCTGCTCCTTATGTTCTGCCAGGGTTCAGCCTCATCCGTAATGATCGCGGGTCGGATGGTTATGGTGGCGTGGCTATTTACTTGCGTTCTCACTTTTCCTATACTATTGTAAGTTCATCACCACAGCCACCTTTGCCATTTTCTGGTAAGCATCTTTTCCTTGAGGTTGAGCTCTTTCACAACAAAATTCTTCTTGGTGTTTTTTATGATCCTTCTTCCCGCATAAATTACTTCTCTTCCTTTGAAACTCTTCTTGAAAACGTTGCTTCAATGTGCAGTCACACAATAATCATGGGTGATTTCAACACATGTCTTCATAAAAATAACTCTCGCTCTTCTACTTTCCAATCAATCATTCAATCCTGTAACCTTTCAGTTCTTCCTTCTGGAACCACCCATCACTTTCCAAACCGTACTCCATCACTACTGGACCTCATAATTGTTTCTACTCCAAGTAGGGTGGCTAAACATGGCCAGCATACAGCTGACGAGTTTTCCTTTCACGACTTACTGTTTCTTTCATATCGCCTTCGTTTGCCTAAGCCCAAACCCAAATTTCTTTCTTTACGCTACTTTAATGGTATGAATATTGATGATTTGTGCAGGGACGCCGATGGCATTAACTGGGAACCAATTTTCAACTCAAATTGCGTCGATGACAAAGTCGAACTACTTAATACAAATTTAATATCCCTATATGACGTACATGCTCCAGTTCGCAAAATTAGAGTTAAACATATACCGTCACCATGGCTCACACATGATATTAAATTATTGATTTCTAAGAAAAGCCGCAGCCAAGTCTAAATATAAATGTAGACTAACAGCCTTAAATCGGGTAAAATACGTTAAAATAAGAAATCATTGCAGCAAGGTGTGTAGGAATGCTCAACGCCAACATATTCACAGTTCTGTTCAAAACGGAGATCCAGCAAAAGTTTGGAAATTTTTGAGGTCATTGGGAGTGGGAAAGTCTGGTCAAGGCTCCATATCCAAAACTATAAATCTTGATTTACTCAATCAGCATTTCTCAGCTTTGCCCAATTTTGATAGATTGATAAAAGAAACGAAACTTAAACATTTTCAACAATATCCCCTCCCGACTGTAATTCTTTCATTTTTAATCAATTAACTGCTTGTGATGTTAAGAGGAGTATAATTTCAATCACTTCTAATGCGGTAGGTGCTGACTGTCTGAGCCGTAATATGATTATTCCCATTATTGACGAAATACTTCCTGTCATCTGTCACATCTTAAATTTCTCTATTATTAACAGCATATTTCCAGTGGCTTGGAAAAACGCTCAGATCATACCTATAGCCAAAAAGAAAAATCCTTCCTTCTCTGATTACCGCACTATATCTATTCTCCCTTTTCTTTCGAAAGTTTTCGAACGACTTCTTTACTCTCAACTCATGTATTACCTCTCTAATAATAAACTTTTAAATTCCCTTCAATCCGGATTCTGTACTGATCATAGTATAACCACAACTCATATTACGGACGACATCAGAGCGGGCATGGAAAATGGTATGCTTACAGTACTAGCATTGCTGGACTTCAGCAATGCCTTGAATATGGTGAACTTTGACATTCTACTCGGTATACTGGCCTCCCTTAACATATCTCCAACAGTGATTGACTGGTTTCATAGTTACCTGTTTGGCCGACGGCAACGAATTAATGTTGATGACACCTCTTCTTCTTGGTGTATTACATCTGCCGGTGGGCCTCAGGGTGGCGTTTTATCTCCTCTACTCTTCGCAGTTTTTATTAACTCAATCACAAAGGACTTATCTTCTTCCTACCACCTCTACGAAGACGACCTCCAGATATATTCTCAAGCTCCGGTAGATAAACTAAGCGAGGCTATTGGCTATGTTAATGATGATCTGCGTACCATTTGCAGTTGGAGTGAGTCGTACGGTCTGAAGGTGAACCCATCTAAGACCCAGGTTATCGTAGTTGGTGGCGCCAGGATGACGCCTAAAATTGATTGGTCACAACTTCCATAAGTTATGTACAATGGTATTGACATTTCCTATAGTGACAAGGTCAAGAACTTGGGCATTTATTTAGACTCATGCTTATCCTGGGGGCCTCAGTTGCAAGAGGTAAGACGCAAATTGTTTGCTGCGGCGGGGTCCTTGCGCAGGCTGAGAAATTTCCTATCTGTTTCAACAAAAGTTGCGCTTGTACAATCGCTTCTTTTCCCCATACTTGATTATACAGACGTCAGTTATCTTAATGAGGACCAATTCAATAAACTTGAGAGACTCCAAAACTTCTGTATAAGACTTATATTTGGACTACGCAAATAAGATCATGTTTTTGAATTTCGACTCAAGTGGTTACCTGTTCGTCTTCGCCGGAATATCCATATCCTCTCCCTATTATATAGCGTACTTTTTAACCCTCATACTTCTTCTTATTTGAAAACCCGTTTTGACTTTCAGAGCGATTCCCACAATAAATTCCTGAGATCGTCGGAGAACTTGAGATTAAGGATGCCCGGACATTCCACTAACTATTTAGACAAATCTTTCTCTCTCCAAGCGTTTCGGTTGTGGAATGCACTGCCAGTACCTATTAGACATGCACAAAGTCTAGCCACATTCAAAAGACTTGTAAACGTCCACTACTTGAGAGACATTGGTTATACCTAGTTTTTTGTGCCACCGAATAGTCAATTATAATATTTATTGTAATATTTGTTATATCATAGGTATTTATGTATGTATTTTGTATGTATGTATATATATATATATATATATATATATATATATATATATATTTATTTATATAAAAATAAAATAAAATAAAAAAGTATGTATGTAGGTGTATGACATGTATGTGTGTACGGCATATTGTGTAAATAAGATATTACTGAAATGTGTAACATTATGTAGTATTTTTCAATGTAACACCATTCTGCCCCAAATTCAGTTTTTGTAACAGGTCTCTATTCAAAAAGGTTGCCTGTAAGAGATTGCCTTTGTGCGATAAGGGCGCCAATTGTAAAACCAATTGTTATCAAATTATCTTTATGTTTAAATGTAATTTGGTGTTACAATAAAGAATATATCAATCAATCAATCAATCAAATACCATAAAAAAAAATATAGAAAAAACACAATTTATATAGGGCGGCCTTTGCCCACTGCACAGAAGAATAATAAAGTTCAATAAGTATCGAACAGTGATAATTTTAAAGTGCCACCATTTTAACAGGAAAACCACATTTCATGAAGAAAATACCCTTTTTGTAGCATTATTTATGGCATTTTATTTATCGCATACGGTTTTAGTACCGGCAAGTAATTGCGGTATTTGTTGCAAAAAAGGCGATAAAACATTTATGTGCCTCTTTGCTACTGAAAGCTGTTTATAACTTAAAGCTATTGAATATTTTCCATATTAACGTTATTATAGGTCCAATTTCATCGCAGTAACGTGAAATACATGTGGGCTATTATAAACGTTAAGGGTCCACAAGTCCACAGTAATAAAGGGTTGCTACTCATGGTTGTAACTAACTGCAAAACGTCAACCATGATAATTGAATCCTTTCTGTGTGTCAACATCACAGGGCTACCATTGCTAGGGCTGTTAAGAGGATGCGTCACTGTAATGTAATAGACAATACTATTTAAAATAAAAAAATAATAATTTTGTTTATAATTATGTAAACGAAAACTAATGTTTGGCGTTTTTAAAAAAGAGTGACCATGAGTTGTATTGTCAGGTTCTTCCTCAGGCTCTACCTATTGCTTTGCGAATCAGGCAGTAAATGTAAATGTAGAAGCAATAATCTTGACGTTCATAAGTGTTACTTTGTGACCTACATGAATAAAGATGTTTTCATTTTCATTGACTTGACCTCGCATGAAGCTAGAGGTGATGTAGGTACCCTGTAACGGATCTATTTAGATGGTGGGATATGTTTGCCTCTCGGTTATTCATATGCTAAAAATACGCTGAATATTACTATTTATTATATTTATATAATAAATAGGTATTCCTAGTATCCTGGTTACAAACTGCCGACGTACCTGACTCTTTAAAGTTCTTTAAACTTCTGTGTGGTTTACTACACTTGGCTATTTTATCACTGCTTGAATTGGCACGAGACAGTTGCAATTTTTTAGTAGAGACCAGCTAATATCAACCAATATTGTTTTATAAATTTAATTCAAGTAACAATGTTCTTATATGTTTCAAAATTACATCGGAAACCATAAGGTACGTTTCAAAATAAAATATAAACATAACTAAAAACTCCATAGCGTTTCCAACTTTATATGGAAACAAGTTCCTAGTAACACGTCTTGCGCTAGTTTTATTATCAGCACAAGAATGCTCCATTAATAATTTTAACACCCCCAAGAAAAACATTGCTCAGCCCATAAATATTCTCTTAATGGCAAACCTTGTAATATTTCTTCCCTCATCTACCTACATTACTTCTGCAAAAATAACAAAATAGTGTTCGCAGATTGCGGCAGCTCGATAAACCTTGGTGGACTGCATAGAATGAGGCGCTTCATCTGAGTACCATTGTTATCAGAATCGAACAAAAAGCAATCATAATACGCTGGATTAAGACTGATATTGCTGTTTAATTTTTTATCAACCAGTCCCACAGAGGTACTGATTTGTAGTCGAGATAGGCACGCGAATGATGCTCACAGTGGTCGCAACAAGGACAAACTAAAATAAAACCACATATTACTACGTGGAGATAAGAAACGTCCGCCTCTTAAGATTCTAGTTATTTTTACGAGTCATATACGACTAAAGTCACAATTTCACAACTTTACCCTTCGACTTATGAATAGCTGACAGAAATATTAGTTCAAATATTTATATAGGATACTTGGGAACAAAAATATGATGTGTAGGTACCTAACGGAAAGTTATTCGTAGAGCATAAATTCTTCGTTGAAAAACACCAGGGTGACTCATTAGTTTTATGTGGCAATAACACTCGATAGTGTCAGCATTATCGCTTTAATTTATGTAATAGATATGGTACAATGCAAAATAAAGAACCTTATTGTTAAAAGTGTTAGTCATTGTGTTTAAAACGTAAAAATGTGTAGTCGTTTTAGTAAGTACAACCAGTACCAACACAATGTACTCGTATGCGTTGGCATTGCAGTTAGAGTACAAAATGTACAACTTTAGTGTTAGTGTTAGATTTAAAGCGTCATGTCGCGATCTCAGACTTCTTAATATTTATAACATCTTATATGGACTTAAATGGATTTAACATTTTGATATTCAGACAGAGAACAGAGGCAGTGTACCCATAATGCTGTATGAGACAAGTTTTCATTGAATTTAAATTCATAAATGCTATCGGCATTTCATTATTGTCACTCAGTAAGGTTTAATACTAAATAAATGGAAAATACCTAAAGGGACCTTCATTAATAATATATTTTAGTTATGTATCATATTTTTAAGGTTATATTTAATGTTCTGTTTTAAGCGCTCGTGGCCCCGCGGTCTCAGTGTTCTGTAAACGATCACTGAGTTACGCAACTTTCACTAGGGCTGGTCCTCGGATGGGTGACCACTTTGTGGTATTTACATTTGCGAGCGTTTCCGTGCTTCGGAAGGCACGTTAAGCCGTTGGTCCCGGTTGCCAGTAAAATGGCAGTCGTTAAGCCTGGTTGAAGGCCTTATGGGTGGCTTGAAAATTTCAACAGCAGGTAGCCACAACCTGCGTCTGTCTATTTCAACACGGCAATGGGCTCACCACCTATTACGTGGGACAGGAATCCACACGGTGAAAAGTGGGCATATAATATGCCTCTGCCACCCCTTCGGGGATAAGGCGTGATGGATATTTATATTTAATGTTAACATTAAGTACATTTATTTATATATAAATTGAATGAAATAAGAGAAAATAATACGAGCATTACTTGCATTTGTTAATTAACCACTTCGAGTTATTTTTGAATGTTAGAAAGACATCTTAAAACATATTTTTTTGTAAAAAATACTACAAATTCGTACTTAGATTAGTGTTTTTTTTACCAAACCCGTGGAACCTTTATTTAATTTAGACGCGTGTTCAATTTTTTGAGAATCCATTGTGTCCGTGTTCGTATCCAATTTAAGGTTTCGAAGCATGTTCAGGGATTTAATTAAACGTGACAAAGTCAAAGTGACCTGGGTCACTTTTTATAAAATACTACCTGACCCCCGCGGCTTCGCTCGTGACATATTGATTGAACCCTCGTCGCATTCATCTATATCATCGTTTTTACTTTTACACAAATGTATGAAAATTTGCTTGATTTGATGGCATTTTTAATAACTGCTCTGCTCTCCTGCGTAGGAGCGTGATGTTATATAGCCTATAACCTTTCTTGATAAATCGACTATACAACACAAAAATAAATTTTCAATTCGGACCAGTAGTTTCTGAGTTTAACCAACCAAACAAACCAACAAATTCTTCATCTTTATGTATTAGTATAGATTTGAAAAACATTTTACTAGTAAATTTCACATAGAAAATAGCCTGTAGCTAGATAATATTGATGTTATCGTACCAAAAGTTCCGTTAGATACTTGGTAAGCTTTTGCAACTTAGTTGTGTAAGACAACCAATAAAGTTCCCACAGAATAAATACGGCGAACTATAACTATTATTTACTTTAATTGTTCTTGCAAAATAGCTTAATTATTATTAGTTATTGTTAAAGTGAAAATTTATGTTTTTCATTGTATTACTTAATTGAAAATGAAAAAATGTAGGTCACAGAGTAACACTTATGAAGGTCAAGATTACTGCTTCTACATTTACATTTACTGCCAGATTCGCAACGCAATAGGTAGAGCCTGAGGAAGAACCTGACAATAAAACTCATGGCCACTCTTTTTGGAGGATTGGATGTGTTAGGTATAAATTTAATGATTTTTATTAAACTGTATTTCCTCTGTCTAAGATTACAGCATGACCGCGACCGCTCGAAAACGGCAGGAAATATAAGAAGGGAATCACTGTATTATTGTTATTTTCCATCAGAAGTGGTTTCAAGAACAGTTCGGGGTTCTAAGAAGGTCAGCAGCATGAGTGTAGTATTTCCGAAGTTGAAACACCCATAGGCCATTTATGTTAATTAAAGACATTGGTGTTAAAAAAATATTAATATAGGTTTATATTTTATTTTATTTATCTATCACGCCTTATCCCCGAAGGGGTGGCAGAGGCATATTATATGCCCACTTTTCACCATGTGTATTCCTGTCCTGCGTAAAAGGTGGTGAGCCCATTGCCGTATTGAAATGGACAGTCGCAGGCTGTGGCGATAGGTTTGTGTTTGACAGGTTTTTATATAACAATAAAGATTTTTTTATTTACATTTACCTACTAGTTTTGATTGTTCTTTTGTTTATGTTAAGGTAACTTGAGGTCTTTGCCACCGAGAACATCTGGAGCAGAACATTGCACCATAAAACAAAATGTGTGTGACAGAATTATATTCTAGTCACAAAATAATAACGTCATTCACGAGGGATGTTTTGTTTACGTCTGTTTTATAGTTTAATAACCATTTTATAACTTGAAACAATAAGTGGTCTACACAATAAAATACTGTGAATGTCTTAACAAAATCCATTTATTTTTACTGACATATTGTACTGAATACAACCCATTGTTTAACATCGTAAACATGCGTTTGTGTGGACCTGTAGGGTTAGTAAACATTACTGTTTACGTATTGTAAATATGCATGAGTATTACAAACAATGACGTGTCAAATAAATTGATCTATAGTTAATACTATGGCGTAGTAGAAAATATCATGTAAGTAAGAAACTTTACAAAGTTGTTAAATTCACACCCGCTTTATCTAGAAATACGATTAATGAGCTACTCTTACGATAAATTTACATAAATGTTACATACATACATATACATATTTATTTTCATGCCTTTATCTCCAAAGGGTAGGCAGAGGTATACTAAACGCCCACATTTCACCGTATGCATATTTGTCCCACGTAACAGTGTTGAAAATTGACAGGCGCCGGCTGTGGCATACGGCCATAAACTTGACTTAACGACTGCTATGTTACTAGCAACCAGGACCAACGGCTTAATGTGTCTTCCGAAGCACGGTAATGCGCGCAAATATAAATACCACAAAGTGGTCACCCATATGTGACCAGCCATAACGAAAGTTACTTAATAACACAGTGATCGATTGCAGAACACTGAGTCCGCGGAACCACGAGCGCTTAAAAAATAAAGCTCTATCTACAAATACGATTAATAAGCTACTCTTACGATAAATGTACATAAATATTAATTTAAAATAATATAAAGCGTTTATAGCTCCATTTGCTCAGCGTTTCCGTGCATTGGACGGCGCATTATGTCGTTGTGGCCGATTGACAGTAATAATTATGGTAGTCACAAAGTCAAGTTGAAAACTTAATTTCTTTTTCAAAACCTCAACATGATAAAGGGGTATGTAGTACGAGCATATCACCTCTGATGTTGTATAGGCTATGGTGACCACTTTCAAATAAGGGACCGCGGAAGCATAAAAATGTCGTGTCATGTTGTATGTCAGACATTTTGAAAACAAAATTATTAACATTTATTAATCTATCACGCCTTATAAGGAGATGCAGAGGCATATTATATGACCATTTTTCACCATGTGTATTTCTGTCCCACGTAATAGGTGATGAGACCATTGCCGTATTAAAATAGACAGAAGCAGGTTGTGGCTGTTGAATTTTTTCAAGGCGATCCTTGATCAGCCATAGCGAAAGTTGCTTAACGCAGTGATCGTTTTGAGACAACCCTATTTTTACGTGTGTGTGAGTAGGTCGTGTATATGCAGATACTAATTTCGCTTTCGGCGACGACGGCGTTTAACATTTCGAACGCGCCGCGAGTTTTAATTTGTGATCAATTATGCGAGGGCACTGTTATTTATCGTTGTTTTATTTCATTTGCCTTCTCACAGCGACTGTGGGTGGTCCGATCACGATTTTCGGGTTGCGATGTTCACCAATAAGTTCCACTGATTGCGCCATAGACTTAGTAATCTCTTAAACGTTACTTGTGGAAAGTTTTGTTTTTATACCAGGTGGCGTAGAAGCATACGGACTGATGGAAAGTGGAAACCGTAGCCTATGGATATTTGCAACACCTGAGGTGCAGCACTCGCGCTGCCGACCTAAAAACTTTCTAAGACCCCTTTTGAAGAACCCCATACTGTAAATGCAAGCAGTTTTTGGAAATAATTACTGTAAATCAATATATTAAACAAAAGTATACAGTAACGTTCTAAATTTGTGTTTTCCACCGCTTAATAAAATTACATTATCATTATCATCATCATTCAATAGCTATTACCGGTTAGCTATTTTCCAGATATACGTTTTTATTCGGCCAATAATTATCCAACTAACTATGCTGTTGAATTTTCACATCAACCTAACGAACTCAACGAAGAGATCATTATAAAATAACTAGGTGATCGGAATAATAAATGTTGATATATATAGGTATATCTTATAAAACATAAAGGAAAATGTGGGCCAACAATTTATTTATGAGGAAAATATTTTACGAACCTTCGCAGTTTGTACAAATTTCTACGGGAAACATAACGGTTAACAAGGGGAAATTTAACTTTGTTATTGCCCCTTGTATACAGATACTTCATATTACAGACGAATAGTAAAGTAAAATTCCTTTGCATCGTTCAAAGGCTTGCACAATAGTAAAAGACTTTTGAAGTGCATAAGCGTAAGGTTTTGCAAGTACTTATGTTCTAAAATTTATTTCCAAGTGTATTTATTTTATCTTGGGAACAAATAAAATTATACGGGTAAATTTATGAAAAAAAACATAGTGTAATTTC
Source organism: Thumatha senex (assembly GCA_948477245.1). NCBI lineage: Eukaryota > Metazoa > Arthropoda > Insecta > Lepidoptera > Erebidae > Thumatha > Thumatha senex. Next base: position 13,819,859 of record OX419735.1, read on the forward strand.
AATAATGAGTCTAAATTAAACATGGTGTCAACAACAACTGTTGACTATGCTTTGAATCAGTTACGCTATATATAGTACAGATATGGTGGTTAAAAGCTCTTTTTAGCTATTGTCAAAATTAATTATATTTATTATATTTTCGAAATGAATCATATTTTTTATTGAAATACAAAGTTATAAAAGTATCAAAAAAAATATGAAATACAAAATATTTACAATGGAGCGCTTTAACTGCTTTAATACTTAGAATTTAATTTCTAGTTCTAATTTAAAACTTTTAATATAATTAAACAACAACTGCAGTACTTACAAGTTTTGTAACATACCATTAGACGAAATTAGAACATTTAATTCTAGTTTCGTTCAGAGAAAACCAACTCAAAAATATTATAAGCCTACCTTCTATAGAAATTACATTATCTAGGTTTCTACAAATTACATTAAAAGCACTTGTTAACACATGCTTTATATTTAATATTATTGTAACTTATCACATACTAGTAATCTGATAAGTTACAATAATATTAATAATGATCATATATATAATATAATATTATAATTAATAGTTTTTTTTTACTCATTTTTATTGATATCATGATAAATAAATAAATGCCTGCCAGTTCTAACACATTCTAAATCTCGTGTATGCGAGTTGACCAGCCATTTTGTTATTCCGAATGCATCGGGTGCCCCACGACCGGTTAGCGGTAAATTGTTCTACGTAATGTGATTCTAATTGACCAGCTAATTTCTACTAAGCATACACTCAGTAATTCCTACTCAATGTACCGTATACACATGGTAAACACTCATTTAATTAGGCGTTGGTAAGATCTCTTCTCCTATTAGGTTTTATTTAAACTTTTTACCGTTTTAAGTTTAGGGTTAAAAGCTTTTAATGTTATTGTGTGCTTTGCTATAAAGCAAGGATTTTGGAAAAATTGTTACTCTTCCAGAGAAAAGTTCATTAAAGTAATATAAAGTCACAGAATATTCTTCGTTAATGTCTGCTAACGTTAAATCATTAACAAGTTATTACTATCTACTAAACCTGTACAATATTTACTCTTATTAAATATTTTTCAATTGAAAATGTTATGTTTACCGATCATTCATTGACTACCTCGGTGGCGTAGGTGGTAGTATATGCGATGCCAAGGTCTCGGGTTTGATTCCCGAGTCGGTATAAATATATTTGTGTGTTCCGCAAATGTTTGGTTCGATTGTATGTATTTAAAAATACGAGTAAATAAGTATATTAATCAGTTGTCTAGATCCAATACTAGAATCTTACATTAACTTATTTGAGCTATATGTAAAATAAAAATAAATAAATAAATATCCAAAAAAAAAATTATGAAAAAAAGTAAAATATTATTTTCACACGGTGAAAAGTGGGCATATTATATGCCATAGATAAGGCGTGATGGATATTTGAACTTTATGTCACTGTGTAAATTAAACCTGAATATTTATTTTAAATTAATTCTCTTCGTCTACTTGAGAAAATTATTTTGTAAAAAATTCCCCTTCAAAATGGTAGGTATTCATTTAATTGTACCAATTAATAGCTGTACTATTTAACAAATTATCGATTTGTTGTGGAATAGTTTAAAAATAACACAATTATAAATTAATAGCGTAGGTACCACTCCTTAATTAATGCCTCACGCTAGTTCGGGTAAAAATACATTCGAAACTATTGTTTTGTTGCTACGAATTATCTAAAAGATGATCATAGAAATTGTGTTTTATGAGGCGTTTATAAACACAGCATTGATCAATTTGAACTTTGTTTATTTTATAGTCTATACTTACATTATAAAGAGGAAAGATTTGTTAGTTTGTTTGAAATGAATAGACTTAGAAACTATTGGGCCGATTAAATTCTTTTACCATTAGATTGCTACATTATTTGTGAGTGACATAGGTTATATTGGATTTTCGAAAAGTTTAGGGTTCCATACGAAATCTCGAATAGGAATCTTCCTCATGCGGGGGAAGCCGCGGGCATCAGCTAGTATCATAAATTTTCCGTTCTTTTTCACTTCTTAGATTTCACGTCTCTTTGTTAGAGAGTTCTCTTGTTCCTCAACATTTCGTCTTTTCGTAAATTTAAAATCATTGTTTATAATTATGTTGAATTCATATTCAAAGCTTAGTGCCTAGTGCTAGGGTGCACCTGCCAGGCAGAGAACCCAAACGATAGCTGCTCTTAGCAGCCAAATAAAAGACCCCAGACCCAACCCAGTGGCTTCCAAATGGTACTTAGATTCGGAAGCCACTGGATTTTTATGTTAGAAATAAATGAAATACCGAAAGATTAAAAAATCTTTTCCCCACTGTTGACTGTACCCTATAACCGACATGATACTTCTATCCTACAGGTACTTATTTTCCAAAGTAAGTAGAAATACTCATAACTAATGTAAAGAGAATGTGTCTGGTCTTGCCAGACACATTCTTTTTACATTCATCATCATCCTTGCCTTTGACCCAATTTACTTAGGGTCGGCGCATGTCTTCTTCTTTGATTCATCCCTGTTATTCGTCATCTGTTTATTCACTCCTATCATATTTATATCACTCCTTACATAGTCCATCTATTTTTTTCTTTGGCATTCTTCTGACTCTCCATCCATCAATCTTCATATTCATAGTTCTGTTAATTACATGACTTTCATCCCTTCTCATTCTCTTCTCATGCCCATACAAAGACAGACGGTTTCTTTTCATTTTTAAGTCACTAGTAGATAAAATCCCTTTTTTAAAATTGTTTGTTAAACATACAGTTGGAAATTGAATTATTTTGCCTTTGCCTATTAATATTTAATTTATTTTGAAGGGTCTTACTAACCAAGTTTAAATTCAATATCTTCAAGGTTTTCTTGAAGATTAGATTACATTTAATAGGACTGCCTTCATTACTTGGCAATTTATTTTACTACTTAAACATTTAAGAAATAGTTGGATTTAGGAGCTCAGTGGTAGGGATAAGTCGGTTTAGGTTATTTGAGTCTAAATATTAAATCATTGTGTAATAATAATCGTTCCAAACCGTTTTCGGCTACGGCGACCGTCCCTTCTCCTACTGGCGCCTCTCATGGGCTCTCATGTGGCTAGAGAAACCACCTTTATTTATAAAAAATCTTGCACAGAGTGGACAAGTAAGAGCACTATTGACATAATTGTAATTGATTATGTAATAATAATATCTATAGATACAACATGTACACTCATGTGTACTTTACTAGTTGATGCCAGTGGACCCGCCCGCGTGGTGAAGTTTTACCCGTTTCCCATAGGAACTTGTTCACGGGATAATTAGTAGTATAATTCATATTAATTTTAAGTTTAATCGAAATTCATTTAGTAGATTTTTTCGTTAAAGAATAATATATATGCGTTAACACATTAAACAAACCTTATAAAATTTTAGTATTATTTTTTGTCAACCGTTTCTCGAAAGCCATATAAAACAAATATACGGATAGAATAAAGAAAAGTGAAAAAATCTATTAAAATAGAAATTAGTCTACTGTTAAAAGATCATCCATTGGATAAAACTAATTGATAGTTATATAATATTGAAAATAAATATACTCTATGTGGTGTCACTTTTGTCAAAGAGGATCTTGCTTAATAGACAGACGGACATCGAAGTGATAACAGGTAGGGGAAACTGATAAGAATATGTCAGTTTTAGAGATGGCAAAATATCGAGGTACAAAGATACTCATTTCTGAGGTACCACTGTAAAAATAAATATAATCGATCATTGGAGCTCGTCTTCTTTGAAGTAGGTTAAACATAACGATCCATTCTAAATATCAAAATACAGTAATTGCTTTTGTCTTCTAATAGGCTTGTTACTACACTAACTAATAACAAAACATAAGGGAGGGTAAGCGAAGGGTGTATGTACCAATATAATTGGGCTAATGAACGAAAATTACCCTCGGTTCTTGAATAGCAGGGTACGGTATCGATAGTTCATCTTTGTTGTGCTTACGGAAAATTATGATTTATTGATACTTCGTGATGTCTACGGTCAAGAGAATCGCCACTACTAATTATCAAAATAAAGTCGCAAGTATTATACAAATAGATGTCGGAGGCGTAGGATTATATCAGCATCATCCAATTTAATGCCTAAAATAAAAAAGCCAATTTAATGCCCACTGCTGGCCATGGGCTACCCCCAAAAATCGCAACAACTTTGGGTCTTATGCCACACGCATCTAGAAAGCCTGTAACCTTTACCAGGTATTCTGTCCACCTACGCCTCGTTTTCCGTTACGTCTAGCTCGCTAGCGTCTTGATGATTAATTGATTAGGAAATATTCCATATTTCGCAGTACATTCGTATTTCAAAACAGCCGGACCAATTTTAATGTGATTTTTGTAATTTTTGTAAATAGGTACTTAAAGTATTTTTCATCCTCCTATTAGTTAATCGTGATTTTTGTATTTTTCCTTGAACAATGTACAATTAACTAAACCGTGAATTGTAAACGTGACGTGTCATGTTACTTTCACATTTCATTCTGTATAAATATTATTATAAATGAAAATGTGTTTTAAAAAAGTATGTAATTGGACCTTTTTTGTAATATCTTGTATCTATTAAAAGCATTCAGTTGAAAGTCGTAACAAAGGCCTTTGTAACTTTTCTTGAGCCCTGTTCCTTTGTGAATTTCATAAGGATTTTTTATTCTACCGCATAATCCTACTAATATTATAAACGCAAAAGTTTGTTACTCTTTCACGCAAAATAAAATGGATTTTAACCTGAATGGATTTTGATCAAAATTTACAATAATATAGCTTAAACATCAGAATAACACAAAGGCTACCTTTTATCCCGGGAACAAGTTCCTGTGGGAAACGCGAACGGGAACTTCACCACGCGTGCGCAGCCGCGGGCGTCAACTAGTTGTACGTAATAATACCTTCCATTATAGTGTCGCAGGAAAAAGAAATAGGATGTCTGCGTGTCAAAATATAGTTAAGTAAAATATCTCGAGACTTATTATGTTGCTAAATCCCTAAAAAAATGGACAGAATCATGTTTTTGGGCGGAACAGTTATTACCTACCTCATTGCCTACGGTGTTAGATCATACCCGCCAAATACACTTTTTAAAATAGGAACACGGTTATGTTTAAGTTTCATTTCAACATTTTTTTTCTCGATTTTGTCGTATCTCATTTTTTTGCGTGTTCCATAAAATTATTTGTTCTGGGAAACAGTTTTAATTTGCCTTTATAAACATAATGACGTTTGTGTGACTTAATAATATAATTTGAAACTACCGATTTGGAAGGATAAAGAATTTCTGGCATTCAAAGTATTTATATAGGTGTGAGCGAAGGTAATAACGGTACAACCCATTCTCATGCAATCCATTTCACATATAACCTGCTAGCAATTAACTTTAGTGAAAAATTGTGCTAGAATCACATTTTATCACGGAAACACTTTTCTTTGAATACCAAATACCACGACTGTTACTGTAAAAAATTATGTTGAAACATTTCAGAATCGAGTTGTGTCGAAATAAGGTTCAAATTTTAATAGACCATATAAAAACAGTGTGGGAAACGAGGAAGGATGAGCCGGTTATTGTACTCGTTTATATATTTAAAAACACAGATTTCAGCTACCGGTAGAAAGACAGCTAAAACCGGAGCAAATGTGTATACAAGATTGTAATATGTTATTAAGATTTAGCCTTAAATGTATGCTATCAAAATAAATTACTTTTCTTCGTAATCCTTTAGAATCCCCTTTCAAATACAGTTGCGTGAGTTCTTGTGTAGAATGATAAAATGTTAGGTTATTTATATTGGCAATATTTTTTAAGAGGTTGTTCTTTTTATTATGTAGGTCTACTTATACATATTGTACAACATATGTTACACCGCATAACTCATGAACATACTCATACTGGTAAAAAAAATAATGAGTTGTTTTTCTAAACTATAAGCTTCTATATAATTCGTTCCCGTAAAGTAGTGCAGTGCAAAGTGCAGAATTTTTAGGGCCGTATTTTAAAACGTTACTCTATACTCAAGAAACACTTGAGAGTAGTATTTAAAAAAAAAAACTATCCTCAAGCGTTTCTTGAGTATTGAATAACGTTCTAAAATATGGCCCTTAAAAACTAAATATATTTAGTATTAACCGCTTTAAAGACATCGATCGAAAATCTACCTTTGATTAGTCATCATAAACTAGTCACTCTTCCTTCTCGCTCTTGCCGGGCAAGCGGGTCTGTGCGATCGCTCTGTAATCTTAATATTATTTTTTGTTTAACTTTGCATTTCCAGCTCGTGAATTGGTTTATGTGTTATTTGACACTTTAGTGATGGTGTTTCGGTAACACATAAGTAAAATTTAGTTTTGCCGTTAATCAATCACAATCAGACCTACCAACTTCTGATGAGTTTCTCAATATTGTTAGGTCGTTGTCCATAGGTAAAGCGCCGGGTGATGATAAAATATCTAACAAAATGAAAAAGAAGGCTTGCAAGCTGTCGGGTGAAGTATTGTTAAATGTTTTTAACCGATCTATTTACGAGGGAGTGTTCCCCCGTTTTTGGCGACGTAGCTTTATTCGGATTATTTCTAAAATAGCCGACATGCCGTTAGATGATCCTTAGTCGTACCGACCACATTGTTGCCCTGCCTGGGCTGGGCGGTACTAAATTTCACGAAAATCAGTAAGAAAAATCTACTATTGATGCAGCGATATCAGTGCAAAAACTGTGCTGGCCATCTTCCTAGATATTTCCGGGGCTTTTGATAAAGTTTGGTGGCCAATGTTATAATAAAATTAAAGTCTCGCGGTTGGTATAAAAATACTACTACTCTCTTATTTATTCATATTTTTCACAAGGTACAACAACTTTAAAAATAGGTCATTATTCTGCTATCAAAGCGCTAAAAATAGGCTGTCCTCAGGATTTATACTTGTGGAACTAAGGATTTGATGACTTTTTCATTTTGTCATTACCGGAGGGTTGTTCATTGACCGGATACGCCGATGACGGTCTGTTGCTCGTTCAGTCAAATACTCGTGCGGGACTCGCAATCTTGGCCCACAAGACGCGTGTCGTTGCGGAGTGGGGCGTACGGAACAGGTTATTTTTTTCTCCCAACTAAACTTCTAAGCTGCTTTTAAAAGGAAGTTTAAAAGTACCACCGCGCATTAAATTCAATAACGTATACGTTAAAAATTTAACTTCGGTTTGCTATTTAGGATTGATTTTAGAGAGAAATTTTGCATTTGTTGAGCACATAAATACTATAGGTGAAAAGGCTAAATACAGCTTTTAGCGCCGGTATGGGCCGATGAGGCTACTATTGAGATTGCACGGTTAAAGTTGCTGGAAAGTCAATCCTTGCTTTGATATTTTATGCAAGGCCTAAAGGACGGTAAGGACGGAGGCTCTGCCAAGGTGACCTGCTGTTGTACTCGAAATTCAGAGACGCTTGGCTTAATACTATTTGGCTAAGGATGGCATGGATGATAGGTTTTCGTCAGCAAGAGATCGTCATTAAATTGCTAGACTGATCGTGATAATGTACGCGAAGAACTTTTGGACGAATGGCAGATGCGTTGGAAAATCGAAGCATCTACCAATTTTGCTCAGATGTTCGTGTACGTCTGAGAATGTCCTGGCTGGAGGTTCATTGTGTTGCTCAATTTCTAACTTTAAAAGCAAATTACATTCGTTTAAGCTGGCTGAGTCACGGTTCTGTCAGTGTTCTACAGCTGATGCAAAATATAATCAAACCGCTTATCACATACTTTGGGAGTGGATCATTTATAATATGCTAAATTGTTTACAAGTAACATCAGGAATAGTTTACAATACCGATGTTGTGGCATCAGTGGTCAATATTAGTACTTTAAAACGTTTCTGCCATAAATATCACTAGAATCAAACAAAGCTCACATAGCACCCGTAATATATTATTACCGTGATGCTTCCCTTTTTTCTACAGGATTTACACCCACTTGCTTTTCAGGTCTCCCGCTTTGCAAAGGAACTCCCTCAAATTATCGTCTGATTAATTTCGTTGTGGGTTCCGAGGCATTCTAACTTCTCCTGGGACTTCATCGAGATCAAGTTCGGTGTAACTTTTCTGGTTTTGGTCATTGATGTAGCCCCTGATTTACAGGAGTCACAATAATGGGAATCATAGGATGGCATAAGTCCCAATAAAAAAATGTCATTATAAACTTGACTTTCTAAGTTGAGTCGGACCTGTTTGATTGTGAGGTGTGGCTAGTCCAGGAGACACCAATGAGTTTTAAAGACTTAAAATTAATAGGTTTTCTCTGGTTCAACGTATCTTACTCAAGAGCCCGAGTTTTCCTTCGAAAATAATTCAGGAGCTAACTTAATTTGCCGGCGGAACCGCTCATATCATCTTATCATTTATTTGTAAATAATGATTATATTTCTGTATTCATATCTATAATTATTAATACAAAATTTACTAAAAACAAACTGGATTTAAATACTTATAAATTCGAAACGCTTCGTGCATATAAATTTTAAATGCTACAGCATGTTGACACTGGCTGACATACCAATGCACTATAAACAATTAACGAACAATAATGTATATTTTAATGAAATGTACTTATTAACTATTTACGAATGAATGTGGTGGAAATATATGGTTTATGACGAAACAATAAATTTATTATACTTTCTTACTCACGTCTAGTTGTTTATAGATAATATGACTTTTTTTACTGAGGTGGCAGGTAACCTGATGGAAAGTGGTCACTGTAGCCTTGGATGTTTGACATAACAAAGGCATAGATAAATGTTAGAAAGTTTTTACAGGGTCGGCACTCGCGCTGCTGACCCTGTCAAAAATATCTAACATTTCTCTAGTAATATCCTTTAGTGAAACCAAAGAAAGTTGTGCTTTGAATTTAGTTATATAGATTAGCAACCAGTCAAAGTAATCCTTGTGTATACAAAACAAATTACGTAATTAAAATTGTAATTATTTTCAAACTTCCACCGTACGGAAATTTCAAAAAAGAAATAATACCTCTCGCAACGCAAAAAGCATTCAGAAACTGTTACCATTTTCTATCAGGTGCTAGTTAGTGGTAAAAATACTAAATGCAATAAAGTTTATCTAATCGTCCCAGCATTATCCAGCGTGTGTGCCTACTTGTAAAACATTTTATTAAATAACAACGTAATTCATTTGTTTCAGATCATTAATCTACAGATCTACTACGAATATTACAAACAAGGTAAGAATTAAAGAAACATTCTATTATTGAATAATTACGTTTTAACATCCATAAAACGATTATATACTAATTATCGTATACTTTCGTGACATGAATGCCATATTAATATTAACATAAAGTCTTTTAACATTAATTTGTAATGAAATATCATCATCATCCGAGCGTCTGTCCCAGTTGCGTCTCGCGACGCCCGGGGTCCGCTTTCCTACATTTTCTCCTCCACTTCGCACGGTCGTCGGCATCCCCTGTGGTGAGACCATTGGCACGCATGTCATCCCTTACGACGTCAAGCCAGCACTTCTTGGGTCTTCCCCTCTTACCGGGACCCGGCGGGGCTGACATGGCCAGACATTTGTTACCTACGTAGCCCGGCGGTTGCCGCAAGACGTGACCATACCAACGAAGGCGACACTCTTGCAACTTGTCTGCAATGTCACGGACGTGAAGGCTGCCGCGGATGCGAGAGTTCCTCACGCGGTCCATCCGCGTGACTCCACACATCCACCGCAGCATCTTCATTTCCGTGACACGCAGCTCCTGCTTGTGTCGCTCCAATATCGGCCACGTCTCACTGCCATGTAAAAGGACAGGTCTAATAATGGTTTTGTAGACCTGTCCCTTCAACCGGATCGGCATTTTAGGGTCACAAATGACACCGGTCATCTATCTCAATTTGTAATGAAATATATGCACCAATAAATTTAATTATTCTTTCTATTACAACATATACTATAAGTGCCATCAACAAAAATTAAGAGGATAATTATCATAATAATTTGTCCATATTATCGTTTCAATATCTTCAGTGGAAGTGCTTAAAACAAACTAAAGGTTGAGCTTCCGCGCTTGTGAGGGGTGACCAAGTTCAACACATTAATTTGTTTTTGAGTGCGTCTCAATATTCATCTGTCACATTGGATGATTTCATGTGTTGTCCTCCACGCCCCCGCCCCTAATTAGTACAGAAATAACGTCAAGAGATTTGTCAACTTCCGAACGTTATGGCATTCCTTTGAGGTGAACTCCCACCGACAAAGTCTTCCCAAACGAATACTACAGTATCACACAGGTACTCAAATAGATCGTTAGCTGACTGTGAATTATTATTTTGAGCTTTGGGGTGGTCCGTGACAAAGTTTGATATTATTTTATTAAGTACCATTGTTGCAATAAAATGAATTTTAATCTATAATACGTGGGTAACACTGAAAATGTTTAGAAAATAAAAAACGGCTTAATGTAGAAAGTTGCTAATACTTTTATTGTTTTTCGAAGTAATCTCCGTTCCTCTCTACACATCGTCGCATTCGATGGAACCACTGAGAAAAACTGTGGGCCCATTCTTCCTTAGGGGTCTCTTCTATGGCATTTTCGTACGCTTTCACCGCATCTTCAGGGCTCGTAAAGCGAATACCTCGAAGTTTATCTATAGTTCTTGGGAATAAATGAAAGTCGCAGGGCGCCAGGTCGGGACTGTATGTCGGATGACTCATTATCTCGACACCTGCCATAGTCAAATATTCAACAGTCCGTTTTGCGGAGTGCGCTGAAGCATTGTCGAGGTGAAGAAGGATCCTGCTTCCAGGGCGCTGCTGTTGAATTTTTTCCAAGACAACAGGTAAACAGCGATTGACGTGCCAGTCTGCGGTAACTGCCCTTCCATCTTCTAGCATAACTATCGCGAAATGACCTTTCCGACCAAAGAACGAGGCTATCAACTTTTTTCCTTGACTTCGTCCTTTCTTTACCTTAGTTGGCCGATCCTCAAAAGGAAACACCCACTAAGCTGATTGTCTTTTGGTTTCGGGTTCGTAGCAATATAGCCAGCTTTCATCACCTGTGACGATGTCAAATACAGCATTTGAGTCACCGCCGTTGAACTTATCTACCATTTCGCGACACCAGTCCATGCGAAGGCATTTCTGGTCATCGGTTAAAGTATGGGGAATCCATCTGGTACAAAGCTGCCTGACGCCTAAATGTTCGTGTAATATTTTTTGAACTTGACTCATACCAATGCCTAGGCTTGCCCGTATCTGCTGATAGGCCACTCTATAATACGTCGCACAGCACTGATGTTATCTTCAGTAGTCGCTGTTAAAGGACGTCCCTCACGCGGATCATCACTGAGATTGCTACGTCCACGCTAAAACTCGTTAAACCAATTGTAAATAGTGGCACGAGGTGGGGCTTCATTATGAAATGCTAATCGCAGCCTATCATAGCTTTGTTGTTGAGTAAGCCCACAACGAAAGTCATAATAAATCATTGACCGAAAATTTTCTCGCGTTAAGTTCATTTTCACGTTTAACAAGAATTTTACATTTGCCGCCAATTCACAAAAACAAATGACAAATGAATTAGGTTACTAAAGAGTTCTATAATTGAAATTCAAAAAAAGTTTTCATTAGCAACATATCTTTCTGGCCAGTTCTAAACATTTTCAGTGTTACCTAGGTACTAGAATAACATAAATAGTCATGAGTTTTATATAATTCCACAAACATCAATATTACCAGGAGACATTTTATTAATCTGGGCTAAAGTGGCATTTCTCGAAACTTTTCTGTAAGGAAGCCGGAATGGGGCATCACCTCACAATCAAATGACACAAAAAGTTTTATCAGCACGAAGTTGACAAATAAATCCCTGTCTGGCACAGTAACTTTTCTCATTGAAGATGAGGGCAACGTGATGCGTCGTACGTATCGCTTTTGTCGTTCTTGTACGCAGTTTTTACATGTTTATTGTTCTAAGCAATCCATTGCGATAAAATGCTAATGCTCTTATATCCCAAAATCTACAACAAACAAAAAATGAGAAAGGGCGTAATGAGTCTCGACAAGTTATAAAAGTTAAATTGGTTGAACTGTTGTGGAATCGCAAACGACTTTTATAAAAGTAATTTTGGTGGCTGGTTGGTGCTAAACAATTCTTACAATGACCTTATTTTGTTCAACATGCTATAATAGTATAGTATTCTAAAGTAGCATAATAGGAATGTGCCATATAACATAATCTACAGCTTTATAAATCTGTTAGGAGCAGAACTCGTCTCGCAGCCGACGGCAGAAATAAAGAGCGATTGATGTTCCGCCCATCTTGTCGTTTCTGACAGTATGTTCACTCATCCTTCCGGTGACACGTGGCCTGAATACCACAATTTATGTGTGACATTATTAGAAGTTCAGATATTTGTAAAATATTTATGTATTTGATCGAACACATTTAATAAAAAGAATAATACATATGCCTCGGTGGCGCATTCGTGGTGTATGCGATTGCCGCGATGAGGTCCCGGGTTCGAATTCAAAATTTGTTTTATCCACGAATGTTGATTACGGCGTTTGGTTGTTTCTTATGTATGATATGTATTTAGAAATGTATAAGTATGTATATTAGTTGTCTAGATCCCATAGTACAAGCTTATAGCTTGGTTTTGGCTAGATGGCGCTGTGTAAAACGTGTCCCACAATATAGGAAACAATTAAAAGTATATGTTCTCGAGTGCTTCATCTTTATTTTGAAAGTTATACTTAATTTGTAAACAAACAACCATTCTTAAGAGTAAAGAAGGAAAAAGCAATCATGTCAGTTTAAAAATCCTCTCCGAAACAGAACTAAAATTGATTAGTCTAACCACTACTGCATCATTTGTTTGTTTAACTGATTGAACAAATTATGCACCACTTGCACTTATCTTGGTATTATTACTTATTGAATCACAGGGTAATTTAGCTAACCAGCTATTTTGCTGATGGCCAAAAACTGAAGATGGCCGGTAAATCTTCAGTTTTTGGCCATCACACAATTTTTACTAAATAATAAGAAAATAAAACATGCCCAAGTAAAAAATCCACCATCACCGCATAGATTCTAATGACGTCTTTGCCTACATAACTAAGAACCTTTGTAGCATTACATTTGTTTCGACAGCTTACCCGTGAAAGTGGAGCAGTGTAAATGTGTGTTAAAATCAACGAAACAAATAGTGCGCGCCAATTTTTGGCAAGTTAAGTTACAATGTTTTGTTCGGTACTATGGTGTACTGTACTGATTTTATTTTAATAAAGTGTCTATAATAATATGATAAATTTAGTAAATATTAACTGGACGGATAACTAACTACAATTTTGCTAAGCCGGTTGATTATCGGCCGCCCGTCCGAAATCTGACACCAATCCTATAATATTCAATTGATTATTTTACCATTCAGTAATATTTTTTTGCGAATAATGTTGTTGAGATATAATTTTCAATGTGTTATGTTCTTCGGAGTTAGATTTCGGTCGCACGTTTGTTAACGGAATTCCTGGCTAAAATCAACTTAATTTGTTTTGTATTCTGGTGGCCGTGAATGAGTCTTTGTAAATTTAGTTTTCGACTTATATCTAACTAATTGGCCGAAGACTAACAACATCTACTTCATTTATCGGTCAGTTAAAATTATTTTAAGAAATACCAACATTTATTTTCAAATATCTCTATTATTCATTGAGGTTTTGGTCTAAAAAACTTCTTCATACCTACTTGATTCATTTAGAAGCTACGCTATTGTTTTTATAGTATCACTGCCGGCCGAATATAGATTATTGGCCAAATTATGCAAAGAGGCCGAAAAATGGATTGACCAAAGTGACTTAGCGGTCATAATTTAGCCAGAGGCCGAGAAATGGATAGTTACAACTTAGTTTTCGGCTTAGCAAATACAATACGACCGAATACTGGTAAACTGTGGTTCTAGTATTCGGCCCAGTTTTAATAAGTGTCTGTAAAATACAAGATTTACAATTGGTTTTTGGCAATGTATTGAAATGACGGCGGAGAAATAGATACGGATACAGAAGAAGAAGAATTACTTTGATTCTTTACTAATTACATTTATATTTAAAAAGGTGACCTATTTCCATAGACGTAAGAGTTATTATAAAAACGTCAAATACTGGCCGAAAATTAACAAAAACACGGCCGTAATCTAAGATAGGTGGCCGAGAACAGGCAGTATCGTCACTTTTCAAGATTATATTTTTTTATAATTAAACCATATTTTTTTCTTAGACAACGTCTAGAAATATGTAAATTGTTTTAGTTCAATGAATTGAAAATATTTTTTTTGTTTACTGTCGTTTACTCTGTCATGGAAAAATATCGCTCTGAATACGAAACTTTGCTTAAATGGCCGAAAACCAGCTAAACTACTCTATATTTATAAACATTGCTGTGTTATTCTGAAGTATAAGTTTAATGAGCAAAGCTTTTTTGTCTTATTCTTAGTCTATATTTGTGTGAATGATTTGCTGACAGCTTTGCATTGGACTAGCTGTGGTCTTAGTACTCTTAGCCAAAAAAAATAATATACTGAAACACAGAAATCCTCCTTTAAATGTTTTAATTTTTTTTATACCACTGAGGTGACCAGCATACATCCCACCTGATGGAAAGTGGTCACCATAAGGCGTAATTAAGACGTAATGAGAACGCTAGCTTCTGAGCAAAGATTTTATAAACATTGACTTGCTAATATTGCAGTGTTGCATTTGTTCAGAGTCCATCATATTACGCTGCTTAAACGGTTATTGAGTACGTTTAAACAGCTGTCAATTGCCAAGTGCTGGCCAAAAGTGATGGATGGCAAAAACATTTCCGTTCGAAATTTAAACTTTTAAAAACGTGCACTGTTGTAATGGCTCTGAATTGTTATTTCAGTCGTCACGAACATAATGAACTAACGAATGGGATTGTTAAAAGAGACAGGGTTCACATATTTTATACTAGAAGACACATGTGTTTTCGTCTGGTGCGCTGAAATATTTACGAGCTATTAGCGCAAGAAAAACAAATAAGATACGAGACATGTCTTGAAAGCTTTTGGCACATCGCTGATTTAACACCGCTGCAAAAGTGAACCACTAGCAATTAATGTCGACTCGATCGTAATTTTCATCGCGTTTGATGTTACATCAGTTTATTATATTAGAATAGCACGTCATTGATCTCTAAATTATATCAATGTTGTAGATATTAAATAAAATATGGTTGAGAATTAGTGAGCATAAACATCTCAGATTATCAGATTAGAATTTGTTACATACAATATCCTATTACAAAATGTACAAAAAAAGTAACAAAACTTAATTTTGGTATTTTATTAATAAACTAGCCGATGCCCGTAGCTTCGCCCGCGTGGTGACGTTTTATTATTTGAGATTTTGAATTGAAACCCTTAACTTTTTGAAAATCCGATATAGCCTATGTTGTTTATGAAGAATGTAGCTTTCTTAAGGTGAAAGAATTTTTAAAATCGGTCCATGACTTTTTGAGCCAATTCATTACAAAAATACTTACATACAAATCTTTCCTCTTTATAATATTTGCATAGATTATTAATAAATCTAATGACACCATATTTTCATCGTAAATTTCTAATTAAACGCGATATTCTATCGATATTAATGTATTGAGTAATTCAATTCCACGATGAAAATCTGTTTAATGAGCCAAGTTAACGATGTCCCCACCCTTATCAAATAAAACCGTAGCCATGGACAAATTGCTTAATTTTATTAAGTGCCTACACATATTGGTTTAGTGCAGTGTTAGCTCAGCAAATGCATTAAGAGTTGTGCGTAACCCCGCTGTATTCGCAGTTTATAATGTTACAGATTCACTGAAGTGTAATATTAGTTCACTACTACAAAGAGACGGTAATGGACCCCTATATATATATATATGCTAATAAACTTTCTAAATGCGTTTTAAATTAAAATAATCCTGAATTTATATGTAAATTTGTGACCGCACTTTGTCCTTCGCGTTTTACGTTCCGAAATCGATTATGTTACACAGATTCCGGTTTAGATCCAACTCAAGATAAGTCTAATGAAGGGTTTTAGTAAAACGAAGATCCTTTAGTCCAATTTACTTGATCCTTGATTCTATTTCTTCCGATTTCATTAGTAAACGGTAGGTTTGACGAAGGAAATATAATTGTAAAAAACGACTTCAATATTTGTTTTATCATTTCATTCTCCTGTCTTCGGCAACTGATAGTATTAATTATTTTTTTATTTACTTTTCCATTAGTAGTATTATCTTAATTTTTATGAGGGTGCCCTTTTAGTAGCGTATTATCTTATAATATAAAAGCTCGAAGCCATTTGTGAGACCACCCGGACGGAGCCGAACGGTAAGCTCTTTCGATCTAGATGCGTGTATATGGTCCCCTATGTCACTCCAATTAGTCATGATCAACTTAAATTTATAGCACTGTTTAATGGTCCATTAACGAACTCCTTGGTATAACTACTCCTTATTGTGAAACTACAATTCTATAAAACACTTTCATCCAATTAAACTAGACGTTGATATTTGATCCTAATATGTAGATTGTCACTTTCTATTATGTTTTATTGCTTGAAAGTATGTAGTTGTTTAAGATACATTGTAAAACGGATTCTGCAAATATCTATATATATATAAATGAATCCCTATTTCCCTTGGTCACGCCATCACGCGTAAACGGCTGGACGATTTGAAAAATTATTTTTGGATTCGATAGCCCATTTATTGAGGAAGGTTCTTAGCTATATATCATCACGCCACTACACAGGAGAGCGGAGCAGTAATCATAAATGTCAAAAAATCGGGGAAACTTTCATAATTTTAATAAGCGACGGAATTAAATGTGTGCCACGGGGTTGGAAGTATGTCACGGACGCAGCCGGGCAGGTCAGCTAGTGTATTATAAAAGTGAAAGTTTGTAATAATGTATGGATGTAGGTTTGCTACTCTTTCACGCGATATATACTGAATGGATTTGGATGAAACTTTAAAATAATAAATATATACACATTAGAATAACACATAGGCTACTTTTTATCCTGGGACCAAGTTCCTATGGGAAACGGGAACAGAATACTTCTTTTCTCAAGGCGGGCGTCAACTAATAAGTATATTATAATACATTTAGTTTATTTTACTTAATGATTTTGATAGTCTTATTTTGAAAGAGAATACTTTAATTTGAGGTGACAAATACCCAAGTTTATATTACTTTTCCAAGAACAGATCGAAAGATATTTTTATGCTTCTTGGATATGGACATGGACCAAACTTTAGTATAAAATGGATACTATCACATTCATGTCAATATTTAATCGTTTATTGGGGTGGTGTTGATTTTATATTTTACTTCTATTTACTTTTAGTTTAAGTTACTTATTTAAGTTCTTGATCTTATGGCTAATTAAATTTTATGAATTTCATTCTTTTGCTATATACATATAAAGATATATTATATATCATTCATACATCGATTTGCATTATATTCATTGACTTTATTGATTAATCTTTTATTGGGTTTATTGATTTCATAACAACTTTTACTTTTATTTACTTTTACTGCATATTACTTCTTTAAGTTCTTGATTTTATTGCTAATTCAATGTTATGAATTTCATTCGTTTGCTATTTGATTTAAGAATTAATTGTAAATAAGTTGACATACTCGTATATTTTAATCGTCATATATCTTTTATACATCGATTTATAATTTGTTCATTGACTTTTTGTAGTGATTTTTATTAGTCTTACCATTCCATGTCACTACTGTTATTTTTTATCCGAATAACTTGTCTGAGACAAATTATTTTATGTTGTCTACGCATATTCAGAATGTGTGTTATGCAGATAAAAGTTTACGTGGGTTTATCACTTAATACCTGTCCGATAATGGTATTTTGGTATTTTATTGTCATTTGATACTTTAGATAACTTGGACTAAATGTAAAAAAACTATCGAGGAATGAGGGATTTGATATCTCCTATATAATTAACTACAAACATATTTTACCATCACTATCAGGTTGTGATTTTCGAAAGTTTACCTTGTTTATTGCTGGTAAAATTAATAATTCAAAATAATTCAAATGATTAAATTATTAACATTTATAAAATAAAAAACAAATTAATTATTATTATTATTTAAAAAAAATATAGATTATAAATTTGAACCTCACTAAACTCGTTTTTTTTAACTGTTATAGGTACAATTAAAGAAATTTAGGATTTGTTTTACATAATGTTATAATTAATTTCAAATTGACAATTCCTGTAGGTTTTTGGTAAGATAATAGGTCAGAACAAAATATCTTAAATATGACACAAGTTTTTTTCTGAAGCAAATATGACAGTAGTTTTCGCGTCTTTTGAGAAATGGTTTTTTTATTCTTTATGTGGTAACTAACAAGATACTCTCTTGTTAGACCTTTTTAATATAAAATGATTTGAAATATAATAGAAAAAACATACAGAATTAAGTACATTGCCGCATTATTCGAAGTCATCTTTCCGTTGTTTATTTTGCTTTAGAATAAAATATGCATCGTTGGATTGCGGTAGCTATGATGGAAGATGACAATGAACACTAATGTACGCTGGTGATCCCCTTGATTGCCCCAGCATAGTAAATGGTTATATGACAGAACAAGGAATCAATATTTACTCTATTATTTTCTTATAGTGAAACGTATCAGGGGCCCCTTTTTTCACACGATTACAATAATTACTACAGATAAGGTATGGATGAAGGCAACTGACAGGACGCGTATGCGATTCTCGCATAAAATTTAACGAAAAATTTGCACATAAATAATATTCTAACAATAATCCCCATAGTACTACGCCTACTTTCATTCTCAAAGAAGGGGAATGGCAAGCTGCCTCTTGGACTGACTCATTAATCATCGCCCCTGCTAATACCAGCGGCTAAACGAATGTGTTTTGCCGGAAGACAGCTGAAAAGTCAGCGACTTTTACGTTTTCAAACACTGCTATAATTCTGACTCAGTGGCATGTTACGAGACGCATATAAATTATCCCTATTCTCAGCCGTTTACAAATCGTCCGGGTTATATTCAAAGCCTTGAAGGTCATTCACGTTACGGTAATAACTTACAACGTAAAAAAGAATATTTTTGTGATTTCTTATCATTTTATTTTATCTTTGCTGATTATCTTTATTAGGTACTAGCTGATGCCCGCAGCTTTGCCCGCGTGGTAAAGTTTTCCTATTCGAAATTTATTTTCTCTAATACTAGATTTTCTCATATATTTTAATAAAGCGAAAAAAGACAATTCGATTCGAGACAGGGATTGAATGGATTTTGATGAAACTTTACAATAATATAGCTTACACATCAAAATAACTCGTAACCTTTTTTTTTATCCTTTGAACAAGTTCCTGTGGGAAAGGGGAACGGGAAAACATCACCTCGTGTGCGGAGCCATCAACTAGTATATCATAAATACGTAATTGCAGTTGTTAACAATTATTACACTTTCCTTATACATTTTAATTGAATCCCAGATTCCAATTTGCATGTATTATACTTTATTTTTTTGGCAGTTTTGTTACCTGCTGAGAGAAGATATAAAGGAGGAATGCCGGTTAATTCTTTGGCTAATCGTAATATAACAACCATCTTTGGCCATGCATCACCATGCACTATGGCCTTGAATTTGAGAATTTTGTGCTAAAAGTTAATAGAAGTAAATTCTACTTTTTAAATTTCATTTTTTTTTGTTAATTGTAAATTTGAACTGATTATATAAAACCCTTTGCATTGGGTTCCACATATCTTTCAGTTTCTGGGACAATCGCAACTATAAGAAATTTTTACCATGTATTATTAAGTTTCCAGTATTTCGGCACTGTTCTTACCTCTTTACACCTTTCAGGAAACTATCACAATGCCTGCGTACGCCCAAGGATAGTTTCCCATTAGATAATCCAGGTGTTTACAAAGTAGACTGCAGCTGTGTAAGCTCTTACATGGGTCAGGCCAAGAGAAGTATCATATGCCTAATAAAAGAGCACATTAGGGCGGTGAAAAATAATAAATAACAAAAATCCGCGATAGCTCAACGTCTTTGGCAGGTACAAACCATTGGATTGAGTAACAAAATCCCCAGTTTCTTTCGTCAGAACGACACCATATGCGAAAAATGGTTTAAGAAGCCATAGAAATAAAATATTTGTGTGTACCAGAGTACACAGGTAAGAAGTGAAACTTCTTTAAGACATTTTTTTACAGTTATAAAATATCTCTCATATGTCGATAAAGAAGTATCACTTATGATAAAGAAGTTTCTCTTCAAAAACGCATAAAAACCTTTACCGTCCCTGACGATAATTTCTAATTGATGATGATATTCTGCATTTTTAAATACCATCAAAAATATTTTTATTTTGAATTTTGCCAGGGATTATGACTATCGTGAGATAGTCAATCCTCAATTAAATTGATTTATATATATAAATTGACATATCACAGGCAAAGCTTCGGTAGACAGATCCCTAAAAAAACAGTTGTATTGTGTTTAGAAAATAAACAGTGGCCTGTTGTTAATCATACATAATCTGCTTTCAATCTAAGACCACTACACAGTAGATCATAATTATAGTGTTCACTGAAACGTGAGCCAGGAAGTGTTTTGTTCATATCAAAATTACTATCGGGTGTAACCACCGTCAAATGTGTTCAAGACCCTTTAATTATATTAATGTTAAATATATTAGTGTAGTGAGGATTAATATAGTTAAAGACTTGTGTTTTTATGTTAACTTATATAGGTAGAATGTTATGTGAAGTTAGCTGAGGCTTTCGACTTTTTTTATTATTTTGTACTTTTTATTGTAATGTATTTTTTTTATTGGTTTTTATTATTTTAAGCTGAACCCTAATTCTTTAACTAAAATAAAATTTGCCTATTATATTCCCTGTAACATCAGTTCCATAAGATTATCCGGAACAAATAGACAGATTGACGACTAATATTTTTATTGTGGGTTTCTGCATGACTTTATAATTATTTGTATATTCCTTACCTTTAGGCCAGGTAGTCCAAGTCGCGTAGGCACTAAAACGCTTCCTCAGACCCCGCCAAGATAGATTGACGATGTATTTTCCGCTGGCACGCCACAGTAAAAGTGATTGGCAGTAGCAATCGAAATGGAACATCTCTGTTATTGTATTGGATTTTATTATAGGTTTATGATATACTAGTTGACGCCGTTAATGATGATATATTTAATAACAAATTTATGCTTTATGTACAAGTACCAAATAAAATGTCCCGTACTCATTACACTCATCCTTTTTTTTAAATATAATATTAAAATCAAAAAATCATAATGCTATGTCCCAGCGTACAACAAACAATGTACTCTAAAGTTTCCAATTTTACAACACATCATAATCTTTTAACTTTTGCAGCCAACTATTAGATACACTATGAAAAACACAACCAAGGCAGACATAACACAACCCCGTTTGACGCCCAACAGACGTCAAAAAGAGGCGCCAGGTGAACATCCCCCTTGGTCGCACGCAAGCTTTACAGTCCGTATAAAGTGACTGTATCGTCCACAGCAGCTGGCCGTCCACACCGTATCCTGCCCGGATATGGTGTGGACGGCCAGCCAAGCCACACGGACGAGTACCACAGAGTTTCTCTCACAACGTTATTAAAGCTTTTCCAGATCCACTAAAGCTCAGAAAACCTTCAGGTTAAAATGTTGGCATTATTAATTATTAGTTACATGAAATGTTATACATTTTTTAAGGCTATTAACAAAAAGTAAAAATATAAATATAAAAGCACTGGTAGCCCCACTAACTCAGTTCTCTGTAAAAGATCACTGATTTAAGAAACTCTCTCGGACTTTGGATGGATGACCGCTTTGTAGCATTTTCATTTACCAGCGTTTTCGTCTTTCGAAGAACACGTTAAGTTATTTGTCCCGGTTGCTAGTAACGTAGCAATCGGCACTCGTTAAGTCAAGTGAATACCCTTTCAGCGACTTAAATATTACAACAGCGAGTCGCCACAATCTGAGCCTGTCTATTTGAACACAGGCTTTGGGCTCACCACAATATGCCTCTGCCACACCTTAAGGGATAAATTCGTGGCTAATAAATTTATAAATATACTTAAATAATTTATATTTCAATAATAAAACAAAGGCAAGACCTTTGTTTTATTATTGTATGTATTTAATTACAATTTAAACAATTTATGCGAAGCGAAGCGAAGCTTAAATATAACAACTGCACTGATTACTTCAGCCAGTGGCAGTCGGTATGTCAAAGCTTCAGAATCTATTGATAAAATTTGTTTAGAACCAAATTGAAAGTATACGTTACACCAAAAAAAAATTAAATTCATCAATAGTTAGCGGAAAAATAGGTAAACATACATTGAACAGCCCACTGGCTATGTTAATTATATAACTGCCTTCTAACCTGTGGGTACCGGGCACGATTTTATACTACTTACAGGGATCATTCTAAAGCTTCTGTGAAGTGTACGTAGCTCATTTTATATTAAAACTCTCATATACACTATACAAAGCGAACTCCGGGGGTCGCGAGATGCAGCTGGGACAGACGCTCGGATGATGATGAAATGCTTACTGCTCTGATAAATATACTGTGCCATTGCAAAGAAATAACAAGGGGAGCAAACCGAAAAAGCCTGACACAGGTCCTACCTCAGTAAGCGCCAGCGCGCGACTGATCAGGCGTCAGCGGCGCGAATCTAGTATTATTTTAACATTTGTACTATAAAAGTCACTGTATATAGTCAAAGTAAGCGATTATGTCTATAAATATTTAGTAGCTATAGTTGGGTATAAAAATTTCATGAAAATTATCTGTAGTTTAGATTTGGCATCGAAAAAACATTTCGAAAGGGGGCAACTTTGGAATGTTTTTCTATCAAGTGAAGTTTATTAGATTTTGTAACAGAAAGACATTTTAACTAGATTAAATCCTTAACTATCATATATATTTTTTTCAGATTTAAAAACTCTTTCTTCTACGATTCGCATTGTTTCAAAAAACTCAAAATCGTGGCCTCTGCAGAAATACCAATCCTTAAGAAATGAAAATACTAAGTACCTATTATTTTGAAGTAATATGAATGTATTAGATAGATTTAAAAAATATTATACATTTTCTTAATACTATGAGTCGATAACTAGTCAATATTCGTAAATTTGTGAATCAAACCTACAGTAAATCAAAAGCCAAATTATGATTAATATAATCTCATACTGTAGACGTTCGGAAAACAGAGAAAAAGACCTCATTAAATAATAATAAAAAAAAAATTAAAAAAATCTTTATTTTGCATAGACCATTTTAACGGCGCTTACAAAATGTCATACCCTATTTAAAATATTTAAAGCGACCACCGGTTCGGAACGCGGCCCACCTGAGAAGAACCGGCAAGAAACTTAGGAAGGCTTTTTTTTTGATGGCCTATTTACAATTTAATATTATTTTACTTTGCCAGCAGATCATTTCCAGGCGTCCCTGTCCTGCAAATAGTCTGTAACGGAGTAAAAACCTTTTTCACAAAGCTTGCTTTTAATAAACTTTTTAAATTTATTTAAAGGTAAATTTCTCAGGTCACAGGGAAGCTTGTTGTAAAAGCGTATACAGTTACCCTGGAAAGAATCGCCAATCTTATGTAGTCGACTGTGGTGGACTGAAAGATTATTTTTATTTCTAGTGTTTATATTATGTTTATCACAGAGTTTAGAAAACTGTGATAGATTTTTCTGGACATACATAAGATTGGCAAAAATGTATTGTGATGGTACGGTTAGAATATTTACTTCTTTGAATTTTTCTCGGAGAGAAACTCTGGGGCCCAAATTATAAATAGCGCGTACAGCCCGCTTTTGTAGAACAAAAATAATATTTAAATCTGCAGCACTCTCCCAAAGGAGAATACCGTAAGACATAATACTATGAAAATAGCTGAAGTAAACCATTCTAGCCGTATCCACATCTGTTAGAGTCCTGATCTTTTTTACAGCGTATGCAGCCGAACTTAATCTAGAGGCTGTCTTTTCTATGTGTGGGCCCCACTGCAAATTGGCATCAATAGTTATACCTAGGAACACAGTTGATTCTACAAACTCTAACACTTGTCCATTCAGTTGAACATTGGCCGCAACTTGTTTTACATTTGGTAGAGTAAATTTTATACATTTAGTTTTATTTTCATTAAGGCAAAGATTATTTGAGCTGAACCAATGAACTACTCTTGCAATTGCATTGTTTACATCGTCATAGTTATCTAATTGTCTTTTAATTTTAAAAATTAATGAGGTGTCATCTGCAAACAAAACAATCCTATTCCTGTCCCCTACATAAAATGGTAAATCATTAATATAAATGAGGAACAAGAATGGCCCAAGTATCGAGCCTTGCGGCACACCCATTGTAACCATGGATCCTACAGAACGTGTACCATTAATATCGACCCTCTGTATTCTATTGTTCAAATATGAAGACAGAAGGTCGAGAGCTTTGCCTCTTATTCCATAGTGGTGTAGTTTCCTGCACAGCGTTTCATGTTGAACGCAATCAAAAGCCTTTGATAGATCGCAAAATATACCTAATGCATCGTGCTTGTCTTCCCATGCTTCATGAATACATTTTAATAACTCAACACCAGCATCGGAAGTTGAGCGCCCTTTCGTAAACCCAAATTGATTCGCATGGAGTATTTTATGACTATTAAAATGGGATAGCATTTGATTCAAGATTATTTTTTCAAATACTTTGCTCAAAGTTGGCAGCACTGACACTGGTCGGAAATTAGACGGCTCTGTAGCGCTGCCAGCCTTGAACAAGGGAACGACTTTGCTGTGTTTCATTGAATCAGGAAATGTACCACTAGAAACACAGTCATTAAACACAGTTGCTAGATGGGGCGCAATTACCTCAATTGTACATAATGCAGTTTTTACCGATAATCCCCAAATGTCCGCGGTTTTCTTAATTTCGATACATTTAAATGTTTTTACAATGTCCTGAGCACAAATATCTGTGAATACAAATGCATCCCTGCAACAAAGAACAGATTCTTCTAATAAAAGTTCAGCGGAACTGGAAGATGCTTGGAGAGATTTTGTTGTCAATATAGGTACATTTTTGAAAAAGTGTTCAAACTCCGTAGCCACTTCCAGGTCCCCTGTAACATGGCAACCATTTACTTTTAAGTGGAAATCCCTTTAAGTCACTAAAGATCTACCGCATTCAGAGTTAATGATGTTCCAAGTCATTTTTATTTTATTTACAGAATTAGAAATTTTATTTTTAATGAAGTTTGACTTAGCAAGATGACACGTTTGTTTAAATATCTTTGAATAATTTTTAACATATTCCTGAAAGGTTTGCCTAAAATTATATGATTTTTCTGAATATAATTCAAATAATTTATTTCTACTTTTAAAGATACCTGGTGTTGCCCAGTCACTGAAAACAGGACGACCACCAATCTGTAGAGTTTTTGAGGTAAAAACTTTGCCAAACTCATCATTAATTAAATTAAATAAGTGTTTATATGACTGGTCTACACAAGTGAAGTTAGGTAGATATGGTAATCTCTTTAATACATTTTCTTTAAAATTATTCAAACGACTTTGGTTAATTGGTACATATTTAATTTGTTTTTTGCTGACTTTGTTACTACTTTTAGGAAATTTTATCCATTGGCCACGATGATCTGACTCCACAGGATCCACAATACCTTTATCTATAGGTTTAATATCAGTAAAAATATTATCAATACATTTTGCACTGGTGGCTGTAATACGAGTGGGTTCTAAGAATGTACTATGCAGATTAAAGGATTTAAATAAATTTTTCATTTTATTTCTCTCTGATGGAGTTAATGATGTATCTAATATATCAACATTAAAATCTCCACAAACTATTATAGATTTCTTAGAACATTGGCATTTGAACAGTGCTTCTTCAAGCTTTTCTTCAAATTTAATGTAAGAAGCATCAGGGGGACTGTATACGCTTAACAAGATGAAATGCTCAAACTCAATACTGGCAATCTCAATAACTCGCTCAATGGAGAGGGCTACTAAATCCTTACGTTCTTTAAATTTTAAGTTTTTATTAATTAATATTAAAGAGCCTCCACGTTTAGAATGTTTTCTATTGAACGAGCTAGCAACCTGGTGATTTACGAAGTTCAACAATGTGATTTGATGATCTTTTAACCAGTGCTCTGTAGCACAAAAAATATTAATAGAATTTGCATTAATGTATAGCTCTAACTCTAAATCTTTACCATTTATTAAACCTCTAACATTATGGTGCACCAGGTTTATAAAAACAATATTTTTACTAAGATTATTCTCAGGGGCCAAAGTCAACTGGCCAGATTTATTATCTGTTGTCCTATAAACTAGTTTTTTGGAATTTCATTTTCCAAATGTGAAGTATCAAAACTATCCTGCTCAATAAAAGCAGTTGTACTAGCCAATAATTTGGCTTGAAAAATTAAAAAATTAGATAGCAACAGAGCTACCTTTCGTTGTAAAAATTTTGATAGAAAATATCTATCTAATGTCAACAAACTATTATTATTGAAAATTATGTTCCAATCGAACAATTCAATTTTTTTGGAATATGATACCGTGGTATGTAGTTTCATATTTAATTTGTATCTTAAGTGATTTTCCTTGTGGCTCATAGCAGTGCTGTATGGCAAGGTGGACAAAATTACTTGTTTTACTTGCAGACTTGATAACTTATCAAAAACTTTTAAAAGTTTGTCACTATTAATATTGCCTCTTCTGCCATATATATAGTATACTAATACTATAGTAATGCTTAATATATAGTCTACTATAGTGCACCAGTCAATATAAAATCTATAATTTGAGAGTATGAAGCTCCTGGATATGTATGATTTATTACAGAATGACTTAACTGTGATAAATAATGTCCAAAATTTTTACCTATTTCATCGCAATAGACTATGGTCTTTGCATCACTTTTTATTTGCAACTTTTCTATTATACTCGTAGATGCCTCGCAATTACTACTTGAACTTAATATACTATTATCCACACTGCACACAGTTTTAATTGGTGAAAATTCATCATTGCATCTAATTCTTTCACAACTTAAGGGTGAGGAGGGAACATGGCCTGCGGATGTCAATTGGTCATTTTGACAATGACATGAATTTACTAATTTACCTATGGCTAACACCTGTTCCCTACTCTGTTTCTCTGCTGTTTCATATTTATATGAAATTGATTTCAAAGAGTCTTGAAGTCGGTCAATCTGACATTGAAGGGCCTGTGTATCAGTTTTGTACTGTTGTGCAACAGTATCAAGTTCTAACATATACATATTTACCTGGTCAATCAGTTGCAATCTCTGTCTATTAAGTGACATGCTATTTATAAAAAACTTGTATTTATGTATCATTTTTTTAGATTTAGTAATAAACTTTTTAATTTTTAAATATTTCTTTAACTTATTCTTACTACACTTTTGAACAATCTACGCGGATAGAAGTTATTCGGATATTATTGTACGCCTTAAGTATCATATAAAGTAAAACTCATCATTGTAGCGAATACACAATGGATATTTCGCCAATTTAGCACTATCTGATAAAATAGAGCTTCATTCAAAGAGAATTTAAAATATTTCTGGTTGGACCTTAGAATATTACATTTTCTTACATCAAAGAGTGAATAAAAAGTGCTGTAGAGGACTTTTCATAAGCTAATAGTGAGCGCACGTCGGGTTTTTGCTATACGTTAGGTTTTCCCCTACGCAGTTGATCCTTCTTGTCTGATTTGGGAGCGAACCCCTGACGCGAGGGTTTGCAAATTAAAATTTATTTCATAACATCACAAAGAAATTTCTTAAGCAAACTCGTAGACGATATTTGAACAATTACTGTCAAATATTTCATTTAAAATTTCAGAATCATTTTTCATAATTTTAATGGTTTTGAAATAATTCATCTCATTTTAGTAAAGTCTTCGTTGAAGTGATTTTTAGGTACCTTTTGATGTTTAGAAGCAACTTCTGGTGAATTCCTGATGTTAGTATAGGGCCCAAAGGCCTTGGTTGACCCTTTTGAGCCCTAAAACTATGACTAGTGGAAACCAGCGACTTCACCCACGTAAATTATTTATACTGATAAATACAATTGATGTGTTTATTTGTTAGTCCAAATTTACAGCTTTTCACCAAATGTATAAATGTTTTAAAATAAGTAGTTCTTTTTTTCGTCTATTTGTTCCAGCTAATCATTGAAACAGCTATCTTCTTGGAAGTCTCGTTAAAATACGAGACTTTCAGGCAGATAGCTGTTATAAGAAGTAATTTAGGCTACATTTTGTCCCGGTATATCCATGGGAACAGTGCGTCCATAATAAAATACTTTGTGTGAAAATCCTTTCAACAGTTTTTGAGTTTATCGCGTTCAGACAAACATCTTTCTTTTATTTAGCATAAGGATTCACCCCATTCACAGAAAACAACGTACACGTGTCAATATAAAAGTAAATATGAGACGCATTACAAATTTCTAACATCCTCGAATCCTATGCTACGTGACTCGGAGACAAATTACTATCACACACTCAAAACAGAGCGTCCTAAGAAGAAAATTTTTGTACGAAAATTCTTATTTATTTTGTGCATTTACATTTCTGGGGCTAAAGTCAACCTCACATGCACGTAGTGGAACGCGAACCATGGAAAGCGTCTTATGTAACCCTTGTATTATGTTCGTGGTATAGAGGCTGCAGGCTGGGCTAAAAAAAAAGTTTGTTACAGGGCCGTCAGCCTGAGGGCCACTATCGGATCTCTCTGCTTTCTTTGGGGTTAACGGTGACATTTTGACGTGCCAAATATGAAAACCTAATTGAATATTAGGATTGGTCGCAAATCGATGAAAATAATAACTTTCAATATTAACTATCTCTGTTCCGTCACAGATAATCCTACTAATATTATAAACGCGAAAGTTTGTAAAAATGGATGTTTGTAACTCTTTTACACAAAATCAACTGAATGGATTTTCATGAAACTTTACAATAATACATCACAATAAACAATAAAACATATAGGCCCTTTTAATCCCGATAATAAGTTCCTGTGGGGAACGGGAGAACTTCACTACGCGTACGGAGCCGCGGGCGTCAACTAGTATAATATAATTCTTATAGTTACGTGTTCCAAAATCACTTCGGTGGGTAAACTGGGAAACTGTAATAGACAGACCGTGACAAGGCGGGCGTAGGTGTCTGTAAGATTCTACTGTTTGGTTAGGGATATAAATTGGTACAGAGGGGAGGCTGATTGGTGTCAGTGGTATTGCCGAATAGCCTTTAGTCTATGTTTACAACTGGTCCAGAAAGCAGCTATTATTTTGTATAATGTTATCTCATTGTCGAATCAGTAGAGAAATATTAATATTAGTACTACCTAAGTTTAAACTCTTGTACTTTGAATATAACTTAAAGAAAAAAGTAAAAACAAATATAATTCCTCTTTAAGAGTAAAGGCCCCTTTACCGCCACTAAAATACCAAATTTAAAACTTCCTTAACTTTTTTATTGTCATTGCTTTTACCGCTTTTAATATAAAAATAAATACTTCAGCAAAATGTGAACAAAAGTCGCATTTTCTGTATGTTCATATTTAAATACCGCTTACAGACTACAAAATAAAATACAAAATGGTAGACTTTTAACCAATTATGTTTTTGTACTGAAACAAAGGGTTCGTCCCTACTCGAGCCGGTTGAACACTCATATGTGAGAAATAATAATTCACTTTTTTTATTTCGTCAATGCAGAGTTGCTCAAAGGCTGGAGGGCCTTCGAAGGTGGATGAGTGGCTCATACTTTATTATTGGCTCGTACTGAATCGTGCTCATAGGGGTAAAATGAGGTCACGACTTATCGGTACACACTCAGCTCTTTCACTTACTATGTACCAGAGTGGGTACAGATAAAGCCACTCAGTTTCTCATGAATCTTTTATAAATGTAGATGATTTTTTTGTAAATATTTTAATTTTATTTTTAACTAGTTGACGCCCGCAGCTTCGCCCGCTTCGAGAAGTTTTCCCGTTCCCGTTTCCCGCAGGAACTTGTTCCCGGGATATAAAGTAGTCTATGTGTTATTCCGATGTATAAGCTATATTATTGTAAAGTTTCATTAATATCTATTCAGTAGTTTTTACGTGAAAGAGTAATATCCATACAAACTTTCACGTTTATAATATTATTAAGATTACTTACGCGAATCATTCGATATGATATGGAATTATTATTATTATCGTGTAGCATATCTTCCTGCTAATAAATAAATGTGTTAGCTTATGTGTGTGAATGTTGTTTTACATACTACGTATAAATGAATTCAAATGATGGTTTCATAGTTTTATTTGATGGTATACATTTATGCATAAACCTTTCTATTGATTACTAAATTGTAGACGTTTAAGCTATGTCAAACTAGAACTTGCGTGTGTCACATTTTAGTCACACTTGTCTGGAGGTTGAAATAGCCAGCACTTTTGATAAACATAACTTTAGGTACTTAGAATAGAAAGAGTGGTATAAGTTCGGTCTCTCTTAGCCTCTTAGCATAGGTTATTATTGTCTACTGTAGGTTTGTTTCTGTATCTTAATGTAATCGAGTTGCTTCCAATCCTTTTTTACCAGAATTTGGAGCCAGGGTTTCACTATTATTTGACTACTAGCAGCAATCGTTTAAATTTCGTCATTATATGACCTCGACCCCCCGGAGGACAGCCCACATTACAGTCCAAGTCTCAGACGATATCTAACGTACTGGGCAGGGAAGCAAAATTGTAAAAATCTATCCCATAAAATCCAACCAAGTTTAGATTTGAAACAAATCCAATATTCATTTGCATAATCAGAGAGGCAGTTGCAGTGTGCGGATATCTTAGAGCTATTGAATATTCTTGATATTTAAGTATAAATCGATACCTAGTAATTCGATGGTAAGATTCTATTAAGACATTTCTCTATGTTTATGATAATCGATTTTCAGAATAGCATCATTCTCATTCATCGAGATAAATGCATACATTCTAATGTTTATACCTATATTAAATTTACTTGTAATGGAACGCTTTTGGAACACCTGAAACTTTTGACTCTCTCTCTTTCTCTCACTCTTCCCTCTCGCTCTTGTTGAGCAAGCGGGTCAGTGCGATCGCTCCGTAATTTTCATAATTTTTCTTTGGTTTACTTTGTATTCCCAGCTCGTGAATTGGTTTATGTGATATTTTAGTGATTGTGTTTCGGTAACACGTAAGTGAAACTTGGTTTTATTGTCGTTAATCGCGTAAATATTGCTATTTATCAATCGGTAAGTTTTTTTGATTTTCATTCTAAAGTGTGGGTATCAGTGAATGAAGTTGCGCCGATAATTTTTATTGTTTACACTTTATTTAAACACTTTTTTTTTATTTGTGCTGTAAAATTAGTGTTAAAAATTAATGCCCTTCCGAGATGAACCTCCCGATAGAGGGGGAGGTAAACGCGTATGTGCGTATAAGGTCGCCACTGGCAAAGCGACTTTTTAGTGAAATGTCTCCGGTTTTCCAAACACCCGAAGATGTAAACAAACGGGTACAATCAGTTAAATTGGTCAATAGTGACTTGTCGGAATACCATAATCAAGGCGAATATTGCACGTTAGTCGAGCAGGCAAACAGTTATATTGCTACAATAAATAATATAATCAACGATCAGGGATCGCGAATCACTTTGTCTAATAAAACTTCTATCATGGATTTAAACCAGCGCTTGACCGGCATTATTTCTATTCTGGCATTAAAATCGTCATGCAACGAAACTAAGGTGGCAAATATGGCCAAAGAACTGCAAGCACTTAAATGTCAGCAACCAAAAATGTCATATGCGGATAAACTAAGGTTACGTTTGCCAGCTAAATCGGCCCCCGCCCCAGCAGCAGTGAAGGCTCTTCCAGCCCGACCCTGTGTGGTGGCTTACCCCGCGCCTGATCGTTCAACCGAGTTCACAACGGCGCCCGCGACTAAACAGGCACATATGAAAGCTATCAAGCCCAGTGACGATGGCTTCCAAATTGTAGGCATTAAAAAACCGCGAAATCGGGTGTAGTACTTCGTGTTGCGAGCGAAAGCCAACTGGCGCAAACTGGGAGCTCTTTGGTTCTCTGTTTGCAGCTCACGCTAAAGATTTTGGTCGTGGTAACCTGTCTGTCGAAGAGAGTGCTTCGTTAATGTCAGAAACTTTTACCTACTGTGCCGACGTGGCCATTGGTCGTGGATTTATTAACAACACTCGGAGATGCGATTGGTGGAGTGATCGTTTAGCTGAGCTTCGAAGGCGTTTCCAGAGAGCTCGTAGAAAATTAAATTATTTTAAAAAGCATAAAGTTAGTACCGGTGCGGAATACAATAGCGCTTTACTTGCTCTTAGACTTGCCAGGTCCCATTACAGGGCGGCTGTTGAAAAATCAAAGGGTAATTTGCTACGTAAACTAGTGCATGGGCTGGAAGCTGAGGGTCCGTGGTCGCCTATATACCATGAGTTTAGGGCTAACCGTTCTGTTGATCTTGCCTATGTACGTAATATCAAAATTAACAACTAGCATACTATAGGTCTGAAGGAAACCGCGGATTACCTCTTGGATTCTCTTATACTCGACGACTGCTCGGAGAACGATAGTGATTATCACCGACAGATAAGCTCTTGAGCCACCATACTCACCCCAGTCAGACCTACCAACTTCTGATGAGTTCCTCGAAATTGTTAGGTCGTTGTCCATAGGTAAGGCGTCGGGGGACGATAAACTATCTAATAAAATGATAAAGGAGGCTTGCAAGCTGTCGGGTGAAGTAATATTAAATGTTTTTAACCGGTGTATTTACGAGGGAGTGTTCCCCCGTATTTGGCGATGTGGCTATATTCGGATTATTCCTAAAAAAGGCGACAAGCCGCCAGATGACCCTAAGTCGTACCGACCGATCACATTGTTGCCCTCCTTGGGAAAGCTTTTAGAGCGTCTCATAGTACCCAGGCTCCTGACGGCGGTATTAAATTTCACGAAAATCAATTTGGATTTACAGTAGGAAAATCTACTATTGACGCAGCGATATCAGTGCGAAAGACTGTCACTTCATCGGTTTCTCAATATGTGCTGGCCATCTTCCTAGATATTTCCGGGGCTTTCGATAACGCTTGGTGGCCAATGCTATTAATGAAATTAAAGTCTCGCGGTTGCCATAGAAATATTTACTCTCTTATTTATTCATATTTTTCACAAGGTACAACAACTTTAAAATTAGGTCATTATTCTGCTACCAAAACGTTAACAATAGGCTGTCCTCAGGGGTCTGTGCTAGGCCCACACTTGTGGAACTTAGGAATTGATGACTTTTTTTAGTTTACCATTACCGGAGGGCTGTTCAATGACAGGATACGCCGATGACGGTATGTTGTTCGTTCAGTCGAATACTCGTGCGGGACTCGAGAGCTTGGCCCACACGTGTTTGCGCGTCGTTGCAGAGTGGGGCGTACGAAACAGGTTATTTTTTGCACCCAACAAAACATTTCAGTTGCTTTTGAAAGGAAGTTTGAAAGTACCGCCGCGCATTAAATTCAATAAAGTTTACATTAAAAATAAAACTTCAGTTTGCTATTTAGGATTGATTTTAGAGAGAAATTTTGCATTCGTTGAGCACATAAAAACTGTAGGTGAAAAGGCTAAAAATAGCTTCCATGCGTTGTCGAGAATATCTACTGCTACATGGGGACTTTCGTTCAAAACACTGAAGGTCGTTTACAGGGCCACTTATCTAGGCTGTATGTGTTACGGGGCGCCGGTATGGGCAGATAAGGCTACTATTGGTGCTGCACGTTTAAAGGCTCTGCCGGTGATGGCAGGGGTCCTCCCGGTTGATATCGAAATTCAGAGACGCGCGGCTTTATACTATTCGGCTAAGGACGGCATGGATAATAGGTTTTTGTTAGAAAGAGATCGCCATAGAATTGCCAGACTGTATCGTGATAATGTACGTGAAGAACTTTTAGACGAATGGCAGCTGCGTTGGAACACTTCCATCAAAGGGCGCCACCTCTACCAGTTTTTCCCAGACGTTCGTAAACGCCTAAGAATGTTCTGGATGGAGGTTGATCACTGTGTTGCTCAATTTCTCACGGGACATGGTAACTTTAGGAGCAAATTACATTCGTTTAAGCTGGTTGAGCCACCGTTCTGTCAGTGTTCAACTGCTGACGCCAAATATGATCAGACCGCCCATCATATACTTTGGGAGTGTAGCATTTGGCAAAATGAGCGATATAATATGCTTAATTGTTTACAAGTAACGTCGGGAGTAGTTTACTATGCGGATCTCGTGGCACCGAGGGTAAATTTTCGTGCTTTTAAACGTTTCTGCCATACATATTACTGGAGTCAAACATAGCTCACATAGGACCCGTAATATACTATTACCGTGGTGCTTCCCTATTTCTATAGGATTTACACCTAGTTGCTTTCCAGGTCTCCCGCTTTGCAAAGGAGGGAAGAGGCATTACGTTCTTTTCTTACTTCCTCACATTATCTTCTGATTCATTTCGTTGCGGGTTCCAAGACATACTAACTTCTCCTGGGACATCACCGAGATCGAGCTCGGTGTAACTTTTCTGGTGTTTTGGTCATTGCTGTAGATCCTGGTTTACAGGAGTCACAGTAATAGGAATGTGGGTGGGATTAGTCCCAATAAAAAAAGTCTCTCTCTTTCTCCTTCTCTTTTCAAAAGAAATGTATCATTTTGATCAGGTAAATTTTAACTGTCTTAAATTACAGAATAATAATAAGGGTCCTATTTTTTACATCACTGAGTAGCAGACAAGAAACAGCCTACCTTATCAAAAGCGGTCTCCGTAGCTTCCGGACATTTTGTAACACCAGAAGTACTGGTATAACGCTGCCGTCCCTGCAAAATCCTTCTATGAATCCTTTTTAAGAATCTCTAGTTCTAACTCTACGCCGTTGTGTACTCTATATTATTTTTGTGTTGGATAGCCTATTTATCGAGGAGCCTATATTCTATATATTATCACGCTACTATTCTGGAGAGCGGGGCAGTAATCATAAATGTCGACAAATCGGGGAAATTTTATGCATTTTTGTAGAATTTATAAGTGACGGGACGGAAGTTCGAATATGTCTCGGGCGAAGCCGTGGGGCACCTAGTATAATAATATTTTGTGATCTCAATATCACAATGGAGATAATAAAAATTAACATGTAACATATGATAAATACTTCCACATTAATGTATTTTTGAATATCTTTGAACCATTAGAAATTATTAAAGTAACAATTCATTCACAGAATATTACACGTAGGATTTTTTTTAAATATTTAATCAACTTCCAAGTATCAATTACATATGGACCAAATAGGTTTCTTATAGACAACCAAACAAAAAACATTATTAGAAAATTCAATTGTAACGGCATCATTCTTATTAAACCGTAATAATAGATTATTTTTTTATTATTTAGCAGCACGACGTTGTGTAATAGCATCATCATCAGTTGTTCTAGTGAAGAGTTTTACAATCTGTAGTCATAATATAGTCACATAAAGATCCGTATTCCAGAACGTTTAATAACACTCAAGAAACACTTGAGAGTAGATTTTATAAGGCTAAATCTAGTCTCAAGCGTCGATCGAGTATTGAGAAACGTTCTGGAATACGGGCCAAAGACTGCCTCTATGGCGCGGTGGGTATCATCAGCTTGTTTCGGCACGGATTTCTCAATTGAGAAACTACCGAAAATTTTTAACCAACAGATGGAGTCATTCAATTCTATGTTATGTATACAGGGTCATTTATAAAACACCAGAAACCTGCTAGTATAGCTTCACGCAAAGCTTGCGCTAGTTGTTTTAAATTAAATAACTAGTCCGCCATTTTTGGTGTTCCGCCATTTTAGACTAAGAATATCGTTACAAAACTATCTATGCACCCAAATATACATATTTACATTGCAAGTTAATAAAAAGTATGCATAAACGTACTGTTGGACACCTTCATACCTTAATGGTAGTGGTTCTAGAAAGGAGTGTTATATTTAATCACCTTATTAAACATCTTAGAAAATTGATGTTATTCGCATCTTCATTAAAAATCACTAATCCAATTTGTATTGAGTTTCTTGCTATCAAATATTTATAGTGTAAGCACCTATTATAATATATTATAAATACACTAGCTGAGCCCCGCGGCTTCGCCCGTGACATATATCAAAACCCTGGGCATTTTTATTTAGAACTTTTGTTCGCTGACTTGGGTAATATGTCGCTATAAGAAGCCGATAGATTATAATATATCATCATGATATAAAACCTATAGCCTTCCTCGATACATAGGCTATCCAACACAAATGGATTTTTTCAATTCGATACCGTTATTCTTGAGATTAGCGACGTTAACCAAATAAAAAAACTGCAGTTTTATAATGTGTTTCTCGCATTTTCATTGAAATTCATTAATCCGATTTGTATTGAGTTTCTCCCTTTTAAATGTTTATTGTGCAAGTAAGGTACCTATAATATAACTACACAAGCTTAGCACCGCGGCTTCGCCCGGGAAATACATCAAAACCCTAGCCATTTCGGTGTAGAATTTGTTGTTCGCTGTCTTGGGTAATAGCATTATGATATAGAATCTATAGCCATCCTCGATAAATGGGCTATCCAACACAAAAAGAACTTTTCAATTCGAAACAGCTATTCCTGAGATTCGCGATTTTAACCAAATAAAGAAACTCTTCAGTTTTATAATATAGTACCTATAGATTTTTCAAAGGAGTCTTATTTTTATTTTTATAAAATAATGACCTCACAAATAATAATATATATCTTGCTCTAATTCTTGATTAACTTACAATAAATATTGAGTTAGTAAACAATTTTGCTACCTCAAAGACGTACAGGATAATTTGCATAGATTTGGGCTAACGTGGATACGAATAATTGAAATAAAACGTATGACATTTCCTTTCTCGTCACGCAATATTTCCGAGATTACGTTAGGCTGTACCTACATTTCGTATTAAATTACGATGTCATCCGCCACGATTCTTTACGCCGTGCCATACATAATGTTACGTATTTTGTTATTAGGGATTACATAATAGTGTTCCAGCTGTGAAATTATTGAGGAAGGAAGTAAAGACTTGGAACGGATAGGCAGAACTGTTAGTCTTGGTTTGACGTAGTGGAAAATTATTCTTGTTTGGTAATCTTTGGAATTTTGAGTCACAATCTGTCTATCTCTTTCAACAACGTAATAGCAACGGGTTGAAAGAGCTAAACATATTGTGACTGCCTGCTGTAGTGATTTTTAAGTTGCCCATAAGGCCTACACGATGAAAAGGTGAGATTATATTTGTATTTATAGTCATAATTTAATAGTAGTACTAGCTGACGTTGTTTTGCCATATTAAGGGCCATCCTTAACTTTTAGGGGTATGAAAACCTACCAAATGTACACAAAAAATCAGAAATATCGGTCAAGCCGTTTCGAAGGAACAAACACACGAGAAGATTAGCATATTGTTCTGAGATTTGTTCACATTCCAAAAAAATGTTTAGGTCAATCTATTATAAAGTTATTTTCTGTCTCGTTGCTCTCTGACTTCCATGGAAAGTTGTAAATAGCCCAATCGTTTAGAATTTGTATGTATTCATGTTTAAACACTGTATTCGTGTACAATATTATATTCTGCGATAACCTCTAGAGCTTATTCTAAATGCCCTTACATGTTATATCACAAAGCATCGTCCTCGTTACCACCTTATCGTAACAGGAAATAGTATGATTGAACACAATACATAATATTAAATCTATGGCAATATAATTAGAAATGGTTATCTTGAATTCGAGATCTATTTACATATCAAATTGCGTCTGTTTTATTGGTTTATTTTGTTTCAGTGAATAATTCAGAATATCGCAAGTTACAGTCACGTAGAGATATTTAATTTGTACCTACCTTAATTTGAGCAATAATAGAAATAAAGCTAGTGACATTATTACGGCTTGTCACGCTCTCGTTATTTATTGTTTTGCGAGTACCAAGGTCTGTGGAGTTTATCACAGTAGTTTATGGATTTAAGACTACGTATATTTTTTCCAAATGTTGGTCGAAACCAACTGAAATTATTTTATTTATTAGAGTAAAAAGTAGTTTTTATTTTATGATACACATTTTAACTTAGATGTGTATAATATTTTTTTAATATTTTATTATAATATTTATTTATATTATTTTATCTGTCCTCTTTGACTACCTCGTAAGGGATACAGCGTGAAGATAGATAGAATATTAGCAAGGGGTGTGTCACATCAAGATTTTTATCTTTAAAGTCTAAGATCTGCTGATAAATGCGTCTGCCATTCAATGTCTGGGCACCTTTCCAGGTTTTCAAAGTCTAGACGACAGTTCTTTTAAATTTAAACCTAGATTCCTTAATGATATTAAAAAAGCTACAAGGAATCAATGCTATGGTGAATTAAGACAAAGGAAAGTTGAGTAAAATAATCTAATTCTTGAAACGTCTAAATTTTATTTATGTAAGTAACACATTTCTAACGTTTAAAATACAAAATAAAAGCATCTAAATACTCTTAATGTTATACAATCACAATGATTGACAAAAATAAACTGATTACCCCTCGTTAAGATAAAAAAAGGATATTTGCAGATAGAGGAATTGATAGCATTCAATGTGTGCTTGCCGACAGTGATAAAGCACCTTTCAAGTAAGGTTTTATCTAAAAATAGTGGACATCATCAGAAAGATATTGTAAGTGGTAAAACAAGACTTACGATATCCTACATTATTGAATTGATAAGATAAGTGGGGTGAAAACATACCATTAATTACGGAAAAGGTGGTAATCACAGGTGCGGGCCGACGCGCTTGGCTCTTGCTAATGTAGCTACGCCATGATAGGTCTAATGTTACTCTTAAAGATAATATGAGAGCATCAAATGCTTGTATATTCTGATTCTTATATAGTATGACCTATTATACACAATTTAACATACTTTTTACTTTCTGTAACTAGTAGGTATAATTTCTTCCTTACCAACAAAATACTATTAAAAAAGTCAATAAAAAATAAACTAATATCCTACCACACGTTTCCTGTTAATATGTAATATGTAAATATATAAAAATCTATTCAATTTGACACACACTTCTATAAAGTAACTAAACTTATTTGAATACCCATAATCTTTCGTATCTGGATCAATTTTTGCTAACACAAACATCTGCAGTGACTGATAAAATTTCCAAACTAAAAATCATCAACTTTGTCTCTCATTTCATTTACAAATAACATTTTGTTAAAAACAACTCTTTTTTTTGCCTCTTTTTCAAGTTCTTTAATGAGTATGTAAACACAAAATAAATAATTGAACCCAAGAACGCCCTAGTATTCATTTCGTTTCTGTACATTAAAATCTAAAAAGAATTATACCCTGGAAACCACAACAATTTTCTATTTATTCGAGCTAAAATGTATCTAACAAACAGAACTTATTAGATTTTAACTAACTATATCATCTATCATTTGAGCTGCAGACACTTTCGAATCCACATCCGTCGTATGCAGCTTGACAAGCTAAATAATGGACTCAATTCATTACCTCACTTAGATACGATGAAATTTTAGACCTCTTATTGTGAAGCACTCCTTGCTATTGTCAGCGCCCTAGAGGGTCACATGTAGCCAGCCCTTTGTACTCCAGAACTGCTTCTGACGTCGGCCTGTTAAGATAAATGAAGTCTTACAATTATTCAATCCGAATGAGAAGGATTTTATGTTTGCAGCTTTTGACAAGATCATTTCATGGGGTGAGAAGGGTTGCTGCAAATAATATTATAAAGGCCCGCTTAACTTATTATTTGTAAATTAGAAATTGTGTTTTGGTTAAATATTTCAAATGAACAATCCTTAAACATAGGAACTGAAACAATCCTCCAATCCTGAAACATTGGAACTGAAAATTTGGCGTAGATATAATTTATGTCAGGCTTTGTTTGCATTTTTTTTCTGCATTTGCATTTGCATTCTTTAGGCATACTCCAATGATAACGCAAGCCGATGAGGATAGTGTAAGCGATGTGGTAGTTAGTGCATGGAGTGCAATAATATCACACACATATAAATTACTAATTGCTCCCCATGAGGTTGATGAATTTATTGTGCCTATAAGATGTGATAGCGCAGACTCAATGGAAATCTCAATACATAGCGCCAGGCTTTTCACTCAACTGTTGATTGCTGCCAATGTTACTAGTACTAGCTGCCCGAAGCTTAGTATTGTAAGCAATATATGGTATTGCAATATCTAATATACTCAAGGAGTAATTGATGGTCGTTCTGCTGCTGACATGTATTCAGATTCAGGCCTACCTGTAATATTAACATCATTTTCAGTTTGTAAATTCAGCATGTTACTACAAAATTGAATTGCTGCAGTATATTTTAGTACAGTATAGGTACTTTAATACTATTGCCAAACTGCAAATAAATTGTCTAGTTGGTTGGGGCATGTGTCGATGTCATTAATCTTTAATTGGTGGCTAGACTTCAGTATCATTACATGTCCCTTTTTCTTATACTTTACCTAACTATAATACTTGCCATAATGTGTAAGTAAATAGTGAGTAAAAAATATGTCAAAAAGTATTAAATGAAAGAAATTTATCTGAAAAGTATTGTATGAAGTGTCAATGAGAAGAATTCAAGTTCGTCTTGACTCCAAAGACAAATAGAAGGATTCAGTAAGGTTCTGTAGATGATTTTCATAATCTATGCTAATATTATAAAGCAAAAGAGTTTATTTGTAAATTTGATTGATTACACTAATTTCAGGAAATACTGAATCAAATTGAAAAAACTTTTAGTCGTGAATAGTCTATTTATTGAGGAAGGCTATCTCGTGTAGGCTATTTCGTCAAGCTACTACCCAAAATAGCGGAGCAAAAATTTTCATATATTGTAAAATTAATAAATGACGCGATGTATGAAGTATGTCGCGGGTGAAGCCGCGGAG
This sequence comes from Thumatha senex, assembly GCA_948477245.1. NCBI lineage: Eukaryota > Metazoa > Arthropoda > Insecta > Lepidoptera > Erebidae > Thumatha > Thumatha senex. The sequence goes on from OX419735.1 coordinate 13,861,176, forward strand.
CACAACTAAGTAACTAACTAACTAACGTACTTGTAGCTTAGAGATGTAGACGTAAATAATATTAAGTAAGACTTGAAAATTACCTTAATTACTTTAAATTCATTTGAACAAATTTTCAATTCAATGCTCAATTCGTTATTCACTTGAGTGAGCGTCTAAAATTCTTAAGAATTTACCAACCAAAACATCCTCAAATACAAAGTTACGTGCCTACTTGAATTCTATCGTGAATATTCGTATGAAATTGCTTGAGTATTATCTTTTACTAATTTTGTGCTTATTTTTGTTATGGGTACTGCTTATTTAATTTGAAGTGGTACGGACTTTCATATATCCAATTAAATTTTGCTAAGGGAATCTACTTAAATATTCAGAAAACGACCCTCACCTGACCATTCTAATACACCTTCTGACTAACGAAGTTTATGGCGAAAAGGATTCCCTTTGTTATAAAATGATAGGAGAAATTGATTTATCATTTAGCTAAGTAGCATAAATATTTTATTCTTATTGTATATGTACGTAGTATAGAATGAATTCGTATGTAGGATGTAGGCTTAAATCTTTTTACGGACTTTAATGCTATTTTTATAATTAGGGAGATTCAGAAGGCGTAGACATATTGACACGCCTTTATCCCCGAAGGGGTAGGCAGAGGCATACTATACGCCCACATTTCACTGTATGCACTTATGTCCCACGTAACAGGTGGTGAGCCCATTGCCGTGGTGAATGGATAGGCGAAAGTCGTGGCAACCTGCTGTTGAAATTTTTTAAGGCCTTCAACTGAGCTTTAACGAAGCCAATCCGAAGCAGGTAAACGCTCGCAAATGTAAATGTCACAAAGTGGTCACCCAACCGAGGACCTCCATAGTGAAAGTTGCTTAACGCAGTGAGCGTTTAGAGAACACTGAGTCAGCGGGGCCACGAGCGCTTCTTCAAAAGATTCCATATGAAAGGTTATAATGTTTTTATTTTATGTGTTATTTTTGAAAAAATAAGGCAAAATAGTTTAAGATGTCGGAAAAATACGTCGACTGAGAGATTACATCAAAAAAGCAGCCCAAACCCTAAATAACAAACCATATACAAGATTATTTTTCCTTTTTTACAGGTCTATAAAAAAAAGCTTGCGATGACTAGTGTATATATTCTTTTTTTAAAGGTAGCTTTAAACCTTATGGGATACGGGAGAGCTTCAACGATAAAGAAAAGCGAATATAAATAATACTAAATAAATATTGTGGGACACTTTTTACACATCACCCTCAAGGCCAATCTAAACTATAAGCTTGTACTATGGGATCTAGATAACTGATAAACATACTTATATATATTTTAAATACATACATATTGTACATTGAAAACACCTAAACTCTAAAACAAACATTTGTGGATCACACAAATATTTGTTCCGACCAAGGAATCGCATACATACACTAACACTGCGCCACCGAGGCAGTCATACATCGAAGATTCGTTTATTCGTTCGATACGTTCTTTGGCACGACCTAAATAATATAAATTTCATCAATTCTATTTGACCTATTTAAGATATTACTACTATTGTTAAAACCCAAACTCAATTTGAGCATTGTATGTATTCCGTTCCAACTCTAAGGTCCGTATTTCAGAACGTCTTTCAACACTGAATCAACGCTTGAGGTTAGTTTTTGCCTCGTATAATCTACTCTCAAGCGTCGATTGAGCACTGAGAAACGTTCTGGAATACGGCCCTAAGTTACTTGCAAGTCATGCTTAGGACGGTTTGGAACTTCTCGTCTGTGACTCGTGAGACAAACTCTCACGCTCCGAATTATCCACGCCTCATTCAGCATGTTTTTTTTACCTGACCACGACTGCCCAGAGAGATACTATGACCGAATTTAGCTATGTATTACAAATTTTTTGGCACATTCTACATTTGATGCATTGCAGAATATACGTAAAATTCATTTCAGTTGTAGATAGAGCATATAAGTTTAGACTTTACTATGTGCTGTACTATATGTGTCTGACTACCTATTACGTGGGATAAAAATACAAATTAAATGTGGGCGTATAGTATACCTCTGCCAATCCTTATGGGAATAAAGTGGTGACAATATGTAAGTTTTTACTATGTGCTAGTAGCGACCTCACTTTCGAAGTATCTTTGTATCTATATTGCACCAATAAATTATCATTACTAATTACATTTTAGAGAGGAAAGCATTGTTAGTTTGTTTGTAATAAATATGCTCAGAAACTGCTAGGCTGATGTTAAAAATTCTTTCACGATTTGAAAGCTATATTCTTCGTGAGTAACATAGGCTTATATTGGATTTTTACAATTTTTTCCTACGAAATTTTGCCACTGCACAAAGCCGGGGCGGTCGCTAGTTTTTTATAAAAGTGATAATAGACAACAGTAGGAACTTGAACCTGTGATGTTTGCCAACCTAGTGCAATGATCTATCTAAAACCTCTCCCCGAGCTCCCAGAATCGTACCAATATAATCGTATCATTACAATTCACGACAAAAATAGCCTAGTCAGTTCACTTGATTCGAAAGATACGTAATACTTATATTTAAAAGTAGTATTTTCAGTTTCACTAAACCCTTTTCTAAGGTCCAGTCCACCTATGCTCCTAGATCTTAAGAACGTAAAGTACTGTCTGTTAAAATGTATTACTATTACCTGAATCAAAATATCTATTATTAAAGTCAATTGTAGAATTTCAATTCTCAACTAACTGATTCAAATAAGACCCTAAAAACCATAACACGTTCTAAATGTAACATGTTTTTGATAAATTGGTAATTAATTTGATATACCTCTACCACTATCGAGCTATCAATTGGTCATAGATACCTACAAAAAAGGTACCCAACTGGTAGGTGTCCAAACGCAGTGTTACCTGTTGAATTACAAAATATGATTCACGCTAGCTTATTTGTAATTCATGAATATTGAAAGAGGTTTACGTATTTGAACGGCTTATCCCGTTTATAATCAATGATGCGTTAATGTCCTCATGCATATTCGTATTTGTAATCGTAATCCGAATGAACGATTAGAGACTCGTGCTCAGCGTGGGCGGGGATTAACGTTCACTCGAAACAGCCCGACGAAATTAAAAAATGCTTTATCTACGTCCCGCCAGCTTAATTATTCTGCTGTAAGTCTAAGTGACGGAGCTTTATACGACAAATTTGTTTGAAGAAACACTTTATTTAGTATTTAAAATAAATAATTTATATGTAGCCTTATTATGGGACAAACTGATTCCTAATATATAAACGTAATACTTATATCATACAACCTATATCCCTGATATACTTTGCCCGTAGTTCTATCCCACGTAATAAGGAACTACTAGCTGCCAACAGGCACAAGAAAATTCTGCAGCCATACTGATGTAATTTGAACTAAAATTCGCACCTACAGGATTTCAGAACAAATAACAAGAGCTATATTATCAGGATTTATGTTGCACACTCACAACAAAAAAATAATTTATGATTTGTCCCTGTTATGTTTTTGTAATATTATAAGAATCAAAGACAGATTTGACTACAATTATTCTTTATTAAAACCTCGCGGTAAAGGAGAGATGGCGCTCGTACTTCCACGAGCTGCTTAATAAACAGCACAAAGAGGTGCAGCCTCCGAATCTCCCTCCGAATCAGGGACTAGTGCCACCGGTAACGCCTGGAGAAGTCCTGACTGCGCTGCGCCGCATGAAGAATCGGAAAGCTGTCGGACCCGATGGAGTCCCCATCGAAGCCTGGAAGGCGATGGGTCCTCGCGGTGTGGGCATCTTAGTAAACCTTTTTAACCGCATACTCCTCAGCGGGCAGATCCCAAACCAATGGAGACTGAGTATTATTACTCCATTCTTCAAAGGTAAGGGGTCAGTGCAGGAGTGCGGGAGCTACCGCGGTATTAAGGTAATGTCCCACACCATGAAGATCTTCGAGAGGATTATAGACTCTCGGATCCGGAAGGAGTGTACTCTCTCGGAGTGTCAATATGGGTTTCGCCCTGGTCATGGGACCACGGACCCTGTTTTTGCCCTGAGGGTTGTCGCAGAGAAATACAGGTCGAAGAACACGCCTCTGCACTGTTTGTTTCTAGATATGCAGAAGGCCTTCGACTGTGTTCCTCGTGCGATGATCTGGTGGGCACTGCGGTCCAAAGGGGTTCCAGAGGTCTATATTGACACTATCCGGGACATGTACTGTGACTCCGATTCAATGGTTCGGACTGCTGTTGGCGACACGAAACCCTTCCCCATCACCGTCGGGGTACACCAGGGTTCGGTCCTTAGTCCGCTTCTGTTTAGTGTAATATTAGACGAATTGTCGGACAGCATCAGAAACCCACATGAGCAGCCTCCATGGTTGCTCATGTAAGCTGACGATATTGCGCTGGCAGACGCGGACAGGGGCAGATTGGTGCGACGTGTAAAGGCGTGGAAGGAGACGCTTGAGAACGGCGGTCTGAAACTAAATGTGGCGAAGACCGAGTACTTGGCACTAAACTCGACAGGTCCTACATCCGTCCGCATAGGCGGTGATTTGGTCGAGCGCACGGACCAGGTTAAATACCTGGCATCTGATTTTCACACGTCCAGTGACATCGATTGCGACGTCAAGTCACGCATTGCTGCCGCGTGGGTCAAATGGCGGGAGATGACCGGTGTCATTTGTGACCCTAAAATGCCGAGCCGGTTGAAGGGACTGGTCTACAAAACCATTATTAGACCTGTACTTTTACATGGCAGTGAGAAAAAACCTTAAACCGTTGGTCCCGGCTGCTGATAGCACAGGTAGTCGTGAAACTCACTTGAAGGCATTAGGCCTTCAAGTGAGTTTCACGATTCCGGTGGGCTTAAAATTTTCAAAACATTTAGCCACATGAACAGGGGGCCGAGTCTACTATTGACAAGCCGTAGAATAGAATCTGGTTTAGCTGTCAAAATCTTAGTAGACTATCAAAAATGTCACTGACTAGTGGCCACTGGAGCAGTACGTGTTAGTGGAATTCTATAGGCTGACTGATAGAAGTCTATTGAAATACGATTGTAATAGTAGACTACGAAAAACTGTCAAATTTGTACCGGTGGCTTTCCATTAAGCGCCAATTTCGATTCTTTTTCAACACGATTCAAAATAGCAGACTCGGGCCCCAAAAGCAAATCCCCTGTTCATTTCAACGAGTTGAGGCAAAATAAGATTGGTATATTATGGTATGTAGCACACTCTATACCTCTGCCCACACCTTCATGGAAAACGATGTAATTATATGTAACTATGAGTATGTATCCAAAATGTCAACATAACATATTTCTGCACGTTAAAAATACATCAAAATAATTACCTATAAACATATATATCTAAAATATTTCTATAAATAAATACTGTAACCCTTATAGATATGTTAGACATGATAAATAATACCTTAAACAGATATCAATATGCCACAACACGGAATCATAATTAGACAGTGTGTGTGTGTCAGGTTATCAAACAGCTCATAAATAACCACTAAATATCCTTATGACAAGTATAAATTACTATGTACCACAAATATATATACAATGACGAAGAAAACAACAACACAAGCTAGTGGAAATTGGTTTATTTTATAATGAGAGCTGTGCTCCGAAATATTTCAAACACCGTGGTACCCATTATAACCCATACATTTTAGAATTATGTAATGGAAATTTGCCTAATTTCTCCCTCGTGTCAAAATGGGACAAAATCCTGGGACCACGAGAAAATAAGGGATTTGTTGAAACTTATGATTACTGCTCCACTATCCTAGGTAGTAGCATTATGATATATAGCATATAACGTTTCTCGATAAATGGGCTATATCCAACAATAAAAGAATTTTTCAATTTTGACCCACTGTTGTTCCTGAGATTACACTATCATCCAACTTTACAAACACTACCTCTTTGTAATATTAGTATAAATTCATGTTCCACCCCTTTGAAAGAAAGAAAGAAATATTTTTTTATTCAGGCACACATTTCATAAATAACACAAACCTACTTAAAATTTACTAATCGGCATGCACCCGAAAAGGCAACCATCTCAGCTAAAGCTACCTACCACATTAAATATGGTATGCAGCGCTGATTTTCAGATGGCTCCTACTCCTATCCGATATCACGTACACGTACATATAAATTTAAAATCACACGCCTTAATAATAGCAAAAAAAAAAACAAAAAAAAACAATAGCAAAATCATATTAAAATATTAATATTAACCTTTAAATATGTTGGAATTTTCCAAAACCCTTTTTTACTGTTCGTCACAATTACCATTTATGTACCTTAGAGCTAAATCCGTTAAGCTATTTGAGCTCTTTGTAGATAGATGAATAAGTCTCGGATTCTTTATACGCTTGTCATCTATGAATTTATAGCTTTCTTCAGCGAGTATATTTTATCTTTATTCAAAACAGTATATAAAAGTTTTGTAATGTTTTTAGATGTGATATTGTAACGGCACGCGATCACCTTAGTTTCCCGAGTTGCCACACTTACCCAGCTCGGAAAAACATCTCCCACGATCAAAACTTTATGCCCATAAATGAATTTCCCTAGCTTTGGGTACAATACCCATCAAATCATAACTCAAGGGTAGAATTCAAAATGAAGTTTTATAAGAAACCCATAAAACCATTGAACGAATACGAACTTTTCGAGTGTAAGTCATAATAGTCCGTCCCTGTACAGCACCCAAAAGTTACAGCAGCGTTAACAAAATCACAAATGTACTCAGGGTATACACATAAAAAAATGCATAATAATTTATAACAACATGTTTTCATTCATTCCCTTGTAATTTCAAAGTCTTGTGAACTGTACCAATAAGCTTAAAGCATTACAAGAATTTAAGGGACGCCATGACATTCTGCTATGACAATGACATTATAAGGCGGATACAACCCACCCATATCCCCACACTGTAATGATTACAGACACCAAACTCTCGGAATTTAATTATGCAATAATGGCGAAGCAATATTCCTATAACATTTGTTAGAGTAATGGCCATGTAACACGACCTAAAGATCACATAAATCTTTAAAGTATTCTTAGAACAGGATACAAGATAGTCTCATTATCATTTAGTTTATATATCTATACTTTTAATATATAAAGCTAAAGAGTTGTTTGTTTGTTTGAACGCGCTAATCTCAGGAACTACTGGTTCGATTTGAAAAATAATTATTGCGTTGAATAGCCCATTTATCGAGGAAGGTTATAGGCTATATATCATTACGCTACTACCCTGGAGAGCGGAGCAGTAATCATAAATGTTGACAAATCAAGTTTTTTTTGTATGTTTTGGTAGAATTTATAAACGAAGGTATTAAATAGGTGCATGGGGAGTTCAAAGTGTGTCACGGGCGAAGCCGTGGGTGTCACCTAGTGTAATATATTATTAGAATAATAACTTGTGTGCGTGTGCCAGATAGTTAGTTTCGGACCTAACCGGTCCTTTTTAAAGGAACGAACGTCAAGACACTACGTTCACTGAAGTTCTTCGTTTTCCGTTAACATACAAGCGCAAGTTTAGTAGAAACAGATAATTAAATGTATAATTATAAACTCATTAATTCAGACATCTTGAAGGACTTTTTTCTTTTCGGGGTTTGCACTTGTGATACTTTTTGCCACAGACTGAATAAGCCATTCATTTTAGACGATACTCAGACAAGTATATCCCTTGATACAGTGCCCATCTAGGAGAATGTGTATTCTACATTTTTTATCTCTCTTAAGGGCTATCACTGCTCTGGTCAAAATTCCTTCCTACGAGCTAATTATGAACATATTTAACAGACAATACCGTCCAGAACATTTTGCTGTGTTTTAATGACCTTACATTTCTTTTGAATATGTTCGCTCTAGGTTTTGTCGAACTTTTTAATACGACCATAGGTTACAAAAATCGTTGCAAACGTCCATAGGCTACGGTGACCACTTTCCTGATGGTGGGCCGTATGCTTGTCTGCCACCTCAGCGGTATAAAAATAAACGACCGAAAAGAAATTACAAGCATAACGCCAATATAACCTTATGGGTCATTTGTAATTTAGTTGATGAAAAGAAAATAAAGAAAAAACATATTTCTTAAAATTAGTGTATAAAAGAAACATATTGTATGACATATAAATTATCTTTAGTCAATTCAAAGTCAGTTGTCACAGCGGCATCAGGTGTTCGCTTATTAAGATATATGTGACATTTATTGTAAGTCAATAATCCCGCATCTGGGTGTGGGTGTCCATTATCGGCCAATTGACCACACTGTTGGTTGAGCTCTCACGCAGTTACTGAACTTTAATCTGTTGACGTATGTCTTCCTCGTCATAGACAAGTCATTTTTATGACTTTTTTATTGCCCTTACTTTATAGTACTAAAGTGTAGAGAAAATAAAGTTGGATTAAAGAAGCTAGTCCTTAAATAGAATTATATGTTATTGTAGCAATAAAATTTGACATTTCTATCCTGTTACATAATTTTTAAAAGGTATACAAAAGAAAGTTTGATGGGCAGAGGATAGGAGGAATTGACCCCAAGGGCTGGTCTTCATCAGGGACTTCTTCGCAGATCAGCATTGAGTATTCGGTGTGTGTGATATAAGTTCGTTAAAGTTCGAGCGGAAATCGTAGGGTAAAAATGGGTAGATATGTATAAGTGCTATTTGGTCCCGCGTTATTAAATATTCCTGTATATTTAGTTGTTGATGGGTAAAATCTCTAATGTAGTTTTTGCATATTTTATGCGTAATAAATATTGTATACTGATTACTTTTCATTTGTTTCAGAATTAGATGAACAAAGTGGAGATGAAATATGTCGTAAGGTACTATTTCTTTTTAAATTTCATTTTATTTTTATATTGAAAGGTTTACTATTATTTCGTATTAACTAACTATCTTCACGCTGTATCCCTGACGGGGTAGTCAGAGAGGACAGATCGCCAGGCTTCGCGATCCATGCATACTTCTTTCGCTTCTTCGAGATTCATACACGCACGTCTGGGTATCCGAGTACTTTTGACCTTTCCGTTTTGAGCAATCTGCTCACGTGGTCTTCATATGTAAGTCTCGGCCTACCCTGACTCCTTCTACCCTCTACTTTTGAACAATATATATTCTTCATCAATCGTTCCTCACTTATTCGTTGGACGTGTCCAAACCAACGGAGCACGCCCTTTTCCAGCTTAACGCTGACACTTTCATTCAAACCTGCCATATTGCGTATCACTTCGTTACGTATTCGGTCGGCCAAGGTAACGCCGCACAATTTTCGAAGTGATCGCATCTCCACAGCATTCAATTTCCTTTCATGCATCTGCTGACATTCCCAGGTTTCACTACCGTAAAGCAAAGTTGGCACTAGCACTGCGTTATGAATCGCCATTCGTGCATCTTTTACGATGCTTTGTCGCTTTACTAACTGGGACAAGGCACCGTTAACTTTGTTTCCGGCAGCTACTCGCCGTTCTACATCCGAATCACATCTTCCATCCGCGCTAAACATACTTCCTAAATACACAATTTCATTCACTTGCTCTAGACGTTCCTGGTTTACCCTAATCTCGCATTTAGTTCTTACGTCACCTCTTTCAAATACTAGAACCTTAGTTTTACTTGCATTCAAGCGGAGACCCTTACTTTCACACCCCTCTTTCATATTAGTGACTAATGCCTGAAGATCGGCTTCTGATGAGGCCATGAGCACCGCATCATCTGCGTACAGCAGACAGTTTACTGTAAAGTCACCCAAATTCACACCCATATTAAAATCTTTCAACTTCTGCAGGCAACTGTCCAGATACACTATGAACAGCCAGGCGGACATGACACATCCCTGTTTGACGCCTGTACAGACATCAAAAAGAGGTGACACATCCCCCCCTACTCGCACGCAAGCCTTACAGTAAAGCGACTGTATTGCCCGTAGTAGCGAGCTGTCCACACCATATCCTGGCAGCAAGTCCCACAGCGTTTCTCTCACAACGTTATCAAATGCTTTCTCTAGATCCACAAAAGCGCAGAAAACCTTCTGGCTAATAGCCAGAAACTTTTCCGCGATCATGCGGAGAGAAAACACTTGATCCATGCAACCTCTTCTTTATTTGGTATTGGTTAGGTTAAATTAATAACCTCACATACCACGTATGAATGACTGTCTCGGATTCGAATCTGGTGTCGTAATACATATTTTGCTTTGTATTTTACATTTTTTCGTTAGAGTTCTATTTCTAATGTATATGTTGAAATATTTTTCACGTTTTATAAGTTGTGTACATCTCATAGCAAAAGCTCTCACGCCACAAGAACTAAAACCATTAAAATTTTAAGCAGTGTCTTGTTAAGGTGATCAGATTGAAATATAAAGGCTACTTGAATAATTAAAAATAAAATAAATATCCATCATGCCTTATCCCCGAAGGGGTGTCAGAGGCATATTATATGCCCACTTTTCACCGTGTGGATTCCTGTCTCACGTTATAGGTGGTGAGCCCATTGCCGTGTTGAAATAGACCGACGCAGGTTGTGGCTACCTGCTGTTGAAATTTTTTAAGCCGCCTATAAGGCCTTCAACCAGGCTTAACGACTGCCATTTTACTGGCAACCGGGACCAACGGCTTAACGTGCCTTCCGAAGCACGGAAACGCTCGCAAATGTAAATGCCACATAGTGGTCACCCATCCGACGACCAGCCATAGTGAAAGTTGCGTACCTCAGTGATCGTTTTTTACCGAACACTGAGACCGCGGGGCCACGAGCGCTTCATAATTGAATAATTAATACAGTTTATTATACTTTTGGATATTACAACATTTTTGTAGGTAATTTTAACGTGCGTATAAGCGCGACAGAGCAGTGCAAGTAAGTATAACCCGACCAATGGGTAAATGCATAGAAGAGGGAATGCAGCCGGCGTTGAGTGCACCGTTGGTTACGTGAGCTTCTTAATTTGTTTGTTTAAACAATCTCCACCGGCTTGAAAGTGATGACTCTTCTACAAAAAATAGTAATATATATCAAACTCCGTAAGACTGAAAACGCAGTCTTAGTCAGAGGCAAATCTTATTGATTGGTCTTCGTATAATCCCTTTGCTGGTTCTTATGTCTGCCACTCTGCATGCTCCATCAGATCCAGGGTAAACAGATGTGATTCTACCCAAGGCCACTTCAATGGCGGAGTTGAATTATCTTTAATAAGAATCAACTGATCAGGCTTAATATTGGGTTGCCTGTCTTGCCACTTAGTTCTTTGTTGAAGCAAACATATATATTCTCGGCTCCATCGGCTCTAAAAATGTTGTCTAGCATTTTCTATACGGGCATATCTGTGAAGGCGATTTGGATTAACGTCTTTCAAATCTGGTGAAGGCAGAGACAATAGTGGTCTCCCTACAAGGAAGTGCCCCGGAGTTAAAGGACATAGGTCATTTGGATCGGAGGACATAGGAACAAGGGGTCTCGAGTTTAGAATAGCCTCGATTTGACAGAGTAATGTAGTGAACTCCTCGAAAGTAAAGCTCCTCTGGCGTCTGCATGTAATACAATCTTTACAAATTATTTTTGCTAAAACTCTGCCACTAATGGGTCAATATTGTTCTCTGACGACAGAAAGTAGCAATTGCGGACCAGCGTGTTATAGTTTAATATGATGATATTTCATAACAAAAATTGTGTAATCATGCTTACTATCTAAAACATTTGGATGTATCTTATTATAATTATAATTAGAGTATTCCAACCTCGCACCCACGCGAATAATTCCTGCATCATCAATAAAAGGCGTAAGGCTATATAAAGATGGGAGATTTTTAAATTTTTTATTATAATTTGGAAAACTCTCTTGTTGTGATAATTTAGCGAGCCTTAGCTCGGACGTCTCTAACTCAACTGTTGTTATATGGCCGTATTGTTTATTACTCCTATGAGTAAGAAACCGGCAAATATAAGCCATAATGCGACGTAATTTAATAAAACTTGAATACCGCTTAAACTCAATAATCGAAGCTGAAGATGTATCTATGTTAACAAAATTAACCCGAATTTCAGGTAACTCTAAATCTAAGTGTGTCCCACAGCGCCCTTGTTTTGGCCAACTTTCTTGTGTGCCCCGTAAAAACGTAGGTCCATCCCACCATAGTGTGAGATTTTGTACATCTTCAGGGAACACTCCACGTGATGCAAGATCAGCTGGATTCAAACTTGACGGCACATACATCCAAGCGCTTGCATTACATAACTCATTAATCTCGACCACACGATGGGACACAAATTTGTTAAGTTTGTGCGGAGGCGTGTTTAGCCATCCCAGTTCAACTTTCGCATCAGACAATAAATGTGCTGTATCGACCCTACAGCGTAGAGACTCCGTTACCTTTTTACACAATCGGGCTGCCAACACAGCTCCGCACTACTCCAGCCTAGGTATTGTTGCTGATTTCAGCAGTGCAACCTTCGACTTTGCGGACAAAAGTCTAACCGTGACATGGTCTAGTGCATCACTCGAGCGCACATATACGCAAGCAGCGTACGCTTTTAGCGACGCATCTGAAAATGTGTGCAATTCTATTTTGATTGGGTTATGACATATAGCCTGCCGTGAGATGGACCAATTCTCAATACATGTCAAATTTTTAATGATATTTATCCACGTTTGAGAAATATCCTCAGGAATCCGTTCATCCCATCCAATCTTTTAAATTTTCGTAATTTTTTGAACTCTTAACTGATATAAGAATGCAATCTGATGTAGGATTCCATTATAAGCCTAAGGTGTTAGTTTTCGAAGATATTTTCAAATTTTCTTGTTTGCTATCTGTACTCGACTCATTAGCAATAAAATCTAGCAATTTTTGTGAATTACTCTTAAGTTTACGTAATTTAAAACCTGCTGATAACAATTTGTTTGTAATATTTTTATAGATTTCATATAATCCTGTTCTTTACAATATCCAGTGATTAAATCATCGATATACCAGTCATGCAACATCACCTCTCTCACTTCTGAATCATTGCATTACTTTGGCAATTGTACTAAACAACGGGTACTGAGAAAAAGGCTGATGATGTACCATAGGTCACAGTATTAAGTTGCATATATTTTAATGGTTCAGCCTCGCTTTTTCGGCATAAAATAGTTTGAAGGTGCCTTTGATTGAGCTCGACAAGTATCTGTCTATACATTTTTTCTATATCGCCTGTTATTATAAATGTATGCTGGCGAAGTCTTATTAAAATAGAAAAAATCTCATCCTGGACAGTAGGCCCTACCATCATAATGTCATTGAGCGAGAGATCCGATGCTGTCTGACATGAAGCATCAAATACCACTCGGCATTTGGTACTTTCGCTATTTTCTTTTAGTACGGGATGATGAGGTAAAAATACAGCATCATCAGATCTCTCAACTTGTGACAAATGACCGAAAAATTCATACTCATCTAAGAAGATGACATATTGGGCTTTTATGTCAGGCTGCCTCCGAAAGCGCCTCTCTAATGACTCAAATCTCTTACGTGCTTTATAAAAAGAATCGCCTAACTGGCGAGGCTCGACCTTCAATGGCAGCGTGACACAAAATCTCCCATCCTCCAGGTGGCGAGTGTGTTGAATAAAATGTGTTTCACACGCCTCTTCTTCAGGCGACTTCATAGGCTTCATGGGAACCTCTTCAAGTTCCCAAAATTTAGTCTGTTTTCTTATCTCATGACTGAAATTACATACAACCTGACTCTGTGAACTCATGTTTTTGTAGCACATAGCGGGTCCAGAAACTAACCAACCAAACACAGAATTTTGTAAAATGGGTTGATTACGGCCCAATCTTATTTGTTCTGAAAATAACACGTCCCAGAATATATCTGCTCCTAATAACAGATCTATTTTAGCTGGTTTATAAAAATCACAATCAGGTAGTATTTTATTTTTTGATACATTAATATTAGAAATATCAATCTCACAAATTGGCAAAGTACTAGTGATTACTTTAATAACAAATGCGTTGACTAATGTGCTGAACGCATTTGTACGCGATTGTTCCTTAATATTACAACGTTGTAATGCTTCAAATAAAAAAAATTATTAATACCGGTCACACATACCGAATTTACACTCTCACTTTGAATACCTAAAGCACCCTGTAAATTTTGACTTATAAACGATGACTGGCTTCCGCAATCGAGCAGGCAGCGCGTTTCTAAGCCTTGGCCGTGGCTATCATAGGATACCTTAATAACAGCGGTGGACAACAAAATTTGGTTGGCGACACGGGTGGACAATGATAGTAGAAACCAACTGCTTCCGTTCTGCATTAGATTTTTCTAGATGCAGAAGTGAATTGTGTTTCTTATAACATATTTTACATGGCTTTGACTTACATTGGGGAGCTAAGTGTCGGCTACGGAGACAGTTAATGCAGTATTTATGTTTAATTATTAAATTAAATCTGTCTGCCGGTGACATAGCTAAAAACTTGTCGCAATAATAAATTAAATGCTCACCACTACAAACCAAACAGTTAATATTACATTTCATACCACTGTTTTCACAAGTAGTGGCAACAAATGATTTTTGTTGTTTACTTAAATGTTTAGTATATGGCAGCTGCTGCCGCTGTGGCGATGGCTGCTGCACATGATCAGGATTGCTGTTACACACTGATGTTGCTTCAAGAATGTCTGCTCTTTGGCGTAAAAATACATAAAAATGTTCTAAATTAAGTTTATCTGTTAAATGATTTTTGTGCTCCTCCCACTTAGTACTTGTGTTGGGATCTAATTTGGCAGCAAACAAGAAAATGATAAGGGTATCCCAGTTATCGGTTTTTTCATCTCACGCGTTTAAGGCCCTCAAATGTTTAGCGATGATTTTTCAAATGTTTTGTTTTGCCTGGCGATCTTTCCTCTCTGACTACCCCGTCAGGGATACAGCGTGAAGTTTTTTTTAAAATGTTTAGCAATATGATCTGCGAGAGACCGTAACGACTTATCACCGTTAGTGACAGTTAAATCGAATAAAGCTTTAGCTTAGCTACACACTAGCATACGTGGTTCATTATAACGGTCACACAAAAGTTTCCAAGCGGTATCATAATTACGACTGAATATTTCAAGGGATGCTATCACAGAAGCCGCGGACCCGGATAGTGCACCGTTTAGTTATTGGTACTTGTTAATACTTGCTATAGATTCATTATTATGAATCAAAGAAGAATACGTGTCGTGAAATTCCAACCATTTTAAAATGTCACCATCAAAATTAGGTATTTTAATCTGAGGTAACTTAACATGTGTAGTACGTGTTGAAGAATTCGAACCTAGGCTTTCATCACTGTCCTTAATATTATTTTTATTAATTAACACTTGCGCCTCTGCAATAGACTTATAAAATCTAGCCTCAGTCACTTCCCTTTCGGATTCATTTTCCGAGCTTTCTTGTTTAATTTTTATGCTTGTTTGTATGAGGTCATATTCCTCGAATATTTTTTCTATGTTTTCCAATCTAGTTTTAACCTCATATTGAACCTGAGAACTAGTAATTTGCTGTTGTAACTCCTCTAAATATTTTTCAAACGTTGTCAGTCTCGCCTTTAAAAATGATCGTTTACATTTAAGCTCTTTTAATTCTTGTGACATTTTTTCATCTGTGCTAGTCATTGCAATGAAAACAAATCATTCAAGTGCATAAATACATCTTACTTAAAGCAAACTTGTGAATCAAAACAAAACTCAGCTATTATCATGAACAATAGGCCTCTGTCGCCGCGCCAAAACCAGTTTTGTGCATCGATTACCAGATAACAAATAAAGTAGATAAAATGCCTCTTTGCACTTGCACCTCGATGATTCGAACTGGAATTATATTTAAATTATGTTTTAAAATTATGTAAGTGCTGTTTATAAATCTGTTTGTACCTATAGATTGTCACTTTCTATAATACGGGAGAAATTTACTTTAAAATGATTCCTAAACATTCTCGAGGTAAGCGTGACAAACAGACTAATAAAATTTCTAAGGAGTTGAACAAGTGCTACAGGTAGGACACTCCACTACACATATACTTTAATTATTTTACGTTTTACGTACGAGTAATTAGATACATTACTAGGTACAGTACTTTATCTACGCGTAGTAGGTACCTAATCGCAAAGAACACCGTAGTGCGGTAAAATCACCAAAACAGGAAATACATATATCCTAACTTATTATAGGTAAATCACTAACAATTATTTATAATTATCATCACTACATATTATAAAACAAAGTCGCTTTTCGCTGTCTGTCCCTATGTATGCTTAGATCTTTAAAACTACGCAACGGATTACGATACGGTTTTTTTTAATGATTCTCATAGAAGGTTTTTATGTATAATTTGTTAAGTTTTTGTATATATTGACCAAATTATAACGATATTAAAAATAAACCGTCTGGGAGCTTTCAACAAAAACGCTGCCTAAACCCTTTGAGATATAACAAAATAATGTATGGTGCAATTGTGTATCTAATAAAGGTCTACAAAAAAGTCCGCGACGACATATGTCTATCTCTTAAGAATAACATACTATATCCATTTTAATACTTAAAAAAACTGCAATTATTAAGCGGTAATTTGAAGACTATTTACACAAATATGCTATTAATCCTTATCATTTTTACTACGTTAGTTGGCTTCAGCATTTCATGAAGATTATTTTGTCCCTTCACACCTTGCAAATTAAATGAATATCTTACGAGTTATCGCAAATTCAAAATTAGGCGCAAAGAAATTAATTTAATTCGACCGGGCCGTGCGGGTAGGTAGGTACCTAGATACTGGAGAGCGGAGAAGTAATCAATGAATTTGGAAAATGTTCATACATTATTCTGAATGTGAAATTATTAAACAACGGGATTAAATGGCTGCCACGGGGTTCGAAGTATATCACGGGCGAAGCCGGGCGGGACAGCTAGTTATTTATAATTTCCAAATGGAATTGATAACTCCGAAAATGTAACTATCTACCTAAAGTGGGTACTAAGGTACTCGGTTAAGTAACTATCCTACCTATTAAATGCTTTTCCTGTTTTAGTAGATAAGCAAAATAATGTATCAAAATTTAATTAGCCTTGATTATGACACTGAATCTTAATAAAATACACTACACTACGTAAATGTTAATATTACTTAGCAAGTATAAATCGGAACTCGAGCAAGCTAAACAGAAATAGGAAATAAAATAAGGAATGGGCAAACCGAATTAGAAGCCGATTATCATCCAGCCAAGCCCTTTTTAGCGTTGCCAATATTCCATTGACCGTCGTTGCCGTTCCAGTTTGTCTTCACAATATCATACGAGTATCATTCAATTTCAACAAAGTTCGTCTTCGTTTCTCAATAGATTGCAAATTCATATACTGCACCTCCGTACAATAATAATCACGGTCGCCAAATTGTTAAGGTGATCAGATTGAAGTATAAAGGCTTCTTGAATAATGAATACAGTTTATTATACTTTTAGATATTTCAATATATTTGTAGGTAATTTTAACGTGCGTATAGCGCGACAGATCAGTGCAAGTAAGTATAACCCGACCAATGGGTAAATGCATAGAAGAGGGAATGCAGCCGGCGTTGAGTGCACCGTTGGTTACGTGAGCTCCTTAGTTTGTTTGTATAAACAGTCTCGTACAAATATCGGTACGAAGTTTCAACTGTTAAAGTTTGATTTATCTGAAAACTGTATGAGTAATAGTTCCATCTTCATTAAACCATTTCAAATTGAAATACCTATAAGATATCCACGGGCGTTTCTATAATTTATGAGCTCTCATGTTTAGCTTTATTCGCATTTTACTGTTCTTGCAAACTGTTACATGGAATAAGTTTCTAGAATATATGAAGTCATCGTAAATACTTCATAGACACAAATACTAGGAACATGCACATTTGTAAATTTTATAGACTAGTATTATTAAACTGATCGTTTAATTTCTTTTTCTGATTCTACTGAAAAAAAATATATGATGATTTCACGCAACGCACCGACATCATACTGAGCTCGTCCCAGCTGTTTAAAACGAGGCACCTCGGGTAAGCTCTCGGAAGGATAACCCCATGGTTCCCGGCAGACTTCGTCTGCCACAGCGGTTTCAGCGATCGGTCCGGCCTCTTGACCTGCTTATGTAGAAAGGCGAGCAGACTACCTACCCTGTCTAGGCCCCAGCTCAGCGCAGCTGGAAACTTGTAGTCCTGGGCGTAGATACTACCTGTCTCAATAGGATGTTACACTTGCTTTGTATAAATCGCCAATTACTTATTTCCATCAAGTGGAACATCCATTATTACTTTTTCTTAAATTAGTCTATTCCCAGTTTTTTAGAACGGCGAGCAGTCTAACTACCTCCTCTAGTTCCCAGTTCATGGAAACTGGTAGTCCTGGGCGTAGATACCATTTGCCTCAATAGGATGTAACACTTGCGTTGTTGTCATACATTATTATTTCTTATACACGGCAATGGGCTCACCACCCGTTACGTGGGACAAAAATGCAAACGGTGAAATATGGGCGTATAGTATGCCTCTGTCTACCCCTTTGGGGATAAAGGCGTGACAATATGTATGTATGTATTATTTCTTCTTGTTAAATTAGTATATTCCCAGTTGCTTTCAAACCCTACATGGAGGGTTTGAAAGCAATTGGGAATATATTTTTATTTACTTGGGTTTCAATTTTATTTGGCTGCAAGAAGCATAGCTGTTTGGTTTGTTGTTTGATTTTTGGCATTGTTGGCAGTTACTGGCGTTTGACTTCCCATCTCCGTATGAACGCCTCATCCGTTAGCCAGTAAGTGCACCACTAGCAGGCGAGTTGACTTCGGCCCAGAAGCTCTAGGTGGGGTCTCTTACACCCCATGGCGTGATGATCATATATGCTATTTATTACCTACAACCTTATTTATACTAAAAACTAACTTACTATCTTTACGCTATATCCCTGACGGGTCAGAGAGGACTGCTCGCCAGGCTTCGCGATCCATTCATACTTCTTTTGCTTATTGCAAATTTATCAATCAATGGCTTAACTTTTTTTTCTTATTCATGCTAATACGAAAAATAAACATTTACAAATTAAAACCTAATAATCAGCGTTAGAAAGCGAAAATCATGTGCGCAAATCTTGATCCTTACACTGATGATGCCTAACTTACAAGATGCTATAGGCAGTTATTTAAAAATAAAAAACAAAAAAAAAACCAAAAACTTAGAATTTGCCAGTACTGGTACTGGCTAGTTCCGTAGTCCAATTTATTTAGAACTACTATTTACAGTTTGCTACACAGTTTTCTACCTGCTGGAATTGTATTGTTTTGTCATAAAAAAACTCCGTAATAAGCTCAACAGAGTTCCTGGCTGCGTATTTGGATAACAGCCATTGAGCGCAAGTCTGTAGTTCTATTTGCCATAGAGTAAAGCCATGGAGCGGGACGAACGGCGCCCGGGGCGTATGTCAACCGCTTCAGTGCAGATTATGCTCTAATCCCCTTTCTCTAAACTAAGCCGCTTTCATTGCTTTGTGTCGAGGAGAATGTTGCCATACCCATCAAGTGCGGCCTGAATCTGTACAGCCATTGTGACGTAAATAAATTGTGCAATTTGTGTAAGTGATAGCAAGTTATACAGTGTATGGCTTGATGAATACAATATTTAAATTAAGAACACTTCAAAAGGAAGAGATTTAAAAAAGAGGTCCTATCTCTACTGGTTTGTTTGAAGTAGGTAGGTAGAAGGATCCCAAAATTCATACGGACGCGTAGCGCTTCAAATCAATGTTTCTTATACACGCGGCGCTGTCATGGAATTTACTGCCTGGAGTCTTTGTTCCCCGAAAAACAGAAGTTGAACATTTTTAAATGTAGAGTAAACAGGTTTCTTCTACGTTAACGTGCTCCATCGTAGATAACCTCGATGTGGTCAAACAAATGTCTATAAAACAACAGAAAAAGTAAGATTTACTACTAGAATTTGAAAACGTGCGTGCTAAGCCCACGCCATTTTTAATCAAATTTAAATTTCAAGCATAGAACACTTTAGTATAAGCACAGATAATAATATTTATTAAAGATAAAATGTTAACAATCTAAGCCGATCGACGTAACCTTTTGGCGGGCTTAGTTTTAAAGAATCAATTATTTGGGGGTTGTTTTTAACACTACCATAGCATATCACATTTAAGAAATATATATATAAAGAAGTTACCATTATATTTTTATTTAAACTTCGTCTTGAATAATTTTTTTTCAGCTTGGTTGAAATGTTTCTTTATTTAAGTCATGCCACGTGAAAGTTTAAAAGTTATTATAAAAGTTCTTCTGAAAAGAAACAGAACCTGTATCTGTTTACAATACCCAATGATATAAAAGCCTCATTTATTTCGGTACTTATCATTATTCATTACTTGAGCATAGTCTAAACGATGTTATTATACAGTAATAGCTGACGAGTCTAATACATATTATGTAGATATTGAAGCGAAGTAATATTTATGGGTAGTACGAAATATATTCTATTAAGTCTAAGAGGTATTATTATAACGGTAAAGTCCCGTTGATTGAAATCGTGTTTGTATTGCAAACTTAACGAGTGTACTTTATTATTCTAACAGTTGAGGTCAAGAAGCAGGTTAGAGGAACATTATTAGCTTATTGTGAATGATAAAACATGTACAAGCAGTTCGTTAGCGCAGGTATGGAGATATACAATCTGAAACATGATAATATTCTATGTAAATCTAACTAACTAACTAACTATCTTCACGCTGTATCTCTGACGAGGCAGTCAGAGAGGACAGATCACTGGGCTTCACGATCCATGCATACTTCTTTCGCTTCTTGCAGTTTCATCAATCGCTTTATACATGCACGTCTGTGTATACGAGTACTTTTGACTTTTCCGTTTTTGAGCTATCTGCTAACGTGGTCTTCATATGAATGAAGAACCTGTCGTCTGTCATTTTTTATAATAAATATCAATTTGTTTTATGGATTTAGTTGAAAATCTGACATAAACTCAAACATAATAGCAGCAATTTAGCCCAATGTAGGTTTATCTAAGATTGTGATATGGGATCTAGACCACTGATAAACATATTTTAATATTCTAAATACATAGGTACATATTATACATAGGAAATTCCCAAACTCTGTAACAAATATTTGCGGAACACACAAATATTGGTTCTGATCCGGGAATCGAACCCAGGACCTCAGCGCGGCAGTCCCATATACTGCCACTCACGCTACCGAGTAGGTCGGGTAAAGTTCTGTCATATGCGAAATATTTTGGTGTAAGCCACAGAAGTCGCGTTAGACTGGAGATCCAGATCCAGAAATAAGTAAGTGCCATAGGCACTTTTATATCCTAGGAAATCATTCTTTGAAGTAAAAATTTCTTTATAGACGTTAAAAAAAAATTATAGCTGTAAAAAAAATCGTCACGTTTTTCGATTACGCGCCATGTTGTTTTGAAGTAAAACTTCTTTATCATAAGTGAAACTTCTTTATGACGATATTAATATATGATACGATAACGACGTATGAGAGAATTTTTTTAACTGTCACGTAAAGAAGTTTCACTTCTTATGTGTGCTCTGGTACACACACATTTTTTTTATTTTGGTACATAAAGTCTTTAAAAAACATTTATGGGAAATCAATTCAGCACGCAGAGTCGCTGACATTCTCTAGTTTAAAATATTATAAAGTTTCTGGACATGATGTCCAACTAGACAAAAAACTTTCTTAATTTCTTTTTTCAGAAAATAAATGCTAATAACAAGTTGATACTTAATTATTTTAGGTACTTACCAAAAAAGCTTTGCGTCACATCTGATGTCTTCAGATCAAAACTTTGTGAGCTTACTTTGTGTTTAATACAGTTGTGATCATGTGTCTTGCTTGATTAAAATAGTTTTATCATCATTACTCAAATAAACTTTGAGCTGATTGCTCAACATCTGTTGAAATTAATTAGAAACTAGGTTTATTCGATATCCTTGGGAAACACTCGATCTTCTAAGTAATTTGGGGCATATATTTATATTTATTTGTTTTACTGTAAAAAAAATTCGTTAAGTCACGCCTTTTTCTCTGTAGGGGTAGGGGCAGACATAATATAAATATTGATTATATAATAAACCAATTTTATTTTTATCCCATTGATCGAGAGAGTATATATATATATACCTATATATATTACCTTGTTGATATAAACAAGATCAGGTTGACATTTTAAACCGCTCATATAGTTTTATGCTTGGCCTTACGGTTACTATATTAGTGATAGCTGGGACCAACGAAACGGAACTGCACTGCTATTCTGTAAGAACTTTTAGGTATCTCGATAGCTGAATCTGCGGTGAGATGTTAAATTCGCATTCTGTAAATTGATAACGCGCCCGTGACGTCACACATTCGAGTGCGGCTGTAAGACGAGTCTTCTTGCGTGAGAATGTTGACGTTTAAAGTACGTGTATGGCATTCTGTAGGTAGATCCCCGCCTCGAATGTAGAAATCCAGCGCTGCCGAATTACGAATTTGAGTGTCAGTTTATAAGTTGTGTGATAGTTATCGAGATTTGCGTTTATAACAGATTTATGAACATTTTTATGCAATAAAGCGATTGTAGTGTACTGGGTTCGACCTTTGTGATAATTTCTAAGTGAGTAAAAAGGTGCAATGGCTCATTCCTTTGTATTGTTTAGTTTATTGGAAGAAGCATATAATTTAGATCTATGTGAAAGTAGACGCCAAGCTACCAATATTCGTGAGTTAAGATTATTTCATAAACACAAAGATTTTATTGAAAATTATCGCCTCTCTGAAGATTTGATAAAAAAATTAATAGAAGACATTGAACATCTACTGAAATCTCCGCATTGTCGACGACGTGGATTGTCTGTGAAAGTAAAGGTAAGTAGTTGTTTTTACCTTTTCATTACTTAAAATTTCGTGTGCACTTATGGAGTTCTCAAAGACAGCCTTACATTTCATATATCTCAACTAAATTAATTTTATTAGGTACTTATTAAATGAAATAAAATTTTATGTGATACCTTTATGGGTGGTACACGTATTATGTACCTAATTATATTTATACCCAATGCAGATTTAAAAGTATCTACTGTCGCATTAGGGAATACCTACCCGTAATGACTGATGTACCTACCTATGTAAAGTAATAAAATAAATAGGTATCTACGTACCTACAAGTTATTGTTATTTTTCTATTATGACGTCACCGGCGCCAACGCGCAGCGACTCCAATGGGGTGTCGCAGACAGGTATATAATATTCGGTGCACATATGGAATGCGTTTAAGTGGTTGGGTTGCACATGCAACGCCATTCGAGTCAAGTGGAGTTCAAAATGAAACAACTTACATTCTTAGCGATTTTTTTATAAGTCTTTTACTAATAATATTTAACTTTCAATTTGCTCTACCTTTCAGGTTTTATGCACACTATCGTTTCTTGCTACCGGTAGTTACCAACGGATCTGCGGTAAAAACATTAACACATATGTGTCACAGCCATCAGTATCCCGCTGTGTTCATGAGGTTGTGGAAGCCCCTAGCCATCCACATGTAGTGAAAAAATACATTCGATTCCCTCAAAATTCAGCAGAACGGGTCAGGCTAAAGACCAAGTTAGTAGGTACCTATTAGATTATCTATTCTAACTTTAACTTGTAGCTAAGTACAGACCTACCTTACTGCAAACTTTAAAGCGACACTGCAGATTAGTAGTTATATACCTACCTATACTTAGGTACCAAGTGCCCAGGAGGAATATATATTCATGCCTTATTACAGATTCTTTTCAAAATATAAAATTCCTGGCGTAATAGGATGCGTGGATGGCACAAAATAATGAAGAGAGCTATTACTGTCGGAAAGGAAACCACGCAAGGAATGTGCAACTAGTCAGTATGCTTCATACCTATTAAATTGTTAGAAAATACCTAAAATTAGAACAACAATATTAACACAATACATTGTTTAACAGATCACGGATGCAGATTTAAACATTTTGCACGTTGATGCAACATATGGAGGAGCTACACATGATAGTTTTATATTCAGTAACAGCATCATTCAACCCCACCTTAAAAATTTAGTCCGGGTCCGGGTGAAACAGTTTATCTGTTAGGTGAGCTTATACTATCTGTCTATCGTAGGTATCCTACACCCACATAATTTATTAGATATTCTTATCTACTTCCAACTTCTAGTATAACTAATTTATGTTTAATTGTTAAAGGTGTCTCTGGATATGCACAGCGTCCATATTTAATGGTACCAGTGCCTAATGCTGAAACGGAGTCACCGGAAGAATACTACAATAAACTACATGCCACAGCCCCCAACACTGTGGAGAGAGCAATAGGCAGGCTAAAGGGAAGATTTAGATGTCTGTGGTGCACAGAGTACTCCACTATGACCCTGACATGGTAGCAAAAATTGTGATAGCATGTTGTGTGCTGCACAAGATTTGCAATCGTGCAGGACTTCCAGCCCCAACCTTGGGAGTGAGGGACCAACAAGAGGAAACTCGTTTCCGCAATGCAATGCGTGCTCGGGGGTCTAGTACAGAAGATATGTCAAGTGAAGTTGCTCTAGGTAATTCGAGTCGACAGGACTGGATTAATGGCTTATGGCGTGCACGGAACAATGTAAATTAAGATACATTAACAATTTAGTTTTATTTAGTCTTAATCTATCCACTTCTCAAAATAATCTAATTATGTATAAGACAAAATTGTAAATACTTAGAATACGACATTTTCTTATTTTGTATATTTATATAAAAATATTAGCTATATAAACTTAAAAAAATTACAGTCATTTTTTAAAAGCATCTTTACTTTCTTAAAACTTCTGCCAGCAACTTAAGACCGTCCCCAATGGCCTGTAGTGCCTGAGTTGTGGAGCGATCCCTTTCAGCACTATTGCTTAAATAAATATGCAGGATATCAGTCCGCTGTTCTTCCAACTGAAGGAACCTCTCTGCTAGACTATTCAACCGAGACTGCCTTTGCGATGGCGGTGACAAGCGTCTCCTAAGTCTGCCCAGACGACTAGCAGTTGCTATAACAAACAATTTAAATTGAGTAACTATTAATTAAAGTAGTTAAAGAATTGCTCATGGCGACTCAGTGTTCTGTAAACGATCACTGCATTAAGCAACATTCGCTTTAGGTGGTCCTTGGATGAGCGACCACTTTGTTGAATTTACATTTGTAAGCGTTTCCATGCTTTGGAAGTCACGTTAAGCCGTTGGTCCCGGCTTCCAGTAAAATAGCAGTCGTCAAGCCTGGTTGAAGTCCTTATGGGCGGCTTGAAAATTTTCAGCAGCCTGCACATATCTATTTCTGCACGGCAATGGGCCTGTTACGTGGGACAACAATGCATACGGTGAAATGTGGGCGTATAGTATACCTCTGCCTACCCCTTCGGGGATAAAGGCGTGACAATAAGTATGTGTATGTATGTTACTAGTAGGTAAGTAATTTGTTTGTTTGCCACCTAAGTGGTAATAAGTGAGTAAAGAAATGTACTAATGTTGTAAAATAAAATTAAAAGGTGTGTGAATGTTAATAAAACTGCTAAGATTACTAGATCAAATTTAAATCACTATAAGATTTATAAACTATTAAGCATTAAAATCATTTATTATCCAAATTTATTCAATTAATTTAATAACGTTGGAGACCCTATCAGCTGACGACGAACATTGGACTGGTATGGTTGGTGTTGTGGGTATCTGCCTGAAGCGGAAGGAGTAGCAGTCATCTCAGGACTTATGACATGTGCCCTTGGTGGAGTGGTTGGTGGAGTTTGGGTCCGAGGTTGGATGCTTTGTGACACCTAAAACCAATATGAATAATAAGTGTATGTTTGACACAAAGGTTCTTGAATAATTACTTGATACAAGATACATACTGTGCGAACAACGCTTGGCCGTGCAGAGGGATAGGATGTCCCAGCAACACATTCCATGTGTGGCACGGATTGCTGTGGTTCCTGGAATAGATATACATTACTGTTCAATTAATGCACATGGACATACTAAAACAACTGGACAGAGTGATGTTTACACACAACACTGCATACAGACAGTATGCATACTTTGACTTACAACTGAGCAAGTATCTGCGTTGGTGCTAGCACAGTTGAATGCATAAAATTTAATATAATAATGACATACCTCTGTTGTAGGGATGCTTGCGTCAAGCATAAAAATAAAACTGGGTGCAGACTGCTCCTGAAACATCAAATATTTAGGTTTAAAATTGAGAATTTATGCTATAATTTTCAAACATAATATTTTCTAAATATATATTTCATACTATTGGTAATTTAAAAAAAAGTTTGTCTAACAACACTATGTTAACTTACCATTGTGGGTTGTGACACTGTGTGTTGGTCTAATGGATGGTTGGCTGGGACAGAGGGACTGCTGTCTAATTCCACTTGCATATCCTAAAAATAAAAATACATGTATTATCATGTTATAGCTCCTACAAACATACCTACTGTTTATGAAATATTTTTAAAAAACTAATGGTATTTACATACTTCAAATGGGTATTCATACTTCAAGTGTTTATCGCCAACAGCAAAACCTTCACCACCCATTAATGATAATATACGCTCCTCAATGTCAGTTAGTTCGACAACCTCTATTCCACCACCAGTTTTATTTCTAGTCCGAAACCGCAAAGCTCCCTTCTTATTTGTGGCACTTTTTTTGTCTGCCCAATACTATAAACAAATTATAAACTTTTTGAGCATGCATTGGTAGTTAAAATTTAATGAACAAATTTGAAAATTCTATAAAATAAACAAACCTTTGTCCATTGTTTCCAATTTTTAACACAGCCGCCCAAGCTATTTAGCTGTAGAGAGAGTTGCTCCCACAGTTTTTTAGTCGCATCTCTCGCACTCGGCACTCTTGAAAACCCTTTGGCCAAGCTGGGATTCCGTTCCAAAAACTCTAAAAGAGTTTCAATTTGTGCCCGAGATGGATGAGACGCTCTTTGAGTAGAACTACAAGAAACAATATTTTTAAGTAAGTAAAGCTTCAGATAACATAATTTATCCAACAATATCTTAAAAATATGAACTTAAATACTCACTTCATATTCAAATAATAATTAATCACTCTATCACTGTTAAAACTTTTAATTATATTCTTGCAAACTTTCGTTGTTTGAACACTTCACTTTGTATAGTCATGTAGTATACATAAACAAATTTAGTTTTGTAAACTTTTTGTTGTAGGCAAAGGCTGCCAGACTGTAGAGCCAAGATAAATTCAAATGCCGATATTTCAGACCTAATAAATATAGAATACAATTAGAATAGTATGTTTGTAGTTGATTGTTAAAATAATATTAGCTAAGTCACAAAATTTAAGCGTATGGCATTAAAAAATGGAATAGAAAGAAATCTCGACTTAACTGTGCGTCATTAGCTCATCCCTAGTGAAGTGAGCTTTGTTTCGTAACTCACTTCACTTCGCATGTGCGTATCAATTGTTTACAGAATACCATTTCAAGGTCAAGTGCCTTTACTTTCGAAGTGAGCTCTATCACCTGAGTGAGATTCGAGTTCGAAGGTGTAGTTTACAGAATAGATTCCCTGCTCGCGAATGGAAGTGCCACAAACTGACTGTTCGTAGTATAAGATGTCATCGTTTTACAGAACAATAAGTTAGTGGGGCTACAAGCGCTTGATAAAATATAGCAGTCGATGCTCAGTCAAAATTTCGGTATAGTGTGTAAATTTAAATATAAGGTCAGGTTGTAGCTACTAGCTGTTGAAAATTATAAGCCACCCATAGAGCCTTCTAACTACCATGTTACTGATGGCTGGGACCAACGGAACGGAACCGCTCGTGAATGGAAATGCTACAAACTGACTTTATTAACTAGCTGTAGCATAAGATGCTATCGATTTTCAGAACACTGAGTTAGTGTGGCTTCAAGCGCTAGATAAAATATAGTTGTTGAAATTTAACCAATTGGTTAGAACTCTGTGGAAATAAAAAAAAAATTATGTGGTGTCGTGGGACACCAGGTAGGAACGAAGTTAACAAGTTCACGATTCAATTAATCATACAAAAAGTCACCGTTTTGTACTAGGATTCGAACTCGGGCCTCTTGCGTCTCAGCCAAGCAGCATACCACCCAAACCACACAGCTACATTACTGCGATTTCCAAATTAGTGGTCACTTCACTGAGGTAAATAGACAGTTTGAAAATGGACACAATTTGCAAAACAAACGACTGTCGCGCCTGCGCACGTCACGTTTTTTTCTTACGGTTTTACTATCACATATTTTTCAGTTCGGTCGCGCAGCAAAATCCCTATCTCCTCCAAGCCTGCCGTAAGGAACTTCGTTCCAAAAAAAGATTTAATCCATAACTAATAATATAATATAAAATAAATAAATCAATCTGATGTCTAAAAGTACCATGCTATGTTCCTCAAGGGGGTATAAAGAAGTTATCATACGCAGATACATCGTCAGTTGGATCTATTTAGCCCCTCGTAAAAGTGATGCGAAGATTATCCTTAGGCTTTATGTAGGTCCTGTTATTGGGACTGAGAGAATTACTTCATAGGCTGGCTCTCCGGGTAAAAGAAAAAGAGGCCGTCCACTCAAAAGGTGGGACGACGACATAAAAAAACGCAGGCAAAGGCTGGTTGGGTATAGTTCAGGACAGGACTAAATGAAGAGAGATAGAGGAGGTCTATACTCGTCGAAAGGTCCTTAATAATTGACATAAGGAATAAGATAATAAATATTCAATAATTTTATAATGTATAATAATTCAATAATTTATAAAACGACTTGTGTACTTAATTTGTTACTTTTACTAAGGAAATAAAAGGCTTATTAATGTTATTTGCACAGCAATAAAATTAAAAAAATAATCCTGTACCTTCATTTTTTGTTAACACAAACAAAATAATGCACACAAATTCTGACAGAACAGGAAAAAACTCACCGCAAAGCAACCTGTACGTAGCAAAATGTCAAGTCGTAATCGATGGAGGCCTAATGTGGGTTTAATATGGCTCGAGTTGGAGACGCGTGTCTCGGCATCGCCCGTCGAGATTACGAGGTAATCCTCTTTCTTTGTGTCTAAGTCACCCCGGACTCTCCGACTAAGCTGAGGACGCCATTTGGCGAATCAATTGCGATTTATAGTCTTGGCACATTCCAGATGTTGTTGTATTAAATTCTTAATATTTTTAGTTTACTTTTATTTTAACTGTATTTTTTATTTTATTTTTTGCGATCTTTGAAGGTGAGTTATGGTTTAGCTTTTTTTGTTAATCAATCCATATCAATAAATAAATAAAAATATAAAAAAGCCTTATATTTCTTGCTTAAAAATTACAAAAGAGATAAAAAAATAGTAATTAACCTAAATCTTAATCTAGGGTTAGTAGTCTAACTGATTTGCGTTAGTACATATGTATAAAATTAAATAAAAATTGATGATTTGTTTTTAATTTGATTACGCAAGAACCCCTCCACGGGTAAAGGCCTCCTCCAAGGCGTGCCAGTCGTCTCTGGATTGATTCTTTCCAGCTGTTTGTATTATTTCGTCCCACCTTGCATATGGTCTGCCTTGTTTACGTGCTCCATGTGGTTCTTTCCATACCTTTCCAGTCCATCTCTGGGCCGCAATTCTCATGCCTCCAAAATGTCTCGATTTCGAGATAAATCTCGAATTCGAACTTTATTTGAGTTTTATTGACGTTTAGCTATTCTGCAAATCTCGAACTCGACTTTTCTCGAAGGGAAGCAACTCGAGTTGCTTCGAATGGTTGGTAGCAGTCGAGACGCAGATTTCGAAGTCGAATCACTATAATCTTTGGACATTTCTTCAGTAACCGATCCTTAACTAACATTATATTACATTTTACATTAAATAAATATCAAAATGAGTAATGAATGAATAGTGAAATACGTGCAAAACATTTTGCAACTCGCTTCAATTTCAAACACGTCGCCGATGTTTCAGCAATGTGGAAAATTCAGCAATTTCTGATTTTTTTTTGTTCTTGTGGCGATACTTTTGCTCCACCAATAACTCAGTGTGGATTAGGTAGTGAATTTTGTGATTACAAATAACACAGTCTTCAATAATACAGACAAGACAACACTCAGTGACAGTGACAGCGACACATTCAGATATTTTTCATTTTACGGGACGGTATAAGCAATTTTTAAAATATACATTAAGTAACGTTTATTATGCAGTTTGCACTATTTTTTGCTTTTAATAATTACTATAAAATATGTAATTATTGTTTATAACGTGTAAAATAAGCTTAAAAAACTTTTAGAACATTTTGTAAGAGTAGTCTTGTTGTAACCGTTTTAAAACCGGATGAAACGTGTCGAACGGAACGCATCGTAACGTGACATGGTTCTTAAATGGCAACATTTGACACAATAATCTCGAATTTTAGTTCGAATAGTGGTGAGAATAATACATTCGAAAAAAACATCTCGATTTACGATATTATATGGTAGAAAAAGGATTCGAAGAGTAAACTCGAATTCGAGATTATTTCGAAGAAAACGAGAATTGCCTCCCTGGTCTTGAAGACGTGCCACATGTCCAGCCCATTTCCACGTTAAGGATTGAGCAGAGCCAGAGCATCAGTTGCTTTCGTATGCTTACGTATATATCTATATCTATACTAATATGTAAAGATGACGAGTTTGTTTGCTTGTTTGGTTGAACTCACTCATCTTAAAACTGCTGGCTCAAACTGAATTTATTTTTCTATTGGATATCCCACTTATTGAGGAAGGTTAGGTTCGCAAGCTATAAAACGACGGGATTAAACAGGTTCGAAATACGTAACAATTGAAGCCGCGGAGTCAGCTAGTAACAAATATCTGTCAAAGAATTAGGAGATTAAGTATGTCCGAAAACGAAGTCGTGAAAAATTTCAGGTAATTATATCTAATATGAGAAGATATTATGTATCGAAAACATTATCCAATATATTTCTGAACTGATTGGATATTACATAGACTGTGAATCAAAAGTATTCTTTAAAAATATAAGGTAGGCTTTGTACCTAACAATATACGTCGCGAATAAGACCCGAAATATCATAAATATTCTTTGAAAGTAATATACATCTCTTCCTCTATACGTAGAGAAAATATACCCTAAATTATATATCATACTATCTTCACGCTGTATCCTTGACGGGGTAGTCAGAGAGGACAGATCCCCAGGCTTCGCGATCCATGCATACTTCTTTCGCTTCTTCAAGATTCATCAATCGCTTCATACACGCACGTCTGGGTATCCGAGTACTTTTGTCTTTGCCGTTTTTGAGCAATCTGCTCACGTGGTCTTCATATGTAAGTCTCGGCCTACCCTGACTTCTTCTACCCTCTACTTTCACACAATATATATTCTTCACAATTATATATCGTCATGTGCTATAACTAACGAGTTAGTGTAAGTATATGATGCATCTCTGCCTAAGCTCTGAGTTATGAACAGGTAGAGATATTTAATTACAAATAAGACGATACATTGACCTGGTTTTAACGTCACAATGAACAGACAAGACATGACATATGCGGCTCTCACATAATCCGCCTGACATGAGCTAAATGCCCGATTAGAATCCAGATACCCGCATTATCCGGTTACTTTACATTATAATGTAATCCTATGCTTTGCTAAAATGTCGATATTTCAATATATTTATGTTTTATTGAAAATTTACATACATTTTATGATTTTTTACACACCATAGGTACTTTTAGAGTTTTAGGTACTAAGATTTATATCGATAGTATTTAATGCTGATTGCTTTCATGTTTAAACAATGTCGATATACTTACCAATACAAAAGCGCACGATAATAAGTACTCCTCTGAGTAGATTTTACTATGCCTCAAAGAATCAAATTATATTACAGTTGCTCAGAAACATATTGTGAGGTATTGCAGCATTGGTCTGAGTAGAGAGAAATTGAGTTGAGAACTGTAACTGAATAGAGAGAATTCTCTCTTATTTCAAAAATATGACTACGATTACTTACCTAATAAAAAAAAACAAAATCTTTATTCATGTAGGTCACAAAGTAACACTTATGAACGTCAAGATTACTGCTTCTACATTTACATTTACTGCCAGATTCGCAAAGCAATAGGTAGAGCCAGAGGAAGAACCTGGCAATAAAACTCATGGCCACTCTTTTCTAACCGCCATTTGACACAGTTTGATTAACATGATATTTGACCAATTATACAGTAATGAAATTTTACAAAAAAAAAGAACACAATAAAAGTTGTGTTCATTAAAATTACACTTACATAGTTCCTTTGAATTTATGTGAGAACAGTCGACTAAACTTACTTTGCCTTAAATTTAAATAATATTATATGCAACAATTGCTATAACAGCTATGAGCTGACCAGTCCCAACAGACGGCACCCGTTCACGGGTATGACACATATATCAGCCATCGCCTTACTCAACCGTATTGTAGGGAACAAGGTGACCAAATCCTTTCAAAATTATGAAGAAGTCTACATAGTATACACACAATAACAAAGTCAAATTACATATAATTATGTATTATATATATTATAATTTACATATCTAAAAAAATATTTAGTTAAACCATAAATACTTGATACAATTTATTTGCTTTTAAATTAATATATAATTATATTTAATATATAATTTTCTAAATTAATAACCAAATAAATTATTCCCCATTCTAAGTGGCTATTAGCTAAAATACCCTTCGGACATTTTGTGCTCACACATGTTACGTATTTTAACAGAAAAGTTTATTTTGTGTTTTGTTATTCGACAAAATTTAAATAGAAATAACACCACATGCCCGTCTCATGCCCCGGGCCCCTCGAAATTTGTTTGTCTTAGTCCCACAGATAACAAAGAATATCC
Organism: Thumatha senex; assembly: GCA_948477245.1. Classification (NCBI taxonomy): domain Eukaryota; kingdom Metazoa; phylum Arthropoda; class Insecta; order Lepidoptera; family Erebidae; genus Thumatha; species Thumatha senex. The sequence continues at coordinate 13,894,237 of OX419735.1, forward strand.
TCGACCGTTCTGTGAGAAATTATTTGTTTCGCTTTTTATGAATAATATTTTTTTTACTGCCGTTGTTGTTTCTCTGTCTAAACTGTGAAGTAATTATGTTTATTATATGAAGCAATAGTACGGATCAGAAATAATAGTAAAGAGCATATGACTTACATTAGAAACGATGGGGTTCTCTGGCTTACTTCGTAAAACAAATAACGTGCCCTACACTACCGTAGCAAAGGAAACAGACGACTCTAAACCGAAACCAATGTCAAAACTGGAAGTGGTAAAAACTTTAAAATCGCTTATGCACATCGTTATTCATGGTAACCATTTGTCTCTATCTCTTATGATTCCTAAGAAATTGATAGGTACTGAAAGATAAACGGACATACATATTCATGTTATCTTGACTCGAATGCCGAAAACCGTTTGTCTTTAACTTTTATAGTTCCTGAGAAATAGATGGGTACAGACTAATGGACAACTGAGCCGTTTTATATATTTTTTTTCACGATTTCGGTTTGGAAATCTAAAAACTGTAGCTTATCAGTCAAAGTTAACATTGTTTTGCATTTCGCGGAGCACCCGGTGTTGGACAGGTAGGTAGGGACCATGTGGTTTTGTCGGTTTGTAGTTTGAAAACGTTGTTCTGCAAAATTAAAGTGACAGGTTAACATGCAAATTTGAACAACATGTCAAAAATCGAAATTGATTCAACTAGTATTTTACTAACAAGGAACATTACTCGCTCCCTCACTCGCTCCTTAATATACTCGAAAGTAATATTATCTCCGTTTTTGCGTTAAGGATCAAATTAATAAACATATATATTGTTTTGGAACATTATCACACATCGCCATCTAACCCAAAATAAGCCAACATAAGCTGTGTAACACACAGTTCTGATGACAAAACAATCTAATACACATTTGCGGATCACACAAATATTGTTTCGACTCAGTTTATCAACCCCTAACCCCAGACCACGGCAATTGCATATACTTACCTACCACTGCTACCAAGGCAGCTGGGTTAAAATATCGCAGAGAACTGTTTCCAGGATTGATTGCCTCACTAGTTATGTATGTATTGAAACTTCTTTGATTTACGACCTTTCCATTTGTAACTTTGTTTGCGACAATTGGAACGATCTGTGTTATAATTTGATTACTTATAAATATTAGTGAATGAATGATATGAACAAAGTGACACTTTTTGGACACATAAAAGAGACATTTCAGAGCAGATAATTCAAGACAAATATTCAAAATAATTTAATTCTAGTTAAAGATATCAAACATAAAAAAGTTTGTTTATCTCACATGAATTGACATTGAATTTTATATATGTAGATTATTAATCTATAAAATATATATTATTTCTACAGATCGTCTCGATCCGTGCGAGCTTCGTACAGTCGTGTTATATACATACACGTTAAGCAAACGCTCGCCCGTGCTCGGTGAAGTTCGTGTGAGCTCGGGTGTTTTTTTCGTAACTTTATTTCTTGATTCGGTCGCCGCGCTCAAGGCCCGCGATAGAAACTATGCAATAGCTTAAAAAATATAAACAGGTAAATAGCTGTCTTAATTTTATTAAAATACAAAAATACATTTATATCTAGTGTGTTAAGATGACCCTCCAAAGCATCGCCCATGGAATATTTCGACCTCCCGTCGCACCTATTTAATTCCATCTTATATATAAATATGAATTGATTTGCGTTAGTCTCGCTAAAACTCGAGTATGGCCGGACCGAATTGGCAAATTTTGGTCTTGAAATGTTGGTAACGGTTCAGGGTAGGTTTAAACAATTAGAAATAAACATAATAAATAAAGCAAAAACTAAATATGACCAAATAATATTTCAATACAAAATGTTCCTGCCTGTGAAATTTATGTGTTCTTTGAGTCTCTTTTGTTTTTTGTTTAGAAATTTAAAAATAGAGTCACTTGGTTGTCAAATATTTATCGATGTGTTTTTCATATAAGGTTTCATAGCTATAGTATGAGGTCCTGATCTCTTTGGTCTATTTGGTTGGAATACAAAATAGATTTGCTTCAGAAATAAAAAGTTTGAAGAAATAAAAAATATTGTGTCAGTTGGTTGCCGAAAAAGGCCGAATACGTGAGTTTGTCACCAAATTCCTATACGACGGGACCAATTTAATTTTGTGTGTATATTTTAATGGGTTACTGGATTGTTTTAAAATACAATTGTCTCCGGTCGACGGCGCTGCTGTCAGTATGTCACCAAATTTGCTGTACAAGAGAAACATACATATTATTTTAACACCAACTGTAGATTCATTACAATGATTTTGTTATTTTTTTATTCCACTGAGGTGGCGAACGTGGTCACTGTAGCCTATAGAAGTTTGTAGCGTCGAAGGGGCCGCACTCGTGTTACAGACCAGATAAAAATCTTCTAAGACTCCTTTTGAAAAACTTACGTGAAGCTCTTTTTATACAACTGAGATGGCAGGCGGCCCACCTGATGTAAAGTGGTCACCGTAGCCTTTGGACGTTTGCAACACAAGAGGTGCGGCACTCGCCCATCCGACCCTGTAGAAACCTTCTAAAAACCTCTCTGAAGAACCCCATACTGTAGATGTTCGGGAAAACCGGGAGCTCATTCAAGAACCCCATAACGTAGATGTTCGGGGAAACCGGGAACTCATCCAACAATCTAAACGTATGCGAAAGAAACCCCCTTTCGGACCTAATCGTATACGAGACTCCGGATGCAAAGTTGCTATGGCGAGCGGTGCATGGATAAGAAGTAGCCATAGGCATCATATCAAACAATTCTCCCGGAGAAAAGCTGCTTTTCCTGCTTTAAAACTCAACTAATAAATAAAAACAACATGTATTATATGTATCAGTATATTTGTTAATAACGGGGCTAAACGCGGTTATTCCACATACCTTTGGTGCCTGACGTTTCGACCAGGTTGCACCGGCCGTGGTCACAGGCTGACTGGCTCAGCGGCGCACGCCCTCCGTCGCAGAACATTTACTTGAAGCAGGCACTAATCATTGGATTGAATTTCATCACACGCAAGTCCTCTCTACTGAACGGCACTATTATGCAAGAGTTGTACGTGAAGCGATTGAGATTAAAAAACATGAAACATTCAATCGGGAAGAGGGGTTTAAATTATCAGGAGCGTGGAATCCAGTGATTAGTAACATAAAATCTCGCTTTTGTGCACAGTCGGGTAAACATCAGAATAGGCGCGCGTCGGTTAGCTTACAGAATAGGGACACCGTGAGTGTAGTGTGTGACGGTACGTGGAGAAAAAGTAACATCAAGAATAACGAAGATGTGCGGGTGGATGGAGAAACTTCTACCACGCGTACTCGACGACGGAGGGCGTGCGCCGCTGAGCCAGTCAGCCTGTGACCACGGCCGGTGCAACCTGGTCGAAACGTCAGGCACCAAAGGTATGTGGAATAACCGCGTTTAGCCCCGTTATTAACAAATATACTGATAGTATGCAACGCGATAGTTTAAAAGTTAGTATGTATTATATGTAATTGAAAGGCGGTAGGAAGTCCGCAGGGTCATCTAGTCGCTTATAAATTCTACAATGATGCATAAAAATTTCCCGATTTGTCGACATTTATGACTACTGCTCTGCTCCCCAGTGTAGTAGCGTAATGATATAGGCCTATAGCCTTCCTCGATGAATGGGCTATCTAACACAAAAAGATTTTTTTCAAATCCAACCAGTAGTTCCTGAGATTAGTGCGTTCAACCAAACCAACAAACAAACAAGCTCTTCAGCTTTATTATGTTAGTATAGATTATGTTCACTATACTTGTTTAAGTCTGTTATAAGTGTTCAAAGCATATCTTACCTACAAAACGAAAAAGGTCTCCCTATTCTTTGAAGTAAAGACAATATTTTGATACTCTTTTAAAATAAAAGCGATCTGTATAAATAAAATAAACTAATAATAATTATTGTAACTCTGTAAAACGTTGGAAGTGGACTTAATAGCGGTACTTCCGGAGTGCGCCCGCGCGCCCCTAGCCACGAAACTTCAATTTCCGCTCGAAAGCTGATTTTCCTTTTATGACAGTAACACTGATTATATTTATTTACTTTTAATGGAGATACTTTAAATATTTTCTTAAATACTTTTAAAATTTCAAGGAAATTTCTTTTCTTCTTCACCTCATTGATCAAAAGCTTACGATTGCGCCGCTACGTTCGCTTTTGAATAGAATTAATTAATTTCCAAAAAAAAAACTTATTTTCATAAAATATTGAATTAATTTAGAAAAAAATCTGTTTTTTTTATGTTTACCTCACATCTTAATTGCTAAGATAAATGATGGAAAAATTGACCTAACTGATATGATTTCCTTTAAATTGTATGAAAATTGATCACAATACTGGTTAAACATTGAATTCTGATATAAGCTGATTATAAAAAAGAAAAGTGGCAATGGAATTTTAAATTTTCGCGTTGCATACTATCAGTATATTTGTTAATAACGGGGCTAAACGCGGTTATTCCACATACCTTTGGTGCCTGACGTTTCGACCAGGTTGCACCGGCCGTGGTCACAGGCTGACTGGCTCAGCGGCGCACGCCCTCCGTCGTCGAGTACGCGTGGTAGAAGTTTCTCCATCCACCCGCACATCTTCGTTATTCTTGATGTTACTTTTTCTCCACGTACCGTCACACACTACACTCACGGTGTCCCTATTCTGTAAGCTAACCGACGCGCGCCTATTCTGATGTTTACCCGACTGTGCACAAAAGCGAGATTTTATGTTACTAATCACTGGATTCCACGCTCCTGATAATTTAAACCCCTCTTCCCGATTGAATGTTTCATGTTTTTTAATCTCAATCGCTTCACGTACAACTCTTGCATAATAGTGCCGTTCAGTAGAGAGGACTTGCGTGTGATGAAATTCAATCCAATGATTAGTGCCTGCTTCAAGTAAATGTTCTGCGATCGCGGATTTACTGGTGTTGCATTTCTTTACAGCTGCGATATGTATGTGTCAGGCACCAAAGGTATGTGGAATAACCGCGTTTAGCCCCGTTATTAACAAATATACTGAATTTTAAATTTGTCATTATTAAGGTACTATATTTTATTCACGATGTATCCCTGACTAGTCAGAGATGACAGATCGCCAGGTTTTACGCTATGCAAACTTCTTTCGCTTCTTGCAGATTCATCAAGCGCTTCATACATGAACGTCTGGGTAGACGAGTACTTTTGACTTTTCCGTTTTTGATAAAGAGTGAAGTCATTTTTTTCCATATATACATCTTCTCTCTAGTTGGAACTGGAAATCTGTTCTAGATTTGTAAACCAAGTTTCAACGTCAGAGCACCCAGCGTCCTCTATATTAAAGTGACTAGCAGTATAATCTCACCTTCCATTCTAGAAAACGTTTCCAGTTCCCCAGTGCCGCATACAGAGTCCTCTATAGCCCTGTAGAAAACGATGGAACACGTTAAATCATTTTTTACTTGAATGGGGTTCCCACACGTACTTCACACCCCTCAAAGCAATCGGTGACATTATTTTGTCGTAATGAAACTGTTACATCTTGCACCTTAAAATAGAAATTTCAATTAGACCATTGTGTTTCATTCATTAAAGATATGTAATTTGTATTACACCCTCTTCTATTAGTAGATAGCTTGTAACAAATTACCAAGTAATTATTACTTTTACGTTTTGGAAGCCATACAGATAGACGATATCGTTTTAGTGTTGAGTTTCTCTCATCACTATTAGGCGTGAATTAATCAACAAACACATCTATTGTAAGTTATGTACCTACTTATCAATGCGTATGTGCTATAAACTTTCTTTTCTACACAAAAGTCAATATTGATTTCTTAAAGCAACCAACAAGACATATTATACCCATATTAAGTTTTTTTAAATATTCGCTTAAAAGTCTACACCGAGCTTGTTACTCGGCAAAATACCAGTTAAGAATTTCTTCGATCAAGCATTGGAATTAATCAGAAGAAAAATTTAACAAATTAAAAAGAGTAAATTCGCTTTACTACTTTGCGAATCGAGAAATCAGGAAAGCAACTAGACTTACATTCAATAGAAAAGGGAAGCGAATATAGTATCATCGTCCTTGACATACTTCGAATCCCCGGGACATCAATTTAATTCCGTCCTTTATTAATTTACTTAAAAAACTTAACTTAACTTAACTATCTTCACGCTGTATCCCTGACGGGGTAGTCAGAGAGGAACATTAATTTACAATAATGTAAAATGTATTGCCCGATTGATTACTGCTCCACTCATCTCGGGTAGGAGGTTGTTAAAATATAGCTTGCTCAATAATTCAATGCAAATTATTTTTTCTAATCGAATCATGACCTAGTCCTGGAGATACCTTTTTTTTTTTCATTAGTATAGATTACGAATCTTATGCGAGTCAGGTTCGATTTTAGTAATTATGAACTGCAAAAACTCCTATAATAACGATTTAGGTTTTACATTTTCTGTTCATATTCCTTACTGACAATTGACAAGCTTTATTGCTACGAGTATGAATCAAAAAATTAATAGTTTTTTTCATTTCTCTACGCCGTTTTCCTCACCTGTTCAGTTCGGCGTATTTCTAAAGTAAATGAAACTATTAGCTAAGTAAAAGTCCATGTGATGTCATTATAAAATAAGAACATCAACACACATTATAAAATAACAACAACAAAATATATATATATATATATATATATATATATATATATATATAAGCTATATATAAGCTATATATTCTATATGCTAATCGTATAATATACGGTGAAATACCAGCCAAAACAAACACAAAATAAAACACTGTCAATTGTATTACTTACAAAAAATAATATCCGATAGTTTTGTTATAACCAGAAAGTATCAGAAATGAGAGCGTAAGAAAGCAAAACGAAAATACAAGCTAGTTATTAATTATAACTTCTAGTATTTAGTTTAAACGACAGAGTTTTCAGAAGAGACAACCAGTTAAAGACATTGTGGAGCAATACAGTCCCGGTACAAATATAAATCTGTCGTGAGATCGTGTATTAATCGTCGTATTTGATGAATAAATTTACTTTTGTTTGAGTTTGCTTTTGCGTTATTTATTCAGTAGGACGACCCCGGGCCAGGGGTGAAATGCTTCTGTGTTTACATAACATTTTCGTGCCAGCGATTCCGTCGACGGTACCGTGATACCAAGGATATTCCACGAACTTGAATTTATCAAGTGTTTATTTTGCACTCTGTTTTTGCGACTTGTTTTCGTTGGTAAAAGGTAAAATTTGAAAAGGTGCATGGTTGGCTGTCGTAGAAACGTATCGGTACTAGGTCCAAATTTGAGTTTATTAATTTTGATAATGGTCAGCGTGTCAAGTGTACCGAGTAGGGTCGGGTGGCTTGATAATTTATGTGTTTTTGAGGGAAATAAGGAATTGAATTGGGGTCGAATGTCAATCTACTTATCATAACTATTGTAACTTTCTTATCTTATTTATGATCCTAAAAACCCCTAATTCCAATGCATAGTTATGTGGTTCGTAAATGTTTTTTAACTCACGCTATACAATAATCACAAATGTCAAAAGCATAGGAAGGAATAGGTACCTGTTAAATATCTACAAAAAAATTGGTATTAACTGACACAGAGTATTTTGGGATTTTGGATCATGTAGGATTTTTTAATCCCTAACCTGTAAAAGGCTCTCTCACTACTACTATGTCTCTTTACACCTTTTCTTTTACGTGTGGGTATCCTCATGCAAGCTATGGCCGAACTCCTACTGACTAAAACCACACGGCATTTTTCTATCTGCCTATGGCCGGGGGTGCTAGGTGAGCCCGGCCATAGTGAGGAAGGATAACCCCAGGGCTCCCGACAGACTTTGTCCACTAAAGCGGTCTCGCCTCATGGGGTTGTGGCATTTTCGCACTTTTTTGGGAGACTTCGGATATTATATACTTGGGCACGCGTGTAGCTCTTACAACACGTCACGCTGTAGGTCTAGGTCCTGCTTCTATAAAAGGCGAGAATGGAGGACCTACTTAATTCCCAGGTCTCTCGCTTTGAAAACGAGTCATAAAGGCAGGTAGTCTTGGGCGGAGACAAGTCTGAAGCGAGAGCGGCTTGGGAGGGAAAACTTTCTCCTACTCCCTCGCCGCCTCATTTTCCGCTGTATACCTGCAGTAAAATAGTAGTAGTAGTAGAATCTTATTTTAATCTCATTTTATAATATTTTGTAGAAATCAACGTATACAACTCGACTCGACTTAGTGCAATAATATTGCGCTTCAATTTATACACAAAATTGTGGGTGGTTTCACCAGATATTAGAACTGATCGAAATACTCGAGGTATACGTTACATAGGCTGCCTGTTGCGTGGGCAAATGATTTACGGTCATCGATCGTACGACAATAGGTGTGCATACCCTACGCGAATAGTGCGAAATCTACCCACACGTGTGCGCTTCATGTCACTTATAAACTATCCAGCTACACTACACGAGCCTTTTTAAGTGACTGCAAAAATAGAATGTAATATTATTTAAGTGTATAGCCCTGGAAATTTTGTAGAATCTTTTTTAATTTAGAACCTGGTGCTTCTCGTGTATTTTCATTATAATTTGATGAAAATCTGACCAGTAGTGTTCGAGACATCCTTAATAATGAGTATTTAATTTACTACGACTACATTGCTGATGTTCTCATTTTATTAGTTACCTGTCAATAAAAATGTGCATAAATTTTATATAGGATGGTTTGAAAGAGCAAAGTAGCATTTGAGGTCCCATTGTAATCTGACTATGTTGAGATGAAGAACATCGGAGATATCCAAGGAACTCTTCAATAACCAATTAAAAATAATATAGAATACTGTGAACGTGAATGTATGTACTCGTATTGTATTCACCATGAGAAAATTAAAACACATGTAATATATATAAATAAAATAAATATCCATCACGCCTTATCCCCGAAGGGGTGGCAGAGGCATATTATATGCCCACTTTTCACCGTGTGGATTCCTGTCCCACGTAATAGGTGATGAGCCCATAGCCATGTTGAAATAGACAGACGCAGGTTGTGGCTACGTGCTGTTGAAAATTTTCAAACCGCCCATAAGGCCTTCAACCAGGCTTAACGACTGCCATTTTACTGGCAACCGGGACCAACGACTTAACGTGCCTTCCGAAGCACGAAAACACTCGCAAATGTAAATGCCACAAAGTGGTCACCCATCCGAGGACAAGCCATAGTAAAAGTTGCGTAACTCAGTGATCGTTTACAGAACACTGAGACCGCGGGGCCACGAGCGCTTCACTTTATGTAATATATATGCCAATAATAAGGGAAGGCTATCTATAACATTATGTACGAAGGATATCGACCAAATACAATTTCATACCAATTCAGTAAAACTCCTTGAAAAAATTAAATACAGAACATATTAAAAGTTTATGCAGTGGGAACGTGACTTTGTATAACTTTGCTCTCAGTGAAGCAAATCCATAGAAGCTTGCAACACAATGTGCAAGCTAGCTTTAACTGGATTCCACGACATCACACTTTATACTTCTCTAAGAAAATAAAATTATGTCACAGAAAACAACACAGCACTGCCGTAAATAACCTCACATATTTACATATTACATTCTGGCAACAGAACAAAATCACATTTCCTGTGTACTAGACAATGAATACGTTTCCATAAATAATTAATTAGTTATACACAATAAATAAACTGGGAAATTGTAATTTACTCTAAAAAATATGGGAAAGGTTGGGCGGCCAAATGACTTACACCATAAGCTTGCTGTATATTATTTTCTAAAACTAGTGTATTTATCTCGTTTTAAGTGCGTGAGTTGTGGTTTCTTGGACATAAAAGTTGTGTTAACGGGCTATATTGAAAGATAGTGATATATATGCAGTGAAATGCGATTTTCCATCTTACCGCGTAAACTCCACTGAATACCTCAATATAACAACTACCATTATACTGGGATGAGACTGAGCTTGACTTTAAACTAGACTTGACTAAAACGAAGAGGACGGGGTCATTTTAGATAATAAGAAGATTGAAGAAATATGAATTAATTAAGATATGGCTAAAAGGTGTTAGTAACCAGGCCATAAAGTAATTACAAAAAAATAAAACAAATATGTAATAATAACAAATTACAACACCCATTTCGCATTCAAAATTAAGAAACACTCTTACTGTAATGAACGAACGGAGTCGCCATTAAAATAGCGGATCATAAATAATTCAAGCGCAGGTTTGGCGACGTTTCAAGACATTTCCACATTAAATTTCATGAGAGGTTCATTTTTCCGGTGAACGACGCGTGCGATCGTGCACTGATTCACTGACTATCCAACCAACCTAACCATAGGATTACGGAGTAATTGAGCATTTATCCATTTATCGGATTCAATGACTCGGCAACCATTTTGTTTCATTTTAGAAGCAAATTCTATACGAAAACAGACCTAAACAATGTTATTTTTAACTTTCACCGATTTTGTACAAACAATGCACAATTCTCAAACAATTTCTGACTTAAGTATTTCCAGTCGTGGTAGAAGAAATCTTATTTATTCGTTTTATGTCGTCGCCTTACCCGCCGGGAGCGGTGACAGGGAGTGCACTTGGTTGCTTTTTTTTCCTTTAAGAGAGTACAAACCAAAGTCTACAAGTTATAAACGTTGATTTATATGTTAATGGTCTGTTCAGATACTGTAGAAGATTTTTGTTTGAGTCTTTTGTTGTATCTTTAGGGTGGGAAGCTACTTCATAACCGAGGGTTCGGTTCGGCGACAATGTGAAAACGGTCATCCATCATTTTAGTATCAAAATTTGAAGTTGACATAAAGTGTATGAGAATAATGATTGATGCGTCGGCGTCTACCCCAAAGCTATTGACGTTTACCACAACTAAAGTATTAATTGAATCAACTTACATGATTAAGTACGAAGAATGTTACGAGCTAAAATGCCCATCTCTATTTTTATTTTATAGTAATGCCCTCGGTTTTGTCGGCAGGGCGAAGATTTTCTCCCACAGGAACATGTTACTTGAATAAAAAGTTGACTATAGCACTTAAAAATGAGACACCTTTCTAACAGACAAAGATTTTTCAAAATCGAGTCAGTAGATCCAGAGAATATATCCCTACAACCTCACAACTTTACCTCTTTATAATAGTAGTATAGATATATTTCTTACATTGTTTTACATAAACACATTCCAGTAGCCGGTTTCTAACCCATATATGACAATAAAAAGAGCCCATACATACATACATACATACATATTGTCACGCCTTTATCCCCGAAGGGGCAGAGGCATATTAAACGCCCACATTTCACCGTATGCCTTTTTGTCCCACGTAACAGATGGTGAGCCCATTGCCATGTTGAAATGGACAGGCGCAGGCTGCGGCGACCTGCTGTTAAATTTTTTTAAGCCGCCCATAAGGCCTTCAACTTGGCTTAACGACTGCCGTTTTATTGGCAACCGGGACCAACGGTTTAACGTACCTTCCGAAGCAGGGAACTGGGGTGGGTCTAAAGGGCCGAATAAATTTAATAAAATAAAATGTGTCTATTTTAGATGTTAAATTTGGAAGAACTTTTGAACCCGTTGCCTTTTTAGTGAGGTGGTAACAAAAAGGCTAAAAGGTCTTATGTGCTAGACACTATATACCACGACCAATTAAAGTCCTGGTAGTCTCGGACTCTAAAAAGAGCCCATAATAATAAAAATAACCCTCCGCCACAAAATCAATTCCATAAAAATGTATTTAACATTTTTACAACTAATATTTCTATATTTTTTATCCTTACGAGGTCACACCATCTGTGGTTACTTTGCTTTCGAAAATTGAGGTTGTAAATTCACGTATCGGTGAAAATTGAATAACCCACATGACCATTAAAAAAAATATCCGGCAATAAAACGGTATGAAGTCTTAATACGACCGCGTATATCCCCAAACAAGTAAATATATTTATAGAATAGAAGGCGATAGCTTAAAAGGTTAATATGATGTTTCACTCGCTCCAATTAACTAACGAGCGACGGCCATTATTTAATTACCACTTTTAAGGTATTAAATAATTAGGTAATCCGTTTTATACAATACACATAAACCTTTCCTACTGTTATTTTCACTTACTTCTAATGTTTTCACACACGCTATATCCTTATTAACAAATTTTATTAATGATTTCGTAACGAAATAACAACTAAAACCTTTTGTACGTAAAAACAAACAATACGAAAGTTTATGAAAAAGCTTAGTTATTTGTTAAAACGGGGTTAATTACTTACTGTGGTTATTAATTTCAGAGTTAAAATTATATACTACTAAAGTGTCAGACTAGCATACTAATAGCCTATATTATACTTCTAAGCCTCTTTTTTTTCTAGGAAGAACCCCATACTTAAGACGCTTGGAAAAGTCGAGTTTCTGCAGTCAACATTGAGGATTTGTTTTTATCCCTCTCATATTTATTTTCAAGTAAAAGATTGGAAAGCGAACCCTAAACGAAGTGATCAGATGGTTTCGGTTGGCACTGGGATTACTGCTCGAGTTATGATGGAATATTCATTAATATTGGTTGTTATTAAATTGCAATGGTTAGATCGTTACTTTCAGAAATAGCATTTTTAAAAATAACTGTACTTATAATTAGATTTTTTGTACAATTTGAACAATTTTGTGCTCAATGACATCCGAAATACATACAATATGTGCTAACCTTTGAAAATACCGTAAGGCGTGACCAGTCAGGTTTATAATATTTATAATATATAATAATAGTTTATTGTCTCAAAAATAAGGTATACGCTTGTGTTTAAGTAATAAATAAGTGGAACAGTACAAGTGTTTTAGTTCAAGATGTGTAGCAAGTTCCACCAAGTGCCATCAATCAACAGTGTAAACAGTATAATATGATTTACCTGTCATATAATAATATGTAAAATGAATAAATAATATAGCTTTAATCCTCACTACTACAAAAGGCACTCATATCCATAAACCATTTAGTTACTATTGTTAAAGCTTATACCTACTCAAAATAATAAGTACGTAGTGTGTCGTTGTAAACCTTAATGAAAATAACTAAAATACTTCTAAAGTTAACTAAATATGTACTTCTGCGAAAAGTTCTCCACCGCATACAGAACGTGTTCGTTTGCTCTTACAGTCATTAGATGAAATGTACCAAATACCGTGCGGAAAATTTCCACGAATCCATTACTTGGTGTGGAACGGGGAGATTGCAAATTCACGTGTGGCTGAAAAACTGGTTAAGTCATTTGTTTAGTGACTTGCATTGTGACTGTGCCGTATGTTAATGGAAGTAGCGCTTAAGTTACTAACATGATGACCAAGCTCCTACGTAATTCACTTAATGCAAACTTTTTCAGTATAATCTAGCATAGTTGTTGGTTGACATTTCGGCTAATGATTAGAGGGAGTTTACAAGACTCATCGACCTTTGTTCTGTAGCGTGTAGAAATTCCTGACTTTGTATATGTCATGAAATGAGAAGGTGAATTAAGAATTTTGTGACACATGGACTCGCAGAAGGATGAGGTGATCCCGTCCGATGTAACCTGATTAAAACATTTGGCAACTATAATATTTTTTATACCACTAAGTTGACAGCACGCATACGTTTACAATGCACTCGCTTGTTGACCCAAAATTTTATAAAACAACTGTATTTAGCTCCATAAAAATTAATATACTGACAAAATCGACTGACCGCAAGACGCGTATGACTAGGGAACCTACTACTTTTATGCGATTGAAAGGAATCTCTGAAATCTATACAGCTTTGGCTATCATTAATAACGAGTCTAGGAAGAAATACACAACAAAATTAAAAATTCTAATTTTGATCAAAGCTGCAAATTGGACATTTTGCGACCACAGGACATTTTGAGAATTGTACATTCTACGTTTAAACGACAGGATATACTGTTAGTAGAAAATTGCTTACCAATCAAGTAAATGTCATCCTCCAGGCCACACAGTCTATGGAGTTAAGTAAATTAATAATTAATATCCGTACAATTCAATTATTGTTTTTTTTCCATAAGTTCTTTACGGACTTTTTAATATTTGTTAACCTTAATTTGTTTAATCCTCACCCACTCGTCATTAATTCCCCCATACATAAACAAACACGTTTCAAGAATTTAGTTAATTGTTTTCATGACTGTCGTTACGTGGTTGGATGACTTGGCTTTTTTATAATAGTCATATTGATTTAATTCTACCCTAATACGTGTTATTCCTATGGTTATTTGGATATTATAAACTCATTTTATAATAATTTAGACAAATGAAAGGTATCAATATATCTATATGTCGTTTTTATTCAAAATTATATTTTTATGACTTTGATCTTCTTGAGTTCACTGCCTTGATGTGTCAGTGGTAAGTGTATGCATATCAGTTGTCTAGATCTCTGGTATTTCTTAGCACCTTATTTAGAGCATAACAATTTTCCATCTACTCAAAGCGTACCATTTTCTACAATTTCATTATAAATAAATAGATATGTTGAACTATAAAAGTCGGCACAGCCTGCAGAGATTGTGATTGATATATTCATTAGTCCACTTGACTTTCTATATACAATTGTCGAGTGTCACCGGTCGATCCAACCCGCCTGATGGGATGACCGCAATGAGGAATACTATAAGGCCCCCATGGGTTTACTACTTTTTAAACACAACCCGGATTTACCAGCCCTATTACACTAATTACGTTTTGAATTTAGAACGCCCATGTTTATTTATACTGTTTGTTTTTGTTCAAGCTTTATGGCTCTTATAAAAGTTCTTAAAAGTGTTCAAATTGACTCATCTCGGTTAATCCAGTAATAGTTATAAACAACATGGTTGTTAATTGACTTAAAATCAACTAATTAATAATATCAAGTTTTAATTGTGCTATAAAATCAAAATTAACGCACTACTGTGTTGGGTATTTATACGAGTTTATCTGATTTCACTTGAAACAAGTTTCACGAAAGCTTTTTATACTCAGAAAGTAAATAATTTCGAGTAATATTTAGTAACTGTTGTGTAAGCACCATACTATTTATGTTTTGTAATACTTTATGTATTTTCTGGTGTTATCTCCAGACTATTATCGTAACGAGTTATTACTTTATTATGCATTTGAACTAATTTTGGTATTGCTATTAGAATTTATAAATAACTGTAAATAATTAACTAAACATACAGGGTGTGTATCTCTTAAAACATCGGGGTTAGAGCTGTAATAAATCCAGGCCCATTATTACACTATTTCGTAATAGGATCGTAAACTTCTGTAAAATTATTACCTGACTTTTACTGGTTTGCTTTGATGACTATTTTATTTACCTACTGACTACTTTTTCTCCTAACAATCGTCGATTTGAGAACATTATTTCCTGGGTAACATTTTATTGGATGTAAATCTGTTGTAAAATGTATTCCAAACTAATTCTGTTTACATAGCCAAGTTTCGGTAGATTTTCTCTTATGTTAAAATTTTTGTAAGCATACTTTATTTTATTTTCAAATAATAAGCTATCAACTGTCATCATATTTTTAAGTTAATATCATTTAAACTATTTTATCAGTTTGTGTGATCGTAGACGATTTCGTTTTGACATATCATTAAACTCAGAATTATTTACACCTACGGAAAAGTGTGCAGGTTATTATAGGTTGTTGCTATTTTCTATAATTCTTACTTATTTAATTATCCATACTTAGATATAAAGCTAAAGAGTTTGTTTGTATGTTGAAAAAAATATTATGGGTTGTAATAGAATAGTTGGGAGAGAATAACTATTAGAAAAAAGAGGCAAATGTCAAGTTAAAAACAAGAGCTTCAGATGTAACAGAATCAATTTGAAATTAAACCGAAATTTCCGAAAATAATAGCAACATTGCTATCATTAAATGCAAATGACCTATAATAAACAAAAATAATAACAAAATTGCTGTCAATAAATCGTAAAAATAGTTTTATTAATTTGAAAATGTACACCAACTCTCCTGGCTATAAATTATCATATAGAATCGACAGATTGAAGCCAAAGGTCGTCCGTATGCTTTACAAGTCAAATATCTGTTACGATACCGTTATCTAAATGTGTACGACCCTTTATAAAGAACTTATGAATCATTTATTACAGCTCACACAGCTCTCAGTTTTGGTATCGGTCGTACTCAGTGATATGGTAATGAATGAGCGTTTAATTTTAAAAGTGCTTCAATTCATCATTACGTTGTGTAATCTATATCAATATTGATATTTAAAGCTTTTTTATCCAGTACATTTATTTTAAAGTGAAATTGTTGTATTTTTATACCATTATGATAATTTAATAATTTTGTAACAATTTATCAAAGCTTCTACATTAAATGTTTTCTATAATTAATACTACCTATTTTCATAATACAGTGACTTTCAGTCCTGTATTGTTAAATTCCGTTTTGGACATAACATTTACTTACAAAACATAACCTGAGTCAATTTTAATTTGTAAATGCCATTTTTTTAGACTTGTATGATCATTACAACTGCTGAAAAATTATAACATAATTTAACAGGGAGGGAAAGACGATCGGACCCAAAATAGAATATCAAGTAATCAATTCGATGATATCTGAAATGAGGATCGAGTGAAATAGTATTAGAATATAATTTTTTGTAAATAAATATCATCATATATTTACAATACTTAGTATTCCAAGACGAATTGTTGTAGAATAAGAACAAAAGAATTGGTTCCTTTGAAAGCGTAGGTTTTTAAGTAGGCAGTTGAAACTGATGAATCTGCTGAGGTACGTTAAACCAAATAATTGCCACATTTTTTATGCCTAAACTGCAGATTTTGAGACCTTCCGTGGTTAAATAGGCAATTTGGTAGCTAATTTATCTATTATGACAAAAAAATATATTTTTACGTATTATATTGTACCTACTCATAAGTAAACAAAATAATAATTAAATGATAATGGTATTATGTTGCATGTCGATTATAAACTTATTTTATCTTAGTGATTTTTTCATTAGTGAAACTAGTTATAAAATGGAGACCAATGTAGCATAGATGTAGAAAAGAGTAATAGCCCAAAAAATCTGTAAGATCTCATAATTATTAGTTATTCAAATTGGTTGCATAATGCTGTACGTGAGGTATGCCACCAAATGAATTAATTTTCATACACTGGTTTATATCGTAAACTAATGTAAGCTTACAATGTTATTAGATCATTATTACTATTACATCACTTACTCTGTTATTACGGTGTGTTAATTAATAATTTGGAATTAGACTTAGTAAGCTTAGATTTAATATTTTGTAATAGACATTGACTTTGGTTTACTTAAATTCTGTAACTTTTTCCAATTATATGTTCCTACTCGTAGCTCGTAGCTGCTCTTAAACCCTAATTGGTCTGGGCTCTATTTCTATTTGGTCTCTAGAAGTAGATATGGTTTGGCTTAGGATTTTCAGCATCATTGGCGGCCACTAACATTCGGCCTCTCAATGCTGTTAGAACGCCTGGGGGCCAATTCTTCTATTTCAATCGCTTTAGAAAAGAATCACAAACGTTGCTCAATAGAAAGCCACCGGTATAATTTTGACTTTTATTCGTAGTCCACTATCATAATCGCACTCCAATAGACTTCTATCGGTCGGCCGATGAGTTCTACTAACACGTACCGCGCCAGTGGCCGCAAATGCAACTGACTAGTTGCATTTTTGATAGTCTACTAACATTTTGACCGCTAAAAACAGCGATTCTGGTTCTTGTCTACGGCTTGTCAATAGTAGACTCGGCCCCCTGGTTCGTGGCCTCGGCTGTTAGTCAGAAGGTGTACGGCAAAGAGAGACACTATACGCCCACATTTTACAAATTATTATTTTATTTTTATTATAAGTGATTACAGTTGAAATTTCTTTATTACATGAAAGCTAACGCCATTTAAATTTAAATATCATAATGTCTCATGCTATCCAAGCCACGATGGTTAAGTGTCTTGTTATTTCTCAGTTTAATTTTAATATGTAAATTTTATTAGGCATAATACAGACTAAAGTCTCGAATTGCAAATGAATGTAACATTCCGTTTTATAGGTTGGTTGCCAATTCGCCGACTCATTTCCTTAGAGTTGACGCAAATTTTTACTCAAGAAACTGACAGCTAAGGGTATTTTAGTGGCGATTTATTGGTCGCTTGTAATGTGATCAATATTAAATATCTGTTCAAACAACTGACGTGAGGTTACATTAATATTCCCACAATAAATAAGCCTGTCATATTTTTCAATTATATAATAACTATATGACTCCTACATGTGGCATACTTCGAACTCCCGTCGCAAATTTTTAATCCCCTCGTTTTTAAATTCTACAATCATGAATAATAATTTGCCTGATTTGCCGACTTTTATGACTACTGCTCCGCTCTCCAGGGTAGTAGCGTGATGATATATGGCCTATAGCCATTACTCGATAAATGGGCTATCTAACACAATAATATTTTGTTAATTTCGACTCTATGGTTTGAATGAATATATTGCACACCAGTAGAATCGTCGAACATTAACGGCGGTCATTTTTCAATTTTGATTGTGATTATCTCTTTTGTTTAAATTAAATAAATTGCTATTTAGAATCATAATAAGTTATTAGTGTCGCATATCATTGCAATCGTAATAATGCCAGAATTATGAATATGTGAAAAAATAAATCTAGCTTTA
Source organism: Thumatha senex (assembly GCA_948477245.1). Classification (NCBI taxonomy): domain Eukaryota; kingdom Metazoa; phylum Arthropoda; class Insecta; order Lepidoptera; family Erebidae; genus Thumatha; species Thumatha senex. Next base: position 13,913,052 of record OX419735.1, read on the forward strand.
TATTAATTTATTATGTTTTTGCAAAAAAGGAATGTTGGGATAGGGCGCCGCCGCAAAACGGCCGACTCCTGTGGCTAGTGGGCTAGGGCTGCCGTGTGTCGGGCCAGTACGGCCAAAGAAGTTAGCCCCAACCCGTATCCGCTTCGCACCGTGGAACATTGGCACGCTGACTGGGCGTGCGGTAGAGTTGGCCGAAGTACTCTCCAGGCGGAGGGTGGACGTTTCTATTATAAATATTGTATTCCTGCAGGAGACTCGGTGGAAGGGCAACAGAGCCCGGCCTTTGCAGAACGGCTACAAGCTGTATTACACGGGTGCGCCTGGTGGGGAGAACGGGGTGGCCGTGGTGCTCTCCGAGGCTGCAGAGCGGCATCTTGGAGGTGAAACACTGTAGCGACCGGCTTATGATCGTGATGGTGCTTATCGATGGGATTATTACCTACCTGATAAGTGCCTACGCGCCACAGGCCGGTTGTAGCGGCGCCGAAAAGATGTCGTTTTGAAGCCAACTCGAGGGAGTGCTTCGGAGCATTCCATCGTCACAGGGAATCCTTTTGGGCGGCAACCTAAACGGTCATGTGGGTGAGAGGTGTAAGGAGTTTGAGCGTGTTCATGGTGGCTTTGGATACGGTACCCGCAACGCTGAAGGAGCTACTATCCTCAGAACGTGTGCGGCTGCCGATCTGGTCATTGTAAACACGTATTTCAAAAAGAAGTGCGAACATCTCCTCACCTACAAGAGCGGGAGGCGTACAACTCAGATCGATTTCCTACTCACTAGGCGACACAGCATCGGCAAGGTGGCCACCTTGCCGACTGCAAGGTCATACCCGGAGATAGTCTTACTGCACAACACCGTCTCCTTGTCATGGACCTCTGCGTGAAGCCCAAAGGCAAACGCATCGAGCAGTGCCAGCGCCGCATCAGATGGTGGTTGCTTGATGAAACTAAGTCCCAGGAGTTCGTCTCAGCTGTCGGTGACAAGTGCACCGACACTGAAGGCGAACCAGTTCAAGATTACTACAGTGTACTTTCCAGGGTCAAAGCGGCACAGGATATATCCAAGTGTTGCTGTGTAAACCGCGGTATAAAGGTGATGTCCCACACCATGAAGATCTTCGAGAGGATTATAGACTCTCGGATCCGGCAGGAGTGTACTCTCTCGGATTGTCAATATGGGTTTCGCCCTGGTCATGGGACTACGGACCCTGTTTTTGCCCTGAGGGTTGTCGCAGAGAAATACAGGTCAAAGAACACGCCTCTGCACTGTTTGTTTCTAGACATGCAGAAGGCCTTCGACTGCGGTCCAAATGGGGTTCCAGAGGTCTATATTGACACTATCCGGGACATGTACTGTGACTCCGATTCCATGGTTCGGACTGTTGTTGGCGACACGAAACCCTTCCCCATCACCATCGGAGTACACCAGGGTCCTTAGTCCGCTTCTGTTCAGTGTAATATTAGACGAATTGTCGAACAGCATCAGAAACTCGCATGAGCAGCCTTCATGGTCTCTCATGTATGCTGACGATATTGCGCTGGCAGACGCGGACAGGGGCAGATTGGTGCGACGTGTAAAGGCGTGGGAGGAGACGCTTGAGAACGGTGGTCTGAAACTAAATGTGGCGAAGACCGAGTACTTGGCACAAAACTCGACAGATCCCACATCCGTCCGCATAGGCGGTGATTTGGTCGAGCGCACGGACCAGGTTAAATACCTGGAATCTGTTTTTCACACGTCCAGTGACATCGATTGCGATGTCAAGTCACGCATTGCTGCCGCGTGGGCCAAATGGCGGGAGATGACCGGTGTCATTTGTGACCCTAAAATGCCGATCCGGTTGAAGGGACAGGTCTACAAAACCATCATTAGACCTGTCCTTTTACATGGCAGTGAGACGTGGCTGATATTGGAGCGACACAAGCAGGAGCTGCGTGTCACGGAAATGAAGATGCTGCGGTGGATGTGTGGAGTCACGCGGATGGACCGCGTGAGGAACTCTCGCATCCGCGGCAGCCTTCACGTCCGTGACATTGCAGACAAGTTGCAAGAGTGTCGCCTTCGTTGGTATGGTCACATCTTGTGGCAACCGCCGGGCTATGTAGGAAACAAATGTCTGGCCATGTCAGCCCCGCCGGTTAGAGGGGAAGACCCAAGAAGTGCTGGCTTGACGTCGTAAGACGACCGTGCGAAGTGGAGGAGAAAATGTAGGAAAGCGGACACCGGGCGTCGCGAGACGCAACTAGGACAGACGCTCGGATGATGATGATTAGTTTTTATGTAAGAATCAAATTTCCGAAAAATGCCATCTATTGTTTACACTATTGATTGATGGCACTTGGTGGAACTTGCTACACATTTTGAACTAAAACACTTGTACTGTTCCACTTATTTATTACTTATTATGAGTACAAATACTATATTTATTGAAATTCCAACCTACTATGATGATTTTAGTATAATATATTTATATTTAAATTGGATTAGGTAGTGGTTAAATAAAATAAATAGATTGCTAAGTACGTCAGAAGATGAAAGTAGGACTTCTTTTTATTCAGCGCAAATTAAGATAATATAAGTTAAACACATACATTTCAATATGTATACATAAAACATAGCCGTGTTGGTTACATTTGTAAATCGGTAACAGGTGGGCCAATTTTTATAATCCTTGATTTATTCGATTTGTCTCTACCACAAATTGAAGAAAAAGTAAAAAATAATAGAAAAAATTATCTAAAAAATAATTGTGACAATGTTTTTTCTTTTTCTATGGAATCTAGGCGGTACAGAGCTGTGGCCACTAGTTCTTTTCCTATTCATAGAAAATTCCCATTTCTGAAACAAACGATTTTGTATAGCACCCGTATTTTTCTGACTTGGAACTCGAACCCAAGATCTCGGCAACTGCACAGAAGTCGCATACACTTTCATTGCGCTCACCGGTAGACGTCCTATATATTTATAGTACATTAGTTCTTAAATCTGAAATTTTTACAGTTGCCGTAAATCTATGTTATAGTCTATGTCTGTAAAATTGTATTTCTCAAAAGATTGAACATGCTTTAATGCAGTTTTATCCTTAAAAATGTATCTATAACCTTGTTTTTTTTTGACGTTTGAAGCACATTAACTCATTTCCTAGTTTATGAAAGCATCTTACTAACTTCTACACGTTCCATTGACTAGGAATGACCTTCGGTTGTCAATTTTAAAATGTTTTAATATCTGCGATGTCTATGGCTCACGTTTTGCAAGCAGAAAGCGTATCACTTGTAAGTTGTTATGAAAATAATAATTTTGCTTTTACTAAAATTAGATACGGAATTGTGAGCTCGTTTAGATATGTGTTTATACTTCGAGAACGAGTCAGACGAGCAATTAGAAGGACGAATGAGCAATTAGGATTAAAACAATCCTACGACCCTCATACGATTGTTTGCGTATAATTATGTGTGATGACCCATCAGATTTGGAGCTAAAGTAAACTCATATCCAACTACTATTATAATCGAGAAAGTATTAATGTATTTTAGTTACACAGTGGCTCAACAATGGATTGTGACCGATGGGTTTGAAAACTTTTGAAAATATTTCTGTGAGTTAACAGGAAGAAACTAGTTACTTCTTAATAGGTACGGTAACGCCAGTGTAATCTCTGATGTTTCAAACAGTTCTTTCGACTTTACCCACACAAACATACAGACAGTGACCACTTTTACACAACAATCTCTAATACAAACAAACAAAATTTGTTAATAGATGTAAGAGAATAATATGTATAATACATCAAATATTTCAATGTTATTGAAATATTTGATGTGTACGTCTTAATAAAATTTCATGTCGGTATTCCGGCACTTTACCGAACTTTACATGTAAAACGTGCTTAGGATATTACTAAGTTGTACTGAAGCAAGTAATTTCATCTCAAGTAATTTACGGACGCCCGAGCATGTGAATATTTCCGGAGAAAAGAGAATGGGATATTTAGAGCGGTGTAGGCCTTTAAAGTTTTAGTATTTTGCAACAGCGTAAAATCGTGTTAGGCTCTGAAAAACTTTGACTACCACCGCAGCCTTATAATTATAAGGTTAGCTTGGTAGCCAAAGTTTTGCCGGAAATCTTGAGATTATCCTTCCGGGCTTTTCTTTTTCCTTGTGTTAGCCTAACTGTAGCCCGTAGCATTCTATGATCTGAGGGAAAATTGATGTTATTTAGTACTTTGCAGTCAGTCACCAGAGCTGGAGTGTTCGTCGTTATGAAGTCAATTTCATTTTTGTACCTTGAACCAGGCGAATCCCAAGTCCATTTCCTATTTGCTTTCTTTTTGAAATAAGTGTTCATTATGGACAGCATGTATTCAAATGCATACTCTATCAGTCGTAAACCCCGATCATTTCTCGTTCCATATCCGTTTTTTCCTATTATGAGATGTTTATCTGGTTTAGGCTTACCTATTTTGGCATTGAAATCACCAATTACTAGAATATTTTCGTCAGATAGCTGGTGCGCCTTTTTGAGGTCAATGTAGAAGTATTGAATCTCTTCATCACTGCATCGATCTGTAGGTGCATATGCTTGAATAATGGATAGTCGTTGGCTTAGAAACTTTAGCTGCAGTAATGCTACTCTCTCCGAAATACCAGTGAAATTGATTATATTGGATTTTAGTTTCTTATTTATTAGGAAACCCACACCATATAGCCCTTTGATTTGTCCAATTTAACATAAAATACAGCCATCATACTCCTCAAAATTGCAGCCCATTCTTCTAACCTCTGAGAGTCCCAGTATATCGTAATGAATGTTTTCTAATGCATAAGACAGTTTCAGATATTTTTATATTGATGACAATGATTTAACATTACATGTGCAGATTTTTAAACTGTTCTCTGGTAGTCTAATTTCCCACAAGGAACAGTCGGCTTGGGGAATGGTGTAATTTTTATTTGTTGTTTTTCTGTATCTTTGCTGGTTTTCTTCCGGTGGCTGATGACAAAATCCTATCGACTCCTCCAGGCAATAAGTCGGTAATCGCCAAAGCAAATTTTTCAGGAAAAATGATTTACTGTTTTTTTTAATTACTTTCCAACTAGTGGGAGTATTGGCATCATTGATACATGAAGTGAAAGCTATTTTATTTTGAAATATTATTTAGCTATCAGTTTCAAACTATATGCTTCTAATAAGCTACAATTTGAGAAGAAAAATCTTACAGTTTTTAAGACAGTTCTTTTGTTCTGTAATAGTAACTTACCGGATTATTGTGGTAATTTATTGAAGAATGTTGATAAGTACTAGCATACTGCGGACTTTTATATCGTTATTTTGTACAGCAACAAGTGATTATAATATATAATATATATTATAATATATCATAACCAAGTTATTGTAGTAATATTAAAGGGCAAAAAATACTGTACAAGTAAATTACAGGGTTGTTTCCGGAAATATGACAACAACATTTTTCAGTAACCATTCAATCCCAAAAATCATTTGAGTATAATAAAATAAGGTATTTTTAATATAAAACTAACGGTGTCGTGGGACACCAGGTAGGAACGAAGTTCGAAATTTCAAAAAAACTAATGTAGAAAAAAAAAACACCCTCACCCTCATCCTCACCCTCATCCTCGCCCTCGCCCTCGCCCTCGCCCTCGCCCTCGCCCTTGGCTTACTTGAGACGTCTGGCTCTAGGCAGCTGGAACAGCGTTGTTTGATTTTCGTCAGTTTAAGTCCGACATGACAGCCTCCATTATTTCCAAAATTAACAGTTTTAAAACACAAAATTGCTTACTGCTCTTATGTCTCTAAGCGTGCAAATTTTGGAAACTACAAACGAAACAAGATTTTCTACCGTGAATTGTTTAAAAAGGAATTGCTCACTAGAAATCGAAATAAGAAAACTATTACGAAATACCACCACGATTAATAAACATTCAGTTTTCCATATTATATAAATATTTCGGGACATTTTCACACAACACCATCTAGCTCAAATTACGCTAGTATAAGCTTGTGCTATGGGATTGAGAAAACTGATAATCATACTTATTTTTCTAAATCCATCCATAATTGTGCATCGAAACCATCAAAATTCCTAAACAAACATTTGCGGATTACACAAATATAACAAGAAGCAGTATTCAAACTACTGCTCCACCGAGCTTGTCTAAAAGTAAATTTTGTAAAGCTTAATTCCTTTCAATGAAAATATTTCTCCTTACGTATAAATGATCCCGACACAAATCCTTAAAAATGTGTTATTGGAAGCCACGGGTACGGTAATATTGCCTGTAGTCACGTGTCGCCTTCATCCCACCTTCCTCCCACACCGTAAGAAAATCACGAAGATAAAATAAATGGACGATTTTATAATCTGTGACGTTATATAAAGTTCAACGATGGTTCTATTTATAATGTTTGTATTGCTTGGAATATATTCTCAAACAGAAAAGTATGTACGATTTAGTTACCACTTTTCTATGGAACAAAGAAGTTCAGCACTTGAAGCCCTGCTAACTCAGTGTTCTGTAAACGATCACAGCTTGAAGCATCTTTTTAAGCATATAATCTCGCTTCGAAAGGAAGGAGGGTATATAATCTAGCTCCATTGTAATGGTCTTGGCACTATAAGTCATAACTGATAGAAAGCACTGTTATTATATGATAGGTAAAGAGAAAACTCAACTTAGTTTGGTGAATGTCATGTCACCAATATAACGCAGTAAATATTTTTTCCATCGCTAAATGTTATAACCACACGCGGCAAATGTAACATTTGCTTACATAAAATTTCAGATAACAAGCAAAGTTCTAGTGAAACTCACTCTACTCTGTGAAGAGGGTTTTTATCGTAAACGACATAAAAAAATTACGTTTTGGGTTAAAATAGGACGGCGCAGTGTACGCACTCGTAGATAAGACGTTTAACGTTGACAGTTACCGAGAATAATTACTGGATGGCAATAAGAATTCATGTCAATTTTTTTTTCAAATGTCGAATGGTAAAAGAAGTTATTGTTCGATGCAATAATTGCCATCAATCACGTTTTTGCTGACCCAGCGATACAATACGGCTGCACTAAGTGCGCCGCTAGCTCAGTGCATAACGGAAAGTGATTGGGTGCATACATTTCCAACAATTACTAATTTTAGCAATAGCTAAGCTTATCCTTTACTGTAAACTTAGCAAAGTTTACGTTAAAGTATAAGCTTTTCTTCTCAATCTTTAAAGTAACTAAAGTGTTTATAACTTAGTAGTGTAACCAACCACATTAGGTACCACGCAGGTCTAGGTTATTTTAAAAATATTCATCATTATCGAAATACTTGGAGCCGATATGTCTTGTTCCTTTAGAGCATCCTACAATAGTTCTCGATTAAGTATATATTATTTTTGTGCCATACAAATCTACTGGTGAAGTAATCCAAATTCAAACAAGTCTAGTGTAATTAGACTAGATACAACATTCCAATAAGATACGATGATAAATCACTTTGAAAATATTACCACGAAGAGGGTATAATTTGCACATTTAAACGACAATGCTAAAATATTAAACCTTTCACGCACCCCTAAATTTCCATTAAAGTCATTTAACCCATTCTAAAATTATCAAAATGATTCCAATCTACATCATATGCCTATGAAAATTATATTATTACTAGTTGACGCCCGCGCGGCTCAGCACGCGTGGCAAAGTTTTTCTATTCCCGTTTCCCACAGGAACTTGTCCCCGGTATAAAAAGTAGCCTATGTGTTATTCTCATATGTAAGCTATATTTTTGTAAAGTTTCATCAAAATTCATTTGGCAGATTTTGCGTAAAAGAGTAACAAACATCCACATACTTACAACCATACAAACAATTTTCATTTCCAACATATTTACAAAGTTTCGCGTTTATTATATTAGTAGGATATTTATGATATATTATACAAATTTTGTTTGAAATGTGGTACCTTGTTACTTAGATTTATTCGTAGAGCAACTAGAGCACAAGTAAATGCCTGCAAATTTGAGGGAAGAAATATAGATATATAGAAGAAGTATAGATGTTCATAACAATAAGAATCGTACCTATAAGGAATCACAGTACGCTTCATATAATAATTATTACATACTCAATTTAATTAATTAAACTATGACTATAACATGATACCTTATTAATAAATATCAACTTAACTTAACTTAATATTAACATTAAATATAACCTTAAAAATATGATACAAAACTAAAATATATTATTAAAAGAGGTCCCTTTAGGCAAGGTTCTGAAGATACTAGCAGCGTTCCCCCTTTGAATAGCTAGACTAATTCTTTGTCCGAGGTAGCTGCCAGCTCTTCGGTCTCCTGTGATGTCGACTAACCTTTTCGCAATTTCCTTAAAAAGCCTTATAGCGCTAGGACCCCACGGACCAAGAGTCTCGACACCGAATGGGACAAAATCATATTCGGAGCCAAGACCCCTGTATTTGAATGCTTTAGCTTTTTCAGCCGCTTCACAAGCCGCACCAGCTCTGTTGTTGGTTCCATGTAGATGGGAAGGGGCCAGCGTACCTGAACAGGTTGCATCCCATTAAGAAGTTAAATTATACCTAATAAATGATTCAATAGATTTTAGGTATGTTTATCAATCCCAGAAGGGGTGACAGTGCATATTATATGCCCCATGGCTGTAATGATCAAATATTAGCATCTGTATGCAACACTTAGTAAAAAAAATCAATATCACTAAATATGATAATGCAATTATTCCACTACACTGATTGTGGAATCACCATTGTGCAAATATTAGTCAGCTTTGATTGTTAGATGAAAGGAGAGCAAACAGATATACGTACCTAATGTACCATACACTGTAACTTTGTAGTTTGTAGTGGAAGGTATAAGTAGTGAAATAAAATCTAAATGGCTGAGTTCTGTAGAGGTATTTTCGCACATTTTATTAACTACTTTCTTCGCAATAAAACGTAGAGATCTCTTCTAAGGGCACTTAAACCTTCCTCTGTTGAGTATCACATAAAACGGCCGATAGGCACCGGAATTAAGTCTTCTCTATAACATTCGTATGTAATAGTTTCTTAGTGTGAGCCCATAGTCTCTCTAATTACATTTTGTAAGCAAGTTTAGAGCCGTGATATGGCAATACCGGGTGTCTCATTAAAACTGGGAAGATGAAATTACTTAGTCATAAAGAGCAGTCATAAACATAGAATGACAGTGAAACTTACCATAACGTAGGAGATTTTCTTTGTACAATGCTAGCATTAGTTAAGGTGAAGTTAATGACGAACATAATAATATTCCTCTACTTCATGTTGTGTAATGGTAACAAGGCCTTACTTATAGCTCAACTTACTATAGGTTAGCTTACTATAGATTAGTTTACTATAGGTTAGCTTACTATAGGTTAGCTTACTATAGGTTAGGTTACTATAAGTTAGCTTACTATAGGTTAGCTTATTATAGGTTAGCTTAGGTCTCAATGTTCCATCATTTTTATTCGAAGTCTTCGACACAAAATGATAAAAACATTGAAAAGGTTTTTGCTAGTACTACTAGTTATGTCTAGTATGCGAATACAATCCCGAAAATGGTGGTGTTGGTGTGGAGATATAAAGGGCCCCAGTGAAATCAACGGGCTCAAACAACCTCAAGCTAGCTATGCACTTGCTGATTAGTGAACGAGACAATGATGGGATTGAAAGAAAAGTCAAACAGTAGTTAAAACAGTAAGCAGTCAAATAAAAGTAGACTCCGGCTCCAAATCTAAATAGGGTTTGTAAGCCACTGGGAAAATATTAAGATAAAGAAGAAGGATCATTGTATCTTTACTGATATCCGATGGTTTTGGACATGTAGAGGCAAAGGTAATATTTTTGAGAGTGAGAGTATTTTTAGTGGCGTGCACACACACATTGCCGTGTAAACGTACATTATTTGACTATATTAATCTTATGGCATGCATAAAAAAGGAAATGTTTACAAAAACAATATATGTATAGATTGTATATATTCTTAGAATATTCTGTGTTTAGCATTATTTATTGGATCTATTAAATCAGGAGCTCACTGAACAAAACTGTTGCGTAATTATTATACATAGGATTTTATATAAGAAAATACGAGTAAAATCAAAGAAATGTCTTGTAAGAACGTAGGGCTCATTACAAATTCAAATCTCTGAACGACGACTTTTAATATAAAAGCGTTTCTTATACGTATTGTAAAATGTTTAGCCATTTATACTTTACTCACATTCAGGCGTTTTGGGAACTTTTGTAATACACAGAAGGTGTGTTTTAAGTTTATATGAAAGTCAGTTCAAAGGGTTTCGTTTTCATTTGACTTAGTTGAGTTGTTGTATTTTGTTCTTTGTAGATAGCCCTTATCATACGCACAGTAACTGGATCCCAGATTTAGGATAAACCAACATACCCATTATGAATTTCATAATTGGTCAACAATCATTTAAGTGTGAAAATTTATAGAAGTGGTACATTGCAATACGATTACGTAATCATTCGCTAAGTCCACAATAGAGCCTATTAAGTCGGAGCATAGGTTACTTAAGTCCAAATGATTTATGCAAATGTTTACTGTGCAGTATCCTTAGTACCGCAAGAGACAGTACTTATTCTGCGGTCCGAATTATTTACCTACTTAAGATTTGAATGTAATAGAAAACCGTTTTACGACGTAAATTAACTCTGCTGTGCAGAATGTTTTGATTTGAACAAAGTAAATCAAAAGGTAAAATTAAAAAAAAAGGAATTCTTTTTTAAGAATACTTAAAAAATAGAGATATTTTATTATGATGCGTTTCCCGATGAATTTTAAAATTACAAAGTTGTGTGAGTACTCCTGATATTTTGTTTACAAGAAACAATTGTCTGAATTGAATCTGAAAACTTGAGTTTGAAGGAATGCCCTTTAACATTACGGGTCTAAGTCAACCTGATATAACAATATAAAATTAGGGTAACCGCTGTTGTTTATATTACAATTCAATTTAGAAAGTATTGTATTGTATTGTATTAAGTACTCGAATACTATATCAAAGTGCGTCGACACTCTTTCTCCTACTTATCTTACGGGCACTGCTGGCTGTGCTGGTGCCGCCGCCGCGGATACCCTTTAACGGCTAAAATATTTTAGTTACTACTTGTGAGTTGCAAATATTTTAGCCGTTAAAGGGTATCCGCGGCGCCGGATACCCTTTAACGGCGGCGGAAAAATAACGTTTTTGAGCTGTTTGGGGTCAAGACCTTAGGGTCATGGGGTCCAAGCGCTCATAACCATTTTCAAGACATTGTAAAGCGTCTAATTGACACTACTCGTGACCAAAAGGCTGTTTTATTTTGCACAACGGTTAAGCATTGCTGTACCACATGGCAATGCTGCCAGTCTTCTGGAACGCTACTACACGAAGACTGCGATGTGGAGAAATTTTATTACGCTTGTTAAGTTTTTGGTTTTAGTTAGCTTAGTTTAGAATTACTTAACTAACGAACTTTTAAGTACTATTTATTTAATGTCTTACTTGATTAGTTAATACAATAAAAATATGTGTGTGTGCCAGAGTACACAGGTATAAAGTGAAACTTCTTTACGACATTTTTTTACTGCTATAAAATTTATCTCATGCGTCGATAAAAAAGTTTTATTTCAACAATACGATGTTTAGACAAAGTAGCCAGTGCTTCATTTTTATTGCCAAGGTAAACTAAGTACATAGATAGGTACAACTTGAAACCAAATTAGGAAATAATAATGGAGTTACCAGGCTTGTTCTACATACAAAGTTGTATTTCATATTCAATGACATAAGTAATGTTTTGATAATGAAGCAGTGGGCAAACATTAGTTTTAATTTAGAACATTTAAATCAAGCTGTAATTTCTTATCCCAGAACCACTCTATAGATCGCTACACGAGGACATTTCGGACCAATCCCACCCACATTCCCATTACTGTGACTCCTGTAAACCAGGATCTACAGTAATGACCAAGACCACAAAAGTTACACCGAGTTCGATCTCGACAAAGTTCTAGTAGAAGTTAGTCTTGGAATCCGCAACGTAATTAATCAGAAGATAATTTGAGACAGTTGGAAAAAGAACGTAACGCCTGATGTTGTTCATCTTAACATCTACCGCATGTAGCATCACAATTTCACGTTCATTCAAACAATTCCTAAGTAATATGTAGAATAATTGCCTTACAATAAGGTTCGTCGACACGGCTCTTACAGCGGACAATCATAGACTGTAGTTTACTTACGACTAATTAACACGTAACAAGTCTTCATTAGGTCTGCTTCATATTGAGCCATAACGCATATATATAACTAACACCACAGTGGCACTAGTTTAAACAATGTTGATCATTAATTGTTCATGAAAAATTTGTTTTTGAAATCAAACTTATTTATCGACGCTGAGAGAAATTTTATAGCTGTAAAAAAAAACGTCACGTTTTTCGGTTACGCGCCGTGTTGTTTTGAAGTGAAACTTCTGTATCATAAGTGAAACTTTTTTATCGACGTAAGAGAGAATTTTATAGCTGTAAAAACATGTCGTAAAGAAGTTTCAATTCTTACCTGTGTACTCTGGTACACACACATTTTTTTTTATTTACCAGCGACTCGATTTGTTACATTTTTATTATTTTATTGTATACCTATCTTATCCCCGCAGCTTTGCTCATGACATACCTCGAACTCACCCATTTAACTCTGTCGTTTATTACTTCTACAATTAATAATGTATGAAAATTTACACGATTTGTTGACATTTATGATTAATGCTGCGCTCGCCTGGGTAGTGGCGTAATGAAATATAGCCTATAACCTTTCTCGATAAATGGGATATCCAACACAAAGTTTTTCAATTTAAACCAATAGTTCCTAAGATTACCGCGTTCAACCAAACAAACGAAATCTTCAACTTTATAAATATGTATGTATAGATAGATAAAGAAAATGACAGCTGGTATTCGTAACAGGCTTACTTATTTTTTTAGACTTCTTGCTTAACCATCGTAGAATTTGATATCTATCTAGTCTAGAATATTATAATTAAGCAAATTTTATCCTTATCTATACTCAAATACATAAGTGTACAGTCAGTCTCGAAAGTAGTTTGTCACAATCTTATCTTTGAAATAAACTATTGTGTAAAAAATATTGGCATGTTTGTTCTTATTTATGTGTTATTTAAAAACTTAGAAGTCGAACCGAAATCTTCAACTTCTTATTATGGAAACCATTTTGGGTAATGAGAAAATATAAAATATTGTATAAAAAGTTTTAAGGTAAGTATGACAAATATACTGATTTTTTTACCTTAATTGAATTTTACACCTTGAGCATATGTGCCACTACGTGACTACCTTTCAAACATCTTAAGCACCTCATAGGTAAATAAGCTAATACAAATTACCTTGAGTAAAATTTTTACGACATTCAACATACAACTTGAGTAAAAAGTTACCGCCGTATTTGGTTCCATTACTCTCTTTAGTAGAAAAACATATTTAATTCAACGTTTAAAATAATCAACATTCCTCTGAAATATAAAGAGCATAACACTGTCCAATACCAATTATCACCGACGAGGGCACATGTGTCCACAGTACAAAAAAACCTATTATTTATAATGAAGGCCAGTGTGGGGTGAATAGAAAATGAAAACACTTATTATTTTATCGTCTCATGATGGATGATGATTACACTAATGCCGCGAAATTGTAGTGTAAGTAATGTTCCTATCTAGGGCTTATTTGATTTTATTATCAAAGGAAATTAGATCTTCGTTGTAATTTAAATTATTAAACATTTACTAGAACTTATCTAGTCTAATACAATTAAGCCTATAGCGGCGGTATTAAACTCTCCTTCCACGCGTTTGCTAGTATAGATTATGCGAGATGTAATACTTTTGTTAGAAGATGAGAATGAGATACTCTGTGACTCGTTCCACAAATATCTCTACCCATTAATAAATTCACATTATTGGAAGTATAGCCTTGAAGGACAATACTTTACTGTCTTGTGCTAAAGTGGCACTTGGACACATAACGTCTAATCATTTGAAATCCATTCATAAAGTCATTTCTTTTTTTAAGTAACCCCATAATACCCTGTTGTTTATGTGGTTGGTTTACTAAAACATTTTTTTACTTATTTTGTTTATATTTATACTACACAATAAATTTATTTCAATACCACGAGGCGACGGCTTCCAACTCACGGTTTAATCCCTTAAATTAATGTCGGCAATTAATGTCAGTTATACTTGATTAGAATAATAAATTTCATTGCAATTACGTTGCTATTATGTATATTGCATGATTTTTTAACCCTCATAATCTGTAATATATTCTTAAGCTTAACACTAGGGGAAGAAAAAAGGGGACCACAAATTGTGCTTACATCATGCATCGTATGAAAACCCGAAATAAATTTATTACTGTTACTAAATTTATTTCAATACAATTTGTAAATTTGTAACATTAAAAATATAATCTCTGCCTATCAAATAAGGTCGAAGATAGATTTGACGAACGCGTCTCTTATTGAAACCTGTAATATATAAGTAACCAAATAATTGTATTATTTGAGTCACCAATGAATTGTTTGATCATCAATCTTCTTAAACGGCATGAGGAAAGAATGTGGTAAAGCATGTTATTTAGAGTAACTAACTCATCCAAGATTGCGATTTAACGAAGTAAGTACGAGACAAACTAGAAATTTCAAAGCGATCTGATAGCCGGCATAACAAATTATGACGGGCGGCGCGGTGGTTCGACGGTCAACGGGCGCTTTACGAATCGCATCCCAGGGAGTCTGCTATTTCAATCGTGTCGGAATAGAATTGAAATTGTCGCTGAATAGATAGCTAAAAAGTACAATTTTGTCAGTTTTCGTAGCCTATTATTTACAATTGCAATCCAAGCTTCTATCGGTAGGCCGATAGATATCTACTAACACGTGACGCGCTAATCGCCGCTAGTCAGTTGCACTTTTGATAATCTACTAACATTTTGACGGCGGCTAAAAACAGCGATTCTGATTCTATTCTACGGCTTGTCAATACATAGTATACTCGGCCCCCAGTTCTGATCATGATTTAGATTCAAGGAATATTGGCCGGAAGCGAAACGATAACCGCGGGGTTGTGTCACTATGGTAACTTGGCGCGTCATACGGCACTCGTTTCCCAACGCCCTCCCTTTCCTCACTAGTTCACGGATACTTATCGTTATGGCAATAAATTGGTCTGGAATTCTAGCAATAACACGAGGGTGACGCAAATATAATGTTGATTTAGAATTTTATAGTAAATGTCTTTGCTTCCTCCTCGAGCCGCGTGAATAAAATGATTGTTTATTATTGCAACCATTTATTTTTATCATCATCATATAGAAGTTAGTTTCAGGCTGTTGTGGTGAGGTAAAAGGGACTCTATCTAGAGCGTTGGGCCATAAATTTTCTTGTAGAGGACTTAGTTCATCATTTTAAAGATACATACATAGATACATACATATAGTCACGCCTTTATCCTCGAAGGAGTAAGCAGAGGCATACTCAACGCCCACGTTTTATCGTATGCATTTTTATCCCACGTAACTGGTGGTGAGCCCATTGTCGTGTTGAAATGGACAGCCTGTGGTGACATGCTGTTGAAATTTTTTAAGCCGCCCATATGGCCTTCAACTTGGCTTAACGACTGCCATTTTATTGTAAACCGGGACCAACGGCTAAACGTGCCTTCCGAAGCACGGAAAGCCATATCAATATCAAAACCATATCATTTTAAAGATATCTGATAAATATACAGTTAGGAAAATTGACTCACACATGTACATGTATGCGTCAATTTTCTTAACTTTATACTTTAGTAAATGAAATGTAAATGCTATTATATTTAAGGACATAAATTTTGCTCTCTATTACATACTTAATATCAAAAATAATATAGCAGAATTTCCACAAACGAACAAAGCTTCTAAAATCCTTTATATAAAATGTAAACACGGCACAAAGTCCCCGATTTATTACCCGGCGACTGATGATGATATATCGACGTCGGCTGCTGTGTTGATCGTCAGTTACCCTACCCTTATCACGGAGCATGTAATTTTGGATTCATTGCCCTCGGCATTGCTGTTGGTATTACTCATACCTTTTATTACAAAGAAAACATTTAGTATTTTTATATCAAATGTACCGTGAAATTTAAATAACCTTTTCTTTACAGGTACACATTGGATATGAAAGGATGAGCCATGGAATCACGCAGCGCGCCGCCAAGCCCCGACGAGCACGGGGAGGCGGTGTACGACACTCATTGTGGACGATACCCACACCCTACAACTCTTCAGAGAACTTTTGCGAGCTGTCGCGAGACGACACGACCTCGCCCTCATCACCGACATGCAACTTCAGAACCTGCGCGGCCCGACGATCGTGTGCTCACTACAGCCGAGGTACACGACTATCCATCTTCAGAGTCGGGCATAGCCGCCGACTGTCCTCATGCTCATACGAGTAACGCTGATGATAGTCCTTGCTATGATCGATCAGACTATGAAGGCAATTCCAGTTATAGTTTAAGACACACTTCAGATTATCATCACACACTAGATTGTAAGCATCGAACTATCGATTATAACCGAAGTCATACTCCTGATTACAATAATGCGCACGGTGCTGACTGTGATCACCCTCATCCACGATCCCAAACTTCCCGTCGGCCGCACAGGAGGCACAGGCGGGAAGATGATGATGGTGCACAATCTCTTGATGAACGATGTGCCAGAGACTTGGATGAAATTCTACCAGCTAGATTGGCGGCCGTCAATTTGTCCAGAGAGCCACCCCCTCAAACTTGGAACAGGAGTAATATCGCGGCAACGATGGAGCGATTTGAACCTGTAGATTATTCTTATGCTTATTATGATCATCATCTATCAATGCCTTCATCATCAAGAAAAGTAAACCGTCAGCGGGGAAGGGGTGGTATACCAAGAGAGCGATCATCTCGTCATAATTACGTTACAAGATATGGTACTGAAGAAAATATTTATGAAGAAATTACAGACGGCTCTAGAGCATGTCCAAAACATCGATATGCTCCCCGCCAATCCTTAGTTTCCTTAGATAGAAGCGTTGTTGAAGAAGAAGTGCGACGAGTGGAATCAAGACATAAACGAATTTTAGGTGAACTAAATCTTAGTGTCGAGGCAATGCTCATGCCGGAATGTGAATCACCGGATTCAGAACGTGCAGAAGACAGAGATAATATCGAAGAATTGTTGCGTGTGGGCCCGACCGATGAGTTACTTTCACCAGCAAGTTGTAACCCTCCAGATTTAGACAGTGGGTTTAGTGGTAGCAGTAGTGGTGCTAGTTATGTTGGTAGTTTGCGTCGTAAGCCCACGGGATCGGTGCCGCACTTGCCTGCAGTGGCATATGGTACACGAGGAGCAGGAGTACGAATATTAGGCGCCGACGAATGTGCACTGCGCTGTCCTAAAGATGTACCTTCACCACGCAGCTCTAGTTGTGGTGACGCCAAGACTAGTGGGTTTTGGAATAAAAAGGCGTGGAAGAAAATATCTGGATTCTCTAGTTCTAATAGTATCAATAAAGCAGGATTAACTGGTAAGTTTAGCACAACAAGATTTCTTACCTGCATGCAAACTTTTGTAGTTTCTAATTTAGTTTTTATCTAATTAAGTACTATATTCGTAAATAGTATCATTAATTCAGTAAGTAGCTCAAACTAAACTTCAAACATTAAGCACAATATCCAAACATTCGAAGCTCCACGATACACATACTAGAATACAACATAAATTCAGTATCAAATATAAAGTCCCATTCTGCCATAAAACTAGAATGAATCCAAGCGGTATCAAGTCACGAAAACCCTGAGAGCATCAAGCAACATTTCTTTATTTTTATTTCGCCCGCTTTCGTCCGCCCAAAGGCGTTTTTCAAATGGACGCGCGCCCGTGGCTCTATGTTTGTTGTTTTATTTTGGTTTAGTTGTTTGTTTTGTTAACGGTGCCGCGTTTTGCATTGCAGGTCTGCTCGTTAGGTACACTTTCCGACGTAAGTCCGGATCGCAGGGCTCTCAGGGCAAGCGACGTGCCGAGTTCGTCAAATGCGATGCGTGCCTCTCACAACGATGTTAGCCGCTCTATGGTAAGGCTCGCCGCTAACACATTTGTCACTTTGCTGGCAGAAAGTAGATGCTTTTCTTCTCTAAATAATTAGATATATTTGCTTCACTTTATTTTTTACCACTAACCTAATAACCAAATTCATGAAATCCTCTAAATTCACTAAAGCGCGTCCATTACAAAATTCTCATCTCTCAGAGAAGCTCCACGTACGTTACCTACTACTGTTTATTACTATTGATTTATTTTTAGTTTCACATGCAAACACGTTTCAATTACACAACTACACACTGTACAATTTAATGTTACATAAAAAAATTATAAAATATAAAGTAAATACAAACAATCGTCTGGGTCAAAAACGATTAACGAAGTCGATACCAACTTCCCTCATTAAAGCATCGATGATATTACTTTCTGCTAACTTTGACTTAAGATAAGTATTGTTTCACAAGAACCGAGACAATAGCGTGCGCTACCACTTAATTAAACCTCGTCGATACGATATGAACAAGAACTATGAAACAAGCTCAACTTTTCGTTTAAATCTCTAATACAAAGGTTCATACGCAGTTTAAATTCACTCACACATAGTGTCTTGGTTGCAGATGACGCCTGTAGGCCAAGCAGAGCTAAATCTAGAACATCTACTATACCCTACAGGTTAATAATTATATTACTAACTTCTTCATTTATTCACTTTAAAGTACAAACCGTAGTTATTTTCACCTTTTACTAACTTAAACTAACTAAGTATATTTTGGAAGCATAGTTAATTTTAACACATCTCCTTGTTACAGCTACTCCAACGGAAAATTGGTGGTGCCGTTGGATACCCTAGCACAGAGCTGAGGGGTCCAACCCCCTCTCCATCCCCGCATCCAACTCCTTGGAAGGACTCCTCAACATAAGAGGCCATCGATAAACGTGGAACTAGTGACTTGATACAACAGGGAAAATTATTCTCATGTTTCATATAACATTCCGATTTATCCGACAATCAATACCATTAAGTTGTCGTCACCTCAGTGAGTCTCAAAGACAAACTGTTTAGGCGTGTCTCGTGTAAATATTGTAAACAGACATTGAATTATTTCTGTAGGAGAAACGAGGACAGTATACGTTGAAGTGATAGAAAAAAGCCTAAAATAATTATTTGTATTGTTATATGAATCGTTTCATAGAAACGTAATGACTTCATTGTTGTTACCAATGACTTTAAATACATATTACTAGAAATTAATTCAATACAAATTCAAAGAAAAGATTGCTGTTTTGATAGTAATACTTATTTATAGTTCTCCATATCACACTTCATTATTTTTGAATAACAATTACAAAGATGTCAAATGAATTATATTCTTTCAATTTCCGAATTTAATGCTGTCGTTTGGATTTATGAGTAAGTTCATCATCATCCGAGCGTCTGTCCCAGTTGCGTCTCGCGACGCCCGGGGTCCGCTTTCCTACATTTTCTCCTCCACTTCGCACGGTCGTCGGCATCCCCTGTAGTGAGACCATTGGCACGCATGTCATCCTTTACGACGTCAAGCCAGCACTTCTTGGGTCTTCCCCTCTTACAGGGACCCGGCGAGGCTGACATGGCTAGACATTTGTTACCTACGTCACATACATTTGTTATCTCCCGCCATTTGGCCCACGCGGCAGCAATGCGTGACTTGACATCGCAATCGATGTCACTGGACGTGTGAAAAACAGATCCCAGGTATTTAACCTGGTCCGTGCGCTCGACCAAATCACCGCCTATGCGGACGGATGTGGGATCTGTCGAGTTTAGTGCCAAGTACTCGGTCTTCGCCACATTTAGTTTCAGACCGCCGTTCTCAAGCGTCTCCTTCTACGCCTTTACACGTCGCACCAATCTGCCCCTGTCCGCGTCTGCCAGCGCAATATTGTCAGCATACATGAGCAACCATGGAGGCTGCTCATGCGGGTTTCTGATGCTGACCGACAATTCGTCTAATATTACACTGAACAGAAGCGGACTAAGGACAGAACACTGGTGTACCCCGACGGTGATGGGGAAGGGTTTCGTGTCGCCAACAGCAGTCCGAACCATTGAATCGGAGTCACAGTACATGTCCCGGAAAGTGTCAATATAGACCTCTGGAACCCCTTTGGACCGCAGTGCCCACCAGAACATCGCACGAGGAACACAGTCGAAGGCCTTCTGCATATCTAGAAACAAATAGTGCAGAGGCGTGTTCTTCGACCTGTATTTATCTGCGACAACCCTCAGGGCAAAAACAGGGTCCGTGGTCCCATGACCAGGGCGAAACCCATATTGACACTCCGAGAGAGTACACTCCTACCGGATCCGAGAGTCTATAATCCTCTCGAAGATCTTCATGGTGTGGGACATGGGATTTATGAGTAAGTTATCCGAAACTAAAGTTTTGAATTATATATCTAGTTATATATATTTAAAAGAAATTGGGTTACTTATCGATATTTAGTAGTAATAGGTACGTGAAAAGGCTGATACAGTTGAATCAGATTTTGTACATGATAATAAAGCTGCCATGTTAGCTAATATTTCAGATAATTGTCTAATTAATGTTTATAGAGAAACTTTTCTATGTAAATTGGGATTATTAGATAATTTTATCTATTAAAATATTCGTTCGTGTTAAAATTAAAGACTGTGGTATAAGATGGTATTAACCGCATTTAGTAACTTTGAGCAACAACAGATTAAATTGGATTGAGTACAAGAATACTGTTTCGTTTTGATATAATTAAAAGTTGTTTATATCGAACCTACATAAATTACTGTTTAAAATTTAGTTTTAAATACTTTTAAATTAAAAAGCGAAGCGTTGAACATATTCTTAAGGTCCTTTTTTGCCAATAAACTGTCAGCAATTTATATCAAACTCTTTTATTTGAGTTAGTGTAGTCTTTAATTTTAATATGTATACAAATCGTGAAAACTTTGTATAAATTAATCATTTCGCTTCACAATTTTGGCCACAATATGGTGCTTTCACGTATATTTATTATAGTGACACTAACATCACTTATATGAAAATTTATATAATGTACATAATTTTCGTTACCGATTAATAAATGTAAGGTCCAATATCTATTTATTTTGTTCAAATAAGTGTATAAAATTTTATTTTTAATAAAAATGGTAATCTCATTCGGTGAATAATATTGTCTGTGTATAGATTGTATATAATGTAAATACTTGCTTAAACTGTGGTGCACTATTCAATTTAAATTAAGTCTTATGTATATGTAAATATAATAATGCATACAGTCTCTGTCAGTGACCCGCACCTCTTAGAGAGTCGCGTTTTATTTTACCCTATATCATAGGCACATTATTTAGGTACCTACCGCCTACTAGAGCAAGAAAAATAGCGATATCATCTTTCGCCCTCTTTCTTGCTTTAAAAAGTGACATTCTAGAGTGCCAGAAAAAAAAGCACAAGCTTTTGCGATAGAGTGTTTTCAGAAATCGATCAACTCAAAATACTTGTTTATGTACATTACTTTCTGGTGCAGTTGACTGGTTTTGTAAAAAGGAAACAATCTGCTTAATATCTCTCTTTTGAAAACATATACTTCTACATGTATTTGTTAACAAAATATAAGAACGACAGAAGAAAATTGAATTGAAGAAATGCAAAATTTTTGATATCAATAAAACATTACACATTTACACTTAGCAGGCTGTATACTTTTCTGCAAATTGGTCATATTGAGTCAAAAGTAATGTAAACTGGAATCGCTCGCAAGAACATGGCAGTTTGTATTTGTAGACAAAAAGCAACAAGAATTCCCTAAATTTAAGTTAGTATAATAGAGAGGCCAGAAACATTGGTATTAATTATACCCCATTTACACTCTCGCACGAGCCGCGGGACGAGCTGCGAGAAAAAATGTACCATAATACTGTTTTTACACTCGCGGCTCGTCTCGCTGCTGGTCTCGTGGCTCGCGCGATAGTGTAAATGAGGTAGGTATTAGAATTAGGAAGATAATCTGAAACTCTTTGCAATTTTATTAAGATGATCTGTCACGCATTGATTTTAATGTTAAATAAACGTACAAAAAAACTTTTTAACATTTTCTGTAGTTATTTTTTTTTACTATTGCATTAATACTTCTTTCTGGCAACAATTTAAAAGGCGTTTATATTTAGTTTACGTTACAAGAGAATGCAGTTCTGATTAAGCTTTTATTTGTACTGTTCACCATTTTTGTCTTTACGTTTGATGTGGCATAATCCTCACATGACCTTTTTACGAACATATATAGCTACGAGCATTTATAGCTATATAGCTGTAAAATCAGTATCAAATCGTCACGTTTTACGGTTACGCGTCATGTTGTTTTGAAGTGTAACTCCTCAATCTTAATCTTAAGTGAAACTTCTTTTTCGACTTATGAGAGAAATTTTATGGCTGTAAAAACACAGACCACATTTTCAATTGGCGCCAATGACAGTACCCACTTCATACACAAATAAATCCTCACATCACCGTTTTTGAAACACTTTAATAGATAGGTAGGTAGGTTTACTAATTTTTTAATTCAGTTTCTGATCATAACTAATTCAGATACGTATAATTGAAATTAATGGCCACATAAATAATGTTAATACCCACATAAATAAGATCTGACATGCATTCCAGCAGTGTTTTACTACGGTAGTAACCGCTTGGGCCTAAAGTCAGTTATCCATTACTCTTTAGTCTCTAGGCCAAACATCCTTTGCTTTCGAGGCAGTTGCGTTGCTGGAGGCGCTCTTAGATAGAGTACCGGCTTTATTAGTATACATTTTGCAAGCGTAAATTTTGCCGTTTACAGTATGCCAGATGATGATCGAGTTTGATCGAGATTATGGCAAGATTCTTTTAAAAAATAATTAGGAATGTATTATTTAAAAGGGTCTTGTTGGTAACCATTTTGTATTGACTTATTGCATTTTTTTTTCATAAATATTCATTGTTAAGATGCAACCAGTGTAGAAATATTTATGTGAGCACTCCTCAATTTTCTTTTAATGTATTTCTGTGAAGTAAAAGTGTACATAATTGTAGTGTTTAATGTAAATTTTCCTTTAATCAGTCTGTGAAAGACTTGAACGGGCACGAGACCTTGTAACTATAATCATTTAAGCTCGACTGATACAACGTAAAATAATCTCAATGTTACATGAATTAATATTTCTTTAATATCTGTAATTTAGTGAGCGTATTCAAGTCAAAAGAGATTTTTATTAAATAAATTACAAATAAAGTAGTTGTTTTTTATTTGTGAAGGAATGAAGTGAGTGAGGTATATTATAAAAGTGTGTGATAAATTATCGATGTTCAAAGTTCATAAGTCAGGACTTAGAAACTATAGCACCGATTTTTGTTTATCTTATAACATGTATTCCTAAAGGACACTTTTATTTGGCTGACCTTCAAACCCCGCAATACCTGTGTCGTTGCCTTCTAAGTAGTAAACAGGGATGGTGCACCGCTAGCGCTGGTGAGGCATCTGGGGCCCCGATTATCTTGGTGGGGCCTCTTAGAGTCAAAACTACGTGTCCGATTGACAAGTGGAAAAATTTATTTAATAATCTATAGATGAACCTTTACGTTAAAAACTCAAAATTGAAAAGAGCATTGTGTAATCTTTTACATAAAGTGCAATTTTTTACATGCTAAATCTGAACGACATCAACTCAACCCATTTATGTGGCACCAGAGATAAAGACAATCCCAAACTCAGCCGAATATCAATCTAGTACAATACAGATTGAATAAACATTTTGCATAACCTGTAGACACATCATGCAAATCAAAAATACGATCAATTTTACTTATCCCTTTAGTACCTACTGTATTGTGAAACTACTGTATTCCTGATTTTTATTGTGAATGTTTTATGCGTTTATTCATTAACAAGTCCCAGCTTTCTTTAGAAGAAACCCTAAATTCATCATTTACCATAATGCGCCTTCAATGAGTATAAAATTTCGCCCCGCACAGTAGGGAGGCTTGATTCTCTTGTACCTCTCGACGGGTTAATTGTTTAATTGCCAATAAAAATAAAAAGCAGAGCATACATTCTCTTTGTTGAACCTTACAAGGCACAGCTGCTTGTAAAATAAAATTCGTTTTATTAAATGCTCTAAAAATTGTTGTTATGTGAATTGTACTACTACGAAAAGTTTCACATTTTGGTGTGTAGATATTATAAAAACAAAAGTATGGAATTACCGATTTTTTACCTAAAATACATTTGCATCGCAGTCCTCAAGAATGTGATTAAGTGACTGATAGATCAAATTTTATTGCACTTTTTGTTACTTAAATCTTAATCTTAATAATATTATAAATGCGAATGTTTGTATGGATGTTTGTTACGCTTTCACGTAAAAACTACTCAGTAGATTTTAATGAAACTTTACAATAATATAGCTTATACATCAGAATAACACATAGGCTACTTTTTATCCCGGAAACAAGTTCCTGTGGGAAACAGGAACGGGAAAACTTCTCTACGCGGGCGAAGCCGAGGGCGTCAACTAGTTTTTAATAAATTTGATATTGTCATATTATTTGGTTAGTTAGCTACAAAAAACTAACCTACCTAAAAAAATATGTATCATGATACAACACGATACGCATTTATTACACATGCGTATGACAATGAGAGTTCCTAAAATCGTGGGCATTTAATCTGTTGCGTTTTAATCCGACCCGTTCCTGTGTCGTCCAATTAATAACCATATTGCGTGTTGGGATTTGAAAATGCCAGAGATGGCTAACATTGTACTTAAGCTATACTTAGCGGATACGTGAGCTGCAGTGAACAGACCTACCTATCTATCGACTATATGTAGATGTCTACTCAAGATTTTTGTTTTTTTTATAAAATATATTTACATACAAACATACAATATTGTCACGCCGTTTTTTCGCGATGGGGTAGGCAGAGGCATACTATATGCCCACATTTCACTGTATGCATTTTTGTCACACGTCACAGATGGTGAGCCCATTGCCGTGTTGAAATGGACAGGCGCAGGCTGTGGCGACCTGCTGTTGAAATTTTTCAAGCCGCTCATAAAGCCTTGAACCATGTGCAAATACAGTTTTATTTTATTCTATTTTATGCTAAGAAAGGAATTATATAAATAAAATAATAAATAATTAAATATTGTGAGACACGTTTCACACAGCGCTATCTAGCAAAGTAAAATAAGCTCACGCTCACGTCCCGGGTTCGAACAAATATATTTTGTACCAACCTGTTTTGTTGTTAAAACTAGGACCTCAAGCACGGCAGTCGCATACACTGCGCCACCAAGCAAAGGTGATCTGTAAAAGTCGAAAATGCAAGATATATGAAACATGGTATATAATGAGGCCCATATTGCTGTTTACAACTATAACTTATTTTGTAACTACAAGACAAAAGTAAATAGGTACCATGACCTCAAAGATACTCGTCAAACAAAAGTGAATGGTTGGACGAGGTAGTGTTCCCCATCAATCAAATGATTATGCCTGCGGGTAGCACTTACACAGGCAGCATTGGTGTTGCCAGAGAAACAATTCCGTGACATATAAGGAATGATCCTTTGAGCTATATAACTATACTAATATTTAAAGCTGAAGAGTTTGTTTGTGTGTTTGGTTGAACGCGCTAATCTCAAGAACTACGGGTCGGATTTACAAAAAAAATGTTTGTGTTGGATAGCCCTTTTATCGAGGAAGGTATAGGCTATACATTATATCATCACGCTACTGCCCTGGAGAGCGGAACATCATCATAAATGTCGACAAATCGGGCAATTTTTATACATTATTTTAGAATTAATAAACGACGAGATTTAATTAATAGGTGCGACAGAAGGTACGAAAAAGAAAGGAAAGGAAAGGGAGTACGTCACGGGTAAAGCCGTGGGGGTCACCTAGTATGCTATATACATATATATTTATATTTTCGATCTTTTTTCTTTCTTTAGAACGATTTAGAAAAAGACACAGATAGTCAAACGATCTATGTAGAATCTCGCTATCTAAATTCATGTGCTTAGCATATAGTTACTAGCATAGCAGAATAGGATCAGTATTTGCGATATCAAGTATCAAACTGTTCGCTGCACATTCCTATCTCTCCATCAATAAATCCACACAAAGGCCCAGCAATGGCGTTTTAATTAAACAAACAAGATAAGTGCTCTGTTCGTATCCGTGACAGACAATTATTTGTGCTAACAAACGAGTATAGAGCACGAACAGATTTTCGTAAATCTCTCAAAGCGCGCAATAGGAAATGTCAATACGAACAATAATCATTTGATATGGGGATCGGGCTAATAGTATAGTAGGGATACTCTAATTCAAAGGAAACGAAACTTGGGACGATTTTCGTGACATTCCTACTATAGTTATTTAGTAGGGTTAGGGCTTGAAACTCTTACTTAAGGGAGTATATTATTGTTTATTACAAAAATAGTCTCAAGAATCAAGTTCTATGGTCTGGTTGAATAAAAAAACATGAGAAGTAAAAATAACAAGCAACAAAACGCAAGTTCTAGGTTTTTTTGATGTCTTGTTTAGAAAAAAAGCCAGTACGAACCCGGTCTTATAGGCGTTTTTTAAAGCCTTTAGTGATTCATTTCTAGTATTTACTTTATTTATTACTGTTTTTTTACAGCAGGTAGCCACAATCTGCGTCTCTCTATTTCAACGAGCTCACCACCTATTACGTGGGACAGGTATTCACAGGGTAAAAGTGGGCATATAATATGCCTCTGCCACCATAAACATTCAGACCCTATTTTAAAAAAATCCTGATACACGTCTTGCTCAAATTATAAGCGAAAGTCCACATTAATTTTTTTTTTCATATTAGTTTAATATGGCGAATTTCCATACAAACTTTCAGTACTTATTTTACCCCCTTAGAGTTGAATTGAATTTCAAAAATTTCAATTCCAGCCTTATTCCTTGCCTACATCATAAATAAAACCTCTGTGCCAAATTTCAGGTATCCAAGGGTTTGAGCTGGGCGTTGATTGTCACCAGTGAGTCAGGACTTTGCCTTTGATATATTAAGATTACGTTACGGTGACCACTTGCTATTATGTGGGTCGAATGCTTGTTTGCCATCTAATTGGTATCCATGTCCATTTCAAAACGGCAATGGGCTCACCACCTGTTACGTGGGACATAAATGCATACGGTGAAATGTGGGCGTTTGTTATGCCTCTGCCTACCCCTTCGGGGATAAAGGCGTAAGAATATGTATGAATGTATGAATGGTAAAAACACATATAATATCTATTTACTTCTAAAGAAATGCTGGCAACGAACGGTCTTGTAACAATATTCGATGCTGTCTTCTGAAATTGTTTTTGTTGCTGAATCCAAGATAATGATCTGGGCGGCGTTAGTTGGACTTAAGTAAACATTACCTGCATTTTGACAACCCAACGTTCTTGCTTCAGACCAAATTGGTTTTTCTCGTTATGATCAAACAAAGTACAATAATAGTGTTGACATGTTTTTCTCTCTATCTGCGTGGTCTTATTAGGCATTTTAACTGATATTTTATGTTATATAAAAGTAGTTACTGTATTTACTCAATTATAACTTATATTAAAATTTCCGTGAAATTATTATTTTTAAGTTATACATATAAGGACTCTACCAAGATTTCGATCGCGCCAGTGACCTCTCCTGCCATTGCGTATATGTTGACTAACGGACTAGGCAACGTGGCCTTATCAGCCCAGGACGGCGGCGGCCCATAACACATACAGCCCAGATAAGTGGCAGCCGACCTTCAAGGTTTTGAACGAAAGTTTCCATGTCGCAGTAGAAAGCTATTTTTAGGCTTGTCACCTACAGTTTTTATGTGTGAAAGAAAGTAAAATTTATTTCTAAAATTAATCCTAAATAGCAAAATGATTTAGTTTTAGTTTTATTTTTAATGTAATAGTAGTAAGTTTCTATTTTTTAATTAGTAGAAATTTATTTTTAAAAGCAGCTAGAATGTTTTGCTAGGAGCAAAAGATAATCTATTCCGTACTCCTCACTTCGCAAGTATGCGCACGTTGTAACGTTACTACTTTCCGGGAGGGGAAAAAGTAAAGTTTAGGAGGAAACTGTCACCAGGACTGGAGGAGTCCTGGCTTAAAAGAAAAAGTAAAAGAAAAAAAAGGAGAAAAGGTAAAGTTGATTTAATATAATATCAAAATGTTAAGAAAATAAACCAAGGAAAGCCGGGAGTAAATTAAAGTCTTGTTTCTTCAAGAACAGCCGCTAAGAGTGGGCCTCGAGTAGGCCTCCACGTAGCTAGGAAGGGGGGCCTCTAGTAGGCCTCCACGTCGCTGAGAAGGGGGCCTCAAATCCCCTCAAGGCCTCCACGTCACCGACCTCGGAGAAAACTGGTCGCGAACTCGGGCAGGTAGAGGGCTGAAACTGACGAGCGGTCGGCGTCTTTCACAGAGCCGGTTAAGAACACACAACACTGCAGACCATCACTTCACTATTTCTGGAGAGCACAACCCTCACACTCAGCACTTATTCCCAGCACCTCCTCTCAAGGTGAGCACCAAAAGTAGACTGATTTGACGGCCCCGGCTTCCTTGTTTTACAGAGCATTTTAAAATTTAAACAATAATATTCTAGACATATTTTTATGAATATAAATTTATAATAAGGTCTAATATCTATACAACCTAACCTACTGGCAGCTCTAACAATAAATGAAAAATAAAATCTAGGCTTGTCATTAACTGACATTAAAAATTACAAAAGGTAAACAAACATTAAGAGAGCATAAAAACTCTTGAATTATCAAGGCCTATGAATGCTACAGATAATGGTCATGCAGATAATTTGAGAGAATGAATAATGAAAAATTTAATTAAAGTAAGTAAAAAATGATACATTACAACGTGTCAGACAAAACCTCAAGTCCCGCACAAGTATTTGCCTGAACAAGCAACAGACCGTCATCGGGTATCCTGTCAATAAACAGCCCTCCGGTAATGGTAAAGGTAAAAAAGTTATCAAAACCTAAGTTCCACAAATGTGAACCTAGCACAGATTCCTGAGGACACCCTATGGTTAGCGGTTTGGTAGAAGGATAATGACCTAATTTTAAGCCTTGTGAAAAATATGAATAAATAAGTAAATATTTCTATAACAACCGCAAGACTTTATTTTCAATAACAACATTGGTCATTAAGCGTTATTGAAGCCCCGGCAATATCTAGGAAGATGGCGAGCACATATTGACAAACCGATGATGTAAACTAGATGGCGCTAATAAAATAAAACTCAAAATTAATTTCAATCTTAAGGCAAAGAAAAAGAAGCATCATGATTTTCCTCCATTTTCATTCAGATTCCCCCCAAACCACACAATAATTGAAAACGTAGCTTAACATGAATACAATAATAATAATGTTGGTAGAATTTCAAATCTTCGTCAATTTTACGCTTATTATTAGAACCCTTCATATTAAAATAATCAAAATCTTTACCTATTTGAAAAGATTCGGAAAAGAAAAAGAAAAAAAATGATGTCGTTGTGAAAAGAAATATCAACACAATGAAAGGCCTACGTTGATAAATCAACGAGTATTTTTAACAAAAAATGTTATGTTATTGTTAATACTACAAAAATAATGTTATAGAAATGTAATGCTAATGTTGCAAAAACACGCAAATATTTTTAAAACTAATTTTTGAAACTTGATATTCGGCAACAGCATTCGGATACACTATCACTGTGCAACTCATTCTTGTATCTACGTATATCGTATTAGGCCAAAAAGCGTAAGAAACTAACTTAAACTAACTATCTTCATGCTATATCCCTGACGAGGTAGTCATAGAGGACAGATCGCCAGGCTTCGCGATCCCTGCCTACTTCTTTCGCTTCTTGCAGATTGATCAATCGTTTTATACATGAACGTCGGGGTAGCCGCGTACTTTTGACTTTTCCATTTTTGAGCAATCTGCTCACGTGGACTTTATATGTAAGTCTCGGCCTACCCTGACTCCCTCTTCTTTCGCACAATATATCTGCTTCGTCAATTGTTCTTCACTCATTTGTAGGACGTGTCCAAAACAACGGAGCACGCCATTTTCCAATTTAATTAATTTTTGTCGCCGCAGCCTGTGCCTGTCCATTTCAACACGGCAATGGTCTCACCACCTGTTACGTGGGACAAAAATGCATACGGTGAAATGTGGGCGTTTAATATGCCTCTGCTTACCCCTTCGGGGATAAAAGCGTGACCATATGTATGTATGTATGTATGTATTATCGTACGAAAATATGTATCTACACTAAATAAAAATAGAAAATTAAAGCTAGGTAGCTATGAGGGGCTCGATACAGTCATGTCAGTTCCCACTGCTTTAACTCAACTATACTAATACAGAAATTACTGGCTGGAATAATAACACCGAGCTCAAAGTGTAAGGTTCCTGGAAAACAAACTAGAACACGTTATTTATTCCGCATCATTTTACGTCTTTTTTTTTTTACTTTGCTCGCCTTTCGGCGATTTGATTATATGTCACAGTGGTCACGAGCTCATCATCATCCGAGCGTCTGTCCCAGTTGCGTCTCGCGACGCCCGGGGTCCGCTTTCCTACATTTTCTCCTCCGCTTCGCACGGTCTTCGGCATCCCCTGTAGTGAGACCATTGGCACGCATGTCATCCCTTACGACGTCAAGCCAGCACTTCTTGGGTCTTCCCCTCTTACCGGGACCCGGCGGGGCTGACATGGCCAGACATTTGTTACCTACGTAGCCCGGTGGTTGCCGCAAGACGTGACCATACCAACGAAGGCGACACTCTTGCAACTTGTCTGCAATGTCACGGACGTGAAGGCTGCCGCGGATGCGAGAGTTTCTCACGCGGTCCATCCGGCGTGACCCCACACATCCACCGCAGCATCTTCATTTCCGTGACACGCAGCTCCTGCTTGTGTCGCTCCAATATCGGCCACGTCTCACTGCCATGTAAAAGGACAGGTCTAATAATGGTTTTGTAGACCTGTCCCTTCAACCGGATCGGCATTTTAGGGTCACAAATGACACCGGTCATCTCCCGCCATTTGGCCCACGCGGCAGCAATGCGTGACTTGACATCGCAATCGATGTCACTGGACGTGTGAAAAACAGATCCCAGGTATTTAACCTGGTCCGTGCGCTCGACCAAATCACCGCCTATGCGGACGGATGTGAGATCTGTCGAGTTTAGTGCCAAGTACTCGGTCTTCGCCACATTTAGTTTCAGACCGCCGTTCTCAAGCGTCTCCTTCCACGCCTTTACACGTCGCACCAATCTGCCCCTGTCCGCGTCTGCCAGCGCAATATCGTCAGCATACATGAGCAACCATGGAGGCTGCTCATGTGGGTTTCTGATGCTGTCCGACAATTCGTCTAATATTACACTGAACAGAAGCGGACTAAGGACCGAACCCTGGTGTACCTCGACGGTGATGGGGAAGGGTTTCGTGTCGCCAACAGCAGTCCGAACCATTGAATCGGAGTCACAGTACATGTCCCGGATAGTATCAACATAGACCTCTGGAACCCCTTTGGACCGCAGTACCCACCAGATCATCGCACGAGGAACACAGTCGAAGGCCTTCTGCATGTCTAGAAACAAACAGTGCAGAGGCGTGTTCTTCGACCTGTATTTCTCTGCGACAACCCTCAGGGCAACAACAGGGTCCGTGGTCCCATAACCAGGGCGAAACCCATATTGACACTCCGAGAGAGTGCACTCCTACCGGATCCGAGAGTCTATAATCCTCTCGAAGATCTTCATGGTGTGGGACATCACCTTAATACCGCGGTAGCTCCCGCACTCCTGCACTGACCCCTTACCTTTGAAGACTGGAGTAATAATACTCAGTCTCCATTGGTTTGGGATCTGCCCGCTGAGGAGTATGCGGTTAAAAAGGTTTACTAAGACACCGCGAGGACCCATCGCCTTCCAGGCTTCGATGGGGACTCCATCGGGTCCGACAGCTTTCCGATTCTTCATGCGGCGAAGCGCAGTCAGGACTTCTCCAGGCGTTACCGGTGGCACTAGTCCCTGATTCGGAGGGAGGTCCGGAGGCTGCACCTCTTTGTGCTGTTTATTAAGCAGCTCGTGGAAGTACGAGCGCCATCTCTCCTTTACCGCGAGGTCTTCGCTTAACAGGTTGCCTTCAAGGTCTTTTACACAGCGACACTTGGATATATCCTGTGCCGCTTTGACCCTGGAGCGCACCAGCTTATAGATGAGCTTCTGCCCCTCAGACGATTCCAGCTTATCATACAGAGGTTGTAAGTGGTCACGTCTGGCTCTGGCTACAGCTCTCTTTGTGGCGCGCTTGGCAGCCCTGTACGTGTCGCGGTCTTCAGGAGATCCGGTCGCTTGCCACTTTTTAAAGAGGGCTTTCTTCTCCCTAGTCTCCCTCTGGACTGCGTCGTTCCACCACCAAGTTTCCTTGTCACATTTGCGTCCACCCTTAGACTCACCGAGCACCAACTTCGCCGCTCCAAGGATGGCCGCCTGAACTTTGTCCCAGCAATCTTGAACTGGTTCGCCTTCAGTATCAGTGCACTTGTCACCGACAGCTGAGACAAACTCCTGGGACCTAGTTTCATCAAGCCACCATCTGATGCGGCGCTGGCACCGCTCGATGCGTTTGCCTTTGGGCTTCACGCAGAGGTCCATGACAAGGAGACGGTGTTGTGCAGTAAGACTCTCACCGGGTATGACCTTGCAGTTGGCCACCTTGCCGATGCTGTGTCGCCTAGTGAGTAGGAAATCGATCTGAGTTGTACGCCTCCCGCTCTTGTAGGTGATGTTCGGATTTCTTTTTGAAATACGTGTTCACAATGGCCAGATCGGCAGCCGCACACGTTCTGAGGATAGTTTCTCCTTCAGCGTTGCGGGTGCCGTATCCAAAACCACCATGAACACGCTCAAACTCCTCACACCTCTCACCCACATGACCGTTTAGGTCGCCGCCCAAAACGATTCCCTGTGACAACGGAATGCTCCGAAGCACTCCCTCGAGTTGACCCCATAACGACATCTTATCGGCGTCGCTACAACCGGCCTGTGGCGCGTAGGCACTTATCAGGTGGGTAATAATCCCATCGATAAGCACCATCACGATCATAAGCCGGTCGCTACAGCGTTTCACCTCCAAGATGCCACTCTGCAGCCCCTCGGAGAGCACAACGGCCACCCCGTTCTCCCCACCAGGCGCACCCGTGTAATACAGCTTGTAGCCGTTCTGCAAGGGCCGGGCTCTGTTGCCCTTCCACCGAGTCTCCTGCAGGAACGCCACGTCCACCCTCCGCCTGGAGAGTACTTCGGCCAACTCTACCGCACGCCCAGTCAGCGCGTCAATGTTCCAAGATGCGAAGCGGATTCGGGTTGGGGCTAACTTCTTTAGCCGTGCTGGCCCGACACACGGCAGCCCTAGCCCACTTGCCACAGGAGTCGGGCGGGGCTCCTGCGCGCCGTTTTGCGGCGGCGCCCTATCCCTAGCAGCATTCCTATAGTCCTTTTCCATTTTTGTTTCGGCGGGTGGCTTTTATGGGAGCGACGCCCTCAGACCTCCCAACCCCAGAGGGGAAAGCCAGCGCCAGAGCCTCGTCCGTTAATCAGCAGGTGCACGCACTAGCACGGGAGGTTGACTTGGGCCCCGAAGATCTTGGTGGGGCCCCTTACACCCATGGGGCCCCTTACACCCTAAGTGGTCACGAGCTGACTAATTATTATTAAGACAGGAAAATCCATCAAAAATAATAAATAGTTAAAATGTCTTAGAAACCGCTGCGAGCCTAATCACAAGAGAAAATTATATAGGGTGGTTAAAAATATAGCAGAAATTATATAAAACGATGTGTCGGCATTTTGCTAAAACACTTTTCATGTGTTCTCAAACACTGCCCAGTTGTAAGAGTCTCGCTGACAGCACGAAATAGTGAACACAATGTATGCACTTGTGTTTTGCATGAATTATCTCAGCGTGTAACGCCGAGTACAAAGCGCGCCAGCACAATTTCAGACAACCTCTCCCTATAGGCAGATAGTATATTTGCTTTTTGTAAGTGAATTTCAATTACATCCTCTTATTAAATTGTTGGCCACAAAGGGTCCAAAACTGAATGTCTTTGAAATTCTGTTCTATTTTTGGGTTTTCTCGCAAAACGTGATTTTTAACAAGTATTAATTATTAAAAAACTTTTTATCGCCATCTTATGGATGTTTTAGGCTACGGTAGTTTACTAGTGCTGTGTGTATATTATATACGTATAGTATTTACGTAAAGAATATACGTATAGTATAAACTGATATCACAGAATAAGTAATAGTATGCATATGTGGAGTTGACTCCAGTGCTAACACGCCTGCCTCTACGAGTAGTGGGCCGGGTGCGTTGAAGTAGGCTGTGTGCAACCAATCCCCAAGGAAATGGATAGGTTTGGCTCAGGCAACTGTCGCCTCATAGCCATCACCTCTGTGATCTGTAAGGTTTTTCAGCTAATCATAAACAAGCATCTCATTAGCAGGGTGTGGCTATATAAGTGTCACATTCGTCCGTGCGTGGAATACTGCTCTTATCTCAGGGATAGCTCTGCCAAGTATCTGCTATACGTGCCATCCGCATAATAGATTGTCCTGAGGTGTGGTCACTGGTAGTCTTGAACTGTTGGAGATGCGCAGAACGGTACGCAGAACCAGCTTAGCTGCATTTTACAAAATCTACCACGGTGTGTGTTCTGAAGAACTTTTCCAATTGTTACCGCCCTCCCCTTTTTATCCCTGAATAACACATCCTCAAACTGTTGACACAATCGTGTCCAGAACCTAAGGATTTCGTAGGTATTTCTTATCGCAACAATAAAAGCGAGAAACTCTCTGCCGGCGCACGTATTTTCCTCCTCTTACAATCCTGGGTTCTCGTGATAATGCTTATTTCTGGGCCGTCAAAATAAGGGTCGCTATAGGAGCCCTGCGGGTTAAGATAGAAGCACTCAATCATAAATCGTTGTCTGAAGTGCCAACTATAAAAAAAATTGCGTGTGAACCCTGCGCTCTGCAGCGAAAAAATGCAAGGTCTGGTCCGTGGAAGATTATGGCACTCTCTGAGATAAGTGATTCCGTAGCTTCTCGCAGCAGACTCTGATTTTCTTTCACTTCGGCTGATCGATAAATATATTTGTAAAAAAAAACCTACCCCTTTTATTTCTCTCCTTTAGGGATCTGGGAATCAAAAGGTTTGCAGTGACGGATATATAAATTACAAACAGTTTCTTTGGACAAATACAAGTAACTTTCAGGGTTTAATGAAATTAGTTAGCTCTGAAACTCAGTAGTTAATATGTCGAGATTCAATCTTTAAATACGACAATATTTAATACCTAATGAACTTAAACTTAAACAAAACATGAGATGTGCAAAATCTTTAAAATATTAATTAAGTTTTTTCTTATTACAAACGATTTTCTAACTCGTGAGTTTAAAAACATCGCATTTAAAATTATCGATTAAATAAATACATAAACTAACTTTTTAAAGTGCTGTCGTGAATAAGTAATCTATGAAACATAATGGAAAAGTTTTTAGTTCAAAGAAGGCAAGAACTGGGCATTTTATTCGCCCTCTTCCTAATGCAGTCACGTAAAATGAGCTAATGAAAATTGTTCACGGCAACTGAATTTGTAACCATTTTATTTGTGTTAGGCACATCAAAGGAATGTAATTGGACCTCCAACTGTTTATTTAACGTTGATACAGGCAACTCTGATAATCGTATTATCTTATTTTGGAACGTAAACAAGCGTGTCATTAATTTTAATTTTGAATGTTTTACTTCAACTTTATATGAATAAGATGAATTCATGTTATATGAACACAGACGGAGGCATGTTACAGAATCGTTAAAAACTTTTATAGTATAATGTGGAATTCGTAGTTGTAAAATAGCAGCCGAAGTATGTGTGTAAAAGTGCTTACTTGAAGACTGTAGTTTAAATATAAAGTTATTTCATGAGAAATGATTGCACGTTTGTCTATTTATATTCTGACATTTAAGAAAACAAAATAACTGACGAGTAAGAGGAATATGAAATAATTATACGAAGGACAGTGGATGTCAAAAAAGTTTGACAGCTTTTATGATTTCTTCCGTACAAGGAGGTCACATTAGCTCGTGAGTGCCTAGTGTAATAATAATATACTAATTACAAAATAAGTATATTATATCTATTAGTATAACATTCCGAGTAACAGTATTGAAAAAGTGTGTGTGTACAGGCGTTAGAAGTTATACTGCTTTATTCTAATAATGGAGTAGTCTAATAAGGAATGATAAATTAGTAACAAAAAAAAACATCAACGGAACGAAAACTTCTTTGAATGTAGCTATAAGTTGGAAACACTGATGTAAAACAATTTCTTCATCATTTTTTCTTAACGCGCGAAAAAAGTTTAACTTCAATAAATCACATCTCAGAAGCACTAGAATATCCAATTATTAAAGTAGGAAAACGAAAATCCGCTATAAATACAACCCGTATATCAATAGATAGTTTTCTAATTATCTCCTATTTCTAAGGTTTATAAGTAAAACGAGGTTTTGAGTTAGAATTAGTGTGATCCAACCAATTTTTACGCTTGATGCATAAAACGTGGATGTAATAAAGTACAAACGCAATTTTAACTTACCAAGGGTGAAGCATCAAAAAAGAAAAGAAAAGCAATCGAAGAATAGTGACTTAGTTTTTCTATCTACACGAGGTTTTGGTTTTGTAATTAAGACAAATTATACATTGTGACAATTGTTTCTTCTCTCGTGTTTTGTTACGTTGGTA
This sequence comes from Thumatha senex, assembly GCA_948477245.1. NCBI lineage: Eukaryota > Metazoa > Arthropoda > Insecta > Lepidoptera > Erebidae > Thumatha > Thumatha senex. The sequence goes on from OX419735.1 coordinate 13,950,151, forward strand.
TTTTTTTCAGGTTTATGGGGTCACCTATTATTATTTGTTATTAATTTTATACTTCTAGTATGCGATGTTAAATTTATAAAACTTATGTATGTAATAATTTATATTAACTTTAATTTAACATAATTTCTCAAGTAAATATAAAGTATGTGTACTAACTGTGAAAAAAGAAAAAAATATCCACCTACAAACCAGTCTCCGTGAATATATTCGAAACATATATTGATCTAGCTGAATGGAATTGTCACACCAGTATTATTACAGTACCGTTATATTTGGAAGACCGAAATTAGGTTAATATAGGATTAGGACTGCAATAATTACACTTGTCCACAGACCTCGGATTATAAGGCACAATAGATATTAAAAAGGCCTAGTATCTGGTAACACAATTCCGTATTTTATTTGTAAGGATTAAATTACCTATCTTACTATTTTTACACTGAGCCGCAACGGAGTAGTCAGAGAAAAGAAGAGAATAAAAAGTCAGGGTAGACCACGACACATAAGAAGACCACGTGGGTGGATTGCTCAGAAAAGAAAAGGTATGTAACGATTGATGAAGCTGAAAAATTCGAAAGAAGTATACATGAATTGCGAAATCTGGCGATATATCCTCTATAATTACAATACTTATCGCGGTCATTAATTGTAATCTACATACATACACATATATTCCACTTCTATTTCCCTGAAAGGCATACTATAATATCCCCACATTTTACAATTGAATACAGTCCCATATCAACGGTGTTGAAATTAGGTTAAGACGGACAGGTTGGTGACCACATGCTGTTGAAAATTTTCCAACTTTTCTTAATGACCAAAATGTAAATGGAAGCGATTGGCATTCGAAACATAAAAAGTCCCAAACTGAATTTACCCTTCTCAAGACTAACCATAGAGTAAGATGCTTAAAGCAACGATCGTTTACAGAACACTGAAAAAGCTGTGCACAGTCATGTTGGTTAAACCATTTATAACTGAAAAACAACTGCACCGAATATACGTTTTGTTGAATTTATTTCTATAGCAGATCAAGTGTAACCAGGCAATAAAATTGCTGGCTATGAGTTAAATTTCATTCCTAATTTTAGAGTTCTGTACCTCAAAATGTAAAAAGGAAACCTTTATTACCTATTTTTTGAAATTTTAATTTTTAGCCTTTTTATATTTCAGAATTTTTCCTTTACTTGTGTTAGAGGACCTTGCATTTAACCAAAATTGACAATGTTAACCGGTAGTACCCTCTGGTTTTGGGCCGAAAAACTATAATGTCAGGTCCCCTTGATCTACAATCACAAATTTGACAAAAAGCAAGGTTTTAAAGCACAAATAAATCAAAAAAGGGCCTCGAGCGCTTCAACGACATGTATGATAAATTCATGACACGTGTGACATTCCTATTTCTAGCTGTATAGTTTAAGAATAAACCTAAACCCTCGAATAAAATATAGTTTTTCAATAAAACGCCCATCCTGGGTCTAGACAAGAATCTAAATCGTGGAAATAGAACAAAAATGGGTGTAATGATATTGCAATAGACCGTGCGAATTTAGTAATGGTCTGCATTTTAAATGTACAAATATTATTTGTATGTATATGTGTGTAATATTTTCCTATAAACAGGTTTCCGATATAGTATTATTTTTTGTCGTCAACGATTTTTGATTTAGACGGGAATGAAGGCAAAAGGAGAAAAGTTTGAGGAAGCGATATTAATGAACAGGTTAAAATCACATTCGAGGTGACGTTATCTAAATATAATATTAATGATAAATAAATATTGTTGGGACAACTCACGCAACGCCATCTGATTCCACACTAAGCAGAGCTTGTACGATGGTAACCAGATAACTGAGAAACATTCTTATATATTTCTAAATACATACGTATTATGGATAAATAACACCCAGACACAGAATAAACCATCGTGCTCATCACATAAAGTTTTATCCTGGGTGGGAATCGAACCCACGACCTCTTGCGCAGCAGTGGGATACACTCCCACCGCGCCACCGGGGCCGCCAATAATATTACACACAAGATGCAGTAAATGAGTTTTTGAAAACTATGTAAAATTTGAAATATATATTTTGTTACGGACTAACATAAAATATTCAATAAATTCTTACTTTTAGATAGCGCTAATCGAAGTAAATGCGTTTGACAATACAAACTTCAGTTACGTAAGAGATGTCTTTATTATTTTTCATTATTTTAAGGGTACCTATATAAATAACTGTAAATGCTTATATTTACGGTACTATCTTAATCTTTATAATAATTTAAATGCGAAAGTTTGGATGGATGTTTGTTACTCTTTCACGTGAAAACCACTGAAACTTTACAATAATATAGCTTATGCATCAGAAATTATCCCGGGAACAAGTTCCTGTGGGAAACGGGAACGGGAAAACTTCTATACGTGGGCGAAGTCACGGGCGTCTGGCCGCAGAAACGCTATCTTACTAGATAGCGCTTCTCGAAGTAGATGCGTTTGACAATACAAGCTGTGGTTCAATTACGTAAGATGTATTTTTTTTCCATTATTTTAAGGGTACCTATATAAATAACTGTTAATGCTTACACATTACTTAGTTTACGCTACTATCCTACTAATATTATAAACACGAAAGTGTGTAAGTATGGATGTTTGTTACTCTTTAACGCAAGATCTACTGAATGGATTTTGATGAAAGTTTACGATAATGTAGCTTACTACATCAGAATAACACATAGGCCACTGTTTATCCCGGGGACAAGTTCTTGTGAGAAACGGAAACGGGAAATCTTCACCACGCGTGAAAAAAAATTAACAGACAGTACATTCATAGGTATCTCAGGAAAACTTACTGTATCCAAAACGTTCCTGAAATAATTATTGTTAGCTAAAATTTATAAAACAATACTAGATTTATTTATAAAAAATAATACAAAATAACATCTCTTCATCCATTACCTATCTATCATATCTTTATTGTTCTCAAAGTATACAATTAACCAAAAAAATAATGTATGCACTAGACTATACACTCCACGTACTCAAGTGTAGTCTCCTTCGTCTCTATATAATACTAGATGACCCCCACAGCTTCGCCCGTGGAATATTTCGACCTCCCGTCATACCTATTTAATCCTGTCGCTTTTAAATTCTACAATGATTCATAAAAAAATGCCTGATTTGTCGACATTTATAACTACTACTCTGCTCCCCAGTGTAGTAGCGGAATGATATACAGCCTATAGCCTTCATCGATAAATGGGTTATCCAACACAAAAAAAAACAATCAAATCTGACCAGTAGTTCCTGAGATTAGCGCGTTCAACCAAACAAACAAACAAACTCCTCAGCTTTATAATATTAGTATAGATTAATAATATCTCATTAAAAATTTATCACCTTAAACACCTAACAACCAAAGGTTAATAAATTCAGCCATTTGACTTGTAGATATCACGATCAAAGTTGTGTAGCGCTGTTAACCCTTTTTGAATAATGTTAAGATGAAACAGGCTACTTGACCCGAATCTACAAATACTCTAAGTTTACTTTGCTTACGGTTACAGTCATCATAACCCACTATTTATTCAGAATTTATGTATGTATGTGAAGAACTTTAGGACAGTAATTAAAACTGCGTTTGAGTGCTATCATCAAAATTCTCTTAACTAGTTTAGCCCAGATTTTCGTGAGTGACTGAGGATTTCATGATTGAAAGTGGATCAGTCTGTTACTAAATTCCTTATGGCACTTTAACAGTAATCTAACTTCGTTTAGGCTGGTCTGTCGAGTGTCATCCTCAACTTCTGCAGTATTTTTTTCGAAACACAATAGTTAGCGTAGCGTAGCTTCTTTTGAACATAACATTCAAAGGGTTCAATGAAATCTGCAGTCGTCTTTTATTTTTACTCCTGATATAACATGCCACTATACTATTTGTTTGCCTGATTCTCAAACATTTACATATGTAAAGGATTATATGTTTTTTTTTAAATTTCAACCATTTCGTAGTCATTATTTATACAACCTTTAGCTATAAAAATCAATAGCGACGTAGATATTTTTCAGTCGCTAGGCATATTGCTGGCTGTCTGCCAGATTAAATACCAGCTCTGGGGCACGAGCCGAAAGCATGGTAAGGAATGTGGAACAGCACTTAAATTTTAGATTTTTGCAACGTTTTCGTGACATAGTGAGACGTATAATGTTACATAATATTGAAAGATATTATTTATATATAGACTACATAGATCGTTTTTTATAGATATACATTTATTTTACTGCCATACATAATACTGGAATCAAACATAGCTCACATAGGAACCGTAATATATCTTTAGCGATGCGCGGTCGGAAACGGTCGCGCTGCACTTATGTACAGTGTAGTAATTAATTACAAAAATTAATTCGTGATACGCGCTCACTCACGCGTCGTTGCACTCTCGATGGCTACCAACAAGACGATCATCGTGACCGAGCTACTGGCGTTCATCCAGAATGCAATTGACACTATGGACGAGATCAGCATAATGCAGATCTGCAAGTCCAATTTTTAAGGAGGTGGACATCTGTAGTGGTAAGGCATTGTTGTACCAATCGGTCGGCAAAACTGCCCAGATGCCGTCCCGCAGGAGAGATGGAGGGGAACGAAGTGTGCAGGATATCATCACCCTGCTGAAAGAAAGGATCCTGATGAAGTGCCCGACTTCGTCGCAAAGTAGCTGCACAAGCTCCCACCAGTTGGATTCGACCATGTCGACGTGACAAGACTGCTGAAGGACATCACCGTAGTAGTACCTGAAATCCAGCCTTGCCAGTGTAATGGCAAATTTAGAGGCCTCTGATAAAACTATCAGTGGGCTACAAACGGAATTATTGTTATTTCGTAGCAGTAATTCAGTTAGTAGGTCGCCAAACGTGGCCTCTAATAATGTCAACGTACGGCGAGGCGCGCAAAATGCGCCACTGTGCAGTTTCGAGTCAGCAGAATTTGACTCGCCCGACGCTCCAGTGACCGTGGCGTGTGCCTCGAACACGAGCCCGCGCCCCGCCGCCCCCGCCGCCGCCTCTTCCCCCGTGAAGGTGCCGACTACTATCACGTTGCCAGCTTCTCAGCCACGTGACTACGCCGCTGCAACGGCCAGCAACCCAGCAACAAAGGAGAGGAAGCAGAGCAGTGTCACTTAGCGCAGCACTGCACCCATTAAGGCTTCGCGGAAGGAGCCTTGTGACGCAGAGGGTTTCACGGTAGTGGTGAAGAAGAAGAAGAAGCCCTCCTGCAAGAACCAATGTGGTACTGCTTCAAGACCTATCGAGCAGCACTTCCGAGCTGAGGTACCGACTACGTTGATCTACGTATCGCGAGTTCACTACAATGTGAACGTCATAGACGTTGTGAACTACCTCCAGAAGAAAACCGGGTTGGATTTGAGGGTGGAGAAGCTGGAATCACATCACAAAGTGAGTTTTAACTCTTTTGTGGTAAGGGGGTTCCCACACTACGCATCGCCACCTTCTTGAGTCCCGATTTTTGGCCGACAGGGGTGAAGTTCCGACGCTTCATAGGACGTCTGCCAACACACGACTCCTCGCCCCGCGACACGTCGACGTTGCGTGTAAAATAGGTTAAGTTTATATTATATGTATTTTTAGTTTTAAGGTATTTATCTATGGGCCGTAGAATAAGTTTATAACAGCTGTAACTTTTCTCATGATGCCTGAAAATAAAGATATATTATTATTATTATTGTGTCTCTTCTTCACGGGTATCTTCTTTTTATTTCTTATGAAGATACCCGGTCTTTTGGTAGGCTTACATGGGGAGATATTGGTCCAACACGCAGAGGCCCTTCGAGAATTTTAATCTAAAAGGAAATGGGACCCCCACTGCAGACAGTCCACTCCCGCCTTATGTAGAATAATGATAATGGACCACCTCCAATGGGAGTTAAACTATTGTAAAATATGCTAACTAAGAAATGTGCTATTGGGTTGGGGGTTTGATGAACTAGGTGATTATAACTATGGATGAAGGCGGCATCTGCCATTTTAATATCTGATTATCAAAATTTTGGCAGACGGTGGCTCGCCAACTCACTAGATGGGCCCCCTATACAATCGCTATAGGCATGATAAGCCTGTAAGGCGACAGGAGGCAACACCAGTGTGAGCGGCTTAGGGTGTCGAGCGGTGCGGCGCCGGTTTCACCATCGCGGGTCAGACCCGGAGCGAGCTACCCCGCATCTTATTATTATAATTATGTTTCTTCTTTTCACGGGTATCTTCTTTTTTTATGAAGATACCCAGGCTTTTGGTTGGCGTACATGGGGACATACTGGTCCAACACGCAGAGGCCCTTTAAGAATTTTAATCTAAAAGGTAATGGGACTCCCACTACAGACAGTTCACGCCCGCCTTATGTAGAAGAACGATAGTGGACCACCTCCAATGGGAGTTAAACTATTGTACAATATGCTAACTACTAAATGGGCTATTGAGTTGAAGGTTAAATGGAGTATGTAACTAAAACTATGGATGAAGACGGCGTCTGCCATTTTAATATATTATTATCAAAATACTGGCAGACGGTGACTTGCCAACTCACTAGATGGGCCCCCTTTACAATCGCCATAGGCATGATAAGCCTGGAAGGCGACAGAGGGCAACACCGATGTGAGCGGCTTGGGGTGTCAAGCGGTGCGGCGCCGGTTTCACCTTCGCGGCACAAGCCCGGAGCGGGCTTCCCCGTAGTTATGCCCTTGAAATTGACACTTCCACCCCCGAGCATATAGCTCTGGCTCCCTCCCTCTGACCGGCCAATTAAGGCAAGCCAGAGTAGAGATTTGCTGCACTCCCGGGAGTAGCACTCTCACTGCTCTCCCGTTAGGCCATTAAATCCTAACCGGTGCAGAAAGGCAACAAAACTCTGAGGAATCGGGACCGATGTGTAGCCACGCACATTCAACTCGCCACAAGCTGCCCTGTGGATGTGAGCTTTTCAATAACTTACTGATACATTTTTTTGTTGGTATCAGAAAGTGGATAACTCAAAAAGCGAATCTACTGTGCCCTCATAGGGTTGCGTTAACCCTATAAAAGATAACGACTGTCCTCGAGGGGTATTTATTATTATTATTCTCTTTATTTACAATACAAACATATAAATTACATTTTTAAATATATCTATAAAAACAAATACATTTAAAAATATAAAAAATAGTAGCCCACCGGTATCGGGTACAGGGACCAAGCTACCGGTGGTTATGGTTCCAGAGACAGGAACCTCCTCACAAGGCGTGCCGTATCGAGGAGAACTGCCTTCTGCATCAAGCCCTTGACCCAGCTGCCTAACGCGAGCCTCGTAAGATGTTGATCGAGGCTCTTGGCAATCAACCCATGTGCTGATACGACTATCGGGACAATGATTGCCGAATCCACATCCCACATGTCGACAACCTCGTGAGCCAAGTCCAAATATTTTAATTGTTTCTCTTTATTTATTATTATTCTCCTTATTTACAATACAGACATACAAATTAAATTTTTAAATATATCTAATGCAAATACATTTAAAAATATAAAAAGTAGTGGCCCACCGGTATCGGGTACAGGGACCAAGCAACCGGTGGTTAGGGCTCCAGAGATAGGAACCTCCTGACAATGCGTGCCGTGTCGAGGAGAACTGCCTTCTGCATCAAACCCTTACGCTCAAAAAGCTTACATACCTCGTCGAGCAACACGATCGGCCGGTAACCGGACGGATGGTCCGCCGGCCGCCCCGCTTTACGGATTAAGACCAGTTTCCCCGTCTTCCACTCCTTGGGAAACTGGCCCCTTTCAAGGCATGCGCTAAAGAGCCCTGCCAGTCGAGGCCCTAGTTCCTCAAGGGCCAGGACCCATGCTCGGCCTGGTATGCCGTCGGGTCCGGGGGCGGTGTTCTTGCGGGCTTTGAGCCGCAATACCGCCGCCCCTAGCTCACTTTCGGTGACTTCTGGCACGTCATCCTCACTGGGATCCGCGTTGGACGTCTGAGGTGGAGCCATACATGGGGCAGTGTGCTCCTGTGCTCCCGCAGGGAACAGAGCACCCAGGACCCTCTCGAGCTGGTCTGGCTGGAGGCTCTGGGTCAGCGGAGGCGCCCTAGGGCGAAGTTTGCCCCTAACCATAAGGTACGGGCGCCCCCAGGGGTTCTGCTCCAGGGTCTCCAGCAGCTCTTCGCGGGCCAGCCTTTTGGCCCGCTTTATGGCTGTTTGGAGGGCCCTCTTGGCTCTCTTGTACCCCTCATATAGCTCCCCCTCTCGGAATTCCTCGGGGCGGCGACGCCTTTGGCGGAAACTGGTGTACTGGCGGCGCGCGGTCAGGCAAGCTGTTCGCAGTTGTCCTATCTCCGGCGACCACCAGTACACCTGTCTCCTTACCGGCCCGGGCTTGACCCTAGGCATCGCCGCATCGCATATTTGCGACATGGCTCTCCGGAACCACTCTGCCTCGGTATTCACATCGGCAGGCCTCTCCGGTGCTGGAGTCCAGGCCTGCACGATGGCCGCTTCCTGGAGAGCCTCCCGATTTAGCCGTTTAAGCGCCCAACGCGGTTCCGGGGGATTCGCAATTACTGGCGGTACATTAGGCGGAGGGGAGACGTCAAACCGAATATATCTGTGGTCGGACCTCGTCTCCTCCTCCACCACCACGCGCCAGTTCTGGACACGGCGAGTGAGATCAGGGGTCGCGAACGATACGTCCACGACTGAACTGAGTCCCCCTCGCTCCCAGGTGGCGACATTCCCCCGGTTGAGGACTTCTAGGCCACGGGTAGTGACCCAATCCTCTAGAATTCTCCCCCTGCCATTGGTCTCGCGAGAGCCCCAAGTCATCGACCAGGCGTTAAAATCTCCCAGGACCAGGACAGGGCGAGGACGGCATGCAGTGAGAATGACGTCCAGTTCAGAGAGCCATAGCTCAAACTGATGCTGGTCGCGGTTCGGCGAGATGTAAACGGCCACGACCGCCACTCCCTCATAGTCCGCCGCGACGCAACCTGGGCCCCTTGCAATTATTGCAAGGCGCGAGGTATCTGCGCCGGACCCCCCAAAGATAGTCGCTTTGCGATCCAGGGCCACCGGGCTTCCGGGATGAACCCAGTACGGCTCGGCGACTGCGACCACGTTGACGGACCACTGCGCGATGCTCTGGTACAGAAGATCCTGAGCATCGGAGCAGTGGTTCAGATTGATCTGCAAGATGCGGAAATGTGCATTCATTAATGAACATCCATATCCGCATCCCGCCGCGAACGTGGGCGCTCTTGAACGGCACTCTTATTCCCCCCTAGGGATGAACGGGGCTTTGGCCTTGAGGCGGCGCAGGTCTTGCTGTCCACCCGGTGCTCAGCCGTCTTGCCCTCCGCCACGCATCTAAAACAGCGTGGTGGAGCGTTACAGGCAATGGCCTTGTGTCCGGGTTGGCTGCAGCGGAAGCACCTATCACCTACGTCGACTTCCGCTCCTTCCGCAATCTTCTGAGCTGCCGCGACGGGACAGCTCACGACTACTGACCCGTGACCAGTTGGCCCAAAGCGAATTTCGCCTGACCTTATCTGATCCCGGGGGCAGTCGCTTGCTTCCACAACGGCAGAGATTATCTCCTCCGTCGTGGCCGCGTCATCCAGACCCGAAATGCGTATACCAACACATTTGTTGGGTCTGGTGACACGGACAGCGTCCGTGTCCAGCGACACCCTTAGCTTAGCCGCTAGAGCATCAGCCTTGGGGCCGCTGGTGGCACCGGAGACCTCGAGTAGGCGTGCTCCGGTGCGCGTCGTTTTGCACCGGAGTCCCCCCTCTATCTCGAGGGCCTTTAGGTCAACTGAGGCCTTCACCTGCCTCAGGACCTCGGCGTACCCCACGCCCCGCTCCAAGCCTTGTGTCGTCACTGTTAGGACGACGTCAGTGGAGCGCGGTGCGCGAAGCCTCTTCGGCGCATTCGGTGCCTTCGTCGCGGCGGCCTTTGCCGCCTTATTAACCGCTTTTTTGGCGGCTTTCGCCTTCTTTTTCCCTCCCGCTACCTCCCAGCTCCCCTCTCTGGAGGGATACAGGGGTGCAACGGAGGGGGCGGCTGTAATAGGGGGTGCCGGAATGCCGCTCTTCCCGGGTGCTGACTTCGCAGGGGCGGGAGGAGCGGAGGCCTTCCGCCCCTTTGGTGGCAGTCACCGCCGCATACGACATAGGGGTCGTCAGCGGTGGGCAGTATGCCCGGTTCTCAAGGACGCCAAGGCATCTTTCTATGGCCTCCAGCAGCTGGGTCAAGCTCGGTGTCACCTTGGAGGGCTTAGGAGCAGGCCCTACCTTTGGCTGCACACGAGCTTGAGTTTCGAGGGCCTTTTGGGGAGGGAGGTTCTTCACCCCTTGAGCGTCCCCGGTCCCTTGAACCAGCTGTGTCAGCTTGCCCATTTCCTCCCGCATCTCCAGGAGTTGCTTGCGGGAGTCAGCAAGCTCGACCTCCAGGCTCGCAACTCGAGCCCGGAGTTTTTCCTCCTCTTCGGAGACGCTTCTGTCTAGGAGCTCCTCTAGGGCCTTAGTGGCACCTGTGACGGCTTCGGCCACTATCTTCTTCCTGCCCTGTACATTTTTGGCGCCCTTTACAGCGTCAGAAATGCGAGCAAGAGCCGTTAGGAGCTCTCTCGCCGCCGGCACATCCGTGGCCTTGCCGCTGGGCAGCAGAGGGGCATGTATCGGCGGATTTGGAACCCGCCCCTTCAAATTGTGGAGGTCGGCTTTTCGACCTCTACCCGCGGTGGTAGCTATTACCTTGGCGGGTACGTCATCCTCACTGGAGGATATTGTCCCCGGCCGACGAAACAGGCTTTTGCCTGATTCCGAGGATCGTGGCCTCTTCCTACGGAGGCCCTCGGTCTCGGTATCTATGCTGAGGACTGACTCGGCGTCAGTCTCAGTCGGGATTGACGCAACCTCTGCGTCCGTTTGGGGGGTGGTTTTGAGGCACACCTCCGGGCCTTTTGGGTTTTGGTAAAAATCATTATTATTCATGCTTAATCCCACGAGTGGAGACGAAAAGACAACTCCCCGGGTGACGCTCATTCCGGGGAGTGGGATGTATACTGTGGGGTGCTCCAGGTGCCCCACAGGTTTTAACGACTTCGCTGTCGGGTTTTAGAGACTTGTCCTTGTCGCGAGCCGGCCAATTAAGGCAAGCCCCTCGGCCCCAAGGACCACCGCGTACCAACTGGTGCCACCAGTTGGGTCGCTGCGGATAATCTTAGGGGTTACGAAACGCGGGGGGATGGCTAGACCTCCCCAACACCGACGCTGGCACGAATGCCTGTAAGCCCCTGCGTGAGCAGAGAGCCTACACGTCCTGCGGTTTCTCCGCTCAATACGCTCTGCCTAAAGCAGAGTGTAGACGGAGCAACCCGAAGTGGCCAATACGGCCCCCTCCTTGGTGGACTATTGGCCGTGGGCGACGACGTGCGCCTCCTTTAAAGCGCACATCGTCCACGTTACCAGGGTGTACCACGTGGAGGTTGTCCTACCCAACACCCCGAATAGGAAATAGGTAAGAACACTATAGATAGAATTAGATTTAAACACTCCTTCCTGTAGGAACAAAAGTTAGTAAGGATGATTGATTATAATTAGAAACTTACCGGGATATTCCGGGTCCAATATTTTTACAAATATTATATTAATTTATATAGTTTTAGGAAAGTACTTTTGTGTGGTAGTACACAGTATCGTAATAGACAAATCTAAGTGGTTGTCGAAACTTCCTGTCAACTGTTTATATAGGGCCCAGGGGTGGATCGAGGCGCGGGAGACGGGACCTCGAACTCCCCTTCACGCTTACACGGGAGTAACTTCAATGCCGCATCCGTCCGATAGATGGCGTAAGTCGTATGATGGCGCGGCTCGACCACGCATCATTACAAGGTCTCCCGCTTTGCAAAGGATGGATTTCGTTCTTGTTCCAACTGTCTTAAATTATGATCTGATTAATTTCGTTGCGGGTTCCAAGACATTCTAACTTCTCCTAGGACTTCACCGAGATCGAGATCGGTGTAACTTTTGTGGTCTTGGTCATTTCTGTAGATTCTGGTTTACATGAGTCACAGTATTGGGAATGCCGGTGGAAATAGTCCCAACAGTGAAAAAAAAAAGTTTAACATATATTTTAATATAAGAAAAATAAAAACTGCAATGAAAGAGTATATTAAGCAACCATTTATCTACTAAGAGATGATAAAAGAAAGTTAAACGTTAATTAAAAGTTTCAAATTGATGACATTTACAGTTAAATTTGGTTCTGCATACTCGAATCTAGTAAGACCACCAGAATATCATAGTATCTGATTGTTGAGGTACCGATCGAGAAACGAATATGTGAAAAAAATACTGTAACGAAATGGACACCAACTCTATTTTAATATGAAACCAATTCGAATCGTGTGATTTCCTCATAAAGTACAACACTGACAAAAGTGATATTATTGCAACCTAAATTTAAGCTGTTAACCAACAAACAGTATGAATACTTCAAACCTTCGCTTTTTGAGCTTTGTAACTCACTGGTAGTTTAGAGAGCCCTTCCTAACACTTAAATCAAATAAAAACTGACTCGCTACTGCTACAAATTCCTAAGAAGCCTTCGATAATAGAATAGCATGCGTTGACATATCATTAACACGGGCAAAAAGAAATTGTTGGGCGGTGACACGAAGAAGGTAATCTAAATATTAGAACGCTAAATACACTGTAGAAAGCAACTTTGAATTTAGAACGGTGGCTTAATGTTTTTTACGAAACGTTTCAGAGCGTTTCAAAGTCTGTGAGGTCCGTATTCCAGAATGTTTCTCAATACTCAATCAACACTTGAGGCTAGATTGAGTCGATTGAGTATTGAGAAACGTTCTGGAAAACGGTCCTTAGAATAGTGTTTAGAATTTTTTAAATTCAATCTACAACTGGATTTAAATTTAACCCTTGAGTCAAACTAATTTACTTGTGGTAACAGTGGGTGCACGTCCAAAAGAATAATCGCTGGAGATCGATCTCAGGTAGAGAGATTGTAAATTCGACATCCCAAACACTGCTATTGCAGTATAAAGTCTGATTTCTATAAGAAGTCACAGTAACTCGATAAGTCAAAGATATGCAGAGGCATTCGCTATTTCGCCAGTCGTAGTTAAAATATCGATGGTGATAAGAAAGTGATCTTTTAAAGGTTCCGTTTTATTTATTTTTGAGATACGGAGTCCTAAAAATACAATGAAAACCTGTTATAATTATACATGTGATACATCCGAAAATGTAAATAATAATAAGAGATGAAATTGTGTGACTTTACTAAGTTCTTTCTTTTTTCTTTACCTATGTTATGGCTAACAATTTCTTTGCACTCTTAAAGTCAATACGGAAATTGTCTAATATTAGCAGTTTCACCTTACATAATATGGCGGGCATTGAAACGGTTAGCTTTAGAAAAGGCAAAAAGTTACAATTACAGGACAAAATCAACAAAAATCGAGTATTTTTCCCGTAATGATTGCCCATCTAAAACCACGTGGTCACATTATCCTACTAATATTATAAACTAGTTGACGCTCGCGGGAGTCCTCACGCGTGGTGAAGTTTTCCCGTTTCCCACCGGAACTTGTTTCCGGTATAAAAAGTAGCCTAGGTGTTATTCTGATATGTAAGCTATATTATTGTAAAGTTTCATTAATATCCAATCAGTAGATTTTATGTGAAAGAGTAACAAACATCCATTCTTACAAACTACGAGTATAATATTTGTAGGATAGTATATTATTATTGGCTGGTTTTAAATTCTGACTCAATAATCTAACCGAATGGATTTTGTTGAAACAACTGTGTGACTTAGACATCAGAATAACATATAAGCTATAATTTATAATGGTATTGTGTGAATAAAGTTCATTGTGAATGTATATAGTTATCAAAACAATGAAATTAATACACAAATAGTCAAATTAAACTGTGCCTAAATAAAAACTACCTACTTATCAAAATATAAACTGGGTCCTCTCGCTCGCATACCCATGACGTAGACAGTATTCCCACACTGAATGGCTGATAAGCCTTTGCGCAAATTGTCTATTAAGTAAACAACTTTAAATAATTTGACTTAAATTATGTCTTCTGCGAGATATTTTGACATGTTCTATAAAAACCTTAATTAGATGATCAGTGTAGATTGCAAAGATGACTTTTATCCCCGAAAACATTTTATTCCCACGGGAACACACGTTTGTTATAAATACCCAAACATTACATGGGTGGAGCTGTTGGCGTTCTTCAGTTGATATTATATGAAGAGGCTTACTACTCATCGTTCATATAATGTACCCGTAATTACTCAAAGTGCTGTAAAAACATGCTGTGTTTTTTAGCAAATAATCACCCTTTGTTTATCATGGGGAATGAGTTAGGTATATTACAAATACTGCTTCATTTCCTCCGTTAAGTGAACAAAATAAACAAAAAATTATCGTTTGCTTGCTAATATTATTTCTGGCATCTAACGCCTCGCCTTTGCGTTTCGAATAAATGCTTGAAAATAAAATTGGTAAAATGATACGAAATTATATAACAGGGTACGGTAGGTATCTCAACTAGCAGACTCTTCGTTTAATAGTTAAATCTAATGAATTGATAACAAAGTACATTATTTTCCAGAATTTTATAACTTATAAAAAATAAGCGCTCGTGGCCCCGCGGTCTCAGTGTTCTGTAAACGATCACTGAGTTACGCAACTTTCACTATGGCTGGTCCTCGGATGGGTGACCATTTTGTGGCATTTACATTTGCGAGCGTTTCCGTGCTTCGGAAGGCACGTTAAGCCGTTGGTCCCGGTTGCCAGTAAAATGGCAGTCTTTAAGCCTGGTTGAATGCCTTATGGGCGGCATGAAAAATTTCAACAGCAGGTAGCCACAACCTGCGTCTGTCTATTTCAACATGGCAATGGGCTCACCACCTATTAAGTGGGACAGGTAAATCTACACGGTGAAAAGTGGGCATATAATATGCCTCTGCCACCCCTTCGGGGATAAGGCGTGATGGATATTTATTTATTATTTTATTTATATAAAAAATAAAGAAGAAAATGTATTTTTTCGAAATTTCTTATGAAATTAAAAACGAGTGATTCTTGTATAGGCATAAATTAAATATCTATTTTGTTTGAAACTTCGCAGAAAAGCTGGTTTTATTTTAATGAAATTTGGTATACATCTACAGTTTTATTGAGTTTATCCAGCACTGACACTACGGCGAAAAATATCCAAATTTCAGTTTCGAAGTCCGCACTCATCTTTGAGTGTCAGCTTGTATTGATATTTATTCGTGACCGTCTGTGTCCTGCACCGTGCCTTTCAATAGCCAGCACTGTAGGTGACTCCGGTTTCAAAAACTTTTACGAGAGCTCCTACCTTAAATCCCGGAATTGGTTACAATACCGTACAACCCCATACTCTTTAATCCATACGAATGTAGGTGAAGTGTTTGTTTGGTTGAACACGCTAATCGCAGAAATACTGGTCGGATTAAAAAAAGTATTTTTGTGTTGGATAGCCCATTTATCGAGAAAGGCTATAGGCTATATATCATCACGCTACAACTCTGAAAAGCGGAGCAGTAATCATAAATCGGTCAATTTTTTATGCATTATTGTAGGATTTATAGGCGGATTTAATTACGGGATTAAATAGGTGCGACGGGAGTTCTACATATGTCATGGGCGAAGCCTAGTACTGAATAAATTGTAGATATAGGGTTCAGAATAATTGTTTTTTTTTTCGGTATGTATGTGAACTGTGTTACAATTTGCTTGACAAATCATTGACGTTTGTAGAGAGAAATAGATATCTAATACACTCTCGTTGCGTTTCGCACATAAAATTGGTCTAGTTAGCTTTGATCAGGTGTGACACCGACTAGTGTGCACAGAGGCATCGCTATCCGACAAAAATGGTTTTATAACGTGCAGCTTGTGGTATAGTGCTATTAGGCTTGTTAGTTAGTATTTTAACCCTTTCCACATAGGTAATGCATCAACCGAGATGGAAAATAACAGTCAGACAGATGGAGATAGGTACATTGATCAACAGTTATA
The DNA here is from genome assembly GCA_948477245.1 of Thumatha senex. Classification (NCBI taxonomy): domain Eukaryota; kingdom Metazoa; phylum Arthropoda; class Insecta; order Lepidoptera; family Erebidae; genus Thumatha; species Thumatha senex. The sequence continues at coordinate 13,966,299 of OX419735.1, forward strand.
AATAATAATTATTTTATTGTAGGGTTAAAGGCTCGTAATATCGACAATCGACGAATAAATCATTATAGGTACCTTCTTATATTAAATTCGTCATAACCTTTTGGTTTTTAGGTTTATTGGATGTACTGGAGTTGAATACTTTAAATTATAATTTTAACAAGACTATTTTATGAACAAACAACCTAAAATATATCGATTATCTTTATTTGTCGTTATTTGCGTTAGACTTGATATAAATCTAACTACAGCAAAAAGACTCAGTGCCCGTAAATATTATCTCAAAGTAAAGTAGGTCAAGTCAATAAAGAAATACGGTATCTTGAGAAATAACAACAACTCTATTGAAGATTCAACAATATATTAGATACTAAAAGAGTACTCGAGAAGTCATTTAGATCTCATTATTTATTTACAACATACACTCTACGTGCAAGCGAGTTTTCTGATTAATGTTTTTGCTAAAGACCATTACTAGCAAGTGCAAAATTGGGTTCTTAAAACATCAAAGTGGATGGGCAAGTGTAAAAATGTAGGTCAAACGACACCCAGTACTGTCAGACTCTGCGCCGACCAAATGTCACACCTCATTTTCCGTCACTTAGCACCGTAACGCCTGATATTATCCCGAAACATTATATACAACTTATGCCATTTTCAATATCCGACTTTGTCTCTGAGTGTCAAGGTTCATTTTGTATAATTGGTATTAAGTTGTTTGAGCAGAGAAATTAAGCCACTGTTCTTTGTACGGCCAATTTTGATGAGTAGAGGGAAAGAACTGTATTTTTGAAATTCTTTTGATACCTATACATGAAAAGCTACAAAGCTTAATATTCAGACGGTGTAATGTACTTTGTTGAAGAGTCGTCGGGTTTGTAAAGTAGCAAGTGAAGGGTCGTCTGTAAGGACGTTTTCTACTCAAGTTACGGATTGTAACGAAGCATTAGAAGTGAGGTACAAAACATAATGGCCATGAAAACTCTGAACTAAATTTGTCTTTTGCTTAACTATATAACTTAAAAGTTATCACGAAGTTTAATAACTACGTGTTGCAAAGGGTGATCGAACAGAGCACGTAGATTTATAAAAGTTGAAAATTTTAGTTATATCTATGTATATTAAAGTTATGTATATGGTATATTATATTTTAATGTAAACTTGGACTGTATTTGTCTATGTGGATGTTCAAAATTTAATTATTTCTGATGGCACGGCAACATTATCTCAGCCGTTTGACTACACTGCTGGGCACATGCCACCCCCAAAGATCACCACTACGTTTGATCTTGAGTCGCCCGCATCTAGAAGGATATTTTTTTTTATATTTGGCACATCAAAATGGCGTCGTCCAACTGATGGTAAGCAAAGACCCGTGATTTTGGGCCACTGTCTCAACCCACCGGGCTCTAATAGCGACCCTCAACTTGACGGACCAGAAATATACCTTTTCACGCTTCTCTTAAAGGACCTAGGATTGTAAGAGGAGGGAAACACGTGCGCCGGCAGAGAGTTCCATGTTTTTAAGGTGCGACATAAGAAAGACCTACGGAATTTTGCCATTCTGGGCAAAATGGTGACCACAGTGTGAGGATGACAGAAAACATCACGATTTGGCTAAAGTTAAAATCAACAGTCGGCAGCACGATTAAACAAAAATCATTATAAAAGTAATCAATATTTTGAAAGTAAAATATTTTTACAAATATGCATTAAACATTTGGTATATTGTTCCCATTAACCCCAGTAAAAATGTATTTTATTCCTTTTCCTGTATAATACTTCATTCAGAGCATCATTATAAAACAGGTTTTTCTCATAAACTTTTCTGCAGTGAATTAATCTCTTTCAGATTCAATTAGTTGATAATATTTCAAACAGAATCTCAGAATCAACTTTGTTTTATATTAATCCAATAGGGAATAAATACAAAAACAATTAAATAATATACCAGAGTGGAAGAAACGTTTCTAAATACTTTTTTTTTCACTTCTGGTAATATCGAGGATATTACAATTTTTGTTTTTTATTTTAAATGAACCGGTATTTAAGTTTCGCTAGGTTTATTATCGGATTATCCGTTTTAAATAATAAGTCAATATTCAAGCTCAACAAATTATAGGAGTCCAGCATAAAGATCATATGAATGCAATGCAATACACGCTCTCCCTAATTGTAAAAAATACTCACCCGTCAACAGACATTGCTACTTCCGGTAGGTACCGGCGAGCGGCTTCCGGCATCGATCGCGGACGGATACAGCTATTGACCCCCCATAATAACGCTGGCGGCTGTTACACCTACACCAATATTACTTTGCTCTTTACAAACCTTCCATCCCCTAAATCAAAACACCCTACTTGATAAAAAAATAAAGCTTAAATTCCCGCAGCACTGAATGACTTGCCGCTGCTACTACGTGACAACTAGTCCACTTTGTATACAAGTGAAAACTTTCATAATACCGTTGTTATGTGAAAGGAATCAATTTCGTATGCAAGTGTAGTAGGCACAAGTTTGTAGCAGAAGTTGTTTACCAATCACGCCTTATCCCCGAAGGGGTGACAGAGGCATATTATACGCTCTCTTTTCACCGTGTGTATTCCTGTGCCACGCATAGGTGCTTACAGCCCTTTGTTGTGTTGAAATAGGCAGACATTTCGTGTTGTTGTATTGTGTAAGCCGCCTATAAGGCCTTCAACTTGGCTTCATTGATTTCGACTGCCATGTTACTGGCGTCCGGGATCCGTTGGTCCCTTAACTTAGTGGCTTAAAGTGCACTAAAAATTGATTGAGTGTTTGACTGGAAAATCTCTTAAGCAATGATCATGTACAATTCGAGAATTGCATTTCTGGTTCATCTCAAGGTAATAAACAAACGACCAAGCCTTTCTGGATTCGAACTATAAAGCCCTGAAAGATCGAAGTGCTTAAATTACTCAAGAAAGTTCCTGTAGAGTATAGAGGTGGCTTGAAAGCACTTTCACAAGATCCAATCTACTTAATACAACGCTTTGTACGCTGGTTAATCCATATTTGGAATTCAGAAATTGTAATAAATTTCTACTGATCACCAGTAGTTATTTATTTTTTATTGAATTTCAACTATATAATTGCAAGAAGACTGTTATAGAATGTCAGCCTTTTTTGTTCCTCTCAGTGTGAATTTGAAAAGTGTTTAGTAAGGCGGTCCGGTTCACATTTAGGTCGAATCCAAGTTTTATGAGTAGGTAGTCAAGTCCTGAATATTCAAAAGTCAAGAAGTTTTATGTTGCAGTACGTATAACAAGAGAAAGAGACAATATTAAAGCACACGAATTGTATTAGTTTTTTGGAGCAGACACACAATAAATAATGTTATTGGAGTCAATATATTATATTAAAATATTAGGGTATATATGAGGGTAATTAACATGGGCTAGGAGAGACATTCACGCTTATAAAATAGTAGCTGAGCCCCGCGGTTTCTTCCATGCCATACCTTGAACCTCCCGTCGCACCTATTTAATCCGGTCGTTTATAAAATTTACAATATTTGGTTGCACCGGTATACGATTCGAAAGTTGCCGCGTTATTTTTTCTATGTTGCATCGCCGATCTCCATTTGTTTTTAATTAATTAGTTGTCGACACTCCCACCCCGCTTCCCTTTATTCCATTTCTCTTTCGCACCTACCTTGTCTCGCATAAGAGAAGAGCGAGACAGCTGTGTTACCGCCATTTAGCGGTAGAAAACTCCACCGCAGCGCTGGCCACTCACAGGCAGAGAGGACGGACTGAAGACGCTCTGTATAGAACTGCAATGGCCACGCGCGCGTTTGCATCAACTTTTCGCAATAGTTGTGTTTTCCATGCATGAATAGTGTTTTTGTGCAATGGAACCAGGGATCCAAGTCCAGGGACGTCCCCGGCAGCCTCCACCTCAGCATCTCGCAGCAGTAGCTAACACTACCTTAGTGTGCCCATTCCTGTTTCCATTTCTTTTTTAACGACAACTGCGTGTAAGTTTCATTTTTGTCTTTCCCCGCCAAAACAGTCCACTTTAAAAATCTATAATTATTTTTGTTTTTAAATGTTATTTTTGCAATATTCCGCTTTTTTAGAATGTCGTACGATGTCGACACGTGTTTCGCCTACACACGAGGCATTATCAAGACTGTTTGGCAGCAAAAGTACTTACACGTTCACCTCAACCTTTTATAGTTCGAACGCAACCAAACGATAGCGCGATGTAGACTTCTAGTTGTTTTGTCTATTTTTAAATAAACTAAGCAAAACCGAAGTGTGGAAGTCTGTTTGTTCGTTCAGCAAAGTACACCCGTCCCGTTTTATAATTTCTAACTGCTCTAATACGGACATTTTTAGACCCTTTTCACATAAATGTAATATTTCAAAATTGTTGTTATCATTCAAAATATGCCCGGTGTCCAGCAAATGCTTCGCGAAATGTGATTTATCTGTGTGACCGTTTCGAAATGCTCCTAGGTGTTCCTTATATCTGGTATCAAAGGAACGACCTGTTTGGCCTATATAAACATTGCTACAACCATCACATTTCAACTTATAAATACCGGATTTTTTGCTATTACTAATACTATCTTTACCATTACATAATGTTTTTAAGGTATTTTGAGGTCTATAGGCCGATAAAACATTATTTTCCTTAAGTACCCTCGCCACACGATGTGTGCTACGCCCAAAGTATGGGAGACAAGAAGTATACTTCTTGGTATCTTTATATATTGGAATATTGCAAAAATAACATTTAAAAACAAAAATAATCATAGATTTTTAAAATGGATTTCCGCCATGTAACGCCTGATTCAATTAGTTAGTCCACTTTAAATTTATTTATCTCGCCCGCTCAACCATTTTCTGGCCCTAACTATTCCATAGGGAATAAACGCATAGGTATAGGTTATAGTTTTTATTCCATTCGGAATAAACGCATAGATTAGGTAATAGTTTTTATTCCATAGGGAATAAACGCATAGGTGTAGGTTATAGTTTTTATTCCATTCGGAATAAACGCATAGATTAGATAATAGTTATATACTGATTTCGCCAGCATTCGCAAAACTCGGCCCATGGTTCGGGCGTGAGTGAGGCTGTTCAACAAAAGCAGACCGCGTATCGCGCCTGGGTCAGGGCTCGGGCGGTGCGCGATCCGAAAGTAGGCCGCCTCAAGGCAGCGTACAACAGGTCCACTAGGGCCAGCAAGGGGGCCTTCAGGAGAGCGGATGCCCAGCGCGTCGCGCGGCTGGGCCGGGAGCTTACGTCACATCCAACGGGCAGCCGTGGATACTGGCAACTGGCCAAAGCCGTGCAGGCCAACTTCTGCCAAACCTCGTTGCCCCCGCTGCGTTACCCTAATGGGTCACTGGCTCACAAAGCTCAAGAGAAAGCCGACTTGCTTGCAAATCGGTACAGCAGCTCAGTAACAAATCTTATATAGAGAGCGGTATTGGGCTAGACTCGCAAAAGTTAGGAGTCCTGAATAAGGTGAGACGTTTTTTCACGCCGCAGCAGAGATGTATGTTGTACAAAACACAGATTCGTCCCTGCGTCGAATACTGTTCTCACCTTTGGGATGATTCCGCGAGGTACTTGCTGGACGCGCTCGACGCTATGCAGAGACGTGCTATTCGCATTATAGATTGTCCTGAGGTAACAGGAAGCCTTGAGCCGCTGGCGCAGCGTAGAACCATAGCGTCCTTGTCTGCATTTTACCGTACGTACCATGGCGAGTGTTCTGAAGAGCTCTTCAACCTAATCCCACCCTCTCCTTTTCGTTCCCGAACAACGCGTGCTGGGCAGAAGTGCCACTCCCATACAGTGGAAAGAATTTTCGCCAGAACGGAACGATTTAAAAGATCGTTTCTCTGTCGAACTATAGTTACCTGGAACACTCTGCCAGCGCACGTGTTTCCTTCCTCTTACAATCCCGGTTTCTTCAAGCGGAGCGTGAAGAGGCACATCATTGGGCCGGCAACTTGAGGGACGCTGTCAGTAGTCATGTAGACTAAGAGAGTGCCCCTCAATTTGCTAGATGTCGTCATGGCTTTCCGTCAGGCGGACGGCGTCATTTTGGCGAGCTAGATATAAAAAAAAAAAAAGATTTTTCCATAAGGGAATAAACGCATACTTACCTACTGTTTTTCGCATAAGTGGGTACTAAATAGTTGGTAATTTCGACTGCACAGCATTGTAATAGGTAGACCACGCGGGCAGGTATCTAGACCCGCGCGCGCAAGTACCTACGCTCGCGCTGCGTCTTGCTGTTCACCACCGCTTCCATTTTGATCGTTCGTTAGTTTTGCACTGTAGGTAGCTATAGTTGTTTGTTTTAACAATGCCTCCGAAAAAGATTCCGCATCTACAGTTAAAACTATTACACGCTAAGAAGGATAGCCTTTTTAAGCGTATTCAATTAACTTGTGATTATTCATCGAGGATCGCCGATGAATCAATAAAAGAATTGTTTTTATCCTCGATCGAAACCGTAGAAACTTTGCGCTTAGATTTCGAAAATGTTCTCGATAAAATTAACTTGCTTGAATTAAAATTAAATCCCGATTTCTTATTAAGTTACGACGCCATGTCATCTTTCGAAGATTTAATTTGTCGCATAAAACGTGTCGCTAAGTCATTGCAAGCGCCCGTGCCCGTAATAGTCACCGATTCGAAACCAGGGCCAGCCGGTTTTGATTTGCTGAAACGCAACCGACCTAAATTACCGCCCATACAAATACCCGAATTTGATGGCGATATTAAAAATTGACCTTTGTTTTTCGCTAGTTTCGAAAATACGATCCATAATAATAATTCGTTATCGGATCACGAAAAATTACATTACTTAGTTAGTAAACTAACCGGGAAAGCAAAAAACGTTTACGCCGGAATAACGCTTTGCGCCGAAAACTATAGTTTGATTTTGAATACTTTGAAGGTCAAATACGAAGAAAAACGCTTAGTAACAACCGCTTATTTGGATCAAATATTTAATTTGAATAATAGCTCATCGTGTAATGAACACGACTTAGAAAAATTCTTAGATATTTTTGTATATTTTTGCAGCTTTTCGCGCCCTAAAGAATGTCAAGGTGTGACTTTTTGTTTTTGTATATCGGTTTAAAGAAATTAGATTCCGAAACCGTTCGCTTATTTGAAATGGATAGACGTGGCCATCAAATACCTAAGGTCGACGATTTAGAAACTTTCGTTCGTCAACATATTCGAATTTTGCAACGAACTTCGTTAAACCACGGAGTAGCGAGAAATAGTCCGACTAATCGTAGTAAGCCCACGAAGTCCACGCACTCTTTTGTTAGTTTTGAACCCACAACTTCGCAATCACAAGTGTTGCATTCGAAAAATAGTTCTTTGTGTCAAGGTCACCATGACCAACTTTATAAATGTTCGGAGTTCAATAAACTCACTCCTAGCAATCGCTGTAATTTGTTCATTCTAGTAAATTATGTATCAATTGTCTCAGTAAGAAACATCGTGTTTCATTCTGTAATTCGAATAATTTTTGTCGCAAGTGGATAGGTAAACACCATTCATTATTACACTTCGAAAACAATAATGCCGCGTCCGATTTAAACTCAGTTGGTACTTCGCGCGTTAATGGTAATAATTCGCTTGTAGTTAGCAATGCACCCGCCATGTACGGTAGTTCGTCCGTCGAATCCGGCCTCGCGAACTTCGTGCCTAACCGTCCGCCCGCTGTGACGTCACAGCCACCCGCGCCGTGAGTCACGACTGGGAGCGCTCTCGCGTGTTTTCGTCCCCGTCCGCACCTAGCGACGGCGGCGCCACTGCCGCGCGCCTCCAGCCGAACGATGTCGCTTTGTGCTCGCTATCAAGTTTGCACACAAGCCCTACTACGTTACTTCTGGCAACCGCTCGAGTTGTTGTTTACGATTCGCATGGTAGGGGACATAGTGTTCGCGCACTTTTAGATAGTGCTTCTCAAAGTAATTTTATTGGTAAAAATTGTTGTAGTCGTCTTGGTTTACATATAAATAACTGCCCCGCTTGTAATGTTGTGAAAGGTATTGGGGGTTCCACTAAAGCCGTTCAAGGTTCTGTAGGGATTAAATTACACTCGCGTTTTGATTTTGATGTTAGTTTTTCGATGGATTCGCTAGTCGTCGATAAGGTTACCGAACTTTTACCGACTGTCGCAGTCAATACCTCATTATTGACTAATTTTAGAGATTTGCCTTTGGCCGATGATACTTACGCCGTTCCAGGAGATATTGATTTGTTAGTTGGCGCTTCGATTTTCCCGCACCTCGTGTTGCAGCATAAGGTTCAAGGTCACGCATCACACCACGCGCCGCTCGCCTTAGAGACGGTTCTTGGTTTTGTTATTGTTGGTTCCGCACCCGCTTGTTTTGATTGTAACTCGACAGTGTCATATTGTCGCGCCGTCGAGCTGCTGGACTCCGCTGTCCGTAAATTCTGGGAGATAGAAGAGGTGAACGTTCCTCCTATTGTCAGCCCGGATGATAAACTTTGTGAAGAGTTTTATAGTCGCACGACTACTCGCGATAGTGATGGTCGTTATGTAGTCGCACTCCCCTTTAAGGATGATTTTAATTCGCTTGGAGATTCGTTTCAGTCAGCCAAAAAACGCTTCTTTTGTTTAGAACGGAAAATGCAGACATCTCCAAAATTGAAGGAGGCTTACGATAGCGTAATAGCTATTTGGATAAAAATAGAATATTTGGATAAAGGTTTCATTTCACCCGCGCCTCCCGAAACCGAAGATAGACGACCGAAGCACGCTCCTTCGTATACCATACCGCACCATGGAGTTGCCCGCGAGGATAAACTGACCACCAAGTTGCGCGTTGTTTTAAATGGCAGTGCCAAAACTAGTTCGAATGTTTCGGTAAACGATATTTTGCACAGTGGTCAAAATCTCCAAGGTAATTTGTTCGAAATTATAGTTAACTTTCGCTTAATCGCTGTCGCGCTTTCAGCCGACATTAGACAAATGTTTCTTTGTATTGGTGTTCGCGAATCAGATCGCCGATTTCAACGCATTATGTATAGATTTTCGCCGCAGGAACCTTTACAGTGTCTGCACCTTTGCACTGTCAAGCAGCTCGCCGCCGATGAGGGCGACAGTAACCCGAAGGCTAAGGAGACTGTAGAAACTGGTCTGTACATGGATGACTATATTTATTCTGTGCAGACCGAAGATCAAGCTGTTGCAACTGCGGCTGAAGTAATTGATCTCATGAAGGCTGGTCATTTTGATCTCGTAAAATGGACTAGTAATTCGCAAACGGTCTTGGATTCGATTCCACCGTCGCATCACTTGTCGACTGTCAAGGAGTTTGATAGTAATGATACGCACAAGGTTCTCGGTTTGCGTTGGTCACCTTCGTCAGACATGTTTAGTTTGAAGGTTTGTCCTACACCGTCAACCTGCACCAAGCGCACCATATTGTCGTGTGTCGCACGCATATGGCATGTAATGGGATTTGTAGCACCTGTCGTCTTGTACGCAAAGCTTCTCATAAAAGAACTTTGGCTGTCCAACTGTGACTGGGATGACACTCCTCCTGACCACATCATTAAATTGTGGGACCGCTTTAGAGCCGAGCTTCCTATGCTCGAGCAAATTAGAATACCGTGCCATGTTGGCATCTCCGATGATAGTATTGTAACTGTTTTAGGTTTCGCTGACGCTAGTGAGAAAGCGTATGGGGGTGTTGTGTACTTCCACGTTCGTAACGGTGATGACATTTCATTTCGCCTTATCTAAATCTAAAGTAGCCCCTAGTAAGGTAGTCTCTCTCGCTCGTCTCGAGCTGTGCGCTATATTGGTTCTAGCCCAGCTCATTATATCGATTGTAAGTAGTTGTCGCAACCGCATTAATATAGATAGAATTTTCGCATTCTCGGAATCGACCGTCGCTTTGTGTTGGACACATTCTTCGCCCCATCGCTGGGATACATTTGTCGCAATTAAGGTGGCAAAAATTCAGTCGGAATTGGCGCCGCAAAACTTTTATCACGTCTCAGGTACGGACAACCCTGCCGATTGTTTGTTTCGTGGGTTAACACCTGCACAGATTTTGGATCATCCGTTGTGGTTCCATGGCTCTTCCTGGTGCCAAGCCCCACCTGATGAATGGCCTGTTAGTCCTTTCAACCCCGCTACTGTGTCCACGCCGCCAGAGGAAAAGAAAACCTCTTTAGTTACTACCGCACAGCTCGAAAAATCGCCTATCTTAGAGTTGGCTAGCCGTGTTTCATCGTGGTCGATTCTTTTACGTATTGTTGTTTTTGTTTGTCGATTTTTGAAAATTCTTCCTCGTCGCGAGCATCTTACCGCCTTTGACTTAAACAAGGCTAAGTTAATCGTGCTTCGTGAACTTCAGCGATTTTATTTTTCATCAGAAATTAGAAATTTGGAATTAAATAAACCTTGTAGTCGCGCTTTTCAAGGTTTTTGAAGGATTCATTCGAGTTTGTGGTCGTTTGAGCCAGTCCGCATTAGAGTACGATCCAATGCATCCTATAGTTCTCCCGCGCAAAGATCATATCGTTGATCTTTTAGTTGAATATCACCATAGGGTGAATTGTCACGCTGGTCCAGATTTATTAATGTCAATTTTGCGCCAGAAATTCTGGATTCTCTCCGCACGCAATTTGATTCGTTCGATAGTTCATAGATGTATTCCGTGTTTCAAACTTCGCCTGAAGTCAATCGCGCCTGAAATGGCCGATCATCGTCCTTGTCGTGTTGCTCAGGCTGCTAAACCGTTCGTACACACGGGTACAGATTACGCTGGCCCCTTCAGGGTAACAGTTTCTCGTGGTATACGCTCCACGAAAGCTTATGTTTGTCTTTTTGTTTGTATGACGACTCGCGCCGTTCATATAGAGTTAGCTGGTGATTTGAGCACGCCATGCTTCATGGCTGCATTTAAAAGATTTTTGTCGCGTCGGGGTTCCGTATCTCGAATGTATTCGGACAACGGTACGAATTACGTCGGAGCTCGTCGTAACCTTTCCGAACTACATAATTTTTTGCGTTCCAAACACTTTAACACGGAATTTGCCTACGTCTTAGCTGAAAACCGCATTGAGTGGTCGTTCAATACGCCCGCCGCAAGCCACTTTGGTGGCAACTGGGAAGCTAATATTAAAAGCTTAAAGTCGCACCTGTTTCACGTTATAGGTGAACAGATACTCACGTTTAAAGAGCTGAGCACCGTGCTCACTCAAGTCGAGGCCGTAATGAATACGCGTCCTCTTTGTAGGACCTTGTCTAGTGATCCCTCGGAGCCGCTTGCACTGACTCCAGCGCACTTTTTGAATGTTACACCGTTAAAATACTTACCCGCCTTTGAAATAGAGGAAGATCGACTTCATCTTCTCTCGCGTCATGCCTTATTGGATAAACTCGTTCAATCGTTTTGGAAGCGTTGGAGGACAGACTATTTGCATACGCTACAGTCACGTCAGAAATGGAATACTCCATTGAACCCTATTACTGTCGGTACTGTCGTAGTTATTTTAACTGAAAATATACCTCCATTACATTGGCCTCTTGGGGTAGTAGAAGAAGTTTTTCCTGCGTCAAATGGGATCACCCGTATAATTCGCGTTAAAACCGCAACTGGTTCTACTTGCGACCAGTTATTCGTCTTTGTCCTTTGCCTAATCCACAGTAACTTCAATAACAAATTTAGCTTGTTCGATTAGGTTTTGTTTAGTTTAGTTCGATAGTATAGTCAGTTGTTCCTTTTTCGAAGGTAACCCTTCAAGCCGGGGGGGAAATGGTTGCGCTGGTATACGATTCGAAAGTTGCCGCGCTATTTTTTCTATGTTGCATCGCCGATCTCCATTTGTTTTTAATTAATTAGTTGTCGACACTCCCACCCCGCTTCCCTTTATTCCATTTCTCTTTCGCACCTACCTTGTCTCGCATAAAAGAAAAGCGAGACAGCTGTGTTACCGCCATTTAGCGGTAGAAAACTCCACCGCAGACGCTCTGTATAGAACTGCAATGGCCGCGCGCGCGTTCGCATCAACTTTTCGCAATAGTTGTGTTTTCCATGGATGATTAGTGTTTTTGTGCAATGGAACCAGGGATCCAAGTCCAGGGACGTCCCCGGCAGCCTCCACCTCAGCATCTCGCAGCAGTAGCAAGGTAGTGTGCCCATTCCTGTTTCCATTTCTTTTTTGTCGACAACCGCGTGTAAATTTCATTTTTGTCTTTCCCCGCAAATACAGTCCACTTCGAATATTGTCCAAGCTCAACCAATATTGAATGACAATTTGTCCGATTTGTTTACATTTATGATTACTGCTCTGCTCTCCAGGGTAGTAGCGTGATAATATATAGCCTACCTCGAATGGGCTATCCAACACAAAAATATTTTTCAGTTTAAACCAGTAGTAAAATTATAGGCTACAACTAAACAAATTCTTTAACTTTATAATGTTAGTTAGACAGTAGGGTTACTTTTTTTACCTTTTTTTCTTAGTAGGTACTAGTTGCCACATTAGGTCATGTCTCGGCGTGTCCCCATTCCTAGTTAGACATAAAAATAACAAGCACTTGACCTGACCCCGTTATACTACACGTAACTGATGATAGAAGCAATGAGTGCCTTTTCCTGAAGGCTTTTATTTTGGGACTGAAAAGATTTCGTTCATGCCAATGTTATAAAGACGAGGGTGTTTTCTTTCAACTCTGCATTATCTGACGTCAAATAGATATATGTATTAGCTCTTGATAATTGTATAGTTAGAAACTACGGGCACTGCAATGCGTTCAAAACGTAGGAAAGTAAATACATAAGTATTATTCCGCGTAATTCTAGAAGAGTATATAAAGTATAGTTGTATGTCATTGCTCATATTCTTTTATAAACTAACTAATTATACCGGTGACTGATCGAGTGGTGAAGTTTTTCCGTACTCGTGTCCCACATGAACTTGTTCTCTAACTAACTAACTATCTTCACGCTGTATCCCTGACGGGGTAGTCAGAGAGGACAGACCGCCAGGCTTCGCGATCCATGCATACTTCTTTCGCTTCTTCTAGATTCATCAATCGCTTCATACTCGCACGTCTGGGTATCCGAGTACTTTTGACCTATCCGTTTTTGAGCAATCTGTTCACGTGGTCTTCATATGTAAGTCTCGGCCTACCCTGACTTCTTCTACCCTCTACTTTCGCACAATATATATTCTTTGTCAGTCGTTCCTCACTCATTCGTTGGACATGTCCAAACCAATGGAGCACGCCCTTTTCCAGCTTAACGCTGACACTTTCATTCAACTTGTTGTCGAGATATAAAGTACCCTTTAGCTCTCAGGGATAATATACCTTTCTAACAGTAAAAGAATTTTCAAAATCCGTTCAGTCGATTATCTCCATACAATGTCACAAACTTTATCTCTTTATTAAATTCGTACAGATTCATTGCTCTAAGAAAGTAGTAGACTTTCATTTAGTGTAAAATGCGGTATCTGAAGTCAAAGCGAGATTTGTTATTGCAGCGAAAATTGCCACAGTTGATATTTCAAAAGAACTCGCAGACTCTAATTCATTTAAGCGATTTCTGTAAACTTTCGTAATTTTATTAATTTTTGTAGTTCTTGTTTCAATTGCTTAACGTAAATTAAACGTGGAATGAATTCAAAAAGATACACAGCTTTTCTCGATGACAAGCGTTAAATCTACCTAATTATTTTCTTTTTTACTTAGTACACGAATAAATATTCAGATGCTTTTGTCATTGTTGTGCATTACAACATGATATTTGTAAAAAGAAATGTTTTAAATATATTTTTTTTCGCGACATTTTTTTTACACATCTTCGTCTAGCCCAAAGTAATCTAGTATAAGCTTGTGTTATGGGATCTAGACGACCGATACACATACTTATATATTTCTAAATACATACATATTATACATATGAAGCATCCAAACTCCGAAACAAACATTTATAGATCACACAATTATTTGATCCGACCCAGGAATCGAACCCGGGACCTCAATCGCGGCAGTGGCATGCACTACCACTGCGCCACCGAGGCAGATGATTAGCGTATACGTTCTAATCTCCTATGATTTTAATTAAAAGTGGAAAGAAAAGGATAACACAGCTTCTCAGTGACAATAGTAAAATCTTATAGTATTTTGACACGCGACACGAAGAAAAATGTACAAACGATTTTGTCAATGTTTTTATCACAACACGATGAATATGAAAATATATGTTTAAAATTTTCCAGGGTGTGCGTGTATTTTATTCAACTAGTAACACTATAAAATAACTAGTAACACTAACCTTAGTTCGTAATCACAACTGTCACAGATTTCATAAAATTTAGTCATGCCTTACACGTTTGTCATTGGTATACTACTCTGTGGCGCGGTGGGAGTGTATCCGACTGCTACGCAAGAGGTCGTGGGTTCGATTCCCACCCAGGATAAAACTTTGTGTGATGAGCACGAAGGTTTATTCTGTGTCTGGGTGTTAGACATGCTTCAACGTTCCTTCAGCTTCACTCCGCCCAATCAACTATGTTTGACATGATTTAAATTCAATTGAATTACGGCCATCATTACAAAGAATATAGACCATTTACTTCACAAGATACTAACAAAATCCTCTTTCAACAAGATAAACGACTTGTATTAGTCACAAATCTATTTTCTGTGTCCCTACACAAGGTGGTGGGCGCGTAGGCCCAGTACTAATTTCTCGCGCTAATAAGCCGTGAAGGAATAAGCGCTCCCGCCGCACACGTGGTGGCCGGATACAACAGCTATGCAATAAATTAAATCAGTCCTGTCATACTGATATCTTTTTTCTTCTTGTCGAATGATAAATTTGTACTAAAGTGCGTAACATATTAGACGAGCTTCTTGGTTTTCGAAGTTCTATTTCATTCAACATAGTCGAGTTTGTTTGTATCATGTGTGCTAATGGTTATTAATTTTTAATTTCAAATGAACTTTTTTTGTCGGCTAAGAAAACAGTAAGCCCGATATTCTCTTGTTATATCTCCACGTCTAGCAATATCTTTAGCAATGTCATGAGACCTGTCATTGCTGAGTGGTAAGTCAATAAATTATTATATTTATATAAAATATTATATAAGGCGTCGTCAGTGTCCAATTTAGTTGTTAAAAGTTCAACTTTATGTTCAAACAATTAAATGTTACATTTTATTTTTGTATCGATAAAGTACAAAGAGACCAGATGAGGGGGCGAGTTTACTGTAGTGGATATATATCCGAATAAGTTTGACCAGGGTTCCAGGGAACCAGTCGCTGCGTGGTTTTAATCGGTGAAGAGCTCCACCTTACAAAAAAAAAGAATAAAATTTGTAAATAGTTCTGCCAAAGACAATCTCTCGCCTTTAATATTAGCATTCAAAATATTAAAAAATTCAGCATTATTGCATTCTTTAGTCTTTATAATAAATGCTTACATAATTTTAAGCTTCGTCAGTAGTTATCCCTAGATTTTGGTTAAATAATTTAAAATGTGAGAAGTACGTGTGTACGCGCCTGTACCACCTCCAATGACGCGCGTTCTTCCAGACGGCTAGGCGACCACCCGCTCCGATCATAACTCTTCACTTCTCATAAACGTTACGCTCCTGTCTTAAGATGACTATCCCTTTTCCGTTTCTCTACAGCTGTAACTGTAAGCTCATCCCTATTTATTACTGTAAACTCGTTAATAGTTATTAAGAGAATGAATAGTTGAAACTATTATAACAGATGACTGGTATATATGTTACCAGTCATCTGTAATATAATATCAACTTTCACACAAATTGTTCAGGTTGCATGTAAGTACGAGCGTTACATTCCTTGTTTCGAAATTTAAATCTATACTAATATTATTAAGCTGAAGAGTTTGTTTGTTTGGTTGAACGCGCTAATCTCAGGAACTACTAGTCGGATTTGAAAAATTCTTTTAATGTTAGATAGCCCATTTATCGTGGAAGGCTATACATCATTACGCTACTACACTGGGGAGCAGAGCAGTAGTTATAAATTTCGACAAATCAAGCAAATTTTTATGCATCATTGTATAATTTATAAGCGACGGGATTAAATAGATGCGACGGGAGGTCGAAATATTCCACGGGCGAAGCTGAGGGGGTCATCTAATTCTTACATACAAAGGGTCAAAGGGTATTGTAAACTGACAATTTATTGTACTGTGTCATTACAGAAGTGGTTGATTCAGCAATGGCTAGCGTGGTTTTATATAATAGACTAAATTAAGATGGAGAGAAAATGAAACTATGGGTCAGCATGAAATTGAGGTAATGGTAACCGGGTATGCCGCTCGATTGAAGTTGAAGAAATCATAATAGAGAAGTAATTAAATTGTTCAAGATCCAAGCTAATTTGAATAATAAACGCACTAAATAAACGCACAATAAAATAAAACGCACCAAAATTTGACTCTTATAGATAATCTCCATAGATATACACATATAAATAAAATTAAAATATGAAATTTCTGTAATTTCCAAATCAAAAAACAGCTTTTCACTAAATACATATGGAAGTGTCGGTTTGTTCCGGCTACTCGGAAATGGCTGGACCAATTTTAACACAACTTTTACTGTAGATATAAGG
Organism: Thumatha senex; assembly: GCA_948477245.1. NCBI lineage: Eukaryota > Metazoa > Arthropoda > Insecta > Lepidoptera > Erebidae > Thumatha > Thumatha senex. The sequence goes on from OX419735.1 coordinate 13,982,946, forward strand.
AGTAACCTAAGCTACATTCGCTACATACATATCTGCAAATTTCTTCGGTAACGGACACTACGCGGGTGAAACTGTGGAGCGTCAGCTACTCTCAAATTGTCTCCGAACATTCAATTAAAACACAAAACCACAGAGTTAAATAAAACAAAGAAAATAAATTAATAATTTGTACATGTGGAGACAATATAAAGACAGTACTCCAAATTAATTACATACATGTGAGCGACTTGCCACCCAGAATTCTACATGATATTATACTGATTGTACAGTTGTTTCATATCACAGCAGAATAAAGGAAGTAACAAGATCTCACTTCAAACATGACAATGTATTTTGTGGTAGTCGATCAACTCTGGTGAGAACAAAAGAGAACCAGTCCAATCTTTAACCATTCTTATCGATCGAATTATCTGGTTCTATATATTCTATAACTTTACAAAATCACTAATGTGGAAGTGCTCGTGGTCCTTCAGACTTAGTGTTCTGTAAACGATCACTGCGTTAAGCAACTTTCGCTATGGTTGGTCACGGATGGGTGACCACTTTGTGGCATTTACATTTGCGAGCGTTTCCGTGCTTCGGAAGGCACGTTAAGCCGTTCGTCCCGGTTGCCAGTAACATGGCAGTCGTTTAGTCAAGTTGAAGGCTCGAAAAAAATTAACAGCAGGTAGCCACAAGCTGCGTCTGTCTATTTCAACACGGCAAATAATATGCCTCTGCCACCCCTTCGGGAATAATGCGTGTAGATAAATAATAATCTTTACAAAATAAAGTCAGTTCCCGTCGCCTGTATGTATGTACGTTTAGATGTTTTTAACTATGCAACTGATTTGAATGCGGTTTTTATCATTAGATAGGGTGTTTAAGAGGAAGGTTTATACGAATATTTTAATATTGTTTTGCGACAATTTGTTAAGATCTGGCAATCAATTATTCAAAATGTCAAAAAAAAATACGCCAACTGAGTGCTTTCATCGGAACACTGCTTATGTCTTGAGAGATATAACAAAATAATATACAACAATGATATTCTAATTTTATAGATATTCTTAAAAGCCCACCTGTAAAATTACTTGAATGTTTGTTGGTCAATCATGCTCCAACCCCTAAACGGAATCCATCTGACTACAATTTGGAATACAGGTAAATAATACTTACTCTGGATTTGTCCCGGTAAGAGGTGAAGACCCAAGAAGTGTTGGCTTAAAGGAGTTAAGGATGACATGTGTGCCAATTGTCTTACTACAGGAGATACCGACAACCTTGCGAAGTGGAGGAGAAAATGCAGGAAAGCGGACATAGACGGTCGCAAGACGCAACTGGGACAGACGCTCGGATGATGATAAATGCTCTGGATTTACACATAGCTTACTTTTATTTCGGGAATATGTTCCCGTGGAATACGGGTACAGGAATTCACTACGTAGGTATTAGCTAGTCTAGCTAGTCTTTTCATAAGCAAAAGCATTTTAAAGCAATCAAGCTACAATTATATGCAGGCGGGATTTAACGCTAATATTGAGGATACCTTTTTAAACTTTTTATTATTCAATTACAAAAGACAAAGAAAATAAATTACTTTACCTAAATTAGTGACTAAATTAAATTCTTTTTTATAAAATAAATTATAGTCTGATCTGAAAAAAGTTAATAAACTCTCTTTGTTCTGAATATTGAATCAGAATTACTGAACGCGAATGTATAATTTTTTATAAATATAATTGGTGAAAATTGTTATTTTTTTGTATATTTTTGTGATAAAACTGATCTTTCTCTAATACAAAGTAAACGAGAAAGATTTGTAGATTTAAATTAAAATGTTCGTAGCTTGCTTAGTCGTATCATGGGTTACAATGAGTTCAACTTGCGGCAATGTTATTGTTTAGCTATAAGTTCTGTAGTCTTGTTATGGAAAAAATAAACCATTATTATTAGTGTTCTGTAAACGATCAGTGCAAAATCAGTCTTGATATGGTTGACCTGGGGGCAGAGTCTGCTATTTCATTCATGTTGAAATAGAATCGAATTCGTCGCTCAATAGAAAGCCACTGGGACAATTTTGACAGTTTTTCATAGTCTACTATTACAATCGTACTCCAATTTACTTCTATCGGTCGGCCGATAGAATTCTACTAACACGTACCGCGCCAGTATAGTCTATTAACATTTCTACGGCTTGTCAATAGTAGATTCGGCCTCCTGGTTGGTAGCTTTCCATTTACGAGCGTTCCATGTATTAGACGCATGCCGTGGACACCAGATTTTTAAAAATTTTCGTGTGGATTTCCTCATGGATGCTATGGGATTTCTCTCACCCTCCCTCTCCGCCGCCACATTTGCGTGCAAGAATTGCTCGCAAAAAAACAGAGTGGGTCTCACTTGCTCCTACTGGAGACCGTGACTTCAGCATGAGAACGTCTACGCTCCGACCTACAACGAGGTCGTTAATTAAATAATCCAAATTGTATCAATACTCAGCGTAAAGTACTCTTTACGCTGAGTATTGGCGGCGTGAGTACAACATTTTTGGTGTTATAACAAACGTTCATAGGCTACAGTGACTACTGTTGACAAATAAACATAATTATAGGCCATAATATTTATATGTTATTACAGGTTGTATACAAACAAGAAACCTTTCACACCGTCGCTACAAACATTGGACGCAAAATGGAAATCTGAAGGAAATCCTAACCTACTGACAGCTCTATCAATAAATTAAAAATAAAATCTAGGCTTGTCATTAACTGACATTAAAAATAACAAAATGTAAATAAACGTTAAGAGAGCATAAAGAAATAAAATATAAAAGCCTAGGAGTGCTACAGATAATGGTCATGCAGATAATTTGGAGAGAACGTATAATAAAACATTTAATTAAAAAAGTAAGTAAAAATTGTTACATTACAAGATGGAGGTAACCATATTTTTAATATACCTATATTTTTTTCTATTATTTATAAAGGGGATTTAAAAGTACGAGTTATGTACAGGACATTTGTAAAACACCAGCAACCTGCTAGGAGCTGATAGCTAAGGTCATAACCAACAACGTTTGTTCTACAACTTTTGGCAAAGTTACACAGCGAGTACTATTGTACTTTGAAACTTCGAGCTTCGTCATAGGTTTTTGCTCTTGGATTCGCTTACAAGAACTCCTGGGTCTCTTTGTCACGTACTGCATGCCTCGATTAACGATGGACGTGCACACATCAATGCGGTTGAAAAAGGTCAAGGTCAAAGGAATTATGACCGGTCCACCCCCATCCCCTGTGATTTTCAAGAGTTGCGTATTACTGTAATTTAATCAGTACATTAAATTAAAGTTAAATTTGAAAAAAAAATTCTAAGTTACACAGTCCGAGAGTACCAGAACTTTAATTGGTCGTGCTAATTAGTGTCTAGCACATAAGACCTTTTAGCCTTTTTGTTACCACCGCACTAAAAAGGCAACGGGTTCAAAATGTAGATACCTTTTATTAAATTTATTCGGCCTTTTAGACCCACCCCAGTTCCGTGCTTCGGAAGGCACGTTAAGCCGTTGGTCCCGGTTGCCAATAAAATGGCAGTCGTTAAGCCAAGCTGAAGGCCTTAGAGGCGTCTTAAAAATTTCAACAGCAGGTCGCTGCAGCCTGCACCTGTCCATTTAAACACGGCAATGGCCTCACCACCTGTTACGTGGGACAAAAATGCATACGGTGAAATGTGGGCGTTTAATATGCCTCTGCCTACCCCTTCGGGTATAAAGGCGTGACAATATGTATGTTTGTATGTAAATTCCAAATTAAAAAAAAATATCGTAGAACATGTTTTCATAATGTTAGCTACCTAGTCCTAGCAGGTTGCTGGTGTTTTACATATGACCCTGTATAGGTAAATATATGGGGAAAAGTGGCATATAATATGCCTCTGCCACCCCTTCTAAATAAGGCGTGATAGATAAACATAAGTAAAATATAAACTTTTAAACATAATAATATCTTTAATGTCATACGATTTCTTTAATAATGTAATTATTATGCTCACCTCTCGACTGTGGTCACGAGTAGTAGTAGCAGACTTTTATAGTAGTCTGCTAGAGTCCACCGCTGTTGCAATTAATCTGTGGCGCACGGAATCAGACGGATACGTGGTTTTAGTCGGTTCGACACACGTTAAAAATACCGTTAAATATATGTATACTAATATACTCGTATACAGCTAAAGATTTGGTTTGATTTTTTACAGACTAATCTCAGGAACTGCTAGACTGAATTTTTTTTTTAGGTTGGATAGACCATATGAGTATGTCGAGGAAGGCTATATAATATAGGCTATATATTTCATCACGACACTACCCAGAAGAGCAGAGCAGTAATCATAAATGTCAACAAATCGGACAAATTTTCATACATTTCTCTAAAAGTAAAAGCGACAGGATCAAATGGATGCTACGGCGGTTCTAAATATGTCACGGGTGAAGCCGCGGGGATCAGCTAGTTGCTATATAAACTAAATCCGCGGGTGATGAGTAAAGTTTTAAAAATATTTAAAAGACCCGAAAACTATGTATCTGAATGATAAGACAATCTCAATATGAAGCGATAAAAAAACTTTACTAAGTATTTTCACGATATTGCTATCTGTACTAAAACAATATCATAATAGCTCAATTAATTCTAGCTAATGAATATCTTATATATTAATAGAAAGTAAACAAACTAATAAAAAAAGATTTGAATTCCATTCAAAAATTCAAACCATTTTATAAAGCACAATATAATTTCAGACTTTATTTTTCTACACAAGGCTTTATTTTTCTTTCTAAAATACTAACATTCTCTTTCATTATAAGGCTGACGACTGTAGCATCAAATGCCTGGAATACTTAGACCGTATCGTTTCACAAAAATGTACTAAAATGAACATGCTTGTTTGAGATAATTAGTTCAAATAAAATAGCTGTAATCATGGGCCACGTACAGCACTAACAAGACAGAGATATGGAGCCATATGAGAGATAATACTGCACAAGAATTTACGAACATTTTGTATTATCAACCGACATTAGAAAATGAGGTTTTGTATTCCATTCGTATAAACTTAGTATAACTTTGTAATTGTATGTTAAGCTATTAGATAGGCCTCCTAGGCATGATCACATTGCCTGGTCGCACTATGCTGCCTTTTTGTCAAAGGAACATCTCCACCCGTTCCTGCACATAATGTATTTTCATGTTTTGTATAATGTTTTATATTAATGTTTTTATAAAACATTAAGAAGTAGGTTTAGGTTTTTGGAAACTCAAACTAACTCCAAAATCTATCTGTGTAGATTTAATTATTTAATGTTTTCTCCGAGTTTGATTCAAATTATTAGATTAGCAGCTGGTAGATGAAGTTACAAAAAATTACTATAATATAAGAAATCCATTAAGCCAGTAAACTGTTATGTCAATTTTTGCACACACCTACACGCGCACGCATGCAACTACGTAAGCATGCACACTCGCACACGCACTGAAATGCAGATTCGTGTAAATTTTTGACATTGAAATTGTATCATCTCGTCATCATTAGGTGGAAGTCCTAATGGTCCCTACGACCTAATGATTACGAGTCTGTGATATTATAACATCATCCTCATCCGAGCGTCTGTCCCATCCCGACTCGCGACGTCCGGGGTCGGCTTTCGTACTTTTTCTCCTCCACTTCGTACGGTCGTCGGCATCCCCTGTAGTGAGTTGGCACGCATGTCGTCCCGAACGACGTCCGGCACGCACAGGGCTGACATGGCCAGACTTTGTTTCCTTAGGGGCTCCTAAGGAAACAAAGTCAGGCCATGTCAGCCCTGGCGGTTGCCGCAGGACATGACCATACCAGCAAAGGCGACCTTGCAACTTATCTGCAATGTCACGGACGCAAAGGCTGCCGCGGATGCGAGAGTTCCTCCGAGGTCTTTCAGCACGACTCCACGCTTCCACTGCAGCATCTTCATTTCTGCGACACGCAGCTCCTGCTTTTGTCGCTCCAGTATTGGCCACGTCTCACTGCCATGTGAAAAGACCGGTCTAATGATGGTTTTAAAGACCTGCTCCTTCAACCGGATCGGCATTTTTGGGTCACAAATAAAACCAGTCATCTCCCGCCACTTGGCCCTCACAGTTGCAATGCGTGACTTGACATCGCAATCGATGTCACTGGACGTGTGAAATACAGATCCCAGATATTTAACCTGGTCCGTGCGCTTGAACATATCACCGCCTATGCAGATGGATATGGGATATGTAGAGTTTAGTTCCAAGTACTCGGTCTTCGCCACATTAAGTTCACACGCTCAATCTCCCCCTGTCCGCGTCTGGCAGGTGGCTTTTGTAGGAGCGACGCCCTCAAACCTCCCAACCCCAGAGGGGAAAAAAGGAGAAGAAATCAGATATTTTTTTTACACACCTTTAATACATGTGATACAGATACAATGTTAACGATTTACATTTGACAATTTTTTTATCATAACATATAAATCAAGCAGTAATAAATAAATCATTTATTCTTCTCCAATACTAAAAATAACATAAAATTTCTCCAACTAATATTAAATTTACAAGTGCATTATTTCATTGGTACAGAAGGTTCATACGTGGCTCACGGCGATTTTTCCAATTTCAGTTCCATTCCAATAGCGAATTGGACGCGTCCGTCGAATCGAAAAGGCTTGTTGAAAATTTACATATGTGGAAAATAGATGTTGGACTTTGGTCCACTAGAGGCAATCAACCCGATGCAAACATCTACCAACAATGTTTATTTACATTGAAACTTAAAATAAATAAAATATTGTATTTCGGTAACAATTCAAATTATTTAAATAATAAATAATGGTAATATTGTCAATGTTTGATTGTAATTTGCTTTTTTTTTAAACAATAACATTTTAATGAACTTACAGTCTAAAATAAAGTCACAACAAAACCCATGTCGACTTTGTAGGTTTGTAGGTTGTTACGAAATACCGAATATTATCTAATGGCATAACAAAATTGATTGTCCGCGCATCATACCTGCCCTTTTCACCATTTCATGAAATAGCTTGTGATGAAGTTTAAACATGGGAAGCACTTAGTGATAGATTATTTCTTTAGCAAGAAAAGTCAAACTGGCCATGATAGAGACACTTATTATTTTAGTTTGTTAATTTTAATCATCATCATTCAAGCGTCCTAGATACGTCTCACGGCACCCAGTGTCCGCTTTCCTACATCTTTTCCTCCTCTTTGCATGGTCGTCGACATCACTAGTAGTGAGATCAATGTTATGACCATTGTTCTTCCAAATTTTATGATGTCAAGGTATTTTTTTTATTTCGCGGGGAATGCATTTTCGCGCCGTCATCCCGGCTGTGGCCACACGGTGTATCATGGCCCATGAGAGAAAGGCCGTCCTACCAACTAAACCACCACGGTGTTCCGCCTCCACCGGCCACCGGATCGGAGGGTAGGCCTGAGGTTGAATCCTCAAGGTAAGCTAAAATATGGAGATATCATATACAATACAACCTAACGATAAATCACAAACAAATACCTAAGGTTGTATTGTCTATGGGAGAGATATACGACAATTTCCAGTATGTAGCTGATAACCCGTGAGGGATATAGTGTGAAAATGGTAAGTTAGTTAGTTTAGTAATATAATACTATATTGTAGCCTTACACTTAAAGTTAATTTATAATTTGAGCTTAAATTTTAAAGTTGCTTCTCGTTTTCTATATTTAAGTTGTTAGTTTCGTATGTTTTCGTAGTGATGTCGACCGCAATTACAGACAACGGAATAAACAAATCGATTATAACATGAAGTTCAACAACATCAATTATTCCTTTCTCTCATTGACAGTAAGTAACGATTTGTGTAACACGAGCCATTTAGCAATTAAGAATGAGAACGAGTGCCGTTTGACTCGAGAATATAACAAAAAGCCTATTGCTCATACACATAAATTAAGTTAATGGGTTCTGGCACTAAGCACGCCCTTGACTTTAACGATGCGGCTGTGAACCACTGAATAAATTTAAACTCGTCGAGAGTTCGGCAATGGTCGACGCGCACTCTCATACAATTACTATGACTGTTGCATATCAACTTCTAATAGACGACGTAAAACATTTTTTTTATTAAACACAATACAGATTACAATATACAATACACAACATTAAATCACATGGTTCAGATCTAAATCGTAATCCAAACATTTGTGTTAATTGAGAACTTAGTTTATTACTAAGTTCTCAGCCCTATATAAACAAAAACGAGAACAATATGGCAACACTGATGAGGTTTCCGGTTCGATTCCCGCATCGGAACAATATATGTGTGTGTGATCCACAAATATTTGTATGAGAGTTTGGGTGTATCCTATATATGTATAATATGATATGTATGTATTTAGAAATATACGAGTATAAGTATGTTCATCAATCTTATAAATTGTATACAAACTTATGGCATATATATATAATATTTTTAACAGCGCGACAACTTTCGCTGGTTAACTATGGCTGGTTACGGATGGGTGACCGCTTGGTGGTATTTCCATTTACGAGCGTTTCCGTGCTTCGGAAGGCGCTTAAGCTGTTGGTCTCGTTTGCCAGTAAAATGGTAGTATTTAGTCAAGTTAAAGGGCTTATGGGCGGCTTGAAAAAATTAAACAGCAGATAGCCACAACCTGAGTCTGTTAATTTCAACACGGCTATGGGCTCACCATCTATTTACGTGAAAAAGAAATGCACATGGTGCAATGTGGGCGTATAATATGGCTCTGCCACTCCTTCGGGGATAAGGCGTGATTGATAAACAAAACAAGCTTAAATTAGCTTAGTTTGTGCTAGACGGAGCTGTGTAAAAAAATACCGACGATTCCCTCAAGTTTTAAGAGCTCGTCGGCTCTTAAAAATACATCTTCAGCTCACAGATATTACTTGCATGACCCAACTACTTTTTCTTTGCTTTCAACTTGAACTAGGACAAACACGAACTTAGCCTTCCACTTGCTTCTTCGATCTTATTTAGCTTCAGTTTGTTAAGGATGGTTTGGATATAGAATAATTTTCTGATAAGTTTTTCAATTAATATTTCCGATTTACTAATATGATTGTAAACCAGATTATGATGATAGTAAACCAGAGCCATCTATCGAGCTAATGAACAACTCGATACCAATGAACAGTGTTACAACTATTTTTAAACATTGATGCAATGGACTCCACTCAGTATATTGATGGTCATACTCTTAAAATGACGATATAAATATGGTGTAGAATTTCAACTTGATTCGATACGGTTCGGGTAGTTCAGGTGACTAGAACATTGCCCTGGTAAGGCAAAGGTCACAGGTTCAATCCCTGTCTCGAATCAGATTATGTTTTGCCACTTTATTTAAAATTTATTAGAAATTTAGCAAATAATTGCTTTAAAAAATTTATCAAAATACCTACACTTTCAATATTGAAAGTAAAACAAGGATGATTTTTATATGAATGGAATTAGACATTCAGATGAATTAGGAATTAGACTCGTACTAAATCCTTTTCTGAATTATTTTCAGTTAAGACTCTATTTGGAAAAATATATATTATGAGCTAAGATTATGAGCTATATTTTTGAATTTATTTTTAAAAGTTAAAGTCCATTTTGGTTGCGTGTTCAACCTATTATTTTAGATCTCATTTGTTAGAGTGACCGTATTACAGTTCACTGTAATCAAGCTAATGTAATTGATTGTGGTTTCCTTTTATAGAAGAAACTAGCGGTGCCCTACTGCTTTGCCCGGGACATTATTTCAATTACTCATCGCACCCATTGAACTCATTAGTAAATCCTGTAATTGTTCAGTTTTACAATAGTAGATATGTATCCTATAACATTTCTTAATGCGATATCCAACACAAAAATAAGTTTTGACGCGAACTAGTAGAGCTGAGATTAACGCATACAACCATGAAAACGTACTCTTCTCTTCGCTTTTTATATTTAGTAGACATTAATTAAAACCTTTTGGTAAGTACTTGTATACAAAAACTTTATTGGTTTATAACATTTACGTTGCTATTTTTATTACTAAATATATTATAATTACTAAATTTAGATTTGAGATTTAATATACCTATATTACTAAATTTAGATATTTAGGTTGAATAAAGAGGTAAGTATATTCGTTCTGGTCGGACGTGGTCATATTGTCATTTTTTGATTTATACCTATTTCTACCCTCACTTCGTTCCGAAATAAATAAACTAGATAGAATAAAATAAAGAATTATTAAATTAAAAGAATAAAATAAATAAAATATATGTGTGTAAGAGGCTCTACCAAAATCAACTTAAAATTTGCTTTTGCTGCAACGACGCATACCGGGGTTGGGAGTTCACTCAAGTGGACTTTTAGTAACTACTTGGTTTTCAGGCTATATTTTTGTAACATGCTTTTAAAGCGCTCGTAGCCCTCCTTGCTCAGTGTTCTGTAAAAAATGATTAGTCAATAGATTTGAGATAGTAGTGGGGTTAGTAAATGTTTGTGGCATTACTATTTATGACGGATTCCATGCTTCAAAAGGCGCTTCATGCTGTTCGCTCTGGCTAGCAATACCAACCAATAAGCGACAGTAATCACCCTAACTTATGAATGACTCTCACTGCAGACCCTGAAAAAATCCCTTTCGAAGAACCTCAGACTGTAGAAGTTGGGAAAATTTTACTGAAATTTTGTGCAAAATGTTTCCATGAACCGAATAATTTTAATTTAATTTATTCTAAAGTAACTATGTGTCTAACAACTGAAGCAATATCCTGACTCTCACTGCAGACCCTTCAAAAATATTCTAAGACCCCTCTCTAAGAAACTAAGAAACTGTAGACGTTCGGGAAATTTTAACTTATTCATAATTTCGTGCAAAATGTTTTCATGAACCGATTAATTTTCATTACATGAATTCTAAAGTAACTATCAGTCTAAAAACAGAAATACCTAGGTAACAATGAAAATGTTTAGAACTGGCCAGAAAGAAATATTGCTGATTAAAACTTTTTTAGAATTTCAATTATAGAACTCTTTGGTAACCTAATGTAATATATTGCATTAATTTGTCATTTGTTTTTGTGAATTGACGGCAAATGTAAAACTCTTGTTAAACGTGAAAATGAACTTAACGCGAGAAAATTTTCGGTCAACGATTTATTATGACTTTCGTTGTGGGCTTACTCAACAACAAAGCTATGATAGGCTGCGATTAGCATTTCATAATGAAGCCCCATCTCGTGCCACTATTTACAATTGGTTTAACGAGTTTAAGTGTGGACGTAGCAATCTCAGTGATGATCTGCGTGAGGGACGTCCTTTAACAACGACTACTGAAGATAACATCAGTGCTGTGCGACGTATGATAGAGGAAGATAAGAGAGTGACCTATCAGCAGATACGGGCAAGCCTAGGCATTGGTATGAGTCAAGTTCAAAAAATATTACACAAACATTTAGGCGTCATGAAGCTTTGTACCAGATGGATTCCCCATACTTTAACCGACGACCAAAAACGCCTTCGCATGGACTGGTGTCGTGGTGACGTGTTAGATAAGTTCAACGGCGGTGATTCAAATGCTGTATTTGACATCGTCACAGGTGGTGAAAGCTGGATATATTGCTACGAACCCGAAACCAAAAGACAATCAGCACAGTGGGTGTTTCCTTTTGAGGATCGGCCAAATGCTAGAAGATGGAAGGACAGTTACTGCTGACTAGTACGTCAATCGCTGTTTGCCTGTTGTCTTGGAAAAAAATCGACCGTTCGACGATTCGTCCTCGAAGCAGGACCCTTCTTCACCACGACAATGCTTCAGCGCACTCCGCAAAACGGACTGTTGAATATTTGACTACGGCAGGTGTCGAGATAATGAGTCACCTGCCATACAGTCCCGACCTGGCGTCCTGCGACTTTCATTTATTCCCAAGAACTAAAGATAAACTTCGAGATATTCGCTTTACGAGCCCTGAAGATGTGGTGAAAGCCTACGAAAATGCCATAGAAGAGACCCCTAAGGAAGAATGGGCCCACAGCTTTTCTCAGTGGTTCCATCGAATGCGACGATGTGTAGAGAGGAACGAAGATTACTTCGAAAAACAATAAAAGTATATGCAACTTTCTACATTAAGCCGTTTTTTATTTTCTAAACATTTTCAGTGTTACCCACGTATTTGGTACCGAACATAAAGCTTCATGTTAGAAAAACCCTGAATTTTAAATGGTTCAACTTTATTGTTTCTAAAAAGTTTTGTACCCTTTTTAATAAATTACAACCGCGAGTTTTGATAAAAGCCATCTAATAGAATTTTTTATTTTACTTATACCTATTTCTGCTGACACTATGTTTCGAAATAAATAAACTTGATTGTTTAAAAGAAAGGAACTGACATCATTCCGGGATTGAGGCCACACAGACACAACAATGCCTAAAATCAAAATTTTAACGAGAATTACTGCTCCTATGAGCAAAATAAAAGCCGAACCTAGGCTACAAACATAGGTAGGGGTTGAAAGTCACTGGGAATACACTATGATGAAGAGAAGATAAATAAAAAAACTAACTCACTATCTAACTATCTTGACGCTAATATTCCTGACGAGGAAGTCAGAGAGAACAAATCGCTACGCTTCGCGATCTATGCATACTTCTTTCGCTTCTTGCAGATTCAGCAATCGCTTCATACATGCACGTCTGAGTACTTTTGACTTTTCCATTTTTGAGCATTCTGCTCACGTGGTCATCATAAGTATGTCTCGGCCTACCCTGACACCTTCTACCCTCTACTTTCGCACAATATATTTATAATATTATTAGAAAAATTAAAAATTTTGGTTATAAGCTAGTCAAAATTCTCTTCATAGTCTGTTATGAATCCTGAGACATCCTTCCGAGTAGTTGCGCAATGTGCCCGGCATAAAACAGATAGGAAAGGAATCTTGTGGTTTTAGTCTGTTCGCGTCCGGCATAACATACTTGAGGGCGTTTTGGAGTGGTTCGATTCCCGGGCCGGGGCAAATATTTGTGTGATCCACATATGTTAGCTTCGTAATTTGGGTGTTTGCTATGTATAATATATATTTAGAAAAAATATTATTATGTTTATCAGTTAGACAACTGATATTCCATAATATTTTATAAAGTGATAAAAGACAACTTGGTTCGAGACGGGGATTTAACCCGTAAGGTTAGGCAAAACCAGGGCAATGTTCTAGCCACTGAACTACCCGAACCGTACCGAAACAAGTTGAAAATCTTCACCATATTTTGATCGTCATTTAAAAGTATGACCAGAGCCATCTATCGAGTTACTTAACAACTCTGATACCAATGATATCTATAATGAGTGTTACAACCATTTTCAACATTGATGCGATGGACTCGTCTCAATCAATACATACATTTTTAAAGCAATTTGTATGCTAACTTTCACATATTTTTTAATAAAAGTGAAAACACACTGTTAACTCATACCACAAGCTTAAGTTAACTTACGTTGTGCTACTTGGCTTGGCACTGTGTAAAAAAAGAACCCACAATTTTTTTAAGTATTATTTCCACACGATAAAAAATGGGTGTAAGGGGCCCCACCAAGATCTTCGGGGCCCAAGTCAACCTCCCGTGCTAGTGCGTGCACCTGCTGACTAACGGACGAGGCTCTGGCGCTGGCTTTCCCCTCTGGGGTTGGGAGGTCTGAGGGCGTCGCTCCCATAAAAGCCACCCGCCGAAACAAAAAAAAAATAATGAACAGTCAGAAAAGGAATGCTGCTAGGGATAGGGCGCCGCCGCAAAACGGCGCGCAGGAGCCCCGCCCGACTCCTGTGGCAAGTGGGCTAGGGCTGCCGTGTGTCGGGCCAGCACGGCTAAAGAAGTTAGCCCCAACCCGTATCCGCTTCGCATCTTGGAACATTGGCACGCTGACTGGGCGTGCGGTAGAGTTGGCCGAAGTACTCTCCAGGCGGAGGGTGGACGTGGCGTTCCTGCAGGAGACTCGGTGGAAGGGCAACAGAGCCCGGCCCTTGCAGAACGGCTACAAGCTGTATTACACGGGTGCGCCTGGTGGGGAGAACGGGGTGGCCGTTGTGCTCTCCGAGGGGCTGCAGAGTGGCATCTTGGAGGTGAAACGCTGTAGCGACCGGCTTATGATCATGAGGGTGCTTATCGATGGGATTATTACCCACCTGATAAGTGCCTACGCGCCACAGGCCGGTTGTAGCGACGCCGATAAGATGTCGTTTTGGGGTCAACTCGAGGGAGTGCTTCGGAGCATTCCGTTGTCACAGGGAATCGTTTTGGGCGGCGACCTAAACGGTCATGTGGGTGAGAGGTGTGAGGAGTTTGAGCGTGTTCATGGTGGTTTTGGATGCGGCACCCGCAACGCTGAAGGAGAAACTATCCTCAGAACGTGTGCGGCTGCCGATCTGGCCATTGTGAACACGTATTTCAAAAAGAAATCCGAACATCTCATCACCTACAAGAGCGGGAGGCGTACAACTCAGATCGATTTCCTACTCACTAGGCGACACAGCATCGGCAAGGTGGCCAACTGCAAGGTCATACCCGGTGAGAGTCTTACTGCACAACACCGTCTCCTTGTCATGGACCTCTGCGTGAAGCCCAAAGGCAAACGCATCGAGCGGTGCCAGCGCCGCATCAGATGGTGGCTGCTTGATGAAACTAGGTCCCAGGAGTTCGTCTCAGCTGTCGGTGACAAGTGCACCGACACTGAAGGCGAACCAGTTCAAGATTACTGGGGCAAAGTTCAGGCGGCCATCCTTGGAGCGGCGAAGGTGGTGCTCGGTGTGTCTAAGGATGGACGCAAATGTGACAAGGAAACTTGGTGGTGGAACGACGCAGTCCAGAGGGAGACTAGGGAGAAGAAAGCCCTCTTTAAAAAGTGGCAAGCGACCGGATCTCCTGAAGATCGCGACGCATACAGGGCTGCCAAGCGAGCCACAAAGAGAGCTGTAGCCAGAGCCAGACGTGACCACTTACAACCTCTGTATGATAAGCTGGAATCGTCTGAGGGGCAGAAGCTCATCTATAAGCTGGCGCGCTCCAGGGTCAAAGCGGCACAGGATATATCCAAGTGTCGCTGTGTAAAAGACCCTGAGGGCAACCTGTTAAGCGAAGACCTCGCGGTAAAGGAGAGATGGCGCTCGTACTTCCACGAGCTGCTTAATAAACAGCACAAAGAGGTGCAGCCTCCGGACCTCCCTCCGAATCAGGGACTAGTGCCACCGGTAACGCCTGGAGAAGTCCTGACTGCGCTTCGCCGCATGAAGAATCGGGAAGCTGTCGGACCCGATGGAGTCCCCATCGAAGCCTGGAAGGCGATGGGTCCTCGCGGTGTGGACATCTTAGTAAACCTTTTTAACCGCATACTCCTCAGCGGGCAGATCCCAAACCAATGGAGACTGAGTATTATTACTCCAGTCTTCAAAGGCAAGGGGTCAGTGCAGGAGTGCGGGAGCTACCGCGGTATTAAGGTGACGTCTCACACCATGAAGATCTTCGAGAGGATTATAGACTCTCGGATCCGGCAGGAGTGTACTCTCTGGGGGTGTCAATATGGGTTTCGCCCTGGTTGTGGGACCACGGACCCTGTTTTTGCCCTAAGGGTTGGAGAAATACAGGTCGAAGAACACGCCTCTGCACTGTTTGTTTCTAGACATGCAGAAGGCCTTCGACTGTGTTCCTCGTGCGATGATCTGGTGGGCACTGCGGTCCAAAGGGGTTCCAGAGGTCTATATTGACACTATCCGGGACATGTACTGTGACTCCGATTCATTGGTTCGGACTGCTGTTGGCGACACGAAACCCTTCCCCATCACCGTCGGGGTACACCAGGGTTCGGTCCTTAGTCCGCTTCTGTTCAGTGTAATATTAGACGAATTATCGGACAGCATCAGAAACCCACATGAGCAGCCTCCATGGTTGCTCATGTATGCTGACGATATTGCGCTGGCAGACGCGGACAGGGGCAGATTGGTGCGACGTGTAAAGGCGTGGAAGGAGACGCTTGAGAACGGCGGTCTGAAACTAAATGTGGCGAAGACCGAGTACTTGGCACTAAACTCGACAGATCCCACATCCGTCCGCATAGGCGGTGATTTGGTCGAGCGCACGGACCAGGTTAAATACCTGGGATCTGTTTTTCACACGTCCAGTGACATCGATTGCGATGTCAAGTCACGCATTGCTGCCGCGTGGGCCTAATGGCGGGAGATGACCGGTGTCATTTGTGACCCTAAAATGCCGATCCGGTTGAAGGGACAGGTCTACAAAACCATTATTAGACCTGTCCTTTTACGTGGCAGTGAGTCGTGGCCGATATTGGTGCGACACAAGCAGGAGCTGCGTGTCACGGAAATGAAGATGCTGCGGTGGATGTGTGGGGTCACGCGGATGGACCGCGTGAGAAACTCTCGCATCCGCGGCAGCCTTCACGTCCGTGACATTGCAGACAAGTTGCAAGAGTGTCGCCTTCGTTGGTATGGTCACGTCTTGCGGCAACCGCCGGGCTACGTAGGTAACAAATGTCTGGCCATGTCAGCCCCGCCGGGTCCCGGTAAGAGGGGAAGACCCAAGAAGTGCTGGCTTGACGTCGTAAGGGATGACATGCGTGCCAATGGTCTCACTACAGGGGATGCCGAAGACCGTGCGAAGTGGAGGAGAAAATGTAGGAAAGCGGACCCCGGGCGTCGCGAGACGCAACTGGGACAGACGCTCGGATGATGATGATGATAAAAAAGTATTTTATGTAGACTTCACTTATTTTTATTTACACTACGAGTATGACTCTAAGTCCCACGTACGTTGTATAAAATTTCCGCTCTCAAATACTGATCGCACATAATACCAGCCAGCCGTCATGGTTAAGTGATTATGATGCATCTCTTACTTTGGCTCGTCCATCACATAAGCGTCGTACATCATCACGGGAACTATAATGTTATAACGAATCTTATGAGTGAAATATACCGCCTGAATAATTTTTATAATGGGTAAAGAAGTAACACGATATTCACGGCAGACATTGTGATCGGAATGGAATAAAGAAAAATGATATAAAATACTAGCTGAAACAGAGAGAGAGAGAGATAGAAAGGAAAGAGAGCGGGGCGTAAGAATTTATAATACAACTCAAAAGGATCTAAACCTTTTTTTCCATTAAACACTTGACAACAATATTCATAATTTTAGTAGAAATACATTCCCGTGGCAATATCGGGTATTCCTTCTTGGTGCCATGTATAATATTACCGGCAATTATTTTGATAGAACTCATTTAAATTATGTAAAGAATACATTTCCCATTTTTCATGTTTCTAGGATTAGTAAGTCACAAAAAAAAAATTCAAATCGAAACTGCAGTTACTGAGATAAGCGCGTTCAACCAAACAAACAGCTTTAATATATATAAAATTATAAAGCTGAAGTTTTTTTAGTAAAGTATAGATTAAAATATTAAGTATAGAATAAAGCTATCCTCTCCTTGAAATTACAGAAACTCCAAAAGTTGTCTATGCTAAAGATGCCTTTTGAGGTATGCATTTCTAGTGCTTCCAGTTTATTTACAAACTCAATTGATTCTATTGACAGTTGCTTTTCAATTTATGCAAAGCTCTATATTATAAACGCTGCTGTTACTGTATAACTGGTAAGCTAACATATCAGAAATATTTTAACGTTTTTACGTAGTGACGTTATGTCCAGTGGAAAAAGAGACTAGTAAAAGCCCCCATTTCTAGAGCGAGTTCTATACGGCCATATTATATTTTTCACTTGTGTATGTGTGTATGTTTGCTATTCTCTATAGGTCGCATTATTTACACAATTTTCATTTAAATCGACTTAATGTACTTCGGTTCTTGCACAGAACCGAACTAAAAGGTATTGCATATTTTTTTTGCAAAAAACTTAATTTCTGAGGTCCTCCAACAGTAAGTATAGTATATAAATATCTCCAACGGTAGGTACTTCAAGAGTAGTTGGAGATATTTGCCAGTTGTCACTACACAATTAGTTATTGTGCTAGGTATGCTTATCCCAGAACACCCCGTCTTATTTATGAGGTATAAACTCCGAAACGAGGTTATCCATCAGAGAACAAGAGTGGTCGACATAACTAAGTAAGTGCGTTAAAGTGGCAATGGGCTGGCCGCACCTGTAGAAGAACCGATGATCGATGAGGAATTCTGGAGTAATAACCGCGACTTGTCAAACATACGTTATGACGACCTGGAAAAGGTCGCAGAGAAGGACTGGATGCGAAAGGCGTAAATCGGGAGGATTGTATGTAGTCATGACGTATTTCTTTCAAAGTCCGTTCACCTCAAACGCTTTCAATGCTAGCAATATTAAATTAATGACCGAGAACTAATTACCCTTTAAAGTTCTATTGAAAGACTTATCTATCTGCTTCCGCCGATTTTTGTTCTCTATCTGCGGCAGCCAGGTACGGTAATTAACCACCGACCGCTTCTCCAATTTATTGCGGGTAAATTATCTTTGTTGACCCACGCGCCTGTTGCGAGGCGCTTAATTTTTTTTGTGCATCAAACTTTGTTTTCTTGTTTTTTCTAGTTGCCGGTTGCCGATTCTGACTTAAATATAGCAGTGTTGTAGTACATAGGTTAGACGCATACAACTTACATAAATTTTTTTCTTGGTTATTGCTTATACACTTTGAAAATATTATCTAATCATTATTTTGCAGTGTTATAGTTTCAAGCGCTCGTGACCCCACGGACTCAATGTTCTGTAAACGATCACTGAATTACGCAACTTTCACGATGGCTGGTCTTCGGATGGGTGACCACTTTGTGGCATTTACATTTGCGAGCGTTTCCTTGCTTACAAGATGCCAACGCCAAATCTCAATAGAAAACTGCAGTACGGATTCCATTGCTTTACTGGACACAGGACTTAGATCCGGAACTCACAATAACAAACAATTGGACATGACCATTCTCAGAAAAATGTAATACATATGACAAGGCTGTATTAACTGAGTTTCATTAGCCTGTCCAAGATGGATATAAATAAAAACTAGTTCTCTCTTGCTGTCACATTAGTCAGTGACAAAAACAAAATGATGATACCGGCAACGAGTTTGAACCTAGTTTGTTTACAGTGCAAAACATATTATAAAGAACAGGGTACATCTATTAGATATTATGGAGTACTTGATCAGATAACATCAGTATATACATACGCCAAAAATCAGACCCGACGGCGAGCTTTAACAATTTTGGGTGCGATTTTCGGAGCTGCGTCCTTCACAGCTGTCTCACCTTTGGATGGCATGGAATCAGGAGTTGCCGAAGTCTGTGATGGATATTTTATAATTAAATCATCTAGCTCAGCTCTGATTTACTTATCACTTGTCGGCGATTTTTGTCCGGAGTCAGGACTATTATCTTGCCATCCATGGACCAACAATTTTTGACGCCGAAATGACTACGTGCAGCAGTGAACACCCGATGCTGAGTCTTTGTCAAGAACTCCGATATAGCAAAGCCTGATCCGTTCGAAGAAGTTTTGTTGTCCCAAACAATTTGTCTTTATTCTACATGACTGAATCTGACAAGAACTGGACGTACCTTTCCCTTTGACCCTCCAAGCCGGTGGCAGATATTAATGTGTTGGGGTTGGACATCCTGTAACCTCATATCTTCTGTGATAATTTTTAGCACCAACTCGTTCAGCTTCTCACTTGGGCTCTCAGGAACACAATGAAGTAGTAGTACTTTGCGCCTCATCAGAGTCTCATGCTTATCCAAACCAAGAGCAAGAAGTTCTATCTGAGTCTTCACACTGGACAAAGCCTGGCACACAAAACCTCTAAACTCATTGAAGTCACGGGCCAGCTCAGCAAGATCCATAGTTGGTGAAGCCCCAATAGTTGTAGCTTTTTGCAGCTTTTCATCGCAGACACTCATCTGAGAACAAAGTCATCAGTCTCATCTTTTTTTTTTTTTTTTTTTTTTAGAACCAAACAGCTTCTCTAATTCCTCCAATCTATTGGCTAGTTTGGGATCCATGGTGAATAAATCTAACAGTGATTGAATTGAAGTGAGTAGTGATAATGAGAATTGGATAACACTGTACCACAAACGTGAGTTGTTTTTATATAAAATTAGTACATTTATATAACCAATTTAAATAATTTAAATTGATTAATATTAACTTGAGCTTTATTTCGCGTGTATTTTACCCTCTTATTACCTTCTACCCTCTTATCCTTCTAGACTTATTAGGTTAGACATGCGAAAGTTTTTGAAAATGGTATATAATGTTACATTCTTAATATAGCCGATTTGATTACGACATTATTAGACATGGCCGCTGTCTGACCTCTCAACCACATAATAGACTCCTACGCTATGACCGGGTTCGTCATTCCACAGGTGCACCAGGTGAGGTTCTTGACTTGGAACCTGTAGATTTCGGTATTCCCAGAACACCCCGTCTTATTGCTGGATATTATTACTCTTTCGCTGATCTACCTAGGTATAAGCTCATAATAGCGGAATGCAAACAGCGTCTCCTTCAAGTGTTGAAATGTTGAGTTTACTAATCCTATTTTTATTAGCTACCTACCTTTATAATTTGTTCTGAGACTGTCAAGAAATCTACGGAACTATAGTGAGAGATTCTGAATAAATTTAAAGCTAGTCATGCTATTTCTGTGTTTTATAAATGATGACTGCATTAAACATATTTAACTACACACAGCGCTATAGTTTATGACTGTTTCTCTGCTTCAGATAGGGTCTTCAGGGTGAGTGTAACCTCTGATGTGGCTAAAGTGACTACTTCATATAGGGCTATATAGAATATGATCTATGAGAATGGGGGAGTAAGGGGAGAACGGAGCATAACTTCTATCCGGCCCTAGTGTCAACCTCACCTGCCCGCGCTAGTCGTTCTTCTCAGAATAACTAGCGGCGTCAGCCCTTGGAATGGCGTGGTGCTCCCTGCTAGACAAGCGGTATACCCATACTTCTGATTAGGAAACTGGTCGGAAGAGGCCTCAACAGTCTTGAGATCTAAATAATCTCAGAAAGGTCTGGTGCAGAAGGCAACGGGAAACCACTGCACTAAATTCCCTAGTAGTTAGCTTCATGGAAAAGTCAAATATAGCCACGGCCCCGAGTACCCGGCGTTCCTTAAATGGGACAGGGGTGCTAAGAATCCCCAGGCGGAAAACTCTTAGAATAGGAACTTGGAACGTGAGAAGTTTAAACAAGATGGAAAGCTACCCAAATTATAATTGTTATTAAAGAAATTTAACGGTTGCATGTCGACATTCTTGGCATAAGTGATACCAAATCAACCAGGCCAGGGCACAAATTTCATATCGGATGATTACGTCCTGTATTATTCAGGAGGAGACCAACGATTGGAAAGATATAGTGTGGGAATTCTTCTCACAAAGGAAATCTCCAAATCAATCACAAATTTTGTTCCCCTCTCAAACCGGGCCATGTTGATTAAATTAGAAGCCAAACCATTTAACCATCAGAATTGTCCAAGTTTATGCGCCCACAGGGGATAAACCAATGGTCCAGATAGAGGACTTATATAGGGCTATTGATACCTTATTAAAAACTACTAAGAGTCTCGAGTTAGTGATCGTTATGGGTGACATGAATGCGAAGGTGGGTTCGACCATTACTCCTGGAGTGACTGGTGCTTATGGCCTTGGAAACAGAAACGAAAGAGGAGATACTTATTGAATTTTGCCAGGACAATAACCTTATAACTAC
Organism: Thumatha senex; assembly: GCA_948477245.1. NCBI lineage: Eukaryota > Metazoa > Arthropoda > Insecta > Lepidoptera > Erebidae > Thumatha > Thumatha senex. The sequence continues at coordinate 14,004,766 of OX419735.1, forward strand.
GAACACCTTTAAGCTACCTCCACGTCGGCTGTACACATGGACATCACCAATGCACACAGTAGACCGCGTAGTAAGAAACCAAATTGACTACGTTATGATCAACAGAAGGTATCGAAACTGATCAAGAAGGCGCAAACCTATCCCGGTGCAGACATTAGGTCAGATCATAACCCAGCCTACAAGCTAAAGAAGTTGCAGCCAAAGAGAATGGATAGAAGGCCAAACGTACGGAAGCTTGCTGAGCCCGACATACGAGCGAAGGCCCACACCGCCATTAATCAATGGGCTAACGATCGTCGCACTGAAACCAATGCCTTTGACCTCGACAAGTGGACTAGTCTAAAGCGAAGTGTAAAAGATATATGTCACCAATATCTCTAACCATCACAACTGGTCAAGAAACAAGATTGGATGACAGATTCAATTTTACAGCTTATGGAAGACAGTAGGCAATTTAAGGGTACAAATCCAGTACGTTATAAGCAAGTCGATGTCACCATTCGAAAAGAGATTGCGCTAGCCAAGAATGATTACTACAGCAATAAGTGCGCGCACTTGGAAGATCTCCTTCGTAGACATGACAGATTCAATGCGCACAAGCACATCAAGGAAATGGTTGGTCATAGACGGAAATCAATGAATACCCTGACCGATGCAGATGGGAAACTTATTTTTGACACCGATGGCAAAAAGAGAGTGTGATGTGATTATGTTGCAGAAATGTTTGCGAATCAAGGAACATTTCAACGATCACTGATCGGACTGGTCCAGCTATGTTGAAATCTGAGGTTTTGCGGGCCTTGAAAGCTGCTAAAACAGGTAAATCACCGGGTTCTGATAATATACCGATCGAAATACTAAAGTTACCGAAAGAAGACTAACTGGACGATCTCACACAGTTCTTCAATAACATATACGATACTGGCAATCTTCCTAGTGACTGGCTAAAATCCACATTCATCACGATACCCAAGAAGCAAAACGCAAAAAAAATGTGGAGAGTATCGTATGATTAGTCTGATGAGCCATGTCCTAAAAGTATTTATAAACATCATACAGAATAGAATACGGCCAAAATGTGACGAACAACTGGGCGATAGCCAATTTGGATTTCGATCTGGTGTTGGCACCAGAGAAGCTCTTTTCGCTCTCAACGTTCTCGTACAGAAATGCAGAAACATGCAAACTGATGTCTTTTTGTGCTTCATAGACTACGAAAAGGCATTTGACCGAGTTAAACGTCATAAACTTTTCAGCCTTTTATGTTACATTGGTCTTGATGGTAAGGACGTCAGAATCATCCGCAACATGTACGAGAAGCAGGTAGTTTACATAAACTTTGCACAAAGCTTTACATAATTTAAAATTAAATTTATCCACTATAAAAAGTTAAATTTAGAAAAAGTTAGCATAATAATTGCTTCTAGTAGCTTTACTATTTTATTGTGTAAAGCTTTAGAATTTGTTCGCGTTATACTCGTAATAAGATTCCTCTATTTTTCTCTCAAATCTAAATTGGGTTCGACGATTTAGGCATAGGAACTAAATTAATAAACTCATTTTAGAATTAATAGTATTAGTGGACAAAGTATAAACATATAGAAAATATAATTAATAGGAGATAAAGCATAAAGAGATTTCCGTAATTTAATATTGTGATATAACGAAACCAGAAATATAGATCAAAGGCGAACAGGCCACGAGTCAGTAAGTAGTTCGTCGGTCCCATTTCAGTAGCACGAGGCCGCCATTGGCGCACTAATGCAATGTGAATTTTTAATTCATGTCAAGAGTCCCTGGGCGGTTCGAGCTAAGTGCGGCCATGATGCCAGACGCTTACGACTACCGAACACATCATGAAGTCAAATATATACTTTGTAACTTGTAATGTACAATATTCTATAACAGTTTATAGTTTGTAAGAACAAAAACTAGGGCAGCGTCGAGTGTTGTACCAGATTTATTTCTGTACTGACTTGACAGTTTACTAATTTGAATGTAATTTGATGCAGACAGAGTGCTAAAGGAATTGTTTTTTCAAGTAGACAAAAATAAATGCGAGTAGGTATTCTTTGGGAACTACAAATGTAATTATTATTTAAAGATATAGAAATATTTAACTGATAAACTGCTTCAGGACAAGTCAACGATAATGCACAGAACACTGAGCTATCGAGGCAATAAGCGCTTCATGCACTCTAACATCAGGGGGCCGAATCTACTATTGACAAGCCGTAGAATAGAACCGGAATCGCTGATTTTAACTGTCAAAATGTTAGTAGACTACCAAAAATGCATCTGACAAGCGGCCACTGGCGCAGTAAGTGTTAGTAGAATTCTATCAGCCGACCGATAGAAGTCTACGAAAAACTGTCAAAATTTGACCGGTGACTTTCTGTTGAGCGACGTTTACGACACGATGAAATAGCAGACTCGGCCCCCAGTATGACAAACCTCTATCTACATGTTCATGATCGATGTGAGATAGAACTTACTTAGTAGAAGCAATAATCTTGACGTTTATAAGTGTTAAGTACTTTGTGACCTACATGAATAAAGATATTTTCATTTCATATTTTCGTTTCATTTCATTAATGGTAATTTCAAAGCATATCAATCTCATACACGACAAAAAGTCAAATGTCGCCGCATATGTAGATAGTCTTTTCTCCATAGATATGCTCTTGCCTATTGTCTTTCTGGTCGTTGATACTAAAGTGATGTTTTTTTATATGCTTATTATTAATTATTATTAATTTTCAAAAATCTTAAGTTAGATACCTAATTTTACAAAAGGCTTTCCGCCTGCATTATCTCTCTAGACATAAACTCTCTTTTAACACTAATTAACGTATTTGCATTAAACTTAGAGTAAAAGTAAATATGAAACTAGTATTAATAGTTTAAAGTAAAATCCACTCTCAATATCAATGTTACATCATCTTCATCCGAGCGAAATCATATCTTCGAAGCCCATAGTCCGTCTCATAGGTTAGGTACTAGAGGATGTTGTGATGTGATTTTGGTGTTGATAGAAGTTACTACCATCTTACGGTGCTTACGTGCACCTATGCTATTTCCTCATTTAAAGATTAGCCGGTGCAACAATTTTAGGTGAGTCTCGTTGAGCTCGTAGAAAGTGGTAGACCACAATATACCTACAAAAGCTTCTTACCTAAATATTAAATTAGAATTCAATTACTGTCAATCACTCAAGCAAACAACCATATTTTCATTATTCATATTATCATTATGGTACAAAAGCTTTATAGAATTCTGTCCGCTTTATGAAGAAGATCAATCGATTCAGTCAACCGAAGTAAAATAAGTAGGCGTAGACTTGATGCCTTTAAGTATCATTAATTTAACTGTCATTAGCTTTCAATTGGTGTCGTGAAGAGATGAAAATATTTTTTTTTGTATCCAATCTGTTTGTTAATATCTTATTGACGTAGCCATGATTTTGATTGGTTGACGCTTTTAGTACCTACATTTATTTTTAATCGTCTAAACTTATAATATTTGTGCCTGAAGTTTCGATTCGGTGACACCAGCGGTGTTACGAACTGACTAATACTTGCAGAAATGCTCCTGGGACCATAGCCGATGCAACCTGGTATTGCAGCAAAGAAGTGTCATTGAATAATATATAGTATTCTTCAAGGTCCGTTTATGAAATCTAAGCTATTTGCTATTTTTGTTATAGTTTGACCAATACCGCTGTACCGCACACTGCATTCAAAATTGTACTTCCAGTGTCCAAGCTCTACTCCTACCGGAATAACGAATCGTTTTAGATTTTTGAATCAAAACAATAATATTGAATAACAAAAAAAAAGATATGTAGACAATTTTTTTAACAGATTTTATCGGATACGAATTTGGACTACGCGTTTCGTTCTAAGGGGATCTACAAATCAATGAGTATATACTATATAGGTACAATTACACAAAGAAAACATGATTCCTATATACCTCCTCCATATACTACCTATGTATACCTATATATCTGTAACTATCCTACATATACCTGTATATCTGTAAATTAAGTACATCGGCACCTACTTATTCCTCGCACAGTTAGCTAAAAACACGTGACCATCTGAAGTTTTAATTAAAAAACTTATTTTAACGTTTTGCATGTGCTGCAATCGGGTGGGTCTCGGTACCTACAGAATTGAATTTCTTTTTCTTTTTTTATAGGTTACTTTTACAAGTAGATTCTTCTAACTTTGTAAGTCACCTCTGCCAAACCTCTCGAAGATGTAGCCGTGATTGTAATTATATGTAGAGATCCTAACTTTAAACCCAAGACTTATTCTTTGCACTATAATTATTTGAGTCTTAAACCAATGGAGATGGTCTGCTTTCAGGAAAGAGTTACCTCGTGGCTTTTGAAATAATTCAGTTGTTTGTAAATCCTACCTTGATTCGAAGCCTTTGGTCCACTTACAGTGTCCACTAGAAGCAGTTATGGCTTTTTAAAAAAATATTGTGAATCATTTTTTTTACACAGCGCCGTCTAGCCCAAAGTAAGCTAATATAAGCTTGTGTTATGGGATCTAGATGATTGATAAACATACTTATATATTTCTAAATACATACATAGAAAACACCCAAACTCCGAAACAAACATTTGTGGATCACACAAATATTTGTTCCAACCCGGGACCTCACCGTGGCAGTCGCATACACTACCACTGCGCCACCGAGGCAGTCAGTTGAGGTATGGTTTACTATTTTCGGCACCGTTGCGCGTGATTCCCGTCTAACCTGCCAACCCCGTAATTACGCCTTCGTGGTAGCCTCGTCTGTTGGTCAGCAGCTGCACCGCTAGCAGGTCAGGTTGTTTGGGCTCTGTATATATTGTCGGGGCCCTCTACACTCAAAATTTATTGTGATTTTCAATCTACAGACTTTGACTGTAAGAAACCTAATATTTTAAAAATTGAGGTATGATCGTCTAATTATTTCCTCCTACTAATATAATAAACAAGTTTGGAAGAATGTATGGATGTATCTTTGTTAGTCTTTCAAGCAAAATCTACCTGAATGGATGTTGATGAAGCTTTACAATAATATAGCTTATACAACAAAATAACTCATAGGCTACTCTTTATCCCGGGAACAAGTTCCTGTGGACAACGGTAATGGGAAAACTTCACCATGCGGGTAAAACCGTGGGCCTCAACTAGTAATATATTATATCAAATACGCCTTATCCCCGAAGGGGTGCCAGAGGCATATTATAAGCCAAATTTTCACCGTGTGTATTTCTGTCCCACGAAAATTGGTGGAGAGCTTATTGCCATGTTGAAATAGACAGACGCAAGTTGTGGCTACCTGCTGTTGAAATTTTTCAAGATCTTGAACTTGGCTTTACGACTGTCATGTTAAGGGCAACAGGGACCAACGGCTTAACGTGCGTTCCGAAGCACGGAAACGCTCGCAAATGTAAATGCCACTAAGTGATTACCCATCCGTGACCAGCCATAGTAAAAGTAGCTTAACGCAGTGATCGTTTACAAAACACTGAGTCAGCGGGGCCACGAGCGCTTCCTTCACGGATACAGAGTAAGATATGATTTTCTAATTCCCGTTAAGCTCAAACTACCAAATGCAAAACATTTTAGTGACATATCCTTACATTTCATTTTGTGTATGTAAGCGTAGTGCTTACAAACTATTGCTGCCTGTAGTTGAAATGTCAACAGCACACCACTGTCACCTGTCACCGTGCAATAATGGACTGTTTGTATGGGGATGTATTCATAGCCTAGTTTAGTTACTCATTATCTGTGTAACAAATGTATCATTCACGCCTTTATCCCCAAAGGGGTGTCAGAGGCAAATATATACGCCCACATTTCACCGTGTGCATTTTTGTCCCACGTAACAGATGGTGATACTATTGCCGTATTGAAATGGACAGGCGCAAGTTATGGCGACATGCTGTTGAAATTTTTCAAGCTGTCCACAGTTTGGGCTTTACAACTGCCATGTTACTGGCAACCAAGACCAACGGCATACCGTGTCTTCCAAAGAACGAAAACGCTCATAAATCGAAACGCCACTAAGGCCCGTATTCCAGAACGTTTCTCAAGACTCAATCGACGCTAGATTTTATAGGGCAAAATCTAACCTCAAGCGTTGATTGAGTATTCCGAAACGTTCTGGAATACGGCCGTAAGTGGTCATCCATTTGAGGACCATTCATAGCGAAAGACGCTAAACGCAGTCATTGTTTACTAAACTGTGAGTATGTAACATGATTGAGAATGTATAATTGACTAAATTATTGAAGCTGTTAACGGGTTTTGAGATTAGAACAGGACTTGTTAGTTATATGTAAAAACCTTTTTTTATATTTCCTTATTTTCCTCAAAGAAAAAGACAAAGTTTAAATAGTGAGAGAATGAAGTGAAATGTATTACGAGTATTTCACCCACTCACAAATTGTTCCAAATGTGAACATTCTGTAGATTTAGTCGTTCAACTGTTGACCTACATACATGTACGCAGTAACCATTGGCTGTAACTGATAATTCATAGTCGTTATTGACTGATCTATTAAGGTTATAACTTACTAAATAGAGTGCAATAGCCTATTATGGTAATTTAGTGCAATGTTTACTGACAGTGGTTACAATGAAAATGTATTTATGTTTGTGAACAAATCTAAAATTGAAATATAATATTCTGTTTAATTATATAAGTTTTTTTGACTGCTTTCTGTGGCGCGGTGGGAGTGTATCCGACTGCTACGCAAGAGATCGTGGGTTCGATTTCCACCCAGGATAAAACTTTGTGTGATGAGCACGATGGTTTATTTTGTGTCTGGGTGTTATTTATCTATAATATGTAAATTGTATGTATTTAGAAATAAATAAGTATGTATGTCAGTTATCTGGTTACCATAGTATAAGCTCTGTTGAATTTGGAATCAGATGGCGTTGTGTGAATTGTCTCAACGATATTTATTTATTATTGTAATAAGTATTTTAAACAAGTATAAACTTTTGTACTTTAGTGTTTTTTTTATAAGATAAGTTAAATACAGAATGTTAATGATATAACTTACTTACTTCTTACTCTTCTTATAAGTAAATATATAACAAAAACTAAAATTTGCATATTAGTTTCTAATATGCAAATTTTATTCTAGTGACAATCTATTGTGTAACTTTAGATAGTGTTAATCTACTTCTAAGGGTAATCGATTATGAGAAGTAAAAATATTCTTCTGACAGTAATCTATACTTCTTCTTCTTTGAGTCAATGGCAGGTAATACTCTGACTTCTTGCTAGATTTTGTCGGCCCAATATTTTGCCAGAGCCCTAATAGCGTTGTCTGTTTCCCTACACAGGTAATCTAGTCTATACTAATATTAACAATAAAAGTATGTTTGTTTCTTTATTTCACGCTGTAAGACGTGATTATTAAAACGATAATAGTAGTAGGTTTCAACAGAGTTTTATCTAAAGAAAACCTTTTTCCTATTGGAATACAAATTTGTAGGCAATCCTTTTTCAAAGGACCTACTTTAAAAATGAAAGATTTCCTTAAACTTTTAACATACGATGTTACTGAAAGTAACACAACAATATCCATTACATCACAACTTTGTACCATAATGCACCAACGTGTAAGAAGAGTCTATACATATATATTGGGCGATAGCTTTAGATCATTAGACCCCATCATTCCTTCGAACGGAAAAATAAGTTATTTTCTTCTAAATAAAAAGATATCTCCTGTTTGGTCCCTTTCTGCTACATGGTTATATATTCGAGCTATCAGCTGGAAACATTAGGGTAATAACACATTATACAGTAATGTATTTGCTGTTTTGCACTTAATACTGGTTTGTATTGTCGTAACATAATGGTATCTGATTTAAAGATGGGTTCAATAAGCAATTTTTGACTCAATGCTGAAACGCGTTATTATCAACCCACTGATACATACATACATATTGTCACGCCTTTATCCCTGAAAGGGTAGGCAGTAAGCATTTTTGTCCCACGTAACAGGTGGTGTGCCGTGCTTTGCATTGCCGTGTTAAAATAGAGAGGCGCAGGCTGTGGCGGCCTGTTGTTGAAATTTTTCAAATCGTACATAAGGCCTTAAACTGGGCTTAACGACTGCCATGTTACTGGCAACCGGGACCAATGGCTTAACGTGCCTTCCGAAACACGAAAACGCTCGCAAATGTAAATGCCAATAAGTTGTAACCCATCTGAGGACCCGATGAAGTTGCTTGACGCAGTGATCTTTTACAGAACACTGAGACCGCGAGGCCACGAGCGCTTTAACCCAAAAAGCAGAATGAGGAATAATCATCATAAAATTCATCTTAGTGATTTGCCAGTTGCTTCCAATCCCCATCTGGATTTGGAGCAAGAGGTTTACTTTTATTTGGTTGCTAGGAGGAGCTTTCGTTTGGATTTTAATTTTCGCGATGGAGCGACTGTCACCGGACCTCTTAACCTCGTAAGGGTGTCTGCGTCGTTACCTCATCGAACCTCTTATATCCAAAAGAATTTCGAGTTGAATATAAACCATTTACTCAGGTCTACAGGGCCGTATTCCAGAACGTTACTCAATACTCAATCAACGCTTGAGGCTAGTTTTGCCGTATAAATACTACTCTCAAGTGTTTCTTGAGTATTGGTAAACGTTCTGGAATACGGCCCTAAGTCTCTTGAAATTGTGAAAAAATAAAACTTGTAAGTAAGCGTATACAAAGGATAAAAACGTATACTTTAACATTCTCAAGGAAATGATAATTTATTGGTAATTCTCAATGACAAACTATGATTTTCGGTTACGTAATACCTTCTTATACAACAAGTAGAGGGAGAAATTTAAAACCTATTTGTTATTAAATCAATAAAATTAATAAGCTACATGTACAGTATGTAATATATGCTACATGTAATGTACAGAACTCTTGGTTGGCGGGTTTATTTCACTTTAAATAAAAAATCAATTTTTTTTTTATTTGAGTGAGAACAAATTTTGAATGTTACTATAGTGTGTATGTGGGCTAACATGCACGGCGTCCACGTCCGCGTCGCATCGTTGTCCGGAGAGCGTGAGACTCCACACAAACGATGAATTATTGCGTGTCATCAATTACCGGACAGACACGATTGCCATTGTTGCAGCATTTATGTTCTAGATGCGCTTTGATCTTACATACATACATACATATTGTCACGCCTATATCCCCGAAGGGGTAGGCAGAGGCTTACTATACGCCCACATTTAACCGTAAGCATTTTTGTGCCACGTAACAGGTGGTGAGCCCATTGCCGTGTTACGACTGCTTTGATCTTAGTCATAGTATAACTGAAATACCACGAAGAAGAATAGAGAAGAGAAGGTGACACTCTTTGGTTGTCTTTTCATCCAACCCCAAGGGCCAGTTATATAGTTGTTTGACATCCTCGATAGCTAGATCCTCGGTCCTGAGCATACCATGTACTATGTTGAGAAAACTTGGACATTATGGATCTGATTCTTTTTTCTCACTCTTACGTTTTACGTAGGTAACTAAATTTAGTAGGTCTCTCTCTTTGCTTCTTTGTGTGTTCCTAGTTGCTTTCAAATTGATTTTTGCTTTGTGTTAGAAATGACTGCCAACTGATCTCCCCACCCCGTAAGAGCGCGTACACGAGGTACGCGCTCTCCGCTTCATCCGTTAACCAGCAGGTGATGTAGCATATTCCCCGGAGACCTTGGTAGGACCCTTACACTCCTACCATAGTATCTTTAGTGGGTACTATATGGGTAAAAAATCTTTCTCTGTATTTGTTTCGGTGTATAGTAATAAATAGGCTAGGCTACATAATATACGCAAAGTCATGCCCCTCCTAAATTGGACCGACGTCTTAGATAAAATCAAAATCAAAAATCTTTATTCATGTAGGTCACAAAGTAACACTTATGAACGTCAAGATTACTGCTTCTACATTTACATTTATGATGATATTTGACCAATTATACAGTAATGAAATTATACAAAAAAAAACAAAATAAATGTTGTGTTCATTAAAATTACACTTACATAGTTCCTTTGAATTTATGTGAGAACAGTCGACTAAACTTAGTTTGCCTTAAATTTAAATAATAATATTTGTAACAATTGCTATAACAGCTATGAGCTGACCAGTCCCAACAGACGGCACCCGTTCGCGGGTATGACGCATATATCAATAAGGTTGCAGGGGGAGTAAAGACAGATACAAGAGAAGTGAGGAGGCACATAACAAACTGTTTAAGTCTTTTCTGTGTGTCCAGTCCCCCCAGAAAATACGTAAGACGAGGATGATGTTTTTCTTATAAGTAATAGGGCGCAGACGAGAAAACGCTGTAGCCGCTCCATGTCTTGTTTAACATTTTTTTGAGTCGCGACGCTTCGCTGTACAATTTTTATGAAAGGGACGCGGTAATGGAGGCATATAATGTCCGCGCTTCGTCTGCGTCTTCTGTCTTTTCTGTGTGTCCATCGCCTATAGTAGACAAATATGGATAAAAGGAGTTTAAAAAGAGCACTTCCAGAAAATATTAATCTCTGAAACAGTTATTGTAAATCGGTGTTTACATCATCTTGCTTTATAGAACCTGAACGGCTTTGGCACGCAAACAACACAATGTTTGTTCTATTGTCTACCCAATGCGTTTGTCTTTCAACACCATTAATAAGGTGACTATTGGAAAAGATAGATTATCTTTATACAAAAGTAGACAGGTGCTTTAATGTGTACAGACCCCTTTATTCCAATTCAGTTTTATCCTTATTGGAAAGAAATCATAATAGTTACTTATGTTATTGAAATGAAAATAAATTTATGATAAAATAATATATTTTTAAAAACAACCTTTTATTTTAATGCTCTAATCTATACTAATATTATAATTTTAAAGAGTTTAGAAACAATTTTAAAAAGCAACTAGTATGTAATTGAAATATTCTTTGTGTGTTGGATAGAGCATTTATCGAGAAAGACTAATTACGGCACTTCCCAGGAGTGTGGAGCAGTAATTATAAATGTCAACAAATTGGATAAATGTTCATACATTATTGTAATGAGAAACGGGATTAAGCCGATGCGACTAGGATTCAAAGTATGTGACGGACGAAGCCGCGAGTTCAGCTAGTGTAATAGGTACTAGTTCTCAACAAGTCCTTTTATTTGAGACCTTTATTATACGAAGGCATAAAAACTTAATTCAGCGTCTATAGTAGTCGCCATATCTGTTATAGAATGACATTACTTTATTTTCAAGTATTCCCATCAATCCCTTTCATTTGATACCCAAATTGTAGCTGTATATTAAAAATAACAACTCCGATATCTTGGGTGTACCGTCATGTTGGATTTGAAATGACGTCACACATGTAACTATGCATTGCCATTCAAACTAAAGTTGTTTACAAAATTTCAACTGAATCGGTTGAAGATATCTGCTTCAAAATTAATTTGCAAGACTCTACTCGAACCAACATACATTACAAGTTATTAGAATAGGTTAAGGTACGATAGGATTGACATCGTCCCATTTGTATACAAAAACCACTACATAAATTAAGAAAAAAAAAAGAAATTAGAAAGTTTAAAAATTTTACAACGGTGTCAAAATAAAATGAAGTCCCGCTTGCTCAGTGTTGTATAAACGATCATTGCGTTTGAGCATTTTACGATTAGATACGTTATGATCAGTTCTGAGATGGGTGACCGAAGAAGGTAGGTATGGCTCTGCCTGCTCCTACCGACAGTTGTAACTTATTGAAGTGAAACGTCTTTATCGACGTTGAGAGAAATTTTATTGGTGTAAAAAAAATCGTCACGTTTTTCGGTTACGCGCAATCTTGTTTTGTAGTGAAACTTCTTTAGCATAAGTGGAATTTCTTTATCGACGTACGAGAGAAATTTTATAGTTGTAAAAAAAATGTCGTAAAGCAGTTTCATCCTGTGTACTCTGGTACACACATATAGTTCTTGTTTTTTTTTTAAGGATACACAAAGTGGAGATGTTATTTTTCCTATAGTGTCGGATATTGTCGAAGGTCATATTGTATGGAGGGTTTCAATCTCCATCTTAGTTATTACTTTGAAATGAAACGAGTTACAAAATGGTAGATATTATTTTTTTTTGTTGACTAACCGACAGAGAAATTTTATTTGAGTATGACCAGAGCCATCTATCGAGCTAACGAACAACTCGATACCAATGAACATTGTTACAACCATTTTTAAACATTGATGCAATGAACTCCACTCAGTAACTTCTTCTCTCGAAGAAGCGAAAGAAGTATGCATGGATCGCGAAGCCTGGCGATCTGTCCTCTCTGACTACCCCGTCAGGAATACAGCGTGAAGATAGTTAGTTAGTTAGTTAACTCCACTCAGTCTATGGATAAATTTTTTAAAGCAATTATTTTGCTAAATTTCTCATAAATTTTTAATAATGTATCGAGTTGTTCATTAGCTCGATAGATGGCTCTGGTAATACTCTTTAAATGACGGTTAAAATATGGTGGAGAATTTGAACTTGATTCGATACGGTTCGGGTAGTTCAGGTGGCTAGAACATTGCCCTGGTTAGGCAAAGGTCTCAGGTTCAATCCCTGTCTCGAATCGAATTGTCTTTTTCTACTTTATTTAATTTATGAGAAATATAGCAAAATAATTGCTTTAAAAAAATATTATTAGTATAGATTAATAATATCGTACAAATTAACAGCTACATTGCGCATGACCCGTTAAGCAATTAGCTCGTTATAATCTTTATATAATTTTATAACTCCACATTTTTGAAATGTATCATTAAAATTAAAGAAAGTTTTAATTTTGTGTCAAATAAAACTCGGAATTTAAATTTTATGAATGCAATTAGGTAGAATCAGTGTATATTATTTTGTAAAGTACAATAATGACTCATATATGAGCTCGCTCAATTCCTGCAACCAATAAAATTCGACTCATTGATAGCGGAAATAACTTGAAATCTTGTTATTATAGCTAACCTTTTTGAATATAAACATAATGTTAAGTATGTGTAATGATTATTATCATTCTTAACTTAGAGCTAATTTTTTGGTCGTTGATTGCATTTACCGAATTGTCAGTACCTTCTCAGTATAGCAAACATAGTTCTTATTTGTAACAATACTAACAATTATTTTAATACACTATATTTTAATAATTTTACAAAGTGTAAACTGTGATGAGTAGGAAAATTAATATTCCAAGAAGTATTTTTCATTAAGGAAGCTTCAAAAAAATTATAACTAAAAAGAAGTTTAATAAATTCCAGTTATTCCCATGGGAAAGGGACGTACGTGAAGTTAGCGTCTCATATGTTTGCGTCTCATAGTTTGGAAGGCGTTCTGAAAGCGTCCAGCATAGTTCTAGAGTTTCTGATACTTTTCAACAATAGTTCTATTAAATTAAATACCAAAAACCACATTTTAAAAAATGAGACGCTAACGACCGGAAGTTAGCATCTCATTATAGTGAAAACTACAAAATCTAACAGAATTCTTGTAATTTGGAAGGAGTTTTGAAAGCGTCCAGCATAGTTCTAACATTTCTGATACTTTTTAACAATAGTTATGTTATATTAAATACAAAAAACCACATTTAAAAAAATGAGACACTAACGACCGGAAGTTAGCGTCTCATTATAGTGAAAACTACAAAATCTAACAGAATTCGTGTAATTTGGAAGGAGTTCTAAAAGCGATTAGAACCTCCGAGTAAGTCAGAACTCGTCAATATGCGATAGCGTCTCACTAAAATCCCAATTTCCCATACATTCTATGTGTTTTGAACAATCTCGACGGTGATAGTGGCTAGAACTCTGCAGAACTTTACACAACAGACCTAAATCTATCGTTTAGAACCTCCGAGTAAGTCAGAACTCGTCAATATACGATAGCGTCTCACTAAAATCCCAATTTCCCATACATTCTATGTGTTTTGAACAATCTCGACGGTGATAGTGGCTAGAACTCTGCAGAACTTTACACAACAGATCTAAATCTATCGTTTAGAACCATCGAGTAAGCCAGTACTCGTCATAATACCATAACGTCTCACTAAAATCCCAAATTACCATTCATTTTATGAATTTGTTTTTACACTCTCGACGGTGATAGTGGATAGAACTCTGCGGAACTTTACACAACAGATCTAAATCCAACGTTTAGAACCTTCAAGTAAGCCAGAACTCGTCATCATACCATGGCGTCTCACTAAAATCCCACACACACAATTTTATATTTTTTTCTACACTCTTGACGGTGATAGTGGTTAAAACTCTGCGGAACTATACACAACAGATCTAAATCTATCGTTTAGAACCTTCGTGTAAGCCAGAACTCGTCATAATACTATGGCGTCTCACTAAAATACCAATTTCGTATACATTCTAAGTGTTTCGTTTGAACTTTGTAGGACCATTGTAGTTTTCAATACTAATTTGTTTGGTATTATTATAAATCATTTCATAGGGGTTTATTCAAGAATTTTGAGATATATTTTAGGTTAACTGACCAGAACTCAAGAACTATTTCATTGAAGAACGAATTCTGTAAAATTATGTAGCTTTCAGTATAATGAGACGTTAGCGTCTCATTTTTTAAAATGCGATTTTATTTATTTAATTCAACAGAACTGTCGATAAAAAGTATCAGGAACGTTAGAACTATGTTGGACGCTTTCAGAACTCCTTCCAAATTACACGAATTCTGTTAGATTTTGTAGTTTTCACCATAATGAGACGCTAACTTCCGGTCGTTAGCGTCTCATTTTTTTAAATGTGGTTTTTGGTTTTTAATTTAACATAACTAAACAAAAGTATCAGGAACGTTAGAACTATGCTGGACGCTTTCAGAACTCCTTCCAAATTACACGAATTCTGTTAGATTTTGTAGTTTTCACTATAATGAGACGCTAACTTCCGGTCGTTAGCGTCTCATTTTTTTAAATGTAGTTTTTGGTATTTAATTTAACATAACAAAAAAAAGTATCAGGAACGTTAGAACTATGTTGGACGCTTTCAGAACTCCTATCAAATTACACGAATTCTGTTAGATTTTGTAGTTTTCACTATAATGAGACGCTAACTTCCGGTCGTTAGCGTCTCATTTTTTTAAAATGTGGTGGTTGGTAAATTATTTAACAGAACTATTAATGTTGAATGTATTCTTCAAATGCATTGGATGACTACATACAGAAATTGCTGATATTGTCATGGGGGTAACTATGCAGGTGAAACCACACATAGTCTAAATTATTAGACTACGTTTACGTTTTTACGTTTACGAGAATACGTTTACCAAATTTCAGGTACTTCTGTACCTGAAATTTGGTAAACGTATTCTTTATGTAGCACCAAGAAAGAAATGCTCGGCATTCTTACGAGAATAAATTCCTACTATATTAAGAATGTGGTTGTCAAGTGTTTAATGGATAAAGAAAGTTTTAGATCGTATATTATTGTGTCATAGATTCTTACGCACCGCTTTTTTCTCTCTTTTTCTTTCTTATTTGGCGCTAATTAAGCGCGGGTCAGCTAGTATTAATATAATATACATTTACGTCAATATTCAAGAGTTTAGGTACCCAACCTTTTCAATATTGGCGTAAATGTTTAAAAGTTTGACACAGTATTTTGTGTACATAAACTTTTTAAACTTTTGACTTATCTTTTTTAATGTCATTTTTTTTATAATTCGTGCTTTTAACTTTTTAATAGCAGCCAAAAATACTATAGTCATCTCACAACGTATATGCGTAAAGTTATTTTATGGATTGATGATGTAAAGTCATAGCAATCGCGAGTATTAAACCAACTAACAAACAATATAACAAGAACATCATCAACGTAGTTGAAGTCAATTTATTGACACCCACAGTAATACACAGATTAAAAAAGAGCATACACTCAAATTTAGTACGTCCACCTTTTTTGAATTTGGTTAAGAATACGTGCGTTTCGTGCGTGTTACGAAGTAGGCACTTATAGGAAATAATACGGGTGGGCCAGGCATCCGTGTAATGAAAATTTTATTGCGTCAAATTTGCACTTGAATTGATGCGATGGGATCACCTTAGTCGGTTTTATGACTATTTACCCTATTTTCTGGGTCGAATGTCGTTCCAAAATCTCTAACAGAATGAGAACCTAAAGTTTCGTACGCATTTGTGACGTAACTTAGGAGATCTTTATTTACCTTTATTGATGACATACTCTATTGTCCG
This sequence comes from Thumatha senex, assembly GCA_948477245.1. NCBI lineage: Eukaryota > Metazoa > Arthropoda > Insecta > Lepidoptera > Erebidae > Thumatha > Thumatha senex. Next base: position 14,021,043 of record OX419735.1, read on the forward strand.
AGATTTTTGGGCAAAACGATAATGGCAAACTAAGTTTTGTCGACTGTTCTCACATACCTTCAAAGAACAAAGTAAGTTAACTATTGTAATACCTACATTTTAAAAGAGCATCCATGGAGTTTCTTGCCAGATTCTTATCCATGAAAGGTAGGCTTCCCATGGAAATGGCAACTAGAATAACTCTCATTTTAATGATGGTCATGTCTATTCATAAGAGTCTAAAATGTTTTAAATTAAAAAAATATTTTTATTTGATTTTGACAATGATTTATAAAAACACACTCTTTCGTTCGTCATGACATGACTTCCCCCTGTCGTACATTTTCTCGACTTCTTTGTCAACGTCTTTCCAGTTACTTCCTACCTAGATTTGGAACTCTCAGTGCTATAATTGATTTATAAGAGTCGATACCATTTGGCGTGTTATATATGGCTTTGTTGGGAGTGAACGTCGTCTTTACTCTTGACCCCGTGAGAATGCCTGCATCGTTTTCTCGTCCGTTAATGAAGAGGTGTATCTCTTGCAGGTGAGGTCGCTAGGGCCCTGGAGATCTTGGTGGCCCCAACACAGCTTGCAACCACAAATCGCCAAAAATCCTGACTAAGTTTAATTCCACATAAATACAAGCATATAAACATGTTAAATTTCTTTCAAATTTAACATGTAATATAGACACATTTTACTAATTTTATTCGGCCCATTAGACCCACGCCAGTTCCGTGCTTCGGAAGGCACGTTAACCCGTTGGTCCTGGTTGCCAATAAAATGGCAGTCGTTAAGCCAAGTTGAAGGCCTTATGGGCGGCCTCAAAATTTCAACAGCAGGTAGCAAAAATCTGCGTCTGTCTATTTCAACACGGCAATGGGCTCACCACCTATTACGTGGGACAGGAATACACATGGTGAAAAGTAGGCATATAATATATATGCCTCTGCCACCGATTCGGGAATAAGGCGTGATAGATAAAATAAACACCAAAAAAAAAAGGAAAAAAAATATTAGCGTAGTTCTGAATAAAATAAAAATATATTAAACTGAGTTAAAAAAACAGATTCAATAGAGTTTAAGTGGCATCAGTTACGGCGTTACGTACTAATATACGTCAGAATCAATACGCATACATTAAACTTGTTAAAACCGTATTAGCGTAATGGGGTAAGCACGATTGACGCTATGAATCTGGGTTTGACCTTTTGATCGATGCTCAGTTTAGTGCGGTCGACTAAATTTCACGGACATAAGCCTGATAAACGACAATAAAACTTAACCTTTTTCATCTTGGTCCAGTTGATTTTGAAGTAAAATAACACACACATAAAAAATACACAACATTAATAATGAATACTCTTTGTAACAAAGCTAGTTGGTATTCTGGTTACTCGTCTTGGTCCTGGCTGCTCTGGAAGAAGAAAAATCAAATTTAAACTACTTTGGAAAGCGTTCCATTATTAAACTGTCGATCGAAGTCGTATTTATTTCTCTAATTTAGTAACCTCTCTGACCAGCGTAGTACAGTAAGGTTGAGAATTGGGAGAGTTTTACATATGACAATGAGCTACGATAGGCTAATTAAATAGTACTTGAATTATTTGGCTTAATTTTTGGCTGCACTTTTAGCCGTCAAAGTGTGTACTGTGACGCCCTTCTGGGGTCAAAAGTAACAGGAGTACGAGGTGTGGGCTTGCAACTGTCCGGTACTGGATTGTGTTGCTAGTCCAAGCTTTCTCCTGAGCTTGGACTAGCATGGGATACACTGTAATTTAAATACAAAGACTGATATAAGCAATACGAAATGTATTATTTGGGTTTATCGCGTGTATTTACGTTGCACAGATCTTTTATATTCGGATCACAAACGCGACTGCAAATTCAACGCAGTATCTAAACCGGATTTTTATTGGCGGCGATCAGCAGCAAAGTCGTCGCAACGGAGTTGAGCCATCTAATCTTGGAAGAAGTGACATCAGCCTGTCTATCTTTTATTTTCCGTTCTTTTTTTTTTAATAATAGTTTATTTGCCTAATGGCTATCGCTGCGCCCAGCAAGCACGCTTGCCTCAAACCGTGGTATGCGTCCTACATTAATAATATAGAGACAAAAACCACAGTACCCCTTACACACATCACCACACCTGCTACTGTTGCACTTGCTGATTAACGAACGAGGCTCGTTGCCTGTAGGCACCCTTACGGGGTTTCGAGGTCAGCGGCATTTTCAAAGGTTAACACTTATTTTATGTATTTCAGATGTCATTGTACAATATGTCATACATATTAACAAATAATAAAAAAGTGGAACAGTACAAGTGTTTATAATCCAGAAGGAGCTCTCAGCCAACAAATTTGCGAAGGAACTCATTCATTCAATAGTGCGACTACGAAAGCACTCAATTTGAAGTGACTTTAATAAACATTTCCACCAGTAATTTAAAATTATAATCAATGTTCTAATTAAAATTTAATTGTGACGAACAGACAAAAGCTCTTGAATTTTAACTAAGGTACGAGCAATTTGCTAATGGGCTATTAAATACAAGTGAAAAGTGATTAAAACTGGTGTGTAAGGAGTCAATGAGGGCGTGATTATGAGAAAACATGCTCCGAAAATTGTCAAGTATAATTTTTGAGTTGCTCTCACCGCTTTTATGGTAGAATATAATTTTCTCATCAAATGAGAAACAACGGAAGCATGCAATATATTCATCATTTTTAGCCGTATTCATAAAAGGAAGAATTTCCAATTGACATTTTTCATACATTATAAATGTAGGTAAGTAGATTGCTCTCTCTCACTACCACTACAAAAATAATATTATCTAGCTAGCAATCAGAACCTTAATCGATTTATCGCCCATAGTCGGAGTTTGTTTTCAATTATAGTATTCACAGAAATTGGTTATTAAAGTCGCTTGTAGTTTTAGAGTTATGCAGGTACATAACTCTAAAACTACAAGTACTACTCCTGCAACTCCGTTTTTTTCTTTTGAGGTCAAAAGAAAAAACGGAACCCTTACATAATCACTTTGAAGTCCAGCCGAGCAGTCCGTCTGCCTGTCAATCGAGGCCATTTATCTCGGGAATGCGTCAAGGTATCGAGTTGATATTAAAACGATATACTCAGGTCTGTGGTCCCTGGTTGCTGTAAAATCAAACTTCTAAGTTACATTAAAAATAGTAACGGCCGTATATAACGCAAAAAAAAATACGGAACCCTCCGTAGTCGAATCGGACTTTATGCTACCGTACCTGTTTTTTTAGTAACGAATAGGCAGGGAGTCTTCCGATTCTACTTTACGTGTTGTTTTGTGTGTTGTTTGTTAATGGTATCTTTGTCAGGAACATAACAAATATACAACTTTGATGTGAATGACACTTACTTATTTTTTTAGACCTTTTTAAAAAAACACAGAGTGGTTTATTTATGTGTTATAATCAATTAGTAATTAATTATTAAAGCAATACCGATAAACATCTATGGCAAAAGCCTATCCCCCTAATACTAAAACCACTAGACCACTCAGTCTAATAAAATCTTTATTACCTACTGATATTATATTAACTGATTGCGTCACGGGTAATAAACCCATTCATTTTCTTTTATTAGGTTTGTTTAGGGTATATTTAAAGTGTTTCCATAATTGCGGCTTATGTTCCTCAATAATAAACAAGACTACTAGTTTGCGACTATCTTTTACACGAAAATAGTAACGAACAGAATATAAACAATTTTAACCACTTCAGTAATATTTTCTTTTGTAAATGAAATAGGTATTTTGATGCTTAACCATACTTCCAAAACAATGAAAGAAATAGGTGTGTAATTCTAATTATTATTTCACGTGGATGACTAAGACCGAATCGAAATAACTTTTAAAATGTTTACAATTCTTAAAAATGTTAATAAATCTTGATGCATAGAATAGCAATACCTCATCTATTATAGATTGTCCTGAAGTAACAAAAAACATTGAGCTACTGGTTTATAACAAAAATTACATTTTATATTAATTTTACCGAACCTACTAGGCGAGTATTCTCAAAAGCTCTTGAAATTCACCTTCTGTTTTCTATCCCAAACAGTATGCGTGCTGCGTGCTTTCGACGGATACAGTACTTAGGGCCTCGTTCACCATAGACTTCCATTGATTTACAACTGGCGAGTGACGTCATTTCGACGAGATAAATAGAAATAAATCTGTTTTGTCACTGAAAATATTGTTTTCGGCACTCCAAAATTCATACAAACTAAAACGGCGACTTCCTCATTTATAAATATTCCATACACAAAAATCAATTGCCAAATGTATATAAATAAATACAGTAAAACTTCAAAAAGACTGCGCCTTTTAGCCGCATAAATATTTTCTTCACTGAATGTCATACCAAAACATTACCAAAGAAAATACATCAACTCGTTATCCGTTCTGTTTACCATCGAAGCTCTCAGCATGATAAACAGTTGATAGTCTGAGCTCTTTCATACCGCAACGGAGAATATCTTTCTTAATCCAAACACAAAGTATTGATCCATCCTCTTACAGGATTGTGGGATCGTAATAATGAGACATTATTGCTTAAATAAGGACCCGTATGGCTCATAAAATTCAACTTATTCCTCGAATCTGTGAAATAATCAAAGTATTATTGAATCATAAATCTTTATCGCCGCTTTCAACGACGTAACTCGATGTATGTAGATGGGAGGGGTATGGTAAATTCCCCGCCCTATCTTTACGACTAAAATGATATAGAGAATTTTAAATATTAGATGGTACACAGTCTTTTTAAAGATTTTATACTAAGTCGATTGTAAGACTAGCGCTAAGAGTACCTAACTACAAAGCTTTAAGTAGTAAGCGCAATTTCCGCCCATTACAAATCTCTTAGCGTCTATAAAAAAGCCTATATGTGATAATGTACATCAAAAATATTTTCATAAAGACCGATTGCGATACAAACCATGATTAATTATTGTCCTAGCGGAGTTTTTGAGTAGCCCTTTTCAAACGGAACATTTATTGCAGGGTACCAGTTATAACAGGATCGTGGTTAGTGAGTGTTGAGTAACAAATATCTTTACATTTATAATAAATGTAATAGATTTTTTCTATATTCACACCGTCCTTAGTCCTGATGGAGCTGCGAGAAGAGACAAGGCTTCATGATCTCTGTACACTGTTTTCGTTTATTGCAGATTTAATTATCTAAAATATCAATTGTCAATTTTGGTTAATAAAATATATAAAATAAAATAAAAATATCTTTATTTTGCATAGACCATTTTAACGGCGCTTACAAAATGTCATACACTATTTAAAATATTTAAAGCGACCACCGGTTCGGAACGGGCCGCGTGCGACCTGAGAAGAACCGGCAAGAAACTTAGGAAGGCTTTTTTTTTGATGGCCTATTTACAATTTAATATTATTTCACTTTGCCAGCAGATCATTTCCAGGCGTCCCTGTCCTGCAAATAGTCTGTAACGGAGTAAAAACCTTTTTCACAAAGCTTGTTTTTAATAAACTTTTTAAATTTATTTAATGGTAAATTTCTCAGGTCACAGGGAAGCCTGTTGTAAAAGCGTATACAGTTACCCCGGAAAGAATCGCCAATCTTATGTAGTCGACTGTGGTGGACTGAAAGATTATTTTTATTTCTAGTTTTTATATTATGTTTATCACAGAGTTTAGAAAACTGTGATAGATTTTTCTGGACATACATATGATTGGCAAAAATGTATTGTGATGGTACGGTTAGAATATTCACTTCTTTGAATTTTTCTCGGAGAGAAACTCTGGGGCCCAAATTATAAATATCGCGTACAGCCCGCTTTTGTAGAACAAAATTAATATTTAAATCTGCAGCACTCCCCCAAAGGAGAATACCGTAAGACATTATACTATGAAAATAGCTGAAGTAAACCATTTTAGCCGTATCCACATCTGTTAGAGTCCTGATTACAGCGTATGCAGCCGAACTTAATCTAGAGGCTGTCTTTTCTATGTGTGGGCCCCACTGCAAATTGGCATCAATAGTTATACCGAGGAACACAGTTGATTCTACAAACTCTAACACTTGTCCATTCAGTTGAACATTGGCCGCAACTTGTTTTACATTTGGTAGAGTAAATTTTATACATTTAGTTTTATTTTCATTAAGGCAAAGATTATTTGAGCTGAACCAATGAACTACTCTTGCAATTGCATTGTTTACATCGTCATAGTTATCTAATTGTCTTTTAATTTTAAAAATTAATGAGGTGTCATCTGCAAACAAAACAATCCTATTCCTGTCCCCTACATAAAATGGTAAATCATTAATATAAATGAGGAACAAGAATGGCCCAAGTATCGAGCCTTGCGGGCACACCCATTGTAACCATGGATCGTACAGAACGTGTACCATTAATATCGACCCTCTGTATTCTATTGTTCAAATATGAAGACAGAAGGTCGAGAGCTTTGCCTCTTATTCCATAGTGGTGTAATTTTTTGCACAGCGTTTCATGTTGAACGCAATCAAAAGCCTTTGATAGATCGCAAAATATACCTAATGCATCGTGCTTGTCTTCCCAAGCTTCATGAATACATTTTAATAACTCAACACCAGCATCGGAAGTTGAGCGCCCTTTCGTAAACCCAAATTGATTCGCATGAAGTATTTAATACTATTAAAATGGGATAGCATTTGATTCAAGATTATTTTTTCAAATACTTTGCTCAAAGTTGGCAGCACTGACACTGGTCGGAAATTAGATGGCTCTGTAGCGCTGCCAGCCTTGAACAAGGGAACGATTTTGCTGTGTTTTATTAAATCAGGAAATGTACCACTAGAAACACAGTCATTAAACACAGTTGCTAGATGGGGCGCAATTACCTCAATTATACATGATGCAGTTTTGACCGATAATCCCCAAAGGTCCGCGGTTTTCTTAATTTCGATACATTTAAATGTTTTTACAATGTCCTGAGCACAAATATCTGTGAATACAAATGCATCCCTGCAACAAAGAACAGATTCTTCTAATAAAAGTTCAGCGGAACTGGAAGATGCTTGGAGAGATTTTGTTGTCAATATAGGTACCTTTTGTTTTTAATGAAGTTTGACTTAGCAAGATGACACGTTTGTTTAAATTTCTTTGAATAATTTTTAACATATTCCTGAAAGATTTGCCTAAAATTATATGATTTTTCTGAATATAATTCAAATAATTTATTTCTACTTTTAAAGATACCTGGTGTTGCCCAGTCACTGAAAACAGGACGACCACCAATATGTAGTGTTTTTGAGGTAAAAACTTTGCCAAACTCATCATTAATCAAATTAAATAAGTGTTTATATGACTGGTCTACACAAGTGAAGTTAGGTAGATATGGTAATCTCTTTAATACATTTTCTTTAAAATTATTCAAACGACTTTGGTTAATTGGTACATATTTAATTTGTTTTTTGCTGACTTTGTTACTACTTTTAGGAAATTTTATCCATTGGCCACGATGATCTGACTCCACAAGATCCACAATACCTTTATCTATAGGTTTAATATCAGTAAAAATATTATCAATACATTTTGCACTAGTGGCTGTAATACGAGTGGGTTCTAAGAATGTAATATGCAGATTAATGGATTCAAATAAATTTTTCATTTTATTTCTCTCTGATGGAGTTAATGATGTATCTAATATATCAACATTAAAATCTCCACAAACTATTATAGATTTCTTAGAACATTGGCATTTGAACAGTGCTTCTTCAAGCTTTTCTTCAAATTTAATGTAAGAAGCATCAGGGGGACTGTATACGCTTAACAAGATGAAATGCTCAAACTCAATACTGGCAATCTCAATAACTCGCTCAATGGAGAGGGCTACTAAATCCTTACGTTCTTTAAGTTTTAAGTTTTTATTAATTAATATTAAAGAGCCTCCACGTTTAGAATGTTTTCTATTGAACGAGCTAGCAACCTGGTGATTAACGACTGTATACGCTTAACAAGATGAAATGCTCAAATTCAATACTGGCAATCTCAATAACTCGCTCAATGGAGAGGGCTACTAAGTCTTTACGTTCTTTAAATTTTAAGTTTTTATTAATTAATATTAAAGAGCCTCCACGTTTAGAATGTTTTCTATTGAACGAGCTAGCAACCTGGTGATTTACGAAGTTCAACAATGTGATTTGATGATCTTTTAACCAGTGCTCTGTAGCACAAAAAATATTAATAGAATTTCCATTAATGTATAGCTCTAACTCTAAATTTTTCCCAATTATTAAACCTCTAACATTATGGTGCATCAGGTTTATAAAAACAATATTTTTTCTAAAATTATTCTCAGGGGCCAAAGTCAACTGGCCAGATTTATTATCTGTTGTCCTATAAACTAGTTTTTTGGAATTTCATTTTCCAAATGTGAAGTATCAAAACTATCCTGTTCAATAAAAGCAGTTGTACTTGCCAATAATTTGGCTTGAAAAATTAAAAAATTAGATAGCAACAGAGCTGTACAAGCCTGAATCTCGTTTAACTGCGAGAGCTTGTTTGCCACACGTATTAATAAAATAAAACCAATTTTTGCTGATTAGATCACTTTTACTAATAAAACATAATAACCATGCCTACATTATGGAGAATCTTGATAGGGACATTTAGTGTGACGTCACTAACACGCCATCTATCGGTAAACATACGACAATTACTTATACATACCGCCACCCATGGACAAGTGTAGGCTTGTCCATTACAAATTTTATATTACACATACATATACATTTTATATCAATTTCCATCACAGCGAAATTTAATACAAATTAATAACATCTATGTAAACCTAACTCAAAACTCTCAAATTGCAACAAAAGCAGTAAATCTCACCGCTAAGCAATAAAATGATGCATAATACAGCACTCAAGAGTCACTCAGAGACTGGTAGAACACACAATTTATTAGTAGGTCGTTTAATAGTGCCATTTTTTACCTTTAAGGTAACAACTCTCACGATACCATCTTGGCCTGGATGAGTAGCAATTACTCTACCATATAACCATCTACTAACGGGTAGATTGTCCTCTCGCACTGTAACTACGTCACCGACTTGAATCTGAGGAACCTGTACCGCATCGCGATATCTTTTATAATACCTACTTAAATATTGACGCGACCATAAACGCCATATAGTTTGAGTGATTTTTTGTGTGTATTGCCACCGTCTTAAAGAACTAGTTGCAGAGTTTTCGAAATTTTGATCGGGTGGAGTTACCAGAGCTTCACCGATTAAGAAATGCCCCGGCGTCAATACCACAAAATCTTCCTCATCACTCCCCGTTACGGTCGATAGAGGTCTGGAATTTAAACATGCTTCTATCTGAACGAGCACTGTACTCATTTCTTCGAACGTCAATGTAGAGGTACCAATTGTACGTTTTAAATGATCTTTTACCGATTTTACTCCGGATTCCCATATACCTCCAAATTTTGGAGATTGAGGGGGGATAAAATGCCACATACATCCATTTGTTGCTAATGACTCCGCTACTTCCCGAACCATGGATCCTTGTTCATTTTTAAACAGTTTGTAGAGCTCACTCGATGCACCCGTGAAGTTTGTAGCATTATCACTCCAAATTTCACGAACGACAATGACATGACACGAACCTTTTAAAAGCTTGTAGAAAGCCTTCGGTGGTGAGGTCAGATACCACTTCCAAGTGTATTGCCCGTGTCACTAGGCAAACAAATAAACAAATATAACCTTTGTATGCCCTATGTCCACGACCTTTGGCAGTCCTTATTTGGATTGGACCTGCGTAATCAACACCATTTGATCTAAAGGGTCTGGAGGGCGTTGTTCTTACTGCAGGTAACTGTCCCATTAATGGGCTCCGTGTCCTACCAATAGTTTTGACACAAGTGACACATCGTCGAAAACAAGCCTTTACAAGACGCCCTGCACCCAAAATCCAATACTTTGCCTGTAAATAACCAAGCATCATTTGAGGACCACCGTGGAAGGTTTGTGAATGTGCATCCCGGACTAAAAGGGTTGCTAAATAAGATGCCTTGGCTATCACAATGGGGTGTTTTCTTCCCTCAGTCAATGGAGAATGCTCCAGTCTACCGCCGACGCGTATTATCCCTTCCTTGTCAATAAACGGGTTAAGGGATCGCAAGTTACTTCGCTTTGGTAAGTTTATTTCTTTCTTTATCATTTCTATTTCTTCACTATAATACTCGGTTTGGCACTGTCTTATACAAATTTTCAAAGTAATATCCAACTCTTCAGTAGTTAAGAAACTTAAACGACGCTCATGCATTTTTGCTTTCAGGTTATAAATAATGCGCCGACAATAAGCTAGAACTCTCACCATTCTGGTAAGAGATGAGAATCTTTCCAATATAGGACAGTCAGCTGCAGCCAAGTGAGTCTTAATTTTAATATTACTCTCTTCCTCGGTATCTATGACTTTCTGCTTCTTGTAGTTAATTTCTTCATTGTGTAAAAACTCCGGCCCTCTGAACCACAGCGTATTCTTTACTAATTCACCTGGTGCTTGTCCACGTGATGCCACATCTGCTGGATTACACTTCGAAGGTACGTATGACCAATGATGAGAGTCCAAATTTTGGATGACTTCTGATACCCGATTCGCAACAAATACCTTCCAGCGGCGTGGGTGGCTATTTAACCAAGCCAAAACTACATTGGAATCTGTCCATGCATGCAAACACATTTTATCTATAGTCATCACACACGATATTTCGATCATCAATCGCGTAAGTAAAACTGCACCAAATAATTCGAGACGAGGGATTGAAATTTGTTTTATTGGTGCCACTTTTGTCTTTGCTGATATCAGTGACACGTGAACATAACCCTGCGAGTTAACGAAGCGAGCATACACTACAGCACCGTAAGCATCCTTAGATGCATCACAAAAACCATGCAATTCCACCATATCCCCAGCTCGAGTTCCTAACCAACGCGGTATAGAAACACTACCTAACATTTTTAACTCCTTCTTGTAGAGCCTCCATTCATTCAAAATACTAACCGGTACAATTTCATCCCAGCCTATTCCTGCTAGCCATAATTTTTGAATCAATATCTTTGATATAACAATGCTAGGTGCTACCCATCCCAAAGGATCATAAAAACGACAAATTTCCGAAATCATGTTTCTTTTCGTTGCAGGGTTTTCAGTATCAGGCACATCTACTTGGTAGTGAAAAGAGTCGTCGCTCCGGTTCCAGGTAAGTCCCACTATTTTTATTATTTCATCAGTTTTAATTTTCAATCCTTCCTCTATTTGTTCTTCTATTATAACGTCCTCCTTTCCCGTCCTTTCACAATCCATCATTTTCTGTACTAGCTGATCGGAATTGCTTGTCCACTTTTGAAGACTAAACCCTCCCTTAGCCAGCAAATCATTTAATTCTTCGTAAAGTTTTATTCCTTCATTTACATCTTCACAACCCGCCAACAAATCATCCATGTAAAATTGACTTAATACGGCTTTACTGGCTAAAGGAAATTTGTCTCCTTCATCGTTGCAAAGCTGCTGTAAAGCTCTGACTGCCAAATAGGGAGCAGATGCTACCCCAAACGTAACGCGTAGCATCCGATAGTGCTTAATTCCTTCATCAGCTGTATCTCTCCATAATACTCTTTGCAGGTCAATGTCTTTTTTAGCGATTTTAACCTGCCGATACATTTTGACAATGTCAGCTGTAACACAAATATGAGAGACTCTCCAGCGCATAACTAAATGCCTTAACTCGGGTTGCAGAGTAGGACCAACGAGTAAGTTATCGTTTAAGGATAATTGGTTAGTCCCTTTGCATGAAGCGTCAAACACTGCTCTTACCTTTGTGGTCTGCTTATCATTACGAACCACCGCGTGATGTGGTAAGTAAATAGCCTTCGGATTGTCTATTTCCTTGTCTGGAACGAGTTCCATATGATTCAGCAAAACATACTCATTCATAACTTCTGAGTACTTATTTTTTAAAGCACCATTTTTCAACCTTTTTTCTAACGAATACAACCTTCTTTCAGCTATTCGCATAGAATTGTCTACTTCGGGCTGGGAATTCTTTAGAGGTAATCTCACTATATACCTGCCTGCTTCATCTCGTTTAGTAGTTGTATTAAAAAATGTTTCACAACGTTTTTCATCTTCCGTTAGTAGTTTATCTTTAGATAACGGTATATCATCCTCAAGTTCCCAGAATTTTTTTAATAAATTGTTATCATCTAATACATGCATCACTTTGTAAGTTCCAACATCGGCCGCGTCAAATGATCCCGAGACTACCCACCCTAATGATGTGTTTTGTGCAACCAATAAGTTACTTGAACTCTTTTTGACTCCATTTTTTAGTATCTGAGCATAAACTTCAGCACCCAACAGCATGTCAACACGGTTAGGTGTGTGATAATTTGGGTCGGCTAATGTTATTTCTTGCAGCTCGTTCCAGTCTATATCCTTTAATTGCGTACAAGGTAAAAGAGAAGTAATTGATTTAATTACACATGCCTTAACTTTGATCATTACAGCTGGATCTGCGTGTGATTTAATTTCGATGAAAACAATGGCCTTGGAAGTCAATGTTTTACCTCCACCGACTCCAGTGACTACAATATTTGATCGACATTTTCTAGTGCCCAGTTGTTGAACCGTTGCTTCTGTGACAAACGACATTTGTGACCCCTGGTCCAAAAATGCACGCAATGTATGAACGCTCCCATCTTTAGCATTCGTGTTGACTAGTGCAGTTGCTAACAGAATAGGATTATATTTTTTAGCAAAACAAGTAAGCACAGGACTGGATCTACCCGAGCTATTCTCCGTATCTACGCTTGTGCCAGGTTCAGTAGTCTCAGTGCGAGTGACCATGCTCCTAGACATGTCCTCACTCGATGGGTGCAAAAGAATACGATGTTTACCTTTACAGATATTGCACCTGAAATTAGATTTGCAATTTTTGGCTAAATGGTTGCTCTTCAAACAACAAAAACAAATGTTATTCGTTTGTACGAATTCACGTCGATCTTCAATTGATTTCCCACGAAACTCACTACAGGAATAAATTTTGTGTTCCTCCTTACAATACGGACACTGAATGCTATTAATATGCAGTACCTTTGACTTATTATTAAAATTATTTTTTACACTTGTACTCTGAGTTTTATTATTAGTACACACAGACTTTGGGTCCAGAAACTCAATCGCCCGGAATCTTTGAGTCAAGAACTCTTTAAATTGACTGTAAGTAGGTAGCTCCTCCGCGGCGAGTGTTGAATTGACATAGAACTCCCATTGACGCCGAGTCTCTGAATCCAACTTTGTACTTAACAGATATATTACAAGTGTATCCCAGCTAGTCACATTTATATTTAAGTTAGCTAAAGTAGCCAAACAATCATCGGTTGAATCAACCAGTTCCTTTAAACCACTGGCGGATTCCACATTTAACTTACGTAAATTTAACAACTTATGCAAAGATTGGTGACAAATGTATTTCCTATTATTATATCTGTCTTCAAGCAATTGCCATGACCGAACGTAATTTTCATCAGTTATTGAAATCTGGCTTATCAGTTGCTCAGCTTCTCCCGTTAAATAGCCCTTAAGGTACATCAATTTTTGAACATTGGCTAAGTTATCATTGTTGTGGACTAATGACCTAAACAAATCTCGGAAAGTATTCCACTCGGAATATTTACCAGAAAATGGTTGAATACTAAGTTTGGGCAACCTAACCTGAGCACAAACTTTACTTGTTTGCTGTACATCACCCTGCACATTACGAAAGCTTGATAATTTTAATTTTAACTCGCCTTTGTACTCAACATATACTTCCTCGCATTTTTCATACATATCCTCTTTTACATAAGCCAATTTATTCAATTCAGCAAGTTCATAGTTACGCAATAATTCTTTATGCCCAGACAAGAATTCAACCCGCAACTGATCAAGAGACTCTAACCTACCTTCCACATATTCTTTAGTTGCTCGATCTTTAGGTGATTTTTTAAAATTCACTCTTCCCTTTATTATTCTGCTATATAAATCATTTTGGTAATTAATCAATTTATCCATTGTGGTATTTATTATAAACATACAAAATAGCTTATTTTGAAATGAATTAAAATTTTCTAAGTTTATGATGAAACAAACAATCCTGGGTGAAATCCGGCATGGATTCCCCGTTCCCTCGTTTTTTATAAAATTATTCTAAGTGTTAGAAAGACTAAAATTTTACAAGTTTAATGAACTTACTTTAAAATAGTATTAAAACTTACAAAGTGAACTATAGTCATAAAATACTAACAAAGTTGATATCAAATTAAATAAACTGTAACTAAAATTAATCTTTAATTTTCAAGTTCTTGAACCTTCAATGTTTAATGTAAACAAAAGTACTCACAGTTTTTCGCACACACTCACAATCACCAGTTGCGCTGTAGGGTTGCGTTTTACTTCGACGTCCAATTTGAGGTATTTCCGCTTGTTGATTTCTTTATGCCAAGACTAAGAATAACACCCGGCACCGTCTGCATTCAACCACGATCTAACCTGGAACTTGACAGCGACACTCCTGCGCCGTCCTTGCCTTCGTTTCCTGACCAGCTTCAACCAGAGCCAGTCTGAGATGCGTCACTTGCTCACTTGTGCAGCCTTGGCACCAGAGAGGTCAGACGACCTCAAACACTTGTGGTTGCGACAGCGATCCACTGCCCCACAAGTTCCGAAGATTAAAAAATCGCTGATTCCGTCAACTTTGACAGATCGGCTTCGAAGGACCAAATGTACAAGCCTGAATCTCGTTTAACTGCGAGAGCTTGTTTGCCACACGTATTAATAAAATAAAACCAATTTTTGCTGATTAGATCACTTTTACTAATAAAACATAATAACCATGCCTACATTATGGAGAATCTTGATAGGGACATTTAGTGTGACGTCACTAACACGCCATATATCGGTAAACATACGACAATTACTTATACAAGAGCTACCTTTAGTTGTAAAAATTTTGATAGAAAATATCTATCTAATGTCAACAAACTATTATTATTAAAAATTATGTTCCAATCGAACAGTTCAATTTTTTTGGAATATATATATATATACCATGGTATGTAGTTTCATATTTAATTTGTATCTTAAGTGATTTTCCTTGTGGCTCATAGCAGTGCTGTATGGCAAGGTGGACAAAATTACTTGTTTTACTTGCAGACTTGATAACTTATCAAAAATTTTTAAAAGTTAGTCACTATTAATATTGCCTCTTCTGCCAACCGGCACCACTATAGTAGACTGCATGCAGTACCAGTACCAGTCAATATAAAATCTATAATTTGAGAGTATGAAGCTCCTGG
Organism: Thumatha senex; assembly: GCA_948477245.1. NCBI lineage: Eukaryota > Metazoa > Arthropoda > Insecta > Lepidoptera > Erebidae > Thumatha > Thumatha senex. The sequence goes on from OX419735.1 coordinate 14,036,426, forward strand.
ATTTGTATGATTTATTACAGAATGACTCAACTGTGATAAACAATGTCCAAAATTTTTACCTATTTCATCGCAATAGACTATGGTCTTTGCATCACTTTTTATTTGCAACTTTTCTATTATAGATGCCTCGCAATTACTACTTGAACTTAATATACTATGTAATATATATACTATCTATATATATTTATATATAGGATAGTATATTATAATATAATATAATTATAATATTCTATCTAATGTAATTATAAACCATAATGCAATCCCAATAAAGATAGATAAGCGAAGCTTTCATTACTCATCCAATATAAGTGTCTCGGTATTTCTGATCGCATTAGTCCGAAGCCGCTCGACCTTCCTACCTTACTCTCTATTTGTTAATAGCAATTTTATTATTATTGTACGGGTGTAAGGGGGAGATATTCGGGGCCCAAGTCGACCTCCCGTGCTAGTGCGTGCACCTGCTGATTAACGGACGAGGCTCTGGCGCTGGCTTTCCCCTCTGGGGTTGGGAGGTCTGAGGGCGTCGCTCCCATAAAAGCCACCCGCTGAAACAAAAATGAAAAGAAATAATAGGAATGCTGCTAGGGATAGGGCGCCGCCGCAAAACGGCGCGCAGGAGCCCCGCCCGACTTCTGTGGCAAGTGGGCTAGGGCTGCCGTGTGTTGGGCCAGCACGGCTAAAGAAGTTAGCCCCAACCCGAATCCGCTTCGCATCTTGGAACATTGGCACGCTGACTGGGCGTGCGGTAGAGTTGGCCGAAGTACTCTCCAGGCGGAGGGTGGACGTGGCGTTCCTGCAGGAGACTCGGTGGAAGGGCAACAGAGCCCGGCCTTTGCAGAAAGGCTTCAAGCTGTGCTACACGGGTGCGCCTGGTGGGGAGAACGGGGTGGCCGTGGTGCTCCCGAAAGGCTGTAGAGCGGCATCTTGGAGGTGAAACGCTGTAGCGACCGGCTTATGATCGTGATGGTGCTTATCGATGGGATTATTACCCACCTGATAAGTGCCGTCTCAGCTGTCGGTGGCAAGTGCACTGACACTGAAGGCGAACCAGTTCAAGATTACTGGGACAAAGTTCAGGCGGCCATCCTTGGAGCGGCGAAGGTGGTGCTCGGTGAGTCTAAGGGTGGACGCAAATGTGACAAGGAAACTTGGTGGTGGAACGGCGCAGTCCTGAGGGATACCAGGGAGAAGAAAGCCCTCTTTAAAAAGTGGCAAGCGACCGGATCTCCCGAAGACCGCGACGCGTACAGGGCTGCCAAGCGCGCCACAAAGAGAGCTGTACCCAGAGCCAGACGAGACCACTTACAACCTTGGTATGATAAGCTGGAATCGTCTGAAGCAGAAGCTCCTGTATAAGCTGGCGCGCTCCAGGGTCAAAGCGGCACAGGATATATCCAAGTGTCGCTGTGTAAAAGACCCTGAGGGCAACCTGCCCTCTCCGAGGGGCTTCAGAGCGGCATATTGGAGGTGAAACGCTGTAGCGACCGGCTTATGATCGTGATGGTGCTGATCGATGGGATTATTACCCACCTGATAAGTGCCTACGCGCCACAGGCCGGTTGTAGTGACGCCGAAAAGATGTCGTTTTGGGGCCAACTCGAGGGAGTGCTTCGGAACATTCCGTTGTCACAGGGAATCGTTTTGGGCGGCGACCTAAACGGTCATGTGGGTGAGAGGTGTGAGGAGTTTGAGCGTGTTCATGGTGGCTTTGGATAGGGTACCCGCAACGCTGAAGGAGCTACTATCCTCAGAACGTGTGCTGCTGCCGATTTGGTCATTGTAAACACGTATTTCAAAAAGAAATCCGAACATCTCATCACCTACAAGAGCGGGAGGCGTACAACTCAGATCGATTTCCTACTCACTAGGCGACACAGCATCGGCAAGGTGGCCAACTGCAAGGTCATACCCGGAGAGAGTCTTACTGCACAACACCGTCTCCTTGTCATGGACCTCTGCGTGAAGCCCAAAGGCAAACGCATTGAGCAGTGCCAGCGCCGCATCAGATGGTGGTTGCTTGTTGAAACTAGGTCCCAGGAGTTCGTCTCTGCTGTCGGTGACAAGTGCACTGACACTGAAGGCGAACCTGTTCAAGATTACTACAGTGTAATCCAGGGTCAAAGCGGCACAGGATATATCCAAGTGTCACTGTGTAAACCGCGGTATAAAGGTGATGTCCCACACCATGAAGATCTTCGAGAGGATTATAGACTCTCGGATCCGGCAGGAGTGTACTCTCTCGGAGTGTCAATATGGGTTTCGCCCTGGTCATGGGACCACGGACCCTGTTTTTGCCCTGAGGGTTGTCGCAGAGAAATACAGGTCGAAGAACACGCCTCTGCACTGTTTGTTTCTAGATATGCAGAAGGCCTTCGACTGTGTTCCTCGTGCGATGATCTGGTGGGCACTGCGGTCCAAAGGGGTTCCAGAGGTCTATATTGACACTATCCGGGACATGTACTGTGACTCCGATTCAATGGTTCGGACTGCTGTTGGCGACACGAAACCCTTCCCCATCACAGTCGGGGTACACCAGGGTTCTGTCCTTAGTCCGCTTCTGTTCAGTGTAATATTAGACGAATTGTCGGACAGCATCAGAAACCCGCATGAGCAGCCTCCATGGTTGCTCATGTATGCTGACGATATTGCGCTGGCAGACGCGGACAGGGGCATATTGGTGCGACGTGTAAAGGCGTGGAAGGAGACGCTTGAGAACGGCGGTCTGAAACTAAATGTGGCGAAGACCGAGTACTTGGCACTAAACTCGACAGATCCCACATCCGTCCGCATAGGCGGTGATTTGGTCGAGCGCACGGACCAGGTCAATACCTGGGATCTGTTTTTCACACGTCCAGTGACATCGATTGCGATGTCAAGTCACGCATTGCTGCCGCGTGGGCCAAATGGCGGGAGATGACCGGTGTCATTTGTGACCCTAAAATGCCGATCCGCTTGAAAGGGCAGGTCTACAAAACCATTATTAGACCTGGCCTTTTACATGGCAGTGAGACGTGGCCGATATTGGAGCGACACAAGCAGGAGCTGCATGTCAAGGAAATGAAGATGCTGCGGTGGATGTGTGGAGTCACGCGGATGGACCGCGTGAGGAACTCTCGCATCCGCGGCAGCCTTCACGTCCGTGACATTGCAGACAAGTTACAAGAGTGTCGCCTTCGTTGGTATGGTCACGTCTTGCGGCAACCGCCGGGCTACGTAGGTAACAAATGTCTGGCCATGTCAGCCCCGCCGGGTCCCGGTAAGAGGGGAAGACCCAAGAAGTGCTGGCTTGACGTCGTAAGGGATGACATGCGTGCCAATGGTCTCACTACAGGGGATGCCGACGACCGTGCGAAGTGGAGGAGAAAATGTAGGAAAGCGGACCCCGGGCGTCGCGAGACGCAACTGGGACAAACGCTCGGATGATGATGATCTTTATTATTTAATCATATTTTATTGACGTAAGGTCACGTCACTTTGATATTTCAATTACGAATATGTTTTCAACAACGTTAGTTTTTTTTTGATACTCGTACCTTACTAATACGTAAATGTGAAAATGTTTGTTACTAAATCACTATTTGGCTGAAACTTTGTATATAGATAACTGACACCCTGGATTCACACTGACACATAGACTACTTTCCATCCCAGGAATATAACTCTGGGTAACGGGAAAACATCATTATGCGGGTGGAACCGCGGACATCAACTAGTAACTCATATGTCAAAACAACATTTTCCATGTCAGCTAGTGAATTCATAATATTACATCAATCAATCAAACTATGCGGTTCGTTAGAGCCGTGTCGATGTTTGTCCCATGTGTTATTTGGACATGATATCCCATGAGATTGGACGGTATAGATAGCTTCTATAATGCAAACAATTCAACGTCCGAATTTACAGTTTGATAAATTAAATGTAGTTAGTTACTTGTTATCTCAACTTATATCAGTAAATTCCGGCCCGTGACCTCGGCAGTGTAATCCGTCGGAAAATACAAGGTAGGCCATGTACCTTATGGTATAAGTGAGAATAAGACCTAAAGTTTATATTAAACAAGTAAATTCTGAAAAAATACGTAAGGTCTACAGGTATTCTACAAATATGTTGCTTGAATAAAAAGTATACCGCCCCACCTGGTCGAAAGTGGTGGTGGACCTTCAACTTGGTTGTATGACTACTATGTTACTGACAGCCGGCACCACTGGTTAACATACCTTTTATCTAATGGATCAGTCAAAGCCTGACATCAGGATTGATCGTAGGGGCGTAGCGTATACTAATCACATCGATCATCATCATCTCTGCCCATTCGACGCCCAAGGACATAGGCCTTCCTTAAAGATAGCTACAACGTCCAATTCTGTGCCCCTAGACATGTCCATCCCGCATGCTCCTACGACCCTGACCGGGTCGTCTAAACATATCGATAGTCTTCTTTACGGATGCTAAAACTTGCTAGTCTGCGGTGTTACTTATATAACATTGTGCTGTGACGCTATGTGCGATTTTAAATGAATGATCAAAGAAGCGTAAGAAACACACATAAGTTATAATTCTGACATGCGTTCCGCGGTAGATTTTAAAGCGTATTAAGCAACCAAGCATATAAAAGTGCTGAAACGTTAAAAATATGTATATATTTATACACTATAAATACATAAAAACTGTACTGATTTATATATAACAAGCTTTTTAAATGGTAGTAGGTTTCTGCGACTCTGTATGCGTAGAGTATAAAGGTACTGCTTCTCTATGACGTTATTATCCAGCTGTTAGTCCTGATGGAATTAAATATTACTCGTAAACTTATAAAAGCTTCTCATTATAAAATGTCCTACAACCTTAGTTTTTTCACATGACCAAATAGCAATAAAGCAGTCACTCATCTAAAGACCAGTCATAGCGTAAAATGCTTAGCTCAATTATCGTTTACAGGATACCAGATGGGCTACGATTGCTCGAGAGTAAGTGTAAAAATAATCATACCAGTGGAATCCAAATAAACCTTTTAAAGAAATTGTGAAGTCGTCGCTGAACTTTAATACACCGGCTCTCAGGAATATCTGGCTAGCTGGAATCAGCATAATCCACAAGCTATGGAAGTACTTATGGAGTTTGTAAGAGCAATTTCGGCGCCAATATGGAGAAAATTGCGCCAACGTCTCAATGCACCGGTGAAGTAAACATTCTATAACTAGTGGTTCTGTGAACCGTAGACTTCGGAGTATTTTTTTTATCAATTAAAAAAAATCAACAATGCTTTTTTTCGTTTTGAGCGCTCTTGCCAACCACTACGGGACTATTTCCCTTCCCCTGCCGCCCCCGATCGAAAAATCCCTTCGCTAAAAGTTGTTGTCTACATCAAGGATTGTCCATGCCAAGTTGCATGCCAATACGATGAAAAATGCGACCTGTAGACTGAATGGACGAACGGACGGTCGGACATCAATAGCATTTTCCCGTACCAATGGAGGACTTTAACATACTAACTTTCTCGTATTGTAGTTAAATTGATATATTTATTACTGTAGAATTGGATACTAGCATCGTCAGTAGCGTCCGTAAAGCTGTTTTGATTTTCGAGGCTTTTCTACTATTCTGTCTGTATTTTGCACAGCACCCCTCATAGTAAGAACTTGCTGGATGTGTGAAATGCTGAAGAAGCGTCTAGGAAGGGGCTATAGGAAGGGGCTAGACACTTAATAAAAAACTATAACTCGCTAAACTACGTTTTTTTACACAGTGTAATCTAGCCCAAAGTAAGCTAATTTAAGCTTGTAGTATAGGATCTAAAAAACTAATAAACATATTTATATCTTTCAAAATACATAAAATATTAGTCATAGAAAACATCCAAACTACGAAACATTTGGATTGTGAAACAGATTTTAATAGTTTAATAATTTAATGTCTTCATTTTATCCATAAATATTCTATCAACGTTATTGGTAACCTAATAAAATATGCGAGAATGCGAGTACGCTGAAAGATTCCAATTTTGTTAGGGCGAGCCGGTTGGCCCTCAGGCGGGCTTTTCATCTTGTAGATTAATTCTAAATTAGATTAGATTAACATCCCTTGAATTTGTATCGTTGTCATTTTCATTTTCTCGTACTCGTAATAGGACATCTGACTGCGTTTCATCTGCGTATAATATGATACTTGAAGCTGTTCCATTGATTTTTATGTTGGGGTTTTTATGTCTTGATACTTGACACAGACATAAAATGAGTATTTAAGTAGTATTTAAAGGTCACAAGGTTATGCCATGACACTGTAGCTTTCACAAGTTTTCATAATGCTATATTATAAAATCTAAACACAAACAAATACAAAAACTATGTCAAACCGCTGTTACCATAGCAAAATAGATAAGTGAGTGGTAATTTGCATACTTTGATGTAAAACCATGATAGGTCGAAATCGTCGTCATGTTTATGTTCACCACATCATAAAATCAACTAACTTAATCATTTAACTAATTAATTATCGCATTATATTAAAAGCAAATCTTTGCACACATATTGCAATATATGTGTGCAAAGATGTAATAACATTCTTTATAGCGCCATCTAGTCCAAGTAACTTAATATAAGCTTGTGGTGTTAGATCAAACATGCAAGCAAATAAACATTATTATTATTATTCTCATAACTGATAAACATACTTATATATTTGTAAATACATACATATTATACATAGGAAACACCCAAACTCCAACTATAGCATTACTCGACGACTGTGTAAGAACAATGATATGAGAATATTGACCTAAACAGACGCTTTCCATATTGAAACTTTCCAATGTTTTCGTATTTACATAGCTGAAAGAGATTTTCGTGTAGTGACCCCAACAGATTGTCCACATCGAGATTGCAGCGGACTATAAACTGATGAAAATTTCGCTGGCACGGGCAGAATATTGCAAATTGAATAGAAACATGCATTGGTACTGGGAATTGACGGATTTCGTTAGCTGAGTAGTTTTGTACTATCGTTAGAGTTAGATTACATTGTTTTTTGTTTACATTTCAATACATACATAACCTCGCCTTCTTTCTTGACGAGATGAGTAGGGCTTAGGTACAACAACTGGGACCGACGGCTTAACGTGCCTTTCGTAAGGCACGTTAAGCCGTCGGTCCCGGTTCAATTATTCATTTCTGCACGAAAATGGCCTCAGTACCTGTTACGAGGAAATGTGGACACAGTATGTAGTAGTAGTAGCCTACCTCTTTGGAGATAAAGATGTGTCTGATAAATACGTCAAACAGAAGTAGCTTCAGCTACGTGTGGTCACAGAGTAAGTAAAAGTACTACGTATGGTGTGTGGTGTTTGTTGATATGACTCAGACTCCCTGGGGTTGACCCAACGCTTAAGGTTCCATACGTTAACAACAAAAAATGTAGCCTTAGCCACGATCAAACCGCGGATAAGATAGGTTATATTATAGATAAAAACTGCAGTAAACTGCAGAGGATAAAAATAACAGATTATCTAATACGTTTTTGAAAACTAATATTGATACTGTTGAAATGTTGCAGTTTATCGTTTTTCAGGCAGGATAAATTATGCATGCATCGGTAGCAGTATCGTATCAAACGTTATCTGACAAACATATCTGCTCTCTTTAGTATTTTACGCGCTGGCAGTTTTGGGCAATACAATACTAATTTCAAATATAGGTCAGAATTACGCGATATTTTTTCATATTTTATGCCGAAATGGCGGTCAGTGTTTTGGCACACATCAAACACCTTTGGGATTAGGCTATGAACAAGCATGCCGAATCCTATGCCGTCATTCTAAAATCGCCAAGGCATTCGATAGAGTCTGGCTTACATCATTCCTTTCTAAGTTTCTGGCATATGGCCAGTCATAAGGCCATATGCCAGTATGCACATGGCTCGCCAGCTTTCTGCATGAGCGCTATATTCGGACTCTATGTGTCTGTCAGGCCTTAGATTACTGAAGACAAATGCTGGCGTACAGGGGTCCGTAATGTCGCCAAAACTTTTTCTTTTGTATAGCAATGATATTTCGTCCCTAGGTAACATATATTGCTATGCAGATTATAGTACATTACATGGGAGATAATTAAGTTACCCGGCGGCAAAGTCGACGGGTATTGAGGTTAGGAGAGAAAATATTATTATTAAAAATATTATTTATTATTGTTATTGTTTATAAAGTATTACTTATTATTGTCATGGCATGTTTGTAAGTGTAAGTCGTTGTACGTAAGCGCCAGTAACATGGTAGTCGTTCAGTCTAATTGAAGGTCTAAAGGACGGTTTGAAAAAAAAACAGCTGCTTACCACAGCCTGACGGGTTTCAACACGGCAATAAGTGAATATAACATTTTCCAATCAGGTGGACCGTTTGCTTATCTCCAACCTTAGTAGAATAAAAACATATGTACATCCCTCCTAGATTAGACTCTCGTCCTGAACGTTGACTATTCATAAGAGGCACTAAGCCTATTTAATGCCTTAATAATTTACTCATGTAAGGCACCTTACTATTTACTTTCTAAGTTATATCAGTCGATACTTATATCAGTCCTATTATGAATAAATAGCTTTTTAGTATTTGTTACTTTTTCAACATTACCATATATCCAGAGATACGATGGTGCTCGACTTATCGCAAGGATTACCGGTACTCTTTTTACGGATATCGATAAATCCATAACGATAACATGTGTAACAGCCTTTACGTTACACACTTTATCGTTTTAGTACCATGTTGTAAAATTGATTAGATTAGAAATTATTTTCTGTTAAAATCGTAGAGAAATAAAAACCCGTGTTGACTATTCCTACTAATATTATAAACGCGATTTTTATTAAGTATGGATGGATGTTTACGCTTTTACGCAAAAACTACTGAATAGATTTTAGTGAAACTTTACTATAATATAGCTTATACGTCAGAACAACACATAGGCTACTTTTTATCCAGGGAACAAGTTCCTGTGGAAAACGGGAACAGGAAAACTTCTCTACGCAGGCAAAGTTGCGGGCGTCAACTAGTAATATTATAAACGCGAAAGTTGTCAAGTATGAATGGATGTTTGTTACTCTTTCACACAAAATTTACTGAATGGATTTTGATGAAACTTTTCAATAATATAGCTTACACATCACAATAACACATAAGTTACTTTTATCCCGGGAACAATTTCCTATGGGAAACGGGAACGGGGAAAATTTACCACGCGTGTGGAGCCGCGGAAGTCAACTAGTATGTTATAATTAGGGATGCTAAGTAAAGATATCAGAAGTCCCTATATTAATCACCACACGTTCCCATTTCCCACAGGAACTTGATCCCGGGATAAAAAGTAGCCTATGTAATATTCTGATATATAAGCTATATTATTGTAAAGTTTCATCAAAATCCACAGCCAAATTAAAGTGGAACCCATCTCCAAATTCAAGTAGAGTTAGGAAGCAATTGAGAATACACTAAATGAAGAAGAAGATGAGGGTTAGTTTTCGGCGGCGGTTTTTCCAAGATATAAGGGTCATCTGCCTTTTTGGACGGCTCGTGATCTAAGTACTTAATTCTTATTTTTATGTTCGATAAAAATTAAAATTGTTTTGTGCGCGTGTTTGTCTTAAAAGGCTGGCCCGATTTTATTAAATTTTTCTTTATAGGTCTGTTTCCAAGGTACGAGTTGGGCAAAGTTTGTCATATCATACTGTATTCTGTATGTATTATTGCATTTTCAGAATAATACGAAATTTTCGAATAAAACATTTCCGAAAGACAGAAATATACGAGGTATTATCTTGTACAGGGCGGTAAAACATTTGTTATTCCATTATTACACTTATTAAATACGCCGTATTTCCGAGGGCCAGATTAAAATACGAAAGAGTTGTATTTTTGTCAGAAAATTGCGGGGGAAATATTGATGACGTATGGTAATATGATTTTTGCATTTCTGATTGATAATATACCTGTGTAATTCCGAGGGATGATTACGTAATACAATTCCATTATGTTTTCGATTATGGCATTGACAATTACTAGGTATTTCTTATTGTTTCAGTTAAATGTCTACATTTCCAGATGTCATTTTTTTTTAAACGTGTCCACTTTTCTTCTCTTTTTCACCACTTCGTACATACTTCAGCTTGCCTTGTAAGGCCAAAAGCTCACATGCCATCCGTAGAGGATTAGTAAATGGATCTTTGAGATTATCAGAAGAGTGGCATGGCTACACACCTTATGACACACGTATCCAGATTGTTTTCTTAAATCGTGGTAACAGCGTGGCCGACTCTTTTGGCGATGTTACCTGTACATTATATCTTATCCCGACTTAAATATGCAATAGAAGGGGACTCAGATATATTTAGCCCCCCTCAATAAATGGTGAGGTTCAGAGACAAGTTATGGCTAATCGCTGTTAAAGTTTTCAAGCCGCCTAAACCGCTTCAAGTAGGGTTAATGAGCAGTCGGGGCCAACGGCTTAACGTGCTCTACACAACACGGAAACACTCGCATGCATAAATTGGCATCTATCTCAGAACTGACCTTACCGAACACTCGTTTATCGCACACAATAACTTTCATATTCCAAACTCTACCTGAAGCTGAATAATAGTATTTATTTCTTGATCTATATTAGTACCCATTCCATACATAATCCTACGAACAATATTCCTTATTCAATCTAACTGAAAAACATTCGTAATTAATACATAGCTTTACAAAATAAAGAGACGTTTGCATTCACTTAAATCAACAATTATTGTGAATACAAAATAATCTTCTTATACAAGACAGCTGATATCCATAATTGAATCATACAATGTAAAAGCACACAGTATTCCTCTTGATTTCCCCATTGATCGCACGCTCGACTAGATGTCACATAATATTTATCAATCGCTAGAAACAAACACCCCAGGGGCGTGCCATGTAGTGGAAGAGATAAAATGTGCCCCTCTGTCTACCGATTTAGGTACTAGGAGATGCTTGAGCCGTCAAAGATAAAAGACGTTGTTACGTAAGTAATTCCTTTTTTGAACTATGTTGTTATTATTATTTGTCTTCGCCCATCTTGGGCAGGCAAAGGAAACTCACTCCATACAGCCTTGTCTTTGGTATTGGAATTTTCTTAGTATTTAAATTCAGTCATGTCCAGTCCTTTGTCATGTCAAGTCCAGTCCTAGGTATGGTGTCCTTGCCCACAGTTAAGTGATGATGATTTTACTGGAGTTGTGACTTATATATGTGAATTTTGTAAGGTAAGGTAAGTTTCACTGAGATATCAAATTTCACAACACTTGTGCATGTTGTCGAAAATTTTATATTTAAGAAAGCACCATTTTTATACATAAACACTCAAAAATACACTAGTTTTGAAAAAAATATAACGGTGTGGGGACCTCTCCCTTTGCTGTTCCCGACAAATTCTCTTTTGAATTATGTTGTGTGAAAGTTTTTTAACACAGTGTTCGAAATTAGATTTTTTTTAAATATTGGTAACGTTAATATTCGGTCGTTTTATTAATATAATGTTGTCGGATACATACTATATAAAGCTGAAGAGTTTGTTTGTTTGTCTAGTTGAACGTGCTAATCTCAGGAACTACTAGTTGGTATTGAATGAAAAATGATATTTTTGTAGTCGATAGTCCTTTTATCGAGGAAGGCTATAGGCTTATATCATAACGCTACTACGCTGAAGAGCGGAGCATTAATCATAAATTTCGACAAATCGGTCAAATTTTAAACATTATAAGCGACGGGATTAAATAGGAGCGACGAGAGTTCGAAGTATGTCACGGGCGAAGCCGTGGGGGACCACCTAGATGTAGAATAAAGAAACAGTGAACTGAATAACGAATGTTTATACTGTTGTTTATTGACACTTAATGGAACTTGCTACACATCTTGAATGTTATCACTTGTACCATTCAACGTTATTTTAAAAATAAGTACATTTAAAAGTACATTGTTATCATTCAAGATACAAAGTAATATGCTACTTCCTACTTTTGAGTTTAAGTTTGTACATTTGGATACTGCTTTGAAGTCAGTGCTGTTTATTTATTTGAAGAAACACGTATTAAATTAGTATCTACATTAGTAGTCTTCATAAATTTACGCTTAGTTATTTTACAGATTAAAAAAAAACTAAAACCTTAAATATCATAATTTCATTTTGTTTCAGTTCATTAGAACACAACCTTTTATCATTTTCTGTGGGAAATTTCGGCGAAAATATTTCAAATTTAATATCTCTTAGAATTGGATTTAGCGACATCATAAATTATTGTGGAATTAAATTACGTAATAATCTTATCAGCTTAGTCATTTAGTCTTTAATTCGACTAATGCGTACAAAATTAGGTATAATGTTCTGGTACTTTTTTTTTAAGTGTTAGTATATCTTATCAACGACATCCACTGGTGAAATAAAATCACCTCGTAGCAATTACATTAGCCAAATTGTATTTAAATGAATGCTACAGTTACCGCAATAAAATGAATTTCATTTCTCGGAGTAAGCCTTGGGCCATAATTTTCTTCCGTGTTTATTTATTAGAAGTAAAGGTACACTTTTACAGAAAGATATTCCATTTTTGATTAAATAATTTTAATATTTATGAGATTTCTCTTTAATTCGATGACAATGCCGTATAAATCGGTAATTCAAGTCAATAGGTTATTTTAATTACAGAAAGATTCGTGATAGCGTTGAGATTACTACACTAGGTGGTGTTATATTTTATATCAATAATCAGATCTGCAAATTTAATAATGTTAGGATTGACGAAGAATATATATTTTGCGAAGGAGTCAGGGTAGGTCGAGACTTACATATGAAGACCACGTGAGAAGTCGGGAAAGTCAAAAGTTCTCGGATACACAGACGTGCGTGTATGAAGCGATTGATGAATCCTCAAGAAGCGAAAGAAGTATGCATGGTGAAGCCTGGCGATCTGTCCTTTCTGACTACCCCGTCAGAGATACAGCGTGAAGATAGTTAGTTAGTTAGATCTGCAAAAGTAGCTAAGTTTGAACCTAACAAAATATATGCCAACCATCGTATACCAACCATCTTCTTCAGCAATTAATGATATGACAGCCACCTGACCTAGCCAAGGCTACAAGGCTTAGAAAGTTTCTCTCTATTACAAAAAAATGGGGCTCCTATTATAGCTGGAAAGGCTTTATTAGTGGCCCTTAATTTATGTTTACAGTGTCGTCTATGTTGATTGCCCTAAGATATACCTTTTCATGACGACTTTTTTTTTGACTTGACTTATGACAACTCAATGAAGTCAACAAGCATATATACTCTGTTGTTATTACCGATGCTATTTTTTTTTACCAATAATCATTGCTGTTTTACAGATGCTCGTGCACGGTACTACTTTTGTCACACATAACTAACTAACTAACTATCTTCACGCTGTATCCCTGACGGGGTAGTCAGAGAGGACAGATCGCCAGGCTTCGCGATCCATGCATACTTCTTTCGCTTCTTCGAGATTCATCAATCGCTTCATACACGCACGTCTGGGTATCCGAGTACTTTTGACCTTTCCGTTTTTGAGCAATCTGCTCACGTGGTCTTCATATGTAAGTCTCGGCCTTCCCTGACTCCTTCTACCCTCTACTTTTGAACAATATATATTCTTCGTCAATCGTTCACACTCCACCTCACTCATTCGTTGGACGTGTCCAAACCAACGGAGCACGCCCTTTTCCAGCTTAACGCTGACACTTTCATTCAAACCTGCCATATTGCGTATCACTTCGTTACGTATTCGGTCGGCCAAGGTAACGCCGCACAATTCTCGAAGTGATCGCATCTCCACAGCATTCTATTTACTTTCATGCATCTGCTGACATACCCAGGTTTCACTACCGTAAAGCAAAGTTGGCACTAGCACTGCGTTATGAATCGCCATTCGTGCTTCTTTTACGATGCTTTGTCGCTTTACTAACTGGGACAAAGCACCGTTAACTTTGTTTCCGGCAGCTACTCGCCGTTCTACATCCGAATCACATCTTCCATCCGCGCTAAACATACTTCCTAAATACACAATTTCATTCACTTGCTCTAGACGTTCCTGGTTTACCCTAATCTCGCATTTAGTTCTTACGTCACCTCTTTCAAATACTAGAACCTTAGTTTTACTTGCATTCAAGCGGAGACCCTTACTTTCACACCCCTCTCTCATATTAGTGACTAATGCCTGTAGGTCGGCTTCTGATGAGGCCATGAGCACCGCATCATCAGCGTACAGCAGACAGTTTACTGTAAAGTCACCCAAATTCACACCCATATTAAAATCTTTCAACTTCTGCAGGCAACTGTCCAGATACACTATGAACAGCCAGGCGGACATGACACATCCCTGTTTGACGCCTGTACAGACATCAAAAAAAGGTGACACATCCCCCCCTACTCGCACGCAAGCCTTACAGTCCCTATAAAGTGACTGTATTGCCCGCAATAGCGAGCCGTCCACACCATATCCTGGCAGCAAGTCCCACAGCATTTCTCTCACAACGTTATCAAATGCTTTCTCTAGATCCACAAAAGCGCAGAAAACCTTCTGGCTAAGAGCCAGAAACTTTTCCGCGATCATGCGGAGAGAAAACACTTGATCCATGCAACCTCTTCCACGTCGGAATCCGCATTGAGCCTCCCATAAATACCTTTCAGACTTTTCTTGCATTCGTGCCGTTATAACCTTTGCATACACCTTACTAGCTAAGCTGATCGCCCTGTAGCTGGAGCAGTTTAGGCGCGAGCCTTTCCCTTTGTAAATAGGTACTACAACTGCTACTCGCCAGTCATCTGGGACCTCACCCGTCCGCCAGCACAAGTTGCATAACAGACATAGTGTGTCCCAGACACGCGACCCACCGTACTTGATCATCTCAGCAGTAACTCTGTCTTTTCCCGCAGCCTTACCACATTTCATACTTCTTATCGCTTGTTCTATTTCTTTCATACTAATGACTTCAATGACATCGGGAATTTGAATTTGAATCAATTCATTTTGTCACACATGGTCATTTTTAATCAATAATTGGAAATAGTATTAATAATATTTACAACTAGTGGTTGATCTAGTTTACGGAACGAGGAGACTACTGAATGAAAAGTCATGCTTTAGATAGTAAATATTGGCCATAATATTAAGACTGAGAGATTGTTTTATTTTATTAATAAAATTATTTGACTCTATGGCATTGAAATTCGTGTAATTGCGTAGTAATTATGTTACTGGGCCTAGAGTAGAGTACAGTAGAAATACTACCTAACTAGGAAGATATATCTGCAAGCTCTCCTGTGATCAGGATGTTTGAAGAGTTAAATTGCTATGAAGTTGCTTACCTTTTTTTTTGGAAAATAATTCATTCCCATTTTATGATCAGAAAAGGTTCAACGAGGAAAAACTCAACCGTTTATAAGTAAGTAAATTGTACAAGGAAAATTTCATTAACTTTTTTGGAACGCCGATTACGAAAAGGCGGGTATTGTTAAACCCTGATTAAACTAGGGAAAGCTACAGAAGTGGATTGTTTTTAAATAAATGTGGTACTTATATGTTAAAGTTAATTCAAGTATCCGCTATCCAAAGAATGTCCAAAGTAATGAAAAATTATGTATTACTAGCTGACCCGCGCAACTTTGTTAGCGCCACCAACCAAGTAAAAGTATGATAAATAAAGACCGCTCGACCGATTTTTTGCAAACTTCACATAAACCATAAGCCAAATAGTCCAAACAAAGCCTATACATTTGGTTTGGATAGGTGAGCCAGTTCTTGATTTATAAAATTACAACGAAAAGTGGCATTGATTTTTACATATATTGATGTATTTCAATTGCATAGTCAACCTACATTTTATCCATACATATTGTCACGAAGGGGTAGGCAAAAACATACTATATCCACTCCACCGTAAACATTTCTGTCCCAGGTAACAGGTAGTGAGCCCATTGTCGTGTTCCTACGAACCTACACTAATTTATGGTCACCCTACATTTCATGAGGTGCAATACTTCTTGGTTAAGACAAACAACATAGTACATTTATCAATTTTTCATAGCACTATTGAAGCGCTCGTGGCCCCTCTAACTCAGTGTTCTGTAAACGATTACTGTGCTAAGCAACATTCGCTGTAGCTGGTCCTTGGATGTGTGACATTTACAATTTGCAAGCGTATTCGTAATTCGAAAGGCACGTTAAGCCGTTGGTCCCAATTACCAGTCAAATGGCAGTCGTTATTTAAGCCTGGTTTGAAAGCCTAATCTCGTCCATTGTTCATTATGTATGTATATATGATTTATACATCTAAAATAATGAACCTATGTAATATACCTTTTTTTTTCTTTTTTTTAATGTATAATGCACCATACTGCCCCATATCAAAAACCTTATCCCTTAGTGTTCATCCAATGGTTGCCTGTAAGAAATTGCCATTGTGCGATAAGGCCGCCAATTGTATCACATGTAAATAGTATCTATTTCTGTTTGTTTGTATTCTTGGTGTACAATAAAGTATTACTTACTTATGTCTTGAATATTTCAACAGCAGGTCGCCAAAGCCCATTGTGATATGAAATGGTACAATATGTATGTATGGATGTTAAATTGTAATTAAATCTGTAGGTAGTTAGTGCACTTAGATTTATCTGGATAGATTTGTATAAATATCTTAAACATATTGAAATTTTACCAAGTGTCTTTGTAACCTAACGCTCACTTTCCTATTCTTACAATGATTAAAATTGTGTAAATAAAATTAATTACTGTTACTATAGACTTTCTTTCTCTAAACATATTGTACGTTCACCTCAACCAATGACTTTATTTCTATGGTACTACTTCCTTATATTTTTGTTAGCAAACCTCAAGTTAAAGAATAAAGAAAAGGGTTCCACTTCTGCCTGGGTTTTCCCGTACGTCTACAGTATGGGGTACTTCAAAAGGGGTCTTAGAAGGTTTATAAAGGGACGGCAGCGCGAGTACTGCACCTCTGGTTTTGCAAACGTCCATAGGCTACGGTGACCACTTTCCATCAGATACGTACGCATGTCTGCAACCTCAGTGGTATAAAATTTTTTTTTGTTTTTTAAAGCATATTGTAAAATGACTTATAAAAGCGTATTGGGTATTGATATTTGATAACTTTCGGCCGAACTTACATGAGTTTAACCAATATATCAATTCATTATCGTTCTACACATATAGGTAATAAAGGCGCTCCAACTACTATACGATTACTTTATCGGAGCATGCACTTCATCCTAAACACTTCATGAGTTTCGTGAACTAAAGTTTGGCTACATAGTCTGTAATTCTGTACAATGTAATAGGACGCTTTCCGCTCAGATTGAATTATCAATATACTAAGATACTCAACTAAATAGTTCAAGTGGAGTGAGTTAACAAGTTAGTCTTAAGCTATATTTGTGCTCTCTGTAAATTGTATTGCCTTAAGTATTTACAGGGAGCAATTCGAGCAATTTCGATTCAAATCTCAGTTTTAGCAAAATCATTTTATAAGTTGTGTATGTATTTGTTTTGCATAATATTTAGAAATTTTGTATTTAAAAATATAACGGTATCTATTAATAAATATTGTCATTTTATAACCCAACTTTCAATATTTTTAATGTTTAATACCGAATTATATAATCGTTCATTCATTACATGAAGAAATGAATAGAGAAATAATCAGGCCGTCGTCGTTGGGACAACTCACACAACGCCATCTGATTCCACACAAAGCAGAGCTTGTGCTATGGTAACCAGATAACTGATAAACATACTTATATATTTCTAAATACATACATATTATAGATAAATTCCAGTTAGGTACAGAATTTTCGATTCACACCTCAGTTTTATCAAAATCATTTTTTAAGTTGCGTGTATTTGTTTTGCATAATATAAAACTTTTGTATTTATAAATATAATGGTATCTATTTGTAACTAAATATTACTAATTGATAACCCAATTTTTTAGTCTACAAAATATTGAATACCGAATTATATAATCGTTCATCCATTACCTGAAGTCATCATCATCATCCGAGCGTCTGGCCCAGTTGCGTCTCGCGACGGCCGGGGTCCGCTTGTGGCGCGCTTGGCAGCCCTCTACGCGTCGCGGTCTTCCGGAGATCCGGTCGCTTGCCACTTTTTAAAGAGGGCTTTCTTCTCCCTAGTCTCCCACTGGACAGCGTCGTTCCACCACCATGTTTCCTTGTCACATTTGCGTCCACTCTTAGACTCACCGAGCACCACCTTCGACGCTCCAAGGATGGCCGCCTAAACTTTGTCCCAGTAATCTTGAACTGGTTCGCCTTCAGTGTCGGTGCACTTGTCAGCGACAGCTGAGACGAACTCCTGGGACCTAGTTTCATCAAGCAACTACCATCTGATGCGGCGCTGGCACCGCTCGATGCGTTTGCCTTTGGGCTTCACGCAGAGGTCCATGACAAGGAGACGGTGTTGTGCAGAAAGACTCTCTCCGGATATGACCTTGCAGTTGGCCACCTTGCCGATGTTGTGTCGCCTAGTGAGTAGGAAATCGATCTGAGTTGTATGCCCGCTCTTGTAAGTGATGAGATGTTAGGATTTATTTTTGAAATACGTGTTCACAATGGCCAGATCGGCAGCCGCACACGTTCTGAGGATAGTCTCTCCTTCAGCGTTGCGGGAGCCGTATCCAAAACCACCATGAACACGCTCAAACTCCTCACACCTCTCACCCATATAACTGTTTAGGTCGTCGCCCAAAACGATTCCCTGTGACAACGGAATGCTCCGAAGCACTCCCTCGAGTTGGCCCCAAAATGACATCTTGTCGGCGTCGCTACAACTGGCCTGTGGCGCGTAGGCACTTATCAGGTGGGTAATAATCCCATCGATAAGCACCCTCACGATCATAAGCCGGTCGCTACTGCGTTTCACCTCCATGATGCCGCTCTGCAGCCCTTCGGAGAGCACCACGGCCACCCCGTTCTCCCCACCAGGCGCACCCGTGTAATACAGCTTGTAGCCTTTCTGCAGAGGCCAAGCTCTGTTGCCCTTCCATTGAGTCTCCTGCAGGAACGCCGCGTCCACCCTCCGCCTGGAGAGTACTTCGGCCAACTCTACCGCATGCCCAGTCAGCGTGCCAATGTTCCAAGATGCGAAGCGGATACGGGTTGGGGCTAACTTCTTTAGCCGTGCTGGCCCGACACACGGCAGCCCTAGCCCACTTGCCATTATTCCTATACACCATTTCCATTATTTGTTTCGGCGGGTGGCTTTTATGGGAGCGACGCCCTCAGACCTCCCAACCCCAGAGGGGAAAGCCAGCGCCAGAACCTCGTCCGTTAATCAGCAGGTGCACGCACTAGCACGGGAGGTTGACTTGGGCCCCGAAGATCTTGGTAGGGCCCCATACACCCTACCTGAAGTAATGAATAGAAAAATAAATAGGTATTTAATTATTAATTCCATTCCATAAGTCAAACAAACGTGACCTGTCATATTTATTATTCCTCTCTACATAAGCATAAAGTTAATTTCGTAGAGAGGTCCTGACCGAATTACGCCGTAAAAAGACTTTACGGTTCGTTTCTCACCTCCAATTACGTTTAATTCACACGGGACAAGTAAATTACGCTTTTACGAGTATGCATAACATGTGAATTATTGTGACGTTTTCATAATATAATACAGGAACACGTTAACTTAAACAAATCACAGAATCAGGTCAGGTTACGGAAGTGAAACTGAAACGCGAAGCTGAAAGATAAAAAAATAATTTAATTAGAATTCAAGTAGTTGTTATAAACTTCCATATTTGATAGAAACCTGGACAATGTTTGCTGTAGATATACACACATCAACACGGTCTAGGGATATTTTTAAAAAAGCGAATTACTATCAATGTGTTAATTATTTATATGACATGTATATATTTAAAAGATACGTTATTTAATATTCTACCATTTTTTAATAATGGTTAAGGTACTTCGATTAGAATTTCAGGATTGTATGGAAAAAAATGAAGCATAGACGGAAACCGTACATGAATTAACTTTTAATTTATGAGTAAAACTGAAAAAAATAGAAACATCATTTAATTTGTGTTTATAAACTTGAAGTTAGTAGTCTGAGAAAGCGCCCATGATGTTCATAACACATCGGCAACGATTCGGCATGCTCAGAACAAGGTTGTCAGTGTCTTGCTGCGGAATATTGTCCCATGTCCTTCTGAGGTGCGCAAAAAGTTGATCTTCTGTAGCCAGATTTTCAGGAACTTCCTTCAGAGCTCTTCTTTGCAGCATATTCCACGCATGCTCAATGGAATTTAGATCTGGCGATTGAGCAGGCCAGTCTAAGGCCCTAACATTGTGTGTATGTAACCAAGCTGCTACCGTTCTCGCCGTGTGTGCCCGGGCATTGTCGTGCATGAGCAGGAAATCTTGCCTACATTTGTGTTCTGTGGGGCAAGATTACGGGCCCCAGCACCTGTTGCACGTATCGTTCTGCCGTCATATTGCCCCGCACTCAAACGAGATCCGTCCGTCCTCCAAGACGAATTCCTGCCCAAACCATAATTGTTCCTCCTTGGTATGGGTGAACTTCCTGAGGGTGCTGAAGACGGCTCCATCGTCCAGGAACTCGCCAAACACACGTCCTTCGTGAATCTGGATGGAAGCCGAACCTGGATTCATCCGTGAACAGCACATTGGACCATTGCTCACGGCCCCAGTCCACGTGGTTCCGAACCCATTCTAATCGTCGTCCACGATTGCCTCTCCGTAAAGGTGGGACCCGGAGTGGTCTACGAGAGCGTAGATTGCTTTCATGCAGTCGCCTTCTTACAGTTTGGTCACTCACAAGCACTTGGTGTTCCACTCGCAGCCTTTGGACCAATTGAGTCGCAGTTGCATTTGGTTGAGCTCGCGCAGTAATTTGCAAAAATCGGTCTTGTCTGGGGGTAGTGATGCAACTTGGCCCCCGGTGCGTCTCCGCTACTTCACCTGTGGCACGATAGCGTGTCCACAATCTTGAAATTACATTTTGGTGGGTCCCTATGGCCTCAGCAACATTACGCTGAACAGACCCAGCTTCCAGCATTCCCACAGCTCGTAACATCTCCGCCCTCGTCAAATGTCGGCATTGCATGGCTACAATACCTCAATTTTAACTTTATCTTTCGTTTAAAAATGAAAAAAAACTGTAACTAAACGTAATTCGTATTGTTACTAAATTTCGCACAAATGAAAATTCCCTCTCCTACACATCAAGACATTTTTATGCCACCGAAACAAAAGAATTTTCAAAAATTTGAATTTGCAATTAGTCTGAGATAAATTACAAACAAATCGGTGTATAAAAGATCCCAATGCGGCCAGTACTTTTCGAGTTATTTAATTGAGTATGAAATATCCCTAGACCGTGTTGATGTGTGTATTACAAACAAAATGAATTATCTTTTTGTCACCAAATTATGAGCCTACTAGTTGACGCCCGCGGTTCCGCACGCGTGTTGATGTTTTTCCATTACCGTTTCCCACAGTAACTTGTTCCCGGGATTAAAAGTAGCCTATGTGTTATTCTGATGTGTAAGCTTGTAACGTTACTATTTTCCGAGAGGGGAAAAAGGTAAAGTCAAGTAGAAAACTATCAAAAGGACTGGAGGAGTCCCGGCTTAAAAGAAAAAGAAAGAAAAAGGAATAGCTAAAATAATTTACTAAATGTTAAAAGAAGTATAAATATAAGGCCAGGGAAACCGGGGGTAAATGAAGGTCTTGAAGGTTTCTTTAAAAGAGCAGGTTATCAGCACACGTCGCTAAGAAGGGGCCTCGAGTAGGCCTCTACGTTGCCAGGAAGGGGCCACAAGTCAGGCCTCCACGTCGCCGACCTCCAAGAAGCAGGTCGCGGTAATTCAAAGCAGGCAGAGGGCTGAAAGTTACCAGCCGTCGGCGTCACAAGCCACTGCAGTCAATCACTTTATTATTTCAGAGGGCACAACCCTCTCACTCAGCACTATTTCTCAGAACCTCCTGACAAGGCGAGCACCAAAAGTAGACTGATTTGACGGCCCCGGCACCCTTCTTTTACAGATTGTTTAGCATTTCAAAATTTAAACAATATTATTCTAAACATATTTTAAGAATATTAATTTATAACAAGGTCTAATACCTATACAACCTAACCTACTGGCAGCTCTAGCAATAAATTAAAAATAAAACCTAGGCTTGTCATTAACTGACATTACAAATTACAAAAGGTAAACAAACATTAAGAGAGCATAAAGACTTTCGAAATATAAAGGCCTAGGAATGCTACAGATAATGGCCATGCAGATAACTTGAGAGAACGTATAATAAAACATTTAATTAAAATAGCTAAAAAGTAAGTAAAAAATGTTACATTACAAGCTATATATATTATTGTAAAGTTTCATCAAAATCCATTCAGTAGATTTTGCGTGAAAGAGTAACAAACATCCATTCATACTTACAAACTTTCACGTTTATAATATTAGTAGGATGTGTCTTTTCTCTTTATAAGCTTTCTGGATTATATAACTGCATAATGATCACTATCGATCCTAGAACCACACAATCTAGTCCATTTATTAGAAGGTTAGGTTTGGAGCTCCCTGGAACACACAAATAACAATCACAATATTATAACAACAAAGCTTCATCCAGAAAGCCTATATTCTTCATCTACAAACCTTAACAGTGTAACAATATACTTAACTATAGCAAAAAAACATCGTGTCTCATATTCTATGAGGTAATAGCGCTGTAACACTAAAAATACTCGTTTCTATTATATAAGGTTGTTACTTACAAATTTACATTTGAATTCCTTTATAGAATCAAACACAGCGTAATAGGTAACAAAGCTAAGCGCCTACATAATTTTAATAGCTATGATCCACATCGTCATCTAGGGCAAACCCTACCACAAACTCTCGTAGTGATGATATCACGTACAACCCGAACATGTAAGTTCCATTTAACACCTCAGAATCGTGTGAATTGCACCGTAAACTCGGATACACCTCACGAAATGGTATCATTAGATGAATTAGACACGTCACCGCATAATTGAAAGGGACTATTGTTATTTGTGTTGACCTGGCGAATGTCAGTGATACCAGTTTCGTGTAAAGTACACTATTTTGAAAGAAGTTTTTATTTGCATGTAAATAGATGAACTAAGACGTAATATGTTATAATTGCAATGTTTACCTATCTTCTAAAAAATAAATAATATATTTAGTCGCCGAAATTCGATTACAACTGAACCAATTTCGATTAAAATTGGAAAGTTGAGCAGTTTATTATTAATAAGAATTAATATCTTAATTTACTATCTGCCAGCAAAAATACGACCCATATTTTGTCTACAGTCCTTATTCTAGTCTATTCTTTTATTTAAACATCGTGTAGTCATCACAACTTCTTTTTAAATTAATTTTGAAGAAACCCAACAAGTGAAACTGGCAACCCTGTATGTGCAAGAGTAATGTGAATAATTTGCAAAACAATTGCCCCTCAGGTGTGTAGGCTGTTGACTGAGGAAGCCAACACTAAATGAAGATATATTGAATACATTTGGAGGGCCATCTACGGATTTAGATGTGCCCTTTCTTGTTTGTTGGAATCAAACGCTTTCCACTGAATTGTTTGTCCAATTTCCCTTTAACTCGCCCAAAGGGATTAAACATTAGACATGTTAAATGTCTTTAAATCTTACCGGAGGTTTCACTTCTAATCTCTATCTTCAACAAATTATATTGCCACCTGCAATTTTAATATTCTAATATTCTAAAGTTTGTTTGTTTCATTAAACGTGTCCATCTCAGGAACTGCTAGTAAGAATTGAACCTTTTATTTTGTGTTAGATAGCCGAAGACTATAAATTATCGCACTACCAGAACTACTACAGGACTACCCAGAAGAGCGGAACAATAAGTTAAATGTCAATAAATCAGCAAATTATCTAGTGCCACTATCGAAATCGGAAAATCTCTCTTCCTCTCTAAATATCTTTAGGTGCAACGGGGATTCAAAGTATGTCACGGACGAAGTTGCGAGACTCGGCTTGTCGTTTCAGATATACACGTAGTGAAAATGTGAAACACAAACGGACGAGGATCCGAATACTTTTCACCTTTCTGTTCTTAAGCAATCTGTTCATGTGAATCTTGTATGTAAACCTTGATCTACCCTGACTCCTTCTAAAATTTATAAATACAAATAAATGGAAGACTGTATCAACTGTATCTATGTTTCAAACGTACT
Source organism: Thumatha senex (assembly GCA_948477245.1). Classification (NCBI taxonomy): domain Eukaryota; kingdom Metazoa; phylum Arthropoda; class Insecta; order Lepidoptera; family Erebidae; genus Thumatha; species Thumatha senex. Next base: position 14,060,752 of record OX419735.1, read on the forward strand.
TCGATGAATGGCTTTTTATGGTAGTATTCGTTTGCATTGAAAATCATTGATGCATGATTGGCAAAAAAGGTTGTCAACCTTAACAATTTATGAAATCCGACCAACTTCGACTCCCCTTTTTCATTTCCTTCAATTCAAAAACTTGCAATTGGAATGTTTTGTAATATGTTTGTGTTTGATGATGCGATAGTCAAATAGACAGGAAATTACATCTCTTAACAGATTATTCCCAGCGAATGCGTTCAAGTGACGTGATGGACTGCGGTTTACATTCGACCATATTTGATTTTGATTTAAATCAATTTCACGATTTGTTATGTTTTCCTTGAGTAAAATGGAAATGTCAGAAAAAAAAATTGACGTATTGATGACACCTTATAAACATATTGAACAGAAAGGAAATGGATTCATTAGTAAAATATTTATTTTGCTATCACATATACGTACGTCCCACCAGATAGACGTTATTATACTTAATATAAAAAGCTGAATAGTTTGTTTGTTTGTTTGGTTGATAGCTCATTTATCGATGAAGGCTATAGGTTATATATCATCACGTTACAACCCAGGAGAGCGGAGCAGTAATCATATATATCAACAAATTGGGAAAATTTTCTTACATAATTGTAAAATTTATAAACGAACGGGATTAAATATGTGCAACGGGAGTTCGATGTATGTTACGGGCGAAGCTGTGGGCTTCAGCTAGTCGTGAATAATACTTGAAATATGGAACACAAATACCAATGCTTAATTTCAAGAAAATTAAGCAATTTTTTATTTTGATTCGGGATAATATAACACAACTCTTCTAAAGAAACTCATAAAATTATTACCTAAATATTTAATAGTAAAGCCTTTTCATAACCAATAATCATAATCAGAGCTCTGGCATTCTTAGAGAATAATGCTTTTATATTTTTATTACACTTTTATTAACTTTTACAAAAATAACAAATCTCTTGAAACTTTTATCGGTCCAATCTTTAAAAATGTTTAAATCATTAAAACTTAGTTGTTCGTGCAGACTTATTTTCACGTAAGATAAAATCATGTACCTACTACTAAATTGAAGCGAAATTACTCTTAGAAACTTATTATTTATGTTATTTGAAATAATTAAGCATTAAATTTGTTAACTAATTTAATATTGTAGTATGTACTAATGAACATAAAAGAGTAAATTGTTAACGACACACGTAATAAAATATTAATTTAATATTAAATACATACATACATTTACATACATACATACATATTGTCACGCCTTTATCCCCGAAGGGGTAGGCAGAGTCATATAAAACGCCCACATTTCACCGTATGCATTTTAGTCCCACGTAACAGGTGGTGCGCCCATTGCCGTGTTGAAATGGACAGGCGCAGGCTGCGGCGACCTGCTGTTGAAATATTTTTAAGCCTTCAACGTGGCTTAACGACTGCCGTTTTTTAATATTAAATGTTGGGCTTTAATTAAGTACCGATGTTGTCAAAGGTAAGCTCTTACTTTGAGATCCTTAGTAAGCTTTCGTAGGGTCTAATTAGTGTTAATCTTAAGATAATAAGCCACGCATTTTACTAATTGCTATAAATTAAAATGCGGTAGTATTTCTCCAACTGTGAATACGTACGCTAGAATATCATGAAAAAAATTATTTGCATTTTGTTTAGCTTTAAAAGGAATCAGAGGGCGATAGATAATATTCAACTTGACATATTGGAGGATGACTGCTAATATTCGTCAAAAGTCTCTGTTCCATAGAATTTCTGGGCTACTTGCCTTTTCTGCCGTCGTCCACATGGAATGTAGAATGTCGTGGTGACCTGTAGTGATAATAATAAAATTTTATTTTATTTTTATCACTACAGTTCACCACGACCGCTGTACCGCTCACTGCGTACAAAATTGTACGCAGTGAGCGGTACTGCAGTCGTGGTCAAACTATCCGTAACAGTTTTTTCAGTCATGATGTTAATAAGTTTCCACTAAAAACTAAGCAAGGAAGTTGCAATGAATCGGAAATCATAAAAGAAAATAGCTTATTTATACAATTGAAGTATAGTTTTTTTTTTATATTGAACAAATATAATTTGTGTATTGTTTACGAATTAACTCGCTTACTCCACCAAATAGATAATTCTTAAATTTTAAAAATGTACTTTTTAAAAGCATTTTGAAACGCCTTATAACAAAAATATCTCATTTTTATCACAAATTGTTTTTCTTTCAAGTTTTAGTCGGATATTAGTAAAAGATACCCATAATATAATAATCGCTGAAAAAATATCCTCTTAATTAAATTTAAAAGAAAGTTCGCATGTCTCGCCGAAGGCTTTTAATTTATACATGGAAAATTTTAACAAGAATGATCTCGGAGCAGAAAATAAAAAAAAAACCAGTTTGAGAAAATATTGACTCTTCCACTAATTATAAGACTAATTAATACCTCTCTGTGGTTTAAGTAACCCTGTTTATTATGATTATCTTAAGTAGGTTTGTTTTTTATTTTTTTAATCGTCGTGTATTTCATAAACTTAAGTAAAAGAAAACATTTTTAAATACAAATTTAGAAATGCTCTAAAAGAAAAAAGATAATCTTTAAAGTAAATCAAACTTACTGATGTATATTTTCAGTCTCATTATGGTAAAAAAAAAGTAATTTGAGAACTATGAATTGAGAACTATTTGAAAAACTTACCATCATCAACCAAGCGTCTGTCCCAGTTGCGTTCATGGCACCCGGCATCCCTATTCCAATTTCTCTCCTCAAGCATTGATTAGTGTTATAATGTTTAGATTACATTCATGTCATTAACTTGATATTTTTGAAGTGAAAACTTCTTTTAGCGCGGTACGCATATTTTTAGATGAGATAAAATCTCCAGACTCGCGACAGCATTACGAGACGCAGCTATAGTGTGTGCATATATGCATGTACATATAGCATACCGCGAACGCATCTAGATAAATAAATTACTTATTAATAAATTTAGTTTTCACTTTTGTCGGCACTCCCGGAGTGCAACCCGTATTTTTTTTATCAATCACGCCTTATCCCTGATGGTTTGGCTGAGGCATATTATACTGCCACATTTCACCGTTTGCATTACTCCGTATTCCCACGCAATAGGTGGTGAGCCCATTCCGTGTTGAAATAGACATACGCTTTTCAAACCCATATAGCCTTCACTTGGCTTAACGACTGTCATGTTACAGGCAACGTTACAGGCAACAGATTACCGTGCCTTCCGAAGCACGGAAACGCTCGTAAATGAAAATATAACAAAGCGGTCACCTATCCGTAACCAACCATAGCGAAAGTTGCTTAGTGCAGTGATCGTTTACAAAACACTGAGTAAGCAGGGCCACGAGCGATATGAATTGAAAAAAAAAATTAATTAAACACAATGTTTATTTCTTTTTAATTTTATACATTTAAGGAAGCAAGACTTGGTATTTGCCATAAAATGTTAATGTGAAAGTTTGCCAACTTCCACCATCAGAAACTAAGCAACGTCGAAAGTAGTGAAGGCGATGTGGCGGAAACTGAGAGAATGATCCAACATTCCTTACTATTTGAACTAGAAAATAACGGGAGTGAATAGTGAGACGGGTGGGGGGTAACATGGCAGTCGTTAAGCGAAGTTGAAGTAGCATTATGGGCGGCTGCTAAAATTTTTCAAGTCGCCCTAAGGCCTTCAACTTGGCTTAACGAATACCATGTTAGTGCATTTTTGTCCCAACTAACAGGTAGTGAGCCTATTGCCGTATATACATGAACTAAGCAATACTTTTTAAGCCGCCAATGAAGCCTCCAGCTTGACTTAATGACTCTCATGCTACTGGGAACCCGAAGCAATGGCTTAACGCGGGAATGGAAATGCCACAAAGCGCCACCCATCTGAGGATCAGCTATAGTGAAAGATGCTTAACGCACTGATCGTTTACAGAATACTGAGTTAGCGGGGCTACGAGCGCTTCCCGAAATTCTTCTTCTTGTGCCATCTTCTTTTGAAGGTCAGTGATCATTCTGGCGATTTGCATCTTCGACATAGCAGCTCGAAAAGGTATAATATCTTACTTACTTATCTATCACGCCTTATCCCCAAAGGGGTGGCAGAGGCATATTATAAGCCCACTTTTTACCGTGTGTACTCCAGTCCCACGTAAGAGGTGCTGAGCCCATTGCCGTGCTGCTATTGTAATTATTCAAGTCGCCCATTAGGCCTTCAACTTGAACCAATGGCACAACTGGCAACCGGAACCAATGGCTTAAAGTGCCTTTCGAAGCACGTAAACACTTGCAAATGTAAATGCTACCAAGTGGTCACCCATCCGTGACCAGCCATAGCGAAAGTTTTTAAGGTTCACTCAGTATCCGTTTACAGAACACTGAGTCCGCGGGACCACGAGCGCTTATAATATCTACTACCTTTTATCTCAAAGCTTTTAGTAGGGGCGACAGGGCTTATTAATCGATTAGATGGGGTTGTTTTACTCAGACTAAGTTTATTCTAGTATATACCAAAATAAGATATATGTTTCATGTACCTAAGGCTTTTTACGATTGTTTCTATGTTTATAATTCTTTAAAAATAGAGGTACTTGACTGTAAATATTTTTAAAATATGTTCACCGATTTCTCAAAATTCTTTTTTTATTCGAAAGAGTATACTCCTGAGGTGGTCCCATTGGCACCAGGTATTCTAATAATGACTTTTTTATTTGAAAGACAGTATCTCCACAGGTCCCTTGCAATTTTGGTCAAGATCTGTTAAACTTTCTCGAAGATAAGAAGGTGAACTCTTCAACTAATACTCGTACGCAATACTTTTTTAGGTATAATTTATTCGTTATTTGAAACAATCTACAATTACAGTTTGATATTATGATTTAGGTTACTATCTTCCGGTCAACTTAGAAAGTAAAAGCAAATCTGAAATTTTTCGTGATGCTATTATATTATGAACAACAAGACAAAAAAAATACGGAAATCTATGTCAATAAATATAAACAAAACATTTTAAACCCCCTGCACCTAAATATACTTATAGTTCAAGGAAAAACCCTTAAAAAGTATGAGTTTTCGAAGAGTCGGGTTCTCTGGAGACCATTCGGGTTAAAGCTTTACGCGTTAAGCACTTAATCCTACGCCAATAATGCCTAACATCATTTTGGAATTATGCTTATACTGCTAGGCTGATATTAATGTAACATAGCTAAAAACCACCGCAAGAAAACTGACTTTTAATATAAAAAATAAATCGCATCAAAACCTGTCTATCGAGATCGACGTTAAACTTAATAACACCTCTGTTTTTGTGTTGGGTGTTAATAAAAGTACTACCTTCATATAAAGCGACACGCGGCGACGCCATGCCGACAGTCGGCCTGGCCTTACCTTACTTACCTTAATAATTAAATTTTACGCATAATATTCATAAACATAGATAGTTTCATAGAAATAAATGTCGTGTCATCAATATGTCAAAATAAAAACCTCATTGAAAACTTTGGGCTTGTGCAATAATTGCCATAAAAGCTTAAAAGACAAACTACTGTATACAATTCCTTATCTTTAAATATTATGTCCATAATCGAAATATTTATGACATTGCATAAAATAAGTAGTATGCAATCAATAAATATTTAATAACCAATACTGAGTTAAACCGAGGCTTAACCAGAGTTACGAACATTGCCGGTTAAGGAGCTCTTTCGGAAATTGCGGCCCTCTAGCGCTTGCCTTGTGATATAAATGGGCTATTGTTAGTCCCAACGGTGGGCATTTATTATTCCAAATCTACCGTTATTTAATGCGCCCTAGATAAATATTATGAATCCTTTTTATGTCCGTGGATACAAAACGTTATATAATTTTGGAGGAATTTTGTAAAAATATACCTTGCAAATAAGGTTTGGCATGAATGATGAGCCTAGTTGTCGAGGATACAAATTAGATCTTACGTTGATTTATTTAGAATACAAATGAATGTTTTCAAAATAGACTAACTAACTAACTATCTTCACGCTGTATCCCTGACGGGGTAATCAGAGAGGACAGATCGCCAGGCTTCGCGATCCATGCATACTTCTTTCGCTTCTTCGAGATTCACCAATCGCTTCATACACGCACGTCTGGGTATCCGAGTACTTTTGACCTTTCCATTTTTGAGCAATCTGCTCACGTGGTCTTCTTATGTAAGTCTCGGCCTACCCTGACTCCTTCTACCCTCTACTTTTGAACAATATATATTCTTCGTCAATCGTTCCTCACTCATTCGTTGGACGTGTCCAAACCAACGGAGCACGCCCTTTTCCAGCTTAACGCTGACACTTTCATTCAAACTTGCCATATTGCGTATCACTTCGTTACGTATTCGGTCGGCTAAAGTTACGCCGCACAATTTTCGAAGTGATCGCATCTCCACAGCATTCAATTTACTTTCATGCTTCTGCTGACATACCCAGGTTTCACTACCGTAAAGCAAAGTTGGCACTAGCACTGCGTTATAAATTGCCATTCGTGCTTCTTTTACGATGCTTTGTCGATTACTACTGCCTCTTTTCGTTTCTCCACACACTTCCACAGCGGCATTTATCATACTATCCCTAAGGTTCTGTCATACACTTTCCACATTCTCACTACTTACATTGACGTCGCCAAGCTTTTCGACTACTCTTTCATTATATTTATCCCTAATGGATGCATCCTGCAGCTCCAGCTTTTGATGCTATAAGTCGGCTCAGGTTCAGGACACTCGGTACGATGACGCCAACCCGCGAACAGACCCTTAATCTTAGTTATGACTAGGTAGTGGTCTGATCCCAGCTCAGCTCCTCGATAAACCCTTGTGTCCATCACCTGTTTACGGAGCCTATTATCCATTAGGAATAGATCTATCATGCTTCTCTTTGACTTACATCTCCTCGTATACATATGAATTTGTTTGTGGTTGAACATTGTGTTCGCCACAAACAAATCCTTTTCCTTACAAAATGCCAGTATTAGCTTGCCAGCGTCGTTCACCCTTTTATCCCCATACTTCCCGAGTACCGACTCAAAACCATCGCGAGCGGTACCCACCCATCCATTCAAGTCTCCACATACTATAAGTCTTTCATTTCCTTCTATCACATTTAGAGCTTCTCTCAAACTCTCCCAGAAGTCCTCTAGCTCACTAGCGTTCGACGAAGATACAGGCGCGTAAGCAGCTACTAGGAAAATCTTCGTCAAACCAAGTTTTACAAGGATCCAGAGGATTCTAGGACCTACCAGTTTGTACTCATACATACCGGAGGCCAATCGCGAGGACAGCAAAATTCCAACCCCCCGACTGCCATGCTCGCTCTCTGGTACTCTAGACCAAAGCGGGAGCTCCAAGACTTCGCTGCCCTTGCGCTTGGTCTCTGTCAAGCACACTGCAGCTAACTTTCTCTCATTCATAACAGCCATCAACTCAATCATATTGTCTGTCATTCCTACCCTAACATTCCACGCAGCTACCCTGCACTCCATCCTCCACTTCCCGCCGTGTCGGGCCGCGCGTGTAGGGTGGCGGTCCCCTACGCCGCTCTGGCACACACTTATCGCACCAGCGGGGATGAACTGGTTATTCGCCCTGGTGGCACTCGTGTTGGAGTAGAATTGCAGCCGTAGCTGGCAGGGATGGCGACGTGCACGCTTCTACTCTTCATCCCCAAATAAACGCTTAAAAAGATGGCAGAGAAGCATACGACCTACCAAGGTGACAGTACTGCTGTTCGAGTTACCGTAATAGATCACAGTCGTTGTAAGAAAAATGGCATTTACTTTGTTTAATAACCAGGAATTCTTTTTTTTTGGCTCGTCTAAATAGTGCCGTACCTCTGATGGAAAGTAGAGACAACAACCTGTGTATACCGCAATATGAGGGCCGCTATCATAATCATAGCGGCCCTCATATTGACGGTCCAGAAATCTGCATTTCACACCTGTCTTAATAGATCCAGGATTGTAAGAGGGAAACACGTGCGCCGGCAGAGAATTCCATTACCTAAAATGTCAATATTTTATTTTTCTTAAATGAAAATAACCTAAAATGCTTCGGACTTATTAAAAAATAATCATTATTTCAATCAATTCACATAGAAGTATTTCTTTTAAGGATAACAGTAGAATGAAAGTGGCTTGCACTAGTATAAAATGTAAAAGTAGGTATGTTGGTGTGTGACAATCTGGGCATTGAAGTAGCCCAAAGACGTTCTTAAAATTGTTGAATATTCTGTACATGCTAGATGATTCTTTTCCACTGCTTATAACCAAACATATTTTCTTAACGCGTCAAACCATTGTCATGACATTCCTTTACATGGGACTAAATAAAAAAGAATATATCGGATTGTCAGTTAAAAAGGCGTATATATGCTTTTGGTGAAAAATACCTATTTCACCCACACTAAAAGTCAGATTCACTTTGACAGTCTTTAAATTAGCGTTGACTAAACTTTTAAAAGTAGAACATGTCAAGAAACGCCTCGTAAAAGTTATGTTATCTACTTTAAGCATTTTTAGTAAGTTAGTATGGGCAGAGCAAACAAAATGTCGGGGAATAACCTTGTTAGTAGTTTGTTCCTCTGTTACGGAGTGCTTTCCTCACCCACAACTTCAATATCCTTAAGTTAGTTTCTAACAAACTCGAAAAAACTCGACTTTTGTCACTTATGTACAATGGCTGGTCATTTGTTATTTAATAATAAATTTATACTTGAAGTTGACAATTTAAAGTTACGATGGCATTATGATATCATAAGAACTTGTGCTAGTTGCATACGAAGCTTCCTGCAAAAGATATTAAACAAGCCGAAGAAACCAGACCAACCAGAGTACACAGGTAAGAAGTGAAACTTCTTTATGGCTTATACAGCTATAATTTTTTTCTTATGCGTCGATAAATAAGTTTCACTTCAAATCAAAATGGCGCGTAACCGAAAAACTTGACGATTTTTTTTACAGCTATATAAATTATATCGTAACGTCGATAACCTAGTTACAAAAAAATTCAGCACATGTAGCCTCACTAACTTAGTGTTCTGTAAACGAAAGCTAAAATGGATGGGGCTAACAGCTGTTAAAATTTTCAAAGTCATGTTACTGGCAACTGGAACAAACGGCTTAACGATTCTTCCAAAGTATGGAAACACTCATATGAAAATGCTACAAACGTCTCAGGACTAACTGTAGTGTAAAATATTTAATTTTATAAAAAGTGGCCATTTATAGAACATTGAACGAAGCGAGACTAATAAAATTTTGCTATTCCTGGCAGTTGGGACAAACGACTTAACGTGTTTTTCGAAGCATGGGAACGCTCATAAATGGATATGCCAAAAACGTCTCAGTAATTACCCACGCGTAAAAGTTGAATATAGTGATCGTTGACAGATCATTGAACAAAGTGGGAATACGAGCGCAATAAAAATAAGTGTGTGTGTACCAGAGTACACAGGTAAGAAGTGAAACTTCTTTACGACATTTCATTCTTCTACTATTTACAACTTCACGAAAATTGGGTAGATAAGGCTTACGCATACGTCGATAAAGAAGTTTCACTTACGTCGATAAAGAGGTTTCACTTCTAAACAGCATGGCGCGTCATACGTCAATAAAGAAGTTTCAATTATGATAAAGAAGTTTCCCTTCAAAACAACATGGCGCGTAACTGAAAAAAGGGACGATTTTTAAACGTCTATAAAATTTCTCTCAACGTCGATAAAGAAGTTTCACTTCAATAATAAAGTCGAAAGTAAAATCTATGCTTAAATTGGTTTGTTATTTATTAACTTGACAGACATCAATATAAGCATCACTTGCTGTAAGCTTCCCACCTCATTACTTCAATTTGACAGGCTAAACAAAAGCTGCTTCCGATCGAATAACGTAACGGAAATCAACACAATATTTATATAATACCAGACAAATTGAAAATTGTTACACGAGAAAACTCACAAGTGCTTTTATCTCATGGGGATATGCGTAAAACAGGCTCCATGGAGTGATTCCAGTACTGAAACATGAAATTATTTTGAGAAGAAAGAGGCACATTATTATTATATTATGTGACTACTTGTCATAATATATCATTCGTTTATAGACATATAGCCTATAGTTTCCCTGGATTAATGGCAACACAAAAGGCTTTTTTTCATTTCAAATACTTCCTAAGACCTACCTCACCTTCAACGTAAAGTATAGATGAAATATCAAGTAAGCATTTTTTCTTAGGGCCGTAAACTGGTGAGCCTACGATGACAGTTGCAGTCAATCTCTGGACATTGCCATGTCTTTCCATCAGGCTGGCGGCGTCATTTTGTCGAGCTAAATACAAAAAAAAGCTCAAGGAACTAATTTATTTATTATATTATAGCGCTCGTGGCCCCGCGGACGTAGTGTTCTGTAAACGATCACTGCGTTAAGAAACTTTCACTATGGCTGGTCCTCGGATGGGTGACCACTTTGTGACATTTATATTTGCGAGCGTTTCCGTGCTTCGGAAGGCACGTTAAATCGTTGGTCCCGGTTGCCAGTAAAATAGCAGTCGTTAAGCCTGGTCGAAGGCCTTATGCGGCTTGAAAAATTTCAACAGCAGGTAGCGACAACCTGCGTCTGTCTATTTCAACACGGCAATGGGCTCACCACCTATTACGTGGGACAGGAATCCACACGGTGAAAATTGGGCATATAATATGCCTCTGCCACCCCTTCGGGGGTAAGGCGTGATGGATATTTATTTATGTTATTTTATTTTTATAATATATTTTTAAAAGACAAATAAAGTTTTAGAAACTTTTATCGTTTTTATCTTAAAATTATTAAAGTTTCGTTTTCATTGTTGTAGAAAATAAAAAGGGAAACATCCAACTGTTTAACAACTTAGACACATAATTTCTCTGAAATGCGTCAGAAGAAAAAGCAGATTTCAGAACAAATGCAGCCAGACATTTTATAAAATTTACTTCAACGTTCATATATTAATAATTTAAGTAATAGTACGGGGGAGGTACCGTTATTTTCACAAGGAATTCGATATCGGCTGATATTCATAACACTAATAGTTCTTTGTGCTTTTATTTGTGCTGTAAGACCACGCTTTTAGCGTTCGTGAAGAAGCGCTCGTGGCCTCAGTGTGCTCAGTGCTGCGGACTCAGTGTTCTATAAACGATTACCTTCACTATGGCTGGTCCTCGGATGGGTGACCACTTTGTTGCATTTACATTTCCGAGCGTTCCCGTGCCTCGGAAGGCAGGTTAAGCCGTTGGGCCCGGTTGCCAGTAACATGGCAGTCGTTAATTCAAGTTGAATGCCTAATGGGCGGCTTGAAAAATTTCAACAGCAGGTAGCCACAACCTGCGTTTATCTATTTCAACACGGCAATGGGCTTACCCACCTATTACGTGAGACAGGAATACACATGGTGAAAAGTGGGCATACAATATGTACCCTCTCTCTACCACCCCTTCGGGGATAAGGCGTGATAGATAAATAAATAAATATATATATAAGACCACGCTTGTAACCAAAATTGACAATTCGAGGTCCTCATACATACATAGTATATACCAATTAACATAGACCTTTGAGTTGTATGGGCGCTTATACAATTTGGAGGTCACATAATTGGCATTATATAACTTTTGGTTCCACCAATACCAGACTGACTGACGGTCAAATCTGTAACTCTTTGGTAAAGAACTATTATGAATATCAGCGGGTTTCAAATTCTTTGTGAAAATTAACTTTATCTACCCTACTATAAGATTAAACACTTAGCTAGAGCCAATTGCCAATTTTTCGTAGCTACTTATTAGTGTTAGTCTAAAGTTAATAAACTACTTACATTTATTAGGTACTAAATTTGTTATGCGGGAGTGAGAAAAACGAAACAGCCTCTAGCTAGCTACTCAAATTACACGTGACCGAGCGAGAGATCAGACTTACCACAAGGCGACTTCAAAATCACGAACAGGATATCCATATAAGTCCCAGATGATGCTAAGTAATTATGTAACGTTGTGACGTCCTTATTTGCCTGGCACTTAGGAATATAAAGACTATTGCATGCCTACTCAACAGCGTGTCTGCTAGACAGGACACCTCTATAAAATTTGAAAACAGAGGAAAGTATTGCACTATACCAAATGCAGAAGAACGCTCTGTTGTCACATTTGCGCGTGAGCTTTAAATGGCGCCAATTGGAGTAATGGGGTCCACTAAGATATCCGGAGCACAAGCGACCTCACATCCCACCGGTGCACCTGTTAACTTATAAACGAGGAAACGACATACAAATTGGAACAGGACACCTCCATAAAATTTGAAAACAAAGGAACGTACTGCACTATACCAAATGCAGAAGAACGCTCTGTTGTCACATTTGAGTGTGAGCTTTAAATGGCGCCAATCGGAGTAAGGGGCTCCACTAAGATATCCGGAGCACAAGCGACCTCACATGCCACCGGTGCACCTGTTAACTAATAAACGAGGAAACGACATACAAATTAGAACAGGACAACTCCATAAAATTTGAAAACAAAGGAACGTACTGCACTATACCAAATGCAGAAGAACGCTCTGTTGTCACATTTGAGTGTGAGCTTTAAATGGCGCCAATCGGAGTAAGGGGCTCCACTAAGATATCCGGAGCACAAGCGACCTCACATGCCACCGGTGCACCTGTTAACTAATAAACGAGGAAACGACATACAAATTGGAACAGGACACCTCCATAAAATTTGAAAACAAAGGAACGTACTGCACTATACCAAATGCAGAAGAACGCTCTGTTGTCACATTTGAGAGTGAGCTTTAATATCCATTCTAACAAATGACGTGAAAACCGACGCCTATATTTGGTGGTTAAAGTTATAGTAACAGTAACAGACGTAATGACGTAATAGTCAACTTGACACTATAATCTACAAACAATAATCAAATAAATTCAATATAAATAATTTAGCATCATTGTAAAATTTTTTTGTCACCGTTTTTGTTTGTGCTAAAGTTAATTTTAACGGAAACTATAACCAAAGTTATGATGCAATGCACCCTTAGACGAAGAAGAAAATCGGCATTATCTTTGCATATATTTATCCTTGGTTTTGAAAAATAATACAGCTTTGCTACTGCCACCTCGATGAATATTAATGAACTACAACCATGAACGTGCACATCGTTGTAGTTTATCAATATTCAATAAGATGGTAGGCAGTCAGTAATTTTTTTAGTGCAGTAATATTGATATTGTATTTTTGTAATAGACCTTACTTTTCAATTCTGTTTAATAAAATATTTTCGTTATACTATAAATTTTAACATAATTTCATTGACTTTCTGAATCGCACTTTGTTAAATGTGGGCGTATAATATGCCCTTTGGGATATGGGCGTAAATAATAATAAGCGTCGCGTAGGTAGTTACTGATAAGTATCCTTTCTATTAAACGTAAGAAAATTCTCATTTTATACATAAAAATATAACAATAAAACTGTAGCAGTGACTCAACTTTAAACGACTAGCCTTCTCCAACCTGTAGAGGTGGAACTTCGTGGTGATTAGAGGACATCGAATAAATAATAATAAAGAGGGCACTCTCACACAAAGTCATAATGTTATTAAAATATTAAAAATTCTACTAATTATGTTATTATTGTTATTGACAGCTTCGGTGGCGCAATGGTAGTGTATCCGACTACCGCGACTGAGGTCCTGGGTTCGAATTCAACAAATGTTTGTATCGGCCTTTGGGTGTTTCCTATGTATGTATTTAGAAATATATAAGTATGTTTATCAGTCGTCTAGATCGTACAAGCTAATTTAGCTTAATTTGGGCTAAACGGCGCTGTGTAAAAAAATGTCCAACAATATTTATTTATTATTTATTTATGTTAAACTTTGCCATAACAAAATTACATTATACAATAATCATTGTTAAAAATTAATAACAAGTAATATTCGTTTGTTAAAAAGCGTAGGCATTAGGTGCTTTGGTAGAGGTTTTGACATTTTTATACATACTCGTAGTACGTACCGTTGTTTTTAAGGCCCTGATGGTGAAAAGGTAGATAGTAGGTAAATAATGCTGGAAGAACAATATACCATCGTTATAGTATTTTACAATAGCGTTTTACATAACTCCAAAGAACAATGTAAATAAATTATGACATCAATTCTAAACAAAATAGTTTACATTATATACATTTAACCTTAAAAAAATACATAACTAAAATATATTATTAAAAAGAGTCCCTTTAGGCAAGGTTCCGAAGATACTGGCATTAAACTATCTAGACAGCAACGAATATAAACTGAGGTACTATTCCTACTCGATCAAAGGCGTAAAACTAGGCAATAATAGGCGCAAACAAATTTATTAGACCTTTTAATGCACCGACTTCTGTTGTTACTGAAAGTAATAAACGGTTCGATATACTAATGTCATAAATTAAATATGTCCACTACTAATAACACAATCTAAATATCCAAAAGTCTACGACAAACTACAAATAAATTTATTAAATGAAAATTTTCAATTACAATTCATATATTACTCAATATGTCAATATCACAGTCCATTAGAATGGTGAACCTACCCTCCGGACCTCATCATCATCTACACTCATACTCGTATCAGAAGAATTGGAATTATGTATTTGTAGCAAAACGTGTTGAGCAGATCGATACGCTCATTCTACCTGAAAATTATTGTTATAAAAACATATCAAAGTTGCAAATGACATAGTCACTTCATACATGATACGGTTTGCATTTGCAGACGGTAATGAGGCGCCATGCAGCTGTCTGTGTCGGAAACTCTCTACCCAGACGTTCAAACCTCATTGAATCGTACGCGCAATTTGCCGATGAAAGCTACAAAGGGTTGACCTTTGTGAAAATGCTCTCGGCTGGTCCTAACAGACTAGTATATTGATAGTAATGAAAATATAACTACGTCTATTATTAATACCCGTCTCTCGCAGAGAAGATCGCAAGGTCGCCGACGGTTATGATTAGTTTAGGTAAGCAGAGATAGACAAAAATTGCATGAATCTCATATATTGAAAGATAGATCATCACTATAGATTTTTGAAGGTAAGAATTTATCTCTATAATTTGCGATTTATGCAATTCTTGTCAGTGTGTAATAAGTATGATACATAGAAAAAGTACTTAATACTCGTAGATATGCGTGAATCTAGGTACGATATTAGTTTGAGTGCCAGCCAAGATTATAAAAAATCTTTTTATCCCCAGATAAATGTTCTTTTTTTAATTAGTAATTACTTTGTCACGTAGTCGTAAGGGACCCCAAAAATATCTACTATGCTCAAGGCGACGACGAAAGCGCCCGGGGTTAGGAGATCAGATGACAGTTCCTACCAACGGTGCCGAAAATAAAAAGCTAAACCGTAGCTTCTCCTAGCATCTAAAACAAGCGGACCCCAGACTTCAAATTCAGGTCGGGTTCGCAAGCAACTAGGAATACTCTAAGATGAAGAAAAACATTACTTTATCACGTACTTTTGATTTTCTGTCACGCCCTTATCCCTGAAGGGGTAGCAGAGGTTTACAATATGCTAATTTTCACCATATGCATTTTTGTCTCTAGTAACAGGCGATGAACTCATTGCCGTGTTGAAGTTGGACAAGTGCAGGTTGTTTCGACCTGCTGAATATTTCAAGTCGCTCATAAATTTACTTAACTACACGCCATGTCACTGGCAACTGGGACCAACAGCTTAACGTGACTTCTGAAGCACAGTAACGCTCGTAAATGGAAATGCTACAAAGCGGTCAGCCATCCGAAGACCAGCTAAAGCGAAAGATGTTTAACGCAGTTATAATCTTCTACAGGACGCGCTTCTGTGGCTTTATGATTTATTATAACGTGGTCTTTATACAAATTAGGTTCGCCCGACTGATTCAAATGAAAGGAAGTAATGAACCTTACACAATAACGTTATGAAAATAATTACGTTGTTAAAAGCCTCTGCCACCCCTTCGGGGATAAGGCGTGATGGATATTTATTTATTTATTTAAATAAAATGTTTAGTTTTGTTTTAAAAAAAATGTGTGTGTACCAGAGAACACAGTAAGAAGTGAAACTTCTTTACGACATATCATTACATGCTTTATATTAGCTTCACCTGTATGTATGTGTGTATCTAACCGACTCCTTTAAATGCGATATTGACCCACTTTAAAAGGCCAGATATCGTTCAATTGTATATTTATCGAGGATCGATGACAATTATACACTAATTTTATAAAATTATTCCATTTCTCTATTTGCAAAATAAGATTTCTGCGGTTTCTTATAACAAGCGTGCACTTTTTTAGTTATTTAAACTATTATGTTATTCTTCTACAATTTACGACTTCACGAAAATTGGGTCGATAAGGCTTACGCATACGTTGATAAAGAAGTTTCATTTACGTCGATAAAGAAGTATATATATATTATTTTGAATATGAAAATAATTACGTGAGAAAATGAAATGTTTACAGTTCTTTTTAAAATAAATTGTTATGCACATAAAATTGTTCGGAGATACGTTACCTGCCCCGTAATTTGGACGTAACGATCCATGCGGCAGTGCACGTTGAAGCATATAGAAGCGGATTAAATTTTTAACGAGTAGTCGTCACACAGGATTTACTCGTCTTTGTTAGTATACTGCCTTTGTTGAAACGCATGTCATGAAATAAAATGGAAAACACGTAATTATTGATTGGATTACAACGTAAAACAGGCAATTAGCAATAGTTATTATTATTTATCTATCACGCCTTATCCCAAGGGGTGGCAGAGGCATATTATAGTCCGTGCTTCGGAAGGCACGTTAAGCCGTTGGTCCCGGTTGGCAGTAGGTAACATGGCAGTCGTTAAGTCAAGTTGAAGGCCTTATGGGCGACTTCAAAAATTTCAACAGCAGGTAGCCACAACCTGCGTCTGTCTATTTCAACACGGCAATGGGTTCACCAGCTATTACGTGGGACAGGAATGCACTCGGTGAAAAGTGGGCATACAATAATTCAAAGAGTTGGAAATGTAGCTATAATATATAGACTGAAAATACATAAGTAATGTGTACCAAACAAAGCTCTCGTAGCCCTGATGAGTCACGAGTTCTGTAAAGGATCACATCATCTAATGCTATGGCATCCATCTATACAAATATTATAAAGAGGAAAGATTTGTATGTAAGTATGTTTGTAAGGAATTGGCTCAAAAAGTACTGGATCGATTATATTAATTCATTCAACATAAGAAAGCTAGATTCTTCGTGTGTAACATAGGATATATCGGATTTTCAAAAAGTTAAGGGTTTCGTTTTGAAATCTCTAACAGGAAAACTTCAGCACGCGGGTGAAGCTGCTGGCATCAGCTAGTATTCCATAATAGTCCTAAGATGGGTGACTGTTTCAGCCATTTCTATTTACGAGTGGTTATGAGATTAGGTAGGCACGTTAAGCAGTTGGTTCTAGTTCTCAGTAACATGGCAATCGTTAGGCTACGTCGAAGTTGTGTAAAAATTCCAAAAATCTCAACAGCAGGGAGTTACAACTTGCGCCTGTCTATTACAACACGGCAATATGTAGTTATTAGAAACACTATACTTTAAGAAAATTTTGTAGAGCTTTCTATACTATAGAAGATTCCTATATGTACTATATTATACAAAAAAAAAGTTAATAGCACTACTCGGTTATAATGTAGCGAAAAAAATCAGTTTGTGTTGCTACGGTTCTGTAAGCAACGGTCATATTTATGAAGTCCTAACAAGTTTTAAAGTGAAATAATATTAAATTGTAAATAGGCCATCAAAAAAAAAAGCCTTCCTAAGTTTCTTGCCGGTTCTTCTCAGGTGGGCCGCGTTCCGAACCGGTGGTCGCTTTAAATATTTTAAATAGGGTATGACATTTTGTAAGCGCCGTTAAAATGGTCTATGCAAAATAAAGATATTTTTATTTTTATTTTATTTTTTAAAAAACATACATTAAGTTTAAAATAGACAATAATATTACTAAAAATATCTGTTTACAACTTTGCTTCTCGAAATAAGCCAGCTCTCATTAATTTACACGGATAAAGGATGACGGTGTAAATTTTAAGAATCTTACCATGACCCGACATTTTTTTAGAAAAGAATATCTTTTATGACTTAATGACACTCAAAACGTCATTTATATAATTTTTAGAATAGAAGGTCACTCACTTTAAGAATTTTCTAAATTACTGACTTATTCAGTCAGTAATTTAGAAAATTTGCTTAATGATTGCAGAAGATTAACTTGTTCA
Source organism: Thumatha senex (assembly GCA_948477245.1). Taxonomy (NCBI): domain Eukaryota; kingdom Metazoa; phylum Arthropoda; class Insecta; order Lepidoptera; family Erebidae; genus Thumatha; species Thumatha senex. The sequence continues at coordinate 14,079,089 of OX419735.1, forward strand.
TAATGAAACTAAATGTCATTATATTTTTTAATAGCAGTGCGAATTTATTAATTGATAAATTTAAAGTGGTATAATTTTCAGTCTTTAGTCTCGCATGCCGCGATTTTTCACTTGACGGGTGAGACGCTTATTGAACTAGACTACTGAGGTCACTCGAATTAATCCACCTGTTCCGTCTTAAGGCGACGATGAACCTGTTCAAAAAATCAAATTTGTGTATAAACTTTTTTGGACCGGTGTACCACCATGAAGCCCGCGGAAATAACTTATGGGTTACGTTCGGGGTTCAACGTCTTCAAGCCGGGCTTGGAGCGAGATTTGATGCAGCAGATGTGGGACCAGTGGGTGTTAAGTAGCGTCTAGTGTGGATTGCGGGAGTCGACCCGCCGGCCAGTGAGAACTGTAGAAACGGTGGTGCCGCTGGCCGCCCGTGGTATAGTACCTACAGGGGCCCAACTAACTATCTCGATCACGCTCGGGGAGTACGGGGGCCCTACCGTCCGGCGAATAGGCTTCCGCCTAACCACACGTCCCCGGACAAAACTAGCACCAACGCTTTGTCATTTACTGCTTGTCACTCGCTGCTCGTATACTCTATGCCGGCGCACGTGTTTTCCTTCTCTTAAAATCCTGGAGAAGCGTGAAAAGGCATCTATTTCTGGGCCGACTTTATGAAGGTCGCTATCGGAGCTCTGCGGGTTGAGATAGCGCCCCTCAATCACGGGTCGTCGTCGTTGTTTACCATCAGGCGGGCAACGCTATTTTGACAAGCCAAATTTAAAAAAAAATAACGTTTGCAGTACCAGGTACGAGTATGATATTCACGCTGCCGATCCTATTACTGTACTGTAATGGATAAAAACAGATTACTAACTCAACCTCACCGCCTGCAACCACAGACCACCCAGAAGGCCTTTAACTTGGTTTAACTACTACCACGTTACTGGCAACCGTTACCAATGGCTCAACATGCCTTCCGAAGCAAGAAGCACTTGTAAGTGGAGACTCCATAAATGGTCACCCAACTCAGGTCATCCCGTAGTATAAGATGCTTAACGCAGTGATTATAAGGCAAACGCTTCAAAATTTACTTAAATGACACCAAAGATTATGAAATAGTCTTTACAACAAGTGTTATCATTCAAGATGTGTAGCAAGTCCCACCAAGTGCCTTCAATCAACAGTATAAACAACACCAAAGAATATTAAGCTACTCCACAACAATTCTGAACCTTAATAAGAACTATCGTCTTACTTTTGCGTAACAAAATTTGCGAGCATAACATTACTCAGCCATATAATCCGACATCTCGGAAGTTAATCTATCTAAGGAAAAACATGAAAATGAACAGAAAATTACCAATGAAGGTCGATGTTCGCGAGTTTCGTTTGTTGTAAAAAAACTTTTAACATTTTATTCTTTTGTAACAAAAATATTAGCGGAATAAAACGTTTTTTGGTGATGAGAAATGAGGAAAATACACGAGTTGTTTAAAGCCTTGTATTTCGGCAGTTGTAAAAAATTCAAAAGTTTTTCTAAAGATTTTGATTTTTTTTTGTATCGTGTATAAATTCTACAATAATGCATAAAAATTTGCCTGACATGTCGATATTTAAAAATAATAAATTTTAAAATTCCACCAGTAGTTCCTGAGATTACCGCGGTCAACCAAACGGCAGTTGTAAAAAATTCTAAAGATTTTGAATTTTTTTTTTATGTATCGCCTATAAATTCTACAATAAAACATAAAAATTTGCCTGAAATGTCGACATACAAAAAGAATAATTTTTCAAATCCGACCAGTTCCTGAGATTAGCGCGTTCAACCAAACAAATTGTTCCGCTTTATAATATTAGTATAGATTTTGAGATTTTCATTCGAAAATTACACACGTTTTGATTTATGTATGGGCTATTGTTGACCCTTGGTCGACATTTGTTGGTCCTAACGTTACTTAATGCGAGTAAAGATCGCAAATGTGATCTAATTTTGAAGGAATTTCATAAAATACGTCTTGCAGAAAAATTATAAGGCAGCTCGAAGAGTGATGAGACTATTTGTTAAAGTACGCACTACAATTGGATGTTATAAAATGATAGTTTGGCCATTCTTAGATTGCGTTTCTTACAGATCGCGATCAAATGGTCGATGTAACTTTGTACTGTCGTACAATTATTTGCGGTAAATTTATAAATATCTTTATTTATCTCATTAACGTGTAATACCATAAAATTGAATATTTTAACCAACTAAAAATAAACGTATTAATTTTGGGTTAAAATTATTATAACTTTTATTTGACAAATATAAAAACAATGTTTTCAAAAACTAACCTAACCACATCAATCTGCGCTGTATCAAGCTGTATCAATATGTCAACTGTATAAAAACTACAAAATAAAGTAGTTTTTGTATATGGAATTAGCAAACTAGAAAATTGTCATAAAACTTTTAGTTTGCTAATTCCATCAATAATACAATCCTTCTCACACGTGTGCAATAAGTACACACACATATTTTTTATTATATTTAACTATATAAAGACCTTCATGTGAACACGCCACGTAATTTACCCCACTGAGCAAATTGCGAGATGGGTTTCGCAAATATAATAATTACAAAGTTTAAATCTACACCGCAGTATCTACTTCAATTAAATTTGAAACATTATGCTCACACAGAAATGTAATTAACAAAACTGTATTAAATGGAAGTAAACATAACAAGTTCTGTTTACAAGGCTCCTTGCAGCGGTCAACTAAACCTTTGCTACATATTATTTTGCCATGATACAGGTACACGAGTAGCACAGGTCTTAGATACACGAAATTTATAAAACTATTTACTGCCCTGTACATAATGCTGAATTTCGTTCAGCAAATCTGCAAGTTTTTGCAAAGTTTGACGTGAGGTGCAAACAAGCAAAGCTAACTATCATTGTGAGGCCGCCTTTATACTAGAAACTGATGTGTGACATTTACTTTTTTAAAGATAAATACTCTTTGACATATTTTTACACAGCACCATCTAGACTAAAGTAAGCTAATATAAGCTTTTGGTATGGGATCTAGACAACTGCCGCATGCATCAGTAAGGATGATTCAGGATAGAATATTCTGTATCACATTTTATACCACTAAGATTGATTCGTACAAACATGCGGCAGTTGTCTTTAAAATATAATAAATGCGAAAGTAACTTTGTCTGTCTGTCTGCCTGATGCGCTTTCACGCTAAAACTACGGAATTGATTATAAATAAAATTTGATACACCACGAGCGTCTGGAGCCCGAGAAAATACATAGGCTTTTTTTTGTTACGGGAACCAGTTCTTGTGGGAAACGGGAACAGGAAAGCTTCATTATGCGGGGCATCAACTGGTATTTAATAAATTAGCTTTACAAATATTTTACTAAGACCTGTAATTCATATAATAATCGTACTATACATAGCTAAATTTAGTGATACGGATACCTGCCAGCCACGATTCATGAACCACTATTGTAACCTTCCTGTTGTAACTTTTCACGGTCTAATTTTAAAAAATAGAGGCTAAATTTAAAATGGTTTCAGAACTTTTACTAGAGGCTGACGTATTCAAAAGCGAAACATTTCGATGTCTTTATGATCCCTCAAGCATAACCCGAATATTGCAGTTAGTAAAAAGCATGTAATTTTGTCAAGAATTGATTGTCCAACCGTTAACGTGTCCACGAAAACCGATATTACAAAATGTTCAACTTCAAACTAATATGACTAGGTAGGAACCCGAACACGAAGTAAAATATTGTTGATATTAATAAAGCAGGCAATTTTCAATCACGATAATCTAATTCAGCCCCTTAACCATCCTTTTCTCCTTCCCCCTCCGTATGGAGAAATTGGGTAGTTCAGTAGTCGGTACAAAGTGATTAATCGCTATGCATACCACGTGCAGGCATACATAGAACGCTCTATTTACGGAAGCTATTAATAACATACTTAGCTCAGATTTATTTTATAGTAAGTTATTTGAGAACAAAGAAAAACAGCTTTATAGAGTTTATTAAGGTGGAGAGGGACAGACTGCCGTACCTCTTTATAAAAAGAGACCACCTGTGACGTATTCCGCTAACAGTACTAGAGATATTGTCTCCCGTTAATAATTTAAAGAAAGTTTGAACACTGTTGTACGTATGCCTTCAATTCATACCATAATTGACTCATCATATGGAATCTGCTTTTGGATGAATGGTTTTGCTTTACTGTTCTTTGTTTTTTTTTGTCGCAGTTAATGCTTTTACACGCCGTCATTCCCACTGCAGGAGCAGTAGGGATGGTGTGTGGGGCTCCCGGCCCTTTATTGGCCATCCTAGCCACTATTTATTTGATCTGACCTTCCAACTATTTAAGGACGCCAGGAGCCATAGCCAATGCACCATTTGTCAATGAACTAGACTTGAATCCCGAAGATATAGCTGTTTCCCCATATCACCTCTAATACTTAGAATACTCCTGTATATAAGTCACGTGCGTCCAGGGGACCGAGTCTGCTATTTCAATCGTGTTGGAATAGAATCGAAATCGACGCTCAATAGATAGCCAAAGGCACAATTTTGACAGTTTTCGTAGTCTACTATTACAACACCTTAAAAATGTCCACCCCACGCAGAAAATTCACTAAGAAGCATCACAAAAGGCTTAGCAATGCTTCTTGTACGTCGATTAACCAATTCTCAATTATTGAACCGCCGATCGTACATAAAGAAAACACTGTGATAAGGAAACAACCATCTTATATTGCATCTCAACCTGACAGGAAAAAAATATGTATCATAAGCTCAAATAACACTAACAAAATTGTCTGTCGCTGAAAGTGTCTTCGAGAGTAGTAATATATGTCACTATATCTCGCCTCAATGTGGTATAATCCATCTCCTTTACAATCTACATCTGAAGCTGGTAGATTATACAAAGGACGACTACTGCATTATTTTTATAGGAGAGGAAGACTTCAAGAAATCGCATAACTACTGTAGATTGATTGTTGATATAAGGAACACGTTACAAAAAATTCAACACACGAATATTATACTTTGTTCGCCTACTTATATCTATAGCTATTGTTCTGTATTATTTAACAGTAGGATAGAATTATTTAATAATCTACTATATCTCGATATACTAACACACAAATATGCAACATTAATAGACACCAATCTGAATATTACTAATGATTATACCATGTTTCTTAAGAGCAGTTGTAGGCTAAATGACCATGGAATGAGAAATATTATGTCAAATATTCACCGTAGTATTTCGCATAGCATGAATCAAAATGTGTCAATAAGGAAAGACAATAAAATTGTGAAAGCGACTACTAAGCCCGAAAACTTAGACTTTTTTCGTCCATAATCAGTTCCATATCATGCACATAAACATTGCTGGTCTTGTAGGTAAATCGGATAGACCCACTGTACATTTACAGGAACTGTTGTTAGGTAAACATATAAATATCGATGTTTTGTGTGTTACGGAGCATTTTATAATGTCTGGGGAGGAATCATTATTAGATTTACCTAATTACAAGCTCTCAACATGCTATTCAAGAAGGCATGACAAACGAGGTGGAGCATGTGCAAAAACCGGTCTAGATTGCAGTGAATTATCTGACATTGCTAAATGCTCTGAGCCCGGTAGTTTTGAATGTTGTGCTCTTAGATTGTTAGAACAGGATATAATAATTCTTTGCATTTATAGAACTCCATATTCAACTAATTTTGACATTTTTTATAAACAACTAGATATAGTTTTGAAAAAGATATGCAATAATAATAAAAATAAAATAATCTTGTGCGGTGACTTCAATATAGACAGGTTGAAAAGAACTAAGCTTGCTACCGAATTTGAATACTTTCTTTTGAGCTATAATCTGAAATTGCAAATAAATGAGATCACAAGACATATTTCTGGAACGTGCATTGATAATTTTGCACACAACATGTCACTGAATGCTGAAGTAATAGACTTCGCTCTGTCCGACCATACGGCACAAATAATAAGAATTAAATTAAAAAGCCGACATCAATTAAAATCGTGGCGCAAAATTATTAGAGATGTGTCTATTGAAAATATAAATAGATTCAACGGTTATCTTAAGTGTTTAAGCTTTTCAGAGGTATATGATACTGAAGATCCAAACAATGCTTATGATGCCTTCATGGAGCTATTTCACCTTATATATAACCTGTGCTTCCCGTTCAAAACCATCACAGTAAGAGCTGAAAAAACTATCAAATGGGTATCCCGTGGTATACGCATCTGCAGTAAAAGACAACGTTATTTACTTTGGAAAAAACGGTTAAAACCTAGTCCTGAAAATAAAAATAATTTTATAAAATATTCTCAACGATTTAGGAAAATTATTAATCTTACACAGAAGTCACAAAATAACTACCTTATTCGAAATTCCAAAAATAAGTGCAAAACGTCATGGCAAATAATTAATAGATGTAAGACTACCCCGGAGCCTATAAAATTTATAAAAACATCTAATATCACAGCACGTGATCCTAAAGAAATTGCTGAATTATTCAACAATTACTTCATTGATAAAATTACAGATATATCTAAGAACTTACTGATTGGAAATTCAAAAAGTATTGAATACGGCACTCATTCACTGTTCATGGCTCCAGTTATCCCACAAGACATAGTGACTATAATAAAAGCTTTAAAAAATAAAAAAAGTGTTGGTTATGATGGCATTTCCACAAAGGTCATCAAAACTTGTAGTGATAGTATTTCTGGTCCACTAACTCATATTATCAACATAAGCTTATCAGCCTTATCAGCTTATATTTCCCGATAGCCTAAAAACAGTAGTTATTAAACCTGTACATAAAAAGAACAGCAAAGATGAAATGTGTAACTATCGCCCAATTGCCTTAATTTGAATTGCCTGAAGCGCTCGTGGCCCCGCGGTCTCAGTGTTCGGTAAACGATCACAGAGGTACGCATCTTTCACTATGGCTGGTCGTCGGATGGGTGACCACTTTGTGGCATTTACATTTGCGAGCGTTTCCGTGCTTCGGAAGGCACGTTAAGCCGTTGGTCCCGGTTGCCAGTAAAATGGCAGTCGTTAAGCTTGGTTGAAGGCCTTATAGGCGGCTTAAAAAAATTTCAACAGCAGGTAGCCACAGCCTGCGTCTGTCTATTTCAACACGGCAATGGGCTCACCACCTATTACGTGGGACAGGAATCCACACGGTGAAAAGTGGGCATATAATATGCCTCTGCCACCCCTTCGGGGATAAGGCGTGATGGATATTTTTTAATTTCAATTTTTTCTAAAATAATAGAGAGACATATTTATAACTCCATTTATTCATTTATAACAAAATTTAATCTACTTTGTGACGAACAATATGGGTTCAGAAAACATAAAAATATTAATATGGCCGTTTTTAACCTTTTAAATACAGTAATGTCAAATATGGATACCAAAGTCCCCATATGTGCGATATACACAGATATGACTAGTGCTTTTGACTATGGAAAACATGACTTACTTTTTGATAAATTAGATGCGTATGGCATAAGAGGAAATGCACTAAATTTAATAAAATCCTATTTGCGAGGTAGAAAACAAGTCACGGAAATTACTCACATTTGCAGAAGTACCAAACGTGAACAGAAATACATATCTTTCTCTAGGATTATTCGATACGGAGTCCCCCAGGGAAGTGTGCTTGGACCTTTACTGTTTTTGCTCTTTATAAATGACTTTCCACGACAAATTGATCATTCTATGGTGATATTCGCCGATGACAGCACAGCTTTAATAAAATGCTTGAATAGAGATAACTATGAAAAAGACATTAACGATACACTTAAAATTATGACAAACTGGTTGACTAGGAATAATCTAATCATTAATATTAATAAAACTAAAATAATGCATTTTTATCAGAGATTAAGACCAATGCAATTGAAAATATCTTATAACAATGAAGTAGTAGAAATGGTTAAAGTGTCAGAATTTTTGGGCATTTTAATAGACTCACAATTGACGTGGAAGGCCCAAGCTGACGTCATCTGTCAGAAACTGAGCAGATATGCTTATGTGCTTTTTAACCTAAAAAATAAAGTTAACACTAAAACAGTGTTAATTGCATATCATGGTCTTGTTATTTCCACGTTAAGGTTTGGAATTATATTCTGGGGCAACTGTAGTGATAGAGAGAATATTTTCAAATCTCAAAAGCGCTGCCTAAGGTCTATGTTTAATTTAAAGAGTACTGACAGTTGTGTACCTATTTTTAAGACACAGAATTTGCTGACTTTCCCCTGTCTTTACATTCTGGAAATTGCTCTCTTTGTCAAGAGTAATGTAGATCTCTTTAAATCGCTTCAGGAAACCCGTGTCAGAACTGTGGCTATGAGATCTCAATACCAAGGTTTACTAAGCACTGGAGGATTACATACTGCTCTACTCGAGAAAAGCGTTTTTGGCATGGCACCTGTAATTTATAATAAAATTCCTACCAGTATTAAGGCACAGTCTCTTGTAATATTTAAAAAGAAACTCATTTTGCTGCTTTTGGAAAAATGTTATTACTCAGTAACAGAGTTTTTGGATGATAAGCTATAGAACCAGCTCCTTTGTTCCAGCTGTTATTTAATACGTGCAGGTCTTATACCTATTTTGAGATTATGTGTGTACTATTTTTTTTTTTTTATATCTAGCTCGCCAAAATGACGCCGTCCGCCTGATGGAAAGCCATGACGACATCTAGCGAATTGAGGGGCACTCTCTTAGTCTACATGACTACTGACAGCGTCCCTCAAGTTGGCGGCCCAATGATGTGCCTCTTCACGCTCCGCTTGAAGAACCCGGGATTGTAAGAGGAAGGAAACACGTGCGCTGGCAGAGCGTTCCAGGTAACTATAGTTCGACAGAGAAACGATCTTTTAAATCGTTCCGTTCTGGCGAAAATTCTTTCCACTGTATGGGAGTGGCACTTCTGCCCAGCACGCGTTGTTCGGGAACGAAAAGGAGAGGGTGGGATTAGGTTGAAGAGCTCTTCAGAACACTCGCAATGGTACATGCGGTAAAATGCAGCCAAGGACGCTATGGTTCTACGCTGCGCCAGCGGCTCAAGGCTTCCTGTTACCTCAGGACAATCTATAATGCGAATAGCACGTCTCTGCATAGCGTCGAGCGCGTCCAGCAAGTACCTCGCGGAATCATCCCAAAGGTGAGAACAGTATTCGACGCAGGGACGAATCTGTGTTTTGTACAACATACATCTCTGCTGCGGCGTGAAAAAACGTCTCACCTTTTTCAGGACTCCTAACTTCCGCGAGGCTAGCCCAATACAGCTCTCTATATAAGATTTGTTACTGAGCTCACGACGAACGTCTATGCCGAGGATGTCTAGATTGTCCTTCATTGGTATTGTAGTGTTCTGAAGAGATGGTAGAGGTAGGAAAGGGGATTTTTTAGCTGTGAACGCACACGCCTGTGTTTTTCGGGCATTGAAATCGACCAGGTTTTCAGAGCCCCATCCGGAAATGCGATTCAGAACCAGGTCGACATCAGTCACAAGTTGCCGTCTTTTTTCCTCAATGTCGGCCCTTCCCACTGCTGGACGGGCAGAATAACTCCCGTGCAACGTGCTATCATCTGCATAGCAATGAATGTTCCCGAAGGACAGCATGTCATTGATATGCAGAAGAAAGAGAGTTGGCGACAATACAGACCCCTGTGGTACCCCGGCATTAACCCGCAAAAAGCAAGAAGCCTGGCCATCACAGAGGACCCGCATACGACGCCCTTGTAAGAAGCTGGCCATCCAGCAGCACAATTGAGGCGGTAGACCATATGCCGGTAGCTTGGAAAGAAGTGACGTATGCCAAACTCTATCGAAGGCTTTGGCAATGTCCAGACTTATAGCCAAGGATTCACCGTGCCTTGCTGCCGTGCCGAACTAATAGTAGAAATATTTAACCAAATGCAATAGTTTGTTTGTACTAACTGCATGGACATATTAAAGTAAACTGTAAACACCTAACTAAATATTTGTATGCCAAACGGGCAGAATGTATCCGAAAACTAAATTATTGTTAGACCACCTTATTGTAATTACCTACATTCTATGCAAATAAAATTATTATTATTATTATTGTCTCTTCTTCACGGGTCTCTTCTATTTTTTTTCTTATGAAGATACCCGGTCTTTTGGCAGGCTTACATGGGGACATATTGGTCCAACACGCAGAGAAATTTTAATCTAATAGGAAATGGGACCCCCACTACAGGCAATCCACGCCCGCCTTATGTAGAAGAACGGTAATGGATCACCTCCAATGGGAGTTAAACTATTGTGAAATGTGCTAACTATGAAATGGGCTATTGGGCTGTGGGTTAAATGGATTGGGTGATTTAAGCTATTGATGAAAACGGCGTCTGCCTTTTTAATATATTATTATCAAAATAGTGGCAGACGGTGACTTGCCAACTCACTAGATGGGCCCCCTATACAATCGCCATAGGCAAAATAAGCCTGTAAGGCGACAGAGGGCAACACCGGTGTGAGCGGCTTGGGGTGTCGAGCGGTGCGGCGCCGGTTTCACCTTCGCGGAACAGGCCCGGAACGGGCTTCTTCGTAGTTATGCCCTTGAAAATGACACTTCCACCCCCGAGCATATAGCTCTGGCTCCCTCCCTCTGACCGGCCAATTAAGGCAAGCCAGAGTTGAGATTTGCTGCACTCCCGGGAGTAGCACTCTCACTGCTCTCCCGTTAGGCCATTAAATCCTAACGGTGCAGAAGGGCAACAAAACTCTAAGGAATCGGGACCGATGTGTAGCCACGCACATTCAGCTCGCCACAAGCTGCCCTGCGGATGTGAGCTTTTCAATAACTTACTGATACATTTTTTGTTGGTATCAGAAAGTGGATAAATCAAAAAGCGAATCTACTATTATTATTATTACAATCGCACTCCAAATTTCTTCTATCGGTCGGCCGATAGAATTCTACTAACTAGTGACGCGCTAGTGGCCGCTAGTCCGTTAAAATTTTGATAGTCTACTAACATTTTCACAGCTAAACACTGCGATTCTGGTTCTATTCTACGGCTTGTCAATAGTAGACTCGGCCCCCAGTAGTACATTAAGTTCATAGTCTAAATTTAGCAAAGTAACTTAGTAAATAAGGTTAGTCTAAATCCAGTCGTAATGAAGACGGGACCGCAAGTACAGCTAAGCTTGGATATAAATACGTCCATCCAGTACACTACAAGTTAGTGTATGGTGGAGTGAGCAGGCTTTAGCTTTAACTGTTTAACCACATTAAGGGCGGCCTGTCACTCAGTTACAGCCGCCACCCGTTTCTGGTAGTTTTGAATTAAGTTATGCCTACTGTGTTTACTAGTGTATGTTTAATATTTAATTACATTACAAGAAGCGCTCGTGGCCCCGCTGACTCAGTGTTTTGTAAACGATCACTGCGTTAAGCAACATTCGCTATACGTGGTCCTTAAATGGGTGACTACTTTGTGGAGTTTACATTTGCGAGCGTTTCCGTGCTTCAGAAGGCACGTTAAGCCGTTAGTCCCGGTTGCCAGCAAAATGGCAGTCGTTAATCCTGGCAGAAGGGATTATGGGCTGCTTTGAAAAAAATTAACAGCAGGTCGCCACAGCCTGCGTCTGTCCATTTCAAACAGGCTCACCACCTGTTACGTGGAACAAAAATGCATACGGTGAAATTTGGGCGTCTAGTATGCCTCTGCCTACCTCATCGGAGGTAAAGGCGTTACACTATGCATGTATGTATGTACATTACAAAAAACATCTTATGTATGTTGAAGAATAAAATTGGAAATTTGCCTTTAAAATAGTAATTATTTCGTTGTATTGTAGCCTAATGTACACTTTACGCTTTTTAGTATTCGTTCCCGTTGGAATACGGGGATAAAATGTGAGCTATATCATTGTCAAGTTTTATAAAAACATTCAGTAGTTTCTTGTGTAAAAGAGACATTACATCCATACATTCTTACAAATTTTCTCATGTACAATATAGCAGTAGTCCAGGAATCTAGGTGACATAACTTAATAAAATTTTATAAAATATACAAGACATAAAATGTAAATTAATGAATAAAAATATAATAAGTTAATTTATTAAGCATATATAATGCAATTCTTCATTAAAATATTTTTTATAAAAGTGTCTTATATATATTTGCCTTTAGTAAAAGCTTCATGTAAACGAAAGACAGAATTCTACAATCTTTTTTTTTATATTTCTGCATATCATGCGGTAAATACACAATTTGTCAGTAAACCGGCGAAAGCTGCGACGATTGTGCGATAGGAGCAATAAGTCAAAAAGAACCCACGGGTGGGTTCGGCCTTATCTAAAATGAGTCGCCCCTGGACACGTTCCCGTGACGACGGGATCAAGAGCACGCACACACATATAAAAAACTTCTTAGATGAGAAATAATGCCTTCTCCTCTCAGAAAAGTGTGAAACAGTGCCAAAATACTGATTACTTATTTTCGTTGGATTAAGCCTCTATTTCTTGGCGCCAAAGTTCCTGTATTAATGTAAGTATCATAAAATTATTTTGTAGAAGGATTTTCTTACAATCAGATTTTGTGTAGTGTTAAATTTCTAAAATAAGTAACTAAAGGGTGGCAGAGGCAAATCATACGCCCACATTTCACCATGTGCATTTTTTGTTCCACGCAATAGGTGGATTAGGTGGTGAGAGCATTGCCGTGTTGAAAAAGTACAAGCGCAGCAATCTGCGCCACAATTGGCGACACAATACTACTGTTACTGTACTGTTGGTCGCCACAATTGGCGACGTGCTGTAGAAGATTTTCAAGACCTTAAACTTGGGTTTACGACTGCCACGTTACTGGCATCCGGAAGTTGGCCTAATAAAGCAATAACCACAACAACACCGTCTAGGGATATTTTGGATTTACTAAATTTACTTGAAATTTATTAAAATAGCATACATCATGTATATATTTTTATAAAGCCCATTTTTCAGACTACACTCCATAATAAAGTAAGTAAAGTTTTTTTTTTGGTTTTTATTTCAGTTTCTTTTTTTAGTTTTATTATACCTGGAAATAGAACTGCATTTCCGTTTTTATAGTTTTTCTAATAGCTAGAGGTAAGCCTTGCCGCCCACTAGGACTCAGTAGGAAATGACAATGACATGTCTGGGCGTCGCGTTACAGACTATATTTGAATTTCGTTGTCCTGTACTATATTGTCAAATTGTTACTGATTCTTGTAAAATAAGAACTGTATGTAGCTAGCTAATACTAGTTGAGCTTGAAGCAATGACCTGGCTTTTCTATATCTATATTATTAATATTATTAAAAGGAAAGCGCTCGTGGCCCCGCTGACTCGGTGTTTTGTAAACGATCACTGCGTTAAGCAAGATTTGCTACAGGTGGTCTGCGGATGGATGACCACCTTGGGGAATTTACATTTGCGAGCGTTTCCGTGCTTCGGAAGGTACGTTAAGCCGTTGGTTCCAGTTGCCAGTAAAATGGCAGTCGTTAAGCCTGGTTGAAGGCTTTTTGGGCGGCTTGAAAAGTTTCAACAGCAGGTCGTCACAGCCTGCGCCTGTCCATTTCATCATGGCAATGGGCTCACCCCCTGTTACGTGTTACAAAAATGCATAAGGTGGAATGTGGGCGTAAAGTATGCCTTTGCCTACCCCTTCGGGGATAAAGGCGTGACAATATGCATGTATGTATCTACATATTTTATGCGTTTATAATTTTTTATTCAAATATAGAAAGAAACGTGGGATAGATGTTGATTATTGGTACTAGCACCTAGTTACGGATTTTTTTAACCGTCATGGTGTTTCTGTTCCACACGAGGTCTGGTCTCCCACCAACACGAATTCCCGCCCAAACCATAATTGTTCCACCGTGGTATGAATGGACTTCCTGAGGATGTTGCAGACGGCTCTCACGACCAGGATTTCGCCAAACTCGTACTCTATGTGTATCGGGATGGAAACCAAACCAGGACTCATCGGTAAACAGCACTACAGAGCAAATGTTCACGAGCCCACTCTAGTCGTCGTCCACGATTTTCTCGGCGTAGTGCTGGAGAACGGAGTGGTCTGCGAGCATGAAGGTCAGCTTCATACAGCCTTCTCCTCGCAGTTTGGTTACTCACAAGCAAGTGCTGTGACTGGATCCTCTGAACCAACCGCATGGCCGTAACATTTGATTGCCTTGTCGCGGCAACTTTCAAAAATCGGTCTTGTCGTTGAGTGGTTATGCGTTTTCCGCCTGGGTGTGGTGTTAATGTGTGTACATTTTGAATAATATAACTAAGTAAATGTTTAAAGTAAAATAAAGCGTCTTATTCAATGTACAAACTACTAGCACCCGCTCCAGCTACACCCGTAGTCGCTAATGAAGCAGTAAATTTGTTCAACTGAAGTTTCTGTACCGCTATGCCATTTCAAAACCGCATCAAATATTATTCACGACGGGTTGGACACTATGAATAATGGAGAGCCAACCCGTGCCCAGATTAATGTCAATGAGATCACGCGCACCCGCTTCCACATTGGATTATTGCGAATAAATGACAAAAATGGGTTCCGATTTAACGTTACCGGCGCGCTTTGGTGGTTTAGAAAATATCGTAATTTTTATGGTGTATTAAAGATGACAAGCGGGTATTAAAATGACGGTTAGATTATAGATATTTGATTCGTTGAACAGTTAGGCTAAAGAGACGTGCTCGTGATCACGTCTATTGCAATATTTTATGCCAAAACGTAAAAAGGCGAGTGAGCAAAGTTTAATAAGTAATATAGTTCAATGGAGACGGCAGTATTTCTGCCAATGCCGACAAACATAAGTCAAGTGATAGCTGCTCCTAGCAGCCAAATAAAGTGGACCCTAAGCTCTAAGTCCCGGTAGACTTTGATAGCAACTATACTAAGGGCCGTATTCCAGAACGTTTCTCAATACTCAAGAAACACTTGAGAGTAGTATTTATAAGGCAAAAACTAGCCTCAAGCGTTTCTTGAGTATTGAGAAACGTTCTGGAATACGGCCCTAAGATCAAGACGGTGAAAGCATTAAGCACTAGTATTGTATAGTGCTTCAGCTCATTACATCTCCGAACAAACAAAAGAGACACTAATACTGCTCGTAATTTTTACTTACAACTTCAAAATCAGTCATATTTTCCCCTCGAAATCTATTAGCTTCCACATCTCCGAAGAAGTGGTCGGTTTACTTAAAATACATTGGCAAGGTAATTATGGTAAAAAGATTGGGTCGCATGGTCCGCAGCAACACAGGTAAACCTCGCCTCATATTTTTCCTCCCTTGTAATTGAATAACAACCCCTGCTGGTTCAGCGGATGCTTCAAAAATATAATTCCATTACCTTCGTATCTCTTCCCATTGCTCCCTTTTTGCATGCAATAGCTCTATTTAAAATATCGAGTTCTAATGTGACCTGATCAGTCTTTTTTTACTATAATAATAATTTAGATTTGTTTTCAATTGACAACCTTCATCAAGCAAATGCGACATTCTGTTACAATAATAGCGCCACGTTATCATGGCCGTTTTGACGTTTGCCTTTTCATGAAGTTTCGTATTAATTTTAATTACATTTTATTTGTAGAAATATGTGAATAGTCGACTACATTAGAGGGTATTTATACTACGGTAGAAAACAGAGTACTTATGTAAAACAAGTAAAATATCATCACTATTGTAATACGTCAAACGGCCGCTAGTATAGTCGCTAGATGCCCAAATTTAAGAGCAAATATTTCAGAGGTTGCAGCTCCGGTAACTTAGTGTTGTATAAATGATAATTGCATC
The DNA here is from genome assembly GCA_948477245.1 of Thumatha senex. Classification (NCBI taxonomy): domain Eukaryota; kingdom Metazoa; phylum Arthropoda; class Insecta; order Lepidoptera; family Erebidae; genus Thumatha; species Thumatha senex. The sequence goes on from OX419735.1 coordinate 14,094,976, forward strand.
TTTCGCAATGGTTGCTCCTCAGATGTGTGACCGTTTTAAGGTACGTTAAGCCGTTTGTCTCCTTCACTAGTAACATGGCAGACATAATACTTCAGAAATTCAATAGCAGGTTGCCACTACTTGTGCCTGTCCATTTCAATACGCCGATGGGCTCATCACCTGATACATGGTACAAAAATGCATATTATGATATGCGGGTGTATGCTAGTAAGTATTTCTTAGTTGGGTCTAGTGGGGAAATGTTGTCTGAGTGAGGTAACTTCTTTCCCATAGGATGCCCCATTTATATGAGATTCAACAGTTTATTCGTACTCATGTACAGGGACACAAATATTTGTTGTACGACACGCCTCAGTCTACTCCCATAGGATATAAGGCATGATTATGGAACTCCATCGGGAAAAGTCCTCTTGAATAAAGACGTACTATTTTCACATGATTTACTGTTAAACCTGATCGGTTTCACCTGACATGCATTTTTAAAACTTAACACATGTTTTATGCATCGAGACTATAAATCAACATTTACATAAAAAAACGTTAAAAAGTAAATAATACCTATAGAATAATACAAGTGTTTTCATTGAAGGTGTGTTGCAAATTCCACCAAGTACTATCAATGAACAATATATATGGAGAATAAGAAATATAAAATCGATTAAAATTCTACCATCAACATTCTACAAACGGCAATTTCATTATTACTTTAACTGTTCCAAAACTCTGAACTCCTTCATATTATACGTAAGATATTTTGATGATATTAACCTAATTATGAAAACTGATGCTTGCTCTCACTGGATGTAATAAAACTGCTACCAATTAGGGAAAACAAGGTAGCAGTGCCGTCGAATTAATTACCTTCATTAACGGTTTAGGGCCGAGGCAAGTTATTAAAGTCATTCTCAGGTAGAAGCCTACCTTGTCACCGGTCCATACAATCGTTTATCGCTTATTTACTTCCTTAGGGGTAGAATATAGCAAAATCCCTTCTTAGCGGAAACCTACGTATTAAAAAGAATCTCCATATGAAGTTAGAACTTTATAACTTTGATAGTTTCAGAGATTTCGTGATCAATGAGTCAGTCAGTGATTTTGCCTTTTATTTATATAGATTTATATATATAAAAGGCAAAATCATCAATATTTAAGTATACTTATAAGTTGGTTTAGGTCCCATAGTAAAGGCTTGTACATTGTTAATCCTCCAACTCCCCTCCCTTCTTTTTTAGTCAATATTACGTTTTAAGACTGCTCATATAATTTTGTTTCGGTTTTTGTTACTGTAATTCATTTTTTATAGGTAAGTAAGGATATTACTCATTTTAATCCTAAAAAAATACGGTAAATTATTGGTGCCTCTCTGTCTGTTTACACTATTAATACTAAAGATATTTCGATGAAAGATAACACTGGAATTGAACACAAAAATTTTATCTAATAACGAGTAAACAATACTTACATAAATATCTAACTAGTGGTTCTGTGAACCGTAGACTTCGGAGTATTTGTTTTTTCTCAAAAAAGAAATTAACATTTCTTTTATTCGTTTAGAACGCTCTTGCCAACCACTACGGGATCATTTCCCCTCCCCTGCCTCCATTTCCCCTAATCGAAAAACCCCCTCGCTAAAAGTTGTTGGCTGCATCAAGGATTGGTCCATGCCTAGTTGCATGCACATCCGATGAAAAATGCAACCTGTAGACTGAATGGACGGACGGACGGACGGTCGGACATCAATAGCATTTTTCCCGTACCAGTGGAGTTAAAATGAAGTATAGAAATGAAGCTTAGAAATACGATAAAACAATAAAGCTTAGAAATGAAGACATTAAAGCCTGAAAACAAGTTCATCAAATAGAATACACATCTTACTAAAGTAAGTCGTCAAAATGAAAAACGAACAGGTACTCAAAGGTGCAATGAACTCGTAAAAATGCCGTCTATAGTAAATGTATAGGAATTCGAAAAAAATATGGCGACACAATTATTGACCTAGGGATCGACGTCATAAAAATAAATGATCAGTTTTATGTCGACGACTCGAGACCAATTTTATGATGTGGGAATTTCAGTAGCCTCGTAGTATTATATTAGATACGTTTATCTGCTACACTTAACAGGGGATGTTCTTGTAATAAATCTACTACACTAAGAACAATATAAATTCTATTTGCGATAATGATGGAATGTACCTATAAGTATATTTGTATTTCCTATATTCTCCATTGAAACTTGTGTGTTTGCATATACTCGTGTTTTTGCATATAATTGTTAACTCGAATTTTGCTCTGCTGTTTTAATGTTTTTTTTTAATAGCTAGTTTATATTAGCAGTCATGTGTTGCTTCAAAATCTATTCTTCAGGGTAATCTGTGGAAAATGTAGTGGGTAGTATATTTGTTAAGTTTATTTGTAAGAATGTAATGTATACTCCAAATGTGCTACTGTTTGTTTTCCCATATTCAATAAATAAATACATAAATAAAAAATTATGGATAAGATAGATTTAAATCATCAGGAGCGCGAAATCCAGTGATAAGCAATATATAACTCTGTTTTTATGCACAGTCGGGTAAACGCTAGAATAGGCGCGCGTTGGTTAGCTTCAAAGACCTTATAAGTTTTAGGCCTTTGGTATAGCTTGTACAATAGGATCACCGTGAGGTGAGGTAGATAGTGGATCTTGTACCACACGGACTGGATGACAAAGGGCGTCTATCGCTGTGCTACATAGCCTGTGACTATAAGTTACATGTATATGTACACCCCAGTTACATGATTGAGTCCTACAATTAATTTGTAGCACCTGCACAGAGACACTCTCTAATATTTGATGCACGATACACCTCAGTCTATTCCCGGCGTGATTATGTAACACCATTTGGGGGTAAATTCAATTAAAATAATCTGCAAGTATGGTAAAACTTCAATTTCATTATTACCCTTACTTACTTATCATTTACGCCTTAATCTCCGAAAGGATGGCAGGGATACCCCTGCCATCCTTTCGGAGATAATAAAAATACATATACATGTACGCACACATTTCACCGTAAGCTTTTTGCAGTTGGTGAGTCCATTGCCGAGTTAAAATTGACAGGAGCAGATTATGGTGACCCGCTGATTTTTTTACCGCTGAAGCGGTAGGCATACTATACGCCCACTTTTCACCGCACTTTTGTCCCACGTAACAGGTGGTGAGCCCATTACCGTGTTGAAAATGGACAGGCGCAGGCTGTGGCAACATGCTGTTGATTTTTTTTAAGCCGCCCATAAGGCCTACAACATAGATGCCATGCCATGTTACTGACAACCGGGACCAAAAGCTTAACGTGCCTTCCGAAGCACGAAAACGCTCGTAAATAGAAATGTCATAAAGTGGTCACCCATCCGAGGATGCCATAGCGAAAGTTGCTTAACGCAGTCGTTTATAAAACACTGAGTTAGCGGAACTACGAGCGTTTCATAATATGTGCTCTGTAATAATATAAATTTGAAGGGAAGTACTGTCAAATACTGATTGTTAGATTGGTAGCGCAGTGGTGAGTGAATGCAACTACCGTAACTGAGGTCTTAAAAAAAAAATTTGCTTCGGAGTTGCCGTGTTTTCCATCTAGTATTATAAAACTGATGGGTTTGTTTGTTTGGTTGAACGCACTTACGTCAAGAACCACTGGTTTTTTAGAAAAAATATTTTATGAGTTGGATAGCCTATTTGTATTATATATATATATATATATATATATATATATATATATATATATATATATATATATATATATATATATATATATATATTTATATTTCTATTTATCTATATATATTCTATCTATATATATATATTTTGAGGACTATAGGAGACTATAGCTTATGTTTTATCTCATTAATCACGCAACTACCCAGGAAAGCGAAGTAATTGTAAATTAAGAAACGACGGGATTAAATGGGTGCTACGGGGGTTCATTCTGTTTTAGTAACCAATTATGAACAGATAAAAAAAATTCCAATTTGGTAGCTAGTTATGAAAACCAGTTACAAAAACTGAAATTTAATTCTGTTTTCGTAGCTAGTAATCAAATAATAAAAATAAACCACTTTCGTAGCTGGTTACGAAAGTTCAGTTACGAATGTGGATGAAATGGATAAGGCAAAGCTGCGGGGCTTATACTATACCGAACACTTTTATACGAATTTATTTAGGATTTAATGACATTATTATTTTTAAACTTTCGCGGTGTATGTATACACATGAAGTCTCAAATTATATTGAAAATACTACTCGGGACTTCACGAAGAAACAAAAATCTAAGATGCTTACATTCAACAAGGTTTCGAACGCGTTGCAGCGCCCGTGGTCGGTTGATGTCATTGTGTGATAATATCCCAAAAAGATATTTCATTTACGAATTGAGTGAAATACAAAGTATTTCGAGCATAATATGACAACAAATTTGATTTCTTCTCGCCGTCATAGCTAAATATTTCACGGTACCGTACAAAAGGGATATGACACACGTTATAAATTGTCTATCCATAGTGCCAGAGAACCGGTTGCGGACACGAAAACATTAAAATGACAAATTGTTCATCGCTGTGATTCCATTTTTCACGACGAAGACGAGTACGACCCACCTAACCTAACGTAGGTACGTATATTAAATCGCGCAATTTAATTTGTGCTAACGATTGGCGAAAAATACGGCACCAGCTTTTTTTTATTTCCTTATTAATTTGCCTTCGGTTGATTTGTGGAAAGTTCAGGGGTTTCTGGTTCAATGTGTACGTAATAACCTGACTTTGTGAAGCTATTTCTTAATTAAAATCGAGGTAATGAAATTTTATTGATAGATTATATAATACTGCGTGGGTATATTGATAGTCATCAATCAGGCTCTGAGATTTTCTCTAATTGAGTTACATAATTAATCGATTTTTATTGCGATGGAGCTCATAGTCTGATTTAAAAAAGAAGTTTAATCTCCAAGAATGACTAATTTTTTTAACTTTAGTACTGGAATTTTCTTAAATTCTTAGTCAATTGTTCCTCACTCATTTGATGGACGTGTCCAAAATAACGGAGCACGCCCTTTTCCAGTTTAAAAATAAGTAATATCTATTATGCGAAAGTAGAAATAGACAGTGGAAGAAGTCAGGGTAAACCGAGACTTACTACGAAAACCACGTGAGCAGATTGCTCAAAAATGAAAAGGTCCGAAGTGCTCGGATACCCAGACGTGCATATGAAACGATTAATTAATCTGCAGGCAGCGAAAGAAGTAAGTATGGATCGCAAAGCCTGGAGATCCTCTCTGACTATACTGTCAGATATCCTTCTCTTATTATCATAGTTATGTATTCCCAGTTGCATCTAAAAACTACCTGTATTTAAATTTTGAGGTTCACTTTATGTAGCCTGCTACTTGCAGCTATTGTTTGGTTTCTGGTTTTCGGCATTGTTAGGAGCGACTGCCATCCAAATTGCCAATTCCATAACATCGGAACCTGCGTCGTTAATTCGTCCGCTAGTCAACACGTTCACCACTAGCACATGAGATCGCTTGGGTTCCCGTGACCTTGGTGGGGTCCCAGTGACCTTACAGCCTTTGTCGAGAATATCAGCGAGCGGGTACGAGCGAACTGTCAACTCAACTCTTATGTCGCTACAGTAATATACGAAACGTCCTCCCCAGAAAGAGAGAGAGATTGATATAAGATAGAAATCTTCACTAACTTATAAATTCCTCTCAACTTTCTTTCACCTCGCCTGATCACACTTTTTGTAACACATTCACCATTTTACTCCAAGCCAAGCGTAAAGAAATTTTACTTCAATAATTTAGAAATCACTACATGAAATAGTACTAATAGATGCCCGTGACTCCGCTAGTGTGGTGCAGTTTTCCCGAACTTCTGAACTTCTCACAATAACTTGTAATTGAATCCAGGTTCAGAGGTTAGTACGAGAGTAACAAACATCTAAAAATCCAAACATGAGAGTCACCGGTCGTCTCTTCCATATTAAGTATATTATAAATTTCAAAGTTTGTGAATAAACGAATGACCTAGGGAATTCGGATGGAATTGTAGAATGGAAATGAATCTTGTGGACTTCGGATTTGTGGATTCGGATGGAATTGTGGAATGAAAATTTTTTTTTTTGTGGAATTCGGATTTGTGGATTCGGATCGAAATGGAATGGAATCTTTGCGGAATTCGGATATTAACGCGATGATCATGTGCTATATTAGCAACAATGCTATCTTAATTTTTTTAATGTTGATTCACATCGGTGTAATTGCAGTCACTTTATTGTCATCATTCAAGCAAGTGTTAGCACCTCAACAATCTTACTGATTTGATCCTACTATGTAATATATGATAGTTTCCAGGTTTTTATATCCCTTCAATAAATAGTTAAACGGGGGTGACAAACACGATACTTGAAAAACATGTAAAAATAAAAGGACACAGTGTAGAAAGTTTTACATGTTTTTTTTTATTCCATTCTTCCCCGATTCGGATTTTCGCTTTGTCCTCAAACTCCTCCCAAACCACTCAACATTTTTTAATCAAATTTGACGCATAATACAACATCTAGCCATAGATGGTTTAGAAAAAATAAAATCGAAAATGGGACGTACTATGAAGAAATAATCACCGAAAGTTCGTGTTCGGCAATGGTAATGGCAAAACGCCTCGGTCCATTTCGACTTACCGGGGACGGCAAGTGCACCTAGTATACTTTTAGTTTTACTTTTATCTTACCATTGAGGTCAGGCATCAAATTGACCAGATTCCACACGGTTCATCATCTTCTTAATTCTTACGTTACCTAGTCACGTCTTTGTCGTCGAAAGAGTAGGCACAGGCATGTACCGCTGATATTTTACCATTGCATTTTGTCCCACGGAACAGGTGCAGCCCATAGTCGAGTTGAAATAAATAGATGCAAGTTGTGGATACCTGCTGGAAATTCGCCCATAAGGTCTTCAACTTGTCTTAACACTGCCATGTTACTAAAAACTGGGACCAACGGCTTAATGTTACTCTTGAAGCACAGAAATATTCGTAATTGGAAAAAACCACAAAGCTATCCGCTTTGTACATATGCGCGTACATTCCGCGTTATACATCTTACACTTGCACTATGTCCGGTCCAGCCATAGCGTAAGATGTATAACGCAGTGATCGCTGACAGATACTCGTAACACACTTAAGCTAATGGGGCTTCGGCTTTGAAATATATAACAATGTCGATACTAATATTTATTAAGAATTAATTTTTGTTTGTTTCTCCTTCTTTTAAGTCTAAAAGGGATTTTTGCAGATCTTGAGAGCGACATTACATAATCTATTTTTCACAAAAATCTTTAATTCTGTGTATATAACACGTTTATGTGATAAACAAAGAGAACTGAGGCACTAGTTTCATAAATGTAGCAAATATACAAGGACAAAATGTAAACATTCACGCATATAATATTGGCTGTGACCCGCAAATTTGCCCACGATGTATTTGTTCAGCATAAATTGGTATTGTTGCGTGTATAATAAATAAGCTATCTTCAATTCAAATATCAGTGGCAATAATACACATATTATTGTAGGGAGCATTGTGAATACACGAGTATTATTCAACTATCAAAATATACTGTTGTGTGTATTGTACTTATAAAATTTCAACAGCAGGTAGCCACAACCTGCGTGTCTATATTTAAACACGGCTCATCATCTATTACATGGGACAGGAATGCACACGATGAATGATCCTGGATTAGAACAAATATTTGTGTAATCCGCAAATGTTTGTTTATGAGATTGAGTACTTACTATGTATCATAAATATATATATATGTATTTAGCAATATTTAAGTACCTATATTTAAAAATTGTCTAGACCTCATAACACAAACTTAATATGGACTTAGCGGTGTGTGAGTGGCCCAAAAAAAAACAGACTTGTTGGTTATTATAAACAGCTTTGTCTGAATTGTAACTGAATACTGTGTACTTTACTAGTACTTCATTTTACTGCTTCTTATGTAAGAACCATTGAATCTCTGTAAACGTTTCTAACATTGTCAATAAAGTAAAAGTAAAATACGGCTCAAACTACCATGCACCATAAATGCGCCGCACTGCCCTAGCAGGAATTTTATAGGATACTCTTTTTAACCTTATTTTTTTAAATTTAGGGTTTATTGTCACTTTCTCAGTATCTTCTCGCTGAATCGCCTGGTTTGCTCTGGTCCTAATACAACATCAGCAAAAATGTTTACGAGTTGGTAGGAGTTGGGCTATAAAAACAACGTAGCTATCAATCTGAAACTGAGAAAGCTAAACACTTAACACAAACGTCAATTGAAGTGACATAAAACAAACGGATTCATGATTGGTCGTCTTATCTGTACCATAAACGAATGCCGTAAAACAATTATTATCAGTCAGCTCTCTGACCCGCATTTGTGAAATACGATTGGCCGAGCGGGTTACTGAGCTTTGAGCGTTTGCTCAGTGAAATTGATGATTGAGTACCTATAAATGAATCATCGACAATGTTCATAACGGTGTGATAACAGTCACATAAAATCGCTTAAATTCAAATCGTTCGTGTAGGTCCCGGCGTGGTCGCGTAGGATTGAATCGCTTAAGCGACAATGTCGTTTCGGTTCGCCTCAAATTACTCGAATGGGTTTTCGATATACCGTCCATTTTATGGTGTGCCCCTTTTAACTTAGAAGCTCCTGCTGCAAATTTTAACCACTAAAAGTAATGGCAACACGTAGTATCAGTTAGGATAGCGTTCAATAGGTACTTGAGAATAAAGTAAGAAGGTGTTATTATAATAACCTTTTTGGAATACCTTTATAAAGCGACACTTAGCTTTTTATAAGGATATAGTTTTTTATATATACGATCGATTATTTTGTTTATAAAACTATACGAAGCGCTCGTGGCCCCGCGGTCTCAGTGTTCTGTAAACGATCACGGAGTTACGCAGCTTTCGCTATGGCTGGTCCTCGGATGAGTGACCGCTTTGTGGTATTTGCATTTGCGAGCGTTTCCGTGCTTCGGAAGGCACGTTAAGCCGTTGGTCCCGGTTGCCAGTAAAATGGCAGACGTTAAGCCTGGTTGAAGGCCTTATGGGCGGCTTGAAAATTTCAACAGCAGGTAGCCACAACCTACGTCTGTCTATTTCAACACGGCAATGGGCTCACCACCTATTACGTGGGACAGGAATCCACACGGTGAAAAGTGGGCATATAATATGCCTCTGCCACCCCTTCGGGGATAAGGCATGATGGATATTTATAAAACTATACCTAGTTATTTGAATTGAAGCGACGATTCAACCACTAGGACTAGACTATTTAACCACTGGACGCGTAATGAACTCAATAAAGTATGAAATTACGTTTAACCAACTTTCTTGCGGGGGTAAACTACACACAATGCTAACTTTTATTCGTTTTTACACACGATCATTAATAGCCAAATTCATAAATGCACGCACGCGCAGTATTATTTATGTTACTCGTGCATGAAGTGTTGTCACTGTCTAACAATCATTAAAAATATTTATTTATTACGCCTTATCCCCGAAGGGGTGGCAGAGGCCCACAAAAAATACAACTGCAAATACAACACATAGAAAAATGTCGGTATGCAATACCAATTTGACTCAATATTAATCGGCTAATTTGAGATGGTAATTCTTTATATAATGTCTATAGAGAACGAACGTATATGAATATAGGCCGATTAAGTTGTTGGTATGATTCATTAATTAATGGCTTTTGGTAAAATTTGTTATGTAAATGAAATAAAATTTTACTTACGAGTGAAAAGAAACATTATTTGTTCGACCTGTATAACTTTTACTTCCGCGAAAACAGAAAAAAAACCATTTCACAGCACATTTCGTATTTTTTTTCTTTATAAATTACCCTTCAAATGTGTACGATAGACTGAGTCCGCGGAACAGCGGCCTAGGTAAAAGATACTTGGCAAATGGCAAGCAGGGTATAGGCGGTAATGGTAAGATATCGCATTCATTGGTTAAATCGTCCTAGGCCAGGGTTGATTGTATATTAATGAGATTTAACTTTTACTCGCGTTATTGCACACTGGTTAATGCCCGTGACTCCTGCTAGCGTAGCGAAGATTTCCCGTATCCCATTTCTTCTACAAGAACATGTCATGGTTCTGGGATAATAAGTAGGTAGCTTATAGCTAGAAAGGATAATACATCATTCTAACAGTCAAATAATTGTTTATATAAGTTCAGTAGATCCCGAGATTACCCTTTACAACCTCGCAAACTAACAAACTTTGCCTTTTTATAATATTTGTATAGATAAGAACATAAGTGAATGCTATTGGACTTATATATACTAAAGAGACCTTAATATTTTTATAATATTTAGGTCAACTTTATAAATCCTGAAGATATTTTTATTTATCTTTGCCCTCCATAATATTGAAATCGACTCCGTGGCCTTTTGACAACCGTCCTACAAGTCTAGGCAAAATCTCATCATCAAAAAAGATCTATAAATAGGTTAGGTACCTACCTAGAGATTTAAAAAAAATTGAAAAACTGAAAATTCTTTTAATTTCTAATATAATTTCAGAACGAAGAAGCCGTAAAAATATCCTCTCCCAAATTTAATTAAAATCATACCAAAACAAGAAAGTTTGGTACAATTTATAAAAACCGGTGTAATAAAATGAAGGGCCATTTTGTTGTTCATTCAGTTCAGTCCTGTGTAAACTCTGATGGCCCGAAAAACTAATATTTTAGCGAGAAGTTTTATTACGTTTGTTATGATATCTCTAGAGTGGAATTGTGCGATAAGTTTCTGGGGATCTGCTTTGAATTTTTTATAAAATTACTTTCTTGACGTCATGTTGGTGCCACAATGAAAAAAGAGATCTTACTATATAGAATAGTAAAATCGATCCAGTCAAAACTATTTTTCTTTTTTTACAATAGTTAAGTGACATAATTAATGCCTGAAATACTTCAATAAAGCAGAAACTGCTACAAAGAAAAACAGTTATTTTGAAATAAATTGTCAAATTAAAATAAAGTAACTGGATCCAACTTTGTAGCTGGTAATAGCTGTTTAATGTCAATCATTTGAGTTTATCCGCAGGAGATGTTGACTTGTTTACTTTGGTTCTGTCTCAAGAATCGATAAAATAACCCAAACATTAAGTTATAACTCAACATTTAACCCTTACGAATTGTATAATTACAATCCATCTGAACGTACAATGCAGTTATCAGGTCCATAACTGATTGGCTCAATAAATTCTGCCACAAACACGAGCAAAACATTAACAATTTCAGATACAGACCTGACAGCGCGCGAATTAATGAACACCGGTCAAAGTGGATTTATTACGGTCCCTAGAGTATGTGCTTCCATCGATTACACTACAGAATTTCTAATTTAAAATAATGCTCTTTGAAGATCCAGTCTACGCAGGAAGTCTTTAATTTTACCAATACTTTTCGCGATGGTCGTGTCTTATGGTTGGTATAGCTGCACAGCATATAATCTACTTTATATAATAAGCACGATAAGTATGAAGCAAAGAAGCGAAGTTGCGTGCGATCGAAGCGAGTTTGTTATAGCTAGAATCGGAAAAAGCCTAGAGTGGGCAAAATATCAGGTCGCATGGTATACGTGTTCATTAGTTAACGGATTTTGTTATCTCATCAGCGATTTTTGATTGGGGGAATATTAGTGACAAAATGTGGTGATTTGCTGTTACTAAAAACTTAAACGATGCCTTGCCAACTTGACTTAAGTAGTACAGATAAAGGAAAAATGTCAAAATATAAAAAAGTAAAACCACCCAATTAACACAGATCTTATAGTTGTATAGGCGCTCATACAATTCGGAGGTCTAGCGTAATTGACTTGTAACTCAAATAACGCACTATTTTTTTATGGAACCGTCGCTCGGTGCACGAGTTCGGCTCGTACTTGACCGGACTTTTTTCTATTTGTTCTCCAAATTATAAAAGAACTAAACGCCAACCGTCAATTCCAAGGTAACCTAACACCAAGAACATATATTTGCGAACTTATTGCAAGAGATAGAATTCTCCCGAAATTCTCTTACACTAGTTAAATAGATACTTTTGAAAAGAAAAGAAATTTAATTAAGGGCTTGAATGGCTACGATTCTCGTCGCTCACTACGAGTACCAAGGTACAAAATTACCGAAACGTGCCCCCATACTAAAAGCATCTTAGTTAGTATTCATAGTTAGTAGAAAATGTTGCTATTCAAATTGAGATATACACTGCATTGAATAGACTCTCCTTGTAGCAGCCAAGTAGACTGGAAACATTATTGTAAATGCCGATTAGAATACCAAATCGGAATGGTCAGAACTTATAGCTTTTATACTACGTGAAATAAGCCACGGCAATAACAGGCAAATTTTAAAATAATTATAGATCATAAACACCTAACAAATAAGTGAGGAACAAGTAACAAAAAATTGTGAAGAAAATTGTATAAGGTACACCAAGACTTACGAGTACATACGAAGACCAAGTGAGCAGCTTGCTCAAAAACGGCAAGTTCAAAAGTACTGGGATACGCAGACGTGCATGTTGCAGGAATCGAAAGAAGTATGCATGGATTGCAAAACCTAGCGAACTGTCCTCTCTGACTACCCCGATAAGAATACAGTGTGAAGATAGTTATAAAAACTAAACAATACAATTAAGATGTTTTAAATACCTTTCAGCCGACAGCGGCATACGTGACAGGGCACTGATTTAACAGGAGTTCGACGTTTTTCGTGACAGAAAGTTGAATAAGGGTGTTCCCTTATTCAACTTTCTGTCACGAAAAACTTCAAACCAGGATCCTGGTTTGAAATTCCAACAACGAAAAGCACCCTCCACCAACACTAGTTGCTTCTAATTCCATCTAGAAGCGTATTTGAATCATATTAGAAACTTGTGTTTTGAAAATACATCGGAAACGCTATTATTTGAAACACAAAATAACTGAAGAATTTTATTCATGTGTGCGGTTTCACCTACGTAGTATTTTTATGTTGAACTTTTCCCCGGGGCCTGAGAGCTCTGATAAAGTTTTCCTCATAACTTTTTTAGTGGTCAATGAATTTGTTTGTTGTCAACTTACTTCTAAGCTATGGGACTATTGAATTTGTCAACATACTTATTACACATACTGTTTTCGTTTAGTGATTTGTAAACGATTCGATTACAAAATTCACTGTACATACATATATACAGTCACGCCTCTATTCCGCAGGGTTAGCCAAAAGCATACAATACTAAAACAATACTAATTTGATTGCCTCGGTGGCGCAGTGGTAGTGTATGCGACTGCCGCAATTGAGGTTCCGGGGTTCGATTCCCAGGTCAGAAAAAATATATGTGTGGTCCACGAATGTTTGTTTCGGAGTTTAGGTGTTTCTTATGTAAAATATGTTTGTATTTAGAAATATATAAATATGTTTATCAGTCGTCTAGATCCCATAACACAAGCTTAATGTATATTAGCTTACTTTGGGCTAGACGGGCGGCGGTGTGTAAAAAAATAAATGTAATGTAATAAATGTCCCACGATATTAGTACTCCCAAATTTCATTGTATGCGTTTTTGTTTCACGTAACAGGTGATCAAAATTAACTGGAACAGGTTGCTACCTGCTGTTGTAACTCTTCAAGCCGCCCATAAGGCTTTTAACATGGCTTAAGAACTGCCATATTACTAGCAACTAGGACCAAGGACTTAACGCACCTTCCGAAGCATGAAAAAAGCCTGTAAATGGAAATGCCAGAAAGCGGTCACTAATTTTAGAACCGACCGATAGCAAAAGATGCTTAATACAGTGATCATCTGCAAAACACTGAAAATGATAGACTCATCAAAATCGTTTAATAAGCTTCATGGTACACTCTTAAGTCTGTCAGCCAGTAATGATCAAATTCATTACATCACTATTTTTGCTTCGGAAGTCTAAAAATCTATTTGAAAACAACATTTTATCGTCTTCCTAAGATCAACGTTTTTTGTCAAAATCCATCTGGCCACTCTCGCCGAATCCCTAATTCGTTTCTTTTACAATACTCTTGGGAAATGAGGGACATCATCCTTAACGTCCTTTGTCAACAAAGAACTAAAAAAAAGAAGTAGGTTATTTTGGTAATGCCATGGCACATAATATTTCAAATACCGAATTCGATAATAATCCGTAATTCTGAGGACTCATTAGTAACATAAAAGAAGCTAGCTGCCCTCGAGATATTCTAGGCAACCTTATCATTGGGTTTTTTTTAATTTATCAAGTATAAGGCTCCGTACATAGCACCGACCAAACGAAAATTAAATCGTAAAAGGCTTTAACAGTTCACCGTAAAAAAATGACAAAAGAACTTCATATGAAGAATCCTCTTTTTATATAAGGTTTCAAGTTTGCTCATAGAATGTGAACCGAACTAATAGAATGTGTACTCGAAGATCTCACTCAACTCTCCCTTTCACAATAGAATTTAATTCCGACCTGAGCATGATATCCGCATGTTTTCATTATATGCTTCATCTGTTTCTGAATGTCAAACTATGTAAGCTATTGTTTGTCCTTGGACTAATAAATAGATAGTATAATGTGCTTTGAGGTATCTCAAAAGAATCGAAAATAATCTGTAAGCTATTCTCGTAACCTCCAAGTGAGTGAAGTATAATATCTTAAAATCCTTTTTTTACACGATCTAATGTAATGTACCGTGTGCATAAACCATAAAATCAGTGATACCCAGTGAAATAAATCTTCATATAAGCGCCCGCACAGCATAAGCTTATTTATTATTTGATAGGCTACAATGCAATTTTTTTTTTAATATGTCTACCTAAATCGGCATATAAACTACACATAATTTAGTGAAGTATATTTGGTGACGAAGACTGACTACATATATTTTATCAGTTGACAGGACATCGTATAATGTCCCTTAAGTACAGTAGTAGAGTATGACAGGGCTATTGTATCACCAATAAAAGATCTTCAGCAACCCCTTTTACATCTTTATTTACAACACAAAACATAATTATCAATCTATATTATTTAACTTACCGATTACTCAAAAGAATCGAAAATAATCTGTAAGCTATTCTCGTAACCTCCAAGTGAGTGAAGTATAATATCTTAAAATCCTTTTTTTACACGATCTAATGTAATGTACCGTGTGCATAAACCATAAAATCAGTGATACCCAGTGAAATAAATCTTCACATAAGCGCCCGCACAGCATAAGCTTATTTATTATTTGATAGGCTACAAAGCAATTTTTTTTTTAATATGTCTATCTAAATCGGCATATGAACTACACATAATTTGGTGAAGTATATTTGGTGACGAAGACTGACTACATATATTTTATCAGTTGACAGGACATCGTATAATGTCCCTTAAGTACAGTAGTAGAGTATGACAGGGCTATTGTATCACCAATAAAAGATCTTCAGCAACCCCTTTTACATCTTTATTTACAACACAAAACATAATTATCAATCTATATTATTTAACTTACCGATTACTCACTCATCTATCAACGCCCAGTTGAAACTCTGGGACCGAGAAACTTGAAATATTTCAGGTAAGCTACCCTTATAATGTAAGCACTCACTATGAAAAGGGTTTTTTTTTCAATTTCACCTCTAAGGGGGTAAAATAGTGAGGTTAAAGTTTATTGAGGTATGTCAAGGTCGAAGCTAGTGTGCAGAAAAATAAACTTTCTACATAACTTGAATTAGACCATCGATGTATCTATTAACATATATAGAACCTCATTTCAATCCGTATTACAGAAAATAGGTATATTAATCAAAATATCTTTAGTAATTGAATTCACGTAGCAAGTCGAAAATATTACGAGTTTACGAGTATAATAAACGGCCATATTAAAGCCAGTGAGGCCATAAGCTCTAAAACGCCTTACTCTTAACTAATAGCATTTTGTGTAATAATATTTCTTAGAAGGTGCACCTGGGAGTAATTCTAATCTTGCCGTGCTGTACTTTGGCGTAGTCCAGACGATGCGTATCTAAATTATGCGCACTTTATACTAGCTAAAGACATGAATGTACACTAAGCTCTTATTACCAACATAAACAACAATCTTCGATACCTATTTTAACTTGTTTTGCGAGTGAACCTTGAAAGAATATCTTCGAGAGTACATGAGATTATTCGCAAGATATTTTATATTAAAGAAGTATGTAGATTAAATACAAAACAAGCGGCCATAAAAATATATTGAATTTTTAGAAACCATTCACTAAATCTTGACACCAAAGGAATGTTTGAAAACTTACTGCTCAAAATATTTTTCATAAGAAATGTTTATAATGTGCAGAGAATGAGGGCTGAGTATTGCGAGTAGAATGAATGATACTGGAAATCATATTTCATTCATCTACCATCTCGTTTCGTACCATAACCAAAACGTCGAGACCCCAATTTTCTTTACATAAATATAATAAATAGATATTTTGAAACATTTTAAGTAACGCCGTGGTGGGGTTACTTAAAATGCCCAAGTTAAGCTAATAAAAACTTGTGCTATGTTATCCAGAAAACTGACAATAATAAAAATCAAAAATAAAAAAACTCAAAAAGAAATCGATTTTTCTCACATTTTAACATTACTTTCATTTTAAATAACATTTCACGTCTAATAAAATTCCAATTACGAATAAATCGAGTAGTAGTAGTATATTTAAAGTGAGTTGTGTAGTATGAAAGGACATTGTTACGTTGCTGTTACCTATCTAATTTTATTTATTAGTTAGTCAATTACATACAACAAAAAAATTAAAAACGGTAGTAAAACGGGGTCCTCCCCTCTTATATTATCGTTCTTAATTTTTTTGTGATATACACACCCTCGATTCGTCAACCCTAACGGCCAACGGTCAAGGATAACCTCTACCAATTGTAACGGAGGAATGACGAACCGAACTCCTTAAGGAAAGATGTAGGATAGGTAAAAGGTAACCTTACAGTAACGTGGAGGGTTGTCAATATTGTGCAATACTCCGCTTTACAACGTGACATTTCGTGGACACGTGTTTTGCCACACACGAGGCATCGAATTTGTAAGTCAATAATATGTATTTCCAAATTTTTGTAACAATAATAACTAGATAGGTAAATAATAATTTATAAAAAAATTATAAATCATATTTTTATTGAAAGAGAATTTAACTAATAGGTAAAACATATTTTTTAGTAAATTTAACACCGCTTTTAAAAATTAAATTAATTTTACTGCCAGTGTGTGCCAGTGTACACTATCTTTAAGTTAAATTTATTGCATATTATTTCGTACAATTTAGTTAGATTTTTTATAAAATTATGTTTTGTTAGTTTTTTTAACTATTGTTTTAAAAGAAACCTACACAATTATTATATTATAGTGTATTGTCGTCGGTCTTTCATAAGTGTGAACTTTCAAATCAATCCATCGTTTTGAAATAGGTAAAAATCAAATTCAACGATACCGTTACATAGATACATAGTAAACTAATGAACCGTATTAAACAGATAGAAATATTATAACAGTCATCACTCCTGAAAAAAATTAACATTCACTTACGAAACATTGTTTACTGAAGTACAAAGTTACTGCGGTTTTATTTACGCGGTTTTGCGTAATATTTTTATGTTGAACTTTCCCCTGGGCCCGAAAGCTCTGATAAACTTTCGCTCATAACTTTTTTTGCTAGTCATTGAATTTGTTTGCACTCTACTACTGAGTTATGAAACTTTGATGAAAACTTATACTTTTTAAGTATACTTATGGTTTCTTTTCGTGACTTAATATTAGATGCAAAATGTTCTACTTTTGAATGTTTTGTAAACCGCATTGAAATATTTTAGCGTAACTGCCAAATAAATAAAAAATTAATAAAAGCTGGTGAACAGCAATTTGGATTATTTTGAAATGGCAGCCAAACACGATAATAATATCAATCGATAGCCAACATCAACGCAAACACAAAATGTAATCATATGGCATCTCGTAAGTGTCACGTCATCACGTGTCGGGTTCAGTCCGAGTCTACGGACTTTAATTGGTCGTGCGTATTAGTGTCTAGCACATAAGACCTTTTTGTTACCACCTCACTTAAAAAGCAACGGATTCAAAATTTCTTCCAAATTTAACATCTAAAATAGACACATTTTATTTTATTAAATTTATTCGGCCCTTTAGACCCACCCCAGTTCCGTGCTTCGGAGGGCACATTAAGCTATTGGTCCCGGTTGCCAATAAAATGGCAGTCGTTAATCCAAGTTGAAGGCCTAATGGGGGGCTTAAAAAATTTCAACATCTGGTCAGCATAGCCTGCGCCTGTCCATTTCAACACGGCAATGGGCTCAACATCTGTTACGTGGGACAAAAATACATACGGTGAAATTTGGGCGTTTAATATGCCTCTGCCTACCCCTTCGGGGATAAAGGCGTGACAATATGTATTTCCATTTCTCAGATTGTATCAGTCAAACTTTATAACGTGACTATTTACTATGTATTTGGGTCTGGGTACACATTGACAGAATATGAAGGGCATAAATAAAAAACTATAATATCTCGATGCAGAACAAAATAAAACAATAACGAACTAAAATAACATAAAAATAAAAAAGTAAAGTAGACAGTATACCTTCTCTTAGAAAAAGTGTAACAAGTGAATTGTGCTCACTTGAGCACAAGGAATGAAATGTCAACCTTGATATCCTCAGAAATGTGATATTTACGAGGTCTGGGCAATTATATGTTAAATATAAATTGCTGTGATCTATTGGCTTATATAAATAAGGAGATTGGCTGCTATTTTGACTTCCCTGTATTTGGGTCTGGGTACATATTGACAGAATATGAAGGGCATAAATAAAAAACTAAAATATCTCAATGCAGAACAAAATGAAACAATAACGAACCAAAATAACATAAAAATAAAAAAGGAAAGTAGACAGTATACCTTCTCTTAGAAAAAGTGTAACAAGTGAATTGTGCTCACTTGAGCACAAGGAATGAAATGTCAACCTTGATATCCTCAGAAATGTGATATTTACGAGGTCTGGGCAATTATATGTTAAATTTAAATTGCTGTGATCTATTGGCTTATATAAATAAGGAGATTGGCTGCTATTTTGCAAAAAAACTACGGTCATCTGGTATTCTACGTTCCACACAATATTCTTCAACGCCCAATTTTAAATTAGAAATAATTTGTTAGGTAAATTAACAACCTTTTATTATTGAATTAACACTTAAACACTGCTAATATTAAGGCTAAGCTGATGGATAGTTATTTGCTACGAGTGCACCCGATTTGCTGGTTTTTTTTATTTCCCTTTTATTGTCACTACAACTATCAACAAATTGCAATACAGAACCTAATTCTTTTTTTTTTTGCAGGTCTTTGGAGAAATAAAATTAGGAATATAATGCTTAACTCCCTTGTGAACAAAGATACACAAATACAAGGAACAAAATTGTATTAGTAATACCATGACATGGTATTTCAAATCTGAAAAGAGATCGTATATCTGAGGGTTCATTAGTAACATTTAAGAGACATATTGACCGTTATATTAAAGGCAAATTCATTATCGTTATAATTAGAGCATTTTTTTTTTTTCATTTTTCAGGCTCCGTACATATATGAACTTATGAACCATACTGACTGAATGAAAATGAAATCGTAAAACCGTTTGACAGCCCACCGTAAAATCATGACAAAAGAACATCATATGAAGAATCCTTTTTGTAAATGAGGTTTCAAGATTTTGTCCATAAAATGTGAACCTAACTAATAATAGTGGTTCTGTGAACCGTAGACTTCGGAGTAATTTTTTTTTATATTATTTTTTAGTTTTGAGCGCTCTTGCCAACCACTACGGGACAATTTCCCCTCCCCTGCCTCCATTTCCCCCCCAATCGAAAAACGCCTTCGCTTAAAGTTGTTGGCTACATCAAGGATTGTCCATGCCAAGTTGTACGCAAATCCGATAGAAAATGCCACCCATAGTTTTAGTTGTAGTGTTCCCGTATTAGTGGAGTTAAAACGGATGGAGTTAAATAATCCTACTAATGTTATAAACTTGAAAGGTAATAATGCTTAGATGTATGATTGTTACCCAATAAATGTAATAAAATGTGTACTTAAAGATCTTACTCAACTCTCTCTTTTGGTTTTGAATAACAATAGAATTTAATTCGGACTCAAGTACGATATCCGTATGTTTCCATTATTCGTTTCATCCGTTTGTGAATGTCAAACTATGTAAGATATTGGTGCTCCTTTGAGTAAAAAACATATCTACTAAATGTTTTTAGTCAAAGGTTTACGCTTTTAGATCTCTCAGAGGAATTTAAAATAATCTGAAAGTTATTTTTGGGTATACGGAAATATGTAATAGATTTTCATAGAGCAGCAATTGAACAAGCTACGAAAAGGAACTTATAAACATTGTTATTTATTATTGCTATTGTAAAAAAACATATTATTTATGAGTAATGTTTTTTCACAATGACTGACTTGTATTGTCTTGAATTATTGACAATTATGCTTATTACTCTGTTCTCCAGAGCAGCGGCTTGATATATTACGAGTACCTCTATCCTGCCTCGACAAATGGACTTTTGAACACAAAAAGAATTTTACAAATTCAACCAGTAGTTTTTGAGATTAGCGCGTTCAACCAAACAAATAAACAAAGATACTCTTCAGGTTTATTTATAAAGATTCACATGAATCGACAAATTTTCTTCATGTGCTTATGTCGTCAAACATCCAAAATAGATATGCTCGGACATAAATATCATAAGAGTAGCTCGAAACCGTCATAAATAGCTTAATTGAGATGAAATACTCACCCCAGAGACCGTAGCCCCAACATAGTGATCAAACTATCTTATAATCTAACCAACACCAATACATAAAGTATACATTCTAAGACTAGCAGACGCCCCGCCAATTCTCCCGCGTATTGCCCGTTTCATGTGGGTATCAAAACTAATATTTAAAGCTGAAGAGTTTGATCGTTAAGCGTAACGCTAATCTCAGGAACTAGTAGTTCGAATTTGAAAAATATTTTTGTTATGGATAGACCATTCATAGAGGAAGGCCTATAGATAGCTATTATCATCACGCTAGTACTCAGAAGAGCAGAGCTGTAATAATAAATGTCTAAGAAATCGGGAACATTTTCATATAATACGTATTGTAGAATGAATAAGCGACGGGATTAAATAGGGTTTCGATGTACGTCAATACGTAATATAATGTAGCTTTAGTTACTTCTTATAATATAAACTATCTGCCACAGAAAGTCCCGTAAAAATCGATTCAGCCGTTTCAGTGCACAGCAACAGCAAACAGACAGACAGGCAAAAATTAACGACGATATTTAATTTACTTTTATCTGCATTTAGTGAAAAGCTGTAAATTTGAAATTACAAACAGACACTTGAATTTTATTTATGTGTATAGATATAAAGCATTCCCACAATTTAAATGGACTTAGTTAATGTACCTTTGCAATGGTTAGAAACTTATAATTGATGTTTATTGCGCTGAACGCAAAGGTGTCTGAACCACACTGTTTGGTCTCTTTAGAATAATAATATTATGGCTCAATACAGGTGTTAGTGGATTAATATCTTTTTATTTATTTATCTATCACGCCTTATCCCCGAGTGGGTGGCAGAGGCATACATATTGTATGCCCACTTTTCAGCATGTATATTCCAGTCCCATGTAATAGGTAGTGAGCCCATTTTCGTGTTGAAATAGACAGACGCAGGTTGTGGCTACCTGCTGTTGAAATTTTTTATAAGTCCTTTAACTTGACTTAACGACTGCCATGTTACTGGCAACCGGGACCAACGGCTTATCTTAATATCTTTTTAATGATTAGATATTTGTAGTCAAGCTTTCTTTGACGTTACAATACTTTGACATCTCTACGACTGCTAGTCGTTAGGTTTAAAATAGTACTAGCTGAAACCCCGTGGCTTCGCCCGTGATTTCAAATCAAAGAATCAGACTACTTCTTAACCGAAACCAGTTTCAAAACCGCAAGTGGTAGTTAAAATTCATGGTGTGCTGAATCGAATGCCGTTTGTCTCTATAATTTATGGTTTCTGAGAAAAGACAGACAGACTGAGCCGTTTTATAAGACTTTTTAAAAACTTTAGGGTTTAGAAACCTGAAAAGTTCAATTAACTAAATTCTCATATTACATCAACATCACGGGTGAGTAAAAATAACAAATTTGTAGCAATTTCAATAATCACCTTGGAACCCAAAACCTAAACGATGCGACGCGTCACCATTTGGCTCGCCATTGAGTTGTTTGGTTGTATGAAAATTATTGAGTAAGCCGCCTCTAACGATTCCTTGCTATGTGTTCTACTATTGCACAATAAAGATATAAATAAATATAAATATCGTTGGGCAACTCACACAACGCCGTCTGCTTCCAAATTAAGCAGAGCTTGTACTATGGTAACCAGGTAACTGATAAACATACTTTTATATTTCTAAATACATACATATTAAAGATAAATAACACCCAGACACAGAATAAACCATCGTGCTCATCACACAAAGTTTTATCCTGGGTAGGAATCGAACCACCTCTTGCGTAGCAGTCGCATACACTCCCAACGCGCCACAGAGGCAGTCAGATGCAGGCAAAGATATTATGTACAATCATCAATCACGCCGTATCCCCGAAGGTTGGGCAGATGCATATTATACGCTCACATTTCACCGTGTGCATTCCTGTCCCACGTAATAAATGGTGAGCTCATTCCCGTTTTGAAATAGACAGACGCCAGTTGTAGCCTACTTGCTGTTGAAATTTTTCAATTCACCCATAAGGCCTTTAACTTGGCTTAACGACTGCCATGTTACTGTTTAAATTGTTATTTAAGGCCAGAGGAAAAGATTCTTTAGAAGATTCTTCTGAGAAGACTAACTTCAAACTTACGTCGACGGCGACAAAAAAAGAAAGAAAATCCTTGCTGTAGATATAAATAGACCAGTTATTAGCGTCTATATTATTGTATGAGAAATGAGTTTTTTTTCGTAAGGAATTCTATGCAACCTTCTACACACGTATACCTTCCATCTGTCTATGGCGATGATATATATGATGTCTCGGGTGAGCCCTCGGAAGAATAACCCAAGGGCTCCCGACAGCGTATGAGATGGGAGTAGGATGTTTAATGCCGTATATTATTAATATTACCAAAAACTTCATGATAAGATCAGCGCTAGTAACCCCGCTAACTCAGTGTTCTGAAAACGATCACTGCGTTAAGCAACTTTCACTATGGCTGGTCTTCGTATGTATGTAGCATTTTTATTTACAGGCGTTACCGTATAATATGCCTTTGCCACCCCATCTGCCATCAAGGCGTGATTGATAAACATAAATATTACTAAAAACTTCTTCTTTATCTTAGCGTCTTTCCAATGACTTCAAAGCGTTCAAATTGGGACCTGGGTCTGCTTTCTTAGTTAGAATTTTCGTTTTTGGTATTGTTGGCACATTTGGCAGTAACTACCGTCGCATCTCAACAGCCAGTCTCATATGTTGGACAAGAAGAAGAGTGCTTGCTGGTGAGGTTGACTTTTACTCCGAAAATAGTATCCACACACTGGGGCCACATCAAGCTCTTTCGGGTACAAAGACTTCGTTACTGAAACCTAATTTCATCAATCACGATTATGTGTTATCGCCTTTCATAAATTACTTTTTACTTATTTTTCTTCGTTATTCTAAATTGAGCATTCACAAAATATGTCCGGAGATTATCTCTTTATCCAATAAATTGAAAGGAAGCTTTTATTAGCACTCCATTCTAGCTTTTAGCTATCAAACGATTTACTTAAGTAAGATGTATTTATTTGCAACTAGTTGACGACCACAGCTCCGCACGCGTGTTGTTTTTTTTTCCTTTCCCGTTTCCCACAGGAACTTGTTTGATAAAAAGTAGCCTATGAGTTATTCTGATGTGTATGCAAAGTGTCAACGAAATTCATTCCGTAGATTTTGCATGAAACATCCATCCATACTTACAAACTTTCGCGTTTAAAATATTAGTAGGATAGAGTCCAATCATTTGCCTCAATAAGTAAAAGTAAATCGCTCAGAGGAAATAAAACGCTTTGGATACTACCTGACAACACTTGCCTAAATATACCTATTGATTATTCCAACATTAACTAATTCTTTAAGAAAGTATAAGTAGGTATCATGTCAATCATTTTCATCTCCAAATTCAGCTTCAAACAAACAAAATGTCGCTATACAAATTACTTGGATAGATTCTAGACTAGTATCGACTATCCAATGAAATATGTATGAAATTCCGTGTAGTTGGTACAAAGGTTGGCCGCTTGCCATCTCCCCGGTAGTGAAAGTCACATTCCCAAGCATGATATAAATTTCAGCTATTGATTTTAAACAGTATCTAGACTATGACTTCAAATAAAGCCATTAACATCGTCTGGAAACTGTAAACCTGAATTAGTTTACGGAGGTACACGGTACCCCATCATTGCTTTCATACTACTATTTTAAATTGTAAAGTGTGTTTGTTTATATTTCTTGCGAGTCGTAAGGAGTAAATGGATTGATTTAATCTTAAAAATGGAAGAAGTTGGACGTCTGGAATTTGGCTTTGCAAATTTTTTGTTTTTTTTTATTTATTTAACAATTCATGTACACAATATCATAATAGAAAGAAGATTATACTAGAGAAACGGTTGATTCTTACGCTTTTAAGTTTACGCGAATGGAACCCACTTAAATTCTCTAGTTTATTACAACCTGTATTAGCCTGGGCCTCTACAAAACCACTGGGAGGTTAGATGGTAGTTGCTCCCAACAATGCGTAAAAATGAAAATTCAAACGATAGGTGCTCCTTACAGCCAAATTACAGTGGACTCCAGTCCGCAAACCAGGATGGGTTCGGAATCTACAGTTATATTTCTATAATGTTCAACAGTGCCAGGAATCGTGGACCTTACCTTAACTCTTCGTCGGCATCAAATTTACTGTGCCGAAAGTTTAAATAAACAAAGTATTATTAGTAAGTATTTAGATACATCTTCAGTTGTACACGCCGAGTGTCTCTTTCTCTTCAATTAATCAACTCTTTGTTACGCAAAATCTCATTTCTGAACTTTCTTTTGTATACAATAAGATTAATCTCCCAAATTACCATCCTATTGCCGAATGAACGCAGCAATATTCTTGCTATTTACAATGTGAGACAGCGAGAGGTGACTCCCGCCAAGATCTTCGAGGATAAAGCTAATCTCGACTGCAAGTACCTTATGAACCATAGATGACAGGTTATTATGGAGGTGCAAATTGAGGAGTGGGTAATGTCAACAAGTGTCGATTATAAGGGTGTAAGCACTGGGCACGATGTGTATGTCATGACAGGACTCTTGTGCTGCAGTTTAGTTTAGACAGTGACGTTATAAACTTTACACTTTATCAATATTGTATGTGAATCAAAATGGATGAAAAGCTAATTGTAAGATGTAAAAGCGGTGCTCTTTTCTTTACCGATATGACGTACCATCTTGACAAGAGATTGAATTTGACTGATCGAAACACGGCTTGATTAAGCTCAGCTCCTCTCCGCTGCGCTTCAGAGGAAACACTTGCCATTTTTCACTACTTTTCATCTCTTTTCCCCGCCCAGGTCCGCATCTGTGGAAACCAGCCATCCGCGTACAGCAGCGTGGCTTAGAAGCAGTACAGTTGTTACATATACATAGGAAGTGACCACGTAATTGACAGTTTAATGAATTCATCGGGCTGTCACTCAGGTCTCACACAGTTCTTCATTGTTATCTAATGAAAGGGATGACCTGAAAAAAAAGACCGGGAAGACTCCGCATTTTTTAATCTCATCGAGTTTTTTACTGATCTCAGAGACCGCAGAACAGATCTAAATGCGAACTTAACGGTTTTACAGTCATTAGTCATACTGATATGATACTATTTGAAAAAAATAGGGGCTTCCAGAATTAATGATACTTTTCATCCACTAGTAAAATTAATATTAATCAAGTACGAGCTACGAGGGACCAAAGTGGTATGTTAATCATGATTATTACGACAAGAATAATGTTGCAGGCTCACTAAACACAGGCTATAAAAGGTAAATTTTAATAACAGGACGTATAGAGATATTGAAATTAAGTGGCGTAAGAGAGATCAATAAGAATGAGTGGAACTTAACTCAATATTGAGTTCCCTAAAGAACTTATTACTCAAAATGTTGTATGTACCATAGTAGAGTAATAAAAAAAAGTTTTTTAACTTTATTTATTTTAGAGCTCAAAGAAATGTAATTTTGTTGATGTTGCATGATACAGAAAAATACACAAAACACACACTAGCAACCTGTTAGGAGTAGATATCAAAGGTACCAAGAACATTTATTATGTTCTACGACTTGACAATTCCTTATGAAATACTGTCATACATTCAAACCGTCGAGCTGCGTCAGTGGTACTCGCTGTTGAATTTACCACAAAGAACTCGTGGGTCTCTATTTCATTACATATGCTTCGATGGACGATGGACGTGCCCGCATCAATGCAGTTGTAAAAGAGACAAAGGAGGTCGCTGACCTTCTGGATTTTCACGATTTGCGTAGTTTAATAATCTAAGCAGTATCCAAGCAACATTAAAATAATTAAAATTTGTAGAAAAACTTTCAAAATAAAAATAAAAGTTCGTATAGCAATGGTTTATAATGTTAGCTATCTAGTCCTGGCAAGTTGCAACAAAACTTGAACTGAGGTGATGTTAAAATCATTTAAAGGTAAAATTTTGCTTACAGGTTGCACAGAAAGAAACAAAGGTTGCCGGTATCCATAATTATAAATACAGACGACAGTCAAGTTCTTGCCGGTTCTTCTCAGGTGGGCCGCGTTCCGAACCGGTGGTCGCTTTAAATATTTTAAATAGTGTATGACATTTTGTAAGCGCCGTTAAAATGGTCTATGCAAAATAAAGATATTTTTATTTTATTTTATTTTATTATTTCAAGTCTCGCCAGTCCAATAAAATAGTTGGTAACAATACATAAGTTTGAAGTGAGAGACGCTGGTCTGGGTAGCGAGTGGTTTAGTCACTGGCATTACTGTTTGAATCTTTTTGGTTGTTCTTCTTAGCAATCAATTCTATTTTACCTCTACTTTGTATTTTTTCTGTATGGGCTCCGCACGCGTGGTGAAGTATTCCCGTAGCCGTTTCCCACAGGGACTTGTTCCCGGGATAAAAAGTAGCCTATGTGTTATTCTGATGTCTTAGCTGTATTATTGTAAAGTTTCATCAAAATCCATACACTAGATTGAGCGTAAAAGAGTAACAAACATCCATCCGTACTTACAATCGTTTATAATATTAGTAGGATGATCATTCTAACCTTGGCTAATTCTATAAGTAAGTATAAGTAGGTATCATGTCAATCATTTTCAACTCCAAATTTGGCTTCAAACAAATAAAAAGTCGCTATAATAAATTACTCGGATAGATTCTAAACTGGTATCGACTATCCAATGAAACATGTATGAAATTCCGTGTAGTTGGTACAAAGGTTGGCTGCTTGGCATCTCCACGGCAGTGAAAGTCACATTCCCAAGCATGATATAAATTTCAGCTATTGATTTTAAACAGTATCTAGACTATGACTTCAAATATTGCTATTAACATCGTCTGGAAACTGTACACCTGAATTAGTTTACACGTTTAGGAGGTACATGGTACCCCATCCTTGCTTTCATACTACTATTTAAAATTGCAAAGTGTGTTTGTTTATATTTGATTTTTGTGATTGAGATGAGATTGACTTAATTTTAAAAATGGAAGACTTTGTACGTCTGGAATTTAGATTTGCAAATTTTTTTACTGGAGAATCGATTTATTCTTACATTTTAAAGTTTTCGTGAATGGAACCCACTTAAATTCTCTAGATAGTTTAAGGAAAATAAAGAAAGTTAGTTGGTTATTAGAATTTAGAATAGTACTGTTACTATTCTAAATTCTCTGGAACTAACTAACTAACTGACTTTTCTGGAACAATTTTATTGAACCCTGCCTTGTACTGTTACAAGGCAGGGTTCGATAAAATGGTTACAGAAAATTATATAGGGTAAAAGTTAGCAAGTCTTGGAAGTCCCTGCGTGCCTGAGATGGAAGGAAAACTTAGCTTGCAGTAGAAGGCAGCGGCGTATTAGGCGCGGCGCAGGTGCTGCCGGACACAACGGCGTGCGAAAACGCGAAGACGAAGGTAGGCAGTAGAATAGGAGATAAGATCCTGTGAACAAACGAATAGGTCAGTATATAGTTATTATATACCGAGCAGGACACAGACGAACTTCCTCTTAAACTTGAGCTCACCCGGATTATGCAACGATGAGCGTCACGAAATAAAGAGGTTGATGCCCTTAGAGCAAACCGTTTTATTTAGTCACTACCCACACCCCTTCTCTGTCGACTAGTGAGAGTGAGAGACAAATTCCATAGTGTTGGGAACAGAGTGACCTCACCAGTCAACAAAGAAAATCGAGTCATCAAAAATGTTTAATTGTAAGCATTGTTACAATCACAAAATACCGAGAGAGGAAAATACTAGTGATGCTCGTCAATAAAAATCGTTGATAGGATGTGGCGGTTGGGCGCTTCTGATACACCAAGATCTTCAGAGCCCATGTAACCTCCCGTGCAAACGACCTATGGACGAGGCTACGAACCCAGACACATTTATGAAATTGGGAGGTTAGATGGTAGTCGCTCTCAACAATACATAAAATGAAAATCCAATCGATAGGTGTTCCTTACAGCCAAATTACAATTGACTCCAGTTTCTAAACCCAAGATGGGTTTGGAATCTACAGTTGTTACTCAACCACTTTTAACGCCAGGAACCATGGACCTTAACTCTGCGTCGCCATTAAATTTACTGTGCAGAAAGTTTAAATAAATAAACTATTATCAGTAAGTATTGAGTGCACAACTGAAGATAGAAGTATCTTCAGTTGTGCACGCCTAGTGTCTCTTTCTCTTCAATCAATCAACTCTTTGTTGTGCAAAATCTCATTACTGAACATTATTTTGTATACAATAAGATTAATCTCCCAAATTACCATCCTATTGCTGAATGAACGCAGTAATATTTTTGTTATTTACAATGTGAGACAGTGAGAGATGACTCCCACGTCATCCACCAAGATCTTTGGGGACAAAGCTAATCTCGACTGCAAGTGTACCTTATGAACCATTGATGAGGTTATTATGGAGGTGCAAATAGAGGGGTGGGTAGTGTCGACAGGAGTCAATGATATGGGTGTATTATCACTGGACACGAAGTGTAGTGTAGACATATCATGACAGGACTCGTGTGATGAATTTAATTTTTACAGTGACGTTATAAACTTCACACTTTATCAATATTTTATTTGAATCAAAATGGCTTAGAATCAGTACAGTTTCTACATGTACGTAGGAAGTGATCACATAATTGACAGTTTAATAAATACATAGACAACTATTGGAGTAAGTTCTTCAGGCAGTCACTCAGGGTACTTGACAATTCTTTATTGTTATCTAATGAAAAGGATGACCTGAGAACCTTCCTTACTTTTGAAGCTCATCGAGTCTCTCACTAATCTCAGAGATCGCAGAACAGATCTATATGCGAACTTAATGGTTTTATAGTAATTAGCTATAAAACTGCGATGATGAATAATAAGTATATATTATGCTAACAAAAACATTGAAAACTTGCTAAAACATTGTAAACTTGCACGTGAACGAAGCCGCGGGTTCACCTAGATCTGTAACATATTAATTTAAATAACAGAAGGGAAATAGGCTACAAAACGAAAACTCACACGAACTCAGGATTAATTTTCAAATAATAATACTTACTGATCAATAATTTGGAAAAAAAGGGGCTTCCATAATTGATGATTATTTTTATCCACTTGTAAAATTAATATTAATCAAGTACGAGCTACGAGAGACCTAAGTGGTATGTTAATCATGATTATTACGACTAGAATAATGTTGCAGGCTCACTAAACACAGGCTATAAAAGGTAAATTTTAATAACAGGACGTAAAGAGAAATTTGAAATTAAGTGGAGTAAGAAAGATCAATAGGAATGAGTGGAACTAACTCAATATTGAGTTCCCTAGATAACTTATTACTCAAAATGTTGTATGTTACGTAGTAGAGTAATAATTAACTAAAAAAACTAACTAACTAACTATCTTCACGCTGTATCCCTGACGGGGTAGTCAGAGAGGACAGATCGCCAGGCTTCGCGATCCATGCATACTTCTTTCGCTTCTTCGAGATTCATCAATCGCTTCATACACGCACGTCTGGGTATCCGAGTACTTTTGACCTTTCCGTTTTTGAGCAATCTGCTTACGTGGTCTTCTTGTGTAAGTCTCGGCCTACCCTGACTCCTTTACCCTCTACTTTTGAACAATATATATTCTTCGTCAATCGTTCCTCACTCATTCGTTGGACGTGTCCAAACCAACGGAGCACGCCCTTTTCCAGCTTAACGCTGACACTTTCATTTAAACCTGCCATATTGCGTATCACTTCGTTACGTATTCGGTCGGCCAAGGTAACGCCGCACAATTTTCGAAGTGAGTAATAATTATATTGCTTTATTTAACTTTATTTATTTTAGAGGACAAAGAAATGTAATTTTGTTGATGTTGCAACATAATGTACCTATACGGAAAAATATACAATTGCAAAAAATATGCAACCTGATAGGAGTAGATATCAAAGGTACCAAGAACATTTACTCGAACTGAGGAGTTGTTAAAATTATTTAAAGGTAAAATTTTGCTTACAGGTTGCACAGAAAGAAACAAAGGTTGCCGGTCCATCATCATCATCCGAGCGTCTGTCCCAGTTGCGTCTCGCGACGCCCGGGGTCCGCTGTCCTACATTTTCTCCTCCACTTCGCACGATCGTCGGCATCCCCTGTAGTGAGACCATTGGCACGCATGTCATCCCTTACGACGTCAAGCCAGCACTTCTTGGATCTTCCCCTCTTACCGGGACCCGGCGGGGCTGACATGGCCAGACAGTTGTTTCCTACGTAGCCCGGCGGTTGCCGCAAGACGTGACCATACCAACGAAGGCGACACTCTTGCAACTTGTCTGCAATGTCACGGACGTGAAGGCTGCCGCGGATGCGAGAATTCCTCACGCGGTCCAACCGCGTGACTCCGTGACTCCATCGGGTCCGACAGCTTTCTGATTCGTCATGCGGCGAAGCGCAGTCAGGACTTCTCCAGGCGTTACCGGTGGCACTAGTCCCTGATTCGGAGGGAGATGCGGAGGCTGCACCTCTTTGTGCTGTTTATTAAGCAGCTCGTGAAAATACGAGCGCCGCTTACCGCGAAGACTTCGCCCTGGTTGCCCTCAGGGACTTTTACTCAGCGACACTTGGATATATCCTGTGCCGCTTTGACCCTGGAACTTGAACAAGGTTGCCGGTATCCATAATTATAAATACAGACGACAGTCAAGTCTCGCCAGTCCAATAAAATAGTTGATAACAATGCATAAGTTTGAAGTGAGAGACGCTGGTCTGGGTAGCGAGTGGTTCAGTGACTGGCATTACTGTTTGAATCTTTTTGGTTGTTCTTCATAGCAATCTATTCTATTTTACCTATACTTTGTTTTTTTTTTTGTATGGGCTATAATTACAGTTCTTTTTGACCTTTTTTATGTAGCAAACGTGCAAATGTAGCCACGTGCCTAACTTAATGCATCGAATTACTCTACAAACAGGAAAGGTTTCTCGTAATTAAAATTATTTATAAAATCTTCTTAAAATTCCATAAGTATTAATTTTCCTTCTGTACGTGGAAAGTCTCTCATTATGAGCCGTCTTAAGCGTGAGCAAGTGGGACGCCAACGCTGCTTTCTTCGAATAGGTCAAGCTCGAGAAAAAAGCGGCGAAGAGGGTACGGGAGGGAACTCTAACAACCCAGATCCGCAGTCTGCGGTGAGGACGCTGCAGTTTTGTCTTAGCCCAAGATTAACGGCCTTTATTTTTTTTCAATGGGCAAATCAACTTTCAAAGAAGCGGGATAACACCCGAACCAACCTGATCTTTGATTGTCTCGATTGTTAGCTTAGAATTATTTTTTTATTAGAAGGATTTATAAATATAGTAAATATGTCTGTATAATCATCTTTATAATATATGTAATCTAGTAATAATAATGTGGTTGATATTTAATCTGACAAACTAGAAGTATCGAACTCAGACTGGCAACATTTTAACCCCACTTGCTTATCAAGTTATAAAAGAACGAGCACGAGCTTGGTTCGGCCTTCTTGTTTCGGCAACCATAGAGTGAGCATCACATATTGTAATAGAAATAGTGATAATATGCTACTGTGCATAATATAAATGTGTTTATTATGTGTATCAATAGACTAAATAAAAGTGAAAGTGTTAAACAACTATTTTATTGAAGAGACCTCTGATACGATGGAACTGCTCCACCCGCTTTGTTGGAGCAATTCTAAGTAACTAGTAATTATATTTACTGTCTAGTTACTATGCCTAGGTAAAATTCATAACACTGTCAAATAATAAAAACCCCGTATATACATACAGACGTCAGGAGGCGACTTTATTTTATTTATTTTACTTGACTGCCTCTGTGGCGCGGTGGGAGTGCATCCGACTGCTACGCAAGAGGTCGTGGGTTCGATTCCCACCCAGGATAAAACTTTGTGTGATGAGCACGATGGTTTATTCTGTGTCTGGGTGTTATTTATCTATAATATGTATGTATTTAGAAATATATAAGTATGTTTATCAGTTATCTAGATCCCATAACACAAGCTAATATTAGCTTACTTTGGGCTAGATGGCGCTGTGTGAAAAGTGTCCCACAATATTTATTTATTTACAATATTTATACTATATAAATGATAAATAGATGGAAATTGATAAAACATATAATATACTGTATTTCGTCCCGAAATTTTACAAACACGTTAGAATCAAATGACAAAACTTTTCCCTCTCAAAGAGTTCGTCTTCTATAGTATTTTATAGCAGTCGAGATCTTTTTGTAATGTATAAGGGTAAAGTTCACACGCTAACTGTGGAAACTCAAACTTTGACATAAATCTATGCCATCAATCCTTTTAAGAGCACTTTTCTATTGCCTGGGGATCTTTTGATTTAGGTATGTTTCTTTTTAACAAATTTAATAGCTGTCTGAAGTATGGAATTTAGACAATTGATTAACATACTTATATCACAGTATAAACAGAAAACTACATGATCTTTTGGCTGTGTTTATATATTGCAAAATACGTGGGTAGGTATTTTGCAATATAAGGCACAGCCAAACGATCAAGTAGTTTTAGTTCCTAGGAACACCTAATTTCCGAAACAAACATTTGCGGATCACACAAATATGTGTTCTAATCCGGGAATCCGGACCTAAGTGTGTTAATCATATCTAAACTATTACACACGGACCCGAAAAACGTTGTTTTTCTATATAAATATTGTGGAGACGGATTACGTAATATCCTTCGTTTCTCCTTTTTTTGTACCTACTAAAATATTATTTATTTATTTTATTTATCTATCACGCCTTATCCCCGAAGGGGTGGCAGAGGCATATTATATGATCAGATTTTTACCATATGAATTCCTGTCCCACGTAATAGGTGGTGATCGGACATATGTTGAAATAGACAGACAGAGGTTGTGGATACAAATGTAAATTCCACAAAGTGTTGTGGTCACCTATTCAAGGACCACGTACAGCGAATGTTGCTTAACGCGATGATCGTTTACAGAACACTGAGTTCGCGGGGCCACGAGCGCTTCTAATAATAATATTAATCGATTTTATTATTGACACTGAATTAAAAATGTTTCTAACCCATAACGACTTTAAATTTAACGAGTTTTATGCACTTCTTTCTCGTAGGAAGGACACACAGGACACATGACAGGACTATTAGCGGGACTACGAAGTCCCGCTAATAGTCCTGTGAATAATCACTGCGTTAAACATCTTTAGGTATGGCTGGCAGATGGATGGCATTGCCCTATACGACTGTTTGCGTTTTTCCGAAAGCACTGTATGCCTTAGGACAGGTCATGGCAGCCGTTAGGTCAAGTTGAATTTATTTATTAATCTATCACGCCTTATCCCCGAAAGGGTGGCAGAGGCATATTATATGCCCACTTTTCACCGTGTGGATTCCTGTCCCACGTAATAGGTGGTGAGCCCATTGCCGTGTTGAAATAGACAGACGCAGGTTGTGGCTACCTGCTGTTGAAATTTTTCAAGCCGCCCATAAGGCCTTCAACCAGGCTTCAGGTCACCCATCCGACGACCAGCCATAGTGAAAATTGCGTACCTCAGTGATCGTTTACCGAACACTGAGACCGCGGGGCCACGAGCGCTTCATCTATATATATAAAAGGCAAAATCACTGACTGACTCATTGATCACGAAATCTCTGAAACTACCAAAGCTATGAAGCTCAAACTTCGCATGGAGATTCTTCTTAATACCCCTAGGGAAGTAAATAAGCGATAAACGGTTGTATGGAAGTTCGTCATTTTCAAAGTTAGAAACATGAATTTATGTACACCTGTTTTTAGTTACAAATAAATGGGTACGTGTATCGCGGTTTTTCAAAATTTTACCTATAAGGGAGTAAACAAGGGTTGGAAGTTTATATGGTAAATTCTTCATTTTCAAACATAGCATCACCGAATTTTATATACC
Organism: Thumatha senex; assembly: GCA_948477245.1. Taxonomy (NCBI): domain Eukaryota; kingdom Metazoa; phylum Arthropoda; class Insecta; order Lepidoptera; family Erebidae; genus Thumatha; species Thumatha senex. Next base: position 14,129,903 of record OX419735.1, read on the forward strand.
TGCTTCTGTAGAAGTAGAAGGTTACACTTAATTAATTATTATTAATTATATATATAGATTACAAAACAAACGTTACTTGTATGTTAATAACACAGAATGGCCATCAAACACAGCGCGTTTAATAAATGACAAACACGGTCGAAAATAAATTAGTTTTAATTCAATTGGTAAATGAATTTAGGAAAGGTACTATAAATCGATATCAATAGAAATTATTACGAAATTGGTGTCAAACGAATCCGATTCCTGTCTGCCTAATGAATTACCTACGCTGCAAATTAATTACAAGCTCCAGTGCACCGCGTCCCAGGACATTATCGACGAAGGTATTCCAATAAACCACTCACTAGCTCTTACTTCACTAATTGAAATTTCAAAATACTTTTAATCATATAACATCATCCACCCTCTTAGCAATTTACATTTTAGGAAATAAAATTCGTAGATATGTCCAAAGCTCCACTTATCGACAATCTCTAACATTATTGTCATCCGCCACCACAATACATTTCTACGGAATGTCTTTCCCTCACAATCGCCCTTCCGATTTGTTCCCCAAGGATCTGCAATGCTGATGTCATGATAAAGAGGGGAGATAAAAAATTGCCTCACGGATGTGTCCGCAGCTGAGGCAGGGGTGCATGTGCATTCCCGACGTGCAATTTGATAAATTACACCAAATTCAAAGTGATGAAATTTCCCTACGAGAAGATTACATACCACGCCAGTTTTGAAAGCAATAAAACACCCACAATGGATTGAAACACATGTTTCCACCATGTCATTTGTGTTGTAATATACATAGTGTATAAGCATTTTGTTATAAATAATAGTAGTTTATGACTTGTAATAATAGTTTAGTCCCATAAGAGGCCATCTCTTGTATAGCCAATATCTTGGTAGTTGGTTCCTGGAAGTGACTATGATGACTACGCCTACACAGCTAAGTCATGTAGATGCTACGTAACTATGGAACCAAACAAAACAAGTGTACAACTAGCCGAGTGGCTAATATGTGCTACGATTGCCACGATTTTTAATTCATCCATGAGTTCTATTGTTCTATTCTATCACACATTACGACGTGACGTACATTCAATCTAATTCTTTAAATGGCTTTGTGTTTTTGACAGTAACTTACCAATGCCTAGTGTGTTTAGCTAGGTAAGAGTATAATTAAAATTCACAACCATTCGTCCATCCCTAAAACTCACTCGTCCCATGACTGCGTAATATAAGCACCTTTTCATCCAATACCTTGCATCCTTCTATATTAAAAACCTAATTTTACTGAACCAGTATTATCTTTATTTTGAAATAAAATGCACCGTTATTTCCACTTTGGGGGATCGTGATCCCTTTTACAGCAAATCGAAGCAGCTTGAATACCTCAGTGTTATATAAGTAGATATAATTTTGCGTGAAGTCCCGAATAGTGTATAGAGCATGAATACCTTTTTATTTTTATTTGACAAAGTAGTACCGCCCGCATGATGACATCCTGAAAATTGAAGTCCACTCTCGAAGTCCACAATATTACTGACAGTGTTCCTTAAGTTGACCTCTTTACTCTCCACTTTAAATAACCCGGGTTTTAAGTGGAGGGCAACGCGTGCTCTGGCAGAGCGTTCCAAGTTTCTATGGTTCGACAAAGAAACGATCTTTTGAATCACTTAATTCTGGTAAAGATTCTCTCCACTGTATAAGAGTGACACATCTGGCCGATACAGGTTGTTAGCATTTCTTGTTAAAACCTCCTCAGTCAATCAACTGGTACTTAAGTGTGAAATCATTTTATTATGTTACTGTTGTAGAAGTAAATTTTGAAAACCGTGATATAAATATTATTATGTTACCAATTCATTTAGCGAAACGTAAGCTATATCTATAATATCATGAAAACCAGAGCTAGCATACAAATCTAGTTATAAAACCAGAATAGTGCTCGTAAAATGAAAGCAGCCCTTAGTTGTCTCATTGTTCCACAACAGTTTCATATAAAAATATTATATTCCATGGACCATGCAATATTCCAACAATCTACACGATGCAATTTTCTGTCTGTCCTATTCGTATAAGAAAGTGCAAGAGGGGTGGGAGCTAGGTATTCATGCAATCGCTTTATGAATCGAGGACGAGAACTGCAAGCACTCGATTGATTTGCATCACGGAATGGCGGACAAAGCAGCCTCAGACGAAGGAATCCCGCTCAATTCACTACTCACACCAAATCTATGGATTAGAATTTGACCGGTGAATGTGGTGCAAATAATTAATTTATTTTAGAGAATGATATTTCTTTAAAATACTTAGCTTATAAGTCATGCCGCTTTTCCGTTAAGAGTGGCAGAGACATACTACCTATATATGCCCAAGTTTCACCGTAAGCATTTTTGTCCGACGTAAGAGGTGGTGAGCCCTTTGCTATGATGAAATGGATTGGATAAATTAGTGGCGAATTGCTGTTGAAATTTTTCAAGCCGCCCATATGGCCTTCAATGCCCTTATGGCTTAACGACTGCCATGTTACTGGGAAGCGGGACCAATAGCTAAACGGGCTTAGCACGGAAACGCACGTAAATAGATATGGAACGCGGTGCGTCCAGCATTAATTGATAGACATACATACATACATACATATTGTCAAGCCTTTATCTCCGAAGGGGTATGCAGAGACATATTAAACGCCCACATTTCACCGTATGCATTTTTTTAATTAGTTAATTTTACCATTTCAACGTTGTCTGTGAGAAAGTGGACAGCTGTACGAACTTTTGCTTTTAGTTGTTTACTTCCTTTAATTAATAAACGTTGTTTTATTTTCTCAACCTAATCCATCATCGAAAGGTAAGGTAAGAACAATATTAAATTGATATTTGCGTTAGATATATGCTCACGTATATAAGGGCTGACAACGCGTTTGAAAACTACGATTTTGAATTACTCGTATTCATTAGTAGTATCTAATGTTAGAAGAAAATAAAACGTGTGAAACTAAATTAAAAGATTTATTCAGCCATACTTATCTGCCAGTTACTTTGCTTTTGTACATTATTAACACTGACTTATGGCCTAGTAAAAGTATCGTCACAGGAACAAAAATATCTCGATATTATTAAAACACATGTCGTATCCTCGTGATGGACATATTCACAATGCTTCAGAGCATTTGTGTGATGAGTTAAATTGTTGATTGAGTGGAAAATGTACGTAAGATTAATATTACTGAAGTGTTTAGTTTTAGACATTTATCTGGAGAATTTCTAGGTACTATTGGTCGGCTACTGATCGAAATTCGACACAGTTTTTGCTTAATTTAATCTTTGTTGATATCAGAGTTCATTACTGCAATACATTAAACAGCACATTGAATGAACGGGTTTTCAACGAGTTTAATAAATGACGATTGCAACACGCGGTTTTATTTTTCCTGTTAAAGATAACAGTGAGCTTTACCACGGCAATATTGCTCTAGACGACACAGGAATAAGTTGGAAAACGTAAAAAATATCTAATTGAATTTTTCATCGCATTCTACGATTCACAGTCGCTTTATTAAACTCGTTGAATGGGAAAGAGCTGCGAGGGGCAATCACCGCTCCCTTGATTTGCATTATCTAGACGAAAGCACTAAGCAATGAGGAATAAAAAATATTACAAACGGCTTGAAAGACGTCTTTTTGTAATTAACAAGTTGTATAGTTGCGGAAGAAAAATAGTTGATCCTTTTAGCTGGTTAGTATCTACTATTGTTTGACGTGGAAGACGGTTTTTTTTTTCTAATTATATCTTACCTTGAAACTAGTAGAAACCTTAAAATGATGTATGTAAATATTAGACAACTGATACAGGGCATGGATTAGAGATGTGAGTTTTAAGTACCTACGCCGCTATTTTAGGACATGTGAAAAAATTCACGGAAGGACGTAGTATAAGTTTAGTGCTATATATAACATCCACTGCTATACGTAGGTCTCTATTGATTTACGCCACAAAACACGGTGCTGACTTTTTCATATAAAAGGTTCTATGGTACAACAGAGTTAAATAAATAAATAAATAAATATCCATCACGCCTTATCCCCGAAGGGGTGGCAGAGGCATATTATATGCCCACTTTTCACCGTGTGGATTCCTGTCCCTGCCCCTGGTGGTGAGCCCATTGCCGTGTTGAAATAGACAGACGCAGGTTGTGGCTACCTGCTGTTGAAATTTTCAAGCCGCCCATAAGGCCTTCAACCAGGCTTAACGACTGCCATTTTACTGGCAACCGGGACCAACGGCTTAACGTGCCTTCCGAAGCACGGAAACGCTCGCAAATGTAAATGCCACAAAGTGGTCACCCATCCGAGGACCAGCCATAGTGAAAGTTGCGTAACTCAGTGATCGTTTACAGAACACTGAGACCGCGAGGCCACGAGCACAGACAACAGAGTTTATTTTATTTATTTACTAAGTGATACCACCGTAATCTCCGGGGCCCAAACAATATCACCTACTAACGGTGCGCCTAATGAATAACGGACTAGGCAATAATATATTCAACTCCCAACAATGTCGTAAAACAAAAGTCTAATGATAGATGCTCCTAGCAGCAAAAATAAGTAAACTCAGGCTCTACATCCAAGTAAGGTTTGGAAGCGTCTCACAATACATCTTTTTGATGAAAAAAACTATGTACAAAAATATATTATTACTAGCAGCTGAGGCCGACTTTTTATTTCAATTTTAACTACGAACAAATGGAAGGGTATCGTGTGGAACAAATGCTTAACCGATCTTATTTTCATGCATTTCTACTAATGGATGGTCGAGACGTATTTTCACTCAGGTTTATTCAATATTCATGTAACGAGCAATGCAAATTTAGCTCGGTCGCTACCTAGTCATGTCGCGCTAAGTTTGCTGTTAGAAAATTAGTTTTACGACTGGTCTGAAGCATTATCTTCTTTATGTGAACGTAAAGTCCCGATTGCTTCCAACATCTGTACCAGAGTCCACATTGGTTGACTACCAGGACTTTAGCAGTGTTGGAAGCGCCTGCTGTCTGACCTCCTAACCTTAAACTTGTCAGTAAAGTTTCTTATTTTTTAAGTTTCTCATTATCTTGGTGAAACACTTTACACCCTAAACTAAAGCATGATATGTGTCACCTGGAACCGATTTTCAACCTAAAAGGAAGTGAAAATAAAGGTGAAAGTCCTTCAATATTACATTTCATAACAAGTGATGCAATGCCATCTTAAAACAGTTGTCAACAGAAACAAGTGCACTTAGTGAAACTTTTAGCTGATTTGCTCAGGTAAGTTTTCAGTTACTGTACCTGAGTACGGTACTGAGTATCACGACTCAAACACAGTTAGTATAATCGTGTATCCGAATCGTTCCACGTAGCGGCAATACCGGCTTGTTTGATTTATACGCCGTATTATTGACAATGATAAAGGTCTGTATTGCTACTGACATTTCGTTATGTTAGAGTGAAAAATGGGGCGTTGTCAGTATCGTGTTAGACTTATGGCGTATTGACTTGTTTTGTCGTAATATACTTTTTTAAGAGTGACATGGTTTATCGGAATCCCTGCTCAAATTGGAATTGTCTGACTAGACAATGAAATTGTCATGAGCAGCGCGAACATTTTTATTTTTCTTGTTGTTTTATATTTTATAATTTGTTTTATAATAATATTTTATAATTTGCTTTGTGATCTTTTTCTTCTTATTTTACGTAATTCATTTATCATCCGAGCGCATCTAAAGCAGATACAGTTTCCTACTCTCTTCTCTTTCCAATCCCTTTTCTTCCTCTTAACACGGTCATGGATATCTATTGAAGTATTTTATGCATTACATTAATTAATTATGATCTGAAAGGTATTTATGGGAGGCTCAATGCGGATTCCGACGTGGAAGAGGTTGCATGGATCAAGTGTTTTCTCTCCGCATGATCGCGGAAAAGTTTCTGGCTCTTAGCCAGAAGGTTTTCTGCGCTTTTGTGGATCTAGAGAAAGCATTTGATAACGTTGTGAGAGAAACGCTGTGGGACTTGCTGCCAGGATATAGTGTGGACGGCTCGCTACTGCGGGCAATACAGTCGCTTTATAGGGACTGTAAGGCTTGTGTGCGAGTAGGGGGGGATGTGTCACCTCTTTTTGATGTCTGTACAGGCGTCAAACAGGGATGTGTCATGTCCGCCTGGCTGTTCATAGTGTATCTGGACAGTTGCCTGCAGAAGTTGAAAGATTTTAATATGGGTGTGAATTTGGTTGACTTTACAGTAAACTGTCTGCTGTACGCTGATGATGCGGTGCTCATGGCCTCATCAGAAGCCGACCTACAGGCATTAGTCACTAATATGAAAGAGGGGTGTGAAAGTAAGGGTCTCCGCTTGAATGCAAGTAAAACTAAGGTTCTAGTATTTGAAAGAGGTGACGTAAGAACTAAATGCGAGATTAGGGTAAACCAGGAACGTCTAGAGCAAGTGAATGAAATTGTGTATTTAGGAAGTATGTTTAGCGCGGATGGAAGATGTGATTCGGATGTAGAACGGCGAGTAGCTGCCGGAAACAAGGTTAACGGTGCTTTGTCCCAGTTAGTAAAGCGACAAAGCATCGTAAAAGAAGCACGAATGGCGATTCATAACGCAGTGCTAGTGCCAACTTTGCTTTACGGTAGTGAAACCTGGGTATGTCAGCAGATGCATGAAAGTAAATTGAATGCTGTGGAGATGCGATCACTTAGAAAATTGTGCGGCGTTACCTTGGCCGACCGAATACGTAACGAAGTGATACGCAATATGGCAGGTTTGAATGAAAGTGTCAGCGTTAAGCTGGAAAAGGGCGTGCTCCGTTGGTTTGGACACGTCCAACGAATGAGTGAGGAACGATTGACGAAGAATATATATTGTTCAAAAGTAGAGGGTAGAAGGAGTCAGGGAAGGCCGAGACTTACATATGAAGACCACGTGAGCAGATTGCTCAAAAACGGAAAGGTCAAAAGTACTCGGATACCCAGACGTGCGTGTATGAAGCGATTGATGAATCTCGAAGAAGCGAAAGAAGTATGCATGGATCGCGAAGCCTGGCGATCTGTCCTCTCTGACTACCCCGTCAGGGATACAGCGTGAAGATTGTTAGTTTTAGTTAGTTAGTAATTATGATCTGAAAACTAATCTCAATCTAAGCATTCTTTTTATGAAAACGAAAAAAAAAGAATATTCAATATTAATATGACTATGAATTCAACAACCTTTAAGGTCCACGTTTCACCATGAGCTCTTTTGTCCCACGTAACAGGTTGTGTGTTGCCGTGTTGTAATAGATAGGCGCAGATAGTGGTGACCTGATGAAATTTTTCAAGTTACTGGCCACTGAGACCTAACATGCCTTCCGAAGCACGGAATAGAAATGCCAGAAAGCGGTCACCAACCGAGGACCAGCCATAGCGAAAGTTGCTTAACGCAGTTATCGTTTACTGCTGAACACTGATTTAGCGGGGCTTCGAGCGCTTCTATTTTTAAATTCATTTATTGTAAATTTTTGAATATCTCAGAGAACATTACTTATCTTTTTCAAGCGGGCGATAAAATAGCAGATCTACTAGATTTCTAAAATTCCTTTATTTACGTTTTTAATTAAGCGAACAATTTGCTTGTGTTATCTCCGATGAAATGGAATGAATTCATCGTTTTTGGGTGGATGAAAGCACGAATGGCGATTCATAACGCAGTGCTAGTGCCAACTTTGCTTTACGGTAGTGAAACCTGGGTATGTCAGCAGATGCATGAAAGTAAATTGAATGCTGTGGAGATGCGATCACTTAGAAAATTGTGCGGCGTTACCTTGGCCGACCGAATACGTAACGAAGTGATACGCAATATGGCAGGTTTGAATGAAAGTGTCAGCGTTAAGCTGGAAAAGGGCGTGCTCCGTTGGTTTGGACACGTCCAACGAATGAGTGAGGAACGATTGACGAAGAATATATATTGTTCAAAAGTAGAGGGTAGAAGGAGTCAGGGAAGGCCGAGACTTACATATGAAGACCACGTGAGCAGATTGCTCAAAAACGGAAAGGTCAAAAGTACTCGGATACCCAGACGTGCGTGTATGAAGCGATTGATGAATCTCGAAGAAGCGAAAGAAGTATGCATGGATCGCGAAGCCTGGCGATCTGTCCTCTCTGACTACCCCGTCAGGGATACAGCGTGAAGATTGTTAGTTTTAGTTAGTTAGTAATTATGATCTGAAAACTAATCTCAATCTAAGCATTCTTTTTATGAAAACGAAAAAAAAAGAATATTCAATATTAATATGACTATGAATTCAACAACCTTTAAGGTCCACGTTTCACCATGAGCTCTTTTGTCCCACGTAACAGGTTGTGTGTTGCCGTGTTGTAATAGATAGGCGCAGATAGTGGTGACCTGATGAAATTTTTCAAGTTACTGGCCACTGAGACCTAACATGCCTTCCGAAGCACGGAATAGAAATGCCAGAAAGCGGTCACCAACCGAGGACCAGCCATAGCGAAAGTTGCTTAACGCAGTTATCGTTTACTGCTGAACACTGATTTAGCGGGGCTTCGAGCGCTTCTATTTTTAAATTCATTTATTGTAAATTTTTGAATATTTCAGAGAACATTACTTATCTTTTTCAAGCGGGCGATAAAATAGCAGATCTACTAGATTTCTAAAATTCCTTTATTTACGTTTTTAATTAAGCGAACAATTTGCTTGTGTTATCTCCGATGAAATGGAATGAATTCATCGTTTTTGGGTGCACAAATGCTCATTTAAATTGGTTTCGTTTCTTCGAACTTGTTAAATAGAAAAAATATTCATATATTGAAAACGTTAACGAATTTGGCGTATAAATGCATCCATTTATATAAGTCACTTGTCCTAGAGACGACATTTTTTTCTTACTCTTTATATTAAAAGTTTTTAATAAATTTACTCTGTAGGTATGTATGTTTGTTCGATTGAAATTTTGAAGCACATATCTTTCAACAGATTGAGCTGAAATTTTGAACACTGAAAAATATCATACTAAATCCAACATGGCGGAAGATGGTGAACGAGTTTATTTAATTCACAAATACAGTATGGATTTTAAATGAAAAGACTTACTGAGATCACAAGACTGCAGTTTCCAGCAAAATATACCCACGACACTGAAGAACGTACAGTGTTGTCGTCAGCACACACATAAGGCTCAATTTTTTGACCTGGTCGAGCAATATTTAGCTAGACTAGGGCTAGAACAAAATTTCAATTCTAAACAAAATATTTAATATTCAAACAAAACATTTAGCTGTAGAAAATTTCATTGTTTAATCAGTAGGATTTTGCAAAATGGTACGAACACAATTTGCCACTTAGATTAAAACAACACTGAGCTTGAATGCAAGTAACTTACCATATTCAAACATTTCGCTGTGTTATGCAGATTACACTCGTATACTAGTGTACGAATTTTCATAATCACGGCAGCTTACTTCGCTGAAAGTACATAAAGCGCAGGTGTGGGAAACTCGCCTTCCCAGGAAATTACCTCATACCGACATACATCAGAAGCGTTTCACTCAGAATGATTGAAGAGATTTACTACATACCCGTTTAATGATATAATGACTATATTGGGTAACTAGCTGTTGCCCGCGACTTCGTTCGCGTGGAAATTGTGATATAAGGGAAAACTTGAATTACTCTCTACCGAGCCACTCGGCAAAGTAGCTTTATGAACACAATCTTATGTGTAGTAGTTAAAATCGCAGCAATGGTTTTTTGCTGATGCTTTAACAAATAGAATACAATTTAATAAGCTATTATTTTGAGCTATATTATATCATACTTAATCCAACATGGCGGAACACCTAAGATGATAAACGAGTTTTTTTCATTATTGGAAACGACAAAAAAAAATTTTAAAAAAAAATTGTCTGACCTCCCAACTCTATGAGGGCGCCTGCGTCATTGCTTATTCCGTAGGTCAGGTGAAAACTTTAGGAAGTGAGGTCGCTTGGGCCCCAGACACTTTGGTAGGACCCCTTACACACGTCATTTTTTGCTGAAGTAAGAAACTGTGATCGAAAGTCGTAACCATTGCCTATCCACTCGAACGTTAAGGCGACTAAAGCAGCCCAAAATTTTACAACACCACAGGTGCGGCACTCGCGCGGCGCACCATGCAAAATCTCTTTTCAAGAATCTGCGCCTCGGTCAGCCCTTGCCGTATGCGAGCGCTCCAGACGCAAAGTGTGACGATGAAGACCTTTCTATGACAGTACTATGATAGACAGTAGCCGTGGGCATCATGTCTCATGTCAGCATCAAATATCTCCTCAGACCACATACCATTATAAAGGAGGCTAAGTCTCCTGTCACGAAGGGGCTTACAGCTCGCCTGCTTGACGCGAGCTTTCTGGTCGTCAATCAATCGAAGTACCTACCTACTTAAAATTTAGGTATAATTATAACAGAACACCTATTATTTATAATGTTAAAAAAGCAACGTGCATAGTTTTCTCCCTCTGAATTGATTTTGCGAAATACAATACACTAAAATAAAGGAGTTACGACCCAAGTTTGTTTTTGCTAAAAGAAAACCTGCGACTGATAGTGTCTGACGTCATTACATCTATACCTACATTTAAGCAATATTTAAGTTTCCCGTTAGCATTTCTATAATCTGCTTTTATTCTAGCGAGAGAATGTAGCTACCTAATACACGTATTGTATGCCGAAGAACATTAACCCAGTAAACTGCTATTTTCATGGCATCTGTTTAACTTGGTTTGTTAAGTTACATATAAAGTAAGATAATTTTAAATGAGTTTTCAGAACACACAACTCTCCGTTGTGTGTTCTGTGAAACAAATACATATAACTTGTAACAACACGTTGTCGTACGGATGTTGACTGCTACCGCTGCTGTAGTAAACTGCGGAATGGGAATTGATACGTCGCTTACGACTTCTTGTAAAGCATTTTGGAGTGTGAGAAAAAAATCCCAATTATATTGTAGACTTTTTTCTTCACTTCATCTTAAGTGTATTCCCAGGTTTTTCCAAACCCTACCTGGATTTAGAGCCAGAGTGCACTTTTACTGCACTGCTAGGGGCAGATATATATTTTTATTTTCGGCATTGTTAGGAGCGATTGGCGCCTGACTTCCCAACTCCTTTATTATATGCCACAGGCATATTATACGCCCACATTTCTGTCGCACCTTACAGATTGCCCATTTGCAAATGGTGAGGCCATTGCCGTGCTGAAACGGACAAGCGCAGGTTGTGGCGTCCTGCTGTTGAATTTTTTCTAACCCAAGTTGAAGGACTTTTGCCCATAATGACGCCATATTACTGGTAACCGGGACCGACGTATTAACGTGCCTTCCAAAGCACTGAAACGCTCGTAAATAGAAATACCACAAATGGACACCCATCTCAGGTCTGACTTACCGTAATATGCTTAACGTTTTAAAAATGAATAAAGTATTATACTATCTCTGTGCGTCAGATATATCTTTATAATATTCACCGTTCGTAGTATTCTAGTAGAAACAAAACAGTATGCGGGCGAAACAACACGCTTATTATGTTCAGCGCCGTGTGTTGTTGATATAATATTAGCTAACAAGAACTTTGGTAGGTTTCAAACGCGGTACGAAATTTTCATGAACATTGGCTATGATTTATTTTCATGAGTTAATTTAACATTTGTCTATACTTATTATGCTATGTGTATACGTTACAGTATGGTATGATCATCCAAAAGGTTAATTGAGTTTGTGTTATGTTAACAAGTTTGCCTCTTTGGGTTGTATTGGAGTGGAAGAGCACAGTTTAACTTTCGGAGTTAATTGTTTTCTAATGCTTTTTTTTTAAAAGGAACTTTAAGTACAAACGGTTAAAGTACAAAGTGGCATTAAATTACCACCGTGATAAAGTAATTTATGTTAAATATATTAAATGCAAACCAAAATATTTCTTAAAACTATATAGTAATAAAATGGGGTGAAATCAATGTATAATAGTGGTTGCACCGAAGTCAACTTAAAATAGGTCGTAGCTGTTTCAAAAATTACACAGAACAGACAGAAATATTTTTTTTTTTGTGTTAGTACCGTATATACTTTCATAATTAAATCGCATTTAATGAAAAACTATTAAATTGGAATTACAAACAGATCCTTCAATTTTATTATCTAAATTTATACTAATATTATAAAGCTGAAGAGTTTGTTTGTTTGTTTGTTTGAACGCGCTTATCTCAAGAACTACCTGGTCGGATTAATAAAAATAAATTTTTGTGTTGAATAGTATAATGCCCATTTATCGAGGAAAGCTATAGGCTATATATCACCACCTATACATCACATACATCGGCCTGGAGAGCGGAGCAGTAGTCATAAATGTCGGCAAGTCGGGCAAAATTTTATGCATTATTGTAGAATTTATAAGCGACGGGTTTAAATAGGTGCGACGGGAGTTTGCACTATGCCACAGCACAGGCGAAGCCGTGGAGGGTCATCTAGTAATTAATATAGAAATTAATGCTTTGTAAAATTGAAGACAAAGTAATATGATTTAAGAGACAATAGCGCTCAGAAGTTTATGAAACAACCCCTGAACATGTTTATGAAAACTAAAGTGAATAATTTCATCTATTCCATAGTCCACTGTTTGATTTTCTATTCTTTTTATGTTAAGCTAATACTTGATCGCATGCCATGGCGACTTCCAGAGTACGACGGCGACAATCTCCATCGGCAAACTTTTAACCTTATATTTGAGGGCTCTATTTATTATGGACCATGAACATTGAAATACTGGAACTTGCACTGGCAGACGGTTCCAAGATTCTATCAATCTATATTTACACTTATTTATACAGCTGAAGAGCATGTTTGTTGGTTTGATAGTATGGCTGTTTGTTTGTTTGGTTGAACGCGCTTATCTCAGGAACTACTGGTCCGAATTGAAAAATTCTTTTTGTGTTGTATAGTCCATTTATCGAAGAAGGCTATAGGTTATATAACATCATGCTACTACCCAGGAGAGCGGACCAGTAATAATAAATGTCAAGAAATCGGGCCAATTTTCATACACTTTCGTAATAGCAATAGGCGACGAGATTAAATGGATGCGACGAGGATTCAAAATATGTCACCGGTAAAGCTGCGAGGGGATCAGCTAGTTAGGCAATAAAAAGTCCATCCCAGTCCGCTATTGGACGTAGACCTCTCGCATTTTACGCCACAACACACGGTTCTGTTTCTTCTAAATTGACAGTACCTACTCTATATCGATCGGTTCTGAAGAAGATCCTGTCCACTGTATGACAGTGACACCTCTGCCGCATTGTTCGTGACCGAAAAGGACTTGTACCTACCGTTTACTTTATTTATTTACGCCGAAACTTGACTTTAACGTGTTACTCTGGGTGTCGTTTGTGCAGGCTTAAGACGCATACGTTTTGTGTAACATATTTGGTTTCACAATATAAGGTACCTACCTATATTATTTATAGATACTCAATTACTAGGTTCACATACATAGCATGCATTATACTGTAGTAGGTTGCGTTTATACAATGCGAATGTTTTCGTCACGTTGTCGCGCGGATGAAGTTAAAAGAGAAAATAAAACTGCAACATCTGTTACTTATAAAATACTTAGTAATGCAGTAAACTACCAAAAAATATGGCGGTCATCTCAATTCACGGACCACTTAAAGACCACAAATAATCCTGCAAACAGCAGGCAGAAGCAAACAACTTCGGAACCCTCAAATTAACTTAATTGCAATTGTAATTGGTGAACGCAGGGGACCGCAATAAAAGGAAAATATTTTCATTCTCTTCCCGCCTGAGATACACAACCATCGGCCGACCTCGCTTATAATACGAAAATAAAATGCTACAATACTTTTTCCTCGAAAAATATAATATCAACAAGTGTGTCTCGGTCTTTTACTAATTGTGTTATGTTACAAGCAACTTTTAAACTTTCGTGTTCCGTCCATAATATTAAGCAATACAAAATGTATACGAGAATTTACGTACTTTAAAAAAGCTTTTGAGTTTTATTTCTTTCACTACTTTGTGTACATTTTTAATAAGTGATTTATTACAAAATAAACATAGACGAGACCTTCCGGCAACATTCAGAATACGTAATCTACAAGTTTTTTAATAGTATCTTATACGATATAAGTGCGTTATGGTGATTTTAAAACATGGGGCTGATTTCAGCCCGAGCCGTAGGCGTAGGCGAGAGTGTAATAGAGCCGATTGATTTTAACCAATGTACGCACGTTTATCCTATGACGTTTTTCAACACACTTGGAAGGAAACCTAATTAAAAATCATAATTGTTTTTTTTTCAATTAAGTAATGTACCTTAAGTAATGTACCACTTATGTAATGTACCTACCTATAACATCAAAACATAAACATGTTATTTTCACAAGACAACGAAACCACTCGTGTAATGCTTTAAAAAGTAATAAAAACACTCACCTATTCTTACGAGTAATCATTGGAAGTTGACTTTTTGCAAAAATACAAAGAACAGAAAATTATAGAAAAATGGCGCGCACATTATTTTAAGCCGTAGCTACGTACGCTAAAGCATACATACATACAGCCTAGTTGTTGAAATACATAATAAATACATTTTTATCAAATTAATATATAATACTAATTATTGTTAATTTGTAGTCAAAACTAAATAACGGTATAAAAATAAACGTTTATTTGTTATATTTTAAGTAATAGAGTTTATTTATTAACAAAAATATTTACATACTGTTTCTATGACAACCCTTTGCTGATAAAAAAAGCAAATAGTGCGGTTATTATGGATTATACCTTTTATATTATGGATTATAACTATTTAGGTTCATAACGCTCGCGTGGTTTATGAGCTGCTGTATGTATCTAAACCCGATGCAATTAGATCCACTTTATGAGTAATGTGTTAAAAAACAATTAACAGAAGGCGGATCTCATACCTTGCATGCCTACTCAATTTATTTAGAACGCGATTTAAAAATACGAATTTCAACAGTAATAGTTACATAACACTGGTGAACCAGCACATATTTAAAAAAAACGCAATTGGCGCCAACTCAATTCGAATAATCTAATTAAAAAGGAACGACCAGGCAAGGGCTGTTTGAAATAAAAGAAAAATATTATCATTCCGAGAAGCCTCTACAAGATTGTCACCGAGTGCTAAAAGGCTATTCTGAGTCATTTCCACAGTTTATTCAAAGGGTTGGACAGTTTTATTCGCTTCGTTAACTGAACTGAAATGACAGGTCTGTTTTTATTTTATTTATCTAGTTCATTACATCAAATTTTAAGATACTGTACCTCTTAATAATAAACTTTACCCTTATTATGATTACCCTAATTAATTTCTTGTTCATCGGCCCGCCTGCCTACCAAGAGTCTTTATATCGGGAATTCGTGAAGGGCTCGAGTTGAAATTTAAACTATATATCCTCTCACTATTTTCATTAACTCTTGGTCCGTGGGGTCCTAGTACAAAGCTTCTTTTCAGAGCTCTATCTAAACTTTTGGTCGACACTTCTCATGATCAGAGAGCTGGCTTGTACTTGGGTCAGAGACATTTAATATCACAGATATTTAATAATACCTAAATAATTATCGGTTTCCTTGAAGATGTGCCAAATCTAACTTCTAACTTAAAGAATAAAGAAGATATGGCCGTTTATGACGCAATAAGTCCGACTCGCACTTTTCCAGTTTATCTTTTAAATATAAAATTTCAGCGCTGTGTGGGTAGTCAAAAAGAGGACAGAATGCCAGGCTTCGCCATCCATGCATACTTCTTTCGCTTCCTGCAGATTCATCAATCGCTTTAAACAAAAAAATATATAAAACTAAAGAATCAAACTGAGTCCTGTAAATAATATTATCCAAACAAAATCGTCCTTCTCATATAGTGTCTCAATAAACCAAATCAACCATTGGCAGGCCTCTCTAAATTCGCTCGCTATTACACATGGCCTGTTTGTCATCGACGTTTGGTCTAATTTCGTCTACTAGAAAAAAAAACGGTGTTATACTGTGTCAGGCTCCTGGGATTCCCTCTATTCATGGCTACTGCAAGGTGTGTACAAGTTATCGATCTTCTTAGACTCTTATATCTCAGGTACTTTGTGAACGAAATGATCAGAATTAACTAATCTCTAATTCCAATTCCAAGAGCTTGATGATGAGTAAACGGATATTAAGATGTGATTCCGGATATTACTGTGATCGTATCTTATAATATTATTAGGAGTGAACGCAAGGTTAATACTTGTAATACCTGCTTAGGTATGAAGCTCATTTGGTAACTGTTTGCTTTAATTGTATGTCCGTCGTCCAGCAAGTGAACAAGCCATTGAGTTCCGAAGATGCCCGTTTTATTTTTATTTATTTTTTGACTACTTTGGTGGCATAAGTGGTAGTGAATGCGACTGACGCGCTGAGATCCGGGTTCAATTCCCGGGTTGAAAAAAATATTTGTGTTTTCCACAAATTTTTGTTATGAGTTTGAGTGTTTCCTATTTATAATTCGTATGTATTTATAATTATATATATAAGTATGTTAATCAGAGTATGCTAAGATCCCATAGCCAAAGCTTCAAGCTTAGTTTGGGCTAAATGGCGTTGTATGAAAAGTGTGCCATAATATTTATACACTCGACACGGCAATGGTCTCACCATTTATATTGTGAAATGTGTGTGTGTTTGTGTGACTGATATAATGGAGATAATCTGTAAACATTCGGGTTATTTTATTATATTCTTGCATCTCTGAAGCACCCTGTACTCATATTAGAGGGTTATAATATTATTTTTTAAATTTATTGTATTGTGTGAGGGATAGCTGCGGCACAGATCCATCTCTACGCAAATTATGCTCAACAATAATCTGATAAGGGAAATTATTAATCTGTAACAGGAACAATAAACCTATTGTAAAAACCCACAGTCAATCAGTGGTAGAATATGTAACAATACCATTAGGCCCACCGTCCAGTAGAGCGTAGCTTAATAGACGCTCCAAAATACGTCGTAACTTGTGTGGTTCAGCGTAAAGTTCATGAGGCGTATTATAAGCGTACGTTTTCAAATATTTTACAAACCTTTCGCACCATTTTTCAAAAAAGGGACCATTTTTATTTAATAGTATATTTATACATACAATAAGAATTATATTATATTATCTGTGCTACAATGTAAGTATATAAGAAAGTAATATTTTATTGTACCCATAGAACACATAGATTGTTGAGAATATGCTGCATATTCATTTAAATTCACAATTAATATTAGTTTGTAGTAGTAACTTTCGCTACGGCTGGTCCTTGGATGAGTGGCCGCTTTGTGCCACTTCTATTCACGAGCGTTTACATGCTTTATATGGCACGTTAAACCGTTGGTCCCGGCTGCTAGCCCATGGCAGTCGTTAAACAAAGGTGAAGACCTAATGTGCTGCTTGAAAAGTTTCAACAGCAGGCCGCCACAGCATGCGCCGGTCAATTTATTTATATTTAATTTATCAAATGTTAACGGTGAAATGTGGGCGTGTAGTATATCTCTGCCACTACAAAGGCGTGAATGAAATGATCGTACAAAGGAGAGCGATATTTAACAATGAATTTTCTCGCATTCACGGGTGTACGACGTCATGCAGTAAACGTATGCAAAGTTACACTTTGTCGAAACAGTTTCATAGAATCATACTAGTTAAATATGCAAGCCACACGCAGGCAGATTAATAGAAGCGTATTTGTCACTCCCAGCAGATTCCCCGTGACATACTTCGAACTCTCATTGCCCTGTTAATTCCGTCGTTTATTGTATTTACAATAATATACGAATATTTGCACGATTTGTTGACATAATTGATGATTAATGCTCCGCTCTCCTGGATAGTAGCGTGATGATATATAGCCGAGATAAATGAGCTATCCAAAAAAAAAATGTCCAATTCCAACTAGTAGTTTCAGAGATTAGTGCAACCAAACAAACAAACTCTTCAGGTTAATATATTAGTATAGATATGGATGTACAAGCATAAAATGACAAATATGCGTCCATTAATCTAAGCCGTAGTGGACAGTGAGCCTAAAATCTTTACGAATCTGTCAAAACTGTAGCCGAAATTGAAAAGGGTTTGGTAAATTAGATCGTGAGGCCGTCCCGGCCCACATATATTATATGTATGTTATGTTTTCCACAGATAGCGGAAAGATATTCTGTAATTGACTCAGTTGTTTTGTGTATAAAACAATAACATCATATTTAAACAACAGATTCGAACAATCAGATATTAAGGGCCGTATTCCAGAACGTTTATCAATACTCAAGAAACACTTGAGAGTAGTATTTATATGGCACAAACTAGCCTCAAGCGTCGATTGCGTATTGAGAAACGTTCTGGAATACTGCCCTAAGTCTGAATAATGCCAGTGAAGCTGTAAGCACCCAGCTGGTTTATTTTTGAACAATCTTTTTTTTTGGAACATACCCACGCGCATTCCCATTACTGTGACTCCTGTAAACCAGGATCTACAGCAATGACCAAGACCACATAAAGTTACACCGAGCTCGATCTCGAAAGTCCCAGGAGAAGTTGGAATGGAATGTCTTGGAACCCGCAACGAAATTAATCAGAAGATAATTTAAGAAAGTTGGAAAAAGAGTGTATCGCCTTTTCCCTCTTTTGCAAAGTGGGAGACCTGAAAAGCAACTAGGTGTAAATCCTATAGAAAAAGGGAATCACCGCGGTAATAATATATTACGGGTCCTATGTGAGCTATGTTTGATTTCAGTAATATGTGTGGCAAAGTCGTTTAAAAGCTGGTAGAGGCGCCCTTTGATGGAAGTGTTCCAACGCAGCTGCCATTCGTCCAAAAGTTCCAAAAGTACATTATCACGATACTGTCTAGCAATTCTATGGCGATCTCGTTCTAGCAAAAACCTATCATCCATGCCATCTTTAGCCGATTAGTACAAAGCACGCCCCAGTTGACCTCGAAATTCAAAGACGCGCCTTTGAATTTCGAGGTTAACCGGTATGACACCCGCCATCACCGGCAGAGCCTCCGTGCTCATCGTCCTGTTTGTCTTGCATAGAAAAATCAAAGCAAGACGTGACTTTGCAGTAACTTCAACTATGCAGCCCAAACGATGAACGAACACCTATCAACATCGCGTAAAGCACTTTACATAATATCTCGTTCTCAGGCCGTAAATAAGATTAAATTAAAAATGTATACACCAAATAATACTTACAGTTTAAGGAACATCCCTTAAAAAGTACTTTTGAGCCCAAATACAATATGTCTGCTGTGAGTTTTCGAAGAGTCGGCTTCTCTGGAGATTATTCTGGTTGCAGCATCAGATTAAAATATTTTTTGAATAGTTCGGTACGGTAAAGGAAACTGTAATATAAACATAGAACACTCTTGCTCGGTAAAATATTGAAATTGAAAACATTCTAGGTTCCGTAACTTGTTTTCTTCAGCTTTCAATTTACATTTTAAAACATCTTTTACAAACTTACACAAGTTAGCAATCGTTTCTGCAAAATTTTGAACCAGACCATGTATACCTGTACATCTTGCTCCTTTATACATATTACGAGAAAGAGGTCTGAAATATTTCTTTATAATAAATACGTCATATGGAAGTAAAGTATCTTATTTGCGACCCATCTTCTCCAAATTGGTACTTGGTACTATTATGTCTTATGTAGGTTAAGGACCTAAAAAAGTTACGGACTTAAGCTCGACTTCTCATAGATAAATATACAAGGGGTACTTTTTTGTGAATGTACGTTTAATTTAGGGATTCTTATCTATTGGTAGTTGAAGTGTTCTGTAAACGATCATTGCGTTAAGCAACTTTCGCATTAAGTGGTCCTCGGGAGTGGTGAACGCTTTGTTGCATTTACATTTACGAGCGTTTCAGTGCTTCGGAAGGCACTTTAAGTCGTTGGTCTTGATTGCCAGTAATATGGCAATCCTTAAGCCAAGTTGAAGGCCTTATGGGTGGTTTGAAAATTTTCAACATCAGGTCGCCACAGCCTACGCCTATCCATTTCAACACTACAATATGCTTACCACCAGTTACGTGGGACAAAAATGCATACCTACTGGTGAAATGTGGGCGTACAGTATGTTCTCTGCCTACCCTTTGGGGTATGCGGGCAGACTATTTGTGTGTATCAATCACTTTTCACCGACAATATGTATTATTTTTATACTACTGAGGTGGCAGGCAAGCATACGGTCACCTGATGGAAAGTGGTCACTGTAGCCTATGGACATTTGCAACACTAGAGTAGAGGTGCAGCAGCACTGGCGCTGCCGACTCTGTAAATACCTTCTAAGACCCCTTTTGAAGAACCCTATATTGTAAACGTTCGGGAAAACCCAGGCAGGAAGTTAATTCCACAATCCAAGCGTACGTGGAAGAAAGCCCCTAGAGCACTAACCGTTATACAGGCGATAGAACACGCATAAGGAGGCGAAGTCTCGGCTTTCGCAAAAGGGCTCTACTCAGCCTGCTGGTAGAAGTTCGTTGACAATCCTTATGACGGTTTGACATAGTGTTTATATCTGTGTAAGAGTTAGATTTTTTTAAACTAATGCAGAATTGTGACAGTTGCTTCATATTTATTTGTGTATCTGGTACACCTTTAACATGGACGTGTAACAAATTTACAAATATGTTTAAAAATCCATGGTATAAGTATTGGTTTTGTTAATCCAGTGCTTTGATTTGATTAAAATTTTGTACCAGTTGCGATTCAATCAGACATATACCCGCCAAACGAATTGTTCTACAATTTCTCCTTGAAGTACATGCCTATAGATACATCACGAAGAACCAATTCTCACTATATACCTATACATTACAATTGTATATAACTATATAACCACGTTCGTTCGCAAGAGGGTCCAGTCCAAACCTTCATAAGCGGGCTCTGATATTACGTAAGGGGTGTAAATTAGGGTTCCAAATACCTCTTTATAGAGATTGCCCGTCCGTTTTGGGAGCAAGTCACGTAATAATACTGTGGTCCACCTAATCGTACAAATACGGTGTATCGCGTGGTATTTACCGTACTCATTCGTTCTGCCTTCGGATTTCGCAAACGCCTTCTGTAATGGAACAATTTTCTTGCAGTTTATTACTTTGACGCTTACACATTTAGGTATAAAGATTTTATGTAAGAAACTTATTTAAAGGTTCCTTTCTAAAAGTTCAATGAATCCTGAAGTAGGATACATACATACATACATATCGTCACGCCTGTCTTCCATCGGGGTAGGCAGAGACTATGGCTTTCCACTTGCTACGATCCTGGCATAAAACTTTCGCTTCTTCCTCTTTCATAAGTGTTTTCATACACAAACGCCGGTTAAGGGTACTCTTGACCTGACCTTTTTCCAAAATGTCTTCTATTTGATTGACATATGTACGTCGAGGTCGCCCCTTACCAGTTTGCCCATTCACTCTCTTCTGATAAATCTGTTTCGTTAGTCTACTTTCATCCATCCTCTCCACGTGTCCGAACCATCGAAGCATACCTTTTTCTATCTTAGTCACTACTTCTTCTACCATACCGCAGTGTTCCCTTATCACACTGTTCCTTTCTTTGTCCATCAATTTCACTCCAGCTATACTCCGCAGACTTCTCATTTCCACTGCATTAATTTTACTTCTATGCTTCTTCTGCCACACCCAACTTTCCTGCCATACATGAGTGTAGGAACAAGTACTCCTCTATGCACAGCCAGTCTTGCCTTCTCAGACACGTTCTGACTGCTCATAAAGGCGTGCATGGCTCCATTCACTTGATTTCCAGCCAAAACTCTTCGTTCAATGTCACAATCACACTTTCCACCTCTCACAAATTTTGAACCTAAATATACAAATTCTTTCACCTGTTCCACTCGTTTTCCTTCCACAAAATTCGAGCAATCCGTCATACTTTCCTCTCTTTCAAAAACCATTACTTTTGTCTTATTTACATTCACTTTTATTCCTTTGCTTTTTAGCGTATCATGCATAATGTTAACCATCAACTGCAACTCCTCTGCCGATGATGCCAGTATTACCTGGTCATCAGCGTATAGGAGGCATTTGTCAGTCAGTTCATTCATTTTTAAACCATATGCACTCTCTTGCAGTCTTTCAAAAAACTGTCCATGTATAGGTTAAACAGCGCAGGTGACGCTACACAACCCTATCTCACACCTTTTTCAATGTGAAAAAAGTCTGTGCAAGCTCCGTTGATCCTGACACAAGCACTGGAGCCCTCATAGAGAGATTTCAGTGCTCGTATCAAGTGACTGCTTACTCCATACTTGGCCAGTGTCGTCCATAGTTCATGCCTCACCACTCGGTCATAGGCCTTTTCCAAGTCTACAAATATGCAATAGACCTTTAGACATTTCGCCAAAAATTTTTCGGCTATGCATCGTAAGGAAAAGACCTGATCCGTGCATCCTCTTCCTTTCATAAATCCTGCTTGTACATCCTACATTTTCCCTTCAGTTTCATTCATCACTCTTTTTATCAAAACTTTTGCATACAATTTGCCGACGATGCTGAGCAAGCTTATGCCGCGGTAGTTTTTGCACTCTTGCTGTGACTCTTTTCCTTTGTAAAGCGGCACGATGACAGCCTTGCACCAATCTCCTGGCACGCTGCCACTCCTCCAGCAAAGATTGAAAAGGCGGTACAGCTGGCAAGCTACCACGCCATGTCCCGCTTTCAGCATCTCGACAGAAATCCTATCAAATCCAGCAGCCTTACCCAATTTCATACTTCACACTACATCTACTTACATCAATGCTTCCACAATTTCTTCCATACTTATGATGCTTTCGTTGCTTAGTTCATTCCTTTCCCAAGAACTCGTTTGTGCTTCCATATCCTCTTTTTCATATAAGCTTTCAAAATAATCTTTCCATCTTTTTAGCACATTCTTCTCCTTTTAGAAAACTGCCATCCTGGTTTCTGATATTACTGAGTTTCGATGATGTTTGTTGACCCCTCACAGATTTTTTAGATTTCCTAAAGAATTTTATATTCTGCTGGAAATTATCAGATAACCTACTATTAAATTGGTCCCTATCATTCTCTTTCTTTTTTTTTTATAACTACTTTTGCAACTCGTTTATACCTTTTATATTCATTCTTAGCCATCTTTACATCCTCATCCGTTGCCCTCTGCATTCTTTGAATCACATTTGAAGTCAGCCAGTCCAACCATGCCTTCTTCTTGTCGGACAATGCTTTCATGACTTCTGCACACAGTCTCTTCACCTTACATCCTTGGCTTCTTTTATTTACCCCACACACCTCCACCGCAACTTCCACTAGACCTTCCTTAAGCGTCTTCCATAATTCTTCAATCTCACATACTACATCTAAATTTTTAAATTTGTTACTTAATTTACTCACGAATCCTTCTTTTATGCTCATCTCTTGCAAATTTTCGACTTTTATGCGCTCTAGTACACTTACAGGTTCACACACACGATGCCGCCACCGGTGAAACAGACCTCTTACTCGGCTGATAACCAAGAAGTGATCTGTATCAATCCCGGCACCGCGGTATGCCCGGGTGTCTGAGATTTTCTTTCTTAGTCTTGCATCTACAATCACAAAATCAATCATACTTCTCTGGTTTCCCTCTTGTCTAGTATACAAATGAATCTTTTTGTGGTTAAATATGGTGTTAGTTACCACAAGATTCCTCTCGAAACATACTTCAAGCAAACTCTCACCATTTTCATTCACTCGTTCGTCACCAAACTCTCACTCCAACCCAACTATTAAAATTACCTAACATTATAATTCTCTCGTTCCGTTTGCATTTACTCAGAATATCGCTCACACTGTCCCAAAATGCCTGTCTCTCACTTTGGTCTTTTGAAGATCGGCGCCACCGCGCATCTTGCGGAGCATAAAAGCCCAAAACAAAGATGCGGGTAAGTCCAACCTTCAACCTCAACCAAAGGAGTCTTGGGCTCACACATTCATAGTCAGTCACACATTCATTCATTCTCGCGGACAGTAGAACACCGACACCCTGGCTCGCTGTACTGGTTGTGGCTACACCTGACCAGTAGACTGTATAGGGTCCATGTGTAGGGGTGTTACATCTTTTCCTCTTTGTTTCATTCACACACAAAACATCAAGTCGTCTTGCTCGCATCATCTCGCATACCTCATCAATTTTGTCTTTCATTCCTCCTCTAACATTCAATGTAGCAAAGTGGCTATCTCTAGCCCACTTTCCGCCTCGATGGGAAATTATGGTTTCGAGGCCCTCAGGCAATAATTATGATGATAAACCTATAATAATACATAAAACATACCATATGTAGATGACCCCCACGGCTTTGCCCGTGACATACTTCGAACCCGTCGCACCTATTTAATCCCGTTGCTTATAAAATCGTACAATAATGTGTAAAAATTTTGCCCTATTTGTCCCCATTTATGATTACGGCTCCGCTCTTCAGGGTAGTAGCGTGGTGATATATAGCCTATAGCCTTCCTCGATAAATGGGCTATCCAACACGAAAATAATTTTACAAATCCGATCAGAAGCTCTTGAGATTAGCGCGTTCAACCAAATAAACAACCATAGATTTAAGTTCTCACTACCAATCCTGTATCACGCTATGAGAGTTCTCGCGTTGGAGAATGATGTAATATAAAACAATCCAACATCAATCGGCTGCAGCTAGAGAATCGTCATAACCTCGGTAACATTTCTACCTGTTATTACAGCACAGTGGTGACCCGATGTGACACAAATCCAACTCGAATTTGGTTCCGAAGCCTATTACTAAATCACAAAATACAACTCAAAACTCTTTACTTATGAGGGGCGCAATTTAATTTTCCCAAGCATACATCGGTACCTACTTCCTAAGTAACCAGCCAAATTAAGATATTACATGCTGATACGGTACTCTTAGAAGCCTTTGAAATATCGTTATAAATAAAAATAATGATATCAAGTACATAGAAATAAACAAATTAAATTAATACAATATACATAGCATAGAAAACACCTAAACTCCGAAACAAAAATTTGCGAATCACACAAATCACTACCGCTGCGCCACCGAGGCGAGGCAGTCAATCAAATTCACTCTGGGTTACTTTACATTGCAGTGTTTTAATTTGTTTATGGGCTAGTAGTGTAAGCTAACAGCTTTCGAAAATGATTTTTTTTTTTTAATGTTAAGATATTTATCAGTCACGAGCTGGACTCGAAACAGCGTCTTCTGGTTCAACGTACCAGACGCGATTGCCAACTACACCACTGTGTCCTGCTCGAAACTGAAGAATTAATTCTCGGAAGAGGTGGATTAATTCGTCCAGTTTCGACTTGAGTCCAGCAAGGGAATGAAAATATTTCCACTTAAAAAAAAAATTGAAAATTTTTGCTAAGTAATTGCTCTTCAAAATTGTTTCTAACATTTTGTACGTTAGGTGACAAAATAAGTATTACAACACTACCGCTGCAAAACTACCTCAGCATTCTGGCATCAGCCTGGCCTCTTGCTAGCTTGGAATCCTTAACAGGGTGCGATGGTTCTTTGCGCTGGAACCGAGATGCTAATTTGTCAGTGCGTGGAGTACAGCTCACATTACTGGGGTGTCTCCGCCATGTACCTACGTAATGCATTTTTCGCATTGCAGCGACGTGTCTTACGCATTATATATTGTCCAGAGGTCACTGGCAGTCTTGAACCACTGGAGATGTGCAGAACGCTCACCGACTAAGTGACATTTTACTGTATCTACCACGGTGAGTGTTCTGAAGAACTCTTCCACTTGATCCCACCCTTTTCGTTCCCAAACATCACGGGATGTCATCTTCACATTGTGGACACAATGGTGCTCAGAAGCGAATGATTCAACAGGTCTTTCTTATCTCGCACCATAGATACATGGAAGTCTCTGCCGACGCACGTGCTTCCCTCATCTTTGAATTCTGGGTCCCCTAAGAGAAGCGTGAAAAGGTATATTTCTCGGGCCGCCAACCTGAGCGCCGCTATGGGAGTCGTATAGGCTATGATATCCGCCCCTTAATCAGCGGTCTTCGCTTTCCATCAGGTGGGCAGCGCCTTTTCGACGTGCCAAATATATAAAAATGTGGCTGTGGCATACGGACGGACAGACAGACAGATATGACGAATCCATAAGGGTTCCGTTTTTGCCATTTGGAACTCTAAAAAAGTACTTACGGAAAAATGCAAAAAATAAAAAAAATATTCAGTAGATAGAAAGCTCATAAAGCTGAAGATCTAAAACTTCATTCAATTGATACAAAATATTACCGTTATGATTATTTTCCTTTGTTTTTCACCACTTCCAACACGTGTTTTGTACGTACATGAACCGCCTATTACACCGCAGAGTTTTTCATTAGAATTTATACCGCCACATGTTCGGTATGTTCGGATGCACAGGACCTGGGGGCCGAGTCTACTATTGACAAGCCGTAGAATAAAACCAAAATCTATTTATAGCTGTCAAAATGTTAGTAGACTATCAAAAATGTCACTAACTAGTGGCCACTGGCGCGGTACGTGTAAGTAAATTAGCACGTACCGCGCCAGTAGCCGCTAGTCAATTGCATTTTTAATAGTCTACTAACATTTTGACAGCTAAAAACGACGATTCTGATTCTATTCTACTACTTGAGTGCTACAATAGTAGAATCGGCCTACAGGTGCCTACATTATTACAACGTTAACTTCGACTGAGTGGGTGCTGGCAATGCACTGACTGATGTCACAGTTACCCATATAGTTTGCGTCAAACACGACAGAAACTTGAAAATGGACATCTCAACATGTAAGTACTGTTAGTTGATAATTATATATTTTAAATGAGTATGTGTAAATAAATCGTGTAATGAAAGTTCTATGTCTAGACAATGGTCCACATACAATTGGTTTCAAAAGACAGCGACAGTTTAATTGCTACGTATTATTGAAACTCCCTAAAGTCAATTTCTGTGATTTTTTCAAACATTACTTGTAAAATCACTATCATAAAGCTATAAAAGTAACGAGGATGATACCAAAAAATATTGATGATTTCATAATATTACGTAACTATCAGTTGCGTAATACCTATTTACCGATCTACGTAAATACTTAGATTGATGGAAACTGGACGTTTTTAACAATTTCAACAACGTCTTCCAAAGTCAAATTTTGTACGAGAATTTGTCACCTGACCGCAAATTCAAGGTCGAGATTGTTAAGATATTAATATATACATACATACATCATACATAACTGTCACGCCTTTATCTCCGAAGGGGTAAGCAGAGGCATACTATACGCCCACATTTCACCGTATGCACTTTTGTTGAAAGTTGAAAAAAGAATTTGGCATTTTAACGGTTGCATCACTGTATATATTTGCAAATATCATGTTAGTTAAACAGAACATACATTTATACAATAGGCACAGTAACATACATTCGATAAATACTAGAAATAAGCATAAATTAATTGGAACGCATCATCGTTTACAAAAGGTTCACGACTCTTTTGCAGGAATTGGAGAAGGCCTATATAATAAAATTCCTTTAGACATTATGAACCTGCCGTTACATAAATTTAAGGCGGAAATTAAGACGCACCTCTTGAAAAGGGCTTATTACACAATTAATGATTATTTGAATGATAAAAATAAATGGAAATGAGTTGCTTGCTCTTCGCTCGAGCTATTTAGGATTCGAATGAATCCTGTGTTATATTATCTACTTGTCTTGAATCTGCATATATATGTTTTATTTTTTTTTACATTATTTTTTTTTTACATTCTCCAGTATAAATAATTTGAAACGCCAGGCAACTAAAGGTATGGCTGCGTTTAGTCCCGGTAATAACTAATATACATAATTATATGTTATTTGACTTTGTTATTGTGTGAGCACTATGTAGACTTATTTATAATTTTGAAATTGACATGATAGTTGCTGTGTAGTTTTTGGGTATGTCATGCACGCCTAAGGGTCCTGGCAGTGGTGGCGTATGTATCGGGTCGCCTTGTTCCCTACAATACGGTTGAATAGGGCGATGGCTGATATATGCGTCATACCCATGAACGGGTGCCGTCTGTTGGGACTGGTCAGCTCATAGCTGTTATAGCAATTGTTACAAATAATATTTTTTAAATTTAAGGCAAACTAAGTTTAGTCGACTGTTCTCACATAAATTCAAAGGAACTATGTAAGTGTAATTTTAATGAACACAACATTTATTTAGTTTTTTTTTTGTATAATTTCATTACTGTATAATTGGTCAAATATCATGTTAATCAAACTGTGTCAAATGGCGGTTAGAAAAGAGTGGCCATGAGTTTTATTGCCAGGTTCTTCCTCTGGCTCTACCTATTGCTTTGCGAATCTGGCAGTAAATGTAAATGTAGAAGCAGTAATCTTGACATTCATAAGTGTTACTTTGTGACCTACATGAATAAAGATTTTTGATTTTGAATTTGATTTTTGTCCCACGTAACAGGTGGTGAGCCCATTGCAGTTGAAATTTTTCAAGCCGCCATAAGGCCTTCAACTGGGCTTAACGACTGCCATGTTACTGGCAACCGGGACCAACGGCTTAACGTGCCTTCCGAAGCACGGAAACGCTCGCAAATATAAATGCCACAAAGTGGTTACCCATCCGAGGACCAGCCATAGTAAAAATTGCTTAACGCAGTGATCGTTTACAGAACACTGAGTCCGCGGGGCCACGAGCGTTTAAACTATTAAATTACATTTTAACATATTTATAGAAACCAGTACAAAAAAAGGGTCGGGGATTAATACAAGAATGACAATGATGCCCCGAATAGGGATCGGAGAACTCCTCTCCATCAACCGGTAAGGTTCCCATAAGGCTGGCCGCATTGCCACGTTGTATGGCAATGCTTATTCTCAGAGCGAGAAAGAGGCCTGCCCTATGGTGACGAGAAAAGTCTATAGCTTTCCGATATCTCTATTTAGCGATATCTCTATTTACCCTATATACCTATGTACAATTTAATAAACGCCGTTTTTAATGTTCCTCGCAAAAATGAACCGTAAATAATTTCATTTGTCACCCTCCTTTGCTCCTTGTTACGCTTCAGTGTAATACAGCTCCAGTCGCGTGCAGGTTGACGGATAGACCATGCTTTAGATTAATGGTGTATAAAAAACATATCATCGCCGCGTGCGTCCAAAGCGGATTTCTGTCAAAACTGTATGCTACACGTGCACAAGATGGCGATTTCACGCCCTTCATGTGCGATTCCAGTCAACCGTTAGTATGAACAAAATGAAAATGATGATATTTCTTTATTTTCTTTTGATCCTTGTGAAAAGGGCAGAAAAAAATGAAATAAAACGATGAAGATTAGTGTAACAAACAAAAAGGGCAATAAAAAGCAAAATTTCTGTTCTTTTTTTTTAAAATTTATTCATCAACAACTGTAATGATTAATTATCACTGAGTGCTATATGTTATGTGATGCGTGGAAATTGCTTAAGATAATACGATGTTTTGTCTATTACATCAATTAAATAAATATTAATTAATTCAATTTGTCTTAAAATTAAGTAGGTATAGCAAAACTTTCCTTTTTAAAGTCATATTAAAATAAATGCGTTACTTAATCTCCGTTACATTTATCTGTTAAGAATTAATTAAGATAAAAATTTAATGCTTAAAATTAGAAGAATTTTTAAAGTCGTTTTTTCCCATGGTCGTTTTTTTATTCGTTAGGTATTACCTAATGAATAAAGTTCTTTTTAATGTGTATTTGTAGTTTGATAAACATAATATGGTTTTGTCAAGTTTTTATTATGTACTTCTTCTACATAGCATTAAAGTCCCACTTGTACCAATTCCGAAACAAGTAGTCTCAGATCATACAAGCTTTTGTTCCAGCTCGGAATCAATTCGTAACCTATGCACAGAAACCTAATACCACTGCACCATCAAATAAAGTCACTTTTTTTAGCATTCGGCACTTCCAATAATGTACGAGTACAATTAGTCCAATATTGTCCTGTCAGTTACCTAACGACAGTAATAAAGTTACATCAATCAATATTTTTTAAACTAAAAGCCTACCTAACCTAGCTGGCACAGGAATAAATGACATAGCCTTTTTTATTTTTTTTTTGCAACGGTACGTATTTTAGGCCGTACTGTGCCGTACGATAGTATATTTCGCTTGGTAACCTGAAAAAAGTATTGCGCACTAAATATGGCACGCTGGATATAGGTAATGCAATAAAATTTTACGCTCACTACCTTCTTTGTTAATTTTGAAAAGTAATAAATAAATTTTAAATATTTTTAAGATAATTTCAACAAAGCGCTATCAAGCTCAAATTAGGCTCATATCAGCATGTGTTGCAGTGCGTACACAAGTTATAACTATAATGTACTAAGTATATACACATCTATCTAAATTCATGAAGCGCTCGTGGTTCCGCAGAATCAGTGTTTTGGGTGTTGTGTAAACGATCACTGCGTTAAGCAACTTTCGCTATGGCTGGTCACGGAAGGGTGGCACTTTGTGGCATTAACATTTGCGAGCGTGTTCGTGCTTTGGAAGGCACGTTAAGCCGTTGGTCCCGGTTGCCAGTAACATGGCTGTCGTTAAGTCAAGTTGAAGGCCTTATGGGCGGCTTGAAAAAATTCGACAGCAGGTAGCCACAACCTGTGTCTGTCTATTTTAGCACGGCAATGGGCTCACCACCTATTACGTGGGACATGAATACACATGGTGAAAACTAAACATATAGTGTGCATCTGCCAGCCCTTCGTGGATAAGGCGTGATGGATAAACATGATTACTAAATTGGAACGCACTGTTCTTAGAAAATTATCCGAAAGTCAGCAATCAATCAATTAAGTCGGAGTGTGTTGTCGTATGATACACACAAATAACTTTTTCATATTTTTAAGTCATTTTTTTTCAGTTGTATTAATTTTTCTTATATTTCGACCTGAGACAAATCCAATAAATAAACTATTATAAAAATCGGCCGGGTGGGATTTTGAGTTATAAAGACGACTTTGTGTTATGTGTATAGAATTATTGAGTGAAACTTCTTTATCGACGTTGAGAGAAATTTTATAACTGTAAAGTACGAGTAAAATAGTCATTAAGAAGTTTCACTTCTTACCTGTGTACTCTGGTACACACACATTTTTTTATCTGTCACTCTTTAAAATAAATTACTTAAATAGCACTCCTTAAATAAATTTAAGGATTTATTTGATAGATAAAAAAATATGAAAAGTTAGTAATAAATTAATTAGTAATAAATTAATTATTAAAATTTTGTAATTCATATCATACCAATTAAATTGTTGGTAGGTATGTAATATTTTAACTTCAAAGCATGCATAATTGTAGTATCTCAGTATAAATAAAAAGAAAACCAGTCAAATGATGATGATTTGACTTTGAAAGACCTGTGCATATCGAACCAATCAGTATTATAAATACGAAAGTTTGTGATTACCTATTATGTTTGTTACAAACGGCTAAACCAATTTGGATTAATTTAGGTTGGAGATAACTGACACCCTGGATTAATTGTCTCCCCGAGGGAGAGAATCGCGGGATATATCAACTTGCACGTACTTATTTCAATACACTCTCTGATTGCGAATCCGTCCCTAAAAAGACTTTCATAAGAAAATATCTACATACTTTACTTACTTGGTTAAGTACTCTGGTTCCAAATTTAAATAATTGTATTAATAAAAAAATAGATGAACATTTCATTTCCAAACTACAAACACAATATTTTTCTTAATACAATTAAGTACAACGAAATATATACTTTACTAAAAGACAAAATCCCATTTCATTCCAAACTATAATGCACAGTCTTCTAAAGAACCAAACATATTCTATTGGTGCATTCCGCATTGTGTTAGAAAGCTCAAAGGTTTTTCCTTTCCCAGTACTATTCGTCCAGGCTCGTTGGCAGACGATCATTTATAACACCCTCTATTCACATCGGCGATCCGTCCATCTATCAACGAACACAAAACCTCTATTTAGTGAGATAAAAATGGTGAATAAAATCTATTTTAGAAAGTAACTACGCTTGATAAAAATTCTGGGTTAATGGAGATTGGGATGTAGGATTATTAATTTGAGGAGAGGCTTTCGAAAATGAGCGCTGCTATTATTAGTTAAATAACGAAGAATAGATAGTAAATTTGAATTATTGAGAGACATTTTTAAATCGGTTGAGTACCTAGAGAAACTAATCAGTTGGGATGTAAAGGGAAGGCTCTACTAAGAACTCCAGGGCCCAAGTAATATCACCTGTTAACAGCTGACCTTCTGTTTAATGGCCGGGTATTGATGTACACAAACCCAAGATACACAGTCTCGAACAACGTTCTTGATGTATTATTTTTGTAATTGTTGAATGAACACACGGCAATGGGCTCACCACCTGTTACGTGGGACAAAAATGCATATGGGCGTATAGTATGCCTCTGCCTACCACTTCGGGGATAAAGGTATGACAATATGTGAGTATGTATGTATGCTATGTTGGATTAACACTTTGGCATTTCTAACGTGAATGTCATGTTGCGGATGCCTCAAGACTACTTAACTCAACTCCTATCTGAGCGCACTTTTTATGCGGACATTTATAAGACGCTGATTGTGTATCTTGGCTTTTTTGTACATCAATGTGGACGGGGTAACGAGCGTCCGGTAGCTATAACGCTCCCAACGATGCCTACTGTCGATTGCAAACTGTCTCTCGGTCTTGGAATTCAAATAAAAGTGAACCACAGGCTCCAAACCTAAGTAGGACATTGGTAGAAATTTGGGATATACTGAAATGTACTACTGTATGGGGTTCTTCAAAAGGGGTCTTAGAAGGTTTATAAAGGGTCGGCAGCGCGAGTGCTGCACCTCTAGTGTTGTCGTCGTCCATAGGCTTTGGTGACCACTTTTTATCAGGTAGGCCTTAGGCTTGTCTGCCACCTCAGTGGTATAAAAAAAAACCTAACCACTCCGGGAGTGCCGACAGAAGTGAAAACTCAATTTATTAATAATTTATTTATCTAGACGCGTTGGTACATGCATATATGCACACACTATAGCTGCGTATCGTAATGGGGTGTAGCGAGTCCAGAGATTTTATCTCATCTAAAAATATGCGTACCGCGCTAAAAGAAGTTTTTCCTTCAAAAATTGACCGGGATCGACGTAAAGATGATGATGATAAAAAATAATTCTACACTGAAAGAGTCCTAATTGATTACACAGCATTATTTAATAAGACCTGTAGATGACCGGAATCAACGTTAGATGATGATGATGATTATGGTCGCGAGTCCAGAGATTTTATCTCATCTAAAAATATGCGTACCGCGCTAAAAGAGTTTTTCCTTCAAAAATTGACCGGGATCGACGTAAAGATGATGATGATAAAAAATAATTCTACACTGAAAGAGTCCTAATTGATTACACAGCATTATTTAATAAGACCTGTAGATGACCGGAATCAACGTTAGATGATGATGATGATTATGGTCGCGAGTCCAGAGATTTTATCTCATCTAAAAATATACGTACCGCGCTAAAAGAAGTTTTTCCTTCAAAAATTGACCGGGATCGACGTAAAGATGATGATGATAAAAAATAATTCTACACTGAAAGAGTCCTAATTGATTACACAGCATTATTTAATAAGACCTTTAGATGACCGGAATCAACGTTAGATGATGATGATGATTATGGTCGCGAGTCCAGAGATTTTATCTCATCTAAAAATATGCGTACCGCGCTAAAAGAAGTTTTTCCTTCAAAAATTTACCGGGATCGACGTAAAGATGATGATGATAAAAAATAATTCTACATTGAAAGAGTCCTAATTGATTACACAGCATTATTTATTAAGACCTGTAGATGACCGGAATCAACGTTAGATGATGATGATGATTATGGTCGCGAGTCCAGAGATTTTATCTCATCTAAAAATATGCGTACCGCGCTAAAAGAAGTTTTTCCTTCAAAAATTGATCGGGATCGACGTAAAGATGACGATGATAAAAAATAATTCTACACTGAAAGAGTCCTAATTGATTACACAGCATTATTTAATAAGACCTGTAGATGACCGGAATCAACGTTAGATGATGATGATGATTATGGTCGCGAGTCCAGAGATTTTATCTCATCTAAAAATATGCGTACCGCACTAAAAGAAGTTTTTCCTTCAAAAATTGACCGGGATCGACGTAAAGATGATGATGATAAAAAATATGCGTACCGCGCTATAAGAAGTTTTTCCTTCAAAAATTGACCGGGATCGACGTAAAGATGATGATGATAAAAAATAATTCTACACTGAAAGAGTCCTAATTGATTACACAGCATTATTTAATAAGACCTGTAGATGACCGGAATCAACGTTAGATGATGATGATGATTATGGTCGCGAGTTCAGAGATTTTATCTCATCTAAAAATATGCGTACCGCGCTAAAAGAAGTTTTTCCTTCAAAAAATGACCGGGATCGACGTAAAGATGATGATGATAAAAAATAATTCTACACTGAAAGAGTCCTAATTGATTACACAGCATTATTTAAGAAGACCTGTAGATGACCGGAATCAACGTTAGATGATGATGATGATTATGGTCGCGACTCCAGAGATTTTATCTCATCTAAAAATATGCGTACCGCGCTAAAAGAAGTTTTTCCTTCAAAAATTGACCGGGATCGACGTAAAGATGATGATGATAAAAAATAATTCTACACTGAAAGAGTCCTAATTGATTACACAGCATTATTTAATAAGACCTGTAGATGACCGGAATCAACGTTAGATGATGATGATGATTATGGTCGCGAGTCCAGAGATTTTATCTCATCTAAAAATATGCGTACCGCGCTAAAAGAAGTTTTTCCTTCAAAAATTGACCGGGATCGACGTAAAGATGATGATGAAAATCTTACGCTTTTTCGATCAGGACACGTGTCCTGACGCCACGTGTCCTGACGCGAGTTTAAGATTTTATACCCATTACAGAAAAAGTGCTCAACGCCGCTAAAGAAGTTTTCACTTCAAAAAATGATGAAAAGAAGACAAGATTTCAGCAAAACAGACCGACTAAATATATATAAATATCATATATTTACACGTTCCTTTTCTTTCCTTTTGAGGTACGGTACGGATCACTAAAAATACTTGGTGACTTAAACTAGAACCTACCTCCATTTAATTTCTTTGTTAGTTAAAGCTGATAGTTGAATGTTATCACTGAAATTAAAATTATACGTATGTTACGTAGCTATAGATTCGTGCCGTTAACTAAAACAAACCGAGTCACCCTTTATTCACGAACCTAAATAAGCATCCAATATTTTAGTAAGAACGGGGCCCAGCTAGGGTTCTTTTAAGTGGCACTTTCCATGGATCCAATGTGCACTTGACGGGAAGTAGAAAAACATCCTACCACCCGGCAAATCGTGAGATTCCTAACTGTCGGTTCACAATGGCACCCTGAATTTGCTGTGAATTCTAATATTTTGTGCATACAGGGAGTCTACTATTTCAATCTAGTCAGAACAGAATAAGAAACCGACGGTATAATTTGACAGTATTGGTGGTCCACTATTACAATCGCGCTCATAAAGTGACACGCCAGTGACAGCCCGTAAGCAGCATTTTTGGTAATCTAGTAATTAAAATACTAACTATGTAACTATCTTCACGCTATTCAGCGTACAAAATATCCTGAAGGAGAAGTCATATCCATGTATAGTTTTTTAACTTTCTGCAGCTTCATTAAACGTATCATACATCGTATCATACATACGTCTAGGAATCCGAGTACTTTAACCTTTTCGTTTATAAGCAGCAAATATTATCATCGTCAATCTTTCCTTGCTCTCACTTACTAATATTTTGACCGCTAAAAAGAGTTATACATAAACGTAGAAACTCCTAAAAAAATACCTAAGTAGATTCGCTTGATGAATTTGTTAATGTTCCACGAAGAATTTCATATTTTTCATAAGCAGTACGAGCTTAGAGCAGTAAGTTGTAGAATTTACTCGCTGATCCACAAAAACGCTTGGTCCGCATTAGGCTAATCTGTGGCTTAGAGGATTATGTACGATTAAAATTCTGTAATAAAACAAACACTTTATTTTAAGATATGTATATAGGTAGTACCTATATACATATCTTAAAATAAAGTGTTCCACAATGTACCTATTAGTACATACGAACTTGCTGTTGACAAGGCGAAATCAAATTTGCCCAGTCATCAAACCTAACCTCCAAAAGAAAACTGGTTATGCAACCGAATGCAATAGATACTAGACAACTGATAAAATATAAATATATAAGGTAAAGAGGCAATTACCGCCTGCTTTTAAGTAACGTTAAAACTTAAAAAAAAACCTAACCACTCCGGGAGTGCCGACAGAAGTGAAAACTCAATTTATTAATAATTTATTTATCTAGACGCGTTGGTACATGCATATATGCACACACTATAGCTGCGTATCGTAACGGGGTGTAGCGAGTCCATAGATTATATCTCATCTAAAAATATGCGTACCGCGCTAAAAGAAGTTTTCCCTTCAAAAATTGACCGGGATCGACGTAAAGATGATGATGATAAAAAATAATTCTACACTGAAAGAGTCCTAATTGATTACACAGCATTATTTAATAAGACCTGTAGATGACTGGAATCAACGTTAGATGATGATGATGATTATGGTCGCGAGTCCAGAGATTTTATCTCATCTAAAAATATGCGTACCGCGCTAAAAGAAGTTTTTCCTTCAAAAATTGACCGGGATCGACGTAAAGATGATGATGATAAAAAATAATTCTACACTGAAAGAGTCCTAATTGATTACACAGCATTATTTAATAAGACCTGTAGATGACCGGAATCAACGTTAGATGATGATGATGATTATGGTCGCGAGTCCAGAGATTTTATCTCATCTAAAAATATGCGTACCGCGCTAAAAGAAGTTTTTCCTTCAAAAATTGACCGGGATCGACGTAAAGATGATGATGATAAAAAATATGCGTACCGCGCTAAAAGAAGTTTTTCCTTCAAAAATTGACCGGGATCGACGTAAAGATGATGATGGTAAAAAATAATTCTACACTGAAAGAGTCCTAATTGATTACACAGCATTATTTAATAAGACCTGTAGATGACCGGAATCAACGTTAGATGATGATGATGATTATGGTCGCGAGTCCAGAGATTTTATCTCATCTAAAAATATGCGTACCGCGCTAAAAGAAGTTTTTCCTTCAAAAATTGACCGGGATCGACGTAAAGATGATGATGATAAAAAATAATTCTACACTGAAAGAGTCCTAATTGATTACACAGCATTATTTAATAAGACCTATAGATGACCGGAATCAACGTTAGATGATGATGATGATTATGGTCGCGAGTCCAGAGATTTTATCTCATCTAAAAATATGCGTACCGCGCTAAAAGAAGTTTTTCCTTCAAAAATTGACCGGGATCGACGTAAAGATGATGATGATAAAAAATAATTCTACACTGAAAGAGTCCTAATTGATTACACAGCATTATTTAATAAGACCTGTAGATGACCGGAATCAACGTTAGATGATGATGATGATTATGGTCGCGAGTCCAGAGATTTTATCTCATCTAAAAATATGCGTACCGCGCTAAAAGAAGTTTTTCCTTCAAAAATTGACCGGGATCGACGTAAAGATGATAAAAAATAATTCTACACTGAAAGAGTCCTAATTGATTATGAAAATCTTACGCTTTTTCGATCAGGACACGTGTCCTGACGCGAGTTTAAGATTTTATACCCATTACAGAAAAAGTGCTCAACGCCGCTAAAGAAGTTTTCACTTCAAAAACATGTTTTTATTCGACTGAGCAACGTTATGGCTCACGCAGACATAAACTATACCAATACAAATACGCCTAACGTGACAAAAAGTATCGGCATTCGCCATCTTACCGGTGACAAACCGTGCTTCATTCACTTCAGTGATGAACGTCATCATAATATCTGCAAAGCAGATTTTATAATATAAAATCTGCTTTGCAGATATTATGATTTTTAAGTTATTATGTCAATGTCATGTATCTTGCATAATTTAAATTTGTGTTATAGTCTTGGTAACTACCCTTCATGTTTAGGTTAATGTTTTTCTAGTCTTATACGTACTTTTGTGAAAAACGTTCATAATGACAATAACTTCTGCTTGGATAATTACGTCCCGTCAAATGACCGTTGGGCGCTATTGACCAACACCTGGGAGTTATTGACCATCACATTGCCGTTTACAATTAAAAAAATACCTTTATTATAAATTAAAATAGCTCGTGTAATGCGAAACCTATTCAGTCAATCTATAAATAAAATTGAAATGACAACTGCTGCAGCTTATGATATGCTCAATAGAATATAACTGATGGGCGTTTTTTACTGCTCTTTATCGTTTGATAACGCCCCAATGCAGGTGTATTTTGTCTTATTTGTCTGCAGACACTGGCTTCATATTGTTTCTTGAAATAAATGTTTATGGTTTTAGTGAAACGTACGTTAGTTGATTAAACTGATTTTATTTACATCCACAGACTAATGGAGACATATCGATGTAGTACCGCTAACATATACTATCTATATATATATAAAAAATAATGCCACTTTTCGTTGTAATTTTATAACTCAAGAAAGGGCTCACCTATCCGAACCAAATGTTTAGGCATTGTTCGGACTTTTTTGTAGATGGTTTATGTGAATTTCGCACAAAATCGGTCAAGCGGTTCTTCATTTATCAGATTTTTTGTAACAAATCTCTTAAGTGGCGCTAACGAAGTTGCGCGAGTCAGCTAGTATAATATAAAAATCAATGCCACTTTTCGTTGTAAACTATAAAATAACTAAAAAACATTATAACTTTTTAAGAACTGGCTCACCTATCCAAACCAAATGTTTAGGCATTGTTCGGACTTTTTAGTAGATGGTTTATGTGAAGTTTGCTCAAAATCGGTCGAGCAGTTCTTCATTTATCACATTTTTGGTGGCGCTAACGAGGTTGCGCGGGTCAGCTAGTACGATATAATTTTATTATTGATTTTTTACATGCCTTATAATTTTATATAAATAATATAAATTTTGTTTATTATGTACCAGTTTGGTAGAAAAAATAATAATTAATTATAAATGCGAAAGTAATGTTTGTATGAGTAGTATGTATATAACTATGTATATGTATATAAGTATGGATGTTTGTTACTCTTTCACGCAAAATCTACTGAATACATTTTGATGAAACTTTACAATAATATACCTTAAACATCAGAATAACACATAGGTTACTTTTTATCCCAAGAACAAGTTCCTGTGGGAAACGGGAACGAAAACTTCACCACTCGTGCGGAACCGCTTGCGTCAATTAGTAATATATAAGTCAATGTTATGTTTTACTAAGAGATAAGTATTTTATGTCTTTAGCATGTTATATAGCGAATGGGCGGTAATGGACATAGTATTTTTTAATAACGCCCAAAAACAACGTTTTTCTAAACACGTTATTAGCACGGAAATCATTATCAAAGAACAGTGTTACAACCATTTTTAAACATTGATGCAATGGACTCCTGTTCATTGGTATCGAGTTGTTCATTAGCTCGATAGATGGCTCTGGTCATACTCTTGAAATGACGACTAAAATAATTATGGTGGAGAATTTCAACTTGATTCGATACGGTTCGGGTATTTCAGGTGGCTAGAACATTGCCGTTAGGTAAAGGTCACAGGTTCAATCCCTGTCTCGAATCACATTGTCTTTTTCCACTTTATTAAAAAGAAATATAACAAATTTATCAAAATTATTACTTTAAAAATTTTTCAATATATCTTTTGAATATATGTCGTATAACATACTTACTATGGCGACTCTGTTAATGCAGTTATTCGTTCCATAGCAATTATACAAAATAATGTATGTTTTAGTTAGGTGGGCGATAATTGCGTCCTTATTAAATACCTACACTAAAGGACGCCCGCGTCAACTCACGTGGTAATGTTTTCCCACCGTTTTCCCACAGAAACCTGTTCCTGATAAAAAAGTAGTCCACTTGTTTATTCCAGATTGTTCAAATTTTTATTTGTCACAGACCAAATTTTATCCAAATCGTCTTTATAAATCGGAAAAATAACAAAAATACACAGTCATAATATTAGTACTGGTAGATAATACTCAAAAATTCAAAAGCAAACATTTGCAGATCACAATTATTCTGTCCGATCCAGCTTTCGAACCTGAGATGTTAGCATGAATAGAGTCCTTCCGTAGCAGTTTAGCAGATTTTTAATACTTCTGATTCTTAATCATATACAAGAGAACTGGATAATATCTATAATGGAACTAGAATATATCTATAATAAATAATAATAATAAATATTGTGGGACACTTTTTACACAGCGAATACATACATTCTATTGATATCAGACACCGTAGCAACTTGAAAATAAGGGTCTAGCGGCCTTTCTATGTCTAGTAGGTACCTACCTATTGAATGGAGCGTAGTACCTTCTTTAGTGGCAAAGACGGGGAATACCTCATTCCACATGCAGCGTTGATATCTCCTCTCAACATTGCGACTAAAATCGGATTAAAGCCTTTTGGTCCTATTCAAAGACGAGGCTTTAGAACTGTCAACGATTCCAATTTATTGACAAGCTATACAGAATCTCTCGGCCTGACGAGATTCTGAATCTATGGGTAGGTACCTATTTTGTATTGTAACTATGCAGTCACAAGTTTTGTTAGTATTTCTCATACATTACACGTTTAAAAAGTAACTATATTATTTTTACAGTAACCTAAAAAATGTGGATTGTCCAAATAGTTTTACTGTATCCTCCATTTTTTTAATATCAAAATTTCGAAATAAGGAAATTATTTTGTACTGCCATCTATTGAAAATAACTGAAACTATTAAGTTACTACAGGACCGCTCAACCTCAAATTACTTTTAAGTAAAATCACAGATGGCGACACGGTGAAGTTTCTATGAGATTTACTAGATGGCAGTACTAGGCAGATTACATCTATTTTGTTTTGATTAAGAATACAAACGACACCGCTGCGAGGTTAAACATAAACGTCTGTGAAGTACAAATCCTTGCAAGCCTGATTTGACACTCATCCCGGTGTTGTAAAATACGTCATATTCAAAGGCTTACTTCAGAGGCGAAATTTTGAAGGTTAAGACAGAAGGATCTCCACCAGGGTTGCCAGGTGGTCCAGATAAAAAAACCGAACATTAACAACCGGTAATTTTTCTCAGAATTTGAAAGGAGAAATTTTGTGTAAATTTGTCGAAGTTGTTGACAAATGCAGAAAATTACCTATCTGCCACAGACAATATTAGAACTCATTAATGCGTGGTGGAATGCTTTTACGCGCTTCACCAGCAGCTACTTTGTGTCAGACTCACAGCCTTGGAGTGAGATCACTACTTACCAAACCACCTGGTGATTATATATTAAGATATAGATATAT
Source organism: Thumatha senex (assembly GCA_948477245.1). Classification (NCBI taxonomy): domain Eukaryota; kingdom Metazoa; phylum Arthropoda; class Insecta; order Lepidoptera; family Erebidae; genus Thumatha; species Thumatha senex. The sequence goes on from OX419735.1 coordinate 14,171,581, forward strand.
TATTATAAATAAATAAATAATAAATAAATATTATTGAGACAACTCACGCAAAACAAAAAAAAAATAAACATGTAGTTACTTACTTTCTTTGATTGTGAAGTTCCTTACGGCAGGCTTGGAGGAGATAGGTATTTTGCTGCGCGACCGAACTGAAAAAATGTGATAGTAAAACCGTAAGAAAAAGTCCGTCGAATAAAACCGTTAAATGAGACGTGCGCAGGCGCGACAGTCGTATACACAAGCTAGTAGTGTATTATACCTTTATCTTTCTCCCTCTTTCAGTGAGGGTGGGGTGAGGGTGAGAATAAGGGGGGGGGGGGTTGGGGTTGAGGAGGGAGAGGGTGGTATTTTTTTTTTTAACTTTGTTCCTACCTGGTGTCCCACGACACCACATCTTTTTTTCTTTACATTGTAATAAAAATACGTTTTAAACATTTTAGTTTATATTTTTTTTAAATTGCTATTCCTTATTTCCTACAAGTATACGCCCTGAACGCCTAAACTCCTTTTTCAAATTGAAATTCCTTATTTCTGTCTAGCATACGCCCTGCGGTTTCACACGCGTAATGCCTGTTCCCGTGGGAATACAAAAATTAACAGTCTAAATTACTCCTTATGACACCAGCTATCATTCCGTGAAAGTCTCGTTAAAATCGGTTCAGCCATTTCAGATATTATTCGGAACAAACAGACAGACAAACAAAGTTTTTTTATGAAGTTCCTCTTTCATATATACATTTTGGCGAAAACCTGTTCATTTGGAATTACAAACAGACACTACAATTTTATTTATCTGTATTGTCTGTATAGGAAGGTATAAATTATTTCATAATTATTTATTACTAGTTGACGCCCGCGGCTCCGCACGCGTGGTAAGGTTTTCCTGTTCCCGTTTACCACAGGAACTTGTTCCCGATACAATGTAGCCTATGTGTTATTCTGATGTGTAAGCTATATTATTGTAAAATTTCATCAAAATCCATGCAGTAGATTTTGCGTGAAAGAGTAACAAACATCCATCCATACTTACAAACTTACGCGTTTAAAATTTTCGTAGGATTTCATCGCGCTACTATCTAATGCTCTCCCAATAAAGCCATAAAGGTTCGAAATATAGTACGGGCGACGCCTATGGCTAGATAGTTGCTATAAATTGAAGTACTGAAAGAAGTATTTGAGCAAAAACTCTACCTTCAGCGGCATCAGCATTGTACTATTTGTTTTAATTTTGTTTTATTGCATTTTTTACTTTCAGAAAATTTACAGCTAATACATAAGATAGACTTATATTTATAACTGTAGTGTCTAATAGCCAATTACAAGTTTTCACACTTAGCAAGGTCTCGTAGACCCATGGAGATTCCGCGAACTTTTACAAACAGAAATATCTTCTGCTTTGCTATATAAAAGAACAGTGTTTAGTAGAATAGTTTCTTAGAACAGTAGCTTTACCCTAACTGGCAGCAATGAGTGGGTGTGACGCAATCTACGTCATCACAAGTGTTAAATTATTTAACGTTACTCAAACTATCAAGTCGTAGTCAATACGAAATATAGATACGAATAGATGTGCGTGGGATCTGCTGACTATGTAGGTGATTGATCTTCGCCGCATGTTTCAGAACGACTCACCGTCTTCACTGAGATACCTAATACGTCTGAAGTTGTAGCGAATTTATTTACTACTAGGTTTATTTACACACCCCACGGCTTCGATCGTGCCATACTCCCGACGCACCTTTTTAATCCCACAAAGTCATCTACTTAACACTATAATAAAAAGTCAGAGTTAGTATTCAACTCGTGAATGTACTACATACATTTCAATAAATAGGTCGTAAATTAAAGTTCGTGACCGTACCTATCAACGATAGAACAAAAATGGTCAGTCAGAACCATTTAAAGCATATCTTCTTTTTATAAAGCATATCTGAAACATAAAAGAAACTCCCAAATAGACAGATACCAGTGAGATAAGAAAAAGAAAGCCAGCAACAACTGACCGTACATAACATGTACCCATAATATCTCGTTGCTGTGTTTTCAAACAAACAATAATATCTAATGCAATATCAGCACAGCTCGTGATTGAAATAGAAAGTACTTAGTAAAGATACTTCATTTCGTTAAAACACTATTATTATAGACGTCATGAAGCTTGGGAACAAAAGTTTATTTACTTTACTTACTATTTGTATTTCAAATTAATTATAACTTTTTTTGATGTGGGAACCTCAGTGTACGTGCTACATCTCCAGACACGCTGTGAATACCTACCTACTTCAACACTAATTACTTAGTGTCGGACACCGTCGGACAGAAACCTAGTATCTACAGTGCTTCTACATACATACATATTTTCACGCCATCCCCAAAGTGGTAGGCAGAAGCATACTATACGCCCAAATTTCACTGTTCAAATTTTTGTTCCACGTAACAGGTGGTTAGCCCATTGATGAGTTAAAAATGAACAGGCGCAGGCTGTGGCGACCTACTGTTGAAACTTTTCAAGCCGCCCATAAGGCCTTCAACCAAACTTAACGACTGGCAACCGAGACCAACGGCTTAACGTGCCTTCTTAATGCTGCCGTGGCTTAATGTAAATGCCACAAAGCGTTCACCGATCCGAGGACCATCCATAGCGAAAGTGGCTTAACGCAAAGATCGTTTATAGAACACCTAGTAAACGGAGCCACAGGTGCGTCATTTGATAGATATATCTGGGGTATTAAATGCCGCCATTGCTCTAATCCTATATATTTTATGATTGTTTTTGCTGCAAATACGTTGCGGCAAACTGTAAGCGATGGCAATCCAAGTGACTAACGGACGAACTCCATATAAAGATGATTACGATTCGAATCAAATGTTCGTATCTCAGTCATTGGTGTCAGTGTTCCACATTTTCTTCTAACTCACCCGCAGCTCTCTTGTACCACTGACTTCTGTGGTAATTATGCCTCGAGGTTACATTTTCGTACGTATAATGATAACTAACTATACCACAGACAATTGAGTAGTTGGTAATACAGATGTTTAACACTAATGATGTTTATTTTCGACTTCATAATGTGCGGGTCTTAAAATGAATTAAATTACCTCTAACTACTCTATCAAAGTTTTATCAAGCGTTGGTTTTGGTTTCCGAAATTCTTTTGAACACGACATGGCGGCAAGATTCCCTACTGTGTTTTCTCTGTGAATTGGCAGGCAAGATTCTCTCCTGTGTTTTCTCTGTGAATTGGCAGGCAAGATTCCCTTTTGCGTTTTCTCTGTGAATTGGCAGGCAGTATTCCGTCCAGTGTTTTCCCTGTGAAGTGGCAGGCAAGATTCCCTTCAGTGTTTTCTTTGTGAATTGGCAGGCAAGATTCTGTCCTGTGATTTCTCTGTGAATTGGCAGGCATGATCTCCTATTTGAACCAATATAAGACCTTTTCCGCATTATAAGTGAAAAGCGCGTAAGGCAGATCTTGGTAGAGGCATACCATATGCACACATTATGTGTTTTTGTCCCATGTAACGATGGTAAGTCCATTTGGGTGGACAATCAAAGATTGTAGCGACTTATATCTGAGGACCAGCTATAGCGAAAGATGTAAAACACGGTGATCGTTTACAGAACACTGAGTTAGCGGTGCCACGAGTGCTTCTTTTGACGGATATATCTGGGGAATTAAATGCCGCTATTGCTCTAATCCTTTATAATTTTTGCTGCAATTACGTTGCAGCAAATTGTAAGCTTAAGGAAGTAGGGATTAACTTTTGTTCGCACTTTCACAGCTTTCCCAGCCATAGTCATCAAGTGACAAAGACTGCCGTCCCACTTTTCTAGAACTAATAAACCAACTTTCCTCGGAGAGCTATTATAAATACTACAATAAACTAGTGGTCATCAATAAACCCAATTGTAGTCCAATGAGGCAATATTCAAAACTCACGACCTCGAGACTAATTTGAAATCGTATTTACAAGTTCAATGAATACAATCCTACTAATCTTATAAAATTTTATTACTCGTTCAGCTATTATCGTACAGAGTATGTTTTATTGTTCTACCTATTAAATAATATCATATCTACTAAAGTAACGGACATTTATTGGTTACGCTCGTTTGAAGCTCAACCTGTTATTTTATTCATATATTTAATATTACCTATTTATTTTTTTATTATTACCTTTTTGGTCAATTTTGAAGTTGTGTCGGTATTTATTTTGATCTCTGGAGGTCACATGTATTTTTATTTTGGAGATTTTTTTGTTAAATAATTTATAGGTAATAAATATTTCTATTTCAAGTCGAAAATAAGAATCTTCTTCATTTAGAGGTACATTCCTGTATATAACAGTGCATTTATGAATAGGTTTGTTTCTTAAAAGTTACCACGCGAGTACTGGACTGGAGTCAGTACTTCCGTGGTAACTTTCCCAAAATCCAGATATGGCATTACGGATTTTGGAAATTAACAGAAAATGCAGCGTTCTATTGAATTATCCAATTTCACAACACTTGTGCACATTATCCGTCCGAGACTACCAGGACTTTTATTGGTCGTGCTAATTAGTGTCTAGCACATAAGACCTTTTAGCCTTTTTGTTACCACCTCACTAAAAAGGCAATGGGTTCAAAATTTCTTACAAATCTAAAATAGACACAGTTTATTTATTAAGTTTAATATGCCTCTGCCCACCCCTTCAGGGATAAAGGCGTGACAATATGTATGTATGTATGTATGCACATTATCGAAGCTTTTATAATTAAAATCCACTATTTTTACACAAATAATACATAATAATGAAGTGGCGACAGCGTAATCCGTGTTCTCGCCAAAATCCTCAACGGAACTCTGAATTATTTATAATATGATTGTATTCTTAAAAAAACTATTATCAGTTAATCCTACTAATATTATAAATGCGAAAGTTTGTAAGAATGGATGTTTGTTACTCTTTCACGTAAAAACAACTGAATGGATTTTAATGAAACATTACAATAATATAGCTTTTACATCAGAATAACAAATAGGCTACTTTTTATCCCGGGAACAAGTTCATGTGGTAAACGGTAACGGGAAAACTTCTCTATGCGGGCAAAGCCGCGGGCGTCAACTAGTATATTATATTTTTTCAATAATATTTTATATCACGTCAACATCCTCGAACTATTTACTTTGTGTTCTGATTATGTACTATCTTATCTTCTACCTATCTTTTTCCCACGGATTATATTTTTGCAGTTCCCGTGCTAGGGCAATGCTCCATTGCACTAACACACTAAACTGTCTAGCCTATATAGTATGGCACTGGAGATTGATGGATGTAATACATCTCCTGACCAATGGCCAATGAAATAAGAATTTTGAACGAGCATAAAGTTATACTGCAATTTTGTTGGTAGATAATCGTAAACCTGCGTGTCGTGCAATGCTTTGAAATCAGCTACCTCAGTCCCATTAACCAGGAATTAAATTTGAGTTTGAATTAGGAACCACTCATTTAATTAAATTCATTGCCACGGCTGAAATAAACTGTGACAAATTAAAAAACAAAAGAGTAGCATTTATGATTTCATATATTTTCGCTTTTGCACTAATTTTATATTTACGTTGAGTGAGTTTTCTAAGAGAAAACGATCAGTTTTTAAAAAAATATTTTAAACATACAACATAACATATAAATAACATTTTATAAAAAGAAGAAATGAGAATACATTTATTTCCATAAAAATAAATGTATTCTCATAATATTAAATATACTATCTTGAGATATCAATATCAATCATTTAAAACGATGAACTGCAAACAAATCACATTGCTCGTATATATACAGGCTGTAGGTACAGTACAGGATAGGGTACAAAGTTAAGATACCTATAGATGCAAATCTCTTCTTCTTCATATTAGTGTTTTCCAGTTGCTTGCAAATAGCACTTTCACAGTCATGGGTCTACTTTTATTCGGCTGCTAGGAGCAGTTATTGCCTGGCTTGCGATTTCGGCAATGTTGGCAGGGACCACCGTCTGATCCCCAACCTCTTAAACGTCTGCGTTATAGTCTCATCCATTTGTCAGCGGGTGCACCGCTTGCAGATGAGGTCGCTAGGCTCCACAGATGGGGTTAGGGGCTCTTACCAACACCCAGATAAAATAGGATTTTAAAGAAAATATGCTAAGGTGAAGAGGCAAGACTCGATATTGTTATTGAAGTGAAACTTCTTTATGGAAGCTGAGAGAAATTTTATAGGTACCTGTAAAAAAATCGTCACGATTTTCGGTTTCGGTTGCGCCATCTTGTTTTGAAGTGAAACTTCTTTACCATAAGTCAAACTTCTTTATCGACGTATGAGATAAATTTTATAGCTGTAAAAAAATGTCGTAAAGAAGTTTTACTTCTTACCTGTGTACTCTGGTACACACAAACATTTTTTTAAACTAATTGATTCGGACATTACATGGCGGAAATCAATCGTAGAACGATAAAAATATTGGGGTAGGAGGATTCCACCACACACCCTCGTTTCGTCAATCTTAACGCACAACGGTCAAGGATAACCTCTACTAATGATAACGGAGGAATGACAATCCGAATTCTTAATTTAATTTTTACTACTACTTACGTATATATTTAACTAGCTACTTGATTTGCGATTTGGCAATCCTAGTCTATTTAGTTTCACCTGTTGTGGTAAGTATCTGGGTGAGTGAAGTGCGCGTAAGGAATCCCGCTAAACCTGTTATATTGACCCACTTCTCAACGTTCAATTGAACTGAAATTTTATATTTGCATTTAAATCGAATGACAAATATGACAACAATGCAATCTGATTATGTACACGGAAAGTGACCGTTACCAATTTGTAAAGTAAAACAACCCTTACGCTAGAAGATTATAGATGAACTAGTTGACGCCCGCGGTTCCGCACGCGTGGTAAAGTTTCCCCGTTCCCGTTTCCCACAGGTACTTGTTCCCGGGATAAAAAGTAGCCCATGTGTAATTCTGATGTGTGGCTTACACATCAGAATTACACATATTATTGTAAAGTTTCATCAAAATCAATTCAGTAGATTTTGCGTCAAATTAACAATCATTCATATTTACATACTTTCGCGTTTATAATATTAGTAGGATATATGTCAATTCATTTTTTTCTACTTTATATGTTTCATTAATATAAATATGAGAATAATAATAAATTTATACACAAGACTTTAACATTTTATTAATATACAAAGGCAACATTTGCAGAAGAAATACTGTTGAGAAAGGAACAATGTACCTACAAGACTTTTGTCCATTGTCAAAGCGTCGTAGAATTCCTCCCCATTGAGCAACTGGTGAGGTTCCCATAAGGTTGGCCGTTAATTAATCTGTTTTAAATAATCCCAATAACTGGACCCAGTTTCGTATGTTTTATACGTCCTCAAAATACATCGCTAAATGTCAACCTCGCTCGTAACCACTAACCCAGTGTTGTGTAATAGTTTTATATTATCTGTGTTAATAGTTTCAAGTTTTCCATCTCTTCGCCATGATCTCTACTCAGTTGTATTGTCTGTGTCTGTTAGTCAGCAGGCACACCACAGGATTTGGTATCTTGGTAAGTGGCGGCCACTTGCTGTATATTATATTCCAAAACTAGTGCATTAACCTTGTTTTATATTTGTAAAAATTGTAGTTTCTTAGAATTAAAAGTTGTGTAAACGTGCTATAATGAAAGACAGTGATATATTGCAGTGAAAAGCTATTTTACAACTTGTCGTGCAAATTCCAATGAAAGCCCTAATAACGCTCTACTACGTTAATGGGGCAAGGACACAGAACCTATGACTGGACTTCACAAGATTTCCCTAAAAGTAACCAGGCCATAATATAAATAAAAAAAGGCACACCACTAGAAAGTGAGGCTGACTTAGGCTAATTAGTTCGATGCAGAAACAGTAAGTAAGTTTTTTAGTTAAACTAACTAGGTAAGTACCTTAGATGATGACAAATCCTGTAACAGGTGCGAGGAACAATAGAATCTGTCAATTACGAGCAAACTGGTGTGAACCAGAGCATGAGGTCATCGAAAAAAAAACAATTGGCTTACTAAGTGAATGTCAAGTGCAAATAAATGTATTCTACTTTTAAAATTTATTAGGTTCTCAGTCTCATTCATTAGAGTTGCCACTTTAAACCATGTTTTTTTTACTTCTGTAAACATTATCGTAAGAGTAACTCGAAAGAAGTATGCATGGATCGCAATGCTTGGCGATCTGTCCTCTCAGACTACCCCGTCAGGGATACAGCGTGAAGATAGTTAAATTAAGTTAAGTTTTAACTCGGCCGAATCGTTAACAATTGAATGGCAAAGGACTATGATTGAAATAGATTGAACCAAACTGCATAAGAGTCCAGTAGTTCAACATTGCGTAATGCTTTCTATGACGTTGAATTCAACAGAGTACGACGCCTCACTCTTAATTTTAGAATAAATAAATTTTATGAAAATCTTTAGATGCCTCGTTCCATAATAACTAATGGATTACTTAGAGTGTGCTCTATCCCTACAAAATTAATTATCCTATTTGACAGCTGAAACTGCTTAACGGTTTTTTGTCAAATTGGGCACATCAATTCGAGAGAAATCAAATCTACCACATAGCAACATGTAAAGTTCTCTACTTCTCTGTTTTCTCGTTCTCGCACCTAATTGAAAGGAAAGTAATACCGCATACCCAGATTACGTCAAATTGTATGGAGAAGTTTTGCCGTTCCCGTTTTCCGCAGGAACATGTTCCCAGGATAAAAAGTAGTCCATGTGTTATTCTGATGTGTAAGCTATATTATTGGGAAGTTTCATGAAAATCCATTCAGTAGAATTTGCGTGAAGAAGTAACAAACATCCATACTTACAAACTTTCGCGGTTATGATATTAGTAGGATAGGATAGTACGATTAGGTGACTCACGTTTTGAGCGCGCGAATGACATTGATACCATGCTCTAGGATTTTAGTTTTTTTTACATTATCCTTATATCTAAGTATTATAATTTAAATTGATCATGGCCTTAACACAGTAAAGAATATTTCAGATGTCATCAACTATTATAATTTGTAATCTCATGCATTGTAATTTTAAGGTGAAATGGATTTATGACAAGTTTTAATTGCCACATTCTTTTCACAATGGCTGACATTTGAAATCAAAAGTATTTATTTTGTTTATTCATTTTTGTGACCAACTTAACTAATGCTTTCTTTCGTTTACGTTTCGCTGCGTTTCGGATAATATGAATACAAGACAAATATGTAATAAATATAATAAGTTAGCGGCCGACACAACGACATCTGCTGTGCAATTCACAAATCTCGGATCCAAATCTTCTATGGCGCAAATGTCTTCGATATTCATAGAACTCGAATATCAATGAAATTTGCGCAGGAGCGGATTTGGATCCGACATTTGTGAATTGCATTGGTCTAAATTAAGGTACTAAACTGTAGAATCTTATGACTGCAGATTAAACTGTATGTACTATTACATATAATATGGAAACTGCCAGTTGTGTTGTGTGTATCTTAATACTTTATTATTATTTTAGCTTCCGTCCATAAAATATTTAAAACATATTTTACGAGGATACTATACCGTAAGTATTTTTTTCCCACGTAACAGGCGATGAGTCGTGCTGCCGTGTTGAAATGGACAGGCGCAAGTTGTACAACGCGACCAGCTATTGAACTTTTTTAAGGCTTGATATTCCTGCCGAGGCCACGCTTTTGAGTTTTTTAAAACAATGCGAATCGTAGAAGAAAGGGTTTTTGATTCTGAAAAACAGATATATGTTAGTTAAGGATTTAAGCTAGTCAAATAGTTTTCTGTTACAAAATCGAATAAACTTCACTTGATAGAAAATCATCCCAAAGTTGCCCCCTCTCGAAATGTTTTTTCAATGCCAAATCTAAAGTACAGATAATTTTCATGAAATTTTTATACACAACTATAGCTACTAAATATTTATAGACATAATCGCTTACTTTGACTATATACAGTGATTTTTATAGTACAAATATTTAAATAATATCAGATTCGCGACGCTGAGGCCTGATCAGTCGCGCGCTGGCGCTTACTGAGGTAGGACCTGTGTTAGGTTTTTTCGTTGCACTCCCCTTGCTATTTTTTCGCAATGGCACAGTATATTTATGAGAGCAGTAAGCATTCCATCATCATCCGAGCGTCTGTCCCAGTTGCATCTCGCGACGCCCGGAGTTAACTTTATATAGTGTAAATATATGAGAATTATATACGGCAATTGACTCATCACCCATTACGTGGGACAGCAATACACATGGTGAAAAGTAGTCATATACTAATATGCCTCTGCCACCCTTTCGGGGATAAGGCGTGATAGATAAATAAATTATATGAGAGTTTTAATATAAAATAAAGTACCTACACTTCACAGAAGTTGTATAAAATCGAACCCGGTACCCACAGGTTAAAAGGCAGTTATATAACCAACTGAGTCAGTGGGCCGTTCAATGTATGTTTACCTATTTTCCGCTAAATGCAGACGAATTTAAAAAAAAAATTGTAGCGTATACTTTCAATTGGGTTCTAAATAAATTTGATCAATAGATTCTGAAGCTTAAACATACCGACTGCCACTGGCTGAAGTAATCAGTGCAGTTGTTATATTGAAGCTTTGCTTCGCTTCGGATAAATTATAAAAAAATTATCCAAGACCCTTGTTTTATGTTTTCAGTATTAATTATTTAAGTATATTTATAAATTTATTAGCCACGACTTTATCCCCGAAGGTGTGGCACAAGCATATTGTGGTGAGCCCAATGCCCGTGTTCAAATGGAATGGAATGTGTCCTTCGAAGCACGAAAACACTGGTAAATGAAAATGCTACAAAGCGATCATCCATCCAAAACCCGAGAGAGTTTCTTAAATCATTGATCTTTACAGAAACCGAGTTAGTAGGGCTACGAGCGCTTTTTATTTATGTTTTTACTTTATGTTTTAAACAATGTATAACATTTCATGTAACTAATAATTAATAATCCCAACATTTTAACGCCAACGTTTTTTGCGCTTTAGTGGATCTGGAGAAAGCATTTGATAACGTTGTGAGAGAAACTCTGTGGTACTCCGTGTGCTGGCTATCCGGGCAGGATATGGTGTGGACGGCCAGCTGCTGCGGGCGATACAGTCTCTTTATACGGACTGTAAAGCTTGCGTGCGACCAAGGGGAATGTCAAACGGGGTTGTGTTATGTCCGCCTGACTTTTCATAGTGTATCTGGATAGTTGTGCAAAAGTGTGGCTGCAAAAGTTAAAAGACTATGATGTGTTGTGAAATTGGAAATTTTACAGTACATTGTCTGTTGTACGCTGATGATGCGGTAGTAATGGTCTCATCAGAAGCCGACCTTCAGGCATTAGTCACTAATATAAAAGTAAAAGTCTTCGCTGCATGTTAAACTAAGAATCAGGTATTTGAAAGAAAAAGTAAGAACTAAAAGCAAGATTTGGGTAAACCGGCAACGATTAGAGCAATTGAATGAAATTGTATACTTAGGGAGAATGTTTAGCGCGGACGGAAGATATGTTCTAAAGTACAACAGTGACCAGCTGCCGAAGACAGGATATATTCCTGTGTAATGATTTTTTGATATTAATATTATTTAAAAAAAATGGTATAATGAGTACGGGACATTTTATTTGGTACTTGTAGATAAAGCCTAAATTTGTTATTAAATATATCATCACTTACTCCTACTAATATTATAAACGCGAAAGTTTGTAAGTATGGATGTTTGTTACTTGCATGTAAAACTGCTGAATGGAATTTAAATAAACTTTACCATAACTATATATTATATATATAATAGCTTATCTATCAGAATAACACATAGGCAACTTTTTCAGTACTTACTTTTACTACTGGTAGTACCACGGGAAATTATTTTTGCCCGTGGTACTACTATGACGTCAGGTAGTTCCGCGGGAGATTTAATATTACCCCTAGTACTACTTAATAAATAATATACAATTATTGTAAAGTATTTTGATACATAAATCGCAACCTAAACAAGAGAAAAAAATAAGAGTCTGAAACAAAAAAAAGAAAAATATGGATTATAATATAAGATATGTCCGTATGAAATGTAGAGTGAGGCGGAGGGTATTGAGCTTATTAACTCTTACCCATTCATATGAATTGACTGGTAAGAAAACGATGTTGTGCTTCTGAGAGCGTCAGTTTGTGGCTAGGTTAACCTAAATATGGGAAAATACCAACACAAACAGTTGTTAGTCAATTTTAAAAAATCCGTGGTCATAGTGTAGGACATGGGATCACAAAGTTTGCCACGGGTAAAATATAATTAAAGTTATTAGGTATTTTATTACATTAAATATTTCGGCATTTACCCTACTGCAGTTAGTACAAATAAATTATTATTAATTAATTATTATTAATTTATTATTATTAATTAAATATTATTAATTAAATATTTTTAATTAATTATTATTAATTAATTATTATCCCGGAAACAAGTGCCTTTAGAAAACGGGAACGGGAAAACTTCGACGTCGACTAGTATAACATAAACCTAAAATAAAATCCAACACAATAACAGAGATGTTCCATTTCGATTGCCACTGCCAATCATTTTTACTGTGGCGTGCCAGCAGAAAATACATCGTCGATCTATCTTGGCAGGGGCCTACGCGACTTGGCCTACCGGCCCTTAAGACTATAAGGCCTTCAACTTGGCTTCACTACCGCCTTGTTACTAGCAACCCGGACCAACGCCTTAACGTGTTTTCTGAGGCACGGAAACGCTCATCAATAAAAGTGCCACAAAGTGGTCATCCATCCGAGGATTAGCCATGGCGAGAATTGCTTAAGGCGTTGATCTTTTACAAAACACTGAGTTTTTTTTTTATGTTTGACACGTCAAAATGTCTCCCGCCTTATGGTAAGCAAAGACGACGACCCGTAATTTTGGGCCGCTACCCAAACCCACAGGGCTAGGATAGCGACCCTCAACTTGACGGCCCAGAAATATGCCTTTTCACGCTTCTCTTAAAGGACCCAGGATTGTAAGAGGAGGGAAACACGTGCGCCGGCAGAGTTCCGTATTTTTTATGGTACGACAAAAGAAGAACCTACGGAATCTTTCCGTTCTAGGCAAGATGGTGTCCACAGTGTAAGGATGACATCTCTGTCCCGCCCGTGTTGTTCGGGAACGAAAGGGGGAGGGTGGGACTAGTTGGAAGAACTAGTCTCTTCAGAACACTCACCGTGGTAGATGCGGTAAAATGCAGCTAAGCTGGCGACCGTTCTGCGCATCTCCAACGGCTCAAGATTGCCAGTAACATCTGGACAATCTATGATGCGGATGGCACGTCGCTGCAATGCGTCGAGAGCTTACGGCGAGAGAGAATACGGCGCTCATGCAGAAAGCTTGCGAGCCATGTGCATAGTTGAGGTGGCAGGCCATATGCCGGAAGCTTGGAAAGAAGTGATGCGTGCCAGACTTTATCGAAAGCCTTGGCGATATCCAGGCTGATAGCCAAGGATTCGCCATGCTTATCCATAGCCTCACCCCAAAGGTGTGTAACGTATGCTAGAAGATCACCCGTTGACCGTTTCGGCCTAAATCCGTCTTGCCGGTCGTTTATTAAGGAGTGATCTTCCAAATAACGCATGAGCAGCGTGTTTATGATGAGCTCAAAAACCTTACAGATGACTGAGGTGACGGCTATGGGGCGATAGTTGCCTGGGTCTGACCTATCCCCTTTCTTGGGGATCGGTTGCACATTAGACTCCCTCCACACATCCGGCACACTACCCGTAGAGTAGGATAGGCGAAACAGGCGTGTTAGCACTGGAGTCAACTCCGCTGCACACCTCTTAAGAACCACCGTAGGAATACCATTGGGGACACTGGACTTACGGACGTCGAGCAACCGCAGTACCTTCCGGACGTCGCACTGCCTGATAATTATGTCTGGCATTGCACTGACACAACTAGCGACTATTGGAGGCTGCTTGCCACGGTCGTCGATCCGGGAATTGGCCGCAAAGAGGTTGGCTAAACAAGTCAGCCTTCTCTTGGGCCTTGTGAGTCAGGGTTAGGGTAGCGCAGTGGTGGTAGCGAAGGTAGGCAGTAGTTAGATTGCACGGCTTTGGCCAGTTCTTATTATCCTCGGCTACCCGTGGGATGTGAGGAGCTCCTGGCCAAGCCGCGCTATGCGCTGAGTATCCGCTCTTATGAAGGCCTTTTTGCTGGCCTACGTCGCTCTGTTGTAAGCGGCTCTGAGGTTGGCCACATGCGGGTTACCTGATGCCCTAGCCCTGGTCCAAGCACGATACGCCGACTGCTTATGTCGAACTGCATCAGCGCATTCACGCCCGAACCAGGGACGGGCTTTGCGGATGCTGGCGACATCAGTGTAGGGGATGTAGTATTCCATCCCCAGACTGATCTCCCCAGAAACAGCGGCGGCGCTCTCCGATGGGGCCTTTCCTCTAAAGACACGCTGACCCCATGGGACGGACGCAAAAAAAATCACGTAAACCGTCCCAATCTGCTGACGAGTAGTGCTACAGTCTGCGCGCCGCAACCGCAGGACATGCAGGAGATAACACCTGCATTTCGGCGCGCACTACGCAGTGATCGGAAGTACCCAACGGAGCACCTACCGATACACTATACTGGGCTGGGCTGTTGGTTAGTAGAGCGCTCCATACTCCATACTAAATTTTATATACAATTTATCGCCCAAAACATACAAGTCCTAAATAAACGAATGCGTATAACACAAAGATTTGATCCGAATCAGGATTCGAAGAAGCGAAAGAAAATGCATTAATCGCGAAGTCTGGCGATCTGTCTTCTCTGACGACTACCCGTCAGGGATATAGCGTAAAGATAGTTAGTTAGTTTTTAGTTAGTTAATCTCTTTAATTCTACAGCAACTCACGTTTAATCTACTGTATTGTGACGTGTTCAAAAATTAATTATACACTTTTGAATGACGAATCTATAACCTCTCTACACATTAGTACAAATTGATATTATTGCGTAGGTACACGAGACAATCTGAAGGTAATTTGTAAATGTCAATTCAAGTTCTGGGCCATCGAACGACTGAACGGGTCAAATAAATGGCGAGCCCAACTCGGGCATCAGCTTGATCTGTTTTAAGTTGAACACATCAATCAACTTGTACTTGCTTTTATTTTCCAATACTGATTTGAAAGATAGTGCGAACCGGATACTTGACCCAACATGACATACAAAACGAAGTTCATACAGCGATTTCGAAATAGGTAAGACAGTCCTAATTTTTTTCTGTGTATGAAAAAACAAACATTTATTTACTGAAGTCATGCCTTTACCCTCGAAGGGGTGGTAGTGATTTATTATATATATTCGTCCCACGTAACAGGTTGTGAGTTCAATGCAGTGTTGAAATGGAGAGACGCAGATTGAGGATTGTGGTGACCTGCCGTTGACATGTTACTGGTAACCGGGACCAATGGCTTAACGTACCTTCCGAACGAATCACGAAAAAGGAAACAATCGGAGACCCTGATAAGAAAGTTTATCGTGGAATGTTTGATGAAGAGTTACACAAAATTTGGGAGTGTATTATTTGGCGATACGAGCGATACAATATTGTATCGCTCGTATCGCATATGCTAAGAAGTTTATAAGTAACATCGGGGAAGTTTACTATGGGGATCTCGTGGCATCGAGGGTGAATTTTCGTGCTTTTAAACGTTTCTGCCATACATATTACTGGAAATCACATAGGACCCGTAGTATACTATTACCGTGGTGATTCCCTTTTTCTATAAGGATTTACACCTATTTTCTTTCCAGGTCTCCCGCTTTGTAAAGGAGGTAAGGCGTTACGTTCTTTTTACAACTTACTCAAACTATCTTCAGATTAATTTCGTTGCGGGTTTCAAGACATGCTAACTTCTCCTGGGACTTCACTGAGATAGAGCTCGGTGTAACTTTTGTCGTTGCTGTAGATCCTAGTTTACAGGAGTCACAGTAATGGGAATGCGGGTAGCATTAGTCCTATTAAAAAAAAGAACAGTAAAAATATTTAAGAGCTGAGTAACTTTGACTTCGGACCCTTGAATTGTCATATTTCTTTGTACTTTCTGTCGAAAGTTCATAAGGTTGCATGCTCTGTCCTAAATACAAGCAGAACTACAACTTGCTTTGGCATGATTTGAATGTGGTCATACTGAAATACTGTTTCGAGTGGTCAGAATGCTTTGTTCCTATAAAAATATAATCCTACTAATATTATAAACGCGCAAGTATGTAAGTATGGATGTATGTTACTCTTTCACGCAAAATCTACTGAATGGATTTTGATGAACTTTGATGCTGAAATATGATGACTTTACAACAAGCTTTCACATCAGAATAACACATAGGTTACTTTTTATCCTGAAAACAAGTTCCTGTGAGAAACGGGAACGGAAAAACTTCACAACGCGTGTGGAGCCGCGGGCGCCAATTAGTTACTTATAAATTGTCTTTAACTGTTATTGAGCTAAATTTCGTATATTTCAAACTTTTGTCAATTAATTCAAATTCAACTAGTACATAAGGATATTTGACCACCTCTGTGGCGCGGTGGGAGTGTATCCGACTGCTACGCAAGAGGTCATGGGTTCGATTCCCACCCAGAATAAAACTTTGTGTGATGAGCACGATGGTTTATTCTGTGTCTGGGTGTTATTTATCTATAATGTGTATGTATTTAGAAATATATAAGTATGTTTATCAGTTATCTGGTTACCAAAGTACAAGCTCTGCTAAGTTTGGAATCAGATGGCGTTGTGTGAGTTGTCCCAACGATTTTTATTTTATTTATTTATTTATATTTCAACGAAAAGTTTAAGGGAGTGACGGGATTTTTTTTATACCACTGAGGTGGCAAACAAGCATACGTCCCCACCTGATGGAAAGTGGTTACCGTAGCCTAAGGACGTTTGTAAAACCAGAGGTGCAGCACTCGCGCTGTCGACCCTTTAAAAACCTTCTAAGACCCATTTTGAAGAACCCTATCTATACTGTAGACGTTCGGGAAAACCCAGGCAGGAAGCTCATTCCACAACCTTTTTATTACCCGAGGTAGGTAATAGGAATAATCTAAGATTCATAATTTTATCATCTTAAATTACGAATGTTTGTCAATCGTAGTTAAGAACAGAAGTTATAAATATCACATTTAGGACCTAGGTCCTAACTGTAATATTTAAACTTTACAATAAATTGATATATGTAGTAGACTTACGTACTAATTAGCAGACGCATTAGGTATTTACCTAGTAAATACCTAATGCGTCTAATAAGTCTTGCTATATCCAATGAACTCGATTAGTCATCGAGAAGGTATAATGTGGGTTATCGATGCACTAGATGACCCCCACAGCTTCGCCCGTGGTATATTTCGACCTCCCGTCGCACCTATTGAATCCCGTCGCTTATAAATTCTACAATGATGCATAAATATTTGCCCGATTTGTCGACATTTATGACTACTGCTCTGCTCCCCAGAGTAGTAGCGTAATGATATATAGCCTATAGCCTTCCTCGATAAATGGGCTATTTAACACAAAAAAAAATTTCAAATCCGACCAGTAGTTCCTAAGATTAGCGCGTTCAACCAAACAAACAATCAAACTTTTCAGCTTTATAATATTAAGTATAGATTTAACATTGCGATTATTGACCCCTCACTTCTTGTGATAACCCTTTAGTTTTATAAGTAACGTAACTTATATAACATATAAGTACGTAGTACTATAATTTTATCTTTCAGTAACTAATTATCTTCACGCTGTAGGTATCCCTTATGCTTCCTCTCTGACTACCTCTACAGAGATACAGCGTAGAGATAGTTCGTTTTTCGTATTCTGGTGACTAGAAAATCTCGAAATAGACATTAAGCCTACAGCTTTGCCCATGACTACCCACATATATGCGACCAATTTCGCGAACAATGGCTGTAAGTGGTGAATTTGAAAAAGGTTAGACGTTACAGGTGTGGAGCGAATGGTTGTCGATGACCAAGCCTCGTGGCCTTAGTATCAGCTGTCCCACCCACAACTATTGAGTCATTGTCGATCGCGCCCACCGTTCCTCAGTTACTTCTGTCATTAGCATAAACTTTGAATAATTTTAACGGCTTCCACGACCTTGATGGCTTAAAATTAATTATAACAGTCAATGTCATTAAGTTTCATATTTCTATCCAACATAGATGGAACTTCAAAATGCATACAGATACCTAGGACTATATTATATTATCTGTGCTAGGACACAGAACAAACAGACAAATATTATAAAAAAGAAATCTTTGTGTTTGTCAACTTAATTTTCTAATAGAATCGACGAAAAAATATAAGTTTCAAAAACATACATACATATTGTCACGCCTTTATCCCCGAAGGGGTAGGCAGAGGCATACTATACGCCCACATTTCACCGTATGCATTTTTGTCCCACGTAACAGGTGGTGAGCTCATTGCCGTGTAATAATATAAAGATCATGCCAAGAGTTCCCCTAAAGGATGAGTTGGATGGAAGGTTGGTTGGATGAGGGGATGAAGAGTAGAAGCGTGCACGTCGCCATCCCTGCCAGCTACGGCTGCAATTCTACTCCAACACGAGTGCCACCAGGACGAGTGATGCTAGGGCGTGCCCCCGAGGCGACGCGCACCAGTTCGTCCCCGCTGGTGCGAAAAGTGTGTGCCAGAGCGGCGTAGGGGACCGCCACCCTACACGCGCGGCCCGACACGGCGGGAAGTGGAGGACGGAGTGCAGGGTAGCTGCGTGGAATGTTAGGGGAGGAATGACAGATAAGATGAATGAGTTGATGGATGTTATGAATGAGAGAAAGTTAGATGCAGTGTGCTTGACAGAGACCAAGCGCAAGGGCAGCGAAGTCTTGGGGCTCCCGGGTGGGATGCTCGCGCTTTGGTCTGGAGTACCAGAGAGCGAGCATGGCAGTCGAGGGGTTGGAATTTTGCTGTCCTCGCGATTGGCCTCCGGTATGTATGAGTACAAACTGGTAGGTCCTAGAATCCTCTGGATCCGTGTAAAACTTGGTTTGACGAAGATTTTCCTGGTAGCTGCTTACGCGCCAGTATCTTCGTCGAACGCGAGTGAGCTAGAGGACTTCTGGGAGAGTATGAGAGAAGCTCTAAATGTGATAGAAGGAAATGAAAGACTTATAGTATGTGGAGACTTGAATGGATGGGTGGGTACCGCTCGCGATGGTTTTGAGTCGGTACTCGGGAGGTATGGGGATAAAAGGGTGAACGACGCTGGCAAGCTAATACTGGCATTTTGTAAGGAAAAGGATTTGTTTGTGGCGAATACAATGTTCAACCACAAACAAATTCATATGTATACGAGGAGATGTAAGTCAAAGAGAAGCATGATAGATCTATTCCTAATGGATAGTCGGCTCCGTAAACAGGTGATGGACACAAGGGTTTATCGAGGCGCTGAGCTGGGATCAGACCACTACCTAGTCATAACTAGGATTAGGGGTCTGTTCGCGGGTTGGCGTCATCGTACCGAGTGTCCTGAACCTGAGCCGACTTATAGCATCAAAAGCTGGAAGCTGCAGGATGCATCCATTAGGGATAAATATAATGAAAGGGTAGCTTGGCGACGTCAATGTAAGCAGTGAGAATGTGGAAAGTGTATGGCAGAACCTTAGGGACAGTATGATAAATGCCGCTGTGGAAGTGTGTGGAGAAACTAAAAGAGGCAGTAGTAATAAGCGTGATGCATGGTGGAATGAGGAAGTGAAAGAAGCAGTTCGAATGAAGAAGAAAGCATGGCTAGACTACTTAGCCTCGCGGAATGATTTTAATATGAAAGAGAGATACAAGCTGCAGAAAGTTAACACGAAGGCACTGATAGAAGAAGCTCGTGAAAGGTGCAGAATGAAAGCGGATGAAAGGTTGTCGTCCAATTTCCGGGATAATGCCAAGCTCTTCTGGAAAGAGGTAGGCAAGACCCGGAGTTGTTCGGCAATCTGCAGTATGAATAAAGTGCTTAGTGTTAACAATGACGTCCTAACAGACCAAAGTGACGTCCTGCAGAGATGGAGTGAATATTATGGAAAGATGTATGCAAGAAAAGGCAGAGATGCCACGTCGGGAAGTGGAGCTCACTTCGATGCTCCGGATCCCGATGTCATTGAAGTCATTAGTATGAAAGAAATAGAACAAGCGATAAGAAGTATGAAATGTGGTAAGGCTGCGGGAAAAGACAGAGTTACTGCTGAGATGATCAAGTACGGTGGGTCGCGTGTCTGGGACACACTATGTCTGTTATGTAACTTGTGCTGGCGGACGGGTGAGGTCCCAGATGACTGGCGAGTAGCAGTTGTAGTACCTATTTACAAAGGGAAAGGCTCGCGCCTAAACTGCTCCAGGTACAGGGCGATCAGCTTGGTCAGCTTAGCTAGTAAGGTGTATGCAAAGGTTATAACGGCACGAATGCAAGAAAAGTCTAAAAGGTATTTATGGGAGGCTCAATGCGGATTCCGACGTGGAAGAGGTTGCATAGATCAAGTGTTTTCTCTCCGCATGATCGCGGAAAAGTTTCTGGCTCTTAGCCAGAAGGTTTTCTGCGCTTTTGTGGATCTAGAGAAAGCATTTGATAACGTTGTGAGAGAAACGCTGTGGGACTTGCTGCCAGGATATGGTGTGGACGGCTCGCTACTGCGGGCAATACAGTCGCTTTATAAGGACTGTAAGGCTTGCGTGCGAGTAGGGGGGGATGTGTCACCTCTTTTTGATGTCTGTACATGCGTCAAACAGGGATGTGTCATGTCCGCCTGGCTGTTCATAGTGTATCTGGACAGTTGCCTGCAGAAGTTGAAAGATTTTAATATGGGTGTGAATTTGGGTAACTTTACAGTAAACTGTCTGCTGTACGCTGATGATGCGGTGCTCATGGCCTCATCAGAAGCCGACCTACAGGCATTAGTCACTAATATGAAAGAGGGGTGTGAAAGTAAGGGTCTCCGCTTGAATGCAAGTAAAACTAAGGTTCTAGTATTTGAAAGAGGTGACGTAAGAACTAAATGCGAGATTAGGGTAAACCAGGAACGTCTAGAGAAAGTGAATGAAATTGTGTATTTAGGAAGTATGTTTAGCGCGGATGGAAGATGTGATTCAGATGTAGAACGGCGAGTAGCTGCCGGAAACAAAGTTAACGGTGCTTTGTCCCAGTTAGTAAAGCGACAAAGCATCGTAAAAGAAGCACGAATGGCGATTCATAACGCAGTGCTAGTGCCAACTTTGCTTTATGGTAGTGAAACCTGGGTATGTCAGCAGATGCATGAAAGTAAATTGAATGCTGTGGAGATGCGATCACTTCGAAAATGGTGCGGCGTTACCTTGGCCGACCGAATACGTAACGAAGTGATACGCAATATGGCAGGTTTGAATGAAAGTGTCAGCGTTAAGCTGGAAAAGGGCGTGCTCCGTTGGTTTGGACACGTCCAACGAATGAGTGAGGAACGATTGACAAAAAATATATATTGTTCAAAAGTAGAGGGTAGAAGGAGTCAGGGAAGGCCGAGACTTACATATGAAGACCACGTGAGCAGATTGCTCAAAAACGGAAAGGTCAAAAGTACTCGGATACCCAGACGTGCGTGTATGAAGCGATTGATGAATCTCGAAGAAGCGAAAGAAGTATGCATGGATCGCGAAGCCTAGCGATCTGTCCTCTCTGACTACCCCGTCAGGAATACAGCGTGAAGATAGTTAGTTAGTTAGTTAGTTAGTTCCCCTAAAGGAACGGAGGAGAACGTATCGTAACAAGTGAAAAGTCATTGTCTCTGCCTACCCCGATTAGTTACAGGTGTGATGATTTGATATGTAAATCTTAATTCCAGCATCTTCTAGAAGTAGAGTCGTCTTAAATCACTTAAGTGATTTATAAATAAATATTTTTAAATTACCTAAAAAAGGCAAAATCACTACATATTGTAAAACAAAGTCGTTTTTCGCTGTCTGTCCCTATGTATGCTTAGATCTTTAAAACTAAGCAATGAATTTTGATGCAGTTGTTTTTAATAGTTGGAGTGATTCTCATAGAAGGTTTTTATGTATAATTTGTTAAGTTTTTGCATATATTAACTTAATTATAACGATATATGTTGGGGGTGTCGGAAAAAATGAGCCGTCTGGGAGCTTTTAACGAAAACGCTGCCTAAACCCTTTGAGATATAACAAATTATGTATTGTGGAATTGTGTATCTAATAAAGGTTTACAAAAAAGTCCGCGATGGTATATGTCTATCTTTTAAGGATAACATACTATATCCATTTTTATACTTTAAAAAAACAGCAATTATAAAGCAGTAGTTTGAAGGCTATTTACACAAATATATTATTAGTCCTTATCATTTTTAATATGTTAGTTGGCTTCAGCATTTTATGAAGATTATTTTGGCCTTTACACCTTTCAAATTAAATGAATATCTTTGGAGATATGTCGAAATCAAAAGAAAAAATGCAAAGAAATTAATTTCGTATAACCAAATTCGACAGGGCCGTGCGAGCGTAGGTACTTGAGTAATCAACTTATTTGGAAAATGTTTATACATTATTGTGAAATTAGTAAACGACGGGATTAAATGGGTGCCACGGGGTTCGAAGTATGTGACGGGCGAAGCCGGGCGGGACAGCTAGTATATTATAATCTTTAAAATACATGATTGAGGCTTGATGTCTATAATTATTTATCTAGTTTGTTAGTTTTTTCATCGCAAGTCTCCGGCGTCGTTGTCTGGTCAGTCTACTGAAACTAATTTCTTATGATAATTAGCAACACCGTTGTACATTAAATACCATTTGTGTGCCAAAATTTTAAATAATAAGTAAATGAAGGCACACGTTCGCCATTGTAAGTACTACGGTTGGAAGAAGCGTGTATTTTAATGCATTTGAAAACAAAAAGTGTACTTATATCATAAATCTTTAAAACATTTTGATAAATTTCATTTCATAGTTTAGTGTAGTGTATAGACACGTCTTTATCCCCGAAAGGGTAGACCGAAGCATATACCATAGTCACATATTACCATTTGTATTTTATACCACGTGATAATGGTGAATCTATTGCTTGTTGGAATGGACAGCCACCTGATGTTAATTGTTTTCAAGCCGTCCATTAGCCCTCAGGTGCGGATCCAACCCTCAAAAAAGGTTGTGGGCACAGCCACTCAAAAATACCCCAACTGCGAATCAATTGTTAGCGACATTCCTACAATAGTCTACTCAACTCCATTGGCACGCATGTCATCCCTTACTAAGTCAAGCCAGCAATTCTTGGGTCTTCGCCTCTGTAACCCGAGGCGGAGCCGACGAACACGAACACACTCCTGCAACTTGTCTGCAATTGCAGGGACGCGAAAGTCTCCCGCGCTCCATCTGCGTGACTCCACACATCCATCGCAGCATTTTCATTTCCGTGACATACAGTCTCTGCTTGTCTCTCTAATCACGGCCATGTCTCACTGCTATGTAATTGAACAGTCCCAATGATGTTTTTATAGACCTGTTACTTCAACCTAACCGCCATTTTAGTTTCACAGATGGGACAAGCGTCTCCTTCTGCGCTTCACACGTCGCACCAACCTACTCCTGTCTGAGTCCGCCAGCGCGATTCCGGTAGCATACATGAGCAATCATGGAGGCTGCTCATGCGAGTGCAATTTTTCAGAATTGGCGATTATTTCAAATTTGAAAATAGATTAAAATGAGGAAGACATTTCCTCAAAATAGTCAATTAAGTATTTATTTGTAAATTGAGAAAAAAAACGATCTAAAAAGCACTCGTTGACTAGACTACAAAGCACATAGTTAGATATTTTCAAATTAGGTTTGTGATGCCTGAACAAGATGTCTGTCTGACAATTTAAGGTTTCGCGTGGGTAAATCCGGGCCAAAGGTGATTTTTGGGAGCTATGCACAAACATACACACACATAAAGAGCAGTACAGGGTATTAATAGACTGACGATTGGGTGTAAGGTCCAACCAAGAACCAAGATCTCCTGTGCCCAAGCAACCTCAGTTGCTAGCGGTGCGTCGGCTAGCCAACGGTCATGGCAACGACAGAGTTGAAAGGACGACAATTGCACTAAAAGAAAATCAAAAGTATACCAATATTTGCCCCTAGCAACCAAATATAAGTGCACCCTAAGTTCCTAATTTAAGTAGGGTTTGGAAGCGGCTAGGAATACACTAAAATGGAGAAGAACGGGAGAACAGACTTTAAGAATAGGACAAGGAATGATTCTCATAATATCTCTCTTTTGCTTATGCGGATGAATATGACTTTGCGCTCATACGCATAGCGACTAATTCTTTAGGAGTGTCTGAGGGGATGTTAAGCACATCCGATTGGTTTGGTTGCTAAGAAAAAAAAACTTATTCGAGTATCATTTTCATCCCATTCGATTTCTTTTGGGTATATTTAGTGTCTGGTCATAGTTATACCCGGTTTGACTTACTTATTTTAATTATTTAAAACTTAAAAAAATACGTAAATTCAACTGTTTTTACAAACCTTCAGCACCTGGTTCCTGTAAATTGACCATCACTTCAAGCTAGCATGTAGTTATGTACAAAATGTCACTGCTGTTTAAGTGAGAATTTATGGAACATTTGGGCATATCGTGCAGACTTTTATTCTATGCGAATCACATACTTTTTTTTTATTAAAACTGGATGTAGGAATATCATCAGTCAATCGATCTGTATAAACCGTTTAACTGTGGCTTCTTAGGTCAAATTAGGTTGTGGGCATGCCCATCGTGCCCAATATAGTGGATCCGCGCCTGTTAGCCCTTCAATTTGAGATAACGGTTGCCATGGTAACTGATACGCATATTCAACAAGTTTCGAAATGATTTCTTTCCAGGGTAACTGTATACGCCTTTACAACAAGCTTTCCTGTAACCTGAGAATTTACCATTACATAAATTTGAAAAAAATTAAGAAAAAGCTTTGTGAAAAAGGTTATTATTCTGTTAATAGTAGATTAGTAGCCAAGGGCTGTAAGGCATCAATTGCAGCCCAGCGAGGGCACCTATAGTTTGAGGGTGCAATTGATGCTTACACCCGAGCTAACTATTCTGCTTTACATCTCGATTGTGAGGTAAGTAGAACGAAATTGAGCTTCGCCGTTCGATATTTAAAATTGATGACTATTATACTCATACGAAGACAAGGCTGAATATGCGACCTCTTTTGTCATTGGGCTGAATGCATTATGTCTATTGCCAGTATGATGGTTAGATGTACGATGTACGCGAACTTTTTGAACGGTTGAAGTTTTTTTTTTTAATTACTTATCGCCCTAGGGCTTTTTTTTAGCTACATTATTACCCTAGAGCGCTAATTGGTCACCTACAAGCCCCAGTTGGGGGTAATAAGGACCTACTTACCGAATATGAGAGATGTAAAGACTATTTGCAGGTCAGGGACGCTTGGAAATGATCTGCTGGCAAAGTGAAATAATATTATATTGTATATAGGCCATTAAATAAAAGCCTTCTTAGGTACGTTTCTTGCCAATTCTTCTCTGGTGGGCCAAGTTCCGAACCGGTGGTCACTTTAGTTCTAGAGTATGACATAAAGACATTTATATTTATTTTTATTTATGTCACTGGCAACCGGGACCATCCGAAGCTCAGAAGGTTTAACCCTAAATGGCCCAAATATACAGTAGGTAAGATCCATTATACAAAATAAAGTAGTTTAAGTTTTTTTCTGAAGATAATAGTATATCACCAAGTCTCGCAGAATTTTCTTCAAATCACAAATGACTAATACAAATAAATGACGACAGCCTTATTTCAGTAATCTTATTTCTTCTAATATTATTATGATAAAAATAGAGAGAGTTTTTAATACATAAAACAAATATCTGCTTACCGCTTCCTCTTTTTATATGTATTTTAAATATAACGATTTCTAGCCAACGTACGTATGTTCTAATAAGGAAGGCAATTCATTCAGTGACGAACGCTTCAACCACATGAGTTATGATGTCAGCATTCGTGACTTGAATACATTTGACCGTTGATATAATTCCGAGTATTCCCTTTATTGTACTTTTAAAGTAAAAAAAAATGCCAGACACTTGGCTGGTAGTGACTTCGTCTATTACAGTTGTATGAAGAAGTCCCAACTTTTATTTATCATTTCTCTCCATCTTTCTCTCTCTCTATTCATTTTAAATTGGAATTTCCATTTGCAATTTACAGTTCCATTTGCTTCACTACCTGGATCTGTATCCTAGGGTCCATTTTTACTTGCAGCAGCTATATTTGGACTTTTGAATTTCGGCGTCATTGGAAGCGACTGCCGTCTGAACTCCTAACTACGTAAGGGCGTTCGTCGTTGCCTTGTCTTTTGGTCAGCAAGTGCAGAACTTGCACGTGAGGTACTTCAGCCCGGAGATTTTGGTGGTGCCCTTAACTTACCATAAAACCGTACGTCTGGCAAATCCACACATTCACTGCCACCATGCTAAGAGCTAGATCAAGAAAAACCTGACTGGATGTGAAAAACGATGACAGTTTTCATCATCACTAGCAGTGTCTGATTTACAAATCTACAGATACAGAGAGGGACACTCCGGAAATCTACAGATGGGATGGTCCAGGACTGTTGGTGAAGGGATGATAGAAACTTTGCTAATTAGAGTGAGAAATGTGGGAAACAAAGAATAAGGGCTAACGCTTATAGATGCCGTTTGTAGTGACAACATAAGAAACTTTCATCGTTTCAAACTGAAAATAAGCTAAAAAGCTGAAAATAAAACTAAATAAGCCTTCCTGAGCGATACTTCATACATTTAAAGTAATAAGCGTTAGAACTCTGTTCCATATCAATAGTAATAATGAATGGGTCTTAGAAGGTTTTTAAAGGGTCGACAGCGCGAGTGTTGCACCTCTGGTGTTGCAAACTTCCATAGGCTACGCTGACCACCATCCATCAGGTGGACTGTCTGTCTCATGCTTGTCTGCCAGCTCAGTGGTATAAAAAAATAATTATTAAGCTAAAGAGTTTGATTGTTTGGTTGGTTTAACGCGCTAATCTTAGTAACTACTGGTCGGATTTAAAAAAAAATCCTTTTTGTGTTAGAAAGCCCATTTATCGAGGAAGATTATAGGCTATATATCATCTACTACCCTGGAGAGCGGAGCAGTAATCATAAATGTCGACAAATCTTTGAAATGTGTATGCATTTTGTAAAATAAATAAGCGACGGGAAAAAATAGGTCTGACGGGAGTTCAAAGTATGTCACGGGCGAAACCGTAGAGGTCACATAGTTAAGTATATGATACGAGTATAACACAATAATAGTACGTGCACACACAATATAATTGCTTGCAATATAAATTACTTCTAAGTTTAAAATGTCATCGGATTACACAGATATAAAATTGTGCAAAGCGTTGGTTTAACCCGGACCCAGATTTTCATGACTTTTTTTTACCACTGATGGCGCAGACAAGTATATGGCCTAAGGAGCTATAATCGCGATGCCAATTTAGCTAGAAATTAGAGCTCTTTTTAGAAGTAGTGACAAGTACATGATACTAAATTATATTATCTGTGATGATACTTACTTATGTACCAACCATGAGCGAAGTATTTGATAATTCTCTTGTTACACTCACGTGCCACCTACAAAACTTAATCTTGATTAAGTTCACCTGATTTGTAAATAAAGGAATAAATTTATCATATCCACTGTTGACAGAAAGATCCTGTCCGTTTTAACGACATCCGGCGTCATGTCAATGGACGGTGGGACTCCGAAATTAGCCAGTGCAAATGCGGGCCACGTGAGCAGTACGAATGTGCCGCCGGTGATGCCCGATGAGATAATCATTGCGTGTTTAGAACATGTAACGAAGATTACTTGATAGTTATGTTGTTTATGCTAGAGAAAAATATTAGCCGTGTAGTTCCCGTTCCCGTGGCAATACGGGTTTTAATTTAGCTTCGGATACTCCTTATAACATCACTCCCGGTCCCGGTAAAAGGGGAAGACCCAAGAAGTGCTGACTTGACGTCGTAAAGGCTAATGGTCTCACTACAGGGAATGCCGACGACCGTGCGAAGTGGAGGAAAAAATGTCGGAAAGCAGACCCCGGGCGTCGCGAGACGCAACTGGGACAGCCGCTCGGATGATGATGATGACTCCTTATAACATCAGCTATCTGCCGGTTAGATGACGCTTCAGCCAAATCTACTAGAAGTTGTCTATGATCAAGGTAACAAAATAGCTACTTAAAGAACACATGCCCGCCGTACCTTTTATCTTTTATTGACCGCATGAAATCATCAAGCACATAATCCAGCGTTTACATAATGCTTCTAAATGACAGCTCAGTTATCCAATTCTGGAAAAAATTGGTCCAGGATGGTTAGAGGAGCAAAACGTAAAGTGCTAGAAACCACTTCAAATTCTCTATTGTAACGAATAAAATAAATATATTAGATCTATTCATTGTATGAATGTGATCTAAGTCGAACTCGTTTTGTTGTAGAGAATGTGATTTTATTAAAATACCTTTGAGAAAAGTCGCCATGGTAGATTCACCTTATATAGCCAACGGTATACATTGCACATTTTTAGACATAAGAAGTCGTTAAAAATTCTAAATTAAACTTTTAAATATGTATGATGCTATTCTTCCACGCGTCGCTTAACCTGTTCTAAATTGTAAATGTGGTAACATAGTTCGGCGGAGGCGCACGATACGCCCCAGAGCTCCGTAGGTCTGTGAGTCATGCAGTGGATTCCATGTCAAAGTAGCGCCGTTGAACTTGCAATTATAATACACTTCGTCGCGCATCTTAATTGGAATACTGTTTTTCATAATGACTAACATAGATTTGCGCTCAATGATACAGTTCGGTCTTAAATACGAACCGTTATTACATAATGTACAGAAAAAGAGCTCATAGAGTTACAATTTGTTTATATAGTTATTTGAACGCAAGATTACTCAGTAAAAAATATTTGCTCCCTGACTTGAAAGAAAATATTTGTGTATTAGAATGAAATAAATAAAATGATAAATATATTTTTTGTACGCCAATTACGTAACATTAACATAAATATTGAATACAGAAATTACATACTTAACCCGTCTATTGAGAAAGGCTCTGGCGTATATACCATTACGCTATCATTCATGAGAGTAGATCAGTAATCAGGACAACAAATCGAACAAACATTATAAAATTAGTAAATTATTAAATTATTAATATGTCACAAGCTGTGCCGTGGGCAAAACCAGTATATTTATACTCTTTACACTGTTGATTGATGGCACTTGGTGGAACTTGCTACACATCTTGAACTAAACACTTGTACTTTTCCACTTATTTATTATTTTAACCTGACCGGTTTCGCCTTACGGCATTTTCAAAGGTTAGCACATATTTAATGTATTTCGGATGTCATTGAATACAATATATGAAGTTATAACAACAATGGTTCACCTTTATTGCAGTAAAGTGATGACATCTATATATTTTTATTTCTTTAATCTTAATTCACATGACATTGACATATGTAAATTGTAATTTATAATAGTTTATATTCTGACATCGTATTGGCAATTACGTAATTGACATTAATGCCTTTAACATTTAATCAATACCTCATGATATTTCTTTTATTTTTATTTTTCTTATTTTTTTATTATTACATTTTTTATTTTTTATTCATATTTGAAAATTGACATTATATATGATAAAATTTAATTGTAATGAAAATTGTAATATTGAATTGATGTTTAAATGTTTTACTTCATTTCTTGAGATTCTCCCTAATTTTGGGGAAAATTTATTAAGTGGTATCATGAAATTATTATTTACCCTCAGTCAAACCATTGTTGTTATAACTTCATATATTGTATTCAATGACATCCGAAATACATTAAATATGTGCTAACCTTTGAAAATGCCGTAAGGCGAAACCGGTCAGGTTAAAATAATAAATAAGTGGAACAGTACAAGTGTTTTAGTTCAAGATAGTATATTTATATTTATATTTTGCAGATATTGGCGAAAATTGGGAGATGCGTATGCCGAACAGTGGTTCTAATAGCCTTTTGAATCGTCAAGGCACTTGGTACAATGTAAAATTGCCAATAACCTGCAAATCTTCACTAAGTAATTTGACTTTTGCTGATTGTAAATATGTCCTTGTCAAGTATTTAGGTTTTTAAACTGGTTCACAAAATGTGCTAGACAATGTCTGTTAGTATACACTCTCACGGTAGTTTTAATAAAGTGTGTATGAAGGTTGATATTTAATCTCGTAGCTGCTTAAAGTGGTGTCCCGTTAATGTTATGTGCCCTCTATTGTTCAAAACATTCTGGCAACAAATAGGCAACGCGAGTGCTGCAGCTCTGATCTGGTGGACCATACGCATGTCTGCCACCTGAGTGCCTCCTCAAAAGCGAAATAAAGAAATAAGTGTTCAAAACATCAACGAGAAGGCATTTAAAAAACCCTTAATTTCCTTTATTTGAAAGATTTGTTTGTGAAAAATCTTCATTTTGATTTTCACAAATCAGACTGCTCTAAAAGATTTTAGAATTATTGCCCACCTGAATCAGGATTGGAACTTGCCAATTGGTAAAAAAAACAACCTGTAGGGTAAAATTTTGCTCGAAGTTGCTTCGAAAGAATGACCAGCACCTGAATTTTAATTCTTGGTGAAATCTTGAAATCACGGAGGCAACTTATCCTCAGCAATAATAGTTTTAGCGGTTCCATTGACTTATTATATTTCTTCATACAAATTCAAAGCAAACTCTCCAGTCACTGAACTATGAACTTTGAACTCTTAATACACTATCAAGTTTAATAATTACTTTGCAGCGAAAGGCTGTAATGTCACTGCCCAAAAGGGAACAACTACTGTTAATTACACTGTCCTTGAAGATAACGTCAATCGCTTGAAAATTTCTGTAACAAATTGTTAGTCACTGTGCCGGGTTATTATGATATTGAAACTAAATTCGGACTCAAAAACAACGTATTGGTCTAAGTTCTGAGAAGTGCAGCTTTTTATTTAACTATGTCAATCAATCAATCTAAGTAAGCTTATGGCGATCCACTGCTTGACATAGGGTATAAAGCAAGAGCTGGCATACATTTTTGAGCAAGTGATTGAGGCCATTTGAAATTTTGTCAGATGCCTCTCCCATAACATCTTAATACATAAACACAGACCTAGCTGGAGGATAGCGGTCATTTTATAAACCAAAAACGATCCGTTTTTTTTTGCAAAGAAATGTCTTTGTTACAACGTGCATTATGTTTTAATATGAAATTTTAAATAACTAAAACAAAAAAGTTAATAATCCGGCCATTTGCATGGGATTTCCTTGCCTGCAAAACTAAGTATTTTGGAAATAAGTTTTTAATAAAGGCAAATAAGGCAGGTTGAATTTTCTACCTGCCAGGTGATCGAGAAAATAACGCGTGTGTGAATAAGTAGGCACACCGCGCCTTAGAGACCTCTCGGAACAATAATAAGACAGATATATGCGAAACAATTTTCAGCACGTCAAAAGGTGTATTATATCATCAGTAAGCAAAAAAACGCGCATGACAATGCGACTCGAACGATTCTATCACCTGTCAACATTGAATAGTCGCACGAATTGTTTTTAATAAGGCCGCTTATTACACAATATAATATTATTTAATAATTAGACGACAATCTGATGCGGCTAGATAACGATTGCGGCAGATTGTAATGATGATTTCACTATAATGTAATGGTGACGGCGACGATGCTGTAAAAAAATTTTAGAACAGCCGGCGAAATCTATCGAAAGCTTCGCGCACTAATCAATCAAAACAAACAATTTCCGCGGGAATCTAGACTGTGAAATTATAATTTTTATATCGCAATTATACAATGAACAAAAAGTTGTTATAAATGACGGTAAATTTGAATTTCTTTTTAATCAAAACGAAAGGTGTTTTGGGTATTAACGCTGCTCTTAATTGACGCTTGTTTTGGTGTTTGGTATTCAAGTGAAACATTCAAACAGTAGTAATTGAGATACATCATGTTTTTTTTCTCTAATATAACTTTCAAGCACTTACTTTCGCGACGGTAATGACGAATATGTTTGCTCAAGTAAGACTAACCAGTTTGTCTATGTAAACGAAGAGCACCACGCGTAACTTATTGATAATTATTATACAAACTGGAATTAATTTCACACAGTTGTAATATTAATTACTCTCACGCATTGTTCTGACACTTTATTGTAGGTGTTTACTATTGATATCATTGCTCATACGAATTTCATTTCCGTATACTAAAAATTCCTATACAACAATATTTCAACCATTTTGCTACCAGTTTATTGATAGGTATAATTTATTTCTATTGAGATTAATTAATTTTATTTGCTTATTTTATCTTCCTACCTTCCGGCGATACATAAATCAGTAGCATGCTGCGAATACTTTTCTCTTCATAAAAGCAATTGATGAATTCACAAATCTTATTTTATATCATTGTTAGCAGATGACTCAATGGCCTCGTGTTGGTCATCTTCACTGATATAATGTGCAGAGGAATGTTTCATTTTTAATGTTCACAAACAATCGATGGAATCAGCTATGTTTATACCGACGTAATATAAATTTTGACATAAATGACCTAGTCTATTTTTAGTATGTACCTGTTAGTGATATGTAAACCATACTAGGACAATGAATGCTGCAAGATGTAACATAAAAATATGTTACGAGCACCAAAACTAACACGATCTCATTACAATGTATGTAAGATGAGAAGATTTCATGCCATCCGGAACGTTGGAGGTGTAAAACAATTCAATGAAATGTTTTTTTTTCTTTTTGTCAACGCCGTTCCACGTGTAGTAATTTCAGACGTAAAATCTATTTGTCAATTTATAAACAAAAAAAGTGTAGGTATCGCTGGTTTTTATTTCTTATTTTCGTGTGAAAGTCCTCATGAATGCTATATCGAACTCCTATTGACTAGAACTACAGGTATCCCATTCTACCGCCTATTACCAGAAATGCCGGGTGAGCCCTCGGAAGCATAGCCACAAGGCTACCGAGAAACATGTCCGCTACCGTGGCCTTGCTCAGAGGGGTTCGGTTTTATCCTGCCACTTTCAGGGTTCAAGAGTTTGCTTCTTTGACGGGTTCAGGTGTTATACAACTTTATTGAAGGGGTGAAAGGCGAACCTATAGCTCTCACGTTACACCACCGTCCAGGTCCTACATATATATATATATATATATACAGAAGTAGGGCCTGGACAAAGGGACATAGAATTAAGACCAAACGAGCTACTGCAAAATTTATGAGACACCTTTTCTCTTGACTTTGGTGGATTTAATTAAAAAGCATAACGATATCATTAGTATTGTCTTGAGGAAATCCGGAAACGTGGGAAATATGAAAAATTGGTTCTAAAGTATAATACCAAGGACAGTAGAACGGTCTGTATGCTGATAGTTCAGGAGTGACGATTTATAGACCCGCTGGTCAGCCTTATATTTAGTATTTAGGTGTCACACTCAGGTGCAAATTCACGCATTTTGGCGTTTATGATGTGCCATTGGTATCGGATTTTAACCAAATGCATAAAAACGGCTATTTCTACAGGTCACTGAATGATATCATTCCACAGTGAAGTTATTTCATAGTACTTAACAGGTTTAGTTACGTATATGTTTTATAACCAGACATAAAACTAACAAGTAGAAAGTTATAACATTTACTTCTAAAAGTACAGATGTATTTTACAAATTATACCTACAATTCTGTAATGTGTACAGTTTTTATTGGTAAACATGGTACACTCGCCTAGTTAAGTACTTTTTTAAAGATAAACAGTTATTTCATAGGGAACAGAGCTCCGTGGGTGTAAAAAGTCGAGTAACGGTTTGTGTGATATGCATCCACCTACAGCGCAACAGCATACAAGTATATGTCCGACTGGTCATACGTAGAATAATAATGAGTAAATTTGAATTAGTTCAATTCTTGCAATTAACTTGCTATGAAACAAACATCACAGTTAATGTTTATAACTTTCGCAATTTTCACTCATAGTCGAGGTTAGGAGAAGTGTGCAACTCCACCAATCATGTCGATTTGGTTAGAGAATAGACAAAATTTAAACTAGTGGTTCTGTGAACCCTAGACTTCGGAGTAAATTGATGAAAAAGGCTAAACATTTTTTTGACTACCATTCATGAGTAATTTATTAATTAATGTAATTTTAATTTTTTTTTCAAATTAATTAGAGCTCTTGCCAACCACTACGGGACCATTTCCCCACCCCTGCCTCCATTTACCCCCCGATCAAAAAAACCCCCTCGCTAAAAGTTTTTGGCTATATCAAGGATTGTCCATGCCAAGTTGCATGCAAATCCGACGAAAAATGCGACCTGTGAGGCTGTGACTCAATAGAAGGACGAACGGTCGGACATCGATAGCATGTTTCCCGTACCAGTGGACTTAAAACGGAGAAAATGATATCGGCAACAATAATAAATATTGTACACGAGATGATATTATAAAACTTCTGTCCATCTGATCCGCAATATCATTGTAGTTTAGTTTTAAGTGTTGAATATAAACGAGACTTTAAGCTAAGATGAGATAAGGAGTGACATTAAACTAAAAAGTATTCGAGTTCAATATTCAAATGTAAATTGTGTCACGCAAACAACCATAAAAACAGGTATGGTGCCCTTAATAGACAGACAATGACCAAAACACATAATATACTATGGCTATGGCAATTCCTTCTAGATCTGATAATTTATTGATTTAAATAATGATCTTGATTACACATATAACGTATCTATCATCAGTAATAATGACGACCTAAATTTTTTTTTAAACTAGTTTCTCACTTTGCTACGAAAGCCCTTGACCGAAAGATAACAATACAATGTAGTCTACCTTTCTAGACATCAGCAAATTATTTAACTGCATCCCACACCTCCGTGTACTATATACTGTACGAATTGAAAAAAGTTGTATTACGTATTGCAAGATAGTCAAATAAATAACTTACTAATAATTAACACCTTAAAACTATAACAAAGTTATTATTATTAAAACTTTGAAAATTCGGATTCATACCTGAATGCCGCAAGGGTGTGTTTTAGGACCACAGAATACGCTATACTCGTATTTGAGTAGTCCGTAGTTTGGATATACACTGTAGTTTATGTTATGTTTAGTTTCTGCCATATTCTTTAATTGTGTTACGATATAGATGATATATTATTAAATATAAAAATTATTATAAAGCTGAAGAGTTTGTTTGTTTCTTTGAACGCGCTAATCTCAGTAACTACTGGTCGGATTTGAAAAATTATTTTTGTGTTAGATAGCCCATTTATCGAGAAAGGCTATATATCATTACGCTACTACACTGGGGAGCAGAGCAGTAGTTATAAATGTCAACAAATCGGGCACATTTTTATGCATTATTGTAGAATTTATAAGCGACGGAATTAAATAGGTGCGACGGGAGGTTGAAATATTTCACGGGCGAAGCTGTGGGGGTCATCTAGTTTAATATAAAATAGCATATGAGCAGAACAGACACGAATCATAGTGATTTTAACAAGAAGCTTTCTTGTGTCGTTAATAATAATCATTGCCTAGTTGTAAAATTCGCACAGTTTTATGCAGTGACTAGAGAATGCCAACATCATTAGAGAGTAAACAACGAAAGTCACACGTCATTATCCATAACACTGTATGACGTCGTAGGTTAATTTAATTGTTTTGCGCGTAAAAAGGGGAGTGTTTTCCCGCCATGAAATAAATACTTTTCTCCAAACTGGGTATTTGTACGATGTTTAAATAAATAATGACTAAAAATAAATAACAAACTTCTTCTTGTTTCAAACCAGTTGAAAATATTTACATCTGTTATTCGAATGGCGAAAGAAATAAGAATACGCAGACATGACTAATACTTTTCAAGAGGCAATGAGGTTCAATGTCGGTATGTCTGTATTACAGTTAATGGGCTCGTGGCTGCCAAATGTTTTAAAGTTATTGAGAACTAGACTCTACCGTCGGATCCATCCTCGTTCAATACTGGTCTATAAAAATGAATTTTTAGGATAAAAGTGGCATATGTCCGATTTCACGAGCTAGATCCGGCCCTTAAATGATGTGCCAAATTCTAGCCAATTTTTTCGTCGTTTTAGTTCTGACTGCCTCTAAAGCCCTCGCTTCGGAAAACGTAGACGACTTTCCATATTCAACTGAACAAGGGCGTCTAAATGAATATCATGCACTGACCCTAAAATTTAGTTCAATGTTATATACAAGGAAAAACTCCTGTAAAATACAATATTTTTAATTGTCTGTAACATAATAGATTTTTTAGCATCTAGTGCAGTGACAAATACAATATATCTCTTTCAGTCCATTTCGATAGTAAAAATAACATGTGTAAAAACTACTCTGTTTCCTATTAATCTTTATTAGAAGGATACAAAACATTCATATACACGAAGTCAATCACTGGCGTGACATCGACACGCAAATTGAGTATTCTAATCCATCTATGATCATGAATCCTTGGATACCCTGTTATTATACATCCTTTGATCTCGATTGTTATCGTATCGTTACGCTTGATTTACGGATTTATTTGGTTCAGGAGATGATTCTGAAACTTTATTCACGAGAAATATTATTATAAGTATATCTCGTGAATAAAGGTCTATTAAGATACCTTTTTTTGGCATTTCCTTACCTAGCTTTTCGTGATTCTAATTACACTTTAAGCTGTTATTAATAATCGTAACACGCTAGTAGTAAGCCAAGTTAAAGATCTAATAGGTGGTTTATAAAATTTCAAGTGAACCTACCTCTCCCTAACCTTTGAAGAAAATGTAAACAGACAAGTTATGGGTTGTAATTAAAAGAATAAGTTATAGGAATTGGTGGAAAGCTTGATAAGAAAAATTTGGAGACAAAATTTAATAAAAATATTCGTGTGTCATTGCCCTCTACAAATATACAGCATTTTTTCTCGCCAAGAGATTTTATACTCTTGATTGATGGCATTTGGTGGAACTTGCTACGCATCTTGAATAAAAACACTTGTATTATTTACTTTTTATCCTCACCGGTCAATCTTTGAAAATGCCGTAGGGTGAAATCGGTCAGGTTAAAAATTAAATAATGTGGAATAATACAAGTGTTTTTATTCAGATATATGTTCAAGAAATTTAAAAAATGATTTAGCGATTTTTGCAGAATCAACGCTCGTAACCATCCTTCCATCTTGGCGTAAACCCGTATAAAATTGTAATCAAGACACATTCTGCAATTTTAACCATAACAAAATAAAAAGCTTAGCTGAATTGTAAAGCAATTGAACATGGTAAGTTACATTCGTTTACATAATTGTTTGTAATAAAATGCTAGCGTTGGTATAACTATTAAGAATATTGGTGTTATGTTGCTATGTTTTTGAACGAAACTGTGTGTGTATTTATGTTTAGTACACAGTAAAAGCATTAAAAGTTTTATAGACTCATTTATTATGAATGAGTGTAGTAACGCCGGCTCCGGCATCACCGTCGTCGGGTGGACGTGAGTGCAAAGCGACCGAAATCGAACATTCGGTGATTATGCGCGTGCGCCGATATGCGCCGGAAACCACGAGTTCGCATAAACGCAGCACGTGTAAATATTTTTGCGCAAAGTCACATAAAAATGCGGTGAAATGTTCCGTGAGGTAAACATTCCACGATACCGCTACACGGTGTAATATTTGCAGGTTTTTAACCGCTACATATTAAGTGCCTGCTCTTCCACAAATACGAAAGAAAGTGCGATTACAACCTACTTTAAAATATTTTAGTTCAATATATATTTACATCCACATATATCTTAAAGCGACCCCGGAAGAATTTAAGAATGTCTCAAAAACTACAGGTACTGTGGTGTGACGTACTACATAGGAAAGCGGACCCCGGTTTTATGAAGCTAGAGCTTTGAACACAACCTAAATTAAAACACTCAAATAATAGACAAAGTTAAGGTTTGTGATGTAGTTCCATTTACACAGCAGTTATCACTTGATATGTTGTGGATAATATTCAGTACCTTGCCCTTTAAGTTAAACAATAAGGTTTATGGCGAGGAGTCAGTATTGTGCTTGTGAGATAATTCTCTCCAGGTATACAACCTTACAGTTTGTAACTTTGCTGATGTAGTGTCTCCCAATGAGTATATTCGATTTGGGTATCTAGAAGGAATCTTCAATCCTTTCTGTATGTAAGTGATAAGATGTTCGGGCTTCTTCTTGAAATGTGTGTTCATGTCGCCCAGGATGAGTACCTACCTATTCCAAAATATACCAATGAAGAACAACTCTTTCTACACTGTAAATTTATTTTATTTATTCACGTGGGTTCGATTTCCACCCAGGATAAAACTGTGTATTTATCTATAATATGTATGTATTTTGAAATAAATAAGTATGTTTATCAGTTATCTGGTTGCCATAGTACATGCTCTGCTTATTTTGGAATCAGGTGGCGTTGTGTGAGTTGTGAGTATTTTATTATTATGAATGAATGAATGAATTTATTTTATTTCAGGCAATTAACCCATAAAATACACATTAATTATATTACAAATTATAAAAATTAAAAATTAAAGATGCGATAAATATAACATTCTAACCTACTAACATTATTTAACACAAAAATTAAATACAATATTAAAAAGTAAAAATTTAAATAAATATACTACTTACTCAAAAACTAATCAAAATAATAATAATAATAATACCTATACACATTGAATTTATTAATATCATTATTACACAAACATAATTGAAATATTAAAAGAAAATGAAATTATATGTGTAAGTATATTTATTTGTATTCTTTTCTATTTTCATGTTGTTAATATTATATTATTTTTCTAGTTACACCCTTTTATATATGTGTTAATTTTGTTTCTATCTTACTTACACACTTTTACTTGTTATTTTCGTACTTCACGTTCTCCTTTCGCCGGTCTGCTGGGAGATATTTCTTATAGAAATAAACAATACCATTGTACCTATTCCTCCTTCAACTCTTACTACTGTTACCTAGTGTATACATAAATAAATAAATAAACTCTCGTACAAAAAATGTGGATCAACGATAATGTTTCTTCACAGAACTGGATGTAACTTATAACGGTATATCCTACTTTGTAAAGTTGTAACTGTTGAGAAGCTGCTGTAAGTGAGTGGTTGAGGTTCATGAGTTCATATCTTGGCGAATAAGTATGCTATTCTCGTGATAACAAAAAGATAAGAAATAAAACAAGAAATTTAGTTTTGTTAGAGGGAGAAAAACTCTTCTTCTTTACCCTAGCGCTAATCCAGCTGCATCAAACTCCGTCTGAATTTGGAAACTGGGTCTACTATTAGTTGGAGGAGGACTAAATATTAAACAGAATTGCTTTTATTCTTCTATTATAGAAGAAATTTCGTTGATAATGTTTTTTTTATTGTTTCGTTGATGATTAATATCTTTAATCTTTTCTTAAATAAAATTAGAATACTAATAGCATACCTTTTTTTTAACATAACGAATAAAGCAGTGCCTTCGCTTATTACTTTTCCAAAAATTTATTAATGTTTCCCCGATTTGTTGCCATTTATGATTACTGCTCCGCTCTCCTGTGTAGTGGCGTAATGATATATAGCTAAGAACCTTCCTCAATAAATGGGCTATCCAATACAAAAATAATTTTTAAAATCGGTCCAGCCGTTCACGCGTGATGGCGTGACCAAGTGAAATAGGGATTCATTTTTATATATATAGATTGTAAAATAGACAAGCGAGGCTTGCGTTTCCCGGAACTAGTGAATGTAGACACCTTATACGCAACATATCTACACAATAAGGGATGTGGTCATGTGTCGTGTGTCGACATAACACCGACAAAGAAGCGAGGCACGAGACTCTTTGTCAGCCCCAGTCATACAATCACGGCTGTCACCGACGGCGACGCACATACAAAATACAAATGAGATGAAGAAAGCTTACAGGATATTCCATACAAAAAATATTCGTGTTCTAAAGTCAACACACTTCGTCTTTACGTTAAACTGCCAGTGGGTGTTAGTCTTCGTAAAATGCACATTCATAAATAGAATGGCGACTTTACAAATAGTTTTTAGTTTTACAATCCTAATAACGTGAAAAATATACTACACTAGGTGAAACGGCTTCGTCTGTGCCATACTTTAAACTCCCCTCGCACCTTTAATCCCGTCGCTTATAAATTCTACAAAAATGCTTAAAAATTTCCCCGATTTGTCGACATTTATGATTACTGTTCCGCTCTCCAGGGTAATAAGCGTGATGATATTATAGCCTATAGCCTTCCTCGACAAATGGGCTATCCAACACAAAACTATTTTTTCAAATCCGACCCAAGATTAGAGATTAGATTTGTTCCAGAGATTAGCGCGTTCAACCAAACAAACTGTTCAGCTTTTTAACATTAGTAAAAATTAAATGAACATTGTAGCTATATTTGGAGAGGCCTATACCTATATAGTTGACGTCAATCACCTGCGATGTTAATGATGATGATATTAAATTGAAAGAGTGATTCTTTAACAACACTTTCACTGACGATACCAAAATTAATTGCGACACTTATGAGAATTAATAAAATGTTATCATTAAACAGAGAGGCAAATGGATGAAATCAAGTGTGTACTTCAAACGACACAAGATACAACCAGCTTTCCAAGATCTGCTTTAAGCAAATTGAGAAAGTGAAATTTTTATGACTAATGAAACCGTAAAAATCCATCATATTATATATGCATCATAAGCTTGCCATTGAAACATTTAAGGGAGAGCAAGCAATAAATTTGATTTAAGGGCTTATAAATTAAACGCCTTTCTTTTTTTTCAACTTTCTTTCGATTCGTCTATCGCATGAAATGTATTAGTTCATAATGAACACCCATTTACTATTGTATGTTATTCAATGTTTTGATTTACTACTTTCCTAATTATTTCTTAATATTTTTAAAGAATATTTTTGAAATCCTGTTAATGTGACATTTCTAATTATTAAAACTAGAATAGTTTAGTTTATTCTCATCGAGTATTAATATGGCCTCAAAATTCCCACATACTGTCAAAGTATACTGGAATGGAAGTACCAGACGGTTCCACTGGCAATGAGTCACCATTGACTCGAGGTCAAGAGCACGCCGTGCCGCTCGACTACCTGATGAGCTTAGGGCTTGCCACAAATTCAACTATTACACTGTTCTTAATTTATTCCGTGGATAGTTGCATAATTCTTTAACGTCACAATTATGCCAATGGTGACTATGATCCAGCTCATTCAGCTGTACTTTGAACTGGACATAAGTATTCAATTTCAGAATGCAGTTGTAAACATTTCTACCGTAGATATTTTTAATGATGTTACAAAGAGAAGTGTTTATAAACAAGCATCTATTTATGTCAAAGGCGAACAAATTATTTTGTAAGAGTAACGAATTATCAAAACATTTTCGATGAGCAATCACACAGCGATACTGAAGCAAACTGAATTTATGTGATCTCACCTACGTCTTATTATCTTTGTACAATGGATTATGTTGCGAAAACACAGATCAGTACATAATGTCATCGACTGTTAGAATGTATTTTTTCAGTATTATTAATAATAAAGTAGATAAACTAATAGCATCTATGTACCAATCCATAATAGTTATCGGTACAACTGGAAAGTGGGTGGATATAACATTAATAGAAAAGGACATCGTGTCTAGAACTTTTTCTCACGATCGTCAAATGTGATTTTTGTTTCACTAGTGGGGCCAGTGCCGCCCACGCTGCCACTTGCGCCTCGGGCCCACTCTCAC
The DNA here is from genome assembly GCA_948477245.1 of Thumatha senex. Taxonomy (NCBI): domain Eukaryota; kingdom Metazoa; phylum Arthropoda; class Insecta; order Lepidoptera; family Erebidae; genus Thumatha; species Thumatha senex. The sequence goes on from OX419735.1 coordinate 14,213,642, forward strand.
ACGTGACCAACGGATAAGAACGCCATTCTTTACTTATTATTGTACGACCACTTCGAACAGAGATCGAGTACCCTCGCCGTTCCCTGTGAGGAATGCTTGATGGCTAAAGCATCGCTGAAGATTTGCATAACTGTCGTTCTTAACCGTCTCGTGTGTTGCTTCAATGGTCTGCAATCACTGTGAATGGATTTGTTGCTAATACAAAGCTGTGCTCTGAAATACTGTTCCTCAGAACTACAGGAATAAACAAGCGATTTCCACCGGCGGTAAATTAGGGTTTTAACAATACATCGATAATGCATTTTACTAGTGTTGCAAATGACTACGAGCTATTAGGGCCAAGTAAAAGCCCTATTATACTAAAATCAGGGCTTCAAAGGTTTGGTAGTTCTAAAAAGCCTAAAGCCTTTTCTACAGCTTCAGGTGTATTGCGACTGTAGTCATTTTTCAAGTTTTTAGTCTAAATTTGAGGTCAAACCCATTATTAACATTCTGACATTTTACATAATTACTTATCAATATAGGCCTTATGTTTTATTCTGAAAATTATCAATTACATAACTAAAACTATCTATATAAAACCTAAGTTACTATCTAAACTCAATACCTGTTTTAACTTTATCTAGATTATTATGTTGTGCCTACCCCATCTTTATAAACATTATCAAACCTTTTTCGCAATGATTGATCGATAAATGTTTCATTTTTCAACAGTTTTCAACACGCCTTTGATTTCTTCTTAGAAACAATTTAATTGGTTACTGTAGGTGGTTGCGATCTTTGATTAATAAATACACACTCTTTTGAATAACATTGTGGTATAATAAACATCAATATGGGTGATATATTCTTCCCTTCTTCATCCATAAGCAAAACAATGAATTGCATCATAATACATTGTGAATATAAATCAGTACTTAATCTTTAAAAACGTAATGCCGTCATCGTGATGTGTAAGTAACACAACAAATTGTTATGACAGATGAAAACGTTTTATCAACGCGAGAACATCAGCTCTATGGCACTTGTAACAAAATAAATGTCATTGCAGATTATTTATGTTATGTTGAACTTGCGACACGATACGTAACACTGCGATTATATCACTATGTTACTGTGCTACGGAAAGTGATATTTGTATAAGGAGATCTATGAAAAAAATGACCGGAGTCTTGCAGTACTGCTCGTTAAATTTTGAATGGTTTTTTACGGTGCGGTGTGAGCGAGCAACAAACCCGTTTGCGCGGGAGGATCGACCACACACCTCGCACACGTATCATAGTGCAAGGCTACACTTGAAGCTGCAACAACATAACTGGTCAGGTATCATTCATATAATAATGCAAAGTTGATATTTTTCTTAAAGTTACCGTTTTCAGCCTTGGGCAGTAAGATATCTGTATGAGTATTTTGCGCACCATAATGAAGTTGGTGTACTTTTTTTTTATAAAGTGAACTTAAATATAAACAACTTGAGGTCAGCTATCTCATTGATGGCACACTTTGGATGATACAGTCGTCCCCGTATCGTTTGGAGGAAATCTATGTAAGTCTTTTTAACGATGGCAATGGGCTCACCACCTATTACGTGGGACAGGAATCCACACGGTGAAAAGTGGGCATATAATATGCCTCTGCCACCCCTTCGGGGATAAGGCGTGATGGATATTTATTTTTTAAGTATTTGAAAAGTTTAAACTAACTAGCCCAGAAGTTGCCTATTAGCCTTAGTATATTGCCATTAGCGTCCTGTGGTGCGGTGTCCCATATATTATCGGCGATTGATTGATGTTCACGACGTACGATGTTGTCCTTTATTTTCAACTCTATATCAGGTAAGTATTTCCAGGAACTACCGTCTGTGGGCGTAACACTAGCGTAACGTAACTGATCCATACGTAAGTGAACAAACACATTTTATTATGATGTTTATTTAAGTCAAAATGTATATTAGAATAGAATCAAAACTACAGTACAGTACTTATTTTATTGTGTAAGAATATATACTATGAGAAAATGCGCTTGCTATTAAAAACTAGGTAAACAATTTTACTGGCGTGTAAATTTCGGGAATGCTCGACTAGTTTTGGATTAGTCAGTATGAAACAATGATCGTCATTACATTTGCTTTTTATTCACGTGCCTGTGTCAGAAGCGTACTGCTTTACTGTCTTATAAGTATGTACACCTGTCTGTCTATCAAATACAATTAGCGAGGTGTAAACAATAATTATGAGGAGATTTGTCATGTCTATTTGCATTCGCGAGTATCTGATATTTCGGCACTGTAACAAGCGCCATGATTACACAGTATCTAGAAGTACCAAAATATCAGATACTCGCGAATGCAAATTAAACATAGAGTACATATGACAATAGTAATTATTATGATTCTGAGAATGAGAACAATATAAAGTCATATAGAATGGGATAAAATTATAAAGCTTCTGCCGTACTCTAGTAGAAATAGAAATATATATTGTGAGAATGATCACATTTCTTCAAACCTAACTTACTGTCGATAGATAAATGTGTAACGTTAAAGGATACTTCACAAAAAATATGCTAAATTTAGAAGGTTAAATAAAAAATCCCAACTGTAATCTATTTTCAAAAACCGTAACAGTTCGAGTGCTAACACCAATATGGTTATAGATAAGGCAGCAGATTACCCTTATGGTCCAAATATGGGTCGAACACACACTGATAACGACAATCTGTCGTAAAGATAAGTTTGGCAAAATATTTCAACAGGTATGTTTATACCATGCCGTCTGTATACATAAGTTTGCTAAATAATTGTCAGTGTTTTTGGCTATTGCTGCTCTATATATATCTCTGCAGTCCTTCTGCTAATATAGCATGTAATAAGTAAATAAATAAATGAATATTTTTGGGACATTTTTTACACAGCGCTATCTAGCCCAATGTAAGCAAATATAAGCTTGTGGTATGAAATCTAGACAACTGATAAACATACTTATATATTTCTATATACATACAAATTATACATAGCAAACACCCAAACTTGTAACCAACATTTGTGGATCGCACAAATATTTGACCTGATCCGGAAATCGAACCCGGGAGCTCAGCGCGGCAGTCGCCTACTAAACCACTGCGCCACCGAGGCAATGATTTTTTTTTTCATCATTTTTTATTGAATTATAATAAGTATTACAATATTTTCTCTCTCACCTACTGAGATGTCTTAGTAGTCTATGTTGTGCACAAATTTTATCAATTATTGCTCAGTGTTCGCTTGAGTACACCATGGTCAAATCCTCTTAAGTTATTTACATAGGAAATCTTTCGCGGTCATGTACACATTTTATCTACTACCACTGCTGTTCAACTAAATCCGAGATAATATTTCTTGTCAAGGTTTTTTTTCTTGTCGAGTTGGCGGTGATATTGAACATTATATTGCTAATTATCTTGCAGATGGTGCAATGGTGGTCTTTGAATCATTTTCTCACCTAGTTACATTTTTTGCTTGAGATTAAAACTCAGAAAATACTCGAAGACAATACTATTTATCATTTTCTACACTTCCTGATGATAACTAAACGACAATCCGTCTGAAACCCTTGCCCTTGTTACAAAATGGGCGCTTATCTAAAAAGGTTTTGAAACGTAGTTATTATTTTGTGTGTGCAATGCTGACAACAATGTATGGATCTCATCTGACAAAGCAAGTACAACTACGTACTTCGAAACACCCTTATAGCGTATCTGTGTTTGGCGGAATTGTCTATTTTGGCCTATATTGCCTACATTGGCAGGGGTCCATAAGAAGCAGAAAAAAAAATGCAGCATTGTACAAAAATTATTCAATACTTTCTAATGAATTACCATATAAATAGCATATATATTCTCTATTTTGCCTAATCGCAGATAAATCTTACATGAAAGCTATAGAATAACATACTACTTATAACATTAGGAGACTGACATGGTGTGTTGTTAATTTTAAAAACCTTCCACCATTTAATAGTACTTTGTGATCTTACAATTATTTAAAACATAGATACGTTCATAATAACCATTGTAAACTATATTAATGAACATCAACATCGCTCTCTAAATCACGATTTTGATTTTCACGCAACTCATGCTCGGAATGTCATTACAAACTTAAACATACCACCCATGGACCGCTTACATTGCAGACTATTCTGATGAAATACCAGAATTTTGCAAAGTACGGCACAGTTCACACACTTTCGCTGAGAGTGTTGAGACAGTTTGGAGTCGCTTCATGTGAGTCTCGTGACCAGTGTGACAAGAGCCTTCTATTCACGGTCACAATACTCAAAGATATGAATGTTTTAAATGACCTACTGCAGATCACGAGATAATGGCTATCTGCATACGATATTACTTACAGGTTTGCCTGGCCACCCAACGAGTTCGTGGTCGATTCTCTCGTTTGTTTCCTATAATCTTATCTTGCCTTAATGATCAGTAAGGGACACAAGGATGGATATTGAGTATGGATGCTCTTAAGAATCGTCAACCTAGTGAGTTGATCTGAAAAAACCCTATCATTGTTTCCTTTTTTTTTTAAACAGAACATAAAAAAACAAGTGAATGTTTAAAAAAAATTGATGATATTAATGTAAGTTGATATATCGATTTTTTGTTTGTTTTATTAGTTTGTAAGCTTTTATTAACTTGCTCTGTCCGTAACCCAGAATTTTTGGTTTTATACTTAATATTTCGACCAATTGTTAGTATCCGATCCGCTTGAGCTGAAATTTGGCAAACCTACTACCTATGTAATTCCGATGACAATAAAATAATTTGGTAGGAAACCTCTGGTGATTAAACCAGAATCGTCTCAAGCTGTTGATGAATTCACTCCTGCAATGGATCCTCCGTCGCAGGAGCGAATTCTACAACAACTTATTGTATTTTCTTAAAATGCATCGTTTTAATAAGATTTTTAAGTCCTATTTATATAAGTCATATTTATAATGCCACCAAAAACACCACGTAGTAAATAGCAGTACCTTCTATTACTCCACTACGCGCCGCGTTAAAATACGTAAAGCTGTTGTGTACAATTCCCTGGTGTCATACTACATTGATTCCTATTTGTCAGATTTAAAAAAAATAAATAAGTCACAAAGTCATTAGAATATTTTTATATTTATTCAAAGAATTTCAATTGTAAGTGGGTAATGATCTACCTACACAAAATCATTTCCAAGAACAATCATCATATCACATTAATTTTTGTCATTATTGTGTTGATCACGCAAATTCACGAGTCTTAAGCAAAAACATATTTACTTACTATGCACTCGAAAACCTCATTGAGATTCGTCAATTTGACATGACGCAATTTACATCCACGACCTTTCAAAAACACAATGAAACCTGGTGTACATTTCGAAGTACTTTTTCTGTAAATATTGTCAGAATAAACTTGAATTTTTATTTTACCACCCAATGTTGTTGATTTAATTTGGTAAACAAATATTTATGTTGTCTTCGTTCGTACTTGAGTAGAAGATGTAGGTATATTAAAATAATACACTTCACTCCTTTAATTTTAATCTCGTTATTGGAAATAAAAAACTAAATAAAAACTAAAACAATTAACTACCCCGTCAGGGATACAGCGTGAAGATAGTTATTTTTAGTCTTTTTTTTAAATAAAAACTAGATAACCTCACTAATATTATAAAGCTGTTGAGCTTGTTTATTTTTTGTATGGTGAATATTTTAATATAAAAATAAAGGCAATCTATAAATGTAGACGCAACTGGGAAACACGCTGGGATGATGATGAAACGTTTAAATCTCTGTGCGAATTGAATAATTATGTTTTGTGTTGGAGAGCCATTTTATCACACAATCGACCAGGAGAGTAGAGCAGTAACAAAGAGCTTAGCTTAGAGCAAAAAAAAAATACAAGTTAATTACAAAATTAACTTATTTTGTAATTAACTTGTATTTTTTTTTTTGGATCTCACTAGAAGCTAGATTATCCATAACAGCAGAGTCCACTCAACTAACCAAACAAATTTACCTATTCACTGCTGTAGGTAGGTTTCTCAATTCTCGCAACCTTCTCTAGGTCGTCAGTTCATCTAGATGGCGGATATTGTGTATTGAGTTAAAATAAGTTCGCTGTTCAAAAACGACATAATTACACTTGCAGACAGGGATATGTGATTTGACAAATTACTGAGCATATCGCTTTGCAAGTCATCGATCAAGCGGTTCGCCTTGTGTGTCAATCTGCTTAATTGAAAAGGAGCACCAGCAAGGGAAAAAGTATATTGCTGTAATAAATTACCTACTTGTTTCACAAGCTGTATTCTATAAGTCGTCGATAAAACACTTCACTTGAAACGATTATCAAAAGATTGTTGTAATTAGGTCCTTGTTACAAAGTTTACTTAATCATAAATCCATTACGTACCAAGACAGCTGACTTGTTCTTAAAGTCATGGAATGCTGCAGCTATTCATTTCTAGCTATTTTGTTATATATCTACAAGTTAACTGTAAGACATTATTGCGTCAGAATCCGTAAGATCTTTGTGTCGCCAAACGTTCCTCTCACTTAGTCAGGGCTATCACATCATGGCTTAATCTTTAATGCTTCGGTCAATAAAATGTTGTAGTCATTATGAAAACGTTCATGAATTTTATATACACGTCTTTTAGGTGCAGCAAATTTTAATTACAAATAGTTTCTTTTTCATTTCGTTACTGTTACTTACTGTTTTTTTTCTATTTACCATTTAATTTAAAAGCCTATGTAACGTTCATTGGTGCGATAAGAAAGTAGTCACGTAGAGTAATTAAAAAGAAATACAGTTCCGTTCAACACGTTAATTTTTATATTAATTTTATAAATGACTATGTTATTCTCACTACTGTTTCATATGTACGGTTTATTTTTTAATACATAACAACAGATTTTCACTTCATGTTTTCTATTTGATTTGATTTAGAAAACTTTCAAACATTTGTCAAATCAAATTATATTTAATCCACTTATAATATGGTAAAGTTTGCTTCTTTACAATCTTCCATTCCATACCTTTGAGGTGCCTCCTCGTTGCCGCATGCAAATTTTTTGAAATTCTGGTTTATTAATTTTATGTTGATCAACATTGTCCATGCAATCATAACTACATTGGTATCCAGTGTCTGACCGATGAAAGGAAAACAGGACAACAGCTTAGAACTTGACCAGAACCTAGATCAGCGATCTGCTTTTATGAGTCCAATTGAAAGGGTGCTTTTCAATTGGACTCAGAAAGGTTGATCGAGGACAAAAGAGAAAATATACTTATGTATTTACAGTTTTACTACCGTTGTAAAATTTTACTCTCAGTTTTGGATTGACTAATCACAGTGCAGAGAAAATATGGTTGTGATTAGCATAATATCATTGGACTTATGAAAAGTGAAGATCTTTGGCGGGTTGTGGATTGGATGTGGTGATTAAAACTCGCTGTGTCTGAACAACAATACAGCATGATTTTAAGAGACTATGGGGCCATGCTGTATAAATAAAATTGACAATATTTCAAACTCTAAAAAGTTGAAAATAAAACCACCAGTATTTTAGTTTTTAAAGTAAAACTACTTTTCGACGATTTTTGAGAGAAATTTTATAGCTATAAAAAATGTCGTAAAGAAGTTTCACTTCTTACCTGTATACTCTGGTACACACACATTTTTTTGTCCTTACCATGGCTACTGCGAATAATATGAAAATGACTTAACTTTTAAAACATCTAAAACTATCGAGTAATAGGTAGTAGGTAAAGCCCTGACAAGATAAACAAATAAAAGTTAGAGCCAGTTAATTGTGACGACAGTTTACCTTGAGCCTTTGTTGTTTGCCGCGCTCCATATTTCACTGCATGCGTTTTTGACAACCCTATTTGGTAATATTGACGTTAACATTTTGCATTTATATGCAAGCAAATACTCCATGCCTACGCTCATGTGTGCGTATGCTTTACAAATTTAATTAATATTCAATTTGCAATATATGTACTGACATTTGCCGGTAACTGTTTAGCACTTTTCGTAATGTTTTATTTGCAATGATTCATTGAATTTTTTTTTTAATAAGCATACGGCCCACCTGATGGAAAGTGGTCACCGTAGCCTATGGATTTTTGCAACACCAGAGGTGCAGCACTCACGCTGCCCTTTATAAACCTTCTAAGACCCCTTTTGAAGAACCCCAGGAGTTAGGTTCTTATTTTTTATTATTTGTGTTGCTCAATATTTTGTGCTCAAAAGTGTACAAAATAAACAATTTACCAGTTGAAGGTCATGACTGTCTCTCCTTGGTCAAAGTCAACTAAACTGCATAATATTTTGTCACTTCCGCGGCAATTTGTACGCCATAATTTTACCTTGACGTAAGCTATTATGTGAGCAGTTTTAGTACATTAACCGAGCTTTCCGGCACGGATATGGTTCACAATAAGTTCTTTTGACTGTCTCTGTGGCGCGGAGGGAGTGTATCCGACTTCTACGCAAGAGGTCGTGGGCTTAATTCTCATCTAGGATAAAACTTTGTGTAATGAGTACGATGCTTTATTCTGTGATCGGGTGTTATTTATCTATAATATGTATGTATTTAGAAATATAAAGTATGGTTATCAGTTTCTGGTTACCATATTACAAGCTCTGCTTAGTTTGGAATGAGATGGTGTTGTGTGAGTTGTCCCAACGATTTGTTTTTCTTTATTATCACCTGTAATTTACAATTGCCCTTATTCAAAGAAAAGTGAAACTGTAGATCTTATGTCGGTTGATTAATGTGTACTTACCTCTTCTTAATCCTTTTGTTTTCCCAATTACTGCTAAACCCAACCTGGAATTGCTTACAGTCCTGCAGCCTGGAGTCTATTTTTATTATATTGGCTCTACTGAGCAGCTATTTTTGGTTTATAATTTTTGACATTTTTGGAAGCGACTGCTGACTGACCTTCCAATTCCGTGGCCTACGTCGTTGTCTCGTTCGCTCATCAGCAGGTGCACCATTAGCAAGTGAGGTCACTTGAGCCCCGGAGATCTTTGTGGGGTTACAAACCTATCCTACAGTAAAGCACATTCTGCATAAAAGTCGTTCATCACATTCAACGCTAAGTTTAGATTTAACTACTCTAACGTTAAGGCCACTAGAGCAGCCTTATATATACTTTTACAGCAATATATATACTTGTAAATATTTATTTGACACCCGTCCATTTAAAAAGTTTTTAAACTGTGTTATCTATAGTTTTCGTTCAGGAATTGCATACTGACCAGAGCTTTCTGCTTGACGGTTAGATTGTTAATGATATGGGCTAGTGACAATATGTTCTATATCCCACTTCTGACATCTCTCTCATGTACAACAACTTTAAAACTAGGTCATTATTCTGCTACCAAAACGTTAACAATAGACTGTCCTCAGGGATCTGTGCTAGGTCCACACTTGTGGAATTTAGGATTTGATGACTTTTTCAGTTTACCATTGCCGGAGGGCTGTTCAATGACCGGATACGCCGATGACGGTATGTTACTCGTTCAGTCAAATACTCGTGCGGGACTCGAGAGCTTGGCCCACACGTGCTTGCTCGTCGTTGCGGAGTGGGGCGTACGAAACAGGTTATTTTTTGATCCAAACAAAACATTTCAGCTGCTTTTGAAAGGAAGTTTGAAAATACCTCGAAATATAAGACTGCCTCTGTGGCGCGGTCGGAGTGTATCCGACTGCTACGCAAGAGGTCCCGGGTTCGATTCCCGGGTCGGAACAAATATTTGTGTGATCCACAAATGTTTGTTTCGGAGTTTGGGTGTTTCCTATGTATAATATGTATGTATTTAGAAATATATAAATATGTTTATCAGTTATTTAGATCCCATAACACAAGCTTATATTAGCTTACTTGGGCTAGATGGCGCTGAGTGAAAAGTGTCCCACAATATTTATTTATTTATATTATTTATACCACCGCGCATTAAATTCAATAACGTTTACATTAAAAATAAAACTTCGGTTTGCTATTTAGGATTGATTTTATAGAGAAATTTTGCATTCGTTGAGCACATAAAAACTGTAGGTGAAAAGGCTAAAAATAGCTTTTACGCGGTGTCGAGAATATCTACTGCTACATGGGGACTTTCGTTCAAAACACTGAAGGTCGTTTACGGGGCCACTTATCTAGGCTGTATGTGTTACGGGGCGCCGGTATGGGCCGATAAGGCTACTATTGGGGCTGCACGGTTAAAGTTACTGCAAAGTCAACGACTTGCCTTGATATGTTTATTCAAGGCCTACAGAACGGTTAGCACGGAGGCTCTGCCGGTGCTGGCAGGTGTCCTCCCGGTTGACCTCGAAATTCAGAGACGCGCGGCTTTATACTATTCGGCTAAAAATGGCATGGATGATAGGTTTTTGTTAGCAAGAGATCGCCATAGAATTGCCAGGCTGTATCGTGAAAATGTACGTCAAGAACTTTTAGACGAATGGCAGCTGCGTTGGAACACTTCCGTCAAAGGGCGCCACCTCTACCAGTTTTTCCCAGACGTTCCTGAACGCCTGAGAATATCCTGGCTGGAGGTTGATCACTGTGTTGCTCAATTTCTTACAGGACATGGTAACTTTAGGAGCAAATTACATTCGTTTAAGCTGGTGGAGTCACCGTTCTGTCAGTGTTCAACCGCTGATGACAAATATGATCAGACCGCCCATCATATACTTTGGGAGTGTAGCATTTGGCAAAACGAGCGATATAATATGCTTAATTGTTTACAAGTAACATCGGGAGTAGTTTACTATGCGGATCTCATGGCATCGAGGGTGAATTTTCTTGCTTTTAAACGTTTCTGCCATACATATTACTGGAATCAAACATAGCTCACATAGGACCCGTAATATACTATTACCGTGGTGCTTCCCTATTTCTATAGGATTTATACCTAGTTGCTTTCCAGGTCTCCCGCTTTGCAAAGGAGGCAAGGGCATTACGTTCTTTTCCTACTTCCTCACATTATCTTATGATTAATTTCGTAGCTGTTTCCAAGACATGCTAACTTCTCCTGGGACTTCACCGAGATCGAGGTCGGTGTAACTTTTCTGGTGTTTTGGTCATTGCTGTAGATCCTGGTTTACAGGAGTCACAGTAATGGGAATGCGGGTGAGATTAGTCCCAATCCCACTTCTGACACCATGTTGTGTGTTGATCAATGATAATCAGTCTTCAGTAAATTCCATTTATTTGTTGTACAATCACAAGATCATAATCATTATATTCAGACAAAGCACATCAAGCTCGCGCCATCGACAGGAAGTAAGAGAGGTCTAGAGATGTGACACATATTGACAAGCAACCGTAACTTGTGATGTAACCCAAGTAATTAATAGTAGGAATATCTTCGCACCGACGATAGATTCATTCAAACTCCAAATGATGAAGTAAATTTTACACCAAAAGTGCGGTGAATGCATCCACAAATTAAATGATGAAATTTTACATAATAAGTAGGTAACTCAGCAGTGACAATTATTTACTACCGACCTCGACCTTGCCGCAGAGTGCTCCCACTGATTACTGAATGCAAAGCGCGCAAAATTTACAATAATACACGCTATTTCGAAGCGCCCACATGGTTCACATGCACCGCTCAGTTATTTCACAAACTGGGACGTACACGATGTAAATTTTGATAGCCTTTAACATTTATAGCCAAGAGTTTTAGTTTAAGGTCGCCCTGTCCTTACACGTTATTTTTATTGCTGAAAATATTATGATTTGCACAAATTAAAAATTAATGAGCAATATCGCCATTTGTGTAGATCAATATTATTATAATTAAAGTCTGCTCAGTGTCGATATAGTCACGATCAAATTAACTGAAATCCTAACCATGACTGGTAAAAGCTTATTAAATAGCATAAAACTGCTAGGTACCGCAGAATAACTAAGTAAATTTTGTTGTTACTTTTACATTTATCATGTTACGTAGATTATTCCCAAGTACATAATATGTTTGTCGCTAACTCTTCATTAAATGCTGAATTGGATTGAATCTCGTGTCTGTATAAGAGTGGGTCCGTGGATGGTTGGAGAACACAAATAGACCCAATGGCGTTGTAATCACTTTTCACAAATGACTTCAAATGACTGAGTTTCGAAATTCAAATGTCAATCTTTCAAAATTACAGTAATTCAGTCCATTTAATGTTATTTTTAAACAGAATTTTTGTCAACAACCAGTTTAATCTGACCTGACTTATCAACAAATATTTTGCATATAAGTAAGAGTAAAATGATGACTGCCTCTGTGGCGCGGTGGGAGTGCATCCGACTGCTACGCAAGAGGTCGTGGGTTCGATTCTCACCCAGGATAAAACTTTGTGTGATGAGCACGATGGTTTATTCTGTGTCTGGGTGTTATTTTATCTATAATATGTATGTATTTTGAAATATAGTATGTTTATCAGTTATCTAGATCCCATAACAAATGCTAATATTAGCTTACTTTGGGCTAGATGGCGCTGTGTGAAAAGTGTACCACAATATTTATTATTATTTATTAGTAAAAACGTGTAAGCATCATTATCATCCGAGTCAGCCCAGCTACAATCAAACCTCTCACTACGACTCCTGGTTCTCAATTTTCCATACAGTCTCGTTACTTAGGGCCGTATTACAGCATGTTTCTCAATACTCAAGAAAAACTTGAGAGTAGTATTATAATGCAAAAACTAGCCTTAAGCGTTTCTTGAGTATTGAGAAACGTTCTGTATTACGGTCCTTAGTCTACTCTTCAGTAGTCTTTATTTGGCTGCTAGGAGCAGTTTTGTTTGGCTTTTGATTTGCGATATTGCCGTCTGACCTTCCAACCATGTAATGGCACGTGCGTCATGCCTTTTTTGTTAGTCAGCAGCTATATATTCTTTTCAAACTCTTGCACCATCATTTGATAACGAATTAATAAGCGAGAGAGGCGTTCGTGGCGCCGCTGATCCAGTGTTCTGTAAACGATCACTGCGTTAAGCAACTTTGGCTACGGCTGGTCCTTGGATGGGTGACCACTTTGTGGAATTAACATTTGCGAACGTTTCCGTGCTGCGGAAGGCACGTTAAGCCGTTAGTTTCGGTTGCTAGTAAAATGGCAGTCGTTAAGCCCAGTTGAAGATCTTATGGGCGGCTGGAAAAATTTCAACAACAGGTCACCACAGCCTGCGCCTGTCCATTTCAACACGGCAATGGACTCACCACCTGTTACGTGGGATAAAAATGCATACGATGAAATGTGGGTGTATAGTATGCCTCTGCCTACCCCGTCGGGGATAAAGGCGTGACAATATGTATGTATGTATGTATGTATGAATTGCTAAGTAAATTGTAAATGACAATATACAATTTCCATACGATTTGTCACAAAGCTTGATAGTGTCACTTGTACGGCATCACCAGCTGCAGCTCTCGGACAAATTAATTACTCCGCCAGAGTTAAATGTTATTGTGTCAAGGATACGAACAGTATTATTTCTATATAAACTATCATACGAGTATGAATAGATGACCCAATTTTAAAATATAGCATTAGGTAAATATATTGTTTAACTAATTTAAGAGTATGACTACGCAGTGGTTTTGGGGCTCCCGAGTCTGGTCCTGAAAATGATATTAAAACTAGACATTCAGGCCCGGCAACAACTAGGGTTATGGCTGATTCCCCCTGTTATTGTTTCCCTTCATAAAGTAGTATTATAAGAATATTTTATAATGATCTAATAGACTATATATTATTACTATTTATATAATACTAGATGACCCCCACAGCTTCGCCCGTGGCATATTTCGAACTCCCGTCGCACCTATTTAATCCCGTCGCTTATAAATTCCAGAATATTACATAAAAATTTGCCCGATTCGTCAACATTTATGACTACTGCTCCGCTCCCCAGGGTAGTAGCGTGATGATGTATAGCCTATAGCCTTCCTCGATAAATGGGCTATCAAACACACAAAAAGAATTTTTAGATTCCGACCAGTAGTTCCTGAGCTTAGCGTGTTCAACCAAACAAACAAACAAACAAATTCTTCAGCTTTATAATATTAGTATAGATTATAGTCCTTCACGACTATTTGCACATTATATTTAACAAAAATTATGAAGCTTTGATAAACAGTTCATCAGTTTATCATTATGGGCGGCCAAGTACCCATAATACGAGTGCAGAAGTTACCAAATCGATACCTCTCAATTGCCTATGGCAGAAAATCAAAACTAACTCTCAGCCTTCTAAGCGGATACTGGTATTCACAAGGATTATAAATGTATCTATATTATATTGGTATGAAGTTGTATAAGTATATTCGACCAAATATTTGTGTTATTCGCAAATGTTTGATTCGGTGCTTGGATGATTTCTATGTATAATGTGTTTGTGTTTGTGTTTAGATATAAATGTGTATATCAGTTAATTTGTGATATAAGCTTATTTATGTTTAAAGTGTGTATATTAGCTTATTTATGTTCAATTTGGATTAGATCATGTCACGATCAGTGTAAAAAGTCCCTGAAATCAATACTAATATATAAAGCTGAAGAGTTTGTTTGTTTGGTTGAAGGCGCTTATAACAGAAACTCCTGGTTAGATTAGAAAAATTATTTTTGTGTTGGATAGCTCACTTATCGAGGATGGCTATAGGCTATAGATAACCACGCAACCCAGGAGAGCGGAGCAGTAATCATAAATGTCATTTTGGTAGAATTATATATATTAGGGGTCACCTAGTATTTAATATTAGTTGATACTAGCTTCGCTAAGCCAACTTACGCCAACGTGGTGAAGTTTTCCCGTTCCCGTTTCTCACAGGAACTTGTTCCCGGGATAAAAATTAGCCTATGTCTTATACTGATGTATAAGCTATATTCCCATAAAGTTTCATTAAAATCAATTCAGTAGTTTGCAAAAAGTAACAAACATCCATCCATCTAAACAAACTTTCACATTTAAAATATTAGTAGGATTTTCTTTTCGTTCTTTCCACTATTATCACTAAAAGATTAGCTCATTAGAGGCGTATTTATACAACTTCATTAAACCCATCTACTTTGGTTATATCTCTGTCAGGTAATAACCGGTGTGTTTTCATATTCATAACTTCGCGATTATTCCAGTCGTTTACTGGTACTTATTACCACTTATTAAGACGTTTATACCTCATTACACCACCTTAGGACTGTGGAAACCTGACCAGTTTGCAATGAACTGGGCCCTACACAGCAACCTCTAACCAATCTGCTTTGTGGTTTATCGCTTGTGATATTCATAAGTTGTAGGTAAATGTAAGAATCTGGCTCAAGATATTGACCTATGTAGTCAAATTTTACGAAAACGTACACGGTGAAATGTGAGGGCAGTTCACCGTGTACGTTTTCGTCCCACGTAACAGGTGGTGAGCGCAAATGCCGTGTTGAAATGACCAGGCACAGGTTATGGCGACTAGCCTTTCACTTTGTTTAACGACTGCCATTTTACTGGCAACCGGGACCAACGGCAAATCGTGCCTTCTGAAGCACAGAAACGCTCGTAAATGGAAATACCACAAAGCAGTCACCCATCCGAGGATCAAGCATAGCGAAAGATGCACCGTTTACAAGCGCTTTTTACATACAAAAGCGCTACAAAATTTTATGTAGGTTAAATTTCCACTGCTTTAACAGATAAATGTTCATACAAGAACTGCGCCTAAATACAAGCGCCTATCGACAAATACACCATAACGAGCTAGTTGACATTAAAATTAAACAAATTTAGCATATAGGTCATCTAATTTGCTATTTCGGGCTTCAATTTAATTTGTACCAAAGGTTTTCGTTACAGCTTTGATGTTTACAAAGCTAATTGACGACGTTAGTACCAGAGCAATCTAAGTGACATTGCCAATATTAAACAATGGCATATTATACCACATTGATCTAAGTTCTCTTCAGTGGTTACTTTCTTGAGAGATCACAATGTCATTGAAGTGGACTGTAAAATTAAGGCATAGGTACAGGTACCATACTAATTTAGGTAATATTTTCTCTAGAAGATGCGAGTACTATTGTGCCCTACAAAATTGAAACATTTATAGCGTTTCAAGAACTTGAAACTATTTTTGGTTGACATGGTCGAAGTATTTAAGCACGCACTACCCTAATGTGAGGTTAAAAAGGAAAATTACTTAAGAATCCACTACAGTATTTATTTCTAACACAACATTTAGCTAGTTATTTATCTCTCTCTTAACTGATCTACTAGAGCGGCTCCATATTTTGTTAATGGTATAGATTCTAGTTTGAGTATGTGCTTATCACCATTGTTAAAGATCACACAAAACACCTACACATCAATTAAAAACCCTTTATCTGACATGTTACGTTACCTGAAGATATCATCGAAAGTTACGTAACCGTGGAAAGTGGACCTGTCAATGAATACCATTCACGAACAATCGACATCGTAATATTGTAATTGAAAAGGACAAAAAGTGGTTTGAATATTTACAGAAAGTTGTCGTCAGGACAGGAGGCGACACATTCGCTTTCAACCATCGAACTCGAAAGTGTATTGTAACTGGTCGGTTTTCTGACCTTGGTACGAGTACAAAACAACATAATCGAACCACGATAAAGGCGTGACTTCGCTATATAGAGCACTAAAGAAACCACTTGCAAAGTCTTTTGGCGAACTAATCTTGAGTTGTCTGATCTAGTGAAAGTTATACACTTAGCTGTACACAAATATTAATGAAATGTTACTTATTGCTCTATTTCAATTATAAAGAGACAGTAGGCTCGTAGATTTGTTATAAGTTTCATTCAACATTATATCGATAAGTTTCATACAACGCACGGTTCAATAGCTGTGAAGAATGCACATAAATATCTCATTCGTCAGTACTTACGTACTGCAGCATTTATCAATTTCATGTTGAATGCCTTAATTTCAAACAAACTAACACACTACCGCGATTCCAAGTAAACATCAAACAAAAAACGATTTTATTAATAGGCAATAAATTCGTCAATATATTTTTGGCACAATTTACAAAATAAGAACGTAAATACAAATAAATTGCAGGGTTTTTTTTAATTTCGACCCGATTATTTAAACGTTTTGCCATATTTTCACCTAGAATAGTCCGTGAACGTTGGTTTCTAACGTTTTAGATAAATCAGATAATTGCCCAATTAGAGCCAAAGAAACACACAGATGTTTAACTAACTAATCTTTGAATTGGTTTCACAAGTCGAGCGGTGCAGTTATGATAACTGCGGTAACGTTTCACACTGAGCCATTGAAAGATTTTACATAGAAATCAAGTTACTGCGATAATTATCGATTCAATTTATTACCTGGACCATACAATCTAAGAGGTCAATGACCGAAAATAAAAAATATACCGATGCTTGCTCACTATTGAATGGAGAATAACGCCTAGAGCCATTTTAGCGTCCGAAGGCGGAGTCTTACAATTTCTCCGTAAGTTTACGTCTTCGTAGTTATGTAACATTCAATTAAAGGCCCGTAATGGGTATATCTTTGACAAATTATCAGCGCTTGCTCCAATGTTTGGGACAATGCCAACTTTCCTGGAACCTCATCATCATATAATAAGTCTATCAATCAACGAGATTATTCTATTACAAACATGCTTGCATTCAAATTAGCGAAGCGTGACCGTCGTCACACAACAATACATACGCGGTGGTCCCCTCCGTGGAGTACTTTCACTGCGGTCTTATCAGCATAGGCAGGAGCCCGAGGTGGCCGGATGCTCAGCTGTTCGGGCGACACGGAACCCACACCGGCCTGTACCAACTACTGACCGACATTACATAAACCAACGACAGGATAAGTCTTTAGATTTCCACATTTATTTCCTCTACAGTATTCTATCAGTGTAAAACTAGTGATTTGTGAGCATTATGCAATTGGTAACCTTAATTTAATAAATTTTAATAGTTTACATAGGTATCCAAATAAAAAAAAAATTTTAGTTATGGCATTTCTGCTCTTAGAAGCAAAAAAAATTATTTTTTTATTTTTATGACATGATGACCCCCTCGGCTTCGCCCGAGGCATAGTTCGAACTCCTGTTGCACCTATTTAATCCCGTCGCTTATACATTCTACAATAATCCATAAAAATATGCTCGATTTGTTGACATTTTTTACAACCTTTTTTTTGAGGGTAAGGTTTCCTTTTACCTATTCCATCCCTTTCCTTAAGAAATTCGGTTCGTCATTTCTCCGTTACAATTAGTAGAGGTTATATCCTTGACCGTTAAGCGTTAGGATTGACGAATCGAGAGTGTGTGGTGGGATCCGCCTTTATTATCGTTCTACGATGGATTTCCGCCATGTAACACCCGATTCAATTAGTTATTTCGTCAAATAATACTAATTTGTAAATAGGCCATCAAAAAAAGCCTTTTCTCATGTGGGCCACGTTCCGAACCGGTGGTAACGTTAATAATTTTAAATTTATCTTTAGTTCTAGTGTATGACGTTTTGTAAGCGCCTTTAAAATGGTATATGCAAAATAAAGGAAAATACACACATAATCGTCCTATAACACTAATGTGACCACACTAGTACCTGTGGAATACTAGTTCCTATGTCACACTAGTACCTATGGCACACTAAGATGGGAGCTTCTCGAAAGGGGTATTTTACGGTGACCATTTTCCAGTAGGTGAGTAGAATATTTTTTACCGTGTTATTTGTAAGGAAGGTGATTAGTCTACAAGATTTATATGAGTATATAATTGGAGAGTCAATCGATTATAAATGGCATAAAAATTGTTTGAATAACCTTCAAAAATCACGTAAGTTAAATAATAAACTCTTTGCATAACAAATAACAGGCTCATAGCGTGACTTGGCGTTACTGCACCGGTTGCTTTCTTTACTAGCAAATCATTACTATCGGACATACCCATACGTGAGCATCAATAAATATTATGGGTGGCTATAGGCTTGTAAGTCTAGACACCTTATTTTAAACTAGTTGACGCCCGCGGCTCTGCACGCCTGGTGAAGTTTTCTCGTTCCCATTGCCCACAGGAACTTGTTTCCGGAATAAAAAGCAGCCTATGCTGATATGTTAGCTATATTATTATAAAGTTTTATCGGCGAGGTGAACATGTCAAAGTCGCTCTCGCTCTCAACTGCACGGTGTCGAATTTCTGTCTGTGTGCTGAAGAACCGGATGAACTAATGGAGGATGTCTTTAAGACTCGACTGAAGTCATGAATTCTGGTCTTTTGGGGGACGAAATAATGGCTATCAGTAAGAAGGGTTGAGCTAAATCGACGCATTCACCCTGGTCTTCTCTCTACTAAGAAAAGGTTAGTCCAAATCCTCGACCTCAGCCCGCACTAATGGAGGCCGGAGATCCTGAAAAAAGGCCTGGCCATTGGGCTACCAAACCTATTTTATATTAATGGTGCAGTGTGACCTGAAGACAAGAAACTAGAATATTTGCTCGTAAACGAATGGTCAGTTAGATTTGCTTACGATAACGAGCCAACATAATTTATTTAATTACATGTTTCGTGCTGACATGAGTAGGGCTTTTTTTTTAGCGCAAATATACTTTTGCATCGACTAAACTGTTTTGTCGCGGATCGACTGTTTAGTTGATGGTATGTGCACATCAATACAATGCAATACAAATTAAGCGTTTTATGGTAGTTGTCCAACTTTTTAATCAAAGATCGATACAGCTTTTGACTTTTTTGTCGAACAACTATCGAGTTGACAGTATATGCGCTTCAATATAGTCATATAGATATATGATACACAACTAAATAGTTGTTCAACTACAAGTTGTATATATGCGCTAGCCCTAATGTGATGAGAGGAATGGTCGAAATTCGTCAAGGTGCATATTTTCATGCTCATATTCACATTTCGTATGCCTTAGCTGTCGTCGCTCCGTTAACCCGCTTATCTCCGTACTACACAATCCACCGTTATTCAGCAAGCCATTTAAAAGTGGTTAAAGTTTAATGTGTACCAAACAACCGGCTCATGTGATCTTCCGGTACTAACCTTGTCAAAACAGTATAGTACCTACTTAGCTTTATATGGCACATCAGGAAATAAAAGTATAAATCTGATTATATTACTTAATGATAACAAGTTAGATTAGGACGTTGTGGGATGCAAAAAAAATTGTATTAGGAAGTCCTCGATCAGCAAGTTGCTCGCATTTCATAGCAGACAATCTTTTAACTGAATTAAAATAAAATGCATGGTCGTACAAGAATTAATTAAATTATATTATCTGTGGTAGTATGAATGAGATATTAAGTTCGTTTTTATACGCTTTAAAAGTTTAAACAGTTCTGCATCGATTGAGCTCAAATTTTGCTACAAAATACAACATACACTTCAGATATGGGTTAAGGCTAATTTTTTTTCCCCGTATTACCACAGTAATGGGTACTAAATGGGTGAAATCTTTGTTTTTGAAAGTTCTAAATTTTCTGATTACGATGGTTTTTTTGATAAATTATTCGTAAATGATGTTGGACAAGAGTACTTATAATTTGTTCTTACGAAATTATAAAACTTAACAAGAAATTCTACCTACCTACCTACTACTACCTACGGTTTCAGCTAATTAATCCGCGCAGTCAGCAATTCCTGTAATAACGTAGTTTATTCTAAATGATGTAACCTAAAATTATGCTGATGTTACATCACCAATTTGTTTATCGCCAATTATATCATTGCATTCACGAGAATAAATTCATTCACCACTGAAAACAATTAAATATAATATACATAGATATAAAAACAACAATCGACCTATATACAAATAATCCCAAAGACAATAGCCTTATTTCGATTGTTTCTCGATGTTTACATACTGCATCGAAACAATACCGAGTTTATTAATACAAATGCAATCTTCACAGCTATAAACCACAACACGATAAAACAGAACAGCGATCTACAAATTGATTTAACTCGACCGATAAATCCATCGGTAAACCTTTGTTCTAAAGTCAAGAAAACTACAAAAGCTGTAAAGACCGCAAATCAAAACGCCAATACAGCAATCGTTTTCCCAAACTGTAATCTTAAACGCTGAGAAAACAATTCTGTCGCTAAAAGCTATATTGCGGTGAATCTCACGCTCGATCGACCCCGCTTTTATATGCGTATTCAGTTCCATCGACCTGGATTTCGTATGAAGAATACCAATAACTCTGCCAATAGATAGAATTAATAGACTGAATCACATCGTATAACTGTTAGTTTACTATGTCGTCTGCTATGTTCATCAATGTGACGTAACTCTTGAATGAAATCTTTGAAATATTTTATAGAGTATTTTCTACCCGCAAATCCGTAAAATAATGAAATTCATAATTTGTGCCGGGCTTAATGTTTTGTAAAGCTTTTGGAATATATCTCTTCAAAATCCAAAGCTTGAAGCTTTATCTTAATAATCAGTTATTTTGATGCTGTTAAAGATTTATGTACATGTAGATTTAATAGTTATAAGCTGTACTATTTTGTTATCTTGTAAATTAACACATAAGAAGATAATATATATTATCATATTATATGTAAATTTATTTTTATGTTATCTTCTATATTTATATTATTCCATTTCATAAAACACAAAGAGAAAGCTTTGTACCCATTTTCAATACAATTGTACTATTTATGTATTTAATATGATTAAATTCACAAATGTGAATTCGAATTTCGAATTCGAAAGATGTCGAATTTCGACCGGGCGACCACTGGTTTGTAAAAAAATACTAACTAAGTAACTTTTCCTTTATTAAGGACATCAAATTAACTCATTGATCATAAATCTTGATAAAATGCAAAATAAACTTCTCCGATCAATCAATGCTAAGTATTTCGAAGAAGAGAACTTTGAAGCGCCGAACTGGAATTAAGAACCTACTTAGAATATATATCCCAATATATTCTAATCTAAATTAATTACAACCGGATTTGTGATAAAGAGTGTTTCAAGTTGACAATTTGACATGTACTGTCGCGCCAGAGGAAGATAGCCAGGCTTGTCAAGGCTAGAAAGCTCGCGTGCTGTTACGACCAATGGTTACGGCACCTGCTACCGCCTCCACTCCGTCGCGTAAGAGCAAAAGAATATTATAATTTAAATAACAGTCATAATCGAGGCATTGAACTTGCTTCCATAAACGAAAGAGTGATTAATCCAGAATACTTTCACTATAGCCAGTCAGTTATTGTGCGGTTGAATTTGACTATCAAAATTTCAATAATTAAGAGAATTGTATGGACAGTGAGTCAGCTAACGATGACGGTCGATGAGATGCTGCAAGTGTCATCGACAAAACGATTGTGTGCGATGAACTTTTGATCGCCGATTCTTTTTAAGAACAGAAAGAAAGCTAACATTTTCTTTTACATAATGAGACGGATTATAATTCGCACGATTCTCATGGGAGCGTACATTAAATGGATTTCTATTCTAAGCCCGTATGGTCCGTTAACTTAGAGAGTTTAGAACAATAACTAATCTTTCGCAACAGTGTACAAACCGCGCATGACATGTCTATACCGTCTATAGTAATGTTACGGAATATTTGCACATTCCCGATACAAAAGCGGTGTCAGCGCGACTTTAAACTCGTTAACGTCGTCCTGATTTAAAGATTAATAACAATAAGTAGTATTTTAAGCCCACTTATAAATGTTTTTAAAAAAATTGCCTAAATAAATATATTTCTATGAAGTTTTGCCTGTGGACTTTGAATAGATTAAGCGTGCTCAAATTAATATATTTATGGCACAAAACAAACCTTTTATATGTGAAACCATCTACAAATTATTAAAATACAAATGGTCGTCTGCGTTCAAAAAGGTTTGAAGCTCAGTACATCATGTGTGGACAAAGAAGGAAAAATTAAAGGTCCGTTGTAAAAATAACACTCAGTGAGTTAAGGATGGGTGGCCACCGCATTGGAGATAAAAGCGTGAATGATGAGAGAATTTCTTTAAAAATTAGCTTTTATAAGTTCGGGGGACAGGCTTCCCGCTGTCCTTAGAAACAGGCTCAAGGAGACGTCTTGACGTGAAAAATTCACGCACTCCTCATGGACCTGAGCCTGAGCCTCATTCAACAAGCGGGATAACACCCAAATCAACCTCTTTAAGGAAGTGGGATAACATCAAATCATCAGGCGAGGCCACGATGGTAGACAAGTCTGCCACAAAATCTGGGACATCCTTCCGAGGAGTTACCCGGGGTGCCTTACAAACATCACATATAACATCCTTGGGGATTATATTAAAGTGAAAGTTAAGATATCTATGGGATTTTCACACGTAAAAAGGCTATTTTAAAAGTAACTTCTGAGGGTCTTCGGCAGAACGGTTTAGGACGTGTTCGGTGCAGAATAACATATAGTGCCAACATTTTTTTATGTAGACAACCATTAATATTTCAAATCAGCCTATGGCAGTCCACTGCTA
This sequence comes from Thumatha senex, assembly GCA_948477245.1. Classification (NCBI taxonomy): domain Eukaryota; kingdom Metazoa; phylum Arthropoda; class Insecta; order Lepidoptera; family Erebidae; genus Thumatha; species Thumatha senex. The sequence continues at coordinate 14,237,176 of OX419735.1, forward strand.
GACGTAGACAGTAGGCCCTATTCACACCACAAAAGATAAATTATGGTCGTAGCGTGTCGCTACGACCATAATTTATCTTTTTAAGAACATTAGAAGTTATTTTTTTACTTTTATCGAGAAAAGTGATGATTGAACCGAATCCAAGGGGGGGCAGCTGCCCCACTCTGAAGGGGTACGTCCATGGGCCCATTGCTTTAGCGGTGCGTAATCGCGGCTTTCTGTGTGAAACGAAACTATCTATCGTGTTTCAATAGCAGTTATTGAAACACTCTATTTTAGTAGCGGCTATTAGCTGGTTTCATATATTCATAAAAAAAATACTAATTCAGTAAATAAAAATGAAGCGGTCATAGCCCCGCAAACTCAGTGTCCTGTAAACGATCATTGCGTCTTTTGCTATATCAGGTCCGTAGATGGGTGACCGCGGTGCGGCATCTTCGTGTACGATTGTTCGTGCTTCGGAGGACATGTTAAGCCGTTGGTCCCGGTTGCCAGTAACAAAGCAGTAGTTAAATCAAGTTGAAGGCCTAATGGGCGGCTTGAAAAATTTCAATCAGCAGCAAAAAGCAGGTCACCACAACATGCACCTGTACATTTCAATCTGCCACCCCTCCGGGAATAAAGGTAAAAATCTAAATAATTTGCAACAAAATTCACCTCACCGTCAAAACACGTAAATTTAGCACATTCGCAAATAAATACGTCATAATTATTGGTAAACAATTGCACTCAACTCAACTCTACTACATTAATATTATAAAAAAAATATCTCAAGTTATAGGCCAATCGAAACGAAGGAGGTTTCGTGTATGAAAATGAGATAAAGTAATTATGTATTGATACTTATTACATCTCGAATTCGCGCGAGTTACTGTCACTGCGCCGCGCCAACCAGTCGATATCGATAGCCAATAGCGCGACAACGAAGTTGCCGAACGTATTTGTGAAAACGTGATCACGGGAATAAATAAATAGCTTGTTAGCTTGTTTCACTATGTTTCAATAACACGCTATCAGCTATTGTGCCAATAGATAGTTTTAATAACTAGCTACGTTGCGCAACGACCAAGTCTACATTGCTTGGCCTGTTATTTCATTAGACATAAATTCAACGACAAATACTTATTTCATTTCCATATATGTCCATGTTCCATATGTAAAAATAAAATATAGAGGTTTATAATCGCCGAGGCTTTAGAGGGTAATTAAAGTCATTATTCTTGCAGTTGTCATTTCAGTAACTTTTTTATAGTTGGAGATAAATATCAAAAAAAAATTACCCTTTCTCACCTTTCTTATAAATAAATTTCAAAAATCGAATTCAAAGCTCTATTAGTCACTTTTATGAATCGAAAACACGCCTCTGAACAGTTACTCGGAGTGCATCATTACGGCATAAATTAGAGTTCGATTGGATGGTAAACCGTACGGATTACGGATAGAAATTATCGGTTGCGTAATAATACGTGATGTAAATCTACCTACATTAATTACTAAAAATGAAAAGGTATAGTAATACAGCAACAGGTGGGCCTAAGGCTCTGTATTCAATAAAGTATTAAGCAATTGTGTAAGTAATTGTATTGAGCCGCTTGCCCAGAAAATTCATTGTTTGAAAACACCAGCTTGTGTCTCGCGGTTTCAAAATTCCTACACCCGTTTAAAGTGGGATTTTCTTATAAGATAGTTACGTCGCGTTATCACGTCACGTTACGCTTTTTTTTTAGGACTAATCCTACCTGCATTCCCATTACTATGACTCCTGTAAACCAGGATCTACAGCAATGACTAAAACACCAGAAAAGTTACACCGAGCTCGATCTCGGTGAAGTCCCAGGAGAAGTTAGCATGTCTTGGAACCCGCAACGAAATTAATCAGACGATGACAATTAATCAACAAGATGACCCTCTCGGGCCACTCATTTTCAACTTATCAATACACCCAATAATTAGCCAGCTAAATTCCAAATTTAACGTCTGGTATTTAGATGACGGCACTCTAGGAGGAGATGTAGACACAGTTTTTAAAGATTTGGCATTGATAAAAGATAAAAAAAAAATCTTCAAAGTGTGAAATTTTTCTAAATGACAATATTGATAGTGTTTCTACTATTTCAAAATTCAATGTTTTGGCTCCAAATTTGAAAATCCTTCAGAATTGTTCTCTAGGCCTCCTAGGGTCTCCCATTCTAGAAGATGCCTATGAATCTTTCATTGAGGAAAAGATCAAAAATTTTTGTGAAGTTTCGGATCGACTCCTTCAAATAAATATACAATCGGCCTTTTCGTCCCAAAATTAACTCATGCCCTTCGCTCATCTCAATTTTTTAAACATCCGACCCTTTTGGAAAATATGGACAAAATTATTCATACCACGCTTTCCAAAATTTTGAATGCAGATTTGGACGACCGAGCGTGGCTCCAAGCGTCTTTACCAATACGCTGGGGCGGCCTCAGTGTTCTTAACATCTCTGATATAAGTTTACCTGCATTTTTGTCTTCAGTACACGGCACTGATGAATTGACCAGGAAAATTTTAATTCCTACACTGGTCAATTCTGAAGTGCCAGGCAAGATTGAAGCCGTAAATGTTTGGAAACTTAAGTGCCCAGATACTGTTTTACCGACCAACCCGTGCTCCCAGAGGCAGTGGGATAGGCCGCTCTGCAACGAGGTTAGAAAAAAATTATTGAGCACGTGTTCGAATGTTGCAGAACGTGCTCGCCTATTGGCTGTGGGAGAATGGGAGTCAGGTGTTTGGCTTCAGGCTCTTCCGTCGCCCAACATAGGTACTATGTTGGACGACACTACATTCAGAATTGCTGTCTGTCTTCGTTTAGGTGCTCCCTGCGTTTCTCCGCATTGCTGTCAATGTGGTGAAGTAGTCGACAGCCTTGGGCATCACGGTCTCTCATGCAGCAGGAGTGCAGGTCGCAGGTCACGTCATGCATACCTTAATGACATTATCCGTCGGGCTTTTGTCACCGCCGGTGTTCCAGCCGTTCTAGAACCTAATGGTTTGGCGCGTGACGATGACAAGAGGCCGGACGGTATGTCATTGGTGCCATGGAAGATGGGAAAGCCTTTAGTTTGGGATGCAACTTGTGTTGACACCCTGGCTCCTTCTCATCTTCTTAGCACGGCGAGTTGCGCTTGTGCTGCTGCTGCATCCGCCGAGACTCTCAAGCGGCGCAAATATAATAATTTAATAGGTAATTATATTTTTGAGCCGTTTGGGGTCGAGACACTGGGCTCGTGGGGCCCAAGTGCTCGTTCACTGTATAGTGATATCGCAAAGCGACTGGTCGATTCTTCTCGTGACCATAGGGCTGGCCTCTTTCTCGCTCAGAGAATAAGCATTGCCATACAACGTGGCAATGCGGCCAGCCTTATGGAAACCTTACCGGTTGATTTTGATGGGGAGGAATTCTTCGACACCTAGTCGGGGCATCATTGTCAGTCTTGTAATAATTCCCACCACCCGCCCCCTTCTTTTTGTATTGTTTTCTGTAAATATGTTAAATTTTAATTTGTTAATCCATGAAATTTATTATAATTATTATTATAATTTTTTTTTTTATCAATTACTACATTTAATTAGCTACACCCACCTATTCCCTGCTGAATAACCCACCCCTGACCATACCCGATGCAAAGGTGCCCAATACACTTGCGGCATTGCCTCGTTGGATAGCAATGGCTATCCTTTGCACCAGGTACGACCGGGCGTGGGAGTCATGAGTCTTTTCCTTTATTCTGCGACCAATCTCAGAAATAAAAGCCTTAGCCTCGCTCCCCCAGCAGCCGATCGTTTCCACAGCCACCGGTACGACTATATACCGGGACTCCATCACTGCGTACTTTTGTCGCTTTTTGTGAGCGGCATCTTCCGCTGCGGCCGCTGGTGAGTGGACGGTACGAAAAAGGTGACTGGCGGCAAAAGTGCTGACGCATGTTGCGTCCCATTTGTAAATAACCATGTAATTATTTAAATATCTTTATCAGAAGATAATATGAGGAAGTAGGAAAAGAACGTAATGCCTCTTCCCTCCTTTGAAAAGCGGGAGACCTGGAAAGCAACTAGGTGTAAATCCTATAGAAATAGGGAAGCACCGCGGTAATAGTAGATATAGTATGGGTCCTATGTGAGCTATGTTTGATTCCAGCAATATGTATTTGTATGGCAGAAACGTTTAAAAATCACGTTACGCTTATCATTATGTGTAAAATTTTAGCCAACGGCCATCAGTGGTTTGGGACGTGAGATAATACTAGGTGTACTTGCCGTCCCCGGTAAGTCTAAATGTAGCGAAGCGTTTTCGAGTTCTTTTGTCGATGTCTATGTTCCTTTAGGTGATTATTCCTCCGTGGAATGTCCGATTTTCGATTTTATTATTTCTAAACCATCTATGGCTAGATGTCGTATTATGGCTCAAATTTGATCAAAAAGTGATGAGTAGTTTGGGAGGAGTTCGATGAAATCCGAATCGGGGAAGAATGGAGCTCCAATTATATCTGCAGTCAATACTGCTTGTTAAAGATATGCTAACATATTTATGATTATTCGCTACTTCATCAGTAAATTTATAAGTACTGAAGGAGTTGGCTGGTTAAAGCAATTAGTTTTATTAGATTTTTTGTAGTTAGCCTTTGCCTAACCAGGGCATTGATCTGATCCACTGAGCCACGAGAACCGTGTTTCAATTTACTGTAATTGTCATTTAAAAGTAGAACCTTTTTCACTTTAATTAAATTTATATGAAAAGATAGCATTGTAAATAATTACTGTAAAAATGTATCTTTAGAGTGTTGTCGCCCAGCCAGCTCTCCAGTATGCCCCACACGAACCGGTCGAATTATGGTTCCACGAAATTAATATCTTTGCGCATTATTTTGATTGTGGTGACTTGCTGTTGAAATTTTACCCATCCAAGGACCATCTATAGCGAATGTTGCTTAACGTAGTGCAAGGTGTAAGGGACAAAATAATCATCATAAAATGCTGAAGTCAACTAACGTATTAAATATTGATAAGGGTTAATAACGTGTTTGTGTAAATGGCCTTCAAATTACTGCTTTACATTTGCTTGTATTTTTAAATATAAAAATGGATATAGTATAATCCTAAAGATATAGACATAAACTGTTGCGTACTTTTTTGTAGACCTATATTAGATACACATATATCACATACCTAAGCAGCGTTTACGTTGAAAGATTCCAGACGGCTTATATTTTTCCGACACCCTCAACAAATATCATATCATATTTTAGCCAATTTATACAAAAACTTACCAAATTTAATACTTAAACCTCCTTCTTAAATCACTATATTCAAAAATCCGCATCGAAATTCGTCGCGTAGTTTTTAAGATCTAAGCATACATAGGGGAAGCGGGAAGCGTCTTTGTTTTATAATATGTAGTGTTAGTGATAGATTACATAATATCTATCTCAGATAACATCGCTGTATCTAAAACGTAAGCAACAAACAACAAAGGGCAAAGACCTCTGCCCCCTGCGCCGTGCGTTACCTATTGATAAGGCAGGTTAAATGGGCCGTGCCTCTGTTTCGACCCATAACAATGGTTTTCTATTGATATACGTTATTCAATTCGCTAAAACCCCTTTAATTGGTTCAGTGATTTGTATAAAAGTGACCGGAATTGCTCTACCTACGAAAATTAAATTATGTATATTAAAAACGAATGTGTGTTTTGTTGTATCTAACAGTACTTCTGTTAGGCTGAGTATGTTTATGTAAGTACTAATAGTTCGCGAAGTGGATAGTAAAAACAAAAAATCAACAATACATCGCATGTTCAAATGTTCACTTCATTGTTGGTGGAAAAAAAGCTTTAATTTTTGAAGACAGATAATAATAGCTTGAACCTAAGTCTGGGTTATTCTCTTGTAGTAAGTATATCCTAGACTTATTATATAATGTACTTATTATATACTGTAGTAAGTATATTGCGGACAAATAGGAATAATGCGGAAAATTAATTCACATTTCTTATTGGTTGACCGAGTCGAATTTAAGAGATAGGTAACCAACCATAGAAGTCATTATTTCTTGTGAATACACAGTAATACACAGAATATTGTGTACGTATACCTATATACACTGCCAAAATATCTCTAAATTTAAACATACATAATATAAAAATATGAATCCAGAGTAGAAATTTATTCATTTAATTAAAATGTGTTGGTATGTTTGTTTAGGTAGTGAATTGCCGTAATTATTCTGAGTGCGTGTAATTAATTCAGCAAAGTAATAACATGAATAGCTGTAGTTTTGTTATAATAGACTAAATAAATATGACTGTGTTCGTTTGTAGTATTTTAGTCGGCTACATGATGTGTGACTAAACAGAATTAATATGTTAATTCACAGTGGGTAGGTACTTCTAGATGATATTGCTCGATGAAGAATCACACTTATAAATACCTGAAAGGAAAGTCATTAATGTTGAGCAAATACTGGATGACAGCTTTATAAAAGGTTCTTTTTAGTGTACAGTACTGTAATCTTGCGTAATTCTTTCTATTGGCAGCTGTGTATCGTACTTAACACGGCAATGGGCACACCACCTGTTACAAAAATGCATACGGTGAAATGTTGGCGTATAGTATGCCTCTGCCTACCCCTTCGGGGATAAAGGCGTGACAATATGTATGTATGTATCGTTATTTGGTTTGTAGCTCACAGTCGCTGGTTCTGCATCATAAGCTTATTTCCGCTATTAAAATTAGAACTTACCTGTGTGCCTATTAACCGTTAAGAAATTTTAACATATTGTTTCCAATTTTCGGCAGGAAGGTGCTTTACAAAATCGTATTTTAAACAGACCAATTTTCGGTAGAGATTCTTGCAGTGCTCTAATTTATTTATCCAAAGGCGTTGTATTATTATTAATTGGTCATCCAAATCAGGCTACTCAATGAAATCCGATTAAGTCCTATATAATATAAGATTCCATTGAAATATATTTACAATGTCTCTTAGGATAAAATGTATAAATACTTTTCTGAACAGCGGCAATTGTTCTATATCTCAGTATTACGAGTATATATACTTGGACTAAAAATAGCTTTAGAACAAAATATATTTTAAGTCTACTAGTATCTACTTCTAATACTATCAATATTGAAGTATAAAATACAACACAAAATGCTGCAACTCAACCATTGGATAGATAAGCCATCCTACGGCTCCGAAACATTAGACAAAAAAAAATTACCAGAAAAAATAATACTTGTGGAGTAATACTTTAGAGATGGAATAGAAACATTTTTTTTTTAAATCTTTTACAATGGATTTATCTTTGTAAAGTTTTTGTTTAACATAAGTTTAAATAGTGAAACCGTAGTTATGGTGGCGGAAAACGCAAAAGAGATTAAAGAAAGAGTCATTTAACACACTATAAAACAATCTTCAATGCAATTCAATTTCCAAAAGTCTATAACGTAAGCAAACATTTCTCGCAAGTCTTGCCGCACCTTCAGAAAAAAGCTCTCCCGCAAAGTCAAATTCAAATAAAGAAAGAGAACAGAAAGTAAAGGAAGTGACAATTCCAGTGGTGTTCGAAATCCTGTATTACCAGACCATTAAAAACTGCACTTTTTATGAGACAACTTTTAGTGTATTTTATGCTGTGACTTATTGTTGGTGTGACTGTGGGGCCGTGTTAAAAAAAAACAAGGTTAGATAAATTATTTTGGCACAGAAGTGTCTATATATATATAGATAGGCATTTGTAAGGGTTTTCTATCCTGTAGATGAAATAGTTATATGGTAGTTATGAAATAACTAAATTCTCTGACTTCAGTGTCAAGGATACAGCGTGAAGATAGTCAGTTATAATTTTTTGTCTTTCTATCTATCTGTCTGTTTCTTTTGGCTAATCTCTGTAATAACTTGACCAATTTTAACGGGACTTTCACTGGCATATAGCTGGTGTTATAAGGACTACGGAAGAAGTAACTAGACCATATTTTATCCCCGTACTACTACGGGAACAGAAACTACGTAGGTGCAACCGCGGGGCGTCTGCTACTTAAAAAAATCTAAGTAGAATGTAGTATTAATTATTCTGTGATCTATGTAAGCTATATAAAGCTGAAGCTCCATACATTTTTGTACTATCCACACGGTCTCTGTATCTCTATGTATTCCTGTTCATTCAAAGGACTCCTGAAAAAGATTGTTGTGTGCAAAATGACACCGCCCAAAGTAGGTACTTAGTTTTCAAAAATCACTATCCCTATAGTTTATATCATTCCTATTTTAAATGCACTAAAATAGAATCGCAAGTCAAAACTCACAAAAAAATATATATTTTAGTACAACTACAAAAATTGGCTATCTATCTTACAAATAGGCATACTAAACCATAATAAAACTAATCATAAGTCCTATAATCCCGTGTATGGGTGTGTTATGGTAAAAAAACACCATGAGTGGCTGTGACTTTGAATCAGCGGAAGTCGCCGGGACGAGCGCGATATTTTGAGCAAGGCGCGTCGGGCATGCGACTTCCTATAAATAAAATATATTATGTTGTGTCATACTGCGGGTGCACTTTATGTTAGTTATGGATATACAGAGGACGTTATGTCTTATAGTTACGGAGAAAAGTTCTATTAAAAAGGACTTAAGTACCTAAGTACAATTAATTTAGTGCAAATCTTTATGTTGAGACTAGCTTCGCCATTACACTACTACTACACCCTATAGAAAAACTCTATTATATATTATATAGAATAACTCCTATAGAAAAACCCTATAGAAAAGCGCTCGTGGCCCCGCGGTCTCAGTGTTCGGTAAACGATCACTGAGGTAAGCAACTTTCGCTATGGCTGGTCGTCGGATGGGTGACCACTTTGTGGCATTTACATTTGCGAGCGTTTCCGTGCTTCGGAAGGCACGTTAAGCCGTTGGTCCCGGTTGCCAGTAAAATGGCAGTCGTTAAGCCTGGTTGAAGGCCTTGAAAATTTCAACAGCAGGTAGCCACAACCTGCGTCTGTCTATTTCAACACGGCAATGGGCTCACCACCTATTACGTGGGACAGGAATCCACACGGTGAAAAGTGGGCATAAAATATGCCTCTGCCACCCCTTCGGGAATAAGGCGTGATGGATATTTTATAGAAAAACCCCCTCGCTAAAACTTGTTGGCTACATCAAGGATTGTCCATGCCAAGTTGCACACAAATCAGATGAAAAATGCGACCTGTAGACTGAATGGACGGACGGACGGACGGTCGGACATCAATGGCTTTTCCCGTACCAGCGGAGTTAAAACGGAGACTTTCGTGGGCTCCCTTCGCTCGCCTCCTCAGTCAATTAGTACCTACTTATGGATGACTGAAAGAGGCCTCACCGTGCCAAGACGTAGAGGTGAACAACGTACGCGCTCTGACGGGGTTGGGAGCTCAGACGACAGTTGCTTCGAACAATGCAGAAAGTCAAACGATAGAAGCCATATTAAAGTGGACCCCAGACTCTAAATCTAGGTAGGGTTTGGTAGCAATTGGGTTAAACGAGAGAGAAGTTGTGTTCAGATGGCAAATATTTCCTACGGGCGTATCTACACGAGTTCATTTAAGATTAATAAACTATCTTCCTTCTCGAAGTACTTACCTATTCTATAATTTCACCTGTGTGCCATGAATAAATTTGTTCTTTCTGCGTTTCTAAAGACGACAAGAAAAAGCCTAATGCCCAAAGTCCCTTATGAATAAGCCCTTTTATCGAAATCTCGTGGACGTAATCTCAAAGAAATGCTTAAAGCAATTAGTATGCTAACTTGCACATAAATATTATATTAAAGTGAAAAAATACAACTTGGTTCGAGACGGGGATTGAACCCGTGACCTTCACATAACCAGGGCAATGTTCTAGCCACGGAACTACCCGAACCGTACCGAAACAAGTTAAAATTCTTCACTATATTTAAATCGTCATTTAAGAGTATGACCAGAGCCATCTATCGACTTCTTAACAACTCTGATACCAGAGCGTTACAACCAGTGTTAAAATATAGTAAAGAACTAGCTGACCCGTCCGGCTTCGCCCATGACATACTTCGAACCCCGTGGCACCCATTTAATCCCGTCGTTTATTAATTTTACGATAATATATGAACATTTCCAAATTGCTTGATTACTTCTCCGCTCTCAAGTACCTACTACGCCCGCGCCCGCACGACTCGGTCGAATTTTTGTTACACGAAATTAATTTATTTGCGCATTTTTTTGATATTGCCATATCGCCTAAGATATTCATTTAATTTGGAAAGTGTAAAGGGACAAAACAATCTTCATAAAATGCTGAAACCAACTAACATATTAAAAATGATAAGGATTAATAATGTATTTGTGTAAATAGACTTTAAATTACCGCTTTATTATTGCTGTTTTATTAAGTATTAAAATGGATATAGTACGTTATCCTTAAGAGATAAACATATACCGTTGCGGATTTTTTTGTAGACCTATATTAGATACACAATTCCACAATAAATTATTTTGTTATATCGGAAAGGGTTTAGGCAGCGTTTTCGTTAAAAGCTCCCAGACGGCCCATTTTTTCTGACACCACCAACATATATCGTTATAATTAAGTTAATGTATACAAAAACTTAACAAAATATACATAAATACCTTCTATAAGAATCCCTCTATCTATTTCAAAAAACTGCATCGCAATTCGTTGCGTAGTTTTAAAGATCTAAGTATACATAGGGAGAGACAGCGAAAAACGACTTTGTTTCATAATATGTAGTGATATGAACTAGTTTCGGTACTCCAGGTACCTACACTTTGGCTATACTGCACTTCTCAGATCTAGACGTTGCTTTTCGTCAATATTTATGATTAAGTACCTACCGATTGTGGCGCTACCGAGTGTTTAAGCTAAAGTTACAAAAATAATATGCCTCTAACATAGCTTGCAAGGTTAAAATAAACTTATTCTAGCTTTTCTGAAGAGCTACTTTTTCATGACCCGATTGAGAACCTAGGTTTGTTTTTTAAACAAACCTCTTTGGTACAGGCAATAAAATAAGTTCAATTGCCTATATCTACAAACTCCGTTACAGTTTATAAAACGGTGCACTATCATGTTCATACTAAAAACACAAGCATAAAACTAATCATAAAATGTTACGACACTGATGTGCGAATTACGTTCTCAGTCCAGTCGCAGTATATAGATCGTATATAGTCTATAAATTTTAACTACTACTGCATAAATAGCCATGCACGATAATGGACTAGTCTCAGAACAACGAATTATGGTACAGTCAGTCAAAAATGTGATCTACTATCTTACGGTTGAGGTTTATTGGAACGTCAGAGAACAATAAGGTCTATTTGCCATTGCAACTACATCATAGTAGTGAAAATTTTTCACTTTAGCATGACATTGTCGATGCAAATTATAACTAAAAATCTCACCTCGGATAAAGTCAACTATTGAGTAATATGACTTGATCTCTCAGAAACTTTGATGAAAATGGTAAACACTTTCTTGACTGACATTACTTGAAGTCATAGACAATGATTGTGTGTATTAATTTAAAGCTTGTGCACAGCAGTCGGGCATGTTGACAAACGGTGAAATATTATCCGACTAGGCAGGTAACATTAGCATTTATCCTTGGACCGAAATAGAAAGGATATCCGTTTGAACTGTGTGAACTTGCGTTAGATCATAAACCAAAGTAATGTTAAAGTACTTTATTGCTAGTAGTATTTGCTATTACTTAATCTGTGGTACTGGATACGTATCACGGTATAAGGAGTACATTGTTATGATATTGTTCACTGTAAACAGTTTAGTCTACTGATAATTTATACTGTTAATTGATGGCACTTGGTGGAACTTGCTACACATTTTCAATAATTTTCAACACTTGTACAATTCCACAATATTTACTTGATAAACCTTACCGGTTTCGCCTCACGGCATTCTCAAAGGCACACAATATGACAACTGGATCTAGTAGGTGTACGTCAACAAAAAAAAAAAAACAAGTTTAGTCTACTATTTATTTTAGATTCGATATATTTTATAGATAAAATAGGTTCAATAGATTACTATTACTGCAGCATACTTTAATGAAAGATAAATATTAACATATCTTTTCTAGATCATAAATTATCACTGCCATCAGATAGTAAGGTTGAAGACACAGGTCTATAAAACCATCATTAGCCTTTTACATGGCATTGAGGCATGGCCACTACTGAAGTGCCACAAGAAGGAGCTGCGTGTCACGGAATGAAGACGCTGCGGTGGACGTCATGGAGTCACACGGATGGACCGTGTGAGGAACTCTAGCATCCGAGGGGGCCTTCGCGTCCGTTACATTGCAGTTAAGCTGCAACAGTGTCGTCTTCGCTGGAATGATCACGTCTTGCTGCAACCGCCGCGCTACGTGGGAAACAAATGTCGGCCCCGCCGGGTCCCGGTAAGAGGGGAAGACCTAAGAAGTGTTAAACGTCGTAAAGAATGACATGCGTGCCAATAGTCTCACTACAGGGGATACCAAAGACCGTGCGAAGTGGCGGACAAAAAGTAGGAAAGCGGATCCCAGGCGTCGCGAGACGCAACTGGGACAGACGCTCGGATAATGAGGATGAGATAGTCTGTGCTATAATTACCTGGTTATAAATTATAGGTGACCCTCGGGTTCGCCCGTAACATATTGCGAACTCCCGTCTCGTCGCTTATAAATTCTACAATAATGCATAAATATTTTTCCCGCTTTGTGGACATTTATGATTGCTGCTCCGCTCTCCAGCCTATAGCCTTCCTCGATAAATGTGCTATCAAACACAAAAAATAAATATTCGGCCAGTGGCTCCTGATATTAGCGCGTTAACCATACACACAAACAAACTCTTCAGCTTTACATATTATCTGTGATATTAGTATAGAGTACAGATTGCTTACGCTAATTATAATGGTTTATAAATAAACTGTAACAGTTCTCAATAAAACCAAAAACCCTGTTATAGACATTTCCGGTTTGAACTCCAAATATCGACGCCGATTCAAGTTTGACTCAAGGACGCACCCATACCACACCCTATTTCCGTTCCATGAATGAGGGTTACCTACGTTTATTGTTGCCTATTGAGCAAAAACACTAACAGCTGCTATCTATCTTGCTAACAAAACCAGCAACACCTTTTTTGTAGGTACGCTACAAATTTCTTCGTAGTGCTTCATTATTGGATAATTTAATAGCCAATTGCGATATAAACTGTTTAAAGCGGGTTGAACTTTGAGTGTGAGGTCAGCTCACGCTCAAAGTTCGCAGAATTCTACTTTGCCAGCAGAAAGGTATGAAACGCTATGATCAAGTTGTCATAATCAACACTTCACTTTCCCTGCAACGTAGAATTTAAGGCATTTACTCATCTTTGGCGAACTCCCTGTAATTAAAGGCCAGAGGGATGGTTATTCGCCTTTGTACTCGGTAATAATTCCGAAGAAATTTAGCCGCAAGGAAGCATGATAGATCGCCGACGAAAGATCACTTTCACAAAAATTAACTGAAAGTTGACTATGTGAAATTACATATTTTCGAAAATATGCCGATCTCGGTCGACGAAGGTCAGGTTTACTTACATAGCAACGGTAGCGCATGCTTTCATCAACAAAACAGATGTTTGTTTATATTGTCAGTGAGCAGGATATTCTTGGACGAGCTAAGCTCGCCAATCTATTGCCTATAGGAAAGTAATAATGAGTTGAAGTGTACAAGCTGGGAAATGTTTAGTGATCGATTGGTACTTAGAAAAACTTTTTCCATTCTCGTTTTTCTCTTTACATTCGTCGTTTTTTTTCCGGTCCAGGCCCCGACGAGTCTTGTATCGAAGTTCAGTACAATAAGGTTCCATAGAAAATGTATAAGAAAAAGAATGTTTTCATAATTCTGATGTCTGCTATACGCAGATTCGACCCAGCGTCGAATACTGCCCTCACCTTTGGGATGATTCCCCGAGTACCTACTTACCCTACTTACCTACTAGACGCTATTTAGAGACTATTATAGTGCTGTTCCATTATAATTGTCCTGAGGTAACAAGAAGCCTTGAGCCCCTGAGGCAGCGTGAAACAATAGCTTTCTTGGCTGCATTTTACCGGATCTACCAAGGCGAGTGTTCTTCTGAAGCCCTTTCTATTCATTGAGAGGGGTCACTTTTATACAGTGCAGAGAATTTTTACCTCAACAGAGCAATTTAGGATATCGTTTCTCAGTCGAACCATAAAAATCTGGAACGCTCTGCACGCTGCAGCGCACGTGTTTCCCTCCTCTTACGACCCCGGGTTCATCAACAGAAGCGTGAAGAGGCACATCATTGGGCCGCCAATTTGAGGGACGCTGTCAGTCACAGTCAATATGAGTGGTTGAGCGGGCGAGATAAATAAATTCAAAATGGACAGTATTTGCGAGGAAAGACTAAAATGAAATTTACACGCGATTGTCGACGGAAAAAGTAATGGAAAAACAGGAATATGCACACTACCTTGCTGCTTGATGCGAGATGCTGAGGTGGAGGCCGCCGGGGGCGTCCCTGGACTTGAATTCCTGGTTTCCTTGCACGAAAACACTATTTATCCATGGAAAATACAATTATTGCGATAGTTGGTTCGATGCGGCCGCGCCCGCGATTATTGTAGGACAGACTGCCAGCACTCAATCGTGGCCGCTGCCCGTGAGGCTAGCGGCGCGAGCGCAGGTACTTGTGCGCGTAATACAGCTGTCTCGCTCCTCCTTTATGCGAGACAAGGTAGGTGCGAAAGAAAAATCGAATAAAAGGGGGCGGGGGGAGTGTCGACAACTAATTAATTAAAAACAAATGCAGATCAGCGATGCTACATAGAAAAATAACGCGGCTACTCTTTTATCATATACCGGCGCAACCATTTCCCCCCGGCTTGAAGGGTTACCTTCGAAAAAGGAACAACTGACTATACAGTTGCCACTAAGCTTTAGCTGCTAAATAAACAAATGCTATCGAACTAAACTAAACTAAACCTAATCGTACAAGCTAAATTTGTTATTGAAGCTACTGTTGATTAGGCAAAGGACAAAGACGAATAACTGGTCGCAAATACGAACCAGTTGCGGATTTAACGCGAACTATACGGGTGATCCCATTTGACCCAGGGAAAACTTCTTCTACTACCCCAAGAGGCCAATGTAATGGAGGCATATTTTCAGTTAAAATAACTACGACAGTACCGACAGTAATAGGGTTCGATGGAGTATTCCATTTCTGACGTGACTGTAGCGTATGCAAATAGTCTCTCCTCCAACGCTTCCAAAACGATTGAACGAGTTTATCCAATAATGCAGGACGCGAGAGAAGATGAAGTCGATCTTCCTCTATTTCAAAAGCGGGTAAGTATTTTAACGGTGTAACATTCAAAAAGTGCGCTGGAGTCAGTGCAAGCGGCTTCGAGGGATCACTAGACAAGGTTCTACAAAGAGGACGCGTATTCATTACGGCCTCGACTTGAGTGAGCACAGTGCTCAGCTCTTCAAACGAAAAGTGTTTGGAACGCAAAAAATTATGTAGTTCTGAAAGGTTACGACGAGCTCCGACGTAATTCGTACCGTTGTCCGAATACATTCGAGATACGGAACCCCGACGCGACAAAAATCTTTTAAATGTAGCCATGAAGCATGGCGTGCTCAAATCACCAGCTAATTCTATATGAACGGCGCGAGTCGTCATACAAACAAAAAGACAAACATAAGCTTTCGTGGAGAGTATACCACGACCACGAGAAACTGTTACCCTGAAGGGGCCGGCGTAATCTGTACCCGTGTGTACGAACGGTTTAGCAGCCTGAACAACACGACAAGGACGATGATCGGCCATTTCGGGCGCGATTGACTTCGGGCGAAGTTTGAAACACGGAATACATCTATGAACTATCGAACGAATCAAATTGCGTGCGGAGAGAATCCAGTATTTCTGGCGCAGAATTGACATTAATAAATCTGGACCATCGTGACAATTCACCCTATGGTGATTTTCAACTAAAAGATCAACGATATGATCCTTGCGCGGGAGAACTATAGGATGCATTTGATCGTACTCTAATGCGGACTGGCGCAAACGACCACCAAGTCGAATGAGGCAATCCTTCAAAAAGGGTTTCAAATGCTGAAAAGCGCGACTACAAGGCTTATTCAATTCCAAATTTCTAATTTCAGACGATAAATAAAAAAGAAAAAGAAGCGCTCGTGGCCCCGCGGTCTCAGTGTTCTGTAAACGATCACTGAGTTACGCAACTTTCACTATGGCTGATCCTCGGATGGGTGACCACTTTGTGGCATTTACATTTGCGAGCGTTTCCGTGCTTCGGAAGGCACGTTAAGCCGTTGGTCCCGGTTGCCAGTAAAATGGCAGTCGTTAAGCCTGGTTGAATGCCTTATGGGCGGCTTGAAAAATTTCAACTGCAGGTAGCCACAACCTGCGTCTGTCTATTTCAACACGGCAATGGGCTCACCACCTATTACGTGGGACAGGAATCCACACGGTAAAAAGTGGGCATATAATATGCCTCTGCGTGATGGATATTTATTTATTTATTTTATTTTAAAAATAAAATCGCTGAAGTTCACGAAGCAAGATTAACTCAGCCTTGTTTAAGTCAAAGGTGGTAACATGCTCGCGATGAGGAAGGATTTTCAAAATTGTACAAATAAAAACAACACTACGTAAAAGAATCGACCACGATGAAACACGGCTAGCCAACTCTAAGATAGGCGATATTTCGAGCGGTGCGGTGCAACTAAAGAGGCTTTCTTTTCCTCTGGCGGCGTGGACACAGTAGCGGAGTTGAAAGGGCTAACAGGCCATTCATCAGATGGGGCTTGGCACCAGGAAGAGCCATGGAACCAAAACGGATGATCCAAAATCTGTGCAGGTGTTAACCCACGAGACAAACAATCGGCAGGGTTGTCCGTACCTGAGACGTGATAAAAGTTTTGCGGCGCAAATTCCGACTGAATTTTTGCTACCCTATTTGCGACAAATGTATCCCAACGATGGGGCGAAGAATGTGTCCAACACAAAGCGACGGTCGAGTCCGAGAATGCGAAATTATATCTATATTAATGCGTTGAAATCGGCGATCTGATTCGCGAACACCAATACAAAGAAACATTTGTCTAATGTCGGCTGAAAGCGCGACAGCGAATAAGCGAAAGTTAACTATAATTTCGAACAAATTGCCTGGGAGATTTTGACCACTGTGCAAAATATCGTTTACCGAAACATTCGAACTTGTTTTGGCGCTGCCATCTAAAACAACGCGCAACTTGGTGGTTAGTTTATCCTCGCGGACAACTCCATGGTGCGGTATGTTATACGAAGGACCGTGCTTCGTCTCTTCGGTTTCGGGAGGCGCGGGCGAAATGAAACCCTTATCCAAATATTCTATTATTACGCTATCGTAAGCCTCCTTCAACTTTGGAGATGTCTGCATTTTCCGTTCTAAACAAAAGACTTAAACGAATCTCCAAGCGAAATTTTCTAAGTCGTGTTCATTACACGATGAGTTATTTTTCAAATTAAATATTTGATCCAAATAAGCGTTTGTCTTCGTATTTGACCTTCAAAGTATTCAAAATCAAACTATAATTTTCGGCGCAAAGCGTTATACTTTGATTTTGAATACGGTTTTTGCTTTCCCGGTTAGTTTACTAACTAAGTAATGTAATTTTTCGTAATCCGATAACGAATTATTATTATGGATCGTATTTTCGAAACTAGCGAAAAACAAAGGCCAATTTTTAATATCGCCATCAAATTCGGGTATTTGTATGGGCGGTAATTTAGGTCGGTCCCGTTTCAGCAAATCAAAACCGGCTGGCCCGGGTTTCGAATCGGTGACTACTACGGGCACGGGCGCTTGCAATGACTCAGCGACACGTTTTATGCGACAAATTAAATCTTCGAAAGATGACATGGCGTCATAACTTAATAAGAAATCGGGATTTAATTTTAATTCAAGCAAGTTAATTTTATCGAGAACAATTTCGAAATCTAAGCGCAAAGTATCTACGGTTTCGATCGAGGATAAAAACAATTCTTTTATTGATTCATCTGCGATCCTCGATGAATAATCACAAATTAATTACATACGCTTAAAAAGGCTATTTTTCTTAGCGTGTAATAGTTTTAACTCCGGAATCTATTTCGGAGGCATTATTAAAACAAAACAACTATAGCTACCTACAGTGCAAAACTAACGAACGATCAAAATGGCAGCGGTGGTAAGCAGCGAGACGCGACGCGAACGAGCGTATGTACCTACTTGCGCGCGCGGGCCTAGGTACCTGCTCGCGTGGTCTACCTTACTCTTTATACTGTGCTATTACTATGCGGTGCAGTCGAAATTACCAACTATTTAGTACCTACCTATGCGAAAAACAGTAGGTAAGTATGCGTTTATTCCCTAATGGAATAAAAAACTATTATCTATGCGTTTATTCCCTATAGAATAAAAACTATTACCTAATCTATGCGTTTATTCCGAATGGAGTAAAAACTATAACCTATACCTATGCGTTTATTCCGTGGTGGAATAAAAACTATAACCTATACCTATGCGTTTATTCCCTATAGGATAAAAACTATTGCGTTGCTATTGGCAAACTACTAAAGCGAACGGATCAAAATCCGGATCGTTAGGACCAAAAAATGGTTGAGCGGGCGAGATAAATAAATTCAAAATGGACTGTATTTGCGGGGAAAGACTAAAATGAAATTTACACGCGATTGTCGACGGAAAAAGTAATGGAAAACAGGAATATGCACACTACCTTGCTGCTTGCTGCTGAGGTGGAGGCCGCCGGGGGCGTCCTTGGACTTGAATTCCTGGTTTCCTTGCACGAAAACACTATTTATCCATGGAAAATACAATTATTGCGATAGTTGGTTCGATGCGGCCGCGCGCACGATTATTGTAGGACAGACTACCAGCTCTCAATCGTGGCCGCTGCCCGTGAGGCTAGCGGCGCGAGCGCAGGTACTTGCGCGCATAATACAGCTGTCTCGCTCCTCCTTTATGCGAGACAAGGTAGGTGCGAAAGAGAAATGGAATAAAGGGGGGCGGGGGAGTGTCGACAACTAATTAATTAAAAGCAAATGCAGATCAGCAATGCAACATAGAAAAAATAACGCGGCTACTCTTTTATCATATACCGGCGCAACCAATGAGAGTAGCCCTCAATTCGCTAGATGTCGCCATGGTTTCCATCAAGCGGGTTTGGTTTCCTCCAATCTGTTTGTTAAATATCAATCTAGCCATGATAGGTATGTCTGACGAAGTTTATAAATGATAATCGACCGACTTAGAAACTCTTTTCGACTAATTAGCTGCTCAGCCTAACCCTGTACATATTGAATGTGGCGCGAAATGCACGTGGCTGGAGATTCCGTGGGAGTATTATATGGCATTTACTTTTTAAAAGTTAAAACGGACTCTAGTTGTTGTCTACATCAAGGATTGTCCATGCCAAGTTGCATGCAGTTCAGATGAAAAATGCGACCTGTAGACTGAATGGACGGACGAACGGACGGTCGGACATCAATAACATTTTTCCCGTACCAGTGGAGTTAAAATTGAGACTTTCGACGGCTCGCTTCGCTCGCCTCCTCAGTCAATAATGACCTTACTACTAACAGAGTGATGTATGGCCTGAATTCAATACGTACCGAAGGAAAATGAAAACATGTCAGTACCTAGTATAAATTGATATCATTATTACTGACAGTGTCCACAGACCAGAGCCTTACACAATTCCTTTCAGGTCTGTATGATCTGGTCCAAGGATTATACCATGCCGCTCAGAAAAATCGGTACAGTATAATTTTAGATCGTGTGTACTCGATGATTAAACTAGTCACCGTTGGACAAAATTAGTCATGTTTAGTACATACGTGATATGAAGAGGGATGTTACAGTATAAAAAACATGCATACAGAGGTACCTACAAGAGAAAATATAATAAATTTTCCCAAACACTGAAAATGAAAATGAAAAATCTTTATTCATGTAGGTCACAAAATAACACTTATGAACGTCAAGATTACTACTTCTACATTTACATTTACTGCCAGATTCGCAAAGCAATGGGTAGAGCCAGAGGAATAACCTGGTAATAAAACTCATGGCCACTCTTTTCTATACTCTTGCCTGTACCTATTGATTTAATGTAATGATTATTAATCAGACATATTTATAAACCAAATCCTGTAGATACCAGGTGCTTGGTCTTACCCTACGCTGCTAGCTGGTCATACGGCTTGATACAGGGTTTGTTTTTAGATTTTTCGTTCTTTAAGCCATGAACTCGTATGTTAGTCGGCAGATGAGGCTGGCTTGGGCTCTAGACCCCAATGATCGCGCTGAATTATGCTCTCTCAGGACACATCAATCTATATCATTCTGTTTTGTTTGGTTGAACGCGCTAATCTCAGGAACTGCTGGTCGGATTCGATATATTTTTGTGTTGGATAGCCCATTTATCGAGGAAGGCATAGCCTATAAATCATCAAGCTACTGCCCTGGAGAGCGGAGCAGTAATCCTAAATGTCGACAAGTCGAGTAAATTATGATACATTAAATAGGTGCGATGGAAAATCGAAGTATGTCATCATGGGCGAAGCCGTGGGGGTCACCTAGTTTTATAATACTTATAAGTAGATTCTTACCTACTACGTCATTCATCACGAATCACAACTCAATTACGTCTAATCACTAATTTTAGTTATTAGACGTAATTGACATATTTATGCTATACATACTAAATGGGCTACCACCTACATAGATATAATAAAATCTTTATAACTTTAAAGACCTTTGAAGGGTCCTGTATGGCTCTATAATCTTGGTTGCAGTTGGATACTGCACCTAACACAAATGAACGCATGCTTGAAGCTCGAAATAAAATAAAATGAATGTAACTTAATAATGAAATGACTTGCGAGACGAGGTGCGGGAAGGATAGGGGGCGCGCGCGGTAGATGCCGTCGACTCCCCCCTCCACCCGTTTAAACACCCGCAATCCCCCGCAGTCGCGAGAGGCGACAGCTAGCCAGCTGCGCGTCTTGTTGTACGAATTTTGCGGTGCGATTGACGTTCCCTATTATTTTGTTGTGATTTTTATTTTTTATGAAGTTAAAAAGTGTTTTATAAAAATTACGCGTGTGAACTGATTGTTTTCATCACTGAAATCTGATACAACCTGTGAACTTCGCAGTGTTTTGACTGTTGTAAGTGTTCAAAACATGGATACCAGTGTCTTTTGTCTGTAAAACAGTGGATTATATGAGAGGTGTTGGTATTTAGTTGTTCAGTACGTTATTGTGGGATCTTTTACCTGTGGACCCAGCTGTGTTACCAGTGATTGTTGTCGTGGCCGGTTTGCAGTGAGTAAACTTTCCAAACGTGCATAAAACAGTGGGTAATGCTTTCCTAGCGAATGCGGGCCCTGCCTGCACGCATTCCATAGGGAAGCAAGTGCCGGCAATAAGCATTTTACGGTGAGTAAAGCGCGTTCAAGTTCATCGTACTTTGACCTAAAATTGTGACAACGAATGACGCCTCTTGACCAGTGTCAAATGTCAAGACTCCCTATCTAACGTTATCATCGTGAAATGTGGATAAATTGATGATTTATGAATGAGTTACCTTAATTTGAAACGGAAATCGCATTTACCAATACCGTTTTGATGATAACCCCTATGTATGTATAAAACCTTTTTTTTTTGCTCTTAATATACACTGGTAGGTTTATTATCATCTGACCAATAGATTTTTCCCATTTTTGTAGAACGATATTAGTAGATAGTATCATTATTACTGTCTCATTGTTCAAACAATTAATTTGCAGAATGTATTTATCAAACAAACTCAAGTTTCTATACAAAACCAGATTTATGAATTACTAAAACAGATTTATGGATGGTTGCTATGATATTGAATCAGTTCTAAATTGATTCAACATGTGGCTACGATCCTATACAAATTCCTGTATAAATTTATCCAATGAATATAATGTGATACTAATATTTACTGAAAATCACTACCCCTTGGATGCATCCACTGTCAAATTATAATCTATTAACTTGTCATTTAGATGTGGTACTAATCTAACCAAACCCAAGACACCATGTGCATATACACACACTTACATACACACCTGACAGAGCAAACATAGTGGAGTGGGAGCCTCCATTGACTCACTATTTTGACGAAACCTATCTTCTTTCTTTAAGAAATATAACTACCTAGTCTTTTGGTAGGCTAGGGTTATATGGGAATGTCGAACATGCAGAGGTTCTTTGAGTATTTCAATCTATAATGATATTGTATGATATTTCCATTTCAAAATTACCAAAATTTTGATGATATTAGTATAATATTTAACAATATTTGTATTAAAACATTACTTAGACGTAAAGGGAATCATGAAATTGGTACTTTTTTGAGAAATTTACCATTTAAAATGTAGAAAATTTTACATACATAATTAAAATAAAAGTACATAACTTCTGTGTAATTTAGAATAGAATAGCTAATAAAATGCTATATTGTACACCAATTAACATTTACATGAATATGGAATATAGTTTAATTTAGCTTTCTAAAAATGTTAAACTCAACTTTACTGTTAGCAGAATCAAAGGTAGCCAATCCATAAAACAAAAAAACACACAATTTAGGTAGTATTACTAAAAAAATATGTATTAAAATGTGTGGTGTAGTGGTTTTAGAATAATTAAATATTCTATCAAACATATATGATATTAGAATTAAAGAACTTACTGAATACATTATTCAGCAGAAAATAGCTAACTATTAACAAGATAAAGAAAATGCTAGTTGAAATCAGCACATTGAGCTACAATCTTGTAGATCTCTGGTTCTGGTTCTTTGACCCAAGGATGTCTACTTACGGGAACTCTGTATGTTCAACCCTGTAGGTTAAAAAAACAACTCTATAAATCCATTTACTGCCTAATTATAAAACAGAAAATATGGGTCAGAGAGTTAATAATATAAGCTCTCTTTGACCCATATTTTCATGCTATGTGGATAGACATATAGGTACACACAGGTTGTACACTGAACAAAGGAGATAAGTATGCAGGAGTCTATAAGGATTTTTTTTTCAGAACCATAGCAAATGTCATAAAAATATGTCAAAGATTTTCTGAATAAAATTAATTCTTATAGGGCGATCCTACTTTACTACTACTACTACCTACTTATCTACTTTGCCCACTGTACATAATTTGTAAAGGTTGGTTTTAGGCTTTTTTTAATTAGGCAAATCATAAAGGTTCCAATCCACTGATATGTAAATCATGTTTTCTGTGACTCCATGCATAATGTTCCTCCATTCCATAATTATGATTTTACTTTCATCAATTATTTAGAAACATGCACCTTTAAACATTAAAAATGTCATGTTAAATTGAGATTATTGCTTTCCTGAGAGACAATTAAAAAGTAATGAGCAGTTTATATATATATGTATATAGAGCCGTTTATATATATATATATATAGAGCACTTTATATATATATAAACTGCTGCCTCGCACTAAGTCCTGATATAAATATATAAACTGCTCATCATCACTATCTTTATTATTTAACTACTGTATGTGTGTATGTACACATTCTAATCAGTCCAGTCATTTAGGAGTTCAGTCCTCCTAAATGACTGGACTGATTAGAATGTGTTTTTTTTTTGTATGCATTTGGCATGCGCCCTGAATGGTTTAGATTCACAAATCAAAGAAACAAAAAGGTGCTGATGTTGGTATACTGCAGGACAAGAGGGGTCTGTCGGGTCCGCTAATCTAGCTATACCGAAGAGTTTGTTTGTCTGGTTTATGGTGCTAATCTCTGGAACTACTGGTCAGATTTAAGTTGGATAGCCCATTTATAGAGGTATATCATCACGCTACTACCCTGGAGAGCGGTGCAGTAATCATACATGTCGACAAATCGGAAATTTTTTATGCATTATTGTAGAATTTATAAGCGACGGGATTAAATAGGTGCGACGGGATTAAATAGGTGCGACGGGAATTCGAAGTATGTCACGGACGAAAGTGGGATCTAATCTTCAGTAAATGAAAATAAATCTAGACTTCAGTAAATGAAAATATTTGCAAAATACCAGCTTTAGCTGATTCGACAACCCCTATCTGTTTGCTGTAGATAAATAATAGACTATGCGCCGCCAATCTCAGCCTGCCTCTACTAGGGCATAAGCTAATCAGAAGCGTCGGTTCTAGGTCCAAACTTGTGCCCAGTGCGTCTTTTGCGGCACGGGTGATTGTTATGCCTCTACCGTACATTTTCGCGCTGCTTCTTTTGCGTACATAACCATCTCACAAAACAACTTGCTTCCACAACTACTACCAGGTGCGTTTCGTTGCTCTATTAACACTAAACGTTCTTATAATGTGGAGCACCTAGTTCCAGGAGCAGCTCATAATGCTAGCACTCGGGCCTTGACTTGTTGATAATGATCATGAGTAAGGCTACTGTGGTGTCTCTCGATACAATCATTCATGACAGGACTTATCACCTCGACCATAGCCGTACTTCAAAAGAAACCGTCCGGTACTGTAACGAAAGTTATATCTACGAACACACTCTCTCTACAAACGTACCACGAAGTACCCAGTCGCTACTGAATTTCCACAGAAGTGAGTTAGTGGCCTTAACTCATACCCCTGTGGATCAAACTGCACGAAATTTGTTTCTGGCAGAACCTGGTCCTACTTGAGTACGTGAGATAACAAATTTCTATTCGCGGACAATACGGCGGAGGCATTTATTTGCAAACTCACAAAGTTTGCAAATAAATGCCTCCCTGATGCAGCTCCTAGGTGTTTAAAAATTACATCCTCCGGGCGCTATCACGCGCATCATCGCATCCTCTATCGAACACCGCAAGCGAAAACCAAAGTAATTTGTACACCAGATCAGGCCCAACTTCTGTGAAGTATTGATGAAGCTTTGCATTGCTATGTGGCGTAATAAATATTACCCCTAGATCTTTGTCAATTGACTTAGTGGCGCCTCAACCTGGTAAATCAGACAACAGCAGATGCACCATCTTCAATATAAGGTTGGCTTGGCACTCATAGATGTTTGCCAGGCCTCTTTACCTTGGGTAATAGTAATAGTTTGTCCAAATAAGTAGTTGTGCGACGTGATCTTAATTACAAGAGTAATGTTATTTAGATCCCAGAGATAGATAAAGTAGTAATTATGAAGCCTTTATGTAACATAATAAATTAACATGTACATTGAAAGTGAAAATACACAGACAACAGTCATTCATTGAAATGTCTTACGCCTTTTTATTTTATAGAGGGAGCCATGAAAGAAACTGGTTCTTAACAACCCTTCAGATCAGTGTTTTTTGGTCAGGACTCAGAAATTAAAAATGTGAGAACATTTGAAAGAATCAAAGTCATCAGTTATTCTTTTTGAGCTTTTTTGATTTTAAAATTTGAAAATTGAGGATGTTTTCTTCTGACCTCTATCTATATAACTAAGGATTCGAACACGACTTCAATATTAGACAAGGAACTCAGTTCCAACTTCTAAAGGGCCTGCCACCCTAGGCAGTCCTTGGATTTGGAAAGGAAAACCAATTGATCATCCTAACCCCAGATTCCTTTAACACTTGAGACAACGAACATGATTAAGTATTATAAAAACTGGTTGGTATACATGTTTAATGATCTGGCATGTTGCATAATGACATGCAACTCGAAAATACCTCTCAAATTAAATGTGTAACCTGGAATTCTTGTTAAAAGTGCAATAAAATCAAACACGTCATTTGATGAGCAGCATGTCTAAGGAATTCCATCGGAATTCATCTTAACAATGAGGCTCGCATTCGCACTAGATTGTTTATGAAATTCTAACTTGAATGTAATGCATTGTTAAGATGTCTACTTGTCTGAGAATCCTTATGCTTTCGTTATCTATTGTTTGATTTGGAACCATTAACATCATCGACATCATCCTTAAAACCGGTAGTGTTCTAGGCCTTAAATGGATGGACAGTGTCGATTTCTTTTATTTTTGTCCTCTGTTTCCTGCAGTTATTGTAATACTTAATAGTAAAGAAACAATCCAGTATTTCCTTTACTTGCCCTCTAGACCGGGGTATGGCGTAGATTTTTTTCACACTAACGATAGATTGCCGTTTCATGTAAGCACGAGCCGAGCATCTCTCGTTCGTATTGTGATATTTATCTATTTCCAACAGTTGACTGAAATAAGCAATTGATGTTATTTACTAAAATATTATTTAAGCGACACTATTGTCTATTGGCAATCACATAATAAATAATAATAATAATAAATATGGTGGGACACTTTTCACAGAGCGTCATCTAGCCCAAAGTAAGCTAATATTAGCTTGTGTTATGGGATCTAGATAACTGATAAACATACTTATATATTTCTAAATACATACATATTATACATACATAGGAAACACCCAAACTCATATTAATCGCTTGCAATTCTGAAGTTAATATTTTTAAGTATAAATAGAATCAACATTCAAAATTCAAATACTCTCGTAAGTCGGTCAAGTTTCAGCCTAGGCGCTGATAAAATGTGCAATACATAAGAGGGCGTTTCCATTTGCATAGGCGATACCTACGATGTTCTTCATGTAAGTGTATTCCCAGTTGCTTTCACCCTATCTGAACTTGGAGCCTGGTGTCCATTTATATTCGGCGGCTAGGAGCAGCTATCATTGGGCTTTTGTTTTTCGGCAGTGTTTGAAGCGACTACAGTCTGGCCGTCTCATCCTTTAGTCATCCACCTGATGAGAGACGGCCACCGTTAGATCATTACGCTTGGGCCCCGGAGATCTTGATGGAGCCACTAATACCCATTTTTTTGTTTCCTTGTATGTGTAACCTTATCGTATACTAATACGCAAAATCTCTTTGTCATGACCATACAAATACCTCATGCAATAGTTACTGAATACAAGTAGAAAAGATTTGTTGATTACTAATAGGTTTTACACACCACAATCCCACTTATCAGCGTTGTTACATTTGCCAATAGTATTCATAATGTAATACTATTATTCTATTGTAATATTAATATTGTTTGCAAGGTGGATTAGCCAATTATTTATTCTAATGAAATGTCATTTCATAGATACAATAATATATTATACTAATCAACCATTATAAAGGTCAAATAATCTCCCCTGTATGTATGTAACAATCATTTCTGTAAAAATCGACATAAATAAAAGGTTAAGTATCACTGTTGCTGTGCCCCTTCTACCGGTTGACCCAAAGTATTTGGTTCATAGGGTCATGGCTCTGCTACTAGTGAATTTTGTTAAATACAAGAGCTTCCTATACAGACAATATTCCGAGAACTTGCCACCAAATTTTTTTTTAATTGTGTTTTAGAGGGTTAATCTGTGATTCATACATACATACATAATGTCACGCCTTTATCCCCGAAGGGGTAGGCAGAGGCATAATAAACGCTCACATTTGACCGTATGCATTTTTGTCCCACATAACAGGTGGTGACCCTATTGCCGTGTTTAATCTGAGATAAGTCGGGCTAATGGATGCTCTCGAACTTTTCTCAATTTTAGTATACGGTGGTGGTGTCGGAGGTATATGTGGTAAGAGTGAGGTGTAATACGAGTCCCCACTCGACGTCCCCACAGGTGGAGATTAGGAAGAGTGTAGGGTGTCGTAAGGTGTGTGGCATGATAGTGTTTGAGGGGGTTGTCTTGTTTTTGACACATAACTAAACATGTCTAGAAACCTTTAATATGGCCCATAGCACTGCGCACTGCTCAAGGTCAACACTTTAACAGTGTGTTTGAGGTTATGTGCGAATAAGGTAGTATTAGTAGTAAAACTCTGCCTACGTTTGACTCACTTCATAGAAGAAAACCCCTTTTTATCAACCGCTACTTTAAATACTTTCAGATATCTCGAAAACCGCCTTACTTGTATCTCTATGTGGAATTTCAGAATGCTGATCGTTAATTATCACTTTGACTAAAGAGACAGTATACAGAGCAACAATATCTTTAACCACCGAACCGATTGTTCTTACTGGCTTATGACGGCAATTTTGGACATAGATTTCGAAATTGGTGTTGCAAACGTCCTTAGGCTACGGTGACCACTTTCCATCAGGTGGACCGTATGCTTGTCTGCCGCCTCAGTAGTATAAAAATAAAGTTATCCTTTTGGACAGTGGACGAATCAGACGTGTATTATTTTTGATCACGTCTAATGTGTAAAAAACGTCACTCAATTGACCGAAGTGGATGACAAGCGGTCACGAATTCGATCACCTATTTCATCGAGTGCACCATTGAGGAGGGAATTATAGTAGTGCCGCCGTACAATCAAGAAATGCGTTTACAGTATCACGTAACAAATATTAACTTTTAGTTGTGCGTTTATAATTGATACCAGTGCTACTCTTTAGTAGATACTAATATACACGAGGTAGGTAGGTACATACTCGTATAAAGTTTGCTCTTTAATCACTATCTACCTTGTACCGAAAACTGCATTACGCGTATGAACAGCGGGAACGACTTTATACTATTATTTGTTACTAGGTGACCCCCACAGCTGCGCCCGTGGAATATTGCGACTTCCCGTCGCCCCTTTTTAATCCCGACGCTTATGAATTCTACAATGATACATAAAAATTTGCCCGATTTGACGACATTTATGACTACTGCTCTGCTCCCCAGTGTAGTAGCGTAGTGATATATAGCCTATAGCCTTCCTCGATAAATGGGCTATGTAACACAAAAATATTTTTTCAAATTCGACCAGTAGTTCCTGAGATTAGCGCGTTCAACTAAACAAACAAACCAACAAACTCTTCAGCTTTATAATATTATTATAGATATTACTAAGCTGTCCGAGAAAAAAATAACACGGAAAAATTGAGTGAAATCTCGGAAGCCATTTTAATTTTTTCTTACAAAAGAGCACGCTCGAAATCTTTTGCAGAGCTTTAAACGGCTTAAATTTAGATCTCGAGAGCCTAGATTTACAAAATCTAAAAAATCTAGGCTTATGTAGTTCCTATGTCTTACTTTAACATTGTGCTGAGAATCTGTTTCAGATTTGATTCCCACCCAGGATAAATCTGTTGATAATGAACACGCAATAATTATATACGCATCGACGTGGAGTTTTGAGAACAGGCTCTATTTGGAAGTAGGTATAATATTTACAAAACTTCTTAATCCTCTCAAACTAAATCACTTCATATCAAATCTTCCACACATTTCGCCATGACCTACACAATGTCGAATGCCGTACACAAATCTGTCTTTTACCTGGCATTTTTTACTGCATCATTGGGCATTGCATAGTGTGGGAACAAAGGGCAGCGTAACCATAACAGTTACATTGGGCTCACGCCTATACTCCGCGTTAAATAGTGTAAACTATCCATGCAGCTTTGTTATGATCTTTTTTGGACTATGGGAATTATAGACGGTGTCTTGCAAGGTTAGCTTAGCAAAATAATCACTTGCCGGCCGGTCGGTGATGAGATATGACTATAATGCAGTTGCGTATAGAACGTACCTATACGATTCTGCTCGCATTGAACACTAACTACATAGTGTTAGCTGGATTACAAGAAAGAACGCCGTCTACACCAAAGTAAACTAATATTAGCTTGTGCTATGGGATCTATTTATATATTATACAATAATAAACTACCAGACTCCGAAACAAACTATTGTGGATCACACAAACATTTGTTCCGACTCGTGATTCGAACCCGAGACCTTAACGCGGCAGTCACATACACTAACTACCATTAGCGCCACCGAGTCGGTCATAAAACTTAAAGCGAACTCTGCACGGGAACTCTGTTATTACCTTTAGCACTGTACCTCGGCTTAGGCTCGGCGGCGTCTTTGCACTACTAAGTCAAAGACTATCATTAGGTATAAGGTTTATGTTGTAAAACTTTATGTAAATTACAACTTGTTTGCATGATCCTTTGTAAACTTTCCTTAACGCAGTCATTATAGAGGACTCAGTTTTATTATATCGATAAATGTGAATCATACAATTCGATATAGATCGCAACCAAACTCGGTTCAGAAAAAGTTGTACTAATCTATTCTAGGATGTAATAAGAATTTCAATTTTTTTGAAAAGAACCCATCGTAAATTGACAAGATTACCTTTTTAGCATAAGTATAAGTTATATTTTGATACAACCAACTTGCCACCCGCAAGTATATTCAATATCACACTTTCAATTGTAATGTTTACTGACAAAATAAGGTAAAACTTCCGAAAACAGGCGACCCTGTCGCGAATGTGATTATTACTTACTGAGATAGCGAGACAATGTGTACAGCTAAGTACATAATTTTCCACATTTTCCATATGATAGAAACGGTTAACTCACATTAAAACACTAAAATTATGTCATCTTACTTAACAGCCTTATAATAATTGGGTGGCAGCATAACGCAGAGACCACTTTTCAAACCGTTCTTACATACCCGTCGACTAGACCAACTTACGTGAAATCTTAGATGCCTTGTTCGCGTCTCTTGATAACCATGAGTCTATTACATCAATTTGAAACGATTAATATAAAAGATATGTCGAACATTTGTCACGGCACATTTTAGTACACACGCACGTGCCATTTGTTCTTAACAAGGATTGCTAGCAACTAGCAAGCTATGTTGAACTATAATATGTGGATGCTAGGGATGCTATTTATTGTAATGCTACCTCAGAGTGAAACTATTGTGAAATTGTGACTGTTGTTTTGTGCCCACACGAACGTCAAAAGAAACAGAAAATGTTACCTACATAGCTATAAGGGGAGGGGAACTATCGATCTTCACGCTGTATCCCTGACGGGGTAGTCAGAGTGGACAGTTCGCCAGGCTTCACGATTCATGCATACTTCTTTCGCTTCTTGCAGATTCATCAATCGCTTCATACATGCACGTCTGGGTATCCGAGTACTTTTGACTTTTCCGTTTTTGAGCAATCTGCTCACGTTGTCTTCATATGTAAGTCTCGGTCTACCTTGACTCCTACCCTCTACGTTGCACATTATATATATTCTTCGTCAATGTTTCCTCGCTTATTCGTTGGACGTGTCCAAACCAACGGAGCATAAGGGGAACTCTTTCTCATTAACTTATTTAGACTAAGTTTGCCATTTTTCTTACCATTTCAAAATTGTCCGTAGCTACTTAGGGCCCTCTTGTTCTGACAGCCGTTCTAAGATTTAGGTATCTCTTATTCTCGTATACTGAAAAGGCTGACGTACAAACTACATACTTGCCTGCTTGCATGTAAAAAGATTCATACACAATACATAATATTATGAACCTTACCCTTTACCAAAGCATTTTTCAAGCGCAATTGCAAAACAGGTGGCTTGATTATGTAACCGTTCGTAACTTACTCATACAAATGACAAACATTAATGATGTGTAATTACTGTGTGTGCAGAGAAACGAGCGGGGCGGGTGGCGGGGCGGCCAGCGGTGGTTTGCTGGCTATGAACGCCACCCAGGTGCAATGCGAGCCCCACGACTCCGTGGTACTCATTAAATGTAAGTATTGTTCATTCATTTCGCATATTATTTACAACTAGCTGAACCCTGCGGTTTCGCCCGTGACTTCGCACTCTCGTCGCGCCTTTTTTAATCCCGTTGTTATTAATCTCACAAATATTCTATAAATATATGTCTGATTTGTTGACATTTATGATTATTACTCCACTCCCCTGGGTATTAGCGTGATAACATATAGCTTTCCTCGATAAATGAGCTATCCAACGCAAACAGAAAATTAGAATTTGGACCAGTAGTTCCTCATATTCAAACACACAAACTCTTCAGCTTTATAATTTTAGTATAGATATAGATTTTATTATGATTTCTCATTTGCACTCTTTAATTTGGAATCTAGTGTCCGCTTTAGTGAGTTAGTTGACTATTGAGAAAAATCGGTATTGCGGAAGCGACTGTTATCTGACTTCCCAACATCGAAAACAATTCCGGTGCCAAAACCTTGTCCGATACCTAATCGGCTTATAAATATGCAGTCAGCTAGCAGTGCAGCACTAATTCCATTACACTTTTACAATTTCACTTTAATCCGGAATTCTCCTGGGACTAAGAGGAATGTATTTACTGTTTCCAAACCTAGTGATTCGTGTCATTGGTTGAGGTATAGGTACCTAAGTATGCTTTCCATATAAAAATATTTCTGCAGTACAGCTAAAATCCAATCTTTTTCATAACTAATATTATTCTTATTTATGATATTTCGGGTCTTATTCGCGACGTATATTATTAGGTACAAAACCTACCTTACACTTCCCGACGTTTTGACCGGATTACACCAGCCGTGTTCACAAGTTGACTCAAAGTCAAAACGTGACCACGGCTGGTGTAATCCAGTAATTTTGGCTTTGTACTTAATATTATATGTCGCGAATAAGACCCCAAATGTCATAAATTTGAGTGACAATCGCGAAAGTTTAAAAACATTAATATAATTCTATTGTATTTCTTAATTTCGTAGCGGAACAACATCAGTAAGTACGAATTTTATACTAGTTATGTTGGTATCAACTATCTTCATAGGAAAATACTTAGCATTCGTTTCTTAGATCCATGTAGTATTAGAAAATCTGAAGTGGTTTCATGTGATTACTCAATGTTAAGGATAATTTAAGAGCTAATGCGCATATGCTTGTAGCTGACTCAATCTCCTAAATGCTTAGACGTTGGAATGCATCTGTTCACACTTGAACGGCAAGAATTGACATTAATGAAGCACATTTAGTATTTAATAATTAGTTCGCTGTGTGATACCTTACCAATATGTGTACTCGCGACTGTTTCTAATAGTAATTTGTTGAACTAGTGTAGTAAAAGTCACAATATGACACTAGGGAAAATGTATTTATGTAATGAATAAACTTCAGATATAATTAACAGATATTAAAAACGAAATCCTACTATTAGGTAGTTTCACTATCCAGAATTTGGTGCTGAAAATGTACTGATTGGAGCCTGAATAAACGATTTAAACATGACGCAAAACCGTAGCAGGAGAACAAAGTTTGAAACTAGTACGAGTACTAGGAAATGTAATTTATTTCTAAATATTTCCTTATAAACTATTATTTTAATAATTTCACTTAACTAGTCCTTACTTTAAATAGACTAAGGGCTCAAGTTCATATATATATCATTATTTTATTGAAGAACTTATATGATACTTTTCCAAAATAGTAGGTTAAATATTTTTATTTCCACATCAAAAAAATGATGTTCATAATTGAAAATGTTCAAAACACAATGTAAATGCGACCACTAGACTCTCGAAAGTCGTAGATACGTTATAAAAAGTCAAATAATCGGCACGGATTATTTAATTACCATTAGTCAGTAGCATTATCGTCATTGAGATGAGAAAAAAAACTGAAAGAAAACCGTGTACCAACTGAAACAAAACACTTTCCATCCGGTAGGTATGCTGGCCTACCACCTCGGTGGTATAAAAAAAATACCAAACTGTCTTACCAACGTGGTACTGTAAAGCCAAAATAATAACAACATATGTAAAGCAAAGACAGGTGTCGCCAGGTTTCACCATTAAGCTGATCAGGCTACCTACTACTAGGGATTGTAGGAGCAGGGAAACACGCGCATAAGCAGAGAAGTCCCAAGTTCTCAAGTCTTTATAGTGCGACATAGAAAGACCTGTAAAATCGTTAGGTTCTGCAGGCACGATACTAACCAGTAGGAGGATGACATCGCCGGCCCGCCCGTGTGTTTCTAGGAAGGAAATCGTCGTGATTTTGTCTGTATATTAAATTATGGACTAGGTATTCCATCGATATAATTACCAATTAATCAGACCGCACTTGCCATAGACTCATTGGCCTCGTCGCAATTCGTTGTATATTTTTGGACCGGTGCGCTGTTGCGTCAACATGGTTAGATGTACTGTTCTTTGGCACGGACGACTGTTTGATTGCAAATAGGTACGTACTGTTTATGCGATGTGTGGTTAATACAAATACTTGCATGTGTCATACTTTAATACTTATCAATTTTATCAGTGAGGACACCATATACACTTCGTTCAGTCTATCTATAGGATCAAAAATAATTAATAGTGTAAATTATATATACTTCTAGTAGGTAGGTTTTTTTGTTAAATAAGAGGTTATATAATAAGAGGTTAACAAAACTAGTTTTGTGTCATGTTTAAATCGTTTATTCAGGCTCCAATCAGTACATTTTCAGCACCAAATTCTGGATAGTGAAACTACCTAATAGTAGGATTTCGTTTTTAATATCTGTTCATTATATCTGAAGTTTATTCATTACATAAATACATTTTCCCT
Organism: Thumatha senex; assembly: GCA_948477245.1. Lineage (NCBI taxonomy): Eukaryota > Metazoa > Arthropoda > Insecta > Lepidoptera > Erebidae > Thumatha > Thumatha senex. The sequence continues at coordinate 14,271,711 of OX419735.1, forward strand.
AGTGTCATATTGTGACTTTTACTACAGTAGTTCAACAAATTACTATTAGTAACAGTCGCGAGTACACATATAGGTAAAGTATCACACAGCGAACTAATTATGAAATACTAAATGTGCTTCATTAATGTCAATTCTTGCCGTTCAAGTGTGAACAGATGCATTCCAACGTCTAAGCATTTTGGAGATTGAGTCAGCTACAAGCATATGCGCATTAGCTCTTAAATTATCCTTAACATTGAGTAATCACATGAAACCACTTCAGATTTTCTAATACTACATGGATCTAAGAAACTAATGCTAAGTAGTTTCCTATGAAGATAGTTGATACCAACATAACTAGTATAAAATTCGTACCCACTGATGTTGTTCCGCTACGAAATTAAGAAATACAATAGAATTATATTAATGTTTTTAAACTTTCGCGATTGTCACTCAAATTTATGATATTTGGGGTCTTATTCGCGACATATAATATTAAGTACAAAGCCAAAAAAAAGAGGTTATATAATAAGAGGTTAACGAAACTAGTTTTGTTAACCTCTTATTAAAAAAAACAGTAGTAATAATCTATCCTAATATATTTTTACACAAATTCGTTGTACTTAAGCTTACAGTTAGATGGGCATGTCAGATTCGAACCAACTAAAATAAACCCACACTCCTTCATGTTCATAAAACTGGGTTCACAGTCGAATAGGAATCCCTGGTAGCCTGATCAGCTTAATGGTGAAACCTGGCGACATCTGTCTATTGTTTGGTGGTCAAATCCAGCATACTTACAGTAATGTAACTTAGGGATCTGAAACTTTTTTTTAAATGTAAGGAGTAGCTAAAAACACAGTATCTTGTTGACGTCCAGCAATTTTGCACGCCTCATAAGCGGAGCGTTGAGGTGGGTACTACTGTCACTTCGCGATTCGTGATTTTTCAAACTTAAAATGTCTGTATTTATTATATATTGCACTTGTAAAATAATACACACACATATCAAGAAAAAACACTATTTTAACACTCATGATATTTTTGATGCCATTTTTGTTATTTAAACTAGTTAAAAAACTGTTTAAAAAAGTTCCGTCTTGGACGTCCGTGTGTCTGTATGTTACGGATATTTTCCTGTTAACACGATAACGACCGAAATACTTACTACTACTACAAATCGAGTCTTTTTTTTCTCTTACGCTTCAGTATAATTAGGAATAGAACCCTTTCAATTTTCACGGTCTGATTCGATGTGGTTTAATTGTTATTATCTTTACTTTATTTATTTCATAACCCCTACGCGATAATTCATAGCAAAGTTTGTAAGCTTGTAATTCTATTTTTTATAATATAATAAAAGCGTGTGAGGCGTGCACTTTTGGGTTTATCAAATTTAAAAATATTTTTTAATTTGATTGAATTTTGGTCATAGGGTGACCACAAGTATATATATATGTATATACTAGTAGGTATATGTTGTAGTAACCATATTGGGATAATCATTTACCTACGTGTTGACGTTTCCAAAGTGCATGCGTATCCTAATTAAAAGTTGCAGAAAAAGCTTCTGTTTGTTCAACTATAACTCGGCATGGAACTCGCCAAGTAAAAGGAGAACTCCCAAGCCTAGTGGGCTTAAATCTTATTCTATGAATGCTCGTTTTGTTTACATAAATAATTATTTATAAATATTAGTTTAAATAATATTAAATTTTGAGCATTTTCTTGGATCCTTACAATTTACGATTAAGCAAGACGGACGTATAGGTATAGTAATGGGAAAACTAGTGCAGCAAGTGACCTAACGTAGATTCGTAAAACAGTTCAATAAATATATCGCCACGTTTCTAGTAAGCGTTCCTGTTGTGGCACTAAATGTTGCTTCTGTACATCGCCATTTCTAGAAATAGTACCAATTGTGTTTATTTCCGTCACTGAAAGTTCCCCCGTTGCGACGCCGCCGATGCGCTCAATTGATGCGGGAGGCGCACATATACTCAATTAGCTTTGTTTGTGATGCTGATAATAATAATTGCTGGACATAAGCCAATGTTAGTATTAATTTTTCAACATGGCGCTGGAGTAGGCTCGGCAATTGCCACAGACATCCGCAATTACATTAATCCGGTTTAGTTTAAAAGGGACAGTGCAAAAGGTTGCACGTTCATACGATGCATTTGTTAATTTATACCAGTTATGTGAGAAAGTTGAATTGTTTTGGTGCATGTGACGGTGTTGTGAGACAATGCAATTTACGTTGGTAATAGTTGTAAACAAAGTGAAGTTATGTCCGGTGATAGAAGAACCGCTGAAACCAATAGGTAATATCAAAAGATGATTAAAGTTTTCTGTTAAAAGGATGGGTGACTGTCAATCAGAAATAATAACTAACTTCGATTACCCTATTAGTTATATAGTTTCCGTATTTAAGATGATGTACTAGAAATTCCTGCATAATAATTTAGTGAATCCTGATAGATTTAAGATGACTAAATTTGTAGTTGAATATCTACTCTATAATCTCTAACTTATCTCCGAGTCACAGGAGATTTCTGCCAAGACATCACACAGAATAACAATTATTGTATCAACTGTCTTCTGAAAAAATTATTTAATCGTGATTGAAATTTTCTTACAATATTCACTAAAATTGTGTTAAATTAATCTTTTTAATCTGTCCAGTTGCAACGACGTCCCATACACTGCTTGTGGATTAGGCATAACCAAGTGTTTTGGGATGTCGTTAATGTGAAACTAACTACTTCATGTTTTATCAAAGATTACGAACGATTGACGAAGAATATTTATTGTGCGAAAGTACACGTTAGAAGGAGTCAGGGTAGACCAAGACTTACTTACGAAGACCACATAAGCAAATTACACAAAAACTGAAATGTCAAACGTGCTCGAGTATCTAAGTATTAGAGAATCTGCAGGATGCGATAGAATCAAAAATCAAAATCAAAAATCTTTATTCATGTAGGTCACAAAGTAACACTTACGAACGTCAAGATTACTGCTTCTACATTTACATTTACTGCCAGATTCGCAAAGCAATAGGTAGAGCCAGAGGAAGAACCTGGCAATAAAACTCATGGCCACTCTTTTCTAACCGCCATTTGACATGGTTTGATTAACATAATATTTGACCAATTATACAGTAAAGAAATTATACAAAAAAAAACTAAATAAATGTTGTGTTCATTAAAATTACACTTACATAGTTCCTTTGAATTTATATGAGAACAGTCGACTAAACTTAGTTTGCCTTAAATTTAAATAATATTATTTGTAACAATTGCTATAACAGCTATGAGCTGACCAGTCCCAACAGACGGCACCCGTTCACGGGTATGACGCATATATCAGCCATCGCCCTATTCAACCGTATTGTAGGGAACAAGGCGACCCGATACATACGCCACCACTGCCAGGATACTTAGGCGAGCATGACATACCCAAAAACTACACAGCAACTATCATGTCAATTTCAAAATTATAAATAAGTCTACATAGTGCTCACACAATAACAAAGTCAAATTACATATAATTATGTATATTAGTTATTACCGGGACTAAACGCAGCCATACCTTTAGTTGCCTGGAAGAAGAAAGAAGAAGCATATATATAGATAGCGATATGCATGGATCTCGAAGTGTGGCGATTTGTCTTCTCTGATTACCCCTTCAGGGATAATAGATACATACTATATTGACTAGAAAACATACGATACAATCAAAGTAGAAATTCGTAAAAGTATTAAATGAAATAGTGACGCCATATCCTAAATTAAACCAGGGGTTTACGTGAGGATATTATCACAAAAAATTTACGTTTGTGACTAAAATTAAACATGAATATAATAAGTTTATATATTCGTAAATGTGAGAAGGCTTTCTGTTTAATCAAAACAGAGATTTTAAGAGGTATGGCTCGCGAGACCTAGCGATCTGTCCTCTCAGGCCACCCCGAGAGTTACAGCGTGAATGCAGTTAGTTCGCCGAAAAATATTGTAACTAAAACTGGCGATGTCCAAACTAGGCTACCAAATATTACACAAAGCTCCTGTCTAAACAAACTAAAAATAGACTTACCAACGATCTACGCCATTCCCATACTTTCATGCTAGCTTCGAACGCTTTTGCAAATATGTTTAACCTAGAATTATAAGCGATGTGAATCATACCGAACTCAATTTATTGGTATTACTTACTAAAAACTAGACCGATATAACTGCCGTTGGACCAATAGGTCTCAGCGGACAATAACACCAGCTGGAGCCCATATGTGGCAACACCACGCTATATTGTAAGTGACATTCTTAACCATCTGAATAAACGTAATTGAACAATTTCTATCAACCCATTGCCCTTATCTAGCCACTTGTTACTCGGGGAACAAATTTGAAACACAATTGACAGCAAATGCTAATCATTGTTATATGTGTGATTGCTGAAAAGTATGCTAGGTGACTACAATATTGACTTTCGAACCGTTGAAAAGTTTACTTCTGCGAGTGCTGGCTGAATCACCAGAATTACTCTATCAAAGTATTGTATCTGAATTAAAAATATATGTCCATAAGTATATTAAACTAGATGACTCCCACGGCTCCGCCTGTGTCATATTTTGAAATGCCGTCGTACCCATTTAACCCCGTCGTCGCTTAAAAAATTCTGACTTTTTATGATTACTGCACCGCTCTCCAGGGTAGTATCGTGATGATATAAAGCCTTCCTCGATAAATGGGATTTCCATCACAAAAAGAATTCATTCATCATTAATTTATTAGCGCGTTCAACCAACTAAACAAACAAACAAACAAACTGTTCAGTTCAGTATAGATTTGTATTTAATTGGATACCAACTCGTAGAAAACTCTTTGAATAATTTTGTGTTACAACTGTGCTAGTAGTAGTTTTACAATAATATTTATAAGCTCCCGAATTGAACACTGACATAAACTGACTGGAAATTGTACCCAATATGGTAATTCACGTTATTGGCTATTAGTCTGCCAAATGCATTCACTCGTATGCGTTAAGCAGTAACTACGAGATCAATCTTTCTCGAAACCTTCTCATTTTGTATTTTAGAACAGTTCCTATGCTTATTAAGTAGTTCTGTAGTAACAATACTACAACATTAATATTACTACCATTAAATGACTATTCTCTATTAACTAGTAACACTAAATGTACCTTGTAGTTCTCATTATGTCCATTTACTGTCAATGACCTCTTTGATTATACAGTTTTCACTGAATTTACTTGTATTACTCAAAGAAATAATACTTATTTCCTGTAACTTCTGAGTAACTCTGACTAGTCTGGTGACTACCAAGTGAATTGACGTCAATCTGTGTGCAAAATATTATGTTCTAAAGGATAAATTGGAAGAATAGACCCGCACTGTTCTCACCATGCGTCACAAATTATGTCAATCACATAATTGGTGGAAGGGAACGCTGGGCTGCTACGCACTACTGGTTGCATTCTTATTTCGAACATGTGATATATCGAAATGAATCATAACATCTAGACAGCCTAACAACGAGCTCGCCAAGCGGCTCCTAAGATCTCGCTATACTTGATACTGACACGAGAGAGATTGTTGACCGGACATTAATCGAATCTTGTTACGGACCTGCCTGCCGTTTCGTTATTTTACATGTACATACTTGCATCAGATTATACAATCTTATAAGGTTACTGGGTTTCTATTCTATTAGTTACAATTGAATGACTTTAACTAGTCTTGTTGCGGGCTATTTGCATCAAGAAATCGTCTCAGACTTGCTTTGAATACGTACGTACAAAGATGGTAAGATAATGCACAAGCAAACAACACGACCTACACTTTCTTTTTCTCTGTTGCATCCAAAGCCCAACGAAATGCGATCAGAAGCGGTATATCAAATTGCTCAGAATTGCTATTATAATTTTAGGGGCGAATTTCCAAATTGCATTATTCAAAAGATAAGTAGCATTACTAAGGGCAACTTGATATATTTTTAACTAACTGAGCCCTGCGACTAAGTTCGTGACATACTTCGAACTCCAGTCGCACTCTTTAAATCCTGTCGTTTATAAATTTTACAATAATATATTATTAATTTGCTCGATTTTTTTGACATTTATGAATACTGCTCCGCTCTCTAGGCTAGTAGCGTGTTGATATATAAACTTCCTCGATAAATGGGCTATCCAACAGAAAAATCTTTTTTTTTATTCGTATCAGTAGTTCCTGTGATTAGCGCTTTCAATCAAACAAATGTTTGCATTGCAACCGGATTTTGATGATAAGAGTTTAGGAAGGAACTGTTCTTGACCGAGTGAACGTAGCCGTTGCCAGCTAAGCTATTCTCCATGTCCATATGGACAATTTTCTTTTGTGTTTGTTCTTTCTCAACGGATTTTTCTGTCTGGCCTTTAATTGTGGGAAAAATGGAGAGGTTACTGTAGCGTACTATATCAGATGATTTGAATCAAATTTTGAGGAAACTTTCAACTATATATTCTACAAAAGTTGTTATCATACGTTCATTTAAATAGTACTTTTTTTCACCAATATAACCTCATATATACAGTATCGAAAGTCATCTATCTTCACGATATTAGCAGATTCCTTTAGTGCTTGTGTCGAGCCTTTGACAGCGGTAGCACACAGATTAGCAGATTATTATATTGCCTTATCTTTATATGTAGATATTAATTGGGTTTTATTAAGCATCTACGCATATATTATAGAACCAAAATATAGTAATAATAAACATTGTCCCATATTTACAGGTCGGTCATTTACTTATACATATCTATTAAAAGCATCTAGCATTCCAATGGTTATCTTAGCATCTTTTTTTATTGATATAAAATTCATTTCTCTAGAAATACCTCTCCGAATGTATAACTATAAATATATCCGACTAAATATTTAAATACGTTTAATAGCTTATAGGTACTAATTATTATATGTTGAACATTACAACAGGGTGTTAATGTTAATAGGTAATGTCTGGCACATTAATTACCATGTAGCAAGTAGCAGTACCTATGTTGTTTACTAAACAGTTTGCGATTTAGAGTACAGTATCAATTTGTCACTATATCTTACAATAGCCAACCTCCGCGGCTTCGCCCGTGACATACTTTAAATCCCAGTCGCATCCATTTAATCCCGTCGCTTGTTACTGTATCAAAAATGTATGAAAATATGCCGGATTAGTTGACATTTATGATTACTGCTCCGCTCTTCTGGATAGTAACGTGATGTTATATCGCCTTCCTCGATAAATAGGCTATCCAACACAAAAAAGAATTTTTCAATTCCGACCAGTAGTTCCTTAGATTAGCGCGTTCAACCAAACAAATAAACTCTTCAGTATTATATATTAGTATAGATAGAAGTATATATAAAAATCGGGAAAAACAGGCTCTCTCCACATATCTATAATATCTTATGACATACACTCGGAAAATAATTATTATTTAAGTATTATTCTTCTCTCATTCGAGTTCTGTAAGTATTTTTATTTTCCACAGTAAATAGTCTTTCAAGTTGAATAAAAATAATATTCGTCGTTTCGCTTCTAATTCCTATCTCTATAGATAGAAATCAATTCATGCTTTTAATAGATACCTACTAATATACTAAAAGATCGGTCACCCGCTCGCATTACATTCATAATAATAATCGTTACTACGTATATTTAATGAACTTTGGAAGTATTTGCCTAATGAGATCTTATTTATTCAATTTGTTTATATATTTGCCTTGACAATGATAGGTCATTGCCTCGTGAGTAACGTCACGTTCTATAGAAGGCCAGTTATCTGAACAGAAGGGAAAATACACAGCTCTTTGCCACATTCTTATCAATTCGTTTTGTACATCCATCTACACATCCGGGCACCCTCACGTCGATTTCACCATAATACTGTTATATCAAATTCGACCCCGTTAAAAGACACCATTTTGCCACCGTAAGATTGAGGGCATAATATACATGTTATACACGAGTCAAATTATACACAATCCAGCTCAATATCACGAATCATTTATTAGTATTGTAAAAATTCTCTAAGCAACGACACATCTTAGACGAAACGACTTTATTGTAATGAAACCCCTTTTATCCATGTACGCAACCCATTGACAAAATCGCATTTCTCTGACACAAGAGTTAGGGAACCAGTTAGTGGGTGCGTTCCTCCTACAAACGCTGGGTTCTTTAAGCGCAAGGTGAAAAGGCAAATCAGGCACCACTTCGCACGCGACGATTCGTGTTGTCGGGTGCCGAGTGACATCTACTAACAACTAATTTAGCATGGATGGTGCTTAATTTGCGCGCCCGAAGAGTTCGAGATTATAGATAACACCTATAAACAGCGATTCGAGAATGTTGAAATTTCGCTGCGCAGTTCAAAGAAACTTCTAAGAAGGTGTTTTGATTGTTTGTCCCTAGTAATACACAATCTATTGCGCGGTGAGACTGATATCAACAGGTTTCACAGCGCTCTGGATCGTGAAGATTTGGAGCACTGTGAATGACCAACTCACCAATAAAGTTCTAAATATTTAGAGGAAATCCATAATATGTATTCTTTATCAAAGCATGGAAACTAGATGGCAGTAGGAAGGTATTTAATTTTAACGAAGATCTTTAAAATGATAAGGACTGTTTTTGGAGCCCCAAGTTCTCTCTCTCTATCTCTTTCTCCTCCTTCTTGTCTTTAGCGTCCCTTGTAGCGAAGCCAACAACAGGCACGTCAACCCACAACTGTTCACATTAAGCCACAAGCCTTTTTGGACTTGCAATATGGCAAATAATAAATTAGATAGGTTTTCATTACAAGCGGTGTAGCAATCGAGATTGCATTCTGATATAGCTAGCAGCAAACAGCATCTAACAAACAGAAAAATGGTTGCGAAACCTAACTACAAAATAAAGTCAATATAGACTGATGCAAATTTGATTTTAATATACCTACGTTATTATAAATATCCATCACGCCTTATCCCCGAAGGGGTGGCAGAGGCATATTATATGCCCACTTTTCACCGTGTGGATTCCTGTCCCACGTAATAGGTGGTGAGGCCATTGCCGTGTTGAAATAGACAGACGCAGGTTGTGGCTACCTGCTGTTGAAATTTTTAAGCCGCCCATAAGGCCTTCAACCAGGCTTAACGACTGCCATTTTACTGGCAACCGGGACCAACAGCTTAACGTGCCTTCCGAAGCACGGAAACGCTCGCAAATGTAAATGCCACAAAGTGGTCACCCATCCGAGTACCAGCCATAGTGAAAGTTGCGTAACTCAGTGATCGTTTACAGAACACTGAGACCGCGGGGCCACGAGCGCTTCAAACGTTATTATAAGAAGCAATAATTGAAAAGGGTGATAATAATGTTACAAATGTTCAACATAACTGATGCTCCAAATAAGTAAATTACCGCCAACTACATGGAACAAAAAAGCATGCCAAGCTACTGTGGTTTTTATTCACATTACATTTCATTATACATAATTAGATGTACAAATATAATTTAATACACATTAATTCATGGGTCGACAACCCTGTACCGTTGTTGTAAACCCCTACAACAACTTACTGTCATACGTCATTAATACCATCAACTCTGAGAGGTTCTCTCCAGTCAGTATGTGATCAAACATTGTGATGGCGACACGTGGCCGCTGCTAATTGTATTTATTGTTATTAATAAAGTTTCTATCGTGTTGAAATATATACATTGCTAACTTGTGTGTCTATTCATTGTGCAGTGCTCGCGGCCGTGTTATTAATTCAAAAACCTTGATCTCGCGATAGAGGGTTAAATTACGTAATAGTGAATTGTGATGGATGTGCGACGCGACACTATGAAACCAGCCAGAAAGTGTGATAAAATAACTAAAATTAAACACAAGTTGATAAAAAAACACAGACTATGTAGGTAGTTAGCTTTCATTTCTTCAATTATTTTTTAACGAACCGCAATAAAAGGGATTTAAACAATTGAAATTTCGTGTTAGACTATTCGATCGAATTTAAAAAACGTGGTCGCGGCCGACTCCCACACACTTCTTCAAGGTTTCTGATCCAATTAATCAGAACGTTTCGACTTATGGCGATAATACAGCTTCGAAAGGATGTTTGTGGATTTCTCTGTCCGTACGTTGCAATTTTCACGCAGCATTAAGCTTTGAATAATCGGTGATACAATGTAAATCGATTGTAACAACAAATAATATTCACATTACCTATATAGCATTATACAATTTATGTAGGTTTCATAAACGTTTTAAGTCTAAGTATAGTGTAAATTAGACCCTTATATAAATTGTCATGTTACATCATTCAACCAGGAAATATCACCAATTACTCAAGGTTAAGCTAATATTTACGAGTATACGACAAACTAACTAGCTGCTTACTTCAACTCTGCATTATTTAGTCATTTATTTTGATAGGAAGTAGTAGATTTATCAGTAACTTTAGTTTAGATCACATCAGTTACCAGTAAACTACCGTTTCATATGTCATAGATACGCCATAACGTTTAATTGTTATTACATTTAAGTATCCGTAACAATATACGTGAGAACGAGACACCCGAGCCGAATAAATACATAGCAATTGTTTTTGCAAGCATTGCTCGAATTTAAACGCTGATTGCTATGTTCTATGCAGATATTTTTACCATAAATGTCGATCTAGACTATACCTACCTAATACCATACAATAGTTTAACGTAGCAATTCACAATCCAAGTAGATTCTATCGAGTATGTTAACAGCTTTGTGTATTTAAAGCTTTCGCTAGTGAAATTCGTCGTGTATTTGAGGTGTGTCTAAATGGTTTAATAATTGTGTTTGTTCAGATGAGCACCGGACGGCGGGTGGCAGTTGGGAGGAGCCTGTGAGCGCCGTGCGGAATACGCCGCTCAGACGCTCGCAGAGGCTCAACTCGACCCTGGATTCGAGGTAATACAGTCTCCTCAATGATACTTTCTTTACCTATCGAAGAGGTATCATTTCGGCCACTATTTCGCAATAATATTTAAAAGTGAGGGTGTAAGAGATCTCCCACTAAGATCCCCGGGACCTAGAAACCTCACCTGCTAGCTGTGCACCTGGTGACTAACAGGCGCCCTAACCGGTTTGGTAGTTCAGACGGCCGTCGCTTCCAACAATGCCTGACTACCTACCTGAATCAAAAGTCAAACAATAACACTTATGAAAGCCAAAAAAGTGCCCTGAGCTCCAAATACTGGTAGTGAAGCAACTGGGCATATACTTAAGATGAAGAGAAGACTATTTCGCAGCGATGTTATTGTAAATTCTGGAATGAAATGAGCGTCCAGTACCAACTGACTTATTTTTTATTCCTTATTACTTACGACATATTTAGCGAAATAGTTTTAGCAAAAAAATAACTAAGTCTCTTTAGAGACAACTAAAAATAGCAGTATAAGGTTATTACCTCAACTGCTAAACGACACGCTATTCCAGTTCATACCTATTTGTTCTTGAATTTATCGATAGCATATTCGTGTTATTTACTGCTTGAAACCAAGGCTTTTGTCTCAGTTTATTAATTACACTTTTCCCACTTAACCTTGTTCACAATACTTTGGTAGCGGCTCGTGTCTAGAAAAATGCGTGATTGTTTTCATATTTTTTTCATGGAAATCATCATCATATAGTTTCGCGGAAATCGTAAACTCAACTGGACTGAGGGCAAGGGTTATTGTTGTGTTGAATGACCGGCGTTGATTTATATCGCGATAGACTTCTTGGTAACCCAAGAATTCATCATTCATCTTGTAATGAAACTAAAGGAACAAATGGTAGTATGATATTCATTATATTTTCCTATAATCTATGTATACATATAAAAGGCAAAATCACTGACTGACTCATTGATCACGAAATCTCTGAAACTACCAAAGCTATGAAGCTCAAACTTCGTATTGAGATTCTTTTTAATACGTAGGTTTCCGCTAATAAGGGATTTGCGAAATTCTACCCCTAGGGAAGTAAATAAGCGATAAACAAATGGGCACGTGAACCGCGGTTTCGCAAAAGTTTACCTGTAAGGAGGTAAAATAGAGGTTGTATTAACTGACTCATTAATCACGAAATCCATGCAGCTAACGGAGCTATGAAGTCCAAACTTCGCATTGGGGTTCCCCTATGAAGAACTTTTGTGCATTTTTACCCCTAAGGACATAAATAAGGGATAAACGGTTGTATGGAAGGTTGTATGTACTTACACCTGTTTTAGAATAATCCCCTAAGGCCTGTATTACCAGCGAGGTCAGTGTTCCCACGGGAACCGAAACTATGTTAGTAAACCACGCACAGCCTAAACATTAAACTTGGAAACCTGAAATTTGATGAATGTATACTTTAAGTCTGTGAATAAGCAATAAAAACGGGATTCCCAATATTTCCATGGAAACGGAAAGTACGCGGATGAAGCCACACACAGTCTAAACTATCAAACATATGTACATACCTGAAATTTGGTGAAAGTATTTATTAGGTAATAGAGGGTAGGTAAAAGGTAGATAATCTGCCTTGAATCAGCACTAAGAAAGGAATACCCGGTATTTCTACAGGAACGGGAAATACGTGGGTAAAACCATTCACAGCCTAAAGTTTAAGAAAGAATTCCCGGTATTCCATTTTCTATTATAAAGTTTTCTATATCATTTGGACGTTGGTTATTAAATCACATTCTGATGAAATTCGTCATATAGGTAGAACATTTATGAAAGTTGTTGCCCGCGGCTCCGCTCACGTGAAACACAAAAAGGTTTTCTCGCGGGACGAAGATGTTTTTCCGGGATATGAAGTAGGTACCATATGTATTAATTCAGCAAATGTGTCGCACAGGATATTCAGTTCAAGCAGTTTCGCCCGCGTGTATACCAAATATTACCAAATATTATTCAGTTGTAAGTAACTCATCAACAGGTATTCCGATTTCATTCGATTTTCGATTTCATTCAGGATTTCGATATCATTCAGTTTTTTGTTGTTAAAAAGCGAAATCTTCAGAAGTTGTACGTTAGTAAGTAGTTGTAAGCCTACGCGCCACCCTCTTTAACTAATGTCTCTTTTTTCGTCTGTTTCTCTTATGTGGCGCTAACGAAGTTGCGCGGGTCAGCTAGTTAACACATAAAAATTAAGTTAACATCAATTCATTTAGCATAATTTCCTGCGCTAATGTTCTTCAGTTGCGCCAGGAATGGAAATATCCTTTTTTTTATAAAAAAGAATCTGCCTTGACTTCCAATCCTCCTCCATTTATCAGCACGCATCTTTTACAAACACAAGCAAAGGAACGAAAAAAATCGTTATCCTGAATACATACTAGTATTCAGGACACGGTGGTTCTTAAGCCTTATAAAGGAGACTTAAAAATAATTAACAGCTGGTTGTGATACAGCTGGCCCCTTGGTACTTTCAAAACGGCAATAGGGTCGGCAACGCGATTGTAACACATCTAGTATTGCAAAAGTCCTTAGTTATAGTTAAAGACAAACAATTTAAAATCATTATATAAAGTTCAGCTTTATTATCGTAAACACTCTAAGGTATACGTACACACACTGAAGTGTTTCATAATTATTATATTAATAGAGAGATGTACTCATCCATGAACATTGACACAAATACACATTGCGTCTGCTATGTTCATGGTTGATATAAGTACATGTGTAGCATTGATGATGACAATACTCGTCTCGTTTTTCGCTGTCGCGTGCAATGCAACTTCCCGTCGCTGAGCTGTGTGGTCCAGTCCCGCTGAACAATTAGCGTAGAGCGTCGAGTCAATTAACACGAATTTCCTGTGTTCAAACTCCAAAGGCCAAGCTGAGGGCACTGCCTCAGACTAAATAATCTATATCTACACTATTATTATAAAGAGGAAAGGTTTGTTTGTTTGTAGTTTAACTCTGGAACTACTGATCTGATTGTTAAAATTCTTTAACCATTAGAAACCCAAGTTATTCAGAAGCAACATAGGCTATGTATCATTACGTTACTGCCTAAGGGAGTATATATACATAGCCTATGTTAACAAATAGGTTAACAGGTGCTAAAGGGTTCGAAGTATGTCACTGGGGAATCAGTAAGACACAGCTAGTAATTCATATTTTAGTGGACAGCATTTATTATCGTTTAAGATGTGCAAATATATTAGACATAGGTAAGAAATAGGTGTTGTATTGAAGTAGACTTATTAGGAACAAGATAACAAATTCAATGAGTATATCAACCTCAATTGCCCGATTGCATGCACACTAATGTAGTCCATTATTGTCTCATAAGTGCGTTTGCTATCATAGAGCATAATGTAATCAGATGCTTTCCTACTCTAAGTTCAAAGTCTATTTAACAGACAGTTCCCATAGTAAAGTAAAACCAAGTAACCTATCAAGTATTCGACCTCGGAAGAATTATAAACTTACGTATTCTCGTAATCGTTATATAATTAATTATCCATACTTCATAGCTTAATCCCTTTAGCCACGCAAGCTAGGCAGCTGGGTTATGGCATACCATACACATATCATAGCCGGTTTGCAGACTTGTGACATTCTGCGCATATAAGTGGATAATGTTAAAAAAATAATGTCAAGGACTGCGAAGTAGCGATTTGCATCTTGTGAACATTATGGTTTGCTAACTTGGAAAATGTCAAAGCCTTTGTAATGGAATTTGGTTATTCTAATTCATGATTTATATTATGATAATGGCGGATAAGCAGTTGGTAAGGATCTAAGAGAACTTTTAAAAGATATTAGGTACTTCACACTACAAAAATAATTGCTACTATTGGGACTTGCCGACTTACGCTGTGGGATGGCACTCGAATCCCTGAAGGAAGATCGCGTTGCCCTGGCATTGTCTTCCAAGGGTTAACCCGGTGCTACCGGCCAAAGTCAGATGGAAAGGCACCTTGTGCTTTTACATTGACACGTAAATAAACTATTTAGAATAATGCTTTTACTGAAAGAAACGGAACAGGTGACAGTAACTTTGATATTATTGTTATCACAGTGACTGCATCATTTATTTGTGATTTAAACTTACTACTCATAAATGGAAATTGTTTGTAATTCGTATTTATTGGAAGTATCGAACCGATTTTTATTCATCACTGTTACGTAAATAACTAAAGCTTCGAGTGCAAAGCTTATCTGTAACTCAAGAACTCAAAGATTACTTTGACTGTTTCGGTGTCTTGAGTTACAAAATGGTAATAGTTTCCATATGATCGCATTCTCTATAGTGTACGGCCAATTAAACAACAGGTAGTTCGGCAAACCTTTACCGTGGGAAAAAGTTGCGTGTTCGTAAAATGTTATGTTTAATCAATAATGATCTTTTAGTGAAAGCTAAAACAAACCTTTTAGGTTGATATGAATAATGACCAAAGAGTTTTACGTAGTCGAAGCGAACAGGCGGTAAATCTTTGAACAAATGTCGAGCCAACTATTTACCCACAGCTAATATTTTTCTACGTTATCTATATTGTCTAATACGCTGTGATATGTTCCTGAGAAATTTCATTCAACATCAACGATGTCTCATTTGCTGTTTTTATACCCCTTACCTTTGGTTTTAAAGTTCTCATGAGTCTTTATATTTATCATATTTTATATACTACTAGCTGACCCGCGCTGCTTCGCCCGTGACAAACTTCGAACTCCCGTCAGTTTATCAGTCACGCCTTTATTCCCGTCACTCCCATTCAATCCCGTCGTTTATACTTTTACAATAATGTATGAATATTTGCCCGATTCGTTAATTACTGCTGCGCTCCTCAGGGTACTAGCGTGATTATATAGACTTTTATCAATCTCGTCTTTATTCCCGTCGATCCCATTTAATCCCGTCGTTTATTACTTTTACAATAATGTATGAATATTTGCCCGATTTGTTGATTACTGCTCCGCTCCTCAGGGTACTTTTAAAAGATATTAGGTACTTCACACTACAAAAATAATTGCTACTATTGGGACTTGCCGACTTACGCTGTGGGATGGCACTCGAATCCCTGAAGGAAGATCGCGTTGCCCTGGCATTGTCTTCCAAGGGTTAACCCGGTGCTACCGGCCAAAGTCAGATGGAAAGGCACCTTGTGCTTTTACATTGACACGTAAATAAACTATTTAGAATAATGCTTTTACTGAAAGAAACGGAACAGGTGACAGTAACTTTGATATTATTGTTATCACAGTGACTGCATCATTTATTTGTGATTTAAACTTACTACTCATAAATGGAAATTGTTTGTAATTCGTATTTATTGGAAGTGTCGAACCGATTTTTATTCATCACTGTTACGTAAATAACTAAAGCTTCGAGTGCAAAGCTTATCTGTAACTCAAGAACTCAAAGATTACTTTGACTGTTTCGGTGCGTATGCGGTAGCGTGATGATATAGCCTTTTATCAGTCACGCCTTTATTGCCGTCGCGCCCATTTAATCCCGTCGTTCATTACTTTGGACCGCGAAGCCCGGCGATCTGTCCTCTCTGACTACCCCGTCTGGGATACAGCGTGAAGATAGTTAGTTTTTTTTAGTTCATTACTTTTACCCTAATGTATAAATATTTGTCCGATTTGTTGATTACTGCTCCGCTCCTCAGGGTAGTAGCGTGATGATAGTTAGCCTATAGACTTCCACGATAAATGCGCTATCCAACACATAATTAGTATAGTTAACTTTATATTATTATTAGTATAGTTCACAGGACACACGAGGACTTCGCAGAGATCACTCGCTATTGGCTAGTCGCGACGTCGCGCATGCGTAAATCGCATATCATCGGCCATACTTTTGACTTGTAATTTTATGATTTTAAGAACAATTTTTTTCACAATAAAATGATTATAGTAAGTTAACCTTAAAAGATAGGCATATGCTGTCGCGGACTTTATTTTAGAACTTTTAAAGGGGAATAATTATGTAATACATAGTTTTTGCGTCACTTTAATCGTTTACGCAGCGTTCGCAACGGAAGCTATCAAAATGAATATTTTGTCCCCGATTTTGCCACATTTATCATTGCTGTTCTGCACCTATTGGTCGTAGCGTGATGCTATATAACCTATAGCCTTCCTCGATAAATGGACTATTCAACACAAAAATAATTTTGCAAATCGAACCTGTAGTCTCAGAGATTAGCGCGTTCAACCAAACAAACAAACTCTTCAGCTTTATAATATTAGTATAGATATTGAAAAAAATACTGTACATTATCTAACTGTAACGATATTCTCTATTTGCTCATTGTGCTGTATATTCATGTTATTGACTAACAGAAAATCTTCTTAATTTTACCGTCGTCCCAGTAGTTTTCGAAAACCTACCTAAATTGGAAGCCTGCGGTTGCTTGTAGGTATTGATTGCCAGAAGCAGCAATGATTTGACTTTTTATTTTCGACATTCAATTCGCGTCTTACCTACCAACCCCGTAAGAGCGCTGGAGCCAGATCCTCGTCCGTTGGTCAGCAAGTGCACCACTTGCATCCATGTGCAGTGAGATTTTTTGAAGACAGAAAAAAAAATGGATTGGCCTTTTTTTTTTTTATTTGTGATTGGCCGCGATTAATAGTGGCTATGTCTTTCCCATGCTCTAGTCTATCTTACTAGTAAATTTAATCAGAGCCAGTTCAGTGGTTGTGAAAGCGTAGTAGTCAAACAGAGTTACTTTCCCCTTTATACTATTAAGTAGGATTACTTTTTTAAACGAATATTCATCTTCATACAATATCCTTTGATAAAACCATTAAATAAAATTTCAGCGGCTTCTAGCCAATCCGTAACGTAATTCATTAACATTGATTATTTTGTCATTGGTTAGTTTTTTTATTTTCTCTAATTGAGGTCAAATGCCTATTAGCTTTACAACTCGTAATGTATATTATAGAGGAAATAACTTTTTTAGTTCGCGTGTTTGTTAATTAGAAAAAATATTTCGGTAATAAAGGCAATTTATACCACAATAGATTTTGATAACTCATTTTTCATGGATCATTTGTATAGAGGTCAATGACTTCCATTCTAGTTATACATATAGGCCGAGTCTATGACCCTTCGGACGTCAACTGCCATGTTTGCAAAGAAAGGACCTAAAAACTCCAAGTCTCCAATCATATTGTAAAGGGATTATCTAAATTTTTTTTACATACAGTTAATTCTAGAGTAAATGTAAACACTGCGACTAGAATTGATTCTTAGAAGACTAACTCAATATTGACCAATGCAACTACTTGTTTAACTACCTAGTGCGAATCTGAAACGATTGCCGCACTCAGCTCAATGCTCTATACCATAAATAAGCAGCGTAAATAATAAATAAATAAATATTGTGGGACACTTTTTACACAATGCCATCTAGCCCAATGTTTTCGCGGGGAATGCATTTATGCACCGTCATCCCTGCTGCGGGGGCAGCAAGAATGGTGTGTGTGGCTCCCGGCCCGTGAGAGAGAGGCCGTCCTACCCACTAAACCTCGCGGTGTTCCGCCTCACCTTAAACCGACTCGCAGGGTAGGCCTGAGGTTAAAATCACTGCGAGCCGGCAAGGGGCCCACCAGAATGGAGGGGTCCGTCTCGGGGCGGTCGATAAGCGACCACCTCGGAGGTCCCTAAGGAGCTGAAGAACTAGCCCGCACCTCCACCGCTCTCGAGCGCACCTCTGTAAACAGAGGAGGTGAGAGCGGCCGGTACGGGCGTGCGCAAAATGTGGGCACCCCCTGGAACACAGAAAGGGTGCCCGTCGCCAAGTGGCTAGTTGGGCGGGGTCCCCCGACCTTCCGCCCAAAAGCTTGTACTGTGGGATCAAGACAACCTGATAAAAAATTTGAAAAAAATATAATTATGTACATATTATACATAGAAAACACCCAAACTCCGAAACCAACATTTGTGGATCACACAAATATTTGTTCCGACCCGGTAATGGAACCCGGAACCTCTTCGAAACTATCTCAGAAACAAATTCTGCAACTGTTTCACTGATGATAAGATACTGTCATCTCCTTCACACCAAATACGTGATTTGAAGAAATTTCTGAAATATCCCAGCCAGTCAGCGGATTGGGCATAATACGGAATCACTTTTGGTGTAAACGTTTTTTAACGAGTCGAGATCGAGACCTAAGCTAAGAAAAAAAAATAAAAACAACACTGCGAAGTCGTTATGTCTCAAATGCCGTCACGTAAAAATGCAAGTGACAAATTTCACAGGCATTTCAATCCTATACACGTGTATGTGTGTGTTGTGTAATAAACATACATGACTTTGTAATTCACATTCAAAGCCCCAGGTGTTAGTATACAGTAGAGTACACGCGGAAGGAAATTATGCGACAATTTGAATTCGATACTAAATCTTTACGGCGCGCGGCGCGGCAGTTATGTGATTTACATTCTCCACTTATCTTATGCCTATGACCCAATAGTGGGTATTATAGGTAGTTAAGTATGTTGTGTAGTTCTGAAAAACAGACCACGCAGGTCGCAGGGCTTGCCCTTCGCTTGTTAAGGGCAAACCTGGTCGCCATATTATAACTACGGCGTTACCGCCTTCTACTGAATGGAGTGGCAGCTTCCGACAGCTTCTGCAGCTCTTTGGATTAGTCGACAGACGTAGGTTTAGAACAGTCCTTACTTTCATGCAGTGTAAAGATAAAATAAAATACAATTATCTATAATTATACCAAAAACATAATTAAAAAAAAACTTACTACTACATACCTTCTTGCGTTGAAAAATTCTTAGGCATCAGAAGACTATATAGCCTCTGCAATGTGAAAACACTTCAGGAGGAATGTCAAAAGGCAGTATTGTAGATTGGATTCTACTTTATATTGGAAAGATCATTGTCTTCAGTCAGACCATTAATATCTTTTATTTCATCGGTCTGTTTCATCGTTGCTATTAATGGTTAATACACCTCCCTGAAGCTGACGACCGTCAGGATAATAAAGTTCTCAATTAGTTCCGTCGCAGTTCATTACGAACATACAGAGACCTCATTAGTTAGCATTAACGATATGACCTTATACGGATCCGTGTGAAGATTTTGTACCCTCGTTTTGACTTCTCAGCACTCGAACAATTTACAGTAATCTTTCTTACTTCTCTTCATCTAAACAAATAAACGTACTTTCAAATTTATTGCCAATTAATAATCTAGGTTTACCGAGATTTGAAGCCTATAAGTGAACGGAAACAATGACATACTTAGAAACTACAGGATAATAAAATATGTCGATAAAAGTTGCAATTACTTATAACAGACGACACTATGTCTGCCAATATATTATCTGTTGTTTGCAATATTGTAGTGACCCCCTTTATAATAAGTATAAACATAGATTATACTTATTATAGCAAAGCCTGGTCAGTGTTATGTTACTAGAAAACGCCTACGACTCAATCTGCGTGAAATTTGGTTAAGATGTTTTGCCGGAATGGAAAATTTTATCAAACGTATAAACAGATGTCTCCAGATTTTCAACAATCTCTATTTTTAAGTCCCGACAATCCATTGATTCCCTACGAGCGACTTTATAAAAGGGAATGGACAGATTTACAGTATTTATCAAGTATACTATCATACTTAATGAATACTGCAAATCTGTCTGTCCATTCTCTTTTATAAAGTTACACGCATCATATACTCTGGGATTCAACATTTTAGGAATTCGACATTTTGCAAATTTAATATTACAGGGCCGGAGCGGATTTCGGACATCGATTTTCGAATCGATTTTTTATTGTCACCGTTGTGGAGAGCTGTGTCTCTTGTACAATTATCTAATTTAATTTTAAAAAAAATCTCAAACAGTTATTGAGAGAAGTGGAGTACTGACCGGTGGTTAACGCCGAATTGGGAAAGATTAAATAGTCCTATTAAATGCACTTTCTTTACATACTACAACCAGGAACTACGAGTATGTGACTATATTAAAACCGGTAATAGCAAAATAGTAGCTGGTATTTGCTTATCGCTCCACAACAATCGTAATAACGAGTGGATGGGGTATTATGGTACACATACAATGTGGTACAATAAACTAACATACGCACAGCTATTCTTTAACGACAAAACGCAACTGTGATAACTTACAAGTAATTAGCATACCGACCCAGGCCACATTACTCAGGAAACGGAATAGTATGCAACATGCAGTATTGTTTATTCTGGTTACATTTTATGAAGACCAGCGAGCTTACGTAAGGGGGGAACAAATGTCTGACCATACCGCCTCCAAAGGGTTGTGACGAAATGACATTATCAAATTAACCTTAACTTTCGAAAAAAAGAAATTTGCGAAGTGAAAATTTAATAGCCGATAAATAAACTTCAAAAAAAGCTAAAACCGACTTCATACAGAAAACAACAGCACTAAAAAGCTAAAAATAAACTATTACAGTGTGACAATTTCTGTTTATGTATCTTAACTATAAATTTAAATAAAGTATTATAGTACGTGCAACGGAACTAATGACTTGTTTTTTGTCGGTGCCATGCCGAAAACTTACAAGATAGAAGTATGAATAACAGAGGAATTATGAAATATTTCCGTAATGGGGGAAAATCTGTTTCGGTGATTGCGATGAACCCAAAAACTAATGAACAGTTTTCACTAATGAGCAGTGGTTCATGGGAAAGGTTTTAAGTATGGAAAGCATTGTAGGTTTTTATTCAAACTGACTGAAAATTACAGACTATGAATCGATGTACATAAAACAAAATTTATTTTAAATTGATTTCTCAAATACCGCTTGAAATAACTTAATAAAAGTCGTCTATTAAATTTAAATAGATCCACATGGGAACTATATCCTTTGAAACAAAAAAATAAATTTACAACTCGGTTCAGGCATCAGTTCCCTAAACTAATAAGTAGTTGGTGAAAATAAATAAAAACAAAAGACTGTCTGTATGACTGCGATAAACTCAAAAACTACCGAACGGAGTTTTAAACGGTTTCCACCAATAGACAGAGTGATTTATAAGTAAGTTTTGGTATATAATTTATTACATGTTTTACTGATATTGACGCAAATATGACTGACTATAAATCAATGTATAAAAATGTTGTTTTTAAGCTATTGCATAGCTTTTATCGCGGGCTTTGAGCGCGGCGACCGAATCAAGAAATTCCGTAACGAAAAAACCTAACACCCGAGTTTACACGAGCTTCACCGAGTTTGGCCAAGCGTTTGCTTAACGTGTGTATACGGTATGGTAATGTATATGGTACGAAGCTCGCACGGATCGAAACGAGCTGTATAAATAATATTAATAATATTTTATATATACAATATTAATAATGCCTGCCTCTGTGGCGCGGTGGGAGTGCATCCGACTGCTACGCAAGAGGTCGTGGGTTCGATTCCCACACAGGATAAAACTTTGTGTGATGAACACGATGGTTTATTCTGTGTCTGGGTGTTATTTATCTATAATATGTATGTATTTAGAAATATATAAGTATGTTTATCAGTTATCTGGTTACCATAGTACAAGCTCTGCTTAGTTTGGAATCAGATGGCGTTGTGTGTCCCTACGAAATTTATTTATTTATTTATTATAATTGCATAAGTTAATAAAAAATGCTATGCAATAGCTTTACCGCGGCGACGCCCCTTTTCGATTAAATTAAAATGGGACCACCTGTTAATCACTTGAAACAAAAAATCATGTTATTTCGGTTCAGGCATCTTCGAGTAATCCGTAAACATACATAAAAAAACATATCGTCGAATCTTCCTTCTGTTTTGAAGTCTGTCAAAAAGCTAATCTGGAGCCCAAAGTTGTACTTTTAGATAAATAGGAGTAAATTTATATCACGTAATCACAGCTTAAACCGCGTATTATAAAGAATCCACAAAGAAATATTTTTTGAAACACCTCTATCTTAAAGGAATGTACAGGACACTGTAATACTACAATACCTTGCATAGAGGGTTAGAACTCCGTCGCGGTGGACGCCTCAAGGCATAACGTACATAATAAGCATCTTCGGTTACTTGATAAGTACAGCTTCCTCTATAATTTTTTAAAGTCCACTTTTATAGGAGTACGTTTAAATTTTGCAAAAATTAGTCACATAAATAGGATTAGGGTTTTGAGTATTCCTTAACTAATCTTAAATTTTATTATGTGTTTTTGATTCTAAATGTGTTATGCAGAAATGAAATATTATGTTTTTTCTTGTCATAACTTGACATTATTTTCTCACAACAGCACTCGTGAGACCTCATTATTAGTTATCTCCTTTTTGAGAATTTACGAGTATGTACTACGTTCTTTTCTTCCATTCTTGTAAACGATGTCAACACAGCTGCAATCATGCTCTCGCTTGCTCTTTTTGACCCCAGTCCGTGGTTATGCTACAATTGTTTAGTTATTATCTCTGCATTGTAATCTACCGATCTTTAACCCTTAGTTATTTATTGCATTATATTAATTGTTTCACATAACGGATATTTATTCTATCGACTATTTTGTAAAGGCAAATACTAGGAGAATTACCAGGGTTTTTATAACATAAAAATAGAAAAAGATGTGGTGTCGTGGGACACCAGGTAGGAACGAAGTTTCGAAAAAACATATGTAGAAAAAAATAAAAAAAAATAGTAAATATATATTTTAAAAAAACGCCCACATTTCACCGTATGCATTTTTGTCCCACGTAACAGGTGGTGAGCCCATTGCCGTGTTTAAATGGACAGACGCAGGCTGGGGCGACCTGCTGTTGAAATTTTTAAAGCCCTTCAACTTGGCTTAACGACTGCCTTTCATTGGCACCCGGGACCAACGGCTTAACGTGCTTTCCGAAGCACGGAAGTAGGGTGGGTCTAAAGGGCCAAATTAATTTAATAAAATGTGTCTATTTTAGATATTAAATTTGGAAGAAATTTTGAACAAACTCTTCAGTGTTATAATATTGGTATAGTGATACCTAAATGTAATTTACGCTACTGGGACCCAATTCTCGATCACACGACTTAAAACCGTAGACATCTTACTGGTGAAATGTCTTTTGTATCTTGTTGCGCCGTTTCTAAATATGAAACAAATGACATTTCAAAATTGGTTCATGTTTCAGGAAGTCACTACTGAAGTCCAACCATCGTGATAATGACTTAAACCCAAATCAATATCACCATAGTCGATTAGGTACTATTAGCACGTTACTATCAAATGCCGTTTTACAAAATCTAACAATACATTGCGATGAACAAGCATAGTTATTGCTCAAGTCGAATGTTTAGTTTGATATTCACGTGTTTCGGCGACTATTGTAAGGTCTTGAATAATTATCAATTTGTTAAAGTACATTACAATGTCCAAGGTAATTTAGTTTTCAACATTATTTCAGGGCTACGGCTAATCAATATAACAGTTCTCTTCCAAAGAAAGTACCAGGTAAATAGATTTGCAATGGCGTACAAAAATCAACAATATAAATAAATATCTATCACATGCATACAAATAAATAAAATTGAAATGTCTGTTTAGAATTCTAGTTTAACAGCTTTTCAATAAATGTATTTCGAATCTATATCTGTATTAATGAAATTACGTGTGACTTACTCATCTAACAATGCCCAGCCGAAGCCCGTAGAGACTTGATTTTTTTAGGGTTAACTACCCTTATAATGCTGCCTGCATTACCACTAAGAAGAGAATTTTCAAAATTCCACCCCTAAGGGGATAAAAAAAGTCATAAACGATTGTCTGAAAGTTCTTCATTTTCAAAGTTAGAGACATGAAATGAAGTATACCTATTTTTGACTAAAAATTAATGGACACGTGTATCGCGGTTTTGCAAATTTTACTTATAAATGTATAAAATAGGAGTTGTAAACTTATATGTGAAATTCTTTATTTTCAAGATAGCAACACCACTTTTCGTATATGTAATTCTAATTGAATATAAAAACCCGTATTAGTTATGGAACACGTAGAAGTATATCACGTTCGAAGCCGGGGCGGCACAGCTAGTATTATTTAAAAGGAAAACCACTTACTGAGTCGTTGATCACGAATCTCTGAAAATAGCGGAACAACAAAGCTCAAATTTCGCATTCCATTTAAAACGTAGGTATAACATCCTAATACGGAAATTTATGAGTCCTTTTCACCCCTAAGAGGGTAAAAAATACTGCAGAAGTTTGTATGGAAAGCTAGTACGACTTACCAATTAGAACATTCTTGCTAAATAGATTTCCTCCACTTTTGTCCTCAAATATTCGACCCTAAACAATAAATCTGTCTAATTGTTTCCACTTTGAAACTAATTTATTTACATTGTTCTTATTTTTTTTTATACCTAGAACAAATAACTATTTTTGGGAAAATTGAAAAAATATTTCATTTGGAAAATGTCTTTGCTACACGAAAATAAAATGTGGAATTAAACCAAAACAATGGACGATAGAGAGCAATATTTCGATTGTCAATTGTTGATAAGTACTTATTTCTTTTGTTTTATTTTTCGATTGCCTTTTGATTTTGCTTGTACTCGTAACAAAGACATTTTCTTGATGAAGTACAGAATAAAAGTTGCATGCTATATGAACACACACATTCTTGGTAATGTCGGTACTTTAAAAAAAATAAGAACAAAAGTGTACTCATTTTATACCACATTGGGATGGGACAGTTAGAAATTTAATTTTAATAGTCTAAATTTATAGGACAAAAGTGGACTAAATCATTTTTACATGAAGGTCAATTATACTGTTTTTTTATATTTAAAACAGATATCGCAAAGAATCACAATAAAAATAAAATCAATATCTGTAAAATTATCAGTTAAAAATACATTACGTTGATTTCTTTTTGCGAGACCAACTGCAAAGACAATAATCATTTGCATTTCAATATTTTACCAAATACGATGTAATGTATTCGTTACTTCAACTTTTATGACCGTTGTTACATTATATTGTCGAATCAAAGTTCAAATCAAATTCAAAGTATACTTTATTTGGTGTACCTAGTAAGTAATGACATAATACAGAGTTTGTTTTGTTTGAACGCGGTTTCTAAAAGCAACATACAAATTTGAAAAAATAATACTTCAAAGCCAGAAAGGTATAGGGTACACCAAATATTTATCTGCCTGTTATCGCTCGACGTATGTTAATATTATATCGCTGACTAGGATTATGATTTTAAATGATGATCCAAATATTCATATTGCCTTGCCTTTATACCTGAAAGGTTAGGCAGAGGCATACTATACGCCCAAATGATAATGTATTTTAAGTTCCACCTGCCTGCCACGTGCCCGTAGAAAGGGTGAGATCGGGAGGATCGGAAGATTCGCACTTCCAAAAATGTCTCAGCTATATCCTTAGGAGCCAATTGAAGCAGACTTTGGTTTCCAAAGTGGATAGTTTGGAGATAATCGGTCTAAGTTGAGAGACACTGACAGACAACAGAGGTTTACGATCAAAAAAGTTCGTACCATATTTTTTTTCTTCTTTTTATTTCAAGACTCGTCGACTCTTTCAGTGATCATAAGGAGAGACACTTTCTCGTTCAAAAAAAGAATTGGCATACAACTGCAACGTGGCAATACGGCCAGCCTTATGGGAACCTAGCTGGTCGACTTCGATATGGAGGAATTCTTCGACACCCCTTTCTTTTGTTCTTTTAATGTAAATATTTCAATCTGTAAATGCTATTTTTTATTACTAATAAATAAAATTTATCAATTAAAAAAAATCTACTGGTAATACCACATGTATACTCATAGTTTATTATAAATTAATTGATTTAATTGCTGTGGCAATTGTTTAATGGACTGTCAACATCATTCCTAAAAGTATGGACCATAACAACATATTTGATGGTTCGATTCTAAACACTTCCGCCGATCATTGAACGCTAAACGGAAATTCGTTTTTTTATGTTCGGTAATAAATAATTACATTTAATTTGTAAGCACAATTTAAGTTACGTAATTTAAATAACAACATTGTATTACAGAAAGTTATCGAGTGGGACAGAAAGTGGTCCATCTGCTAAGTACCAGTTTCTATTAGCTACACGTTTCTCTGTAATTAATATATGTTTTTTTTCTGTACCAACTTTAATTAAAACTCTTCCGTATTAGTTAATTATAGATATCCTTGACACTGCGACTCATTTGAATTTTAGCATTGTAGAACCGAAGTTCTCAAGGAAAGGGTTGCTGCCGCAGTTCTCAAAGATAGGTAAAAGGTAACCTTACCCTCCTGGTTGTCAAGATTGTGCAATACTCCGCTTTACAAAGTGACATTTAGTGGACAAGCGGAGTATTGCACAATCTTGACAACCTGGAGGGTAAGGTTACCCTTTACCTATCCAACATCCCTTTCCTTGAGAAGTTCGGTTCGTCATTTCACCGTTAAAATTAGTAGAGGTTATCCTTGACCGTTGTGCATTAGAATAGACGAATCGAAGGTGTGTGGTGTGATCCTCCTTCCCTCCTTCATTATCGTTCTACGATGGATTTCCGCCATGTTACGCCAGATTCAATTAGTTATTTTAGCATTGATAATATTTTTGTCATTAACTTACCTCTCAATCAAAATAGTCTACTGCAATCTACTTCTTCTGAACGTAGATCTTTCCTAATTGTCACCCGTCATAATGGTAGAAAGTTTAGTCTTAATGTCGCCGCCGGTCAGCGGATTGGTACAGGATTCTGAGTAAGTTTTTTTCTCGACCTATGAGCTCATTCGTCAGCAGGTATGCTACTATTATAGCAAATTTATCTATCAACATTTGTGGATGCGTTATTTGTGAATGTATGGATATTTGTTAATTTTTAAGACAATTGTTTGAATAGAAATGGGTTCAATTTGGAACACACATATATCTAATTTTAGATTTCGGTACAAATTTCCTGAGGTCTTGTCACTCGAATCAGTTCTATTGCCATGAGCGTTTGCC
Source organism: Thumatha senex (assembly GCA_948477245.1). Lineage (NCBI taxonomy): Eukaryota > Metazoa > Arthropoda > Insecta > Lepidoptera > Erebidae > Thumatha > Thumatha senex. The sequence continues at coordinate 14,299,693 of OX419735.1, forward strand.
CAAATTTTAGTTTTAGTTTGCGTAAATCTTCTGTTTAGTTTTTCATCATCCTACTGGTCTATAAAATTTGACGGCTGGTTCAGTACCAAAATAAGATTACATTTTGCGATAAGTGATTGTTATTTCATTCGGTTTGTTCTTATGGCAATGTAATAAGTAGTTATTAGGTGCTTACTTACAACAATATAATGTAGCCTAAGCAATGTGCACTTTAAGATTGATAGTTTGGCCTAGAAATTGTCTGTTATTACATTTATATTAAGCTTATTTCGTTGTACGTAGCTATGATTACGCCAATTTATGGTAAACCTTAAAAATGTTATTGGTTTCGTATGATATTTCTTAAAAATCATTTCATAATATTTGTATGTACCTACATACTGAGTAAAATTATTCATAACGCTTTCAGTACCAATTTATAAAATAATAAATTCGGACAAAATTTGGTGTGGAGATAGCAGATACCCTGGATAAATACATAGGCTACTTTTTATCTTGAGATTCCTGTGGTAAATAGGTACGGGAAAACTTCGTCATAAATGCAAAAGTTTGTGGGTTCATAAATTTGTTACTATACACGCTCAACAATCTGGACCAATTTGGATAAAATTTTGGGTAGCTAAAACCGTGGACTAGTTCATTCGATTATATTAATATAAATAATTAAAGATTATATTTTAGTGCACTATATCATTGACGTTCTTTCGTGTTGAATTTTAGTTAATGAAACCGCACAAGACACTGCTGCCATTACAAAATTGGAGTCTATTATTTTGTTATTGTGTCATAGATGGTTGATATCAGAAACGTAGAAAATAATTACAATATCCTGTTTTCTTATCGTACTTTGTGATTCAAATATAATCCCGTCTGTTATCTCCGACATACTGACCATAATATCTCAATTGCATAACTTAGCCGTCAAATTATACGAGCCGCGTGATAATTTTACAATTTCCTGTTGCCACCCAGGAGCAGTGGTCAGTTGCGCAACACGCTGAGTCGCGCTCGTGAGTTGTGCGAGCGATGGCGCAGCGGAGGTGCAACGCCGACATCGCCCGCGCCGCCACCCGAAGACGAGGGCGGAGGGCGATTGTCGAGATGGTTCAGTGTCAGGAGAGGATCGTCCCACCATTACGATATGCATCCGCACGAAACCGACAAGATGCCCAAATTGCCCGAGGTATGTACCAAAGATTCTGTCGTATGACTACCACACCTACGCATTAGTTGTCCTAAGCTAAAGGATGGTAAATAATAAAGTTTATAATTATGAATAAAATAGAAAGTAAAACTAAGGTTCTAGTATTTGAAAGAGATGACGTAAGAACCAAATGCGAGATTAGGGTAAACCAAGAACGTCTAGAGCAAGTGAATGAAATTGTGTATTTAAGGAGTATGTTTAGCGCGGATGTAAGATGTGATTCGGATGTAGAACGGAGAGTAGCTCACCACTAACCGAAACAGAGTTAACGGCGCTTTGTCCCAATTAGTAAAGCGACAAAGCATCGTAAAAGAAGCACGACTAGCGATTCATAACGCAGTGCTAGTGCCAGCTTCGCTTTAGGGTAGCGAAACCTGGGTATGTCAGCAGATGCATGAAAGTAAATTGAATGCTGTGGAGATGCGATCACTTTAAAAATTGTGCGGCGTTACTTTGGCCGACCGAATACGTAACGAAGTGATACGCAATATGGCAAGTTTGAATTAAAGTGTCAGCGTTAAGCTGGAAAAGGGCTTGCTCCGTTGGTTTTAACACGCCCAAGGAATGAGTGAGGAACGATTGACGAAGAATATATATTGTGCGAAAGTAGAGGGTAGAAGAAGTCAGGGTAGGCCGAGACTTACATATGAAGACCACGTGAGCAGATTGCTTAAAAAACGGAAAGGTCAAAAATACTCGGATACCCAGACGTGCGTGTATGAAGCGATTGATGAATCTTGAAGAAGCGAAAGAAGTATGCATGGATCGCAAAGCCTGGCGGTCTGTTCTCTCTGACTACCCCGTCAGGGATACAGCGTGAAGAAAGTTAGTTAGTTAGTTAATAAAACAGAAATTAATTCAGACATCATCTCTAGAAACCGACTATAAGGACGCTTGATAAAAATAAATCCGTTTCTATATATTCTACGCTTTTGACTACAATAACTACTAAGCTCTTACTTATCGATTCCTTTTATTCAAGTGAAAAAAGTCGGCTCTAAATCTTAAAAAAATGATCCTTACTTGTAGGTTGTCCTAGTTGGCACCATCAAGGGGTCTGCTAGGCTTCCTGGAGGAACTGGTCTGGCAATGCCTTCAGGGAACTATTAGGTAATTAAGTAACTATTATCAATATTGTAGGCAAAAACCATTTTTCATGAGGGGAAATATAAAACCATTTCTGAAATATTAAACTTTTAAGTGCTAAGTGTCTAATCGGTTGACTAGTGGAATATAACGAAATTATATAGAAAACTTTCACAGATAGGTAACTTAACAAGTTTACGACTGGTAATTGGGCAACTGGAAAAAAATATTTTGCAAATTATTGAAATAAAAAGAAACAATTGAAAAAATCTAACAAATTAGCATCTATAGAACTTTACAATGCGCGTGGTGCGATACCCACTTGACCGATTTGTTAATATGACTAGCCATTTTCAAGAAATGTGCCTGGTAAGGAGTGTTGACAAGATAAGTCCAACCATCGTCGTTCAAGACCTTGTCCTTTCTCTTTCTTAGAGATGGCTTGCAATATTTAGATAAGAAACGAGATCACATTCCTTATAAAATGAATGGCTACAAGGTATCAAGACCACCTACTGGACTATTAGTCTATAGTCACACAACGGTCCTTATAAATTATGTATTAGTCTATCAGTTTTATTGAATGAACATCTCGATGAATAATTCTACACATGAGGAATGCAATAAAGTATACATAATGATACGCGCTTTCCGGTCTAATGGTAGCGACATTTACAAATGTGGCGTCAATTTCATAGTTAAACTAAGCCATATGTTTTTCGCGATAACCCGTCTAGTTCCAGACCCTGGCTTTATCAAGGAGCACAATATCCTGCGGAATCAGATAAATATTAGGTCAGTGCTTTCAACGTAACAAGTTTTCAAGTATCCAATTCTGTATCCTTTTATATTCCCTAATTTACACATTATATTTAATACAAAATATTATATCGACTTAGTGTGCATGATTCACAATTATGTACAATTATTTAAAATGATTCATGATCGGGTCATTGAGTTGGTAAGGCAACAACAAACGGCAGTTAAGAGTCGGTCGCACCGCGCGTGTGCGCTCGTGTCGCGTCGTCTTGTCTATGAAGATCTAAGTCGCTAAACAAATCTTTTCTAATGTGATACAATGATATCAGATTGGTACCCGTTCGGCTACCATATTGGAATCATGTACACGATAGTAATTTTCTTATTTCAGTTTATTTTTAGTGAGCCGACGTGAATAACGTGCGATTCGTAAATGTCAAAAGTTAATTCAATACCAGTGCGCGTCTCGACAAAGTTGTAGACATGTTTTGTCCGTTCTGTATGAAGATTCTACACGATAAGGCTCATTATTCGTTAACGAGTTTTAACGTAAGTCATGTGGTGGATTGAGTGATACTTTTGACGTTTACGTTTTATAAGTAAGAAAGATAGTGATGACGTGATCTGTGACGCAATTAGACTATTGAATAGCTTCACGCGAATTTGTGTTTACACAGTCCGGGAGTCGCCCTCGATACGCGAGTTACAACCGCTCTGAATAATCACACAAGTTATTTCTGTGCATTTAAAGACGACAGCGTACAATTATTGTTGCAAATATCAGCCGGATTGGCTAAATTTTCTAATACAACATGTGTCTGACATGTAGTGTACTATGTTCTGTGACGTTTTCAGTTGGAGGAGGACCTATTCTCATGCGGGGGAGAGGTCCGCGGTGGTCGAGTGCCGCCTCCTTCCCTGGGTACACCTCCGGATGCGCTAACACCGGTGCAACTACGACGAAGGCATGTAGTCGCTGCTATAATACATAGCGAGAACTCATATGTATCGACCCTACAGAGGCTTATAAATGTAAGTAAAGTCTTAATTCAAATATCTATATATCAAAACCTACCTGCTTGTTGAAGTAAGAATTTTATGTTTTTGTTGTCGTGTCTCTCAAATTAGCTACTTTGCTTACTTGAATATTTTGTTTAAAAAATTCATGTATATATATATATATACCGAAGACTGAAACCAAATGACATCACCCAGTGTAAAGACACTCTGTGTGAGTGACTACATACTCCTTACTTATTGAACTACAAATAAGATGATCTATTAAAGTCAACTCATAAAAACTAAATTAATTTCAATTGCCTTTTATATATAGGGACTGACAGACCTAATAAGGAGCTTGTTATCTCGAGACTGATAATAGTCATTTTCAGGGATAATATACCATGTTTCCGATTGCTATTGTCAATAAAAAAAATCCACAACCGGCAGCACGACTGTCTTCATACCTAGGTATAACCTTCCTTATGATGTAATCTTATGAGTTAATCAGTGTATTGCAATCGATTGCTGGGCATAAACCCGTCGCGTTCAACGTGCTTATTCAAGAAATACCTTAGGAATAGAAATGAGGCATTCGGGTTCATGTAGGACATACTTATGCGTTCACCATAACCAGTTAGACATCCAAACACGTATTGAATTCTATTAAAGTCTTAGTTCCTCTAACTATATCTTCTACCTTTTTCTTTTTCTTTAACAAAGCATTTTAGTTCCTGTCGATTGTAAACCATTATGCATGCAGATCATCAGTCAGATCCAGCTGACTATCGTCCTATCGCTTCTTGCTTTTTGTGGGGTACCACAGGGGTCTGTGTTGTCGCCAACTCTCTTTCTTCTGCATATCAATGATATGTCGTCCCTCGGGAGCATTAAATGCTATGCAGATGATAGCACGTTGCAGGAGAGTTATTCTGCCCGTCCAACGGCGGGACGGGCCGACATTGAGGAAAGAAGATGGCAACTTGTGGCTGATATCGACCGGGATCTGAAAAGCATTTCAAAATGGGGTTCTGAAAACCTGGTAGATTTTAATGCCCGATAATTACATTTTATTTATGATTATATTTATAAAGGCGTGTGCGTTCACGGCTAAAATATCCCCTTTCCTACCTCTACCCTCTCTTCAGAACACTACAATATCAATGAAGGACGATCTAGACATCATCGGCATAGACGTTCGTCATGAGCTCATTAACAAAACCTATATAGCGAGCTGTATTGGGCTAGCCATGTTTTTCAGGACTTCTAGCTTCCGCGAGAAGCTAGAAGGCCTGAAAAACATGGTTCATTTACCCGACAAGGGTTGACAAGCACTTCCATTAAAATGATTTTGACGAGTAGGTACTTATCAACTGTTACAACATATCTCAAATACTTAGATCTTTTATTCATCAGCAAATTATCTACTGCACATACTTACACCCGTATATGGCGCATCATTAAAATATTCTTAACCTTATAAGGAACTTCAATAAATTTCATAAACCATAAAGGCCTTTGTTGTGGTAAACTGGTTAAGGTACTGTCGTCAACATGCATTGATAAAATGCCGGAGAGTCACAAATCATAACATACTGCACATTATTTTTACAGGATTTTCCGAGGACTATCTAAATGTCGTAAATTTCCGAAAAGGAACGACAGAGTGTTCAGACACCCAGTCTAAACACTCGTCAGTAGCCTTCGGTAAACGCAAAAAAATAACCGTTTAAATATTGACTTTGGACAATAGCGTTCTACAGAAATAAGTACTTTGTCAACAAAGGACCTCTCGTTAATACACGTTTATTGCATACAAACCGGTTTCGCTATCAGTGTATCTAGAATCCCATACCCGTAATGTTTGAATAAGTAAACACAGGCTGACATTTCTCATGACTCCGGTGAAATTCGTGATCGAGAAGGAAGCACGTTGAGATTGATGGCATAATAGCCGGCAATTATAATGCGATCATAACGACTATTCCCATTACGCAACCCTCTTGGCAAATAGATGCAAATAGGGTTTTTACAGAGTAGTGAAGGTGTACGAGTCGACAGAGAGCTTAATTAAATTGTAAGTGATTGCAAAACAGTGTGTTAGCACCCGTGTCTGTTTGCTAATGAGATTACTAGTTCTGAAAGTGGTTGAATAAACGATTAACAACTTGAGTTGTGCGACTTTTTTCGACCAGTCAGCATGTGACTACGGTTGGTGAAACTTGCTAGAAGCACCAGAAAATGTATGAACGTCATGCTTAAAATAAGACCGCGGTAATCGCCGTACTAGTAAAAATAATCGTAAAGATACGACTGGTATTGCAAATGGTAATTTGTGCATACATTGAACTTGAAAACATATCATTTAGTTAAGTATCAATTAACTTTTTTTATTTGTTAGTACAAAATAATTATTAAGTTAGATACGAATGTAAACTGTAATATAATGTTATAGCAAATGGTAATTTGTGCATACATTGAACTTGAAAACATATCATTTAGTTTAGCATCAATTACTTTTTTATCTAATAACATAATTAATAAAGAACACCGCGACAATCGCCGTATTAGTAAATATAATTATAAAGTTACGAATGTTTTTGCAAATGGTAATTTGTACATTCATTAAACTTGAAAACATATCATATGTTTAATAACATAATTATTAAAGAAAATCGTATTTCAGATTGTGTGATCTCCATTCCCATTGAAGAGAATTAAGGGTTGTTTCTAAACTATTGCCTAACTTTCTATTGATTTAAGTTGTACGGCATCTATAGCCACATGTAGCATTTACTGTTCTTGCAACTTTCTTTTTTTTTTCTGAAACATTTTGTTATGAATATTATATTATGTCTAAATGCACAAGGAAAAGTTCAGAAACAGACGAGGCATTCGAAAATTTAAAAATCACAACATATACATATTGAAATGTTAACCTGTGTGGCCCACTTTGTTTTGTTTCGCCCACAATTCACATGCTATAGATATTAGCATATTAGGAAGCGGAGCAGTTTGAATGGGTACTATTTGCAAGCCAACTGCGAGGTCGCTTCTATGAGTATGACCACTATTGGGCTGTTTTGAATGTGTCCATTTGCTGCCATGTTGCACTTCTAACGAAACCGTCGACATCATTGTTTTAAATGAATGAATCATGTACGGCATTCGGTGGTCAAACAATTCAGTCACATTGGAAAGTTGCCATTGCAGTTTGCCGGATTCCTTATGAATATATTTTTTGAAATTGTTTTATTGACAAGTGCAAAGAAAGCGGTCATGCTTTGGTATACAAAAGCCTTTTCTAACTTTTCAGAAAGTTCTCCGTAGAACCTCCATGGCTTGAACATATAATAATATCTTAAGGTATTTCTTAGTATCGATGTTATAAAATTTGTAAAACTACAAAAAATCATTGTACAACGTTTTTGGGTTAGGCAATCATTGGGTGGTGATTCTTAGCTATACTATCTGAAAGCGTACAGGGATATTCGCTACTGAAATATCATTATCTCATATTTAGAAACAGCAAAACATGTGACCAAAGGACATTAGTAGTTTTTATCTTTCGATTTCAAGTCACATGGTCGACAATTGAAAGTTTGTTATACGAGGGCGGCACTGAAAATTTCGGGAATCAAGGAAGTGACACAACATTACTATTTTAAAATGTATTTATTGCTTTTCGAAGTATTTTCGAAGTATTACGATGGAACCAATCATTGAAGCAACCATTCCATTCGGAAGTTGGGGTATCCAAAATGGCCGTTTTGTAGGCGTCCACAGCTTCTTCAGGTGATGAAAATCTCTGACCACGCAATTTATTCTTTATTTTAGGGAAAGTATAGAAATCATTAGGGCTTAGGTCGGGGCTGTACGGCGGATGGTCTAATAATTCTGTTTTCTTGCTCTAAAAATTCTTTTGTTCTGTGCGCAGTGTGAGAACTCGCATTGTCGTGATGGAGGATGATGCGGCGGTTGCAGTTCTCTTTACGGAGTTCAGAAACGACCTGTGGCAAACAAATGCTACCATACCATTCTGCATTAACCGTTCTTTGTCCCTCAAGAGGAATAGTCGCAACATGGCCGGTTTTGGAGACAAACGTGGCCACCATTTTCTTTGCAACACTCTGTGAACGAACAATTTTTGTTGGCTTTAACTAATTTTCGAACACCCAAACTCGTGACTGGTTTTTTGTTTCGGGTTCATACGCGTATCCAGGATTCGTCACCTGATACGATGTTGTATACAGCATTTGAGGATCCTGCGTGGAATCTTTCGAGAGTTCTGACGCACCAAGTAACGCGAGCCGCTTTTTGCTCTTCACAGAGCGAATGCGGTATCCATCGGGAAAACAACTTACACCTAATTTTTCATGCAAGATTATTTGTATTTGACTCATGCCAATGTCTAAAGTTGCCTGAATTTCGCGGTATGTCACATGTCGATCTTCCTCGATCAGCTTACGCACAGCATCAACGTTTTCTTGGGTGACTGCAGTTTTTGGACGACCTTGACGGGGATCATCACTGAGCTTGACACGTCCACGTTGAAATTCAGCAAACCAGCGATAAATTGTGGTTTTGGATGGGGCTTCATCACCAAATGCAGTAATCATCCGGTCAACACACTGTTTTTGTGTTAAACCACTTCGAAAGTCATAATAAATCATTGCTCTTGAATTTTCTCGAGTCAATTCCATTTTCTCAACGACTAAACAAGTTTTACAAAACATTGAGGATCTTTTTTTTAAATAAATAAATGGTATTCGATTTTTAAAACCAAGGAGTTTTCAATTAAAAAGATTTTAATATGACAGGAATAGTGGAAATATTCCATTCCCGATACTTTTAGTGCAGCCCTCGTATGTATTTGTCTACATTATTGCATTACTTGCAGAAGGCAAGTAGACTATGAATTAATTGTAACACACTACACTCACTAACGTGCTGCTTCCTATTCTGGTATTTACCCGACTGTTCATAAAATCGAAGATTTTAGTCCTTGTTTAATCCTTGTTTCCTTAAAGACGTCTTTTTTTGAAAGTTATGTTTTTATACATCCTCCTTATAGTTCAGTACATTATTTAGTCAGACAAACTTACCTATTGTGAATAATGCTATTGACCCAACGCTACTAGCTTGACAAATTACTTTGTATCACAACTTTAGTCTATACTACTTGGACATTATTAGGTACTACCCACGCAGACATGTCACTCTACGATTTGTTTGAATCATATTTTATCCTTATTATTCGGTATTGTTTAAGACAATAACCCAAGTGTAACTTATTTATAGGCATCCTTAACCTACAGACTTATACTGTTTCGTACTTTGAAGAACGATGTATGAGCATTATTATAATGATCTTAAGTTACCGCCGATATATTTCAACTGATATTTATTGTACATCAAATACAAGATTATTTTTAACTAACTGATTCCCAAAGCTTCGTAAAGTTTACCCGTACCCGTTTTCCGCAGTGCTAGTAAGTTAGTATGTTATCCTTAAGGGATCGACATATGCCATCGCGGACTTTTTGTATACCTATTTATGATACACAATTCCACCATTATTCTGTTATTTCTCAAAAAGTTTTTGTTGTAAGCTCCCAGACGGTATATTTTATTCGACAACTTAAACAAATATCGTTATAATGTTAGGCAATATACACAAAAACGTAACAAATTATACACTAAAACATTCCTCGAGAACCACTCTATCTATTAGTGAAAACAGCACAAAAATTAGTGCAGTTGTTTTTGAGTTTGTGGCGAACAGACAGACGACAGACATACAGACAGACGCAGCTGAAGTCGTTGCTTTATAATTATGTAGTGATATAAATACCTCTCACAGATTACTTCTGTATTTGACATTGAAGTAATTTATTTGGATTTAATTTGCCTCTTACAGAAATACAAACAAAGACATTGTTCTACGCGTTCCAAAAGACCAAAAGTAAAAACTACGTAAAACTGTGTATTTTTATCTTTACAAATGTAATTTTATTCATGAATTCAATTGTAGAGTGCCACACAAGAAGGTAGCTACGTTTTTTGTGTCAATATGAATAGTTAGAAAATGAAAAGTAGTAGGATTTTTTTTCAGTGTAGTGTACATAAATGGTCTGTCAGAGATAAGAGAATATCACAAACAACCCTGTATTGTTACTAAAAGTACTTCCGGATCTCCACCTGCGTCAAAGTTACTAACGCACCAATTTCCCGTGGGAATAAAGGTTGATTTTTAATTTTTTTATTTTTCGATATATATACGTAATCTTTGAACACTCTCCCAACCTAAAACTATCACTGCCCAAATAATAATTTCAAAACGAACACACTTCCTCATTTATAAACATTGATTGAATAGCACGCTGAAGTTAACTATGATTCGCCATTGGTCTGAGTGGATCCTGCTATACTTGCAACTCTAAATATGGCTTCACCTCTAGACCGGACAGCACTCAGGGAGTTTTATAAGATTCGCCACTGTTCTGTGTAGATCCTTTAATACTTGCATTTGTTATCCGGATGCTCCACCAGTGGATCGAACAGCACTCAGGGAGTTTGTGGTAAGATCCACCACTGGTCCCAATGGTGCCTGTGATATGAACCAGTTATTGAACATGACCTTTTTTTTTTTTCACTTTCATAACAAAGCAAGTATGTCTCAATATTAGATGAATAATAATAAGCCACTTCACGATTAAAAAACACATAAGTATGCCTATACATTTAATTTGGCTAACAATACATAGATACCTCTCTCTCACACACACACACACACACACACACACACACACACACACACACACACACACACACACACATACTAACTTAGTTTTATCACATTCTCCGTTTATAATTTTGCTACTTCTTTGTAATATATGGCTTGCAATGTCCATTTTGGATCTTTATTTGTATTCCTAGGAGAGGGCGTTGATGTCTGCGTCACAGTTTATTACTATTGCCGATATCAACATTCAATTGTGAAATATGTAAAATATGTTTCTGTCCAAATAAACGAATTTGAATTTGAACCTATGTAAGTAAGTTAAGTCATCTTAAATCTAGTATGGTGGACTCACAAAGATGCTGATTGTGTCATTTTAAGATGATTCCAAAATGTTATTTCAGAGAGATACGCTTTAAAGCATGGTTTGAGAAATAACGTAAATAAATCGGAATTAATAATATTTAGGAGTGGCAAAGGTCCTGAGAAGATTTCGCCTATTTCCTTATTAAGTGAACCTAAAAATATTGTAAGTAAAGTCAAGTATTTGGGCCACATCTTATCTGAATCCTTAAGTGACCATGATGATCATGAGATGCAAAGAAGATCATTGACCACAAAAAGTAACTTGCTGACAAGGCGCTTATCAAGAAGCTCTTACCATGTTCAAATTACGTTATTACCGGATAAAGGGCTGAAGCATATTGTAAGACGTTCTACGTCGCCGTCGCCCTCTGGTGTAGTCATACTAAAGCCAACTACAACACCTTGCGGGTGCTATGCTAGGGTTGCCATGGAGGTGTAGTGCGTCTGGCATGTTTGAAGAACATAATGTTAAGAATTTTCATGCATATATGCAAAGTGTTAGAATATCCTTTCATTAAAAAGACTCGAAAATTATACGGACAATATTGTTATTTCGGTATTTCGGTCCCTGTACATCTACAGCAAAAGCTTTACAACTACATGTATGTAGGTGTAAGTACCTAAGCTCTATCGGTCTTATTAATAAAAATGGCTTATTCTTACTTTACTCCACTCTTACTCTTAGACTAGTTACTCCTAGATTAGCCAAGGAGTAACGATGTGTTAACTGCGTTATTAATAAACAGAGAGTAAGGTCCGACTTAAAAAGCATTCCTTACTCCTGTATTAGTGCTTATGTAATGGCAACATTTCAATAATAAACCGAAAATAATCTTATACCCCATTTACACTCTCGCGCGACCCACGAGACGAACTGCGAGACGAGCCGGGAGCCGCCAGTGTAGACGCGTATTTAGGTATGTTTTCATTCAAACTCGCGGCTCGTCTCGTGGCTCATGCGAGAGTGTAAATGGGGCGTAGACAGCTGTCTACGAAATGGGGTATACGAAGAAGTACCAAAAAAGAATGAAGAATTGACCGAACAAAACGTCATTTGAAATTGTCAAAAGTAATTTACTTGACTCATCTTGGACAACATGTTTGTTTATTTTATATCAATGATTTTTGATTAATTTTAAACTGAGCTTTTGAAAGATTACATACATAAAAAAAAAGAACTTGCAAGAAGAATGGAAATGTCAGAAGAGATACGTGCCTCAGAAATGGTAATATTAAAAGGAAAGTAGTACTCGGATACCCAGACGTGCATGTGTAAAACGATTAATGAATCTGTAGGCATCCAAAGAAGTATACATGGATCGCGAAGCCTGATGATTTGTGCTATCTGACTATCCCATTTAAGATACAGCTTGAAGATAAATACATAGAAGTTATAAACTACTCAAATAGAGTATGAATAGGCCGAAAAACAATTAAAAAATCTTAAGTGTTAAAATATAATAATATTTCTTTAATTACATTTTTAATTATTATGTTTATAGCTTATTATTTGGCACCCAACATAACCAAATCAATAAATCATGTCTGTCTCATATCAATCTTTATATATAGCTTATTCCTAATTCCTTACAAACCCTGCCTGCTTGTTTGTATATTATTAATATTGATGGTTGTCTCATGCCGCTTATATCACCTGCATCATCTTGAATCAGTCAAGATACATTTTTTTTGACCTCGCTTACTTAGTGTTCTGTAAACGATCACTGCGCTAAGCAGCTTTCACTATAGCTGGTCCGAGGATGGGTGACCACTTTGGGGTATTTACATTTGCGAGAGTTTCCTTGCTTCGGAAGGCACGTTAAGCGGTATTGGTCCTGGTCGCCAGTAAAATGGCAGTCGTTAAGCCCTGCTGTTGAAAAGTTCAACAGCAGGTCGCTACCCTGCGACTGTCCATTTTCAACACGGCAATTGGTTCACCACCTGTTACTTGGGGCAAAAATGCATACAGTGAAATGTTAGCATATAGTATGCAACTGCCTACTCCTTCGTATGTTAGTTTCATTGAAAAATTATTTATATAATATTCTCTTTTCAATTTATTCTTCTTAAAATAAAATCTAAAATTGTCCTTTGAAAAAAAATACAATTTAATATTTCAAAATATAAATATCATCTGATAGCTTGCTCAATAGCCTTTACACCGTTCTTACTCCGTCGCTAAACTAGGCACACCCTAGGTTTAACTTTTACTCCAAGAGTAGAGTCGGATTAACTTACTCTGTGTTTATTAATAGTAAAATTTGTTACTCCTATCTTAATACTCGGATTATAGATACTCTAGGTTTACTCTATGTTTATTAATAAGGGTGTATATATATAAATATGACATTGCAAATTGATATTTTTAAGGATTTAAATATTAAATTTACTATTATGATACATTTCCGTGCTTCGGAAGGCACGTTAAGCCGTTGGTCCCGATTGCCAGTAAAATGGCAGTCGTTAAGCCTAGTTGAATGCCTTATGGGCGGCATGAAAAATTTCAACAGCAGGTAGCCACAACCTGCGTCTGTCTATTCCAACACGGCAATGGGCTCACCACCTATTACGTGGGACAGGAATCCACACGGTGAAAAGTGGGCATATAATATGCCTCTGCCACCCCTTCGGGGATAAGGCGTGATGGATATTTATTTTATTATTTTATTTATTATGATACAGTTTGACGAATGTGTGGATTTCATTTTGTATAAGTTCTACGGGACTGTTACTAGTTAGGTACTGTGCCTGAAATAAACGATATTTTATTTTATTTATTTATTTATTTAATTTTTCAGATTATGTTGAAGCATTCATCCATAATTTTTTTAATATACTACAATTATCTGATGTTTGCAGCTTCACAATACGTTACCCGCCATTATGTTATATATTTTTTCACGGAACCCTATAAAAATGTTTTTAAAATAAAATACTAAGTTACTGCATGTAACATCAGACAGACGAATAAATAAAAGAAAAATGTAGCCAGTCAAAGTCCCGCTCCAGATGTTTGGGAGATAACACCACTGACAGACAGACAGTCTTTTTAATTATTTTGTTTATACCTTATATATTTACATGCTTTTAGTAAAATGCTGTTAAATGGGCATTACCAACGGAAGACGTATAGAAAGCGAGCGCACCAATTTGAAAAAATCTTATTTTTAACTATCTTCAGACTGGGCTGTACCCTTGGCGGGGTAGTTAGAAAGGGCTTCACGATCTATGCATACTTTTTTCGCTTTCTGCAGACAGAATGGTTTTATACATCCACGTCTGGGTATTCGAATACTTTAATTTCTGATTAAGGAGTAGTATATATGTTGTAGGTGTATGTACGAACTCGTATACATACACTTCCATGATGTCAATTGGTACGTTTTGTTAAGTAGGTACAATATAAAAACCTATAAAATTGGTTAGATTGTTGCTTCAGGTGTGTTTGGTATAGTTATAAAAACGTTACTTTGATCCATTGACAAATCTTAAGTTAGTATCTACATGACTTGCAGGTATACAGATTACATATTGACCTTCAGTCAATAAGTAATCGAAATTGTCTTTATAAGTATGCTTAAAAAAAGACTAAGGCTACCTTAGAACTTACCTATACTATACATTTGAAATGGTAATTTTGGTACAGACAGCTTGAGTACACGCATTGAACGTAATCTATTCTATGAGCAGTTATTCCGTTTAACCTTTAGAAGGAAGCTTACGTAGAAGTAGAGAAGGTCTAGGTTCCAACTCTGAACTGGCGCATTCGGGTTTTGTAAAGTAAAAACAATGTTGCAAAACAATAACCAAATGATATCTTCTCCTAGCAGCGAAATAAATATAGACCCCGGGTTCCAAATCTAGGTAGGGCTTTAAAGTAATGAGAATAGACCTAGGATGAATAAATAAATAAAAAATAAAAACGGTCATATCATATGCAATTTTAATCACAAAGGACGTCTGACAACATACATCTAGACTATCAATCTCAAGATGTATGAAAAAACGTATTCTCCATTTAACTATTTATGTCGCGGAAGCAATCTTCTGAGTTCGCAGTTCTTGTGCTCACACTACTTAATCAACAAAGTCCATGTTAGATCACAATAATTTACATTCAATACCCCCTATATTAAGAAATGACGCAAGTTACGGTAATTTGTTAGTTTTTATGTTGACGTCTCGTTACATCAGCGACAGGCGAGATTAGCATTGCAGTGCTAAGTCTTTTTTTTTGTTTTATTAGTTCTACTCGATGTATGCTATGGTCGTCTTCTTGAATAGCCACTATATAATTGATTTTCAAGTAATTTTAACCTGATGAAGTTATTTCTTTGTCTTGTCAGTCATTGTCTGTCTCCGTGGCATGGTAGTGTATGCGACTGTCGCACTGAGGTCTCGCTTTCGATTCCCGAGTCTGAACAAATATTTGTATAATATGCAAATGTTTGTTTCAGTGTTTCCTATGTATAATATGTATGTTTTTAAAAATATATAGTATATTTATCAGTTTAGATGCCATGCCACAAGCTTGTATTTCCTTTCTTTTTTGGCTAGATGGCGCGCTGTGTAAAAAGATGTCCAAAATATTTAAAAAAGGAAATAGAACTAAACGTTCCCTTCGAAGATTTGAAATAGCATACCTTTATATATATGACTTACTTATATATAGTCGATATGGCTATTAAAACTTTAGCTGCTAATAATTTTTAATTTACAGTAGGTTTCTACTCCGGCAATGGGGTCCTACTGATATCTCGATATCTTTCTATTACTGTCATGAAAATTAATAAACCAAAACGAGCATAAAGTTCCGTTTTTTAGATATAGCTTACTGTCATGAAAACCTATAATTTTATCAATTTGATGCTCTAACCATCTGACTGTACTTAACCCAACGAGGGTGTGATACAAAAATGGTAAGACTTCTATTGGTAGCTGTGTGTAGCTAAGTTAAGTGATTATGTTTTGTCTGACAGACATCTCTGGGCTCGTATCAATTTTCCTTAGGTCGCGCCTACTTATCAAACTTCCGCTGTCATACTTGGAACTCATTATTTTTATCTTATTACTCAACTGGCATCGCTCCTTTCCATTCCCACTTCTCACGGTACCTTGTGTCCGGAGTCTAAACTAAACATTAGATAATAATATCATATCTTCAAAGCGTCAAAGTGAAGAGAATCATTTTGGCTTCGGCAGCTGTCAAAATCTAGTACTAGACACGTATAGTCATGACAATAATTAAACAGAGAGCGATTCTAATTGCCAGTTCCAAGGGCAGCCTACCCTTTATAGAGAAGAATCTGGCAAGAAACTCAATAGATGTTTTTTTTAAATGTAGGTATGGCTTACAATAATTAATTTACATTGTTCTTTAGAGTTATGTGAGAACAGTCGACTAAACTAAGTTTGCCTTAAATTTAAATAATATTATTTGTAATACTTAATATAATTGCTGTAACAGCTGTACCAGTAGCATTTATTTTCTGGAGTTTGCTTCCAGCTTATCGGGCACAGCAGAATGTAGGAAGCATACGTGAATACTTAACGCCTGTATCTATAAAAGAAAATGTTGGCAACAAGTTTATATCTAAATTTAGCTGCCTCATAACGGTAACTAAGTAAGTGTCCCATAGCAGTTTATTCCTTATTCAACTAGACCATATTGTAGAAGTCCAATCACATTTACAGACTGAAACATCATATGAAAAAAAAAGTCCAGATAAAGAAAAACAGCTATATTTTCACGAAAACAATCTATAAAAGGACAAACAAGTATAATGCTACTGTATTATGCATTAAATTACTTCGATTACGTTATGTTACACTCAGGGGCGGACAAATTTTTATTGCTCATGTTTATGTATTAACTTCTACGCGGCATGTGCATAAATAAAAATAAATTAAATAATCATCATGCCTTTGAATCACTGCCTATGACTAAAGCTAGTTTATCATTTTAAGCTCCGTTACGGTCCGGTCCGGTCCGTCCGAACAAGGTCAATTTTTGCTGTTATTTATAATTCTACTAAAAATTATGTATCTTTCTTTTTCTATAAAGAGAGATTTTTATATACTTACCTATTTTATTGAATCTGCCAAAATAACTCCATTTCATGTCTCATGAGCAAAAAACCCGCAAAGTCTTTTTCTTAAAGCGTCATGTTTGTTGTAAAGAATGAGAATGAGATTAACTGGGGGCCGAGTCTGCTATTCCAATCATGTCGAAATAGAATCGAAATCGTAGCTCAATAGAAAACCACCAGTACACGTACGGTACGGTATCAGTTTGTATAGTCTACTCGTACTCCAATTGACTTCTATTGGTCGGCGGATAGAATACTATAAGCACGTACCGCGTGGCCGCTAGTCAATTGCATTTTTGACAGTCTTCTAACATTTGAGCTGCTTGTCAATAGTAGACTCGGCCCCCTGAAGTTGTGTTGCGTTTTTGATGTGTAGAGAGCAGTTTAAACGTAGACATACGTGCAGCTTCATTAGACGCTGATCAAGAATCAAGATCCTTCTAATGTACTTAATGAAAATGCAAATATTTGAAGCCAGTAAAGGCGCGAGCCACTTGCGGGAGTAGTTTGTGCA
Organism: Thumatha senex; assembly: GCA_948477245.1. NCBI lineage: Eukaryota > Metazoa > Arthropoda > Insecta > Lepidoptera > Erebidae > Thumatha > Thumatha senex. The sequence goes on from OX419735.1 coordinate 14,317,452, forward strand.
AGTTTATAGCATGAGCTCAAGCTTTTAGACGGTGGTAGATATATATCTAGAATAAGTAAACCCTGGCTTACGTAAACCCTACGAACAGTGTTATGTTTGCGAATGTTTTCTATGAATATTGATCGTTTACATTTTGATGCAGTCCGAATTCTCGCTTTTTCGCTACGTAGTTAGTAGCTTTTCGCAGACACAGATTTGTATTCCTAGAACCACACACATTCTTTCCACAATTATTTAGACTATGTATAGTTACTTACATAGTGTAGAAAAACAAGTACCAACTAGTAAGACACATTACATATACATACAAGTAACGCTATTATAGTAGCGATGGAATCAGAGGACTTCTAAACCGACACCAGTTTCAAAACTGGAAGTGGTATAAACTTCAAAATCGCTTATGCGTCTATTAATGGTGTACTGAATGCCGCAAACCGTTCATCTCTATCTCTTATGATTACTGAGAAATAGATGGATACAAACAGGCCGACAGACTGGGCCGTTTTATAAGACTATTAATAAACTTTTGGGTTTAGAAATATTATAGTATTACACATGTTCTTTGCCTTCGACGACTTGGCTAATCAAGGATTCAAAGTATTTACCTAACACTTCTACCTAAAAGCAAGTCATTTAAAGGCAGTTTGTTTGTTTCAAGAGAAGATAGATTTTTTATAATAACGGTGACAGTTCTTTGTTTAATACCAGCGACACGACCCGGGTTCGCACGAGTGCAATGTATTGATCTATATCTGAAACTGAATTAAAATCCATTGAGTAGTTTCAAATTTTTCATCATACAAACAGCGGGAGCTACGTTATACCTACTATGTAAAGATTGTTACAAAACAAAAAAAGTAGTGATGTGATTTCAATACTGATTTCTAAATGAACTTTGACAGGACTATAAGAAACCGTTGGAGGAGAGCAGTCCGGCGATCCTGAATGCCAGCAAGATCCACACGTTGTTCCACCGACTACCCGACATTCTGCAATGTCACCTACATTTCCGCACCGCGCTCGCTGACTGCGCGCGCACGTGGGACCGCGATGAAAAAATTGGTGAGTAATGTAATTAACAGAGTAACAACTTCTGTAGAGCTTAAAACCACAGGGCGGAAACTCCATACAATTGATTCGTTTTCAACTCACTCACCTACACTAATAAACAGATTGTTCGAATTAAATATGAATTTGTGCGTGCACATTTTAGGGTATACCTACATATACGACTCACGTTAAATATTCAACTTATACCTTATAAGGGCAATTTCATCGTTTGTTGTTCAATATAGAAATAAATAAATAAATATTGTTGGGACCAAACTAAGCAGAGCTTGTACTATGGTAACCAGATAACTGATAAACGTACTTATATATTTCTAAATACATACATGTTATAGATAAATGACTATTATTGACTGCCTCTGTGGCGCGGTGGGAGTACATCTACGCAAGAGGTCGTGGGTTCCATTCCCACCCAGGATAAAACTTTGTGTGATGAGCACGATGGTTTATTCTGTGTGTTATTTATCTATAATATGTATGTATTTAGAAATATAAGTATGTTTGCATGCACTCGTCACTCGTCATTCGGATGCACTCCCACCGCGCCACAGAGGCAGTCAATACTTGTTTAATTAACAATATATAAAACAGTTTTTAGAGTCATGTTGGTTGTCATAGCAACAGTGGTGTATTTTGCTTGTGTAGTTATTATTACGTAACATGTTATGCAACGCAATGGAAATCACTCTATCAAGCATTTGACTAAAGACACTAAATCTCTAGGGCAGAGAGAGGTGCCTATGAGGAAATTTGGATATGCGGGAGGCGCAGAGTTCCCTAGTATGTAGTTTTCCCTTTTTCTATAGGATTTACACCAGTCGCTTTCCAGGTCTACCGCTTTGCAATGGAGGGAAGAGGCCATATGTTTTTTTCCAAATTTTACAAATTATCTTCTGATTAAGTTCGTTGTGGGTTCCAAGACATTCTAACTTCTCCTGGACTTACCGAGATCGAGCTCAGTGTAACTTTCGTGGTCTTGCTGTATATCCTGGTTTACAGGAGTCACAGTAATGGGAATGCGGGTGGGATTAGTTCCAATGGTATGTACTTTAAATATTAGCTTTGCTTTATCAATCATCATCCAAATCATAACCCCTTAAGTAGGTACCATGGCGATCATTTGGACCGTGAGTCAGCACGCCATGTGGGTGTATCTACAACTATTGAAATGAACAAAAAAATAGAATTAGAAGGTTTCCGTTTAAAAATCACTAGCGCGTTACGTTTACGGTATCTCTGCCTCATTAAGATTATTCAACATGCTTCTCTAAGTTTCGCACATGTTAATATAGTTAGTAATATAGTCATATTAAAATTTGGTATTATAGTGTCCACTTATTTTAGTAGGTACCTAGAATTTGTACAGATGTCTTTGTACGATTAATGGTGTTGCCAGAGAGGCTTTATCGGGCGATGAAGAGTATAAATATCTACTTTTATAAATGTACTAGTTGGCGCCTGCGTCTCTGCACGCGTGGTGAAGTTTTCCCGTTCTCGTTTCCCACAGGAACTTGCTCCCGTGATAAAAAGTAGCCTATGTGTTATTCTGATGTGTAAGCTTTATTATTGTAAAGTTTCATCATAATCCATTCAATTGATTTTGCGTGAAAGAGTAACAAATTTTATTTATAATATTAGTAGGATTATAAAAATATACTATTCGGGAAGATCCCTTAGCAATGTTTACTGAAGATGCGAAAATTGTATGCCATAGTCGTAGTAAGACGATGATATAATCACATAAATAATACAAGAGTTAAAGAATACTCGCAGGAGAAATATAATATCTAACGTGAACCTCTTAAGACGCTGATTGACTAGCAATGCGAGTTCTCGCAGTGCAGTAAGGTCGCACTCATGATGACACATAGACATATCGTCACGCGTTTATCCCCGAAGGGGTAGGTAGAGGCATACTATACGCCCACATTTCACCTTATGCACTTTTTGTCCCACGTAACGGGTGGTGAGCCCATTGCCGTGTGAATTGCCATCTCACAATGCAAGCTATCATTGGTGAAGACACTGTCTGTTTCTACACAAGTAACAAGCCTATATTTACAAAAAAAAATAGTTTGAAGGGGTTCAGCATGTGTTTTAATATCGAACTAGAAAAGTCCAGGGTTAAGATAAGACATGGTAATTTATTTTTGTGATAACATGTGTAGATTGGGTGTTACAAAATAACACAATTAGTTTCAATATGATCTGTCAATTTAGACGTACAAATATTACTAAGCGTGAGTGTATCTGCAGGCATATAATACACATATATTTTTCAGTGAAGTACAAAAAACCATTTATGAGCTTTTTAAAAAAAAAGTTACCGCAAATGAAACAAGTTTCATCAAATTTATACACAATTATGACGCCAAGATTTTGATAATTGCAAAATAATATTGGTTCCATAAATTTGCCTAAACATTCAACACTAATTCAGTTCATAACTATAGTAGAAGTCAAATTATTACAAAGAAATTAGTAGGCATATTCAATCACTACTTTAAACAAAGGCCAAAGACTTTTTTGCCGATGCTAATTATCTTAACCACAAACCAACCACCACAGAGACGGTGGTTATGAGACATTAAATAATTAAAGTACATTGTATACTTGTGGCTTATCATTGTATACAGTACCGTCAACATTATTCAGTATAATTTTATTGTTATTATAAAATTTAAAAATTGAACTACCTAACATTTTACTGGCACTTAAAATTGTCTATACACACAAACACAATATAATAGAACAATAGAAATTTGGAATGCCAATGAACGTGTTTCCCTCCTCTAATAACCCTGGGTTCTTCAAGCGGAGCGTGAAGAGGCACATCATGGTCGCCAACTTGAGAGCCACTGTTAATACTCTTGTGAATTGTGACAGTGGCTTTCAATTCGCTAGATGTCGCCATGGTTTTCCATCAGGCGGGCGGCGCGGCGTCAATTTGGTGAGCTAAGCCTAAAAAAAAAATACGTAGAACGACAGTAAAGGAGGTAAAGAAGGAACAAATTTAACACATTACCTCTATTTCTTCATTTCCTGGGCAAGTTAGATACATAATTAAACCGGACAAGTGCGAGTCTACATCGTTACAATTTAGTCAATCTATACAAATACTTAACAAATGATACATAAAACCTTCCTAATGAATCACTGTATCTATTACATAAACCGCATCAAAGTATGTTGCTTAGTTTTGAAGATCTACATAGGGACCGACAGCGGGAAACGTCTTTGTTTCATAATATGTATTGATTTTATCTGGATATAGTTTGTAAATGTTTTATTTTTACAGGCGAGGTCTTCCTCAGCGCGTTCTCCAAAGCAGTGGTGCTGGATGTTTACTCCGACTTCATTAACAACTTCTCCGTCGCTATGGAGCTGGCCAAAATGGAATCCAAGCGAAAATCAGCTTTGGCAGACTTCTTCAAGGTCAAGCAGATCAGCGCTCACGACCGACTGTCTTTCTTTGGACTGATGGTGAAACCTGTACAACGGTTTCCACAGTTTATTATGTTCCTACAGGTATGTCATGCTCAGTATATCCATCACATGCTAGTGTTACGTACAATCTCCACCACGGAGCCCAAACTCAGCGTTGTATGCTACTACGGCATAGATATGTGGTTTTGACCGTCAAAACTTTAAGGTCACCCATTAAAACTACGCCTCACATTGTTTATTATATGTAGCTCGCCAAAATTACGCCACCCGCCTGATGGAAAGTCATGGCGACGTCTAGAGTATTAAGGGCTACACAGACCACATGACTAATGAAAGCGTAGTTTAAGTAGGCAAGCTCAAGTAGGCAACCCAATAATGTGCCTGTTCACGCTCCGCGTGAAGAACCCGGTATTATTTTAGAGAAAGGAAACACGTGCGCTTGCACAGCTTTCCAAGTTTCGATAGTTCGACAGAGATACGATCTTTTGAATCGTTCCGTTCTAGCGAAAATTCTCTCCACTGTGTGTGTTTGGCACCTCTGAGTTGTTCGGAAACACATAATCTATTGTACCTCCATCGAGTAACACTTTATAAAAAAATAATTGACGAAGAATATTATTTGTCTGAAAGTAGAGTGTAGAAGGAGTCAGGGTTGACCGATACTTATATACGAAGACTACGTGAGCAAATTACCCAAAAACGGAAAGGTCAAAAGTACTCGGATACCCAGACGTTCATGTATAAAATTATGAATGAATCAATGAATGGTTCACGGAACCTGCAGTACTGTCCTCACTGACTACTCCGTCAGGGATACTAAGATATAAGCTATATAGAATATATATAGTCTAGCTAATGAAGAAATTGTTTATTATTATATACCGAAGTTTTGGCAGGCCCACAATCTCAATTATTAATTTAACAGAAAACCAGTTTAGTGATACCGACTGACATGCTAATAAATAACCAATTCACTTTCACTATTCAATAAAATTATTTAATACATAACATTGACATCTATTAAACACCATTGACATTAAATATAAATGTAGGCCTTTACACCCATTAACCTTGTGCTAAGCTTCATTTACTTAATAATTTATACCTCTAATAATTAATTTGGACACGATTCCACTGTGGGCAGACCTGTTACGCACCTATTGCATGCCTTAAAATACTTAGAATATGTTCTTTTGATTTGAAAGAAGGAAGTATGCATGGATCGCGAAGCCTGGCGATCTGTCCTCTCTAAATACCCCGTCAAGGATATAGCGTGAAGATAGATTAAAACGTGCTAACGTATATGAATGAATTTAGAGAATTAGATTAAAATAATCTTTCAGCCTCGAGCAGGAATATAACCCATGATTTCTCCCTTGCTAGGTGAGACGCTTATTGTCCTCGGCATATTAGTTGGTAAGTACGATCGAAACTGACGAATTTATTCCACCTCTTTCTGTCTTAATTCGACGTAAAAATATTTTCTATATATAATATAGTGAGCATACTAATTATTTTTCAAAATGATTATGAAAATGGAAGATTACGAACTGTGTCTGGCAAAAAGCTACCGTGATTTATCCTGTACAATAAATTGTACGATATGCAAGTAAATAAATAGAAAGTGGAAAAACTTAAGACGTAGAAAATAGGTGGAAAAATTCGTTATTTTTGAGTATTCTTGGTAGCGTAGTTGGTTAAGCTGCTCCTCCGGCAAGTGAGAAGGCGCGAGTTCGAGTCCCGATCGACGCTGAAAATTTTTCGCGTATAAATTTATGATATGTGTCTAGAAGCAACCGCTCATTGACTTTTTGCGACCTTATTGCGTTGCTAATGTTCCAGGAAATAGGTCCCAAATTAAAATTCGTGACCGTTGCTTTGTTTAGCACGAAGGTGATGACATCTATTGAAAATCATTGACAATAAATATAATGTTGTGTTCACAACATTAACCTTGCATTAAACTTTATTCAATAAAATGTATTACTATTTAGAAAACGATTCCACTGAACAATATGTTTACAATCTCATAAACTCTTTAAATATATTTTATTTTAATGCCTCTGATTCATATTTTACCACTACATTGGATTCAGTAAATATGAGCGTTTCCTATGTCATGACATGTATGTATTTATAAGTACGTTAATTTAGCTTACTTTGGGCTAGACGGCGTTGTGTAAATAAATTTTCCACAATATTTATATTTATTTATTTCGCATACTATACCATATCTGTACATATGGTATGTTTCTGCAAATACATAATATTGTATTCTACTTGATATTCGAAGTTGCTTAAAGTACGATAAAATTGTTTGCATTCCCATGTAAATATTGGTGATGATAAAATGTTTCAGGATTTGTTAAAACATACACCGCCGGGCCACTCAGACCGCGTTTCCCTCCAACGTGCTTTGACGAGGCTAGAAGCCCTAGCTGATGCTTTGAACGAGAGGAAGCGAGATGCTGAACGGACACAGGTAATAACTTTCATATTATCCACTCTTTTTTTTTACGAGTGTGTAAGGGCTCCACTAAGATCTACGGGGCCTTAGCGACCTCACCTACTAGTGGTGCACCAGCTGACCAAAAGGCGAAGCAACGACGTAGGCGTTCTTATGGGGTTTTTGACGTCAGACGGCAGTCGCTGCCATTAACGCCGAAAAAGAAAAGTCAAACTATAGCTGCTCTTACCAGCTAAACAAAAGTACACTCTAAGCTACAAATCCAGGTAGGGTTTGGAAGCAATTAGGAATACAAAAAAAAACTTCACATGATATTATATACATTCTAAAAAGCGGAATATTGCAAAAATAACATTTAAAAACAAAAATAATTATAGTTGTTTTTTAAAATGGATTTCCGCCATGTAACGCCTGATTCAATTAGTTATTTAAAATTAGGAATACGCTAAGATGACGAAGTTTTATTTATACGAGGAATAAACGCGGTTATTTTAAGATATACCTTTTTGTTGGCTGACGTTTCGATAAGGTTGCTTTCGTTTTTTTTTTATTCTATTGAGATATATAGCCCGCCTGGGGGCCAAGTCTACTAATTCAATCGCGTCAGAGGAGAATAGAAATTGTCGCTCAATAGAGAGACGACAGAAACAAAAAAAACCGTTTTCGTAGTCCACTATTAAAATTGCGCTCCAATAGAATTCTATCAGCCGGCCGAATGTTTATTAACATGTGTAGTGACTGTAAGTAGCTCCTAATGCATTTTTTGGTGGTCTATATTAATATTTTGATAGCTAAAGTCGGCTATTTTGGTTCTATTCTGCAGCTTAAGAAGTGTGATTGTGAAATATATAATAGTTTTAGTAGACTACCTAGTTTTGGAATAATCGCAATAGAACTAGAACGGTTTTCTATATATTTCTATTTTTATTGGACAATAGTAGACTGGGCCCCCTGATCGAAAGTCATCACCGTAGGGTATGGACATTTGTAACAGAGGTGTTACACTCTCGCTGTTGACGCTACTTCCCTGTTCAAATAAATAAAATTAATATTATATAAATTGTCATTTACCACTTTATTAAAAAAATTATATAAATTAATTTAAAAAAAAATGAAGTGTCTTTTTCTAATTCCATCTATTTTAACATATTTTCACTAAATGCATATAGACAGTGCTTACAAACATTGCCTCTGTGGCGCTGTGAGAGTGTATCCGACTGCTACGCATGAGGTCGTGGGTTCGATTCCCACCCACGATAAAACTTTGTGTGATGAGCACAATGGTTTATTCTGTGTCTGGGTGTTATTTATCTATAATATGTATGTATTTAGAAATATATAAGTATGTTTATCAGTTACTTGGTTACCATAGTACAAACTCTGCTTAGTTTGGAATCAGATGGCGTTGTGTGAGTTGTCCCAACGATATTTATTTATTTATTACTAGTTGACGCCCGCGACTTCGCCCGCGTAGAGAAGTTTTCCCATTCCCGTTTCCCACAGGAACATGTTCCCGGAATAAAAAGTAGCCTATGTGTTATTCTGATGTATAAGCTATATTATTGTAAAGTTTCACTAAAATCTATTCAGTAGTTTTTACGTGAAAGAGGAACAAACATACTCACAAACTTTCGCATTTATAATATTATTAAGATTATTTTATTTATTTATTTGCAGGCATTCCGCGCGGCGCTTCGTCGTCTGACGCGAGGTGGAGTTGCAGGCGCAGGAGGCGCGGGTGGAGCGGCTCGCTTCGGAGCCGCCCGTCTCCTCGCGTCTCGCGCCGATAAGAGACATCTGTTGCGGCAGGATGATCTACTGCAGTTGGTGAGTTTGCGATATACTAGACGTCGCACACTGAGACTGCCTCGGTGGCGCAGTGATAGTGTATGCAACTGCCGTGACTGAGGTCCGGGGTCCCATTCCCGGGTCGAAAAAAATATTTGTGTTATGCACAAATGTTTGTTTCGGAGTTTGGGTGTTTCCTATGTATAATATGTATGTATTTAAATAAATAAATAAATATCCATCACGCCTTATCCCCGAAGGGGTGGCAGAGGCATATTATATGCCCACTTTTCACCGTGTGGATTCCTGTCCCACGGTGGTGAGCCCATTGCCGTGTTGAAATAGACAGACGCAGGTTGTGGCTACCTGCTGTTGAAATTTTTTAAGCCGCCTATAAGGCCTTCAACCAGACTTAACTGCCAGTTTACTGGCAACCGGGACCAACGGCTTAACGTGCCTTCCGAAGCACGGAAACGCTCGCAAATGTAAATGCCACAAAGTGGTCACCCATCCGACGACCAAACATAGTGAAAGTTGCGTACCTCAGTGATCGTTTACCGAACACTGAGACCGCGGGGCCACGAGCGCTTCTAAAACCTTTTTTAACTTTGATAGTTCTTTGCGATATATAAAAACTTTTATTGTTTTTTTTTTACGTTTTGTTAGCTGCAGCGTTTCAGAGGTATAGCAGAAAAGGTGCAAATTAGGTTAGGTTTCCAGACGAAACTACTCTGGCATATGATAAACGATAGATTAGGTTATTATTGTTTAATTAAACAAGGAAAGGGAAATACACCCTTTTGTTTGTTTTCAGAGTAAACAGACCAACAAAAAAATATTGTTTGTCTTTTGGCGTTACTTCTTGATATAGGCGAGAAAGTTCATTTTATTTGTCTTTTTGAGCTTAATCTCAAAAAGACCTTTCAGCTAAAACTAGTAATAGAGAACTTCATCTTAGTAAAATATGAATGTATAAAAAGTCTGTATAGCTAAAAATAATATAAATCAACTTAATAAAACGTCATTGTTACAGGAATTCAGCCAATCCGGTGGTTTATCAAAGTGCAAGCCCCGACGGTTGCTTCTACTAAACGACTTAGTAGTTTGCGTGTCCGTCGGGGCTGGCAGCGACGACGCGGAACGACTTGGCCTGAAGTGGGCACATCCCGTCCAAGATGTCGAAGTTCTCGACACTGGCACTTCGCCGACGCTCAGCAGGGTACTGGCACAAGGTAACGTTGAAAAGACTTTTATCTTTTCTCATAGACGTTTACATAATACTTTTTTTTATACCACTGAGGTGGCAGACAAACATACTGCACACCTGATGGAAAGTGGTCACCGTAGCCTATACAGGTTAATGCAGTGGAAATAAAAAGTCTGCGAAGTATATCTGGAGTGAAGATTATGGACAAAGAAAGGAACAGCATGATAATAGAACATTGTGGTATGACAGAAGTTGCAATGGCTAAGATAGAAAAAGGGATACTTAGATGGTTTGGATACGTGGAGAGGATAGATGAAAATAGGCTGACGAAGCAGATTTATGTGGCGAGTGTGAATAGGCATGTAGGGGCCGACCTCGGCGTACGTATGTTTGAGAAAAGACCAGATCAAGAGTGCCTGGCGGGTGTGTATGAAAACATTTATGAGAGAAAGAGAAGGGAAACTTGTATGCCAAGATGGTAGTAAATACAACAATGTCGAGATTAAAAAACCAAACGAAAACTGCTTCTAGTACCGCAAAACCCAGAATAGGTACTCTGCGCTCGAATTCTGTAGTCCTAAGATAAAAGCACGAAAAAGCTAAATGCATGACTTCCTTAGCCATTCACGAACGTTTGAGAAAAAGTACCATTCGTCAACTTGAACTTTTTAAGTTAAGTTTAAGTTTACCATTCGTCAACAACCAACAAAGCTGCCATTCGTCTAAAAGTTTTTCACTTACATTATCACGGTAACATTGTACTCCCCCCTGTCGAACTCAAGAGGCCTGTTTGTAGTTACTTCCCACTAGAAAATTACTATCATTATAGATTTATTGTGAGAATTTTTTACACAACGCCATCTAGCCCTAGTATAGGTAATATAACCTTGAGGCATTGGATCTAGACAACTGATACATACATACATATTATCACGCCTTTATCCCCGAAGGGGCAGGCAGATGCATATTAAACGCCCACATTTCACCGTTTGCATTTTTGTCCAACGTAAAAGGTGGTGAGCCCATTGCCGTGTTGAAATGGACAGGAGCAGGCTGCGGCGACCCGCTGTTGAAATTTTTTAAGCCGTCCATAAGGCCTTCAACTTGGCTTAACGACTACCATTTTATTGGCAACCGGGACCAACGGCTTAACGTGCCTTCCGAAGCACGGAACTGGGGTGGGTCTGAAGGGCCGACTTTATTTAAAAAAAAAAAAATTATGTCTATTTTAGATGTTAAATTTGGAAGAAATTTTGAACCCGTTGCCTTTTTAGTGAGGTAGTATCAAAAACGCTAAAAGGTCTCATGTGCTAAACACTAAGGAGCACGACCAATTAAAGTCCTGGTAGTCTCGGACTGATAAACATACTTATATATATATTTCTTAATGCATACATATTATACATAGCAAACACTTAGGTCCGTATTCCAGAACGTTTCTTAGGGCCGTATTTTAGAACCTTACTCAATACTCAAGAAAAGCTTGAGGCTAGTTTTGCCATATAAATACTATTCTCAAGTGTTTCTTGAGTATTGAGTAACGTTCTTAAATACGGCCCTTAATACTCAATCAACGCTTGAGACTAGATTTTGCCTTATAAAATCTACTCTCAAGTGTTTCTTGAGTATTGATAAACGTTCTGGAATACGGCCCACAAACTCCGAAACAAACATTTACGGATCACACAAAGATTTGTCCAACCCGGGAATTAAACCCGTGACCTCAGCGCTCAGCAGTCGCATGCACTACCACACGCCACCGAGGCGAGTTCAATCGTCTTGACTGAAGTTAACATTTATTTTTACAAAACTTAATGATTATTTTACGCAATTAAATAAATGTTGTGAGATACCTACTTTTCACACAGCACTCTCTAGTCCAAACTAAGCTATAAGCTTGTGCTATGTGATCTAGATAACTTGATAAACATACTAATATATTTCTAAATACATGTATGTATTTAGAAATATATTATTTAGGTATAATATATATTTCAACAGCAGGTAGCCACAACCTGCGTCTGTCTATTTCAACACGGCAATGGGCTCACGTGGGACAGGAATCCACACGGTGAAATGTGGGCATATAATATGCCTCTGCCACCCCTTCGGGGATAAGGCATGATGGATATTTATTTTTTTATTTTATGTATATATTATACCTAAACATATATTCTACAAGATTTTTTTTCCAATTTACCAGGCATGAATCGCAGCGGCAGTCTCCGTTCAAATTCCAGCGGCGCGACAAACACATCGACAGGCGATTCGCTTTGCAATGAAATGTCGGCGCTAATGCACGACTACGAGACAGTATCGCGAATGGCTGACCTCGCTGCCTCTTTGCGAATGCCTTACCCTGAACTGGCGCCTGAAACCTTTAGGGCACTCCTTCAGAATATACAGAGAAGTATACAGGTATGTACTTAGTCTTCTACAATAAAATTAAGATCAAAACTTGTTTAGAGAAACAGTTTTCTATTTTTATTCTATTTTACATTGTACACGGCAATGGGCTCGCCACCTGTTACGTGGGACAAAAATGCATACCTTGAAATGTGGGGTATAGTATGCCTCTACCTACCCCTTCGGGGATAAAGCAGTGACCATATGTATGTAAAGAATTTACGAGATCTGAATCGACACAAATTTGCTTCTATATTGCGTCAAAAGTGATATTGCCCGTCCTGAAATGACATTTAGTGCATTAGCACATAGCGGACAAGACTAAAATAATAGTTCTAAAGTTATGTGTTGTACATTTAGTTAAAATACTAAATAGAGCAATGAATGTAGCGTGAGTCCCGCGCCTGATGACCCAATCTTGAGTAGATAGAAATCATACAGAAGTATTTTTGAGAGAGATTCAGCAGTGAGCCTCCGTTGACTGAAATGGTAATGATTAGACGACAATGACGTTAAACTAGTTTATACTGAAACACTTGTAGCTCGTACTGAGTTATCTGTAAACGATTACTACATTAACCACCTTTCGCTGTGTCTGGTCGCTGGTCTTTAGATGGGTGACCTGTTTATTGCATTTCCATTTACGAACGTTTTCGTGGCAGAAAAAGGCATGTGAAACTGCCAGTCCCTGTTGTTAGCAACATGACAGTCGTTAATCCACGATCGACACAAAATGTGTCTGCCCATTTTAAAACGGCAATGTTTTTACAGCTTAATGTGGGTATAGTGTGCCTCTGGGTACCACTTCGGACATACAGGCTTCACTAAATATATATTATACAGAGTCTTGAACAAAAACACTTGTACTGTTCCACTTATTTTTTATATTAACCTGACCGGTTTCGCCTTGCGGCATTTTCAAAGGTTAACACATGTTTTATGTATTTCGAATGTCATTGAATACAATATATGAATAACTTCATATATTGTATTTAATGACACTGCGCATAAAATGCCAATGACATCCGAATTCCTTCATTGGAACAGTACAAGTGTTTTTGTTCAAGATGTGTAGCGAGTTCCCCCAAGTACCATCAATCAACATTGTAAACAGTCATTATACTGAGTATTTCTTATTAACCATGAACCATTTATACAAACAGAAAAAAGATGACGAAATGGCGTGGGTGGACTCATGCTGCCTTCAATTGACGATCCGGGGTCGCGAGGAACCCCTGACATTCCGTGCCAGCGAGCCGGGAGCCCGTCTGGCATGGGCTACAGAGCTAAGACTGGCTCAGTTAGCTCAAGCTTCGGCCAACTCGCCGGCATGGAGGCTACCCGCCTTACCGGCATTGCATGCACCTGCGCATAAAATGCCGTTATTCGTGACCGCGTCGCCTGTGTATTCGTCAAGGCAACTCACTGAGGTACGTATCATATCCTACTAATATTATAAATGCGAAAGTTTGAAAGAACGGATGTTTGTTACTCTTTAACGTAAAAACTACTAAATGGATTTTAATGAAACTTAACAAAAATATAGCTTATACATCAGAATAACACATAGGATACTTTTTATCCCGGGAACAAGTTCCTGTGGTAATCGGGAACAGGAAAACATCTCTAAGTGGGTGAAACCACGGGCTACTTGTAGATAATAATATTTAAAAAAAAAACTCGAAAAATATTTTTAACTGTGAAATTAACTTTGCCTGTAAGAGATTGCTCTTTAGTGATAAGGCCGCCCTTTGTACATTTATGAAACTAATCTCTTTATGTGAGTGTTTTATATATTTGTGTGCAATAAAGTTTATTCTATTATATTTATCCGAAGCGCTCGTGGCCCTGTGTTCTGTAAACGATCACTGCGTTAAGCAACTTTCACTATGGCTGGTCCTCGGATGGGTGACCACTTTGTGGCATTAATATTTGCGAGCATTTCCGTGCTTCGCAAGGCACGTTAAGCTGTTGGTCCCGGTTGCCAGTAACATGGCAGTCGTTAAGTCAAATTGAAGGTCTTATGGGCGGCTTAAAAAAGTCTACAACGGGTAGCCACAACCTGCGTCTGTCTATTTCAACACGGCAATTGGCTCACCACCTATTACGTGGGACACGATTATACATGGTGAAAAGTGGGCAAACAATATATATGCCTCTGCTACCCCTTCGGGGATAGGGTGTGATAGAAAAATAAATAAATAAATAAATATAATTTTTTTTTAAATAAATAGGAAATATTATTTTTTTAAAAAGGGGGTAATACTGCGGGGAGACGACTGCTGCGCATAACGGGTGCTTGCGCCTCTGTATATAAAACTCCTGCGTCAGCAGTGTTTCCTTACAATACAATAAATCGAAAAATATTTTTAAACTGTAAAAATATCCAGGTGCGTTGTGGTTGCTTCTACACGGCATGTGGCGGCGGTAAAGGCGCTTCCTTACGACGAGCTCGGTCACTACTGTGGGTCAGCGCGGGCGGAGCCACTGACAGCCACGTGGCCGTGCTGACCCACCGGGCCGCTAAGCTCAAGACCCTAGTCACTCTCGACCTGCCTGACACCAAGGTAACCTAACTACACTCTACCATAATCTCTATCATAATCTAGTTCGATCGTTCGTTATCATTGGGACAACTCACACAACGCCATCTGATTCCAAACTAAGCAGAGCTTGTACTATGGTAACCAAATAACTGATAATCTTACTTATATATTTCTAATATGTAACTTTAATATTAATAGAAATTTATAAGAATACAATTGATCAAATACATTATTATTATACTAAAATATATTATTATAAGGAGTCCCTTTAGGCAAGGTTCCGAATTTACTGGCAGCGTTCCCCTTTGGATAGCTAGACTAATTCTTTGTCTGAGGTAGCTGCCAGCTCTTCGGTTTCCTGTGATGTCAACTAACCTTTTTGCTATTTTCTTAAAAAGCCTTATAGCCAGAAGGCTCACTACCATAATCTATCAAATCATAATTAGAAAATTAAATACATATTTTAAATAAATGGCACCCAGACATAGAATAAACCATCTTGCTCATCACACAAAGTTTTATCCTGGGTGGGAATCTAACCCACGACCTCTTGCGTAGCAGTCGGATACACTCCCACCGCGCCGCAGAGGCAGTCATATCTCTACTAATATTCTGACATCGGTCTCGTGCTCCTACTAAATTTTACGACCTGTAGGAGCACGAGGGCATAAATGTCCTATAGATACAAGTACTGTAAACTCGATAAATTTTTAAAGCAATTATTATGCTAAATTACTCACAAATGTTTAATAAAGTGGTAATAGACAATTCGATTCGAGACAGGGATTGTACCCGTGACCTTTGCCTAACCAGGGCAATGTTCTAGCCACTGAACTACCCGAACCGTATTGAATCAAGTTGAAATACTCCACCATATTTTAATCGCCATTTCAATTGTCTTTTTCCACTTTATTAAAAAAATATGAGAAATCTCTACTAATATTCTGACATCGGTCTCGTACTCCTACTAAATTTTACTATTTTAATACCCTTTTATACATTTATGCCTATAAATGTACTACACACTATTATTCACAGTACTTTTTATCTGGTGGGCAGGTGACAAGTTCTTGTGGGAACGGGTATGGGAAACTTCTCCACACGGTCAAATCCGAGACGTCAAGTCAGGGACGCTCTAAATATTCATATTTATATTTATTTATTATTATATTCATTTATTATAATATATTTATTTATATTTATTATTCAATATTCATATTAATTTCTTACAATGCTCTATATTTTCAAAAGCTATTATAAAAAATAATGGTGATAAAAATTTGGTCAATCCCTTTTGCTCACACTAAGTACTTCCATTTTCCTTTAGCTCTCAAGTAGCCGCGTATCATCAAGATGCTATCGTTCTTTGCAGGTTACCTCAATGGAATACGCTCGTGGCTTGCGACAAGTCACGACGCTATCCGGAGACACCGTTTGGCTCGGCACAGAAGATAGGAAAATTATTATCTTCTCAGCAGTTGAACCAGAGAAACAGGAGAAATTAACCGAAGTGCCCACAATAGCTTCAATAACCCAAATTCGATACCACTGCGACGCCATGTTTGTGGGGCTATCAAACGGTCGCGTATCAGTGTACAGGAGAAACCATGATGACTCTTGGGCCCTTCAGGAGCCCCTCGCGATAGAATTAGGAGATAAACCAGTCCATTGCGTTCTTCCAGTTGATGGTATTATCTACGCGACTTGCGCACGACGCGTTTTCGCAATAAACGCTCTTACAGCTGAAATCATGCGTATATTAGAACTAAAAGGCGATGGCGATAGATCGGTTAAGTTTCTAGCTCACTCCGGAGTAGGTCTCTGGACTGCGTTTTCAGATTCAACAT
The DNA here is from genome assembly GCA_948477245.1 of Thumatha senex. Taxonomy (NCBI): domain Eukaryota; kingdom Metazoa; phylum Arthropoda; class Insecta; order Lepidoptera; family Erebidae; genus Thumatha; species Thumatha senex. The sequence goes on from OX419735.1 coordinate 14,334,228, forward strand.
ACGTGAGCTTATATCACGCTGAGAATTTTGAACACTTGCAGAATATTGACATAGCCGCTGACGTGGCCAAGACTATAGGAGCAAGGGAAGGTAGTAAACCGGCTTACATATCCGCGTTGATGGCCGGTCAAGGCTTGCTATGGGTGGGAACGACCGCGGGTATAACGGTGACCGTTCCACTACCGAAACTAGAAGGTCTTCCATTGATCGGTGGACATATTGCTGCGTCGTATCACGCGCATGCGGGACCGGTTTCGTTTTTGCTGCCGCTCGTACCCGAAAATAGAGACGTAGATGTTAATACGGTACGTCGGAATCTCTCAAATGCTCGCGCCCTCGCAGTGACTGATACTCTACAAGAATTTAAGGAAGAGGACGGGAGAGAAGACAGCGAGAAACCTAAACTCGAAAGGCGAGCGTCGGAAGACGCAAGTCCGTATCGACCTCAACGCGTTCAATCCGCTGTAGTCCGAAGGAAAAAACCGGGAGACGTTCGACTGAGTAAAACTTTACCGAAATGCGCGAACTTAAACGCCTGCGACGTGTACGGATTGTACGGAAATCTGATGTTCGTAAAAGACTGCGTAGGAGAGGCGGATGTAAACGGATCTGGAGGCGAGGCTTTACGGCGAAGTGATCCCGAGTTGGCTGCGATTCCTTTCCGAGTCAGCACACTCGATAGAAGGTTACGAATGAGGGCAGGACGACCACGTTCCCTTGACTTATCTAGTTGGTCAGTAGATTCACGTGCCTCTAGTCTCTGCACTTCATCAGGAAGCGAGGAATCTATGGCACTTCGTGGTGTCTCAAGAACGAGTTCAGGCGCTTCTGGTGCAGCCGCTCTCGCTCCGGTCGCGGCTTCGACTCCCGATTCGAGTTCGGGTAAATCGAGTAGTTCCGAACGTTCTTCCAGAACTGAAGTTACTGGGGTGGAAGTGAGGTCACACGCGAGGAATGGGGCTAGAAGCTTACGCGGGGCTGATTATGTAGTAGGTGAAAGTAATGCGAGGCGTTCTGTGTTGACTGTAGTAGGCGGAAGGGGTTATGTCGACTGGAGGCAAACGGCTGATGCTTCCGAAAGACCCGCACCTGCCGCTGATCCTAACCCAAAAGACGCACATCTCGTTCTATTTGAGATGCGATTGTGACCTCCAGTAGACGAAATCCCTGAATATTTTCTGCGCAAACGACTAAACGGATGTCGTGTTTCCGGTCTGCGATTGACGTGTCATATTAATATTGGCCTGTATATAACAATTCTAGTGCTTAGCCTTTAATTATATGTAAATTACTTATAAGCTGTACGTAGAACAGTATCGCGTCCGTTTCCGATGTTGCCTTAAAGTTACGATTATTGCATACGTAAACTATGCTACTTGTGAAGTTTTTTTATATAAATTATGCGAAGCTTTAAATTATTGTTTTTTTAAAGTTGGGGCCACGTTCCGCTGGCTCGACGTTTACATGGGTTTTTAACTTAAGCAAGTGGTGCGTTATTAATGTGATCTATTAAATGTTATTATTAATCGTAAATGTTATGAAATGGGTGCGTTGTATTTAAATGTATATAATTAACATTCTCGTGATGATAGTGCCTCTTTATTCATTGAAGTTTTTTTAGAATTAAATTAATTTACCGATCAACAAAATGTAATTATTTAAATCATTGTCACCAACGTTGAATTTAACATTTATGTACAACATTGTATTATATTAATCTCAACTCGAACGATTTAATTACATGGAATTAAGTGACCAAAGTTGTTAACTAACACCGGGGAATGTTTGTAATCTCATGTTCAAATTAAAATAAATGTATAATTTAAGATTTTTTAAAATAAAACAATTTTCACAAAGTAAAACAAAATTATAAACTTCAAAAAAAATCCATTTATTTTTGTTTTCATATGTAATACAAAATAACAACAATAGCATTAGTGCTATTGTAAATGTATTGGCATTATATGAAATTCCAGTAAAATTAATTAGTGTTCTTTTTTTAACATTACTAATTATATTTTTAGTTATCGATATATGTAGAGGTTGCATAACGATTAACTTAGCGTATAATCTCGGTGGCCTTAATACAATTGAAAATTTCCAATGTATAATTTGTATAGCATTTTTTAAGCTTTATTTTTAGACATATTGATGTCGCTGTAAGAATTAGACTGATTTAGCTAAGCGTTAAACGAGTACTGTTAATGGAAGTTTAGTGAATAAGAATGAAACGACGTTTTAAAACCTCTGTGTCACTCAACACAAACTCGAACGAAAGTTTTCAAGTTTGATTATGTCGATCAATTTGTTGATATATATTTTATATATATTATATTTCATACAATATGTTAATATACCGTTTAAAGATTTACTCATGTTTTTCGATTGTAGTTACAAAAGTAATAGTTGGTGTTCTATTGTGACGTATGTTTTCGGTCAGTACTCTCACGAATCATGGATTTGTTTCAGACGCCCAAAGAATTTGCTATTAAGTCAACGTTTGTAGAGCTTTCAAAAGAAAATTATATGTGCCAAAATGTATGATAACAGGCAAATAATATGTCTACTTATAATTTTGTGTACATATTTGTCAAAGATATATTCGTATATGACGCCCTTTTCTTTATCTCGTGTAGTATATAATGTAAAATAAACGTTTTATTAGTACTACGTAAAGATATGAAATGCCTCAGAGAAATACTGTAAATATCTAAGAGAAATACGAAACAAATCTCGAATAAACTCACAGAATCTTGTTTTTTTGTTTACCTACATAATTGTCTATCAGGTATTATTTATGCTGCTAAACGTCACAAGTGTAATTTTGTGTAAATAAATTTTAAGTTTATACATATAAACACTGTATATGTTGTTTTTTTTACTAGCTTTCACCTACCAAACCGCTAATGTTGGGGGGTAGTTGTACGTCCGGGAAGATGGGCATAAGCAACATATTTAGTTATTAACTATTAAATTTATTAAAATTTTCATTTTTTGTAGATATTAACAGCTGACCTAGGTCTGGTAATGATAGGTGGTGAGTAGGTAGTAGGTAGCATTGGAACATGAGCTTTGAAGAGTTTCTAGTCAGTACAGAGATTTAAACATTTTACCTAGACTACAGCTATTGGATGTATAAGGGAAATGGCCTCCCCTGAAACATTACCACTGTTACAGGGTATACACCACTAGGGTATGATTGGTCAAGCTTGAAAATTGTTTCAACTCTTCAAGCAAGATATTTTTTTTCAACAAAAAACTTGTACTCTTCCACTTATTTATTATTTTAACCTGACCGGTTTCGCCTTACGGCATTTTCAAAGGTTAGCATATATTTAATGTATTTCGGATGTCATTGAATACAATATATGAAGTTATAACAACAATTGTGTAGCAAGTTCCACCAAGTGCCATCAATCAACAGTGTAAATACAGTCTTTAAGCAAGCTTTTCACACATTTTTGTTAAAATTCGTCAAACACTAATAAAGTTTAGTTTCGTCAAGACTGCATAGACAGTGTATTAATACCGCTTAATTTTCCTCTAGACGTATATTAGAAAAGAAATCAAATCACATCATATTTTTAAGGTAAACTTTATTGAGTTGTTTATGTTGGTCCTAGATTTGATGCGTAATGATTCGTAAATGTTTCAGGTTTGATCTGACAAGTTATGGTATACCTGAAACAGACAATATAGTATTTACTTAACGTAGGATGTGCATATCGTAAGACTCCTTGTAGGAAAGCGATTCCGCTAACTCAGTGTTCTAATCACCTAGTTAAGCGTTTTACATTGTGGCCTGTCCCGAGATGGGTGACCGCTTTAAGCATTTGCGGGCGTTTTTGTGCTTCGCAAGTAACGTGACATATGTCACTGTTAAGTCAAATGGACGGCTTGAAAAAAATTCAGTTGCTGTAACCACAACCCGCGCATTCATTTCAACACGACAATAAGATCGCCATAGACGGTGTTCACCCTCACATTTTGCGTCCGGAGCGCACGCATACTGTTAGATCCGATAGAGGCTTTATTCCTCGAACGCTTAGATTGTGGAATGAACTCCCTGCCTGGGTTTTCCCGAACGTCTACAGTATGGGGTTCTTCAAAAGGGGTCTTAGAAGGTTTATAAAGGGTCAGCAGCGCGAGTGCTGCACCTCCGGTGTTACAAACGTCTATAGGATACGGTGACCACTTTCCATCAGGTGGGCCGTATGGTTGTCTGCCACATCAGTGGTATAAAAAAAAAGCTCGCCACTTGACACTAATGTGGAACAAAAATAATGGTGAAATGTGGACGTGGAGTTAAACTCTGCCTACCCATTTGGGAATAAAGGCTTGACTATATGTATGTATAATTCCACATAAGGCTGGATTTTTATAACATCACTCATTGTTATTACACATACCCCGGCAATCACGAGTCTGTCAGATCACTTAAGTTTTAGAAGAATCTTACTCAATCTCCAAATGCTACTTACGGTTTCGCCGCTTGCATTCTTTTAAAGCCTCGTTGAACTCCATACATTCTTGCAAGTTTTCATGGTTTGTGGCACAAGCCAAGAATTGCGATATTTCAAATGCACAAGGTCCACTAGGCTCTTGACTGAAATTATAGTTTTGTGGCAGCGCTTGTTCTACTTCGTGTCGATGGCCTCCGAATAATCCTGATATTGCACTACCTGCCATGTGCCCCTATCGATGAAATGAATTGGTTGAAAAATAGGTTTGAAGTCGTAGGTATAGATAAAATGCCCAATGTGTGCATCTTAACAATTGAGAGCGCCGCTGACTTATCTTCGCCCAAGGCTACCTGCCTTCATGAACGGGGGCCTGAGGACGGCGGATGGGCTGCTCGCTGTTCTTACAGAAGTAGGCCCTAGACGGTGGCGTACCGTGAGAGCTACACGCACGCCTTTCACTTCCCCAAAGCAGTGCGATAACACTTGAACTCCCCCTAAGAAGCGGGACAACACCCAATCCCCCTAAAAGAAGCGAATACTGATGAGAGGCCTACGGTGGCGGACAAAGTCTGTTGAGAGCCCTGGGGTATCCTTCAGAGGGTCGCCTGGGACTCCCGGCCATACGTAGACAGAAGGGTACCTTGTGGTTAAAAAATGGGTAGGGTCCGGCATAGCATCCATGAGGATTTCCATACGTAAAAAATGCTATTGAAATTAGTAAAGAAATTTAATTAGAAGCACCACCAAGGACTCAAAGAAACCCTAAAAGTATACTACATTATTTCGCTATTACTTAAAAATACCTGCTGACGGACGGACGTACCTATAACTTCATAGTTGATACTTTTGAAGAAGTCTATAGTTTCCTAGTTTAAGATTAGAGCCACCTTTTTATTAGGCAAGAAATTATTCATAAGTACTTAATTCCTACAGGTAATTTTAGTAAGATAGATTTATAGGTACCACTGTGCTGCCCACAGCAACGCCTCCAGCCACTGCAGCGGCGTCTTTGAATACGGATCTCCCATGACCGGGTGTAGTGGTCATAGGGGGATGCGCCGGCGGTGAATGGTAACCGCTCTGGGGATACCGTGGCGACGGTGCTTTACCCCCGCTGTTGAAAGTTGAATAATATATTGGTTGAATCGTATGCAAACAAATCACTTTAACTGAGCGGGAATGGACACTCTTGTTCTCTTTAAGACAGATTTACTTTAAAGTTGAAGTTACCAACAAGATTCATGATTAGTTCTGCTGGGTACATAATTAGCGAAAAATATGGCTTTTATTCTTCGGTTTATTTATAAATTTAAACACTAAATTGTATATGTATACTCCAATAAGACATCGTCAAAATTTTTGAGGAAAATACTATGTAATTAATTCACTAACGCTAATTACTTATTTAGCTTAGTTAGCTACTTAGTTAATTAAGTAGGCACTACCCTTAAACGCGTGAAGTAGGAATATGTTCAGATTATTACAGTAAAGAGAAATAAAAGATAACAATTTGTTTTACGATTTTTATTAATATTTTCAGTAAACTTTTATAAAAGCATTGCCCAACATCGGTTATTGGCTATGTATTTGTATGTACCTATTGTTTCTGGTTGCAGGCCTATCTAGGAATGAATCAGGGTATATCTGAAACAAAAGACGAAAATTAACTGTTTTGGTATAGGTATATAGATTTCTCATCAAATAGCCTATACCAATACAGAAGTGCTACAAACGGTCTTCTGCTTTCAGCACCCAATCCGTAACCTCCTCCTGCCTATTCTCTGATCACTGGGAGGCTCCCTATGTTTGCCCAGTCACTGTATCAAGTCTAGAACTTGTTTGAAAATAAAATATTTTAAATTCGGCAACGTAGAAGACACTACCCTGCTCTGTATCAGGTTCCATTTAACTGCGTTAACTAAATCTATTGTTTTCCCAGTTGCTTTCAAATCCTATATTTTGGATTTGGACCTGCAGTTCACTTTTATTGGACTGCTAAGGGCAGCTCGGCGTTTTATTTTCGGCATTGTCCCCCGTTGTAGGTTGGGCCCCGGAGATCATCAAGGGAAACCACACACACATGTTCAACTAAATCTATCTTAGTTTATGTGAAGCTTGCTAAGCTCAAGGAATCAAAATTCTAATTAGGTAAGTCGGTACCTACCATATTGTTGAGCTTAAATACCTATTTGGTAAATATAATAATTTATTTTTTAATTGTATACTCTTAGAATTTCGAGTAAATGTAAGTTAATTTAAGTATATGTATGTACTTAAGTAACAGGTAGAAAGATAGAACATACGGTTGCGTCGTTTACATTCAAGAAGGGCCTCTTTGAAAGCTGCACAGTCTTCCATATTATCACGATTTGTAGCGCAACTTAGGAATTGTGATATTTCGTATGCGCAGGGGCCACTTGGCTCTTGATTATAGTTGTAATTAGGAGGTAATACTTGTTCTACTTGGTGTCTTCTACCGCCTCCAAACAAACCGGTTATTGCTTCACCAGCCACATGTCCCTAAAAACGTAAAAGTAATTCCAGTAGGTAAAGCTATTGCTGCTTTGCACATGGTACCATGTACACAATAAAAATTATTCTTATTGTCTACAGTAACGCTAGGCAATAGAAAGTGCCTTGTAAGACCAACAGAAAACAAACTAACCAAACTATTATAGCTAAAACTTAGGTACATTCAGATCCCATAAAGAGGTTTCCATCAAGTTCGCATGAAACCTACAAGAAGTGCATAACTGCATACTAAGAGATGGAGCTCTGACCAATCACTCAGGGATTCTGAGGTCAAATGATAGTCGCGTCCAGTCAAGAGGCTGCCATAGCTTCACCTAGAAGTCGACCAATGCAAACCAGGCCCAAGGACAAAATTTTAGATGAAATAAACTTGTATATTTATTGTATCTTTACCAGCATATACCTACCTATTAAATACATTATATATAATATGACAAAAATTTAAGTATCTGTTTATAATTCCAAAGTAATAGCTTTTCTCTAAATCTATATGAAAGTAAATAGGTAGGTACCTACAGTACTGGTATTAAAAAAATAAATTTCTGTTTGCCTGGACCGATTTTAACGGGACTTTCGCTGGCAGATAGCTTTTATAAGGAGTAACCTAGGCTACCTCCTAAGCTGTGCATTCCATACAACCTAGGCCATTCCCACGGGACCGACTACGCGGGTGAAAATCACTAGGAGTCCTTTAGCCTATAAATAAAATTAGTATACAAAAGCTAGTTCAACTCATATCAGCAAAGAAGAGAAGCTGCCACTGTTGTAGGTAGGTATAATTGATAAGAAAGTAAATATTGTCACGTCTTTATATGCATACATACATACATATCATCACGCCTGTTTCCCATCGGGGTAGGCAGAGACTATGGCTTTCCACTTGCTACGATTCTGGCATACAACTTTCGCTTCGTCAACTTTCATAATTGTTTTCATACACGCTCGCCGATTAAGGGTACTCTTGACCTGGCCTTTTGTCAAAAAATCTTCAATTTGATCGGTATATGTACGTCGAGGTCGACCCATACCAGTTTGCCCATTTACTCTCACCGCATAAATTTTTTTCGTCAGTCTATTTTCATCCATCCTCTCCACGTGTCCAAACCATCTAAGCATACCTTTTTCTATCTTAGTCACTACGTCTTCTGTCATACCGCAATGTTCCTTTATCACGCTGTTGTTTTCTTTATCTATCAATTTCACTCCAGCTATACTTCTCAGACTCCTCATTTCTACTGCATTAATTTTACTCCTATGCTTCTTCTGCCATACCCAACTTTTACTGCCATATGTTAGTGTAGGGACAAGCACTCCTCTATGCACAGCCAGTCTTGCCTTTTTAGACACGTTCTGGGTGTACATTGCTCCATTCACTTGATTGCCAGCCAAAACCCTTCTTTCAATGTCATCATCACACTTTCCATCTCTCGCAAATTTTGAGCCTAGGTATATAAATTCTGTCACTTGTTCCACTCTTTTTCCTTCCACAAAAATCAAGCAATCTGTCATGTTTTTCTCTTTCAAAAACCATTACTTTCGTCTTATTTACATTCACTTTCATTCCTTTGCCTTTCAGCGCATCATGCATAATATTAACCATCAACTGCAACTCGTCCGCTGATGATGCAAGTATTACCTGATCATCAGCGTAAAGAAGACATTTGATAGTTACATTTTTAGACCATACGCACTTTCTTGCAGTTCTTTCAAGCAACTGTCAATGTATAGGTTAAACAGCCACGGTGACGCTACACAACCCTGTTTCACACCTTTTTCGATGTGAAAAAAGTCTGTGCAAGCTCCGTTGATTCTGACACAAGCACTGGATCCCTCATATAGAGATTTCAGTGCTCGTATCAAGTTGCTGCTTACTCCATACATGGACAATGTTGACCACAGTTCATTCCTCACCACTCTATCATAGGCCTTTTCCAAGTCTACGAATGCGCAATAAACTTTTTGACTCTTCGCCAAAAGTTTTTCAATTACGCATCGTAAGGAAAAGACCTGATCCGTGCATCCTCTTCCTTTCATAAATCCTGCTTGCACATCCCACATGTTCCCTTCAGTTTCATTCATCACTCTTTTTATCAAAACTTTCGCATACAATTTGCCGACGATGCTGAGCAAGCTTATGCCGCGGTAGTTTTTGCACTCTTGCTGCGACCCTTTTCCTTTATACAGCGGTACGATGACAGCTTTACACCAATCTTCTGGTACGCTGCCACCCCTCCAGCAAAGGTTAAAAAGGCGGTACAGCTGGCAAACTACCACGCCCTGTCCCGCTTTCAGCATCTCGACAGAAATCCTATCAATTCCCGCAGCTTTGCCTAGTTTCATACTATTCAATGCTTCCATAATTTCTTCTATAGTTATATCACTTTCATTGCCGCTTTCACTCACTTCCCAGCAATGTCTCTGTGCTTGCATACCTACCCTCTTTTTCAAATAACCTTTCAAAATATTCCTTCCATCGTTTTAGCACACATTCTTCACCTTTCACAACACTGCCATCATGGTATCTGATATGGGTGAGCTGCGATGTTGTCTGTTGAGCTCTCATTGTTCTTATGGATTTAAAAGGAAAAGAATATAAAATTCTTTTGGAAATCATCAGATAACCTGTTGTCAAAATCATCTCTGTCATCCTTCTTATTTCTTTTTATCACCTCTTTTGCAACACGCTTAAACCTTTTATATTCATCCTTTGCCATTCTTACATCCTCATCCGTTGCCTTCTGCATTCTTTGATTGACTTTTGTAGTTAGCCAATCCAACCATGCTTTCTTCTTATCGGACAACGCTTTCATGACTTCAGCACACATTCTCTTTACCTTACATCCTTGGCTCCTCTTGTTTACTCCACACACTTCAATCGCAACTTCCACGAGTCCTTCCTTAAACGACTTCCATAATTTTTCCATCTCACATACCTAATCTAAATTTTCAAATTTCTTGCTCACTTTACTTAAAAATTCTTCTTTTATACCTATCTCTTGCAAATTATCGACTTTTATGCGCTCTAGTACACTACAGGGTTCATGCACACGGTGCCGCCACCGTTGAAACAGACCTCTTACTCGACTCATAACCAAGAAGTGGTCTGTGTCAATACCGGCACCGCGGTATGCCCGGGTGTCTAGCACTTTCTTTCTCAGCCTTGCATCTACAATCACAAAATCAATCATGCTTCTCTGGCTTCCTTCTTGTCTCGTAAACAAGTGGATATCCTTGTGGTTGAACATGGTGTTGGTTACCACAAGATTCCTCTCCAAACATACTTCAAGCAAGCTTTCTCCATTTTCATTAACTCGTTCGTCACCATATTTTCCCAATAAATTTTCATATCCATCACGCTTCACACCAACCCAACTGTTAAAATCACCTAACATTACTATTCTTTCGCTCTGTTTGCATTTACTCAGAATATCACTCATACTCTCCCAAAATGCCTGCCTCTCGCTTTGGTCTCTTGAAGATCGGTACCACCGCGCATCTTGTGGAGCATAAACTCCTACAACAAAGATGCGGGTGAGTCCAACCTTCAACCTCAACCAAAGGAGTCTTGGGCTCACACATTCATATTCTGTCACACATTCATTCATTCTAGCGGATAGTAGCACACCAACACCCTGGCACGCTGTACTGGTATTGGCTACACCTGACCAGTAAGCGGTAAAGGGTCCATGTGTAGTGGTGTCACATCCTTTCCTCTTTGTTTCATTCACACACAAAATATCAAGTCTTCTCTTTCGCATCATCTTGCATACCTCCACTATTTTGTCTCTCATTCCTCCTCTTACATTCAATGTAGCAAAGCCCTATACGCCCACATTTCACCGTAGGCCTTTTTGTCCCACGTAACAGGTGGTATGATCATTCATGTTGAAATGGACAGGCGCAGCCAGTGGCGACCTGCTGTTAAAATTTTACAACTGGGCTAACGACAGCTATTTTACTGGCAACCAAGATCAACAGGTTAGCGTGCCTTCCGAAGCACGGAAACACCTAGTAAATGTAAATGCCACAAAGTGGTCACCCATCCAAGGACAAGCTATAACGAGTGTTGCTTAACACAGTGATCGTTTACAGAACACTCGAGTTTGTGGGGCTAAGAGAGAAATAAAGAAAACTATCTGCCAGAAGTGAGCATAATAAAGAACTTGACTATACATGGATCTACTTCTAGTTGTTCATATAAATATGAAAAGACAATGTTCCATACCATAGTAGTGCCTAAAGTGACGCCACCGGCAACTGCTGCTGCATCCCTGAACATAGATCGCCGCGGTGGAGCAATAACCGCAGGTGGGGGGTGTGCCGGAGCATGTTGATATCTCCGAGAAGAGTAAGAAGGGGATGACGATCTTCCCCAGCCGCCACCACCGCCCCCACTTGAAAAAATGTTCGTTCCATGTACATAGAAATTACCCAATTGAATCAGACCACTTTCACGTTGTTCGTTTTCACGTGTTGGGGTTATAATTATAAGTCTGCCAAGTGGAAACTTATTTAATACCACTAAAACGTATAGCGTACACCCCTGATGAAACATCGTCACTTGCGCCGCCCCTCCTTCTACCAAAGCCCCTTTGGAAGAACCTTATACCTACGAACTGTAGACGTTTGAAAAATCGGTGGCCTCGTTTCACAACCTAACCGTATGCATGCGCTCCGGACACACGCAGTGCGTGTGTGTGTCAAAAGTAACCGCAAGCAGCATTTGAAAGAATTGCACAGAGCAGAGCATAAATTATTATACAAGTGGTGGAACTCGTGAAGCCTCTTTTAGCTAGCGGAAATCTGTATTTACGAAGTCTGTATCCAAGTGCATCATCCTAAAGATAAGAACAGAATTTGTTTAACCGTACATTCGCTTTAGTACATTACCGTACATTTGCCCAGTTGAGCTCTAAGTTTTTTGTATGCCTACTTATCCTTGTTCTAAATTGAATTCAATTTATTCAAATACCTACAATATATATTTTACAATTCTGTCTAACTGTATGACGAAACTGGACATAAAATATTCTTATGCCAAATAGTTACTTCTTAATAATATTTTAAGTATATAAGTACTTAAAATATTATACTTACTGATAAAAATGTCTTCATAATATGCGTTCGCCATAAATGTGGCTATATCATAATCAAATAAAACACCAGAATGGGTTTTTATTTTTTATCTGTATATTATGTTATTGTTCTAAAAGTTACATAAACAAAATGATCAAGTCTATAGATTTACACATCACAATAAAACTTATTTAAAAAGTCAACAAAAATTTACTAATAAGCTTAAAAGGAAATCACATTTCCTTCAAGTCAATTATGATAATAACTACTAGGAAGGTGCCGAGCCTGTGGTTTCAAATAAAATATACTTATATCAAGAGAACTCATAGTCCAAATTCTATAGACATATTTCCTATAGAACTTGGTTAGTGAAAATTGAAACAAGTTATATAACATCTTTTATAATTTTGGCACCCACATATAAATGCTCAGCGCTTTAAATGTGATTGTTTACTTTGCACTGGCGCAATGCCTCATTAAAGCCTTCACAGAGAGATAGATCGTGTTGCTGTTGAGCACACTCAATGAACTGCTTAATCTCCCAAGCGCAAGGTCCTTGAGGTGGCTGGTTCTGATATTGGTTGTACGTCTGTGCAGGAGGCTGAGCAGCTTGTTGCTGTGCCGGCTCACTGTTACCTCCACCGCTGAATAATCCAGTTAAAGCACTACCAGCAACATGACCCTAGAACAATATGCCAAGATTAGATACTGTATACTTAGAACATAAAACCTAAATGAGGCTAGGTTATAAGACATGGACAAATTATCAGTTGCAAATAATTTGCTAATAAAAAGGGACACTGCAAAGTTGCTACTATTAGAATTCACAAATGGCGACTTTGAGACTTGTATTTAGCTTCCAAAAAATCAACAATGTAACTAGTTGCGCATACTAAAAGTAGCCAGTCAGCAGTGCCTCTAATAGACAATTGAATCACAGAATATATTAATAATTACTAAATACATACATATTGTCACGCCTTTATCCCCCAAGGGGTAGACAGAGGCATACTATATGACCACATTTCACCATATACATTTTTGTACCACATAACAGGTGGTGAGCCCATTGCCGTGTTAATAATTGTTAATTAAAATAAATCCTCATCATGTAATTTTAGGTAGCTGTTTTGGTTGTGGTTGTAAAACTGCAGCAGACTTATAAAACATGCATTTTAATTTCAACTTAGAGAAGAGATAATGAGATTGTGCGTGAATTTCTTAAACAATAATGTCACCAAATGTGCAACAATACAAAAAGGATATTATGGGAATATTGACTTTAGCAACTATGTTCTAGTGACTCTCAGGGATTACAAACAAGTGCCAATACACACCACTGGAACACTGACTAATCAAATGATTGCAGTCTTAAGTGTGGTAATACATTTGTGATCATTCTGAATAATGTTCAGCTATTTATTTAAAATGAACATTATTTCTAGCAGTTTTTATACTAAATAAGGTTGTATGATTGCTACTATAAAATTTAACTCAGTAATCATTGAATGTACAAAGGAGTTGAAAATATCATTAGAAGAATTACGAGGGTGGGTCAATAAGTCCGTGACTTTTTGAACTTCTGACCTCTTTACTGAAAAAGAAACACTGCTCCTGTCAAGAGGCATCTGTCAGTCGAGTCCTGTCAAAACTTGAACTTACTGCGTCAGTTAGTTTGTGTATGGCAGCTATTTTTATCAGACTACCCAGCAATCTGAGAAGAAAATGGAAAAAAGTGAATTTCGTGTGCTTATTAAGCATTATTTTTTGCGAAAAAAAACCATTACCGAAACCAAGGCTAAGCTTGATAAATACTATGGGGACTCTGCACCATCGATTTCAATGGTGAATAAGTGGTTTACTGAGTTTTGTTGTGGCCGTACAAGCACTGAAGATGCCGAATGTCCTGGACGCCCAGTTGAGGTGTCTACACCCGAAACAATCGAAAAAATTCACGATATGGTTTTGGCTGACCGAATATTGAAAGTGCGAGAGATTGTGGAAGCCATAGGGATCTCGCATGGTTCAGTGGTTTCAATTTTGAATGATTACTTGGGCATGAGAAAGTTTTCCGCAAGATGGGAGCCGCGTTTGCTCACAGTCGACCACAAACGCAATCGTGTAACAACTTCACAGGAGGGTTTGGCGTTGTTTAACCGCAATATGGAGGAGATTTTTCGCCGTTTTGTAACCGTGGACGAAACGTGGATCCACCACAACACACCAGAGACCAAACAACAGTTAAAACAGTGGGTTTCTAAGGGTGAATCGGCGCCAAAAAAGGCCAAAGTGGGTTTGTCAGCCAATAAAGTCATGGCAACTGTTTTTTGGGATGCACGCGGGATAATCCACATTGACTACCTTCAAAAAGGAAGAACAATCAATGGAGAATATTATGCCAACTTATTGGGCCGATTCAATGACGATTTAAAAAAAAAATCACCCTCATTTGGCCAAGAAAAAAGTTTTTCCACCAAGACAATGCAAGGGTGCACACATCTGCAGTTGCCATGGCAAAAATCCATGAATTGGGCTATGAATTGCTCCCTCATCCGCCCTATTCTCCAAATTTGGCTCCGAGTGACTACTTCTTGTTTCCAAACCTGAAGAAATGGCTTGGTGGAAAAAGATTTGACTCGAATGATGAAATCATCTCACAAACAAAGACCTATTTTGAGGACCTCGACAAATCTTATTTTTTGAAAGGGATAAAAAAATTGGAGAAGCGGTGGACAAAGTGTATAGAGCTCAAGGGAGACTACGTTGAAAAATAAGATGATTTTTTAATCAAAAAAACTGTGTTTTATTCAAAAAGTCACGGACTTATTGACCCGCCCTCGTAACAATGTAATCTTAATATTTATTGTGCAAAATATCAATAAACAGAGTTATGATTCATGATAACGTCACGATAAACATGTGACTATGTAAGATCGATTGGAAATGTGCCAAACATTGGAACTGTAAAAATAATGAAAATTTCATGACTGTTACGCTACATTTGCTTAAACTTGAGGCCAGGGTCAAAAATGTAATGTTTACATTACGTAACAATATTACGTACCACTGCTGATCCGACAGCTACGCCACCAGCAGTTGCTGCCATTTGACCAAACATCGAAGGCTGCTGTGGTTGGGCCATAGCTGGTGCTGGAGCAGAAGGTGGAGCGTGCGCTGGTACATTGCTTCGTGGAGGAGCTGCCGCACTAAAAACAAATGTTTGGTTATAACATCCACATGACATGAAAGAAGTATTTAACGGAATGATCAATTCACCAAAATAACTTACCGTCTTGGTGGTGGAGGAGGAGGACTAGAACGTCCGCGTCGAGGCATCGTTTTGTATTATTAAATTATTCCGATTATGTACACGAAACAATAAGATTATCACTTATCGACTGAGTAAAACTGAATGACATACGGTTTTGTAGTCAATTTTAAAACCAAATGTCATTCCGTCACTTTAAATTTAGAACTGTCACTTTTTTTATATATATTTTATGGCCTGGTTACAAAAACCTTTTAGTTAAATGTTATTTTTTTCGTATTTCTTTCAATATTATTAGGTTCCTATCTAAAATGTCCCCGTCCTCTACGTTTTAATCAAGTATAGTCTTAAGTCAAAGCCAGTCGTACCCTATAAACGCTTTTTTTTCTTTTCCATGTACTTCAACACATAACTTGCCTATTGGATATTTCGGCCTTCGTCGTCTATTTTCTCTCTTTTTACCTAGTACACTCACAAAACTTGGATCCTATATAAGTGTGGACCGCCTTGCTAAACTCCAAACAAATCCACACTGAGTTTTTGGCGGAGCAACAGTATCGCCATAAGAACAAAAAAAAACGTGGTAGTAGCATTAATGAACCGTCCGTCAGTGGAATTTGCGCGGCAAGATGTAAAATAGTATTTCACTGTAATATATCACTGTCTTTAAATATAGCACGTTTACACAACTTATATGTCTAAGAAACTACAATTTTTACACATAAAACAAGGTTAATGCACTGGTTTTGAAAAATAATATACTGCAAGTGCACGCAAACTCCTTAGGTACTCTTAATTTCTTAATTTCCTCATTAGTTTTTTTAAATTATATAGTTTTAGAATTTGAGCCATCATCTTTTATGTAAATAATGATTATTGGACATTTTGTTCATGTACACAACGCCAACGTCTATGATACAAGAACAAGCTCTTCAATATATTCTATAATTTGTTATTTTTATTCAGAATTTGTTATGTACTTGCGATTCTTAAGGCGCAAGTCGTAGACTTATAAAAAGTCCTCACGAGCAGTTCACCAGATTCCGAATTCACCAGAATGCAAGGATTCATTTTGTAATTTAATGTCTTGTCTTGGACTTCGGCTTCTTTTTATTACGGTATTGTTGGGTTGATATTAAAGTTGAATCAAGTTGGTTTATTTGACCTCTAGCTGCAAATGTACATACTGTTGTTTGTCATTTTCTGTTTGATTGTACAAAATCTGGTTAACTACAAATCTTGTGGGTTGAGAATCTGGTAATTTGCGAATCTAATGAGCTCCTAAGGAATTTAAAAATATAGTTTTTAACAAATTCATTCATTCGTCAATATTATTGTTTAAACGAAACTTATTGACAAATTTGAACGCTTGTAAAAACAATTAAAATAGTTATTGTACAAATCTATTTATTCCGTGTATTAAATCTCGATTACACGTATCAGAACTATCCACTATTGTTAAGGTTTGATCGTTTACAAAGACTTTGTCAGGAAATGCAGGATACAGTTAGGTTCAAAACGATAGATAACGAAGTAAACTAAAGTGAATAACAATTATACTTTTGAAAATGACAATAAAGTTTTTGTTGGAACAAGTAATGTTGCATATAATATAAATTTAATGAAGTTAAATATAAAATTAGTTCGATCTTTTATAAAAGTGTAGCTTCCGCAAAGTGTGAAATTGAAGCAATAATATTGCACATAGCTCCTTTGTATAAACTTGGTGTAAAATAGTAAAGTTTTCCTGCTTAGATTCCTATTTCAATAAACAAGAAGGAACCAACAAGTGCCAAAAAATGAAATTTTTGAACCAATGAATTGTTAAGGTATTCCTACCTTTCAAACGACAAAACTATAATAGAATATAAATTAAAATTTACCTGCGGTTCTTGCCACCACCAAAAGGCATATTAATTAATAAACTGGGCACTTTAGTTTCTATTGTAAACCATTTTTTAAAACCTATGACAGAAATGATAGACACAAGAAATATAAAAAAATAACTTTCATTTTGAAACTTCAACCAGCCAGTTAAATAAATGCCCTACAACGGGCGCATTATCAATAGTATACACATGGAAAACTCCATTGCACGTTAGACAGTGGGGGAATTGCCGGTACATAAGAAAAAAAAAAAAAAAAAACGGGCGCATTCCACTTATCGGCCACAACGCCCACGACCGCCGTTCCACTATCTTAAATGGGCCGCGGGCGTAGTGGTCAAAATTCATAAGTGAAACGCACATCTTAAGCGCTGTGAGCCTATTGGACCCACCTATATTTTTAGCGCGAAGTGGGCATGATGTGGTCGCTAACAGTGACGTCATGTATGACGTCATACAATCGCTTGCAGCGACCACGAGCCTTAGTTGTTTAATTTAGTTTAATTTTCCCAAACTCGCATATCATAAGTAGGATTCATCATCAGATTTCAAAGTGTTTATTTCTGCGTTTTACGAGTGTCAGAGAGGACAGATCGCCAGGGCTCGTGATCCATGCATACTTACTTCGCTTACTGCAGATTCATTAATCGCTTCATACATGCACGTCTGGGTTTCCGAATACTTCTGACTTTTCCGTTTTTGAGCGATCTATTTTAAAATTGGATTTTAAAATCTATGTATATATTATCTTTGAGCATGGGCGTACCCAGGGGGGGGGGGGGGGGGCAGGAGGGGGCAGCTGCCCCCCCTGGCCTTGGTTTGGCCTCTTACTTTTGTCGACAATAGTACAAAAATAACTTTTTCCCATTTGCAATACCTTATACATCTTTTAAAAAATGTGAGGCACTCCCCTTTTAACTGTTTGTTAGCAGCGTTAAGCCGGACTTGAAACGACTAAAAAACACACGATCTCTTCCTATCAGTTTAACACCGGGCGCCCCCAGTAACTCCTCGCAAATCCTCCCTGGATTCGCGGTAGAGTTTGGCTACCATCGCGGCCTCTTTTAATGGTTTGGGCGTTATCTAGCTTCTTTGGAGTTTAGTTTGGATCCCGCTTTTTGAGGCGGTGAGGCGAGCGTGAAATTTTAAGGTCAAGCCGCCGTCTTGTACGTACTAAACATAGGTAGTTATTTAAGAAATTATATAAATAATACCTGTTTTAATTTATATGTATTTCTTATTTACTTCTTACTACTATTTTTTTTAACGTGTGGAAAACCCCTCGGATGTAATGCCGGACTCGAACCGGCTAAAACCACACAGTCCCCGCCTTTCTATTGCTGGACGCCCCGGGTAACTCCTCGGAAGGATGTCCCAGAGCTCCCGGCAGACTTTGGCTACCACCGCGGCCTCACCTGGGGTTTGAGTGTTATCCCTCTTCTTTGGGGGGTTGGTTCGGGTACTTATCCCGCTTCTTGGGGCATGAGGCATGCGTGACATTTTCACGTCATGCCGATGTTTCGGGCCTGCTTCTGTAAGGACGGCGAGCAGCCCACCCGCCGTCCTCAAGCCCCCGGTCATGGAGGCCGGTAGTCTTGGGTGAAGCGATAACGCCGCAGACTGCGAAACTCGGGCGGGAGAGTCCTCTCCCGTTCCGTCGCCGCCACCTCTTTCGCGAGCATGACCTGCTCGCAGAAAGACGCAGCGGCGTCCCACTTGCTCCCGCTGGAGACCATGGCTTGCACCATAGTTTCCAACGAGAGAATGTCTACGCCCAGACTCGCCACGAGGTCTTGGCGCTGCTGCGCCCACGCTGAGCACTCCACCAATGTGTGGAGCGCTGTGTCCTCGCTGCGTTCTACGCAGTGCTGGCACTCGGCTGTGGTCTCCCGGTGTATACGCCACAGATACTTACCGAAGCACCCGTGCCCGGTAAGTATCTGTGACAACCGGTAGGAGAGGTTGCCATGGCTCCTCTCCAACCACTCATCCATGACCGGTCTGACCGCCCCGATTGTGGCGTTTCCCCACCTTGGATGCTCAAGTCGCACCTTCCATGTCTCCATGAGTTGCTGTCGGAGCTGGGACCGCAGAGCCTCGATTTCTCGGGGCGTAGGCCTATGGCCCTGGGGATAAAAGTAGCCTGAGTTACTTCTTCTACATGTAATATGAGTGCCAGTGAAAGTCCCGTTAAAATCGGTTCAGTCGTGTCAGCAATTAGCCAGAACATACAGATAGAGATACACATTTAAAAAATAGTTTTTTTGTTATGTAAATAACTTATTTGATTTATCAAAATCTGAAGACAAGCAAGATTCATTATGTGTATTCTGCGATCTATCCAAAGCTTTGTTATTACGCTGTTAAAGACTATTTGCAGGACAAGGACGCCTAGAAATTATCTGCTAGCAAAGTGAAATAATATTAAATTGTAAATAGGCCATCAAAAAAAACATTCCTAAGTTTCTTGCCGGTTCTTCTCAGGTGGGTCGCGTTCCGAACCGGTGGTCACTCTAAAAATATTAAATTTATTTTTAAACTAGTGTATGACATTTTGTAAGCGCCGTTAAAATGGTCTATGCAAAATAAAGACCTTTTTTCTGTAGTGAGAATCTGTAAATTTGGAATTACAAAATGCATTTTAATTTTATTCATCTATACATGTAGATTTGAACTTAATCAAATAAAAAATTATACATTAAAATATAAATTTAATTTCAAAATTCAAAAATATGAATTTTTATATATACTTGTATTTTAAGGAACAACCCTTAAAAAGTAGGTACTATTGAACCCAAACACCATGTCTGCTGTGAATTTTCGAAGAGTCGGGTTCTCTGGTGATCATTTTCATTGCAGCATTAGGTCAAAGTTCTCTATTAATTGTCATTTAACGATTATACTGGCACACGTTAAGCACTTAACAGAGTAATCACACGCCAAAAATGCTAACTTTAATATAAAAAAAGGTGATACTCTTACAAAGCTGGACCGATATTAACCAAATCGGAAATCGGTGTGTCCGTTTAAGGGCTACGATGCCACAGACAGACACACTTACACACCGAAATCTACGTCTAACTTATAACATTAACACTTCTACTTTTATTTGCGCGGTGGGGAGGAGGACGGGGGGGGGGTTGTGTTTAAAAAAAGGTGGCATTATAAAAAATCAGAATTGATTGCCCCCTTACCTACCTTATATACCTTGTTAGATTAATTTATTATGACGATGATATAAGAGCCGTCTCAAAAGTAGGTCATTAAAAGTTAATAATCTTCTTTTTAATGATAAAATAAATTAAGTAATTAAGTTTTATTTTAACACCTAATGTGAGACAAGTGGCGATTAATGTGCAACTTAATGGATTAGGGTTGAATACTGTTGAGACTACTGTAATTTCTAGGTATTACTTTTGACACATACTTGCGCCATATAGAATAAATGTTAGACAAATTAAGTTCTGCTGCTAATGCAGTAACACAATTTGTCAGCTCACTAATATTGAAATGTGCATTGGATAAAGTCAAACTTGATCTCCTATTTTACCCTCTTAGGTCCGTATTCCAGAAAGTTAGTCAATACTCGATCAACGCTTGAGACTAGATTTTGCCTTATAAAATCTACTCTCAAGTGTTTCTTGAGTGTTGATAAACATTCAGGAATACGGCCCTTAATGTTTGAAATTTGGCAAATCCAGAAACACGGGTTTATTTATTTATAATCAGACTCAGGTATACAAAATTACGAGTAGCTCAGTACAACGCCTGTTTTACTCCCTTAAAGGTAAAATATAGATAAAGCCCTTACCAGGCTTCGCAAGTGTCTTGCGGTTACGCGGCTTTAAAATTCCGTTGCAACTCCTTCCTCCACCTCTCAAATATTTATATAGAAACTTTCATCACCTATTTTACACCAATTAGGGTAGAATTTTTGGAATCTCCTTAAACACGTCTTTATTTATTTTTAATGAGAAGCAGGTACACGAAGTTTATAGTTGATATCTTTGAAAATGGAAAATCTCCCATATAAACTTAGAAACCCTTTTTTACCCTTTTGTAGCTAAATTTAGGCCAAGCCGTAATATATGTGTCCGCTAGGTGTCCCCCACGGCTTCGCCCGTGACATACTTCAAACTCCTGTCAACATAATCTTAGCGGTCTGTTCCAGTTGCGTCTCGCGACACACGGGGTCAGCTTTCATTTTTTTTTCTTCACTTCGCACGGTAGTCAGTATCCCCTGCAGTGAGAGCATTGGCACACATGTCATCCTTTACGACGTCCAGCCAGCACTTCTTGGGTATTCCCCTCTTACTGGTTACCGGCATATCCAGATATTTGCTTCCCACGTAGCCCAGCGGTTGCCGCAAGACGTGACCATACCAGAAAAGACAACCCTCTTGCAACTTCTCTGCAATGTCACAAACGCGAAGCCTCGGTTCCTCATGCGGTCACCCGCGTGACTCCACACATGCACTGCAGCATTTCCATTTCCGTGACACGCAGCTCCTGCTTGTGCCACTCCAGTAATGGCCACGCCTCACTGCTATGTAAAAAGGCAGGCCTTATGATGGTTTTATAGACCTGTTCCTTCAATCTAACCGACATTTTTGGGTCACAAATGACACCAGTCATCTCCCGCCACTTGGACCATGCGGCAGCAGTCTTGATGTCGCAATCGATGTCACTGGAAGCGTGAAATACAGATCCCAGTTATTTAACTAGGTACGTGCGCTCGACCAAATCATCGCCTATGCGTATATAATATCATCAGCATACATGAGCAACCATAAAGGGTGCTCATGAGAGTCAAGATATAAAAAAAGAATACTTTGAACACCCGTCCCACCTATTTAGTCCCGTCGCTTATAAATTCTAAAATATTGCATAAATAATTGCCCGATTTGTCGACATTTATGAATACTGCTCCGCTCTCCAGAGTAGTAGCGTGATGATGCTTTCCTCGATACTTGGGCTATCCAACAAAAAAAGAATTTTTCAAATCCGACCAATTGTTCCTGAGATTATCGCGTTCAACCAAACAAACAAACTCTCCCAGTAATGTTATCTATAAAAAGTCACCCAGTAAATTTATTTATAAAAGACAACCTTTATTCCCCCTATTTCAGTAACATTTTGCAAAACCGCAATAGATGACGAAATGAATTGATTTGAAAGTGACGATTTTTTATACAACCGTTTATCCCTCATTTTACCCCATTAGGGGTGGACTTTTGAATAATTTCTTAGTGGGTGCCGTCATTATAAGGGTAGTTTACTTTCAAAATTTGAAGTTCCTAGGTGTGAGGGTTTAGGCTGGGTGTGATGATAGGTAAGTGAGTCACTTGTAATTTTATTAATATAGATACATGAACTTCGTTCCTGACGTGGCCTACATAAAATAGACTGAATAGAAAAGCTTAGGCCCTCAAAATTATATTTTAAATAATGCCACGGGGCGTATAGAAGCAGTTGGATGACAACAGGACAATACAAGCGCACGACTTCATACAGTACTAAAACCAAGGCAGTATTAATATAAAATGTGCTGTGTGACGTGACTTCATACTACACGTTGGCGTTGTTAAGGCGTTGAGTGATCCGACATCCAACCGGCTAGTAGCTGGTTGGTTGAATAGTTTGAATGACCGAACTAAGGTTAATATTCATTCAGAGATGTCAGTTCAGTCAAGATATTCTGTTCTGAATCTGTGGTTGTAGTTTATTGTGATTTGTGACCGCGTGATTGTAGCTGTCGTAAAATTAAATCTGGTTGTTTTGTGTCTGTTGAGTTTTCGTAATTAATTTTGTGTGAAAATGGGCGATATTCAAGCCGGTCAAGACGCAAATGTGTTCCTGTATTCAGGAATTACTATATTATGCTGTATTATATTACATTTGGTGTACAAGATACTTTTGAAAAGCAACAAAACGGAACCTGTACAATACGAAGTTGAGAGTGATACAGGTAGGTACGTCAAGCGTCTGCTGCGCGCCGTCATCGTCTGATCTAAGAGAATTATTTACTATTTGAGAATATGCACATTAATTTCAAGAAAATTTGTCCATAATTATGATCTTACCGGTATGAAACATCTTCGATAGTCAGCTGGTCCGATTTTGTCTAGGTACTGTGCATAACTACCATACTTGTATAACTGTATTCGGAGAACGCAGCTGACACACTTCGTATAAATGTGTCTTCTGTTGAAAGCACATTTTGTACACTGACATGCATATTATGGATGTTAATTTATTAAATGTTTTACCCGCCTAAACTTTGGATAATAACCATACACATAGGGACTAACCTGTAAAAACAAATAGGTTTAAAATAAGGTGTGAGGTTTCCTACTACAGTTAAGTATATTCTAGCATATGCCCTACAAGTTTTTTTTAACTTTTTGTACATAACAATAGCCATACAAAAAGAAAATATAAATATGGTTAAAAGTCATGTTTATTTTAGTACATAATTACTAAATATTCTCAATATAAGTTTTCCCGCCAAAAATATTTTATTTTTATTAGGTAATTTAATTAATCAGTAGTAGTCAGTATATATGAATTCCTTTACCCCATAATCATTGCCTTAAAACAAATATTTGTAAATACTATGAAGGGATTATGGACCAGACATGTGGTCTTTCAGATACTTGTATTAAATAAAGTTAACTAAGATGGGGGTTTATATTTCCTTGAAGGTTATAATCCCCAAAACTAAATAAGGATTAAAAAAAGTCAGCATTGGTATCTACAATCTTATTTTAAAATATTAATATAAGGTGTAAGTATGCCTCCGCCTAGACCTTCAGGAATAGAGGTGTGACAATATATAATATATTGATTAATCTATCAAAATATATTTAAACAAGCTATTAAATTGATAGGTAATGAGTTGTGTTAATACTAATCACATATTCAAACTTGTAAAACCAATTATATATATGTATTGTATGATATTGCCCCTGCCAATGAAATTTTTTGGTTATGTTAATATTTATCCATCTATTCTTTTATTATTAAAAATTTATATAATATTTAGCAATATGACTAAATATTGCGAATAACATATGCATAATGTTTTAATGACATTAGTAGTTCTCTGTCATTGAAGGAAAAGTAAGTAGGAAAGCAGACCCCGAGGTATAGTGGGATGCAACTGGGATGATTAGTCACTTGCATAATAAATTGTAAAATAATAAACATAAACTTTACTAATATAACTTATGTCTAAATAATGCTTGGACAGTATTATTTACTTTGGTGTACAGTTTGGTGGTCAGATTTTCATCTAATCTCTATTTTTGTTCTAAATTAATATACAAGAAAAGGTATGAAACCTTATGAATATACTTACTAATAAATAAAGAATCTACAATTTTTACTTATTAATGTATTAAAATATTTTTATATTTGTCTTGAAAAATAATACTTATTACTTGAGAGAACTTTAATAATAAAGTTCATTCAAATAATTGAATGTTATGCTTGGTAAAACATGTTGCATTGAAATAATGGCATGCTGGCTACATTGTCAAGAAATTGTCATTATATCTCTATTGTCATTGATCAAATTATACACTCCCGGACACCTAAATCGAGCCACCTTGATTTTTTTGGTTTGGAGTACTGTAATTTATAAAAGATGTATGTAAAAGGAAAATGTTTTGATGCAGTTTTGGAGCTGGTATACTCATCATTCATTTAGAGTGCCACTGTTCTAAATTAGAAGTACAGTTTATTAAAAAAGTCGAGTTACGTTGAAACAAGTCCATATTTGCTTTTTTCAAGGAAAAAGATCTAATCGATTTTTAAATAAAGACATGTTTTATATGAAAAGAAATGTTCATTTAGTAACTTGTATTGCCTCCCAGTGCATTTATGACAGCTCTCATACGGTTTGGCATAGAATTAATCAATGTCGTTATGACATGTTCAGGAATGTCCTCCCATTCTTCCAATATTACATTTTTGAGCTCCTGCATGGTTTGCGGCGCAGGATGATGAACTCGAACACGCCTCTTCAGCTCATCCCATAGATGCTCTATAGGATTCATATCAGGACTTCGCGCTGGCCAACTCATAACAGTGATACCAATGTCATTTAGGTACTCCCTGACGATTCCCGCAGTATGGGCCCTTGCATTATCATGCATTAAAACGAAATCTTGGCCAATAAATCCAGCCATTGCCATCTAGGGGCGGCAGTCGTGGTCCCGTCACTACCTCTAGCTCAATTTTGCCTTCCATAGAGATTCCTCCCCAGACTTTCCATGATCCTCTACCATAACTCACTTTCTCGTCAATACAGCATTGCGCGAAACGCTCGTTCTGTCTTCAGTACACCTTACTCCTTCCGTCATTACCGTATAGCATTTTCTTGGACTCATCTGTGAAGAGAACCTGGCTCCATTGATGTCGAGTCCAATTTAGAAGTTCGCGCGCAAACTCGTGAAAGTCCCTGAGCTGTTCTTGTATCTGAACAGAGTTAAGGCGTCGATTTCGTAAGCTAGTAGTGACAATGTATTGATCTTGTCTCGCCGTTGTCACTCGATAACGAGGTCCTCCTGTTCGCCGAACGAAGCCGGCAGTCTCCAAGTATCGGTGGTACACTCTTTGAACAGCGGAACGACTTATGTGAAGTTGTGAACTCACATCTCGCTGACTTAGCCCAGATTGAAGAAGTGCTACAGCTTGCGCGGCTATCGGTGAAGTATCCATAATTTTAAAGCCAAAAACGGTTTAAAAGGTTCTATAAAGAAAAATAACTAAACTAAACTTTGGTTAACAACAATTGCGAAAATTCAAACAAAATCGACATTAAATTGCTTCAAAAGCAACTTTCAACAGTCATTATTTGAAGCGCTCGTGGCCCCGCAGTCTCAGTGTTCTGTAAATGATCACTGAGTTACGCAACTTTCACTATGGCTGGTCTTCGGATGGGTGACCACTTTGTGGCATTTACATTTTGCGAGCGTTTCCGTGCTTCGGAAGGCACGTTAAGCCGTTGGTCCCGGTTGCCAGTAAAATGACAGTCGTTAAGCCTTAAGGTTGAAGGCCATATGGGCGGCTTTTTTAAAATTTTCAACAGCAGGTAGCCACAACCTGCGTCTGTCTATTTCAACACGGCAATGGGCTCACCACCTATTACGTGGGACAGGAATCCACACGGTGAAAAGTGGGCATATAATAAGCCTCTGCCACCCCATCGGGGATAAGGCGTGATGGATATTAATTTATTTTATTTTATTATTTTTTTTTTCAAATCAGTGACCAAGCTCGGCTTTTGTTCTTTATTTTAAATTCTAAAATTCAAATTTGGAATAATACATACGGGAAAGACGATGAAATATACCAGCATTAAAAATGCATAAAAACTTTTTTGTTATATTGTATATTTTTTGTGTATTGGGCTTTTAGGCCCGGGAATGTAAAGGCTAAATTCAAAGGCTCGATTCAAGAGTTCGGGAGTGTATATCTCACATAAGAAGTGAAGTGTTTATAATACATGACTAGCCCGATGGTTTAGTGGTTAGTGTACTTGACAATGAAACTGGAGGTTGTGGGGTTGATTGCTCTCCTGGACTAATCTTTGTGCGATGAGCCCTTGATTTGTTTTGTCAGGATCTATTAAAAGCATAGGTAGCTTGAGATACAGTTATATTTCTGAATTGTTTACATCCCATATTATAATCGTATATTAGGTTAATTTAAGCTAAATGAAAATATTATTTAACATGTCTTGAATAGGTGACTTTCTAAAAGTACAATATTCCATTGTAAATTAAAAAAATCACATGACCACAGTATAGCTAAATATGTATGTGAAAATGTTGGATAAATGTTACAAGATCTTTTAAGCAAAATGCATTACCATGAGAATCGTGACATCACTACAAACAAACCATCTGTCGCCAGCTGCACCACAATGTGCGCTCGCGCATTGTTTAATAAAACTAAGCAATAATGAGAAAAAAAGAAACTAGCTTTCGCATAATCTGCGAGATCTTTCCTCTTTCCTTCACATTATTTAGCTTGCTATTACGAACTTCAGATGTCATTGCTATAACAATGGTCGTCCAAGATAAAATACTTTTTCACACAGCATTTAATTATTTAACTAACTATCTTCACGCGGTATCCCTGACGGAGTAGTCAGAGAGGACAGATCGCCAGGCTTCGCGATCCATGCATACTTCTTTTGCTTTCTGCAGATTCATTAATCACTTCATACATATATCCGATAGGTATCCGAGTACTTTTGCGTTTTTGAGCAATCTGATCACTATTCAATTATTTTTGGTACAATAATCTCATTAGATACGCTTGTTGCTTTGATTTGCACCTACATCTGAAATAAAATCAAGCTTAGCTCCTTGATTTTATAATACCAGTTTAAAATGAGTTTGTGACGCGCCGCTTCGAAGAATACCTTTTGTACATTATAAGAATTCCATATTACGACTAATCGTGAATCAATTTATAAATGTGTGAACTAGGTAAATTCGTTTTTAAAAAAATCCACAAATGTAGATAGGCACGTCGACTACCTTGAATTAAATGTATCCAAAATAGTCACATAGTATTGGGGCTTTTATAATTTGTGTGAGTAAGAAATAGATGACTGACTGCTGATAATTAAACTAAAACGAGCGGAATGCAGCTCGACAACCTTGCACATGGAGGGAATGATGATTCATTAGAAATAAATAAAATGGTGGAAACTGGAGCAGCGGGCGAATCAAATCACCGAACGAACTGAATTAATAAAATCATCGCATCGTGGGAATTAAATAAAACGCACCAATTGCTTAGGATAGGTCGTAATTGTAGTCCAGAATCTGTCCTGAGGTGATCTCCTGATCGACTTGATCTGCTGACGCATTGAGAAATAATCCCACTCTATCGTACCGATATGTGTTAACGAATATAATAAATATGCAATTGGATAGGGTGCCCGCAATATCACAGCGATCAGGCAATGTGCGTTATTTCCGGCACAGTGGTATTGTGTGCGACTGCCGTGCTGAAGTGCCGGGTAGGAACAATTATATATGTGATTCACAAATATTTCTTTCGGAGCTGGGTGTTTTCTATTCTACTAATATTATAAACACGAAAGTTTGTAAGTATGGGTGGATGTTTGTTACTCTTTCACGCATAATCTACTGAATGGATTTTGATGAAACTTTACAATAATATAGCTTACACATCAGAATAACACATAGGCTACTTTTTATCCCGGGAACAAGTTCCTTTAGGAAACGAGAACGGGAAAACTTCAGCACGCGCGTGGAGCCGCATTAACTAGTGTATAATAAAGTATGTATTTAGAAATATTTAAGTATGTTTATCAGCTGTCTAGATCCCATACCACGAGCTTATATTAGCTTACTTTGGGCTAGATGGCGATTTGTATAAAAAAATGTCCCACAATTTCCTTCGAGAATTTTCGAACATAAGAATACTATCGATCCACGCCTCCAATATGATGCGATGCGTCACTGACATCATCTGCATAAACGAGAATGTCACTATTTATGTGTCGATATATCATTAAGACAAGAATATATGCTTACGTTTATACTCATCTATGGCAGAAAATGTATATTAGTCATATTTTTACTCATCATGAGTGTCCGTTACTCATGAGTCTAAAGCTCATAACGGTATTTCTATAAGAATGATGTTAGGCCACTCTATATAAAACTATTATCTTACAATATTCTATGAGAATTTTTATCGATCATCTACCGTTACGAGAATTTGTGGATCTTTCTCTGTGGTTCATAAATAAGACATGGCTTATTTTGGGAAATGTTCGCCGTCTATCTCCAGGTACGAGAGGAGAGCCTATATGCCAGATCTCATCCTTAGTTATAAAACTGAGCTCAATATGCAGTAATAGCTATCTGGCAGGTGAGGTTGACTTAAAACCTCAAGTTCTTTATTATGCTCACTAGCTACCAATGTTCTAAATATAAAATATAATAACTTAGGCATGCTTATAAAAACAATGGTAGTGTTAAGGCAACTAAAGACAAACAGCGAACTCCTCCAAGCTGAACAAACTACTGGACTGAACAGCAAAAACTTCATTAAGTACTACTAAACTATGAATATACTAATACATTAGTTTTTTATTACCAATATACTTGAGTGCAACAATCTAAAGTTCATTACTCTTTCTAAACCGTGCTAAAAACATTATACACCGTACATTTATAAATAATAGCTAATATTTTAGGAACTCTCACTGAAGAAACGAATTCTGAAGTTCCCTTGACTGAAACACGGGTTGGCGGGAAATCAAAGAAACGCACCACCTGGAAAGGGAAATCCGACTTTAGTCACCCATGGCTGCTCAAGAATCTCAAAGGACACCCCGGAACTGTTCTACTAGTAGACTTCTCTGCAAATGGCAAGTTCATGGCCGCTACCTGCGATGGTAAGTTATTTTCTCTAAAATACTCCATATTAGATAATATTCTATTAGCTGAATATCTATAAATACTTCAGTAATTATAATCAATATGATTTAACAGAATCTATTTGCATATTAATCCACTTATGTCAAAACAACGGTACCCTACATAGCGTACGTGTTAACTTGTTTTAAATATTTGAATACTAATTATTACATTTTATTCAGTGGAGTAAAGTAAAGGAACTGTTATTGTAAACACTGTCGCAATGTTCTATTGAAGGAACGGCTCAGAAGCAGGTACTTATTAGTATTCAGTTTATAGAATAGTAATTTTGTAAATACTTGTAAATATCAATAATTAAAAATACTAAATCTATCGAGTCAGCCATATCGGTTAAAATAAAGTATCGAGTAGTTTGGAACTCAATATATTTGCATTGATATATTTATTTATATAATGTATTGAAATGTTACTAATGCTGTTTCACTAGATTTGGTATTACATAAATTTTACTTACGATCTAATCTGAATTTCAACAAGACATAATTTTTAGTTTGATATGTTTAAAATTCATAGAAGTTGTAAATCTGTAAAACGCCATTGCAAGTTACAGCAATGGTTTATGTATATATTTTTAAAGGTATGAAACAACCGTTTACTCGCAGAGAAAAAAATACTATAAATATATTTTTGATTGCTGACTTCGTTACTACAAAGTTGCAGACCTGTGTTTATCCGCGTAAAAACAAAATATTTAAAAATAGGTTTCTCATTACTTGAATACTTGTTGAAATAAAGACTTACGATCTTTTATACAATAGTTTGTGAATACTTGGACATACTGTTCTCATTCATAATATTGACATATTAAACTATTGCATACATAATTATTGTAAGTAAAAAAAATTACAATGTTTATTACATTAGAGACCAGTTTGTACAATTTTATCATAAACATGTAACTTATCGTGCAGCCATTAAATTCCATGTTAAGATTTTCTTTCGATAGCCTACTTTAAAAAAGAAAAATTAAGTTGTAATATCCGGGATGAGAGTTATTTCAAAAATGGAAGTACGCTTGTTAATGGCTGGACGAGGAAGTGGCGAGTTCGTGGTTCCGCCCAAGACCTCGCGCGTTTTTGTCCCATTCCGCTTCGCCACTGTTATGTGTAATTTGGAGGTCCGCCGGTCGAAGTCACTCCCAAGGCTGTATGATGTGCACCCTGGAACATTCCAGAAAATACTTACATGTTTTTATTTGTTTTTATTCTTACATAATCGGTACAGGTATCAGATTTCTCAATGAAGTGAAAGGCGCTTACCAAAATTCAAAGACGATTTCATCTTTCAATTCTCAAGTTCCAATAACTTGAGAATTGGATTAACAGAACTCTGAATTGATTAGGAGATATTAGAACCGCTCTATTTACTTCCCAATGCTTCATTTAGAGATTCTGATAACGATTATACAATCTATATTTTGCGTAGTTATAATGTTAATAGCACTCAAATCTAATCAATTTGAAGCTTTTCATTGGTTCTTCAGCAACAGACAGTTACTTCATTGATACGGAAATGTGTTCATACAAAACAAGATATTAATAGCAATGTCTAAATTGTAGATTATTATCATACCAGAAAATCTTCATTGATTCATAACAATTTACGTGATTGTATATTCAATGATTTTTAAATTTGACAACAGTAAACAACATATTTTTTAGTTAATACTCGTCATTTCAAATGATAAGTGAATATGATTGGAATATTTTATAAATATCTCTATTATAATATTGCAATTTTTTTGCTGCAAACGTTATTGAAACGTAACATAATTGGATCGTTTCGATTTCTTACATATATCTTAAACGTTATTAACTTCAGTTTTCCTCTTAAAAAATAATTGTGTAAAGCCAATATCTAGTACAGGTGCCAGTTATTGGCGAACATTAACGATATAATTAATTTTCCATTAACTACATATAACATTTACATGTATAACATGCTCGTGCCGGTAGAATACAGAAAGAGGAAAAAATGTCTGTGAATGAGTCAGTCAGCCATTAAACGCCCTTATTACTGATAAACCTTGCGGCCCCATATCAGCAATGCTATTCTGTCTTCTTCTTTTTCTTAAGTGTTTTCTCAGTTGCTTGCAAATCCTACCTGGATTAAGAGCTTGAAGTCCACTTTTATTTGGCTCCTAGGAACAGCTATCCTTTCGCTTTTAATTTTCGGCATTGTTGGGATGAGTGCCGTCTGACCTCCCAACACCGTAAGGAATACCTGCGTCGATGCTTCGTCCGTTAGGCAGCAGTTAAACCGATAGCAGGTGAGGTCGATAGGGCACCGGTGATCTCGGTGGGCCCCTTCCGTAATAAATGTAAAAATCTACAGCTAAATATGCAGTGATCTGTCAAATTTCTAAATGTTGCCAAATCACCGCAATTACTGCGCCGTATTTTAAAACGTTCTTACAGAGAGACATTGCTGAATTATTAGCATAATTGTATTTGTCGTAACATGTGTGCTGAATAAATCTCTGCCTACGCCATTTGAAAACGTTACCTATAAAGCTATAATATAGATGACGATTTCCAAAAATATATGTATCAAGACATGCCTTAATATCAAATTTATTTCACTACGGCACTGAACTTTAGCTTAGCCATTTTTAGAGGGTACTAAACTCGAGAGAATACTTAAAAGGTCAATGCTCTTTAAAAATAAGCATCGATTAAACTGTACTTCCAAAATCCGGTTGTTTGAAGTAGCTTAATATATAAATTATAAATACTCCTGAACCTAAGCATAGTCTAGAGGAGCCCTTGGAACCTAAGTGAACGTCACCTCCAAGTAGGGGGCTTTTTTGACGCGGGGTATGCGTTTACGCGCCATCATTCCTGCTCTAGGGGCAGCAAGAACGGTGTGTGGGACTCCTTGCCTTTGGGGGCCGTCCTCTCCACTAAACCCCGCGGGGAACACCTTTTTCGCTTTCTTCCCATTCGGGTCGCAGGAATGCCCTAATATGAGGCTCTACGCGGGGGGCTAGATCCTGCTCCCCCCTCAATGTCCCGGAGGAGATTAGCCTATGCCCGCTTCGAACCGTCTCCGACCGGCCCTCTGAGAACAGAGGGGTGGAGAGGAGCGATCGAGCGGGCACTAGAAGGCAACACCACCGCCTCCCGAGGGGTGCCAGCCGCCAAAAGGCCAATGTAAGCGAGGTACCCTGACCTTCCGCTCATGGCCGTAAACTAGTCGGGGGCGCCTTGGAGCTCGGCCCGGCGCGTCGCCCCCGCCTTCAAGCTGGGTGCCCCAGTTGACCACAAAACGATAGCGTTCAAGTGACAATCCCAGTGTCGCTTGTACTCTTTATATTGTTTCTCAGAGACTGCTTCATTGGGAGCCTAACAAAATATATCACCAAATCAGAGAGTACTTTCTATCTCTCTCCCCAAATTCATGCTGTTATTAAAAGAACGATAAAACATTCTTAATAATCAACTCTTAATATGGAAACACATATTTTCAGACCTCCGGTATTTGCTTCCCTTTCAAATCTAATGACCTAAGACTGCGGTGGTGACCTAAGACACGCAACTCAGACTCGTGCTGAAATCCGATCACATAAACAACCTGTTGGAATTATCCACAAAATATGAAAACATTCAAAATAGCTGCTCTCAGTATTGATTAACTATGTCTTGTTGTTGTGTATATACCAATGGACTTCAAACAAAACATTCATATTTGCGGAAGGTTGAAGACTAGTGTACCTCGAGCCAAGCAATGAAGTTCACCTAACACATTTTTCTTTGGTCGTTTTATTTGTTGAGAGAATTATATTTTCACTCTCTCGAGGAGACAGTTCCGTGAAGCAGTACTGATAAAGTTAATACTTGTCACCAGTGTTGATAAAAATTTTATATCTCATCTCTCTCAACTTTCCGTGCAGGTCACAACTCCTAATAACATCTAAAATCTCCACTTTGTAACCCAGGAACCACTTTGATTGTAAGTGTAGATATGATTTAGAACTTTTTTCGTCGTCTGTGGAAGATTCTTTGTGGTTGATTGCGCAAACTAGTGGGGTGAGGTTGATTTCAGCTCGCAGTTTTTGTAGAAAAAAACAAAATGGGAATCTTTAGCCCTATGATTTTGCGTTTCGTTGACCAAAGAAGTGTAGGTTTATATGACTTGAGTCCTAGTACTGATACTTGATCTGCTGAAACACTAAACCTTACGTAGTGTTCGCTCTGTTGCACTCTCATACTCTTCGGGAAATGATGTAATTGTTACTTGGATGATATAACCACAAAACACTTACCTGAATAGTCAAATCAACAGGAAGTTATAGACATGTTGTCATTTATACACGTCTACAATAACTGGAATAGCTTTTAACTATATATTAAAGGATCGTGAATAAAA
The DNA here is from genome assembly GCA_948477245.1 of Thumatha senex. NCBI lineage: Eukaryota > Metazoa > Arthropoda > Insecta > Lepidoptera > Erebidae > Thumatha > Thumatha senex. The sequence goes on from OX419735.1 coordinate 14,368,315, forward strand.
TGAATTAATTTACCAAATATTATCAAATCATTTAACTTTATGATTAACATTCAAGTTTTATAGCACATAAATATTTAACAAAAATCAATTCTGGTGCTGTGTTGTTCAACAATACTTTATATGATAAGTTTCACAATTGAATTACTAATGAGCCCTAATGTATCCTGGCAGACTTCAAAGTAGACTCAGATACGTCTTGCAGATGGCTTTTGAATTGGGCTAGATGAGCAATTATAGAATGAAGAAAGTGCCTCTGGTTTTAGATACGCAGAAACTACCTATTCATCCTATTCACTGCTATTCAAAGGGGTTTCAGAGACTTATTTCGAATTCATTTCAGATGAATGTAAATATATGAACAGAAATAGATTAAATAACCTTGAATTTTACAGAGGACACTTTGAACACCACCCTTGATTGCATAATTGAGTAGGTAGGTATCTACTTCAAGAACGTTACAGAAATAGCTAACGTCAAAACACTTGTATCGGAAACGAACTGTCTACAACGTGTTAACCTGTAAAAATACATAATTTCTCGCTCTAGTTGTTGCGGCCGGCATGGACTGTATAGTCTGTAGCTTGCAGGATTTCGTTGACTTCCCGTTAACCGGAATGATTGCTGTGATAATAATGGGGTCAATCACCCAGTAAAAACAAATCTCTATTCCGGTGGGTTTGCTTGCAATATTTATAAGGATGACACATGCTGTGCGCAACTTGTAACAGATACATGCTCATGTCCTCGGCAATCTACTTAATTTTATTGACGACTTCTAAACTGCCCTTTTTTGTATTATGGCCAAAATTGGCAGAGGTCTGCGTCCTGCGTGTGCCATAGGCTGATTTATTGATTGGTTGAATCAGATCTAAACAGTAACATGTTATTATATTTACTACTTTTTATAATTACGATTTATTTTGCTTGGTGTCAAACAAACCTTTTCCGTTTCAGATAGGTACTCGCATTAGTAAGACTTTATAAGTATATTTGTAGGTACTCCGATTGAGCTCTTAAGATTTCAAGTGTCTTATCATTTATGTTCTTTAAAACTTCTTAAAGTACTTCAATGACAAAGATGATATAAAAGGATTAACGTAGCGTTTGCCATTTATACAACTGAATTTGAACACTTCAATGTAGGTGCGTGATAAAAACTTGCGATGCATAACAAGTTGTTGCCGCATTATAATTTTAAAACAGCTCGTTTAGAGTTGGTTGCTCAGATCTTGGCATGAAATGAATTACATAATTGAGAAACACGCAATGACAATAAGCAGAATAAAGAATAACAGTGCCAAGCAAGCAGGCCGTGGTGCGGAAGCGTATGGAAGGTTACCGAGCGCTGTCTACACGCCATATTGGGATGTACATAATTTGTTAGTTAAATATTGGAGGTGTTCTTTTTATCATAAAGTATACAATAATTTATAATCTCATCGAACTTCTTGTTTCTTTTTCCCGATAAGTTTATGGTATGTTCAGGTTTATATCGTGAAGTTTCTTTTTGTCATAAACATTTATTAAATACTAGCAATACGAACTAGCAAAACTGCTAGATAATGAAAACGCGGTCATCGGCCTAGGAAAACTTTTCAGGAACTTTCTAAGCAAGATTGAAGATCGTAATCTTTCGCTTGTAGATAAGTTATTGGGAAGATTTTTTCGTAACGGAACAATGAGCAGTGTTTTGTTGTGATTAAAGCACAAAATATAAAATGTCGTTATGGTTCGTGGACGTGGAGACGAGGACATACGCCCTAGGTCGTTCCATGGTCACACTTCACGCGTCATCGCACCTTGTATAAGTTGTCTGTATTCAAACCGTGGATACATTGACAGACATATTGAGCTCCCTAGAATCTTTTGACGGCTGCATTTCAATTATAACTGCAAAAATATATGTTTCGTCCTATTTTTGTGCATTTAGACAAGTGCCGATTGCTGCAGTCTCAGCTTGCAGTTGCTGTTAGAACAAATGTACGACCACTGCCGTGTAAACCCGGCCGCAAACCAGAGCAACAAGCATGAATACCAGCAAATGCTAAACAACAGATAGTAATTCCTTTTAAGATTTTCAATCACGTAATATATTTTCCAATGTGAAAAGAATTGACAACACTTCATTATGACAGCAATTTGTAAATGTGAGTGAATAAAATAGTTTACTATTCGTGCGTTGAAAGAATAGTAAAATTGCTTTTATATGCAAATATTGGCACCAAATTAGTTGTAAATGTGGGTATCGTTTAATATGTTAATTATCTTGTTGACCTATATTTTTTGTAAGAAGTTTATTATAACCAGCTATGGTTATCTCACGAAATATTGATGATTAATACACAGCAGCATACATAAATAGTCAAAGGTCGGGTTGGTGTAATGAAATCCTTTTCAAACATTATGGACACCTTACGATTTTTTTTTTGTCTTCAATTTATTTTATTTGAAGTAGGTTTGTAGAAAATTTATCTACCAAACCATAAATTTCAAAATTTTGTTTTATCAGTAATATTATACGCCCACGATTCACCGTAATCATTATTATTATTTTTTTATTTTTTTAATCCACTGAGGTGGCAGACAAGTATACGGCCCACCTGATGGAAAGTGGTCACCGTAGTCTATGGACGTTTATTCTTGTCATTTGTAAAAAAATTGTTATATCAAAATATGCAATAGTACTTGTACCAATTGTTACTCTTTATTAACATAGTTAATAGTCTCTTTAACCCATATTCTCCACTTTGGACCTGGGGTCGGCTTGATTGGCTGCCGGGGCAGCATTTAATTCATCAAGCTTCGTCCGAGAAGCGCTCGTGGCCCCGCGGACGCAGTGTTCTGTAAGCGATCACTAAGTTACGCAAATTTCACTATGGCTGGTCCTCGGATGGGTGACCACTTTGTGGCATTTACATTTGCGGTCAGTGCTTCAGAAGGCACATTAATTCGTTGGTCCCGGTTGCCACTAACATGGCATTCCTTAAGCCCAGTTGAAGGCCTTATGTCGGCTTGAAAAATTACAACAGCTGGTCGCCACAACCTGTCCATTTCAAAACGGCAATGGCTTACCACCTATTACGTGATCCCTGCCTACCCCTTCGGGGATAAATACGTGAAAATATGTATGTATGTAAGCTTTGTCCGAAACGCGTGTCGTCAGAACTACCAAACCATTTTATAGGTACGTGGCTCAAAGCACATGCATCGCTCAATAGTAAGCGATGCAGGTATAGTATGCTCAGGGTCTGAAACTTTTTACAACCGCAAAATCTTATTTAGAGGATTCTTTATAATACTACTTAACCTACTAATATTATTAACGCGAAAGTTTATAAGTATGGATGTTTGTTACTCTTACACGCAAAATGTACTGAATGGATTTTGATGAAACCTTACAATAAATAGCTTATACATCACATAACACATAGGCTACTTTTTATTCCGGAAACAAGTTCCCGTGGGAAACGGGCACAGAAAAACTTCACCAAGCGTGCGGAGCCGCGGGCGTCAACTAGTGTTATAATAATCTGCATTGCAGTTGGTAGGTTTAGTTTAAAACACCAATTACAAAGATTTATCACAAAAGTTTTTCGTAAATTGTATTTATTTATACACATACGCAAATGTTAAAGTAATGAACGATAAGCACTATCTTTCGTGGTCGAGCAGATTCTTCCTACGGCCTTGGTTTACTTTATACTTCCTTGTACGATATGGCGTGCTAATCTTTTTACTAGTTTAACCTAGTCAGCCGAATAATGTATTCCGTACTGAGTACGTATGGATACTTTATTTCTACCTTAAATTTATCTTCTGATTAATTTCGATGCGGGGTCCGAGACACCTAGTCCTGAGACTTCCAAGTTAGGGTTTAGTAAAACTTTGCTGGTTTTGGTCATTGCTATATACAGATCGTGATTTACTGAAGTCCAAACTATGAGAGTGTGGTTGGGGGAATAGTCCCAAAGTACCTATAGCGTAATATACTAGAACTAGCAGATTTAGTCCTGCCCTAAAGGGGCCAATTCAAGATCACGAGAAGTGCATTATAAAAAAGGTTGCTTGTATAAACGTAATCTTGAAGTTCATTCTTACCTTCGACAGTATTTCACACGTATAAAAAATGGATTTGCAATTGGTTGGTAGGTTTTGTGGGTAGACACGTAGGGTGTCTGTGTATCTTTGTAGGAGTTGGTTGTCCTAATTTGTTTTCGTTGAAATGAAACCATTGGAGTCTGTATAAAAATCACTATATTGGGCGAGAGGTTTGTTGCAAGGGGCTTAACAAAGTTGTTACAGTACATTTTTTATACCACTGAGGTAGCAAACAAGCATAAGGCATGATAGAAAGTGGTCACCGTAGCCTATGAACGTTTGCAACATGAGAATGGCAGCACTCGCCCTGCCAACCCCTGTATAAACTTTCGAAGACCCCTTTTGAAGAACCCCATACTGTAGTAGACGTTCGGGAAAACTCATAATATATATAATTAGGTGTTGCCATAAGTTGCAACTGGATTTGCGTGAAAATTTTTGTGCTAGCATAAAGCATCTAAGTTGTATGTATATCTGACTTTGACTGCCTCTGTGGCGCGGTGGGAGTGCATCCGACTGCTACGCAAGAGGTCGTGGGTTCGATTCCCACCCAGGATAAAACTTTGTGTGATGAGCACGATGGTTTATTCTGTGTCTGGGTGTTATTTATCTGTAATATGTATGTATTTAGAAATATATAAGTATGTTTATCAGTTACCTGGTTACCATAGTACAAGCTCTGCTTAGTTTGGAATCAAATGGCGTTGTTTGAGTAGTCACAACAATATTTATATTTATTGATCTAATAAGACCGAGTCGAATCGTCTCTATAGTAGTTTACATCAAATACGAGTATGATAATGCATTTTATACCTGAGGTAAGTCTTACTCTGCGTGACTTGACTCTCAATCACCGCGATATAAGACAGTCCAAGTGATTTTACGAGAATGAAAAATTGATTTAAAATGTACATTTTCATGATTCTTTAGATTTGTGTCATGACATTTAACAATATGTAGGAGAGTCAGCGGTTTTAGCTAATACAATGGATTAAAAATTTGTCAATACTTTGTAACTAACACTAATAACCGTTAAACTGTTAATTTTACCTTTAGATTCACGTAAATACTGAACCTATCTTGATGCATTAAACTGCGAACTGAGATTTCGTAAATTACTTTACATAACACTTGCGTTATTAAAATATCAGTAGGATATGCAGCCATGTAGTAACATCCTACTAATATTATAAACGCGTAAGTTTGTAAGTATTCCCTACTTACAAACTTTTTTATTATTATTAGAGTTTGTTACTCTTTCACGTAAAATCTACTAAAAAACTTTACAATAATGTAGCTTACACATCAGAATAACACTTAGGCTACTTTTTATCGCGGAGACATGTTCCTGTAGGAAACGAGAACAGGAAATCTTTACCACGCATGCGGAGCCGCGGGCGTCAACTAGTATACATATATATTTTGTATCTTATATACATAAAAACGGTCCGGTAATTGCTTTAACACGCAAAAGTGGCATGTTAAAACAAATATTACCTAATATAGCAAACACATTGGCCATAGCAGTTAGGAATATGTACGTAAGTTTCATAAAGTACTTCTTTCTTTACGTGACCGTGTTATGCATTTATGTTATTCAAGTTTCGTAATGCAATCTAAAGGTACTCATTTTTTGTTCATTAGCAGTGGTAGACAAGTGATAACTTGCTATATATTGGATACTAGATGACCCCCACAGCTTCGCCCGTGGAATATTTCAACCTCCCGTCGCACCTATTTAATCCCGTCGCTTATAAATTCTACAATGCTGCATCAAAATTTGCCCGATTTGTCGCCTTTTATGACTACTGCTTTGCTCCCCAGTGTAGTAGCGTAATGGTATATAGCCTATAGCCTTCCTCGATAAATGGGCTATCTAACACAAAAAGAATTTTTCAAATCCGACCAGTAGTTCCTGAGATTAGCGCGTTCAACCAAACAAACGAAGTCTTCAGCTTTATGATATTAAGTATAGATAAGCGTTACCTTTAAACCCGTATCGGCAAATAGCGTGACCAAGCAGTTGGTCAACCTTTTACTGGTTCTTACCATAGAAGCTTGGAATTTCTAGTCAGCACACATGTCTTCTTTTCTTTTCTCTCAAAACTGTCGACATATACCAATAAGACTGGTGAACTTGGACTCAAAGCATCATATTACGAGCTAATCAAAAGCCAGAGAATACAATAGCCCATTAAATTATACGACAGCCTGCATGACCGAGTTGTCAGACACGCAGGCTTGCAACGACCTCTGAAACACCCGATTTAAGCTATCGCGACGTAGTACTTCTAAAGGCTTTGCAGTGGCATTGGGGTCATAGACTGTTGATGTTTAATTAGGCAAACAGATGCGTCGACCTACGTAAACATTAGCATTACATATAAGGTGAATATTACCCAATGATTTATTTTTTACTTATATAATTACGCGGCAATTTTCTTTTAATACTAAGGAATGTGCGTTCCGTGAATTCGAACTGGATGCTTGCCTTGACATCGCTAGATGTCAATAAAACGCAACTTAGTTTGAAATTTTATTATGTACTCCGTTTTAAATACTTTTGTTTTTTTTTTCATTTCCTACAATATGTATAAGTTATGTACAAGATACGTTAGACGTTTTTTCCAAGGGCTTGGTCTAATTATGTAAATTTCTCACCTGCTGGGTTGGCGCACCTGGCTGTCACTGCAAAAGGTTCTGGAGCAGCTGCGGTTAGGAAAATATTGTGGTATCTACTACAAATTGAATTGAAACTTGATTAGAATTTGATACATCAAATGCTAATCAAGTTATGCCAATGAAGTATGCCAATGAAGCCACTCCCAGTCTTAACAGAAGCAGTCAAGACAAGCTGGATGGTTTAATGAGAATACAAGGAATTCGGTTAACTATATCTCAGAATATTGAGTAACACGGAAATAGAGTCGGTGTTTTTGGCTGTCAATCGATACATTATTATGTCTTGAATTTTGCGGTATTGGTATTAGGGCGGGAAAGGATTCCTGCACATACATTAAAAGTTCAAACAACTTATTACAATTATCGTGTTAGCAAAAAAATAACATAGCTTCAATTTGCGCCGTGAGGGCGAGGGGAATTTCACGAGTAAGGGCGAGGGGCATTGTCGGCGTTGTCGTCCAACTGCAATGCAAGCCACAGAATAAGCAATAACATGGGACATACACTTTTGAATACACTGAATGACAAAGTAAATAATCTGAGGCAAATTTCCTGATTTGACGTCTATTTCTGTTAGTTTATTTACAAAGGTACTTATCGCGATTTACAATAGAACTAGTATTACTATGTTATCGTCAACAGTATAACTGGTGGTAACACAAAAATTCTTATCTTCGTAATTATGTTTTGTTTAAAGTTGTACAATTAGATATCACACGCCTAAGAAATTAAGTTTAACATACAAGTAAAAAACAGGATGGCAAAATTGAAAAGTAAACGTCAGTCTTGTAATGCTGAAGGTATTTTAATAGTTACTTAACTTTTAAAATGCCTACCTAATTTGTACTGGTACTCTACGATTGCGTTTGGTGACCGATAAAAAAGGAGCGGCACCGCGAGTGTAGCACCTCTGGTGTTGCAAAGATCTTTAACCGTTCCTTAGTTATTCACAAAAGGTGGATATGATAGCTGAAACTATAGAGAAATATCTCTCAGTGTATTATTACGTGTCATTTTAATATTTTATTAATGTGTTTAATCAGAACAACAAATAAACTACACACAACGTTGATAAAATAATTGTCACAGGTAAAAAAATAAATCGTTTGATTTGTGAAATGAACTATTGAACTGCGGCTATATTATCACAGAGGCAGTTATGTGTTCTCCTAGCTTAGACTAGATTGGTGTCAAAAGCAGACAGGAGACAGCCTGGTATCCGCAGGTCAGCCTGGGATAAGAAGATGAGGGAATGAAACGGCGATACAATTTTTTTTAAAACTTTTGTTATATTTTGATCATAGAATTGGAATATGGAGTAGGTCTCATTAGTTAAAATTTTTAAATATATCTATTTTTATTGTAAGATTGATTTTATGTTAATCGAAGTTTAGGGAAATTTTATGAATATTATACAACACAAAACAGATTGTGTTTATCTTTGTGTTTATACTTATTTCTAGAGCTCATGGAATGCACGATGAAACAAGAAAGAGAATGGTTTGTATCATAAGTATCATCTTAGGTATTTTTATATTGTAAGCATACCTATTTAGTGTAGTCATTTTTTTGTATCACGTATTACGCGCTTTTGATACCTCGAAGTAGTTTAAATATCAGTTGCAGGCCTGCATTATACCGAAAATATTTTGCAGTACCACTATCCGATTTCGATTTATGGATTGCAATGTCAGTACATCAGAGCTTTGTTAATGAAAGTGGTTGTCTGGATGTCTGTGTTACATAAATATATAAATATATATGGTCATGCCTTTATTCCTAAAGCGGTAGGCAGAGGCATACTATACGCCCACATTTCCTCGTTTGTCTAGAGATTATCTGTCTTAGTGTCCCTGGAGTAGATGTTTATTATGGCTGTTTAGCACTAAAACAGCCTCGTTTGCTCTCCGCTTTTGGATCGAGTTTACATATTTGCTTATTACAGTGTTATGAAAGTCCCTAAAATCGTTATTAAACGGACAGTAAAGTCACATATACAAGGAAAGCCTACCAAGATCACCGTTTTACTTGCCATTTCTTTTTCTATATCTTATTGTGAACTCTTCAACTTAAAAATATATATATAAATAAATATCGTTGGGACAACTCACACAACGCCATCTGATTCCAAACCAAGCAGAGCTTGTACTATGGAACCAGATAACTGATGAGCATACCTTTATATTTCTAAATACATACATATTATAGACAAAATAACACCCGGTCTCAGAATAAACCAAAATAAAAACTTAACATAGTTTTATAGAAATATCTTCACCGTCTACAAGCGGCAGTGCCTTATAAGGAAACTTCTATAAAGTATCCCTTAAGTAATACAGTATTGTTATCAAAATAACTTACGTTACCCAATAGTAAGGTGTGTTTCTGATAAGTTTATGATCTGATCACCCAACGCTAATTTAAATGAACGATAAAAGATTACGTACGTGCTTCCTGGACCTTTACAGCACTTCGTATTACGAGCTGTTGATAACACAAGGTAATTGTGAAGTAATAGCTCAATTAGTTAGCACTTGTAGTTTTCACGTGCTCAGCGATCCAAGTAACGATTAAAATCACCATCATTTGAGCTCTATGAAAAATGAATGGAAGGTTACTCCGCTAATGTTTTGAATAGAAAATTAGTGGGTAGTTAAAGTTATTATAGTCGTTTAGTTTATTATTAAAGTAAGTTTATTATAAGTAAGTAGGAAGCGCTCGTGGCCCCGCGGACTCAGTGTTCTGTAAACGATCACTGCTTTAAGCAACTTTCACTATGGCTGGTCCTCGGATGGGTAACCACTTTGTGGCATTCACATTTGCGAGCGTTTCCGTGCTTCGGAAGGCATGTTAAGCCATTGGTTCCGGTTTCCAGTAACATGGCAGTCGTTTAGCTCAGTTCAAGGCCTTATGGGCGGCTTGAAAATATTCAACAGCAGGTCGCCACAACCTGCGCCCGTCCATCACGGCAATGGGCTCACCACCTGTTACGTGTGACAATAGTGCATACGGTGAAATATGAAATATAGAAACTATAAAGATATAAATAGATATTTTGTTTACTAGTTTAGCTGAACATTATATGCAGCATAATAGTTTCCTCATGGGTGTATATTTTGCTATAGCAATGAACTTGTTTTCCTTACTAATCTCCCAATAATATATCCTCATTTTACATCCTCAATTATTACCACTCAAACGTAGAAACAATATTTTGCTATTGTAACACCGTCTTTAGTTGTTTCAAAATCTCTTTGAGACAGAGTTTACAATGGAGTTCAATATTGGGAATAGATTTCAGCGATCTTTTCTCTGTCTTAACATAAAAGTTTGGAACTTTCTACTAGAAGAGGTGTTGATTTGAGATAGGGTAAAAATTGTCGTATAATGTATCAGGCATTGAGCATGGCCTAGCATAATATGCAGAGCAAACCGCCCTTTCTCTTTGATAAGGCTACGCACGAGTACATAGAGAGAAGAAACTCTACCAGTTCATTATCCATGATGCATAAACAGAATCCTTTCATGTTATTTTTATATTTCCGCGGTATAAGCCAACATAAATATTATTTCGCGTGTCCCGAGTAGTATATAAAGTATCAGAATCTTTTTAGTTCAGTATGGATTGATATTATTAAATTTTGATACCATTTGGTATTTTTACTCATAAAACCACATCAACCTTCAACTATTCCTCATGTATTAAGGGTACTCTTGACCTGGCCTTTTATCAAAAGATCTTGAATGTGATTGGCATATGTACGTCGAGTTTGCCCATTTACTCTCACCGCATAAATTGTTTTCTTGAAGTAATTGAAATTGAAAAAATAAAATATCATTTATTTACAAAGAGGACACGCAACTGAAAGTTTCCTCATCAAAGTAATAAATAACACACTGATCCAGATATAACTTTAATCCTCATTAACTGAACTATAAACTTGATTGCACCTATCCTACTTTCGAATTCAGTGGCTGTTAAGTGTTCAGTGGCTAATGGATATCTCTATAGAGATATCCATTAGAAGGAATGCTGGAAATTATTGTAAGCCTATTTTCTCTATTTCTCTCTAAAAATAAGTCCACCTATGATCACGATCGATGAAATCCGATCGAAGAATCAAAAGAAAACTTACTTTGTATTATAATACAGTACACAATTATAAAACTACAGGTTATGGTGCGATCGTGCCAGTGCAGTATAGTCTTATAAAACTTCTTTTGTCATAAGATCATCAGCAGTCATCTTTACTGCATATTTTACGGTCCCTGATTATGGTATTAATACCTCGAAACAAATGATATCGTCAGCAAAAATATTGATTTGCTAACGTTATTGTGTACTAGCTGATCCGCGCAACTTCGTTAGCGCCACATAAGAGAAACAGACAAAGAAAGAGACATTTGTTAAAGAGGGTGGTGCGTAGGTTATTTTTATGAAACAACTTGTGAAGTATTCGCTTTTTAACAACAAAAAGCTGAATGAAATCGGAATACTTGTTGATGAGTTATTCCCAACTAAATAATATACACACGGGCGAAACTGCTTGAACTGAATATCCTGTGCAAGACGTTTCCTGAATTAATACATGTGGTACCTATTTTATGTCCCGGGAAAATATAAATGTTCTACCTTTATGCCGATTTTCATCAAAATGTGATTAAATAACAAACGTCCAAATAATATATAAATCTTTAAAAACTTTCACATTTATAATATTAGTAAGATTACATTCCCGTGGGAATTCGGGTAATACTTTCTTTGTGCTCATCTAACGTAGGTAGGTAAAGAATACGTAATTCCCGTGGGAATACCGGGTATTCTTTTCTTAGTGTTGATTCAAGATAGATCTAATGAGTACTCTCACTAAATTTCAGGTATGTACCAACGTTTGGTAGTTTAGGCTGTGTGTGGTTTCACCCGCGGAGATCCCATTCCCATGGAAATATCGGGAATACCGTTTTATTTTCTTTTCCAAAGACTTAAAGTAAACATTCACCAAATTTCAGGTCTCTATGTTTAATGCTAATGCTTTGCGTGGTTTCCGTGGAACTCGCTGATAATACAGGAGCTTTCTTTTAGTCTTATGAGATTCTTCTAAAACAGGTGTATGTAAGTTCATGTTACTAACTTTGAAAATGACAATCTTTCATACATCCGTTTATCCCGTATTTACGTCCTTATGGGTAGAATTTCACGAAACCCTTTCATTGCGGGCACCTACGTGTTAATAACAACCCCATGCGAAGTTTGGGCTTTATAGCTCCGTTAGCTTCATAGATTTCATGATCAATGAGTCAGTTAGTAACAAATTACAAACCCTGTTCTACCTCCTTATAGGTAAAATTTTTCGAAACCGCGATACACGTGCCCATTTATTTGTAACCGAAAACAGGTGTACGTAATTTCATGTTTCTTACTTTGAAAATGACGAACTTCCACACAACCGTTTATCGCTTATTTACTTCCCTAGGGGTAGAATTTCGCAAAATCCCTTCTTAGCGGAAACCTACATATTAAAAAGAATCTCCATACGAAGTTTCAGCTTCATAGCTTTGGTAGTTTCAGAGATATCGTGATCAGTCAGTCAGCGATTTTGCCTGTTATACATATAGATTGACACGGCTGTATTGTCATGTCGTTCAAGTCACGGTGACAGCCTTCACCAAGTTAATAATTTCCAAGTCGGATTACGTTTTATTTTCCTCACACTATAGCGTTGCGCCATTAATTTTCTTAGTTATTCTATCTTTCTTCAGTAATTTATTTAAGCGATGACATCATCTTTGCCGTCACAATCGATCTGGACAACCCACACCTACACCTTTGCAAAGGAGGGAAGAGGCGTTACGTTCTTTTTCCAACTTTCTCAAATTATCTTCTGATTAATTTCGTTGCGGGTTCCAATACATTCTAACTTCTCCTGAGTCTTCACGGAGATCGATCTCGGTGAAGACTCAGGAGAAGTTAGAATGTGAGCACGGTGTAACTTTGTGGTCTTGGTCATTGCTGTAGATCCTGGTTTACAGGAGTCACAGTAATGGGAATGCGGGTGGGATTAGTCACAATTTAAAAAAAAGCCCAAACCGACACCACGTACAAGTAGTGCACAAGCAGATTGACAAAGAATATGGCGCTAATTGATTGGAAGCTTCCATAAGCTTTTTTCTAGATCAGCTAATCAAAACGGGATTCCAAAATCGAAGTTGACATTCTGGAAAGCTGGAAGCAATAGAGATCTTACCCTCAAACGGAGGAGAATATTATACCTTTATAACTATTAATAAGCAATATATTACATCATTCTCTGGTTATTTGAAACCCCAGTTATATCCCCTTTAGTACCACTTCCAGGGAATAAATATTTATCGTGTTCAATATACTCGTAGCACTGAAAGAACTGGCGATTGTATTGTATGGAGGTGAATTTTACTTATAAACTTGTAGTATTATTACTAATTCTGTGTTATTATATAAATCCACGTAATTTGCAAGCATAGAAATATCTGAAGGATATATATATAAACTAGATGACCCCCACAGCTTCGCCCGTGAAATATTTCGACCTCCCGTCGCACCTATTTAATCCCGTCGCTTATAAATTCTATAATGATGCATAAAAATTTGCCCGATTTGTCGACATTTTAGCAGTAGTCACTGCTCTGCTCCCCAGTGTAGTAGCAGAATGATATATAGCCTTCCTCGATAAATGGGCTATTTAACACAAAAAGAATTATACAAATCCGACCAGTAGTTCCTGAGATTAGCGCGTTCAACCGAACAAACAAACTCTTCAGCTTTATAATATTACAATCTGACCCGCCCGGCTTCGCCCGTGACATACTTCTAAGCCCGTGGCGTGGCACCCATTTAATTCCGTTTATTAATTTCACGATAATGTATGAACATTTTCCAAATTACTTGATTACTTCTCCGCTCTCAAGTACTACGCCCACGCGTGCACGGCCCGGTCGAATTTTTGTTACACGAAATTAATTTCGTTGCGCATTTTTTTGAAATTGCCATATCGCCTAAGATATTCAATGAATTTGCAAAGTGTTAAGGGACAAAAATAATCTACATAAAATGCTGAAACCAAGTAACATATAAAAAATGATAAGGATTAATAATGTATTTGTATAATTAGCCTATAAATTACCGCTTTATTATTGCTGTTTTTTTTTAAGTTTTAAAATGGATATAGTACGGTATCCTTAAGAGATAGACATATACCGTCGCGGACTTTTTTGTAGACCTATATTAGGTACATAATTCCACAATACACTATTTTGTTATATCTTAAAGGGTTTAGGCAGCGTTTTCGTTAAAAGCTCCCAGACAGCTTATATTTTTAGACACCGCCAACATATATCGTTATAATTAAGTGAATGCATACAAAAACTTAAACAAAATATACATAAAAACCTTCTCTATGAATCACTCTATCTATTTAAATAAACTGCATCAAAATACGTTTCGTAGTTTTAAAGATCTAAGTATACATAGGGGCAGACAGCCAAAAACAACTTTGTTTCTCAAGTACCTACGCCCGCGCCCGCAAGGCCCGGTCGAATTATTGTTACACGAAATTAATTAATTTGCGCATTTTTTGATATCGCCATATCGCCTAAGATATTCATTTAATTTGCAAAGTGTTAAGGGACAAAATGATCTTCATAAAATTCTGAAGCCAACTAACATATTAAAAATGATAAGCATTAATAATGTTTTTGTGTAAATAGCCTTTAAATTACCGCTTTATTATTGCTGTTTTTTAAAGTATTAAAATGGATATAGTGCGGTATCCTTAAGAGATAGACACATACCGTTGCGGACTTTTTTGTAGACCTATATTAGATACACAATTCCACAATACATTATTTTGTTATATCTCAAAGGGTTTAGGCAGCGTTTTCGTTAATAGCTCCCAGACGGCTCATTTTTTCCGACACCGCCAACATATATCGTTATAATTAAATTAATGTATACAAAACCTTAACAAAATATACATAAAAACCTTCTATAAGAATCACTCTATCTATTTAAAAAAACTGCATTCGAAATTCGTAGCGTAGTTTTAAAGATCTAAGCATACATTATCTATTACATACTTAATCATTCAAAAGTTTTACTAGGTGTTTATTATTGCCCATCGTTACATATAAACTATTTCACATCATTCGAACGTCTTTTAGAAAATTTAACTCCCTCTTACAGTCACACAATTATTCTGGGTGATTTCAATACCTGCTTTATAAAAAATGACTCCCGCAGTTCTTCCCTTTATCGCTTAACTCAATCATGCAATCTTTCCATTCTTCCTCTAAACACTACTCATCACTTTCCTGGTCGAATACCATCTCTCTTAGACCTTATCCTAGTCACATCCAGGCAGCATGTTATTAGACATGGTCAATGTAATGCTGACGCCTTTTCTTACCATGACCTACTTTTCCTTTCCTACAAACTTCGTCCTCCTAAGGCAAAATGTAAAATTTTGTGGCAGCGCAATTTTAGTGGTATGGACCTCAGTGGTCTTCGTGATGACGCTAATGAAGTTGACTGGGATCCTTTGTTTACTTCAGAATGCATTGATGAAAAAGTCAATATGCTTAATAATCAAATCGTAAAATTATTTGATACACATGCACCAGCGCGTGCCGTAAAAATAAAACATCTGCCTGCTCCTTGGCTCACTGATGCTATTAAGGAAGTAATGGCAAAAAAAGCTGCAGCGAAATGCAAATATAAGTGTAGACCAACGGCTTCCAATTTTGAAAGATATGTCGCAATACGTAATCACTGTAATAAGGTGTGTAGAAATGCACAACGCCAGTATATTCATGCATCAGTTGATAATGGTGATCCATCTAAAGTATGGAGATTTTTGAAAAGTATAGGAGTTGGAAAACCTAAAGAAAATACTATTCCTAAAACTGTTGACCTCGAAGCACTTAATTTGCATTTTTCATCTTCGTCCAATTTTGGTGGGACCGCCAAGATAAACACACTTAACTGTCTTTCATTACTTCCAACTCCTAATTATCCGCGCTTCTCCTTTGATCCTTTCACTGATAGTGATGTTAAGAAGAGCATTATGTCAATTACATCAAATGCAGTGGGAAATGACTGTGTAAGCCGTAACATGATCATACCTATCCTTGATCAAATACTTCCTGTTCTGACTCATATTTTAAATTTTTCTATTGAAAGGAATCTCTTTCCATCTGTTTGGAAAGAAGCTCAAATTATACCTATACCAAAAAAGGGTAATCCATCGTCTTTTTCTCACTACCGCCCTATCTCTATATTACCTTTCCTTTCTAAAGTTCTTGAACGCCTTGTCTATAACCAGCTCAATACTTTCCTCTGTACAAACTCTTTGCTTAATCCTTTTCAGTCTGGTTTCCGTCCTGGACACAGTACTGTGACTACCCTGGTCAATGTTACGGACGACATAAGAGCAGGCATGGAAAACGGCAATGTCACTGTATTATCTTTGCTCGATTTTAGTAACGCCTTCAACACTGTGGATTTTGAAATCCTACTTGGCATACTTGGCTCTATTAACATATCTCCTACGGTGATTGCTTGGTTTCAAAGTTACCTGTCTGGCCGCCGGCAACGTATACGCATAGAAGATTCCCTGTCTTCTTGGTGTAATATTTCAGCTGGTGTTCCGCAGGGTGGCGTTTTATCTCCTTTACTCTTTGCTATATTTATAAATACGATCTCCCAAAAATTAGTTTCATCCTACCACCTTTATGCAGACGATTTACAAATATACACACAAGCGCCATTGAAAAAGTTGCCGGAAGCAATTGCTACAATTAATTTGGATTTAGAACGTGTATGCGAATGGAGCCTTAATTATGGGCTTCAGGTAAACCCTTCAAAGACTCAGGTCATTATCGTGGGTAGTCCCTGGATAATATCACGTATAGACTACACACAGTTGCCCCAGGTTATTTTTGATGGTATTCCTATCAATTTAAGTGATACGGTTCAGAACTTGGGCATACACATCGATAGGACTTTGTGCTGGGATAAGCAACTACAAGAAGTTGGACGCAAAATATTTGCATCTGCAGGATCATTGCGCAGATTACGTAATTTTCTCCCTAAAGTCACTAAGATTGCGCTCGCACAATCTCTTTTACTCCCAATCCTTGATTATGCAGATGTCAGCTATCTTAATCTCACCGAGGAGCAACTTGACAGGCTTGAGCGTCTTCAAAATGTTTGTATAAGATTTATATTTGGCCTGCGCAAATATGATCACGTGTCCGAATACAGAAAAACGCTTAAGTGGCTCCCAATTCGTCTTCGACGGAATACTCACGTTCTCTGCTTATTATACAGTATACTGTTCAATCCTTTCACGCCTCGATATCTTAAAGAACGTTTCGGGTTCCTTCATGACACACATTCTAAATTTTTAAGGTCATCAGAGAATTTGAAACTGGGAATGCCTCAGCATTCCACAAATTTCATGGATAAATCCTTTACGGTACAAGCGGTCCGCCTGTGGAACGCTTTGCCTGTTTCCATAAGACGAGCACAATCCCTGCTATCGTTCCGGAGGATGTTAAAGGATCATTTTCTGGCTATGTCTGTTTAGTACTAGGTGCGTGTCTCCTCGTGTATTGGATACTAATTATATATGTATTGGTATATAATGTGGATATTTTTCTTATTGTGTATATTCTTATGTAAGTATTTATATAGTTTTTAAGTGTAAGTATGTATTGTGCACTACCTTTATCAGTTCCACGATTTTCTATCCATCCAAAGGTTGCCTGGAAGAGATCGCTTTTAGCGATAAGGCCGCCTATTGTACATTAAATTTAAACTCTTATTTTTTCTTAAAATGTGTTCCTTTTATGGTGTACAATAAAGAATATTTATTATTATTATTATTATTACATAGGGACAGACAGCGAAAAACGACTTTGTTTTATAATATGTAGTGATACTAATGATGAATCATCATCTTCATAGATTTCCCACGTTGAATTCGATCCTCGCTACTTGAGGCAGTTAGTAAATAGCAATTTCATTCAAACAATATTCAATAAATAACTACTTTTTAAATATTTTAATATTAACAAAATAATACAAATTCAATCGATTTTCAATTCGGACGCGTGGTTTTTTTTGTAAGTTTCATTCACGTTCACCCAAGCCGATATGTGATATGTTTGAAATATGTGGACTCGTATCGATGATTCTATTTTGATCGATAAATAAATATTGTGGGACACTTTTCACACAGCGCCATCTAGCTCAAAGTAAGCTAATATTAGCTTCTGTTATGGGATCTAGATAACTGATAAACATACTTAAATATTTCTAAATACATACATAGTATAGATAAATAACACCCAGACACAGAATAAACCATCGTGCTCATCACACAAAGTTTTATCCTGGGTGGGAATCGAACCCACGACCTAGCGTAGCAGTCGGATGCACTCCCACCGCGCCACAGAGGCAGTCGATAGTGTTATCGATGAATCTTTTGTGCAATAGAAGTTGTGTATAATCTTGATAGATTTTATGACAAATGCTCTGCAATTCATAACAACAAATATATTGTAACTCCATGTAACAAACTAGCTATCCAAAGCTTAACTCGACTATGAGTTAAGCTTTGGATAGCCAGTACCAAATACTTTATAACTTTACTTTTTTTATTTTAACTTGGTGGTTAGAGTGAGTTACAATATATATTAAGATAACTTCGATAATAAACAGCAAGGACTTGATCTTGTACTTGTATTATCTCCAAGTAGACCTTGTTTTTAAATTTGTTTTATAAATTTAACATCAATATACATTACGAGTATGCTATTTTTTTGAATTTTAAAGCCTAACATATAAGTTTTTGTTACGGATACAGGTTCGTCGTGAATCTACATATATTGGTGGTTTGGTGCTATCGTTGTCATGAGATCAGCGATGACGATACCTCTAAGGTCATCGCATTAAAGTAGGCCTCTGCTGACGTTATCTAGTTAAACTACATAAAGTCTTTGTTCTTCATTCTTGCAGCCTTAAAATATTATGCTCTTGATTAGTGATGACCCTGATTCATTAGCATTTTAGCCGTTGAAGATTAGTTTATCTTTTGTGCAATCAAGTTTTGTAAAGAAAAATACCATAATTTTTGATTTTTGGACCTATTTATCTGCGTATTGATTAAATCAGAATATCGTACGTTAGAATCTTAACATGTACGTTTACGGTAACCGATAATAGAATTAAGTACAAAATTAAGTACAAATTCAGAATTTTTAAATTAGTAGGTACGTTCCATGGATTACGGCCCAGAAGGCCAAATTCTCAAATGGCGTAGTACATTACTGATAACTATCATGTTGGATTTCTCTCGGTGTACTTAATTCTATTATCGGTTACCGTAAACGTACATGTTAAGATTCTAACGTACGATATTCTGATTTAATCAATACGCAGATAAATAGGTCCAAAAATCAAAAATTATGGTATTTTTCTTTACAAAACTTGATTGCACAAAAGATAAACTCAGAGCCGACACAATATTTTTGTTGTAAATATTAGATTGTACTCTTTTTTCCTATTTAAGTATATGTGTGTACATAAACTGTTCAATAAATATATAAAGTGCTATACTTTAAAGAGACATGATATATTAAATTATTTATAAAAATATTAATTAATGATAATATTGTGTTAGCGTGTCTACAATTACAGAATTGTGTAATTTGTAGGAGGTCTTTATCTATACTAATATTATAAAGCTGAACAGTTTGTTAGTTTGGTTGAACGCGCTAATCTCAGGAACTACATACATACATAATGTCACACCTTTGTCCCCGAAGGGGTAGGCAGAAGCATACTATACGCCCACATTTCACCGTATAAACTTTGTTCCACGTAACAGGTGGTGAGCCCATTGCCGTGTTGAAATGGACACGCGCAGGTTGTGGCGACCTGCTGTTGAAATTTTTCAATCCGCCCATAAAGCCTTCAACTGGGCTTAACGACAGCTATGTTACTGGCAACCGGGACCAACGGCCTTCGGAAGCACTGAAACGCTCGCAAATGTAAATGCCACAAAGTGGTCACCCATCCGAGGACCAGCCATAGTGAAAGTTGCTTAACGCAGGGGCCTCGAGCGCTTCTTAGGAACTACAGGGCGGATTTGAAAAAATATTTTTGTGTTAGCCCATTTATCGAGGAAGGCTATAGGATAATATCATCACGCTACTGCCCTGGAGTGCGGAGCAGTAGTCATAAATGTCGACAAATCGGGCAAATTTGTATGCATTATTGTAGAATTTGCGACAGGATTAAATAGGTGCTACGGGAGTTCGAGGATGTCACAGGGGAAGCCGTGCGGGTCTCTTAGTTTCATTATATTTTTGCAGTCGCGTTTTATTATTTACTGATGATGTGAGATGTCAAATAAAAAGCACAATTAAGTTTAGAAAATCCCCCACGACATTTAGGTACCTACTATGATCATTCTCTAAATACATATTTATGTACCTATTTTTCCTTTATAATTTTTAAGATGGTTTTCCTGAATACATGCGTTCTATTGACCTGTTGACCGGATCTGATCGTGGATAATTTATAAGCAACGGTGTATAAAGCAAACAAAGTAAATTATCTAACTTTCAGTCAAAGGTCTCTAAAAAATGAACCGTTTTCTGTCTCACGGCGAATAGGTTACTTCTTCGTCAGGTCTTTGAGGTCGTCGTACTCTAAAACCTGCTTGCATCTATGGCTATGACTGCCGCGGTGGCGCAGTGGTAGTGTATGCGACTGCCGCGACTGAGGTCCCGGGTTCATTTACTGGGTAAAAAAAAAATATTATGTGATCCACAAATGTTATTTTCGGATTTTTGGGTGTTTCTTATGTATAATATGTATGTATTTAGAAATATTAGTATGTTTATCAGTCTTCTAGATCCCATAACACAAACTTATATATTAGATTATTTTGGGCTAGACGGCGGCAGTGTGTAAAAAAAATGTCAGTTTAATGAATAATAAATAAATAATAAATGTCGTTGGGACAACTCACACAACGCCATTTGATTCCAAGCTAAGCAGAGCTTGTACTATGTTAACCAGATAACTGATAAACATACTTATATATTGCTAATTTCATACATATCATAGATAAATAACAACCAGACACAGAATAAACCAACGTGCTCATCTAACCTAACCTAACCTAACCATCGTGCTCATCACACAAAATTTTATCCTTGATGGGAATCGAACCTACGACCTCCTGCGTAGTAGTCGGATACACTCCCACCGCGCCACAAAAGCAGTTAAATGATAAATAGATATGTGACCTATGTATTTTTGTTTACAACCTAAGCAGAGCTTGTAAACAAGCTTCCCTGTGACCTGAGAAATTTACCTTTAAATAAATTTAAAAAGTTTATTAAAAACAAGCTTTGTGAAAAACGTTTTTACTCCGTTACAGACTATTTGCAGGACAGGGACGCCTGGAAATGATCTGCTGGCAAAGTGAAATAATATTAAATTATAAATAGGCCATCAAAAAAAAAGCCTTCCTAAGTTTCTTGCCGGTTCTTCTCAGGTGGGCCGCGTTCCGAACCGGTGGTCGCTTTAAATATTTTAAATAGTGTATGACATTTTGTAAGCGCCGTTAAAATGGTCTATGCAAAATAAAGATATTTTTATTTATTTTATTTTATTTATTTATTTAATGCAATATTTATACCGTAGACTGCGCTATCGTTTTTATAAATACGCATTTTATATATCAGTAAAATAATTTACTTATCGATAAACGTTTCATTGGGTTAAAAAATAGGGGCATTGTGTTAAAGATAACTAATTTATTTTATTTTGTAATCTAATAGGTACTGCTTCTATGCGTTTATAAACTCTTAAGGCATAAACTTTTTGCATATACCTACTATGTAATGAGTAAAGCGGTTAAGCACTTATCGTCACCTAATGTCCATCAACTAGAGCTGAGTGCACGCATTAATCCCGTTCCTCTTTAAATGTCTGGTGCGACCTTCACTGGCAATAATTACAAGAAAACATACTGGCACCTAAATTGTGTTTTATATCTTTTACCTAGATCTTTGATCTTACATGTCATTATTGGACGAGGTTCTTGGTTTTTAAAGCCAACCTAAATCCCCGTATCCCAAGCAACCAAATTAGCGTTGCACTTGCTGTCTAATGGACGAGGCTAAACCCTGTACGGGATTTTGAGATCATACGGCAGAGCTCCCAAGTATGCCAAAAATCAAAAGCCAAGTTCTTAGCAGCTAAATTAAAGTGGAACCTAGGTAGGTTTTAAACGCAACTAGGGATACACTAAGTTAAAGAAGGAGATTTATAATGTGTAAGGATGCCTGAATTCAGTTCCATTATTTAGTGGATGTCTGAGAGGATATGAGTGTTATTTGGTAATATCTTTTTTCCAAGTGTAAAAAGTGTTTATCATCTAGAAATTATAAAGAAATGGCCCCTATTCCCATTATTAAGCGCTCGCCTCCCATGATCTGGACCCTGAGGACGGCAGTGGGCTGATCACCGTTCTTATTAACGACAGGCGGTGGCGTGCCGTGAGAACTGCTACTACCTTCCAAAGAAGTAGGATAATACCTGAACCACTTCAAAAAAGCAGAATAGCACCCGAACCCCTTAAGACAAAGCTGTAGTGATGGGCAAAATTTGGTGCGAGCCCTGGGGTTGTTCTTCCGAAAGTTAACCGGAACCTATGTCTGTAAAAAAAATGTGATAAATACGAAAAAATACTCCTGAAACTTCGGGGAAAAAAATCTTGGTTAAATGTATGCATATCCCATTATATCCTCTTCCTCAACGATCCAGGAAGACGAAACAACAGATGTATATTTTAAAGTGACCGTTACAACAAAGACGACGTTCATTTAATTTGTATGGCAGGCTGACCTTCCATTGTATTGGTTTCTGTAAATAGGTGTTTAGTACGCGGACATTAATTTGACTCGCACGTACATTGAATCCGTGGATGCTGCGCGGGTGCAATTTGAAAGCGAAAGCTGATACTTTGAAACAAAAGTTTTGCCGACAAAGCGGATGTTAACTGTAATGAAGTTCCGCTTACTACAAAACAATAACTTATGTTATTTACAAAAGTATAACGAGCTGTTTTACATATTACGCAAAATCAGCTTAATCATAAAACTGGGTTACTTGTATATCTACTATGTTTATGATTTTTTTTTATTTGTAAACATAAGTTGTGATATAAGATACATAAGTCGAATAAGTGATATAATGAATGCGCTCGGCGCTCCGGACTACTTTCTCTTGAATTCGGCCGCGAAAGTTGTCTTGCGGCACTTTCTATGGCTCAGAATGACTCTTGTGCCTTCTTATGACTGTAACAATATTTATTTAGGCTTCTGAAAATTGTTGCTAATATATACCGTATATTTATACTGATATTTTAAACATATGATTGTCAAGTCAACTGTATGCTGTTTTATATTTTGTGATTTGTTGCCTGATTTATTTGTTTATTTTTTTTCGTTTTGTGAGCTTACAGTGTTTTTTTAAATCTAACGTTTTTGATTCCCGTTAGATTTTAAAATATTCGGATTTCGGTGAATTATTGTAAATATAAAATTCAAACGTCTCGTCAAACTAAAAGAAAGCAAGAGTGGGATGGTATCGTATAAAAAATACTAGCACAGACGCTTGAAGACTTCTAGTCCGACTGGGGATCGAATCTCTTGCAATGCTGCCCAGAAATAGGTTAATTCAAAACTATCTCTAGTGCGGCAATGCGAATTCCCAGCTATATGGTCAATTTTTTTCAGTCGGAATAATCATTTAAAACTAGCTAGCAAACTAATATAATTTCAATATTAACTTTAACGTACGTACGTACTTATGCACTTACATTAGTAGGTAACAGAAGTAGGTACAACTCATTACGTTCACACGTAATCTATGATATAATAAATAAGTAACATTTATCATTACCGGTCGACACCCACAAATATCTGACTCATTTGTCATTCAATAGAAATCAGCGCTATATTTTGATACGTGCGCACTTTCGTGACTTTCGTAGTATTTTGCATAGATTTACTTCCGTCTCCCGCGAGTGTTCTGATTACCCCATTACGCTTTCTGGTTAGGTCTCATACTTATTTACTTCAGAGCCACAGATCGACTGTCTAGAGCCATTGAATCAGAATTCTCCTTATTCCCAAGAAAGGCAGCCTGCCTATCAGTAGGACTCACTATCACTGATTATACTAACATGTTGTTTACCATCCTTTTAACAGAGAAGACCTCAAATAATAAGATGCTAGTGCAGATGTTGGAAAGCTAGGTGAAATTTCTTATCGTGTAAGAGCAGAGCGAGTCGTACTAAACAAGTACGGCCACTTTCACCTTCGTTGCATCTAAGCCAATTGCTTACCGTCATATTTGCCAATAGTCACTTGCGCTTATTTACAAATATACTATAAGAAAGTGTCAATTGCTGAAATCCTGTAAGATTTTACACAGCAAGTTCACAAAAAAAGTATAGTACCGGAACTATATAACCGGTGAGGCTCACTCAATCAATTTTCCTTGAATGAGCCTCACCAAAAACCACCCCTTTTTTTCTACAAATCACACGCACGTTGCATTCGAAGCTCGTGCTGCTAGTTTTGTCCAGTAGTCTGCAGCATTATCGTAGCTGTCATAACTAGGATAGTGACTCTACGGCCAAATGGATTGTAAGAGTGAAGTAGATCACTCAAAGAAATTTCCTCAAATGTGCTTCACCGAATAAGAAGATCACAAGAAAATCATCACATCTTTTACCGATACAACCCCCATGACACACAATCCTGAACCGTCGCAATGTCGCATCCTGCAGTGCGGTCTGCACTCGGCAATGGATAATGATAATATCCAAGGTTTATGGATAATGATCCAAGCTTTTTTCCCGGTTGCTTCCGAAGCTCTTGCTGCGAATATTGTCTAGTGGATCGCAGCAATATCGTAGCTGCCAAAATTAGAATAGGAACTCTACTACCAAGGGGATTGAAAGAAGATCACGTAGCGCTGCCAATAGGTACATTTACGAAGCTTGTATTTATTTTATAACATTAGACAATAACGATCTTTAGATAGATTTATAACAAAATAGAAGACATTTTGGAAAAAGATCAGGACAAGAGTACCCATAACCGGCGTGCGTGTATGAAAAGACTTATGAAAGTGGAAGAAGCGAAAGTTGTGTGCTAGGATCGTAGCAAGTGGAAAGCCATAGTCTCTGCCTACCCCGATGGGAGACAGGCGTGATGATATGTTAGAAGCTTACACAGGCGTGTCTATAAAACTAAAAGCCTTACAGTCGTGATTCGTGATACGAGTACTCGTATTACTGTTATTTTCTAGCCCCTAGAAAATGTTGAATACAGATATAGTTCTCTCTGAAACTACGTTTCTAATATTCTATTTTTAAAAACCACGTGCTGTTGCCATAATACACGCTTTTACTGTAAATCTACGCGTCTCGTCTCGGTAGTGAACCGTGAACCACGCGGTGCGTTGCGAATAGTGAAACGAGTCAATATCTTAGAGTACTATAAAATGTTTATTTAGGTATAATTACCTACTTCTACTATTAGCCGTTCTCAATGAACTTATCGTAATAAAATTGTATTGACGATAATCATATTAAAACGATCTTATTATGTACTATTTTAGTGTGAGTAATTCTTAAAATAGTTAGGTTTTTTATTTCACTATGTTTTCTACTATGTAAACATTGTATGATTAATAGCATTAAATGATGCAAAGTTCGATAGTAAATATTGTAGGCAGAAGTTTGAAACTACTACCGCCATCTAGAAGTTACAGGGGGAAACATTAATATTATTCACTTAGTTCGAAGCTATCGTATTAGATGGAGCTGTGTTTGTGAGAAATGAAACTTCGAACTTTCGCTTTCTTGTATATTTTGTAGAGAACCGTTGTATTTTTATCATGATGTCTTTTGAGTTTCATAGTCAATTACGAAACCTTAGTTTCGAGCGAGTATCTGTAACCAATATTTTAGAAAATCCTAACATTCATCGGTCATCCAAGTTTTTGAATCATAACACTCACATGAATTAGGTTTTAGATGATACAGTTAGTAATATAACAGGAGTTTTAAGGCAAGCCAATGACTTAGATTTGATATGAAAATTAAGTTTGCACATCAAGTTTATTTTAATGGAGCGCTCGTGGCCCCGCGGTCTCAGTGTTCTGTAAACGATCACTGAGTTACGCAACTTTCACTATGACTGGTCCTCGGATGGGTGACCACTTTGTGGCATTTACATTTGCGAGCGCTTCCGTGCTTCGGAAGGCACGTTAAGCCGTTGGTCCCGGTTGCCAGTAAAATGGCAATCGTTAAGCCTGGTTGAAGGTCATTCAATCTAAGTCCATTCAAAATTATCGCCCAGTACGGTTTTACATCACCTCGTTGCAGGGAAGAGAAATCCTGAAATGCCTTGCCTTAATAACTCTTAATCACAAGTCCGTCACCTTAGACACTAGGCCACCTCGATGTCGTTGTTCTTGATAGGAACTGACTTGATAGTACTTACGCAAAACTCATGAACCGAATCGTTTATGATATGAGCTACGACACCAAACTGTATCAAACTGTGAAATATGACATCAAAATAGTCATACATTGTATTGGGATTAGTTTATGTAAACAAAACATTGACACTTTGTCAATATCTTGGGTTCTTGAACTCTGGTTAAGATATCGCATATTTTGTTTTGAACTATACATGTTTGTTCTATGACTTCACCTGTGTATAGCGCTCGAATAATGATGATGATGATATGCGAGAAGAGAGACTCCTAGTAGTAATATTGTTAATTAGTTCTTTTTTAAGTTCTGTATTAGTAAGTTGTTGGAAGGATAATAACAATTTGCCCGTAAACCGTTAATTATATTTTAAACTTCTTTGTGAAATATGATTCATTCGTGTAAACCAAAAAAGGTTTACGCCATCAAGATAAGGAAAAGGTGATGATGTGCTTGAAACACAGGTACTTACTTTAGTTAATTAGTTTTACTTAATAATAATTCGTTATAAATATGTTAACGGTATTTATATGAAATTCACACAAAGAAAATTAGGAACCATATAAAGTAATATTTAATGGACATCAGTACCTGCTACAAACCAAAAAACGTGTCCATTATAAGGAGTATCGCTTCGAAAGCTCAGGCTAAAAATTAATACCTATCTTTTCTAGCGCTTTTTCACAAAGAGCAAAAATAATAGCAGAGCTTATACCTGACCCTGAAACATAGGCTTTGGTAGCCAGTTGGGGGCAGTTTATGAGGATCATTATACAGGTACAGCTTATTCCACTGACAGTAAACGGGTCCACATTTTATTTGACATTTTACTTTTACACGGAACAATGTTATCAGCTTTTTTTATCATTCTGTAACCCGAAACCTTTAGAACAAGGAGTCAGTTGGAGGGCATTTTATGGGGCTATAGAACAGCCCAGCTTATTTCATATGGATATTCATCCGCAACAATGCTATCACCGTTTTTAACATTCTCGTAACCGAAGATAATCGTCTCATAACGTAAGAAATCAAAAGATATACAACTACCTGAAAGGTAGTCTTTCTTTCTTATTACTTCTTTGAAATGTGTACCTCTGAGGCAAATAAAAATCTTACTTACCGTAGTTTACAGATTTTTTATGTGCGCTGTCCCTCTAGTTAGGTATATCGTAAGTTCTGTCTCGAGTCTCGACAATTCAAGTATGTAAGCTATGTGACACAAAAAAATATGTACTTACAATATGATTAAATAAAAAAAACAGCTGCTTTAATTCTAACTCACGATATTTCATTGCTACTTTTAGATTGTTATAGTAAAGCTTTTTTACTAAATCTTCATAAAATAATTTTAAATTTTATTGATATCGAAGTATGGAGATAAGCTACAATAGGCAAATTAAAATAAATAAATAATAAAATAAATAAATATCCATCACGCCTTATCCCCGAAGGGGTGGCAGAGGCATATTATATGCCCACTTTTCACCGTGTGAATTCCTGTCCCACGTAATAGGTGGTGAGCCGATTGCCGTGTTGAATTAGAAAGACGCAGGTTGTGGCTACCTGCTGCTGAAATTTTCAAGCCGCCCATAAGGCCTTCAACCGGGCTTAACGACTGCCATTTTACTGGCAACCGGGACCAACGGCTTAACGTGCCTTCCGAAGCACGGAAACGCTCGCAAATGTAAATGCCACAAAGTGGTCATCGTAGTATGGAGATAAGCTACAATAGGCAAATTAAGATCAAGATTTTAAAACCTAGAAATCGAATATTTTCACGCGCGGGTGGGCTGTTCGCGGTACTTACATAAGCAGGTCCAAGACAGTTGCGTACGTACTCAATAGTTTCACGCACGCATCACAGCCCAAAAAGCGGCATTACACCGAAACATTAGGTGAGGCTGCGGTGATAGTCAAAATATGCCGGGAACCCTGGGACATCCTTCCGGGGATTCACCCGGGGCGCCTGTCGCTAGACAGGGGCCGTGTCGTTTTAGTCGGCTCGAGTCTGTCATAATATCTGTGAGGCTTTCCACACGTCAAAAAGAAAACCATCATATACTCTTAAACATTATTAATTAGTGAAGGCCTTGCATGGCATGTTTGGAATGGTTCATGGTGGCCTAAGCAAATAATTAAATTGTTGGTAGGTAAGTAATGTAACTGCAGACCTTCTCCAGCAAGATAGGAAAAGATATACGAATATTGTTGACATTTCCCATCAAACTAACGAATATCAGTATCAGAGGTCAAATATGTTAGGAGATTTCGTATTTCACGTATGATGAGCAACTTTAGCATACACTTGTATTTAGTTAGTTCGAGAAACGTAGGCAATACTTGATAACTGGTATTTATTTATACAGCGTGTGGTTTTGTTTATTAAATTGGTTACAATATTTTACTATGATGTACATATTTTAAGTAAGTATATATACTTTTTACTCAAGCTACACATACGACCATAAGGACCATCGAAAATGCACATGACAGATTTTTTGTAACATAACAAACCGCTACGCTTTATGTTATTAACACTGGTGATGGCATATTCTATATGTAATATTAAGATCTATATTTCATTTTGTACTATAGTATATATACTTAGATGTAGTATTATTAAAATACTGGCTTGTGTATTCAAATAGAGTGTACACCCCGTTAGTTATAAAAAAGTATGTTCTAAGCTGGACGCAGAGTAGGCACGTGTCGTGTTATACCTACTGTTCTACAAATCTACATAAAATTAGGTAAACGTTTTTGTTTTTGTCAGTACTCAGTACTTACAGTTACCATACCGAACCGGTCTAAAAATAGGATTCAGTTTAAGTTCCGTTTACGTAGGTACCCTGTCGCTTTTATAGTGTTTACATGCAAGTTCTGGTGCTATACCGAAACTTTGTATCAAATTTACACCCCGTTAGTTATAAAATAGTATGTAGCTGGACGCAGAGTTAGGTACGTGTCGTGTTATACCTACTGTTCTACAAATCTACATAAAATTAGGTAAACGTTTTTGTTTTTGTCAGTACTCAGTACAGTTACCATACCGAACCGGTCTAAAAATAGGAATTAGTTTAAGTTCCGCTTACGTAGGTACCCTGTCTCTTTTATAGTGTTTACATCCAAGTTCTGGTGCTATACCGAAACTTTGTACATATCAATATATTGCATAACTTATTACAAAATGCAGGCGAAATCGATGCAGTCAAATAACATTACAACAATAAAATGTTGAAAGTAAAAGTCCTAAACAAAATGTGTCTCCTTTTCTTTACGACACGTTACAATGTAAGTAGGTTATAATTGAAGGAGTGTTCGTTTAGTGTCTACTTAAAAAAATATATGTTTTAAATACTCTACCTACGCACAGACCTAAGAAATCTATTAATAATCAAATCTGACTGTCAGCTGAATTAAGAAAATATTGACAATTTCGGAATACTCATAGCGTAGTGTCCGAGAGATCTCCTTTCCTGGCTTAGCTGATTCCTTGACACATACAGCCTTGAAAGTATGTGTGAATTTAGTTCTGACATTCTCGTCTCAGTCGTTTAACTTCTGGGCATAAGAGTCCAAAGATGTTTAAAGGATATCCACACGAAAACAAAATGAATCCATAGATCACCAAAATTTCTGGTAATCTTGCGCCGCCCGCAATCGTTTGGCATTCCCCTTTACAAGAAATCTAGCCTAGCATTCCGGAAGGCGTTGCCAGTCCTGAACCTTTCAACTTCATCGTCAATTCTATGAGCATACACATCAAACAGTTGTTTCCCTGAAGGTTATGACTCGGTAGTCATAACGAATGAAGAAGTTATACTACCAATGATAGAGAAATATAAAGGGCCCCAATAGCTGAACTGTGTACCAGTAAGAACAGTGTCAACATAACTCCAACAAAAGCTCTTAGCTGAACGGGTTAACGAGATTTTAATATTAATATATTTATAGCACGTTTTAAAATTAAAATTACATTTAGAGATGACGATATTCGATGACCTAAAAGCACATCTAACCTAAAGAGTACATACTTAATATTATTTGAAGTAATATTATTATAATCATATCGTGCTATCCGTTTTCCTTTTGGTAAATTTACAAGTCTAGTCTACGGTTTTGGGAATACCTGTCAAAAAGCCAACTTGACGAGTTATTTGAATCAGTTATGTACGTTGCGTGCTTTTTTTATTTTTTTTATACCCCTGAGTTGGCATACAAGCATACGGCCCACCTAACGGAAAGTGGTCACCGTAGCCTATGGACGTTTGCACCCGCGCTGCCGAAAAATGCTTGCTAGATTAGGTGATAGAACGAAGTTCCCGAAGCCTTGAAAATTTATTACCTACCTAAATATTGACCCAAAACGTCAAGTTTAGTCGGTACTATCAAATACACCCATTATTAGTCGTGGATTCAAGTATTCATAGCTAAATTATTGTGCTATATAAGAGTTCTTCAGACACAGGTATCAGATTTGTTATGAGTAATATCTAAAAATAACGAATGGATTTTAAAATTTCTGTACTTATCGAGGGTAAAAACGAAGTAAACGAAGCTTTACATGGAAATCATGTTTTTTAAACGAAGAAGTAGTGCTTCATTATAAATGTAACGGGTACATAAACATATTCACACAACAATGATTCTTTGTTCACAACGATTTACAGTTTTTGCGTCGTGCTCAGAATTCACAATTTAAGTAGAGTTGAAACAATATGTAGGAACAAAGTTGCAGGTAATAATGAGTAGGAAACAGGTAAATAATTCAATGACAAAAGCATCCTTAAGTATCATTAAGTGTCGTTTACCCTAAAGTGGTTGCATAATTGTTCAGATGGCGTGGGAGGTCAGTCTATAAAGCAGCTTTTTGATATTAGCATTTATTTGTATATATGAAATGAGTGATCACCTTAATGTTAAATTAGGGTTTATTAATATTAATAAAAAATATTTTTTTCTGTGGAAATGAACGAAGTAGGCGGCAAACCACGCGGTCGGATCCTTCGCCCGGCGGTATCGGCGCCGGCGTCCCCAGCAAGAAAATAATAATATGCTCTAGTAATTTACTAAAAATGTTCTAAAAGGTGATTTCACAAAAAAATGGATTATACTATCACACAGTAAATTTCACTCAGTAGGCACCATAGAAATCGGAAATACGATTTTTGGTTTGGCACATAAAATCAAACTGATCTAAGAGATGTGTGTAGTTGATATTTAAGATTAATGTGGGTAGTAGTTTTAGTGAACTTTGTAAAGTTGATGCTTTTAGAAACCAAACAATACTTGCCGTTTAAAAAAAAATCACAAACACAGTAAGCTTTATGACACAATAGGCTTCCATTTATAAAGTGTGCATAGATAGTACGATATGATAAAACCTCAGATGCCTCAAATCAAACCAAAATATTTCATTGCGACTTAGAGGTTGCTGATATTATAGCTTTTTTACTAAAATTTCCGTTCGTATAATAGTTGCAAATTTCATTAATTTTCGTATTTGGACAAAAACTTTAATAGACAAACTAAGACGGTAACGCCTGGAGCAGTCCTGACTGCGCTTCGCCGCATGAAGAATCGGAAAGCTGTCGGACACGATGGAGTCCCCATCGAAGCCTGGAAGGCAATGGGTCCTCACGGTGTGGGCATCTTAGTAAACCTTTTTAACCGCATACTCCTCAGCGGGCAGATCCCAAACCAATGGAGACTGAGTATTATTACTCCAGTCTTCAAAGGTAAGGGGTCAGTGCAGGAGTGCGGGAGCTACCGCGGTATAAAGGTGATGTCCTACACCATGAAGATCTTCGAGAGGATTATAGACTCTCGGATCCGGCAGGAGTGTACTCTCTCGGAGTGTCAATATGGGTTTCGCCCTGGTCATGGGACCACGGACCCTGTTTTTGCCCTCAGGGTTGTCGCAGAGAAATACAGGTCGAAGAACACGCCTCTGCACTGTGTGTTTCTAGACATGCAGAAGGCCTTCGACTGTGTTCCTCGTGCGATGATCTGGTGGGCACTGCGGTCCAAAGGGGTTCCTGAGGTCTATATTGACACTATCCGGGACATGTACTGTGACTCCGATTCAATGGTTCGGACTGCTGTTGGCGACACGAAACCCTTCCCCATCACCGTCGGGGTACACCAGGGTTCGGTCCTTAGTCCGCTTCTGCTCAGTGTAATATTAGACGAATTGTCGGACAGCATCAGGAACTCGCATGAGCAGCCTCCATGGTTGCTCATGTATGCTGACGATATTGCGCTGGCAGACGCGGACAGGGGCAGATTGGTGCGACGTGTAAAGGCGTGGAAGGAGACGCTTGAGAACGGCGGTCTGAAACTAAATGTGGCGAAGACCGAGTACTTGGCACTAAACTCGACAGATCCCACATTCGTCCGCATAGGCGGTGATTTGGTCGAGCGCACGGACCAGGTTAAATACCTGGGATCTGTTTTTCACACGTCCAGTGACATCGATTGCGATGTCAAGTCACGCATTGCTGCCGCGTGGGCCAAATGGCGGGAGATGACCGGTGTCATTTGTGACCCTAAAATGCCGATCCGGTTGAAGGGACAGGTCTACAAAACCATTATTAGACCTGTCCTTTTACATGGCAGTGAGACGTGGCCGATATTGGAGCGACACAAGCAGGAGCTGCGTGTCACGGAAATGAAGATGCTGCGGTGGATGTGTGGAGTCACGCGGATGGACCGCGTGAGGAACTCTCGCATCCGCGGCAGCCTTCACGTCCGTGACATTGTAGACAAGTTGCAAGAGTGTCGCCTTCGTTGGTATGGTCACGTCTTGCGGCAACCGCCGGGCTACGTAGGTAACAAATGTCTAGCCATGTCAGCCCCGCCGGGTCCCGTAAGAGGGGAAGACCCAAGAGGTGCTGGCTTGACGTCGTAAGGGATGACATGCGTGCCAATGTTCTCACTACAGGGGATGCCGACGACCGTGCGAAGTGGAGGAGAAAATGTAGGAAAGCGGATCCCGGGCATCGCGAGACGCAACTGGGACATACGCTCGGATGATGATGAGACAAACTAAGATGTTAAGCTGGAAATAGAATATTTTCACTGACAATTGTTCGCCATTCATGCAAAAGCACGATCCAAGGCGGTGGCGTACGTACTCAAATAGTTACACGCACCACAGCCTAAAAAGCGGCATAACACCGAACCATTAGGTGCGGCTGCAATAGTAGTCAAAATCGCCACTACTTTTTAAAAAAATCTCAAAAACTTTTTTAGGCTCACTTAACGAACACGCTTTGAAAGGACCCAATTTCCTATTACCTATACTAAAAAGTATAAATCATTATAAAATATATCATAAAATGGCATTGTATACGTCACCGTACAGGTATTAGGAACATAAAGGTGCACTTGCTTAATTCCTATATTTTTGCAGGCCGCCTTTTATTACTTACAAATACAAAGATCTTTTTGGTTTACTACTTTTCAGAATGAACTATTCGAACAATGCTGTTTATGGTTTGTCTCATGTTTTATAAAATAATTCATGTACCTTTAAATAAAAAATGCATATTACGGATAATAAAAAGTTGTTTCATAGAAATTGTTTGTAATTTTTTTATACGCCCCTAAGGAAGTGTGTTTTCTCAAAACATTAACTTAGCAAAGTTACGACTAAAAACTAGTAGGTAATTAACAGGTAAATTCTGGCTTGTTGTGGTGGTCCTATGTGCCTACTGAGTAAACATACATTTACTGATATATCTATCACATGTATACCGTTTTACAATTTTTCTGAGATTGCTTTTGGAATTGTTTGTAAACTTTTATTTTATTATTAGTACAAATTGTTAATGATCACTCAATTCACATACACACGTACACATTTTTATATAACCGAAAATGTCTATGGGTAATTATGTCAAACAATTCTTCGAGTTACAAGCCGTTATATAACATCGCTCCTAAGGTTAGTTTGCATGTGATTCTAAGTTTGGAATCATGACGAATAGCTTAATATAATTTCAAGTTATAAATTATTTTGACCGAAAACCGTCATTATAGCCTGAATATATTAGGCCTCATGCCTTGTGTACAAGGCATATGGCCTACACGAGTACAAGGCGTAGGTGCATTTATGAACGATAAAGTTTTAAAACAAAAAATTGCAAAAGTAATTATCATGTATTTCAAAAATAAGTTTACATGTAAAATTTATGTTGTAAATAATAGTTTTTAGTACAACATTTTTAAAATTGATGCTTTTAGATATCAATCGCCACGTGCCGTTTAAAAGAAAAACAAACGTTTTATTATTCTTATTCAATGTAGACGCTTTGAAAGGACCCGATTTCCATTCATCCCGATCCATTCAAAGAAGTATAAAACAATTATAAAAGATACTATAAAATGACATTGTGAGCGTTACCATACAGGTATACGAGTATAAAGGTGCACTTGCTTGATATATTTCAATATTGAATATATTTCCAGTTAGGTCTCTATTACTTACACATTCAAAGACTTTATTTTACTATTTTTCAGAATAAACTATTCAAAAACATGCAATGTTTATGACTCGTCTTATGTTTTTTTTAAAGAAAAGATTTACTTAAAGATAAAAACAATGCATATTATAATAAAAAGTTGGTTCATACAAATAAAGTCGGGTCCTTTCAAATTGGCGTGGGGATTGAGTGAGCATAATAAAGTATTTGTAATATTTTTTAAATGACACTTGTCGATTGCTATCTAAAATCGTCAACTTTACAATGCTTCTACTGAAAATTAACTATGTGTGTACTAGACATAAATGTTACAGGTAAATTTCATAGATCTGGGATTTTTAGTAGTTACTACAAATCATTTAGGGTGATCACTCCACACAAACACACACACTTGGCCATGGGCAATCATTTCTCCAATGGTTAGTTTCCATGTGATACCAAGTTTGGAATTGTGACAATTAGCTCTATATAATTGATACTTATAAATTAGCGTAGCCCGTCAGTTTAGGCAAATCATATTAGACACACGCTCATGTAGGCCCATGCCTTTTATACAAGGCGAAAACGCGTTTTTAACATTAAAGAATGATTATTGAGAGTCTGTCTCTTAGACATTCTGCGAATTGGGCGTTTTGAGACCACTGGACATTTTGAGAATTGGACATTTTGCGCCTAAACGGTCTTAACGATGTGTCAATAATACTCGTTACTTACGGTTTATAATACTTACCGTTTACAAATTTATGAGTCATGGGCTTTAGGTTAAATAGCAAGTTTTAGGGTATAAATTTAAGGATCAGTATGTCAAGCGTAATTAGTTATTATGAAAAGTGTTTTATAATCTATTCCAATTGTAAGTATAACAAATACGGGTGACTAGACCAGCTCACATAACTGTACTACTACAGTTTTTTTGATAATGATTACGGATTGCAGTACATATTTTTTAAATAGCTATTCGACCTAGTTTTTTATGCATTATTTATAATCAAGACCTGTGGCATTTCTTTTTGTAAAAAAAAACTATGTTCATATTTCCATACGTGCAACCCGAGTTTGAGTTTGAAAGAGCAATAGACCTATGTGTTGAAGGAGTGATTCTCATTAATCAAACTACTCTTGGAATTCTAAAAATTCAATGCCGTCAGATAATAGGGTTTATTTCTAAAATTTCAAACGGCTATTTCAAATAATAGGTTTGCATAAGCCTACGACCGCCTAAATTGCATCAGTATCTGTGTCTATAGCCAATAATGACCTCCTGGATTGGTACTTGAAGTAAATCTTTTTAAGAAATTTGTAAATTACTTCCAGTTGGTCTGTGTTCACAATTTGATTGCTAAGAAAATTGTATTGAAATTAGTTGTTTACAATATTTTAACATTACTTTTTGTTTACGCCATTATAATCATGTACCGTGATTATTGTTTTTTTTCTATACTGGAAACAAATTTTCTACCATTACTGTTTTTACATAATGTAAACAGCGTGAACGTTAATGGTAGAAAATTACGTTTAAGCTGTTTACGCAGTACTCTACAAGCAGAGATGTACCGTTACTGGCATGATCTGGTTTAGTAACATTGTCAAAACAAATCCAGCTTATGTTGATATAAATTTGTACTCGTCACCATGAGTTCATGACACAAAAATTAAAGCGGAGAACAAAAGAGCTAAGTCTGTTCCGTTATTTCCGCTAACGTCATCATGCACTCGATTCAGATTCTGAATAAACAGAGTATTCCATAGTGATAATTTAACCTAATTCTGGTGCCAATTGGCAAGGTACTGCATCCGCTGCTAATGCGCCTTTGATTTTGATCATACATAGTAAATAGAAGAAATATAGAAACAAGATATGATTATTCAAGTAGAGTATCATGGATTCCTCTGTTGTGTACATCCGTAGGCTAATAGATATTTTTGTATACTGAAGAGTATAAAAATAAGTATTAGTATAAATAAATTGGATTTGCTGTATGATACATGATGAGATATATACTATAGATATACTATAGATGATAGTAACAATTTTGAAAATTTTGAAAAGATGAAAGGGAAACGTGTGGTTCTATATCTTGTGAAAAAATATATTGATATAATAAAAAAAACGTGTGGCTCTCGGGGACTGCCGCGGTAAAGCTATTGCATAGCATTATTTATCAACTTATGCAATTTTAACTATTTATTTATAACACTATTATCTGACCCGAATAACTTCGTTAGCGCCACTTATGAGATTTGTTACAAAAATGTGATAAATGAAAAACCACTTGACCGATTTTGTGCAAACTTCACATAAACCATCTACTAAATAGTCCGAACAAAGCCTAAACAGCCTGGATAGATGAGCCCGTTCTCGAGTTATAAAATTACAACGAAAAGTGATATTGAATTTTATATATATAGATTATTAATATATAAATTATATTTTATTTTTACAGCTCGTCTCGATCCGTGCGAGCTTCGTACAGTCGTATTATATACATACACGTTAAGCAAACGCGGCCGTGCTCGGTGAAGTTCGTGTGAGCTCGGGTGTTAGGTTTTTATCGTCACGGAATTTCTTGATTAGGTCGCCGCGCTCAAAGCCCGCGATAAAAACTATGCAATAGCTTCAAAAAATGTCTTAGGTCGGTATTGCGGAACGTTTCTCAAACTCATAAAATCTTAAGCGTCTTCTTCTAAAACTTTGCAATTGCAACAACTTAAAAAAGTTAAGCGTGTAATATGCGTTAAGCGTGTATAAATAAAGTAATCTCTATCATGATTGAGTAACTTTTTAACATATGGCCCTTAGGCTTGCAATGTTTTACTTTCAGCTAGCTCTGAGCTACAAATCTCCATTTCCATTACTCTACCGAAACCAAGTCAAGTGCTATCTGTGAAGAAATCGCCTGTCAAATAACGTTTCTAATTGCGATAAGCTATTACTAGTTCTTGAATAACGGTTCGCACAACGCTCATGTAAACGCATTGCAAATTTTGGTGTTTCCGTTTAGAAATCAACGGTTTATTAGGCAACATCGATCTCTGCTATCGTTTACTATTCACATGGTATTGGTTTTCAGAGAGTTGTAGAGGCAGATCTACAGTATCAAAAACCTACTTCAGCTGACTCCCAAGATCTTAGCAAGCAGAGACATTAGATATAATAATATGATCACCGGCACAAATACAAATCTTAAAAATACAATTATTATCAAATGAATAACTTCAAGTAATCGTTTTGTACAGTCGTTCACTAGTATAAAAAAATTAAAAAAGTAATGCCTAGTTATACAGTCTTGATAGAATGAGTCATAGAATGGCAGTCGTCTCGCAGGAAACTCCCAGGCGCTAAACACAACCTAATGTTCAACGTAAAATAGAATATTCAATCTCTGAATCATCCGTTTGTGACGTTCTTTATTATATCACCAAATTTTTGATCCATTTTCCTTGTAAAGGCTCGGTAATTCCTTCGTTGAAGCAAACACGATTTTCCGACTACATATTCCCAAACACTTATGACCAAGAACTATGACGCCATATAATATTATCTCGGCCACACATCCTTCTCATAATGTTAATGACGTACTTTGTTCAAATGGTATCAACCAAGTCCTGCTTATAATTATCAGAATACCTTGAATTACAATCTTGTTTACATCAATTGAGTTTACGCAAAATTACGTTTGAAGTTCGAGTTCAGCTCTGAAAGTATTATGTACTGTGACGAATATCTAGATTATTCCAATAATATGGTAAGGCTAAAGGCTACCGAATTATATGTGAGCACTAGCTTATACACGCGATTTGGTTCGCGTACAGTAGACAACCATTTAATAATTTTGTAGCAGCAGTGTAATAGATGTAGCTTCACGCTTTTTCCCCAAATTCGAACATAATATATGGTGAGCCTTATTGCGTTGTTGAAACGGATATGTTGTGGCTACATGTTGTTGAAATTTTCTAGCCACAAGGTCTTGAACTTGACTGAACAGCAGGGGCCAATTGTTTGACGTACTTTCGAAGTACGGAAACCCTCGTAAATAGGAATACTATAAACTGTCCCCTATCTCAGGACTAACCGTAGCGTAATATATCGTTTACAGAACCCTACCAAGCGGAACTGCAAGGAATTAATAGCTCGGAACTTAAAAGGTAGTTGGAACTGGACGATATTGCGCTTTAAACACCTTATCATCATCAACTGATCGTTATTCATGCTTGTAGTTGAAGATATCCGGGAACTCATTTTGCTGCTTTTACGTTTCCACTTTTCGGGGTCTTTAGCATTCCTGGGGACTTTTGATATTGGAAAATGTTCTACCAAATCTCGGGTCGCCCCCTTTTACAGGACGTAATAAAATTGTAAGAAATAGGGGTCTAATATTAGAATATTACGCAAATGTGTTTTCCAATAAATATAATTTACGTCAAATATATTTTGGTTTCTCACAATCAGATATTCCATTTACGTCTTATATTATATTTTGTTTGGTTTTATGTAAAGTATCATCTTAAATTCTACTTAAAATAAACTAGTTTATTTTTATGTTTATTCCAAATATACAAAAGTACCAGAAAAACCTGTGTTCGGAAACAAACATTCCCATTATGCTTAGGTCGAAATACCAATAAAAATGCGATTGGTGTGTCTGAGAAAAAGATGACCTTTTTTTGAACCTAGTCGCGAGTCTGTTTTCAACTGGCTATTTGTATATGTGTCAATTTTTCTTTGCAGGTCGCAATAGATTTTTTGATCCAAACAAAGTTAGTATATTTTGAAGGAAGCATTTAATGTGATAAATGATTTTTTAGTAGTAGTAATTTACCTTAACGACTACTACGCGCTGAGGTTTAGTACCTTAGCGTGTGGTAGTTCTTGTTATTTAGGATTTCTATGCGTCTTGTTCCTCCTAAACCAGTAAGGTTGAAACCATATTATTGTATATGAAGCATTTGAAAATAAACCGAATTGTTATGCAGCGATGTGGCCTAAAAACTCGCAACACTAGAATCACGCGATATGCATTTACCTTACACAACCTCAAAACTAAGTAGCTCTGGTAAATATCAGAATCAGAAGAGGTCTTACGAAGCAGATCGTAGCTTTCTCTTGCGTGATGCAACACCAAGTTTTTTAAGGATTTCATCTTGCAAGGCCCTCTCATTATTACTGTTATCTTTCGGTTATACTATACATTATTGTTAAGTTATCCGTTCACGAAACCTCAAGACGTATCTACGGGGAGTAAATATTTTGACTATTCTATATTGTGCGTGTTACAGCTGGCTTCGTTCCTGTTTTTTTAGAATAAATAGTGACGCTTAATTGTGGAAACCTTACTGCATCTATAACCGACACGAATCTTATATACTTACATGCAATTTAATGGACTACTAGGAACTTCACTTGTCATAAATTTTAAAAATAAATATTCATAAAGGCGGCAATAATACAAATTATGTTTTTTTAATAAAAGGAAAGAAATACCGTTTTATAAAAACGTAAAATGCACGAATGTTTAAATAAACAATAAACATAACAGTACATAATTATTTTTTAAAGAAAGTTTTCGGATGAAGAATATTTAATATATTTAATTTCTTTTAGCAGATTTTTTTATATTTTTATAATCCATTTTCAGATATTTAGTTAATTTTGATTATAATAATTGCCTTGAAGCTAAGCTAAACTCAATGTTAAAATAAATATCCATACTTACTTATAACAAACAACAGGTGAAGCTATCTGGAAGTTGTCCCCGCAGTAGTGATGTCGGTGCTTAAAAGCAGTTCCCGCGTCAAAAAGTCTAGGAAGTTATAGATTTTATAGATCTAGTTAAATTAATCAATTAAAATGTAATCTTAGCGGCAGTTAGTTCCAGTTGTTATTCATAATTTGTGATTTCGTGTGACGAGGTTTAGGCTAATTTAGGCACGATCTAAATCCTACTAATATTTTAAACGCGAAAGTTTGTAAGAATGGTTGTTTGTTACTCTTTCACGCAATATCTACTAAATAGTTTTAAATGAAACTTTACAATAATATAGCTTACACATCAGAATAACACATGGCTACTTTTTTTCCAACAAGTTCCTGTGGGAAACGGGAACGGGCTAATATAGCTATCTTCCATATGAAATGTAGTATGTAGTCTTTCTATTTGTCAGCAATCCATACTTCTCGAAGTCTGGGGTGCAACCAATATCGCATTACATTTTGGAAGCCACTGCCGTTAGACGTTCTAACTCCTTTACGTCAGAACCTCGTCAGTTTGTTACTTGGAGCTCCAGTTTGTAAATGACTGATCTTAGAGTATGGTGGGCCCCATCTACATTCTACATAGGTGAATATATCGGGTCCGTATTGGGTTGCATAAATTTAAGAGGCAAACCTTAAAACTGCATAACGTTTTTTGGCATACTCTTCGTTTCGCATAACGTTCAAACAGAATAAATCATTATGCATACTTTATTTTCCCATAACTTCTTTAAAATAATGTTATTATACCCGCATAAAATGTTTACGCATACTTTTTTTACAATAACGATTACTAATCATAACATTTATTGGCATCTCACTCTATGGCATAAAGATTACAAGTCACACATATAGAAGGCCATAATGTTAACGAGTACATATTTTAATTTTTATATCTAGCTTGAACTGTCTAAGATTGAAATGCCCACTGATTAAAAATGTCGATAGTCACTATACAGAAGTTCAAAATGTCAACACTTATATATAGAATATATAAATAAAATACAAGAAGAAGTAGTTACATTAAAACGAGCGATTCATTTTTGGCGCATCGCCGGCCGCTACCGCGGCACGCTCGCTTCGCTCGCTCGGCTCGCGCGTTGTAGTTAATAACACTATTAAAATA
Source organism: Thumatha senex (assembly GCA_948477245.1). Lineage (NCBI taxonomy): Eukaryota > Metazoa > Arthropoda > Insecta > Lepidoptera > Erebidae > Thumatha > Thumatha senex. Next base: position 14,410,087 of record OX419735.1, read on the forward strand.
TCATTTCAGTGTTACAGCTTACAAACTTGGCTATGAGTGAGATGATTATTTACAATTGTGTCTTATCATTTCTTAAATATTCTTGGTCAAATTTATTATTCATTTATGATTTAAACGGTTATGCATACCTCCATTATGCGTTTTGTATTTTATCTTTAGGCGTATTACAATTATACCCTTTACATGTATGCTGATTAAAATTATGATACATTATGCGTTTATAACACACTGCTTATCATAATTTATGTGAGAAAACTTTATGTTGGAACTGTTATGCCAAACTACATTATGCTGAAAAAGATTATGCGATCGAAAGGGCTCCCAATATAACTCCTATAAAAGATTATTAAATTTAATATTATTTTGCATACTTACCACCAAATCAAATGTACACACTACATTCAGGTTTCTAGAGTTAGTGTACGGGCCTGACGAGTAACTTAAGCTTTTTTTTTAGCTTTTTTAATTTGACCCTGGTATCAGTTTATTCAGTCTCTATATAACCATTTTGTTGGAAAATGACTAACGTTTGTCGGAAAATAGACGATAAATTACCATTATGTTCTGCCGAATTGTAACTATAAACATGTGAATGTGTAGTTAGTCCAGTTTTGTACATGTAAGTAAATCTGACTGACAGAACGTTTGGTAATATGTTCATAACCGTTAAGTAGTTACACATTGAAATTTAATACTACGCAATGCAGAAAAACGGTATTTTGCAAACAACATATTGTACGTATGCATTAAAAAATCAACCAGTAAAGTAAATAGATAATCTAACCAATTAGTTAACACATCAAATCCTGCCAATACTTAGGAATGATTTGAGTTCTGTATTATATATATTTTTTGCCTAATTTCTAAATATTTTAACTTTTCCTGAGAATTTGGTCGAGTGGAGCACGTTGTTATTTTTCTATTCTGGGTCAAGTATCAGCAATGGGATGGTTGGTGGAATATGCCTATTGTGCCATCGGGCAATATTTCCGTCTATTCCGTTAAAAATGGAACGCGCCTCCTTCTATCGAGAAGGAGGCGCGTTCCATTTTTAACGGAATACACGGAAATATTTAGAAGTCAGGGTAGACTGAGACTCATATACGAAGACCACGTAAGTAGATTGCGCAAAAACGGAGAGGTCAAAAGTACTTGAACACGCATGTATGAAAAGATATATGAATCTGCAAGAATCGAAAGAATTATGCATGTTACGCGAAGTTTGGATATATATCCGCTCTGACTACCCCGTCACGAAAACAGCGTTAAGATGGGCTATCACCTTATATTAGTGACAATATTATAAGGTTTTATTTTACCTGAAAATAGTGTATTTCGACTTATGTGAAGCATGTTCAAGAGTTAATCACCTATAAATTTAACGCAAAGCTATTTACATACGACGGCAATATCGACATTCATGGTACTACAAGGTCAATGACCGCCATATTGTATGTTATTTGACGCAGCCTCAACGCATGAAATCATTGACCGCAAGACACGCATATATAACCTGTTGTTGCTCTTATCACTATCATACCTAATCTTATAAGTAAGCAAGCGGATCGTTTTACCTGCAAACTGATTCTGTTCACAAAGATTATACCCCCTACGTACAGTAACGTCAGATCAGATTTCACAAACATACAATTAATAAATCTAAGTAAACGATTCGCACGCTCGTGATAAAATTGTATATCGAGCACAGATAATATAATTCTTTTCTGTGAAAAACATTAAGACCTATCTATTTGGATTTGTCGACTACTCAATTGTCGAAGTGTTCATTGAAACCACTGCTCCAGTCAACGAAGTGTTATTCTACACTAAATTGATCAATCTTAATGGATTGCAATTTGACGAATTAAACGGCCACCAGGAAATCATTGTATGAGAATTGTGTTCAATCAATTATAAAATTTAAACAGTTTTTTAGTCACATGAAGTGATTAAGCGGTTTTTCGATTTTACGGAATACTGAGAACGGTTTTTTTACTAAAGAAAAAGCGTGTGGTAAAAACAACTTGGTTAACACTGTTTCCCTTCGCCTATGAAGGTAACTGACAGGAAAATGGAATGCTAGCAAAAAAGATAATTCAGTAGATAAATACTGAATAGAGTTCACGCAAACGAACAATGCAATAAACCTATCAGAACGATTAAAAAAATTCAAGGCATAAACCTTTATATACTAGTTCTATATTTCTCTCATTACTTACAAGAACTTTTCTCAGTATAATCGGCATATACATTAAATGTATATAACTCCGAGGTGTGTGACTGGAGATCGATTTTGAATAGTTCACGTTCGTGTCGGAGTGATACACAACAGCCACATAGCCCTTAACGAAACAATCACGTGGACTTTATTTTAATAAGTTACGGTTGATCATAGATTACTTGATGATAAGCTGTGAACGGGTCCTATATACTCACTAAACATTAAACATGTGACAGAGGACGTCGCCCGCCTACCCGAACTCAGTCAACCCGATAGCGCATGTAGCCACCGCCCGCCCGTTTGTCCTCCACCTTGAAATTTTATTGATCATGTCTAAAAATAAAAAACAACTCGCTACTTGAGTATATTTCTATAATAAACTCATTTTGTGGAACTCCTCAATGAAATTACGTCACAACGCAAAATCACATGTAGGTATATTCTATTCTATGTTGTTAAAAGAATAACAGTAAGGTAACGAACGAAGATAATTAATGACGAATCCAAAGAAGTCGCCTTGAAGTTCGATGGCCTTATATATTTATTGGATCTTATTTATAACGTACTGACACAATCTTCACAGATTCAATAAACTATGTGATGCATTGAGTGATTGTTTCAAGATGTAGGAGACTATGTATCTTCACCGCCCGTAGACTAATAAATAACTTTCCTAGTTAGGTATTCACTTTGAATTCCCTTAAATATCACTTTGACTCTTGAGTCTGATGTACCTTACGTTATATATTTGTTTTCCCATTTATTTATTCTTCTTCTCTAGTTAGTTACCCCAAAGTAGTTAGTTCTATATGGTTTGCAAACGTTTTGACTATTAAAAACGTGAAGACTTTGTAATAGAGAATTAACAAACATGTAGGCCACTTGGAATTCTAATTGGCAATTGGTATACATACTCTTGGTTTATGATATCTATGTATGTGTTAAACAGTTTAAAGTATCGATAACTTTATTCTTATCAAGTAATTATTTCAAACAGTAATTATCTTCCTCTAGTTAAGGATCCAAAATTCTGAAAATGGACGTACTTAGTACGAGCACGGTAATACTTCTTGTGCTCTGGTACGAGACGAACTTTTTTAAGTATAATGCTACGACACTACATGAGCGAATCGCAAATCATCAAATGATATTACTTACTGCCTTGTAAGTAGGTGAAGCTTGTACTTGAGGATTAAATCCTTTGTGTTGACAGTGATAATAAGGCTTTAAACCACTAAGTAATTTATATTACGACTGCAAGCTCCTACTAAGCGTCTTCTTATAAAACCATGACGCGGTTCTTAAACGGCGTAATAATTACCCACTCCTTACGATTTTGATCTTAGTTACGCCACGTTGAGAGCTAAGGCTCTGAAGTAGACTTAACTTGCGCGCAAGCGATACAAACTTAAGAAAATGAAATAGTGTCAGACTGTTGATTTTTATGCGGCTTATAAGTTGCGACCATAATTATAATTAATGAAGTCGAGTGAAATGCAATAAAGACAGTATTAAAATAAACTTCAATGATAGTGATAATAACACAAGTGTCTATTCCTTCTTACTGCGCAGCTAGTTTAGATAAGCGGTCAGTGTAGGAAACAGTTCCAGCATTGAAATGATTGTAGACAGTTACTTGTGAAGTGAAATAAGTACGTTCGTTATCATTTTTATATAGGACACGAAGTTATTCACTCTTTGAATTGAATCAATGTGCTAAATTATTTTGCACTTATACTTTGTAGGAGCTTGTTTCGTGATCATGAGCTCCATAATTAAAAAGAATCCTAAACAAAAAATATTTAAATTTTGAATTTATAACCTTTTTGACTTTAATTGTTTTATTTTTATGAAATCATTGAACTTCTGTAAATAACCTAACACATGTTTAAGCTTGATCAAGCTTAAGCTTAAAAATCACGAACACGATTGTCTGATGATACAATCGTGTATGATATATAATAGAACATGGTGTTCACAGTAAGTCGAACACTTGAACCACAAGTGTACGTCAAAGTTGGACGTGCCCCGAAAACTTTATTTTTCCGGTTTGTTGCAAACTAGTTTCGTCTTGTTTATACGAAACCGTTACTTCAATCGTCCTTATTATGGTCAACACTGGTAATTAAACGTGGCAGTCTTACTTATTGAGTTTACTTGTCTTCTCAAAATCAAGTATGAATAGCGTTTGCTTTTTACATTATATACAGAACGAATATACTCGTATTAGAACAGAGATGACGAATTCTTGTCAAAATAATCACGAACTCAAAATTATTCAATGGTACATCTAGGACGGCAAATTATTTTATTTGAGAATTGGCACTTCGTTCTCGTGTTCGCCACCACCTGTGGTTTAGGATTGTCTTCGGATTCTACCAATATATTCTGACGGGACCCAAACGAACCTCATCATGAAGGTACAAGCACAAATGCCAACGGACAAGGGCCCCTCGAGATTAGGAGTTAGGCAAACTCTATCATATGTTAGTTACTAAAATCACGAAGACTTATTAAGGTTAAAAGATGATGCTATACTGAATGACTTATTCCATCTGTTATGCGGTATGAAGCGTTAGTGCTATGTAAAAGAATTGAGTCGTATTATTCTCTGTAATGTCGCTTTAAAATAGATCACTTTATTAGTCATAAGTTTTAATATTCCGACGACTCATCAAAGGTAATATGATCAGCTTATTCATATGTTTCGTTGCCGTGAACCAATCATTTAATGACCGCGCACTCTCCTTGACCCACTTGCATACTTGCAGTTGCGTGACAGTGGTCAGCACTCAGCAGCTGATGATGTACAACTTTCACCAAAACATTGTGCGGTGTATCATCGTCTCGTTATTCCCTTTGTTTTTGTTTATGGCCCATCAACGGATCGCAAATATTTTTTTATCGATGCAGTAATACTTATCTTTTGTATAAAAAATACAAAGCGAAACTGTATAGAAAGTAATGGCTTAGTAGATTTAGGACCTATTCGTAAAATGACCTGTTCTCGAAATGGTTTATTCTTCAAAGTACTTGTTCTCAAAATAGCTCATTCTGCAAAATACTCAACGGCCCATTCTGGGAAGGATTCATTTTTAAATACCTGTCTGCTTTTGTTTTGCTAAAAAGTTTTGTACTCTTCTGTGTGGTCCTTTGTTGGTTACTGAAACCTTATAAAAACAATGTTGTAAATTTTTGATACTTTCCACATTGCCTTTTCCATTGTAATGTAACAGATAGCTAAAAATAATTAGAAGAAATTATGACATGGAAGTTTTTGCAACTGTGATGTAACGGCTCTTAGTTGAATATGAAAAAAAAAAGTAAAAATGATATGAATGTTTGATTCTGAACATGATTTCGCTTTGACAGCTAAACCAGAGATAACGAACTGGGGCGCCCGGCGCTAAACGAAGAAGTTAATCTGTTGCCGGGACCATGGCGTTTTCAGTGTTTGATGTCTTTTGACTAATTCTGAATTTGAGGGATCATTCATATTAGAACTACTGGGAATGATCGAGTTTGAGCACTGTTATTTTAAACGCCGCTTCGTAATATGACCAGGCTTTTGGTAACAAATAATGAGAAATCCTTACGGCAGGGTTGTCAAAAGTGAACGTTTCCGGAAAGATTGAATTTTTCCAACCCGTTCGTTGTGCATCGTAAATATCTATTCGATAAAAGCTGTTCATAACGATGCTGTTATTAATTAGGCAGGATACTGTACAGATGTATTTTTAAATTTACAGCGTTAAAATATTTGGAACGAGAAGATCTTTGGCGATTTTTGTCATTTCTAGTATTCATACCTTAATGATCCAATAGACGTTTTATCCTCATATGGAACAGGAATGAACAGCATAAAATTTTTTTTTTGGTGTTTAGCATCAATTTAAAAAATCTCTGTGACTTCTGAGAATAAAAAAATATGTGAGGTTTCCTAGGTACGTTTTCTTGTATCCATAACGGTTAAGGTACCTGCTCTTACCTCCCCGTCTCAAAAATCAACCCTGTACAGCACTATACTTTAAACAATTTGTAAGTAAGACGGAGTAGGATGGGCACTTGTTTATCGTTCTTGTAGCCGGGTTCCCTTTTTTTAATTTGTACCTTTTTACTTTTAAACATATAAAGGAAATAATAATATTATTTATGTATAAAAAATATCGTTACACGTTGCCATTTGATAGGTTAAAAAGCAAATTTATTTTTGAATGCGTGATTGTGTCTCATTTTAAGTTACCTACATTGAAATTATACCGGTATTTTTATAAGTCTTTTTACAAAACACCTTTTAAAGCTCTTCATTTTGATACCCTACTCGACAAGTTGGTAAACAAAATATTTTTGACAACATACTTTTTAGCACTAAAAATACACAGTATGGTTTTATGATACTTGCGAGACAAAGAGGGAAAACATACATAGCGTCATATAGGTACTTAAGTCTACATACTCATATACATACGTACGCGCTTACAACATTAGCCATTTTTTTTTGCAGTGGTCCACGCGACTTTCAATCATTATTTTAACTAGTTTTACCATCTAATTACTTCCCAGAAAATAATAATAATTAAAAAAAAATACAAAAACATAAATATCCACGGTTTTCTCTTTTAGTTAAACCTATTATTTGTACCTACATGCAATCAATATTTTTAATGATTTATTTATGTTGGCTTGTCATTGTTCTCCATAAACGGTTATATTGTCAAAGGTCTGACAGAGGTGATGTAGGTAGGTATCGGAAACGTATAGTTAAGTTCTGGTAATATACTCATCGGTTACCGTGGCCTACTGACCGCGATTACTCTATGTACTACGACAGTAGTACTTTTGTGTTCAAAATAAGCCTTAGAGAAATATCTTACACCAAGTTATAATATGTATAGGTTTTGAATTATCCAATAGTTTTGAATTAACCAAAACCTACCTATAATTTTCGTTCTCTCTCGCCATTGACAACGGTTTTAATTAGAGACAGTATTAGCTCCTATTGTCCTAAATATTCTCCTATTGTTGGTTTATTCGCACTATACAAAGTTAAATGCAATTTAACTAGCTCATTTATAACTTATTGTTTATTTTAATGAATCTTGTAAGTAATGGTATCTAATTCGCCAATTTATTTATTGGTTGTCCGAAAATGACACCAAATTAACTTAGTAATTAGGTACAATTGAATATGGAAACTAATGATAAAACTACCTCTGATAGTGTGGCTATTGCACGATATCTACTGTTTGTCCAGGCACTATGCGAGTCCTATTCGTAGATGTGCTTCGTGAAATAGGAAATAAATATTTTTTTATTTCAAGCTCACCCTTGGGTGTAATATAATATAACTAGCTCATTTATAACTTACTAGCTGACCTGCCTGGCTTCGTCCGTGACATACTTCCAACCCCGTGGCACCCATTTAATCCCGTCGCTTATTACTTTTCCAAATATGTATGAAAGTTTCCCCGATTTACTGACATTTATGATTACTGCTCCGCTCTCCTGTGTAGTAGCGTGATGATATATAGCTAAGAACCTTCCTCAATAAATAGGCTATCCAATACAAAAAGAATTTTTCAAATCGGTCAAGCCGTTTTCATGCTATGTCGTGACAACGGAAAACGGGTTTCATTTTTATATATATAGATTGTTTATTGTAATGAATCTTGTAAGGAATGATATCTAATTGGCTAATTTATAAATTGGTTGTACGAAAATGAAACCAAATTAACTTAGTAATTAGGTACTATTGAATATGAAAACTAATGATAGTACTATCTCTGATAGTGTGGCTATTGCACGATATCTACTGTTTGTCCCGGCACTATGCGAGTCCTATTTGTAGATGTGCTTCGTGGAATAGGAAATAAATAATTTTTACTTCAACCTTACCCTTGGGTGCAATATAACTAGCTCATTTATATCTTAGTCCTGGTAGTCCGAGACTACCAGAACTTTAATTGGTCTTTCTTGCTAATTAGTGTCCAGCACATACGACCTTTTAACCTTTTTGTTACCACCTCACTAAAAAGGCAACAGGTTCAAAATTTATTCCAAATTTAATATCTAAAATGGACACATTTTATTAAATTTATACGGCTAATGAAATAATAATAATTTTTATTTCATGCTCACCTTTGCTAATTGGAGTAATTCAGGTGTGCTTAATTTGGATGGGCTATGCTAGCTGGAATGCCTCAAAAACCCATTAATTATCCTTCCTTAAGGGGGTTCACCGAAAAGGATAAAATTTATCATATTTTTATCTGCTGTCTCTGCTTGAAAAAAATATTAAGGTAGAGTCATGTAATCTGACGATGAAATATATATAAAACTAGTTGACCCCCGCGACATCGCTCTTGACATATCCCTCGAACTCCGTAGCACCCATTTAATGCCATCGTTTTTTAATATTACAATAATGTATGAAAATTTGGCCGATTTGTAGACATTTATGATTACCTACTGCTCCGCTTCTCTGGGTAATAACGTGATTATAAATATATACTAACTATAACCTTGTTCGAAAAATGGGCTATTCAACAGAAAAAATAAGAATCAAAATCCAGAAGATCACTAAACAAACAAACTCTTTAGCTATTTATATTAGTTTAGATAGGTTCGTTATGAACTACATAGCACGGGCCAAGTCTGTTATCGTACGTATGATACTGGCGAACGAGTTGATGCGCGTTTGACTTCGAAGGTTATCGCCGCCGGTGTCAGCGACCAGCCGGCCGCGCCCACACGTGCTTCTGTATACAAACAAGAGCTAGACACACATGCTCACACAATCTTCTTTTGTACCTCTCTATGGTATATATAGGACTAATAGTTAAGTCGACTAGATGACTAGATATTCTAATTTCTGACTTTACACTGATAATTTAATAGGATCCCTAAGCAAAATATTCTTTTATATTTTATGTTTATCAAGTCACGCTTTTATCCCGAAGATCCCCTTTGAGGCATAGGGAAATGTGTGCGAATAGTATGCCCACATTTCACCGGATGCGCGACGTTGTATATACTTACGCCGTCACCTAGGCAGTCAATAATAATACCTACCTAATATGTCACGTACGCATGCTGTTAATCCTAAAAAAAATATTGTGACCAGCCTATATTAAATAGGTTTTTTAGATTACAGTAAACAATACTCCTAATGCGTTTCCAAAAACTTAACAAGAAAACGAAAGGGGTTTTGACCGGGTGAATTTATATATATTATATTCGCGTAGTGTACTGTAGTTTAGTAAGAAAACTAAGGTATACATTTGTGGTCTTAAAAATGAGACGCATTTTTAAGTTTTCAGTATTAACTATAACAGGTTCTCAAAATAAGCTAAGAGCCTGTATTTTGGGATAGACAGACGAACAGATTAGTCAGCCGATAAGTGTGTAACGATAACGGACGAGCTTAGTTAGTACAGTACCAACGTTTACTATTAAGCCTAGCCGTCGCAATGCCACGGGAATTATATTTACTGGTATACATAATATATGTTACCGTCGCGTATAATGAAGGTCTTATCGGTATCGTCAACCTCGTGCGTCATGTACCTCTCAGCTCCAGCTAAATTCAATTTCGATGAGTACACAAGCCAGTGACAGTCAGCAATCATGCATTTTTGTAACAAATATTATGATTGTTTCTATTAAGAGACCGCGCCGGTGGACTCTGCTAACGCCGCAGCACGCCGGCGCAAGCAGCGCGATCGACGTCGCCCCCCGTCCTCGCCACCGACGTCGTCGACGTCGCAGAGAATTTCTACAGAGGAAATAGCAGAAGCCCTCCGTCCATACCTTCTGTCAACGAAGACTATGTGGACCTTAGGATATCCTGTAGAAATCGAACCTACATCATCGAAAGCTGTGATATATATAAATCCACCTCCTCGGCCCAAACCGGTTCCAGTTACAACATGGGATGTCAACGCTCCGGAATTTGTACCTGGCTCTCAGAATGATAGTGGCCGCGGCTCTTGGGGTTCGACTCCACGCTCAGATAGTGATGAGGAGGCGGATTCCGTGGAACATTTATGTGTACGGTGCGATAAAATGTTTCGAATTAGTCGTGATAGTGAATATCTTGATTCAGAAACATGTATGTATCATTGGGGACGTGTAAATGGAGATAGCCGCTACACTTGCTGTAGTTCCGCATTAGGTAGTAAAGGATGCAGTGTGGCGCGATTTCATGTGTGGAACGGCACTCGTCCGGGAATGAACGGGCCACTTGAGGGCTTTGTACGTGCTCGTTCTCCCCGCGGTGGTGTCTACGCCATCGATACAGAGATGTGCTATACCATAGCAGGTCTGGAGTTAGCAAGTATAGCAGTGGTTGCATCAGATGGACGAGTGGTATACAAGACAGTCGTGAAACCGAGTTCACCTGTACTCGATCACAATACAAGGTTCTCAGGCATCAGGCCGCGCGACTTGGCGCGCGCGACTAAGACGTTAAGAGATGTACAAAACGATATACTTGGATTTGTGGGAACAGATACAATCCTTATAGGACATGCTTTGAATAATGATTTACGAGCTCTGAAGCTGCTTCACAGTGCAGTGGTGGATACTTGCGCGCTGTATCCGCACGCTAGAGGTTTTCCAATGCGACGATCTTTACGAGCGCTTTCAGAGGAGTTACTCGGCCGTGTTGTTCAGCGTGAAAGTAACGGCCATTCCCCAGTAGAAGATGCTCGAACAGCTATGGACCTCGTACTTTTAAAAGTTCACGAGGAACGAAGAAGTCGCTCACCCTACAACAGACAGCACCCCCTGCTTCAACCTTATGATCCATTAATCAGTGCCGCCTAATAGTGTTAAGCCTTATTATGACTGTTCGATGGACTTGAATTATAATGAATTGAGACACAAGTTTGTCACGTTGACGTTGAGCGCGTACTGTAACAGAATGTGCCTTCGAATTGCTTTGATTTTTGGCAATAAACGTGATGTTTTTTCTACAGAGCTGTGTTTATATTCTCCTCCTATGACGAACTTGTAAAAAATGAATCATAACTATTTCAATGGAATTCCAAAATCTGAAATTTATAGGCTACTTAATACCAAATTGACGTAGTACATACCATTGAGTTTTTAAAACTGGTGCCACGAATGTTCTATGAATCTTGTACAATTTCGATATCAAACACCGATCGTACTAAACCATAGTGTTGCTATTACGTAATGCTATGTACTATAGCGATATTCAAGATTCTACCCCTCCTGTCGGCACATTTATTCCTATGAAGCAGAATCGTCATCCAATAATCAAATCCACCAGCAACGTACGATGACGGTTATAATTTTAAAAAGCAATTAGCATGCTAACCATATCGTAAATTAAAAGTGGAAATTTATAGTATTATTAAATTATCTTTGCCGGATTATTCCACTTTGAACTTATGATGGCTGATGTTCTCACTTACCTATTCATGAGACTCGTCATATTAAATGTAGTAAGTACCACTCCATGATTTATTTACTAACACTACCTTTGATTTATGCCCGCTTTTTATCATCTTGCTGCCATAAGCTTACCTATTTGTTTTTTGTTTGCGGTTGTTATGCTTTTATTGCTTATATAGCTTCTACCAGGTTGCACCGGCCGTGCTCACAGGCTCACTGGAACTGCGGTGCATGCCCTCCGACTTTGAGTCCGTGCGGTACAAGATTCTTCATCCACCCGCACATCCCCCTTGTTTTTGAAGAAGTTTTTCTCCAAGTGCACTACACTAATGGTGTCCATATTCTGTAAGCTAACCAACCGGCGCCTATTCTAGTGCTTACTCAACTGTGCATAAAAGCGAGGATTTATGAGAAATGTCAGGCAACAAAAGGTATGTAAAATAACCACGTTAAGTCACGAAAACAAATGTACGTATTATAGTATGCAACGCGGTAATTAAGAAGTGGGTCTTGCTGCCTTAAGGAAGCATAGAGGGGATTAAGGGTTGTATTTTTTTATTCTCATAACATATTATGTTGTTTTATAAGTCCTATCAATTGTCCACAATTCCGACTTCAAAACTATTTCTAAAATGTCCTAACGTTTAGGTGGGTGTATTATAGGAATTAAATATTCATTTATTCATTCCCAGAAACTGAACAATAATGAGATGGAGAATAATAATAATAATAAATATTGTGGGACAGTTTTCACACAGCGCCATCTAGCCCAAAGTAAGCTTATATTAGCTTGTGTTATGGGATCTAGATAACTGATAAAAATACTTATATATTTCTAAATACATACATATTATAGATAAATAACACCCAGACACAGAATAAACCATCGTGCTCATCACACAAAGTTTTATCCTGGGTGGGAATCGAACCCACGACCTCTTGCGTAGCAGTCGGATGCACTCCCACCGCGCCACAGAGGCAGTCAAAAAAAAAAACAAATAGAATAAATGTCCAAAAAAAAAAAAGCAATATTGACATCAAAACTATTGCTTAAATGTCCTAACGTTTAGATGGGTGAATAATAGGAATTAAATATTCATTGATTCATCCCCAGAAACTCAACAGTTATGAGATGGAGAATATCTGTCCAAAATTAAAAAAAAAAAAACAATATTCGACTTCATAACTATTTTTAAAATGTCCTAACGCTTAGATGGGTGAATTATAGGAATTAAATATTCATGTATTCATCCCCAGAAAAAAATATCTGACTTCAACATTATTTATAAAAAAAATGTCTTAACGTTTAGATTGAATTAAAGGAATTAAATATTCATTTCATCATTTCACTTATGAGATGGAGAATATAATACATACATGTACGCTCAGAGTCACGTTGTATATTTCCCTTAACCTAATTAAAATGTGACCACCTTAAAGTATTAAAATGCTCTTCCAAACCAGCTTAAACAGTTTTATTTTGTTTATGAACCGACTTTATTGCCGATGATAAACGCATTATTGAGAATAACTCAAAATATCCAGTCAGATTTTGATAACATTTTAATGGGACTACACGAGAAGCACTTGATTTTATATACAAAGCCAATTATAGTATTTGAAGATAATAATAGCTGTATCGCCATTGCTAATAACATTGCTTTAAAAACAAAATACATAAATAAGTATTAAATGCAATTTCATTACGGCGCAAATCGCTAGTAAAATACTAAAGTTAAGTTATACATATAACTGAAATATAGATAATTTCTTTCATCCAGTAAAAAAGTTATAGATTACACCTTTTACCTCCTATTTTAAAATAAGTAGAAATCGAAAATATAAATCTACTAAATATACTATCGAAATAATTGCAACTAATTAACAACGTCTATAGGTATAAACAATAAACATTTTCTATATGAATAAAAATATGTTGGTAAGGGCAAATCTCGAAGACTGCTGGACCAACCAAGTATTTTTTTATTGATTCATTGATAACTAAGGAAGATTTTATTGAGAGAAAAAATGCACGGATGGGAAAAGAGAACAGCAAAGCTTCATTACGCGGGCGGAGCACAGGCATAAACTAGTATAACATAAAATGTAATAGTAATTCTTGCTTAGGGCTTTAATAACGTACTGCTTTACTTTTTAGAGAAGCCAAAATTCTATAATATGGCAATAAAAATATACCAAACAAATTGAATCTAAGAACGGCCTACTGCAGTTCGTATGACTGTATTAGTTACGTTAAAAAAAACTACTAACCTGATTAATTATCTGTTATACAATATGTTAAGAAAACCCTGTCCGATCCGTGAAGGTATTGGTAGGTATCGAGATGTGATTTTATTCATGTAATTCTTTTTAGGCATTACTCCAAAAAATTACCCCGAATGAAATAACTTAAAAATAATATAATGTGATAACTTACATGGCAACACAGGGAAAGGGCTATTCGGAAATGCAAGGTCAAAAGGTCAGCTTACACCTGCCGGCGGTTTTTTTTTTATATCACACTCGTCGCCGCATGCGAATAAAGGTGTTGTCAGTTTTCGAAAATTTACTGTATTTTAAAGAAATTGGACTAATTCTGATACTAAAAACACGCATTTAAAAAATGATAACTATTTCATACTTATAAATAATAAGATTTTTAATTTTTTTTGGTTATGTTTTTGAAGTGCCATGTGCCCCTTTCGGGTCGGACAGGGTTTTCTTAACACATTGTAAAATCCTATACCTGTTCACCCGTTTCCGAGATATGACGGATCATCATCACACACACTCAAGTAATTTATTCACAGTCTGCTTGCTTTCTGCAAGTAATACAATAGCTTCGGTATGAACTAAATCGCTTGTACCAAGTCAGCTATCGCACATACAATCCCACTCGCCGAGACGATGCGCGCTTGACTACGAAGGTTAACGCCGGTATCAGCGCCCACTTGCGCTTCTATACACAATCAAGAGCTAGGCGCACATGCTCACACAGTCTTTTTTTGTATTTTACTCATTGTATATTCATGACTTCTGGTGAAATCGACTACTTTGACTACATAACACGTGGTTCAATACGTCCCGAGACTAAGTACTAAAACAAGGTTTTTTTTTATAAAATTATTTTTTATTCCTCAACGTAGTCTCCTCCAAGAGCGATACAGTCCCGCCAACGCTTTTCTAACTTTTCTATCCCATGCGTGTAGAACGATTTGTCTTTGGCTTCAAAATAAGCCTCCGTTGCTGTGATAACTTCACTATCAAATCAAATTAATAGTCAAATTTCTTACCCTGGAGCATTTTTTTGAGATCTGCAAACAGCCAGTAATCGCTGGGGGCCAAGTCTGGCGAATAAGGGGGATGAGGAAGCAATTGAAAGCCCTATTCATCAATTTTGGCCATCGTTCTCACAGACTTGTGACAAGGCGCGTTGTCCTGGTGAAACACCACTTTCACATGCCATCCCACTCGCCGAGTCGATGCGCGCTTGACTACGAAGGTTAACGCCGGTATCAGGGCTCACTTGCGCTTCTATACACAATCCGGAGCTAGGCGCACATGCTCACTCAGTCTTCTTATGTATTTTACCTACTGTATATACAGGACTACTGGTTAAATCGTCTAGTTTCACTACATATTTAAGAGAATAGTAGTTTCCAAGTTTCCAACATTGCCGACCGAGCATGAAATACCATTCCCAAACAAAACTGTTCTTAATTAATATTTTATAACTTCTTCGTTAGTAAACGGTAAGT
Organism: Thumatha senex; assembly: GCA_948477245.1. Lineage (NCBI taxonomy): Eukaryota > Metazoa > Arthropoda > Insecta > Lepidoptera > Erebidae > Thumatha > Thumatha senex. Next base: position 14,425,486 of record OX419735.1, read on the forward strand.
AATCTATAACTCCTTAGTGTAGCTATGACTGCATGTTTTTATTCATAGCGTGACGTGAACATGTGGTTGACACCAAAGTTCATTACAGACTATTGATCCTGATAAAAATAATATAAAAACAATGACATTGTTTTGTTTTCAAAATTAAACCAATTGTTGCGTCCAAGTTTAAATCGTCGTCTCGGAATTTAACTGGGTTTCTATATCTATTATCGTGTCGTACTGAAATATGCACCGTATCGTAAAATTCTTATAATAATTTACGTTAGGTACATAAGTCACATACAAGAATATACTGTTCATAAGATTTACGGTCACTTGAAGAGTTGAGTAAATCTACTACCCGGAAGAGCGGAGCAGTAGTTATTAATATTTAGCAATAAAATGGATAATATTTCGTATTTTGTTGTGAAACTAATAAATTACGGGGATATATGGGTGAAATAGGTGCCACGGAAGTTTATAGAATATCAATATAATATGTGTAAGTTGTCTTTCCGTTGAATAGTCTCTAGCCTGTGGATCTAAAGTAAATATTGTAAGAGTACCTTAATTTTACAAACAAATTCAGATTTACACGTAGTCGTTGTTGCATATAATTTACCTATTAGTAAATTACTATGAACATTAACAACTCACATAACGTTTATCGGGTTCTAATTGCTGTCATTTAGAACTTTTTTTTTTAAATTACAATTTAGGGTGTATATCCCGTTAACCGACATATACTACCTGCGAGCAACGACGTTTACTGTAAAGCGTAGCCGCCGTGCGCGTCGCCTTCTTTGTCTGTCTTCATTTGAAGAGTGATCGCGCGCTTGACAACACGTACCTACCTTTCGGCTCCTGCTGAACTCTTTAACTGTTTCGCGACAATTTGTACACTAGTCAGTCACAGTCAGATATCATGTATTATTGTAACGAGAGTTATAACTGTCTCAACGGAGAGACCCTCGCGCTGGTGGATTCTTCTAACGCCGCAGCTGGCCGGTGTAATCCCTGGCAACCTCCGTTCTCGCCGTCGCTGTCGCAAGGAATTTTTACAGAAGAAATAGCAGAAGCTCTCCGTCCACATATTCTGTCAACGGAGACCATGTGGACTTTAGGATATCCACTGGAAATTGAACCCACATCATCGAAAGCCGTGATGTACATAAATCCACCACCTCGACCTAAACCGTTTCCAGTCACAACGTGGGACGTCAACGCACCAGAATTTGTGCCGGGCTCTCAGACTGATAGTGGTCGCGGCTCTTGGGGTTCGACTACACCACGTTCAGATAGTGACGAGGAATCGGATTCGGTGAAACATTTATGTGTAAGGTGCGATAAAGTGTTTCGAATTAGTAGTGATGGTGAATATTTAGATATGGATGCGTGTACGTATCATTGGGGACGTGTGAATCTGGACAACCGCTACGCTTGCTGCAGTTCCCCATTAGGTAGTAAAGGATGCAGTGTTGGACGATTTCATGTGTGGAACGGCACTCGTCCGGGAATGAACGGGCCACTTGAGGGATTCGTACGCGCCCGCTCTCTCCGCGGTGGTGTATACGCCATCGACACAGAAATGGTTTACACAATATTAGGCCTGGAGTTAGCGAGTATTGCAGTGATTGCAGTCGATGGACGAGTGGTATACCAAACAACAGTAAAAACGAGTTCGCCTGTACTAGACCACAATACCAGGTTTTCCGGTATCAGGCCCCGTGACTTGGCGCGCGCGACAAAGTCCCTTAAAGACGTGCAGAACGATATACTTGGATTTGTGGGATCGGACACGATACTTTTAGGACACGCTTTAAACAATGATTTGCGAGCTCTGAAGCTGCTTCACACTACAGTGGTGGATACTTCCGCGTTGTACCCACACTCCAGAGGCTTACCGATGCTACGATCGTTACGTGCGCTTTCAGAGGAGTTTCTCGGCCGCGTCGTACAGCGTGAAAGTACCGGCCACTCCCCTGTAGAAGATGCTCGAACAGCAATGGATCTCGCACTTTTAAAAGTTTTTGAAGAACAAAGAAGTCTCGCACTTTAGTCTACATAGTACAGACGGCACCTCCTGCTTCAACCGTATGATATATTATATCAATTGTATATATATTAGGCTTTAATATGACTATTCAGGGACCCTGTATATTAGTTAGTTTATTATAGTAAAATAAGAAATAAGTTTTTAAATGTTAAGTAAATTGAGTTTATTAGTAGTTGGAACTTGAATTGTAATAAAAATGAAATGTAAATAATTATCTATTTATTTAGATTACAAAGTCTCACTGTTTTGTAAGTACAATTAAATGCTTAGTGGTAGTATAATATTATAATAAAATTAGAAATAAACTAAGTTTTTAATGTCTAGTAGTTTAGTAATAATAATGAATGGTTAGGGACAGACTGCCTTCAAATTATGGCAATAAACGTACTGATTTTTTCTAAAGAACTGTGTTTATATTCTACCCCAATGCCGTAACCTATAAAATACTGAACATTGCATATTTCAACTGAATTTTAAAATGTGCAATTTAAGGGCTATTTGCATAGATGAAAACAAAATAGAGAAAGATAGGGCACTATCTAACTAATCATCTACCTATACGCGATAACACACCGTGTGAGATCAATGACGGATCATCATCAAACAGACTCGAGTAATTTATTCACAGTCTGCATGCTTTCTGCATGTAATTAAATAACTTAGGTATGAACTACGTCGCTTGGACCAAGTCAGCTATCGCACATACAATCCCACTCGCCGAGTCGATGCGCGCTTGACTACGAAGGTTAACGCCGGTATCAGGGCGCACTTGCGCTTCTATACACAATCCAGAGCTAGGCGCACATGCTCACTTAGTCTTCTTATGTATTTTACCTACTGTATATACAGGACTACTAGTTAAATTGACTAGTTTCACTACATATTTAAGAGAATAGTAGTTTCCAAGCTTCCAACATTGCCGACCGAGTATGAAATACCATTCCCAAACAAAACTGTGTAAACGGTAAGTAATCTACAACTCCTTAGTGTAGCTATGACTGCATGTTTTCATTCATTGCGTGAAGTGAACATGTGGTTGACACCAAAGTTCATTACAGATTATTGATCCTGATAAAAATAATATAAAAACAGTGACATTGATTTGATTTCAAAATTAAACCAATTGTTGCGTCCAAGTTTAAATCGTCGTCTCGGAATTTAATTGGGTTTCTATATCTATATCGTGTCGTACTGAAATATGCACCGTATCGTAAAATTCTTATAATAATTTACGTTAGGCACATAAGTCACATACAAGAATATACTGTTCATAAGATTTACGGTCACTTGAAGAGTTGAGTAAATCTACTACCCGGAAGAGCGGAGCAGTAGTTATTAATATTTAGCAATAAAATGGATAATATTTCGTATTTTGTTGTGAAACTAATAAATTACGGGGATATATGGGTGAAATAGGTGCCACGGAAGTTTATAGAATATCAATATAATATGTGTAAGTTGTCTTTCCGTTGAATAGTCTCTAGCCTGTGGATCTAAAGTAAATATTGTAAGAGTACCTTAATTTTACAAACAAATTCAGATTTACACGTAGTCGTTGTTGCATATAATTTACCTATTAGTAAATTACTATGAACATTAACAACTCACATAACGTTTATCGGGTTCTAATTGCTGTCATTTAGAACTTTTTTTTTTAAATTACAATTTAGGGTGTATATCCCGTTAACCGACATATACTACCTGCGAGCAACGACGTTTACTGTAAAGCGTAGCCGCCGTGCGCGTCGCCTTCTTTGTCTGTCTTCATTTGAAGAGTGATCGCGCGCTTGACAACACGTACCTACCTTTCGGCTCCTGCTGAACTCTTTAACTGTTTCGCGACAATTTGTACACTAGTCAGTCACAGTCAGATATCATGTATTATTGTAACGAGAGTTATAACTGTCTCAACGGAGAGACCCTCGCGCTGGTGGATTCTTCTAACGCCGCAGCTGGCCGGTGTAATCCCTGGCAACCTCCGTTCTCGCCGTCGCTGTCGCAAGGAATTTTTACAGACGAAATAGCAGAAGCTCTCCGTCCACATATTCTGTCAACGGAGACCATGTGGACTTTAGGATATCCACTGGAAATTGAACCCACATCATCGAAAGCCGTGATGTACATAAATCCACCACCTCGACCTAAACCGTTTCCAGTCACAACGTGGGACGTCAACGCACCAGAATTTGTGCCGGGCTCTCAGACTGATAGTGGTCGCGGCTCTTGGGGTTCGACTACACCACGTTCAGATAGTGACGAGGAATCGGATTCGGTGAAACATTTATGTGTAAGGTGCGATAAAGTGTTTCGAATTAGTAGTGATGGTGAATATTTAGATATGGATGCGTGTACGTATCATTGGGGACGTGTGAATCTGGACAACCGCTACGCTTGCTGCAGTTCCCCATTAGGTAGTAAAGGATGCAGTGTTGGACGATTTCATGTGTGGAACGGCACTTGTCCGGGAATGAACGGGCCACTTGAGGGATTCGTACGCGCCCGCTCTCTCCGCGGTGGTGTATACGCCATCGACACAGAAATGGTTTACACAATATTAGGCCTGGAGTTAGCGAGTATTGCAGTGATTGCAGTCGATGGACGAGTGGTATACCAAACAACAGTAAAAACGAGTTCGCCTGTACTAGACCACAATACCAGGTTTTCCGGTATCAGGCCCCGTGACTTGGCGCGCGCGACAAAGTCCCTTAAAGACGTGCAGAACGATATACTTGGATTTGTGGGATCGGACACGATACTTTTAGGACACGCTTTAAACAATGATTTGCGAGCTCTGAAGCTGCTTCACACTACAGTGGTGGATACTTCCGCGTTGTACCCACACTCCAGAGGCTTACCGATGCTACGATCGTTACGTGCGCTTTCAGAGGAGTTTCTCGGCCGCGTCGTACAGCGTGAAAGTACCGGCCACTCCCCTGTAGAAGATGCTCGAACAGCAATGGATCTCGCACTTTTAAAAGTTTTTGAAGAACAAAGAAGTCTCGCACTTTAGTCTACATAGTACAGACGGCACCTCCTGCTTCAACCGTATGATATATTATATCAATTGTATATATATTAGGCTTTAATATGACTATTCAGGGACCCTGTATATTAGTTAGTTTATTATAGTAAAATAAGAAATAAGTTTTTAAATGTTAAGTAAATTGAGTTTATTAGTAGTTGGAACTTGAATTGTAATAAAAATGAAATGTAAATAATTATCTATTTATTTAGATTACAAAGTCTCACTGTTTTGTAAGTACAATTAAATGCTTAGTGGTAGTATAATATAAATAAATAAATATCCATCACGCCTTTTCCCCGAAGGGGTGGCAGAGGCATATTATATGCCCACTTTTCACCGTGTGGATTCCTGTCCCACGTAATAGGTGGTGAGCCTATTGCCGTGTTGAAATAGACAGACGCAGGTTGTGGATACCTGCTGTTGAAATTTTTTAAGCCGCCTATAAGGCCTTCAACCAGGCTTAACGATTGCCATTTTACTGGCAACCGGGACCAACGGCTTAACGTGCCTTCCGAAGCACGGAAACGCTCGCAAATGTAAATGCCACAAAGTGGTCACCCATCCGACGACCAGCCATAGTGAAAGTTGCGTACCTCAGTGATCGTTTACCGCACACTGAGACCGCGGGGCCACGAGCGCTTCTTAATATAATATATATTCGTAGTATAATATTATAATAAAATTAGAAATAAACTAAGTTTTTAATGTCTAGTAGTTTAGTAATAATAATGAATGGTTAGGGACAGACTGCCTTCAAATTATGGCAATAAACGTACTGATTTTTTCTAAAGAACTGTGTTTATATTCTACCCCAATGCCGTAACCTATAAAATACTGAACATTGCATATTTCAACTGAATTTTAAAATGTGCAATTTAAGGGCTATTTGCATAGATGAAAACAAAATAGAGAAAGATAGGGCACTATCTAACTAATCATCTACCTATACGCGATAACACACCGTGTGAGATCAATGACGGATCATCATCAAACAGACTCGAGTAATTTATTCACAGTCTGCATGCTTTCTGCATGTAATTAAATAACTTAGGTATGAACTACGTCGCTTGGACCAAGTCAGCTATCGCACATACAATCCCACTCGCCGAGTCGATGCGCGCTTGACTACGAAGGTTAACGCCGGTATCAGGGCCCACTTGCGCTTCTATACACAATCCAGAGCTAGGCGCACATGCTCACTTAGTCTTCTTATGTATTTTACCTACTGTATATACAGGACTACTAGTTAAATTGACTAGTTTCACTACATATTTAAGAGAATAGTAGTTTCCAAGCTTCCAACATTGCCGACCGAGTATGAAATACCATTCCCAAACAAAACTGTGTAAACGGTAAGTAATCTACAACTCCTTAGTGTAGCTATGACTGCATGTTTTCATTCATTGCGTGAAGTGAACATGTGGTTGACACCAAAGTTCATTACAGATTATTGATCCTGATAAAAATAATATAAAAACAGTGACATTGATTTGATTTCAAAATTAAACCAAATGTTGCGTCCAAGTTTAAATCGTCGTCTCGGAATTTAATTGGGTTTCTATATCTATATCGTGTCGTACTGAAATATGCACCGTATCGTAAAATTCTTATAATAATTTACGTTAGGCACATAAGTCACATACAAGAATATACTGTTCATAAGATTTACGGTCACTTGAAGAGTTGAGTAAATCTACTACCCGGAAGATCGGAGCAGTAGTTATTAATATTTAGCAATAAAATGGATAATATTTCGTATTTTGTTGTGAAACTAATAAATTACGGGGATATATGGGTGAAATAGGTGCCACGGAAGTTTATAGAATATCAATATAATATGTGTAAGTTGTCTTTCCGTTGAATAGTCTCTAGCCTGTGGATCTAAAGTAAATATTGTAAGAGTACCTTAATTTTACAAACAAATTCAGATTTACACATAGTCGTTGTTGCATATAATTTACCTATTAGTAAATTACTATGAACATTAACAACTCACATAACGTTTAGAACTTTTTTTTAAAATTACAATTTAGGGTGTATATCCCGTTAACCGACATATACTACCTGCGAGCAACGACGTTTACTGTAAAGCGTAGCCGCCGTGCGCGTCGCCTTCTTTGTCTGTCTTCATTTGAAGAGTGATCGCGCGCTTGACAACACGTACCTACCTTTCGGCTCCTGCTGAACTCTTTAACTGTTTCGCGACAATTTGTACACTAGTCAGTCACAGTCAGATATCATGTATTATTGTAACGAGAGTTATAACTGTCTCAACGGAGAGACCCTCGCGCCGGTGGATTCTTCTAACGCCGCAGCTGGCCGGTGTAATCCCTGGCAACCTCCGTTCTCGCCGTCGCTGTCGCAAGGAATTTTTACAGAATAAATAGCAGAAGCTCTCCGTCCACATATTCTGTCAACGGAGACCATGTGGACTTTGGGATATCCACTGGAAATTGAACCCACATCATCGAAAGCCGTGATGTACATAAATCCACCACCTCGTCCTAAACCGTTTCCAGTCACAACGTGGGACGTCAACGCACCAGAATTTGTGCCGGGCTCTCAGACTGATAGTGGTCGCGGCTCTTGGGGTTCGACTACACCACGTTCAGATAGTGACGAGGAATCGGATTCGGTGAAACATTTATGTGTAAGGTGCGATAAAGTGTTTCGAATTAGTAGTGATGGTGAATATTTAGATATGGATGCGTGTACGTATCATTGGGGACGTGTGAATCTGGACAACCGCTACGCTTGCTGCAGTTCCCCATTAGGTAGTAAAGGATGCAGTGTTGGACGATTTCATGTGTGGAACGGCACTCGTCCGGGAATGAACGGGCCACTTGAGGGATTCGTACGCGCCCGCTCTCTCCGCGGTGGTGTATACGCCATCGACACAGAAATGGTTTACACAATATTAGGCCTGGAGTTAGCGAGTATTGCAGTGATTGCAGTCGATGGACGAGTGGTATACCAAACAACAGTAAAAACGAGTTCGCCTGTACTAGACCACAATACCAGGTTTTCCGGTATCAGGCCCCGTGACTTGGCGCGCGCGACAAAGTCCCTTAAAGACGTGCAGAACGATATACTTGGATTTGTGGGATCGGACACGATACTTTTAGGACACGCTTTAAACAATGATTTGCGAGCTCTGAAGCTGCTTCACACTACAGTGGTGGATACTTCCGCGTTGTACCCACACTCCAGAGGCTTACCGATGCTACGATCGTTACGTGCGCTTTCAGAGGAGTTTCTCGGCCGCGTCGTACAGCGTGAAAGTACCGGCCACTCCCCTGTAGAAGATGCTCGAACAGCAATGGATCTCGCACTTTTAAAAGTTTTTGAAGAACAAAGAAGTCTCGCACTTTAGTCTACATAGTACAGACGGCACCTCCTGCTTCAACCGTATGATATATTATATCAATTGTATATATATTAGGCTTTAATATGACTATTCAGGGACCCTGTATATTAGTTAGTTTATTATAGTAAAATAAGAAATAAGTTTTTAAATGTTAAGTAAATTGAGTTTATTAGTAGTTGGAACTTGAATTGTAATAAAAATGAAATGTAAATAATTATCTATTTATTTAGATTACAAAGTCTCACTGTTTTGTAAGTACAATTAAATGCTTAGTGGTAGTATAATATAAATAAATAAATAAATAAATATCCATCACGCCTTTTCCCCGAAGGGGTGGCAGAGGCATATTATATGCCCACTTTTCACCGTGTGGATTCCTGTCCCACGTAATAGGTGGTGAGCCTATTGCCGTGTTGAAATAGACAGACGCAGGTTGTGGATACCTGCTGTTGAAATTTTTTAAGCCGCCTATAAGGCCTTCAACCAGGCTTAACGATTGCCATTTTACTGGCAACCGGGACCAACGGCTTAACGTGCCTTCCGAAGCACGGAAACGCTCGCAAATGTAAATGCCACAAAGTGGTCACCCATCCGACGACCAGCCATAGTGAAAGTTGCGTACCTCAGTGATCGTTTACCGCACACTGAGACCGCGGGGCCACGAGCGCTTCTTAATATAATATATATTCGTAGTATAATATTATAATAAAATTAGAAATAAACTAAGTTTTTAATGTCTAGTAGTTTAGTAATAATAATGAATGGTTAGGGACAGACTGCCTTCAAATTATGGCAATAAACGTACTGATTTTTTCTAAAGAACTGTGTTTATATTCTACCCCAATGCCGTAACCTATAAAATACTGAACATTGCATATTTCAACTGAATTTTAAAATGTGCAATTTAAGGGCTATTTGCATAGATTTAAACAAAATAGAGAAAGATAGGGCACTATCTAACTAATCATCTACCTATACGCGATAACACACCGTGTGAGATCAATGACGGATCATCATCAAACAGACTCGAGTAATTTATTCACAGTCTGCATGCTTTCTGCATGTAATTAAATAACTTAGGTATGAACTACGTCGCTTGGACCAAGTCAGCTATCGCACATACAATCCCACTCGCCGAGTCGATGCGCGCTTGACTACGAAGGTTAACGCCGGTATCAGGGCCCACTTGCGCTTCTATACACAATCCAGAGCTAGGCGCACATGCTCACTTAGTCTTCTTATGTATTTTACCTACTGTATATACAGGACTACTAGTTAAATTGACTAGTTTCACTACATATTTAAGAGAATAGTAGTTTCCAAGCTTCCAACATTGCCGACCGAGTATGAAATACCATTCCCAAACAAAACTGTGTAAACGGTAAGTAATCTACAACTCCTTAGTGTAGCTATGACTGCATGTTTTCATTCATTGCGTGAAGTGAACATGTGGTTGACACCAAAGTTCATTACAGATTATTGATCCTGATAAAAATAATATAAAAACAGTGACATTGATTTGATTTCAAAATTAAACCAATTGTTGCGTCCAAGTTTAAATCGTCGTCTCGGAATTTAATTGGGTTTCTATATCTATATCGTGTCGTACTGAAATATGCACCGTATCGTAAAATTCTTATAATAATTTACGTTAGGCACATAAGTCACATACAAGAATATACTGTTCATAAGATTTACGGTCACTTGAAGAGTTGAGTAAATCTACTACCCGGAAGAGCGGAGCAGTAGTTATTAATATTTAGAAATAAAATGGATAATATTTCGTATTTTGTTGTGAAACTAATAAATTACGGGGATATATGGGTGAAATAGGTGCCACGGAAGTTTATAGAATATCAATATAATATGTGTAAGTTGTCTTTCCGTTGAATAGTCTCTAGCCTGTGGATCTAAAGTAAATATTGTAAGAGTACCTTAATTTTACAAACAAATTCAGATTTACACGTAGTCGTTGTTGCATATAATTTACCTATTAGTAAATTACTATGAACATTAACAACTCACATAACGTTTAGAACTTTTTTTTTTAAATTACAATTTAGGGTGTATATCCCGTTAACCGACATATACTACCTGCGAGCAACGACGTTTACTGTAAAGCGTAGTCGCCGTGCGCGTCGCCTTCTTTGTCTGTCTTCATTTGAAGAGTGATCGCGCGCTTGACAACACGTACCTACCTTTCGGCTCCTGCTGAACTCTTTAACTGTTTCGCGACAATTTGTACACAGTCAGATATCATGTATTATTGTAACGAGAGTTATAACTGTCTCAACGGAGAGACCCTCGCGCCGGTGGATTCTTCTAACGCCGCAGCTGGCCGGTGTAATCCATGGCAACCTCCGTTCTCGCCGTCGCTGTCGCAAGGAATTTTTACAGAAGAAATAGCAGAAGCTCTCCGTCCACTTATTCTGTCAACGGAGACCATGTGGACTTTAGGATATCCACTGGAAATTGAACCCACATCATCGAAAGCCGTGATGTACATAAATCCACCACCTCGACCTAATCCGTTTCCAGTCACAACGTGGGACGTCAACGCACCAGAATTTGTGCCGGGCTCTCAGACTGATAGTGGTCGCGGCTCTTGGGGTTCGACTACACCACGTTCAGACAATGACGAGGAATCGGATTCGGTGAAACATTTATGTGTAAGGTGCGATAAAGTGTTTCGAATTAGTAGTGATGGTGAATATTTAGATATGGATGCGTGTACGTATCATTGGGGACGTGTGAATCTGGACAACCGCTACGCTTGCTGCAGTTCCCCATTAGGTAGTAAAGGATTCAGTGTTGGACGATTTCATGTGTGGAACGGCACTCGTCCGGGAATGAGCGGGCCACTTGAGGGATTCGTACGCGCCCGCTCTCTCCGCGGTGGTGTATACGCCATCGACACAGAAATGGTTTACACAATATTAGGCCTGGAGTTAGCAAGTATTGCAGTGATTGCAGTCGATGGACGAGTGGTATACCAAACAACAGTAAAAACGAGTTCGCCTGTACTAGACCACAATACCAGGTTTTCCGGTATCAGGCCCCGTGACTTGGCGCGCGCGACAAAGTCCCTTAAAGACGTGCAGAACGATATACTTGGATTTGTGGGATCGGACACGATACTTTTAGGACACGCTTTAAACAATGATTTGCGAGCTCTGAAGCTGCTTCACACTACAGTGGTGGATACTTCCGCGTTGTACCCACACTCCAGAGGCTTACCGATGCTACGATCGTTACATGCGCTTTCAGAGGAGTTTCTCGGCCGCGTCGTACAGCGTGAAAGTACCGGCCACTCCCCTGTAGAAGATGCTCGAACAGCAATGGATCTCGCACTTTTAAAAGTTTTTGAAGAACAAAGAAGTCTCGCACTTTAGTCTACATAGTACAGACGGCACCTCCTGCTTCAACCGTATGATATATTATATCAATTGTATATATATTGGGCTTTAATATGACTATTCAGGGACCCTGTATATTAGTTAGTTTATTATAGTAAAATAAGAAATAAGTTTTTAAATGTTAAGTAATTTGAGTTTATTAGTAGTTAGAACTTGAATTGTAATAAAAATGAAATGTAAATAATTATCTATTTATTTAGATTACAAAGTCTCACTGTTTTGTAAGTACAATTAAATGCTTAAGGTAGTATAATATTATAATAAAATTAGAAATAAACTAAGTTTTTAATGTCTAGTAGTTTAGTAATAATAATGAATGGTTAGGGACAGACTGCCTTCAAATTATGGCAATAAACGTACTGATTTTTTTCTAAAGAACTGTGTTTATATTCTACTCCAATGCCGTAACCTATAAAATACTGAACATTGCATATTTCAACTGAATTTTAAAATGTGCAATATAAGGGCTATTTGCATAGATGAAAACAAAATAGAGAAAGATAGGGCACTATCTAACTAATCATCTACCTATACGCGATAACACACCGTGTGAGATCAATGACGGATCATCATCAAACAGACTCGAGTAATTTATTCACAGTCTGCATGCGTTCTGCATGTAATTAAATAATTTAGGTATGAACTACGTCGCTTGGACCAAGTCAGCTATCGCACATACAATCCCACTCGCCGAGTCGATGCGCGCTTGACTACGAAGGTTAACGCCGGTATCAGGGCCCACTTGCGCTTCTATACACAATCCAGAGCTAGGCGCACATGCTCACTCAGTCTTCTTATGTATTTTACCTACTGTATATACAGGACTACTAGTTAAATCGACTAGTTTCACTACATATTTAAGAGAATAGTAGTTTCCAAGCTTCCAACATTGCCGACCGAGTATGAAATACCATTCCCAAACAAAACTGTGTAAACGGTAAGTAACCTACAACTCCTTAGTGTAGCTATGACTGCATGTTTTCATTCATAGCGTGAAGTGAACATGTGGTTGACACCAAACTTCATTACAGATTATTGATCCTGATAAAAATAATATAAAAACAATGACATTGATTTGTTTTCAAAATTAAACCAATTGTTGCGTCCAAGTTTAAATCGTCGTCTCGGAATTTAACTGGGTTTCTATATCTATATCGTGTCGTACTGAAATATGCACCGTATCGTAAAATTCTTATAATAATTTACGTTAGGCACATAAGTCACATACAAGAATATAATGTTCATAAGATTTACGGTCACTTGAAGAGTTGAGTAAATCTACTACCCGGAAGAGCGGAGCAGTAGTTATTAATATTTAGCAATAAAATGGACAATATTTCGTATTTTGTTGTGAAACTAATAAATTACGGGGATATATGGGTGAAATAGGTGCCACGGAAGTTTATAGAATATCAATATAATATGTGTAAGTTGTCTTTCCGTTGAATAGTCTCTAGCCTGTGGATCTAAAGTAAATATTGTAAGAGTAACTTAATTTTACAAACAAATTCAGATTTACACGTAGTCGTTGTTGCATATAATTTACCTATTAGTAAATTACTATGAACATTAACAACTCACATAACGTTTAGAACTTTTTTTTTAAATTACAATTTAGGGTGTATATCCCGTTAACCGACATATACTACCTGCGAGCAACGACGTTTACTGTAAAGCGTAGCCGCCGTGCGCGTCGCCTTCTTTGTCTGTCTTCATTTGAAGAGTGATCGCGCGCTTGACAACACGTACCTACCTTTCGGCTCCTGCTGAACTCTTTAACTGTTTCGCGACAATTTGTACACTAGTCAGTCATAGTCAGATATCATGTATTATTGTAACGAGAGTTATAACTGTCTCAACGGAGAGACCCTCGCGCCGGTGGATTCTTCTAACGCCGCAGCTGGCCGGTGTAATCCATGGCAACCTCCGTTCTCGCCGTCGCTGTCGCAAGGAATTTTTACAGAAGAAATAGCAGAAGCTCTCCGTCCACATATTCTGTCAACGGAGACCATGTGGACTTTAGGATATCCACTGGAAATTGAACCCACATCATCGAAAGCCGTGATGTACATAAATCCACCACCTCGACCTAATCCGTTTCCAGTCACAACGTGGGACGTCAACGCACCAGAATTTGTGCCGGGCTCTCAGACTGATAGTGGTCGCGGCTCTTGGGGTTCGACTACACCACGTTCAGACAGTGACGAGGAATCGGATTCGGTGAAACATTTATGTGTAAGGTGCGATAAAGTGTTTCGAATTAGTAGTGATGGTGAATATTTAGATATGGATGCGTGTACGTATCATTGGAGACGTGTGAATCTGGACAACCGCTACGCTTGCTGCAGTTCCCCATTAGGTAGTAAAGGATGCAGTGTTGGACGATTTCATGTGTGGAACGGCACTCGTCCGGGAATGAGCGGGCCACTTGAGGGATTCGTACGCGCCCGCTCTCTCCGCGGTGGTGTATACGCCATCGACACAGAAATGGTTTACACAATATTAGGCCTGGAGTTAGCAAGTATTGCAGTGATTGCAGTCGATGGACGAGTGGTATACCAAACAACAGTAAAAACGAGTTCGCCTGTACTAGACCACAATACCAGGTTTTCCGGTATCAGGCCCCGTGACTTGGCGCGCGCGACAAAGTCCCTTAAAGACGTGCAGAACGATATACTTGGATTTGTGGGATCGGACACGATACTTTTAGGACACGCTTTAAACAATGATTTGCGAGCTCTGAAGCTGCTTCACACTACAGTGGTGGATACTTCCGCGTTGTACCCACACTCCAGAGGCTTACCGATGCTACGATCGTTACGTGCGCTTTCAGAGGAGTTTCTCGGCCGCGTCGTACAGCGTGAAAGTACCGGCCACTCCCCTGTAGAAGATGCTAAAACAGCAATGGATCTCGCACTTTTAAAAGTTTTTCAGACGGCACCTCCTGCTTCAACCGTATGATATATTATATCAATTGTATATATATTAGGCTTTAATATGACTATTCAGGGACCCTGTATATTAGTTAGTTTATTATAGTAAAATAAGAAATAAGTTTTTAAATGTTAAGTAATTTGAGTTTATTAGTAGTTAGAACTTGAATTGTAATAAAAATGAAATGTAAATAATTATCTATTTATTTAGATTACAAAGTCTCAGTGTTTTGTAAGTACAATTAAATGCTTAAGGTAGTATAATATTATAATAAAATTAGAAATAAACTAAGTTTTTAATGTCTAGTAGTTTAGTAATAATAATGAATGGTTAGGGACAGACTGCCTTCAAATTATGGCAATAAACGTACTGATTTTTTTCTAAAGAACTGTGTTTATATTCTACTCCAATGCCGTAACCTATAAAATACTGAACATTGCATATTTCAACTGAATTTTAAAATGTGCAATACAAGGGCTATTTGCATAGATGAAAACAAAATAGAGAAAGATAGGGCACTATCTAACTAATCATCTACCTATACGCGATAACACACCGTGTGAGATCAATGACGGATCATCATCAAACAGACTCGAGTAATTTATTCACAGTCTGCATGCGTTCTGCATGTAATTAAATAATTTAGGTATGAACTACGTCGCTTGGACCAAGTCAGCTATCGCACATACAATCCCACTCGCCGAGTCGATGCGCGCTTGACTACGAAGGTTTACGCCGGTATCAGGGCCCACTTGCGCTTCTATACACAATCCAGAGCTAGGCGCACATGCTCACTCAGTCTTCTTATGTATTTTACCTACTGTATATACAGGACTACTAGTTAAATCGACTAGTTTCACTACATATTTAAGAGAATAGTAGTTTCCAAGCTTCCAACATTGCCGACCGAGTATGAAATACCATTCCCAAACAAAACTGTGTAAACGGTAAGTAACCTACAACTCCTTAGTGTAGCTATGACTGCATGTTTTCATTCATAGCGTGAAGTGAACATGTGGTTGACACCAAACTTCATTACAGATTATTGATCCTGATAAAAATAATATAAAAACAATGACATTGATTTGTTTTCAAAATTAAACCAATTGTTGCGTCCAAGTTTAAATCGTCGTCTCGGAATTTAACTGGGTTTCTATATCTATATCGTGTCGTACTGAAATATGCACCGTATCGTAAAATTCTTATAATAAATTACGTTAGGCACATAAGTCACATACAAGAATATAATGTTCATAAGATTTACGGTCACTTGAAGAGTTGAGTAAATCTACTACCCGGAAGAGCGGAGCAGTAGTTATTAATATTTAGCAATAAAATGGACAATATTTCGTATTTTGTTGTGAAACTAATAAATTACGGGGATATATGGGTGAAATAGGTGCCACGGAAGATTATACAATATCAATATAATATGTGTATACGGCAATGGGCTCACCACATATTACGTGGGACAGGTAAATCCACACGGTGAAAAGTGGGCATATAATATGCCTCTGCCACCCCTTCGGGGATAAGGTGTGATGGATATTTATTTTATTTTTAATATGTGTAAGTTGTCTATCCGTTGAATCTGATACTGACTCACATAACGTTTATCGGGTTCTAATTGCTGTCATTTAGAACTTTTTTTTTAAATTACAATTTAGGGTGTATATCCCGTTAACCGACATATACTACCTGCGAGCAACGGCGTTTACTGTAAAGCGTAGCCGCCGTGCGCGTCGCCTTCTTTGTCTGTCTTCATTTGAAGAGTGATCGCGCGCTTGACAACACGTACCTACCTTTCGGCTCCTGCTGAACTCTTTAACTGTTTCGCGACAATTTGTACACTAGTCAGTCATAGTCAGATATCATGTATTATTGTAACGAGAGTTATAACTGTCTCAACCCTCGCGCCGGTGGATTCTTCTAACGCCGCAGCTGGCCGGTGTAATCCCTGGCAACCTCCGTTCTCGCCGTCGCTGTCGCAAGGAATTTTTACAGAAGAAATAGCAGAAGCTCTCCGTCCACATATTCTGTCAACGGAGACCATGTGGACTTTAGGATATCCACTGGAAATTGAACCCACATCATCGAAAGCCGTGATGTACATAAATCCACCACCTCGACCTAAACCGTTTCCAGTCACAACGTGGGACGTCAACGCACCAGAATTTGTGCCGGGCTCTCAGACTGATAGTGGTCGCGGCTCTTGGGGTTCGACTACACCACGTTCAGACAGTGACGAGGAATCGGATTCGGTGAAACATTTATGTGTAAGGTGCGATAAAGTGTTTCGAATTAGTAGTGATGGTGAATATTTAGATATGGATGCGTGTACGTATCATTGGGGACGTGTGAATCTGGACAACCGCTACGCTTGCTGCAGTTCCCCATTAGGTAGTAAAGGATGCAGTGTTGGACGATTTCATGTGTGGAACGGCACTCGTCCGGGAATGAGCGGGCCACTTGAGGGATTCGTACGCGCCCGCATTCTCCGCGGTGGTGTATACGCCATCGACACAGAAATGGTTTACACAATATTAGGCCTGGAGTTATCAAGTATTGCAGTGATTGCAGTCGATGGACGAGTGGTATACCAAACAACAGTAAAAACGAGTTCGCCTATACTAGACCACAATACCAGGTTTTCCGGTATCAGGCCCCGTGACTTGGCGCGCGCGACAAAGTCCCTTAAAGACGTGCAGAACGATATACTTGGATTTGTGGGATCGGACACGATACTTTTAGGACACGCTTTAAACAATGATTTGCGAGCTCTGAAGCTGCTTCACACTACAGTGGTGGATACTTCCGCGTTGTACCCACACTCCAGAGGCTTACCGATGCTACGATCGTTACGTGCGCTTTCAGAGGAGTTTCTCGGCCGCGTCGTACAGCGTGAAAGTACCGGCCACTCCCCTGTAGAAGATGCTCGAACAGCAATGGATATCGCACTTTTAAAAGTTTTTGAAGAACAAAGAAGTCTCGCACTTTAGTCTACATAGTACAGACGGCACCTCCTGCTTCAACCGTATGATATATTATATCAATTGTATATATATTAGGCTTTAATATGACTATTCAGGGACCCTGTATATTAGTTAGTTTATTATAGTAAAATAAGAAATAAGTTTTTAAATGTTAAGTAATTTGAGTTTATTAGTAGTTAGAACTTGAATTGTAATAAAAATGAAATGTAAATAATTATCTATTTATTTAGATTACAAAGTCTCACTGTTTTGTAAGTACAATTAAATGCTTAAGGTAGTATAATATTATAATAAAATTAGAAATAAACTAAGTTTTTAATGTCTAGTAGTTTAGTAATAATAATGAATGGTTAGGGACAGACTGCCTTCAAATTATGGCAATAAACGTACTGATTTTTTCTAAAGAACTGTGTTTATATTCTACTCCAATGCCGTAACCTATAAAATACTGAACATTGCATAATTCAACTGAATTTTAAAATGTGCAATTTAAGGGCTATTTGCATAGATGAAAACAAAATAGAGAAAGATAGGGCACTATCTAACTAATCATCTACCTATACGCGATAACACACCGTGTGAGATCAATGACGGATCATCATCAAACAGACTCGAGTAATTTATTCACAGTCTGCATGCGTTCTGCATGTAATTAAATAATTTAGGTATGAACTACGTCGCTTGGACCAAGTCAGCTATCGCACATACAGTCCCACTCGCCGAGTCGATGCGCGCTTGACTACGAAGGTTAACGCCGGTATCAGGGCCCACTTGCGCTTCTATACACAATCCAGAGCTAGGCGCACATGCTCACTCAGTCTTCTTATGTATTTTACCTACTGTATATACAGGACTACTGGTTAAATCGACTAGTTTTACTACATATTTAAGAGAATAGTAGTTTCCAAGCTTCCAACATTGCCGACCGAGTATGAAATACCATTCCCAAACAAAACTGTGTAAACGGTAAGTAACCTACAACTCCTTAGTGTAGCTATGACTGCATGTTTTCATTCATAGCGTGAAGTGAACATGTGGTTGACACCAAACTTCATTACAGATTATTGATCCTGATAAAAATAATATAAAAACAATGACATTGATTTGTTTTCAAAATTAAACCAATTGTTGCGTCCAAGTTTAAATCGTCGTCTCGGAATTTAACTGGGTTTCTATATCTATATCGTGTCGTACTGAAATATGCACCGTATCGTAAAATTCTTATAATAATTATAAGTCACATACAAGAATATAATGTTCATAAGATTTACGGTCACTTGAAGAGTTGAGTAAATCTACTACCCGGAAGAGCGGAGCAGTAGTTATTAATATTTAGCAATAAAATGGACAATATTTCGTATTTTGTTGTGAAACTAATAAATTACGGGGATATATGGGTGAAATAGTTGCCACGGAAGATTATAGAATATCAATATAATATGTGTATACGGCAATGGGCTCACCACCTATTACGTGGGACAGGTAAATCCACACGGTGAAAAGTGGGCATATAATATGCCTCTGCCACCCCTTCGGGGATAAGGTGTGATGGATATTTATTTTATTTTTAATATGTGTAAGTTGTCTTTCCGTTGAATAGTCTCCAGCCTGTGGATCTAAAGTAAATATTGTAAGAGTACCTTAATTTTACAAACAAATTCAGATTTACACGTAGTCGTTGTTGCATATAATTTACCTATTCGTAAATTACTATGAACTTTAACAACTCACATAACGTTTATCGGGTTCTAATTGCTGTCATTTAGAACTTTTTTTTTAAAATTACAATTTAGGGTGTATATCCCGTTAACCGAAATATACTACCTGCGAGCAACGACGTTTACTGTAAAGCGTAGCCGCCGTGCGCGTCGCCTTCTTTGTCTGTCTTCCTTTGAAGAGTGATCGCGCGCTTGACAACACCTACCTACCTTTCGGCTCCTGCTGAACTCTTTAACTGTTTCGCGACAATTTGTCTACTGACAACTAGTCAGTCACAGTCAGATATCATGTATTATTGTAACGAGAGTTATAACTGTCTCAACCCTCGCGCCGGTGGATTCTTCTAACGCCGCAGCTGGCCGGTGTAATCCCTGGCAACCTCCGTTCTCGCCGTCGCTGTCGCAAGGAATTTTTACAGAAGAAATAGCAGAAGCTCTCCGTCCACATATTCTGTCAACGGAGACCATGTGGACTTTAGGATATCCACTGGAAATTGAACCCACATCATCGAAAGCCGTGATGTACATAAATCCACCACCTCGACCTAAACCGTTTCCAGTCACAACGTGGGACGTCAACGCACCAGAATTTGTGCCGGGCTCTCAGACTGATAGTGGTCGCGGCTCTTGGGGTTCGACTACACCACGTTCAGACAGTGACGAGGAATCGGATTCGGTGAAACATTTATGTGTAAGGTGCGATAAAGTGTTTCGAATTAGTAGTGATGGTGAATATTTAGATATGGATGCGTGTACGTATCATTGGGGACGTGTGAATCTGGACAACCGCTACGCTTGCTGCAGTTCCCCATTAGGTAGTAAAGGATGCAGTGTTGGACGATTTCATGTGTGGAACGGCACTCGTCCGGGAATGAGCGGGCCACTTGAGGGATTCGTACGCGCCCGCATTCTCCGCGGTGGTGTATACGCCATCGACACAGAAATGGTTTACACAATATTAGGCCTGGAGTTATCAAGTATTGCAGTGATTGCAGTCGATGGACGAGTGGTATACCAAACAACAGTAAAAACGAGTTCGCCTATACTAGACCACAATACCAGGTTTTCCGGTATCAGGCCCCGTGACTTGGCGCGCGCGACAAAGTCCCTTAAAGACGTGCAGAACGATATACTTGGATTTGTGGGATCGGACACGATACTTTTAGGACACGCTTTAAACAATGATTTGCGAGCTCTGAAGCTGCTTCACACTACAGTGGTGGATACTTCCGCGTTGTACCCACACTCCAGAGGCTTACCGATGCTACGATCGTTACGTGCGCTTTCAGAGGAGTTTCTCGGCCGCGTCGTACAGCGTGAAAGTACCGGCCACTCCCCTGTAGAAGATGCTCGAACAGCAATGGATCTCGCACTTTTAAAAGTTTTTGAAGAACAAAGAAGTCTCGCACTTTAGTCTACATAGTACAGACGGCACCTCCTGCTTCAACCGTATGATATATTATATCAATTGTATATATATTAGGCTTTAATATGACTATTCAGGGACCCTGTATATTAGTTAGTTTATTATAGTAAAATAAGAAATAAGTTTTTAAATGTTAAG
The DNA here is from genome assembly GCA_948477245.1 of Thumatha senex. Taxonomy (NCBI): domain Eukaryota; kingdom Metazoa; phylum Arthropoda; class Insecta; order Lepidoptera; family Erebidae; genus Thumatha; species Thumatha senex. The sequence continues at coordinate 14,446,541 of OX419735.1, forward strand.
TAATTTGAGTTTATTAGTAGTTAGAACTTGAATTGTAATAAAAATGAAATGTAAATAATTATCTATTTATTTAGATTACAAAGTCTCACTGTTTTGTAAGTACAATTAAATGCTTAAGGTAGTATAATATTATAATAAAATTAGAAATAAACTAAGTTTTTAATGTCTAGTAGTTTAGTAATAATAATGAATGGTTAGGGACAGACTGCCTTCAAATTATGGCAATAAACGTACTGATTTTTTCTAAAGAACTGTGTTTATATTCTACTCCAATGCCGTAACCTATAAAATACTGAACATTGCATATTTCAACTGAATTTTAAAATGTGCAATTTAAGGGCTATTTGCATAGATGAAAACAAAATAGAGAAAGATAGGGCACTATCTAACTAATCATCTACCTATACGCGATAACACACCGTGTGAGATCAATGACGGATCATCATCAAACAGACTCGAGTAATTTATTCACAGTCTGCATGCGTTCTGCATGTAATTAAATAATTTAGGTATGAACTACGTCGCTTGGACCAAGTCAGCTATCGCACATACAATCCCACTCGCCGAGTCGATGCGCGCTTGACTACGAAGGTTAACGCCGGTATCAGGGCCCACTTGCGCTTCTATACACAATCCAGAGCTAGGCGCACATGCTCACTCAGTCTTCTTATGTATTTTACCTACTGTATATACAGGACTACTAGTTAAATCGACTAGTTTCACTACATATTTAAGAGAATAGTAGTTTCCAAGCTTCCAACATTGCCGACCGAGTATGAAATACCATTCCCAAACAAAACTGTGTAAACGGTAAGTAACCTACAACTCCTTAGTGTAGCTATGACTGCATGTTTTCATTCATAGCGTGAAGTGAACATGTGGTTGACACCAAACTTCATTACAGATTATTGATCCTGATAAAAATAATATAAAAACAATGACATTGATTTGTTTTCAAAATTAAACCAATTGTTGCGTCCAAGTTTAAATCGTCGTCTCGGAATTTAACTGGGTTTCTATATCTATATCGTGTCGTACTGAAATATGCACCGTATCGTAAAATTCTTATAATAATTATAAGTCACATACAAGAATATAATGTTCATAAGATTTACGGTCACTTGAAGAGTTGAGTAAATCTACTACCCGGAAGAGCGGAGCAGTAGTTATTAATATTTAGCAATAAAATGGACAATATTTCGTATTTTGTTGTGAAACTAATAAATTACGGGGATATATGGGTGAAATAGGTGCCACGGAAGTTTATAGAATATCAATATAATATGTGTAAGTTGTCTTTCCGTTGAATAGTCTCTAGCCTGTGGATCTAAAGTAAATATTGTAAGAGTACCTTAATTTTACAAATAAATTCAGATTTACACGTAGTCGTTGTTGCATATAATTTACCTATTCGTAAATTACTATGAACTTTAACAACTCACATAACGTTTATCGGGTTCTAATTGCTGTCATTTAGAACTTTTTTTTTTAAATTACAATTTAGGGTGTATATCCCGTTAACCGACATATACTACCTGCGAGCAACGACGTTTACTGTAAAGCGTAGCCGCCGTGCGCGTCGCCTTCTTTGTCTGTCTTCCTTTGAAGAGTGATCGTGCGCTTGACAACACCTACCTACCTTTCGGCTCCTGCTGAACTCTTTAACTGTTTCGCGACAATTTGTACACTAGTCAGTCATAGTCAGATATCATGTATTATTGTAACGAGAGTTATAACTGTCTCAACGGAGAGACCCTCGCGCCGGTGGATTCTTCTAACGCCGCAGCTGGCCGGTGTAATCCCTGGCAACCTCCGTTCTCGCCGTCGCTGTCGCAAGGAATTTTTACAGAAGAAATAGCAGAAGCTCTCCGTCCACATATTCTGTCAACGGAGACCATGTGGACTTTAGGATATCCACTGGAAATTGAACCCACATCATCGAAAGCCGTGATGTACATAAATCCACCACCTCGACCTAAACCGTTTCCAGTCACAACGTGGGACGTCAACGCACCAGAATTTGTGCCGGGCTCTCAGACTGATAGTGGTCGCGGCTCTTGGGGTTCGACTACACCACGTTCAGATAGTGACGAGGAATCGGATTCGGTGAAACATTTATGTGTAAGGTGCGATAAAGTGTTTCGAATTAGTAGTGATGGTGAATATTTAGATATGGATGCGTGTACGTATCATTGGGGACGTGTGAATCTGGACAACCGCTACGCTTGCTGCAGTTCCCCATTAGGTAGTAAAGGATGCAGTGTTGGACGATTTCATGTGTGGAACGGCACTCGTCCGGGAATGAACGGGCCACTTGAGGGATTCGTACGCGCCCGCTCTCTCCGCGGTGGTGTATACGCCATCGACACAGAAATGGTTTACACAATATTAGGCCTGGAGTTAGCGAGTATTGCAGTGATTGCAGTCGATGGACGAGTGGTATACCAAACAACAGTAAAAACGAGTTCGCCTGTACTAGACCACAATACCAGGTTTTCCGGTATCAGGCCCCGTGACTTGGCGCGCGCGACAAAGTCCCTTAAAGACGTGCAGAACGATATACTTGGATTTGTGGGATCGGACACGATACTTTTAGGACACGCTTTAAACAATGATTTGCGAGCTCTGAAGCTGCTTCACACTACAGTGGTGGATACTTCCGCGTTGTACCCACACTCCAGAGGCTTACCGATGCTACGATCGTTACGTGCGCTTTCAGAGGAGTTTCTCGGCCGCGTCGTACAGCGTGAAAGTACCGGCCACTCCCCTGTAGAAGATGCTCGAACAGCAATGGATCTCGCACTTTTAAAAGTTTTTGAAGAACAAAGAAGTCTCGCACTTTAGTCTACATAGTACAGACGGCACCTCCTGCTTCAACCGTATGATATATTATATCAATTGTATATATATTAGGCTTTAATATGACTATTCAGGGACCCTGTATATTAGTTAGTTTATTATAGTAAAATAAGAAATAAGTTTTTAAATGTTAAGTAATTTGAGTTTATTAGTAGTTAGAACTTGAATTGTAATAAAAATGAAATGTAAATAATTATCTATTTATTTAGATTACAAAGTTTCACTGTTTTGTAAGTACAATTAAATGCTTAAGGTAGTATAATATTATAATAAAATTAGAAATAAACTAAGTTTTTAATGTCTAGTAGTTTAGTAATAATAATGAATGGTTAGGGGCAGACTGCCTTCAAATTATGGCAATAAACGTACTGATTTTTTCTAAAGAACTGTGTTTATATTCTACTCCAATGCCGTAACCTATAAAATACTGAACATTGCATATTTCAACTGAATTTTAAAATGTGCAATTTAAGGGCTATTTGCATAGATGAAAACAAAATAGAGAAAGATAGGGCACTATCTAACTAATCATCTACCTATACGCGATAACACACCGTGTGAGATCAATGACGGATCATCATCAAACAGACTCGAGTAATTTATTCACAGTCTGCATGCGTTCTGCATGTAATTAAATAATTTAGGTATGAACTACGTCGCTTGGACCAAGTCAGCTATCGCACATACAGTCCCACTCGCCGAGTCGATGCGCGCTTGACTACGAAGGTTAACGCCGGTATCAGGGCCCACTTGCGCTTCTATACACAATCCAGAGCTAGGCGCACATGCTCACTCAGTCTTCTTATGTATTTTACCTACTGTATATACAGGACTACTGGTTAAATCGACTAGTTTTACTACATATTTAAGAGAATAGTAGTTTCCAAGCTTCCAACATTGCCGACCGAGTATGAAATACCATTCCCAAACAAAACTGTGTAAACGGTAAGTAACCTACAACTCCTTAGTGTAGCTATGACTGCATGTTTTCATTCATAGCGTGAAGTGAACATGTGGTTGACACCAAACTTCATTACAGATTATTGATCCTGATAAAAATAATATAAAAACAATGACATTGATTTGTTTTCAAAATTAAACCAATTGTTGCGTCCAAGTTTAAATCGTCGTCTCGGAATTTAACTGGGTTTCTATATCTATATCGTGTCGTACTGAAATATGCACCGTATCGTAAAATTCTTATAATAATTATAAGTCACATACAAGAATATAATGTTCATAAGATTTACGGTCACTTGAAGAGTTGAGTAAATCTACTACCCGGAAGAGCGGAGCAGTAGTTATTAATATTTAGCAATAAAATGGACAATATTTCGTATTTTGTTGTGAAACTAATAAATTACGGGGATATATGGGTGAAATAGTTGCCACGGAAGATTATAGAATATCAATATAATATGTGTATACGGCAATGGGCTCACCACCTATTACGTGGGACAGGTAAATCCACACGGTGAAAAGTGGGCATATAATATGCCTCTGCCACCCCTTCGGGGATAAGGTGTGATGGATATTTATTTTATTTTTAATATGTGTAAGTTGTCTTTCCGTTGAATAGTCTCCAGCCTGTGGATCTAAAGTAAATATTGTAAGAGTACCTTAATTTTACAAACAAATTCAGATTTACACGTAGTCGTTGTTGCATATAATTTACCTATTAGTAAATTACTATGAACTTTAACAACTCACATAACGTTTATCGGGTTCTAATTGCTGTCATTTAGAAATTTTTTTTTTAAATTACAATTTAGGGTGTATATCCCGTTAACCGACATATACTACCTGCGAGCAACGACGTTTACTGTAAAGCGTAGCCGCCGTGCGCGTCGCCTTCTTTGTCTGTCTTCATTTGAAGAGTGATCGCGCGCTTGACAACACCTACCTACCTTTCGGCTCCTGCTGAACTCTTTAACTGTTTCGCGACAATTTGTACACTAGTCAGTCACAGTCAGATATCATGTATTATTGTAACGAGAGTTATAACTGTCTCAACCCTCGCGCCGGTGGATTCTTCTAACGCCGCAGCTGGCCGGTGTAATCCCTGGCAACCTCCGTTCTCGCCGTCGCTGTCGCAAGGAATTTTTACAGAAGAAATAGCAGAAGCTCTCCGTCCACATATTCTGTCAACGGAGACCATGTGGACTTTAGGATATCCACTGGAAATTGAACCCACATCATCGAAAGCCGTGATGTACATAAATCCACCACCTCGACCTAAACCGTTTCCAGTCACAACGTGGGACGTCAACGCACCAGAATTTGTGCCGGGCTCTCAGACTGATAGTGGTCGCGGCTCTTGGGGTTCGACTACACCACGTTCAGATAGTGACGAGGAATCGGATTCGGTGAAACATTTATGTGTAAGGTGCGATAAAGTGTTTCGAATTAGTAGTGATGGTGAATATTTAGATATGGATGCGTGTACGTATCATTGGGGACGTGTGAATCTGGACAACCGCTACGCTTGCTGCAGTTCCCCATTAGGTAGTAAAGAATGCAGTGTTGGACGATTTCATGTGTGGAACGGCACTCGTCCGGGAATGAACGGGCCACTTGAGGGATTCGTACGCGCCCGCTCTCTCCGCGGTGGTGTATACGCCATCGACACAGAAATGGTTTACACAATATTAGGCCTGGAGTTAGCGAGTATTGCAGTGATTGCAGTCGATGGACGAGTGGTATACCAAACAACAGTAAAAACGAGTTCGCCTGTACTAGACCACAATACCAGGTTTTCCGGTATCAGGCCCCGTGACTTGGCGCGCGCGACAAAGTCCCTTAAAGACGTGCAGAACGATATACTTGGATTTGTGGGATCGGACACGATACTTTTAGGACACGCTTTAAACAATGATTTGCGAGCTCTGAAGCTGCTTCACACTACAGTGGTGGATACTTCCGCGTTGTACCCACACTCCAGAGGCTTACCGATGCTACGATCGTTACGTGAGCTTTCAGAGGAGTTTCTCGGCCGCGTCGTACAGCGTGAAAGTACCGGCCACTCCCCTGTAGAAGATGTTCGAACAGCAATGGATCTCGCACTTTTAAAAGCTTTTGAAGAACAAAGAAGTCTCGCACTTTAGTCTACATAGTACAGACGGCACCTCCTGCTTCAACCGTATGATATATTATATCAATTGTATATATATTAGGCTTTAATATGACTATTCAGGGACCCTGTATATTAGTTAGTTTATTATAGTAAAATAAGAAATAAGTTTTTAAATGTTAAGTAATTTGAGTTTATTAGTAGTTAGAACTTGAATTGTAATAAAAATGAAATGTAAATAATTATCTATTTATTTAGATTACAAGGTCTCACTGTTTTGTAAGTACAATTAAATGCTTAAGGTAGTATAATATTATAATAAAATTAGAAATAAACTAAGTTTTTAATGTCTAGTAGTTTAGTAATAATAATGAATGGTTAGGGACAGACTGCCTTCAAATTATGGCAATAAACGTACTGATTTTTTCTAAAGAACTGTGTTTATATTCTACTCCAATGCCGTAACCTATAAAATACTGAACATTGCATATTTCAACTGAATTTTAAAATGTGCAATTTAAGGGCTATTTGCATAGATGAAAACAAAATAGAGAAAGATAGGGCACTATCTAACTAATCATCTACCTATACGCGATAACACACCGTGTGAGATCAATGACGGATCATCATCAAACAGACTCGAGTAATTTATTCACAGTCTGCATGCTTTCTGCATGTAATTAAATAACTTAGGTATGAACTACGTCGCTTGGACCAAGTCAGCTATCGCACATACAATCCCACTCGCCGAGTCGATGCGCGCTTGACTACGAAGGTTAACGCCGGTATCAGGGCCCACTTGCGCTTCTATACACAATCCAGAGCTAGGCGCACATGCTCACTTAGTCTTCTTATGTATTTTACCTACTGTATATACAGGACTACTAGTTAAATTGACTAGTTTCACTACATATTTAAGAGAATAGTAGTTTCCAAGCTTCCAACATTGCCGACCGAGTATGAAATACCATTCCCAAACAAAACTGTGTAAACGGTAAGTAATCTACAACTCCTTAGTGTAGCTATGACTGCATATTTTCATTCATTGCGTGAAGTGAACATGTGGTTGACACCAAAGTTCATTACAGATTATTGATCCTGATAAAAATAATATAAAAACAGTGACATTGATTTGATTTCAAAATTAAACCAATTGTTGCGTCCAAGTTTAAATCGTCGTCTCGGAATTTAATTGGGTTTCTATATCTATATCGTGTCGTACTGAAATATGCACCGTATCGTAAAATTCTTATAATAATTTACGTTAGGCACATAAGTCACATACAAGAATATACTGTTCATAAGATTTACGGTCACTTGAAGAGTTGAGTAAATTTACTACCCGGAAGAGCGGAGCTGTAGTTATTAATATTTAGCAATAAAATGGATAATATTTCGTATTTTGTTGTGAAACTAATAAATTACGGGGATATATGGGTGAAATAGGTGCCACGGAAGTTTATAGAATATCAATATAATATGTGTAAGGTGTCTTTCCGTTGAATAGTCTCCAGCCTGTGGATCTAAAGTAAATATTGTAAGAGTACCTTAATTTTACAAACAAATTCAGATTTACACGTAGTCGTGGTTGCATATAATTTACCTATTAGTAAATTACTATGAACTTTACCAACTCACATAACGTTTATCGGGTTCTAATTGCTGTCATTTAGAACTTTTTTTTAAAATTACAATTTATGGTGTATATCCCGTTAACCGACATATACTACCTGCGAGCAACGACGTTTACTGTAAAGCGTAGCCGCCGTGCGCGTCGCCTTCTTTGTCTGTCTTCATTTGAAGAGTGATCGCGCGCTTGACAACACGTACCTACCTTTCGGCTCCTGCTGAACTCTAACTGTTTCGCGACAATTTGTACACTAGTCAGTCACAGTCAGATATCATGTATTATTGTAACGAGAGTTATAACTGTCTCAACGGAGAGACCCTTGCGCCGGTGGATTCTTCTAACGCCGCAGCTGGCCGGTGTAATCCCTGGCAACCTCCGTTCTCGCCGTCGCTGTCGCAAGGAATTTTTACAGAAGAAATAGCAGAAGCTCTCCGTCCACATATTCTGTCAACGGAGACCATGTGGACTTTAGGATATCCACTGGAAATTGAACCCACATCATCGAAAGCCGTGATGTACATAAATCCACCACCTCGACCTAAACCGTTTCCAGTCACAACGTGGGACGTCAACGCACCAGAATTTGTGCCGGGCTCTCAGACTGATAGTGGTCGCGGCTCTTGGGGTTCGACTACACCACGTTCAGATAGTGACGAGGAATCGGATTCGGTGAAACATTTATGTGTAAGGTGCGATAAAGTGTTTCGAATTAGTAGTGATGGTGAATATTTAGATATGGATGCGTGTACGTATCATTGGGGACGTGTGAATCTGGACAACCGCTACGCTTGCTGCAGTTCCCCATTAGGTAGTAAAGAATGCAGTGTTGGACGATTTCATGTGTGGAACGGCACTCGTCCGGGAATGAACGGGCCACTTGAGGGATTCGTACGCGCCCGCTCTCTCCGCGGTGGTGTATACGCCATCGACACAGAAATGGTTTACACAATATTAGGCCTGGAGTTAGCGAGTATTGCAGTGATTGCAGTCGATGGACGAGTGGTATACCAAACAACAGTAAAAACGAGTTCGCCTGTACTAGACCACAATACCAGGTTTTCCGGTATCAGGCCCCGTGACTTGGCGCGCGCGACAAAGTCCCTTAAAGACGTGCAGAACGATATACTTGGATTTGTGGGATCGGACACGATACTTTTAGGACACGCTTTAAACAATGATTTGCGAGCTCTGAAGCTGCTTCACACTACAGTGGTGGATACTTCCGCGTTGTACCCACACTCCAGAGGCTTACCGATGCTACGATCGTTACGTGCGCTTTCAGAGGAGTTTCTCGGCCGCGTCGTACAGCGTGAAAGTACCGGCCACTCCCCTGTAGAAGATGCTCGAACAGCAATGGATCTCGCACTTTTAAAAGTTTTTGAAGAACAAAGAAGTCTCGCACTTTAGTCTACATAGTACAGACGGCACCTCCTGCTTCAACCGTATGATATATTATATCAATTGTATATATATTAGGCTTTAATATGACTATTCAGGGACCCTGTATATTAGTTAGTTTATTATAGTAAAATAAGAAATAAGTTTTTAAATGTTAAGTAATTTGAGTTTATTAGTAGTTAGAACTTGAATTGTAATAAAAATGAAATGTAAATAATTATCTATTTATTTAGATTACAAAGTCTCACTGTTTTGTAAGTACAATTAAATGCTTAAGGTAGTATAATATTATAATAAAATTAAAAAAAAACTAAGTTTTTAATGTCTAGTAGTTTAGTAATAGTAATGAATGGTTAGGGACAGACTGCCTTCACATTATGGCAATAAACGTACTGATTTTTTCTAAAGAACTGTGTTTATATTCTACCCCAATGCCGTAACCTATAAAATACTGAACATTGCATATTTCAACAGAATTTTAAAATGTGCAATTTAAGGGCTATTTGCATAGATGAAAACAAAATAGAGAAAGATAGGGCACTATCCAACTAATCATCTACCTATACGCGATAACACACCGTGTGAGATCAATTACGGATCATCATCAAACAGACTCGAGTAATTTATTCACAGTCTGCATGCGTTCTGCATGTAATTAAATAACTTAGGTATGAACTACGTCGCTTGGACCAAGTCAGCTATCGCACATACAATCCCACTCGCCGAGTCGATGCGCGCTTGACTACGAAGGTTAACGCCGGTATCAGGGCCCACTTGCGCTTCTATACACAATCTAGAGCTAGGCGCACATGCTCACTCAGTCTTCTTATGTATTTTACCTACTGTATATACAGGACTACTGGTTAAATCAACTAGTTTCACTACATACGAGTATTTAAGAGAATAGTAGTTTCCAAGCTTCCAACATTGCCGACCGAGTATGAAATACCATTTCCAAACAAAACTGTTCTTAATTAATATTTTATGACTTCGTTAGTCAGTCGGTAAGTAATCTACAACTGGCCTTCTTTTTTTTTTTTGCTTAAATTTCTTGATGAAATTGCCCTAAACGGCTATAACATCGTCGTCTGTCACCGGTGACGCCATGGCTTCAACTGAACGTCGGCGTCGCTGCCATTTGGACAGTTTAAACTGATGGTGTGTGCCACACACTGTGTGGTGTATATGGACGAACTGCAAATTGGATCAAGCCTGCGGTGTCATGCCGATTGGACGATAGGAAGGATCGTGTATGGCCAGCATAAGTGTAGCTATGGCTGCATGTTTTCATTCATAGCACGAAGTGAACATGTGGTTGACACCAAAGTTCAATGCAGATTATTGATCCTCATAATAAATCTTCTTAAATATAAAAATGAATTGATGTGCGTTAGTCTCGCTAAAACTCGACAATGACCGGACCGATTTGGCTGATTTTCATATTGACAGGTTTGTAAAGGTTCAGGGTAGGTTTAAACGGTTAGAAATAAACATAATAAATAAAGCAAATACTAAAAATGACGATAAAATTTTTCTATACAAAATGTTCCTGCCTGTGAAATTTAGATGTTCTTTGAGTCTCTTTTGTTTTATGTTTAGAAATTTAAAAATAGAGTCATTTGTTTGTCAAACATTTAGCGATGCGTTTCATAAGGCTATAGTATGAGGTCCGGATCTCTTTGGTCTGTTTGGTTGGAATACAAAATAGTTATGTTTCAGAAATAAAAAGTTTAAAGTAATAAAAAAATATAGTGTCAGTTGGTTGCCGAAAAAAGGCGAAAACGTGCGTTTGTCACCAAACTCATATATGACGGGACCAATTTAAATGAAATTTTTGTATATATATTTTAATAGGTTACGGGATTGTTTTAAAATACATTAAGACCCGGTAGACGGCACTGCTTTCGATATGTCACCTAATTTGCTGTACACGAGAAACACCAACTGTAGATTCATTACAAGGATTTTGTTATTTTTTTTATACCACTGAGGTGGCAAATGTGGTCACCGTAGCTTATGGACGTTTGTAAAATCGAAAGGGGGGCACTCGCGGTACTGACCCGACAAAAATCTTCTAAGACTCCTTTTAAAGAACTCATGTGAAGCTCTTTTTATACCACTGAGGTGGCCACCTGCCAGCTAATGGAAAGTGGTCACCGTTGGAAGTTTGCAATACATAAAGGTGTGGCACTCGCTCTGCCGCCCCTGTAGAAATCTTCTAAGACCTCTTTTGAAGAACCCCATACTGTAGATGTTTGGGAAAACCGGAAGCTCATTTCACAATCTAAGCGTACGCGGAAGAAACTCGCTGTCGGACCTAATCGTATGTGAGCGCTTCGAGTGCAACGTCTAAGGGTAAACACCTTGTCTATCGCTAGCGGTGCGATAATAAGAAGTAGCCATAGGCACCATATCAAACAATTCCTCAGAGCTACAGAGAGAGAAGCTGCTTTCCCAGCTAATAACTAAAAACAAAATGTATTAATTTTAAGGCGGTAGGAAGTCCGTCGGGTCAGCTAGTATAATATAAAAACAATGACATTGATTTGTTTTCAAAATTAAACCAATTGTTGCGTCCAAGTTTAAATCGCCGTCTCGGAATTTAACTGGGTTTCTATATCTAGTATCGTGTCGTACTGAAATATGCACCGTATCGTAAAATTCTTATAAAAATTTACGTTAGGCCCATAAGTCACATACAAGAATATACGTTCATAAGATTTACGGTCACTTGAAGAGTTGAGTAAATCCACTAGCCGGAAGAGCGGAGCAGTAATTATTAATATCAATAAAATTTCTAAATTTTCATATTTTGTTTTAAAACTAATAAATTACGATTACGAGGTTATATGGTTGAAATGGGTGCTATGGAAGTTCCATGAATATCAATATAATATGTAAAAGAAGACTAAACCTAGGTACCTACCTACCTAGTTATATTTTAAAAATAAATTTTGTTGTCATACACGTTGTCATACTCTCATATATAGGATCTTATAAACCTTTAATACAATCATGTAGCTGGCCGTTCTTTAGTATGACGTAGTCAGGGGCACGGCATTGACCGTCCTTCCGTCCACTGCCGCCTATCTGCCCCTACAGTCATCTTATACGTACCTATAATACAATACTTTACTTCCATATTATGGTCAATAATTATTGAACTCTACCTTTAACTTTAATACCTAATGAGAACTTTATCAACTTTATCAGTCATTATATATAATGTCACTAATTCATAATACAAACATACATACATACATATTGTCACGCCTTTATCCCCGAAGGGGTAGGCAGAGGCATATTAAACGCATGTATTTTTGCCCCACGTAACAGGTGGTGAGCCAATTGCCGTGTTGAAATGGAGAGGTGCAGGCTGTGGTGACTTGTTGTTCAAATTTTTCAAGCCGCCCATAAGGCCTTCAACTTGGCTTAACGACTGCCATTTTATTGGCAACCGGGACCAACGGCTTAACGTGCATTCCGAAGCATGGAACTGGGGTGGGTCTAAAGGGCCGAATAAATTTAATAAAATAAAATGTGTCTATTTTAGATGTTAAATTTGGAAGTTATTTTGAGCCCGTTGCCTTTTTAGTGAGGTGGTAACAAAAAGGCTAAAAAGTCTTATGTGCTGGACACTAATTAGCACGACCAATAAAAGTCCTTGTAGTCTCGGACTTAATTCATAATGACATTATGTAATGACAAAAACATTAGGTGCACTTACAGATAATAAAATCATAAACCAAAAACACATGTCCATAATAGTTATAATAAATTAGAGTAATAATCTTGTTAAAAACATCTGTAAAATGCCACATGGCAAACATGTTCTATTTATAATCAATATGAAAACACGCCTCCGCCGCGCCAACACTGCATCAGCTGATCAGAGTAAACAAAGCAAGCGCGATTTCTTGTTGATAGTATTGGAATAACTTGGACGCATATTATAATTTAAAACTTTATTAGTAAATTTCTATGCACATTAACAACCCACATAGTATTTATCGGTTCTAATTGCTGTCATTTAGCTCTTTTGTTTATTTAAAATAGAAGAACAGATAGGTTGACCGATTAGTGTGTCCCGTTAACGGACGTACACTACCTGCGAGCATAACGAGCAACTCAACGTTTACTATAAAGCGTGGCCGTCCCCCTCCATCGCTTCATTAGTACAGCGCCCGCGCGCGCGACAACACGTATCTCTCGGCTCTAGCTAAGGTTAACAGTTTCGACTCTATGTGTACACAAGCTAGTATCACTCAGAAATCATGCAATTTTGTAACGAAAATTATGATTGTTTCTATGAAGAGACCCTTGCGCCGGTGGACTCTGCTAACGCCGCAGCACGCCGGCGCAAGCAGCGCGATCGACGTCGCCCCCCGTCCTCGCCGCCGACGTCGTCGACGTCGCAGAGAATTTCTACAGAGGAAATAGCAGAAGCCCTTCGTCCGTATCTTCTGTCAACGAAGACTATGTGGACGTTAGGATATCCTGTAGAAATCGAACCCACATCATCGAAAGCCGTGATGTATATAAATCCACCTCCTCGGCCCAAACCCGTTCCAGTTACAACATGGGATGTCAACGCTCCGGAGTTTGTGCCCGGCTTTCAGACTGACAGTGGTCGCGGTTCTTGGGGTTCGACTCCACGCTCGGATAGTGACGAAGAAGCGGATTCAGTGGAGCATTTATGTGTACGGTGCGATAAAGTGTTTAGAATTAGTCGTGATGGTGAATATCTTGAAATTGAAGCGTGTATGTATCATTGGGGACGTGTGAATGGGGACAGCCGCTACACTTGCTGCAGTTCCGCATTAGGTAGTAAAGGATGCAGTGTGGCGCGATTTCATGTGTGGAACGGCACTCGCCCGGGTATGAACGGGCCACTTGAGGGCTTTGTACGTGCTCGCTCTCCTCGCGGTGGTGTCTACGCCATCGATACAGAAATGTGCTACACCATAGCAGGCCTAGAATTAGCGAGTATTGCAGTGATTGCAGCAGATGGACGAGTGGTATACAAGACAATCGTGAAACCGAGTTCACCTATACTCGACCACAATACAAGATTCTCTGGCATCAGGCCGCGCGACTTGGCGCGCGCGACTAAGACGCTGAAAGATGTACAAAACGATATACTTGGATTTGTGGGAACGGACACAATCCTTATTGGACACGCTTTGAATAATGATTTGCGAGCTCTGAAACTACTTCATAGTGCAGTGGTGGATACTTGCGCGCTGTACCCGCACGCAAGAGGATTTCCATTGCGACGATCATTACGAGCACTTACAGAAGAGTTACTCGGCCGCATCGTACAGCGCGAAAGTGCCGGGCATTCCCCCGTAGAAGATGCTCGAGCAGCTATGGACCTCGTACTTTTGAAAGTTCGCGAAGAACGAAAAAGTCGCACACGCTACAGCAGACAGCACCCCTTGCTTCAACCGTATGATCCATTAATCAGTGCCGCCTAATTGTTTTAAAATTTAGATAACTGTTCAACGGACTTGAATTACCTATGATGAATTGAGTGACAAGTTCATCACGTTGACGTTGAGCGCGTACTGTAACAGTATGTGCCTTCGAATTGCTTAGAATTATAGCAATAAACGTGATGTTTTTTCTATTTAAATGTGTTTGTATTCTTCTCCTACGTCGTAAAGTGAATAATTATGTAAGTATAAAATCCTACACATTTCAATCCAACTCCGAAATGTGAATTTTAAAGGCATTTGTCGATTTCTATTCATGTAGATTGACACCATTCTGGATGTCAACCCGTTATATTAAACTGTATTTTGTATGTTACTGTAGGCAGAGCCTAAACTTTCACTATGTCAAGTTTCTCTACTACGTAACAAGTGGTTGGCAAAATCTTCGTGCAAATCATTCACATATATATTTGTAAAATGTATTAATTTCTATATTTTAGTTTTATACTAAACAATAGCGTTCGTCGACATTAACAGTGACTTATTTGATTTAGAAATTTTTAACGAAGAAAATGAATAAGCATTTAGAATCAACATTCATTAATAAATTGAGAGTTGATTAGATCATTGTCACGATTGTTTATAGCTATAACATTGACGTACGAATTTACCAGTCTGACAAGATAAAACGAACTACGTACGAGTCAGTCTACAACAATTATACAAGGGAAATCACATTCATTTGCGACGCTCAGGAAAATACCCTAATATATTTATGAGACATAATATACATGTAATTTAGATGATGTAATTTTTCAAGTGAGTAAGCGATTGATTTAGTTAGGATTTTTTGTTATTCTCTTGAACTGAGTCAGCATGCGATGTATGAAGTTCTCGGTAATCGGTATCGTGTTCGATCTATATGATGCATAATGAAAATATTTCGTTGAAATTATTCTGAATTGTTTGGGAAAATAAAAGTAAAGAGAGTTCTTATTATGTAATTCAGTAACCGTTCATTCCGACTCAGTTTACAACATAGCTACAAAAAGGGACTCCAAAAGACGGTAATTCTTATCGAACGATTTCTATACGCGAATTCATTTTTTTAATGCAAAATACTTTTTAAATTAATTAATTACAGGTATGTATTATGCACATAAAAACAAATTTTTAATTAAGTTTTCGATATATTTTAGCTAGAGTTATAATAGATGAAGCTATTTTTTTAGGCCAAACAGCATACTATAACAATTAAAACCTGATAGATAGTATCGACCAGTTTATCTAGGAAAAGCAATACAGACGATTAAAAGAACACTGCAAATTAAATTTAAAATTACAAAGCCTACATATAAATGTACCTACATATATGTGTGATGTTGATACGATCTTGTTGTATGTATTGTGTGATGTGTTTAGAGCATCGCATAAAATATTCAAAACGTGTTAAATACTTAAGATACTGCGTATATCAGCTAAGAGCAACGCCCTCATGCCCGGTCGTCTGAATGAGCGTCTTGTTTACGTTACGTTTCACCGAAATACCGTTTATATTCAATTTACTGACATTATAATGCTAATTGAATGTTGGACATCAGTTAGAAATTCCAATTTTGAAGTTTAATATTAAATACAATAAGGTTATCTAATCGACATCAATGAGGACTTTACAACTTCCTAATATCTACATAATATTATATATTTACAACACACCCAAATTCAGAACAAGTTATTAACACCGTTTTAGAGTATCGTTATCTAATCACAAACATAATTGCAAAGTAGAATTTCGGTTAGTCCTTTACTAAACATTTCAGCAATAATAAAACGATGACTAAAAGATATATTTTTGACAATACTACAACACCGATTGTTACGAATGATATCAGGGTTTGTAAACGAATAACAGAAACAAAAAAACATACAATATTTTATCACTGAGACAGACCGATACATTTCCCCGAAAGAGAGCAGACGCGGAGGCCGCCACGTCAGCGCCGATCGAATATAAGCGCCAAAAATAGACTAGCAGAAATGTAAGTACATATTGATAAATCTAGTAAGTGATACTGAAATGATACATGATTCGGAAATGATCGCAATTTATATGAATCTTTTAGTAGGTTATTGTACAGTGTTGGTTGGTTATAACCTTAGAGTATACATAAGCAAGCTAGCTTATGTATACTCTAAGGTTAACACTCATGTCGCAGATACAAGACACGATACATGCGGATTGTGTTACAGTCGAACAAAACTTGTATAAAATCGACCCGAATAGAGCCGAAGAAGATGTAGATATTTGAATGGCATTCAAAGAGTAGACACTGGGTAGAGTTATCTTTATATATCTAGATCTATAATGCATTATACATTTCGAACAAAAATTTTCATTAGAAGCAAAGTAAATATATATACTGTGGTAGAAGTTCTGTTTTGGTATGATGTAACTTATTTTAAAAGTAGCGAGGTAAGGTTTTTTAAATTATGATCAAAATCTCAACTACCTCCGCAGTTGTTACTTTTAAGTTGTTTATTAAGTTGTAAATTATTACCTACAATAGCAGAATTTTCCGTCACAAAATAATTTTTAGACCTCACGAAAGATAAATCTTGCCTGGTACTATACTCTACCACCAGTCTCTACTTTACTTTTTAAGTTATTAAATACGTCTTCTTTACCTTTGTGTCCTTCCAGTTTTTATGGACCCCAAGATCCAAATACAGGTAGAGTTCGCTACCTGTATTTGGATCTTGGGGTCCATTTTAATTTTGACTACTAGGAGCTGCTATAGTTTGACTTTACAGTTTTGGCTTTGTTGGGAGCTACTGGCGCTTGATCTCTCCCCCAATACCGTAAGCATGTAAGGGCGGCTGCGTCGCTGCTTTGTCCATTAGTCAGCAGATGCAGGTAAGATCGCTTGACCCGGATATTTTGATAGAGCCCCTTACTCATGTGTGTTACCACATAAATATTTCATGCCCAGTAATCAAGCCTCTTCTAATCAACACAAGAGTCGCGCAGCAATATTATCACTGTGCCACGGAGGCAGTGCACAAGGCAACCGGCAGGCGGCAGCTCACATAATCAGTTTGCTACCTCACAAAATATCTAACCTCTGTTCACCGAAAGTCAATTAGGTATCAGGTTAATTTTGAATGTGAACTTTTGTTTTAAGTAATTGCTATTCTTTGCGTATCGTTGATCTTTTCGTAACCTTCAGCTGTTTAAGAATCAAATTACTGTAAAGGATAATTAACTAATTTTGTGTATTTTTACTTAATATTTTTCTCACTAAAAATCTTAAGAGTTATTTTTAAAATGCATAAAGATATGAATAGAACGATTCATCGTCTTGACCTCCATGGCACCATACAGCTCGCAGCCGCGTCAATACCTCTTTCACAATAATACTTGCACAAAATGAGGCGTTGTTTCGTCATCAGCTTCACTCCGACACGCCTACGTGGACTTCACCATGCAATACTTTTTATTTGTAGTCGCTTTGTAGTTATTAACCGATGATATACCTATTTGGTAAATTAAGTCTTTAGACAAATTTAAAGTCACTGAACACACCAATGAATCATTCAAATAGAGCCGAGTCTAAACAATGCCTACCTTTAATGTCATAAATATGTACACTATTTAATGTATTCATTGCAATCTTAATTCCATTTGTTGAACTGCCTACCTATTGGCTCCTATCCTAGACATATAGGATCTGTTAGATCCTAGCTATGGAATATATGTCATACATAACCAACCACCTACATGTAGCCTTTACATATAGAGAATCGCGATGGTAGCTGGCCTCAACCAGACTGACAATACCATCGGACCTTGAATTTTAGGTACGAGTGTTACTAACACAGACGAGTTTTTGTCTCGGATAAGAATCGCTGGGCTCATTATGTATGTATGAACCAACAGTCATGACGATTTTAAATATACACTAAAATATAGATACGTGTAGGTATTCTGTAGTGTTTTTGTTCATGTTGAGCAACCTACTAAGGACTTCCTAGTTTGGTTATTTGATGAGGCCGTTGAACGAGATGAGTTAAACGCGCTTATTTTGTGATCAATTCTAACATGACTATTCAGCTTAATAATAATAGCTATTCAGGTATCCTCTTAATTACTAGGATATAGTTACAAGAACCGTCGATCGTGATATGAATTATTTAACGCGGTTGTAACTCAGTTGATACTAGTATAGTCGCCAACGTAAACCTATTATTGTATCTAACTTTTTAATCAATATATGATAAAAACCTTTAAAAATTAAGAATTTTAATTTTTATTTCAAGTCAAAATTTAAAAACGAACCGCTGCCTAAAATTGAATGTCCTAGATTTTTTTGTTGCTTTACTTAACAAAACATTGTTTAACACTAATTATGCTTCAAACAGTCGTACCCCGCGTCTGCCTGTCTGTCTGTACCCGATAAAATTAAAAACTACAGAACGGATTATCAAGCGTGTTTCATGATTAGATAAGAGTGATTCATGAGGAAGCTAAGGTATAATTTGTCAAGTTTTTGTGTAAGTTGATTGACATTGATGATAATTGTCCATGATATTTGAAAAAAATAATATTTGTGAATGAAATTATCCCACCATAAGGATAATTAGTAGATAATATTTATAAAGTAAGTAGTTAGTACCGAGATTTTTAGAAATCGGAAACAATCACAGGTAAAATTCCATTGCAAACCTTACCTAAGTATATTTTGTAAAAAATCTACTTGTTACGGCGAAATTTGTAGGTCTGCCTGTAGAATCTCAAGTTTCATTGAAAATATTTTAATTTAATGTATTTTTTAGTGAGTGTTATCTTAATTTTTGTAATATTTTCTACCTTCTTTCTATTATTTTATAACTATTAGGGGTCGAGACTAATAGAACAAATCATAATGATAAAATTGGCCTGACTTTGTTTTTATATTCATGTACTTTTTTTTTTTGGTGACGCTGGGAATGCTTTTTCGCACCGATATCCCTGCTTCGGGGTCAGCAGTGATGGTGTGTGGGACTCCCGGCCCATTGGGGGCCGTCCTACCCACTAAACCCCGCGGTGTTCCACCTTCTTCCCAACCCGGCTAAGGGAATGCCCCACGATGAGGCTCTCCTCGGGGGGCCCAGATGCGCTGCCCCCCACAATCTCCCGGAGGAGGTTAAGTTGTGCCCGCTCGAGCCGTCCCCAATCATATGGAGAGTGATCGAGCACCTGAAGGCACCCCGGAACACGAGGGGTGCCAGCCGCCAGGAGGCTATTGTGAGCAGGGTCCCCCGACCTTCCGCCCACAGCCACAAGTTAGTCGGCGGTGCGCCGCGTATCCCGGCGCCGCCCTCGACGCCCTCGAGACGCGTGCTTACTCCCGAACCCGCAGCTCCTCTCTTTTTGCCGCCATCACCTCGCTGGCGAAGGAGGCGACGGCGGCCCAGCATTGTCGGCTGACAGCCATGGTTCGCACCACGGACGGCAGCGAAAAATCCGCCCTGACAATACCCGTGCCCGTGATTGCGGGGCCCGTCCCAAGCCGTACACACGGTGAGCGTATGCTCAGCCGTGTCCACGGCGGTGACGGCACACGGAGTCCGGCTCCACGCCCACCAGCTCACACAGGTATTTGGCGAAACAGCCATGACCTGTGAGAAGCTGGGTGAGGTGGTACGTCGGAGTACCGTGCGCCTCTCTACCCAATATTCATGTACTTACTACAGATATTTACAGTACATATTTTCATAATTACACCATGTTTGTATGAACGAACTAAAGAATAAAAAATCACCAATTTTTAAAAAATACGGTTCTAACTGGGTAGGTTCTAAGGCTTGTATCCTCATTGAATTTTGAAAAATAAAATAAAGGTGTTTCATGGATATTTTGAAAAAATTAAGATATTTTGATTATTTTTTTTATATTAATTTTTTTTTTCAAAATATCTTAGTATCCAAATGATACTAAGATATTTTGAAAAAAAAAAACCTAGTTTGTAAAATGTTGTAGAGGTATCTCATTCAGATTATTTCTTTAAAGATATTGAAAGTATTCAACCAAAGAATCACAAAAATGTAAACACACTTTTAAACCTTTGTAATGTATAGGTAATTTATTACTTGTTTAAAGTTAATTTGAGTATCTAAATTTGATGATGAATGAACATTTCCTATTCTGTAACGCCTCAGAGATACTTTGAAGGTCTTTGTTCCTAGCCGGTAAGAAAACTTTGTGACTTTCGCGTTTAGAGGATATTCCTCATAAATGTTCTGACGTCTATTTTGTCGCTGACTTTTGGTGATATATGTATTGCGTATTCATGAATAGTAGGTACAGTTGGTTTGTTATTACACAGTAATATTATCTTCTCAGCCGATTGAGACCCACTGCTGCTATGCATAGGCGGCATATACCTCCCCCCAAAATACCTCAACATTCGTTCTTCTAAAGGGCGATAAGTAATAATGTTTATTATATTTATTACATACATATTATTTATATTTATACTAGCTGTCTCGCCCGGCTTCGCCCGTGACATACTTCGAACCCCGTGATACCCATTCAATCCCGTCGTTTATTAATTTTACAATAATGTATGAACATTTTCCAAATTACTTGATTACTTCTCCGCTTTCAAGTACCTACGTCCGCCCGCACGGCCCGTTCGAATTATGGTTACACGTAATTAATTTCATGCGCATTTTTTTTATTTTGCCGTATCTCCTAAGATATTCATTTAATTTGCAAGGTGTAAAGGGCCAAAATAATCTTCATAAAATGTTGAAGCCAACTAACATATTAAAAATTATTAGGATTAATAATGTATTTGTGTAAATAGCCTTCAATTTACCGCTTTATAATTGCTGTTTCTTTAAAGTATTAAAATGGATATAGTATGTTATCCTAAAGAGATAGACATAATACCGTCTCGGACTTTTTTGTAGACCTATATTAGATACACAAATCGACTATATATTATTTTGTTATATCTCAAAAGGTTTAGGCAGCCTTTTCGTTAAAAGCTCCCAGACGGTTAATTTTTTCCGACGCCCCCAACATATATCGTTAAAATGAAGTTAATGTATAAAAAAAGTTAAAAAATTATAAATAAAAACGTTTCCTATAAAACGGTCCATCTTTTAAAAAAAACTGTATCGAAATTCGTTGCGTAGTTTTAAAGATCTAAGCATACATAGGGACAGACAGCGAAAAACCACTTTGTTTTATAATATGTAGTGATTCCGACTCTTATTCGAGCCGTATACTATAAGCACAGCTAAAAGGTACAAAGCCTACATTGCTCTTCCCGACCTTTCGACCGGATAACACCAGCTGGGGCCACGGATAAATAATAGGTATATAAATAAAATAATAATAAATAAGTATGAAAATGTTGATTGATGGTACTTAGTGAAACTTCCTACACTTAAAAATTTAAAAACTACTTTGTACTGATCCACAACATTTACTTTGAAAACCTAACCGGTTTTATATCACGGCATTTTCAAAGGTTCTTGAAATTTGAGATGACCAACTTATAGTGCCCTGCCCAACCAACATACCGCTTAATGTGCCGTGAGCTTAAATGCATTCATCCTTACAATTTCATGTAGATCCCAGAGATCATAGTTTAGGATATGTATCAATTGAGATATCTCGACTCAAAGAGACTGTTTCATCGTAGGTACACCCAGTTAGAATGTACACCACACCTACTGTGAGGGATTCCACACGCCACGTCGCGTCGCCGTCGTTGTCGAAATCCTTATGCAACACCAACGCGGCAACGCCGCCAGTGTTTACGTAGGAGGTGATCTTGTAGCGTTTCACAGTACCAAGTGAAATCTTATTTGCTTTTGAATGGAACGGCCGCGGTTTAGCATTTTGTTGTAGTATGTGTTGTAAACAGTGTAACACAAATACGTAATATAAACAATAATTCATTGTCGCAGGCCTTTGTATCTACCTAGTACATAATATGTATATTATAAATTTTTCCAATTATTTCTATACCTAAAAGCGGTAATTCTACTTCTTTTGGCAGTAAATATACAATTTATCTACCTAATTCTGTTTAGAATCGATAACCATTAAACAGCAATATTGCTGTTAAGCGGCGCTGCAGGAAACCAAATGTTCTTTCTTACTTACTGCCTGAAATCACGAGGCCTTGATACACTGACTCAGTTTCGATATCAAAAGTGGTCCGTTGACCTTTTACCGTCCGCTTATTGTTGCATGTAATACATTGCACCTAGTTTATATTCGGTAATTATATTATTGTCCACGTATTTATGTTGAGAAACTATAAAATACGTCATAAAATCACAACAAGTCCTGTGCTAAATAATTATTCAAAATACGAAACCATTAATAATTGATGGCTTGTAATTAGTTTTGTCTTGAAATCAGGTTAGGTAAACCAGAACTTGTGCCTATAAAGCTAATTATAATATTCATCTTACTGCACGACCTTCATTCGGATGATCATAATCTACATAAATACATCTAGATTTAAAATAACATTTGAATGTGACTTCGACTACGGACTCCGATTAAATGACCTCTTTCAAAAAATTGTGCCCAAGAAGTCCTGACTATAATGATGAAATGTATTGTATTCAGATGGTTCCGTGATCCTCTGGGACGTGAGGGATCTAAACCAGAAGGAGCACAAAACGTTACGCGTGAACATTGAGTTCGACCAAGCGTCCCACGTTGCTTGCAGTCCGGATTCAAAGGCGTTTATTGTGCACACCGTACGTGAGAACCATATCATAGTCTACAAAATTGATAAGAAAAAGGATGGCACCATAGCATCAGCAGCACCGGTTATAACATTCGACAAGGTTAGTATGTATCGTCTCTTACAACTCTACCTCACAAAATATAAATGTACTGTGTCTCTACGTAAGAAATTTCCCAACATTGCTACAGTCTACCAACTAAGATACGGCGCGAATTTTCAAAGATATTCCGTTGTGTATGTTTATAAATTCTCACTGCAACGATTTAGTTATTCTTAACAGGGAATTTAGTCTAAATAATTTTTCAATAATATTTCTACAAGAAGAAATGCAATACTAATGTAATCTTGTCTATATATATAAAAATGAAACCCGTTTTCCGTTGTCACGACATCACGAGTAAACGGCTGGACCGATTTGAAAAATTATTTTTGTATTGGATAGCCCATTTATCGAGGAAGGTTCTTAGCTATATATCATCACGCCACTACACAGGAGAGCGGAGCAGTAATCATAAATGTCAACAAATCGGGAAAACTTTTATACATTTTTGGAAAAGTAATAAGCGACGGGATTAAATGGGTGCCACGGGGTTGGAAGTATGTCGCGGGCGAAGCCGCGAGGGTCAGCTAGTACTTGATAAAAAGAAGAACTTTAAATTTAAAAGTCTGATTGATTCTATTAGTAATTAGTATTGTTATTTAGCAAATAGCTACTATTTACAGCCTATCAATAGTTATAATTAATATCTAGTGGCGTATCCCTTATTTTCAATAACAGCACACATTTTTCTATAGGGATTGAATTCCATGCTTCAACAAATGCTTCAAGTTCGTTTTGACTGGTGTTACATTTGCTTGAGACTTTCTTTATAGCATATACCAAAGATTTTCTATCGGGTTTAAATCCGGACTATTTGCTGGTCAGTCTAAAACGGATATACGCTGTTCGCTAAGGAAACATTTGACGCTATTGGCCGTGTGTTTAGGGTCATTGTAATGCTGAAAGATCCAGGATAGAGGCAAATGATCGTCCGAGTAGGGAATCATTGTGTGCTCGAAGATATTTTTGTATTGCCATTGATCCATTGTATCTTCAATCTTCGGAACGGGTCCATTTATATTATTACTCCACACCCGGAATTTATAATTACAAGCCTTGATTACAGGACTTCTAACATAGCGCTTTCCATCGGAATTTGCCATATTTATTATTGTTTCATCTGAAAATTACACTTTTTTCCATTCTCGTATCGACGAGAATGGAAAAAAGTGTAATTTTCAGATGAAACATATATTTAATTGTTATATAAAAAACATATAAAAATGTTAATTGGACGATTCCTATTAACATATTTTTAGCGAATAATAATCGCTTCTCTTCCCTCGGTGTTGCTTGGTAAGAAGAGATACCTTTCGAGCGATTCTTCCAAATAATTTAGCTTCCACTAATCTTCGGCGTATTAGTCTTGACAAAATGTTTATCGGGTCATCAGAAAAAACCTAATTTTTTATCTGGTCGGGGCTTTATTGGGGAGGCCTTTTTCAACACGAACGATTGACGTATCTTCTCTGGTAGAGGTTTTTCTTGGCCGAGCCTTTCTAAGAACATTTACAACAGTTTCATGTATTTTATAATGATAAATTGCATAAAAAACTTTCAACAATTAAAATGCTCAGCTATTCTGTTCGCTCGCTGATGATCAATATGTAAATTAACAATTATTTGCCTATATAATATAAATAAATTTGTGACGCGTCTCACAAATTTATTTTTGCCCATAATAAACAAAATAAAAGTCTGATTAACCTTTGCATTGCCACCAAAATAATAGAAAAAGCCAATAAAGAAATGTTATTCACAAATTGCAAAAAAAGAAAGAGCTATGGATGCTTTTATAAAATGTTTGTAATTAGGCGTCCAAGCGGCAAGCCGAAAATTAACTCATGTTTAAGATTCATTTTGTAATTAAAAGTAAGATATGTTTTATATTTTATGCATTTAATGAGTTTTTTTTATTTGAGTGGCTATATTATTGCATGATTAATAATTATTGAATGTGTATATTTTTACGAACATCTGTACGTTAAAGTTATACTTTCTTTATTCAAAAGAAGTGTTTCTAATTATTTGACCACCACTGTATATGCTATCGCGGACTTTTTGTAGATTTTAATGTGTTCTTTAAAATTGTTGGACATTATTTTGTTCTATCGTCAATAGCGTACGCGATGTAAGGAATTTTATCAGTAATTTTTTTTCACCTTGGGTTAATTATTCGTGATTTCTTCCGGAACCCTAAACTTTTAAAAAATCCAATATAGCCTTATGTTACTCACGAATAAATATTTTTTAGGACATTTTTTTTTTACACTAAGCTGTCTATCCCAAAGTTAGCTTGTGTTATGGGATTTAGACAACTGATATATTTCTAAATACATACATACATCCAAACTCCGAAACAAACATTTGTGAGTCACACAAATATTTGATCCGACCCGGGAATCGAACCCGGGATCTCAGTCGCGGCAGTCGCACGCACTACCACTGCGCCACCGAGGCAGTCATATACGAAGAAAGTATCATTCTAATGGTATTTTTTAAATCGTCCCAATTATTTCTGATCCTACTCGTATTTAAAACAAACAAACTTACAAATCTGTCTTTATTGATTGAGGAGGCAAGCGAAGCGAGCCGACGAAAGTCTCCGTTTTAACTCCACCGGTACGGGAAGAATGCTATTGATGTCCGACCGTCCGTCCGTCCATTCAGTCTACAGCTCGCATTATTAATCGGATTTGCATGCAACTTGGCGTGGACAATCCTTGATGTAGACAACAACTTTTAGCGAAGGGGTTTTTCGATCGGGGGGGGGGGGGGGGGGGTAAAGGCAGGGGAGGGGAAATGGAGGCAGGGGAGGCGAAATGGACCCGTAGAGGTTGGCAACAGAGCTAAAAAAAATCAATTTAAATAAAAAAAATACTCCGAAGTCTACGGTTCACAGAACCACTAGTAATACTAGTTGAGTAAGGAGGCGAGCGAAGCGAGCCGACGGAAGTCTCCGTTTTAACTCTACCGGTACGGGAAAAATGCTATTGATGTCCGACCGTCCGTCCGTCCGTCCATTCAGTCTACAGGTCGCATTTTTCATTGGATTTGCATGCAACTTGGCATGGACGATCCTTGATGTAGCCAACATCTTTTAGCGAGGGCGTTTTTCGATTGGGGGGTAAATGGAGGCAGGGGAGGGGAAATGATCCCGTTGTGGATGGCAAGAGCGCTCAAAACGAAAAAAAGAAATGTTGAAATTATTTTTTAAATTGATAAAATCATAATCATAATAATAACTCCGACGTCTACGGTTTACAGAAACACTAGTATAGATTCTTAATAACTTCATCCTACATGATCCGTATTAATTTGTGTAGTTCAACATAGAGTCAGTGGAAACTATAAATTATTTTTTATTAAAGCTTTTATTGGGGGGGATGCAATCGATAGATCACATAAATTGAATTAAGTTATTCTGAGCTAATTTCTCAGCTCAGAATAACTTAATAACACGTTTTTTGTAAACTACATTCTGAGTTCAGAAACTGTTAGTACTTTGTGAGTTGGTTACGGCACCTATAAAAAATAAGCATGGTTCAAGACAAAGAAGCTAAAAGTAAGTGCAACAGCCAATTTTGGATAACATGGATATTAAGCTAGCACCCTTTCACAAGCATCAGTATAAACAGGACACTATCGCCTCCCTTAACGGACAAGGAAGGTTGATACCACCTCCACATCGATGCTTCCATTTATAACTAAGCATGGAAATCTGAATTCTCAATAAAATATCGGTTATACGACCAGCCATTAATGTTAAGTTCATAATAATGCAGATTTATTTCGTTTCGTTAATATCGTCATACATTCTGCATAATATCATTTGTTATTTGCGCAACTATCTTCTCTCGGTATACTTTTACTGGCGGTTTCACTAAACATAATTGTTCATCATTGTTCAGTTCGCCGTCGTAGAATCACGCAAGTATTCATTATGTAACAGTTATTTGTTGTCATCTTTCGTTATCAAACTCTCAAATGCATGAGCGTAACAAACATGACAAGCGCCTGTTCAACAGGGATTAGGTATACTGTTGTGCATTGTGAGTATGTAGGTGCATTATCATATCACCACGAATATACAATGTGTTAAAAGTTAAACCTCCAGAAAGTAGGTCATAATTGTTACATAAAAATTAACTACTGGCGCTGTGAAACTATTGTTTTGATAAATACGTGAGAAGGAATCAAATCATAGGTGCTTACGATTTTATGATCTGTGTCGTAAATTGACACGAATATATTTTTAGATATGGGCTATGTTGTGACTGATTATGATTTATCTGTATCGATATCTAATCGAATAGTTAATATTTTAGATCACACAAATCATAAATATAAATTATACGCTCTGATAAAGAGTAAAGTAGTACAAATATAATATTATTTATTTTGTCTTCTAAATCTATGGCACTGATGTCGTTCGTATCTACGTTTATTGGCAGAATATCCCCAATGTCACTTTCACGAGTACTTTGACTTTTGACCGTATAGTAGAAGGTCAACTAGACAGTATACTTGATTTGCTGCAGCGTGTGAAATATATAAACGTGTCGTCGCTGAAAATAGGTGGGCGTCACAATACAAACACGCATTCTGGGAGCAACGGCCGCGTCTGTTGAAAATTCAAATTAGAGTTCAATATACATGTACGCTGGCAGCAGAATGTTTGACCAGTCGATGTACTTAATTCAAATCTAGTTGATTATAACGAACGATTATAAAAAAAACTTTGTTTATTTATATGTGGACATAATTTTCAAAAGTCTAATATTTCTTATCTTAATATAAAACAAAGTCGAGTTTCGGCCGTCGGCTTTGAACATTTATAACTCAAGTACTGGTGGGCCGTTTTTATGATCCTTGCTTTATTGAAATAGTCTCTAATAATCAGTTAGGCGTATCATTAGTTCACACATATTGCCCTTATGACACTCCTAAGAAAAAATACATTGCACCAACCCTAGGTGTATCTTAAATAGGTACACTACGTCGATGCAAATGAAATTTCAATATGTAAAGGCGATCCTTAGACTGAAGAGTTTCATAGTTAGGATTGAATTAAATTGTGTTTAGTGCAAATGGGCATAAATGTTGGTTGAGTAACTCATTAGTCAACCAACATTTATGCCCATTTACACTTAACACAATTCAACAATTTTTACTACTTATAATCTAGAGTATCCGTGACATGCAATGTTTCTTTAACACGAGATGCTTTTTCGGCAAAGCTTTTCATTTATCAACCCATACAGTAATCACACAGACAAATTAGCAACTTGCTAACATTAAAAATAGCATTGTACCTACTGATTGCCATGTTTTTAATAAATATTTTGGCCGTAGTATGTACCTACTACGGCCAAAGTTTATTACTTACAGTTGAATGTTGTACCTATCCTAGTCCCTTTCCTATCTTATCCTTTTTCCTACCCTCTAATCCTTTTCCTACCTTATCCTCTTCCCATCCTTTCTCCGCCAAGCCAAGGTTGCCGTGCCGATGAGCTGCGTGGCTAGGGGCGAGCCTAGTCGTAACGTGCCTGACTGCTCTGGGACCGGGCTACCCCAGAATAAGTCTAGCCTTACCTAGACAAGCGGGGCTCTGTCAAGGCGGACTTTGAATTTACCTTGCCACTCGTGGGAACGCATTGGATGTTGGAAATTTTAAAATCCGGAATGGCGGCCATGTGGTTCGCAACCCGTCACGTCTCGTCTCCCATCGAGGCGGGAAGTGGCTACTTTGCTACATTGAATGTTAGAGGAGGAATGAAAGCCAAAATTGATGAGGTTTGCGAGATGATGCCAGAAAGAGGACTTGATGTTTTGTGCGTGAATGAAGAGGAAAGGATGTGACACCACTACACATGGACCCTATACAGCCTACTGGTCAGGTGTAGCCACAACCAGTACAGCGAGCCAGGGTGTCGGTTGTCGGTGTTCTACTGTCCGCGAGAATGAATAAATGTGTGACTGACTATGAATGTGTGAGCCCAAGACTCCTTTGGTTGAAATTGAAGGTTGGACTTGCCCGCATCTTTGTTTTGGGCGTTTATGCTCCGCAAGCTGCGCGGTGGCGCCAATCTTCAAGAGACCAAAGTGAGAGACAGGCATTTTGGGAGAGTGTGAGCGATATTCTGAGTAAATGCAAACGGAACGAGAGAATTGTAATGTTACATACATACATTTCTGTCTATTTCAACACGGCAATGGGCTCACCACCTATTACGTGGGACAGGAATCCACACGGTGAAAAGTGGGCATATAATATGCCTCTGCCACCCCTTCGGGGATAAGGCGTGATGGATATATTTTTTTTTTTACGTACATACATACATATTGTCACGCCTTTATCCCCGAAGGGGTAGGCAGAGGCATATTAAACGCCCACGTTTCACCGTATGCACTTTCGTCCCACGTAACAGGTGGTGACCCCATTGCGTTGCGGACAGGCGCAGGCTGCATCGACCTGCTGTTGAATTTTTTCAAACCGCCCATAAGGCCTTCAACTTGGCTTAACGACTGCCAGTTTATTAGCAACCTTCCGAAGCACGGGACTGGGGTGGGTCTAAAAGGCCGAATAAATTTAATAAAATAAAATGTGTCTATATTAGATGTTAAATTCGGAAGAAATTTTGAACCCTTTGTAATTTGTAATGTTAGGTGATTTTAATGGTTGGGTTGGAGTGAAGCTTGATGGATATGAAAGTGTATTGGGCAAGTTTAGTGACGACCGAATGAATGAAAATGGTGAGAGTTTGCTTGAAGTATGTTTGGAGAGGAATCTTGTGGTAACTAACACCATATTTAACCACAAACAGATCCATTTGTTTACTAGACAAGAGGGAAACCAGAGAAGTATGATTGATTTTGTGATTGTAGATGCAAGACTAAGAAAGAAAGTCTTAGACACCCGGGCATACCGCGGTGCCGGGATTGATACAGATCACTTCTTGGTTATCAGCCGAGTAAGAGGTCTGTTTCAACGGTGGCGGCAACGTGTGTGTGAACCTGTAAGTGTACTACAGCCCATAAAAGTCGAGAATTTGCAAGAGATAATCATAAAAGAAGGATTCGTGAGTAAATTTAGTGAGAGATTTAAACGTTTAGATGAAGTGTGCGATTGAAGAATTATGGAAGACGCTTAAGGAATGTCTAGTGGAAGAATGCAGAAGGCAACGGATGAGGATGTAAAAATGGCAAAGAATGAATATAAAAGGTAAAAACGAGTTGCAAAAGAGGTTATAAAAAGAGAGAAGGAGAATGATAGGCATAAACTATATAACAGGTTATCTGATAATTTCTAGCAGAATATAAAATTCTTTTGGAAATCTATAAAATCTGTGAGGGAACAACAAACATCATCGTAACTCAGTAATATCAGAAACCAGGATGGCAGTTTTCTAAAAGGAGAAGAAAGTGTGCTAAAAAGATGGAAGGAATATTTTGAAAGCTTATTTGAGAAAGAGGATATGGAAGCACAAACGAGTTCTTGGGAAATGAATGAATTTAGCAACGAAAGCATCATAAGTATGGAAGAAATTGTGGAAGCATTGAATAGTATGAAATTGGGTAAGGCTGCTGGATTTGATAGGATTTCTGTCGAGATGCTGAAAGCAGGACATGGCGTGGTAGCTTGCCAGCTGTACCGCCTTTTTAACCTTTGCTAGAGAAGTGGTAGCGTGCCAGGAGATTGGTGCAAGGCTGTCATCGTGCCGCTTTACAAAGGAAAAGGGTCACAGCAAGAGTGCAAAAACTACCGCGGCATAAGCTTGCTCAGCATAGTCGGCAAATTGTATGCAAAAGTTTTGATAAAAAGAGTGATGAATGATGACAAGTAGGATTTGTGAAAGGAAGGGGATGCACGGATCAGGTCTTTTCCTTATGATGCATAACCGAAAAATTATTGGCGAAATGTCAAAAGGTCTATTGCATATTTGTAGACTTGGAAAAGGCCTATGACCGAGTGGTGGGCAAGTATACACTATATAACACTGGCCAAGTATGAAGTAAGCAGTCACTTGATACGAGCACTGAAATCTCTCTATGAGGGCTCCAGTGCTTGTGTCAGGATCAACGGAGCTTGCACAGACTTTTTTCACATTGAATAAGGTGTGAGACAGGGTTGTGTAGCGTCACCGGCGCTGTTTAACCTATACATGGAAATTGTTTGAAAGAACTGCAAGAGAGTGCGTATGGTTTAAAAATGAATGAACTGACTGTCAAATGCCTCCTATACGCTGATGATCAGGTAATACTGGCATCATCGGCGGAGGAGTTGCAGTTGATGGTTAACATTGTGCATGATGTGCTAAAAAGCAAAGGAATGGAAGTGAATGTCAATAAGACAAAAATAATGGTTTTTGAAAGAGAGGAAAGTATGACGGATTGTTCGATTTTTGTGAAAGGATAACGAGTGGAACAGGTGAAGGAACTTGTATATTTGGGTTCAAAATTTGTGAGAGATGGAAAGTGTGATTGTGACATTGAACGAAGAGTTTTGGCTGGAAATCAAGTGAATGGAGCCATGTATACCTTTATGAGCAGTCAGAACGTCAAGTCACTGAGAAGGCAAGACTGGCTGTGCATAGAGGAGTACTTGTTTCTACACTTATGTATGGCAGTGAAAGTTGGGTGTGGCAGAAGAAGCATAGATGTAAAATTAATGCAGTGGAAATGAGAAGTCTACGGAGTATAGCTGGAGTGAAATTGATAGACAAAGAAAGGAACAGTGTGATAAGGGAGGATAACATTGCGGTATGGTAGAACATGTAGTGACTAAGATAGAAAAAGGTATGCTTAGATGGTTCGGACACATGAAGAGGATGAATGAAAGTAAACTAACGAAACAGATTTATCAGAAGAGAGTGAATGAGCAACCTGGTAAGGGGCGACCTCGACGTACATATGTCAATCAAATAGAAGAAATTTTGGAAAATGTCAGGTCAAGAGTACCCTTAACCGGCGTGTGTGTATGACAACACTTATAAAAGTGGAAGAAGCGAAAGTTGTATGCCAGAATCGTAGCAAGTGGAAAGCCATAGTCTCTGCCTACCCCGATGGGAGACAGGCGTGACGATATGTATGCATGAATGTTGATCTCTGGGCAAAAACCTCTGCATTGCCTATAATTAACGTTAAAAAAATTAATTAAATTATGTGGTGTCGTGGGACACCAGGTAGGAACGAAGTTAACAAGTTCACGATTCAATTAATCATACAAAAAGTCACCGTTTGTACTAGGATTCGAACACTGGCCTCTTGCGTCTCAGCCGAGCAGCATACTACCCAAACCACACATCTACGTTACTGCAATTTCCAAATTAGTGTTCACTTCACTGAAGTAAATAGACAGTTTGAAAATAGACACAATTTGCAAAACAAACGACTGTCGCGCCTGCGCACGTCTCATTTAACGCTTTTATTCCACCCAATTTTTCTTACGGTTTTACTATCACATATTTTTCAGTTCGATCGCGCAGCAAAATCCCTATCTCCTCCAAGCCTGCCATAAGGAACTTCGTTCCAAAAATTAAATTAAGTGCGAATTTTTTACACAGCGCCATCTAGCTCAAATTAAGCTGTGTAATATAAGCTTGTGCTATGGGATCTACATAACTAATAAACACATTTTTTTACTTAGTTGAAGGTATCAACTACATACTTATGTACTGACAACAAATAAATGAGTCAGGGCCAAACAAATAATGAGTGAGTTCGTGAATATTATTTTTTGTAATTAATGGTTTTATTTTAATGTGATTTTGTGCTTTCAATCGCATTTTTAGATATTATTAATTTAGGGCTGATACCCGCGGCTTCGCCAGTGACATACTTTGAATCCCCATTGTTTCCATTTATTCCTGTCGCTTATTACTTTTACAATAATGTATGAAAATTTGCCCAAATTGCTGACATTTATGCTTACTGCTCCGCTCTCCTTGGTAGTAGCGTGATGTTATATAGCCTTCCTCGTTACATGAACTATCCAAAACAAAAATCGGGCCAGTGGACCAGTAGTTCCTGAGATTAGCGCGTTCAACTACACAAACAAAATCTTCAGATTTATATATTACTTATATAAATCTGAAGATTTTGATAGATTTACCTAGATTATTTGATCAATATAATATGATCTAATTGGGTTGACGAAAATAATGATTTTTGAATTTAATTAAACTAACACTTTCTAGTCTAGACAATGAGATAATGTATTTACCTCATTGATATCAAGTCTGAAACATACGAGTAAAACGTCACGTCTAGAGAATACGATTAATACTAAATTTTCGTATAATTTTACAATATGTATGTGTTCATAAACATATCATAAAAATGTGCAAAAAATAAGGAGTTATGAATAAAAGATTGACTGATAGTGTTTATGTCAGTATGATTTATAGTAACAGTTCACAAAGTAGCACTGTACTATGAAGGTCAGAAGCTGGTTTACATTTGATACCTTGTTCGTGAATTACAGAAAAAGGTAGAACCGACGAGAATAACACGACAATAACAAGATATGGATGTTTTTTCTATTGCTTTATTAAAATATTCGTGACTATATCAGCATACTTAGATCCTTAGAGTCCCGAGTCATTATCACACGCTAGCCATGTATCTGATTACACTGGACCAGGATCATCTAATGGTTTACTGCCAGCTTTAATCTTGAAATTGGTTTGAAACATTTCATCATTATTAACTGAGGAGGTGAGCGAAGGTGACAAATAAAAAAAAACGAGCCGACGAAAGTCCGTTTTAACTCCACTGGTACGGGAAAAATGCTATTGATGTCCGTCCATTCAGTCTACAGGTCACATTTTTCATCGGATCTACATGCAGCTTGGCATGGACAATCTTTGATGTTAGACAACAACTTTTAGCTAAGAGGTTTTTCGATCGGGGGGAAATGGGGGCTGGGGAGGGGAAATGGTCCCGTAGTGGTTGGAAAGAGCGCTAAAACGAAAAAAAGAAATGATGAATTTATATTTTTTAAATTGATAAAAAGAAAAAGGTAAGTAAAAAAAAACTTACTCCGAAGTCTACGGTTCACAGAACCACTAGTATTAGTACTAATAAATATCAACTATATCCTAAGTTGCTGTGTTTCCAAACAATATATCTACATACATATATTCGTGCCCTTTTCCCATACAACAACATACTATACTATATAGGATATCAATGCACGATTGGGTGTAAACTGCATGGATGTCTTTTTTCACTTTAAACCAGTGGCCAAATCGATGCAACTAATTGAATCGGGCGTTACATGGTGGAGGCCCATTGTAGGCCAAACACACAACGGTATAAGATAACCTATACAATTATTTGTAATGAAAGAATGACGAACCGAACTCCTCAAAGAAAGGGATGTAAGACACGTAATAGGTATCCTAAGCTTACCTTCCAGAATGTTAACAATGTGCAACACTTCGCTTTACAACGTGACATTTAGAGATCACGTTTTATTTTAATTTGTACAAAAAATTTCTACCTGTGAGACTAATCTGGAAAAACACAATGCAGGTGTTCTTCAGGCGGCTAAACATTTGAAAGTCAATATACTGGCTTATTAGTCTGTGCGGATGTTTTTCCATATAAATATTATAATTTGAAATTGTGAAACTATAACTAAAGTGTGAATCATCGTTACCAATAAATTAAGCATGAAACCAAATACGCTTAGGGAAATATAAAACATAAAGTAACCGCCCGATTGTCTTGTTTACAGGCAATTTGCATTTTTATTTTAAAATAAACGTGGCGTCTGCCTATCATAGCATTATTGTCATACATCGTCGCCATAAAACTCGTAACGATGGCGACATCCAGCATATTGAGGGCCACTCTCACAGTCCACATGACTATTGACAGTAGCAACTAGTCGCCCTCAAGTTGGGGGCCCCAATGATTTGCCTCTTCATCTTTCTTTTGAAGAACGGTTGTAAGAGGAGGGAAATACAAGCACTTGCAGAGCGTTTGCTATTTCTATGGTTCGACAGAGAAAAGATATTTTAAATCGCCCGGTTTTGGCAAACATTCTTTCCGTTGTATGAGATTGGCCCCTCTGCTCGGCGGCATGCGTTGTTCGGGATCGAAAAGGAAAGGGTGGGTTTAGGTTGAAGAGCTCTTCAGAACATATGCTGTGACAGATTCGGTTAAATGCAGCTAAGAAAGCTGTATCTCTTCTTCAAATCTTTCAGTAGTTTCGAGCTCAAGGACAAAGCTATTGAAGGATAATATATAATGCAGATAGCACTTCTCTGCATGTACTCGTACTTCTAGGGCCGGGCTCTCTCGGGAAACTCCTCGGAAGTTTGATGTAGTATTTATTCCCTAAGCTCTATTACCTCAATTGAAGCATTTCCATGACACTGAACTAGAACGGTTGATCACGCACGACAATGTCGTTGTAGAAGAAATGCTGGAAGTATTGAGCAAATTATTTCAAGGACTAAGGTCCGTATTCCAGAACGTTACTCAATACTCAATCGACACTTGAGACAAAATCTAGCCTCAAGCGTAGATTGAGGATTGAGAAACGTTCTGGAATACGGGCCTAAATGTAGTCTCGATGTGTTGAGCTCAGCATGAGCTACGATAAAACCAAGGTCATGTCCGACCAAGTATATCACGCCTGAAACAATCTATATCGGTGGTTCGATGTTCAAAATTGCTGAAGAATATATCTACTTTGGGCTGGCTACAAAGCTTGCCAAGAAGAGCTTGTAGTTAGAAATCTATAAATGGTCAGCGTTCCGCAACCTACGTCGAGTTCGCTGTAAGTTCCTGTTTTACTGATTTCGCCCAGTTTTTTGCCAAAACTTGAACACGTAATAATAGG
The DNA here is from genome assembly GCA_948477245.1 of Thumatha senex. Classification (NCBI taxonomy): domain Eukaryota; kingdom Metazoa; phylum Arthropoda; class Insecta; order Lepidoptera; family Erebidae; genus Thumatha; species Thumatha senex. The sequence goes on from OX419735.1 coordinate 14,482,648, forward strand.
TAAACACGTAACGAATATAACACGGGCAAAGCCGAGGAGGACTTATCTATATTTTATTTTTAAGTAGGTAAGTAAAATAAAAGTTGTAAATTAATATAAAAAATTCTTTATTAATTAAATTAAATAAAAAATTTTCTATATTAAGTTAGCAACACATAATTTCGTATATCTGCTTCTCATTACAAAAAATAAACATGTGTTTCTAGATTATCCCAAAATTATATCCTTAAGGGTATAAAATAAGGGATCATGAAAATACTTGAATACTTATAAGTGACATGGGCAATGGGTATTCGAAGAATGTAAAGAGTGAAGTCAGGTGGCACAGCTAGTATATTTATATTCTGCTAAAGTTCATCACATCAATACTTCGTTTGCATTCACTTTTAACAAAAATACGCCACTTTTTCATTAAATTAACAGTAATTACAAATTTCAGTGCAATATTTTAATAACAAATGTAACAAATTGACTGATAAACAACAACGTGTAACATTTAATAAATATGTAATTCTAAATACTTCCTTCCCGTTCGTGTGTTTAATCGGTTGCGGCATTGTAATGCAATATTACCACTTTTTTATTATATCAATGAAGCGCTCGTGGCCCCGTAGACTCAGTGTTCTGTAAACGATCACTGAGTTACGCAACTTTCACTATGGTGATGGGTGACCAATTTGTGGCACTTTCTATTGGGAGCGTTTCCGTGTTTCGGAAGGCACGTTAAGCCGTTGGTCCCGGTTGCAATTAACATGGCAGTCGTTAAGTCAAGTTAAAGGCCTTATACATTTTAAACAGCAGGTAGCAACAACCTGCGTCTGTCTATTTCAACACGGCAATGGGTAAATAACAGGGGACAGGAATACACATGGTGAAAAGTGAGCGTATAATATGCCTCTGCCACCCCTTCGGGGATAAGGCGTGATTGATAAGAAAAAAATGTCTTTATATGTAAACTGCAATAGATGCCGAATATCTACTCATGAGATTCGCAAGCAAAGATTCGCGTGTTATAGTTCTGAAGTTCAACTGACTGCAAGAGTATTGTCTAATTTACGAGTATGTACTTGTAGAGTAAATAAAGTAAATTAAACTTCTATGATAACTTTGTTTAAAGCATTCAGTAATAGGAGATAACGCCAAGTAAGTGTTGTTCTAATTATAGTCTCCCTGTCTAGCACTTATCGCTTTTTGGATTATAAAAATCGTTTACAATCACTGTTATGATAAATAAAGTAAAAAAAAACAGACAACAAATATGTTTTCACCTGATAACATATAATACGAACATGCATACAATTAACTTTACCAAGTACAGTTCTTCACCCCGGAAAGGTAGTGTTTAACTTAAACAAATAGTTGCGCAGACAATGACAATAAAACATATCTTTGTAGACTGGGTATATGGGTTAAGTACGATACAAGTGATGTGTACTTAACCAATATTTTACAACCGATAGTTCAATGTGTTAGTAAATATTATTTGTTTTGCTTTTGTTATTTAGAATGCAGCGATGACGCCACATCGCCTATTAGATAACGTGTTTGTTCTTTCGATTATAATATATTATTTATTCTGTCTACATATTTATGTCTGAAGAATATCAGTTTCTAAACATTCATAAAATGTCTGTGTGATTAAATACATAAACAAATAAATAAATATTGTGGGACACTTTTTACACAGCGCCATCTAGCTCAAACTAAGTTACAATTGTACTATGGGATCAAGACAACTGATACACAAACTTATATATTTCATACATATTACATACATATAAATAAGACTTCCTCTTGAACTCCTCCATTGATTGGAAAGTCCGTTGGTTTTCGCATTTCTCGCGTTAAAAAAAAACGGATGGGCGTGGGAGATGATTTGACGATAAAGGATTTATTGTATCATATGTAAGGTTAATTACTTATACACATTTGTCGTAGCCATTGCAATAAATCGCAACACTAACGCCGCCTTTTTTCAAGGTTGCACTCCACATGTGGAGTGATTATTGTGCAACTTAAACGGATAAACACTGTTGGTTTTAAGATTAGCAGTAGTGTGGAGTGCTAAACATATCCAAAATATTTCCATCAATATTAACCCAGATTGGATTCATTACTGTGCCACGGACAGTAATGAAACTCATTTCGATGCCATGGATACTGGATATGTATCCATATTTAGAATTTGCATGGCACCTCTTCTTATCGATAGTTATGAATACTCATTAGGATATCTTATATCTAAATTACACACAACACATCTAAATGTATAAAATACATCTTAATGGGGATGAAGAGTAGAAGCGTGCACGTCGCCATCCCTGCCAGCTGCGGCTGCAATTCTACTCCAACACGAGTGCCACCAGGGCGAATTATGTTAGGGCGTGCCTCCGAGGCGACGCGCACCAGTGCGTCCCCGCTGGTGTGAAAAGTGTGTGCCAGAGCGGCGTAGGGGACCGCCACCCTACGCGCGCGGCCCGACACGGCGGGAAGTGGAGGATGGAGTACAGGGTAGCTGCGTGGAATGTTAGAGGAGGAATGGCAGATAAGATGAACGAGTTGATGGATATTATGAATGAGAGAAAGTTAGCATGTAGTGTGCTTGACAGAGACCAAGCGCAAGGGCAGCGAAGTATTGGAGCTCCCGGGTGGGGTGCTCGCGATATTTACCTTAAACCACAACGCAATATTTCCTTCATTTGTGGACTTGACGTAGATCGGATCTCTGTTCGTTTCGTGATTGTGTTTGTGTAGGACGTTGTTCGATAGTTGTGGCTGGAGACGGGACTGCTTTAGATGATGTAAATTAATACGCTGGTTCTCTGCAAATATTGTTTACTTTCTGATCACAAAGTACATCTTAAGTAAAGAATGTAACAGTTGGCTTGACCTCCTGACTGAATTCTGTTCTGATGAGATAAGACATAAGATCGCGAAAAAGTATTTGAAAAAAAATTTGAAAACTGATATGGGGCATAAGTCAGAGGAATGTAAAGGGAGTTTAAAGTAAGCCACGGGCTAACCAGGAGGTAAACTAATATATTGATAATATTATGAGGTGAACCACTTAGTTTTCTACGCCCAGATGAAACCCTTACACCTAGAAACCTGACTTTATATAAAAATATGCCCTTTAAAGAAGGCACTTACTAAAATAGGTATTAATAAGTGATAAACAGTCATATCAAACTTCGTAATTTTCTTGAAAGTATTTATACCAATATCTGGTTACAGGTAAAAGTCTCTGTCTACGACTGTCATGTCATACATTTTCTGTGGAACCGGATAGGTAGTACAAAGTTCGTTGGGACACCTATTGTTTTAAATAAAGATTATTTCTGCTGAATGTTGCGTAAGGTTGTTGTTGTTGTTAAACGTCTTTTAGTAAAAATTGCAACACCTCGTTACTCATTTTTAACTAAGGATATTTTTGAATTATTTCCTATTTTTAATATTCCATGTTTTTTTGTTATCTTTAAACTTTGACACATGTGTTCATAACGTGAACAATGAGTAGTTTTGCAAAAATCCATTAACACTCGCTTACGTTGTAAAACGGTTCCAAATTTCAGCCATCTAGGATGTGCGCTGATTATCAGTCAGGACACGCATTTTATTTTTCTGAAGTTAAATGTTATAATATATGCGCGTTGGGAAAAAATGATTACAGTATTTTTTTAACTTGCGCGCGCAGCCCTTCACGAAAAACCGACACCCTGAAGTTAGCTGGTTAATGTGTCCATGACAACTCGCAAGTTAGCTATAGTGATAATTTTAGTTTTTTCTACAACCGTAGGATTAAATTTTTAAAAAGATTTTTATTTTGTTACTCTAAAGAAATATAACTTCTAACGTGTGTACATAACTACATACACTTTTTTTACGTGTGGTAAGCCTCGGGCTCCTATCGATTAAAATCACGCGGTGCCCTTTCATCTGTCTATGGCCGGGGTCCCGGGTGAGGTTTCTCAAGGGCTTACCTCAGACTTTGTCTGGGTTTTTTGTGGGGTTAGGGTTTTATTCTACTTTGGGGCATTCGGATATTATCCCGCTTCTTTGGAGGGTTCCGATGTTATCCTGCTTCTTTGCGGGGAGAAGGTCGTGCGTGTAGCCCTTACGGTACGCCACCGTATAGGGCCTGCTTCTGTAGGAACGGCGAGCTACCTGCGCCGCTCCTCAGACCTCCAGGACCAGCTATAATAAGAGTGTAAATAATAAATTATTCTATAGAAGGTTTGGAATATTAATTGTCGCGAATGTTGTCTTAACATCATTCATTTGATCCCTCGAGGCGTACAAAACGTGTTATTTCTCTCTTCATAGTACTTAGCCTACCAATACTATTGTTTGTGAAGATATTGTCTCACTTTCAGAATTAGGCCGTTGCTGTTTACCCTCATTTATTATTATACTAAGTACTCAGTACTAAATTAACGCCGTACTTCAGAGTTGATTAAGGATTACTTATGCCTTTTATGCAGATTAACTTCTAAACTTTTCAATTAAAAATAAGTTCTTTATCTATAATTATTTTATTGTTACAGTTATTTTTAAATATAAAAGGAACTACAGTTTAATATTATAATAAATTAATTCTGAACAAAACAAACTAAATATAACTAAAAACCAGAAACCTAACATGCGTCATAAAATTTCTCCGCATCGCAATCCTCACGTGGTAGTGTTCCCAGAAGACTGGCAGCATTGCCAGGTTGCATGGCTTTGCTTAGCCTTTGTGTGAAAAAGAAACCAGCCTTCTGGTCTCGAGTAGTGTCAATATAAACCTAAATATCTGAGTACGAGACGTAGTGATAAGGAATATCATTACTTCTTTGGTGATAGACAAGTACAATTTAGGTACTTATTACATTTATCGAACAGAAGATGATTGATTAATTTTATGGTTACTCGTTCAACCTGTAATACGATTGATCTATTAATTACGTAGCATAACTAGTAATAACCAGTTCGTACTTATTTAACTGATGAGTTATTAATTGTGATGACAGTAGAATATGACAAAGTTCTAGAATTATCTATCAACACAATCTTTGGTAAGTGAATTTAGGCAATTAAGTAGAACCATTTCTGACCGCCGATTCTAAACCAAACTACTTGTAAAATGTGTGATAATGACACTAAAATTGTATTTCTTATTTGAAACAATCTACAAATACAGTTTAATATAAAATAAAATAAATAAATAAATATCCATCACGCCTTATCCCCTAAGGGCAGAGGCATATTATATGCCCACTTTTCACCGTGTGGATTCCTGTCCCACGTAATAGGTGGTGAGCCCATTGCCGTGTTGAAATAAGACAGACGCAGGCTGTGGCTACCTGCTGTTGAAATTTTTTAAGCCGCCTACAAGGCCTTCAACCAGGCTTAACGACTGCCATTTTACTGACAACCGGGACCAACGGCTTAACGTGCCTTCCGAAGCACGGAAAATAAAAGAAAGTTTAATATTATAATAAATTAATTCTAAACTAACTAAAAACCAAAGACCTAACATACGTCATAAAATTTCTCCGCATCGCAGTCCTCACGTGGTAGCGTTCCTAGAAGACTGGCAGCATTGCCACGTTGAATGGCAATGCTTAGCTGTTGTGCGAAAAAGAAACCAGCCTTCTGGTCACGAATAGTGTCAATTAGGCGCTTTACATTCACTTGAAATAGATTATGAGCGCTTGGATCCCATGACCCTAACGTCTCGACCTCAAACTGCTCAAAAACGTAATCACTTCCGAGTTGCAAATATTTCTGCCGTTTAAGGGTCTCAGAAGTGGCGGCCGCACCGGCGCAACCAGCAGTACCTGGAAGATGAGTAGGAGCAAGAGTGTCGACACTATAAATTTTATACGAAGCACAATAAAGCTGATAAGGTGCATCTGCCAATGTCCGTTTATCACAGTTATATCTTCCCAGTTGCTTTCAAACCTTATTCGACCTTCCTGTGGTCCTCTTTTATTGGTTACTAGGAGCAGCTATCTTTAGGCTTTTTGTCTTCGTTATTGGTGGGAGCCTTAGCCGCGCTGTCTGACTTTCCAACCCCATAGTTGAGCCTGGTCATTTGGTTTAAAGCCTGGTCAGGCAGCTGTGACTATTCCTATAATGACCGGTAGTGATGAACAGTGGTAAAAGAGAGGATAATAGATAAAAGCGGAGGAAGCTTACTGACTAACGGGATGTGCAATGTTTGTGTTTTCAAGGCATATATTGTTGGCATATGCATTAATCAGAACACTATAATTATCAGAAGTGCTGAATCAACCATTCCGATTAGGAAATGAATAAATATCATTGGGACAACTCACACAACGCCATCTGATTCCAAACTAAGCAGAGCTTGTACTATGGTAACCAGATAACTGATAAAAATACTTATATATTTCTAAATACATACATATTATAGATAAATAACACCCAGATACAGAATAAACCATCGTGCTCATCACACAAAGTTTTATCCTGGGTGGGAATCGAACCCGCGATAGGAAATATGCAGGGAATTGATTATGTAATAATCTAATTATTATTTCTGCAGAAGGAAAATGAATTATTATAACTACAATACGATAAGATGTCTTAGTCGCAAAACTGGACAAAAGACACGTATGTAATTAAGAATTTTGTCGTCACGTTATTGCCACGTCATTCAGATCTGATGTAACCGAGACTTGTTTAACGAAATTTATTATTATGTTTATTTCCAATGATGTAAGAACTTTAGTTGCGAAATTTTAATAAATATCAATGCACGCTAATACCTTAACCTATTAAATGCGACAGCATCATTTCTCGGTTTGTTAATACTTCAACACGGCAATGGGCCACCACTTGTTACGTTGAAGAAAAATGCACACGATGAAATGTGCGTGTATAATATTCCTCTGCCACCACTTCGGGGATAAAGGCGTGATTAATTGATTGTTAAATACCTAATCAAAAGAAAGTTTTCTGCGTTTTTTGTGGATCTGGAAAAGCATTTGACAACGTTGTGAGAGTAATTCTATGGGAGTTGCTCCCCAGATATGGTGTGGATGGCTTGCTTCTGCGGGCAATAAAGTCATTTTATAGGGGCTTGCGTGCGCGAATGGGAGGGGTTTGTTCAATGTGAGATATCTACAAACGATATGATCCTATCAACTAAGTTTTCTATCAAACATGTTTCTGTCTTACATTCCACACTCAAGTTTATTAGTATGGGATTTATTATATGTCTTCGTCAAACGTATCGTATCGCTCGTAGTAGTACCGTTTTGTAAAATGAGCTGAGGTGGTGACTCATTCATACACTACCTACATCGTGAAAATGACGTATGTTTACATTGTGATTGGCTGTGATTAGGTCAGTGTCGAATATTATGTTACGTCACTCACTGACAGTCTGCGCTTTTATCTTTGTGACAAATACAAACAAAACGGTAAAAGATGCCAAACATCTGTTCATGATGTTGACAAGCAATGATTCGTACGTTTCGTTGTGTAGTTCGATTGACTGCTGGAGTTATGATTAATTAATGTACTCGAAATATCCTCTCTTATATTTGAAATGTTTGTAAATTAAGTTGACTCGAAAGGCTGACGCATCGTAGAGCACTTCCTTATTTGACTGCATTTTCCCTCCTACAGTCCCAGGAATTTCGATAGCTTAGAGCGAAGTGAAGCGAAGAGGCATAGTTTAGGATTGTCAAGAGTATTTTAGACTATAAAAATGATGGTTTTTAAGGGCGTGTTCGTATATTTGACGTGCTAAATAATTATTCATAATAATTAAAATTTTTAAATTGATCTTCGTGGTACTTGCAGCCTTTAAAAACGTGGGAAATTCTCTTAAGAGTTTTCGAGCTGTTGTGTGTGTGTTTGGACAGATAGATTAATATTAAGACAAAGGACTGATTTGGTATGTACGTTTGTCATGGCCCACCGGCAGGCATTTAATCGCAACTCTAGCGCCGGCAGTATTTTATGTTTTCAATTTTTTTACATTGTGCTAATGAGGCTATGAGCGTTTTCAAAAGGACTTCACAAAATATTGAGAGTTTACATTCGTTCGGTAAACATGAGTCATTTCTCAATTATTCACTAGAATATCATAGCAAACATTTCTGAGGACAGATGACATTATACTTTTATTGTAACATCACAATTAAAGCGCATTCTGTTTAAAGGGTTCCGTACCTCTTTTTTTTATTATTATGGCGCGGCGTCAATATTAAGGTAAACATATTAAAATTTGGTGAAACGTGTATGACAACTACTAAAAATAAAATAGAAAAATAAATATATTGTACCTGTCTGTTAGCTGTGTTTGCAATAAATCGTATTTTCTTTCTTTTTTACCTCAAATGGCAAACCGAACTCTTATAAGAATAATTTATTGTCCTGTCCGTCTGCCCGTCAAGATTCTTTATCTCGAGATTTCGATTTGAAATTAAAACCATATAAGTACTCAGGACTACAGTACCTTGAAGCTGTGAAAAAATCTAACTTCAATTCACTTTTTTTTGTTTAAGTATTAAAAGACAATTTGGAGCAGGACGGGGATTGAACCCGTGACCTTTGCGTAGGGCAATGTTTCAGACACTTCAAAAGATCAACTTGTTTCGGTACGGTTTGGTTAGTTCAGTGGCTAGAACACTGAACATTCTACAATTTTATGCTTGCGTAGATGTAGGTATAGAAGATAATTTTTATTCCGTCACCCTCATCCTCACCCTCACCCCTCACCCTCACTCTCACCCTCACCCCACCCTCACTGAAAGGGGGAGAAAGAGAAAGGTATTATACACTACTCGCTTGTGTATACGACTTTCGCGCCTGCGCACGTCTCATTTAACGGTTTTATACCACTCAATTTTTTCCACCCAATTTTTCTTACGGTTTTACTATCACATATTTTATCCTATCTCCTCCAAGCCTGCCATAAGGAACTTCGTTCCAATAAAGAAATTGAAGTGCTTTTTGTAAGTTAATTAATATAATACGTAAAAATATGTAAGTTAATTATTGTAAGCCACACCTACAAGTTAAAAGAGCATCCTTGGAGTTTCTTGCCAGATTCTTTTCCATGATGGGTAGGCTGCCCTTGGAACTAGTAACTAGAATCGCTCTCATTTTAATTATTGTAATGACTATTCATAAGTACCTAAAATTGTCTACATGAATAAAAATATTTTTGATTTTGTTTGTAATTACAAATTAACAGCTTGTCACTAAATGTATTTGAAAGTATTACGGTACTTATATAGATTTTTTTGCGTTTCTCAGTCTGTTTATTCACGCTAATATCTGAAACGGATGGACAAACGGGACTTTCACTGGCAGATAGCTGATTTTAAAGGAGTAACTTAGACTACATTTTATCCCTATATTCTCGCGGAAACGAAAACGACGCGGGTGGTTCCGCGGGGCATACGCTAGTAGTAAATCTAACTACGTAGTACGTGGTTTTGTATCGAGTTTTCCTTCTCCTTACCATGACCTCGTCCGTTAGCACTAGTAGGTACTACTGCTGACTATGTATATGAATGTATGTAATAACATATAACTATAAAGTTTATTAAAAAGGTTACAGAATTTAGAGGTGAAGGACACCTGTCCATCATAGCGGCGATAGTAATTTGTCAGTTGGTGTTTTACTTACGAGCACTTATCGATGGTACTATGGTACTAGTAAGTTTCATCCATTTGTGTAATAATGTAGCTGACAAATTGGTAGTTTTTGTGGCTTAGGCATAGAAAGTAATAGCACCGAATACTTATGTAGTTCAATTTCAATTTAATAGGTATTCGGTGTATATAAAGTGCAACATGCACGTGCACATTCTGAGAAATAAACATTTTGGGAAATGATTATTCAACATGTTGGAAGTTCAACTTTATGGGATTTAACATTTTGGGAAATCAACTTGCTGAGAATGCAACTTTATGCGAATTTAACTCAATGGTCCTAAAGGACATCTCCGTAACACATGTTAATGTTTCACGGCTAAGAATCGTCACAAATGGACCTCGTTATAAGATTATCGTTGATTAAAATTTAAATGTTTGTGCTATTTCAAGTCTGTATAATATTAGGAACCAACAAAAACAAATCTCCGACTGTTCCACTCTTGATTGAAAATTTAGTTAAAAAGGGGGGAGTACAGTAGTCCTATATGATGTGTAATTCTAACATATTATCCTAATACGAAATCAAGATATTTTGGGGCACGGTAGTGCCACCACCAAGTCGAGCAAAAAAATGGGCACGGCCGTATCATACTTTTCTCGATCAATTTATTTGTCATATTATTGGTCGAATATATTCTAAGCATGAAAATATATGTAATTATTTATTCAAAATGGGGTGGCAGTTGGCACTATCTCACAGTCATATCTCCACAACCGCACGCGCTCATTGGTCAAATCAAACAGCGCGCGCTTGCCCGGTTTTCTGTCATACATTTCGTTCGTTAATTTTCCAAAATCACTCCCACAACAAAAATTCCAGCAACCGAGAAGAAGGAGGTTACATACACATCAAAAATGTGTCAAGTTCACAACTAAGCCAGTATCCTATCTACCTCAAATTGCCTATTACCAGACTATCGTTACTCCGCACATACACGAACTAAATCTATTTTAGAGATGACCCAGATACACGCGTGTATATGCCTTATTGATATTTAATTATGGTCTATTTAGATAACTTATAGACGTAGGTAGACCCTGAATTTCTGTGTAATATAGCTTCAACCTTGGTAATAGAAAAAAATATCGCTATGCCAAAATACGACACCATTTAATAAGCTTCGGTAAGTAGGTATTACATAAATCAAGCAGTGTTCTTTGTGCGATGGTTACAGCGTAAAAATACTACCCATTAGTCACTCGTAGAACAGCTCAAATAACGGCACGTGCAATATGAACCGGTAAACGTCACCCCTGAAAGTACTTATTAGTGAATTAATCATAGTTCGTGCCTATGCGCACTCACACTGTTGACCTAGTTTTTGTGTTGTGGAATTTCGATTACCTACTGTTTTGTTCAGTGAGCTGAAGGTTTTCAGTTTAGAGAAGTACGTACGTCTAGATGTACTGACTAGACGTACAAGCCAACCTCATCAATAAGCTGAGCAATAGACTAGATAATATTCAGTTCATAGTTAGGCACTGCGCCTTATTAAACTGGACAGGCACTAGTCCATTCGCTTTTAGAATTAGATCATTGTTGCTTACATTACCCTCTTTTATTGTTATACTAAGTAGGTAGCATTTGTGTGCATTTACTAAACTTACGCCGCCACCTCAGGGACGTACAACGATTACCTATTAATGCCGCCTGTTATTGCAGATTTACTTTTAAACTTTTCAATATACCTAATACAAATATTTGAGTAGTACACGATTACTTCATTGCTGATAGATAACTTCATTATTAATTACATTTAATTGAACAGAAGATTATTTAATGTTATGGCAACTGGCAACTAAAATAGTACAACCTGTAATACGGTTGATCTTTTATGTACCTAGTACAACTGGCCATAACCAGTTGTTACTTCTTTAACTGATGAGAAATTAATTATGATGACAACAGAATATGACAAAGTTATTGAATAAGACAACTTTGTTAAACGAGGGCGATGATTATAGAGGAGGTTAATTACGTAATTACCCTGTTTTCGTCTCTTGTATATCTATAGTTTATGTGATTACTAATTTTTTTTTCAAAAACACTCAAAATCTTCGTTTGAATTTTGCCTGATACCTATAGTTGACCGGTAAAATGCCACTTGCATTAAATCAACCATGCCATTGTACGTAATTAGTCCATAAAGTTTTTAAATAAATGAATTTAACGCGTTTAATGCATAAAATCCTGAAAGGTAAAATAAATCAGAAGTGCTGACCCTAATGCTACCCTACTTCCAAGGAAAATGTTTTTGTTACCTATTTCTCCTTAAAGAAAACTACTAGTATAAATAACTACACTTTATTGTCACACCATGATATGATATAACTAAGACGTATTATACAATGTCATGCGAAAACTTGAAGCTGTGAAAAAATCAAACTTATAAGTTAACGTAAGTAAAAGTTGGGGCTGTTTATGGCACAAAATCTTATGTTTTATGGAACCCTCGGTGGGCAACGCCCGACTCGAACTGACCGGTTTTTAAATTAACAATGAATTTTTGAGGGTAGTTTTTTGAGCAGTCGTCGATGACTTTGCTTGGAGCGTAGCGTATCCATTTCATTTCTGATCGGTAACGAGCCTACGTCGGAAGTTCCATACATTGTCGTAAAAATTAAAATGTGTCGTCAAGTTTGGAGTGCTCGAGGCTATTTCTGCCTATTTTCGAATAAGTCAATTTCTTTTAATTGTAAGCTTATGCCTTCCATCTGTTTCGTACCGTTTACATTTCCTGGCGATCGGTATACAGGTTGATCAATGATATATTAGCTAAATCAAAATGAGGGTTATATATTTTGATTTCCGTTGACGATTGACTTTGGAATATCGGTGAGTTATTTGAAATACCTATTTATTTTTAGACTTTTTCGATAAGAGTACTTGAATCCTACGTTGATATAGTAGATACTTAGGTACACTTTTATTTTTCCTAAATTCTAAACGATTTTGATTCTGACCGATTACTCGATTTTGTAAATTAGCTTACCTAAGTTTTCTATACCACTGATGTGGCAGACAAGTATACACAAACCACCTAATCGAAAGTAATTACCGTAGCCTATGGCTTGAGGACCTGCCGAACCTGTTTAACCAGGTTCTCTAAGCCCTGTGTGCCACCAAACAGATTTACTAGGTCCTGGAAAAAAGATAATTCTATGGACAATTATATTCAATTAGACGATCATATTATTGATTTGAGGGTAGAGTGGAGTATAGTATTTTGAACTTTTTATGTTAATTAAGTACATAACTACACCAAAGCCTAAAATTATCGTGTCACAGTGTTTGTCTACATACTCCTCGAAACGCGCTGACCGATTTGTATTAAAATTTTAAATGTACCTATATTCGGTTAGTCTAAGAATCGGTATTAATCTATTTTTCATATCCTCTTAATGATAAGGGTGGCCCTTTATATGGCAAATCAACGTTTGCCGGGTCAGCTAGTTAAATGTCTTATTTGAAGATATTCTTAACTCAATAACGCTCTAACATCTGAACCAATTCGGTTAAAAATTGATGTACAGTTAGCTGGACACAGCCCTGAATTAACAAACAACTTAACTTTTTACTAGTCACTAGACTTTTTATCCCGAGAACAAGTTCCTGTGGGGAACCGGCACGCGGGCAAACATCGGCGGTAAAGTCGCGGGCACCAACTAGTTTTAAATAAGAAAAGAAAAAGAAATAAAGAAAAAGAAAGAAATATGTTTTATTCCACGTAGGTAACAAAATACATAGAAATAAAAAATGTGGGTACAACTTAATCCTAAATATAAGAAAAGAAAACCTAAAAATAAAAACTAGAAAAAAATAAAAGGTAAGCAGCCCAAATGACCGATGTGCATCACACCTGCTACGTGGAACGAGGCCTCGTTTCAGTATGAAGCTAACCCAGGAGCAAACAGGTGGCTCCCAAGACAGCACTGATTTTCAAAGGAGACCTTTTTAACCAAAATAAAACAGATCAACGGTAGTAGGATTGAAAACGTTTAGCAGTGCCCAGCGGTGCTTCGTCCGCGACATTTTTGAACCCACTAAACTCTTTGTGATTACTACTTCTTAAGGACTGATGGAATCTATAACTAAATTAAACTCCTTATATATTAAGGTCCATATTCCAGAACGTTTCATCAACGCTTGAGACTAGATTTTGCCTTATAAAATCTACTCTCAAGTGTTTCTTGAATATTGATAAACGTTCTGGAATACGGCCCTTACTCTATCAGATTGATCAAGAGTTTGAGTTTTCTTAAGTATCCGTCCGTATTCTTAATAATTAAAAACTAGTTGACGCCCGCGGCTCCGTACGCTTGGTGAAGTTTTCTCGTTACCGTTTCTCACAGGAACTGGTTACCGGGATAAAATGTAGCCTATGTGTTATTCTGATGTGTAAGCTAGGTATATCATTGTAAAGTTTTATCAAAATCCATTCAGTAGATTTTGAGTAGAAGAGTACAAACATCCATCGATACTTACAAACGTTCGCGTTTATAATATTAGTAGGTTAAATGAAAATATTTATTAAAGAACAGACGGACAAGTGTATTAGAATAGTGTAAGGGTAGGCAATTGGCAACTAAGTGATCTGCATCGAATTAAGACAAAGCACAAAAACAAGTTTAACCTTGTACCTAGTTCCTTATTATGAGTGCGTGCATGACGAATGATTCCCAAGTGTGCTTACATTAGTGACTCATATAGTCACACGCTTATTATAACTGATTTTGGACATCACCCATCTGCTTCTGATTGCGCACGATGAGGTTATCTTAATTTCCGGAACAGTTTGCATATCGTAGTTCATGATCGGGGAATATTTGTAATAATTAATAAAATTAATATTACATAGTATCTGCAGGGAAGGACGAGACTTCTATATGTAGCCCAGTTGAGCAGATTGCTCAAAAACGGGAGAGGTCAAAAGTATTAGGATACTACCCAGACGTCCATGTAAGAAGCGATTAATGAATCTGCAGGAAGCGAAAGAAGTTAACAATGTATCGCGAAGCCTGTCTATCTGTCCTTTTGACTACCTCTTCAGGGATATCGCGTGAAGGTAGATAGATAAATAAACATTCCCAAAAATAGATATTTTGATCATCGGGGGAGGCCTATACCCAGCTGTGGGCCTCAATCAGCTGAAATGATAATGTTTCGAGGTACTTACGACTTTGCCTACCCTGCGAGCCGGTTTAGAGTGAGGCGGAACACCGCGGTGGTTTAGTGGGTAGGTCAGACCCTCTCATGGGCCGTCTCACGGACGGTGTGTGGGACAGAGAACGTGTGGCACTGGGAGACTGCCGCGGTAAAGCTATTGCATAGCATTTTTTATCAACTTATGTAATTATAATTATTTATTTATTTTAATTAGGCAGTATTTTTTTTCCTTTGTTTTTCGTTGATATTAATTCAAGTTACACTTTTTGAGCGTGGTGACCGATAAGAAAACAATTTTTTTTTCTTTTATTAAATAACTGAGAAGTTAATATTGGTCAAAATATTTTATTATCTTACAATACATGTAGATTATTCAGGAATATTTATCATTGAAACTATAAGTTTATGGTAACTGAAATAAGAAACAAGTTTGAGACTTGATGTCTTCTAAATATCTGGAAAATACAGCGTCAATGGTGGTCCCATATTTTGTTGTGGATCATTATTAATTTAAAATTCAATATTTTCGAAAGAAAAGTTGTCAACCGCTCTGATTTTTTATTGCTATTTGTACAAAGTATTTTCGACCAAAAAAAAAAAAAGTTTGGAAAATCCAAAAGTGCACGCCTCACACGCTTTTATTATATTATAAAAATTATGGTTTCGTTTTAATTTAAATTTCGACTAATGACTTAAAAAATTTTAAAACTTTTCGCACAACGCCAACCAACCAAAAGAAATTAAGGATTAGTTAGCTTAAATTGCGCTAGATGGCGTTGTGCTAAAATTGTTTATTGAATATTTAATAACAATTAAACCACATCGAATCAGACCGTGAAAGTTGAAAGGGTTTTATTTCTCATTATACTGAAGCGTAAAAGAAAAAAAAAAGACTCGATTAGTAAAGTATTTCGGTCGTTATCGTGTTAACAAGAAAATAATCCGTAACATACAGACACACGGACGTCCAAGACGGAGCTTTTTTAAACAGTTTTTTAACTAGTTTAAATAACAAAAATGGCATCAAAAATATCATGAATGTTAAAAATTGTGTTTTTTCTTGATATGTCTGTGTATATATTATTTTACAAGAGCAATATATGATAAAAAGAGACATTTTAAGTTTGAAAAATCAGATGTTTTGCGCGAAGTGACAGTAGTACCCACCTCAAAGCTTCGGTTATGAGGCGTGCAAAAAAAAACGAGTACAGATATTCACTGTTGTACGTGCGAGCTTCGTAGAGTCGTACCATGAAGTTAATACAAAGAGGAGGTGCCCTAACGCCGAAACTCTAAGCAGGCATGAGTCACCAGATTGCGGGGCGAAGAGGGGGATTACGCATGCGCAGTAACGCCGATACAACCAATGCCACCTAGAGGCGATTTGCAGAACTAAAGTAACAAGCGTGATATTTCAAAAAGTCATTAAAATTTCTGCTTATCATCGATAGATGGCAAATCTAAAAAGTATCACCGCTGTGCCGATCGGAGTGGGAGGTGTTAGGTTATTATCGTTACGGAATTTTTGGATTCGGTCTCCATGCTCAAGGCCCGCGATAGAAGCTATGCAATAGCTTAAAAATGGAAATCATAAGTTATGTATAATGATCAACTTTTCAAGTTTTATTTTTTGATCATCAAGCTTGCTTGCTGTTCTGGTGTGCCGCCAGGTGTCTGTACCTACTTAACCAGTATTCAATTTCAAATTATTTAAGACTAGATGACCTCCACGGCTTCGCCCGGAGAAAATCTAAAACATTAAGGTAAACATGACACTAACGCGTCACCATCCCGAGTATTGAAGGTAGGTTAGCACCTTAGTAGTAGACTGCGATTGAATAGGGTGGTTCTGGTGACATCGGTACGCTACGCACCTAAGTGGTAGTTTCATTTAAGCCTAATGATAAATTCGACCAACAGTATAATACGATAAAAAGTTAGGGCAACCAAAACTAGGTCGAATAAATTGGGGTTAAGTGAAAATAATGTGAACAATTATTCGTACTATAATAGTTTAGTTTGTGTGCCAAATGACGCATTAATATACGATTGTACCCTAATTTTACAATGACTTCCAAAATTTTCTTTTGTAACTGATATCTTGCCTTATATGTCAAAAACGCCATAAAAAAATAAACGGGGCAAGCTAAATAAAACCGTTTAACGTTTGAAATAAACTTAAGTTTTCATCTATAATAATTTATACAAATATTACCACACGAACCGATTTTGAAAATTCTTTTACTATTAGAAAAGTATTTTATTCCTGTCCCTGAGTGCTATAGGATACTTTATATACCAGTATCAAGTTCCAGTGCGAAACTGGCACATGAAAACGACCACGCGAGCGGAGCCGCTGGCATTAGTTAGTAATATGGTAAAGAGGAAAGATTTGTGTGTTCTTAGTAAGTACGTAAACTCAATAACTATAGAAATTATTACGCGAATAAGACCTGAAAAACATAAAATGCATAGGAAAAATATAGGTCAACTTATCTGACTGATTTCCATATTTTATAATAAATACGGGACGCAGTTTGACTTATGTATCAGGGCACAGCTAGTAATAGATATTAAAATAATTTTCGACCCTAAGCATACGACATGATATTGGCCCCCAATCTTTCGATGACGTCATGACTTGTCAGGTGGTTGGCGTCTAATTGACCAACCATGTGTCTCTATACAATACTATTGATCGATTTCAATCATTCAGATTAATCAGAATTCAATCATCGGCATCGGTCAAAACAATGGGTACATTGCTCATCATCATTATCCGAGCGTCTGCCCCAGTTGCGTCTCACGACGCCCGGGGTCCGCTTTCCTACATTTTCTCCTCCACTACGCACGGTCGTCGGCATCACCTGTAGTGAGACCGTTAATTGGTAATTTTCGTTCATAAAATAAGTAATTTTCTTGATCACATCTGAACGCGTCATCCCTAACTAACGATCCGCATTGAAATGTTCACTCAGTCGTATCCGAAACAAGCTGTGAGCACGGAAACGAGGCCTCTTTACTTTCTCTTTACTTAATAGGGTATGTTCTGTTCGTTTATGCAGATTTTGTACTTAATATATCAACCACTTTTTGAAAAGTAGATGAGGTAACATTGTTATTCCGGCATCAAGTCACTTACATTAATCATTCTAATACTGTTTATTTTATACTAGCGAACGCCCCGCAGTTTCATCCTCGTTGTTTCCGTGGGGATACAGGAATAAAATGTAGTCTAAGTTACCCCGTTACATTAGCTGTCTGCCAGTGAAAGTCTCATTGAAATCGGTCCAACCGTTTCAGAGCTTAGCCGGAACAGACACACCGATACACAGAAAAATAATTAATATTGATTTTTTAATATAAGTAACGTATAATTTCATATTTATATTCATCATTTACATTGGGTGTTTGCCATGTAAAATATGTAAGATAGAAAGAACATCTTTATTCATCTACACACAGGTGAAATAACAGAATAAGTAGTATATATATGTATTTAGATATATATAGTATGCCTATCAGCTGTCTAGATACCATATCAAAAGCTAATATAAGCTTACTTTGGGCTAGATGGCGCTGTGTCAATAAAAGTACCCCATAATAATATAAATTTATTTATTAACA
The DNA here is from genome assembly GCA_948477245.1 of Thumatha senex. Lineage (NCBI taxonomy): Eukaryota > Metazoa > Arthropoda > Insecta > Lepidoptera > Erebidae > Thumatha > Thumatha senex. Next base: position 14,501,123 of record OX419735.1, read on the forward strand.
TTTAGTCAAAAGCTGTTAATATGGAATTACAAACTTTAATTTTATTTATTTAACGTATAGATTAAATAAACTGTAATCGTGTTCAACTTTCGTGAAAGTTTCCTGTTCAAAGTTTAAAAATCTAATTATTCATCGCAGTTAAACAGGGTGCATAACCCTTTAAGCATGCCAATATCCTAATTATTTTCGGTTGCATACATACAAGTGCTTCTATTTGTGCCCATACGAGACCCAGAAACACAAGCTAAAGCTTGAACACTCCTATGGAACTGAAGCCTTAATATTGCCGTAATTGGAACTAGCTGAATGCGAGGTGATTCCGCCGTCCCGTCCCACCCTCACACGTCGCGCTTGCCAATTATTCCATATTTATTGTCCTTAAGAAATCATTGAGAGTTCGTTCAACCAGAGGTTAAGGTGCTAGCAAACTTTACAAAATGGAGGCCATAACTACAAAAGTCGAACATTTTGTAAAGATGCCTCTCGACTCGACTCGAGACATGATATGTATTTCATGACGACCCGACCGACCACTCGCTTTTTAACATAATTTTATCAAATAACTCGCTTTCTTGGTGAGTTTGTGACTGTAATCTTTGGATCTACTGATTCTACTGTATCGATTTTGATACTATACTAATTTTATAAAACGGTAAAGTTTGTGAGGATGTCCATTTCAACACATGGGAGAAAAATGCTTATGGTGAAATACGGTGAAGTATACATCTGCCACCCCTTCGGGGGATAAAGGCGTGTATGATAAGTAAGTAAAATACCCAAAAAATAAATTTTCTACCATTTACTAAAACCTTTTTGCACTATTTCATTTTACCCTTCAAGCTAAGCTACACGTAAATAAGTCTCGTAATGAGCGTTTAATACCTATATTTCGTAAATGACTACAGTTAATAAGGAAATTATTTTTATCGTTATTTCAGTACCTAGGTACTTACTTTTATCACGCGATCATAGAATTAAAGCAACTTAACTTTACAATGGTGATTAAAACAGCATCTTTTAAATATTACCCTTTAGCAGCTTCACGTAACAAATTCTCTTGTAAATATTATAGACGGAGATACATAAATTTACATTTTTAAATTTCAACAGCAGGTAGCCACAGCCTGCGTCTGTCTATTTTAACACGGCAATGGGCTCACCACCTATTACGTGGGACAGGAATCCACACGGTGAAAAGTGGGCATATAATATGCCTCTGCCACCCCTTCGGGGATAAGGCGTGATGGATATTTATTTTTATTTTTTTACAATAATATGACGTACTTATGCTATAAAACTAATCATACATAACTTAAAAACTAAACAAACTAAAGTTATTAGGCATATTATTAGTATTCCACTTTTGACCGTGTGTATTCCTGTCCCACGTAATAGGTGGTGAGCCCATTGCCGTGTTGAAATAGACAGACTCAGGTTGTGACTACTAGCTGTTTAAATTTTTCAAGCCGCCTGAAGCCTTCACTTTGACTTAACGACAGCCATGTTACTGGCAACCGGGACCATCGGCTTAACGTGCCATCCGAAGCACGGAAACGCTCGCAAATGTAAATGCCACAAAGTAGTTACCCATCCGTGACCGGCCAAAGCGAAAGTTACTTAACGCAGTGATCGCTTACAGAACACTGAGTCAGCGGGGCCACGAGCGTTTCAAATTGAAGTAAATTGCATTTATAGCATACACTTATAACAAAACAACTATTATAACGGCATGACTAATTAAAACTTACGATGCAGTTGTCAGATCTATTGTAAAGTGTACCACACATACTACTTATCAGTAGTGATGACCATTGTAATAAGAACAAAGATAGTGGTTTCGTGCTATTCTTTGTTTTATGTGTAATTACTAATGATGCAATCCCGTTAATCTGATGTCAGATGATTTATTTTATACCAATATTAAATTATTATATTATTATACCAAAATTGTGTGTACAGAGTACTCAGGTATGTAGTGGATCTTATTAATTTTTTTTTACAGCTATAAAATTTCTCCCATACGTCGATAGAGAAGTTTCACTTATGATAAAGAAGTTTCACTTCAAAAAAACATGGCGCGAAACCGAAAAACGTGACGTTTATTTTTACAGCTGTAAATTTTTTCTCAACGTCGATAAAGTAGTTCCACAATATAAAATTTTGTTTCATATACCGAAAAATGCTGCAGGGAGAACGCTAGACAAAAATGTGAAACTTATGAGATACCTGTATTATTATTATAATTTTTTTATATAACTTATAAATTCAATCTAATATTTACCTTTGGTTTGTGTTGGTCTATTTCTGTGCTTGAGTGTACTATATATTAAGTATGCTATACCTACGTTTAAGTTTAACGTGTAGGTACTTCTCATTAATATTCTGTGGTTCAGGTAACACCTAGTTGTAATAACCAGGCACTACACAAACAATTTTTATATACAGTTTTCTTTTATTTGTCACGTCAAAATGGCGTCGCCTGCCTGATGGTAAGCAAAGACGACGACCCGTGAATGAGGGCCGCTATCTCAACCCGCACGCAGGGTTCCAATAGCGACCCTCATTTTGATGGCCCAGAAATATGCCTTTTCACGCTTCTTACAATTTTGTTTAGACAATATACAATGTAAACTTTACAGAAATGTTTAGTTTACCATCAGCTTGTTACTAAAAATCTTGAATTTACTAAAGTCGACTATGTTAGTCACTCAGACGTTTCGACATTTTGTACAAAACTTAGCATCCTTGTGTTCTTGGCAATGAACCTCCGCAAAAAAGATAAAAACTGTTTAAAAAAAACTGTTGTATAGTCAGATGTTTATTTCTTTACAAATATCAATTTTCTTAAGCACTATGGTTAGATTCATAGAGCAATGAATCATTGTCTCTCGTGCACTCTCTACTAGAGACGCCTTGTTCTATATTCCACTAATATTATAAACGCGAAAGTTTGTAATAATGGATGTTTGTTACTCTTTCACGTAAGAAACTATGAATAGATTTTAATAAAACTTTACAATAATATAGCTTAAACATCAGAATAACATATATGCTACTTTTTATCCCGGGAACAAGTTCCCGTGGGCAACGGAAAACTTCCCTACGCGGGCGAATCCGCGGGCGTCAACTAGTATTTCGTACAACCAATTGCGTCGAAGGCGTCATCCTTATTTCATACGAGTACACTAATTACTACAGACGTATGTAGGCAACAGACAGGTCGCGTATACGATTTTCGCATACAGTTTGTCGTAAAATTTTGCACGCTGTATTATTATTACTTTCGCCTCTATAAAGCGCGGGCAAGAGGGAGCGAGCAACATTCCTTGTGCTTTAGACTTTTAAACGTGTTTTTATGTTGCTATTGTCATAAGATCACAAGATTTCGCTAATATTTGTGTCGTACGTGTAACACTCTCGTATGATCTCTATACTGTTACAATGTTGCAATAATTCCCATAGTTAAGAAATCGTCACAGAACATTTTAACACGCATAGAAAACGGTTTTCTAAACGTGTAGACGTACCGTAATTTATGTTTCAATTCTCGAAGTAGGTCAGGTCACTTGCTAATAATTGACAAAAGATATTTTTGGTCAATACTGAATGCGCAGTATTGAGATGATATAGCTCTGCATTATATCGAGTGCAGAGAGATAGACAAATGATGATTATCCATTGCTGCCAAATACTACCTATATTTGGAGCATGGAGTGCACTTTTTTCTGAGCGAGGACCTAATTAAAAAGAAGAAATTGACGAAGAATAGTGTGAAAGTAGGCCGAGACTAAGGGCCGTATTTTAGAACGTTACTCAATACTCAAGAAACGCTATAGGCTAGTTTTTGCCTTAAAATACTACTCTCAAGTGTTTCTTGAGTATTGAGTAACGTTCTAAAATACGGCCCTTACATATTAAGACCACGTGAGCAAATTGCTCAAAAACGGAATAGTCAAAAGTACTCGGATACTCAGACGTATATGTATGAATCGATTAATGAATCTGCAGGAAGTGAAAAAAGTATGCATGGATCGTGAAGCCTGGTGATCTGTACTCTCTCACTACCCCGTCAGAGATTTTTCGGCGTTGTTGGGGCTGTCTAACCCCGTAATGGCCACTGCGTTGTTGCCTTGTTTATTAGTTAGCAGGTGCACCGCTCGGTGGGGCCCTAACACCCATAGACAAATGATGTAACATTTCGAAATAATATTATTGCAATATTACTTTACCTAAACGATATAATTATGTGTATTTATTGTTAAAATTAATGTTGCAATAAAAATTAATTGCTCAATGAATTTCTTTCTCGTTAAAAAGAGATAATATATTCGTCATTCTTATCGTACATTAGAATAATTTTATGCCTTATCTGTGTTTTACATATAGAGAGAAGTAATATTTAGGACTATGGTGCCCGCCGGATTCTCCTGAGAATTGCTTTGAACTCCCGTTACACCTCTTATAAAGGTGTCAATAAATTCTTTCTTCGTGGTTGGCTTTGAACTAGCGGCTGCGGCTCAATGAGTACGCGCAGACTTTGAGTTCAACTAGACAACCAACGTGAATGCTTTTGTTTCAATACTAGGAATAATGGTTGCTAGTATTGTATTATGAAAATAAAAAGTGTGTGTGTACCATTGAGTTAATATTGTACTACAGACATCGCGAACAAAATCTGTGCGCCACGCGCGGCGGTACGGGGTTTGGGGGAGGAGGCGCCCGAGCAGGCCCGAGCCATACGACTTACGCGCTCAAGAGCGAGAAAGCAACAGTGAACTGTGGCTCATGCACCACAGTTGAACGGAGCACTGGAGATATAGGGCGGTGGCTTCTCTATGTACGTAGTACAATATTAACTCAATGGTGTGTACTTATGTACACGCGTTAGAAGTTATACTGCTTTAGTCTAATAAGATTTCATCACATATACCAAAACATATTTTTTTGGATTGATAATTTAGTAAGAAAAAAAAGCATCAAAAGAATATAAACTACTTTTAATGTAGTTTTAAGTTGTCATGGAAACACTTATCGACTAACTTCAGGGTGTTTATAAGTTGTTATGAAAACACTTATCAGCTAACTTCATGGTGTCGGTTTTCGTGACAGACTGCGCGCGCAACGTAAAAATATACTCTCATCCTTAGATTATATATACACCTTCTTTTCCTTAGATTATATATACACCTTCTTTTCCTTAGATTATACAAACACGTGCTTACATAATTTATTTATTTATTTTAACGGTTTATGTATACACAAATATATTACAATAAAACTTATAGATGAAAAAAGAGTACAATGGCACTGAAAATATAATGAATAATGAAATAATCTAAGCTCTCATCATTTTTCTCTAACGTGCCAAAAGAAGCATAACTTTAGAAATCGGACAAGTGCAAATGGGACTCGCCTACCGAGGGTTCATATAATTTAAGTAGATTTAATTTTAACTTGATACCTCCACGCGTTTCCAAGATAAAGGGTCTTGATAGACAGACCGTCGGACGTACAACAAATAAGGGTGCCTTGATGTATTAGCTAGGACATATCATTTTTTATGTATAAATAGATATCAATATTAGGGTCGATGTCATAAAATAAATTATAGATATCACTGTATTTGTACACGTATCAAATGATATAGAGAAATCTTATTTTCCCTTTGTTGTCTATTTATTACCAAAATATAAGACTTAAGACGTGGATTACAATAAGCGTGTGTGATTAATTGATTAGCAAATTCCGCGTTTGATAACTGTATACTATATGTATGACTAGGTGACGCCCCACGGCTTCGCTCGTGAATGCTTCGAACTCCCGTCGCACTTATTTATATCATGTCGTTTATAATTTCTACAATAATGTATAAAAAATTGCCCGATTTAAGTAATTTTTTTGTTAATTTGCTAGTTATATTTAATATTTCTGCTCCACTCTCGACGGTAGTAGCATGATGATATGTAGCCTATAGCCTTTCTCGATAAATGGGCTATCCAATATAAATAGATTTTTTCAAATCCGACCAGTAGTTTCTGAGATTAGCGCGTCAACTAATAAACCAAACAAACTTACAAACCCTTCAGCATTATATATTAGTATGAATGATGGGTGATATGAGTACCTCTGGTAATAGCGAATGTTGTAATTTCTTATTTATATCTTCAAAATATTATGCGAAACTACTATATTATTATGGTAAATCAATATATTTACAAATACAAATAGTTATTGAAGTTATTCTATCACCATCTTATGTTCAACACCGCAATTTCTGTCTGTGACATAAAAGTCTCAAACGAATGGACCGATACCTATGCCTGGGATAAAACGTGAAGCCAGTAGTAGGTACCTACTTTAAGACAAATCTTTTTGGCTTCCATTAAGTTTTAAATCTAGTCAATTCCATAAAGTTTTAAAGTTGTACCTTCGAAGTATAAAAACGCGACAATTTACCTACTTTTTATTTGAGGTCAACGTATCAACGCACAGTCACAAATCCATTCGTTGAACCGATTTAATCAAATTTGGCATATTCAAGTATATTATGCCTATTCTTTAACACATACTTGGTTTTTATAACTAACTAACTATCTTCACGCTGTATCCCTGACGGGGCAGTCAGAGAGGACAGATCGCCAGGCTTCGCGATCCATGTATAATTCTTTCGCTTCTTCAAGATTCATCAATCGCTTCATACACGCACGTCTGGGTATCCGAGTACTTTTGACCTTTCCGTTTTTGAGCAATTTGCTCACGTGGTCTTCATACGTAAGTCTCGGTCTACCCTGACTTCTTCTACCCTCTACTTTCGCACAATATATATTTTTCGTCAATCGTTCCTCACTCATTCGTTGGACGTGTCCAAACCAACGGAGCACGCCCTTTTCAGGCTTAACGCTGACACTTTCATTCAAACCTGCCATATTGCGTATCAGTTCGTTACGTATTGGGTCGGCCAAAGTAACGCCGCACAATTTTCGAAGTGATCGCATCTCCACAGCATTCAATTTACTTTCATGCATCTGCTGACATACCCAAGTTTCGCTATCGTAAAGCAAAGTTGGCACTAGCACTGCGTTATGAATCGCCAGTCGTGCTTCTTTTACGATGCTTTGTCGCTTTACTAATTAGGACAAAGCACCGTTAACTCTGTTTCCGGCAGCTACTCGCCGTTCTACATCCGAATCACATCTTCCATCCGCGCTAAACATACTCCCTAAATACACAATTTCATTCACTTGCTCTGGACGTTCCTAGTTTACCCTAATCTCGCATTTAGTTCTTACGTCATCTCTTTCTAATACTAGAACCTTAGTTTTACTTGCATTCTAGCGAAGACCCTTACTTTCACACTCCTCTTTATAAGTTTTTATATGTTTCTTATACTCAAAAAATACTAAAGGGTTTTAAATTTTTTGAATAAAATTTATTCTGTTTAATTTCAGGGTTGAATTATCCTAAGTTTAAATTGGGAAATTAATTATGAACAAAAATTTAATAGAAAAAGTAGAAACTTTGTATTTGTCTACCAAAATTTGTCAGTCAAATTAGGGTTTAACAAATAATACATTAATTTTGTGTTTATGCCACTATAACGTAACACATCATTTAACCAATGACGAAATGTCAAAGCTTGTAGACAATTTACAAAAAATTTTGAGCAAATTGAGCAAAAATCAATTATTTCTATACGTTAAATGGGGATTTCGCACTCGAAGTTTGCTCAAAGCAACTGAAGCTATCTGATATATATGAGGACATTAATTTGTCATGTTCTCAACTTATGGACAAACCAAGGTATCGACTGAATCACGAATTGAAAAACATTGGTGACTTAAACCCAACAAATAATTGCATCATCCGGGTTACAACACGAGGACTTGGCTGGTTCAAGTTCGTTTACTTTAAAGAATTTATCCATGGATGGTATGTCTAAATATACTTATTTGTTTATCAATGCCAAATGCGGGTCGACGCGACAAAGACGATTAAAAAGGACCTTCCACAGGAACAATGACGCTTTGATGTAGGTAGCAATGTCATCAAAGTATTTATGATGCCATCTGGAAATCATCCACACTCTTTACTCGACGGTAATAGTGGCTATAATGGCGTAATTATTTCGATATTTATGGTTGACTTATTGTTGACTGCGTTCCTTTAAGTGTAGGTTTTGTATGTTCGGATCGTCGCACGCGTAGCCTCGAACAATATTATTTTTAGCAGCAGGAAGGTTCTCCGGTCTGTTTTCCGCTCGTATATCGGCAGAACTTACATAAAACATGATGTTCAACACAACAGGACTCCATTGATTATTCAAGAATAGACTGTTTCCGTGTTTACAACTGCCTTAGCATTGTATACCTTATCTATTGCAATCCGCTATTTAAATATTAGGTTCGCGCTCATGTTTGGTGTTAGGTCTTATCTGGTTTGCTTAAGAATATCATCGACCTCTTCTTCGTGTTGTAAAAGTAAACTAGGTAATTATTTTGGTCGACACAAGCTTACAAGTGTAACTACCGCCCACCGAGAGAACACACCGGATGAAACACAAGACGCATAACTGTATCTGAGCCTTTCTAACAGCCTGTCTTAATGTCTTGTGTCAACTGGAACTGGGTCATTTGATGCGATAGGCAAAGCTCTCATTGTGTAACATAGGGAATTATAAAGGAAAAATTCGATTGACGAATTCAAATAAACTTTCGAATAAATTATTCACTGAGGCACTATAAAAACACTCATAACAATTCTCAACCATACGACTTGAAAAGTGTAGACGGACATTTACTGGTAAAATATATATTTAACGGAAAAATGGCCAAAAATGAGACAATCCTTTTCACCAGTAAATTTATGTATGATCGGAAATTCGCGGCGAGGTTATTTGTATCATCGGCCATCGTCCTCTGTTGCCTTCAGATATTGATCAAATGAAATGCGTTGGGCTTAAATTCTGCCCCGCCAGTAGCTTTAATGAGGTTATGCTTTTTATTTCATCGTTATCTTATTTCATTTACAGGTACATGAGGGCGACGTAATAGGCTTCGATATCTCCAGCAATGGCAAATTCATGATGTCCTGCGCATCAAACAACGACATGGTTATATGGGACTTAAAAGGACAACAATTGAACAGACTGGATACATATCTGATGACAACACACACTGCTAAAGTATCGCCATGCGGCCGCTTTGTAGTAGCAACAGGATTCGCTCCCGATGTCAAAGTTATGGAAGTGTGCTTCACAAAGAACGGGGAGTTCAAACAAGTGACAAAGGCATACGAGCTGACGGGGCACTCTTCGGGTGTGTACGATGTAGCCTTCGATGTGGATACGTCACACATCGCCACTATATCGAAGGATGGCACGTGGAAGCTATATCACACAAAGAGTAAGTATGCACACTTTATGTTAATGCGCAACGCTTCCTTATTATCTTTTACAGCTTACGTAGGTACTAGTGTTAAGACGTGACTGTGGAGAAAAACACAAAATGTCGTGAAAGTGACGTCAACTTTACCTACCAAACATCATTGCGAATGTAAATGTTTGGAGTTTAGTTGATAATTTTCTTTTATCAGTCTAATTACGTACATTCGAGGTTAAAGTCTTTGTTTATATTCCCGCATCAATATGTTGACAATGAGATAAATACCTAGACGTTTCATGCTTACGAATTCACTTCGACGGATTCATATTTAAGCCTCAAGTAACGTAAAAAAATCTTCATATTTGCGGCAGCCCTATGGATTTTCTACATCCAAAATATTCAATTCTAGCTAACATCCGCAGCTCCACACACATTTTGGAATTTCCCAAAATTGTTTCCCACGGGAAATTGTTCTCGTAATAAAAAGTAGCCTATATATTAATTACGAAGTATACCATTAAAAAAATCAACCAAATCGGTTCAAGCGTTACAGCATGATTGAGTAACAAACATATAAAAATCTTTACATACTTTCACGCTTATATTATTAGCAGGATCTCTTGTCTCTTACCGGAAAGAGATCCTTGTTATCGGCAAGTAACTTCGCATGGAACGAACCATGACTCATTTATGAGATAGATAATAATTATTATAATATTAGGTATTGTGTACCATTTACATTTATATTGACTATCTGCTTGTCACTCTGGTGAAGAGTATTCATTACAAATGAGCTACGCAGATCACTCTTATATAATATTGTTAATAGTTGTTGTTTTGTCATTTTTATTAACATGCATAGTCATAGGAACTTCATGACCTTATAAATGCGAGTTTGTTTAAACTTGTATCTAAACATCACATTAAAGTACAGTAACAGTAGTACAAGTACAATTAAGATATATCTGTTTAAAAAGATAGTTCCATAGTATCTTTTGATCTTTCAAAAATAAAATTCCCTTAATCCTTAAAAAACGAACATGGGTTCAACATCATGGTTCAACGAAACGGGGTTTTACGTTAAAGTTAAATTACTATTAGAAAAATAAAATAAGTATAAGGACAGTCGTTTACTTCTGGTATATACTGAACAAAAGATCTTTGCCCATGGACTTTGCGCTGAAACATTGCAACAACTTTACCTTGGTTATAACCGCGATACATAAATTAACTTTTGTCGATCAGTCATAAAAATTTAAACGTTTCCATAAATTGTCCGCTTAGTGTATCAAAAATGAAAAAGTGACGATATATTAGACTCTTAGCAACGCAGCAGACTTATAACAAATTGCAGGTACGTAGATTTTATATCTTATCTTATTTCTACCTTCATCTTAAATTAACACTGACTGCACAAGTGGAGAAGATGCGAGGAAACGAAAGAGACAGTGTACTGCATAATAGTCTTCTTCATCATATTTGGGTATTCCCAGTTACTCCAAACCCTCCCTGGATTTGAAACCAGCGATGTTTTGGCTTTTTTTCGGCATTGTTGGGAGCGGCGACTACCTCTGACCTCCCTGTAAGAGCACCTATGCCGTTGCCTCGTTTGTTGATTAGCAGGTGCACCGCTAGCACGTTGCCTAGGTCTCAGAGATATTGATGAGGCCTATTGCACCCGTCTCTGATGTATGCAAGATACAAATACCAAGGTATTATAATCTACATGCTGTTGCTCGTCGCTCAAAATGAATGCAGATTGTCAAAACGACCAACGATGAAATTATGATTTTGCATTGTTAAATTTTTAGTCAAATTCTTTTTGTAGACATCATAAGATTTATCTTATCATTTATGTCTACATTTTAAATTGTATATATTATTAATTACGTCGCGAAATAGATAATAGCATTTCTTTTGTAAAGTAGGACATTGGATTTGAGGTCAAAGATAGAAAAAACAAGGAGTTACCGGTCTCGACTGGTTCTTATCCAGTATTTTATTGAGTTTAATTGCTAAGTGATAAACCGTACATAGCCCCGCGAGATCCAGTCACAAGGAACAATTGTTAGTGATAATCAATAATCATGCCATTTATACTGATTATGATAAATTCACACATACGCATCAATTGAGGAGCGTAATCCTCGACCGCGCAATTTACACATTGAAATAAATAACCATTGTTTGCAAAAACTGACCTTAGGAAACTTGACCTCTGTCCAAAAATGGACACAAGGCTCCATTTTCGGCTATAGGATATAATAGGCCATGTTGTTTCCGTTCTCATACAGCAAAAAAATAATCTTCTCTTTTATATAGGCTCTCTAGTTTCTATGCACTAAATACGGCCTTTGTTTTACGTGCACACATTTCACCCCAAACTGAGGCGGGGACGAGGAACTCGTAGGGACTGAAACCACTCGGTGCTCGATAGAACTGGGTATGCAGTCGAAAACATTTCCTCTTACCAAATCCGCTACATAGTTACGTAAAAAAACGGAGTGGTGAAAAGAAAGAAAGTATAGTCCAACTGAAAACACGCTTCTTTTTTGAATCAGGACAAATTAATATGTTGGGTTATTTTTTATATAACGCCATCTAGCGTATATATTTGTCCCAAACTGAACTCAAAGAAGAGACCTCAGCACGGCAAATAATACAACTTTAACTTTTTCAAAGGAATATTTATAGTAGTAGTAGAATAGTTTAAAACAAAATATTTAAATCTATTATTTCAGTCGAATATACACGCGGCGAGTCTCCGCATGTCCTAGAAACTGGTACCTACACGCAGTCTGCTAACGCACCGCGCATAGCTCTCTCGCCCAACGCAGAAGTCTTGGCCGTGTCTGTCGACTCCTCAGTTGAGTTTTACGACACGTACACTGGGAAGTTGTATGACACTGTCGAAAATGTTTATTCTGGTGAGTATATGTCATATTAGAATAATAACTTTCGTGAGCGTTTTTAATTTTAACAAACCTAACCTAACCGTCGTAGTTCTCATTCCCGTGGGAATACGCGAATAAAATGAGTTACTCCTTAGAACATCAGCTATCTGCCAAAGATATTCCCGTTAAAATCGGTTCAGCCGTTACAATGATAAGCCGGAATAAATAGACTGACAGGCAGATAGACACAAATATAGACTGACACTAAAAAAAAAAAGATTTTTTATAAGCTTTCTGTTAGCTACTTTCATTTCATATAGGTACGTTTAGTGTATACTGGTAATTTGGAATTATAAAATAGCACTTCAGGTTTATTTATCTGTATAGAGTATAGATGAACATGAGCAAAAGTATCAATTTCTGAATTGTAAACTTTTATATTACATTGGGACTAACCCCACCCGCATTCCCATTATTGTGAATATTGTGTCTAAACCAAGACCTACAGCAATGACCAAGACCAGAAAAGTTACACCGAGTTCGAACTCGGTGAATTCACAAGAGAAGTTAACACTTTGACTGCTGCCGAACATTTTCGCAAAACAATAGCGATGCAGATATCGACGCACCAGGGAAAGATTTCAGTATATACGGAAATTCTTTAAGAGTGTCTTGGAACCCGCATCGAAATGAATTGGAAGATAATTTAAAGTTGGAAACAAAACTTTGTAAGTATAACGTTATGTTGCAACTCGGTATAACTGGATAGGTAATTAATTATATTAATAGCTTTGATTTAATGAATGTCGGTATAAAAATATAAAAAAAAACATTGTACGATCACCTACATTCGATAATTTGCATAGTCCATTATCAACTGTTAATTATCACACATTATGTAGCACCGGTTATGACTTACGGTGCCGAGACGTGGACACTTACGGTGGGGCTAGTCCATGCCCTCAAGGTTGCACAGCGGGCTATGGAGCGTGCTTTGCTTGGGGTGTCTTTGAGGGATAAACTCTGAAATGAGGTTATCCGTGAGAGAACCAGGGTGGTCGGTCATAGCTCGTAGAGTAAGCACTCTAAAGTGGTAATGGGCTGGCCACATCTGTCGAAGAACCTATGGCCGATGGAGCCAACGAGTTCTGGAGTGGAGACCGCGACTCGGCAAACGTACGGTAAGACGACCCCCTGTTAGATGGACCGACGACCTGGAAAAGGTTGCAGTGAGGGACTGGATGCGGAAGGCGCAGGACCGTGTATTGTGGCGTAAATTGGGAGAGGCCAGAACAGCATTGGCTGATTCGATTGATGTAGTACTCGTAGTGTAACATAACACGTATCAAAGTTATTTAGTAGGGTATAATAACATGAATCAAATATTAACAAGATAAACGGCTCATCTTAGCGTTCAGTCTCGGACGTCCTGTCCTAAGCCGTGCTTAGCATCTCATTATTTATTTGGTGTGAATTAATGGCGCAATCCGTTCCTTTTAATAGTTACCTACATGTAATTTTAAGAAACGCGATTTTGATGTAATTATTAACAGCTATAAGATATTCACGAACAACTTTGAATTTTATTTTCAAATACCTATATAGTCACTACACACTACATTATATGTTAGTCATACTATACTCATTTCACCGGTGGTGAGCGCATTGCTGTGTTGAAATGGATAGGAGCAGGTTGAGGCGACCAGCTGTTGAAATTTTTCAAGCAGCCCAATAAGGCAACCAGGACTAACGGTTTAACGTGCCTTCCAAAGCACTGAGGCTATTTTATGAGACTATATTTATGAATATTATTTATACAATACTACTTTCCTCTTAAACCATTCCCAAAACCGATCGAACCAATTGAAATTTTTTTTACACTTGTCGTGTTCTGACAGATAAGCGGAGCTTTATCTAAATAGTTTTTTTTGTCTTCCTGTCCATTTGTTCCAGCTAATCTCTGAAACGGCTGGGCCGATATTAACGGGACTTTCGCTTGCAGATAGCTGATGTTATAAGGAGTAAATTAGGCTATTTACCCCTGTAATATACGAGAACGGGTAATGCGCGGGTGAAAACGTGGGGCGTCCGCTAGTTGGTAATAATTATGTAAGGATTCTGTACGTTGATAAAACATACTATATATGTCGATTTTGCACCAAAGGGGCTATTCTAAAACTGATAGATAACAGGTTTAATTATTAGTATACAAATTACATTCATTATCACAATTATTTGATGCGCATAGTCATCCGAACTCCATGGATAATATAGCGTTACCATAGCTGCCAACCTTGGACAGGTATTTTTAGGCTATTTATATTTATTGTTTGTTTATGGTTCTGAATAAGGAAACATGGAACTGCCTGCCTGCATACCAGTTTTAAATATTATATTCTAAACACCTCCTCTCGGAGCGAATGTTTTTGCACTCTGTACAAATATTAATACTATGATACCCAGACGTGCATGTATGAAGCAATTGATGAGTCTGCGAGAAGCGAAAGGAGTATTCATGGATCGCGAAGCCTGGCGATCTGTCCTCTCTGACTACCCCGTCACGGATACAGCGTAAAGATAGTTAGTTCTTTTTGCTTTAAATACGATGTGCGTACATTAAAAATATTATTTTAATGTACGCACATCGTATTTTGGCAAAATATGTAAGTTCCGGTTGTTTCCTATTGACTCTTACTTTTGTCAACAAATGCGTTTGGTAAGCTGTCTGGATACTAGTTAGTGGTCGTATTACAGAGCTCTAATGAAATAAACCTAGGAGTAGGTCCAAATATCAGGACATAGGACCCATCACTTTTCTCAACTCGCAACAGATTTTTATATTCATACATGCACGTCTGGGTATCCGAGTACTTTTGACTTTTTTCCATTTTGAGCAAAACCTCTAAACCATTAACCTTTTTTTTCTTTCAGGTCTAATCAACTACATGAAGTTTGACGCTAGCAACAAATATTTGTTTGTTTGTGGCGAACGCGTTGTGAGAGTCATCCACAATGTTTGTGGTTACCAAACCACTATAGACAGTTGCAGAAGACTTCTGGGCACTAAACAAACATCGGCCACTATCGAACGACTGAATAAAACTATTCAGGAATGTAAAGAGACACTAGCTAAGTTCGGCAAATAGCATTTTTCTGAAAATAGTACGTCAGATTGCATTTATTGTCAGTATATTTTGATAAAGTTTTATAACTACAAATTTACACTATTGTCAGTGTTGCCAGATCACACTTACTTATTTGGAGGATATAAAAATTATCTCAACGTAGACGATATAAATAATTTAAAAAACTGAGACTTACTATTAGAAATTTCTTGATTAATCATTGGCATTTATTGGATTATTTAATTTATTGTGATTTATTTAGGCTTTTATGAAAATTAAATCTGGCAGTATTGACTATGAAAAATAGAAATAAGTATAGAATTAAACGTTTCAAACATGGATGAAAACTGAGTAACAATATTAAAAAAAAAAATCCTAAACACATTTTTCAGATTATTTTTAAAAAAATAGTTTGATTTGTTCACACTCTCGGTTTGTTAATCAAAAAGATCACAATAAGCCTGTACATACTCCTCAATAATTACTTCAATAACGAACAAATTTGATTCATGGCTATTCTCTTGTTTATTTTCGAATAGGCATACAAAGTTCGTCTCCAAGACTATTATAGAAACTTTAAGAAACCACGGTAACCTCGGTGTCACGATGTTCGATCGAATGTTGATCCATTTTCGTTTTCGAAATTAAATCGAGTGGTGTTTTACCTAGGATTATCACCTTTACCAGGCAGTTCAACACACATTTTCAATGCAATACAACAGAGGTTTATAAAGAAGGAATAAAAATATGTAGGGTACATTTAAAAACTTTATTTTAGACACTTTATACAGAAATCTTCACGCCAAATTTGTTTTTGCCTCTTAAGTTTGCTGTTTGTATGCACGGACAAATTACACGTTAAAAACGGATGCAACATGGCGTATTACAAACTTCAGAGGGACTAAGAAGTTTGACGTTATCATAGAGTAACACAGTAAATATTTATTTGCCAGCGTTTTGCGGTTGCATACAAACAAATCTTTTTCAAAAGTTTTTATTTTTATTTCATTACAACATATTGACAAGATTATCGACGTAGTTACCTCTATTGTATGTCAGATTGTTGAAAGTAGACGTAAATGAAAGGGGGGTTATTCTATGATGTTGTCCAACCGCAATCTATAACACCTTTTACTGTAATTTTAAATTAATTTTAAAATGAACATTATGTTCCAAACAGCTTTTTTCAAGTGTACACTCAACAAAACAGTTCAGTAAGCAGGCAAACAAAGCAACATGAGATTAAATTGAATATAAATTATACGTCTAAACAAAAAATAATACCTAGTTATGTTACTCAGTGTTATCTTTAATTTTCTCACAATATCACGAATTGTAGCAATTTCTTTATGCAAACAATATAATGAAGTGTGGCAAACCGAACTATATTGCTGAGTGTAAAATTTGTTTCTTTCTTTTGAAATTTATTGCACAATGTTTATTTAGTTACAGACTTAATGACTATCAATACGTAATTAACAGTTATTACTTATATCTACCGGCTATGTAAATTATAGTAGATACTATCGACAAGTAGTAACAGGTTTATTGTTATTGAAATCGCAATGACAAGTATTTTAGGCATATACTTTTTTTTTTAACTACTAAACATGTATTATGAGTTTTGGTCATACCGCTTCGGTTCGGTACCCTGGTTCCGTCGAACGTTTCTTAATTGGCACGTAATAAGGTAGACGGTCAAATAGAGTCGAAATATCTGCATCTCAATCTGTATGTTAACAATATGTGATGCGATGCGTCAACAAATTAGTACCACTCAAGCCCAGACTAATGGATACGGTAGTGGTTCGATGGTAGGTTAAATGTAGGCTTTTACTCAAGTTCACTAATGAGTAACCATCAGATTTTACTGTATTAAAGTGAAAACACCTTTTGGCGCGGTACGCATATGTTTAGATGAGATACAAATCTCTAGACTCGCGACTCCGTTACTAGATGCAGCTATAGTACGTTTGATGAAAACATATTTAAAATAAAAAAATAGAAGTCTGACTTTCCATTTGGATATTTTCAGTGGCGTAATTGCATGTACCAAGCCTCACCTAAGTCTGCCAAGTCGTCACTTTGAATATCTAAACGCGCCTTGGTTGTTCTCGGTGGTCTATCCGTATATTTCGGCAAAGACCTTAATTTTAAAAGGCACTTCGTTATAAATGAAATTTTTGCTTCACGTAGCCAATCGACTCACGCGCATCTCCATAGCGGAATTGCCGTGACTTCCACGCAGTATTTCGCTCCCGAGAATCTCCCAGAAGTGCAATCAAAGATCTCCTCATAGGCAAACCTCGCACGTGAGGATATAGCTCGCAAGTATCACTCACTGTACTGTCGTTAGATAAGGTCATTGTTCAGAGCATGTCCTAAGAAAATAGTATCCGTCGTGGTGAATTGCAATAGGACATCTTAACACGTCGTAGGACCTTTTATATATTATAACTTAAAACGCCAGAGGATCTTCACCTAAGTACGTCTTTTATTGAGTTTTAAGAAACGTTCTGTAATATGGCCCTTACTCGCCCGTGTCAAGTTTTGCGCTGTAATTCCTGAGAATTGAGTGTGACCCAAACTTCGATCATTGAGTTATGGATAAATTAGATAGCTCTCAGGTCATTCTCACGAGCGTGTGCTATTATAATAGTTTCCGTCCAGATAAAGAGCATCAGATCATTTTGGAAATCTTGCAACTTCTTAAGCTCCGTGCTTCTTAAGTCTTGCGCTGTAATTCCGGAGAATCGTGTTATAATCGAGTACCGGTAAACTTGGTTTGACTATTTGATGCTATACCACCCCATCGACCATCGATATCCACAGTTGCAATATTTGTTTGGTGTGGTGTAATATTCGATTTGACCATCGAATGGTGTACCATTTGACCATCGACATCTAGAGCAGCAAGACTTGATTGCTTCAAGCTTGGTGTGGCATTTCAGTGTCAATACACACCACCACGAGGGGAGTAGGCGCAGACGTACTGGTTCACAAAGTTTAGTTCTGAATACGTGCTATTCCACACGTGAAAAAGAGCCAACGTGCATCCAGTTACTAGCAATGCACAACTGAAACATGTGCAGAATTTGCTATCTGGTTTAAACGTCCAAAATGATAACTGCATACTTCCTTTGCCAAGTATTCATTGTGCCGAGTTATTGTGAACATTTTGTCACACCGCAGACACAAATGTTCCATTGACCCGTCTAGGTTTGATGTTAAAGTGACACCCCACGAACCTAGTTTTCCCGGCACAAACTCCTGAGCATCAAAATTCCACTGAACGTCAGGAGCCGGTTCGGTCGAGTTGGTGATCTTATCATCATCATCGCTTTTCCCGGTTGGTTTTCCATCTCCAAAGGTTAGCCCATGGTCCACAAGGTCAGCGGCGTAAGCACATGTGGGCGAAGGGCTATCTCTAGGTTGTTAAAAAAAGGATCGACCCAGGGACTAATCAAAGTAGACGCCGCTGGTAGCGAGACTGACAACAGAGGTCGATAACCCATGACCCAAATGCTCTGCGGCGTAAAGAGATGTGAGCGGAAGGCTTTTGCTGCTTACCTTTGTATCGTTTGCTTCGACGGTGGCTGTCGCGAGAGCGAGCAGGGATGGCGACGCCTTTGATTTGCGTTGTCACAATGCATCGCCGAAGGCTTCTCTTCCATAAGGTCCATGATCAAAGAGTTCCGAAATTAAAATTTATATACCTCCATGTCGATGTGCACTGTCTATGCGGTACTGTGGCGACACCGTTATGTTGTCTCGACAGAATGTTTCACGATTAAGAAGTTACAGAAACAAAGTGGCCTCATGCCGGTGTGTACTTTCTATGCGATACTGTGGCAACACCATTATTTTATCTGGATAGCATGCTTAACTGGATGCTTCTCTTCTGAATAGTGCACGGTTAGAGAATACAACAGCAATATTATTTTGTTAATTCGAAACCTGCTTAAAAAGATCTCATAGATCCAGTCACTGAACTGAACAAATTTGCTAGCTCTGAGTTAATTCTCCAGAGCGTTTTCTATTGAAAAGCGGGCATCCTAATAAATTTCATTAAATCATTTTTGGTCATCTTAGAGCGTCTTGGTCGGCCGCCACGTCTTGCGCCGTAATTCCCGAGAATCGAGTGGTTCAAGTGCTTGAAGAACATTTAGCAAACTGTCCGAGTCAAATGTACATAATGACGACTGCATGCTTCCTTTCTGAGTTATTGGGAACATTTTGTCACACCGCACTCACAAAATGTTAAAAGCAGGAATTGTTTTGTGGCTACAAACTTCTGGCATTAATATTTTATTTGTCTTCCGGAGTCGATTATGGTAGGTGTGGTGATGGTCTTATATTTATCGTTGCTTTCATCTGTTGTCTCAGTTTCAAATGCATAGTCAATGGTCTGTGGCATAAGCCTGTAGAGAAGACCCTTCGGTAGTATATTAATAGATGGATAGATCCATCGAAGGATATTAATTTTTTTCTTCGGAATGGCACAGAATATTTATTTTCTCCATATCTAGTGTGGTGTAATACATTTCAGTGCCAACATCGTACACGCGCCATTTCTCACATGAAAATGAGCCACCGTGCATCCTGTAAGTCACACCCACAGTTGCTGACATACAGCGCATGTATCGATCACTGATTTGTAATTATAATTTGTTAATGTGACTTGGTAATGCTCCAGACTTTCTTATTGAAATGTTGTCCGTTCCGGTAAATTCCAATAAATCATTTTTTTACATCTTAGAGCGTCTTAGTCGCCCTGGTCAAGTCGCGCGGTAATTCCGGAGAATCGAGTGTTGTAATTGTGGACTGGTGACCTCTGTTTTACTATAGTATAGAATAGTATACCTCTCTACCATCAATATCTACAGCAGTAAAACTTGTTAACTCCAGAACACATTTCGGTGTCAATAGCGTACACACCACCGCAAGGAGAGTAGGCACGAACGAACCCGTTGACGACGATCAGCCCTGGACATGTGTCATTCTACACATGAAAAGCAGCCACCGTGCATCCTGTGGCTCCCAATGCAGAACTGCAGCGTATG
The DNA here is from genome assembly GCA_948477245.1 of Thumatha senex. NCBI lineage: Eukaryota > Metazoa > Arthropoda > Insecta > Lepidoptera > Erebidae > Thumatha > Thumatha senex. The sequence continues at coordinate 14,521,585 of OX419735.1, forward strand.
TGACATAATATAAAACTGTGATCCAAATGCTCAGCAGCCGGGCTTCAGCTGCTTGCTTTCATTATATTTTCTTCGATAGCGACTGTAGTGAGAACTGGAGGCGAAGATGGCCCAGTTGTGCTAAATTGGTAGAATACTGTGCTTCTTTGAAAGGTATATAAACCCAACGAGCGCGGATACAGCGCCATCATTAAACTGTGGATCATCTTATTAGTCTGAGATTGTTCTCAAAAGCATATACTATTATAATGTGCGTCCCATTCCAATACGTGCATGCGTCTTCTCACATCTTGAAGTGTCTTGGCCCTCGTATCAAGTAGCGCGCCATGTCCAAGAATCGAGTGTTGTGATCGACTAATGGTGAACTCTGTTTGACCATTACATGATATACCAGTCGACTCTCTACTTCTACAACAGCAATACTTATTAATTACGAACCTTCTATGGTGTAAAAGATAATCTCACAGCGTAGAAGGTAGGCACTTAAGTACCTCGACCATATTCCTCAAAATCGTCTTAGTCGCTTGTGCTCAATATTTTTAGAATCGAGTATTATAATCGAGTACCAGTGAACTCGATTTGACCATCGAATCGTGTACCATTTGACCATCGACATCTACAGCAGCAAGACTTGATCGCTTCAAGCTTGGTGTGGCATTTCAGTGTCAATACACACCACCACGAGGCGAGTAGGCGCAGACGTACTGGTTCACAATGTTTAGTTCTGAATACGTGCTATTCCACACGTGAAAAAGAGCCAACGTGCATCCAGTTGCTAGCAATGTAAACTGAAACATGTGCAGAATTTGCTATCTGGTTCAAACGTCCAAAATGATAACTGCACACTTCCTTTGCCAAGTATTCATTGTGCCGAGTCATTGTGAACATTTTGTTACACCGCAGACACAAATGTTCCACTGACCCGTCAAGGTTTGATGTAGAAATGACACCCCACGAACCTAGTTTTCCCGGCACAAACTCCTGAGCATCAAGATTCCACTGGATGTCAGGAGCCGGTCCGGGTCGAGTTGGTGATCTTATCATCATCATCATCGCTTTTCCCGGTTGGTTTTCCATCTCCAAAGGTTAGCCCATGGTCCACAAGGTCAGCGGCGTAAGCACATGTGGGCGAAGGGCTATCTCTAGGTTGTTAAAAAATGGATCGACCCAGGGACTAATCAAAGTAGACGCCGCTGGTAGCGAGACTGACAACAGAGGTCGATAACCCATGACCCAAATGCTCTGCGGCGTAAAGAGATGTAAGCGGAAGGCTTTTGCTGCTTACCTTTGTATCGTTGTCTTCGACGGTGGATGTCGCGAGAGCGAGCAGGGATGGCGTCGCCTTTGATTTGCGTTGTCACAATGCGTCGCCGAAGGCTTCTCTTCCATAAGGTCCATGATCAAAGAGTTCCGAAATTAAAATTTATATACCTCCATGTCGATGTGCACTGTCTATGCGATACTGTGGCGACACCGTTATGTTGTCTCGACAGAATGCTTTGCCGAAAACTTATATTCCAAATGTTTCACGATTAAGAAGTTACAGAAACAAAGTGGCCTCATGTCGGTGTGTACTTTCTATGCGATACTGTGGCAACACCATTATTTTATTTGGATAGCAAGCTTAACTGGATGCTTCTCTTCTGAATAGTGCACGATTAGAGAATACCACAGCAATATTATTTTGTTAATTCGAAACCTGCTTAAAAAGATCTCATAGATCCAGTCACTGAACTGAACAAATTTGCTAGCTCTGAGGTAATTCTCCAGACCGTTTTCTATTGAAAAGCGGGCGTCCTAATAAATTTCATTAAATCATTTTTGGTCATCTTAGAGCGTTTTAGTCGGCCGCCACGTCTTGCGCCGTAATTCCCGAGAATCGAGTGGTTCAAGTGCTTGAAGAACACTTAGCAGACTGTCCGAGTCAAATGTCCATAATGACGACTGCATGCTTCCTTTCTAAGTTATTGGGAACATTTTGTCACACCGCACTCACAAAATGTTAAAAGTAGGAATTGTTTTATGGGTACAAACTTCTGGCATTAATATTCTATTAGTCTTCCGGAGTCGATTACGGTATGTGTGGTGATGGTCTTATATTTATCGTCGCTTTCATGTGTTGTCTCAGTTTCCAATGGATAGTCAATGGTCTGTGGCATAAGCCTCTGTAGAGAAGACCCTTTGGTAGTGTATTAATAGATGGATAGATCCATCGACGGATATTATTTTTTTCTTCTTAATGGCACAGAATATTTGTTTTCTCCATATCTAGTGTGGTGTAATACATTTCAGTGCCAACATCGTACACGCGCCATTTCTCACATGAAAATGAGCCACCGTGCATCCTGTGAGTCACACCCACAGTTGCTGACACACAGCGCATGTATCGATCACTGATTTGTAATTATAATTTGTTAATGTGACTTGGTAATGCTCCAGACTTTCTTATTGAAATGTTGTCCGTTCCGGTAAATTCCAATAAATCATTTTTGACATCTTAGTCATGCGTCTTCTCACATCTTGAAGTGTCTTGGCCCTCGTATCAAGTAGCCATGTCCAAGAATCGAGTGTTGCGGTCCACTAATGGTGAACTCGGTTTGACCATTACATGATATACCAGTCGACTCTCTACTTCTACAACAGCAATACTTATTAATTCCGAACCTTCTATGGTGTAAAAGATAATCTCACAGCGTAGAAGGTAGGCACTTAAGTACCTCGACCACATTCCTCAAAATCGTCTTAGTCGCTTGTGCGTCGTGTACCATTTGACCATCGACATCTACAGCAGCAAGACTTGATCGCTTCAAGCTTGGTGTGGCATTTCAGTGTCAATACACACCACCACGAGGCGAGTAGGCGCTACTGGTTCACAAAGTTTAGTTCTGAATACGTGCTATTCCATACGTGAAAAAGAGCCAACGTGCATCCAGTTGCTAGCATTGTACAACTGAAACATGTGCAGAATTTGCTATCTGGTTCAAACGTCCAAACTGATAACTGCATAGTTCCTTTGCCAAGTATTCATTGTGCCGAGTCATTGTGAACATTTTGTTACACCGCAGACACAAATGTTCCACTGACCCGTCAAGGTTTGAAGTTGAAATGACACCCCACGAACCTAGTTTTCCCGGCACAAACTCCTAAGCATTAAGATTCCACTGGACGTCAGGAGCCGGTCCGGGTCGAGTTGGTGATCTTATCATCATCATCGCGACGATCAGATCAGCTCTGAACATGTGTCATTCTACACATGAAAAGCAGCCACCGTGCATCCTGTGGCACCCAATGCAGAACTGCAGCGTATGTGACATAAGATAAAACTGTGATCCAAATGCTCGTCAGCCGGGCTTCAGCTGCTTGCTTTCGTTATATTTTCTTCGATAGCGACTGTAGTGAGAACTGGAGGCGAAGATTGCCCAGTTGTGCTAAATTGTTAGAATACTGTGCTTCTTTGAAAGGTATATAAACCCAACGCGCGCGGATACAGCGCCATCATTGAACTGTGGATCATCTTATTAGTTCTGAGATTGTTCTCAAAAGCATATCCTATTATAATGTGCGTCCCATTCCAATACGTGCATGCGTCTTCTCACATCTTGAAGTGTCTTGGCCCTCGTATCAAGTAGCGCGCCATGTCCAAGAATCGAGTGTTGCGGTCCACTAATGGTGAACTCGGTTTGACCATTACATGATATACTAGTCGACTCTCTACTTCTACAATAGCAATACTTATTAATTCCGAACCTTCTATGGTGTAAAAGATAATCTCACAGCGTAGAAGGTAGGCACTTAAGTACCTCGACCACATTCCTCAAAATCGTCTTAGTCGCTTGTGCTAAATATTTTTAGAATCGAGTATTATAATCGAGTACCAGTGAACTCGATTTGACCATCGAATCGTGTACCATTTGACCATCGACATCTACAGCAGCAAGACTTGATCGCTTCAAGCTTGGTGTGGCATTTCAGTGTCAATACACACCACCACGAGGCGAGTAGGCGCAGACGTACTGGTTCACAAAGTTTAGTTCTGAATACGTGCTATTCCATACGTGAAAAAGAGCCAACGTGCATCCAGTTGCTAGCATTGTACAACTGAAACATGTGCAGAATTTGCTATCTGGTTCAAACGTCCAAACTGATAACTGCATAGTTCCTTTGCCAAGTATTCATTGTGCCGAGTCATTGTGAACATTTTGTTACACCGCAGACACAAATGTTCCACTGACCCGTCAAGGTTTGAAGTTGAAATGACACCCCACGAACCTAGTTTTCCCGGCACAAACTCCTAAGCATCAAGATTCCACTGGACGTCAGGAGCCGGTCCGGGTCGAGTTGGTGATCTTATCATCATCATCGCGACGATCAGATCAGCTCTGAACATGTGTCATTCTACACATGAAAAGCAGCCACCTTGCATCCTGTGGCTCCCAATGCAGAACTGCAGCGTATGTGACATAATATAAAACTGTGATCCAAATGCTCTGCAGCCGGGCTTCAGCTGCTTGCTTTCGTTATATTTTCTTCGATAGCGACTGTAGTGAGAACTGGAGGCGAAGATGGCCCAGTTGTGCTAAATTGGTAGAATACTGTGCTTCTTTGAAAGGTATATAAACCCAACGAGCGCGGATACAGCGCCATCATTAAACTGTGGATCATCTTATTAGTTCTGAGATTGTTCTCAAAAGCATATCCTATTATAATGTGCGTCCCATTCCAATACGTGCATGCGTCTTCTCACATCTTGAAGTGTCTTGGCCCTCGTATCAAGTAGCGCGCCATGTCCAAGAATCGAGTGTTGTGATCGACTAATGGTTAACTCTGTTTGACCATTACATGATATAGCAGTTGACTCTCTACTTCTACAACAGCAATACTTATTAATTCCGAACCTTCTATGGTGTAAAAGATAATCTCACAGCGTAGAAGGTAGGCACTTAAGTACCTCGACCACATTCCTCAAAATCGTCTTAGTCGCTTGTGCTCAATATTTTTAGAATCGAGTATTATAATCGAGTACCAGTGAACTCGATTTGACCATCGAATCGTGTACCATTTGACCATCGACATCTACAGCAGCAAGACTTGATCGCTTCAAGCTTGGTGTGGCATTTCAGTGTCAATACACACCACCACGAGGCGAGTAGGCGCAGACGTACTGGTTCACAATGTTTAGTTCTGAATACGTGCTATTCCACACGTGAAAAAGAGCCAACGTGCATCCAGTTGCTAGCAATGTAAACTGAAACATGTGCAGAATTTGCTATCTGGTTCAAACGTCCAAAATGATAACTGCACACTTCCTTTGCCAAGTATTCATTGTGCCGAGTCATTGTGAACATTTTGTTACACCGCAGACACAAATGTTCCACTGACCCGTCAAGGTTTGATGTAGAAATGACACCCCACGAACCTAGTTTTCCCGGTACAAACTCCTGAGCATCAAGATTCCACTGGATGTCAGGAGCCGGTCCGGGTCGAGTTGGTGATCTTATCATCATCATCGCTTTTCCCGGTTGGTTTTCCATCTCCAATGGTTAGCCCATGGTCCACAAGGTCAGCGGCGTAAGCACATGTGGGCGAAGGGCTATCTCTAGGTTGTTAAAAAATGGATCGACCCAGGGACTAATCAAAGTAGACGCCGCTGGTGGCGAGAATGACAACAGAGGTCGATAACCCATGACCCAAATGCTCTGCGGCGTAAAGAGATGTAAGCGGAAGGCTTTTGCTGCTTACCTTTTTATCGTTTTCTTCGACGGTGGATGTCGCGAGAGCGAGCAGGGATGGCGACGCCTTTGATTTGCGTTGTCACAATGCGTCGCCGAAGGCTTCTCTTCCATAAGGTCCATGATCAAAGAGTTCCGAAATTAAAATTTATATACCTCCATGTCGATGTGCACTGTCTATGCGATACTGTGGCGACACCGTTATGTTGTCTCGACAGAATGCTTTGCCGAAAACTTCTATTCCAAATGTTTCACGATTAAGAAGTTACAGAAACAAAGTAGCCTCATGTCGGTGTGTACTTTCTATGCGATACTGTGGCAACACCATTATTTTATTTGGATAGCAAGCTTAACTGGATGCTTCTCTTCTGAATAGTGCACGATTAGAGAATACCACAGCAATATTATTTTGTTAATTCGAAACCTGCTTAAAAAGATCTCATAGATCCAGTCACTGAACTGAACAAATTTGCTAGCTCTGAGGTAATTCTCCAGACCGTTTTCTATTGAAAAGCGGGCATCCTAATAAATTTCATTAAATCATTTTTGGTCATCTTAGAGCGTTTTAGTCGGCCGCCACGTCTTGCGCCGTAATTCCCGAGAATCGAGTGGTTCAAGTGCTTGAAGAACACTTAGCAGACTGTCCGAGTCAAATGTCCATAATGACGACTGCATGCTTCCTTTCTTAGTTATTGGGAACATTTTGTCACACCGCACTCACAAAATGTTAAAAGTAGGAATTGTTTTGTGGGTACAAACTTCTGGCATTAATATTCTATTAGTGTTCCGGAGTCGATTACGGTATGTGTGGTGATGGTCTTATATTTATCGTCGCTTTCATGTGTTGTCTCAGTTTCCAATGGATAGTCAATGGTCTGTGGCATAAGCCTCTGTAGAGAAGAAGACCCTTCGGTAGTATATTAATAGATGGATAGATCCATCGACGGATATTATTTTTTTCTTCTTAATGGCACAGAATATTTGTTTTCTCTATATCTAGTGTGGTGTAATACATTTCAGTGCCAACATCGTACACGCGCCATTTCTCACATTAAAATGAGCCACCGTGCATCCTGTAAGTCACACCCACAGTTGCTGACATACAGCGCATGTATCGATCACTGATTTGTAATTATAATTTGTTAATGTGACTTGGTAATGCTCCAGACTTTCTTATTGAAATGTTGTCCGTTCCGGTAAATTCCAATAAATCATTTTTGACATCTTAGAGCGTCTTAGTCGCCCTTGTCAAGTCGCGCGGTAATTCCGGAGAATCAAGTGTTGTTATTGTGGACTGGTGAACTCTGTTTTACTATAGTATAGAATAGTATACCTCTCTACCATCAATATCTACAGCAGTAAAACTTGTTAACTCCAAGCCTGCTGTGGTGTAACACATTTCGGTGTCAATAGCGTACACACCACCGCAAGGAGAGAAGGCACGAACGAACCCGTTGACGACGATCAGCCCTGGACATGTGTCATTCTACACATGAAAAGCAGCCACCGTGCATCCTGTGGCTCCCAATGCAGAACTGCAGCGTATGTGACATAATATAAAACTGTGATCCAAATGCTCTGCTGCCGGGCTTCAGTCTTTCGTTATATTTTCCTCGATAACGACTGTAGTGAGAACTGGAGGCGAAGATGGCCCAGTTGTGCTGAATTGGTAGAATGCTGTGCTTCTTTGAAAGGTATATAAACCCAACGCGCGCGGATACAGCGCCATCATTAAACTGTGGATCATCTCATTAGTTCTGAGATTGTTCTCAAAAGCATATCCTATTATAATGTGCGTCCCATTCCAATACGTGCATGCGTCTTCTCACATCTTGAAGTGTCTTGGCCCTCGTATCAAGTAGCGCGCCATGTCCTAGAATCGAGTGTTGTGGTCCACTAATGGTGAACTCGGTTTGACCATTACATGATATACCAGTCGACTCTCTACTTCTACAACAGCAATACTTATTAATTCCGAACCTTCTATGGTGTAAAAGATAATCTCGGTACTTAAGGTAAGGTAGGCACTTAAGTACCTCGACCACATTCCTCAAAATCGTCTTAGTCGCTTGTGCTAAATATTTTTAGAATCGAGTATTAAAATCGAGTACCAGTGAACTCGATTTGAACATCGAATCGTGTACCATTTGACCATTGACATCTACAGCAGCAAGACTTGATCGCTTCAAGCTTGGTGTGGCATTTCAGTGTCAATACACACCACCACGAGGCGAGTAGGCGCAGACGTACTGGTTCACAAAGTTTAGTTCTGAATACGTGCTATTCCACAGGTAAGCCAGAGCCAACGTGCATCCAGTTGCTAGCAATGTACAACTGAAACATGTGCAGAATTTGCTATCTGGTTCAAACGTCCAAAATGATAACTGCATACTTCCTTTGCCAAGTATTCATTGTGCCGAGTCATTGTGAACATTTTGTTACACCGCAGACACAAATGTTCCACTGACCCGTCAAGGTTTGAAGTTGAAATGACACCCCACGAACCTAGTTTTCCCGGCACAAACTCCTAAGCATTAAGATTCCACTGGACGTCAGGAGCCGGTCCGGGTCGAGTTGGTGATCTTATCATCATCATCGCGACGATCAGATCAGCTCTGAACATGTGTCATTCTACACATGAAAAGCAGCCACCGTGCATCCTGTGGCACCCAATGTAGAACTGCAGCGTATGTGACATAAGATAAAACTGTGATCCAAATGCTCGTCAGCCGGGCTTCAGCTGCTTGCTTTCGTTATATTTTCTTCGATAGCGACTGTAGTGAGAACTGGAGGCGAAGATTGCCCAGTTGTGCTAAATTGTTAGAATACTGTGCTTCTTTGAAAGGTATATAAACCCAACGCGCGCGGATACAGCGCCATCATTGAACTGTGGATCATCTTATTAGTTCTGAGATTGTTCTCAAAAGCATATCCTATTATAATGTGCGTCCCATTCCAATACGTGCATGCGTCTTCTCACATCTTGAAGTGTCTTGGCCCTCGTATCAAGTAGCGCGCCATGTCCAAGAATCGAGTGTTGTGGTCCACTAATGGTGAACTCGGTTTGACCATTACATGATATACCAGTCGACTCTCTACTTCTACAACAGCAATACTTATTAATTCCGAACCTTCTATGGTGTAAAAGATAATCTCGGTACTTAAGGTAAGGTAGGCACTTAAGTACCTCGACCACATTCCTCAAAATCGTCTTAGTCGCTTGTGCTAAATATTTTTAGAATCGAGTATTAAAATCGAGTACCAGTGAACTCGATTTGAACATCGAATCGTGTACCATTTGACCATTGACATCTACAGCAGCAAGACTTGATCGCTTCAAGCTTGGTGTGGCATTTCAGTGTCAATACACACCACCACGAGGCGAGTAGGCGCAGACGTACTGGTTCACAAAGTTTAGTTCTGAATACGTGCTATTCCACAGGTAAGCCAGAGCCAACGTGCATCCAGTTGCTAGCAATGTACAACTGAAACATGTGCAGAATTTGCTATCTGGTTCAAACGTCCAAAATGATAACTGCATACTTCCTTTGCCAAGTATTCATTGTGCCGAGTCATTGTGAACATTTTGTTACACCGCAGACACAAATGTTCCACTGACCCGTCAAGGTTTGAAGTTGAAATGACACCCCACGAACCTAGTTTTCCCGGCACAAACTCCTAAGCATTAAGATTCCACTGGACGTCAGGAGCCGGTCCGGGTCGAGTTGGTGATCTTATCATCATCATCGCGACGATCAGATCAGCTCTGAACATGTGTCATTCTACACATGAAAAGCAGCCACCGTGCATCCTGTGGCACCCAATGTAGAACTGCAGCGTATGTGACATAAGATAAAACTGTGATCCAAATGCTCGTCAGCCGGGCTTCAGCTGCTTGCTTTCGTTATATTTTCTTCGATAGCGACTGTAGTGAGAACTGGAGGCGAAGATTGCCCAGTTGTGCTAAATTGTTAGAATACTGTGCTTCTTTGAAAGGTATATAAACCCAACGCGCGCGGATACAGCGCCATCATTGAACTGTGGATCATCTTATTAGTTCTGAGATTGTTCTCAAAAGCATATCCTATTATAATGTGCGTCCCATTCCAATACGTGCATGCGTCTTCTCACATCTTGAAGTGTCTTGGCCCTCGTATCAAGTAGCGCGCCATGTCCAAGAATCGAGTGTTGTGGTCCACTAATGGTGAACTCGGTTTGACCATTACATGATATACCAGTCGACTCTCTACTTCTACAACAGCAATACTTATTAATTCCGAACCTTCTATGGTGTAAAAGATAATCTCACAGCGTAGAAGGTAGGCACTTAAGTACCTCGACCACATTCCTCAAAATCGTCTTAGTCGCTTGTGCTAAATATTTTTAGAATCGAGTATTATAATCGAGTACTAGTGAACTCGATTTGACCCTCGAATTGTGTACCATTTGACCATCGACATCTACAGCAGCAAGACTTGATCGCTTCAAGCTTGGTGTGGCATTTCAGTGTCAATACACACCACCACGAGGCGAGTAGGCGCAGACGTACTGGTTCACAATGTTTAGTTCTGAATACGTGCTATTCCACACGTGAAAAAGAGCCAACGTGCATCCAGTTGCTAGCAATGTAAACTGAAACATATGCAGAATTTGCTATCTGGTTCAAACGTCCAAAATGATAACTGCACACTTCCTTTGCCAAGTATTCATTGTGGCGAGTCATTGTGAAAATTTTGTTACACCGCAGACACAAATGTTCCACTGACCCGTCAAGGTTTGATGTAGAAATGACACCCCACGAACCTAATTTTCCCGGTACAAACTCCTGAGCATCAAGATTCCACTGGATGTCAGGAGCCGGTCCGGGTCGAGTTGGTGATCTTATCATCATCATCGCTTTTCCCGGTTGGTTTTCCATCTCCAAAGGTTAGCCCATGGTCCACAAGGTCAGCGGCGTAAGCACATGTGGGCGAAGGGCTATCTCTAGGTTGTTAAAAAATGGTTCGACCCAGGGACGTCAGTGGATGTCGCGAGAGCGAGCAGGGATGGCGACGCCTTTGATTTGCGTTGTCACAATGCGTCGCCGAAGGCTTCTCTTCCATAAGGTCCATGATCAAAGAGTTCTGAAATTAAAATTTAAATACCTCCATGTCGATGTGCACTTTCTATGCGATACTGTGGCGACACCGTTATGTTGTCTCGACAGAATGCTTTGCCGAAAACTTATATTCCAAATGTTTCACGATTAAGAAGTTACAGAAACAAAGTGGCCTCATGTCGGTGTGTACTTTCTATGCGATACTGTGGCAACACCATTATTTTATTTGGATAGCAAGCTTAACTGGATGCTTCTCTTCTGAATAGTGCACGATTAGAGAATACCACAGCAATATTATTTTGTTAATTCGAAACCTGCTCAAAAAGATCTCATAGATCCAGTCACTGAACTGAACAAATTTGCTAGCTCTGAGGTAATTCTCCAGACCGTTTTCTATTGAAAAGCGGGCATCCTAATAAATTTCATTAAATCATTTTTGGTCATCTTAGAGCGTTTTAGTCGGCCGCCACGTCTTGCGCCGTAATTCCCGAGAATCGAGTGGTTCAAGTGCTTGAAGAACACTTAGCAGACTGTCCGAGTCAAATGTCCATAATGACGACTGCATGCTTCCTTTCTAAGTTATTGGGAACATTTTGTCACACCGCACTCACAAAATGTTAAAAGTAGGAATTGTTTTGTGGGTACAAACTTCTGGCATTAATATTCTATTAGTCTTCCGGAGTCGATTACGGTATGTGTGGTGATGGTCTTATATTTATCGTCGCTTTCATGTGTTGTCTCAGTTTCCAATGGATAGTCAATGGTCTGTGGCATAAGCCTCTGTAGAGAAGACCCTTCGGTAGTATATTAATAGATGGATAGATCCATCGACGGATATTATTTTTTTCTTCTTAATGGCACAGAATATTTGTTTTCTCCATATCTAGTGTGGTGTAATACATTTCAGTGCCAACATCGTACACGCGCCATTTCTCACATGAAAATGAGCCACCGTGCATCCTGTAAGTCACACCCACAGTTGCTGACATACAGCGCATGTATCGATCACTGATTTGTAATTATAATTTGTTAATGTGACTTGGTAATGCTCCAGACTTTCTTATTGAAATGTTGTCCGTTCCGGTAAATTCCAATAAATCATTTTTGACATCTTAGAGCGTCTTAGTCGCCCTTGTCAAGTCGCGCGGTAATTCCGGAGAATCAAGTGTTGTTATTGTGGACTGGTGAACTCTGTTTTACTATAGTATAGAATAGTATACCTCTCTACCATCAATATCTACAGCAGTAAAACTTGTCAACTCCAAGCCTGCTGTGGTGTAACACATTTCGGTGTCAATAGCGTACACACCACCGCAAGGAGAGAAGGCACGAACGAACCCGTTGACGACGATCAGCCCTGGACATGTGTCATTCTACACATGAAAAGCAGCCACCGTGCATCCTGTGGCTCCCAATGCAGAACTGCAGCGTATGTGACATAATATAAAACTGTGATCCAAATGCTCTGCAGCCGGGCTTCAGCTGCTTGCTTTCGTTATATTTTCTTCGATAGCGACTGTAGTGAGAACTGGAGGCGAAGATGGCCCAGTTGTGCTGAATTGGTAGAATGCTGTGCTTTTTTGAAAGGTATATAAACCCAACGCGCGCGGATACAGCGCCATCATTGAACTGTGGATCATCTTATTAGTTCTGAGATTGTTCTCAAAAGCATATCCTATTATAATGTGCGTCCCATCCCAATACGTGCATGCGTCTTCTCACATCTTGAAGTGTCTTGGCCCTCGTATCAAGTAGCGCGCCATGTCCAAGAATCGAGTGTTGTGGTCCACTAATGGTGAACTCGGTTTGACCATTACATGATATACCAGTCGACTCTCTACTTCTACAACAGCAATACTTATTAATTCCGAACCTTCTATGGTGTAAAAGATAATCTCACAGCGTAGAAGGTAGGCACTTAAGTACCTCGACCGCATTCCTCAAAATCGTCTTAGTCGCTTGTCCTAAATATTTTTAGAATCGAGTATTATAATCGAGTACCAGTGAACTTGATTTGACCATCGAATCGTATACCATTTGACCATCGACATCTACAGCAGCAAGACTTGATCGCTTCAAGCTTGGTGTGGCATTTCAGTGTCAATACACACCACCACGAGGCGAGTAGGCGCAGACGTACTGGTTCACAAAGTTTAGTTCTGAATACGTGCTATTCCACACGTGAAAAAGAGCCAACGTGCATCCAGTTGCTAGCAATGTAAACTGAAACATGTGCAGAATTTGCTATCTGGTTCAAACGTCCAAAATGATAACTGCACACTTCCTTTGCCAAGTATTCATTGTGCCGAGTCATTGTGAACATTTTGTTACACCGCAGACACAAATGTTCCACTGACCCGTCAAGGTTTGATGTAGAAATGACACCCCACGAACCTAGTTTTCCCGGCACAAACTCCTGAGCATCAAGATTCCACTGGATGTCAGGAGCCGGTCCGGGTCGAGTTGGTGATCTTATCATCATCATCATCGCTTTTCCCGGTTGGTTTTCCATCTCCAAAGGTTAGACCATGGTCCACATGGTCTGCGGCGTAAGCACATGTGGGCGAAGGGCTATCTCTAGGTTGTTAAATAATGGATCGACCCAGGGACTAATCAAAGTAGACGCCGCTGGTGGCGAGAATGACAACAGAGGTCGATAACCCATGACCCAAATGCTCTGCAGCGTAAAGAGATGTGAGCGGAAGGCTTTTGCTGCTTACCTTTGTATCGTTTTCTTCGACGGTGGCTGTCGCGAGAGCGAGCAGGGATGGCGACGCCTTTGATTTGCGTTGTCACAATGCGTCGCCGAAGGCTTCTCTTCCATAAGGTCCATGATCAAAGAGTTCCGAAATTAAAATTTATATACCTCCATGTCGATGTGCACTGTCTATGCGGTACTGTGGCGACACCGTTATGTTGTCTCGACAGAATGCTTTGCCGAAAGCTTCTATTCCAAATGTTTCACGATTAAGAAGTTACAGAAACAAAGTGGCCTCATGCCGGTGTGTACTTTCTATGCGATACTGTGGCAACACCATTATTTTATCTGGATAGCATGCTTAACTGGATGCTTCTCTTCTGAATAGTGCACGGTTAGAGAATACAACAGCAATATTATTTTGTTAATTCGAAACCTGCTTAAAAAGATCTCATAGATCCAGTCACTGAACTGAACAAATTTGCTAGCTCTGAGTTAATTCTCCAGAGCGTTTTCTATTGAAAAGCGGGCATCCTAATAAATTTCATTAAATCATTTTTGGTCATCTCTTAGCGTCTTGGTCGGCCGCCACGTCTTGCGCCGTAATTCCCGAGAATCGAGTGGTTCAAGTGCTTGAATAACATTTAGCAAAATGTCCATAATGACGACTGCATGCTTTCTTTCTGAGTTATTGGGAACATTTTGTCACACCGCACTCACAAAATGTTAAAAGCAGGAATTGTTTTGTGGGTACAAACTTCTGGCATTAATATTTTATTTGTCTTCCGGAGTCGATTACGGTAGGTGTGGGGATGGTCTTATATTTATCGTTGCTTTCATCTGTTGTCTCAGTTTCCACTGCATAGTCAATGGTCTGTGGCATAAGCCTGTAGAGAAGACCCTTCGGTAGTATATTAATAGATGGATAGATCCATCGACGGATATTAATTTTTTTCTTCGGAATGGCACAGAATATTTATTTTCTCCATATCTAGTGTGGTGTAATACATTTCAGTGCCAACATCGTACACGCGCCATTTCTCACATGAAAATGAGCCACCGTGCATCCTGTGAGTCACACCCACAGTTGCTGACATACAGCGCATGTATCGATCACTGATTTGTAATTATAATTTGTTAATGTGACTTGGTAATGCTCCAGACTTTCTTATTGAAATGTTGTCCGTTACGGTAAATTCCAATAAATCATTTTTGACATCTTAGAGCGTCTTAGTCGCCCTTGTCAAGTCGCGCGGTAATTCCGGAGAATCGAGTGTTGTAATTGTGGACTGGTGACCTCTGTTTTACTATAGTAAAGAATAGTATACCTCTCTACCATCAATATCTACAGCAGTAAAACTTGTTAACTCCAAGCCTGCTGTGGTGTAACACACTTCGGTGTCAATAGCGTACACACCACCGCAAAGAGAGTAGGCACGAACGAACCCGTTGACGACGATCAGCCCTGGACATGTGTCATTCTACACATGAAAAGCAGCCACCGTGCATCCTGTGGCTCCCAATGCAGAACTGCAGCGTATGTGACATAATATAAAACTGTGATCCAAATGCTCTGCAGCCGGGCTTCAGCTGCTTGCTTTCGTTAGATTTTCTTCGAAAGCGACTGTAGTGAGAACTGGAGGCGAAGATGGCCCAGTTGTGCTGAATTGGCAGAATGCTGTGCTTCTTTGAAAGGTATATAAACCCAACGCGCGCGGATACAGCGCCATCATTAAACTGTGGATCATCTTATTAGTTCTGAGATTGTTCTCAAAAGCATATCCTATTATAATGTGCGTCCCATTCCAATACGTGCATGCGTCTTCTCACATCTTGAAGTGTCTTGGCCCTCGTATCAAGTAGCGCGCCATGTCCAAGAATCGAGTGTTGTGGTCCACTAATGGTGAACTCGGTTTGACCATTACATGATATACCAGTCGACTCTCTACTTCTACAACAGCAATACTTATTAATTCCGAACCTTCTATGGTGTAAAAGATAATCTCAACAACGTAGAAGGTAGGCACTTAAGTACCTCGACCGCATTCCTCATAATCGTCTTAGTCGCTTGTGCTAAATATTTTTAGAATCGAGTATTATAATCGAGTACCAGTGAACTCGATTTGAACATCGAATCGTGTACCATTTGACCATTGACATCTACAGCAGCAAGACTTGATCGCTTCAAGCTTGGTGTGGCATTTCAGTGTCAATACACACCACCACGAGGCGAGTAGGCGCAGACGTACTGGTTCACAAAGTTTAGTTCTGAATACGTGCTATTCCACAGGTAAGCCAGAGCCAACGTGCATCCAGTTGCTAGCAATGTACAACTGAAACATGTGCAGAATTTGCTATCTGGTTCAAACGTCCAAAATGATAACTGCATACTTCCTTTGCCAAGTATTCATTGTGCCGAGTCATTGTGAACATTTTGTTACACCGCAGACACAAATGTTCCACTGACCCGTCAAGGTTTGAAGTTGAAATGACACCCCACGAACCTAGTTTTCCCGGCACAAACTCCTAAGCATTAAGATTCCACTGGACGTCAGGAGCCGGTCCGGGTCGAGTTGGTGATCTTATCATCATCATCGCGACGATCAGATCAGCTCTGAACATGTGTCATTCTACACATGAAAAGCAGCCACCGTGCATCCTGTGGCACCCAATGCAGAACTGCAGCGTATGTGACATAAGATAAAACTGTGATCCAAATGCTCGTCAACCGGGCTTCAGCTGCTTGCTTTCGTTATATTTTCTTCGATAGCGACTGTAGTGAGAACTGGAGGCGAAGATTGCCCAGTGTGCTAAATTGGTAGAATACTGTGCTTCTTTGAAAGGTATATAAACCCAACGCGCGCGGATACAGCGCCATCATTGATCTGTGGATCATCTTATTAGTTCTGAGATTGTTCTCAAAAGCATATCCTATTATAATGTGCGTCCCATTCCAATACGTGCATGCGTCTTCTCACATCTTGAAGTGTCTTGGCCCTCGTATCAAGTAGCGCGCCATGTCCAAGAATCGAGTGTTGTGGTCCACTAATGGTGTACTCGGTTTGACCATTACATGATATACCAGTCGACTCTCTACTTCTACAACAGCAATACTTATTAATTCCGAACCTTCTATGGTGTAAAATATAATCTCACAGCGTAGAAGGTAGGCACTTAAGTACCTCGACCACATTCCTCAAAATCGTCTTAGTCGCTTGTACTAAATATTTTTAGAATCGAGTATTATAATCGAGTACCAGTGAACTTGATTTGACCATCGAATCGTGTACCATTTGACCATCGACATCTACAGCAGCAAGACTTGATCGCTTCAAGCTTGGTGTGGCATTTCAGTGTCAATACACACCACCACGAGGCGAGTAGGCGCAGACGTACTGGTTCACAATGTTTAGTTCTGAATACGTGCTATTCCACACGTGAAAAAGAGCCAACGTGCATCCAGTTGCTAGCAATGTAAACTGAAACATATGCAGAATTTGCTATCTGGTTCAAACGTCCAAAATGATAACTGCACACTTCCTTTGGCAAGTATTCATTGTGCCGAGTCATTGTGAAAATTTTGTTACACCGCAGACACAAATGTTCCACTGACCCGTCAAGGTTTGATGTAGAAATGACACCCCACGAACCTAGTTTTCCCGGTACAAACTCCTGAGCATCAAGATTCCACTGGATGTCAGGAGCCGGTCCGGGTCGAGTTGGTGATCTTATCATCATCATCGCTTTTCCCGGTTGGTTTTCCATCTCCAAAGGTTAGCCCATGGTCCACAAGGTCAGCGGCGTAAGCACATGTGGGCGAAGGGCTATCTCTAGGTTGTTAAAAAATGGATCGACCCAGGGACTAATCAAAGTAGACGCCGCTGGTAGCGAGACTGACAACAGAGGTCGATAACCCATGACCCAAATGCTCTGCGGCGTAAAGAGATGTGAGCGGAAGGCTTTTGCTGCTTACCTTTGTATCGTTTTCTTCGACGGTGGCTGTCGCGAGAGCGAGCAGGGATGGCGACGCCTTTGATTTGCGTTGTCACAATGCATCGCCGAAGGCTTCTCTTCCATAAGGTCCATGATCAAAGAGTTCCGAAATTAAAATTTATATACCTCCATGTCGATGTGCACTGTCTATGCGGTACTGTGGCGACACCGTTATGTTGTCTCGACAGAATGCTTTGCCGAAAGCTTCTATTCCAAATGTTTCACGATTAAGAAGTTACAGAAACAAAGTGGCCTCATGCCAGTGTGTACTTTCTATGCGATACTGTGGCAACACCATTATTTTATCTGGATAGCATGCTTAACTGGATGCTTCTCTTCTGAATAGTGCACGGTTAGAGAATACAACAGCAATATTAATTTGTTAATTCGAAACCTGCTTAAAAAGATCTCATAGATCCAGTCACTGAACTGAACAAATTTGCTAGCTCTGAGTTAATTCTCCAGAGCGTTTTCTATTGAAAAGCGGGCATCCTAATAAATTTCATTAAATCATTTTTGGTCATCTTAGAGCGTCTTGGTCGGCCGCCACGTCTTGCGCCGTAATTCCCGAGAATCGAGTGGTTCAAGTGCTTGAAGAACATTTAGCAAAATGTCCATAATGACGACTGCATGCTTCCTTTCTGAGTTATTGGGAACATTTTGTCACACCGCACTCACAAAATGTTAAAAGCAGGAATTGTTTTGTGGGTACAAACTTCTGGCATTAATATTTTATTTGTCTTCCGGAGTCGATTATGGTAGGTGTGGTGATGGTCTTATATTTATCGTTGCTTTCATCTGTTGTCTCAGTTTCCAATGCATAGTCAATGGTCTGTGGCATAAGCCTGTAGAGAAGACCCTTCGGTAGTATATTAATAGATGGATAGATCCATCGACGGATATTAATTTGTTTCTTCGGAATGGCACAGAATATTTATTTTCTCCATATCTAGTGTGGTGTAATACATTTCAGTGCCAACATCGTACACGCGCCATTTCTCACATGAAAATGAGCCACCGTGCATCCTGTAAGTCACACCCACAGTTGCTGACATACAGCGCATGTATCGATCACTGATTTGTAATTATAATTTGTTAATGTGACTTGTTAATGCTCCAGACTTTCTTATTGAAATGTTGTCCGTTCCGGTAAATTCCAATAAATCATTTTTGACATCTTAGAGCGTCTTAGTCGCCCTTGTCAAGTCGCGTGGTAATTCCGGAGAATCAAGTGTTGTTATTGTGGACTGGTGAACTCTGTTTTACTATAGTATAGAATAGTATACCTCTCGACCATCAATATCTACAGCAGTAAAACTTGTTAACTCCAAGCCTGCTGTGGTGTAACACATTTCGGTGTCAATAGCGTACACACCACCGCAAGGAGAGTAGGCACGAACGAACCCGTTGACGACGATCAGCCCTGGACATGTGTCATTCTACACATGAAAAGCAGCTACCGTGCATCCTGTGGCTCCCAATGCAGAACTGCAGCGTATGTGACATAATATAAAACTGTGATCCAAATGCTCTGCAGCCGGGCTTCAGTCTTTCGTTATATTTTCTTCGATAGCGACTGTAGTGAGAACTGGAGGCGAAGATGGCCCAGTTGTGCTGAATTGGTAGAATGCTGTGCTTCTTTGAAAGGTATATAAACCCAACGCGCGCGGATACAGCGCCATCATTGAACTGTGGATCATCTTATTAGTTCTGAGATTGTTCTCAAAAGCATATCCTATTATAATGTGCGTCCCATTCCAATACGTGCATGCGTCTTCTCACATCTTAAAGTGTCTTGGCCCTCGTATCAAGTAGCGCGCCATGTCCAAGAATCGAGTGTTGTGGTCCACTAATGGTGAACTCGGTTTGACCATTACATGATATACCAGGCGGCTCTCTACTTCTACAACAGCAATACTTATTAATTCCGAACCTTTTATGGTGTAAAAGATAATCTCAACAGCGTAGAAGGTAGGCACTTAAGTACCTCGACCACATTCCTTAAAATCGTCTTAGTCGCTTGTGCTAAATATTTTTAGAATCGAGTATTATAATAGAGTACCAGTGAACTCGATTTGACCATCGAATCGTGTACCATTTGACCATCGACATCTACAGCAGCAAGACTTGATTGCTTCAAGCTTGGTGTGGCATTTCAGTGTCAATACACACCACCACGAGGCGAGTAGGCGCAGACGTACTGGTTCACTAAGTTCAGCCCTGGATACGTGCTATTCCACACGTGAAAAAGAGCCATTGTGCATCCAGTTGCTAGCAATGCACAACTGAAACATGTGCAGAATTTGCTATCTGGTTCAACCGTCCGAAATGATGTCCATTTCATTTATAGTGTATATTCCATTTGAGAATGCTTTGCTTACTCTTTTCCTTTTGCGAGATATTCACACACAAATGTTCCAATCACCCATCACGATGGGATGCTGGAGTGATACCCCACAACAACAAACTCTTGGGCACCATTACTGTTCCTTTTTACTTCAGGAGCCGGTTCAGGTCGGTGCGGTAATCTTATAATCATCATCGATTTCCTTTTCTATTATGTTTCCCTTTCCAAGGGAAAGTTCGTTTCATATCCAATTTTCGTTAATTTGTTAATAGATGGATCGATCCATTGATTGAGATAAAGTCGACTACGCTGGTTTTCCGAGCTCAAATCTTACACTATTAAGAAGTTACAAAAATAAAGTTGATATGTCTCCATATCGCTGTGTACTTTCTGTACGATACTGTGACGACACCGTTATGTTGTCTCGATATTATGCATTGCCGAAAGCTTATCTTCTAAATGTTATATGGTTAGGAAATACAACAGCAATATTTGTAAATTTCAAACCTGCTGACAAAGATTTCATTGTAAAATCCAGTCACTGAACTAAACAATTTTGCTAGCTGTGAGATAATTCTCCAGAGGGATTTTTTGAATTTAATTCCCAATAAATTTCAATAAACCATTTTTGGACATCTTAGAGCATGTCCGTGACAAGTCTTGCGATGTAATTCTCGAGAATCGAGTGATTCAAGTGCTGACGAACACTTTCAGCAGACTGTCCGAATCAAATTTCCATAGTGACAACAGCATGCTTCCTTTCCGAGTTATTGGGTAACATTTTGTCACACCGCACTCACAAATGTTGAACGCTGGAATAACAATCCGTTAACTTTGTTTACTGGACACAAACTCCTGAGACATTCCATTCGTCTTCCGGAGGGAATTCAGGCCAGTGTGATGGTTTTATATTCATCGTCGCATTTATCTGTTACCGTTTTTCCAATGAATAGCCAATGGTCCACGACATAAGCCCCTGTAGAGAATTGCTTTCGCTAGTATATTACGAGTAATAAATGGATCGATCCATCGACGAATAATTTCTTTTCTTAAAAATTGCACAGAATATTTAAATGGCTATAGAAGACTTGATATTTCTATATGTAGCTTGACTGCATTTTTTCGCTTACTGAATGCTAGAACCACCTCTGGCCTTTTGGCGATTTTCTCGAAGGTGGCGAGGACTTGTAGCAATGGCTCACTTCGAAGATACGGGTACCGTTGTGCCGTTGTCTTCTTAGTATAATCCACCGGCGAAAGATTCTCACCAGAACAGTACATAATAAATAAAATGCAATAATAGAAATGAAATACCTTAATATCGGTGTGATATCGATCTCTGCTAATAATGCGATGTCGTACTCTTCGTGCTGTCCAGATTAAGATACTGAATCCATGGTATAAGAATGTAACTTTATAGGCACGTGCGTTTATTAAAATGTAGAGTTTATAATTACTTAAATGAATGTGTTTTATTAGGAAGTACTTCTCATTAGCGACTTATAATATCTTTAAAATGATCAAAGTCATTCATAATAGAATATTGTGAAATAAAAATGAATCAAGTAAAGTATGCTCAGGAATCCAATTTGGGACGACCCATTTAAGGTGAAATATCCTACAGCAAACTGAACAAAATTAGAGCTAATATTGTTTACTAGCTGAACCCCTTGTCATTACCCGTGGCATACATCAAACCTCGGATGCGACGACACCTTGCATGTTTTTGGAATTTTACAATTGAGTATGAAAATTCTCCCGATTTGTTGACATTTATTATTACTGCTCCGCTCTCCAGGGTAGTAGCGTGATTATATATAGCCTTCTTCGAGAAATTGGCTATCCAAAAAATAAAACATATATTCAATTCTAAACAGTAGTTCCTGAGATTAGCGCGTTCATACAAACAAACTCTTCAGCTTTATATTAGTATAGAGACGAGGTAGTCTTCTAGTCTCTTTCTTAGTGACGTGAAGCTTTCAACCTTATTGCGTTGCACTTTTATAACGAAACATTTCAAAGACATGGGTTCCAAATTAAAGTACGTGACCAACCTATAAATTCTCTTAATAAAGAAACACTAAAAATATGCCTATAACATTGATTGTCTCAGATTATATAACTTAAAATTATAGCTTGTGAACTTACGATTTCAATAATAATTCCACGCTCCAGTCTGTAGTTTTTAATTATCAATTATCTAGTTATGTTTTTTTTATACTAATGAGCCATCTGATATCCTGCCATATTTGTCAATAATTTAATGTTACGATTGTGTAATGCAATAAGTACATCTATTGCTAACCATAGATGTACTTATTAGGTGCCTTATACCTAATAAGTATTCGGCGGACTAAATATCATATTGCTCACCATTTTAAGTAACTTTAAATAAATTTATTGTGTAATTCAGGTGTGCTTGTTTGCCACCTTAATGGTATATAAATATACTAATAAGTTGGAAGAAAAAAACATTATAAATAAAATTTTTAACCTGGCGATCTGTCGTCTCTGACTACCCTGTCTGTATACAGCGTGAAGATAGTTAGAGTTTATAAATAAAATTAAAGATAAATGGATACTAAAAGATTCGATACTAGCTACATACACACGTAATATATATTGATAACTACTAACTAAATATTCTGTGAACTTCTGTGAAAGTAGGTAAAATCCCACTAACATTATAAACGCGAAAGTTTGTGAGTATGAAAATTTGTTACATTTTCACGCAAAATCTAGTGAATGGATTTAATGAAACTTTACAATAATATAGCTTACACATCAGAATAACACATAGGCTTCTTTTTATCCCGGGAACAAGTTCCTGTGGGAAATGGAACGGGAAAACTTTACCACGCATGCATAGCCGCGGGCGTCAATTAGTTTTAAAATAAATTATCGACTCTTACAGTTCGGTCAGTTACATAACATTACAGGAGTACAGTTTTATAAATGTACTAAAGGAGGACTATCGCTTAATGAAAACCTTTACATTCTTAAGAAACTAAATTAAACAAATAGGTAACATGTAAAATTATGTTTCACATGAAGTGATTTGATTCTTTATTTCTATAGTTAGGTACACTAATGTATTTTCTGATTTATTAATAAAATTGTTTTACAAACTGTAACCTTAGTATTTTACTTAATTCATTACCTACACATGTAATAATAGTTACGATTAGGTTACAGGATACAGGAAGATTCATAAAAATATCGCCGCTGTAGTGGTTTCATTGACAATATTAACTACATCTTGCTATATTTCGCCCTGTATCTCTCTCTCTCTGTGTCTCTTTCTCTGCCTTCCTCTTTCCAGCCTGAGTCTCAGATGGCTGCTGTGATTTGTTTCTTTTTCAGTTTGGTTTAAAACTACTGCCATCTCACTTTTCAATCTCTGGTTGCCTACGACAGGTACAACTAACTTGCAGGTTAGGTTGGGATCTCAGTAAGTACTACCACCCATTTCTATGTGTGTCGAGTGTTTCGAGAAGAAAAAAGGTACTACAACTTGGGGTCTACCACCTTCTATTAAAGCAATGTAATTTTATATCGGAATCGGACCGTGTTGTTATCCGTCAGGGTATATATAATATTTAAAATATAATAATAAAATTATTTTATTTTCTCTCACACAAAATTATAACAATAGGCATACTTAGTTTAGGTACACATCTGTATATAGAAAACTGAAAACAGAACTGTAATAGAATAGAATAGAATATAATAGAAAAACTTTATTGCTTTACTAAATATGAAATAAATATCCATCACGCCTTATCCCCGAAGGGGTGGCAGAGGCATATTATATGCCCACTTTTCACCGTGTGGATTCCTGTCCCACGTAATAGGTGGTGAGCCCATTGCCGTGTTGAAATAGACAGACGCAGGTTGTGGCTACCTGCTGTTGAAATTTTTTAAGCCGCCTATAAGGCCTTCAACCAGGCTTAACGACTGCCATTTTACTGGCAACCGGGACCAACGGCTTAACGTGCCTTCCGAAGCACGGAAATGCTCGTAAATGTAAATGCCACAAAGTGGTCACCCATCCGACGACCAGCCATAGTGAAAGTTGCGTACCTCAGTGATCGTTTACCGAACACTGAGACCGCGGGGCCACGAGCGCTTCTTCTAAATATGAAACAAAATGAAATTCTACTAAATATGAAACACTCGTATACAGAGATTACAGTTTTATAAATGTACAAAGGGCGGCCTTATCGCTAAAGAGCAATCTCTTACAGGCAACCTTTTCCTACTAATATCATGGCGAACGCCTCGTGTCCGATTCATACTGAAAGTTAAAGTACCTAATATTGCTTTAAAAGATAGTGGTAGTCAGACAGTAGTATGAAGTCACTGTCTAGAAGTTGTCTACAAGTCTACTATCAGTAGGTAAATGAACCGTTTATTGCTTCAGTAACAAACACCTTTAATCATCGTAGTAACTATCCTTGCTATCACTGCCTGTTGTTTGAGAATAAATTTAGTTACCCTTTAAAGTTTTATAACTTTATGCTTGAAGAGATAGGAGTAGTCCCCCTGACGTATGAAATCACCGTCTACAAGTTGTTAACAAGTCTACTATCAGTAAAGGAACCATTTATTGCTTCAGTAACAAACCCCTTTAATCGTCGCAGTAACTATCCTTGCTATCACTGCCTGTTGTTTGAGAATCAATTTAGATACCCTATAAAGGGAGAACAGTTTTATAACTTTATGGAAACACGTTATGTCGCTATCCTGAATTTGCTTCTGCTAGGCTGATAGCTACCCCGAGCCTATTCATTACCAACAAACTTACAAATATTTCCTCTTTATAATATTAGTATAGATATTATTTATTTATTTATTTATTACGCCTTAAATTTTGTGGCAGAGGCATATTATATGCCCACTTTTCACCATGTGTATTCCTGTACCATATAGATACCAAATACTAATACCTAAAATTTGTTTCACAATATTCAGAGGTCTGTCCAATTTGTTGCCATTTGTGATCTATTTATTGTAAAAATATTTTTTGCCAATCGATTGAGTGATTTCTGAGATTATGCAAATCTTGTTTAAAGTACCTGGTCTAAATTTTACAAAAAATCCAATTAGCAGAGACTTTATTTAAAAGGTATTATAAATCGATAATGATGACGTTAGTAAATCTCGTCCATTAAATTAATTATAATTTACAATAGATGAGTCTCATTATCGAAGTTTGTGCGTATAAAGCGTAGACTTGACACACCATTTAGCAGTATCGTCAAAACTCACTCAGGACAGTACGAAGAACAAAGTATCGCTGAAAAGTACAACACCGACATGGAGGTCAATCAATTTTATTTTTGTAACTTTTTGATCATGTACCTTATGGAAGAGAAGCCTTCAGCGACGCAATCGGACAACGCAAATCAACGATGTCGCCATCCCTGCTCGCCCTCGCCACAACCACTGTCGAAGAAAACTATACAAAAGCAAGCAGCAAAAGCCTTCCGCTCACATCTCTTTACGCCGCAGAGCATTTGGGTAATGGGTTATCGACCTCTGTTGTCATTCTCGCCACCAGCGGCGTCTACTTTGATCAGTCCCTGAGTCAATCCATATATTAACAACCTAGAGATTGCCCTTCGCCCACATGTGCTTACGCCGCAGTCCATGTGGACCATGGGTTATCCTTTGGAGATGGAAAACCAACCGGGAAAAGCGATGATGATGATAAGATCACCGCCTCGACCTGGACCGGCTCCTGACGTCCAGTGGAATCTTGATGCTCAGGACTTTGTGCCGGGAAAGCTTGGTTCGTGGGGTGTCACTACAACATCTAACCGTGACGGGTCATTGGAACATTTGTGTGTGCGAGGTGTGACAAAATGTTCACAATAACTCGGCACGCTGAATATCTTGCAAAGGAAGTATGCAGTTATCATTTTGGACGATTGAACCAAATAGCCTGCTACACGTGTTGCAATTCTGCATTGGGATCCACAGGATGCACGGAGGCTCCTTTTCATGTGTGGAATGGCACGTGTCCAGGGCTGAATGTGGTCGACGGGTACGTCCGTGCCTACTCCCCTCGCGGTGGTGTGTACCCTATTGACACCGAAATGTGTTACACCACAGCAGGCTTGGAGTTAACAAGTTTTGGTGTTGTGGATATAAAAGGTCGAGTGTTATACCATGCCATCGTAAAACCGAGTTCACCTGTACTCAATTTTAACACTCGATTCTCCGGAATCATAGCGCAAGACTTGGCACGGCCGACTAAAACGCTACAAGACGTCCAAAATGATCTGTGGCGCTTTATCGGAACGGACACCATATTAATAGGACACGCTCTGGAGAATGATCTCAGAGCTATCAAATTGACCCATAACTCAGTGATTGACACTTGCGCGCTGTATCCTCACGTCTGGGGTTTACCTTTCAGGAGATCTTTGCGATCACTTGCGGGAGAGATTCTCGGGCGCGAAATACAGCGTGGAAGTGTCGGCCATTCTGCGGTGGATGATGCGCGTACGGCAATGGCTTTGGTGCTGCAAAAATGTTCAAAAGAAAATTTTGCTTTTGAATTCGCTATGAGAGCCTCCTAATAAAAAACACCATCCTGACTGGAACGATCTAGACCTGATGAATTGATCCATAGTGCAGTGTCTAAAACTTGAACGCTCGTTGAAACGAAGTTTTACTGTGAGATTATCTTTGCAGTTACTTTTGGAAGAGACGCACATCAAACTGTGTGACATTCTGTTATAGTAATCAGAAAATTTCACGAAGAGAGAGCCGGAAACTCTTGAATAAACCAACATAAGCAGTTCTCCTGCAGCAATCTGTCATAACAGGCGCATCATAAACTATGGACTGATGATTTGAGTGCATAAAGTGATAGTTGGATAAAAATAACGATTGTTTAATATTAATATTGTTCTGTAAAATGTTTGTTTTTAAAAGTTCTTCAGAATGATAAAGTTATCACTGAAGGGGTGGTAGAGACATACTATACTCCCAATATTAAATTGTAAAATCGATAAATTTTTGAAGCAATTTTTATGCTAATTTTCACATATTTTTATTAAAAAATTATGTGAAATATCGATATTCTTTTACTACTTTGTATACAATGCCATATGATCGCCATTCTAGCCACATTTGATGTAATTCTTGAGTAATTTTAGCGTATTTAGCTAGAGTATAAAGTTAGGGTTTATTTTTAGTTTGTTAGAGTTATTGTGTTAACTTTAGTGATTACCGCATATAACTTTTGATTAAACTATTATTTAGTGTTGGTCTTAAAATAGGTATATTAATGTTACTAATTCTGTAGATAGTAATGACTGTTAATCGTAGTGATTGCCATATTAGCCTAAAGCTTTAGAAACATACAATGTAACTGTTGTACAGTGTTAGAATTTCTTGACTATCTTTATAAAGTAAGTTATAGAGATATTAATTCTGTAAATAATTATGATCGCCAAATTTGCATGTAGCTATAATTTAAACATAACTCTTGTATAGTTTTAACGTCTGGAGTACATAGGGTTAGCGTTATTTATTTATTTTTTTGCTATAGTATGATTGTTTATTTTTTTGATCGCCATTAGACACAATCACATGATAATGTTAATAAAGTAAGTTAGAATTATTATATATTTAAATAGGTAATATATTTACCTAACTGTTGACTATTTACAACGCAATTTTAGCATGTATTCTGACTTACAATTAAAGTTACTATTGATAATAGAAGGTACTTGGATAATAATCTAAGTTAATTAATCGGTAATAAAATTATTCTTAAATATATTCTACCGAAATTAAAAATACTTTTTTTTTTATTTTATTTTGGTCCCTATCCTACAAAGAACTATTTCATGTGTTTGATTTCAATGTAGATACTGTGCATATTGTTGAAATCCAGCACATGTACCGACAATCAGAATCAGAGTTACAAAATACGAAGCGCGGTTGGTGACACGAAACCCTTTGCGTTGACCACCGACATGCCTTAGTCTGATATATAAGAATATTAACAGTCTCAAAGTTGATCATGTATGCCGATAACGTGGCGCTGATAGACTGATTATGCACAAGGTACATCATATCGTAGAATTTTGGTGCATGATGTAAAAAACCTTGACCAATAGATTTTGATAGCAAATCTGCGAACATGTCTACGCACATACAGGTTTGTTTCTTTTTTTTTCTTTTTTTTTTAGGGATTTCTATTCTAAACAGAAAATGTCAACCCCATTGTCCCCTTACTACTATTTTATATAAAGACAGAGTCACTGCGGGGGTTTCTTGACTATCCGAGCCAGGCATCTAGCTATTTCTGATGTTGGTTTTGCTAGGATACTTTGTGTAATTCTAACGTCTTAAAGATTCATGTCAAATTTCTCCTTTAGTGACTCTCTTTCCCTTTGAGTCTGGGTAGATTCCATCAAACCTGTTTAACCGCATACTCAGCGGGCAGATACCAAACCAATGGAGAATGAGTATTATTACTCCAGTTTTCAAAGGTAAGGGGTCAGTGCAGGAGTGCGGGAGCTACCGCGGTATAAAGGTGATGTCCCACACCATGAAGATCTTCGAGAGGATTATAGACTCTCGGATCCGGCAGAAGTGTACTCTCTCGGAGTATCAATATGGGTTTCGCCCTGGTCATGGGAGCACGGACCCTGTTTTTGCCCTGAGGGTTGTCGCAGAGAAATACAGGTCGAAGAACACGCCTCTGCACTGTTTGTTTCTAGACATGCAGAAGGCCTTCGACTGTGTTCCTCGTGCGATGATCTGGTGGGCACTGCGGTCCAAAGGGGTTCCAGAGGTCTATATTGACACTATCCGGGACATGTATTGTGACTCCGATTCAATGGTTCGGACTGCTGTTGGCGACACGAAACCCTTCCCCATCACCGTCGGGGTACACCAGGGTTCGGTCCTTAGTCCGTTTCTGTTCAGTGTAATATTAGACGAATTGTCGGACAGCATCAGAAACTCGCATGAGCAGCCTCCATGGTTGCTCATGTATGCTGACGATATTGCGCTGGCAGACGCGGACAGGGGCAGATTGGTGCGACGTGTAAAGTCGTGGAAGGAGACGCTTGAGAACGGCGGTCTGAAACTAAATGTGGCGAAGACCGAGTACTTGGCACTAAACTCGACAGATCCCACATCCGTCCGCATAGGCGGTGATTTGGTCGAGCGCACGGACCAGGTCAATACCTGGGATCTGTTTTTCACACGTCCAGTGACATCGATTGCGATGTCAAGTCACGCATTGCTGCCGCGTGGGCCAAATGGCGGGAGATGACCGGTGTCATTTGTGACCCTAAAATGCCGATCCGTTTGAAGGGACAGGTCTACAAAATCATTATTAGACCTGTCCTTTTACATGGCAGTGAGACGTGGCCGATATTGGAGCGATACAAGCAGGAGCTGCGTGTCACGGAAATGAAGATGCTGCGGTGGATGTGTGGGGTCACGCGGATGGACCGCGTGAGAAACTCTCGCATCCGCGGCAGCCTTCACGTCCGTGACATTGCAGACAAGTTGCAAGAGTGTCGCCTTCGTTGGTATGGTCACGTCTTGCGGCAACCGCCGGGCTACGTAGGTAACAAATGTCTGGCCATGTCAGCCCCGCCGGGTCCCGGTAAGAGGGGAAGACCCAAGAAGTGCTGGCTTGACGTCGTAAGGGATGACCTGCGTGCCAATGGTCTCACTACAGGGGATGCCGACGACCGTGCGAAGTGGAGGAGAAAATGTAGGAAAGCGGATCCCGGGCGTCGCGAGACGCAACTGGGACAGACGCTCGGATGATGATGATGATGGACATTCCATCAAAACATGTGTGACGTCTTCCTCAACTCCACATATGGTACAATTGAGGGTTTCCGATATTTTCATTAAATGTGCATACTTGTTTGTTGGAATGTGTCCAGACCTAAGCCTTAGGAATGCTTTAATTTTATTTCTATTTAGCTTACATTCTAAGAACCATGGTATACGAAGTGGCTCAGGCTGTACCGCGTTGTACCAGATGCCCTTCTCTTTGGAAATTTCACTAAAATGTATTTTCCAATTGTTAAAATTTTTAGTCTTGAATATGGTTAATATTTCCGAATAGTCAGGTAAGATATGAATTTCTGTCCTTTGATTACGTCCAAGTTTTGCCATCCTGTCTGCCTGTCTATACAAAAGAAAAGAAACAGAAAATGTCATTGATATTCGAGTTCTATAACTCGAATATCAATGAATAACGGAATCACGTGAACTGCGTGAGTTAGGAGCACACGCACCCACGTGAGCCTTCACGTCCGTGACATTACAGATAGGTAGGTGCACAACGGAGCGTAGCCGCGCGCACACCATTAAAAGTAAAATTTTTTTTTTGGGAAAATCCTGATACATTTAACTTTATTATGCTCAACGGAGCCTGCCCAGCTTTATTTGACCCAGCGGGGCATGCCTGCGTCATAGGCAATATGCTTTCCAATGATCTCACAATAGAAAAAATCAAGAGAAGCGAACTCATAATAGCAGGGAAGCTGACCGCGGATTTTGAAGAGAGAGCTTTGGATGTTACCAGGAATATCCTGGATGATGATGAAATTAATGAGGGGTAATTGAAATTATATCTTATATTACACTAACTGTGCTTCTGGCTCTTCCGTGACACACTTCGAACTCTCCCGTTGCTCCCAATCCATAGAAACTTTAACCCCCTTTTTACACCCTTAAGAAAATTCGGAAAATCCTGAAACACGAGTTATATTTTTAATATGTTTGCTAAATTGAAGACAAATAAATGCACGCTGGCTACATCTTCTAAACGTTGTCAAAATGCCATTTAGTCAAATCCAACTTCAAGAGGTTCTCTTAGGTACCAATGACTTGTCAGCGTGGTCTTTGATTTTAGCCTATTCCAAATGAAACAAACCAGTCTTGCGCGGGCGGTGGTTGCGTACGTACGTCGCATAGCAGCACGTAGTTGAACGTCGCGTTTTACAACTACCCGCACTAAGTCAAAACAAACAAAAAAAAACATTATTTTGTTCTAAAATGAGTGAAAGTGAGGAGGACGAAAATAATAAAGATAGTAATAACAATAGTGA
Organism: Thumatha senex; assembly: GCA_948477245.1. Lineage (NCBI taxonomy): Eukaryota > Metazoa > Arthropoda > Insecta > Lepidoptera > Erebidae > Thumatha > Thumatha senex. The sequence continues at coordinate 14,552,555 of OX419735.1, forward strand.
CACTGAAATCCTGATGCAATGTGAACAAACTTTAAATTCAATGAAAACTGTGTCTATGATTAAAGCCAACAAAAGAAAAGAAACAGAAGATGACGAAAATGAAGAGGGGTTTTTAACTATTGTAAGACGAAAACCTAAGCGTTTTATTAGGAGCGACTCATTGGATATGGAAACTAGCGGTAGACAAACTCAAAACAACGAAGAAAATAGAAAGATAGATGAAATAATAAATAACTCTGAGAAATATGTGTTTCAAGCATGGAAGAATAACCCAAACAAATGGCGTTTGCGAGATTAATGAGAGATGAAAATATTAAAAACATTATTAGAATAAAATATAAAAATCCTCTTAAGGTACTTATTCGGTTTCAATCTAAAGAAGACGCTGAAATGTTATTAAAATGCAATAAATTGGATTAAAATTAAATATCCATCACGCCTTATCCCCGAAGGGGTGGCAGAGGCATATTATATGCCCACTTTTCACCGGATGGATTCCTGTCCCACGTAATGGGTGGTGAGCCCATTGCCGTGTTGAAATAGACAGACGCAGGTTGTGGCTACCTGCTGTTGAAATTTTTAAGCCGCCCATAAGGCCTTCAACCAGGCTTAACGACTGCCATTTTACTGGCAACCGGGACCAACGGCTTAACGTGCCTTCCGAAGCACGGAAACGCTCGCAAATGTAAATGCCACAAAGTGGTCACCCATCCGAGGACCAGCCATAGTGAAAGTTGCGTAACTCAGTGATCGTTTACCGAACACTGAGACCGCGAGACCACGAGCGCTTCAATACACGAAACAATAAATTGGATGAAGTAGGATACAAGCGGTCGACAACATACGAATCTACAATGTCAATTGGAATCATTAGAGGTGATGATCTGGACCTAACTGAAGACGAAATCAAGACTGTTATTGAAATTAGTACGAATAGTATGATTATTTGATCAGAGAAATTAATACCGCTGCAAATCTTAGTATACCCATAACTAAAGTCAGTGCAAATCCTAGTAGTAAACTTAAACGGAAGCCATATTGGAATCCAGAACTGTCTCTCGCTGTGGCACGTCGTAGAATGGCATTAAAACATTTTAGAAAAAATCCTACAACTGATAACTTAGACCTATATCAAAAACGAGCTAAGAAATGTGCGAGAGTATTGCAGCAGCACATAGTGCAAGCTGGCAAGGCTTCTGTAACTCCGTAGATAAAAACACTTCGGTGTCAGTTTTATGGAATAGGATGAGATGGATCAAAGGATATAGAAAAGCTAACAGTGGAACACCATTAGAAAAACAAATAGAATTCTTACAGACCTTAACTCCGGATTCAGTACCTACTGAACCTAGCACCAATTATAACGTCAACAAATCTATTACTAGAGAGAGATCTTACGGAACAAACAGTTAAAAGGGGCGTGCCTCACGATTTTTAAAAGTTGTATAGTGTATTGCACACGGCAAAAAGTAATTTTTGTACTATTATCGACAAAAGTAGGAGACGAAACCAAAGCCAGGGGGGGGCAGCTGCCCCCCCCCCCTGGGTACGCCCATGGGTACATAGCTATAACCTGGGGGCTACCATTATCTCATAAAGCGATATTATTTCAATATTAACTATCATGTAAAACCGTGTTGTCGTCCGTCACGAATTCACGATATTTCGAACACAGAACACTAATACCCTGACGGAGGCCAACTGTCCACATCACACTGTGCGTATTGAAATACTATTGCTTTGATGGTAGTAGTCCCCATAACATGGTTTCATATCAAGGAACTTTTAACAATATCAACAACTGGTCTAATCTTCTCGTGACCATAGGGCTTGCCTCTTTCACGCTCAGAGAATAAGCATGACCATACCGTGGCAATGTGGCCAGCCTTATGGGAACCTTACCGGTTGATGTTGATGGAGAGAAATTACAAAACTGACAATGATGAGTTGGGGCATCATTGTCAGTTTTGTAAAACCCACTCCTCCCCCCATTTTGGCACTGTTTTCTAAAAATAATAAATGTTTATAGGTATGTTAGATGTTTTTTATATTATTATTTGATGTCAGTATATTCATTAGGAGAGGAGCTCCTGGTAGGTCGACAGCTACCCCGAGACGTGTCTCCGTGACTTCGTTTTGTCCAACTCTAGTTAGCAACCCTAAACCATTTTATTGTGGTAACTATCTAATTAATACTTAGATTGGTAATATTCAGAAGTCGGCCCAATTTTTAGCAATTTATAATATATCTACATACAAACAGCCACGCCTTTATCCCTGAAGGAGTAGGCTGAGACATAAGATACGACCACTTTTCACTGTAAGCATTTTGCCCACGTAACTAATTCCCGTGTTAAAATTACATAGACTAAATTTTCACAGAAACTTAATTAGTTAAGCGACATTATTTGAAAGGTATTATAAATCGATAATGATGACATTAACAAATCTCATCCATTAAATTAATTATTATACAATCTACAATAAATGAGTCCCATTATCGGAGTTTGTGCGTATAAAGCGTGGACTTGACACACCATTTAGCTGTATCATCAGGACTCACTCAAGACAGTACGAGGAACAAAGTATCGCTGAAAAGTACACATCGAAATGGAGGTATCAAATCAATTTTATTTTTGTAACTTTTTGATCATGTACCTTGTGGAAGAGAAGTCTTCGGCTACGCATTCCGACAACGCCTATCAACGACGTCGCCATCCCTGCTCGCCCTCGCCACAGCCACCGTCGAAGAAAAATATACAAAGGCAAGCAGCAAAAGCCTTCCGCTCACATCTCTTTACGCCGCAGAGTATTTGGGTCATGAGTTATCGACCTCTGTTGTCATTCTCGCCACCAGCGGCGTCTACTTTGATCAGTTCCTGGATCGATCCATTGTTTAACAACCTAGAGATAGCCCTTCGCCCACATGTGCTTACGCCGCAGAATATGTGGACCATGGGCTATCCTTTGGAGATGGAACACCAACCGGGGAAAGCGATGATGATGTTAAGATTACCGCCCCGACCTGGACCGGCTCGTGACATCAAGTGGAATCTTGATGCTCAGGAGTTTGTGCCGGGAAAACAGGGTTCGTGGGGTATCACTTCAACATCAAACCGTGACGGGTCATTGGAACATTTGTGTGTGCGGTGTGACAAAATGTTCACAATAACTCGGCACGGTGAATATCTTGCAAAGGAAGTATGCATTTATCATTTTGGACGTTTGAACCAAATTGCCTGCTACACGTGTTGCAATTCTGCATTGGGAGCCACAGGATGCGCGGTGGCTCCTTTTCATGTGTGGAATGGCACGTGTTCAGGGCTGAACGTGGTCGACGGGTACGTCCGTGCCTATTCCCCTCGCGGTGGTGTGTACGCTATTGACACCGAAATGTGTTACACCACAGCAGGCTTGGAGTTAACAAGTTTTGCCGCAGTAGATATCGAAGGTCGAGTGGTATACCATGCCATGGTAAAACCGAGTTCACCGGTACTCGATTTTAACACTCGATTCTCCGGAATCACAGCGCAAGACTTGGCACGGGCAACTAAAACGCTAAAAGACGTCCAAAATGATTTGTTGCGCTTTATCGGAACGGACACCATATTAATAGGACACGCTCTGGAGAATGACCTCAAAGCAATCAAATTGATCCATAACTCAGTGATTGACACTTGCGCGCTGTATCCACACGTGCGTGGTTTACCTTTGAGGAGATCTTTGCGATCACTTGCGGGGGAGGTTCTCGGGCGCGAAATACAGCGTGAAAGTGTCGGCCATTCTGCGGTGGATGATGCGCGAACGGCAATGAACTTAGTGTTGCAAAAAATCTCAAAAGAAAAATTTGATTTTGAAATCGCTCTCAAAGCGGCCTAATCCGAATCAATCATCATCCGAAGATGGATGAATGTTACTACTACTACTACTACTACTGAAACCCATAATGTGACGTGAGTGAATAATAAGTGTGAATTAAAATTAGCTAAGCATACCTAAAGCTTTTTCATAATATTATTCAGACTTTATAAATATTACGTAAAACTTTTTTTACTGTTGTATAGTGTTATGTGATTCAGTTTTATAGGTTAGTGTGTTTTACAGTGTTATAGATTATTAAATCAGTTCCTAAGTAATTGTCTTGATCATTGATCGACATTTGCTTATAAGTTTTGACACATAAAATATAAATATATTTAAAATTTGCTAAGAGCCTTTATTTCAATAATATTGTTTAGATTTTATAAATATTTTTATGTAAAGTATTTTAATTCTGTATTTTATGTGATACTGTTTTATGCTTTATGGTGTTATAGATTATTTACTTTACTTTTCGCTTATAACTTTTGACACATTATATATAAATTAATAGATATTGTATAGTTAAATCTAATCTCAGACCCTTAGGTTAAGTATTTTTTATGTATAATTCTGTTAACAGTAATGATTTAGGTACCTAGAGTGATCGCCAAATTGACATGTAACTTTAGCCACATTTGTACTCTTGTGTAGTTTTATCGTGACTAGAGAGTATAAAGTAAGTTATAGTGTTATTAATTCTGTAGATGATAAACAATATTAATGACTGTTAACTATAGTGATGGTCATATAGAGACATTTGATGCGGTGTAACTGTTGTACAGCGTATTAATTTAAGCAAGTTAGGTTTATTATTTTTAAATATAATATTATAACTGTTAACTATAGGGAGCTACCTAATGATTGCCATATAAATACTAAGCGAGCAATTTCAGTACCTATTAACGGTACTATACAGTAGGTAAAAAGGTACTTGGATGACAGTCAAAGTTATTAATTCGGCAAATAAATTACTCTTAATTATATTTTATTAAGCTAAATAAAATCAATTGTAAATAACTAATGAATTTTATTTTGGTCTTTAAGTAATTTGTATAACCTACAACCTTATTTTTCAACTGGAATCGAAATAATGATGCCGAACCATCGATACTACCAATATACTGCCGATAGTTGACTTAAAAAATCAGTTTAGATATCGATAGTACAAATCAGGTAAAACTAAGTTTGATCACCAATCACGCCTTTGTCCCCGAAGGGGTGACAGAGGCATATTATACACCCACTTTTCACTGTGTGCTTTCCTGTCCCATGTAAAAAGTGGTGAGCTCATTGCCGTGTTGAAATGAATAGGCGTAGGTTGTGGAGACCTGCTATTGAAAATTTTCAAGCGCCTTCAACTTGGCTTAACGTGCCTTCCGAAGCACGGAAACCACCACACCTTCCGAAGCACCACAAAACGGTCTCCCATCCAACCATAGCGAAAGGTGCTTAACGCACAGAGTCAGCTGTAATACCAGTTATTGGTTATTTGAAATAGTATCGATACTTTTCTGGTCTTGGAATAATACATTCCAAGACCAGAAAAGTTACATCGATAAGTAAATAATCCTCTGCGTTGAGACTGTCCTATTTTGCATGACCCAGTGGAGCATAGCCAGATGTTTGTTCCCCACGTAACCTAGTCAATCAATCAATCTCAAATTACCCCTTTCACGGTCTGCAGCTGGACGGAGACTTCTCTCAATTTAATTTTGAGTGGTTAATTGGATATACAGATTGGTACAGGGTACTGTTTAGAGTTTTCCTTGTCTTCTTCATGACCCCGACCGTAATTGCAGGTGAGAATGGCTCTTTGAGGAATGGCTCGAGACCCAACATGGCAGCCTCTTCTACCGACTTATGCAGGTACTCACTGGGCAAGGGTGCTTCAGTGAGTATCTGCCATGGCTTTACTGTGGACGCGTCATTCTACATGCTGGCGGAATGTTCAGCCAGGAGTGATCAGATTCGTGTCCTCGGGGCCGCCGTCGGTGCGGGTCAATATTGGGTTGCATAATAAAAAAGTCTGAATGTGTCACTCAAGCACTGGCCAATATTTAAATAATAAATAAATATCCATCACGCCTTATCCCCGAAGGGGTGGCAGAGGCATATTATATGCCCACTTTTCACCGTGTGGATTCCTGTCCCACGTAATTGGTGGTGAGCCCATTGCCGTGTTGAAATAGACAGACGCAGGTTGTGGCTACCTGCTGTTGAAATTTTTCAAGCCGCCCATAAGGCATTCAACCAGGCTTAACGACTGCCATTTTACTGGCAACCGGGTGAACGGCTTAACGTGCCTTCCGAAGCACGGAAACGCTCGCAAATGTAAATGCCACAAAATGGTCACCCATCCGAGGACCAGCCATAGTGAAAGTTGCGTAACTCAGTGATCGTATACAGAACACTGAGACCGCGGGGCCACGAGCGCTTCAGCCAGCCAATATTTTAAACAAAAATAATAATAATTGGCAATATTTTTTGCTAAGGAAAAATATTGCACTGAAAATCAGAATACGAGTTTCGAACCGTGAGGTTGTTGACAAATTACATTATCTTTGGTGCCACGAAGCCCTCTAGACAAATCAACTACCACATTTACACATTCCATCACTCTCCCACCTTTTTTGTCTCTTAGCCATGGAAGAGAACAGTATACTCCGTCTCTTAAAGCAATATTATTGCAATATTACTTTACACGGCAATGGGCTCACCACCTGTTACGTGGGACAAATATGCGTACGGTGAAGTGTGGGCGTTTAATATGCCTCTGCCTACCCCTTCGGGGATAAAGGCGTGAAAATATGTATGTATGTATTACTTTAACTGTTACTGTGACTCAGAAAGTGTTGTCATCTGTCACGATGTTCTGAAAACAGAACACTTATGTTGTGATGGAGGCCGACTGCCCGCAGAGTGCTATGGAAGTGATACTGAAATAATATTGCTTTAAAGAATGGAGGTAATCGAACTTTAAACTATTGTATAAGTATTTCTCGAAATGCTAATAAATTCTCAAAGCAATTTTCACTCACTGTGAAACAATGACACTATTTTAAAAACATCGGTATTTTTCAAACTAAATGCCATTTTTTGGTTTAGGACTGTTGGTTCCATTGGAAAGTTCCATTGATGGGTTCAATAGGATTTTTTAATCCTTTTGTCTCCACTATTACGAGAATGGGTCCATCAGGATTTTGACAGTACTCGTGTCTCCATTGTTCAAAACAAGTGGAGCTATCAGGATTTATGAATATTATTGTCACCTCTTGCTTAGATACTGGATCGACAATTGATCCAATAGGTCTCAGTGATATTTATCAAATGCGTTAGGATGATATAGTTGTAATTTAATTTGTTAGTTTAATGGACGCAAATCAATGCCTACGTTTTATAAGGAAATGATGAGAGACTTGTGTAAACATTGTGGTCCTTTTTTAACAAAGAGTCATCCAGCCCATAATAAACAAATATAAGTTTGTGCTATGGGTGGAAGAATTTAAATTTATAATGGTTACGTGTACAAAAATATTGAAGTACACCCATTTTTTCTGTAATATTACACCTCAAAGACTTTTGTGTTTACAGAAACAGTAGTTATTGTATTGCTTATCTAATTATGATAATATGTTAGTAACAATGACGTCCTAACAGACCAAACTGACGTCCTGCAGAGATGGAGTGAATATTATGGAAAGATGTATGCAAGAAAAGACAGAGATGCCACATCGGGAAGTGGAGCTCACTTCGATGCTCCGGATCCCGATGTCATTGAAGTCATTAGTATGAAAGAAATTGAACAAGCGATAAGAAGTATGAAATGTGATAAGGCTGAGGGAAAAGACAGAGTTACTGCTGAGATGATCAAGTACGGTGGGTCGCGCGTCTGGGACACTCTATGTCTGTTATGCAACTTGTGCTGGCGGACGGGTGAGGTCCCAGATGACTGGCGAATAGCAGTTGTAGTACCTATCTTCAAAGGGAAAGGCTCGCGCCTAAACTGCTCCAGCTACAGGGCGATCAGCTTGGTCAGCTTAGCTAGTAAGGTGTATGCAAAGATTATAACGGCAAGAATGCAAGAAAAGTCTGAAAGGTATTTATGGGAGGCTCAATGCGGATTCCGACGTGGAAGAGGTTGCATGGATCAAGTGTTTTCTCTCCGCATGATCGCGGAGAAGTTTCTGGCTATTAGCCAGAGGGTTTTCTGCGCTTTTGTGGATCTGGAGAAAGCATTTGATAACGTTGTGAGGGAAACTCTGTGGGATTTGCTGCCCGGATATGGTGTGGACGGCTCGCTGCTGCGGGCAATACAGTCGCTTCATAAGGACTGTAAGGCTTGCGTGCGAGTAAGGGGGGATGTGTCACCTCTTTTTGATGTCTGTACAGGCGTCAAACAGGGTTGTGTCATGTCCGCCTGGCTGTTCATAGTGTATTTGGACAGTTGCCTGCAGAAGTTGAATGATTGTGATATGGGTGTGAATTTGGGTGACTTTTCAGTAAACTGTCTGCTGTACGCTGATGATGCGGTGCTCATGGCCTCATCAGAAGCCGACCTTCAGGCATTAGTCACTAATATGAAAGAGGAGTGTGAAAGTAAGGGTCTTCGCTTGAATGCAAGTAAGACTAAGGTTCTAGTATTTGAAAGAGATGACGTAAGAACTAAATGCGAGATTAGGGTAAACCAGGAACGTCTAGAGCAAGTAAATTAAATTGTGTATTTAGGGAGTATGTTTAGCGCGGATGGAAGATGTGACTCGGATGTAGAACGGCGAGTAGCTGCCGGAAACAGAGTTAACGGTGCTTTGTCCCAATTAGTAAAGCGACAAAGCATCGTAAAAGAAGCACGACTGGCGATTCATAACGCAGTGCTAGTGCCATCTTTGCTTTACGGTAGCGAAACCTGGGTATGTCAGCAGATGCATGAAAATAATTTTGAATGAAATTGAATGCTGTGGAGATGCGATCACTTCGATAATTGTGCGGCGTTACCTTGGCCGACCGAATACGTAACGAAGTTATACGCAATATGGCAGGTTTGAATGAAAGTGTCAGCGTTAAGCTGGAAAAGGGCGTGCTCCGTTGGTTTGGACACGTCCAACGAATGAGTAAGGAACGATTGACGAAGAATATATATTGTGCGAAAGCAGAGGGTAGAAGAGGTCAGGGTAGGCCGAGACTTACATATGAAAACCACGTGAGCAGATTGCTTAAAAACGGAAAGGTCAAACGTACTCGGATACCGAGACGTGCGTGTATGAAGCGATTGATGAATCTCGAAGAAGCGAAAGAAGTATGCATGGATCGCGAAGCTTGGCGATCTGTCCTCTCTGACTACCCCGTCAGGGATACAGCGTGAAGATAGTTAAGTTAAGTTAAGTTAAGTTAATAATATGTTAGTCATGTTACTCCCCATGATCCCTTTTTTAAAGAAATTAAATTGGATTCTTCGTCCTTGAAAACAAATGAAGATTGCAAAAAAATAAATGAACGACGAAAAACAAGTATAACCTAAAAATCATTTAAAATTGAACATATTTTTGGTATCGATAGATGATATTGATCACGATACATACATGCATATTGTCAAGCCTTTATCTCCGAAGGGGTAGGCATATACCCAAATTTCACCGTATACATTTTTGTCCCACGTAACAGGTGGTGAGCCCATTGTCCAGTTGAAATGGACAGGCGCAGGCTGTTTTTGAAGTTTTTCATGTCGCCTAACTGGGCTTAACGACTGCAATGTTATTGGCAACCGGAACCAACGGCTCAACGTGCCTTCCGAAGCACGGAAACGCTCGCTGCCACAAAATGGTCACCCATCCAAGGACCAGCTATGGTGAATGTTGCTTAACGCAGTGATCGTTTACAGAACACTGAGTCAGTCGGGCCACGAGCGCTTCATTGATGACGAATATTACAAAAATATACGAATATTATTATTTATACAAGTCTCTCAAACCCTTTAAATTAAAAAAACGTAGGTAGTGATTTGCGTCCATTTTACTAACAAATTAAATTACAACTATATCCTAACGCATTTGATAAATATCACAGAGACCTATTGGATCAATTGTCGATCCATCCGTCGATCGATCTAAGCAAGAGGAGACAATAATATTCATAAACCCTGATAGCTCCACTTGTTATGAACAATGGAGACACGAGGACTATCAAAATCCTAATAGACCTATTCTCGTAATAGTGGAGACAAAAGGATTAAAAAATCCTGTTGGACCCATCAATGGAACTTTCCAATGGAACCAACAGTCCTAAACCCATTTTTTACAGTTGCAGTTACGCGTGACATTGTATGTAACGCTTTTCCTTATTTTAGCGTATTTGGAGCTTGGTGTCCACTTTAACTTGGCTACTCTGAGAACACCCATTGTTTAACTTTAGATTTTCGGCATTGTTAGGAGCAAATGCCGTCAGATCCCCCAACCACGTAAGGACGTGGTGAAAACGAAGTCGTCATCGTCTCGTCCGTTGGCCAGCAAGTGCACCGCTTGCAGGTGTATTGTTGGGGCACCTTACACCCCTTATCCTGGCTGAAAAGGCTTACCCCTAAAAGGCAAAAAAGGAAAGAACGTGATAATACGACATTTGTTACTTAAAATATTTATTACATATTCAAAGAAAGAAGCTGATACAAAATGCTGTTTAGTCTATTATTTTTAAAGCAATTTAAATTAAGTGTGAAAATTCTTTTACAAACCCATACCTATTATATACTGATAATAAAGTTACAAACCGAAATGATTAAGTGTATATGTAGGTACTTAATCAATAACATTTTGTATATTTTTCAAACATCTCGGACCATCATAAGGTTGTATTACAAAATGCTTTTCAGTACTTATTTAAGGCTTGAAATCTGCGCTGCTCCGTTCTGATAAATTACAATAAATCATTTTTAACATCTTGGAGCGTCTTAGGGCCGTATTGCAACAACACTGAAGATGAAAAACTACAGCACTGTTTAGTTTTGAATAATGTTAGAACTTTTCTACCTATACGGCCCTTAGTCGTCCGTACCAAGTTGTACGCTGTTATTCCCGAGAATCGAGTGTTGGTCAAGTACCTAAGTACTGGTGAACTTGGTGTGATGCCTTCGACCATCGAAATCTACAACAGCAATACTTTTAACTCCAAATATACCGTCAATTAATCAATAAAATCAGCCTATTTCTGGTTACTGCTAGAGGTCTTTCCGGGCACAAAGTCCTATGCATCGATATCCACTATTTCCTTTGGTTTAAAATATTCTGTTTCCAGTTTAACAGGAACTGGCAACCTGATTACGGCGTCTAAATGTAAATACGAAAATGCATCGTTTTCCTCATCAGAATACGTAATATCTATATATTACGTAACCCGTGCTCAATCCGTAGAAGTTAAAGGTGAGATGAAAACCAAAAATATAGAATGCTCCTTATTGTCTATTAGAGGCCCTGGAACTCTGATCAAGCCTCTTCATGGGTCAATTCCTTCCGGACGCGGAGGACTACGGTGGTTACCATGACCTGTAACTTTAAACTCTGAGCCTAAGGTTACCAGCAGGTTATGTCACTGCGACATTCTGCCAGAGTGTCCTTGCGTGAGTAGTGATGACACTCCAGCGTTGTCTAGATTTTGGACTGACCGACGGCCGATGGAGTGTCTACTCTGTGTTCTAGACCGCGGCTCGGCAAACTTCCAAGGTAGGACTGCCATCTGGCAGATCCATCTGGATCAAAATGTCGCAGGTTCTTAAAATTGAGATACGACTACGTCCAGGTACCATAGGCTGATTTGATTGATCGATTGACATCAGTTTTGGTCTATTCAGATGTACCTAAATAATAAAACTTAATTTTCTCACTTAATCTACATACAGTACATAAATATAAAATGACATCAATTTATACAAATTATATTAACATAACATATATTGAATACTTAAAACTATGTTATTAGAAACTAATTACAGCATTAAGGAAAAATAACAAATACCTACGCTTCATTCCAACGCCTTCACACATGATCTGACAGGAGCGTGATGGTAGTCGGTTACGTGGCTCCCACAGTTCTTATATTCAAATAATCATCATCCGATATCTATCCTACTAAATTTTCGAGCAAAATCTATGCGATACTTTCGCGCCGTCCACACTGGACTAGACTTCAAAATCCATCGCTCCTGCTGCATCAAATCTCTCGCCAAATCCGCCATTTATACACATATTAGCTGATAAAAATACATTATAATAAATTACCAACGAAACCAGAGGAAATTACTTAGCTATATTTAGACTAGCCTAAATTAAATTATGCCATACAAAATGAGTAACGAGGTACCTACCTAAATACCTTCTTACTATTAGTGGTACCTACTTATTTATTACAAATAAGGAACCTAAACTGGATCGTCTTTTGTAACGTGAATTAAAAATACCAATTTTTTTTAATAGGTAGGTACTTACCTACTTTGAAATTTAAATTATAAATTTTATTCTCGTAATTCAGGAGTCAATTCAATTTAACAGCATCAGACTGTTTGAATGATGTCGTTTCAGTTTCGATTCCCACAGGGCACAGAATGTTCACATATTTTGAAGCGAAGCGAAGGAAGATCCAGAAAGAAATCCGGCTAGTTCATCGATACTGGTGGTAAGAACCTTGGGTGATGTCGACCAGTGAGAGGATAGGTACCTACAACAATCAACAACATTAAACATTTACAGGGTTATACGTATAGATTAATATCAGGTACTACGCGGTTTGAAATATGTCACAGGCAAAGCCGCGGACACAGCTAGTCGCCTATATAGATGGTTTATACTCGTAGGTACTAAACTAAGTATAATATAAAAAGTTATGTTTCATACCTTTTTGAGACTTTTCATATTTTGATTTAGCAGATGGCTAGAAGCGTCTGCCCTCAGTTCTTCCAACCATAAACGGGAAAGCCGGCGCAGGAGCCTTGTCGGTTATTCAGCAAGTTCAAGAACTAGCACGTAAGGCTGACTTGGGCCTAGATGGTCTTGGTAGGCGCCCACAATTAGGCCTGTCCTTTTACATTGGCATTATTGGATTGGGTTTAAATTAGTGCCCATATTTAAAGAATACTTTATATTAATTGATATCGGTGACGTTTTTCAAATTGTGTACACATAAAAGTTTGCTATTTAAATTGCACTACAATATAGTATATAGCTAAGCCTTATTTCTGCAATCATAGCACAAATCACAAGAGTGACTGTAATTTTATATTGACGATTGCTTAGGGTATTTTGATATTTACACATCAAGCGCCAATCACAATAATGCCTCTTACATATACTGCGGTATACCGGATGGTAGGTACAATTAACCCTTTCATCAACGAGGCCTATAAAAAATCCGGATGAAGCTTTCGTTATAACAAACAAGAGTGGTAAATGGATAAATGTTTAGGTGTAAACGAATTTTACTGATGGATAGTGAATACATACGTACGTACCCACCTACTTTACCAACAAGCTAACCGTCTTCTTCGAAAATCGCTTTCTTTTTTAGACGGTTAGGTCTAAAAAAGAAAGCGATTTTGCATGACCGAGTCTGCGTCCGGTATTTTAAGACGTCTTTATATCTATCTATACTAATATTATAAAGCTAAAGAGTTTGTTTGGTTGAACGTGCTAATCTCAGGTACTACTGGTTTGATTTAAAAAATTCTTATGCTATGATTACTACTCCGCTCCCCTGATTATTAGAGTGATGGATATAGCCTTCTTCGATAAAGGGGCTATTCAACACAAAAATATTTTTTTTAATTCAGACCAGTGTTTCATGAGATTGGCGCGTTCAAACAAACAAACTCTGCAGCTGTATATATTAGTAACTAACTGACCCCCGGCATTGCCCGTGACATATTTCTAACCCCCTTCACACCCATTTAATCCCGTCGCTTATTACCTACTTTTACAAAAAAATGTAAAAGTAGGTAGTATTAGTTTTCCAGATTTGTTGACAATTATGATTATTGCTACGCTCTCCTTGGAATTAGTGTGCCGTGATGTATAGCTTAGGTATAACCTTCCTCGATAAATGGGCTATCCAACACAAAAATATTTTTTATCAATTCCGACCAGTAGTTCCTGAGCCTAGCGCTTAGCAACATATTTTGCGATTCATTTTAATTTATAGATATATTGATACTCAATAATAAATACAACGTGAACACAGTGACAACCCGACTCAGGCAGCACTGCTATTTTTTTAGGTACGAGTAAACCGTTGTCGCGCTAATCCTTACTGCTCATGTATGTACTGTGCCCGAATATTAGACTTTTCTGGCGACTGGGAGCTACAGCTGTCTGACCTCTTTTGTTTTTTTAACGTGAGAAATCCACACGGTCTCTTCCTAACTAGACAGCGGCATTGGGACATCTTTCCGAAGAGACCCGGGGCGACCGGCAACAGGTCGCCCCGGGTCTCTTCGGAAAAATGTCCCAATGCCGCTGTCTGACCTCTCAACAAGCTGCGTTGATGAGCAGGTCAGTCTGAGGACATTAATGGCACCCTGTTCACACTTTATTCAAGGACAGTCGAGTATTATTCATATATTATTATTATTACGTTTATTTCTGAGAGAACTGAGACTGCCTCGGTGACGTTAGCAGTAGTGAGGAAAAAAGTTAACATTCTTTTGTAAGGGGTTTAATTAGCGTTTGTAAGGCGTGAAATCTATTTCTGAAGACGTTAAGACTGAGCCACAAACTAAGTTGTTTATAATGACTCATAGTAAACAACTAAGTTTGTGGTTGTGGTTAGTCTATGAGGTTATAACTTATGTAGAATGAGTGAGGCTATACTCCAAATCCAATTTTTCTATTAAATGAGTAGGTATATACTCAAATCGCAGATGACATATGATTTCTAATTTTTCTAAATTTTTCCGAGTGTTGCGACTGCCGCGCTGAGCATGAGCCGCATGTGTGCGTTTCGATTGCTCCGCCACGGTGTCTAATCAAAAAAAGCACTCCTTCAAAAATTTGTCGAAATTTGTCAAAACCGAATGCAACAAAACAAAAATTTGTCTAAGTAGAAATAAAGAAGATATTAGGGTTTAAAGTTGGCCGCGCGAACGAAACGTGAAGGATTGCGCGGCCACGGAGATCGCAGCAACTACATGGGTTACGGCCGAATACTGAAATGTCACTCATGTACAACACCCAGGTGAAGCGCTCTTAGATTTAAGTATATCCTAAATTTAAGTGGTATACACACATATGAAGTATAAGCTCTAGAGCAATATTTTACGAAATATTCGCCTTTGAAGTTATGGACTCGTTGTTTCTTTAATTTGGATTATTTTTTAAACCTTACGATTTCTTATAGTAAAATTAACACCAGAAGAAGGATCTTAATTTGTCGAAACTAATGAAAGCAATAAATACTACTAAAGTTTAGTTAAACAGGAGATATCGGTCCAAAACAAACAGTCCGTGGCCGCGCGAACGAAACGCTTCTTTGTAGGCTCATATCTCACTCTACCTAATTGCTAGGATATTTGTGTGAACTTCTTTGAAAATTTGGCATATTAGCCTCATTATAATGGCGTATTGTTTTAACCTCAAAACAGTTTACAACTAGTGTTAAATCAAAAATAATGATGTTTCGTATGATTTTCTACCAGGGTGACAATAATTTCGATATAATTTGGACAAACATATTTTCTACTACACTAAATACTTCTAATTAGGAATAATTAATTTATATCATAACTTAAAGTTAAATCTTCAGCTTGTAAACTTTTGGTTTTGTTGTAATTTGATAGCCATGGAATTTCATAGAATGAGTTAAAACAATCATCACAAGAATCAGTAACCTGAGGCTATCTATGTGGACACTGCAGACCCAGGTCAATTTGGGGCAGTTTTAGCTTACCATCCTACTGTTTTTTATTAAAGCGTAAGCAAATGACGCCACTAAGATATGTATCATATTACCAAAGCTGGAACTAACTGAGCTAGGGCCGTTGATCATCATGATGTCGAGCTTCAGTGTGTCGCACAAGCGTGCATTCAAACTATAGTGAGTCGCAGTAGTTTAGTCACACCAGCAATAATCGCATTCCATCTTCCATTTGTCGAGCTCACATTACACTCTAAATATAAAAATGTCTTTATTTTGTATAGACCATTTTAACGGCGCTTACAAAATGTCATACACTAGAACTAAGGATAAATTTAATATTTTTAAAGTGACCACCGGTTCGGAACGCGGCGCACCTGAGAAGAACTATTGTAGAAGTATTGTATCTATGTATACACTAACTAACCCGTGCAACTTCTTAAGAGGCAGAGAGAGTAAAAGAGTGAGGCGTAGGAATTTAAATTACAATTCTAAAGGAGCTGAAAATTAGATTTGGGTTATATATGTATTTTTAATGCCAAATAAAAAAAAAAAATTGTTCGAAGATAAAATAAAACATTTGGGGTGGACCACCATACCCTTATCACTAATGAAAAATAGATTAAGACCGATTATCAGATATACAAATATACATATGAAATTTAATAATAATCGGTCAAGCCGTTTCGGAGCAGTTTGGTAACAAACACCGCGACACGACAAGTTTATTTATTAGATAAATTTAGACAATAATGCAGAAACTGAAATGGGCGCGTATAGTATGTCTTTGCCTACCCCTTTGAGGCCATAGGCGAGACTGATAGGTGATTTTAGAAATTAATTTATAATTATTCATTTTTCAAAATAGTTTGTACAGATCTGCAAAGATTTTTGATTCATGACATGATGATTGTTACACCGCGTGGACAATTTACGTCGAAGTGGAGTAGCGCCCGCTTTTGTTATTGTTCATCATATTATTGTGACATATGTTTCGCTAATCAGTACATTTACTGTACCATACAAATTGTTTAGTACCAAGTCGTACTCCATGTTTACGCCGCGCGCGTTATATAAAATTTGACATTTATTGCCGCACTACTACTACTACTAGTAACGTGATATTTACCATGCATTAATATTATTCTTTCATCGAGTATCAGATATTTCGGTTCTGCTACAAACGCCATGACCATGAATCTACTAAAGCTCGCATTAATTTTATTTGTTGATTTTTTTATATTACTTTTGATTTTAAATTATAATGATGAATAAATATATTAAGTTTTTTATTAACTCTTATTTTTAATTTCAGATCGATCTAGATGTTATTCTATTTCATAGCTGTCCTCCAGGTATTGAATGTAAATGTATTCCCAAATAAAATAAAATTATTGTCACCCTGGTAGAACATCATATGAGACATCAGTATTTTTGATTTAACACGAGTTGTAAACTGTTTTGAGGGTAAAACAATACGCCATTATAATGAGGCTAATATGCCGAATAAATGGCGTTTCGTTCGCGCGGCCACGGACCTTTTGTCTTGGACCGATATCTCCTGTTTAACTAAACTTTAGTAGTATTTATTGCTTTCATTAGTTTCGACAAATTAAGATCCTTCTTCTGGTGTTAATTTTACTATAAGAAATCGTAGGGTTTAAAAAATAATCAACATTAAAGAAACAACGAGTGGAGGATTGCGCGGCCATAACTTCAAAGGAGAATATTTCATAAAATATTGCTCTACAGCTTATACTTCTTTTTTCGATATTTTTTGAAAAAATCAATCTTTCATTGACAAAAAGATGATCTAACGATGAAGATCTCTAACCCATGTATTTGCTGAGATCTCCGTTGCCGCGCAATCCTCCACGTTTCGTTCGCGCGGCCAACTTTAAACCCTTTATTTGTACTTTGACAAATTTTTGTATTGTTGCATTCGGTTTTGACAAATTTCGACAAATTTTTGACGGAGTGCTTTTTTTGATTGGACACCGTGGCGGAGCAATCGAAACGCACACAGCCGCCTGAGTTTAAGGGCCGTATTTTAGAACGTTATTCAATACTCAAGAAACACTTGAGTAGTTTTTGTAAGGCAAAACTCGCCTCAAGCGTTTCTTGAGTATTGAGTAACGTTCTAAAATACGGCCCTAAATGCCTGCTAGCCATGTCATTTAACATGGTTGTACAAACATAGTTTGAACACGGGACCTCAGCTCATTACTTTGACCGACTCGGTGTTGCAATAGTACTGTAATACTACCATTACACCACCGTGTCAGTCGAAGTCTGACTGCCTCGTTGGCGCAGTGGTAGTGTATGCGACTGAGGTCCCGGGTTCGATTCCCGGATAGGAAAAAAGTATTTGTGTGATCCACAAATGTTTGTTTCGGAGTTTGGGTGTTTTCTATGTATAATACGCATGTATTTAGAAATATATAATAAGTATGTTTATCTGTCGTCTAGATCCCATAACAAGCTTATATTAGCTTACTTTGGGCTACACGGCGGCGTGTAATAATAAATGTCCCACAATATCCCACCTAAAAGGGTGTCTAAATAAAACCAGTAAATATTTTAACCGTAACTTTATTACTTTAATGTGTTTTTCACAAAAGTGATGTTATCAACATTACACTGAGATACTCTGTGATTACAATTTAAGTACAGTTTCACAGCTTCTGAAAATATTTAAATTAATTACCTTTTATACGTATAATAATCAATCAATCAATCACTAATGAGCACTCTTATCAATTCCATTAATTTTGTCATAAAATATTTATTCTGTTGCCAAAATAGATTCATTCTTTGAGAAATAATAGAAAACTATGGTGATTCTATGTGGTTGATTTAAATAATTTTTGTCTTATCTCAAAGAGAATATAATAATATATCTATTAATATTTTGTACCAATATGCTGTTGAACTGTTAGTTTTAAACGATTATTGCATACAATGGTGAAGCACTAGTGAGGAAAAAAGTTAGCAATTCTTAGCGTTTGTAAGGCGTAAAATATTTTTCTGAAGACGTTAAGACTGAACCACAACCTTACATTTCATTCACACATTGTATGAAATTCTTTGTGTTGTGTGATTTGATTAAGTATATATTTAATAAAAAACCGGTAGTGCCTGATCTATATCCATGCGACCATTTTCAACCGTATTTATATAGAGAAAACCAAAATAACTCTCAAAAATAACTTGGTATCGAAGATACTAAGTATGGACTAATCATATTGAAAACCATAAAAATTTAGTATTGATTTTGAGTTTAGTTTCTTGCTTGGTGATTAAAGAGAACCTTTTGCCTGTACAACAGTTGTCATTACAACGGGTTATTGACAATTTATTTGCAATACCGATCACCAAATAATCTGGAATTCCTTTAGCCAGCTTAGCATTTTCTGTAAGTGAGAAAGTGTAAAGTATTTGTGACATCAGAATATATGTTATATTGTAAGTCTCAAAAATTAAATTGTTTAGGCCCACACAAGCTTAGGACACACAAATTACAAAACGAACAACACATACATACATACGAATATATTATATACAAAATTAGCATATAATATTAATATATTATATGATATCGCCATTTGTCAACAAGCCAAGACAGCAAGATTAATATTTTATAGCCATTAAGTTTAGTTTTTTCAAGTGATTTACAGATAAGTTGGATATAAAGCCGTTGATTTATAACATGTTTTTTTAATAACAAAAACATCATTGAGTGCTAAGTTCTATAATAAACGTAACTTCTGTAGTAAAGCTGATAAACGCACTAGCAGGTAAGATGAGTCCATGGACTATTATCATACATAGGTTTATGGAAATTGCCACAATATCTGTTTGTAAATAAATAAATTTCAATTTAAGACAAAATGTACCCTCAGCAAAATAGTTCGGTATGCAGTTTTGTTTTCATAAGCAAAATATCTGTTTATTTCAATGGCATAAAGCTCTAATGGTTGAACAGCAGAGAATGGGAACGCCATAAAGTTGCCACTATAAAAAATGCTTTATACCTTTTAAATAAAGTATATTTTTGATTACTTTCATATTATAATCAATCATCAGTTTTGGATTTCTTATTAAATGTACACATAACAAAACAGTTCGATTTCCAGGTCACAATATCATAATGTAGTTTCCATTAGCAAAGTAACAAATATATAATTTATTACAATCACATAAAGCTCTCTAATGGTTGAACAGCAGAGAATTGAAATACCGAAATCAGTTCTAAATTCTGACAAAAAGTACACATAACTGTGTTCATTTTCGTGTTTTTGGTTCGAAAATAGTTCGGTTAGCAGGCCACAATATCTAATAATAATGTTGTTTTCATGTGAAAAATAAACAAAAATATACTTTATCTCAATGGCTCTAATTGTCGATCAGCAGAAAGTTGGAATATTGAGAGGTCCCCAATTTAAAAAAAATGCTTTATGCCTTTGATATAAAGTCTATTTTTGCTATATTATAATCAAGCTATATTTTTATGCCACTTTAGTACCGTAAAAATCTCCTTAGTCTGAAAGATAAATTGCACAACTCTTAATTTCCTATAAAACGTCATGTTTTATTTACTTTTATTTAAATAGTTTAATGAAGGCGCGTTCTAACATCAGACTAGATCTAATTCTACTAAAAAATATCTTTACATTCCAATTTGATCAATCACTGGAAAACTTAACCTATTTACAATATATTAACAATAAAAACCTCACATTCACAAAAGTCTTTAAAGGCATCGGTTATAATTATGACAACAAAACAAAATGTTTTAAAATATAGGTCACTTTACACTGGTAGCTTTTAATCTGAAAGTTTTTATCTTTAATCATGCCTTTATCCTCATAGGGGTGGCTGAGGCATACTATACGCCCACATTTCACTGTAGGCATTTATGTTCTAGGTGGTGAGCCCATTGCCGTGTTGAAAAGCACAGGTGCAGGTTGTGCTGTTAAAAATATTCAAGCTGCCTTTAGGGCTTACAACTTGGCTTTTTACTGGCAACCGGGACCAACGGCTTAACGTGCCTTCCGAAGCATGGTAAATGGAAATGCTACAAAACGGTCACCCATCCGAGAACTAGTCATAGCGAAAAATGCTTACTGCAGTGATCGTTTACAGAACACTGTGCTAAGTTTTAGTGGTTTAGAATACAAAACAAAAACGTTAAAAAATTAAACTAGGCACTGAGAATGCGTCACTTGGATCTGGAGACTTTATAATAATATATATAAACGAAAAATTAAGTTATCCCGATGCTAAAATTTATACCTAGTTTCTTGTTAATATGAGGCGTTCTTTTAATTTCTTATAATATATAAACGAGATTCCATAGTACGGTCACGAACTTTAATTTAGCACCCGTTTCCTGGATATGTTGATAGTAGATAATGAACAACGCAGTAAGGTCAAAAATATCACATCACGACACGTATAACAATATTAGCTCTTATCTTCAGTTAGGTGTACGATATTGTCCTAAATTAAAGTTCTTAACTATACATATAAGTAGATTTTAATATAATAGGGACGTATGTACGAACTGCAAATAAATATTACTTGTACTTAAATAATACACGTGAGGTAATTTTGAAAATAAATAAAAATTGCATTTATTATTATACCATTTTCTATTTTAATTTATATTATTATATTTAAGTAAAAAATGATTGGCTAGTGTGTCAAGGTGATTTAGACATTTAAATAATTTGTATTGTTAACTTATACAAAACTGTCTGTCTATTTCAACATGGCAATGGGCTCACCACCTATTACGTGGGGCCGGAGTACACACGGTGAAAAGTGGGCATATTAATATAACCTCTGCCACCCCTTCGGGGATAAGACGTGATTGATAAACAAAGTATACAAAACTTTAATGTTTGTGTTAACTTCAATCAAATCAATTATGCGTTTATGGTAGAGGCATACTATGCGCCCACATTTTACTGTATGCATTTTCTGTCCTACGTAACAGGTGGTGAGCCCATTGCCGTTGTGAAATGGTCGGACGTAGGCTGTGGCGTAAGGACTTCAACTTAGCTGTAACTTCAAAAAGCAACTAATTATTTGATTTGATGCGAAGATATACAAGAATATATCCAATACATATTTCGTACATATTCCCTGTACAAAATAAATGAAAAAATCTGTAGACGTCACAAAAATTCTAAATATTTTTTAAAGTATGTGATTTTTTATTGATATATTAAAATAAACATATACTTGTATAATAATATATAAAATCATACACAAAAAGTATGTTAGTTGAAATAATCTCTTAATAAAGTTCTCATCAAATAGAACGTATTATTATTACTTTGGTAAATATTCTTCTACTATTTGATTTTTAAAATTTGTAACCATTTTAAGCGCGTAGTGATATTATGTTTTCTTATTTGAGCAATCAAAATTTGATATTTGGCGATAAGTGTTCATTATTTTTGTTCATGAGATATTTTCACGGCTACAATGGGTCTGACAAACGTTTTTTACTTTAAATGCCAAATAAATCTACAAAAAAATACGAGAAAAACTGTGTTTTTACTTTATTTATATTTCAAATAATAGCTGAAATATTTACGATCAAAGTGCGTATAACGCAGGTGACCGCATACGTCACAACTACACATTCAACAGTCGCGCTCTCGTTCGCACCCGAACGCCGCGCCGCGCCTTGTCGTAGTCAGTGTTACATTGTGACGTCATAATGAGCGTGCCTAATCTCGGAAATTCAATAAAGGGCTATAACTTCTCGTCGTTATAATGTCGGAAATACTGCATGTATTGAAGTGAAATAAAAACTAATGTAATGTACATGAACTACGCTCCAATTTTAGCTGTATTTGATAGTAATATTTTGACCCTTCTGTGTTCTCCATTGGTTTTTAAAAATTTATATTTATTTGTCATGGAATAATATTAATTTTATAAGGATATAGTATTTTTTTTATACGACATATAATATATGAGCACCGCAAATTCAATATTTAGGTGACGTTATGACATTGAAAACACTGTTTGCAATATTTAATAAAGATTGACTCTATTGATTCTACTGGTTAGTTCGCGACATTGTAGGCGTGAAGTTACCTGCCATTTAATGAGTTTTACATTTTGTGAATAATGATTACCTTTATAAAATATATTGACCCTTTATTCCTTAATATCCAGCATGTTCCATTAAAAGTCCATCATGTATCATTGAAAGTCCAGTCAATAGTTGTAGCCGTTTAACAGATTACCCGAAACAAACTAACAGATAAGAAAAAAACGTTTTGATATTACTTTCTTTATCTGTTATTCCCTTGTAGCTGATGTTTGAACATTAGAAACAGACACTTAAATTTTGATGATAAGAAAATAAAATAAACTAACTATTAGATTTTTTTCTAGCTGTACTTTTTCATCACATATGACAGTCATTTTGAAGTTTATTTGACATGTTTCCTACGGATATTTGAAGAATGGCGGATTGCCGTATATTATTTTCTAAAGCCAGTGTTATTTGTGTTTTTATCAGTAAAAGTGTGTTGGTTTTAGATATAAGAGGCGTGACTACGTGCAATAATGTAGGAAACTGATATAACGCAGTTAGATGCGGTCATTTTTGTTACTTTCCAAACTTCACAAAAAGCGCCAATAAAGTTTCTACTTTTTACCGCAGTAGAGGATTCATGTTATATTAGTACGATTGAAGAAAATCCATGAAGAAAACAAAGGTTCCTGGGCATTAACAATTTGCGAGGATAAACAAAATCGTACAGAGTGCCTATGGGATATGTAAATTAGGATTAATATTTTCAAAATCATTCAAAACTTATAAGATTCTAAAAGTGTCGTTAAGCGTATTTTGAATTTTCATATATAGAATATATTTTTAATATTAATTAGACGCAGAAATTAAGTTTAAGGACTGTTATATATTAATAGTAGTTTCGACCATACATACATTTATACACACATAACTTCATGAATGAAAAAATGTCTTCATTTAAGCATAATAACATATCGTAGTGAACAAATAAATGCATTGTGATCAATTTATTACAAGTCTACTAGATATGTGTAAAGCGAAAGCTTAAAATATTAGTTTTGTAAGTAGGTAGGCACCTAGCTTTATAAGGTTCATTTCACGTTATATTTAACGTGCTAAAAGTTAATGTGAACTTACCCTTAATGTATGGTAGTATTTTTCAAAATAATTAAATATTAATAGTAAGATTTTTAACTTCCATCTCTACTCCGATAAGCAATGATATTATACATCAGATATGTTATGTACATTAACGTCTAGTACTATAAACGCGTACTTTCATTTATTGTATTGAGCAGGCAAAGGATCTAAGTCCGTACAGTCTCATTATGTTTTTTCAATTACAGTGGGCAAAGGTTATTAGTAGTTAGGGCGACCCTATGACTGTTTTTTCTTGAAAATCTAAATTAAAAAAAAATGTTATTATGTTAATGGTTACACAAATACACTGAAAATGACATCAAACTATATATAAGACATTTCTATAAAAAAAAATTCGTGCTGGCCTGTATGTTTATTTATAGCCTTTGCCCACTGTACTTTCTATATGAATCATAATTATCTCCAAATGTTGTTGACATTTAGAAATCTTTTATTTTTTTTAGGCAAAATCAGGCCTGTTTATAGTCGTGGAGGTTTCAAGTGTATTTCTCGTGTGTAACATAATATTGTTACTCTTTTCAGCAGTAAAACCGCTTTAAAAAATAAATTGTTAATATAAATTGAAAAATGGCGGGCTAGTTACATATCTGCTTCCATTAAATTTATATAATATCATTGTTATTGAGTATATTAAGACTAACAATATTATTAATTTTCAAATAAATGCGCATGTCTTACGACTAGTTACAGCGAATGTTAGAATATCTAACAACAAATCTAATGATTTCAAACGTCTGATATTCAAACTTGATATTATGCAGAATGCAATGAAAAAAAAGTGCATAGTAAAAAAAAATGTTTTACTACTCTGACGCCCGATGGGCAAAACAAAAAAAAACAATACCTAATAAAAATCAGTCATAATATTGTCAAATTTCGTACGAACATCGAATAAAATCGACAAGTAAAAAAAATGTTTTCTTAACAAATAACTTAACCGACTAATACAAAATAAATACTGTAAGTACTATATTAATAGTGTTCAATAACTCAGTGGCGACTATAGACTTTGGTGCAAGAACTCCCCTCGCAGTCCGTGAATATGGCCAACAGTTCGATTCTCCGTTTATAATATTCGACTAGCATGAAATTCGTTTTCGATACCCGCAGTAGGGCATCCCCCACTCACCTCAACTTCTCATGATAAATGTTACCTGAAACGAGAAAATACATGCATATAGTGATATTTTTAAATTTTCGCGGTGTATTTTTTAACCTATGCATGTATCATGTTTTAACCACGGACGCTCCAACGCGTTCGAAACGTCGGTGGAGGTAAGTAGATTTTGTTTCGCTTGAAGTCCCGTGGTATGTAAAACATGATACATGCATAGGTTAAAAAACAGTACTTCCGCTAAGTCACAAAGACGGTTAAAAAACATGGAACATTGAGGATTTTAATCTTCAAATGACTGGAAATCAATAAATGACAAGGATTTTGGTAGGTATGAAGTTTGGCATAATTGAGGAGCAATTTCAAAATGTACAATATCCACTAACAGTGAAATCAGTCACAGTGGCGGCTATCCACAACTGCTACTAATATTATAAACTCGAAAGTTTGTAAGTATGGATGGATGTTTGTTACCTCTTTACGCAAAAACTACTGAATGGATTTTGATGAAACTTTACAATAATATAGCTTACACATTAAAATAACACATAGGCTACATTTTATCCCGGAAACAAGTTCCTGTGGGAAACGGGAACGGGAAACCTTCACCACGCGTGTGGAGCCGCAAGCGTCAACTAATTTTATATAAATCGATTAATATTCACAAGTTTTTTCCTTTCTCCAATCTCGCTTGCACACCTGGCTTTACGGAGAAGCACCTAGAATATAATAGTGTTTGAAAATATATTCACCAACCAAAGAGATAAGCACAACTAACCTGTAATTCTGCTCATTAGCAGTTCACCAGTACGTATGCAGACGCAAACAGTCAGCGGCTAAGTCAGCCAAAGCGACCCTTTTTTTCGGCAGCAATGTAATACCGGCGACTCGTCTAGGTCGTTTGTCGGCTAATTCCGAAGCTGCTAATATTCTGCCGGCGGTGGGACCTACTGCTTGGATGACTAGGATTGTGGGTCTTCCACGGATGGATCGCGCACAAACCACTCGCGTTGTACCGTCTTCTTCGTCTAAAGCAATACCGCCGTAACCACCTCGACCTAATCCGGAAAAAAAAAATACAGACCTACTGGTTGGTTTGGTCAGGAGTTCATGGACCCAGGACAACTTTATTTGCAAGCAGTGCACTTGCTGATGTTTCATACTAGGAGTAGCCACGCTGTCACGCGTCGTACCAATCTACCCCAGACGAGTCTGTCAGTGCGATAACTTCAATACATGATGCTAACCGACAGTAAGTACGTCCAACACTACACAAAATGAGACTGTAAGGAGGCCGGAGCCCTTGTGTTACTCGACGGTAACTGAAAAGTTTTATGTCTCGTAATGCGTTCTAAACCTTAGAGTCAAAGTTAAGGTACATATCATAGATAATGTTAAGGTACATGTCATAGATAATGTTAAGGTACATGTCATAGATAATGTTAAGGTACATGTCATAGATAATGTTAAGGTACATGTCATAGATAATGTTAAGGTACATGTCATGGATAATGTTAAGGTATATGTCATAGATAATGTTAAGGTACATGTCATAGATAATGTTAAGGTACATGTCATAGATAATGTTAAGGTACATGTCATGGATAATGTTAAGGTATATGTCATAGATAATGTTAAGGTACATGTCATAGATAATGTTAAGGTATATGTCATAGATAATGTTAAGGTACATGTCATAGATAATGTTAAGGTACATGTCATAGATTAAGACTACTATAACTTTTTTTTTACATCTCAGTGTTTTCTCAGTTGTTTCCAAATCCTAGCTGGATTTGGAGCCCTGAATCCACTTTTATTTAGCTGTTAAGTAATCTTGTTCGCAGATAGCAGCTATGATTTAGCGTTTGATTTTCGGTATTGTTCGGAGTGACTGGAGGTCGTTGGGTCCCAGAGATATTGGTGGGACTTCTTACACTCTTGTGATGATGTCTACTATAACTTATACGCGACCCCTAGTCTCGCGACACATTGACGTCGCGTGTGGAATAAGTTAAGTTTATATTATATTATTTATTTTTAGTTTTAATATACCGGGCGGTTCCTCTCTTATCACATTAACTGAAATGCCTGATAACACTCCTTAATATATGCAAAGAATAATATTTTTGAGAAAAAAATAAAAATGCATTTTGCGCATACCATAAATGGAATAAAAATAGTCGAAAGTTAGAACATCCCATTTTTATTTATTTATAATGAAAGTATTATCACCTTTGAGAAAATTGGCAACGTTACGGTTGCCATAACAACGCGTGTTTATGTTGACAAAAGGCGGCTGAATAATCAAACGCTTGCGGCTTACACAATAACTAGTTACCTACTGCACCTTTATTTTTCTAAATGACTACTTGCCACTTTATCAATTCTAATAAAAATACTTCCCATACCTTTGCATTCCTTGGCATCAAGTGCGGGTAATCCCGCAATCTTTGCACAGCTCTTACAAAGATTCGGGAGTCAGAAAGACATGTGCGACTGTTTCCCAACTTCTCACAGTATTAAGGGCCAATTTCATGCCTTAGCGTTAACGCTAAGGCCGCATTTTGGCGGCATTCCCCGTAGGATCATGTCAGTGAACTCCGAGGCGGTAGGTATAATTCACTCGCGGCATCGTGACACAAAGAAAATAAACAAAATTCACGTCAAATTTCACTATCACAGATTTCAACTAGGTACCTAATAACTTTTTACTCGATCAACGCTTGAGACTAGATTTTGCCTTATAAAATCTACTCTCAAGTATTTCTTGAGTGTTGATAAACGTTATGGAATTCGGCCCTAAAACAACCCGGCGGGCAGCGGCGGCCATACGGCCATACTAAATCATTTCATTAGCATGACTTACAAAATAAAAAATAATTTTAACCTTTAAACTAAAACCAACGAAGTGCTACTAAGAATGTATTAATGTATTTTTGGATTTTGTAATAATTCATAGTACCTAACAAAATGTATTTTAACAAAAATAGTGTGAAAATTGGTGTTTATAAAACGGTATGGCGACTACGGAAGTTACAAGATCAACTACCATATGCTTAATATAATTAAAATTTTCTACTGAAGTGAAATGTAAATTCCCAAATTTAAATAATGAATTCACTGATAGTAGGATTTTTTTATTGTATTCATCTAAAATCGTAAAACTTTTAATGAGACTAAAATAGTTGTTAATTTGAATAACTCAAATCAGCCGTAACAAGCAATAACTCAAACACATCAAAGCAGCCGGCCGCCATGAGCTAGAGCGGCCTTGTTCAAAAAGTATCGACATATCGAAACAAAATATTTAATTTTGAGTCTCTTAGCAGAATATTAAACCAAATTTAAAGTAATTGTATTTTGTCTGACTGGTATGGTATGTTTTATTTGTGTTGCGTGTATGTGGCGACCATTGTTCATTTTATTTCACTTTACCCAATGTGGGTTCTTATTGCATAAGATAGATTAAGGATTATCTATTTTATGCAAAAAGTTATACTCATTATTGAATAACATAATTATAATATTCTTTATAAACTATAAATTTTTGGGATTATAATGACAGTCTTATCGCTAAGAGTGATCGCTTTCTGAAAACACAACCTTAGTATTGAAAGAGTAGGTCAAGAGAGTAATAAAAAATTACGAGTTTAAAATACGTACATCATTTTACTTGCCGTGATGATTAAACTGTAGAAATAGCGGATTTATCTGTAACCCGTATCAATTGATTTTTAACCTAACTCAGTAACTACTGAGTCAGGTTAAATGAAGTAATAAATACATATTATTTTAAAACTTTTGCTTGTGGTAGAGATTTTATTAAACGGTGATATTTTAATAAATATCGATATTTGTTTCACTGCTGAACTCCCTAGCCGCATAGCTAGGTCGGATAGAGAGAAACATAATCTTTTTTTCTTTTCGCACTCAAACGAACGACTGAGAATTATCAACATTATTTTATTGTTGTGGTTGAATTTCATTTAAAATGTCTTAGTAAGAGCGGCAACGTGTCAGGTCGATGTCCGAAGTACTGACCTAGGTCAATACCTACTAATGTTCTTTTCTACAAACCCATGGGGATGAAATAAAGTAAACAAACAGAAGCGAATCCTGGCTAAGCTGATTAGTATTTTTGGTTCATGTTGAGGTATTTTCGCAGAAGACCACATGTACTGTACGTGGTTCAAATTAATGTGATAACCTCGGCGCCACTCGGTATATTGTCCGTAGAATAAGTTTAAAACACCTGTAACTTTTCTCATGATGCCTGAATAATATCATTTAAACGACTTTTATATGTCTAGAAACAGACAATAAGAAACCTTATTCTTTGTATATAAGATTTCCAAACTCACCTTTAGGTACAGGTGCCAAAACATTTTTGAGATTCCCCTCCGTATCGTATACTCTGACCGCTACATCGGCAATAATGAGCAGGTCGTCGGATAGCGCCAGACCACCGACTAGACCCAACTCGCCGTTGCCTACCTGTAAGGAAATCAATATTTCAATTTCAATATGTAAATGTATTCCATCGGCCAAGTTTATAATATGTATGATTTCAGAAATATATTAGTATGTTTATCAGTTAACTAGATCTCATGGCACAAGCTCAATGGCTTAGTTTGGGCTAGACGGCGCTGTGTGACACTATTCACACAATATTTATTTATTTTATTTGTGGTTTAACCGTACCATTGTAGACAATTCTCTTCATACACTACTTAAATCTTGTCGTGCCGAAGGAATTCCATTCGTAGTGTGGCGCCATCTAGCGTCGTCAGCAGTGGCTTACGTACATACCTCACGCTCGATGTTCCCATGCTGGTCTAGCACAAATACTGCACGGGCGCCATTATCAGCTACGGCAAGGCGACGAGATGTTTTAGCGGCCGCCACACACACAGGCTCCACGAGACGAGCCGGTCTGAGCGTTCGTAGTGTGGCGCCATCTAGCGACACCTATAACACCGATTTAATAATATCAGCTGCAAGTAACATACAAGACTAATTTCCTTGATACATATTATTTCCGAGTCGTCACAAATATTTGTGTGATCCACAAATGTTTATTTCGAAGTTTGGGTGTTTGCTATGTATAGTATATGTATTTTTAATTATTATATTTTATCGATCACGATCCCCGAAGGCAGATCCGCCTTATCGCATATGTATGCCCACTTTCCTCCATGTGTATTCTAGTCCCACGTAACAGGTGGTGAGGCCATTGCCGTGTTGAAATGAACAGGTGCAGGCTGTGCCGACCTGCTGTTGAAAATTTTCTAGCCGCCCATAAGGCCTTCAACTTGACTTAACGACTGCCATTTTACTGGCAACCGGGACCAACGGCTTAACGTGCCTTCAGAAGTATGGAAACACTCGCAAATATAAATGCCACAAAGTGGTCACCGATCCGTGTCCAGCCATAGCGAAAGTTGCTTAAAGTCTGTGACTGTAACTAATGATAACGAGGATGTATGTATTTTGAAAAGTAAATCTATCAGTTGTCTAGATAGATCCCATACCACAAGCTTATATTTACTTTGGGCTAGCTGGCGCTGTGTAAAAAAATGTTCCACGATTATTTATTTACTAGTTGACGCCCGCGGCTTCGCCCGCGTAGAGAAGTTTTCTCGTTCCCGTTTCCCACAGGAACTTGTTCCCGGGATAAAAAGTAGCCTATGTGTTATTCTGATGTATAAGCTATATTATTGTAAGGTTTCATTAAAATCCATTCAGTAGTTTTTACGCGAAAGAGTAACAAACATCCATACAAACTTTCGCATTTATAATATTATTAAGATTAAGATAGATGACCCCCACAGCTTCGCCCGTGGAATATTTCGACTTCCCGTCGCACCTATTTAATCCCGTCGCTTATAAATTCTACAATAATGCATAAAAATTTGCGCGATTTGTCGACATTATGACTACTGCTCTGCTCCCCAGTGTAGTAGCGTAATGATATATAGCCTATAGCCATCCTCGATAAATGGGCTATCTAAGACAAAAATATTTTTTCAAATCCGACCAGTAGTTCCTGAACAAACAAACAAACAAACAAACTCTTCAGCTTTATACTATTAAGTATAGATTTATTATATTCTCGTCTAAGTTTATTTTTCAAAATCATTGGGTTTGATTCCTGGCTGAATTTTCAAATTCAAATTATTGATTTTTCAAAAATCCAACTCGCAGTTTTTTTTAAAAATCGGGCGCGCGACTCCTATGGCCATTTTTCGATATTTCCTTCATTTCCTTGATTCCTTATAGTTCAGGATTTGGCCCTGAAGGTCAACTTGAAAAATTCACCCTGTATATAGTATATAGTATGTTTATCAGCTGTCTAGATCCTATAGCATAAGCTTAGTTTGGGCTAGATAACGCTGTGTGAAAAGTGTCCCAAAATATTTAAATTGATTACACTGATAAAATTTAAAATTATCATGCGAAAA
The DNA here is from genome assembly GCA_948477245.1 of Thumatha senex. Taxonomy (NCBI): domain Eukaryota; kingdom Metazoa; phylum Arthropoda; class Insecta; order Lepidoptera; family Erebidae; genus Thumatha; species Thumatha senex. The sequence continues at coordinate 14,584,095 of OX419735.1, forward strand.
AAAACAACAACAAAACTATATTCAGTATAGAATTAGACTCACCTCGGTGAGAGTACGCGTTCGCCAGTTAACAGCTATTATGCCTTCAGCAGTGACTGCAATTCCTGTACAGCTACGACCAGCTAAACCTGTAATGTAAATACCAAAGAATATGTTACTAGAGTTCACAATGGTCAAATCAAGTTCTCTGGGGCCTGGAGCTAAACTGAGCTATGGCGTCTGAGTCTGTGGGAGGGGAGAGAAAGCTTTTCGACCTGCTGTTGTGAAAAGAGACCAAAATGGAATGAACGATCATGTTTTTTTTTTTTGTGTATAATGGTTCGAGATTAGTTCGTAGGCATTTTTATACGCCTAGGTGATAAGGGTGGTAGTTTAATAGAAGCAGTTGAAAAATTAGTTGCAAGATTTCATTATATGTAATAGGAAAATAACACCGCTATTATACCTTCATTAATGATATCCATTTTAAATGCAAACGTCTCGTCATCCAGCACCTTAACTCTAGAATTGCCAGCATCGAGCACGTATATTTCTCGTCGCTTTGGACATCTGAAAATATTACAAAAATTCACTGTAAAAACACGCATATATAAAGTGGGTGCAACGGCTAAAAGTCGAAGAACGGTTATATCTAGTTGTAAATAAACTAACTTTGAGTGAAACAATATTTGGTAAGTATTTGATCCATTTTGGTAAGAGACGGTGACACTTCGCGGACGCTGAAGCTTGGCGGCCACTGCCGCGGCACGCTCGCTTCTCGCGCATATGGAAATTGTTCTAGCCTAACCTAAGCTATATTTTCAAAAATTGACAATACTACAAAGCATAATATATGTCTAGTTGGCTAAAACTTGGTGTAATCGCTTTTAGCTGTAAAGGGGTGCACAGCGAAGATATCTGGGGGTCAATTAAACCTCACATATTATTGGACACAAGCTGACTGCATGATGCTCTGGCGCATACACTTATTTCGAGGTATAAAGTAGAGGAACGTAACAAACTACGTATATATATACCATCATATAGCGTTGCGATGCGTCGCCAAGGCTATATTCTAGCTATGCCATAAATCAGGTTTACCCTCGCCTATAGAAGTTTCACAACAAAGAGCAGCAATAGGCGAACGAATGAGATGAATACCTACAATTCATTTGTATTCCGTCAAAGACAGACACAAATGCGATTAAGGTTAGATTGATTATTAAACAAGAGAAAATCAAAAATAAAATAACTTTAAAAAGGTCAATAGTACCCAGACGCGCATTTACGAAACGATCTGCAGGCAGCGAAATAAATGTAGCAAGAAGCCTAGCGATTTGTGCTCTCAGACTACCTCTTCAGACATACAGCGTGAAGATAGTTGATTAGTTAATATAGGTTAAAATTTTTCCAACTTTAAGTCTTATTCGTTTAGATTATCGGTACGTGGGGTCCCCGATACCGTGGCACTTCGGCCCTTCGGGATCTATTGTGCCATCGGTAAGTGGGAATAATCAGCATTAATAGGGCTTTTCGCAGGAACTGTGACAAGCACAGACGTCCGCAACGCATGTTGTATATTATTTTCTAAAACTAGTGCATTTATCTTGTTTTATGTGCGAAGTGGTGGTTTCTTGGACATAAAAGTTGTGTTAACGTGATATAGTGAAAGACAATGATATATATGCAAGGACCAGGACCTAGGACTGAGGACTCGACATCGAAAAAAACTGGACAAGACAAAATTAAAGGATAAAATTTAAGAAATATGATATTTAAAATAAGATTTAGCTAAAAGTCTTCGTTACCAGGCCATAAAATAATTATTAAAAATAATCAGCATAAATAAAAGCACTGTAGGTACCTGGCTAAAGCCACAGGCTGACTAAGTTGCTCCTTGCCGGTGCCTCTGGAGCCCCAGACAGTGAGCGGGGTAGCGGTCGGAGACACTTGTGCCCGAAGCGGCGAATCACGAACTCCACGGGCGAAAACTAACACGCGTACGCATAGAGCGCCTGCACTCCACGGTCGCATTGAGATTCTGTAATATATACATACATACTGTCCCCAAATGGGTAGGCAAAGGTATACTATACGCCCACATTTCACCGTATGCATTTTTGTCCCACGTAACAGGTGGTGAGCTCATTGCCGTGTTGAAATGGACAAGTGCAGGCTCTGGCGACCTGCTATTGAAATTTTTCAAGCTGCCCATAAGGCCTTCAACCAGGGGGCCGAGTCTACTATTGACAAGCCGTAGAATAGAACCAGAATCGCTGTTTTTAGCTGTCAAAATGTTAGTAGACTATCAAAAATGCAACTGACTTGCGGCCACTGGCGCGTTACATGTTAGTAGAATTGTATCGGCCGAACGGTAGAAGTCTATTGCAATACGATTGTAATAGTAGACTACGAAAAACTGTCAAAATATACCGGTGGCTTTCTATTAAGCGACGATTTCGATTCTATTACGACACAATTGAAATAGCAGGCTCGGCCCCCTGGCTTAACAACTGCTATTATACTGGCAACCTGGACCAACGGCTTAACGTGCCTTTCAAAGCAAGGAAACGCTCGGTAAATGCCACAAAGCGGTCACTCATCCAAGGACCAGCTATAGCGAATATTGCTCAACGCAGTGATCGTTTACAGAACACTGAATTAGCGGGGCCACGACCGCTTCTTTCACGATTACAGAATGAATACATCATAGATATCTGGATATACACTTAAGTTGTATTTTTAAGTTACTTAGTTTGACTACTGGCTTGGTGGCACAGTAGTGAGAAGTCCCGTGTCAGAAAAAATATTTGTGTGATCCATAAATATTTGTTTCGGAGTTTGGACGTTTTCTATGTACAATGTGTATATATTGAAACTAAATAAAACAAATTAATATTGTGGGAAACTTCTCACACAGTGCCATCTAGTCCAAGTAAGCTAATATAAGTTTGTGTTATGGTATCTAGATAACTAATAAACATACTTAATATTTCTAAATGGATAAACATACTGATATAAGTTTATATTAGCTTTATTTTGGCTACACGGCAGTGTGTAAAAATATCGTACAATATTTAACTTACAAACCAATAATCCATTTCAGAGTTACCATATTATTTTGAAATGGTTGAAAACTCCATTGCATGTGGTCAATTATAATTCTTCAAAATAATATGGACATAGATTGTCTACAGCGAGAGTACCATATTCATTAAAGATACCCAAAGGATCAGTATGTTGTATAGCATACGCTAAACATCTTTCTTTCCTAACATTTATTTCAACCGTAACGCACACACACACACATACACCACGGAATTTATTCTTACATTCCCATGTCTTTTTAAACTAGAGTATTGTACCCTAGGTTTCTATTTCTGAAAAATTATTCAACATCATAGCTGCTAAAATATATTACTATAAAGGTATTTTTATACCACTCAGGTGGCACACAAGCATGCGGCCCACCTGATGGAAAGTGGTCACCGTAGCCTATGGACGTTTGCAACACCAGAGGTGCAGCACTCGCGCTGCCGACCCTTTATAAAACTTCTAAGGACCCTTTAGAAGAAGTTACACTCCACTTAAAGAATCTGTGAAAAGTATGCCCGGAATTTCATACCTGTATAGTCCAGTATCAAGATCAGTAACGGTGCAAGGCAGGGGCGCATCGTCTATAGTAGCGGCGGCACTGACTGGGTCTCCACCGGTGCACCGTGCCTCGCCGTGATAATCTACCGTACGTAATACCACTACTACTTCCAACCCGCAAACGCAGCCCGATTCTGGAAATGTAATTTAAATTTACTATTCTATACTCTACAGTCCGAATCAAAGGGGTATCTGTCGGTCGAGGCGAGTAATAACATATCTAGAACGATTTAACCACTGGACGCGTAACGTACTCAATAAAGTATGAAATCACGTTTTCGTGAGAGGGAAACTACACACAATGCTAACTTTTATGCATTTATACACACGATCATAAATAGCCATATGCATAAATGCACGTATACGTATTATTACCAATGGTTAAACCGTCCCAGTAACATAGGAATGTTTACTGCATCTATTCGTAAGTTTCTTTTACTATTTTCATTTCATGCATTTGTTGACTGAAACGGAACGAAACGCGACCACGACGTTATTTCTCTGTGGTAACGGACTTTTGGCGCGAACATTAGCAATGACGCACGTTTGTCGTATATTATTTTCCAAAACTAGTGTAAAATACGTGTTTTTGTGTTTAATAATGGTGGAATATTATAAATAAAGATTCGGAATAAAGAGTTCGGAACGGATTACATAAAGAGTTCGGAAAAGTGCATTAGTGAAGTAAAGTGATATATTGCAATGAATAGCGGTGTTGTTTGTGTTGGTATCAAATTTCCATAGAGAGCTGCAATTAGGGATCCACTGCGTTATTGGGGCACGGACTAGGATCTAGGACTGAGGACTTGACATCGACAAACGGCTAGACATGACTAACTAAATAACAAGAAAATAATAAATACTGAAGACTAGGCTGTATGGACTATGTTTCCTTTGTCTGCCTAAGTTGGGCGAAGACAACTAACAACAATCTCTGTGGTAACCAGGGAGTCCTTATATCGTATCCTTAATAGTTATTAGTGTAGGACTGTCAATTGAAAAACTTAGTAATATATTATGGGGTAGTAAGCTGAAAGGGATTACTTTTAGCTACCTTGGGTAGTAACTTATTGATACATAGCCTATTGTACTTTTGAATAATTCTTCTTTCTAACGTAAAATCATTTTTAAAATCAGTTCAGTAGTTCCAGAGTTTATCGACAACACATTTAACAAACACATCTATCCTCTTAATAATATTAGTATAGAAGGCTCGTGGCCCCGCGGACTCAGTGATCTGTATACGATCACTGAGTTATGCAACTTTTACTATAGCTGGTCCTCGGATGGGTGACCACTTTGTGGCATATACATTTGCGAGCGTTTCTGTGCTTCGGAAAGCACGTTAAGCCGTTGGTCCTGGTTGCCAGTAACATTGCAGTCATGGCCAGGCCTTATGGGCGGCTTGAAAAATTTCAACAGCGGGTAGCCACAACCTGCATCTGTCTACTTCAACACGGCAAAGATGTCACCACCTATAACGTGGGACAGGAATGTACATGGTGAAAAGTGGGCAAATAATATGCCTCTGCCACCCCATTGGGGATACGGCGTGATAGATAAATAAATATTGTGGGACACTGCACACAGCGCCATCTAGCCAAAAGTAAGCTAATATTAGCTTGTTATGGGATCTAGATAACTGATAAACATACTTATAAAAAAAAAAACTATCTTCACGCTGTATCCCTGACGGGGTAGTCAGAGAGGACAGATCGCCAGGCTTCGCGATCCATGCATACTTCTTTCGCTTCTTCGAGATTCATCAATCGTTTCATACAAGCACATATATTTATATATATTTCAACATACTTATATATTTCTAAATACATACATATTATACATAGGAAACACCCAAACTCCGAAACACACATTTGTGGATCACACAAATATTTAAATAATAGAAATAAATAATAAAAGATATAAAAAAACAAACTTACCCAATGACAGCGTACACAAGCCAGGGAATGTCGTACTAGTGCGAACCCTGCCTAGCTCCGCGAGTGCCTCTCCGAACCTCTGTTGAGCATCATTATGTGCAAAGTCTACCGCTAGGAAGGCGTTCTCCCTTGGTTCGGCCAAGGCAGCCGCGTCACCAAGCCTGGCTCCCAGTGCCGCAGCTCTACTGCTCACTTCACGTACTTCCACTTGTTGTTGGAGTCCTGAGCATTCTGCTTCAACCTGTAATAGGGTATTCCTGAATTAGCTATTAAGGCCTATCCGCACACAACAATGCCAATTTTCACTGACACTGATGTAAACGTTACTGATCGGCACGTATCGCCTTTCTCGCGTTAAGTTCATTTTCGCGTTTAACAAGAGTTTTACATTTGCCGCCAATTCGTAAAAAAAAAATGACAAATGAATGCAATATATTACATTAGGTTACCACAGAGTTCTATAATTAAAATTCAAAAAAAGTTTTCATTAGCAATATTTCTTTCCGGCCAGTTCTAAACATTTTCAGTGTTACCTAGGTAATAAATATTGTGGGACATTTTTTTACTCAAAACCAATACCGGAAGCTTTCAATTACCTAATTACCTGTTAGGCAAACAGTTTAAAACATTATGTATCTGCACGCTTTTTACTTACTTTAGCTTTTTCAGCATCAATCAATTTCAATTGTTCTTCAAGTAGTTTCCGTTTGTGCGTAGCAGCTGCCGCAGCGGCTGATTTTAGTTCGTTATGGCGTTTATCGAGAGCTGCTTTGAGTTCGGTGAAGTGTCGGTCTATAGCTTCGTCCGCAGCCGTCGCAGCCGCTTCAAGGCGCCTCAGTTCACTCGCTACTGCATCCCTTGCTGAACCAAGTTTACTGAGACATTCGTTCGCTCTATACAATAATATTTCCGACATTCTTTTTAAAGCTATTGAGAACGGCACTACAGTGTGATCACAAGGCGTATCGCTATGAGGTCCGTCAGCGCAGTGTCGACAAAAAACGCAGTCACACGTCTCACAGAAAAGTAATTCTCTGCCGGGGTGCGAACTACACTGTGGTATCACTTCCCTTCGTTGACGTGCCATTAAATCGAGGAGTTGGTTGACGAGAAACGAAGGCGGTAGGGCAGGAACCCCGCCCCGGGGTATCGTTATAAGCTCCCGACATATTGGACATCGAAAACTCCCCGCGTCTCGGGTTTGAGAAGCTGCTATTCGCGTGAGGCAATGTAAACACACTGTATGTGAACAAGGCAGTAGTTTCGGGGTATGTTCTCCTCCATCATAAGTGCCTGGAAACAAACATTATTACTTTAAAATAGCACACTTATGTTAACAAACATTTTTAGCAATATGAGTGAACACCATTGTTCTGGGACAAATCGGTACACTAAACACTTGCAAATGTTATTGTTTTTAAGCACGCGTTTTCCAGAACAACAATTGACTGTTGCGTTACGTTGGTATTTAAAATATAATGTGGTCGAAAAATATTCTAAATTATTAACAAGTAATTATCATTACTGAAATGCAAAAACAATTATTATTTTAGTCTACTACGTTATCATTCTATCATTAAAACATTATACAGACTAATATTCCTATTCTATTCTGTTCTAAAATACTTATAAAAATCGTGCAGAATAGTGCTTGTGATTGTTTAAAAATGTTATTTCATGAATGTCTCCGTAGAACGAACTTCTTCTATGTCTCAATTAATTGCTCATAACTCTCAATACTAAATAGAAAGACCGATAACCATTCTTAGTTACAACACTCCAAATTTTCTTACAATTTTGTATGACCTGCTTAAACAAGATGTAAGGAATCTGTTTTGGCAAGTCAGAAGTTCGTACCAGGAGTGCAGTAATAATTGTAGGTGAAAATAGCTGAGTGTACTAACATAAACACGTGCCGCAGGTGAGGAAGCTCTCGTTAAAGTCCTCGTAGTTGATGGAGACGGTCTCGACGAGCGTTGAGCTCATGCTCGCCATCCCGACGCCCAGCCGTGAACTGATACATAAGAACACCTTTAACCTGCTTATACCATAAGAATAAGACTTGATTTAATTAAAAACTAGACTCAACTAAACACCTGGCCTGGCAATGTACCTCCAACCTCAAGTGCAAAGAAAAAAAGCTCACAACTGACGACATTCACATACATAAAATACACAGACATAAATATTGTATTAGTAAAAACCAAAACATCGTTATTACTTAGTTAGGGTGATAAGAGCAATTTAAACGCCCTAATTACGAGATGATCTGTTACTTATTGATAGACACTCGCATTCTCGATACTTTGTAATACTCGTATATCGTCGGTCGAATTCATTACCCGAACATTTCCGAAATTACGTGTTTTGAGATAAGTATGAGGATTGGTAGAGAATCCTAAAATCTTTCTAAATCAGCATCAGTACAACTCAAATCTACGCGTCACAAAAGTGTAAATTCCAATAAGGAAAAATAAAAATTATTAATCTTCTCGGATTCTGTATTAGTTTATTTCAAAATGTCTGACTGATACTTTATTTTTTATAGTACAACACTAGTTCATCAAAGGAATTTTTTGATATGTTCCATTATAGCTTTGACATTTAAAGTGGAAATATTGTTTTCGTGTGGTTTGTGCCACTGGTGCTCTGACGGACGTGCAAAGTTCGAAGTTAGTTCGATGCAAGTTTTACGTAATTCATTAAAATGTACTCGAAAACTGAACCACTGCTTAAGTGTTCGTTCTTACCGACCGGCTCGGAGTGCAGAGCAGAGCCCTTTTTTTTCCAGACAGACGCGGATTATACGTTTGGAGTCGGCCGGAGCCGACCAAGTCGGTTCACATAGACTGGCCAGAAGAGCATGGCTTATAGCGGATGCATTTGGAGCCGAGAGTGTGCTTTTCGACGGCAATCAAGTTCCAGGATAGGATCGAGCAGTCCAAGGCTGAGTGAGTACGAAATAGTACGTAAACGCAGCTGGTCGGCGACGCGAGCGCAAAAGGACACGACGACAGAGGCAGCCGGCCGGCTCCTCTTTCTTCTTTACACTAAGCGCGTTTACATTAATCATTCTCATGTAACAAAAGAAGTAAAACTTCAAAATAAACCTAGTTGTCCCAGTTGCTTCTCACGGCGCCCGGGGTCAGCTTTCCTATGTTTTCTTCTCCCCTACGCACGGTCATCGGCATCCCCTGTAGTAAGACCATTGGCAGGCATGTCATCGCTCACGACGTCAAACTCACATTTCTTGAGTTTTACCCTCTTACCGTAACACGGCAGGGCCGATATAGCCCGGTGGTTGCCGCCAGACATGACCATACCAACGAAGGCAACACTATTCCAACTTATCTGCAACATCACGGACGCGGAGGCTGTCGAGGATGCGAGAGTTCCTAACACGGTATATCCGTGTGACTCCACACATCCACCGGAGCGTTTATATTTCCGTGACATGCAGCTCATACTTGTGTCGCTCCAGTAGTGGCCATATATCACTGCACCATGTAAAAGGACAGGCCAAATGATGTTTTTTTAGATCTGTTCCTTCAACCTGACTGGCATTTTTGAGTCACAAATGATATCAGTCATCTCGCACCACTCGGTCCTCGCGGCAGCAATGCGTGTCTTGACGTCGCAATCGATGTCACTGGACGCGTGACACACAGATCCCAGGTATATAATCAGATTCGTGCGCTGGACCATATCAACGGCTAAGTGAACGGATGTGGTATCTATTGAATTTAATGCAACGGACTCGGGCTTCTACACATTAAGTTACAGACCATCAATCGTCTTTTTCCACGCCTTCACACATGGCACCAAAATGCCCCTATCTGCGTCTGCTAGCGCGATATCATCAGCATTCATAAACAGACATGGAGGCTGCTTATCCTTGATGCTGTCTGACAGTAGGTCTAATATCACGCTGAACAAATAAGTAAGTACTAAGGACAGAACCCTGCTGTACGCCGAAGGTGATGGGGAAGGATTTCGTGTCACCAACCACGGAATCGAAATCGCGGTACATATTCCGGATAATGTCAATATAAAGCTCTGGAACCTCTTTGGACCGCACTGCCCACCAGATCATCGCTCGAGAAACACAGTTGAAGGCCTTTTTCATGTCCAGGCACAGACATGGCTAGACATAAAGACGGCCTTCGACTGCAGAGACGTATTTTTCGTATTTCTCCGCGAAAATCTTGAGGGCAAAAACAGAGTCCTTGGTCCCATGACCAGCGACACTCCTGCTGGGAGTCAATAAATGTATTGGCAGTACAAAGAATAGTGTCCTCCGAAAAACAAGCAAATTATCAAGCAATGAACACATTTTTAGAAACGAGTTTAGCATCGCATTTCATAAGCAAAAAAGATCAATACTTGCTTTGTTTGTCGTATCAAAATGATGTTGGTGAGGATAAATTACAGTAATAGATACTTTATGACCAAGATTAGATAAAAACAATAGAAGAAATTGATATATTTTGAGTTTTTGATGATATAAATAAACTACAAAAGAATCAAAACTGCTTGTTTTTGTTCGATTTTACCGGCTCATTTAGAAATATTCTACTCGTCCCTAATTAATGTCAAGAATTGTTTGCTTCATTATTGGAACATTTCAATAAAAATGATGATAACCCAAAATACAATCCCAGAATAAGTGTCCCACAATAAGTGACCCACAATATTCAAATTTTAGCTAGAACACAATACAACGGTATTAAATAGGCATTAGAATAAATTAAAATACTGAATTGTACTATTTTTTTAATATGTAAAATATCAATTGAAAATTTCTAAAATCTTTAAATCTCAATTACTCGTAACATCATTTTTTGAAATGTTCCAGTACTGTTTTTGAACAACGATATAATATATCAAGTCATTGCAAAATATTGCTTTTTACCGTTCTATGAGTATCAAAACATAAAATCAACTAAGATTCTTCTCTTTTTTAAAAAAAAACACAGCTTACCACTCTACAAATTCTTTAACAATTCGTATATTATTTTATATAACAAATATTATAACCATTACTATTAAGGCACGTAATATCACTACAATACGTTGACTAAGCTCAAAAACAGTACCAACACTTTGTGCGCCGGCGTCGCCGGTCAAGCGCGTTGCGATAACAAATGAGGCTTTGCTTTGCCTGTAGGCAAAAAACACTGTTTGTGAGTATAGTAGTACATAAAATAGTTGAAAACGGACCAATTTATATGGCACATTCGGGATTTTACTACACATAATCGATTATATACGGATGTAAAGCTTTCCGTCGTAAACACAAGGAGCATGCGGATACTAAAATAGCAATAAAATGGGCATAGTAGCTTTAAAATATAATTATAGGGAAAAATTGTGGCATAACATGGAATAAGGAAGTTGTAAACAAGGAAGCCAGCAAACAGTAAGCATTTTACACGTGACCTTATAAGTAGACAGAAATAAAATATTATTCTGGTTAAGCTGTTGTAAACTCGCAAGACAAATCAACAGCTAAATGGTTGAAATTCGAGAACAATTCGTTAAAACCTGTCAAGTCAGCAAGGTTTGTTTTACCACACGATCGAAAGTGGTCATCTTGTATCCTCCTTCTAAGCCCATAGCTCTCCTATGAGTCGAAAGAATAGTTGATAGTCCTCATGTCCCGTCTTCATACCTAGTCAAAAGAGTGTGGGAGGCGTTGAGGTACTTTTTTGTTGACACGTGAAATGCTTTTATGCGCCGTCTTCCTTGCTACGGGGGCGGCAGGAACAGAGGGTGGGACACCCGGCCTTTCGGGGTTGTTCTCCCGCGGTGTTTCGCCTTTTTTCCGACCGGGTCGCAGGATAGGCCTAAGGGCTAGTCACAGCGACCCTGTTAAGGGAATACCCCAAGATGGGGCTCTCCCTGCTTCCAGTAGGAGCTTAAACTACGCCAACTTCGAGCCGTCCCCGATCGTCTCTCAGGAAATAGAGGGGATGGAGAGTGGTCGAGCGGGCACTAGAAGGCACCCTGTAACACGGGGGTACCAGCCAGCCAAATGGCCTTTTTAAGCGCCGTCCCCTACCTTCCACCCGCAGTCGTGCCAATATTGAGGTGCACTAGCCCAGTAACAATGACGTCCTAACAGACCAAAGTGACGTCCTGCAGAGATGGAGTGAATATTATGGAAAGATGTATGCAAGAAAAGACAGAAATGCCACATCGGGAAGTGGAGCTCACTTCGATGCTCCGGATCCCGATGTCATTGAAGTCATTAGTATGAAAGAAATAGAACAAGCGATAAGAAGTATGAAATGTGGAAAGGCTGCGGGAAAAGACAGAGTTACTGCTGAGATGATCAAGTACGGTGGGTCGCGTGTCTGGGACACACTATGTCTGTTATGCAACTTGTGCTGGCGGACGGGTGAGGTCCCAGATGACTGGCGAGTAGCAGTTGTAATACCTATTTACAAAGGGGAAAGGCTCGCGCCTAAACTGCTCCAGCTACAGGGCGATCAGCTTGGTCAGCTTAGCTAGTAAGGTGTATGCAAAGGTTATAACGGCACGAATGCAAGAAAAGTCTGAAAGGTATTTATGGGAGGCTCAATGCGGATTCCGACGTGGAAGAGGTTGCATGGATCAAGTGTTTTCTCTCCGCATGATCGCGGAAAAGTTTCTGGCTCTTAGCCAGAAGGTTTTCTCCGCTTTTGTGGATCTAGAGAAAGCATTTGATAACGTTGTGAGAGAAACGTTGTGGGACTTGCTTGGATATGGTGTGGACGGCTCGCTACTGCGGGCAATACAGTCGCTTTATAGGGACTGTAAGGCTTGCGTGCGAGTAGGGGGGGATGTGTCACCTCTTTTTGATGTCTGTACAGGCGTCAAACAGGGATGTGTCATGTCCGCCTGGCTGTTCATAGTGTATCTGGACAGTTGCCTGCAGAAGTTGAAAGATTTTAATATGGGTGTGAATTTGGATGACTTTACAGTAAACTGTCTGCTGTACGCTGATGATGCGGTGCTCATGGCCTCTTCAGAAGCCGACCTTCAGGCATTAGTCACTAATATGAAAGAGGGGTGTGAAAGTAAGGGTCTCCGCTTGAATGCAAGTAAAACTAAGGTTCTGGAATTTAAAAGAGGTGACGTAAGAACTAAATGCGAGATTAGGGTAAACCAGGAACGTCTAGAGTAAGTGAATGAAATTGTGTATTTAGGAAGTATGTTTAGCGCTAATGGAAGATGTGATTCGGATGTAGAACGGCGAGTAGCTGCCGGAAACAAAGTTAACGGTGCTTTGTCCCAGTTAGTAAAGCGACAAAGCATCGTAAAAGAAGCACAAATGGCGATTCATAACGCAGTGCTAGTGCCAACTTTGCTTTACGGTAGTGAAACCTGGGTATGTCAGCAGATGCATGAAAGTAAATTGAATGCTGTGGAGATGCGATCACTTCGAAAATTGTGCGGCGTTACCTTGGCCGACCGAATACGTAACGAAGTGATACGCAATATGGCAGGTTTGAATGAAAGTGTCAGCGTTAAGCTGGAAAAGGGCGTGCTCCGTTGGTTTGGACACGTCCAACGAATGAGTGAGGAACGATTGACGAAGAATATATATTGTTCAAAAGTAGAGGGTAGAAGGAGTCAGGGTAGGCCGAGACTTACATATGAAGACCACGTGAGCAGATTGCTCAAAAACGTAAAGGTCAAAAGTACTCGGATACCCAGATGTGCGTGTATGAAGCGATTGATGAATCTCGAAGAAGCGAAAGAAGTATGCATGGATCGCGAAGCCTGGCGATCTGTCCTCTCTGACTACCTCGTCAGGGATACAGCGTGAAGATAGTTAGTTTTTTAGTTTTAGTTAGTTACTAGCCCAGTGCATATTGTTAATTAGGTTCTGATTTATTAACGGGGTTCTACGCTCCTTTTTCATATGAACTTGTTTGTGCCAAACTGCATAGCTCTCCATGCACACATATACCTACAAGGGCTCAAGGAATTTTGTCGTCACGTCTAAATGTTCGACTATTCGGTGATTGACAATTCAGATCCAGAAACTTTTATTAGTATTTCAAATGTAATAAATATGACAATATTTGTGCACCTATGAAAATTAATACATCGTAAATTGCAAGGCAATGATATTTTAAGGCAAATGATATATTCGCAAATTTACCGAGTGAACTAAACACAATATTCTGACGACGGAAAAGTCACAATTTAATAATGACGATCTCTACTCGGCTTCATAGAATAACAACAATTTTCATGAGATCAAAGCTGGGCTTTCATTTCATCTACATTCTCTACATAGTTGAGTGTTGAAACTTCCTGAGATAAGATATTTATCAAAAACCTACATTCATAGGATGCACATTATTACGTTTATGTAGGTTAGATACCCCAAGATAATGTTCACAGAACATTAACATTCATGATTCACCAATCAGAGCAGATTGCTCTCGATTTGTGCTATTGTCTCCAATTGAGCTAATTATGTAATTGTTTTGACATTCATCAGGGCAATTAAGTTTGAATGAGTTAAACTTGCAAATCAGTTCTGAGCTCATTAACCTATACAGATACAGTAAATATGGTTGTAGAGCGTAGATGACTCTGGCAAGAAGTTGCATTCCAAAATTTGCGTCTGCATGGGTTACAGTCTAGAGTCTCAATGGATATGCGAAAGACCAACTCAGTTCACACAAAATACAACTTAAGGACCCATGCAACATGCGATGCTATCCAGAATTTGCCACCGTCATTTCTGCATGACTGCTGCTGTGGTCATAGAGTATTGATAAATACCCTTGCGGCACTCCTAGAAGCCAAATTCTCGAGTCTCAGTATGAATTTCGGACTGGGATTGACAGATCAATGTGCCAGCAACGTGCTATGGGTGACGAATGTTGAATATCACTGTGGGTACCTACATTCCTGAATGCAGCTCAATGAACTACTACATACATACATTCAGGATCACTCGCTACATTGCAATAGGGAATATGCCTAGGCCGAAAAGGATAATCTTGGATGACCTTGTGGCACTCATCACACCTCTAGGGTGAGGTTTTGCTGAAGCTACAATTTTTCAGGCTACTTCGTCTGATTTCTTGATAGCCACATGAACATGGCAATCTAATCCTTGGCACTCATCACGCCTCTAGGGTGAGGTTTTGCTGAAGCTACAAATTTTCAGGCTACTTTGTCTGATACCTTGATAGCCACACACAAACATGGCAATCAAATCCACTGTGATGGTTAGCCTTGACTTTACAGTGCTGGCATGTTGCAGGGGGACTGTCTGTCTCCTAATAAATGAAGGACATGTTGTCCTTAAAATACACATGCATGGCTATGCAAACGAGAGCACTCTGCAATGCTCTTTGCAATTCATTTTACAAACATTGTGTACACCTTGTGGTGAACACATTAACAAAAGCATTGGAACTTTTGCATCTGTCCTACATTTATATAAAGAGATCACAGTTTTATAATTGAATAGAAGGTAGCCTTTTATTGCTGGAATCTCTCATAGGGAACCTATGTATCCGTCTCCAACTACCCTTGATATCATTTAAGATGAGTAAAAATATCAAAGTATAAAAAAGGTAAATTAAAACTGTAATACACAAAAAGAATACATGAACCCAAGCAACAAAATATCTCAGCCAAGATAAGCTGATAGAGCAATGATTACAAGGCAGTAGATTACAGAGTACATTGAACCCATTAAAATATTTGCAGTTTTGTCAACATAACCTATTTCAACAAACACCTATAGTAAAAACATTATTGTAAAAATGAGTGCCAAATGTTAAGCAAATTAAATGCACATAACATACAATAACCATGCATTCATCTAAAAAATAATTATAAATAAATAAAAGTTAAAAAATAATAAAAAACAATGCATGTACTTGTAGTTATAAAATTGCAATATTACTTACAGAAAGGAGCAACAATACATGGACGCAACAACAGGAACAAAATTACGATAGTGCTCACTAATATTTTATATTACTGGATAGACTTGTAGTGACATAATAGCTGTATGGTTTCTTTATGTAAACTTATCGCGTGAAAAGTGACTGTAAATATTGCATATTTTTGCTAACACCTCAGCAGCTTTTCAATCAGTCTCCGTTGAAGACACACATTCACTTCAACTGGGTACAAACGAAGTCATATAAACATTAATGAAGATCTTAGGACATAAATATCTGCACTGCCATGTAAACTTGTAAGCTCTTTCGTAATCGATCGATAGAAACGAAACTATTATATGACAAAGACACTTCATAATTTATTTTCCGCCATTGCAACATACACCCGCCCAAAAAAATTTAGCAATCTTTTGAATAAACAGGTATTTTTATTATCAACACTTGCATATTTGCATAAAATGCATACCAAATGTTTATTATTAAACTATTTTGTATATCGACCATTAACCTCTAATCGCATAAACATTTTGAAGTGTCAAAATCAATTTTTTATTTTTTAGTAGTCTTCGCCCATCTTGGGCAGGCAAAGGAAACAGTCCATACAGTCTAGTCTTCAGTATTTATTTTGTTTTAGTCCTGTCTAGTCGTTTGTCGATGTCAAGTACTCAGTTCTAGGTCCTAGTCCGTGCCCCAATAAGGCAGTGGATCCCTTATTGCGGCTATCTATGGAAATTTAGCACTAACACAAACAACACTGCTATTCTTTGCAATATATCACTTTCGTTCACTAATGCACCGAACTCTTTATGTATCACCATATTAAACACAAAAACACGAATTTTACACTAGTTTTTGAAAATAATATACGACAAACGTGCGTCACTGCTCATGT
The DNA here is from genome assembly GCA_948477245.1 of Thumatha senex. Lineage (NCBI taxonomy): Eukaryota > Metazoa > Arthropoda > Insecta > Lepidoptera > Erebidae > Thumatha > Thumatha senex. The sequence goes on from OX419735.1 coordinate 14,600,483, forward strand.
TGGCGCCAAAAGTCCTCAAAATCAAATTATAGTTTTTTTATAATTATTTTATGGCCCGGTTACAAAGACTTTTTAGCTACCATTTCCTATTTTTATAACATATTTCTTCAATCTTATCTTCTTATTTAGTCCTGTCCAGTCCTTTGTCGATGTCAAGTCCAGTCATAGGTCCTGTGTCCTTGCCCCAATAACGCGGTAGAGCGTTATTGAGGCTTTCAGTGGAATTTGCACGACAAGTTGTAAAATAGCTTTTCACTGCAATATATCACTGTCTTTCACTATAACACAATTACACAACTTTTCTGTCTAAGAAACTACCATACCATTCCATACATAGGACAAGGTTAATGCACTAGTTTTGGAAAATAATATATAGCGAGCTCGCTATTTTCCAATATCCGCGCAAATCCCAAATTATAGTTGTTGTTGTTAGTTGTCTTCACCAATCTTGGGCAGGCAAAGGAAACTTAGTCCATACAGCCTTGTCTTTAGTGTTTATATTTTCTTATTATTTAATGTCTAGTCACTTTGTTGATGTCGAGTCCTCAGTCTTAGGTCCTGCTCCTTGCCCTCAGTATAATGGTGGTTCTTGTACTGAGGTTTTCATTGGATTTTACGCGGCAAGATAGCAAATAGCATTTCTTGTCTTTGTCTTTCACACTTTTATGTCCAAGAAACTACCACTTCCGCACATAAAACAAGATTAATGCACTAGTTTTAGAAAATAATATACAGCAAACGTGTCAATGTTCCCACCGTAAAGTCTCAAATTATAGTTGTTTGTATTTGTCTTCGTCTATCTTAGACAGGCAAAGGAAACTTAGTTCACACATCCTTGTCCTTAGTACCAAATACTAAAGATCAATCTAAATACTAAAGATCCATGTCATCCATGTCCAGTCCTTTATCTATGTCCCAGTAAAGCAATGGGCTTCCTACGGGGATTTGGCACTAACACAAAAAAATTCTCTGTTCGTCTGTTTTCGAATTCTAATAATAATCCACCATTACGAAATAAAAAAAACACGATATATACTTAATAATTATAATTAACTAGTTTTGAAAAATTTAATGTTTTCCAAAACTAATATTAAGGCCCATTTTAATAGAGAGTTTCTCGTCTCGAAGATACGATAATCAAAAGAATACGTGCACAATGTATGTGTGAATCAGTAGGTAAACAAAAAAGATCTCGCACAAAATGTCGCACATAATACGAGAGTTTCTTCGTCTAAACATCACACCTCTCGCTCTTCCGCTTAGGCAATAATTGCATCGCAATAGAATATTGATAGTGGTGCTAATTCTGTTGTTGAAACCACTAAACTAATTTCTCTAAAATTTTCTTATTTTTATTAAGAGCTTGCAAAATGCTACTCTGTTATTACGTCGAACTAAACTTGGTGATATTATAAACAGCACTAAATTTGTATCTGAGATCACTAAAATTCCTTTTATGTGATGAAATTAGAAAAAGCATGTATTTAGATGCCGACTAACTTATTGATTGAACTGTCTATGTACATTTTTCACTTTTTGTTCAATTTTATCATATAAAATGAATTTTAGTGATGTCAGATACAAATTTAACAGCACACAAATTTGACGTCACCTAAATAGGTGACGACTAATTTTAGTGGGACGTTTATTAATTTTAGTAACAGTTTGAAAAGTGAAAACTTTTAAAACGTTGTAACGTGAAAAATGTACAAAGGCAGTTCAATCACCAAGTTAGTCGGTATGTATTTACATTCGACTGTCTATGTACATTTTTCACGTCTTGTTCAATTTTATCACATAAAATGAATTTTAGTGACATCAGATACAAATTAAGTGCTATTTATGATATCACCAACTTTAGTTCGACTTAATAACAGAATAGAATTTGGCAATCTCTTAACAAAAATTAGAAAATTTTAGAGAAATTTAGTTTAGTGATCTCAACAACAGAATTAGCACCAGGTCCGTCTAAATAAAATTATAAAGCAAAAATCGTATTTCGAGATTTTGTGCCTGTAATTACCATAAGTGCAATGCGCGAGGGTAGGTATTTTTTCTAAAACAAGAATGAATTAAACAGAAACAGAAAAAATGGTATCGGGTTATAAATGGATAGCTAGAAGAAATACTTTTCCCAATTTTCATATTTAGATACTTTAAGAAATTTAACTATCTATAAGAAAAAAGTATGAGCCGTTACGGGAAGCCTGGCAGATGTAAAACCTCGAGATGGTTAAAAAAATATAAATCACCATCATTATTTTAATATTATTAATTAATTTATTATAAGAAAAAATATAAAAATAAATTTTAAAAGTTATAAATAATAAGCGCTCGTGGTTTCGCGGACTTAGTGTTCTGTAAACGATCACTGCGTCAAGCAACTTTCGCTATGGCTGGTCACTAATGGGTGACCACTTTGTGGCATTTACATTTGCGAACGTTTCCATGCTTCAGAAGGCACGTTAAACCGTTGGTCCCGGTTGCCAGTAACATCCCAGTCGTTAAGTCAAGTTGAAGGCCAGATGGGCGGCTTGAAAAATTTCAACAGCAGGTAGCCACAACCTGCGTCTGTCTATATTTCAATCCGGCAATGGGCTTACCACCTATTACGTGGGACAGGAATACACATGGTGAAAAGTTGGCATATAATATACCTCTACCACCCTTTCAGGGATAAGGCGTGGTAGATAAAATGGAAACCATTATTATTTACATTTTTTAAAGCAATTATTATGCTCAATTTTTCACATTTTATTTATAAAGTGAAATAAGACAATATGATTTCAGACGGAGATTGAACCCGTGACCTTTGTCTAACCAGGGCAATGTTCTAGCCACTGAACTACACGAACCGTATCGAAATAAGTTGAAATTCTTCACTATATTTTATTTTATTGGCCATACTCTGAAATTACGAATTCGAACGAACGAAAATCAAAAGTTTAGCATTCCATACGAAATCAAAATACGAAAACTTCACCACGTGGGCGAAGTTGCGGGCAGCAGCTAGTACCTAATATCTTCGTCTTTTACATATTAGTCAGGTATGGTTTTAAGCTAAAGTCAGTATTGCCGCAGTAAAAGAAGTGTTACTGTAGCTTCCAGTTGAATTTAAGCAGCAAGATGTAAAAATAGCATTTCACTGCGCTACTGAATGGGTACTGACCTTTTATTCTCTACTACGTGGTACTGATCAAAAATTACAATAATTAATATTACAGCGGAGTTATAGGGCAGTATAGAGAAATGATATAACAGCAAGTATGTCAACGTAGATTGTTTATTGCTTGACTTACAACGACAGAATGAACAGAGAAACATGTGCATACGTTATTTATAACAATAGTACAGGTAAGCATTGCCGCTCAATGTGGCGTAGTAGAAAACGGCGTCACAACTTGTGTCGACTATTAAACATAGTGTCTGGTGTGGCGTTACATTAAAAAAATCTATGAAGCACAATCGCACTACAGCCGTCTTCCAGAGCTCTTATTTCTAGGCGCTTTGATTCAATTCCAACAGAAACTACCTATAGGGAAGGTCGACAAAGTTTTGAATAAGCTTGGCAGACTCACGGCACTTTTGGTATAATAATAATATGCAACCCAACCTGATTGCATATTTTTACTACTTGAACTTTTGAAACATCGCCTACCTACCTGGGTACCCTGCAATTTTAGTTTATCGTTTTACCGTGAGAATTTTTTGGCGGTGCAAACTATACAACGCGAATATATTATTGTGCTTATATATTATCACGTGGACTGGATGTATCAATTGAAAGTGTTTGATGTCCAGTCTACAAGTAATTTATATTAACAAATTAATAATATACTAATCTCTTCAAACAAGGCCTTTGTGTATAATTATTACATAGGCAACTTCACAGAACCCCCTAGCTCAGTGTTCTGTAAACGATCACTGCGTTACGTAACTTTCGCTATATCTGGTCCCTGTATGAGTTATCTATAAGGTATTAGGTATGTACGAGTTTTGTTAAAAAGTGGTAGGAAAACAGAGGGGTACAGTACACAAAAAAAGAAGAATGGATACGTAACAATGGATGAACTACTATGGATGGTGAAGAACTAATGGATGGTGCATAAAAATATATTGTAGGTAATCTTAGTATAAGAAAGAAATCACAACCTGTATCACTTGATAAAATTCATTATGTACCTAATCAGCTACTATATTAATCTCTATCGACCTGCATTTAGATAACAGAGATTATGTAAGTATGTAGATACCAGCTAAATAGATACGAAACCAAACGAAGGAACATTATAGTTGTGACAATCGTTCTGCCCAAACATCATAAGCGTAGCAAGGTCAAAACCATCAGTTCTCAGGGGCAAACGTGTTGTTTCGTACGTGTAATCTAGTGTTTTTATTTAATATGCGGCACAAAACATTGAGCGAGTGTTATTCTTTGTATAATGGAAGATTAAAGTGTAGTTTGCGGTAAGTAATTATAAGTTTCTTTAAATTAAGGGAATCGATTGTTTACGGAATCGATGTTGGAATATTTGAATTGGATGAAAATAGAATGCTAGGGTTACCAACCACTGTAGTGTAGCAAAATTTAATCGTCAAAGCTCGGGTAAGGTATCTTTAAAATAAAAGCATGTTTCGCTAAAACGATGTAATGGTTTAGCCGTGGTACCTGGGTACTCTTTTTGAGGATGGGTTTTCATCATCATCATCCGAGCGTCTGTCTCAGTTGCGTCTCGCGACGCCCAGGGGTCCGCTTTACTACGTTTTCTCCTCCACTTCGCACGGTCGTCGGCATCCCCTGTAGTGAGACCATTGGGTTTTATTAAGCATTTTATTTGAAGAAAATATCTGTCGACAATTTTTCATTACCGGCCTGCGGTATCCATATACCTAGGTACCTAAGGAGAAGTGATGTTTTCCGGTATGTTATCATCATCTATCACAAGGGCATCACAAGCATTCAGTATTATAGCTCGAACAATTTATTTATTTATTTTTAACTATTGATGTCGATGGTTCTATTCTGTGGAAGGTTGCAATATTCCGTATGTTTGCTACAGAGGAGTCTAAATTAATTGCATTAAGCCGTATACCTACCTACCTAAATGTTTGCATTAAGATGAGGCATTTTGGCACTTTGCATTAAGACAACGTCCTGACCCGCCCGGCTTCGCCCGTGACGTACTTCAAACCCCGTGGCACCCATTTAATCCCGTCGTTTATTAATTTTACGATAATGTATGAACACTTTCCAAATTATTTGATTACTTCTCCGCTCTCAAGTACCTACCTAAGCCCGCGCCCGCACGGCCCGGTCAAATTTATTGTTAAATTTATTGTCAAATTTATTTGTTAAAGGGCTAACACACGACCGGATTTGATCCGACCAGACCGCGGATTAGATTTGCCGCCCGACCAAATCTTACCGTATGTAAAGCAGTCCGGCGGACATAATTATTATTAATTGAGTCCGCCTCGATCCGCATCGAATATGATCAATGTTGCCGTTCTAATTATAACTTTTCACCATGTGTATTCCTGTCCCACGTAATAGGTGTAGAGCCCATTGCCGTATTTGAAATAGACAGACGCAGGTTGTGGCTACCAGCTATTGAAATTTATCAAGCCACCCATAAGGCCTTCAACTTGACTTAACGGCTGCCATGTTACTGCCAACCGGGATCAACAGCTTCCAAAGAACGAAAACGCTTGTAAAGCTAAAGCTAAACGCTAATAAATGCCACAAAGTGGTCACCCATCCGTGACCAGTCATAGCGTAATTTGCTTAACGCTGTGATTATTTACAGAACACTGAGTCCGGGGGACCACCAGCGTTTCATAGCTAGTGTTTATTTGCTCTATGGAAAATAATACTATGCAATTCAGTTATCTACACAGATAAATAAAATTCAAATGTCTGTTTGTAATTTCAAATTAACAGCTTTTCACTTAATGCATATGAAAGTATATACCTTATTATATACTTTTCATTTACTCAAAAGTTTCCCAAAATTTTAATTTTACCCCAGAATAGGGAAAAAGCCCACAATCTGAACACCCTGTCTGGTCGTCTGCCGTCCGGTGCGGTCTGATCCGGTCGTCTGTTGCGACACCAGATTTGGTCGGCGGACTCGGCGGATTTTGATCCGTCGAGGTCCAGCAGACCAAATCTGAACGTGTATTAGCGCTTTAATACGGTTAACACACGACCGGATTTGATCTGACCAGACCGCGGATTTGATTTGCCGCCCGACTAAATCTTACCGTCTGTAAAGCAGTCCGGCGGACATAATTATTATTAATTGAGTCCGCCTCGATCCTCATCGAATATGATCAATGTTGTCGTTCTAGCTACTTTGTCGTAAATTTCCCCAGATTTAATTTAATTTTTCTTCAAATAGACACTTTCTCATAATTTTTTTCCCAATGTTGCCATCTTAGTAAGTTTGTCAAAAATGTTCCCAGTACCGATTTTACCTTTCCCCAAAAAATTACTTTTTCGTAAATTTTTTGCTAGAAAGTAAAAACAGCTACGTTAATACATAACGTAGTGTTTATTTACTCTATGTAGAGGAATACTATGCATACCAGTTTCTACATAGATAAGTAAAATTGAAATGTGTGTGTGTGTGTAATTTCAAATTTGCAGCGATTTACTAAATGCATATAAAATAATATACTTTATTAGAAACTTCTCATTTCGACAAAAGTTCCTTAAAAAAAATAATTTTACCCTAGAATAGGGAAAAAGCCCCTAATCTGAACACCCTGTCTGGTCGTCTGGTCGTCCGGTGCGGTCTGATCCGGTCGTCTGTTGCGACAACAGATTTGGTCGGCGGACTCGGCGGATCAAATCTGTCGAGGTTCGGCAGACCAAATCCGTTCGTGTGTTAGCTCTATTAGCGTTAACACACGTTCAGATTTGGTCTGCCGGACCTCGACAGATCTGATCCGCCGAGTCAGCCGACCAAATCTGTTGTCGTAACAGACGACCGGATCAGACCGCACCGGACGACCAGACGACCAGACAGGGTGTACAGATTAGGGGCTTTTTCCCTATTCTGGGGTAAAATTTTTTTTTAAGGAACTTTTTTGGAAATGAAAGGTTTCTAAAAAAGTATATTATTTTATATGCTTTTAGTGAAAAGCTGCAAATTTGAATTACACACACACACATTTCAATTTTACTTATCTATGTAGATAACTGGTATGCATAGTATTCCTCTACATAGAGTAAATAAACACTACGTTATGTATTAACGTAGCTCTTTTTTCTTTCTGGCAAAAAAAATATGAAAAAGCTATTTTTGGGGAAAGGTAAAATCGGTACTGGGGACATTTTTGACAAAGTAACTAAGATGGCAACATTGGGAAAAAAATTATGAAAAAGTGTCTATTTGGAGAAAAATTAAATTAAATCTGGGGAAATTTACGACAAAGTAGCTAGAACGACAACATTGATCATATCCGATGCGGATCGAGGCGGACTCAATTAATAATAATTATGTCCGCGGGACTGCTCTACAGACGGTAAGATTTGGTCGGGCGGCCAATCAAATCCGCTGTCTGGTCGGATCAAATCCGGTCGTGTGTTAGGGCTTTACGATACGGTTAACACACGAGCGGATTTGATCCGACCAGACCGCGGATTTGATTTGCCGCCAGACCAAATCTTACCGTCTGTAAAGCAGTCCGGCGGACATAATTATTTTTAATTGAGTCCGCCTCGATCCGCATCGGATATGATCAATGTTGTCGTTCTAGCTACTTTGTCGTAAATTTCCCCAGATTTAATTTAAATTTACTCCAAATAGACACTTTTTCATATTTTTTTTTCCCAATGTTGCCATCTTAGTTAGTTTGTCAAAAATGTCCCCAGTACCGATTTTACCTTTCCCCAAAAATTTCTTTTTCATACATTTTTTGCCAGAACGAAAAAAGAGCTACGTTATTACATAACGTAGTGTTTATTTACTCTATGTAGAGGAATACTGCATACCAGTTATCTTATAAGTAAAATTGAAATGTGTGTGTGTGTAATTTCAAATTTGCAGCTTTTCACTAAATGCATATAAAATAATATACTTTATCAGAAACTTTTCAATTCCACAAAAGTTCCTTAAAAAAAATAATTTTACCCTAGAATAGGGAAAAAGCCCCTAATCTGAACACCCTGTCTGGTCGTCTGGTCGTCCGGTGCGGTATGATCCGGTCGTCTGTTGCGACAACAGATTTGGTCGGCAGACTCGGCGGATCAAATCTGTCGAGGTCCGGCAGACCAAATTTGGTCGTGTGTTAGCTCTTTTACACGAAATTAATTTATTTGCGCCTTTTTTGATATTCCCATATCGCCTAAGATATTCATTTAATTTGCAAAGTGTAATGGGACAAAATAATCTTCATAAAACGCTGAAACCAACTAACATATTAAAAGTGTATTGATTAATAATGTATTTGTGTAAATAGCCTTTAAATTACCGCTTTATTATTGCTGTTTTTTTAAGTATTAAAATGAATATAGTACGTTATTCTTAAGAGATAGACATATATCGACGCGGACTTTTTTGTAGACCTATATTAGATACACAATTCCACCATACATTATTTTGTTATATCTCAAAGGGTTTAGGCAGCGTTTTCGTTAAAAGCTCCCAGACGGCTCATTTTAGCCGACATCGCCAACATATATCGTTATAATTAAGTTAATGTATACAAAAACTTAATAAAATATACATAAAAACCTTCTATAAGAATCACTCTATCTATTTAAAAAAACTGCATCGAAATTCGTTGCGTAGTTTTAAAGATTTGTGCATACATAGGGACAGACAGCGAAAAACGACTTGGTTTTATAATTTGTACTGATATTGAGTACTAAAACATTAGTCCTAGCTATAAAAGAACACATTGTATTTCTACTTTCAGAAATGCCAGTGCCTGTAGATATTCAACCACTATACATAATGCTAAACCGTATGATTCGATACCGGGGTTGTCATCTTTGCCAGTTATTGGATCGCTACACCACTTTTTGCCAGTCGTAGGTTGGTATTGGTATACTAAGTATTCTAAGGGCCGTATTACATAACGTTTCTCAATACTCAAAAAACACTTAAGAGTAGTATTTTAAGACGAAACCTAGCCCGCGTTTCTTGAGTATTGAAAAACCTTCTGTTATACCTTAGTTGATTTATGAACAGTTCCTTTAGTCTTGACCACTTTTAGAGAATCACAACACACAGCACACACAGGTGCTGACACCATCGTCTGTAAAATTAGACATATCATCTGGTACTGCTTGGAGCTAGGAACATTTCTATGAACGAGATAAACGATAGTACAATAGGATTTATCAGTGAGCATAACAAACTTGTTGTTCAAATATTTTGATTGAGTCTCGATTCATCTCAATCTTCACGAAAGAACCTACCTACGGAGATTTGATCATATTTCTTGACCAATAAAAAACTAATTAGCCGATAATTATCAGTTTCTGCTGACGTTCAAATGTGTTCGCTAGTTCCTCCTTTGTAGTACAATTAAATGTTACTACCTGGTTGGATCCACCGTCCCAACTGCTGCTATTGCTATTCACCGTTCATTGCAGTTCACCGCTGTACATGTAATGTGTTAATCTTGGATCTTTCCTTGCAGGTCAGTTTGGACCAAATGGGAATTTCGTGGAAATGCTTGGTGTATTACATGAAAAACATGGTCCAATAGTCAAAATGAGTGGTATATTTGCTAGAGCCGACATGGTTTTTTTGTTTGATCCCGATGACATAGATCAGGTAGATATCCAGGTCCATGATTAAGAACATTAGGGTTAGAAATTAATTTATACCACTAAGGCGGCAAACCAGCATACAGCCCATATAATATACAGCCCACCTGATGGAAAATTGTCACCGTAGCCGGATGGATGTTTACAACACCAGCCGACAAAACAAAATATTACACCAATAGTATACATACCAACAGTGGGGTCTACTTTTATTTGAGTGCTAGGAACCATTATTCTTGAGCCCCGGAATTCATGGTGAAGATCTTTAAATCCTACCAAGTGCCGCTCAAACGTTTCTTGAGTGTTGAGAGTATCTTTATGTAGCTTTTGAAGCCTTCATGTACAGTCCATTTTTCACTGAGGTATTAAGTTACCTTCTTGATGTTAGAATGTATGTAACAGAAATAATAGGTTTACAGGGCAGAGGAGGCGAACCCTTTACGTCCCGGTTTTGATACAATGGTATACTACAGAGAAGTTGTGAAGAAGGACAGCTTTGCTGGAATCTTTGGACTAACCACAGCGTAAATTTTATCAGTTTCAATAAAAAAATATAATATTTTCAATAAAGACACTGAACTCTTGATGAATATTGTTATTTTCCATACAGACAAGGTCCACAATGGCGCGATTTCCGAACGAAAGTCAACCCAGCGCTTCTAAAGCTCAAACTGGTCAAAGTGTATACACCACCGCTTGAAGAAATTGCTCAAGATTTTATAAACAGGTATGTATGTAGGTATTTCTTTAATGTGGAAAACATTTCTCGAGTTCAAGCGGAGTTAGAACGAGGCAATTCTCGTTTACTTGAATTCGAGTTCACCCTCGAATCCTTTTTCGACCATAAAATCTCGTAAATCGAGATGGTTTTTTCAAATCTTATTCTCACCACTATTCGAACTAAAGTTCGAGATTATTGTGTGAAATGTTGCCACTTAGGAACCATGTCACATTACGATGCGTTCCGTTCGACACGTTTCATCCGGTTTTAAAACGGTTACAACAAGACTACTCTTACAAAATGTTCTAAAAGTTTTTAAGCTTATTTTACACGTTATAAACAATAAAGACGTATTTTATAGTAATTAATAAATGAAAAAATATTGTAAACTGCATAATAAATGTTACTTAATGTATATCAATATGTTTTGCACGTATTAAACTATTAATTCATCACTCATTTTGATATTTATTAAATGTAAAATGTAATATAATGCTAATTAAGGGTCGGTCACTGAAGAAATGTCGATAGATTATAGTGATTCGACTTCGAAATCTGCGTCTCGACTGCTACCAACCATTCGAAGCGACTCGAGTGGCTTCGAGAAAAGTCGAGTTCGAGATTTGCAGAATAGGTAAACGTCAATAAAACTCGAATAAAGTTCGAATTAGAGATTTATCTCGAAATCGAGACTGTTTCGAAGGCATGAGAATTACGGCTCAGCACGGTTTTTTCTCAGTACTTTGGTTCGAATCCTGTTTGAGATCGTAAAATTTACAAACTGCCTGGTTTCATTGATTGACTGATTAATCAAAACCAGCCTAAGGCAGTCCACTGTTAAACATAGGGCTCTCTCAATGTTCGCCATCATCATCATCCGAGCGTCTGTCCCAGTTGCGTCTCGCGACGCCCGGGGTCCGCCTTCCTACATTTTCTCCTCCACTTCGCACGGTCGTCGGCATCCCCTGTAGTGAGACCATTGGCACGCATGTCATCCCTTACGACGTCAAGCCAGCACTTCTTGGGTCTTCCCCTCTTACCGGGACCCGGCGGGGCTGACATGGCCAGACATTTGTTACCTACGTAGCCCGGCGGTTGCCGCAAGACGTGACCATACCAACGAAGGCGACACTCTTGCAACTTGTCTGCAATGTCACGGACGTGAAGGCTGCCGCGGATGCGAGAGTTCCTCACGCGGTCCATCCGCGTGACTCCCCACATCCACCGCAGCATCTTCATTTCCGTGACACGCAGCTCCTGCTTGTGTCGCTCCAATATCGGCCACGTCTCACTGCCATGTAAAAGGACAGGTCTAATAATGGTTTTGTAGACCTGTCCCTTCAACCGGATCGGCATTTTAGGATCACAAATGACACCGGTCATCTCCCGCCATTTGGCCCACGCGGCAGCAATGCGTGACTTGACATCGCAATCGATGTCACTGGACGTGTGAAAAACAGATCCCAGGTATTTAACCTGGTCCGTGCGCTCGACCAAATCACCGCCTATGCGGACGGATGTGGGATCTGTCGAGTTTAGTGCCAAGTACTCGGTCTTCGCCACATTTAGTTTCAGACCGCCGTCCTCAAGCGTCTCCTTCCACGCCTTTACACGTCGCACCAATCTGCCCCTGTCCGCGTCTACCAGCGCAATATCGTCAGCATACATGAGCAACCATGGAGGCTGCTCATGCGGGTTTCTGATGTTGTCCGACAATTCGTCTAATATTACACTGAACAGAAGCGGACTAAGGACAGAACCCTGGTGTACCCCGACGGTGATAGGGAAGGGTTTCGTGTCGCCAACAGCAGTCCGAACCATTGAATCGGAGTCACAGTACATGTCCCGGATAGTGTCAATATAGACCTCTGGAACCCCTTTGGACCGCAGTGCCCACCGCATCATCGCACGAGGAACACAGTCGAAGGCTTTCTGCATGTCTAGAAACAAACAGTGCAGAGGCGTGTTCTTCGACCTGTATTTCCCTGCGACAACCCTCTGGGCAAAAACAGGGTCCGTGGTCCCATGACCAGGGCAAAACTCATATTGACACTCCGAGAGAGTACACTCCTGCCGGATCCGAGAGTCTATAATCCTCTCGAAGATCTTCATGGTGTGGGACATCACCTTTATACCGCGGTAGCTCCCGCACTCCTGCACTGACCCCTTACCTTTGAAGACTGGAGTAATAATACTCAGTCTCCATCTGCCCGCTGAGGAGTATGCGGTTAAAAAGGTTTACTAAGATGCCCACACCGCGAGGACCCATCGCCTTCCAGGCTTCGATGGGGACTCCATCGGGTCCGACAGCTTTCCGATTCTTCATGCGGCGAAGCGCAGTCAGGACTTCTCCAGGCGTTACCAGTGGCACTAGTCACTAGTCTCTCAATGTTCTCCATAACTTAAGGTAAATAAAGGGCCTTCCACATACAATCTCTGCCTGAAGATTGTTTTAAAATTAAATCATCTCATGATTATGATACTTATAAACTACTTACTATGCATTTTATGTTATTCGGGTCTTTTTCGCGTAATATTTTAACTTTTTCTTGACGTTTCGGCTATATTGCAATAGCCGTGGTCACAGTCTACTCGCGAAAAAATCCCGAATAACATAAAATGCATAGTATAAATCGTGTGAGATAAACATTAAAAAAATATAATACCCACATTTTCTGTTTCAGATTGAAGAAATTAAAAGACGATCAAACATATTTGACGGACAATTTTATGGAGGAAGTGACCAAGTGGTCGTTAGAATCTGTAGCCTTCGTGGGGTTGGGAGCGCGTTTGGGATGCCTTACAGATCAGCTGACGCCTGAACACCCAGCGAGTAAACTGATGAAATGTGCTAAAGATATCCTGCTTTTAGCATTTAAGATGGAATTTCTGCCACATCCTTGGAGATATATCGCCACACCCGGTTTTAACAGACTCATGAAAACAATAGATACACAGTGGGAGTAAGTCAGCTTTTTTTCTATACCATTGTCTAATTTGTCACCTTATATTCTTTATAGTTCTTCAGTATAGTTCTTTTCTATCACCTAGAAATTACTAAATGCCATGGGTGGTAAATCGACAGGGTGTTTTCGACTGGTTGACGTCGGTTGACTATTATTAGTCCAGTCTATTGTGGCAAAACACATTTTTTTTATACTTTCGTGTCTGCTGAAATATCAAATAATATTATAATAATACTTAAAATTAACATTTTCCAGAGTAAGTACAATGTACATCGAGCAAACGAGGAAGCGTATAAACGAAAGAGGACACGACGTTCCTGAAGAAGATAAAAGCATAATTGAGAAGCTGTTGGCTATAGATGAGAGGGTTGCGGTAATGATGGGCAATGAAATGTTACTAGCCGGAATAGACACAGTGAGTGGTATTTTTTTATAATCCTAGATTTTTCCTAGTCGTACTTTCATTACTGTACACTGGTTCCAACCAGTATTTACAGCAATGACCAAGACCAGAAAAGCTACACTGATGTCGAACTCGCTAATGTCCCAAAAGAAGCTAGAGTGTATTGGAATCTGTATCTAAATTAATCAGAAGTAGCGTAGTCTGACTAGTTTGATGATAAAATACCACCGGAGTCATTTAGTTCGGGTAGGTGTACAAACCACTTTTTAGAACAATGTGTTGCCCTCCAACATTGTGCAACTTCTAGGGTCTGGTACAAATAATAATCTCAATTAAAAATAGTTTTTATCGTGTGGAAATTCTCCTGGACTCGATCCAAGTAAAATCACAATGTCTCTAGAGAGATACCTATTTGTCATGAGCCCGGTGGGGAACAATAAAAGAAAAAAAAATTCACATAGTCTCTTCTCTTAGTCTTTTGCCAATTGCCTTCAAACCCAACATAGATTCGGAGTCTGGGGTCCACTTTAATTTGATTACTAGGAGCAGCAATTGGTTGTCTTTTCATTTTTGCCATTGTTGGGAGCCACTGCCGTCTGTCTTCCTTCCGACACCGTGAGAGCGCCTACGTTTCGACTAGGCACTGTGTACCTGCTCACTTACTGCTGATTTACAACCAGTATTTATCAGCAGGTACACCGCTAACAGGTAAAGTCGTTTGGCGCCCTTACACTCTTTTACACTCCTCCTCCTTGCTTCGGTATCCTCACTGCTGATGTAATATTCAGATTTGACCATTCGTCGCCAGCCTGATCTGTTATCTGCCGATCGAAGTGCATCATGGACGGATGAGTCGACAGCGGTGCGGATTTAGTCGGCCCAACGCGGCAATGCGGAGTTACACTACACAATGCTAACTAGCCTAAATTAAGCTAGATAGGATTATTGATTGATTGACTGATATATTCTTTATTGTACCAAATTTACACCAAAATACATTTTAAACATAAAGATAATGTGATAACAAATTGGTTCTACAATTGGTGGCCCTAAATAGGCAATCTCTTACAGGCAACCTTTTGGATGGAGACCTGTTAAAAGAACTGAATTTGAGGCAGAATGGAATTTACATGTAAAATTTGATTTAAATATCTTTTTCTCAAACATGCATGGAAATACAGTCATTATTTCGAAAAAGAATACGCGAAGTATCGCATTTACGGACAGAAAATATGAAATTCATTGCTGGAGTGTTTATTGAATTTAGAACATTACAACGCTCCAGCAATGTTGTACGAGTATGAAACGGCGCGCTGGAGCTGTTAGGTACTCTTTAATTGAATCTCTTTTATCATTCTTCTTCAGCGGACGCTTACTGTAAGCATAGTTTTTTTTAAATAAGTGCATTTATCTTGTTGTATTTGTGGGAGTGTGCTATAAATAATAAATAAATATTCTAGGACACTTTTTAACACTGCACGATCTAGCCCAAACTAAGCCATAAGCTTGTGCTAGGGGATCTAGACAACTGACAAATAAACTTAAAAACTTGTAAATACATACATATATTGTACATAGCAAACACCCAAACTCCGAAACAAACTTTTATGGATTACACAAAAATTTGTTCTGACCCGGGAATCAAACCCTAGAGCTCAGCGCGGCAGTCGTATATACAATTTTTTTTTTATATTTACCATCTTGCTGCGTATAATCAACTGACGGTAAATCAATGACAGCAATGGGCTCACTACCTATTACGTGGGACAGAAATCCACACGGTGAAAAGTGGGCATATAATATGCCTCTGCCACCCCTTCGGGGATAAGGCGTGATGGATATTTATTTTAATTTATTTTACGGTAAATCAAAAATATTTTCTTCTAGTAGGTAGGTAATTGCCCAATATGGCTAATGTACCTTTAAATATGAATTAAATTAAATTTATATTACTTACGTTTTATTTCCATGCATTCTTTTGAGAAAAGCTTTAACAATGTGTTAAGAAACCCTGTCCGACCCGAAAGGGGCACAGAGGCATTTCAATAACATAATCAAAATAAAATTAAAAATATGAGATATTATTCATAAGTATATTTTTTTTTATGCGTGTTTTTTGTATCCTTTTTAGTCTAATTTCCTTAAAATATTTAAATCCTTAAATTTTCTATAACTGACAACACCTTTGTTGGCATGCGGCGACGAGTGTATGTGATATCTAAAGAAGCCGCCGGAACCTTTTGACCTTGCATTTCCGAATAGCCCTTTCCCCGTGATGCCATGTAAGCTACCACATTATATTAATTTTGAATAAATTTTATTCGGGGTAAATTTTTGGGGTACATATTTAAGGATTTTTTTTGGGATAATTACTAAAAAGTATTACACGAATAAAATCACACCTCGATACCTGCCAATACCTTCACGGATCGAACAGGGTTTTCTTAAAATATTGTATATGCCTCGTATTTATGTATGTATTTTGTATGTATATAATATATGTCTTCCGGAATGGCAATTGCCTGTCTCGTATTAGTAAAGTCCTCGCCTACGGCTCGGCCTTCATACTCAAACTCGACCTGCAATTGCCTATTTCCCGGCCTTTGCAATAATGTACTAATTCACACAATATACCGTACACACATGTTGGTTTGTGTGGGAATGATACTGCTGACCAGTTGGCCAAGGAAGCATGTTCAGATGGTATCCCGTTGAAGGTCTCACCTTTATTTTCTGATCACATTAAGCTAGTAAAAGAACAGTGTATTGAATATTGGCAGGAATATTTTGATGCTAGATCGAGAGAGAAAGGTATTTGGTACCGCACTATACAACCACAAATATCTAGGTATCCATGGATTGAAAATGTGGACCTGAATAGAAGATCGTTAGTTTCCGCTCTCAGACTAAGAACGGGACATATAGCCTCAAAAAAATTCGCATTTCTAATGGGTAAAGACTCATCTCCTAACTGCGAGGATTGCAATGTGATAGAGGACGTCTTGCATATTCTATGTGAATGTGTGCGAAACAGAACTCACAGGCTAATACATTTTGGGGTCTCAAGAGATATGAATGTCGGCCAATGTAACAGTCTTCTGGCCACCCTGCGTCGGTTGATGCCCAAGCGCTGTATAGACTAGCAGAAATAGGTCTAGCTATAAACTAAGTATTATGTACTTATTTAGATATATAATCGATAAGTATACCTTTTTATAATTGTTATAATAGGGCGATGTGGTCGCAAAGCGACAAAGTCCTTTCAATAAATAAAAAAAAAATATATATACCGTACACACACATACGTACAAATACATATAAAGACATATATATATACAAAATACATACATAAATACCTATAATATAACAAGTATTACAGTAAATACTAACATTGTCTAACATGAAAAACTAGGTATAGCCAATGTCTCTCAAGTAGTGGTAGTTTACTAGTCTTTTAAATATGGCTAGACAAAATAAAATACACCAGGACACTGAACAAATGTGAGAATGTTTATTATTCTACAGGTGGCTTTTACTTTCACCAGTGTACTCTACCATCTGGCCAGAAACCCCGATAAACAGGAGAAGTTACGTCAAGAGTTACGCTCTGACGATCCCCAAAAGCGTTACTTGAGAGCTTGTCTAAAGGAAGCTCAGAGATTTTGGCACGTCATCCCAGCTAATTTGCGCAGAAGTCACAGGGATCATGTTGTGGGCGGATATCATATTCCTGCAGGGGTAAGACTATAGCGTGTTATTTGGATTAAGTATAAATAAATATCGTGGGACATGTTTTTTTACACAGCGCCGTCTAGCCCGAAATAAGCTAAAGCTTGTGTTATGGGATCTAGACGACTGATACACATACTTATATATTTCTAAATACATACGTATTATACATACGAAACTCCGAACTCCGAAACAAACATTTGTGGATCACACAAATATTTCTACTGAACCAGGGAATCGAACCCTGGACCTCAGTCGCGGCAGTCGCATACACTACAACACCGAGGCAGTCAAGATTATCTTACTGATAAACGTTCGTAGCCCTGCTTACTCACTTGTTCTGTACATCACGTTAAGTATTATACAATGTGGCTGCTCATCAGATAGTCCGTTTTGTGGCATTCCATTTACGAGCGTTTCCGTGTTTCCGAACGCACGTTAAGCCGTTATTCCCGGTAACCAGTAATATAATGGCAGACATGCAACCAACACAACCTGCGTCTGTCTATTTCAACACGGCAATGGGCTCTGCCTATCACGTGTGGCAGGAATGCACACGGATCCCAAAGATATACATTAGACCCCACTGCACAGCATTTTTAATTATGTTAACTAAAACTAATATAATTATTACTCGCGATTTAAAAAGAGTGGCCATGAGTTTTATTGCCAGGTTCTTCCTCACGCTCTACCTATTGCTTTGCGAGTCTGGCAGTAACTGTAAATGTCAAAGCAATAATTTTGATGTTCATAAACTTTGTGACTAACATGAAAGAAGATATTTTCATTTTCTTAATCAATCTTATTTAATTCCTCAGATTGATGTGATAGCACCTAACGAGTATTTATCAAATTTGGAGAAATATTATCCACGGCCAAATGAATATCTACCGGAGAGATGGTTAGCAGATAAAACGGATCCACTGTACTACGGGAACGCACACCCAATGGTCACGTTGCCTTTCGGTTTTGGCATTAGGAGCTGTATCGGCAGGAGGATAGCTGAACTGGAGATCGAGACACTTTTAAAGAAATTGATCGATGAATTCAAAGTCACATGGGAAGGGCCGCCAATCAAAGTTGTGAATACGCTTATGAACTCGTTTCATAAGCCTTATAACTTTAGATTTGAATCTGCTAAATAATCTATACTTACTAATATTTAAAGTTGAAGGGTTTGTTTGTTTGGTTGAACGCGCTAATCTCAGGAACCACTGGTTCGAATTTAAAAAAGGGTTTTGTGTTAGATAGCCCATTTATCGAGGAAGGTTATAGGCTATATATCATCACGCCAACATACAAGAGAGCGGAGCAGTAACCATAAATGTCAACAAATCTACAACAAATTTTCAAATATTACTGTATAATTTATAAACGATCGGGATTATATATAAGTGCGACGGGAATTCGAAGTGTATCACGGGCGAAGCTGTGTGGGTCAGCTAGTATAAGATAAAGCATAATATCTGAGTAAATATTCTTCTAGAAGAGCAGATTAGTTTAAAAAATATAGTAGGTATTTTCAGGGATACTCATAAACATAATATATGGAATATTGGTGCCAGTTTTCTTGTATATTTCTACCATTTATTACAGTAAGAATTCTAATATCAATTTATTCACATTAAGTATAAATGTTTTTAAATGTTATGCTGTTAATTGATGGCACTTGGTAGAACTTGCTTACACATCTTGAATGAAAACACTTGTATAAGTGGAACAGTACAAGTGTTTTCATTCAAGACATCTTGTTGACAAGGAGTGTGAGAATTTGAGATACTAAATATTGGAATAATCTAACATGAATTTTAAATGTATAATTACTTACTTATCAACTATACTACTACAAATACTGTTACAAAATAAATGAAATTGATTTTCGAGTACCTACCTAAGATTTTTAATGTTTAATTTCGAAATAATTGGAACGAACGGTAACTCATCTGTGTTTGGAGTGGGAACTTTATTTTCCCTCTTATTTAAGCGCTCGTAGCCCCTCATGCTCAGTGTTCCGTAAACGATCAAGCATCTTACGGTATGCTGTATGTATGCATAACCTGACCATTTTTTTCCGAACTCAAATGGGACCTTGATCTATTTCCTTCAATTATCTTAATCTTTTGTATGGATGTTTGTAACTCTTTCATGTAAAAACTACTGAATGGATTTTAATGAAACTTTACAATAATATAGCTTATATGTACATCAGAATAACACATAGGCTACTTTTTATCCCGGAAACAAGTTCCTGCGGGAAACGGGAACACTTTTCAATGCGGGCGAAACCGCGGGCGTCAACTAGTAATAGATAATCTAATCATGACGAAACTAAAATTTGCACACCAGCTTGGTTTTGACGTAAGTTCCGTAATCAATCGGATTTCGGAACTTTACATCACTCGAGATAAGAATCCCGATACTATTGGAGGTTTAGAGAGGTGTTCCAAGGAATATTTAGTATAGAATACATTTAGGTCCGTACTCCAGAACGTTTCTCAATACTCAATCAAAGCTTGAGGCTAGATTTTGCCTTACAAAATCTACTTTCAAGTGTCGATTGTTGTTCAAAGTTGTTAATATTTGAACAACAATCAAGTTGTTTAAGACTTTCCTCCATTCTTGGCCGCCGGGGTTATAGTAGTAGCGACCTATGCACGTGTTAAGTGTCAGGGTGAGGGACAACACCGTGCCTTGTGGGCCTCCACGAAGACGACATGATGAGCAGGTCGTATTTTTAAAGGTACAAGAGCTGTGTATTGATTACAACTGACATGGGCCTGTGAAAGGAATGCATTGGACGGGTCGGCAGTCACCCTTATTGGGCTGAGGATGTACGTGTGTGGTCTTCTATAGAGCCGGGACTTGATTCAAGGAATATGAACGCCGCGGCGACACCTTCCTCTGTACTCGACATATTAACGTTGAGGGTCTGAAGCTCACGCCAGACCTCACACTGAATGGAATTATTTTTATAGCATGGATGTTCCACACTAGAGAATACCAGGCAGTAAAGTAATAATAATAAATAATAAATTTCTCTATTCTCTCAGACATTGTTATAAATCTTACTTTCTAAGCAGTGTAGGTATAAGTTAATACATAGTATACAAATGAATTAAATCTAATAATTAGGGGACTGGTGCCTAAACTAGATACAATAGTATCTGTATTTATAGGTCACCAGGTTTCTTACGTCAGGCGATTTTCATATACAGTCTTACAAAGAGTGAGAACTAAATACCTAGAAATAAGGACTAATAAAATAAATATAAGAAAAATAATTAATACACCATTCTAACTACATTTAGATAAAGATATTATTTAACATTGAACCCGTAGAAGATTCTCAGTAATATCATAATTTTGCTGTAGTAATCAATCGGTAAACGTTTTTGCAATTATATTTTGCCAATGAATATATGCTTAAATGTTTATTAGCTATGTTATAAAACGTTGGTCCCAGGACGTAGCATTGGCGGCCCGCGAGCATTGTTCTATGTACCACCACCCGACATACCGCAGTCTTCCTGCGAACTGTTGACATAGCCACAGGATCATAATCCAGTGTCGTATGAGTGCGTAGGATTGCCCTGAACACAAATAATTGACGTACCGTAAAAACTTGGTACTCAGTGTACAGTTGGGCAGTTGAATATCGAAAGGGCTTCCTATTTATCACCTTAATAACAGCCCTCTGTGCTCTTTCCAGACCCAGAAGGGTTGTTTTAGGTGCTCCGCCCCATGCCAGTATACCATATGATAGAATTGACTGTGCGCGGGCAAAGTATACAGTTTTCAACGTGGTGGCATTTGCCGAGTTCCGTAGTAACTTGAATACATAAATCAGTTTACGTGTGCGAGATTTAACAGACATAATTTGGTCTTTCCAAAAAAGCGTTTCATCAATGAGCACTCCCAGATATCTAATGATAGGCTTGCGTATAATTTTCGCACATGCGCAGTCGTGATTGTAACGAATGGAGCAAGTATGCATAGTGAGTCTGGTGGTGGCAGAGCGCCTCTGCTGGCTGCAAAAGGTATGAAAAACGTCTTAGACAGGTTTAAGGTGAGAAGGTTATTTGAAAACCATTTAGTCACTAGTTTCATAACCTCTTCAGACTTTGTCTGCACTTCTTGCCACGTCCTACCTTCTACTATTAGGGCCGTGTCATCTGCATAAGTAAATATGGAGCATCCGGAAAAGCAGAGCTGACATAGCTGGTTTATGTAAACCAGAAAGAGAGTAGGACCTACTAAGACACTACCTTGTGGGATTCCACAGCTAGATAGCTGGGCAGTTTCACTAGTGACACCATTAATAATTGTACATTGCGTCCGGGTGTCTAAATAATCTAATGCCAATGCTCTCTAGCTTTTTTAAAAGCAATGGTATGGATATTGTGTCAAAGGATTTTTTTAGATCTAGGAAAATCCCGAGACATTTATACTTTTTATCCAAAGTTCTGGAGACCGTTTCAGTCAATCTAGAAACGGCGTCTTCTGTAGACCTATTTCTACGAAAACCGTACTGATTGTTCGAGAGTATGTTCTCATCTTCAAGATAATCTAATAATCTTCTATTTAACACCTTTTCCAGGATCTTGGACAAGATGCTTAGAACGGAAATAGGTCGATAGTTTTCAATATTACTTTGATCTCCTACCTCTTTATAGATTGGGTGCACGAGTGCGGGCTTAACTGCTCTTGGAAACACGCCATTGCTAATGCACAAGTTACATAACTGAGTTATGAGAGGAACCAGGACAGATTTTGCACCCTTAACAAAGGGAACTGAGATGTTGTCCCAACCCGGGGCGCAATCGTTTTTTAGTGACAACAATAAGCTTTCTATCTCGCCATTGTCGGTTTCTAGTAGAGCAATTGAATTTAGATAGCTGGCATTAGGAAATATGTTGGATGGTAATGGAATGGGATTAGTGTTGTCCGTGATGTTCTTGGAGAGTTGTTCTCCAACAGTGGCAAAGAAATGGTTAGCAAGATTGGCAGATGTTTTGGAATTGACAGTGTCACTGAGTAATTTAGTTGATGGGCCGGATTTTTTGGTCATGTTTGTGTTGTTGTGTTTTGGTAATTGTTTTCCAATTAGCCTTCGGATATTTACCTGCTTTTTTAAACAGATCGGATTCGTAGGCCCTTTTTACCTTATTTAACAACCTACAACAAAAATTTCGATATCGCGTGTATGTTATTTTTAGCAACTCATTACTCGGGTTGCATTTTACTTTATGGTGCAATCTGTCACGGTTCCGTATACATTTTAATAGCCCTGGAGTTATCCAAGGTTTAATGATTTGATTTTTAAGTGAAGTTCGTTTTGTGGAAGTTTATTTTGTATGATCATCTGAAGCTTAAATCAGTGTATCAGCGTACGTATTTTGGTCGGTTATAGCCTTTAATTCGCTTATATCGATTTGTTTGACTTCATTTAATGCTGCCTCCAAGTCTAAGTGCTTTATATATGACCAAGTTTTTTTTATTACGTTTAGGATTTTCTATGCAAAGAATAGTGCAGTAGTGGTCTGTTACTGTAGATGAAATTACCAATGTTTTAGAACATAGTTTTGTTTTTAACAAACGTGATCGTAGCATGTTTTATCATGTGTAACAAAAAAGTGCTTAGACAGATAACCTTGCTCCGCGAACATATCAAGGTATTGGTCAGCAGCTGCGGATTGCTTTTCCGGCAAGATTTCGATGTTCATATTCCAATGATGATTTCGATGTTTATATCCAAGAACAGATACGGTTTTATACGACGATAATTTACGAATCAGTTCAGACAAACTATTTGTAAATATACTCGTATCTGTATTTTGTAACGAAGGCGATCGGTAAACGGCTACCACTGCAATGTCATTTTTAAATTTGCATACTAATGCAGTTCCCTCAGTAAGTTTAGGGTGTTCAATTTCACAATATAAGTTGCTTCTGACATATATTACTACTCCATCGTTCTGATTAATATTTACATTAGTACAATGTGAGTCATAACCCGAAATCGATGGCATATTAGACACTTTACTCAACCAACACTCAGAAAGAATTATAACGTCCATAGTACACTTAATGTTCTTATTCTTATCAGCAAGATTTTGTTCAAATAGGCATTTGAACACTGATTCCTCAGAAATGTCCGAAGGTACACCTAGCAAAATTAATCTAGGTCTTAGTTTCGTAGTCTTTACTATTTTAAGGCCCGATGATTGGAGCTGCTGTGATGTTCTAAGCTTTTCTAGGTCCTCTTTACCCTCGGTACTAATGAAAACAGCTCCGTTCCTAATTTTTTTTATCCCTCGGCCTTTGGTCCTCGGCGTATGTTGAGCTTTAGTTCTTCGGGCATAATAATGTTCTGAACGATTTTTTTGGTTTCTTCACTAGATTTTTCCTTGTCGGCTGAAAATATATATAGTTAGGCTCGCTGTTTTAGGGGGGCAGATAAAGTCATCTTTACCTTTTTTTATTATTTGAGCATAGGATAACATATGCTGTGTAGGAGGCGACACCTTGGAGACGGCCCTGATTTCACTCTTTAACTCTCTTAATTGGGCACCTATTTGGTTTTCATTTCCTAAAGACTCAATTTCCATGTGGGCTGCAATAAGCTGCTGCTTTACTGACTGATACTTCACAGCCATTTGCGAAGCACTATGTATCACACTCCTGCAGATGTTAGATATCCTGATTTTACTGTCTGAGTTCAACTTACCTCCGTCAGTTGAGATGGAGCATATTTCGCCAAGATTGGACTCAATAAAATTCAGCCAATTTTGGAACTCGGCTGTTGGGACTACAGAAAATTGATTACCAGCTGGCGCAGGGGCAGGCGCGACGACATCCCACGGACCCGATCCCGGGGCTGGGGGTGGACAGCGCGAGGTCCGCGAGCTCCGGCCGAACGAACTATCCATTGCGAGAACAATATCAAATATTCACTGCATAACTATTTATAATAATAAGCATACATATTTTTTAATTTTAACAACATTTGAACATTGATCGTCACTTAGTAATATGCTGACTCAGAGCAATGTTGACCTGGTTTTAATAAATTATTTAATTATTATAAATGTAACACACACATTAAGCATTGAGCGCGATTATTGACCGAATAATCGCGTTTGACGTTCGAATGAGTGTCGTTCATAGTCGAGTTAAAGGCTAGGGAAAAATCCAAATAGGTCAGCTTCCTCCTCGGCACTTTGGGGCATACTACAGTTGGGTTTATGTAGGGCACGATAATGTAGGGGTACCAATGTATCGTCTATCTTGTCATATATCAGTGGGACTACAGACCTGTTCCCCGAGAAATCGAGGCTCAGCGATCCCTGCTCCACCAGGAGCTCATGGAGACATGGAAGACTGCGACTTGAACAACTTAACAACTTAAGTGTGGACACCCCACAATTGAGGCGGTGAAACCGGTCATGGAGGAGTGGCTGGAGAGGCAACACGGCTGCCTCACCTTCCGGAGGTCAAATATACTTACCAGGCTCGGGTGCTTCATTAAATTTCTGTGGCTTAAAAAGACAAGGTTTCCCTGTTGGTTGACGCCCCGGTCATGGAGGCTGGAGTATTGAGCGAAGACAAGGTTTTCCTTGCCCGGACAATGACCGGACATGACCGGGGCGTCAACCAACAAGATTATATGGATCCTGAGATTAGCGCGTTAAACCGTTTCTGTAAGGACAGGCTCTAGACGGTGGCGTGGCGTGAGAGCTACACGCACGCCCTTCGCAGCTTGTGATTATATACTAATATTATAAAGCTGAAGAGTTTGTTTATTTCTTAGTTTGTTTGGTTGAACTCGCTAATCTCAGGAACCATATAATCTTGTAGGTTGGATTTAAAAAAATATTTTTGTGTTAGATAGCCCATTTATCAAGGAAGGCTATAAGCTATATATCATCACGCTACTTCCCTAGAGAGCGGAGCAGTAATCATAAATGTCGACAAATCGGGCAAATTTTAATGCATTATTGTAGATTTATAAGCAACGTGATTAAATAGGTGCGACGGAAGTTCTAAGTATGTCACGGGCGAAGCCGGGCGGGTCACCTAGTATAAAATATGTGAGACACATCTTAGAGCCGCAACGGTGGTCATGTGGCTTTTTAAACCTTTTGCATGTGATACAGATGGGTTTAAAATCAGAACTGTATTTATGTGAACACGCTCGTGTAATATATTTAAATGGGTGTCATAAGATGACGTGAAAATGTATGTCTTCATGAGTTCATGGCCTTCTTTAACTTTTAATTTTTAAATCATACGAATAAACACCACAATTATATTATAAGTAGCTCCCAACTACCAGTGTCTGGACTCATTTATTGTGTGTGACCTGCGTTGTTCCACTGTGTGGTAGACACGCACGCACACACGCATACACACACATACACACACACACACTCACACATACTCGTAGAAACTCAGCAAAAGGGTCAGGGCTCAGGGCTGTCACAATAAAACTTTGTAAACATTTTACATAAAAGGTGGAAAAAAAACCGATAAAATAAATCTTGCATCTTGCATCTAGTCGTAGGTGTAGTTGGGATGTACCCCGAGCCGAATTCATGGGCGTAATTAATTTCAA
This sequence comes from Thumatha senex, assembly GCA_948477245.1. Classification (NCBI taxonomy): domain Eukaryota; kingdom Metazoa; phylum Arthropoda; class Insecta; order Lepidoptera; family Erebidae; genus Thumatha; species Thumatha senex. Next base: position 14,626,700 of record OX419735.1, read on the forward strand.
TGTTTATTGAGCAAATCTCACGAGTGTCAGAAATTATGTATGACTCTTTTCTACACAGTTAACTAACTATCTTCACGCTGTATCCCTGACGGGGTAGTCAGAGAGGACAGATCGCCAGGCTTCGCGATCCATGCATACTTCTTTCGCTTCTTCGAGATTCATCAATCGCTTCATACACGCACGTCTGGGCATCCGAGTACTTTTGACCTTTCCGTTTATGAGCAATCTGCTCACGTGGTCTTCATATGTAAGTCTCGGCCTACCCTGACTCCTTCTACCCTCTACTTTTGAACAATATATATTCTTCGTCAATCGTTCCTCACTCATTCGTTGGACGTGTCCAAACCAACGGAGCACGCCCTTTTCCAGCTTAACGCTGACACTTTCATTCAAACCTGCCATATTGCGTATCACTTCGTTACGTATTCGGTCGGCCAAAGTTACGCCGCACAATTTTCGAAGTGATCGCGTCTCCACAGCTTTCAATTTACTTTCATGCATCTGCTGACATACCCAGGTTTCACTACCCTAAAGCAAAGTTGGCACTAGCACTGCGTTATGAATCGCCCGCTTTACTAACTGAGACAAAGCACCGTTAACTTTGTTTCCGGCAGCTACTCGCCGTTCTACATCCGAATCACATCTTCCATCCGCGCTAAACATACTTCCTAAATACACAATTTCATTCACTTGCTCTAGACGTTCCTGGTTTACCCTAATCTCGCATTTGGTTCTTACGTCACCTCTTTCAAATACTAGAACCTTAGTTTTACTTGCATTCAAGCGAAGACCCTTACTTTCACACTCCTCTTTCATATTTGTGACTAATGCCTGAAGGTCGGCTTCTGATGAGGCCATGAGCACCTCACCATCAGCGTACAGCAGACAGTTTACTGTAAAGTCACCTAAATTCACACCCATATTAAAATCTTTCAACTTCTGCAGGCAACTGTCCAGATACACTATGAACAGCCAGGCGGACATGACAAATCCCTGTTTGAAGCCTGTACAGACATCAAAAAGAGGTGACACATCCCCCCCTACTCGCACACAAGCCTTACAGTCACTATAAAGTGACTGTATTGCCCGCAGTAGCGAGCCGTCCACACCATATCCGGGCAGCAAGTCCCACAGCGTTTCTCTCACAACGTTATCAAATGCTTTCTCTAGATCCACAAAAGCGCAGAAAACCTTCTGGCTAACAGCCAGAAACATTTCCGCGATCATGCGGATTTAACCACTTGATCCATGCAACCTCTTCCACGTCGGAATCCGCATTGAGCCTCCCATAAATACCTTTCAGACTTTTCGTGCATTCGTGCCGTTATAACCTTTGCATACAACTTAGTAGCTAAGCTGACCAAGCTGATCGCCCTGTAGCTGGAGCAGTTTAGGCGCGAGCCTTTTCCCTTTGTAAATAGGCACTACAACTGCTACTCGCCAGTCATCTGGGACCTCACCCGTCCGCCAGCACAAGTTGCATAACAGACATAGTGTGTCCCAGACACGCGACCCACCGTACTTGATCATCTCAGAAATAACTCTATCTTTTCCCGCAGCCTTACCACATTTCATACTTCTTATCGTTTGTTCTATTTCTTTCATACTAATGACTTCAATGACATCGGGATCCGGAGCATCGAAGTGAGCTCCACTTCCCGATGTGGCATCTCTGTCTTTTCTTGCATACATCTTTCCATAATATTCACTCCATCTCTGCAGGACGTCAGTTTGGTCTGTTAGGACGTCATTGTTAACACTAAGCACTTTATTCATACTGCAGATTGCCGAACAACTCCGGGTCTTGCCTACCTCTTTCGAGAAGAACTTGGTATTATCCCGGAAATTGGACGACAACCTTTCATCCGCTTTCATTCTGCACCTTTCACGAGCTTCTTCTACCAGTGCCTTCGTGTTAACTTTCTGCAGCTTGTATCTCTCTTTCATATTAAAATCAATCCGCGAGGCTAAGTAGTCTAGCCATGCTTTCTTCTTCATTCGAACTGTTTCTTTCACTTCCTCATTCCACCATGCATCACGCTTATTACTACTGCCTCTTTTCGTTTCTCCACACACTTCCACAGCGGCATTTATCATACTATTCCTAAGGTGCTGCCATACACTTTCCACATTCTCACTACTCACATTGACGTTGCCAAGCTTTTCGGCTACCCTTTCTTTATATTTATCCCTAATGGATGCATCCTGCAGCTTCCATCTTTTGATACTATAAATTGGCTCAGGTTCAGGACACTCGGTACGATGACGCCAACCCGCGAACAGACCCCTAATCTTAGTTATGACTAGGTAGTGGTCTGATCCCAGCTCAGCGCCTCGATAAACCCTTGTGTCCATCACCTGTTTACGGAGCCGACTATCCATTAGGAATAGATCTATCATGCTTCTCTTTGACTTACATCTCCTCGTATACATATGAATTTGTTTGTGGTTGAACATTGTGTTCGCCACAAACAAATTCTTTTCCTTACAAAATGCCAGTATCGGCTTGCCAGCGTCGTTCACCCTTTTATCCCCATACTTCCCGAGTACCGACAAAAAACCATCGCGAGCGGTACCCACCCATCCATTCAAGTCTCCACATACTATAAGTCTTTCATTTCCTTCTATCACATTTAGAGCTTCACTCATACTCTCCCAGAAGTCCTCTAGCTCACTCGCGTTCGACGAAGATACTAGCGCGTAAGCAGCTACTAGGAAAATCTTCGTCAAACCAAGTTTTACACGGATCCAGAGGATTCTAGGACCTACCAGTTTGTACTCATACATACCGGAGGCCAATCGCGAGGATAGCAAAATTCCAACCCCCCGACTGCCATGCTCGCTCTCTGGTACTCCAGACCAAAGCGCGAGCATCCCACCCCGGAGCTCAAAGACTTCGCTGCCCTTGCGCTTGGGCTCTGTCAAGCACACTGCATCTAACTTTCTCTCATTCATAACATCCATCAACTCATTCATCTTACCTGTCATTCCTCCCCTAACATTCCACGCAGCTACCCTGCACTCCATCCTCCACTTCCCGCCGTGTCGGGCCGCGCGTGTAGGGTGGCGGTCCCCTACGCCGCTCTGGCTCACACTTTTCGCCCCAGCGGGGACGAACAGGTGCACGTCGCCTCGGGGCACGCCCTAGCATTATTCGCCCTGGTGGCACTCGTGTTAGAGTAGAATTCCAGCTTTAGCTGGCAGGGATGGCGACGTGCACGCTTCTACTCTTCATCCCCCAGTACTACACAGTTCAGGTAGATTAACTGTTTGTACTGTCATAGATGTGGAAATGCCCTCGTCCCTTGTTGCTCCTCTCAAGTGCATGAGGTCAACCGACTAGTCTATCGATCTTTGCCTTTTTTTAAATAAATTTATATCGTTGGGACAACTCACACAACGTCATCTGATTCAAAACTAAGCAGATGTTGTACTATGGTAACCAGATAACTGATAAACATACTCATATATTTCTAAATACATACATATTATTAATAAATAACACCCAGTCACAGAATAAACCATCATGCTCATCACACAAAGTTTTATCCAGGGTGGGAATCGAACCCACGACCTGCCTTATTATTACAGAGTCGAGTCTCTTAGTAATAGATAAGAATAATATTATATTATCTGTAGTAATAAAGCAAAAATTAATCTTCAACGACCAGTTCATCAACATCTATTATATTTGTTGTTAATTAAACTAAGACGACAATTTGTCGCTGAAATCTAATCCACATCCATCTAATCTTGTTTTACGATAAAACATATAAAAACCTAAACAATTATTAAAATTAAATAGTAAAATAATATCAATAAATATTTAAATCGTGCTACATTTGTTTTGAAGTTTATAAATCTGCCAGCCCTAGCAATATAATCAATGTACCTAAAGCCGCGTACAGACATCGCGAGGCGTGTGACGCGAATGGTTCGTCTCGTATGCCTCAGGTTGTGGTCATTGCGTGCGTCCCGAACGACACATGCTCAAGCTGAGCACGCAAACCACCACGCACGGTTTTCGTCAGTGGAAAAATGGCTCCGACAAGGCGAAACGTGCAGATTGCAGCCCCAGCCTATATAGTGATATATTCAATTTTAAAATAAACGCAAACAACACCTGTCCGTTCACACATAGCGCACGGCTAGTACCATAGACTATTCATAATGCTAGTACTGATGCTCACTTTGAGCACACGTCCACACAGCCCACACAGCCCGAGGCATGCGAGACGAACCATTCGTGTCGCACGCCTCGCGATGTCTGTACGCGGCTTTACGTTGTGTGTTGTTTGTTATGAATGTTATCTAAACTCTATAGTCATGACCTTGACTTTAGTTCGTTCTTTTTTTTTAATTTTGTGATATCAGACTTGTTTTGATAGGTTGAGATGTTTAAGTACCTACTTATGTACTTACGTTTCTTAAATGTCACTAGTAATCGTAGTACATTTTAGTCTGTGATAGTAATAAAGTAAACGTTGTGAGGTGAGTGTTGTGCTAAATATATGAATTTCTAAGATATTAAGTTGTTTATATCAGCAATAATGAGGCCCACAGTTTTGAGCGAGTGTTACTATTTGGCAAGTGTAAAACCACAACTATTATTGCGGTAAGTATAAAATAACTATAAACAATAATAAATATTGTGTGACTTTTTTTACACAGTGCCACCTAGCCCAAAGCAAGCTGATATAAACTTGTGGTATGATATGACAGCTAGACAACTAATAAACATACTTATATATTTTATATAAGTATGTTTATTTTAAATACATACATATTATAGGGAGGTACATGGAAAACACACAAAGCCCGAAAAAAAATTTGCGGATCACACAAATATTTGTTCTGACCCGAGAATCTAATACCTAACTCTAATATGGATGAGTTCTTTAAGGGCATGCAACACTAAAAAGCAGAGAAATATAAATATTTTTTCTCAAAACATGCATGGAAATACTGTCATTATTTCGAAAAAAGAATACGCGAAGTACCGTATTTACGGACAGAGAAAATGAAATTCATTGCTGGTGTTTTTTGAATTTCGAACATTACAACGCTCCAGCAATTTTATGTGAACAGGCGCGCTGGGGTTGTTATAGTATATTTCGATACAAGTGCAGAATGCCTGTCATTGCAACGAGTTCCGACAAATGTGAGGAAAGCCGAAGGTGAGGGTTGACAGTCGGAACAAGTTGCAATGACGGTTCTGCACGTGTATTGAACGACTATTTTTAATAAAGTTGCGAAAAAATGAAGCAATTTAATAAAATAATAAAAACACAATAAACTCAAGTAATTAATCATTTATTTCTTGTAAAAGTTATAGTTCACATATACATTGAAATTGGTACAGTTTTTTATATTAACTGGGGAAGTTTTCGGTTGCATATTTACTGTTTGAGGCAAACTATTATTAATTTCATATGATTGTTCATGTATATTTGTCAAAGGTGTCGTCATACAAGGGCGTTTGCTAGTTGATGGAATTGAATCTGATGAATTATAATTATCAACGAAGGTAGGCGGACGAACGTTCTCTTCAGTATTGTCATGTGAAGGAGATGGACTGGACTTTAAATTAATGGATTGTGTGATTTTTTTCCCAGTTTCTAGTTTGTTGTTTAATGAATCAGCAATATAGCCTTCTGCAACTTTGTCTGACTTCCAGCCTTCTAGTCGCTTTAAGGACGGACTCCTGAATCTGCCAATAATGTAGCAGAGGTCCTCCTGAAGCTGTGCCCAGTATAATACTCAGCATCCGGCAGACCAAGAAACGTAGCTATTTCTTTTGGCATATTACCAAATTTGTTTATCCCGATTGCTTGAGCTGTACACCTTTTTGATAATTTTGGAAAAAACGGTCGGTTTATGCTTTTTGGGACCGCTGATTCATATATTTTTGCACTATTTTAAGAAAATCTCCTTCAACAATAAAGCTTCTCGGTATCTTATTTTTTGTATTCGGAATATTGATTAGTAGCATTTTTCCATGGATTTCAATATCTTTTAAAGTGATATTAGCTAACTCCTCTCTGCGGCAAGCACCAGCAACGCCAAAAGTCAGCGCAACCTACAAAAAAAAGGGTTTTGATTAATATTTTTTTATATTGAGTGTATTTTGCGATTTCGTAAACTGAATACCAAAGAAAAATAGAAGTACTTATTAATAAATTACCTTTGTGCTTAAATAACGATCATCGGGAGCTTCGTTCAAAAACCTTTCCACTTCATTCGATGTTAATATTTTCGACTTTTTAGTTGTAAAGCCGTCTGATTGTCGTTTTAGGAAAGCATTTAGTTTGGGGTATTCACTGATATCCACATTATTCCTGTTTTTAGCACACTTTTTAACATTGAATACCTCGACCATTAGGTAGATGGTTTTAATTTTGTTGAAAGTTCAGAGAAGTATGCCAAAATCTGAAAAACTATATGCCTTTTTCTCTTCTCTCCATACAATGAATTCGTCATATGTAGATATGTAGCGACTTTTAGACTTTTCAGGTAAAATGTTCTCCGAAGCATTTTTTGCAATTAAACTGAGTTCCGGTGGCGTTAATTCAAATAATTTGTCGTCAAAATTACTCATTTTGTGCAAAAAGCAACTAAACTCGAGAAGAAAATATTTGGAAAATGGCGCCAACAGTAAAAGAATATAGGCTATGGCAGTGCACGTCATACAGCCAACTTGTTTATTTTTATAAATTTAATTTGGCCTATACATATATGTACTAATATTAAATAAATGTTTAAATTTGTACTTAATATTACTTTTAAATCGGATATTGAAATAAATTAGTAGCTTTTTATAGAAATATTTGCATGAATCATGAAAACTTCTATGATTTTTTTTTGAGGAAAAACTTCGTGGTTGGTTTTTTTTTTTTAATAGTCAATATTATGTCCGTTGGGAAAGAAAAAACACTAGTTCGGGAATGGCAAAGAAAAAACGCGTGTGTTATAGCCCGCAATATGCCACTTTTTGAGCAACTGTATTAAAAAATACTTTTTGATTGAATCTCTTTTATCATTCTTCTTCAGCAGACGCTTACTGTAAGTATTGTATTTGCTAAAATAAGTGCATTTATCTTGTTTTATGTGTGGGAGTGTTGGAGTTTGGGACATAAAAGTTGTGTCAACGTGCTATAAATAATAAGTAAATATTCAGGGACGCTTTTTCACACAGCACAATCTAGCCAAAACTAAGTTATAAACTTGTGCTATGGGGTCTAGACAACTGATAAAGAACCTTAAATATAAATAATAAATTCATATTCTGGGACACCTTTTCACACAAAAACAATCTAGCCCAAAGTAAGCTATAAGCTTGTGCTATGAGATCTAGACAACTGATAAAGAACCTTAAATATAAATAATATATTAATATTCAGGGACACATTTTCACACAACAACAATCTAGCCCAAAGTAAGCTATAAGCTTGTGCTATGAGATCTAGACAACTGATAAAGAACCTTAAATATTTTTCTAAATACATACATATACGAATGTAAGGATACACCGAAACTCCGAAACAAACATTTATGGGTCACACAAAAATTGTTGTGACCCGGGAATCGAACCCTTGACAACAACGCGGCAGTCGCATATACTATTATTTTGTTTAGGTTTTCTATCTTACTGCGTACAATTTACTGAAGGGAAGTCAACAATATTTTCCTTTAGTAGTTAATTGCCCAATATGGCTAACGTGACTTTTAATATTAATTTAAAGTATAATTTAAAAAGTATGTTTTATTTCCATGCATTCTTTTGAGAAAAGCACTAAGTATACTTATATGCCTCGGTCGGAATCGCAATTGCCTGTCTCGTATTAGTGAAGTCGCCTACGGCTCGGCCTTCACACTCATACTCGACCTGCAATTGCCTATTTCCCGGCCTTTGCAATAATGTACTATTTATTATTATTTTTGTTTCAGAAATAGTCACCTATGTAAATATTCTACTCATATCAAAGATGCCGCCAAACCATTTAAATCTATACCAGGATTGTCGTCATTACCATTTTTGGGACCCATGCATCATTTTTTACCTATTATAGGTCTGTAAATCTGTATAGTTACGCAGGCAATCTATATGTAATAGATACTTCTATTGAGATCGGCTGCACCGCATGGCAAAATTCGGTATTTTTATTGTATTTGGTAGTTTTAAGATTTTCATGAACTAACTAAATATCTTCACGCCGTGTCCATGACGGGGTAGTCAGAGATGACAGATCACCAGGCATTGCGATCCATGCATACTTCTTTCGCTTCCTGTAGATTCATTAATTGCTTCATACATGCAGGTTTCTCTGCCGAAAAGCAACGATGCCACTGACACACGAGAAAAAAGACTAGAATCTCTAATTCAATTTTGCGACATAGACTTTTTTAAAACGCTTCGTGGCCGTGATCAGTTAGTGATAACAATCGCCACAATTATAACAATCAGATGATTGTTTTTTTTTTAAATTACCTCGTAAAATATGCCGACCGTTAGATGAAAAGCCATGGCGCCAACTAGAAAATTAAGGACCACACTTACAGTCCTCAAGATCATTGACAGTGGCCGAGATGGGAGCCCAATGATGTGCTTCTTCACATTCCGCTTGAAGAAGGCTGGGTGGTAAGAGTAGGAAAACACGTGCGCTGGCAGATCAATCAATCAATCTATTTGGTTTTTTTTTAATTTCCTCGTAAAATATGCCGACCGTTAGATGAAAAGCCATGGCGCCAACTAGAAAATTAAGGACCACACTTACAGTCCTCAAGATCATTGACAGTGGCCGAGATGGGAGCCCAATGATGTGCCTCTTCACAATCCGCTTGAAGAAGGCTGGGTGGTAAGAGTAGGAAAACACGTGCGCTGGCAGATCAATCAATCAATCTTTTTGGTTTTTTTTTAATTTCCTCGTAAAATATGCCGACCGTTAGATGAAAAGCCATGGCGCCAACTAGAAAATTAAGGACCACACTTACAGTCCTCAAGATCATTGACAGTGGCCGAGATGGGAGCCCAATGATGTGCCTCTTCACAATCCGCTTGAAGAAGGTTGGGTGGTAAGAGTAGGAAAACACGTGCGCTGGCAGATCAATCAATCAATCTTTTTGTTTTAAAACGCAAAGTCAAAAGTACTCGGATATCCAGATGAGCATGTATGAAACTATTAATGAGTCTGCAAGAGGCGGAAGAAGTATGTATAGATCGCGAAGCCTGACGATCTGTTCTTTCTAACTACCCCGTCATCAAGATAGAGAGCATGAAGATAGTCAGTCAGTTATTTAGTTACTTAATATTTTGTACGATGCATAATGCCGATTACTTTAGTCTTCATGTTTAATGGTGTTATGTTTTTAGGACAATTCGAACCAAAAGCAAATATATTCAACATAATTGCATCATTACACAAAAAGTACGGTCCAATGGTCAAAATACCCGGTGTTTTTGGCAGAGTTCACGTGGTTATGCTGTTTGATCCGGAAGATATAGAACAGGTTTGAAATTATTTAATCAGGTTTGTAATTTTTTTAAATAAAAGTCGATGAAAGTACCCACCTAGGATACTTTCATCGACTTAAGAAAAAAAAGAAATATTGGCAAGAAAGATCAATTGCCTTGTGGTGGGGCCGCTAGCTGAAGGTAGATTTGATTTGAATTGCCAAATTCGTCTAGTAAACTTTCCGAAAGAATTTTAATTGTTGTTTGAAAAGACCCGTCGATTGTATCATGTGAAGTTAGGTCCATACATTTTGTTACGCCTGTTTTCCATTAGGTAGGCAGAGACTATGGTTTTCCACTTGTTACGATCCTGACTTATCACTTTCGCTTCTTCTACTTTTATGAGTGTTTTCATACACGCTCGCCGGTTAAGGGTACTCTTCGTGTGAAGTTGTTCACAATAGTACCCTTAATTCATTTTCGTTCGATTTTTTAATAAATTTTATAATCTGTCATATTTTCTGCCCTGAACCGATTATGCCCAAATGATTAATGTTCATGTGTTAAAACGTAAAAATATGGAGCAATATGTTGTTTTTGATTTTGCTTGCTTGTCGATGGTACTGTAATGTAATACCTAAGTATTATACTCGCTTATATCAATAATTTACATAACTAATAGGTTTACAGGGCGCAAGAGACTAACCCTTTGAGGCATGCTTTTGAGACTGTAGAATATTACAGAGAAGTTCTGAAGAAGGATACATTTGATGGCGTTTATGGACTAATAACCGCGTAAGTTAATAACATTTAGTGAGATTTGAGTATATCGTTCAAGTTGCTTCACTATTTATAATCCTAGGTTTAGAATACTGAGTCAATATGGTTGAATGATTACAGGCATGGCCCAAAATGGCGTGATTTTCGAACAAAAGTGAATCCAGCACTACTAAAGCTCAAATTAGTCAGAGTTTACTCGTCACCACTTGAAGAAATAGCTCAAGACTTTATAGACAGGTACTTTATGATTTATAGTTAGGCATAGAGACTCATCGTTGTTTTCATTATTTTCACGTTCACGTAATATCCAATAATTTCTACGTGGTTGATACTATTAGACCTGGACTTTAACAAGTAGTAGATCCTGATCTGATCCAACTTAGCGGACTAAAGTGGTGGACTAGAATTGGCCGAAGACGCTGGTACAAATCCAGCTCGACCTCTTGAATTTTTTATTAAATTATGCTAAAAGTGATTTTTTTACGCGGGGAATGCGTTTACGCGCCGTTATTCCTACTTCAAGGCAGCATGAACGGTGTGGGAGGCCGTCCTATCCAACCTTCTTCCCAACCGAGTCGCGGAATAGGCCTGTGTTTCTTCATCATCCTGAGTCTCTTCTTCACGGCAACTCGACTAAGGGAATGCCCCAGTATGAGGCTCTTCTCGGGGGATGCTAAAAAACTACTAATTTACTTTTCAAAATTATTTCTAAGATCATACTAATTTTCGTTTAAAGGTTGAAGCTCTTAAACCAGAAGAAAACATACTTAGAGGACAACTTTTTGTCTGAAATTGAAAAATGGTCCTTAGAATCTGTGGCCTTGGTAGGATTAGGAGCACGTTTGGGATGTCTTGAAGATGGATTGACGCCTGACCACCCAGCAAATATATTGTTGCAATGCGCCAAAGATATCCTCCAGTCAACGTTACATTTAGATTTTCTGCCTATTCCTTGGAAGTATATACCTACTCCTGAGTTTAAAAAGTTCGTCAGAACTCTTGATACACAATGGGAGTAAGTAATTGTTTAGTTTAGTTCTAGTGTTAAGTGCTAAAAACTTCCCTTAGGGAGCCAGAATTCTTTTTGATTGGGTTCTAAGGAGAAATGTGACGACATATTTTCGCATTTTTTATTGGGACTGGCGTCTAACCTTCCCACACCGTAACGGGCAGAGACCTACGGACAGAGGCCTTTTACGTCAGTCAGTAGGTGCAACACCATCAAATACTAGAAGATCATAATTATAAACAAATATACACCGTATTACTGGCAACACATTTAAGGCATCGGAGATGGTTGTTCTATGAGCAACACCGAGAATATTATAAAAGATTTTTCCTTTTCCTTACATGTATACAGTTTACACTATCTCTTTCGTTTCCACACCTGTTCTCTCCATTCCATTTCACTTCTTATACCTCAGCTAGTAGACAGAAAACTTTATTCTTAAAATGAGCAACAATAGATGTATATTTGGTTATGTCACAGATAGCATAATACTGCCGGCAACCCAAGAACAACCTTGGCTAGACCTTATTCGGTTCGAGTCCGGCATTACACCCGTAGCGATTTCCACACGTTAAAATAATTTATCGATGCTTACTTATGAAGTTATATTTGAACCATTTATTGTTTTTAAAATTTCGGTTTTGGTATCAGGAGCTATCAGACAGACAGATCTCAGTCAGAACCCAACTGGAGATTGAGGTATTATACTCGTATAAGGTACCTTTGTCTTGTTTCATCGACCTTGGAGTTTTTAGTGATTCTCCTTACTTCCCTACAATTATGATGTAAAATGATCATTTAATGAAAGTTAGTTAAAGTTTTTAGTTAAATCTTTCAGGATAAGCACGATGTATATAGAACAGGCCAGAAAGCGAATAATTGAAAGAGGACACGACATTCCTGAAGAAGATAAAAGCATAATTGAGAAACTATTGGCTATAGATGAGAAGGTTGCCATAATGATGGCTAACGAAATGTTACTGGCTGGGATAGATACGGTGAGTTAGTATAATGATGAGAAAAAATAAAAACTCAATGCATTAAAAGTTGAAAATTGCGTTGGCTGGTCCGAGAAATGAATCTTGGGGGACTCTCTCTAAAAACTATCTCCTTTATACTAATTAGTTTCTAGTGATAAGAATTGAGAGATTGGAGTGTTAACCTTTGAGTAACATAAGATTTGTTTTAAAAATTAACAGACACAATATTACATTTATTTTAATGGCCCACATATCGCCCTTAAATCATCTAGCGAGTACTTCTGTTACGCGTCTATAAAGCAGGGCGGCGCGTGAGTTGGTTTTTTTTACCGGAAATTTAATGTTATAAATGGCCTCTGCTTCACCCTATATTAACTCGTCAGGCCAGCGCAATTATTTATTTAACAATTATTATAAAAAATATATATAACAATTATTATAATAAGTCTAAAAAATACACTTAAATACATAATACTGATTGAACAAAATATCAAACAGTTTAAACAGATTGGCTTCAATCGGCTGAGATGACAGAGATAAGTAGTTATAGTCCGAATTTGTATTATCCAAAATAAAAGTTAACACATTTTTGGTTGCAGTGGAAAAATTATTCCTTTTCAGGTAGCCTTTTCAGTAACAAGTCTTTTATATCATTTGGCAACGAATCCTGATAAACAAGAGATATTACGCCAAGAAATAAATTCAAATGAACCTCACAAACGCTACCTAAGAGCGTGTCTGAAAGAAGCTCTAAGGATCTGGCATGTGGTTCCGTCTAACTTGAGGAGAACGGATAAAGATCATGTAGTACGTGGTTACCATATTCCTCCAGGGGTAAGCATTGTACATAAATGCCTATATATATTTACAGACATTTAGCTAATGAAGTAGATATAGATGTCGTATGTATCTAGGATTCATTAAGGTTTGGTGAAGGCGAGAGGGTAACAAGACACATTATCGCCACCGCGATGTTTGCTTAAAATACAGCGTTTTCATGTAAAAACTGAATTAAGACCTTCGCAAGCCATGGCTAATATCTAAGTACCTGGAGCGAATATGACCAGCCTGAAAATATGGCCACTCGATATCCTCGCTTTAATTACGGAGACCCGGCGTACGCCATCATACATATTAGATAGTCTATGTGTGTGTAAGCAACCGGCGTAGTGACATCCTCCCCACGCTGCTTCCACTTGCTAGAAAGCAACGTTTAAGAAATGACGTCTCGTTCTTAGAATAATTCGACGGTAAGTTTTTGATCGTTTTTGTTTATTAATTTAGAAATATCGTTTCGTTATATTGATTTTTTGTCGTTAGTTATCCTAGATATGCATCCATTCCTATTCATATTATTTAGTTAAAATTTACATATTTTTGACTAAGTGTACTTCCATATCCAAGAACAGGTGAATGAAAATATGGCCACGAAATGGCCATATTTTCGATAGGACTTTTTATGTTTAACTTTTGCAGATTATAGTCATTTACCATTTTTGCTTTGTTTTAGATCATGGCGCCACGTTAGGGGCCGTTCAAGTATTACGTGAGCAGATTTCTTACCATTTTTTACCCCCCCGCCCCCCTTGTCATCAAAAGTAAGCAAAGCACTTACCCTCTTACTTACTGCTTACGTAAACATTTTTAGTAATAAATGTTTTTTTATATTGTTATTTTTAAAATAGGAAGATTCATGAAAATATTAGGTTTAACTGATACACATAGAGTAAATGACAAAAAAATATAATCAGAAATAAAGAACATAACTAACATAAAGAATATTTTCGGAACACATTAACAGTCTTCAGTCCATGAAACCTGAATCCATGATTCTAAGTTATCGATGACATTGGATTGCTGCTCAGTGTTGTGAGTCTGCTCACTTTCATCCGATTTTGGAATGTCTACGTCACTCTCATCGAGCCATTCAACATCTTGGTGCTCTAAATTTTGAATAATGCACATCAGTTCATTAGCACGACGAGCAGCGACTCTTACAGGTCTAACTTTTCCCTCTGTGGGCGTGTTTACTTTTTTATGGATCTTCTCGATGTGACGATTTAATGATTTGACGGAAGCATGATAAAGACCACACGTTTTGCATGTTCGGCTTGAGAGCCTCAATTTTACCGTCGGACAAAAATAATCGTAGGGCATTTGCAAAAAATCTTTGAGGGTAGTACTCAAGCGTAGAGCTAAATTGACTGGAAGATCAAGAAATTGTCCTCCTTCATCCAAAACCAAGTCATCAACTGTTTGTTTTACTTTTGCAGGTGGTGGAAGAAACCTGTTGTCTAGTAATCTGAATAGGCCACTTCTTGGACGACAGCATTCTGTATTTTTACATTTTACAATTTGAAGCAAGTATTGGCTTTCACGCACATGTTCTGAGTACCATTTAATGTCTGGAAATTCAGGAACATCTTGTTCATCAGCCTCAACATATTTTGCAGTAACATTATAGCCATCAATTTCCATTGAACTCCATACTTCAGCTAATACATTTCCTGCAAATTCGAAATTATATCTTTCTAATTGTTCATCAATTGTAATGCCACGTTCATCCAAATGAGACCCAAAATGGTCATGAGGCAGTATTAAACCAGCCAGTTCCCGACTCAGAGGAGCCATTCTTCGCTCTACTCTGTTATACGCACTCCTTCCAGGAGCATTGGTAGCTATAAACAATGCATCGAGATCATGTCGTTTAAAATGTTGTATAGCAAACCCTATGACTTTTTGATAACGCGGATTTTCATCTGGCCCTCCATCAACCGTCATAATTACTACTGGTTTTACTAGTCCATGGTCAGTTTTCGCTAATGGTCGAAACTCTTCAAGTTCGAGAAGCGTCTCGAAATCCTGAGCATGAGTATTAGCAGTAGATGAACTATGCTTTCCACTTCGAATAGCGATGAATGTTGGCCCAGAATATCCGACGGCTTGCGGTTGGATATTGGAAGTAACTTTGATACCAGCATAAGAATACAGATATATATATATATATATATATATATATATATATATATATATATATATATATATATATATAGATAAGAATACAGCATACAGATGGTATTAATTTATGACGCTCAGCGATTACCCAATCGTGGTCAGGTAATTTGATTCTATATTCCATATGCATTAAAAGAGGTGCTTGCTTATTTGCCGCAGTGACGCCAATAGGGACTCGAGCTTTGTCATCTTGAGATAAGAAAAATACTTGATCTGGTCCAAATATGGATGCTATGTTCTCTAAATAATGGATTGATGTTTCAGCGAACTTGCTATCTAAGTGGCTCTTGTGGTGATCAGTTTGAGCACGAATGAGCCTAACAGGGACTGTCGATACATGTCTTCGTCCCTCTGTGGAATTCGATTTTCTGGGAATCAAACGAAGATATGTCGCACTGCGACTAATGTCAAATCCTAGTTTACGCAGTTCTTGTGTGAGTTCGTCAAGAGTTTTTACGCTGCGAATAGATTCCGTTCGTCTCCTGTCATCACATGCACTCCCAAATAAAGCTATATCCGCAATTGTTTTCAATAGTAATGGTTGATCGCTTTCAAGTTTAGGATGTCCTACTGAATCCTTCAGAGATAGTCTTCTTTTTATTTCAGGATTTTCCTGACAAATATCTTCTAACTTTCTTTTCATACCATCCCTGTGTTTCTTCTGGGCAACTGCGTTTTGAATCTTCCTGTTTAAAGTATTTTTTGCTGTTTTTAGTTCCTCGCGCAACTTAATGATCTGTTTATTAACTTCAGCGCAATTTGGCATAGTATCTCTGGCAGAATACAAAGCGTTCAGATTTTTTTCGAGTAGAGTAATCTTATTTTTCAAAGCTTCTTGAGAAGGTTTTGCTCTTTGTTTATCTGCATTATTATTATTTTCGCATTGCTCTTGTGATTCATTGCCGGTTTTAATTTTATCTTCTTTCTGTTTTTCAATGTTAGAAAATGGCTGTATAATTTGTGTTTTTTCTGCAGGTTTACTGGTAGAAGACGTTGCCTAAAAATGAAAAATTTCTAAGAGTTCTGCTGGATATTCTTTTATTAAGCTACATAAATTCACCGTATTTAATAAAACCAGCGTTTAAATATTATTGAAAGCTTTTCCCCACAGAAACCCTTCACATACAGATATTGAAAACACCGTGTATTTTGTAACCAATTGCCGGAGTCGATCTTAAGAAATAAAATATCAATCATTTACCTTTTTACTTTGAGATAGGCCATCATATTTTTTACTCATAAATCGTTTTAATTGTTACACAACGTAAAGAGAAACTTTGTACTTATATTTACTCACCTTGGAAAAAAAATGAAGCAGATTGGATTTATTTTTAGTCGCCGCTTGCAATTCTTCTTCAATTCTCTTAGATACAATAATATCTAGTTCCTTATCTGACTTTGCTTGTAATTTATAATTTCGCCAAACTTCGTTAACTAACTTTTGTACATTTTGCACTTTCGTCCCAGTATGAGATTTTTTAAAACTTTCGAACAGTTTTTGGTATAACTTGGATTTGTCTATATGATATGACATTCTAATAAGATATTTAAATTAAATAATTAAAACTTTCAACTTTGGCTAATTGCATCAACATAAACACAAATGATAACTTTCAATGCTTACAATACGTTTAGAATCCAAACAAAACAATACTGATAGATGCGCACTTGCAGCCGGCCGGTACCAGAGTGAATTATTAGACAAGTGAATAGCGCACGGTAATTTCCCTAATGCGCGGTAATTCCCCTAATCAGTTCTCAAAGCGAGTGCCTACGCATATGTATTATTTGCGGGAATCCCCGAAAAAACTTAAATAACTAACGATGACGTAATCATCATCTAGACCCCCCCACCCCCCATGTCATCCAAAATAAGCAAAACAGAGACAACCCCACCCCCCCTTGGTGCTTACGTAATACTTGAACGGCCCCTTATGTAAGAGAAGAAAAATGTGTAAGAAGTTCTTGGAATGAATCCAGTATATTAGTACCCGAATTCCCAGACGTGTATGCACAGTATAATATAAAGAGTGAAATCCTCGTGTATGTATGAATCGAGTAATGTACCTGTTTGAAGCAAAAAAAGTATGCTTGTATAGCGGGATGTGTCCACTCTGACCAGTCTGACCACCCAAAGAGGTATTTAGTGTATAAATAGTATTCTATACTTACACCATAGTAATACCTACAAAAAATTTGCGATTTTATTAATTTTTTATTGTTTTTTCAAATATGAAACGAATTTTACAATGAAAATATGTATTTAATTCAAATACCTGACCTTATGAATTAGACTTAGATGGACAACAAGTAAATAAATACTTTTTCAATAAGTAATTATCTATGTGTACAATTCATACCGTTAGTATGGCCACAGCGTGGCCATAATTAACTACACTACCGATAGTGTAGTATGTGGCCACATTCCTATTTTTTAAAAAACGATGTATAAGTACATTTGTGCTTAAAATTTGTTCTCTTTATGGCTATATCACGATAGCTACATAGATAGGCGATGAAACAAAAATAGTCTGATTACGTCATGTATTACACAAAGCCCAAAAAATTGTGTCAAACCTTATGGTGGCCATATTCGACCCAGGTACTAACACGCGATTCCTGGACTAGTGAAGGTTTTATACGTACTTGAAACGTAAATACTTGATTGTTGACTAATGACCGGTTTCAATATTCTATCTTCGATCGCTACCACAGATAAACAGTTGATTTTTAACTTTTGTGACAGATAATTCAATGTCGTAGGTAAATATTTGTATCTGTCTTTGGTTATTGTAACCGAAATTTTCGTCGATTGTTATCGATGGTAACTATTTTGACATGACAATAGTAAAAGATAGATTATTGAGACCGGCGAAGTAAGTAGTCACGGCGACTCACGAATGTTCCCGAATGCCATTTCAGCTGATTTTTACGATTTCTATGATTATATTGATTATACCTTAACTAGTTATTTAAAATTTTCTTCATCAGACTATTTTTCCAGTGATTTCCATACCCTACCCGGATTTGAAGTCTGAGGTTCACTTTTATTTGGCTGCTAGGACAGCTTTCGTTTGGGTTTTGATTTTGAGCATTGTTAGAAGCGAATGCCATCTGAAGAGCTTCGTTGCCTCGTTCGTTGGTCGGCAAATGCACCGGTAGCAGGTGAGGTCACCCTGAATTTTCGGGTAGAGTCCTAAAACTTTTCTAATGATTTTATCTACATTTTTATTTATTTAGGTTCAGCCAAGTTTTGAACCGGTAGGTAGTGGCATTTTTCACTACCTATCAATAAAAAATAACAAAAAAAACTTACCGTATTAATTTGTCTAAATATCTATCCATTATCAAACAATGTTCTGTTTTTTAGATTGATGTGGTAGCTCCCAATGAATACCTTTCAAATCTGGAGAAGTACTATTTCAGACCAAATGAATATCTACCAGAGAGATGGCTGGCAAACAAAGCGGATCCACTGTACTACGGGACCGCACATCCAATGGTCACGTTACCTTTTGGTTATGGAATCAGGAGCTGTATCGGCAGAAGGATCGCTGAACTGGAGATTGAGATATTAATAACTAAGTTAGTTCAGGAATTCAAAATAACATGGGAAGGTCCACCAATTAGAGTCGTTAATAAATTGACGAATACATTTGAAAAACCGTTCAACTTTAAATTTGATTATGTTAATTAATATATTAATTTTAAATACCTATGTATTGTTTTCTTTTTCTTTTTTTACATATCTAGTAAAGGTAGAATTTTTTAAACAAATATGAACTGATTTTTTTAATCGGAAGCTGATTCTTCTATGTTATTACTGTTGGCCATGAGTTTTATTGCCAGGTTATTTCTCTGGCTCTACCTATTGCTTGCGAATCTGGTAGGAAATGTAAATGTAAAAGCTGTAATCTTGACGTTCATATGTGTAAAATTGTAACTTGCATGAATAAAGATATTTTAATTTTCACTATCTTCCACCATAAACTCGACTGCCTCGGTGGTGCAGTGATGTGTATATTATACGACTGGCACTACTAAGATCTCAGGTTCGAATTTTAGCGCAAGTAAATGAAAAATCTTGTCAGGTTGATCTCCCTATAATTGAATGAAATCATTATGGTGTTGCACTACTAATGTGAAGTATCCCATTTATCGATCGGTGGCACATAATTTTGGCAACCCTAATCGCTATTTTTTACACAATGGTAGTTACTACTAATTATTATTCTGTGACAGTAGTTAGTGTTATATAATAGTGTTAATAGTCATGTTATATTTACTGCATTTTCTAGGTCGTTTTCAGTCATCTTCGGATTTCAACACATTACCATAGGTGTAATCATCATTATAGATATCCATTGAAATATAGCATGTTGCTGCTGTAGGCAAAATGCTTTAGTTTTTAGAAGACTTCAGGAGGTTATCAATTCGATTGGTATGTATATAAGGTTTCTTTTATGTATGTAAACCGATTACGCTGAGATTTATGATCTGATTTACGTGATTCTTCTTAAGTTTGATGCGTAATAGTAGTTGCCATTTGGTCCCATTAAAATTTTA
Source organism: Thumatha senex (assembly GCA_948477245.1). Taxonomy (NCBI): domain Eukaryota; kingdom Metazoa; phylum Arthropoda; class Insecta; order Lepidoptera; family Erebidae; genus Thumatha; species Thumatha senex. The sequence continues at coordinate 14,646,501 of OX419735.1, forward strand.
CATAGTGTGGCCTAGTAGTTTTAGCCTAGTTTTCATTTTATGAACAATACTAATTTATACAATACTCACGGAATGAAAATGTATCCGATTTATTATTAATATATAATTTTATCTTCAACAGAGTATGTTTCCAGTGGCTTCCATACCCCACAGGGATTTGAAGTCTCGGATCTTCTTTTATTTGGCTGCTAGGACAGCTATCGTTTAAGATTGTAAGGTTAGGTTGGCGAATGCCATCTGAAAAGCTTCTTTGCCTCGTTTGTTGGTCGTCAAATGCACCGCTAGCAGGTGAGGTCACTTGGACCCTGGATATTTTAGTGGAGTCCATTAAACTTTTCAAATGATTTTAAATACATTTTTATTTATAGTGTAGTGATAGGTTTAGACAGGTTTTAAGCCGGTGGGTTGGTATGTGGCATTTGCTTGGTCATTTTTCACTACATATCAATAAAAAATAACTAGAAAAAGTTACCGTACTAATTTGTCTAAATTTCTATCCATTTTCAAACGATGTTCTGTTTTATTAGATTGACGTAGTAGCTCCAAGTGAATACCTGTCAAATCTGGAAGTAGCGTAATGACATGTAGCCCATAGACTTTCTCGACAAATAACCTAACTCAAAAAAGAATTTTTAAAATCTACAGAAATATGAAATGTAAAATTTTAATAATTACTACACTACAAACACAGTTACAAAATAAATAAAATAGATTTTCAACGAAGTTGTTTTATGTTTAGTTTTGAACGGGAACTCTTTATTTTATTTGAGCCTTGAATCTTAATTTCTCCTATTTAAGCGCTCATAGCTTCGCTTGCTCAATGTTCTGTAAACGATTAAGCATTACGCTATGGTGGTATCTCCTTAGGCAAGTGGTAAGTACGTCCTTGGCATTACCATTTAGGAAGTTTCCGTGCATCCAAACGCTGTGGTATGGGATGTCAGCAAAATGATACGATGGTGGTCGACAAGGCAAGTTGGAGGATTTAAGAGTGACTTTATAAATTTCAACAGCAGGTAGTCACAACAAGCGTGATGACATGTAGCCCATAGCCATAACCTTTCTCGATAAATAGGATACCAAACACAAAAAATATTTTTTAGCATCTTACTAAAAATAATGGGAATATAAAATGTAATATTACTTATTACTACACTACTTCAAACACTGTAACAACATAAATGAAATTGATTTTCGAGGAAGTTGTTTTATGTTTAGTTTCGAACGGGAACTCTTTATCTTTTGAGCCTTGAATCTTAATTTCTCCTCTTATTTAAGAGCTCATAGCTCCGCTTGCATCAAAACTCTGTGGTATCGGCTGTTAGCAAAATGGTAGTCGATAATATAAGGCAAGTTGGAGACTTTAACAGTGACTTCATAAATTTCAACAGCAGGTACCTAGACACTTTTTCTTGCATCCTCTCATCTTTCTGTGCATGCAACATTTACACTAAAACAAGGAGATTGTCCCGCAGTCCATCTCAGAGACGCCACCTTACCACACAAAGATAGCATTAAATACCTTGGGCTCCACCTTGAGCGAGCCAGGTTAAAATGGCACACTCATATTCAAGTCAAAAGAGAGCATCTGAACAATACCTACTGAATATTATAAACGCGAAAGTTTGTAAGAATGGATGTTTGTTACTCTTTTACGCAAAATCTACTAAATAGATTTCGATGAAACTACAATAATACAGCTTACACATCAGAATAACACATATGCTACTTTTTGTCCCGGGAACAAGTTCCTGTGGGAAACGGGAACGGGAAAACATCACCACGTGTGCGGAGCCGCGGGCGTCAACTAGAAATAAATATTTTTTTCGGAAGGGCTCGTGCACAATCTCACTCTCATCTTTTCGATCCAGAACAAGTGCGAGGCAGATGTGGCACCCACATAGAAAACCACATTGAACCGAACTGAGTAGTGTTTCTGTGCTGGGCCGTAAGCAGGTCTATTTGTTCACTTTTTCTAAAACCCCTGTGTCCTGTAAACGGGGCGTGAAAATGTTGAAGTGAAGAATAACAACTTGGTTCGAGACGGGGATGATTGAACCCGTGACCTTTGCCTAACCAGGGCAATGTTCTAGCCACTGAACTACCTAATCCGTATCGAAACAAGTTGAAATTCTTCACTATATTTTAATCGTCTTTTAAGAGTATCATAAAATGTATGTGAAGGTTAGCTTACTAATTGCTTTAAAAATATATTCTAGTTAAACTTTTTATTTAATAATATAAGTTTATACCACAATAATATGAGTTGATTCTAAACTTCTAACTACCTACTAGTGAAAAGGGCTCATTTGTTTTTGACACACACGCTGAAAATCAAGCAAGGCTCAGGGATGTCACTAGTAGTAGGTAGTAATAGTGGTATAGTTGGGTTACACCCCGAGTCAAATCAAGTGCGTAATTCAATGTAGGTACCTATATTGAGTAGAGCTCACGAATATTATATCAAGTATTACTCTTTTATATTTATTTTTCGAAACTTTCGGGTTCGATTCCCGACTCGTGAGTACAAGTTTTATTTTAAATTTATGAATGCAGTTTTTAATCTTTCCAAAATCAGTGATGTGGTTCCATAAAACAGATCTTTTTATGTCTTAAAGTTTCAAATTTGCCCATTCTGATCGGTTTAAACGGGCCACCCTGTAAATTTAACTTTAAAATTTACATCGTACTTTAAAAAGTACAAGTAAAATTTCATTAAATTGTACCATAGATAATATAATATAATTCTTATACTTGTACTAAATGAAATACATATCAATCAAATCGTGCTACTTACATTTGTTTTGAAGTTTATAAATCTACCAGCCCTAGTATTATAATCAATGTAGTAGGTAGGTACCTAACGATGTGTGTGTATTATTGTTATGAATGATTACTAAAGTCAAGGTCACAATCCCTTTTAATTTTGTGATTTCAAGACTTGTTTCAATAGGCATATGATGTTTAACTACGTTTCGTTTACATCAATAGTAATAAAGTGACCGATGTGAGGTGAAGTTGTGCTAAAAATTGGACTAAAGATTATATCAGATAATAAGCTCACGTTTTCGATAAATTAGTAATAATGAGGCCCACAGTTTTGAGCGGGTGTTACTATTTAGCAAGTGTAAAACCACAACTATTGTTGCGGTAAGTACATATCGCGGTGAGATTATTTCCTACATTATAAGGCATACTAATACCGATTACTAGCGTATAGGTTGTACGTTACAGCTCAATGATGTCCATGGGCGTACCTAGGATCTAGGCTTTGGGGCAACTCAGATTTTAACAAGATTAAAGGTTCCTGTTTTTATATCACAGCCCCCCTAGACGCAAAAAGAGGGGTGTTATAAGTTTTCTTTTTTTTAATTAACTAAAATTTTAAAGACAGAGTCGGTCAATAGTTTTGCGTCTTATTCCATAGTGATGTAATTTAAACCAGTTATTTAGTTTAAACCGCTGTGCGTCCACTAGTAAATAAGAAATACATATAAATTAAAACGTAGTAAAAGGTATATAAAAGAAAGTCGTGTTAGTTACACTATTTATAACTCAACAACGGGTGTAACGATTTGACTGAAAATTGGTGGGGAGGTAGCTTACAGCCAAGAGACGGACATAGGCTACTTTTTATCCCGGGAACAAGTTCCTGTGGGAAACGGGAACGGGAAAACTTATCTACGCGGGTGTCAACTAGTTTTTAATATAATTTCAACTATGTTTAAAGTACGCTGGATGACCCGCTGTTTTTACAGAAGCTGGCCCAAGACAATGTCTTGACCTTAAAATTTCACGCTCGCCTCATCACCTAAAAAAGCGGGATCCAAACTAAACTCCAAAGAAAGTGGATAATGCCCAAACCATTAGGAGAGGCCGCGGTGGTAGTCAAATTCTACCGGGAACCCAGGGAGGATTTGCGAGTAGTTACTGGGCGCCCAGTGTTAAGGGCGCGGGAGTGCCTCAAGATTTTTAAAAAGTGTATAGTGTATTACAAATGGCAAAAACTTATTTTTCTACTTTTATCGACAAAAGTAGAAGACGAAACCAACTCAAGGGGGGGGGGGGGCAGCTGCCCCTCCCTGAAAGGGTACGCCCATGTATAAGTCTGTAGGTATTAAGTATTGTTTAATTAAATTTGTTGGCCGTAGGTACAACTTATCTTATCAGGGGTAACGTGACGATAAATTATAAAGGATGACCTTAAATCTTAAAGCAAGACCTTAATGAAATTCGCTTAATAGGTACCCACTGCTTGAGGTAGGCTTCTCAGAACCTCGTTTTGAGAGTCGATTGGTCTTCTCGCTTACTAGTAGGTACTAGGTTTTAAATTTTTTATTCTTTTCGATATGACCTCATCGGTTAGTCGCGGATATGGCGGATGGGTGACCACTTTGTAGCGTTTACATTTGCGAGTCTTTCCGTGCTTCGAAAGGCGCGGTAAGCCGTTGTTCCCGGTTGCCAGTAACATGGCAGTCGTTAAGTCAAGTTGAAGGCCTTGTGAGCGACCTGAAAAATTTCGACAGCAGGTAGCCACAACCTGCGTCTGTCTATTTCAACACGGTAATAGGCTCACCACCTATTACGTGGGTCAGGAATACTCATGGTGAAAAGTGGGTATATAATATGCCTCTGCCATCTACGGGGATAAGGCGTGATAGATAAATATTAATTTACAAAAGAGGAAACATTAATAAAATTTTACAGATTAAAATGATCCACTAGGTAGGTATGACTTGTTATTGAATTTCGGTAATGTTAGAAACACAGATCAAGGAATCTGTCACATGCGGCCCTGGAGGCTAGAGGCGCAAGTAATAATAACACCGTTACGTTACGCATTAGGCGAAAAACGCATACGCCGCCTGTCAGTCATCACTTGCGCATCATAGAAGAAACTTTCTAAAAATAAACATAAAAATGTTCCATTGTGCTTTGGGTAAGGTGTTATAATTTAAGTAAAATGGTCAATAAACGATATTCAGATGTATATGAACATATCACGGGTACAAATAAAAAAAACCAAATTTTTTGCAATTTTAATAATTCCCTTGGATCCCAAATCCTTAACAATGTGACGCGTCATCGAGAAAAGGGTAAAAGCCCCCTGACACGATTAGTTCTCTGTTAGGGCTCGCTGACCTTTAGTAAGAGGCCGCGTGTGACATAGATCCCATACTTTGTTATTGGAGCCACTGCCATCAGAGCCTCGTCTGTTAGCTTCATAGGTGAGGTTGAGCATACCCTGAACATTTTGGTAGGAGCCCGAGAACCCTCGATATAACTAACATGAACTTACTTTTTTGTTTCAGACATAGTTTATGTAAATATTCTACTCATGTCAAAGATGCCAAACCATTTAAATCTATACCAGGATTGTCGTCATTACCATTTCTGGGGCCCATGCATCATTTTTTGCCGGTTATAGGTCTGTAAATTTGTATAGGTATCTACGCAGATAATCTATATGCATAGGGTAAATATAGATTCATGCATTTTTCAAGTAAAACTTCTTTATCATAAGTGAAACATTTTTATAAGTTTAACATTTTTATAAGTTTTATAAGTAAACAAACATTTTTATAAGTGAAATATTCGTTTGAGTAAAATTTTATAGCTGTTAAAATAGTCGTAAAAAATTTCACTACACCTGTGTACTCTGGTACACACACATTTTTTTGTTTAGGCGACTTTATGTTACATATAAATTAATCCTGGCTTCCTTTGGTTGTGAATGTCATAATTTGAGAACGGCTGCATTTAATTGCAGAATTATTCTTTATTGTAAGTATATATATATATAGATTTTATAAAAAAAAATTAACAATTTAAATGAAAAATGCGATGCCAGGAAGTGTTGGTATTGAGGCAGTACGAAGTTCTCAAGGCAACTGGTATTGATACGCTTTAGAAATGCCTACTAGATCTGGTGCAAAAGCTGTTCTTAGATTGAACCCGTAATGTAGGTACTTTAAATCTTGTGACATATTTTTTAATCACCCTTAGTAATATTTGTTTCAACCCCAGACTCAGCACGGCATCGGCAGTAGCATATACTACAGAGGCATAGTGCCACAGAGGCACCGGTCTTCCCCAAAGCCCCATTCTCGTGGAATAATGAAACCAAAGTAATTTTAAGGATTTATTTATTTGCTTAACATGTAACAATATCATCAAGATAAGAAAGACACAATCTCGATTTTTTTTTAACATGCTTTGTGGTCATGACTTATACAACTAGCGGATGACCCGCGATTTCACCCGCGTAGTTCCCATTTCAGTGGGCATACGAGGATAAAATGTAGCATGCTACTTCCTATAATACAGCTAACTGATAGTGAAAGTCCCGTTAAAATTTGTTCAGTCACTTCAGAGATTAGCCGGAATAATTTATTTAAATTGATTTTATATACGTGTTTTTAGGACAATTCGGACCAAAAGCGAATATATTCAGTATAATTGAAGCATTACACAAAAAATACGGTCCAATAGTCAAAATACCCGGTGTTTTTGGCAAAGCTCCCATAGTTATGCTGTTTGATCCAGAAGATTTAGAACAGGTTTGTACTTATTTACCTATTTATCGAGGAAGGCTATAAGCTATATAATCATCACGTTACTACCCTGGAGAGCGGAGTAGTAATTTTAGGCATTATTGTAGAATTTATAAGCGACGGGATTAAAGATGCGACGGGAATTCGAAGTAAGTCACGGGCGAAGCCGTGGGAGTTACCTTGTTGCTTATTTAAATGTAGGGACTCATAAAGACTTTAAAAATACATTACGGTGAAAGTAGGCATATAATATGCAGCCACCCCTTCAGGGAAAAAGGCGTGATTAATAAAGACTTAACCAGTAAAAAGGACAAAATGCCTTGTGGCAGGACGCTAGCTGATTTGCCAATTCGTAAAAAAATACAACTGACTGTGTCTTGAAATTTTTTCGAATCATTCTCATCATCATTAATTTTTTTTCTGAATGTGTACGATAATCTCGTTGTAAAGTTGTTTTAATAATGCTCTTATTAATTGGGCAGTCAAAAAAAGAAGAAAGTTTATGCATGGGAAACTACGGTTATGGAGAACGCAATAATAGGGGACAGCAAATCATAGACTACGCCTGCGAGCACAAACTGTCAATCATTAATACCTACTTCAGGAAACAGGGAAAAAGGAGATGGACCTGGCTATCTTCCAATCAAAAGATCAGAAATGAAATCGATTTCATCATGACAAACCAACCTCGCATGGTGAAAAATATAATATTGAAGTCCTTAATCAAATAATTTTTTCTTCAGACCACAGATTATTACGAGCGACACTAACCATATCCCAACAAAGGAAAAGCAGAAAGAATTTTAGAAATACCCTGAAAACCCTTAAAACTGATGATGAAATAAAAAAATACACCAATTGCTTAATAGCTAATCTAGAAGACACAAATAATAGTTTGCCTAAGAATGTTCAGACTTATTATGATACCCTAGAAGAAAAAATAATATGCAGTTTACAAAATAACGAAGACGCTGAAAGGAAACAACACACAATACTTAGCGAACAAACCAAACTATTAATCAAAAAACGCTCAGAATTAATACGTACCAAAAACAAATCTAAACAACAGAAACAGGAACTCGCTCACTTATTCAAAAAGACTAATAGATCAATAAAACTAGACTACATTAACCACAGGGAAGAAATAATATCCAGAAATCTCAAAACCTACAGAAGTGCAAAAAGGGCTTACAAGGAAATAACACTTCAAAAGAAATGGATACAAAAATTGGAAAATAACTCGAATGAAACAAAGACTAGAAAGGATGTGATAGATTATGCAACCAAATTCTACAGAGAACTGTATGGAAAGAAAGACGAGGAAAAAGTAGAAGATTGGAAAAATAGAAAAGGCAACGTTGTTAAACCAATCGAAGAACATGAAGTATACTTGCACATTAAAGCCCTAAAAAACGTGAAATGCCCAGGGCCAGACGGATTAACAAACGAATGCATTAAATTTGGAACTCCTATCTTACTTAAGCCTCTAACAGTACTCTTTAATATGATACTTGACACCGATATAGTACTAAAACAATGGTGTACATCTGACATCATACTAATGTATAAAAAAGGATATCCTTTGGATATAGATAACTATAGACCCATCAGCCTCCTGGTAAGTGTATATAAACTTTTTACTTCCATTGTACTTCAAAAGAATTGCTAGTAACATTGACTCCTCACAGCCTGTAGAACAAGCAGGTTTCCGCGCCGGCTACAGCACAATCGACCATATACATACTGTGGAACAACTAGTTTAAAAGTAGAATGAATACAACAGACCATTATACATTGCCTTCATCGACTATAGCAAAGCTTTCGACAGTATCAGTCACGACTCTATCTGGAAAGCTTTAAAGATATCAAACGTAGAAGAGAAATACATCAACATCATAAAATACATATACTCCAACAACACAAGTAGAGTCAAACTCGAAAGAAGAGGCGAACTGATCAAAATAGAGAGAGGGGTCAGGCAAGATGACCATTGGTCCCCAAAGCTTTTTATTGCTGTGCTGAAACATATTTTTAAACAATTACAATGGGCTCAACATGGCATTAATATCGACGGACGTCGACTGAATCATCTCAGGTTTGCAGACGATATAATAATATTCGCTGAAACAGCTGTACAACTTCAAGGCATGCTTAGTACATTGGACCAAGTAAGCGAAAATATAGGCTTACAAATGAATAAAAGCAAAACCAAAGTAATGACAAATAGCTTACAAACACCCATTGAATTGAAAGAAAACGATATGGAATATGTAAACAGCTATATCTACTTAGGGAATATCATTCAGAAAAACTAACAATCAAGAAGAAATAGAAAGAAGAATAAACATTACGTGGAAGAAGTTCTGGAGACACAAAGAAATTCTAAAAGGGAAATATAGCATGAACATAAAGAGAATTATAATGGATACCTGTCTTCTGCCCGGTTTATTATATGGGTGCCAAACATGGACTTATACAAACAAAGTAAAACAAAGAATATCAACAACACAAATAGCAATGGAAAGGAGCATCCTAAAGATTAACAAAAGAGAATAAATTGAAAACACAACAATAAGACACAAAACGAAAATATTAGATGCACTCACACAAGCCTTGAAGCTCAAGTGGCAATGGGCAGGACACATTTCAAGATACACAGACAACAGATGGACAATGTTATCTACAAGATGGAAAGGACCAATAATAGGTAAAAGGAATGTGGGCAGACCAAGCAAACGGTGGGCTGATGACCTTTTAGAGATTGCAGGAAAAGACTGGATGCGCAGAAGTAAAAATAGAAAGCTATGGAAGAAACTGGAGGTGGCCTTTACTCTAAACGAGATCCATAACCTGTGAAAAACAAACAACTAACCATATTAACATTAATTTATTAGCATAAGAAGATACTAACAATACTAAAATTATTTGAAGTGTAAAATTTGTTATGGAATAAAGAGGTTTTTATATTTATATAAATTATATAGGTTTACAGGGCTGAAGAGAGTAACCCGTTGCGGCATGCATTTGAGACTCTAGAATATTACCGAGAAGTTCTGAAGAAGGATACATATGATGGCGTTTATGGACTAATGACAGCGTAAGTTAAATTTGTCTGCCCCACTCAGTAGTATAGGGAAGGACGCTATGGAAGGACCCGCGCAGTTTCCGTGGGAATACGGGGACCAATATGGCACAAGTCATTCCTTATAACAAGTCTACCAGTGAGTCTCGTTAAAGTCGGGTCCAGACGTTTCACAGATAAACCGAAACTAACAGGCAGTATTTGCAGGCAGACTCATATTTTTTAAATTATTTTTATTTTATATAAGTACTGTACATATACTTTCGTAAGTATTTAGAGAAAAGCTGTCAATTTGGAATTATAAACAGACACTTAAATTTTATTTATCTGTATAATAGATATTTACCGCGGTATATAGGGGGCCCTAACAAAATCTCCGGGCCACAACTTTTTTTTAAAGCCTGTTTTGTAAGACCTTTTAACTATATCTTCTTTTTTATTATCTAAATGTCCCCGTCCTGTACGTCTTAGTCAAGTCTAGTCTTAAGTTAAGGTCAGTCTCACCCCAGTGCGTATAATGGTAGTTGTTATACTGAGGTTTTCAGTGGATTTTACGCGGCAAGATACAAAATAGCATTTCACTGCATATATATCATTGTCTTTCACTATAGCACGTTAACACAACTTTAAAGTCCAAGAAACCACCACTTCCGCATATAAAACAAGATAAATGCACTAGTTTTAAAAAATAATATAGGTACAGCAAGCGTCCGCACGTGACAATTTTCCCGCCTAGAATCTCCTGGGGCTCAACCGACCTCACCTGCTAGATGTGCACCTGCTGTGTCGACTAACAGATGAGAAAACGACGCAGGGGTACGGGGTTGGGAGGTTACTCGGCAGTCGGTCTCGATGATGACAAAATTATAAGTGTGGCTTTTAATTTGGTCATCATCGATAGATCGATAGCTGCACAAATCAGACAAATTATTAAAGTGGGCCCCTGGCTCTGAATCCATTTGGGGTTTGGAAGCACCTGGAAAAACAATTAGGCCAAAGAAGAAGATACCCACCATTCAAAACTAATTTTTGTCGACTGTTCTCACATAACTCCAAAGAACAATGTAAATTAATTATTGTAAGCTATACTTACATACATTTTAAAAGAGCATCCATGGAGTTTCTTGCCAGATTCTTCTCCATGAAGGATAGGCTGCCCTTGGAACTGGCAACTAGAATCACTCTCATTTTAATTATTGTCATGACTATCCGTAAGTGCCAAAAATGGTCTACATCAATTAAATTATTATTGAGTGTATAATAGTAGAAGTTGGTGTTAAAACCTTATATGTTTTACAGGCATGGCCCAAAGTGGCGAGATTTTCGAACAAAAGTGAATCCTGCTCTACTAAAAATCAAATTAGTCAAAGTTTACTCGTCACCACTTGAAGAAATAGCTCAAGACTTTGTAGACAGGTACTTTATGAATAATACAATTATCAAGTAGCAGATTCAGCTTAGCGGACTAAAGTACTAGCCCCGTATAGGCCAAGGACACGGTATACAAATGGCTTTTAATATTATGTGTAAGGTTTCTGCATGTGTCAACATAAATCGAATGTTTATAGGTGGTGCAATTCTATACATTACCGTGTAACTTCTAATATGTGTCGGTAGTTGGTATCTACGTCGCTATAGCCTGATTATATACCATTCGCACACAATAGTGCCGGCACAGTGCCGACACGTGCTGCTGCACTGTCACTGAAAAATTATATTGTTGCATACATGTTGTACGAAGCTATCCGCATTCGTCAGTGACAGTGGCGTTCAGTGCACACTGAACGTCACTCTCACACAACAGTTCCGGTACTGTTGTGTCAGACTAGGCCTTAAGGCAGCGCGACCGTGGCCTTATCACTCCTTGGTTGAGCACTCGGTATTTGTAAACAGATTTTTTTTTTTGGGACTAATCCCACCCACATTCCTATTACTGTGACTCCTGTAAACCAGGATCTACAGCAATGACCAAAGCACCAGAAAAGTTACACCGAGCTCGACCTCAGTGATGTCCCAGGAGAAGTTAGCATGTCTTGGAACCCGCAACGAAATTAATCAGAAGATAATGTGAGGAAGTAAGAAAAGAACGTAATGCCTCTTCCCTCCTTTGCAAAGCGGGAGACCTGGAAAGCAACTAGGTGTAAATCCTATAGAAATAGGGAAGCACCACGGTAATAGTATATTACGGGTCCTATGTGAGCTATGTTTGATTCCAGTAATATGTATGGCAGAAACGTTTAAAAGCACGAAAATTCACCCTCGATGCCACGAGATCCGCATAGTAAACTACTCCCGACGTTACTTGTAAACAATTAAGAATATTATATCGCTCATTTTGCAAATGCTACACTCCCAAAGTATATGATGGGCGGTCTGATCATATTTGGCGTCAGCAGTTGAACACTGACAGAACGGTGACTCAACCAGCTTAAACGAATGTAATTTGCTCCTAAAGTTACCATGTCCCGTAAGAAATTGAGCAACACAGTGATCAACCTCCAGCCAGGACATTCCCAGGCGTTCACGAACGTCTGGGAAAAACTGGTAGAGGTGGCGCCCTTTGATGGAAGTGTTCCAACGCAGCTACAGTCTGGCAATTCTATGGCGATCTCTTTCTAACAAAAACCTATCATCCATGCCATCCTTAGCCGAATAGTATAAAACCGCGCGTCTCTGAATTTCGAGATCAACCGGGAGGACCCCTGCCATCACCGGCAGAGCCTCCGTGCTAACCGTCCTGTAGGCCTTGCATAAAAATATAAATGCAAGGCGTTGACTTTGCAGTAACTTTAAACGTGCAGCACCAATAGTAGCCTTATCTGCCCATACCGGCGCCCCGTAACACATACAGCCTAGATAAGTGGCCCCGTAAACGACCTTCAGTGTTTTGAACGACAGTCCCCATGTAGCAGTATTCTCGACAACACATAAAAGCTATTTTTAGCCTTTTCACCTACAGTTTTTATGTGCTCATCGAATGCAAAATTTATCTCTAAAATCAACCCTAAATAGCAAACCGATGTTTTATTTTTAATGTAAACGTTATTGAATTTAATGCGCGGTGGTACTTTCAAACTTCCTTTTAAAAGCAACTGAAATGTTTTGTTGGGTGCAAAAAATAACCTGTTTCGTACGCCCCACTCCGCAACGACGCGCAAACACGTGTGGGCCAAGCTCTCGAGTCCCGCACGAGTATTCGACTGAACGAGCAACATACCGTCATCGGCGTATCCTGTCATTGAACAGCCCTCCAGTAATGGTAAACTGAAAAAGTCATCAAATCCTAAGTTCCACAAGCACAGACCCCTGAGGACAGCCTATTGTTAACGTTTTGGTAGCAGAATAATGACCTAAGTTTAAAGTTGTTGTACCTTGTGAAAAATATGAATAAATAAGAGAGTAAATATTTCTATAGCAACCGCGAGACTTTAATTTAATTAATAGCATTGGCCACCAAGCGTTATCGAAAGCCCCGGAAATATCTAGGAAGATGGCCAGCACATATTGATAAACCGATGAAGTGACAGTCTTTCGCACTGATATTGCTGCGTCAATAGTAGATTTTCCTACTGTAAATCCAAATTGATTTTCGTGAAATTTAATACCGCCCGGCAGGAGCCGGGGTACTATGAGACGCTCTAAAAGCTTTCCCAAGGAAGGCAACAATGTGATCGGTCGGTACGACTTAGGGTCATCTGGTGGCTTGTCGCCTTTTTTAGGAATAATTCGAATATAGCCACATCGCCAAATACGGGGGAACATTCCCTCGTAAATACATCGGTTTAAAACATTTAATATTACTTCACCCGACAGCTTGCAAGCCTCCTTTATCATTTTGTTAGATATATTATCGTCACCCGACGCCTTACCTATGGACAACGACCTAACAATTTCGAGGAACTCATCAGAAGTTGGTAGGTCTGACTGGAGTGATTATGGTGGCTCAAGAGCCCACTGTCTTATCTGTCGGTGATAATCACTATCGTTCTCCGAGCAGTCGTCGGGTATAAGAGAATCCAAGAGGTAATCCGCGGTTTCCTTCAGACCTATAGTATGCAAGTAGTTAATTTTGATATTTCGTACATAGGCAAGATCAACAGAACGGTTAGCCCTAAACTCATGGTTTATAGGCGACCACGGACCCTCAGCTTCCAGCCCATGCACTAGTTTACGTAGCAAATTACCCTTTGATTTTTCAACAGCCGCCATGTAATGGGACCTGGCAACTCTAAGAGCAAGTAAAGCGCTATTGTATTTCGCACCGGCACTAATTTTATGCTTTTTAAAATAATGTAATTTTCTACGAGCTCTCCGGAAACGCCTTCGAAGCTCAGCTAAACGATCACTCCACCAATCGCATCTCTGAGTGTTGTTAATAGATCCACGATTAAATGGCCACGTCGGCACAGTAGGTAAAAGTTTCTGACATTAACGAAGCACTCTCTTCGACAAACAGGTTACCACGACCAAAATCTTTAGCGTGAGCCGCAAACAGAGAACCAAAGAGCTCCCAGTTTGCGCCCCTACTTTTACATTTGAAATTACAAGTAGTACTTTGCGCCTCTCGTGCATCACCGGGTAAGAGCTTGTAAACGATTAGACGATGGTCACTACAGGACGCATCCGGGAGGACACGCCATTCGGATATCGAGACGTCGCCGCGTGAAAGCGTCACGTCAATAGAAGACTCACCCATCGGGCCGCAAAAAGTAGGTGGTGCATTGGGACAATTGTGTATAGATAAATTCATTTCTGCAATGAATTCTTTGATGGCACAGCGCCGGTCCCTATCGAATACATGTAGTTTGCCATACCATAATGTAGAAGAGGCATTGACATCAGCGTCTATGATTATTCTTTGGCCCGCAAGAGACTGCAGGACGTGACGAAGATGGTGTAAGTGAGGATCGATATGATGTGAATATTGAAAGTAGCAGCTCACAACAAGCACCCTATAGGCCGAGGAAGTAACCTCAGCAACAGCACAATGAGAGGTCATGAGGTTGCTCAAAGATGTTACAGTAAAATTTGTACTACAAACATAAATCCCAGCTCGTGCCTTGGCATGTAATTGGACCACTCTGTTACGCAGGTGGGCGCTCTGATATTGTTCCTGTAAGAGGACAATGTCTAATTTGTTCTCTATTACTAGGCGGTCCAGTTCCGCCGTGGCTGCCCTATCGTTGTGTAAATTAAGCTGTCCTATAATTAGATTTTTCATGTTCCAATTTTTTTTTATTATTAAATGAAACAACTACAGGTAGTTTGTGCTCAGAATGAGCTGCTGCAGCCTATGCTTATAGGTATGACACTCAACGCAACGGTGGTCATGGGGCTTTTTAAACCTTTTGCAGGTTATACAGATGGGTTTAAAATCAGGACTGTCTTTATGTGGACATGCTCGTGTATCATGTTCCTCGCCGCAATTAGCACAGCTGGGTGACTTGCTGGTACAAAATTTGTGAACATGACCGTATTGTTGACAGTTCATACAATGCAATACCTCGAGGTCATCGATAAATCTACAAGTGGCCCAATCAATAAATAATTTATCCTTCGTGGCCACCAAATGATTCCGGATCTCCGGCTCCAGCTCCAAACCCACCCTCGAACGACCGTTAGCTAAACGACGCCTACGAACTATTTTGGAATTCTTAATAAAGACCCCCTCGCTAATTTTAAATTCGTCCTTAATGTTTTGGCGATATAAGGCTCTAATAAAGTCATGGTCTTCCATAGACCCAGGAACATCTTTAACTAGGATTCGCGGTTTACGACCCTTGGGTTTTTCTAAGCGTAAGCCCGCCGATTTGATTGCGTCCACTGACTCCAACTTCTTGGGTTGGCTTTCGCTCGCAACACGAAGTACTGCACCTGATAGCTTTCATAAGTGCCTGTTTAGTCGCGGACGCCGTTGTGAACTCGGTTGAACAATCAGGCGCGGGGTAGACCACCACACAGGGTCGGGCTGGAAGAGCCTTCATTGCGGCTGGGGCGGGGGCCGATTTAGCTGGCAAACGTAACCTAAGTCTATCCGCATATGACATTTTAGGTTGCTGACATTTAAGTGCTTGCAGTTCTTTGGCCATATTTGCCACCTTAGTTTAGTTGCATGACGATTTTAATGCCAGAATAGAAATAATGCCGGTCAAGCGCTGGTTTAAATCCATGATAGAAGTTTTATTAGACAAAGTGATTCGCGATCCCTGATCGTTGATTATATTATTTATTGTAGAAATATAACTGTTTGCCTGCTCGACTAACGTGCAATATTCGCCTTTATTATGGTATTCCGACAAGTCACTATTGACCAATTTAACTGATTGTACCCGTTTGTTTACATCTTCGGGTGTTTGGAAAACCGGAGACATTTCACTAAAAAGTCGCTTTGCCGGTGGCGACCTTATAGTAGCACATACGCGTTTACCTCCCCCTCTATCGGGAGGCTCATCTCGCAAGGGCATTATTTTTTAACACTAATTATACAGCACAAATAAAAAAAGTGTCTAAATAAAGTGTAATACCCACTTTAGAATGAAAATCAAAAAAACTTAACGATTGATAAATAGCAATATTTACGCGATTAACGACAATAAAACCAAGTTTCACTTACGTGTTACTGAAACACAATCACTAAAATATCACATAAACCAATTCACGAGCTGGGAATACAAAGTTAAACCAAAGAAAAAATATTAAAGTTACGGAGCGATCGCACAGACCCGCTTGCTCAACAAGAGCGAGTGGGAAGAGTGAAAAAAAAGTGTAAACAGATAGTCAAGTGTACGGCCGCGCTTGGCCCACAACAAGCCGAGAAAGTGACTCTGAGCCAGACCCAAACCCGGACTTCTACAACCTGGGCCGAGTACTTACTCACCCTCCGCTTCGAAGCACGGTCTCGCTTGCTCATTCGGTAGATCAGAGTGCTGAGTGTGAGTTTTAGCGAGCCCCTGTCGCTACTCACAGTGAAGCACGTTTACGTGAAATTGTATGGAGTCGCAATAAGTTCTCAAGTTTGCAGCTCGACAGGCGGAAGATATAGCGATTCCATACGATTCACACTAGGCACACTGAACACGCACATTCGGCGGTCAATCGTCTCTCGCCAAAATCTAATGATTCTCAAAGGGCTCTAAACTCTTTGCGATCTTCCAACTGCAATTCACAACTTAACTCAGGTCTTTTTAAAATCCTCCTTCAGCCAACAATGCTACCAATTGATTATCTAAGCACGTTTTCCATTCCATATCAGCTTGTATCTATGTATCTATAACTTGTCCTAGTATAAACTGAATAGACTGATGACTCTCGACACTAATTCGACATAACGATGTGTAAACACTCACTCGACCCTATTACTGTTTCGGCCCCGTGACATTATGCTGTCACGCCACTCTACTCGGTAAGTGTAAGTCAGGCAATTATTTTTGTAAGGTTGCTCGGGGTAGTCAATAGGTTATCCTATAGGCCAATTGTACTCTTTCTCTACTGTCTTTGTCTTGTGTAAAATCTGCTTAACAGTATGGATGTCATCTACGGTGCTAAAGCCTATTCGAAACCCTTTCTGCTCCTTTGGCTGAAACTCGTCGAGATTTATCGAGAGCAACATTGCTATTGAAGAAGTGTTACTATTCAGTTATCCTATATTTTTTTTATATTAAATTATGCTATAGTCAGCATACTAACTGCTTTTTAAAATTATTTCTAAAATCATATTAATTTTCATTTCAAGGTTGAAGTTCTTAGACCAGAAGAAAACATACTTAAAAGACAACTTTTTGTCTGAAATTGAAAAATGGTCCTTAGAATCCGTGGCCTTGGTAGGATTAGGAGCACGTTTGGGGTGTTTTGAAGATGGATTAACGCCCGATCACCCAGCAAATATATTGTTGGAAAGCGCCAAAGATATTCTCCAATCATCGCTACATTTAGAATTTCTGCCTATTCCTTGGAAGTATATCCCTACTCCTGCGTTTAAGAAGCTTGTTAAAAATCTTGATACACAATGGGAGTAAGTAACTGTATAATTTAGTTCTAGCGTTAAGACCTATCCAAAAACTTCCCTTATTGATCTTTGACAGATGATTGACAGATCTTTTTGATTGGGTTCTAGGGAGAGGTGTTTCCCAAAATACTGTGAGGGATAGATGTTTCGCAAAATACTGCCGGGAACCTTGGGACAGCCTTAACTGTCTAGTTACCGAGGGTTTTAGTCGGTAAAATAGTTTATTGATGATTACTTGTGAAGTAGTAGTAGTATTGAAATATACATAGCTGGTGTGAAGTAAAATAATCCAGGAGTTAAAACTTTCAGGATAAGCACGATGTATATAGAACAGGCTAGAAAGCGAATAATTGAAAGAGGACACGACATTCTTGATGAAGACAAAAGCATAATTGAGAAACTGTTGGCTATAGATGAGAAGGTTGCCATAATGATGGCTAACGAAATGTTACTGGCTGGAATAGATACGGTGAGTTAGAATAGGAATAAAATAAATATAAATTGAACGCAATAAATTGTTGAAGATTACGTTGCCCGGTCCTAGAAAAGAACCTTGCGGGACTCTGTAGAGACAATCTCGCTTATACAAATTGGTATCTATTGATAAGTATTTAGAGATTTGATTCATAATCTTTGAGATCATCAAACGTCAGTTACTCGGATCACACACACATAATTATA
This sequence comes from Thumatha senex, assembly GCA_948477245.1. NCBI lineage: Eukaryota > Metazoa > Arthropoda > Insecta > Lepidoptera > Erebidae > Thumatha > Thumatha senex. Next base: position 14,664,823 of record OX419735.1, read on the forward strand.
TTTATTTAAACAGTTAATAACTAACTAACTATCTTCACGCTGTATCCCTGACGGGGTAGTCAGAGAGGACAGATCGCCAGGCTTCGCGATCCATGCATACTTTTTTCGCTACTTCGAGATTTATTAATCGTTTCATACACGCACGTCTGGGTATCCGAGTACTTTTGACCTTTCCGTTTTTGAGCAATCTGCTCACGTGGTCTTCATATGTAAGTCTCGGCCTACCCTGACCTCTTCTACCCTCTGCTTTCGTACAATATATATTCTTCGTCAATCGTTCCTCACTCATTCGTTGGACGTGTCCAAACCAACGGAGCACGCCCTTTTCCAGCTTAACGCTGACACTTTCATTCAAACCTGCCATATTGCGTATCACTTCGTTACGTATTCGGTCGGCCAAGGTAACGCCGCACAATTTTCGAAGTGATCGCATCTCCACAGCATTCAATTTACTTTCATGCATCTACTGACATACCCAGGTTTCGCTACCGTAAAGCAAAGTTGGCACTAGCACTGCGTTATGAATCGCCAGACGTGCTTCTTTTACGATGCTTTGTCGCTTTTCTAATTGGGACAAAGCACCGTTAACTCTGTTTCCGGCAGCTACTCGCCGTTCTACATCCGAATCACATCTTCCATCCGCGCTAAACATACTCCCTAAATACACAATTTCATTCACTTGCTCTAGACGTTCCTGGTTTACCCTAATCTCGATTTAGTTCTTACGTCATCTCTTTCAAATACTAGAACCTTAGTCTTACTTGCATTCAAGCGATGACCCTTACTTTCACACTCCTCTTTCATATTAGTGACTAATGCCTGAAGGTCGGCTTCTGATGAGGCCATGAGCACCGCATCATCAGCGTACAGCAGACAGTTTACTGAAAAGTCACCCAAATTCACACCCATATCACAATCTTTCAACTTCTGCAGGCAACTGTCCAGATACACTATGAACAGCCAGGCGGACATGACACAACCCTGTTTGACGCCTGTACAGACATCAAAAAGAGGTGACACATCCCCCCCTACTCGCACGCAAGCCTTACAGTCCTTATAAAGCGATTGTATTGCCCGCAGCAGCGAGCCGTCCACACCATATCCGGGCAGCAAAACCCACAGAGTTTCCCTCACAACGTTATCAAATGCTTTCTCCAGATCCATAAAAGCGCAGAAAACCCTCTGGCTAATAGCCAGAAACTTCTCCGCGATCATGCGGAGAGAAAACACTTGAACCATGCAACCTCTTCCACGTCGGAATCCGCATTGAGCCTTATATTGAGCGTATTCATAATACCTTTCAGACTTTTCTTGCATTCTTGCCGTTATAAACTTTGCATACACCTTACTGGCTAAGCTGACCAAGCTGATCGCCCTGTAGCTGGAGCAGTTTAGGCGCGAGCCTTTCCCTTTGTAGATAGGTACTACAACTGCTATTCGCCAGTCATCTGGGACCTCACCCGTCTGCCAGCACAAGTTGCATAACAGACATAGAGTGTCCCAGACGCGCGACCCACCGTACTTGATCATCTCAGCAGTAACTCTGTCTTTTCCCTCAGCCTTACCACATTTCATACTTCTTATCGCTTGTTCAATTTCTTTCATACTAATGACTTCAATGACATCGGGATCCGGAGCATCGAAGTGAGCTCCACTTCCCGATGTGGCATCTCTGTCTTTTCTTGCATACATCTTTCCATAATATTCACTCCATCTCTGCAGGACGTCAGTTTGGTCTGTTAGGACGTCATTGTTAACACTAAGCACTTTATTCATAATGCAGATTGCCGAACAACTCCGGGTCTTGCCTACCTCTTTCCAGAAGAGCCTGGCATTATCCCGGAAATTAGACGACAACCTTTCATCCGCTTTCATTCTGCACCTTTTACGAGCTTCTTCTATCAGTGCCTTCGTGTTAACTTTTTGCAGCTTGTATCTCTCTTTCATATTAAAATCATTCCGCGAGGCTAAGTAGTCTAACCATGCTTTCTTCTTCATTCGAACTGCTTCTTTCACTTCCTCATTCCACCATGCGTCACGCTTATTACTACTGCCTCTTCTCGTTTCTCCACACACTTCTACAGCGGCGTTTACCATACTATCCCTAAGGTTCTGCACTTTCCACATTCTCACTACTTCAACAGTTAATAGGCTCAAAATTATATTTATTTAACCGGGCCACTTAGAGTCCACAGAGCAGGGTGGCGCATAAGACTGTTTTTTCACCGGAAATTAAAATTATAAAGTTATAAGTGGCCTCTGCTACATCCTAACTAACCCGTCAGGCCAGCGCAATAATAAGGCGAAAAATACCCCCAGAAATAGACTGTTTGATGATTTGATATGATTTGAAATAGGTAACCACATTTCAGGTAGCCTTCTCCGCAGCAAATGTTATATATCATTTGGCAAAGAATCCTGATAAACAAGAGAAATTACGCCAAGAAATATATTCAAATGAACCTCACAAACGCTACCTGAGAGCGTGTTTGAAAGAAGCTCTAAGGATCTGGCATGTGGTGCCGACTAACTTGAGGAGAACGGATAAAGATCATTTAGTACGTGGTTACCATATTCCTCCAGGGGTAAGCAGTGTACCTAAATACATATATATATTCCGACATTTAGCTGATGAGGCAGATATAATGTCTAATGTAATGGAATTCATTAGCACTTGATTAAAGGCGAAATAACTTGGTGTATCATACATATGTTAGACTAGATTGTTGCAATGAGATGCATTACAAGCTAGAAAGTAAGCTTTAGTTGGTCAGATGGCATTTCGCTCCCAACAATGGCCTTCTTTTTATTTTACCTGTGAAAATCCTCATGGATGCTATGCCGGACTACCTACCGACTAAACTACACTGCACCCATCCATTTATTTACGGCCAGGAGTCCCGGGTGAGCCCTCGGAAGGATAGTCCCAGGGCTCCCAGCAGACTTTATCTGCCAACGCGGTATTGTCTTCAGGGGGAGGGAGTTCGGGTATAATCCCGCTTCTTTGGGGAGGATTCGGGCGCGGTCCTACTTCCTTGAGGCGGTGAAACTCGTAAGCGTAGTTGTCATACGATAGCTGCTCCTAGCAGTCAACTATAAGTATTATATGCATTGGAATGGTAATAACAGGAGAAATACCATGCGGGAACATTAATGTGTTGCCGCGACATGCTCAACATGTTCAAAAACGGGGTGTCAGACAAAGTGTTCTTTTGAATGCCACCGCGAAGTTAGCTTCAAATCCAGCATTTTATTGTAAAAACTGAATTTGAGACCTTCGCAAGCCATGTATAATATCTATGGCACGCGATTCCAGGACTAGTAAAGGTTTTAATCGTACTTGTTACGTACTTGATTGTCCGCTGACTCAGTGTTCTGTAAACAATCACCGTGTTAAGCAACAGGTTCGCTATAGGTGGACCTTGGATGGATGACCACTTTGTGGAATTTACATTTGCGAGCGTTTCCGTGCTTCGGAAAGCAGGTTAAGCCGTTGGTTCCGTTTGCCAGTAAAATATGGGCGACTTGAAAAATTTCAACATTAGGTCGCCACAGCCGGCGCCTGTCCATTTTAACACGGCAATGGTCTCACCACCTGTTACACAAACACAAACATGAATACGGTGAAATGTGGGCGTATAGTATGCCTCTGCCTACCCCTTCGGGGATTAGGCGTGACCATATCGTTTGGATTTTGATTTTCAGCATTGTTAGGTTAGGTTAGGTTGGCGAATGCCATCTGATAAGCTTCGTTGCCTCGTTCGTTGGTCGACAAATGCACCGCCAGCAGGTGAGGCCACTACTTTGACCCTGGATATTTTGGTAGAGCCCTTTAAACTTTTTAAATGATTTTATCAATATTTCATTTATGTATAGCTGCAGACAAGTATTAAACCGGTAGGTAGTGGCATTATTGCCAAGTTTTTTCTTCAACTACCTATCAATAAAAAAAATAAAAAGGTTACCTACCATACTAATATGTCCAAATATCCATCCATTATTAAACTAAGTTCTTTTTTATTAGATTGACGTGGTAGCTCCCGGTGAATACCTTTCAAATCTGGAGAAGTACTATTCCAGACCAAATGAATATCTACCGGAGAGATGGATGGCTGACAAAACAGATCCACTGTACTACGGGAACGCACACCCCATGGTCACGTTGCCTTTTGGTTATGGTATTAGGAGCTGCATCGGCAGAAGGATTGCTGAACTGGAGATAGAGATATTAATAACTAAGTTAGTTCAGGAGTTCAAAATGACATGGGAAGGTCCACCAATCAGAGTCGTTAATAAATTGACGAATACATTTGAAAAACCGTTCAACTTTAAATTTGATTATGTTAATTAATATATTATTTTAAATACCTATGTATTGTTTTCTTTTTCTTTCTTTACAAATATTCGTAAAGGCTCTCTAGGTTTCTTCTATTCACAATCTTTCAGAATAACCTCGACTGCTTCAGTGGTGCAGTGATGTGTATACGACTGGCATTACTGAGATCTTGGGTTCGAATATCGCATGTAAATAAAAGATATTGTAAAAAAGATACACAATTGAACAAACACACAACGCCATCTGATTCCAAACTAAGCAGAGCTTGTACTGTCGTAACCCGATAACTGTAAACATGCTTATATATTTCTAAATACATACATATTATAGATAAATAACACCCAGATACAGAATAAACCACCGTGTTTATCACACAAAGTTTTAACCTGGGTGGGAATCGAACCGTACGCGTAGCAGTCGGATACACCCCACCGCGCCACAAAGGCAGTTGCCTAAGTAGTACCTAATGTGAAGGATCCAGGTTTATCGATCGATGGCACATAATTTTGGCAACCAATCGCTATTTTAAAAACAGTACCTACTACTAATTATAGCCGTGGGCGAAAGGTCCGGGGACCGCGCTCACAATGGCCTCCCTGCCACCTGGCGGCTGGCACCCTTCGTATTCCATGGTGCCTTCTAGTGCCCGCTCGATCACTCACCACCCCACTGTTTTCCGAGGAACATTCGGGGACGGCTCGAAGCGGGTACAGGCTAATCTAGTCTCCCGAGTAGAGCCTCATATTGGGTCATTCCTTAGCCGGGCCGCGATGAATAGCCCTCAGGCCTCCTGCGACCCGGTTGGGAACAAAGCTACAGAAGGAATGATCTCGCGTACACGCATTCCCAAAAACTTATTCTGTGACAATAACTGGTACTACGAATATGAGATCTAGTTTGGTGCAAAAAGTTATATTTACTTGTTGCATTTTCTAGTTCATACCTACTTGCATTAGTGAGCAGTAAAGATTTCTATCATCTTCGCATTTCAACACATTACCGTAGGTGTAATCATCATTATAGATATCTATTGAAATATAGCACGTTGCTGGAGGTACAATGCGTTAGTTTTCAGATATAAGCGTCGAGATTAGCACGCGCAGTTTTTGTTTTTATCTTTCCAAGTGTGTAGAAACTAAGCCTAGTTATGAAACATAAAACTGTCAAAGTTATTGTCAATTCCCGGAAATTCATACGGTATGTATATTCACAGGTCTAAATAAAAAAAATATGTAGAAAAACATAATTATTGTCTCATTTATGTATATGTATAGTGACCGAATGACGAGTGGTGTGGTGACTCACACGAAGTTCAATTTGTTTGAGAATATTTATTTAGTAACTAGATAATTCAAAGTCAAATCCCTACCTTTATTAAAGTAATATTTAATATTCAACGACGCTCTAAGATATGACCAGCAAAACATCTTATGATATAGAGGCTTACAGCAGATAGCATTGAAGCGCTCGTGGCCCCGCGGTCTCAGTGTTCTGTAAACGATCACTGAGTTACGCAACTTTCACTATGGCTGGCCCTCGGATGGGTGACCACTTTGTGGCATTTACATTTGCGAGCGATTCCGTGCTTCGGAAGGCACGTTAAGCCGTTGGTCCCGGTTGCCAGTAAAATGGCAGTCGTTAAGCCTGGTTGAAGGCCTTATGGGCGGCTTGAAAAAGTTCAACAGCAGGTAGCCACAACCTGCGTCTGTCTATTTCAACACGGCAATGGGCTCACCACCTATTACGTGGGACAGGAATCCACACGGTGAAAAGTGGGCATATAATATGCCTCTGCCACCCCTTCGGGGATAAGGCGTGATGGATATTTTTTTATTTTTTAGTTTACACATCAGAATAACACACAAGGTATTTTTATCTCGAGAACAAGTTCCTGTGGGAAACGGGAACGCGAAATCTTTGCCACACGGGCGGAGCCGCGGGTGTCAACAAGTAAATAATATTTTCACCAGAAATCTGGCCTCTGCCACCCCTTCAGGATAAGGCGTGATTGATAAACGCTAAACACTTAGGGCCGTATTTCAGAACGTTTATCAATACCCAAGAAACACTTGAGAGTAGATATTATAAGGCAAAATCTGGCCTCAAGCGTCGATTGAGTATTGAGAAACGTTCTGGAATACGGCCCTTAGTGTATTTTATTGAATAGTAAGTACATGACTGTAAGTAGGTATGTATTTGTAAACGTTGTTTCGTATCAAGATCGATATCATATTATTATATATTCATCGAGTTACGAGCAGCATTATTTCCTATCTTGGATACAATTCAAGGTCTGTTTTCATAATATAAATTTACGTTATCAGTCTCCAGTATACTACTTAGTTTTATTTTTTATTATAAACAAGAACAACAATAGCAAAAATTACTTTTAAGAAATGTTCACTATGGTTATAGTTACAATACTTACAATCTATATTCAACGACGCTCTAAGATTTGACCAGCAAAACATCTTAAGATATAGAGGCTTACAGCAGATGGGTACGAGGGCTGCACTAAAAGTATCAGGAATCGAACATTTCCACTGTTCCTGTCATATTAAAATCTTTTTAATTGAAAACTCCTTGGTTATAAAAATCGAATACCATTTATTTATTTAAAAAATAGATTCTCGGTCTGGTCACAAGGTTTTGTCAAACTTGTTTAGTCGTTGAGAAAATGGAATTGACTCGAGAAAATTCAAGAGCAATGATTTATTATGACTTTCGAAATGGTTTAACACAAAAACAGTGTGTTGACCGGATGATTACTGCATTTGGTGATGAAGCCCCATCCAAACCCAGGTAGGAATTTTTCGTCAGTTTGACGTCCGCTTACAGTCATTTTAGACGTACTGACGTCATTTTACTACGTCGGGAGCCTCCGCAGATGACGTCAATTTGTCACAGCCATACGACGTCATTTGCTGACGTCTAATGGATGTCACAGAGTGACGGCCAGAATGATATGCTGGAATGACGTACTTCGTACGTCAATAGAGACTAGTTTGGGCCCTAACTATTGACCCTATAATGACGTCCATAGAACGTACTTTGGTAGCGTCCTGAGGACGAATTTTGCTGTCGTCTTAAGGCTGTCACAGAGTGACGGCCGGAATGATATGCTGGAATGACGTACTTCGTACGTCAATAGAGACTAGTTTAGGCCCTAACTATTGACCCTATAATGACGTCCATTATAGGGTGCTCGTACTTTATAGGGTGGTGTACGTCCCACACCACCCTCCTACAGGGATAGGTAGGTAGGTACTCCTAGGTTTATAAAAAATAGAAATACATGCAATTATAAAATTTATTGAAAATTTAATCTTAGTGATTGATTAGGCACAAAATGGTCACGTACATGTTATTATGGAGATACCTTTCTTAGACCCTAAGTGTTACAGTCAGCTGCAGTGGAATGTATACAATCCCTGACTTTCAGTGTATAGCGGCATTGCAAAATACATAAACTAAAAAAATATGAAATTCAGCCCATTAGTTCACATCAGCATTTGCCCTGTAAATGTCTATTGCAATGCTGCTATATATTTCCCTGAAAGTCAGGAATTGTATACATTCCAGTGCAGCTGACAGTACTTTAATTATACATAATAATTAGTTATGGAGTAATGGGATACTTACAGTAAAATTTTCATCAGGAATTACAACACATTTGGTACATATTTCACTGATAGGGATCAGTTTAAAATTAGAAAGTTCTTTTACTTCCATTACATCAATAGTTACAGAATTAAATGGATATTCATAAAATGGCTGATAGTTCACAAACTCACGTCCATAGACAAAGAAACAACCATTTTTCAGAATATTAAATATCTTGAACACTTTCTTGTTCTTAATAAGACAATAACAATCCGCTTCACAAGATGATGCAACATAGAATGTGAATTTATTGTATACTAATCTCTTAAAGCATTCAAAAACATTCTCCTCAGGAACAGGTCCAGAATCATAATGATCATAAGCACATGTTTTTGGTACAGAATCATATACCTTAGGAAATTCCATTTCTTTCAATCTTTTAACAATTTGCTGTAAGGGCTTATTAGGTGATCGGAACAATTTCTTTAGGATGTTTAAAAAGTTTTCAAATGGAAATGCTGAATATTCATCTAGTGGGCCATAGAGACGTACATCCTCTCCTACATGACATTGCAAATGAACATTATACACTAAAAAATTTAAACCATATACTGATTTGGAATGATTTATAAACATGAGCAATAGTTCTTGTGCAACATCTATACCAATTTCATTTATATGTTTTTTTGAACAAAGAATAGTGATAGCTGAATGAAACAGTAAAAAGTTTTCATAAAGTGAACGTTGCAAGATCTTTTTCAAAACAAGTGGACCAACATATAACAAGAACATTCTATATTCAGTTGCTTTCCATCTGGCCAGTTCAGTTAAACTTCGGGGTTTTCTATTGAATTCAATTGGTATAAATTTTGAGCAATAAATTAGTTTTTCTGATATGGAATTCACTGATAGACTTCGTAACCGAACATTTAAACCTCCACTGATCCATACATTTAACAACTTACGCATGACTCCCAAACAAATGTTATGCATATAATCAATAGGAAATGTGTTTATCAAGTCTATGGGGAGTGCCAAGAGCGGTGATTCTCCAACATGGTGGTCTTCATCTAATTTTGCACGGAATGATTCATTCGTTCTTTTGGGTGCTGTCACACTTTGATAAATAACTCTGCCCAGGTATTCACCTTGCTCGGTGCATTTGTCGCAGGCGGAGTAACCACCATGTTGTTTTGTACCCTTAACAAAGGCTCGCGCCGGCGCGTCACAAATAAAACTATGTACTTTAACAGTGTAATGAAAATTCTCAAAGCAGAACCCATCTCTAAGTAAGGTTGCTAATTCGTCTATAAATTGCACCAAGTAAGCATGTAAAGGTGCAGGTTTGCTTTTTCCACAAAAAAGAGCAATGGGAAAAGGTTTAGCATTAGGTATATTCTTAACCAGGGCCAATATAGGCCATAATTGTGTGTTAGAACTTTTAAAAAGTGGAAGTCCATCAATATTAAAACTTAAACTAATTTCTCTATCCTCAGCATTACCACCAAATAATTTTATTTGTTTCTTAATTTCTGACAGCAGACCCAAATAAACAAGTTGCCCAGTTTCTAAATATGTGACATCTATATTTATTGGGGTTCTAAATAATGTCCTACTATTTGTAGATAAATCTGGGTGAAATGGAGTCAAAATTTTGAGTAGATTATCCACAGCATTATGTGGTATTTGATGCTGAATAGTTGCCCAGTGTATTAATTTTGATTTCAAATCCCCCCTAGCGTTGTTAAAATCTGTATTAGGGGTAACCTGTACATCATTTAGATCTATAGAAACCTCAGGTTCTATAGAGAAGGAACAGTCATTGATATGTGGTGCCGGACTTTGGGGAAGTACATTAATCAATGATGTAGATGGCAAACTACTAACTGTACTAGGCGCATCTATACCTGCTATAAGACTTAACTTTGCTTCCTTTGCCCTTCTCAACATTTGACGTTGGCCAACTACAGCCTTTGGTGTGTATTTTATCTTTTCTGTCATGGTAACTAACACTGAATCTGTTTGTCATTCTTCTTTACACGTTCAGGGGCATGCTTGAGCCAGACTTTTATGGAGTCCTCTACTTCTTTTTCTGTACAACCAGATGTTGAGGTAACAACGCCTTCTATAATAATAAAAAATACGAATGAATTACGTAACTGTAGTTTCTTCATTTCACTTCAATTCAAATTAAATCTAGTGACGCGCCAAAATTAATTCTGGTGCCTGACATTTATTACTTTTATACTAGACTAGCGATAGGCCCCAGCTTCGCACAGGTAGAAAAATTCAAAGGCAATGACTTCAGATTATTCACCTTTAACTAAATGACTCCCGTGCAAAGCCGGGGCGAATCACTAGTAAAACTTTTACTAGTGATTCGCCATGTTATGCAGGAATAATGTAGCTTTATAATGGTGAAATAATTTTTGAAATCGGCTTATTAGTTTGAGTTTATTCATTACATACATAAATAAAAACAAACTTTCCTCTTTATAATATTTGTGTAGATTTAATGACATGACATGAATAACCATCATTTTTAAAACAAAACAACGCTGTAACCATAATGTAGCAAATAAATAATTATATAGATATATCAAAAAACTTAGGTACCTACCAACAATACAATCCCGGATGCGCAGATGGCAAAACGCCTTTTTATTAGATCGTTTTCCATAAAAGTTGTATTGAACAGCAACATGGTCCGTAAACGCCCATTTCAAGATGCGGTAAACCTTAGAGGCTGCATCACTGCCACCCAGTATTTTAATATAGGACACCTGTAATAAAAAAATTAGGTATTAGCTATCAGTCATTTATGTATGTATTTTGTTTCTAATTTTTGTAAGTACTTCAATTACTAATTTATTTAAATTATAGATAAAATATAGTAGTAAATAGTAGTAGTAACATTTAATTTTAAACCTTACCAATACAAAATTGAGATGTATTTAAAATGTAAATATACATGAAACAGTTGAGCAACTGCAGACCACTTTGCTATCTAGAGATAACTAAACTCATCTAATAAATACCATCAAAAATGACCTTGAGTCTGAATACCGGCTTCATGGATTGGCTAAACATATTTATACTCAACTGCTTAGGAAGGAAGGTGGTGTTTTAATTGTTTGTGAATGATAATTAAAATACTACTTTGTAAGCTACTGTACTGTAAGCTAGTAAAATGTATGAAAGAATGTTTACCAAATTGTCGTAATTTTCTTTCAGTAGCAGCAGTTGTTCCGTTGCATGCAACTCTGCAGCAGTTTTAATTGGAAATTTGAAATCTTCTTACAGTGTGCCTTGACAATTTTTATTTTGCTTTAACATTTGTATGATTTGATCATTTTGTGTTTTCATGAGAGATAACAATGACAGCACTTTAGATTGGTATCCTAAAAAAACATCAAATTTATTAACAAGTAACATTGCACACTGATTACCACAACTGGGTTGTATGTGCCAAACATCCATCCAAACTAAATAAAAATAAATACAGCCTCAGATAGTAGGTGGGTAGAAAGTACTCAATACAACATAACACACAATTACTAAATAACAACTAAAAAAATACAATGTTATAATATATAGATCTTTCGCCAAGAGGCCTACATACCTGATAGTTCAGTGGTTGCAGTTACATTGCGTCCTGGTGTATCTAGAACATGGATATCTTCGGGCCATGCAGTTGAAGTAGCTCCAGCCTCCTGTTCCAAACCTGCAAATTAAATTAAATGAAAGCTGACTTCCCGTGTGTGAACTTATTTTCATACTAAAAGAAACATAGCTTCCTCAAGTCTCTAGGACCTGTAATCTCTCAGTTACAGAAATAATAGTGTGTATGTATTAATGTATTTAATTATCCCTATTTAAATTATTATGCGAACTTAACATAAATCAACTTTTTTCTCAAATCATATTATTACCTATACATACCCTGCAACAAACTGGCAGACAGAATTGGTAGATCCGATGTAAGATCATTTGAGGGATCATCAGACTTATTCATGTATTGTGGCGTTCTTATAACTGTGAAACAAAAATTTTGCATTTAGGTCAAGCATACATAATCATCGCCAAAGAAAAGAAGTGCATTGTCTAACCTTGTTTTTTTAAGGGTGGCGGTCTGGTAAAATTATCATTCTCATCACTATCACTACTACAAATATAACGTTTGGTCTTCTGAGGTTTCCTCTTGGAAACTGAGGTTTCCTCTTCGGTCTGTATATCAGAAGACACCTCCACCAGTTTCAATTTTCTCTTTGCTTTTTCTATGTCATCTAAAGCAAGCAAGAACATGCACTCAATAGGTATCAAGAACCAACAACCATTGTTAACAACTAGGTTAGAACATCACCTATATTAGGTAGGTTAGATTTAGAAAATTTATGCAAGACAATTTCTCAGGTTAGACTATTTTAAAAGTTAGGCAGACACATGCACAAATAAAATTGAAAGGGCTATTACAAAAACAGCACGTGCATTAATGTTTATAACAAAGAACCCGTACCACACTCACCAGATTACCGGTGTGGGTGGTGACTTACGTAGAAACAGCAGGCAGACAGAAATTACATACCAGTCTCGTAAAAAACTTTTTGCACCCCATATAGCTTCCATTTTTCGTCAGGCGATGCCTGATGGCTAAGGAATCGGTCAAACGCCTTTGAGCCCTTGGCTGGGGGCCAATAAACATCGCATCGCCTAGGCGTCAGCCAATTTTTGTTCACCACAGAAACTGTACCGCCGTCATTTTCCGAAAATTGTATAACAGCAAACATAATGTTTAGCTTACCTATCACTTTACACTCTATCTATAGAACACAGCTACACAAACAGAAAACAAGATATTTCAGAGATAAAGCACAGCACTTGAAGTAAAATTAAAACCGACGCGAATAACGCAGCAAAAACGCGGAAGAATGGAGAGTTGTAGTGTTGCCAACTCGACTTAAGTTATTTTCGCTACACTACACCGCTAGGCAATCGGTTCAAGTCGCTAATTGCGAACGGGACGCGCATATCCCCTAATCTATCTCTTGTTTTGCCCCTCTGAAAATCGAAAAGTTATCCATCTGACATTATGTAAGCAGTAAAATGTCAGATGGATAGACTTTTCTTTATTTAGTTAACACTACTCACTGTTACTAGAGTTCGCATTTGGTCAAAATCTCTGAATAAATGACAGATTTTCTACAAATACCTTGACTTGAAAGACGCTGGACTTGGCAGTCTCCAGCTCTCCAGGCAATCGATACAAAAATGAAATAGATTATAATTATCTCATCTACTCCAACAGTATTTACAAGTGTACCAACGATAAATAAAATCTTATTTAGTTCAGACCACCGACCTTTTCGCGCTACATTATTAATCTTCAATCTTTGATTCTGATTCCAAATAGGTAATAATTTTGTTAGAAGTGGCGGAAAAAGCGGCGGAAACCTTAAGCTGGCAACATCGCACTCAAGGCACTTGCCGCGTACCACGCCGGGCGTTAGGGCAACCGGTAAAAGTGGAGGGAAAACACTATACGTTTCGTTTTCGTTTCACGTAAAATTATTGCTAGAGGGTACATAACATGCAGCATGTACTAATTGTTGTAACACATCATAGGTTGTTAATATTTAGTTATTATTCATAATTATGTAGGTATTACCACTTTATCTTAAATTATTATAGCAATAATTATAATACAAACTTGGATAAACAAATAGGTATGTACCTACTTACCAGACATAACAAATCAAGCACTCCATTTTTTTTTGAGCGAACACGGTAGTAAAATGACGTACCGTACTACGAAAGTAATGGACGACCAACGGACGAACGTAAAGAGACGTCGCTAAAACGTACATTCACGACCCTTAAAAACCTGGCAGAACACGGTAGTAAAATGACGTACCGTACTACGAAAGTAATGGACGACCAACGGACGAACGTAAAGAGACGTCGCTAAAACGTACATTCACGACCCTTAAAAACCTGGCGGTAAATTGACGTCTGTGGGACGTACATAATCGACGAATAAAGTACTGACTCTAAATTGACCCTAGAATGACGTCATTTATTCGTCTAGGTCGGTCTCGGTCGGATTTTCCTACCTGGGAAACCACAATTTATCGCTGGTTTGCTGAATTTCAACGTGGACGTGTCAAGATCAGTGATGATCTTCGTCAAGGTCGACCAAAAACTGCAGTCACCCAAGAAAACGTTGATGCTGTGCGTAAGCTGATTGAGGAAGATCGACGTGTGACATACCGCGAAATTCAGGCAACTTTAGACATTAGCATGAGTCAAATACAAATAATCTTGCATGTACAATTAGGTGTAAAAAAGTTGTTTTCCCGATGGATACCGCATTCGCTCTGTGAAGAGCAAAAAGCGGCTCGCGTTACTTGGTGCGTCAGAACTCTCGAAATATTCTACGCAGGATCCTCAAATGCTGTATACAACATCGTATCAGGTGACGAATCCTGGATATGCGTACGAACCCGAAACAAAAAACCAGTCACGAGTTTGGGTGTTCGAAAATGAGTTAAAGCCAACAAAAATTGTTCGTTCACGGAGTGTTGCAAAAAAAATGGTGGCCACGTTGTATCCAAAACCGGCCAATTTGCGACTATTCCTCTTGAGGGACAAAGAACGGTTAATGCAGAATGGTATGCTAGCATTTGTTTGCCACAGGTCGTTTCTGAACTCCGTAAAGAGAACTGCAACCGGCGCATCATCCTCCATCACGACAATGCGAGTTCTCACACCGCGCACAGAACAAAAGAGTTTTTGGAGCAAGAAAACATAGAATTATTAGACCATCCGCGTACAGCCCCGACCTAAGCCCTAATGATTTCTATACTTTCCCTAAAATAAAGAATAAATTGCGTGGTCAGAGATTTTCATCACCTGAAGAAGCTGTAGCCTACAAAACGGCCAATTTGGATACCCCAACTTCCGAATGGAATGGCTTTGCGTGGGATTTCCAGCTCTGGAGAGGGGTCAGAATATCTATTATACCACTACAGCGTTCCGATTCACCTCTGCAGTCACAATATAGACCAGTCACTGCTACTCGACAAAGAAACGCTACAAAAATGCGAAACATCTGTCCCCTGCGAAGTGATCTCTTCCTTGGGGAGGAACATGGCTCAATTATAGACATTTGACCATCGAACAACAGCTCTAGTACATTATTTAGTAGGTATATTATACTATGTTATCTAAGTTGCATGTACCTAAGGAGGTATATATGAATTTTCACAGTACCTAATAAGGTACTGTGACAAAAATTACTAGACTAGGTTGCATTGTTTAAAGTGATCTATGCTCTCTTCCAGAAATACCAGTACATGTAAATATTCAACTACTATTCAAGATGCTAAACCTTTTAAATCAATACCAGGACTGTCGTCTTTACCGTATATTGGTCCATTACACCACTTCTTGCCTATTATAGGTAGGTTTTTATTAGATATTGGTACCTATTCTGTTTAGATAAATCTATCAAGACCACCACTACCAGTTTATATTATACTCAGCTGCAGACTACCATACCTAATACCTACATGTGATGAAAATGGCTCTGAAACAATTTACGATATCGCCAAAGATATATCTAGGTAATATAATAATATCGAGTATAGTCCGAGACTACCAGGACCTTAATTGGTCGTGCTAATTAGTGTCTAGCACATAAGATCTTTTAGCCTTTTTGTTACCACATCACTAAAAAGGCAACGGGTTCAAAAATTCTTTCAAATTTAACATCTAAAATAGACACATTTTATTAAATTTATTCGGCGTTTTAGACCCACACCAGTTCCGTGCTTTGAAAGGCACGTTAAGCCGTTGGTCCCGGTTGCCAATAAAATGGCAGTCGTTAAGCCAAGTTGAAGGCCTTATGGGTGGCTTAAAAAGGAATTCAACAGCAGGTCGCTACAGCCTGCGCCTGTCCATTTCAACACGGCAATGGGCTCACCACCTGTTACGTGGGACAAAAATGCATACGTGAAATGTGGGCGTTTAATATGCCTCTGCCTACCCCTTCGGCGATAAAGGCGTGACAATATGTATGTATGTATGTATGTATGTATGTATAATAATATCACTCCCAGTAACCGATCTCATGTTCAATGAATGTATTTCTATAATTACTTAATATTTAATAATTCAGCTGTTGGAGTTGGCTATTTCATTTTAATATCTAATATTACTAATTACAAAAAATTTTCAACTTTAATAGCTAAAAAATGAATCTTGATCGATTGGATTATGATATATTTTGACAGTCAAATGGCATTCGCTTCCAATAAGCAGTGTCGGAGAATGATTCAATCATAGACGTCACTAGCAAAACGCTTGCAAAACGCAATCGGGTGTATAAGGGTATATAGGCATTAAAAATTTCCGTAGAGACAAACGCTTTACCTTTTTTATTCATCTTTACATTACTGTTTCAGGTGAATTGGGGCCAAACATTAATTTATTTGAGTTAGCTAATATTTTACACAAAAAATATGGGCCCATAGTGAAAGTAAACGGAATATTCGGCGGATCAGACATGGTTGTTTTGTTTAATCCAGAAGATATATACCAGGTAAACACTTATTTTGGGATGATTCCGATATAGGCCACGGGCTCAGTCTTTGAATCTCTAACTACAATACTCACTGAAGAAAACACAAGTGGCGCCTAGGAATGTTGATTTCACACTACTGGCAAGTTGGGTGGATTGTCGGTAGGTATGTTTGGGAAAATCACGAACATTAGATATGTACTTGGAACAAAACATACCTAGGTCGTACGGATGGCGCCTGCGAACAGTAAGGGGGCCGGAGGACGGCGGGTGGACTGCTCGCCGTTCTTACAGAAGCAAGCTCTAGATGATGCGGCGTGAGAGCTACACGCACGCCCTTTATCCCCTCGAGGAAGTAGGATATTACCAAAGCACTCCCAAACAATGGCGCGAGACAACACTCGAATCCCCTGAGATGAGGCCGCGGTAGCGGATAAAGTCTGTCGGGAGCCCTGGGGTTATCCTTCTGAGGGGTTTAACCAGGACTCTTGACCATAACAGCTTGTGATTTTAGTCAGTAGGTCTCCGGCATAGCATCCATGAGGATTTCCATTTAGGTATTAAAATAACAATAATATAGGTTTTTAGATCTCAAGAGTCCAATCCAATACGGCCAGCTTTTGAAACTATGGAGTATTACAGAGACGTTGTGAAAAAAGACACATTTGATGGCGTATATGGACTAACTACAGCGTAAGTTTTCTAAAATTTTGATAATTATGAGGTATAAAGTGAAACAGGTCTATTACACTTAAAAATTTACAAACTCACAGCTCCCGCAGTTTAAGTGGCCATTTTAATTCCATCAAACCCAAATTATTGGTGATAAAAGCTTTACTATCCCAATTAGGTAAGTCGGGGTTCCTTCCAGCATCTATAAAATAAAACTTTTATTTAGATATCTGTGCTGTATTTTACTATGTGACCTATATCTTATCTTAAAGACATCGCCAATTCTTTTTACAGTCAAGGACCGAAATGGAGGGATTATCGTAAAAAGGTGAATCCGGCAATGCTAAACCTTAAACTAGTCAGAATGTATGCCACACCACTAGAAGAAATAGCGCAAGATTTTATAAAGAGGTGTGTAACAGGACCTAAAACAATAAATCTATTAGATTTTTCCTCAGTTATAAAACCTTTATATATCATATAATATACTTATATATTTATAGTAATTATCTTAATAAACATATATCTAGATTGCAGCAAATAAAGGACGACAAAAAGTATTTAAAGAACAACTTTCTGAATGAAATATCGAGATGGTCACTTGAGTCGATTGGTCTGGTGGCTTTGGGAACGCGTTTGGGAGGTCTTCAAGAGGAAATGACTTCTGAGCATCCAGCTAGTATACTGACTACATGTGCTAAAGAGATTGGTCAATTATCTATCCAGTTAGGATTTTTACCGAGCCCTTGGAAGTATATCGCTACGTCTTCGTATAAGAAACTTATGAAAGCATATGACACACAACTGGAGTGAGTACCTATTAAAGTTTATATGGAGAAGTGCATGAAGCTATCTTTTCAGAAGCTTTTTAGTATGTATGTTTATTCGGGCGGAATCTTGCAATTTGACGCAGATGTTTTCAATCGATTGAGCTGAAATTTGACAATGCCTGTTTAGCTATTTGCAGTCGTTCTAAATCCAACATGGTGGAACACCCATGGCGGACTAATTATTATTAATGCACTGCTACAATATGGGTATCAAATTAAAGACAAATTACCTCACCCTGAAACCAATATGGCTAACTCCCTAAAGTTTTTATGCTTCCTTATAAAATGGATATTAAATGACAGGACTTACAGAGAACTCGTTTTAGCGCATATAAATAAAAACTTGTTTTTAAAAAGATTTTTAACTTATTTAATTAAAATGCATTAGTTGAAACTTATAAATTTTATAAATTATGAACGAAATTCAGTGAATGGACGACCACTTTTAGGATTTATTCATTATTATATGGTATGTTCTGCTGCCTAAATTACTGGACGTAGTTAGACGTATCAAGCCATTAGTGATCAACTCGCTACTTCGTGTCAGTTCTGAGTGATATAGGGTATATAATTTTTATATCTAACTAGCTGGTCCGCCTGGCTTCGCCCGTGACATACTTCGAACTCCGTGGCACCCATTTAATCTCGTCGTTTATTATTTATACAATAATGTTTGAATATTTTCCAAATCAGATGATTACTTCTCCGCTCTCCAGTACACCTGCACTCACGGCCCGGTCGAATTATGGTTACACGAAATTATTTTGATTTTGCTACCTAAGATATTCATTTAATTTGTAAGGTCTTTACACATTGCAAATTAAATGAATATCTTGGGAGATATAAAAAAATAAATATCCATCACGCCTTATCCCCGAAGGGGTGGCAGAGGCATATTATACGCCCACTTCTCACCGTGTGGATTCCTGTCCCACGTAATAGGTGGTGAGCCCATTGCCGTGTTGAAATAGACAGACGCAGGTTGTGGCTACCTGCTGTTGAAAATTTTCATGCCGCCCATAAGGCCTTCAACCAGGCTTAACGACTGCCATTTTACTGGCAACCGGGACCAACGGCTTAACGTGCCTTCCGAAGCACGGAAACGCTCGCAAATGTAAATGCCACAAAGTGGTCACCCATCCGAGGACCAGCCATAGTGAAAGTTGCGTAACTCAGTGATCGTTTACAGAACACTGAGACCGCGGGGCCACGAGCGCTTCAATAATTTATTTATATATTTAATATAAAGAGATATAGCAAAAACAAAATAATCTTCATGAAATGCTGAAGTCAACTAATGTGTTAAAAATGATAAGGATTAATAATGTATTTGTGTAAATAGCCTTCAAATTACCGTTTTATAATAGCTGGTTTTTGAAAGTATTAAAATGGATATACGAGTAAGTTATCTGTCGTAGTAAGTTATCCATAAGATATAGACATATAACATCGCGTACTTTTTTTGTAGACCAATTTTATTTTATTTTGTTATATTTCAAAGGGTACACGCTGCGTTTTCGTTGAAAGCTCCCTAGCGGTATTATTTCCAACACCCCCAACAAATATCGTTATAATTTAGTCAATGTATACAAAAACTTAATAAATTATACATAAAAACCTTCCTTATGAATCTATTAAAAAAACCGCATCGAAATTCGTTGCGTAGTTTTAAAGATCTAAGCATACATAGGGACAGACAGCGGAAAGCGATTTTGTTTTATAATATGTAGTGATAGTGATTAATCATATAAACTGTTTTAAAAAGTAATTTGTTTATTAACCTCTTCTTTCAGATTATGTACAAAATACATTAACGAGGCCAAACAGCGGATAAGTGAAAGAGGGCATGACATTCCTGATCAAGATAAAACTATACTAGAGAAATTAATAGCTATAGATGAAAGAGTCGCTATTATGATGGCAATTGAAATGCTTCTTGCTGGAGTAGATACGGTAAGAGATGGTAAAATTCTGACCATTTTATGAATTTGAAGCTTTATGAATTGTACGTTGGTTTTTTTCTATTGGTAGGGATTTACCATGCATACAGCGTGTTAGTTGGGTGCAAGGGCGTACGATTGTATTAGTAGACTACGAAAAATTGACAAAAATTGTACCGGTGGCTTTCTATTGAGCGACGATTTCTATTCTATTTCAACACGATTGAAATAGCAGACTCGGCCCCCTGGTCTCTGTAAAAACACTCGATTTCCTCGAGAATGTTGGGCAAACACCTTAGTATTAGGTGGGACATCGGAGCGATTGTAGGTAGTTATTCTCAACAATGCTGCAAATCAAAAACCAAATGATCCAGATAACAAATAAAAACGGATTCCAGATTTCAAATCGAGGTAGCGTTTGGAAGCGATATGGGAATAGAATAGCCTCTTCATAAATGGGCTAACCAACATAAAAATATATTTTCAATTCAAACCAGTAGTTCTTAAAATTAGCGCATTTACAATTTAAAGTTTAAATGTATCTAATATTTTATGGTGTTGACATCACGCTAGCAGATTCGGACGGGGAATGCTACACTTGCGTAAAGCATCTGAGTTGTTTATAAAGTGTTTCTTTTTAAAGTGATCTTCTTTTTTTTATTTTTGGTACTGTGTGAGGACATAAAATGTCAAATCCCACTCGCACAAAAGCCTAGAAGGTTGAAGCGAATGGAACTTGTAATGTAAAAATATAATTGTAATGTTTTGAACAATAAAAAAAAATAAGCATCGTAAAAATGCGCGAAAAAAAGATAGAGATGCAAATAATGAAATTTAGGAATTAAAGGTAGGGTAAGTCCCGGCCATATGCACTCAGATGAAAGGGCACCATGTGGTTTTAGTCCAACGTTTCCCAAAGTGGGCGATAACGCCCCCTTGTGGGCGCTGCAGGCCTAAAGGGGGGCGGTAAGAGACCCAGAAAAAAAATGGGGGCGTTGTGTAGGCTTCGGGGGGCGATTTGTAATTTCATCTAGCTAGGAGGACTCTTAGACACCGACAGAGCTCTCGACTCTCGGCTACAACTTGTGAACATCAACTAATATTAATTAAGAGATTGCTCAAACTCGGTTCGATATTTCTCTCCGCGTAGTTCATGTATCGGTCCTGTTTTATTCAATAAATAGAAGAAAAATCATGTCAATCGATCGCTCCGTTTCGAAATGAAAGTATACAAAAACAAACAAATAAAGAGACAATAGACACACTTTCGCATTTTAATAGTTATTAGTATTCCTAGATAGGTAATTTTCGTAGAATATAAACCGCGTGCAATCATGTTTTAACAAGTTTTTGTTAGAAACAATTTTGAAAAGCAATTAGTATGCTAACTTTTTCTAAATTTTAAATTTAAAGTGGAAAAATTTTTCAGTCACGAGCGTCTCAGTTTCAGTACGTCGCCTTAAGACGTAAAGAGGTGGATTAATTCGTCAGTTGCGAGCAGGTCACGGTGGTGTAGTTGGTAACGCGTCTGGTGCGTTGAACCAGAAGACGCTGGTTCGAGTCCAGCTCGTGACTGAAAAATTTTTCCACTTTAAATTTAAAGTTTTTGTTAAATAACCCGATTTGTGCATTCCTGTATCAATGGGCTGATTCATAGAATACTTGTTCTTACTTGTTGAGTACAATTGAGCGTCGAATGAGATAAACGAGTTAATGCATGTTTGTCTTATTCCTGTCGGTGCGTGCTGCTTATACAATCCTATATAAACAACGGAATATTTATTTTATTTTCATTTGCGGTTTCGCGCGTAATAGATAAGTAGTACTTAAGTTCAACACTTACGTAATTCTTAAAACAAACGAATATCGGAAGTAAAAATAAAGAGACGGCAATACTCTGTGTAATATATTAAATTCGGATTCATTGAAAATCCCACAAACCCATCGTTGCCTCAGTGCCTTCTATGTCTAAAAACATTTTCGAATGAAGCAATGAAGCCTTCAAGACTGCAAGATCATTAGAATAAAATGCATTCAGATAAGAAAGACAAGAATGTAGCATATTTTCAAGACCTAGAGATGAAGCATAATACTCAGCCAAGTGTAGCAAATCTATTTTCGGCAGCTGCTAAGCAAGATGACCACGGACTTCGAGCTTCGTACAATATCTCTTTGTTAATTGCTCAAAAAGGCAAACCACACAACATCGGAGAAGAGTTAATTTTGCCAGCAATAAAGGAAGTAATAACTACTGTGCTTCATAAACCGGCTGCAGATATTACCCGAAAAATTCCTTTGAGTAATAATTCTGTGCAAAGACGAATTGATGAAATGGCTGAAAACATTGAATCATGGAATCAGGACACAGAATCATTGTGCAATCATCTGAGACTAGTCAATTCTCAATTCAGCTCGATGAGTCCACTTTACCTACTAATGAAGCATTGTTGCTGTCTTACGTGAGGTTTATTAAACATGAGAAAATTTGTGAAGAACTATTGTTTGCTAGAAATTTAGAGACCGATACAAAAGGCGAAACCATATTCAATAGATTGGAAAAGTTTTGTGATGAGAAAGAGATTCCCTTGAAAAATATTATATCAGTTGCTACGGATGGCGCTCCGCCTATGACAGGGTGCCATAAAGCCTTCATAGCGTACTTAAAAAATAAAATTCCAGATGTACTTGCTGTACATTGCGTTATTCATAGACAACATTTGGTTCCTAGAAACTTAAGTGAACGACTATTTCAATCACTGCAATATGTCATCAAAGCAGTCAATAAAATCCGTACCAGCTTTTTAAATGATAGATTATTTCATCAGCTTTGTGTTACTAAAGACGAAGATTCCAACCGTTTGTTGCTTCATACTGAGGTTCGTTGGTTATCAAGAGGCAATTGTCTGAATAAATTTTACAACCTGTTTGACTCTGTGATAGAGTTCTTGGAAACTAAAGATACAGAATTGCGCAACAAGCTCATTACATCAAAAAATGATATTGCTTATATGACAGACCTGTATAAATTTTTCAACGACATGAATCTCCAACTGCAAGGCGATGAACTAAATTTAATTAAAACAAAAAATGTCGTTGCTGCTTTCGCAGCCAAACTGCATCTACATAAAAAGAATATGGGCAGACGTGAGTTTCACAATTTTCCGAATTTATCAGTATCCTGCAGTAACGACGACTTGTTTGCCTACTGCCAACATTTGGAAAATCTCCGCATTGACTTCACCGAACTATACCAGGACATTTTGAACTTGAAAATACCAGGCTTAGTGTTAGATCCGTTTTCAAATGTCAACACAGCAATCTCACTTCAGCGGGAAGAAGAACTTATAGAATTGACAACAAACGAGGAAATAAAAATCAAGTTCAAAAATGCCTATCAAGAATTTTGGCTACAAAAACCGATCCCGCAATCGTACCCTGGATTGTGGTCAATCGTTCAACGATTCTTGATAGCATTCTCATCGTCATATTTGTGTGAACACGGATTTAGTGCTGTGGCAAAGCTGCTTACTAAAAAGAGAAATCGTTTGCATGTTACCGAACGTGGCGACTTGCGGCTGTTCTTGAGTAAATTGGAACCTGATATCAACAAACTTATTAAACAGCATCAGATTCATCCTTCACTTTAGTTTTATATAAGAATCGATTATGTTTGTTTTATTTTGAATAAAAGATACTCTGTCTGAATACTATAAAGTTGCGTTTCAATAATCATTTTCATTGGCAGGTGTAGCCCGTAAGAGTTAACTTGAGACCTGAGCGTCGTTATGTACTACCTACTGTGCTCAGGTCTCAAGTTAACTCTTGCGGATTATAGTAAAAGTCTATTTTAGAACGAATGTTTAATCTCCGCTAATATAGCTCACAACAATTAATTAATTTAATTTGAAGTTATACTGGTTTTTAAGTAGGTGAAAAAATGGGGGCGCTAAAAATTTATTTAGTCTCAAAGTGGGCAGTAGACAAAATAAGTTTGGGAACCTCTGTTTTAGTCGATAGTGGATTTCAGTAGGGTAGGTAATAATATTTAATTTTAAAAGTGAAAAAAGTTTTCAGTCGCGAACTGGACTCGAACCAGCGTCTTCTGGTTTATATTCATATTCATTTATTGCGCTCCATAAGGTGATTACAGTTGTTATAAAATATATAATTAGGTACATTATGGACCCTGTCGGGCACGGCAACGTAGAAGAGAGGAGGAAGCATCGTATATGTATAAGATATCATTAATAATACAAGACAATACGATTTACTTATTTTTCTAAATTATTGCATGTTTTAACGCACCAAACGCTACTAACTACACCACCGTGACCCATTTGAAACTATAACGAATTAATCCACCTCTTTTACGTTTTAAGGCGACGTAAACGTAGGTTTTAATATACCTATTACTGAAAACCAAAATAATATTGAAGACCTTCAACTTGCAGGTATCTTTTGCAGTAACCAGCGTACTGTATCATTTAGCAAATAATGTAGAAAAGCAAGAGAGACTACGTAAAGAAATACGTTCAGATGATCCTCATAAACGGTATCTGAGAGCGTGCATAAAAGAAGCACTCAGAATTTGGCACGTTGTTCCACCTAGCCTCAGGACTACTGACAAAGACCATGTGGTGGAAGGTTATCACATTCCTCCAGGAGTAAGTCTACCTATGTATTTGTAGTAAGTATGTGTAGGTCTATTTTGTCTATGGAAGTACAAACTGATGGTTCAGTGTAGTCAGTTCAGATACTTCAGTGGCCGGTTAAAAATAAATGCCAATAATATACTCGTACCGTGGTGTAATTGTGGGATTGAGGTAATTAAAATCCATACAATAGTTGCTCATAGCAGCCAAATATGTGAACCCCATGCTTCTAATCCTGGGTTTGAAACTAAGATGACGAAGATGCAGCAGCGTTTGGTCTCGTCGAGTCACACGGTCTCTCCCAACGAGTACCGGTAATACAGGTTGTGGTGGCTCTGGTAGATCTTTAGTTTTTAAATATTTATCGGACTTCTCAAGTCTCTTCTAAATCAGATCCCCCTTAAAAAGTCAGCACGGTGTCTGGTTGTACTGAAACTTGCATATTCTTAAGGGCCTCCTTTTAACATTACTTCGTAACAATTGGTGTTTCAGATCCTGGTCATAGCACCAAATGAATATTTATCAAGACTGGAAAAGCATTACCCGCAACCAAATGAATTTCTGCCAGAGAGATGGTTGGCTGATAAAACGGATCCACTGTACTACGGGAACGCACACCCTATGGTCACGTTACCTTTTGGTTTTGGTATTAGGAGCTGCATCGGCAGAAGGATTGCAGAACTAGAGATTGAAATATTAATAAAGAGATTGATTGATGACTACAAGATCTCGTGGGAAGGGCCACCAATTACGAATATAAATGCAGCAACGTTTGTTACCCACCCATTTACTTTTAGATTTGAAGGTGTTAACAAATAAAAATACTTTAAATAAATTACGGTGTTTTGAAATTGTGACGTTTTTCCATTAATATGCCAATGTGTTCTTTGAATATGTTGGTAATTTTGAAACTTTGCTACTTATAACATGAAATAGTTGAATCCTAATACCTCGTCAGATTCTTTACCTTTAAATTTAATGTCCGAAATTTGAAAATTGTGAAATTGTTTGAAAAAAAATTTTTTCGGACAATTTCATCAAATTCGTTAAAGCAGTTTCCGAGGTTTTATTTTAAACTGCTTCTCCCCGAGGGGTACTTTTACTCCAACTTTGACCCACTAGAAGTGTCACTAGAAAAAAACATTTCTTAGTACCCACTAAGAAATGTTTTTTTACAATTTTTAGAGTTAGTAGTGTAGGAACCCTCCTACACTACTAACTCTAAAAATTTCAAGTTTCTAAGTGTTTCGTCTGGGCGTTGATAGGTGAGTGAATCACCAATTCATTATTAACCTCCGAGGGAAATGAGAGGTGTTATAAGTTTAACCTGTGTCTGTGTATCTGTTTGTCTGCCTGTGGTATCTTAGAACCCGAACGGATGGACCAATTTTTATGCGGATTTTTGTTTAAAACACGATGTGGT
This sequence comes from Thumatha senex, assembly GCA_948477245.1. Lineage (NCBI taxonomy): Eukaryota > Metazoa > Arthropoda > Insecta > Lepidoptera > Erebidae > Thumatha > Thumatha senex. The sequence continues at coordinate 14,690,857 of OX419735.1, forward strand.
CGAGAACTCGAGATGGTTCTTAGAAGATCATCAGTGATGAAGGATTAAGGCCTTCAAATTGGTTTAACGACTGCCATGTTACTGGCAACCGGGACCAATGGCTTAAAGTGCCTTACGAAGCACGGAAACACTTGCAAATGTAAATGCCACTAAGTGGTCACCCATCCGTGACCAGCCATAGGGAAAGTTGCTTAAATCAGTGACCGTTTACAGAACACTAAGTTAGCGAGGCCATGAGTGCTTCTTAGTTTTCAGTGCATAATTAGTTATCTTACAAATTAAATTCGACCGTATTTCACTAATCTAAATATTTGGCTGCTGAGCAACTATCATTTGGGTTTTTTATTTTCGGCATTGTTTGCGTCTGTCGTTTGACCTGCTAACTGTGTTAGTAGCTAAAGTTTAGTAAAATGTATAATAAAAACATCTTATTGCTAAAAAGGCTTTCTATATTTCGCTTGTATCCAAACTCTGTACATTTTCAACAGTTTTCCTCTGTTTACCTGAAGCCTTTTATCTATCCGGTTTTGTTCTTCGACAAAGCCAGTTGCTTTAAATAGATCTCTTATTTCTTCTTGTGTAAAAAAATACACTCTGGTATTATCTCCTCTGGCGTAAAAGTTATTTGAAATGCAGCGACCTGTCTTAAATCTGAGTTGAGCTAGGTCGTATAGTCCATAATCGCGGAAAACTAGTAAGCCTCCGGGTTTGAGGTATTTGTAGGTATTGTGGATCACTGTAGGCATCCTGAAATTGTATGAAAATGCCTGATTTTTAGACATTCATGATTAAGGATAGTAGCACGGTGATATAAAGCCTTTATCGATAAATGGGCTTTCCTATACAAAAAGAACTTTTCAATTACAAATTTACTTTTCAAAAACAAACCTTTATAATATTAGTATAGAGATACAGGTGTGCTATCATTTTGGAAGGGTAATTGGCATGACTGTACCATGCTAGATAGATTATGTTTGAGATTTCTATCTCTTTGCCATGACTTACATAATTTAGTCAGTAAGTGAACTTTTTGCAGGTAAGGCTGGCTTGGGACCCAAAGACCTTAGTTGTGTCTCATAGGGATTCTATACTATTTATAAAAATAGAGATCTGATATTACACAATTTTTTTTTTATATCTATTTTTTTTTGTTTGATGCTTCAATCACTTTGTGTGACCATGCCAGCCTCATAGTATCTGGCATTTAACATGCTACACTTTTACACTTTACACACATTCATATACATACCATTTATTCACTCTTCAGACAGCAGCCGACTAAGGACTATGTTTAACCCATATTAAACTATAAAAATAGACTTTAAAAAATAGGACTCATACTCACTTGTCCGGATCAATCGCCGACAAAACAAATATTAAAACAATAATATCTATGGAGTTTTCCTTAAAGGGCACATCCCAGGTGTCAAGTGTAGCATCAAGTACAAACACATTACATCTCTCTGTATCGTAAAGTTCACTTTGTTTCATGATATCTATAGCTTTAGATGAAAAATCACATCCATATATAAAAAGCTTTGGGTCTCGGCTGTATTCGAGAATAGGAAAGATGGTATTGCCAACTCCACAACCTATTTCAAAGATATACTGTTTTGTTTCACTCTTAGCATGTAATTCACTGTTTTGCATTTGAATTGGACATTTAGTATGGTCTGGAGCAAGTTCTGGAAACTCAGTGAATAACCAGTGGCGATCTTTGAAAAACCTGTAATTTTGAAAATAATTTAACTAATTAATCTTTAGAATTTTATTTTAATTAAATATATTTAATAATTAAAGGCGCGGAGTTATTTCGTATTTAATAAATACACAACTGGCACAATTAGTAGAACATAAACAAAATGTTAAATATTTTTCAAAACAATTTAATTTTATAAACCAATAAACGCCATTCGCTGTCATAAATAATCGGTCATATTTTAAAATTAGAAGGTACTTTGTTTGGTGCAATTTAATTGAGAAAAATAAACATTACGGAAAAATAAACATTTTTGAATTTTCATGGCGACTAAAAAATTAAATAAAAACAATTAAACATTTTATTTTTCATTGAAATAAAGGATAAAACTGTATCGAGTATTTCCTCCATGTTCCCTTATCAAAGTTTCTATCCGTCTTGGCATGCTAGGAATGATGTTGTCTCTCGTTTCTTGGGAAAGTGCCTGCCATTTCTCCAATAATTTCACAGTTCATCCAAAGTCACAGGAACGGGTATTCTGAATTTCACCCCACATTTTAGTAAGTTCAAGACATGTTCAATCGGATTCATGTCTGGTGACCTTGCTGGCCACTCTATTACTGCAATGTTCCCAGGATTAAGGTACGCGAGTTCACAGTGAGGTATGAGGCCGAACATAATCTTGCATCATCACAAAGCTGTCACCGATAAAGGGGGCAAAAGGTACCACGTTGTCTTCAAGAACCTTCCTTATATATCAATCTGCAGTCAGAGACCCTCTATCGAACACCACTAAGTCCGTGTGAGCTCCCAAACATATCCTCCCCAATCCTTTGTGAACTCTCCACCGTATGCTACCGTAGTTTCAAAATGTAACTGATTGTATTGTTCCCCTTCACGTCTCCATAGTCTTTGATGTCCATCAATTTGATTTCAAAGAATTCTACATTCATCACTGAACTAAACTTTACTCCATTGGTCCGTGGTCCAAAGACAATGCTCTGGAGTGTGAATGTATGTTCTGCTAATTATGCCAGTGTGTGTATAAACCAACATCTAGCCCAATGTAAGCCAATATAAGCTTGTGATATAGGATCTAGATAACAGATAAACATACATAGATATTTCTAAATACATACATATTATAAATAGGAAACAAACATTTGTGGATCACACAAATATTTGTCTGACCCAGGAATTGAACGCAGGACCTCAAACGAGGCAGTCGCATACACTACCACTGCACCACCGAGGCAGTAATTAATGTTAGCAATCGTAGTATGCACGGTAAATGAGATACTTTTCAATACCCTGTAAAATGATTCTCCTTTTCATCTTAGTGAATTGTCAGATACTTCAAAACCCTACCTGGGTTTTCCCTTTACTTTTACTTCTAACCCTACCTTGGAGTCTGAGATTAACTTTAATTTGGCTATTGGGTTTTCACTGCCGTCTGAACTCAAAAACTGTGTAGATGCCACATCTTTTAGTTGGCAGGTGTACCACGATCAGGTAAGGTTGATTGAGCATCAAAGATTTTTTTTATACTACTTAGGTGGCAGACAAGCATATGACCCACCTGATGTTGTATGCTGTATGCTGCCAGGAAAGCAGGTATACTATTATATGGGACCTTGACCAGAGCCAGTCACCAAACAACAATGTGATTAATAGCTAGCATAAACAAAACTAATATGATTTACAGCTCAGCTAATGTTTACAATAAAACATACTTATTTTGATGAATGTCATAAAAGGCATCCCAATGTTTATCAGCATCATTTTCTAGTGACTCTATATCCTGCTCAGTAAATACAACTTGTGAGTTTAGCTCAACCTTCTCCCTTGCCAGTCGTTCTTGATTTTCATCCCAATCAACATTGTCCCTGAAAAATCAAATTCACCATTATGAAAGTATTGTTTGATTAGTATAGTGAGTTTAAAACGGAGTAGAAAATAATAACAAACGACTCAGAAAATTAGAAGAATACATGATATAATTCGAAATGAATGATAAGTACCATGCGTTGAATAAGTAAATATGTTGTGGGTCATTCAGATAACGATTGCCACTAGCAGGTTTCTTTCTATGTCTAGTTTTTTCCAATTCCATTAATGCATCTTTATTGAGATGAACAATAGAACAATATCTATTAAAAACAGTAAATACGGTACCACGCATTATGTTCGAAAACTTGGTCATCATTTTGCAAAAACCTGTTTCCAAATTGAGGTCTCTTTTCATTTGAAGGTTCTTCCATTTGATTATATTTACGGCGCACTTATACTTAAAATTTAATTCCAGAACTTATTTCATTCAACAGGTTTGTTTAGGTTTTAAATTTAAGGTTAAGTTTGACGACTGCGGCTGTCGGACCCAGTGTGACCAGATATAATTTTACTTAAATACCAAAGCACCATGAAAAAAATACTGTAATATACCAACTTGCTTTAGGAAAAAAATCCCATAAAAATACTGATTTTCAAAACATGTTCTATTTACTATTCGTCATTACAATAAATGTTTATTTTATTTTTTTGTGCTGTAGGACCTTGCTTTTCTATGTCAATGTCGAGAACTACCACATAGGTTTTCAACACAAAACATACTATACCGTTTGACCTAATCGGGTATAAATTTCAACTTGGATCTAGCCCCGGTTTGTGAGAAAATCGATGATAAGACACGGACATACAGATGGACAAGTAAGTGATCTTATAAAGGTTCCCATTTCACCTTTTGAGGTACGGAGCCCTAAAAAACACTATATGACGACTAAAACGTACTACAAATTTGGGGAAATTCCCGCATTGTTCAAACCAAACTTTCAAAGGTTAAACTAAATGCTGAACAAAAAAACATTATCTACATTTATTAATCGCTTGACGTACGCTTTCTTACAGGAATTATTTACTTGACCCTTTGCGAAATCGTGAGTAATTTGAATAACGCACTTTCGCTAGGACATCCACTTGCAGTGCAGCCTGCCATTTTAACATCGCTCTATACATTTTCTTCGTCATTCTTTCTAAATGTCCAAACCAACGTAACTACATCAGAAATTCTATTCGTCCTCTCTGGAGGCCTGCTGTCATGTCTTATCTTTAACTTAGAGTTCTTTGATCTTGAATGATATATGGACTAAATCAGGGAAATACCCTCAACTTGTATGTTCGGGGAGACGATCACCATAATCGCGTGTTGCGTTTATCCAAAATTACTGACTTCCGCAAATATACCTACAAAAATACCAATATTCGGAAAATCTATTAAAAAATACAAAAAAAGTATTAAAATACTGAATCTGGTCACACCAAAGACCTAATACCTATAACTAGACTGTGCACTACTGCGAAATAATCGATCCGCGTGAGATGGCTCTCGGCAGTGGCGGTGTCTCTTTCTAAATAAGTGACCATGACCAATTAGAACACAGGACAAATTCCTTGAACGATTGTTCGAACCTTCTGAATTTATTGTAAGTAAAAATATTAAAAAGAATATTTATGTCGGCGCGACGACGTCAATTTATAAATATTTATAGTAAAGCTTTATCTATTTGGATGACTAAACTTAATAGTACCTAATATGCTTGATGAAAAGCAAGAAGTTTCCTCCTACAAAATCGATTATCTTTGAATACTGAGCCGGAAGTCCGGTGTGGTATTTTATTAATTCACAAGTTATCTAGTAACGAATTATTATCTGTAAAATTATCATCACAATAAATTTAGAATTAAAATATGAAACAATTCATAAACTAATGTTTTTAATAATTAATATTTAGATTATGAACTTCTACTTTAGTGATACTTTCACTAAAGTATTTATAAACTTATTCATTGTGAATAATTGACATTAATTAAAATAATATTATTCGAATATCCACATGAATTCTAATATATGAAATGAAATTGTACAGTCTTTACAAAATCAACGACTTCCGTGCCTATGTTTGAATCCAAGAATCGTATTTGACAGATTAGCTGATGTTTGTTGGTTTTGTAGAGGCTAGAGAACTGAAACATCGTCCATTTTGTTGGAGCGTTTGTCAATGATGGTCGAGGAACAAATAAGTTAAGTACCTAGGTTTTCTATACTGAATTTTGTAAAACTATAATTTCGTTTCTATCAAGATAAACTGCAGATATTGTGGCAAAGCTATTAAAGTCATTGTATAGTGATTTATGTGTTTCAATGACTATGAGCACCAGTAATGAGAGGATTAACATCAGCGAGGCTGATGTTACTCTATCTGCTTACTATTCGGCTGTACCTCCTCCGTCATATATAATATGAAAATATTACTTGTATACAGTCGGGAACTCCCGTCAGAAACGAGGTATATTAAAAAAAAATATAATTGCAAAAATATACGTGTATTGAGACATAGAGAGAGAGAGAGAGAGAGAGAGTTGTGCACCCGGCTGCGCACTCATTTGCTCATGTGCTCAATTGTAGGTTCGATACACACGCACATAGGTACACACATGGCTTATGTCATTTATTAATACGACGATTTTTATTAAATGGCACCATCTGTGAGCCTTTTTCAAGTTCGATTCGATCGAGCTTTCAAGTTCGTTCCAAAAATCTAAATTTAAGGTTTTGCTCCTTTTCACACATCTCCAATTTAAACAGATGCTGCGTATCTTACTACCTAATACTAAGAGATTGAAAAAAACTTTAATCAACAAAATACTATGTTACTTGAAAAATATGGTTGGTGCTGTTACTTACCCGTGGAAAGAAAAGCTGCTACCGTTATAAGAGTCATTTTTGCACCTTGTCACACAACATGAATTAACCATAACCATATGTCACTATGGTCATGAAAAAAAAAAAACCATATTTCATGAAAATCGAACAGGATTAAAATGAAAATTTACATAAAAAAACTAACTATCTTCACGCTGTATACCTGACGGGGTAGTCAGAGAGGACAGATCGCCCGGCTTCGTGATCCATGCATACTTCTTTCGCTTCTTCGAGATTCATCAATCTCATACACGCACGTCTGGGTATCCGAGTACTTTTGACCTTTCCGTTTTTGAGCAATTCTTCGTCAATCGTTTCGCACTCATTCGTTGGAGGTGAAAATTGAAAATTTACATAATCGCTAATCGAATCACGAGCATACAATGAACTTATAACGGTACATCTCCAATTTAAAACAATCGATACGTAAGTATAAACCTACCTACTATTATGAGATTGTAAAAATATTTGATCAATAAAATTTATGGTAACCCTACAGTTTAAGCAATATGGCGGGTTATTATTACCAAACTCTAAGTACTACTCATACTAAATATTAAGGAGTGTTTTTAATACTATGAAGTTCTTATTAATAATTATAGGAACTGTTGACAACTATTATGATTTTCTTTCCATCTCAAGGTTGCCTGGAAGAAATTGCTTTTAAGCGATAAGGCCGCCCTTTGTACAATATCTTGCAAATATCTTTGTAATATAGATTTAATTTGGTGTACAAATAAAGTTGTATTCTATTCTATTCTGTTGAAATATTTAGATAAGTTCCAAAGTTTATGAATAATTAATTTTACTAATCATAAAAAAGAAATATATAAAATTCACTACCATTTCTACCAAATCCAATGGTTATTTGAGCAGGCAGCGCGTTAGACAAGGACACATCACTTTTCGTAGCTGTCTCGCCAGGACCGTTTTTAGAGTCCATTTCACGAAAGATGTCCCGCAGACGCAGCGCTGTTTTCGCGAGACATAATGTTGCCACGGTTAAATATGGGGAAATCAGGGGAAATAATTTATAGTTCATTTACTTTCATTTTATTTACAAGGTACTCAAATAGTTAGATAAGAAAAAAAATGTTTTTAATAGAATGTATTTTTAATTTGATGTCCATACTGCTAAGGTCAGATTAGTGAAAAATAACTCTTCCTGAAATTTCTACAATTTAAAATGGAGATGTTCGACCAACTTTAAATTAGAAAAATAAAATAACATTTAAAACTTTTATTCAAAGTTTTATTGAATAATTATGATCGGTCATACTATGATCACTGTCAGAAGAGTGAATAGAAACAGAATCAGATTCTGTTTCACTATCACTAGCCGTGGATATAATAAATCGATCCATTTCTTCATCTATAAGACCATAATTTTTTAAATATTCTTCCTCCAAATGCTGTACATGTTTACATTGAACTGCCCAATCTTTCGCTTCTTCGATATTCATCAATCGCCTCATACAAAAACATTTTTTTTCTTATCTAACTTCCGCTGTAACAGTCTCAAAAGCCTCTTCTGTTAGGCGTACAATTTCTTTTGGATCTTGGCCCACGTTTTTATCCGCTACCCGTCTCTTTACAAGGCTCCACATTTTTTCGATCGGATTGAGATCGCAGTGGTAAGGCGGCAATCTTAGCAATTCATGATTGTGAGATTTTAATAATGCATCCACGGCATATGTAGGTGGACCTTTGTTTTGTTTAATTAATTCAAATAATACAGCTTTTGTCCAAGTATCTTCAAAATATACTCCCCTTTCTCGCAGCCATTCCTGCATGTCACGTTTAATACTTGACATTGTAGGTGCTTTATTTATTTGAGTGCAGTGATACGGAGCGTTGTCCATTACCACAAGTGACCTTTCAGAAAGGTAAGGAATGACTTTTTCACTGATCCATTTCAAAAAAATTGTTGGGTTCATGTCATCGTGGTAATCTGAGGATTTGGATTGGGATTTGAACATTAACAATGCACCATTAACAAAACCATTTTCAGTTCCCGCATGAGCAATTATCTAACGACTCCCTGATGTCTCTAACACGAACATCCCAGGCTCCTCCTCACTTTGCCAGCAGCTTTTGGAATGATAAGTGTTGTGTATATAGGTCTCGTCTAAATATACTACAGGTTTTTTCTCCACATTGCGATTTATTCGGATTCTCTCCAAATATCTTGAACGCCATGCAGTAATATCATAACGTTCCATTAGTAATTTACGTTTCGATTGGCATCGCTTATGCTTGAAACCGATGCTATGCAATATACGGTGCAATGTTGTGATGCTTCCTTGATAATTTATGTCTTCTCTCAAAGCTACACGTAATTTAGCCAATGTAGGTAATTCCTTCTTCACAACATAAAAACTGTGAATTTTTTGCCGTATAGCGCACAAATCAAATCCATCCAAGTCGAACTTTTTGGGATGCAGGCGACTCTTCCCTGGGGTGAGGATAACTTTAGAAGTACTCGCCGCTGTTGCGCCTTCTTTTGTAACTCTCGTTACAGTTTTCTCTGACACACCTGCAATAAAATGAAAAATTAAAAAAAAAAAAATAAGATTCAAATGATTATTTTCGTATTTAATTACATTATTGTTGAATATAACTTTTCAAATTTTTGTTGTGTTGTGTTAATTCCTTTTCAAATTTTCCTTAATAAAAATCGTGCATTAAAAAAAAACTTAATTCCAAGGGGGATAATCAATCGGGAAAAAATCTGTATATGGTAGCCCCAAAATTTACCTGTCATGGCGGCGACTCTTTTGCGAACATTGTTTATTGGTATTTCACTGCGATTCTTGTGTTCCGCTTCACAGAACTCCTGCACCTTTAATATCATTTCTCGACCTGCACTTTTTACAAATTTTGGCATCGTAAATAAACCTTATAACGCACTAATCCAATAATAAACTCACAAAATATCTACCACAACAAACGCACCTTGATGTCATCGACAAACGACAACATGGCCGATCTCCCCATCTGTCAAATTTAGTTCCAAAATTGTCCGCGGGACTTCTTTCGTGAAATGGACTATAACTAGCTACCGCTTATAAGGAAATAGCTACCCTATTGGTAAGAAATTGGGTCACACTGGTCGGACCTACCGCTATTTTTTTTTATAATTAATTTATGGGCTGAAGCGCTCGTGGCCCCGCGGTCTCAGTGTTCTGTAAACGATCACTGAGTTACGCAACTTTCACTATGGCTGGTCCTCGGATGGGTGACCACTTTGTGGCATTTACATTTGCGAGCGTTTCCGTGCTTCGGAAGGCACGTTAAGACGTTGGTCCCGGTTGCCAGTAAAATGGCAGTCGTTAAGCCTGGTTGAAGGCCTTATGGGCGGCTTGAAAAAATTCAACAGCAGGTAGCCACAACCTGCGTCTGTCTATTTTCAACACGGCAATGGGCTCACCACCTATTACGTGGGACAGGAATCCATACGGTGAAAAGTGGCCATATAATATGTCTCTGCCACCCCTTCGGGGATAAGGCGTGATGGATATTTTAATTTATGGGCTGGTTACTAAGACCTTTTAGTCATTCATATATTTTCAATCTTCTCTCTTAATATCTAAAATGTCTCCGTCTAGAGGACGTAGCGTAGACGCTAGTCAAGTCTATTCTTAAGTCAAGGTCAGTCTCACCCCAGTATAATGGTAGTTGTTATACTGAGGTTTACAGTGGATTTACGCGGCAAAATAGAAAAAAGCATTTTACTGCATATATATCATTGTCTTTCACTATAGCACGTTAACACAACTTTTATGTCCAAGACACCACCACTCCTGCACATGAAACAAGATAAATGCACTAGTTTCAGAAAATAATCAGCAAGCGTCCGCACTTGTGAATGTTTCCGCCTAAAGTCTCAGTCGGCTTGAGTTTATTTTTTTTACAATTATTTTACGGTCTGGTTACTTACATCTTTTAGCCAAATCTTAATTCAAATTTCTTCAATCTTCTAGTTGTAAATTTGTTGTTGTTGTTGTAGATTTTGCAAGTATCCGCTGCCATTGTGCGCTGCGCTATATGTAGGTCCTTTTATTTTGTTATTCGTAATTAGACACAATTCTCGATTCTACCATTGAGAGTAGAATCACTGCTGTGGAACTGCTGCAGTCGTCAGCAGGTTTAATTGGAGTACCTACGCGCCCAGAGTCTCCAGGCTCGGATCACAGACGTACAAGAGTAAGCAGACCAAACATATTCTTTTGCTTATGGAGCAATAATTCATCCTCTTGCCATTTGTTGTATAAAGCTATCTTTGTTATTCTTGTGTAGCTACATTTAACTCACACTTTGACAGCGAAGTGCGCGTAGCCAATTTTTCTACTAAAACTGAGCTACAAACTTGTTATGGCAACCGCCGCTATCATCTTAAAATCAAATATTTATGTGTCGAAGTGAAAATATTACATAAAATTATTGTAAAATTTTACAAAAGTAGACAAAAAAAATACAAAAAGGTGTTGTGCTTAGAGTGATGAAGTATGGTATGGTATGATAATGAATATCAAGAAATCACCAGAAATAACTAACCTAAGCTACTTGTCTATGTGTGTGTAATAGGCTACGCCATTTTTTGCTGACGTTGGGTATGGTTACTGTCTGTGGCTTGGACTCAGAACTTTCTGAGAACTCAGAACTTTGGGACTAAGACTTTGTTTGGTTATAAACTGAGACAGAATCTTAAGAAACTGTAACTTTTTTTTTTTGTTGTGAACCATATTGCGTACCTTATTAATAATTATAATAAAAAATAATTAATGCAGCTTAATTATGTGTTTTCTTAATATATCTAAATTTAGTTTATTTGTGTTTATTTTGTGACGTACCTAAGTGGCCATTTTCAATTACCTATACCTATTTTATGCTCGCTCGTGCAGCGGGGGCAACTCAGCGTTCTGTAAACGATCACTGAGTTAAGCAACATTCGCTATAGCTGGTCCTTGGAAGGGTGACCACTTTGTGAAATTTACATTTGTCAGAGTTTCCGTGCATCGTAAGGCACGTTAAGCCACTGGTCCCGGTTGCCAGTAAAATAACAATCGTTAAGCGACCTTGTATTGTAAGTCTTTTGGTCGGCTTGAAAAGTTACAACAGCAGGTTGCTACAGCCTATGCCTGTCCAGGTCAACTCGGTAATGCGTTCACCACCTGTTACGGGAGACAAAAAATGATAGAGGTGAAATTTGGGCGTATAATATGCCTCTGCCTCCCTATGCGGGGATATAGGCGTGATTGATAAACAAACTTCATACGCAAGACAACTTACGAACATTTCCGTCTAACAAGTAAGTACCTAATATACCTACTCAATTTTTGAGTGCTTTGTACCCAAAGCACTCAAAATTTAATTTATTGTCATCAAATACTGTTATTCATTTCATATCTAAGTATTCAGTATCTAAGGGTCGACAAACTGTTAATGTTGTCTTGATTCACTTATTGAGTCACCATTAAACAGATTTGCAGCTGAAAATGAGTATTACGATATGTTGATGACTTTAGCATATCAAATTATCAATACCCAGCTCAGCCCCGCGGTTTCGCCTGTGATATACTTCAAACCCCTGTGGCACTTATTTAATCCCGTCATTTATTAATTTTACTATAATGTACGAAACTATGCCCGATTTGTTAACATTTAAGATTCCTGCTGCGCTCTCCTGGTTAGTAGGCATAGCGTCTAACCAACACAAAAAGAATATTTCAGTTAATATCTGTGTTCCTGAGATAAGTGTGTTTAATCAAACAAACAAACTCCTTTGCTTTACTTATTTAGTATACATTAGAATTGGATATACAAAAAAAAAAGAAAATATAAATGTTTTTACCAAATTTCTCTGATATAGGTACCTTACTTGAAAGTGGATAGCGAAAAACTAATTCAAATTAAATGAAATCTAAGTTTTTGTAATTTTGTAGTACTTACTTTTACTTTTTTATCTTCTTTAATCTATATCCATACTAATTATAAAGCTAGTTTGTTTGTTTGGTTGAACGTGTTAATCTCATAAACTACTGGTAGGATTTGAATTTTCTTTTTGTGTTGGATAGCCTTTGCCGAGGAAGGCTATATACTGTATATCCTATAGCCTTCTTCGATAGCGTGATGCTAACATCCTGGAGAGCGGAGCAGTAATCATAAATGTTGACATATCGGGCAAATTTTCATGCATTATTGTAGAATTTATAAGCGACGGGATTAAATAGGTGCTACGAGAGTTCGAACTATGCCACGGGCGAAGCTGTGGATGGTCATCTAGTGACATATAAATGACCGATAGTTCGTAGTAGAATGACCGACAGTAGAAAACTGAAAAATTACTTAACTGCATACCTACTTCTTAGAATTTATTATACTTATTTGAGATAATTGGACTTTATCTTAGTACTTTGGCCAAAACACTTGTGTTTTCTCGAGGGCGTACCGGGGCTGTACTTTTTTCATTTCTTCCTATTAGTCAAACCACAAGGGAAATCTATTTCTTTTGTGCCATAAGTGTTTTTAAATCAAAATAATTGTGCCGGTCTTCTGGAAAAATGTGATAGCTACTTTAGATAGAGAAAATCAGTAATATTGTGGGACATTTTTCTTCTACACAACGCCGCGGCGCCGTCTAGCCCAACGTAACCATATATGCTTGTTTTATGAGATCTAGACGACTGATAAACATACTTATATATTTATAAATACAAACGTAGGAAATACCCAAACTCCGAAACAAACATTTGTGTATCCCACAAATATTTTTTCTGACCCGAGAATCGAACCGGGGACCTCAGTCGCGGCAGTCGCATAAACTACCACTGCGCCACCGAGGCAGTCATAATAAAAATTTAACTATCTTCACACCGTAATCAGAGAGGACAGATCGCCAGGCTTTGCGATCCATGCATACGTCTTTCTTTTATAATAATAATTCCTATTATCGTAGGTAGTAGTAGGGTAGGTAGGTACATACATAAATACGAAATGAGTATATTAAAGGAAGTTTGAGAGTGGCGCCTGTGACTGAAAAAATGAGAGAGAACCGTCTGTCTTGGTATGGGCATGTGATGAGAATGGATGAAAAGTCACCAAAAGAACTATGAATATGAAAGTTGATGGATGGAGAGTCAGAGCAAGGCCAAAGAAAAAATGGATGGACTGTGTAAGGAGTGATATGAATATGAAAGGAGTGAATGATCAGATGACGAATAACAGGGATGAATAAAAGAAGAAGACATACTGCGCCGACCCCAAGTACATTGGGACAAGGGCAAGAGGATGATGATGTAAAGGTACATGCCTACTTCAACCACCAAAATTTACGGTAGCTAAATTGCATGCCTCTTCTTCTTCATCTAAGTGTGTTCCTAGATACTTCCAAAACAAACCAGGCTTCAACCTGGGGTCCGCTTTTATTTGTCTGCTAGGAGCAGTAACGTTTGACTTTTGATTTTCGGCATTGTTGGCAGCGACTGCCGTTTTACCTCCAGAACCTGTAAGGTAAGGGCACTATCGTCGTTGACTCGTCCATTAGTCAGCAGGTGCACCGATAGCCGGTCAGGATCGCTTGCGCCCCGCAGATCTTGATGATCTCCTTAAATCAAATTTGCACACATATTTGTACTTATAATCACACAGTCTCTACGAAAGAATAGGTTAGACTACTTTATACTCACAGACATAAAGACAGTAAGTAGACGTAACGTTAGCGTAAATAGCGTAGCCTATTACACACACAAAATGGTTTTCAAAGCAATTCGGTGACTTTGCCGAAAGCGGTTGCTAAAGAGATGAGTATATGAAGTTTTGATGAAAAGCAACTATTATGCGGTTGATTTAAAAATTGTCGATAGCCTAAAAAACTAATAAATATTGATGTACTTGTAATTTGATGGGATAATATTCTTACACGCTTTGTCGTTGTGGCTTCAGAGATTTACAAGTGTGATAATTGCAAATCTGTACGTTTTTTTAGATTTCAATAAGGCAATGGGCTCACCACCAATGCATATAGGGAAATGTGGGTGTATAATATGCCATTGCCTTCGGGGATCTGCGGGACTAATAAACTTATACTATAAGGTAGCTCGTGCCATATTTTCGGATTTGCCGAGGAAGAAAGTTGGGAGAGTAGGTAGGTATAGTAATATATATATTATTAGGAGCTAGGACTTGGACAAAAATTAACACTTTTGTATGGAAACGATACTTAGGCAATTTTTGATTGATTTTATATGAAGTTGAAACTTAGCATAATTTTGGGCGGTTATGTAGGTTTATCGAGACATGTAAATATTTCGCGATTTGGACCCATGTAGTATTGGTAAAAGATTCTTGCGTTGTTGGTGACAATGTTAATTTAACCTATGGTTTATCTTACACAAGCAGGTCCATACTCACCTAACCAACTTTTACACATTTTTTGCCATATCTCCAAAACGGTGAGTCTGAGCTTGAAAATAATGAGATTTTTGGTCCCCTTTGATGCTCCCAAACTCCTCTTTCACTACAAATTAAATGATAAAAAGGATAGAAATTTGCCTCATGGCCTCATCAGAAGCCGACCTTCAGGCATTAGTCACTAATATGAAAGAGGAGTGTGAAAGTAAGGGTCTTCGCTTGAATGCAAGTAAGACTAAGGTTCTAGTATTTGAAAGAGATGACGTAAGAACTAAATGCGAGATTAGGGTAAACCAGAAACGTCTAGAGCAAGTGAATGAAATTGTGTATTTAGGGAGTATGTTTAGCGCGGATGGAAGATGTGATTCGGATGTAGAACGGCGAGTAGCTGCCGGAAACAAAGTTAACGGTGCTTTGTCTCAGTTAGTAAAGCGACAAAGCATCGTAAAAGAAGCACGAATGGCGATTCATAACGCAGTGCTAGTGCCAACTTTGCTTTACGGTAGCGAAACCTGGGTATGTCAGCAGATGCATGAAAGTAAATTGAATGCTGTGGAGATGCGATCACTTCGAAAATTGTGCGGCGTTACCTTGGCCGACCGAATACGTAACAAAGTGATACGCAATATGGCAGGTTTGAATGAAAGTGTCAGCGTTAAGCTGGAAAAGGGCGTGCTCCGTTGGTTTGGACACGTCCAACGAATGAGTGAGGAACGATTGACGAAGAATATATATTGTGCGAAAGCAGAAGGTAGAAGAGGTCAGGGTAGGCCGAGACTTACATATGAAGACCACGTGAGCAGATTGCTCAAAAACGGAAAGGTCAAAAGTACTCGGATACCCAGACGTGCGTGTATGAAGCGATTGATGAATCTCGGAGAAGCGAAAGAAGTATGCATGGATCGCGAAGCCTGGCGATCTGTCCTCTCTGACTACCCCGTCAGGGATACAGCGTGAAGATAGTTAAGTTAAGTTCAGTTAAGTTATAGAAATTTGATGTTTTTGATATTTTCTTATATTTTTTAAACAAGTATTTCAAATAATGATAAAACTAAGTTGGTTACTTTGTCTACGACCAAGTCACCTTTCTTACGCCTGTCTTTTGCGATTATTATAATATATTACCATTGCCATAAGGCATAATAAATAAAGGATAAAAATTGGAAAGTTCTGTACCTAAATACCTGACTATAATTCGGACCCTACCTCTTCTGCATCGATTTTTACAAAAACCTTGTAACTATTAAACTAAAATTGCCTACGATATACATAAAATAATTTACTCACATTATAATATTCAATGAACAGTAGAAAACAAAAATGCAATAGCTCTCGGATGCCAAACATTTCACAAGGTTTTTAAATTTGCTGCACATAACCAACATTCCATAAATTCTCGGTGTTTATCAACTATAAACCGTTCACGTTAAAATGTTTTTGAACTCTACAAAGATAACGGCTAAATAGGTAGAATTCTCTCTCTCTACAAAAATAACATGGCCGCGTAATGTCGATAAAATGGTAGAGTTGTCAAAAGGTTTGCTGAAAGCCACTTGCCTCAGTCACTTTGAATTGTAATACGTAATACCAATTTCACGCAAACTTCTAGTTGCTTTCAAAGCTTGGTTGCTATCAAACGAACCAAAGCGACATGAACTGTCAAAGTTACATAATAGCAGGGCAGGATGACATAACAGTTTTCCTCCGTATCGCTTGGGCCCCAAAGATCATGGCGGGACCCCTTACCTTACCTCGTTGCTGCTCTAATTATTGCATTGTGAATGGAAAATTTTAACACAGGGCATGGTATGCTATGCTTAAAAAATTGTAATAGGAGTCAATAGAAAAACCTAACCCTAAACTTAAGTTTTTTTTTAAATCTCATCTCTCTACCAGGGGCAGAGCCATACTTGCTTACATGTTTTTATACATATTTATATTTTCTTAGCCTCTGTGGGCTTTTAACTTAATATATTTATTTAGCTATTATAATATTTATCTGTTCTTTACATTCACATTATGGTTCCTTTTTTATAACATTGTGGTTTCTTCCAAAAACAATTCTTTACTTATTTCTCTTCTTACATTATCTTCATACCATACTTATCACGCTTTTATTCCTCTCGCGCTTTCTCTCTTAGCCTATTATACTATACATATAATATGGGATGGGATGAGGATATTATTACCTTAACTTAAACGTATTCATAACTCTAGACAGACACCTTCTCTACTTACTTACGTTGCATTGCCCTTTTGTTAAATATGAAAGCATATTGTAAAAGGACAATGACTCGGTTAAATTTGGAACAATAATTTATTACTTATTAATTGTGGTTTCTTAAATTTACTATTTAAATATTTTTTTCTGAATATTTTAGGAACTGTCTTCTATGGTTTTTAATTAACTCAGGGTAGTTTTCGCTTACGATTGCTACACCTGTTTTTATTTCCAGATCCGTGCGATCCACTGCGTGAATCGGGCAGTCCTGCAGCAGGTCGACCACTGTCTCCTCT
Source organism: Thumatha senex (assembly GCA_948477245.1). Lineage (NCBI taxonomy): Eukaryota > Metazoa > Arthropoda > Insecta > Lepidoptera > Erebidae > Thumatha > Thumatha senex. Next base: position 14,708,244 of record OX419735.1, read on the forward strand.
ACCCCGGGCTCGCAGGCGCACGATGGATCCTCCTTACACTGGATACGTGTTAAGTATGAGGAGAACCCAACGTGCCCCGTCAGCAGTTGGGTTACGGTGTTGGCGATCGTCATTTTGCGGACGATACTATACGCCTCCACTGCACATGGGAAAAAAAGCTTAGTAACGGAGGCCGTCCCGCCCTCTCTGTATCTCTTGTTCCACTCGTCAAGCGTGTCCCGCCTAAGGGCACGCTTCACGAATGAGACAGGATACAGACCGTATTCCGGTGCTCTCTTCAACGTCAGAGCCGCTTTCTTCGCGAGCTCGTCGGCTCGTTCGTTACCCTCCAGCCCTGCGTACCCTCATACAGTGAGGCCACCTCGTGAACGAGGTCCAGAAGGTCCAGAGGGAGCAAACCAGCCAGGACTAGCGCTGAGTTCAAGGAGACCGTGCGATAGGCCTTGCACAACTTTTGGGCGAAACCGCACTGCACCACGTTCAGCTGCTTTTGGACACAAAGCTTTTCTGCCGATGCGTGCCAAGCACTGGCAGCGTACAATATCGTCGGCTCCACGGCCGCAACGTAGATCGTCCGGATCACCTCGGGGTGTAACCCCCAGCTGATCTGGGCCATCGTCGCTAACTTCCGGTATCAGACTCGAGATATTCCGGATATCAGAGGGTGGTGTGGAATACGAGCGGGTGGTTCAACAAACAATCCTCGCGGATATTGAACGGCGATGCGTTCGGAAATGCAGCGCCGTCGTCGGTTGCGTGCAACGGAATGGTTTACGTCTCATTGCACGGGAACCAACGTGTGAAGATTTGAACAGCCATTCGTCTCGATTGTATTCATATTACAATTCAATTTGAATACGGCAGTGCCTGTAGTTTGATTTTTTATAGCTGTTTGTAAGGTCAGTGTGCGGTTAATTCAAGGTTTATTAAATAATTCTCAACATCCAATTAGAATTGAAGTTTCCGTTTCTTGTTTGTTTCCAAATTTTCAGCTTTTCAGTTTTAATACCAACTCGAAATAATTCAATTCAATAATTGAATTAAATTGAATCAAAATAATTTTGAAATAGAATCAGTATGGTGCCTAAGTCATAATTAAATGTGAAACGAAACATGTTAAATTTCTTCCATTTTGAATTTCAGTTTTGATATTTTTTTCACAAATATTCAGACCTGCCCTGCTATTATGTAACTTTGACAGTTCACGTCGCTTTGGTTTGTTCGATAGCAACCAAGCTTTGAAAGCAACTAGAAGTTTGCGTGAAATTGGTATTACGTATTACAATTCAAAGCGACTGAGGCACAGTGGCTTTCAGCAAACCTTTTGACAACTCTACCATTTTATCGACATTACGCGGCCATGTTGAATTCTACCTATTTAGCCGTTATCTTTGTAGAGTTCACAAACATTTTAACGTGAACGGTTTATAGTTGATAGACACCGAGAATTTATGGAATGTTGGTTATTTGCGGCAAATTTAAAAACCTTGTGAAATGTTTGGCATCCGAAAGCTTTTGCATTTTTGTTTTCTACTGTTCATTGAATATTATAATGTGAGTAAATTATTTTATGTATATCGTAGGCAATTTTAGTTTAATAGTTACAAGATTGCTAATGTTATTTTTAAACTTTCGCGGTTTATACTCATATTTTATATGCACATTTTATATACACAACACTATTGCGAAGTTACATAGAAGGAAACTACTTCCTTTACCACAACCAACACTACCTCCAGATAGACGGCGTTGCTATGGGTAGTCCATTGGCACCAGTGGTTGCGAATATTTGGATGGAGCATATAGAAGACATGGTATTCCAGGATGCCCAAAGACAGATCAGGTTGTGGAAAAGGTATGTAGATGACATATTCTGCATATTTAAAGGCAACAGAGAGCAGGTGATTTGTTTACTGAGTATCTCAACTCATTACATGTGAAAACACAGTTTACGTATGAGATTGAGAACAACAGATCATTATCTTTTCTCTACATTAAGTTAATGGTGAGAACTCAGGGTTCCTTGGACCATACTGTGTACCGAAAACCCACTCACACTAACATATACTTGCACTCCTAATCGCATCATCACCCACTTCACCTAAAATCAGTAAGCGCCACGCTCATCAAGAGAGCCAATGACCTCTGCGACCCTGAGCATCTACAGCAGGAGTTGGAGCATGTTCAGGAGATACTTAGGATGAATGGGTATGATACGAGTAGCAGGAAGACACGACGTGCACCGAGGAAGATGAAACCGGGTGTTGATCGTCAACCGGCTTATATGCCGTATGTGAAAGGTATAACGGACAAGATTGGATCGTGTTTACGGCAGTTCTCCATTCGTACAATATACAAACCGTTAGCCAAAGTAGCGAAGTATGTGCGAACACCAAAGGACGTCATCCCTCTGCAAACACCAGGTGTCTACAAAGTGGATTGCAGCTGCGGTCGTTCATATATAGGCCAAACAAAACGAACCATCGCAGAAAGGGTCAAAGAACACATCGCAGCTGTGAAAAACCGTCAGTTCAACAAATCGGCGATAGCGGAACACCTCGAGTCGGGTAGTAACCACTGGATCGAACTCCATCAATCCAAAGTCCTCTCCACTGATCGCCACTCTTATCCTCGTGTTGTGCGTGAAGCTATTGAAATTAGAAGATACAATAATTTCAATAGGGAAGATGGATTCAAGTTATCCGGGATGTGGAATTCAGTGATGAAAAAACTTGACCGTAGAAAACCTGTGCCAAACAAAACTGACGTAGTGAGTGTCGTGTGTCGCCGGTCTTATCCTGCATTATAATAATAATGGAGGGTAGCTACAAACAAAAGTAACTCCATGCATACTCTCGGCCCTCACCATCAGTCCAGCCGCGACCATAGATAATACACTAGCCGCGACGACGGGCGCTGCAACGCGCTCTAAACGTCGGTGAATGTAAGTACAAATTTGTTTTGCGTAAAATCCCGAGTAGTGTATAAAATATGAGTTACAAGATTTTTTTAAAAATCGATGCAGAAGAGGTAGGGTCCGAATTATAGTCAGGTATTTAGGTACAGAACTTTCCAATTATTATCGTTTTTTTATTATGCCTTATGGCAATGGGAATATAGGGGAGGAGGGGGCATAACGGGGACGCGAGTCACGACGGGGCCACCCACACATACAAATAACTACGCACTTTAGCCGTGTGTTATTTTCACCAATAAGAGGGCATTTCGCATCGGCCTTCAGTGCGGTAGTCATCGGTGACCAGACTACATGCATTTCTTTTTGACGACCAACTCTTTTTTCTGACGACATTTCATGTAATTTTGAGTGGTGACCAAAACGCGTCTAAAAAGGTAAGTGTTTAGATTACTACTTTAGTTTTTTTAATGTGTTTTACTACTAACATCAACTTTTGATATGTTTTGAGCAAAATCACTCTGATATTAATTTCATTTTTTGGTTCGTTATTTAAAATTCTGTTAGACATGGGGGCATAACGGGGACTTGGGTATGGGGCACAATGGGGTACCCCGGCGTGCCCCGTGCCCATTATGCCCTGAATGCTCTGTTCATTCGATATTATTACAATAATATTAGTTATTTTGTTTTAGGTACATAAAATAGTACGAACTTACAAAAAGAGAAGTTATAGAGGAAATTGGTCTATAGAAAGTATGAAATACGCAATTGATGGAGTTTTACGAAGAAGCGTTTAAATCTGAATGATCCCCGGTTGAAAAGAAACTCAAAAGAACAGAAGCCCCAAAAAGCTCGCTGTGATGGAGAAAATGTTAAGGAGGACGTCTCATGCATCTACTGTGCTGACTCGAAAAACACTTATTCGAAGTCTTCGGAAGGTTGGGTGGCCTGCCAGTTATGTGGACAGTGGGCCCATACACCCTGTGCAGGAGTTGATGACGCTGATTTAGAAGAAATCCACATCTGCTTATTTTGTGACAGATAAAATAATATACCCCGTACTGCCCCGCAATGGCTACCCCATACTGCTCCTACTCCGGGGCACGATGGAGTTTTCATAAAGTTTTAGTAAAATTAAAATAAAAAATATTATTTGATTTCTTAATTCACAAAATTTGGTGTCAAATTATAATTTAATAAGTAACCAAAGGTTTGTCATTTGTTTTTATTAAAAAGTATGTTATGTTTATTTTTTTATTGTTAATTTCCCTTAACGTCCCCGTTATGCCCCCTCCTCCCCTAATAATCGCAAAAGACAGACGTAAGAAAGGTGACTTGGTCGTAGACAAAGTAACCAACTTAGTTTTATCATTATTTGAAATACTTGTTTAAAAAATATAAGAAAAAATTAAAAACGTCAAATTTCTATCCTTTTTCTAATTTGTAGACCCTTACTTTCACACTCCTCTTTCATATTAGTGACTAATGCCTGAAGGTCGGCTTCTGATGAGGCCATGAGGCAAAGTTCTATCCTTTTTATCATTTAATTTGTAGTGAAAGAGGAGTTTGGGAGCAACAAAGGGGACCAAAAATCTCATTATTTTCAAGCTCAGACGCACCGTTTTGGAGATATGGCAAAAAATGTGTAAAAGTTGGTTAGGTGAGTATGGACCTGCTTGTGTAAGATAAACCATAGGTTAAATTAACATTGTCACCAACAACGCAAGAATCTTTTACCAATACTACATGGGTCCAAATCGCGAAATATTTACATGTCTCGATAAACCTACATAACCGCCCAAAATTATGCCAAGTTTCAACTTCATATAAAATCAATCAAAAATTGCCCAAGTATCGTTTCCATACAAAAGTGTTAATTTTTGCCCAAGTCCGAGCTCCTAATAATATATATATATATATTACTATACCTATCTACTCTCCCAACTTTCTTCCTCGGCAAATCCCAAAATATGGCACGAGCTACCTTATAGTATAAGTTTATTAGTCCCGCAGATCCCCGAAGGCAATGGCATATTATACACCCACATTTCCCTATATGCATTGGTGGTGAGCCCATTGCCTTATTGAAATCTAAAAAAACGTACAGATATGCAATTATCACACTTGTAAATCTCTGAAGCCACAACGACAAAGCGTGTAAGGATATTATCCCATCAAATTACAAGTACATCAATATTTATTAGTTTTTTAGGCTATTGACAATTTTTTAATCAACTGCATAATAGTTGCTTTTCATCAAAACTCAAAACTTCTCTTTAGCAACCGCTTTCGGCAAAGTCACCGAATTGCTTTGAAAACCATTTAAGTTATAAATTTGAAGTACATTATACTTAGATAATACCAATTTCACGCGTTTATTATCGATACGAAAGTAGCTGTCAAATTTGAATCATAATGGATATCGCATCTATGGCGTCATTTCAGTTGCCAACTGAACTTAGATAATACCAAAATTGAATTTTGACAGTTGATTGGCGCAAATCGCAATCAAACTGATATCCATTTTAGTTACATAATACACCTGCTGATCGCATCGTAAGACCAATTACTTTTCATGTTTGTTGTAGGTTGGTCAACAAAGGCCGCCATATTGGACATAAAATGCTTTTCAAACAAACCTTGAGAAAATTGCAAAGTAGTCATGATTGTGATTTTACGTGACATTTAGTATCCAGACAAAAAAATTACATGTTTTTTTTAAGCTATTGCATAGTTTTTAAAAAAACCTAAGACGAGGTCACACGAAGTTCACCGAGCACGGCCGAGCAATGGCTTAACGTCTATGTACATATACTACATGGTACGATTGTACGAAGCTCGCACGGATGGAGACGTGATGATAGTGAGTGTGAGTGTGAGGGTGAGGATGAGGGTGACTGTGAGAGTGAAGGTGGGATGAGGGTGAGAGTGAGGGTGAGAGTGAGGGGTAAGGGTGAGGAGAGAGGGTGAGGGTGAGGGTGGGGGTGCTTTTTTTAATGTTTTTTTTTTTATTATTTTTTTCTTTTAGTGTAACTTGAATTAATATTAAAGAAAAACAAAGGTATGCTATGCAATAGCTTTACCGCGGCAGTCTCCGAGTGCCACACGTCTTTTTTTTTTTCTCCTCTCTACCTCGGATAGAGCTATGATGACTTAATGTCTAGTCTGCCTAACATTAACATGTATAAGTTCAACCAATCAGTAAATCAAATCAGCCTAACACTGTCCACTACTCTCCCAATCATTTTTTGAATGTGGATGGGGTAGCCCTATTTCCCCAGTTGTATTTAAGTCCTACGTAACGGATAGTGAGCCTATTGCTTGTTCTATTTGATCTATCTAGACGCCTACGTAAGTACAACGACTGTATGATATTATGTGATATTAATGTACTAACAGGTAAATATTGCGGGAATATATTTTACACATCGCTGTGTATCCGAAAGTAAGCTTATATAAGCTTGTGTTATAAATACAAATATATTATACATCGGGAAAACCCAAACTCAGAAACAAACATTTGTGGATCACACAAATATTTTTTCTGACCCGGAAATCGAACCCTGGATCTCAGTCGCGGCAGTTGCATACACTACCACTGCACCACCGAGGCAGTCAAATAAAAAGATAAGATGTATATTGATTTGCTTTGATTGATATTTACGTCTACAACTGCCTTTAGAACCTTATAAAACTTTAATGAAAAGGATTTTCTAGAACTTGTAAAATACAATTGTTAAAATATTGACATCAGCGCTTGACTGTGTTAAGTCTAATGCTACAGTCCAGCCTCCGAGACAATCTATATGAAGAAAATAATATCGCTGATATCGAAAGTATCTAAATCTTAAACGAAGTAACGAGTGACATGATCTTATTGGAACGAAGTTCCTTACGGCAGGCTTGGAGGAGATGGGGATTTTGCTGCGCGACCGAACTGAAAAAAATGTGATAGTAAAACCGTAAGAAAAATTGGGTGGAATAAAAGCGTTAAATGAGACGTGCGCAGGCGCGACAGTCGTTTGTTTTGCAAATTGTGTCGATTTTCAAACTGTCTATTTACCTCAGTGAAGTGAACACTAATTTGGAAATTGCAGTAACGTAGCTGTGTGGTTTGGGTAGTATGCTGCTCGGCTGAGACGCAAGAGGCCCGAGATCGAATTCAAGTACAAACGGTGACTTTTCGTATGATTAATTGAATCGTGAACTTGTTAACTTCGTTCCTACCTGGTGTCCCATAACTTTTATTTTTTTATTTTCTACATTAGTTTTTTCGAAAGTTCGAACTTCGTTCCTACCTGGTGTTCCACGACACCACATCTTTTTTATATATTTGACAGTAGCTACATAATAATTACGAAGGGGTAGACATAGGCATACCATACGCGTCCCAAATTCATCAGTTGCATTTACCTAATCTCATGGGAGGCGGTAAGCCTATTGCCGTGTTCAAATGGATGGTGACGGATAGTGCTGTTCGTTTTCTAACTGCCTGTAAGATCTTCAACCAAATTTTACGACAGTAATGGTATTGGAAGTTGGTGAAAGTGCTGTATAATGGAGTTGGGGGTATTAGATAGTTACTTACATATCAGTCACGCTTTTATACCCGAATGGGCAGGCAGAGGCATACTATACGACGACATTGCACCGTGCGCCTTTTTGCCCAACGTTACAGGCGGTGAGCCCACTGCCATGTTTAAATGGACAGGCACAGGAATTCCCCGAAGAGCTAGGCGGTAGTGCAGGCTCACGTTTATCCACAGGAGTCAGTAAAGCAGAAACTGTCATTGTTCCTCTTTGCTGATTTGTTTATGGCAGTAAATAACGAAGCCGAATGATTTTAGATGCTTTTTTAATAAATTTTAGAGATGGCTCCTAGAATTTATAATAAGATACCGAAAGATATGAAAGCAGTGGTTACTTTATTTTTGTTTAAACAATCGCTAATGAGTCTTTTGTTATGGAAGTCATACTACTACTACTCGTAAGTGAACTTTTAACAGATACGGAAATATAATACCTAAGCGAAAATGTTAAGCATTGTACTGTCCATATCCAAATTAACTGTGTATTTATCCGTTAAGTTTTCTATCTGAGATCTGAGGAATCTAATTTATTTAAGGTACAGTGGACTCTGCTGGGATCCTTAGATTTTAACACACGCTATGTTCTCGTTTGGTAAAAATTGTGTAAGTATGTATAGCATCTGACAAATTTTAATTTCAATAAATTGTTTTTGTATATGACCAATATCTTATCTTTTGCCGTCCAAGGCAAAACATAGCGGCACAAAAGCTATGTTTACAAAATAAAATAAATTTGAACTTGAAATTTGAAGAATAATAAACTGCAATAAAAGTGCCAAATCTGTGAATCAAAGTCAGAACACATTCTCGACGGTAGAACTTTAGCAAGATTTTATTTAGCTAAGTACTTATGTATAGTATTTGTAGATAGATAGCAGGACCGGCCATCTGTTGCGGTCAAGTGCTCCTTCTGTAGTGGGATGAGCCCCATTTATGGACCAAATAAAACGATGCGCATTAACTAAGTAGGTATTGGATCTTTAGTGACAAGTGGCTCATGTTGGCTATTAATTAAGTGAAAAGGAAGTGTAATCTATACTAATATTATAAAGCTGAATTGTTTGTTTGGTTGAACGCGCTAATCTCAGGAACTACTGATCAGATTCTAATAATTATTTTAGTGTTAGATAGCCCATTTGTCGAGGAAGGCTATAGGCTGTATATCATCACGCTACTTCCCTGGAGAGCAGTAGTAATAAATGTTGACAAATCGGGCAAATTGTTATGCATTATAATTATAGAATTTATAAGCGACTGGAGTTCGAACTATGCCACGGGCGAAGCTGTGGGGGACATTTAGTTATATGTTTCACAATAGTGTCTCAATTAAATCAATCTTTACAAGTGAGGTATCATAAGATAAATGTAACTATACCATAAGCTATCTGTGGGTCGATCAATGGATCGATCAACCATTATTATTATGTGAGTTTACAGATAGAGTCATTGGGGAGGTTTAAGTATAAATAGTTTGTTCACAAAGTAAATTTGTTAAAATATGACAATAATTGTTCAAGATATAGGACATTTCGATGCAACAAAAGAATATACAACAACATAATCCTTATTTTTAAATCTAGTCAGAAAGTGGCAAATGTCGATCTTATAAGGATAGCTTACTAGCTAGTCCTTATAAATAAAATATTATCCTGACCGATGTTTGAAAGCACAGCTCAAATCGGTGAACAGATTTGGCTGAAATTCTGCTTACGCAAATAGGAAGGGATTTTTGAAAACTTACCCCTTAAAAGGTGGAAGTAGGTATGTCGTGGCGCAAAATCTAGCCTCTCAATAAGATTTAATAACATTTTATCAAATCGATTGAGCACAGACCTCGATTTCGTTTCGGAAGGCGAGTGCATCCCTAGTGCAAATGTAACTGTGTGCCGACATGTTGTTTTGGCTTACTTCCAATACCACGGCCCTTGGTTATTGTTCAATGTAAGTATCTACATTTTGTGTACTAAAAGGCAATAGGCTGGCCAAAATATTACCAGTTAAATGTGGGCGTATGATCTTTGCCTACTCCTTCGGAGATAAAGGCGTGATTATGTTTAGACTTCACAAAGTTTAAAGTGTTTAGTTGGTACTTAAAAAAATGGTAGCGTATGTATGACTTACACAGGTTTTTTTAAAATATTGTAGACATACGCAGCTGATTATAGCTGATTATACTTTTGTAACGTTTTTTACACCAATCGACACGAGCCCGTTTTTGGTTAATTCACAAGCTATGCCCAGAAACGCCTCTATCTCGCGATATGTAACAAGACGATCTTGCACTACTGTTTTTAAACGACTTCCAAAAACAAGGAGATTATGTATTCGATTGGTATTTTTTTCATGTATGTACATCGATTATACTGAGATTTATGATCGGATTTATGTGATTCTTCTTTAGTTTGATGCAAAATAGTTGCCATTTGGTCCCATAAAAATTTAACATAGTCGTGTTTAAACGTTCGTAAGAAGGTTACGGATATAAATAATATTTGGGATACAACAAAAAACAAGTTAAAATATATTGAATGAAAAGAATTGTAATTTACAACATTATTAATGTGGTAGAATACAAGTGTTTTCATTCAAGATGTGTAGCGTGTTACACCAAGTGCCATCAATCAACAGTATAAACTGTATAAAGTTGAACATTGAAACTGAAGCGGGCCCAGGACCCCTGAATGAGAAGTTTATAAGGCATCCAAAGTTCCGGGACTTAGGCTATAATGTCCAATGTTTATTAATTTGTTTTCTTTATATCTGTCCGGGAGATCTTTTTTAATTAATTTGAAACAATTTTCAGATAAGTACTTTTAAGACCATAGCTCAAAAGTATATGTCAATCTTAGACCATTAGTTTTATGGATGACAATGCATGGTCTAAGACAAATGAAAATGAAAATGTGAAAAAATAATAAATACTTTTTAGTTTATTATAAAAAACATAGTAGGTACATTATTTATTTTAATTATAAACTTTTCTCGTTCTTATTTCGGATGGATTAATTAAGTTTAACTGTCTACGCTGAACTTGAAAAATGACATTCATAAATTTCTCTAATTTGTAACAACTTTCTAGAACAAAGTAATGTTCCTAAGTTACGAGACTTCTGGAAATAAAAGATAATAATTGTATCCAAATAATTTTTAATACACATTTTCCATTTTAATCGTCAATAATAAATTTAGCATAATTGCGATAATTATGGAAGAGTTGGTAGCAATTAGCGTCAGGCGGAGGCGTCGGATGGTGCTTCTTACAAGAGCCATCTGGCGGGCCTCCAATGCAGCTCTCCTTTACACGAGAAAATTGACTCGTTCAACGGCATAGTGTTTCAGAATAAAGCCCCAACTACGAAAAATAAAATTTGAAAATGTTAACGGCTTTTATGATTTTTCAATCCATAGTACTGAAGAATTTATAATTGCTTGGTATTTTGTAGACATTTTGGTGATTTTACATTGCTGACGATTCAAGTGTAAAATGATCATCCCGCAGCTGATGGATTTGTTAATAATAATAATTAAGTGCAAACAAGCGCTCGTGGCTCCGCGGGCTCAGTGTTCTATATAATATCTCAGTGTGCATATAATATGCCTCTGCCGCAAAAGGCGTGATAGATAAATAAATAATTAAAGCGCTTAAAATATACTTTATACTGAAATATGTTGTTGTCTTTATTAAAGCTCAATAAACAGAATTTATCTACAATGTTAGTGGAACATAACGACTAGACTAAAACAGTGCTTTTTAGATCCAGGGTTCCGATTCTCGAACACACGACTTAACAGCGTAGACGTAAATTTACTGGTAAAGCGTCTTTTGTCTCTTGTTTCGCCGTTTCTAAATATGAAACAAATGATATTTATCTATAGATGACTCTGATCACGAATATTATAAAATTTCCTGACTTTGTTCTATTGTCGTTTTTCCTGATGTTCATTTATTGTTAATATCCTGAAAAGTGAACGTTTTGGGAAATGGACATATTGGGAAGTAGACAATCTGGGAATGGTTGTTTTGGGAACAGTCATTACGGGAAGTGGTCGTTTTGCGAGTAGTCCTTCTGGGATTTGGTCTTTTTGGAAAGTGAACATTTTAGGAATTGGACATTATGGTACTAAACGATTTTTCCGTTTACGCTTTCAAGTAGTATGGTTGGGAATTGGGCTACTGCTCGTAAAATAATTTGGCTTCAAAAATATAAATATCCTGAATCAATGTAATGAGTGCGTTGGAGCCCTAGTGCCATTTGCGGGGCCTAAGCCAGCTTATTTACGGTGGATATTCAGCCTCATAATCGGTGGACCTAACGGACGACATCATGGCAAAGAGAAGGAAAACATTACTAAAATATTGATCGTCGGGATATTTACCATGTCTACTTTCATTCGCGAGTATCCGATATTTCGATATATTTTATTTACATGGTAAATATCCCGACGATTAATATTTTAGTAATGTTTATGACCACAACAGTTTAAATTCATATAGAAGGAAAATATCCTATAACTACTGATGATGATGTTAGCCTTTTTGTACCTCACTGGTCAGATGTTGGTCAATGTAGTAGAGAAAGGCTAAACATCCGCTCTATATTACTGGGAGAGACACAACCACAGCTGCGATAGGCTTATTTGATTGATATAACGAATTAATATTTTAAGTAATTGTTATCGCATTCAATAGAATCTCTTATTTATTAAACTTTTTTTTAACAATACCATTTATACATTTTACTGAGAATGCCGGAAAATATAACGATTCAATAACTAAGTAAGTATGTGAAATTTTTTTTTAGACTTTTTATTTCTTCTGCAGTATAGTCTATCGAAAAGATTACCACTTTATTTTCCGTTTTCAAACATTTTTTTATATTATTTTTTATATCATCTGTATCTTATTAGGATTATTATTCAATTAAAATATATTTTCAGTATTTGAAAATACCCTGATTGTTTTATAATTAGTCTAGGTTTTATTCATTATTATTCTACTTATGAATTAAGACTTTTTGTTTGGTAAAATGGCCTCATTGTTATTTTTTGTTTCCACCAAGTACAAATGGTCTATTAGGTTCTGTATATTCTCACTCCTAAACGCTATAATAAAGAACTTGTACGAAGCCTCAATGGCGGAACCGATTTGAATCGTTTGTAAAAATATAATTCAAGAGGGTAGATAGCGTCGTGATAGCGTTTTCATGAAAAAACTGACTTTTTAATTTATGTAGGTATTATAATTATTATTGCTTTATTATTAAAATAGCCTACAATATGAGTATAAGTATTCTTTATTTATCTTTTGAGATTCTCATATGCAGAAACAGTTTTACATAAACCCTTTCAACAGATTTAAAACCTTAAAACCCTTGAATTCTTTTAGTTTTGAAAGGATTTTATTGTTATCTTCATACGTATACTGCATATCTAATATGTAAAGGAGCAAGACCCTTTTACCGGATTCATTGAATACACGACTTTTTCAGTCGAAATAAGATTTTTAAAGTCATATTAGATCTCGATAAGATGCTTTGTACTGGGCATCTGTCTTAATGTTGGTCCCCAACTGTTTGAAACGATTATTTCTGAAATTTTCGTCAATGCTATCAAGTCATATTGTCAAGAATTACCGCGGCCCTTGACTTCTGCTTACTGAGACGAGTAACCCAACAATCCTAACGGTTATTCCATCTTCAATTGTAGTAGCTTCCACTTCAGAGATCACATTCTTATTATATCATATTTTAAACCTAATCCTATTAAATCTCTTCCCCTAATGTCCCATATATTAAGTATTAAAATATATTCGACAATTTGGCGTAGCTCCAGCTTAGACCATCGCTCGTAGCGAATGTTTTCACCGCTTCAATTGTCCAATTTCTGTTTAAAATGCTGAACGAATTGCATTCGTAGGCATCATAAATATGTTTTATAAAATTTAATGAGTATTGCTTTATTGTACTCTGGCATCCCCATACAGTTGCTATTAATCTGTGTTCAGGCAATAAACACAGAACGCGATACAACCTAATGCTTTACTAAGTAATGTATAAAGTTTATAGTTATAAGTATATCTTTGAAATAAACAAATATTCTCAAAATCTGTCTAAAATTTTAAAAGATATAATTCAAAGTATCTATCATCTAATTATTATTATTATTATATAATAATAATTCGACAAACGTTCGGTAAAACGACCCCCGCCAGGTATCCTGGTAAAGGTTTATGGCGTGATTAAGGAGAGGCCTATGTCCAGTAGTGAACTGCCATAGGCTATACTGTCGTCATTTATAAACTTTGTTTATACTTAAATACAAAAAATACTGAAAAAGTTACTATATTTCCAATTGCTTCCAAATCTGGGGTATACTTTTGGGTTTTTGAAGTTATACTTCTTTTGGCGCGTTAGGGAAAATTTATGAGAGTAAATTTTTACGATGCGCGCGCACACCGTTACGGAGAACCGATACATTCAAAGTAGTCTCATTTAACGGTTTTATTCCACCTAATTTTTCTTACGGTTTTACTATCACTTATTTTTCAGTTCGGTCGCGCAGCAAAATCCCAATCTCCTCCAAGCCTGCCATAAGGAACTTCGTTCCAATAAATTAAAAACTAAAATATCTTTTTACGCCAAAGAAGTATAACTTCTAACGCGTGTACATAAGTACACACACACTTTTTAATATTCAGTATTGTTGGGAGCTACTGCCGTCTGACCTTCCAACCCAGTGCGTTGTTGCCTCGTGTGTTAATCAACAGATGCACCACTAGCTGGTAAGTTCGTTTGGGCCACATCTTGGTGTGTCCCTTACACGGTAGATAAATTTATCTTAACCCTATCAGCTTGAAAGCATTGCATTGACGATCATGGTTTTGGATTTTCCTATACTTAGATGAAAATGAAAGCAGAATATTCGGATTATGGGAATTTTAGACGAATAAACCATACGAGATTTTTGGTAACACAAATTTCAACGTTTCAATACGAGCACAAGTTTGCATTCTATATTGAATATTGACTGATGCAAAATAATAAATCAACATGCTTGTTTATATAACTACAAATTACCTGAATACATGCGAAAAAATATAATAGACAAGACTTGGGCAGAAATTGGGAAATATTCAAATAACAGGTTGGTTTTTTTGTACACATACATAGTTTATTATTATCAATGTTACATTGTATTTTGCAAACAGGATTGGTATTGCCAAGGCAATGTACCTTGCTCAGATATAAAGTAGTTTGCTAAATAATTTCGTTGATTATGTGGAGACATAGTTGCCGTTATTTCTATATTATGAAGTTGTATTGTCGTTGTAACGGGAATAGTGATCCGATCTGTTTTGTATAAACTCCCTTGGACTGTATAGAATACCCTCACGTTTTCGAACATAGTTGTGTAAAATACACACTGCTTTTATTATATTTGATACTTTTTCTATTGTATGACATGTTATAGCAGTACTTAATACTTGTAATTTTTCAGCCATCATCCCAAAAGCACATTCAAGTGTCCCTCGGCTTAGTCTGTAGTTAAATACCCTTCTCAAGTCATTCAAGGTTCTTTGGGGATATGGTCTCATCAAGTAAGATAGAAGGGGAAATGCCTCATCCCCAATAAAATAGTATAGAAATTCATAGTTAGATTGGTCATTAGGAAGTTTGGAAGGTAAAGGAATATTAAGACGTCCATGTTCTATCCAACGTTTGATCCTGGAAGCACTGAAGATTTCACCGTCGCTGTTCCATCCCACATAGCCAGTCTAGATAACAGTAAATAATCCATCGGAATCACAACATGCCATTAATACTATCGAATGGTAGGATTTGTAATTAAAATTACTTGATCCCGAATTAGGTAATTTTTCTATTCTGATGTGTTTACCATCACATGCACCTAAACAGTTGGGTAAATTCCAGAGGCGATCAAAACGAGCAGCAATGTCTTAACAATGTTGCACATCTGGTAATGGCATATAGTCGCCATTTAATATCTCCCATATTATAACTGTAATTTCAGCTATGACCTTGCAAATTGTATTATCTCCTCTTGCAAAATACAATCCTAGGCTTACAAACGTACAACCTGACCCCAAATATCTGAAAAACAATTAATATTAAGGTTATTTTCAGGATCAGAAGCTAAAGAAAAGTGGAAAAATCTACGTTGTGTTTTTGTTCGCCACTTGAAACCGGCCAAAAGTGAAGCAGGTACTGCACAAAAAATACCATACTACTTAGCAGACTATATGCAATTTACTGTACCCTTCATAAAAACAGCAGGAAAACCATCAGGAAATTTGAAAGAGACGATAGAACCACAGACACCTGATCTTGAACTATACGAACAAACACAGTTCACAGAAAATGTCAACCAATCTCGCAACAGCAATCATCTCTTCCTTCTCCTAGTACAAGTACTCAACCAATCTCGCAACAGCAATTGCCACCACCACCACCATCAACAAATAATAAAAAAAAACGGAAGAAGCTGGAAGAAACTCAAGCCGAGCAAGACATTTCAGCTTATTTTAAATTGAAACAATCTAAAATTCTAGAAAACTCTGACAGTACTGAAAATTAAAACAAAATGTTCTTACTGAGTTTACTATCGGACGTGAACAAAATGACTGATAGTCATCGTTTAAGAGAAGAGTGCTTCCATTGATAGACGATATAATGGACCAAAGTAGTAATAATAATAAATCTTTATTCATTTAGGTCACAAAGTAACACTTATGAACGTCAAGAATATTGCTTCTACATTTACATTTACTGCCAGATTCGCAAAGCAATAGGTAGAGCCTGAGGAAGAACCTGGCAATAAAACTCATGGCCACTCTTTTCTAAACGCCAGTAATTACATTAGTTTGATTAACATGATATTTGACCAATTATATAGTAATGAATTTATACAAACAAAAAAAAAACAAATTCAATGTTGTGTTTAAATCATATCAAAATTAGAGCGATTATAGTTGCCGGTTCTAAGGGCAGCCTACCCTTGAATAAGAAGAATCTGGCAAGAAAGTCAATGGATGCCATTTTAAAATGTAGGAATGGCTTACAACATTAAAATTACACTTACATTGTTCCTTTGGATTTATGTGAGAACAGTCGACTAAACTTAAGTTTACCTTAAATATAAATAAGATTATTTTTAATAATTGCTATAACAGCTATGAGCTGACCAGTCCCAACAGACGGCACCCGTTCACGGGTATGACGCATTATATCAGCCATCGCCCTACTCAACCGTATTATAGGGAATAAGGCGACCCGATACATACGCCACCACTGCCAGGACACTTAGGCGAGCATGACATACTCAAAAACTGCACAGCAACCATCATGTCAATTTCAAAGAAATAAATAAGTCTACATGGTGCTCACACAATAACAAACTCAAATTACATTGTATACCGGGACTAAACGCAGCCAATTTGGAAACCTTTAGTTGTCAGATGTTTCAAATTATTAATAATGTAGAGATGTAAAAATACAACATATATATGCAGATTCAAGGCATATCACAAGATTCATTCGAATCCTAAATAGCTCAAGCGAAGAGCAAGCAACTCATTTCCATTTATTTTTATCGTTCAAATAATCATTAGTTGTGTAATAGGCCCTTTTCAAGAGGTGCCTCTTAATTTCCGCCTTAAATTTATGTAACGGCAGGTTCATAATGTTTAAAGGAATTTTATTATATAGTCGTACGCCAATTCCTGCAAAAGAGTCGTGAACCTTTTGTAAACGATGATGCGTTCCAATTAATTTATGCTTATTTCTAGTATTTATCGAATGTATGTCACTGTGTCTATTGTATAAATGTATGTTCTGTTTAACTAACATAATATTTGCAAATATATGTGATGTAACCGTTAAAATGCCAATTTCTATAAATTTTTCTCTAAGAGACACTCTAGCACTCAATTTATATATTGCACGTATAGCTGTCTTCTGGAGTACAAAAATTACTTGTAGATCAGCTGCTTTGCCCCACAGCAAAATGCCGTAAGACATGACACTATGAAAATAACTAAAGTATACCAGCCTGGCAGTTGCCACATCAGTAAGCTGCCTGACTTTACTAACGGCACAGGCTGCCGAGCTGAGTTTACCTGCAAGACACGTTATTTGGGCATTCCACTGCAGTTTGCTATCTAAAGTGATCCCCAAAAATACAGTTCATTCTACAAGATTAAGGGTATCACTGTTCAATGTTATATTTGTACCGCAATTCCTGAGATTAGGCATGCTGAATCTGATACATTTTGTCTTCTTAGCGTTTAGTAGCAAATTATTGGTCGTAAACCAATCTACAACATGGGCAAGTGAACTATTTACGCCGTTAAAATTACTAAGCGTGCGATCAACTTTAAAAATAAGTGACGTATCATCAGCAAATAGAACAATGTCGCACAAGTTCTGTATATAGAATGGCAGATCGTTAATATAAATTAAAAATAGAAACGGACCCAGAATTGATCCCTGCGGTACGCCCATAGCAACAGATGCTCCAGGGGAGCGAATTCCATTGACATCAACATGTTGTATTCGATCATTTAGGTAGGAGGCAACAAGGTTCAGTGCAGAGTCTTTGATACCATAGTAAAAGAGTTTTCCCAATAGTGTTTTATGGTCAACGCAATCAAATGCTTTGGAGAGATCGCAGAATACACCAATAGCATCTTGTCTATTCTCCCAGGCGTCATATATATGATTCAGAAGTGTCACACCTGCATTAATGGTAGAACGACCCCTTGTGAACCCATACTGCTCCTTATGTAATAGCATATTTAAATTAAAATGAGCTTGTAATTGTTGCAATATATTTTTTTCAAAAATTTTGCTAATGGCTGGTAATATTGAAATTGGTCTGAAACCCAGGGTCGGTTTTGGATCCAGATTTAAATAGAGGTATTACTTTACTGTGTTTCATTAAATCTGGAAACACTCCTTTATCAACACATTTATTAAATATTTCAGCTAGATGTGGTGATATATTAACAATGATAGACTCAATCAATTTTACAGAAATACCCCACAAGTCAGCTGTCTTTTTTGAGTTAAGTGACTTGAATACTTTAATGATATCATTTGGGTTTACATATTTGAAGCCAAATAAGACACTACACTGATCCACGCTGCCCCCAAGCATGCGTTGAGCTTTTATTGGACAAGAATTTAAGGAGCTAGTTGTTTTCGCGGGTATGTCTATAAAATAGTTGTTAAAAGTTTGTGCTATATCTAATTTATTATTACACACTTCGTTATTTATAAATAACTCAATGTTATTATCACTCCTCACTCCATTGATTACATTCCAAGTCATTTTTGCCTTGTTTTTTGACTCTTTAATTTTATTACTTATATGTAACGACTTGGCAGCAGCACAGGCCTTTTTAAAGGTCTTAGAATAAATTTTAACATATTGAATAAAGGCAGGATCAAAATTAAATTGCTTCATACCATATAGTTCGTACAACTTAGCCCTACTTTTGTAAATTCCTGCAGTTGCCCACTCACAAAATTGCAAGTTTTTATTGCATTTGTTGTATTTCAAAATTGCAAGTGAAAATATTAATAGTCCCATCACACTTTATTCTACTCCTTCACCGATGAGTGCTGCCGAGGCAATAAGTACGCCAATTACCATAAACGAAAGTCTGAATATAGTACAATCAAATACTGCCACACTTTATTATGAATCAATACCTATGTTATTATCACAGGAAGATGAAGAATAAGTAATAATTATAAAGTACTTACATTTTAAAATTTAATAAACATTTAATTACCTACATATGTCACAATTAAGTATTATTTACCTTAGGGTTATCAGAATCCTTTCTTCCGCACTGACACATTCTTTAAATTTAGTATTTCGTTGATGTACAGCTGGTTTTAATAATGTAACAAGATGCAAGTAGGTCTCTTTAGACATTCGGTAGAAAGATAAAAATTTCTTATCATCATGTTGTAGTTCTTGTGCGGCTAGAAAAACTCTACAATTTATGTTTCTTTCAATATATGGATGAATCCAGTATTTTCTACTCTTGCGTTGACGTCTTCTATTTCTGTAAAACAGAAAAACTGCAAAAGCTTCTTCGTCACTGGAGTCTCTCGACATAACGTCCGTCTACAAAAAACGAGTTTGCACAAATGATGACTTTAGTAATTTTTCAGTAGCATAATATGCGAGCGTCGGGTAGCGAACATGTATCCAACTAGTATTATACTCGAGTATCGTACAATACAAGTATCGTAATGGGAGAAGGGCCTAAGTGTTACATTTTCATCGCATTTCAATCTTTTTCGTTATCATGGATACGTTAAAAATTTAAGTAATTATGGAATATGAGTACTGTCGTGGCAGCAACGCGGCACAAGCGGCACGCAACATCAACAACGTTTACGGAGAGTAACACTACAAACCAACGCACCACCTGTTATTGGTCTGCTCGCTTCCGTTTTGGAAATTTCGACCTGAAAAATGAACCTAGTGGTCGTCCAAAGACTTTGGTGGACAATGACAAATGAAAAACGAATGTGGAAGCTGATGATACACAATCTACGGCTGAATTAGCAGCAGTTTTCGACGTTAGCGTCAAAACAATATTGGTCCATTTGCGTAAAATTGGCAAGGTAAAAAAGCTGGACAAATGTGTGCCCCACGAACTCAATGATCGCCAGCGCGAAGTACGCGTCGAGACGTGCCTTGCACTGCTCAACAGACACACAAATGAAGGAATTTTGAACCGCATTGTTACCTGCGATGAAAAATGGATTCAGTTTGCTAACCGCAAGCACTCAGCAAGTTGGTTGGATCCTGGTTCAGCACCTAAACAATGCCCTAAACGAAAACTTAGACATAGAAAAGTGATGGTCACTGTTTGGTGGTCTAGTGCCGGTGTTATTCATTACAGCTTCGAACCTAACGGGGTGAGCATTACTGCAGATGTGTACTGTGAAGAACTGAACACAATGATGGAGAAGCTGGCACATCTCCAACCAGCATTGGTCCGCTCGTCTCCGCTGCTCCTGCACAACAACGCGCGACCTCATACTGCACAGTAGACGGTCTCCAAGTTGCAAGAACTGGGGTTGGTCATCCAACCTACTCGCAGACCTTGCGCCTACAGACTACTACTTTTTTCAGAATTTGGATATCTTCTTGACGGAAAAAAAATTCAAAACCCGAAAGGCAGTACAAAATGCCTTTGAAGAATTTGTTGCCTCCCGTCCAGCTGATTTCTTTAAGGAGGGCATCAATAAATTGCCACTGCGTTGGCAAAGATGCATTGATTGTACGGGTGATTACTTCGATTAATACAAATAAAAAATAGATGAAAAATATTTGTTAAAATTTTTCATACAAAACTGCAATTTCATAGGTAAAGACCCAATATAAGTTACTAGCTGATGCCCGCAGCTTCGCCCGCGTGGTGAAGTTTTCCTATTCGGGATTTCGTACGCAACCCTACACTTTTTGAAAAACCAATATTGCTTATGTTACTCACGAAGAATGTTGCTTTCTATTGGTGAAAGAATTTCATTCGTGGAGAGGATCATTCAGTGTCAATTTTATTTGGTCGGTTTTGCGCGTGATTTTTTCCCTCGACTTTGCCCTACACCACTAGTCGTTCCACATATGCATTATCTCGGTATGAAATGTGGCCAAAGAATGTGAGAATACGACCTTGTACGATAGAGGAGAGACGCTGTTGAATATACAGGTGGTTTGAAATTGTGTCCTCCGTATGTGTTTGATTGCATTAAGCGTAATGAAGCGCTCAGATAACTCCGCTTGCTCAGTGTTCTCTAATCGATCAATGAGTTAAGATGCAGAGTCGATCAATGAGTTAAGTAATTTCAACAAAGGCAGAAAGTCAAAACCAGACTCGGAAATAGGACCACCTTTTAAGGGGAACAAAATTCAAGTGTATATTTGTACTAATGACGCCTTTACCACCGAAGAGATGGCAGAGGCATATTAGCCTAAATTTCACCATGTGCATTTTTATCCCACGAAACAGGTGTTGAGCCCATTACCGTGTTAAAATGGACTTGTGGCGACCTGCTGTTGAAATTTTTCAAGCCTTAAAAGGCTATATAAATATAATTTATAAGGCTTTGAACTTGGCTTAATGACTGCCATGTTACCTACTGGCTACCGGGACCAACGGCTCAACTTGCCTTCCGAAGCACGGAAACGCCCGGAAATGGAAATATAATAATAATAAATATCGTTGGGACAACTTACAGAACGTCATCTGATTCCAAACTAAGCAGAGCTTGTACTATGGTAACCAGATAGCTGATAAACATACTTATATATTTCAAAATACATACATATTATACATAAATAACACCCAGACACAACTCATCACACAAAGTTTTATCCTGGGGTCGGAATCGACCTCTTGCGTAACAGTCGGATGCACTTACACCGCCACGGAGGCCTTCACCCATCCGTGGCCAGCCATAGCGAAAGATGCTTAACGCAGTGATCGTTTACAGAACACTGAGTTAGCGGGGCCACGAGGCTACATTGTTTATATTTTTCATGGCTAACTTAATCCATAAACCATGAAGTTACTTACAGCTTCAACGCGTAGCAAGATACTACAAATTACAGTTTCAGTGAGTCAAATCAATACAAGACGACAAACACCAACACATAGCGACTGTATAATTTGGAAATACGCCAGAGATACTCGACCTCTGCACTGCACACTGCTTGCCCACTTCACTACTGAAGCACTGAAGTTATTGATGAAATAAATTTTTACCTATTCCATGTAGCTTTTAGTTTTAAACGCGTTTGATTTGAATAAGGAATTTAATTTAAAAAGTTTTAAACTTTTTTTTCTTTTGATGGTCGCAAGCAAGATTTGGATGCAGAAGGCGTAGGACCGTTTGATATTACGAAAATTGGGAGACGCCTAAGTCCAGCTTTGGACTGCCATAGGCTGATTTGTTGGATGGGCGAGTGGGTTCTTTAAGAAAACTATAAGAATTTAGATGCAACGAGGAACACACTTTTTAACGAGTGAAAGTCTCCATGGATATCATGCCTAACTTGTTCTAACTAAAACCACAAGCTAATTTGAACGAAGGTCTTAAGGGCGGTTTGATAAATTTCAATAGCAGGTTACCACGACCTGCGCTTGTCCGTTTCATCACGGCAATGGATTTACCTGTTACATACGTACATTATACATATATAATTGTCACGCCTTTATCCCCAAAGGGGTAGACAGAGGCATACGTTACGTGGGACGAAAATGCACATGGTGAAATGTGAAAAAGACGTGGCTAAAAACTACTGGGGCCGGTTTGAAAAATTCTTTTACCATTTTAAAGGTGCATTGTATGTGAGTATTCTAGTAAATAATAAAACAATAAAACCAAAAGGTATCTTCCTATCCATCTAGCACCTGGCGCCCATGTAAAAGAGGCTAAGTGATCTTTGTAAGTCTTAGCCTCTAAGTTACATTGAAAAATAATAGATTGATAAGAAGAAAAAGAGAAACATTTTATGGTACTCAATTGAAGCTGCGGAAACTGATTATAATTAGTGTTTTGTATATACATGGTACCATAAGCCGCCTTAGCGCTGTAAGAAATAATCTATTACAGTCTTCTTTTAGATGAAAAGAGCTACCCAAACGAACTTCCATCCCTTCATATTCAAACAAGATGACTAGTAGACTCCACACGCGTGGTGAAGTTTCCCGTTTCTGTTTCCCTCAGGATCCCTGTTGTGTAAGCTATATTATTGTAAAGTTTCATCAAAAAACAAAATGCATTTAGTACATTTTGCGTAAAAGTGTAACAAACATCAATTCTTACAAACTTTCACGTTAATAATATTATTAAGAAGTAGGATAGATTACTACTTTAAATTATAGACATCGAATAGACTTCTTCATTCATTTATAATATAGTCTACACATTTAAAAATAAATTATCGTACAAATTTACCCCGATAATAAATACACACTGGGGTGACTTGATTTGAATTTACAAACTTCCGATGAGTTTTGAGTTTGCGTTGTTTGCGAGGGCTCCGAACAACCAGGTGAGGCAAATTTATTCACTTTATTAATATACAGGCGAAGTTAGGCTCATTAATCATTTACAAACGACCGGCCACCATTTCTTGGTTAATTTTGGACATGGTTTGACCTTCTTTTCTTGTCTAATCGGGAGTAAACGTTTAAGCCCTTAATACTAAGGTAATATGTTTTCGGTGCCCTCCAAAAGTTGTCAATTTCAATACTGGTTAATATTAACATCGACATTCTACCAACTGGTATTTTATTTACTTTGTAGCTTGGTAAGAACTGCTTTAATCAATACTTCTCCCAATGTTGCAGAGCGTGCGCGTTTGCTGGCTGTGGGAGAGTGGGAGTCAGGCTTATAGATTCAGGCGCTTCCATCACCCAACATAGGTACTAAGTTGGATGATACTACTTTCCGCCTTGCCAGTTGTCTCCGTTTGGGTGCTCCGTGTGTTTCTCCGCATCATTGCCACTGTGGAGAAGTTGTCGATAGTCTTGGACGCCATGACCTCTCGTGCAGCAGAAGCGTAGGTCGTATATCTCGCCACGCCAATCTCAACGACATTATCCGTCGCGCTCTTGCCAGCGCGGGCGTACCAGCCGTACGAGAACCAAACGGGCTGGTACGTGACGATAGTAAGAGACCCGACGGTACGTCTCTGTTGCCTTGGAAGATGGGTCGGCCGTTGGTGTGGGACGCCATATGCGTCGACACTCTGGCGCCATCACATCTTCCAAGCACAGCAGGTTGTGCGGGTGCCGCAGCTGCTTCTGCTGAAAACCTCAAGCGGCGCAAATATTGTAATCTAGTAGGGGATTATATGTTTGAGCCGTTTGGAGTTGAGACTTTGGGACCTTGGGGTCCAAGTGCCCGCTTTTTATTTAAAGACTAGGAAAAGCGGCTAATCGACGCTTCGCGCGACCAAAAGGCTGGTTATTTCCTTGCACAAAGGATTAGTATTGCCATTCAACGTGGCAATGCTGCCAGTCTTCTGGGAACGTTTCCAGTCGATGATGCGGAGGATTTTTTTGAAGCGTTGTAGGTAATGTATATTTATAAAAGTTTAGTTAGTTGTTTTTTTTATATTTAGTGTTAGATTATGCTTTTAATTTTATTTGTATCTATATATAATTTAAAAATTATTATTTCGAAATGTAAAAAGTAACTTAAATAAATTAAAAGACTGTATAATGTTTAACTAACTAACTATCTTCACGCTATATCCCTGACGGAGAAGTCAGAGAGGACAGATCGCCAGGCGTCGAGATCAATGCATACTTCTTTCGCTTTTTGCATATTCATCAATCGCTTCATATGCAAGTCTGGGTATCCGTGTAATTTTGACTTTTTCGTTTTTAAGCAATCTGCTTACATGGTCTTCATATGTAAGTCTCGGCCTACCCTGACTTATTCTACCCTCTAGTTGCGTGTCAAGAACAATTCTTTCTAGCCTAAGTTGACCCACTACTTGGCATTCTATTGAGATCAAATTTTGAACGTAACATTGATAACAATATCTAATGATGGAGATGAAGGTCGCAACAGATTACTCTGATTTGAGCTCTCTGGAAAGAATAGCACTTTTCAACGGTCAATAATTTCATGTCAATTACATTTAAATTAAAATAATGGATTTTTAGTCATTAAAAGAAGTAAGTACCTACTTGGATAGCCAGACGATTAATCAATATATGAAGAAAGCAAAAAAAGTATGCGAGGATCGTGAAGCTTGGCGATCTGTTCTCTCCATGGAGTAGAGGGTTCTCTCTGACTTCCTTGTCACGGACACAGCGTAACGATTAGACTTTTTACAATTATATACGATTTAAAAAAAAACGTTTTTTTTTTAATTTTATCATAGTAAACAATTTATAGAAGGCCACAAGGCACTAGAAAGAGAGGCAGACCAGCCTCTCTGTGTGCACAGATAGCTGGCAAACAGTGGTTTGGTTGGAGGAAACGAAAAACAGGGTATACTTAAAAACTATAGAGCAGGTTTTCACCATAAAAAACGAGGGGATTTTTATATTATTGTTTGAACTTTTAATATTATTGCTTTTAAAGTTAGTTCTAATTTACTTACTTACTTTACTTATTTAGTAAATTATTTGTAACAAATATAAGGCATTTTTCATTTCATTTTATATATTTCAGAGTGAGAAGGACGGCGTAGATTTAGACTGCCACGAGCTGCTCTCCAAAGTGTTCAAAACTTGAGTGGCCAACTTTGTCGGCCATGCGGTGAAACTTCGTTTTTCATTTAATTTGCCCGAAACGAGTGCAGCTTACAATATTTTTAACGCTTGCAACTTTCGCCTTGGTCTTTCGTTTTAAATTTTATAGTTTGTTACAGCCTGTGTTGTACAACCCTTACCTCAAAGATCATTTATAACCCACCCTCTGTAATGAATTTAGTGAACAAAATGTCAAGCTTGTGTAGTCTAAAGTTTTAAACTAAGTTTACAGCAGTAAAGTATTATATTCGATTCGAAGAAGTTTCCTTTTCTGTTTACAATCTTAATACTTCTTCTTCAGTGAACACATAGGCACAAACTATCTGATAGTTAAATGTTTATGGCTAAATAGCTGGACGGATTATAGTAAGATTTCGTTTCGAGATACACTGAATGTAGAGCTTTGATGTAGAGAATATACTTCGACTGCCTCGGTGTCGCAGTGGTAGTGTATGCGACTGCAGCGACTAAGGTCCGGGGTTCGAAGTCGGAAAAAATATTTGTGTGATCCACAAATGTATGTTTTAGAGCTTGCGTGTTTTCTATGTATAATATGTATGTTTTTAAAAATATAGATGAATGTTTATCAGTCGTCTAGATCCCATAACACAAGCTTATATTAGCTTACTATGGGCTAGACGGCGCTGTTTAAAAAAAGTGTCCCACAATATACTTAGTGTGACTGCTTCAAGCATATTTCGATAATTATGGCTGGTCCTCAGATAGATGACCGCTTTCAGACATTTACATTTATGAGAGAAACCGTTTTCGGTTGCCGTGGTGGCAGGCTTATGGCGGAATTTTCAATAGCAGATCGCCACAACCTGCGCTTGTCCATTTCAACCACGGCTATGGGCCGTATGTCCAAAATGCATTAGGTAAAATGTGGGCGAATAGTATGTAATCCCTTCGGGCGTAAAGTCGTCACTGATAAGAGAGTAGAGTAAGGAAGAACCCTAATATTGGTTGTGATGTTGTGAGGGTAAGTTTATTCAATTTCGAATTTTGATATTATTTTTATTCTGTTACTGCCAATAGTAGATATATGTTTCATCAAATTTCATTTTGTGCCTTATTGTACCATATTGACGGGTTGGTACAGCTAACTGTATGTTTTGGTTTATTTACTCTGCATTAACCTTCTGTTTGTATAAATTTAGTCTAAGCAATAGTTGTGAACATCTTACAATAAACAACCTTAGTGTAGTGAGGCGTGAACGCACGCTTCAATACTTACGTCTGCAGGTCTGCTTGTAGAGCAAAGCAGTCGTATGTACGATGTGTAGCAAAGCCTTTTTAGTACAGGAGGTTCGTTCCGGCAAACGATAAGGACTGATCTGCGGAAGACAGCGTTGCAGCGTGCAGCAGACGCGATCGATACTGCAACAGGGTGGGTACGACTGCCCCCAGTCACCCACGCCACCCGGCCCCCTCTCGAGCCGGCGGCTGAAACTTTCGCGATAAGTACAGAACTAGCGCGTGGCGTACGCAATGCAATATTGTTAGCCGGTTACGAGTCTAAAACAGCGGATATTAAGGCTACAGAGACTCTGCCGTCCCGTTTTTACATTGTGCCTGAGTTTGAAATGAATACAGACTTACGTTGCATTGTAATAATTTTTATTATCTGCACGATTATAGGAGCTTACATGCGTGCATACTCGTACTTAAACCAGATGGATTGTTTTTATAAATACGCATAGCTAATGTTGGCATGTGCTTATTGGAGCTATACGTTGTAAATGTGCCATTTGGAGATTATTTTTTATAAGTAACAACAGAGCTCTCTATGGGCCAATGAATTTAATTCTGATATGCCCTGGTCTTGGTCACTTATTTTAATTTGCAACGACATAATGAACGCCTTCAGAGACCATGTATTTACTCGGAGCGAAGCGACGTCAGTAACTAAGTAAACTTTAGACCGAGTTCTTGCTAACACATTTGTTGATATATGTGAACAAACTTATAAGTGGCAGCATCCTATTAGGGAATCTGGAATTATCTGGTATAAATAAATATAAATATATATTGTGGGACATTTTTTTTACACTGCGCCGTCCTGTATGATGCAATATTACAGTTTGTACAGGAAGATGAATAAAAACGTTATACACCCTAAAACATGACTACTGAAAGATAGCCCAAAGATAAAAATATAGGGGTTAGCTGTGGTCTTATGCCACTTATCCAAACAGCGATCTTATGGGAAAGCGTTGCTATACAGGGATGCAAGGTGACTATAATTTATTAGGGTATTTCATAATTTTATGTCCTTAAGAGACCGCCATACTTATACATACATTATGTCATATAATATAATGTAACGTCATGTAGCAAACTATTAATGCGCTTTTTTAATTTTGTTTAGTTTAGGAATACCATAGAAATCGTGTATACACTGTTTTTACAATTTCTATAGTTAAGACCCACCATTTTTCTTCGCCATCGAGTAATAGAGTACAATTTTGGTTTATATCACACTATTGGACTTCTACTACTTTAAAGCTACTAAATAAACTCATAAACCCTTACTGAAAAACAAAATTACTAATCGTTTAAACAGCTAAACTTAATATCTACAGAAATTTACTTGTTTCATTTCTCAATGAGTCTAATTTTCAATCGATCTGAAGTGAACGTACTCCAAACACAAACAATTTAAGATACGAGTAGCCGGCGGGGTTAGCGAGAATTAGAACGAGAACCACAGTTGCTATATTTAGAAAAAAACACTATTTTTAAATAACTATATGTAGGTACCTACTATTACTCCGATTCAAATAACATATTTTGTTCACGTTGATTGGCTATTACAAATTCATTGAAATCAATTCTAAATCTAATGAGCCATATTCATCTATTCCTGTAACCGATTATTCAGTTAATACCGGACAATTTATAAAAAACTTACATAAAGTATGCAACTATGGCCATTAAAACGTGTATGCTTTTATCACCTAAAATATTGCATATTACTCCAATAAACCATTATAATGACAGAGAAGGCAGGAGGCATATCTGCGCACAGTGGTGAGTCTAAGTAAGAAAGTTGACTGTGGTAGGCAAACGTCTAAGTTTCCTTGTGCCCACGTCTTGCACATTATATATACAAACTTTTTTCTGCCAACTGCCGCGAGTTTGTGTGACTTTTTTTTTGACAAAGTTCGACTCGTATCTATGGGTTTTACCTGCATACGAATACCGTACGTAGTAAAGGTTAAGTAATTTAAGGGGTACGGATATACTTAGTAAAGCCGATGGTTTAAATTTTACATGTGCCATATCTATCTTTATCACTAAGGTCCGTATTCCGGAACGTTTCTCAATACTCAATCAACGCTTGAGGCTAGATTTCGCCTTATAAAATCTACTTTCAAGCGTCGATTGAGTATTGAGTAACGTTCTGTAATACGGGCCTAAGTGGCCGGACCACTATTTCTATTTCTTCAGTGTTAATGATAGGTATGAAACAATTTTCATTATATAACAAAATTAAATCCAAGAAACTTATCCAAAACTATCAATGAAGTCCTTGTAATTGGTAAGTTTATGTTTTTATAAAGTTATAACTGAACAAGTTGATCAAAAATGAAACATTGCGTCTTTAAAAGAAAACTATCAAATTTATAGAAAGATGGCTGAACGATTAAACACGCCAATGACTGCGTCACTTTACGTGAACTAATTTTATCTATCACGCCTTATCCCCGAAGGGGTGGCATATTATATGTATTTTCCTGTTCCACGTAATAGGTGGTGAGCCCATTGCTATGTTGAAATAGACAGACGCAACTTAGGTACATAAAACTAATGGAGCTGTTTCGGCCTTTCCTTTTTTGCTTCATTAAAACGTCTTTGGTAAAGAAATACTCTAATTTCAGAATGACTAGCTACCATATAATTAAAAGTTCCGAAGTCTACGAAACAAACTAGGACAGAAAAAATACGTTGAAAGTAAAAGAGGAGAGAAAAGATGCGAAAAGATCGTGATTTCTTTGACGAGATGTTAATAAATGGGGCGCTTACCTTATAATTGAGAAAAACTGTCGCGTTCTCTTCTCAGTTACAGATGGGAATAAATCTTTATGTAGACGGGACATCAGCGGGTACTTTACCTCGATGTCGGGTGTCGGTATCTTATTCCGAGCACGTGCTCGCTCTGTCCTCTGAATATAAGGATTATAAGACTTTGCAGCCCATTTATTGCACGTAGACTGGCTGTTGCTAAAGATGTTCAAACTACGCTAAATAATGAATGAGTACCGCCATCTAAAGCAAAATTTGAATTATATTTGGAATTGCAAATAACCGAAAATGTTTGAATTGCTTTTGATGGCGAAATAAATACCTATTATACAGGGTTATAGGTTCTAATAAGCTCTTACAAACCACTACTGTATATTACACTGAGAACTTGAGAAGACACAAATCACAACAAAGTTTAATTGAATTAAACTTATATAATTTAAAAGAAAAAATAGTAAAACTAATCTCACTCGCGGTTTCACCCGCGTAGTGCCTGGTCTTGAGGGAATACTGGGATAAAATGTAGCCTAAGTTACTCCTTATATCAGTTATCTACCGGTGAAGTTGCTGAAAGTACACTGCAGCTTGTAGTCAAATCAAAAGAAGGCTTATTATATCCTAACCTGAGAACTAATATAAACTGAAAACTAATATACTCGTATATAATAAAAATGAAGAAGCGCTCGTGGCCCCGCGGTCTCAGTGTTCGGTAAACGATCGCTGAGGTACGCAACTTTCACTATGGCTGCTCGTCGGATGGATGACCACTTTGTGGCATTTACATTTGCGAGCGTTTCCGTGCTTCGGAAGGCACGTTAAGCCGTTGGTCCCGGTTGCCAGTAAAGTGGCAGTCGTTAAGCCTGGTTGAAGGCCTTATAGGTGGCTTAAAAAAATTCAACAGCAGGTAGCCACAACCTGCGTCTGTCTATTTCAACACGGCAAAGGGCTCACCACCTATTACACGGTATCACACGGTGAAAAATGGGCATAATATGCCTCTGCCACCCCTTCGGGGGTCACAAAAAATCGTCACGTTTTTTGGTTACGCGCCAGGTTGTTTCGAAGTGAAACCTATTTATCAT
Organism: Thumatha senex; assembly: GCA_948477245.1. NCBI lineage: Eukaryota > Metazoa > Arthropoda > Insecta > Lepidoptera > Erebidae > Thumatha > Thumatha senex. The sequence continues at coordinate 14,739,180 of OX419735.1, forward strand.
ACGTGACACTTCTTTATCGACGTATGAGAGAAATGTTATAGCTGTAAAAAAATGTAATAAAAAAGTTTCACTTCTCACCTGTAGTTGTTATAGTTCCTTCTTGTCACCAGTTGCTTCTAACCCTACTGGGTTTGAAGTGAGGGGTCAATTTTATTGGGTACTAGGAGCACCTTCACTCATTATATACCTTATGCTGTACTAAAGTGCTAAAACTATTTATACTTTATGGCAAGCCCTAAAGAGCAAATGTAAATACCTATTATTATTAGGTCCATGACTGAGACACAACGATACTACTTACATAACTAGATTCGTGGTAACTTCCGATAGAGGTTAACCCAAAACATTCTGTATGGACACTTACATTCCACCTGTCATAGCTAAATTTGGCAAGAATCGTCTAAATCTCCACTTTATTAATAGCACCTAAACACCTGCGGCTCACATACAAACATACATGTCACGTCTTTATCCCCGAAGGGGTAGGCGGAGGCATACTATACGCCCACATTTCACCGTATGCATTTTTGTCCCACGTAACAGGTGGTGAGCCCATTGCCGTGTTGAAATGGACAGGCGCAGGCTGTGGTGACCTGCTGTAAACAAACATACGTCCCCGTTTATAATATAAGTACTCGTATCAGATATTATTGACGAGGGGGCAGCTCATTTGGTATTCCAACCACATATACGCACTTCGCAGAAAATGTGACCGGGAAAAAAAGCGTATTGTGCTATTTTTTAACCCATAAAACCCGAATAATATGTATCAATTTAAAATATTCTTGAAAATGCTTTGTAAAAGTATAATATTTAAAGCTTAAAAGGCACTGCAGAAATACAGTTATGTGGCGTGGCGACTTGGTGTCGATGCTTTGTCTTTTAAAATAATATCATTTGTAAAGGCCGGCTGCATATAAGAACACATTAAATGCTTAGGTAAGGTTCCACCTTTAGATAATTGTATTACATGTATCAAGTAAATATTTTTCTTCGAAAATTGTGCGGCGTAACTTTGGCCGACCAAATACGTTACGAAGTGATACGCAATATGGCAGGCTTGAATGAAAGCGTTAAGCTGGAAAAGGGCGTGCTCCGTTGGTTTTGACACGTCCAACGAATGAGTGTGGAACGATTGATGTAGAATATATATTGTGCGAAAGTAAAGGGTAGAAGGAGTCAGGGTAGGCCAAGACTTACATATGAAGACCACTTGAGCAGATTGCTCAAAAACGGAAATGTCAAAAGTACTCGGATACCCAAACGCGCATGTATGAAGCGATTGAAGAATCTGCAAGAAGCGAAAGAAGTATGCATGGATTGCGAAGCCTGGCGATCTGTCCTCTCTGACTGCCCCGTCACGGATACAGCGTGAAGATGGCTAGTGTCCCAGTTGCCATGTTACTGGCAACTGGGACCAACAGCTTAACGTGCCTTTTTAAGGTTAGAAGCGTTTGTTAATGGAATTGCCACACAGCGGTCACCAATATGTGAACCAGTCCAAGCGAAAAATGCTTAACGCAGTGATATTTTTCAGAACACTGAATTATCGGGGCTACGAGTGATCTACGAGCTCTATAAAGTAGTTGTTTTTTTTTTAAGTTTTACCTTGAAAGGTACAAAGTAACGCGAATTTATACGTCCGACAATGTACAATGTATGTAATGTGTATAAAGTACTAAGTATGTATTAGAGTATTTTGCAAAATTATACAGTTGGTTTTATTTATTAATTATGGTATTGTACGTGCAGTCAGAGTTTAAGTTTCGGTAACACTTTTCTAAATGAGAGTGTGGATGGTCAGTGAAGTCCCATTAAAAAAATTCGTACTCGCTCAAACACACAATTATGATAATTTTATATTTCACTGTTTTGTATGCCTCGGAACCCCCCCCCCCCCCCCCCCCCCGCGTATAATAAAAAAATCACGGCCAACCGTCTACATAAACTTCTAACTAAACCTTAGAAAATCTTGAAAATATTAAATCGATAGATACTAAGTTTTATGTCGTATCAAAAATGAAGGAAGTTTCATTCTTGTTGCTACTTATTTATGCATAGTATCCGATAAGTTTGCATAAAAATAATGTATACTCGTATATCCGAACGTATGTTCGTCTTTACCAGTTCCATATTTATGGCACGCAAAATAAAATGCTGCCTGTCCTCAATGTTGATAAAAATGCAAACCATAGCCGCAGGGAAGCCACCTACGACGCCCACTGAATATGGGTATCATAAGGACGGAGACAAGATTACATTTTAAGAGTGTTTACACAAAGCTACTGCAAACAATTTGCTTAAAGTCTACGCTATCGCCTGAAAAGAAAATTCAAAAGTCTACTGAAGTAATTGCTTGTGAAAACAGCCGGTTACTTACTATGTATGATATTAGAGTGAAGCGGAGTAGCGTTGAACGTTGAACCTCACTCACCTGACCGCCAGGCCAGGTAAACATAGTAACGTGGCCCGACCACGTGCTAAACATGTGCCACAATAATCTCTGTCCGTTCGCCCGCATTTGACATATAGGAGAAATAAGATAAACAGATCTACTAACACAGGATTCTTAGCATCAACACATAAATTTAATGATTTTTACCCAGTTTTATTTTATCGAATTTCTAGTAAGGAAGCGCAGTTACCGAGTTGAACTGGTGGGCGTGTTCCAGACAGTATTGATTTGTTCTTTCTTTTCAGTCCGTTGCCCATTGAAAGAGTGGGTGTGAGTAGGAGGGCAATATTAAGAGGAGGTCGGCGACTAGTGTAGAGTTTCTGTGTGAAACCAGCGTGGGAACCAAAAGGACTTAACAGTGGGATGAATGAAAGCGTGATGCGATCCTGAAACGACGGCCGCTGTCGACGCGTCCGCTTCCGGTAAATCCGCTCTACAACTTCGTGCACTTAGTTTTGTTTAAAACCGTTCGCGTAGCCCGTTCGAAAACTGAACTTTATAAACTGTACGTCAATAGGCAATGAAAAATACAAAGTAGGTAGTAAGACTTTGGATTTCGAAAGATAGGATAAATCATACGAGTACGTACAACCAACATACAACTAAGGGATGATTGCTGACATATGCCATCAATTTTATTTATTATATTACTCTCAAGAAACTATTGAAAAACGATCAATAAAATACAAAATGTTAATTATTCATCAAATTAGATTTATCGCTTTCAAAGTATGCTATGTTAAAAACGATATAAATAATAATTCAATCATCAAAAAATTTTTAAATGCGGAATTGAGTTAAGTTCTCGCCGCACATTCTTCTTTATATATTGTACCAAAATAAAAATGCTGTCAAGAAGTGATAACTTGAGTTTAGAAGACAAGAAAGAAATCAGCTAGAGCAGTACTTCAATACAAATAAAATAAAATAAAAAAGCAGAGCCGTATCTAGTGAATAAGTTGGTTGCTCGATGATATTTGTTGAGTTGTTGGTCAAAAACTTGTAGAAAAAATCCAAAAATTCCTTCCACAAATATCATTTTTATCGTCGAATTTTATCTTTTGAAAGGCGCATAACGCTCAAATGATATTCTTAATTTAACTTTCGACTTTCCAGAACAGTACCATGTGTTTGTCCGGTCTCGGTTTAGTTAAAAGGCCTCTACGAAACTTGCTGAATTATTTGCATGACAAACTTATAAACCTACGTCTCGTCACCAGTCACATTCAATGTACGTATTATTACGTACAATGAATGTTGGATTGGATTTGGCTCGTTCGAGCATGTCCCCAGTGATTCTTGTGCGACTTTAGGCACAAACCGAACAGCATGGCAGCCTCAAACCAAATATATGATTTTTTAAAGCGGATGCCCGGCGGTTTTACGCGCTTTGTGCTCGTTCCCGTGGGAATATCGAGATAAAATGTAGCCTAAGTTACTCCTCATAACATCAGCTATCTGCCAGTGAGAGTTCTGTAAAATCTGTCCAGGCGTGTCAGAGATTAATCGGAACAAACCGACAGGAAAAAAAATTACTTTCAAACATGCATTAAGTAAAAAGCTGTTAATTTATAAAAACACACACATACATACATATTGTTACGCCTTTATCCCTAAGAGGTAGGCAGAGGCATACTATACGCCCACATTCCAGCATATGCATTTTTGTCCCACGTAACAAGTGGCGAGCCCATTGCTATATGTGTTGAAAAGGACGGGCGCAGGCAGTGGCGATCTGCTGTTGAAATTTTTCAAACCACTCATAAGGCCTTCAACAAGTCTTAACGACTGCAATTTTACTGGGAACCGGGACCAACGGCTTAACGTGTCTTCCGAAGCACGAAACTTTAAACAAAAACAGACGTTTAAAATGTTATTAAAATTATAAAAGACGTATAGATGGTACGGATTGACTTGTGAGTCACTCAAAGGTCAGCAGCTACATGTCAAACTTGAATAAGGATTTTCAGTCAATATTTCCTTCACTTTGGCGATATTAGCTTTACTTAAAGACGTTAATATTGAACGAGAGCTTTTGCACGCTTTGTAGCACGCATAAACACGTGCTTTGATAGAGTCGATTCACTAAAAACATTCTGTTACATTTTCAGTGACTTCCAATATGAAATTTCTTAGGGGATTCAAAGTTTACAATAAATTACAACAAAATACCTACTACTGTTGTATACAATAAATAAATAAATAATATTGGACACTTTTTACACGGTGCCATCATCAAAGTAAGCTAATATAAGCTGGTGGTATGGGTTCTACATAACCAATAAAAATAATTAAATATTTCTAAATACATACATATTATACATAAGAAACACCCAAAACCCGGGACCTCAAGAGCGACTTTTGCATACTACTACATCACTGAGCCACCAAAATACTAAGGTTCATTAAAATTGAGATACCATTTGCTTTATTACGATCAATCAAGATATAAAATTGGTGTAATACTCTAGAGAAAATGGAAAATCGATACGAGTTAATTGAACTTTGGAGACGTCGTGAAAAAGATTTCGGCTCCCTTGAATAGCTACTTAGAGTGTTCATTTCAACACGACAATGCGCTGCGACACCTGTTACGTGGGACATAAATGCATTCGGCCATAAGTACCTAAGTAAGCAAACGTGACTGGTTTATCTGATTGATAGGCTCACCACTGGCCGGCTAACTCAGCATATGTTTATCTAAGCATACTTAGATTATAAAATACCTCTCCACCATGTTTTTTATAACACTGTGGCAGGGATGTCTTTCTAGGAACTATAGTATGAAGTGATTCAAATAAAATAAGTAAATGACCCTGATTATTGCATGTTACCGGATTTATACAGACATAAAAAGTTTCAGTTTGTTTGAATAAAACAATAGAGTTTCAAACTATGGCGGTGATCTGGTCAAACCATCTGAATTTTAATACTTCATTATTGTCGTTGCATACGACCTTTTAAAGATTTGCCAAATTTCAGTTCAATCGAATGTCGAAGTGAAATGTGATGATGCAATGAAAAATGATGAAATGCTTTTGCGGCATTTAATAAATAAACTTTTGAATGGTTGTTATTTTATAAAACAGATCACAAACGATTGTAAAGTTGTAAGTACAATTAGTATATTATCTAATCAAACTAAATCTGAATACAGCCTCTGTGATATTGTGCCCAAAAGGCTGGCAGCGTTTGCTATTAGAATAGTTATATGTACTTATTCGCTGAAAGAAATGATTAACAGCCCTTGGGTCACTAGTCGATTCCACCAGGCGCATTTTGAACATTGAAATAAAATTAAGGGTTACTCAGAATCACTCTGTGAGCCCAAAAGACTTTTGTCAGTATCCATCAAGTCGACGGCCAATGTTGTACCTCTTCACGCTCCACTTGACACCGGAGTTTTAGCTGGAGTTTCTTGATATCTACTTACATATGAGGACCACGTGAGCAGATTGCACAAAAAGGAAGCAACAGAAGTATGCATGGATTGTGAAGCCTAGTGACTATCTCGTCAGGGATACAGTGTTAAGATAGTAAAGTTTAGTTTACTTGATGTTTTAATGAAGAACATGTTACAGATTCAACGCAAGCTTCGTGATGAGTGATGTAGGACTGGAACGCAATCATATTCTTAGATTTTTTCCCCGAGACAAACACCCTTCACCGTATCTCCGTAATTATGTATGTTTTTCCAAGACAATCTCGCAAACATGAACCTAATACCCAATACGTTAATGCTCGCAAATAAATTAGAAATTGTGGTCATCTAAAATACTACCAATTAAAAGTAAATATTATATCAAAAACCAATTATTTGGTTTACCATATATTAGAACTGTTGTGGTAAATACATTTTAGTTTGTATTAGGAGAGCTTTCACTTTCTCCAATAAATTATCGGAACGCATTAGTTTGTTAGGTATACTTATTAAAATAAGTTTGAGAGAAGTCTCAGCGTCTTGAACTTCGTTTGTTGGAGTGTTTCACAAATTATTTGTATTAATTATAAATTGAGTTAGCAAATTGAAACGCAAATAGTATGCTAACTTTTTCTAAATTGATAATTTAAAGGGGAAAAACTTTTTCGGACTCGATCCAGCGTCTTCTGCTTCAACGCACCAGACGCGTTTACCAACTGCACCACCGAGACCAACTCGAAACTGGCGAATTAATCCACCTTTTTACGTCTTAAGGCGTCGTAAGCCTACGCCGCCATTTGCGTATGATGCCCAGTTACCACAATAATCGTTTATCGAACACCCTATCTTAATTATCATTTCTCAACAAAGGTATTTCATTAGGCTGCGATAAAAAGTTTTGCGAATGGCACTTAACTGTTCAAACTGTATGATGATAGAATCGGCGGTAACAGCTCATTTCCAACTAACAAAAGGATCGCTCATGCGAATTGAAATGGCTAAATTGTTCTTACCTACTTGGTATAGAGAGGTAATTATAGCTATAATTGATTGATTATGACAGAAATATAAGGGGATATAATTTTTACTTTTTTATACTCGTATAGGTTTTTTTTTTGGTATTATTGATCTGCAGGAAGTGAAAGACGTATGCATGGATTGCAAAGCCTGGCGATCTGTCCTCTTTGCTATTCCGTCAGGAGTACAATGTTTATAGTAATATTTCTTTCTATCGGGCTACAAATATAACCTTTTCGAGTGCTATTGTTTTCACTTCTGTAGAATAAAAAGGCTTGTTTTCGTGCATAAAAACTTTAAACTATAAGTTTCCTAACTTGTTGAATAAATAATCACTTCAATATTCAGTGAGATCCTTTTGATCCTGCAACATTGGATCGCCATTCGTATGCGAGAGAATTCATTTACGTACTGGTACCTCTTAATTTTTTCCGGCTTTAGATCCCGGATACGTTTGCTTGGTCCTCACTTTTTTATATTTAGAATAACCTATTCTTTATCTTAAGTGTATTTATCAGTTAGTTCCAAACCCGAATGGGGTGACCACTTTGTGACATTTACGTTTGCGAGCGTTTCCGTGCTTCAGAAGGCAAGTTAAGCTATCGGTCCCGGTTGCCAGTAACATGGCAGTCGTTAAGTCAAGTTGAAGGCCTTATGGGCGGCTGGAAAAATGTCAACAGCAGGTAGCCACAACCTGCGTCTGTCTATTTTAACACGGCAATGGGCTCACCACCTCTTACGTGGGACAGGAATACACATGGTGAAAAGTGGGCATGTAATATGACTCTGCCACCCCTTTGGGGATAAATAATTCCAAACCCTACTTGGATATGGAGCCTTAGGATCATCAATTATTTGGCTGCTAGCAGCAGGTTTCGTTTGGCTTTTAATTTTTTACTTTGTTAGGAGCGACTGCAGTATGACCTCCCAACCCTTTAAGGGCGCCTGCGTCTTGGACTCATCTGTTATTCGGACTGTGGTTACTCGGAGGTAGCCATGACGTCACAAGGTAGCTTGGGTTCGGAAATCTTGATGGAGAACCCAATTATTTTAGAAAATTAAAGTATTTGTAGATAATAATAAAAAAAATCGGCCATTTTCTTAAGGGTCTTAATAATAATGACAAATGTTCAAGGTATAACATATTGCTCAACATAGTACGCGTAGCTCTATACATGTTAATACTCGCTCCTACAACAATCCTACTAATATTATAAACGCGAAAGTTTGTAAGTATGGATGTTTGTTAGTCTATCACGCAAAATCTACAGAATGGATTTTGATGAAAATTTATAATAATATAGCTTATACATCAGAATGACACATAGGCTAATTTTTATCCTGGGAACAAGTTGCTGTAGGAAACGGGAACGGGAAAGCTACACCACGCGTGCGGAGCCGCGGGCGTCAACTAGTCATATTTATTAGAGTAATTAGTATCTTTCAAATACCTCAAATCAAAAATTCCGTGTAATAATATAATATTCTACAGTCAAAAAATCGAAGCAACGTAGGTACTTTCAAACAGTTCATGAGATAAGTAGATAAGTTCTCGAGTTTAGCAACCACAGTATCACGGAAAATTTTCAACATCTCGATCGACGTGATAATAATTGTTCCTGCTCTATAGTGGCAAAAGTTGCCAACAAATAAAAATATTTTGCTCGAAATTCGATAACAATGAAAAAAAAACATTGCTTATTCCGCGTATCGAAATGTAGTTGCAAACTCGAATGAATTTTTTTCGCGAGAATTCACTAGACGTGGGGAGGTGGCGATGTATGGAGAACTTTGTAAACATTCGAGACGAGACTATTATATTATAGACATGAATATTTTCAAAGGTCTGAAACGCTTGAAGCTCTTCGTTGAATGAGCTCAATATTTTGATTTTTGATTTAGCAATAATACTAAAGAATGTATAGGGCAAAAGCAAAGATTTTAAGAGAGAGAAAGTTCAAGAGTTGTTTTTATTGTTAGTCTGTTAGGAGCACTGGGACATCTTTCCGTGGAGATACCCGGGGAGTCCGGCAATAGACAGTTAAGCAGGGACCGTGTGGTTTTAGCGTTTAGAGTCCGGCATGACATCCGAGGGGATTTCCACACGTAAAAAAGCAGGGGATAAATCGTCAATGTCAAAATTTAAAGCTATTATTCTCGAGGTGTCCATAAAATGTAAAAATCATTGAACTGCGCAAAGTAAAGTAAAGGTAAGTATTACAATCGTGAAAAGGTTTCTCAATTTTTGTCACCAAAAAAGGATATTTGAGTGCTAGGTGGCGTAAGTGGTAGTATAGGTATCCGACTTCCGCGCTGAGGTCTCGGATTCAAGTCCTGGGTCGCAACAAATATTTGTATGATCCATGCAAATGTTTGTTTCGGTGTTTGTTGTGTGGAATGTCCCAAAAATATTGAATATATTTATTTATTGGGTAGCAAATTTAAAAAAAATAATTTAAAGATTTACAAAGTCGGTAGCACATGTACACAGAAGTACATTTCTCAAACATGCATATTGCCTAGGTTATATATACCCAGTAAATAGCATGCAATAGTAAAGAAAAATAAGTCTACACCCTTACATGTGTTTTAGTACCTGTATTTCATTACTTAACACGTTACATAAATCTAGCACGATAAATGCACAGCACAAATATAAAGATCTCAACGCCTACAGTTAAAGTTATATTGAAAGATACTCAGAGATTGATAATATACTGACTATTAGGCGTTGAAAATTAATTAGGTACTTACAATATTTTTAACAAGTTTTATTTAATTTAAGTAAATTTGTACCGTTCATGCTTTATTACATATAATAAAAAACCAATGTAAATACGACCAAGGTTGTTCCAAAGAACTCTAGTACTTGGTACCACCTTCTCTTTATCGTTCCCGAACAAAACGAACGGGGCAGAGATGTCATCCTATACTCTGTATATAGAATCGTGCCCACAGAATCGATTGATTCCACTGGTCTCTCCTATGTCGCGCTATAAAGATTTCAACCTTTTGCCTACCCACGCTTTTTCCAGTTCTTACATACCTGGGTCCTTTAAGAGAAGCGTGCGCAAGGATATTTCTGGGCCATCAACCTGAGGGTCGCTATCGGAGCCCTACTGACTATGATAGTGGCCCTCAATCATTGCGCCATTTTGCGTCCAACAGAACCCGATATTTTACATCGATATTATTAAGAGAATTATTTCTTAAATGCTTCAAATAAAAATTTATTATGAATTCACACCTAAACGCCTGTAGGACTAAATTAGCAATTTCGATTAAATTTGATGTAAAATATCGGTTATGACTGGCAATTTTGATGGACAAGCCATTTTGACATGTAAAATAAAGTTTCCAGTCTTATGAAATAAAGTATTGTTTATTCAAAATCCTGGCAGATAACGAGATGAAGCGGCACATTTACGTCTAATTTGTGTGAAGACAATAGGTGGTCGCAATTAGTGAAATGGCCACTGAGAACAAACGCGTTTCCAACAAAAGCGTGGAGGCTTCGGCTCAGACAAGGGCCCTCTTTCATTTCTTCCAAATGAGCAAACTACAGTTCGCTAGTAGGGATGATTTGTTGTTCGAGAATGAAGGGCGCACGAGTGTGCCATTGTGCTTTCCGCAGTCAGTTTGGTAAGCACTTGTGTTCTGTTGTTCTAATCAAGATTACGAGGGAGAGTTATTTGGATTTGTTATTGTTTCAATACTAAGTTATATTCTCGGGCGTTGTGTTTTTATTGTACCTACTTCATTTAAGAGTCCTTGTTTTGTTGTGGAATTATTTATATGTTAAAATACAATTTTGACATTCTTATATGGGTTTTGAGACAATTTTAGAAGGTTAAATATCACATTTAGAAAGTTATATTGATATTATTATTTTCAGTCCTTAAAATAGATGTTCAAATTTAATCAATTTTTGCGACTACTCTCGATATAGAATATAACTTACTTTTAAAGACGTTTCCGATATTGCAACGCCTGTTGAAGTGACTGGAACGTGTTTGAAACAAGGTTTAAAAACACATAACCAATAGTTTATAAGATGATTTGTATTTGTGGATAAAAAATCTATTATCAAATTATATTAGCATCTATCCAGAGCCGGCAATTCCACATAAAGCCGTGTAGTAAACTGCCTAAATACCAACATATTTCACCAAATACATTTCACAAAAAAAATAAACGTAATGTACCTATTTTACCTATTATAATATATATAATTTACCTATTTTTTTTTCAATAACTTACCTGATAGTTTAAAAATACTAATATATTGTAATGCAAAAAAAAAAACGTGTGTGTGTCCCAGAGTACACAGGTAAGAAGTGAAATTTCTATACGTACGACTTTTTTTTTTAAAGTATAACATTTCTCTCAACGTCGATAAAGAAGTTTCACTTCAACACATAGTTATAATTTTGAACAACTTTAAATAATGTTAATAAAATGGAATCTACAGAACAGCTAAGCTAGAAATGTAAATCATTTGAAGTAAAAGCAATTGGCAGTGTTATAAATCAGACAAGTTAGACGTGCATACAATTTATTTAACAAGTCTGTAAGTTAAGTTAGCAAAGCATTATTATTCCCCCTGGCTGGGCCTGAGCCACGCTCGATAACAGAAAACGGGGTTTAGTTACAAATTGGCTACACTACAGTACTACCACTGTGTGTTTAGAACTTGCAAGTGTGTGCATGGAAATTATTTACATAATTGGTGTACGTTCATGATCGTAAATGTTCTTTGAAATCGTTTACAGTTTTGGCAATACGACTATGGGTGGAATTGCATTGCCTTTGGGTAATCGACAATTTTTAAACACAGTATGAAAGACCAAATTACCTGTATTTCTGACAAACTATTTGTATTTTTAGGGGTCCGTACTCAAAGGGTAACAATGGGACCTTATAACTAAGACTCCTCCAAACCGTCTATATCTCATGAACCGTGATAGCTCTATTAACGCGTAATATTTATGTTGCAGCTATAACATCAAATACTAAAGATAGAATAAATAAATTTTTAAGTGCGTCTCCCATGCAACAAACGTGACTTTATTGCCATTTTATACTTGATATTAATAACACATAACAGTATATTATAAAAATAAGTTATAATATACTGTCTCATCTTGTATGGCACGGAACCCTTTGTGCGCGAGTCCTACTCGCACTTTTCCAGTTTTTAGTTTTTTTTTGTCTTAGTATTTACTGTATTAATTATACAAATGCGCCATCTATATACATTTCTTTGTAAAATAATACTTTTCGTAATGGTCTTTATTAGACAATTATATATCTTTCACAAAATAATCGGTGTCTCTCCCAACTACCTGAGTCTTGGCAATATTTTCGAATACGCTGTAAATACCAGTGATGACTGAGAAAGCTTTCGTAATAATGAGTTCACTCTGCTAATGTCGCTTTCTATGGAAACGCACAACAACGAATCATTCTAGAATTGTATTATAATTTCCTAAAACACACATAATGGGGAAACCTAATGGCATTAACCTCATCCCCAGTTTATTTAAAATCAATACACTTGTAGTCATTATGATTCATAAGTACCTACCGTCGTTAGTATCACAATATTTGCTTAATGGCATTTTTAGTCACGGTCTTAAAGTGACCGGCTCGATTTAAAATAATAACTGTTCTTCTCAGTTACTTATTTTGAGAAGAATATACATACATATTGTCACGCCTTTATCCCTGAAGGGGTAGGAAGAGACATACTATACGCCTACATGTCACCGTATGCATTTGTCCCACGTAACAGGTAGCCTATTGCCGTGTTGAAAATGGACAGGTGCAGGTTGTGGCAATTTGTTATTAAAATCAATGTGATTTTCTAGCCGCCCTTATCGCCTACAACTTGGCTTAACGACTGTGTCATATGACTGGCTGGGTACCAACGGCTTAACGTGCCTTCCGAAACAAGGTAACGCTTGTAAATCTAAATGCCACAAAGCGCTGTCACCCATCAGAGGACCAGCCTTAGCGAAAGTTGCTTATCGCTGTGATCGTTTATAGAAAAACGTGTGTATTGTACTATATTCTTTACTGTGTCTAAATGTGTTATTTATTTATTTCTTATTTGTATTAAGTATTATTGTTTTACAGGTACCTAAATAGTGTAAAATCAGCCACGATATCGCATTAGGTGACCTATAATGACAGGGTTGGAGTAATAAATAAAAAATAAATAAAAAAACATTGATATAGTGGGGTTTCGATCGCTATACAGCGTTGTACACGAAGTCCTATCTATGCTTCAAAAATGATTGAGCGAGGTCTTATTGGCAGTAGTGTTTAGCAGATTTGATTTAAAACCTCCTAATAACAATATGTAGGGTAAGGACTAGTACAAAATTGCCTGGACAGTTGTAAATAAATAAAATTAAAACGTGGATGTCCCTGATAACCTAAATTAACACATAGACAATTTTTATCCCGGAAACTGGTTCTTATGGGAAATGAGTTTCATGTATTTAGAGCCTGGGTTTCACTGATACTTAACTGTTAAGAGCACTAATTGAATCGGGCGTTACATGGCGGAAATCCATCGTAGAACGATAATAAAGGAGGGGAGTTGTAACGGAAGAATGACGAACTGAACTCCTCAAAGAATGGGATGTAGGATAGAAATAAAGAAACCTAACCCTCCAGGTTGTCAAAATTTTGCAATAATCCGCTTTACAAGGTGATATCTTCAAGACTGCTTGGCAGTTTCGCTGTCAACCATTGTGTAGTAGGATCCTCCTCCCCTCCTTTAATTTTGTTTAGAGCAGCTGTCTGCTTTTGATTTTCGGCATTGCTGTCGGATCCAACTGGGTTAAATAATGATAGTCTTGTTTTATTGTAAACAATCAAAATGTTTCATCTTAGTCTGATAACAAAGGCGTATAGTTTCAAACGAAATCAGGACAATGAACGTGTTCAACGTCATCAACCCGTTATCTATCTGGTTTATCTCAGTTTGATAATAGAACAGGCAGTGTGGTAACGAATTTCAATCAGAAATTGTTATTGGAATTGATCTGATTACTGCTGCCAAGTCTGAATAACCAGATGGTACCGTTGATTAATTTAATGCAGAATACCTTGAGTATTTCAAGCGCTTGAGGCCCTGCTGACTCAGTTTTTTGTAAACGATCACTTCGTAAAGGAAAGGTACGTTAAGCCGTTGGTCCCGGTTGCTAGTAACATGGCAGTCGTTAAGTCAAGTCAAAGGCCTTATGTGCGGTTTAAAAAAATCAACTGCAGGTAGCCACAACCTACCTCTGTCTATTCCAAAACGACAATGGGCTCACCATCTATTACTTGGTACAAGAATACACACGGTGAAATGTGGGCGTATAATATGGCTCTGCCACCCCTTCGAAGATAAAATAAATGTAAAATATATTGAAATACTCTGTGTTCGTTTCGTTTGCATTTGAAAAAGCTGATAATAAAATATGAGTATTTGATAATCATATCAATTTTTTTCCGTCCTCTTTAATAGAGACGAGTGACACATTGGATTATGGTATACAACTTGAACAGGAAATCAATTTACGTGGGAATTTGGACGTATAAAGTGGATAATAGCTTGGGTCTGGTAAGGTTACAATATTTCCACAGAATTATTCTGCAAGGACCTATACTACCGAGTCAGGCAAAAATACTTCTAAGGAACCTGTGGTGTATTTCTGGTTGAATAGCAACCAAAGTAAAAAGCTACATAGCACCTTAAGTGCGTAATCCTCTTTGACTTAGCCGAGACCCATCGACGAAGTGAATTATGATTATAACATTAGTGAACATTGTATGCCTAAGCGGCTGGACATTGCTGAATTCAGTAATTGTAAAACAACCTATTTAACTATGAATTTTTAATGAAGTGAAAAAAGACAATTCGATTCGAGACGGGGATTGAAACCGTGCCCTTTGCCTAACCAGGGCAATGTTCTAGCCTCTGAACTACCCGAACCGTATCGAATCAAGGTGAAATTCTTTACCATATTTTAATCGTCATTTAAGAGTGTTTCCACAATAAATAAATAAATTGAAATTGAAATCAAAGAAAATTGGAGTCGAATCGTATAAATCCAAGGGTGTCATTTTCCGACTTGTTGGTTCGAAGACCCTGCTACTAACACGGAAAAGGGCCTTAGGACTTTCGCTCATTGAGGGACGTTGTAGCCCTTACAAGAAAAGGGGCACGCGCAGAAACACAAAATGCGCTAATGGTACACTGCACCTGTAGGTTTTTCAAATTTGAGAGGTCACAATGGCACCACCAATCTGGTGGAAAGCGAAGACGATGACCTGTAATTAATAACCGTTATCATAACCAGCATGGCTCCCAAAACGGCACTTAGGTCTAGCCAACGGCCGCTGACTATGAGCATAACTCGAGTATTACTTGGGGGTTTTGGGGCACATTCAGAGTGACTGAACCGTGGTTCGTTGATCAGAAGGTGCACCAAGACCAGGCGAGGTCGACTTGGGTCCCATAGACGTTGCTAGAGTTCCTTACACCTTCGTAAATCACGAAGTACTGAGAATTTCCCGTAAAGCATGGAAGTACATTGTACGCTCAGATTTTAGTGTCAAAGTTGAAGAATAACAAAATGATGCCTTGATTCAGAAAATATCAGACTTTCTCATATTCAAACTAAGTGCTACACAAGTCGTGACGTAAAGTGCTTGATGTTCGTTAGAGCAATATACGTACATAAGTATATGAGTTCACATAGGAATAAATCTAGATTGTTCAGAGTATTAGTACGTGACTGCGAGCGCTCAGATGTGTCACAAAAGTGTCTTTTAATATTAAAAACGTGGTTGCCTCGTAGTGAAACATTACTCAGTAGAGATAAAGTACGCAAGCAAGATATTGGATTTTTTAAATAAATATCTATACCAATATTATAAAGTCAATGATCAATGATCATTTTTTTTTTGGTTGACTGCACTAATCTGAGGAAATACTTGTTCCAATTGAAAACTCTTTTTGAGGAAACCATATATCGAGGAAACGCAACCATCCAGTACAGTGGAGTAATAATCATAATGTCAGCAAATCCAGTGACGCTGAATATCATACTAAGAGATCGACTCTACGCATGATCTTTGGCAAGACGAGTAGGTAAGGATACCACCTGGTGGCTAAGCTTAGGCTTAAACTTAAGAAATCGAGAGCTTCAGACATGCTCGAAGTGACGTCACAATCCTTCGGTAGTGTACTCAAAACAAGCTGTGGTACATAGCAAAAGTAGGACCAACAGAAATCAATTAACCATAGCATATCACATCTCCATAAAGACAATATATTAATATCGCTAAATCATATCCAAAGACTTACAGATTTATTACTTGCGTCGCCGCGATCGGTTCGTTGGCCGGAAACCGCTTTGCAATAAATATTCAATTATATCGTGTGTATCGAATTGATTCCAGGAATGAGTATACACCCACTGAATTTCCGATCGCTCGCTACAAATCTAATCAGCTTTTATAACTGACCTACAACAATTTTCCTGATATCAATGGAATTTATAAGGAAAATTGGGAGGAAAACGTTTATTTGTAAACAATTAACTCATTTATGAAAGAGAAATGACCTGCGGGAGATTGTACGACCCGTTCTTATGGTATGGTGATTTTCATGAAGCGTCTGAGGAAAGAATCTTCATACTAGTATATCATAGTTTAGACTCATCAGGATGATATCAGCAAAGCTAGAAGTTGAATATATGCAGCAAAGTGTTAACTTTTGTATGGAACATTTTCAGCTTACTGCAACTTCAATACCGAATTTAAAACAGAAGCGCAGTTTTGGGCAGCAACAAAGCCAAAAATTTTAATCCCAAGTATAGCTGCTCCTAGCAGCTAAATAAAAAGTTGACTCCTTGCTTCAAATCAAAGAATAATTCGGTATTGAAATGCATTGGATCAATATTAATTTAATTATTTTCGAATTTCGACCAGTTTGCGTTCAGTAATTCACTTAAAACCGCTATCAAACCATACCTAGCTTGCCATAGTAAATGACACACTCGATGTTCTGATTGAATTGTTTACTTACGGCCGCAGTTCGTTTGTATAACTAACGTGATTCGTATTCATTAATGTTTCACGTGCATGTAGATTGTATACAGTGTGTAGTATTTTTGTATACATTAGTCACAGTATACTTACTTGAACTTACTATGTAATTCGTTTCTCTTCATTTGTACCAGTACATTTGCACTGAAAGTAAAGTGTATTTCTGTAAGTCAAATACTCCTTGCCTTATTTGAATTCACCTTTACTAGATCAATCGCTGTGGCAAATAGGGGGAGCGCAAACAACAGATAGTAACTGGTACTTGCCACTTACGCGCTCACTCCATAGCCTGTACAGCAAAGAGGGTGTAAAGGGCTCTACCAAGATCTCTGGTACCTAAGCGACTATTCCTGCTAGCGGTGTACCTACTGATCAACGGACGTAAGGGTTAGTAAGGGTCGTAAGCGTTAGGGTGTAAGGGGCCCCACCAAGATCTTCGGGGCCCAAGTCAACCTCCCGTGCTAGTGCGTGCACCTGCTGATTAACGGACGAGGCTCTGGCGCTGGCTTTCCCCTCTGGGGTTGGGAGGTCTGAGGGCGTCGCTCCCATAAAAGCCACCCGCCGAAACAAAATGGTAAAGTATAATAGGAAAGCTGCTAGGGATAGGGCGCCGCCGCAAAACGGCGCGCAGGAGCCCCGCCCGACTCCTGTGGCAAGTGGGCTAGGGCTGCCGTGTGTCGGGCCAGCACGGCTAATGAAGTTAGCCCCAACCTGAATCCGCTTCGCATCTTGGAACATTGGCACGCTGACTGGGCGTGCGGTAGAGTTGGCCAAAGTACTCTCCAGGCGGAGGGTGGATGTGGCGTTCCTGCAGGAGACTCGGTGGAAGGGCAACAGAGCCCGGCCCTTGCAGAACGGCTACAAGCTGTATTACACGGGTGCGCCTGGTGGGGAGAACGGGGTGGCCGTTGTGCTCACCGAGGGGCTGCAGAGTGGCATCTTGGAGGTGAAACGCTGTAGCGACCGGCTTATGATCGTGAGGGTGCTTATCGATGGGATTATTACCCACCTGATAAGTGCCTACGCGCCACAGGCCGGTTGTAGCGACGCCGATAAGATGTCGTTTTGGGGTCAACTCGAGGGAGTGCTTCAGAGCATTCCGTTGTCACAGGGAATCGTTTTAGGCGGCGACCTAAACGGTCATGTGGGTGAGAGGTGTGAGGAGTTTGAGCGTGTTCATGGTGGTTTTGGATACGGCACCCGCAACGCTGAAGGAGAAACTATCCTCAGAACGTGTGCGGCTGCCGATCTGGCCATTGTGAACACGTATTTCAAAAAGAAATCCGAACATCTCATCACCTACAAGAGCGGGAGGCGTACAACTCAGATCGATTTCCTACTCACTAGGCGACACAGCATCGGCAAGGTGGCCAACTGCAAGGTCATACCCGGTGAGAGTCTTACTGCACAACACCGTCTCCTTGTCATGGACCTCTGCGTGAAGCCCAAAGGCAAACGCATCGAGCGGTGCCAGCGCCGCATCAGATGGTGGCTGCTTGATGAAACTAGGTCCCAGGAGTTCGTCTCAGCTGTCGGTGACAAGTGCACCGACACTAAAGGCGAACCAGTTCAAGATTACTGGGACAAAGTTCGGGCGGCCATCCTTGGAGCGGCGAACGTGGGAAAATGTAACAAGGAAACTTGGTGGTGGAACGACGCAGTCCAGAGGGAGACTAGGGAGAAGAAAGCCCTCTTTAAAAAGTGGCAAGCGACCGGATCTCCTGAAGACCGCGACGCGTACAGGGCTGCCAAGCGCGCCACAAAGAGAACTGTAGCCAGAGCCAGACGTGACCACTTACAACCTCTATATGATAAGCTGGAATCGTCTGAGGGGCAGAAGCTCATCTATAAGCTGGCGCGCTCCAGGGTCAAAGCGGCACAGGATATATCCAAGTGTCGCTGTGTAAAAGACCCTGAGGGCAACCTGTTAAGCAAAGACCTCGCGGTAAAGGAGAGATGGCGCTCGTACTTCCACGAGCTGCTTAATAAACAGCACAAAGAGGTGCAGCCTCCGGACCTCCCTCCGAATCAGGGACTAGTGCCACCGGTAACGCCTGGAGAAGTCCTGACTGCGCTTTGCCGCTGTCGGACCCGCTGGAGTCCCCATCGAAGCCTGGAAGGCGATGGGTCCTCGCGGTGTGGGCATCTAAGTAAACCTTTTTAACCGCATACTCCTCAGCGGGCAGATCCCAAACCAATGGAGACTGAGTATTATTACTCCAGTCTTCAAAGGTAAGGGGTCAATGCAGGAGTGCGGGAGCTACCGCGGTATTAAGGTGATGTCCCACACCATGAAGATCTTCGAGAGGATTATAGACTCTCGGATCCGGCAGGAGTGCACTCTCTCGGAGTGTCAATATGGGTTTCGCCCTGGTTATGGGACCTCGGACCCGGTTTTTGCCCTGAGGGTTGTCGCAGAGAAATACAGGTCGAAGAACACGCCTCTGCACTGTTTGTTTCTAGACATGCAGAAGGCCTTCGACTGTGTTCCTCGTGCGATGATCTGGTGGGCACTGCGGTCCAAAGGGGTTCCAGAGGTCTATATTGACACTATCCGGGACATGTACTGTGACTCCGATTCAATGGTTCGGACTGCTGATGGCGACACGAAACCCTTCCCCATCACCGTCGGGGTACACCAGGGTTCGGTCCTTAGTCCGCTTCTGTTCAGTGTAATATTAGACGAATTGTCGGACAGCATCAGAAACCCACATGAGCAGCCTCCATGGTTGGGATCATACCTGGGATCTGTTTTTCACACGTCCAGTGACATCGATTGCGATGTCGCAAATTGCGGGAGATGACCGGTGTCAAAATGCCGATCCGGTTGAAGGGACAGGTCTACAAAACCATTATTAGACCTGTCCTTTTACATGGCAGTGAGACGTGGCCGATATTGGAGCGACACAAGCAGGAGCTGCGTGTCACGGAAATGAAGATGCTGCGGTGGATGTGTGGGGTCACGCGAATGGACCGCGTGAGAAACTCTCGCATCCGCGGCAGACTTCACGTCCGTGACATTGCAGACAAGTTGCAAGAGTGTCGCCTTCGTTGGTATGGTCACGTCTTGCGGCAACCGCCGGGCTACGTAGGTAACAAATGTCTGGCCATGTCAGCCCCGCCGGGTCCCGGTAAGAGGGAAAGACCCAAGAAGTGCTGGCTTGACGTCGTAAGGGATGACATGCGTGCCAATGGTCTCACTACAGGGGATGGGAAAGTGGGAAAGAGGGAAGTGGAGGAGAAAATGTAGGAAAGCGGACCCCGGGCGTCGCGAGACGCAACTGGGACAGACGCTCGGATGATGATGATGACTAAGACCTTTTAGTCAAATCTTATTTATTACGTTTTATTCAATCTTATTATCTAAAATGTCCTCTACTTTGGAGTCAAGTATAGTCTTAATTCAAAGTCAGTCGTACCCCATTAACGTGGTAGTAGCGTTAATGAGACTTTCAGTGGAATTTGCGCGGCAAGACGTAAACTAGCACTCACTGTCTTTCGCTATAGCACGTTTACACCATTCCATATTCACACGTAAAACAAGGTTATAGCACTAGTTTTAAGAAATAATAACTAGAACAGGCGTGTGCTATTCAAGAAGTTCCCGCGTAAACTCCAGTAAGGAGTCAGATCAGTTGGTACACGGAATGACTCTAACGATTATTTTTCACACGTTTATGACGCACCAACTACCTACATTTTAACTGAAACCATTATAGTCTATAATGACTTTATCGATCTGTGACTCACACACTCTCACATGACTCACTGCTACAATGGTGTTATGCATTGTCTAATGCTTCTTTTTAATTTTTTAATGCGTAATCTGAAGCGGACTCGGATGATGCGCCTGTTGCGGGCTAATAGCCACCTACATGCCTGGGGTCAAACACAACAGCATTAAATAATCTTCACTCTGTATCGACATGATATTATATTTGTCAGTAGTTAATACCTATAAGTTGTAAAGAGTACCGCCTAAGACCATTTTTAGGGTACCGTACCTCAAAAGGAAAAAAAACGTAGCGTTGTGGTACCAAGCTGAAATTTACATCAAATACTCATTGAAGTCTACTGTTTCTTGAAGCTGCGAATAAATCAAACTTCTATGCTAACGCAATCAAAAGGTACAGCCGTTTATGCCGCATATTTCCGAAATTTTTCGACACTTGCAAGGGAATTAAAACCTACTGGGAACTTCCCGTGAACTTAGAATCTTGGAATGTGGTACGAAGCAACGTCTTATAAAGAACTAAAAAGAAAAAACTTGCAGAGGTGTCCTCAGAAATTTTCGACACAGTCGACCCTCGCAAGGGAATCAAAACCTACAGGGTACTTACCGCAAACTGAAAATCTTAGAAAGAAACGTCTTTTCTTTCAAGCACAAATAAAGTATAGATTCCAAAATATAAAAAAAAGTTGACAATTACGGGGTGTCCCCCATATATACATGGAAACACAAATTAACATAGACCTCTGAATTGTATGGGCGCTCTTACAATTATATATACTTTGACTGCTCTATAAACTTGAAAATATCTTCACGCGGCATCAGATAAATACAGGAAATAGCATTTGGCACCTTAACTGATATTATATTTATGGGAAGAAAGTAAATCCCATCCCAATCTCGATCAATACAAACAATTTCCTCAAAGCCCTTTATGCTGAAAGTTACTCGAGTCGACACACTCGAATAATGGCTCAGTAATTCGTTTTTGATGTCTGTCGCGTAATATACGGCGGGTTAATCAAAATATATTGCGGGCTCCTTTATATCGTTCCATAGCATCGTCCCATTGTGCCACTTGCCTTCTGCCACTTGGCACTTGGTTTTTGGTGACGCTTAATGACACGTGCGTATCTCTGACGAGTTTAATAGCTTGCTCGCAGTTTTTTTAAATCCGTTTTTTAATTCCATTCGAGAACGAGTACGTGAGTATTTTAACATTTCTTATTTTATTTATTTGAAACATAATATACTAGAGCTCCGCGGCTGCACCCTTGACATACTTCGGACCCCGTGGCACCCATATTTTCCCGTCGTTCATTAATTGTACAATAATCTATGCCAATTTTACCGATTGGTTGATATTTATCATTACTGCTCTGTATGCCTGGGTAGTATTGAAATATAAAATGGGCAATTCAACACAAAAATAATATTTCAATTCGAACCTGTGGTTTCTGAAGTATTACTATAAGTTTGTTAAAAAAATGTCTAGATCCTAAGGTTTCTAGTAACCAGTGTTGTGAAAAAAATGTGTCACAAATATTTATTAACCGAGGACGGCTACGTTCGGATCATGCAATTCGCGTGTTCTGAGGCAAATCCAGTTTTCCGACTGTTTTTGTTAGTTATAAATTGAGATTGATTAACTACGGAACATTGCACTTAGTCCGACATCAATTTACCTTTTTTAAAGCTGTACAAAATGGAACCCAATTTTATTGCAAGATTTCTACAATAAACGAGCAAATCAAAACTTTATAGACCGTTAAACGCAACCTTTAAAAGTGGAAAGTCTGCGTTAAATTTAATTGCACGTCGCTAAAATTTTATATCTGTATAGTAACAATCTAATTACCTTAAAATTTTCAATGTAAATCGGGTAGGTACTTTTATATTTTTTTGGAAATAAAATGATATCTTGAAGAGAATTAATTGCAGTTTAACGGGACACGCACCAGACACGTGTAAGTTTTAATTTAATTACAAGTTATACTATGTATATATCAATCGTTGGTGGAGATCTCTCGTAACCTGTAGCAGTGTGTTGTGTTCGCAATTCGTGGCCTATGCTCGGCCGTTCCCTCCTGTTGTCTCACTTACTAAATAGCGCCACCACAGCTATTTTCGCGCACACGTAACGATTGATGCAGGTGGCGCCACGCGGCTTCAACCCGAACGTTTTGACAAGCGGCTAAGATGGCCGCGTGAACACGCGATCTGCCACGCTGAACTCGCTACGTCATACGCGAAGTTATTACTCAACTCCGGTATACCGAACTATGTTTTAGTGCTTTATCGGACTTTCTTACGCAGATATTTCGTATTTGTAAACGATCGAAATGGCACTTCACCTCGAGACAGCATTGCAACGCAAGTTAAACTTCAAGATGACCACGGTAAGTGTATGCCGCCCGCCTCGCGTATCGATCCGAGCCCTCGTGGTCGAAACATATGGTGCTGCTACGAGAGCGTAGCACTTATATTTACCTACGAACTACGTCACAAGAAGCCTGACAAAGTTTCAGGCTGATTGTTAAAACAAAAATTTTTTTTATAATATAATCATTGTTATGTTATAAAGTTATTGGTACTATATTGTTGTACATTACTGTACGTAAGTAAATAAACACACTTGTAGAGGCGCTACGCCGACGTTTGTACTTATGGAGTAAATACAATTCCGTGTATTCGAACGTAAAATTTCGGAGTATTTCTAAATATAGCCAGACGTAAACAAACCGTTTATAGTCAATGTAATAGGTACAAATGTTAAGCTATGTACGTATTACGAATTTGTACCGGTGAATGTTTTTGACCGGCGGCGGCCTGTAATACGTTTTCGATATTTACTTTTGAAATTGTTTTAGAAAAGTCTTTTGTTCTACAAAGTTTGTATTATAATACCAAGGGCAATTATGATTATGAAAAATTTCACAATGGATTCGTTAATTTATAGTGTATTTGATCGCCTTACTGTGCTACATTATGTATTTAGCTAACTATCTTGACTTATATGCTTATGTCCCCTACATAAACAGGTGTTCATATCGCCTCACCAACTCGTTTGGTCTAGAGCTTTGCTCATGTTCAGGTAAAAGCCCAGATCTTTTCGGTTGCCTTTGCTTCATCAGTGACAGTTCGCCGCCATGTTTATTTTGGACGACCACAATTGCATCCTTGGGAATTTCCGTTAGGGCATTCTTTTGGTATGGTTTAGAAGGTATGTGAATTTGCAGACGCGATCCATAGCTTCGTGCCGATGGTGATTGGGTATCGTAGACAGTCTTTCTAGAGTTGACTTTGATACCTGCTTTTGCTAACACCTTTCGTAGGTTGTCCAATTTAGACTTAATAGCTATGTGTGTGTGTGTGTGTGTGTGTGTGTGAGGCACATGTCATCGGCATAGTCTCTATGTCAGTGACAAGCTGATGTCCATGGCTTCAATATTTTTCAATAGTTTTCCCGCTCTCGTTTTCTACAGAAAGGTGCTCCCGGTATAAAAAGCCTGTGTGTTAATCCAGGGTATCAGAAATCTGCATACATTGATTCATCCAAATTGGTTTAGGGGTTAAAGCGTGATTGAGTTACAAATATTCAAACATCTACACAAACTTTCACATTGACCTTTAATATTAAGTAGGATATCAGATTCTGAGCCGCAACTATTTCTGCCCATGGTAAAGAATAGGGGCAAATGAATGAATTACATCACAATAAATAAATATTGTGGAAAACTTTTTACACATCTAGCCCAAACTAAGCAATAAGCTTGTACTATGGGATTTAGAATCTAGAAAACACCCAAACTTCGAAACCAACAATTGTGGATCACACAATATTTGTTCAAACCCCGGAATCAAACCTCATGCGCATCAGTCACTTACACTACGCCACCGAAGCAGTCAAATCAGTCAGTCGAGAACAATCAATATGTAATCTTTGCAGATTTATTCGATATGGCCAACCAATTGCCACTTGAACGTAAGTGTAAGTTATGTGTCGGTGAATCACAAGAGCATCAGTAACTCTGAGTTAACAGTAATTCTGAGCTAGGTATTTCAAATACTTCAATACATTTTCCTAACTGTCTACAACACTGCTAAATTCTTCTACTCGACTATTCAGTAGTAGAGCAAGCTACGAGTATCCTTGTCGCATGGCACTGAGGCCGAATATTCATAGAGTGACTGCGATAGTTTCTTCAAATACATTAATTTTCTTTCTGGCCATATATCCAATCAAGCTGTGGTTAATTGACACCATTCAAAGGAAACATCTTATGACTTATGACAAAATAAGAACTCTCCATCATTAGTTCTTTCTCAGTCTATCAAAATATACCGGTTCGTTAGGCACCTACATAGTAGCTTTACGGCATGGTAGTACTTAAAAACATACATACATACATACATATCGTCACGCCTGTCTCCCATCGGGGTAGGCAGAGACTATGGCTTTCCACTTGCAACGATCCTGGCTTACAACTTTCGCTTCTTCCACTTTCATAAGTGTTTTCATACACACACCGGTTAAGGGTACTCTTGACCTGACCTTTTTCCAAAATGTCTTCTATTTGATTGACATATGTACGTCGAGGTCGCCCCTTACCAGTTTGCCCATTCACTCTCTTCTGATAAATCTGTTTCGTTAGTCTACTTTCATCCATCCTCTCCACGTGTCCGAACCATCTAAGCATACCTTTTTCTATCTTAGTCACTACTTCTTCTACCATACCGCAATGTTCCCTTATCACACTGTTCCTTTCTTTGTCCATCAATTTCACTCCAGCTATACTCAGCCGACTTCTCATTTCCACTGCATTAATTTTACTTCTATGCATCTTCTGCCACACCCAACTTTCACTGCCATACATGAGTGTAGGAACAAGTACTCTTCTATGCACAGCCAGTCTTGCCTTCTCAGACACGTTCTGACTGCTCATAAAGGCGTGCATGGCTCCATTCACTTGATTTCCAGTCAAAACTCTTCGTTCAATGTCACAATTACACTTTCCATCTCTCACAAATTTAGAACCTAAATATACAAATTAAAGTACTTAAAAAAATTTGCATTATTATTATGCATGCAATAACAGAGTGGTTCAACTAAGGTGTCTTACAGTAAAATAGCGACTTTTCAATGGTTCGATTTATTCCCAAAGGTAGGAAACTGTAAGTATACCTACTTAACCCTTAACTACTTACCTGGAGTCTCTCAGACTCTAGGTAGGATATTTTTGTTTATAACTCTATGTGTCTTGTCTTTGCCTTTCATACTTCTGTGTACCTTCGCGGCACTACTACCGCCCCGTTTGTCGAGGCCAAATGCGTGGGCGCTAATTTGGACGTTTCAATTTGATACCAGACACCATAATTTATTATTTTATATCCGTTCACAGTGCTGGAGTCTGATAGACTCCAGGTAGGTAGTTACGTTACTGAAATTAAAGGTAGGTAGTCAAGGGTTAATATGATTATAAAATGTACAAGTAAAGAAAGCCTAGCTTACTATAATGGTATCAATGGTTAAATTGGTCATATTGGTCTCCCTTTTGATAAAAATATCAAACATCCAACTTTACATCATATAAATATTAATCGTGCTTAAGTTAACGTACTCTTATAATAAATGTAATTATGATAATTGTGATTTTGTTAATTTTGTGATAATTGTGATAATTATGTAATTGTGATTTAATTTAATTTGTAATATGGATTGATATCTGAATGAAAGATTTTTATTATTATTATTATGTCTCTTCTTTACACGGGTATCTTCTTTTTTTTTTCTCAAGAAGTTACCCGGACTTTTGATAGGCTTACATGGGGACATAGGTCAAACACGCCGAGGCCCTTTGAGAATTTTAATCTAATAGGGAATGGGACCCCCACTCCAGATAGTCCACGCCCGCCTTATGTAGAAGAACGGTAATGGATCACCTCCAATGGGAGTTAAACTATTGTAAAATGTGCTAACTATGAAATGGGCTATTGGGTTGGGGGTTAAATGGATCGGATGAATTAAGAGAGAGCTATTGATGAAAACGGCGTCTGCCATTTTAATATATTATTATTAAACTACTGGCAGACGGTGACTCGCCAACTCACTAGATGGGCCCCCTATACAATCACCATAGGCATGATAAGCCTGTAAGGCGACAGGGGGCAACACCGGTGTGAGCGGCTTGGGGTGTCGAGCGGTGCGGCGCCGGTGTCACCTTCGCGGGACAGGCCCGGAGCGGGCTTCCCCGTAGTTATGCCCTTGAAAATGACACTTCCACCCGCGAGCATATAGCACTGGTTCCCTCCCTCTGACCGGCCAATTAAGGCAAGCCAGAGTTGAGATTTGCTGCACTCCCGGGAGTAGCACTCTCACTGTTCTCCCGTTAGGCCATTAAATCCTAACCGGTGCAGAAGGGCAACAAAACTCTGAGGAATCGGGACCGATGTGTAGCCACGCACATTCAGCTCGCCACAAGCTGCCCTGCGGATGGGAGCTTTTCAATAACTTACTGATACATTTTTTGTTGGTATCACAAAGTGGATAAATCAAAAAGCGAATATACTATGCCCTCTGGGGTTGCGTTAATCGTATAAAAGATAACGACTGTCCTCGAGAGGTTATTATTATTATTATTATAAAGAAAAAAATAATCAATAAAATCAAAATTCTAATCGGTACTAAGAAAGAAAGAAAGAAAACATGTTTAATTCCACATAGAAAAAATAAAATAAACATGGGTTTAGCTTCACTATAATGTAAAAAAATAAAAATAAATAAAAAAGAGAAAATAAAGTTTAAACAAAGATAATTAAATAATATCATCAACAATATCTGTAGTCTAAGACAATATGAAACCCAAATGACGTGTAACGAGTGACGAGGTGTGCATCACATCATCTACTACGCGGAATAAGGCCCTCTTTCAGTGATAAGCTGCCCCAGGAACAATTAAGTTGCTCCCATGACAGCACTGGTTTTCAAAGAAGACCTATTTAACCGATATAAAAAACCTAACCTATACCTAAAAGAATCATCATCGATTTTTAGGTAGTTTCTGAACACGTAAGCAAGCAAGCGCTTCGAGATTTAAATATTTTACGTGTATTCGTGTGTGTGTCTGTGTGTGTGAGTGTGTGTGTGTGTGAGTGTGTGTGTGTGTGTGTATGTACGTGCGGGGTGCTCTAAATTGTGTATTTCCAAATTCCATCAGCTAAGTCAAAAGCTATAATGGATAAAATACATCAAAAGCAATGAACTGGAACTATGCGTTAAATACCTTCGTCTATTCTATTGTAAGAATAAATAAACAAAACAAAAACAATTTTACTTTCGGCCACTGGCCCAAAGGTTTTAGTTACCAGGCCAAATAATAAAAAAAAAAAAACAATACCATCGGCCATTTTTCTTTTTCCATTATAATAACAAATAACAAGCTGCCGCTTGCCAATCGCTTTATTTATAATTCCTTTGTGAGCTAAAAACTAAACATCTCATCAAAATTAAAAAATATATATATATTTATATTCTGCTGGGATTTGTGGAGGAAGTGATTATGAGACTATATGTACGTTTAGCAAGACGACATCGGCAGACAGTCGGTGTGCATTATCGCAAGACTACTCTTATTTTAGTGTAATTTCGGTTGCATTCGGAGTTTCAACTATGTAATAATCAAAACTGGGCATTGTTATTTAAGGCACTACTAAATCCAGTCTTAAGTTCTGTTAAAATTGAAAACCCATGTTTTATGAAGCAATGTTAATTCCTTTACAATCCGTTTAACCAAGAATCTATGCCTTTACGAAGGTTCCATTGGACTTTTTTCTGCTTGCTCAAGAGATTTTTTACAAGACTCAATGTGGCAGAGTATCGAAACTAGGCGAAAGAAAGTTTAACCAGCGTTCCATATTCAAAATATTTAAAAGTTGAAAAAGTTTTTATGTAAGAAACGGCATTTATGGCCAGACTAGTTTATAGAGGCTGACAAGACTATCTATGATCAAATTTCCACAGTCGTCTCACACGCGCATACCTGCGTTCCGCATTACCTTTCAAAAGCAAAGCTGTTAAATAAAACATTAATCTCATCTAATAAGATGTTACCATTCGTCGAGGCTTTGCATTTACTTAGACGCATTTCGTTTTATTGCTTATCTCAATCCTTCAACAAACTCCGTACACGTAAAGGAGTGCAGCCATGTGGAAGGAAAAGGAAGGGTCTCAAAACAGTTCATATTGGTATATTTGTTAATAACGGGGCTAAACGCGGTTATTCCACATACCTTTGGTGCCTGACGTTTCGACCAGGTTGCACCGGCCGTGGTCACAGGCTGACTGGCTCAGCGGCGCACGCCCTCCGTCGTCGAGTACGCGTGGTAGAAGTTTCTCCATCCACCCGCACATCTTCGTTATTCTTGATGTTACTTTTTCTCCACGTACCGTCACACACTACACTCACGGTGTCCCTATTCTGTAAGCTAACCGACGCGCGCCTATTCTGATGTTTACCCGACTGTGCACAAAAGCGAGATTTTATGTTACTAATCACTGGATTCCACGCTCCTGATAATTTAAACCCCTCTTCCCGATTGAATGTTTCATGTTTTTTAATCTCAATCGCTTCACGTACAACTCTTGCATAATAGTGCCGTTCAGTAGAGAGGACTTGCGTGTGATGAAATTCAATCCAATGATTAGTGCCTGCTTCAAGTAAATGTTCTGCGATCGCGGATTAACTAGTGTTGCATTTCTTTACAGCTGCGATATGTTCCTTGACCCTTTCAGCTATAGTACGCTTCGTTTGGCCTATATACGAACTACCGCAGCTGCAATCCACCTTATAAACACCTGGGGTTTGTAACGGAACTACATCCTTTGGCGAACCCACGATGTTGTGAACCTTTATGCCGGGTGTATAAATTGTCTTTATCGAGTATTTCTTTAAGATGGAGCCGATCTTATCCGTTACCCCTTTGACATAAGGCATGTAGGCTGGCTGTCGGTTCACTTCTGGATGTTTGCGTCTGCTTGTCGGCTGCTTCATTTGTCCTTTTACCTGATACCCGTTGCTTTTTAGTACCTCCTGAACATGGTCCAGCTCTCGCTCTAAATGTTCCGGGTCACACAGATCGTAAGCTCTATTCTTGAGAGATGTCATAACGGACTGCAGGTGTCGGGGATGATGATGCGAGGTACCGTGTAAGTACCTATCCGTGTGAGTCGGTTTGCGGTACACACAGTGTGCCAAGGACCCATCCAATCTCACGGTCACTTTCACGTCTAAGAAGGACAACGACCTCTCCGACTCCAATTCAAATGTGAACCGCATCTTCGTCGCATCTGATAGTATGCAACGCGATAGTTTAAAAGGCAGTTCATATTGTACTAAATGACACTTATTTTAGCGAGGATACGAGTAGCATTAAGAGAAGGTGAATTGAGAAAAAAAGGACCATTTCATTTGATACTCACTACGGACACCTGATATATATTTTATTTATTTATTTATCTATCATACCTTATCCCCAAAGGGGTGGCAGAGGTATATTATAAGCCCATTTTTCACCACGCCTTTTTTATTTACTTCGTCTAATGACTTCCGATCTCTGTTTGATCGATATACACAGAAATTTCGTCAACCACGGATTGATATTGGTCTCTTAAAATTTAAAGAATGGTGCAAGTCTGATGGTTGTACTACACATACACGCTGCTTTATCTGGCCCATTGATAAGTTAATCCTTCACCATCAATCAATCATAGCACTGTAATAAATTAAAAAAAAAATGATCTTACGTTATTAATAAAGAAGACTTTTCCAGAAAACTATGCAGTAATGCATATTTATCTTTAATTTGCTTAACGTTTTGACTGGGTATGACATAACAAGTAGACTCTGTCTTTCATATCATACAACGCGCAAGTTTTAAAGTTTAAAATTTGAAGTCGATTAGCTGTCATCTAAACCGTATGATATTTAATTTGTACCTAGTTTTAAGAGTGAAATCACAAACATAATACAGACATAGGAGCCAAATCATAGCGTTGTGTAAAACTAAAAACGTCCCCCATTTTTTTAAGACTTAATAAAATCCGCATAGTTATATTCGTAGAGATTTCTAGTAAACTACATGAATCTACGAAAATAACAGTATTTTGTTATATTACTTTGTATTCAGTTGGGAATATTTATATTGTGAGCTGAGTAAACATTCAGACGAAGACATAAAATAAGTAGTGATCTTGTAACGCTCGCTCACAAATATTGTAGACACTACATCGAGCAATCTATAAAAAGCAATACTATTTTCGATTCTCCGATAATCGGGTTCAATCGGAATTCTTCAAAAGAAGAACATATAAAAGTAACTCTAATATTTCGTTATGAAACCCTATCTGGGTTTTGGTATTTCAAAAATACTAGAGTATCTCTTACTCCTGAAAAAGTATTGAACTTTAGAAAGTCATTGCTATGATTGTAAACTACTATGCGACTTACTAAGGGATGTTTACAATACTAGATCCGTTACACATTTTGTTGCTGAGTTACATTAAAAATCTTCTCGATTGATTTTTAGAATTAATCTATATCTATACTAATATATGAAGCTAAAAAATTTGATTGTTTGTTTGGTTGACCGCGCTAATCTCAGGAACTACTAGTGCGAATTGAAAAAATCTCTTTGAGTTGGATAGTCCATTTATCGAGGAAGGCTATATGCTATAAATCAACACGCTACTACGCAGTAGAGCGGAGCAGTAATCATAAATGTCAATAAATCGGGCAAATTTTCATACATTTCTGTAAAAGTAAAAGCGACGGGATCAAATGGATGCAACGGGGGTTCAAAGTACATCACGAGCGAAGTCGCGGGTGTCAGCTAGATTGTTATAAAAGTCAAAATAATACATATTTAACAGTATTAATGGAACATTTACCAGTGATTGTATATATAACATCCTAGTACGGCGTTTCTCTGTGGAAGCCGATTAGTTTGTTCGCGAGTCTCTTGGCTGCAGTACTTAGCCACTTGTTTGTTGTTCTTAATGAGCACTGCCAGCCAACTTTGGGCTGTTCTCGCCTCAATTAAAGCTAAAAACATGACCGAGTATCGTCGCTGCGATGCTCTTTTGACATTTCAACAATCTTGGTTCTTTCGTATCCTTTGAGTATTGCATTTTTTTTTATGTATATTCAAGTAGCTGTTATGCTCGAATTGATGTAAGATTCGATGGAAGTCGCTAGTGACAATGTTTAAGTGAAAATGCCAGGGAACAAGAATAAATACTTAAATTGAAAAAAAAACATGGTAGAGTTTACTTCCTTGATTTGGAAATTGCGCTACACTATCATTTATTAAGTTGCAAGATTCCGAATTTGCGGATTTTGTAAAGGATTATTAGGACAACTGAATACCTATGCTTACTGATTAAGTGGCGTAAGTGGTGTAGAATGTAACTGCAGCGCTGAGGTCTCGGGTTTTATTCCTTAGTCGTAATAAATATTTGTAAACAAATGTTAGTTTCGGTCGTTTCATATATGTTATATAAATGTATTTAGAAATATGTCAATATGATTATTCGTTGTCTAGATTCCATAGTACAAGCTGAAACCTAAGTTTAAGCTAAAATAAAATAAATAAATATCCATCACGCCTTATCCCCGAAGGGGTGGCAGAGGCATATTATATGCCCACTTTTCACCGTATGGATTCCTGTCCCACGTAATAGGTGGTGAGCCCATTGCCGTGTTGAAATAGACAGACGCAGGTTGTGGCTACCTGCTGTTGAAATTTTCAAGCCCCCCATAAGGCCTTCAACCAGGCTTAACGACTGCCATTTTACTGGCAACCGGGACCAGCGGCTTAACGTGCCTTCCGAAGCACGGAAACGCTCGCAAATGTAAATGCCACAAAGTGGTCACCCATCCGAGGACCAGCCATAGTGAAAGTTGCGTAACTCAGTGATCGTTTACAGAACACTGAGACCGCGAGGCCACGAGCTTAAGCTAGACAGCGTGAAAAGTGTCCTATAATAATTATGAATTTTATTTATTTATTTGTCAACGGGATATTTTTAATCCAGGGTGTCAGCTACCATATCAAATTTTATCTACATCGATTTAGCCGTTTTAACAGGAACCTGTTGCCGGGACAAAAGGTCGCTCAAGAACCCATAGGCGACTGTTCATTCAGGGAGTTGGTTACCTTCATTACTCTATTAATTCAAAGATTACCTGTAAAAGATTTGGTACTTTGCGATCTTACGCCACCAATCTATATACCAGCAAATCTAATTAATGTGCTCAAATTTCATGATGGTAGAATAAAGAGAACTTACCCCGTTTTCGAAGTTTGTTGAAGAATAGACAGTACCTAATGAGAGCAGCAAATTGCGGACTGATTTATTCTCGGTCTTGTCTATTCACAACCAACATAAAACTACTAAACCAATGAAAGTTTCACCAATAAATAGAGTGACTCATAAGTAAGGTTAAACTATACAATTCGTTGCGGTTTTGTCGTACATTTGTTAAAATATGACGATATAATTGCCCAAAATGTTGGAAAAAGTTTAGTCTACTTAGCCTTTCATTGAAAACGCTGCCTATATGCCTATACCCTACCCTGAGATGTATAACAAAATAATGTACAACGATATTATTGAAGTGAAACTTCTTTATCGAAGTTGAGAGAAATTTTATAGCTGTAAAAAATCGTCATGTTTTTCGTTTACGGGCCGGGCCATGTTGTTTTGAAGTGAAACTTTTTTATCGACGTATGAGAAAAATATTATAGCTGTAAAAAAAATTCGTTAAGAAGTTTCACTTTTGACATCTTACCTGTGTACTCTGGTACACACACATATATTTCTTTTTAAGAGTGAATTGTTAATCCAGCTATGGTGATAATCTTGCTTAATTTTTTTTTAAGCAAGGTTTAATAAACCATGTGAAGTACGGGTACGGGAACTTCACCACGCGTGCCGAAGCAGCAAACATTTAGTAGTTAGTTTCCTTAGGCATAAAGCTTTTCATAATTCAATAAAAGTCTATATTCTAAAAAGAATTTTGCGTGTCACGGAAATGAAGATGCTGCGGTGGATGTGTGGGGTCACGCGGATGGACCGCGTGAGAAACTCTCGCATCCGCGGCAGCCTCACGTCCGTGACATTGCAGACAAGTTGCAAGAGTGTCGCCTTCGTTGGTATGGTCACGTCTTGCGGCAACCGCCGGGCTACGTAGGTAACAAATGTCTGGCCATGTCAGCTCCGCCGGGTCCCGGTAAGAGGGGAAGACCCAAGAAGTGCTGGCTTGACGTCGTAAGGGATGACATGCGTGCCAATGGTCTCACTACAGGGGATGCCGAAGACCGTGCGAAGTGGAGGAGAAAATGTAGGAAAGCGGACCCCGGGGGGCGCGAGACGCAACTGGGACAGACGCTCGGATGATGATGATGATGATTCTAAAAAGAATTTTGTAAAATTAATTTTATTTCTAGAAATTATGAGTCGCTTTTGTTCACTACCAACGTTTTAATTTGTCCTCCTTGTTAAATGAGACCAAATTTGACTAATTAACTGACGAAGCTTAATGTTAGAAAGATTCTATACGATTTCTCTTTGTTTACATGCAAAATCGAAGGTAATCAGGTCCATACCCACGCAGGATAAATGTTTGTGTAAGGAGCAAGATTGTTTGAATAGAAAAATTAAAGCGTATTTCCCAGCTGTTGTCTTTCAACATACACACTCCATTGGGTGTGTGACGTCACGTTAAATAAACAAAAAAAAACTACCATTCGAAATGCAAATGGGGCACTTCTTCTTCAAAAATCAAATTTGAATTTGGAACATGGGGTTAATTTCAATGTGACTGCTAAGAGCAGTGCTTTTCGAATTTCTGGATTGTTAAGACATGCTGTTCTACTAACATCTCAATCCCAAAAGATACTTATTTGCATGTATTAAACATAATAAAAAAATAAATATCCATCACGCCTTATCCCCGAAGGGGTGGCAGAGGCATATTATATGCCCACTTTTCACCGTGTGGATTCCTGTCCCACGTAATAGGTGGTGAGCCCATTGCCGTGTTGAAATAGACAGACGCAGGTTGTGGCTACCTGCTGTTGAATTTTTTTATGCCGCCAATAAGGCATTCAACCAGGCTCAATGACTGCCATTTAATGGCAACCGGGACCAACGGCTTAACGTGCCTTCCGAAGCACGGAAACGCTCGCAAATGTAAATGCCACAAAGTGGTCACCCATCCGACGACCAGCCATAGTGAAAGTTGCGTACCTCAGTGATCGCTTTACTGAACACTTAGACCGCGGGGCCACGAGCGCTTTGTGATGAAAACTGCATTAAAATCCGTTGAGTAGTTTATAAAATGTAAGCACACCGACAATGAGAGCGACATTATTTTATTCAATGTAAAGTTATTGTATGAAATTAATCATCTGGGAGCATGTACTTGTAACTACTTAAGAGCTGCGTAGTCATACATTTAGATAACACGTCTGCGATTAGTGAGCACATTGATCACTGAGAACTTCATTTGAGTTCAAGTTCACGCCACAAACAGACGTCTCATTTGTTCCGAGATTTGCTCTCAAGCACTCTTAATATAACTTTCAAGATCGCAAAGTGTAGATCAACTATGACTGAGGTCTTTGCCCTGATACACGTGTGAATAGCCACGACCACACCCGTTAACGGTAGTTGCCGCTCATAACTCTACATCTTGCGCCTAAATGGCTATTAAACGTGGACATACCGCGGTAAAAACAATATATTCTAATACTTAAAGACGTGTTGATGTGTATAAATGTAGTGTGACCCTCACAGAATCTCTTGGGCCCAAAATACATTACTTGCTGGCAATCCACCTGCTGATTAACAGACGAGGCGACGACATGGCACCCTTACGGGTTGGGAGGTCGCTCCCAACGGTGCGGAAAAAGTTAAACCGTAGCTCCTATCAGACAACAAAAATCCAGTTCCAAATCCTGGTAATTTAGAGCCTAGATTCCGCTTTTATGGAGGTTGCAAGCAACTGGGAATGCGCTAAGACGAAGAAGAAAAAGAAGACATATATACGTGTGAATGAAAATACCTGGTGACGCTGTTGTTGGAAGCGTCTGATCCCATAAATCCTAAGATGTATTGTTCCAGGGGTTTATTCGTAAGTTATCAGGACCATTTATGTCATGAAAAAGAATACTGACACCAGTAAAGTAACGTCGGACGAATTAATTATCTACAAAAAACATTACAATAATAGGTTCCACAGGACTGGTTTTACAAACTAATTTTCCTATTATTGTTGAATTGACGGATATCACTTTTTCTGTTTACACCTGATATCGTACGATTTCGTCAACTATTCTACACTGGTGGCGATTACCTAACTCACCGCATAATCTCTTATATAATCTAGTCCCTAGTCCGGAT
Organism: Thumatha senex; assembly: GCA_948477245.1. Classification (NCBI taxonomy): domain Eukaryota; kingdom Metazoa; phylum Arthropoda; class Insecta; order Lepidoptera; family Erebidae; genus Thumatha; species Thumatha senex. The sequence goes on from OX419735.1 coordinate 14,775,376, forward strand.
ATATCTTGACTTATTAAGCAGGTATATTTTAGTTATAGTACTGTCTAGTAAAGTAAAATTGGTTCTATTAGACGCGATTAATCTACTTTTTATATGGAAATCATATGCTTATATGCTCAACGGTTTCAACCGTTGGACACTTTGAACCTAATACCTCTTCAAGGTAAGAATTTTTAATAATTCCTTTTTAGCAAGTTTTACTTAGTGTCATTAATAAACAGTATAAACAACTACATATAGTCTTACAGTCTTGCTGTTTGAGCTGTATGTCTTAAAGACTATGTGGCTGTATTCACGCATTCCTTTTATATATAATATATATCGAAGATTATATTGACTTATGGGAGACTTTATAATTGTAAAGCTAAAAGGTAAACATGAGTTTCGTTTCCCATTTGAAGAGCAAACATCCATGTTTGTATAAGAGCTCCCTCCATGTTCTATAGACATATAAACGAGTTTCATAGTTGTAAAACGTTAAGCCGTTACAGAGTTTGACACAAATAACAGATTAAAATGGCAGTAATTAAAAAAAAAGCAATACCTACAATAGACTTTACTGTCGACAGAAAGTTATCAAAGCAAGCTTTTATCGTCGATGAAAATACTGGTATTACAAACGGGCGGTAAGCCTGGATGAGAAATCAAAATGATTACGTAGTTATTTTTGCAGAAGCGTATCGAAATCAACCTTTGTTATTTTTTTTTGAGCATTTAATATTATTTTTACGTCTCTGAGGTCATGAGTCTATTAAATAATAATAGGTGGCAACTAATCATACGGGCCGTTTGATTGAAAGTGGTTAAAGTTGCCTAAAGACATTTTTTTTGTTAATGCGGTGAATGCCGTTTACTCGACGTCATCGGGAACAGTGTGGGAGACTCCCGACCCATTACAGGCCGTCTACCTGCTTCCCAACCGGATCCCAGGGTAGGCCTGAGGGCAAGTCACAGTTCTCCGGCTAAGAAAATTTAACGAGCGGGGTTAGATGTGTGGCCTCGTACGGTCTCTCGGAGAAGTTTTATAAGCTGTGCCGATTTCAAGTTGCCTTTAAACGTCTCTCTGAGAATAGGGAGGGTAGAGAGTGGTCGAACAGGCACTAGAATGGTCATCTAAATTTTTGCGAAACCAATTTAGCTCGCTCCCGCACCCGCAGCTCCTTCCTGGCCGCCACCACCTAGCTGGCGAAAGAGGCGACGGCGACCCTACAGATTCGGACCCAACGTTGCCCATGAGGGAACCATGCACCTCTACACGGCGAGCGTATGCTCCATATCCACGCTGCCACTATGGCAGGGTAAAACTTTTTGTTGATGCAGCTGTAAAATTTATATTATTTCGAATCCAATGACTGTAATATTTTTGAAAGGTGACAAAAAATTGATATTTGTTTTAAAATTGCTCTAAAATGTTACATATCGTCGTATTATTAGGATTGGAATACTATTATCAAAACAATTTTCATATTATTTAGTTTTCTTCTAAGAATCCAAGCGCGTCTGAGAGTTTTGAACCCTCTTTACAATATGATTAATAATCTTTTTAATACGGCTTGTCTGACTGACTGAGTAATAATAGGAGTGACGGTCTACTCGTGTATGACCACGTCTGCTGTCATATTGCCGAAACGTCAAGAGATTACACTGCAATGTTTCAATAGCGTTTATAATACTCGAAAAAGACTAGAACGAAACCACAACGCATAATGGAATGCAGTCTTGTTTCACACCTTTACTTCTATAAAATAACAATATGCATATTAATATTTATAGCAGTATAAAGCAGGAGTATATTGCCAATTCCAATATAATAGTTTTACTATTGACTGCAATTCAGTATGCCCTTTCATATCTGCGAATCGAATCATTGCAGTCGCGCCGCACCAAACTTATTCTACAAAACATAAACAATTTTATTAAAGTTTTACCGACGTTACTGACGTTCATAATTTAATAATATTATTTCATTCAATATTTTACAACAGCGATGCATATAATATAGTTTTAAACTTAAATTAAAACAAATAGTTTTTTGTTTCCTTTTTGTTTTAATCTAAGGTTTTAAAGCATTCGTAACCCCGCTAGTTCCGTGCTGTATGCGACCAATGCGTTAATCTTATGTTATAGTCGGTCCTGAATTAGTTAAACGATGAGATTAAATGGGTGTCACAGGAGTTCGAAGTAGCCACTCAAACGTTCAAGCTGATAGTATAAAAGAAAAATACTACTTTTAAGACGAAACAGGAATATAACCTAGATAAGAAAAGTGTTTTTACATGAGCCTAAATTTTACCAGGCAAAAAAAAAAAAAAAAAAAATATCGTATGGGTTGCCAGTTGCCAAAGCCGAGAGAAGTGACTGTGTAATCAGTCAATGATCTTTTTGACATTGATCCCATAATCCCAATAGATAGGTATTATCGGACTTATCTGAAATCTAAACATAAAGTATGTACTACATAGTCTAAAACATAACTATCTCCTCATATCATACGATTACGGTTATCACGTCGGCAATATGTACGATTGTCCGATATGACGTCACAAGTGCTGTGGGGATAAGTGAAAAACAAAGTATACTAAAAATTTGCCTATAAATAGCGTTATTAAAATCCGATCGTGTTCGGCTATTGAACTGAGGGGCGCCTCAAGGAGACGCACCCACCTCGGTAATGACTTACAATGTTGCTGACAACTTGTAATCAGACTTTAGCATAAAAGTCTAGTACAGACGCTCAATGAAACTCAGTAATACGACTATTTTGTCTTTAATAATGCCTGATAAGTAGGGAAATTATTGTTTTTACCGCGATAAAGGAATCTTTCGCCTGAACATTCTTTCTTGAGAAAAACAAGATAATGGATTACAGTAAGCAACTTTGTAAGAAATAAACAAGGCAGAGAAGATGTACTACCTACCATAATATTTGTTGGTCCCCATTCCGAGACAGGCAAATTTTAATTTGTGTATGTATATACAATGCTCTTAACCAATTTTTATAAAATTTGGCGTTGATTGTACGAATTTTGTCGTCATTGAGGCGAAAATGGCGAGTGCTGCACCTTCGGTGTTGCAAACGTCCATAGGCTGCTGTGACCACTTTCCATCAGGTGGGCCGTACGCTTGTATCCCCCCTCAAAGGTATAAAAAAGGGAGTAGTTTGCTGTTACTTTATTTTTAGGCGATTAATTCGAATTTGTCGGAAACGTTCAATTATACTACACAAGCTGTGGTAAAATAGTTTTTAAAAACAGTATCTACTCAATTGTCGTAATAAGAGTTCACTGTCACACGTATATGTACGATGTATTGGGGCACATCATAATTACGGGCCCAATGTAATCTGTTTTGCGGGCAAGGTTCTAGCGCATTTACCCTTACAAGTTCGGAAGGTTCTATTGCAGTCGCTGAATACAATATCAAAATTTTAAAACCAAACCATAGATAACTGTAGGAATCGACAAAAAATAGATTGCATTTAAATCAATGGTATACATAATTTTGTGTATAACGGTTTAACTATTTTGCCGGGACGCCCGGCCATGGGAAAAGCATCTTGTGGTTTTAGTCGATAGCCGTCCGGCATGGCATCCACATGTAAAAAAGGGTATCTATGTAAATTATTAATATATTCTCTTGTAATTTATTTATTATTAATCAATTGCTTTCAAATCCTATCTTGGGTTTATTCACCGGGATCACTAGCAAAGATAAAGATAATACAATAGTAGATACCATACTTATTTTTACGGAAATAAACGCTGTTATGTCTGAATCGGTCTTTGACCACGCTGAAGCTGGTCGAAACATCAGGCAACAGTTTTTATTTATTCCACTTAGGTGGCAGATAAGCATAAAGCTCACCTGATGGAAAGTGGTCACCGTAGCCTATGGACGTTTGCAACATCGGAGGTGCAGCATTCGTGTTGTTGACCTTAGGTTTTATGTATGAAACATAACTTCGCTTATCCCCGTAAAGTTTCGATAAAAAATGTACCACAAACTGATGTGTCAATTTCTTTGTAATTTTTTATCTTTTTACTTTTACTGTTCTATTCTTTTTACTAATTCATAATGGATAATAAAAATCGGTGCAACTGTTCTTTAGAATGGTGTAACTAACGGGACTTTGTTTTATATAAATACATCTAATGTTATGTTTCATTGAATTAATTATTCACCTTGTTACTGCTGTGAACTTCCGATCCAACACAAGTCATGACAAAGCCCGCCATTTGTCATTATTTTAGCCTTTTATTCCTTGTTACCCGCCGTGAACAGAAAGACTATTAACTTCTGCATTCATTGGAAACAAAATAAATGTAAACCACAGACAGACGTACAAATGTAAACAAGTTATTAATTTTTTGCAGGTATATATTTCATGCTTCGACGTTTTTCATTATTTTCCTTTAAAATATCAATGGTAACAAATCCATTATAGAAAAAAGTTCCCGTCCCTATAGAGGTCCTAGTGCATTTTATTTTTAGGAAGTTTATATAACATGACCCTAAGGTAAGTTAGTAGTAGCAAAGTTAGGTAATTTTTTAAAGGAATTTAATAATTACCGATAATACATTCGATGTCACCCGTCGTCTTCGCGCCATTAACAATAAATATTTGACTCCTACATTCATTACTTTATACTTACTTCATAAATTGTGTTAGCAATGTTAACACAATTTATATGAATTTATTATGTATCAAAATAACAGAGTATTTATTTTGCTGTCAGACTTGTTAAACGGTAATGGATCAGAGAAAACCAGAACAATCACGAAATTATATGGCCTACTAGTTGACGCCTGAGGTTCCGCACGCGTGAAGTTTTCCCGTTCCCTTTTCCCACAGGAACTTGTTACTATTATTAGATTACATTTAGGCAAGCATTTGGGAAAAGAATTATATTGGATTGGATATTTTTACAAGCCCAAGCTATGATCTATACAGATAAATAAAATCGAAGTGTCGATTTGTAATTCCAAATTAACAGTCTTGTCTGTCCTGTTTGTTCCAGCTAATCTTCAAAACGGCTGAACCTATTTTAACGTGAATTGCACTGGCAGATAACTGATGTTATAAGAGATACATCCCCGTATTCCTACCGAAACGAGCAGTACGCGGATGAAACTGCGTTATACATAATGGTAAAGAACCCCTCGGGAGCGACTAACACTTGATCGTTTTTTTTTTGATCTTTTCCGATTTGGATTTTTAGTTTGTCCTCGAACTCCTTCACACTTTTTGATCAAATTTGACCCATAATACGACATATGGCCATAGACGGCTTGGAAAAAATAAAAACGAAAATCGGACATACCATGGAGGAATAATCGCCGAAAGGAAAATTCATCGACAAAAGAATTTGAAAAACGGCAAAAAGCTTCTCTCCATTTGGAGATTTTTACCGGGGACGGCAAGTGCACCTAGTTAATGTTTGTAACCTCATTACTTCCTCACTCATGAACTTATGTTTAAATGATCATAGCTATAACTGATTAAGCAATGAATTATTTGTAGCTAATTATGATAATAAATTTTGATCTCTAGTTATTGGTAGTTTAAAAAATCTATAAATAATTCGTTACACAAAATTGCCGTTGCTCAACCTAATTATTGTCATGAAGCTCCATTAAAAACAATTTTAGGATCATTATAATAATTGGACATCATTACATTAAAGTGATGGCTTTTCAAGTGGGGCACTTGTTCTACATCTTTTATTTATGTTTTACTAGTAACCCGCTCTGACTTCGTATGTCTGTAGGTCTTGTACATACAAACCTTCCACGTCAATTACTTCATCTATTAGTTAAAACGTGGTTAAAACCGAGTGTAATGGGTAATGTAAGATGTAGGACTATTACCAGGGGGGTGTCACTCCGAGAAAACTGCGTTTAGGTATATTCGGGCAGCGCACCGCTCGGAGCGGCGAATGACAGTGTGCTGCCGCTAGCACGACAGTCGTGCTCAAAATAAAACTCGGTACAAAAACTTCTCAAGTGACAACCCCGCGCGGGCTTCGCAGCTCGGTCATAAAACTCTAGCGCGCAAAGAAAACTAAACGTTCGCGCGCAGTTATAAGTTTCAATTTTGCTTGCAGGCGGCGAGTCTAGGTATATTTTAATACCTAAAACGAACTTTGGTAGGGAGTGATACTTCTGTACGTAGTACTGGTAGTACTATTACTTATTCAGTGCTAACACGTCACCACTTGGAAGATTTAGATCTATGGGACTGTTCTCTATGTAAGGCAGAGGAGCTGCTGTGCCGGCGGAACTGTTCACCACGTGCCGCCTCGCTGATACACATACTCTTCACTACTGGTCTGTTGTAGTAGTTTTAATAGCCTGATACGTGTCCTTGGACATATATGGAGTCGAAGGTCAAATAAGTAATTCGCAAAGAAAGTAAACCGGGTATATATCACGAGTAAATTGATTACCGTACTAATAATTAAAAGTGACTGCGGGCACAGCACAATTCTGATAACGTAATCGTGGTTGTGTCGCCACAGGTGCAATCGGGCCCTACCAAAGTCTTTTGCGGACTGAACTATCCTCATCTGCAAGTGGTGCACCTGCTAATGAACGGACGAGGTTACCGCAAAGAAAGTAAACCTCAAACCAAAACTCTTTAGGTAACCCGTTTGTCCAGCGTGTTAGGTTAGGTAAGGCTATGCTGTAGACCCTCTCAATATGAAGGACGTGAATTGGAAGCAGTCTACTTTCAACAGTAGACTTCGATATAATGATTTCACTGCTTAATTTTAAGCCGACATCGAAAAGGGAGGAATTTAATTATGTTACACTGTGTATTTTTCAGTTTTATACTACCTATACCGTAAATTTAGTTTCCAAAAAAAAATATGTTTTGTTCTGTTTCATAGCTTATATTTTTAGGTATTCATTTTGTTTATTATGTTGTTTAGCATACAGTATTATGATTAAATTTTTTAAATAATAGTACATATTATTAAGATGATAGTGTAATTGGTCATTTTAATACATTTAAGTCCCAATTTCGTCGTAACAATCACATCACAACCGAATCAATATTAACACTGACAAATAAATCAACCTTTTATTTAACTAACTACTAATGAATATAGAATAAAACCTGATAAATGTTCTTAAAACAATCAATTAACTGAAAGATGAAGTTGGAGTTAGCGAAATCGCTGCATAATTGTAAAGAAAAAAACCGCCAATAATCTATGCTGTTTTAGATCGAAATTGCACCGAGATTGTACGAAATTAATTTTATTCCTTCACCAGGCTTGGGAACGAGATACCCCTATCTCTCGCCCAGCTTATAATTTTAAATTTAATCCACATCTATATTGGACAACTTATCCTAGTAGCCGTATGTTAGTTAAGATTCTATGAAAATATTGTTCAAAATTTATGAAACCTTACTTGAAAAGCTCGTGTTGCGTCGCTCGTTTTTCGTTTTATTTCTTTCTTAGAATTAAAGCAGCCTTTTCGTAGACATCCTTTTAATTAACCATCTTCATCAAGGCTTTATTTAGTTTACACAGTTTGATATAAAGCTAGAGACGAGACCACTAAAAAAATATGATAATGAAACTAGAAGGGTAGAAGTCATCATACGGGGTATGATATACTTATACATATAAAAATATAAATTAATCGCTAATTATGTTGCTATGCTCAAAACTGGAAGATGGCTGGACATAATCGACAATATTTTAAAAAATTTTTTCGTTGTACTCTAGGGAATGTTTTTGTGGAAATAAAAATTGGAAAACTTGCCCAGATGGGAAATGGGAACGGGAAAGCTTTAATACGCGGGTGGAGCCGTGGACATCAACTAGTAGTAAATATAAACACTTACTAGAACCTCTTGTATGGAATAATTCTTGTTCAATTTAACCTTACCAAGGCTCAATTTCGTGCCATCGCGGCTAAGAAAACACCTTATACTGTGGCGCCACAATACCATAGAAAGCTAGGCTTTAGAATAAAAGGTGTTAAGATCTCTTAGCGACTTTCAGTACCGTAAGTAGTATCAGTTATTTGGAAAATATGGTTAATTAATGTCGTAACATCCTGACATCCTGTCGGAATTCTCCACAGGATACATATTACCTTCGCAAGTACAGTTGGAGAACTATTGTTACCTTTAGACTGGCGCACCTGAATACGAATCTCACCCTTTCATCTCGGTACAAAGATGAGAACTTGCATGTGTATGGTCTATACTGAGGAAATGTTTGAAATTATGACCACGTTTTATATTACCGCACCACTTTCCACCAACACGTTCGGAGCGCTAGTATTTAGTAAGGTCCAGTAGAGACAGACGTTCTTCCACGTAGAATATGTAGATATTTTACATTTATTTAAGTAGTACTAATTTTTGGTGAAGCGTTAGTAGTTTCCAAGATCTCGATTCTTGTCAATTAGGCTAACGGTCAATTAGGAAAATTATGTTACTTTGAAACGGGGACGTTAGAGTGGTTAGATTATAGAGCGAGTTGCCTTACTCGATTTTCCAAACGGCTATGTATGACAATCTCCAAAAAGGGTATTAAAAGGGTATTAAAATTTTTTGAAATCATCGTAAGCTTTTACTTACAATCGGGCGAGCCGATGGTTGTTTGTTTCCACTTAAGTGCTATAAAAAAAAACAAAGTTTATGAAAAGAGTAACTTATCTGGGTCAAAAAACTCCTTGCTAAAAATTGTATACACAAAAACATCGTATACATTTGCTAGATGGTCAATGAACACCAGACGATGTAAATATTATTATACCAATGTTAATGAGTGCGAATGTAAATGTATACTTACTTACACAAACAGATTCAACTGTCGTTATAGAATTCACAATTCACCACGTGTTTCAATCGTGTTCATCTGTATTCCAAAGCGCTATTTATATAAGTTGATAAACGTATTCAAATCTACGTTATACATGCGTTCAAACATTTAACGGAATTAAGGCACACGCTGATTTGTACCATCTGTTCTATTGCTAGATTTATTTTAATTACAACATAGCAACATAATAACCAATACAGCGTTTGATAAATTGGTAAAAAATGCGTCAGACAAGTGTTTATTTATGACGCGAGTCCATGGAAATAAATCAAGTAGGTACTTACCTTTTTTGATTGAATAATGTAGCTTCAGTGTAATATGCGACCTTGTGCCTTTTATAATGATTTTCTGAAAATAGTAGGTCGATGGACCGCAACCGCGACCGAGAGGTAGGTACCTAATGGTTTGCACTAGGATTGAAGTAATTGTAGTACAGATTTAACATCTGGTTCTACTACCTTGTATAACTGTTTGTGTTACGAAACTCGTAATACAAAATATAATTTTCAGCCTTTCCTACCGGATTTTGAAGTAATCTTTTTTATTTTAAGACATAAAAAGAATAGTTCAATTTATTTTATACCTCGCTTATCTTTTTCTATCTCTTTGAAAGGTGTTTTGTAGAGCAAGACCGATAGCGAGGATGCTATATTAAACATAACTGAAGTCATGTTGCGCTGTTTTTGAACGACAAAAAGTAAAAAAAAAGTTTTTGCACAATTGTCAACATGCTATTGCTACCACAATATTCGTAACCGGTGATTTGGTCTCTTTTTCAAAAATAAACACATCATCAATACCTTCTCAAAATCGTCTGTTACGGCAACTATAAACTACTAGTCTGCGGTGAACCTTAGTGACTCCACGGGATGTTGCTGCTCTAGTTTATTGAGAATTCATCAAGTGGGGTCTACCTGTTGGTTACTTATACTTTACACGACTAAAATTACCGGCTGGTGTTGATGACGAGCTGAAACCCTTACACCAAGAAACTTGAAATTTTTAGGGTAAGCTACAAGTTAGTACCTTTCTTAGTGGGTTATGCTCTTCGAAAAGGTAGAACTAAAATTATATATTATTATAGTAAATTCAAACTCTAAGAGAAATGGAATGGCTAAAAAATATTATATTGGGGAGCCAATGACGTCCTCTAGCAAAAGTTCGAAATTTAAACGAAATTCTATTACAGTAGGCGAATGTTATGTTCTCAACAAAGTATAGGTACACAAGTATAGTTATCATCCAGTTCATAAAACGCGATGGGCGCCACTACTACTTACTGTATTGGGTGATCGACTTCAAGAGCAATAAATAGCATAAAAGGCGAAAGTGTCGCTGAAGTACTTATTTTCTATGACGTCAATGGACATTTAAGACGCAATTTCTCTTTCCAAGTAACAGGTATGGTAATAAAATATGATTATTATAATTATGATAGAAAAAAGGCTGTAACAGTTTTCCCAAATAAAAAAGTAGGTACTAGCAACCCGCCTTCGTTTCACTTCCGTTAAACATTCAAAATAAGCATATAAATTACAGACTTCTACTTCACGTGGAATACACGTGAAGTAGAAGTCCCTTAGCTTGGGCTGTTCATCGTGAAACACCAGTGCCGATTATTTTAACTGGAACAAGTTTTTATTTAACTACTAGCTGACCCGCGCAACTTCGTTAGCGCCTAGCGCCACATAAGAGAGAAAAGAGAGAGAGAGAGAGAGAGAGATAGAAGAATATAACCATTAGTAAAATACAATTCTAAAGGATCTAAAACTTTTTTTTCTCCAATATAACTGCACCACCACTTTCTTGATATTATTAGGTATACATTCCGGTGGAAAAAAATAAAACTATTGCTAACTATCTTCACGCTGTATCCCTGACGGGGTAGTCAGAGAGGACAGATCGCCAGGCCTCGCGATCCATGCATACTTCTTTCGCTTCTTCGAGATTCATCAATCGCTTCAAACACGCACGTCTGGGTATCCGAGTACTTTTGACCTTTCCGTTTTTGAGCAATCTGCTCACGTGGTCTTCATATGTAAGTCTCGGCCTACCCTGACCTCTTCCACCTTCTGCTTTCGCACAATATATATTCTTCGTCAATCGTTCCTCACTCATTCGTTGGACGTGTCCTAACTATTATAATATAAATTAATGTAATATATTAATGTAATATACTCAGAACTATACAATTATTAATATCTGAATACCATGATACGAAATTCAATGGCGGGCAGAATCCAGCCATATCTACAAGGCTTTGCCCTTAACCTTTATAGAGCGTGGGCTGTGAACCGGTGGTGGGTGGAGGGGGTAGCTCAAGGCACTGTTTTAACTAACGAGGTCTCTTACTATACCCATTGTTTGTTTCATTGCGTAGTTTAAGTCTTCTGTCACACTTGCCGTATCATATAATTGTAATTTATTTATTACTAGTTGACGCCCGCGGTTTCGCCCGCGTAGAGAAGTTTTCCTGTTTCCGTTTCCCACAGGAACATGTTCCCAGAATAAAATGTAGTATATGTGTTATTCTGATGTATAATCTGTATTACTTATCGTAAAGTTTTATTAAAATCTATTAAGTAGTTTTTACGTGAAAGAGTAACAAACTTTCGCATTTATAATATTATTAAGATACTCATTAGAGTATAGTATAGAGTGTCCCATATAGTAAGCTAATATGTTAACTTTACATTGTAGTCGCTTCCGCTGTCTGTTTGCTTAGATCTTTTAAACTTCTCAACGGATTTTAATGCGGTTTTCAGTACCTAATAGCTATAGTGATATAAGAAGAAGTTTTAAATGTATAATACATGCATATATAGATACATTGTATTCGTGCAAGGTCGGCCGGGTCGCTAGTTTTGTTATAAGTTGTGACTAATCTATATGTTGAGCAGAACGTATAGCAATCATTTTGCGCAAACTGATGACCTCGAATTTTTACTCAGTTATCATTTGGAGAAAAACAAATTGAAAGTTATTTTTTATTATTATATAATGTAGAAAAATGTAGTTCAAATATCAAAATGAAATGAATTCTGGTCAAATGCAAACCAATGGATGACCACGACTTATTTATAACTGGCCCCGCGGCTTCACTCGTGACAAGTTTCGAAACCCCGTCGAACCCATTAAATCCCAACGTTTCTTATTTTTACAACAACAAATTTTTTTTTTTCGTTTTTTTGCCATACAACGTGGCAATGCGGCCAGCCTTATGGGAACTTTACCGGTTGATTTTGATGGGGAGGAATTCTTCGACACCTAGTCGGGGCATCATTGTCAGTCTTGTAATAATTACCACCACCCGCCCCCTTCTTTTTGTATTGTTTTCTGTAAATATGTTAAATTTTAATTTGTTAATAACCATGTAATTATTTAAATATCTATTTTTACAATAATGTATGAAAATTGCCCGATTTGTTGACAATTATGTTTACTGCTCCGATCTTCGATATAATAGCTTGTTGATATTTTTCAATGTAGTAGCCTATAGCCTTCCTCGACAAATGGGCTATCCAACACAAAAAGAATTTATCGATTCGGAAACTGAAACCAAACAAACAAACTCTTCAGCTTTATACACCACCTGTTACGTGGGACAAAAATGAATACGTAGTATGCCTCTGCCTACCTCTTAACGGGTAAAATGTATGTGTGTATAATCAATATCACTTACCATAATTAACCGACTAGGTAGGCATTGGGATTTACTGAACTTGATTTACGAATGCGTGAATTTCGTAAAATATTTTGGTTCGTAAGTACTCGTATTTCTTATAGTTTAAATGTTTATCATCTAAATAAAAATACGATTCCTATTCACTAAAGGCAAGTTACATATCGCGTCTTACGGTTTTCTATGGCGCCACGGAATTATTTACAGTTCTAGTAGCATAAAAATACCATTAATGTTTGCACAATCTACGATCTGTTTTAAAGGTTAGGTGTTTTTTTCTACACAAGTATTTAAAACACCTAATACTCACATAATTATTTATATGTAAGTTATTTAACTGTTGATTGATGGCACTTAGTGGAACTTGCTACACATTTTGAATAAAAACACTTGTACTTTTCCACAAAAAGTGTTTTTTTTTTTTTCAATATATTATTAAACTTTTCATTGAAAATCAACTCTGCGCACAATAATTACCTACAAAGACGAACTTAATATCTTGGGCATTATCATCCTAAACATTGATATGCAGATAAAAAAATAAAGGAACCGTAAAATAGAAAATAAGGTATTCAAAGTCAGCAACCATTTTTAAAAATAGAACAAAAATGCAATAAACAAATATGTGTGTACCACAGTAAGAAGTGAAATTTCTTTACATTTTTTTTACAGCTATTAAATTTCTCTCATACGTCGATAAAGAAGTTTCCATATGATAAAGAAGTTTCACTTCAAAACAACTTGGCGCGTAACCGAAAAACGACGAACTTTTACAGCTATAAAATTTATCTTAACGTCGATAAAGAAGTTTCACTTCAAATATTATGGATAGTTATGTACTTGAAATAATATCGGAATGGGGTTAAGAGATGATAGTAGCCCCCATTATATATCCCTTCTGGACTTTTTGGAGTACCTACGTGCTACACCTATCGTGAACATACAGAGGAACAGACCTAGGCCGACGTAATTTGTATCGCAAAATTAGGGTGAGATTAATCGATTTTTAAAAAAGTACAGAATTCATCACGTTAAAGGTTTATAATAACCTTAAACTATTTAATTTAAATTAACCTTTAAAACAAAGCACTTCAAATGTAAAAGACAATCGTAAAAACTTTTCTACTATTTTCGATATTATCCAAAAAAATAATTCACCAAAATATCCACGGTTAATTTCGGTCTGTAATACCATGAAATACGCCTATGACAGTAACAGATCCGTTATGCGGACATCTCAAAACCACTTTAACCACAATTATTATTTCGGGCAACACTACGTGTTAACACATTATCCATTGGAATCGTGTAAAGCACCCCTTTCGCCGTGTGAAATTATAAAAATAGGTTAATCGTTGAAATAATCTTTCGGGTTAGGTTAAATGGTTTTATTATTATTAGTAAACCTTTTTGGTGCGTGTGAAAACAAGGTGAAAACTCACACAGGTTTTATCTGCTAGGACTAACAGTAAAGGGGAATCGAAGCAGATAAATGAAATGAAAGACAGATGAGAAATTTTTATTTTTTATTTTTTTCAGTATCCCTTTTTGTAAATTGTCCTCCCCCTTATTTTGGGCAGGCAAAGAACCTCGGTCCATAAATCCTTGTCATTAGTATTCAAATTTGCTTTTATACGCCTACCCCTTGGTGATTACGACGTCTCTATATGAATGTATATGAAGTAAATAGGAAAACTAATATTTGTGTTTTCTAACATTAAATTTGTACGAAATCATAAGTGATTTAAATAGTAATCAATTCAGTAAGGTAGCACTGCTTATTGTCCACCGTCCTTGAAAGGAAATAATAAAATGAACCAGGTACATCATTTTTCATGCACCAACCTCCCCTCGGATAGGATATTATTTCCCTAATTTAACAATTTATCAGTGACGTTCTCGTTTCTATTTACAAACTTGAATAAAACTGGAACTTTTTTAGGAACCTCGTGCTACCCACATCACTTAAGTTGTATAAACGACACGGAAAAGGCTTCAGTAATTTTCTTACGGGAAAAAGAACACTAATTACAAAAGTTTGAATGCGCCCATAATATATGTGACTTTTATTTTGAAAATCTGGCACCAATTTTGTTGTTTGCGGGATTGTAGTGATTCAATATGAATTCGTACAATGTACGTACCTAAGTATCTTATATTAAAAAAAAATATTAAAAACTTGCCAGTGACTATATTAGCATAAAAATAAATATAAGAATAACCTCCTACTGATAAAAAGAAATTTGTTCTGTATCATAGGCGGTTTAGTTCAGATTCACACGAAACCAACTTAAGTTTGCAAGTGTTTGCATAACAAAAAATTGCAAATAAGACATATGGATATCAAATTTGAGGGTGGTATCAAATAAATTACGTATTTATTTGTATTTTAGTGTCAAAATATCGTCGTAAAGATCAAGCAGATCCATCCATGACCGAAGTACTTGTGTAGCATGAAAAATGAAATATTTTTTTTCATGTAGGTCAAAAAGTAACACTTATGAACTTAAAAAATATTGCATCTACATTAACATTAACTGTCAGAATCGCAAAGCAATTAGGTAGAGCCTGAGCAAGAACCTGGCAATAAAACTCTTGACCACTTATTAGGTTTCGTTTACATAATGAAAATCTTTTTTTTTTTTGTGGATAATGATACTTGTTGACTTTTGTTTTTCCAACAGTTCGTGAAACACAAGTTCGTGTTGTATATACCGGCCATTAGAATGGCCACTCTAGTTAGCTAGAAAATAATAAATTGTTACAAGAAGTTTGCTGAAAATTACTGCCATACCACTGTGGTGGTGTAGAGTAACTTTTTGGGACGTTTTGACACGGTGACATCTAGTCCAAATTAACAACTACATCATTTTCCTCATATAAATATATACTCTTGCATATAGTATAAAAACGCTAAGTTTTTAAAAGCTAGGATAAAGTATATTTTACGATAAAATACTATTTGAAAGAAGAAGTGAGTTTCAAGGTCGCTGTTTCGCAGTTCGATAGATTTTTATTTATCATTTGAAAATCTAAATAGATGTAATGCCAGACTCGAATATATTTAAACCAAACAAACATAACTATTAATCTAGTGCTGGGTACTCCGGGTAAGTCCTCGGATGGATGTCCCAGGGGTAGTTCACTTTGCGGAACAAAAGTCCGGGGAACCCCCCGGACTAGGAAAGGACGCGAGTTCGAATCCATCTCGTGAATTTTTTTCCACATTTAATGGTGATATAGTGAGCATACCAATTTCTTTTCAAAATTATTTCGGACTAGCTGATGCACGCAGCTTCATCCGCGTGGTGAAATATTCCTATTCAAGATTTCGTATGGAACCGTAAACTTTTTGAATTTCAATATAGCCTATGTTACCACTAATAATGTAGCTTTCTAATGGTGTAAGAATTTTTAAAGTCGGCCCAGTAGTTTCTGAGCTAATTCATTACAAACAAACTTAGAAATCTTTCCTCTTTATAGTATTATTATAACAGTAATACCACAAACGTTGTTTTAAGAAGAATAAGAAGTAATAAAGTTTTTATTCGGTATCGAAAGTAGTCACTTTGTATTCTGGATATGATTTCTAGCTGTAATTTTCATTTAAATTCATTAATATAATTTACATGAATAAAAAGAAAACATTATAATATTACAGTGTATTTAGTATATATTATGAATAATAAATATTGTGGGACACTTTTACACAGCGCCATCTAGCCCAAAGTAAGCTAATATTAGCTTGTGTTATGGGATCTAGATAACTGATAAACATACTTATATATTTCTAAATACATACATATTATAGATAAAAATTATATCTCTATGTATTCCAGTTCTTTATTTGGAAGAGATTGCTGTGTGCAATAAGTCAGCAGGATGCGATGGAGCCCTACCGAGATCTTTGGAAAAAGACAGCCTCTTGTGTAAATGGTGCATCTGCTTATGGACGGGGTGATGGTGAATATAGATAAAACTTGAAACAAAATTCTTTAACAACCCATCTGGCCACCTCTTTTCTCAGAGGGACGTTCCCTGGTACAGCCTAAAGTCTTCCGGAAGATCGTGGGGTCGCCCATTTGATTCCTAAGGAGAACCCCATCCCGGAGTATTCCGTCTAGGGTCGGGTTCTTGACCTCGAGTCTACCATCGCTGGGTAGGCTCGAGGTCAAGTCACGGAGACCCTAGCCGGGTCTTGGGGTAATTTCAAAAAAGGAATACACGAATGAAATCACATCTCGATACCTACCAATAGTTGTACCTTCACGGATCGGACAGGGTTTTCTTAATACATTGTATAATGTTTATCTATTATTCTTTAAATTAAGTCAATGTTCGCAAACGTACTAAATTCGAAATTGTCATACATAGGTACGTGTCGAACAAAGGATGTTGGACAGAGAGATAAATGTGTTTACCAAACTGTATTGCACTATGGACTAGCTATAAAAGACTTTAAAGATATAAAATAATAGATTCAAACCATATAGTTGAACAATGTTGAAACAATAAACTAGGTTAGTCTATTTCTATGTTCAGAAATAACAATAAAGATGACATTTATTTCTTTGCTATTTATTTTCAGTTAGACATATAATCTATTTCTTGATATTATTATATTTATCGACGAATATTTTGTACACACATTAACAGTCTCCTTGTTAGGGATGCCGAACACCGTGTCAATTAAAAAAAAAGGTAGTGAAATTCTACATCTATATATAAACTAATATATAAAGTTAAAGAGCTTGTTTGTTTGCTTGTTTGGTTGAACGCGCTAATCTAATAAAAATTCGAATTGAACAATTATTCTTGTGTTAGATAGCCCACACCTATATCGAGGATGGCTGTAGGCTATTATAGTCATGTTACTACCCAGGAGAGCGAAGCAGTACCTATAAATGTCAAAAAAGCGGACAAATTTCCATACAGTATTGTAAAATTAATTAACGACGAGATTAAATGGCTGCCTCGAGGTTAGAAACCTATGTCACGGGCGAAGCCGCGGGGGTCAGCTAGTAACTAATATACACTAAAATATACAATTGTAATACTAGTAACAAACCATGAAGTGAGAAAGCTTCCTATTGGTTTACGTATTGCGCGTGACCAATTAAAATGCATTCACATTTGGAGTAACCTTAGTAGCGCCAATCAAAATACAATTTCGCGTCTCTTATATCGTTTCATTCCAGCTAGTTGTCGAAACAGTTTGGTCGTAAATTGAACTATAGGTTTGATACTGTGAAGGTTTTTTAATACTGTCACAAACACGTTTGGCGATGCCATACTCGACCGTAAAAAGTGACGTGAACACTAAAGTGCTACGGATACCTACTTTTAAAAGAGTTTCAGTATTTAAAAATTCTAGAACATAATCAGTATTTTAGTAATTATCTTTTAAAGGCACACATTTGTATTATGGCGTGTCGTAAGCCATAATACAAATGTGTTCCTTGTTTGTAGATGTGCATATAATAAATTTCAAATAAAGTGTGGAAATATATACCTTATTAGGTAAACGTAGAATTTAATCTTATAATATTAGGTAATATTTTACAATTTCATTTTGCAATAGAATATCTACGCAATTGAAAATTCTTCGAATAGTGAAGTAGGAATAAAAAAGCATTTAAGCTACAATCTTCCTCCTTGAAGCATTGATTGCACCCCTACCACGCTTTTGTAGTTGAATAAAAAGTCGCTTGGTAAAATGCCAAAGCGATGAAAAGAATAGCCGGTTTGCTATACTTACTGAAATATTACAAGAACTTTAAGCTTTGCATACACTGCTTTTATGTACCTACCTAAATACAATTTGAGGATTATTTTTTGTGTAACACACAAAATTCAACCTAAAAGAGCTTTAATTTTATACATGTTAAGGGTTACTGTTGTTTGCATTAGACTAGGGTTTTGCTTTAGAGTTATGAGTTACATACGTTTTTTTTTTGGTATAACAGTACTCATTAGTTACCACGTCAATCCAGGGCTTCTTTAATCTACTTCTTCTCCCGCCACCTAGATGATCATATCCAGATACTTGTACGATACAAATACAGGATGGGTAGAAAATGTCAGCTAAACCAACGAAGGCACTCTTCAACGTGTTTAATACTCAGTCCAAGAAGCAATGTTGTTACTCCCAAAATTCTTCAGTACATTTATAACAACAATATTTTATTCATCACAAGTATCATCATACACTCAGCGTATATGTTAAACAGTTCAGTTTAGTTCTTCTGAAAATCTACAAACCGCCTTTAGCTTTTTGTATTATTCTCTGGAGTAAGGGTAGAGTTCAAGATGTTTTGTTCTTCTGCTTTCTTAATCCGTTACTTTATTATGATCTGAAACATTACAAACAGTCTATAAATAGAAGCAAGGGGACCTCACCAAAATCTTTGAGGCCTAAGCGTATCTTACCGTGTCAAACTGTCAGACAGTTGAGACTATGGTATAAGCTTGCGAGGTGAGTTAAATAGCAGTTCTATCATACAAATTGTATCTATATACCTTTATATATAATCTACTAGCTGTCCCGCCCGACTTCGCCCGTGACATACTTCGAATCCCGTGGCACCCATTTAATCCCGTCGTTTATTAATTTCAGAATAATGTATGAACATTTTCCAAATTTGTTGATTACTTCTTCGCTGTCCAGAGGGCCAAGTCTACTATTTCAATCGCGTCATAAAATAATCGTAATCGTCGCTCAGCAGCCACTCGATCAATTTTGACTTTGGTTCGTAGTCTACTATCGCAATCGTACTCCAATAGACTTATATCGGTCGGCCGATGATTTCTATTAACACATACCGCGCCAATGGCCGCTAGTCAGTTGCATATTTGATAGTCTACTAACATTTTGACAGCTAAACACAGTGATTCTGGTACCTACGCCCGCCCGGTCGAATTATGGTTACACGAAATTAATTTCTACGCGCAAAATTTTGATTTAGTCGTATCTCTTAAGATATTCATTTAATTTGCAAGGTGTAAAGCGATAAAATAATCTTCATGAAATGCTGAAGCCAACAAATATATTAAAAATGATAAGGATTAATAACGTATTTGTGTAAATAGCCTTCAAATGACCTCTTTATTATTGCTGGTTTTTTAAAGCAATAAAATATTATAGTATGTTATCCATAAGAGATAGACATATACCGTCGCGGACATTTTTTTGTAGGTCTATATTAGATACACAATTCCACTGTACATTATTTTGTTATATCTCAAAGGGTTTAGGCAGCGTTTTCGATGAAAGCTCCCAGACAGCTCATTTTATCCCTAACAAATATCGTCATAATTTTGTCAATGTATACAAAAACTGAACAAATTATACATAAAAACCTTATATGAGAATCACTCTAACTATTAAAAAAAACCGTAGTACCGTAGTTTTTAAGATCTATGCATACATAGGGACAGACAGCGAAAAGTGACTTTGTTTTATAATATGTAGTGATTATCTCGCTTGAGTAAAATATGCTAAGACAATTACCGCATTAAGTCTTCATCATGTATTGCAACCTGTTTTCAAAAACCCTACCGAGATTCGGTGTTTCAAGTTTAGTTTTGTTCAGCAGCTAGGAGCAGCTGTGGTTGGACTTTTGATTTTTAGCATTGTTGGGAGTGTCCGTTGATCTCCCAAGCCCGTAAGCCCTAAGCCTCGTCCATTAATCAGAAAGTGCACCGTTCATAGGTGAGTTCGCTTAGGCTCTAGAGATCTTGGGGGGCCACTTACTCCCCATTTACAGAATTAAGAATGTCATACCACTTATAATGAGACCCTGAATATAGGTATATTACTTTTGTCATATACCTCCTACAGTAACCTCATTATATTCATTTCATGACTCATTACAATAATTGCATTATTATTACATGTGTGTTCTGTCGGAATGTGTATCGGCATGTTGTTTTGCGTAGGCTCGTAGTCAGAACGCGTACACTATGCACCAATACACTTATATGTTTTAAAGGGTGCCTATAGATACAGCTAGTGTCTACCTTCGTCTGGTCACCGGCTCCACTAGTAGGGGTCAAGGATCCGTGGTCGATGCCTCGTATAAACGAATCTTATTCTATAAAATATTAGTCCGTTTTATACTATCAACAATTTATACGTTTATAAATAGTAATTTCGAAACGTGCATATTTCTTACGCTTATCTCCGATTCACGGTTGTCCTAGAAATCAGGACTTGGTCTGATGTGTTTTTTTCATACCACCGCGGTGGCAGACAAGCATACAGCCCGCCTGATGAAAAGTGGTCACTGCAACTTATGGGCGTTTGCAACACTCGCGCTGCCAAAAACCTTCTCAGACCCCTTTTGAAGAATCCCATACTGTGTGTAACATGTATTCTTGTTCTTTAAAACCCTCTTACACATTTTTAAAAGGTTCTTTCTTTTCTTCATCGCAGTGTATTCCCAGTTGCTTTCAAGCCCTATCTGGATTTGGAGCCTGAGATCCTCTTTTATTTGGCTGCTAGGAGTAGCTATTATTTTCTGCATTGTTAAGATCTACTGACTGTTCAAGCACTGCCTTTATCCCGTCGTGGGATAATACCCGAACCCCCCAATGGCGCCAGATAACACTCGAACCCCCAAGGAACGGTGAAATACCACTAGAACCCCCTGAGACCAGGCCGCGGTAGCGAATAAAGTCTGTCGGGAGCCCTGTAGTTATCCATCCGTTTTAGTCGGTAGGAGTCCGGCATAGCATTTATGAGGACCAACAGACTGACGCCTAAACTTCCCCGTAATGTCTGCGTGGTTGCCTCATCCATCGTCAGCAGGTCAGCTTTCTTTGGCCCCGGAGATCTTGGTGGGGCACTACACGTTACAACCACGTCACGGATGTATAAAAAAGCAGGGTTATGTGTTAATGTCATCATCACGAACTTATGTGAGGAACCACTAAGTTTGTTTACGACCATATCGCTATAAAAATGGATTACGCCATTACTATTATTATGTTTATCTTAGCGAAAATTCTTACAAATGACAATAATTTATTCGACAAGCGACAGATGCAGAAACAGAACAATTACTAACATATTTGTTCTTATAAATATGAGGACGCGCCCCTGTTTCACCTGCATAGTTCCCGTTTCCCTGAGAATACGGAAATTAAATACAGCGTAGGTTATTTCTTATAACATCAGCTATCTGCCATTGAAAGACTTGTTAAAATCGATCCAGCCGTTTCATAGATTATCCGAACCACTCTGACACACCGATAGAAAAAAAAATTAAACTTCTTTTTTCAATGTAAGACCCGATTAAACTTTTATTTATTTGGTGAACAACTGTTAATTTGGAATTACAAACAGACACTCCAATATAATTTATCTGTATAGATTTTGATATCTATGTTTATAGATCGGATAGCAGTAAAAAAAACGTAGGCCCCAGGCTCCAAATAAGGTTTGGTAGCAGCTAGGAATACACTATTCATCTTACATACATACATATTGTCACGCCTTTATCCCCGAAGGGGTAGGCAGAGGCATATTAAACGCCCACACTTCACCGTAGCATCTTTGTCCCACGTAACAGGTGGTGAGCCCATTACCGTGTTGAAATGGACAGGCGCAGGCAGTGGCACCTGCTGTTGAAATTTTTTAAGCCGCCCATAAGGCCTTCAACTTGACTTAACGACTGCCATTTTATTGACAAACGGGACCAACGGCTTAACGTGCCTTCCGAACGAAACTGGGGTGAGTCTCAAGGGCCGAATTTATTTAATAAAATAAAATGTGTCTATTTTAGATGTTAAATTTGGAATACATTTTGAACCCGTTGCTTTTTTAGTGAGGTGGTAACAAAAAGGCTAAAAGGTCTTATGTGCTAGACACTAATTAGCACGACCAATTAAAGTCCTGGTAGTATCGGACTGTTCTACTATTCATTCTAGTGGATTCATATTAGTGTATGTTAATAGATTGTGTTTATTTAAAGTTTAGTCTTGTTAACGTTATTGCGCTTGTAACGCGAGTGTGAAATAACCTATGGTGCTCCTAACAAGTAGAAATACAGTTTATGTCCACCCCCTTGTAGATGATAGGTATATATATACCATGCGAAGTGAGGAGGCTTTATTCCGCGTACGCTTAGATTGTGAGATGAACTCCCTGCCTGGGTTTTCCCGAACGTCTACAGTATGGGGTTCTTCCAAAAGGGGTTTTAGAAGATTTATAAAGGGCCGGCAGCGCGAGTGCTAGTGTTGCAAAAGTCCATAGGCTACGGTGACCACTTTCCATCAGGTGGAACGTACGCTTGTCTGCCACCTCAGTAGTATAAAAATTAGATTAGTGTTTCATTTCATTGATGTTTTGCCAAACCACAATTGAATTTTGGAATTATTAGTACTGAACATAATTTATAATATTATAATCGGATACTAACATAATAGAAATTTAGACATCCTTAGACATACTACATATACAACGTGACGCAATTTTACACCCACGGCACCCACGCAACGCGCTTAAATCATAGTACTCCTACGCTTTCGCAAATATAACAATACATTTCTTTAGTGTACTATCTAGAATTCTTACCAATAAATGAATAGTGTCTGCTGAGTAATGAAAGAAGGCTGACTCAGCGCTACCTGACCAATGACTAGAGAATGTAAAAGTACATACCCCAAGCTGTACAAGACTCATATCTAGAATGATAAGATGCTAGATTTATGTGGATACGCTACAAAAGGAGTTGCTTTCGTTTGTAAACCCCGACGCAAAACGAGAGGTGTAATAAGTATGGCATCGATGTCGTTTTGTGTGTCTGTCTGTGGCGTCGTAGCTCTCAAACAGATAGCCCAATTTATATCATTTGAAAGTTAGTTTTCTTGTGATGGCTCTTAGCTATGTTTGATTAATATCGGTCCAGCAGTGTAAGAGTATTAGCTCATTTCCAAAATGATGTAAGGCATTTTTCATACTGGATTAAGTGCTTAACGTGTGCCAGTATAACTGTTAATAATGACAATATTGATAACTTCGACCTGATGCTGCAACTAGAATGGTATCCACAGAACCCAACTCTTCGGAATCTGACATCAGACATATTTTATTTGGGTTTAATAGTACTTTTTAAGGGTTGTTCCAAAAACTGCATCGATGCAAGGTCGTGTAACATCGTGCCAACGAAAAAGTGCCCAAAGGAGATATCTCGGTCCATGTAGGTCGAGGTATTACAAACATTATAATCACAAAACGAGTTGGCATAAGACAGCGAGACGCAATATAATGGAGTCTGGACCATTTCACAATGATTTTATATCCATAGGGGCATATGCATAGACACAACTTACGTTAATAATGAAAAGAATGTAAGATCTCGAACTCATCATCATCAGAGCATCGGTCCCAGTTGCGTCTTGCGGCGCCCGGGGTTCGATTTCCTACTTTTTCTCCTTCACTTCGCACGGTCCTTAACTACATCAAGCCAGCACTCTTAAAATAATCCCACTTCTTTCGTTTTACTTTTTTGCAGTAGGTACGAGCACTATTGTGCTATTCTAAAACAGCGAGAGTAAAGTAAATTTTTATATTTAGCAATACTTGTAACTAAGCATCAACTCTTAACACACGCAGACCTATCGAATACATATAAAGTTTCCTAAAAACCGGTCAAATCGGTTCGGTGGAGTATGGCAACAAACACTCTGACAATAGATGTAAAATACTGATCTCTCGGAATATCCACAATATTCTTTACTGCACAATGTCTAGCAAAGAAATATGGAATCGGCAAATTAATAACTTCAGATATTTTTTGTGACATAGTAAATAATATTTCGTGCCGCAATAATAATATTTTCTTATACAACTACTTACGTATTGTCACTGCGGAACAACTGAAAATAAATCTTTTTTTTTTCATGGACATATCTAGCACAAGACCCGGATATCTAATAGAATATCTTGAGAACGTACATTTTTTTAGACGTATGAGTGTGTTATGTTACTAAATAAATTCACTTGGCTACAGTTTATTTTCTTGTTGTGCTTTTTCGCGCTCTGTATTCATGGGTCTCTTTTTTAAAGTTGCTATTTTTCTACTTATATTCTTTTCTACAGCTAGTTGTTACTGGCTGTAGAAACAACTAGCTCCCTCTCGCAGGAATGTTGTTAGCTCCCTCTCGCTCGTAAATTTACGTACGGTTGTAGGCGAATATCACATGCGCGTCCTGTCAACTACCTACCATTCGTCTATATATAGTAACTGTAATAATTTGTATGCATAACGGTTGACGACTCCTGACCCGCTTGGTTGTCTGAAATTATAGAGTAAAAGGCATCTCTAGTTAAGCGCGAGTGTACGATGCTGTGGCTAATAGAATAGACGAAAAACATTTATTTCTAACTGTAAATGCTCGTAAATATTTACTAGCGTGGTACTTGCCTTAGACAGCAGGATCTTCAGTTAGTTACACCTTTAAAGCAGCCACTGGTCCGGAAGGAAATTAAACGCACGATCCATTGCGTAGAATACGGCCTTGCCATGATACTTTCCCAATTAACTTCATTGGTGGAGCCTCCGCATTTGTTCTGGGTATTATGATTTCAATAAGAAGTGGGAATAAAATAATATTACGCTTACAATTAAATAAATATAACAATATTACTTACAAAGCAAGTTTATAAGAGCAATTTGTGAAGGTTAAACGCGTAGTGCAGCGATTATTATCCCTACAATACAGACCAAAGCTTCTGTGTTATAGCTTTGAGTGAATCTTACTACTATAAGATCTATATTATAAATTAACATTTATTATTGACTTCTAAAGTTCTAAGCAAGCTACCACAAACTCTTTTAGGGCACTGATAGTTGCACAATAGGAGCAAACAACGCTAATAGCTCTACAATGGTGTTTTATAAATCTTTTACAACACTTAACTCTTAAAGAGATACAAAGGTCCCTTGTATAGTTTAGGGCTGAATAGTAGGGATATTTCTCTCTATAAATAGAACGTATAAAAAAAATAAAAAATAAAAATTGCTTAGACCATTTCAACGGCGCTTACAAAACGTCATACACTAAAAGTAAAGAAAAAAAAATTATATTTAAAGTGACCACCGGTTCGGAACGCGGCCCACCTGAGAAGAACCGGCAAGAAACTTAGGAAGGCTTTTTTTTTGATGGCCTATTTACAATTTAATATATTATGACTATAATATTTTATTTGCCAGCGGATCATTTCCAGGCATCCCTGTCCTGTAAATAGTCTTGAATAGAGTAATAACCTTTTTCACAAAGCTTTCTTTTAATATTTTGTTAAAATTTATTTAATGGTTAATTTCTCAGGTCACAGGGAAGCTTGTTGTAAAAGCGTATACAGTTACCCTGGAAAGAATCGCCAATCTTATGCAGCCGATTGTGGTGAACTAAAAATTGTTTTTATGTCTAGTGTTTATATTATGTATATCACAGAGTTTAGTAAACTGTGATAGATTTTTCTGGACATACATACGATTGGCAAAAATGTATTGTGATGCTACGGTTAGAATATTTACTTCATTGAATTTTTCTTGGAGGGAGACTCTGGGGCCCAAATTATATATAGCGCGTACAGCCCGCTTTTGAAGAACAAAAATGTTATTTACATCTGCAGCACTCCCCCAAAGGAGAATACCGTAAGACATAATACTATGAAAATAGTGTCAAGTATAGCCTCTATATTATTTAAGGTTGAATTATTGAGTTCGTTACCACCTTAGTACCCCTAATTGGTCATGTAAGCGGTCATGAAAGCATAAAATGGCGCAGCAACAGAGCTCCTTTCAAAATTTTCTAAGATGATGGTTCCGTATGTAATGGAATGAAATCGCAACTGCAAGTCTTGATATTTCTGAAGGAGACAGTTATTACTCATTGAGTAGTGTTGATGTGAATAATACCAGTGACTATATTAAGAATCTTTCATTTTAGTGAAAATTTGAGGACATGAGCTATTAAGAATATTAAACAAACTGCTATGAAAGATTTGATGTTGATCTTAAATGATCTGATGATGATGAGATTTGGATTCGAACAAAAGATCCTCGAACTATTTTACAAACATCAAAAAAATATTTTAATACAAATACTAGGTGGCGATAGTGAATATTGGCATAAATAAAACACTAGGTCAGTGCGAGCATTATGTGCTATTATAAGTTAGATCATTTGTACGCTCCACAATCGATTTACAAACAAAATTATTACATCACGATCGATTAATATCCGCGTGCAATGCAGTGGCTGTATTGTCCTTTCTCTAATGTTCTTATTATTTTGAACGGCATTCTGAAATTGAAATACAATTATAACAGAATCAAATAAAATTTAGTAGCGTTTATGTCGTCTTGTACTCCTATTTATTTTAGCAACTCTATTACAATTTATTTACGATATTATTTAGTGTATTATTAAGCGCTCGTGGCCTCGCGGTCTCAGTGTTCTGTAAACGATCACTGAGTTACGCCACTTTCACTACGGCTGGTCCTTGGAGTGGTGACCACTTTGTGGCAATTACATTTGCGAGCGTTTCCGTGCTTCGGAAGGCACGTTAAGCCGTTGGTCCCGGTTGCCAGTAAAATGGCAGTCGTTAAGCCTGCTTGAAGGCTTGACAAAATTTCAACAGCAGGTAGCCACAACCTGCGTCTATCTATTTCAACACGGCAATGGGCTCACCGCCTATTACGTGGGACAGGAATCCACACGGTGAAAAGTGGGCCTCTGCCACCCCTTCGGGGATAAGGCGTGATGGAAATTGATTTATTTTATTTAATATTATTTAGTGCTAATTTACAGAGTGAAACTTTTAAAACAGCGTAATCAAAGCTACTCACGTGAACAAAGGTACGAGTATAGCAGTAGGTACATAGTTTTTACGCGGTGTCCGACCACAGCGTCAAAAACAACAAATGTCACGTCGAACTTAGGGGAGGGCAGAAACTGAATGGTTGATACTTATTTCATTTGCGTGCGGACTTGCTCTCGCTGTGTAGGTACAAAAAAGCTAATTAGTATCACATGCAAAGTTTAGACAATTGACGAGTCGTTTATGAACGTAAGGAGTTTATGCTGAAAATAAAGTTCAACTTCCATTAAAAAAATAACATTCCATTGCTACAAATATTCAAAGGCTTTAACTGGCAGTATGTTACAGTATGTAATTTTGTGGACAGAAATATGTAGGTATTTAATTCCAAATCTTTTCAATTTTGTCAAACCAAACAAAAAAAACAATTTAGCACTCGTGCAACTAGGAGATACCTACGTGTAAAAGTCGTGCGTAGGCTAGGTAGTGGTTTTGAAAAATTACTACGGATCTCCAAATTCATGGGTCCACCATTTTTAGATTATGAAGTTAATAAAAAACAGTGAAACGGACTAAAAGGTAACATAATACAATGAAAGTATTTATTTTTATAGCATTCTAATAACAGGGTCACGACTCTTTAAGTCAATAGGCAAAGTTTTGTTACAAATTTACTAAAAATAATGTTTTGCTCCATGTGAAGCAAAATATTTTTTAGATAAATACACCGCAAAGGCGGGCGCTTCAATTATTTGCTAATAATATATACACATATTCACAGCCTTCGCAATGAAAATTTCCTCTTCAATTTGCACTAAAAATCAGTTAAAAGTTTTGCACTCAACTCCGCCATTTATTTTCGTAAACACAACGCATTACGCTATGTTTATTTGATCCCTTTGAAAAGGGACTATCTTTCTTAATTCATTTAACAAATTATAAGAAAAAACTAAGGAAAAATATATATTTCCTGTTGTAGATCCATACCGCAACTCAAGGCGTTACAATTTACCTTATTACCACCCTCTAACCGCTAAAACCGTAAGCAACTTACATCATAGATCTACTATACCCCTCCCAGAGTTTATATTCATTAATTTACTCTCTTTATAACGCTCAAAGAGTCAGTAAGCTGCACGTAGCTCTACCATACCGCTTAAGGAGATAATGGTCACCAAAATACTACTCTTACAGCGCTTTAGGTCTCAGTTAGCGCTACTGTTCCTCCACAATTGCTCTTCTATACCTCTTAAATTCATTCTATAACTCCACTACATTGCCATAGTGGAACCTAAGATCATAAGTTTTTTTGTGCCCAATCCGGGGGTATAGTAGATTTATAGCTTGCTATAACTCCTATGTGATAGCACTTATTGATGACCTTAGGATCTCTTTAGCTCTTTTATATATCTGTTCTAACTCTTATAGTAGCGCCTAATGTTAGTTGGGTAGTATATGTTCCCTATCTCTTTATATGCCCGATATTTCAGATAAATAAGATAAATACAAAGGGATCTTTTGGATAAACAACCGTTTATGTCATAGCATGAGATCAATTTACACAATTTGTCTTAATGGATAAATAATTGGATATTTTTTCGTACGGGTTTTTCGATATTGGCAATTCCGTTAATATTATTTAGGTATTTGCCTTAATAATTCTTCAAGGGCAATCTAGTCAATATGATCAATACCTATTCCACTTACAGAACAATTAATATAAATTGTCGATCACATTGCAATATGTTAAGGCTATCGTATCTGATACACACTTTTTTTATACCACTGAGGTGGCAGACAAGCTTACGGCCCATTTGATGGAAAGTGGTCACCGTAGCCTATTGACGTTTGCAACACCAGAGATGCAGGGAGCTCATTCCACAACCTAAGCGTACGCGGAATAAAGCCTCTATCGGACCGTGTGCGTGCGCTCCGGACGCAAAGTGTGACGGGGAACACCCTGTCTATGGCGAGCGGTGCGATAGAAGGCAGCCGTGGGCATTAAATCAAACAACTCCTCAGAGCACAGACCGCTGTACAGGCGATAGAACACGCATAAGGAGGCAAAGTCTCTCTTGTTCTGTCGCATTTATTCTATAAAAGAGATATTTGCACATACAATTTACCCAGAGACTTTTTTGTTTTTTTTAGAGTGACATTTCTCAGAGCCAGTTCGGTTTTATGCCAGGTCGGAGAACAGCGGGCGCCATTTTTAGTATTCGCCAATTGTGCGAAGAATACGGAAGTGTACATAAAAAAATTGTACATATTGTTTGTTGACCTTGAAAAGACATACGACCGAATATAGCAAAAGGTG
Organism: Thumatha senex; assembly: GCA_948477245.1. Classification (NCBI taxonomy): domain Eukaryota; kingdom Metazoa; phylum Arthropoda; class Insecta; order Lepidoptera; family Erebidae; genus Thumatha; species Thumatha senex. The sequence continues at coordinate 14,805,051 of OX419735.1, forward strand.
TTTTGGTGGGCCCTGGAGAAGAAAGGAGTGCTTGAGAAGTATATTCGATGTATTGAATGTATAGTCGATGTAGTTCCCAAGTTCGTTCTGTAGCCGGTACTACTAGTGGTTTCGGTGTCAATGTAGGCTTGCACCTTGCACATTTCTGTTATTCTACCAACATTCAAACTGCTAAAAACAACAATTTAGGTTCTATTGTGCGGTTTGTGCGGCTTTGTACCTACTAACCGCTATGGAATCGATATAGATATAATAGAAACAGAAAGACTTATTATTCTAAAATAGTCAACTCGGCTCCCTGATAGTGTAAGGTCTACTATTGATTTCTAAAAATATACCTTCCTAGCTGATTCCCGCGGCTTCACCCGTGACATATTTTAAACCCCCATCGCACCCATTTAATCCCGTCATTTATAACTTTTACTATAATGTATGAAAAATTGCCCGATTTGTTCACATTTATGCTGCTCCGTTCTCCATCCAGGGTAGTACCGTGATGATATATAGATTATAGCCTTCCATGATAAATGGGCTTTCCAACACAAAAATAATTAGCAGTTCCTGAGATTACTGCGTTCAATCAATCAAACAAACTATTCACCTTTATACTGGATGGAAACTTTCAGTAGGGCAGTAAGGAGATCCTCCCGAAGGGCTTACCCGGGAATCCTGGTCATAGACAAATCGAAGGGCACCGTGTGGTTTAAGTCGCTCAGAGTCCGGCATAGCATCCATGAGGAATTCCACACGTTAAAAAATAAATCAAAAAAAGCAGTAAGGAGAAGGACCTTATCCGTTGCAGCTAAACGAAAATGGTCTAGGGACACTATCCATAATTTTACATGGAATTTTGATCCTCATTCACAGATTTTCAAAAAAAATGTACATTTAGTAAGAAAATAGCCACTTTACATAAAACCATTTTTTGATGCCAATCGATCCTGTTTCTAATACTGATCAAAAACTTCTATGTGACCAACCAACGTTGGAGTACTCAAAAAGTAACAATTTGAAAAAAATAATCCCTTACATTTTGTAAAGAATTTGTGTAACAGAAATACAATTAATAGAATAAAATACAAAAATAATCACGTAGAATTTTACACATATCAAAAGATGTATATTGGTATTAGTCCATCGTAAAGTTACATTTGGGGCTGCGTTTTTAAGAGGACGCATTTTTATTTTTTTGATGTGTAGGGTGGGTCAGAATAAAGCTGAAACCAAGTTTGTGGGGTCGCTACCCTTGTCCCACGGCAACCATCCTGAAAATAGGGGTTGATATGGTTTTTACGATATATCTCTTAAACTATTTATAAATTCTCTACAACTTTTTGTCCAGTAACTTTTTGTCGTAGAACGATAAATAAAACAGTTATAAGCGAAAATGTCCAGAAATTCTAAAAAAGAAATAGTATATTTTTAATTTTTATTAAATATTAATTATAATGAAGTCTGGGGCTGGAAAAATGTGGAAAATTATTGATGCCAGTGCAGAGCTCTAATCATCCAGAACCCCCTGAGCTGCTAAAATTGATCTTTTGCAAAGGAAACTGTGGAGCGAAGTGTGAATGTCGAAAAGCAGGGCTCAAATGTTCTGCAGTGTGCTTTCATTGTTCTGGAGAGACTTGCAGCAACGTAATGGGGCTCTCAAAATTAATAAATGAAAATGACTTTGATGATGAACCGCCGACATTAACACCCCTTTCTTATCCAGTTCTCCCAATGATATTTAATTCAGAAAGTCGATCAGATGATGAGCCGCAGCCTGGTCCATCTAAAAGACTGAGGATTGAGTATTTCAAATTTAGAAAATCACCGTGGATTATGCCTATTGGGGATACGACGTAAAAAAAACGCGCCTCCAGACTCTACCTCGTGGTGGGGAAAAAAGTCAATAATGAATTATTAATAATATTGCCAAAAAAAAATAATAATAACATAATAAAATAAAACAATAACTGATGACACATTATTATATATGTATAGTATAATATATGTATAGTTAAGAGTACTGAAAAATAATACTCACTTCGGAGCGCTGTAAAACCTAAGCTATTGCTTAATGAAAAAATGTTGCTGTTAAAAGTTGTTCCTTAAAAAACGATCTAAAAAAATGGTCTGATTGGAATGGATTCTACGACAAAAAGTTACTGAACCAGTTGTAGAGAATTTTATTTGTTTATCAAATATGTAGTTTAAGAGATATATCGTAAAAACCATTTCAACCCCTATTTTCAAGATGGCGGCCGTGGGACAAGGGTGGCAACCCCACAAACTTGATTTTAGCTTTACACTGACAACCCCTTCACATCAAAAAAATAAAATAGCGTCCTCTAAAAAACGCAAGGTAAGGCCTAAAAAATGTAACATTTCAATGGATTATATAGAGTATAAACTCTGTTCCAAAGAGGGCGGTATCAAATTACCATTTATTCATTACAAATAGAAGTGCAGGGTAGCGAGGTCAGTTATCGTTCCAATCGAGATCGCTGATGGATTCCCAGTGTCGCTAGATAGGACTGTTTAAATTCATTTTGATCCTTTTGCGAGATTTCCTTCTTTCACGTTGGCATGCAGATCATTTAACAGGGTTATTGAAAAGTTTGCTGTTGAGTAAAATCTAAGTTACTATTTTAGTTTTGATATTACATATAAATTTTATGGGTGCCAGTTTGGTATTTTCTAAAAAATATCATCAATACTGCGTTATACCCATCTATACTATGTTACACCATTTATAAGTCAAGAACAGGACGGCCAATATTTATGAGCCTAGATTTGTTGAATTTCTTTCTTCCCCGAATAGCAAAAAAAGAAAAAAAAGCAGTTAAAACGTAAAATAAATATAATGGACAACAATTTGACAGTATGTCAAACATTTTCTATAGAACCGCATTAGAATGTGGTACAACGTTCGCCGGGACTATCTAGAACATTCAAATAACAGTACTTTACTTAGTATATTCAAGGTACAAAAAAATACACGCGAATATTTACAAGGTACAAACAGCAAAAAAAGTTGTGTCTGTTTGTTCCGGTTGAACCGATTTTGATGGGACTTTTACTGATACATAGCTGATATTCAGGGATCGACGTAGGCAACTTAAATTTAAAATAAGAAATCAATTTAAATGGCGATAAGCTCAAGCGTACGAAGTTAGTAGAGATATCAGCATAGTATAATAATAAAGTTGAGCAATATTTCGCCGAATAAAGCAATATTTATTGTCTACAGTACCTACTTATTATATAACAAAAGGGTATCGAACACAACACATGTTATGTCGCTTTAGTAGTTTTTTCCCCTTGTCGGCCGTAATTCCCTTATCCTCTAAGAAAAGTTACAGGACGGGGATCCCTACTTTACACAGGGCCATAGCTTTTTCTTTTTTCTTTTTGGGAACGTATAATTTTCACTTTACCGAACGGAATAGCTTGCTTGTAGTTGGCCCTTTTATTGAATTCCGTACTCGGTAGGCGAGGGATATTAATTGTAGTGCGTACCCCAGTGACATTCTCGGAATTCCATGTCATTTAATATGATTAAAAAACGGATTATCATTTTGATTCTCGAACCATCCATTAGTTTTCAGTTTACAAGTCATAATGATCAGATACACGCTTATTATTAGTAAATCTAAATTTATAGGGATAAATATTAAATCTATACTCTATACTAATATTTAAAAAAAGCTGAAGAGTTTGTTTGTTTGTCTGAACGCGCTAATCTCATCATGGATCAGGGATAGCCCATTTATCGAGCAAACAGTAATCATAAACGTCGACTAACTGGTCAAATATTCATACACTTTTGTAAAATTAATAAACTATGGGATTAAATGAGTGCGAAGGAGGTTTGTCACTGGCAAAGACCAGTATTTATAGAAGCGCTCGTGGTCCCGCGGACTCAATGTTCTGTAAACGATCACTGCGTTAAGCAACTATCGCTATGGCTGGTCACGGATGGGTGACCACATTGTGGCATTTACATTTGCGAGCATTTCCGTGCTTTGGAAGGCACGTTAAGCCGTTGGTCCCAGTTGCCAGTAACATGGCATTCGTTAAGTTAAGTTTAAGGACTTATTAAGGTTAAAAATTTCAACAGCAGGTAGCCACAACCTGTGTCTGTCTATTTCAACAAGGCAGTGGGCTCACTACCTATTACGTGGGACAGGAATACACATGGTGAAAAGTACATATAATATACACACATATATATATATAAGGCGCAATAGATAAAAAGTATTTTATACGAAGAAAATAAGAAATTATATAAAAGTATTAACATAGATAATTATGTTTAAAGTGGTTTGTGAATCAGAAACAAAGCAATTCTGTAAAAATAAGCTGCAGTTTCTTACTGAGTTGCACATGACATTTACTTTGAATGAAACTGTGTCAACGTTTTAAAGAAAGTCCTTGTGCGTGGCATTGCTGTGTGGGCGCATTGTTCTCCCTACACGGCTGACTTCCAGACTAGTATCTGGTATAAGAAAACGAGTAGAGCGGGCTGGTTATAACATTAGACTTTTTTTTTTATATTTTTAAAATTTAATTAGGAACAACATATTTTTGTTATTATTTGATTTTATAACCTAACGTGGTAAAAGTTTCATTTGCCGGTTTTCCACAGGAATCTGATACAGAATATATAGAATAAATAGTATGCTATCTGTTAGTCCAGTGTATCGGACACCTACGCAATAAAAAATATAAATATAGGCAACTCCAATTACATATTTATCAAACACCCAAACTCTGAAACAAACATTTATGGGTCAGACAAATTTTTGTTCCGACCCGGAATTCGAACCCGCGATCTGAGCGCGGCAGTCACATACATTTACGCCACCGAGGCAGTTAAAAAGAAACTAAACGTGTTCCTTAGTAAGTACTTGAATGTACATACATATATTTTTGAACTGAAACTTCTTTATCGACGTTGAGAGAAATTTTATAGTTGTAAAAAATAAATAGCGTCACGTTTTTCGGTTACGCGCCATGTTTTTTTGAAGTGAAACTTCTTTGTCATAAGTGAAACTTGTTTATCGACGTATGAGAGAAATATAACAGCTATAAAAAATGTCGTATAGAAGTTTCACTTCTTACCTGTGTACTCTGGTACTCACGCATATTTTTTTACGCATGTTTAAGTTACTAAAACACAATAAATTGGTACTTGTTACTGGTATCATTACGCCAGTCACGGTAATCAAAGTACCACCTGAGAAAACGTACCGTAGTATGCGTGATACTAAAGTAAGTGCCCGGAGCAAAAAATCTGCAGGGATTATAAGTGGCAATGCCCTCAGTCCTAGATGCTTTGGATGTTATTCTACATCGTATTGATGCCTTGTGTTGTGTCTGGAACAAAGATTTGATATTCATATTTCTCAAGATATTATTGCTCTCCATATCCAGTTTTTTTTGATTTCATCGTCAACAAGGCACTCTCCTAGTTTTGCCTTGTCCGTCCGCCCGTTTGAACACAAATTTGTAGCCTAGTTAGATATTCTGAGTATTAGAAACTGGTCTTTCGCGTAGAGAACCACTGAATTTATTTTAAAATAAAGTTTTATAATTGTGTATATCCACACAATTATAAAACTTTATTTTAAAATAAATTCAGTGGTTCTCTACGCTTAAAGTGAGCATGCTTTTTATTCTCGTCTACTCTGATATGGGGATAGGGCTTAAAAAACATTTTTAGTTTTCCAAATTATTTTGATTAAGGAATCTGTTTTGTTACGGACGCCGCGGATTAACTCTTTAAAAACATTGTTCCGGTGATAAACTCCGATGCTAACTCGGTTTCAATTACCATTCTTAACAATTAAGAATCAAATTTCGAATGGAATGTTAATACTTGGTATTGATGGAAAACAAATCGCTTACGCTTCCTCCTTATGCGTTTCTAGGTTTCTGATTATGACGCACGTACAAGACATGTTTATTCTCGTGTATTTAGTTGTTGTTTCAAAACCTAACAATTCTAAGAACCTCCTAAATGTTTTAATGTAGTCACATGACAACGTCGAGAGGTACTAAATTGCTTTTATAATGATTTAATGGATACAAACTACCTGCATCGCTACAAGTTAATGAAGGTTGGGTACTGAATGTTCTTAGAAATGTACACAAAAACCAGCCAAGTTCACATGAAGTAAATTTTTACTCGAAATGTAGGTAAATATTGTGAGATGGTAGACTTATCACTCACATACATATACATACATATTGTCACGTCTTTGTAATCGAAGAGGTAGGCAGAGGCATACTAAACGCCCACATTTCACCGTACGCATTTTTGTCCCACGTGGTGGTGAGCCCATTGCCGTGTTGAAATTGACAGGCATAGGCTGTGGCGACCTGCTGTTGAAATTTTTCAAGAAGCCCATCAGGCCTTCAACCAGGCTCAGACTTGTCTCTCACAAACCTATAAACCTTCTAGTCTGTCTTTTCTTTTTAAGATCGTTTATTAAAATTAAGTATAGGTCGCGCGGCGAATGATGAGCTCTGTAAGAAATTGTAAGAGGAATGCGCAGAACTCATAAATTAGGTCTAATTGGCAGGGTGAGAGGGCTGAAGGGCGGGAGTGGAGGAGCGTGGACGCAGGAGTGGTTGAAATCCTACACGCACACTAGTGCACAGCCGCACACTACTCCGCGATATGTCGGCACGTGTTGTCACTAGTCTCGGTACTGTCACCCACATAAAATATTCTAGTCTTTTTAGCAAATCTTTTAATAGCGTATTGAGGATTTAATGCCCCGAGAAAATTGTCTGTCCAATCTGGACAATAAAGAAAAATGGTTTATTATGTAAATTGTTTGATCAAATATATATACCAATTATGATTATTATTATTGGCGATACATAACGCAGTGCAAGTCATAACTTTGCTTTACGGTAGCGAAATCTGGGTATGTCAGCAGATGCATGAAAGTAAATTGAATGCTGTGGAGATGCGTTCACTTCAAAAATTGTGCGGCGTAACTTTGGCCGACCGAATACGTAACGAAGTGACACGCAATATGGCAGGTTTGAATAAAAGTGTCAGCGTTAAGCTGGAAAAGGGTGTGCTTTGTTGGTTTGGACAAGTACAACGAATGAGTGGGGAACGATTGATGAAGAATATATATTATGCGAAAGTAAAGGGTAGGAGGAATCAGGGTAGGCCGAGACTTGCATATGAAAACCACGTGAGCAGATTGCTCAAAAACGGAAATGTCTAAAGTACTCCGATACCCAGACGTGCGTGCATGTAGCGGTTGATGAATACTTTTTTTACTTTAATAAGTATTCTCAGTGTCATACACATTATATATCTATTTCTACATTAAAATATTACAATAAAAATATTTTTTCTAGAAATACGATCACTGAAAACTAAATAAAATACCTATCATGGTTTAATATTTTCACGCAAAACACTTCGACCTCACTTGTTGTAACTAATATAAACCAACTTACGTACTCACTTTCATACGTTATAAAAAAATGTTTAATGGTTCAAAGAAGAGTCGTATTGAACTTGATAATTTGTGCAAAAATATCCCCACAAATTTTTGTCAGAGCTCATCATTCGCCGCGCGACCTGTACATACTACCTATCATAAGGACTATCTATCAGTTTCAGCTGGCGGGACAGATAATTGACTGTAGCAAATATTAGCACATATACAAGATCGATACTCCACATACTAAAACAAACAAAAATTTAACTAGTATACCCATTACAATTTCTTTAATTTATTTATATTTCACGCCATATCGCAATTTGTCTACGTAATAAAGCTATAATAGATTTAACATTATGAAAGGCTATTGTCCAATCTAAAAATGATATACGATTAGTCCAATCGGGTGGGTAGATTTTCAGACAGAGCTTGACCTCCCTATTGTACTGAAGTTCATAAAAGAGCTCATGATTAATTGCTTTTGTGAAATAATATTTGCTGAGTACCTTTTAGATTTTGAATGGATGTAGGTCTGTCCTATATTTATGTTACTACTCTATTTCTGTATATAAAAGGGACTGGGATTAGTTATTTTTTTACCTTTTCACTAAACACAAGATCTCAATAACGTACTTGACCTCACCTCTAAAGTTAAAATTCGGCACGTGGATAGATAAATAGGTATCTAACAGAAATCTTTTCGAGATGTATTTTGTGATATAGATAGATTGATGAAATGAATGAAAGAAATTGTGTATTTAGGGAGTATATTTAGCGCGGATGGAAGATCTGATTCGAATTTAGAACGGCGAGTAGCTGCCGGATACAGAGATAACTGTGCTTGTCTCAATTAGTAAAGCGACAAAGCATCGTAAAAGAAGCACGACTGGCGAATCATAACGCAATGCTAGTGTCAACTTTGCTTTACGGAAGCGAAACCTGGGTATGTCAGCAGATGCATGAAAGTAAATTGAATGCTGTAGAGATGCAATCACTTCGAAAATTCTGCGGCGTAACTTTGGCCGACCGAATACGTAACAAAGTGATACGCAATATTGCAGGTATAAATGAAAGTGTCAGCATTAAACTGGAAAAGGGCGTGCTCCGTTGGTTTGGACACGTCCAACGAATGAGTGAGTAACGATTGACGAAGAATATATATTGTGCGAATGTAGAGGGTAGAAGGAGTCAGGGTAAGCCGAGACTTAAAGATGAAGACCACGTGAGCAGATTGCTCAAAAACGGAAAGGTTAAAAGTACTCGGATTACCCAGAGGTGCGTGTATGAAGCGTGTGATGAATCTTGAAGAAGCGAAAGAAGTATGCATGGATCGCGAAGCCTGGCGATCTGACATCTCTGACTATCCTGTCAGGGATACAGCGTGAAGATAGTATCGTTTTTAGTTTTTAAATAGATAGATATTTAAAAATTGTTTATATTTAGCAGTCATCTCACCGTTGGCTCCCGGGGTAATACCCGTACCTGCTCCACACGTAAATAAACAAAAAAGGTACTTTTTATAACAATAATTGGTATGAGCTCATTTCAAAATCAAAATTATAATAATTTATACATGTACTTTCGTAGATTAAATTTTACTTGTAGAAATGTAAAACTACAAAAATGATTTCCTTTTCAATTTCATCATTATTATTATTTTTTTATGTAAGTGTATCTAATAGTAAACTCGTAGCGACTATTAGTTGGGCTCATAAATATAATAATAATAATAATAATAAATCCGCAGGGCAACTTGTGGCGAGCTGAATGTGTGTGGCTACACATCGGTCCCGATTCCTCAGAGTTCTGTTGCTCTTCTGCACCGGTTAGGATTTAATGGCCTAACGGGAGAGCAGTGAGAGTGCTACTCCCGGGAGTGCAGCAAATCTCAACTCTGGCTTGCCTTAATTGGCCGGTCAGAGGGAGGGAGCCAGAGCCATATGCTCGGGGGTGGAAGTGTCTTTTTCAAGGGCATAACTACGGGGAAGCTCGCTCCGGGCCTGGCCCGCGAAGGTGAAACCGGCGCCGCACCGCTCGACACCCCAAGCCGCTCACACCGGTGTTGCCCTCTGTCGCCTTACAGGCTTATCATGCCTACGGTGATTGTATTGTATAGTTGGCAAGTCACCGTCTGCCAGTATTTTGATTTTAATATATTAAAATGGCAGACGCCGTCTTCATCCATAGTTCTAATCACTCAGTTCATTTAACCTCCAACTCAATAGCCCAATAGTAGTTAGCATATTGTACAATAGTTTAACTCCCATTGGAGATGGTCCATTACCGTTCTTCTACATAAGGCGGACGTGGATTGTCTGCAGTGGGAGTCCCATTCCCTGTTACATTAAAATTCTCAAAAGGCCTCTGCGTGTTGGACCTCTATGTCCCCATGTAAGCCTCCCAAAAGACCGGGTATCTTCGTAAGAAAAAAAAAAAGAAGATACCCGTGAAGAAGAAACAAATAATAATAATATATGCTTTATTGTACACCAAGAATAGCTATTACAGATTAGTTATTATGATATAAATCAAGTACAATGGGCGGCCTTATTGCAAGCAGCAATCTCTACCAGGCAACCTTTAGATGAACAGGACTGTGTGACAGCTTAATCTTGGGTTTCAAGTTTGGTGACAAATAATACTTTATAAATTACATTAAACATAATATATACCAATATTTTCGAAAATACATACATACATACACATATAAATACATACATACACATATAAATACGTATAATACATACATACACTTGCCCAATATACATAAGAAAGTAGGTCAGCGTACAAATAGCTTATATTGAAAGATAATATTCTATCACTCTGACTTTAAACGATCCCAAGGTTTGAGCTCGTCTGATAGTGACTGGTAGTGCATTCCACAGTCGCGCTGCTTCAACAGTAAAAGATTTATCAACGAAGTTTGTTGTTTGATATCTTAAGTTTAGCGTTTTTTTTTTTAAAGTTCACACTATTCAACTACATTTACTTTCAAAGCTGCTTCAAATCCGTTGAGACTACTAAGATTACAAACATTTATAAAGACATAATATATCTTTCGTCTTCTCATTCAAGTACATACATTCAGCTGCGAGGACGGGAGTTGTAAGGCGACTAAACACTGCGGCATCGATCTAAATAAGCGTAGTACACACATCGCGAAAATTTAATTAAGTATCCCTATATCGTCTTTTAATAGCTGGAGCCCTATCCTGCCTGCGAGACGTATTAAGCGAGAAAGGAAATCGACCACCATGAGTAAAATGTAGTAAGATAATGGAATCCATTTCACTGGAATCGAATACTCAGAAAAGCTCCAATTCAAATCGTAAGTCATTCGGTAGGGCTAAAGTAAACATCGTGGGATCTAAGGCGATTTGTCATCCATCACTAGGGAGCGGGGGCGCGCACCCGCCAAGTGCAGTCTCATGTCGACTCTGACTCATTACGCAATTGATCCTCAGAAAAATGGGAACGCTTTTTTTTGCTATGAGCAACTAGGTCAATTCGTATAAAATAGTATGTAATGTACTTATATAATACATATAGTGGCTCAGAAAAAGTAGTAGATATCGCGAGCATTTAAATTAAAGTTATGTACCGTAGCAAAATAATTTTTGTTTTTTTCGTACGTCAAAAATGCCTTGATAAGAGCTGATACTCATACACTGTTGTCCCAATAATAACCATACATAGCTAAGAACCACCGCAATGATACTGGTTTTAAAAGGAAAAAAAAAACCTCATCAAAATCGGTCTATCCGTTTGAGAGCTATAATGCCACAGACAAACACACACCTACACACAAATCGACGTCAAACTTATAACTTTAACTTATCTATCTTCACATTGTATCCCTGACCGGGTAGTCAGAGAGGACAGAACGCCAGGCATCGCGATCCATCCATTCTTTCGCTTCCTGAAGATTCATTAATCGCTTCATACATGCATGTCTGGGTATCCGAGTATTTTTGACTTTTCCGTTTTTGAGCAATCTGCTCACGTGGGCTTCATTATGTAAGTCTCGGCCTACCCTGACTCCTTTTGCCCTCTACTTTCGCACAAAATATATTCTTCGTCAATCGTTCCTCACTCATTCGTTGAACGTGTCTAAAATAACGGAGCACAGCCTTTTCCAGCTTAAAGCTGACACTTTTATTCAAACCACATTGCCACATTGCGTATCGCTTTGTTACGTATTCGTTATTTTTAAGCTTACAACATTAACAAAGTTTATTAACAAAGTTTTTAACAAATGATGCTACAGCAAACTTACCCTCCTTTACCTCTACTTTCCTAAATTCATAAAATCAATGAACACGCATAACTATTTTCATGAAAATTGGTTAAGTAACGCTACCTGTAGAGGAACATACACATACAAGAAAATTTGATCAGCTGGAAATAGATACACTACTTTCACACAGTCAACAAGTACTTTCTAGTGTTCTCTCGATAAGAAATATCTTGATGGCCCAAGTAATACCTGGGCAATATAGTAATGATGTAAAGCATATACTATACACGAAGGGCAATTGCCTCGGTAGCGCAGTGGTAGTGATGCGACTGCCGCGACTTAGGTCCCAGGTTCGATTCCCGGTCGAAAAAAATAAATGTGTGATCCACAAATGTTTCTTTCGGAGTTTGGGTCTTCCCTATGTATAATATGTACGAATTTAGAAATGTAAGTGTGTTTATGTCGTCTAGATCTCATAACACAAGCATTTATTATCTTATTTTGGGCTAGAAGCCGATGTGTATAAAAAAAAGGTAAACAATATGTTACAGTACTATAATATTATCTTAGTTAATACAATTACATTTGCATTGCCTACAGGAATGTATTATGGGGATTTAACCAATCTATCGAGTATGTGTGCTTTCCCGTTGTTAAGCAACAAACAAACATACAAACTTCCGTTGCAAAGTTTATTGCCAAAATTAGACTGACAGTCCTGTGGGGATGTTGAGTCATGCGTAAACGAAAACATTTTTAGCACAATTGAACGTAATTGGTCAAAAGGTTGAGTGACCTTGTTGTGAGGATCGGCTGAGGGTCAGCGTTTGAGTTATCTTTAGATGTGTTAAAAGTGAATTGCGAATCCAAATTTTCATACAATTTAAGTCTATTTGACCTTTTTATGATATTTCGGGTCTTATTCGCGACGTATATTAGGTATGTTTGGTACAAAGCCTACCTTATACTTCCTGACGTTTTGACCGGATTACACCAGCCATGGTCACGGGTTGTCTGATGAATTCAGAGTCGCCTCCTCGAAGCGCGAGTGCCCTTTTCAACTATCCGCCCTTGGTCGTCACAATTTTGATTAGGTGTTCTAATGTAGGTCTACACACAACACTCACAATGTCTGTACACTCGCATATAACGTTCGCAATGTCGTATTTGCACTTGCTGATGACAGGATTCCATGGTGCTGACAATCGGTATCCATGTAGGAACAATCATCGGTATCCATGAAGGTATGTACGAACTTTGTACGAATTGTGTACTTACTATTTAAGTCTATTTTTCGAACCAGGCTGCTCGTCGTCCTTACGGTATACTTCTAGACGGCGGCATGACGTGAAAATTTTACGCGCGTCTCATGCCCTTAGAAGCGAGATAATAATACCCGAAACACCCCCAAAGAAGCGGAATAAAACCCGAACCCTTAGGTGAGGCCGCGGTGGTAGCCGAAGTCTACCAGTAGCACTGGGACATCTTTCCGAGGAGTTACCCAGGGCGTCGGGTTATAGACAGTTAGGCAGGGACCATGTGGTTATGGCCGGTTCGAGTCCGACATGACATCTTAGGACATTTCAACATGTTAAGAAAAAAAGGGCAACCTGGTACCTTGTCCCCACCAACCATTTGTAAAATTGTCGACGAAAATTCACAATGACTCATTCAATTGACTATTGAAGTCGAAAACTTGATTGAAATTGAAAGGTAAATTGAATAATAAATAAAATGAAAATAAGAAATTTATAAAATTTTAAAATTAAATTAAATTATATTTAATGAAATTAATTAATTTTTAATTAAATTAAATTTTAAAATTATTAAAATTTTATAAATAAATAAAAATAAATAAGTTAAATTGAAAGGTTAAGAATAAGGAGCTTTGGTCTTTTCTAATGAAAATACTCTCACTTTCATACGTTTTTTAAACCACATTTAAACAAGTAACGCGCCTTCCATTATCGTAACGAAAGAATCAGACAACTTGTAACCGATTATGTAATAACTTCAAAAACGGAAGTGGTAGAAACTTCAAAATCGATTATAAAAGTATTAATGGTGTCCTGAATCGAATGCCACAAACAGTTTGTCTCTATCTCTTATGGTTCCTGAGAAATAGATGAAAATTAATAGAGCCATTTTATGAGACTTTTCTCAACTTTACGATTTAGGGTCGTATTCCAGAGCGTTTCTCAATACTCAATCGACTCTTGAGGCTAGTTTTTGCCTTACTACTTACTTACTACTGTCAAGTGTTTCTTGAGTATTGATAAACGTTCTGGAATACTGCCCTTAGACTAGTCTAAAAGTACTAACTAGATAACTTTATCGACTGAGCATCGTCCAAGGACTACATTAGACGATGTTCGTATGCAAGGATTGCCTTGCGCGATAAGGTCGCCAATTGTTATACCAACAAGTTAATGTTAATATGTTCATATGTATGTTTCCTGGAGTACAATAAAGAGTTTTTTACTTTACATAAGTTTTACAAGGACTAGTTTCGATTCAGTAGGGACATTGTCATTTTTTTTCTTATTGAAAGTATGGTTTTATTTATCACGGTGCTTTTATCCTTAGCAATAAATAAGAACTATTCAAGAAAAGACCTTATCAATCCAAACAAGAAAGTGAAAGATAAAAACACAATAGATCAACAATGGGTATGATCTTTAAAGTTCTGTTATTGCGACGGTATCCTTTCATTTGATAAACATATTGCAGCAGTAGCAGTGCTTTAAAAATAACTAATCCGCCCACTTCAGCGTTTCCTTGTGTTGAATTTAGAATGACTTTAAATAGCTAATCATGCATAGTTTTCAAACATTTTAGCTCAATAAATTTTATGCTTCAAAACTGAGTTGTAAGACTCCACCCGATCATACATATTACAGTGCAAGTTGATAGAATATTTGTAAATAAAATACAAAAATATTTATTCTTCTAGAGAAAGTATGTACTCGGATACTCAGACGTGCATGTATGAAGCGATTGATGAATCTGCAAGAAGCGAAAGAAGTATGCATGGATCGTGAAGCCTGGTGATCTGTTCTCTCTGACTACCCCGTAAAAGTATATACTTGAAAATATCAACCATTGGTTATTTTTGACGTTCAACTAAATGCTAGTCAGAGCCACAGGGATCATTACTGTACCTTTACTGCCAGATTTGCAAAGCAATAGGTAGAAATTGAGGAAGAACCTGGCAATAAAACTCATGGCCACTCTTTTTTAATAACCAGTAATTACATTAGATTTCGTTAACATCTTTTTAAAATAGTATTTATCTATCTAGTTATCTTACCAGTTCTAGTATCTAGTTATCATGGCAGTTTCTAGTTATCTCACCAGTGACTGTGATACTCCTGTTGCTTGTTCACACATATCTAGAACATAAAAGGCGCCGTTAGTCCGAGACTACCAGGACTTAATTGGTCGTGCTAATTAGTGTCTAGCACATAAGACCATTTAGCCTTTTTGTTACCACCTCACTAAAAAGGCAACGGGTTCAAAATTTATTCCAAATTTAACATCTAAAATAGACACATTTTATTTTATTAAATTTATTCGGCCCTTTAGATCCACCCCAGTTCCGTGCTTCGGAAGGCACGTTAAGCCGTTGGTCCCGGTTGCCAATAAAACGGTAGTCGTTAAGCCAAGTTGAAGGCCTTATGGGCGGCTTAAAAAAATTTCAACAGCAGGTCGCCGCAGCCTGCGCGTGTCCATTTCAACACGGCAATGGGCTCACCACCTGTTACGTGGGACAAAAATGCATACGGTGAAATGTGGGCGTTTAATATGCCTCTGCCTAACTCTTCGGGGATAAAGGCGTGACAATATGTATGTATGTATGTATGTAAAAGGCGCCGTTGAAGTGGAAGTCCTTCACGTCCCACCCCATGACCGCGTATAATTTTATTAGCTATTCTGCAAGGACATTTTAATATCTCAAGTGTCGTATGGGAATTTGTCAGCTCACGGCAATATAATGCCTAGATAGGATATACTATATATAGAATATACTGCAGTATATTAATACTGCAGTATATTCGTCTTGATATAAGTCACTCAAGCACTATTGGAATAGAAAAGTTTAATGAATTCATTTCAAGTGTACCTAATCCAGTACTGTACTTTGTACATATTATCGCGCCTGTCGGCCATCGGGGTAGACAGAGACTATGACTTTCCACTTGCTACGATCCTGGGATACAACTTTCGCTTCTTCCACTTTCATAAGTGTTTTCATACACATGCGCCGGTCAAGGGTACTCCTGAACTGACCTTTTTCCAAAATGTCTTCAATTTGATTGACATTTGTTCGTCGAGGTTGCCCCTTACCAGTTTGCCTATTCCCTCTTTTCTGATAAATCTTTTTTGTAAGTCTACTTTCATCCATTCTCTCAACATGTCCGAACCATCTAAGTATACCTTTTTCTATCTTAGTCACTACATCGTCTACCCTACCACAATGTTCCCTTATTACACTGTTCCTTTCTTAGTCCATCAATTTCACTCCAGCTATACTCCGCAGACTTTTCATTCTTGCCTTGCCTTCTTCGACACGTTGTGACTGCTCATAAAAGTGTACATGGCTCCATTCACTTGATTTCCAGCAAAACTCTTCGTACTTAGTAGCCAGACAAATTCTAAATAAAGAAAATATAATAAATGTTCCACAAATTTTCTACTTTGTACTGTATGTGGGTAATTTATTTTCATAAATTACCGACTTAAACGTCGATTTAAGTCTGTTAAGCCGCTTGAGTGAAGCCTTGCAATGTATAATTACAAACTTGGAATGTTTTTCACACTTTTAGAAACATTTAAAATTGCGCGAAGAAATAATTTAATTTAATTATATTAATAAGAAAGTGTGTTAATTTGTATTGCATTACAGCGTGAAGATAGTATTAATTTATAGGTCTTTCCTCAGAAAAATACTAAGCAAGACCACGATACATTGACGCAGTGAAGCTTTGGAGAGTACTTACTTTAAAATGTTTATGACTAGTGGTTCTGTGAACCGTAGACTTCGGAGATTTTTTTTTTTTTTATCGATATAAAAAAAAATTCAATATTGCTTTTTTTTTCGTTTTGATTTCCCCTCCCCTGCTTACATTGCCCCCGCCATCGAAAAACCCCCTCGCTAAAAGTTGTTGTCTACATCAAAGATTGTCCATGCCTAGTTGCATGCAAATCCGATGAAAAATGCGACCTGTAGAATGAATGGACGGACGGACATCAAAAGCATTTTTCCCGTACCAGTGGAGTTATACACACATATAACCACGTATGTGCCTCGAAGAGTTTGGCAGAGGCATATCATACATCTACATTTCACCATTTTGTAGTTTGACCCGTGCCTTTTCTCGTGTTAAAACGAACAGTTGTCAAATATAACTTGGTAGATATAGTGGTAATAAATATATACTAATATATAAAGCTGAAGAGTTTATTTGTTTGTTTGGTTGAACGCGCTAATCTCAGGAACTACTAGTCGGATTTAAAAAAATATTTTTGTTCGATAGCCCATTTATAGAGGAAGGCTCGATATCATCACGCTACTGATCACACGCGGAGCAGTAATCATAAATGTCGACAAGTCAGGCCAAAAATTAAGCATGACGGGATTAAATAGGTGCGACGGGAGTTCGAAGTATGTCACGGGCAAAGCCGAGGGGGTCACCTAGTAGATTATATTCACACGCCTATCTACGGGTATATCTAATACACAGTTCCCATTACTTTGTGTTAATTATGACTCTCATTTAGCACGACTAAACGTCATTTTTAATTAGTTTTCAGCCTGACCTAGATGTAATAAATTTATGTAGTCACTAACTCAATTCAACCAACTAAACTAACTAACTTCACGCTATATCCCTGACGGGGTAGTCAAAGTCCGTTTTTGAGCAATCTGCTCACGAAATTAAATTTAGTCACTGAAAATGTAAATACAAGAGGGCTTATATAGGTTACAAAAAAAACTATGTGATCTGTAAAAATTGTTCAATTAATAGTAGTTAAATTCATAGTATTCATATTCATGTATAATATTTTTCATGTTATTCGAAAAAATCAACCAAACATTAAAAAAAACATTCATGTATAAAATTAATGCATAATCAAATATTCATGTCATAGTAGTTAAATTAATGAAAAATAATAAACTTGAAATCCTATAAATCGAACTACTAAAAATGTCGGAGTAAATTTTTAATGGGGTATCAAATGAATTTAAATAAAAGCTTGTTTTAACAAGATTTATAACCAATACTTTATTTATTAAAAATGTTTACTGTCAAAATATTAACTTACCTTTAATATTTATAATTTACTTTTACACCGACGTTATTCATGGCTACCGGTCAAATTCCGAGACAAATTTCCTTTGTTACTACCTCTAACACTGGAGGCTGGCGAGTTGCTGCAACGAGCATAAAGGACAATAAAAAAAAATATCATCATAATCTACGTAATAATACGTGTGTCAATAACTATGAACGTAAAATTTGACACAATTAAAGTTATTGTTAAAGAAGAAGTGCACAAAGCAAATTCTTTTCAATATATTTAACCATATTTGGCCACTACTTTACTGATTTTTTATTGTTATACCACTAAGGTGGCAGACAAGCATACGGTCCCCCTGATGAATAGTGGTCACCGTAGCCTATGGACGTTTGCAACACCAGAGGCGCAGCACTCGCGCTGCCGACCCTTTAAAAACCTTCTAAGACCCCTTTTGAAGAACTCCATAAGGTAGACGTTTGGGAAAACCCAGGCAGGTATTTGTTGTTGATACATATTATACAGGTAATATATTGTTATGTAGCAACTATGCTTCAGTAAAGTATTGTGTGAAGTGTTACACTCCTTGTCTTACTTTATTTGACTCCGTGTAATTTATAAACTTCTTCTTTATAAATAAAATAAATAAATATTCATCACGCCTTATCCCCGAAGGGGTGGCAGAGGCATATTATATGCCCACTTTTCACCGTGTGGATTCCTGTCCCACGTAATAGGTGGTGAGCCCATTGCCGTGTTGAAATAGACAGACGCAGGTTGTGGCTACCTACTGTTGAAATTTTTTCAATCCGCCCATAAGGCCTTCAACCAGGCTTAAAGACTGCCATTTTACTGGCAACCGGGACCTACGGCTTAACGTGCCTTCCGAAGCACGGAAACGCTCGCAAATATAAATGCCACAACTAATTGGATTTACGAACCGTTGAAGGCTGTCTGGTGTTTGTAAACATTGGTTACGTATTGGTTGGCTACGCTTCATCAATCCTAACTAAAAACCCAAAACACATTATGAATATTAAAGGTCATTTTTCACAACGCCGTAAACCTTATGCTATACTGTTTCTGCTTTACTTTTTACCCTGACCGGTTTCGCTTTACGGCACTTTCAAAAGTGCTAAATATGTAGCATGCAGTGCTCGTGGTCCCGCGGACTCAGTGTTTTTTAAACGATCACTGCTTTAAGCAACATTCGCTATGGCTGGTCAAGGATGGGTGACCACTATGTGGCATTTACATTTGCGAGTGTTTCCGTCCTTCGGAAGGCACGTTAAGCCGTTGGTCCTGATTGCCAGTAACATGGCAGTCGTTAAGTCAAGTTGAAGGCCTCGTGGGCGGCATGAAAAATTTCAACATCAGGTAGCCACAACCTGCGTCTGTCTATTTCAACACGGCACGAGCTATAATATATGTAAACTTATAAAAAGGAATAGTATCGCGGTACAAGGTCTTGGCAACATTTACGATAAATGGGTATTCGGGTTCATTCTGTTCCGACATCTTTTACAATTCAATATCAAACAAAATAAACACTTAAACCTTCCTCATTAATCAGTCTATCTATTGGTAAAACTCACATGATAATAAGTTCAGTAGTATTTAAGTATAGCGCGAACAGACAGAGAGACTGACGCTGACGCGACGGAAGACTTCGTTTTATAATATGCATGAATAACAATTTTATGTGAAATAAAAAAACAACAACTGAACGTTTAAATGTTTAACAAACAGTTTACATTAACAGAACAATGCTGAGTTTAAATCTTCAATAGAAAAGAATACTTTGCAAAAAGGTAGTAAGTAGTACCTCAATAGTAAACAGACAAAACGCGCATTCCATACAAAAACAAAATTTGAATACAAAAAAAAAAACAAATGAAAGCTTAACACAGCTTTTATTAATGCAGAAGCAATGGGTGGTATACAATTTTGTACCCGACAACTGTGAGATGATCATAAAATATAACAAAATGAATATTGCTTAAAAATCCTTCAACATAATTTAGGAGCTTTCTTTCGCGTACCTTAAATTGTGGAAAGAACTCCCTGCCTGGAACGTCTACAACATGGGGTTCGTCAAAAGGGGTTCTAGAAGATTTTTACATAGTAGTCAACGCTAGTGCCGCACCTCCGAAGTTGCAAATGACCATTGGTTACGGTGACCACTTTCCATCAAGTTGGCCGAATACTTGGCCGCCACCTCAGTCGTATAAAATAAAATAACGACTGCAATAATAATTTTGACCAGGTTGCACTACCTTTGGTCACAGGCTGAGTGGTGCATTAGTTTTCATTACCCATTTTCATACCCATCCAGGTATTTCATCCATCCGCATTGAGGTGACAAAAAATGGTACGGAGTATAGTGAATTTCTCGCAAATCGTATAGCTTCATAATCTCGTATTTTGTATTTTATATGCTTAGTAACTTGTTTTGTTGCTATTATTTATTAGCTATTTCTATTATATCATACTTTGAAGTGGCAAGGGGTAAAAGATCTGCCACTTCATGAAAATTTTCGTACTAGAAATCTCGATATGAAGCAGTATTGCTAAGTAAAATGCAGAACTAACACGAAATAGAATTATTTACGTGACCAAACTTCAAGAAAAAAAAAATCGTTTTTATTGAGGTTTATATAGAGCTTGGCAACCTTTACTGGACAGTCTTATTCACTAAGAAAATGCGAATGAAATATTTTCCATTCAACTTTGTAAGATGCAGCTTGAAGTTCTTAGTTATGTTGAATCCTCCGCATAGTGTCATGCAAGGCTTTGTTCGGACACAATGGATACGCTGCATGTAGGATTGCACAGCCGCAAACCGGCCAACTCATTGCATCGGGGATATTTGTCATGAGTTGCTAACCGCACTCTAGTCTAGTAGCTATGAGCACATAGTTAAGGCGCTTATCGAACTGATTCTGAACGTAGGCATTTTTGAAGGGCGACTGCTCTTATGCCACGCTTTAGCCAGATGGCTTACTGATGAAGATTTTCTAAACGAACTATCTGCACGCTGTATCCCTGACGAGGTAGTCAGAGAGGACATATAGTCAGGCTTTGCGATATGCATACTTTTTCACTTCCAGCAGTAATCGTTTCTTGCATACACATCTGGGTATCCGAGTACCTTTCCGTTTTTAGGCAATCTGCTCACGTGGTCTTCAAATGTAATCTCAGTGTACTCGAACTCCTTTTACCCTCTACTTTCGCACTGTAATTACTATATTATAGTCTTCTATTAGCCATGACGTCGTTCGTTACTCAACAGCACTTACAGGTGAACGGTATGGGCTTTGAAGATTTCGTAATGGACCCATACACTCCCGTACAGTTTACAAGAAAGTAATTGAATGAGATTGAACATAACCTTTTGTAATTGCACTTTTGCAGTGAATGCAATTTCTGCAGTTACTTATACCCCCTTAGAACATGTGTCACAGAAACACAAACAAAATCAACACAAATCCCTCGATCAATTAAGACCTGATTCACAGCAGGTTTACAGCTAACTGTGTAACTAAGTACTGTGCAAAGTATAATGCAATAAAAGTAAATTAAAATATTTACATAACTCATATTATAGCACTTACGGTGATAGTACTTATAGATGATAGTCAGAACTGGACACTGTTTGTACAAGCAAGTGTACCAGTTAAAAATTGAGATTGTCGTGGAAAGAGATCAATATGTGGAGTAAGACTACAACGGAAAAGAAAACAGTTACATTAAACAAAACAAGTAAAATATAAAACACCATTATTAGTACAAAGCCACTCAATACCCATACAAAAGTCTCCCATTCAACTGCTAAAATTACTCCTATACCTAAATCTTGAATTAACCATTAAACAACATTCCTGAGATGAGTTATTCAGAATTTTACCGTACTTGTATTGCAAGATAAATTTTCTAGATAAATGTTTCGAATAGGTCGGCATAGAATGTTGCCGATAAACTTTGCAAGCATGTATCTGATGCATCATGCTAAGTATGTGAATGATAAATCAGTAAATGGAATACAAAGGCATTGTGTTATCTACAAAATTTTATTACTCACAAACTGTCACATAGCTTTGGCACCAAGCTTGCCCTTACCGTAACTATTGAAAGGTGTATTTTAGTAAATTGCTGCTACTAGTACCCGTCGTTCTTATTTAGTAAAACGGAATGAATATCTTTCGCACGATACAACATTTTCTTCTTTACAATTAAGTTTGTTTAAGTGACCTCGAGTGAGTCGACCTTTGGCGAATCTTCAAAGTTACAAAATTGTGGTTAGGACTTCCCCATATCTGTTTTGTAAGATGCTATACTGGCACCGTTTAGTACAAGAGGAAAAACAAAATGTGATTATGTACCCGTTTCTGAACGGTATGGTATTCATTCACCAGATTCCACATAACACTCCGGCATTTTTTACGAATTTTTCAGTAAAGTATTATATACATTCTTAAACTACAAAACTATTGACCATCAGTTCAGAATATCACGACTCATCTTTTATAAATAATAGGTTTGTAGATCTAACTTAAATATACCTCTCTATCTCACAAAACTGATTTGTACTCGTATTTACTATTCATGCAGTAGGGCTATGGAACTATCTAACGAAGAGCAAACATGTCAACTGTTTTACTATTATAAAGAAAGTACACAATTACCTCTCGTCAAATATGAGAATAAGTATTTATCTATGTGATGTAAGTAATAAGAATATGTGTGTATTTTTATATATCTTGGTAGTTAATATGGATGTTTTAAATATGTATACTATTACTATCTGTTCGATTACACATATATTAATTCTATTTCACGTTATAATTTCGTATCTATATCTATCTTTGTATAATATCTGTTTCTAATTGTAGAGATTTCTGCGGAAATAAGTAGGTTTTTGTATAATGTTGTCTTCCTAGTAATTTGCTTTTATTATAATTTAGGTGTACAAAAAAAACAACAAATAAGAAAATAAATAGAGAATTTAATTAGAACTAGTAACATTGTGTTGTGTTGCTTGGCGCAAGTTCAAACAATAAGTAGTTCCAATCGGGGGATTTGGTTGGCTGCGGATTAAAGACGAACAAACATGGATTTTTATATAATTGAATAAGATAGATAGATAATACGGCGTCACCACTTCTATTTGGTGTTAGCATATAAAGATGTTAGCTGATGTAACGTAGATGCGAAGTAGGTAAGCCCAGTGCTGAGTACCAATCAAGTATTGGTCCTCGAGACAAGTACTCAGCACCCGAGCCAAGACTCTCCAATATGTACCTAACCATGCTTTGTAATCACCATTCTCTCATCGCCGCCTTTGAACAACCCCTATTGTTAATAATTTATCTTATCGAGATAATAAAAAGATCTTTTTGAAATTGTAATGCATCCGCGTTCGGCAAAATTCAAATAATTGCGCTTTCACGTTTAGAATGGTAACATTGCTTTGATTTGTTACCTACTAGGTAAAACATTTATTCACGATTCAGAATTCATGAATCTTATTTGGATTACAATGTGAGACAGGTTGAATAATATCGACTTCAAAACAATAATATACTTAGCATTCATTGACTTTTGAAAAAATATTTCTTACGATGATTTAGGCCACCGTTTTACTCAGTAAGTAGTCAGGATTAGATTTTTATCTTAGGATTTGGCTGTTAAAATTGTTTTATTTTATAATTAGCTATTGACTCTGCTCGAAGAGGAGTAAAACACGTACGGTGGCAAAGCGTTCCAATGTTTATATGGTTCCCTATGCTACAATTCTTTTTTGAATCGCTCAGTTCTGAAAGTTTAAAGAGGTAGCAGCATAGTAACAACTAAATAGCAATATCGACCACAGAGCACAGGCTGCAAACACAATACAAAGCATTGCAATTCATTGAAAACAAATCTTTGTCCTTGTGAGCACATTGTGTTACTTTACCTAATTGTTTGTCACGTGCAATTAATAAATAGATGCAAAAATAATGGCAATGTTCCAGAAGCCGTAGACAAAAAGACAGGATTGGAATTCTTAGAAGGTTTTGACATATGATGGTTGGTGAAATAAAAGGAGATTATCGAAACAGAATTATTGCTATACTGCTAAGGTGAAGATGGTCACCGTAGCCGTAAAAGTTTGCAACACACCAGTTGTGGTATATCGCGCTGTCGGCAGAGCTTCTCAGGAACGCGGGAACGCGTTCCTGAGATACAAGGTCTTGATAGACAGACAAGACAAGAAAGTGATCCTAAAAGGGTTCTGTGTTTCCTTTTGAGATAATGGATCCCTAATGATCACGATAACAAAAAAGTAAAAAAAACGTCGGCGTTAAGCTGGAAAAGGGCGTGCTCCGTAGGTTTGGACACGTTCAACGAATGAGTGAGGAACGATTGACGAAGAATATATATCGTGCGAAAGTAGAGGTTAGAAGGAGTCAGGGTAGGCCGAGACTTACATATGAAGACCACGTGAGCAGATTGCTAAAAAACGGAAAAGTCAAAAGTACTCGAATACACAGACGTGCGTGTATGATGCGATTGTTGAATCTTGAAGAAGCGAAAGAAGTATGGATGGATCGCGAAGCCTGGCAGTCAGTCCTCTCTGACTAATCCGTCAGGGATATAGCGTGAAGATCACGATAACAACATGCAAATAAATAAAAAGTGTGCCACAGCCCCAAAGCCCTTGACTTTACCGGTAAGTGGGTGTACCTTCTGACCAACGTACGACACGCACCATGACATAGATTTATCTCGTGGCCCCGCGGACCCAGTGTTCTGTAAACGATCACTGCGTTAAGCAACTTTCACTATGGCTGGACCTCGGATGTCTGATCACTTTATTGCAATACATTTGCGAGCGTTTCCGTGCTTCGGAAGGCACGTTAAACCGTTGGCCAGTAACGTGGCAGTCGTTAAGTCAAGTTGAAGGCTTTATGAGCGGCTTGAAAATTTTCAACAGCAGGTAGCCACAACCTGGCGCTATTTCAACACGGCAATGGGCACACATCTTATTACGTGGGACAGGAATACACATGGTGAAAGTGGGCATACAATATGCCTCTGCCACGCCTTCGGCGATAAGGCGTGATAGATAAATAAATAAATTAATTACATGCCACATGAGCTATTTTCTGAACATGACAATAAATATCCTCGTTTAGCAGTCAAACGTAAACAGGATATTTGTGATAGTTTAACTAATAAAAGATAGGTACTGAGTACATCTAATTTGCGGCGCATTCCAAAGTTAGGTCAATTTGTGTTGCGGTCAACGGTGAACAGGACATGACGTCACAAACGACGTGCACAGACATTCTAGTATCTTGATGCAATCAATTACTATTTTATTGCAATTGCACTCTATTAGACGCAGCATGTTCTATTGTCTCTCATTAACAATTTATTTATAAAGGTAATGGTTACTAAGAGTTAATATTGAAACGTTAAATAATATAAGCTAGATATACATTAAATAAATAAAATTGAAGTGTCTGTAACAAAAAAAATAGCATTATATGAAAATAAATGCACATGAGTGTATGGGCTCACCACCTATTACGTGGGACTGGAATACATGGTGAAAATTGGGCATATAATAAACTTCTGCTACTCCTAAGGCGTGATTATTAAAAAATAAACAAACAAAACAAATGAAAGTACTTATATCTCTGTCTGTCTGTTTCTTCCGGCTAAGGGATTTTAACGGAACTTTCACTAGCAGATAGCTCATATTATAAGGAGTAACAAAGGCTACATTTTATCTCTGTATTCCCGCGGGAATGGGCGTAAAAACGTGGGCGTGTGATGATCCCTAAAAATGTTGATAAATTAAGTAATATAAGCTATACAATAACAATTATAAGATCAATCGATTGATTTCTATTGAATAAACGTTACTAATCTGACAAAGGTAACTATAGAATAAAAAGGCATGTAATTACATTCTCCGCGTTCTAAATACACAAAGCCAATTATCCCCAGACTTTTACGAATAGGTAGGTACTCGACAAAGAAGGACCAACTTAGAATGGACTAACCACAAACTACGTTGTTAGACCGAGACTTACCAAAGAGAATGTAAACTAACTTGTTTGTAGTAAAACTTTAAATTGCATTTTAAATTTTCCTCGTTAACATTATTACACTGTCATTTGTGTAACTATTCTAAATTATTCTTCATGTTTTAACGAATTTGTTTCAAATAGACACTCATTATTCAATGAAGTTAGAACTTCACGTGATTATTAATTGGAACCGAAACCACAAGAGTGAATGATATTGACCTGAAAACGGGTTATTGCACTCGAGTGAAAATTTTCACCCATTTTACATATCGTACATATCGTTGGGTCAACTCACACAACGCCATCTGATTCCAAACTAAGCAGAGCTTGTACTGTGGTAACCAGATAACTGATAAACATACTTATATATTTCTAAATACTTACATATAATGGATAAATAACATCCAAACACAGAAGAAACGATCGTGCTAATCACACAAAGTTTTATCCTGGGTGTGAATCAAACCCACGACCTCTTGCGTAGCAGTCGCATACACTCCCACCGCGCCACAGAGGCAGTCAGCAGGGACTCGGTACATCTGCGGAGTAGCGAGTCCTTGCTTCATATGAAAAATCCGTTGTATGGGGTTCCCCCTTAAAGTAATTATTTGATTCTGTTTTTAGTATTTGTTGTTATAACGGCAATAGGAACACAACACCTATGATAATTTCAACTGTTTAACTATGATGGTTGATGAGATAGGTACAATCTGGTGACACGACGGCGAGGTAAACGGACAGCGGAGTCTTAGTAATAGGGCTTACCCATAACCTTAAGTTTACCCATTTCAGTACGGAATCCGAAAAACAATTCTATTCAAATTTCAGGGGGCCCAGTCTGCTATTTCAGTCGTGCCGAAATAGAATCTAAATCGTCGCTGTATAGAAAGCTACCGGTGTAATTTTGAAAGTTTTTTGTAGTCCACTATTACAATCGTACTCCAATAGACTTCTATCGGTCGGCCGATAGAATTCTACTAACACGTACCGCCGTTGTCTCTAATCACTTAGGGGAATAAAATATAGGTACTTTACGATCTACCAACAATAAATAATAAATCTTCATTAATATCAGTCGAGCCGTTTAGGAGTAGAATCTTATATATTGGATTAACCACTTATTAGCTTCTGCAAGAATACAAAACAGCTGTATTGCCCAATGTTCACATTGTGTTTCGTGTATTGCGTGACAAATTAGATAGCTGTATCTATGTGATTTAACTGTTTTGACCTACTGGTACTACAGCTGTACACTGTCGAATCATTTTTAATGTGGTTTCCGGTCAAATTACTAACCCAATGTGAAAAATACATTACATCAATTTTTCTTAAGGCTTGTGTCATTAGACAGAAGTGAACTGATTTGATAGATTGACTTATAAGGCATTATATTAGTCAACATAGAAATTAACTGCTAACTACAGAACTCAGTACTTTACAGTTAAAAAACACATATCCACTATCGGCATTCGGTCCACGTAATGAGCCATCAAGATGTGACTCCTAAGCACGCATTATGCAAGTGTTTAATGTTTACGAGAAGTAACGCGTTGGAATATCATCAGAATGCAGTAGTGGTTCATGCAAAAATCCAGTTGTAACGGTACTAACACATATCTGTCGACGATTGGTGTCTGGCCTAGCCATTGCAAGTCTCGCATGTGATCTAATTGTGGCATGCGGCCGCTGACGTAACGGGCTTTAGAGCCGGTTGAGTGACCGCATCGCATGCTACCAAACGGCATCCCGAACGAACTAAATCGTCTACATTTATTAGTAGCCGCAGCACGTCAAGGCAAGCCTCTTAATTCTGCAATATAACATGATATTACCTGACCACTGCACACACGTAGAAATATAGTTGCAAGATTAATATACTTATGAAACGGAGGCATTGGGGCCTACGTATACAAGCAGTTTGAATTCAGAAGTAAAATATTGTAAAACGCGATACATAGCAAAATTGAAAAACAAACAGATGTATACATCAAATATAATCACTTTAAATCATATATAATGGCTCTTTAACTATTACACGTATCATTGTAGGTCACACGGCAATTGCTGCCACAGGCAAATGACGGACACGTGTGGTTTTAGACGGTAGGAGTCCGTCAAAGCATCCATAAGGATTTCTTCATGAAAAAAAAAGTTTCATTGCAATACCTTTAACTCTACTTGTTGTGGATGTGTTGAGCGAAAGGTTATTGACTCACTGTCTCTAACATTCAATCGTCTTTTCAATTTCAAATAAACGTCTTCAATAACATTTATTATATAGACTAGGAGTGGTATTATAGCCAAGGGTTGTTTTCTCCTCGTGGTATCATTTTCTGAATAGCCATCTTCCTCCAGTTGGTTGTCAAGTAAACGAACTATAGCATATCTTAGGAGTGAGTGTGGATTTAGACAAATCAACAACCTTGTACCGTCTCCTTTATATTTTGACATTCATCTTTATAACCCACTATTCGTAATGTTTGCCAATTCTTACATTACTTGATTTTATTTAGAGGTCTTTATCCGTAGGTATTTAGCTATGGAATCGACTAATGCGTGATAGGCTCGGCACAAGTTCGTGGAATCGTGAATGTGCGCAACAAATATGGCACATCATTTACAATGATAATGTTGCGTGTTTTTAATTTGGAATACATTAAGCTAAACTAGAGAAAATCATTTCAATAATTAATTTTTTATCACTACTGAGTGTAAACCTTTATGGATTAGAAAGAAACTTCTAAAGAGAGAAATGAAGCGGTTCCAACAATATGACGCACGTAAAAGTTCAAATTCAAACAGAATTTAAAATAACATTTTATAAAATGGCTGTTGAAGTTTCGCGATTTCTTTTATATTTAATTTATTTAATATTTCGAGTTTTATTCGCGACATATACTATCAGGTACAAAGCACGTCTTTAAATAAAATATTTAGTCGAAGATTATAAAAGAATGAAAGCATATAGCATTGAAAATTTCAAGTCGATATGTCATTTTCCACCGAAGAGTTCTAAGATATTTCCAGATACGTAGAATTCTATCTACAATGCAGGATGAAACTTTCACCTATGGTTCTTATTCAACTGTTACTTATGACTTAATAGATATAGCAGCTATCAAGTCATTTAAAGGAACACAAATATTATCAGATTATGTTTTTGCGTTCATTAGTTCCTGTTACCACTTTTCCTTCCCTTAAGATCAGCTTCTAGGTACCACATAAATGCATTGTCCTCCAAATTACATATCCGTACCAACTCAATTAAACTTCGCATAAACTACACAATAAGTTCAAATTGCCTTTAAAGAAAGATTTGAACGACGGGTCGATGGGAACTTTTAATAAATTGTTTGTAATAGTGTTCCCAACGTTTATGCAAATTTTCAGCTGTACGCGAATTATGTAATCTTGAACATCTATTTTAAATAGGCTAAAGTGTAAAGTAAACTTTGAAGTCGACCATTAACAGCTAAAAAGTGCCCTTCCGTGGAGACGCTCCTGACTTGTATTTCACATAAACTAATTCCTAAAATTGCAAGTTAATAAAAGCTTAATCAAGTAAATATAATTGAAATCAGTTAGATACATTAATTTATTAGTAGAAGTTTGTACATGTTTGTTTATAATATTGATATCGTCACATTTGTATACGAAATTCCAAAAAAAAAAACTAAAGAAATTAAAAAAACAAAAGTTTGTAGAAATTGTTGTATCAAACACAATTAGGCCTGACATGTAATGGATATAAAACTTTAATCTGATGGAACAAATGCTTGTTCGGATAAAAGGTTTAAGTACTTACTTAAGTTTAACAAAATATGTAGATTATTTTATAAACAAAACATTTCCTTTTGCTATATTTTCGCCCGTGTTAATATAATTCTTAACAGACTTATTTCGAACTGGAGCCTAGGAACGGGGATAACTCTTAACTGAGGTTGATGCAAAGAATGTGCGCTTTGATGTTGCAGTGTATACAATTATTGTATGTAAGTATACAATAGTTGTAAAATAATTTTAGTTATTGTAAGTGGTGAAATGAATTTGGCCATACAACACTGCCCTTGCATACAGCAGGTTACTACCCTGCGGGCGGTGTTGTATGGCCCTGGACAAGAGTTTGACTACCCACTTAACAATAGGTAACAATCACGGTATGTACGTACGGTTTTACCGAGCCGCTCAGACGCCTCAAAATGGTGCTCTCCTAGGGGGGGAATATAAAGATAAGGGAAGACCTCGAACCTATTCAGATTCAGTGGTAAAAGCGTGTATTCTAAACATCAAGTAATTCATTACAAATAGTTCATTTTAGATTTTAGTTCATAATAGTTCATTATTTATCATTCACACGTTATCCCCGAAGGGATGGTAAAGGCAAATGATATGCCCACGTTTCACCATGTGTACTCTTGTCCCACGTAAAAGGTGGTGAGTCCATTGCCGTGTTGAAATAGACAGACGCAGGTTGTGGTTGTGGCTACCTGCTGTTGAAATTTTTAAGCCGCCCATTAAGCTTTTAAATTGACTTAACGACTGCCATATTACTGGCAACCAGGACCAACGTCTTAACGTGCCTTCCGAACTGCCATGTTCCTGGCAACCAGGACCAACGTCTTAAGGTGCCTTCCTAAGTACGGTAACGCCCGCAAATGTTAATGCCACAAAGTGGTCACCCATACGTGACCAGCCATAGCGAAATTTGCTTAACGCAGTTTTAGTTATGAGCTAGGATAAACAATTATGGGCAAAATATTTACTTATGGTGGTTTACAACTTCACATCTGTTGTTGTAAACCGCCATAGGCTACGCGGGTATGCTTATACCATCGAATTGCTATAAAATTAAAGGTAAATTAATAATCCAGAGTATGTTAAAGTGTGCTGTATCATTATATTTGCGGCACAGTTCTGCAACAGTATGTAGTTAGATCTATAACCGCACTGCTCTAACGCGTAACTCCATAATGAGATTTCCAAGAAAAATGCCATCTCGTCTGAATAACCTTCCGTTCAACATCTGATGAATGTAAAAAGACTATGTAATAATTTTTAATGAATTTTATCCTCTTCCTATAATTAGTCTTTTCGCGATGAATACATAAAAAGTGTAATAACTTAGGCGCTGAAAAGTAGGAGCCTGTCCGTCGTCATCCCTGCCAGCCAAGCCTGCAATTATACTTCAACACGAGTGCTATGAGGACGATCAATGTCACACAGCAGAATAACACATGGCTACTTTTTATATCGTAATTAATATTTCAACGATATTATTTACCTTTGCATTTATATAAGTTCTAAGGAATGTCTCAACAAGTTCTTCAACAGGCGAATTTAATCTCTTATCTCATTTAATCTACAAGTTGACAACTTTGAAGTCTGCAAACTATTTCCCTCGGACGGAATGTTGTCATAAAGCGCGTGCGGCTGCTTAAGTAAACATTCACGTGAACATTTATGATTAAAAGACGGGGGCTTAGATATTTATAGAACGAAGTTTAAATTGAGTAGCTGCTGCGCTTCTTTTAAGAGCTTTTGTTGAGAAGAAATTTATAAATAACCACCTGGTATTGTTTATGTTATCTTAGTATATTTCATACGCTTTATATTTCTGACTAGCTGACTTAATATTTTAGACAAAGCTGGGAGAGCTTTGCCTGTGACATTCTTCGAACGCCCGTCTCACCTATTTAATCTCTTCGTTTATACTTTTACAAATGATTTACCGGAATTGTTTATATTTATAATTACTGCTCCGCTCTCCTGGGTAGTAGCGTGATGGGATAAATGAGCTATCTAAAACAAAAAGAATTTATCAATTTCAACCAAACAAACCAACAAACTCTTCAGCTTTCTTTATTAGTATAGATATATATCACTACATATTATGCAAATAAATTAAAACATTAAAATTACCTCAGCATTCTCGGGTTGGCCGTTTGTCGAGAGCTCAACAATAAAAATTACATCGAGGGGTGCATCAGGTTAGCCTCTCGCAAGCTCCAAGTCCTTAACAGGCGGTTTTTCACGCCGGAACAGACATGCTTATTATATTAGTGTCAGATTCGTCCGTGAGTGGAATTCTGCTCACAATTCTGGGATAGCTCCGCCAAATACCTGCTTGAAGCTCTCGACGCGTTGCAGCGACGTGCCATCGGCATAATAGATTGTCCAGATGTTACTGGCAATCTTGAGCCGTTGGAGATGCGCAGAACGCCCGCCGCATTTTACCGCATCTACCACGGTGAGTGTTTTGAAGACCTCTTCCAACTAGTCCTCCCTCCTCCTTCCATTCCCGAACAACAAGGGCGGGGCAGAGATGTGATCCTTACACTGTGGATACCATCTTGCCCAGAACGAAAAGATTCCGTAGGTCCTTCTTATGTCGCACCATAAAAACATGGAACTCTCTGCCAGCGCACGTGTTTCCCTCCTCTTAAAATCCTGGGTCCTTTAAGAGAAGCGTGAAAAGGCATATTTCTGGGCCGTGAAGTTGAGGGTCGAGATAGCAGCCCAAAATCACAGGTTGTCGTCTTTGCTTACCATCAGGGAGACGACGCCATATTGACGTGCCAAATATAAAAAAGAGTCCTCCGCCGCATCGTCTGTTCGTGATAAACTTAGAAACTACTGCAATGATTTTTGTTTTCGCTAATGGATATTGTGGTTCTCAAAGATTGTTTTAATATATATTTTGGTGTCGGAAAAAAAAAATCCTACGAATTTTCAAGAAAACGTCGCCTAAACCTTTTGAGATATAACAAAATAATGTATTGTGTATCTTATGTAGGTCTACAGATAAGTCCGCGATGACATAAGTCTATTTCTTAAGGATAACAACTGAGGGAAAATGGGAAAAGGAAAACTTCACTGCGCGGGCAAAGCTGTGGGCATCAGCTAGTAGTGATAATAAAAGAGAATTCAAAAGATCGACGGATTTAAGGTAACCAATCTTCAGTAAAAAATCAAATACAAAATTATAAATACTCTGCATCTCCAACTTCCTACTGCATCTCAAGCTACAGTTTTTTAGTGACTCCACCCCACCATCTTTACATCGTTGTGGACTTTCCTTGTGTTCATAATATTTTCGCCTTTTTCGTTTTTTTTTCCTCTTTTTCACATTTACTGAATTGACGTCCAATTCTGAGATATAGTTCAAATTTCAAGTATTTAGCTCACCGGGAAGTTACTTTAAAATCAATAAAATATCCCAAAGCTTAGAAACAACTGATCTTGGGGTTTATCTGATGATTTACAAGGTCAAACAAACATAGAATATTTGGCATATTCTGCGAGAGATTTCAATATACCTAATATATTAAAATATTCAAAAGATACGAAAGAGGATTTACTTCGAACAAGATACAGAATCTATTAAAACAACAAATAAAGAGTTGTATTTAACCCTCTTAAGAAGTTTTCCGAGCCCGAGTTGTTTGTCATCGAAAGTTCAGAGGTTTCACAAATCTGAGGAAAAGTTTTATCTGTGATTTAAACTTTGCCAAATTTGGATGGTTCAAATGTTAAAGGAAGAAAGGTTATGGGTTAGTACTTATTCAAATATTAATGACGTATCGGTGATGTTGAGTCGACGTTGAAAAGCCATTGCGAGTGTTGTTTATAGGGTTGTTGTTGGGAAAAAGTTCCCTAAGGATCAATTTTAGGTCCTTTCTTGTTCTCAGTACATATAAATGACCTAGCACCCTCGATCAAACAACATACTATGGGTGCGATGGGACCAACGTCTTAAGGGTCCAAGTGTGTGACTAACGGACGAGTTCATATATTCGTGGTACAATAAAACTGGCACCCTTCCAAAACGATGGCAAACGTGTGTGTGTATGTGTTATGGCGAAAATTCTGACAGGAAAATTGAGCAGAGCGTTGAATAAGCAGTGTGACGAGTTGCAAATATTGTTATTATCGTTACAACAACACTATGGTCCGTATTCCAGAACGTTTCTCAATACTCGATCAACGCTTGAGACTAGATTTTGCCTGCCTTTGACATAAAATCTACTCTCAAGTGTTTCTTGAGTGTTGATAAACGTTCTGGAATACGGCCCTATGTCTTGCTATTGCTAGGCAAATAAATATTTTAATACCTAAAATTCGATTTCGTTCTTGGTCTTAGAAATGATCAATGTTGTTTTATCTATTACTGATTACAATGTTTGTGAGTCATCTTGATAGTGTCAAATCTTCCAGTCGTCGAACTTGGCGATGTTATTGATAAAGTGTAGTCATTACTGTTATCTTGTTTTATAATCTTAATGAAGCGACGAAAGTCCGCTCTACAACCAGCACTGATTACAGAAATTCCTTAAATTTCTGTTAATATACTTTTAAATTTATATAGGCTTCTAGTATATCTCTGCCTCGGGGATAAAGGCGGAAAAAAATATGTGTAGGCAAAAAAAGCATACTGTGTACTATATAAATTCAGAATAAGTGTAAATATTAAAGAAGTTTAAGTATCAAATAAACAAATATTAAAAAGAGACTTAAAATGCAAGGTTAAGGTTGGAGGGAGCACATTTGACATGACAAATAATATACATACTAGATGTCGAAAAAATACTTACCATCGAAGACAATTAGTAAGGTCACCATTAGTACAACCCCATAAGACTGACCGCATTACCACGTTGGGTGGCATATTTAGTCTCTTATCAAGAAACAATTCATGAAAAGCTCCGACCAGTCGCTATAAGAACTCTTTCTATAGCGAACGCGCCCCAAATAACAAGTATGTACAATAAAACACATCTTTTGTCTTGACTTCGCACTTCAATCTTATTCTTAGCAATGATAACAACAAAACACATGTCATACACAACTTTCAAGATCATTGTAATACATTTAGGGAAAGTACGATCACACCTGACCTGATCTATTGTTAGCACGATTTTGATCTTGTCAAAGGATGTGTACTTAGGTCGACCCTTATTACAGTTAGCATATCAGTTACCTCATAAATCTGTTTTTCTATCTTCTATCATTTATCCTTTCCTCGTATCCGAACCTAAAGTCTCTTTCTCTGTATTCGTCGTATCACTTCTTTCGTAAATCTTCTTTCAAATAGCAACGTTCCCTTTTCATAGTGTTGATGTAATTATCAGAAACATTTTAAATCATTCAATAAGATCACAAATTACACTAATTAATATAATCATCCTTAATGTATAACTTATAATATTAAAGTAAATAGTGTAAGGTCCAGTGTGACTTCGATAACATAGAAATATTCCGGGAAACATTGTTCTGTCGTCGCGCTGTGACGTCTTAGCTTTCATTATTAACCGACTTCCAAAAACGAGGAGGTTATGTGTTCGATTGGTATATTTTTATTTTATGTATGTACATCGATTACGCTTAGATTTATGATCCGATTTACGTGATTCTTCTTTAGTTTGATGCAGAATGGCAACCATTCCATATTTGGTTCCATTAAAATTTTACATAGTTTGGCGCAGTGGTTTTTATTTTATGAACATTTTACAATATTTACTGTGTGAATATTTGCTCGATTTGTTGACATTTATGTTTATGTCATACTCATATTGACGTTATATATAAATTGGTTGGTGTTGGGGTTGGTGGCGGTGTTGCTATATATATTCGTACACAAATTCCTTTCCACGTCGTTGATGTGTCAGCACAACCACCACCCCCGAACGCTGGCGAGCATCTTTTCTTAGAAGTAGATCTTAACCATTCTAAAATTTTCATATTATAACCATTTTCAAATCCTTCGAACGCCTTTTAGAAAATTTAACTCCCTCTTACAATCACACAATTATACTCGGTGATTTCAATACTTGTCTCATAAAAAATGATTCCCGCTCTTCTTCTCTTCGCCGTTTAACTCAATCTTGCAATCTTTCAATTCTTCCTTTAAATGCTACCCATCACTTCCCTAACTGCAACCCATCCTTGCTAGATCTTATCTTGGTGTCATCCGTGCAGCACGTCATTGGATATGGTCAATGCAATGCTGATGCCTTTTCTTTTCATGACTTACTTTTCCTGTCCTATAAACTCCGCCCTCCTAAGGCAAGATGCAAAATTCTGTGGCAGCGCAACTTTAGTGCTATGAACCTTGATAACCTTCGTGGGGATGCTGATAATATTGATTCGGACTTCTTGGTTGCTTCTAAATGTATCGATGAAAAAGTACAAAATTTTAACAGTCAAATAATACAGCTATTTGATAAACATGCTCCTGCCCGAGCGGTTAAAATAAAACATTTACCCGCTCCCTGGCTCACTGATACTATTAGGGATGTGATGGCAAAGAAAGCTGCAGCTAAATTTAAATATAAATGTCGACCGACTACTAGCAACTTCGAAAAATATGTCACAATACGTAATCACTGCAATAAGGTGTGTAGAAATGCACAACGCCGATATATTCATAAGTCCATCGATAACTGTGATCCTTCTAAAGTGTGGAAATTCCTGAGAAGCATAGGAGTTGGGAAACCTAAAGAAAATAGTATTCCTAAAACGGTTGACCTCGAAGCACTTAACTTGCATTTTTCTTCTTCGTCCAATTTTGGAGGGACTACCAAAACAAATACACTAAATTATCTTTCATCACTTCCAACTCCTAATTATCCGCGTTTCTTCTTTGATCTATTCACTGATAGTGATGTTAAAAAGAGCATAATGTCGATTACATCAAATGCAGTTGGGGATGACTGTGTGAGCCGTAACATGATCGTACCTATCCTCGATCAGATCCTTCCTGTTATGACTCACATACTAAATTTTTCTACTACAAGAGGTCTCTTTCCATCCATTTGGAAGGATGCACTAATTATACCCTTACCAAAAAAAGGTAACCCATCTTCTTTCTCCCATTTTCGCCCTATATCTATACTACCTTTCCTTTCTAAAGTTCTTGAGCGCCTTGTCTATAACCAGCTCAATATGTTCCTTTGTAAAAACTCTTTACTAAATCCTTTTCAGTCTGGTTTTCGTCCTGGACATAGTACTGTGACAGCCCTAGTTAATGTTACAGACGATATAAGAACAGGTATGGAAAAAGGCAATCTCACTGTACTGTCTTTACTTGATTTTACTAATGCCTTCAACACGGTGAATTTTGAAATTCTACTCGGCATACTTTGCTCTATTAACATATCTCCTATAGTGATCGATTGGTTTCAAAGTTACCTGAGTGGCCGCCGGCAACGTATACGTATAGAAGACTCTCGTTCTTCTTGGTGTAATATTACAGCCGGTGTACCACAGGGCGGCGTTCTATCTCCTCTACTCTTTGCTATATTTATAAATACAATCTCCCAAAAATTAGCTTCATCCTACCACCTTTATGCAGATGACTTACAGATATATACACAGGCGCCATTAGGTCAGTTGCCAGAAGCAATTGCTGCAATGAATATGGATTTGGAACGTGTATGTGAATGGAGTTTTAACTATGGTCTCCAGGTAAACCCATCTAAGACCCAGGTCATTATCGTTGGTAGCCCCTGGCTAATGCAGCGTGTTGACTACACAAGGTTGCCCCAAGTTATTTTTAATGGCACCCCTATCGAAATAAGTGATACGGTCAAAAACTTGGGAATACACATGGATAGATCATTATCCTGGGATCATCAATTGCAAGAGGTCGGGCGCAAATTGTTTGCATCTACGGGATCACTGCGTAGATTACGGAATTTTCTCCCTACAGCCACTAAAGTTGCGCTTGCACAGTCTCTTTTGCTGCCAATTCTCGATTATGCGGATGTCAGCTATCTTGATCTCACAGAAGAGCAACTTGACAAGCTTGAGCGTCTTCAAAATGTTTGTATAAGATTTATATTTGGCCTACGCAAATATGATCACGTGTCTGAATTCAGAAATAAGCTCAAGTGGCTCCCAATTCGCCTTCGACGGAATACTCACATACTATCTTTACTATACAGTATACTGTTCAATCCATGCACTCCCCGATATCTCAAAGAACGTTTCAAGTTCATTTATGCCAAACATTTTAGATTTTTGAGGTCATCGGAAAATTTGAGACTCGGAATGCCACAGCATTCTACAAATTTCATGGACAAATCCTTTACTGTACAAGCGGTTCGCCTGTGGAATGCTTTGCCAGTATCGATAAGACGAGCACAATCACTGGCGTCATTTAAGAGAATGTTAAGGGATCACTTTCTGTCTGTTTCACATTAGTACAGCGTATCTTTTGTTATTGTCTATTGATATATGTGTGGTTATGTACACTAATTATGTACTGGTACGTACCTACTTGTGTATTTTTTTTTATTGTTGTGTATTGTTATATTGTTTATATGTTTATTATTTGGTTAAATGTATCTTGAAAGTTTGTACACTGCCTCAATCAGCTCTATTTATTTCTCTCCATTCAAAGGTTGCCTGGAAGAGATTGCTTTTAGCGATAAGGCCGCCTATTGTACATACATAACCTAATTAAGTTCTTAAAAATGTTATTTTATGGTGTACAATAAAGAATATTTATTATTATTATTTCCTTTATTAAATAAATACACATATAAATTACATTTTTAAATACATTATATAAAACAAATCTATTTAAAAATATAAAAAATAGTATCCCACCGGTATCGGGTACAGGGACCAAGCTACCGGTGGTCAGGGCTGCAGAGACAGGAATTTCCGCACAATACGAGCCGTACCCAGAAGAACCGCCTTTTGCATCAAGCCCTTGACCCAACTGCCTAACGCGAGCCTCTTAAGATGTTGGTCGAGGCTCTTGGCGATCAGACCATGTGCCGATACAACTATCGGAACAATAATCGCTGAATCCACATCCCACATGTCGACAATCTCGTGAGCAAGGTCCAAATATTTTATTTGCTTATCTTTTTCGGCTTTTACGAGATTCTCGTCATGTGGTATGGTTATATCAACGATTAATGCGAGGCGTTCTGACCGATCTATTACCACTATATCAGGCTTATTGGCTACAATAGTCCTGTCAGTGATAATAGATCGGTCCCAGTACAACGTGACACGACCATTTTCTAGAACTGGGTCGGGCACATACCTATAATACGGTACCTCTGAATCGACAAGGTTATATTTCAGTGCAAGTTGCTGATGGACAATCCTGGCTACTTGGTTGTGCCTATGCAAATACTCGCCGTTGGCAAGACGAGAACAACCAGATATTATATGTCTAAGAGATTCACCAGGTAGGTGGCATGCCCGACATATGTCAACGGTACCATCTCTCAGAATATACTTCCGATAGTTATTCGTCATAACAACTTCATCAGTAATTGCGCAGACAAAACCCTCGGTTTCGCCAAATAGATCACCGAACCGTAGCCAGGAGACAGAAGCTAATAAATCTACATCGGGCTTATGTAAAGCCCGATAAAACCGTCCATGCAGTTCTTTACTCTGCCATATCTCCTTGCGATCGTCAGTACTTAGTATTAGTGGTTTGCGCCAGTTCTCTTTGGCAAGAGCGAGTGGGGTCAGTCCATTATCTATTGCCACCATATCCCTATGCATCCCCACGTCAGTACGAAGAAAATATTCTCTAAGGTTGCATATCTCACGGTTATGCAAAGTTTTGGCATTTAAAAAGCCGCGACCTCCACATTTCCGCGGGATATACAACCTCATTACGGAGGAACGCGGGTGATGCATTCGATATGCTGTCAATAGTGAGCGAACTTTCCTATCCAGGGAATCTAATTCGGTTTGAGTCCATCTAAGTATGCCGAAGGAGTATACTAAGACTGGCAGAGCCCACCCGTTGATAGCGCGCACCTTGTTTCCGCCTGATAAAAGACTTTTAAGTACCTTTTTTAGGCGGCCCAGGAAACGCTCTCCCAACGTTCGTTTCATGTCAGTCTCAATAATACCCAATGCCTGCGACATACCCAGATATTTATAGGTTTCAGTTGCGGAAAGGGATCTAAGTTTTGTAAAATCTGAAAGTTGTACTCCTTCAGATTTCACAATCCGCCCCTTCTTAACATGCATAAGAGCACATTTATCTACACCAAACTCCATTTTGATAGAGTTACTAAAAGTTTCAGTGACCTTTAGTAACTCAGTCAAGTGGGATTCGGTGGAGGCAAATAATTTCAAGTCATCCATGTAAAGAAGGTGCGACACAACTTGACCTCCTCTCTGAAACTGATACCCCAGCCCTGAATTCTCCAGTAAAGTACTGAGAGGATTCAGCGCTAGACAAAACCATAAGGGACTCAAACTATCACCCTGGAAAATACCCCTCTCAATCTTCACAGGTTCACCATTCCCAAGAACCTGACGACACCCTGGATAAACAAGAGCCGTTCTCCATTGCCCCATACATGCCTTTAAGAAGGTGCATAGAGTTGTATCAACTTTATACAACTCTAGCACCCTCAACAACCACGTATGAGGCACTGAGTCATAGGCTTTCTTGTAATCAATCCAGCATGTTGCCAGATTTCTCCGGTTACGGCGGACCTGCTGATTAATGGCCATGTCAAGAATAAGGAGTTCCTTAGTACCACGTGACCCGCTTCTACATCCATTTTGAGAGTTGGACATTATAGAATTATTTTCAATGTGAGTTGTTAATTTGACTCTCAAAATGGATGTGAGAAGCTTATAGACCGTAGGTAAACAAGTTATTGGTCTATAATTTTTAGGCTCCGTAGTACTACCTGATTTATAAAGGAGGTGAGTGATACCTGAGGTCATAAAAGATGGCAGCAACCCAGATTCAAGTGATGTTTGAAAGCAAGATGCCAAACAGTCATGTGAGCTATGGAACCATTTAAGCCAAAAATTGTGCAGTCCGTCCGGCCCAGGTGACTTCCAATTGGGTAACGAACGAACTGCACTGGCAACGTCATCAGATGTTATGATTATTGGTTCCATTGTATGTATAGACTCACATGACAATCCGACATCCCGCATCCACTCATCCTCTGTATGACTAACAGGCGCCGACCAAATACTTCGCCAAAATGTGTTTGTGGCTTCAGTATCAGGCAGGCACATGTCAGTCACACGAAAATCAGGCTGCTCCCATCTTCTATACACCCACCTCTCATCTTTTTGGAACGAACGATTTTGATTATAGCGATCCACTCTCTTCTTGTATCGTCGTATACGATTTGCCCACGCATAAATTTTCTGCTTCAGATGGTCAATACGTTCCGTGACCCGTAAAGAGTATTCGCAAGGACTAATATCAGTCCCCGCGAATGCCCGAATCACGAAACGCATTACTTTTGGGCGTGTATTACCCGCCCTGAAGCAGCACAGCTTGCCAATGAGCACCCTAGTCTCGGCGATACGACGCTCAATTCTGCATTGCCAGGCTGGAACAGATTTTGGTCGAATAGCTGGTTCAAATTGTTTAAATTTAACACCAGCTACCCGACAAACTGCAACAGCCGCGCAATACAGAATTGAGTGTGCATCACTTAAATCTAAACAAGTGTCAAAATAACTTGATAAAACCGAGTCCAGGGTACACACTAGCACTATGTTCTTTTTATGCGTAGGCAAACGCGGTAGACGTGGACGATTCTCAGGATCAGAAAACCTATACTCAGTAATCGTTCGTTCCAAAGTACTCCTTAATTCATCACTGTACTGGGTACTTACTTTTGTAGCAACATTATCCAGTTCTTCATCAATGGAATTGACAGGTTCTTCGTCATTATTCATTTGATTAACTACACTAGGTTGAGATGAAGAAGGGATGATGTGGCTACATTGTATTTCTGAACGAAGCCTCTCAAGTAAATATTATTATTATTTTTATTATTATTATTATTATTATTATTAACTTAAAAAAAATTATGAACATTTTACAATATTTACTGTGTGAATATTTGCCCGATTTGTTGACATTTATGTTTATGTCATACTCATATTGACGTTATATATAATATGTTGTTATCATATCTATTTGTAAGTAATATAGTGATAGCTCAAGGGTTTTATTAAGCGAGTCATTAACTATTTTGAATTGTCTACTAAAACTGTTTTGAAATTGTCAACTGTAATATTATAGGTACCTACTATAACATATAGTCAAACATACAAAGTAATATGTTTTGTATTTATACTAGCAAATGAACGTGTCGAATCAGTGTGTTCCTTGCTACTTAGTATTTCATGTTTAAACAAGAAACCGTAATAGGTTTTCATATCTGCCTCGGTGGCGCAGTGGTAGTGTATGCGACTGTCGCGACTGAGGTCCAGGCTTCGATTACCGGGTCGGAAAAAATATTTGTGTGATCCACAAATGTTTGTCTCGGAGTTTGGGTGTTTCATATGTATAATATGATTGTATTTAGAAATATATAAGTATGTTTATCAGTCGTCTAGATATCATAACACACTTGATCATCATCATCATCCGAGCGTCTATCCCAGTTGCGTCTCGCGACGCCCGGGGTCCGCTTTCCTACATTTTCTCCTCTACTTCGCATGGTCGTCGGCATCCCTTGTAGTGAGATCATTGGCACACAGGGCATCCCTTCCGACGTCAAGCCAGCACTTCTTGGGTCTTCCCCACTTACCGGGACCCGGCGGATACACTTATATTAGCTTACTTTTGGCTAGACGACGCTGTGTAAAAAGAAAAGTCCCACTATAATAATATCTATTATAATATACGTCTATGTTCAAAAGGGTGGGCAGAGAAGATCAGTTTGCTATATAACGTATACTTTACATTTTTTTAAATCTATACTAATATGACAAAGGATTTCACTCAGTCACTACCTTGCTTGCCCTATATGTATTTATGCGATATTATGTTATGCCTTAAACGAAACTGAGCAGTAATCTTAAAACAACAAGGAATCGAGCAAACTTTCATACAATATTGATAAAGTAACTATTTCACAGAGAATGGGTGCCGGATTAAAAGTATCAAATTCAAACGGGAATAATCCTCGGAAGAGAATGATTGGGGACGTGACTTTTGGGTAGTTAATTAAATATACATACATATATCGTTGGGACAACTCACACAACGCCATCTGATTCCAAACTATGCAGAGCTTGTACTATGGTAACCAGATAACTGATAAACATATTTATATCTCTAGCGTAGCAGTCAGATACACTCCCACCGCGTCACATAGGCAGTCAATTATAACTAATTTAATTACTAAGCACTAAAAATTGTCAGATATGCTCTAATTAAGTAAACTAGCCTTTTTGCTATAGGATTTAGACTACTGATAAACCTTATTACTAAGTAAACGGTTTTACTCAAGTGTAAATCGACCGACGTGTCTTTGGCACTCCTTTTAAAATGGACCTCCGTTAGGTCCGAAACTAGTCGAGCGATCCCGAAATTTACACGTAAGTAAAACCATTTAGTTAGTAATAATGAACAACTCTCAATTTAAGTTTTCTAACTAATAAGCCTACTTATATATATATATATATATATATATATAGGTATATCTATAGAAAACATCCAAACTCCATAACAAACAAACATTTGTAAATCACTCAAATATTTTTTGTTTTTTTTTTGTTTGATTCTAATCCGAGATCACAGAACGACAGTCGCATTCAATATCACTGGACCTCGTAGCATTCGAGCCGCATAAATGTGAATCTATATTCTTGGATATTCATATCAAATGTGACGTCAATTGTTGGGTTGGACGAACATTCTGACATTTAAACTACGGCCTACATAATATGTATACTAATATTATGAAGCTGACGAGTTTGTTTCCAATATATTATCACAGTGATCTTAGGAACTAACTACAAGTTAGAATAAAAAAAGTTTGTACTAGATAGCCTATTTAAGACGAAGACTTATCAATTTATAAGAAAATCTTAATCTTAATAATATTATAAATGCAAAAGTTTGTATGGATGTTTGTTACTCTTTCACCTAAAAACTACTGAACGGATTTTAATGAAACTTTACAACAATATAGCTTATACATCAGAATAACACAGCCTACTTTTTATTCCGGGAACAAGTTCCTGTGGGAAACGGGAACGGGAAAAAAAAAAAGCCGCGGGCGTAAACTAGTAGGCTATAAAACATCAAAATACCGACCAACTGTTCCTACATTATTAAAATAAATAAATATCCATCACGCCTTATCCCCGAAGGGGTGGCAGAGGCATATTATATGCCCATTATTGTAATATTAATAAACGACAGGATTAAATGGATGCCTCGGGGTTCGACGTATGTCACAGGCTAAGCCGCAGGGCTCAGCAAGCATTTAATAATTAATTATTCACTACGCCTTCGCACTCAATACGCATGCCTAGGAGTCAATTATAATTATGTTAAGCTAGATTTTCATTATATCATGAAGCGTTTGCAGCCCCACTAACTCAGTATTCTGCCTTATACTTTGTTCACG
Source organism: Thumatha senex (assembly GCA_948477245.1). NCBI lineage: Eukaryota > Metazoa > Arthropoda > Insecta > Lepidoptera > Erebidae > Thumatha > Thumatha senex. Next base: position 14,849,518 of record OX419735.1, read on the forward strand.
TACGTTTCGTAGCACGTTAACAGAAATGCCACAAACGGTGACCCATCCTAAGATTGCTAGTAGCGTTCAGTTCTATTAATGATCACTGTGACAAGATACTAAAAAAATATATTATAAATATCAACAGCAGGTCGCTACAGCCTGCGCCTGTCCATTTTAACACAGCAATGGGCCTACCACCTGTTACGTAGGACAAAAATGCATACTGTGAAATGTGGGCGCATAGTATGCCTCTGCCTACCCCTTCGGGAATAAATGCGTGACAATATGTATGTATTATTTACAGAACACAGAACAAAGGTTACGAGTACTTCATTAACGCTGGTCTATAATAAGACAAGTATTGTATTGGTTGGAACATCACATTTGACCTTTAACATCAGTTTTAAATGTCATTTAATGTGTAACAGTTGGTATTGGAAAAAACCGTACTAAATAAATATCGTCTTCGTAAAAACAAACAGTTTAATGCAATCACTGTGATTCAGTTGCCCGAGCAACAATTTTATTATTTGAGTCCGTGGATCTCAAATGTTGTGAAAAATACTCGTATTTGCAATAGTCGCTTCACTATTTTATATTACTCCATTTTTTACATTTAGCAGGTTTTTGCACAATCGGCAGCGTGGTATTGCAATGGTTCTTATACCACAGTGACCACTTTCGACCTATATTGTATGCTGAATATATCATAAATTGAAAGTACAATAATTACGCCTATGACGCCTTAAGACGGAAGAAGCAGAAAAAGTCGTCAGTCTCGAATATCCTCGATACCTGAGTTGGTTTATCAGCTCACCCGACAAGTGAGAAGCCGCGTGTTCGAGTTCTGTCGGAGGCTAAAAATATTTCATACATACGGTGAAACGTGGGCGTATAGTACGCCTCTGCCTACCCCTACGGGGATAAAGGCGTGAAAGTATGTTATGTTATGTTACTTTTTATTCCAGTTACAAGGTCCTTTCCTAAACGGGAACGGAAAATATATCGGTTGAAAGAGAGCGGTTTGTAACAAAACCGATGAAAATTCCTTAAGCTTTAGTTATATTTGTTTCTGTTAAGTTATACCTATACTATAATCCTTTTTGCAATTGATCCTATCCTATGGATCTAAAAAGTCGAACTTAATAAATTTAGTTCACAACATAAGGTCTCATCAACATGATAATAATATATTCAAAGATTTGCTGTAAGAAATTGTCTTAATGCGTTAAGCCGCAAATTGTAACACCTATTTAGTACCTACCACATTGTCAACGTAAATGTTTTCTGAGTCTATAAAGTATTAGTAACTATTAACATACTAACGCCTAGCAAAAACTAATACGTTTGTATTAGTTTTTGCTAGGCGTTAGTATTTCCATTCCATTCCATTCCATTGGATTAAGAATGCTAACCGGTAGCAAGCCGCCATTGAACCGCAGACCTTGTAGCGTCGCTACTCGCTCATCACTAAGCTACCTAGGGGGCTACTACTACAGTATCAGTTGTCTAGATCCCGTAACACAAGTTCAAATACTATAAGAACATAGATTAGATGGCGTTATGTAAAAAAAATAGCCAAAATATTTTCTTATTTTATCTTTAAAAATTATGTGAACTAAATAGTCTCGGCGTTCTTCAGCATATTAGTGAACGCGGACAGAGCTACATAGTAATATTGAAATAATATTGCTTTAAGGGTCACCACAGTTACCACACGCTGGCTTACTGGTACTTTTAGTACCTGCAACTAACGATTTTGTCGTATTTTAGAAGCTAAATTGATACATGGTAACGCGTCTGGTGCGTTGAACCAGAAGACGTTGGTTCGAGTCCAGCTCGTGTCTGAAAAATTTTTCCACTTTAAAAATTTAAATTTAGAAAAAGTTAGCATACTAAATGCTTTTCAAAATTGTTTCTAAATTGATACAGTCTCAAAATCGTAGTTTGTGGATACTAAAAGTAGCCAGTGGGTGGTGGCCCTAAGAGATCGTACTAGCCTTCACAGAGCAAAAACCGTGTTGGGATCTCGGCTACTCGGCGTGTCGGCGGCGCGGCGGCGGCCGTGTCACAACCAGCTCCCAGATTATATCGCGAAATCCAATTTCGTGGTTTTGTTATCGTACTCGCAAGGAATTTACTACATTATTTTCTTCTAATGAAATTTAAGTTTTTTTTATGTCGTCTGATATCGAGTTTGGATTCATTTTTCAAAAAGAAGGATGCATTGAAATTATAACTTTTCGTTTTTACTAAGCTGTAATATATTGAGCTGCCGTCTAATCTTGGTTAATAAATTAATACCCATAGCATGTTTCCTTACTACTAAATAGATTTATTATTGGATAAAGTTGAATTAGTAATATTATTTGAAAAATGAGCGTTATGTCAACCAACGGGCTGCCAACCGTGTTTTGGGGCAAGATAAATGACCTCGTGTAATGCAATATACTTAACCATAATACTTATATCTACTTTATTTAATGATAGCTGAGTATCGTGTCTTGGCCCGTTATACACTTCGGTCCCCCGTGTTTATTAAATTCAATTTTACAATATTATATTCAAATTTGCCTGTTTTTTTTATTTTTTTTAATACATCTTCACTTTCTTGGGTTTACAGCGTGAATATATATAGCCTATAACCATAAATCATGACGCTACTAGTCATATCCAACACAAAAAGCTTTTTCTATTCGAACCAGGAGTTCATTCAGAAACAACACGGGTTCAACTGTTTTACTGGATTCAACCAATCTAACAAACAAACCAATTAGCTTTATAATACTAGAAGTATAGATAAATGGCAGGAAGTATTTAAAAAAATATTAAATGAACGTATGGGAAAGACTTGATAGGTATCAGTAGTACTTATTCTATTAAGAATATTCAAGAGGTAGAAATTATATCGTGGATTTTATTTCTACAGAACGCCTCGTCCTATGTAAGCTAATATAAGCTTGTGGTGTGGGATCTATTCAACTGAATGACAAACTTGTTATTTCATTCTTCCCCGATTCAGATTTTCGCTTTGTCCTCGATCACCTTCCAAACCACTCAACACTTATTGATCAAATTTGCCCCACAATACGACATCTAGCTATAGATGGTTTAGAATAACTAAAATCGAAAATCGGACATTCCATGGAGGAATAATCACCTAAAGGAAAACAGACATCGACAAAAGAACTCGAAATACGGCAAAACTCTTCGCTCCATTGATACTTACCGGGGACGGCAAGTGCACCTAGTATTTATTTCACAGGAAACACCTAAACTGCGAAATAAACATTTGCAGATCACACAAATATTTGTTCCGACCCGGAAATCGAACCCGGGACCTCAGCGTGGCAGTCGCATACACTACCACTTACGCCAACAGACGCAATCATTTTATGAAATTGTCAACAATCATTGCTGATAAATTGTGAGCAATCATTGGTAACCGTATAATTGCATTGATACTCGTATCAAACAGTCACGGTTTCCTATCCTAGATAGATATAGATTACCTACATACTGACGCAATGAATTTTAGAAAAGTTAAACTAAACATATTTGAAAATCTACTTTCTTCTAAATATTACAAACGTGATGTTTGTTACTTAACATGTTTGTTACTCTTTCACGCAAAATCTAATGGATTTTGGTGGAACTTTACAATAATGTAGCTTACACATCAGAATAATACATAAGCTACTTTTTAGAAGCGCTCGTGGCCCCGCGGACGTAGTGTTCTGTAAACGATCACTGCGTTAAGCAACTTTCACTATGGCTGGTCTTTGGATTGGTGACCACTTTGTGGCATTTATATTTGCGAGCGTTTCCGTGCTTCGGAAGGCACGTTAAGCCGTTGGTCCCAGTTGCCAGTAACATGGCAGTCGTTAAACCAGTAGAAAGCCTTATGGGCGGCTTGAAAAATTTCAACAGCTGGTCGCCACAACCTGCATCTGTCCATTTCAACACGGCAATGGGTTCACCACTTGTTACGTGGGACAAAAAGCAAAGCATACGGTGAGACGTGGGCGTATTGTACGCCTCTGCCTACCCCTACGGGGATAAAGGTGTGAAAGTTTGTTATGTTATGTTAGTTTTTATTCCAGTTACAAGGACCTTTCCTAAAAGGGAACGGAAAACTTTACCATGCGGGCGAAGCCGCGAGCGTTAATTAGTGTATAATAATTTGAATGCCTTACTATTCCACCTCTAATATTATTTAAGACTAACAAAGAGCTATTCTGGGAATTAAACTGGGTCTGTCCGTCTGTTCTACCTGCATTGTGCGGTAGTCGGCATTACAATGGACTTGTGGCACGCTGACTTAACCAACGAGGGATTTGTTCCGCTAATAACCCTGGCACTCGTAATCTTGCAAAAAATGGAACATTACCTGTTTCCCGCACTTGTGCTCTTTCTAAAGACAAGACAAACACATTTTGACTTTTATATTTTTCGTTTAATACCTAGAATAGGTTGGTAACATGTGTTTTATGTTTACTATTAGAAAGAGGAAAGATTTGTACGTTTGTGTGTAGGGCTTAGAAAACAAAGTCTACTAGGCCGATTTCAAAATTCTTTTACCATTTTTGTACTTGTCATTTTTGTACAACGCCATAATCTTCAATAACCTATGTTAATATTTTCTTGTGCTATGGGATTTCAGCAACTAATAGTCAGGACATTAACCACTAAATCAAGAGAGGAAGAGAAATTTACTTTAATTTTAATTTAATAAATTAATTTGGAGTCTAACATTTTTTCGACAGAAAGGGTAATAATATTGATAAAAACATACCTCAAATGCTCAGCTTGTAGAGAATAAGTATAGCTATTTAGCTAGTGTTACCCTTTTGGAACCATGAGTACACAAATAACAGTTTATTTATAGTACAGTTTAAAAAAACTTACTAACTAACTATCTTCACGCTGTATCCCTGACGGGGTAGTCAGAGAGGACAGATCGCCAGGCTTCGCGATCCATGCATACTTCTTTCGCTTCTTCGAGATTCATCAATCGCTTCATACACGCACGTCTGGGTATCCGAGTACTTTTGACCTTTCCGTTTTTGAGCAATCTGCTCACGTGGTCTTCATATGTAAGTCTCGGCCTACCCTGACTCCTTCTACCCTTTACTTTTGAACAATATATATTCTTCGTCAATCGTTCCTCACTCATTCGTTGGACGTGTCCAAACCAGCGGAGCACGCCCTTTTCCAGCTTAACGCTGACACTTTCATTCAAACCTGCCATATTGCGTATCACTTCGTTACGTATTCGGTCAGCCAAGGTAACGCCGCACAATTTTCGAAGTGATCGCATCTCTACAGCATTCAATTTACTTTCATGCATCTGCTGACATACCCAGGTTTCACTACCGTAAAGCAAAGTTGGCACTAGCACTGCGTTATGAATCGCCAGTCGTGCTTCTTTTACGATGCTTTGTCGCTTTACTAACTGGGACAAAGCACCGTTAACTTTGTTTCCGGCAGCTACTCGCCGTTCCACATCCGAATCACATCTTCCATCCGCGCTAAACATACTTCCTAAACACACAATTTCATTCACTTGCTCTAGACGTTCTTGGTTTACCCTAATCTCGCATTTAGTACAGTTTACATCGTATATAATGTAAATTTATTGTTACATTTGAACCTACTCTCAAAGGTTTTAATTTAAACTGTTGTAGGTACAAATAAATTCAAATTACAAAGTGTAAAATGAAACTTAACGATAATGCCTGTAGCCTTTGCATTAAAATAAAAAAAAAAAAAATTGTTCACCTGTTAAAATACTATGGTGCGGGTAATTCACCATCTCGACACAGGAGGCTGGACACACATGTGATCAGTTGGTGAAACTCCAAAAAATATTATTTATTATTACGTCATCTGGACACGCCAGAATTTTTACGCGTGTCCACAAAGTGAAACTAAAATTAATTACTTTAAAGTTTTCGTCAACTGGACACACGTTCATATTTTACCTAAAATAATGACAAAGTACAGTCAGGTAGATTAATTTTGAGTCGTAATCTCTGTATTTATCACTTATAGAAAAGTTTTAATAAATTAAAAGTATATTTTATAATAATATGCTATGCTTTAATGTTTATTAATTTTAGTGACATACCTTAAAAAATACAACATTATATTTTGATGTTGATGATGACATTGTATTTCTGAAATGTTTTTTCTTTGACTGTGTGTGTACTCTATGTGATGATTTTTTAATTATTATGTATTTTTAGAATACAATTACGTAAATCTTTACTCGTTATTTCTGTGGAACTCGAAGTTATAGTTTAAATTACACATTTACTAGGCGTAGACCCTGGCTTTGCCCGTGATATTCTTCGAACACCTATTGCACCCGATATCTTTAACCCATGCCATTTATTGTTATCAAATACTGTCATACCAACATTGATTCCCTATTTTCCATTGACACACAAGAAGGTTTTTACGTTAAATTTTGCTAAACCGCTAAACACGTTTACCTGTAACCAGATATAGGTATAAATACTTTCGTGTTTCTAACTATTAAAATTACGAATTAATGTTTATTAATCAAGTATTAATACCTTTTTTTAGTAAGTGCTTTCTTTTAAGGACATATTTTTATAAAAAATCTGGTATTCTAGGTATCGTAGAAAAATGAGTGATTCACCTCATAATTTTATCAATACATTAGTTTTCCCGGCTTTGTCCGTGGCTTAAGTTAAACTCGCTTTACATCCCTCTGACCTTTGCCCCTTATTAGTTTTCACATATTATGTTTTTTTTTTCAAATATTTCATAAATTACAAATCCTGAAACGTATGTTTGTTTATTTTTAATCATAAGCAGGGGATTTACCATATAGACTTACAACCTTTATTTCATCCCCATCAAAACCTCGATACATCTGTACATTTATTTGTAACTTGGAATAAACACCTGTTGCATCCTCCAGACTTCTAATTCATGCCCCTAATAAGGTTATTAGAAGCAGGTATGCAAATTTTGATGTTAATTTCTTCGAAAATAAAGAATTTCTCATTTAAATAAGAATCCTTATTTTACCTTCTTATAGGCAAAATATTGAAAACCACGATGCACGAATACATTTATTCGTAAACAGAAACACGAGCACATAGTCTGATATTTCTTACTTTGATAATCTCAAACTTCTATACAGCTGCTTATCCCTTATTTTACCCACTTTAGTGAGTGCCTACATTATAAATATAGCTTACCCTATAAATATTAACTTCGGCAGGGCGTTGCTTGTAAAAGAATGAGTCACCCAGTAATTTTATTAATAAAGACAACTTTCTTTTACCTTCTTATCTATGTATTTGAAATCAAAAAGAGATATGCGTAATTTTATGTTCCAACTTGAAATTACGCAAAATGATGACGTTTGAAATATTTTTCAAGAACTCACCTCATTTATGAAATCAATGAAAGAAACTATTCTTAACATGACTGTACCTTTTTTCCTAAAACATCTTAGGTATGTCCAGTTAACGAAAACATTAAAGTATTTAATTTAAATTTCACTATGTGGACACGCGTAAAAATCCTGGCGTGTCCAGATGACAAAAGAATAAATAATATTTTTTGAAGTTTCACCAACTGATCACCCGTGTGTCCAGCCCTTCGTGTCGAGATGGTGAATAGACAGACGCAAAAATTGGCGGTCAAATAAATAACATCTCTCATTTTGCGTCGGGGGATAAGAATATATTTACTTTATAGCATCAGGATAATTGCTATAAGCTTTGAAGTTTGTATGAAGCCTTTTTGAAAAAGATTTTTATTAATAATTTTTAAAGACACTTTTTTACAAAATGCCTTCTAGCCCAAACTAAACTATTTATTACACATATATTGTTATATTTAGAATAAATCCAAAATCAATCCAAATTGTTATAATAAAATCAATAGTTAGTGTCAATTCGGAACTGCAGAATAAAATATTCAAAGAAATTTTACGAGCGCCGGCTCACACTGAGGTACTTTATGCAACTTTGTTTGCAATTGATACAACACTGTCCAGTGTCCTACAACGCGGGAACCTGTCTTGATTCCATACAACGAAAACGTGCTCACCGTGTGTACTAAATCTCCTACTAAGTACTCAGACATTCCCCTACGTAGCTTATCTATTCATTCCGACTAAGCGACTGTTTCTATACTCGTAGCTGTGATGTCTTCTTTCAGTAGGTACTAGGTAGCTCACGTTATCGCTAAAATAAGAAGACAGTAATGTCTGCTCATGGCCGCTTGGGAGTATTTGAACTCATCGTGTATTCATAGCAATCATCTTTATTTAGCGCTTTATCGGAAGTAAAAAAGAATCCTACTGTGGTTTTGAAATGTAGATATGATGACATTTTTAAGAAAACCTTAAATATTTCATCACTTAAAACTCGTAAAATCGTAAAAGTAAAATTCAAGGAACACCTCATAAGGTAAATGGATATCTGTTTACTTTCTTGTCGTCATAACTAGAGACCAACGACATTTTGTCAAAAATTGACAGCCTTGTGACACAGACATAGTTCATAAGCATACAGGAGTTCATAAGCAACGCTGCCCACTATATATGGGCGTAAAATTGTGTGCTAACTTTGTGACTAAAACGGAACAGCTACCTGATCTGTAGATATAGTTCTCTCGTTAGTTTAGTTCCAAATTTACACAAGCGCTCGTGGCCTAGCGGTCTCAGTGTTCTGTAAACGATCACTGAGTTACGCAACTTTCACTATGGCTGGTCCTCGGATGGGTGACCACTTTGTGGCATTTACATTTGCGAGCGTTTCCGTGCTTCGGAAGGCACGTTAAGCCGTTGGTCCCGGTTGCCAGTAAAATGGCAGTCGTTAAGCCTGGTTGAAGGCCTTATGGGCGGCTTGAAAACTTCAGCAGCAGGTAGCCACAACTTGCGTCTGTCTATTTCAACACGGCAATGGGCTCACCACCTATTACGTGGGACAGGAATCCACACGGTGAAAAGTGGGCATATAATATGCCTCTGCCACCCCTTCGGGGATAAGGCGTGATGGATATTTATTTATTTATTTAATTTACACATGAACATTCAACTATTCATTTTACATAATACTAAAGATATCGCTGTTATTCGCAGTGATATTATATGTTACCAAAAAAACTTGGATGTATGTAATGCCTGTGATGTGGTGTGAATCTTGAGGTGATATCTTATTTTGTTCAAATTAAGAGAAATATTTCTCTTCTAAACCCATTTGGAGGTGATGTAAGAAGAGAAAGATTCTCGTAATTTACTTACCAAAAATGCTCACATCATTGTTTGATACATGTCTACTCAGTTATGCATTGCAAGGTTACCTGTCATTATTTATTTCAGGTTCCTTCTTTATCGCACTATTCTGACATCATTTTGATACCGTATTTAAATAATCAGATATTTTGTTGCGTTTATAATACTTTCATGCATACCAGTGATTCTAAAGTCAACAATAGCTCAAAATTTATTTATCTACACGACGTCATGAAGCAGAACCAATGATGCTTAAATCATCCAATTTGATTTTATGAATACCGTAACCTTTGTTTCCTACAGACAAAATACTACATCACCTAATCACAGTAATGAAATTAACCTTTTTCATGGTTACAATATGACCTAAGTGTCTTACTCATCGATATCATTACTACGTTAATATATCTATGGTCTTACTGCAGAGAACTATATATGAAGTACAAAGATCAGTGAGTAAAGCTACAGCAGTACTTATACATTCCATATTATTAGAACATTATATAACACGCTCTGTACAAACCAAATATGCTGTTTAAAGAAGTCACGCCAAGATTAAAATCATCATCAATGATTAGAGTATCGGTGCTGAAAGCCAACAAGACTTCGTTAATATACTCAGAGAAGATTCAATGTCTATTGATAGTGAATTTAAATGTGATAGTTTAAGGGTTTATTGAAGGCAACTATATAAAACAGCCTTACAGACTTAGTAGTACATTGTCATGTACATTCATGACAATGTAAAGATACTACGCTGGAAGTGATACAGAATCACTGACGACCAAGAAATTTTCGCATCTATTGATGCCTTGTTAATATAAAAATGAACTTCAGAATATTAAATAGCGTTAGATAGAGACCAACCAGCTAAATAAAGAACAATATCTGCCCATGCCGTCTCTACAGAGATAGTTAATTTTAAAAGATATAGGTAATAAGAAATAGGTTTAATGCCTCTAATCGACAGTTATTGATTACAAAGAAAATATTGAATGAATGTTACTGTTATATTCAATAGCATTTTTCAGAAAGGCTAATCAACTGTTGTTGATTACTATTTTTATTTATTTACTTTGTAATTTTTGTGATTGACTTGTTTACTGTTGTAAACAATCAATCAACAGGCATCAAGACAACAATAAATACTGGGAATCCCCGGAACATTAATATTATGTGTTAAATAATATCAGAAAATTACGTAGGTACTTCCATCTAGATATGCGTAATGAAACTCATATCAAACTGATATCAGTTATAGGAATTTTATAAGAGATTTTATAAGAAACGTTTCACATTCTTGCCGCCTTATGATAAAGTGCCCGATGTACATGTTTTCATTGATTGGTAATTGAAAGAAAAACTACTCAGCTGTGGAGACTCAAATTCTGACCACCTCCCTCTTTTCCTTTTGCACGTAATCATTTCAGAAGTACAACTGGTACTGTACTTCCTTATATACTGCATTCAAAAAAGGTCAGTAACTATTATATCTACAGTACACAATATACTCCATATTTCTGCAATACGAATATCTATTTGCAAAATGCGAAAATAACATCTTATTATACCGTTAGCTCGTTCTGTCTACTCGTATTACTTCATGATGATTAGGACTCACTTTTCGACGCATATAATCCATTGATGATTTACTCCAACATAATTTTCGTATCTATAACTTTTGCTTTATCATATTCGTAAATACTATTGAATTCGTATTCGTTAATACTAAAAATACTTTGCGTTTTAATTGGCACCTAATGTTTAGTTTTCACATCTTGAGAGATTGCAGTTACTGTTTTTCAAACCTCGTCAATATATATCTTCTATATATTATCTATATATTCTTATATAACGGTATAATTTCAATGCACATTATAAAGTATAGCTTTTCTGGGACTTTACTGAGTTCGAGTTCCGTGTAACTTTTCTGATCTTGGTTATTGTTGTAGGTCCTGTTTTACAGAACTTTTTAAAACCACATGCAAGCAATATTAGTGAAATATACTGGACAGCACTTTTAATAGAACACAAAATATGGAGGGAGGTCACATTGTGGTCGATCGACGTTTACTAAATAACCCAAGTCTGTAGGACTAGAACTATATGAGACGTATCTTCTCTTTCTAGATTCTAAGTTACAAATATACTTTGCTATTTCTTTGGTTCCAGCCAAATAAAAGAATGAGACATTACCTGCAAGTTTTTTTATCAAAACTATTTAACCATTCGCTTAGCTCACTCGATAAAAAACACGGCTACCAACTAGGTCTCGCGATACTTATAATAGATGGGAGAACTGTAAAAATAAAAAGGAATGAATAAGTTATTTACCTATCTTAGACGATTGAACTTGTCACTTTACTGAATTACAACCCGTAGATATCAATGTGGTACTTCCCCAACCAAACTGTTTTACCATCATCATCCTCTTGCCCTTGTCCCAATTTACTTGGGGTCGGCGCAGTATGTCTTCCTCTTCCATTCATCCCTGTTATTCGTCATCTGATCATTCACTCCTTTCATATTCATAAACTGTTTTACCACGAGTTGAAAAACCCAGACGTACCATAACCAAACCATAACAGAAAATATGTATGTAGTACGTGTTTATTCTTATATCCTTAACTTAAAATGTATCACTTGGTTTATTTTACTACAGTAATAGAATACAGTAACTGATGTAATAAATGTTTAATTTTTTTCACAATACATACGGAATATGAATACTTATTGAATTTAATTGTGGTTTATGATTACGACTATAGGGAAAATATGTAGTTGCAGTAGGTACATATGATTACAATTATACATTATACTAGCTGACACCCGCGGCTTCGCCCGTGACATACTTCAGACTCCCGTCGCACCCATTAAATCCCGCCCTTTATTACTTTTACAAAAATGTATGAAACTTTGCCAGATTTTTTCACATTTATGATTACTGCTCCGCTCTCCAGTGTAGTAGCTTGATGATATATAGCATATAGCCTTCCTCGATAAATGAGCTATCCAACGCAGATAGATTTTTTTAATTGGGACCCGTTGTTTCTGGGATTAGCACGTTAAACTAAACAAACAAACTCTTCAGCTTTAAATTTTAGTATAGAATTAGATTGTCAATTTTCTACCGTAGGATAACAAAATTGTTGAATATGTGTTGTCCACAATTCGGAATTGTTACCAAGAGTATGGTTGGTTTCTAAAAATATGTGTATTTCAATATATATAAGAGGAACCTATATTTATCTTAGTTGTCTATATAGTTCAAGCTTTAATTAGCTTAAAATGTCTGGAATTATTTGTTATTAGTATTATTACTTATATTGATGATATATAGATAAATTAATAAAAAATATCGTTGGGACAACTCACACAACGCCATCTGATTCCAAAGTAAACAGAGCTTGTACTATGGTAACCAGATAACTGATAAACATACTTATATATTTTTAAATACATACATATTATAGATAAATAACACCCAGACACAGAATAAACCATCGTGCTCATCACACAAAGTTTTATCCTGGGTGGTGAACTAAACTTACTAGGTATGTCTTTCTGCCTAAATATTTCAAAATCACGATTTTAAAAGGCGGATCAAGGCGATTATACCCTTGACTATTATAGCTACAGAGAAGCAATATATGCGTATATTGTAAAAGAATAAAAAATAGAAATAAAGTAACTTGTATGGCGAGTTGGTTGCAAGATGCAGAAATCTGTGTGGATCGTGGGTGTGGGTGAACCGGTCTAGACACGATGAACTTTAAAGATCCGACAAAACAAAAAATAAAAAGTTTCGCTATACCGCGACATGGAGCTGGGGACGCTGAGCTTAATGTCTGATTTTAGTCTCAGCCTGATTTACTACACTTTACTGAACCATAAAAAAGTATCCGCCTATTAAAATCTTTACCATCCCACATTCAGCATTCGTCTAATATATACGTTTGTTGGCATGCTATCTTAGGGAGGGAAAACGAGATGTTTAAATATTCGGAGCTCGTAAAAAGTTAATGTCGTATATAGGTATAGGATAATTATTCAGTAACCGTACAATATATATATACACTGCTTGCTATAATAAGTTCATTAATTTTTATTTATACATTGTAAACCTATTTATTTATGTGTATAAGTATTAAGTATGTATGTATGACCTAGTATGATTAGCTCGATAGATGGCTCTGGTCAAAGGTCACAGGTTCAATCCCTGTCTCGAATCGAGTTGTCTTTGTCCACTTTATTAAAATTTATGAGAAATTTAGCAAAATAATTGCTTTAAAAAATTATCAATTTACTGAGTGGATTCCATTGCATCAATGTTTAAAAATAGTTGTAACACTGTTCATTGGTATCGAGTTGTTCATTAGCTCGATAGATGGCTCTGGTCATACTCTTAAAATAACGATTTAAATATGGTGGAGATTTTCAACTTGGTTCGATACGGTTCGGGTAGTTCAGGTGGCTAGAACATTGCCCTGGTTAGGCAAAGATCACAGGTAAATCCCTGTCTCGAATCTAGTTGTCATTTTCACTTTATTAAAAAAATATTAGAAATTTAGCAAAATAATTGCTTTAAAAATTTATCAATATACAATAATATCAGAATACAACATAGGCTACTTTTTATCCTGGTATCAAGTTCCTGTGGGAAACGGGAACGGGAAACTTCTCTACGAATACTAAGCTGAGGAGTTTGTTTGGTCGAACGCGCTTATGAAGAAGCTCTTTAGAACTACACCAGTTCAAAATTTAAAAAGCACCTTTAATTTTTCATTACAAATTTAATAAATGATTGAGAGGGTTTAGCTATAAATTTTAACGATTATCGGTTCACTTTTTAGTTGATAAAAGAGCCTCACTAAAATTCACAATCGATTTGAAAATTGGAATACTGTTACTGTGACAGTATTTTCACCAAATGAAAACCTGGAATTTGGGACTGTATCAAGTATTTTGGATATCCAACTCCTCAGATAATTACAGCATTATTAAATGTTTGGGATTATTAGGATGATCTTAATGAGTAGTACCTATAATTATAGTATATATCGGATCTTTTTTTAAAATTCAATCTCGTGATTAAGACAGTCGAAATAAAGATTTAACGACAGAATATACTCGTAATTTTCTCTATCTTTCGTAATAATAAGTGCTATGGCACTAATTAAGAAATTTATGAGTGACACAAATACGTAGACGTAAATATGTTTGTTACTTTTGATTGAAAAGTGTGACGTACGTGTGAAATTTCGATGGATAACTGATACTAGTTAGATCTATATGTGTATAGAGATAAAAGTGATAATTTCTAAAGCTCAGTGGCGCAGTAGTAGTGTATGAGACTATCGTAATTGAGGTCTCGGGTTCAAATCCCGGGTGGGTAGAAATATAAAAGTTCGCAGCAAATGTTTGGAACAGGTTTTGGGTGTTTTTGGTTCTGAGTTTGATTATTTTTTATATTAACATACATATTATCTATATGTATGTAAATATAAAAAATAATTACAAACGCCTTATGTATTGAAGGGGTAGATAGATACATACTAAATGTAGGTATTTCACAAATTATATTCCTTCCCACGTGCTAGGAGGGAGATTGTATGTATTTTTAAAAATTATTTTTGTATGTTTATCAGTTACCTAGATGAAATAGCACAAGCTTATAGTAGCTTAATTTGGGCTAAAAAGTGTTGTGTGAAATAATCCAAAAATATATGCATTGCTAGATAACGCCATCTTTTCCGCTCGCTTGAAATTTATCCATCCCATTTCAACCCCTTAGTGGTGAAATCTATACTAATATTATAAAGCTGAAGAGTTTGTTTGTTTGTTTTGGTTGAACGCGCTAATCTCAGGAAGTGCTGGTCGGATTTGAAAAATTCTTTTTGTGTTTGATAGCCCATTTATCGGCACATATAGGCTATATATCATAACGCTACTACACTGGGGAGCAGAGCAGTAGTCATAAATGACGACAAATCGGGCAATTTTTTATGTATCATTGTAGAATTTATAAGCGACGGGATTAAATAGTTGCGATGGGAGGTCGAAATATCCCACGGGCGAAGCTGTCATTTAGTGTTGTTATAAAGTGAAATGTTGTTACAAAGAAAACCAAAAAAAAAATATCTTGAAGTACGGGCTTAGACTGAGTATTGATAGGTGAGTGAGTCACAGAGTGTCAGTCTGTAAGGTTATTGTAATAATACCTATAGGTATATTATTTATATACGGTTGATACTGGATTCCAAATGTAACGAGTTGAAAGGATAATGCCTGGTGTTAGCTAATTATAATGCTATTGTCCTCGAGTGAATGTAATTTTGAACCTTAGTACTACACTCAATAACTTGTGTGTTGTAAGTCCTGGGGTTAGGGTCAGCCTCCTTCCAAAAGCTCACTGGGACTCCCAGCTATGGGCAGATGGAAGGGCACCATGTGATATTAGTTGGCAATAATCCAATTTTTCATGAATTCCATGAGGAATTCCACACGTAAAAAGAAATAACAGGTACAGTCTACACTGATAGACTATGAAATATGAAGTTCACTGTATTTTATGGTATAATAACTTATTTATTATTAAAGTACTATAAAATAATTTTCAAAGCAGTCAAAATTCTTATAATAAAAATTATTCGATAAAAAAACTTCAATTATTGACTAAATGGTTTTCAGAAAGCAGGAGTTTAATATTATTTTTAGTGCTTTAAAGTTTTACTTCCCGTCGCCTACGCCTAACGCTACGCTATTGCTACGAGACAGGTCAAATTCTACCCGTACTCCGTTAGGTAGAATATTACGTAATACAATTTATGTAAAGGATTTTTAACTTCTAGAAACACAAGTAATTTGTTAGAGTTTATTTTAAACTCTCGAGAGAAAACAGTAATTTACCCTGAGTGGACACAATTGGAAGAGAACACAGGAGAAGGCGTCGCGTCGCTGCGGATTAGATTAGTTCAGATAAGATTAGTGGTGTCGCAAGCGGGGCTCGGTGCATTCACCATCTGCTATTATGAACAAGCTAATTGTAAAGTCCTCCCACTGCGTCTGAATATCAGTTTAAGCCATTTTGTTCACGTTTTTCTCAATACTTTTGTTCCTGGGACTCCACACAATGTTCTCATAAAAAATTTTGTTGCAATTCGTTTGCTTATTAAAACGTTGTAGTTTCGCAGCCTGGAGTCGGGCGGGGCTGCACCCTAATGCAATGATTCATATTATTCGGTTTGCGGGCGAGTTGAACGTCTTCCATTATTGTCATTCATCGGAGGAAGTGGGCGGCGAGGGGAGGCGCGGGTGTTGGCGGTAGCCCCCCTCTCAGTTCTCAGTCGCTCGTCGACACTCTCGCCGCTAGTACGCGAGAATTGCGATGCACGTTGCCTAGGCTTGACGCATACAGTCGTCGCGGTCCGCGTGTGTGTGCCCTCTCCGTGTTCCGAGACCGGTGTTCGTTTGTACCGCGTACAGTGTAGCCGCAGCCAGTGCACCCCATCGGATCTTACTGAGGTCCGAACAGCGAACAGTTGGAGTAACAGTATCAGCACTCGACACCCGACGGCTCAGCTGACCGGCGCGCCTACTGCCTGCGAGCGCACGGTGAGTGCGATCGATCACTGCATGCACGCGCTCCACATCATTTTGTGTCTATTTCGAGTCGCTCGCGAAACAGTTCCCGATTGATGGCATGTATAGTACACATGTCGCACATCAGATCACCAGCCGCACGACAGCTGCCAAAGGTTGATGATGATTTTGCTAAGGAATAACGTCTGTATGTCAAGTGGCATCGCATCGCGCTGCAAGCGAGCGTGTTGATAAACAGTGTCGGTTTACTGCGAAAATGGTTGACGAATGAATGTGTTTTATTAGCTGCTGGAAAAACAAGTATGTAGACTCGGTTGTCTTCGGGTGAAATCGATTTGAAATATGAACGTGAGGAGTGCAATACATTTATTATGATGTGATGTTTAATGTATGTGAGCCAACGTCCTCTTACCGATTTCCCCTCGCGGCGCGTTCATCGGCCAGCGCCAGCTGACTTCCTGTCAAATCGCACTCTCGCGCAAAATTTACGCCTAGACTAGCATAACGTACGAGTTATACGACGCCGACGCGACGAGATGTCACATTGCAATTTCTATTGCTCATCATTATGAGATAAGACAATATTTTCTTACCGAATTACTAATGGTAGATATTTGCAATAAATCTATAGATATATATAAGTGTCTAATACGAGTATATGACAAGCTACGGCAACTAAGCAAGGTACATAATTGGATTAACGCTGTACTTCCCTTCTTAATAATGATTGCGTATGAAAGTTACTGTTTTAAATACCTACGTTATGTAAAAATTGATAGATAGATTCAGTTGAAAGAATGGTCAAATGCAAGCCTATAAGCGTATAAAATATTACCTAGTCCTATACCTAATAAATGCATTATGAAATAAGAAATTCTACGCCATTTAGTAGTTTCAATACACCATACCAGTAAGAGATATTTGAGTAACGATAACAAAACTACAGAAAAAAAAGTTGAATATCGCGCGCGACACAGGTGATTTGCAGGTATACAAGTCAACAATACTTGTTATCTGTTATCAATCTGCTCTTGCGAAGGTCGTACTGATATAGTACTGATTTCTGTCGTCAGGTACCGCTCATGTTCTTACTACTTACATAAACAATTGTAGAACTTATTGAATTATTAAAATACCATATTTATGTAGGTGAGTAAATAGTCAGAAGGAGTCAGGGTAGGCCGAGACTTAATGAAGACCACGGGAGCAGATTGCTCAAAAACGGAAAAGTCTAAAGTAATCGGATACCCAGACGTGCATGTATGAAGCGATTAATGAATCTACAGGAAGCGAAAGAAGTACCAATGCATGGATCGCGATTCCTGGCGATCTGTCCTCTCTGACTACACCAATAGGGATACAGCGTGACGATAGTTAGTTTTTAGTTAAAATAGTGCTCACTAAATGCACTGACACAGACTAATCTGCCAACCTTTAAGTTTTTATGGTTTTAAAATTACACATTCTTGTTCATTTGCGTCATGTGTTTAAACTTTTTAATATCGAACTTTGAATTAGGGCTGGCACTTCGGTACGCAAGTAACATTGGTTTCCACCGATTCAACAAAGAGGCTTTAGATATTAGATACCTACTTACTTAAGTCATGACACTCATGACGTTCCAATCCTGTTATGGATATCAATAAAATACATACCTAGTCTATGAATAATAATATGAATCCTAGAACTGAAGGTAAGAAATAAGTTGTCAGGTACCTACCTGGGGTATAAGTTACTCTAAGATAATACCCCAGGTAGGTACCGAAAGAAGGACGTTCTTAGCTGAATGAAATGTATTATTTATTCATATATTTTTTAAACATAGTGTTGTATTTACACATACAATTTATACTTTTAAGGATTGCTGGGTATCTCAATAAATGACGGCGCACCTTTTAAATGTTAAAAATCGGTAATTCTTTTATAACACTCCGTTGGAACTAAATATTAAAACTACCGATTAAGCATGTACTTAGGTATAATCGTAGTTTTTTTAATTAGATACCTAAGTAAGCTAAGTGTATCCTAGGTACTTTGAATATCAACTAGAATACCAGCGAAATAAGTCATTCTGTCGTTCATTTTGCTATAAAAAAAACCTGTTGCTACCTTTCCACTATGGAATTCCTATATCTAACTTCTTAAACATTTTTTTTAGTTAAAAGGGAAATCTCTATAAGTGCCCAGTCGACTTTACAGTACGACTTTGGGGAACGGCATGAATTAATATTCTCATATTTAAATTCTCATAAGACATTTATATGTAAATGCATAGTTTATCATAAACGGTATTATTCTACAAAGTTTATCATAACGTAGGGTTTGTACCAATATTTAATAACTAGAGACCATCGCGGCTTCTCCCGCGTGTAACTTTTTCATAGCAGACAACAATTTTTCGGGACATAAAGTACATAAATTACATTCTCCAAACCTATAATTAATTTAAAAATCACAGTTATTATTCTTGATGCAAAAGATAGCCATTATAATATGAGCAAGTTAATATTAGCAGTATAAGGGTAGCATCGCAGCGCTACTTAAGAGATAGCGTTAATATTATAAACGCGAATGTTTGTAAGAAAGGGTTTTTGTTACTCTTTCACGCAAAATCTACTGAATGGATTTGGATGGCTAAGTGATTTTGATAAAACTTCACAATAATGTAGCTTACACATCAGAATAACACATAGGCTACTTCGTTTAGTTCTTGTGGGAAACGGGAACGGAAAACCTTCACCACGCGTGCAGAGCCGCGGGCGTCAACTAGTTTTAATATAAATTTCAACATATATATACATATATTTATACTTTGTGTGATGAGCACGATGGTTTATTATGTGTCTGGGTGTTATTTATCTATAATATGTATGTATTTAGAAATATATAAGTATGTTTATCAGTTATCTGGTTACCATAGTACAAGCTCTGCTTAGTTTGGAATCAGATGGTGTTGTGTGAGTTGTCCCAACGATATTATTATTATTATATAAAACCATCCAAATTTCGAAACAAAAATTTGCGGGTCACACAAATATCATACAATAATTTTCTGACGTATGAATAGAACCTGTGACCTCATGGACCTCAGCAATCTTAGTTTACCGTAGCGCCCTCTATACTAAGATTATTTGGGCAATTCAGTACTAACTAGATAGAATTTTCGCATAACTAAATGATACTCAATTATTTCTTACTTATTCAAATACCACGGATTCTTTTAAATTTGTATGTTCTTCTTTTATATTTATGTAAAGTTTGACATCATTTTGGTTTGTAAGATGCTTAAAACATTACTTACCGACATTTTGATATGATACTTCTAAGATTTTGTTCTTTATTACTCCCTCTGTCCTGTAGGGTCCACCATCCTATAGGATCCTATAGGACAGAGGGTAATTACTAACTAAGGTATAGTTAGTAATTACCCTAGGTCCTTTAATTAGGGTGATTATATATTTAGAAGCGCTCGTGGCCCTGCGGACTGTGTTCTGTAAACGAGTTACGCAAACACTATGGCTGGTCCTCGGATGGGTGACCACTTTGTGGCATATACATTTGCGAGCATTTCCGTGCTTCGGAAAGCACGTTAAGCCGTTGGTCCCGGTTGCCAGTAACATAGCAGTCGTTAAGTCAAGTTGAAAGTCTTAAGGGCGGCTTGAAAAATATCAACCGCAGGTAGCCACAACCTGCGTGTGTGTATTTCAACACGGCAATGTTCTCACCGCCTATTACGTGGGACAGGAATACGCGTGGTGAAAATGTTTTCTTTTCTAATTTATGTTAAGTGTACACCTCTCAAAATATGTCGTACTAGGTCAAAACCATTTGCTGTTCGATAATGTACAAGGTCGTAATTTAGTGAAGATAACATTACAACCTTATCTCGGCGTCGTAACGACCGATGCTAGTCATTCTCCCAGTTTTTCATCAACGCTTTTTTTGTCCATTTTGTACAATCTTTGTATTCGATTTTATATTGATGTTTTGATAAATAAGATTTGACAAGACAAAGGCACATCGGATTTTCAAATTTCAACAGAACAGAATTCAAAACAAATTAAATACATCCTTCTTATTTGTTTTTCGTTCCTTTTTTAAAATCTTCAAAGAGAAGGTTAAATTCGTATTTATATTTCATATCATTGTTATTACACGTATGATCATTTTTTATGTATAAAGGCTTGTACTCGTACTACAGTCGAATCTATTCTATTATAATGCTAAAGAGTTTGTTGGGGTCAAGTTCGAATTGAAAAAATCTTTATGTGTTTGATAGCCCATTTATCGAGGAAAGCAATAACTCATCATACTGCTACCCAGACAAAAAATCGCGCAAATTTTCATACATTGTAAAATAAATAAACGACAGGCGTAGTCACGTAGCACAGCTAGTGACTTATAATCGAATACAGAATCCAGAATGTATTTACGTGGATATAATTTGTCTACGTCGAATTTTCTTAAAACCTTTAGTAATCCATTTTCCAAGTTGACGTTATCTTGTCCGTCTCATAAGTTCAAAACTCCGCAACCTGTCTGTCCCCTAAATACCTTTTACATAGTACAAAAACTCAAACATATTAAACAAAACATTAACTCAAGTTTACATTAAGTTCAAAGCTGATAGCATCAGTGTAATGTGTTTCTAATAGCGATAAATATTTAGTGACAATTTTACTTTTGTATATAACATTTAGCGATAAAAGGAACCTTATCATTCGTAGACGTACCGAAAATAAAACTCAAACTTGAGGTACCTATTCGAGTCTTCTAATGGGTCACTCCATTGTCATTAGGTTATTCAACATGGAGGAATGCGTTCGTCGCATTAAGGGTAGTTAGACTCTACTATCTTCAGTACAAAAGAGTATTGACATAAGTAGATAAGCATATCAGAATACACACAAATGTAGGTATCTGTGCGGCTGGTTTACACACATTGTTCCGTTATCATGTACGGTTAGCGCATTATGAAGTCGATAAGCAAATAAATGGCTGCTATGAACTGGTAATACTTGTCTGGTCGTTATAATATAATGAAATTTCATTTTAGTATGAGGTAGTATATATATATATAGATGCGCTCGCGTTTACAGAACACTGAGACCGCGGGGTCTCAGTGTTCTGTAAACGATCACTGAGTTACGCAACTTTAACTATGGCTGGTCCTTGGATGGGTGACCACTTTGTGGCATTTATATTTGCGAGCGTTTCCGTGCTTCGGAAGGCACGTTAAACCGTTGGTCCCGGTTGCCAGTAAAATGGCAGTCGTTAAGCCTGGTTGAAGGCCTTATGGGCGGCTTGAAAACCTTCAACAGTAGGTCGCCACAACCTGCGTCTGTCTATTTAAACACGGCAATGGGCTCACCACCTATTACGTGGGACAGGAATCCACACGGTGAAAAGTGGGCATATAATATGCCTCTGCCACCCCTTCGGGGATAAGGCGTGATGGATATTTATTTATTTATTATTGTAGTATATTCTGGCGTCCTGCGATATCGCTTACAAATTTACATTATACACCTTGCAGTTTAATAGTAATGGTTCATATCCTCTGAGATGTTTACAACTTTTTATTGACTTGCAATGCAGTTATTTTCGGTGGAATCTTGCAACTCAATTTATAAGCAGATATCTTACGAGTCATTCTAAATCCAAAATGGTGGAAACTCAAGATGTAGTCATTTTTTTAATGTCTGCTACAATATGGGTGTCAAATAAAGGACTAACTGAGAATAGATCGAATCTCCCCAAATCCAATATTGTCGGACACTTTTTCACACAGCGCCATCTAGCCCAAAGTACCTAATAGAAGCTTGTGGTATGGAATCTATATAACTAATAAACATACTTATATTACTTCTAAATACATACACATTATACATCCCAACACCCAAACTCTGAAACGCACATTTGTGGATCACACTAATATTTGTTCCGACCCGGAATCGAACCCGGGACCTCAGCGCAGTAGTCGCATACACTACCACTGCGCCACCGAGGCAGTCGCACTGAGGCAATATGGCGGACTACTAAAGACGTCTAAAATTTTTTTGGACAATAAAATGGACAATATGGGAAAATAAAAGAACTTACTAGTAATTATTCTTTTCAGCATATTGAAATTAAAGCATGTTTCAAGAAAGATCTTTAACTATAAATTGATTATTTTTATTACACATACAAACGAATATTACATTAAATTTCTTAAGTATAAATTGTGACAAAAAATGTCTGACGGAAATAAAAAATAAGCGCTAGCGACCGAAATTCTTAGTATTTCGGTGAAACCTTTTCATCTAAACTTATTATTTTTAATGTTAACGTAGTGTAATGACCACAGATCTATTATTATTTATTAGATTTTCTTTTTTAATAATTATTTTATGGCCTGGTTACAAAGACCTTTTAGCCAATTCTTATTTTTTTATATCATATTTCTTCAATCTTATCTTCTAATTAGTCCTGTCCAGTCTTTGTCGATGTCGTGTCCTCAGTCTTAGGTCCTGGTCATTGCCCTCAGTATAAAGGTGATTCTTATACTGAGGTTTTCAGTGGACTTTTCGAGGCAAGAGAAAAATAGCATTTCACTGCGTATATATCATTGTCTTTCACTATAGCACGTTAACACAACTTTTATGTCCAAGAAACTACCACTCACTCACATAAAACAAGATAAATGCACTAGTTTTAGAAAATAATATACAGCAAGCGTCCGCACTTGTCACTCTGCCCGCTAAAAGCCTTATTTATTATATATTGATCACTACCACAGAACATTAATAATAAAAAAAACTAACTAACTATCTTCACGCTGTATCCCTGACGGGGTAGTCAGAGAGGACAGATCGCCAAGCTTCGCGATTCATGCATACTTCTTTCGCTTCTTCGAGATTCATCAATCGCTTCATACACGCACGTCTGGGTATCCGAGTACTTTTGACCTTTCCGTTTTTGAGCAATCTGCTCACGTGGTCTTCATATGTAAGTCTCGGCCTACCCTGACTCCTTCTACCCTCTACTTTTGAACAATATATATTCTTCGTCAATCGTTCCTCACTCATTCGTTGGACGTGTCCAAACCAACGGAGCACGCCCTTTTCCAGCTTAACGCTGACACTTTCATTCAAACCTGCCAAATTGCGTATCACTTCGTTACGTATTCGGCCAGCCAAGGTAACGCCGCACAACTTTCGAAGTGATCGCATCTCCACAGCATTCAATTTACTTTCATGCATCTGCTGACATACCCAGGTTTCACTACCGTAAAGCAAAGTTGGCACTAGCACTGCGTTATGAATCGCCAGTCGTGCTTCTTTTACGATGCTTTGTCGCTTTACTAACTGGGACAAAGCACCGTTAACTTTGTTTCCGGCAGCTACTCGCCGTTCCACATCCGAATCACATCTTCCATCCGCGCTAAACATACTTCCTAAATACACAATTTCATTCACTTGCTCTAGACGTTCCTGGTTTACCCTAATCTCGCATTTAGTTCTTACGTCACCTCTTTCAAATACTAGAACCTTAGTTTTACTTGCATTCAAGCGGAGACCCTTACTTTCACACCCCTCTTTCATATTAGTGACTAATGCCTGAAGATCGGCTTCTGATGAGGCCATGAGCACCGCATCATCAGCGTACAGCAGACAGTTTACTGTAAAGTCACCCAAATTCACACCCATATTAAAATCTTTCAACTTCTGCAGGCAACTGTCCAGATACACTATGAACAGCCAGGCGGACATGACACATCCCTGTTTGACGCCTGTACAGACATCAAAAAGAGGTGACACATCCCCCCCTACTCGCACGCAAGCCTTACAGTCCCTATAAAGCGACTGTATTGCCCGCAGTAGCGAGCCGTCCACACCATATCCTGGCAGCAAGTCCCACAGCGTTTCTCTCACAACGTTATCAAATGCTTTCTCTAGATCCACAAAAGCGCAGAAAACCTTCTGGCTAAGAGCCAGAAACTTTTCCGCGATCATGCGGAGAGAAAACACTTGATCCATGCAACCTCTTCCACGTCGGAATCCGCATTGAGCCTCCCATAAATACCTTTCAGACTTTTCTTGCATTCGTGCCGTTATAACCTTTGCATACACCTTACTAGCTAAGCTGACCAAGCTGATCGCCCTGTAGCTGGAGCAGTTTAGGCGCGAGCCTTTCCCTTTGTAAATAGGTACTACAACTGCTACTCGCCAGTCATCTGGGACCTCACCCGTCCGCCAGCACAAGTTGCATAACAGACATAGTGTGTCCCAGACACGCGACCCACCGTACTTGATCATCTCAGCAGTGACTCTGTCTTTTCCCGCAGCCTTACCACATTTCATACTTCTTATCGCTTGTTCTATTTCTTTCATACTAATGACTTCAATGACATCGGGATCCGGAGCATCGAAGTGAGCTCCCCTTCCCGATGTGGCATCTCTGTCTTTTCTTGCATACATCTTTCCATAATATTCACTCCATCTCTGCAGGACGTCACTTTGGTTTGTTAGGACGTCATTGTTAACACTAAGCACTTTATTCATACTGCAGATTGCCGAACAACTCCGGGTCTTGCCTACCTCTTTCCAGAAGAGCTTGGCATTATCCCGGAAATTGGACGACAACCTTTCATCCGCTTTCATTCTGCACCTAATAAAAACATAGAAACATAACATTAATAATAGGAACCTATTATTATATGTTCTGTGGTAGTGACTTAGTATGGCTTATTCTGCGGCTCGGTACAGGCGAAGCGGAAAAACATGGTGGTGTAGTAGGTAGTCCCAAGCCAAGTACCCTACTGCAGAATCAGCAGGGCGCTGATTCGAAGGGTAATAAAGTGTCCAAATTCGTTAAACTATAAATAAAGCTTTATAATCCTCGGCATGGGTTTACATCAGTAATGTAATAACCATTACTGATAGGCTAAACACCAGGTTTCAAAATACAGTATTTCATCGGTAAAAAAGATTCGAGAACAGAACGTTCTCGAATCTCACCGCAATGTCAGGGCTACCACCTTCAAATACTACCAATGACATGTGCATTTTCATGTTGTGCATAATTTCCATGACATTAATGGTTGTTGTACCATCACATACATGGGCTACTAATTGTACAATAAGTACTATTGAACCCCAAACACAATGTCTGCTGTGAGTTTTCGAAGAGTCGGATTCTCTGGAGATCATTTTCATTGCAGTATTAGGTCAAAGTTATCAATTAATTGTCATTTAACGATTATTCTGGGACGCGTTAAGCACTTAACAGAGTAAAAATAACGCAAAAAAAAATTAACGCCAAAAATGCCTTACATTATTATGAAAAAAGCTGATACTTTTACACTGCTGGACCAATATTAACCAAAAAATAGCTAAGAACCACCATCAAGAAACGGGCTTTCAAATGAAAAAGCCGCATTTTAATTGATCCGTCCGTTTGAGAGGTACGATACCACAGACAGACACACTCACACACCGAAATCTACGTCTCACTTATAACACTCCTCTTTTTGCGTCGGGGGTTAAAACATGTAACTTTATAAAAAATCTGAGTTGCCCCCCCCCTGGCCCAGACCCTCGGTACGCCCATGATCACATACTATGACATTAGACCTGATGTGTCAATCAGATTACACCAGTTGTAGCTTCCTTTTGACAATATTAACCAGTAAAAATAAACCGGCTTGTCATATTTGTTTTAAAAACCGGTCAAGTGCGTGTGATTTCCATAGCTGATCATTTCTACGAAATATTTTCTTCGGAAAACTTTTTACTTCGAAATGTCATTATTCTCAGTTGGTTAACGTCCTAAATTTGTAAATTCTACTTATTTGTAATGGTTTTCCTTTTAATTTCGTTGTTTATCTCACAAGACATAGAAACAACCTTAAGATATTACAGTACTTGCCGAAGAGAGATTCCACCCGAAAAATACCTAAAACAGATGTATACACAGGTTATTATTATATATTATAATATAGGTTGCTACCACCTGACTATTTAGCAACAAATTTTATTTAGGTAACTACACGTAAGATGAAAACTGTACCATCAATAATCCAAAAAAAGTTGTTCATTCATCGATTTTGATTTCTTTAACATTTAATTAGCAAAAAATTCGTACAACAACGGCCGGCTTGTCGACGATGAAGTGACGTGCGTCGCATCGCGTTCGTTCACTTCGCACAAGCTATATTTAGTGGGAACGGAGTGCGATGTGCCGGCGGCTGCACGTGGAATGCAGTCCGCCCAGCGCCTGACCTACCACAACAAGCGCTGTCACAGATTCGGCGCACGCACAGCCTCTAAACTTGCCTCTGGATGCCGATTCCCGGTCCACACGTACACCACGACTCGCTGAGTCTGCTAACATACCGTTGTTAAGATTCACGCTCGTTCCACGGCTTTACGACCACACTCGTAAAAGTACGTTATATGTACTTGACACCAATTAGATTTCTCCGAAAGCGATGGGTGCAGCTCGTGTTTTCTGGAATGCAGCTAAGACTTACCGTTGTGTTTTCTTTCAAACTTGAATTTACTGTCATATATTTTATACTTCTAGGCTACGGAGGTCTATTTTATTGTATGTATACTATGGAGTATGTATCATAAAAAGTGACGTCACGGCTTTCAGTCTCGTCAAAGACGCGTGCCAATCACTCAAATACAATAGTTTCATACAAATAATATTTATACATATAGATAACCAGTAACACGTACAAAGGTTTCAGTTGAATTTATGAAAGGTCAAGCGGTGACTAGGTATGTATCTATTCTGTGAATATACTTGGTATTTATTCCTAAGTTGGAAGATGATTACCATAACAATTTGTGCCATGTCATGTCGTTCAGCAAATACTGTAATTTAGGCGTCGAGAGGAGAGGCACAGCCCTGAATAGACGCTGAGTACTATGTCGTTTGGTCTGAGCATAGGGGTGCGTCGGCCGCAGTGGCGCCGGCTAGGTCAGACGCGGCTATTAGATCCGCAGATTGATCGCAGCTCCGTCGCATTTCTTGTACAGACGTCTTATTTTATTTGCTAGAATAGCATGACGCAACTATTATACTTTTTGAGGTTTGGATAGGTTTTATGCAAGGTTTCCTACAGCGCGAGCGTACCAATTATACAAACTTGTATTAAATCTTTTCGGAATATTGGCAGAATCATATCGACTACGCTACGTTATGTATCAACGAAGATTGCGTTGTTTTAGTAGATTCTCACTCTCGCTGTCGTCTCTGCTTATTGTTTTTGCATAATTATACCTACGTTATGCATACGGGGTAAGCATTGGTAAACGTACCTGGCACTTCTTCAGTTGCATGTCTAGAAAAATTATCTTCTGCGAACATAAGTCTCTGAGATATTCTGGACTCCCCCTGAGACTACGCAAAGCAATTTGTCCCTGTTTTTAAACTCTGCAACCCTGCTAAACCCTATAAAATCCTCTAACCTATTAATTTCATTGTGTTAAAAATGTCATAAATTTAATGTTGCCTGCCTTTCGAGTACTTAAAACAATTTAATATTTATTTAGCAATATCAGTATTCTATTTTCTCTTTATATAAATTTAAATAGTACCTACATTTTGCAATAATTATCGTGGATTGCAATATTTGCAAAAAGGTTTACTTTACTAGGCATAATAAAGAGAGACATTCATGTTTAAAAGTTGCAAATGCCCGCTTTGTAAACTTGACACATCTATTTCAGACTTTGCGAATTTTATTTCTAGTAATGTAATGGCAATTTAGTTGGTTTTATTGCTTTCGCAAGTCAGACATATAGCATCGTTTATTTATATTGTCCTTAATATATTTAATTGAATTGTGTGTTGCAATGTTTTACAGCCCTAAATTCGAATCTCCATTAATAAATACATCCCGTTATTCATTGTAACGTTCATTCAATTTCTAGGTATTATTTGCACAAATATAACTACAAACAAGTAGCGGTTAGTTTTCTTCCTACCCACAAATCAGAGAAATTATGCTCCTGGCAGGCTTTCCAAATTTACGACCAATTTCGTTTAAAAAGAAAATAAATTGTTAGAATATTTTCTCTTGGAATTTGATATAAACTCGCTCAGTTTTAACAATTTATCGTCACATGCAATTGTAGTTATATGTGGGTACTTCAAAATAATTTATATAGTGCCCTTCTTGGTAACACGTACCTTCTCATTCTTCCGAGATACTGAACAATCTTATAACTAAACCTCAAACTATGAAATCTACGCTCCACATTGACATTGGCGGACTCGTTAGCAAACGACGGGGCCATTAATATAAGAAAAGAAGAACTCTTCATAGTTTACCTGAGTTGAAGACAGGATAAAATCAATTCCTATGGTCCCATCCAGCTGGACTATGACAACAATCAACGTACCCTTGATGAACTTACTCGTAAATGAACGTAGACCATCCTGGATATCCTTGGGCAATACGTTTGAATATCGCTAATACTAATACTTGTATTGTACATACAAGTATTATTCTACTTTTTATTAGTCTAAAAAACGACGAATACATACAAAGTGTAAATTAACAGTCATTGTCTCAGCGGCAGGACTACAAACAAATTTGTACTACTTATTGCTGCTAAATCCTCTAGATTTAGCAGCAATAAGTAGTTGAGAAAAAAGCGTTAAATATTAAATCAATGTACGTTACTTAAAATACAACGTCTGTTGAAAACGGCAGTTGCAGTAAATATATTGAGGAAAGTTTAATTGTTTATTTTGTAAGTTTATTAAACTTCTACATTGTAATTCACTTAAATATAAATTAACGTTCTTGGGCTTTAATTTGTTAAGTAAATGACGGGTCTTTACGGGCTTTATTCCAAATTTTACTGGCAAATTTTAGCTCTTCAACTTTTTTAATCTCTTTAGCTTTTCTAATAATAATATTTATCATATTTATTAAAGCAGCCTTCCGAAGATCCTATTAGGTAAAACCAAAATTCGCCGTGGCGAAACTCTAATCTCAGGAAACTACGGAATTAAAAATGCGTAAAAATCACTACATATTATAAAACAAAGTGGTTTTTCGCGTATGTCCCTATGTATGCTTAGATCTTTAAAAATACGCAACGAATTTTGATACAGTTTTTAATAGATAGAGTGAATCCTAGGGATGTTTTTCATGTATAATTTGTTAGGTTTTACAACGAGTAAGATTAAATTATAACGATATAGGACGGGGGTGTCGGAAAAATTAGCCGTCTGGGAGCTTTTAAAAACGAAAACGCTGCCTAAACCCTTTGAGTTATAACAAAATAATGTATCGTGGAATTATGTATCTAATATAGGTCTACAAAAAGAGATATAGATAGATATAGATATATCTCTTAAGGATAACATACTATATAAATTTTAATACTTTAATAAAACAGCAATTGTAAAGCGGTAATTTGAAGGCTATTTACACAAATACATTATTAATCCTAACCTTTTTTGATATGTTAGTTGCCTTCAGCATTTCATGATTTGTCCCTTAACATATTGCAAATTCAATGAATATATTAGGAGATATGGCAATATCAAAAAATGCGCAAAAAAAACATTATTTCGTGTAACCATAATTCGACCGGGCCGTGCGGGCGTAGGTACTTGAGAGCGGAGAAGTAATCAAGGAATTTGGAAAATGTTAATACATTAATGTGAAATTAATAAACGACGGGATTAAATGGGTGCCACGGTGTTCGAAGTATGTCACGGGCGAAGGCGGGCGGGACAGCTAGTTACTAATAAGTTAATTAAACTGTGTTAAATTTTATCAAAATTCTGCTCGTGTTGTTATAGAATCACAACCATCCTCACCATACCAGCCTTCGCATTATCAATGTTAGTAGGATATCTATCTAATGTGTTATGCAAAAAAAATATTTTATTCAGTACCAACCATTAAAATAGTTTAGAAACCAAGAAAGGGTATCGGACCCTCTTAGTATGGCGAACAATAAATCATTCGCAAAAGAAAAACTTGCTTAGAAACGCTCGCCTTACAAATTATATTGAGCACATAAGTTTTATTCGGGATCAACGCGGTGTTTCTTGAATACGATTATATGTTTATTTTATTTGCAAATTTATGATCAACACGTTTTAAATGCGCTTTGTGTATGCAATTTTGCGATTATTGATACATCATCAGTACAATAGTTAAATGCGTTGTTTCAAATCATAATCTCAATAAAAAATATACTTAACTCTTTATTTCATTGTGTGTGCACCATGAATCGTGACAATGGGCAGGGATTGCTGCAGGAACGGATTCCCAGTAAAATGCGAAGCCTCTAGGCCACACACCAAGCATGTCGGGATTTTGTAATTGTATTCTAAACGTGTAGACAAAACCGATTACGAATTATATCTAAAATAACATTTTTGTTGAAACAATAATTTGTTCGCTTGTTTTGTTCGTTTAACTTTTATTTAAAGCTCTTTGAAAAGGCTAAGTATTTAAGGTTATATTTGCCTATTTAGTTTAAAGAAAAAGCCATTAATTATCACCATATTCAGACGATTTATTCGACTACATACTTCAAAGCAAAGGCTCACTTTTGTTCTCACATATCAGGGCATTCTAACTTACTCACATAATTTAAGCACTACTCCAACTTAACGTATTATATAACTCAACCTAACTTGGATTTTACTGATACAAATTTATAAAAGAAATTGATATATAGCTACTTGTAACATAGTGTAAAGAATATTTTTAATAAATGTATAACCTAAATAAAAAATCTAAGCACGGTCATCGTTTCCCAGCATATTATATTTTAGAAATAATAGAAATGCTTTATCTGTTGGACGGATAGGGATCCCTCGTCACGGCGGGCGTGAATGTCACGCCGCCGGCACTGATAACAGTCTTGTACACTGTCATGTGCCACAATGCGACACACACATGTACCTATTACCGATCGATTACCTAACTCAATAGCAATGATAAGGCAACAATAGTCGCGAACATCGTTTTACGATCAAATAATGTTAGATCACATTTTAACATCGTCGATCGTAATTTTGCAATAAATGCAAGTTTTGGAATTTTTCTGTACGGGTGTACTTAAGATATTTTGGCGACTTCTGAAACCACATATTTCGTAAAACTATTATTTATGGTCTCTTAAACTGTTGCTAGCAGCAAAAACATGGCCATTTATTTCAATTATATGATGTTTCACTTTATATGCACAGAGTATGACTCAATCACAAATAAGTCTACATGCATTCCAAATGCGTCATACTCATTAGACTAATTAGACTATCACTTCTCAAATGTAAATAGGTATAATTTAAATGTAGTTATGTCAAACAACATTCATTGTTACTGCAGATCATAAATCAACTCAAATAGGTGTCGGCCGAAGTAATTTTAAAAGTTCCCTCTGAAATATTTCTTCCTGAAAGTTTTGCAATTTGTCTAGAAATGATTTTAAGGTACATTTTTATTGAACTACGTGGGATGTTCTAATATTCTGAATTATTATTGTCAAGGTAATATCATACGGATAATATGTCGTAAATTGCCAAATAATACAGAATTTTATCTTATTTCTTGAGAAATACAAAAATTGTAAGTCATCAAAGTTTAAATCCTGAAAGGTGTTATGGTTTCAGTCCAGTTTTGGAGCCCAGTTGTATTCTTTACAGAATAAAATTAATCTTTTTTTTTCTACCTTTTCATTATCTTGATTTATCATGTGTTAAGTTTTACTGGAATAAAATGGATATTACTACAGTACTGTAGCCATAAACAAAATGGTTTTGTACTACCGTGCCCTCTCTCGGAATTTTTTCATCAATCGAGTCAGTGAGTCTTACCATGGGAGGGGTAATAGCGTACTCTGCGTGAGGCGAAGACGTCGATAATTGGTCCCATTAAGCGTCGCCTGCAGGTGCCGTTCAAGACTCTAGCAACTTATAACGTAAAAGTTACTACTTTCAGCCTAACGTCTAATGTGTACGCCTAACTGTATTCAGCAATAATGTTGGTCGTAATTGCGAGAACTACTTACGCACCTACGTAACATGTAGAAAAGTAATAAATTTCACCTATTAAAGGCGTAAAACGAACTCAGGCGGGCACATGAAGTGCTGAACGAAATCTTATCGCAGATTGTTCATTTTATCAGTACTTAGTTACATAGAAACAAATGGTTGAAATTGTATTTTAATTACTCATTATTTCTATATCGTAAATATACTGTATTACAAAATTATTGCAATGGGCAAAGAATACACATTACTTGCATACCTATTTCAACTTTTAGCGTCGTATTCCAGAACGTTTATCAACACTCAAGAAACACTTGAGAGTAGATTGTATAAGGCAAAATCTAGTCTCAAGCGTTGATCGAGTATTGAGAAACGTTCTGGAATACGGACCTTAAACTCGAACTGCTGTGAAACTGTACTTAGATGCATTTAAGGATTTCTACGTTTCATTAGTGTATTATTTAGAACGCTTGTTATACAATACTTGCCAAAAAAGCGTTTTTGAGCAGGCCTCTTGAGATTAGCCAAAAGACATCCATTAAAAAAAAATCTACTAAAAATTGTAAAATGAGATGATTGTAATATGCTCCGATGATTGTAAAATGTCGCTCAAAAACTTATTTTATCCAGGAAACAAGAACCGTTTGAATTTAAGCAACCGACATATTTTTCGCCCGAAGTTTTTCAGCCGCGCGGATGATGTTTTAAAAGCAGTCAACAATTTCCCCGGCAACAGACCTTAAGCCTCTAAAAATGTTTCGTGTTTATTATAATGTATACTAAGTACAGTTATGCACAATCAAATGACTGCTATGCCTGGTTATTCGAATGTTTTACTAGTGTATTTTATAGCAACTGTTTCATTATTTAGGGACATGTGGAACCGAGTTTCCAAAGCAAGAGTACATTGCAATCAGGAGAACTCAGACAATGGTTATGAAGTGCCTCATCATCATCATCTGTCAAACTTGTTAGCAGCTATGATTTTATAAAATAAATAAATAAATAAATATCCATCACACCTTATCCCCGAAGGGGTGGCAGAGGCATATAATGTCTGAATTCATATTTGTGATGATTGACTTGTCCTGTTATAATCGTCACACATTTATTTCAAACATTAATAATACCGATCTAGTTAGACCTGGACTCTATTTGGCTTTATTATTAGGTATAGGTACCTGCTGCTTCTTATTGCACTACAATTTTATAGCATATATTCTGACTTTATATCAGTTATATGACTCTTTTAGAACGAAATTAGTTTGTATAACTTATATTGCTCAGAGTATTGAAAATGAACTAATAATATTAATCATTTTTCTTACAGGTATGTAATTTTTGGTTGACGAGATAGCAGTGTAGTAAGTACACAATTTTTTTATCAAATCCAGTAACCTTTTTCAACGACATATAAACGAAAACGACGGATAAAATGTTCAGAACATCAACTGAACATTTTATCCGTCAGAAAATAAATGTAAATTAAAATTCGACTTCTTCATTGATTTTTAAATATTTTCATTTTAGAAATAACGATTGTAAGTGTTGTAAAAATATTAGAACACTAACAATCGTAATTTCTTAAATTCCCGCCACGCTCTCCAGTTACGAATGGGTCTACGTTGGTAGTGTAATGTCGGGATATCGAATTCAGGCTGCGAGAAGCACAACCGACATTTACTAGACAAACACCGGCGCCACTTCAAAGATATTTCAGCACTACGTTAGTATATAGGTTCTTATTTACGTTCTATTCTTGCTTAACTGTATCCAGGACACAGAGTACGTTCTCAGTCATCAATTGTATTGGCATTCTCGTTTATTGACCAATTATTATTGCACTTAACCGGAATTACAGAACGGACTGCAATGAAGTTAGCGTAGCAAAGTGAACGCACATCTATTAGTGACTAGACAATCAATAATAACATAATATACAATCACGCCTCTATTCCTAAGAGGGTATAAAGCCGTCTTAACTAGTCTATCAAAATATAAATCAGAAGAAACTAAGAATGATCTAGAATAAAGTATGTCGCTCGCTACAAAATGGACACGTTCTTGTGATCATTGATCAGCTATTAAAGCTACGCATACTCGAAGCAACACATGTTCCAAACGCCATTAAAGATGATTGATTGAATTCATTGAGAAGGAAATACCAATCCTCAAGTACCTATATGCCTTGATTATTATTTATATTATATTCACATTCTCGGTGAAACGAGGACAATGGTCTGCCGACGCCGACGTCTGTACCGAACAGGGGTTGGGCGTTGAAACTTCAATTAAATCCGAGGGTTCATAACCTCTATTGGGGAATTCGAAAACCGCCCGCATTATTCTGACAAGACAGCCAATCAGGATCGGCCTCGGTACGATGATGTACATCGTAAACGGATTTAATACCACTAGCCGTTTACACGTCATAAATTTAGTGGGACACACAACTTCGAAATTTATCAATCGCAAATAGATTTGTAACTTCCAAGAAGGACGAGCATTATTGCATATATCACTTATATATTTGCAAACCGGTTGTCCTATGATAAGAAAGTCAGGGTATGATGATGGTAATCCTGATAAACTAAGGTAATATTGGATTTTTTTATCTTGGAGTTTCGAAATGGATATTATGAAACCAAAGCTTTTTATAGCAGTAAGTACAGAAGGGAAGTAATAAACTTTATCTTCTTAGCATCATTTCCGGTTGCATCCCAAGCCCTTGCTAAGAATCGCGGGCTTTCCTTTACTACTGTTCTCAGAGACCTGGCAACACTTGACCTGTGGCAGTTTAGCCAGTCTTCCGACGAGACAAGAATTAAATATAATATTAAAAAATCAATTTTACTCAAATAGATGCAACATTCTACCATTAGCTGGTACAATTATGCAGCACCTTCTTTTTATTACATACATACATATTGTGACGACTTTATCCCCGAAGGGGTAGGCAGAGGCATATTAAACGCCCACATTTCACCGTATGCATTTTTGTCCCACGTAACAGGTGGTGAGCCCATTGCCGTGTTGAAATCGACAGGCGCAGGCTGCGGCGACCTGCTGTTGAAATTTTTTAAGCCGCCCATATGGCCGTCAACTTGGCTTAACGACTGCCATTTTATTGGCAACCGGGACCAACGGTTTACGGTGCCTTCCGAAGCACAAAACTGGGGTGGGTCTAAAGGGCTGAAAAAATGTAATAAATAAAATGTGTCTATTTTAGATGTTAAATTTGAAAGAAATTTTGAACCCGTTGCCTTTTTAGTGAGGTGGTAACAAAAAACTAAAATGTCTTATGTGCTAGACACTAATTAGCACGACCAATTAAAGTCCTGGTAGTCTCAGACTACTCGTATACTAATATTAGTATACGAGTAGATATAGGTAAAGATATAAAGTCTCCATCGCATATAAGAATATCGTATTTGTGTCGACCACAACATGCTCCTATTCGAGCTTATGGAGCAAATATTTGACGAGTAACGGATCGCCGCGCCGCCGACCTTATTGCCCGCCATGTGATAGCCTTTGCAAAACACTACATGATACTTTCATATCGATTTATCCAGCCACAATATACTCTGCTTAGACGCACAAACATCGTAAAAGCACTTCATAACACTTGAAAGTGGGTTTGTGAAGATAATTATGTAGGGTTGTCAATCGGTTAATATTGTGATACGTTTAACAAAATTGATTAAACGTATATTTACGAAAAATAAATGACAATCTTGAAGAATGATAAGTTTAGTATACCATACTTTTTAAAGTCATCATCTTCCTTTTGTCCTTTTCCCATTTTACTTGGAGTCGGCGCAATTTGTCATTTTGCTTTTATGGATTAAAATTAAACTCGTTTTTATAATAATTATGCCAATGTTATGTTTTAAATTTCGTACGTACTTATCGATGTTTAATTTTAAACATACATCTATGTTGCCACACCTTTATCCCCGAAGGGGTAGGCAGAGGCCTACTGTACGCCCATATTTCACCGTATGCATTTTTGTCCCATATAACAGGCGGTAAGCCCATTGCTGTTACTATATTATTTTGATAATTTCAAACCTTAAATTACCATAATATAACTACAAATAGACAACCCTACACACGTTAGGAATCCCTACATACATCTAATAAGTGTTGCATATTATGATAACATTCAAGTTCCATATAAAATGGGTTGCCATTGGCTATCACATTTATAAGATATTTTGATAAGGAAGGACCGCGGCTATATAGAGGACAATATTATTAAATATGGTAGTATTCATGTTCCAGGAATTTATTGATAGATACCACAGCACTTTCACATAACGTTTTATATTTAAAGGCTTTAGGCACGTTACCTGCTGCTGTAGAGGCAGCGGACTTTCTGTCATGGAAACCTACTATGCAGTTCTACCATTAAGACACTGACTTGGCACAGGGATTCGGAAGCCTAGAAATGGGGTTGTATTTAGACATGCTCAGGTAAAAGAACTCGAGTCTGGAATGGAATAATTTTTTTTTGCAAAATTTTGATTGTCTTTACCGGAACGATTCGATTGTTTTTTTAAACTATCAATTTTTTTTTTAGTAAAATAATTCAATACACGTTTATTTTTTTTCCTATTTTACTATACTTAGTCCTTTTTTACTTCATTCTTACTTACGATGTAGGTGATTATTCAATTACCAATGCTAGTATCGATGGCGACGTACACGTAGTACCTTACACTTTACTATGATTACAAAATAAATATAAAAATACGTTCAATATTAAAAAAAAGGCTAGAAATGTATAATTCTATAGATAGTACTCATCAAAAACGTAGCAAACGACAAATCATTTTTCATTAAAATCCACACCTGCAGTACCGTATCTTTAAAAGTTATAAAAACTCGTCGCGTGCCGATATCCCCTACATCTCGGGCCCTCGACTTGGATGACGACGACCACCCACAAATAATTAAAAACTTCGCCTTCGTAAATTAAAACGACAGCACATCATTTTTTATATCCTCCATGGAGTTGCAAATCGCGTTTGTAATGATAATGCAATTAAAATCATTACTGTCTTTTACCTACTTTCTGAAGAAAATTTTTATTCTTTTTATTTTAAGATAACCGTACTCTTGGTATGAATGTGCTTCATGCTAGTTACGGTTAGAGAATAGATACATTTTTAACACAAATTCTCGAAAACTCTTGTTACGGTAGTTTTCATTTGCATACTTATTCAACAGCAACAGCATGAACTGTAAAATTTAATCTAGAAGTAAATTATTGTTAAACATATTTGGTGCAATGTAAAACGCAATGTATGATATGTATGCTGCTTTCGGCTTATAATTTACGATTGCTTTTACAAATAGACTAAATAAAGCGAAAACAACGAAGGCTATATATAAAATACTAGCCAAATTTACAGGAGATAAATTTCTGGTTGACAGCATATAATATTAATTTAAGCGTTAGCTAGCTTTATATTTTTGAATACCTTTCAAAATTTATTGTTCCCGTGTTATTATACCGTTAAACCGGGTCAGTGCGATATGCCAACAGAAATATTTACTTAATCCCACCAACTGCAGTTTCGGCTTCATATTTCATACTTCCATAATAATACTAAATAAAACATTGCATTGAAACTACATTCTGTTAACTCTTTGAATATGACTCAATTCGATTTTTAAACTTAATTCCAAATACAATACTTTTTATTTCCAAAACGTTTGCTCTAACGCCAAGAAGGAATATTATAGTCAGTAATATAGATCGCGATAATTGGATGAGCAACTGATTCATAGGTCACAGGTTGACCTTGGAATAGTGCATATTGACCATTTTATTAATCCATAAATATGCTCAGATATAAACTAAACATCTCAACAAACGACAGCCATCATTGTTCCCGTGAACATGGCGGTTGTAAACGTCAGGTTTAAGTTGTGTGAAATGTAAAATCTGTAGTAACAAACTGCTACATCTCCGTAAAAAAAGTTTAGCACTAAGTCGGAGTTTATTTTAAACGAGCCTTTTAACGAATGTTTATTTGATCTATATGAATCAGCAGGAGAAACGTATTCAATGCGAAAACGGTACGTGCATCGTGATCGACGCCATTTCAATTGCAGCATGCGTCCGCGAAAGTTGGTGCGCCAGTGCATGCTGATTTTAAACAACGGAATGTTTGAATTGAAACTGATGCGGGTAGAATACTATTTCATAATTATCTCTCGTACAGAGTAGTCGGTGAGATTCCAGAATATAAAATAGTATCTCTTACATCTAAAGTTTTCACCCAGGAGTTTATGGTGATTGACTTCGATACTAGAAATGAAAATTAAAATTCGCCACGGTGAACTTAAATATCTCAAAAGTTTGAACCGTTGGATATTTTCTTTCAACATCATTTCGGTCTGAAAACTGCATCGGCTGCGAAGCTACGATCATAAACCTAATTAAATAAAACCACATAAGATCGGGTCATCTTCATTTATGTTTTATTGCCATTAATAAAAACTTTTTTACTACCAGTAATAAATAATAATTTGGAAATCGATTTTTTTATTATATTGCATTAAGTCAACCAAATGTGATGATCGAATTCCCAACCAACAAAAATGTTTCATGCTTATTTATTTCTCTATATTTATGTAAATTTTGTAATGTCAATTTTCTGCGTGATTATTAGACGTGTTACATCTCGATATTAGACGTGTTACATCTTGTTATAATGCCTAATGCACGCAACAAGCTATCTTAAAATATATCCTGATAACGACTAGTGTCTAATGCATATAAACATTTGAATAGGTATCTTATTAATATTTGAATTGAAGCTTTATACCTAATAATATACGTCGCGAAAAGGACCCGAAATATCATTTAACATGATTTTATAATATCTCATCCTATACATCCGCAATGAGATGTCAAATTCGAATCCAAATTTTTTTAAATTTCTAGTACTAAATCAGTAGAAAATAATTAATAATCTACATTTAATAACTTTACAATAAAACTTTTTAAAGCTTTTAAAATTGATGCGTCACACACTCAGTCAGGGATAGTACCTAACCTATGTCATACTTAATGAGTGTTGGTTTAGATTCTATGCCAAAAGCAAAGACTTCTAAACCTTATCACTTTGCAATGGAACTCTAACGACATAGTGGATAAAATTCATTAGTTTGTTAGAGTAGTCTCGGTTATGTTATGGCATTCCCTATTACCCATGCATCCGAGATTGGAATGTGTGGCGCCATGGTCGGGTGAATCATACGAACTACGTCGATGGGCGTTGGTTCTGGGATCACGCAGCACTTTGATGCCGTCATTGTTGCATTACGTGGTTTTTATGATCATGTATCTACTGCAGACTTACAACTTGCCAACTCCGAATGTGTTTTTAAACCACTGTAATAATACGTATTCGAGGAGAATACGAAGAACTGAAATATCCTAATGGCAATTCCAGTTATTTGTTTGTGTAACTGGATTCTTTGTCAAACAAAATTTTAGAACGATAATTAAGTGGAAGGAGGACCTTACCATACACCTTCAATTTGACAAACCTACCACAAAAGTCAACTCATTCAGTAACGGAGGAATCACAAATTGAACTTCTCGAGGATCTACAGTAACACAGGTAGTTGGTGCCCTTCAGAATGTGTCATGTGGTTGATTTCCATTACTTACCTGATTGCATATATTATTATAGATTTGAAATAACCTTTTCTGAACAGCTAGCAGTAAATAAGGCCGGTCTCGTTTGTAGTTACTGTAAGAGCGGAATAAACAGTTTTTACAAAGTTCTAAGATGGGGCATTGTATTATATACCCCTGTATCTTGGTTAGATCTTGATAGTAACATGGTAGATCTTGAAAACTTTATATGAAACCTACGAATTACATATCTTCAGATAATTTTACGAACACAAACATAGATTGATGTTTGAAATAATTGGCTCGATG
This sequence comes from Thumatha senex, assembly GCA_948477245.1. Taxonomy (NCBI): domain Eukaryota; kingdom Metazoa; phylum Arthropoda; class Insecta; order Lepidoptera; family Erebidae; genus Thumatha; species Thumatha senex. The sequence goes on from OX419735.1 coordinate 14,890,374, forward strand.
TCAAATCTGAGAACACAATTATCTGCCGATGTAATTCAATTTTTTTATCAATATAAAGTAAGTCTATGTTTAGAACAGACCATATCATAAATTGCAGTTTTGTTATTTTCTTGTGACCACCGACTACCAAAATATCATCACAAATAATACTAGGTATGGATTCTTGTTGAACTATTTCACAATTGTCATTTCCCATACCACTTGTTTAATAAAGATTATTATTAGGTATCTATCTATTCTGGATGCCAAGTAAAGTTTGCCATCTACTATAATACATAAATGTTCCAACAAATATCGAAATTCGATGGTTCCACTATCAGTCGATCATACTCTAAAACCGCGTGGAATGCATGGTATGTGCTACCGCAGAGAACACGCTGGTCAATTCAATAGCTATCCATCATGAAATGCGATAACCATAAATTTGGTTAACCAAATTTATCCTTTATTGTGTTAAGTTTAGAGGTGATGATAGCGTGATACCCATTCTACTCTGAGCCCGATATATCTTGGGGGCGTTTATTGGCGAGAATTGGGCGCATCCCGGTTGTTCAACGAAATCGCTATCCTTCCTACACGCTGTTATTATGTGATGGGACTTAGTTTGGACAAACCAGGTTTGATGTGACGTTAATCTAATAACGGGTAAAACTTCCGCCTCCACCCAAAGTTCTGTATCCGTTTTGATATTCCTTTCAAATTTGCTCCCTTTTATTTGTTACGTAATACTTTAGTCATCAGTTTCGCATTAAACTGCTGCTCTTAATGGTATAGAGTAATAAATATTTTTGTTTAAGGTAATCTAATGGTTGCTTTTCCTAACAGTTAATGACTTGTTTTCTCATAGATAAATTAACATTCAATTCTCAAAAATATGAACTTTACATTCCAAAACAATACTTCACCATGATAATTATATTTACTACAACTACGTCGGCATTGAAGCCGAAATACATACTAAAATAGTACCTAATGTAAGGCCAGATGTTAAGTGCAATCACAAAGAAAACACTACGCAGTGAACAGCATAGACAACCTATCTCTCATACTCTCACAACCTAAATTTATGGTAGGTACAAAGTAAGTTGGTAACTTTTTGGGTTATAGTGAACATAAATAACCTTTCATCTTTATCTATAAATGGACCCTTCTATTCCCAATAGTTCAATTGACTGAACTAGTGAGAAGGGTTTAATATGTACTGTAAAAGAGTACATAAGTTTTCAGGCAATATTTTTTCATATTTTTAGATAACTGTAATTCATAAAATATTCCATCTATACAGGATATAATGCTCATACAATAATAATAAACGACTGCGTTGTTTTCAATGATATAGCCGATAGGAATAGTTAAACATATACTCGTACCAACGAGATGCGTAAAAGCTCAACGAAAGCGAAACGGACAGAAAACTTGAAACTTCTAATTTGTCAATACATTACATAAATATTAATGATTCGCCAAAGTGTATAGACGAGCCACTATGTGTTATAAACGCCATTTTTCGGACGTCCCCTTTTTATTTCAAAAACTTATAAAACTAAGTATTTAAAATGCTAGAGTAAAATTCCCAACTGATAAATATAATTAGTTTAGCCATAATATTTTTTTAAAATACATTCACCCGGATAAAGTTAAGAAATATTTTGAGCTGTAAACTAAAGCAAATAAAAATTATCAACTTATGCGTTTGGAACTGCTACTTAGGTTTTACATTATAAGGTAATTATAAATCCCGTAACTTGCTAAAAACCGGGGTAATATTTTTTTTTCGATTTTATGTATTTTTTTTTCTAAAGTAATCCACAATAGTTGGAAAAGGTATATATATATATATATTGAGGTCTACTATTTCTCTATAGATAGGAAAAAAATCATATCCAAATCTCGTGGAGTCTAGAAGTTGTGACCAATTTTAAATTTTTGCCAGGGTTGTCACTTCAGTATAACCGGATTTATAATAGTTTGAAAAAATGTGTATGTAGTAATGTCTGAGTAATTGGTATATCTCATTATAAATTCAGGACTTTTTACACACACAGACAAACTTTATCATCAATATGTTTATCCGGGAATTACCAATAACTTTCGATCTTTAATAGGGATTTTAAAAATAATAAAATGGCAGTCGTTAAGCCAAGTTGAAGGCCTCATGGGCGGCATAAAAATTTCAACAGCAGGTAGCAACAACCTGCGTCTGTCTATTTCAACACGGCAATGGGCTCATCACTTATTACGTGGGACAGGAATACACATGGTGAAAAGTGGGCATATAGTATATATGCCTCTGCCACCCCTTCGGGGATAAGGCGTGATAGATAAATAATAATAATAAGTGAAATGAATTTTATAAACGAATCTGCTATTAGCGTAAGCTTCTAAGCAGCTACGGAATAATAATAGTGCTGTCTGACCATAAGTGGCTCTTGATGACATGCAGAATTATTTTACTAGTATTAATCTGAATCCGGCGTTACTTGGTGACAATAATTTATTTTTAGGTATATCTATTGTATTTATATTTCATCTACCCTGATGCTATTGACTACGTTCGCGTGATAATTTGATTTTTTAAAATATTTTAATTTCTCGTGATAGATCAAATCTTGAAAAAAAAAATTATTGTAATGGTAGTAAAAAAATACTAGATCGGGCCATTGATTTTTCAGTGGTGGTTAAACATACCAACAAATTGACCAAGATTAACTATTTTGAAGTGTGTCATATGTATGTATACACCATTTACCTTTTTCAAATATATTTAATTTATAATTAAAATATTATAATAATAATATAATAATAATAATAAATAATAGCTCGACACCCCAAGCCGCTCACACCGGTGTTGCCTCCTGTCGCCTTACAGGCTTATATTGCCTATGGCGTTGTATAGGGGGCCCATCTAGTGAGTTGGCAAGTCACCGTCTGCCAATATTTTGGTGATATTATATTAAAATGGCAGACGCAGTTTTCATCCATAGTTCAAGTCACCCAGTACATTTAACCTCCAACTCAATAGCCCAATAGTAGTTAGCATATTGTACAATAGTTTAACTCCCATTGGAGATGGTCCATTACCGTTCTTCTACATAAGGCGGACGTGGATTGTCTGCAGTGGGGGTCCCATTCCCTGTTACATTAAAATTCTTAAAGGGCCTCTGCATGTTGGACCACTATGTCCTCATGTAAGCCTACCAAAAGACCGGGTATCTTCGTAAGAAAAAAAAAAGGAGATACCCGAGAAGAAGAGACAAATAATAATATTATTAATATTATTAGCAATGTGTCTATTCTAGCCTCTTTTCGTGATTAATTGCTGTACAGTTACACCATTCATGTATTAATTCAACTCTCCGACAACAGAGTTGAAACCCTATTTGGTTATAAGTGTGACATTATTGTCAATTTTCGAATAAATGAAACCAAATAACAACTATTACAAATTGTCATTATTCGGTGTCACTTATTGGAAAAAAGTCACAGTGTAACTCAACAAGAAAAAATATTCCCTCAGAATTGCTCAGTTACTAAAAAATCTACTTTTGTTAAATTTAAAGATATGGGTTAAATTATTTTCTCAGTTTTACTGCTTTGTAACTTCTTTTGAGATATGATAGATATCGTCACATTCCTATCATGATATTATTTATTTTTTATTATATTTATAAATAACATCATCATTGGATAAAAGGAGCATTATGTCACACGTACTACTCAATTCAAATTTGACTCCTAGTGAATCACACTGTTACATTTAGGAGTAAAAGTGAACGGGAATAAACCAATGTGAAACGAGATGCGACATGTGGCAAATCCACATTTTTATACGATTAATATCAATAATAACGTTCCGACTTGGGACCTACTGGGAAAGGGCATTTTCAAGAGTCTCTTTAACCGGCGAGTATGTATAAAACACTTAGTTGATAGCAAGTGGAAAGCCAATCTCTGCCTACTCTAGTATAACTAATTTATAATTATTCCCGTCACTCGAGAATAAGATTCCCATTGAAAATCGAAAGTTATCAGAATTGCCCACTGGACAACATGATAATGATAAAACGCAATGTGTAAAATCATAGGCAACAATTCATGTTCTAATTAGATAGTATAATATGTGCAACTTTGTGAGATATAAGCAATTCTAATGCAATTTTCATTGAAAACTTATTACCTATCAAACACCGTAAGTTAAATAATAGGTAGGTACTTACATATTGTCCATCCGTATATTTATATAACATTACAGAAACGTCACAGGTAAATAATAGGAATTATTACAGAAGCATAAAAAAATTACATCCGGATAAATATATTATTTTAAAAAGTGACAACCCTTACGAGAAAATAACCGGGTATAACTAAAATGGCCTGTAGTTTCTAAACTCTACGCGATTTGGATGTGATTATTTTTTTTGTAAATAGGACTATAATGGATCTTAATTTTGATAAAAATATCATTTCCAACAACCGTGGAATTTTTGAGAAAAAAATTTAAAACTAAAAAAAAATAAAATCATATATCACGAGTTCTAGGCAAGATAGGAGGTTCGTGATTGGTTTAAAATATGTAGCTTTTATTTCGAGTTCTTATTGCATACAGTTTAGGTTTTTAATTGTAAATCAATTAAAAACCAAAACTGTATGCAATATGTTTTTAGTGTAGAAAATTCTTGAACTTTATTGGGCGAAATTTTAATGGAACTTTAACATTTTATACTGACTTTACTAATTATTTTTATCACCCCAGAGTTGCTTTCTAAATGATTTGTTTCACACGTTTATGTAATAAAAATCGGATGTCCGAAAAATGGCTTCTGTAACACATAGTGCGAGCCTAAGAACGGCTGCACCTGTAATTTTTGTTTGTGTTTGTCAGGATCACGATCAATTCCTAAATCAATTTGGTGGTTTAGTATACAGATAGATGACACACTATATCGTACTTATATTATAAACGCGAAAGTTTGTAAGTATACATGTTTGTTACTATTTCACGCAAAATCTACTGAATGAATTTAGATGATACTTTACTCTAATATAGCTTACACATCAGAATAACACAGGCTACTTATTATCCCGGGAACAACTTCCTGTGGGAAACGGGAACGGGAAAGCTTCACGGCGTGCTGAGCCGTGGGCGTCAACTAGTTAAGATATATTTATCCCGGTAACACGTTACTGTGAGAAACGTGTTACTTGCACGGAAAACGACGACACGCAGGTGGAGCCATGGGCATTAGTTAGTTAATCAATAAATCTACAAATTTTCTACAAATTTTCCACAGACACTACTTCAAAGTGCTACCTAAAGCCTTGTGCCGTACATGATAAAAAGGGCAAGTGAACGCTGTTCACATGACCAGATGGCCACCACTGAATGAATCGTTAACGAGCCGGCTCCGTTCTACGATCGAACGCTCACACACTAATGTATGTAATCCTTTATCCTTAGTTATGAATGTAGCTCCATAACACTAATGGTTTGTGCTATCGATGATAGCTTTCAAGGTGAAAATATATTCTGCTGATGAAATACAAATAATTTTGTATTAGTCATCTGACATCTAGCGCTAATTTTCAAGATTGAGCCTAAATCGTTTTATAGCTCTACTAATAGATTTCTAAGAAGAATATGTAGTAAATATCATCATTTTAAAACCTTAGATACCTGTTAAAAACTAAATTAGTAGTAATATATTATGGCAAAAATTTGTTTGTGTGATATTTGTTACTTCAGCATGCTTAGACGGATGGCACACATTTTTTATTCCGGGCTCAGATTCCTTTGAGAAACGCGTATGGGAACGCTTCGCCACGCAGGTGGAGACGCGATCATCTTCTAGTATGTATATAAAACTAGCTGGTACGCCTCAAAATTTCGAATAGAAGCTAAGGCTATATACATATTGTAATGTAAAACGTATCTAAGAATTTCCAGCCTTACCTACAAACTAGAAATGGCAACAATGTGTCTGCTGTCAGATTACTTTGCGGTTCGCATATACCTAGTTTCTCGGCAAAAGTTGATTCCAAATCTTGATGCTATGTTGTATAACTTTTCCTAGCTTAAGGTTATAAACTTATAAAGTAACAGAGTCTTTTTGTTGTCTTACTTCGTAAATCTCTCAAAGATGTTATACTGTACTTTAATATTTGGAAAATTGGTAGCAAAAAAAAACGTATATTAAAATAAAACGAGATAAAGCCAAGCAGCTTTATCTCGTTTTATTATAATTGTATAAATCCTCTGTTAATCACAGACAGTAGGATAGAAAAAATATGACTGAATATAATACACAATGAACATAATTGTGAAAAAGACACATTCAGGAACAAAGTACACGTAAAATCTTTTTGTATTATCTTTTACTTATCAACCCAATTTAAAAGCTAATTCGTCGATAATATAGTAGGTAAACGAATGACATCATGTCCCATTATTTCCTGTACTATAAGTGAAACATTTAGGTAATCTATCCTCAGGTCTGGTAGAAAATCTAGTAATTAGTATTTCAATTTCTTATCAATAAACATATTTTAATAAGTGTTAATATGTAATTGCTAAAATATTGAACGATTTCCAAATGATAAATATTATAGTGTAAGTTTATCGTTATCTACGCTGATTTTGAACGTTTAGTGTCATTATTATTTTCTTATAACAATCTTCCATTTTTGATAGGTGTTTTAAGTTGACAGCTGTGTAGGTAGCACTTTACTAAGTTCAGCTGTTTACCTTTATGGATTACACTGTGGATTTTAGTAATATTTATCAACCAAATAATAAGAAGATAAGTCAATAATAGTATATATATACATATAATAGTCAATCTCATATATAAACTTTATAATAGGTATTTATTAAACAAATATTAATAAATTTTTAAGTTTCAGACCCCATTCAGGTTGGGTTTTATATGTGATAGATAGGAATGACGTGACTTTGTTGATGTAAAATATACACGAGATTTTCAACTATTAAATTTATAAAAACTTTTATATGTAGTCAAACAAGAATATCCTTTAAGTTTTTATACTTGTGTTTGTAATGGCAACCATTCAGTATCAAATTACTCACAATCAAAAAGATTAAAAACATTCTTACTGGTAATTAACCGTTAGAACGGCCTGCTTACTTTTCTGGCCAATTTAACACCCCTATGATAGCTTTCAATCTGGCCTGTGTTTTGAGATTGAAATGGTCTTCTGAATGAATTCACGGAAATTATAGATAATCGACACATATTGTGATATTGTATCGCAGTGAGTTATGAGTGTTATAATTTATTTGAAAGAGGACTCGCGCAACGCCGTACCACGTAATTCAAGCTCCCAGTTGGACAGCAACATTCAATTGGATCCTTTGTGCAGAACGCCGCGACCGGCGTCGCCACATCACTTCCTTACAATCATTGACTGCCCTATAAATAGGCCTTGTGACTACAAATGGATCGATTCATTCTAAATTGGTTATTAATTCGTCGCACAATATTCTCACACAATTTAAATAAACCATTGTGTCATGTAGGTATAAGTGTTAATATCGTTTGACTATTGTCCTCGAATGTGGTATTCGTTATGCCTTATAATAAATAAATAACGATCATTATAGTCGAGCTACGGGCTGGACAAGATATGTCTAGCCCGTAGCTCGACTGGGGTCTATTGATTTAGATATTTTGATACACCAAACACTATTTTACATACAGCTACCATTTTCCACTCATATTTCACATAAATCTTTTAATAATAATGTTCATATATCTTCATGAGTGGCTATTTTACTACGCAACTTGATCTGTGTTAGCGCACAGCAATACTCCGTAATAGTAGGTAATTGGAAATTGAATCATCAGATAAGCTGCCATTGTTAGAACGTTTCAAAAGTTTTCTCTCTGTGTGTAAGCTTTGTGGCAGTAATAATCAGACTCCAAAGATTGTAACTTATGTTTTCCTTTTTAGTTGTCTGCTCTAGAATAAATAATTCCCGCGTAATGTTGTTGCTGTTAATATGGTGAAACAATTATTTTCACAAAGCTAGTATTCTTTCCGCACTCTAAGCAAAATATATACCTACCTGTATATGTTGAGAGACACTCACTTATCACTTCTTCTGTCCGAGGATTTTCTTGATTAATTCAATCGGATTCGTCCGACGGCTACGGCAACCCTCAACTCAGCCCTTTTGGGAAACCCTGCCAACTGTTGTTTTTCGCCGAGCTACGTTAATATAATAGTTATCCATTTGTATTTAGGTACTTACTATATTCATAGTGCTACATGATTACACTTTCTGGAAACGATTACATTTACTTTGCAAAATGCATAAACATGCTTGTTATTGTATATAATAGTGAATTAAAAGTCTCCAAGCTGTCACTGAAGCTCTCAGCAGTGCAGTAACACACAGAAGTCACAAATCTGTTCCATTACTTTAAAGTCTCACAGCAGGGAGATTCTACTGAGCGTTACGATTGGTAGGAACAATTTCCCGACGGGACAGAGAGCCTCATTTCCTGCGAGTTCACGAGCTGGGGCAATGTGATTCTCAAAAATATTATTTTAAGCTTTCGTGAACATCTTTCAACGCACTACAAGCTTTATTTACATTCATATTTGTGTCTGTGAAAAGCGTTCTGTAGACCGGATTAACTGTTTTATAGCTTTTATATTTAAGTGATGAAATAAAATGCACTTCAAGATGATACAGTTATAGAACAATACGTCTTTACAAATGTATTTGGTAAAATATAATTATTCATTGCTTTTCATTGTACTTAAGTTTATTTTTCTACACGAGCGCATTATTCACGCTGATTTTTGTTCTTGTTCTATTAAATGAATGTACTCTACGAAGACTTTCACCAAGATCCTTTTCAGACACGATCTACCAACATTTTAATACAACGTACCAAATGTACTTACTTTCGTGAAAAACGTTTAAAATGGTTGCTGTAGAGAGATAACTTCCTCGGTCAATGTAAGTGTTTAGTGTTAAAGGAATACCTTTGTGGCGAATATTTCCGCCAAGTTTATTTATGTAGCTTCGCCGAGCGCAACCCGGAAGCAGTTCAATTAAGTCTGGTATTTAAGGTTGCTATCTACCGGGCCGGCAAGCTTTGATTGCGCCGCACCTCTCCCCTCAAGGGGATTACTATCTTTCCTTTAATTTGGAATACAATAAATATTTTCTCACAGTAGAAATTTCTTCAGCAGTTTATGGGAAAACAAATTCACCTGTTAAGCTATAAAATTATCTGTTTGGTATAAAATAAAACATAGATAATGTTATAATTGTTACCATTGCTTTAAAATCGCTGTCTTTTATAATATCGGTTTGTTCCATAATTCTCATCTTGGAAATATAAATATCATATAATTTTATTTCAATATAGTTTATCCTCTTAACTAAATCTATTCAGGACAACAAAATTGACTAAAAACTTATCTATCATCCCGTGACCCACTTTACTGAAGTATAGTTTAATATAATTATATTTTACTCAAGAATCAATAGCTTAAGTACTGCCTTTGTCAACTATCAAAACGTCGAAAATTCTCAAGAGTTCTTCACAAAGCTATTTAAGTACCTACTTATATGTAAACCGTTTGTGTTATCCGTCTACGTGTAGTTGATGTTTAGTAATTCAATTTACTAAGTCGCCTACAATATGCTCGCATATTTTCAAAACTTACACGAAATTTGTTGATTCGTGCAAATATGATGGTGTGAAATGTGTAAGCAAAAGCCTGCTGGTCTCATCTCCGGTATCGTTTCACTTAGTGCACCCATTCCTGAACGGACACACTTGAATAGCTCCGGGCATCGAGGCCGGCGTCCACGGAAGCGGTGCTACTAGAAACGGCTCCATTATTTACATAGTTATTAAATTGGTAATCAGCTCCTAAGCAGTTTACATATTGCTTATGGTGTATAAGTAGTTTTTTTAGATCATTGTTCGCTCGAGTGTATCAATTTCTCAATTACTTATAATGATTTAATTTAAATATATTTAATTTAAATATATTAATTTAAATATATATAAAATAATATGATTTAATTTAAATATATTTGTATTTAATAGTTAATTACTGTGTTAGATTGTATGTACAATAAATAAATAAATACTTTAAATAAGTTTAAATATTATTTCAATGTCACGCTGTGCAAATGAAATAATAGCATTCATCGGGTCTCTTAAGAGTTTGTCTATCTACAACACGATATAGCCGTAGACATTTATATTATGAATTTATGGTAAAATATAGTATGAGTTAAATCCTGAGACCATTGAGATGAGGCGGATTAACAATATTTTAAAGCAGTGAGCAAGTTGAAAGTCAAAGATCAGCTAAATGCCATATATTACAAGTGACCTTCATTCAGTAATGGCAATGTGTAGCCTGATAATGGGGCAAAATAAGTTATATTGCTAATTGTAACTAAGTCAGCAACTTTGGACTTATACCTGTTTAAGAAGTGATCATTTTCATTTAGACGAAACACCGACCCTTCCAGTTTCCTTTTTGTCCACTGACACTACTCAGATTTATAACCCAGTAAATCCGTATTACACATTCTCTGTGGTTAGCTTTACGCTCGTACTAAATCTCGTGCAATGAACTGCTCTTTGTTTCGTAGTTGGGAAGAAAAATATACACGGTACAGTATATGTTAAATGTTAGCGATGCTATGTTTAGCAATAGCAATACAATGTGTGTTCCTTTTTATGTTTTGCGCTACAGAAAGTGTTTCATTTTACGCTTAGCGATACACTGAGATTTGTTAAAGCATCCTGAGACAGTTCATTTGAGCAGTTAGCGCAGATAATATTCTTTTCTCGTGTTGAAATTTATTGCGCTGTAAATTGTGAGCGTCTCGTGCGCGCCTTGCCATGACTTGCACTTCGAACCACTTCGTCCCCCAGTGGATCAGCTTTTAAAACATTTCCAACGCCTCCAAAGGGGGACATTAATTAATTTCGCCGCGCTTTACGTACTTGGTTTGTTCAATTTAAGTGTAACCGTGTGTTCTGTGGTTTTTGTTTTGTGTTTTGTGAAGTTCTATTGCTTTTAGTTACAATTAAGTGACAGAAATCACAAATTTCAGAGGTGAACTAATTACCTATAGAGTACAAAAAACATCTATATTTGGTACTAGACGACCTCCGTGGCTTCGCCCGTGACTTGCCGCACCTATTTAATCCCGTCGCTTATTACTTTTAAAAAAAATGTATGAAGCTTCACCCTATTTGTCCACATTTATGATTATTGCTCCGCTCTCCTGGGTAGTGGTGTGATGTTATATAGTCTAAAGCCTTCTTTAATAAATGGACTATCCAACTCAAAAATAATTTATCGATTCGGATCAGTAGTTAGAGGAAAAAAAAGTACAAAAATAATAATTCAATTCGGAACAAACAAACAAACAAACTCTTCCACTTTATATTTTATTAATTAATTATAAGTTATTAATAATAATAATTATATAATATATATTTTGTATGCGTTTAATAATTATCGTCAACCGAGTACTTCAAGGTCCAAATATAGAAAATCAGAATAAAAATCTAAGTAAAAAAAAATTGGGTATCGTTCTCGGTATCATAACTGCTTAAAACTTTTGTTGTGCATATTAACCTTTTTGTATAAACTGGACAAATATAGGCAGGTAATTTTATATTTTTTTTAAATTAACATCCTATTTTTATCGTCCTTCTTGGAATTGAAACCACAGACAATTTGAATGAATTAATGTTTTGATGAGTAAGTCCTAGATTTCTCACTGTGTAGATAAGTTTAAAGATAACTAAGATTTATGTGTTGGATACCTAAATATCCTTAGTAAGCACAAACTTAATGAACTGTCTGTGTAATGTTGTTCTAAAACCACTATTGTTATCGGCATAAGAGGCTGGCTTGTTTAGTCCCCAAATTCACATACCCCTCTCTGACCCCCTACGCTTTTGTGAAATCCGAGCGCTCTCCGATTGCCAGTGACTTGCACTTTACACAGTTAATTTTGTGTCTGCTACTGATTCATGTATACACACATACAAATACCATTATGTCGTTCCAATACCCTATTATTTACTTGTGTAGTACGCCATTGTTGGTTGCTACTGAAATATTCAATATTATACGGCCATCTGTGATACGTAAATTCTTCTGTCTCATAATCAGGTCAACGTGAATATCGTAACAATTAAAATTTATTGAGATCTTTATGTACTGTTACAAATTAACCGTGAAGTTGCACCGTGTAAATAAGTAGCTGGCAGAAAATTACAAAAACCTGTAAAATATTACGATTAATTTTCTCGCATATATGGGTTCGGACGTACTCAACATAACCGCAACTTCATTTACCATGTTGTTAGCGATACTCAGAAAAAAGAAGATAAGAAAAAGGCATGTTTTATTAATTCTCCGTAGGTACACCCGACTCAAGCGCGGAATGGAGTCGACCGCCATTTTTCTGCGGACGAGATTTAAATATGGAATTCCGGTGTGCGAGCAGGAGAGGCGCGTGCCATTGACCTTGCCATCATCGTCAGGGCCGCGCACGCGCCCGCCTGCACTGCGCCCGCGCACCCAATACAACATTGCATTTCTGCGTTTACAATTTAATGCAGTATATCAGTCAAATGTTGGCCTTAATCTTATTTATATGTACATTATTTTACATTGAATAAAAGTAATGAATAAATTAGCTTAAAAAATATTGAAAATAAATTTACCGTTATTTTAAAGCTGTCTTGTTTGATGATTGAGGCAGGGCAGGTCACGTGTACAAGACAAGCGCGTACCGTCATATAAACACATGTTCAGTATACGTCCATATGTTCAGTACTATTAGTGAAATCATCCACTCATTGTTTACACGCCACTGTTGGATATGTGCCTAACATAGTAGTCTGCAATTATTGATGAGATAAAACAAATGCCAAATGTGGATGAATACTATTTGACATCCTTCCCCATTAAATATTTGTTACATTTAAGTGTCTACCACAGACGTACAAGAGTCAGCAGACCAAATTTATTCCTTTGCTTATTCATTCATTTTTCTTTACTTTTTTGTGGTGTCTACATTCATTTACAGGAATTCTAGTGAATCCTACTAATATTATAAGTTTGTAAAGATGTTTGGATGATTGTTACTCAATCAATCTCTAACACCTGAACCAACTTGACTGAAATTGGCATAGAGATAGCCCTGGATTAACATATAGGTTAGCACTATAGGCTTTTTATCACCGTGACAAGTTACAAACTGGGGTGGTGATATTTTCCCTTACCCGTTTCTCATAGTAATGAGAAACGGGTACGGGAAAATATCACCGCCCCAGTCCAGGATCAAACCCCTACTGTATGTTGGATAGCTGCAGTACTGGTACTACAGTGTGTTTGTTTCCTTTTTTTCTGGAAAAATTGTGTAATCATCAGCACTTTGTCAGTCCCCAATGATAAAAGTATACGTCACAGAGCAATTGATGAGGCAACAGAAACGTCAGGACCGTCCATGCATTCGACAATTGGTAACCGAGTCGTCCAGGTCACCACCGCTTACATGTAGTACTCAGACTACTAATGATATTCCGTGTTGAGAATCACCTCTCATTTTAAGTTGGTTATCAAGGACCAACCCCATCCCTGAGTGAAGATTCCTCTCATATTCGATAACGTAAATTATCTTCAGTACGCGTTCCACATAGAAACCAATTAAATCATTAATTACTGCTGCTTTCGGAAGGCAATTAAAGTTATTTATTACCTGACGATACGGTGTTCGATTTCGGTGTACGTTGTAATACTAAATTCTAGGAAGATCTTAGACCACCATAACGGCAAGACTATTACGGTATCTGCATTGATGATATTTGAGATGACGTTGGCGATAATGGCGATGCAAAGACAAAGTGTCCCGTTCCACGCATTGACATAGCTCAATTTACTCACATTGTTAGTACTCTCGGAATGCTAAACTACAAAATGCTCACTTCAGCTTAAATTTAAAACATGATGTGCAGATGAAATAATGAATATAAGTAGTATGTCTTGCGTTTCATTTATAAATTGACAACTTTAAATTCGGAACAGTTGGGTCATTGATTATTTATTGATCACGAATGCCGTATATTTTGCAGTACTTATCGTTTTATCTTTTAATAAATTAGTCGTTGTAGAGTTAGTATTAGTATAATGCTACTAGTAGTTATTAACTTATGACAATTACTTAAGTTTTATGTCAATGATTACCTGCTCCGGTAATAAGGGTCTTGAAATGAAACCATTAAATATCTTTAAACAAGTAGTACCTTCGGCTCCTCTCTCAGATCATTAACCTTACATTTAATATAGGTAAACAATAAAAAATAATTATAATGCTTACAAAGTTACGAAAATTTGAGCAAAATTTAGTTGAGACTGTGTAATAAATAGTCTATTTAGAATAAATAGATCCACCTTTATAAAGTATGATGAAAAAAATCCAAAAGCAGGTAAAATTAATGAAATCATTTCAATTTAGGGCCCAGGCATCATTACTCTGGGGTGCAATATAAAAAAGGGCGATAACTTTGCCAAAGCAAAAAACGTAATCGCGATTCACGGTGAGCTTGCTACTGTTTTGAAAATTCCATTGCAAAATATTTCTCTGGGTAAAACAGCAATCTGGTGAATTATCACGTTCTCCCTTTGAAAACATTCTTTCAACAAAAGCCGACAAAGTTTACAATATTGGTGTAGGATTAGAACTAAGTTTCTGTTTGATTAGCGGACCGCAGAAATTCGTATTTATATCGCAGGTCCGTATTCCAGAACGTTTCTGAATGCTCAATCAACGCTTGAGGTTAGTTTTTGCCTTATAAAATCTACTCTCGTCGCGTCGATTGATTTTATATATATTGAGAAACGTTCTAGAATACGACCCATAGTGTTCCTATTGTTTTCGTTAATCCGTATACTGGTTAGTCTCTAATTCTACATCCTGAGTAATTTAGTTGAATATGGGCACGTTTATAATTTATATTCGGGCTTGAATATTCAATTATGTTAGTTCGTTAGTTTGTGTTTCTTGTCATATAAGCCTATATGTTAATTTTCTTTGGGATTTTGATCTATATACCTACCTTACATGTTGTTATCAGTGAATCGATTTTAGCTACATTATTACACTTGTAGGACTAACAAATCAAGAAATGGAAAAGAGTGGCTTAACTTTTAATATTTGATTTACATTGCAAATAACATTAGGCAGTAAGTATAATTTAATGGTACTGGCATAGCGGTGGTGTATGTGACTTCTACTGGCATAGTGGTAGTGTATGGTCCTGGTGATGTCTGGGGTTTGATCCCGGATCAAATATATTATGTGTGATCCGTAAATTACTGTTTCGGGGTTTCTTTAATTGAACACTGTGAAAGAAATGTCCCATAATATTTATTTAATTCACAGAACAGCCTAGTAATTCTCAGAAAACTAACATTTATTATCAATTGTTATTAAATTGTTAGTAGTGTATAGGAATTAATTAACACGGTCACTTATTGTTCGAGACGTTTTTGTTCTGAAACTCAACTTATCATAAACGCTGTGAGAGGTACTGTTATGTAAATATTATTTAAATTTATTTACGTATTTAACTGTCATTAATTAGTAGTTAGCACGTTTCGACGGAGCACGCGATATCGGTACAGTTATCATTAACATATTAATTATTTATAACTAACGCCCCTTCTTCCCTGTGCCATACAAGTGCCCGCGCCCGAACGCCCGCAGGCGCAGAGTATAATTGTATCATCTATGGTGATATACGCATACGGGCGGGTATGAAAACTTCTCAATTAATAAACAATGATTGGATCGTCTATTGAGTCCATTGTCGTCAGAGTCAATCTTTCTTCAATTATTTTTTATCGTTCGACTATTACTCTTTATTACCGTAATTATATTTTTGAAAGCTTTGTGATTATCACTATAAGTGTCCGTCGTGAATCAACTCTGAGTACATATAGGCTTGTTGTGGCAATAAATTTCAATATAAAAATGATGGTATGTAGTTGGGGTCAAATACCTCATGATTTATTTATCAAAAACAGGTGTTATTATACATAACAGATTCTTATTTACATAAATTATTTTAAATATTATATTATAGGTATATTGAAATAGATCAAGTTGTTGTTTTGTATATAAGCGTTCGGTTGAAATCTTGCTTTTTAGATTTATTGGGTTTAAGACAAGGATGCTACTAAGTTTTGTAAAAATAATGCATGATTGTGTTTGTGCAAAAAAATTAAGAACCACCATATTCATTTCAACTACTGCTACTTTCAATACTTACTTATTAGCAACATTTTCTTCCTTACCGTTAGTACTTAAAGGCCTCTCACCGCCTCTAAGTACCTACTAAACTTGAGGCGGTAATACGACAATATGAGTGACGTGACCTGTCAAGCGTCTCGGCGACAAGCTAGGACGTGCCCGTCGCTCCGCCGTATAAAGCCGCAGTTCCGGTGTATCACCTCCGGGCCCCGTAACTCGTTCCAAGAGACTGATGACCGCAAGATAACGGAACACAATACTACTAGAGAGGCCCGCCCTGCGTATGCACACCCATGCCGACAGACCGCCTTGGGAACTACCACCCATTCATTTTAGCAATCTCACAACATACGTGTTGCATAACCTTAGCCCCGTTAAGTAAATGCAGCGGTTTAGTATGCTTGTTTCATACAAATTACTGACACACTTTCGTTTCAAGAGAACGTCAATTTTCCTAAAACCGATCGCGATCACATCAGATTAAATCATCAAAACACTTAGATCTTGTATAAAACAGTTCACCTGTTCGTAGATTACCAAACGATGAAGTCCGCAACCCTATCGACTTTAAGCTGAGAAAAAAAGACAATCAAAACAAACAATGCCGCAAAGATGGGCCGTCGTCGACGGGTATTCTTATATAAAAAAAACAGAACAGCATTGATTCTGAATTGTGTGCTTACGACAGCACACCTGCGCGCCAGACGAACAAAAAATTCGCGCAAAGCAATCACACGAATGTTGTTCGTTCGCCTGCCAGGGAGAATGGCGACTTAAGATCGTGAAATAAATAATTTCATACTTTCTTTCCAGTATTTTGGAATACCTATTCGCCCGGTGATATTTCACTAGTGCAAATATCTGCATTCGTATTTTAAAATGTACACCGATTGGAAAGCTATTACAGAGCAAATTGTGTAAGTTTGGCAATTCCAGACAAAAGACAAACTGCAGTTGCAGAATTTCTACCGTTCACGCGCTTGCATTGTAATACTGTATTTCTTTTACTTTTCACCCCTCAAGACAAATTTAAATAACTTTCCACAATATGCATGTACATCGATATCGGTGAAGCTCCTCGATTACATAATAAGGTACACGATACTGAAAAAGTTTGCTTTTTTACAGACTGTTACAGAATAAATTACTTTTCACCGTCGGAAATTTAATAGTATCTAAAAGCTACGATTTAAAAAAATATACTTCAATTTATACTACTCTACAATTATTCTAATTATGATAACAAGACTACACATTTTTAATAAATAGCTGGAATTTTGATCATTTAAAATTTAAATGACATACCTATGTAACGTAAACACAGTCGGTAAACGTAATCTCAGAGGCAGACAGCAGAGGTTGTCGAACTCAATGGTAGATAAATAAAGCGTTCACCGTAATGTATATTGCATTGACACTTATCTAAATCATCTTTATAGAACAACATAATAAATGGTCATGTCGAACGTGGTTGTAATAAATTTGTCACGCCTGCAAAACTGGCGCAATTTCATGTCTTTAACCATTTTAAATCAATTAACACACATACATACATATTGTCACGCCTTTATTCCCGAAAGGGTAGGCAGAGACATACTATACGCCCACATTTCACCGTATGAATTTATGTCCCACGTAACAAGTGGTGAGCCCATTGCCGTATAAAAAAGCAATCAAATATTGAATCAATTAAAAGTGTAGTTTAATCATTTGTGTACTAAATATGTTACACAGTTGGATAGTTCAAGGTTATATAACATGTGTATATTATATGTGTTATATAGCATGTGTATATTATATGTGTTTTATAGCATGTGTATATTATATGTGTTATATAGCATGTGTATATTATATGTGTTTTATAGCATGTGTATAAGAAGCAGAATCCTCCGTCTACCGAGCGCGATGGTAATTTTTCGCAGCCGGATACTGTGTTACTTTCAACTATGAGGAATGCGGCCAGTGACCAGCTTCTCAAGTGGCCTGCCGCACCCGTCTCAAACACCACTTGTCCCTCACTAAAGAACGATAGAATCACGAACGAACTACTATTGCATATGGTGTGCAATGATTTCATTACCATCTCGATATAGGAATGCATTGAATATTTAATTGGAAAAATTTGTATTAGTAAATTGCAATATTCACAAACATTATGCAACTATTTCATTTATTAGTATTTATAAATGAATTATATAAATTATTTAGTGTATAAAAATATATTTCTAAGATGATATTTATTAAACAGCTCATTGATTTTTTGGAAATAATTGATTGCTTTGCTATATATACCTCACACGCAAATTCGAGGAATATTGATTCTAATAGAATTCTCGTTTCATTACACGAAATCTTTTTTTTTCTACAATATTAAATCAAATTACGGTAGAATGAAACGAGTTCATCAAGTATAAAATAAAACAATAAGAAATAACCTTTGAAAATGGTGTCTTATCGAATAATTTTGTCTGCAAGCGATCCTAAATCTTGTCGGGTGCTAGAAATAAGCTCGCAAGTGACAAACGGCTCAGTACCTACATGTAAACATTTATCTGTCGACCGATAAATCATGTCATTGTTTAGTGATAGACATCTGACAGACAAGTATTTATGTCCATTTCACACTAAGCCACGGCAAATCTTTGCTAACAATATTGATAGTGGATTTATTGCATAAAGCGTACCAGATACGATGAGTTATAATGACAGTATAAGTAGGTTGAATTTAAATGTGTGATGTGCCACCAATACCACCGGTGCCCAAGTGAGCTCACCTTCTAGCGGTGCACCAGCTGACTAAAGGGAATATAACTACAGACGCCCTCAAATGGTCAGACGACAGTGGAATGGCGTCATACTTTTTTATGCTGTTGACTTTTCTCTGTTTACTTCAATACTGCGCAACGATTTTGATACAATTTTCATTTACACCTCTCTGTGCGAAAGGTGACATTTACACCCTTTGTACAAGGTCATAGTTTCGGTTTGAAAATTACAACAACGGATAGTCACAAGCTGTCTGTTCGTTTCAACATGCTAATAGGCTCACCGCCTATTACGTGGGACCAAAAGTCGGTTTAAGCTCAAAATATCCTATTTACAAAATGTCCTGCTGTAGAAAAACATCATTTTCGCGCAATGTCCCATTCGCATAACGTCGCATTTATCAAAATTGTCCCATGTAACTTCTTATAATACGAGTACATATAATATTTTACTATATTCACAATATTACTACACGTATACATACAAATGACGAAATGTGGGCGTATAGTATGCTTTGGTATACCCCTTTGGTAAAAAAAGCTCCATGTACCTATTTCTAAATGAAATTACCTACTGTAGATATTGAAAATGTTCATGCACTAGGTTCTACAAAATAAATCCTATTAATATCATTACACTGGTCTGACAAGTGGCTTGATGATATTAGTACTTGGTCGTGCGGTATATTACAACAGGTTCCTTTGTTAGTACGTTGGGCTTTCACTTCATATTGTAGTTATACTAGCCCAAGCAAAACTAAATCTCGAATATCGCTATTGCACTACAGTTATTTATCTGTGGTTGTATTTGATTCCACAAATGTCATCATACTCTAGATATTACTTTGATTAATTACAGATTTTGATTGTAGAATGATGTCGCTACATTCGATAAGTTTAGACTTCTAGCGAGAAAATTAGAAAATAATTCATAATTGTAGATTGATCAGGTATACATTTTTTAAGCAACCATTATATTACAACGGTGGTCTGTATCATCATAATGTGTTACTATTCTCTTCCTTTATCTCTTATCTCTCAGTTGTCCCTCATCTTCATCCATAATATAAATACATTAATCCCACTTGACATTAATTGTCAGTGACCTTACTAGATGCGTAGGCGAGCTACCGGCAAACAGCTGACTTTGTATATTTTCCCGGCATTCATATAACACGTAAAGCTAACAAATAATTTGAATCGCTTACTGTTTCTGAACACAAGGTATTTATGATTCATATATACATAACTGTGTGTACACATACTGGCCTTTCCTTCGCCTCAGTGCGCTATAAATGCTACAATATAGTCGTTAGCCCGTTACAGGCTGTGTGACGTCACACACTTGATATATTGGTTCAACAATTACAAACGTTCCCACCTCCTATGATAGCATAGATCAAAGATTACACTTACATTATTTAGGTCATCCTTTAGTTTATTATATGTGTATGGTGCCCGACAAGGACGAGACACTTATCTCCCCACCCGCCAGCCAGTGCACACAATACGTGCTTGCTAAGCAAACACAATAACAGAGAGTGCTGATAATATGCCTGAGTCTTAAAATCTATATGTCGTATATTATATACGCGCTCATTTTCACAAGAAACAACAAATATTACTACGCGGCATCTTATTTCGAGCATAAAGTGCAACAGCAGCGCTAAAAATGTAGTACCCAGGTACCTAATAAGCATTTTATTCGGTACACCTACCCTATAATGTAAATTGCGTCCCACAGACAAGCGAAATTTGCATACCAACCGTTTGTATGTGCGAATGGCGTCTAGTACCGAGCCAGAGCTTGTCGAAATTCGCAATGCTAATAATACAATGGCCAGACGCACCTCGAGTACCGTAGCATCTGCCGAATTCAATCGGTAACATCAAATATGCAACTTTATTTACACGTGACAAATCCTTATTTGCATTGAATTTTAGCACTCGATATTGTTACGAAGACCTAAGGAGAGCTAGACACAAATAATTTAGTGTTCTTCGATTGGATGAGTGGTTGTAAGGTAAGTAAGCTTTATTATGGAAAATAATAAATGCTACAATTGCATGAAGGTGATGGATGCAGGAGCTCTTTGAAGGCTACGTAGCCGACGTATTCACGGATAACTTTCGACAGTCATTGAATGGAGGGTTCGATGACCCGGCACCGAAGCGTCGTCCGAATTTGCATGTGTCATTGACACGATCTGCAGCGGCGCGCCGCACCACTACGGCCTATACTTTTCCTTTCAGTTGCTGTCGTTTACCGAGAAACACTTTTCTGAATGACCTCGTGACACAGCTGCTACACCGGCCGCGCACCCGCTTGCTATACATTTTTGAGTACCATTGATGATTACTTACTAACACTAGTAGCTTTTAATACGTAGTAGACCTCCAAATATATTAATCATTCATATGAGCGCTCTAAAATTTAATTTAATAAAAACTAAAACGCATTTTAGATATTAGAAAAATCCTTGCAGAGTAGGTATTCGAGTTAAAGTTGTTTTTGAATTGAAAACCGCCATATTATACGTAAAGTTGTATGTTGAAATGAACTTTTAACACGACCATTTGTGAATACTATGAGACAATTATTAAATCATTACTAAATTTTATTTAAAGTTTCTAATAAATAACTCTATAGGAACTCCCTCTTATTTTCCTCTATCTGAACACCAGACTTAGTATTTTATAAATATTAGATTTATTTGTATGTAAATAATTTATTTGTAATTAAACTCACTAGGAAAATAATTATAATAATAACAGAAGTCGGTAAGTACTGCTGATTTTTATAACACATATTTATAACAGTTACATATTTATTATAGCGATGAGCTAGAGGAGAAACAGGAGAACATAGTAT
This sequence comes from Thumatha senex, assembly GCA_948477245.1. Taxonomy (NCBI): domain Eukaryota; kingdom Metazoa; phylum Arthropoda; class Insecta; order Lepidoptera; family Erebidae; genus Thumatha; species Thumatha senex. The sequence continues at coordinate 14,912,347 of OX419735.1, forward strand.
TTGATGGTTATACTCACGATTCTCAGTATTCAACATTACACTATCATTTATTAGCAAGACTAAAGGTTATTTTCGAACAAAATTAATATCTAGCAAAGAGTTTAACAAGAATCTTCAAGCTATCAAACACGTCGAGTCGGAACGTGCGAAATCCAATAAAGAACTTGCGGCACCTGTGCCTTATTTTATTACATTCTTTTGGTGATGCTCACCGGTCGGTGTTCCACTGAAATTCGCTCCAACTTTCCATGGCAGGAGATTGCTTGTTGTACAACTTTTACTTGTAAAATTCATTCCATTAGTATCAGCGGTAGAAAGAAAGTTTTATCAACGAAATGTTTTCATAATTTAGTTTTAAATTCTTGTTTGTTTCGCATTTAAATGACGTTTCAAGTTTGTGGAAAATTGCGTATAGTTAATCTTGTGTGTCGAAAGTGTACTAACTTTTTACTGTGATAATTAGTAACTATAGGAATATCGAGTATGCAATAAAGCGCTTTTACTCGCTATGAATCGTAAGCACTTAAGGCGGATCCAAATCTAAACGCGGGTGCGATGCTAAAGCGCTGCGGGGGTACAGAAACTGTAAGTGGATAGACATTGGCATGTAGCGAAATGTGTGTTCGTTTGTGAATTTAGCATACACACACACGGCTACAGCATTTAGTGGTTTGGTATCGCTGAATAGCTTACTTGAGATAGGTTTATTTACATAGCCTAACTAGTCCTTTTTCAAGAGGAGCGTCAAGCTATGTCGGAAGCTGCGCTCTCACCGACGACGTAGTTTGACGCTCCTCCGTTAGGTCCGAAACTATTCGAGCTAACCCGAAATTCACACGTGAGTAGAACCGTTTGTAATACTGAACAACGCTCACGAAAGTTATTATTCTAAGGTATTTATTTTTTCAACATTCTAATGTTTAACGTACTACTCATGAATTTACCCATCCAAATGGTTTCATTTTCTTCTATATGTTTTTCATTTCTCAACCGATTTTCATTAAATTTAACTTAAATGTCTATATGACGACGTTAAAATAGCAGAGAGGTCAAACAAAACTAAAACTCTCATTTAAGAAATTATAGTTTCATAAATGTCCAATAGGCAGATTTATAGCTAAGCTTTATTGCTATAAAGCAATCTCTGACAGGTAAACGTATAAACGTATATATAAGCGCCTAACGTAGTATCCAGTAAAAGATTGCTTTGGAATTAGAATGCTCATTCAGTGCCACTAGTAGTAAGTAGGCAGTAACCGTTAGTGCTATTACGAAGTTGCGATATGACTAAAGTTCGTTTGGCGCTTTGTATATTGTATATATAATAATGTGGACACGTTTCAAATGTATGAAACAATAGTGTCCCTAGTGGGTGTCGTGATTTTAATTGCTAATGTGTTATTAGCGTATGCGCTTTGTGAGTTCTTGAATGGTGCGGGCCTCAGGCGATATGCGATGTCCTTATTTGCTATAGATAGATGAACCACGGCCACAAACTACATACTTAATATTAATAATAACAAATCGTTCAGACAGCAACAGAATATAATAATTGTTGTTTCCCTCGTCTGTACTATATCGTACATTGTTAAAAAAATATTAGTGTTTTTTTGTGTCTGTAATTTGTTACCTCGATCACATAACTACATACTTAATAATAACAAATTATTTAGACAGCAACAGAATATAATAATTATTGTTTCCTCCAATTCTGTAACACCTTTTTATGAGAAGGTTTTTTGTAAGGAATAGATTCTGAATATTGGTGCCAGATTAAATGAAAAAAGCTTGCACGGATTAAAAAAAAAAATATTATATATAATTTTATTTAATGTGAAAAAGAAATCAACTTTGTTCAATCTAGATTTTAGCACGTAACCTTTGGGTTTCATCAAATATTTAATAATCTTACTAATTTTCTATTTTTCCTATCTAAACATGCGGATTCGGAGCAACTTACCTACTTCTTTTTAAACAGAACATACATAATTGATCGGACAAATAAATGTCCTTGTGTACCCCTCTTGAAATTTAACGGAAATATCCTTAAAGTCCACTCAAAAAGGACACTTTGCAAATCACTGCTTATTTTACATCATTATTCGAACACCAAAGAAGAATTCGTTAATTTGATCCATTTTTACTTGTCATAATAAATACCATCGAAACGATAACCAAGTTTTGAGCATTTTATTTGTTTTTTTTCTACAATGTATTGCAAGTAATTTTATACGAATGACCAAACTAATCAATATTTTATGCTTTCGGACATAAGTGTAAAATAAAGTTCCTAGGGACTAAAATAGATGTGAATTATGAGGTATTTGAAATTTGGTAGCAATGCGCGTTTAAATTACATCAATGAAGCCTAGAGATCTTCATAAAATGAAAAGTTCAGTAAATGAACTGAAAATATTTTCAAAAAGGATTTGGAAACAAACAAACACTAAGATGAAAAAGAAGACTACGTAGTATGTTTACGGTTTAGGTTATTAGTTTCTTGAAGTCTATCCCTAAAAGAGTCTCTTTGTAATGGAATTAAAAACGCTAATTAAAGAAAGTATAAGTGCAATACTACTCTGTGACGATTTATGATAATTAATGAATGTTACCAACTTTTTACACAAAATGACTGTGACCTCTGATTGTAAAAAGATAGTTTATTAACACATGGGTATAGTGGCTGCCTACTTACATTTTATATCTTTTTTTTTATGCTGGTGTACTATTTTGACACGGTTTAAAACCAAAGCCTTTTACTTAAATTAAATCAAAACAAGACATCTGCGTTGATAGAAACCGAAATAGTTCCCCTGTTGACAAACACAGCTTCCTTATAGATCTCGAGAGTAACATAACATGTGGTTGTATCAGCTGTCATCTTTTATTGAATGAGGCGTTTTTTATATCGAAACACCGTCCGTCTTTAATCACAAAATAAGAGGCGTCAGTTGTTTATCTGAAATAGAGAAATTCGTAAAGTAGCTTTATTCAGGTTTCGGTAAAGTGACATTATTTGATTTTAACTTAAAAAACAAACGTTATTTTTAAACATTTTATATTTATACAACGGGATTACTCACATTTTTTTTTCGACCAGGTATAAACTGACCCGTTTCAGCTGATAAACAGCCTTTTTCAGAGGTGCGAACCGTTCGCCGAGGGCTCTCTTCGTGCAAACGATTTGCATTATGAAAAAAATCTATGTGCTTTAAATAATCCAGTTAATAATCCCGCTAATTAATTCCGTTTACTTAGATATAAAATTATTTAATTCGAATATAACATTCCAATTGTAAATCTCACCTCTCAATAAGACAGCATATATCTGTCTCCAATACCTCTCTACTTCGATGTTTTTCATGATTTAAAGGTAGCAATTGATGACGTTACTAATTGCTATATCATAGAAATATTTAAAAGACGGTTATGGTAATTCGTAAAACGAACCTGATTGGATTTCATATGGCTTAAGGACACTGCGATATAAAACTTTAAAAAGATCTGAGAGACCTTTAGTTAGTCTGATTGATCTGAAAAGCATAAACTAAACCTTAGACCAAAGAGATACTACGTCGGGCTATTCTTGCAGTTTAAATTAACACTTTTAAAAGAAATCAAGATGGCTACACTGAACAATAAGGTCAATTTACCACGTCATAAAGTTCATAATACTGTTTTTAGTTTAAGTGGCAAGTAACTGTGCTCACTTCAGCGTATTTAACTACTAATTATTAAATAGAACAGTCTAAACATAGTTTTCCGAATGGCAGCGCCGAGGAAATTATAATTAGTAACTGTGTGTGAAACGTAATTGGGTTGCACCCATTACGTGTATACGTGTATGATCAGTGTGTAGGTACACATACAACTGCACCTATATAACCGGCAGTGGATTTGAGTCATGAAAACCTTAAGAATAGTACAATCAACTTTATATTAAACAGAAAGCTATCCTACTAAAGATATTGCAATTAACTTTGGTTAGAGTAGGAAAACCGTTTTTTATATTTCTTGACATAAATATACATCAGAAGTTGACAATCGGAAGTGATGTGGTACCTAATGATCACAGAAGCTGGGCTCTGAATGTTTTTCTTATAAATTATTGATCTTCGCATTAAATACAAATATATATAATGGATAACCTAGCATACAGTGCAAACTATACGACTTGCCCACGGAATTAAGTACATGCTACAGTCTTCCCTATTTGATTATAGTGTAATTCTGCTAGAGTGTAAACCAAGGTGTAAACACTGTTTCATTGATTAGGATTTGACAATTTATTTCGAGTTTCGATTAGTACGATGTTTTTGAACAGGACGTGCAGTTTCTCTCCAAGCTATTATGATGACCATTAATTAAACTGACAGTAGGTTCCAGAATACACCATTACGCTACGCTGTCAAATAAATACCGGGAAACGATCAATATTATCCGAAATACTAATCCAAAATTAAAAACAGTTGAGCCAGTTTAAGAAATAAAAACATTTGAATTTAGAAGCATTAAAAATCACACATTTGGGCAATTTACTATACACCGACAGACTTTTTGGGCAGAATGTAGACCATAATGGGGACGATTATATTTTATACTAGTTGATCTGCGCCCGAGTAATGAATGAAGCTCTCCTGTTCCCGTTGCAATTTTTAGCTCTATAAAATCATATAATAATCATATCAATCATCTATAAAATCTTAGAATAAATTAATAAAAAAATAATCGAATTGGCCCAGCCGTCTTCAAGTTTTGCGCTTAGCAACATATTTTTTGCGATTCATTTTTATTTATATAGGTGGTCTCAAAATTAGTCAGGTACAGAAATATTAGGAAATCGAAGAGCCGAGACGCTGTATCTATCGCGTCGCGTAATAGAATAGTAAATTACATAACAACCCAAATATTCAGCAGCCATAAAATTTAATTGCTGTACAAAATGCTTAATTACTTAACTAATTTTAATTTAATTTGCATTTTATTGCTTAACGGGTTTACTATCAGTCGATTTGGAATTGTTTTTCTTTTAGCAAGATACGTGTCTACCTATTAAGGCATTGTGTAGTTTATTATCATTGTCTATTTTTATAAAATAAGTTCCTTTTCAAAATACCTTTTTAAAATACATATTTGTTTAAAGCTGGCTAAAAAATCCGGAATACTGCGCATTTGGTTGACAAACTTAACTTGACTGTAGGAACACCACTACCACTAAAGAAAAGCAATGTCGCGGCTTAGATAGCTGAACTTGCTTGAAATTTTGTCTGCTCATATCTGGCTTGCACATCTAATCTCCACTGTTCGCTGGGCGTTCAGTGTTGAAACTACACTAACGACAAATAGTCGTTTCGGTGAAGTTCTACCACTAGGTGGAATGTGGACTGTAATCCTAATTAATTACTGAATAAAGCTAGCTTTGATACTTGACTTATGTACTATTTATCTTGTTTTTACAAAATAGTAATATGCGCATAAACAGCAGATGTAAAACAATACCAATTGAAGTTAAAAACACATGATAGTTAAGAAACCGATGTTATAAATTTATCTTTAAGTAGGTGACTCCCCGGCTTCGCCCGTGACATACTTTGAACTCCCGCCGCACCTATTTAATCCCGTCGCTTATAATTACTGCAAAAATGCTTAAAAAAAATCCCGATTTGTTGACATCTATGATTACTGCTCCGCTCTCCAGGGTTTATTTCTTAATGAATACCTATGAAGTCATAGAACCTGAGGCCTCCACACTATACAGTCTATACTAAATAGTTTTGATGCAGAAGCACAGGTAGGAACCTCATAAATATTCATTACGTGAATCGTAAAATATATACGGGACACTTACCCATACATTATTCAGATATTAACACTATACCTACAAATTTGATGTACAGCATTAAAATCAACTTCCTATTTCCGGTCCGTCATAGAACAGTTTAAAAGTAATATGCAAATGGAATAAATCTTTTACTCACTTGAACCTCAAGGCCCAGTTACGTCGTAGCTTGTAGATTTAATACTTAAAACGACTGCCATCAGCTATACCACTCCCTGACCTCTTTACAAACACCTATTTAGTGTTTATGACCTAATATGATAAATAGAAAATATACCATCACACTAGTTAGGAGAAGACGTTGAACTGGGGTTCGGAAATGTTGGTGAAGGACTTCATCTACGTCTCAATAATCTGGCATAATTATTTGCCATTTCCTTTTGACCTTAGATAATAAGAGAACGAAGTTTATATTGCCATGACGACAAGACAGTCAAAGAAGACGTCTATAATTCAGATATGAATCTGTAGGAAGCCAAAAAAGTATGCATGAACCGCGAAGCCTGACAATCTATCTGACTACTCCGTCCGGGATACAACTTGAAGATAGTTTAGATATACTTATCGGTACCGACGACAGTAATACATCGATTAAATAAGTACATACCAGTTCATTTCCTACTAAAGATTCTTTACACAACCGCTTAAAATAAATATGCAGTTAATTTCATATCTACATAATAAAATTCATATGATGCTTTTACTTTTTTAAATTACGTTATATTTGAGAAAAATCAACGGTAAATGTAATTATAAAAGAATTATAAGACTCTGACGCGTGACGTAAAAAGAGGTTGACGCCAAGACGCCAGACAGTCCAAATTCAACGAAGTCTTTCGCATATTTAAATAGGCGCATAAATTTATATATCTGATTGAAAGAAGCTATTAAAACCACAAATATTTGTTAAGTTAATAACTTCTCTATCTTTTTTATGGGACTATTCACACCCATACTCCATCGTTGTGAGGTAACATTCGTATAAGTGTTAAAATGTACAACTCTCATTATAATAATAAAAATCAAACGTAGTGTTATAAAGATCTAGTGACAAAATGAAGATCTAGTGTCTTAGGCATAATTAATTAAGAGCATATATTTCTATACCTGATTGAAAGAAGCTATTAAAACAAATATTTGTTAAGTTAATAACTTTTCCATCTTTTTTATTATGGGACTATTCGCACCCATACTCCATCGTTGTGAGCTATTAGGGTAACATTCGTCTAAGAGTTTAAAAGTTTATTTTTATGAAAATAAAATCAAACGTAATGTTATAAACATCAAGTGACAAAATGTACAAATGTAAAACTGTTTTTTTTTTCGTGTGGAAATCCTCATCAATCCTACCGACTAAAACCACACGTTTCCCTTCATCTGTCTATAGCCAGATGAAACGTGTGGGGACATTTTAACACTTAGATGAAAGTTACCTTAAATCGGAATTTTGAAGCAAAAAACTTTTGTCTTCTGATAAAGTTTAAAAATTAACGCAAATTTAAATTGTCGAATTGAAATTAGACAGAAGTAGGTTTACAAATAAATTTAAGTTTGTTGCCGCCGTTGTTGTTGTTCAAGCTATGAATGAAACAGAGGCCATAACCTAGAGGTTATGGCCTCTGTTTCATTCATGGCTTACAATTTTCGATATACCATAATAAAAATATAAATATAACATACTCTATATATACCGAATCGTTATCACTATTTTAGTAATACATCCCTAAATTCTAAATTACAGTAATCATTGTGTTGAACGCAAACGGTGTTGAATTATTAATTTACGACCTTCTAATTAATTATGATAGATATTTTTAATTAGGTTGTATGATTATTTGGAAGCATGAAGCATGTTTTATTACTAGCAAGAAAGCCGTAAATGATTTAAGAGACTATCAAATAATTTAACACGTACTTACCTATGACTTTAAAATTGTTCATACGAGTCTAGTTGTGTTTTTGTAGACATTTATATTGTATGGATTCTCATTCTACAACACCGTAATAAGTTATCTACGTTTTTTATGCATTGCGTGATGTGTTTTAGGTACTACAGTATAATAAAAATTTATAAAGAAGACATACCATACGCATATTTTACAGTATGCATTTTTAGTCCCACGTAACAGATGGTGAGCCCATGGCCGTGTTGAAAATGGACAGGCCCAGGCTGTTAATTAATCTTCGATAAATTGTTTTTTATACAATTTAAGAACATATCTTCGAGGCATCCATTAAGAAGTTGATAGCACTGCACCTTAACAGAACAGTTATTTATCCTAATATTTTATTTAAAATAAATTAATAATCTATATATCGTCTCATTTCCCTATAATATATCACAGATTTGAACTAGGTGCTCAACACTATTTATACTGTTAATTGATGGCACTTGGTGGAACTTGCTACACATTTTGAATAAAAGCAATTGTACTTTTCCACAAAATTGACGAAACCTGTCAGGTTAAAAAGTAAATTTTGTGAAAAAGTACAAGTGATTCTATTAAAAAATAGTTACTTAACAATATTTTTTCTTTTTACAGGTACGTAACATGACATACTGCCAAGTCCAAAGAAGCAGCAGCTACACTATACAAGTAAGTAGAGCTTTATCTGCTTTATAAAGTCCAGCCGCCGAAAAAATGCCTTTCGCTTCACCTATTGTATCATGCCAACAAACCTTCCTTTTCATTGCATTAAGCTGCTTTCTCTAAACATACTTATACCACAAACGCATTTTCTCGAAAGTCGGACTATAGTATTGTTAACTTAAAGTTAGTAAGTATAAAATAGTTTTTAGTGACTCAGACACTATCAATATTAAGGATATTAAAATTTAAATACTGTTTGATTTTCGGGTTATTTACCATGTACACTTCCACGCGCGAGCATCCGATATTTCGGCACTGAAATGAAATGAAATATCTTTATTCATGTAGGTCACAAAGTAACACTTATGATCGTCAAGATTATTGCTTCTACATTTACATTTACTGCCAGATTCGCAAAGCAATAGGTAGAGCCCGAGGAAGAACCTGGCAATAAAACTCATGGCCACTCTTTTCTAACCGCCAGTAATTACATTAGTTGATGATGACATGATGTTTGACCAATGTGTGATCATGGCGCTTGCAACAGTGCCGAAATATCGGATGCTCGCGGTTGAAAGTGTACATGGTTAATATCCTGAAAATCAATATTTTATATGTGAATGACCATGATCATAATGTTTATACTCAGGGTGGCCAATCGGTCGAACGTATAAAGTCATTCGATGCAAATAAATCCGATTTATGAATATGTTTGTCTCCATTTATACTCTTTTTCGTTTCATCGAATGTTCAAATCACAGCGATCCTCAAGAAGTCTCACTTTAAAAATACTACATAATTGTATGATAGTAGCTCGCACCGGGATTCATACTTAAACAGTAGTTCTTGGATCTAATGTAGTTGGCCACCTCTGCTATTAACATTGTATTTTTATCGATAGTGTCTGAACTACCTTTACTGGAAGTACTACTAGCATAAATTGATATACATATACATGCCCCAGGTTACGTTTTGAGGTATTTAAGGTGACAACCTCAAATTGTAACTGTGACGAATGTACGAGTGTATCCACCACTGAGCTCGCAGCATCTTTCTTGCTTTAATAAAACCTCTAAAAAAGATCGTATATCTTTAGCTTTTTATTTAGCGAGCATTGATTTGGCACGATATTTAGCTAGCTTATATAGTACTTAGGGCCGTATTACAGGACGTTTCTCAATACTCAAGAAATACTTAAAAGTAGTATTAAAATGCGAAAACTAGCCTTAAGCGTTTCTTGAGTATTGAGAAACGTTCTGTAATACGGCCCTTAGTGTACCTATCCTAGCTTTAGATCTTAAGATGAATGACATTATGAATCTTATCATTTGAAAAATATAACGATCAATATAAACCAAAACATCGTAACCGCGTTTAAAAAATATGCATACGTCAACATTTAAGTTTAGAATAACCGATTAGCGTTCCGCTTTCAACGTCGGTTTCAAGGCATTAGCCGAGTAGCCCTCGCCTGCCCTGTGATTCGAAACAGGCCAGACAGAATACCGTAGTGGTTTAGTTTAATATAGCCCCCATGCCCTCAAAATGTGACAAAATGCGTAAAATGCATTACACTATTTACAAAATAAAGACGTTCACACGATGTCCAGAAAATAACCTAGCATACGATATCGCATTGTATATTTTATGTTACAAAACGCTGGACGTGTCAAACCGTGAACATTGGGGGGTTATTCTTGAGGTAAAAAAAGATACATAATGCGTGTAACGATTTGTCAGTTAGCTAGTATCGAGTCCGAGGATCCCTTGCCCCGAGACCGGGCTCGTGTCGCGATACCTTTACGACGTCGTATATAGCACGCGCCGTAATTGAAACCAGCAGAGCGAGACTTGTTTCTTTCTTTTACCCATCCAACTCGTTACGTCAAACAATAAATTCAACGGTTCTATGTTTTTTATTATAGCTCTTATAGAAGCAATATCCGTGCGGTTTACAGTGTTCTTTAAAAAAATAACTAACTAACTAACTATCTTCACGCTTTATCCCTGATGGGGTAGTCAGAGAGGACAGATCGCCTGGCTTCACGATCAATGCATACTTCTTTCGCTTCTTGCAGATTCATCAATCGCTTCATACACGCACGTCTGGGTATCCGAGTACATTTGAATTTTCCGTTTTTGAGCAATCTGCTCTGCTCACGTGGTCTTCACGTCTAAGTCTCGGCCTACCCTGACTCCTTCTAGCCTCTACTTTCGCACTATATATATTCTTCGTCAATCATTCCTCACTCATTCGTTGGACGTGTCCAAACCAACGGATCACGCCCTTTTCCCACTTAACGCTGACACTTAAAAATCTTTTTTAGGAATCCACTGTTATGTCTGTCCGTCCGTTTTATTTGTCCGTCTGTCCGCATTCTAATCCAGAGACCATTAGTACTAGGAAACTGTAATTTGAAATGGATATAGGTACCTAACATGGATCGCAAAGCCTGGCGAACTGTCCTCTCTTCAGGGGATATAGCGTGAAGATAGTTAGTTAGTTTAGATATACCTAACGTAACTATATCGTTGAATAAATAGGACTGTCGAAAATTTTGTACGTATGCTTAAAAGCATTTTTAGATTAATTAGCACTTAAAAGTATAATATTTATCAAACGCATTTATAAATATTAACCTTTTAAGTGCTAATTTTTGTCGGAGTCACGTGTCCACAGGTAGTTGATGTAGGTATAACCAAAAGTTAAAAGGTTAAATGTCACATGGGCGCTTGAGGTCAAACCATAGAACAAAAGGGCAATGTCTCTGAATTGTCGGACCATACATTACAGTCTACAATTTTTACGGTAGGGTGGGAGGATTTAAGAACACATACTATAATTACAAACAATTTTTTTTACAGATAATGTAGGATGTATTCATATTAAGTATCGAAACATTTGCGTCTGTTGTATTGTTATGCTACACCATTGATAAAGGTATATATATACCTATGTACTTGAGGTTTCTTTTAAAGAATCGACGTTATCGAAGGAGACTCTCCTTGAATAAAGTCATCCAACCGCTACGAATAATGCGTTATGCGTACAATGTTTATTTTGTATTAGAATCGCATTTGCAGGTATTTCTTGTGTTGCACCATAAAAGCATGGACACTTCTGTCAGCGCACGTGTTTCCCTCCTCTTACAATCCTGGGTCCTTTTAGAAAACGTGATAAGGCATATTTCTGGGCTGTCAACCTGATGGTCGCTATCGGGACCCTACCGACAGGGATAGCGGCCCTCAGTCACGGATCGTCGTCTCTGCTTTCCAATCAGGCGGGCGGCGCCATTTTGACGTGTTAAACAAAAAAAAAAAGTTGTCACAATCACTGACATTCATTATTAGAGATATTTCGGCAATTTCCACACTCTTGTATATGTTGTTGAAAATATCGACAGAAGAACGGTCGCTATCAAATACAATTAGTCAGCTTGATTGTGAGAAAAATTCTAGGCGGCGACCTAATAAAAATGTATTATGAGTATCTTTTCAGTATAAGTGTTATGGGACTTCACCGATGTCTTCACCACTTAAACTTAAACTCACCTCAAGTGGTGTACATGCTGACTAATGGCCGGTTTCAATATTATATTTTCAGTTAAACATAGATATGTACTACAGATAAACATTTGATTTTTAACTTTTGTGACAGATAATTCAATGTTGTAGGTAAATATTTATATCTATCTTTGGTTATTGAAATCGAAATTTTCGTACATATGTACCGATGGTAACTATTTGGACATTATTTTAGACAATAGTAAAATATAGATAGGTCATTGAGACCGGCCGTAAGGGGTGAAGTCAAGGAAAGCTAAACAAAACCCCGTACCATCCCGTCTGGACCCTGCCATGCTTGTGATCATTGAAAAGACAAGGCTAATAAAAAAATGTAGCACTATAGGCTCTGTTCATGACAAGAATGCTAGAAATTATAAAAACGTCCGTCTGGGCAGCGTGGCAAATAACCTTCCCCAAATAATGACAATTGTAATTGGATTGACATAGACATATAGTCACGCCTTTATCCCCGAAGGGGTAGGCAGAGGCATACTATTCGCCCACATTTCACCGTATGCACTTTTTGCCCCACGTAACAGGTGGTAAGACCATTGCCGTTGGATTGATACTACAAATTTCATAAGTCTTTTTAAACATTAGCTGTAAGCTAACGGGCTTACTCACGTCTTTTCGATCAGGCATATACCGACCGGTTTCAGCTGTGTTAAGACAGTCTTTTTCAGAGGTGCCAACCGTTCGACAAGGGCTCTCTTCTTTGAAAAATTACAAAAATGTCAGAAGTTGTCATGTAAAGTCACAGACACTTAGCTTCACATGAACTGTAGAACTATTACTCATTTCATAATGGTTTAAATAATTTCCTTTTATAACTATTAAAAATATAAATATTGTTGAGTGCTTTATGTCTGATTTTATCTGGGGAATACATTTTAAATATGATTAATTACGTACCATAATTTATTACTCACCGCACTTTGAAATAGCGGTTACAATATAAATAATGGTCAAATATTGTAATACTCTCGCCAGTAATGTTTAGATTAAATTTATACCTTTGGAGAAATAAAACTAAACTAAGACAGTATACAAAGAAAGTGGGATTTAGTGATATTGCAACATTTTACGGCAGCTCTGAACACACATAAAATTTATGACTGTTAACGGCTCTAGGCTGGCAATAAACAGTTAGCAAGCTGAGTAAGCAGAGTTTGGTGAAGCGCAATGGGACGTTTTAATATTTTCCAGTGTGGCCGACCGTTTTCGGGTCGGGTTGTGCTCGGTCACCCTCGCCGCAGACGCATCACTCCGCAATTAAGGGCCAGACAAAACGTCGTCGAAACGGAGCGAGCGCTTCATCAAGTATTAAAGTCGGCCAGTTGTCGTACACGAACAAATTCTACATAGCATTTAATATTTTACTTAAAACGGTCTACGGTTTCCGGTAGCGGAATTTTCTTGCTACTTTCCACGGTGATTAAAGTTGTGCTTTAGTAGAGCGTAGGTGCCGCTAGCCAATGCGTCTGGCGCTTGTTTAATATTTAATGCGATGCTGTTATTAGTGCCTCCTACAGAGTTCCGCGGTCTCTTCAAAGACCACTAACAACTGTGAGCTTTCCGCACCGGTGAAACAATTTCCGACATCGTTAATCCTTTAATGAAATATGTGAAGAAATATTTAGATGACTGTCTACCCATTCTGGGTTTAAATTAATTTCGACTGCTCACGTAAACCCCATTCCAAGCGCTAAGTCATGTAAAAAGCGACGTAAAACAGTCACTTATGTGTCCAACGAAAACAAATTGTGAAATCGTGCTTGCAACCCTCTGGCTGAATAAGAAAATAAACTGCAAGAAAATACCAAAACGAATCGGATACGGTATTAACGCCTTAGCTCGGTAGCTAATGAATATTCATATCAGACAAACTGACACCGCTTGTCTCGAATTTGCAAGAAATAATCTGGCCCGCCGACAGCCATAAATCTTTCAATGTGAATCGGATCCCAGACTTGCTCAAGGAAAAAGTTCAAGGACCCGAGAAACTAAAATCTTCAAAATGATGTTCATTACGATAAATGAAGAGGTACGAAAACACAATTATCGTCAAACGATGTTATAGATTACTTGAGCTCAGATATATATATACAAAAGAAATGATATCTTCATTTTTCTTTCATTCGTTTTCTTTTTTTGGTACTCGTTTTCAATAAGTGAACTTATTTGAGTGGGCATTAAAGTAGAGTAAGTTGTAACATTCTAATATATACTTCTGTCAGATCTGATATTTTCAATAAAAGATTAGACAGATAAAAGGAGGATTATGGAGTTGATAAGTTATCAGACAAAGCCCTAGAATCCAGTCCAAGTTCAACGAATCAATACATACCTACGTACTACTTTTATTTAGCTGCTAGAAGCAAATATCGTAGGTAAGAAAGGATTTATGAAAATTCTAACCCTAAGGGGGTGATAAGAGGTTGCAAAGTTCGTATGAAACAACATGTTTCATACAAACTTTCTTGGTCTGATCAAATTTAAACTTGGCAATTATTTTAAATTTTATCTTGATTTTTCGGTTTATAAAACCGAGTGTCCTGAGACGCAACTGGGACAGGCGCTCGGATGATGATGAGTTCAGGTATAAATTACTCGTTAAAAATAAAAAATTAACCGTAGTAGCCAACCCTATTAACAAACCGATTGTTGAGAATGGGAGATATTTAATCTTTTCAAACAAGTCCCCATTCGTCGCAAATACGTTTAATTGACGAAACAAATCCGATGAGATTATTCTGCCTGAGGTGATTAATTTAATGTAGGACTAACATGGATAACATTTGTATGTCTCTGGAATAGCAATAGACCTCTCAATTTATTATAATCTAATACAGTTTGTAATATATATAATTTGTAATGTAACACATTGGTATACGAGTGATAACAGAAACACAAGTACTTAGACATACAAGGAGATTTCATTTATACAGATATACAGATAAATAAAATCGAAGTGTCTGTTTGTAATTCCAAATTACAAGCTTTTCACTAAATATATATGAAAGTATATACTCTCTGCCTGGGTTTTGCCAAACGTCTACAGTATGAGATTCTTCAAAACGGGTCTTAGAAGGTTTTTACAGGGTCGGCAGAAAAGTCCATAGGCTACGGTGACCACTTTCCGTGGGCCGTATAGGTTTGTCACCTCAGGAATATAAAAAAATACGGCACTTATTAAAAAAAACAACTTTTAATATTGTTGTTTGTCTATTCCTCTGTCCGATTGGTTCGACTAATCTCGGTAACGGCTGGACTGATTTCAGCGGGACTTTTACTGGCATATAGCTGATGTTACGAGGAGTAACTTAGGCTTCATTTTGTTTCCCTATTCTCACCGCGTAACGTTTGCTAGTTAAAAATAAAAACGCAGCGTCCCCCGCGAGCAAGGCACGTTGTATTATTTAGTACAGAGATTATTCTTCTCCTTGAATAATGTATGTCGTAAGGCCCTACAGCCGTAAAGCGCTTTATAAACTCGGAATGAAATATATACCTTATTTTATTAATGTCTACTTTTGTAGATCGTTGAAAATCGTTGTGATGTGGCTTTGCTATGCCACTTGACTTAATATCTAACGTTTAGATGAATATAAAACGTAATTGAGAAAAAATTAACATTAGAAACCTTTTTAAACCATTTTTTTTAATGCACTGAGAAGAATAATTCTCAGCCAGTTTAGGAAAGCACAAAACTTAAATCAACCTCTTTAGCAGCCTCAATAGTCGCCATATAGGATTTATGTCACTTTATTTTTAGAATTTCTCTCAACAAGCCCTTTAATTTGTTACTCATATTGTAGCACTATATTAAATAACTAGTCCACTATAGTGGTCCATGTTAAATTTAGAAGAAGTCGTGAAAGTCATACTAAATCCAACACAGTGGAATAAACATAATCTCAGCTCAATCGGTTGATGATATCTGCTGCAAAATTGAGTTGCAAAATTCCACCCGAACAAACATACATACATTGCAAGTTAATAAAAAGCTTTTTGCGTTTTCCTTTGTTTGTATTATCTCTAGTCTAAAATTTTACGTAATTTTAACTGTCACTGATGTGATTTTTGTAAACGTTAAAATAGTAATTCCCTCAAAAAAAAAACCTTTATACTGCTGACACATTGTAGAAGCCTTTATGTGGTTGTGTTTAGAAAACTAATAAAAAGCTTTTAATGTAGTATCATAATTAAGCTACATATTTCACTTCTTTATAATTTTTTTATTCTTCATTATAAAATTGCCTCCTAAATCTATTGCTGAAAACTGCATTAAAATCCGTTGAGTCGTTTCAAGGATCTAATGATCTGAGCGAACAAATAGTGAAAGCGACTTCATTTTATACTATGTTAACATGTAAAAACAACAAATATAATAGGATTTACATAACTCTTACACTAAGAATATTACACCAATTTCGAGGCCGCCTCTATTAGTGCAGGATATTCTGCATAAGGTACATTTAGATGGGACTAACCAAATTAACGACGACCTGGAAAAGGTAGAGTAGGTAAAGGTCGGGCGGAAGTAATACAGAAGGTACAGGACCGAGAATTCTTGAGAAAATTGGGAGAGACCTACATCTGGCAATGGACTGCTATATACTGATTTGATTGATTAATATTGGGTATATGCACTTTAGCATAAACAATATGGGTTGCACTCTGGGTGTGCCGACAGAAGTAAAAACTGAAATACTGTAGCCTACATCGTTGTACTCGTAAAATACAAAATTAAAAATTAATGGGCCCTTAACTGTCGTAGCGAAGGAATCAGACGACTTCTAAACCGAAACCAATTACAAAACCGAAAGTGGCAGAAACTTGAAAATCTCTCATAACTTTTTAATAACTTGAAAATTCGGTGTCTTGGATCAAATGCTGCAAACAGTTTGTCTTTATCTCTTAAGGTTCCTGAGAAATAGATGCGTACAGACGGACGAACGGACATACTGAGCCGTTTTATAAGACTCTTCTAAACCTTAGGGCTCAGAAGTCTAAAATGGAAACACAAATAAAATAAAAATAACAACAAAGGACAATTTCATGTATATGAAACAAATAATTTATAGGCGGATGAAATATTCGCGACGTATCACCATTACATTCGTGTCAGGTCGTAATCGACGGCAGGTAAGAGAAGAGATGCTTGTTTTCATTTACACCGACGGTGTTTGGAATTCCAGCGTCAATTAAATGCTTGTTTGTATACACAACAGACACTGAGAACAGTATATATGCGATCATTTTCACGGAACACGCCTTTCCGCGACCCCTCGCGGTCGCTGTACTTACCGCACTTTGTAACCGTGTAATTCCTTTGAACGTACAGGCACGAAGAGACCCTCCTAAGTCAATTTGAGCTCTTTACAAATTTGCGAACGATATGACTGAGGTGAGCACTGATGCTCATATTTATTGTTAATTACTTTTCTACATAAAAAGAAAAATGTTGGCCAAGGGAACTTTTAGGTTAACAAAATGGCTTGATTTATATTAATGTGATTGTAGATAGTGAAAAAAAAAAGAAAGTAGCCATTAGGATTTTGGTTTTCACCTACTTGATTCCGAAATGGGAACGGGACTCAACCAGGACTTAGATAGACCATTAATTTCCTTAAAACTTAATCATCTTTACCTACTTCCAAATCTGAAATCCAGCAACGAACTGCAAAAGGCTCATTTGATATTTGAAACACTTCAAACACAAATTCAAATTATGCTTAAAGTAAAATTATACAATGAAATGTTACGTTTGTGATAAAACAATGCGTTGAACATCCAAACATTGTACTATAAATAGAAATAGACATGTTTGTCGCTTACTTTCGATTGAGTTCACCGAAAACTGCATTGTCGTGGCGTTAGACAAAGGGTAGAGGAAGTGCGATGTCTGTCTATCGACGATTAGAACAGGGAAAGCCGGCTTCCGTCTCCCGTGACCCGACGACAAGCGTATACCCGCCAAGCTGATTACCTAGAAATACTTAAGTAATTTCGTGTCCGTCCCTTGTTAATTGCGGAAAATGAGTTAATTAATTGTTTTCCTTTTAGATTTCTGCTCGTAAAGAAACGGGAATTATCTAATTGAGCATTTAGAAAAGGTCTTTCAGTTGAACGCGAGAAATAAATAACTAAGAGTAGGAATGTAATTGGTTGTATAGTCATAATAAAATATGTGTGTCTAGTCGGAAACCAGACGGTATCATAACAATAAATAGAAGTAGAAAGTTTTTACTTGTCTTAGTAATTGTTTTACGATGTTATGTTATGGAGTTTGCAATTACTTCCAAGTAATTAACAAGAACGTTGTAGATAACTCTCTGGTAATATAAAAATGTCTTAATTCTTATCTAAAATCTAGATATTTCACTTCGTTTGTCGGCAAGACGTTCGCCTGCAATTATTTAGAGTTTTCTCTATTTTAACCCCTTCAAGTCTTTTTTGGCGATTAAAGCCTTGCTTAAGCCTATGTCCTTACTCAAGCTATAGTCTATTTCTGTACCAAACAAATTATTCAAATCTGTCAAAGTCAATAAATTTTAACCCACCATTTTACCCCTTTAGAGGTGGAATTTTGAAAACCCTTTCTAAGTGGGTGCCTACATTGTAAAAAATTCAAGTTTCTGGGTTCAAGTGTTTCGACTGGGCGTAAGATAGGGGGAATGAGTTACCTGGGAACTATATTAAGATTTTTTCTTTGTTAACTTTCAGCTTTCATCCTAAGCCTACATTGGGAATCTCGAGTTTAGTTTTATAACTGTTGCTAAGTTTTAGTTTTGTAGCTTATACTCGTACCCTGCGAATTCACCTGCGACATACTTCTAAACCTTTGTTGCATCCCCATTGTAGATGCCTATGTATAATAAGCTATAGTATTGTGTAAGATACAGTGACCATGTCCTCTGATATGTTCCTGTATAAGGTTCAGTATTGAAAATTACTTTGCAGAACCAAAATGACTTCAAACAATAAAGATACTTATATCAATATTGCGTCCTCATGGCATAGGTTAAAGTTTTTCTGTTCTACAAGAGTAAATCTAACAATTAATTGTAACAGATTTCTTGACAACACTCGTGCGAATGTCATCATTAAAATTAAAATTGTTTCTTGAGTGCATCTGCTTTTTGCTTTGTCGATGTGTAGATATTTATAGGGGCAAGGGCGGCAGTCAGGCGCGGGCGACGACCTAGCCGCCTCCGCCCGCCTAACCTCAGCCCTCACTGTGTTTAAATTAAAGTACAATTCAGTAATTCACATATTCCGATGCTACCTTTCATTATGAGTTGAAGTCGAACAATGTGTGGCATTGGACTTTTTAATAATCGGGATTTCATTCAGCACTTTTTTTAAAACAATTAATATATATTGTGGGACAATTTGTTATTTATTGGAGCTTATAGTTACAGTAAAAACATTCTTCCACGGTCCTGCTATCGGTGATCTGCTCGGTAAAGTAACTAAGCTTAAGTTTGTTATCATTTACATTTACACTTATTTACACTTAGTAAATGAAAAACAATTTATTTTTGATGTGGACTTTATATTAAAATTATGGAATATTTCCAATAATTATTTTGCTAAATTTAATCGTAAATAATTATAATCTTAAGTACTGGCACAATAATTTAAATAATACTGTATATTACAATACATTGATTGGTCGTTATGGAGAATTCTTATGTCTTATGTGTACCTACGTCGAAAATTTAAACTTCATTATGCTGAATTTCACGATGTTCGGTCAATCAGAAAGTGTAGATATGCTTTATCGCCACTTAAACAAATTGCTATTTACAAATCAGTTTATACTGTCATGTTACAAAAGTATGGCAACAATTTATGTCGAAATTCATTCTCGTAAACACACATATCTACATAATTAAGTAATTTTTGTTTTTCTTATCTCACCGTCTGTCGGTACCGGTCACACCGTCTGGTACAAAGGTCGAATCAGAGACAAAAAAGAATTACAAACTCTTTTTGCGTTTATCACGATTTTTACTTAATTAACCATAAATATACTCAACATCAGTTAGAAGTAATTAATCGTTCAATCTGTACCGGATTATTCCTCCCCTTATCAGATAATCCGTTTTAACTTTTCAGTTTAATTAAAGCTGATATTAATATTCGTTATCGTGTGAAACAAATCTGGACTATGGTAATGTCAAATTAACAGTCTCCGGTTTGCGATGAGGTTAATCGAGAAATTTTGAAAATAGAGTTCATAGAATTTATTGTATCAAAACCTCCGTGACTTCATCACCTCGTCATCATCTCAAACCGTTCGACGTCTAAGTGAACACAGTGATCTTTTACATAAAGAACACTGAGCTACCGGGGCTGCGAGTGAATGGCTGTACAGCCAGGAAATAACAAATTTAGATTCGATTCTAAAAACATAACAATCAATGCCAGTAAAAGTGTATATACATCTAACATATCATACTCGTATCTCGTATGTACGATACGAGTACATGTGGGCGGATAAATGTACAAAAAACACGCTCATTCAATAACTGTATTTTAAATTACACTAGAGTAGGTATTATGAGTCATATGTTTTTTGTATAGCGAACGTCACTAACGTAGCATATATTAGCTAGAGTAAAATCAATATTGCGTTATAACATGCGATTGTTGATAACGTATCAGCGTCACGTAAATATATACCTATTTATCGATGAAAAATGTAATCATAAGACTCACCTGTAGTCTTCTATTTTAATTTCGTCGTCTTAAAGTGATCATTTTTGCTTTGGGATCGCCGAAGTCGATCAAACTCAGAAGCAAGATTTTCTTAAATAAGGCACGTGACATGGCAAATAGTATCGTATAAATATTTGGTATTTTATTGGAATAGTATGACGTATAGGATGTAAAAACAACATAAATTTAGAAAGAAATAAATGATAAGAAGAAGTATTGTAAATATGATTGATTAGTTACACTGGAATGAAGGTAACGTGGGTTTTTGACCACACTGTTTATTTATTACAAATCCTTTAAAGCGATATTTCATACCTACAGTCAGAGGTCTTCAAGTGGCAGTGTCACACTATTATGACGTGAATAAAACTATGACAAATTTTT
This sequence comes from Thumatha senex, assembly GCA_948477245.1. Taxonomy (NCBI): domain Eukaryota; kingdom Metazoa; phylum Arthropoda; class Insecta; order Lepidoptera; family Erebidae; genus Thumatha; species Thumatha senex. The sequence goes on from OX419735.1 coordinate 14,933,458, forward strand.
ATTAGGTACGTCTTACACAACTGCACTCGCACAGATAGGAAGACCGTGTCACAATGTACCAATTTTAATAACACATTTACTGAACGCCATATTCATGCCTCATCCATGATAAATCAAATTTTAGATCCATGTCAACAATTTCTACACTAATATTATAAAGAGGAAAACTTTGTTTGTTTGTTTGTAATGAATAGGCTCATAAACTACTGGACCAATTTTAAAAATTCTTTTACCATTTGAAAGCTACATTATCCACGAGTAACATAGGCTATATTTTATTTTGGAAAAAAATAGGGTTCCGTAAGATATTTGGGTTTTTCGGACACAAGGTGTTAAAAATTAACCAGAAAAGTTACTTATTTTGCGTACGCTGCCTAAACTATAAAAGATAGATCCATAAAATGTTCTAATTAAGTGTAGATCTTATAAATATCTACAAAAAAGCCCGCGACACACTATACCTATCTATGTCGAGTGAGGCACAACAACCATATTTTTATTTAAAAATCTTGAAATTTTTTTTGATTACATTTAAACGCGTTTATTTTACTCATGCTATTAATTCTTATCAAAATAAATTATTTCATCACTAAGTACAGTTTATGTAGATAATATGTGGTCTTTGAATGACTAAAATTGGACGTTTCGGCCCGTTGCGAAGTGGGCGTCACCAAGGCGGGGGTGCGCGTGCGGGAGGGGAGTTTAGATCTATGAGTAAGGTACCCGCGCGGCTAATAATTTTCGTGAATTGACTGAAATATACGGATTATTGTTGTAGAGATCGCAAAAAATCTTACGCTAAATAAACTAGGCGAAAAAAGAACGGTTACCGAAATCCACGCGGGCGAAGCTGCGGGTGGAAGCTAGTATTTAATAATTTAAATTCCGAACATGTACCGGATATAACTTATCGTCTAAGTTAATATACTTCAAATTTATTGGTGTAGAAACTTGGAATACATTTCGTGCCAGTACGAAGGATATTATTCGACTAGGTCGCATCATTAGTCAGTGTCCGTCTCGCATACGCAGTAAACGAATCGATACGTGACGACAGAAAGACTCCGGCTGTGTAGAAATCCTAGAAGATGGGGTCGCCAGTCGGTTACACTGTGTAACTCGAGAGTTATTATTAGTCTGTAACACGCGGTACTGATTGTGGTTACTGAGTAATTCTAACTGTGGTTAATATAATATTTATAAACTGTTTTAGAATATGTTCTAGTTCTTCTAACTGAGAAATAATATAGAATTCTAACTTGTAACTTATTGCAAGTTTTATCTATATCAAAACTGGTTCAGTGATTTAGCTGTGAAAGTTTAACAAATAAGTTTTCGAATAATTAGAAAGGATAAGGGATTATGAACTTTCTGGAGGTTTCATTCGCGAGATTCTACGAGCCCCTGTTATATCTTTTCGAGGTGGGAATTTTAGAAGACTTTTTTTATTTGATGCTTTAAAGGACGCCAATGTCAAATTTCGGCAAAATTCAACTGAAAAATCTTTATGCGTGTAGGTCACAATGTAACACATATGAACGTCAAGATTATTGCTTCTATATTTACATTTACTGTCAGAATCGCACAGCAATAGTTACAGCCTAAGGAAAAACCAAGCAATAAAATTCATGACCACTCTTTGCTAACCGCCAGTTATTACTTTAGTTTTATTTCCATGATATTTAAAAACCAAATCAAAATGAGAGCGATTCTATGTGCCAGTTTTAAGGGCAGCCTACGTCACCACTGCCAGGATACTAAACACTGACTAAATACGTCACACTTTCCCACTTTCCAATACATTTATAATAGATACGAGCGACATCTGCTGGGAGCCCTGGGACTATCCTACCGAGGGGTAACCCGGTACTCCTGGCGATAGACAAATGGAAGGGCACCGTGTGATTTTAGTTGGTAACAGTCCGGCATAGTATCCATGACGATTTCCACATATAAAAAAAAACAAAAAGATTCGAGCGACATTGGAAATTGAACTCACATGTTTTAGTGGATCAGTCAATATGTCTACGCTTTATAAATATTGGAAGTATCGGTAAAAAACACTATCGGTTTTATGCTTACTAAATTCAAATTGACGTTAGCCATCACATCGTTACTGCATCGTCATGGAATCACTGTTGAAGCGCTGCAAAAACTCGCCATGTGTTCGGATACACATGGCAAATGTTTAATAACCTTTCTCTAATGTATTTTTAATCAGCTGATGAAACTGGACAGAAATTTATGACCAGATGGGTTTGAATGGTCCGATGGGATTGTATGATTGATCCTAAACAATCGTGATTTCAAAGTATATTAGAACTAGTAACCGTTATGAAAAAAAAGAGTTGTAAATTGATTCGGGCATTATATTTTTTTCTTAAAACTACAAACTAATAATAAGGAACAGAATTTTTAAAAATATAGGAATGCAGATACACAATTTAAAAATAGATTAAGTATGTGGAGTTACATGATGCTAAAGTGCTTAACAGACAATAATGCATCTTATAAGGATTTATATTATTTATAGAAAGATTAATTTCAGATAATATTACTGCGTATTTCCTTGCCGTATAAATCTTAGAATGTTACGCTAAATAAATTAACAGGCCTTCTGAGAGTTCAGATAAGATCTGGACAGATGTATAAGAACAAATATAAAACGTGGCGTTGTAAATAACATAGCGATTTATAAATAAGCGTTTTGTTTTGCAATATGTTGAACTGTGAGTAAAGTAATTATGATTAATTTTCGTTATTATGAAGCAATGTTTTAAATAGTTCCTTTTCATGTAGTAGGTAAAAATTAAAAGACCTTTGCCACAGAAGCTAGATAGCTTAGATGAACCATGGTCCTACCAAGCTATGTTGATGGTTGTAAGAGTGAATTTACGTCAACAATGTAGTGACCTCAGGCTACTCTAATGACTCAAACGGCCAATGGCTTCGAAAAGATAAAACGAGAGAATTTATGCCTATACCGTATACATCCATAGAAAGATAATCAACAGAGTTCCTTTTTGATATTAGTAGAATATCAAAAAGTAACTCTGTTAATTACCTTTTCACAACTAAATCCACAGCAGGAATTTTGGAAATTAATAAGTCTGGAGATGCAAGCTATGTCCAGACTAAATATTTTCTCTCTCTTGGCTCTTAGATACGTCTGATGCTGATAGATTATAATATGGTCGCGATAAAAGATATAAAAGAGGATTTATGTTAAATATCAAAAGTTTCGTCGTTTATTATTATTATTTATTATTTATGTATCAAGCCTTATCCCCGAAGGGGTGATATGCCCACTTTTCACCATGTGTATTCCTGTCCCACGTAATAGGTGGTGAGCCCATTGCCGTGTTGAAATAGACAGACGCAGGTTGTTGCTACCTGCTGTTGAAATTTTTAAGCCGCCCTTAAGGCTTTCAACTTGGCTTAACGACTTCCATTTTATTGGCAACCGGGACCAACGGCTTAACGTGCCTTCCGAAGCACGGAACTGGGGTGGGTCTAAAGGGCCGAATAAATTTACTAAAATGTGTCTATTTTAGATGTTAAATTTGGAAGAAATTTTGAACCCGTTGCCTTAGTAAGGTGGTAACAAAAAGGCTAAAAGGTATGTGCTAGACACTCATTAGCACGACCATTTAAAGTCCTGGTAGTCTCTGTTTATTAAAATCGTAGCTTTAAATATATTTTTCACAAGCGACAAGTGTGTTGTAAGTATATGTATACATGCTATTCACTTCGTAAAACTGAAAGATTACCTGAAAGTGCACTTTTCGTAGCACGAAAGCTCTGGTTTCGTCTCTAGACAGTTTTCACCTTTTCGTCAAGAGGTTTCTCTCTAGCTATCTATGTAGATTTAAGATTCGTAGCGGAAAGCTTTTTGCTCTAATAGTATTACAACCTTATTGCCTTTGAGCTGAACATTTTACAGGGAAATTTGGCAGCTTCTGTGCGAGACATTTCACGCTATAGTTTTAAATTCGATTGCTATCAACGTATTTTAAGGATTGAATCTCATTTGTTCACAACACAAATAGAAGCTATTATCTCTTATATTCTTCCGTCTTGGTAATTGGCCGTAAAAAAAACGATTAACTAAATTCCAAATCCTTTTCTCTCTCAATCCCCAGGCTATTTTGGTTGCGTTTTCTCAATTTATCCGCCAATTCGGTAAACGAACTCCAAAATTCTGAATCAGACTTGATTGAATCGCAGTCGGGCCCGCGGGAATGGAGTTATTTTCCAACCTATTTCATGGCACGATCGACAAGTCTCGTGCACTCACTCGAATTTCATGTTTATGCCCTCTCGAGAAATTTTATTCAGTTCATTTATTTGTTTGGTAACTGTTGTTCTACTCACAAGTCACAAAACCCATATTTGTTGTTGGTACATTTTTTATGGGTCATGAAACGATTGTTTTTATGGAGTTCTCTTGGTCGATTTGTGTAGTTTTTAGACTTCTCTAATAAACAAGAAACTCTTATAAATAATTCATCATGTCCATTCCATCAATTCCTCTGTTACCCCGAGTGTATCACTCTGGTGTTGCAAACGTCCATAGGATACGGCGATAACCGTTCAATCAGTTGACCTTTGCTTGTTAGTCACTTTCATGCCATAAAAAAAAAGAATATCACGTTAACAACAGAAGCGTTTTGATTCGAAAATTGAGCTGCCGTAGTATAAGGGATAATCATGAGCAATAAAAGAGATAATTTGTGTTACTTGTGTGAACTGTTGTTTCGATTCACGTTACTCGGACAATGGGCAAACGTACGCACAATGTTGCCCCATCGTCATCAATCAAAGTCTCGCTGGGTCGGTATTCCCCCGCCTTTACCCCGCACTGCTCGCCCACTCACCCTCAGTAGACTGATTTACCCCTTACATTACGAGCAACTGCACGGATACATGAATAGTGAATACTAACTGGGGTAAATTGGAACTAAAATGAGCTACCGGACTATAACGACTACAGACAGCTAAAAAGCTAAGTAATTAGTATTTACTTAGCAGGAACGAATATATTATAATATATTAAAATTTCAGAAACTGTAAATTGTTAATTTTTTAGGGAACATTATATATATATAAATATCCATCACGCCTTATCCCCGAAGGGGTGGCAGAGGCATATTATATGCCCACTTTTCACCGTGTGGATTCCTGTCCCACGTAATAGGTGGTGAGCCCATTGCCGTGTTGAAATAGACAGACGCAGGTTGTGGCTACCTGCTGTTGAAATTTTTAAGCCGCCCATAAGGCCTTCAACCAGGCTTAACGACTGCCATTTTACTGGCAACCGGGACCAACGGCTTAACGTGCCTTCCGAAGCACGGAAACGCTCGCAAATGTAAATGCCACAAAGTGGTCACCCACCCGAGTACCAGCCATAGTGAAAGTTGCGTAACTCAGTGATCGTTTACAGAACACTGAGACCGCGGAGCCACGAGCGCTTCTATATCATATCAGTTCTTCAGCTTCTATATATATATATCAGTGAAATGAAATACATAATATTTAAAAGAGGTAATCTTTTTTTTCTACGTCTATTACTAAGAGTAACATCCGTCCATTAATTACGTACTATACTACCTACATATGTATAATTCCATGTATTATTATACCAGACTACCCTATATTGCAAAAGAACTTTGTAAATTCTTAAATCTTTTCTGAATCTTTTCATTATCACATGGTTCATGATATACTTCTGTCAACCCCTGACCCAAAAAAAACCTAAAGTGTGTGTGTGTGTGTGTGTTTCACTATGGTACTGTGTGAGTGGGTGTTAAACGGGTCAACGGATTTGTATGGTAGTTTTTTATTTGAAAGCAGGCTTCCCAGCGGTGGTTCTTTGTCATGTTTTATCAAAATATTTAGCCGTTTATTTTTATAGGATTCTCTTTTTAATTTTTTATCTGCCAAATTTTATTTGTTGTTTTCTGTATTTAAAAGACTTTAAACACTACAAAAATTCTGTATTTATTTAAGTAGTTATATAGGTACCTTTTGGACAAAGGTCAGGTCAAGCGGGCGAGCGTGTATGAACACTTACGAGCACGAAATTGGAGCGAAAGTTGTATGTCAGGATCGTAGCAAGTGGAAAGCCATAGTCTGTGGATACTTCGACGGGAGATAGGCGTGACGATATGTAGGTATGTGTGTAACTACTTAAGTAGGTAAAACTAATAACAGAAATGTATTATTTCGTCATAGCACATTATTCTTTGTTAAAATCAGTTTTTTATGACTAGGCAAGTCTTACCACAGCCGTACTATGAAGGTCTCTGCATGCTATTCCGCACAAACAAACAAAACAGTGTCAAAGGAGACAATCAGCAATCATGCGTCACTCCCGTGAGATTACTAGAACTTCCAACTGCGCAGTGAACACACAACACTATTTATGACATGTGTAATATTGCACTGAATGATAAGTGATTATGTGCCTTATAATTGCACTACAATGAACTGAAAATTGCTTGTTGATATGTGGTAATGAAGTTTTCACGATATTTTCAGTTAATAATGTCTGTATTGTTAATGAGCGAAGTCCAAATACCTAACACAACATCATGTATTTATGTAAATAGTTGCAGTTTTTCAATCTCTCATTCTCATTTTTTCATAAACATGCCGTGAATTTCAGTAATGGCTGCAACTGTGAATAACTTCTGTTTCCAATGTTGGAACCAAATTTTCAATCTCTTCCTGTAATAAATCAGTAGTTGCATCCTCAGCACATGCCGAACGAGGTTCCACCATAAACGCCTATATTGAGGCGCACAAACCTTATAGGAAAGTCATTTCCAACAACTTTAAGTGAGGAGTTTGAATAAAAATCGCTAGGATGAGGGAAGACCTCAAGTATTTGAAATCTAAATCAAAAAGGGACGGTTGTCTCACTTGCGGCGATTAACAGGAACATTTCCATGTAGCCGGTTGTCCAAACAGGCTTAGGTACAGCGGACGTGTCGCGTGACTCGTCGGGATCTACCCTCGCCCTCAACCCTTATTAAGAGATTTAAATTACTTCCATAAATGTAACCCTATTATTTATTTATACTTATATTATATAATCTGAACTAATTTTAATCACGTCCATTTCTCCGAAGCAGTAAGCAGAGCCTATAATTATTGTAGTATCCGTGCAGGCTACAACACGCTTGTCACAGTTGAATTCACAAGATTTTTATAATAATCAACATACAATAACTTGCTTACAAAAAATACTAAGAAACAAATATTCGTTTTAGGCTCAGTTCGAGTATTTCGGTAAAGTAAATATTATTATGTAAAAACGACCAATATCTCTTGGTGAAGCTATAACTTACTAACATAAATTCTATGAAACCTACATAGGGTCAGCAGCCCGAGTGCCGCGCCTCTAGTGTTTCAATCGTCCATAGGCTACGTTGACCGCTTTCCATCAGGCGGGCCGTATGTTTGTCTGCCACCTCAATGGTATATAAAAACTGCATACTACCTACCTAACCACATTGTTTTTGTTTGGATATTATTAGAAGGGTTTTGTAAAGAGAAAAAATAGCAATGGGAAACAGGTATGAATTTCACGGAGACAAATAGTAATAATAAAATATGTATTATAATCATATAATATAGGCTATGATGCTTACTAAAAATAAAGCTTCCAGTACATTTTGAGTTTATTCCGAATAAAAACTAAACCAAACAGTCTCTTGAAATTCATTTTAAATTATACCGCGTGTGATATGAAAAGGCTTTTTATCCTAAAGCGATTTCATATGTAACATATTCCTATTTGAATAACAAAGTACAACAAAAGATCCTAATCGTATTTGCGTTTGCCAAGCGGTGCGATGTCGAAATATTCTGTTTGGGCACATTTCACGTGACGGCAAAACCGCTGTCTGCCACCCGATAGCCGGCGCGGGGGCGTATGATTAGAAATCAATAACTATGACTCACATTTTGGCTTAAACTTACATATTGTCCTCAATGTTATCTACTACAATACTTTTAGTACGTCGATAATCCCAATCAGTGAGGATTTTGTCATTTCCTTTTGTTGGCAACCCTTATCGCTTCGAGAATTTTTTTGCGCCCGCCCCGCTTGCGGCGTTTGGACAGTTTCAACAAATAAACATCTGTCAACGATATTTGTGGGGTTAAAATAGCACTCTCAGGTACAAAAATAGTGATATTCTAAAAATATAGTAACTGCTAAGTTATTAATAGCCAATTCGAATGTAGCTAAAATAGTTTGAGATGGGGTTAAAGTCCCAATTGACACAACGAACTCAAAAATACTCTCCTCAATTTAAACTTATGTTTACTAGATTTATTTACCTATTCTTGAACTTAATCTATAGAAAAATGAGTCTAAAATTCATTCAACAAAACAATTGAAAATCTAATTTCATTGCGCGAATCAGATGAAAATGAAATAGGTAAGCTATAAAATTGAAATATTTTCAATTGCATCGGTACAAGCAACACAAAATAAACATAGATACTACATTTTAGAAACTCCTTCCTGTTAAAGTCGGTTAACCATATAACATATTATCCCCAGCATTAGAAGTCGTGTCGTGCTGCTTTTAATTGCGCTCAATTGCTCATTACTTTCATTGACATGCTACTTAAATTAGTGAAACTCGTGTTCATGACTAAGTGTACTTTTTATTGTGCATTAACCACATTTTTAGAGTTCCGTACTTAACTAGTAACGAAGTTTATACTATCGTCATCGTCTATTTGGCAACCCACGCGCAATTTCATCATCATCCGAGCGTCTGTCCCAGTTGCGTCTTGCGAATACCGGGGTCCGCCTTCCTACTTTTTCTCCTCCAATTCGCACGGTCGTCGGCATTTCCTGTAGTGAGACCATTGGCACGTATGACAACCCACCCGCGATTTAATCATACAAATTAATTGTACATTATGTATATGAAAAAAAATAAACATTCACAATATACATAACTATGTTGTGTATCCTAAAAAAATATTCATTACTTTGTAGACGTGACTAATATGTATATCTATGCCGAGATAAATTATAGTACTCTAGTACTAAGAGTCTCTAAGATAGACTTTGGACAGATACGTCTATCTTAAAGACATTCATAGTTAAACAATAAAGGTTTCCATGTTTATTACGATAAAAAGAACTATCAAAATTGATCCTTTAGCGACGAATATGTAGATACAAAATACGAGTACATTTACGGGTACAATGTGCGAAAATAAACAGCGAATGCTGAACTAGCGAAATAATTTCACAAACGTGTGCGTTGTTCCGCATGTGCAATGCAACACTCGTGCATTCAGACCAGAGGTCATTACTGTTAGTCATTAGTCTTGGTTTGTTTACTATTTCTCGAACAAATGGGTAACACATCACAGGCTCCTTCCCATTAAACTCAGCAGCTCACTTTAAACATCATTAAAGTTTTAATATACAAAGCGCGTATGTTTGAATATTGTCTTAACGTTAGGAAGAAAACTAAATTGAACGACTGCTGCACTATTTTTTTTTTAATTATAGCGTACGGAATGCAATGTATTTAATAACCTTTTCAATTCAATTCAATTCATATTTATTTTCTAAAACCTTTAGCAGAATAACACAGTAATACCATTTTTTTTAATATTGAAATATTCAAAGAAACATAAAATTCTAATCATAAGCGTAAGTAGCATTATTTATTAATTCATACTGTTTTAAAGGAGAACGCGTGTGTGTAGTACTTCTATAGAATAAAATAAAATAAAAATGTTTTTATTTTGCATAGACCATTTTAACGGCGCTTACAAAATGTATACACAAGAACTAAAGATAATTTTAATATTTTGAAAGTCACCGCGTTCGGAACTCGCCGCCAACCTGAGAAGAAACTTAGGAACACTACTTTTCTATACGCTCAAGCGACTGGAATTTGATGTGAAGTGACAACCTGAGAAATTCACACATAGGCTACTTTTTATCCCAGGAATAGGGTACTATGGGAAATGGGTACCGGAAAACTACACCACGCAAGCGGAGCCGCGGGTCTCTTTTAGTTAAATATAATTGCACATTTATGATTAGAATTATCAGTTTTGATAACATACCTCTTACCTATACTAACATATTTTTAAGTGAATTTTGAGCTAGATCGTATTGCAATGATACAAAAACTTATTTTTTTTTAGACGAAAATTAAACGTTATAAGAGAACATTGCAAAAATATATTGATACACAGAAGATATATTGACTAAGATACAAAAATGAATGTTTAGGCGGTTCGTACACGTGAAGAGGATGAATGAAAATAGACTTACTAAGCAGATTTAAGTGACGAAAGTGAATGGCCAAACTCGTAGGGGTCGACCTCGGGGTACGTATGTCAATCATATAGTAGAGCTTTTGGATATAAGTCAAGATTACCCTTAACCGGAGAGTGTGTATGAAAACACTTATTGTATGCCAGTATCGTAGTAAGTGGAAAACCATAGTCTCTATCTACCCCGATGGGAGACAGGCACAATGATATGTATATATGAATAAGAATTCTGTAAAATTTCTTTAAACTTATAAGTATTCTATTTTTGAACAACAAAAACAGCAAAATATTTGAAATACTAAAATCATAAAAGAAACTTTATGAAGTAGTTAATCAGGGATTATTGTTTATTTAGAAATTCTGAATAGGTACGAATTTTAGGCTTTTGTTCAACTAAGACATTTGTCCTTGTATGATGCCAACTTATAATGGAAAAGTTGTCATAACTCGACTTAAAAATTAAACATAACAGTAACGCCTCGATAGATGTCTTATTCTGAATTATATGTCATTGTGAACTCGACAAGTTCATTATTTTGTTGTACATAGTATCTAATATTATGGGACGTAGCCAAATACGAAATGCCTTTTGGCTGTAGTTCATTTTTTTGTAGTGTCTTACAAAAATATTGGCTCCGAACGGAGATTTTTTGGCCTAATAAGTCATTTTCGGTCTCTTATCGTAGGCTTCTTCGCATAACTTGGCGTCACCATTAAGGCATTCTGCACGACTGCGGATCTGCAGGAAACTGCGCTTCCTACGCTGGCAATTATTACTCTCAAGAACGAGATTGCAAACTTATCAAAATAAGCGAATAGTCATTGTAAAGGATTCCTCTTACTTTTATTCAGTAGGTATCCGCACTGTGAAAAAAAATCCACAAATGAGCTAAAGGTATCTGAGATATAAAAAACAAGGTCTTGTTAGTTACACCATTTTAACTAGACAACGGGTGGGCTGGGTTTTTTTGGATTCGTCTCTATCCCGAAGAGCAAAATAAGCAGTAAAGAAAAACAATTATAAAAACATTTATTCTCTTAAGTTTTACTATGGAACTTAATAGTAAGGCGTAGCAAAGTTCGACGGGTCTTACTTTAAACTTAAACCAAACAGTTTTTGAGGGCTTACCTACCACCTGTTACGTGGGACAAAAATGCATACGGTGAAGTGTGGGCGTATAGTATGCCTCTGCCCTGCCTACTTCTTCGAGGATAAAGGCGTAACAATATGTATGTATTTATTAATTTATTACAACTTGACAAGTATATATATATAGTTGGGAAGCAATAAACAATGTGCCTGGGATTGGAGAGGAAGAACTGGCGCGCCTGTGTGCAAATGAACCGCGTCGTACGCCGAAGGACGCGACCGCATTCCGAACCACACCAGTACTAGGTAGTACTCGGCGTGGCATACATACCAATGCGTAATGTGTCTGTGTGTGTCTGCAATACATTAACGTACGCTAAAGTACATAATGTACTTTTGTACTGCACCAGCGCCGGCAATGGCATTAGTGTACCGCTAGTGTTGTGGAATGCCTTATTACGATGCAACACGTTGCATTCACAAAATTGTTTTAGAGAACTGTTATATTGTTAGCCGTATACCGCGTACACACTGCGCCGTTATATGTATAAAGGATTGTGGTATTAAAGTAATGATTACCTTATGCTTCTATTCGATTTTATCTAAGAGCAGATACCGCTATCGTGAGCAATTTTAAGAATCCTTGAATTCAAATTGTTATTGGACCTTTTGCTTTCAGAACGTACCTAACTGATACAAACTTTGTTTGTTAAGAGATTTAGGAAACTAGATCGTAAAGTATTGTTCACCCGCCTACCCCCAATTTTTAAATGTCAAAGTTATTTTTACATGAACAATCCTACTAATAATATAAACGCGAAAGTTTGTAAATATAGATTTTGTTACTCTTTCACGTAAAATCTACTGAAAGGATTTTGATGAAACTTTACAAAAATATAGATTACACATCAGAAAAACACATAGACTACTTTTTATCCCAGGAACAAGTTCCTGTGGGAAACGGGGTCAACTAGTATCCAAATAATGTAAACGTGTATCGTTAATTGGCATGCAATAATTTAAGTACGTGAAATGGCGTGTCATTTAGACATTTAATTCTGCATATGCTACATTCCGCTGTATGTGCAAAATTTAACAAACCATAATGGCAGAGCAACGTTTACGAGGTCAGCTAGTCGATTGCTTACATTCTATTATACTGATCCTATAAGGTAATTGAGATACCTACGAGTACATACTATCTAAAGTATTAATTTTCAAATCATCATTTTAAATTTCGAATTCAGACTGCAAGCCAATTTAGAGGTTACATATCAAACAACTATTTTTTATAACCCATGTAATAGAATATATTTAAACATGACTCTGAACTCTGAAATTAAACAATGATAATAATTTAGACTAGCACAAATATGACTCTACACATATGCCTACATAATCCCGACTCGCATATAGACAACAGCTGAATATCTGCAAAGCGGAAACAGTTTAATCACGCAACGTGTACGCTGGCAGGCGCTAATCTTGTGTCGCGTCGCGAGCAGCCGTCACCCAAGCGAATCGCATACAAAATACAAATATGCCACACGCCAGAGCAAAAAATACTGAATAATATCCCTTCTTAGTTGTATGAGCTTTATAAGCACACTTATAACGCACTCATATCACGCTTTGAGCATTTGCAGCTTTATAATGTAGCAGTTTTTAATTAAGCATATTATGTACTAGTTTACGCCCGCGGCTTTGCCCGCGTAGAGAATCTTTCCCATTCCCGTTTCCCACAGGAATTTGTTCCCGGGATAAAAAGTAGCCTATGTGTTATTCTGATGTATAATATATATTATTGTAAAGTTTCATTAAAATCTATTCAGTAGCTTTTACGTGAAAGAGTAACAAACATCCATACAAACTTTCGCATTTATAATATTATTAAGATTAAGATAGGTATGTGCTGTGCATACCTACCTATTATTACTAGTATTGCTATCCTTCTAATGTAAATTTGTGAAAATGTTTGTTACTAAATCCTACTGGGCTGATATAAAAGTAGAATAAGTTCCTGTGAAAAAAGGGTATGGGAAAACCTTAGCACGCGAGCGAAACCGCAGCTATTAGACAGTATTCCAATTATCTATATGATCAGTACATCGCCATCGTATCAGGTTGCTGGCATGTGCCAAGTGCGTCACAGTCAGTCAGATATCGAATGACATCACGCCGCCCGCGGCCTCTACAAAATGACCCCTGGGAAGTATATCCATCCCATTAGAGCCTAGAATTCTCAAGCAATGTGGCATGAATAAGTTTTTTTCCAACCAAACCAGTTTATAAACTCTATACTTAGAGAGCTAGTAGAAAAATTTCAAGTTTAGAACATCATTTCACACACTAAAATCTTCCCCACTCTCTTAGGCCGACAAGTTGAAATCTTTTACACCCTAGTTATGACGATATGTTACGTAGAAATATGATCATAACGTTCCATTATTTCGTTAGTATATTTAAAGTTTTACCTATAAAGATTGAGTTAAAGCAAAATACTGCTAACCAGTCAAAAATATAAAAGACTTTTTAAACACTATCTTCTGTAAAAAATCGTTTACGATCGAATGTGGTATACCTACCTACAAACATAAATAAATACTGACTCATCGTCATTAAAATATACATTTATATGACCTAAATGAAATAATATAACTATTATATATCTGACAGATAACATATAATGTAAACAATGCATGCTATTATACACGAAATAAAAGAAACACACAACATATAATGTAACTGACCTACTCAACGCAAGATAATTCAGTAAACGAAGTGAATAATGGTCGTTTTACAATTTTTGTTATTTTCAGTTCAGCGAAATAGCACTCAATCACGTTAACAATTCATGACTCAGTGACGCCTGTTCAGACATTGAACTTTCTTTGTGTAGTTATGCTTCATACCGTTCAGACAGACCACTTTTCAATCGCTTATTTTACCCAATCTCTCTTAAACGTCACTTCAATTTTTTTGGAATGTTGGAATGAAAAAGACTTAATGTAAAAACTTCCGTAGTAGGAACTGTTTTCCTCAAATTTAGACAAGATTAGATAATATAAAACTTATCATTAGAAATATTTCTCTTGGAAAATGTCTTAAAAATACCCAAACGAATAGAAAATTAAGCTGTCAATTAGTTTCTGATTCCAAATTGAATATTTTTGATGCAAACAAATTATACAAATCGAATCGGATGTTGTTAAATAAACTTTAAATAAATAAAGATCAATGACAATGACAGTTTCGATAACAAAACAATCGTATGCATGTATATAATTATCGTTGCCAATTATCAATTTAAGAATGGTATTCTGATGTCAGCTCGTCATTGCGATTTTGCAAACCGCTGTGAGATGCTTATAATCAGACGAAGGGGACGGGATTAGATGCGGTTGAGTAAGGGGCTGAAGATGTGACTCCCACTAGTTGAAATGTCGGGCGCTTCTTATTCAGTGAGCCGTTATAGCGAAGGGTTGACCTCATCTGCAAATATATAAAACACCTGCAACCTGCCAGTAATGCCAGCTAAGTCCATAACCATTTCATCGCCTGTATTTTGTTGGTTTATTATACATTTCATGGTTTCACCTCCATTTGCTAGTGTTGGTTCCTTTAATAGTAAAGATTACTTGCCAAGACTTGGCGCGCAGTACAAAAATGGCTATTGAAAGATCAATAAAATGAAGTGGACATCGGTCGTGAACTTAAAACTTTTCGTTGACTTTATTAGATTTTACACTTATTGAAGTCGAGGAGCACTTCGAGTAAGCTATTTTATAGCCTCTATATTGCCTATCGTTTAAATTTCAAACACTAAAAGTCAGTACGAACATCGTTGGTAACAAGACAGTGGCTGAATTGAGAGTCAACGTGATATCCGTGTGTAAATACATTAAACTAAAAGTGAAATCTCAATAGAGGCACTTTCACTCTTAAACACAATAAAGTCATAAAACGAAAAGAGACACTATCCCGTTTTAAATCGAATTCTATTTTGTTTCCTAGCCGTATCGAATTTATGTCCATCGACGTTTAAATGGACTATAACTTTGTTAGAAGATGGAATCGAGTATCTTCGTAGATAATATTATAGCGCTGCCCTCAAGTTGTCATTTACGCAAGGCTATCTACCCATTTATTTAGCAGTAATATAAATATTACTTTTTCGTGTTTTCTGTAAGTTTTCAGTTCATCTGCGTTGCCTTGTACTTAGTTAATAATGTTTTAATATCAACAGAGCAGAATAAATGAAATATAATGATAAAGAAAATTGGACTGTTTATTTACTAGTAAAACTGAAGTAGTTTTTTTTTATTTGTACTGCACATACGAGAATGAGCAGTTTGTTAAATGTATGAGTACAGTTTAGTTCATTACTTAATTGAAAAAAGGGTTTTTTTTTTTTGGAAACAATGTTTCAGATCTTGACTAAAGACTTGATTTCCTATCTGAAAATAAGACAAAAGTTGCACAAATTGAGGCACACAATACAAAGTTTCAATACCATGTCAGGTACAGGACAGGTTTCTTATCAAAAAAAACTACAAGACTAGTCAATGACCTCATCAGAACACCACTATGTAAAGATATACCTACTCCTTTAGTAATTCAAGCACTCATAGTGCTATAACCACAAGCGTGTCCATTCCAGATTAGAAGTGGATCTGTAGAAATGAAGGGAGTGGGGAGGCAGCAACAAGCAGGCCGGCGGGCGTCGAGACACAGCCGGCGCGACCCGCAGTCGCCATCAATCCCTCTCGACATAAAACTAAATCTTTACAGAGTTACAACAAGAAAAAGCAATAGCTCTTAACAGAAAACGATATGAACACTAACTCTAGTATCAATTCTTTACTATTCATACTACCTACATAAAATGTATTTGCCTTTCTTTAGCGGACCAGACACTATCGATGATAATAACATTACAATTTCAAGTAATATCATTACAACTGAGGTAAAATACTGTCCAATGGAACCCACCGGCATCATATTTGAGGCTCAAGCCAGCCTGAACTGCAAGTGGCAACTGCTGACAATAGAAGAGAAGAAAAAATCGAAACAAAGACCTGTACCAACCCACGTGGTATAGTAAAGTCAATCTTCCTCTCGAAATGAAATATTGGAAGAGACCTAACGTCCTTGTGTTATAAGCTGATTTTATTGATTGATCAGCACAAGTAAAAAAATGTGTGTATATTAGATTAAAATTATGTTAAGACGTACATATAAAAGGAGAAATTATAGTCACATTGATGTTATTATTCCTGACAGTGTCTGGCTCTGGAGTCTGGTCTGCATTTAATACTGAGTAGCGTAGATCCTTCTTGATTTGTTTTCTTGTTCTATTTGATATTTTAAACAAGCTTTATGACCAAGGATACTAGTTATAATAGGTACTAAATTTCACTTCAGTATATCTAAATTCAACATGATTATTGTCGTTGAAACATTGAAGTATTGTACGTCGAATAAAGTAATTGGTGGCTCACGATTAATTTTCTTGAAGCACCGGTAAGCGTGCTTTAATCCCAGCTCACCTTACTTTGATTTGCGCTTCGTGGAATGGTAAATATTGAGGTATATTTTATACAATATACAGCAAGGTATATCGTAGTATCTACATTACCTGAACAATGGTTTAAGAAGCAATAAAACGAAAACCGATTATTGATTGTTCTTATAATGAGGAAATTTTAAAAAGGGACGTCATGCAGGCAGTTTTAAAGCTATTTGCTTTAATTGTAAGGCATATACCAGTCAGAACTAATCATTCTTGTCTAATAATGAGGAACAATCTCATCGAATTAATACAAATGGTATATCGTGAGTATATCGTGAATACTTTCGAATGTGAATGTGAAAATGATATTATTTATTATGCACAGCATAATAAATAATATCTAAATATAATTGGTATATTAGAAGCGCTCGTGGCCCCGCGGTCTCAGTGTTCTGTAAACGATCACTGAGTTACGCAACTTTCACTATGGCTGGTCCTCGGATGGGTGACCACTTTGTGGCATTTACATTTGCGAGCGTTTCCGTGCTTCGGAAGGCACGTTAAGCCGTTGGTCCCGGTTGCCAGTAAAATGGCAGTCGTTAAGCCTGGTTGAATGCCTTATGGGCGGCATGAAAAATTTCAACAGCAGGTAGCCACAACCTGCGTCTGTCTATTGCAACACGGCAATGGGCTCACCACCTATTACGTGGGACAGGTAAATCCACACGGTGAAAAGTGGGCATATTATATGCCTCTGCCACCCCTTCGGGGATAAGGCGTGATGGATATTTTACTTTCGAATGTAATTATTGTTTATGACTTAAGTTTGTATAAAAATCTTTATTGGAAAATAATCGCGACAAAGTTAATGATAATAGATACTTTAGGTATATTATATCAGGAAACTTCTCTTGTAACGATATCATTATTTATTTTTTGCATATAATGCACAGCATAATAAATAATATCTAAATATAATTGGTATATTTTTGTTCTTATTTACTGGGTACTCCGATAATGAATACAAAAAATACATAAGTTCAAACTTACGCATCTTCCAAGTACCTACGTACCTACTCCACGATAAAAAATACCATCATATTTCACTGTAATTCCACGTCGTCGGCACCTCGCACACACTAAGCGGATTGCGGCTCATTGCCTTAAAGACACACTCACCTATTTTATTTCAATACCAAAAAATAGTTTTAAAAATATAATAATGCTACTTAACAAGAAAAAAAGCGACACAAAGCCGTGATCCCCGAGGCTTTCCTCGTGGGTTTTTCGAATTCCGTGACTCAAATAATTAAGTCCCTAGATGGGGGTCGTTGGGTGAAATTATACATTGTTATTGCCACTATAAATCTCATTTTGGGTGAACGTGCCCGCTCAGAATAACAAAGACATAACAAAAATTTCACATCACATCTTTGTCAAGGAGGGAATGCTTTTAATAGTTTCAAGTTCTAACAGGGCTCTTTTTTAAACGAACGCGCGACGTACATAAAGCCGTGTTTACTAGAATGTATGTATATGTATACTGAACCTTTGTAAAATCCAAAAAAAAATTATGGTGGCTGACAACTATGTACTGGTGTAGGTTTCAGTTAAAAACTGTTAATATATTATATCTGGAAGCACTTTTTAATATAGTACATACTAACATACTTAAATGCGTATAGTAGGTACTCTAGACGTTTGCGAAAGTCTACAGACGCTTCGTCATGGCTCTCGGCGCGCACTAGAGATGCCAATCTGCTATAGTCATCTGTGTCTTCATCACACATCATCTTTTTCATGATGCAACCTTATTCCTACACATTTCGTTAGCAATATTTAGGGTTATAGGTTATATTTACTTTTAAAAAAATACGCTAACGTTGCTTTTGGGCATATGATATGCATTAGGGAGGTAAAATGAAAAGGTCAGTATTAAGCTGAAAAAGGGCGAGCTCTGTTGGTTTAGATACGTCAAACAATGAATGAGGAACGATTGACAAAAATATTTATTGTGCGAAAGAAGAGGGTACAGTGTCGAGCTAGACCAGACTATTAAAACCAATATAGCAGATTCTTCAAAAATGGAAAGGTCAAAAGTACTCAGATACGTAGACGTGCATGTATGGAACGATTACGGAGGAAACGAAAGACGTGTGCATGAATCGCGATATAGTGTCGCATTTTGGTCTATAACGCGAAGTAACACCATAAAAATGTCTATATTTTGATCAGAATAAATTTAAAATAAGATCGGTGCTATCAAAATACACAAAAGGTACGCTTCCACAGTTAAGCAATTATAATTTTTAAAAAGTACTGAGCTAAATTAGAAGATTGACAAGGTAAAACAGAGCAGGCAGACATAGGTCTGCAAAACTTCTAGATTGCTCTGAAGTTGTCAATGGCAACTTTGCATAATAGTAATACTTACTTAGATTTTATTGTATAGATAGAGAAATAGTTTGGTGAGACTTAAACTTTATTTAGTTTATAATAGTGAATATTCTATAATATTACACCTTACACCACACGATGACTGGTAATACATGTGCTGCCCTGCCTATAAGATACTCTAATTCGCTTTTATGCTATCTGATTGCAATCCTAGGTATAGTACGCGCGTTTAGAACTGAGTCGACAGACCCTAAATGTCAATAGAGATAGAATATTGTGACGTATTTCACTAAGCTTCTTCATAAGGCCGCATAAAAGAAATCCAAATAGACATGGGGATGATTGAAGCCCAACGACTTAGCTCATAACGCGCTTACTTAAACAACATCTTAAATGAATCTATTTAAAGTTAGATTGATATGTTCATGTTAGGAAATATATATGTGTCCATGTTACAGAGCAGCGGCGGGTGTCGTTCAGCGAGTGGAGCAGGCGTGGGCGCCGTGACGGTCGCGAGCGGAGGCGCGTGCGCGGCGCGCATGGCGAGCGCGGGCGCGCAGTTCCGCGGCGGCGCGCAGCAGTGGGCCGCGGCTTACGCGCCGCAGCCCTGCCGCTACCCGCCGCCACAGGCGCAGCCGTATGCCACGGCTCCGAGCCCCTATACACAACACCAGGTAAGCAATAACAACCATTACATTAGTCGATAAGCAGACTGACAACCAGCGCCACATAGCGAAAAACAATCGAACTACATCGTTACTAAGAATCCTATATCGCGCTATGAGAGTTCTCGCGCTGAAGAATGATATACGTATTCGTACTATACAATAGGCGAGCATCATTAGTTGGGCCGTGATCACGTGGTCTGGGCAGTGGATCTTTCCCTTGTGTTCAAAGGACATCTCCACTCATTCTTCCACACAGACAACATTCGTTTATCTCTTAATTTCGTAATGCCGTCAAAGCCACGGCGTTTTGATTTCATATTTCTACATTCTGCCAAAAGTTTACTTGCGCTGTTGGATAGGCATCCGTATGCGCGGTTATTGAAATCGTTAGTAATAATTGAATGAGTTCTTGTACTATGAAGCGCTCGTGGCCCCGCGGTCTCAGTGTTCGGTAAACGATCACTGAGGTACGCAACTTTCACTATGGCTGGTCGTCGGATGGGTGACCACTTTGTGGCATTTACATTTGCGAGCGTTTCCGTGCTTCGGAAGGCACGTTAAGCCGTTGGTCCCGGTTGCCAGTAAAATGGCAGTCGTTAAGCCTGGTTGAAAGCCTTATAGGCGGCTTAAAAAATTTCAACAGCAGGTAGCCACCACCTGCGTCTGTCTATTTCAACACGGCAATGGGCTCACCACCTATTACGTGGGACAGGAATCCACACGGTGAAAAGTGGGCATATAATATGCCTCTGCCACCCCTTCGGGGATAAGGCGTGATGGATATTTATTTATTTATTTTTATTTTATGTAATGTCAATAAAAAGGTCGCGGACGTAATAAAATTAGATGATAAATGAATTGTAAAGATTTTTGTAAGTGAACAGAACGTAGAATTTATGCTTTTGCTCCGATACTCCGATCAATACATTTCTTGTTATATTTTTTTTAGAATATCAATGTCCATTGCAACCATCAATATTTGCAGCCAACTGGTTGAGTTTGCCGTCTAATTGCTTGTACTAGCCGTTTCATTGAATAATGCCTTTCAAGTATACGCCTAGTTTTTAAGTTGAATCACTAAAGCGTTGAAAACATTTAACATACAGATTGCTTATGAGCTGCTGTTGGAATTAATAATTTTACCACCTCCGCATAATGATAAGTGATTTGTTACTTATTTCGTTCAAATGTTTGCTCCTTAGTAATAATACAAGAATAAACATCAATAAACAGTATCAAATTCTATATAATATATAGTTACTAACTTAATGCTTCCTATTGCATTTGCACATTAATTAGTTGATATGTGGACTCAGTTCAGGTGTATTTCAATGGGAAGATCAATCCAATAAGGCTATTTTAACCCCTATAATGCAATATTAACAACGAGTCGAATAATACTATATTACGAGTACTACAGTACGATTCAGAAAAAATAATATTTTAGAAAAAGCGAATGTATGCTATACAGAGCAGAGTAGAATAATTAGATCCGTGCGAGATTGAGTTTCACAAAATTATGAAGTTTCTGTGAAGTTAATTCCAGTCACATTAGCTTTTAGTTTAATACCCTTTAAGTTTGACTAAACCAATTTGGTATCATGCCTGCTTTAATTATGACCAGACAGTTTTATTGAAGATCAATGTGAAGAGCTGTTATAGAACACATCACAACACATTATGTTTCTGACGTGTTAGAATTTTCTACATTTTTCTTTGACAAGTGGTTACATTTGCTTAATTATCTTTGGTTTTTATTGCGCCAGTGTCGTTAATTTTATTAGCAACATTTTTGTCGAATTTTAGACTAGTTTGATCATCAGATCAGATCAGATCTCTACACTTTAATGCGATGCAATTTTTTCTAATTGACTATCGGCTTGTCACAGTTTTCATTTTTCACATTATCGCAATAATGAAGCAAACATAACAATATATTTTAAGATAATGTCAAAGTGTTTTTCTTTTTCTATATTATTTTTTCTTCGATTTTTTCGTATTTAAAAATAATCTATTTTAGTAAATACACTAATCTAAATAAGTTCATCTAAAGTGAACATTGACAGTAAATAACAGATCATTTTCCGAACGCCATCTTTATGCATGTTCTAATGAAGTGTGTTTAACTTTATGATCGGCTTTACGACCGCCGCGCCTGTTGGTTCCGTTGATTGCCGGACCACGACTGTTTCCTTAGCATTGTGAAACATTGCTTTCAAACAACTCAGTGTAATAACTAATAAATTACGGTTAACAATGTTTGGTTATGCTTCCTTGTTAACATGTTCAATAACTTTATCACAAACATTGAATTTATGTTATAAACAACGTTAAGATTTATCTAGTTGACAAGTGGCCTTAATTTCTATACGTTACCCTTAATCTGAAGTGGATAATTAACTATGAAGTCAGCTCGTTGACATTGCTTCATCAATTTCTTCGCCTTCATGACAGTTCTAGCGAGGCATGCTTAGCACTTAAACAATATTACATGATTAATGTCTTCTCCGAGCACTTAAAACAACACCACCAAATCGTGATATGCATAAAACTAGCTAATTTACTAGTTACTGCACTTTATCGTAGCGGTTGGCTTGTTCACGCTATATCTATGGTATGTTTAAGATGATTTAATTTCCCATAACTTCTACACTACACCGACTTTCGTACTTACCGCTCAACCGGCTTCGATAAAAAGTTTCAATTCAATTTTAACTTTAAGTAATACACGTAACTTCATTGAGGCACTTTTTCAAATCTCAACTAGTTTATCATTAAGGTTATGTTTTAATTGTTGAAAATTTAAAATTAGTTAAAGAAATAATAGATATCTTTCGAGAACCCTAAACGAAGATCAATAAAGAGACTGTTATCGTAATGCAAGTCAAAATGATGTGTCCGTACTCGAAAATTGAATCTTTCCTTAGTGGGATTTATTTTTCGAACCTTCAAACGAAAGTTTCCAAAGATAAATTCTGCAATAAATCACTTGAAAAAAATATTCTGTCGTATGGTGTTTTTTTATAACACTTTCAGCACGCTTTCCTGTACCTGCAGATTTAAATTGTGTATTAAACGATAAAGCAATTTGAGTCTTTTTAAACCTTTGTGAGCTAATCAGTTTTTGCATGAACTTTGTCATAACACTTTACAAAGTCTCAGTCGAGTGTTTACGACGCAGATATAAACCAGATGTTGCACAAAGAGCGTGTTAGTTGCACCTCTCCACCCACCCTCCACAGGAATCTCGTAAAAGGAATTTCTCGCGCCCTTATCGCTTTTCGAAATAAAATGTAGCTCCCTGCGCGTCGTACGTGTTTTATTACAACGCGTCTACTTCAGGATTTATCTCATGGTTGTCGTGCCGTTAGTGAACTCCTTTTTTGTACATATTGGAAAACATTTGAAAAAGAACTTCGCTTATAGGATTTGCTCTGCTCATTTACGTTTTTCTTGAGTAATTTTGCGTTGAACAAGAATAACTTATTTTTTTATTTATTAAGAATAACACGTTTTGTTTATCAGTTTTCGTATTTTAGGGGGTTTTATAACTTTCTTCTCTTGAATTGAATATTGGAAAAAATATTGGTACCAATAGGTACATATTTAATACACAATACGAATGATATTCTTCTATTGAAATCTTGTGTTACCTTTTATAAATGAAATCAATAATTTAAAAACGCATCTTTTAATTACTGTGTTGATGATAGAATTTTTATCGTTTTCAAGCATCGCTTGTGTATACTAGGTACTTGTATATACTTGATAAAGACTTACAACCTTAGTTCATCTATTATTATTCAGTTTCATTGTGCCATTCCATTTAAATTTGCATTGCTATGAATAGTGACAAAGAACTTTAAATGCAATACCTGCTGGTTAGACTGTTGAGGTGTTATTAGCAACGCATCACACACAATACACAACAGATGTTGTGTATTGTGATTTTCTATTCCATTCTCTAATGGAATTTTGGCAACCGAAACTTTGTTTTTAACAAAGTCTTTTTGTTATTTTTTGGTAGAGAGGATTAAAAAGTATAAAAGACTGTTCTTACATGTTATCTCCTTACTGATAGTTACAAATATGCTGCTACTAAACTGATACTAAATAGAAGATAGTCTATATTTCTTACATTTTATTTCATTACTATCAGTAATTAGATAAAGTAGTACTTATCGTTTTTATTAATCCTTGAACATGTCGACAAAAACAGGCATTGTCTGTGGCGTAGCAAAGTTCACTTTCAAAGTATACACATCTAACAAGAGACAATACGTTACCATACTCAGTAATGTGACTATATTATATTCTAAATTCTCTATAAAAAACAAAGTACGGTTAACAAAATAGCTATTTTATTTCGCTAATACATTTTTGCCAATAACTTCTAGGATTTCCATAAAGATAGTGTTATTTTTTGGCAAATTCCGAATTCTATTTACTGTTAGTTATGAGAAGTGTATATTTATTTGGACTTTACCTAATTTGCATCAGTAGACATGTACTAACCTACAAGTCAGTATGATAATAGGCAAACATAATTTTTTATTTGATTTCCTCGAAACCAAATACAAAACTAAGGTACAAAAAACCACCTTAGATAATATATCTACAGTCTTAAAACTTGTATAGTAATCACATTTTATTCTATTTTTTAACGAATCCCGGCTTTGATAGGAGTTCCCAGTCGCCAGCGTGTAGTCGTAACATATATCTATGACTGGCTGATTAATGATCGGAATATGTCAGCTGTCGAGGCTGTCACAACTCCGAAGCTTGTTAGATTCATCGCGCCCCTGCCCAAAAATGGCAGCCCTAAATAGAGGTTACGTTTTTTACTAAAGGACCCAACGTTTTTATCGTTAGTCGTGACAGAAGTGTCTCCTCTCTAATACTCTAATGCGTTTTACGTTTGAGAATAGTCTAATCCGTTTTAATGGAACTGTAGCGATACAAATCGTATACAATTCTGATAAAACTTTCTCAAAAAATTATCATCTTCTAGATTTTTCCCGACTTTTTTCAAACGTCTATTACTATAGACGTTTGAGAAATTTTTTTGAGAAAGTTTTCTATTACTATAGACGTTTGAAAAAAGTCGGGAAAAATCTAGAAGATGATAATTTTTTGAGCAAGTTTTATCAGAATTGTATACGATTTGTATCGCTACAGTTCTATTAGAACGGATTAGACTATTCTCAAACGTAAAACGCATTAGAACCCCATACCTGGGGTTCTTCAAAAGGGTCCTTAAAGGATTTTGCCAGGTCGGAAACCCAAGTGTAACGACACAACTGGTGTACAAACCATAGTTTATAACCATAGTTTACCAGTGGTGGAACGCTAATCAAGAACTATGTTATTATAAAAGACAGGGTGGGAGACCTGTAAACAAACCGTGGTTCAGAGCTGACGGTTCCATTGATGGGTTCAATAGGATTCTCAAGATTTAAAATTGATATAGGAAAACTAAATTAAATTTAGATTTGAAATCAAAACCATCGGAATTAGTAGATCCTACTAATTCCGATGGTTCCATTTAGATGGTAGTAGTAGTAAGTAGTCAAAATCAGAATTTTTACAAGTACAGATCCGAACTCGTGGTTCTATTGTCAAAACCTTATAAGTAAAAATGTATCAAATTAAAGTACCTATAGGTAATTCGATCAGACTGTTTGAACGAACAAATAACTCGAAAATAAATGAACAATACTCATAAATGCATGTTCCGCCTATTTTGAACAATGGAGACATGAGTACTGTCAAAATCCTGATGGACCCATTCTCGCAATAATGGAGACAAAAGGATTAAAAAATCCCGTTGGACCCATCCACCAATGAAAGGAAGGAAGGAACTTGCCAATGGAAGCAACAGTCCTAAACCGTTTCGCCGATGCTGACTCGCTGGATACGGCTAAATGCAGTTGTATAGTGATTTACCACCATGGGGATTCCACGCTGCCCTCTCAGTATTTTCAATCAATCAATTAATTATTTGCAATTAATTAATTAATCTCGCAATTGTTGTACCAAAAAAATATGGATGTAATATAAGGACGAATCTGAAATAAATGATTATTTTTATATTATCTTCATAAATTTTGATATATGCGGCTGCTGATAATCATTAAATTTAAAATACAATAGCGTATTCAGTGAAAACTTATTTTAATATATTTGGGATTCGAATGAGCTCCTTTGCCTGTGTCATCTGCAATTATTTAAATAAATTCTCCGTCGCTTCCACAGTAAGCTCGCATGTAAATAAAATAATTGACGTTCTTTCTATGTACTGGTATATATAAACGCGAAAGTGTGTAAGAATGTATGGATGTAGGTTTGTTACTTTTTCAAGCAAAACTACTTAATGGATTTTGATGAAACTGAAACTTTACAATATTATATAACTTGCACATCAGAATAACACATAAGCTACTATTTTTTATCCTGCGATCAATTTCCTGTGGGAAACTGGAACGGGAAAACTTTCCAACGCTAGCGAAGCCTTCGACGTCAACTAGTATTGGATATTAAATCTGATCTGACAAATTGTAGAATAGAATAGAATCGAATAAATTTAATTGCACATCAATATAAAAAAGAAAACAAAAAATTGGTATCTTGATTATAGCAATTTCTTGATTCCCATTTGGTATTAAAGTCGTCTAGCCCTCAGACCGCCTCCTAACGGTTAATTTACACATTCACACTCAAGATTATGCTAATATATTTAAATATATTCGCAACGGGAACTTTTTTTGTAAATGAAATTACCACATTTATTTTCGAAGGTTTCGCTGCGGTATAAGAATTTATTTTCAGTAGATCCTTTTTCAATGTCGAATAAGGTTATGGAAATGGGACTGCCACGGTGGGGTAAGTGGTAGTGTATACAACATGCAACTACTGCGCCGAGGTCTTGGGTTCGATTTCCAGGTCGGAACAAATATTTGTGTGATCCATAAATCTCGGTTTCGGTGTTTGGTTGTTTCCTATGTATAATTTGTCTGTATTTAGAAATATATAAGTAAGTTTATCAGGTATCTAGATCAGATTATATACAATCAGATTATATTAGCCTACTTTTGGCAAGATGGCGCAGTGTAAAAACATGTCCCCACAATAAAATTCATTTATCTATTAGTTCTCCAAAAAAAAACTACGTCTATTTTGAATACTATGCTAAGTGATCTATTTATTACTTTTAAAGGGAAAACGTAGTAGATGAAACTAAATTGAAGTCTTTACAATATTTAAATCCAGCATACATTTTGCTATTATCGAGTCCTGTAATGTACATGTGTTGATTTTGTGAGTTTAATAGTTTATTTCGGTACAATGGGGTGGATTCTGTCCCACGTGTACAACTCTCTTGCAACTCGGGGTGAACGTATAAATAAACAAGGCTTGCTGATATCTGTCATCCATGGAATTAGATTTATTTCCAGCGGAAGGTAAAGGACCCTAGCCCTCGTTTACGGTTGTCGCTGAAGCATATTGTCGTACTCTATTGATGTATATTTTCCTGTGTAGTAAACGTGGTTTATCTGATATCAATAAATATTGTGGGACATTGTTTTACACAGCGCCATCTAGACCAAAGTAAGCTAAAAGCTTGTGATATATATACATAGACAACTGATTATCATACTGATATATTTCTAAATATATACATATAATACATTGGAAACACCCAAACATACATGTGTGCTCTTCTAAATATATAAAAGAAAGTCGTGTTAGTTACACTATTTATTACTCAACAAAGGCAAACTCAAAATTGGTCGGGAGGTAGCTTAGAGCCAGGAGACAGACATACTTTTTAACCCGGGAACAAGTTCCTGTGGGAAACGGGAACGGGATTTGATCATTTGCATATATTGTAAAGTTCGCTCGTATGTCTGAAAGTTTCTCATTCATAGTCAATTTGATCCGATTCTGGTTAATCTTTCAATTTTACGTGTAAATTTACATTAAATTGTCGTTGGTATTTTTAGGATTGTTGTTTTTAAATAATTTAATATGATTATTTTGTACATATTCAACGTTCGGAACTCTCCATGGGAGATTGCCACGCATTTAGGTACCTACTCTTCATTTATTTTACTCATTTTTGTTTTAAATATCCCAATACACCGTCGGGCGATGCCGAACCGTATACTTAATCATGTTAACATTATGTACGTATCATTTATTCTGTTTCACCATGGAGAGCACACTTGGTTCGAAAAATTCGATTTACATTGAATGAAAATGCCACGCAATAACGGATAATTTTTCATGTAGGGTGCGTGTTTTTGGGCAAAATATGATAATTATGACCGTCCACAGCATCGGGTAGGTGGTCCGCTACCAATATTTAAATTCTGTCCGCTCCATACTGCCTACTCGATGCTGTCAGCTCTTTTTTTGGAATTCTTATCAATCCAAATTACCATTTTTGTTCTGTGATCTAACATAAATTAGATTATATAACAATTCTGTGATGTCTAAAAATATGTATCAACTTTGTCAGACATCACAAAATAAGATGATAAATAAACGAATAGGAACTTCGCCAAATGTCTACTTGTCGTCAGAACTGAATGTTCACCCGATCATTATTTTTTGAGCCGATACTGTTTCTGCCATATTTGTACGATATTCTAGCTAGATATATCCATCAAATAACATTTACTTAACAACCTGATCCAATCTTCTAGAGTGGTACACTTTATAATCTTTACGAATCTCTTTGAAATCTCAAAATCTCAAATCTCATCTCAAATACTTTCTCTATGAAAGTATTTGAGATGAGACGATCTTTGTTCAATATTCTGACCACTGCGTTCTTCATGACCTCTATTAAATGAACCATCGTTGTTAGACACTCGATAAAATGTATTTGATCTTAATGCTATTCCCTATTCTCTATTACAAAGGTAATGTTGTACTCGAAAGTAAAAAAAATATATAAGAATGCTGATGACAATATCGCATTCTAAATACCAGTCATCAGGTGGACAGTCCCGCCAATGGTAAACGAATTGATCGATTTCCTGATTGAATCTACGATAAAACAAATGGAGTGCTCAATTTAAATAGATTGAATGGGATTTATATTTCATTTCATGAGCTTCGGCGTGAATTTTTCGGAATCCACTCTGTGAATTTGTCGACCGACTACCGAACGGGTGATTTTAATAATAAGACTGGAATTTCTCTATTAATAGCATTTCATGATATTAATATAACATATAATGTGAAATTCGAATGCAATAGGTACATGCAGTAGAGAGTAGAGTATTTAGTTCCGTTTCTGTGATCGTCGACCATGTGACGTCAGGCGAGGACGCACGCGCTGCGCTATCGAGCCGGGACCAACTGTTGAGTGTATCTCCCACCCTCTACGCCATGCCTTTGAAAGATTCCGCCACCCCTCGCTCCCATCCTACGCCACAGCGCCACGAGTGACGTCATCGCCACAGTCATATGCTGTCGGTTTATGCGTCGTAGTCGTATCATTAAATTTTACTGTTAACAGTATTAAAAATCGCATGTTATATGCTCCGATGAGTACAGAATACGGTATAAAAACACTTTTAAGGAATTAGTTGAAGTTTTTTTTCTAAAAAATGCTTTTATAATCGGAATATGGTAAAAAGGTTGAGATATTGTCATTTGTGTTGGTGGTAAATAAATGTCATAACGTATTTTAGAAAAGTGCTAACTTTACATGGTTTAGAGTTTTATAGTAACAAGGAACCCTTATAGTTGCCATATTAGTCCGTCCGCACTCACGCTTCGAGACATTTTGACACAATTTGACAGGCTTAACTATCAATTTTGGTAAAAAAGAATCATAGTTTTTTTGTATTTTCCCTACACAAAGGGTAAAGCGTAGGTGCTATTTTCTTTTTCTCATTTACCAGATAGTGGTGGGTATATTGGATGTCTATTAAAAAAGTTTGCTTAACCATTTTAACATTAAAAGATCATGTACAAATTTTTTTTTGATGTGTTATATATAGTCTCACATTTTTTGTCAGAATCAATTGTTTACTTAAACAGTTGTATCTGAAAAAAAATTCACAGTATTAGGTAGGGCAAGCTATATAACGAATTTAAAAGAAAATTACCAATAAATAGGCTATACAAGTTTTAGTAAAAGTACAAATTTCATATAATGTAGCAGCTACGGAATTGCATATTGTGCATGGCCTGACACGCCCTTGGCCGATTTTCCATTGATAAAATCGGTTTATCCAAAGAAAAAATCTATTCAACCGAACTAATAATAAGAATTTTACGAACCAAGCACGCAAGGCAGTACTTAATGCAAAGAAATTTCTCAAATAAAGTACCATTGTATTTAGTTATATATAACAAATGCAATCACGCTTACCCCAAAGGGGAAGGCAGAGGTGAATGACACATCCTCGATTTACTAGTACGTAGTTTTGTTGGTCTCAGGTATTGCCGTCATGCTGCAATTGACGTCACCGGGCATTATGTACCTACCTACACCTACAGGAGAAACTATAACCATTCTGTATTTCGAACCAAATTGTATTAACCTATGTAAAATTTTAAAAATCTGTCTGGCAATTCACATATACAGATAAATAAAATTGAAGTGTCTGTTGGTAATTGGAAATTAACAGCAATTCAATAAATTCACAGGAAAGTATACATTATATGGTACCTATTTCAATAAAAAGCAATTATTTTTTGTCTGTCTGTCTGCTTGTTCCGGATAATCTCTGAAACTGCTGGACCGATTTTAACGGGACTTTCACAGGCAGATAGCTGCTGGTACAAGGAGTAACGTAGTCTACATTTTATCCCCATATACCCACGGGCATAACGCGGGTGAAATACCTATTATACGAATTACGATACGACCATCCGTTCTCTTAAATCTATTAAGTAGAACTATAGAACTAAGTTGAAAACCTAATTTTGAAGTCAACAGGAAAAATACGAAGTTATTTTAAACCAATGACATTTCCATTAAAAATACACTACCTAAACAAGAATAGAAAATTATGCTATTGATGTTTATATCAGTTTTACGACTTTTAGGATGTTTGTGGGTCAGATGATGCTATCTACCTATATAGACTGGCAAGATTAACTTTTTTCATTACTCTAAAGTGCATGTTCCGTTTATGGAAACCATTGCTATGTTCTAATTATGCACTTGATTCTAAATTTTAAATATATATATTTATAAAAAACAGCCGATGGTCTCGGTTTCCAGTAACATGGCTGTCGATAAGCCTAGTTGAAGGACTTATGGGCAGCATGAAAATTGTCAGTGTCAGGTCGCCACAACCTTCGCCTGTCCATTACTACAGGCAATGGGCTGTTAAACCCTGTTACAGGGTCAAAAATACATACGTTGAAATGTGAGCTTATATAAGTATCTACTAACCCTTCCTTCTACCTTCTTCGCCTAAATAATAAATATTGATAGTAAAGCGTGCTAAAGAGCTATTAAGTGCATATTAATTGCTGTGTCTTCGTTTGATTTTACAAATTATGGTCATAATAGTTGACTAATTTAGATAATTCATATTCTGGCAGTTTTACTTACTTTTTGATAGATTTATAATGCAGTTTTACATACTTTTTGATAGATTTATAAACCAGTTTTACTTAGGTACTTTTTAATAGATTTATAATGCACATAAAGATATAAGTATTTTAAAGCGTGCTAAAGTTATTAAGTACCTATTAATTGCAGTCCCTTTTTCGGATTAAACAAATTATGGTCATAAAAGTTGATTGATTTAGATAATTCATTGAATGTGTGCTTTTTATTAGGCATGTTCTGGCAGCTTTACTTACTTTTTGTTAGTTTTCTAATATAACTCGGTAATAGACTCGGTGAAATTGAATACGTTACATTCTTTTTTAACTTGCTCCTTACCAGTTGCTTCCAAACTCAAAATGAATTTGGAACCCTGGATCCATTTATATTAGCTGTTAGAAGCAGCTATGATTTGTCTTTTTTTGCATAGTGAGAAGCGACTGCCGTTTGACCTATCAATCCTTGTAAGGACGCTTACACTAGAACTTTGTCAGTTGGTAGCTTTAAATATCGTAGATAAATATTGTTGGGTCAACTCACACAACGCCATCTGATTCCAAACTAAGCAGACTCCCACCGCGCCACAGAGGCAGACGATCAGTCACCCTTATTTCATTTCAAGTATTAGGTATAGGTCCACACGTTACTATAAGTATAAGTAAGTATTTACAACAAGAATTGTTAATACACAACCCCAAACTTTGCCATAATGAACAGGCACTTACTTCGAAACTTCGACCAAGTTTCCGTACGAGGTGATTGCATGTCATGAACTGCCATTCCGTTTTCATTTTGCCACTTCCACCTTTCATATTTTGAGACACGTTGACACCTGTCGAAGCTAAGCCAGACTGATTGGAACATCTTTCCTGCTAGGATTACTTCACATTACGTAAATTTGAAATTCTGTCAGAATATTTTATTAAAAACATGATTTTTTAATAAGTTGAAGGTTCAAATTTAAAACAGAGCCTATTTATAGATTCTAGATTCTCCAGGATTAATGAATCGGATTTATCCTTAGAGTTATTATTATTATTCCTTCCTCACTGGATTTTACGACAAGACTACCTACGGAAAGTCAATACTTTCCGGCGTCTTCTGGAATGGCAATAACGTGTCTTACAGTTACTATAACATATCCTGTAGATGCCAATGTTAATACTTTGCCTAAAATATTATTCCTCGGCGGTAGGCAGATTGTTTAGTGGAAATTGAAGTCGAGCAAACAAAGATTTTGTAATTTGTTTAGACCTTTAAAGGACTTGCACAAAAATAATTTGAATTTACTAAACACTGGACAAATTTTATGAGCGAAGTGGGCGGCAAGAGATGCGGTCGGATCGTTCGCTCGGCGGTGCCGGCGTCCTCAACAAGAAAAAAAAAACACTAGACAAGGGCGATATTCCATTAGCATATCAGAAACCAATATTTTTTCCACATTTATAATTTATTATTAATTTATCCTAAACATTTCAAAACGTTTTCTTAACTAACTATTTCCACGCTTTATCCCTAACGGGGTAGCGTATCGGCTTCGCGATTTATGCACACCTACTTCTTTCGCTTCCTGCAGATTCATAAATCGCTTTAAACTTGCACGTCTGGGTTTTGCTAAGTTTTCTTAAAATGTTGCATAATATGCAAAATGTACTGATTTACCAGACCCGCGTCTCTCTTCTAATTTATCCGTGATCCATTTTAATTTCATGGTGATGTAGCAGTGTTTTTGTAATTTTTCGATCTATCTTTAATATTTAAAAATCAGTTAACCAAGCCATTCGATCAACCATTTTCAATAAGATTTTTTTTCTAAAAGTAAGAACTGTAAACAAATACACGTAAACCTATAAGAAAAATATGTTTTTAATAAAATTTTACTGCATTTTTAATATTATTTTACCACTTTATAACTCGATCGATATAAGAAAAAAAAAGTGTGTGTGTGTACTTAAGTGCACGCGTTAGAAGAGATATTTCTTTTTTTATTATAGCCATTTTCAGGGTGTTTGAAAACTTCTTTGTATGTAGTTATAAGCTGTCATGGAAACACTTATCAGCTAACTCAGGGTGTCGGATTTTCGTGACGGTTTACTCTCATCATTTTCTTCCTAACGCGCCAAAAGAGGTATAACTTCAATACGAAAGGCTGTAGACATAAATGGATTAATGGTATCAATCGATTATGGATTGTCTAGAACGTAGACATGTGGCCTTGTATTACATACATATTGTCACGTCTTTATCTCCGAAGGTATAGGCATAATATACAGCCGTATTTCACGTGCCGTGTAACAATTATTATTTTGTTTAACGACTAGAGTAAGTAGTATAAACAGTTTTGTGATTTATTTTGTATATCTTAATATCTACGTACATAGGCACTCCTCCATACCCTGTTAATAGGTTCCTATATCTCACTAGGCCGCCACCATTCTTCCACACATGACAAAACCTTCAATCACGCCTATATCCTTGGTAGGCTGAGGTGAATTTCAAACCCACATTTTGTAGTTTTGTTGGTTCAAGTATACCATAGCGCTATTAACAAAAAAAAGTATAAATATTCTGTAATCCTCACCAAAATTGGAGGAGCAAATGCAGATGTTACTCAATTACAAGTATAATATTTGGAGTTCAAGCACCGGATAATATAGAAATATATTATATAAAAAATATAATATAAAACGATAATACCAAGGTATTAGTATCCGTATCCAAAATATATCAATACTTTTGCTGGTACGGAACGTTCAAATAAACGCTGTAAGTAAATCTCAGTCAATCACGGCATTTTCCCACCAACCATTAATGAGTGTAACAAAACTTTGGGTAACCCTCGAGTGTACAGACGGGACCTCACTTAATTATCCATCCAAAGAGTAGATAATAAAGTTAAATTGGGTAAATTGCAGGTGGCCAACATTATATTAAGGGTTAGATTGCGTAGTTTTACTTGCAGTGTACTTTTTTTTTATGACATTTTAAATGTTGTTTCGGAAACTTGTTAATTACATTCTTATACCATTTGAAGACACCATATTTTTTATCGTCTTATCGGAAGTCTCTCAGAATACACTATTCCGAGAGACTTCCAAAATCTACTTGGATCTTGGATTTGGAGCCTGGGATTGACCGATATTTGGCTGCTAGTATCGTTTGGCTTAATGGCTTAATTCGTTTGGCCCATTTCTATCTGGCTGGCAGAGACGTCCACCCAATTAGAAGAAACTTACAATTTCATAGTAATTATAGGTATTTACAATTCAGAATTCTTGGAGTCAAATGGAATTGGGGGAAGCGTATGTGTTTTAAATGAACTTTCGAAATTATTTTAAAAGGCAATTATTATGATGACTCCACAATAATAAATTTTGGAAAATTTTCACGAGGTCAAGAGAGATTTAAACCGATACAGTAGGCAGGTAGTTGGCATCTATGTCGACGCGTCGCCCTAGACTAGACGTACAGGATGGTATATTTCATTAGGTTTGGGCGTGGTTTGCATAGATAATACAACCTTAGGTTTATTATCTGTGGTGAGTTAGCGGACTAAAATGGTTCCCCCAGATTTTGAAAAGACACGAGTTCAAATACTGCTCGACTAGGTAATTTTATTTTTCAAATTAAATTATACTACTACTATTGCAATATTAGAGTTACAAATAAATTATGTGGTAACATCATCCAGACAAAAAAGTTTATTTTATATACCTAGACTTTCATGTATGAAACGATTAATGAATCTGTGGGAAGCGAAGGTAATATGCATGGATCGCGAAACGATCTGTTCTCTAGCTGTCTACCCGTCAGTGATACAGCGTCAAGATAGTAGGTTCACACTAATTTCCTAATGTGTTTCCTGCTGGCGTGTGTATTCGCCGCGGTGGCTGTTTAGACAGTTAGCACAAATTGGTCCAATTACCCCCATCTGTTACCCAAGATACCAATTGAATTACGAATCCAACTTCGGTCACAAAAATCTTATCTTTGTCTTTTAAGCCAGTACTTTTACAACTGTTCGTTCGTCATAATTTTCTTTTTAGAAAATGTTGCGTTTTGATAAAACTATCTTAACACTCGCTGCCAACCCTTCATCAATTCTTTCTAGTGAATGCCAGCATTTTAAAAAGTTGCTATTGCTTGTATCTGATCGATAGGTGGGTTACGATAGCCTTTTAGTTAGCAGAGGTAAGTAGGTATGCCTACGAAAAAAACTGGTCTAGCAATCAAGCCTT
The DNA here is from genome assembly GCA_948477245.1 of Thumatha senex. Taxonomy (NCBI): domain Eukaryota; kingdom Metazoa; phylum Arthropoda; class Insecta; order Lepidoptera; family Erebidae; genus Thumatha; species Thumatha senex. Next base: position 14,969,270 of record OX419735.1, read on the forward strand.
ATTTCTATCAAAATATCATTAAAATCGTTATAGGCATTTAAATTTCACAATATACCTATTGTGCAAGGCTTTTATTATTACCTCAATAAACTATGTAAATTATAAATCTGCTCGGAAAATTCTATTTAATTTTGGAGTTCACAGTTTCCTTTTTAGGGTTCCGTACGTCAAAAGGAAATGAACTGAACCTTGTAGGATCACTTTGATGTCCACCAAGATGTCCCTCCGTCAAGACCCTTCATCTCCGAAACGCGTAGAGGTATCGAGTTGCAATTAAAACCATATACTCAGACAGTACCTTGAAGCTATGAATAATAACTGCAAAGTTAAGGTATAAAAAGATACGGCCTTTTATGCCGCAATAATTCAAATTTCGACCTTTCAAATATTCATAGGGTATTTCCCGTAGATCTGGAACTATGAAATTTGGCAACTAATAACGATGTCGAACTTATCTTCTAGTTTAGGAAAAATCTGTAATGTATATATTTCTAGTTAAGTTATAAAAAATATTATGTTTATTTCAAGATTTTACACATTTCTACGGAACCCTTGCTGGGAGAGTCTCACTCCGTCCTTGTCCGGTTATTTTTTGTAATCTATTTAGCTATATGAGTCTATATGACAATCGATTGACATTGAATTCGGAATATCTAAACTTTGACTGAAAACTGTAACTAAAACTGAGCAACGTAAAAAAACTGCTGGCAAAAGCCTAGTGTACAATATAGATAGTAAGTTGGTGGGTGAGCTCGTGGAAATGTTTTATGAACATAACGCGTGACGTCATGTGATGTACGCCAACTTTATGGCGGGCGGCATGAAGGCGTGATGAGCCGTTTACGTCAACGCTACATAGTTCGTAAGATTAATGTGTTAATTAAATGCAAATAACATACCATACAGAGACTGATACTGTTATTTGATCAACATACTACATATATCTATTGTTTAGGTTTCGATAATATAGAAATGACTGTTATCTTAACTGAAAATCCAAGCCGATTTTGCCTTAGGGCAGTTTCAAAGGTTCAAATTTCAGTAAATGCCATCAATCAATTACAAAGTCCACATTTTTCTTTCGTCTTTTCATATTTTTTTTTAATATTATTCGTCAATCGTTAATCACTTAAGAAAAAAAAAATTATTAAAATGATTTTTGCATAGACTATTTTAACGGCGCTTACTAAATGTCATACAGTAGAACTACCTACTTAGCTTAGCTACAGAGCTAAGCTAAAAGAAAATGCGGACTTTCTGTCTACAGAGACAGAAAGTCCGCATTTTCTTTCGTCTTTTCATGTTTATCTCGCCATAATGACGCCGCCCACCTAATAGAAAGCCGTGGCGACATCTAGCTATTTCAGAGTCGCCCCCACAGTCCACAAGACTATTGACATTATCTCTGAACTTAATTAGCTGAAGTATAAGAAGTGGCGAAGAAGAGCGAAAAAGATACAGTACACTTTATGTATAAAAGGGACATAGCTCTGTCTATCCGCAATCGCTCGTCACTTGGAAACGCTGAAAAATCAAAACTAAGTACATTTGTATCATTTAAGTAGCTGAAGTATAAGAAGTGACAAAGAAGAGCGAAAAAGATACAGTACACTTTATCTATAAAAGGGACATGGTTGTGTCTATCCGCAATCGCTCGTCACTTTAACGCCTAAAATCAAACCGACATTAGTATCATTTTATTTTGAGTGTATGTTTTGGAGCCTCGTCCTTAAGACAGCAGGCGAAAGTACTCCTGTAGGTGTTTCGTGAGAACTGTTTAAATGGAATAAATCTATATTATACGGGTGAATTGTTACTTAGATTATAGAGTTCGGCAGGGCGTTATTGATTCCTGGCTCTGTTATCATTTGAAATTAAACATAATCCCGACTAATAATAAATATGCCAAGTCAAAATCACGTTCCTAAAATCTTGAGATATCAAATTGCTAATTATCTCGACAAATTAATTCACTAATCACGTTGAGAATAATAAGATTAAAGAAAAAGCAGGGACAATTTATGGAAATCGAATTGAAACTTTGGAAGTTCGGTATATGATTGAAATGCGAGATATAAAAAGAATCATTAGTGGAGATGTTGAGAATGTCTAATTTCGTAATAATACCAATAGTATAAGACAGACTACCTTCTAACTGTCTGCGGCCTAAATTTTATCTATTAAAGGTACTAAGTCCTTACGGTACACTGATTAACACTCTCATGTTAAAGACTGGTTTATCGTACCAAATTGCTATTTCTGTTCGTCTAACCTTCTCGTTAATAAGAACTAACTGTTCAACCATTTACTAACTGTGGAACACGTGGAATCCGTACCGTACCGTTGACTTTTCTTAACTCAGTATCATACGAGTCGATTAAGGGTGCGTGCTCTGAATCGGTATGTGCTCATTACCCCTCCCTATTCATTACTCGCCGGGAGATAACTAATAGCTTACGACCCAACGCGTGTCGCTGAGAACAGTTATTTCAATGAAGTCATACGTTCTTAGCTTGATGGAGAAACGTTTCTCATTTCGCCCGCTTCGCTAAAGTAATGGCAGAACGCGAATATTATCACTTATCTGGAGGAAATAATCGTTCCGACTCCACGCTACACCTTCGCTGGATTAGAACAGTAATCAACATAATTTCTTGATTGAAGATGGGTTATAGCGTCGAATGAGATCTTAATGCTTTAAGAGCTCATCCAGCAATGTTGTTGTAATGGTTTATTTTGTAATGGCGAAGTAGCTTACTGACATTATCATGGTTTCGAACGTTCTTGTTCGATGTGTCTATTCTCATAGAACATTCAAAATTTTGAATAAAATCTCTCTCTCTCTCTCTCTAAGAGTTTTCGAAACCTTTGGTGACCTACACAAAGCCTGCCTACCTCTAAGAGTCAATTTAAATATGTTTCAAATAATAAAGCGCCTGAATTTAAAAACATATGTCATTTATAGACTATACAGATGACATGAGCTCTTTCATTAAGAAAAAACCTTGCTATTGCAAACAACTAAACAATATTTATTTAACTCCAATGCATGATTACAACATTAGAATTGTGGTATTACTATTATCTCGTCTTGATCTGAAATTTAATAAAATAAGAATATGAAGTATTTTTAGACATATTATACCATCATTAGTGTATTGGCACCTAACGTAAAGCGTAATGTAGGGTTTGATATTGCAGTTTTCGGGCTCTGGTATGGGCGGAGGATGTGGTGCCACAGGAGGACGCGTGCCAACAGCGGCATCACCGGCTAACACGGCATCATCATCGTCGTCCAACGGCTCGGCCAACGGAACTCGATCTACGAGCCTAAGTACGGCGCCGCCACCACCAGCCTCATCAGCATCGACCACAGGCGCGGTGGGTGAGCAGCTCAGCCGTACCAACCTCTACATACGAGGGCTTAGCCAAAACACATCGGATAAGGACCTTGTACAAATGTGCCAGATGTAAGTGTTATCGAATCGAATACTATAATTACATAATGCGATCAAATAACCAACTCTTATCACTATTCTGTTTTTCTTTTTAGGTATGGCAACATAATTTCAACAAAAGCAATATTGGATAAAAATACAAACAAATGTAAAGGTAATCAAAATTCATACCCGTACGTCCTTTTTCCACTGTCATAGCATTTAATATTATTATCTACATGTAAAGTACTACCTACTTATAGTTATTGATCTGTGCATAGTATCTCACGTATGTATTTAAATAGTGTTTTACAATTTATTACTTACATAGATTAGCATTATTACCGACTCTTCGTAATTGAATTATTTAAAACAATATTAATATTTTCTAGAATACCATATACCTACCTTCATTAAACTAATCCATCTATGGTGAGACTTTTTTCCAATATATGCACGAACACTAGAATTCATTCAATTTGATTCATATTTATGACATTCTCATATTTATTCGTTAAATTAAATATATTTTTAGTAGATATATTATCATCTTCACTATATTTGCACATAAGCACAGATGATACTAAGATTACTTCGATATAAATATGCACAGTAATTTTAATGTTCATCACGATGTCAACCTTCTTTGATGTCACATTTTCATCACGCTATTATCGATTAGGCAATATTCTCGTGCTCATTAGTAAATTAATATGAAATGTATTCACCATAGTTGTTCTTTTTTTGAAGTTTTAGAAATTCCTATGTATCTTCGTATGAATGACCAAGCATGTATAAGCGAAATATTAAAAAATCTATTTATTTAATCGGCCAGTAACCAGCAAATTTATCCCTTTATTATACGGTCGTATTTCTGTTTTATTTTTTCAGGTTACGGTTTTGTAGATTTTGAGACAATCGCGTCCGCAGAGGCCGCCGTTAAAGGACTACAAGCGAAAGGTGTTCAGGCCCAGATGGCTAAAGTGGGTATCTGGTTCCTGCGTAGACTGAACCGTGTACGTTGTGCATGCAAGTAATACTATTATGACTAACCGCCTGCTCCATGCCCGCTCTATCATCCCGTCGTACTACTATTTCTGTTCCTTTGTCTTTAAAATATTAACAATTGACTCCTTTATCCATATCCTTATGTAATGCCTATATACCATTCAACAAAATAGGATTGTCAACTGTATAATTAAATCTATTTCAAGATATTGTTCCATCGCGAATAACGTTTAATTTTGTATTTAGAATTTTCAGACTTGGCATTTGAAATCGTACTACGCTTTTGAGCTTTCATAATTTGATTTATATTGGTCGTTACTAAAACAGTGCGCAGATTTTGTGCCATTTACAGTTGTATTTCCCTTTAATCCAGCCCTATTTTCCGTCTTCCCTTACTTATAGCTTTAGTACTTTATCCTCTATTTAAGACCTGCTGTTATACATACATAGACAGAGCATCGAAATATTAATGCAGTGTTTTATCTAACATCTGCTAGATTTGGTATTTTATCCAAGTAGTTTAATAAAGCAATCAGTATAAACTGAAATATTTGATGTGATCCTTATTTCAGAAGCAATGCCTACATTTATTGACCCAATAGTGTTTTTTGTTAATTATCTAGATGAAGTAGGTCCTGTGCTTAGTTCATCGACAATATGGGTGATAAACATTTTGAACTAACACAGCCATCAAAGTACATAATTATTCTTATGTGTGTAGTACATTTTTGGAAAAAAAAACAAATGATAATTACTGTGTCAACGTATTCACAAACAGAACAATGTTACACAAATTGTTGTAAGTATGTTCTCCCTTTAAGGGTACTCAACTCGATGCCAATATTAACATGCTTACTTAATTCTATACTTCAAACATTGTTTCATCTTATTAATTATATTACTATTGTCGTATGCTTCAGCGTTAATTATAACAATGTATAATTATATTATCGCTACTGGGCTCGGGTATTTCTATGCTTTCGATATTAAATTAGTGTGTATGCGAATTTTTAACTAGCTTCGTAATCTCTATGCTAATGTATATGCCCATGTCGTTGATAACACCTCCGTAATGTTTTAGTACATTAGATCAATCTGCTGATTTACGTCAGAGCTGGCTTCAGTGTCTAGATAATCTATGCGGGCTTCAAGCTAAATGTCACATCCTATGAACAATTTCACAGATACGTTAAATTAACGCTTAGTTACGTTTACGAAACATAGTCCAATAGGGTATGAGATATGAGTACTAGAATTGATTGCAATCGCTGATATCGAACGATGTTACTGATTGTACTTCGATACAGTCACACAAAGACAATATAAATGTAAATAAATTTGTACATGTTAACATTACAATGTTGGTAACGTTTTCCTTCAGTGTCTCAATTTGAGCAAAATTACGCAATATTTGTCAAGTCACCAACGCTTATTAATATTACACAGGTTTCGGGGTTTAATCTATATGTCTTGCCTCTACAAACAGCTTAATGTGCTTAGTTCTTCCATTACTATAATCCAAGCACAAGTGTAAATTCATGTTAGCGATGTAAAATTAAATTGACAATCAATCTATACGTGATTGGATTGACTCCAGAACAAATTCTTCAGTGTATTTTTGTGGGATTTTACAGCAACAAGAGCAAGACCCCACCAACCTATACATGGCGAATTTGCCACCCCACTTCAAAGAAAACGACGTCGACCAACTGCTTGCCAAATTTGGACAAGTTGTGTCTACAAGAATCCTGCGCGACCCCCACGGACAAAGTAAAGGAGTCGGCTTTGCAAGGATGGAGTCTAAAGAAAAATGCGAGCAGATTATCCAAGTAAGTTCTTTAATCTCTGAATTTATTTAAGTATGGTAACGAAAAAATACCAAACAATACAACATTTAATAGAATATAATGACCAAGAGATGTAAGTGAATTCAGAATAGGCAATGTTGTTATTCATCTAACTCCAATTTATTCGCAACACAAATTTTTAACTTTCGCATATACCTACAGGATACATTTTTTTAATTCAGATGTTCAACGGAAACCCGATACCGGGTGCCAAAGAACCCCTACTAGTTAAATTCGCCGATGGCGGCAACAAGAAGAAAGCGCTGTATAACAAACAAGGTGACAACAATGGAAGAGCTTGGAGGGATAACAACGAATCTATTGCACAGGTATATGGGTTTCATTGCTTGTTTTCAAAGTATTGTTAACGATAGATGATTTCGTTTTTTTTTTCATTGATTTGCTTTTATTTTCATTCAAATCAGCTTTATTAAATGATGTACATTTAATAAAGCTGATTTTAATGAGAATTTCTCCCTCGATTTTACTCTCAGTTTCAAGAATATCCTTTTGAAGTCAAACTCTGTTTCCTGACAATCAAACATAAATCACTGTTAGCTCAGGTGAGGTGAATCATGTGAGAGATACCTTAGTAAAAAAAATCACTCTGGATTTGGTAAATAAATTAGAAATAGAATCCCAACAATCACAATATCCAAGGCTAACGTTATCTAGATTATTCGTTTCCCTTAAAAATGATGTCGGTGTTCACTGCATTCTTAACGCGAACAAACTGCTTCTTTACCAACTGATCCCGTCAAGTAAGGGTCATGAAACCTAGAAAATATTTCGTAATGAACTATCATTCATCAGTGTTGGCATTTTTGAGTTATCTGCTCACGTAGTCTTCATATGTAAGTCTCGGCCTACCCTGACTCCTTCTACCCTCTACTTTCGCACAATATACTTATATTCTTCAAGCGTTCCTCACTCATTCGTTGGACGTGTCCAAACCAACGAAGCACGCACTTTTCCAGCGGAATGCTGACACTTTCATTCAAACCTGCCATATGGTGTATCACATCGTGACGTATTCGGTCGCCCAAAGTAGCGCCGCTTAATTTTTGAAGTGATTGCATCTCCACAGCATTCAATTTACTTTTATGCATCTGCCGACATACCCAGGTTATTTATTTTATAGCGTATTTTGATGAATGACGCCGTAAGTATAACAAAAGAAGTTCGAAATGTTGCAGGCGGCAATGGCTGTTAGCGGAGTGTACGCAAGTGGAGTAGGCGGCGCCGGCGCAGGAGCTGAATGCGCCAGCGTGTACCGTGGAGGCGGTAGCGTGTACGGCGTGGCGGCCTTCCATCACCACCCGCAGTTACATCATCATCATCATGCCGCACACCCTGCCACCTGGCTGGCGCCATATGCGGCCCTAATCCCGCCCGCGCATCCCGCACATCATGCGACCCATCCGGCGCACCCGCACATACCTATCGATGCAGTGCCAAGCCAATATGTAAGTAAAGAAGCTTTTATGTCTTTTCTTCTGTAGAGCTACGCCTGTCGGTAAGGTGCGATGAGTCAATGAAATGACGATCGAAAAACGCTAGTCCCAGTTACAACCAAATGTCTATTTTGGGGCTCAGTAAACATATAGTAGGGACATATTTTATAGTGGCAAAAATTTGAGGTGAAATAGTGATTCTCACGTTTCCAAACCTAATATTCCACGGCCCTTTATAAAGTAAGCGATTGAAGGGAAAACACTTCTACTAATTAATTTCTGTTTGGAGTTGACTGGAACACCTTAATAGTGATGAGAATAGTGTTTTAAAGAAGTCAAATTCAGAGCCCGATAGCGTCCAAATATATTCAGCCAGTATTTGATTGACTAAATTGACATGACAGTTCTGCACGAGAATTCTGTCAAAAACAACACGGAAAGACTGATAGTAATTCTCTGTTTTCCAGGTAAACTGGGACAGCTTAAGGCCGGAAAACGAGCTATATGTGAGTGATCCACCAAAATTATAATGAAATCTATCCTTCTGTGTACATGTCCCGTTGCTTACGATTCACCACTCACTTAGCGGTCCTCTCGCTTCCTTTGCTATACGATACGCAATAAACTTAAGTACCTGACTTTACCAGCATACGCATTTCTTTTTTTGAGGGGTGGTTTTTAGAATGTTTTTAAAGTAGACTGTTTAACGATGTGTCAGTTCTAAGCTATATTATATTTTAGTGAGTCATAAGTTAGTAACTAGTAAGCTACTGGTCAAGATGTATAGAAGTAATATAGCACTTTATAAAACAATTACATATACCGGTAATTGTAAGAACATTAAGTAATTTTAAATATGATTGTAAACATGAAAATTAAACGATAAGAATTTTCGTTATATTTATGGGGTGCCACAAGGAAGCATACTAGGTCAAGGGTTGCGTTTAATAAACACCATATAGACAAAATGATCTCAACGAATACACTTACAAACAAAGTTTTAAACTATGCAATAATAGATAAACTTGATGTGGCAATAGTAAAGTAGCATTATCATTATTAAGACAAATTTTAATTTAAAAGCATACAAATGACTTGATAATTTTTTTTAAAGCAATTATTTGCTAAATTTCTCATAATTTTTTAATAAAGTGGAAAAAGACAATCCGATTCGAGACAGGGAATGAACCTGTGACCTTTGCCTAACCAGGACAATGTTCTAGGCACCTGAACTACCCGAACCGTATCGAACCAAGTTGAAATTCTCCACCATATTTATATCGTCATTTGAAGAGTATGACCAGAGCCACCTATCGAGCTAATGAACAACTCGATACCAATGAACAGTGTTAGAACTATTTTTAAACATTGATGCAATGGACTCCACTCAGTATATTGATAATTTTTTTAAAGCAATTATTTGCTAAATTTCTCATAAATTTTTAATAAAGTGGAAAAAGATAATCCGATTCGAGACAGGGATCCCTGTCTCGAATCGGATTGTCTTTTTCCACTTTATTAAAAATTTATACAAATGACTACTTGTAAACTGCGCACATTTAATACGTAATTAAGTGTGTTTCAAAAACTTTACTGACACATCGTGAAACAAAACCTTAACTGCATAAATAACTGTTGAAAAATGCTTAGTTTCTTTAACATTAAGAATGGTGGGTGTTCTATTGCAGTACTTTACATCGCCCCCGTACCAGTACTTCACGGGCCCGACCCCGCCCATCATCCAGATGCCGATGGAGAGCGAGCACGCGTCGACGGCGGCATCGCCCGACGAGGCCTACCAGCCCTACCCGCCTCCCAAGTAAAATTAAACCACGTTACAACACTACGAGCCAAAAATCAAAGCATCTGTGACTTTTTACAATGTTAATTTGTTTTAGTTTTAATTTGCGGCCGTTATAGACTTCATCGAAAGCTCCGTTCGCACGGCACCAATCTTCTGCCGGCGGCGTCTCTTACTAGTTGTTAAGCCTAATTATTACACTTGATCGACTATTTATTTCCTTGGTGGGTTTCGTACTTGGGTGGTCCTCTTTGCTTGGACGTTCGATTTGCTGTGATGTTTTGATGAGGTCTTTTCACGGTTCAAGGAGGGGATTTGATGTATAGGTATAGTTGCAATTTTAAAAGTGTTTTACTTTATAATTTTATTATTGTTTTATTAAAATTCATTAAGATTTTAGGCGCAGATTCGTACATGTTAACAAAAATGTTGACACGATTATTTAAGATAGGTAGGTATTTATTTTAGCTTAGTGTGTTCATGCATGAACTGGCAATATTAAATTGTCCTAGACCCAGAAATCGATGTATTTTATTATTTTGTTGATTGCTAGTGTCATATTCAAAACTGTTGTTACCTATGTAACCGAACGTTTCTGACGGTCAAACTATAAACATCACTAATAGACAAATGGTGCAATCATTTTGCAATATACGAGATTGTATATGTAAATTTATATATATGATATGGAAATTGTAATAATTTATCCATTTGTTTTTAAATTATATTTGCGTTAGAATCGATGGAAAGTAAAACCAGCTAGTGGCATAGAAGGTTAAGTGGAAGTGGTCATATCATGGAAATATTAACAAAAATGTAAAGAATAATGAAACATTATAGGTATGTGTGTGTAAGAGTTAGTATTGGTGGTATCACCGAATAGATCTTGTACGATAAAATGGTGGAGATTTAGAATCTTCCGATGGTTTTAAGTATTTTTAAAATACAGTCGTTACCTATATCATAATTATTATATTCGGAAACATAAATTCAGGCAGCTCTAAGTAGTAAAGGGATAATAAACTCGTTGCAGAAGACTTCAAGGGCCGTTACCTCAAGACCCTTGATCACCAAAAAAATGTGGATTGTATAATTCTTAAAATACGTTTAGCATGGTGCTCTTACTCATTATTTTCGCGATACATTTGTATGAATATTAAAAATAACAGTATTATCTATCGATTTAAATATGTATACTGACGCAGTCATCCTAAGATCTCGATAACCATTTGATCTTCAACTGTGGTTACATTTGCCAATATCGGAATTGCCTTTATATAGAATTGCAAGATCCCTAAACAAATCTGAATTAATAAAGAGTACCTATTTTGTAGTACCTATCAAAGTTGGACGTCACAATAATATATATATATATATTCACTTTCTGCAGATTTTAAGCAGATATGAAAGAAACTGTCGAAAACAATAAAATCGTTGCCAAACACTAACACAGACTGAATTTATGTATACCTATTAACTTCCAAATGTTTCAGACCCATGTTTTGTTTTGTAAGGGACTGCATGTGTACTACTTAGCGTACGATATAATATACTTACATATAGTTTATTCAACTGAATTAAAAAAAAGTAAACCCACTGCTGCAAATGCTGCAGGTGCAACATTTTCTATTTCACTGTCTCTTTCTAGCTCCCGACTGTCAAATTGATTCTTATCTTAATTTCTTGTATCTTTTCCTCACAGACATTGCTTTTTCTAACCTACGAGTATTTTCCGATAATTTCATACGTCATTCTCTGAATTGATACGTAATCAACTCACTTGAGTCCTAGCTAAAACTTCGCTAACCTTGCTCTGTTAATTCTTAAAATTTTATTTAAACTGTTTCTACTCTGTTATCAAAACCGATATTATGAAAAGATGTGCATATTTAAATTACAAAAGGCTCAGTTGAATAGACTATATACGCTAATATCTGTGCAAAGATGGTCTGAAAGCAACAGACTATGTACTACGACTGCTGGATACGTGGTAATGACTTCCTAAGACGAGGTTTACGCTTATGTGGCACAGCAGTGATGACAAAAAAATGGAAAGAAAAAAATTAGCAATAAGCAGTTGTATGTAAAAACTATTTATTATACATTTTACGAGTCTATACAAATTTTTGTACGTTGAAAACACATGTTTGAATACGTGAATAATGAAGTGATCCTTTTTTGAGAATCATGTACTGAATCAACTGTAGCGTTATTTTGTAGGCGGTCGGCACATTCCACTAGAAAAACTTCAAACAAAAATTCCACGATTGATTTCCACATTATAAAACGTAAATGGATTTGAAATCCTTTATGTAAACACTGTTTTGGTGTGATCGAGCACTTTTTGTACCATCACGTAGGTTTTGGGTACACTTTATGACTTTATATGAAATTTGATATTTTTATATTGAATATATATAAATTATACATGGATATGTATACATGTATATAAATTGTTGACGGGTACGAGTAAAAGCCTACTATATCGCAACTGTTTAATTCTATTTTGGCATGTCAAGAGTTTCATCAGAATCAGAACCAAAGTATACAAATCATTAAAGTCGAGTAAGAAGTAGGAAAATATTTATAAAACTCAGGGACTGAAGACTAGTTAAATGTTTGATATATTAACTGTATTTTAACTGACATTTAAGCGGTAACCACTTTATTCAAAACCTGTGAACCGACTTTAAAAAAAAGTAATACAGGTACTGAGATTAGATGACTACAGGTTTTGAATGAACAATATAGATTTTGAACAACTATGTAGATCTGTGTTTCGTTGTATAACTTTTTATTTAACCAGGAAAAGGCTGAAACTAAACTGTTGTTCTGTAAAGAGTTACTTTTTGAAATGTACATACATTAGCTCAATAAAAAAACCAATTACTGCCTGGTAACGTACTTAGTACAAAACATCTTTCACGTAGAGGCACAAACGCGCGCCGGTCGGTATTTCGATGTGCCCTGACGATCGCAAGCACTTAGCCCCATCTACCTAATTCTATTAGCTGACTGCCTCACTGTACCTACTCTACGATCACAATGAGTTGAACACAATAGGTTCGCGATTACTACCGCAACCACTTTAAAGGTGATATTTTAATTAGTGGAACGCGTGTTTAAAACGAACTGATCAAAATACTTCATAGATCAGTGTCGTGTTTGTATGATTTCTGATCAAGCCAAATATTTTGTACTGATGAAAGCCGCCTTTTCATTGACCACAAAGTGCAATGTAGTACCGTCGCGTGGTACTTAGTTAAGTATCGATTGTTTAATGTTCCATGTACTCTGTGGCTTCCTATAAATGCAGTCTTCCGATAGATATTGCCGCAAAACTTTGCATGAAGTCGTCGTATTATCTTCTTCCACGATGGCTGAAAGTCACCCGCGCCTTGGTTTAAACGTGCCGTTTTTGAATTTATGGTTACCTCGCTGTAACGTTTTTAATATTCATTTATAAGCAAGTCGTTTTACAGTGATGTATGTATTTTAAAACGGTGTCGTACCATACGGGCACACCTTAAGTAGTATTGATCTATGTGACTTATAGTGTATAGCGTGGCACGGTTTTGTAGTGAACACCGTCAAGAGCAAAGGTATTTTAGCACGAAATTATTTTTCTAATACTTTTCTTCCAATTAAAAGCAATAATTAATTATTTTCATGGTAGTGCCTTCAGCTTCCTTAAAATAAATAACAGATATTATGGATACAATATAGCGAGCAGTTGCGTGTGCTTTACACAATATTTTTACAGGTAATAGAGAACTTACCGTATTCATAAACGTAGAAATAATGTAAAATATTTTGTATTAACAACTTAAAAAGATAATGTGGCTGTCTAATCGTTGCATTTTTCACACATGATGTAAATTGAACTCGACCTATCACTTGGAAAACTCGAGTTAACTCACTTGCAATATTGTTGGCATGTGTGTTATAAGTATACTTTACTTTGAGATTACAGATGACGATTTGTTATACATAACACGTAGTGAGGAAAACGTAAGTGAGCACAAAGATGCGCATTGGCGAACCAAGACTAAAACCAAAACTATATAACAGACAACCATGTCGAAGCATAGAAATGTTAAGTAGATGTGTTTAAAATTAAGTCATTTAATTATAAGCGAACGCACGGAAAGTCGATATAGAGAATAGTGAAGGTGGACACGTAAAACATGATGGCTAGTATTAGACAATAGGCTTAATTAATTATAGATAGGATAGATTAGAAAAGAAAGATTCTACGCTAAGGTAGATAGGTTAGAGCCTTAGATATAATACATTTGAGCGGCGACACGGGGCCTGGGTGCCTCCTGCCGGCCTTAGGGTAGTTTCCTTTGTTAGTTTATTAAATAATTTAATTTGAATGGACTGAAGCCGGCACGCGGCGCTCGCGCCTCTCCTCGCCTTAGGGTAAGGACATCTAATAAAATAGTGAACACATTCTTGTTTAGGTATTCATATGAAGAATCTTTGCTTTCACCCCTTTCGTTATGTAGTTGACTAAGTGTAAAGAAAGAAAATTAAATGAAAAAAAAAACGGAAGTTCCGATAAGATTGTCTTTGTCCAATGTGTATTACTATAGTGTGGTGTTCTGCCCAGCAAACTAGTCTAGACAGTAGCATAGTATAGGTAAATATTTAGGTAGGTAGTATTATAGAATTATGAATGCAAAAATAAAAAACTTCATAAAATGTTAAAAAAAAAACATATTTTTAAGGGACATGTTGCTTCGTTGTTTTATGATGTGAGGTTTGGCATAACTATGATAATAGTGTAAAGCGTTTCTCGCAGAGAAAAGACAAATGAAAGTTATGTAGTATCTATTTTGTTACAAAGTGTTTGCAAGTTGCTATATTGTGCTATGAGCATTTTATGTGATCCGCATTATTTATAGTTATGCTGAATGGAAACTAAAGATAATATAAATAAATCAAAATGGTACTAAGAAGCATGTTTTATTGTGACAAGTCATGTTCCTTTGCATTGAACATATTTTGTAAGAGCAAGATGATTGAAATAAAACACGCAAAACCAAACCAGCAAAGTATTTTCTTTTCTTTCTATAAACCATTCACCCTGTTCTATTTAACGCAAACCCTGCATCAAAGTATGTAACGGGAAATGCGGGCGAATTTTTGGGAGGTAGGTTTTTTCTGTTCTTCCAGGGCAACAGAAATAGTTTTGATGAAACTATTTCTGTTACCCTGGAAGCGATCGAATTAAAATTCGTGTGATTAAGATAACTGCAGATTCGACCGAAGATAGCTTAAGTAAAAAATCGTATTTCGAGAGTCTTGTCTAGCCTCTACTCAGGGCAAATTCAAGCTCAGCAGACATATATGGTCAAAGTTGCGTTAATGATGAGTTGTAACTATAGTACTCAACAATAATGTGCTCCTACGGTTGGCATCTATAAAGAAGTGCAATCCAAGATTGCAGAAAGGCACACAGAAAATGAAATGAAGAATCTTTATTGATTTTAGGTCCCAAAGTAACACTTATGAACGTCAAGATTATTGCTTCTATATTTGCATTTACAGGATACCTCTCCATATATTTGTAGGTATTGCACTGCGCATTAATTCTACTTCTTACTAGGTACATCCGTTAAGTAGCTGTAAGAGAAGTTTTATCAAACTACTTATAATTTATTAAAAATAATTTGCGATTATAAGAACCAGGAAAGTTTGTAGTCTCACAATCTTAGCGATAGAAAATCAAACGGCTCATGAAATAAATTAAGTATATCAATGCCATAGATTTGTTAGCAGAACAAAAACCTAGGAGAGTAAAATTGAAATTTCAATTTGAAATACAATACAATAATACATTTATCAATCTACTAGGTGACCCCCCCGCTTCGCCCGTGTCATACCTCGAACTCCCGTCGCACCTATTTAATCCCGTCGGTTATAAATTCTACAATAATGCATTAAATTTTGCCCGATTTGTCGAAATTTATGACTACTGCTCCGCTCTCCAGGGAAGCAGCGTGATGATATATAGCCTTCCTCGATAAATGAGCTATCTAACACAAAAAGAATTTTTCGAATCTGACCAGTGGTTCCAGAGATTAGCGCGTTCAACCAAACAAACAAACTCTTCAGCTTTATAATCTTAATATCTTTATAATCGTTGCGGGCCTTGGCGTGGACGTCCTCACGCCGGAAACCATGGTGAGAGCCATGATATCCAGCGGGAGCAAGTGGAACGCCGCTGAGTCTTTTTTCGAGGTTGTAATAACATCTAAAAAAGAGGCGGCGGAGAGGGAGCGAGAGAGAATTCTCCCTCTCGAGTTCCGCAGTCTTCCGGAAGGTGGGCTGCTCGCCGTCCTTACGGAAGCAGGCCCTAGACGGTGACGTCACGTGATAACTACGTGTACGTACAGGCTGTACCACGCTGGTCAGACGGGTTGGTACAGGGTTTTGTCTCGAAAATTCCTTCTCTTCGCCATGATCTCGTCCGTTAGTCAGTAGCAGGTGCACCACTCGCAGGTAAGGCTGGCTCGGGACCCGAAGATATAGGTAGGTTCCCATTCGCACCCTATATCCAACACCAACTCCATTTATTTCAGACCGTAACCTGTGTTTTTCTATCAAAATATAATAGTGTCTTACAAATCCATATGTATGTTTGAGAGCGCTAGATAGGCTTTACGTGAGGCTATGTCCTTGAATAGCCATCAGGGGTCGGGTCTGTTACTAAATTAAGTTGCTGACAGTGAGGAATTATTAATAGTGTTTGATTGATGATTGACTAAGCCCCATTCTAGAATATTGTTTTATGTTGTAGTTGATGCCTGCGGCTCCGCCCGCATGGATAAGCATTACCTACCGTTCCCGTTTCGTTTCGTGTTATTCATATTATTGCAGTTTCATAAAAATCCATTCAGTGCCTTTTGCGTGAACAAATCCACATCCATACATTCTTACAAATTTTCACGTTTATAATATTAGTAGGATTGGCTAGCTACAGTTTTAGCATAAAGTTTTCTCGCATAAATTACAATAAGTAGAGTGTTATAAACGCATAATGGTTTTCTTGGCATAACTCTAATTTTTTTATCATAATTTTATTCAGCAAACATGTAGAGGGTATAATTGTTATACGCCTAAAGATAATTTATCATAAAATACAAAACGCATAATGGAGGTATGAATAGCCGTTTTAATTATAAATGAATAATAAGTTTGATTAATAATATTTAAGAAATGATAAGACACCACTGTAAATAATCATCTCACTCATAGTCAAGTTTATAAGCTGTAACATATAAAATTATATTTTAAAAGTAATATATAATTATAAAGCGTTATGAAATACGAATGCCACATGAATGGCTACACCCACCTATTCCCTACTGAATAACCCACCCTTGACCATACCCGATGCAAAGGTGCCCAATAAACCAGCGGCATTGCCTCGTTGGATAGCAATGGCTATCCTTTGCACCAGGTACGACCAGGCGTGGGAGTCATGAGTCTTTTCCTTTATTCTGCGACCAATCTCAGAAATTAAAGCCTTAGCCTCGCTCCCCCAACAGCCGATCGTTTCCACAGCCACCGGTACGACTATATACCGGGACTCCATCACTGTGTACTTTTGCCACTTTTTGTGAGTGGACGGTACGAACAAGGTGACTGGCGGCATAAGTGCTGACGCATGTTGCGTCCCATACCAGGCACTTGCCATTCTGCCAAGGCACGAGGGTCAAACCGTCCGGTCTTTTGCCGTCCGCGCGGGACAGACCCGGCGGTTCGAGCACGCAGGGGACACCAGCTGACACCAGTGCACGTCGGATTAAATCATTAAGGGCATGGTGGCGCGGATGCCTGCCGGTGCAGCGACGACAACGCAGCGCGTGATGACCATCGCTCTCCACCAAGGTACCGCAGATGCATAGATGAGGTTCACACACTGCAGCCCAAGCGGAGAGCGACAGCCACCCGCAGTGAGTCATTGTCCAACAAAGTTCCCATATTGGGCGATGGCAGCGCGAACAGCCAAGCCCCTGACTCATGTTGTGCCACCGCCCGCAGTCTGGCCAAGTCCGCCCCCGCAGCCCCACTCACCAACAAGCTATAATTTTTCTCGGCGAGGACATCACTCCACGATCGCTGGACCGCAGGAGTACTCGGGAATGACGCTCCCACAGCGAGTGTGGACCAGGCTGCGACCGCCCCAGATACATAGGGTATGCTGAACCCGTCGCCGTCCAACTGGAGTATAGTAGCAACGAGTCCTGCCACCCCGTGCGCCGACGCAATAAAAGCCGGCAAGCCCACATCCTGAGCACGCCGAACCCCGAGACCCCCGCGCCGAACCGAAGAAGACGCCTGAAGCCACTGCGACTCATCAAGGGAGACGTTAAGTATGGACTCCACTACGCTCCTCAACGAGTCATCGAACAACGAGACATCCTCACTGCACAGCCATGTAGGTGCAGTCCGCAGAAGGTAATTAATTTTGGCTAGTGCAAAACACATACGCAGCAAATCCACGAGACGCTCCTGTGCGCTAAGAAGAAGCTGCCTCCGGGAAGCAATAGCACCCGGCACGGCACTGAGAAAGATAGGGGAGCCCAAAAGAAAAAAAATATTATAATTTTTGGATTAGTCTTGAGCAAAGTAGTAAATAGGTACGACGACGAGCCTAGCGAGGAGTGTTAGGTCACTTGTGACCACAATGAATTGCGCCAGAACTGAATCTCTCGTTTTAATCTACCTACTTAATTTTGTATTTTATTTATATATTCCAAAAAAGAAGCGCTCGTTGCCCCGCGGTCTCAGTGTTCTGTAAACGATCACTGAGTTACGCTTCTTTCACTATGGCTGGTCCTCGGATGGGTGACCACTTTGTGGCATTTACATTTTATAGCGTTTTCGTGCTTCGGAAGGCACGTTAAGCCGTTGGTCCCGGTTGCCAGTAACATGGCAGTTGTTATGCCTGGTTAAAGGCCTTATGGGCGGCTTGAAAAATTTTAACAGCAGGTAGCCACAACCTGCGTCTGTCTATTTCAACACGGCAATAGGCTCACCACCTATTACGTGGGACAGGAATACACACGGTGAAAAGTGGGCATATATATGCCTCTGCCACCCCTTCGGGGATAAGGCGTGATGGATATTTATTTATTTATTTTTATTTATATATTCTATATATACCTAAGTGTATAGTGACTATCGACATTTTTAATCAGTGGGCATTTCAAGCTTAGATATAAAAATAAATACTTGTTAACATTATGGTATTCTATATGTATGACTTGTAATCTTTATGCCATAGAGTAAGATGCCAATAAATGTTATGATTAGTAATAGTTATTGTAAAAAAAAAACATTCGTAAACATTTTATGCGGGTATATCATTATAATATATACTAAATGTCTTAAATTTACTCTACCAAATGTAAAACAAGTTACGGCCAATGTTCGACTGAATGGACAATTGTTAGAGTTTGTGGAATCAACTGTGTTCCTTGGTATAACTATTGATGCCAATTTGCAGTGGGGCCCAAACATAGAAAAGACGGCAGCTAGGTTAAGTTCAGCTGCATACGCTGTAAAAAAGATCAGGACTCTAACAGATGTGGATACGGCTAGAATGGTTTACTTCAGCTATTTTCATAGTATTATGTCTTACGGTATTCTCCTTTGGGGGAGTGCTGCAGATGTAAATAACATTTTTGTTCTTCAAAAGCGGGCTGTACGCGCAATTTATAATTTGGGCCCCAGTCTCCCTCCGAGAAAATCAAAGAAATAAATATTCTAACCGTAACATCACAATACATTTTTGCCAATCATATGTATGTTCAGAAAAATCTATCACAGTTTACTAAACTCTGTGATATACATAATATAAACACTAGACATAAACAATCTTTCAGTTCACCACAGTCGGCTGCATAAAATTGACGATTCTTTCCAGGGTAACTGTATACGCTTTTACAACAAGCTTCCCTGTGACCTGAGAAATTTACCATTAAATAAATTTAAAAAGTATATTAAAAGAAAGCTTTGTGAAAAAGGTTATTACTCTATTAAATTAAAGGTATGCTAATCTATAGAATAGAAAAGTAATACGTTACAGTGAATAAAATCTCCATGGAATGCCCCAGTAGTTTTTTTTTACTTTACTGGATCACTGGACACTTTGATTTACAGGGTCACTTGACTTAGGCCTCACATATACTGGTAAAGATTTTTAAGTCGTTATGGTGCAACAGAGAAAAAACTTGGGGATCACTAGATTCAGGACATGTTAAATAAAAACATTTTTTGGCCAAAAAATAATACTGCTCCTACTACTGAATAAATTTTATCATTGAAAATTAAACAGTAACAATATCATGTCATTTCTTTTTATTAATAATACGCCTTATTTACTAATAAAAAACATTAATCTAAAGTAACAATATTTTATTATACATAGAATGTACACAAAACCCAAAATTCAAGGGTTATTGTAGTGTTTTGCTTTGAATATCCTAAGTGTGTTGTCGCTTGAGCCACTGACGAGGAGAGCTGGGTTTGACCAATCACAGCATAACACTTTCTCTTCGTGACCACTCAAGTCGTAAAGTGGCGTCCTAGGACTGAAACAAAAATATGGTCTGCAATGAAAGCCATAGTCATATTTTCTACAAATCTCAAATCTATACTAATATTATAAAGCTGAAGAGTTTGTTTGTTTCGTTGAACGCGCTAATTATTTTATTAATTATACTTAATTTTAGGAACTACCATTCGGATTTTAAAAAATATTTTTGTGTTGGATAGCCCATTTATCGAGGAAGACTAAAGTCTTCTCGCTCTCCAGGGTAGTAGCCTATAGGCTATATATCATCACGCTACTACCCTGAAGAGCGGAGCAGTAATCATAAATGTCGACAAATCGGGGAAATTTTTGAGCATTTTTGTGAAATATATAAGCGACGGGTTTATATAGGTGCGACGGGAGTTCAAAGTATATCACGGGCGAAGCCGGGGGTGTCACCTAACATAAGATTCTGTAGTATATTAAATATCACAACATTTAAGTACTTTGTAAATCAAACCGGTTTCGCCTCACGGCATTCTCAAAGGTTATTAAGATGAATACACATAGATATTGTAACCTTTGAGATTGCCGTGAGGTGAAACGAGTTAGGTTAACATAGTAAATGTTGTTGAACAATACAAATGGTCATTTAATTTGTGTAGCAAATTTGCTTTCACAAATCTATTCTGTAACTTTGATCAACTTGAGGCTGACTGTGCTATAGGTTTGCTATAGCTAAAATAAGCTTATCAGCGTTAAGCACTGGTTGTATCCACAATCCGTTTCCGATTTCATTGACTGATTGTGGCAGAAGGTTCTTTTTCGGTATTAATGCTAGCAATTGTCTGACCTACTGAACCCCCATCCTCTTCATCTTAGTGTTTTCCCACTTACTTCCAGACCCTAAATGGAATTGGAATCTGGAACTTGCTATGCAATTCACAAATCTCGGATCCAAATCCGCTACGGCCCAAATGTCATTGATATTCGAGTTCTATGAATATCGATGATATGCATAGCTGGTGTTCAATTTATTTGAACGCTAGGAGTAGCTATCGTTTAGCTTTTGGTGTTGGCCGTTGTTGGGACTGTCAACATCTGACCTGCCAAGCCCGTAAGAATGTCTGCACTGTTGCTTGGTCTGTTACTGCATCGCTAATAGGGGACTTGCTTGGCTCTGGAGATTGTGATTGTTCACCCTTACACTTCTGATCCATCATCATTCGTTACTAAGCTTGCAAGCAGCTTAAATATACTAAGCATGCAAGTTGATCGATTTTGAAGAGTGCCATGGCTATGAGAGGGCAGTAAAATTTAAAAAAAAATTTACATGTGTACATACCTTCTTGTTTCCCACAGTTTGACTTGTCCGTCATATCCAGCAGACAAAAATAATGTATCGCGGGTCGTAGACCAGCGCACAGACTGCACCCATCCTGTGTGAGATGTGAATGTAGTCTTCACAATGCTTTCTGAAAAAAAAAAAAACATTTATGAGCCCGTTTTAGCTTCGAAGGGTAAAGAGGTTCGTTGTACATAGCCGTTGGTTGGATATACGTAATCAGCAAAGTCACTTTTTAGGATTGATTTATTTATTGGCTTCCCGTACACGAAGTTAAGTCTCCGTTTAAACTCCACTGGTACAGGAAAAATGCTATTGATATCCGACTGTCCGTCCGTCCGTCCATTCAGTCTACTGGCCGCATTTTTCATCGGATTTGCATGCAACTTCGCATGGACAATCCTTGATGTAGCCAACAACTTTTAGCAAGGGGTTCTGTCTAAGGCTAGTGTACCAAACAGGGTACACTAGCCTTAGACAGAACACGGTCAGCTAATTATTACACGAAAGTAATTCAACGTAAAGTTATACGTCTGTTCAATAGGGCATGGTCCTACTAAGCCCTGAAGAGACCTTTATTTATATTTATTTATTATTTACTAGTCAGCGGGCGTCACCGCGGCTTTGCTTGAGTAAAGAAGTTTTCCCGTTCCCGTTTCCCACAGGAACTTGTTCCCGGTATAAAAAGTAGCCTATTCTGATGTATAAGCTATATTATTGTAGTTTCATTCAAATCTATTTAGTACTTTTTACGTGAAAGAGTAACAAACATCTATACAAACTTTCGCATTTATAATATTACTAGTTGACAGATCGTCCGCGCAGAGTTTTCCCGTTCCCTTTTCCCACAGGGACTTGTTCCCGGGATAAAAAGAAGCCTGTGTTATTCTGATGTATAAGCTGTATTATTGTAAAGTTTAATTAAAATCTTCACGCTGTATCCCTGACGGGGTAATCAGAGAGGACAGATCGCCAGGCTTCGCGATCCATGCATACTTCTTTCGCTTCTTCGAGATTCATCAAACGTTTCATACACGCACGTCTGGGTATCCAAAAATAAATAATAAATCTATTCAGTAGTTTTTACGTAAAAGAGTAACAAACATCCACACAAACTTTCGCATATATAATATTATTAAGATTGTGGATGACACGGAAGCTCTACGAGGGCGGCACTGAAAATTTCGGAAATCAAGGAAGTGACACAACATTACTATGTAAAAAAGCGTTGAAGCGCTCGTGGCCCCGCGGTCTCAGTGTTCTGTAAACGATCACTGAGTTACGCAACTTTCACTATGGCTGGTCCTCGGATGGGGACCACTTTGGCTTTTACATTTGCGAGCGTTTCCGTGCTTTGGAAGGCACGTTAAGCCGTTGGTCCTGGTTGCCAGTAAAAAGGCAGTCGTTAAGCCTGGTTGAATGCCTTATGGGCGGCATGAAAAATTTCAACAGCATGTAGCCACAACCTGCGTCTGTCTATTTCAACACGGCAATGGGCTCACCACCTATTACGTGGGACAGGTAAATCCACACGGTGAAAAGTGGGCATATAATATGCCTCTGCCACCCCTTCGGGGATAAGGCGTGATGGATATTTATTTATTTTATATTATTTAAAAACTCTTTTGTTCTGTGCGCGGTGTGAGAACTCGCATTGTCGTGATTGAGGATGATGCGGCGGTTGCAGTTCTCTTGACGGAGTTCAGAAACGACCTGTGGCAAACAAATGCTAGCATACCATTCTGCATTAACCGTTCTTTGTCCCTCAAGAGGAATAGTCGCACCATGGCCGGTTTTGGAGACAAACGTGGCCATTTTTTTTGCAACATTCCGTCAACGAACAATTTTTGTTGGCTTTAACTCATTTTCGAACACCCAAACTCGTGACTGGTTTTTTGTTTCGGGTTCGTACGCGTATATCCAGGATTCGTCACCGGATACGATGTTGTATACAGCATTTGAGGATCCTGCGTGAAATCTTTCGAGAGTTCTGAAGCACCAAGTAACGCGAGCCGCTTTTTGCTCTTCACAGAGCGAATGCGGTATCCATCGGGAAAACAACTTTTTTACACCTCATTGTTCATGCAAGATTATTTGTATTTGACTCATGCCAATGTCTAAAGTTGCCTGAATTACGCGTTATGTCACATGTGTTAATCAGCTTACGCACAGCATCAACGTTTTCTTGGGTGACTGCAGTTTTTGTACGACCTTGACGGGGATCATCACTGAGCTTGACACGTCCACGTTGAAATTCAGCAAACCAGCGATAAATTGTGGTTTTGGATGGGACTTCATCACTAAATGCAGATCACCAAATCATCCGGTCAACACACTGTTTTTGTGTTAAACCACTTCGAAAGTCATAATAAATCATTGCTCTCGAATTTTCTCGAGTCAACTCCATTTTCTCAACGACTAAACAAGTTTTACAAAACCTTGTGACAGCAGTGTTTAGTGCAGCCCTCGTAAACAAACCCCTGTACCAACCTGTTTAGTCAGGTAAGTACTGAAAGTCCTCTCAAACTCTCAAGCAGTGTACTATAGATATTGGTGATTTGATTGATCTTAAGACAGTAAGTTTCTCATTGTTTGTTCCACAACAAGGAAGGAATGAATAAATTAAAGTATTACCTGTTGATCTAGGATCATAAAGACGTATATGTCTATCAGCAGAAGCTGTTATGAGACTGTTATTTAATGGAGACCAGTTCACGTCAAAGAACGCCTTATTGCCTAAAAATACAAAAGTACAATTAAAATAATGCTTGAATGACAAAGTATGTATAAGTTTATTTATTATGTACTTTATTCACTACTAATATTAATATGCTAAGAAAAAAAATATTAGGTAAGGAATGTTACAAGTAGTACAAGCTTAAGCAACTCTGACCAATAATAAGAATGCACGCTAGTTATCTAAATATTGCTAAGAAGAAATTGTTTTAAAATGCTTAAAGCAATTTCTACTTGGCAATATTTATTTAGGAAAAAAAGGTCAGTAGCAGTCACAAGTAGTTGATGAAGTTTAAACAAATATTTCAGATTTTTTTTTAGGTTTTTACTTCTCAACCATTCATTAAAAAGACTGGGTACCAATTTAGAGAATTTGCATGCAATTGCCTAAAGATGAGTCGGTAAAGGTGAAGCTAATACAAGTGCATTATAAGAGTCAGTAAAGGTGAAGCTAATACAAGTAAAAAAAAGTAGTAATAGCATTATGAGAGCTAAAAGATCTACCAGCAATATCCTGCTTGATACCCCCTAATTCACAGTCCCAAATCTTCAGCAAATGGTCCCATCCACTAGAGAGTACTGTATTGAAATCCATCCACTGTACTCCTGACACAGCTTCCCTGTGACCTTTTAGTGTTGAGAGAGGCTCTCTTGTGTTGCCCTGCTCTGGTTTACTTCTTTTCTTTGCTGGTTGGCTGACATTATCATCTTCTGATAAACCTAAACATACACGATTTTATAAATTTTGAAATACGTTTTAAAAAAAATAAAAATATAATATATTTGTTAAAAAAAATAGAAAGAGGGTTGCCTACCCAGATGCGCACTCACTTACTCATGTGCTCATTTGCTCATTTGCATGGTAGGGTTAATACACGCACACACATTCAGTATATGGCATTTCACTATGTGACAATTTCTACTAAAAAGCATCACATTATCAGTAATCCTTTCATTCATTCTTTCATTCCAAAACAACAATCAACCATTTATCTCATAAACAATAGATATGGGTACATAGAAAACAACTTACTTGCACTCCATATACAAATATTGTTGTCCCAGCTACCAGTTACAAAACGGTTGCCATCAGCTGACACTGCCAGACACTCTACTCCTTTATCATGACCACGACATGTTACCACACAGTCCACAGAATTGCGAGCAACATTCCACACCCAGAGCATAGCTGACTGATCATGTGAACCACTAAAAAAAGAATGAACAAATCTTTTTGCTGAATCTTTTTATTATTGCTTCATTATTTGAAGTAATAAATTAATTTAATTAAAATTCTATTATGACTGACAGTATATTTCTTCAAAGGAAGATACATATAATTGGCAACAGTGCTTGTAAATTTTACTAAAGAAGAAGCTATTTTGACCAACATCTCAGTCTCTCGCGGAGCGCTCGTGGCCCCGCGGTCTCAGTGTTCTGTAACACTCAGTGATCGTATCACTGAGTTACGCAACTTTCACTATGGCTGGTCCTCGGATGGGTGACCACTTTGTGGCATTTACATTTGCGAGCGTTTTCGTGCTTCGGAAGGCACGTTAAGCCGTTGGTCCCGGTTGCCAGTAAAATGGCAGTCGTTAAGCCTGGTTGAAGGCCTTATGGGCGGCTTAAAAAATTTCAACAGCAGGTAGCCACAACCTGCGTCTGTCTATTTCAACACGGCAATGGGCTCACCACCTATTACGTGGGACAGGAATCCACACGGTGAAAAGTGGGCATATAATATGCCTCTGCCACCCCTTCGGGGATAAGGCGTGATGGATATTTATTTATTATTAGGATTACTGGACAAGATTACTGCCAGATTAACAAGCACCAGGTTATAAAGTGCCTATGCCATAGGCCCTATGGTATCAATTTTTTTTAGAAGTAGTTTACTAAAATGAAGTCAAATACCACCTACAACTTATCTACTAAGGACTTAGGAGCTGATGGCAAGATGATTAATGTGAAAAAAAAGAACATACCTGGCAAATATAGCCTGGTCACCATTGAAAGAAACCCAAGAGACAGCTTTTACTGGAGATGTGTGTCCAGGAATTGCAAGTTTGTGCTGTCCTTTTGTGCTCCAAATATGGAGACTGTTATCGTAGCTTCCCGATAATATCCTGAAACATGATAAGATTAGCAAAGCTGCATGATTAGTGAGGGTAACCAAATTAATACTTTTATAAAATTTAATTTGCTTTATAATGTAACATTCAGACGGCATGTGTTTAGCTTCCATACAAAGTATCCTGAACAGTAAAGAGTTTGACACACAGTGCTTGGTCTGTGCTTGGTGCTGCTCTGTTCTTCAAAGAAATATATCTCATTCCAGTTTTAATCTTATTATATAATATTATCAGGTAGGCAGTTGCAACAACTGATAATGCCTGATTCCTGCTAGTGCCCACTGATTGCTTCATTGCAGCTCACATAAAAACGAAAATTTACTTAGAAACCTTCAAAAGAAAATTGAAATTTTTGGGCACTCTCACATAATGTCATTTAGTTCAATTTGGTCCTGGTTGCTCATGCTTTGAGAGACACATTGAGTTGATGGTCACAGTTGCCAATATCTTGGCAGTCATTAAGCAAAGCTCAAGGCCAAATGGAGAACATAAAAATTTTCAGCAACAAGGCAATAAGGTTAGCAGTGTAAATATTGCAAATGTCTATAGGCAGGTGAACGGACCATGTTTGTCTGCTACTTCTATAGTAAAAAAATGTTCATGGCCAAAATTCACATTTAGGGGGTTTAAATACATACTCATATTATGATCTAACCTAACTAACTTCACGCTGTATCCCAGATGGGGTAGTCAGAGAGGACAGATCATTGTTATAATTAATATTAGCATATACCATTGTTGGTGAGTTTGAACTGCTGACACCCAGTCATCATGCATCAAACAATCCTGTGGTGAAGGTGCAGGGAATCTCTCTAAATATTCAATTTCTAATGTGTCTTCTGTAGAAACTTCCTTTTCATGTAAAAATTCTGTCAACGTCGAACATAGCACTTCTCCACATACTAAAAAGTCGAACTCCACAGCTTTTTCTGTTACCGAACCGCTTTCTTTTAACAACGCATTGATTATGTTATTAAGTTCTGACGACTGAAGATTGCTTTGAATAGCGTAAGGAGTGTTAGAAACTGCATATCTAGAAAGTAATAACCATGTTAGGAACATACATCGTACAAGTAGGTATATTATGCCATGTTGTTTACGCACGCGTACTTACTGTTCTTGTTTGGTTATGAAGCGAACTAAAAGCTGAACGTCAGATTTTTCTGATGCCATTGCAGAACTTCACAGTTCACTGTCCACACCACTATTCTATAGTTCTTAAATATACAAACAATATAGCGTCAAAAGTAGAAAACAATTCTCCAAGACACGATTTGTACACATCCATTCGATGCGGCGAGGTACGACCCCGGTGAGTAAAGTTTTTTTTTTTTTTGTTCTTGTGGCGATACTATTGCTCCGCCAATAACTCAGTGTGGATTTGGTAGGGGTTGTGAGTAAAGTTAACTTGACAAATTAATGATAAATGACAATGACATATCCAACACATGTGCTTTTTTTTTGTTGCTTTCACTCATCTTGGGCAGGCAAAGGAAACTTGGTTCAGCCTACAGCCTGGTCTTCAGTATTTATATATTTTTAGTATGTAATCATGTCTAGTCCTTTGTCGATGTCAAGTCCTCAGTCCTAGGTCATGGCCCTTGCCCCAATAAGGCAGTGGCAGACAAATTTCCATAGAAAGCTACAATAAGGATGCAGCTTTTTCTAAAAGTGTCTAAAGTCCCAAACACATGTGCGTAGACAGAGGTCTTTTTATTGTGCTAAGACCTCTTCATCTAAGCGTGCGGTAGACAACGTTTTATGCTGAGGTTCTAAGCAAATCATCCATGTGAAATGTGTGTCCACTTGTGGTGGAAAATAAGGCTACTTTTTTTAAATTCATTAGCGTTCTGATTTTTCCATTAGCATGCTACCTGCCAATGTTATGTTATATGCTAATATTAATTTTAAAAATGAACTAAAGTACAAATCGTATCTTCGTACTAAACTTCGACTTTCTATCCAATTGTTTTCACAGATTGTCATAAAATCTAATCCAACAATCGAATAAATTTTCCTTAACAGAAGCATTCTTATAACTGATTAGCATCATTATTAAACAACTGATTAGCATCTTTATTACACATTTATTTTTTTTCCTTTAGTAGTTAATTACCCAATATGGCTAATCAGGCTAATGGTACTTTTAATATTAATTTAAAGTATTATTTAAAAAGTATATTTTATTTCCATGCATTCTTTTGAGAAAAGCACTAAACCGAGTGGCGGAGTGGTTGGAGGATATTACATTAATTTGAACCACGTACAGTACATGTCGTCTTCTGCGAAAATACCCCAACATGAACCAAAAATACTAATCAGTTTAGCCAGGATTCACTTATGTTTGTTTACTTTATTTCAGCACCATGTATTTTATACAAAAGAACCTTAGTAGGTATTGACCTAGGTCGGTACCTAGGACATCGAACCGACACGTTGCCGCTCTTACTAAGATATTTTTAAATAAAATTCAACCACATTTCAATGAAATAAAGTTAACAATTCTTAGTAGTTCGTTCGAGAGTGCGAAAAGATAAAAAAGATTATGTTTCTCTCTACGAGTATCTGACCAAGCCGCATAGCTAGGGAGTTCAGCAGAGTAACAAATGACTTGCCAGACTATCAAATACAATCTTTTAAAAAACCTTTCCCACCAAACCAAAGATAAGTGATAAATTTGTATAATGACATCTTTGACAATTCTCAGTCGTTCGTTTGAGAGTGCGAAAGGATTCGGCCGCAGCGTGTGATTGAGTGACGTGTGTATCTGGATTATTTTTGGATATTTATGAGTTTGGTTTATATTGTGACCTATTGAGTTCCGTGTATTTTGTTTTTATGTTATAGATAATAACTGCTTGCAGGTTTTGTGTTGTTCTATATTAAATAAGTTGCCATCATGAGCAAAAACAAACCTCCTGATCCTCCGGATATCGAAACTCCCTCAACTCCTACCTACTCACCTCCCTCATCCCCTACTTTTTCGACTCCACCACCTAGTGTTTTTATGGAACCAACATCCAAAATAGATTCTTTGTCGCAATTCGCTTTAGTGGCACTTAACTATGCGGATAGCCAAGCCACATTAACGCGAAAAAGACGTGTGGAGGAAGCAGCCATGGTTTCCTCTAGTCCGCCAACAAAGCTATCTAAAAGTTTAGTGTCACGTTCCAATTACAATGCGGGGGATAAAGCTCCATTCATAGTTCACGTAACAGCACTGGTCAGGAATAATTTTTCCGCCACCATAACATGTCACCCGTTTGCGAGTGGTCAGCGGTGTCCCTGCAGACATGTCTGAGGATGAGGCCAAGACATATATCTCTGTGCCCCCAGGATGTGGCCATCTTTTTAAAGTTAGACGCATAAATCGCAAGGTAATAAGTGAAGGCAAAACTGATTGAAAACCCACAGAGACTTGTGTCTTGACCTTTGATGGTCAGACACTCCCCAAAAGAGTGTATTGTTGTTATACCTCTTTGACTGTTTACCAGTACATCTACCCAACAATACAGTGCCGAAAGTGTTTTAGGTTCGGACACGTGGAAACTATATGTCGATCTAAGCCTCGCTGCCTTAAA
Source organism: Thumatha senex (assembly GCA_948477245.1). Lineage (NCBI taxonomy): Eukaryota > Metazoa > Arthropoda > Insecta > Lepidoptera > Erebidae > Thumatha > Thumatha senex. The sequence goes on from OX419735.1 coordinate 14,999,163, forward strand.
TGTGGTCATGACCATCCTGGCAATGGCTGTTTTGTTACTGAGGAGGATGCTTTCTGTGTGCTGTGCTCTGGGAATCATTTAGCTAACAGCAAATTGTGCCCGGAGTATGACAGACAGAGAGTCATTAAGACAACCATGGCTGAGAAGGTGGTGTCCTATGTGGAAGCCAATAAAATCGTACCTCTGGTATCCAGAAGTTATGCCAATGCTGTTAAAAGTTCCCCTACAGTTTCATATCGCAAAACTATCTTGCGGCCTAAAAGGCCTAATTATTCACTCTCTCCGTCTTACGATAAAGTCGCTCACAATAGTATAATTAATAACCATAAATCCTCACAGCCAGATGGCTGTGCTCTTAATAGTTCCCCCACATCATATTCTTCAAAATCATCATCAGTTTTAGAACTTCTTTTACAAGTCATAACATCTCTTGTTTCCACTAATATTAATTTACCGTCCAACGTTGCCGACTTCCTAATAATAATGGCTTCCTGTCAAGTATTCCTCCAGTGGAATGTGAGGAGCGTGGCTCATAAAAAGCACGACCTTACATTCCTACTGAATAAGCATATACCACTTGTTTGTAGTATCTCTGAAACTTGGCTCAAGTCAAGTTTGAGTTTCCGTGTTCCACACTACAACTTACTACGGTGTGACAGGTCTGATGGTCACGGAGGGTCTGCCCTCCTAATTAATAGTAGGGTACCCTTTGTTCCCCTGCGAGTTGTTGCACCTTTGGATGAAATGAATATTGTTGTTGTTAGAGTTGAAGGTCTCATTATTTATTCTATTTACATTGCCCACCCTCAGCAAGCCTACCTAACAGTCCTTAGAAATAAATATCCATCACCCCACGCCCCGAAGGGGTGGCAGAGGCATATTATATGCCCACTTTTCACCGTGTGGATTCCTGTCCCACGTAATAGGTGGTGAGCCCATTGCCGTGTTGAAATAGACAGACGCAGGTTGTGGCTACCTGCTGTTGAAATTTTCAAAACGGCCAAAAGGCCTTCAACCAGGCTTAACGACTGCCATTTTACTGGCAATCGGGACCAACGGCTTAACGTGCCTTCCGAAGCACGGATACGCTCGCAAATGTAAATACCACAAAGTGGTCACCCATCCGAGAACCAGCCATAGTGAAAGTTGCGTAACTCAGTGATCGTTTACAGAACACTGAGACCACGGGGCCACGAGCGCTTCCTGGGAAATATATTTGGGAATGCCGAGACGCCATTTTTAGTTATGGGAGATTTTAATGGGCATCATTTCAGATGGGGTTCAGACCATTGTGAGTCATTTGGGCAAGGCTTAGTGTCAATCTTGGGTGATCTTAATCTGTGCATCCTCAACAATGGTTGCTCTACCCGCAGGCCAGTTCAAGGTCAACGTAAAAGTTGCGTTGATCTGTCATTCTGAACCATTGATATTGCCTCATCTTCCTGTTGGCAGTGACCATTACCCTATCTGTGTCACACTCACTGATAGAACTTATCTAGAAAAAAGTCCTCCTCCCCTCCTAAAATTTAATATTTCTCATCCTGATTGGTCATTGTATTCTTCCCTTTTAGAACAAAAAATTAAAACCCTCCCAAATATCACCACTCAAAATTTAGAAAACCGTGAGCACTGCCATATTCAAGACTGCTTAGACAAATTTATGAGTGATATCAATGCATGTGCAGAGTTATCGTTCCCTTTAAAAAACAGCGCTCAAGGGAAGATACCATCACCCCCTTGGTGGGACCAGGAGTGCACGGGTTTGGTCAAACAGAGAAAAGAGGCTGAAAGAAAATACAATGCTGACATGAGTACATCTAATTTATTGAACTTTAAACATATTGAGGCTAAATGTAGGAGGGCATTCCGACATAAGAAGCGCACAGGATGGGCCTCCTTCCGCTCTTCTCTCTCCCTTCAACTCCATCCTCAGTAGTATGGAAACATATTAACAGGTACCGTTCAGGCTGTGCCCCTGTTTCATCGTCTCCAATGTCGGCCAAGACTGCTGAACTGTTTTTTGCAAAAATAGCTCCCCCCTACGCTCCCTCTCTGGCTGAAAGTCAGTTATCAATTGCAGAGGTATCCACGGACCCACACGAGTCTCCATTCTCTATGGTGGAACTCGATATGGTATTAAAATACGTTCATGATTCCACCCCAGGAATAGACGGTATCCCATATTCTTTCATTGCTCACGCTGGCTCCTCTGCTAAAGAATATAAGTTGGTCATTCTAAATTATTGCTTTATAAATAGTTGGATCCCAGACCAATGAAAAATCCAGGTCATTATCCCGATTTTGAAACCAGGGAAGCACCCTGAGTATCCAAACAGTTTTAGACCAATTGCTTTATCATCGGTAATGTTAAAAATTTTGGAATACTTAATAAAAAATCGGTTAGAACGGATGGTGGAATCAAAATGTTTACTGCCAAAATTTCAGTTTGGATTTAGAAAGGGACTTGGAACTATGGACAGTGTAGGAGTACTTATAGCTGATATCCGTATTGCTTTATCTCAGGGTCAATCTGTTGTAGCACCATTCCTGGACATAAGTTCTGCATATGACAGCGTTCTTCTCCCAATTCTCAGGCAGAAACTGCTACACCTGAATTTTCCGGTAAGGATAATTCAATGCATATGCCAGTTACTTATGTATCGTTCGCTGATGCTTAGAGTTCAGGGAGAGGAGATGGGGCTGAGAAAGGTGTGGACTGGGCTGCCTCAGGGATCAGTCCTCAGTCCCCTGCTATATAACCTGTACTCTGCTAACATTGGCTCAGCACTAAACAGCAATTGTCAAATTTTACAGTATGCTGACGATCTCGCCTTGTATGTTACAGATTATTTCATCAGTGATGCAGCTACATCACTAACACTTTCCCTGAACTCATTGAGTCAGTGGCTGCTAGACCATGGTTTAAGGTTGGCTCCATCTAAAAGCTCTATAGTTACTTTCATTCGGAAACGTTTGCTCCCTCATGTTCAAGTGACTATCGACGACTTCCATATTCCAAACGCCACTGTTGTTAAATTTCTTGGGGTCTATCTGGATGCTAAACTGTCTGGCCTAACACACTCAAACTATCAGGTGAAGCGGTGTGAGAGAATTATTCCAATTCTGAAAGCTCTCTCTGGTGTTTGGTGGGGTGCGCATCCATACACTATGAAGTTAGTTTATAATGCACTAGTTCTCAGCATAATGGACTATGGTTCTTTTCTGCTCATTCCACGTAATAAAGGGGCGCTAGCAAGACTAGATAGGACCCGGGATAGCTGCCTAAGGTTCATCTCAGGCTGTATGAAATCCACTCCGGTCAATACATTGCAGGTCGAATGCGCCGAGCCTCCTTTAACCTTAAGACGCCAATACGCCTCACGATTTATATATCGTTTAATTAGTACATCTTTCCATCCTCTACTTCCAAAATTAAGTCCATTGAGTGAGTTATGCTATAACTCCAGCTTTTGGCTGCGTAAAGACATACCACTTATTATTAAGACCTTTCGTTCCTTCCAAACATTAGAGCACCCCATTATTAGATCTAAGAGACTGCCAGTGTTCAGACATGACTTCGAAGTGTTGTATTTTAAACCTGATATATGTCTGGACGCTGGAATATACAAAAATACCGCCTCGGCGGATTCTGTCTTCAAAGTATTACTAAATAACCGTTGGTGTGGTTACCAACGGTTCTTCACAGATGCCTCAAAACTGAATAATGATAGTTATACAGGAGCTGCTGTCTATTACCAGAACTCAAAAATCGTTCTGCAATTCAGGTGTCCCGAGGAATATTCTGTATTCACAGGAGAATGCGTGGCAGTTTTGGAAGAATGCTTCTTTGTAGAGTCCCATGATATCAGCAATGCTGTTATTTTCACTGACTCTCTAAGCTGTCTACAGGCTCTTGAACAGAACCCACTTAAGAGTAAACTCCATAGTGCTCTCATCTTGGAGATAAAACAAGTACTTTTTTCCTGTGCCAACAAGCAAAAGACAGTACAGTTAGTTTGGATTCCTAGTCACTGTGGTATTAAGGGCAACGAGTGTGCAGACACTCTTGCCAAAAGTGCTATAGTGTCGTCAACATCAGACCTCAAACACCTTGCATAGCAAGGATATGACTTGCTAAGCCTTCCCCAAGGGGATCTCCAGTCCTCATGGCAGGCCCACTGGAATATTAGTAGCAGAAGGAAAGGGAAACATTTCCATGCCATTCAGCCCGATGTCATTTTAAAACCATGATTTAATAGTTTTAAAAAAGTTTCAAAAAGCATCATATCGGTAATCTGTAGATTGCGGTTAGGTTTTTGCTGCACTTCAGTCTTTCTTCATAAAATACGCGTTCGTGACTCTTCATTGTGTGAATGTGGCTTGGACGAAGGTTCATTAGACCACATTTTTTTTAGTTGCCCTATAAATAATGTATTTCCCAATTTATATTCCCGCTTAAATGAACTTGATATCCCTTTACCCATTAACTTCTCCTCCTTACTAACCTATTCTTCCCCTGAATTGTTTAAACTTTTAATTTCCTTCATTCAGTGTAACTCCATCAGACTTTGATCCTTCTCCTTATTTTAAAATTATTATTATCTATATTATTCGTATATATTTGTTTTTATATTAGTGTTTTTTTTTCTTATTATGTTTATTCAAGAATTTTTCACATATGGACCAAAACCAAAATTGCTAAATTGTTATTCCTACAATTTCACATTTACAAATAATCTCCATCGCATGTCTGTTTTTAGCTGAATCGTTGAGTTCGTTCGACGAGTGCCATACCTGAAAAATTGTGTGCGTTTCAAATGCTCCGCCACGGTGTCCTATCAAAAAAAGCACTCCATCAAAAATTTGTCAAAATTTGTCAAAACCGAAAGCATCAAACCAAAAATTTGTCAAAGTAAAAATATAAAAGATATTAGGGTTTAAAGGTGGCCGCGCGAACGAAACGTGGAGGATTGCGCGGCCACGGAGACCTCAGCAACGACATGGGTTAGAGACCTAATTCTTTTTGTCAATTAAAGATTGAATTAGTCAAAAATTGTCAAAAAAAGAATTATAAGCTTTACAGCAATATTTTACGAAATATTCGCCTTTGAAGTTATGGCCGCGCAATCCTCCACTCGTTGTTTCTTAAGTGTTGATTATTTTTTAAATCGTAAGATTTCTTATAGTAAAATTTATACCAGAAGAATGATCTTAATTTGTCAACACTAATGAAAGCAATAAATACTACTGAAGTTTAGTTAAACCGGAGATACCGGTCCAAAACAAAAAGTCCGTGGCCGCGCGAACGAAACGCTACTTTGTAAGCTGTTATCTCGCTACCTATAATTGCTAGGATTTTGGTGTAAACTTTCATTTATTCGGCATCATCATCATCATCCGAGCGTCTGTCCCAGTTGCGTCTCGCGACGCCCGGGGTCCGCTTTCCTACATTTTCTCCTCCACTTCGCACGGTCGTCGGCATCCCCTGTGGTGAGACCATTGGCACGCATGTCATCCCTTACGACGTCACGCCAGCACTTCTTGGGTCTTCCCCTCTTACCGGGACCCGGCGGGGCTGACATGGCCAGACATTTGTTACCTACGTAGCCCGGCGGTTGCCGCAAGACGTGACCATACCAACGAAGGCAACAACTTGTCTGCAATGTCACGGACGTGAAGGCTGCCGCGGATGCGACAGTTCCTCACGCGGTCCATCCGCGTGACTCCACACATCCACCGCAGCATCTTCATTTCCGTGACACGCAGCTCCCGCTTGTGTCGCTCCAATATCGGCCACGTCTCACTGCCATGTAAAAGGACAGGTCTAATAATGGTTTTGTAGACCTGTCCCTTCAACCGGATCGGCATTTTAGGGTCACAAATGACACCGGTCATCTCCCGCCATTTGGCCCACGCGGCAGCAATTCGTGACTTGACATCGCAATCGATGTCACTGGACGTGTGAAAAACAGATCCCAAGTATTTAACCTGGTCCGTGCGCTCGACCAAATCACCGCCTATGCGGACGGATGTGGGATCTGTCGAGTTTAGTGCCAAGTACTCGGTCTTCGCCACATTTAGTTTCAGACCGCCGTTCTCAAGCGTCTCCTTCCACGCCTTTACACGTCGCACCAATCTGCCCCTGTCCGCGATTTATTCGGCATATTAACCTCATTAAAATGACGTATCGTTTTACCCTCAAAACCATTTTCAACGCTTGTTAAATCAAAAATAATGATGTCCCATACAATGTTCTACCAGGGTGACCATAATTTTTAAAATTTGATTTGGGAATATCTTTACATTTGCTATATAACTAGAGGACAGCTATGAAATTTAATAACATCTAGGTCAGTCTGAAAAAAATATTACGTTTAAATAAAAAACTTGGATATTTCAATAATTAAATGATTTATTCATTAAAAATTATTAAAATGTAGGTAATAATGTAAAAATTGTAAATCTCAACAGTAACATTTAAAAATCAACAAATATAATAAATGCGATCTTTAATAGATTCGTGGTCTTGGCGTTTGTAACAGAACCGAAATGTCTGCTACTCGATGAAAAAATAATTAGTACATGGTAAATATCATAGTAGTAGTAGTAGTACAAAGCGGCGTATCGACTTTGCGCGGCATGCCATTGAACATTGGCCCCGCATAGGTACCGCGCGCGGCAGCTTGAACATTGGCGCGTTAGACGAAGCCGCGTGACGTACCAGTCCCGTGTCGATTTTTGAGAGTGCAACAAAGAAATGTCAGGAGTTGTGCTCGCGCAATATCGTACTCTAGTTACGCGCGCGGCGAAAACATGGAGAAAGACAGATGTCGTACCTACTTTAATTAGATTGTATGGTACTAACCAATTTACATGGAACAGTAAATGTAGTGATTATCGGAAAATATTTTACAATAATTATTGAATAATGAAAAAAGCAGCAGCTGCACGTCTTCGACGTAAAATGTCCACGCGGTGTAACAATAACATGTCATGAATTAAAAATCTTTGCAGATCTGTACAGGATCTGTTTTGGAAAATGAATAATTGTAAAATTAATTTAAAAATCACATATCAGTCTCGCCTATAGCCACAAAAAGATAGGCAGACACATACTGTACGCGCCTGTTTCACTGTCAGCATTTTGTCCGTATTTATATAATCTTCTAATATATAAAATTCTCGTGTCGCGGTGATTCAACCCTAAATTTTACACACAATAAGCCTAATACTCCCTTACACTGTTTTCGACCGTAATTATTGTTTGTACACAACAATAATAACGTGGCAATAGCGTAGCCAATAGTGGCGTTTACAATTATCATTTTACTTTCTCTGTGAAATTCTCATTTAGATTATATTCTCAAGTAAATGTATTATTAACTAGCTTATGCTCGTGACTCCGCCCGTATGAGATTTGTTTATTGCACAAAAAGTGATTATCGTGGGAATAAGATGATTCCCGGTATAAAAGTTCCCTATGTGATATTCCACGACATGGTTTATCTATATTCCGATATCTACCTAAATGTGATTAATAAAATATATAAAAAATCTGATATATAAAAACCTTTACAAACTTTCACGTTTATAATATTAATAAGTTTTCATTGCACTGGAAATACCAGGAATTCCTTTCTTGCTGCTTTTATCAATTCACCGAATTTCAGGTATTTATTTTTTAATAGTTTGGGTTGTTTTGGTTTCACTCGCATAGTTCCCTTTCCCGTGCGAATGTTAGGATTTCCTTTATTATCGCTTCAATGAGATACTACCTAAAGAATATCACAAAATTATACGTTTCTATTGAAAGGTTAACTACGCGGGTGAAACCACACACAGGATAAAGTAAACTATAGTTTTTACAACCGTTTATTGTATCACCCGCGTGTCTCTTGGCCTAGATTACTAAACATAGAAACGTAAAATTTGGTAAATGTATTCTTTAAGTACCTTGAATGAGTCTTAAAAAGGAATCTTGTCTGGAATGTTTGTTTTATAATAATAATTTTGGGTACCTAGGTAATTAAGGGAAAAAAGATGTATGATTTCAATTAGATTGTGAGTTTCGATTGTTACTATTAAATATAGATACCAGTTATCATTAGGTATGATATAAAATGCCGTGACTTGAACTTTGCTGCCGATAATAGATCTTAAAAACTCTGTGAAAAATGTGCTATCCAATTATTCTGGTTACATTTCTACAAAACCATATGTGAGAAAATGTATGAAAACTGGATTTATTGTGCTCTTAGTTACTTTGCTGTTGTTGTCGTCATAGCAAAGCATCCCAGCATTTCTTATAAAATGACATTTATAGTGACCTATTGTTCCAATGGTAGGAACAATATACCCAATAGCACCTATCAATTTATAAACATTTATTTTAACATTTTATTTGTGCAGCAGCGCGTTTCACGGAAAGATTTATTTCAAATTCGGGATACATTTATGTTTCTAAACCTTAACTAAGAACCATATAATAAAGTAATGATGTTTGTGCTCGAATTTTATTTGATTAATAGTTAGAATAACACTGGACGGGAACTGCACCACCATATTGCGTCCGCAATGGATTCGATCTGTCGTGCTATTATGTAACTTTGACAATTTATGTCGCTTTGGTTTGTTCGATAGCCACCACGCTTTGAATACAATTAGCAGGTGGCGTCAAATTGGTATTACGTATTACAATTCAATGCGACTGAGGCACAGTGGCTTTCAACAAACCTTTTAACGTCTCATCCATTTTATTTACATTACGCGGCCATGAAAAAAAACTAAAAACGTCAAATTTCTATCCTTTGTATCTTCTAATTAGTAGAGGTGTTATTTTAAAAAAATCAAGAAAAAAATTTAAAACGTCAAATTTCTGTCCTTTTTATCTTCTAATTAGTAGAGGAGTAGTTGTTATTTAAAAAAAAATCAAGAAACAAATTAAAAACTTCAAATTTCTATCCTTTTTTTCTTCTAATTAGTAGAAAAGGAGGTGTTCGGGGTTACAAAGGGGACCAAAAATCTCATTATTTCAAGCTCAGATGCACCGTTTAAGAGACATGGCAAAAAATGTGTAAAAGTTGGTTAGGTAAATATGGACCCGCTTGTGTACGATAAACCATAGGTTAAATTAGTATTGCCACTAACGACGCAAGAGCCCTTTTACCTATACTACATTGGTCCAAATCGCGAAATATTCACATGTCTCGATAAACCTACATAAACGCCCAAAATTATGCTAAGTTTCAACTTCATATACAATCAATCAAAAATTGCTCAAGTCTCGTTTTAATTTTTGCCCAAGTCCTAGCTTCTTATAATATATATATCACTATACCTACCTACTCTCCCAACTTTCTTCCTCGGCAAATCTCAAAATATGGCACGAGCTACCTTATAAGTTTATTAGTCCCGCAGATCCCCGAAGGCAATGGCAATTTTTAATGATTAAATAATTTAATTATTAAAATATCCAAGTTTTTTTTAAACGTAATATTTTTTTCAGAATGACCTAGATGTTATTCAATTTCATAGGTGTCCTCTAGTTATATAGCAAATGTAAAGATATTCCCAAATCAAATCGAAATTATGGTCACCCTGGTAGAACATTATATGGGACATCATTATTTTTGATTTAACACGCGTTGAAAATGTTTTGAGGGTAAAACGATACGTCATTTTAATGAGGTTAATATGCCGAATAAATGAAAGTTTACACTAAAATCCTAGCAATTATAGGTAGCGAGATAACAGCTTACAAAGTAGCGTTTCGTTCGCGCGGCCACGGACTTTTTGTTTTGGACCGGTATCTCTGGTTTAACTAAACTTCAGTAGTATTTATTGCTTTCATTAGTGTTGAAAAATAAAGATCATTCTTCTAGTATAAATTTTACTATAAGAAATCTTACGATTTAAAAAATAATCAACATTAAAGAAACAACGAGTGGAGGATTGCGCGGCCATAACTTCAAAGGCGAATATTTCGTAAAATATTGCTGTAAAGCTTATAATTCTTTTTTTGTCAATTTTTGACAAATTCAATCTTTAATTGACAAAAAGAATTAGGTCTCTAACCCATGTAGTTGCTGAGATCTCCGTGGCCGCGCAATCCGCCACGTTTCTTTCGCGCGGTCAACTTTAAACCCTAATATCTTTTTTATTTTTACTTTGACAAATTTTTGGTTTGATGCTTTCGATTTTGACAAATTTTGACAAATTTTTGACGGACTGCTTTTTTTGGTAGGACACCGTGGCGGAGCAATCGAAACGCACACAAAAAATTTAATTGAATTAAATTGAAAGTGCTAAAGGAAAAAAAAAATGTTTTGAGTTTGCGCCGTGTGTAGGTACTGAAAAAGTTATTAGGTACCTAGTTGAAATTTGTGATAGTGAAATTTGACGTGATTTTTGTTTATTTCCTTTTTGTCACGATGCCGCGAGTGAATTATACCTACCGCCTTGGAGTTCACTGACATGATCCTCATTTACGGGGAATGCCGCCAAAATGCGGCCTTAGCATGAAGGGCATACCGTGAGAAGTTCGGAAACAGTCGCACATGTCTTTCTGACTCCCGAATCTTTGTAAGAGCTGGGATAACCCGCACATTGTGCCAAGGAATTCAGAGATATGGGAAGTATTTTTATTAGAATTGATAAAGTGGCAAGTAGTCATTTAGAAAAATAAAGGTGCAGTAGGTAACTAGTTATTGTGTAAGCCGCAAGCATTTGATCATTCAGCCGCCTTTTGTCAACATAAACACGCGTTGTTATGGCAACCGTAACGTTGCCAGTTATCTCAAAGGTGAGTGTACTTTCATTATAAATAAACAAAAACGGGATGTTTTAACTTTCGACTATTTTTATTCTATTTATGGTATGCGCAAAATGCATTTTTTTTTTAAATATTATTCTATGCATATGACTAGGCTTATATTAAGGAGTTTTATCAGGCATTTCTGTTAATGTGATAAGAAAGGAACTACCCGGTATATGTCTCGACCGGTATGGCAATTGCCTGTCTCGTATTAATAAAAAAAAGTCAAGGAACACTCATACTTGACCTGCAATTGCCTGTTTCCCGGCCTTTGCAATAATGTACTATTATATACTTTTCACCTTTGGAAATAATTCAACTTATTGAAAACAGTAATAATATATTATTTTCCACGTTCCCGCTAAACTGTAGATATCGAATAAATAAATAAAAAACTTGCTGTATTAACTCCAATAAACAACTAGAATCAAAAACTAGTGTAAAATTAGTGTTTTTGTGTTTAATAATGGTGGAATATTATACATAAAGAGTTCGAGAAAGTGCATTAGTGAACGAAATTTATATATTGCAAAGAATAGCGGTGTTGTTTGTGTTAGTGCCAAATTTCCATAGATAGCCGCAATAAGGGATCCACTGCCTTATTGGGGCACGGACTAGGACCTAGGACTGTGGACTTGACATCGACAAACGATGACTAGACAGGACTAAAACAAAATGACAAGAAAATAATAAATACTGAAGACTAGGCTGTATGGACTAATTTTCCTTTGCCTGCCCAAGATGGGCGAAGAAAACTAAAAAAAGGAATTTAAAAAAAGAATAAACTGACATTGAATAATAATTCTGTAAAAAAAAAAAATAGTGTTTTATATTAGTTTTTCGTGTGAGCGGCAAATTTTTGAAAAATAACGTTTATTTATTTTTTACCGACATTTTCGTGTTTATACCAATATATCAGTTAATTATGATTAAAATTTCAAATTATTATAGCTATAAGTTTTATCTTTATATATTTTACGATTTTTCAGTAGTTAAATTTTTTTGTCTAGATATTATAGTTTCCAAGATATCACGATTTTAGTTAATTAGGTCATAGGTTAATTACAAAAAATGCGCTGCTCTGGCAGCGCGAACGGATAGTGAACGTGTGAGTGGATAAGGATATAAAAAAAGGGCGCGAACTTTCGTATGTAGTGGCGGCTTTTTCAATAATTATTTTCTAAAATTGTGTAATAGTCGCCCTTCTTCGTTTAATTTCAAATAAAACCTATAATCTAAGTGTGTAAATAATTGTTAATACGTTTAAATAAATTATGACTGAAGACAGTGGTGGTAGGGCTTCTGCCCACAAATGAAAACTTTCCTCAGCATATGAATCTTCACCTCCAAAAATGTCAGCTGCATTTGTAAACACCAAAAGAGGCTTATTTAAAGACTACAATCATATTTACACAGAAAATGGCAAAAAGGAATACCCAATACTTTTATCATCCACATCTACTAACAAGACCAAAATGGATATAATGAAAGGAAATAAAATTTTAAGTTCTATCAATTGCTCTGGGGTAATGTTTGTTAAACCTATAGGTAACCATCTGTTGAAGATATTTTTTAACAACCTTAAGGATGCCAATTATTTCCTATTAAATAAACGATTACTGGAGGAAAATGAGTGGAAAGCCTCTATTCCATTTGATCACCTAGAGAGTCAAGGTATAATTAAAACGCCAATAGACATAACTGAACATGATTTATTGTCTAATATCAAATCAACTGCTGAGGTTATAGGAGTAAAACATTTTATGAGAAAGAACATTGATGGCTTGCTTGTCCCAACCCCAACTGTATTTATTACATTCCTCAGTTCGACACACCCAGACCATGTGACATTTGATTATATCTGGTTTGATGTCCAGGAATACGTCAAACCAATTCGCCAATGTTTTATCTGCTACAAGTTTGGCCACAGCAGAGGTTCTTGCAGGAGTGCACAGGTTTGCTCCATCTGCTCAGGTAATCATTTCTTTAAAGACTGTGATAATAAAGACAATGTTAAGTGTACAAATTGTAATGGTCCACACATGGCTATTAGTACATCTTGCCCTGTGAAAGCAACAAAAATACAAGACTTGAAAAATAAAATTAATGGTACATTGACTTATGACCCATACAAGATTATCCCATGCCAACAATTGCATTCTCTTAAACATCCACTCCAACAACACATCAGAAACATCCGATGATTCAACCACAGGTTGCTTATCTAGTATTTATTTTAGTAAAATAGTCTGGATCGAGTTTAAGGAACTTTGTGAGAGGAAATTTTCAAGTTTCTCTCTAAATAACGAACCGTTAATAAGTTATGACGACTTCATTGAAAACCTAACTGACGTTTGTTATTGTTTCCTACGAATTCAAATAATTGCCATTTTAAAATACGTAAATCTATAATTTGGTGGAATGATATTTGCTCTCAGGCAGTCAATCAATCCAAGCTTGCATTTAAATCATATAAAAGTTATCCTACACTTGAAAATTATATCCTGTACACAGTGGCGTAACTATACCATGTGAGGCCCGTGACAAATTCTTTGTATGGGGCCCTCCCAGTAAAACTCGTCACATTGTAATTAAATTTTAATGAGTCCAAGTAGTTACCGAACACTAGTAACCTTAGAGTATACATAATGTATACTGTAAGCTATTAACATTGAAATAGAACATGAAGCGGATGAAGCGCTCGTGGCCCCACGAACTCAGTGTTTTGTCAACGTTCATTGCGTTAAGCAATTTTTGCCGTGGCTTGATTGTCGTGGCGTGATTTCTATTTACGTGCTTCCGAGGACACGTTACGCCCTTGGTCTCGGTTGCCAGAATCATGACAGCCGTTATGCCAAACGGAAGGCCCGGGCTGCTTGAAAATTTTCAACAGTAGGTCGCCGCAGTCCATTTCAGCACGTCAATGGATTCACCATCTGTTACGTAGGACAAAAGTGCACACGGTGAAATGGCACATATTGGGTTTGTGCGAAGTCCGAAACCAGGGAAGGACACGCTAAGCCTTGGCGTCCGGCGACCTGTTCTACTATAGAGAAGCAAATCTCCGAGGGCGCTATCGGTAAGAAAGGACCTTGTTAGCAGCGATGTGGAAGTCAGTAGTGTCTCGGCTCGGGTAGCATATTTAATACTGAAGCTCACCGACGGATACTCCCTGAAGGAGGTTTAAGCGTATGCCTCGAGAGGCACTGACGATTAAGGTCGTGTACGAGGACGTAGCGACTGCATTACACGGTACTGCTAAGGCTCACTACAACGTTGTTATAGGGGACTTTAGCGCCAAAGTGGGAGTACTGGAACGCGGCGAAACGATAATCGATCCATTCCACAGAACAAAAAAGAAAACAGGTCCATACGGTGGGGGGCGCAATAATGACCGGGGCCATATGCTTATCAACTGTCTCGAGTCACAGGTCACACTCTACTTAACGAAATTTTTCTGTGCTGCATATGGCCATGGGGCCCGAAAAGTTCTAATAGGAACATTAAAATCGTATCGGTCTGCTGGATACCACTGACAAAGTTCACAAAAAAACCATAGACTGGTGAAAATGGTACAACAAGTGTCTCGAAAGTTCTTGTCCATAACTTATGAGAAATAGACGAGAAATGCCACAGACGCACACGCCTTCGTCAGACCAGAGAGACCTAAACATCCGTATCCGCAAGCTGATACGACGCGACCTTAGACGCTACTACACTAGCATCGTAGAGGCTGCGATCGAGCAGAACAGGTGCTATAAGTTGTTAGCTCAACAGTTTGGAAGATCCCGTCTGACGAAACGAAAATAACGGGTGCCCCAATTGTGACCTCAAGGTTCGAGATTCTCGAGGAAATCAAGAGCTTTTACAGAGATCTGTATGCATCACGGAAGAAAAGCCCACGGGACCCAGCGACGATGACCAAAAACTAACACGCCACTACACCGACGACATCCCAGATGTCGACCAGGCTGAAGTCAAAGCGGCTCTCGAGTAACTTAAAAGCAATAAACCCCCTGGGTATGACGGAATACCGACCAATCTACTTAAAGCGGGTGAGACTTCGGGCCTTAAAGAGCTAACGAGTTTACTAAATTCTGTCCTCCTGTAGGGACAAACATCTAAAGCGTGGGAAGAGAGTAAGGTGGCTCTGTTCTTCAAAAAAGGTGATAAAATCTTGCTAAAGACTGACTGTACTTGCTGTCACTTCTGAGCCACATATATAAGTTGTTCTCGAGACTAGTCACAAACCGCCTCACCGAAAACCTCTACGAATTTCAGCCAAAGGACAGGCCGGGTTTCGAAAAGGCTTTAGCATCGTGTTCCACATACATACTGTTAGACAGATTGTGCAGAAGACAAAAAGTACAATAATCCTCTGTGTATGACTTTTGTGGACTACGAGAAAGCCTTCGAGTCTGTCGAAACCAGGATGCTCTGCAACGATGTCGTAATGGTTGGCACTATATCGAGGTGTTGAGATGCTTGTACGACACCGCTACCATAACAGTCCAAGGCCAAAAGACGAACCCCATTGAGTTGCGTAGAGGGGTAAGACAGGGCGATGTTATATCCCCTAAGCTCTTCACCACCACGCTTTAGGATGTCTTTAAGACGCTGGACTGGAATGTGATATGAATATAAACGGCGAATGCATCTTACACCTTCGATTGGCCGACGACATCGTTTTGGTAGGGGAAATGCTGGAACAGTTGAGCGGGAAGCTGCACAGTCTAAGTAGAGCGTCTTGACGTGTTGGTCTCGGTATGAACATGTATGAAATGAAACCAAGGTCATGTTCAATGAGCACGTCATACCGGGTCCAATATACGTCGAAGGTTTGAAACTCGAAATTGTTCAGGTACATACCTACCTTGGGTAGGTTATCCAACTCGGCAAAAAGAACTTGGACAAGGAAATTGCAAGAAGGATACCTTGTGTGTGTCAATACCTTTCTTTGGTCCGGCGTACTTACTTTCTTGGTGAATAAATGAATAAAGTAATTCCCCGATCGTCATCGCGCATGTTCGCCCGCGCCAATATACCGCGACAAAAAATTAAGAAGCAATAGATAAGTTCTGAAATCGATCGACATTTTTTTGTTTTAAATGTACTGAAATAATTATGATTAGTTTAAATTTTATATCTTTAGTTGCATCTCGCTTTAATAGATTTTAAATACTTTAAAAAAATTGTGAAAAATGTTAGGTTCTTTTTGAACCCTCAGCCGCTGCCGCTTGGGCCGGGGCCCTCTCAGGTCGGGGGCCTTTGGCATTTTGCCAGCCCTGCTACCCTATAGTTACGCCACTGCCTGTACAAACAATTCGACGCCAAGAAAAAAAGAACCTTATCGGAGCAAAAGCAGCTTAGTTGGTCAATCTCTGTTCTTCTTTTAATAGAATGACTCCTGTAAAAGTAGTATGGAGTCATATTAAAAGGTTAAAATTTGCAAAATTAGGCACTATTTCGCTTAATTTCTTTGAAATCCCTTTGAACGCCAATGCATATTTAAATAAAATAGCATCCGGAAATTATGTTCAGTATTCTTAAAATTTTTACTTAATTTTTTTAGTTCAGGGGTCAGAATCCGCTCAATGGATTCAAGAACCCTGTGCTCTTTTTGAACTGGAAGCTTCGTTAGATAGTAAAAAGAAGAACACATCTGGCCCTGACTACATACCCTACGCCGTCATCAAAAATCTACCAAATGAAGTACAAATCATCCTTTTGAATGTTTTTAACCAAAAAGATTACTCCACCTATTTGGAAAATTAAATTTGCTGTCCTCATCAAAAAACCAAACAGAGATGTTAATGAATTAGATTCTTTCAGACCTATTTCGTTAACATCTTGTTTTGCAAAGATTTTCGAAACTATGTTAAAAAATCGCCTAGAATGGTATATTGAACATAATTCTTTAATTCCAGACTATCAGCTATGTTTTCGTAAAGGTAAAAATACAATGTACAATCTGAGCTGTCTTATAAATGACATTCAAAACAATTCCAAATGTAATAAGTTAACTCTAGCGGTCTTCCTAGATATAAAAGGCGCATTTGATAACAGCGCATTTGAGTGGTCGATCTCCCTAGTGAAAACGGTCGCGTCACAAACGCTCTTGTACAAGTCTGCGCTCGTGTAAAAGTGCTGACGCAGTAACCTATTCCGACGCGCTAGCCCTTGCGGCCGCCGCGATGACCTACATACAGTATAATTGAATAATGCATATTTGTGCAAATTTTCGGTAAGTTATAGTAATTTAATTATAACTTATGAATTATGGCTTCGCCGAATAAAGTTGTCCTCAAAACTGAACTCGAACATCACTTGTACAGTCGGTACAAACAGGAACAGAATGAGCGTCTAGAACTGCAGCAGCTAGTAAAAGACCTCAGTAGTCAGATAGAAGCCCTACAACACAGCTGAATCTCATTCAGGAACAAAAGAATGTTACTCGGGAGAAGGAACATTCGACGAACGATAAACCTCAGCCTGCAGTCGAATATAAGACTGACGAAGAGAATCTTGCCAGAGAAACAGAGTGGGTGCGACAGAAAATTAGAAAAAAAAGAAAGTTGAATACTTCACTATCTCCACTATCGCAGGGAGTAAGCTCCATTGAATCTCAGGCTAGTACAAAAGCCGAGAAAATAAAAAAGCAATCCCCACCTCCCCCAGTCATTGTAGAAAACATCAAAAACTATCAGCAGTTTTGCGACCTACTTGTTCTTGACTTGTTCAAATAAAGACTCCTTCATGGTCATAATGAGTTTTTTTGTTGTTTTTAATTTACCGTCAAAGTAAATGCCAAAGAGGAGAACTCCTACAGAGCGATTACTAAATTATTGTTACAAAATAATAGTCAATGGCACTCGTATGAGAACAAACAAGATAGACCGATTAGGGTCATAGTCAAAAATCTACACTCATCGTGTTTGCCAAATAGAATAGTTGAAGACCTTAGTGCTAACGGTTATAAAATCCAAGAAGCAGTAAATAAATTAAGTTGGATGACTAAGGTACCTTTAAATATGTTTATGCTTTCCTTCCAAAACGATGAAGACATAAATAAGATCTATGGTATTAAGTCCATACTAGGTTGTAAGGTTGAAGTGGAGCCGTTAAAAACATCTATTCTAATACCACAGTGCAAAAGATGCCAAGCATATGGTCACACACAGAAATATTGCTCCAAGGAACCCAGATGTGTGAAGTGCATTGGTAAACACTTGATTAAAGACTGCACAAAATCTATAGCAGTAAAACCTAAATGTGTTCACTGTGGTCAACCACATCCAGCTATCTACAGGGGCTGCATGGTAGCTAAAGAAATGCAACAGTTAAACAATAAAACTATAAAAAAAAGGTTACTACTGTAGATGTAGTAACCTTTTTTTTCTCTCTCAGGCCCCTATTGCTAAGAACAATCTCCCTTTACGTTTTACACACCAAAGTGTATCAAATAATGTATCTTATGCACAAGTAACGAAAGCTATTCAACCAAATTCCCAGCCACAGGTACACGCTCCACAAGCCCTCACGACAGGAGACTCCGATACAAATGAAAATATAAATAAAATTTTAAATATTTTAACTTCTTTAGAACAAAGGTTGAAAAACCTAGAAAGTAGTGCTACACAGCTACCTCATGTGATGCAAAAATGAAAAATACTCTAAAAATTATGGCGTGGAATTCAAACGGACTCCTAAAGCATCGAAACGAGCTTCAGGCTGTCCTTGTCTCAGAAGAAATTGATATGTGCCTCATCTCAGTCTCACTTTACAAGAGAATCGTACATTCACATTAATGGGTATAAAATATATTATGCACTGCACCCTGTCAATACTGCGAGAGGGGGAAGCACTCTCATAATAAGAGAGACCATCCACCATTACCTAGAACATAAATATGAAGAAGAATTCATACAAACAGTAGCAGTTAGGGTCAGAACTAAACTTCATCACATTACTGTAGCTGCTATATATAGTCCACCAAAGCATGCTCTTAAAATAGAGCAGTACAGAAACCTATTAAAACTTCTTGGCAACACATTTATATTAGGAGGAGACTTTAATGCAAAAAATACATACTGGGGATCCAGACTGACCAACACTAAAGGAAAGGAATTGCTTGGTGCTATCAGAGAAACCAAATGCAGTGCAAATTCAACAGGAAAACCCACTTATTGGCCCACTGACTCAAAAATAAACCCCAGATCTGATCTGGGGTTTATTTTTATGACTTTTCATTTATAAGAATCTGTCAGCTACATATCTTAACATACAAGAAGGATTTGTTACTATAATCCAGAAAGAAAGCAATTTTATTTTAGTAAATAAACACATTGATTGGGTTAGCCTCAAGTTCGAATTAGACAACATTATTGACCTGAGAGTATCTCTCAAAAACAAAGAGCAATTAGATAAAGAAGTATCAAAATTTGTGACAGACATCCAAAGGTGCGCTTGGGGAAATACACCTATTTTGAAAAGAAAATACGCAAGCCACAGATACCCGTTAGAAATAAGAAATCTCATTGCCATAAAAAGAGCTCAGAGACAAAAATGGCAAAGAACTAGATATCCACCTGTTAAAACAATATTAAACAGACTCACAAAAAGACTAAGTAAAGCAATACAGAAAATTCATGATGATGCTACAAAAGAACTAAACCAATTAACAAGTAGTGGAAAAACAGAATATTCCCTATGGAAAGTCACTAAAAGTTTAAAAAAGCCTATTGTTGATGCTTCACCCATTAGACAAACAGATGGCAAAAGGGCCATGAGCAATGAACAAAAAGCGACTATATTTGCAGAACATTTGGAACAAATTATTCAAACAACCGGTGAGGAATGCCCTGAAAATATAGCAACTGATATAATTTACCACGACAACCTTGAAATCCAATTAGTTACTCCAAAGGAAGTCAAAAATATGATCTTTAACTTGGCTAAAAAGAAATCGCCTGGATACGACCTCATCATTGGTGAACTCCTACAAAATCTACCACGTAAAGCCATTATAAAACTTACAGCGCTTATCAATGCCGCATTCCGATTGTAATACGTGCCCATTACTTGGAAAGTTGCTAAAGTAATAATGATCCCCAAACCCGGAAAATCCCCTCAAGAAGTAACATCATACAGTCCAATATCACTTCTACCAATCATTTCAAAATTATTTGTAAAACTACTTATAAGACGGTTAAAACCTATAATAGAAGACAGAAAATTGATTCCCAATTATCAATTCGGCTTCAGAGAAAAACACTCCACGATAGACCACCGTTATAGAAAAAGCCCTAGAAGAAAATAAAGTTTGTTCTACAGTATTCCTGGATGTAGCACAGGCATTTGATAAGGTGTGGCATAAAGGTCTTATATATAAGTTAAAGCAAATAGTAAAGCGCTCGTGGCCCCGCGGTCTCAGTGTTCTGTAAACGATCACTGAGTTACGCAACTTTCACTATGGCTGGTCCTCGGATGGGTGACCACTTTGTGGCATTTACATTTGCTAGCGTTTCCGTGCTTCGGAAGGCACGTTAAGCCGTTGATCCCGGTTGCCAGTAAAATGGCAGTCGTTAAGCCTGGTTGGCTTGAAAATTTCAACAGCAGGTAGCCACAAGCTGCGTCTGTCTATTTCAACACGGCTCACCACCTATTACGTGGGACAGGAATCCACACGGTGAAAAGTGGGCATATAATCTGCCTCTGCTACCCCTTCGGGGATAATGCGTGAAGGATATTTATTTATTTTATTTTAAAGAAAATGGTCCCAAAACATTTTGCAGATATTCTAGAATCCTATATAACTGAGCGAACATTTAGAGTCAGACATGATGATGCTTATTCTGATCTCAAGCAAATAAAAGCTGGAGTACCTCAGGGAAGTGTCCTTGGCCCTGTACTGTACCTATTGTACACCTGTGATATCCCAGAAATAAAAAACAACGATATTGCAACTTTCGCAGATGACACAGCCATAATGGCTACAGGTGTCACTTACAAAGACGCCGTAGAGAAAGTACAAACTGCCATCAATTCCATCACCGATTAAACATAAAATGGCGAATTAAGCTAAATGAGTCCAAATCCACTCATATAGACTTCACAAATTGAAGACCTAACTATACACCGGTATACATTAACGGTAGCATAATACCATATGAAAATACGGCAAAATACCTGGGTATGACGCTTGACGCAAAGCTTCGCTGGAAGGCTCATGTCAAAAAGAAACACCAGGAGTTAGATATACGCTACAAGAGTATGTACTGGCTACTTGGCAGACATTCATCACTGTCAGTGAACAACAAAGTTCTTTTATACAAACAAGTACTTATACCTGTATGGACATACGGTATTCAGCTTTGGGGTTGTACAAAACGCACTAATGTTGAAATTATACAAAGGTTCCAAAGTAAAGTACTTCGGAGTATAGTAAACGCTCCCTGGTACACTAGAAATGAGGACATCCACCGGGACTTAGGAGTGGACCTTGTTATTAAGGTTATGAAAAAATACGCCGATGCTCACAAAAAAAAGACTTCTTCAACATGTGAATGTCGAGGCTATCCAGCTCCTTGACACCACGGACACTGTAAGAAGACTAAAAAGGACTAAGCCTTTTGAGTTAGTTTAGTAAAAATAGTGTTACGGAGTGCAGTGAAGTGCTACCCCTGCAGAACACATGTCATGAAAATGTGCACATTATAATAGAGACCATAAGAAAAGTGCCAAAAATACTCAGTAAGTTTTTTTTAGCAAGTTAAGTTAAATTTAAATTCCTTATTAGCCTCAAGGCTTTTTTCTTAAAAAGCAAATTACAATCTAGTGTAATTGTTATGAGGTAACCAAACAGATAAATCATAAAAAAAAAATTATAACATTGATCATGAATATTTAATTAGAAGCCTTTGGTTGAGCGGGCGAGATAAATAAATTCAAAATGAACTGTATTTGCGGGGAAAGACTAAAATGAAATTTACACGCGATTGTCGACGGAAAAAGTAATGGAAAAACAGGAATAGGCACACTACCTTGCTGCTTGCTGCGAGATGCTGAGCTGGAGGCTGCCGGGGGCGTCCCTGGACTTGAATTCCTGGTTTCCTTGCACGAAAACACTATTTATCCATGGAAAATACGATTATTGCGATAGTTGGTGCGGGATTATTGCGAAAGGTTTGATGCGGGCGCGCGCGCGGTGTTTGTAGGACAGACTGCCAGCCCTCAATCGTGGCCGCTGCCCGTGAGGCTAGCGGTGCGCGCGTAGGTACTTGAGCGCGCGTAATACATCTGTCTCGCTCCTCCTTTATGCGAGACAAGGTAGGTGCAAAAGAGAAAAGTAATAAAGGGAAAGGGAGGAGTATCGAAAGCTAATTAATTAAAAACAAATGTAGATCAGCGATGCAACATAGAAAAAATAACGCGGTTACTCTTTTATCGCATGCCGGCTTCACAGCTCGCCTGCGATATGAATTAGTCGTTAATTATAATTATGAGATTTGGCAATTTAATTTAGCATTCGCAACTCGCCACTCAGTAGCGGCGCGAACGTCGATGCGCTTAGTCATGTATTGGAGGGAGATTGTGGGTTCGTGATGAATTGTCAATTGTTGCGTAATCGATGTCTCTTAGCAATAATTAATTTTAACAAGTACTGTTTATTAAATTCATACGAATGGAGTCTTAGCAATTAAATATGATTGCTAACGCTAATATTTCCTACACTAATGAACAATGCTTTAGAATCTTTGAGTATGATTCTAAGCTCCCAACTTAAACTTGAAGTTAACATCGAAAAGAGCACAGTTATGTTGTTTAGTCCATATTACATTAACCGTCCTAAGATATATTTTCAACAGGTTTTATTACCTTTCAAAACTTCAGAATTGTATCAAGGTATTTTACTCGACTGTGAGTTATCTTGGGGTACTCATGTTACATATATATGTAAAAAAGCTGAGTTACGTCTTAACATTTTGAAATCTCTGGTTGGAGCGCGTTGGGGTTCTGATCCTAAGAGCCTCAAGACATTATACATATCTTTAATTCGCAGCCAGTTTGATTATGGATGTATTCTCTACTCATCTGCTTCTAAAACTTTACTTCAAAAACTTGACATAATACAAAATAGAGCTTTACGTATCATCACTGAAGCTATGATGTCATCACCCATAAACTCTTTAGAAGTTGAGGCTGGTGTAACTCCTCTAATTGTAAGGAGAAGCTATCTTACTGATAAATTTTGTTTAAATTTAATTAGTCGCGATAATGTGCTAACTGGCCGATTTCTGGGACATTTTTCAGTATCGGAGTATAATGATACACCTCTTACATTTTTCACTTCTATCGTTGACTCTGTCACGTACTTGAATTTTAAATTTCAAGATGTAGTTTATTGGAATAAGTATATACCTTGTTTTTCTTATAGTTACGAGTCAATGTTGATGCACATTCCAGTTACAACTAATAAATTTAACTGTAAATATGATTTTTATGAGTTTATGGAGGAAAAAGTAGATTTTATTCAAATTTATACTGATGGCTCTAAAACTAAGCAGGAAAGGAAAGGAAAATGGCTTACCAAAATTATCCCTGTTCCCAGTACTATCGCTTGGTTTGAAAAACTCCCTACCTATCCACGCAGAGAATTTATTAGTAGTTTATGTAGATTAAGAATTGGACATTGTAAATTTCCTTCACATTTGTACAGACTTAAACTTAATAATAATTCTATATGTAAATACTGTTTTGCTAATTTTTGTGATTTAGATCATTTATCTTTAGAGTGTAAATATTTTAATATTCAACGTTTACTTTTAATTAGCCTAGCAAAAGATATTTTAGATGTAAATGATTCTTTTCCTCTTAATGTGCAAGAATTTTTAAAATACCCTCAATTGTATAAACCTCTGTATAATTATTATATTAGCACGTTCGGACCAATTTAATACGCTCAAGGTTTTACTTTTACAATATTTGTAACTCTAGCTTTAATATAATATAATATAATTAAAAAATAGTAAATAATTGCACTGTATAGATTCTTAAGCTGATGGCTTAAAAGCCAAAGCTTCCAAAATAAAATAAAAAAAAAACATTGAATGACAGAACAGAGGACTTTTGGCGCGAAGATGAGCAGTGATGCACGGTTATCGTATCGACCCCCCCGAACAATAAGTCGGTAATGGGCTACTGATATTAACGAAGATATTTGCAATTACCAGTTTATTGTACGGAAACATGTCAACACAGGAATAACCAGAAAAACTTCGTCATACATTGATACAAAAGTGTTTTTCTTTTCGATATTCGGTAAGTTGTTATTACCAGTTTATTGTGGTGAAAATTTTATAGTGATTGCCGGTAAACGCATATGTGATTTTTATTTCGTATTAAGTTTATAGAATATAAATCGGTAATAGAAAGTAACAAACATTTTAGGTAGAAAATAAGTAAGCTAATATTAGCTTGTGTTATGGGATCTAGATAACTGATAAACATACTTATATATTTCTAAATACATACATATTATAGATAAATTACACCCAGACACAGAATAAACCATCGTGCTAATCACACAAGTTTTATCCTGGGTGGGAATCGAACCCACGACCTCTTGCGTAGCAGTCGGATGCACTCCCACCGCGCCACAGAGGCAGTCAAAATATTTGTAATATACACGTCACTTCAAGTATTTTCAAGTATTTATTTTTATTTTTAAAAAATTTTCCTCCAGCACCTCATTTCCAGTACTTCTATTTTCTTTTTCTCAATTTCTTGCAGCATTCAGGATTCGGTTGCGTACAAAAACATGGGGAATACCAGTATCCGGATAAGTCGAATATCTTCAAGTGCTGCTGTGTAAACCATCCTAATGGTAACCTGCTATGCTAAGAACTCGTGATGAAAGAGCGATGGCACTCGGTCTTCCACGACCTGCTGAATAAGCAATATTAAGAGGTGCAGTCTCCGAATCAGGGACTAATGCCAACTTTAAAATTATGCAGAAGTCTAAACTGACTTCTTCGCTGCATGATGATTTGAAAAGCTATCGGAGTCGATAAAGACTCTATCGATTATGTCAAGTTAAACCACGTACTCTCTCACCGAAGAGATTCCCAGCCTATGAAGGTCGAGTATTATTACTCCAGTCTTCAAATGGAAAGCGGTCGGTTTAGAAATGAGGTAGCTACCGCGGCATGAAGATTTAGAGAAGATTATTAACTTCCGTATCTAGCAGAAGTGTACTCTCTTGGAGTATCAATATGGGTTTCACCCTGGTAATAAAACTACGGACCCAGTTGTTGTTCTAAGGATTCTATAATTAGAACAAAAACAGGACTCGAATTCTCATTACTAGAGAAATACAGGACAAAGAGACAAACAAATACTGCACTTTCTGTTCGTGGACGTAAAGAATGCCTTCGACTGTGTTCTTGGAACAATGATCTGGTGGGCACTGATGTCCAAAGGTTCTAGGCGCTTGCACCACTATTCTGTGGTTCTGATCGCTTTGGCGCGCGGCTTTAACACTCTTTCTCACACGGACGGAGTACACCAGAGCACAGAACATTGCACTTAGTCCATTTCTGTTTAAGAGATTCAATTATGCAGCATCCATGGCTTACTATGAATTCTAACGATACAGCGCTGGCGGACGCGGACGAGGGCAGTTTGGTGCAACGTGTGAAAACGTGGAAGGAGATGCTTAGGTTGAGTGGTGGTTTTAAACTTAAGTAATACTTGGCGTGAAACTCTACAGATTCAACTACAGAGTCTATGGAGCTCCATCTGGTTTAGGGCATGGACCAGGTTAAATACCTGGGATCTGTATTTCACACGTGACGTCACGCATTGCTACCTCATGGGCTAAGTGGCGGTTGAGGGCTGATGTCATTTGGAACCCTAAAATGTCAGTGAGGTTGAAGGGACAGGTCTAATAAAGCATCATTAGGCATGTTACATTGCCATGCCAGTGGGGTGTAATCATTATTGAAGCAACACAAGCAGGAGTTGCGAATTACGGGATGAAAATGCTGGGGAGTATGTGTGGAATCATGCGGCTGGACCGCGTAAGAACTACCTCAACCGCAGTCTTCATGTCCGTTATAATGCAGATAGGTCAAATTTTTAGCCATGCCGTCTTCTCCGTGCCCCGGTAAGAGGGGAACACCCAAGAAGCACTGGCTTGATATCGTAAGGATTGTATGTGTGAAATTCACCCGAATATCTTAGGGTCTAGGTTTAGGTCTAGGTCTAACCTTAGGGGCTATAGAGCAATTTTGCTGGCATAGCTCTCGCTCCGTCTTCTTTCTCGTATAGATGAAATTATGTGACTGTTTTTCTTAATTTGTTAAGCAGGTTATGTTTAAAATATGTGTAATATTTACTGGAATATTGTTTTGTACAATAAAAATGATTAATCTATTTATTTTGAATTATTTTATTTAAAATACCTTAGTTTATTATACTCAAATGATTTATGGGATTGAATGGTTACTGAAAAATGTTGTTGTCATATTTCCGGAAACAACCCTGTAATTTACTTGTACAGTATTTTTTGCCCTTTAATATTACTACAATAACTTGGTTATGATATATTATGATCACTTGTTGCTATACAAAATAACGTTATAAAAGTCTGCAGTATGTTAGTACGTATCAACACTCTTCAAAAAATTACCACAATAATCCGGTAAGTTACTATTACAGGATAATAAAACTCTTTTTAAAACTGTAAGATCTTTCTTCTCAAATTATAGCTTATGAGAAGCATGTAGTTTGAAACTGATAACTAAATACTATTTCAAAAAAAAAATTGCTTTCATTTCATGTATCATTGATGTCAATACTCCCACTGGTTGAAAAGTAATTCAACAAAAACAGTAAATTTTTAAACCGACTTATTGCCCGGAGGGGTCGGTATATTATTTTCAAAAACTAGTGTGAAATTCGTGTTTTTGTGTTTAATAATGGTGGAATATTTTACATAAAGAGTTCGGAAAAGTGCATTAGTGAACGAAAGTGATATATTGCAAAGAATAGCGGTGTTGTTTGTGTTAGTGCCAAATTTCCAAAGAGAGCTGCAATAAGGGATCCACTGCCTTATTGGGGCATGGACTAGGACCTAGGACTGAGGACTTGACATCGACAAACGACTAGACAGGACTAAAACATAATAACAAGAAAAATAAATACTGAAGACTAGGCTGTATGGCTAAGTTTCCTTTGCCTGCCCAAGATGGGCGAAGACAACTAAAAAAAAATGACATGAAAACAAAGATTAGGTTATGCTCATGTGTTTGCTTTGGTAAGGTTTGGTACAGGTTTGCTTGGATTATTTTCGTAATTCGTGATAACTAACATGTGTAAATAGAAAGAAAAACCCTCTATTTTGCGAAATGGGTATAATCTCAGATAGCGTAAATACCCAAGGTGAAAGATATAATGTACACCGAAAGGCTGGCAGAAGTATAATTGACCATCAACCAATTTTTGCGCCGGACGGCGAGTGAGTATTTTAAATGTAATCATGTGATTTAGTAATTTGTTTAAGATAAGTTACAGCTATGGTTTGTATTGAAATTACAGGTCAATAGCTATTATTGTTGAAAATATAGTTCGGGTATACAATATACAAACAGGAGATTGTGTTCGAACCTTAGAAACTGAGCATGCGGTAAATCAGCTTGTAGCAATTCAGTTTCCAGAAAATGAAGATTACAACTTATATGGTTGTTCTGACAGTGGATATATTACTATATGGACGTGGGAAAAAGGAGCTGTACTCAGAGAAATTGTTAGTATACCTTTTAATACTCTTCTGTTCCATACATTGTCATGTGTTGTTCCATAGGTACTCGTCAGAATACACCTGTGTATGATCTGCTTTCTGTTCCACAATGTACCTCATTCAGGGCAAAATATACCTATGTAAATTTTTGAAACTTATTTAGTTTGAGTAACAGTCTTCCATATTTATGAAATTTACTGTTATTTTGATTTGATATTAAAGAGTAAAGTAATAAAATTAAAATTATTTACTGTGATAGCTAGCACAAAGACAACTTTATTCAACTTTTTTGACTATTTTTTTACTTCATCATATAATTTTTATTAAAGTGGACAAAGACAACTCGGTTCAAACAAGCCTTGAATCCATTGGATTTTCCTAACCAGGGCAATGCTGTAAGTCACTAAGTTCCTGAACCGTAATGGTTCAGTAGCTTCGTGGCTTAGCTCAGTCCCGTCCGAACTGAGTTGTCTTTTTCACCTTATGAAAAGTTTTATGTTGTTATTATGTTTGTTTTAAATTGTTAAAATTTTTGTATCTTGCAGAAACTGAATGTTCCGTCTAATGGTAAAATTATCACATTTGATTTGGTTGACAGTAATGAATGTTGTATAACCTATTCATTGCCAAATCAGAAACACATCAATATTTGTACATTTTCGGCAAAAACTGGAGAATTGCTATATGAGTACAGAGATACTAAAGTTTTATGCCATGACATGGTAAGGGTGTCACTTGGTTGGTGTAATGGTGACAGATTTGCAGCAATAACTAATGGAAGCAAATTTTTATTCATACAAAATCTGCAGCAACCACATTTAAAAACACAGTAAGCTTTCTTATACTATTACTAGTGCAGTTAACAATAAAAGTTCTAAACATAACATTATTGTATTGGTTTTTGTTAATAGTATAGGTAGGTATTCTGTATTCTTAAAGAAAGTTAGTTACCAACATTCATGAATCTATTTTAGGTATAACTTCACCAATCATGCCTTTATCCCCGAAGGGGTGGCAGAAGCATATTATATGCCCACATTACACTATGTGCATTCCTGTCGTAACATGATTCAAAACATGAGCCAAATCATTGAGTCATTACATGGGCCTAATCATGAGTCGTGCATCATTATTAGATTAATCTACACAAAAATAATTCAAACTAAGTACCTGAAGGCGGTTACATTACCACGGGATTCGAAATCACATCTGCAGACCGCGACAGGTGTCGTCTCCAGTAGAATGTCGAGCCCGTAACCACATGGTCAGCATCCATGGCAAATTTTATCCAACAATAGAATTAATATATAAAAAAAAAGTGCATTTTCAGCTGCAAAGAAATAAAATTAGTTCCATTAGATTTGGAAAAACAATTGGAGATTTGTTCGTGATTTGAACACAAAGAAAACTTACCACTTTTTTAAGGAAAACTAATTAATCTTGAAGAGCAGGCAAATATTCCATTAACGCCTCTCCAAGCTTCGTAAACTTCGTAATTAGCTGTAAACAAACGCATAATCTTTCGTCAAATACACCATGTCATCGAGGTTATAAATGTGGTTCCAAAAATCCAAAGATCTTACCGAAATACATAGTCATCCTGATATAAACATTGATAAGAAGTCACAGGCGTGAACTTCCATTTACAATTTATAAAAGATTACTTCTTTTTAGCGAAGTTTAAAAAATATATTTACGGCGAATGAAGTTCCGTCACCACTGTCAAAAGACATTGACCAATTGACAGAACTATTTTAATTCATTCGTTCTAAGAACAGGCTAAGACATTCAAAAACATTCTGCCTACTCAAAACGTAAATTTTTTTAATTCGATGACAAGTAGGGAGAAAGAGTCAACAATCTACTCTTTTCTCTCTCAAAATCCCAAGACTAACAATAACGTCCAATGTGACGTTTTACAACGTTACATCACACCCCAACCAGCAATAAAAGAAAGGAACTTTCTTTTTCAAACAATTAAGCTCTACGAAAGAAATGGAAATAATTCCAATAAAAGAAAACCAAAATCCCAAAAACAAAATTCTTAACTATCTTCACGCTGTATCCCTGACGGGATAGTCAGAGAGGACAGATCGCCAGGCTTCGCGATCCATGCATACTTCTTTCGCTTCTTCGAGATTCATCAATCGTTTCATACACACACGTCTGGGTATCCGAGTACTTTTGACCTTTCCGTTTTTGAGCAATCTGCTCACGTGGTCTTCATATGTAAGTTTCGGCCTACCCTGACCTCTTCTACCCTCTGCTTTCGCACAGTATATATTCGTCAATCGTTCCTCACTCATTCGTTGGACGTGTCCAAACCAACGGAGCACGCCCTTTTCCAATTGGTCCAAATCCTTTGTCGCTTTACTAATTGGGACAAAGCACCGTTAACTCTGTTTCCGGCAGCTACTCGCCGTTCTACATCCGAATCACATCTTCCATCCGCGCTAAACATACTCCCTAAATACACAATTTCATTCACTTGCTCTAGACGTTCCTGGTTTACCCTAATCTCGCATTTAGTTCTTACGTCATCTCTTTCAAATACTAGAACCTTAGTCTTACTTGCATTCAAGCGAAGACCCTTACTTTCACACTCCTCTTTCATATTAGTGACTAATGCCTGAAGGTCGGCTTCTGATGAGGCCATGAGCACCGCATCATCAGCGTACAGCAGACAGTTTACTGAAAAGTCACAATCTTTCAACTTCTGCAGGCAACTGTCCAGATACACTATGAACAGCCAGGCGGACATGACTCAACCCTGTTACAAGAACAAAAAAAATAAAATTACCTAAATTACCCTGTTAAAATTCTGTAACAAGAATAAATAACCAACTAACCATAAGTATAGTTCCAATAAAAATCTATATAACACAAACCAGAACATTCACATTCCATGAGTTCAGAAAAACATCTGACTCTACCAACACTAAACTAAATACGAAAGTACGGTTGAGCACCATAGCCACCGACTCTATCATCCAACTCTTTACAAATAAGAATATCAAAATTGATACAACAAAAAAAACTTAACTTAGTCAAAGCATTGACTTAACGTAAGTACTAAAGAATAACTAATCCAACCAAGTTCTCAAACCAGGTGTTCAGTTAAGCTATCTAGCCACTGACTCTTTCATCCAATCTTATCCTTATATATACTGAAGATGCGGTTGAGCCCCCGACTTCTTTCACTTACAATCCCATATAAAAATCAAAATATCAGCAAACAAAACTGTGCTGTAACTTGTAATCACTATAAAGTCAAACAGTAACTGCACTTAGTACTGTGACAAGCAAAATATACCAACAAAAATTTATTGTGGAAAAATACACCAAGCAGATGTGATCGGCTCAACACCACCGAACTCCCGAGCACAAACGCTGTAACAAAACCAAACAGATGTGATCGGTTCAACACCACCGAACTTCCGAACACAAATGCTGTAACAAGACCAAACAGATGTGATCGTCTCAACACTACAGAACTTCCGAGCACAAATGCTGGAACAAAACAATATGACAAATGTGACCGGCACAACCCTACCGACTTTCCGAACACAAATGCATATATAAAGATGTGATCCTATAGTCAAAAGAGACAGACATCAACATCAAAAGGTATTTCAAAAGTCATATCCGGGTAACTTTGAATTACTTAACAAACAAACAAAATATATACAATATGTACAAAATTAAAATTTAGGAGTAATAACCTAAACAAAACTAGGATAATTTCCTACAAAACAGAACAATATCATTCCATAATATAAGTGGAATAATAATGTTTTATCAACCAATTAAGGTTCCAACAAACAAACAAAAAGATAAGATCTTTCGATGTGTATGACAGTTATTTGTGTGAAAAAGTTAATGTTATTTCTAAAAGGTAAATTTTGATAATTCCAAGGGGTAAATTGATACATTTTTTAATCAATTTGTTATATCCTAAGTTCTATTTTTTAAAGATTCAGAACTTGATTCTAATAAAAAGTTGTGAAGTAACCTAACATACATCTCTTTCAAACGGTCATTCCCTCTCATACGTCGTACTAACAAAGACCGATTCTTTCTAACCAATACCAAAACCAAGACCAAAGTCTGTAATATTCAAAACAAAATAATTTAATATTTTATTATATCTTTAACATGGTAGCGACCTGTGGTACCTTTATTCAGGTCCTCCAAAAGGTAAACGTTAGGTGAAACTTTAGAAACTACTTTACACTTAACGAACTTAGGTGCAAGTTTAGCAGAAAAATATGCAGGAGCATTAGACTGCACAAAGCTTCTCCTCCACACAATATCATCAACACCAAAAGAAATGATTCGCCTCCCTACATTATAATAAGTAGCATTTCGCTTATACGCTTTCAACAAACAAGATTGTACTTTAACAAAGATTTCACTAAGTGAATTTAGTGAAGTTGCAAAAGAACTTTTATCTCCTACCTCTAGTTGATCTAAATTATCAATAGAGGTACTAACACGGTGCAAAGATGCATCAAAAATAAGTTCTCTACCGAACATTAAAAAGTTAGGAGTAAAATCTGTAGCAAGATTCACACTATTGTTCAAAGCTAGTTGAACATGAGATAAAAACTTTGACCACGTTCTATGATCATCTTTAACACAACATGCTATACATGTCTCAACGGTTTTATTATATCTTTCAACTGGATTATTTTGTGGAGTATACAAGGAATTATAAAATATTTTATTTATATTATAACCATTAAGAAACGTAACAAACTGTCTAGCAGTAAATTGAGTTCCATTATCACAAACAAATAGTTTTGGAGTTCCATACTTAAGGAAAATCTCCTTCTCAAGAAGTTTACATATTATATTAGTAGTAGTATTTATCATTGGGAATAACCAACAGTATTTAGTAAAAACGTCTACAACAGAAAGTATATATCGATGACCAGAATAAGTTCTATTATTCTATCTTTAATTTTAACAAACAAAATAGGAGCTGAATTTATGTTTCTAAAATAAACTTTTAAATAATTTAGCCAATGACTGCGTTCTCTTTCATTCGTTGCAGCATCAGGAGCATAACTAAATTTCTTTAACATCGAGTCACGATCAGTTCTTACACAAACCTGTGCTCGATGGGACCTAATCAGTTTTTTGAACTGTTATCATTATTACTCCTCCTTATCATCAAGCAAGGGTGGAAACTGCACGCTTTTGTCCATAGTTGACAAGTAAAAGATCAAAGAAATTCAAAAGCTAAAACAATTAATTGCAAAAATATCCAAAGGCAACCGAGACCGAATGGTAAGATGATAGTAATAGTCAGCAGTCAGCTATTAACATCCAAAAGCCAAAAAAAATTCAAAGAATGCACTGAAAACTCAATTAAATCAATCACTGCTATAGTTAAGCACAACCAGGCCCCGACGCTCAGACGATGACCGTCAAAAAGCAAAATATTATCATTCAAACAAGTTTCAAAAGCTTCGAACACTCCGCTGTAAAGTTACACAAGTGTGATTGGAAAGACCTCAGATGAATAATTTTAATTTAAATGGTTATGTTCTATTTATATTAATATAACTTATTAATAGGCTGTAAAGCAATATGCTGTAGAAATGTTAAACCTTTAATGATGCATGGCTCGTACAAATAGTAAGGTTATATAATTAAGTTTGTCACAAAATGCATTATTATGTAAACACAAGTTATCAATTAAAACATTGTTATGTTATTTATAACAATTCACTCATATCTTTATATCATAAAAAGCAAATAATAGTTATGAAAGTCACATCAATATGTAGATACAATTAGTACACAAACCAATTACTTTGTATTATTAAAAGTTAAGTTATAGGTTATTTTCAAGAAATCATAATTACTTTAGTTTAAGATTACTCAAGTTTTAAACATATATATATACCAGTAGAACAGTATTTTTTCATTTGTTGAGAATGTTTCAATAACAATATAGTTTATTATACTCTTAGCAAAATATACAAATATATATTTCAGAGCAAAACATATATAATAATAATACATAAGATGCACGACCAACTCAATAACAAGCAAATGTATATTCAAATCAATCCTTCAAGTCTCTGTTCACACGCGCCAATTGTAATATTTAAAAAAATGTTTCTTAATAATGGCGATGAGATTTGAACTAACAAACTAACAAACAAAAGATATAACTCGTTTCAGGCGCCAGGAGGATAAGTCCTACCAACTTTATGCACACGGATATCAGCGATAGAGATTGAGCTTCTAATAATAATCAAAGCAGGAACCAAAAATAATAGAATACATCTCTAGAAGAATGTTCCAATGTGACGTTTTACAACGTTACAACATGCTACCTAAGTTTGTCTTTATGATTCAAGTTATTAGTCACCCTTGCACTCTAGGCAATTTCGAAAGTTAGGACCTGCTAATATTCTGTTTAAACATGTTTGACATTCTAGGATTATCAACCATAATCAGTACCGCGTGTTATCTGTGGCAGCACATCAGAAAACGAATGCTGTTGCTATAACAGACACGCTGGGCCGTGTCACTATCATCAGAGGAAACCTGTATGATTACAGGCAGATTGCTAGGGAGGTGTTGCACTGGCATTTCTTACCTCCTCTTGCAACATGCTTTTCTTTACAAGGTACAGTACAGTTTTATAAGAACTTACTCGGAATCTATACTTCTATATCTATACTAATATTAAAAGGTAAATAGTTTGTTTGTATGTTGGTTGAATATCTTAGTAACTACTGGTCCGAAATCAAAAAAACTTTTTGTGTTGGATAGCTCATTTATTGAGAAAGGCTATAGGCTATACATATATCATTACGCTACTACCCTGGAGAGTGGAGCGATAACCATAAATTTTAACAAATCAGGCACATTTTCATACATTATTGTAAAAGTAATAAACAACAGGATTACCATTTAATCCTGTTGTTTATTACTTTCGATGTGCGACGGGGGTTCAAAAAATGTCACAGGCGCAGCCGCGGGGGTCAGCTAGTATAATATAATATCTCGTATTCAAGTTTGATGCTATTCAGTGAGGAAGTGAAATGATCCTACTAATATTATAAACGCGAAAGTTTGTAAGTATGGATGTTTGTTACTCTTTCACATAACAACTGCTGAATGGATTTTATTGAAACTTTACAATAATATAGATTACACATCAGAATAAC
Organism: Thumatha senex; assembly: GCA_948477245.1. Taxonomy (NCBI): domain Eukaryota; kingdom Metazoa; phylum Arthropoda; class Insecta; order Lepidoptera; family Erebidae; genus Thumatha; species Thumatha senex. Next base: position 15,033,967 of record OX419735.1, read on the forward strand.
GCATAGGCTACTTTTTATCACGAGAACAAGCTCCTGTGGGAAACGGGAACGGGACAAACTTTTCTACGCGATCGAGGCCGCGGGCGTCAACTAGTATTTAACAAGCCTTTTTATAATAATCCCTAATTTACCTTTTAGGCAACTATTTGTACACCGGTGGAATGGAGAAAGTATTAGTGAAATGGACTATTGGCAACTTAGGTTACAGAGCTAATGAGAAAGCTTTTATGCCACGATTACCTGGGATGATTAGGTTTATCACAACCAACAACAATCATGTGGCTGTGACACTGACCAATAATGGTAAGAATTTTGTTTTCATTGCATGTTACCACAATATTGCTAATACAATAGTGGTAGTTTTATAATATACGAGTTCATACTAATCAGACTCTAAGGTAGCGTATTACAGAACGTTTCTCAATACCCAATCAATGCTAGAGAGTAGTATTTATAAGGCAAAAACTAGCTTCAAGCTTTGAGTGAGTTCCATTCTGGAATACAGACCTAAGAAAGTACAATGGACATGACTCTTTATACTTTATATACAATATGGGTATATTGTATTAAGCTAGATATAAATTACCTACCTATTAGCTTTATAGATGTACATATTGGCTAGATTGTAATAGATTATTAAAAGCTTAGGTCTTTGTTATGAAGAAAACTAAAAAAAAAACAATATTCAATCAAAATGTTTGAACTAAATCTATAACCTAGCCATATAAGCAACTCTTGTAGGTCTTTAAATTGTAATTTATCTTAATATACAAATTAGGCTGCATACGTTTCTTTCTTTAATACTTGGTTTGAGCTTTTTTTAGTTCTGAAATCTAATTAACCTCTGGTCCTCTTATCTGGATGTTCATAAAAGTTATTAATTTTAGTGTTATCACAATTGCTACCAAACCGTATCTGGATGTGAAACCTGAGTTCCATTTTTATTTGCCTGATAGGAGCAACTATCGTTTAGCTTTGGACATAATTGGCCCCTGTTAGGGCGTCTACATCTTTGCCTCAAATATATATATGTGTGTGTGTGTGTGTATATGTTAGACACAAATACACTTAAATTTAATACCTGTCTAACAGCCTGAATAACAATATTCTAGCCGTGGTAATAGCAAATGCTCAGTTACGAGTTGTGACTACAATACTCGAGTGTGGTGGCGTATCTCTTGCATCGCGGGCCATCGGCGGCGCATTGGTTTATCATCAACCCCTTGAAGCATTGATCACAACGGGACGAACTGGACATTTGCAACTGTACTCTACGACCACAGATAAAGTTTTATATAACGTAAGACTTTTTTTTATTGTAACTTATATTTTATTACTTAACTCAGAAACGATTAATGATTACTTTAGTTTATGTTGTATTCCTCTGTAATGGCGAGTAATCTTATCTTACGTTTTTCTTATATCGCTACTGCAAAGTAACGTTGGTTTGGACACGTCCAACGAATGAGTGAGGAACAATTGACAAAGAAGGAGTCAGGGTAGAAGGAGTCAGGGTAGAAGGAGTCAGTGTAGAAGGAGTCAGGGAAGAAGAAGTCAGGGTAGAAGGAGTCAGGGTAGGCCGAGACTTACATATGAAGACCACGTGAACAGATTGCTCAAAAACGGAAAAGTCAAAAGCACTCTGTTACCCAGACGTGAGTGTGTTGATGAATTTTGAAGAAGCGAAAGAAGTATGCATGGATCGCGAAGCCTGGCGATCTGTCCTCTCTGACTACTCCGTCAGGGATACAGCGTGAAGAAAGTTTAGTTTTAGTTTTAGCTACTGCAAATTTCTGAATACTTATGACCTTTTTTGTTATTTTTTACTACCAAGTGGCAGACAAGCATACAGCCCACCTGATGGAAAGTGGTCACTTTAGCCTGTGGACGTTTGCAACACCAGAGGTGCAAGGACCTCTGATTACTGTAATTTTAAAACCTTTATTTTTTTAATACAACATTTGGAGTAAATCATCTTTGACGGATCCAACAGGATTTTAGTAAAGTAATTAGATATGAAATAGGTTAATTTCCAACCAAATTTTGCTACAAGTTTGAAAATAAATTTTGGAAATTAATTATCCGACAGCGAAAAGAAGTCTAAATTAGTCCCGGAGTTATTCAGTTGTCATAATTCAATTACTCACGTATTTGTTTAATTTCAGCTAGACATTACACAAACCAATAACCTACCTTCAGAAAGATGGAACCTATTGCCATTAGAAACAGAAGTGACATGTGCGGCTGTCAGCGGCAATGGCGACTGGCTAGTTACTTCCGAATATAGAAATGACGGTATTATTTACCCCGAAGAAAAACTAAAGTTCTGGCAAGCACAGTACAATAACGCAACTCCATTCCGACTCAACACATGTGTGAGCTTATCGCACGGTGGATGCAATGTTGTTTCTTTAGTGCTAAATAATAAGGGTGAATTTTGTGTATCTGCTGGTACTGATCAGAAGTTCAGGATATGGAAGAAAGAGAATACATCGCAGACACATCGCAAGACAGTCGCGTGGGCATGTTTAACAGCTTGTTACTATTCCTCAGGCGTTGGTCAATTTATTTCAAACAATGTTATGAACGATTTCAAAGATGCATCTGTATATAAACCAGGAAGAGATGAAGACTTACCATATTTAAAAGAAGTTAATAAGAAAGATGATATTATAAAAAAGTTGTTTAATATTCACAAAGAGCATTCACTTGCTAGTGAAATGGGTAAAGTCTCTATCCGAAGAGATGATGGGTATAATATGGGAGGTGTGGCGATATCTCAAGACGGATCTCTGATTGCTGCGTGGTTTGGAACGAAGTTGACACTATGGGATACACATATATGTAATCTTAGGACCACGTTGTCGCATCCAGCGTTGCGTCCTAGGGGTGTCCATGTTCAATTTGGTAATAAGGATGCTGCCCATTATGTAAGTATATGAATGTTTGCTATGTCTAGTGTGTATACAATAAGAATAAAATATACCAATTATGTCAGCATGTCAGCCATGTCAGCCCCGCCGGGTCCCGGTAAGAGGGGAAGACCCAAGAAGTGCTGGCTTGACGTCGTAAGGGATGACATGCGTGCCAATGGTCTCACTACAAATGCCGACGACCGTGCGAAGTGGAGGAGAAAATGTAGGAGGGCGGACCCCGGGCGTCGCGAGACGCAACTGGGACATACGCTCGGATGATGATACCAATTATGTCAGCAATCTAGATTATCATAATACATGTCTACAGCTAATAAAAAAGAAGCGCTCTGTCACAGAATAGGTAATGGTACTACGTACAGAAGTTTCACTCTCTAACAAAAGTCAGTTTTATGTAGTCGATTTATTTAGAGCGCCACTGACGTGCGAACCGATCCTCAGCGCCAGCATATACCTAAATTGCGGAGTGACACCTGGCTCTGTGTTCTGTAAACGATCAATGCGTTAAGCATCTTTCGTTATGGCTTATCCATTTACGGCATTAGCATTTCCGTTTCCGTGCTACAGAAAGCATCTTAAACCGTTGGTCTCGGTTGCCAATAACATGGGATTTGTTAAGCCAAGTAAGTCTTTGTGAGCGGCTTGAATAAATTCAAAATTGCCACAATATGCATATGTCCATTGCGCCACTGCAATAGGCTCACCATCTGTTACGTGGCTCAAAATAAAAATGATTTTGTCTGTCTACTCTTTTGGGGACAAAGGCGTGACTATAAATATGTATGGAACCTTAAAAAGTATCTATTTATAAAACATATTTGTGTTATTTAAAAGTGAAGCCTAAAACAAGCGGATAGATTTCCATGATATTTGTGTTTTGGATTTGTTCTTTTTCGGAATAGGATAGCATAGAAAACAAACAGATAAATCATGGAAGAAAATCATACATTTGTTATGGTAACGAATTCTATGGCGTTGTAAGGGTCCCCGGGACCACTAAATATTTTTTTTTATCGCTAATGAATTACTTTAATATGTTTTTTTTTAGTTGGTGTGTACAACACAGCAATGCGTGGCCGTATGGAGTCTTTTGTCGCTAACTGTCAAATGGCTTGTACAAATCAACCCGACATGTTTAACTGCTCACAGGTTTTCCAATAAAATTGCTGTTAGTACAATCAATAATGACGGTAAGTTCACTAAGGAATAAATTAAGAGAGGTGAATGAATGAGGAATTAATGAGTATGGTAATGAATTAATGGGTAAAACCACTCAACTACAATTTGGACAACTGTCTCAAAACTTGTTATTATCTTTTTTTTTGTATTTTATTTTTGGCCTGGTTACTAAGACCTTTTAGCCGTATCTTAATTCATATTTCTTTTATCTTCTTTCTAAATATTTAAAATGTCCCAGTCCTCTACGTCTTAGTAAAGTCGTCTCAATTCAAGGTCAGTCTCACCCCAGTATAATGGTAGTTGTTATACTGAGGTTTTCAGTGGATCTACGCGGCAAAAAGAAAATAGCATTTCACTGCATATTTGTCATTGTTTATCACTATAGCACGTAACACAACTTTTATGTCCAAGAAACCACCACTCCCGCACATATAACATGATAAATGCACTAGTTTTAGAAAATAATATACAACAAGTGTCCGCACTTGTCGAGTTTCCCGCGTAAACCCCAAAACTTGTCCACTAGTCAGCTGGTGTACAGTCAGCAATAGAACTAGATTAACACAATTCATCTATACAGATAAATAAAATTCAAGGGTCTGTTTATAATTCCAAATTAGCAGTGTTTCACACAATACAAATATGAAGGTATATAAAAACAATTTCTAAAAATTTTCTATGTGTGTCTCGGTTTGTTCCGGCTCAAAAAAGGCTGGACCGATTTAATATAAGGAACAACTTGGGCTTAGGCATTTTATCCCTGTGTGCTTACGGGAACGGTCACTACGCGGGTAAAACCGCGGGTGTCTTTTAGTAGTGAATAAAATTTTTCACGTTAGTACAGTACTGTCAGATAAAGTTGGGCTGTTCTTGAAAATCATAAACACTTTTAACACATTGTCTCTCTGTTAGACTTTTTGTTTTTATAGTACGAAACCTTATAAAGGAGTGACCTTAAAATCATATTTGTGTTTTTTTGCTTTGCAGTATACGTATTTACCCCACATAATTCGACTCCAATATTGACAAAGAAAAAGATTGTAGACCCGTCAACTGGGATATTTAAACAGTGTACCTTTGGCACGTGTTATGATGATGATATCAGACTGTATCTTATGAGGAATGATTCGGTAAGTACACGAGAACAAATTTGAATGGTCTATTTGATTTATTTGCAATTCAGTAGCTTCAGAGGCATTTCACTGAATTAATAATAACTAGTGGTCGCTCATTATCCGCCCTCATGGGATCTACTTAGTTTTAAAACCAATTAATTTTTAAACTAAGTAGATCCCATGAGGGCGGATAATGAGCGACCACCTTTAAGCTGTATGGGCGCTTATACAATTTGGAGGTCTAGCTTAATTGGCAATTTATTATATTTGGTTCCATCACTACCAGACTGACTGACGGTCAAATCCGTTATGTACTGGTAAAGAACTATTAGTGTTATGAATATCAGGCGGTATCAAATTCCTTGTGAAAATTAACACTAGCCTACTATTACTACTAGTTGACGCTCGCGGCTCCGCACGCGTGGTGAAATTTTCCCATTCCTGTTTCCACATGAACTTATTCCCGGGATAAAAAGTAGCCTGTGATTTTCTGATGTGTAACCTATATTGTTGTAAAGTTTCATCAAAATCCATTCAGTAGATTTTGCGTAAAGAGTAACAAACATCCATCCTTACTTACAAACTTTCGCGTTTATAATATTAGTAGGATAGCGTTCCCTTTATTATTTTCTTGTTGGGAACGCCGGCACTGCCGGACGACCGATCCGACCGCATAGTTCGCCGCCCATTTCGTTCATCTCCCCAGATCTCCTCGCAGTTTGGATTGGGAATACCGGCAGTCTTTCATAGCGTTCCCTACTCTACATCATCATCCGAGCGTCTGTCCCAGTTGCGTCTCGCGACGCCCGGAGTCTGCTTTCCTACATTTTCTCCTCCACTTCACACGGTCGTCGGCATCCCCTGTAGTCAGACCATTGACACGCATGCTTTCCCTACTCTTTAATCCGTCATTATTTTTACAGGAACTATTTTCTATAGAACCGGCAGCGACAGAGGAGAGTCGGATGGAGGTGATATCTCACCGCAAGTTGCCGACTTCCAACTTCAGCGCGTTGTTGGCTGAACAACAACTGTCTGAGGTGCATCCTGCGTCCGCTATTGACACCAGCGCCATGGACGTCAGTGCATTGGCCACTGCCAGTATAGCTCAGGTAATTATGTTAAACTATTCTGTACTCGGTTAAATCTCCACTTATATATTCCATTATATCAATGTGTGTGTACTTATGTACTCGCGTTAGACTTCTTTATATAATTAATGTTTTTAAACTTTCGCGATTGTCACTCATATTTATATTTCGGGTCTTATTCGCGACGTATATTATTAGGTACAATACAAAGCCTACCTTATACTTCCCGACGTTTCTTCTTCGACTTCTTTATATATTTATACTTCTTTGGAGTAACAAGATAACTATCTTTATAAAAAAAATATTTTTCACCTTATCCTACATTTGTAGAAAAAACTAAAATGTTGACTATAGTTAACTCCATGGTGTTTGAAAACTTCTTTGATTGTAGTTTTATGTTGTCAAGGAAACACTTATCAACTAACTTCAGGGTATCGGATTTTCGTGACGGACTGCGCGCGCATCGTAAAAATTTACTCTCATCATTATTCACTAACGCGCCAAAAGAAGTATAACTTCAAAGGAATTTAGTTTATGTTTTATTTGTATATCTGTTTTAGACATCACATATTCCAAACCAACGGGTCAATTTTAATTTTATTTTGAAAGCTGTTCAGCGGATCTTTTCTCTTGATCCCATTTGTTTCCAAGCGCGAACTAGATTTGTAGTTTACTTTTATTTGGCTGGTAGGAGCAGTTATGTTGTAATTTTTAGATTTTGGGCATTGTTCGAAGCGACTGCCGTATGATCCTTCAACCCTACATTGCCGTGTCCTTTAGCCAGCATGTCAGGTCGCTCCGGCTTAATGGCACAGACCAAACCCCATAGACTACGCACTGTTGAATATTTGTTCCCATTCGAGTTTACAATATTTGGTGGTAGGCGCGGTTGGGGCGGGCAGTCACAAATGAGCTGTGATTGGCTATTTCAAGGCCAGAGCAGAACGCCCTGAAGAGAACTTTGAACGCACCGGGTTATATTGATGGGACGACATCAATTGAAAAGTTCGATAACCCGACACATACAATATTTTTGAAAGAGCAATCCAAAGATGTCACACACTATACAGTAGACAAGAAAATAAAGTTGCATACCCGCTTTACGTTACCTGAGATGAGGTACTTACCGCAATGTTTTTACAATTTTATTTATTAATCTTGCAATCCAATATGGCCAGCGCGCTGTAGTTATATAATAACTTTAGGGTATCAAATAAGGAGTTTTTGGTATGCTGATTACGAAATTCATATTAATTGTACAATCCAATATGGCCGCCACGCCGCGGTTATTAAGTGTCATGTTGGGTATCGTATAAGGGGTTTTTGGTATGCTGAGTACGAATATATTGCCCACATAATAGAGATACTTCTTTAGAATCGTTGTGATTTGAAATTTCGATGAAAGGTACATGGTATTGTACATTTGCGTATTAAAACTCGTTGATTAATACATTACTATACAAGTGCGTTTTGGTGGTTATAACACACGATGCGGTTTTTTAACCCGAGCCGTAGGCGAGGGCGCCGGGCCAAGTGAGTTCAACCAATAATAGCAATTATATCGTACGAGTTTTTCAACACACTTGCGAGGAAACAGAATGAAAAATCAGTCTCACAAATATTTTTCACTTAAGTCAGTAATACATAGACACACATACACACACATATCAAAATACAAACATGTCGTTGTTTTGACGAGAGAACGAAAACACTCGTGTAGTAAAAAAACTGGCCTATTCTTATATTATTGGAAGTTGACATTTATAAATATCCAAAATATAAATACAAAGAAAAGAAAATTAGAGAAAAATGGCGCGTACATTATTTTCTGTCGTAACTGCGCTCGCTAAAGCTAACATACAACCAAGTTTTTGAAATACAATAAAACTATTTACTTTGATTAAATAACATAAATCACTGTTAATTTCTAGACAAAACTAAATAATGTACGAAAATAACCGTTTATATGTTATATATTAAGTAATAGACTTTATTTATTAATAAAAGTATTTGTTTACTGATTATATGACAACCCTTTAATGATTAAAAAGAGTACCAAATAGTGCGGGTATATAATATAACTTCACTATTTGCGTTCATCATCGTGTTTTATCAATTGATTTATGTCTCTAAAACCGATGAAATTAGATCCACTTAACGAGCAAGTGTGTTGAAAATATTATAAAAATAAAATACCTTATTATACTCCTGAAACTATATTCATCTCATTCTCTCGCAAACTACCTTTCTGAAGTTTCATTTTCTGCGTTTTCGTGAATTGTTTGAACAAACTATTAATTTTTTGTTTCAGTTCTCTCTAGCGGCACCTCACATGGTACCGCCAGTTAGTATGCTAGGGACCGCGTTTCTTGAAAGCCTGTCCGGAATGGAACAGCCCCCAGAAACAGTTGATGAAGAAGAACCTATGCAAATAGACGAAGACTCTAGTGATGACGATGAAGCTAATGACTCCAAGCTTAACGGTTCTTATGCCCCAAGAGCCACAGAACTGTGGACCCCTAACTATGACGTGGTCAAAGAAAAGAAAATGTACAAAATATTGCAGGAGCCGTTAGACTTGCATTCAACCAGTACTATGTTTGGCTTATAATGTTGACAAATTAAAGTAAGTTTTAAGAATAATTTTGTGTTTTTTTTTTTATTTGAAGAACATTGGCTTGTTTTCTATTGACGAATCTTCAAGAAGCGAAAGAAGTAAGCATGGATCGCAAAGCCTGGCGATATGTCCTCTCTGACTACCCCGTCAGGGATACAGCGTGAACATAGTTAGTTAGTTAGAATATTTTTCTTAATATCTATTTAATAGTTCAAGTACCTATCTACGCCTAGCAACTAACTTATCTATCCCTGCCAGCAGGGTTTTGATAGTGACCCTTAGGTCCCAGGCCCAGATTATGCCTTTTCACGCTTCTTTTAATGGACCCTGGACTTTAAGAGGAGGGATAAACGCGAGCCAGCAGAGTTTAATGTTTTTATGGTATGACTTAAGAAAGACCTGCGAAATCTTTCGGTTCTGGGCATGATTGTGTCCACGGTGTGAGGATGACATCTGTGCCTTGCGTTGTTCGGGAACGAAAAGGAGACGGTGGGGCCAAGTGGAGGAGATCATCAGAACAGTTACCGTGGCAGATGCAGTATAGTGCAGCTTAGCTGGTGATCGTTCATCGCATCTCAAACGGTTCAAAGCTCTGGGCAATCTATAATACGGATGGCACGTTACAGCAACGCGTCCTGAGCACCAAGCAAGTACTTAGCGAAGCCATCCCAGAGATTTGAGTAATATTCCACCCACGGACCAATCTGACACTTATATAATATCATCATCTCTGTTCCGGTGTAAAAACCTGCCTCACCTTGTTAAAGACTTCAAGCTTGCGAGAGGCCAAGCTGATACACCCCTCGATGTAATTTTTGTTGTTAAGCTCTCGACGAATGTCTAACCCCATAATGCTAAGGTAATTTTGCAGCGGTATGTTGTGTTCTAACACGGCAATGGGCTCACCACCTGTTACGTGGGACAAAATTGCATACGGTGAAATGTGGGCGTATAAGTATGCCATTGACTACCCCTTCGAGGATAAAGGCATGACAATATGTATGTATGTACTTATGTTGTGTTCTGAAGAGGTGGAAGGGGAATAACAGGGGATATTTTTGCAGTAGCTCACACGCTATTAGGCATAGATTAGATAGGTACTTGAAATTTGTTGAAAGTATTCAATAGTAACTATAAATGAGCACTAATAAACAAATGTTCGTTATTCGCATGGTAACGAGAGACGACATGGGTGATACCACACACGGTTTTGGTAAACCTATTTTATAGGAAGTACCTTAGCTAAGCACTAAGAAAGGAATTGCCGATATTCCCATGGTAATGGGACCTACGTGGGTAAAACCTAGATTACTAAACAGCAATCAAATATAAGATAAAAAAAATCAAACATTATAGCTCCGTGTACTGCCACCTCAGTAGTTAAAAAAATATTAATACTATTTTGCAGTTAAAGCCGTTATATTTCTATTCTATATCAGTTCCATTGGGCCTGGTCCAAAACAAGGTAGTCTAAATCTAACATTAATGTATATTACAATCGCACTTCACAAGCCGCGGAGTAGAAACAAGGGGGCGAGTCTACTATTTTCCAATAGAAAGCCGATTAGTCCAAAACTTGGTAGTCTATTAAAACTATTATATATATTTCATACTGACACGTCTCAAGCTGCAGAATAGAGATAAAATGACAAAACGAAAGTCTCCATTTTAACACCACTGGTACGGGAAAAATGCTATTGATGTCCGACCGTCCGTCCGTCCATTCAATCTATAGATCGCATTTTTTATTGGATTTGCATGCAACTTGGCATGAGCAATCCTTGATGTAGACAACAACTTTTAGCGAGGGGTTTTTCGATCGGGGTAAATGGAGGCAGGGGAGGGGAAATTGTCCCTTTGTAGTTGGCAAGAGCGCTGAAAACGAAAAACAGTGTTGAATTTTCTTTTAAATTGAAAATAAAAATGTTTACGGTTTACAGAACCACTAGTATAGATTATCAAAAATGCAAATTAAGAGCTACTTACAGGCGCTACACATGTTATTAATAACATTCTATCGGCCGGCCGATAGAATTCTATTAAAGCGCAATTGTAATAGTAGACTACGAAATCGGATTTGTTTTCTGTCAACTTTCTATTAAGCGACGATTTCTATTCTTTTCTGCACGATGGAATAAGTAGACTTAGTCCTCAGTATCACTGTTTCTATATCAAACTATATGTATATCAAAATATTAGTAGACTACCAAAATTTTTATCTACTTTATTACTTTGACTTGATGTGCACCTAATATTTGTCAAGTTAGAGCGATTCAATTTTTTTTTTATACCACTGAGTTAGCAGACACGCATGTGGTGGCAAGTGGTCACCGTAGCCTATGGTCGTTTGCACACATTGTTTTCTTCACACTGGATCCCCGACGGGGTGTAGTCAGAGAGGAAGGACAGATCGTCAGGCTGCGCGATACGTGCATACCTACTTCTTTCGCTTCCTGCATGCACCTACATGCACGTCTGGATATCCGAGTATCTACTTTAGACCTTTCCGTTTTTTGACCAATTTGCTCACATCGATTTTAAGTATCGGTCTACCCTGACTCCTTACTTATACCTTCTTCTTTCTCACAATAGATAATAATTCTCTATTGTTTCTCACTCTTTCTTTGGACATGTCGTTCTTTTCCAATATTTCCAGAAAGTTATGTTATAAGCCTATGTTCCAAAACTTTCGACTAAAATTCAAATCGACCTAAAAGTCGATTGTACCTATTACTTGAAGACGCCTGAATCGCTTTATACCTTCTTCTTTCTCACAATAGATAATAATTCTCTATTGTTTCTCACTCTTTCTTTGGACATGTCGTTCTTTTCCAATATTTCCAGAAAGTTATGTTATAAGCCTATGTTCCAAAACTTTCGACTAAAATTCAAATCGACCTAAAAGTCGATTGTACCTATTACTTGAAGACGCCTGAATCGCTTTGGGAAATTTGTAAGTAATGAAAAATAAAATGGACTTTTATAAATCCCAAATTCTGTCTGGGAGCCATAAATCTTGGGTGCTTATCTGAGTTAGTTCCTACACGAAGATAACGTTAAAAACAGGTCGCGCGGCGAAAGATGATCTCTGACAAAAATTAGTGGGGATAGTTTGCGCATGTATAATCAAGCACAATTAATTAATTTAACACGACTCTGCTTTGAACCTTTACACATTTTTTTTTATTTTATTACGTAGGTAGGTAGGTACGTAAGTAGGTATCCCTATATTATTTACAACAAAACAAGGGAGTTTAAAGTGTTTTGGGGGTTTCCTATGTAAAATTTGTATGTATTTAGAAATATATAAGTATGTTTATCAGTCGTCTAGATCCCATAATAGAAGCTTATATTAGCTTACATTGGGCTAGACGGCGCTGCGTAAAAAAAATGTCCCACAATAGTTAAAATTTATGATAGGTATTGTTTTTAGATTTCAGTGATCGTATTAAGTAAAACCATTTTTATTGTAATATTTTAATGTAGAAATAAGTATATAATGTGTGTGACACTGACAACACTTATTAAAGTAAAAGAAGTGGACATTTGGCGGGAAGAGTGACAAGTGCGGACGCTTGCTTTATATTATTTTCTAAAACTAGTGCATTTATCTTGTTTTATGTGCGGGAGTGGTGGTTTCTTGGACATAAAAGTTGTGTTAACGTGCTATAGTGAAAGACAATGATATATATGCAGTGAAATGCTATTTTCTCTCTTGCCGCGAAACGTCCATTGGCAACATTAGTATAAGAATCACCATTATACTGAGGGCAGGGACCAGGACGGACAATGAGGACACGACATCGACTGGACAGGACTAATTAGAATATAAGATTGAAGAAATAACATATAAAAAATAAGATTTGGCTAAAAGGTCTTAGAAACCAGGCCATTAAATAATTATTAAAAAAAATTAAAATTAAAAGAAGTGGAAGAAGTCTCTACCTACACCGATGAGAGATAGACGTGATTAAAAAAAATGTATTAAACAGATGAAATTGTCAGAAATTTCAAACAATTTACATCATAAACCGATTTCCTTTCTTGCCTAGATTAGACTGACAATTTACTTGGGGCATCAAAACTTCAATACGCTCTTAAAAGATTTGCCAAAAAGAGTAAAATAAACACATCAACACGGTCTAGGGATATTTCATACTCAATTAAATAACTCGAAAAGTACTGGCCGCATTGGGATCTTTTATACACCGATTTGTTTGTAATTTATCTCAGACTAATTCCAAATTCAATTTTTTGAAAATTCTTTTGTTTCGGTGGCATAAAAATGTCTTGATGTGTAGGAGACGGAATTTTCATTTGTGCGAGTTTTAGAAAACAATACGAATTACGTTTAGTTACAGTTTTTTTTCATTTTTAAACGAAAGATAAAGTTAAAATTGAGGTATTGTAGCCATGCAACGCCAACATTTGACGAGGGCGGAGATGTTACGAGCTGTGGGAATGCTGGAAGCTGGGTCTGTTCAGCGTAATGTTGTCAAGGCCATAGGGACCCACCAAAATGTAATTTCAAGATTGTGGACACGCTATCGTGCCACAGGTGAAGTAGCGGAGAGGCACCGGGGGCCAAGTCGCATCACTACCAGACAAGACCGATTTTTGCAAATTACTGCGCGAGCTCAACCAAATGCAACGGCGACTCAATTGGTCCAAAGGCTGCGAGTGGAACACCAAGTGCTTGTGAGTGACCAAACTGTAAGAAGGCGACTGCATGAAAGCAATCTACGCTCTCGTAGACCACTCCGGGTCCCACCTTTACGGAGAGGCAATCGTGGACGACGATTAGAATAGGTTCGGAACCACGTGGACTGGGGCCGTGAGCAATGGTCCAATGTGCTGTTCACGGATGAATCCAGGTTCGGCTTCCATCCAAATTCACGAAGAACGCGTGTTTGGCGAGTTCCTGGACGATGGAGCCGTCTTCAGAACCTTCAGGAAGTTCACCCATACCAAGGAGGAACAATTATGGTTTGGGCAGGAATTCGTCTTGGAGGACGGACGGATCTCGTTTGGGTGCGGGGCAATATGACGGCAGAACGATACGTCCAACAGGTGCTGGGGCCCGTAATCTTGCCCCACAGAACACAAATGGGGCAAGATTTCCTGCTCATGCACGACAATGCCCGGGCACACACGGCGAGAACGGTAGCAGCTTAGTTACATACACACAATGTTAGGGCCTTAGACTGGCCTGCTCAATCGCCAGATCTAAATCCCATTGAGCGTGCGTGGGATATGCTGCAAAGAAGAGCTCTGAAGGAAGTTCCTGAAAATCTGGCTACAGAAGATCAACTTTTTGCGCACCTCAGAAGGACATGGGACAATATTCCGCAGCAAGACATTGACAACCTTGTTCTGAGCATGCCGAATCGTTGCCGATGTGTTATGAACATCATGGGCGCTTTCTCAGACTACTAACTTTAAGTTTATAAACACAAATTAAATGATTTTTCTATTTTTTTCAGTTTTTACTCATAAATTAAAAGTTAATTCATGTACGGTTTCCGTCTATGCTTCATTTTTTTCCATAAAATCCTGAAATTTTAATCGAAGTACCTTAACCATTATTAAAAAATGGTAGAATATTAAATAAAGTATCTTTTAAATATATACATTTCATATAAATAATTAACACATTGATAGTAATTCGCTTTTTTAAAAATATCCCTAGACCGTGTTGATGTGTGTATATTATGTGCGTGACAGTACCGAGACTAGTGACAAAACGTGCCGACAAATCGCGGTGTAGTGTACGTGTGTGTGGCTGGGTATTGTGTGCGTGGCTGAGCATTGTGTGCGTGTAGGATTTCGACCACTCCTGTCCTGCGTCCACGCTCCTACACTCCCGCCCTTCCGCCCTGTCACCCCGCCAAATAGACCTAGTTTATGAGTTCTTGGCATTCTCCTTCCATTTTCTTACAGAGCTCATCATTCGCCGCGCGACCTTTTTTGTTGTGTACTTACTTCATTCCGTTTTCTAGATAGCAGCTTCATTACTGTTTGTTTATACGAGTATATTGTTAGTATTAGGTAATTACTATTTACACATTGTTATACAGAAACAGATAATTTAAAACTTTTCTGTCTATTACTATACGGGACTAAACCTAGTTAATAGACTCGCCACAGACGCGCAATGGAGCTATTAAAAGAGCACGATGTCATTAATATTGCAAAACAATGTGGTTTTTCTAAAGTAGTAAAGTGGAATTTTGAAGATTTTGAGGAAAAACTTATAGGTTATCTTGGTGATCATTTGAATCTAATAATTGAAGTGGAAGACAACGGCATCAAGTCTAAGCTAACCATGTTTGTAAAATGCATGCCAAGATTCAATAAATGGAAAGCCGATTACCTAAAAGAATCTGCTTTCTTTAAAAAGGAATATACTATGCTGAAGAAGCTCTTTAACGAATTTGAAAATTTTATTGGTAAGTCTACTTTGCATTTATGTACTAGATAAATTGATGATGATTTATTTTTATCATGTGAACCATTTTAGGCAGTTTAGCCTACCCTTCATGGAGAAGAATTTGGCAAGAAACTCCATGGATGCTCTTAAAATGTAGGTATGGCTTACAATAATGAATTTACATTGTTCTTTGGAGTTATGTGAGAACAATCGACTAAACTTATTTTGCCTCAAATTATTGCGTTATTTCCGTTAGTCAACAGGTGCACCACCGGGAGGTCGCTTGGGCTCCAGAGATCTTGGTGGACCCCTTTACAACCAAAAAAGGGCGATGTTTATAACAAATTCTTTGCTTCTCGTTTTCTATAGAGGTGCATCAATTATGTAAATCGGGAATTTCTTAGAATTAAATATTTAAAGTGCACCTTATCGACTTGAGCGTGCGATGGGAGGATGGGCGCTACCAAGATCTTCGGGGTTTAAGACAGGCTCAAATGCAAGTAGTACACATGCTTACTAACGGACGGAGGCAAAGGGTTTCATGAGATCCCGCTGATTGATTTTTACGAACGAACCTATAAATCTATTTACTTAGATGTTTCGGTATACCAACTGTTGCATATGCTTATTTTGATTGCTTTCAGATTCCCACAAATGGCGACCAAAAGTGCTCTTCTTAGAAGAAGATTTATTTGTGTTCGAAAATGTCACTCTTCAAGGCTATAATATACCTAACAACCAAGAAACTTTAACTTTTGAACAACTTACAGCGTCTATCGCGACTCTAGCAAGATTTCACGCACAATCCTATATTTTTGAAGAAAGAAAAAGTAAGGAATTAGGAAGAACTTATAGAATATGGGAACAGTATAGTGATTACTTGCAAGAACCGTCTATGACTAAGGAATGGCGAGATACTGGAAGAAATGCAGTGATTGATTTTTTAAAAGTATTTTCTAAGTACAAATCTAAGCCTAACTTTAGCACATATTTAGAAACCATCGTACCACCATTGTTTGATGGAGCTCTTGAACTTATGAAACCTTCTCTTGAATATAGGAATGTTGTCGTGCACCGCGATCTTTGGGCCAATAACATATTTTTAAAGGAGGATGCTAATTTAGGATATCACGCAATATTTGTAGATTTTCAAACTGTTGTTTACGCATCTCCAATGATTGACTTGTCTTCATTAATATATTTCAATACCTCTAAAACCAACCGAATTGATTGGACACAACTACTCATAGATTTTTATTATACCACATTGACTAATGAATTAAAAGCTGGTGCGGTTAATGTAGAAGAAATTTTGCCTAAAAGTGTTTTTAATGATGCGTATGATAAGAGTGTTATATTTGGTATTACACAAGCTTGTATTATTACTCCTATAGTTGCCATAAATAAGGATAAAAGAGAAGAGTTGTTTTGTAATCCTGAAACGTGTGAAACAATAAGCGTCGTGACTCGAAGCAAAGAGTTTATTGACGTCGCCAAAGAAGATGGCAAATATAGAACTAAGATTATCGACTTGTTTGACGAAGTTGTTGAGAGATTTGTATTTACAAAAGATATTCACGTAGTATGTGATAAAAATGTGTGTTAACGATACGTCAGCCATAAAGTATAGTTTTGAGCGAAATTCAATGTTAGCTAAGCAGACAGGTAGAGTAACTTTGCCTGTTCGCGTCCACTTAGTGGAGTTGGTAGGTTTGAGCAAGAAAATAAAAATGTTAGAGTAGTAATTTCGAATGAAAAATGGATTTCACATATTCTATACTATAGTCTTGTTAAATTTATCATACAGTTTCGGACAAACCGTTTGATATATTAATAAATAAATAGACTAATAGTCAAAACATATGATTTACCCATTTTGCGTCCATAAAATCCAGATTGCAACCACCTGTGGATCAGTTTGCGTCCACCAGCTTAGAAGAGATAAATATAAGAGATAAGAATCTTAATCTTTAAAAAAAAATTGAAATTTTAAGTGTAGCGTTGTTGGCAGGAACTAAGCGCAAGAGCGACGAAGTCTTACAGCTCTCGGGTGAAGTAGAACAGATTCAACAAGAGCACAGTAAATCTGTGCTCTTGTTGATCTGGAGAAGACACTTTTTCTCAGGTCTCACCTATACCTGCGGAGTGATGTGCAGATATTTGCCACACACATTTCCCGGTTCATTGGCCGCGAAATAATAAATAATAGTTAAAAATGTTTTTTTTTTTAAATTGAAGCTATTATTTAAATGCACTAAAATGAGTGATACATTTGATACCCATATTAGGTACTTTTAGAAAGGTATTAAAATCTAGTCCGACAATCTTTAGTACAGTAGCAATACTTAGTTGTAAATTGATAGTACTTTCAACTTACCTACAACTACCAACACTTAAAATTGTTGTTCGGAATATTAGCTATCCAGACACGTTTTTTTAGACTTAAAAGCATGTCTGTTTATTTCAAACGTCGTCAAAGGCGTGAATTATTCAATTTTTTTCTTTGGTCTTATATCGTTTACGGTTTCCCTGGTATTTGGTTTTCTTACATCGTCATTTTCACATCTTATCTCATAGATAAGCTAAGGAAACGAAATAAGATTCCTACAAAATTAAAAATACAAATTAACCATGTCGCAGCACACTGCAGCCGACCGCTGTGACTGCATATGCAGCCCCTACAGCAATTGCTGCTGCCGCAGAAGCTCACTATCATCATTGTGTGAGTTGTCCTAACGATATTTATTTATTTATAAGAGCGTTATTTCCGGTTGAATCCGAACCATCGCTTTGAAGGTCGCAGTCCGCTTTTCTACTGTCACATTTCCACTTTTCCCGATCCATTTTCCAGCATCCCCAAAGCCGAAAATTAAAAGTCACACGATATCTGCTCCTAGCAGTAAAATTAAAGTACGTACTTTAAATCTAGTTAGGGTTTGGTAGTAACATTTGGAACGATCGGCAGCGCGAATGGCGCGCTCTGGTCTTGAAAATTAAAAGGATAAGTTACGTATATAAATAATAAGAAACCCTTTTGCAAAAATAATCGGAACTAGGAAAATTTACGTTGTAATTTTAGATACTTACATTTATTCTGTGATGAAGCTAGAATCTATTTGTGTGGAGAGGACCGACGCCGGCGGGAACGTCATATGGAAGTGTTTCGAAGAAATCACTGCTTATGGCGGAGGCTCCGTTATATTTAGGGCAACAATTAATTCG
This sequence comes from Thumatha senex, assembly GCA_948477245.1. Classification (NCBI taxonomy): domain Eukaryota; kingdom Metazoa; phylum Arthropoda; class Insecta; order Lepidoptera; family Erebidae; genus Thumatha; species Thumatha senex. Next base: position 15,052,554 of record OX419735.1, read on the forward strand.
AAGAAGCGAGTTACTTTTCATAAAAAAATGATCACTAAATGCACACTGGTGCATAATGGAAGTCCTAATTCCATATCTACAACCCGCATAGACTGCTCTTGATGAAGATTCTTGTCGTCTCCGTCCATAGCGGTTTCAGCTACATTTCACACACTATTATCCCTTTTTTGAAGAAAAAAAAATTTGTAAGGTAAAAACGTATAGAAAATGGGAATAGTATAGGGATCACCTACGGGAATCGTCCTAAGACTAAGGACTAGCGAGATGCCGGTCTAGACCAATATCATATTTGTAAAGAAACGTAGTAAATTCAGGATGTCACGCAATATTTGTAGATTTTCTAATAGTTTTAGAATGAATCCACGTCTTAAGGCGACGTAAGACGTAAAGAGGTGGATTAATTCGTCAGTTACGAGCAGGTCACGGTGGTGTAGTTGGTAACGCGTCTGGTGCGTTGAACCAGAAGACGCTGGTTCGAGTCCAGCTCGTGACTGAAAAATTTTTCCACTTTAATATTTTAATTTAGAAAAAGTTAGCATACTAATTGCTTTTCAAAATTGTTTCTAGTTCTAACGCTTTTCCAATGCCTGATTTATTTTCGATATTTCAATGCCTCTAAAATGTATAGTTTTGATTGGTCACAACAAGTAATAGATTTTTGACTAATGAATTTGAAACTGGGGGGTTTAATATTGAAAATATATACTATAAAACTAGTGTCTAATGAAGTTTTTATAGAAGCCTAGGAAAAAAGTGCTGTATTTGGCATTACGTAAGCTTAAATTATTACTCCCATAGTTTCCAAGAATCAATAAAAATGAGAAGAGCTGTTTTATAATCCTGAAACGTGTAGGTACAAAAGTTTACTTCGTATCTCTAAGCAAAGAGTATTGACGTCGCTACAGAATGAGATGACAAATAAAGAACCAGGATCATTGAATTGTTTTACGAAGTTGTTATGAGATTTGTATTCACAAGAGATTGTCGCGTACTACGTATGTGATAAAACCACAGGAGACAACACCAACAAACCAATGTCACTCGCGCGCTCTCTATTAGAGACGCCTTACTCTATTTTACCGGGCTTCACCGGACTTTTGGACGAATGGTATGCAACTGACAGGTCGCGTATGCCATGTAAACTTGGCACGCGGTATTATTTTTACCTTCGTCTCTATTAGGCGCGAGCGAGAGGGAGCGAGCAAAATTCCTTATTCTGTACTGTTAACGATATGTATAAAGTTGTATTTTTAAATGATAAAACCTTTTTACGTGTGGAACTCGCTACGAGCTGTCGATATTTGGTAGAATGGACATGACGACTAAAACCTTACGATGCTCCAACTTTACTCCTCCTATCTCTAAAATCCTTACATCCTGACCAGCCTCAAAACTGGTTAGTGGTCGTCTCATAGTCACCGTTGCCAGGTCTACGATCATGATGGATGGAAGATCATTTTAGGAATTAACATCATCGCGTCTAATGCAACACAAGCGACTGCTGTTACCTCTCCGTCGCCTCTTTTGTTCAAATTAATTCCTCTTATAGCGAGGCGGTACCATTCTATGCATTCCGATTAGTGCCAGCTGCATACGCTTCTACGGCCACATCACTGCTCCATCTACACAATCAGCCGTATCCTGGAGCAGACCGAGCAGTGATGGCTTTCAGGTGTTGACTCTGGTCGAATCCAATTGAGATACTTAGTGAGGTGAACACCTGCCAGTAGCAAAGCCTACCACGATGTACCTCTAGCCAATCTTCCATGATTGCTCGTTTATCCAGTAGTCGAAGTTACCTACTCCACTCCTTATATTCTTCTACATTCTTTACATTCTCCTTATTTCTCCCACCTTATCGTCAGGGCCTGATTAACCCTTAGGCTAATTAGGCTTCAGCCTGGCGCGCGAATCGTGACTACGCATGCACTATTAATGTAGCATCATGGCATCTACACTACATATTTGAACTAGACCGAAACAAATAAAATTAAATGAGCTGTGAACTGAAAAAGTTTAGGACTCCCTGATAACAATAAACTATAATTAGTAGTAATTATAAAAGCGCGCGTAAGGGCACGTCTGGTGCAACGTGTTTTCGTATTAGTTAACACACTAACACATTTTATTGACACGAAAGGGGCGGGGCTTAACAGTTTTTAATATACACGTATACAGCATAAACATAAGAGCATACACATAAACACGTTTACATGTGAACTGCGACGAATGGATAACATCCCCCGCGTTCGCGTTTTTCGTTCCTTCCTGGCTGTATTTAGCCAGAGAATCCGGTGTACCCTCGAAAGGAAATCCTAGAGACCCTGACCATCCCCGGTCACTGACCTCTCCGACCATCGTCTTCGAGCAGTCCACTAAACGCACTGTAAGGAGAACGAAAATACTAAAAAAGAGGCACTCGCGACAGCAAGTTGCGCCTCCACTTTGAGCCTACCTCTGTAAGGACGACAGCTAGCTCGGAGTGTCCCCCATAAGCGTCTTCTGCGCCTGTGCGTCTTCAGCGGCACGGGAGAGCGCTATTCCTCTCCCGTTCCTTCTCCGCCGCCTCCATTGCGCACGTCACCTACCAACAAAACAAGGCGACAGTGTTCCATGCCCTGTTACTGCTTAACATAGCCAAAACCGTGGTCTGCAGCGTTACGTTTCCCGCTCCTATGGCCACCAAGAGGCCACGCCGCTGCTCCATCCATTCTGGGCAATTTGCCAGCGTGTGAAGCACTGTATCCTCTGAACAGCCTAAACAGTGGTGGCACTCAGGCGTTGGTTCCCGCCGTATACGATGCAGGGACACCGAAGCAACCGTGCCCGGTGAGCACCTGCGTCAGCCGGTAGGAAAGGCAACCGTACCGCCTCTCTAAACCAATCCTTCATCAAAGGTCTTAGCTCCTCAACTATGTCGCCCAGCAGTTGGCCTCCCGAGTAGCTCCTTCCACTCCTCCACGACCACCTAGTGGAGCTGGGATCGCTGTTCCTCGATTTCTCATGGAGTGGAATCCTAATCCCGCTCCATCGCCTCTTTAACACCACTGGTAGAATGATGCAAGAGCTTTATTTCTACTGTAAGACCTAACTTTTCGCCTTCGTAATTCTAGGTTAACGGTAACTACCGTATAGATTTTTACTCAAAACCTATAGGGTACTACCATGATTATTAAAAGCAAGGACTTATAGCACAAGTAAAGAGATAATACCGAAACATAAAAATGTTGAAAATGAAGGAAAATACTTACAACATTTCGCTAAATTCTTTTAATTCACTACCTGCACGTGTTTCTTCCATCTTAGAACATGGGTTCCTTGAAAATGCATCTATTTTGCCAACAAGTGGCGGGCAGGTAGGACAGTGGTCGTCACATCACTGCTCTATCTATCATCTCATTTGGACCTCCTTCACCGCGTCACATCAGGTGGGAGGTGGTCATATTAAAAAAACTAATAAACTATTTTTTAGGCTGATGGGGCGCGACCTAACAGTTAGCCTAGGGCGGTCGGAACTCTTGATCAGTCCATGCTTATCGTAGGATCGCCACCACATGAGTGCATCCACAGATACCTACAGAGTCGTAAGATTCGAGCTTATAGGACCCATGGACGTTTCCCAGCTTAATTTTATGGTGATTCAATAAAAAATCATTTCATATACCGTAATAATGTGCCCGCGCTGGCTTATGGCTTATTTATATTATTTGTAATAGACATAGAGTAAAATAATGTTGCTAATTAGTTAAAAAGCAATGTTATTTTAAAACTATTATTTTCAACATAAAAAAAATATTTCTGGTATGCTGATATCTACATCTGCTTTCCGAACTAAGTTCTTAAGCTATAACCAAATAGGTTACTTATTATCTTATCGACATGAAATGTTTATATAAAAGCCGCTAGGGTAGAGTGAATTAAAAGGGCATAATTTTATGTACTTAAATTTAACAAAATATAAGTTAAATATTATGTACTTAAATTTACTAAATATAACGAATAACTTCACGGATTCAACTTACGGTTACCGGTTTATAATGCGTGATGGATAGAAAGAACATATTACCGACAGACAGCTACAGGTGTAGGTATATAGAAGTCGCTCTTACCACACTCGTTTCCACCCTTACATCTCTATTACTTATCTATTCCCCTATTTTTCTCTTTTCTTTGCACTCACTTTGTTTTTCTCTGCATCATCAATTGCATAACCAAATCATTGACGAAAAATTTACATTTTTGATAAGGTTTAAACCTATTTTTTCTATTTTTGTGTGTGATATTTTTGTGGTATATAAATTAAGTTATGTGGTACATAAATAAATACAAGTTAATAAATATACCTACGATAGTAGGTTTAGGTTAGGAGTTATAAATAAAGAATGACATGGAATACCTATATTATAAATAATATATCTATCTAATTGAGGTATCGTAATCTTTACAGTAATAAATTTAAACTTGACATTTTAAATAAAAAGTCGAAAAGTGGCTCAATTGCCCCCAACTTCCTCTACCTACTATCACGTTAACAAGTTGTCACATTATAAATATGCCTTGTTAATTAATTTTAATGCTACCAGCACATATTAACGTTAATTACATAATGATACGCATTGTAAACATGGCATGTTTATACAATCTTGTGTTTGGTGTATTCTTGACTTCACTGAAAGTATTGCTATTGCAATAGAATATTAAGAAGGGTATGGCAAATTTAGCAATGGAAGAACGTCTGAATAACGAAGTTGTTTACATTTCAACCAAAGATGTGGAGACAATTTTATCACAATATTGTGATGGAAATGAAGTAAACGAACTTGACAATTATTCTGTAAATAAAGCTAGCAATAACATGTTAGGGTACCTTGGTGAATATTTGAAAGTCAAAGTGCACCTAAAGAGCCAGAGAGTTCTGTATTTGTTTATCAAAGCAGTTTCTAAGACGAATTTGGCAAAAGCAGAGATGCTAAAGGATATGGATTTATTCGGAACTGAAACAACGTTTTATTTAGAGATTAAAAAGCTTTTGGAGCTACCGGGTAAGTGATCAATTATTTATATCTACTTATCTCTAAACTAGCTAACGAAGCTTCGCCCGCGTGGCCAAGTTTTCCTATTCAATATTTCGTGCGGAACCCTAAACTTTTTATAAATCTAATATAGCCTATGTTACTCACGAAGTATTTTTTAAATCGGCCTAGTAGTTTCTGAGCCTGTTTATTATAAACAAACTTACAAATCTTTCCTTATTAGTATGAATAAGGTATAAGTTCCTATTTAGCAATAGTAAATAGTAGGCAATATACGAAACTAGTTAAGTGTAAGACAACTTTTCATTATTAATACAACTTTAGAACTTACACACTGACTGACTGACACAGAATAAGTCCAGTGGTTTACTCGTAGATGTTCAGGCGCAGAAGGCCTAAGACGCTCAAAATTGAATGTTAACTTATGGTAGGCCAATTTCGTAAAAATGGTGCAAATTAGTTAAAATAAAAAATATTAAGTTTGTTTTTAATAAACTTCACAAGTACAATTATTTGTGGTAACCTTGCGTTATTACTAAGTTATGGTGAATTCCGATTAACAAAATACAATATTATTTCAGGTATTAAACCATGGAGCCCAAGATTAATCGCAGTTCTTGAGGATGCAATTGTATTTGAAGACTTAAATGCCATGCAATACAAATTGAAGAACAAGTTAGAAAGGTTCGACATGGCTCACACTTTGCAAGCCTTAAAAACTCTAACGAGGTTCCACGCTTCTTGTATCATTTTCGAAGAAAACAAAAGGAAAGATATGAATAGCTCTTACATAATAAATGATGACTATCGTCATGTTTTACATAATGGTGGTTACCATATGAGAAATGACTGGTTCGTTCAATGCATGAAAGGCTCATTAGAAGCAATGAAAGTATATTCAAAATATAATGAAGAAGAAATTACTATTGTTGAATGTAACTGGTATAATATTTGGTCGACGGCTGCAAATTTGAGTGCCTTTGCACCTGGAGAAACAAATGTGCTCTGCCATAGAGATCTGTGGAATAATAACATCATGTTTCACTATAGTGATGAAGATGAGAAAGATCCTGATACTTGTTTATTCGTAGATTTCCAAGGGGTACGATATCAGCCGCCGGCTTCTGACGTTATGGTACTCTTATGTTGCAATTTGGAGTCAAAATATCGTAGAGAAAACATTATGACTTTTTTAGATTTTTATTATAATGAGCTTAAAAATATTCTTCACAATTACGATATTGATATTCAGGACATTATGACTAAGAAGGCTTTTTTGAAATCCATTGAACAGCAAACAAAATGGGGACTCGTTGTATGTGCATGTCTGTTGCCACAATTTTATATTGATGATACTCTAACTACAACAATTTTCACAGACAACGTACAGTTTAATGAAATATTGTCTAAAAATAAAGGAGAATTTATAAAGAAAATGATGGCAAATAACACAATGTACAAAAAGGAAGTTTTAGAAATTTTTGAAGAGATCGCTGATAGATACTGTTTTATATGAAGGCCCTAAATTATTTCTTAGTTTTTAAAATGATCGCCATAAATGAAATCAATAAAATAAATAATGATTATAAATTAATAGATAAATCAGAATTCGTAATTCCTACTTATAAACTAAAAGACTAACACGGTAGCGCAGGGATTTTGGGTTCAAACCCTGAGTCAGAACAGATATTTGTGTAATCGGTAAATGTTTTGCTGTGAAATTTATGTATGTATATCCCATAAGAATTTTTATATTCATTTTTTTTATTTAATATTTTTTTATTAGTTATATTATATTGACTTCAATTGGGATAAATTAAAAATGTACAAATAAAATATTATTAGGTACTATTTTAACTGTCTACGTTTCAATCACATACTTATTTATATTCTATTCCCTAGTTGCAAACTATACTAAATATACTATATTTTATTAATCACTCAATTAAATCAGGCCATAATAACCCTTTAATGAAGTAGGATTCTGTCAATTTTCGCCATAATACAGTCCAGCGCGGTCGTCGGTTTAACCGGTTTAACGTGATATAAATAAATATACGTAGTCCAATAAATCAAATCAGAAAATCCATTTGTCAAGTATAAAAATATTTATATCCATAGCGTGCGCCTGTCATGCTATATCCATGCACTTGTACCTAATAGAGGAATGCATATCGTGAGGATTAAGTTGAGATTTCATAATATTCAATGCGATGCGACACAATCGTTTAGGTACACTTCACATTTTCTACAATAAGGTGTGTCAAAGTACACGTATATAAAAAAAAATTGCTTGTAATGTTTATACGCGTGGGCTTTGACCTTTCCTTATACAACCTTTCGAAGAAATTAGTTCTAAATAAAAGTTCGTGGCTGTACTGTACAATGGAGTACTTTGTATTTTTTTTATGTAAAATTACTCGAAACATATTAAAATATCATACCCAGCGATTACTAAGTGGCTTAGTCTCTATGCGCTGCTTGCCAGGCTTTATTCTTATCACTGATAAAGTGGACAATATTTCTCTTTCTACGTAAAGCTGAGCCCCAGTTTGGAACAAAGTTATTATCTTGAAGCCGGCGCATTCCAAATCTTCTATGCCAAAGATCATCATCTCGCTGAGTGTATATATCACAAAATGGTCTGATGAACAATATGTAGAATAACTCAACAAAACTGAGGATACTAGCGCCAAGAAATAATCCTCCAGTGCCACCAGTAGACACTGCAAACAAAATTATCAAAATATTTTGAAAAAATAAGGAAATCAAAATCTTTAATTTATAAAAAAAAACTTAACTATCTTCACGCTGTATCCCTGACAGGGTAGTCAGAGAGGACAGATCGCCAGGCACCGCGATCCACGCATACTTCTTTCGCTTCCTGTAGATTCATTAATCGCTTCATACATGCACGTCTGGGTATCCGCTTACTATTGACTCTTCCGTTCTTGAGCAATCCGCTCATGTGGTCTTCATATGTAAGTCTCGGTCTACCTTGACTTCTTCTGCCCTCTACTTTCGCACAATATATATTCTTCGTCAATCGTTCCTCACTCATTCGTTGGACGTGTCCAAACCAACGGAGCACGCCTTTTTCCAGCTTAACGCTGACACTTTCACTCAAACCTGCCATATTGCGTTTCACTTCGTGGCGTTTTGTTTTCGGTCGGCCAAGGTTACGCCGCACAATTTTCGAAGTTATCGCATCTCCACAGCATTCAGCTTACTTTTATGCATCTTCTGACATACCCAGGTTTCGCTGCCGTAAAGCAACGTTGGCACTAGCACGTGCTTCTTTTACGAAGAAATTGAATTTGAAAATTATTGATTTGTTTTTCAATTTTTTTTTTCTTTTACTTTTTTTTTCTCTTTTTTCAACACAAATTCGTATCTAAATAAAAGTTATGACATAGTTCGTCAAACCTTTTTAAGTAAAGGAAGAATCTCCAAAGCTCAAACCAACCTCAAAAGAAAGTGCATGTGCTTACAAGCAGACAAAGAACAAACAAATTTCCAACAATGCGTTTATAACAATACCTACCTAAAAGTCATACAAAGGGAATGTCACAAATATAGTAGCAAGTGATAATAAATATTGTGTGCATGTTGAACGACAATAGGAGAAGAGGAACCCACCACACAACCTCGATTTGTCAATACTAGCGTACGGCAGGAGTATTGCACATTACTAACAATTAGAAACGTGAGGTTACCTATTCATCATCATCATCCGAGCGTCTGTCCCAGTTGCGTCTCGCGACGCCCGGGGTCCGCTTTCCTACATTTTCTCCTCCACTTCGCACGGTCGTCGGCATCCCCTGTGGTGAGACCATTGGCACGCATGTCATCCCTTACGACGTCAAGCCAGCACTTCTTGGGTCTTCCCCTCTTACCGGGACCCGGCGGGGCTGACATGGCCAGACATTTGTTACCTACGTAGCCCGGCGGTTGCCGCAAGACGTGACCATACCAACGAAGGCGACACTCTTGCAACTTGTCTGCAATGTCACGGACGTGAAGGCTGCCGCGGATGCGAGAGTTCCTCACGCGGTCCATCCGCGTGACTCCACACATCCACCGCAGCATCTTCATTTCCGTGACACGCAGCTCCTGCTTGTGTCGCTCTAATATCGGCCACGTCTCACTGCCATGTAAAAGGACAGGTCTAATAATGGTTTTGTAGACCTGTCCCTTCAACCGGATCGGCATTTTAGGGTCACAAATGACACCGGTCATCTCCCGCCATTTGGCCCACGCGGCAGCAATTCGTGACTTGACATCGCAATCGATGTCACTGGACGTGTGAAAAACAGATCCCAAGTATTTAACCTGGTCCGTGCGCTCGACCAAATCACCGCCTATGCGGACGGATGTGGGATCTGTCGAGTTTAGTGCCAAGTACTCGGTCTTCGCCACATTTAGTTTCAGACCGCCGTTCTCAAGCGTCTCCTTCCACGCCTTTACACGTCGCACCAATCTGCCCCTGTCCGCGTCTGCCAGCGCAATATCGAGCATACATGAGCAACCATGGAGGCTGCTCATGCGGGTTTCTGATGCTGTCCGACAATTCGTCTAATATTACACTGAACAGAAGCGGACTAAGGACAGAACCCTGGTGTACCCCGACGGTGATGGGGAAGGGTTTCGTGTCGCCAACAGCAGTCCGAACCATTGAGTCGGAGTCACAGTACATGTCCCGGATAGTGTCAATATAGACCTCTGGAACCCCTTTGGACCGCAGTGCCCACCAGATCATCGCACGAGGAACACAGTCGAAGGCCTTCTGCATATCTAGAAACAAACAGTGCAGAGGCGTGTTCTTCGACCTGTATTTCTCTGCGACAACCCTCAGGGCAAAAACAGGGTCCGTGGTCCCATGACCAGGGCGAAACCCATATTGACACTCCGAGAGAGTACACTCCTGCCGGATCCGAGAGTCTATAATCCTCTCGAAGATCTTCATGGTGTGGGACATCACCTTAATACCGCGGTAGCTCCCGCACTCCTGCACTGACCCCTTACCTTTGAAGACTGGAGTAATAATACTCAGTCTCCATTGGTTTGGGATCTGCCCGCTGAGGAGTATGCGGTTAAAAAGGTTTACTAAGATGCCCGCACCGCGAGAACCCATCGCCTTCCAGGCTTCGATGGGGACTCCATCGGGTCCGACAGCTTTCCGATTCTTCATGCGGCGAAGCGTAGTCAGGACTTCTCCAGGCGTTACCGGTGGCACTAGTCCCTGATTCGGAGGGAGGTCCGGAGGCTGCACCTCTTAATGCTGCTATTTAAGCAGCTCGTGGAAGTACGAGCGCCATCTCTCCTTTACCGCGAGGTCTTCGCTTAACAGGTTGCCCTCAGGGTCTTTTACACAGCGACACTTGGATATATCCTGTGCCGCTTTGACCCTGGAGCGCGCCAGCTTATAGATGAGCTTCTGCCCCTCAGACGATTCCAGCTTATCATACAAAGGTTGTAAGTGGTCTCGTCTGGCTCTGGCTACAGCTCTCTTTGTGGCGCGCTTGGCAGCCCTGTACGCGTCGCGGTCTTCGGGAGATCCGGTCGCTTGCCACTTTTTAAAGAGGGCTTTCTTCTCCCTGGTCTCCCTCAGGACTGCGTCGTTCCACCACCAAGTTTCCTTGTCACATTTGCGTCCACCCTTAGACTCACCGAGCACCACCTTCGCCGCTCCAAGGATGGCCGCCTGAACTTTGTCCCAGTAATCTTGAACTGGTTCGCCTTCAGTGTCGGTGCACTTGTCACCGACAACTGAGACGAACTCCTGGGACCTAGTATCATCAAGCAGCCACCATCTGATGCGGCGCTGGCACCGCTCGATGCGTTTGCCTTTAGGCTTCAGGCAGAGGTCCATGACAAGGAGACGGTGTTGTGCAGTAAGACTCTCACCGGGTATGACCTTGCAGTTGGCCACCTTGCCGATGCTGTGTCGCCTAGTGAGTAGGAAATCGATCTGAGTTGTACGCCTCCCGCTCTTGTAGGTGATGAGATGTTCGGATTTCTTTTTGAAATACGTGTTCACAATGGCCAGATCGGCAGCCGCACACGTTCTGAGGATAGTTTCTCCTTCAGTGTTGCGGGTGCCGTATCCAAAACCACCATGAACACGTTCAAACTCCTCACACCTCTCACCCACATGACCGTTTAGGTCGCCGCCCAAAACGATTCCCTGTGACAACGGAATGCTCCGAAGCACTCCCTCGAGTTGGCCCCAAAACGACATCTTATCGGCGTCGCTACAACCGGCCTGTGGCGCGTAGGCACTTGTCAGGTGGGTAATAATCCCATCGATAAGCACCCTCACGATCATAAGCCGGTCGCTACAGCGTTTCACCTCCAAGATGCCGCTCTGCAGCCCTTCGGAGAGCACCACGGCCACCCCGTTCTCCCCACCAGGCGCACCCGTGTAGTACAGCTTGTAGCCTTTCTGCAAAGGCCGGGCTCTGTTGCCCTTCCACCGAGTCTCCTGCAGGAACGCCACGTCCACCCTCCGCCTGGAGAGTACTTCGGCCAACTCTACCGCACGCCCAGTCAGCGTGCCAATGTTCCAAGATGCGAAGCGGATTCGGGTTGAGGCTAACTTCTTTAGCCGTGCTGGCCCGACACACGGCAGCCCTAGCCCACTTGCCACAGGAGTCGGGCGGGGCTCCTGCGCGCCGTTTTGCGGCGGCGCCCTATCCCTAGCAGCATTCCTTTTACTTCTTTTCATTTTTGTTGCGGCGGGTGGCTTTTATGGGAGCGACGCCCTCAGACCTCCCAACCCCAGAGGGGAAAGCCAGCGCCAGAGCCTCGTCCGTTAATCAGCAGGTGCACGCACTGGCACGGGAGGTTGACTTGGGCCCCGAAGATCTTGGTGGGGCCCCTTACACCCAAGTGAGGTTACCTATTACCTGTCTAAATCCATTGACTTGAGGATTTCATTCCAATTAGTTGAGTTTATTCTTAACAAAACTATTTTGTTTTCAAATGTTATTTTTGCAATATTCCGCTTTTTTAGAATGTCGTACGATGTCGACACGTGTTTCGCCTACACACGAGGCATTATCAAGACTGTTTGGCAGCCATGTAAAGCTATGCTTGCTGATTTTAAATAACCAATTGAATCAGGCGTTACATGGCGGAAATCCATTTTAAAAAACTATTTTGTTTTTAAATGTTATTTTTGCAATATTCCGCTTTTTTAGAATGTCGTAATTTTGTTTGCAGTGTCTACTGGTGGCACTGGAGGATTAATTGTTAGCGCTAGTATCCTCAGTTCTGTTTGCCAAACAGTCTTGATAATGCCTCGTGTGTAGGCGAAACACGTGTCGACATCGTACGACATTCTAAAAAAGCGAATTATTGCAAAAATAACATTTAAAACAAAATAGTTTTTTAAAATGAATTTCCGCCATGTAACGCCTGATTCAATTAGTTATTTAATCTTAACTGTTGTGAGTTAGGATTAACGAATCGAGGGTGTGCGTTGGCTCTCCTTCCCACCTATAATATCGTTCTGCGATGAATTTTCGCCATGTAACGCCTGCTTTCATTAGTTATCTCAATACTAACCAACTAAATCAAGAACTCCGCGTACAACATTTCTTCTGTACCGTTCACTCGGCAACACCGCCAACTCTATTTGTACATTTGCATAACTTTCGTTTGTAGTAAATTTAAAGTCCTTTGTGATACTTATTTCTGCTTCCGTGCAAGAGGGCAGACAGTTGCAGGATAATCCGAATCGATTTGACCAAGGAGCTTTGAGAACCTGAGCGACATGAAATAAATATGATAATAAATTAAATATTAGTATGAAATGAAACAGCAAACTTACCGGAGAAGTGAACCAAATTATGATAGTCATTATGGGCATTTTCTAGACATGGACTTAAATAGCGTCTTTTACAAATAATTGTGTACTTATCTGGTAGGTGTCACTACCAAAATGCTTTTTATCTAATTTCTACCCTAAATGTTCGTTATAAATCTCGTGAGAAAAATAAGGTTATGAGCAATACTTGCAGCAGAGATAGTGCCTCATCCTACGACTGGCGAAAAGTTTCATATAGCCTATTAAAGTTCCGAAGCCTATTAAATGAAAGTGAAAAAGACCCGTTTGGGAACTATTTTACAAAAAAGAACATTACAAAAAAAAACGACTACAGTTCATTTCAGGGTACAGGGTACGTAGAACTAACGGCCGATGAACCTTCAAGACCGTGTACCTCCTGGCAGAAGCAGCATGATAAAGGTCTTCCATAAGGTATCCTGATGACCTCATGATGAGTTAAACCTGAAAGTAGTGCCGTTTTTTCAGCTTATGCACAATAGTACCTATACTCGTACATATAAAATACTCATGTGCTAGTAGATATTAGGTAGTAACCGAAGTAGGTAGGTATCCTACATCTGAAATGATGATATAGGTCAAAATTTAATATTAAGTATATTTTAATGGACTCACCGCAAGCTCTTGTACATGACTATTTAAACATATTATTCCGCTAACGTTACACTTGAGCTGTTCTGGAACATTCGGCATGAAGTAATTGGTACAGTTACACAACTTTAATTGAGCTTCCTTCCTGCACTGTACAGTGCATGCTGTGTATGAGTAGTGATTGTACACTTCTAAAAAGTTCTCGTCTGTGTAACGACATTTTCGTTTGACAGGTGAAATAAGACGAGCACCTACATCATTCTCGATGTTACGAATTGTTATGTAGCGTCTGTAAATGATGATAAAGGTTTTTTTTATTGGGACTAATGCCACCCGCATTCCCATTAGTGTGACTCCTGTAAACCAGGATCCACAGCAATGACCAATAACCGGAAAAGTTACACCGAGCTCGATCTCAGTGAAGTCCCAGGAGAAGATAGAATGTCTTGGAACCCGCAACGAAATTAAGAAGATAATTTAAAGGAGTCTGAGAAAGAACGTAACGAATCTTCCCTCCTTTGCAAAGCACCTGGAAAGCAAATGGGTGTAAATCCTATAGAAAAAGGGAAGATGATAAAGGTTATTTAACTTATCGTTGAAGCTTAAGTGAAACGTGGGCGTATTGTACGCCTCTGCCTACCCCTTCGGGGATAAAGGCGTGAAAGTATGTTATGTTATGTTAAGTAAATAGTTACCTTGCATACTCAGAGAATGTGTAAAACAGTTTTTTTTTACATACCGCCCCTTTTTCTCTTCTACATCTTTTTTCGTCTCATAAGTGTTGTAATTTAAAGTTCATTTATAATTGCGGATGCGAGAATGCATCACCTTAACTGACCTTTAAATATCTACGACATTTTTTTTTTATTTAAAAAAAGTCAACTTGTTTCAGAGCATTGTCCTTATTTGGCAAAGGTCACGGATTCAAGTCCCATCTGAACATAGTTGTTCGTTTTCACTTTAAATAAAAAAAGCTTTAAATAAAAGAAGCGCTCGTGGCCCCGCGGTCTCAGTGTTCTAATTGATAACGATCACTGAGTTACGCAACTTTCACTAAGGCTGGTCCTCGGATGGGTGACCACTTTGTAGCATTTACATTTGCGAGCGTTTCCGTGCTTCGGGAGGCACGTTAAGCCGTTGGTCCCGGTTGCCAGTAAAATGGCAGTCCTTAAGCCTGGTTGAATGCCTTAAGGGCGGCTTGAAAAATTTCAACAGCAGGTAGCCACAACCTGCGTCTGTCTATTTCAACACGGCAATGGGCTCACCACCTATTACGTGGGACAGGAATCCACACGGTGAAAAGCGGGCATATAATATGCCTCTGCCACCCCTTCGGGGATAAGGCGTGATAGATATATATTTACAATTATTATTATGTTATTTATCTATGTATGTATTTAGAAATATATAAGTATGGTTATCAGTTATCTAGATCCCATAACACAAGCTAATATTAGCTTACTTTGGGCTAGATGGCGCTGTGGGAAAAGTGTCCCACAATATTTATTTATTTTATATTATTTATTTTATAAATAAAAAAAATATATAAATGTATCACACTAAATGCTCTAGAAAATTAATCGTTAATCGACATTATTATAATAATACAAGTGGTACGACTTCTGTTACAATGGTTTCATTCAGTTGAATTCCTTCTAAAATGTCTTAATGTCTTCATAAACCATAACTCTTAACTTTAATAATGATGATATAAGAAGATGTAGCGACCCAAGCTGCATAATAGCTAAGAGTAATCGAACTACTTAAATATATGTAATATCATTGTGAGAAGGTTCCGCAATGCTTCGCCTGATCTGACTTTTTACACTTGTCAAGTCTGGACTGAGTACACTGTAAGGTCACACGATTCCATACGAGTCAACTTCAACTCTATTCAGCGCAAGAGAATAGCGTCCTTCATGTCCCGGGTTGACAGGTGTAAAAATTCTATTGTAAGGAGTTTGGCGGACCACATGCGATTGACTGCAACGTACGGACGATGGTTGGCTATATTGCCACCGATCTATTTTTAAATTTATTTATTATGTAATTTTTTATAATAATTTATTAGTTTACTTTATTTAATTTCTTATGTAATAATTTTTTTTTGTGTGTTTTACCTATGTTTTTACTGTAATAATTGATATGGATCTAGAATCTGAAATAAAATGTTATTATTTTTATTAAAAGTAACTTTCTACATCGACATTGAGAAGTTCTTGCACTTAAAATACGATAAACATTTCATTGCGCAATCAATGTTCTCACGCTGCATGTCGCACGGGAGAACATCATCCCCTTCACAAAGGTAAACTTTCTTATGAATATGCGTTAGTTTTAATTGCTAGATGCTTTCCCCGGGGTAAAAATTACAATGCTAATCAAGTAGGGTAAACCTTAATTCTGGCAATCATAATTTTATTTTTATAGGTATAGAACATTACATATGTTACGCATGTAGCACTCACTTGTAATTAACTTCTTGCCCAACGGCCAAAACATCTGCACCTATAGTGGTTATGGTTGGAACTTCTTCCTCGTTTAATATGTAAATATTTGCTGGCACTAATACATCGAAGTTGATCAGTCCCGGACCTGTAGTTCTGTTACTTACCATATCTAATTTGGGAGTACTCTTATTTCTGGTAAAAAAAGGAAAAAATCATTAACAGAATATTACACATGGTAATGGGTTAAGGGACTTTTATAGGCAGGATTTTTTATGAAATTGAAATGCATTTTCGCAAATCTTGACGCTGCTGCTGTACGCGGACTATTTGTAGGACTCCCAGTCTTTGAGAGATATAGACTTCTCAATAAATAACTAAGGTGGTTCCGCCTGGAGTCGCAAGATAGGGTAGAGGAGGTCAATGTGGCTTGTCTTCTATTATAGAGTGAATGAAATTCATTAAAACTTCTCTAGAAGAGTATTTTATTATAATCACAATTATGTACATACATACGTATTGTCACGCCGTTATCCCCGAACGGGTAGGCAGAGGCATACTATACGCCCACATTGCACCGTACGCATTTTTGTCCCACGGAACAGGTGGTGAGCCCATTGCCGTGTATTATCTATAATTACAATTAATCTCTACCATCGAAATCACCTCCCCGTCGGGCGCATATATGTTTTAATTGATTACCTTCCTTGAAGAGTATTGATGGCAAAACATGTCCCGAGCTCGGTCTCCATTGGTCCGAAGTATTCGCAGCAGTTAAAAGGTTTCTCATTCCATGAACAGTTTGCTATTATATCTTTACAAACACTTCTTACCTGAAATTGTTTATAGGCTCACGTTTGTACGTTTTATTTAGCCTCATAAGCGAAGCGTTGAGGTGGGTACTACTGTCACTTCGCGCATATAATCTGATTTTTCAAACTTAAAATGTTTCTATTTATCATATATTGTACTTGTGAAATAATATATACACACACATATCAAGAAAAAACACTATTTTTAACACTCATGATATTTTTGATGCCATTTTTTTTATTTAAACTAGTTTAAAAACTGTTTAAATAAGTTCCGTCTTGGACGTCCGTGTGTCTGTATGTTACGGATATTTTCTTGTTAACACGATAACGACCGAAATACTTTACTAATCGAGTCTTTTTTTTCTCTTACGCTTCAGTATAATTAGGAATAGAACCCTTTCAATTTTCACGGTCTGATTCGATGTGGTTTAATTGTTATTATCTTTACTTTATTTATTTTATAACCCCTACGCGATAATTCATAGCAAAATTTGTAAGCTTGTAATTCTATTTTTTTTTATAATATAATAAAAGCGTGTGAGGCGTGCACTTTTGGATTTTCTAAATTTTCTTAGGTATTTGGTTCCATAACTAATTGAATCGGGCGTTACATGGCGGAAATCCATCGTAAAACGATAATAAAGATAAAAACATTTGGTTCAATGCGCTCAAGCTGATACGTAATCATCGGAATAGATTTGGACTCAATTTAAACATTATACTTACAAGGTTTGCATAGTACGTGAGATTATTTTGCATACAGTCTGGTTTTGGATCTACCACATTACAGAATTCAAGCGTGTAATACGTGATTCCCTTGAAAAAGGCTAGTTCCTTCAAAACTTCCTCTAAATTGAAGTCATGGTCTTCTCCCCACAGTCTAAAAGTCAATAAGGGTCCATATATTTATATAAATTTAAATATTATAAACATATAGAGAATATCATTATATTGATCACGCTAAATAGTAGGAAGCGCTTGTGGCCCCGCGGTCTCAGTGTTCTTTAAACGATCACTGAGTTACGCAACTTTCACTATGGCTGGTCCTCGGATGGGTGACCACTTTGTGGCATTTACATTTGCGAGCGTTTCCGTGCTTCGGAAGGCACGTTAAGCCGTTGGTCCCGGTTGCCAGTAAAATGGCAGTACCGTTAAGCCTGGTTGAAGGCCTTATGGGCGGCTAGAAAAAGTTCAACAGCAGGTAGCCACAACCTGCGTCTGTCTATTTCAACACAGCAATGGGCTCACCACCTATTACGTGGGACAGGAATCCACATGGTGAAAAGTGGGCATATAATATGCCTCTGCCACCCCTGCGGGGATAAGGCGTGATGGATATTTATTTATTTATTTAAATAGTAACTGGGGCACTGGCGCCGTCCTTTTTTCACCAATAAACTCTGAGATGTAATTGTGTCTCTGAGGAATTCCTTTTCCAGTTACATTACACATGATAATGTACACACAATAATACTTGTGAATTGAAATACTTGACGAGTTTAGTCCCAAGAGACTTAAAACAGAAAATGAGGCACAGATTTCTGGCAAATTCAGCTGTGTTTAACTTCAGACAGTGGCCGACTATCTGAAGGCCGAGTAAACAACAACTTTGAGTACCTATTTCTTTAGAATAACAACAGTCTCAAATTAGTTAACCACGCATATATAAGTATAAATGCAATAGCTTAATAAAGAAATAATGTTACCCATCAGATACTTCTTCTACGTGATTAGAATTGTCATTCTCACAGACAACTATTGAGGGAAATTCTGTATCCCAATCTTTATACGTTGTTTCTACGACGAACGAGATAGGATTGTTCTGGAATGCATCGTATTGGGCAGCGATCAGCAAGGATGATCCGTACCAGGATAAAGCTACTACGATTAGCCAGAATAACCTGTAAAATAAAAATAATTGCTAATCGGATCTGAGACCATAGATCGCACGATACATAATGTACACACTGTAGAGCACGATGCTGGTTATCAGGAGGAAATCGTACGATTTCGTTTGAAGCATTAAACTCCTGGCCCGAAAAGAAGCAACATGGAGAACAAAGCGCAAGGCCTGCCATAATGGAAGTGATATATGGCCGCCATCATGTAAGATTCACTGAAGAGGTAGCTTTTTCTGCCACCTGACGCACGTACTCACCAAGGAAGGTAGTTTCAATCCCTGCCTCTGATTGAACGAGAACCAAAACTACTACTAAGAAAACACTGTCAGAATACCTAGCGTAGGTGGAGCAGCGACATGGCCTCGTGGTAGACTTGAAGAGTATGATGATAGCCGTAATCAACTGTAAGCGCGTTTGGGTTTTTGCCACCTGTTTTGAGAGTTTTTTTTATACCACTGAAGTGACAGACAAGCGTGGAAAGTGGTCACCACAGCTTATGGACGATTTTAACACCAGGGCCCCAATTCTCTATCACACGACTTGAAAGCGTAGACGTAAATTTACTGGTGAAATAACTTTTGTCTCTTACTCGTATTTCACCGTTTCTTTATTTATGAAACAAATGACACTTCCCCAGCAAATTTCCGTCTCCGCTATCAAGTCGTGTGGTCGAGAATTGGGCTGCAAAGGTGCAGCACTCGTGCTGCCGACGAAACGAGAGTTAGTGATGTACACAAAAGAAGTAGAGCAAACTACGGCAGAGGCATAACTAACTTATGCCGCGGGAGACTCACTGGGCGCCAGAGATCCCAGAAAATCTTCCGTCCTTTATAAGTCGTTCTGTAATTATAAATAAATAAATAAATATTGTGGGACACTTTTCACTCAGCGCCATCTAGCCCAAAGTAAGCTAATATTAGCTTGTGTTATGGGATCTAGATAACTGATAAACATACTTATATATTTCTAAATACATACATATTATAGATAAATAACACCCAGACACCAGAATAAACCATCGTGTTCATCACACAAAGTTTAGCGTAGCAGTCGGATGAACTCCCACCGCGCCACAGAGGCAGTCGATCTATTCTATATCAATTAGCAAGACCTACGTGACGATGTGACGTTGTACCATCAGACAATAGGTGGCGTTTGCTATTAAGGATGGTCAGGGTCCCAGAATTTCTTTTGGAAGATGTATGCGGTCGTTTCGATTATAATACAAGCCCATCTCACTGTTAGCTCCAATCAATCCAATCAGCCTTTAGCAGTCCTCTGCTGAACACAGACCTCCAACTTAATTATGGGAGGGATCACCCTTCAGATCAGACCATCAGGTCTGATGGACCTTACTGTACCTCGCTGACCAGACGGGTTGATACTGGTTAGCTTTAGTAGGGCGTAGTTCGAAGGGGGGTGCCCTCGTAAAAGAAAAGCGAACATACCTTTCCACCCAATGTCTATCAGTGTCAGCAATGAACTTGAATCCATGTATAGAAGTTGTATTTGGTAAGCTTTTGATGGCTTTCCACCAAATTTCAAAATATCTTTTACACGACTCTTTAGAATCCATTTCGGTATCATACTTCAATAGATAGTCATAAAATAAAATGTGTTTCGGAGTCCTTTCTATTGCTATACCTACATTGCTTTCGTGCGTGATAAAACCCACAAATCTAGCTATTAATAATGAATATTTACAGCCACGATAGTTCCCTAAAGCCGATTATAGATGAAAATCGACGTGAGAACCATACAGGTGGTCGATTTCAAAAATGTTTCGCTTTTATGGTATAATGGAAAATACTAATGCGATTTTGAGTACCGTCAAGTATATAGGTATATTTTTTAGATATTATCTATTAAAAAACAAGTTGTTTACAGAGGTACATATTGTTTGATACATCATTAGGTTCTTACGGGACTGTGCCGAATGATTCTAGTCTTCGATCTTTTTTAGACTAGATATGTTATTTACCTATAAGCAGACTTGTTGGATGAAAATCATCTCTGGTAGTGTGAGGCGGAGACACTACTTAATTGGTCAAATAGAAAAGTTCATGTTGAAATTATTATAATAAACACGTAGAAAAGGCAATAAAATTAAACACTAATTCAATATATATAATTTATCAATACAATACATATTTAACTGTCAATACTGGAGCAGTAAACTCGATAGAATAGAATAGAATCGATAGCTAGGTATGCCTTATGCCATTGATATCTACTTGATGAGGAATTACGCGAGTACACCAAAAAGAATAATAACTAAAGTACTTCTGTACAGGTATACCAATAGAAATCAGAAAAACTTCTTCCAATATCTTTGGGCCTACAACATCTTTGGACACTTGCAATATTAAGGTTAACACTGCAAGTGCGTTGCCATCCTGGGGCCTACGAGTAAGATGATATGCCTATAATACCGTCACTGTAAATACATTTTTAAAGTATGCTAACTTTCACATAAATATTTTATTAAAGTGAAAAAAGAACTTATAGAATAGTAGTAGATAGTAATAGTAGGAAAGAAATTTTGCATGACGTAAATGACGGTAAATCGTCGTTTATGTCATGCAAAATTTCTTTCCTACTGAAGTTCGAATTGCGCACTTCCGAAGGAATAAGAAATTTACAGGAAGCGAAAGAAAGACCAAGTAACACAACTTGTTCCTAGATAGTGTTTTGAAAATTTTTTGAGTAACCGTTTTTGCGTGTCTAACTTCAGTGAAGGCAAAAAATATCTAAATAATATAACTAAAATATATTTTGTAATTAATACTTTATCCCTACTGTATTCTTTTTAATAACATAGTTGTAACCAGCAAGTTCTTTCCAATATAAAGGTCTATATTTCTGTATAGATCCGAAGTATGGTGCCCTCTGCGGCTTTTGGTTTATTTTAGTGGCGTTTAATAGCTGTCGTTTTCTATACCACATATCACGAAACAATTTTATCGTGTAGAAATAGATGAACTCGAGGACGGAGACGAAACTAAACCCCGTGATGACGCCGCAGGTAGAACCGATGTTACCTAAAAGAAAACGTCCCTGAATATAAAACCCAACGACAACTCATTAAAAGGCATTATGAACTTATTTCTTATATGTAAAGTGTGTAAAATTATTAGCATAGGTAAATACCTATGTATTATAAATAACCCTGTAAAAGCCACAGCGAACTTATGACGTCCAACTGTACAATAATGCTCTTGACGAAGTCACCTTTGTTGAATAAATTTCTCTACCTAATGTATCTTGACTACTTAGTACTGTACAGTCGGATCAGCAGTTCTTGCTGTGTAGGTACCTACAACACATTCATTACACCCTTTACAAAACTCATCATCTCTTTAACTTAGAGTAATTGTAGGTGCCTCCAAGTCCAGGTAGGACTTGGAGGCACCCAAGCGACCTCATCTGCCAGCGGTGCACCTGCTGATCAACAGTCTCAGTGCCTCCTGTCGTAGTCCTACCTGGACTTGCCCATGACCCATTACACAAGCAACATTATATAATAGTAACTTTTGCATTAAAATAACACTTACTAATCAAATCGAACCATTTCATAATAACATTTTGTCCATAACAATCAGCCAAATCTTTAGCGTACTTAACATGAACAATTGATGTGCCATTAAAGTTAGCGCCTTTCCTGCAACAACATATTGTGTAAATTTAGACGACCCTGCTTCGTTAGCGTATAAAATAATATTAGTTATACGTGAAGCCATATTATAATAATTAATCGCTGGAATAAATTATAGAAATACTGTTTTTTTTAAATACCTTGCATTTTCGCTTTTAAGGTATTTCATCTCTTTAACTTAACGTCGCCCAGGATCTTTAAAATCTTAACTTACTACCACAAAGTATTATATTTATAACCTAACTTAACTTACCTTACTTACCTTAGAGTTTGCGGTCCGCTTTTTTTGTCTGCAATGTTGGGTAGTGCCCTCAGACAGGACCCTTTTAGGGCGCAAGAGTCTTGTGCTTTGGTCAGCAAGAGAATCACAAACCTACTAGTAATGGATGGCTTGCGGCTTCAAGGTTTTGGCAGGGCCCCAGTAAAACCCTCTAATATAGTTAGGTACTAATATTGTGTATTCAATTGGTCGGATTGGGAATCCATTCCCCATAATTGTTGGGGTAGGAAGTTTTATATTACTGTCTGTTTCTATGTGCTGTTACGTCTATAAATTGCGCATCGTCGTCAAAACAAAGCCGGCTATCAGCTGTTTTAGAAAATAGGTAGCTATACCGTTTCCAAGTAGCAACTATTTATTAGCTCCATGACAACCTTCTTGATAACAGGTCCGGAAGAAATTGAGCGTTTGTTTCCCGAACGACGTCAAACAAACAAAATAAATACAACTAAAAATGTGAAATTGTTACATGTACAGTTCTCAAAAATATTTAAGTAAAAATCTAATAAATTCACTAAAAATGTCCGTCACTAGTAGCAGAGCTAGTCTAAGTACAGCAGACTTTGAAGTTTTTGGAAAGGTGCAAGGCGTTTACTTTAGAAAACATACTCAAAGAAAAGCTACCGATCTTGGTCTTAAAGGATGGGTGATGAACACTGCTCAAGGAACCGTTATTGGGCAGCTGCAGGGTCCTACAGGAGCTATCGAAGATATGAAAATTTGGCTGCAGAAAGTCGGGAGCCCCAAATCTAAGGTCGAAAAGGCAGTGTTTCGCAACGAGGGACCTATAAATAATTGTGCCTTTCGAACGTTTCAAATACGACGATAAACTGATATTTATCATTATTGAATTATTCATTAGCCGTTTTATTTCTTTAATATGTATAATTTGTCTGTTTTAATTGATATAAATTATTCCTATTTGTACTATTTATAATTAATTAATTAATTTTGAAAATTGTTTCTAAAACTGTGAAATGGTATAACGAGATTTGAGTCCGGTGATGAAGTCATTTGAGTTTTTCAGCGAGGTGATTCTCGAGTAGGGTGTTTACTGCGTTTCGGCATATCATTTGATAGTTAATTCGTGTAGATATCAATCATTTAGAAGGTACGTGTCGTACATCTTGATAAATTGTACTGAATTGTCTGCGAAATATTTAGTACCGGATTGAGCAAAGACTACAATAGTATACTGAGCTCTAACCACCCAGGTTTGATGGGTGAACGTGTAATCTGTCTGTAAATGGTAAGTTAGTAGAGTGGATGACCTACTCATTGACGAAACGAATACCGCCAATGTTAACGTTCTTTCACCAGCAAGTGCTCATCGGAATGTAGGTACCGAAATGATTATAAAACCCCATAGCATCTGTGTAACTAGTAAATTTCTATGCCCATATTTACAACAATGTATGGAAATCTGTCCGATTTGTTGATATCTAATTATTACTACTCTGCTGGGGTACCTAGTAACAATATTTTGGGACGGCCATTGGACGTACTGCAACCACGATGGCCAAACGGTTTTGTTTCCGAGTTACCTTCTCTTCACTGCATGGTGAAGAAAAGGTAACTCGGAAACAAAACCATTTGGCCATTTGTGCACAAACTGTAGGCTTGAGTCCCGATGATCTGAGCCATATAATCCATTTGATACTTTTTAATGATTTTTTTAAACCTTTTAGAATAACATATACCTATGAGCAATTAGTTGTTTGTGTTCTGGTGGAGTTCTGAGATCCACTCACGATGGCATTACTTGAAGTTCTCCTCGACACCAGCACAAGGAATTCATAAAGGGCTTAGAAATTGTGTAGCAACTTACAACCAATCGTCTCGTGCCTCATCATCTACAGCGTTGCGATACTCGGAATACAGGAGCACGTTGTTGAAATCGTAGCTGTATGTCGTTTTAGAACATGTAGGGTTACACATCGGACAATCTAAACCTCCATTCACTTCATCAAGTTCTAGTTCTGATGGCACCTCATCGATACCAAATGGTCGGAATGATATTGACTGTGCTGAAATTAAAATTAGCTTTTAGCCGTCGTCATAATAGAATTTGAATTTCTCTTTGACCTGCACAAGATGTTAGACTGTGTTCTGTGTTTGTGATTTGCCTAGTATAATAATACTAGCTGACCCGCGCTTCTTCGTTAGCGCCACATAAAAGAGAAAGACAAAGAAAGATAGATATTTGTAAGAGGGTGGCGCGTAGGCATCTATATTCTTATGAAACTACTAAAAGGAAGTAGGAAGTATCCCCTTTGTAACAACAAAGAACTGAATAAAATCGGAATACTTGTTGATGAGTTACAACTGAATAATATACACGCGGGCGAAGCTGCAGGAACTGAATATACATTTTGTCTTTCATCCTCCCTCCCAAAGGAGCATCCCGCGCAGTTCAAATTGTATATTAAAAGAAAACTTAACTATCTTCACGCTGTATCCCTGACAGCAGTCAGAGAAGACAGATCGCCAGGTGTCGCGATCCATGCATACTTCTTTCGCTTCCTGGTTCCTGCAGATTCATCAATTGCTTCATACATTAAAATCGTAAATACTTACCGTAATACTGTTTAAGACATGGTATATCCTGTAAGTTGCATGTCCGAGATATTGATAACTTGAGCATGTTAAATGGTGTGCAGTTACACTTGTCTAGTAGAAAAAGCATTCGGCATTTCAGCATACAGTCGCTGTACGTATAAAATGGTAGAAAATCAGATTCGTCAAAGAATCTACACTTTCTCAATCTGATTGGAACATGCTGTATTTCTCGAGAAGCCCTTGTGAAACTGGCTGACACCAAGACTGTCGTCTAAAATAAAGAAAAAAACGATCACGAAGAAAATTTTAATTTAAAGTGGAGAACTTTCAGCCTCGGGTGGGTCTCGACCCTGCGATTTCACCCTGATTCGTCAGTGTCGAGTGTTCCTCGCCTCGGTAGCTTAAGTTGTTAAGCAGCTCCCCTGGAAAGTGACAAGTCGCAGGTTCTAGTTCCACTCGAATATGAAAGCTTTTCCACTTTTAATTTATGATAAACTCGTATCAGCATTTTTGTAGCAATTGCTTTTCTAATAATTATTAAGAAAAGTTTATTTGAGTGTTTTTCGTGACGTTGATTGATGAAGATGTTGTGAAGAAATAGGTTGAGTGTTCAGTGATAATCTTTGACTAACTAATGACAAAGTGAAGCGTCTGTGTACGACACTTGTACTAGTAAGACTAATTGGTAGTACTAGTAATCACCACTGATCGCTACAATACAGAATTATTAATCCTATCATACCTACGAGGGGATTTCCACACGTTAAAAAAAAAAATCATACCTATTGTACGAGATTTTTTGGCAGCGAAATAAAGTACGGTCCATGATTTGTTTTGACGATAGACTAAGGCCCGTATTCCAGAACGTTTATCAATACTCAAGAAACACTTGAGAGTAGTATTTCTAAGGCAAAACTAGCCTCAAGCGTCGATTGAGTATTGAGAAACGTTCTGGAATACGGGCCTAAGTGTCCACAATTAATTTATCTGAGCGTCCCAGTTGCATATTATCTTTTTAATTTTACACCATGCCGTCTGAGTCAATGTATTATTTATTGTATTGTAGATTTACTGTTCGGGGTCGGCTTTGCTGTGTAAGTATCTTTGTGAAAGACAAACGCCACTAATATGTCTAGTTTTTAGTTAGCTACTTGAGAGAGATGCCTTCCTCGATACCGTTCCGAGTGCAGCTAACGTAAAGTGCCTTAAACTCTAAAATTATTTAGGTAAAAGAAAAGGTGATGAGGCAAAAGAGCTGGATAGCATTTCAAACTAAATCCGAGTTCCGTGTTGATTGGTAATAGCTGTAATATTTTCTTCAACCACACTGAGGCTAGAGAAACGTGAATTCGGCCTTTCCCGTCGTCACTATTATTACTATCAATGCTGAGAAATGTCACTCACTATGGTAGGATACTTACTTGCACACTTGAATCAACAATCTGCATTGAGTAGCTTCCACTGGGCGCGTCAGGGAAGTCATAAGCATCAGAGAATTGTATCTGTAAGAATATTATATAATAAATAAATTAATAAATAAATATCCATCACGCCTTATCCCCGAAGGGGTGGCAGAGGCATATTATATGCCCACTTTTCACCGTGTGGATTCCTGTCCCACGTAATAGGTGGTGAGCCCATTGCCGTGTTGAAATAGACAGACGCAGGTTCTGGCTACCTGCTGTTGAAATTTTTAAGCCCATAAGGCCTTCAACCAGGCTTAACGACTGCCATTTTACTGGCAACCGGGACCAACAGCTTAACGTGCCTTCCGAAGCACGGAAACGCTCGCAAATGTAAATGCCACAAAGTGGTCACCCATCCGAGTACCAGCCATAGTGAAAGTTGCGTAACTCAGAGATCGTTTACAGAACACTGAGACCGCGGGGCCACGAGCGCTTCATAATCAATATTATATAATAAATATATTATATTATATATTAGATATATTACCACTGAATATGTTCATTAAACTTTCAGAGATAAAATTAGCGATGGTTTTTACGATTTGCTGACCAAAGGAGTATGTGTAATCACTGAGTGATATTGTTTTATAAAAGACTAGATGACCCCGACAGCTTCGCCCGTGGAATATTTCGACCACCCGTCACACCTATTTAATCCCGTCGCTTACAAATTTTACAATGATGCATAAAAATTTTCCCGATTTGTCGACATTTATGACTACTGCTCTGCTCCCCAGTGTAGTAGCATACTGATATATAGCCTATAGCCTTCCTCGATAAGGTGTAAGGGGCCAATCCAATGCAAAATCCACCAAGATATTCGGGGCCCAAGTCAACCTCCCGTGCTAGTGCGTGCACCTGCTGATTAACGGACGAGGCTCTGGCGCTGGTTTTCCCCTCTGGGGTTGGGAGGTCTGAGGGGCGTCGCTCCCATAAAAGCCACCCGCCGAAACAAAAATGGAAAAGGACTATAGGAATGCGTCTAGGGATAGGGCGCCGCCGCAAAACGGCGCGCAGGAGCCCCGCCCCACTCCTGTGGCCAGTGGGCTAGGCTGCCGTGTGTCGGGCCAGCACGGCTAAAGAAGTTAGCCCCAACCCGTATCCGCTTCGCATCGTGGAACATTGGCACGCTGACTGGGCGTGCCAATAGCAGTAGAGTTGGCCGGAGTACTCTCCAGGCGGAGGGTGAACGTGGCGTTCCTGCAGGAGACTCGGTGGAAGGGCAACAGAGCCCGGCCTCTGCAGAAAGGCTACAAGCTGTATTACACGGGTGCGCCTGGTGGGGAGAACGGGGTGGCCGTGGTGCTCTCCGAGGGGCTGCAGAGCGGCATCTTGGAGGTGAAACGCTGTAGCGACCGGCTTATCGTGGGGGTGCTTATCGATGGGATTATTACCCACCTGATAAGTGCCTACGCGCCACAGGCCGGTTGTAGCGACGCCGATAAGATGTCGGTTTGGGGCCAACTCGAGGGAGTGCTTCGGAGCATTCCGTTGTCACAGGGAATCGTTTTGGGCGGCGACCTAAACGGTCATGTGGGTGAGAGGTGTGAGGATGGATGGACATGGACTGCTGAAGGAGAAACTATCCTCGGAACGTGTGCGGCTGCCGATCTGGCCATTGTGAACACGTATTTCAAAAAGAAATCCGAATATCTCATCACCTACAAGAGCGGGAGGCGTACAACTCAGATCGATTTCCTACTCACTAGGCGACAAAGCATCGGCAAGGTGGCCATACCCGGAGAGAGTCTTACTGCACGACACCGTCTCCTTGTCATGGACCTCTGCGTGAAGCCCAAAGGCAAACGCATCGAGCGGTGCCAGCGCCGCATCAGATGGTGGCTGCTTGATGAAACTAGGTCCCAGGAGTTCGTCTCAGCTGTCGGTGACAAGTGCACCGACACTGAAGGCGGGCCAGTTCGAGATTACTGGGATAAAGTTCAGGCGGCCTTGGAGCGGCGAAGGTGGTGCTCGGTGAGTCTAAGGGTGGACGCAAATGTGACAAGGAAACTTGGTGGTGGAACGACGCAGTCCAGAGGGAGACTAGGGAGAAGAAAGTCCTCTTTAAAAAGTAGCAAGCGACCGGATCTCTCGAAGACCGCGACGCGTACAGGGCTGTCAAGCGCGCCACAAAGAGAGCTGTAGCCAGAGCCAGACGAGACCACTTACAACCTCTGTATGATAAGCTGGAATCTCTCGGATCCGGCAGGAGTGTACTCTCTCGGAGTGTCAATATGGGTTTCGCCCTGGTCATGGGACCACGGACCCTGTTTTTGCCTTCAGGGTTGTCGTAGAAAAATACAGGTCGAAGAACACGCCTCTGCACTGTTTGTTTCTAGACATGCAGAAGGCCTTCGACTGTGTTCCTCGTGCGATGATCTGGTGGGCACTGCGCTCCAAAGAGGTTCCAGAGGATGGATCCAGGACATGTACTGTGACTCCGATTCAATGGTTCGGACTGCTGTTGGCGACACGAAACCCTTCCCCATCACCGTCGGGGTACACCAGGGTTCGGTCCTTAGTCCGCTTCTGTTCAGTGTAATATTAGACAAATTGTCGGACAGCATCAGGAACTCGCATGAGCAGCCTCCATGGTTGCTCATGTATGCTGACGATATTGCGCTGGCAGACGCGGACAGGGGCAGATTGGTGCGACGTGTAAAGGCGTGGAGGGAGACGCTTGAGAACGGCGGTCTGAAACTAAATGTGGCGAAGACCGAGTACTTGGCACTAAACTCGACAGATCCCACATCTGTCCGCATAAGCGGTGATTTGGTCGAGCGCACCGACCAGGTTAAATACCTAGTGTGGGCCAAATGGCGGGAGAT
The DNA here is from genome assembly GCA_948477245.1 of Thumatha senex. Classification (NCBI taxonomy): domain Eukaryota; kingdom Metazoa; phylum Arthropoda; class Insecta; order Lepidoptera; family Erebidae; genus Thumatha; species Thumatha senex. The sequence goes on from OX419735.1 coordinate 15,081,978, forward strand.
GACCGGTGTCATTTGTGACCCTAAAATGCCGATCCGGTTGAAGGGACAGGTCTACAAAACCATTATTAGACCTGTCCTTTTACATGGCAGTGAGACGTGGCCGATATTGGAGCGACACAAGCAGGAGCTGCGTGTCACGGGAATGAAGATGCTGCGGTGGATGTGTGGAGTCAAGCGGATGGACCGCGTGAGGAACTCTCGCATCCGCGGCAGCCTTCACGTCCGTGACATTGTAGACAAGTTGCAAGAGTGTCGCCTTCGTTGGTATGGTCACGTCTTGCGGCAACCGCTATGGCTACGTAGGTAACAAATGTCTGGCCATGTCAGCCCCGCCGGGTCCCGGTAAGACCCGGCGGAAGACGGAAGAAGACCCAAGAGCTGGCTTGACGTTGTAAGGGATGACATGCGTGCCAATGGTCTCACTACAGGGGATGCCGACGACCGTGCGAAGTGGAGGAGAAAATGTAGGAAAGCGGACTCCGGGCGTCGCGAGACGCAACTGGGACATACGCTCGGATGATGATGAGCCTTCCTCGATAAATGGGATATCTAACACAAAAAGAATTTTTCAAATCCGACCATTAGTTCCTGAGTTTAGCGCGTTCAACCGAACAAACAAACAAACAAACAAACTCTTCAGCTTTATAACATTAGTATAGATATAGTGTCATTTTTAAATCACCAATTCGAATATATTTTTATTACTTCGTTTTTACTTTACTCCTACTTTAGTTTATTTTAATGTACTGCTTGTATTACAGTACTACGCAACTAGGTGAAAATCACAGGGGATTGTTCTATACCTGAACACCTTGTAAAGCCGTGCTATAGAAAAAGTCGTCACTTTCGTTGATACGTAATAAAATCTTTAGTCCTTCGTCGAAATCAAAGTTTGACTTATTACCGTGTTTGTATAAATCGTCATTGATCGTACTGTCGGAGATACTGAAAATAAATAAGTAATTAGTTACAGACATATAGTCACTCCTATTTCCTGAAGTGGTAGGCAGAAGCATAATTGGACATGTCCAAACCAACAGTGAACTGAAACCAACAAACTCTTCTTCTGTTTAAAAAGAAAGAAAACAGGAAACTTATTCTCATAAGTCACACAACACACGTGATATTCTTATATTTTTCTACCTATGTAATATGTTGAGTGAAACAGAAAGTAAAATAAAATAAATTTTCATGCTGACACTTTCATTAAAACCTGCCTTATTGCGTATAATAATAATAATAATATAGTTTATTACTCAAAAGAGTGGTATAAAAATTGCTTAATATAAAACTAAAATAGATAACTCGATATAAGCATGCAATAGCTTCCGTTGCCAAACTAGGTAAAAAAAACCTGTGTTTCGGCTCACGGCGCCATTCCCCTCGGGAGTTTAACTTTTTATCCGGGGAACAAATTCTCGTGGGAAACAGGAACGGGAAACATCACCACGCCTGCGCAGCCGCGGGCGTCTAATAGTTTTAAAAATAATATCTTGCATGGTTATTATAATCTCATATCATTTGACTGTCTCGTGGGAGCACAATGCTATAGGTCGTTGCATTCCCGTGACACGCAGCTCCTGCTTGTATCAAGAAGATATGTTTATAATAAAACCCATGTTTATGATAATAAAAAAGCTAAACAAGATCATAATTTAAAAAAAAAGTACCGACCATGTTTATATAACGGACTAAAAAGTACATCCTTTTTTTTCATATTTCATTCATTGTCAATATTTTTGAAATTTAGACCGCTAGCTCATCGGGACGGGAAGTTTATTACACAATTTCACCCGGACACAATACAAGTAAACAGTTGTTAAAAATATGTTGGTGCCTACGTTTTGCATATTATACATAAACATTTAAGCTCCAAACAAACATTTGCGGATCACACAAATATCTGTTGACGATATTGATTGGGATTTGAACCCGAGAACCTATAGCAACGACCTATAGCATTGTGCTCCCACGAGACAGTCAAATGATATGAGATTATAATAACCATGCAAGATATTATTTTTAAAACTATTAGACGCCCGCGGCTGCGCAGGCGTGGTGATGTTTCCCGTTCCTGTTTCCCACGAGAATTTGTTCCCCGGATAAAAAGTAGCCTATGTGTTATTCTGATGTTTAAGCTATATTATTGTAAAGTTTCACAAAAAACCATAATGTATATTTTGCGTGAATGAGTAACAAACATCCATTCTTACAATCTTTCGCGTTTATAATATTAGTAGGATATTAAATACCTACAAACATTCTTTGAAAGAGAAATCATCAGTATTACTTAGTAGGTATATATTTTTTATATATTTACTTTTGAAAGATTGTATCGTATTTCCGTAAGTAGTTGAATGTGCAGCAGTACCCATTCATAGTCAGTCGAAAATCAAACAATTCGAGACAATCCTTCACTTCGGTGTTCCAGGCGCACTTTACCAACATGTCTTCGCATCGAGGTGTTAGCTGCAGTGACAAGAAATTTTCATAAAAATCTGTAATCTGACTTTCTATAGGATTAAGTAGATTAATAAGGAATAAACGAAATTCCTCAATTGAATTTACGATTTAAAAAAAAACATAATTGCGATGAGATTAAGGAAGTATGATTGAAACAAGGGTTCGATTCCCGGGTTGGAGTTAATATTTGTGTGATTCACATATGATTGTTTCAGAGTTTGGGTGTTTCCTATGTATAATATGTATGTATTGAGAAATATAAAAATATGTTTATCAGTTGTCTAGATTACATAACACAAGCTTATATTGGCTTACTTTGGGTTGGATGGTGCAGTGTAAAAAAAATGGCCAACTATATTTATTTATAAATGTATGCTTTTTCCAAGTTTTCCTTGGCAATGGCAGCTTATCAAACAGCAGACAGAATACGCATAGAGATACTTCTAACAGTGTTTTTTTATGTTTTAAATTTGTTTTAATGTATCGAATTATCGAAGATTATGCTATGAAGTTAAACCATTGAAAAAAAATACTAATATGAAAGGCTTAAAATTAAAAAAAAAATACCACTGAATAAGTATTTATTTTAAATTTGATTGAAGATTCTCTTAGCATTCTTTTAATAACTTTGAATGGGAAAATATAATAAGTAAGTATTTTAAACGTTCTTTTAAAGGCCACTTACATTCCTCATTAAATCATGGACATCATATTCTCCCAAAGCGTCGTGTAGCGCTGTCAGAGACACGGTTGTATTTACAAACATGTTATAGAATTGGCCCAATCCTCTGATCAATGACAACATTTCGCTTTCATTATACATCGCATTACGCTCTTCTCGGAGTCTGAAATATACTTTCATTTATAGTTTCAACGTGATCGTGAATGTGCTATGGAAATGTTAAAAGCACCAGTTTAATTTCGGAAGATTTTTATCACTATATTACGGTTTAGGATACCTTATAGAACTCAATAAAAAAGCATGTCTACGACGCTACCATTTGTGCCAATATGTTTGTAATAGCAACTTCCTAATACCATTAATCTGGTTGTACCATCACGAACTTTTATTCGGGACCCATTTCCTCAAAATGTTTTTAGAACAATACCAATGCTATAACATCAAATATTCATGTCACTTAGCTTTTGACCCTGACATGAACAAAATTGGTTCCAAAAGATTCAGTTCAATATAAGAAAGTCCACACCTATGTGATTTTTTTTAATTAAGGGGTAAAACTCAATTCGATTCGAGACGGAGATTGAACCCGTGACCTTTGCCTAACCAGGGCAATGTTCTAGCCACCTGAACTACCCGAACCGTATTGAATCAAGTTGAAATTCTCAACCATATTTTAACCGTCATTTTAAGAGTATGACCAGAGTCATCTTTCGAGCTAATGAACAACTCTATACCAATGAACAGTGTTACAACAATTTTTAAACATTGATGCAATGGACTCCACTCAGTCTATGGATAAATTTTAATATTAATTGAAAAGAGTGGCCATGAGTTTTATTGCCAGGTTCTGCCTCTGACTCTAACTATTGCTTTGCGAATCACGGGTTCAATCCCAGTCTCGAATCGAATTCTCTTTTTCCACTTTATTAAAAATTTATGGGAAATTAAGCAAAATAATTGCTTTAAAAATTTACAGGGGGCCGAGTCTACTATTGATAAGCCGTAGCATATAACTATAATCGTTGTTTTTTTTATAGCTGTCAAAATGTTAGTAGACTATCCAAAATGCAACTGACTAGCGGTCACTGGTGCAGTACGTGTTAGTAGAATGATATTGGCCGACCGATAGAAGTCTATTGAAGTACGATTGTAGTAAGTAAACTACGAAAAGCTGTCAAAATTGTACCGGTGGCTTTCGATTCTATTTTGACGCGATTGAAATAGCAGACTCAGCCCCCTGGGCTAATGTGAATTCAGTCGGCAATCGCTCCCATTGATGACGAAAATGAAAAGTCAAACAATTTAATAGCTGCTAAAAGCCAAAGAAAAATGGCTGTAAATCCAGGTGTAGTTTGGAGGTGACTGAAAATACACTATAAGGGAAAGAATAGAAAGTGACCGTACAGAATATAAATAGGTAAAAAGCTCTTACAAACTCTCAGCAAGTGCTGAAGCTGCTTGTTTGCTGATTCTATTGTTAGTGCACAGTCCTACGGCTGGGAATATAATCTTGTCCACGGGTATACCATCTGGCATCTGCGTGGTTACAAGTGGTGAACTGTAGTACTTGTTGAAAGTCAGCAGGACCAGTGCTATAGAACAGCCGAGACTTATCACCAACACTATCGTCCATATTGCTCTGTAGGTGAAAGCATACAATATTTGGAAATGTGATCTTAGGATTTACAAGGTGATGAGAGCCCTTCACCTCCCAGGGCTAATATTGAGGAGGGTATATTGGAATCCTTGTTGCTGGGAAGGTAAGTCCTACCTACAGAACCTTGGCCTACAGCCTCAATCGCTGACCTAGTAAATATTTATAACTAGTTAACGCCTGCGGCTTGCCCCGCGTATAAAAGTTTTCCCGTTACTGTTTCCAACAGGAACTTGATTCTAGGATAAAAAATTGCCGTTTTGTTATCCTGATGATGAAGCGCTCGTGGCCCCGCGGTCTCAGTGTTCGGTAAACGATCACTGAGGTACGCAACTTTCACTATGGCTGGTCGTCGGATGGGTGACCACTTTGTGGCATTTACATTTGCGAGCGTTTCCGTGCTTCGGAAGGCACGTTAAGCCGTCGGTCCCGGTTGCCAGTAAAATGGCAGTCGTTAAGCCTGGTTGAAGGCCCTATAGGCGGCTTAAAAAAAATTCAACAGCAGGTGGCCACAACCTGCGTCTGTCTATTTCAACACGGCAATGGGCTCACCACCTATTACGTGGGACAGGAATCCACACGGTGAAAAGTGGGCATATAATATGCCTCTGCCACCCCTTCGGGGATAAGGCGTGATGGATATTTATTTTTATTTATTATTCATTAAAATCCGTTCAGTAGTTTTTGCGTGAAATAGTAACAAACCTACATCCATACGTTTAAACTTCCACATTTAAAAGATTAGATATCAATTACAGTCCAGCCGCGACCACTAGCGTTAAAACGCGTTCGCTGTCTCAAGTATGTCTGTACAAGTGTCATATATTTAGCTCCGAAATGGTATTTAGGTAATAATACAACTTCTCTATGACTCATTTTTTCTAAAATGTGTGTTAGAGGTGTGTGGTAAAGATATAAAAAAAAAGTCGGGCTAATGGATGCTCTCGGACTTTTCTCAATCTTAGTACGCGGTGGTGGTGTCGGAAGTATATGTGGTAAGAGTAATACGAGTGGGGTGGTGGAGATTATGAAGAGTGTGGCAACTGCCAGGCTGGTATACTTTAGTTATTTTCATAGTGTCATGTCTTACGGCATTTTGCTGTGGGGCAAAGCAGCTGATCTACAAGTAATTTTTGTACTCCAGAAGAGAGCTATACGTGCAATATATAAATTGAGTGCATGAGTGTCTCTTAGAGAAAAATTTAAAGAAATTGGCATTTTAACGGTTGCATCACAGTATATATTTGCAAATATTATGTTAGTTAAACAGAACATACATTTATACAATAGACACAGTGACATACATTCGATAAATACTAGAAATAAGCATAAATTAATTGGAACGCATCATCGTTTACAAAAGGTTCCCGACTCTTTTGCAGGAATTGGCGTACGACTATATAATAAAATTCCTTTAAACATTATGAACCTGCCGTTACATAAATTTAAGGCGGAAATTAAGACGCACCTCTTGAAAAGGGCCTATTACACAACTAATGATTATTTGAACGATAAAAATAAATGGAAATGAGTTGCTTGCTCTTCGCTTGAGCTATTTAGGATTCGAATGAATCTTGTGATACTCGTATGCCTTGTATCTGCATATATATGTTGTATTTTTACATCTCTACATTATTAATAATTTGAAACGTCTGACAACTAAAGGTTTCTAAATTGGCTGCGTTTAGTCCCGGTATTAACTAATATACAATGTAATTTGAGTTTGTTATTGTGTGAGCACCATGTAGACTTATTTATTTCTTTGAAATCGACATGATAGTTGCTGTGCAGTTTTTGAGTATGTCATGCTCGCCTAAGTGTCCTGGCAGTGGTGGCGTATGTATCGGGTCGCCTTATTCCCTATAATACGGTTGAGTAGGGCGATGGCTGATATAATGCGTCATACCCGTGAACGGGTGCCGTCTGTTGGGACTGGTCAGCTCATAGCTGTTATAGCAATTATTACAAATAATCTTATTTATATTTAAGGTAAACTTAAGTTTAGTCGACTGTTCTCACATAAATCCAAAGGAACAATGTAAGTGTAATTTTAATGTTGTAAGCCATTCCTACATTTTAAAATGGCATCCATTGACTTTCTTGCCAGATTCTTCTTCTTCAAGGGTAGGCTGCCCTTAGAACCGGCAACTATAATCGCTCTAATTTTGATATGATTTAAACACAACATTGATTTTGTTTTTTTTTGTATAAATTCATTACTATATAATTGGTCAAATATCATGTTAATCAAACTAATATAATTACTGGCGTTTAGAAAAGAGTGGTCATGAGTTTTATTGCCAGGTTCTTCCTCAGGCTCTACGTATTGCTTTGCGAATCTGGCAGTAAATGTAAATGTAGAAGCAATATTCTTGACGTTCATAAGTGTTACTTTGTAACCTAAATGAATAAAGATTTATTTTATTTTATTTTTTATTTTGTAGAGAGTCGTAAGTTGTGTGGCATGAAAGTGTGTAAGGGGGTTGTCTTGTTTATTAGCATTTAAAAATAATGTTTATTTTTGTTTAAAAGCTGTTGTGGAGTAGTATTATGTTGTTACTATGACGCCATTCCGTACCGGTACTTTGACAGAAAGATACCGTATTCTTGTATCTTAGGTAATAAAACTGTGTAACTTCGCACATCTTAGTAGTTGGCTATTACAAAGGATTGCATTCAATCTTGTCTTGAACTTGCTCAGGTGGCGTATTAGGTATCTCGGTTACTGCAATTATGTTTATGAAATGAAGAGATGTGTTACGTCACATTTACATTATGATGATGTGGTGAATCATTTTTATTTCGTCACACAGCTAATTAAAAGGTATCAAGGTTTAGATTTTGTCAAGGATAATAAATATTTTTTTAGAATTATTAGAATATAATCTTATATACTTAAAGAATTAATTTAAATCGTAAACAATACAATATTATATTAAATTATTAATGACTATTAAGCAATGTGACTATTAATTAAAAAAATCTAAACATAACATGTATAATGTAGGTCATCGTACTAATATTATATCTAAATGCGAAAATTTGTAAGAATGAATGTTTGTTACTCTTTTACGTAAAAACTACTGAATGGATTTTAATGAAACTTTACAATAATATAGCTTATACATCAGAATAGCACATAGGCTACTTCTTATCCCGGGAACAAGTTCCTTTGGTAAACGGGAACGGGAAATCTTCTCTGCGCGGGCGAAGCCGCGGGCGTCAACTAGTATTATACAACTGCAACCAGACTGATCAGCATGAGGGCTGCAGCGTCGGGACCTCGTTGCGGGTGTGGACGTGAACATTCTTACACTGCCGACCATGGTGAGAGCCATGGTCTCCAGCGGGAGAAAATGGAATGCCTCTAAGTCTTTTTGTGAGTACGTTGTGCTCACGAGAGAGGCGGTGGGTGGAGAGCGGGCGGGAGAGAACTGTTCCTCCCACACCTTTCATCCTCATTCGAAAGATAATACATACTTACAATTTGTCACGCCTTAATCCCCAAAGGGGTTCGACATAAGCATACTATACATCCACATTTCACCGTGTGCAGTTTTGTCACACGTAACAGGTAGTGAGCCCATTGCCGTGTTAAAATAGACAAGCGTAGGTTGAGGCGAACTGCTGTTAGTTGTTTCCAAGCCGCCCATAAAGCCTTCAACTTGACTTAACGACTGACATATTGCTGGCAACCGGGACCAATGGCTTAAAGTGCCTTCCAAGGCACGGAAACGCATTTGCGAGCGTTTCCGTGCTTTAGAGAGCGTGCCGTAAACGCCAGAAAGTAGTCACCCATCCCAGGACTAGCAATAGCCAAAGTTGCCAGTAAACCAGCCATGGCAAACTCCGAAAGAACAAAAAAAAAAAAAAATTCAAAAAATGTGTGTATGTGTACTTTTGTAGACGCGTTAGAAGTTATACTTATTTGGCGTAACAAGATAAAAATATTTTTTTATTAAATTATCTGTCACCGTCCTACGTTTGTAGAAACAACTAAAATGTTGACTATAGCTAACTTCAGGGTATTTGAAAACTACTTTGAATTTAGTTTCAGTTTTTATAGAAACACTTATCAGCTAACTTCATTGTGTCGGTTTTTCGCGACGGTCTGCGCGCGCATCGTAAGCATTTACTCTCATCATTTTTCCCTAACGCGCCAAAAGAAGTATACTCGTAACTTCAAAAATACTTACTTCTCGAAAGGCGATGTATTCTCATTCACTAAATGCCTGAGTCCGCCGATAGATGACTCTTCGCAGTACTCTTTAGTAACGGCTTTGAGGCTTGTTTTCAATATATAATTCGTACGATTCGGTGGTTTCTTGCGGATTCTACGACGGACATACGGAAATTCGTTGTATGAAAGATTTGCTATTCTTGCCATTACAACTGTTATATGGAACTGGTCAGGTAGTATGTGCCTGATAAAGTCAGGGTATAAATACAGAGTATTTTAATAGTGAGTAATGCTACGTTTCAACTGTATAATTCGTTTTCAATAACTAGTATTCAGGAAAGTAAATGACAGCTGTTTAATATGTCAATTTACGATAACATCTATATTGATGGAATGTTAATCGCTGTGATTAATCGATTCTTCTCGTGTATTACGATTATCTACGATTCGAAATATATTTAATATAATATACTCATTTATAGACTAGCAAACGCCCCAGTCACCCGAGTAGTGCCCTATCCCAAGGGAATACAGGATTAAAATGTAGCCTAAATTACTCCTTAAAACATCAGCTATCTGCTAGTGAAAGAAGCGTTAAAACCAGGGCCTGAGTGTACCACTGACAAGCCGTAGAATAGAACCAGAATTGCCGATTTTAGATATCAAAATGTTAGTAGACTATCGAAAATGTAACTGACTAGCGGCCACTGCCGCGGTACGTGTTAGTCTAATTCTATCGGCCGACCGATAGAAGTCTAGTACGATTGTAATGGTAGACTACGAAAAACTGTCAAAGTTGTACCGGTGGCTTTCTATTGAGCGACGATTTCGATTCTATTTCGACACGATTGAAACAGTAGACTAGGCCCCCCGGTCATCGGGTAATTAAAAATATATTTTATAAGTCGCTATCGAAAATACTTTTGCACTTACTGAAAAGCTGTTATTTTGGAATTACAAACAGACAATTCAATTTTATTTATATGTATGAGTAAATAAAGAAAAGATTATGCTTCCAAAATTAAAAAACAATTAAAGCGTATTTTATGAACAGGTATTTAAGTAGTTCAAGGTAACTTACGATTGTAATATTAGCGTTCTCCACAAAAGGTAATCAATTTTGACAAATGGAAGTCACATGACTGTGGAGTGGATGCGATGCGATACACGGTGAACGGACACACGCAATATGTTGCAAAAGCAAAATTATTACTAAACAACGTCATCATCTCCAATAACCGCCTACATTCACTTATGGAATCTTTTAAATATATATGTTTAGTCCCTGCGAGCGACCCATAAAGGTAGTTAGCGTTCGATAAGTGACGATTCAGATTTTTTTATACCACTGAGGTGGCAGACAAGCCTACGGCCCACCTGATGGAAAGTGGTCACCGTAGCATATGGACGTTTGCAACACCAGAGGTGCAGCACTCGCGCTGCAGACCCTTTATATACCTTCTAAGACCCTATTTGAAGAACCCCATACTGTAGACGTTCGGGAAAACCCAGGCAGGGAGCTTATAGTGCTGTAATATTATTACTGGTAATATCCACCAAAACATTTATTTCCTTTTTTTTTCCTAAAACCACACGTTGCCCTTCAATCTACCTATGGCCGGAAAGTCCCAAAGGTCCTGACAAATTATGTCCGCTACCGCGGCTTTGTCTGAGGAAGGTTTGCTTTTCGCTTTTTAGGGGGTGTTATCACACTTTCTTAGGTGGGAGTACAGGGTGTGTGAAGCTCTCACGCCATGCCACCATCTACTGGACCTGCTTCTGTAAGAACGCCGAAAAGCCATCCCGCCATCGTCAGACCCCCGGTCTCCACTGGTAGACCGCACCGCCATACTATTTATACAAAGTAAATCGGAATATCCATAATCCGCGTTAAGGAACTTACCAATAAATAATTTAAATATACGCAGTATTTAGTATGTTTATAAATATAAATATCGTTGGGACAACTCACACAACGCCATCGGATTCCAAACTAAGCAGGGCTTCTATTATGGTAACCAGACAACTGATAAATATACTTATGTATTTCCAAATACATACTTATATATAGATAAATAACACCCAGACACAGAATAACCCATCGTGCTCATCACACAAAGTTTTATCCTGGGTGGGAATCGAACCCACGAACTCTTGCGTAGCAGTCGGATACACTCCTACCGCGCCACAGAAGTAGTCAAAGTTTGTACACATAAAATTCCCTAAAAATTTTAAGAATAATAAAATTGTCGCTAAACCGACTTATATTTAGTTTCGAAAAATATAACAATACAATTTGCTAAGAACTACTCAATTTAAAACTCATTTTGATGGGTGTCATCATAATCTGAACACTAAAATCAGTACAATCACTGGTTTGTGCAAACGTCCAACTGGTCAAACTACATCTAGCTAGCGTCCTTTCTCTATCATATTGTTAAAAGTAAGGCGCCAGTTCGCCAGTTGCACCTTACTTCTCGCACACTTACGTAACTACATAAACTGAATGAGACAACAATATCGTTATAAATGTCAAGTAATATTTAGATCGTGATATATATAATGCCAATGATTTATGATGTATTTAGAAACTGGGCCGTCTCAGTTAAAATAAAAAAGAACTATTATATAACTTGAGAATTAAAACTCGGTTCGTACAAGATGTCAAACATCACATTTCACACTCGATATTACCGTGCTTGAATCGTTCCCCACACTCCCTTTACCTTCTTCTTCCCTTCATTTTTCCCCTGTCCCCAAGAAAATGGGATAACACCCGAACCCCCAAGGCCACGGTGGAGCACTATTATTTGATACTTATATTATATTATAATGATATTCCGAGGGCTCTCCAGGGACCTCGGCCATAGACAAATGAAAGACTACCGTGTGTTTGTTGTTGGTAGAAGTTCGGCATAGTATCCATGAATTCCACACGTAACTAAATTAAACATTATGATATATCTTATGATATTATGAAGTTAGATAGATCATGTTAATACATTGTGATTTACATTATAGATATCAAGTGACTTATTGACGTTGTGTTAAAATAGCATAATAAAAACTAGGTGAGAAGCCGGATAACACCCGAACCCTAGTTGAGGCCGCGGTAGTAGCCAAAGTCTGCCGGGAGCTCTGGGACATCTTTCCGAGGAGTTACCCGGGGCGTCCGGCAATAGACAGTTAGGCGGGGTCTGTGTGGTTTTAGCCGGTTCGAGTCCGGCATGACATCCGAAGGGATTTCCACACGTTAAAAAAAAAGGTGCACTTGCCGTACCCGTTAACTCTCAATGGAGCGAAGCTTTTTGCCGTTTTTCGAGTTCTTTGTCAATGTCTATTTTAATTTCGGTGATTATTCCTCCATGGTACGAGTATGTCCAATTTTCGATTTTTTTTTAAAACCATTTATGGCTAGTTGTTGTACTATGTGTCAAATTTGATCAAAAAGTTTTGAGTGGTTTGGGAGGAACCAAACCACTCAAAGCTTTTTGTTCGAGGACAAAGCTTAAATCCGAATCGGGGAAGAATCGTTGCTCATGTAATAGGTGACCATATTTTGTGACATTTCCGTGTTTCCGTACTTCGAAACCCATGTTAAGCCGCTGGTTCCAGTTGCCAGAAACATGGTAGTCTCTAAAAGAAATTAAAAGCCTTATGAAAAATAAAAATAAATAAATAAATATCCATCACGCCTTATCCCCGAAGGGGTGGCAGAGGCATATTATATGCCCACTTTTCACCGTGTGGATTCCTGTCCCACGTAATAGGTGGTGAGCCCATTGCCGTGTTGAAATAGACAGACGCAGGTTGTGGCTACCTGCTGTTGAAATTTTTTAAGCCGCCTATATGGCCTTCAGCCAGGCTTAACGACTGCCATTTTACTGGCAACCGGGACCAACGGCTTAACGTGCCTTCCGAAGCACGGAAACGCTCGCAAATGTAAATGCCACACAGTGGTCACCCATCCGACGACCAGCCATAGTGAAAGTTGCGTACCTCAGTGATCGTTTACCGAACACTGAGACCGCGGGGCCACGAGCGCTTCAAAAATAGCCTTATGAGCATTTATAAAATTTCAACAGCAGGTAGCCATAATCTGCCCTTGTCCATTTGAACATAGTAATAGTTATCTCTTTGTACTGTGGTAATAGGCTCACCACCACACACACGTGGAGCAAACAACATGCATGCATCGTATGTTTCAAGAAGCTGCTATCATCTGTGTCCACGAGATGGTAAACGTCAACTGCTGTGATACTGTCAAGCGGCCTTTTAAGACGTAGTGCAGAGGCTCAAACAAACAGTACTAGCATGACATAGTAAGATCCCTGTCCAAGAATGTTGCAGAAAGTAAGAATCGAAAGTATCCCTGGGCCCTTAAAGTATGCCTCGTGAGCAAGTGGATTCAAGAGTAACTCATTAAAACAAATAAATATATATCCATTCAATTAGGATTCTTAATACACCACATACAAGGCAATCTTAAGCAATCACCATTGACCGCTTAAGTCATTGCGCCACAATCATTAATGTAAAAAAAACATTGTATGTCCTTAGTAAAAAAAAATGAGGATTTTATTTATTGTATCGTAAATTTTCGGAAGTTTCGCAAGAAATTTTACGATCAAAATATCACTTTAGCTGACCTCAGTGTCTTCACTTTTATTTAATTTATATTTCTGTTAATAGTTAAACCTCGCCTCTCTCTACCCACTTGTATATACTAGCTGTGACCCACAGCTTCACCTTACTTTCGAACAACAACGAAAATGTATAGAATATTTTTAGTTCACCTAGAGCCCAAATTACATGAATAATTTATATATTAATAATTTTATAAATAAATAAATTATTAATCTATATAAATTATTAATATATTAATAATTTATATATATATTAATAATTTATATAGATATGTACTGTGTAGAACCTACGTTTCTACTATTAACTATTCTGTGATAAAGCTATGAAAACTGAACGTTAAAGTCTGAAAACTATTTTTAGTGTTCATAGTTACATTTGTAAATAAATCATAAAAATATTCCAATGAAAATTGTTTATAATATTATTATTATTTATGTGCCTATAGACTTTGGATTTGATTTATATTTAGGTACTTAAGCTCACAAAATGACGCCGTCTAATAGAAAAGACATCCAGATCTTGAGCCTTATGGGCGGCATGAAAAATTTCAACAGCAGGTAGCCACAACCTGCGTCTGTCTATTTCAACATGGCAATGGGCTCACCACCTATTACGTGGGACAGGTAAATCCACACGGTGAAAAGTGGGCATATAATATGCCTCTGCCACCCCTTCGGGGATAAGGCGTGATGGATATTTATTTATTTATTTTTTATCTTGAGCATTCTAAACCAACTTTCTAAATCGACTTTGACAATGACTCTCAAGTTGAGTATTATATGTAATTATAAAGAGAAAAAAAAATCTAGGAGCTTCTCACACAGTGCAATAGATATCATTGTGTAAAAAGCTCCTACAATATTTATTGGCAATATATGTTATGGGATAGAGCCCAAACTAAGCTTTAAGCTTGTGCTGTAGGATCTAGACAACTGATCTGATATACATACTTATATATTTCTAAATACAAACATATTATACATAGGAAACACCCAAACTCTGAAACAAACATTTGTGGATCGCACTAATATTTATTCCGACCCAGGAATCGAACCTGGGACCTCAGTACCACTAACGCTACCGAGGCAGTTGCTCGTATACTCACATTTTGCTGGAAGAACTCCGAGTTTTAAGATGCGGGAAATATGTCCACCGGTTTCTATAGATACATACATACATACGTATTGTCACGCCGCTATCCCCAAAGGCTAGGCAGAGGCATGTTATACACCCACAATTCACCGTATGCATTTTTGCCCCATGTAACAGGTGGTGAGCCCATTGCCGTGTAAATGAGTGTGGTATGGTAGATAAAAGATTATTTTGAATTGTTCGATTTTCAAATACGAGTAGACTGCCCATTTTATGACAGTGGCAACTCTACTCCGCTCAAGTTGTTCGGGATTGATAAGGTTAAGGTAGGATTAACCTGAAATTCGTCACAATTTTTTATCGAATGAGTAAGTATATACTAAGTACCTATAACCTAAATGCTATTTGGTAAACTCGCCCACTTGAAGGTATTCTTCAACTTAGCTTAATAAAACGGCTTGAGACTAAGAGCTAAAAGTACCTTTCGATATACAGAAACCATCGAAAATAGAGGGTCCTCGAGTGCTCATCCGATCTTTAAATATTTTTTGAAATACTTTTGGAAAACCTCTATAAAATATACAAAACCCTGTTGATTTGCCCACTCTGACTACCCCGTCAGCGTAAATGACAGCTTATGTGTATGAGTAGGCTATAAAGTGACATATTTGTACTGTTCAATGGTTCTTAAATTTCCAAGCTGAAACACTCATTAGGTATCTAAATATTCTTTACTTTAAACAATTATTTCCAAAGAGATTTATTTTCAACATTAATTTTATTTTTTACATAGATAACGGTACCAGCATCAGTAAAAACAAGAAAAATAAATAAACTTTAGAAATACAACAGTAAAATAAAACAATTTATTCAAATTAGTTTGTAGAACAACTATTCTTTCTTTTTTCACACACCTGTACAAGCCTTTACAAGTAATTGACGTATGTACGAGTAATCTGATGTTCCAGACCAAGTATAGCGCAATACGTGAAGTGGTGGTGGTTTGTAAGCACCGTCCTACCAGCTGACTACTCTTCATAACAAACATTGTACAGCAATAACCGAACACGCAAGCTTTTGTTGTACTTTTGTAGTAACAATATTTTGTATATACACTTCGAATAAAAGTGTTTTAGTGATAATAAAGTGCAGTGTTATTTAAAAAATAAATACCAACACATCTGAGGGAGTTTTAAAGGATTTTTTTAGTGATTCTTAGGTGAGTAGATTGATTTAAACTATGTTAAAGTAAGGTTTTTGCTGAGATCTTAAGCAAGCATTTAAAGCTTCCTGATAAAGCACCGAGTATATTAGAAAAAAAAAACGCAACAGCATTTTGCTTAAAACTTTTAGTAGGTGTTTTAACGAACCAAATCTATTTAAAAAACTTGAGTTATTATTTGGTATTGATAGTTTTAATTAAAAAAAAAAACTAACTATCTTCACGCTGTATCCCTGACGGGGTAGTTTTAATTTAGTTTTAATTGGTACAAATAAAAAATATAGCTACATATGTTTGTACTATTATTTTCTATAAAATTATTGTATGTTATCTCTCTTATCTGCCAAGTACTGATCAAATTAATACAGGTCTAGATGCTGCCATTAATTGAATTGTCTGCAGTCAAAATTATCCCATTTCTAAAGGACCTCAGGTGGGAGGGCCTCAAGGTGTTGGACCAATATGTGCCTATATATTATGTTTTCCAAAAGATCGGCTATCTTATCTTCGTAAGAAAAAAGAAAAGAGCTAAACTAACTATCTTCACGCTGTATTATTGACGGGTAGTCAGAGAGGATAGATCGCCAGGCTTCGCAATCCATAGACATTTCTTTCGCTTGTTGCAGATTCATAAATCTCTTCATACATGCATATGGGGTACCTAAATATATCCATTTTCGTTAACGTGGTCTTCATATGTAAGTCTCGGCGACTCCTACCCACCACTTTTGCAAAACATATGTTATTCGTTATTAGTTTCATTCTTAATTTTTTATTTCGGTAATTCATCATTCCACCTACTACACTGTCAATTGTAAAAACATTAGTAAACGTTGCATCATTATTACTCCTAGTGTGTGTAAACAAATATTTTTACCTCGTATCATCTAGAAAAAATCAGGTCATTCCATGTCTTGAAGCCTCTATTTTTGTTCCTTGTCTCCTAATCATGTCTATAAAGGGATCAAATATTTCGGTGGCGTAGCGGTAATGTATTGTCTCAGATTAGAATCAAGGCCTGTGCCCTGTTTATCAAAACTTACATGCCTTGCTTGTTTTACACAAGGAATTTTCCTGTAAAAAAGTTCATTATTACGAATATGTGTTTCTGAAAACGATAGGTGTAAATTACGAGTTACAAGGGTTATTATTTATTTCACAAGTATGTTTTAACACATGTATTCGCGATTTTTCCATCAAAGAATCTTTTGAAAGTTACAACTTGTAGAAAATCATCGCAAATCCTGAGAGTGTCCGCCGACTCTCCATTCCGTCTTACAAGTTTACAATTGTCGTGCTTAGTACTGCAATTAGTCTCTTAAACTTGATATTTTCTTTTTTTAAATGTGGTCAAGTTACTATTTACAGAACAAGTATTGACTAGGTCATATGGAGACTACCTATGCAGTTAACTGGTTTCGACATCAATCTGAATACAAGAACAACATTTAACAATTGATTAACATTTTGAGTGGCCATTTAAAAAGAAATACAAACAGAAACCTGTCAACTAAATTAATGTTACAAATTGGTTTACATTGGTTGGGAATCGGAGATCAATTCCAAGCTGTTTCTGACATCTTCTCCATGATGGGTAGGCTGCCCTTGGGACTGGCAACTACAATTGCTCTCATTTAATTTATTGTCATGACTATTCATAAGCGCCTAAAATGGTCCACATGAATAAAAAAAAATGTTGTAGGAGTTATCAATAACATAATGTTTGAAAACTATAATATAGTACAGAAGTTTCATATGTTGAAAAGAATGCCATTAATTTGTGGCTGTCTAGATGGTACCTTGACCATAAAAATTGATGCCATCATCAACATGAAGAAGTATTCGTAGCATCAAGACAGAACACAAAACAGTGGCGGGAATAGAATGCGACATACATTTTTTTATTTTAGAACTTACAAGTTGACCTACAAGTGTTCATTTTATACGCCCTGTAGAATTTTTTTGATTAACGTAAATTACACAAACTTGTAAAAACTTTTTTGTAACTTGTGAATGTGTAGACTTGTGAGTTTTAATAAACAGGGCACTGCTCTAAACTATGGTAGTTTGTATCACAGTTGAGTGTAATTAAACATCTAAAATTGGTTGTAATATATCGTACAAGATTTATAAAACAATTATTTACAAAATTTTGGGAAATAATGGTCCACTTAAAAGAATAATGCCTTCCTAAAATTCTACCATATCCAAAGCTAGTAAGATGGTGGAAAAGTAGAAAGTAAGGAATCAAAGGAAGTGTGTGACTTTTCTTGCTCTATGGGGAAAAGTCTGAGAAAAGCCGTATGCTGTATTTGGCAGGAAAACTGGTGTTGCTACGCATTTAAGGACAGGTTGCAAAGCGTTCTCGGAGCATCCACTTATAAAATACTATCAACTTTATGAAATAATGCTCAACTGAACATATTTCGCCTTGTTCGGTCCTGGAGTTCTATAACCGATTGAATATTGATGATGGACGCATAAAAAACGAAAGACCATCTATACATCCTACTGGATTCTATCCTCGATCGATCCTATTAGCAAATCCGTTAGGCTTGTAGAACTCACTGTATTTAACTTCATGTAAGTAGAGCAACTTTCCTATCGAACTAACAAACATTATTAAATGTGTACCGTGGAGGTGGTTGTGAGGTGTATAATAGCTAAACCTCTCAATAGATTACATGAAGCCCTAGAACTGTCAAAAGCTTCGATAGGCCTTTTCTTAGACCTAAGTAGTATCCAAAGCTCTTACCAATCTAGTCTTAACTAGGTACTTATATCTACATAAAGAATGGGACACTATACATTAGACGTTGGAGATGAGCACTCACTAGTCGGAAGAAATCTGTTAAATTACTTTTAGTAAATGTGTTGTAAGTCCCAATCACTGTTAGCGTTTTTTATTGACATACATACATATTGTCACGCTTTTATCCCCGCAGAGGCATACTATACGCCCACATTTCACCGTATGCATTTTGTGCTACGTAGCAGGTGATGAGCCCATTGCCGTGTTGAAAAATAGACAGGCGCAGGCTTAAAAAAATGACAGGTGCTAATTCTGTTGCTGAAACCACTAAACTAAATTTCTCTAAAATTTTCTTATTTTTATTACGAGATTGCCAAATGCTATTATGTTATTATGTCGAACTAAACTTGGTGATATCATAAACAGCACTAAATTTGTATCTGACATCACTAAAATTCCTTTTATGTGACAAAATTCAACAAAACATGTATTTAGATGCCGACTAACTTAGTGATTGAACTGTCTATGTACATTTTTCACTTTTTTTTGAATTTTATCACATAAAATGAATTTTAGTGATGTCAGATACAAATTTAGTGCTGTTTATGATATCACCAAGTTTTTTAGTGGGACGTTTATGAATTTTAGTAACCGTTTGAAACGTGAAAACGTGTAAAACGTTGTAACGTGAAAAATGTACATAGGCAGTTCAATCACCAAGTTAGTCGGCATGTATTTACATTCGACTGTCAATGTACACTTTTCACGTTTTGTTTAATTTTATCACATAAAATGAATTTTAGTGATATCAAATACAAATGCTTTATGCTTGCGTGCAATTTATGATATCACCAACTTTAGTTCGACTTAATAACAGAATAGCATTTGGCAATCTCTTAATAAAAATAAGAAAATTTTAGAGAAATTTAGTTTAGTAGTTTCAACAACAGAATTAGCACCATTGGCTGACTAAAAAATGCTACTACTTTTAAAAAGTTGAACAGTTATAGATTTGTTAGGTTGATTTCTACTACGGATCACGGTCATTTGTTTTTTGCAGTTTGCCTTGTCATGTGCGCATCATATTCAGTCTTCTGTGTCCGAAACATTATATCCGGAGGTCATTGACATTTGTTAGGTAGTGCTCATTAAAGCAAACATTTTATAAAGTGATTCGTTCTCTGTGCGGAGAGGCAAATGGTGTAATGTCAAGTAGCTATGTTGTATTCTCGAATGTTGACACATTTGATTACACTTACGTTAACATTTTTGAAAGTAAGTTGTTTGAATACCCCGACCTTGTTGTGAGCACGTGGTTATTACGAAGATGCTGTAGAATGATGTGCAGCGAGATCTTATAAAGTCTTAGATAAACGTATTTGACTTGCATAATTGTGAGACTTTGTTTTGACTCCTATATTGTAGTGGTTATCTGAACGCCATCCAATAAGATATTTTAAGACTGTTGTTTATACTGACATTAAACTTCGTCGAAACTTTGAGTGCTGATTTATAATAGCTATGTTTCTAATCTTCCCTCTCACTTATCTTTCTCTAATCTAATCTCTTCTCCTTTTATATTGTTGTTTTAATCTTTTTTTTTAATTTAATATAAATCAAAAGTATAAAGTTTTATCCTTTGTGTACAAAGTTTTAATTAATAGAGATCAGCCTTACGCTCTAGACGCCACTAGAGAGATCTCTCTTCTATCTGAAAGTATTAAAAGAAATACATTTACCCCGTTACCTACCTTGCATATATCTGCAGACCTTTTCTTAAATTGGGACTAATCCACCCGCATTCGCAAACCAAAATCTCACCAGTGAGATTTTGGTTTTCAAAGGCAGGAGACTTGTTGAATTGAAATAGGGTTGGAATCATGGACCATTCGGACTCCTGCTATTTGGATGCTACTGAAGCTGTTAAATAAACTTGAGTCTTGCAATATTTGTGTATTCGTTTTATTATAATCTACGTAAGTATGATCATGTCTCGCAGTTTCGCGTAGAACTCAAGTGGCTCCCAATCCGACTTCGTAGGAATACTCGGATATTATAACTTCTATATAATCTCCTACACAATCCCTCTTATCCTTCTTATCTACGGCAGCGTTTCTCTTTCATAAATCAGTCTGATGTTTTCAAACTTTTTCAATGCGCTTTCCTAGATAAGTTCTGATCTAAAATGATGCTAAGATTTTGGCGGTGCTGCTGTAAGCTATTGGAAAACCATCAAGCAGAATAGGTAGAAGAAATGCCGTATCTAGACCACTAAGCTTTTATACTTTATACTTTTCTAAACTTGGTCATTGCTGTACATCTTGGTTTACAGGAGTCACAGTAACGGGAATGCGGGTGGATTAGTCCCAATTTAAGAAAAGGTCTGCAGATATATGCGAGGGAGGTAACGGGGTAAATGTATTTCTTTTAATACTTTCAGATAGAAGAGATATCTCTCTAGTGGCGTCTAGAGCGTAAGGCTGATCTCTATTAATTAAAACTTTGGACACAAAGGATAAAACTTTTCGTCTAAATTATCCATCTCACAAAACGGACTTCTATTCTAACTCCTTTACTGTTCTCGCGATCAGGCTGTGGAACTCGTTTTCGGCTAATATTCATAAGTGTCGTACAAAGTCGAGTTTCAAAAAAAAACCGACATCACTACCTATCGTCTTTACCATAGAAAGTAGTAGGTACATGTATGTTTATTTTAATGCATTTATTCAGGTATATTATATAGTTATGTATAAATGTAGTCATTGTTTATGCAAGTTATTAACCTGCACACATAATTTTTACTCTTTGTTTACTTCTCCTATCTCAGGCCTACTAGAAGAGATTTAGAAATAAGTAGTGCCTATGTACGTAATTTATGTTGTTTATCTTTAATGTTCTTTGTACAATAAATAAACAAATAAATAAAAGTTACACCGAGCTCGTTCTCGGTGAAAACCCAGGAGAAGTTAAAGTGTCTTTAAACCCGCATCGATATTAATCAGAAGATAATTTGAAGGAGTTAGAACAAGAAATTAACGCCTCTTTGCAATGCGGGAGACCTGGACGGCAACTAGGTGTACATTCTATAGAAAAAAACGAGGTATCACGCACGGTATAAGTACATTACGGGTCCTATGTGTGCTTCCAGTAATAAGTATGGCAGAAACGTCTAATACGAAAATTCACCCCAGATTCAACGAGATCCGCATAGTAGGTAAACTTCTCCCTATGTTACTTGTAAACTGCTTAACATATTTATAATATAGCGCTCGATTCGCCAAATGCTACACTCCCAGAATTTGTGATCAGCAGACCTTTACGATTTCATCAAAATTACTAAATTCTGCTGTCTTATAAAAGTAGTTATTGGTTACAGAATTTTGTATTTTTTTTCTATAGATTGTTCTTAACCTTGTACGGAATCATACAAATTCTAAACTAACAATCTTCGATGCTGACTACGTCAGGTCCCACTAAAGAAGTATAGGGGCTACTCCCACCCCCATTCCCATTACTGTGACTCCTGTAAACCAGGATCTATATCAATGACCAATACCAGAAACATTACACCGATCACGAACACGGTGAAGTACCAATAGAAATTAGAATGTCTTGAAACCCGCTTCGAAATTATCATCGTAATTTGAGGGATTTGAAAAAAGAACAACTCCCCTTTCCTCCTTTGCAAAGCGCTAGTCCTGGCACGCAAAAAGTTGCACATGCTATAGAAAAAGGAAAGCACCACAGTAAGGGAAAAGCCACTAAAATGATAAACTCAAGTATGATATATTATTATGTATTAATAGTATGTCAAAACTATAAAACAACATGTCGTCATTTTGATAACATCTATTTTGATTTTATTAAATG
Organism: Thumatha senex; assembly: GCA_948477245.1. Classification (NCBI taxonomy): domain Eukaryota; kingdom Metazoa; phylum Arthropoda; class Insecta; order Lepidoptera; family Erebidae; genus Thumatha; species Thumatha senex. Next base: position 15,104,540 of record OX419735.1, read on the forward strand.
ACAGTAAAGAAACAGCTCTACCTACTTAAACTTGTAACAACTGCAAGTTAACTTATCAAATGATATGATCGTTTAAAATTGTTACATGACTCTGAATTCATTAAGATTTTGTCGGTCGTTGTCACTGTTACATACGAGTTAGAATGTGTAGTGACAAATGTTAAAATAATTTAAAAGAACGACGTAAGCGTATGTGCACATAAGATTAAGTGTTAAAGTCTATGTAATAGGTACAAGTATAATAAAAGACGACGCAATTCAATATGTAATAAACTATAACTGTAAAATACGACAGTAAAAAATGACACGTTCTAAAATGAAAATACAGACAAATCAATATTATCATTTGAGCCTTTATTCGATTTGATTTCACCATTCGCAAAGATATCATCCTCCCCGACATCAAACCTTTTGAGTGTAATCCTCTTTGCGCGAACATGTGAAGGGGGCATTTTACATGGGACTAATTCCACCCGCATTTTCATTAATGTGACTTCTGTAAACCAGGATCTACAGCAATGATCAAGATCAGAAATAATTTTACCGTACTCGATCTCGGTTAATTCCCAGAAGAAGTTAGAGTGTCTTGGAACCCGCATCGAAATTAATCAGAAGATAATTGGAAGGAGTTGGAAAAAGAAATTAACGCCTCTTCCTTTCTTTGAAAAGTGGAAGGAAGAGGTTAATTTAGAAGTTAATTTCTTCTGGAGTGTAGGTAATCTTGTAGAAAAAGCACTACGGTAATAGTATTTTACGGGTCCTACGTGAACTATGCTTGATTCCAACATATGTATGGCAAATACGTCTAAATGTAAAAAAAATCCAATCACTAAATATGAAAATCCAAACACAAAACGAAATGTAACTTTTCCCATTAACTGGGCAGGGCCCTGGATGTACCACGAAGGTTAACTCTTCGCTTATATACAGTACCAAAAACATGAAAAACGCCATTTCGTATGACCGTGTGACTGCCATTACGTTAGCTCTGACTTGACATTAATTTTTCGGATGATTTGAGTAACAATCGAAAGTACCTGTTCACAATGAGTAGTAATCTTTTTGAAATTGTCAAAAAAGGTCTGCAATCGATAAAGTAAATTTTCAACTACCATAATAGTACAACGTGCAACGAAGTATGCTTTTACGTTCACGAAATGTTACATAAGCCTATTCACGGTTTTGACTTTTGGTAGCTACGGGAGGTCTTTTTTGAATTAAACCTTGACCTGACTATAAAAAGCATTGTTAATACAATAGCATTGATATTGTGTGTTTATCTTTCAAGGCGACGCAGAATCCACGAACAATGAGGTCGTTAGTGGTTATACTGGCAACGTGTACTTGTTTAGTGCACACAATACCTCCCCCTCACCCTGATGTACTAGCTGTACGACATGAGGAAGCTTTCCTACATCCAAGTCTAAAGAGTCCAGCACTCCGCAACCCACGTCTACTGAAGATTCTGCCGTTAACCAGTTTATTACACGAAGGAGAAAATCTGGTAAGAAGTAGTTTTACTTCTTTTTTCTTATGATTATATCTATATGATGTATCTGCGTTATTTCTCATTATCTTTAGACTAACTTGCTAATGGGCAGCTCGCGTAAAATTTATATGATTTTATATGACTGAAATATATTTTATAATTTTCCTAAAAGTGTTGCATATAGGCTAGATATTGGGTAAAGAATTAGATATAATGATGACATGGCAATCTTTTTATGACACAACTGTTTTAGCCGTTTAAGATGCCTTGTAATTGAAGTAATATGTCTCAGAGTATTAGAGCTCTAAACTAATTAGGTCTTTGGGGTGACGTTTATATAAATTTAACATTTTATATGCAACTTATTTATCAAATAACTCGAGACTCTATCTTAGGGAGTTGGCACAGCGGTCATTTCCAATGATTTAATTGATTAAAGCTACTCCGATCACAGCTGCACCTTGTAAGCACCCAATCGAAACGGTCTTCACACTAAGGTTAATAAAATCTTCGTTTTTTTCTATTTAAAGGTATTTCAACGTGATACCAACGACGTGTCTCGCCACGAAATATACAAGATCCTAACTCACGCTGGCCTCATACCTAGGAACTTTCGTCCTTCAATAGGTCCGTCCAACAATGATATATCTGCAGTGTTCCCTGAAGAGCACATCGGTTTCCACGATTCTATATATTTTCCAAACCAAGATGTACTACAGCACTTGTAAATGGATTCCTAGAAGATAATTGTATATAACAGTGTAAATAGTAAAATAGTTAAGATAATAACGATATACTCATGTGTATAGTAATTTGAAATTGAAAGTAGGGTGTGGTACACGATGTGTCCTATTAAAGAGGCCCTAAGCCGAAATTTGGCAAAGTATTGCTTAAATCATATAAAAAAATACTATCTGTGGAGATAATAAAGCTCCACAGATAGTACTTTTTGGCTTTGTATAGCTACTTTGTCTTGTATTGTCATATATTTAGCTGATGGTCTTCCCAAAATTAAATAAATGAAATATCGAAAACGAAGTTAACACGCAATTGTTTTACACTATCTTGCAAAACAAATTGCTATAACCTACGCTATCTTGTTTAATTTTTAGAAAATGTATTTTTTTTGTTTCAAAAATTCGATTCGTAACATGGTCTTCGATTTACCCTACATTATTTGTTGTGACTAAAAATATCGGCATGATTCAATTAACGTAAAGTTTAATGTTCAACTCCTAATAACTCTGCAATTATTATTAATTCGATTACTTTTCTGTCTTGATTTTTCATTATTATTGGATTACTTTATTATTGGAACTCAACTGCAAGTCCGTTTCAGAGTCCTGACAATTTTTGTTGACAATTCTAGTGACAACAAGGCTGTCCTCTTTATCGTACAGAGAATAAGCATTGTCATTCATTATGACAATGCTTATAACCTTATGAGAACCTTACATACCCTTTGATGACGAGGAATTCTCTGTAAAGAGACAGAGTTTTGACAATCATGTACATTGTTGTCACAATTTTCTGTAGATATTTAATTTTAAGACTGTTTATATCAAATTAGCTCTTTTTACAAAAAATACCCACTATATATGTTTGATTTTTATGTTAAAACCCGAAAAATATTTTTCGTTAATTACTAATTGACCTGATTTTTCACATTTGAAGAAATACACTTTTAAAATGTTATTTTTGGAAGCCTAATTATATAAATAACCATAATTTTAGATAATAGTTAGCTAAATTTCAAATAAAATTATAATAGTTCACTATATTGATAAGTATACATATAAACCTGCAAATTGTATAACAATGTAAATATAGATTTAATGGCGCGTCATATGTTGATAAAGTATGTACCTAACTATTACGTAAATTGTATTGTTTTGTTTATAGTGCCTATTTGGTAATTTTCTGCGTGTATTTCGGCTGATTGATAATGGCCAAATAATATGTAGGTAATGCAGTACTCAGGTCCGTATTCCAGAACGTTTCTCAATACAAAATCAATGCTTGAGGCTAGTTTATGCCTTATAAAATCTACTCTCAAGCGTCGATTGAGTATTGATAAACGTTCTGGAATACGGCCCTCAATGTGAATAGTTGAGAATAACAAAACAATGAAACACGCGAGCTTGTTTTATTATGACAAAACCTTGAACAAAAAACATTCGCTATTGTAATATCACAACATTTATATTGCGTAATAATGCTTTAAAATTAATTAGATATTAATAATTCAATGCATTTGCACAACATGACATTATATTAAACATGTCAGGCTTCACCTTTTTTAGTTGAATTGTGAAATTCTTTGAGTACATACATACATAGATACATATCGTCATGCCATTATCACCGCAGGGGCAGGCAGAGGCATACTTTTAGTAAATGTAAAATTATTCTAGATGGGCACGTATCTAAACAAATTAAAATACAATGCCTGATACTAAAACGATTTGTAAACAATTAATTAAGGATTATTGTTCAAATTGTTCGTTCGCTGGTATTCATTTTATTGCCGATCAAAGTAAGCATTGGACAGAAAGGTAAGCTTAAGTCGAAATAAGGTAAGGTATTTTTGAAACATTTCACAGTATTACTGTTATTTTTGTACACTAAGGTTTTTTTGTTTTCGCGTGGAATGCCTTTACGCACCGTCATCCCTGCTGCGGGGGCAACAGGGACGGTGTGTGAGGATCCCGGCCCGTGATAGAGGGGCCGTCCTACCTACTAAACCCCGCGGTGTTCCGCCGCACCTTAAACCGACTTGCAGGGTAGGCCTGAGGTTAAATCACTGCGAGCCGGCAAGGGGCATCCCAGAGTAGAGGGGTCCGTCTCGGGGTGACCGGAAAAGCGAGCACCCCGGAGCTCCCTAAGGAGCTGAATAATCTAGCCTCCACCGCTCTCGAGCGCCCCTCTGAAAGCAGAGGAGGTAGAGAGCGGCCCTTGTACACTAAGGTGGCATCGACAACTCAAATCAAGATCCTCATCTAGGTATTACAATCCGGCGAACCGGATCTGGTAATCCGGCGTATTTTTACTAATTCAAGTATCAACCCTAATAATGACGCTGTTGCATAATTCAAACATTTATAAATATTAAATTACGGGTTGCACTCCGGGAGTGCCGACAGAAATGAAAACAAAATTTATTAATAATTTATTTATCTAGACGCGTTCGCCGTCTTCTATATGTTCATGCACATTATGCACACTCTATAGCTACAGCTCGTAACTGTGTCGAGAGTCCAGAGATTTTATCTCATCTAAAAATATGCGTACCGCGCTAAAAGAAGTTTTCACTTCAAAAATATATGACTAACTTAAAAACGTTAAACATAATAGAAATAAAATCTAGACAAATTCGTCAAATTTCTGTCATTTGTTTGTTATCAAATATTACTTATTAGATCAAAATATCGGAAACTCAATAATATACATTATAAATAAAAGAATAAATATTGCTGGGACAAGTCACACAACGCTATCTGATTCCAAACTAAGCAGAGCTTGTACTATGGTAACCAGATAACTGATAAACATACTTATATATTTCTAAATACATATATATTATAGATAAATAACACCCAGACACAGAATAAACCACTGTGCTTATCACACAAAGTTTTATCCTGGGTGGGAATCGAACCTACGACCTCTTGTGTAGCAGTCGGATACACTCCCACCGCTCCACAGAGGCAGCCTACATGGTATACTCGTACATGGTAAATATCCCGTTAATAGTAATAATCTTGCTCGTTGCATCGCTACGTGTTGTATGTGCAATGTGCGGTATGCTAAAAGCTCAGTGACGTCAGAAAAGTAAAGTAAGTAGAAGCACAGATGGCCGTACTAAACATCGGTAAGAAGTGAAAGTAAAGTTCCAGCGTGTAATTATAGATGACCCATCAAATAGTGATAATTAACAAATACGATACAAGATCTTAACGTTCTCTTAGTACCTATTGTGTTAATCTTATCTTAAACGTCTAAATTCTTCCGCCTCTGAGGACAGCAATAAGTACCAAGTTTAGCATAATTTAAATAATCCATTTGCTTATTTACATAAAAAATAACAAATGTTTATCAATCACGCCTTTTCCCCGAAAAGTAGCAGAGACATATTATACGCCACACATTTCACCGTGTGCATTCCTGTCCCACGTGGGAGATGAGGTCGTGAGCCCATTGCCGTGTTAAAATAGACAGACGCATGTTGTGACTACCTGCTGTTGAAAATTTTCAAGCATAAGGCATTCAACTTCGCTATACGACTGCCATGTTAATGGTAACCAGGACCAATGGCTTAACGTGCCTGCCGAAGCACGCAAACGCTCGTAAATGTAAATACTACAAAGCGGTCACCCATCCGTAACCAGCCATAGCGAAAGTTAACACCATCGCGAGAAAAAAACCTAACCACTCCGGGAGTGCCGACAGAAGTGAAAACTCAATTTATTAATAATTTATTTATCTAGACGCGTTGGTACATGCATATATGCACACACTATAGCTGCGTATCGTAACGGGGTGTAGCGAGTCCAGAGATTTATCTCATCTAAAAAATTGCGTACCGCGCTAAAAGAAGTTTTTCCTTCAAAAATTGACCGGGATCGACGTTAATGATGATGATGATGAAAAATAAATCTACACTGAAAGACTCCTAATTGATTACACAGCATTATTTAATAAGACCTGTAGATGACCGGAATCAACGTTAGATGATGATGATGATAATGGTCGCGAGTCCAGAGATTTTATCTCATCTAAAAATAAGCGTACCGCGCTAAAAGAATATTCACTTCAAAAATTGACCGGGATGGACGTTAATGATGATGATGAAAAAAAATTCTACTCTGAAAGAGTCTTAATTGATTACACAATATTATTTAATAAGACCTGTAGATGACCGGGTTCAACATTAGATGATGATGATGATTATAGTCGCAAATCCAGAGATTTTATCTCCTCTAAAAATATGTGTACCACGCTAAGAGGCGTTTTCACTTAAAAAACTCAATTTATTAATAATTTATTTATCTAGTCGCGTTGGTACATGCAAATATGCACACACTATAGCTGCGTATCGTAACGGGGAGTAGCGAGTCCAAATTTATTTCATCTAAAAAATTGCGTACCGCGCTAAAAGAAGTTTTTCCTTCAAAAATTGACCGGGATCGACGTAAAGATGATGATGATGAAAAATAAATCTACACTGAAAGAGTCCTAATTGACTACACAGCATTATTTAATAAGACCTGTAGATGACCGGAATCAACGTTAGATGATGATGATGATTATGGTAGCGAGTCCAGAGATTTTATCTCATCTAAAAATATGCGTACCGCGCTAAAAGAAGTTTTTCCTTCAAAAATTGACCGGGATCTACGTAAAGATGATGATGATAAAAAATAATTCTACACTGAAAGAGTCCTAATTGATTACACAGCATTATTTAATAAGACCTGTAGATGACCGGAATCAACGTTTGATGATGATGATGATTATGGTCGCGAGTCCAGAGATTTTATCTCATCTAATAATATGCGTACCGCGCTAAAAGAAGTTTTTCCTTCAAAAATTGACCGGGATGGACGTAAAGATGATGATGATAAAATCTTACGCTTTTTCGATCAGGACACGTGTCCTGACGCGAGTTTAAGATTTTATACCCAACGCCGCTAAAGATGTTTTCACTTCAAAAAAAAAATAAAAAAAAATAGGTTTGTGGATAGCACATAACCCATTCAGTAGATTTTGCGTGAAAGAGTAAGAAACATCCATCCATACTTACAAACTTTTGCGTTTATAATATTAGTAGGGTTTATCATAATCTGAAAGGCGAAAACCATGCTAAGTATTACCACAGCCGAAAGATAAGGTTTTCTCTCATTCATCATCATCCGAGCGTCTGTCCCAGTTGCGTCTCGCTACATTTTCTCCTCCACTTCGCACGGTCGTCGGCATCCCCTGTAGTGAGACCATTGGCACGCATGTCATTCCTTACGACGTCAAGCCAGCACTTCTTGGGTCTTCCCCTCTTACCGGGACCCGGCGGGGCTGACATGGCCAGACATTTGTTACCTACGTAGCCCGGCGGTTGCCGTAAGACGTGACCATACCAACGAAGGCGACACTCTTGCAACTTGTCTGCAATGTCACGGACGTGAAGGCTGCCGCGGATGCGAGAGTTCCTCACGTGGTCCATCCGCGTGACTCCACACATCCACCGCAGCATCTTCATTTCCGTGACACGCAGCTCCTGCTTGTGTCGCTCCAATATCGGCCACGTCTCACTGCCATGTAAAAGGACAGGTCTAATAATGGTTTTGTAGACCTGTCCCTTCAACCGGATCGGCATTTTAGGATCACAAATGACACCGGTCGTCTTCCGCCATTTGGCCCACGCGGCAGCAATGCGTGACTTGACATCGCAATCGATGTCACTGGACGTGTGAAAAACAGATCCCAGGTATTTAACCTGGTCCGTGCGCTCGACCAAATCACCGCCTATGCGGACGGATGTGGGATCTTCGCCACATTTAGTTTCAGACCGTCGTTCTCAAGCGTCTCCTTCCACGCCTTTACAAGTCACACCAATCTGCCCCTGTCCGCGTCTGCCAGCGCAATATCGTCAACATACATGAGCAACCATGGAGGCTGCTCATGCGGGTTTCTGATGCTGTCCGACAATTCGTCTAATATTACACTGAACAGAAGCGGACTAAGGACAGAACCCTGGTGTACCCCGACGGTGATGGGGAAGGGTTTCGTGTCGCCAACAGCAGTCCGAACCATTGAATCGAAGTCACAGTACATGTCCCGGATGTTGTCAATATAGACCTCTGGAACCCCTTTGGACCGCAGTGCCCACCAGATCATCGCACGAGGAACACAGTCGAAGGCCTTCTGCATGTCTAGAAACAAACAGTGCAGAGGCGTGTTCTTCGACCTGTATTTCTCTGCGACAACCCTCAGGACAAAAACAGGGTCCGTGGTCCCATGACCAGGGCGAAACCCATATTGACACTCCGAGAGAGTACACTCCTGCCGGATCCGAGAGTCTATAATCCTCTCGAAGATCTTCATGGTGTGGGACCTTTATACCGCGGTAGCTCCCGCACTCCTGCACTGACCCCCCACCTTTGAAGACTAGAGTAATAATACTCAGTCTCCATTGGTTTGAGATCTGCCCGCTGAGGAGTATGCGGTTAAAAAGGTTTACTAAGATGCCCACACCGCGAGGACCCATCGCCTTCCAGGCTTCGATGGGGACTCCATCGGGTCCGACAGCTTTCCGATTCTTCATGCGGCGAAGCGCAGTCAGGACTTCTCCAGGCGTCACCAGTGGCACTAGTCCCTGATTCGGAGGGAGGTCCGGAGGCTGCACCTCTTTATGCTGTTTATTAAGCAGCTCGTGGAAGTACGAGCGCCATCTCTCCTTTACCGCGAGATCTTCGCTTAACAGGTTGCCCTCAGGGTCTTTTACACAGCGACACTTGGATATATCCTGTGCCGCTTTGACCCTGGAGCGCGCCAGCTTATAGATGAGCTTCTGCCCCTCAGACGATTCCAGCTTATCATACAAAGGTTGTAAGTGGTCTCGTCTGGCTCTGGCTACAGCTCTCTTTGTGGCACGCTTGGCAGCCCTGTACGCGTCGCGGTCTTCGGGAGATCCGGTCGCTTGCCACTTTTTAAAGAGGGCTTTCTTCTCCCTGGTCTCCCTCAGGACTGCGTTGTTTCACCACCAAGTTTCCTTGTCACATTTGCGTCCACCCTTAGACTCACCGAGCACCACCTTCGCCGCTCCAAGGATGGCCGCCTGAACTTTGTCCCAGTAATCTTGAACTGGTTCGCCTTCAGTGTCGGTGCACTTGTCACCGACAGCTGAGACGAACTCCTGGGACCTAGTTTCATCAAGCAGCCACCATCTGATGCGGCGCTGGCACCGCTCGATGCGTTTGCCTTTAGGCATCACGCAGAGGTCCATGACAAGGAGACGGTGTTGTACAGTAAGACTCTCACCGGGTATGACCTTGCAGTTGGCCACCTTACCGATGCTGTGTCGCCTAGTGAGTAGGAAATTGATCTGAGTTGTACGCCTCCCGCTCTTGTAGGTGATGAGATGTTCGGATTTCTTTTTGAAATACGTGTTCACAATGGCCAGATCGGCAGCCGCACACGTTCTGAGGATAGTTTCTCCTTCAGCGTTGCGGGTGCCGTATCCAAAACCACCATGAACACGCTCAAACTCCTCACACCTCTCACCCACATGACCGTTTAGGTCGCCGCCCAAAACGATTCCTTGTGATAACGGAATGCTCCGAAGCAATCCCTCGAGTTGGCCCCAAAACGACATCTTATCGGCGTCGCTACAACCGGCCTGTGGCGCGTAGGCACTTATCAGGTAGGCGCTTATCATAATCCCATCGATAAGCACCCTCAAGATCATAAGCCGGTCGCTACAGCGTTTCACCTGCAAGATGCCGCTCTGCAGCCCTTCGGAGAGCACCACGGCCACCCTATTCTCCCCACCAGGTGCACCCGTGTAGTACAGCTTGTAGCCTTCCTGCAAAGGCCGGACTCTGTTGCCCTTCCACCGAGTCTCCTGCAGGAACGCCACGTCCTCCCTCCGCCTGGAGAGTACTTCGGCCAACTCTACCGCACGCCCAGCCAGCGTGCCAATGTTCGAAGATGCGAAGCGGATTCGGGTTGGGGCTAACTTCTTTAGCCGTGCTGGCCCGACACACTGCAGCCCTAGCCCACTTGCCCTATCCCTAGCAGCTTTCCTATTGTACTTTACCATTATGTTTTGGCGGGTGGCTTTTATGGGAGCGACGCCCTCAGACCTCCCAACCCCAGAGGGGAACGGAAAGAGGCCAGCGCCAGAGCCTCGTCCGTTAATCAGCAGGTGCACGCACTAGCACGGTAGGTTGACTTGGGCCTCGAAGATCTTGGTGGGGCCCCTTACACCTCTTGGTGAGGCCCTTTACACCAAAAGGTTTTCTCTCATTATACTGTAGTATTACCAAAAGTCGAATTTATGAATAATTGAATCTACCATTGTTTTTACTCGTGGCCTCGCGGTCTCAGTGTTCTGTAAACGATCACTGAGTTACGCAACTTTCACTATGGCTGGTCCTCGGATGGGTGACCACTTTGTGGCATTTACATTTGCGAGCGTTTCCGTGCTTCGGAAGGCACGTTAAGCCGTTGGTCCCGGTTGCCAGTAAAATGGCAGTCGTTAAGCCATTTTGAAGGCCTTATGGGCGGCTTGAAAATTTCAATAGCAGGTAGCCACAACCTGCGTCTGTCTATTTCAACACGGCAATGGGCTCACCACCTATTACGTGGGACAGGAATCCACACGGTGAAAAGTGGGCATATAATATGCCTCTGCCACCCCTTCGGGGATAAGGCGTGATGGATATTTTATTTGTTTTTAAATCGACTGGATTCTTCTCACGTCTTGTTTTCCATTCACCAGAGTGTTGTGGCTTATCTTAGTAATTCTATCGTGGTACGGCTCTGCATTGCTCATCGGGGCAGCATGGGAAGCTTTCGTACTCAGCCCCATTAGCTTTGGCGTGGAGACTGTCTACTTAGACTGGGATACCAATATGCCAACTGTGGCCATTTGTGAATTGGCCAACGATGAAAAACGTTTTGACGTCTCGGATGAGTGAGTATCGAAATCATTTGATTTCATTCACTTTCATGATCTCATAGAATTTTATTATTGACTTTTTTTATATATAATACATGGAAATTATCATCATCAGTTAGCCAGTAAAAATCCAATTTAACAATTAATTTCCATTGAAATGGTTTTTGAAGGGTTCTAGAATAAAAGTTATGTCAATAATAGAAATACAGAAGAAAGCTTTAAAAAGCTTTAACAAGTTTTCTGTAAAGAGTTTCAAGTTATAATGTAAAGAGGGCTTTTGGTTGATCATTTGACCGAACTTAGAACTACTTCTACTACTTACTTGGATCAAATACGAGTAAGTGACAAAATGTGCGGTCACATTGTCCGCCCGGATTTTTGGGGTACCGCGCCTCAAAAGGAAAAATATGGATCCCTTATTTTTCCTTTTGATAATATCACTTATGTTCTCTATCTATTTTATACATTGTAGTGTATTATAAAACATTAAAAAATATATATTATTAATTGCCTGTCCATATCAACACGGCAGTGAGCTCACCACCTGTTACGTGGGACGAAAGTGCATACGGTGAAACGTGGGCGTTTAATATGCCTCTGCCTACCCCTTCGGGGATAAAGGCGTGACAATATGTATGTATGTATGTATGTATAATATTTAACAAACGGTGTGTTTCGGTTATATAAAAGGAAGTCATGTTATGTAAAGTGATTAAAAAGACAGCGTTAACTTAGAAACAATTTTGTATTTATTTTAAATAAATAATCGTATGCCATATTACATATTATTATAATACATTTAGCTAACCGGAATTAATATTTATTTATTATAAAAATTGCTTTATTTATCAACAAACGAAAAATACTTTAAGTATCAGATTATTATCCAGTCTTGTACAATTCTTTTACATTCATGTAAATTTATATTGTACTAGTTGACGCCCGCGGCTTCGCCCACGTAGATAAGTTTTCCCGTACCCATATTTTTCATATAATAAAAACCATCCAAGTTAGAATTAGATAGACCAGATGGCGTCCATTGCGGACGCAATGTGGCTAATGTATAAATTTGGTGGTGCAGTTCGCGTCCAGCGTTATTTTAATCGTTAATCAAATAAAATTTGAGCACAAACATCATTACTTTATTATATGGTTCATAATTAAGGTTTAGAAACGATAATGTATCCCGAATTTGAAATAAATCTTTAAAACTTTCCCATGAAACGCGCTGCTGCTCGCTAATTTTTTTACAAAATATCATACGATCGCAAGTATTTGTACTATATAAGATTTTAGTATATTTTTACGTAATGGTGGTAACGCGCACAAAGCTTTTATTTACATGCATATAAATAATAACAAAACCTACCACAAAATAAAAACCTACCACATATCTAAGCTTTAATAGAAATACCGTTTATTTTTGTAAGTGACTCGGTATGGTTATTTCCCACTGTTTTTGAGGAGTGCCCCATCTTTTGGCCGCGAACTGGGCGGTGGACGCAAACAGGCGACATTACCCTACTTACTAACTTTCATGTTTATAATTTTAGTAGGATGAGATGTTGTATGAAACCGGTTTACACACTAAAACCCGGTTTCATACAACTTATCAACCTTCAAGTCCATAATTCATTTGATTGACTACTAAACTACTGTGAATTGGTTTATTTTTTGACATTGTTTTAAACGACGGTGTCTGTCTTCATTCTTTGAATTCTTGGTTGCCATTAGTTGGTCAGTCTGGTTTGTTTGGATCCCGTAGATCATGGTGGGGAATCCCTTAAAACCACAATCTTAATAAAATTATAAATGCGAAAGTTTGTATGGATGTTTGTTACTCTTTCTCGTAAAAACTACTGAATAGATTTTAATGAAACTTTACAATAATATAGCTTATACATCAGAATAACACATAAGCTACTTAAGGGCGTTAAACCCAAAGCAACATATCGGAACCAGGAGTCCACATTAATCACTTTCTGTCTACTTCCATGCGGAGTGTATTTATCTATACCCAATAGAATAGAGTTTGAAATTTCTGTCTACATTTTTAGAATTTTATGCTTTTTTATTGTTTTCTACAGGATTTGGACCAAAAAGCACTTACCGGACTTAGAAGATGCTCTTGACGAAATAGCCTACTACCGTGGACTTAGCCGCTTGCTCCTCAGCAAATGCTACCAACACCCCAAACCAGATGTCAACTGCCCCATGTCCAACTACAGTTTCTATGCCAACCTGGTCCGGAGTGAATGCGAAGTGATCTTGAAAGATTGTTCCTATAATGACAAGGAGTTCCCTTGCTGTGAATATTTTCTACCTATAGAGTCTGATATCGGAACGTGTTTCATTATTAATTCTATACAAACAAAGTTACGTATTTTGTTGTATATTACTATTAATGTGAATGATTGTAAAGATGTTTGGTTATTTGGATGTTTATTATTCTTTCTCTCTCGAACCCCTGAACCAATTTGGTTTGAATTGTAATAAAAAATAATCTTCATTCGACCCGGATTTAAATTTTCATTTATGATTTAATAATTTAGCTGTCTTTTTGATAAAAATGTATTTCAGTTTACGTGTGTAAAACTACAATTTTGTGTACATTATTTCAGAACACCTCATCCATATCCGATGGTTGTAAATATGCGTAATAAACAAGGGGTTTTGAAATTCAATGTAACACTGACTTCAATGGTAAGTTTTTAATGTAAAAGGTTTCATTTCATAATGGCTAAGCTATTTATTTTCCTAACTTATAAAGCAGATCATAATTAAAAACTAGTAATATAGGGTATTTCATTAAGCGTGTCCTATCTTTAAATAAAACAGAGTGTGTGTAAGATATTATCGAAATTATTTATTTATTTGAAAGATGTAGTGATGCCATTATGTGTGGAATATGACATCATTCATAGTCAATCTGCTTTGTCCCCTGTAAATGTCCGCCATGGCTTCTCTGGGAGGAGCGCATGCGAGATATCAAATTTTCCATGATTTTTGCGCATAAATCAGGCTGAATTTGACCTATGGCATAGGTTATGTTGGCTTTGAGGGCCGCTGTGGTTTGTGGTTTATTCGCATAGACCTGCGACTTAAGAAAACCCCACAAGAAAAAGTCTAGCGGGGTTAAGTCACACGATCTCGGTGGCCAGTTCACATCAGCTCCACGTGAGATAACCATGCCCTCAAATCTCTCATGCAGAATATTCAATGTGGCATGAGCTGTGTGGCACGTAGCGCCGTCTTGTTGAAACTACATGTGGTTGGTGTTCAGATGATCCAGTTCATGCCGAAAAAAGTTGGTAATCATCGACCTATAGCGCTCGCCGTTGACAGTGAGTTCTCAAAGAAATATGGCCCGATGACGTCGCCAGCCCAAAACCCACACCAAACTGTAACTTTTTTTGGATGCATTGGACGCTCTTGGATCTCATGTGTATTGGTATCGTCCCAAATTCGACAATTTTGTTTGTTTACGTACCCATTCATCCAGAAATGGGCCTCATCGCTGAAGATATTTTTTCTGTGAAAATTACGGTCAGTTGCTAACTGCTCCAGTGCCCATTCAGCGAACACTCATCTTTTACTATGGTCGTTTACCTTCAATTCCTGGGTGAGTTGAATTTTATACGGGTGCAGGCCCAAGTCACGATGCAAAATTCGCCAAGTTGTAGTCTGTGAAAGGCCGAGTTCTTGTGAGCGACGCGATATCGACTGCCTCGGATTCTCCTGCACACTCTCACGGACAGCGGCGATGTTTTAGGCAGACCTTGCGTCATGCATCATTTACCGAACCAGTGGATTCTCCACTACACGACTATTAGTCCTCTCGGTAGAACGATTATGGCGATCGTAAAATGGGCGAAGCGCGCGGTGCGTTGCCCGAACAGAACACTCATTTTGATAAAACAATTTTATCATTTGCACGTGTTGTTGAATGCTATAGCTATCCATGATGATTTGGCAAAACAGAATGAATAAATGACAACCAATTTGACAGATGTAGCTTCAACCAGATGGCCGCTACCAACTGCCAAAGTTCAGACGTGCCTATTGGAAGACCCTTTATAATTAAATTGTCAATGTCATTATAAAATACAAAAGTGCCACGTGAATGGCTACACCTACCTATTCCCTACTGAATATTCCACCCCTGACCATACCCGATGCAAAGGTGCCCAATACACTTGCAGCATTGCCTCGTTGGATAGCAATGGCTATCCTTTGTACCAGGTACGACCGGGCGTGGGAGTCATGCGTCTTTTCCCTCAATCTACGACCAATCTCATAAACAAAAGCCTAAGCCTCGCTCCCCCAACAGCCGATCGTTTCCACATACACCGTTACGACTATATATCTGGACTCCATCACTGCATACTTTTGCCGCTTTTTGTAAGCTGCATCTTCGAGCAGAACCAGGTGACTGGCGGCAAAAGTGCTGACGCATGTCGCGTCCCATACCAGGCACTTGCCATTCTTCCACGGCACGAGGGTCAAACCGTCCGGTCTTTTGCCGTCCGCGCGGGACAGAGCCGGCGACTCGAGCACGAAGGGGAAAAAGCAGATTGACTATGAATTGTTTATCTAGATGTGTTGTCACCGTGCCAAACATAGAGACGAATTATAAAAAAAGGAAGTCCAATATTACCAGATAAAGGTCATGACTCTTTCAATAAGCACCTTTTCGTCTTAGAAATTATGGACAGTTCTCTCTGTCTGCATGAGGGAAGAAGTAACAACGACACATGTGCTCCTACACTGTCCTCTCGCCATATACAGGGCTAAGTACTTCGGGAATCCAGGCTCCGCGCTCCGAGAAATCACCAGCAGTGTGAATAGCTTGCTGGCGTTCTTCGACGAGTTGGGGTGGATCGAATAACATACCCACCCTCACGCAAAAACCGCGCCTTGACGTGGAGTTGCGCAAAACAGTCTGCCATACCATACCAAATAAAGCTTGTGTATCGAAAAACATCGGAACTTATAGGGTATCACTCGTAATTTCAACTTTATGTGATGTAAATATCTTTGTCACTTTCAAGAACAGCAATTAGCCAATGCTTTCATCTCTGATGACATTCTTCTGATTCACAGCTATATACTTTGGGTGAGGATGAAGTTCCTACGATAACTACGACGTTATCATCAACCCTAAAGATTCAAACTGGATACAAATATCGGTAATCTATCTCTGTTCATATAAATGTATTCCTAGACACTTTTAAACCCTACCCGGAGTGAATGTGGCCCATTAAGAGCTACGAAGTTCAAGTGATCTCGCCTGCCAGCGGTGCACCTGCTGACAAAGAGGCAACGACGTAGGTCAGACGGCAGTCTCTGCTACCAATGCCGAATATTAGTGGTCAAGCAATAGCTGCTCCTAACAGCCAAATTAAAGTGGACCCCAGGCTTCAAATACAGGTAGAGTTTGGAAGCAACTGGGAATACAAGATAAAGAAGAGGAAAATTTTGTAATTGGTGTGGTAAAGGTGGTTAGGGGATGAAGAGTAGAAGCGTGCACGTCGCCATCCCTGCCAGCTACGGCTGCAATTCTACTCCAACACGAGTGCCACCAGGGCGAACTATGCTAGGGCGTGCCCCCGAGGCGACGCGCACCAGTTCGTCCCCGCTGGTGCGAAAAGTGTGAGCCAGAGCGGCGTAGGGGACCGCCACCCTACACGCGCGGCCCGACACGGCGGGAAGTGGAGGATGGAGTGCAGGGTAGCTGCGTGGAATGTTAGGGGAGGAATGCAAGATAAGATGAATGAGTTGATGGATGTTATGAATGAGAGAAAGTTAGATGCAGTGTGCTTGACAGAGACCAAGCGCAAGGGCAGCGAAGTCTTGGAGCTCCCGGGTGGGATGCTCGCGCTTTGGTCTGGAGTACCAGAGAGCGAGCATGGCAGTCGGGGGGTTGGAATTTTGCTGTCCTCGCGATTGGCCTCCGGAATGTATGAGTACAAACTGGTAGGTCCTAGAATCCTCTGGATCCGTGTAAAACTTGGTTTGACGAAGATTTTCCTGGTAGCTGCTTACGCGCCAGTATCTTCGTCGAACGCGAGTGAGCTAGAGGACTTCTGGGAGAGTATGAGAGAAGCTCTAAATGTGATAGAAGGAAATGAAAGACTTATAGTATGTGGAGACTTGAATGGATGGGTGGGTACCGCTCGCAATGGTTTTGAGTCGGTACTCGGGAAGTATGGGGATAAAAGGGTGAACGACGCTGGCAAGCTAATACTGGCATATTGTAAGGAGAAGGATTTGTTTGTGGCGAACACAATGTTCAACCACAAACAAATTCATATGTATACGAGGAGATGTAAGTCAAAGAGAAGCATGATAGATCTATTCCTAATGGATAGTCGGCTCCGTAAACAGGTGATGGACACGAGGGTTTATCGAGGCGCTGAGCTGGGATCAGACCACTACCTAGTCATAACTAGGATTAGGGGTCTGTTCGCGGGTTGGCGTCATCGTACCGAGTGTCCTGAACCTGGGCCGACTTATAGCATCAAAAGCTGGAAGCTGCAGGATGCATCCATTAGGGATAAATATATTGAAAGGGTAGCCGAAAAGCTTGGCGACGTCAATGTAAGCAGTGAGAATGTGGAAAGTGTATGGCAGAACCTTAGGGACAGTATGATAAATGCCGCTGTGGAAGTGTGTGGAGAAACGAAAAGAGGCAGTAGTAATAAGCGTGATGCATGGTGGAATGAGGAAGTGAAAGAAGCAGTTCGAATGAAGAAGAAAGCATGGCTAGACTACTTAGCCTCGCGGAATGATTTTAATATGAAAGAGAGATACAAGCTGCAGAAAGTTAACACGAAGGCACTGATAGAAGAAGCTCGTGAAAGGTGCAGAATGAAAGCGGATGAAAGGTTGTCGTCCAATTTCCGGGATAATGCCAAGCTCTTCTGGAAAGAGGTAGGCAAGACCCGGAGTTGTTCGGCAATCTGCAGTATGAATAAAGTGCTTAGTGTTAACAATGACGTCCTAACAGACCAAAGTGACGTCCTGCAGAGATGGAGTGAATATTATGGAAAGATGTATGCAAGAAAAGACAGAGATGCCACATCGGGAAGTGGAGCTCACTTCGATGCTCCGGATCCCGATGTCATTGAAGTCATTAGTATGAAAGAAATAGAACAAGCGATAAGAAGTATGAAATGTGGTAAGGTTGCGGGAAAAGACAGAGTTACTGCTGAGATGATCAAGTACGGTGGGTCGCGTGTCTGGGACACACTTTGTCTGTTATGCAACTTGTGCTGGCGGACGGGTGAGGTCCCAGATGACTGGCGAGTAGCAGTTGTAGTACCTCTTTACAAAGGGAAAGGCTCGCGCCTAAACTGCTCCAGCTACAGGGCGATCAGCTTGGTCAGCTTAGCTAGTAAGGTGTATGCAAAGGTTATAACGGCACGAATGCAAGAAAAGTCTGAAAGGTATTTATGGGAGGCTCAATGCGGATTCCGACGTGGAAGAGGTTGCATGGATCAAGTGTTTTCTCTCCGCATGATCGCGGAAAAGTTTCTGGCTCTTAGCCAGAAGGTTTTCTGCGCTTTTGTGGATCTAGAGAAAGCATTTGATAACGTTGTGAGAGAAACGCTGTGGGACTTGCTGCCAGGATATGGTGTGGACGGCTCGCTACTGCGGGCAATACAGTCGCTTTATAGGGACTGTAAGGCTTGCGTGCGAGTAGGGGGGATGTGTCACCTCTTTTTGATGTCTGTACAGGCGTCAAACAGGGATGTGTCATGTCCGCCTGGCTGTTCATAGTGTATCTGGACAGTTGCCTGCAGAAGTTGAAAGATTTTAATATGGGTGTGAATTTGGGTGACTTTACAGTAAACTGTCTGCTGTACGCTGATGATGCGGTGCTCATGGCCTCATCAAAAGCCGACCTACAGGCAATTAGTCACTAATATGAAAGAGGGGTGTGAAAGTAAGGGTCTCCGCATGAATGCAAGTAAAACTAAGGTTCTAGTATTTGAAAGAGGTGACGTAAGAACTAAATGCGAGATTAGGGTAAACCAGGAACGTCTAGAGCAAGTGAATGAAATTGTGTATTTAGGAAGTATGTTTAGCGCGGATGGAAGATGTGATTCGGATGTAGAACGGCGAGTAGCTGCCGGAAACAAAGTTAACGGTGCTTTGTCCCAGTTAGTAAAGCGACAAAGCATCGTAAAAGAAGCACGAATGGCGATTCATAACGCAGTGCTAGTGCCAACTTTGCTTTACGGTAGTGAAACCTGGGTATGTCAGCAGATGCATGAAAGTAAATTGAATGCTGTGGAGATGCGATCACTTCGAAAATTGTGCGGCGTTACCTTGGCCGACCGAATACGTAACGAAGTGATACGCAATATGGCAGGTTTGAATGAAAGTGTCAGCGTTAAGCTGGAAAAGGGCGTGCTCCGTTGGTTTGGACACGTCCAACGAATGAGTGAGGAACGATTGACGAAGAATATATATTGTTCAAAAGTAGAGGGTAGAAGGAGTCAGGGAAGGCCGAGACTTACATATGAAGACCACGTGAGCAGATTGCTCAAAAACGGAAAGGTCAAAAGTACTCGGATACCCAGACGTGCGTGTATGAAGCGATTGATGAATCTCGAAGAAGCGAAAGAAGTATGCATGGATCGCGAAGCCTGGCGATCTGTCCTCTCTGACTACCCCGTCAGGGATACAGCGTGAAGATAGTTAGTTAGTTAGTTTGGTGTGGTAAATATATCATTTTTAGGGTTCCGTACCTCAAAAGAAAAAAAAAGGAACCCTTATAGGCATTTTCTTATCCATCCGTCTGTCTGTCTCTCTGTCTGTCAAGACCCTTTTTCACAAGACCGCGTGGAGGTATCAAGCTGAAATTTATATCAAATACCTAAGTCTATTGTTTCTTGGAGCTGTGAAAAAATCAAACTGCTAAACCAACGCAATCAAAGGATACAGTCATATATGCCCCCTAATTTTTGACACTCGGAAGGGAATTAAAACCTACAGGGTAACCTACCTCCCGTAAACTCAGTATCTTAAAATTTTGTACGAAGCTCCGTTTTATAACACACGCTTTTATCCCCGAAGGGGTAGTTAGAGGCATACTATACGCCCACATTTCACCGTATGCATTTACGCCAGGGGCCATGAGCGCTACTTGTATGATATCTCAAACAATTCGGATATCTAGCTTTGTCGATGTTGGTGTCTTATTATATTTTTCTTTTCATTGTTTAAAACTTTGTATTTTTCGGTTCGATTCTATAATACGCACGTGTCGTCTCTAATGGGACCAACTTAAAATCTAACTGCTTACGCTGGGTTAGCATTATGCTGAGATGGCGACCATATCAGGCGCACACAGGTGTATGAAATTGTATACCTTAACAAGTACTTTTTCCATTATTTTCACCTGTGTGTGCCATGAATAAAGATGTTCTTTCTTTCTTCTTTAATATTTAAAATGTCACCAGCCGTATCGTGTCCGTTCGCGATATAGAGAATGATCCTCTTATAACGGAGACAACGGTCCAGCAGAGAGTCTGTCGATTCCATGACGAGAATGAAGGAGGACTCTACCCTCGGTATTCATACAGCGCATGTACAGTACTCTGTCGAAAGCAAGCGCAGTTGAGAATGTGCAAGTGCAACGACCATTTTATGCTAAACACTAGTAAGTAGCGAAAATTCTAAAATAGATCATTAGAAACAGATTTTGCGATGTAATATGTGTGTGTGTGTGTATAATAGTGCGAGTGTGTGTGTGGCAATTAAAAAAATGCACGCTATACGTATCTCTTCATCAACTTATAACATCTGCTTTTTTCGTCGATGTTCAATAGCCACTGCTAGAATTAAAGATAGTAAAATAAATCTTGCCATCTTACGAATCTTGCTCTGTTTTGTATACTACCTCATTTACACGAGCCGTAAGACGCGAGTGTAAACACAGTATTATGGCACATTTTTTTCGAGTTCTCGATTACGATACAGCAACGTGAAGATAAATTATTCTGCTAATAGTGATAATTTGCATGAACTAACTAACTATCTTCACGCTGTATCCCTGACGGGGTAGTCAGAGAGGACAGATCGCCAGGCTTCGCGATCCATGCATACTTCTTTCGCTTCTTCAAGATTCATCAATCGCTTACACATAATCGCTTACGCATACACGCACGTCTGGGTATCCGAGTTCTTTTGACCTTTCCGTTTTTGAGCAATCTGCTAACGTGTCTTCATATGTTAGTCTCAACCTACCCTGACTTCTTCTACCCTCTACTTTCGCACAATATATATTCTTCGTCAATCGTTCCTCACTCATTCGTTGGACGTGTCCAAACCAACGGAGCACGCCCTTTTTCAGCTTAACGCTGACACTTTCATTCAAACCTGCCATATTGCGTATGACTTCGTTACGTATTCGGTTGGCCAAAGCAACGCCGCACAATTTTCGAAGTGATCGCATCTCCACAGCATTCAATTTACTTTCATGCATCCGCTGACATAGCCAGGTTTCGCTACCGTAAAGCAAAGTTGGCACTAGCACTGCGTTATGAATCGCTAGTCGTGCTTCTTTTACGATGCTTTGTCGCTTTACTAATTGGGACAAAGCACCGTTAACTCTGTTTCCGGCAGCTACTCGCCGTTCTACATCCGAATCACATCTTCCATCCGCGCTAAACATACTCCCTAAATACACAATGAAGACGGTAAAAATTTTAAAATACACCTAATAATTACACTTTATAAAGTAGATATTTCATAATGTACCTACTACGAGTAAATAACGACGATTCAAATGATTACCACAGGAACCTGTATCGGATATAAAAAAAAAATATCTAAATTGGTGGTACCGTTTGACCGAGTAAATGTAACAAACATACACACTTACAAACTTTAACCTATCTAATATTAAGTACTTCGGGAAATTATTTTGATCTGTTCCCTGCTCTGTCTCTTAGCAAACAGATCGAAAAAAAAAGGTTTAATCTGTCCTCCTGTTAGCAACGATGGGACGACGGATATTTTTGTACTTTTAGTTGCGTAAGAATACGAAGCGCAGAGGCGTCGCGATTTCGCACTTTCTATGCCACGGACATTTTTCGGTCAAGTCCAAAATTGTAATTTAATGTGATATTTATCATAATTTTAAAACTAAGTAGGTTACACTATTTATAAGAAATTGTGTAACATATATAAAATTAACAAAAGTAGTATCATTTCTTTTTATATGTATATTAATATATTAGTTAAGATAGCCGATACCCTGGATTAACACTTAACATATATGCTACTTTCTATCCCAGCAACAATTTCAAAGGATAAACGGGTACAGGAAAATGTGTCTACGCGTCGGCGGTCGGCACGCGGGCAACAGCTAGTTAAATATTAAATATCATATCATTCAAATGAGGATCTGAAAACATACGTAAATACAATAAATTTAGTTTACCTTATTGTAGCGGAAGACGAAAAATGCAACATAACGGGAATGGACTGTCTTAATTCGCTATCGAAATATCTGACTGCACTGAAGCCAGCGTGGTCGGACCGGCCAGGGCTCAGCTGCAGTTGTCTGCCTTCTTGTGACGAGAGCGAGATCACCGTCATCAGCGATGTTAATAAGAAGTAAGAGAGTCTTTTTAGGTGTAAGGGTCATCTCCTGGGACCAAGCGACATCATCTGAAAGCGGTGACCAACCTGCTGACCAACAAATTAGGCAATAAAGATAAATAAATAGTTTATTTAAATAGGTAGGTAGTAACATTGCATACAAAGTAACCTTACATATTTAAAACAATAAAAGAAAACAAGTACAACATTAAAATAAGTCATATTACTCCCTTTCCTAAACTAGGCAGAAAGAAGTTCTGTCGGTAAAATTTTCTAGTTGTGGATGCAAGGACGCAGGCACCCTTATGGGGTCTGGAGGTCAGACGGTATTTGCTGCTAGGGCTGTCACAAATAAAAGGTCGAAACGTATATAGCTGCTCCTAGCAGCCAATAAAAGCCAGGCTCTAAATACAGGTAGGGCTTGGAAGCAACTGGGATTAGGTCTCGGGACTTTGTCACCCTAAAGTCGATTTTTAGGTCCACCTCTCAGATTGTGACCACGAAACGGCTGACTGTCTGTTACTATATATAAATGGAACTTTCATCATAATTGACTTTTAATTTCCACACTCCGAAAAACTCACATGAACTTCGCCATACTTTCAGAACGCGTGGAAATCATCACTGGTGTCATGCCAGACTTGATTTTATTAAAACCACACGAATCTGTCCCTGCTCTCTAAAACCGGGTGCCCTGGATAAGCCTTGGAAGGATAACCCCAGGGTTTCTAGCAGACTTTGACTACTACCTCGGTGTTGTCTCTGTGTTTTTTTGTCTCTGTGATTTGATCCCGCTTCTTGATTTATTTCTGTAAGAAAGGCCCACTCGCCATCCCCACGCTTCCGGTCTCATCTAGAACCCTGACTAAACAGAGACGTGACTTAGCTAAAAGGCTAGTCCCAGCAAGCTTAGTTTTTCTACTAGGGGTAGATCTAGTAGGAATCTTGTAACTCCAGCCTTTCCTATCAGTTTCAATGTGAGGTTTGTTAGAGCCAAAAATTCTTTAATTTTAATTACTCTTTCAGATTGAAAGGAAAAGAAAACTCGAAAAAGGCGGAGGTTGAAATAGTATTAGCATATTTACCGGCTGAAAGATTTAAAAGAAATGTTGTCAGGAGTCGTTTGGATTTAGTAGGTAAATATATTATACTTATGTAACATTCTTGATTAAATTTCTGTTTATAAATTATTTAGTTTCTACAACTATATAATCTTTTCTTAGTTTCAGTAGGAGGAACTACAGGTCTATTTGTGGGTGCCAGTTTACTTAGTTTTGTGGAACTATTTTTCTTTTTCACGGTTCGTCTAGTAAACAACCTTTGGATGAAACCACAAGAAAACAGAATCAAACTAGATAGAAGGCACGACTACTCTGATAACAAATATCTTGAAGAAATTGAGCTTAATAACTGGAGGAAGATGTACTTCAATGGCCATAGGCGTATCCGTCAACCAGAGTAGTATATCTAATAAACCGTGACTCGAATACTAATGGTTTTAGTCAAGTTTCTTTTCATCTTAGTGTATTCCCAATAGCTTCCAACCCAACCTGTGTCTGGGGTTAATATTATGTGACTGCAAGGAGCATCTATCGTTTGGCTTATGTTTTTCTACATGGTTAGGAGCGACTTCCCTATGACCTCGCAAACCCCGTTAGTCAGCAGTGCACCGCTAGCATAGGTTAGGCTACTTGGGCCCCAGAGAGCCCTGGCCCTGTTACACATACACGAATGGAAAAAAAAGAAAAAATTATAACTAGGTATATAAACTACATAAATATATATTTTAAGTGAATAAAGACAATTTGGTTAAGAACGGACTTGAACCCGGGGCCTTGGTCAGAACAACGCTTTGACTACTGAGCTACAGAACCGCACCATTACAAGCTGAAATTCTTCATCATATTGAAAATGCCTTTTAAGAGCAAGACTGTTTTGTAGCCTAGTTCAGTGGTTGCTCTCTAGGGAGCAGAGTCGTTATCAAATGTGAATGAAACGGGCAGACTTGTAATGAAGGTTCGAAGCATGTTATGGCCAGTGGCCACAGATAGTAAACTGAAAAGAAATATTCTCAATAAGATGTAATAGCTCGTGTGGCAATATAGTTGAAGACAGAAACTAAGCCATCATTACTGAATATAGTCTGGTAATTCAAGGTCAATTATAACAAGTGAAAAGTTATACAGTGGCGTTAAAGTACCTTTCTCTACAGATTAAAGAGCGTTTAGAATGTGCACTATCGAGCAATTTTTACTAAATAAGTAGATCAGATTGGTACGAGTATCTAACCCGATTCTTCTTTAGTGTACTAAAGAACATCAATCAAAATCGACACACTTTACACCTGTATCATGTATAGCTGCTTATTTACCCACAATGGTCCTTAAATTACCAAACTACATTCGGTAATGATGAAATACATGGTTTCTGTCTTTAACTCTATTGCCACACCAGCTATAACATCTCATTGACAATTATTTTTTAGTTTACTATCTGTGGCCACCGCCCATAACATGCTTTGAACCTTTATAATAATTAATCCCATTTTGTAGTTAGCATATTTTACAATAGTTTAAATGTCGTTGGAGGTGGTCCAATATCGTTCTTCTACTCGTACATAAGGTGGGCGTGGACTGTCTGCAGTCGGGGTCCCATTTCATATTAGATTAAAATTCTCAAAGGGCCTCTGCGTGTTGGACCAGTCTGTCCCCATGTACGCCTACCAAAAGCCAGGGTATATTCGAAAGAAAAAAAAGAAGATACCCGTGAAAAGAAGAAACATAATTAATAATAATTCCCAGTAATAATTTCTTGATAATTATAATTTATTTGTCAACTACTATTACAGAAATCCGTTTTAATTTCTTATAAGTAGGCTATGTCGTAAATAGAAACATCCTCAAATTGTTAGAAATATTTTTGGTCCCGCTAATATATTATTTGGCATTGTTGGAAGCGACTAGTGAGTGCCGTATGATCTCTTAACCCCATGAAGGCGCTTACACCATCACGTCGTCACGCCTTTATACCCGAAGAGAAGCAGTGGCATACTACAAGGCATCCCTCTTCACCGTAAGCATTGTTGTGCTACCCAAATAAACTGAAAAGAAACCCGAAAAATAAAGTGTGGCACTTAGGGACTGCCGCGGTAAAGCTAATGCATAGCATTATTCGTTATTGATGGTAAAAAAAAAACTAAATTTATTAATAATTTATTTATTTAGACGCGTTGGGGGTCTGCTATATATACCTATATGCATATATGCACACACACTATACCGCGCTAAAAGAAGTTTTCACTTCAAAAATTGACCGGGATCGACGTTAATGATGATGATGATGATGAAAAATAAATTTACACTGAAAGAGTCCTAATTGATTACACAGCATTATTTAATAAGACCTGTAGATGACCAGAATCAACGTTAGATGATGATGATGATTATGGTCGCAAGTCCAGACATTTAATCTCATCTATAAATATGCGTACCGCGCTAAAATAAGTTTTCACTTCAAAAATTGACCGGGATCGACGTTAATGATGATGATGATGAAAAAAAATCTACACCGAAAGAGTCTTAATTGATTACACAATATTATTAAATAAGACGTGTAGATGACCGGGATCAACATTAGATGATGATGATAATGATTATAGTCGCAAGTCCAGAGATTTTATCTCATCTAAAAATATGCGTACCGCGCTAAAATAATTTTCACTTCAAAAATTGACCGGGATCGACGTTAATGATGATGATGATATTGAAAATCCGTGCGAGCTTCGTACAGTCGTATTATATACATACACGTTAAGCCAACGCTCGGCCGTGCTCGGTGAAGTTTGTGTGAGCTCGGGTGTTAGGTTTTTTTCGTTACGGAATTTCTTGATTAGGACGCCGCGCTCAAAGCCCACCACAAAAACTATGCAATAGCTTAAAAAAAAATTAAACATTCTACAATCCTTAGTAAAATCCTAGGGATTACGGTAGATGCATTATTATCGGGCGATAATATCGGATGCGATATTTTTATAGATTTTAGAACATTATGTATTAGGACGACGGCTACGAAGTCACACTGCTGCGATATTGTCGATATGAGTTTGTAGAACATTTATTTTGTATTTGGACGCATGTGATCCCTTTAATATAAATATTTAATACTTATATTAAACTTAAAAAATATAAATAGGTAATTAATACCAACATCAAGGTGGTAGCGTGAGGAATCTGTGATTTAGTGTGAACGAATACCAAATAGAATTATCAGACGAAGGAACCCTGACGTATCATCGCAATTACGCATCTGCTTTTATCGAACGATAATAACGCGCCTATGTGAAAAAGCCTTTAGCTTAGGTTACGTTACGTGTTACCAAAAAGCATTAGACGCAGTGTTGCAAACTACGCAAGTGGCAATTTGATGCGTATTTATAACTAACAGACAAGGTTTTCCGCGTCAAGTAGACCGTTTAGAGCGAAGCCTTACAAATTAGAGGACATTAGACAACATGTTGTGTCCACATGGTGTAATAAAATTGGACAGGAATAAAATGGTAAATGTTAACAAGAGGCTGCAAAGTGGCCGTACCCAGATATACAGGCCCCATATCGACCTCATTTAAAAACTGGGTTTTTCTGCTCACTGTTTGACGAAGCGTGGTAGTGCCGATGATGAGGTTTGGATTTATTTTTATCTCGCCTTATGCCTGAAGGAGTGACTGAGGAATATTATATACCGTGTGCATTCCTGTCCCACTTAATAGGTAGTGAGCCCATTGCAGTTGTAAACCTTTAGGTTGTACAGGACCCTACGGGAGATAAATGAAAGTAGTAGTTAGAATTAATACAGTATATTTCCCAATAGGGCCCAAAAGTAGTCAAATCAGGGTCGCAGGTGTCGAATATCGTTAGGCAACCGTAAGGTGGACTGTGCTGCGAGAGGCCGCAGATTCTGAACTTATCTGAGGGAGGGCCAGGTGATCTTCCACGGGTCAGATATTGTTCCTCTCGCAGTCGTAGTAGGTTCTCCGGCTTGGCGACGGCTTCCACTCCCGGTCTAGGCGCAACCAGAAGAAGCCTCGGAGCAGCGCTCGGTCAACAGGTAGTAGGTATAGTGGTGGAACCATAAAGGTTCAACCGTAACAAAGGACCCTGGAAGACAGAAGCCTGGGGTAAGAACCTCAGCCGGAAACCTAAAAGGCTTCCAGCCTCTCCTCAGGCCCAGGTTGGCTGGAGAGGCGGGATGTCTTACATATAGGATGTAGGTGGTAGGTATATAGAATTAAATTTAATAAGGGTTGGTTGGCACACTTGTGAAAATTAAAGCTTTATACGTATTCCTACCCACTTTTTTTACAGCACTTTTTTTCTTTTACAGCAATTGTAATAGATTTAGCAATGATAAAAATAGCTATTAATTGCGGTAATACATACGCTGAAAAGGAAATAGGTAAGAACACTATAGATAGAATTACGATTTAAACACTCCTTCCTGTAGGAAACAAAAGTTAGTAAGGATGATTGATTATAATTAGGAACTTACCGGGATATTCCGGATCCAATATTTTTACAAATATTTTATAATGAATATAGTTTTAGGAAAGTACTTTAAAGAAGAGCAAATTGTATTTAATTTGCAATTACTTTATTTTATAATTCTATTTTTTTACTATTTTGTGGTAGTACACCGTAGCGTAATTGACAAATTAGGTTGTTCCCGAAACTTCCTGTCAACTGCTTATATATGGCCCAGGGGTGGGTCGAGACGCGGTACGGGCCTCGAAACTCCCACTCCATGCTTATACGGGAGTAACTTTAATGCCGCATCGGTCCAATAGATGGCGTTAGGCCACGCATCATTACACAGTGTAGAAATAGATAAACGCAGGTTGAGGCTACCTGCTGTTCACATTTTTTAAGTCGCCCATTAGGCCTTGCACTTGACTTAACGTCTACCATGTTACTGGCAACCGGACCAACAGCTTAACGTACTTTCCGAAGCACGGATACGCTCGCAAATGTAAATGTCACAAAAAGTGGTAACCCATCCGTGACCAGCCATAGCGAAAATTCCTTAACGCAGTGATCGTTTACAGAACACTGAGTCCGCCGGGCTACGAGCGCTTCAATTCAGTGAGGTGAACGTCAATATCTTTGCAAATATTTGACTATTTAGAAAACATGACCAACATAGAGTCCGTTTTTGGAATGAACTTTGTATGGTAAAATGAAAATTGTTGACCTCAGGCAGATGGAAGGACGTCGTGTGGCTTTAGTCGGTAGGAATCGGTATAGCATTCATGAGGATTTCCACACGTAAAAAAAACATGAAAAACGATAGAAGTAAAGTATTATAACGGGCTCTAACGTGAGCAATGATGCAACTAGAACTAACAATAAGAAACTTGACCTGTAAAACCATTGTTTAAGGACAGACTTGTAAAACACCCCTATTAATGGTCACCCCAACAGATATTGCGTATCGATCGCGAGCGAGACAACAAACAGGTAGAGATAGCTCTACACCGTTCAGTTTGCCGCATAATCATGAAAACGCGAACTTATTTACTAGGAAATTCGGAAAATTCAGCGATTTTCTAATGTTTTTCGATATTTAGACTACATTTAGTCAAGAGTTCTAATCAAGTTCAAATTTCAGTGAAAAGGTATGGTTCAAAAATGTAGTTGCATAGTAAATCCGTGTTGATATCTGGTTGAAAAAGATCTTCTGCACCATTGGATGGATGGACCATTGGATTATGGTAAGTCTTAACCTTAGAACTGAAATAGAATTTCTACAAGAGCTCCTTCCTTCATTTACTTATGCTATTATATATACTTCCTTTATTTAGCATTCATTACCTGGTTGACTCTAAAGTTGAAGACTGGAAGAAAATGCCTAGCATTAAGTCCACCTTTCTACAAATTTGTGCATAAAGATTTTAAATAAATAAATTTACTTACTTAAGTACTATACCCATTTATCTTCAAACAAAATAAATGGACTTTTATTATAATTATAAACAAAAATAATGAAATTTTTGCAGTTGCTTTATTCAATATAAGAAATAGTGTTATGTATACAAAGTTTTAAAAGAATTTTACGTTGTCATCATCTCTCTGAAATACTTTACGTAATTGGATAATTGGAACGTGGGAACTGGGAACATACAATTTGATAAGATTCTTAAGAAAATAACTGTCTATTCTCGCATAATGTTGACATCTAAAAACGCGTCAGTGTTTCAGCCAAATATTTGGCAAATTATTTGGATAATGTTTTATTTTATTGACTCTTTTATATTGGAACTATTTAAAATATAAATAACAATTACTGATCCATAAAATAGGTAACTACTAATTCAACTGTACTTACCTACCTGCTATCGAACCTTGAAAGTCAACGGTTAACGATATGACCTACATTGGATCTCTATGTCTGAATTTCATTATTTTAGGCGATCTGTCCTCTCTGACTACCTCGTCAGAGATACAGCGTGAAGATAGTTAGTTAATCTGATAATTCAAATTTATTTTATCGAAAGTTTGTAGTTCTCTTTCAAATAAAAATATTATGGCACATTTTATTACAAATATGATATGGATGGATACGGAAAATGTTCAACATGAACCTTGATTCACGGAACATATGCTGAAAGATGACTCAGATTTCTGAAATTGAATCATTAGATGCAGTGTCTAAATGGGAATTTACATTAGGATAAAATAAAACGACGCTCCTGCTCGGCTCGGCTTTTGTACTGAACTTGGCCCTGTATCCATTTCGATAACACATTTTATCAAATTAATGATGATTAATTATAGAAGTATTGCGATGTCGAGTGAAAGAAGCGAAAAGGGTAGGATGAGCGGTGCGCTAAGCATGTTTAGCGGGAGCGAAGCTTGTGGAGCGCGATGGACGCTTGGCGCTCTGCTCCTGGCGCCGCTTGCTGCAGCCAACTCCAGTTACTGCGCAGTGCTTGCTGTTATGCTTCAAGGACTCTTCATTACCATTGCCAGTAAGTCCTTTCAATACAAGGTTACGGATTCTATGCCCACCAGACATAGTCCCAGGAGGCCGAGTGTACTATTGACAAGCCGTAGAATAGAACCATTATTGCTGTTTTTAGCTGTCAAAATGTTAGTAGACTATCAAAGATACTAGCGGCCACTGGCGCGGTACGTGATAGATAGTGTTTTTGCTTTTAAAATTTAATCAGGTATACAATAATCAGGTATACAATGTTTTATATTAAAACTTAAGAAGTTACTGTGTACATATTCCTTCAAATGATCCACTGGACATTTGTTCAGAAACAAAAAAATGTTTCAGTTGATCTTAAACTCGGACTAGATTATTTTTTAATTAACTACACGGTTCTTATAAAACTGACTAATAAAGAGGCTGAATTTAAAACTTACCTCTTTTCCTGTTCCAGCATTCACATGCAAAGATCTAAAAAAACTAGCAGAGATACTTCCACCTCCGAAAACAGCACGAGGTCGCCGAGAAAGGAATTTACGCTCCTTCGCCGATTTCATGGCAATGTGGATGAGTTTCCTATCACATTTAGTGGCTGTTGCAATATGTGCTAGAATATTGAGTACAACAGCAGATCATGTAACTGCTGGTCGGACCAGAAGATGGTTGTTTGGTTACGAAACTCGAGCACTGGGCGAGCCGTGGCCTGACGTGCTGGGAGTGACCGTAGTGATGGTCGTTTGCGCCATGTTTATGTGTGGACTAGAGGTGAATGTAATTCATTTTAGTTACAGTATGTTTACTACCTGACAATGTTATGTAATTTGTTATCTGTACACATTTTGATGACTGATTGTAATTAATACTTGTAGATACTTATGTAGTTTCGTAACATTGAATAATTCCTAACCTGTTCTCTCTACTATGAGTATATACTTTGGGTCATATAACATTAACTATGTACATTTTACCTTAAAGAGGAATTAAAAAGAATATAATTTGTCCACTTCCAGTCAATATTCTGTCGGTATCAAGCTCTATATGAAGTACCTAGCTAGGTAGGACCTAAATTGGATTGACCATGGAATGATTCTTTTTTCGTAGTAACTGGGACAACGTTCGGATGATGATGAAAATAACCTGACATACTGACATCAAGGAAATACATTACATTAATCTAATTATTATATACATTTCTTACAGGAAAGCATGATGTTTACCTTCATGTTGCTAATTCTGCTGTATATATTTAGCCAATTTTTTGCGATAATCGGCCTTATACACTTCGACATTGCTAATATTAATATGCCAATACCGATTACTGTATATGAGGTAATTATTTCGTAACCTATTTAGTCTAGTTTTCTGTTTTTTTTTCGTGTGGAAACCTCATGGAGGTTATGCCGGACTCATGCCGACTAAAACCTAGAACCACACGTTGAACTTCCAATGGCCTATGGCCGGGACTCTCAGGTGAGCCCTCGGAGGGATAGTCCCAGGGCTTTACCTATTGAGTCTTAAATAAGAATGTGCCCAACGTAGAAAAAAAAAATTACCTCCCCTTGCATCTAATGAAAATAAAAAAAAAAGGTCGCAAACAGGGCACTTTTGGAAGCAACTAGGGTGACGTCAAGATGAAGAAGAATGTCAATAGTTCAGTCTGGGGTTCTTTAAAAGGGGTCTTAGAAGGTTTTTGCAGAGGCAGCAGCCTTTCGGTGTTCGGAAAAGTCCATAGACTACGGTGACCACTTTCGATCAGGAGGCCCGATACGTGTCTGACAATTTTAAAAAAAGATATGTCATGACTAAAAAATGAAGTAAGCGGATCTCGGCCGTCGTGAGACGCAACTTGGACAGATGCTCGGAAGATGATGATGATGCCTAACCTCAACTAGCCCAAGATAAGTTAATATACCTCTTTTCTTGTCGATGACGAAGGCCAGATCCATCCATGTTTGAGAAATTTTCGATTATTAATCTTCTTCTCATCTTAGCATAAAGTTTAAGTTACACCTAATAAAAGCAAACTCCGCGCTTTTCATTTTAGTATTGTTACAAACTACCGACAACATTGAGTACCTAAAGTGTAGGAGGTCTCCTGTCATTAGTCACTAGGTCCAACTGCTTGCAGACGATGGCTTGAACCTCAAAGATCTTGGTGAAGATTTTGTTCTTCGGCATTGTTAGAAGTGAAGCGACTGCCGTATGACCTCTCAATCCCGTAAGCCTGCGGCATTACCTCGTCCGTTGATCAGCAAGTGTACGGTTCACCCATACAATATTACGAGTCAGTAAATATCATACAAAGTTCGGTCGCTTAGCGAGCCGTGAAAGCAGTCCGTGTTCCGTGGTATTCTATGTACTGAGTGTGTGAACAAGCATATAGCAATTATATCAGTTTTTAACTAGCAATTGACTATCATTTATTTATGTGACGGAACTACAAAATCCCCCACATAATTTTTGGTCCTAGGAGCCGGATTTGTTGAAAGTGAAAGGAGTTGAGGTCACTTTAGCCTCGGAGATCATTTCAACTGCTAATGGTAAAGAAATAATGTATCTTTTGTATGCATATGGACCTACCCTTATGTCAGTATTATTCATTTTCAGATTTTCGTCGCAGGTGCTCCTATCTCATACGCATTCAATGTAGCGATACCTAAAAGCAATGGAAACTTGAAGAAAAACTTATTTCTCATGATCGGACTACCTACGGTTGTACTATCGGGCTTGTGTTTTCTCTACACAAACATGTTGAAAGGGTTAGTATTGTCTTTAACGCATGTTAGACAACCTATTGGTTATGTCAACTTATTCTACGAGTAGGCTTTTTATTATCTTGATAAAATTTTATGTGAAGTCCATAGGATTTTAACCCGTTAACAGCATACGCACTCTTACCGACTAAAATCACACGAAGATCCTCTCGTATGCCTTGTGTACTTTTCCAATTGTCCGCTTTACCCGGAGGCTGGAACAGTTTGATTTGATCTACCATAAACTTACAGTCAAAAAGACAGAAATGCTTTCCCATTTTTTCTTATCAGTCACACTTTTTATCCCCGAAGGGGTAGGCAAAGACATTTTTGACGTGACGCATTTTTGTCCCACGTAACAAGTGGTGAGACCATTGCCATGTTGAAATGGATAGGCGCAGTTTGTAGCGACCTGCTATTGAAATCTGTCAAGCCGCCTTTAATTTGGCTTTACGACTGCCATATTATTGAGAAACTCAACCAATAACGACTTGTGTCTTCCGAAATGCTCGTTAATAAAAATACCGCAATGCGGTCACCCATATAAGTCAATCCAATCAGTCTAGAGCAGTTTGCTGCAGCTTAATGTAGGCCTCTATACATTTTCAACATATTGGGAGGTGATACGTGTAAGGTTTTCTTTCGAGTTTTGCTTCTTTTCGCCGTACGAGGTCACAGCGAAAAGAAGCAAATCCCGTCAATCAACATTTATTTACTCAAGTTTAGTCAGTCACTTGGTGATACTCTTAAAATGACGATTACAATTACAGTGAAGAATTTCAGCTCTGGTAGTTCAGTGGTTAGAGCATTGTCTTGGTTAGTCAAAGGGATTAAAGTTCCGACACGAGATGTCTTTTCATTTAAAAAAAATGCTCAAGTTTACCTTCGTACAAAATGTTTCAACATTTACCACCTGCAATAAAAAATATATGAAATTTCTGTAGTTCTGCTTACCTACTCATTATTTCATTTAAAATCACAGAAACAGTATTGACGCAGCTCTACCAGTCACCACGTTGCTAGAAGCAAGATCAGCTGGTTGGGTTTGTCCGCTCCTCGCTGCGGTCACAGTCTCAGGTGTCTGTTTAGCCCTCACAGAACTCTGCCCTCTACTCTTTACGGTTTTGGTAGCACTTGCTTCACCCGAATGGAAAGTACTCACGAGATCAATGACTTATGAAAGTTCAACTACTGGAAGCCCCGTTTTAGCCGTCTTTACTGCTGGTAAGTAATCAATTTCAGTAGATATTTATAATAAACTAGTTGGAATTCTGCCCGCGTGGTGGTGTGGTCTTTCCCGTACCTGCTTCCCATTGATACTTGTGGAAAAGTAGCCTACTTATACGTGAATCCAGAGTGTCACCTATCTATATGCCAAGTTTCTGATAAATTTGTTAAGAAGTTAGAGAGTGATTAAGTAACAAACTATTTATTAAGAATTAAGTTTAACTGCGAACTTCTACAAAATTAGAAATTATCGTCGGTATAAATTATGAGTATTACGCCCGCGGCTTCCTTAAATAAGTATTCCTGTTGACATTTCCTACTGTAACTTGATCCCAGGCTAAAAAGTAGCCTATGTGTTATCCTGATGTTGATGTGTAACCTAAGTATATTATTGTTATATTTCAGCAATATCCATTGTTTGCGTGAAAGAGTAACAAAGCTACATCCAAACCTGGACTTGGTTTACTTTTATGGGCTGTGAGTTGCGGCTATGATTTGACTTTACATTTTCGCTACTGTTGACACCTACTTTTGTCAGAACTTTCCCCAACCCCGTAAGGGCGCTGTCTCGTCCGTTGAGCAGCAGGTCCACCGCTTGCGAGGTCGCTAAGATAGTATACTAAGTAGTACCTGTGGGAAACGGTATACGGAAAACCTTCCCGTGAGCTAAGCCACGGGTGTCAACTAGTGTATGATAATTTGTAATACCCAAGATAACCATGTTATCTTTGATTGCAGGGAGTTTAGCAGCTATACTCGCGTTTGCTTGTCCATTATCGCATATGATCACTCTCATGAATGCCAGCCACTTGCTCGGCTTAACTATTCAGGCGTTTCATTTCATAATAATGCGATGTGTGCCTACACTCGAACAAAAAGAGGCTGGAGGTAAGTTTTATCTTGCGTCGTACCTAATACCTATTCTAGTCACGCCGTTTTCTTTAAAGGGTTAGGCGGAGGCATATTACCTCATTTCACTAGTTTTTTTTTTTATACCTCTTAGGTGGCAGACATGCATACGGCCCACCTAATGGAAAGTGGTCACCGTAGCCTATGGACGTTTGCAACACCAGAGGTGCAGCACTCGCGCTGCCGACCCTTTAAAAACCTTCTAAGACCCCTTTTGAAGAACCCCATACCGTAGACGTTTGGGAAAACCCAGGCAGGAAGCCCATTCCACAACCTAAGCGTACGCGAAATAAAGCCTCTATCGGACCTAACCGTATGTGAGCGCTCTGGACGCAAAGTGTGCGGGTAAACACCCTGTCTATGGCGAGCGGTGCGATGATAGAAGGTAGCCGTGGGCATCATGTCAAACAATTCTTCAGAGCACAGACCGTTGTACAGGCGATAAAACACACATAAGGTCTCTCCTATCACGAAGGGGTTCAACACCGCCTGCTAGTAGAGGATCGTTGACAATTCTCATAGCACGCCCTACTACCGGGTCAAAAGGTCGAAGCTGGTATTCAGGTGCACCAGCCCAAAGGTGACAGCAGTACTCCATGTGTGGCCGCACTTGCGACTTATAGAGGAGCAGTGTTTGCTCCGCAGTAAAGTACTGCCGCGCCCTGTTGAGCACGCCGAGCTATTTGGACGCCAGCTTCGCCTTGTCCTCCAAATGACTACGGTATTGGACGTCACTAGAAATCTCAACACCAAGGATCCCAATATTAGTGGAGATGGAGAGCGGTGTACCCTGGAATTGTGGCGCTACAGTAAATGGGGCTTTTTTAGCGGTGAATGCACAAACTTGAGTCTTGGTAGGGTTAAATTGGACAAGATTTTGTCTACCCCAATCGGACACTCTTGCAAGAGTAGCCTCAATATCAGACACAAGTTGTTCACAGTTATATTTTGTGCCACGTAATAGGCAGTAAGTCTATTGCCGTGTTCAAACATACAGGGGCAGACAGGACTTATTCCCTGATGCGACCTACTTGCAAAGCACCTACTTGTTCGTAAATGTAAATGCCATAAACTTTTACTCATCTCTGGACTGACCGTAGCGTAAGTTGCTTAACCGCAGCCATCGTTAACAGAATTTGCAAATCCTTTTTTTGAATTTGGGGTTATTTGGTTGCTAAGAGCAGTTATCGTTTTGTTTTTGATCACCGTCTGGCCCAACTCCATGAGGTGACCTGCATGGTAGCCTCGACCTTTTTTTTCTTATTGGGACTAATCCCACCCACATTCCCATTACTGTGCCTCCTGTAGACCAGGATCTACAGCAATGACCAAAACACCAGAAAAGTTACACCGAGAAGTTGGCATGTCTTGGAACCCGCAACGAAATTAATCAGAAGATAATGTGAGGAAGTAAGAAAAGAACGTAATGCCTCTTCTCTCCTTTGCAAAGCGGGAGACCTGGAAAGCAACTAGATGTAAATCCTATAGAAATAAGGAAGCACCACGGTAATAGTATATTACGGGTCCTATGTGAGCTATGTTTGATTCCAGTAATATGTATGGCAGAAACGTTTAAAACACGAAAATTCACCCTCGATGCCACGAGATCCGCATAGTAAACTACTCCCGACGTTACTTGTAAACAATTAGGCACATTATATCGCTCATTTTGTCAAATCATTTTGCCAAAACACTCCCAAAGTATATGATGGGCGGTCTGATCATATTTGGCGTCAGCAGTTGAACACTGACAGAACGATGACTCAACCAGCTTAAACGAATGTAATTTGCTCCTAAAGTTACCATGTCCCGTAAGAAATTGAGCAACACAGTGATCAACCTCCAGCCAGGACATTCCCAGGCGTTCACGAACGTCTGGGAAAAACTGGTAGAGGTGGCGCCCTTTGATGGAAGTGTTCACGCAGCTGCCATTCGTCTAAAGTTGATAACAAAAACCTATCATCCATGCCATCCTTAGCCGAATAGTATAAAGCCGCGCGTCTCTGAATTTCGAGGTCAACCGGGAGGACCCCTGCCATCACCGGCAGAGCCTCCGTGCTAACCGTCCTGTAGGCCTTGCATAAAAATATCAATGCAGCTTTGCAGTAACTTTAAACGTGCAGCACCAATAGTAGCCTTATCTGCCCATACCGGCGCCCCGTAACACATACAGCCTAGATAAGTGGCCCCGTAAACGACCTTAAGTGTTTTGAACGAAAGTCCCCATGTAGCAGTAGATATTCTCGACAACGCATAAAAGCTATTTTTAGCCAGCTATTTTATGGTAGCCCCGACCGTTACTCACGTAAAGTCGCTTGGGCCCCGGGGCATCTTAGTGGGCCCTTACATCTTTGTACTACTACACCCCTATGTATCGAACCCAAACCAATATGTCTAAGAACTTATTAATATTACAGATATTGAGTACAAACGTTTGGGAAGAGACGTTGTAAAACAGCAATCACTTGCAAGCTCAAGTAAAAAACGGAGTCTTTGGTTCATTCCATCAGCTATACGTCATACCAAAACCCTCGACAGCATCAAATCCAAAGTAACGAAAGGTAACTTTTTTGTACTTACAGAGCGGTTCACGTTCACAAAGAAAGGAATGCAATGTCACTCGATATCTTAGACGCCTTTTTCTATTTAAATATTTTATACAACCAAGTATGTTAAACGGCGTCACCCTGTATACATACGATTACACCAGTTATTACAGACTAATGGGAGGCAACTATGCGATTTTCACCTACAGCCTGACGTAAACTTGGCACGCGGTATTATTGTTACAAACATCACTGTTAGGGCGTGAGCGAGACGGAGCCAAATTCATTCATTGCTCTGAGGTGTAGGTAACTAACTAACTAACTATCTTCACGGTATATCCCTGACGGGGTAGTCAGAGGACAGATCGCCAGGCTTCGCGATCCATACATACTTCTTTCGCTTCTTCGAGATTCATCAATCGCTTCATACACGCACGTCTGGGTATCCGAGTACTTTTGACCTTTTCGTTTTTGAGCAATCTGCTCATGTGGTCTTCATATGTAAGTCTCGGCCTACCCTGACTCCTTCTACCCTCTACTTTTGAACAATATATATTCTTCGTCAATCGTTCCTCACTCATTCGTTGGACGTGTCCAAACCAACGGAGCACGCCCTTTTCCAGCTTTACGCTGACACTTTCATTCAAACCTGCCATATTGCGTATCACTTCGTCACGTATTCGGTCGGCCAAGGTAACGCCGCACAATTTTCGAAGTGATCGCATCTCCACAGCATTCAATTTACTTTCATGCATCTGCTGACATACCCAGGTTTCACTACCGTAAAGCAAAGTTGGCACTAGCACTGCGTTATGAATCGCCATGCGTGCTTATTTTACGATGCTTTGTCGCTTTACTAACTGGGACAAAGCACCGTTAACTTTGTTTCCGGCAGCTACTCGCCGTTCTACATCCGAATCACATCTTCCATCCGCGCTAAACATACTTCCTAAATACACAATATCATTCACTTGCTCTAGACGTTCCTGGTTAACCTAATCTCGCATTTAGTTCTTACGTCACCTCTTTCAAATACTAGAACCTTAGGTTTACTTGCATTCAAGCGAAGACCCTTACTTTCACACTCCTCTTTCATATTAGTGACTAATGCCTGAAGGTCGGCTTCTGATGAGGCCATGAGCACCGCATGATCAGCGTACAGCAGACAGTTTACTGTAAAGTCACCCAAATTCACACCCATATTAAAATCTTTCAACTTCTGCAGGCAACTGTCCAGATACACTATGAACAGCCAGGCGGACATGACACATCCCTGTTTGACGCCTGTACAGACATCAAAAAGAGGTGACACATCCCCCCTACTCGCACGCAAGCCTTACAGTCCCTATAAAGCGACTGTATTGCCCGCAGTAGCGAGCCGTCCACACCATATCCGGGCAGCAAGTCCCACAGCGTTTCTCTCACAACGTTATCAAATGCTTTCTCTAGATCCACAAAAGCGCAGAAAACCTTCTGGCTAACAGCCAGAAACTTTTCCGCGATCATGCGGAGAGAAAACACTTGATCCATGCAACCTCTTCCACGTCGGAATCCGCATTGAGCCTCCCATAAATACCTTTCAGACTTTTCTTGTATTCGTGCCGTTATAACCTTTGCATACACTTTACTAGCTAAGCTGACCAAGCTGATCACCCTGTAGCTGGAGCAGTTTAGGCGCGAGCCTTTCCCTTTGTAAATAGGTACTACAACTGCTACTCGCCAGTCATCCGGGACCTCACCCGTCCGCCAGCACAAGTTGCATAACAGACATAGTGTGTCCCAGACACGCGACCCACCGTACTTGATCATCTTAGCAGTAACTCTGTCTTTTCCCGCAGCCTTACCACATTTCATACTTCTTATCGCTTGTTCTATTTCTTTCATACTAATGACTTCAATGACATCGGGATCCGGAGCATCGAACTGAGCTCCACTTCCCGATGTGGCATCTCTGTCTTTTCTTGCATACATCTTTCCATAAAATTCACTCCATCTCTGCAGGACGTCAGTTTGGTCTGTTAGGACGTCATTGTTAACACTAAG
Organism: Thumatha senex; assembly: GCA_948477245.1. Taxonomy (NCBI): domain Eukaryota; kingdom Metazoa; phylum Arthropoda; class Insecta; order Lepidoptera; family Erebidae; genus Thumatha; species Thumatha senex. Next base: position 15,144,785 of record OX419735.1, read on the forward strand.
CACTTTATTCATACTGCAGATTGCCGAACAACTCCGGGTCTTGCCTACCTCTTTCCAGAAGAGCTTGGCATTATCCCGGAAATTGGACGACAACCTTTCATCCGCTTTCATTCTGCACCTTTCACGAGCTTCTTCTATCAGTGCCTTCGTGTTAACTTTCTGCAGCTTGTTTCTCTCTTTCATATTAAAAACATATCGCGAGGCTAAGTAGTCTAGCCATACTTTCTTCTTCATTCGAACTGCTTCTTTCACTTCCTCATTCCACCATGCATCACGCTTATTACTACTGCCTCTTTTCGTTTCTCCACACACTTCCACAGCGGCATTTATCATACTATCCCTAAGGTTCTGCCATACACTTTCCACATTCTCGCTGCTTACATTGCTTACATTGACGTCGCCAAGCCAAGGTGTAGGTACCTACAAATAATACATGAAATCAGGTAATGCTTGCTTTCGTATCGACAGAAACCGAAGACCGGGAGTGCCTCCTCCTCGATGAATACGCAGGATGTCCAACAGAAGAAATAGATCCTATGACTAGTAGCAGCAGTGGTCTGAGGGAAGCAGTCACAGTGGAAGTTGAGGATGTTGCCTCTGATGGAGAAGCTAGTGAGCCAGAGCTGTCGTCTGGTGATGATTCTACTGATATTGACGCAGTCGTAAAGGAATACAGAGACACAATACAAGTACCTAATGCTCATTACATTCTCTATTAGTTAGGGTCCGTTGGGGCTCTACTGATACCTTCGGAGCCCAAGTGAGTCTCACCTGCCATCGGTGCACCTGGTGAATAGCGGACTAAGTCATTGCGAAGATAAGGAACTGTGGAAACAAAGCATTCTGATCATCATGTTCCATTAAGGCCAATCATCCACCCAAAAAAAATAAACCTATTGCCCTCCATAATATAAAAGTTGGCAGTATTAGTGGCTTCGAACTGAGACTGGACTTACAGGACTTATCTACACCGGCAGACACGGCTGGCTGTAACTATAGTGCCCGTGAATGTAACCTACTTAACACGGGAATACCTATAGATAAATTTTGAATTGATTAATAATCCATCTTTAACAACTTCAGGTCGTGACTTCAGTTCCGGAGTCTACTGCACCATCTCCGCCATGTGTACGCGGAGCACGATGGTCGGCAATGGGAGCTGTGTTTCAAATCTTCGCTGATGCTTTCATTGCAGTAGCGTTTTGCAATAAAAGTCTTCGACTTCCCATGGCTGCTACTGGCATACCATGTAGGTATTTTTGTACAACATTAAGTATTTCGCAACTAGTGATTTCATGAGCATATTTCAACAAGATCAATACGAAATGAACAATACACATTACAACTATTACCTGATCTATAATGATCAAAATTGCCTACGGAAAAGTCCGTTCGCAAAACCCGCTAAAACGTGCAATCCTTTGATTGAATTATATTGTTTTCTTTTCAGTATGGTTCGTGGCAACGTTTTTATGCGCTTGGCAGCCAGCACACAACCTGGGCGTGAGGAAGGCCCAGAGCATACAAGGACCTCTAACTATGTTGATTGCGCTACTCTTTCTTACACCGTTGCTACTTGACTCTTGGCCAGCTATTACTCTTTTCGCATTAGCTGGTAAGTTAGCTTCTTAATTATTTTCTTAGTTCACAGCATCGTTATATTAAAATTCATCTATTTCTGACCAAATGGCATAACGTCCTAGAATATTTTCTTATTTGTGCAGACGTTTTAATCAGAAGTAATGGACACTGTGTTCTCTCAGCCACGTGGCAGTAAATGGACGAGCTCAAAGTGAGTAATGTGGTTTATGGTGATAATTCACAATTATTGCAGGTGTCGTAATTTATGCAAGATGCGAACGTTGGTGCGGTGATCTGGCTGTGAGGCAAGCGCGCAGTGCTATGGAAAGACGAAAATTGAGACCTGTGTCTGCAACCGTACCACTTACAGGGACCCGCCTTACACATATTGACACAGTGTATATAACCAGGTTTGTTTCTGTCAGATTCCCTCACATAAAGTAGGTAGAGGGACTTAAAGAAAGCAATCGTCCCAGGTCCAGAGTTCAGTCAATTTCGACTTTCGGTCTTAATTATTATGATGTCGAATCGAGTAAAAATCGAAACATTTTTCTCTTGCTTTTGTCAATTGGAACTTTCATTCATGTAATAAGTTATGGTCTTCAATTTTATCAAAATGGCTATCTTTATTTTTCCAGATGACATGAAGATGACTCGGATACGAGTCTGGACAATCTGATAGACGTGGAGGACGAGGATGGTGATCCTGATGGAGATTGACAACAAGTTGAAGCGATTATTATCATCGCTCCTTAAATACATCTATTTAATATATTAGGCTGTTTAAAATTTAAGATTTTCAATAACAATTCTATATTTAAAGCTATTCACATAGTATAACAAATAACATTAATTGACTATAAGAAACTGCTTTGATAGAGTACCTATCTTATTGTAGGTATAGGTAGATGCGTGACGTTTAACTTTAACTTGTGAAGTTCAAATTCAAATAGTATTGATTCTCCAAAAGCAGAAGACAACAAAATCTTGTGTATATAGGTATAATGATATTTTATAAGCTTGATGTTAAAATTCATCCGTCCATTTCACCATTGCTATTAATAGCACGCTTTGCCTGATTCAAACATATTAGTAAGAAATATTCATATTTTTTCACTATTGTTAACTTTTCACGGTAATTAGGTAAAGACATCAATTAAAAAAGCTTAATAATAGATGGTTAACTAAATATTCTACAAAATATAATCAATGCTACTTACCTAAAATATAACCCAAAGTTCGCAAATAGAGAAGAAATGGCCTACACACAATAAATTTGGCTACACTAAGTAGATAATGTAACAGGGAACTGTAACCAGTGTAACCAGCAATAAAATGTTTAAATCATATCACAATTTTTTTTATTTCATGATCCAATGTATTTAACATATGCATTTCTTTAAAAAATAATAGTGAAACAGTCATTTTAAATCTTATTTTTCTAACAAATGCATTCTATAAAGTTTCTCACTTTCATCATCATCAAAACAAGGCGTAAAATTAACACTGATTATTTCTTTAAATCCTTCATTAGTTGTTGGTTCAATAAATTTGTTTCTGAAACAAAATCGAATTACTCATTACAAAAAAAATTGGAACATATTTAAGCTCCATGTAAGCTCTTACCGTCAACATGTTGTTCATTATAGGTCACGTTGAAATATGTGAAGCCCAGGATCTATCAATAATATGATTTGGCAATGTTAAGAGTGGTCAACCCCGTTAGAAGGGCACAAACCACGGCTTTGTCAACATGGATGGCAGATGCAATAAATAATATAATAAATAGAAAAATACTTACTTATAAGTGTGGTAAACTATTTCATTTACAATCAAGTGGTTGGTCTTCAATAATTCCCTAAACTTATTGTTGTGTTTTGCGTGAGCCATGCTTGCTGTCATCTTAACGCAACGGCAATCAACTTTTAATTGTTTGGCAAGATCAACCCATCGAGACCGTGATTCCTTATCAGGATTGGTGCTATCTACTATTACGCTTTTACCTTCCTGAAAAGGAAATAATTCAGTACCGTAATTATCTAGGTATTTCAGTAAATACCTAGATCATATAATCAAAATAAGAAAGATAAAATCAAAGTATATATATCTGGGAAACGGAATGTAATGAGTGAATGAAGTTAACAAGAAGTGTTGGTTCTCATTTGCAAAACTCCAAATGTCTTAATAATATTATAAATGCGAAAGTTTGTGTGGATGTTTGTTACTCTTTCACGTAAAAACTACTGAATGGATTTTAATAAAACTTTACAGTAATGTAGCTTATACATCAGAATAACACATAGGCTACTTTTTATCTCGGGAACAAATTCCTGTGGGAAACGGGAACGAGAAAACTTTAATAAGAGGACGAAGCCGCGTGAGTCAACTAGTATTCTAATATGTACCTAGGCCATCTAGCAAACTTAATTTTTTATCTTGTCTAATAGTAACTACCATCTGACATCTTCATCAACAGTCAACAGGTACCAGTTTGCTAGTTAGATTGGCTAGAATCATAATGAGTCAAAAATATGACTGTATTTTTAAATTATCCAGGAGGATAATTTACTGTCTAGAAGATTCGGCTTCTGTAATCATATTTCAGCTAAGTGGGAAACAAGTGTGTAGCTGCGTTCTCTGCCAAGTGGGAGTAAGACAGCAGCAATGTGAACTCCAGGAAGTAGCAGGTCATTGTATTGGTTGTGACTGTCCAATGTAAATTTTAATAATATTGGGATAAAATTTGTGTATTATGAGTGTTTTACAATTTCAAACCTGTAAAAATTTTGTTGCTTCTGATGCACATTTCTGCCAGGAACCAAGATTATCTCGGCATACAGTTTTATATGAATATCCAGATTCTTTTTCAATTTGTTTGGCCAGAAATGATTTACCACTACCTGGGAATCCAACCATCACAAGAATCTGTAACATGCATTAATGTTATATCATCTTTTAAGCAAATCAATACGAAAAAGTTAGTTTTCTAAATCTTCGCCCACCTCTTTTCCTGAACTAATTAAATCTTTGTTGAAGTCACCAGAACTTATGTCACTTGGATTAAACTCTGGTTTAGCCATTGGTACATTTACTATTGAATGACCCAAGAAAAATTGTTCTGGAGTATAAAACTTAAGCCCAAGGTTTTCAGCCATTAACTTGTCAACCATAGAATGATCTTTTTTCTTGCCTGGTGCCCAATTAGCTAGTCTGCCAGCAGCATCACCACAGTAGAAACTCTCGGCTTTGTCTACTTTTACACTGTCATTTTTCTGTTCTGACAGAGTCTTCCACATACCAGTTAAAGGTTTTCTATAAAATCCTTTACCAGTTGATATATAAACTTGAATAGGTACATCCAATTTTTTTACTATGGCCTCTATTTTTTTTTTGAAATCTTCTATTTTAACTCGTCCATTACCTATGGGAGCTTGGTTACTCATAATTACTAGTTTGTGTCCTTTTTCTAATAATTCTTTTAACTTTTTTTCCACAGTAGGAAATCCTATTTGCCAGTCATTTATGTCTACAGGATAGACTTTACCAGATTTGGTTTTAATCAATGTGCCATCCATGTCAAAAGCTGCTATTTTAGGACTTGATTTAACTCCCTTTGAAGTAAATATGTAAAGTTGTCCTTTATCAATTTCTTCCCATTTTTCAGTCATTGTTGGTTGATTACTTTCTCCCACTTCATTTTTGTGTTCTTTTGGGACTATTTTGATGCTCTTTTTCTTAACTGGAAGTTCTTCATCTGATTCTAACTTTCTTTTGTAACTAGAATAACTTTTATTGGGCTCAGGAGGTGGATGAAATTCTATAATGTGCACATAATTATTTAATAGGATTTCAATATGAGAGCCATGTTCTACATTGTATTCTAATTCTTTTACCAAAGCACAGCCATCAAGGCCTGATGTATTTACTCCCAACTGTTTTACACGAACTAAGCATTTTTCACAATCAGCTTTAAGGGATACTGTTGGTAAAAATACACACTTATATCAAATAATGTAGCTGGTAAAATATTTCACACCTAAATATTGGTTAGGTTGATGAGGTAGTTCTGTGTTTATTTCTATCTATCTATGTCTATTTAAGGACTGTCAATATACCTAGCTGTAAAATGTAGCAAGTGGAGAATAAATTAATTGAGATGGATGAACAAGCATAAGAGAAAAATATGGTTTTCTCCTATGGCTGCAATTCCATCCATCCATTAAAGTTCTCTGGCTACATTGTGAATATTTTTTCTCACAGCTTCTTCTGGGCAGGATAAGTAGTACCTAAAGGATTCATACAATTTTCTTTATCAAAAGGTACTCAACATTTCTATGTTAAACGAGTCTCTCAGATTTCATTTGCATTAAGATTATACAGATAATAATAATTATGTAAAAGATAATAATTATGTACTACAATCAAGTCCGACACTACCAGGACTTTAATTGGTCATGCTAATTAGTGTCTAGCACATAAGACCTTTTAGCCTTTTTGTTACCACCTTACTAAAAAGGCAACTGGTTCAAAATTTCTTCCAAATTAGTAACCAAAATTAATAATAATCTCTTATTATGGGGATATGAACTAACAAACAAAATATATAACTCGTTTCAGGCGCCAGGAGGATAAGTCCTACCAACTTTATGCACACGGATATCAGCGATAGAGATTGAGCCTCTAATCATAAGAGCAGGAACCATAAATAATAGAATACATCTCTAGAAGAAAGTTTCTATATTTTTATAGGCGAATTGATTGAATATACACTATAAACATTATCACTAATGGTATAACCTATTCAAGTGATTTAAGAAGCTAAGTTCACAGGGTTTAGGCGTGAAATTTAGAATACCCAGCATAATTCCAGCTTATAAGTCAAAATATATATCGTAACATGATTCAAAACATGAGCCAAATCATTAAGTCGTTACTTGGGCCTAATTATGAGTCTTTGGGCCTGTTCATTGAGTCTTTGGGCCTATTCATTGAGTCTTGCATCATTACTAGATTAATCTATACAAAAACAATTTGAAATAAGTACCTGGAGGCGTGGCAACATTACCACGGAATTCGAAATCACATCTGCAGACCACGACAGGTGTCGTCTCCACTAGAATGGCGAGCCCGTAACCACATGGTCAGCATTTATGGCAAATTTCATCCAAGAATAAAGTTAATATAAAAAAAAGTGCATTTTCAGCTGCAAAGAAAAGAAATTTGTTCCATTAGATTTGGAAAAAAAATTGGAGATTTGTTCGTGATTTGAACACATAAAGAGAACTTACCACTTTTAAAGGAAACTCTTGAAGAGCAGGCAAATATTCCTTTAACGCCTCTCCAAGCTTCGTAATTAGCGAAATTAGCTGTAAACAACGCATAATTTTTCGTCAAAATTCTACCTTGTCAAAAAAGGTTATAAACGTGTATCCAAAAATCCAAAGATCTTACCGAAATACATAGCCACCTTGATACAACCATTGATAAGAAGTCACAGGCGTGAACTTCCATTTACAATTTATAAAAGATTACTTCTTTTTAGCGAAGTTTAAAAAATATATTTACGACAGACATCGTTTCTGTCGATCTGTAGAAAAGCGAATGACGTTCCAATTTTTAAAATACATTTTCGTTGGCATGGTTGCGAAGACATTGGCCAGTGGACAAGACCATTCTATTTAATTCGTTCCAATAACAGGCTATACATTCAAAAACACTCTGTCTACTCAAAACGCATAAATTCGATGACAAGTAGTGAAGTGAAGATTATTTTGAGGAGTATACAAGGAATTATAAAATATTTTATTTATATTAAACTGTCTAGCAGTAAATTGAGTTCCATTACCACAAACAAATATTTTTGGAGTTCCATACTTAAGGAAAATCTCCTTCTCAAGAAGTTTACAAATTACATAATTAGTAGCATTTATCATTGGGAACAACCAACAGTATTTAGTAAAAACGTCTACAACAGAAAGTATGTATCGATGACCAGAATAAGTTCTATTATTTATAAGAAATTCTAAGTATCTTTACTTTCAACAAACAAAATAGGAGCAGAATTTATGTTTATAAAATAAACTTTTAAATAAGTTAGCCAATGACTGCGTTCTCCTTCATCAGTTGCAGCATCAGGAGCATAACCAAATTTCCTTAACATCGAGTCACTATCAGTTCTTACACAAACTTGTGCTCGATGGGACCCAATCAGTCTTTTGAACTGTTATCATTATTACTCCTCCTTATCATCAAGCAAGGGTGGAAACTGCACGCTTTTGTCCATAGTTGACAAGTAAAAGATCAAAGAAATTCAAAAGCTAAAACAATTAATTGCAAAAATATCCAAAGGCAACCGAGACCGAATGGTAAGATGATAGTAATAGTCAGCAGTAAGCCATCAACATCCAAAAGCCAAAACAAATTCAAAGAAAGCACTGAAAACTCAATTAAATCAATCACTGCTATAGTTAAGCACAACCAGACCTTGACGCTCAGATGATGATTGTCAAAAAGCAAAATATTATCATTCAAACTAGTTTCAAAAGCTTCGAACACTCCGCTGCAAAGTTATGCAAGTGTGATTGGAAAGACCTCAGATGATTAATTTTAATTTTAATGGTTATGTTTTATTTATATTAATATCACCTATTAATAGACTGTAAAGCAATATGCTGTAGAAATGTTAAACCTTTAATGATGCATGGCTCGTACAAATAGTAAGGCTATATTATTAAGTTATCATTCGGTCGCACTTCTTCTAACATACGGCCGTGTTTGGTAACATTAGTATCGGTTTTTATAAGAATTCCAATAGTTCTCAAAGTTTCTATTTATATTTTCGTTTACTGTTTATCTTTTGTTCATTTTATTTATTTTATTTTTTGCGTTATACTAGTACTGGTAATTATGGATATGGGCAAGTGTGGTGTCTGCAGTGAATTATTGACGGACGGGGCACACTGCGCGTCTTGTAACCTGGTGATGCATTTTCATTGTGGTGGTGTCAACGAATCCGGCTATAGGAGGCTGGGAGATCGTAAGCAATCGTGGCGCTGCATTAAATGCAAACAGGGAAGAAGTGTCTTACCAGTTTCACCAAGATCACCTGTGCCAGGGTCTGACTCTGAGGTTTTACAGGAGATACGTGCGCTGTCTTTGAGGTTTGCTGCATTGGAGAACATGAGGGAAGAAATCGTGTCTTTAAGGAATGAATTTATGGATCTCAAAACATCCCTGATTAGCCAGTACAATGAAGTCATGCAAGAAGTTAGTGGTAAAATTAAGGCCATGGAGCAACGCATAATCCAAGTTGAGAAAGTTCAGGGTCAAGTTGAACAACTACAGCTTCGCATAGAAAAATTGGAGGATGAGAACAACAATAAGGACCAATGGTCACGGATGAACAATGTTGAAGTCAAGGGAATACCACAAACTAGTAATGAGAACTTATTCGACATAATAACCACGATCAGTAATAAAATCAACTATCCTATATTGAAAAATCAAGTTAATTTCATCACTCGAGTTCCGACAAGCGAGAAAGATCGTATAAAACCCGTCATAGTATGTTTTAATCAGCGTTACGTGAAGGAAGATTTCATAGCAGCCGCCAGGCATGAACTAAAGACATTACACCTGACACCAGCTAAAATTGGATTAAGTGGCAACCATAAAATATTTATCAATGACCACCTTACGATAAGAAACAAAATGTTGTTGTCCAAAACCAAGAAAATAGCAGCCGAAGTGAATTTTCGGTACGTATGGGTGAAAAACGCGAAGATATACGCAAGAAAAAACGGTTCCTCGCCGATAGTGATGATCAGAACCGACAAAGACTTGTCAAAAATTATTTAAAGTACTTCCAAATAATGTCCAGTTTAAATATTAAAGTTTTCGTATACTCCTCAGTTAAATTGTTCAAATTTGAAGCAAAAAAGTTTGAGAGCCATAGTGAGATGTGTGCTGGTTGCGTTTTTCTGTTCATTCTGTGTCGCTGCACTGTGTTGCTAAGTAAACTAACGAAGTTTTATAATTTCTATAATATGTCTTGTTGCGGGAATTATAACCGTAGTTGCTGCGAAGTACGGTACAATTTAGCTTGTGAACTTTACCCACTTATAGCTGTTTGCTCGGCGACACTCTTATCTCAGTACCGGTCGCTGTCTATTGTGTCCTTTCTAAACATATATTTATATAAGGTAATTTCTGTCGAACACTGTGTTTTGTTGTGTCTATTAACTTATTTGTCTACTACCTGCCGTATGCATTGTAAAGGTTTAAATAACGTTTTGTGTAAGATTCGTTTCTTTTATTCATTTATATCTAACATAATTTTGCCTAGTGTTTATAAATTTAATAACTATTTGATTATAGATGTAAATTGTCATGGCTGCGCTTAAGATTTACTACCAGAATGTGCGTGGCTTGCGTACTAAAACGGGTAAATTGTGGAGGAGTGTGTGTCTTAGTTCTTATGATGTAGTTATAATCACGGAAACGTGGTTAGACGACAGTTTTCATAGTGGTGAATTGTTTGATAGGCGATATCTTGTATGGAGACGTGATCGTAACTATTCCCGAACCTGTCAAAAATATGGTGGTGGTGTTTTAATAGCGGCAAAACAAGAACTCACAATTATTGAGAGGCCGGACTGGCGTAGTTCAGCTGAGGATATTTGGCTGTCAGTAATTCCCAACAAGTCCAACCCACGGGTAAGTTATAATTTACATATATGTGCACTTTACCTGTGTAGGGAGAATCTAGGTAATTCGTATAATATTCAGTTATGTAATTTCACAGATAAGCTTAACAATTTAATTTCAGCCCATCCACTTGACAAATTTTTAATAGTAGGTGATTTTAACTTCGCTGATGATGTTGAGTGGTGTCATGGTGATTTAAATAGTGGCCGTTTCATCCCTCAAAGTATCTCATCACAACCTATCATTCATTTTTTTGATATGGTTGAAATATTTAACATGTCACAGTATAACGGTGAGCGTAATGACATCCACAGAATACTAGACTTAATATTTTGTAATGATTCCGTATCGGTCACGGAAAGTTTTAACCCAATGGTACAGCCTATTGATTTGCATCATAAACCGTTAATTATTACGACAAAATTTATTGAAACGTTCAAACTCTTTGACAAACCTACGACACGATATGTCTTCTCAAACGGCGATTATGAAGCTATAAAGTGTGAGCTTAATTTAGTAAATTGGTCTCAACTATTACAGACATCTAATTTGGAGGATGCTGTGACGAGATTCTATAGTTTATTGTATGAGCTACGTGACAAGCATATCCCTGTTAAGTCTTTTAAAAAATCCTCATATCCTCCTTGGTACACCCGCCCATTAATAAAAGTTATTAAAGAAAAGCATAAATTTCATAAAAAATATAAAAAATATAACAATATGGCTGATTATAATTCGTTCTCTGTGCTTCGTAGTAGAGCTGTTGACATGGAGAAAACATGCCATGATAAATATATGGAAAATATCGAAGCTTCTATTGTAAAAAATCCGAAATCATTCTGGACATACGTAAAGAACAAGCAAAGTACTGGCACTTTTCCTAAGGTAATGTACTACCGCGATACTACTGTGAATTCAGGAGAAGATATTAGCAACCTATTTGCGATTTATTTTCAGTCCACTTTCTCAGTACCTGAGCCCACTGTTGGCGACAGATACACTGCCGGTGAAACTGATAATAATACTGCTATGTCTGTTAGCACAGTTGATATTAATCATTCACGCATTTTTAAGCTGCTCAAGTCATTGGACATTACCAAATCAGGTGGACCTGATTTAATACCTCCAATATTTATAATCAACTGTGCTGACAGTCTTGCCGAACCTGTGTGTATGCTGTTTAGGCGATCTCTCTTTGAAGGCATAGTTCCGCAAATTTGGAAATCTGCATTCGTAACCCCGGTGTATAAAAAGGGTGAACGAGCTAATGTAGAAAATTATCGACCTATATCAAAAATATGCTTATTTTCAAAAGTGCTAGAACGTATTGTTCACACTGATGTGTACACAGCTCTCAGGTCCAATATTGCTGACGAACAGCATGGTTTTGTTAGAAATCGCTCCACAACGTCTAACTTACTACTGTCACTTGAATTCATCACAAATGGCATGACTTGGGGACAGACTGACGTAGTTTATACGGACTACAGCAAGTGTTTTGATCGTATTGACCATCGAGTGCTTCTGGACAAGTTAATGCTTGCTGGAATACACGGAGACCTGTACCGATGGTTTTCTTCTTACATAGAAAATAGAACTTCAGGGCTATGCTTCCGGTTGGAGCACTGTTCCATCGGGTGTTCCCCAGGGCTCCATTCTCGGACCTTTATTGTTTACTCTATTCATTGCAGATGTCAAACAATGCTTCCATCACTCTTACATTTTGCTATATGCCGACGACATGAAAATTCACAAAGTCGTGCGAGGTATTTCTGATGCTCTTGAGCTACAAGATGATTTACGAAGGTTTGAAAGGTATTGTAATCGAAACAAGCTTCAATTAAATGTGTCTAAATGCTTTCAAGTAACATTTTCACGTCGCACATCCCTAATTAATTACAAATACACATTAAACAATGAAGTAATTAGAACAGAGAACAGCATTCGAGATTTGGGGATCGTTCTAGACAGTAAGCTTCTATTCGATCAACACATTAACAATGTCGTTAAGAAAGCGGCAAAGGCTTTGGGATTCATACTGCGAGCCACAGCCTGTTTTAAGTCTTTAAAGCCAGTTAAAATTCTGTATTGTTCTTTTGTACGCAGCCATTTAGAATACGCATCGCAGGTTTGGAATCCTCAATATGAGATTTATAGGTCACGTATTGAGGGTGTCCAAAGAAAATTTCTTCGTTGCCTTGACTATAGGGCACAGGTATTTTCGGTAGACTATGAACATCGATGCAATAGATACCACTTCTTACCATTGGAAGTGAGACGCAATATTGGTGACATATGCTACTTATTAAGTATCGCAAACAGCAGGATTGACTGCCCGCAGCTCTTGACCAATGTGTCGCTGCGAACTAATGTATTGGGCCTTCGTCAGCGACCGATATTAGATGTACCGGTGGTTACTACCAACTATAGGTCAAATGTTTTTTCAATTAGAAGTGTATCTAATTTTAACAAACTTCAGCTGCAACTTGACATAGACCTATTTAACACCAGTGTAGCGACAGTCAGACGACAGTTGGCAGATTCTTACTTTAATCGGAAAGGTACCGACCCATTGATACGAATCCTACGCAATTAAAACCATTTTTAGTAGTTTGTTTGGACCTTTTGGTTTTTGTTACCTGATTATATTGGTATTATTCTAAATATACTTATATATGGTGTTTGTTGTGAATCGATATTATTCTATATATCTAAATGTGGAGGCTTGTAAATAGCGATTTGGTGATATTGATTGTTAACTAAAACTATTTTGTTTATTAGTCTGTAAGCCTTCTTTAATAATAAATAAATAAAATAAATAAAAGTTTGTCACAAAATGCATTATTATGTAAATACAAGTTATCATTCAAAACATTGTTATGTTATTTATAACAATTCACTCATATCTTTATATCATAAAAAGCAAACAATAGTTATGAAAGTCACATCAATATGTAGTAGATACAATTAGTACACAAACTAATTACTTTGTATTATTAAAAAGTTAAGTTATAAGTTATTTTCAAGAAATCATAATTACTTTAGTTTAAGATTACTCCAGTTTTAGACATATATATACCAGTAGAACAGTATATTTTCATTTGCTGAGAATGCTTCAATAACAAGTATTATACTCTTAGCAAAACACACAAATATATATTTCAGAGCAAAACATACGAGTATAATAACAATACATAAGATCACTATAAGATGCACGACTCACTCAATAACAAGCAAAAGTATATTCAAATCAATCCTTCAAGTCTCTGTTCACACGCGCCAATTGTAATATTTAAAAATGGGGTGGAACCAAAAATAATTGAAGAGCATCTCTAGAAGAAAGTTTCTATATTTTTATAGGCGGATATTTGGGGGGTGGAGGCTGTTCGCGTCCGTAGGATTTACCATCTTCTCCTCAATAAGACCCACCCTACACGTTCCCCACCGGGTGGTGCTAAACGAGCAGCAACGCCGAGCCACAGGCGGCGGTTAAGTAACCTGTCACCGGGCTGCCACTAGCCCCGAGGAATTAAATCCCCTCGAAAAGTGTGGTCGTGGTGCCTTGGGAAAGCATCATGTTTATTCATTCAAACCCCTTCTATTTATGAAAATGTTAAAAAATGAGAATGCGATGTCATGCGATCCGGCTAACCCCCGGCGCTTGCAGGTACCCGGGCCGGCAATTGTGAAATCTGTTACCGAAGACCGCACAGTGGTGGGCGACCAGGCCTCTGTGTTGGTAAATGTGCCTGGCAGCAGTAGCGGCGGTAGCAGCAGTAGCGGCGGTAGCAGCAGCAGCAGTAGCGGTAAGAAGCTTGTTCAGCAGGCCTTCCATTCAAGCCTGTTTACAAGGCAAAGGTCATCTTCCTTGGGAAGTAAGACTCTCACCGGGAGTCTAACCACTTCTGGAGATCAACCCCAAACTGTCGATACCGACGTTGAGTCAACAGAAATCGGCCCCCCAATGTGGCAGAGAGTTCCTGTAAGCAGAAACCCTAAAAGAAGGAAGATGTCAAACAGCTCCTCTCGTGAAACAGTGAAGACCTCTAATAGCTTCACAGGTCTAACAATTGATCTCACTGAAACGGGTTGCGTAGCCAAAGATAAACGACCCTCTAAACCACCACCAATAGTTTTATATGGCGTAGAAGATGTCAATAAGCTTACTGAACTACTCAAAACAGTAGCAAAAAAGATCAGTTCACTTTTAAAATTGTGAATAGAAATCAACTAAGAATAAGCAGTCTAAATATTGAGGCTTATAAACAAATAATAAAAGTAGTTCGGGAGAAAGGACTGATTGGTCACACTTTTAACCGAAAGGACCAGAGGTGTTTCAGAGTGGTAATCCGAAACCTACACCCAACTACACCAATATCCGCGATCAAAGAAGACATTGAATCGACGGGGAACACAGTCTCTAGAGAAATTATAAATGCAATGTTCGGGCCAGACAAAAAACCAACATCTACATTTTTTGTTAATCTTACACCAGGACCAAACAACAGGGCTGTTAAAGAGCTTAAATATATATACCACCAATCGGTTATCATTGAAAATCCGAAGAAGCGAACATCCATAGTACAATGCCAAAGATGCCAACAATATGGGCACTCGAAAAACTATTGTATGCGCCAATATCGCTGCGTAAAGTGTGGACAATCACATAAAACATCGGAATGCCAAAAACTTGATCGCAATACTCCCGCCCAATGTGCACTATGCAACGGTCCACACCCGGCAAACTATAAAGGATGTGAAGTTTATAGAGAGATTTTACTGAGACGTTCTAAGCCTAAACATTTACAGGAAGAATCAATTAAGAAAATATTTTCAACTGAAAAATCAAGGAATAGGCCTGTGCCAAACACAGCTGTTGAAAATAATATAATATCCAGTAGATACAATTAGTACACAAACTAATTACTTTGTATTATTAAAAAGTTAAGTTATAAGTTATTTTCAAGAAATCATAATTACTTTAGTTTAAGATTACTCCAGTTTTAGACATATATATACCAGTAGAACAGTATATTTTCATTTGCTGAGAATGCTTCAATAACAAGTATTATACTCTTAGCAAAACACACAAATATATATTTCAGAGCAAAACATACGAGTATAATAACAATACATAAGATCACTATAAGATGCACGACTCACTCAATAACAAGCAAAAGTATATTCAAATCAATCCTTCAAGTCTCTGTTCACACGCGCCAATTGTAATATTTAAAAATGGGGTGGAACCAAAAATAATTGAAGAGCATCTCTAGAAGAAAGTTTCTATATTTTTATAGGCGGATATTTGGGGGGTGGAGGCTGTTCGCGTCCGTAGGATTTACCATCTTCTCCTCAATAAGACCCACCCTACACGTTCCCCACCGGGTGGTGCTAAACGAGCAGCAACGCCGAGCCACAGGCGGCGGTTAAGTAACCTGTCACCGGGCTGCCACTAGCCCCGAGGAATTAAATCCCCTCGAAAAGTGTGGTCGTGGTGCCTTGGGAAAGCATCATGTTTATTCATTCAAACCCCTTCTATTTATGAAAATGTTAAAAAATGAGAATGCGATGTCATGCGATCCGGCTAACCCCCGGCGCTTGCAGGTACCCGGGCCGGCAATTGTGAAATCTGTTACCGAAGACCGCACAGTGGTGGGCGACCAGGCCTCTGTGTTGGTAAATGTGCCTGGCAGCAGTAGCGGCGGTAGCAGCAGTAGCGGCGGTAGCAGCAGCAGCAGTAGCGGTAAGAAGCTTGTTCAGCAGGCCTTCCATTCAAGCCTGTTTACAAGGCAAAGGTCATCTTCCTTGGGAAGTAAGACTCTCACCGGGAGTCTAACCACTTCTGGAGATCAACCCCAAACTGTCGATACCGACGTTGAGTCAACAGAAATCGGCCCCCCAATGTGGCAGAGAGTTCCTGTAAGCAGAAACCCTAAAAGAAGGAAGATGTCAAACAGCTCCTCTCGTGAAACAGTGAAGACCTCTAATAGCTTCACAGGTCTAACAATTGATCTCACTGAAACGGGTTGCGTAGCCAAAGATAAACGACCCTCTAAACCACCACCAATAGTTTTATATGGCGTAGAAGATGTCAATAAGCTTACTGAACTACTCAAAACAGTAGCAAAAAAGATCAGTTCACTTTTAAAATTGTGAATAGAAATCAACTAAGAATAAGCAGTCTAAATATTGAGGCTTATAAACAAATAATAAAAGTAGTTCGGGAGAAAGGACTGATTGGTCACACTTTTAACCGAAAGGACCAGAGGTGTTTCAGAGTGGTAATCCGAAACCTACACCCAACTACACCAATATCCGCGATCAAAGAAGACATTGAATCGACGGGGAACACAGTCTCTAGAGAAATTATAAATGCAATGTTCGGGCCAGACAAAAAACCAACATCTACATTTTTTGTTAATCTTACACCAGGACCAAACAACAGGGCTGTTAAAGAGCTTAAATATATATACCACCAATCGGTTATCATTGAAAATCCGAAGAAGCGAACATCCATAGTACAATGCCAAAGATGCCAACAATATGGGCACTCGAAAAACTATTGTATGCGCCAATATCGCTGCGTAAAGTGTGGACAATCACATAAAACATCGGAATGCCAAAAACTTGATCGCAATACTCCCGCCCAATGTGCACTATGCAACGGTCCACACCCGGCAAACTATAAAGGATGTGAAGTTTATAGAGAGATTTTACTGAGACGTTCTAAGCCTAAACATTTACAGGAAGAATCAATTAAGAAAATATTTTCAACTGAAAAATCAAGGAATAGGCCTGTGCCAAACACAGCTGTTGAAAATAATAAACCCAAAACGAAACTATACTCAGATATCACACGGAACAAAATAGAATCAAGGCAAGAAGCAATGAACTCCAAGCCACCATTGGACGTGGTACAGATTCTAGCAAAACAGAATGAAAAGTTTGACATTATCCTACAACAGATGAGCACCCTGATGATGCTCATAACACGACTTGTCGACAAACTTACAAAATGACTATAATTAGCATAGCAACTTGGAACATAAACGGGTTGACCCCTAACAAACACGAAGCAGAAATGTTCATGATACAACAAAATTTGGACTTGTTATTGGTATCCGAAGCTCACGGTACTGCGGTCACAAACATTAAGTATAGAAATTATGAATGTTATGTCACTGCACATCCGGATGGAACTGGACATGCTGGCACTGCGATTATTATTAAAATGTCATTAAAACACCATTTAATGCCAGAATACAGAACCTGTCACATCCAGGCAACCACAGTGGCAGTAGAGGAATAAAATGGTCTCTTCTATGTTTCCTCAGTGTACTGTCCACCTAAACACAAAGTGTCCGAGCAAATGTTTACAGAATTCTTTTGGAAACTTGGGAATCGATTTCTAGCAGGTGGAGACTGGAACTCAAAAAACACACACTGGGGTTCTAGGCTAACCAACACCAGAGGCAGACAGCTGAAACTCAGCCTAGATACCAACAATTTGACCACTGCTTCCACATGTGAGCCCACACATTGGCCGACGGAAGTCTCTAGGGTGCCTGATCTGATTGACTTTTTTGTTATAAAAGGTTTCTCTTCGCATTATGTTAAATGTGAGTCTTGTAACGACAGCTCCTCGGATCACACACCAGTATTGTTTACCCTAAGTTCGAAGATTATAGAACACTATATCCCAGTTAAGCTGTACAACAAAAAAACAGACTGGTATTCATTTAGAAACTACATTGACGAGAACATCAAGTTAAAAGTAGCCCTTAAGACGCCTGACGATATTGAGGGTGCCACTGAACATCTTACAAATCTCATCCAGGAGGCCTGCTGGAAAAGTACACCCACATTGGACTATAGGGAACGGATACAGAAATACCTATTAGAAATTAAAAAAGCGGTACTTGAGAGACGTAGGCTGCGTCGTGTTTGGCCGCTGAGTGGACTCGCATCTGATAGGACAAATTTCAACAGGCAAGCGTCATATTTAAGAGAAATGCTGAGGACCTGGTACAATAGGACCCTTGGGGCTCAACTTTCATCTCTTACACCCACCGCAGCGACTAACTATTCACTGTGGAAATTCGCGAGATCGTACGATAGACCACAAGTGGCAAAGTCTCCGCTTCGTACTGAGAGTGGCTGGGCTCGCACGCCGCAGGAAAAGACACACTTATTTGCAGAACATCTATCAAATGTTTTCAGTCCAAATAGCGTCAGTGACACAGATGCTGAAACAGAGGTGGGGTTTGTTCTTGCTCAGCCCCTTCAAATGTCGTTGCCACCAGCTCCGGTTACGGTACGAGAGGTTTAGAGGACTATTAATGGCCTCAAAGATAAAAAAGCACCAGGATTCGACCTCATCACAAAACAAATCTTGAGAAAACTACCAAAAAAAGCGCTAGTCTTTCTGACAATGCTCTATAATGGCATATTAAGAGTCCAGAAATTCCCAGATCTTTGGAAGGTGTCACAGATTCTGATGATACACAAAGCAGGAAAACCAGTAACTCAAACCACCTCATATAGGCCCATCAGTCTTCTGCCCATCCTGTCAAAGGTCTGTGAAAAATTGGTCCTACGCCGCATCATGCCAATACTGGAAAATACCAAAGTCATTCCCAACCAACAATTCGGCTTCAGGCAGCGACACTCTACCATAGAGCAGGTACACAGAGTTGTAGAGAGGATCAGAAAATCCTTGGAGGAAAGAGAATACTATTCGTCTGCATTCTTAGATATCCAGCAGGCTTTTGACAAAGTCTGGCACGATGGTCTTCTCTATAAGATAAAGATGTGCCTCCCTCACAGCTATTATATCCTGCTTAAATCTTATCTCACAGATAGAATCTTTCAGGTCAAGGAGTCTGAAATAACATCTGAGTTCCACCAAGTTAGGGCAGGGGTGCCGCAGGGCTCGGTGCTGAGGCCGATTCTGTACCCTGTACACATCAGATCTGCCACAGTTGGAGGGAGTCACGATTGCCACTTACGCAGACGACACAGCATTAATGACCAGCAACAGACACCCTGAGGTGGCTGCAGAGCAACTCCAACAAGGACTTGACGGTATTGCAAAGTGGCTTAAAAAATGGAAGATTAAAGCCAACACAACAAGATCGGTACAGGTGACTTTCACACTCCGAAATGGAAACTGCCCTCCTGTGCATCTGGAAAATACTATACTCGAACACCAGGACAGAGTTAAATATCTGGGCATGCACCTGGACCGTCGTTTGACATGTAAATAAATAAATAAATAAAAATATCTTTATTTTGCATAGACCATTTTAACGGCGCTTACAAAATGTCATACACTATTTAAAATATTTAAAGCGACCACCGGTTCGGAACGCGGCCCACCTGAGAAGAACCGGCAAGAAACTTAGGAAGGCTTTTTTTTTGATGGCCTATTTACAATTTAATATTATTATTTCACTTTGCCAGCAGATCATTTCCAGGCGTCCCTGTCCTGCAAATAGTCTGTAACGGAGTAAAAACCTTTTTCACAAAGCTTGTTTTTAATAAACTTTTTAAATTTATTTAAAGGTAAATTTCTCAGGTCACAGGGAAGCTTGTTGTAAAAGCGTATGGAGCATGGAGAGAAGCATGGAGAGGGCATATTGTAACCAAAAGGGAAGAACTTATCATACGGCACAGAAACCTGTACTGGATGCTGGGTCGAAACAGTAAATTATCAATAGATAATAAACTATTGATATACAATTCAATATTAAAGCCTTCCTGGATGTATGGTGTACAACTATGGGGCAGCGCAAGTAACTCTAACATCACAATATTACAATATACTTAGAACCATAGCCCCTTGGTTCATTACAAACACAGAAATCCACAAATGTCTGGGAATGAGCACCGTGAAGGAGCAAATTGAAATTTCTTCACGGAAATATCAAAAGTGGCTAGAATATCACCCGAACGTACTTGCGGCGAGTCTAACTAAGCGCAGCTACCAAAAACGCCTCAAAAGGAAAGACATTATATAGATAGAGAAATCAGACTCTATAAATAAGATGAGTGGCTGTCGTCCTCACTGGAGGAGGCCCTCTACATGTCAAATCAAACACACAACATACCTGCTTATAGTATTTTACTGATTGCAGATGAGAAAAAAGAAAAAATAATAATAATAATATTTTTATAGGCGAATTGATTGAATATACTACACTATAAACATTATCACTAATGGCACACACACACACCTATTCAAGTGATTTAGTAAGCTAAGTTCACAGGGTTGAGGCGTGAAATTTAGAATACCCAGCATAATGCCAGCTTATAAGTCAAAATATATATCGTAACATGATTCAAAACATAAGCCAAATCATTAAGTCGTTACTTGGGCCTAATCATGAGTCTTTGGGCCTGTTCATTGAGTCTTTGGGCCTGTTCATTGAGTCTTTGGGCCTGTTCATTGAGTCGTGCATCATTACTAGATTAATCTACACAAAAACAATTTGAAATAAGTACCTGGAGGCGTGGCTACATTACCACGGGATTCGAAATCACATCTGCAGACCACGACAGGTGTCGTCTCCACTAGAATGGCGAGCCCGTAACCACATGGTCAGCATTTATGGCAAACTTCATCCAAGAACAAAGTTAATATAAAAAAAATGCATTTTCAGCTGCAAAGAAAAGAAATTAGTTCCATTAGATTTGGAAAAACAATTGGAGATTTGTTCGTGATTTGAACACATAAAGAGAACTTACCACTTTTAAAGGAAACTAATTAATCTTGAAGAGCAGGCAAATATTCCTTTAACGCCTCTCCAAGCTTCGTAATTAGCGAAATTAGCTGTAAACAACGCATAATTTTTCGTCAAAATTCTACCTTGTCAAAAAAAAAGGTTATAAACGTGTTTCCAAAAATCCAAAGATCTTACCGAAATACATAGCCATCCTGACATAAATATTGATAAGAAGTCACAGGCGCGAACTTCCATTTACAATTTATAAAAGATTACTTCTTTTTAGCGAAGTTTAAAAAATATATTTACGACGACATATTCTTGTGTCGACTATAGAAAGGCGAATGTCGTTCCGTCACCACTGTCAAAAGACATAGACCAATTGACAGAACTTTTTTAATGCCTTCGTTCCAAGAACAGGCTAAGACATTCAAAAACATTCTGTCTACTCAAAACGTAAATTATATAAATTCGATGACAAGTAGTGAGAAAGGGTCAACAATCTACTCTCCTCTCTCTCTAAATCTCAAGACTAACAATGAAACTTCAATGTGACATTTTACAACGTTACAGGTATTTTAAGTGTTATTAATTTTAGACTAGTCTTGAGCTTGTAAATAGATACGACGACGAGCGAAGCGAGGAGGAGTGTTAGGTCACTTGTGCGCCAGGTCTGAATCACTTGTTTTAATCTACCTACTTCTTTTGTACTTTATTTATATATTCTATATATAAGTGTGGACATTTTGAACTTCAGTGTAGTGACTATCGACATTTATAATCAGTGGGCATTTCAATCTCAGACAGTTCAAGCTTAGATATAAAAATATGTACTCATTAACATTATGGTATTCTATATGCCAATTAATGTTATGATTAGTTATAGTTATTGTAAAATAAAATTATGTGTAAACATTTTATGCAGGTATTTCATTATTATAAAGTTATGGGAAAATGAAGTATGCCTAATGATTTATTCTGTTTGAACGTTATGCGAAACAAAGAGTATGCCATAAAACATTATGCAGTTTTAATTAATGCCTCAAAAATTTATGCAACCCAATACGGACCCGAATGCATCATGGGCGGCTTAAAAAAATTCATTTAATTTAACAGCTGGTCACCACAGCTTGCGCCTGTCCATTTTATCACGGCAATG
This sequence comes from Thumatha senex, assembly GCA_948477245.1. NCBI lineage: Eukaryota > Metazoa > Arthropoda > Insecta > Lepidoptera > Erebidae > Thumatha > Thumatha senex. The sequence goes on from OX419735.1 coordinate 15,166,958, forward strand.
GACTCACTACCTGTTACATACATATATACATATTATCACCCCTGTTTCCCATCGGGGTAGGCAGAGACTATGGCTTACCACATGCTACGATCCTGACATACAGCTTTCGCTTCTTCTACTTTCATGAGTGTTTTCATACACGCTCGCCGGTTAAGGGTACTCTTGGGACAAAAATGCATATGGTGAAATGTGGGCGTTTAATATGCCTCTGCCTACCCCTTCGGGGATAAAGGCGTGACAATATGTATCTATGTTATGTACTACCATAAAACAGCGGAGAAAAGACACAAATTTTAAAGGTATGAGTTAGATCGTTAAATATTGGTAGAAAACAACTTCGTGTGTTTAAAATTGGTGAGGAAATGTTCTAAAATAAAATAAATAAAAAAATTAAAGTCGATTTCGGCCGACAATTCACTCAAAATTATACGTGTGATGGTGTTTACATGTATCAAATTTTTTTTCTTAAAATTGGATGCAATCGATGTCGATACTTCGATAGACGGTGTGGGTTATGCATGGTTTACTTACGTTGTTCTCTAGAACAAGCCTGGTCAGTTATTTTTGTAATTTTGCTACGTCCAATTGTAGTTTCGACATTATGTATCAATTGAATAGGGGCATGTGAGTCTTTCATACAACGTAAGAAACAAGTACGAATCATTGGATCAAAATAAAGTTATCGAACTTTGGGCCAAAACAAATTGAAATAAGTATTACAAAATAAATTGCATAGCTAGAACGACTGATGAATGACTGTATCGTAGGTCCAATTGTCAATGTCACATTCACATTGTCACTCGTAGACATTATATATTTTTAATTCGAGTGTGTATAATTGCCGTCCATGGAAAACCCGGCCCGTGATTTGCCGTCCCGCTATTACGCAGCCCGATACTTCATGTACATGTACATGAATTCCAGGGGTAGTTTTTCCATGGATGCGAAATACGTGGCTGCGTAATCCACCGCGTTACAAAATGTATCGCTCCGTATTTGTCGACCCAGGAATACCCAGCCCGAGAAAAACCACCCATGGAATTCATGTACACCACCGACGTACATGAATTCCAGGGGTGGCAATTCGCGGGCGTCGTTTTCCCGGCCGGTTATTTTGTTATCGGGCAGTAAAACTCGGCCCGAGATTTGTCAGCCACGGATTCACCGGCCAAGGAAAACGCGTCCATCGTCCTATTGGCTGAATTCCTTTCTTCTTATTGGTCATATAGCAGACTACGATCTTTACTATTGGTGGATTTAAATTGACATTTGTACTGAAATGTAAAGCTGTGTTCACTATGAAATGGTAAACAGAGGCCATAGACTATTTTCTGAGCCGTAGAACATGGTAAATAAATAAAAATATATAAACAAACAGCAATTTGATGCAAGAAAAAAAGCGCGGGAAACGGCAAACTAGGCGGGCGACTGTTTTGAGTTTTTTATTATTTATTAATTATAATTTAAGGATCAAATAGGTTTAATAGTGTAAATATATTAATTTATTATTGTAAATAGTATAGTTCCTGTATAGTAGGTAAGTTTTTTGTATTTATATTGTAGTACATGGGTGATCCAGAAGACCCTGGGGGGACAATTGTCCCCTCAGTGTATAATACTGTTACTATAGATGGATCAGGAATGGATACGGAAGGATCGGTAATAGACACAGATGGCTCCGAGACCAACTCTCGGTCCCATAAGCGAAAGAGAGCATCGGTTTCGTCTAAGATTTGCAAGCACTCCAATAAAAAACGCAGATATCACCATAAATCTTCTACTAATTCCGAGATTGATTGCCAATGTAGATCAATAACAAACACTTTCACTGTATCTGCATCACCCTCACAAATTGTCACCTCACAAACTACCAAGACTAATGCTAACGAGAATTCATCGCGTATTCCTATTGGCCGAAATGTTTACAACTCATCTGACGCTGCCCCATATGCAGTTCATATTCAGAAACTTCCTTCATCTCCCAATGAAAACTGTTCCATTCATCCTGTAGCATTTGGCTTTTTTCTTAAAAAAAACTCATTCAAGAACATTGTCAATGGCAGTCTTAAAAAAATAGGGCGCAACCGTATTTCTTTATCTTTTTCGTCACATGATAGTGCTAACAATTTTGTAGATGATGATGCATTAAAATTTAATAATTACAAAGCTTTTATTCCTTCTGTTAATGTTACACGCATGGGTATAGTGAGAGGTGTTCCTACTGACTGGAGCGATGAGGATATTCTAAGTAATATATCAGTTCCCATAGGTTGCGGCCAAATTATAAAAATAAGGAGGCTAAAAAGAAAAGTCATTAGCAATGAAAAGTCAGAGTTTGTTCCCATAGAAACTGTAGTCCTAACATTTGATGGGCAAGTTTTACCCAAACGTATTTTTATGTGTTATAACTCACTTCCTGTTGATTTATACATTTATCCCACAATACAATGCTTTAATTGTTGTCGATATGGACATATTCGCAGCCAATGCAGATCATCTCCAAGATGTTTTAAATGTGGTCTAGGCCATACAGGAGAGACATGCAAAGTTGAGGAGTTTAAGTGCTGTCTCTGTACAGGTTCTCATCTTGCAACTAATAAAATATGTCCTGAATTCTCTAGGCAAAAGGGGATTAAGGAATCAATGGCCAAAAGTTGTATTTCTTATGCTGAAGCCTTGAAGTTACACCCTCCTGTTAGCAAACCTTATTCTGATACTCTCATGTCTGCTCCTCAACATAGGTCAATACAAAATATTCCAGATCATACTCATCATAATAACTCGTACAAGAAAACAGTATTCTTAAAACCGAAGCAACCTCAAAAATTTGAAAGATATGGATATGATCAATTAGCCCATTCTAACTTAACAAAAGATTATACAATTCCTTTACCCTCTATTGGCACTCTCAATAACTGTAATAATGATTCTCTATCTGAAATTCCCATTAAACAATTAATTTTAACTCTTATCAACTCTTTACAACAATGTAATATGATTAAATTACCGCCCAACGCTGCTATACTATCAGATACAGAAGTAAATAACACAATTAATAATGGATCAGTTCTCCCTAATGCAATGGAACTGCTGCAGCAAAGCCGCAGAAAAAGTGAACTAATTTACTTGATTAATAAATATGAACCATCTTTAATAGCTATACAAGAAACCTGGCTTAAGCCAGAACATAATTTTAAACTTTCAGGCTTGTCTTGCTTGAGAGAAGATAGAAGTGATGGCTATGGTGGTGTTGCTTTGCTTGTGAAAAATTCTCTTCTTTTTTCTCATGTAGAGCTACCTAGACATGGTACCGGCTTCTCGATAATATCTGTAAAAATAAATAACATATGCTTTGTTTCCGTTTACATCCCTCACCCATCATCTGAGATTTATGATGAAGTAAATAATATGTTTTCTACACTACCAAAGCCTCTAGTGATAATGGGTGACTTTAATGCACAACATCGATGTTGGGGAAGTTCTAAATCTAACTACTATGAAGCTCGAGTTTTGGAAATGCTAGATACCTTTGAAATGTGTTTGCTAAATAATGGTTCCCTTACTCGGCGAACTACTCCTAATGAGCTAATTAGCGCACCGGATTTAACTCTGTGTTCTCCCAATCTCGCATCTTCTTTGTCCTGGTACACTTTGGAGTCTACCTACGGTAGTGATCACTTCCCTATTGTCATTTCATTTCCTAATAACTTTTCCGGCATCCAAATACAAAAACGTCAACCTCGACTCAAACATAAATTATCTAACGCTAACTGGGATGCGTTTCAACAAAAGGTTAAAAATAGATTTTCACAACTTCCAAACATTAACGACAATAATGTAGACGAATGTAATAATTTAATTAGTAAGGCTTTAATTGAAACAGCTGATTCATTGTTTCCAAGTAAACGTCAAACAAAAGTAACGAAGATCCCCGCTCCTCCTTGGTGGGATTCAGAATGTCGGGAACAGATTAAAAAAAGAAAAACAGCAGAAAATATTTATAAACATTATTCTTCGATGGAAAATTTTAATTCTCTTTCGGAAATTATAACTAGCACCCGTAAATTATTTAAGCGAAAGAAATGGGAAAGCTGGCAAACATTCTGTAATTCTGTATCCCCTAATGTTCACCCAACTATAGTTTGGAAAAATATCAAACGCTACAGATCTGCTTTTAAAGAATCAAACCCTCCACTTCTACACAGAACTGTTGTTGAATATTTTCTGGATTCCCTGATTCCTCCTTTTGTTCCTCTTAATATTACTCCTTGCCCCTTGCAAACCCAGTGTAAATTGGAAATGCAGTCTTCGAGTCTCAACAAACCTTTTACTCTTAATGAATTAAAAGGCATTCTAACTTATGTTAAAGATTCAACCCCTGGCTTGGATAATATCCCCTATTCATTTTTCACTCACATGGATGATACTAGTCTTTCTTATTATTTATCTTTAATTAATTCTGTAGTGCTATCAGGCAACATCCCCACAGCTTGGAAAGTGCAAGAAGTGATTCCAATTCGTAAAACTAACAAACCTTCTGCTGAAGCGTCATCTTACCGTCCAATAGCCCTTTCCCCTGTGGTTGCTAAACTGGCTGAACACCTCGTCAAAAATAGACTAGAATGGTTTATTGAAAATAAAGGTCTATTATCCAATAGTCAGTATGGATTTAGAAAGGGTAAAAGTACCATAGACAGTGTAGCCATATTTACCACTGATATTCGTCTAGCTTTTTCAAATAATCACTCACTTCTGGCCTGTTTTCTAGACATAGCTGCTGCGTACGATAGTGTCCAGCTACATATACTGCAAAAAAAGCTTTTTAAATTGGATGTCCCTATATTATTACAAAATTTTATCATAAATTTTCTGTCTGAGAGATGTGTTAAGGTTATCCTTCCGGACTCCCTCACAATTACTAGAATAGCTTCGAGAGGTTTACCACAGGGATCAGTATTAAGTCCTCTCCTTTATAATTTATATACCTATGACCTAGAAAGTACATTAGTGAAAAGCAACATAAATATCTTACAATATGCAGACGATTTACTCATTTATACTTCGGGGCAATCGATTGAGAGATCAGCTGATAGGTTATCATCAGCTCTTGATTCCCTTAAAACGTGGCTGGATACTAATGGCCTAACTCTATCAGTGCCCAAAAGTTCTGTTGTATTATTTTCCCGAATGCGGTGTCCTCCTACCGTATCAGTTTTTTATGAAAACTCACGACTTCCAGTTTATGAGCATGCAAAGTTCTTAGGAATTATTTTAGACGCTAAATTATCTGGGCTCCAACATTGTTACCATATTACTGCAAAATGTGAACGTAATTTAAATATCTTGAGATGCTTGTCGGGTGTTTGGTGGGGAGCTCATCCAACTTCCCAAAAACTTCTTTATAACGCTTTGATTAGAAGTCTTCTAGATTACGGGTCATTTCTTTTAGAACCCTGTGGTATAGTTGGCCTAAATAAACTTGACAGTGTTCAATATAAAGCTCTTCGAATTATATCAGGTTGTATGAAATCCAGCCCCATCAACGCTCTTCAAGTTGAATGTGTTGAACCTCCACTGATACATCGTAGACAATATCTTTGTGACCGATTTGTGTTTCAATCTTTACAAATCACAAACCATCCCTTACATCATAAACTCCAATTACTCTCAGACGTAATAGAAACCTCCAGTTACTGGTCTCACAAGAAGGTTCCTTGCCTTATTAGCAGCTTTCGTAAATTTTTATCTCTACAATCCCCTACTCACAGATCTTCTCGTCTCCCCCTTTTTTCTACATCTTATGATTCCTTAACTATTTCACCTTGTATTATTCTAAACTGTGATCTTCAAAATGACATTAATGCTAATTCCAACTTCAACTACTATCTCAATCACGAATTTCCAGATTGGCATCATATATACAGTGATGCTTCTAAGCATAGTAATTTGGATTGTGTCGGAATAGGAGTATATCACCACCAGTTCAAGATAGTCCAGAAAGTTAGACTCCCACCAGAGACATCAGTATTTACCGGTGAATGCTTCGGATTACTGAAGTCTTTGGAATACATATTATTATTAAAACTCTCAAAGACCGCAATCATCACAGACTCCAAAAGTGCTTTACAAGCTCTACAGCGATTCCCATTTAAAACAAAGCATTTGACTGTTGTTTTTGAATGTCGAAATCTGTTACAGAAATGTTTATCTGACGGTTTAGACATAAAGTTTTTATTAATACCTAGTCATCAAGGTATTTTTGGCAACGACTATGCGGATAGACTTGCTAATGAGGCAGTTTCATGTGGGGATATGTTCCCGTATAAAAACTACTGCTCTGACTTAATGTCTCTTTCTAAAAAGTATCTACTTGAATCCTGGGGAAAAGACTGGCACACTAGCAGCCAAGTGAAAGGTAAACATTTCAGTCAAATTCAGCCTACAATACCTGTTAAACCTTGGTTTTCAAAATTCAAATTTGGTAAAACGACAACTTCAATAATAACTAGAATGAGATTGGGTCACACATGTGCTCCAGTGCACCTTGCTAAATTTAGAATTATTAACAGTGACATTTGTGAATGTGGTTCAGATATAGGCGACTTAAACCATATTTTTTTCGCTTGCCCTCTATTTAACCATACAGAATTTTTCGAATCCTTAATATCCCTCCATGTTCCTCTTCCATCTTGTATTAACACCCTATTACATAATCTTGATATTAATATTTATAAAACCATATCTTTATTTATAACTGTTAATCATTTAAAAATCTAAATATTACTTTAAGAATCTTGTTTCAAACCATTTTGATCCTTTCCCGAAATTCCGTAATCCTTTTTATATATTAACCGCTTCCTAACCTTTTACTGCGTCGTGGCTAAGTCCAAGCCGGACAGCGCCAAAACAAAGAGAAAAAAAAATTTGATGCAAAAGAACATCGCCTTCGTTATACATATTCCTGTTTGTTCTCTGATCTAGAAATAGCTGTTGGTGAACCTCGTAATGCTGGAAAGTGTTATTCGCGATCTGCTTATTAAAATCTGTATCATCAAAAACCATCGTAAGCGGAAATCCATCGTAGAAAGAAAGATAATAAATACAAAAACTTGTAAAAAGAGCTTTCACATGTATAATATTATCCGGATTTGAGATTTCTAAAGAAAATGTGACTCTAATGCTAATGTAATGATGTTAAGATAGACAAGTGTTTGATACTAGAATGCTAGGTATGGGTAGCACTTTATTTAGTATAAACACTTCTAGCAAAAAGTAGTAATATCCTTCAACTTCAACTTCAACTTTTAGCTTGTGGCATTTGTGGATAGGCTTCCACTAGTCCGCCAATGTCATGTTTCGGACTGTTTCGGTTCGGATTAGGTTTCGGAAGGACAAACTGTCAAACTCATTGTACGGTTTGTCAACTGAACAGCCAAAAGGAATTTATATTTTCCGACCAATTGTTTAAAAACTAAATTTTCTTACATAACTGTATAGGTACATATATAAGACTAACAATATAGTAGATATTTACAACTTTAAACTAACATACGCTACGTTTATTTTATCAATTATCGTTATTTTAAAACTGTGAAATTTACTATTCCTATATACTATATACTATTATGTGTAAATTACTTAACTAGAAAATATATAAAATTACAGCCTAATTTTATTAATACTAATATAATTACCTAGTTTATATACAAAACGGGTATAAACAAGGGGCAAAAGTAGTTTAAGTGACGTAGGTCGAGGAATATTAGAAGGAATTACATCATAAAGCGAATATCTTAATTTATTACAACTGAAAAATATATGGTCCACGTCTCCATCTTCAAACCCGCATTCGCAAATAGAATTGTCCCTTATTCTAAGTTTGGCCAAAAATACAGGTGTACATGAATGATTTAACCGTAGACGACTGATTATAGAAGTAGTACTTTTATCTAATCTAGGACATTTTGCAAACCAGGGCTTGTGAGGGATTTCTGGCTGTATATCCCCATAAAATTTGCCTTTAATAGTTTTTGATATATTCCAAATTCTAGTCCATGAGTTTATTAAATTTATTCTCAAGGATGAGCATAGATCGTAGGAATATATTTCTGGATGAGCAGAAGAACCCGATATTACTGCGTTTTTCGCACATGAATCAGCAGTTTCATTGCCTGAGATACCTGAGTGACCAGGAATCCAGGCAAGAGTAACATTAATATTCTGAACGTGGCAACGAAACATAAACAGCCTTATTTGAAGGATAATGGGAGACGTTAATTTTGAATTAAAAGGGTTTGACAAAACAGCTTGAAGACAACTTTTTGAGTCTGAAAAAATTATAGAATTGTTTAAATTATGTGCTTTAATGAAGGAGATAGCTTCTAGAATTGCAATTGATTCACCCGTAAAGACTGAGGAAGTAGCAGAACATTTATAGTTCAATATAATTCTTGTAGAAGGTATCCATACAGCAGCACCAACTGGACCACTTGGGGACGATTTAGACGCGTCTGTGAAAAAAACGTGCCAATTCTTATAATTGGAGAAAATTTTATTTTGAAAATGTTTATTTGCCTCCAATGTAGACTTGTTAATATCAAAGTCCAAAATAACATTAGGTTCAAATACTAGTGCTTCATAAGGAGTACTAAAAAGAGGCAAAATAGTAGATTGATATAGAGGATCTGGAAGTAGAGTAAATTGTTGGTAGGCAAGTAGAAGGCATGGAGTGTTATTTGAATGAGGATAGAGATTGGTAAATAAGTTATAAAGGAGACCAAGTTTATTAATAAGAGGATGCTCAGAATTTTGAGCTAGTTTAAAAAAGAACCTATTTGCAAGAAATTGTCTGCGAATCGAAAGAGGAGGATCACCACATTCTACTTGCATCGCGTTTATAGGGGAGGACTTCATCGCTCCCAGAATAATGCGAAGGCATTTGGCTTGGATTTTTTCTAGTTTTTGAAGGCAGGATTTATTGCATGGATCCAAAACAAATAATCCATAGTCCATATGACTACGAATTATGGCATTATAAAGCATTTTCTGTGAGAAAGGATGAGAACCCCACCAAACTCCAGAAAGGGAACGGAGAACATTAATATTTCTTTCACATTTCTCAACTAAATAATCAATATGGTTGACACCTGATAGACGGGAATCTAGCCAGATACCAAGGAATTTGACCACATTACTCTGCTGAATCTTTTCACAGTCTACTTCAATATCCACTCGAGGGATTGATCGCTTTTTAGTGAATACAACGACAGAACTTTTACTAGTTGATAAGGATAGGCCATGATATAACAACCATTCTGACAAGGAAGCTAGAGATGTTGACAGATGCTCAGTTGCTACCTCAATAGATTTATTACTTGAATAAACAACTATATCATCAGCGTACTGCAAAATTTGACAACATGGATGGATTACGAGTTCCAGATCATATGTATATAAATTGTATAGTAGAGGACTAAGCACTGAGCCTTGAGGCAAACCCTTCCAAATCATCCTAGGTGGTAAAGAGAGATCTCCACACTTAATCGTAATGGATCTCTCTAATAGCATATTACAAATGAAACGTACCAATTTCTCTGGAATATTCAACTTGTATATGAGTTTATCCTTGAGCGAAGAAATTATAACATTGTCATAAGCTGATGACACGTCAAGAAAAGCGCCTATTAAATAATCCTTCTTAAAAAACGAAATACGTATATCTGAGGTTAGTAAACTAAGACTATCCATAGTACTTCTGCTTTTTCTAAACCCATATTGAGATTTAGCCAACAAATTTCGGTTCTCCACCAGCCATTCAAGGCGGTGTTTAATCAAATGTTCTGTAATTTTTGCAAGAACGGAAGACAAAGCTATTGGTCTATAGTTGTTTGCATCAGAGGGATCCTTGCCTGGCTTGAGAATAGGGATCACCTTTTGATTTTTCCAGGATTGTGGGACAGAACCTAAATCGTAAAAACTGTTTATTAGATTCAAAAAATATATTTTGGAATTTTCAGAAGCATGCTGTAAGAAGGAGTAAGTAATACCATCCATGCCAGGGGAAGAATCCACTAGACCTTCGAGAGCCAGTTGAAGATCAGTCAAAGAAAACTCACGATCAAAGCAATCATGAGATGAGATGGGAAAGGCGAGTGAAGGAAAACAGTTCAGTTTCGGGACAAAAGGAGGAGACAGCTTGTCACTAAAAGTCTCGATCCAAGAGGCAGGATCATTAGATGTAATATTGACATTACTAAAAGATCCTCTAAATCGCTTAATCTGCTTCCATACTATGGCAGACGGTGTCTTCGGGGAAAGACTTTCACAAAAGCTAAACCAGCTTTGTTTCTTTTTCTGGGAAAATATTTTTCTTGCACGAGCGTTTTTCTGTTTATAATCCATAAAATTTTGAGGTGACATAACGGCTTTATAAGTATTTTCAGCACGTTTTCGCTCCTTGATAACTCTAGTGCATTCTGCATCCCACCAAGGAGTCGAAAGTTTACCATTGAAAGGTTTCTTAAGAGCGAAATTTGCGTCTGCACTGGAAATAATGCAGTCAACATATTTAGAATAACAATCTACTTGATTAGTAGAATTAGGAGAGGGAAGTTTATTTACAGCAGACTCAAGGGTCGAAGAGAATGAAGGCCAATTAAAATCAGTTAATCTATATTTAAAAGATGGGTTGAAATTACGCACTGAAGTAACCCTATCAGTCAAGGAAATTAAAATCGGAAAATGATCACTCCCATAGGAGTGGGATAGAATTTGCCAGGAAAGCGTAGAAGCCAAAGAGGCTGAACATATTGATAGGTCCACCGCGGATCGAGGGTCTTGAGAGGGATAAGCTCTCCTAGTGGGGGAGCCGTCATTTAATATGCAGAGGTTCGAATCATCTAAAATTTCTAAAAGACTAAGACCAAAGGAGTCATTACCACTTGAGCCCCAAGACGAATGGTGGGCATTGAAGTCTCCTAACAAAATAATTGGTGGAGGTACCGATGATATGATTAGCATGATATCCGGTATTAAGCAAGAATCTGGGTGAGGTATATACAGGGAGAGGAAAGTAACGCCAAGGGACCTGACTGCAACAATGTTGATATCTGCGGAGACGGGATAGTAATATCCTTCTGTCTTTTTTACTAAATGGTTTTTTTTTTATCAACTTATGTGACATGGAAATCAAATATCTCGATGATTAAATTATAATTACATTTAAATACTATTTTCAGATTGGAATATTCTAAGTGAGCATAATTATTTCAAAAGTCAAGGTGATATTCTGATTACAGAAGAAGGCAACATTGAAAGTAACCATATTGCAGGTAAGTCAAGTCGCCATACTAGTACTATGCCGAATATTTTATTTCTCCACCTGCATGCAATTGGATTAATTCACTAAAAGTGTTTCCTGTGGAAATGACAACATCTTTACTATTATTTTTTTGTACAAAATAGTTCTTCATTCTTTGAAATGTAACTTGCTAAAATTAAGTTTTCCTGCAAGCTACTTTTAATGCTGTTGTAAACAATATGTTTTCTCTTTTTCAGTTGACATTGTCCTTGAGCAACCCTCTTGTTCGTTAACCATAAATGTAAAAGAAGCTCAAACTTGCAATGATAATCATGAAGCAGCAATAAATGTTCAAACATCAGGTACCTATATAATTGTTTTTTACCATTTGAGTCTTTACTTATATAAAACAAGACAACACCCATGACCGCTGATAAGTTCACATCACTGCACTGAAGTAGAGTCTATTATGTGTCACTTATGTGTAGTGGGTCGTTTTCTAATCGGTTAACTAGTTTGAAGTGTCAAACCGATTTAGTAGTCAATATGCTTTCTGAAAGTTTGTTCCTTATAGAAATAACCCAATTGTTTAGAGTGTGATAGACAGTTAACAAGTTAGAGGGTGTGCTAAAGAGTGTGAGGTAAGCTTATATAAATTCAGTACACACACAATTAATAACTTTGACATAATAATAAACATTGACATAAGTTAGTGAAGTTCACTAACTATACTGTCCAATTTGAAAACATAACCTTCTGAACATACAAAGTAATAATATTTAATTACTCTGTTTTATTTCAGCTCCAACTAAAAGGAAGCCACTTTCCAAGCAGAAGTAGTTGGTGAAGCAAATTTTAACCATTTCACTTAATAGTGTGACAAATTCGACCAGAGAACAAGTTCAGCAAATTTTACCAAGTCCAGCAAGTTACCGAAACATGCCCGAGCTTTTATAGAAATGCAGATAAAGCATGTTAATCGAAAAAATGGGTCGACATTTAACATTAGATGAAAAATTGATTGCCTTATCTATAATGAAACAAAGTCCTGTGGTCTTCTTACAATAAAAGTTCTAGACTTCTCAGACTCGATTGTATATTTATAAATAAAAACTTCTTTTACTAAAACAATGTCATCATCATCCGAGCGTATGTCCCAGTTGCGTCTCGCGACGCCCGGGGTCCGCTTTCCTACATTTTCTCCTCCACTTCGCACGGTCGTCGGCATCCCCTGTAGTGAGACCATTGGCACGCATGTCATCCCTTACGACGTCAAGCCAGCACTTCTTGGGTCTTCCCCTCTTACCGGGACCCGGCGGGGCTGACATGGCCAGACATTTGTTACCTACGTAGCCGAAAGACGTGACCATACCAACGAAGGCGACACTCTTGCAACTTGTCTGCAATGTCACGGACGTGAAGGCTGCCGCGGATGCGAGAGTTCCTCACGCGGTCCATCCGCGTGACTCCACACATCAACCGCAGCATCTTCATTTCCGTGACACACAACTCCTGCTTGTGTCGCTCTAATATCGGCCACGTCTCACTGCCATGTAAAAGGACAGGTCTAATAATGGTTTTGTATACCTGTCCCTTCAACCGGATCGGCATTTTAGGGTCACAAATGACACCGGTCATCTCCCGCCATTTGGCCCACGCGGCAGCAATGCGTGACTTGACATCGCAATCGATGTCACTGGACGTGTGAAAAACAGATCCCAGGTATTTAACCTGGTCCGTGCGCTCGACCAAATCACCGCCTATGCGGACGGATGTGGGATCTGTCGAGTTTAGTGCCAAGTATTCGGTCTTCGCCACATTTAGTTTCAGACCGTCGTTTTCAAGCGTCTCCTTCCACGCCTTTACAAGTCACACCAATCTGCCCCTGTCCGCGTCTGCCAGCGCAATATCGTCAGCATACATGAGCAACCATGGAGGCTGCTCATGCGGGTTTCTGATGCTGTCCGACAATTCGTCTAATATTACACTGAACAGAAGCGGACTAAGGACCGAACCCTGGTGTACCCCGACGGTGATGGGGAAGGGTTTCGTGTCGCCAACAACAGTCCGAACCATTGAATTGGAGTCACAGTACATGTCCCGGATAGTGTCAATATAGACCTCTGGAACCCCTTTGGACCGCAGTGCCCACCAGATCATCGCACGAGGAACACAGTCGAAGGCCTTCTGCATGTCTAGAAACAAACAGTGCAGAGGCGTGTTCTTCGACCTGTATTTCTCTGCGATAACCCTCAGGGCAAAAACAGGGTCCGTGGTCCATGACCAGGGCGAAACCCATATTGACACCCCGAGAGAGTACACTCCTGCCGGATCCGAGTCTATAATCCTCTCAAAGATCTTCATGGTGTGGGACATCACCTTTATACCGCGGTAGCTCCCGCACTCCTGCACTGATCCCTTACCTTTGAAGACTGGAGTAATAATACTCAGTCTCCATTGGTTTGGGATCTGCCCGCTGAGGAGTATGCATTTAAAAAGGTTTACTAAGATGCCCACACCGCGAGGACCCATCGCCTTCCAGGCTTCGATGGGGACGCCATCGGATCCGACAGCTTTCCGATTCTTCATGCGGCAAAGCGCAGTCAGAACTTCTCCAGGCGTTACCAATGGCACTAGTCCCTGATTCGGAGGGAGGTCCGGAGGCTGCACCTCTTTGTGCTGTTTATTAAGCAGCTCGTGGAAGTACGAGCGCCATCTCTCCTTTACCGCGAGGTCTTCGCTTAACAGGTTGCCCTCAGGGTCTTTTACACAGCGACACTTGGATATATCCTGTGCCGCTTTGACCCTGGAGCGCGCCAGCTTATAGATGAGCTTCTGCCCCTCAGACGATTCCAGCTTATCATACAGAGGTTGTAAGTGGTCTCGTCTGGCTCTGGCTACAGCTCTCTTTGTGGTGCGCTTGGCAGCCCTGTACGCGTCGCGGTCTTCGGGAGATCCGGTCGCTTGCCACTTTTTAAAGAGGGCTTTCTTCTCCCTAGTCTCCCTCTGGACTGCGTCGTTCCACCACCAAATTTCTTTGTCACATTTGCGTCCACCCTTAGACACACCGAGCACCACCTTCGCCGCTCCAAGGATGGCCGCCTGAACTTTGTCCCAGTAATCTCGAACTGGCCCGCCTTCAGTGTCGGTGCACTTGTCACCGACAGCTGAGACGAACTCCTGGGACCTAGTTTCATCAAGCAGCCACCATCTGATGCGGCGCTGGCACCGCTCGATGCGTTTGCCTTTGGGCTTCACGCAGAGGTCCATGACAAGGAGACGGTGTTGTGCAGTAAGACTCTCCGGGTATGACCGTGCAGTTGGCCACCTTGCCGATGCTGTGTCGCCTAGTGAGTAGGAAATCGATCTGAGTTGTACGCCTCCCGCTCTTGTAGGTGATGAGATGTTCGGATTTCTTTTTGAAATACGTGTTCACAATGGCCAGATCGGCAGCCGCACACGTTCTGAGGATAGTTTCTCCTTCAGCGTTGCGGGTGCCGTATCCAAAACCACCATGGACACGCTCAAACTCCTCACACCTCTCACCCACATGACCGTTTAGGTCGCCGCCCAAAACGATTCCCTGTGACAACGGAATGCCCCGAAGCACTCCCTCGAGTTGGCCCCAAAACGACATCTTATCGGCGTCGCTACAACCGTCCTGTGGCGCGTAGGCACTTATCAGGTGGGTAATAATCCCATCGATAAGCACCCTCACGATCATAAGCCGGTCGCTACAACATTCACCTCCAAGATGCCGCTCTGCAGCCCCTCGGAGAGCACCACGGCCACCCCGTTCTCCCCACCAGGCGCACCCGTGTAGTACAGCTTGTAGCCTTTCTGCAAAGGCCGGGCTCTGTTGCCCTTCCACCGAGTCTCCTGCAGGAACGCCACGTCCACCCTCCGCCTGGAGAGTACTTCGGCCAACTCTACCGTACGCCCAGTCAGCGTGCCAATGTTCCACGATGCGAAGCGGATACGGGTTGGGGCTAACTTCTTTAGCCGTGCTGGCCCGACACACGGCAGCCCCTAGCAGCTTTCCTATTGTACTTTTCCATTTTTGTTTCGGCGGGTGGCTTTTATGTGAGCGACGCCCTCAGACCTCCCAACCCCAGAGGGGAAAGCCAGCGCCAGAGCCTCGTCCGTTAATCAGCAGGTGCACGCACTAGCACGGGAGGTTGACTTGGGCCACGAAGATCTTGTTGGGGCCCCTTCCACCACCTTCCTTTAATAAAACAATGTAGAATTAAGTAAATAGTAATTTGGTATTATCTAGTGGGTCGTTGTATGTCGAATACAGAAGTAACGAATGCAGCGGTCGTCGAGGTGTCGACCCGGGAACCGGTTTCCACTTCATACATTAGTGGCCGCTTAAGGTCCGTCGCAAGCCTCTGTAAGGCTCGGCGCAAACATACATACATATTATAGATAAATAACACCCAGACACAGAATAAACCATCGTGCTCATCACAAAAAGTTTTATCCTGGGTGGGAATCGAACCCACAACCTCTTGCGTAGCAGTCGGATACACTCCCGCCGCGCCACAGAGGCAGTCAAAAGTTTGTATTATTAGTAGTAAGAGGCTCAAGCGATTTCGCCTACTAGGCGGTGCACCTGCTGACCAACGGATGAGCAGCACAGATGCAGGTCAGACTGTAGTAGCTTCCAACAGTGCCGAAAGTAAAAAGTAACATCATACCCACTCCTAGGAGCTAATAAAAATGGTTTCTAGTCTAGGCCGCATCAAGGTAGGGTATTGAAGGACCCGGAAATAGTCATTAATGTGCAGGTTTATCGTTGTGAATTTGGACAGGCTGTGGACAGGATTTTTAGAAATAAATACAATCCTTATGTGAAATGTGAAATTACATTTCTGATGTCAATCTTTTTACAGGTAAGTCTCCTTCGTCTACCATGAAAACCACAGCAGAGTTTGTGAAGTTCGCAGACAACTTATTTGACAGTGTAAATGGCTGTCCTAGAGGTGGTCAAAAGCACAGATAATATAATATAATTCTTATACAGATGCACGAACAGGAACAAAAAATGGTCACGGCCTTAACTTTCCAAGCAGGCAGGCAGTACGGGAGTTTGTATATAGATGGCGACAATGTTTTGGCAAACTATTCTTATTATTTACTACACTACACTAGATGTCACTATAAACAGAAATACTCTGCCGTATGCCTTTTCTAGCTAATTGACGTTATCAATATTCTGTGCGGGCATGATAAAGGTCATGTTATAAAGCAACAAATAAGGGTTTTACTTATTTGGATATTTTATCTATAGGTACTAATATTATAAAACTAGAGTTAGTTCATTCAGTGTTTTTTAGTTACGTAGGTACTCGTAAGTGACCATTTGTAATTTCCATGCATGGAGATTGTTTGTAGAGGACACTGGAAGGTGGCCATAGGAACTTCTAAAATAAACATTATAAACCCATTCCAGGGTTCATGAAAGTTCAGGGGCCAGGATCCAAGTTCGAGAACGTAGAGCCCATATTCCCGACCCGGGGTCTGGGATCCCGAATTCCGTCTTCTGTGTCTAAGATCGAGAGTCCAAGGTCAGCTACTCCAGATCCTCTGTTTAGAGTCAAGGGTTGGGTTCTCCATCGAGGGTATGCAGTAGCCAATTATTCACGCAATCTACATTAATTGTATTATTAAAATAAAATAAAATAAAAATTGTTTTTTATTTTGCATAGACCATTTCAACGGCGCTTACAAAATGTCATACACTAAAAACAAAGAAAAAAAATTGTATATTTGAAGTGACCAAATTCGGAACGCGGCCCACCTGAGAGGAACCGGCAAGAAACTTAGGAAGGCCTTTTTTTTTGATGTCCTATTTACAATTTAATATATTATGACTATAATATTTTATTTGCCAGCAGATCATTTCCAGGCATCCCTGTCCTGTAAATAGTCTTGAATAGAGTAATAACCTTTTTCACAAAGCTTTCTTTTAATAAACTTTTTAAATTTATTTAGTGGTAAATTTCTCAGGTTACAGGGAAGCTTGTTGTAAAAGCGTTTACAGTTACCCTGGAAAGAATCGCCAATCTTATGCAGCCGACTGTGGTGAACTAAATGATTGTTTTTATGTCTAGTGTTTATATTATGTATATCACAGAGTTTAGTAACCTGTGATAGATTTTTCTGGACATACATAAGATTGGCAAAAATGTATTGTGATGCGACGGTTAGAATATTTACTTCTTTGAATTTTTCTCGAAGGGAGACTCTGGGGCCCAACTTATATATTTCCTTTATTATTACTTATATATAGCCCGCTTTTGAAGAACAAAAATGTTGTTTACATCTGCAGCACTCCCCCAAAGGAGAATACCGTAAGACATAATACTATGAAAATAGCTGAAGTAAACCATTCTAGCCGTATCTACATCTGTTAGAGTCCTGATCTTTTTTACAGCGTATGCAGCCGAACTTAACCTAGAGGCCGTCTTTTCTATGTGCGGGCCCCACTGCAAATTAGCATCAATAGTTATACCTAGGAACACAGTTGATTCCACAAACTCTAACACTTGTCCATTAAGTTGAACATTGGCCGTAACTTGTTTTACATTTGGTAGAGTAAATTTAATACATTTAGTTTTGTTTCATTTAGGCAAAGATTATTTGAGCTGAACCAATGAACTACTCTCGTGATTGCATTGTTTACATCGTCATAATTATCAAATTGTCTTCTAATTTTAAAAATCAATGAGGTATCATCTGCAAACAAAACAATCCTATTCCTGTCCGCTACATAAAATGGTAAATCATTACTATAAATGAGGAACAAGAATGGCCCAAGTATCGAGCCTTGTGGCACACCCATTGTAACCATGGATCCTACAGAACGTGTACCATTAATATCGACCCTTTGTATTCTATTGTTCAAATATGAAGACAGAAGGTCGAGAGATTTGCCTCTTATTCCATAGTGATGTAATTTTTTGCACGATGTTTCATGTTGAACGCAATCAAAAGCCCTGGATAGATCGCAGAATATACCTAATGCATCTTGCTTGTCTTCCCAGGTTTCATGAATACATTTTAATAACTCAACACCAGCATCGGAAGTTGAGCGCCCTTTCGTAAAACTAAACTTTTTTGTATGAAATATTTTATGAATATCAAAATGGGATATTTAACGAGGGGAATTATTAACGAGTTTAGTATGTTAATATCACAGATTATAATATGGTTTTTATTTTAGAAATCATATACATTCATTCAATCATGTACATTAAACAGCTCAATAAGATTTTTATTTTTTGTAATCCTGAATCTGATACCATTACGCCATCTAGGGATAATTTAATGTTATTAAAAATATTTTGTTCGCATTGGTACCCCCTGACAAAAGGGACAAATTCGAAAAGCTGTAAAACGCAATCAGCCTATGAGAATTTTTGGAGCTGTGCTGTAAAAACTTTAAAAGTCACTCAATTAATTGACCATTATAGTAAAGCAGCCACACAAAGTGGACAACCTCGTTTCATCAGAGTACCGTGCCTGGAAGGCTGGATCTCTACCCTGGAAAGTTTCATGAGGATTTCAAAACTATTATTTGATACGTAATGATGTAATTTAATGTAATAATGTACATTTTTATTATCCGAGATATATAAACCAAGACCCATTAAAATTTCTTTGGACGGTTGAGGGCTCTGAATTATAGAAATGTTGATTCAAATGCCATATATATAGTTTTAAGTCATTGATACTTTCCAGTGTGTTGCGCCCTCATTCTCGTTTTGCAAACTGTGAGCAGGATGAAGGGGAGACATTAATGAATTTGTGTCATATTTTCAATGTAAAGCGTAAAATTATAGACAATAAGGAAAATGTCTGCCCTAACTTCAGTAACATAACATCCTGTTCATCGAATATTAAAAGTGATTTGATGGGTCAGGTAATTGAAGAAAAAATCAGAGTCTATTGTTCTGCTTATACTGCAGGTTACATCTGCAGAAAAATGACAAAGTATATGAATTGTAGACTATGTATAAAGACATACAAATGAGAAGAGACATACAAGCTACACCGAAAATGCAATCACAGAAAAAATGCCAGTAATCTGCAAATGATATTTATATGTAAAATACAATTAATATTTCAAAATGAATGACTGAAAAATATTATAGAATTTGTAAATGTCTGCAGGATTTACAATAATCTATCTTTTACCGAACTTTACTATTAAATGAGGGCATAGAAATCAATCTAACCTATTTATAAATATAATAGATTACATCATTGAGTTAATATTGTACTACGTACATGGAGCAGACATCGCGAACAAAATCTGTGCGCCACGCACGTCGGTGCGGGGTTTGGGGGAGGAGGCGCCCGAGCAGGCCCGAGCCATACGACTTACGCGCTCAAGAGCGAGAAAGCAACAGTGAACTGTGGCTCATGCACCACAGTTGAACGGAGCACTGGTGATATAGGGCGGTGGCTTCTCTATGTACGTAGTACAATATTAACTCAATGGATTACATAAGCTTTTTTTTGATACCAATATGTCAGAATTAATTAATTTTCTGTATACGACAATAAATGAAAACAAATAACGCCTTCGTAGTTTTATTTCGAGGTCGCCTCCGACAACGATACCATGGAAGATGGCCGCCATACAAGGTTTTGTTCACACATTATTTTCATCGATATAAAACATCGTCTAACCTAACATTTTTTTGGGTACTTATGTACATACATATAATCACGCCCACATCCCCGAAGGGGCCTGCAGAGGTGTGCTATAAATTATAAACACTTAACTATCTTCACGCTGTATCCCTGACGGGGTAGTCAGAGAGGACAGATCGCCAGGCTTCGCGATCCATGCATACTTCTTTCGCTTCTTCAAGATTCATCAATCGCTTCATACACGCACGTCTGAGTATCCGAGTACTTTTGACCTTTCCGTTTTTGAGCAATCTACTCACGTGGTCTTCATATGTAAGTCTCGGCCTACCCTGAATTTTTCTACCCTCTGCTTTCGCACAATATATATTCTTCGTCAATCGTTCCGCACTCATTCGTTGGACGTGTCCAAACCAACGGAGCACGCCCTTTTCCAGCTTAACGCTGACACTTTCATTCAAACCTGCCATATTGCGTATCACTTCGTTACGTATTCGGTCGGCTAAAGTAACGCCGCACAATTTTCGAAGTGATCGCATCTCCACAGCATTCAATTTACTTTTATGCATCTGCTGACATACCCAGGTTTCGCTACCGTAAAGCAAAGTTGGCACTAGCACTGCGTTATAAATCGCCAGTCGTGCTTCTTTTACGATGCTTTGTCGCTTTACTAATTGGGACAAAGCACCGTTAACTCTGTTTCCGGCAGCTACTCGCCGTTCTACATCCGAATCACATCTTCCATCAGCGTTAAACATACTCCCTAAATACACAATTTCATTTACTTGCTCTAGACGTTCTTGGTTTACCCTAATCACGCATTTAGCTCTTACGTCATCTCTTTCAAATACTAGAACCTTAGTCTTACTTGCATTCAAGCGAAGACCCTTACTTTCACACTCCTCTTTCATATTAGTGACTAATGCCTGAAGGTCGGCTTCTGATGAGGCCATGAGCACCGCATCATCAGCGTACAGCAGACAGTTTACTGAAAAGTCACAGTTTAGTGTAAACACAGTAAATATAAATGCATCAGCTCATCTTGTTTTCATCAAAATGTATACCCAGTTGTTTTCAAGCCCTACATAGATTTAATGCCAGGAGTCAACTTTTATTTTGGTGCTAGGAGCAGCTATTGTTTACCTTTAATTTTCAGCATGAGTCCTGAGTCGCCTCGTTCGTAAGTCTGTAGGTGCACCACTAGCAGGTAAGGTCACTTGGGTCTCGGAGATATTGAGCGGGGCCCCTTCACCCAACACATTAAATTATACTGCATTACCATCCAGACGTTAATCCCGGTTGCATTCAAAGTTTCAGTTCCCGTTTTTAATGGTGTGGTAACTGATGAAATGAAACAAAATTCAATGTTAAATATTTTAATAAAAATAAAAATAGTACTAATCCTACTTATATTATAAACTAAAAAAAATATATCTTACAGTAATAATTTATAATAATGCAGTAAAAATTGTTACTCTTTCACGTAAAACTCCAGAATGGATTTTAATGAAACTACAATAATATAGCTTATACATCAGAATAACACAGTTACACACACACACACACACTTTTTATCCAGGGAAAAAGTTTCTTTGTGCAAACGGGAATACTTCTTTATGCGGACAAAGCCGCGGGCTTCAACTAGTACAAAATAAAATCAGATCAACACGTTTACATCACAACATCAAACAATACATGAATGCATACAATGAAACGTGGGCGTCTAATGTGCCTCTGCCACCCCTTCGGAGAAAAGGGGTGATTGCTAAGCATAAACAATGTTTTCACACACATTTTCAATCTTCTGTGAGCTTAGTTATACTTTTTAGGATTTTATTGTAAATACGTACACAATTGCCCATGAATGACTTATTTGTTTTAGCCAATCAAACCCCAGGTACATTAACTCTATCCTTATTTCTGGTATCTAGATATTGGTGATCGCTGTTTAATTTGAAATTGTGTTGTGAAAATTTTTACGGACAATGCAATATTTTAACTTTGCCTTCGTTGTATATATATAAAATATCATTTATATATATACAACGAAGGCAAAGTTAAAATATTAATTTCCTTAAATATTCCTATTAACGATTCGCAACTCGTAAATAGCGCGAACTGCCCGTTTTTGCAAAACAAAAATGTCCTCAACATCCGCGGCTGAGCCATACAGCAAAATGCCATACGACATTAAGCTGTGGAAGTATGCAAAGTAAACTAGCCGAGTCGATGTGCCCAAACTGCCGAGCCGTCGCTATATCTGTTAATTTCCTAATTTTACCGTTATAATTGACTCTACGTATCTAACGTTAGGCAATGAAAATATTATGCATTTAATAAGAGATTGTTTTTACAGCAAACAATAAGAAACAACATCTAACACTTTATTTACCTACGTGAACTAATTCAATATCCTTTCTATTTACTTTAAAGATCATTGAGGTATCATCAGCGAACAGTACTGTATCTGCTAGGGCCTTCACCATGAAAGGGAGCTCATTTATATACGCCAAAAACAAAAAAAATCCCTGTGGAGCTTCCATTTTGACTAGAGATATGAATACTTATTAAGTACAACAAACATCCATCCATCCAAACTTTCACATTTATGTTTATCAATCACGCCTTATCCCCGAAGGCAGGCAGAGGCATATTATACGCTCAATTTACACCGTATATACTCCTGTGTCACGTAATAGGTGGTGAGCCCATTGCCATGATGAAAGGTTAAGGCTACCTGCTGTTGATATTATAATGTCGCCCACAAGGCCTTCATACTAGGCTTAACGACTGCCATGTTACTGGCCCCGGTTGCCAGTAACATGGCAGTCGTTAAGCCAACCAACGGTTTAAGATGCCTTTAACTGCTGGACGTAGGGCTCTCCAACCGCACGCCACTGAGCACGATCCTCGGCTAGTCTACTCTCATCCAGTTACTACCCTGCGAAGATAGTCGCTCCATTAGCCTGAGGTCTACACTCCAGAACACGTCTACCCCAGCGGTTATTGGTTCTGCGACTAATATTGTCAGCCCACTACCACTTCCGCTGACTAATCTTATGAGGTATATCGTTGACTTTAGTTAACTAAATAGTCCACCTACTATGCTAGACCTTAAATGAAAATTAAAAAAATGTCGATTTTTATATATTTTAGCTTATTACGTTACCTACTTTGGTACTCAGTATTTCAACCCAACAGGTCCACGAATAAATTCATTGGAACTAAACGTTTTTGTTTTGTAATACACAGACATCGTTTAATATATTATGGTAACAATTAGCGTAATTTTCATCTGGTTCAAGCCCTAAATTAGGGGGTGGACTGGTCGCAACCTCTACTATAGCTTGCATCTTTTCCAGGGACAAATAATAAGGTGTCAGCATTGTAAGATTATCTCGCTATGTATATACCACACGGTCACGGGGTCCATTCTTTCTTTACTCCTTCTATGCCTATTTATTTTAAAGGCCTGCGCAGACGAGCACCAATACGAAATTTTTTATCTGACCGCGCTATATACTTTCTAAATAAGAAGAATCTATATGCTTTCCAAAATATTAGAAATTGAATATCTTAACAATAAAATAAATCATTAGATAGAGTCTATGGTGGTGCGTACACTGCACACCACCAATTTTTTGAAGGAGTAGGGGTATATATAGGGTATAAATGATGCGTAAAAATTAAAGCGCTCGTGGCCCCGCGGTCTCAGTGTTCTGTAAAACGATCACTGAGTTACGCAACTTTCACTACGGCTGGTCCTCGGATGGGTGACCACTTTGTGGCATATACATTTGCGAGCGTGTCCGTGCTTCGGAAGGCACGTTAAGCTGTTGGTCCCGGTTGCCAGTAAAATGGCATTCGTAAAGCTTGGTTGAAGGCCTTACGGGCGGCTTCAAAAATATTTAACAGTAGGTAGCTACAACCTGCGTCTGTCTATTTCACAACACGGCAATGGGCTCACCACCTATTACGTGGAACAGGAATCCACACGGTGAAAAGTGGGCATATAATATGCCTATAAGGCTTGGGCAAAATTGTGGCGACCTGCTGATGAATTTTTTCAAACCTCCCATAAGGCATTCAACTGGCTTAACGACTACCATGTTACTGGCAACCGGGACCAACGGCTTAACGTGCCTTCCGAAGCACGGAAACGCTCGCAAATATAAATGCCACAAAGTGGTCACCCATCCGAGGACCAGTCATAGTGAAAGTTGCTTAACGCAGTGATCGTTTACAGAACACTAAGTCCGCGGGGCCACGAGTGCTACTTGAATTGTAATACGTAATACCAATTTCACGCAACATGCTAGTTGCTTTCAAAGCGTGGTGGCTATCGAACAAACCAAAAGCGACATGAACTGTCAAAGTAACATAATAGCATTGTAGGACTCTAAGATAAAGAATATACTCTTTATCTTAGGTAGGACTAAATATTAGAATATAAAATTGAAGAAATGTGATATAAAAACAAGATTTGGCTAAAAGGTATTCGTAATCAGGCCATTAAATAATTATAAAATTGGCAAAAGTATTTTCTCGGTCTAAGATTCAATACAACCAAAAGACCACAATTTATAATGTAAAAATGATCTTGTACGAAATAATTTGAACGCATCTATTACTTCTTCATAATGTTGATGATCAACCATAGATAAACTAAAATGTTAAAATTTAAATATCACATGGTGAACTAGACCTTATAAAAAAAGAACGAAATGGATTCCAATTCCTGGCCGGTTATTCCTGGGCCGGTTAATCTCGGTACGGTACGAGAATGCGCATCCAGTGATTATCCGTCCGTGTACTTACCACCCCTGGAATTCATTTACATGTACTTATGCAAATGGCTTCCAAATCTCGGGCCGGTGAATCACGGGATGGGTAATCGCGGATGGGTATTCACTGGCTGTGTTTTCCTGCCCGGTAAAAATTGTAACAGGCAGGAATTGCCGTCCCGAGATTAGCCGTACCGATACTTCGTGTACACTGTACATGAAATCCCGGGCGGGTTTTCCGCGGCTGGGTTTTATCGGGCGTCCAATTGTCGGGCCGGGTAATACAGTTTCCCTTTAATTCTGGCTACGCACGGTGACGCGATTGGCAACAACAAAATTTATTGATCTTCCATCTTCCATTACGTATTAAATTTTTCTTCAAAAGTGATAATTTTCAAGTAGATAATTAATCTTCTTCATTCAAAAGTAGTTAATTATTCTTATTGATAGCAGCGTATTCATGTATATATATATATATATATATATATATATATATATATATAAGAACTTTGAACAAAATATATATATATATATATTGTTCAAAGTTCTACTGCAGTAAAATGATGGTAAATTTTACTGCAGTTATATGTGGATTTTGGAAGGCAACAGAAAATACCGCGTTCTACTAAGTTATCCAATTTTACAACACTTGTGCACATTGTCGAAGCTTTTATGTTTAAAACACCATCATTTTTACACATAAACACCCGAAAATACACTAGTTTGAAAAATTAATAACGGAGTGGCAGCCGCGTTATTCGCCGTTTCCCGCCAAAACCCTTTGACCCACTCGTAAACAGAGAATCTGTCGTCTACAGAACTTTACACTTATAGCAGCTAGACTGATTTACAAGAACAAAAAAAATTTTTTTTTTTTTTAATTACCAAAAAATATCGTAAAGCTAAAATTATATCTATTTTCTTACCGGTAGGGTAGCTAATTCCTTATAAGCGGTAGCTAGCTAACAACGGTCCTGGCGAGAGAGCTCCGAAAGGTGCTGTGTCCTTGTCTAACGCCCTGTCAGCTTAAATAACCATTGGATTTGGTAGAAATGGTAGAAAATTTATATATTTCTTTTTTTATGATTTAGCAACTTTCACTATGGCTGGTACTCGGATGGGTGACCACTTTGTGGCATTTATATTTGCGAGCGTTTCCGTGCTTCGGAAGGCACGTTAAGCCGTTGTTCCCGGTTGCCAGTAACATGGCAGTCCTTAAGCCAGTTGAATGCCTTATGGGAGGTTTGAAAAAATTCATCAGCAGGTCGCCACAACCTGCACCTGTCCATTTCAACACGGCAATGGGCTCACCACATGTTACGTGGGACAAAAAGCAAAGCATACGGTGAAACGTGGGCGTATTGTACGCCTCTACCTACCCCTTCGGGGATAAAGGCGGGAAAGTATGTTTATGTTTATGTTATGCTAACTCAAATTATTACCCAATCAAATCTAAACATTGATGTAATAATATTAACCGAGGTAAATATATGTAAACAGGTTGTTTCTATGTTCAAAATACATGGTTATACATTGCACAGTCATCTGCGTGAAAATCGTAAAGGCGGAGGTATTATTGTTTACGTTAGGGACACTCACACATTTAATACAGTTAATCACAACTTGAATCACTGTGAGTCCATTTTCGGACTGATAACTACACCACATAACTATTCCGCATATGTTTGTGCAGTGTACAGACCGCCGAGCGGTAGCAAGCACCTATTCTTGAAAGAAGTTAAAAATCTATTTATAAACACATCTCTCTTAAAACACGACACATATCTATTAGGGGATATAAATATCGATTTAAGAGTCAGCAGTGGCATTCGGGAGCATTATATCAGCTGTATGTCTGAGTGTGGCCTGACAAGTGCGATATCAGACTATACTAGAATCGTAAATTTCGGTAATAAAATAACGCGAACATGTATAGATCACATATTTGTAAGATCGCACTTGTTAGACGTTTACTCGGCCGCGCTGGGAACTGTTCTGTCTGACCACCGTATGATTGTTGTGTCGTGTATTGGAAGTGGTAAGTCACAAATACAGGATGGTATAAAAAACATACAAGTATTGAACAGTTTTAAAATTAAATCCTTACTAGACGAAAAAGATTGGGGTGCATTCGAACATACAGAGTGTCCTTTAAAAATATAAGATGACATTAAAAATAATTTTAAAATTTGTTGGTTGCGCCGGCATGCGATTCAAGAGTAGCCGCGTTATTTTTTCTATGTTGCATCGCCGATCTACATTTGTTTTTAATTAATTAGTTGTCGACACTGCCCCCTTTCCCTTTATTCCATTTCTCTTTCGCACCTACCTTGTCTCGCATAAAGGAGGAGCGAGACAGCTGTATTACGCGCGCAAGTACCTACGCTCGCGCCGCTAGCCTCTCACGGGCAGCGACCACGTCTGAAGACGCTTAGTCTGTCCTACAATGACCGCGCGCGCGCCCGCATCAAACCTTTCGCCATAATTGTTTTTCCATGGCGTTTTTTCCATAAATAGCGTTCTCGTACAAGGAAACCAGGAATTCAAGTCCAGGGACGCCCGCGGCAACCTCCACCTCAGCATCTCGCAGCAAGCAGCAAGGTAGTGTGCCCATTCCGGTTTTTCCATTACTTTTTCCGTCGACAACCGCGTGTAAATTACATTTTTGTCTTTCCCCGCAAATACAGTCCATTTTGAATTTATTTATCTCGCCCGCTCAACCAATTGTTATGATAAATGTATTTATACAAAGAAAATAAATATAAATAGTAAAAGGAGTCTTGACCCGTGGATAAATAGTAGAATTAATAGCATGTGTGAGAGAAAAGATTATCTATTTACAAAGTGGAAAAGCGATCCTACAAATTCTATATTGAGAAAAGAGTACAACACGTTCAGAAACAAAACACATAAAGTCATAAAAACTTCAAAAAACAATTACATTTCAAATTCAATTAAAGAAAATAAATTTAATTTACGCAAATTATGGCATATTCTAAATACTATACAAGGTCGAAATAAACCATCAGTCGATGAAATAATTTTATAAGCATTTGATATAAACAAGATTTCCGTTAATGATATAGCTGATAACTTCGCACGGGAATTTAGGGAATCTGTCAAGAACATCATGCCAAAATGTACTAAATTCTTATTAAATGAATCGGAATATATGTATCCACAAAATAAGTCGATATATGTTAAGAAGGCACCTTTAGAAAGCGTACACAAAGTTATTAGTAGCTTAAATTCTAATTAAGCACCGGGAATATACCACATTAGATGTGTTGATATCAAATCTATTTGTAGAAAAATGTTATGTGTCATAGTTAAGCTCATTAATATTAGTATAACTACGGGTAAATATCCACAGGATTTGTAAACCGGCATTGTTAGACCCATATATAAAAAAGGTAGCCATAAAGAATATATGTTAAACATGACATACTTTCAGACGTACAGTATGGATTTCAGCGAAATAAATCAACCACACAATTGCTTTCTACAGATGACGTTAATCAATGTTTAAATGATAAACAACATGTTATACTATTGTTTATTGATTTTAGTAAAGCATTTGATACTTTCAGACATAAAATTTTGTTGCAGAAGCTAGATAACTCTGGTGTCAGAGGCCCTGTTCTAAAATGGTGTGAAGAATACCTTAGAAATCGTAAATTTTGCGTTAAGGTGAGGGATAGTTATAGCAAAACTGTCAACGTTTCTGAGGGTACGGCCCAAGGTTCGGTACTTGGCCCGTCATACTATCTGGCATATGTGTATGATATGGAACATGTTATTTATCACTGTTCCATCTACCAGTATGCAGATGATACCTGCCTTATGGCTACTAGTAAAGATCTCAAAACAGCTGCAAACTACATGCAGGAAGATTTCACACAGGTTGCAAAATGGTCGCATGACGCAGGCCTGGTGTTGAATGCGTCCAAAACAAAATAATACACATTAGGTCAAGTCACATTTATTCTAAAGAAGCTTTTTCAATAATTGCACTTAATCACAATTGCTTACACACATTGCAGTCAAATCTAAACAGCTGTACTTGTGATGAGATAAAACAAGTAACCCATCATACGTACCTTGGGTTGATAGTAGACTACAGATTTAACTGGAGTAATCACATAGACTCAATCTGCGACAAACTTAGAGCAATACTTGCAAAATTTTATATAATTAAACCAAAAGTACCGTTCACGGTATGTGGCAATGGTGGAATCTATTATATCGTATGGTATCACAAGTTACGGACGAACTTTCAAAACATATATTGATAAAATACTGAACTTACAAGTAAGATTTTTAAAACTTATAGTCCCAAGTAAGGTCAAAAAAACAATACAAAGAAAAGGTCATCGATATTTTTGAATATTGTAACATTCTGCCAGTACATGATAAAGTGCATATATCCATCCTAATACAACACATAAAATTATTACACGTAGAATTACACAAAATATGCTAAAAATACCAAGACAAAATAATTACTACGGAAGAACTGTTGCATATCTAATTCCTCCCTTATGAATAGTTTACCCCAAAAAATAAAACTTAATATCAACAACACGAATTACAAACAAATATATAAGAAATATTTCTATGAGAAAATGAAACTAAGGCACACCGCCTAAATTTTATACAAATAATAAAATTACATTCTGTTACATTTTTTTTGTATGTATATGTTATGATAAATTTATATTTGAACTTCGAAAGAAAGACATCACCTGTATTGAGGGGCGTGGATTGGGACGGCTGGCTCGCCAGAACCAGTTTACGGCTCGGTCCACGCACGCTTCTAACAGTGAAACAAATAAATAGGTGCTTGCTTTAGAGTTCGCATAGTTATGGGTAGTTATTATTATATTAATTGTATTATATTAATTGTATTGGTCAGCTTAGCTAGTAAGGTGTATGCAAAGGTTATAACGGCACGAATGCAAGAAAAGTCTGAAAGGTATTTATGGGAGGCTCAATGCGGATTCCGACGTGGAAGAGGTTGCATGGATCAAGTGTTTTCTCTCCGCATGATCGCGGAAAAGTTTCTGGCTCTTAGCCAGAAGGTTTTCTGCGCTTTTGTGGATCTAGAGAAAGCATTTGATAACGTTGTGAGAGAAACGCTGTGGGACTTGCTGCCAGGATATGGTGTGGACGGCTCGCTACTGCGGGCAATACAGTCGCTTTATAGGGACTGTAAGGCTTGCGTGCGAGTAGGGGGGGATGTGACCTCTTTTTGATGTCTGTACAGGCGTCAAACAGGGATGTGTCATGTCCGCCTGGCATAGTGTATCTGGACAGCTGCCTACAGAGGTTGAAAGATTTTAATATGGGTGTGAATTTGGGTGACTTTACAGTAAACTGTCTGCTGTACGCTGATGATACGGTGCTCATGGCCTCATCAGAAGCCGACCTACAGGCATTAGTCACTAATATGAAAGAGGGGTGTGAAAGTAAGGGTCTCCGCTTGAATGCAAGTAAAACTAAGGTTCTAGTATTTGAAAGAGGTGACGTAAGAACTATATGCAAGATTAGGGTAAACCAGGAACGTCTAGAGCAAGTGAATGAAATTGTGTATTTAGGAAGTATGTTTAGCGCTGATGGAAGATGTGATTGTAGAACGGCGAGTAGCTGCCGGAAACAAAGTTAACGGTGCTTTGTCCCAGTTAGTAAAGCGACAAAGCATCGTAAAAGAAGCACGAATGGCGATTCATAACGCAGTGCTAGTGCCAACTTTGCTTTACGGTAGTGAAACCTGGGTATGTCAGCAGATGCATGAAAGTAAATTGAATGCTGTGGAGATGCGATCACTTCGAAAATTGTGCGGCGTTACCTTGGCCGACCGAATACGTAACGAAGTGATACGCAATATGGCAGGTTTGAATGAAAGTGTCAGCGTTAAGCTGGAAAAGGGCGTGCTCCGTTGGTTTGGACACGTCCAACGAATGAGTGAGGAACGATTGACGAAGAATATATATTGTTCAAAAGTAGAGGGTAGAAGGAGTCAGGGAAGGCCGAGACTTACATATGAAGACCACGTGAGCAGATTGCTCAAAAACGGAAAGGTCAAAAGTACTCGGATACCCAGACGTGCGTGTATGAAGCGATTGATGAATCTCGAAGAAGCGAAAGAAGTATGCATGGATCGCGAAGCCTGGCGATCTGTCCTCTCTGACCACCCCGTCAGGGATACAGCGTGAAGATAGTTAGTTAGTTCATTGTATTCATTAAATATTAGTACGCGATACGGATCTTATAATATCGAGACAAACCCTATGGTTTTTCGATATTAATTTAAAGTTATATGTGTCGTATTTGTAAAAGATATAAATTTAAAAAAAAATCAGTTTTACCGTGGTTTCATAAAACCACACAATCCAATTTTTTTCAATCTTTTAGTATTAGGTAATACGCAGCATCTGTTTAAATTGGAGATGTGCCGGTCACCCTCAAAGTGTACAAAAGGGGCAAAATCTAACATTAACATTTTTGAAACGAACTTTTTTAAAGCGGTTTACGGATGGTGCTATTCAGTAGAAATCGTCGTAATAATAAAATGACATAAGCATGTGTGTACCTACGCGTGTGTGTATTGAACCTACAAATGAACACACGAACAAGTGAGTGCGCAGCCGGGTGTGCAACTCACCCTCTCTCTTTCTCTCTCTCTCTCTCGCTTTGTCTCAATACACGTTTCTTTTTTTGCAATTATAATTATTATTGTTTTTAACGTATAAATCGTTTCTGACGGGGGTCCCCGACTGTATAATATTTTTACATTTTTTACTTACAATAAATTCAGTAGGTTCGAACAATCATTCAAGGAATTTGTCCTGTGTTCTAATTGGTCCGAGACTACCAGGACTTTAATTGGCCGTGCTAATTAGTGTCTAGCACATAAGACCTTTTGGCCTTTTTATTACCACCTCACTAAAAAGGCAACGGGTTCAAAATTTATTCCAAATTTAACATCTAAAATAGACACATTTTATTATATTAAATTTATTCGGCCCTTTAGACCCACCCCAGTTCCGTGCTTCGGAAGGCACGTTAAGCCGTTGGTCCCGGTTGCCAATAAAACGGCAGTCGTTAATCCAAGTTCAAGGCATTATGGGCGGCTTAAAAAATTTCAACAGCAGGTCGCCGCAGCCTGCGCCTGTCCATTTCAACACGGCAATGGGCTCACCACCTGTTACGTGGGACAATAATGCATACGGTGAAATGTGGGCGTTTAATATGCCTCTGCCTACCCCTTCGGGGATAAAGGCGTGACAATATGTATGTATGTATGTTCTAATTGGTCATGGTCACTTATTTAGAAAGAGACACCGCCACTGCCGAGAGCCATCTTACGCGGATCGATTATTTCGCAGTACCTAGTGCACAGTCTAGTCATAGGTATAAGGTCTTTGGTCTACAGTGTCTACGTTCGCGTTGTCACTGTATTTTTTTATTTTTTATAAATTTTTTATGGCCTGGTTGCAAAAACCTTTAAACCAAATCTTATTTTTAAATATCATATTTCTTCAATCTTAAATTCTAATTTAGTCCTGTCCAGTCCTTTGTCGATGTCAAGTTCAGTCAGAGGTCCTGTGTCCTTGCCCCATTAACGTGGTAGAGCGTTATTGAGGCTTTCATTGGAATTTGCACGACAAGTTGTAAAATAGCTTTTCACTGCAATTTATCACTGTCTTTCACTATAGCACGATTACACAATTTTTATGTCTAAGAAACTACCATTTTTACATATAAAACAAGGTTAATGCCCTAGTTTAGGAAAGTAATATACAGCTAGCGTAATGTCACTGTAATTACAGTCAGTTTGTGATTTTTATAACTGATGAATCTGTCGTTTTTGGCAAGAAGATTTGCCTGCCGTAAATTATTTGCCGGTTCCTGTGTATTGTTTTCCAATACTAGTGTATAATTATGTTTTTCTATATAATTTGCCTGACTCATAGACATAAAAGTTCAAAAACGTGCACGAGAATTAAAAGTCCAAGTACAGTTAGAATTCTATCGGTTTACTGTGACAGGGATCCAGTTCTACAGTTTGTCTTATCACAAGGCGATAATAATCAAATTGGTGGCGATTTAGACTGTCCCTCCGCTACGACCGGTTTCCTCCGTAGCAAAGAACTCCCTGAGATCAGTTGGAACTGGACTTGTCGAAAATTCGAGGACTTATGATTGCACCTGAAGTATACTAACTTTGTTCGTTTATCTATCGTTTTCCGGTTATTACTCAAGTTATGGGTTTTGTCCACAGATATAGAAGAGTAAGCAGATCAAACGTTTGCGAAAAATAGCGTTTTTAATTTATATCTGAAAGCCACTGTGCCTCGGTCGCTTTGTATTGTAATACGTAATACCAATTTCACGCAACCTTCTAGTTGCTTTCAAAGCGTGGTTGCTATTGAACAAACCAAAGCGACATGAACTGTCAAAGTTACATAATAGCAGGGCACAGTGTCTCCATGTACACGGTAATTACCGTAGATGCACCGTAATCTGGTAGTAATCTACCGTCAAGGTAACAACTGTATTACCGTGTACTATATCACCGTAATTACAATTATAAACTTTTTTGTTAATAGTTCATCATATGTCTATTAGGTCCATATTCCAGAACGTTTATCAATACTCAAGAAACACTTGAGAATAGATTTTATAAGGCATAATCTAGTCTCAAGCGTCGATCGAGTATTGAGAAACGTTCTATAATACGGCCCAGACTTACTGCTTAAATAATGAATTTCACTCTACTTAACATTTTGTAACTGCAACATTATTTTTCGCTGTCGGGAATCCCCGCAAACCTGAAGGTCTGAGTGAATCTCAAGACCCAAAGATCAAATTCACTTAACCTTCCCTTGGTAATCTATTTTCGACCTTATTTGTACGTCACATTCGAAGTGAAATGTATAATTATTAAAACCGAAGTTTGTGTGATGGACCAATGATGTTGCTTATTGTTTTTATTTTTAATGTTATGCAAAGAAATGACTCGTAGAATACTGTAAGACTGTATGATAAACTTAACGATATTATATGTCTAAATTAAATAATTTTCATTTACGAAAAAGATATTGTAGTGCACGGAGGATTCAATTCAGAATATTGTTAGAAAAATTCTCCATTTTTATATTAATAAAACAAATATATTTGGGGTTAATTGCCTTAATCATTAACGTTTTTCCTTTCTAAAATTACACTGTAATTTACACGGTATACTTAAGATCGATCTACCGTAATTTTGTCTGTAAACACCGTATTTTTACTCTTGTAACACGGTAATCCGGTATACATATGGAGACACATTGGCAGGGCATATCGGCCCATACCTATTTTGTCATAGAGCAGGTTGTTTTTATACTCTCACGACTTCTACTAAGCATTTTAATTTTTTGGGATTTTTTCGCGTAATAATTAATTTCTCACCTCTCAACGTTTAAGGTAGCAGGTTTTTTTTATATACTGTTGCTCCGCCAATAACTCAGTGCGGAGTTTTTTTTTGTTCTTGTGGCGACACCATTGCTCCGCCAATAACTTCAGTGTGGATTTGGTAGGGGTTTAGTCAGTGGTGTGGAGATTTGGTTTTTGGTTCGTACGGTTGTCAATATGTCTTCACGTCAACACTTTCTGACAACGTCAATGCCAAATTGGCAAGTCCATGTTTCGGTCTTGGTAGGTCTCGGTCCTTTTTGTGGAATTGGTGGATATTTTATTATATCACGATATTGAATGATTGACTCCAACAACAAAATTTAAATAAAATATACGTGGGAAATCCTTAGTATTCATTGAATATCTACTTCAAAAATTAAGGTTCGTTCACGAGAAAATTTTAATTAAGTCACTGACGTGTATGTACTATATACGTTGGCTATGCCATGCAATGTTTTTATTATTTTATCTTTCATTACACTGAATTTCAGGCCTATCTTGCTTTGGTCATGCCTATAACAAAGCGGAAACAACAAACTGAGAAGGAGGAGCTACTGGAAAATGGTGAAAACAATTCCGGTCAACATGGAAGTAGCAATATCAAGGGAGACGAATTAAATATTGCTGTATTATTATTTCTGTATACCTTGCAAGGTATACCCTTAGGGCTAGCTGGTGCTGTGCCCATGCTCTTACAAAACCGTGGCATAACTTACACACAACAAGTCAGTGTAGTTTTAATTAAATTTTAATAGAATATTAATTCACAAATTTAATTCAGTATAAACAATAAAATTATACTGTTACAAATAACTTTTGGCGCACGTGAGCCCGCTAACTCAGTGTTCTGGAAACAATCATTGCATTTAAACAACTTTCATTATGGACCGACTTTGGATGGGTGACCACTTGTGGTATTTCTATTCACGTGCGATTCTGTGCTTCGGAAGGCACCCTAAGCCGTTAGTCCCGGTTGCTAGTTACATGACACTCATTAAACCAAGTTGATGGCCTTATGGGTGGCTTGAAAAATTTCAACATCAAACTACCACAACTTGCGCCTGTCCATTTTCAACATAGCAATGGGCTTACCACCTATCACTAATGGGTCCAAAATGTATACAGTGAAATGTGGGCAATTGCCTCTGCCTACTTCTTCGGGGATAAGGCCATGACTATGTATGTATGTATGTTTCAAAAACCTTTTTGATGACCATTACATTACAATATGTTTGTTATGTGTACTTACCTATATACTTTAGTACTATGATGTTATGAATAGAGCTTAACCCTAGATAGCTAATTATTCCCACCTACACTTAAGAAGCTAACCATTAGATTTTTTGATGACCATTTATAATTTTATAGTCATTAATCACACTCATAGCAATGTATTTTTATATGCTATATTGTAATGAAATGTATGTTTATTAAACTTTTATGTAATAAATTTAATTAATTAACTAAGATCAGTGATCAGTTAGGTTAGCATCAAGGTTAGCAAGGTTAGCGTCAAGCATTGGTACAAAAAAAACTGCAGAAACTCCGATGCCAACCTGCCTGCATGTCTTTGACAAAACAGATTTTTCTTCTATTCCATCACGGACCTTAAACAAATGAGAAAGCCATCCTATACTTAAAAAAATAAAAAAAAATATAGAAAGCAAAATTAGGTTTGGGATATAAACAGTGATATGTGGGTGAACAAACTACCAACATTAGCTAGTTAGGTCAAAAGTAACTTTATCACATTCAAATGTTTCCTTCAGATACTGTCAGCAGCATGGTATTAGTTTTAAAAGTGAACTCTTTTACATACTATAATGGTACTTTAAATTACCATGTTAGCTTATTTAATTTTAATTTATAAAAAGTATTTTTTTGGTATTATAAAGATAAATATCATTTATCTAATAGGATTTATCTTTCATATTTGATTTATTTATTTTTTGTAAATTGGATATGACTATACCTACTGACCTCACCTGTTATATACTTGTTATCATAAAAATGCTTAGCTTAGAAAGAGAAAAATAAACATATACATATTTGTTGCATATTGATCAAATTGACAAACATTAACTATTTAGATAAGATGCAGACTTGTCATTGTCCAAGACTATCGACCTTCATGATTGGAGCCTGAGTCTCTCTTGTGATCCCAAATGTGTATGACTTCAAATTAATGCAGTATTTTATTCCCTAAAAATTTAACTGTAAATTATCTTAAAGGACATGCATCGGATCTGTTGTGGCCTTTATCCTTCATAAAACAGACTTCTGAGTTAATCTAACTCTAAAAAGATGAAATATAGGGGTGCTCCTAAGTAATACTAACAATATTTTCTACTATAATATACTATATCCAATAAATAACAAAATATTTGCATTACAGGCTGAATTTAGTTTTGTAAATTGGCCATTCAGTGTAAAGCTACTATGGGCACCTATAGTAGATGCATTATTTTGGCCAAAATTTGGACGAAGAAAAACTTGGTTAGTGCCAATACAATATTTGCTGGGTATTGTCATGATTATAATGTCAAACAATGTCACAGACTGGCTTGGATCAGATGAGAAGGCCCCATCCATGATGTACCTAACAATGTCATTCCTTTTTCTGAACTTCTTGGCTGCTACGCAAGATATTGCTGTAGATGGATGGGCACTCACAATGTTGAAAAGGTAAATAGTTGTTATTAATACATATATTGTCATGCCACTCAAGAGATTTAATTCATCTATATAGGGCAACCTGACTGACTGATCATCAACACATAGCTCAAACCACTGAACAGATTTTCGCTCATACATATTTGAATATTCAATCATTACATATCAATCAAATAAGTCAGCCTTTAACTGTTCACTGCTGGACATAATGCCTCTCTTAAGTTCATTTTGTGACGGTGGTGTGGCCTTCTGTACCACATTGACCACGAGTTGGTACAAGGTTTGGTCTCTTGTTTTCCTTCTCTTTGTGTAGACCACACCTGGTGTCAGCAGATGCACCAACTTGCAAGTAAAGCTAGCATGGGCCCCGAAGAGACAGCTTCTAATTTTTTTTTAAACTCTTACTAGTAACTGGCCTCGAATCTCTATCTCTGTGAACAGCTGTAGTCAGAAATATGGGTAACCCTTAATTCTACTGAGGCACTACTTTCTTTCTTTAATCAAATGTACTTATTATTGCAGGTGTAATGTTGGACATGCCTCGACATGTAATACAGTAGGACAAACAGCAGGCTTTTTCCTTGGATATGTTTTATTTCTTGCGTTAGAATCATCCTACTTCTGCAACAAGTACATATTGTCAGAGCCTCAGGAGACTGGTATTGTTACTCTGGCCGGCTTCCTGTTATTCTGGGGTTGGGTATTTATTGTAACCACTACTTTTGTTGCTGTTTTCAAACATGAAAGTAATGATACTTCAAGTGAAGACAGTAAAGTGAAGGGTATCAAAGATGTTGTGAATGCATATAAACAACTGTATACAATTATGAAACTACCCTCTGTACGCACATTGGCTCTTGTTCTATTTACTGCAAAGGTAAGTTTTATTTGGCAAACATTTGTCATAAAAATGGCGTCGACCACACTCCACTTTTTTGCGTCGGTAAAGTAGCTATGTCGATACCGGATCAAATCAAGCTACCGCTGCGTATGGTGGTATTCAATATATTTCAATAGTTTCGGCCATGTGTCGTTAACGGTCTAAAGCGGTGCCCTCTGATTGGGCAAGGACGCGCGTTATAATCTCACTCGACCTCGTGAATTTATTTTCAAATTAAATTATGGTGAGTGATAGAATATAAATAGTAATATGCCATAGTAAAAATGCAGCTTATTCCTACGTAAATTGAATCTTTCTTTCTTAAATTTACGGCGGTTAGTAAGTAGGTATGTGCACTGCAAAGGGTTGTGGAAGAAAATGTTCGAGGTAATGTAAGCGCTCACTAAGAATGGATTTTGGCAAATTCTCACCAATAGATTTTTTAATGGAAAACGCTATTTAAAGATTGAACAAAATATTTCAATTATTTTCAATATCTTTAACGCAGTTCTGTATGCAACCAAAAATGTTCCTAAATCCAGACTAAATTTTACATCCTACCTTACTGTATTGGTACCTACACGCGCTCCGAGAATTCCTAGAACGATTTAACCAATGGATGCGTAATGTACTCAATAAAGTATGAAATCACGTTCAACCAACTTTCGCGCGGTGGGAAAACTACACACATATTGTTTTCTTATATGAAGTGTTGTCACTGTCTAACAACCAATAAAAATACAACTTCAACTAGAAAAATGTAGGTATGCAATACGCATTTGACACAATATTATTCGACTAATTTGAGATGGTAACTCTTTGTATAATGTTTATAAAGAATGAAAGTATATTGAATATAGGCCGATTAAGTTGTTGGTATGTTTTAATAATTAATAGTTTTTTTTTAAATAGTTATGTAAATGATATAAATTTTTACTTACGAGTGAAAACAAACATTAATTTTTCGACGGCTATAACTTTTACACCATTTCACAGCACATTTCGTCATTTTATTTTGGAAATTACCCTTTTTTTATAAATTACCCTACGAATCTGTACGATAGACTGAGTCCGCAGAACAGCGACTTAGCTAAAAATACTTAGCAAATGGCAAGCGGGGTATATGCGGGGTATAAACGGTAAGATTTATCCAATGGACGCGCTCCATTGGATAAATCGTCCTAGGAGAATTCGCTACGATTTAACTGTACCTACACTTCATCATACGGCCCAAAAGGCAGTACTGTACAGTTTTTATATACACACAGTTTAAATCATACAACTGTATAGATTTTTCGTAGCGTTTGTATGTAGTTATATACCATAACGCTGGTAGAGCCGCGTCCAAAAAATTACTTTATGAAGTAACAAGTGAACTGTGTAACTAAGAAGCCTCGAAATCGATTCGTATCAACGTTGTAATGAATTGATTACTTCCAACGATGATAAAAGTCAGTTAAGTTACTGAACTACTGGGTACTTCGTAGTCGACACCTCGAGGTTATTAGAATGAGCGTTGCTTCGCATGTCTTGTGATAACCCACCGTATCAACTACTTATTATTAGAAACAGAATAATGATAAATTTTAACTCAGTTTTTTAGGAGTCATAGTTCAATTCAATAATTTTTTATGGCCTTTGTGCTCTTAGCAGCAACTCGCCAGCCTCCAGTGTTAGAACTAGTAACGAAGGAAATTTGTCTTTGTCTCGGATTTTGACTGATAGCCACGAATAGGTCGAAGCGAAGATAAATTAGAATATAGATTCAAGCCCAACAAACAAGATGACCTTATAAAGTTGATTCTATAAGGTCTTAACCATTATAGTAGTTTTAAAATGGCATCGATTACGACAATGTGCCTTATAAACGACATTTTAAAAGAGGATTTGGCTAATATTACCTTAATTCTTATAATTAGGTTGGTTAAACGTTTATAAACCCAATTAATATGACTACAATAGGAATTCAAAAAGTATTCTTCTTATAGAGTCTAGTTATCTAGAGAGTTAATTTAGTTACTTTTAACCGTATAATAATCATAGTCATATAAAGGTTTTGAATATGGCCATTTCTTTTTATTAAGTTAATGCACAAGATAACTATGATACTTTTTAACTTATAGCAGCGATGTATATGATGTTTATCCAACAAACGAATAATAGCATTTTTCATTATCTTTACAAGAATGCTAGCAATCCAATTTTACTTATATACTAATTATAAAGGCATAGTGCTTTATGCAGTTATATTTCAATGTTTTACATAACAATATTCGCCATGTTGAAAGTTCAGCAGATGTGAATTGATTACTGGGTTTTTAAAGTTTAAATCAAAGATAAGGAGGAATAGGAGTGGTGGTTATAAAAGAAAAGAAAAAAAATATACGAAAACATTGTTGTGCCTAATCCCGCAACTTTCACTGCCCGAAAAGGTCAACTGTTACCAACGAACCATCCAGTGGTTCCGCAGAAAATACTACATAATGTACTATACAAAAGTCATTTGATGCGTGTACATTGCTCGAAAAAATAAAGCACCTTCCACATCCAGTCCGTCCTAGCGACATTTTCCAGGTCATCGCTCCATCTGGCTAGGGTCGTCCTATAGTACGTTGGCCGAGTCGCGGTCTCCACTCCAGAACTCGTTTGCTCTATTGGCCATCGGTTTTTTTACAGATGTGGCCAGCCTATTGCCACTTACCCTGCGAGCTATATCGACCACTTTGGTCCTCTGACGGATACGCTCTTTCCGAAGTTTAAGTAGATATGCATTAAAGAAATTAATACTGGACATTCCTGGTATAATTGATTACTTGTACAATTTCATGTGCTGACATTTAATGTTAATTATTCAATATAATTCAGTATTGTACTTTATAACATTACTCCATTTTTTTTGTAAAATAAAACAACGAATTTAAATATCAAGTATTTGTATTAGTCATCACTTTTATTTTATTTCTGGCTGCCGAATTTCAAAATTCCTATACACGTAGAAAGAGGCTGATTTTCAAATCAGGCATTATCTAAAGAAATTTTGTTAGAAATTTGCTAACGTTACACTACCGTTGTGAAATCTGCAAACAAAGAAAATATTATCTATTTAATAGTAGTTCCTATGGTACGGGTACGGGATTTTACTTGTGAGAAAGGAACCCTAACTAAATGTAAAATGACAGAATCGTATGCCACAAATGGAACCATTACAAAGTTTTAAATATCTTAGTCTCCTTGTAAACGATGTACGAATTGCTTTTTCTCTTATAGTAGACTTCTATAAAACGTGACTCGATAAATTAACCATATTTATAACAAAAAACCGCTTAAATCAAGGGCGCGTTGATAAAAGATTCTGCGTATCACATTTTGTCATGCATTTAATTTCCCACACAGTTTTCACTACAACCAAGAACACAATTGACCTAAATTCATGAAATAAATTATAACTTACCGTTTTACTTTTATTAAAATGGTTGACGATTTTCCTTTTTTTTTAAGTTTTGTTGTGAAAATATAGATCACTAAACAAAAATACTTATTGCAGTGTTTTAAACACACAGTTTTAGACTGAACAGGTTTTTAAAAGCCTTTGTTTTGCTGTTAAAATTTTTATTCTCTTGTTGTTGACCATAATAAAATACATATAAGAGTGATCACCCTTATTAACGTTATTAATATATTTCTTATACATTGACTTATAGTACATTGACCTCTTATTTGCATTTTTGTGGCCATTATAAGTTTAACTATCCTGTTACTTGCCATAATAAAACACGTATAAGAAATAAAAGCTATAACTAAAGCAACTATAAGGGGATTATAAGATTACTGTGCTTATAAATTGTGCCCAAACGCGCTCTTATTAGCGATAATACGGCTCTTAAAAGAGTATTATTTTTGGCTTTATTAGCCACTACAAGGCAATATTTTGTTAGTTGGGAGTATAGACAGCACAATTTATATTACTTATAACAAATTTAGACACTAATAATAACAGTTTGATGTGGTTCATTTCTATATATGTACTTATATAGTTACACTAGCTGACCCGCGCGGCTTCGCCCGTGACAAACTTCGAACTCCCGTCAGTTTATCAGTCACACCTTTATTCCCGTCACTCCCATTCAATCCCGTCGTTTATTACTTTTACAATAATCTCTGAATATTTTCCCGATTTGTTG
The DNA here is from genome assembly GCA_948477245.1 of Thumatha senex. NCBI lineage: Eukaryota > Metazoa > Arthropoda > Insecta > Lepidoptera > Erebidae > Thumatha > Thumatha senex. The sequence goes on from OX419735.1 coordinate 15,208,898, forward strand.
ATTACCGCTCTGCTCCTCATGGTAGTAAGTAGCGTGATTAAAGAGACTTTTATCAGTCTCGCCTTTATTGATAAATTTTTAAAGCAATTATTTGCTAAATTTCTCATATTTTTTTTAATAAAGTGGAAAAAGACAATTTGATTCGAGACAGGGATTGAACCTGTGACCTTTGCAATGTTCTAGCCACCTGAACTACCTGAACCGTATCGAATCAAGTTGAAATTCTCCACCATATTTATATCGCCATTTTAAGAGTATGACCAGAGCCATCTATCGAGCTAATGAACAACTCGATACCAATAAAGAGTGTTACAACTATTTTTAAACATTGATGCAATGGACTCCACTCAGTATATTGATAAATTTTTAAAGCAATTATTTGCTAAATTTCTCATAATTTTTTTAATAAAGTGGAAAAAGACAATTTGATTCGAGACAGGGATTGAACCTGTGACCTTTGCCTAACCAGGGCAATGTTCTAGCCACCTGAACTACCCGAACCGTATCGAATCAAGTTGAAATTCTCCACCATATTTATATCGTCATTTTAAGAGTATGACCAGAGCCATCTATCGAGCTAATGATCACCTTTATTCTCATTTAATCCCGTCGTTTATTACTTTTACAATAATGTATGAATATTTGCCCGATTTGTTGATTACTGCTTCGCTCCTCAGGGTAGTAGCGTGATGATATAGCCTTTTATCAGTCACGCCTTTGTTCCCGTTGCGCCCATTTAATCCCGTCGTTCATTACTTTGGATTGCGAAGCTTGGCGATCTGTCCTCTCTGAATACCCCGTCAGGGATACAGCGTGAAGATAGTGGAGATTTTTTTTAGTTCATTACTTTTACAACAATGTATAAATATTTGTCAGATTAGTTGATTACTGTTCCGCTCCTCAGGGTAGTAGCGTGATGAGATAGCCTTTTATCGTTCATGCCTTTATCCCCGTCGCTCCCATTTAATCCCCTCGTTTATTATCTACTATGAATATTTGCCCGATTTGTTGATTACTGCCCTGCTCTTTAGAGTAGTAGCGTGATAATATAGCCAATGAGACGCAAGAACTTCGCAGAGCTCGCTCGCTATTGGCTAGTCGCGACGTCGCGCATGCGTAAATCGCAAATCATCGACCGTACTTTTCACTTGTCATTTTATTAACAATTTTTTTCACAATAAAATGATTATAGTAAGTTAACCTTAAAAGATAGACATATGCTGTTGCGGACTTTAATTTAGAACTTTTAAAGGGGAATAATTATGTAATACATAGTTTTTGCGTAACTTTAATCGTTTACGCAGCGTTCGCAACGGAAGCTATCAAAAGGAATATTTTGTCCCCGATTTTGCCACATTTATAATTGCTGTTCCGCACTTATTCTTCGTAGCGTGATGCTATATAGCCTATAGCCTTTCTCGATAAATGGACTATTAAACACAAAAAGAATTTTGCAAATAGAACCTGTAGTTCCTGAGATTAGCGCGTTCAACCAAACAAACAAACTCTTCAGCCTTATAATATTAGTATTAATATTAGTATAGATAAGGTTTTAACAAAGGCCGTGAATACGGGTTCAAAATTAACTTAACTTAACTAAACTATAAATTTAACATCTAAAATAGTCATTTTTATTATATTGTATTAAATTTATTCGGCCCTTTAGACCCACCCCAGTTCCGTGCTTCGGAAGGCACGTTAAGCCGTTGGTCCCGGTTGCCAATAAAATGGCAGTCGTAAAGCCAAGTTGAAGGCCTTAAACAATTTCAACAGCAGGTCGCCGCAGCCTGCGCCTTTCCATTTCAACACGGCAATGGGCGCACCACGCGTGTTGTGGTACAAAAATGCATGCGGTGAAATTTGGGCGTTTAATATGCCTCTGCCTACCTCTTCGGGTATAAAAGGCGTGACAATATGTATGTATGTGGATACTAAGTATAAGAGGCATTTGAGAGGTACGACAAGGGTGTAACTCCAAATTTCAAAGCAATTTGAAGAATTGTGGAATATCTTCTAATCGCCCTTTGAATTTTTATCTGATATCAATACAACCAGAAAATATATTTACACGAATTCTTTAAACCCTTAACTATTTTGTATCATTTGTTAGTGTCCAATTTAGCACACTTATACCCAGTGACAGTGTGTGAACTCGGCCATATAAACAAAAGCGAACACTTGATATGTAACTGGGACTTACGCTTGCGATAATGAATTCTTTTATGTCCATTATTTCAACCAAATTCAGTAATAAATATGTAAATGCCTTTGCTACTGCCATCCTCACCTCACAAAGACTGACTTTGACTGCCACGGTGGCGTAAATGTTTGTATGCGACTTCCTCGCTGAAGTCGAAATATTCGCACAAATATTTGTGTGATCCACATATGTTTGTTTCGTAGTTTGGGTGTTTGTCTGTATAATATGTATTTATTTAGAATTATATAAGTATATCTATTAGTTGTCTAGATCCCATATCACAAGCTTAAAGCTTAGTTTGGGCTAGATAGCGCTGCGTATAAGTGTCCTACAATATAGGTCCAGTTACAAGCAAATAAGATTGATCCAGATAAATTTGCCGCCAGCGGCAGTGAGAGCTCTTTATACCCTCTTCGCAAATGTTGAACTTCTTCTATATGTGTATTCCTAGTAGTTTCCAAAACGTACCTTGAGTTGGAGCCTGGGGTTCACTTCTATTTGACTTTTGATTGGCATTATCCGAAGCGACTGCCGTTGTGACCTACCGCTTAAAAGCACCTACTTTGCCTCGTAGGTAAGCAGGTGTACCGCTTACAGGGGAGGGCATTTCGGCCCCGGAGATCTTAGTAGGGTCTCTTACACCACATAGACAATTAAAAATTATATGAATGACTGTACTTGTCCAATTGATTTCAGCTTGGATTTTGCGCCAGTGATGCAGTATCAGGACTGAAGCTAGTAGAGGCAGGTGTACCCAGGGAAGACCTTGCTCTACTAGCAGTACCACTAGTTCCAGTACAAATCATCATGCCTGTGGTTGGTATACTGCTTCTAATAAAACAACTTAAAAAAAATATAATAAATCCATAATGAAACTAATATTATTTATGTTTTCAACCTTTTAATTTGCAATATACCGTCAGTGGCATCATTATCACTGCTTGGCAATGTCTTGATAATGCCTCGTGTGTAAGCGAAATACGTTTTGACATTATACGATATTTAAAAAGCGGAATATGGCAAAAAAATAGGTTAAAGAGCAAAATAAAACTTACAATAGCTTTCCGCCATGTGACGCTTGAATTGATTAGTTTTTAATTGCTTTATTTCTATACAGAATATAGACTTTTTATGCTGCTATTTGTTGGTAAATATTCTGAGCCCATAACCTTTTTCTGGGCGTTCATCTGACTTTTTGATGTTGGATTTGCTGAATTACAAATTTATCACTCCGATTTCTTAGAATGAAGTACGGAAAACACCGCGCGCGTCGGTTGGAGGTTGACTTATTACATTAAGCTGCCATCTTTGTACAACCGATGTCCGCAACTGGGGACGCGTGAAGTTAATCACCATAATTAAGTTTTTTTTTTTTGCCAGCCTCTTATTTTCTCAAATAATAGTAGCCAAGTTACTCCCTGTAACATCAGCTATCATTATTTACCAATGAAAGTAATTGGGAAGATTCGCCGTAACAAAAAGACAATTTGTTGTAATTGCTTTTTGGTTTTAGTACTTTGTCATCTTCACGTGTAGTTACAGACACTTAGATTTATTTGTATACATATCATGCCGCCGTATGTGTAGGGTGTAGCCCACCGTATTTTTAATTAAAACTGTTTATACTGTTGATTGATGGAACTTGCTACACATCTAAACTAATATTAAAATGCTGAAGAGTTTGTTTGTTTGTTTGGTTGGTTGAACGCGCTAATCTCTGGAACTACTGGTCGGATTTGAAAAAATATTTTTGTGATAGATAGCCCATTTATCGAGGAAGGCTATAGGCTATATACCATGCTACGCTACTATACTGGAGAGCGGAGCAGTAGTCATAAATGTCGACAAATCGGGCAAATTTTTATGCATCATTGTAGAATTTATAAGCGACGGGATTAAATAGGTGCGACGGGATGTCGAAATATGCCACGGGCGAAGCTGTGGGGGTCATCTAGTTTTGAATAAAACACTTGTACTTTTTTTCACAAAATTAAATTTTTAACCTGACCGTTTTCGTCTTTCGACATTTTCAACGATTGAAAATGCCTAATAATGCCGTAAGGCGAAACCGGTCAGGTTAAAAAGTTAATTTTGTGGAAAAGTACAAGTGTTTTATTCAAAATCTATTTTTAATTGATTTAAGTTTTTTATCCTTTCAGATCCTAGCGAAGCATACGACTGGCCCAACTCCTTTGTCCCTGTGGTTGCGTGCTTACCCTCTACGTTTACTGGTGGGTCCTCTAGCCGCCGCTCTAGTGGCCGTGACTCCGAAACTGCTTGGTGATTCCGGCCCTTCTTATTTTTATCTGTTCATTCTACTATGTCTCTATATATTTCATCAGGTAAGTCATTATTTGAATTGACATTTTTAAAATTCTTTTCACCCGCGACGTTGATAATACTCCCAAACGGCAAATCCTGAGTTGTATGCAATATTGAAATATTGCTAAACAATATTGTATAGCAAATTGAAGACATTTACAGGTAATATGTGTCTAACAGCAACCGATTAGTGACAGGAAGTTTTCGATCTTGTTGCTTGTAAAATGTCCTAAGAACATTTCGAAGAAATTGGTCCCTTATTAAAGTTCGTAGTCAATAAAGAGTTTTTACTTTTTAAGTCAGTTTTGACTAATATAGTAAGATGTCTTCTCTTTGTTTCCAGACATGCTTATATTGCATGTTTGTAGCAGTGATGGCTTTCTTTGCGAAAGTCTCGGACCCTGCAGTCGGAGGCACCTACATGACATTCCTGAACACCATGTCCAACCTTGGAACCAACTGGCCCAACACATTGGCCCTGTGGGGTATAGACCACCTCATGTACAAGACTTGTACGTCGCCACTTTTGACGGATAATACCTGCTCCTCGCCTTTAGAAGCAGATGTAAGTTTTATTTTTACAAGCTTTCTATTAACTTGCCTTGTATGATTGATTGGGTGGAATTTTGCAAATCAATTTTTTATTAATGATTGACGAAGAATATATATTGTGCAAAAGCAGAGGGTAGAAGAAGTCAGGGTAGGCCGAGACTTACATATAAAGACCACGTTTGCAGATTGCTCAAAAACGGAAAAGTCTAAAGTACTCTGATACCCAGACGTGCATGTATTAAGCGATTGATGAATCTGTAAGAAGCGAAAGAAGTATGCATGGATCGTGAACCGTGGCGCTCTGTCCCCTCTGACTACCCCGTGAGGGTGTATCCCTAACTGGGTAGTGATGGCGTGAAGATGGGTAGTAACTTTTTTTTTTTATTAAGCAGATGTCTTCAACCGATTGAGCTGAAATGCTAAATCCAACAATGCTTCCGTCCTTGAGTGTATTACTTCTTTTTTATATACCACTGAGGTGGCAAACAATCATACGGCCTGATGGAAAGTGCCACCATAGCTTATGGACATTTGCACCATCAGAGGAGCTGCACTCGCGCTGCCGACTCTGTAAAAACCTTTGAAGATTGAAGAACCCAATACTGTAGACGTTCAAGATAACCCAGGCAGAGAGCTCATTCCACAATCTAAAAGTACGCGGTACATATTATGATGATAAAATACCTAGTTGCCTACTTAAATGTTCGGGACAGCTCCAACAGCATCTTAATGATGATTACAAACAGAATGGCATAGACATATTGTCACGTCTTTATCCCCGAAGGGGTAGGCAGAGACATACTATACGCCAACATTTCACCGTATGCACTTTTGTCCTACGTAATAGGTGGTGAGCCCATTGCCGTATTGAAAACGGACAGGCGCAGGTTGTGGCGACCTGCTTTTGAAATTTTTCAAGCCGCACATAAGGCCTTCAACTAGGCTTAACGACTGCCAACCTGGCAACCGGGACCAACGGCTTAACGTGCCTTCTGAAGCACGGAAACGCTCGCAAATGTAAATGCCACAAAGTGTTCACCCATCCGAGGACCAGCCATAGTGAAAGTTGCTTAACGCAGTGATCGTTTACTGAACTCCGAGTCCGCGAGGCTACGAGCGCTTCGTTCATTTATCTGAAATAAATGTAAATTATATGTTACAGTACTACATTTTCCTGTTTACAGTTATGTAAGGCAAACGACGGCAAATGTGAAGTACTTGTCGACGGATTTTATATAGAAACAGTCATCTGCCTTGTCGTGGGATTCTTATGGTTGAAGTGGGGAAGGCCCACTATCAACAGGCTTCAACGACTACCGGCCTCCGCGTGGCAGATAAGTCTGTATAACAGATAGGACTGAATCTCTACATTCCGTCCATGTATGTATATATTGTAACGGTGTATGAACTATAACTTCTTGTCAAACTGTGCATTATATTGAGTTTTTGGACCCATCGCCTATTTTCGGGCTGTATTTCGCATATTATTAACATTTTTGAACATATTTTTCCAGTCTACTTTTGACCATGGGTATTGTAACATACAAAAATGATAATAAAACGGGAATAAGATCCGAATATAGTAATGCATTATACAAATCGTGTGAGATTAAAAACATTACTAACACATTTTGTTGCATTCTTCATCTGTTTTAAATGGGCCATCCTGTATACCAGGATGGCCCATTTAAAGTAAGACATATTAGAAAGATATGTTCTAAGGAACCATGTCACCGATTTTGGTGAAAATAATAACTGCATTCATAGATCTATATTAATAAAATCACGTGTGACTCACTCATCTATTAACGCCTAGCCGAAACTCTTGCACCTTGGAACTTCAAATTCTTAGAGTAAACTACCCTTAATGTAGACACCCACTAAGAAAGGATTTTTCAAATTCCACCACTAAGGAGGTAAAATAAGACATAAACGGTTGTATGAAAGTTCGTCATTTTCAAAGTTAGAGACATGAAATTACGGGAGATTTTCCATTTTTAAAAGATAGCAACACCAAATTTCGCATACATACTTACTATTGATAAAAAAATAAACACGTGTTTCAGGATTTCCCAAAATTCTACCCCTAGTGGGTGTAAAATAGGATATCAAGTGTATATGAAAGTATTTAGAAAGAAAGAAGAAAGAAAAAGTGTTTAATTGTGTGTTCTTATTTGAATATTTATAAAGGCCATGAGTCAAATGTATAAGGTGCAACGGGTGTTCAAAGAATTTTACGAGCAAAGCCGGGCGGCACAGTTAGATTAAAATAAAACTTGTCTCGAGTCTTGTATCGAACCCGAAAATTTTGAAAAATAAAACATTTTCTGTTGTATTTGGATATCGTTGTGTAGGTTAGATATCATGTTTTATAGTTACATTTACTGCACAATCGATATTCAAATAAATATAATGCACGTTTAATTCTGCAATAATTCCAGATTCGAATCCTGACGTGAGCACAAGTATTATTTTAAATCTGTGAAAGTAGTTTTTTAAAATCGGTGACATAGTTCCTTAGAACAGATCTTTCTATGTCTTATAGTTTCAGAGTTGCCCATACTGACCATTTTAAGTAGGCCACCCTGTATAGTCCCAACAAATTCATCATTTATACAACAGATCTGGGGTTCGGCAGTGCGGGTTTAGTACCTCTTAGGTTACATACCTCCTTAGGCTATGGCAATATACTTTCGATCATGTGGACTATAAAAAGAATCTGTTGGTCTACAATATTTTGCCTTGCGGTCTTTTCTCTCGTATACCATTGTATATGTGACCTAGTAACCTGTATCAGTTGAAATTTTTGGACTATACTATAATTTCCAACTATCATTTTTATCATTGACTCAACCCATAATAGCACACTTACTTAAAAGAACAGAAAGTAAATTCAAGAGTGAACCTTTTTCCTATGGGAGTACCAGAATAAAATACATTACTTACTGTATTTTCCTGATTTTTCAATTTTTTTTTGACGATATATGTAAGAAAGTATGAAAAAACCTATACAAAGATCTGACACATAAAAACTGTCTTTGAGCGCTATCAACCGATAAATTAATATTTTGTATTTTTTGTATAATGCAGGCTTGACGACTCGCACATTAAAAATATTTCTTTTTACAAACATCGTGTTGTGTGCATGTATATCGTTTATTTATGTGTTTTGCACGGAACCTTATTTTTTCTCAAATAAAGGTAATCTTGAGTTATTCCCGGTAATCTATCTACCAATGAAAGTACCATTTCATTAAAAATATTCTATAAACAAACATCATCAGTGCCTCAGTGGCGCAGTGGCAGTGTATGCGACTACCGCGTTGAGGTCCCGGGTTCCCGGGTCGGAACAAATATTTGTGTGATCCACAAATGTTGGTTTCGGAGTTTGGGTGTTTGCTATCTATAATATGTATGTATTTAGAAGTATATAAGTATGTATATCCGTATTCTAGATCCCATAGAACAAGCTTATAGCTTTGTTAAATGTTCCACAATATCATGTTATATGCAAAGCATCAGAAACACACAGTGTATTTTAACCCTGCCAGAAACTTGTCGCGTTTAGATGTTAAAGAATTGGAAGTCTTATGAATCCTCGTTAAACGAGTCAATTGAATATTTTTGCGTTATATTTTTTTTGTAATATAACAGTGTAGTGAATATAATATAGATAATATCTCTGTACAGTTTCTAGAAATAAAGATTACAGTAGACGGCATAATCATTATTGCTCAGCTTTCACTTTAACGACTTAACGCGTAAATTTAATAGTGGTTTTGACAATATCCATAATAAAGGCCTATCCGCGCACAACAGTGAGTTCAGTGAGTGAGTGACGTTCAGTGCGCACTGTCACTGACGAATGCGGATAGCGTCGTACAAAATATCTGCAACAATATATTTTTTTCACTGACACTGATGTATACGTTACTGATCGGCACGTGTCGGCACAGTTGTGTGCGGATAGGCCTTTAGCTATCTCAATTCAATCATTAAACTATTGGCTATATATTTGTTCCATTAATCAGCCTTTCGCAGTCCACTGCTGGATAAAGGCCTGTCACAATCATTTTGTAAGGGTGATAGCTTTACTATACCATACTGGCTAATCGAGTTTTCCTTCTTTGTCATGACCTCGCTGTCATCAGTCGTCAGCAGGTAGCAGGCATTTCTTGCAGGTGAGGTTGAATTGGGCTCCGGATATCTGGGTAGGGCCCCAGTGCAAAATTTAGATTATTTTCCGTCACTTCTTAACCTCCACATATGGTAATAGTAATAAATTGCGTGAATATAATATCGTTATAGTAAATAGTGTTGGGTCCTCTTCAATGCTTTAAACGCGTAATTTATTAATATCTATCGCACCAACGTTAAAATTTACGTTAAGTTAAGCCGAAGTATTAAATACAATGTACCAACACAGTGAAATTTAAGACAAATGAAATTTATAATTTATTTAATTTATGTTTTGGTGTTTTAAAAGTTATTTATATTTATAGATTATGTTGTGATTCATTATGTTGTGTTAATACTTAAGTATATGATGTAACTTAGAATTGGTTAGCTATACTAGCGGCACGCTATGATGGCCGTTTTGACATATTACAATAGTGATGATATTTTACTTGTTATACATAAGTAATCTGTTTTCTACCGTAGTATAAATACTCTCTAATGTGGTCGACTATTCACATATTTCTATAAATAAAATATAATTAGAATTAATACGAAACTTAATGAAAGCACAAACGTCAAAATGGCCATCATAGCGTGCCACTAGTATAGTTGCTTACAAATTCTAAGAAAAGATACTGTTATGAATATTGCTTTTTTGTTTTTTTGGAAGCGATTGTAGCGCAGTGTTCTGTAAATCTTACGATTACGTCTTGGGTTAGGTGATCACATGTGGCATTTTTATTTGAACGCTTCGAATAGCATGCAAAGCCGTTGTTACCACTAACATGATATCCGTTTAACTGAATACCTTATGGGCTTATATTTTCAACAGCAGGTAAACACAGCATGTACCTTTATGCGCTGGCCCTACACTCGGCAGACCTAGCCCCCTTGCCACAGGAGTAGGGCGGGGCTCCTGCGCCTATCTCTAGCAATATATTTTTTCCTTTTTTCTTTTTTTTGTTTCCGCAGATTGCTTCTAAAGAAGCGACTGTCCTCAGACCTCTCAGTACCAAAAGGGCAAAGCCGACTCTTGACTTGACCTGGGCCACGAAGGTCCTCCCGGGCCTCCTGCATCTGTTCATATTATACTTGCTAATACTATTAAGTTAGCATTTATATGAGAATTCAAAACTTTATTTGTGAACTAATTGGAAGTACAGGGATAAAAAATAAATACAAATATCATTATAATTTATTTAATTATGTACACATCAACACTTAAAATATAAAATATTTAAGTATAACAACAAGGAATAATTATATATTTTTTGCGCAATAGGTTGTAAGGAAGGTATACACTTAAAATGTTATACTAAACATCAAAAAGACGCATTGTGCAGTTATTTGTCTAACTTCTATTAATACATATAATAACTATGCAGCCTACTTGGAGTATATCCATAAAGCTAAATTATACATTGCGGACTTAAATAAATCAACTCTAAGGCCCGGTATACATCAAAGCAAACCAAGAAAAGGGCAGACGAGAGATATGTTTTGAATAAACCATTCAATCTTCGATATTTCAACTTCTCCTCACTTGTTTTTGGATCTGTGGAAAGTGGATCAAGTAGATCTCTCATTTTTTTATAGAATACTATTGAAAATGCCGCGACCAAGCAAGCGGTGCAACAGAGCAGAGATGTCCCGCGTTATTTTATATCGTAGAACTAGTGAGAACAAAATGTCCCACTAGTTCTACCACAAGGAACAAGTAGAACAAGTGGAAAAAAGAGATCCACTAGTTATACTATTTTGTTACATCTAATCTCGTAAAACTAGTGAGTTAAAAAAGTCCCATTAGTTTTACCGTAGAACTGTTCAGTAGAACAAGTGGGAACGAACCGACTTGACTGGTTTTGAGCTCTCAGCTCACATCTCTGCAGCAAATCCTCTCGTCTCCTCCTTTCTGCTCTATTCCATACCGAGCCTATAGGTTGACATTTTAAATAGGAAGTAATGTTATTATTTAGTTACGACTTTTTTTTTCTAATTCATCCTTAGACACAAAATCAGATACCACTTTTCAGTATTATACATCAGAAACAATTTTGAAAAGCAATTAGTATGCTAACTTTTTCTAAATTTAAATTATAAAGTGGAAAAATCTTTCAGTCACGAGCTGGACTCGAACCAGCGTCTTCTGGTTCAACGCACCAGACGCGTCACCAACTACAACGCCGTGACCTGCTCGTAACTGACGAATCAATCCACCTCTTTACGTCTTAAGGCGACGTAAGGTGCCATCTACCGGCACTTAGCAAAGTTGCACGGTACGAATGTATAGAATTGCATCTATAATCATTCGATTTGTGATGACACCTGCCTAAACACTAGAAACAATTTTGAAAAGCAATTAGTATGCTAACTTTTTCTAAATTTAAATTATACATCACTTCATAAATTAGAAAAAAATAAATGTTTAACAGTAGTCAGTATTAGTACTCGCAGAATTACATTGATATAAACTTGGTTTATTCCCGCAGGCTACAATTGCAATGTACAAATGTTTACTAATAAATTTTATAATAGAAAAAGAAATGAAAGACCCTGTTAAATCAATGGCACAAAGATGAATAAGTTACCTACAATAAAATATATGCGTTCGCGCATTTTATTTTAACATGTGTTTTTTTTATCCCAATCGAATAATCTCAATTCATTGCCTCTGTGGCGCAGTATATGCTACGATCATTGCTGAAGTCTACTTGAGAAATAAATGTTCAAAGCGCTTTGATTCGGCACAAAATCTACTGTATTTTTTTAGTAAATATGCATTCCACACGTTACTAAATATTGCTTAAGAAATGACAGTCCTGGAGAAGAAATGACATTTATGAAAAAGAAATGATAAATAATAACGGAGAACAACGACCATAAGTAACATTAGGCGAACCTAATTATACCTACCTCATAAAATTTTGAAATCCGGCAAACGGTTTAGACTGCAGAGAGTGTGCCAATTAAATTGACATACATACTCTTAAAAACATGAATATCTAGAAAGGTACTGAGTTACCACCTACCTTATAGATAGGATAGTCAATTAAATTTCTGCATTATTTATGTTCGGATTAATGACTATGAGTATTCGAACTCTGCATAACCTACGGTCGGCTCTGTAATGTGTTTCAATTGCTGTCTCATATCTAATATTTTATATTTAAATACATTTTTATTCTATCACGAATGATGAATTAATTGCAGCATCTTGATACATAATGTAAACAAAGCTAATATATGGCTATTAGAAAAGAGTGGCCGTGAAGTTTTATTGCCAGTCCTTTTCTCACAGGCTCAACCTATTGCCTTGCGCATCCGGCAGAAAATGAAAATGAAGCAACAATAATCTTGATGCTCATTAGTGTTATTTGTCCTTTGACATAGATAATTTGATTGAAATAATATTTTAAAACACAACATTTTCTTTTTTGCCTAATTTACTATATTGTTTGTTAGTTGTTTACATTGCATATACTATACATATCAAGCTTCATAATACCTACTCTTTGCCGTGATCATGCCAGATTGTTGTCAGATTCGAGCACATGTGCAAAACAATTCGATCTAGGTTATAAACGAGGTACCTACACACCGACCGATACAAAATTGACTGGGTCTATCGAATGAAGGCTCCTACATACAAGTGGGCTATACTGGACGTTACTGTGCCGCCTCGCGTGTTCGGTAAATAACGTATTAACGTTTTTTGTTACATGTTCCAATGTAATTGTGACTGTCAACCGTGATCACCTTGCCCGGTTGAAAAATCGTCGATCCCTTTGTGTCCGATTACTGAACAAGGTATGTTGCTTGCCTGCGCCCTAATAGAAACAGAGTATTAATAATACCGCGTACCAAGGTTACATTCGAATACAGTCGATAATGATTATCGACGAATAACCATTTACATACAACAATAACCATTACCATTCGTCTGGTTCGCTTAGCGTGAGTGACGATTCTTTGCTTCGTGTGTCCGATTCTCCACTAGTTTTTATAGTGTTTCAAAAGAAACATACGAGTTTCAAAAACAATCGAAGTGTTTATGGCACGCAACAGTGGCAAATAGAGATTCCGCGCGAGAATCAGCTCCTGTAAGTAGGAAGTTGAAAGTTTCCTTTTGTTCACCTTCATTAGGCATTATATTTCAAGAATAAAAGAAATATTTATGGAAAGCTTTTACGCTAGCACACCGATTAGGGATAAATTAATGGTGAAAACCTAATAAACCGGAGAGTACTCGGCAGCTATGAAAATGAATTAAAAATGTGCTGCATATCGCACGTTGCCCCTGAATCATGGGTCACGCCTGGACAACTCGTCATCGGAAATAATAGGCTTGCGGTCATCCGATTTGCTACCACGTGCGAAACGGCCGACCCTGCGAGCAATGGCGCTGGTCTTTTCGACTGCTCCCCAACCGGTACTGTGGTGACCGCCGCCGCTGGCAGAACGAGACAGAAGGCCGGTGACGCCTTCCCCTAACTTGCTGTGATGAATGCCGTATAAGAAGTAGAGGAGCAGTCCTGAAAACATCACAAGATTCCAGGTGTACAAAGAATTGAGAAACGATTAGAGAAGTACCTACGTATTTTGAAAATTCAGAACCGTCGTCTCCATTATTTATTTTTTTGGACGTAGCTCAGCAGCTTGTGCCGTAAACTATACCGGAAATGTAGTACATCTCAACCTGATTTAAAATAAGCATCCAGATAGCTTTTGGCTTTGTTAGGAGCAACTCTCATCAGACCTCGCAATTCGTTTATGAACCTGTTCTTGAGCTACATCCTCTTTTATTAATCATCTCGCCAAAATTTGCCACCCGCCTGATGGAAAGCCATGAAGACATCTAGCGAATTTTGAGCCACTCTCATAGTTCACAGCGTCACTCAAGTTGGCGGCCAAATGATGTGCCTCTTCACGGTCCATCTATCGGCCAAAAAGTGCACTAGCTTGCAGATGGAGTATGGCATAGTACTTATAGCATTAATTTAAAAAGAACTGATTGTGTCTATATGTTTTATACTGACCGAAAGCCATCCAAATGGCGAACCGGGCCCATGTCAGCGCATTGAGATTGATCATAAGTTCCACGTTGAGTATCACACTGGCGGCAGGCAGCAATGGCACCCAGGGTACACGGAATGGAAGCCGCGCCGGACTTTGCTGATGAGCCCAGATTATAACCAGACCTAGAAAATAAATTATACACATGTAAGTGTGTATTCAGTGTTTCATAAATTACGTAGCAGTCCACATTTATTAGTCCATTCTTTAGTCGGGTAATTCCATCTCTATCTCTTCGGTCCAATACGAAATAAAAGGTCACCTTTGTTGGCGTGACATTCGCCGCGACTAATCGGTTATGTAGGCAACAAAAGACTGGACATTTTAGTTTCGCTAGAATCTAGTAAAAGCCTAAAGCTAAGAAGTTTGAGTTTGACGTCGCTGTATAATATTATGAAATTTCATTTATTAAGGATACCGAGGAAAAAAACGTTCGAATGATGTCCCTGACAAAGCAATAAAGAAATGATTTATTTCTTCAAAAGTGTCAACTCACATGCAATGATGACTAAACTGAATGTAAAGACCGGCAACAAGACCCATAGTCCCGCATGTTTTGCAAGGAAGTGGTTGTGTACGCATAAGATAGCTGCCGTTAATGTAAACGTGTAGACGCAGGTAGTCACCACCGCTCCCGGAGCTCTACCACCTGCTAGAGGTTCGAGCCAAGCATATTGAGGACGCAGACGTCCTACAGTCAAGGCTTCGAACATCTGAAATAAATCGAAATTATTTTACTAGACTAGCCTAGACGAAAGATATTGCTCGGGGTAAGTACTTCAATGTTTTTGATTAGGTATATCGCTTACAGCTACAGCCAATAACGCCCATGGCTGACTATAAAGTGAAATTAAGTGCAGTCTATCTATTTGTGATTTCAGTCTTTAGACTGAAGGTGGTACTTAGTCGACAAGTCGACACGTGTTTCGCCTACACACGAGGCATCCTCAAGACTGCTTGACAGCAAGTGTCAATTCTCCTCCCCTCCTTTATTATCGTTCTACGATGGATTTCCGCCATGTAACGCCCGATTTAATAAGTTAGGTATATAAAAACTGAAATACCTCTGAAGAAGATGAGCCGCCGTCAGTCCCTGGAGTACCGGTTGCAGAACTATCTTCTCTATCATAAGGAGAGTCCACTTGAGGTGTTCCAAGATACTTCTCATCCATCGCGGGTACAGGACGGTAGCGCAGTATTATGACTGCTGCACTCACAATGGTATAGGCCAGAAGTGTCCCAATCGACATGAATTCTACCAGTTTCTCCAAATCGAACAAAAGAGCTATCAATGCTGATGAAATACCAGATATAATCAAATTGGCCATGGGTATTTGAGATTTATTGCTGACGTCGCTAAGGAAACTGAATAGTAAACCATCCGCAGACATCGCATACAAACAACGAGGTAGAGAAAACAAGGAGCCTAGTAAGGTAGTTGTCATTCCACATACAGCCCCAACCGCAACTGCATACTTGGCCCAATCTGCGTGCACCGCCCCAAGAGCAGCCGGTAATGCTGCATCAGGATCAATGTCTTTGTACGACACCATCAAAGTAAGAGCTAACGCAACGAGTATGTATCCTAATCCAACTACGGCCATTGAAAGCATGGTAGCAATGGGAATGGAGCGAGCAGGATCTTTGGCTTCCTCACTTGACGCCGATATACTATCAAAACCCACGAACGCATAAAAGCACGTAGCTGCTCCAGCCAACACCCCACTGACTCCGAAAGGCATAAATCCGCCGTTCTTCTCGGACCAGTTCGTTGGGTCAGCATAATAAAAACCCAAGAAGATTACAAGTGATATAACGACAAGGTTCAAAATCGTAAGAGCGTTGTTTATGTAAGCTGATGTTTTAACCCCAACTGCGAGAATTAAAGATGCTACAATGCATATGAGGAACGCTAAGACGTCTGGATATTTACTCAAGAGGGAAATCTGCATTTCTCCCGTGACGGAAATAGTTGCGTTTCTTATGGAATAGTGTAGCATAGCATCCAAATAGCCAGACCAAGCTCTAGCCACAGAAGCCGCACCTGAAACACAAAAGTTCATAAGTTAATACAAATAAGTCAACCGAGTTTAATGTGTTTGTTATGTACTTATTCAGTAATGTCACTCTGGACTCTGGCATATGTGTAATAATACTAATCTGGTGCCCAGTGCCCACTTCCATATTTGGATTTGTCTAGTATTTTTGGGAAGCGCACGTGGCCCCGCGGACTCAGTGTTCTGTAAACAATTACTAAGTTACGCAACTTTCACTATGTCTGGTCCTCAGATGGGTGACCACGTTGTGGCATTTACATTTGCGAGCGTTTCCGTACTTCGGAACGCACGTTAAGCCGTTGGTCCCGGTTGGCAGGAACATGGCAGTCGTTAAGTTATGAAGGCCTCATGGGCGGCTTGAAAAATTTTAACAGCAGGTAGCCACAACCTGCGTCTGTCTATGTCAATACGGCAATGGGCTCACCACCTATTACGTGGGACAGGAATACACATGGTGAAGTGGGCATATAATATGTAATATGCCTCTGCCACATAAATAGTATTTTTGGCTTTCTTGAAGCGTACGAACTCGAGGGCATCACCTACGCAGTATGAAATAACTAAATGTATGTTAAAAAATTGTTACCCACCTATCATATATTCCAAAACAATATTCCAACCAATGATAAAGGCCCAAAACTCTCCAATACTGACGTAAGTGTATGCATAAGCACTTCCAGCTTTAGGGATTCTGGTTCCGAACTCAGCGTAGCACAGCGCAGCCAATGTTGATGTGATGCCGGCCAACAGAAAACTTAGAGCTGTTGCTGGTCCTGCCATAAGTTTGGCAACAGTTCCCGTCAGAACGTAAATACCTGCCCCGACCATGTGACCCACACCTGGAAATATAATAAAGTCAAAATAATAGTACTACCTACGCTCTAAGGTTTCTTTGCGTATACTATCTAACCCGTTATGATGCGATGGTCAGAGAAGACAGACCGCCAGATGTCGTAATCGTTTCATACATGCATGTCTGGGTATCCGGTATATCCGAGTACTTTTGACATTTCTTTTTGAGCAATCTGCTCACGTGGTCTTCGTATGTAAGTCTTGGTCTACCCTGACTCTTCCTACCCACTACTTTTGGACAATAGATATTTTTTTAGTCAATCCTTCTTCTTTCATTCGTTTCGAGCCTAATTCTGTCACTTTTACATGAACCTGCCAGATGCAATGTTGCATATGCATTACGTATTCGGCAAAGACTTTACACTTATAACTAGACTGAATACCAAAAAATTTCGTTGAGCTAAAATGACATCTATTTTCTTACTCGTAGAGTAGCTATTTCAAAACCGGTCCTGGCGAGAGAGCTACGAAAGGTGCTGTGTCCTTGTCTAACGCGCTGCCAGCTTACATAACCATTGGATTTGGTAGAAATGGTAGAACATTTTATATATTTCTTTTTTATGATTTAGTAAAATTAATTATTCATAAACTTTGGAACTTATCTCAATATTTCTACAGTTCCTATAATTATTAATAAGAATTTCATAGTATTAAAAAAATACTCATTAATACTTAGTAAGTAGGTAATACTAAATGCAAGATTCGCCTGGACCCGCCATCTTGCTTAAAGTGTAGGGTCACCATAAATTTTATTGATCGAACATTTTTACAATCTAATAATAGTAGGTAGGTAGGTAGATACTTGCGTATCGATTGTTTTAAATTGGAGATGTACCGTTATAAGGTCATTGTATGCTCGTGCTTCGATTTGCGATTGTGTAAATTTTCATATTAAACCTGTTAGATTTTCATGAAATATGGTTAATTCATGTTGTGTGACAGGGTGCAAAAATGACTCTTATAACGGTAGCAGCTTTTCTTTCCACGGGTAAGTAACAGCACCAACCATATTTAAAAAATAAACATAGTATTTTGTTAATTAAAGGTTTTTTCCATCTCTTAGTATTAGGTAGGTAGATACGCTGTTCTGTTTATATTGGAGATGTGTGAAAAGGGGCAAAACCTAACATATAGATTTTTGGAACGAACTTGAAAGCGGCTTCACGGATGGTGTCATTTAGTAGAATAGTCGTATTAATGAAATGACATAAGCCATGTGTGTACCTATGCGTGTGTGTATCGAACCTACAAATGAGCACATGAGCAAGTGAGTGCGCAGCCGGGTGCACAACTCTCTCCCTCTCTCTCTCTTTGTGTCAATAGACGTATTTTTTGCAATTATATTTTTTTTGTAACGTATATACATCTTTTCTGACGCGGGTCCTCGACTGTATAAAATTTTTATTACATATATTCTTTGTAATATTAAAAAAAAATCCATTTCGCCTTATCCCCGAAGGGCTGGCAGAGGCATATTATATGCCCACTTATCACTGTGTGGATTCCTGTCCCACGTAATAAGTAGTGAGCCCATTGCCATGTTGAAATAGACAGACGCAGGTTGTGGCTACCTGCTGTTGAAATTAATATAAATTAATATTATTAATATTTTTTACTTACAATCAATTCAGTAGGTTCGAACAATCGTTCAAGGAATTTGTCCTGTGTTCTAATTGGTCATGGTCACTTATTTAGAAAGAGACACCCACTGCCGTGAGCCATCTCACGCGGATCGATTTCGCAGTAGTGCACAGTCTAGTTCGTTAGTTAAGGTCTTTGGTATTCGGTGAGCCATAATGTTACGCCGCACAATTTTCGAAGTAGTCGCGTCTCCTCTACATTCAATTTACTTTCATACATCTTCTGATATATCCAGGTTTCACTGCTGAAAAGCAACGTTGGCACTAGCACTGCGTTGTGAAGGCGTGATGCTTTTCGGAAAAATCTAATGTTTTCAGCACAAATTAAGGATCATCAGATTATTGTTTATATAATTTCGTTTATTCTGGCACTAGAAATAAGTAGCATCCATCTACCCCGCTAAAGACACCTAGGTAAAGCTACCTACGCTACGCTAAAGATACCTAAACGTAGGTCTGTATGACCTACCGTAGTCATCGGTTCTGTAAAAACTTATTGGCCTGAATTCGAAATGTCGAGTAAATTATCTCTCAAACAGTGTTTAGGGTGGTTTAGGTATCTATTATATTGAATTAAACAGTTTAGCTTGAGAGATCGCAAATTTGATAGTTCAGGTACTTAAGGTTTTTATTTAGACCAAAATGTAAGTTGAACAGCTGTAATTTAACAAATGTGGTTCCTTAAACCAAAATCAATTTAATTTCTGCCCGATAGATGAATTTTCGAAATTTTAAGTTAGTCCTTCAGAGCTCGACATCCGAGGGACTGTGTGCATACCTACAGTTTTGGGCAAAATGTCTGCAGGGTAAGGAGCTAAGACGTGGTATTAGCTCCTTACCCTGCAGACATTTTACTATACCTACAAACTACCTTAACACCAGAGCCTCGTCAGTCGGTCAGCAGGTGCGCCGGTTGAAGATAAGGTGGCTAGTAGCCAGGAATTTAATTCGTTAAACTGGTCTTATTGGGTACCTTACCTATGCTCTTCATGCTGATGACCTTATTGCGTACACCAAACCTGGTGAATCTAAGCTGTCACCCCATATCGGATGAGCCCAGGGCCCACCCCACCATCTCTCTAAGTGAAACCCTCCACCCCTTCTTCTTTTCGTGAGGTCTTTTTGTAAATTTGTGTGTTTCAGATTTTGACAGAAAAGTTTGGCTAATTGATACACACTGACTTTCTCAATATGACATTGGTGAAGAATGTTGGACGTTTAGGTGCGGAAGAATGAGGTATAATAATACAAGTGGGATAATCTATACACTCTTGATGAGGCGTTTCTGCTTTGTTCTACCTTGTCCTATTTGTAGATATCCTGATTGAGACCTCTTACAACCACATTGATGGATCCAAATAAAATAAACAAAAAACATGTCGTAAAGTATGAGATTTTTAAAGAAATGAATGTATAGAAAATCAATTTAGTAAGTTTGTATTAAAGAATAAAGCTTTAGAAAGCTTTGTTTGGTTTATTCTTAACTTCACTTTCTGAAATATTTGTTTGTTTATTAAGTACTTATATTGTATTGTCATTTTATTGGATTATCGACATCTATCTCCGTTTTCTATCCTCCTAACTTTTCTACAGCTAGATACGTGTGATTTTCATAGGGTGTATGGGCAATGTGTACATGACAATATAGTACGATGTTCACCAAGGGTCATTCTTAGAAATCATGAATTACGAAGAAAACAAAAATCACTCGCCCTAGATAGAAGAAGCTGCCTATATACATAGTCCATATACCGAGATGTATTTAAGATAGGTTATTGAAATCTTACCCAACAACGTAATATCCACGGTTGTGAGACATCGGTTCAGCGGAGTATCCATCACGTCTCCATACAGCGGTTTTCGACGATTCACTTTATGGCAAAAGCCTGCGAATACGTGTCCGAGTATCTTATGCCTTGCACCCGGCATGATGTCTACGAAAGAAAAGAGTATCACTCTATGCAGAGTACACTTAATCACACCATATCACAAAGGAATCATGGGCTATTTGTTTTGGCACATGGGCTGATTGACACGTTGGCTTGTAATGTAAGATATTACTTAGAGGCAGTCCTAAATACCGTACAGTACTAAATATGAGGTCATTAAATAGCACTGAAAAGCTCTGACTACACACAGACATAAACCAAAAGGAAGACGAACAAAAACTATCTAATGAAGTTTTCAGGCACATAAATGTATTTACGAGTTACGATATCCTAGATAAAACTTTGATAGCACACGATACCTTTTTCTTGAAAAAGCCAGCTGACAAAAGCTAGCTCAACCCCAACCAGATTTAAGATAATAACGGCGCGCGCATCTAATCGATTTCCTGATTATGAACTACTTATGTATCTAGGTGCCTATATTTTATACTGGCTAATATTTTTTTGGAATATGTGTCTACTTATTAGCTGACCCCTGCTTCGTCCGTGACATAACTACTTTGAACCCCGTAACACCCATTTATTCTCGTCGTTTAATAATATGGCAATGTGTAAAAATGTGCCCAATTTGCTGACGTTCATGATTACTGTTTTTCTCTCCTGGGCGGTAGCGTGATGATATTATAACCTTCCTCGATAAATGGGTTATCCAAAACAAATGTTTTTTTTTAATTCGAGTCTGTAGTTCCTAAGATAAGCAACCAAACAAAGAAAATTCACTCGCGGCTCCGCACGCGTGGTGAAGTTTTCCCGTTCCCGTTTACCACAGGAACTTGTTCCCGGGATAAGAAGTAGCCTATGTGTTATTCTCACGTGTAAGCTATATTATTGTAAAGGTTCATGAAAATCCATTAAGTAGACAAACATCCATCCATACTTACAAACTTTCGCGTTTATAATATTAGTAGGATATGTATAGATTTATGAGCTGAAAATGCAATCAGTATGCAATCAGAATGACAGATGACAGTACAGTACATATCTATTAACTAACGGTGACTACCTACCTACTTGCCATCAGGTGGGCCGTATGCTTGTCTACCACCTCAGAAAACCGCATCACTTCAAATACCTAGTTACTAATATTACATTGGGGTTGGCATAAGTGAATTACTCACCCAAATTTTGCCATCAACACGCCGCCGTCGATCTTTAGAAGTCGCAAGTGCGGCCACATTAGTACCTACCTAGGCACTTACTGCTGTCACCAAAAAGCCAAGTCAATCTCAATTTTAGCTAGAAGGTAAGACTAAACGACGACGACTGAATAGAACAGATATGTGTTTAAAATATCAAATGACGGCAGCGCTGATTTTCAGATGGCACCCTTTCAGCATGGCGATCCACTGTTGACGAGACTCTAACGCAAGTACCCTTATTAAGTGTAGATTCTAAAATATGGGAAAATTAAAAATGACTTTCAAAATTATTAAAGATTTCACGCCTATATCGGGGATCAGATTTTGATACAGATAGAGATTGTTAACGGAGAAACGCTACTTACCTATATACCTACACTAGGTGACCTAGCCCCCCCGGCTTCGCCCTTGACGTACTTCAAACTCCCGTCGCACCTATTTATCCCGTCGATTATAAATTCCACAATAATACTCACAAATTTGCCGATTCGTCATTTATGATTACTGCTCCACTCTCTATGGTAGTAGCGTGATGCTATATAGCCTTCTTCGTTAAATGGGCTATCAAACACAACAAGAATTTTTCAAATCTGACCAGTAGTTTCTGAGATTAGCGCGTTTAACCAAACAAACAAACTCTTCAGCTATATATATTAATATAGATATGGTACATACTTCGAACACTGTAAATTTAAATATCTAACTCTGTCCTGCTAATAACATGTATTTAATCCTATAATAAAAGATAGGATAGGTACAGAAATATTTACAGAACTCTAAACGAGAGTTTTTATCGAATTTGTCGGATTTTCTGCAGGTCAATAGATAGTACTGGGATATTTACCTGATAGGTACACATCAGAACGGAAGCCAAATTGGTAATGTTACGTAAACTACATCCCACTGAAATAACGAGTGGAGTGAGAATAAGCTACGCGAGTAAAGAAAATAGGCCAACTGTAAAACCGTAACGAGCCGCCAACAATAGTTAGCAATTTTATACAGGTGCCTAGGTAACGTTAAAATCTATCTAAAGGTAGCTAGACTATTATTATTGTAAATACAGGTCAAGACACATTGCACAGAGAACAGGCGCGGATCCAACCAATATAGTGGAGGCAACCCGAAAATCCAACTAAGATCCAACTAACGAGTCGATATATGAACTCGCTTATTAGGTACCTACTTTAAATTTAGGTGCATTCCGTACCTCAATGTAATAAAGAACCCTTATAAGATCACTTTCTTATCCGTTTGTCTGTCCGTGTATAACCATCGATTTTCTTAGGAACGGGTAGACCTAGTTGAAATTTCCACCAGGCACTGATGAGGTCTATAGTCCCTATTAGGTGTATAACAATCAAGGGTCTGAGTCAACACGATAAAAAGAAAAGGGCAAATTTAGATTTTCGCAACAACTTGTAAGTACCAAAATATATCTTACTGTTAAGTTTTTATTTATTTATCGGATTTCTCCCTTTACTTGTGCTATAAAATCTTGCTTTTAATCAAAATTGACAATCCTAGGTCAACTGGAATAGGTTTTGGGTTAAAAACCGAAATGGTAGTTCCCGTTGACCAGGAATAACATTGCCCTGGTTAGCCAAAGGTCACGGGTTATCCCCGTCTCGAATCGAATTATCTTTTTCCACTTTATTATAAATTTGTGAGAAATTTAGCATAATTGTTTTAAAAATTTATCCATAGATTAAGTGGACTCTTAAATGACGTTTAAAATATGGTGGAGACTTTCAAGTTGGTTCGATACGGTTCGGGTAGTACAGTGGCTAGAACATTACCGTGTTTTGATAAAAAATACGGGTTAAATCAATAGTATCCTGTCGTTAATAATGGAAACTATTGATGTACTCGAAAATACTAATATCTACCTACATTAGCAAACATTAATTGCTTAATAATTGTCAATAGTCGGTCGCCGCCATAACCTGCAGCTGTCCATTTCAATGCGGCAAAGGGCTCACCACCTATTGCGTTGGACTAAAATGTAAAGGTTCGTAAAGTGAGAATGTGGGTGTATCCTACCAATTTATGCATCTGCCACACCCCTTAGGGTATGAGGGCATGAATGATGAATATAATAGTTAACACGGGTCGCCTGGCAGATGTGAAACATCGACATTATTTTGTAAAAGTAATATGCAGAAAAGAACAGATTGTGATAGGAACTAAACATGTCATAATGATAAAATAAAATATTGATTTTTTTTTCCAGATTACGATGACTATTTATTGTTAAATTTAATTTTTTATTAAATAAAAATTATACATTATTATATTATATTAAATATTATACATTTATTTTCATTAAATAAAAAAAATGAAATAACTTTTTTTTTATTTTCGCATGGCGACGCGTCGCCACACCGTACACACTACTGCATATAGACTGTATATATATACCATCATATAGCGACATATGGCGACGCGTCGCCACGGCATGCGTCGTCACGCCAGAAATCTGTTTTACGTGCGGCTACAGATGTTTCACATCAAAATATCGTAATATTTTTTTTGATCATTATGACATTTAGTTCCTATCACAATCTGTTCTTTTCTGCATATTACTTTTACAAAATAATGTCGATGTTTCACATCTGCCAGGCATCTCGTGACGGCTCACATTTTTTTAAATTGGTATATCATATCTGTCAAACAGAATTCTGTTACGAACAAACATACATACATATTATAACGCTTGTCTTCCATCGGGGTTGGCAGAGACTATGGCTTTTCACTTGCTACGATCCTGTCATATAACTTTCACTTCTTCCACTTTCATGAGTGTTATCATACACACTCGCCGGTTAAAGGTACTCTTGACCTGGCCTTTTTTCCAAAAGGTCTTCGATCTGAATGACATACGTACGCCGAGGTCGACCCTTACCAGTTTGCCAATTAATGTTAACCATCAACTCAACACAACTCCTTTGCCGATGATGCCAAGCCGTCATTAAAAATTCGTGGTAGTTAATTAATAGTACAGCGCCAGTGGATAAAATTTATCTTCCCCTGTACCACCAGGAGAACAGCCAAGAATATGTAGGAAAACAAGGGATGAAAATGGTATGTATTGTTCCACGTGGGGCATCCAGAGCACTGGCGCCCAACGTGAAACACGATTTTATTTTGACAACTTGTCGCATTGTTCCAATCTTGACGACTCTAGAAGCTTTTCAGATCATTTTAAAATCTCCAGAGATCATTATTCTACGGTCATTGTAAATCCAATATGTCAAACTATTTATATTTGGCTATTTAAATTGGCAAACTTTTTAGAAGAGCTTTTACAAATTATTTACGATTTACCATTATGTATGGTCATCATAAAAAATGTTTTGAGTAAGTGTTGATTTTGTATTAAAAGCCAGTTCAATATTGCATCACATTAGACAGTGCTAGACAAATCTTACGTATCGTAGGTATGTTAGTAGGTATCTCCATGAATACTGCACCATCTTATTTACACTACATGTTAACGAATGTGTGATTACAAGGATAAAAGATGAAACTGTATCCAGAACTGGATCCAAGAGGAAGTAAAATTGAAGTGGACGGTGCCTTCTCCTACTACTTGGCAACTCGTTACCGATAGCAACAGTAAGTAGGCTTCATTTTTTTCTTACAAATAGATAAGTACGTCAAATCATGTGTCGCCGTTACGTCAGAACCATAAATACTCGTAGTACAAGAATCGTAAATGTAGAACAGAATTTGTAATTTTTATATAATAATCGTCCTACCGTCAAACGTAGGTGCCTACCTACACTTTGAAACCAAGTGTTGCTACAAGATGAAAAATTAAAAAAAAAAACTGTACGTGTTGCCTATTTATTTTACATTAATTTATAATGTGGATTCAAATCGAACCCTTTAATACATAACGTATGATCATCATGCTAAGCTCCGGACCTCCTAGGCCACATCTCGCTTTATGAAGGTTTTCAATCTTAATTATAACTCTTTTACTCTTTAATTAGTTACGGTAGTAAATTCTTTATCAACCTATGACTTAACATCAAATTTGTGAAGAACTAAGACCAAAATGGACTTGGCTACTATATGCAATATATTATCACCCAATATTAAGTTTACAGGCCATTTATTAAAGGGCCGGCCACACCTACATTTAAACAAAAATTGCACAACTGAGGTTCATAATCTTCTGAAGTTTATAAAATAATGTGGGTAGGTGCTTCATACATTATTTTATTAACTATCTTGAAGTTCTGGAACTAGAAGGAAACAATTCGTTAAAGATGACTCAGCAGAGGGACAGAGTTAGTTAGATATGTAAATGACAATAGTTAGTATGTATGAAAAACCAAATTACCTACATTAGTAGTTTATTGTAAAAAATATAGTTATGAAATGAAGTTATAATTTATTATTACTGTCATTATAATTAAAATTCTGTATTAATTTGATCTAGTTGTGAAGAGTAAATGAACTAGAAGGCAACCAAACAGCAATTATAATATCTAATAAAACTGTTTTATAACAATTACTTTAAACATTTACCATTTTGTGTATCATAAATACTTCAAAATGACAATAATATATCCACTAATCTATGCACCTAGGCAGGCGACAGTCGAGTAAAAACGTTCTGAAATCACACCTATTTCAATAAATAAAGTCTGTTATCAACGCTACTACTAAGAATATTCTCAGTATTCATTGACAGACCTTCTATTAAACTAAACAGAAAGTATAAGACTAGAAAATTTTACATTATCTTTGATCTTGTTAATTTTATAGAAATAATGTGTTTTTTCAACACAGTTTTCAACACAGGGTTTCAACACAGTCACGTTTGAGAGTATTATAATGGCTACAAATCAATGGTTAATTAGAAATTTAACCAAACAAACTAGACAAGTACCTATTAAAAGAAGTTGTAATTCCAACATATTCCATTTTTCATGAGTACGAAGATACACGCAATCTGTATGCAGATATATTATATACACTGAAAGGTTGACAACTAGAGCTTTCACTAAATACATTGCTATCTTTATTTTATAACAGGTTCAGTTCAAAGAATAAGACCTAAGAATTGTGCTGGCGGGTTAAAAGGCAACCAATAGTTTGCGACAGGTTGACATAGCCTAGACAAAAAATAAATTAATTCATAATTGCTGCAAAATGATACAATAATGCAATAATTAGACAATTATTGCTTGCAAGCTAATTGATTTAACTAAATAGATTCAATTTGTAGTCAAACGTCCCCTGCAAGTTGTGATGAACTTATAATTTAGATATATAGCTCAAGGCATCCATACATAGGCTGCACTAAAAGTATCGGGAATGGAACATTTCCACTGTTCCTGTCATATTAAAATATTTTTAATTGAATACTCCTTGGTTTTAAAAATCGAATACCATTTATTTGTTTAAAAAAAAGATTCTCGGACTTGTCACAAGGTTTTGTCAAACTTGATAAGTCGTTGAGAAAATGGAATTGACTCGAGAAAATTATAGAGCAATGATTTATTATGACTTTCGAAGTGGTTTAACACAAAAACAGTGTGTTGACCGGATGATTTCTGCATTTGGTGATGAAGCCCCATCTAAAACACAATTTATCGCTGGTTTGCTGAATTTCAACGTGGACGTGTCAAGCTCAGTGATGATCCCCGTCAAGGTCGTCCAAAAACTGCAGTCACCCAAGAAAACGTTGATGCTGTGCGTAAGCTGATTGAGAAAGATCGACATGTGACATATCGCGAAATTCAGGCAACTTTAGACATTGGCATGAGTCAAATACAAATAATCTTGCATGAACAATTAGGTGTAAAAAAGTTGTTTTCCCGATGGATACCGCATTCGCTCTGTGAAGAGCAAAAAGCGGCTCGCGTTACTTGGTGCGTCAGAACTCTCGAAAGATTCCACGCAGGATCCTCAAACGCTGTATACAACATCGTATCAGGTGACGAATCCTGGATATACGCGTACGAACCCGAAACAAAAAACCAGTCAAGAGTTTGGGTGTTCGAAAATGAGTTAAAGCCAACAAAAATTGTTCGTTCACGGAGTGTTGCAAAAAAAATGGTGGCCACGTTTGTCTCCAAACCGGCCATGTTGCGACTATTCCTCTTGAGGGACAAAGAACGGTTAATGCAGAATGGTATGCTAGCATTTGTTTGCCACAGGTCGTTTCTGAACTCCGTAAAGAGAACTGCAACCGCCGCATCATCCTCCATCACGACAATGCGAGTTCTCACACCGCGCACAGAAGAAAAGAGTTTTTAGAGCAAGAAAACATGGAATTATTAGACCATCCGCCGTACTG
Organism: Thumatha senex; assembly: GCA_948477245.1. Lineage (NCBI taxonomy): Eukaryota > Metazoa > Arthropoda > Insecta > Lepidoptera > Erebidae > Thumatha > Thumatha senex. The sequence goes on from OX419735.1 coordinate 15,237,177, forward strand.
CCCCGACCTAAGCCCTAATGATTTCTATACTTTCCCTAAAATAAAGAATAAATTGCGTGGCCAGAGATTTTCATCACCTGAAGAAGCTGTGGACGCCTACAAAAAGGCCATTTTGGATACCCCAACTTCCGAATGGAATGGTTGCTTCAATGATTGGTTCCATCGTATGGAAAAATATGTCAAATTTCGCGGAGAATACTTCGATAATATATAATAATAATAAACCCCTCGAGGACAGTCGTTAACTTTTATAGGATTAACGCAACCCTATGAGGGCATAGTAGATTCGCTTTTTGATTTATCCACTTTCTGATACCAACAAAAAATGTATCAGTAAGTTACTCAAAAGCTCACATCCGCAGGGCAGCTTGTGGCGAGCTGAATGTGCGTGGCTACACATCGGTCCCGATTCCTTAGTTTTGTTGCCCTTCTGCACCGGTTAGGATTTAATGGCCTAACGGGAGAGCAGTTAGAGTGCTACTCCCGGGAGTGCAGCAAATCTCAACTTTGGCTTGACTTAATTGGCCGGTCAGAGGGAGGGAGCCAGAGCTATATGCTCGGGGGTGGAAGTGTCATTTTCAAGGGCATAACTACGGGGAAGCCCGCTCCGGGCCTGTCCCGCGAAGGTGAAACCGGCGCCGCACCGCTCGACACCCCAAGCCGCTCACACCGGTGTTGCCCTCTGTCGCCTTACAGGCTTATTTTGCCTATGGCGATTGTATAGGGGGCCCATCTAGTGAGTTGGCAAGTCACCGTCTGCCACTATTTTGATAATAATATATTAAAAAGGCAGACGCCGTTTTCATCAATAGCTTAAATCACCCAATCCATTTAACACACAACCCAATAGCCCATTTCATAGTTAGCACATTTCACAATAGTTTAACTCCCATTGGAGGTGATCCATTACCGTTCTTCTACATAAGGCGGGCGTGGATTGCCTGTAGTGGGGGTCCCATTTCCTATTAGATTAAAATTCTCAAAGGGCCTCTGTGTGTTGGACGAATATGTCCCCATGTAAGCCTGCCAAAAGACCGGGTATCTTCATAAGAAAAAAAATAGAAGATTCCCGTGAAGAAGAGACAAGATAATAATAATAGCAATAAATACATTTTTAAATAGTAATGTTGTGTCACTTCCTTGATTCCCGAAATTTTCAGTGCCGTCCTCGTATCTTAGGCGCCCAACGAGGGACAAGTTTTTATTCTGAAAACTTGTCTTGTGATATTATTCCTGTCTGGAAAACCACCCTAGGATTATTATGAACCAACAGTTCTGGTGCAGGCGCCCTTACGGAGGTGTGTAATGTTAAACTTCAGTAGCTTTTAACAGTTGCTGCTCCTAACAACTAAAAAAAGCAAGCCCCACGTTCGAAATCTAGGTAGGGAGTTGGAAGTAACTGAGAAGACGCTAAGAGGCAGAGGAGGAAGGTGTACATAACAATCATGGCATGAGCTCCCGCTGGCGGCTTTCAAAGACGTCGCCGCGGCCAGGCGGCTCATACCTAAGAGCCATGTCGACGTGTCGCAAACTATACAGCGCCCTGTAGTAATCGTAATAACAATTATGCTATTTTTTAAATTATTATATAACTACGTCTTACTACTTATTTGTGATTTAACCTTAGAGTATTAGAGTAATAGGGGACGCATATACGTAGGATAATTAAAAAACCATACAACGCACCGCTGAGTTGCGTTTATAAATGTATAAAACACATCATTCTCTTTTTGTTTAATAATAGTATACTGTTAAGGGACGATTTGAGATCATTGGAGAAATCGAAAATAATAACGGCGTTATTAATAACGAAATTAATAACACATTGCACGGTATTCTTTGACAAATCGTTTACAGTTTTCGCAATACGACTGAGGACGGATACATTGGGATATATTAAGAGCGAAGTTCCTAAACTTTTCTTTTTTCACATATACAGTGTGCACTATAATTATTAGGTATACATTGGCTGTAATTATATCATACAATTTTTTTATATTATTATAGTATTAGATTATGTGAATGCGCCATCTACAACCTAATCTTCTCTTTGTCGCTCAGACAGAAACAGATCGCTCGTAGCATATGAGTGCCAATTGCACTGTCATTTATATTTTTTTAATAAGTCATTTTAAGTCTTTGTAAAATAATACTATATTAATGATGTAAAATTAAGAATTATTATTATACCACGTAAAATTAAAAGTACCCAGACGCAAGAAGCGAAAGAAGTATGCATGGATCGCGAAGCCTGGCGATCTGTCCTCTCTTACTACCCCGTCAGGGATACAGTGTGAAGATAGTTAGTTAGTTAGTAATTAAGAATTATATATCATTTTGAGAGCACATATCTAATACTACAGCGGCTTACTACAGCATCTTCAGAGCCTAAGCCAACGCCACCTGCATTGCATTGCTGCTCCTATACAGCAGACTTGGTGTGTCAACTGTACACGTGTGTCGCTACGTATTGTAAGGAAGTGAAAAGCCCGTGTACATGCGGTCGGATCGTTCGCTCGGCGGTGCCGGCGTCCCCAACATGAAAATAATAATAAATAACGGGTTGTCCTATAAGGGCCATTTCCATTCAGGATATCTATGAATAGCTCACGCTTACTCAGAATACTGATCACATTATCATATCTATTACTTTAATTCTCTAAGGATTTAATAATAAATACTATACCGTGCACACATTTACATTACATTACAAAAATATACATTCATCCATAAAGCCTGTTTCAAATATAAGCTACATTTTTCTATCTCTGTAGGTATCAAGCTGTATTCCATGTAAAATTTTATTGGAATTTCAGAGCAAATTACAGTGTAAGAGCAGTAGCAAATATGTAATGTTCTAGGTGACCTCCCGGTTTCCCCCGTGACATACTTCGAACTCCCGTCGTACCTATTTAATCCCGTCGCTTAAAAACTCTGCAATAATACATAAAGAATTGCCCGATTTGTCGACATTTATGATTACTGCTCCCCTCTCCATGGTAGTAGCGTGATGATATATAGCCAATATCCTTCCTCGATAAATGGGGCTATCTAGCACAAAATAATTTTTCAATTCCGAACAGTAGTTTTTGAAATTAGTGCGTTCAACCTAACAAACAAACTTTTCAGGTTTATAGTATTAGTGTAGATTAGCCGCTGACTCTGCCCATAATACCAGTAAATATTGCATATAACTGAAAAGGCTTTTTACATTCTTTTATAATTTTAAAATTATACCATTGCATCAAGTTAGACAAAATATAAAGATGTGTATATAGTTAAGAATATTTAACTTCCAAGTCTCTGGAAGTAAAATAGGCCCTCCTTTTTAGGGCTCAGCACCCGTCACTTACGTGACCAAATCTGGACTTTTAAACTTTGGAACTAAGTAAACTTTTTCCAATCAGATAATAGAAAAATTTTGAAATAGTACATACATTAGAATCTCAAAATCCACAGGTATAACAATAAAATGGAACAACATAGTTGTTACGATTTTGTACTATATCAGTACCTACCACTTTCTTAAATGTGATTTATGTATTAAAGACTTATAAGTAAACCACAATTAGTCATAAGATAATTATTTACATTTTGATTGGTTAAATACAACTTTTAAAAATAGAATTTACACTTTGATGATATTCCAACAATATTCTGATCCATCCCATCACTTAGCACCTTAATATTAAATTAAGTACAATAAATTGTTATTTTACACAATCATATCACATTTAAATTGCACATGCAGATAATATACATTAGAAATATTATAAAACAGGAATAATTTCACCATTTTAAATTTACATATACTATTCTAATGACGTTTACAATCACAAGAGTGCATTCTTTGGAAAACTCTAGGTTTTCCATGTACACGACACTATCCACCTGTCCCATTAAAGTATTGTGCATGTTTTGTGAAAGGAGCCGCAATATGATAAGGTGGAGGCTGACCTCGGCTATACACTGGCTCTGCAATGCTAGGACTGTTTCGATGATTAACAACACTCGGAGTGTTGGATGAAACTGATAAGTCCTCATATAAATCATACATATTTTGAGTAGTTGGTGAATGCACATGACTGTAACTACCATCATCAGAGATCAGCGGAGTATTAGCCATGCGATATGGATTAGTTGTATTTGTATGACCCGTGGGCGAATATAGTTCTGGAGACTGTGTTGACACATAAGTAGGGCTTGATGTCGCCATGCCGTAAATATTTGCATTTGGTGATTGTGTGTGATGAATGGGTTGGGTATACCCATGACTGTCTACTGCAGATCCAGAATAATTGTTATATGTGCTTAAATTTGGCATAGTTGTAGAGCTAACGACTTGGCTGACAGTATGTAATCGGGGACTTGCCACATCATGATTTCTATGTGAATGATAATTAAAAATATCATAATTGCATTGACCGTAAATTTTATCTTTGGGACGTGCACAATTTTCACTATCATATATACTTTCATGATAATTGTTTTCTGAGACGGAATGGCATATGTGATCTTTCCTAGCATATACACCATCAAAAGATGGTACATTTTCACTCATGGTTCTATTATTATATGATTCACTGTAATGTGGGGATAATACAGGTTCATTATTTGGCTGCCTATCTTGAGAACTTAAACTTAATCTTTGCAATCTATTATGAGCATCTTCAACACCTTTATGATAACTAATTTCATTAGGCTTTGAATAATTTATCTTTTCTATAGGTGCTCTATAGACATTTTGTAGTAATGGAACACTAGCCCTGTCTACATCTTGCCTTGAACTGTATATTTTGTCATTTTGTTTTGCACTATGTTTAGGAGGCAAAAGATAATCTCCACTGTCTGTTTTATAGTCAATGTTAGTAGATCCATTTTCAGAATATAGAGCATGATCTACACTTTTGTAACTTTTGTCTTGCTCATATGCAAGATCTAAAGGCTTGTCATAAGTATTTTCAGTTGGCACATTGTCATACACAGATAATTTCATTTGCTCTTTATTTGTGGCTCCTGAACTTTCCTTGCCAGTATTATCCACTTCCATTATATTGTTATCAGATGCAAAACGTTGCTGTAAAGTAGGTGTTATTTTAGCAGCTTTAATGTGTACTGCATTTTGCATGGCTGGTGAGACGTCTTGTGCACCGTCTTTGTGAATATTCCTAGCATGCTTTGCAAGAGCTCTTAACTCCTTTGGATAAGGTGTTGGAGCTCTTCTTAACTGGCCAGGCTTTTCTGGTACTTTGGGTACAGATTTTAAGTCAACGAAACTGATATGGCGGGCAGTTGATGGAGCTTCCACATTTTCTGGTTTCTCACTTTCTAATTTGATTTCAACAGGGGTTAGAGGCACTTGGGGGAAGAGGAAACAAGTTAAGACTTGTTCATATGTACGAGGGTCGACTTCAGAATGCATAGGCACTAAAGGTTTGCTTTGGTTTTCTGATAGCCAGAGGGCTACTAAATTATCACAATTCAACAAGGTTTGAGGAAGACAACTTAATGAGTTTCGTACTAAATTCAACACTCGTAAAGATGTTAAATGCCCTACTTCAGGAGGGACTTGAGTCAATTTGTTTGCGCGCACTGATAACACTGATAACTTTGTACAACTCCCTATCTCAGGGGGTATTGACATCAGCATGTTATCATCTACATTAAGATATTGTAATTTTCTTAGGAGACCCACAGATGATGGCAGTTGATCTAAATAATTGCACATTAGCATTAATTCTTCTAGGTTTGACAACTGCCCTATGCTTTCAGGTAAAGAATATAGCCTGTTATTATCTAACTTCAATGTAGTTAAACTACTTAGCCTGCCAATACTATCTGGCAGCTGTGTCAAGTTATTGATAGATAGTGTCAAGTCTGCTAATCTAACACAAAATCCAATCTCAGGAGCGAGTTCTTCTATCATATTATTACTTGCTTCTAAATGCACCAAATTTTCCAAAGGTTTTATGACAGATGTAATACATGTTAAGCTATTACTATCAATCCACAATTCTTTTAGTTTCACAAACTTTCCAATAACCTCAGGAAACTGTTGGAAATCATTCTGTCCTATGTCCAGTCTCTGTAATTCTGTAGAACGTGAGAGAGACTTTGGTAGTATCATTATATAGTTATCTCTTAATTCAAGAATCTTTAAATTGGCTAGCCTACCAAAGTTTCCAGGCAAATATTCCAGGTAGGTGTCATTCAGATACAATTGCTGTAATGCACTCAAGTTTGTAATAGCATCTGGTAGTTTCTCCAGAGGATTTACACTGAGATCCAAAAATGACAAATACTTTAGAGCTTTCATAGTTTCCGGTATGGAAGTAAGTGTGTTTCTGCTTATATTCAAGTGCTGAAGGTTCACTAGTGAGGATATTGCTGCTGGCAATGTTGACACTTCGTTATCACTGAGATCGAAATATTTCAAACCATGGCACATGAATAATTGTCTCGGGAGTTCTGTTACACGGTTGCTATGTACGAGCAGAGTTTCTAGAGTCCGTTCGTATACGAATACTTCGGTCGGGAAGTCAACCAAGGATTGATGAGAGTAGTCGAGCTCCACCACATCTTCGACCCCAGGTCTCACGCAACACAAAAAATCAAATGGCATTGTGCTGGTTATAACTCACTTACAACTTCGTAGACTCGATTTTTTACACAGGATGGCATCCAACATCGTCACTCATAGATCACTAACATGGTTCAGCAAACTGCCTGCACATTTTCTTTTATGAAATAGAATAAGGACAATTTGTCTTTTAAGTACAAAATCATGTATGTACTTAATAATGAATCACTCAAACAAAATAATGATAACCTTCGCCACCCGCCCGACCAATCCCAATCCCAACAATATCGCTGTCATTACTGTCAAAAGTGTCAGTGTCAAACATTTTTTTTAATTGTTCGTCTATGCAATGATAGCAATGACCTTTGTTGATTATTGTCAAGTCTTTCGAACGTTCTGCCTTTTGCTTTAATGTAAAAGATGGTCAAGTATTCATACAACCATGTCGATTATTTGGTCTTAGAGCAGTACCTTTGGATGGCAAAGTCCAATTTTGATCTAAAAAGTAAAAGCAGGGCTAGTCTTGGAATACTAATTGTAGACAGTTAAAATACATACATATCGACACGCCTTTATCCCCGAAGGGGTAGGCAGAGATATACTATACGCCCACATTTCACCGTAACTGTTCTATATTGACAGTATTACTCGACGAGGAAATTAAGCTCTCCGAAGTGAAGACCGCCTTCTAAGTGTGGTAATGTAAAACCAGCTTTCTTTTCATAAGCGCGCTCCACCGTGAATGTGATCAAGTAGTTGTTTCACTCAATAGTGGCCTGCTGTAGCTATAACTTAGAATTGTTGGTAGGTTACTGATTGAAACAAAGTTGTAGATAATATTTTCATTTATTGCACTATTTGTTTTTTAGTTGTTATCGCAGCTATGGAAAATAGGCGGAGACCGGAGTAGCCCGATACGTAGAACCTCGAGCAGATTTCTTTTCTATGTAATTCACTTTCGGTAAATTAGTATTTTCTTTACCTCTTTGTGTTTGTTGACCAGAAGACTTGCTCTTTATACCTATAAAATGAATATTATTTTAAGAATTAATTACTAATGGAATCAGGCGTTGCATGGCGATTTCCGCCATTTTGTTTTTCTAAATAATTGCATTTTTTTTTACTTTAAATTTACAATTAATTACTAATTGAATCAGGCGTTGCATGGCGGAAATCTATCGTGGAACGATAATAAAAGACGGAAAGAGGAAGCCACCACACCCTCGATGCGTCAATTCTAGCGCACAATAGTCAAGGGTTACTTCAAGTAATTGCAATGAAGGAATGACGATTCGAAGACTTCAAGAAAAGGGATATAGTATATGTAAGTTAGGATTACCCTCTAGATCTAGGTTGTTAATGGGTTGTAATGTTGTCATGTATTCTGAGCAATAGACATAATTATGTTTATTTTGTACCTTTTTGTTTCAGAACTTTGTTGTCGATATCAGCAGGCTGTAGATACTTTGGATCCAAAGCAACTTTATTATTAATTTCTTGTGATCCACGACCTGGTGAATCTTCTATATTTGATCTCCTAAAAATATTAATTCTTAAATTACATACTTGATGTGTAAATGTTATCTCAATAATATATAACGTTCGTCTTACGATTTGGAAGTGCCATAAAAGTCTATAGATTCCTCCGATATACCGTGCAGTGATTCCGTGTGATTGTTATTTCTCGACAGAAAGTATGGCGTAGAACTGCTCGCAATAGCAATACCATTTTTATTGGGTACGGATTCAGACAGCTCGACATGATCCAATTTTTTGTGGAGCCATTGTATTACTGCAAAATCATAATAATAAATTAATAGATGTAATATATATAAATGCTACTGCACCGATTTTCATGCTGTTTTCACCAATAGATTGGTTCTCGAGGAATGTTTTAGTATATAATTTGTTACGATTTTGTATACATATAACGATATTTGTTGGACGTATCGGAAAAAAATAAGCCGTCTGAGAGCTTTCAACGAAAACGCTGCGTAATCCCTTTGAGATATAAAAAAATAATGTATACTATAAAATAAATAAAAATAAAAATATCTTTATTTTGCATAGACCATTTTAACGGCGCTTACAAAATGTCACACTATTTAAAATATTTAAAGCGACCACCGGTTCGGAACGCGGCCCACCTGAGAAGAACCGGCAAGAAACTTAGGAAGGCTTTTTTTTTTGATGGCCTATTTACAATTTAATATTATTTCACTTTGCCAGCAGATCATTTCCAGGCGTCCCTGTCCTGCAAATAGTCTGTAACGGAGTAAAAACCTTTTTCACAAAGCTTGTTTTTAATAAACTTTTTAAATTTATTTAAAGGTAAATTTCTCAGGTCACAGGGAAGCTTGTTGTAAAAGCGTATACAGTTACCCTGGAAAGAATCGCCAATCTTATGTAGTCGACTGTGGTGGACTGAAAGATTATTTTTATTTCTAGTGTTTATATTATATTTATCACAGAGTTTAGAAAACTGTGATAGATTTTTCTGGACATACATAAGATTGGCAAAAATGTATTGTGATGGTACGGTTAGAATATTTACTTTGAATTTTTCTCGGAGAGAAACTCTGGGGCCCAAATTATAAATAGCGCGTACAGCCCGCTTTTGTAGAACAAAAATAATATTTAAATCTGCAGCACTCCCCCAAAGGAGAATACCGTAAGACATAATACTATGAAAATAGCTGAAGTAAACCATTCTAGCCGTATCCACATCTGTTAGAGTCCTGATCTTTTTTACAGCGTATGCAGTCGAACTTAATCTAGAGGCTGTCTTTTCTATGTGTGGGCCCCACTGCAAATTGGCATCAATAGTTATACCTAGGAACACAGTTGATTCTACAAACTCTAACACTTGTCCATTCAGTTGAACATTGAACTGAAATTGTGTATCTTAAGGTCTTCAGAAAATTTGTTAATCGTATATAACTATCTTCTCAGGATAGCTTATATACACTGTGGGTACAGAAAAAATTGTCCACAAAAATGCGAAACTTTAGTAGGCTATAGGCTATATATCATCATGATGTTACCATGTAGCGCGGAGCATTAATCATAAGCAAATCGGGCAAATTTTCATACATTGTCGTTAAAGCAATAAACATTGACGGGGGAAGTTTGTCACGGGCGAAGTTGCGGGGGGTCAGTTAGTATTTTATTCAAACTAAACGTGTCAGGAAGCGTCATTGTTAAATCCTACAATTGTGTTAATTACTAAAGATGAATGGCAGGAAACTAACAGGCCGAGTATGAGATTTTCTCCTACAGCCGGACCCAAACTTGATCATCTAGCCCCCCGAGAAGAGCCTCATAATGGGGCATTCTCTTAGCCGGGTCGCCGTGAATAGCCCTCAGGCCTAGTACCAATTTAGATAGGGCCCTATTTTTTTAATTGCGCCAGGTATCTTTGTTACCTAGCTACACGACTGCTTGATACGTGGTATGATTATTAATTTCGTGTCTGTAAGAGCGCGAGGGATAACATTTCTTGCTCTGTGTTCCTACGCCATAACTTTGGTTCAAAGCCCTAGGTCCGGTCCTCTTTCTTGCTGTGTTGTTTTTTTCTTCAACATTACTATTTTTTCTTTTGTTATCCTATATTATTTGAACTACTGTCGTCTAACATTCTAGCAGCGTTATCTCGTCCGTTACTCAGTAGGTACTCCGCTAGGAGGTAAAGTAGCTTTGGCTCTTATAGCCTTAGGTGGGGTACAAACAAAAAGACATAAAAAAATGTACCATTAAGCCTAGTAGACATTTTTTTTACACAGTGCTATCTAGCCCAAAGTAATCTATTATAAGCATTGGTATGCGATGTAGACAACTGATAGACATACTTATATATTTCTAAATAAATACATATTACACATAGGAAACACCCAAACTCAAAACAAACATTTGTGGATCACAAAAACATTTGATGCGACCTGGGAATCGAAGCCGGGAGCTCAGTCGCGGCAGTCGCATACACGACCACTGCGCTACAGAGGCAGTAATTCCTGAGATTGCCGCGTTCAAACAAACAAACAAACTCTAAAGAGTAGAACGGCGTCTTAAGTAGAACGCGAATGATATTAATTCCTTACTCTGTGTGTAGGAATAATTTAGAATACTTTTCATGGCACTAAGGCCGAAGTAGCCATGCTATAAACATTAATAAAAAAATCTGTATATTTTCAGACGGCCTGCACCCATTTCGATTAATCACGCAAATGTAGACATAAATCGGATAGTTTTAAACAAATGCTATAATTACCCATATTGTTGTTCTTTATAGTTTCATCTCTTTCCTTGAGCGCATTTTCATTGGCCTCATACTTCTCTCTCAACTCATCATATTCTTTCTGCAACTTATCCATACTATTGTTTGTATATTCTATTTGCTTTTTAAGTTCTTCCATTTCTTTTGTGTTGTGCTCTATGACTTTCTCTTGTTCCAATGCTATAGCAGTTCTGCATAGTAACTGAAATTATTATAAAAATTCACGTGAGTTAACAGAAATTGCCAACCGGGATTAAAGCTCGGATGAAGAGTATATCCAGATGAAAAAATTATTACCTTTTCTTTCATTTCAATGAGGTCGGTATTTTGTTTGGAGATTATTTGGTTCGCTTTCAAAAGTTGTTCCGACGTTGAGTGAACCGCGTCGTTGTTTTTATTCACTAACGATTCACTTAATGCCAACCTTTCCTCCAAATTTTGCTGTAAAAGTGATAGTATTAAATTATTTATATAATACCTTAAAGGTGGAAAAATGTCAGTTTCGACCTAGACTCGAACCAGTGTCTTCTGACTTGCCGGGTCAGACGCTTTACCAACTAGGCTATCGAGATCCACCCTAAAACTTATTCTAAATCTAATAATGATTTTGTTTGTTGTCGTGGATGGAATGTCATGACTTTTTGAAGTCCCGTTATGATTCGAAAATTTGATGAAAAGAATATACAAAAAAATAAGAACATAAAATGAATGACCGAAAAAAGAGAAACATATTATAGATAGAATTAGTGACAACACTGATAACCAAATATGACTTCTTAAACTTCGGTCGCATGGTCCTTTGACATTGAAATGAGGGGAATCTATACTAATCAATATAGATTACCCTCATTTCTCCCCGTCAATTTTTGTTGGTTACAGTTATATCAAATATAGTAATAAGTTATATCATGTACACTAACCTTTTCTTTCTTCAAAATTTGAACGGTACTATTTAAATCTCTTATTGTATCTGAGTCATCTTTTATAGTCTGCAATCATATCAAAATATGAAAATGTATACATTAAAATTAGTTTGAATGAATTAGAGAATAATGAGGGCACCACCATTTTTTTCGTTTTATAACTATTTCTATCCGAATTCCTATTTCTGGGACTCTTGTAAACCAGGAACAAAACAATTACTAAGACTAAAAAATTAACGCCAAGCTTGAACTTGGGTCCCTAGTATAGTATAGTCCCGGGAAAAGTCTTAAAACCCGCATCGATATAAATTGGAACATAATTAAGAGTTATAAATAAATTAATATTGTGGCATACTTTTCACACAGCGCCATCTAGCCTAAACTAAGCTATAAGCATGTGCTATAAAAAATTGAAAAAAGAAAATACATATATATATATAGTAAACCACACCAAAATATACAAGTAACTCCACATCCCTCTTTTGCAAAGGCGTGGAGGTGTACAGCCTATAGAAAGAGTGAGCACTACGGTAATATATTACGGGTCATACGTGAGCTATGTTTGATTTAAATAATATATATGACAGAAACATCTAAAAGCACGAAAACTTACCCTGTTGTAGATATTCTTATGGTAACCTGCTAGAAATTTTCGTTTCTTTTGTTTTAGATAAAATATTGTATATTATTATTATTATTATTCAATTTGATGATAATTCAAAGTGATGAAAGTATATTTAGCCAGTGTAGCAAGGCAGCTTTTCGAGTCTTATCAGTCTAGACATTCCTAATTGTGCGGCGTTACCTTGGCCGACCGAATACGTAACGAAGTGATACGCAATATGGCAGGTTTGAATGAAAGTGTCAGCGTTAAGCTGGAAAAGGGCGTGCTCCGTTGGTTTGGACACGTCCAACGAATGAGTGAGGAACGATTGACGAAGAATATATATTGTGCGAAAGCAGAGGGTAAAAGAAGTCAGGGTAGGCCGAGACTTACATATGAAGACCACGTGAGCAGATTGCTCAAAAACGGAAAGGTCAAAAGTACTCGGATACCCAGACGTGCGTGTATGAAGCGATTGATAAATCTTGAAGAAGCGAAAGAAGTATGCATGGATCGCGAAGCCTGGCGATCTGTCATCTCTGACTACCCCGTCAGGGATACATTCCTACTAATCCCATAATATACGCTATGGACGTTCCAAACGTCGGTGTAGGTAAATATATTTCGCGTGAAGTCCCGGGTAGTATGCAAAGTATAATCCCATATTTTGATTTTTATCAGGTAGACACCTGCTGAATAACTGATGAAACAACGACCCAATCTCCTTTACGGGGTTAGGAGGTCAGAATGCAGTCGCTCTCAAAAGTGCCGAAAATCAAAGGATAGCTGTTCTTAGGGGCCAAATAACACTAGTCTCCAAACCCAAGTAAAGTCTAGTTACATAACAAAACATACTTTCACGCCTTTATCCCCGAATGGGGTAGGCAGAGGCGCACTATACGCCCACCTTTCACCGTATGCTTAGCTTTTTGTCCCACGTAGCAGGTGGTGAGCCCATTGCCGTGTTGAAATGGACAGGCGCAGGTTGTTGCAACCTGCTGTTGAAATTTTTCAAGCCGCCCATAAGGCATTCAACTGGCTTAACGACTGCCATGTTACCAAATATAAATGCCACAAAGTGGTCACCCATCCGAGGACCAGCCATAGTGAAAGTTGCTTAACGCAGTAATCGTTTACAGAACACTACGTCCGCGAGGCCAAGAGCGCTTCTCTAATAAAATCTGCCTGATAAAAGTCTAGTTAAGAGACTTTTATCAGGCAGACAGTTTTGTACAACTGATACTGCCTATATCTAGTCAAATAATTTCTCATTACCTTTTCCAAGTATGTACATTTAGCATTTATTTGATTGTAATGTTTATCCTTATCTAATATATCTCGCTCTAACGATGCATTCTTGGATTTGAGAGTGGCCACCTCAATGTGTGACTTTTGAACTTCTTTTTCTAATACATTTTGACATTGGATTTTGTCACTGAAACAAATAAATACAAATTATAAAAATACTGTGCCGAAAAATAAACTGTCGTAAGTACTGAACAAGGAACAGTTAAAAATACAATTATTTTAAACGAATTTTCTTAATCAATGCTTAATAGTTTCATACTTCAGCAAGTCGTTAGTATTTTATTAAGTTGATGATTATGATGGAGTATCAGATGAAGAATAACAAGGTTTAATGGACGAAGAAAACGTATTTCGTCGATCTCAAGTAAATTTGGAAAAGAGCAAGAGAAATCATTCTCTTGGCCAATCATCTGATTATGATGGAGTATGTTTGTAGCAGCGGTGGCAGGAAACAGATGGCTAGAGACAGCAAAAGATAGTGAAAAGTGGAATACCTTGGAGGAGGCTTTTACTCTAAAAGGGGTCCATACAAAGAAATAATTGTTATATTTTTTAATGATATTAATATTTTATTTTGATTCAATTTAGTGTAAGCATTAAATTTAATCAAATTGTTATTCAATTAATATTAATTTTACAAATATATGAATGATACAAAGAAATAATGATTATATTTTATATTTTTAATGATTATAATTTTTATTTTTTATATATATTTGGTGTAAACATTGAATTTACTCAAATCATTATTCAATTAATATTATTTTTACTTAATTAATTAGCATGATATATTTTATTTTGTATGGAATTAAATAAAGCTTTTATAATTATTATTATTCTCTTTATTTATTTGTACAACATATCAATAATACAATTAATAATATTATTATTATTGTCTCTTCTTCACGGGTATCTTCTATTTTTTTTCTTATGAAGATACCCGGTCTTTTGGCACGCTTACATGGACATATTGGTCCAACACGCAGAGGCCCTTTGAGAATTTTAATCTAATAGGAAATGGGACCCCCACTACAGATAGTCCACGCCCGCCTTATGTAGAAGAACGGTAATGGATCGCCTCCAATGGGAGTTAAACTATTGTGAAATGGGCTAACTATGAAATGGGCTATTGGGTTGGGTGTTAAATGGATTGGGTTATTTAAGCTATTGATGAAAACGGCGTCTGCCTTTTTAATATATTATTATCAAAATAGTCGTTAAGCCTGGTTGAAGGCCTTATGGGCGGCTTGAAAATTTCAACAGCAGGTAGCCACAACCTGCGTCTGTCTATTTCAACACGACAATGGGCTCACCACCTATTACGTGAGACAGGATTCCACACGGTGAAAAGTGGGCATATAATATGCCTCTGCCACCCCTTCGGGGATAAGGCGTGATGGGTATTTATTATTTACTTATAAAATAGTGGCAGACGGTGACTTGCCAACTCACTAGATGGGCCCCCTATACAATCGCCATAGGCAAAATAAGCCTGTAAGGCGACAGAGGGCAACACCGGTGTGAGCGGCTTGGGGTGTCGAGCGGTGCGGCGCCGGTTTCACATTAGCGGGACAGGCCCAGAGCGGGCTTCCTCGTAGTTATGCCCTTGAAAATGACACTTCCACCCCGGAACATATAGCTATGGCTCCCTCCCTCTGACCGGCCAATTAAGGCAAGCCAGAGTTGCGATTTGCTGCACTCCCGGGAGTAGCACTCTCACTGCTCTCCCGTTAGACCATTAAATCCTAACCGGTGCAGAAGGGCAACAAAACTCTGAGGAATCGGGATATAAATAAATAATAATATTAATATTTATTATTATTATGTCTCTTCTTTTCTCGGGTATCTTCTTTTTTTTTTCTTGAAGATACCCGGGCTTTTGGTAGGCTTACATGGAGACATAGGTCCAACACGCAGGGGCCCTTTGAGAATTTTAATCTAATAGGGAATGGGACCCCCACTGCAGATAGTACACGCCCGCCTTATGTAGAAGAACGGTAATGGATCACCTCCAATGGGAGTTAAACTATTGTAAAATGTGCTAACTATGAAATGGGCTATTGAGTTGGGTGTTAAATGGATTGGGTGATTTAAGCTATTGATGAAAACAGCGTCTGCCATTTTAATATATTATTATTAAACTACTGGCAGACGGTGACTCGCCAACTCACTAGATGGGCCCCCTATACAATCACCATAGGCATGATAAGCCTGTAAGGCGACAGGAGGCAACACCGGTGTGAGCGGCTTGGGGTGTCGAGCGGTGCGTCGCCTGTTTCACCTTCGCGGGACACGCCCGGAGCGGGCTTCCCCGTAGTTATGCCCTTGAAAATGACACTTCAATGTGTCAATAAAGATTTTTTTTTTTATTATTATTCCCTTTATTCAATTAATAAACTTATAAATTACATTTTTAAATACATTATATTAAAAAATACAACAATATATTTAAAAATATATAAAATAGTATCCCACCGGCATCGGGTACAGGGACCAAGCTACCGGTGGTCAGGGCTGCAGAGACAGGAACTTTCGCACAATACGTGCCGTGCTCAGAAGAACCGCCTTTTGCATCAAGCCCTTGACCCAACTGTCTAACGCGAGCCGCTTGTAAGGCCCGATAAAATCGTCCATGCAGCTCTTTACTCCGCCATATACCCTTGCGATCATCTGTACTTAGTATTACTGGTTTGCGCCAGTTCTTTTTGGCAAGAGCGAGAGGAGTCAGTCCGTTATCCACTGATACCACATCCCTATGCATACCCACGTCAGTATGAAGAAAATAATCTCTAAGGTAGCATATCTCACGGTTATGCAAGGTTTCAGTCGCGGAAAGGGACCTAAGTTTTGTGAAATCTGAAAGTTGTACTCCTTCAGATTCCACAATCCGCCTCTTCTTAACATGCATGACAGCACATTTATCTACACCAAACTCCATTTTGATCGAATTACTAAAAGTTTCAGTGACCTTTAGTAACTCAGTCAAGTGGGAATCGGTGGAGGCAAATAATTTCAAGTCATCCATGTAAAGAAGGTGCGACACAACTTGACCTCCTCTCCGAAACTGATACCCCAGCCCTGAATTCTCCAGTAACGTACTGAGAGGATTCAGTGCTAGACAAAACCACAAGGGATTCAAACTGTCACCCTGGAATATGCACCTCTCGATCTTTACAGGTTCTCCATTCCCAAGAACCTGACGACATCCTGGATAAACAAGAGCCGTTCTCCACTGCTCCATACATGCCTTCAAGAATGTGCATAGAGTTGTATCAACTTTATACAACTCTAGCACCCTCAACAACCATGTATGAGGTACAGAGTCATAGGCTTTCTTGTAATTAATGCAGCATGCCCCCAGATTTCTTCGATTACGGCGGACCTGCTGATTAATAGCCATGTCAAGAACAAGGAGTTCTTTACTACCACGTGATCCACTTCTACATCCATTTTGAGAGTTGGACATTATGGAATTATTTTATTATTATTATTTTAATTATTTTATTTTATTATTATTATCTGTCCTTAGTGACTGACGACCCTTTCAGGATACAGCGTGATTTGCTAGTGGTGCACCATCTGACTAAGGGACGAGGCAACGACGCAAGCGCCTTTACGAGGTTGGGAAGTCAAACGGCAGTTGCTCAAATTTAAAAGCCAAATATAAAAGTGGACCCCAGGTTTTAAATTCAGGTAGGGTTTGTAAGCAAATTTGGAATACACTAAGATGAAACAAGAGAGATTATGATGATGTTATGCTGTTGGTTAGTAAGACGAAAATCACATTGTAGCCCATCAATGTTCTCTCTGGGCGCCAAAGTTTATATTTCGGAGGCAATTAGGACTTGAGAGAAATGAGCTGGTTTAAAAGATTAGAATAATAACGTATGTGAGTATTATGGGTGTAACACACGCTTCAAGAAATCGTTAAAATTTAACTGTACAGTTACATCGTATAGCCTGAACTGTACAGTTTTTATCATACACAAGTTCCGATTATAGGTTCAGTTTGAAAGGTACAGTTAAATCGTAACGTTTTTTCGTAGCGTCGTAGCTACCATTATACATAGTTATAAAATCTCCAAGCGCAAATAGAAAAAAAGCATACTGTCGGCTGTGGACTTTAAACAAATAAATTACCTGAGTTGATTTTCTAAGGTCACTATTTTATCTTTTAACTGTTTACATCGGCTATTTAGTTCATCTAGTTGTTTGTCTTTCTTATTTAAACTGTCTTGATATGTGGCAATTTGATTTTTCATAGTGTGTTCTGCATTTTGTTGCCAAATCTGTTTTTCCTGAAATATTTTAAAACATATTATATAATAAATGTACCTAAGTGGAATCCTGGACCAAAACTGAGTCTGCATTCAATTCATTGCTGCAATATGGGTTGGATGGTCACCGTGGAAGAAATGGAATTGTTTAAATACCTGCATTAATCTGTCTCTTTCTTGCTGTAAGGCTTCCTTATACTCTCTTTCTAACTTAAGCTTATCTTCTTCCATGCGAGCAATGTTGTGAGTGTAATCATGTATTTTCCTTTCTAGGTTTATACACTTATCATTCAATATTGCTTCAGTACTTCCAGCACAATTTTTAACTGATGCTAGTGTCCTCTGAAATGTAATTTGAATAAGAAAATAAGTCAAAAAAGGTTTATATCTCTTGGTCACGTCGGCTCTAATGTGCCACTTCTGCACTTCACTACTTACTAAATGCCTCGGTGGTGCGTGTGGTAATATATGCGACAGCCGCGCTGAGGTCCCGGGTTCGATTCTTGGGTCAGAATAAATATTTCTGTGATGTTTAATGTATGTTTCAGAGTTTGGGTGCTTCCTATGTTTAATATGTATGTATTTAGAAATAAATAAGTATGTTCATCAGTTGTCTAGATCCCATACCACAAGCTTATAACAAGTAAATTTGAAGTAGATCATTATTATTATTTTTTGTTGGGGACGCCGGCACCGTCGGGCGAACGATTCGACCGCGTGGTTTGCCGCCGGTTTTGCGTACTACATGCTGAGTAAAAAAAACACGTACAATATTTATTTATTTATTCTGTTGTAAAGCTGTACATTCTTCATTCTTTTAGATTGGAATCATTAGTGATATTATGTTTGTTACATTTTCAAAACTAATAAGAATTATAATAAACTAAAAACTTACTTTTAAATTTACAATAGTATCAGCCATGTGCAGCTTTATTTCGGCATCTGTTGCTGGAGCAGTCTTCAGGGATAAATGTACAAGTCTTTTGAATTCATTATGCTCAACCACTTCAAAATAATACTGTACTGGATTTGTCTGCTGCATAATTAAAAACCTAGTAAATGTAAATAATAATATTATAACAATGTTCATAAGTCAGGTCAGTCAGTCAGTTATAAGTCAGGTGCAATAGTTTGACTGCCTCTGTGGCGCGTCGGGAGTGTATCCGACTGCTACGCAAGAGGTCGTGGGTTCGATTCCCACCCAGGATAAAACTTTTGTGTGATGAGCATGATGGTTTATTCTGTGTCTGGGTGTTATTTATCTGTAATATGTATGTATTTAGAAATATATAAATATGTTTATCAGTTATCTGGTTTCCTTAGAACAAGCTTTGCTTAGTGTGGAATCAGATGGTGTTGTGTGAGTTGTATAATAGTGCTTTTTGGGTACATTTGGCCAGAGATCATACATACATTGCTTACAAAAGTTAAACCAACTACAATGACAGCTTAACCTAGGGATTAAAGTAGAAAATTTAGATTTAAATTAACAATTAAATACAATTTTCAGATCCATTTTAGACTTTTTATGTCCAATAAAACAATAGTTATGTAACACTGTTTATTATTTAGCACTCGGTAGTACTGTACAAAACCACATTGAGAACATGCATGATCTTACTGCTACAAGTAGGTACTTATGAAAACCTTATATATCTAAAAGATTTCAAGTACCCACATTATTCATACACAACATACCTTTCCCCCAAGTATGCAGAAAGAATACAAGAAAGAAAAGTACTATAAACATATAAAACCTATTTCGAACTACACCTAAGTTTATTCAATTAAATTAAGAGAAGTATCTGACGGTCTAGCATAAGGAGACTTCGGATAAGAAATTAATTTGTTCTTTAATTTTCCACCTGCAATATAGCCTCAGCTCCTCTAGGTATTCCTAACATGTCAGCCCATTGTTCTGAACTAGGTATTTCTATAATCTGTTCAGTTTGACCTGACTCTGTTATTTCCTGATCTTCTACCTGGCTACTACTCTGACCTTCTTCATATTTTTTAATATCCATGTCACATTCTCCTTCCTCTTGAATATTTTCAGCAACGTCCGTTGGCTTTTTTTTTATCAACTGGTCTATCTACTCACAATATCACCATCATCAGTGGTCACCTGATAACTGGATGGTCCTTCTCGATTAGTTATAGTACCCGATAGCCAACGTGGACCTATACATTACTGGCTGGCCAACATCTGTACAGCGATGTCTTTATTGAGCATTATTACATATTTGCTGTTCTAATTTCTTATGTTCCTTATTAATTGGGTGAACATTATCTAGTAGCGTCCTTAGCCGCCTATTCAGAAACAGTTCAGATGGACTCTTCCCTGTTCCCGAACACGGTGTCACTCATAATGCTAACAAGTTTGGTAACTTCACATCCCACGATATTTCATCCATCTTGCGTAATTTGTCTTTAACCGTTTGTACCATACGTTCGGCCAAACCATTCGTTGCAGGGTGGTATGGTGCTGTGGTGATGTGTTTAATCTTATTAGCGTCAAGAAATTGTTTCATTTCACTAGACACGAATGGGGTACCATTATCGGAAACTAACGTCTCGCATAGTCCATGTGTCACAAATAGCATTCGCAAATGCTTGATTACTGCTCCTGTAGTCATGTTGTTTACAATAAATACTTCAGGCCACCGTGAATAAGAATCCACTACTATAAAAAATAATTTATTTTTGTAAGGTCCTGCAAAATCAACGTTTAATCGAGACCAGGGTCTCGTAGGTACTATCCATTCGTATGATGTCTTTGCAGGCATGTGTCGACTTTCGAAACATTTAGTACAATTGCCTACTAAAGCTTCTATATCCTCATTAAGTCTAGGCCACCACACATAACTTCTGGCCAAAGCTTTGGTGTCAACGATACCACTGTGTGCCTTATGTAAAGCGCGTAATATGCTTTTACGGAGCGGAGGTGGTACTACCAAGCGACATCCCAGTAATATACAACCTTCGTGTAACGATAGTTCAGTTCTATGTAACCAAAATGGACGCAACTCTTCTTCCACAACCTTGGCTGGCCAACCACTTAATAAATAATGTATTACTCGTGACAATGTCTTGTCACGCTTACTTAGCTGTTCAATTTGTTGAACATCAACAGGAAAATCATTTGGACTTTCAGCCATTAACAATATATCCGACAATTGTGGTTCGGGTTGTTCTGGCACCGGTTGTGGCCATCTCCTAAGGCCATCAGCGTTGCCTATTTGTTTTCCTGGCTTATACATAATGTTGTAATTATGTGAAGTTAACACAATAGATATCCGGGTCAAACGGGGTAACATGTCAGATATTGGCTTTTTGGGATCAAAAATACTGACCAATGGTTTGTGATCTGTAACTATGGTAAAAGATCTTCCCATAAGATAGTTATGAAATTGTTGAATACCAAACATGATTGCAGTAGCCTCCTTATCAAGCTGTGAATATCTACGCTCATGTGAATGTAAAGTTCTCGAGCTCATGGCAATGGGACGCTCCAGGCCATCGCTGACCACATGTGACAATACTGCACCTACTCCATATTCTGAACTGTCACAAGTCAACACTAAGGGTTTATGTAAATCATAATGGATTAATGTGATATCTGAGGTTAACACCCGTTTTGCTGAGTCAAAACTCTCTTGTTCATGGTCTGTCCATTGCCACTTACGCGACTTATCTAATAGTCTATGTAGAGGCTCGAGTATGGTTGCCTTGTGAGGTATGAACCTTTCATAAAAGCTGTATAAACCTAAAAATGCCTGTAATTGTTGAACATTCTTCGGTTCTGGGGTTTTGATAATAGACTCCACTTTGCTAGGAGCAGGATGTATTCCGTCGGCGTCAATGACAAACCCCAAAAATTCTACACGTTCTTTACCAAACTTGCACTTACTTGCGTTCAGTCGCAAACCTGCTTTCTTAATTCGTTCCACCACTGCATCAAGGCGTCGCCGCATATCCATTATTGTCCGGCCGCTAATAATAATGTCATCAATTAGTACAGCTACGCCTGGAATGCCTGCCAAGAGCAATGTCATTAATCTCTGAAAATTCCAGGACAAGCTTTGACTCTGACTGAAAAGGCTAATCTGTGAACAGTATAAAGACCTCGTGAATGATTGAAGCGCTCGTGGCCCCGCGGTCTCAGTGTTCTGTAAACAATCACTGAGTTACGCAACTTTAACTATGGCTGGTCCTCGGATGGGTGACCACATTGTGGCATTTACATTTGCGAGCGTTTCCGTGCTTCGGAAGGCACGTTAAGCCGTTTGTCCCGGTTGCCAGTAAAATGGCAGTCGTTAAGCCTGGTTGAAGGCCTTATGGGCGGCTTAAAAAATTTCAACAGCAGGTAGCCACAACCTGCGTCTGTCTATTTCAACACGGCAATGGACTCACCACCTATTACGTGGGACAGGAATCCACACGGTGAAAAGTGGGCATATAATATGCCTCTGCCACCCCTTCGGGGATAAGTCGTGATATTTATTTATTTAGTATATAGACCATTGCAGGTGTTTAAGGTAAGCATCCTAGCTGTATCTTCATCCACAGTTACTTGAGTGTAAGCACGGTCCAGATCTAATGTAGTAAAATACTTGCCGACAGCTATAGTAGCAAACAACTCATTAGCAGTTGGCATAGGATAATTATGTATCCGACTCGGTAGCTTGGTTAACCGTACTGCGATAGTCGCCGCAAAGGCGAATGTCTCCTGTCTTTTTAATTATAGGTACGACTGGAGTCGCCCATTGAGAATAAGATACGGGACGAAGTACTCCCTCTACTACTAGACGATCTATTTCCTTTTCAACCCTCTCTTTAATAGCGAAAGGAACGGGGCGCGCTTTAAGAAATCTAGGAGTAGCATTAGGCTTTAAATGTATTGTTACAGGATCCCCACGGTATGTACCTAGGCCTTCCCTAAAAATTTCTATATGACTCATACAATATCATTAGTGGTATGACTACAATCATCTGAAATTACATTAATACACATCTTAATGTTAAGTGCTGAAAACCAATCTCAACCAATTAAATTCGGCCCTGCACCTTTAGCTACAATAATAGGTAAAACACAAGAAATGTCCCTTAAATTCACGCGTACTTTCGTCTGGCCGAGTACCGTGACCGGCGTCGCAGTCCACGTGCGCAGCTGGTGCGGCGCGGGGCGCAGAGCGGCGGCGCGGGCGCGCACTCGCCTCCAGTTGCGCTCGTTGATGAGCGAGAATCCCGCCCCGGAGTCTATCTGCATACTCACTGATATACCGTTCAACTCGAGGTTAACGTCATATGCCGCTACTCTCACAGATGTCCTACCGACTTCGACATTGTATACACCATTCATACTGTCTGTGAACTTGTCGTCAAATTCGTGGTTGTCGGTGTAATTAATTTTTCTTTTCAAATCTTTAACTTTCTCTAGGTGTCCGATTTTATTACAATAACGACAGGTAACTTTAGTATAACGACATTCTTCATCATGCCGATCGCCACAACGATAACATAAACGATTGTTTTTTCGAGATTGTACCGCATTAATGTCCATGGGTACAGCTGGGGTTATTTCAGTAGTCAATGATAACCTTGCATGGAACCCGTTTGTACTACTCCTTGTGTTCATGTTTTCGTTTTGCATCATACATACATCTTTATTTGCGTTTTCTGAAGACAGCATTGTTTGAACCACATAGTCATATTTTAAATTATCCATTTTCAATAGCTCATACTGTAGTTTGTGATCCTTCATCCCACATACAAGTCTGTCGCGTAAAATACGTTCCAAATCCACAAAATTGCAATCTACACTCAAGTTGCGCTATGTATTGAGCTGCTGATTCACCATCTTTTTGATCACATTTATAGAATTTATATGACATAGATATTTCGTTAGGTTTTGGGCTGTAATGTTTTGTCAACATCGTTACGATATCACAAAATGTCACATCACTAGCTTTTTTAGGTGTAATTATCGCTAAAAGTGTGTCATACACCTGTGAGCCACATATTGTGCAAAAATTTGCTCTTTTGATCGGATCGGAAGTGATGCCATTTGCTTCAAAACAAAAATGTTAATCTCTCAATGTAAATCACACGGATGTGGACATCAAATTCTTTGAATTTCACCGCTTTGCACTCCATTCTGAATAAATTTACTCTTCGTCGCCACTTTTATGTCCAATAAAACAATAGTTATGTAACACTGTTTATTATTTAGCACTCGGTAGTACTGTACAAAACCACATTGAGAACATGCATGATCTTACTGCTACAAGTAGGTACTTATGAAAACCTTATATATCTAAAAGATTTCAAGTACCCACATTATTCATCCACAACAAGACTGAAGTCTCATTTCCAAATGAAACATACTTCCTTTTCTTAAGTAATTTCCCAGTTGCTTCCAAACTCTACCTGGATTTAAGCTAATATAGGCTTAGTGTTATGTGATCTAAAACAACTGATAAATATACTTATATATATTTCTAAATACATACATATTATACATAGGAAACAAACAAACTCCGACCCGGGAATCAAACCCGGGACCTCAGTAGCATACACTACCTCTAGGTAATTTTCGTATTAGCAGCAATTTTTGTCTGATCTCCCAACCCGTAACACCTATGTCGTCGCCTCATCTGTTAGTCGGCAGATGCACCACTAGCAAGTAAAGTTGCTTGGGTGTTAGAGATCTTCCCTGAAGATCCCTTACGGGCTTTGAGGGCCCTTACACCCAAATATATGTGAGTAACATGAGTTTTCAGAATTTTATATTACAAATGTCTTTTTTAATTTGTTCTCTTATTGTTGTGCAATTTATTTTAAGTTCTTATACAGTAATATGTTGTTACTTGGGCTAAACCTTATTAGTTAAAGCTACTCATTTATTGCCTATTGTAGTACAAGTGAGGACATGCTTAATACTAATTTTAGAATCAGATTCAGCTTATAGGTAGTTGTCTTACATATTATTTGAGGCACATTGCTGTAATAGTCGAATAAGTTGTGATGGAAAGTTATCAAAATCTACAAGGAGACCTTGCTGTTTTTTAAGGTCTTCATAATCCATACGAGTTATCATCAACACACACAAAAAGACAGGGTCCTCGTCATCTGATAAAGATATTTTCTGAAACCAAAATTCATTAACAGTTTTTACCACAAGTTATAAGCTTATAAATTTTAGAGCTATCAAAATCCCAGTAAACAGAAAATAAGAAAAATTGTGAATTTTATTGCACTGAAATTTACATACGAGTCATTTATGTATCATATATGACTCACATTCAAATTTTATTTATTCATCATCATCATCCGAGCGTCTGTCCCAGTTGCGTCTCGCGACGCCCGGGGTCCGCTTTCCTACATTTTCTCCTCCACTTCGCACGGTCTTCGGCATCCCCTGTAGTGAGACCATTTGCACGCATGTCATCCCTTACGACGTCAAGCCAGCACTTCTTGGGTCTTCCCCTCTTACCGGGACCCGGCGGGGCTGACATGGCCAGACATTTGTTACCTACGTAGCCCGGCGGTTGCCGCAAGACGTGACCATACCAACGAAGGCGACACTCTTGCAACTTGTCTGCAATGTCACGGACGTGAAGGCCGCCGCGGATGCGAGAGTTTCTCACGCGGTCCATCCGCGTGACCCCACACATCCACCGCAGCATCTTCATTTCCGTGACACGCAGCTCCTGCTTGTGTCGCTCCAATATCGGCCACGTCTCACTGCCATGTAAAAGGACAGGTCTAATAATGGTTTTGTAGACCTGTCCCTTCAACCGGATCGGCATTTTAGGGTCACAAATGACACCGGTCATCTCCCGCCATTTGGCCCACGCGGCAGCAATGCGTGACTTGACGTCGCAATCGATGTCACTGGACGTGTGAAAAACAGATCCCAGGTATTTAACCTGGTCCGTGCGCTCGACCAAATCACCGCCTATGCGGACGGATGTGGGATCTGTCGAGTTTAGTGCCAAGTACTCGGTCTTCGCCACATTTAGTTTCAGACCGCTGTTCTCAAGCGTCTCCTTCCACGCCTTTACCCGTCGCACCAATCTGCCCCTGACCGCGTCTGCCAGTGCAATATCGTCAGCATACATGAGCAACCATGAAGGCTGCTTATGCGAGTTCCTGATGCTGTCCGACAATTCGTCTAATATTACACTGAACAGAAGCGGACTAAGGATCGAACCCTGGTGTACCCCAACGGTGATGGGGAAGGGTTTCGTGTCGCCAACAGCAGTCCGAACCATGGAATCTGAGTCACAGTACATGTCCCGGATAGTGTCAATATAGACCTCTGGAACCCCTTTGGACCGCAGTGCCCACCAGATCATCGCACGAGGAACGCAGTTGAAGGCCTTCTGCATGTCTAGAAACATACAGTGCAGAGGCATGTTCTTCGACCTGCATTTCTCTGCGACAACCCTCAGGGCAAAAACATGTTCCGTGGTCCCATGACCAGGACGAAACCCATATTGACACTCTGAGAGAGTACACTCCTGCCAGATCCGAGAGTCTATAATCCTCTCGAAGATCTTCATGGCGTGTGACATCACCTTTATACCGCGGTAGCTCCCGCACTCCTGCACTGACCCCTTACCTTTGAAGACTGGAGTAATAATACTCAGTCTCCATTGGTTTGGGATCTGCCCGCTGAGGAGTATGCGGTTAAAAAGGTTTACTAAGATGCCCACACCGCGAGGACCCACCGCCTTCCAGGCTTCGATGGGGACTCCATCGGGTCCGACAGCTTTCCGATTCTTCATGCGGCGAAGCGCAGTCAGGACTTCTCCAGGCGTTATTTATTAGCAATTATAATAATGCTTTCACAGTATCTTTTAATATTGGTATGACGGGGTAGTCAGAGAGGACAGATCGCCAGGCTTCGCGATCCATGCATACTTCTTTCGCTTCTTCAAGATTCTTCAATCGCTTCATACACGCACATCTAGGTATCCGAGTACTTTTGTTTATAAATAGATAGAGAAATAAAAACTGGAGCATTCATCTGCTGACAATATAAATCTATACCTACCCTAGCTGACCCGTGCAACTTTGTAGTGCCGGAGAGAAAAGAGAGTGGTGTGTAAGAATTTATAATACAATTCTAAAGGATGTGAAACTTTATTCTGCATGCATTGACGGAAATTTTTGTTTTTATTTTTTTAAATTCCTTACCAAAGTATCAGTTTCGATAACTTTATCAATCACTATAGTCACATCTTTTTTATTATCTTCAAACCCTCTCTTAAAACAAACATAATATTTGCCTTTGTGAATGGTCTTACAGGGCATTATATTTACAACTATCGACCGGTCTAATAATTCTATCGAAGTATAATGATGCAAACCATCGAATTATAGTAAACCTAATCCACGTAAATTACAAATACTATTCTAAACATACATAACGTAAAATCACAAATTATAAAATCAACAACTTTTGAATTTGAAATGAAGGGTAAACAGAATAACATTTATAACGTCAACTGTCAGTGTCAGTTGTCAATTGTAGTTGTTACTTGTATTCGCCCATTTCGGGCAGGCAAAGAAAACTCGTTCATACACCCTCGTCTTTATTATTCATTGACCCGCACGCACGAGATAATTAAATTGAGACGAGAGCAAGAGAGTGTAACTTTTGTTCCACTACTATTAGGGGTTAAAGTATGAAATTGCCATTTTTTACTGAAAATCTAAATTGTTTATTTTTTAGTTTTTTAACAAATTTATTTAATAGAAATAGTTACCATTATTATTTATACATTGCTGCCATCTAATAGGAAGCTCATTTATGCCTTTGCGATAGAACTCTGAGTATCTAGACTGCACAAACTGTGTGAAAGCATTTTGTACTGCCTCCTGGGAAGAAAACTTCTTGTCACGTAGATAACTGTCCAAATCACGAAAAAAATGGTAGTCCGTTGAAGCAAGGTCTGACGAATACGGAGGATGTAAAATGGTTTCTAACTGCAGTTCCTGAAGGGTCAAAACGGTTTCTAGTGCTGCATGAGGTGTCGCGTTGTCATGGAGCAATTATGGTGAAAATCGATTCATGAGTCGGGGCTTTTTTACTGTTAGTTTTGCTATCATTGTTCGGAGTTCGGCACAATAAACATCTGCCGTTATTGCTTGACCAGATCGGAGAAAACTATAGTGAATAACACCATGCTGAGACCACCAAACAGTTACCATTATCTTTTTATTGGTAAGTTTTGCTTTACGACACTGTTGTGGCGTTTGACCTGGGGTCAGACATTGCATTTTTCTTTTACGGTTATCATAAAGAATCCACTTTTCATCACATGTCACAATTCGATCCAATATTCCTTCATTTCTGTAACGATTCAACAAGGCAACACAAGTTTCAACACAAGTTTCTTTCTGCAGATCAGTCAAATCATGAGGCACCCATTTTTCGTATTATTTTATTTTATTTATTTGACGCAAATGAGTCAGTATTGTGGGAACGTTAAACCATACCGCTAATTCCTGGGTAGTTTCACTAGGATCGGCTTCCTCCATCTCTCTTAATTCATCGTTATTCACCTGTGTACGCGGTCTTTCTCGTGGCTCGTTCTTCAAATCAAAGTTTTCATCACGAAAGCGTTTAAACCAAAATCGCACGGTGCGTTCATTTGCAGACCCCTCACCAAACGCAACATTGATATTGCGGGCTGTTTCTGCCGCGTTACTTTCCCGTCGGAACTCGTATTAAATAATCACTCGAATTTTCGCAGTATCCATCTTTCTTGTCTAAGTTGAATAACAAAAACAATTGAAAGTCAATATTCAAATGTTTCACATTTTTTACAAAAAGAACATCATAGAAACAACGTGAAAAAGGTTTTATTCGAAAATCTCAAACCATGAAGATTCTATGTCAATTCAAAAACCTATTACAATAAAACGGCAATTTCATACTTTAACCCCTATTATTTTGTCTGTTACACTCTCTCGCTCTTGTACGCGAACCGTGCATATCGCGGGAAGTAAGCGCCAACAGAGACAAATAAATCGCCGTGCAAATTAGTTGCTCGTGCGCGCGGTCTCTTAGTCCTTTGTGGATTTCAAGCCCTCAGGGCTTAGCCGTGTCTTAGCCCCAATAATGCGATGGATCTCTTTTTGCAGCTTTCTATGGAAATTTGACACCTTCACATATTTGAACTGTTTATATTAATATTCCACCATTATTAAACATAAAAACACGAATTTTATACAAATTTTGGAAAATAATACACGACAAATGTACGTCATTGCTTATATTCGCGCCAAAAGTTCTTATTTTTAGTTGTATTCCTTATCTCAGCCCTATTTTTGAGCCTTGTCAGTAGTAGGAGTTAGGTAGTAATAAAAATTAATGCTTTTTTTTATTAATTTCATTAGCGCGCGTGCATTATCATCTCTTATATGACCTGCTATTGCTGTGCTAAATGCTAATAGGCATATATTTTCACAATGAACTTAAAAAAATATAACTCGTGAAAAACACAAGTCAACTCAACCGATCACAGTTTTCGTAACGCATTCACAAGCTTACCCCCTAGACCCCAAGTAAAGCATGCGTAAAGAAGTTTTACTTCGGAACATCAGTGACTACTACTACTAGTAGTCTGTGAGGTAGTCACTGATGTTCCATTATATAAATAGAATTATTTCTAATTATTTTTGGAAACTGTATGAGTTCAGATCTTTAGCCTGACCATCGTCATCACGAATAAAAATATACTAAAGTAATTTTCCCGCTCTGAATTTCTCATATGAATTGTCAAGTAATCAAGTTCAAAAGTTATGAATTTAGAGGAATTCAAGATTAAAATTACGTAATTTGATGAAGAAATCGAGAATACAACGTGAAATACACAAATATATTTAATTCTGCACAGTTCATTTCACCTGCGTTATAATTGAAATCTGTAAATATGTGGAACGGTAAGTTTTTATATTTACAGCTAATACCGGGTGCGAATGATAAAGTATTGTATAGCTTTTACTTATTTTTTTACTCAGATCAATCTGCTGTTGGTGGAGGATTTTTCAATTCCCCGGGCCAATTCGGCAATGTTAACACTCCAAACCAACCTCAAAAAACAGTGAGTACTTATAATTTACGTAGTTGACTTATAAAATGTAAACAATGAACTATATAAAGACTTATTTCAGGGTAGAAGAGCATCCCGAACGGCACCAATAGTTATCAAGCAAGCTTTGCACTGTGGGGATGATGGTGTTAAAATATGGGGGACAGACATACAGATTGTATGTGTTGTGGCTCGCGTAAGGAATATTCGCATGCAAAGTACAAAGATAACATATACAATACAAGATATAACCGGACGGATGCGCGCTGTGCTTTGGCTGGACCAGGAAGCAGGAGATGAAGATGTAAGTTCTATAAAACATATTGCTTAGATTAGAATCTGTTTTGTGTCTGTGGCTCGTTGGAAACCTAAATTCATACCATATAGCGAGTATGTACTAAAATCCTTTTGTGTTGATACATACATATTGTCACGCCTTCTCCCCGATATAGGGGTAGGCAGAGGCATAATAAACACCCACATTGCACTGTATGCATATTGTGTTGATGTGGGCTATTAAATGCTCTTGTTGCAATTTAACTGAATCAATTTCACCATTTTGTGTAAATACAGTAGAGCCTCGCTAATCCGGACAGGCAAAAACCAGACCCTTGGCGGATTATCAAGGTGTCCGGATTGTCGTCTGCAAAATTTTAATAGCTACAGGACATGAATAAATTTATTTTTATTTATTTTATTTATTTTTCCTCTTAAACTAAACATACACCAATTACATTATACCATTTTACTTATACTCTATGTTCAATAGTTGTGAGAGGACTGGTTTAAAGTTTTAAGTACATATTTAGGTACGTAGTTATGTACTTTAATTAATGAAAAAAGTTTACATAGTAGTAAAAAAGTCTGTAATACTCTTCTGTCTAAGGCTTTCGTACTTCATTTCCAAAGCCCGGTCCCTCAGTCGACGAAGTAACAAAATTTCGTGACTATCAATTTCGTTATCTTAGGCCCATAACAAAGCCATATTTAAAGCCCCCATCGCTTCAACTTTTTTAGCAGTGACAACTTCAATGTTTTCATCTTCATCTTGCTCGCCATCTTCACACATCGCGACTTGCACGATCTCCTCATCATTTAAAATGTCATGTTTGTCGATTCCTTTTCAGCGTTACCGGAAGCCCACTCCTGAGCTTCAGTCTCAGTTATTTGTGGCGCATTACTTGATCTCAACCTGTTGATCAGATCGGCTAGAGGAATATCGTCCTCTGGTTCGAAGTCATCATCAGTGAGCAATCGAGGAAGCAACGGCTTCCAAGAATTTTTAATTAAGGATGCTTTAACACCCACCCAACAGTTAGCCAAATTGAAAACGGCATCCTTCAATGTAATGGATTTTAATGCACCAACCAGATTCTCAGTACTCAATGGATTGGCGAGACAAGCAATCAAAAGTGATTTCCGGTAGTTTAATTTCACATTTTGTATAACGTTCTGATCCATTGGTTGTATACACGCCGTGGTGTGTAATATTAAAAAAAAGTTGTTTCATAATGGCGATGAGTCTTGAACTAACAAACTAACAAACAAAAGATATAACTCGTTTCAGGCGCCAGGAGGATAAGTCCTACCAACTTTATGCACACGGATATCAGCGATAGAGATTGAGCCTCTAATCATAAGAGCAGGAACCAAAAATAATAGAAAACATCTCTAGAAGTAAGTTTCTATATTTTTATAGGCGAATTGATTGAATATACATTATAAACATTATTGCTATTGGTATAATTTATTCCAGTGTTTTAGTAAGCTAAAGATTAACTATTCTCAGGGTTGAGGCGTGAAATTTAGAATACCCAGCCTAATGCCAGCTTATAAGTCAAAATATATATCGTAACATGATTCCAAACATGAGCCAAATCATTAAGTCGTTACTTGGGCCTAATCATGAGTCGTGCATCATTATTAATCTACACAAAAATAATTCAAACTAAGTACCTGAAAGCAGTTACATTACCACGGGACTCGAAATCACATCTGCAGACCGTGACAGGAGTCGTCTCCACTAGAATGACGAGCCCGTAACCACATGGTCAGCATCCATGGCAAATTTTATCCAACAATAGAATTAATATATAAAAAAAAGTGCATTTTCAGCTGCAAAGAAAAGAAATTAGTTCCATTAGATTTGGAAATCAATTGGAGATTTGTTCGTGATTTGAACACATAAAGAAAACTTACCACTTTTTTAAGGAAAACTAATTAATCTTGAAGAGCAGGCAAATATTCCATTAACGCCTCTCCAAGCTTCGTAAACATCGTAATTAGCTGTAAACAAACGCACAATCTTTCGTCAAACACACCATGTCATCGAGGTTATAAATGTGGTTCCAAAAATCCAAAGATCTTACCGAAATACATAGTTATTTTGGTATAAACATTGATAAGAAGTCACAGGCGTGAACTTCCATATACAATTTATAAAAGATTACTTCTTTTTAGCGATGTTTAAAAAATATATTTACGACTGACATTTTTCTTCGTCGACCCTAGGTAGGCGAATGACGTTACGTCACCACTGTCCAAAGACATTAACCAATTGACAGAACTATTTTAATTCATTCGTTCTAAGAACAGGCTAAGACATTCAAAAACATTCTGCCTACTCAAAACGTAAATTATATAAATTCGATGACAAGTAGGGAGAAAGAGTCAACAATCTACTCTTTTCTCTCTCTAAATCCCAAGACTAACAATAACGTTCCAATGTGACGTTTTACAACGTTACAGGTGTTGGGTGGCAGGAACATTGCAAAAATTTTACAGTCATCAGTAACGAGATCGTCAGCTGATTAATTACTAATTTGGCCGGGACAATTATCCAGCAGTAACAATGCCTGAGGGGGTAAGTTCATTGAGAGAAGATGGCGACGGACTGCAGGAACAAATTCCGTTCTAAACCACTCCATGAACAAATCTTTGGTAACCCAAGCATTTCTTTGTGCACGATAACAAATTGGAAGATTTGTTGATTTGAATGCTCGTGGGTTCTTCGCTTTTCCTACAACTAGCAATCGAAGTTTATGAGTACCAGCTGAATTAGCAGATTAGAAAAATTATGAAGATGTACATAATTTTCCTCCCGGAAGCTGACTGCTCATCACCAGTGGCTAAAGTATGATCAAGCAACAATCTCCAATATAAACCAGATTCATCAGCATTGTATATTTGTTCCTCTGTTAGATTTTTCTCTCTAATAACTTTCTGAAACTCTTGCTGAAATGGTTCGATAGCAGCTTCATCACTTGACAGTTTTTCACCAGCCATTTTCAAGTGTCTTATACCATGACGTTTTTTAAAGTTGCCTAACCACCCTCTACTTGCATTAAATCCGGTACTGGAGTTCGTGATCTGGCTGGTCTGATCTGGATGAAAAATACAAGCTTTCTCACAAATTATATCACCACTTATAGGAACATGTAATCGCCTTTGTTGCAAAAACCATGTAAACAAAGCATTCTCCAAAACGGGATTTTCAGATTCCTTTAGTGTTTTTCGTGCACCAGGAGCGCGTTCTGTTAGCGTTACAAATTTTAAGATTTTAGCTTTGTTCTTCTTTATATCGCCTACAGTTGGCAGGTCAACTGTAGGCGATATAAAGATCAGACCAGCCAGATCACGAACTCCAGTACCGGATTTAATGCAAGTAGAGGGTGGTTAGGCAACTTTAAAAAACGTCATGGTATAAGACGCTTGAAAATGGCTGGTGAAAAACTGTCAAGTGATGAAGCTGCTATCGAACCATTTCAGCAAGAGTTTCAGAAAGTTATTAGAGAGAAAAATCTAACAGAGGAACAAATATACAATGCTGATGAATCTGGTTTATATTGGAGATTGTTGCTTGATCATACTTTAGCCACTGGTGATGAGCAGTCAGCTTCCGGGAGGAAAATTATGTACATCTTCATAATTTTTCTAATCTGCTAATTCAGCTGGTACTCATAAACTTCGATTGCTAGTTGTAGGAAAAGCGAAGAACCCACGAGCATTCAAATCAACAAATCTTCCAATTTGTTATCGTGCACAAAGAAATGCTTGGGTTACCAAAGATTTGTTCATGGAGTGGTTTAGAACGGAATTTGTTCCTGCAGTCCGTCGCCATCTTCTCTCAATGAACTTACCCCCTCAGGCATTGTTACTGCTGGATAATTGTCCCGGCCAAATTAGTAATTAATCAGCTGATTCATATCACCACTTATAGGAACATGTAATCGCCTTTGTTGCAAAAACCATGTAAACAAAGCATTCTCCAAAACGGGATTTTCAGAGTCCTTTAGTGTTTTTCGTGCACCAGGAGCGCGTTCTGTTAGCGTTACAAATTTTAAGATTTTAGCTTTGTTCTTCTTTATATCGCCTACAGTTGGCAGGTCATCTGTAGGCGATATAAAGAAGAACAAAGCTAAAATCTTAATATATACCAAACTTCCGAGCAATGATAAGGTAGCACTTTGTCCTTTATAGTCAATGTCGAATGTTTACGTCGCGCTGGTTGCGGCGCGATTTTGTGAAAATCGTGCGCGCGACAAAACCGAATCTCACAGAGGTAGAGGTAAGTATACGCAGGTCAATTGATGACAATGACAACCGACTAGCGTGGCGGTTGCAACGAGTAGCCTCCCGCGTCCCCGCGAATTTCCATTCCGCCGCCCGCATTGAGCCGTCCGGATTACCGCGATCACCGAATAAGCGGAGGTCCGAATTAGCGAGGCCCTACTGTATATCCCATTTTCATTATTAATGTTAAATAATGGATTACAAATTTGTTCACATATGAGATTCTGACAAAATAAATTTGCAGATGTCCACCTAGTTTGGAGCCCAGAGTCCACTTCTATTTAGCTGGTATATGGAGCAGCATAATTTATTATTCAGCATTGTTGGAAGCAACTGCCGTATGACTACCCAACCCCAAAAATGTTGTTACCTCAGCCATTAGGCAGCAGGTGCACCCCTAACTGGTGAGGTTGCTTGGGTGCCAGAGATCTCAGTATATTATCATCCATCTCACTTCCTCTGACACAAATATTATACAATATTCTTTATTTACTTAAAACAGCGCATTTATTGAGCCCAAAATCTGCAATAACCAAATAAAAAATAATAAAATGCTTTGTTGATTGTCTCTTGCAGGACAAAGCTTCACCAAAAGTTCAAGTAAATGATTATATACAAGTTTATGGCAATGTGAAGACTAACAAAGGAAAAAAAGTATTAATGGCATTTAAAATAATTCCGATAACAGATGTCAATGCAATAACATTCCATTATCTACACTGTATTAATAACAAGGTCAAGATGGAATCGGATTCAAAAAAAGTAAGTTGTTACCAGCAGGTGATAAGAGATTGATTATTGCCAGTCAGAAATAGGGTAAAAATAAATAATTATGTTTAAATAGCAGCCATGTATTTATAACTAGGTGCTTGGGTTCCTGTGGTGAACGAAAAATATTTGTCTCACCCTCATGGCAAATATTTCCCATTCACCACAGGAATATGTTGCCAGTATTTTGGGTGCAAGGGGTCCCACCAAGATCTTTGGGGGCCCAAGCGACCTCACCTGCAAGTGGCGCACCTGCTGACCAACAGACGAGGCTCCGACGCTTTAGGGTATCCACGTGGTGGTATGACCTCCGTGTGGGTGCCAGGTGGTACAATGTGTTGGTCCGGGGGGGTACCACCGTGCATCTGTGTCAGGCCCCCCAAGTAACCCAGCTCCGATTGGGTTGCGTTAGGGGCTCAGCAGCTGCACAGCCGGGCCTGGGGCAGCGCTTGATGCAGCAGGCGAGGGACCAGTGGGCGCTTAGTGGAGTCTAGTGTGGGTGATGTGAGTCGATCCGTCGGCCAGGGAGACCTGTAGAAACGGTGGTGCCGCTGGCCGCCCGCGGCATAGTACAGGGGCCCAACTGGGACTAACCACCTCAGGAGGCTGCCCCACCAGGTCGCGCATAATCCCGATGTGGATCGTCGTGCCGGATGGTGACCGGCGCGGGGTCCCGGCGACCACATTCGGAGGGGCACGGGGGCCTTTCCGTCCGGCGGGTCGGCTTCCATCTAACCACACATACATAGTCAAAACTAGCGTCTGCGCCTTGTCACTCACTGCTGCAGCAAATGTTGCAAAATTCTTCACGCATTCCTTCAAAAAAAAAATTAAAATGGCAACGCAAAGAAAAAGAAAGAGGATCACAGTGGCCGCCCAAAACCCCGCAAAATTTGCTTTCGAGGTGGAGTTCACTAACATCCGTGGACTCCACTCAAACCTCGATGCCGTCCACCACCACCTTTAGACGGCACGGCCAGCTGCGATGTTCCTCACGGAGACACAAATACGCCGCCCTGACGACTCGTCTTACCTGTGTTACCCCGGCTATATCATCGAGGAGCAATTTCGAGATAAAGCAGGGGCGTGCGTATTCGTTAGGGCGGATGTTTGCTGTCGCCGGTTGCGTTGCCTCGAGAACTCCTCCTACTCTGTCCTTTGGCTGCACGTGGATCATGGCTCCATGAACCAGATCTACGTGTGCGTATACCGTTCCCACACAGGGGAAGCGGAGACGACTAGGCTGTTTCAATACCTCAGCGAGGGGGCCGATGACGCGCAGGTGCGGTTCCCGAACGCCGAGTTGCTGTTTCTGGGGGACTTCAACGGTCACCACACTGAGTGGCTGGGGTCCCTCAGGACCGATCTTGCGGGACGTGCCGCCCATGCATTCGCTCTCTCCCATGGTCTGACCCAGATGGTACGCGGGATCACGCGGATACCAGACAGGTCAGACCACGCGCCCGCTTTGCTGGACCTACTGCTGACGAGTCGCCCAGACCGGCACAGTGTGTCGGTGGGCGCTCCATTGGGCACCTCCGACCACTGTGTTGTGCAGACTCGCATGCTGGCGTCATCTCCTGCACTTGCAGTAGAGGTAACGCGGCGATTATGGCATTACTCGTCGGCAGATTGGGATGGTCTTCGCGAGTACTTTGCGTCCATCCCATGGAGTCAGCGCTGCTTTGCAAGCAAAGCTGTGTCGGATAGTGCCTCCGCGATTGCTGGCGAGGTCAGTTTAGGGATGGAATATTACATCCCATATACTGATGTCGCCAGCATTCGCAAAACTCGGCCCTGGTTCGGGCGTGAGTGCGCCGAGGCTGTTCAACAAAAGCAGACGGCGTATCGCGCCTGGATCAGGGCTCGGGCGGTGCGCGATCCGAAAGTAGGCCGCCTCAAGGCATCGTACAACAGGTCCACTAGGGCTTGCAAGGGGGCCTTCAGGAGAGCGGATGCCCAGCGCGTCGCGCGGCTGGGCCGGGAGCTTGCGTCACATCCAACGGGCAGCCGTGGATACTGGCAACTGGCCAAAGCCGTGCAGGCCAACTTCTGCCAAACCTCGTTGCCCCCGCTGCGTAACCCTAATGGGTCACTGGCTCACAAAGCTCAAGAGAAAGCCGACTTGCTTGCAAATCTCTTTGCGGCTAATTCCCCGGTCGACGACTGTGGCCTGCAGCCACCCACCATTACTAATTGTGGCTACACAATGCCTGATATTGTGATCAGACAATGTGACGTACGGGCAGTGCTACGGTCACTCGACACGCGGAAAGCGAGTGGCCCTGACGGTATTCCGGCGGTGGTACTTCAAAAATGTGCAGCCGAGTTGTCTCCAGCGCTAACGCGTCTGTACCGTCGTATTCTTCAGGGGACGTGCCGGAGGCTTGGAAGGAAGCGAACGTACAACCGATTCCCAAAAAAGGGGATCGTTCGGATCCAGCCAACTATCGCCCCATAGCCATCACCTCAGTTATCTGTAAAGTGTTCGAGCTCATTGTCAACAAGCAGCTAATGCGATACCTAGAGGATCACTCGTTGATCAATGATCGGCAATATGGCTTTAGGCCAAAAGGGTCAACGGGTGATCTTCTAGCGTACGTAACACATGTTTGGGGTGAGGCTATGGAAAGGCACGGTGAATTTTTGGCTATAAGTCTAGACATTGCCAAAGCCTTCGATAGAGTTTGGCATACGTCACTTCTTTCCAAGCTACCGGCATATGGTCTACCGCCTCAATTGTGCTGCTGGATGGCCAGCTTCTTACAAGGGCGTCGTATGCGGGTCCTCTGTGATGGCCAGGCTTCTTGCTTTTTGCGGGTTAATGCCGGGGTACCACAGGGGTCTGTATTGTCGCCAACTCTCTTTCTTCTGCATATCAATGACATGCTGTCCCTCGGGAACATTCATTGCTATGCAGATGATAGCACGTTGCACGGGAGTTATTCTGCCCGTCCAGCAGTGGGAAGGGCCGACATTGAGGAAAAAAGACGGCAACTTGTGACTGATGTCGACCTGGTTCTGAATCGCATTTGCGGATGGGGCTCTGAAAACCTGGTCGATTTCAATGCCCGAAAAACACAGGCGTGTGCGTTCACAGCTAAAAAATCCCCTTTCCTACCTCTACCGTCTCTTCAAAACACTACAATACCAATGAAGGACAATCTAGACATCCTCGGCATAGACGTTCGTCGTGAGCTTAGTAACAAATCGTATATAGAGAGCTGTATTGGGCTAGCCTCGCGGAAGTTAGGAGTCCTGAATAAGGTGAGACGTTTTTTCACGCCGCAGCAGAGATGTATGTTGTACAAAACACAGATTCGTCCCTGCGTCGAATACTGTTCTCACCTTTGGGATGATTCCGCGAGGTACTTGCTGGACGCGCTCGACGCTATGCAGAGACGTGCTATTCGCATTATAGATTGTCCTGAGGTAACAGGAAGCCTTGAGCCGCTGGCGCAGCGTAGAACCATAGCGTCCTTGGCTGCATTTTACCGCATGTACCATGGAGAGTGTTCTGAAGAGCTCTTCAACCTAATCCCACCCTCTCCTTTTCGTTCCCGAACAACGCGTGGTGGGCAGAAGTGCCACTCCCATACAGTGGAAAGAATTTTCGCCAGAACGGAACGATTTAAAAGATCGTTTCTCTGTCGAACTATAGTTACCTGGAACGCTCTGCCAGCGCACGTGTTTCCTTCCCTCTTACAATCCCGGGTTCTTCAAGCGGAGCGTGAAGAGGCACATCATTGGGCCGCCCACTTGAGGGACGCTGTCAGTAGTCATGTAGACTAAGAGAGTGCCCCTCAATTCGCTAGATGTCGTCATGGCTTTCCATCAGGCGGACGGCGTCATTTTGGCGAGCTAGATATAAAAAAAAAATAGTAGCCCGTATAAAAACACTCAGGAATGGTAAAATAATTTTCAAAATTGGTTCAGTAAATCCAGAGATCACCCCTGACAACCTCTTAATATTAGTATAGATAAGGCGGAAATCTCTATTCAGCTACCCAAAACCACAATGCCTGCATACTCGGTATCTCATGCTTTGCTGAAGAAGCAAAAATGTTGTGATACCCAATCTCTACACTATATAATAACTGTTTAGTTTGAACATAGAAGATCTCAGGAACTACTATCTGTTCCAAAAAATATTTTGTATTTAATCAGTAAATTAAGGAAACAAGGAAGGTAGTTGAGTGGCACAATAGTTCCGGAAGGGACGCAGTGCCTCGGTATTTACCGACCGAAATGTCAAAAAATCAGTCAGACTTCCCTATATTGTAGTAATAGTAATAAATAACACACTTTGGATAAAAGTAACGACTGACACCATTGGGTACCTACATACAGCTAGTATAGCATGCTATAACATTCACATTTTCACTTGATTACTTATGAAAACAGTAAGAATCCAAGAATATTCAAACTATATTTGTTTATAATAAATAAATATAAATAAATAAATTTATCCAAAAAGATAGGTATCTCTGCATACTACTTTGACCAATGTAAAAATAATTCTAAAAGCAATGACTAGTGTATAATAAATAATTAATGATTACAACTCAACAGGAAAAAGTGGTCAACAATAATCCCACATTTGCAAATGCATTACCATCAAATTCAATGGTTGGAATGTCTGACAATAGTGCTTCAGTGAATGGTCTAAATCCACGTCAAATGATGGTTTTTAATTTGATAAGAGCATCAACCCTTGAACAGGGCATCAGTAAGCAGGATATGTATGCATCATTAAAGGATCGTATGCCACAAATGGAATTCGAGTAAGTAAAAGATGGTTGGATACTACTTTCACTACATACCTACCTACTCATTATAGATTTATGAATATAATAAAGGTTTTTCTGAAGCGCTCGTGTCCTCGCAGACTCTGTTCTGTAAAGGATCACTGAGTTACGCAACTTTCACTATGGCTGGTCCTCGGATGGGTGACCACTATGTGGCATTTACATTTGCGAGCGTTTCCGTGCTTCGGAAGGCACGTTAGGCCGTTGGTCCGTTACGTTAGTCGTTAAAGTCAATTTGGATGCCTAATGGGTAGGATATGATAGATATGCCATATGGGTAGGTAGCCACAACCTGCATCTGTCTATTTCAACACGGCAATAGGCTAACCACCTATTACAGGGACAGGAATACACATGGTAAAAAGAGGGCATACAACATGTATGCTTCTGCCACCCCTTCAGGGATAAGGGGTGTTAGATAGAAAAAAATAAAGGTTTTTTCTAATTGCAGGAATATCTTGGAATGGATGTGTGGTGAAGGTCACATCTATTCAACTATTGATGAAGAGCATTTCAGAGCTACAGATGCCTTCTAAAAACAGTACCATGATCACATACAGCCATATTATTTTACACTGAAAATAAATTACTTCAAAGTATATTTTTCTACACCACTAAGGTAGAAGACGAGTATAGGCACACCTGATCGAAAGTGGTCAAGTAATTACCACAGCCTATGGATGCCATACTTGCACTGCCATCTCTGCTAAACTTTCTAAGACACCTATTGAAGGATACCATCCTGTTTTGTTATGCAAACAAGATATTGGGGAGACCAGGGAAGGGAGCTCATTCTGCAATCTTAGCATATACTGGAGGAAGCTCCCTCATGGAGTTTACAGTATGAATATATTAACTGTGGTAAATAGAGCAATGATAGAAATATGTAGTGATGGCCATAGGCATGAGCTTCACTAAATGTTTCTTCAAAGCACAAACCATTTACCAAGCAGTGGAGATGCAGTCTCTCCTACAGTGAATTTTTGTTGTGTTTGTTACAATAAAACACTATGTATTTGCAGATCTGTATTTTTAACTTATTAATAATTAACATACTCTGAAACAGATGTAGTTTATTTCTCAGGATCCCCTTTGAAACATCTTTAGTACATGTTTTACAATGCTGTACATTCTATATATTGCTGGATCATGTAGGTCAGTCTTAATATACAACCAGCATTTACTTATTAGCACAGCACACAATTTTATGGAGAAATTCACTATCCAGGCAGTTTACCTGTGGAATGTAGTGTCAATCAGACATGCACTAAGTTAGCACACTAACCCCAAGCTGTTCCCATGAACAATACCTTATATATACATTTAAATGTAGTACCCCAGTACCTATTAAAATGTACACCATACTATCCCAGAAAATTTTTCACACAATCTCATCCAGTGTAATGTAATCCAGACTATATTTTTATAAGGTTCCTTTATATAAACATTTTATAATAGGTATTATAAAACAACATTAGGTATTTAGATATCCAGGAAAATACTTTTCTGTCATGCTGATAAGCAACTGCCAGTGATAATATAGTACATACAAACAGCAGATTGACATTTATGTAATATTTTCACAAATTTGAACAAGTTTACTTAATTATTTTTACCCAATGAAAAAAAAGTTATAATTCATCCTTAAGAGATTTATTTTTCTGATCAGGTTGTTTCCCTGGATATGTTTGGCTTTCTAATTGAACCTCCTTTAATTCTTCCTGTTCCAATAAAAACTCTTTTGCTGTCCAAGCTTGAGATCCATCTTTGAACATGAAGATAGCTCGATCATCATCAATAAGGTATCTGAAAGGATATACATCTTTACTATGATTTAATTTCTCAAGTAAAACCAATAGTTTTTTTTTCAAAGATTGAATGATGATAAAATTGTCCAATAAGATAAAATAATATTTTATGTTCCAATAAGGATAATAGTGTATACGGGCTCACTCAAGCCAACTTTACTTGGAAAATGGTGCATCTGCTACAATATTCTGTAAACAAAGCCAAATAAGTGTATATTATGTTCTAAATTGACCCAAGCTGAATATTTTACCTGCAACAGAACAATACTACGAACTATTTATTTGTAGATCCAGAGCTCTAATGTTGGTTTGAAGCTGATGGTACCATAGTACATAGTAGCATAGCATTTTGTGCTAACATAACGGAGCTTATAGGATAGAAGTAATTATTATATTAAAAGAACATTGTAAAGCATAGGTTTAAGGAGAGGTATGAAAATCTGGAACTAATTCACATTAATATGACACACTCACAAGGTCATTATACATATCATCATATTAATCAAGGGGCATCATGTTCAGGTCTGCTTAGGAAAATAGACCCCAATTTAAAGTTGATTCAGTCAGAGAAGGATCTCATCTCTACTCTCCAGTCTATTTTGGTAATACATGTATAAATTTATATTTAACTTCAAAGTAGTTAAGTTTTCTCTCCTAGTTTGAGATTAGGTAGTGTGTAAATAATTCAACCAATAAGTAACATTTAAAATTATGCTTTTTTAGCATAGATGTAATCTAACCTTTCTGCTTGAATGTGATTATTCCATAGACTAGTTTGCCAAATCTTGGTTATTTCTTCAGACCTCGCTCTAGATGGTTTATTTGCCACAGTAACAAACATCATCAGTGTTTGACCCTTTTTAGTTGCTTGCAGTACCTCATCTGGCTTTGACATGTCTAATTTTGTTAAATCCAGAGATGGTGGCTTTCGCAAGTATTCTGGTAGTTCATCTTCTGGTAATGGTTCCTCATCTTCCTCCCACTGGTCAAATAGCCTGCAACATAACCTGGTATTCAGATACTTGAGAAGTGTTATTATTTTTTGTATTCACTGCTAGAAAAATACCCGTAATTATATCCGTGAATGTATAACTATTGCTTTGTACCAGCGTCTTACAAATCAACCAGTCGTCTCAAAGAATAATTACCGTTCCATATCTGCATCACTAAAGTCTCTTATATCCTTCTTAGCCCAGGCCGGTTTTTCATCATCACTATGTTTTTTAGCAAAAGATAACGTAAAATACATCAAACATAATAAAAAGATTGACCGCCTCATAGTGAAAACAATTGGGATTTACTTAATACAATAATTCAACTGTACGTAGAAAGTATTCTAATCTATGAATCAAAGATACTGTACTAGTGCATGAATTCAACTGACTGGACTGCAACCGACTTGAATGACATTGACATATACGTATCGTATGTCGTATCACGCTCACGAGACTTGGCGCGAAGATGAGCAGTGACGCACGTTTGTCGTATATTATTTTCAAAAACTAGTGTATAATTCGTGTTTTTGTGTTTAATAATGGTGGAATATTATACATAAAGACTTCGGAAGTGCATTAGTTAAAGAAAGTGATATATTGCAATGAATAGCGGTGTTGTTTGTGTTAGTCCCAAATTTCCATAGAGAGCTGCAATAAGGAATCCACTGCCTTATTGGGGCACGGACTAGGACTGAGGACTTGACTTCGTCAAACGACTAGACAGGACTAAAACATAATAACAAGAAAATAATAAATACTGAAGAGTAGGATGTATGGACTAAGTTTCCTTTGCCTGCCCAAGATGAGCGAAGACCACAAAAAAAAAAGTATCACGCTCACGCCAAAATTTTATGGCCTGGTTACGAAGACCTATTAGCCAAATCTTATTTTTTATCATAGGTCTTCACCTATGAAATTGCCGTTCTGCAGTATTAGCCATTTAAAATCAAAATATTTTTTGTTTGGCTAAGAATTCTAGTTTCAAATTAACTTTATTTTAAAATCCAATTAATGGAATTCTATTTCCGAAAGTAGTCATTTGTTTATTGATTAGTGTTACATTTGCATCGCATTTCCATCTTTTTCGTCATCATGAATACGTTAAAAATCGACTATTTATGGAATATGAGTACCGCCGTGGCAGCAACGCGGCACAAGCGGCACGCAACATCAACGACGTTTACGGAGCTAACACTACAAACCAGCGCACCACCTGTTATTTGTTTTCTTGCTTCCGTTCTGGAAATTTCGACCTGAAAAATGAACTTCGCGGA
This sequence comes from Thumatha senex, assembly GCA_948477245.1. Classification (NCBI taxonomy): domain Eukaryota; kingdom Metazoa; phylum Arthropoda; class Insecta; order Lepidoptera; family Erebidae; genus Thumatha; species Thumatha senex. The sequence continues at coordinate 15,281,474 of OX419735.1, forward strand.
AGTTCGATGACTTTGGTCGACAATGACGAATTAAAGACGATTGTGGAAGCTGATGATACACAATCTACGGCTGAATTAGCAGCAGATTTCGACGTTAGCGTGAAAACAATATTGGTCCATTTGCGTCAAATTGGTAAGGTAAAAAAGGTTGACAAATGGGTGCCCTACGAACTCAATGATCGCCAGCGCGAAGTACGCGTCGAGACGTGCCTTGCACTGTTCAACACACAAATGAAGGAATTTTGAACTGCATTGTTACCTGCGATGAAAAATGGATTCTGTTTGATAACCGCAAGCGCTCAGCAAGTTGGTTGTATCCTGGTTCAGCACCTAAACAATGCCCTAAACGAAAACTTACCCCTTACTTTTCTAAAGTGATGGTCACTGTTTGGTGGTCTAGAGCCGGTGTGATTCATCACAGCTTTATACCTAACGGGGTGAGCATTACTGCAGATGTGTACGGTGAAGAACTGAACACAATGATGGAGAAGCTGGCACATCTCCAACCAGCATTGGTCAAGCGCTCGTCTCCGCTGCTCCTGCACGACAACGCGCGACCTCATACTGCACAGCAGACGGTCTCCAAGTTGCAAGAACTGGGGTTGGAATCTCTTCGTCATCCGCCCTACTCACCAGACCTTGCGCCTACAGACTACTACTTTTTCCAGAATTTGGATAACTTCTTGGCGGGAAAAAAATTCAATACCCAAGAGGCAGTACAAAATGTCTTTGAAGAATTTATTGCCTCCCGTCCAGGTGATTTCTTTAAAAACGGCTCTAAACTGCCACTGCGTTGGTAAAGATGCATTGATAGCATGGGTGATTACTTCGACAAATAAAAATACATGAAAAAATTCGTTTAAATTTTTTCATACAAAACGGCCCTACCTCATTCATTTTTCCTTATCCACTAATCCTTTTCCTACCCTGTCCTCGTCCCATCCTCTCTCCGCCAAGCGAAGGTTGCCGTGCCGATGTGCTGCGTGGCTAGGGGCGAGCCTAGTTTTAAACGTGCCTGATTGCCCTGGGACCAGGCGACCCCAGAATAAGGCTAGCCTTACCTAGACAAGCGGGGCTCTGTCTAGGCGGACTCTAAATATCCCTAGCTTCTCGTGGGTACGCTATGGATATAAGTAGAAAAAATAAAATCCGAAATGGCGGCGATGTGGTTCGCGACCCGTCACGTCACGTTTCCCATCGAGGCGAAAAGTGAACTAGGGATAGCCGCTTTGCTACATTGAATGTAAGAGGAGGAATGAGAGACAAAATAGTGGAGGTATGCAAGATGATGCGAGAGAGACGACTTGATATTTTGTGTGTGAATGAAACAAAGAGGAAAGGATGTGACACCACTACACATGGACCCTATACCGCCTACTGGTCAGGTGTAGCCAATACCAGTACAGCGTGCCAGGGTATTGGTGTGCTACTATCCGCTAGAATGAATGAATGTGTGACAGAATTTGAATGTGTGAGCCCAAGACTCCTTTGGTTGAGGTTGAAGGTTGGACTCACCCGCATCTTTGTTGTAGGAGTTTATGCTCCGCAAGATGCGCGGTGGTACCGATCTTCAAGAGACCAAAGCGAGAGGCAAGCATTTTGGGAGAGTATGAGTGATATTCTGAGTAAATGCAAACAGAGCGAAAGAATAGTAATGTTAGGTGATTTTAACAGTTGGGTTGGTGTGAAGCGTGATGGATATGAAAGTGTATTGGGAAAATATGGTGACGAAAGAGTTAATGAAAATGGAGAAAGCTTGCTTGAAGTATGTTCGGAGAGGAACCTTGTGGTAACCTACACCATGTTCAACCACAAGGATATCCCCTTTTTTACGAGACAAGAAGGAAGCTAGAGAAGCATGATTGATTTTGTGATTGTAGATGCAAGGCTGAGAAAGAAAGTGCTAGACACCCGGGCATACCGCGGTGCCGGTATTGACACAGACCACTTCTTGGTTATGAGTCGAGTAAGAGGTCTATTTCAACGGTGGCGGCACCGTGTGCATGAACCCTGTAGTGTACTAGAGCGCATAAAAGTCGATAATTTGCAAGAGATAGGTATAAAAGAAGAATTTTTAAGTAAAGTGAGCAAGAAATTTGAAAATTTTGATGAGGTATGTGAGTTGGAAAAATTATGGAAGTCGTTTAAGGAAGGACTCGTGAAAGTTACGATTGAAGTGTGTGGAGTAAACAATAGGAGCCAAGGATGTAAGGTAAAGAGAATGTGTGCTGAAGTCATGAAAGCGTTGTCCGATAAGAAGAAAGCATGGTTGGATTGGCTGACTACAAAAGTCAATCAAAGAATGCAGAAGGCAACGGATGAGGATGTAAGAATGGCAAAAGATGAATATAAAAGGTTTAAGCGTGTTGCAAAAGAGGTGATAAAAAGATATAAGAAGGATGACAGAGATGATTTTGACAACAGGTTATCTGATGATTTCCAAAAGAATATAAAATTCTTTTGGAAATCCATAAGAACAATGAGAGCTCAACAGACAACATCGCAGCTCACCCATATCAGAAACCATGATAGCAGTGTTGTGAAAGGTGAAGAATGTGTGTTCAAACGATGGAAGGAATATTTTGAAAGTTTATTTGAAAAAGAGGGTATGCAAGCACAGACACATTGCTGGGAAGTGAGTGAAAGCGGCAATGAAAGTGATATAAGTATAGAAGAAATTATGGAAGCATTGAATAGTATGAAACTAGGCAAAGCTGCGGGAATTGATAGGATTTCTGTCGAGATGCTGAAAGCGGGACAGGACGTGGTAGTTTGCCAGCTGTACCGCCTTTTTAACCTTTGCTGGAGGGGTGGCAGCGTACCAGAAGATTGGTGTAAAGCTGTCATCGTACCGCTGTATAAAGGAAAAGGGTCGCAGCAAGAGTGCAAAAACTACCGCGGCATAAGCTTGCTCAGCATCGTCGGCAAATTGTATGCGAAAGTTTTGATAAAAAGAGTGATGAATGAAACTGAAGGGAAAATGTGGGATGTGCAAGCAGGATTTATAAAAGAAAGAGGATGCACGGATCAGGTCTTTTCCTTACGATGCGTAATTGAAAAACTTTTGGCGAAGTTTATTGCGCATTCGTAGACTTGGAAAAAGGCCTATGATAGAGTGGTGAGGAATGAACTGTGGTCAACATTGTCCATGTTTGGAGTAAGCAGCAACTTGATACGAGCACTGAAATCTCTATATGAGGGATCCAGTGCTTGTGTCAGAATCAACGGAGCTTGCACAGACCTTTTTCACATCGAAAAAGGTGTGAGACAGGGTTGCGTAGCGTTACCGTGGCTGTTTAACCTATACATTGACAGTTGCTTGAAAGAACTGCAAGAAAGTGCGTATGGTCTAAAAATGACTGATCTGACTATCAAATGTCTTCTTTACGCTGATGGTCAGGTAATACTTGCATCATCAGCGGACGAGTTGCAGTTGATGGTTAATATTATGCATGATGCGCTGAAAGGCAAAGGAATAAAAGTGAATGTAAATAAGACAAAAGTAATTGTTTTTGAAAGAGAGAAAAACATGACAGATTGCTCGATTTTTGTGGAAGGAAAAAGAGTGGAACAATTGAAAGAATTTATAAAAAAATCAAAATTTGCGAGAGATGGAAAGTGTGATGATGACATTGAAAGAAGGATTTTGTCTGGCAATCAAGTAAATGGAGCAATGTACACCTTTATGGGCACCCAGAACGTGTCTAAAAAGGCAAGACTGGCTGTGCATAGAGGAGTACTTGTCCCTACACTAACATATGGCAGTGAAAGTTGGGTATGGCAGAAGAAGCATAGGAGTAAAATTAATGCAGTAGAAATGAGGAGTCTGAGAAGTATAGCTGGAGTGAAATTGATAGATAAAGAACGGAACAGCGTGATAAAGGAACATTGCGGTATGACAGAAGACGTAGGGACTAAGATAGAAAAAGGGATGCTTAGATGGTTTGGACACGTGAAAAGGATGGATGAAAATAGACTGACGAAGAAAATGTATGCGGTGAGAGCAAATGGGCAAACTGGTAAGGGTCGACCTCGACGTACATATACCGATCAAATTGAAGATCTTTTGACAAAAGGCCAGGTCAAGAGTACCCTTAATCGGCGAGCGTGAATGAAAACAATTATGAAAGTTGACGAAGCGAAAGTTGTATGCCAGAATCGTAGAAAGTGGAAAGCCATAGTCTCTGCCTACCCCGATGGGAGACAGGCGTGATGATATGTATGTATGTATGTATGTATATATGTCCTCGCGGTCTTAGAATCGCAAATTATACGAGATGATGGTAAGCGGCCCGACGGGATGTCTTTAGTACCCTGGAGAATGGGACGTGCACAAGTATGGGATGCCAATGTTATTTTTAAACTTTCGCGGTACAATTTTGGTCGCGGCTGGACTAAGTAAGCTTGAATTAAGTAAGCTTCTGAGGGAAGAAACTGGCAATCCTCGTGCAGGTAGCTTTCTCGCGCAAAGGCTTTCCATGGCTATTCAACGTGGGAATGCTGCCTGCATCATGGGTACCCTACCGAAGGGACCCAGTCTAAATTTTGATAAATTTGTTTAGGTAGTTTTTATTTAGGTAAAGCTTTAATTGTTGTTTTTTACTAAGGTCAAACCGAAAATCAATTTTACATTAATTTTACATCTATTTTACATTAAATTATATATTTTTTCCATTTCTTCAATCTTATCTTCTAATTTAGTCCTGTCCAGTCCGTTGTCGATGTCAAGTCCAGTCATAGGTCCTGTATCCTTGCCCCATTATTGTGCTAGAGCGTTAATGAAGCTTTCGGTGGAATTTGTTCGACACATTGTAAAATAGCTTTTCACTGCAATATATCACTGTCTTTCACTATAGCACGTTTACACAACTTTTATGTCTAAGAAACTACCATTTTTACATAAAACAAAGTTAATGCACCAGTTTTGGAAAATAATATACAGCAAGCGGCCGCCATATATTAAGTTTCCGCGCAAAGTCGCTCACGCCAGAACTTGCAGCCGCCACCAAAGACCTTATCACTAGACAGATTACCAAAAAAAATTGTTGAGCTAAAATGACATCTATTTTCTTACTAGTAGCTATTTCCTTATAAGCGGTAGCTAGCTAAAAGCGGTCCTGCCGAGAGAGCTCCGAAAGGTGCTGTGTCCTTGTCTAACGCGCTGCCAGCTCAAATAACCATTGGATTTGGTAGAAATGGTAGATTTTTTTTTAAATTTTTTTTTTATGGTTTAGTAAAATTAATTATTTATAAACTTTGGAACTTATCTAAATATTTCTACAGTTCCTATAATTATAAATAATAACTTCATAGTATTCAAAAATACTCATTAATACTTAGTTAGAGTAGTACTTAACTGTTTGGGTTTGGTAATACTAAATGCAAGATCCGCCTGGACCCGCAAACTTGCTTAAAGTGTAGGGTCACCATAAAGTTAATTGATCAAAAATTTTACAATCTCATAATAGTAAGTAGGTAGATACTTACATATAGATTGTTTTAAATTGGAGATGTACCGTTATAAGGTCATTGGATGCTCGTCATTCATTTGCGATTTTGTAAATTTTCATATAAAACCTGTAATTTTTTCATGAAATATGGTGAATTCATGTTGTGTGGCAGGGTGCAAAAATAAGTCTTATAACGGTAGCAGCTTTTCTTTCCACGTGTAAGTAACAGCAACAACCATATTTTTTAAGTAATATAGTATTTTGTTGATTAAAGATTTTTTCAATGTCTTAGTATTAGGTTGGTAGATACGTAGCATCTGTTTAAATTGGAGATGTGCTGGTCACCCTTAGAGTGTACACAAGAGGCAAAATCTAATACTTAGATTTTTCGAACAAACTTGTTAAAAGCGGCTTACGGATGGTGCTATTTAGTAGAAATCGTCGTAATAATGAAATGACATAAGCCATGTGTGTACCTACAAATGAGCACACGAGCAAGTGAGTGCGCAGCCGGGTGTGCAACTCTCTCTGTCTCTTTGCCTCAATACACGTATTTTTTTGCAATTATTTTTTTTTTTACTTATACCTCGTTTCTGACGAGGGTCTCCGACTGTATAATATTTTTATATTATATATATATATATATATATTCTTTTTAATATTTTTTACTGACAATAAATTTAGTAGGTTCGAACAATCGTTCAAGGAATTTGTCCTGTGTTCTAATTGGTCATGGTCACTTATTTAGAAAGGGACATCACCACTGCCGAGAGCCATCTCACGCGGGCCGATTTTTTTTTTAATAATTATTTAATGGCCTGGTTTCTAAGACCTGTTAGCCAAATCTTATTTTTTATATAATATTTCTTCAATCAAATCTTCTAATTAGTCCTGTCCAGTCGATGTCGTGTCCTCAGGCTACGTTATGGTCCTTGCCCTCAGTATAATGGTGATTCTTATACTAAGGTTGTCAGTGGACGTTTCGCGGCAAGAGAGAAAATAGCATTTCACTGCATATATATCATTGTCTTTCACTATAACACGTTAACACAACTTTTATGTCCAAGAAAACACCACTCCCGCACATAAAACATGATAAATGCACTAGTTTTAGAAAATAATATAAAGCAAGCGTCCGCACTTGTCACTCTTCCCGCCAAAACTCCGCACAGTCTAGTTCTAAATATAAGGTCTTTGGCCGCCACAGACTACATTTTTTTTGTAATTATTTGATGGCCTGGTTACTAAGACCTTTTAGCCATTTCTTCAATCTTCCTTCTTAATATCTAAAATGTCCCAGTCCTCTACGTCTTAGCAAAGTCTAGTCTTAAGTCAAGGTAAGTCTCACCCCAGTATAATAGTGGTTGTTATACTGAGGTTTTCCGTGGATCTACGCAGCAAAATAGAAAATAGCATTTCACTGCATACATATCATTGTGTTTCACTATAGCACGTTTACACAACTTTTATGTCCAATAAACCACCACTCCCGCATATAAAACAAGATAAATTCACTAGTTTTAGAAAATAATATCCAGCAAGCGTCCGCACTTGTCGACTTTCCCGCGTAAACCTCCACACAGACTAATAAAGAGATACGAAGTGCCAAAGAGAATATATATTACTACGTTTACTACGTACCAGTGTGAGCAATTTAATTTTATAAAAATACTAAATTAATTTGAAAAAAAAAAATACCAAATTGCCTATGGAAAAATTACCAATAAAAATACTGATTTTCAAAACATGTATTTGTCATTGTATTTCATAATTCGTCATGTCATTGTCATGTCATTATTCGTCATTATAATAAACGTTAATCACTCAAATTAAAGCAGCCTCCTTCAACTTTTATAACATGCTTTGTTCTTAAAAAGGCGTGGTAGGAGGAGTAGAGTAGTAGGAGGAGGCGTGAAAGCGTAAACTAAAAAAATGAAAACATTAAATAAATTAATTAAATTTGATTTAAATAAAATAAATTAAATAAAAACAATAAATGAATTAAATAAATTAAATTGTGTGGCGTAACTTTGGCCGACCGAATACGTAACGAAGTAATACGCAATATGGCAGGTTTAAATGAAAGTGTCAGCGTTAAGCTAGAAAAGGGCATGCTCCGTTGGTTTGGTTTGGCTTGGACACGTCCAACGAATGAGTGAGGAACGATTGACGAAGAATATATATTGTGCGAAAGTAGAGGGTAGAAGGAGTCAGGGTAGGACGAGACTTAGATATGAAGACTACGTGAACAGATTGCTCAAAAAAGGAAAAGTCAAAAGTACTCCGATACCCAGACGTGCATGTATGAAGCGATTGATGAATCTGCAAGAAGCGAAAATGTATGCATGGATCGTAAAGCCTGGCGATCTGTCCTCTCTGACTACCCCGTCAGGGATACAGCATGAAGAAAGTTAGTTAAAAAAAATGTTTGGGCACCCAAACAACTCAGAGGTCAATGTTAATTGCTGTTGACTAAGTATTTATGGCGACACCTATTTTCTACTTTTTTATTATTCTTCGAATATTTTCTTTATTTGTGCGGTAAGAATTTGCTTTTCTAGGACAACTATCATCTAAGTTTTCGACACAAAAGGTTAACCTACAATTGTCAATTTTGGGTAAAAGCAAGGTCTTATACGTAGGTCACACTATAAGTTTTGCGTAACTTAAAAAAACAACATGTTAGAACCTAAATGTTATGTTTATTGCTTTTCAAAATACTCTCCTTTACATTTTAAACATTTTTTCATGCAATCGAATCATTGTTTAAAACAGGAGGACCACAGATACGAAGGAATGTTTTCTACGTGCTGATTGAACGTTATCACTGCCTCTTCGGAGTTGGTAAAAGTGAAACCTCTCATCAAATCTAATGACTTTGTTTTGTTGGCCGTGTGTGAAGAAGCGTTGTCATGATGTAGGAGAACGCGGCTTTTTGGTCGTCTTTCGCGAACTTTTTCTAACATCCTGGGTAAACAAATGGTAGAATACCACTCGGCATTAACACTCTTTTGATCTTCAAGTGGAATTGTACAGATGGGACCCGTAGCTGAGAAAAAAAACGCCATCATTTTTTTACCAACGTTTCTCGCCTGCCTCACTTTTGTTGGCCTGTTCTCATTTTCAAACACCCATTCTCTAGATTGCGGTTTTTTGTGGGTTCAAAACAATAAATCCACGTTTCGTCTCCTGTGACAATGTCATAAATAGCATTAGAATGTACGTGGTCGTACTTCAGTAGCATCTGTGACCACCATTCCACGCGAGCCCGCTTCTGCTCCGCTGTCAGTTCATGAGGGATCCAACGAAAGTGTCCGAACTTTCAATTCTTCGTGTAAAATTTTCGAAATTTGGCTCATACCAATCCCCAATAGTCCTCGAATTGTATCATAAGTAATCCGCGGGTTTCCTCAATCAGCCGCTTAACAGTAGCCACATTATTTTCGCTGACGGCAGTTGAAGGCCGCCTTTCACGAAGTTCGTCATGTAAAGAAACTTGACCTCTCTCAAATTCAGAAAACCGCCTCACGGTGCTCAAACAAGGTGCTTCTCTCCAAAAAGCATTTAGAAGACGAGCGGTACAGTCTTGCGGAGAGAGAGTATCATGAAAAATCATCGCCCTAAAATCTTTTCGACTTAATTCCTTTTTCGTAGAACGTACGCAACGAAATGATTTCGATGATTATGAATGAATTCGATATGTAATAAAAAATAATTGACAAATGATTTCCCGCCAATTATTTATTTTTCTTATTACTAAGAAGGTTGCAACGTTTCAAAAAATATAACATTCGAAATTCAAATAGTTCTGATTAGCTAGAAGTGCAAAACTTTTAGTGTACCCCATGTAGCACAGGTAAAGGGAAAATTCGGAAAAATAATAAACTTGAATATTAAGGTAAATTTTAGTACTTAAAATTTTTGAGAAAATCAAAATTTGTCCGTATCTTTTTATCGAGATTTTATCATTGAGATCTTGCATTATATCACAGATAATATAATATAATTCTTATTATATACACCTATTAGGGAATATAAACCTGAGTATCAGGTATAAATTTTAACTTCAACCTAGCTACCCGTGCCTGAGAAAATCGACGGTGACACACGGACAGACGGACAAGAAAGTGATCTTGTAAGGGTTCCTTTTTTATCTTTGAAGGTACGGAACCCTAAAAACTCGCGCCCTATTTATATGACGTACTACACTGTACTACAAATTGGGGTAAATTTCCAAAAAGTTTAATCCAAGTCTTCAAAAATTAATCTAAGTGCTGAACAAAAAATTTTTGAACCAAATATATTTTATAAATAATAAATACGGGTAAGTACTCGTATTTTGAAGAGCATTTAAAAATATCCCATACAAAATTATCTGACCTATCCGTATCGGATGGCTCTCCATCATGTGTGTCTTCACATCATTGCCGTTGTGGAGATGCCGTCAACAATCCGACCATGTCGACACCATGGACTTTCACGTGGCAGAAGCGCAGGACGTATCGGTAGTCGGTACGTAAGTATTTACCTACCTTCTATTAAGAGATTGTAAACAAATTTGATCAACAAACACACTACTAAATAGAAATAGATATATAGAAATAGCTACCCTAAAAACAAGGTCATAGATGTCATTTTAGCTCTATGAATTTTTTAGTGAATCGGCCTTACACTACAAGGACTAATACATGGTTGTCAAAAACTTTCTCGACAGAGACGGTGTTATTAATTGACTGAGGAGGCTAGCGAAACGAGCCGACGAAAGTCTCCGTTTTAAGTCCACTGGTACGGGAAAAAGGCTATCGATGTCCGACCGTTCGTCCGTTCGTCCGTCCATTCAGTCACATCTTTCATCGGATTTGCATGCAACTTGGCATGGACAATCCTTGATATAGCCAAAAACTTTTAGCGAGGGTTATTTTCGATCGGGGGGGAAATAGAGGCAGGGGAGGGGAAATGATCCCGTAGTGGTTGGCAAGAGCGCTCAAAACGGTATGGGGTGATATGTATATAGTGTGATAAGATATAGATACTCTTTGAATATAGGCTTGAAGTGTGTTGCTGAGCCAAGCGTTTTTCATTTTTATTTTAAAATACCTAGAAAAAATAAGGAACATGGTACCTCATGGGTGCGTAACAGGAAAGCCATGCCTGCTCTCTACCACAGACATATGTAAGACCGTAAGCAGACTAAACATATTCCTTTGTTTATAGCTCAATACTTCATCCTTTTCACTCATTTTATTTGTTGTATAACGCTATCTTTTTTTGACATGTGTAGCAACATGTAACTCACACATAGACAGCGAACAGCGCGTAGCCTAAATTTCTACATAATGTCAACTATCGGTGCCATTTTTGAATCAGGAATTAAATTAGTGTTTAGTGCCAAAGGGAAAATATTGTGTTTATATTAAAAAAAAAAAGTTTTAAAAGTATTAAGAAGCATGGTGAAGTATTGTGTAAAATGTTGTAATAGCTCAAGTCTTAAGAACTCACCAGGAATTACTTTTCACAGGTAATTGATGTTTAAGTTACGACTACGTGTTATTATTCTAAGATTTTTATCCAAAAATGGTGATTCTTCTAGACGAACACTTGACAAGTTGTTAATATCTGGTTCATAGCATCTGTTCCATAAACTGTTTGGTCGCTATCGTCATCTATATCTAAGATTTTTATAAATGTACGTACATTTTGTACTGTTGCGATATGTCAAGTACACTGGGACAAATTCAGTTCAGCAAATTGTTTGAAATGTTAATATCCAAAGTCAAGCTAAATGTAGCGACCGATTCAATTAATTATGTTAATCTTGTTTTAGGTTTTCTAAGGATACCATTAAACAAGATGTTTGGTTAATAAACATAAATCAGAAAGATATTAAAATGATATGATATGATAGCTGAATGCGACCCTGGATACTACCTGTCTATGTGTGTGTAATAGGCTACGCAATTTTTCGCAAAACTTCAGTCTGCTTACTGTCTTATAAGTCTGTGCTCTCTGCTAATAATAAATAACACATTAACCAAAAAATGTGTTTAGCCTTTTTTCGCAATTTACTCCGAAGTCTACGGTTCACAGAACCTTTAGTTTTAAATGAAATTGCGTTTACCATTCAAATCTATTTGGCCACGAGGGCTTCATGGATGGGCGTTTCCGTAAACGTTCCAGTAAACGGTGCGGCAGCGTTCCTGACGGTATAGTTCCAGATCGCTAGTACCGCAGTCGATGCGAGTCGTCGCTACATACCTACACAATTTTCATATTTATGTAAGCAAAAGTAACGAAAAACATTTAGATTATAAAAGTGTATTATAGAATTTTATTCCGAATTACCCTGTCTGGAATGGGAATATGGGATCTAAGCTGCTCCGCTAAGTTTTGCATAGAAAAAAACATGATACATTTTCTTTCATGCATATAAGTTTATTGTTTCATCGATTATTGAAGTGAAACTTCTTTAGGCCGCTTTAGGCGCATGAGGATAACTCATTTTTAAATATTGAGTGGACGCTTAGAGAAGACCGTTTTGTAGTTATTGCGTTGCATCGTTGCGGTTACGCGCGAATTCAAATTTTTGACATACTGAAAAATTTGAATATAACCATAAGATTCGTTTATCATACCATCAAACGATACAATGAAGACTCTAGTGTAGATGACAGGTCAAGAAGTGGTCGTCCTCGGTCTGTTAGGACTCCAGCAGTGATAAAAGCTGTGAAGGCGCGAATTCAAAGAAATCCCAAACGTAAGCAGAAACTGTTGGTCCTTCAGATGGGGTTAAGCAGAACCACGGTGAAAAGGGTGTTAAATGAAGATTTAGGGCTTCGGTCATATCGAAGAAAAACAGGACATCGTTTAAATGCTCGTCGAATGGACCTGAGACTGAAGAGATGCCGCGCTTTGTTGAAGCGGTACGTGGGAAAAAAATATCGAGAAATTCTTTTTTCGGATGAATAAATTTTTACCGTAGAAGATAGCTACAACAATCAAAATGATAAGGTGTACGCACACAGTAGTGAAGAAGCGAGCAACCGTATTCCGCGTGTCCAACGAGGTCATTTTCCACCCTCGCTCATGGTATGGTTGCTAGTTTCTTATTGGGGCTTAGTCGAGGTACATTTTTGTGAGAAAGGTGTAAAAACGAATGCAGTTGTGTATCAAAATACAGTCCTAACGAACCTTGTGGAACCTGTTTCTCATACATGTTAAACATGTTCAATAACAGGCACTGGGTATTCCAACAAGATTCGGCGCCAGCTCATAGAGCGAAGAGCACACAAGACTGGCTGGCGGCGCGTGAAATCGACTTCATCCGGCACGAAGACTGGCCCTCCTCCAGTCCAGATTTGAGTCCGTTAGATTACAAGATATGGCAACACTTGGAGAAAAAGGCGTGCCCAAAGCCTCATCGCAATTTGGAGTCACACACTCAAGGACTCTTGGACTCAAGACATCCTTGATTAAGGCAGCCGCCGATATTGACATGGACCTCGTTCGTGCTGCGATAGACGACTGGCCGCGCAGATTGAAGGCCTGTATTCAAAATCACGGAAGTCATTTTGAATAAACTTTATTGTCATAAGAATCTATGTTTTGTTAAGTTCATTTTGGTATATAAATGGTTACATAATGAATAAACTTGTTTCAAATATTTTATATTAAACATGTGACAGAATTTATGACCTGACTAGGTATATATATACACTGAAATGCGATTTTCCATCATGCTACGTAAAATCCACTGAAGTATAACAACTACTGAGGTTAGACTGACCTTGATTTAAGTGACCTCTACGGAGGGGGATATCTTAGATAGGGAATAAGAAGATTGAAGAAATATTAAGTAAATAAGATTTGTTATAAGGTTTACAACCAGGCCATAAAGTAATTTAAAAAATAAAATGTCAATGTCATATAATGTCATTTGGTCTATTGGTTTGGGTTTGACGGATTTGACTTGGTTTTGTCGGATGTCGGATTGCTTTGCGTTGCTTGCTACGTTTTCGTCTCCGTCGTCATCGGTCGTTGACGTACATTTGTCCGGTTTGTCACACATCGCGGTTTCATTTCGCCGGACCTTGATGTGAAGTTTTGGTCTCTAAAATTAATGCATTAAAACAGCAGTCGATATAAGTGTAGATAACATGACTTTTTAATCCTATAAACCAATACTGAAAATTCAGAGTAGTCTGAAAATTTAAAAGTAAAGTGTGTAAAAAAATATCCTACATTTTTAAGTGTAATTGTTTTTCATTCTTATATCAACTTATTAACGGCTGTCCTCTCTTCAAAATGGATCAGAGCGGAATCACCCCGAATACTTCGAACCAGCAACTAGTTCATAGTGGTGATAGTAATTCTGCAACAGCACTCCTACATGACAAGCAGGCGAGAAGAAGAAGAGAAAACCTAAGTGATATTCCATTTATCGAATTCATGACTGTCGGAATATTATGTTTTATCAACCTCATCAACTACATGGACAGATTCACCATAGCTGGTAAGTTTCAACAAAATTAGAGTCTTTTGATTTGCAATAGTGATCAGAAACTTTTTTCTATACCACTTTCAATTATACACAAAATTATAGTTGCTAAGTTAATTTTAGATATAAAGTACAAAAGAGGGTACTAAAAGAATACACATATTCAAAACCTACAATTAAATTATAAAAGAGAAGAGTGCTTTTCTAGGATTTTTTTGGTGTTTACAACTCTTCTACTATGCCAGTATTCTATTGTAAGAAAAAGATTATATTTTGTATGCAGAAATTTGAATTATTAGGCACATTTGTAGGTGACCCAAGTGAAATTTCGGAACAGATAGAATTTAGTCAATATTATTGACTAATAAATGAATTAATTACGGACTGAGGTTGGTTTGAATTTCGATATTTTGCACCCGGCTACTTACCACTGCTATGGCACTACCCTTTCTATACAATAACATAATGCAGTCACTGTGTACCTAATTGATTGTAAATGATGACAATGCTAGTTGAGATGAGATGAGAATGTAAACTACAGTTTTTGCAAATTGAAAGTTACAATTTGATGTTATCTACCATTCCTTATTACAATGCTATATGAGAAAAAATATTGACAAATTGGTCAAAATAAATGAAACTGACCTGTCATTTTACACCTTATAAATTTTGAGAACTGTTTGTACTTAACAGTTTTATTTTACCTTTCTTGTCAAATTCTTCAATGTCTGCATTTATTTGCAGTTTTTTTTAAATTTTAGAATTTATTGTAGGTATTTATTATGGTATTTTTTTAAGTTTTTCTAAATATTAACTAAATGAGCCCAAACATTATATGCCTATCACAATCCAACTAGATGTTCCATCAGATTACTCAGATCGGTCGACCATGAGGTCAATTTATTTATACAGTTTGGTGGCAAGTTCTTGTCACTATAACATATTATGAGGATGCAACCGAGACTAACACTAATCTCTAGAAAACCTTGCACACAGTCACGGCTCTATCACCAAATGGGTAGGCAGAGGCATTCTATAGTCCCACATTTCATCATGTGCACTTTATTTTTTGTGTTAAAATGGACAAGCATAGGTTGTGGCGACCAGCTATTGTAATGTTTAAACCTTCAACTTGGCTTAACATTTGCCATGGTACTGGCAACCAGGCCCAACAGTTTAAAATGCCTTTTAAAGCACTGAAACGTGTAATATTTAGAAAATGTTAACAATGGCTATGAACCAAAAATAATAATAGATCTCTTATTATGGGGCCATGAACTAACAAACAAACAAACAAAAGATATAACTCATTTCAGGCGCCAGGAGGATAAGTCCTACCAACTTTATGCACATGGATATCAGCGCTAGAGATTGAGCCTCTAATCATAAGAGCAGGAACCAAAAACAATAGAATACATCTCTAGAAGAAAGTTTCTATATTTTTATAGGCGAGTTGATTGAAAATACATTATAAACATTATCGCTATTGGTATAATTTATTCCAGTGTTATAGTAAGCTAAAGATTAACTATTCTGAGGGTTGAGGCGTGAAATTTAGAATACCCAACATAATGCCAGCTTATAAGTCAAAATATATATCGTAACATGATTCAAAACATGAGCTAAATCCTTGAGTCATTACATGGGCCTAATCATGAGTCGTGCATCATTATTAGATTAATCTACACAAAAATAATTCAAACTAAGTACCTGAAGGCGGTTACATTACAACGGGATTCGAAATCACATCTGCACACCGCGACAGGTGTCGTCTCCACTAGAATGACGAGCCCGTAACCACATGGTCAGCATCCATGGCAAATTTTATCCAACAATAGAATTAATATATAAAAAAAGTGCATTTTCAGCTGCAAAGGAAAGGATTAGTTCCATTAGATTTGGAAAAACAATTGGAGATTTGTTCGTGATTTGAACACATAAAGAAAACTTACCACTTTCTTTAAGGAAAACCCAATAAATCTTGAAGAGTAGGCAAATATTCCATTAACGCCTCTCCAAGCTTCGTAAACTTCGTAATTATCTGTAACCAAACGCATAATCTTTCGTCAAACACACCATGTCATCGAGGTTATAAATGTGGTTCCAAAAATTCAAAGATCTTACCGAAATACATAGTTATTTTGGTATAAACATTGATAAGAAGTCACAGGCATGAACTTCCATATACAATTTATAAAAGATTACTTCTTTTTAGCGAAGTTAAAAAAATATATTTACGACCGACATTTTTCTTCGTCGACCGTAGATAGGCGAATGACGTTCCATCACCACTGTCAAAAGACATTGACCAATTGACAGATCTATTTTTATTCATTCGTTCTAAGAACAGGCTAAGACATTCAAAAACATTCTGCCTACTCAAAACGCAAACCATATAAATTCGATGACAAAAAGGGAGAAAGAGTCAACAATCTACTCTTTTCTCTCTCTAAATCCCAAGACTAACAATAACGTTCCAATGTGACGTTTTACAACGTTACAAACGCTTGTTACCCAAAATCCCATTAACTGGTCACCCGTCTCAGGACCTGCCATAGCGAAAGATACTTAATTCTGTGATCAGAACACAAAAAACTGCAGGGCTACGAGGGCTCAAAAACGTAAAGGTCAAAAGTTACCCAAACATGTATGTTTGAAATGATTAATGAATTTGCAGGAAGCGAAAGAATTATGCATGGCTCGCGAAGCGTGCCGATCTGTTTTCTCCTACTACCCCGTCAGTATATGTATATATATATATATAGTGTTAAGTGTTCAAAAGATACTGCTTCAAACTGATATTAAAATGCCCTAATATTCCCAAATAATATACACAGAACTTAAATGTATTACCAAACCAAGTAATACATATTTTGGTGACATAGTAGAAATATAGATATTAGCAAGTGGCTAATATCTATATTCCTACTACGAGATTTCTATAGAAAAAATCCCTAAAGCTATTAACGCGCCATGTGTGAATGGCTGTATCAGTATAATGGTACACTATTATGAACACGATTTTAGAAACCACGGTCTAAGTACTGATAATTACTCGTGGAAATGACGTTCGTATCGATATCCTAATACATTAATATAACAAGTTTAAATTAATACATTTCCATTGACTCACACGATCACGTCAAGAATACATTGATGCTGACTCACTTGTATCTAAATATAACATCTTCATGGTTTCTAATTTAGTCATTAAGTATACTATAGAACTATATGTTAAAATGATTTCGTCATGGTCATTCAAGTGTATATTATGTATTATTGTAATTAATATCATTCCATATTTACATAAATCAATTTTTAAAACAATCTAATACTAAAAACCAAAGACCTAACATGCGTCATAAAATTTCTCCGCATCGCAGTCCTCACGTTGTAGCGTTCCCAGAAGACTGGCTGCATTGCCAAGTTGAATGGCAATGCTTAGTCTTCTGGTCAAGTTTTCTGTATTATTTATTATTCTTCATATCTTAATAAACTACACTACATCAGAATCCGGAGCAAGGATCAATGATACTCGCGCCCTATCAAAGACGCCTTACTCTATATATTTCATACAAACTAAGCGTGTCAGGGGGCGTCACCGTTTACGCATACGATTTAAATTACTACAAAAGAATGGAAGACAACTGACAGGCCACGTATGCTATTTTCGCATACAGCCGGACGTAAACTTGGCCTGCGGTATTATATTATTTTTGTCTATTCTATGGCGCGAGCGAAGAACTAGTAGTCTACCTTGCTCTAAGTCAAATATTACTTATTATTTTTACTTTCTTTTTTGTTTTATTTACTTGTCTTCGTGTTGTACCGAGTTGTCTTGCCGTGAAACATGGGCAAGCGAAATCTCCAGCAACCTCCAAACCTACGTCAGTCTTTCAGGGTCGGCCTTACGATCGATGTGTTAAAACATTGCTTTCGTTTAGGCAGTTTACTTTTTAAATTTTTATCAAAAACGTGCTTGACATAAGAATTATGTATCTACCAAGGTCATAATTTTGTATTGCCTAGTTTTTTCAAAACTATTGCTAACACACATACATACGAGACGAATTTCGGAGCTGCTTTTTTAAAGTCCCTTCAAAATAGTTGCCCAGTCTGTAGGCACTGCACCTGCTACTCTCATTTCATGTCTATTCACTTTTATCTATCTAAAATAAAATAAATAACTTTTACCTATCTGCTTGTAATATTGCTTACCAAAAAAACACTGCTCAATATTACTATTACCAGTTCGCTTAAATTGACTGATTGTTTTCTGACCTATTGTAATTAAAAAAAAAGTACTTATTCTACGAAACTTGAACAAATGCATTTTAAATTGTTTGCTATAAGTACATAGTAAGACCTTGCTTTAACGACTTTGTTGACTTTTAGCCTTTGACCACCATGATAATACGTAGTTTCTGCTGAGAGCAAATTGTATTTGTATCCAAGACAATCAGCACGGAGCGAATTTGTGTGTGCCGTCTCCTTTCGGTCAATATTAGTGATTTTTATTATAACAACTCTGTTCATAACTGGTCAAGGTATAGTAACGTTAGATTTAATTTCGGCTTCTAAAAGATATATTACATGTGTTCTTGCACTATCGTATTAAGCTTTGCCTGTGAGGATAACGCGTAAGGTATATTTATTTAAATAAATAAATATAGAGTAAGGTGTAACAAAACTTTATAATATGACAAAGTTGAGGTACTAATTTGGACACTTTTGATATCTGATAATCATTATCCAAGCTTCAATTACTATGGAGCACACAGAACACAGATATTCATATCTGTGTACGAGACATGCTGAAGTAAATATCAGAACTTATAAAATGACGAAGGACTGGTAGTCATGGGCTCTTCTTCTATCTAAATTAATAAATAACCGCTATTTATTAATTCTCACGACACTCGCCTATAAAGTGCAGCCGAAAAACTAGGACTTAGAAACTTGAAATTTTTAGCTACCCTTACAACATACAAACCCATTTAGAAAGAAATTCAATAAATCCAACCCTGAGGGGACAGCTATATAAATAAAATTGAAGTATCTGTTTGTAATTTCAAATTAACAGGTTTTGACTAAATGCATAATTAAAAAGTAAAAATTAATTTCTTTGATTTAATCTGTTTGTTCCGGCTTAACTATGAAATGGCTTAAAGGAGCATTAACTGGCAGATAGCTGAAGTACCTTGGCCACATTTTATCCCAGTTTAAGACGGGAACAGGCACTACGCGGTTAAAGCCGCGGAGCGTCCGGTATTTAATAAATATACTGACCGGCAAAAATTAGTATACTCCATTTAAAATTTCAATTTAAAAAATAAAAAGCCACTTTTTTTGTAGGCCCGCAATTCCAGGGCACTCCTCTTTCCATCCCCAATAGTATTGGGATACTTGGTGTTGAGATCTCTAGTGACGTCCAATACCGTAGTCATTAGGTGTGCTCAACAGGGCGCGGCAGTACTTTACTGCAGAGCAAACACTGCTCATCTATGAGTCGCAAGTGCGGCCACACATGGAGTACTGCTGTCACCTTTGGGCTGGTGCACCTGAATACCAGTCACTAGAAGGGCCCGCTTCATGATAAATAAGTTTATGCGCTGTTGTCTAACTTAGGTTTTGTAACAAGACTCTTAGATAAAAAAAAACATTGAAAACACAAATATAAACAAAAAATTAATGGCAAAATTGTAATTCGAAAAGGCTTATTTTTGATTTTAGTTTTGTTTTCAGCCATAGGGGTACTAAGTTTTTGCTCCACGTATTAATGTTAAAAGATAATCAATTCAGGTTTTTATGAATGAAACATGTACTGTTATGGTAATATCGACCACACAAAACAAAATATGTTGCGTGCGTCATATAACATGAGCTTTTGTCCACAGACCCGTAGATACGTAATCTTTTTTATAATGTCGAAGTATTTCACCCTCTATCTCTACATACTTTACGAGCAGTAGGCCTAAATTGATAAGCTAATAATCCTTTTTTATCTAAGATGCACTTTACTATAAAAAACTACTTAAAATTCCTAGATGAATATTGTTACGCAAGATATTCCTGAATCCTTTGTAATGTTTACATTTCGAGTTAACCCATGTCATTGACTCTTCAAGTCAAAAAAGTTCCCAGGACCACCAGTGCGCTCATTGAATGGAATGTTAAAGTGGGCAGTTAGATGCTTTTAGTAACACGTGACTTGTAGATAAGTTGATTCCGAATAGCATTTTGTCATGGGATAAAAGTTTAAAACAGCGTTGAACGCATTCAGATGACACGTTCAGAATATTTTATAAAGTACCAATGCCAGCCTACTTCCTATAGGGTCCAATTGATTCCATTTCAGGTCTGAGAGTTTAATAAAAATGTATATTGCATTACACGTCAATAAATTTAAATTAATGAGTGTTGAAAAACGGGGAGGGTCGACACCGTATAATCTTTAGTGTCTCGTCACGTACGTGGTAGCTTTAATTATTCCTCAAATCATATGTAATGTGGCTCCCCATTAAATATGCCCAGTTGTATACATTACATTATTATTCATAGGATTATGCAGAGAACTCACACATACCATACTTTGGATTGAAATAATTTCTTTTGTGCGCTTTGCTATAACACAATGTTTTGAAAATACCACGAAACTTTTCTTGCATGAAGTAACGAATGTTTCTTATAATCTATACTAATATTATAAAGCTGAAGAGTTTGTTTGTTTTGTTGAACGCGCTAATCTCAGGAACTACTGGTCGGATATGATTCTTTTTTGTTAGATAGCCCTATCTAGGAAGGCTATAGGCTATATATCATCACGCTACTACCCTGGAGAGCAGAGCAGTAGTCATAAATGTCGACAAATAAAATCGGGCAAATTTTTATGCATTATTGTAGAATTTATAAGCGACGGGATTAAATAAGTGCGAATTAATTTCCCTAGAGGGTAATTCGCGCGTTCACGTTACAATGAGCACGCAGCAAATAATGTCCATATCTAAATTAAAATCTGCAGTAATTTTGTGGTTTCATTTGATCAAGCCCAAATGCACTGATGCAATTAATGGAGGATATAAAGATAGAGTAGTTAGATAGTGTTCGAAATCATAAATTTATTGTGGATAATCTTTACACAGCTCCATCTAGCTAAAATTAAGCTAATATAAGTTTGTGATATGGATCTAGAGAACTTGTAAACCTACTTATATATTTCTAAATACAATACATCTCTTCATTCCATAGTGTATTCCCAGTTGCTTCCAAACCCTACCTGAATTTTGAGCCTGGGGCCTACTTTTATTTGGCTGTTAGGAGCAACTAAATAGCTTCGTTATCTCGTCCGTTAAACAGCAGGGAGCCGAGTCTACTATTGACAAGCCGTAGCGTAGCAACAGAATCGCTTCTTTTTTTTTGTTTTTACCTGTGTAAATGTTAGTAGACTATCAAAAATGCAACTGACTAGCTAAGTGGCCACTGGCGCCGTACGTGTTAGTAGAATTCTATCGGCCGACCGATAGAAGTCTATTGGAGTACCATTGTAATAGTACGGACATGATTGAAATAGCAGACTCGGCCCCGAGGTGCACCGCTAGTAAATAAGATATAACTCTTCTAAATAAATTTATACATAACACCTATACTACGAAACAAGAGAAGAGACTGATTACTGAAATATTTGTTCCGACCAGGGATCAGTGCCCTCAACCACGGCAGGCTACTACTTACGCCGAGACAGGTGGCATGGCACAGTGGCGTAGCTACCCAGGGGCTAGGCGGGGTAGTGCCCCGGGGCCCTCGAGCTCAGGGAGCCCTCGAATCCTTACCTGAAAATCTTAATCGAACTGAACATCTGAATTTATTTTTTATTTTGCCACTTGCGACCCGTCTTTATTCATGCCAACTTAGCTGAGAGAAATTTAAAAGTTATACTTAGGGAATGCCCCACCTATGTGTGCGTTGCATTATTCATCGATGTGCGTTTTATTGCAAATTCGAGTCAAGATTTTTTTCTTTGAGAATGGTAATATTACATTACGATACAAGTGCGTTATGGTGGGTATAACGCACGAGGCGGTTTTTCAGCCCGAGCTGCAGGCGAGGGCGTAATAGAGCCGGGTGAGTTTCATTAATAAACGCACGAATATCGTACGACGTTTTCAATACACTTGCGAGGAAACGTATAAAAAGTCAATTACATTTTTTTTATATTTGACTCGCCAAAATGGCGCCGCCCGCCTGATGGAAAGCGGAGACGACGATCCGTGACTAAGGGCCGCTATCCCAGTCGGTAGGGCCCCCGATAGCGACCTTAAGGTCGTCAGCCCAGAAATATGCCTTTTCACGCTTCTCTTAAAGGACCCAGGATTGTAAGAGGAGAGAAACACGTGCGCTGACAGAAAGTTCCATGGTTTTATGGTGCGACACAAGAAAGACCTGAGGAATATTTCGCCTCTGCCTAATGCATTGGCGAAGTCCAGACTGATCGCCAAGGATTCACCATGCTTGTCCATAGCATCACCCCAAAGGTGTGTGACGTATGCCAGAAGATAACCCGTTGACCGTGTCGACCTAAAACCATATTGCCGGTCGTTAATAAAGAAGTGATCTTCCTGGTAACGGATGAGCTGCTTGTTAATGATTAGCTCAAAAACTTTAGAAATGATTGAGGTGACGGCTATGGGGCGATAGTTGCCCGGGTCTGTCCTATCCCTTTTTTTCGGGATCGGTTGGAAGGTCTCCTCCTTCCACGCATCCGGCACACTGCCCGTAGAGTAGGACAGGCGATACAGGCGTGTAAGCACGAGTTAACTCCGCTGCACAACTCTTAATAACCACCGCCATACCATCGGGAATACCATCGGGACCACTGGACTTACGGACGTCGCGACCACAGCACCGTCCGAATATCACACTGCCTGATAGTTATATCAGGCATTGTGGCGCTACAATTACCTAAGTGAGGCTGCTTGCCACGGTCTTTGATCCGGGAGTTGTCCGCAAAGAGGTTGGGATAAAGTAATGTATAAAAAAATGTTGTTACTGTTTAATATTTTTTTTTTATCTGCCCTGCAGTGCAAGATAAAAAGCTGATGATAAAGTAGCTTAGTATTATTAAAGTATTTTATTTTTTTATATGATAGAATCTAACGAGTTTAGATAGTGTGGGGCCCCATTTTTTTAATTGCACTAGGGTCCTTGGTTACCTAGCTACGCCACTAGCATGGGAGTGTATGTGCAAAGCTAGATATCAACAGCACATTATGAACCATGTAGTAAATTATATTTGGGCACGTGCATAACTACCACGGTGTCGATTATTTTAGTATTTCTACTTCCGACCTATGACCACATGTTATTGTAGGAGGTGAACACAGTAGACATCTCTAACCAATTGACGTTGTAATTCGTTTAACAGCACGTTTTTAGCATCATTATCTCATTCATGAGTCATTACCGTAACTACGTCAGTCGCCAAAGATTTTATCAGTGGAGCAGCTCCAGCCAGTGTTTACCTACGACACGAGATGATTACTGGTGATTCTATACGTTTATTGAATGTTTGGATGATACATATAACAAATGTCTGGTAAACGCCCCTGTTTTTTATTAATGACATTATATACATACGTATCGTCATCTTAAACCACGCTAACTCAGTGTTTTGTAAACAATCACATTGTTAAGCATCTTTCGCTGTGGTCCTCACCTGGATGACGCTTTGTGACATTTACATTTGCGATCGTCTCCGTCCGCAAGGCACGTTAAACCGTTGGGCCCGGTTGTCAGTAACATGACAATCGTTAAGCCAACCCTTATAGTCTAGCTTGAAAAATTTCAACGGTAGGTTTTTGCGCCTGTCCATTTCACCATGGCAATAAGCTCTTGTTAAGTGGGAAAAAATGTACACGGTGAAATGTATGGACGTATAGTAAGCATCTGCCACCCCTTCGAGGATAAAGGCGTGACTGATAAACATCCCATATTTTCAAATCTTCAAATGATTTGAGATACATGTTTACTTACTCTAGTGTGACACTATTCCCCCAATGAGGCAGGATAACACCCGAACCCCTCCTGAACGAGCCTGCGGTAGCGGACAAAGTCTGTCAGGAGCCCTGGGGCTATCCTTCCGAGGGCTCACCCGGGACTCCTGGCTATAGACAGATGAAGTGAAACGGACGGTAGGAGTCCGGCATAGCATCCAAGAGGATTTCCACACAAAAAAAAAGTTTGACACTATTGTGATTGGAGATACATGTTTACTTACTCTAGTGTCACACTAGAGTAAATAAACTCAAATCAATTACAACCGCTATACCGCTCCTTCAGAACAAAATCAAGGGCTGGTAGAGCGATTGCGGTCAAACGTTCTAGATTAGCGCTGGATCAGCTTAATTGCTGGGATACATTCTAATATGTAGATTTTTTTTCTTGCACAAAATATTTTAATTATATTTTTTTTTACTTGTTGGGATTATTAGGTATATTCATCCTCGTTTATATGTTTAAAACGGGAGTTTCCCGTTATGTTTAATTTAGGAGTAGGTTTTCCGTTTTACTAATAATCAAACGTCAAACAAATTGTTTTAGTAACAATTATAATCTAGACTATTGATCAATACAACCTTGAGTTGTAATTACGATTT
The DNA here is from genome assembly GCA_948477245.1 of Thumatha senex. Taxonomy (NCBI): domain Eukaryota; kingdom Metazoa; phylum Arthropoda; class Insecta; order Lepidoptera; family Erebidae; genus Thumatha; species Thumatha senex. Next base: position 15,306,070 of record OX419735.1, read on the forward strand.
ATCACCTCTGTTCATAAAATTCGTGATTAACCATTCTCTCTAATGAATGTAGAATAACATATTAAAAAAATTACCACCTTGAGAGCTTTTTTCTTTCTGTGAAATCGATAATTAACAAAATGGTATTCAACCGGTTCGGTATTAAATACAAAATTGTACCCGCGTAACAATATTTAATGTTATCCAGGACGACGGTTAATATTAAAAAAAGGGTTCGTAACGTAATCCCTGGATTCGCTGTAAGTTATTAGGGGTTTCGACCCGACCCGGGTGTGTGCGCATCGTTTAATGAATAAAATATGTGTTATTTTACTTAGATGGTGTTAGTATAAACGCGCCCCATGGCACACTCAGTGAGGGGTATAATGTTGTTGGTTTTATGAGGTTTTATATTTTTACTATCGATTAATTTTGTTTCGTGTGACGAATGTCGTTTATCATGTGGTTGAATTTACAGAGACACAGTAAAAGAAACGAGATTTCCCAACAGAACCAGTTTTAGTTAATGGATATGCAACTATAAAATCCTTAAATGCAATTGCAATTTCTTCTAAGTGCAGTTGATGTTCACAAGAAATCGTAAAACACATGTATCTTGTTATAAAGCTCTATTCTGAAGGTATTTAAAAGACTATTGAATTGATTAAATAAATATATATTCTATTGAATAAATGTTCTGAGCTTAGGAATTGATTTAAAAGCAATTTTTCATGTTGTCTAAATGTGAACCGGGCGGTTTCATTGCTTGTAGCGGTGATCAAAAGAGATAGTTACATGGGTTTAATAGATACCAGCACCACGCATCTTAGAAACACGTTTTTCTTTTATTGTAACAATAAAATTTTATTTTGAAGTCTTTTCAACTTAACAGTATTTTTTTGTTGTTCTGGAAGGACAGTTTTAGAATTGTTTTAGATTCAACAGTCGTTCATGGTAGATTCATATTCTGTTTCGTGCGGGAATGTGTACATTGCATGTTTTTTGTGTTATTTGGCAATGAAATTAATTTATAAATACCAAATTGTTAAAATATGGTTCATCATATGATTTATGATTCATTCGCGTTTGTTTTGTTTTCGCTTTCGCTCAGTACTATAGTTTTCTGGAGTAACTTTCAATTTAAATTTGCATAGTTTTTTAACTATGTCGCGACTGCAATCTTCTTACACCCCAGCCCCTATTGTGAACACTCTGCCTGAAATAATATTGGCACATAGCCAGACTAGTGAAGCCTACAAGCGATGTATCGACTTTTGACCTTTGCCTTGAGTTTAGCAAAGTGTTTATGATCTGAAACGCACGATTATATCAGTTAAGTTTTATCTGGTGACTTTGTTCTAAAGGTACCTTTACGGCAGTTTAATATACTTATTTATCTATCACGCCTTATCCCCGAAGGGGTGGTATAGGCATATTATATGCCCACTTTTCACTATATTCCTGTCCCACGTAACAGGTGGTGAGCCCATTGCCGTGTTGATATAAACCTACGCAGGTTGTGTTCAACCTGCTGTTGAAAATTTTCAAGCCGCCCATAAATAAGGCCTTCAACTTGACTTATTGACTGCCATGTTCCTGGCAACCGGGACCAACGGCTTAACGTGCCTTCCGATGCACGGAAACGCTCGCAAATGTATATGCCGCAAAGTGGTCACCCATCCGAGGACCAGCCATAGGGAAAGTTGCGTAACTCAGTAATTGTTTACAGAACACTGAATCCGCGGGGCCAAGAGCGCTACAATATATATACTTTATATATCCATATCATGATGCTATTTATAATTTGCAAGCAACTATTAACGTGCAACTTTTCACTCGGAAAACTATTTTGTCACCTCTTTAACTTGTGTAAATCTGATTCTGTTTTTGATTGTACCTAGAAAGAGGCGAGAAGGTGTGTTAATGTTCGATTACAGTAAAAATATCACATTCGATAGATTTACAAACCGTACGCAAAGAAAATTCAGCGACTGCACACTGGCCTATACGCTTCTAAGGTACAAAATCAGGAAAAACCGACATTCAAGTAGACACCAAAAAGTTTTATACACATCTACTTTTAGTAGATCCGACACTACCTATACTAATATATAAAGTTGAAGCGTTTGTTTGCTTGGTTAAACGCGTTAATATCAGGAAGTACTAGTCGGATATGTAATTTTTTATATTTTTTATTGCTATAGGCTAATGATCATCACGCTACTACCCTAGAGAGCGGAGCATTAATCATAAATGTCGACAAATCGGGCAAATTTTTATACGTTATTGTAGAATTTAGTATAAAACCGACGGAATTAAATAGAAGCGACGGGAGTTCAAAATATGTCACAGGCGTAGCCGTGGGGGGTCCCACCTAGTCATTAATAAGATCACTGTCTTTTTCCTTTCGTAATAACATTCTGATCTAAATTTAGCCACAAACTGTCAAAATCAAATATGATTATAATTTCATAATTTTAGCCGTCTCAACTGGGTGGATCAAATATAAAAAAAAATCAATTATAAATTTGCAGAAAAAAAGTATAACTAATAAAATAGAACTATTGTTTCTAAAATCTGATTACGCCAGTTATTGTACAGAAAAGATATTAATGCGACTGAAATTGTACAAATATAATAATTGTAATTTGACTAAATATGAAAATAATAAGATACAAAATTCGACGTTCAAAAACTAAATTTGACGTACAATATGATTGTCATTGTATAACTATTAGTATAAAGTCATTATATTAGCATTAATACAATATTGTTGACACCATGTCAAAGTCTTAAGTACAACACTGTGAATAGTCAAAACGGTGTTGAATGTAATTTTCTCAATATAGTAGTGCCCGCTGTTAAGACGATGGTCAAATAAAAATACTTGTTCAAAGATGTATGGATGTCATCGAACTTGTGTTCCGTATTTTTCGTGGGTGTGTCTCTAAGTACATACACTTAGGCATTAGAGAAAGGCGCGTCCGTAAAGTCCATATTCCAGAACGTTTCTCAATACTCAATCAACGCTTGAGGCTAGTTTTTGCCTTATAAAATGTACTCTCAAGCGTCGATTGAGTATTGAGAAATGTTAAGACAGATAATGTTACAGCTACGAGGAATAACATAAATCCATTGATATGTAATGCATTAATCGTGACTGATAGCTATAAAGGGCTAATATGCTATTACTTGATCTTTAATTCCGTTTAGTATCAAGTAGTTTCATATTTTTTCACTGAATACCTACCTCATTTGCTTTCTTTGGCAGACCCAACATTATCAGTAATAATAACATTGTATTCATCTGATATGAATGAGTGGCATGATGTGGAATGAATGACAAGTATCATGGATATTGATAGCATCTCGTCCGATTTTAATGAACAAATCTTTCACACAGTAAGTTTCTTTCCTCACTGCTCGACTGTGCAGTTGAGTGCATGTCATGGAGATGGTTCAGAAGTACCTGTACCATTTTAGCAATGTTGCATTTTCCCCATATTTTGATTCTATTCGCTATTTTTTAGAATGATGTTGAATTCCTTGCTGCTTTCGCGGTTTGGTTGGTTAGATTCTGAGTATTCCGACATACATAGGATACCGGCCCATTAGAAGTTTCTCCATGTGTAGCAAAAGGGTAATGTGAACCGTTGATGTGCAACAAGCATTAAAAAATGTTCTAGACTAGGTATTATTAGTTCGTTTTACAATATTGTAGGTATTGTAGGTACATGCACATAATAGCACTTATTTAAAAGCCAATACAATCGTAAACGTAAATTGAAACAATGTCCAACAAAGTACAAGAAACATAACGGATATCGAGTCATTGGCTTTTGTAATGCAGATATTTATATCAAAGTTTATCAACTTTATATACTTTACGATAAAGTTAATAAGTTGTACTATAAATATGAACTTTTTATACGAGTTCGCACGATAAAATTGATATCAAGCAATTGATCTCTCTCTGAAAGCGGTCTGACTGTAGCCCCAGGTTCAACAGTGGTCGCTTTGATTTGATGCGTTGCAGCTGCGTTTAATGGAACATAGATGTGCCTGGTTCTGTATAAGAGCCCGCATTTCGAGTGGATGTCGAGACTCCACTTGGAACCAATTATAGTCCCGACTGAAGAAATTATGTTCAAGGCATGAGATGGCAGTAAACTGTAATAGTGTATTTTAACCCGACTATAATAAAGGTAGAAGGAAGAGTAATTAACTTATCAGTCTAAATATATCTGTAATGTACCAATTTAGTCCCTAAGTACTCAACCAATTTTACAAATTAAGCATCAATATACATCTAGTTGTATACAGGGGTTTTAAGCTATATGGCGTCCTCTGTGTACAATATAAATTGTTTTAACATTTAACTTGGTACTGTATTTGGTATCAAAATGTATTATATTTTTATTAGATTTCTTGTTGTATTCATAATTTTGAAACTACAGGCGATATAATTTGACGAGATTGGGCAGCAAATTTTTCAGTGTGACTTATATTATGTATTATATTCAACATCGTGACCGATCAAATCCGTTGGTGTGGACGCTAATTGGCCAATTTTTCGACAATCTTCTATGTAAGCGTCTTATTTGTTTCCCGTACTGTCTATACAATAAGGCTAACACAATCTTATTTCGATTCACGGAAATGTTATTTAATATATATATAGGATGGATAGGTTCTTAAGCATCTGCTGCAAGGGCAAAGCGACGGTTAAGGTTTTCTACCCGTGTATGTATGTACCTAATTTTTTTTTCTTTATTAAACAATATATGTAATAGATTATGCCTATCGTTATCTATTCAGGCAAAATGTCTTACTTCATTACGATTTTGCCATATAAGCAAACTTGAAATTCGATATCTACTGTACCCATTTCACCAATTTTGCCGGTAGATCTGATTGGCAAAATAAATTATTTCATGTGTTTCAAAATACTTTAGTATGGTTTCTATGTATTTTTGTTTCTGAACCCGGTTAATTCACAAATGAGAGTTTTTATTACACAGTAACGTGTGGATGGGTTCAGAAATTAAGTTACTGGTTTCATTAAAGATGTTAAGAGTCCACGCTACCATTATGTTTTACGCTTACGTAACGTCATTCACCATTAACCGTTATTATCTTTTTTAATTGAGCATTTTCAACTGGTTTTATTCTGAGGTCTACTCGTAATATCATATGTGAGGGGTATAAATATCATTCGATTGATGAAACAAGTGCGTTTATCTATTAATGAATAGAAATAACCGTCACCGACTAAGATATTACTGGACGCAATGGCGTTTGAAGTAACCACTTGAACTGCTGTGCCATGCCATCTGTGTCTTGATTACAGATAATTATAGCGATATAATTATTAAAGCGCCATAGACAGGGTGTTCAACCTCACACTTTGCGTCCGGACCGTATATAGAGGCTTTATTTCACGTACGCTTAGGTTGTGGAATGCCTGGGTTTTCCCGAACGTCTACAGTATGGGGTTCTTCAAAAGGGGTCTTAGAAGGTTTTAAAAGGGTCGGCAGCGCGAGTGCTGCACCTCTGGTGTTGCAAACGTCCATAGGCTACGGAGACCACTTTCCATCAGGTGGGCCGTATGCTTGTCTGCCACCTAAGTGGTTTAAAAAAAGGCAATAATAAATTTATACTATACCGGTATATCATATCGTATGATCGTAACAGAGGAGTAGATTATACATTCACAGTAGATAACTGGTTGGTTATGCGGACTGTGTAATGTACAGTGAAGTGTATACACACAGCCGCAAACTCTACTATGAAAAAATTCCACTTGAGTGAACATCGCATTCTGCAAAATCAGTATGAAGATAAGAAACGATAACTCACATGTTACGACATACCTCTTGGATACGATACCATTATCAAGTGGATAAGTGTCTACAGCAGGTAGATAGAACAAACATGCTACATGTCTGGTGTCGTCGTTATCGAATGCTTTTTTGGACTAGTCAAAAAAATACTGTAATAGTTATACAATTGACCTCTGGTGTTGCTAACGTCCATAGGCTACGGTGACCACTTTCCGTCAAGAGGGCTTTAAGCTTGTCTGCCACGTCTGTGGTATATAAAAAAAAACTGCAGAATGACTGTGGCGTTATTAAGTTTTTGTAAGCTTGTATTGTAATGATTGTCACTGATTTTGCATAGAATAATGTTCATCTAAATGATTTGATACTAATAATTTTTAGAAGGCATTTCTCGTAAAATAAGTTACTCAAAATGAAAAGATTAGCTTTGAACCGTGAACTTTGAAATGTACGCCTCGCCCCTCTCTGATACGACTTCCCTTTATACGAGAACATTCTTGATTTTGCCAACCTTTCATGTAAGGCTAATATTATTATCGTGTAATATTAGTGATAATGATAATAATCTATTAGTAATGGCACGTACAAAGAGTATTAATAATATAAAACGGATAGCAGTTTTGCCGGATACCGAAAAGGTATACAGTATACTGTAGCCGAATATTCGACTAGCTATCCAGTAGAAAAGAATTAGGTTTGTATTATATGTACAATTAAAAATTATATCAAAACCAAGTATTATAAAACTAGTGGTTCTGTGAACCGTAGACTTCGGAGTAATTTTTTTTTACCAATTTAAAAAGAAATAAAAAAAAACAACTTTGCTTTTTTTCGTTTTGAGCGCTCTTGACAACCACTACGGGACCATTTCCCCCCCGATCGAAAAACCCCCTCGCTAAAAGTCGTTGTTTACATCAAGGATTGACCATGCCAAGTTGCATGCAAATCCGGTGAAAAATGCGACCTGTAGACTGAATGGACTGACGGACGGTCGGACATCAATAGCATTTTTCCCGTACCAGTGGAGTTAAAACGGTTTCACTCGTCTCCTCACTCAATTAGAATTTTATCTTTGTTTTTAATAAAATATTTTTTTAATATTAGGAAGCTTTACGCATAGCGAAATGTACAATAGCAAATTTTATACCTTAAGCATTCTCTTTTAGACAACCTAGGCCCATACGGTGATGCGAAGTTATAAGTAGGTGGTCAAGGATACTTTTATAAATTTTATTTATCGGGGATTCAACTATTTATCTAATAATTTTTAGTTATTATCAATACGATTGTAATCCTTATATTCGGTACGCATTCGGTATTGAAATATTGGCCAGATAGACCGGTTAACGAATAGTTTCTGAATATCTGACTAATGCACATCGGCAATGTGATAAAGTATTGAAGGTCCTCTTATCTTCTGTCGTAAAATGAAAATAAACTGGATGCAGAGGCAAATATTAAAGTACTGCAAAAAAAAAACATTGTTTGTTCGTTCGTTGTATAAAGTAAATGTTCCGTTTGTATCAAAGCTTCCACGCTCAAGCTCTGGGTCAGGATGACTTCCGGTTTTTAATTGTCTAGTATCTTACACATTTCATACAGCTACGCAGAATCTACTGTACTGTTAAAAGCATTGCTTTATTCCTCAATAACAAAACTGGCATTAATAGTTGGTACTTATATAACAAAGGACAAGAATTAAGACTCGCTTGTTCATCACATCAGCAAACATATAGTACTGTTTTTTTTTCGTAACCATTTCAAAATCTATTTGTTTGTGACGCATGCACGCATGAGCAAATAGCAGTTTTTGTCGCCCAATTTTATGTTCCGTTAATTTCAATTATCTATTGTACTTATAGACGCAATCTTGTTGAGTTTTACGTCATAAACTGCGTCAAAGTTATCGCGACTATTGGACAATGATTACTATCCAACTAGATTTGCAGAACTTAGTTATAATATATGCTATAATGCTATATCATTGATGGTATGAAAAAACATGCTGTTACTGCCGAACAAAGTGCTGAAAGAAGAAACGACTTCAATAGCATATCTTTATTTGCTCTGTTTGTTGTTGAGTAATATATAAAAAAATAAGTTTATATAAAATTGTAAATCAAATATAATAAATTTATTCTCGTTAGAAGATAGTGCAGCTGAACACAGATTGAAGGAACAGTACCATAAATAAACCAATTTGCAAAAAAAAACATTGATTTTCAGACTATGTAAATTTACATTAATTCCAATCATTAAACATAACATTATTTCGTCACAAGAATCATCAAATCCGTAAAGACGATGACAAACAATGTAAACGAATATTTTATGACGACCTTCATTGTGTTTGCGACACGCAATGACATAAAGCACATGAGTATAGAGTATGAGAACAGTAGCTAAAATTATTCTTTAGTCAATATTTTCACTGGCGAGCTAAACTCATTCTCTTGCGAAGTCGACTTTTAATCGACGAACACACGAGATTATAATATGGGGCCATTGAAGTATTCTAAACTCAATACTAAGTTCGCTAAAACAAATTTACAAAACTTTCATCATACATGTATAGATTTTCATGTTTAGAATATTTACAACGAATATATCACGAAACGTATAAGTGCTATTGTTGTGTCCTGAACTTCCTAGCCTGCTGCAATTTCTTTTGCAGCACCGCTTCTTAAATTGCGTAGATCTTCTACCAAAAGAGAAAAGGCCGTTTAACGTGTTCTAGTTCCGAATCACGGACTTATCACCGACGGATGCAACAAAGTTTTTGGAGCTCTAAGCTCTCAAATTGTGTGTGGGCGAACAACCGGAGGATACGCCACCTACGCTCCTTGTCCAATTCATTCTTTCCAATCCCATACGAGCTGTCTGTAAACGGCCGGCGTCGATTTCTCAAGCCAGTAGTCTGAAGATCCGCATCAGTGCTTCCTTGCACCACTTTGATATGATTGGTATGGCGTAATGTTGTTTTAAAATTATTATTTTGTTGCCGTTATATTTATCAAATTTTCCGTTTAGGATACCCAGTTCTATTTCGGTGGTCCTTTCAATCGAAATTTTCAGAATCCCAAATTATGTCGTATTCATCTGCTAAAAATTCTCAGTAACAAGCAACTGAATTTGGAAATATCATCCTTCTCCATCCTATCAACCACGTAAAAATCTTAATTCTGTAAAATATACTTAACTACTTAAACATTTGGGTCCATACATTTGGAATCAAAAAGTATCTAAGCAATCTAAATAAAATTTACTGGTTTAAATCACTAAAATAAAATTAGTGTATGTGTAAGGCTTGCGTATATCCGATAAAATAATGTACTAAAAGGTCAAGTTAGTTAAAATACTGTATGAAATTATTACGCGATCACATACCTAGCTACTCGTATTGCAAGTTGCGGACTATTGTCTTGTACTACAGAGAAAGCAAACTACATTTCTGTAATAAACTGGTGTGTGTGGTTTTCTCACACACATACGTGTGTGAGAAAACCAACGTGCTTTGTCGATGAAATCGCCCTTTAGCAATTGGGGTTGCTACGATTCGTAGGTATCAGCATCTCCCCTGTTCCAGACAATCGGATGAATACAGAAGGGAGCGAAAATATGTCATTAATTTATGACAGTATGTTGTATTATGTATGTTGTGTATTTGATAAGTAATTTATTTGCTATGTTGGATAAATATAAACTATGTACTTGTTACGTATTTCTTAAAAAACGCGACGTTATAGTACATCGTATATATTTTAGGCCATTGAACAGATATCAGATATCTGATACAGTTACAACTGCTGTGCAAGGTTTTGGTTTCAGTTCCAAGTCCAATTATTCTCTATTATTATATGATATTTAAAATGATTAACAATCTTTATAGTAATTTTCACGATTAATAACGTCCTTATGCGCTTTATACAAAGACAGTTCTCTGATTCGTAAATTTTTTGGTCCTTCGAGCCGGCTGTTTCCCGTGTATTACATTACTATAATACTTTATAAGGGACAGACTTCAAAGACTGTAAGCTCTGAAAATTTATGAAAATTTCGTAGCTTGGAGCCAGGGTATCTATAATGGCAGGAGTCAGGAGCAATTCCGGTAAATTCACTACCAAGCTAGTCCAAAAACAGAATTATACTAGATTTAAGATATAAAATAAAATAAATTCTTATACTTTTATTGTACTGAATGTGAAAGTCAGTAAGTAACCTAGTTACCTCCGTTTTATGTATATGTGTAATTTATTTGAAACTTCTAACATTGCCGCTTACAAAGTATAAAGTTTAAACAGAACGTACTTGCAGTTATATTTGCGTAGAGGACAGTTAAAATATATAAAAAACACCATTACTCACCATTACCACCAATCACTGAGTCGAGCTTGGTGGTAATTGTGAGCGAAATATAAAATCTTCACGTCATTCAATATAAACGAAATGACTTGCTACATTCGCGTCTTGTTTGACTTAAAATTTTATTGTTCTTCTAGAAACCCCGAGTAATAACTATTAAGAGAGTTGGGCTTATCACACGATATATCACTGAAGTTCTGGGTAACTGTGTAGTTGAATTAACGACTTTCTACTTCAGATTAACAAAATATCTTCCTTTATCATACCAATAAAGGAAGATTTTTCTTTTGCTTTGTTATCAGTTAACAGTAGTAAAACGGCACGGCAAGTACAACCACGTTGAATACTAAATCCAGAGCTTCAATCTTTACAAACTTCTTACATAAAGTACTTATGAGGAATCAACCATCCTCAAATCTTAACTTAAATTAAAGTTAGGATATAAAATTAAAAACATATTCAAGTTTTTACTCGCATTATTTTGGTAAATGAAACGCTCTTCATGACATCCACGATATTTCTGACACATCTAAGAGTCCATACGTCTGAAATCTGAAGAAGAACATGCTCTGTCGATGTTTGATCCATAACTTCATACATAAAGCAGTTCATGAATTCACAATTATACTACTAAGTAATGCTCACATGATGCTACAAAAATTTCGCGCGTTACAAACTTATATATGGGTATCGTCCGTCAAAAGACGTAGCGGAGCCCTTACCGTCAGGTAGACCACGTGTTTATGTATTAACAAAAGCAAACAAGGAGTTTCTTCATGTTCTCGGTATTGTTCGATTACTTGCATCTTGCATCACTTTATACCTACATCAATTCTAATATAAAGCTGAAGAGTTTGTATGTTTGTTTGGTGATCGCGCTAATTTTAGAAACTACTGCTCGGATTTGAAAAAATCTTTTTGTGTTGGATAGTCCATTTATCGAACAAGGCTATAGGCTATATATTATCATGCTACTACCCTGGAGAGCGGAGCAGTAACCATAAATTTCGTAAATCGGGCATGTTGTTACGCATTATTGTAGAATTTATAAGCGATGGGATTAAATTGGTGCGACGGGAGTTCGTACTATGTCACGGGCGAAGACGTGTGGAACATCTAGTATCATACATAAGGGCATTCAATTAATTCTCGGTATATCTACTTGTTTATAATTAATTAGATGTCACAATTTTCGAATAACTGCCAATGCCATATCACCTAAAAATACATTATCAGATTTTCGATGTAATTTTTCAAAACTAAAATCAAGCAAGCTAGTTTTTCTAGTATCTATAACATTTAGAAAGTTAATATTGGAAATTTGATGTCCTGATATGAAAACATCATCTACTTTTCATTACGTCCTTTCATTCGGATAATATTACAAATCTTAAGTTACGAAAAATATTGTCGAAATTGAATTTTCATATTTTGTACTTTTTTCATTATATTAGTTCTCATTAGTAACATCTTTTTATACTAATTAGGTTTGAATATTACATAATTGTTTTGGCCTGATAGCAATTGCAACTATGTTTTGATTCGTCCTTGTAATTGTATGTTTGTACAATATTGACATACATGTAATATCTAAAGCAATAGAATATTGTGGAAGTTACCTTCACCTATTTTATCAGTTCTTCACTAGTAACATTTACCTGTACTAATTATGTTTGGAGATTAGGTGCCCTGAAACTGAAACAATTGTAACTTTGCTTCATAGTTGCAAATCAGAAGTAATAGACTATTATTGAGGTCACCTTCACTTCGGTTCAAATTTAGTATACTAAAGTTTTAATACAGCCCACGATCAAGTATTTCACACCTGGTGGCACTATCGACTCTTAGGGTGAAATTATGAAAGTAAATAATGGTCAAGATATAAGCAACAAGTTCACATTACATAATAGAAATTGTATTGACACACTTGCGGCTAGACATGCCAACACTCAATTTACACACTTGGCAATCGCGTTGGCTCTGTAAAAAAAGTTAATAATAAATAGGCAAGTATAGGCAAGTAACAATATCCTAGCAACAAAATTGTTTTCCACATTTTTGGAAGCCAGAATTCGTATATGAGATAAAATTGATATAAGAATTGATAATTCCGTGCTTGAGAGCAAAGTTGGATCGGCAGAGGCAAAAAAATACATCCGTATTTTAATAAACCTTGTTTGAACAATAGTTTGTTTTCGGTAGGTATTCGATTATAATGATATAATTATGGTATTTACCTTCCCAACACATTGCATTAGTACTTAAATGAAGTTCTAGAGAGAGAATATTACCAATAAAACTAATTCCGGTTAATGTATATATAAAACTTAATTATGTAGTTCCAATATTTTGAAATTGACTTGTGCTATTTTTAATCAGAATCCTATTAACCCCCAACTGGTCTGTCACTTACAAATACGGCATCCAATTCCTTTTAAGCGGAAATGAACTTCAGACATTCAATCTCCTTTTTCATGTACGTTTACAAATTGAAGGGCTATACGTACATAAATGTACTTCAGATATTGCGTCTTGGGGAAATGCTATTTTCTTTCTTGCTATCAGGTGTTGGGCACATTTTAACGTCGTTGTTCTTGATATTAGCATTGTAATTTCTTCGTTGTGTATATTATCTAACAATTTAGTAATGCTTTTAGTTTACTCACTTTCAGTACAAATGCACCTAAAATATTTTCAATGGATCCTATAAATAACCTGTCTGATTTCGTCATACTGTCATGAACGCATGATCGAAAAAATACCGCGTGCCCGTGCTGTTGCCGTCACGAGCCGCTGTGCAATGTTTCGCGCCACGAGTCTCTGTGTGTTGATTGGCTGTTACGGTGGCGTGATGTTTGAACCGGTCGGTCGTGTAACTTGTGCACGATAGATAGAGTAACTCACACGACAGTGCTGCCGCCACACGGTGCACCGGTCACGATGACGTAGCTTATCCGCATGTTGGAACCTCACGCCACGTTATTTCCCCGCCCACTAAATTTGAAGGTCACCGCAGAATCTTGATGGAGGTATTATAAAATTCATAAACAACAACAGCAATGCGACATCATAAAGATAAAATATCTGTCTTATTTTTAATGACTAATAAGATACAGTGATACGATTACTGATTATACTAAAAATAAATGCCGATAGTCTCAGAGGTTACCTTTATAGCGGATTGAAAACAAAGCCAAGACAACTTAAGCATATTTCAAAGATTGGCAAATGCCATCTCATAACGATGTAGGTAAATTGTCTACAGTACCTGAGGTTAGATTCGTAGATTACTAAGTAAACCAAAATTACTACAAGATTGATAAGATCAACTGACAACACTATTTTAAATATAAAATTAAACATTTTAAAACCGTTTGAACAAGTTTGTAACCACGTATGCGACCTCAGTTTGATTCTTTTATAAGGGAAGTGCTCAAATACATGATTGTCAGACTTAACATATCACTAGAAAATTCTTTGATGAAATAGTTTCTCTTTCATAGTTTCACTACCGAATTCAACAGACTAAATTTAGACCAGCTTATATTTCAAAGAGGAACAATTTTATTATTTTGTGCGCCTTTGAAGAGATTATGTTACGAGTTTTTAAATTTCTACAGCTACTAACAGTGTCTGTCTGTCTGGGCTGGGTTATGCTCTTAAAGAAGATAAACTACAAGCGGTGTGTGTAAACCATAATTATGTTCTTATTCAAAATAAGCCAATTAGCAATTAATTACTTAAAACAGTTAAATTTTAGAAAGCGTAGTATCTACTTTAACTTTGCTTTTAACCATCATATGTAGAAATCGTTATTTAAATACGAAATCTACGAATTCTACGAGGACTTAGCAATCCACTAGGCTAGACACAGGAATGCAAATTGTAGAATCGAATGAAATTACTTTCGAAATGAAGCAATATTTAACCCTATTTCTAATTAGTTTCTGGTAGTTATTATATCTTAAAGAATTTTAAGTTACAATTAATTTTGTACAATTTATGTAATTAAAAAATAACACTTAAGAATTTCTTACTAATAGATCTGATATAAATAGATCTGTCGTAACCTGTGGGGTGTTAGGTAAACGACACGTTAGACGCTACTCTTTGAGTGTTTAATTCTAACCCAGTTATAGGAATGCAGGTAACAGTTGGATATCCTAAGGTCTGCCAGTTGAAGTACTACCTACCCATACTGATATGTGTTTAGTTCTTCATATTTATACATTTCAAAACATTGGTAGATTAGTATTAATAGTAAATTATATATTACTACGAATACCATAACTTCTGCCTTACTACAAAGAATAAATTACACAATCCATTGTCCAATTAAATTAAACACCTATACACGAGTAAAGAATTTAAGTTAACCTTTTTGCAGTCGTAGAATACTTCTTTTTCGTTTTTTAATCGGATATGTATTTTACGTTTGTTGTAATGTATAATAATATTTTTAAATTGTATCTTGTGGAACGAATAGGTAAAACTACATTTTGTATTTTATTTTTAAGTTGTCATCGAAATTGTATAGGCAAAGGAGCAAAAGGTACTCATTTAGTGTGGCGTTCGATTTTCCTTGTGATACCTAATATTTATAAATTAATAATGGTATTATTATAGTATTGGATTTACCCTCTGCAAATATGTTTCGTTATCAACATCACCCGATACAGGATATCCGCTCACGCCACACTGAGGTTCTTTTACACTATGTTACTACCGAAAATAGGAATTTATAAAATTAATTAATACCTACTATAAAATCTGTAATCTATACTTCTATACTAATATTATGAAGCTGAAGAGTTTGTTTGTTTGTTTGTTTCGTTGAACGCGCTAATCTCAGGAACTACTGATATAAATCAATTATTTTTTGAGGTTTCGTGTCGTATTGAGCTCATAGGATACTTTTCAATAAATTTTGTGATGCACAAAACGCCGTACACCTTTTATTACATTCCTTATACTAATCTTACTTCTTACCGGTATTATAAACGCGAAAGTTTATAAGAATATGTGGATGTAGGTTTGTACTCATTTACGCAAAATCTACTGAATGGATTTTGATAACTTTATCATAAAATAGCTTACACATCAAAGTAACACTATATAGGCTACTACTACTTCTTATTTCGGGAACAAGTTCCTGTGAAAAGTTCTCCACGCGGGCGGAGCCGCGGGCGTCAACTAGTTATAAATAATGAAACACATAGTTAAATCGAAAAACCCGAAGAACTGCAAATAGAACTAATTTGCAGAGGTTTCGCACTAAATACATACTTATTAGGACTTCGATCTTGAGGTTCCGGTTGGTTTCGTGCAACGAATCTTCTTTCGTCTACAGTTATGAAGTTAAGTTTTTCAATCTGATTTACGGAACCCTTTAAGCTATAAACACTTGAACGTAAATATTATAAAAGCTGGGGGGCTCAAATGTATAACAGGAGCTCAACAATAGGGACATTGTTATAAAAGGAATGATTTGTTGAAGTGTCAACTCCAAATGATACGAGATTTTTTTATTCTCATCTCTGTCGCTCAATATTGAAACGGCTACAGGGGGTCAAGTCTGCTACTTCAATCGTGTCGAAATAAAATCGTAATCGCCGATTAATAGATAGCCTGTACAATTTTGACAGATTTTCGTAGTCTACTATTACAATCGTACTCTAATAGACAGCGCCAGTGGCCGCTAGTCAGTTGCATTTTTGACAGTCTACTAACATTTTCACGGTTAAAACAGCGATTCTGGTTCTATTCTACGGCTTGTCAATAGTAGACTCGGCCCCCAGTTTGTTTACTGGCCGATAGTTCTCGATCATAAATAAGTCTAGAGAGCGTAGATGAATTCTCTGATAAAATATGGTTGATCACATCTTTAGACGTTTCTAAATATGAAATAAATGAGTACCAGTAGTTTCTTTTAAACTATCATTCAAGTCGTAATGTCGAGAATGACCGCCCAAGTAGATGCCCAGTCCTTCTTACCTACTCTACGGTCAGTTCTGGATAAATTGAAAATTTTACCACTTTTACTATGTTAATATGACTTGTATTATGTTATGGTAATTAGACGCTATCGTTCGGTTAGTTTCTATATTTTTTCTATATTCGGTTAGTTTAATATTCCTAAGTATTATTATTTAGAGTCCGAAGTCGTTTTTTATCATTGCCATTTAGGTCAATAACCTTATCACATGGGTTGAACCAAAAATTTGCCAGTTACCTTACTTGCTTATTTATTTACTTTTATCAAACCAATATCGTGTTCTGCGAACCACACCCAGCATGTGATGGTTTACCTACATTTATTTACAACATCTTTGGTATAATCACATACACACTTATATAAGTTATCGTTCAGTTAAAATATTGGGGCGACGACGAACTCGACATGAAGACACGTAATAGGTACCTTGTTTAGCGAATGCAAGGTTACTCACCTTTTAAAGGCTTCTAAAAATATTCTGCCTGTCAAATATCCGTGTTTTTATTTTTAACCCGCGGTTTTGATTATCAACGCCATTATAATGACTTTGCCTGATATATTCCTTTAGACGTCCGGAGTCTGATGGCCACTGAGAGTTAGTAAAGTTTAGAATAATCGTCAAGGTGACACCCTTGAGAGACGATTTTTTAAAGCCCGCTTATAGAACTTGTAAGAGGTACAAACGTGGGTCCGAACACAACTGGAAAGGTCAGGTCTTTATTAGTTTTGGTGCATTACCTGGAAATTTTAAACTCTTGCACTACCATTTTAAAATTAGTACTGGATTATAAGAAAGTTAAATGTCATATACTCGTACATATACATTAAAGTAATATTAGTTATTAGTTGCACCCCTGTGGTGAAGTTGTCCGTTCCCGTTTCCCATAGGAACCTATTCCCGGCAATAAAAAATAGCCAATGTGTTATTCTGATGTGTAAGCTATATTATTGTAAAGTTTAAAAATCCATTAAGTAGTTTTTGCGTGAATGAGTAACAAACCTACATCCATCCATTACGTACCACAAACTTTCACGTTTATAACATTCGTAGGACTAGCGTAGTACATTATAGCTCAATGATCTCATATTGGATAATTTTGTATTCATTATAACATATTAAAGCTCAAATTGACTATCCTGAATGTGAGTGAATAGTATGCCTCTGCATAGTCCTTCGAGGATGAAGACGGGATGTAGATACGTAACGTTAAAACCAACTTTACATGACTAAACCGTCAATATCTAATTGGTCATTTTGTTTTTTTAGGTGTTCTGGGAGATGTGCAATCTGAGTTCAAAATCGGCGATGACCTCGCCGGTCTGCTGCAGACGGTGTTCATCGTCGCTTACATGGTGTTTGCACCTCTGTTCGGGTACCTCGGAGACAGATACTCGAGGCGTGCCATCATGGCGGGTGGAGTGGCTCTCTGGGCTATCACCACTTTCGCTGGCTCCTTCGTAACTGTACGTATAACTACATACTTATGCATTTGACTGCCTCTGTGGCGCGGTGGGAGTGCATCCGACTGCTACGCAAGAGGTCATGGGTTCGATTCCCACTCAGGATAAAACTTTGTGTGATGAGCACAATGGTTTATTTTGTGTCTGGGTGTTATTTATCTGTATGTATTTAGAAATATATAAGTATGTTTATCAGTTATCTGGTTACCATAGTACAAGCTCTGCTTAGTGTGGAATCAGATTGCGTTGTGTGAGTTGTTCCAACAATATTTATTTATTTATTTATCTTTAACTAAAATCATAACGAACTAGCATCGTTTTCATACAATAGTTTGTAATGCATTTTCAGTTCTTACTAGAAAATGCGGAGTTGTTACACCATTGATTTCTATCTATCGATTTCTATTTACTCTTGTTACCTGCTTCTTTACGCAATGGCCACATCTCAAACGGTTCAAAATGTCGTACATTAAAGCGTACTTACAATACAGCGTACTCTCAGTTAACAACGAAGCGTTATTCGTTGTTAACACCGTTCTCAAAATACACTTTAAACAAAATCAGTCTCAAAATACATTGACGTTATGGAAACGAGTTATTCTAGGAATTTACGAGAGTAGACATTTTTCCAAAACCACATTTTAAGGGATAGATTAATTGCAGCATTTTCCAATGTTAAACTTTAAGCTGACACATGTGTTATTGGCGCCCTTAATGAAGTTGAGAGGCCGAAAAGCCTTTTTCTGCCAACAATACAACTGTGTTGTAGTGTCGAAAGTTATCTTTTTGCTCAAATGAAGAATTACCTCCTCTTACTTGTGCTTATTTATATAATTAAACGAGAGATGACGGAACCCTTGACTCCCGTTCTGGCTATCACCAATAATAGCATAACTATGCACCAGGTACCTACTGTTCCGCGTTGGTAACTAAAATAAAAAAAGTGTACTATCTAGTTTTATGTAAATCTAAAAGCAGAAACTGACTAACTCATCGATCAACGCTCATCTGAAACCTTCTACAAATATAAAAATTGAAACAAATATTCGTTAAGTGATTTAGGTGTGCATTAGGAAATAAATTTGAAAATTCAACCCCTGGGGTGTAAAGAGGTGGCAAAGTTTGTTTGGAGTTACGTGTAGTCTTGGTTTGATCAACTTTCTAAGCCACAGGGGCGGGGCCACGGGCATTACTTAATATTTGTACGTATATAAATAGATAATAGATTATTATTATACATATATTGTGGTAATGAAATATAAGTAAAATTTGTCAATTAGTTTGTCTTCATTCTAGAACTACGCGATGTTTGCGGTATTCCGCGGCATGGTGGGTATCGGGGAGGCGTCATATTCCACGATCGCACCGACTATTATCAGCGATTTGTTCGTTGGCAATGTGCGCTCCAAAATGTTGGCGATATTCTACTTCGCTATACCAGTGGGCAGGTAAAGTTTTATTGCCTTTGTACATTCTTTTTCTTCGTAGTGTAGATATTTCTAATTGCTTCCAAACTGATATGGAGACTAGCGTCCACTTTTATTTATATTACTTGGAGCAGCAATCTTGGCTTTTTTTTATCTATTACGCTTTTACTTCCACCCCGAAGGGGTGGAAAAGGCATATTATATTTATGGGCGGCTTGAAAAATTTCAACAGCAGGTAGCCACAACCTGCGTCTGTCTATTTTAACGCGGCAATGAGCTCACCACCCATTACGTGGTACAGGAATACACATGGTGAAAAGTGGGCATATAATATGCCTCTGCCACCCCTTCGGGGATAAGGCATGATAGATAATAAGAAAAAAAACTTCAATGCTAGTACTAACTTTGATGACTACTTTGAACTTTACTCAGTAGAACTAGTACAAATAACTAAAACAGGTTTTTGTTTTCTATTACAGCGGCCTTGGTTACATAATTGGATCTGTGGCTGGTTCTATAGCTGGCGATTGGCGCTATGGTCTTCGTGTGACGCCATTTATGGGTGCAATCGCTGTCGGGCTCATTTTATGGGTCTTGCAGGACCCACCTCGAGGCATGGCCGAAGATAGTCACATAGAAGCGACTTCGTATCGAGATGACATCCGATCTCTTCTTAGAAAGTAAGTATTATTACTTTTTTTTTATTTTAGTTTGCCAAAAGGACGCTACCCGCCTAATGGAAAGTCATGACGACATATAGCGAATTGTCATCTTAGGCCAATCTCACAGTCCACAATAATATTGACAGTGGCCCTCGAGTTAGCGGCCCAATGATATAAGCTCACTCTCAGCTTGAAGAGCCCAAGGTTTAAGAAAACGGTAGGAAAATACGTGCGGTGGCCGAGCGTTTTCAAGTTCTATGGTTCGACAAAGAAACGATTTTTTAATCCCTTAGTTCTGGCGGAAATTCTATCCGCTATAGCTTTATCGGAATCGAAAAGGAACAGGTGAGATTAGGTGGATGATATCTTCAGAGCACTCACCTAATTATTTAACGTGTACTCTCAAGGCTCCTTTATATATAATCTACTTACTGAAAGGTGATCATATTGTGATCATAGTAGCTTATGAACGTACTTCGTACGAACCAGAGATGACACTCGTGTAACCAGGTTCTATTATTTAAAAGCCGGTTTTCAAAGGCCAAGTAAGTGACCAGCCGTCGGTCAGTGAAGAATAATGCAAAGATCTTCTCCCTGCAAATACGTACGCAATGGCCCGAAATTTAGAGCGGCTCTTCCCTACTACTTTCATAGGAAGAATATAAATTTAGATACTTGCAGCACTGTGCTTAGTAATGTACGTCAAATCAACCTTTCCTGCTCACCGAATTTAATATATGTATGTATAATTTAAAAAATATAAATAAAATTTAATATATAAAACGTATTTAACATTTTATTCTACACAACTATAATTATGTGTACATAAAGGTAATACAGCATAATTAAAAACAAATTTTACTCACGCGCTTGTTATCTATAATCATCTTTCAGAAATAAAATACTATTAAATGGTAAAAGAAAATTATAATTAACTGACCATTTTACACATGCATCAAGGACAGCTTGTATTATGTAATAGTCTTATAATACGCCAAATCTTGTATAAAATAATCAAAGCATTTGAAGAGTTCTGGTGGACTTAATACAGCCATCATAGAACTGTTAGATTAGTGCTACAAATGAAGGGTGAGACCCTGAACAAGAAATGAATGTCACTTGCGCACTACTTGAGACGGACTCTGTATATTTTGTACAAACTTTTACGCGTTCGGTTAGAGTAATTGAAAATAAAAACCACGTATACGATTTATAGCGCTAACACATGTTCGGATTTGGTATGACAGACCACGATCGACCAAATCTGTTCTCGCAACAGATGACCGGATCAGACCGCACTGGACAGCAGACGACCGGACAGGGTGTCCAGATTGGGGCTGTTTCCTTTTCTGGAGTAAATTAAAAAAAAAAGGTGAACTTTTGGGAAATGAAAAGTAAATAATAAGGTATATACTTTTATATGCATTTAGTGAAAAGTGTTGTTCTTTAGAAAGGGTTGTATCAAGAAGCTATTATATAAATTGCGATTTGGCAAATGATATAAATTTAATTCTAGTAAATACAGTCACGTGTTGATAAACGAGAAGTTGTATTGATTCAAGAATCTTAAGCATGAATCCAACTGGGATCAAACATTGTCCAACCAGACAACTATATAAACATGTCTATTTTATTTATTATCGTGATTGACTATTCCGACAACGCAAAACTTAACCCATTACGGCTTTGGCTTATGGATATTTGGGACTCACAATTTTGACGACTACAACTTTTCTTATTACTAGGGGAATTCTTGTTTAGCACAAAATCCTCCATTGGAGAAAAACACAATCCGGCTTTCCCGGATTGCGTTTTTCTAGCATATTCTGTCATGAATAACATCACCTATGTGATCAAGAAATCCAACCTATCAACTTTAAACCGCCGTTATGTTCGATATAGGTTGTATTGTAGGAGCATAACGGAAATATAAGTTGTATTTGTTGGTTGGTGCCAGTGCCAACTCGTCTAACTAGCAGAACAAACACCCTCCCAAAACGATTGGGAGAGACCCACCGATATCCCGATACCATACGATTGGGTAAAACCGCGAAGCATACGCAGCCTATCAAGAATTCAAAAGAATTTGTGATTAATTGCATTTAAAGTTGCATTCAAAACCTCTTTATCAGTCTGTGGTCTTTAGATTGGCTGCTACCGTGCTTTGCTTCTTTTAATCGGGGTTGTTAAAAGTATTATGACCTCACAAGCTATCAGAGTGGGGTCACTGTACACTACCTATCTGTTAAATTATTCTACATATAATAATATTTACTGGAAATTTTATCATAATATTTACTGGACTGCCTGGGTGGCGTGTGATAGTGTATGCGACTGCCGCGCTAAGGTCTTCGACTCGAATCCCGGGTTGGATCAGAATACGAGTATATTTGTTTAATCCACAATGTTGATATCGGAGTTTAGATGTTTTCTATGTAAAATAAAAAATATTTAAGTACTAGTTGACGCCCTCGACTCTGCACGCGTGGGGAAGTTTTCCGTTCCCGTTTTCCACAGGAACTTGTTCCCGGGATAAAAAGTAGCCTATGTGTTATTCTGATGTGTAAGCTTCATTAGTAAAGTTTCATTAAAATCCATTCAGTAGATTTTGCGTGAAAGAGTAACAAACATCCATTCTTACAAACTTTCGCATTTATAATATTAGTAGGATGTATATCAGTTTTATCCAATGAATAAACGTCTCACAATATTTATTTGATTGTTTACAGTCCGTCGTTCATCCTCTCTACGGTCGCGTTCACTTGCGTGGCATTCGTCACTGGGGCCTTGGCATGGTGGGGGCCGCAGTTCATCCACTTAGGCCTCTCAATGCAACCCGATATGGATATTTCGATTGAAAGGTATATTTCTTAAATGTAAATAAATAGCGATTGGTAGATAGCTCTAAAACAATTCAGAATGCAGCCTTCCATAGATTCTGAAGAAGAATGAATGAAGATGAGAAGAAGTTCTGGCTAGACGTACAGTGAGCAAAGGATATAAGTAAACAGACAGGTTTTCCTTATATCCTTTGCTATATAAATTATATTTAATAACTTTTCATAAAAATAATCAGGATTTTCTAAAAAAAAAAGAAAACTCTCGTTGTAAGGATGGCGCCGTGTACTTATATCTTTTGCCCACTGTACAAGTATGCGAATGGCCTTAATAAGAAAGAAAAGTCGACCTTGTCTAAATTGACGGTAGCCTGGGATGTTAGTGAACTTAGCAGAACATTGTCCAGCAGATCAAAAAAAAATGAGAGTTCTGCTCGCATGCAGTAGAGTTCTACAGTTCCTGATACTTTTTAGAAATAGTTCTAGCATTTTTACGAAAAAAAAGACAGTTGAAAAAATGCTCTGCCAACTTCCGTAACAGATCACTTAGCAGATCATTGTCCAGCAGATCAAAAATAAATGCGAGTTCTTATCGCATGCAGCTGAGTTCTACAGTTCCTGATACATTTTAGAAGTAGTTCTAGCGTTTTTACCAAAAAAAAGGCAATTGACAAAATGATCTCCCAACTTTCTGTAGCAAATAATATTGCAGCAAATCAAAAATTCGAGTGAGTTCTTCTCACATGCGAATGATATCTCCAGTTCCAGATACTTCAAAGGAATAGTTTTAATAGTTTTCAAGTTCAGAAGACAGCAGATTCTTCGTTTCAAATTTAAATAAACGGTCAGAACTCTTTCTTACAGAGCACGTTGGAACTGCCGAAAAATAGAAAATTACCATTTTCCTCGTTTCAAAAACATAGGACTAGCTAGAACTCTTTGGTATTATATAGATCCGAATAGAAACTTTAATCTAGGATACAATTCAAGTCCAGAACTCTTTCAAAAATACCAGCAGAGCACGTTGGAACGGCCAAATAGTAGAAAATTACCAATTTCCTCGTTTCAAAATTATAGGAGAAGCCAGAACTCTTTGGTATCTTATAGATCCATATCGAAACTGTTATCTAGGATACAATTTGAGTACAGAACTCTTTTGAAAATACCAGCAGAGCACGTTAGAACGGACGAAAAGTAGAATATTACCATTTTTTTCGTTTTGAAATAATATGAAATGCCAGAACTCTTTCGTATTTTACAGATCCATATACGAACAGTATCCAAAGACCTAATTCAAGTCCAGAACTTTTTGTAAAATGCCAGCAGAGCACGTTGGAACGGCTGAATAGTAGAAAATTACCAATTTCCTCGTTTCAAAATTATAGGAGAAGCCGGAACTCTTTAATATCTTATAGATCCATATCGAAACTGTTATCTAGGATACAATTTAAGTCCAGAACTCTTTTGAAAATACCAGCAGAGCACGTTAGAACAGACAAAAAGTAGAATATTACCATTTTTTTCGTTTTGAAATAATATGAAATGCCAGAACTCTTTTGTATTTTACAGATCCATATACAAACAGTATCCAAAGACCTAATTTAAGTCCAGAACTCTTTGTAAAATGCCAGCAGAGCACGTTAGAACGGACAAAAAGTAGAATATTACCATTTTTTTCGTTTTAAAATAATATGAAATGCCAGATCTCTTTCGTATTTTACAGATCTATATACGAACAGTATCCAAAGACCTAATTCAAGTCCAGAACTCTTTGTAAAATGCCAGCAGAGCACGTTGGAACGGCCGAATGGTAGAAAATTACCAATTTCCTCGTTTCAAAATTATAGGAGAAGCCAGAACTCTTTGGTATCTTATAGATCCATATCGAAACAGTTATCTAGGATACAATTTGAGTCAAGAACTCTTTTGAAAATACCAGCAGAGCACGTTGGAACGGCCAAATAGTAGAAAATTACCAATTTCCTCGTTTCAAAATTATAGGAGAAGCCAGAACTCTTTGGTATCTTATAGATCCATATCGAAACTATTATCTAGGATACAATTTGAGTCCAGAACTCTTTGTAAAATGCCAGCAGAGTACGTTGGAACTGCCGAAAAATAGAAAATTACCATTTTCCTCGTTTCAAAAACATAGGACTAGTCAGAACTCTTTGGTATTATATAGATACGTATAGAAACTTTAATCTAGGATACAATTCAAGTCCAAAACTCTTTCAAAAATACCAGCAGAGCACGTTGGAACGGTCAAATAGTAGAAAATTACCAATTTCCTAGTTTCAAAATTATAGGAGAAGCCAGAACTCTTTAGTATCTTATAGACCTATATCGAAGCTGTTATCTAGGATACAATTTGAGTCCAGAACTCTTTCAAAAATACCAGCAGAGCACGTTGGAACGGCGAAATAATAGAAAATTACCAATTTCCTCGTTTCAAAATTATAGGAGAAGCCAGAACTCTTTGGTATCTTATAGATCCATATCGAAACTGTTATCTAGGATACATTTTGAGTACAGAACTCTTTTGAAAATACCAGCAGAGCACGTTAGAACGGACGAAAAGTAGAATATTACCATTTTTTTCGTTTTGAAATAATATGAAATGCCAGAACTCTTTCGTATTTTACAGATCCATATACGAACAGTATCCAAAGACCTAATTCAAGTCCAGAACTTTTTGTAAAATGCCAGCAGAGCACGTTGGAACGGCTGAATAGTAGAAAATTACCAATTTCCTCGTTTCAAAATTATAGGAGAAGCCGGAACTCTTTAATATCTTATAGATCCATATCGAAACTGTTATCTAGGATACAATTTGAGTCCAGCACTCTTTTGAAAATACCAGCAGAGCACGTTAGAACAGACAAAAAGTAGAATATTACCATTTTTTTCGTTTTGAAATAATATGAAATGCCAAAACCTTTTTTGTATTTTACAGATCCATATACGAACAGTATCCAAAGACCTAATTTAAGTCCAGAACTCTTTGTAAAATGCCAGCAGAGCACGTTAGAACGGACGAAAAGTAGAATATTACCATTTTTTTCGTTTTGAAATAATATGAAATGCCAGAACTCTTTCGTATTTTACAGATCCATATACGAACAGTATCCAAAGACCTAATTCAAGTCCAGAACTCTTTGTAAAATGCCAGCAGAGCACGTTGGAACGGCCGAATGGTAGAAAATTACCAATTTCCTCGTTTCAAAATTATAGGAGAAGCTAGAACTCTTTGGTATCTTATAGATCCATATCGAAACTGTTATCTAGGATACAATTTGAGTCAAGAACTCTTTTAAAAATACCAGCAGAGCACGTTAGAACGGACAAAAAGTAGAAAATTACCATTTTTATCGTATTTAATTAATATGAAATGCCAGAACTCTTTCGAATTTTACAGATCCTAATACGAACAGTATCCAAAGACCTCATTTAAGTCCAGAACTCTTTGTAAAATGCCAGCAGAGCACGTTGGAACTGCCGAAAAATAGAATATTACCATTTTCCTCGTTTCAAAAAATTAGAACTAGTCAGAACTCTTTGGTATTATATAGATCCGTATAGAAACTTTAATCTAGGATACAATTCAAGTCCAGAAATCTTTCAAAAATACCAGCAGAGCACGTTGAAACGGCCAAATAGTAGAAAATTACCAATTTCCTCGTTTCAAAATTATAGGAGAAGCCAGAACTCTTTGGTATCTTATAGATCCATATCGAAACTGTTATCTAGGATACAATTTGAGTCCAGAACTCTTTGTAAAATGCCAGCAGAGCACGTTGGAACTGCCGAAAAATAGAAAATTACCATTTTCCTCATTACAAAAACATAGGACTAGTCAGAACTCTTTTGTATTATATAGATCCGTATAGAAACTTTAATCTAGGATACAATGCAAGTCCAGAACTCTTTCAAAAATACCAGCAGAGCACGTTGGAACGGCCAATTAGTAGAAAATTACCAATTTCCTCGTTTCAAAATTATAGGAGAAGCCAGAACTCTTTGGTATCTTATAGATCCATATCGAAACTGTTATCAAGGATACAATTTAAGTCCAGAACTCTTTGTAAAATGCCAGCAGAGCACGTTGGAACTGCCGAAAAATAGAAAATTACCATTTTCCTCGTTTCAAAAACATAGGACTAGTCAGAACTCTTTAGTATTATATAGATCCGTATAGAAACTTTAATCTAGAATACAATTCAAGTCCAAAACTCTTTCAAAAATACCAGCAGAGCACGTTGGAACGGCCAAATAGTAGAAAATTACCAATTTCCTAGTTTCAAAATCATAGGAGAAGCCAGAACTCTTTAGTATCTTATAGATCTATATCGAAGCTGTTATCTAGGATACAATTTGAGTCCAGAACTCTTTCAAAAATACCAGCAGAGCACGTTGGAACGGCGAAATAGTAGAAAATTACCAATTTCCTCGTTTCAAAATTATAGGAGAAGCCAGAACTCTTTGGTATCTTATAGATCCATATCGAAACTGTTATCTAGGATACAATTTGAGTACAGAACTCTTTTGAAAATACCAGCAGAGCACGTTAGAACGGACGAAAAGTAGAATATTACCATTTTTTTCGTTTTGAAATAATATGAAATGCCAGAACTCTTTCGTATTTTACAGATCCATATACGAACAGTATCCAAAGACCTAATTCAAGTCCAGAACTTTTTGTAAAATGCCAGCAGAGCACGTTGGAACGGCTGAATAGTAGAAAATTACCAATTTCCTCGTTTCAAAATTATAGGAGAAGCCGGAACTCTTTAATATCTTATAGATCCATATCGAAACTGTTATCTAGGATACAATTTGAGTCCAGCACTCTTTTGAAAATACCAGCAGAGCACGTTAGAACAGACAAAAAGTAGAATATTACCATTTTTTTCGTTTTGAAATAATATGAAATGCCAGAACTCTTTTGTATTTTACAGATCCATATACGAACAGTATCCAAAGACCTAATTTAAGTCCAGAACTCTTTGTAAAATGCCAGCAGAGCACGTTAGAACGGACAAAAAGTAGAATATTACCATTTTTTTCGTTTTGAAATAATATGAAATGCTAGAACTCTTTCGTATTTTACAGATCCATATACGAACAGTATCCAAAGACCTAATTCAAGTCCAGAACTCTTTGTAAAATGCCAGCAGAGCACGTTGGAACGGCCGAACTGTAGAAAATTACCAATTTCTTCGTTTCAAAATTATAGGAGAAGCTAGAACTCTTTGGTATCTTATAGATCCATATCGAAACTGTTATCTAGGATACAATTTGAGTCAAGAACTCTTTTAAAAATACCAGCAGAGCACGTTGGAACGGCCAAATAGTAGAAAATTACCAATTTCCTCGTTTCAAAATTATAGGAGAAGCCAGAACTCTTTGGTATCTTATAGATCCATATCGAAACTGTTATCTAGGATACAATTTGAGTCCAGAACTCTTTGTAAAATGCCAGCAGAGCACGTTGGGACTGCCGAAAAATAGAAAATTACCATTTTCCTCGTTTCAAAAACATAGGACTAGTCAGAACTCTTTGGTATTATATAGATCCGTATAGAAACTTTAATCTAGGATACAATTCAAGTCCAAAACTCTTTCAAAAATACCAGCAGAGCACGTTGGAACGGCCAAATAGTAGAAAATTACCAATTTCCTAGTTTCAAAATTATAGGAGAAGCCAGAACTCTTTAGTATCTTATAGATCCATATCGAAACTGTTATCTAGGATACAATTTGAGTACAGAACTCTTTCAAAAATACCAGCAGAGCACGTTGGAACGGCGAAATAGTAGAAAATTACCAATTTCCTCGTTTCAAAATTATAGGAGAAGCCAGAACTCTTTGGTATCTTATAGATCCATATCGAAACTATTATCTAGGATACAATTTGAGCACAGAACTCTTTTGAAAATACCAGCAGAGCACGTTTGAACGGACGAAAATTAGAATATTACCATTTTTTTCGTTTTGAAATAATATGAAATGCCAGAACTCTTTCGTATTTTACAGATCCATATACGAACAGTATCCAAAGACCTAATTCAAGTCCAGAACTTTTTGTAAAATGCCAGCAGAGCACGTTGGAACGGACAAAAAGTAGAATATTACCATTTTTTTCGTTTTGAAATAATATGAAATGCCAGAACTCTTTCGAATTTTACAGATCCATATCAAAACTGTTATCTAGGATACAATTTGAGTCCAGAACTCTTTTGAAAATACAGCAGAGCACGTTAGAACGGACAAAAAGTAGAATATTACCATTTTTTTCGTTTTGAAATAATATGAAATGCCAGAACTCTTTCGTATTTTACAGATCCATATACGAACAGTATCCAAAGACCTAATTTAAGTCCAGAACTCTTTTGAAAATACCAGCAGAGCAAGTTAGAACGGACAAAAATTAGAAAATTACCATTTTTATCGTTTTTAATTAATATGAAATGCCAGAACTCTGTCGAATTTTACAGATATTAATACAAACAGTATCCATAGACCTAATTCAAGTCCAGAACTCTTTGTAAATTGCCAGCAGAGCACGTTGGAACTGCCGAAAAATAGAAAATTACCATTTTCCTCGTTTCAAAAACATAGAACTAGTCAGAACTCTTTGGTATTATATAGATCCGTATAGAAACTTTAATCTAGAATACAATTCAAGTCCAAAACTCTTTCAAAAATACCAGCAGAGCACGTTGGAACGGTCAAATAGTAGAAAATTACCAATTTCCTAGTTTCAAAATCATAGGAGAAGCCAGAACTCTTTAGTATCTTATAGATCTATATCGAAGCTGTTATCTAGTATACAATTTGAGTCCAGAACTCTTTCAAAAATACCAGCAGAGCACGTTGGAACGGCGAAATAGTAGAAAATTACCAATTTCCTCGTTTCAAAATTATAGGAGAAGCCAGAACTCTTTGGTATCTTATAGATCCATATCGAAACTGTTATCTAGGATACAATTTGAGTACAGAACTCTTTTGAAAATACCAGCAGAGCACGTTAGAACGGACGAAAAGTAGAATATTACCATTTTTTTCGTTTTGAAATAATATGAAATGCCAGAACTCTTTCGTATTTTACAGATCCATATACGAACAGTATCCAAAGACCTAATTTAAGTCCAGAACTCTTTGTAAAATGCCAGCAGAGCACGTTAGAACGGACAAAAAGTAGAATATTACCATTTTTTTCGTTTTGAAATAATATGAAATGCTAGAACTCTTTCGTATTTTACAGATCCATATACGAACAGTATCCAAAGACCTAATTCAAGTCCAGAACTCTTTGTAAAATGCCAGCAGAGCACGTTGGAACGGCCGAATGGTAGAAAATTACCAATTTCTTCGTTTCAAAATTATAGGAGAAGCTAGAACTCTTTGGTATCTTATAGATCCATATCGAAACTGTTATCTAGGATACAATTTGAGTCAAGAACTCTTTTAAAAATACCAGCAGAGCACGTTGGAACGGCCAAATAGTAGAAAATTACCAATTTCCTCGTTTCAAAATTATAGGAGAAGCCAGAACTCTTTGGTATCTTATAGATCCATATCGAAACTGTTATCTAGGATACAATTTGAGTCCAGAACTCTTTGTAAAATGCCAGCAGAGCACGTTGGAACTGCCGAAAAATAGAAAATTACCATTTTCCTCGTTTCAAAAACATAGGACTAGTCAGAACTCTTTGGTATTATATAGATCCGTATAGAAACTTTAATCTAGGATACAATTCAAGTCCAAAACTCTTTCAAAAATACCAGCAGAGCACGTTGGAACGGCCAAATAGTAGAAAATTACCAATTTCCTAGTTTCAAAATTATAGGAGAAGCCAGAACTCTTTAGTATCTTATAGATCCATATCGAAACTGTTATCTAGGATACAATTTGAGTACAGAACTCTTTCAAAAATACCAGCAGAGCACGTTGGAACGGCGAAATAGTAGAAAATTACCAATTTCCTCGTTTCTAAATTATAGGAGAAGCCAGAACTCTTTGGTATCTTATAGATCCATATCGAAACTATTATCTAGGATACAATTTGAGCACAGAACTCTTTTGAAAATACCAGCAGAGCACGTTTGAACGGACGAAAATTAGAATATTACCATTTTTTTCGTTTTGAAATAATATGAAATGCCAGAACTCTTTCGTATTTTACAGATCCATATACGAACAGTATCCAAAGACCTAATTCAAGTCCAGAACTTTTTGTAAAATGCCAGCAGAGCACGTTGGAACGGACAAAAAGTAGAATATTACCATTTTTTTCGTTTTGAAATAATATGAAATGCCAGAACTCTTTCGAATTTTACAGATCCATATCAAAACTGTTATCTAGGATACAATTTGAGTCCAGAACTCTTTTGAAAATACAGCAGAGCACGTTAGAACGGACAAAAAGTAGAATATTACCATTTTTTTCGTTTTGAAATAATATGAAATGCCAGAACTCTTTCGTATTTTACAGATCCATATACGAACAGTATCCAAAGACCTAATTTAAGTCCAGAACTCTTTTGAAAATACCAGCAGAGCAAGTTAGAACGGACAAAAATTAGAAAATTACCATTTTTATCGTTTTTAATTAATATGAAATGCCAGAACTCTGTCGAATTTTACAGATATTAATACAAACAGTATCCATAGACCTAATTCAAGTCCAGAACTCTTTGTAAATTGCCAGCAGAGCACGTTGGAACTGCCGAAAAATAGAAAATTACCATTTTCCTCGTTTCAAAAACATAGAACTAGTCAGAACTCTTTGGTATTATATAGATCCGTATAGAAACTTTAATCTAGAATACAATTCAAGTCCAAAACTCTTTCAAAAATACCAGCAGAGCACGTTGGAACGGTCAAATAGTAGAAAATTACCAATTTCCTAGTTTCAAAATCATAGGAGAAGCCAGAACTCTTTAGTATCTTATAGATCTATATCGAAGCTGTTATCTAGTATACAATTTGAGTCCAGAACTCTTTCAAAAATACCAGCAGAGCACGTTGGAACGGCGAAATAGTAGAAAATTACCAATTTCCTCGTTTCAAAATTATAGGAGAAGCCAGAACTCTTTGGTATCTTATAGATCCATATCGAAACTGTTATCTAGGATACAATTTGAGTACAGAACTCTTTTGAAAATACCAGCAGAGCACGTTAGAACGGACGAAAAGTAGAATATTACCATTTTTTTCGTTTTGAAATAATATGAAATGCCAGAACTCTTTCGTATTTTACAGATCCATATACGAACAGTATCCAAAGACCTAATTCAAGTCCAGAACTTTTTGTAAAATGCCAGCAGAGCACGTTGGAACGGCTGAATAGTAGAAAATTACCAATTTCCTCGTTTCAAAATTATAGGAGAAGCCGGAACTCTTTAATATCTTATAGATCCATATCGGAACTGTTATCTAGGATACATTTTGAGTCCAGCACTCTTTTGAAAATACCAGCAGAGCACGTTAGAACAGACAAAAAGTAGAATATTACCATTTTTTTCGTTTTGAAATAATATGAAATGCCAGAACTCTTTTGTATTTTACAGATCCATATACGAACAGTATCCAAAGACCTAATTTAAGTCCAGAACTCTTTGTAAAATGCCAGCAGAGCACGTTAGAACGGACAAAAAGTAGAATATTACCATTTTTTTCGTTTTGAAATAATATGAAATGCTAGAACTCTTTCGTATTTTACAGATCCATATACGAACAGTATCCAAAGACCTAATTCAAGTCCAGAACTCTTTGTAAAATGCCAGCAGAGCACGTTGGAACGGCCGAATGGTAGAAAATTACCAATTTCTTCGTTTCAAAATTATAGGAGAAGCTAGAACTCTTTGGTATCTTATAGATCCATAATGAAACTGTTATCTAGGATACAATTTGAGTCAAGAACTCTTTTAAAAATACCAGCAGAGCACGTTGGAACGGCCAAATAGTAGAAAATTACCAATTTCCTCGTTTCAAAATTATAGGAGAAGCCAGAACTCTTTGGTATCTTATAGATCTATATCGAAACTGTTATCTAGGATACAATTTGAGTCCAGAACTCTTTGTAAAATGCCAGCAGAGCACGTTAGAACGGACAAAAAGTAGAAAATTACCATTTTTATCTTTTTTAATTAATATGAAATGCCAGAACTCTTTCGAATTTTACAGATCCTAATACGAACAGTATCCAAAGACCTCATTTAAGTCCAGAACTCTTTGTAAAATGTCAGCAGAGCACGTTAGAACGGACAAAAAGTAGAATATTACCATTTAACAGTTTTAATATGGATCTATAAGATACCAAAGAGTTCTGGCTTCTCCTATAATTTTGAAACGAGGAAATTGGTAATTTTCTACTATTTGGCCGTTCCAACGTGCTCTGCTGGTGTTTTTGAAAGAGTTCTGGACTTGAATTGTATCCTAGATAACAGCTTCGATATAGATCTATAAGATACTAAAGAGTTCTGGCTTCTCCTATGATTTTGAAACTAGGAAATTGGTAATTTTCTACTATTTGGCCGTTCCAACGTGCTCTGCTGGTATTTATGAAAGAGTTTTGGACTTGAATTGTATTCTAGATTAAAGTTTCTATACGGATCTATATAATACTAAAGAGTTCTGACTAGTCCTATGTTTTTGAAACGAGGAAAATGGTAATTTTCTATTTTTCGGCAGTTCCAACGTGCTCTGCTGGCATTTTACAAAGAGTTCTAGACTCAAATTGTATCCTAGATAACAGTTCCGATATGGATCTATAAGATACCAAAGAGTTCTGGCTTCTCCTATAATTTTGAAACGAGGAAATTGGTAATTTTCTACTATTTGGCCGTTCCAACGTGCTCTGCTGATATTTTTAAAAGAGTTCTTGACTCAAATTGTATCCTAGATAACAGTTTCGATATGGATCTATAAGATACCAAAGAGTTCTAGCTTCTCCTATAATTTTGAAACGAGGAAATTGGTAATTTTCTACCATTCGTCCGTTCCAACGTGCTCTGCTGGCATTTTACAAAGAGTTCTGGACTTGAATTAGGTCTTTGGATACTGTTCGTATATGGATCTGTAAAATACAAAAGAGTTCTGGCATTTCATATTATTTCAAAACGAAAAAAATGGTAATATTCTACTTTTTGTCTGTTCTAACGTGCTCTGCTGGTATTTTCAAAAGAGTGCTGGACTCAAATTGTATCCTAGATAACAGTTTCGATATGGATCTATAAGATATTAAAGAGTTCCGGCTTCTCCTATAATTTTGAAACGAGGAAATTGGTAATTTTCTACTATTCAGCCGTTCCAACGTGCTCTGCTGGCATTTTACAAAAAGTTCTGGACTTGAATTAGGTCTTTGGATACTGTTCGTATATGGATCTGTAAAATACGAAAGAGTTCTGGCATTTCATATTATTTCAAAACGAAAAAAATGGTAATATTCTACTTTTCGTCCGTTCTAACGTGCTCTGCTGGTATTTTCAAAAGAGTTCTGTACTCAAATTGTATCCTAGATAACAGTTTCGATATGGATCTATAAGATACCAAAGAGTTCTGGCTTCTCCTATAATTTTGAAACGAGGAAATTGGTAATTTTCTACTATTTCGCCGTTCCAACGTGCTCTGCTGGTATTTTTGAAAGAGTTCTGGACTCAAATTGTATCCTAGATAACAGCTTCGATATAGATCTATAAGATACTAAAGAGTTCTGGCTTCTCCTATGATTTTGAAACTAGGAAATTGGTAATTTTCTACTATTTGGCCGTTCCAACGTGCTCTGCTGGTATTTTTGAAAGAGTTTTGGACTTGAATTGTATTCTAGATTAAAGTTTCTATACGGATCTATACAATACTAAAGAGTTCTGACTAGTCCTATGTTTTTGAAACGAGGAAAATGGTAATTTTCTATTTTTCGGCAGTTCCAACGTGCTCTGCTGGCATTTTACAAAGAGTTCTGGACTTAAATTGTATCCTTGATAACAGTTTCGATATGGATCTATAAGATACCAAAGAGTTCTGGCTTCTCCTATAATTTTAAAACGAGGAAATTGGTAATTTTCTACTAATTGGCCGTTCCAACGTGCTCTGCTGGTATTTTTGAAAGAGCTCTGGACTTGCATTGTATCCTAGATTAAAGTTTCTATACGGATCTATATAATACAAAAGAGTTCTGACTAGTCCTATGTTTTTGTAACGAGGAAAATGGTAATTTTCTATTTTTCGGCAGTTCCAACGTGCTCTGCTGGCATTTTACAAAGAGTTCTGGACTCAAATTGTATCCTAGATAACAGTTTTGATATGAATCTATAAGATACCAAAGAGTTCTGGCTTCTCCTATAATTTTGAAACGAGGAAATTGGTATTTTTCTACTATTTGGCCGTTTCAACGTGCTCTGCTGGTATTTTTGAAAGATTTCTGGACTTGAATTGTATCCTAGATTAAAGTTTCTATACGGATCTATATAATACCAAAGAGTTCTGACTAGTTCTAATTTTTTGAAACGAGGAAAATGGTAATATTCTATTTTTCGGCAGTTCCAACGTGCTCTGCTGGCATTTTACAAAGAGTTCTGGACTTGAATTAGGTCTTTGGATACTGTTCGTATATGGATCTGTAAAATACAAAAGAGTTCTGGCATTTCATATTATTTCAAAACGAAAAAAATGGTAATATTCTACTTTTTGTCTGTTCTAACGTGCTCTGCTGGTATTTTCAAAAGAGTGCTGGACTCAAATTGTATCCTAGATAACAGTTTCGATATGGATCTATAAGATATTAAAGAGTTCCGGCTTCTCCTATAATTTTGAAACGAGGAAATTGGTAATTTTCTACTATTCAGCCGTTCCAACGTGCTCTGCTGGCATTTTACAAAAAGTTCTGGACTTGAATTAGGTCTTTGGATACTGTTCGTATATGGATCTGTAAAATACGAAAGAGTTCTGGCATTTCATATTATTTCAAAACGAAAAAAATGGTAATATTCTACTTTTCGTCCGTTCTAACGTGCTCTGCTGGTATTTTCAAAAGAGTTCTGTACTCAAATTGTATCCTAGATAACAGTTTCGATATGGATCTATAAGATACCAAAGAGTTCTGGCTTCTCCTATAATTTTGAAACGAGGAAATTGGTAATTTTCTACTATTTCGCCGTTCCAACGTGCTCTGCTGGTATTTTTGAAAGAGTTCTGGACTCAAATTGTATCCTAGATAACAGCTTCGATATAGATCTATAAGATACTAAAGAGTTCTGGCTTCTCCTATGATTTTGAAACTAGGAAATTGGTAATTTTCTACTATTTGGCCGTTCCAACGTGCTCTGCTGGTATTTTTGAAAGAGTTTTGGACTTGAATTGTATTCTAGATTAAAGTTTCTATACGGATCTATACAATACTAAAGAGTTCTGACTAGTCCTATGTTTTTGAAACGAGGAAAATGGTAATTTTCTATTTTTCGGCAGTTCCAACGTGCTCTGCTGGCATTTTACAAAGAGTTCTGGACTTAAATTGTATCCTTGATAACAGTTTCGATATGGATCTATAAGATACCAAAGAGTTCTGGCTTCTCCTATAATTTTAAAACGAGGAAATTGGTAATTTTCTACTAATTGGCCGTTCCAACGTGCTCTGCTGGTATTTTTGAAAGAGCTCTGGACTTGCATTGTATCCTAGATTAAAGTTTCTATACGGATCTATATAATACAAAAGAGTTCTGACTAGTCCTATGTTTTTGTAACGAGGAAAATGGTAATTTTCTATTTTTCGGCAGTTCCAACGTGCTCTGCTGGCATTTTACAAAGAGTTCTGGACTCAAATTGTATCCTAGATAACAGTTTTGATATGAATCTATAAGATACCAAAGAGTTCTGGCTTCTCCTATAATTTTGAAACGAGGAAATTGGTATTTTTCTACTATTTGGCCGTTTCAACGTGCTCTGCTGGTATTTTTGAAAGATTTCTGGACTTGAATTGTATCCTAGATTAAAGTTTCTATACGGATCTATATAATACCAAAGAGTTCTGACTAGTTCTAATTTTTTGAAACGAGGAAAATGGTAATATTCTATTTTTCGGCAGTTCCAACGTGCTCTGCTGGCATTTTACAAAGAGTTCTGGACTTAAATTAGGTCTTTGGATACTGTTCGTATATGGATCTGTAAAATACAAAAGAGTTCTGGCATTTCATATTATTTCAAAACGAAAAAAATGGTAATATTCTACTTTTTGTCTGTTCTAACGTGCTCTGCTGGTATTTTCAAAAGAGTGCTGGACTCAAATTGTATCCTAGATAACAGTTTCGATATGGATCTATAAGATATTAAAGAGTTCCGGCTTCTCCTATAATTTTGAAACGAGGAAATTGGTAATTTTCTACTATTCAGCCGTTCCAACGTGCTCTGCTGGCATTTTACAAAAAGTTCTGGACTTGAATTAGGTCTTTGGATACTGTTCGTATATGGATCTGTAAAATACGAAAGAGTTCTGGCATTTCATATTATTTCAAAACGAAAAAAATGGTAATATTCTACTTTTCGTCCGTTCTAACGTGCTCTGCTGGTATTTTCAAAAGAGTTCTGTACTCAAATTGTATCCTAGATAACAGTTTCGATATGGATCTATAAGATACCAAAGAGTTCTGGCTTCTCCTATAATTTTGAAACGAGGAAATTGGTAATTTTCTACTATTTCGCCGTTCCAACGTGCTCTGCTGGTATTTTTGAAAGAGTTCTGGACTCAAATTGTATCCTAGATAACAGCTTCGATATAGATCTATAAGATACTAAAGAGTTCTGGCTTCTCCTATGATTTTGAAACTAGGAAATTGGTAATTTTCTACTATTTGACCGTTCCAACGTGCTCTGCTGGTATTTTTGAAAGAGTTTTGGACTTGAATTGTATCCTAGATTAAAGTTTCTATACGTATCTATATAATACCAAAGAGTTCTGACTAGTCCTATGTTTTTGAAACGAGGAAAATGGTAATTTTCAATTTTTCGGCAGTTCCAACGTACTCTGCTGGCATTTTACAAAGAGTTCTGGACTCAAATTGTATCCTAGATAATAGTTTCGATATGGATCTATAAGATACCAAAGAGTTCTGGCTTCTCCTATAATTTTGAAACGAGGAAATTGGTAATTTTCTACTATTTGGCCGTTCCAACGTGCTCTGCTGGTATTTTCAAAAGAGTTCTTGACTCAAATTGTATCCTAGATAACTGTTTCGATATGGATCTATAAGATACCAAAGAGTTCTGGCTTCTCCTATAATTTTGAAACGAGGAAATTGGTAATTTTCTACCATTCGGCCGTTCCAACGTGCTCTGCTGGCATTTTACAAAGAGTTCTGGACTTGAATTAGGTCTTTGGATACTGTTCGTATATAGATCTGTAAAATACGAAAGAGATCTGGCATTTCATATTATTTCAAAACGAAAAAAATGGTAATATTCTACTTTTTGTCTGTTCTAACGTGCTCTGCTGGTATTTTCAAAAGAGTTCTGGACTCAAATTGTATCCTAGATAACAGTTTTGATATGGATCTATAAGATATTAAAGAGTTCCGGCTTCTCCTATAATTTTGAAACGAGGAAATTGGTAATTTTCTACTATTCAGCCGTTCCAACGTGCTCTGCTGGCATTTTACAAAAAGTTCTGGACTTGAATTAGGTCTTTGGATACTGTTCGTATATGGATCTGTAAAATACGAAAGAGTTCTGGCATTTCATATTATTTCAAAACGAAAAAAATGGTAATATTCTACTTTTCGTCCGTTCTAACGTGCTCTGCTGGTATTTTCAAAAGAGTTCTGTACTCAAATTGTATCCTAGATAACAGTTTCGATATGGATCTATAAGATACCAAAGAGTTCTGGCTTCTCCTATAATTTTGAAACGAGGAAATTGGTAATTTTCTACTATTTGGCCGTTCCAACGTGCTCTGCTGGTATTTTTGAAAGAGTTCTGGACTTGAATTGTATCCTAGATTAAAGTTTCTATTCGGATCTATATAATACCAAAGAGTTCTAGCTAGTCCTATGTTTTTGAAACGAGGAAAATGGTAATTTTCTATTTTTCGGCAGTTCCAACGTGCTCTGTAAGAAAGAGTTCTGACCGTTTATTTAAATTTGAAACGAAGAATCTGCTGTCTTCTGAACTTGAAAACTATTAAAACTATTCCTTTGAAGTATCTGGAACTGGAGATATCATTCGCATGTGAGAAGAACTCACTCGAATTTTTGATTTGCTGCAATATTATTTGCTACAGAAAGTTGGGTGATCATTTTGTCAATTGCCTTTTTTTTGGTAAAAACGCTAGAACTACTTCTAAAATGTATCAGGAACTGTAGAACTCAGCTGCATGCGATAAGAACTCGCATTTATTTTTGATCTGCTGGACAATGATCTGCTAAGTGATCTGTTACGGAAGTTGGCAGAGCATTTTTTCAACGGTCTTTTTTTTCGTAAAAACGCTAGAACTATTTCTAAAAAGTATCAGGAACTGTAGAACTCTACTGCATGCGAGCAGAACTCTCATTTTTTTTTGATCTGCTGGACAATGTTCTGCTAAGTTCACTAACATTAGCCTGGGACCAATGCTGGGGTGATGAAATAATTACATCAGTTATTATATGGTTAATTGGAAATGGAAATTGGGAAACGATATTACAATTCAAATTTCAATTTGAAATGAACTAAATACGAACGAACTGACAGATAGCTCTGCTTATTTTCGACTTTCTTACCCAAATAATACTCGAACAAAAATACTAATGGGTAGTTTAGGATTAGCTTTACCTGTTAGGGTTGCCAGGGCTTAAATATTTTCTTTCTACGCCTCGCGGTACCATATATTTCACTGTTCGCTCTGGTGGCGTGAAACTTGTGAGGGTTGCCACACGATATAATAAAAGTCATATAATATGTATGCAAACAGCTGTAGATGTACTGTACTAAGTTTGAAGGCGACAAAACTATGATTTACGATAGAATAAAAGAATAGATCATAATAATATTTAGTGGTACAATGTGGGTACAGCGTATCATACAAGTTTGGACTACTGGGCATGTTCGCTGGTGCTCTTGGCGTACCGCTCGGGTCGGCCATCGCCCAACGTCTTCGAGCGGCTGTACCCGACTGCGACCCGCTCATCTGTGGGTTCGCTCTGCTCGCCTCCGCTCCGCTCGTCTACCTCGCGCTCATCTCCGTCACGTCCTACGTCGGCCTCACATACTTCCTAATGTTCGTCGGCATGACCACGCTCAACCTGACCTGGTCCATTGTTGCCGATATTGTACTGGTGAGCGCTTTCTGTCTTTACTTAGCACCATGAAAGCGTACAAATATTAAATTGTTAATATAATATATACATAAATATTTGTTATATTATTTCTACGCTTCATGGATTTAAAGCAGAAATCGATCACTGTCTCGAATTTTCAATCGGAATATTCCAATGAGATGACACGACTTCGCTATATTTCATTAGAATTTTATATTTCTAAAATGCCGCTATTTATATAGAGAATGCTAATTATATTGTGTACGCATTTCATCACATGCGGTACTGCCATCATGCTCGGGAGCTGTCGCATAAATAGAGTATGATAATATGCCAGACGCAAGCATGAAATGCAAATATAAATCATTATGGCAGATTTTTAATTTATTGAATATGAATTATTTTTATATATTTATTTATTTTAGCATGACTAATAAATTATATACTGTCGTTGATAGACTTTAAGTAAAATATAAATATTAAATATTTTACGCAAAGCAAAATTTTGACCATTTTTAGATACTAAAAATAACTGTTATATTTTTAAATTAAATTTCCTGTCTCGAGTTTTACAGATCATTTACACAAGGTCATTTCAGCTACGCTAATTCAACAGAATAGACCCCTGTTCTGTTCTTTACAGTTAGAATTACTTATATTATGTCACTCATTGAACTAAATAAACGTCTGAATGGCTTCTTGTAAACGATCTACAACGCTCAATATACCATATTTTACTTCAAGTATATCAATCTGACTATGTTAACTGATGACAAAACCGACGAGACGTAGCATAGCATCCGATGCTTAGATACGGCCGCTCGGTGAGTACAGCGCATGTGTTGACCGTACCGATACTTTGCACGAAGGGTGTCGCTAATCTTCGGCGGGATCACGATGCTGTCGGGACTGCTGGGGGTGCCGCTGGGGTCGATTCTCGGCACCAAGCTGGTGAAGCGGTTCCCTCGCTCGCACCCCATCATCTGCGGCGCGGGTCTACTCATATCTGCGCCGGCGCTGTCTCTGGCCCTCCTGCTAGTGCACAAATATTACATCTCGACCTTCGTCCTTATATTTATTGCCGAACTCGCTTTGAATCTCAACTGGGCAATAGTAGCCGATATGTCGATGGTAAGAGACACCCTTAGGGGAACGCTCTGAATGCACGCTTGGTTTTGTACTTTTTGTACTGAACCAAACGTGTGCAGACGCGGTCCGCTGAGGTCTTTTATTTTTTTTGTTAGTAGCTTTTTAGTTCCCTAGTATGGTTTTATTTAGTTATGTGTAGTGTTTATTTGGCCTTGTTTGAATATTTTGCATGTAGCATGCCATGTGTATGAAGGTATATTTCTTTTTTATTGCTTTGAATGATGCTTGAGGCTCAGTCACCATTAGCACATATTGACGGTTCACCATTGCCTAGTTGTGATAGTAATATATTTCAGAAAATCGCGAATCTCATTGGAATATTTTTTTCTTGACGTTCGAGTAAGGTGGACCGATTTCAATTTGTGTGACAGCGCCATCTATTGATTTAGAGTTATAACGCGTTGACCTTATGTTAACAACCAGCGTAGTACATTGTGTAATTGATAGCATTGGCAATAGATGGCGCTAAAGTAAAATTTATTAGTTTTAAAATTAGTACATAGATCAATATTGTAGTGACTGATAAATATTAACCCATACCTACATACATTTTTGGTAACTACGTTAGGAATTTTAAAAACTCGTTAATGAGATAAGCATTTGAAGGTGTATTTAGACTGGTTATGGTAGGTAAAGTACATGGGTAACAGGTAGGTTGTATTGAGCAAAGGTTAATTTATTCCAATATTTGATACATTTTCATATACTATTTCTAAATTATGAATGGATTAAGAATGTATTACTAACATAGTATACTAAATATAGTATATACTTTTAGTTGGTGTTTATTATGCAAATATCTTATTAAATAATTGTAAAAAAATTAGAAATATTATACTTAGATGTAGTTTTTAACCTTACAAATCTCTATATCTTACATAAAATACAGTAACTTTTATTGCCATCATATTTATAACTGGAGAACGTGTGGTAAAGAAACAAATACGAAAACGCATATCTCATAGATTTTATAGAAATCATTAATTTTCTATGTAACTTGATTCCAAGGCAGTGAAAATCCTGCTGGGTTTTTAATATTATAAAAAAATAAATATTTTGGCGCACCTAGCACAACTTAGTATAAGCCTTTGTTGTGCTATCTAGACAATTTTAAGATTTTTAAATACACACAAAACATTCTCTGAGATGTTACCTATAATATTATATGAGCCGTCAAGTTTACAGCCAGCGTGAAGTTATTACTTCACGCTAAACAAGACAAAAGAAAAAAATAATTAATACTTTTATGTAATAAAATATCGTAGTAATTGTGAATTAAGACATTTTAGAAATAGTATACGACCAGTCTGTATGTCAATAGTTGACGCCCGCGGCTCCGCCCGCCTGATGAAGTCCCATTCCCGTTTCCTACACTTGTTCCCGAGATACAAAGTAGCCTATATGTTTATCTGATGTATAATCTATTGTGTTATTCAGATGAAGCTATATTATTGTAAAGTTTCATTAAAATCCATTCGGTAGTTTTTACGTGAAAGAGTAACAATCATCCATACTTACAAACTTTCGCGTTTATAATATTAGTAGGATTTACAATATATATTTAGGCTTAATTTACCTACTTGTCAAAAAAAATGTCAACATGGGTAGTTAACATTCCCATGAAAGCGTACAATTGTGGGTTTAATTTTTTATTATCCATATTTACCTGTTTTGTGTTAATTTAGCAAAATTGTAGAATTCTTCCATTCATTCAGTAGTTATTAAAAATTCTTGTATTTTAAGATTCGAGGATCAGTCTTATTGTTATGAATTCGTTTTAATTTTTTACTGGTTAGTATGGCACTGTTTCCAAGTCGTTCAAAATTGAAATGTAACTTTTATTGAGCATAAACGATTTTAATTGAAATTTGATTTTATAGAACAAAATAAGAAATATACTAAAAAAAAAAGAATAGTTCTTGCCCTGAGCTTTGAGTGAACATAACGAAATAGTTTAAATATTTATAAACTATCACGGTAGTATGCTCGTTATTTAAATGCTGAAATATTATTGTTTTGGGGCTCCGCGACCACGGCCGCTGCAACGCGTTCGAAACGTCAGTATAACTTTACAAACAATATTATTTCGCGTGAAGTCTCGAATTGTACCTATATAAAACACAGCATAATGATTGTTCCGTATATGGAATCCACTTCATTTACTTAGCAAGTCAGTACCAATGGAGACCAGATCCAGTGCCATGCTATAAGGTAGTTGCAGTATTCTTAACCGTTGACCATAACGTTATACTACTATTTTTTAAATTTTTGTTCTACTTACTAATTTTTTTAAATTTTCCAGTATGTTGTGATACCACCCCGGCGGTCAACAGCCGAAGCGTTACAAATTTTAATATCACACATGTTTGGGGACGCTGGAAGTCCATACTTAGTTGGAGTTGTAAGTATTATATCATTGTGAACTTACCTTTTTTTATTTAGGCTTTTCTATAATTAAAATCAACCCAGAATTCTTTTCTTGGACGCAGTTCTCTCCCAATAATTTTTGAGCGTCATTATTACAGCATGCAAGCAGGATTTAGTTTAGTTTTCTTTCTCTTGGCTATGACTTCGTCAGTCATTTCACTAGCAGGTGACGTCGATTTGTGTTCCCATTACACTCTAAATAGTTTAGCCAAATCACGGTTTTTTAGGCAACTCGATCTCTAAATATAAAGTTTAAAATAATTAAAGATTTATACTGATAATAATTTTCTCGAATGCGCTCGTGGCCCCGCGGACTCAGTGTTCTGTAAACGATCACTGAGTTACGCAACTTTCACGATGGCTGGTCCTCGCATGGGTGACCACTTTGTGGCATTTATTTTGCGAGCGTTTCCTTGCTTCGGAAGGCACGTTAAGCCGTTGGTCCCGGTTGCCAGTTACATGGCAGTCGTTAAGTCAAGTTGAAGGCCTTATGGGCGGCTTGAAAAATTTCAACAGCAGGTAGCCACATCCTGCGTCTGTCTATTTCAACATGGCAATAGGCGCACCACATGGCACAGGAATACACGTGGGCATATAATATGTATGCCTCTGCCACCCTTTTGGCGATGATAGATAAATAATAATAATTTTTCTTTTACAGATCTCAGAAAGTTTAAAGAAATCCCTTTCATGGTCGCCTTCTGAGGAGCCTAGTAAAGAGGTACAGTTCAGTTCGCTGCAGTACGCGTTATTCATGACGTGCTTCGTAGAAGTCATCGGCGGTGTGTTCTTCTTGGTGACTGCTTTCTACATAGTCAAAGACAAATTAAAAGTCGACAGAGCTATTGCAGGTTAGTAAAGCAGCTTTTACATCGACAGTATTGCTTTTTGCATCCTA
This sequence comes from Thumatha senex, assembly GCA_948477245.1. Classification (NCBI taxonomy): domain Eukaryota; kingdom Metazoa; phylum Arthropoda; class Insecta; order Lepidoptera; family Erebidae; genus Thumatha; species Thumatha senex. The sequence continues at coordinate 15,350,396 of OX419735.1, forward strand.
CTAATATTACTAACGCGAAAGTTCGTAAGAATGGATGGTTGTTACTCTTTCACGCAAATCTACTTAATGGATTTTGATGAAACTGTATAATAATATAGCTTACACATCAGAATAACACATAGGCTACTTTTTATCCCGGGAATAAATTCATGTGGGAAACGGGCATGGGAAAACTTCACCACGCCTGGCATCAACTAGTATTTCAATAATTTTGTAGCAATATTACTTAGTTTCTTGCATATTGTTATAGTTTAATAGCAATATGGTAACTTGAATGAAACTTAAATTTTAAAGCAATTATGCTTAGTTTTATTGCAATTTTCTATATTTCATCAGCACTTTTGCTTAATTTTAGAGCAATATAACACTTTTATTTCTGCGTTTTATTAAAATAATTTGATTGCTTCGTTAGTACGGATATAAACACTCCACTAGTTTAAAGTAGAATAAAGATATTCCACTTAAAGAAATTCTCACTAAATGTGTTTTTAGTTTACTTTACACCCATTTAGGCATAACCCATTAAATATACTTAGATAACATCATAAAAATCGTAAGCACAGGAGTAATGCCATGCGGGAACATTTGTGTTTCGCCGCGATATGCTCAACAATCAAGCCCGTACTTCACAAGTCCTGGGGGCCGAGTCTACTATTGACAAGCCGTAGAACAGAACCAGAATCGCTGTTTTTAGCTGTCAACATGTTAGTAGACTATCAAAAATGCTACTGACTAGCAGCCACTGTCGCGGTGTTAGTATAATTCTATCGGCCGACCGATAGAAGTATAATGGAGTACGATTGTAATAGTAGACTACGAAAAACTGACAAAATTGTACCGGTGGCTTTCTATTGAGCGACGATTTCGATACGATTGAAATAGCAGACTCGGTCCCCTGAAACCGCATACCGTAGATGTTATTCATGAAACCATAGATTAAATTCAGATTTTACATGAAAACAGTGTATTTTATGTACTTCGAGATGGAGATCAAAAGAACACTCTTTTGTCCGACGTGCCTTTTGAGAAAAGAGCTTGAGTACGTTTAGCATGTCGCGACAACACACAAATGTTCCCGCATGGCATTTCTCCTGTACGATTTCTATGTATCACATATTTTACTGAGACCATTCACATTGTTTCAGTTTCTTGGAAAGTAGTGTAGTGTTTAGGTGAGTTGCTTACAACTTACTTGCCGCAGGTTGTGATGATTGTAGCTTGAAATACATAACTGATTCTTTTTAATACTGAAGTAATTTCTCTCTTCGTACAGATGCAGATGCACAGAGAAGTGAACCATCGCACAGTACCGCACACGAAGACATACCGGACGGTCCCGAGTGAACTGTAACCTCGATACTAGATAAAATATCATGTCGACACGAAAGTGAGAAATCTAATCCAGTTACATCAGCTACATTACCAACGAATTTTATATTTAAGATGTTGATTTGATTCAAATAAGTTACCAATTATATAATAATATAGTACTAATATCTGATATATTTAATATCTATTTATATCAGACAGAGAAATGAGTGTTTGACCTATATGTCGCACTTTTAAAGATTCAGTACCTTATAATATATAAATAAATATCCTATTTTTTGAGTCAAATAAAATACAACATCTTATGCCTCTTTGTTGCAATGAGTAGTTTTTGCTGGACTGGGTACTTAGAATATGGACTTTAATAGTTCAACAGTGGAATTGAATATTCAATCAAATCGAATATCTAAAGACATCTAGTCGATATAGAACATATCTAAAGTTTAATCTTTTAAGTGTATATTTTCCTGTATGCCAATAAAAGTGTGTTATTAATTTAAAAGAATGAAATAATTCTATAACTACTTTATACATGAAAAGACCGTGCAATTGACAAATAAAATTTTAACAAATTTTTGAACTGGCGATTGGGAAACGGTCGTTAAATCTCAATCGGGTTTAGATTTGAAATTGTCGATTGGGAAACAGTTGTTAAATCTCAATCGGGTTTAGATTTGAAATTGTCGATTGGGAAAGTCGTTAAATCTCAATCGGATTAAGATTTGAAATTGGCGATTGGGAAACAGTCGTTAAATCTCAATCACATTTGGATTTAAAATTGTGGACTGGGAAAGTCGTTAAATCTCAATCGGATTAAGATTTGAAATTGACGATAGGACACGGTCGTTAAATCTCAATTGGGTATAGATTTGATCGAGTATCAATTTCGACTGATAGTTGCAACACAATTAATTTAGAAGACTGAATTGTAGTGCATATTGCTAAAATGGTGGGTTATGTTATAAATGAAAATTATTGTAAGTATTTAAGAATCGGCATCACAGTATAGTCTGTTACCTAGTGTACTAAGAAGCCTTAGTGCCTGATAGATAAAAAGTTTATTGGTAAAGCTTTCTTTGATAGAAAGTTACTCAAAAGTTACGAGTATCATTGAAGTGAAACTTCTTACCCGTTGTGATTATAAATTTCGATGGAACGAAAGAGAAAGACATATTCATAAATAGAATATAAAGAATGAGACAATACAATTATAGTGTTTCGTTTTGTCTTTGCGCTTTCGAAATAAAGCTTTCAGAAACTACGTCATTGTTAACATTGTGTATCAAGCATGTGTATATTTTTTGTGCTTTTGCTATGACATTAAATAATAACAAAATAATATATATACCAAATAATAAAAATCTTGATTTACTATATTTGTCTCATTGTCTCGCAGGCTACTTTTCTGAAGTTTCACTTCTGCCGTGTGCGAATTGCACACACAAACTACTTATCAGAATATGAATCAAGTTTGTAAAGAAATTCTATTGTCGATTTATGTTGATTGTATACCTCAAATATTTTGTTACAATATAATGGTAAAAGTATGTATTTATTTTATTGTTAATGAGAACAACTATTATAATTTATAGAATGTGAAACTTTGTTCCAATTTAACAGTCTAGTGTGGTAATATTCTTACAGTTTATGAACGCCTTCATGTTTCTAAATGAATTAAATGTGTAGTGAAAGTGTGTGATTGTTTTCGACTACATAAGTGAAATATTTTATGTGACTATTTTGTATTTGGGACAGTATTTATTAGTAAACATGTTTTGTTAGAGACACTGGGTTAAACTGTAACGAATATCATAGAAGACTGAATTTAATTTAGTGAATGTCATACATTTTTTTTTGTCCTGTCATGTTTACCTATGAGCGATTAAGGAATTGAAATAAAATACATAATTTATTTTTGATAATATTAGTTTTATTGACTTATAAAACCTATTATCATCATAAATTTCTCAAGATCTATTTCTAAATTAACATGATATAAAACTAAACCGGTGGTAATTAAGTTGGTTAAAGTTGATCCACATCTGATGGCGCGGAAATGTATGTCATAAGAGCATATATCTGTTTAGATGAGTACGAAGAGTACTTGTAAAAAATATTTTACTGGGAATAAAAGTACCCTAACAATAATCAACTTACAAGCGGGCGGAGTCTCGGAGAGTCCTCCAGTAAGTATACAATAGCTTGCCAGACTACCATGGAATTAATTATACTTGGTAATTAATAGTTGTCCTATTATTAATTCCACTATAATCAAAATGTCATATCTGAATAAGTTATTAAATTCTGAAATTGAAGGACTATTGTAGACTACGTTTTTATTGCAAATATTTTGATAATCTAGATATTGCAAAATATCGTTTTTAATGATTTCGCTACCGAGCGTCCACTTTCGCGCGCAATCTTGAAATACTACGTCATTAGCGTCCATATAAAGAATGTAAATGACAAGCGTATTATAAACCCCAATCCGTCCAGCTAAATGTGGGTCGACCCTTAATTTTTTTTTATATTAAATAATAGAATTATAATAAAATTCGGTAGCTTTCAATTTAAAAAGTACACTTAAATATAATTGGTTCTGTTCTGGCACTAACTGACTAAAAACAGTTTTAAATTTCAAAATTGTACTTAACAATTACAATATGGCACAAAATCAATGCAATTATTAGAAATGGAACACGAAATTGTCAAAAAGTATCTTATTGAAGATACTTGTTAGATTATAGATTTTTGTCTGTGACACATTTTAGAGGAATTTATGGCGCAATATATAAATAGTTACTTTAATATATCTGCTGTGGTTTGCAGCTGCTGTCATGTAGGTAAGGTTAGATACCATATTTTTCAAAAAAAATATAATTTTCAATCAAATCACAAATTGAACTTTTTAGACCTGTTCACATTTCAAAAATGGAACACTAGATTGTGATGCTTTTTTGACACACTAAAATATGTCACAGTTGTCATACTAACGCTCATAGTAGAACAAAAAAACACATAGTAGAACAAAGTGTACAAACTAGCATTGTATTAACAATTAAAAGTATAAAAATAAAAAAAATATCAATCATTTAACAATAAATTTACAACAATGAAAGCAACTGAACATAAAATTTACACAACATACATTAAACTTATTGATAATAATTCGACGGCAATTCGTTCGCGCCAATTATTAGATTCACCTGGGTGGGGTAATATTTTTTTATTAATATTTATGGCATGGCTACTTTGGCCATTGTGATAAATCTTATTTTTTAAATATTTCGTTTTAGTCTTCCTATTACATAATATCTTCGTGTTCTACGTTAAGTCAAAGTCAGTGTTGCCCCAGTAAAGTGGTAGAAGCGTTATTGAGGCTTTCAGTATAATTTACGCGATTAACACGAAATATAGCAAGTTGATACAACTTTTATGTCTAAGATTCACCATTTTTTACACATAAAACAAGATTAAGGCACTTGTTCTATAAAATAATATACCTATGTTAGCGTCCCCTATTCGTCACATTTACTACGCAAAACCATGGGTTAACGTGTACAACGGTGGCTATTTTAAAAACTGAATTATTCGAGACCTATAAAATCGTGAAAGTAAACGAAATTAGAATTAATCAATATAGCATTCACTAAAGATTAAAAAATAACAATGAATGACGAAAATATTGTATATTTTCCCACAATCAAAAAACAAATGTTCCGATTAAATTTGGAATAGGGAGACTATAGACATGAGTATAAAATTCAATCGCTTTCTTTGAATAATTAAAATTATTTTGTACTAATTACAATTAACAAACATTAAAATATCACATCACTTTGTTGACATTAAACAATAATCATTAAAACAAATTGAAGAGTTTAACTGTCTTTTCATTAAATGAGGTAGGTATCACTATTAAGGCACTGTAGAAAAAAATAATTTTGCAAATCTGACCAGTAATTTCTGAGATTAGCGCGTTCAACCAAACAAACAAACTCTTCAGCTTTATATATTAGTATAGATGTTCCTGCTATTTTGGTAGAAATGCACTAAAGATGGCCTACCCCAAAGCAAAAGGGGTTATGTAAATATACGTAGAAGAGTCTGGGGTAGCACACCGTTATCTATACAGAATACATATCCTTCGTCTGCTAAAGAGTACCTCTAACAACATCCTAGCAGATACATTTGTAAAACTTTTCGATCAAATTAACTATAGATACACGATCACTGTTTGGAAAAACGGCGTCAACTAAATTCAGAATTTTGTTCAGAGTTGGTCTGCCCTATTCACTCTCGCGTGGTGTTCATAACGCGATCTCGCTCACACCACTACTTTAAAATAGAGCACTAACATTGATAGACACGATGATGACGCTATACATTGATGTTTCTTTATAAATTATTGCGTCGTCTTTCTACTGTGATCATCAATGTATTTAATTTCTAGACGGCATTAAAAAAGCATACGAAATTCCTGGTATTCTAGAGACCACGATTTACCATTGTTTTTGTATTGAATACTGGATCTATCTAATCTAAGGATAATATTTTATCGAAAGTAAAACATTTTTACCTAATTCAAGTCCTATTTTGGTTTTACTTCTCAAATGTTGAACGCCCTATCGTAAAAATAAAAGATTTATCAGTTAAACTCTTCTCAAATTAAACCCTTCAATGGTATTTTAAACTTAACATAGAGATACCCGTCATATAATATACATTGTGACAAACGACAATATGTATATATGTAGAACCAGTCATATATATATATATATAGAATTGTCAATATCATACAAGTAAAGTCTCCGTTACGGGAAGTTAAAATTTTGATCGTAACCGAAACACCTTTCAATCCGTTTTTCTATCAACATTTTGATGTCAGCGGTCAGCTGTAATAATCGAGATATATATATATATATACTCGCACACATACCTTGGTAAATAATCTATGTGCATGATATTTTAGTCATTAAGCTATATCTCGTTTTTTTATGTAACTCAAGATTTTGAAAAGACAAACAGTACTATCCATACGTCATTCAAATCTTTAGAATCTTAATTCACTTCCATATTATGTTGTGTGCAAAAAACACATTATTCTATTCAAACGAACGAACACTGGTTCATAAACTTCTGGAAGATCATTTTTTTTATGAAAATGGTTTTGGCTTTTCAGTCAATGTCAAAGGAAGTTGATACAGAAATTATTGGACTTGGCGAGAGTCTTATGAATATTAATATTAAGCTATTGCATAGTTTTTATCGCGGGCTTTGAGTGGGATTTAATCAAGAAATTCCGTAAGGAAAAAACCTAAGACGAAGGTCGAGACGAGGTCACACGAAGTTCACCGAGCACGGTAGTAGTGTAACTTGAATTAATATCAAAGAAAAACAAAGGTATGCTATTCAATAGCTTTACCGCGGCTATCTCCGAGTGCCACACGTCTTTTTTATAATTATATATAACCAGTCAACTTCGTCAAATACAATACAAATCACTAACAGTCAGAAGTTCTTTAAAGTTCCAGACATTTCTCTAAATACCTAATTTATAACTTCCCGTGACGAGAAATCAATTTTTCATCATCATCATCATCATCGAAAAAATATTATTCATCAGTTGAATAGCTGTTTGTAGTCGAGGTAGTGTCATCTTGTTTGTCGTCAGAATTCATTCTGTACTTCTTAGGTATAGGTTCGCAAGAACTGAAAGTGTCGCTCAAAGGTCTCTTAGCAGTCACCAAGCTAAGGACGGTGACAGTGTCTGGGTTGCCATTTTCGTCATCACTATTTTTGGATGAAAGCGTCAATTGAGTCATAACTTTTTGTGAAAGCAGCTTCTCCACTCTTATGATAGCATCACGATCCTGGAGAAAGAGGAATAACAGCACATTTAAAGACTGCTACACATTATACCCGAGAGCGTCATATAACGAATTTGTGGCCTAAATACCCACACAGCAACATCCTATCTAACTAACTATCTTCACGCTGTATCCCTGACGGGGTAGTCAGAGAGGACAGATCGCCAGGCTTCGCGATCCATGCATACTTCTTTCGCTTCTTCGAGATTCATCAATCGCTTCATACACGCACGTCTGGGTATCCGAGTACTTTTGACCTTTCCGTTTTTGAGCAATCTGCTCACGTGGTCTTCATAGGTAAGTCTCGGCCTACCCTGACTCCTTCTACCCTCTACTTTTGAACAATATATATTCTTCGTCAATCGTTCCTCACTCATTCGTTGGACGTGTCCAAACCAACGGAGCACGCCCTTTTCCAGCTTAACGCTGACACTTTCATTCAAACCTGCCAAATTGCGTATCACTTCGTTACGTATTCGGCCAGCCAAGGTAACGCCGCACAACTTTCGAAGTGATCGCATCTCCACAGCATTCAATTTACTTTCATGCATCTGCTGACATACCCAGGTTTCACTACCGTAAAGCAAAGTTGGCACTAGCACTGCGTTATGAATCGCCAGTCGTGCTTCTTTTACGATGCTTTGTCGCTTTACTAACTGGGACAAAGCACCGTTAACTTTGTTTCCGGCAGCTACTCGCCGTTCCACATCCGAATCACATCTTCCATCCGCGCTAAACATACTTCCTAAATACACAATTTCATTCACTTGCTCTAGACGTTCCTGGTTTACCCTAATCTCGCATTTAGTTCTTACGTCACCTCTTTCAAATACTAGAACCTTAGTTTTACTTGCATTCAAGCGGAGACCCTTACTTTCACACCCCTCTTTCATATTAGTGACTAATGCCTGAAGGTCGGCTTCTGATGAGGCCATGAGCACCGCATCATCAGCGTACAGCAGACAGTTTACTGTAAAGTCACCCAAATTCACACCCATATTAAAATCTTTCAACTTCTGCAGGCAACTGTCCAGATACACTATGAACAGCCAGGCGGACATGACACATCCCTGTTTGACGCCTGTACAGACATCAAAAAGAGGTGACACATCCCCCCCTACTCGCACGCAAGCCTTACAGTCCCTATAAAGCGACTGTATTGCCCGCAGTAGCGAGCCGTCCACACCATATCCTGGCAGCAAGTCCCACAGCGTTTCTCTCACAACGTTATCAAATGCTTTCTCTAGATCCACAAAAGCGCAGAAAACCTTCTGGCTAAGAGCCAGAAACTTTTCCGCGATCATGCGGAGAGAAAACACTTGATCCATGCAACCTCTTCCACGTCGGAATCCGCATTGAGCCTCCCATAAATACCTTTCAGACTTTTCTTGCATTCGTGCCGTTATAACCTTTGCATACACCTTACTAGCTAAGCTGACCAAGCTGATCCCCCTGTAGCTGGAGCAGTTTAGGCGCGAGCCTTTCCCTTTGTAAATAGGTACTACAACTGCTACTCGCCAGTCATCTGGGACCTCACCCGTCCGCCAGCACAAGTTGCATAACAGACATAGTGTGTCCCAGACACGCGACCCACCGTACTTGATCATCTCAGCAGTGACTCTGTCTTTTCCCGCAGCCTTACCACATTTCATACTTCTTATCGCTTGTTCTATTTCTTTCATACTAATGACTTCAATGACATCGGGATCCGGAGCATCGAAGTGAGCTCCCCTTCCCGATGTGGCATCTCTGTCTTTTCTTGCATACATCTTTCCATAATATTCACTCCATCTCTGCAGGACGTCACTTTGGTCTGTTAGGACGTCATTGTTAACACTAAGCACTTTATTCATACTGCAGATTGCCGAACAACTCCGGGTCTTGCCTACCTCTTTCCAGAAGAGCTTGGCATTATCCCGGAAATTGGACGACAACCTTTCATCCGCTTTCATTCTGCACCTTTCACGAGCTTCTTCTATAAGTGCCTTCGTGTTAACTTTCTGCAGCTTGTATCTCTCTTTCATATTTAAATTATTCCGCGAGGCTAAGTAGTCTAGCCATGCTTTCTTCTTCATTCGAACTGCTTCTTTCACTTCCTCATTCCACCATGCATCACGCTTATTACTACTGCCTCTTTTCGTTTCTCCACACACTTCCACAGCGGCATTTATCATACTATCCCTAAGGTTCTGCCATACACTTTCCACATTCTCACTGCTTACATTGACATCGCCAAGCTTTTCGGCTACCCTTTCATTATATTTATCCCTAATGGATGCATCCTGCAGCTTCCAGCTTTTGATGCTATAAGTCGGCTCAGGTTCAGGACACTCGGTACGATGACGCCAACCCGCGAACAGACCCCTAATCCTAGTTATGACTAGGTAGTGGTCTGATCCCAGCTCAGCGCCTCGATAAACCCTTGTGTCCATCACCTGTTTACGGAGCCGACTATCCATTAGGAATAGATCTATCATGCTTCTCTTTGACTTACATCTCCTCGTATACATATGAATTTGTTTGTGGTTGAACATTGTGTTCGCCACAAACAAATCCTTTTCCTTACAAAATGCCAGTATTAGCTTGCCAGCGTCGTTCACCCTTTTATCCCCATACTTCCCGAGTACCGACTCAAAACCATCGCGAGCGGTACCCACCCATCCATTCAAGTCTCCACATACTATAAGTCTTTCATTTCCTTCTATCACATTTAGAGCTTCTCTCATACTCTCCCAGAAGTCCTCTAGCTCACTCGCGTTCGACGAAGATACTGGCGCGTAAGCAGCTACCAGGAAAATCTTCGTCAAACCAAGTTTTACACGGATCCAGAGGATTCTAGGACCTATCAGTTTGTACTCATACATACCGGAGGCCAATCGCGAGGACAGCAAAATTCCAACCCCCCGACTGCCATGCTCGCTCTCTGGTACTCCAGACCAAAGCGCGAGCATCCCACCCGGGAGCTCCAAGACTTCGCTGCCCTTGCGCTTGGTCTCTGTCAAGCACACTGCATCTAACTTTCTCTCATTCATAACATCCATCAACTCATTCATCTTATCTGTCATTCCTCCCCTAACATTCCACGCAGCTACCCTGCACTCCATCCTCCACTTCCCGCCGTGTCGGGCCGCGCGTGTAGGGTGGCGGTCCCCTACGCCGCTCTGGCTCACACTTTTCGCACCAGCGGGGACGAACTGGTGCGCGTCGCCTCGGGGGCACGCCCTAGCAGTAATCGCCCTGGTGGCACTCGTGTTGGAGTAGAATTGCAGCCGTAGCTGGCAGGGATGGCGACGTGCACGCTTCTACTCTTCATCCCCCAACATCCTATCAATACTTATATTATAAAGAAGTTTTGTATTTTTGTATGTTTACGTTGTTCCAGATTTTTTGAGTTTATTTGTTACAATATGTGTAACAAATAAACTCACAAAATACATATATATGAATGTTACATTATCTCTAAATTATCATTAGCCCCAGGCCTCAAGCCTCTTCTCTGGGGTTCACTTTTCTTCGGCCAGTGGCAATTATCCATTTGCTTTTGATTATCGGTATTTTTTCGAGCAACTGCCGTCGGACCATCCAAGGGTAAGGGTGCTTCAGTCGTTGCCTCATCAGTTAGTCAACAGGTGCACTACTAGCTTGTGAGGACGCGACGCCGGAGATCTTCGTGAAGGGCATTACATAGTTTTATAATATTGAACCGTGGTCATAAAATTGGCTTATTAACTATCTTCACGCTGTATCCCTGACAGGGTAGTCAAAGAGGACAGATCGCCAGGCTTCACAATCCATGCATACTTCTTTCACTTCCTGCAGATTAATTAATCGCTTCATACATGCACGTCTGGGTATTCGAATGTTTTTGACATTTCCGTCTGAGCAATCTGCTCACGTGGTCTTCATGTGTAAGCATCGGCCTCGTACCCGTCATCGGAAGATTACAGGCGCATCTCCCTAAGGAACATATTGAGGTTCATGGAGGCGCTGTAGAAGCGCTGGGGGGATGGGTGATGTGAAGAAGTAAGGCTCTTCATCCGGAAGGGACGAAGTGCCACGGTATCACCAAACCCGGTAAAGATAAGATAAGAAGCCTTGGCCTACCCTGACACATTCTACCCTCTACTTTCGCACAATATATATTCTTCGTCAATCGTTTCTCACTCATTTGTTAAAAGAAAAAAAAAACTTTTTACATCACCTCTATAGAATGGTTGTTAAAATTGTAAAAGAGCTAATCAATTCGCAATATGCACCATCACTCGGTTATAATAAAGTACAATTTACCTGCATCCAACTGTGATTCAATATTTGAATGAGTGTGATCCTCCTTTCAGCTTGGACTGTCAGCATTCTTTTCATCAATAGTTTGGCCTGCAAACTAATGCCTTTCCAGTGAGCGTGGGAAAATCTGTATTTTCCATTTATAATTTGATCTTTCAGCGACATTTCTTTGTAGTCAGCAGAAAACGGTAGGTACCCTACAAGGCTGCAAGTGGAATAATTGTTGTATAAGAAGACACATTATGAATAAAGTCTGTTTTATATAAGTCACACATATGTTTGCAGATTTGGTAATTCCTAGATAGTTCGCGTGTTAAGTAGCGCTAGAAGCCTGGCAACCTTTTTATGGTATCAAATTTGTATGTACGTAGGTCACACTAAGATTTGCGTAACTTAAAAAAACAACATGTTTTAACCAAAATATTATGTTTATTGCTTTTCAAAATACTCTCCTTTACATTTTAAACACTTTTTCATGCGATCGAACCATTTTTTAAAACAGGAGGACCACAGATCTGTAGGCATGTTTTCTACGTGCTTATTGAACGCTATCACTGCCTCTTCGGAGTTGTTAAAAGTGAAACAGGTGCTAGGTCGGGGCTATGCGCAGGATGGTGACGAGTTGTACTTTTTCGGAAGCTAAAAATGACTATATTTTGTTGGCCGTGTTTGAAGAAGCGTTGTCATGATAGAATACCACTCGGCATTAACACTCTTTTGATCTTTAAGGGCCGGTAGGCCTAGTCGCGTAGGCACCACAACGCTTCCTCAGCCCCCGCCAAGATAGACCGACAATGTATTTTCTGCTGGCACGCCACAGTAAAAATGATTGGCAGTCGAAATGGAACCTCTGTTATTGTGTTGGATTTTATTTTAGGTTTATGATATACCTCCTATCCTCCTATACCTCCTATATATAGTTGACGACCGCGGCTCCGCCCGCGTGATGAAGTTTTCCCGTTCCCGTTTTCTAAAGGAACTTGTTTTCGGGATAAAAAGTTGCCTATGTGTTATTCTGATAGATAAGCTATTATATATGTATATAATATACAGTTAGTTTGCCTTAAATTTAAATTATATTATTTGTAATAATTGCTATATTATTAATAATTAATTATTAGTTACATGAAATGTCATACATTGTTTAAGGCTACTAACATAAAGTAAAAACATAAATAAAAAGCGCTCGTAGCCCTACTAACTCGGTTTCTGTAAAAGATTACTGATTTAAGAAACTCTCTCGGATTTTGGATGGATGACCGCTTTGTAGCATTTTCATTTACCAGCGTTTTCGTGCTTCGAAGGACACATTAAGCTGTTTGTCCCGGTTGATAGTAACGTTGCAATCGACACTCGTTAAGTCAAGTGAATACCTTTTGAGCGACTTAAAAATTACAACAGCGAGTCGCTACAATCTGAGCCTGTCCATTTGAACACAGGCATTGGGCTCACCACAATATGCCTCTGCCACACCTTCGGGGATAAACTCGTAGCTAATAAATTTATAAATTTAGTTAAATAATTAATACTGAAAGCATAAAACAAAGGTCTTGGATACAATTTTAATAATTTATGCGAAGCGAAGCTTCAATATAACAACTGCACTGATTACTTCAGCCAGTGGCAGTCGGTATGTTTAAGCTCAAATTTGTTTATAGGTAAACATACATTGACCAGCCCACTGACTTCAGTTGGTTATATAACTGCCTTCTAACCTGTGGGTACCGGGTTCGATTTTATACTACTTAGAGGGATAATTCTAACGCTTCTGTGAAGTGTAGGTATAGTGTAGGTAGGAAAAAATCTAACACAGGTCCTACCTCAGTAAGCGCCAGCGTGCGACTGATCAGGTCTCAGCGTCGCGAATCTGATATTATTTAAACATTTGTTCTATAAAAATCACTGTATATAGTCAAAGTAAGCCATTATGTCTATAAATATTTAGTAGCTGTAGTTGTGTATAAAAATTTCATTAAAATTATCTGTACTTTAGATTTGCGTATAAAAAAAAAATTTTTGAAAGTGCACCTTGGGATGTTTTTCTATCAAGTGAAGTTTATTAGTTTTGTAACAGAAAGCCATTTTGACTAGCTTAAATCCTTAACTAACATATATCTCTTTTTCAGAATCAAAAACCCTTTCTTCTACGATTCGCATTGATTTAAAAAACTCAAAAGCGTGGCCTCGGCAGGAATACGAAGCCTTAAGTAGAATTGTACAGATGGGACCCGTAACTGAAATAAAAAAACGCGATCATTTTTTTACGAACGTGTCTCGCCTGCCTCACTTTTGTTGGCCTGTTCTCATTTTCAAACACCCATTTACAAGGTTGCTGCTTTTTTTTTCGTGTTCAAAACAATAAATCCACGTTTCGTCTCCTGTGACAATGTCATAAACAGCATTAGAATGTCCGTGGTAGTACTTCAGTAGCATCTGTGAGCAATATTCCACACGAACCCGCTACTGCTCCGCTGTCAGTTCATGAGGGATCCAACGACAACAAAGTTTCCGAACTTTCAATTCTGCGTGTAAAATTTTCTAAATTTGTTTCATACCAATCCCCAATAGTATTCGAATTGTCTCATAATCCGCGGGTTTTCTTCAATTAGCCGCTTAACAGTAGCCACATTATTTTCGTTGACGACAGTTAAAGGCCACCCTTCACGAAATTCGTCATGTAAGGAAACTAGACCTCTCTCAAATTCAGAAAATCATCGCCTCACGGTACTCAAACAAGGTGCTTCTCTCCGAAAAGCATTTAGAAGATGAGCGCCACAGTCTTGCGGAGCGAGAGAGAACTTTTAAAATCATAAAAAAATATCGCTCTAAAATCTTTTCGACTTAATTCCATTTTCGTTGCGTACGTAAAACTTTGATGTGTGATAAAAAACAATTGACTAATGACTTCCCGCTAATTTGTTTTTTTCTTATTACTAAGAAGGTTGCAACGTTTCAAAAAATATAACATTCGAAATTCAAATAGTTCCGATTAGCTAGAAGTGCAAAACTTTTAGTGTGCCCCTTGTACATGTAGTCATACCGTTTTCTTCTGAGAGGTAGGCAAAGATATATTAATATGACCGCATTTCGCAAATTGTGGCGCTATCCTACCATGTAATAGCTTGCTCAAAAGTCAAAAGTATTTAGATATCCAGACGTGCATGTTGCATGAAACTATTAATGAATCTGCCGCCATGTTACTGGCAGTGGCTATATGTCTTAAAGAAAGACAAAGTATTTATTTTTGTAGTACAGACAGAAAATAAAAATATAAGATTTCAGGTACCTACCTAAGTCTTTTTTTTATACGTGTAGAAATCCTCGTGGATGCTATGCCGGACTCTTACCCGCTAAAACCATACGGTGCCCTGCCATTTTTCTATGGCACAGTAAAAATTACAAATCAGTCAGCAGTAATATTAAAGCAGTGAAACTTACCACACAAAGAATATCACTCCAAGACTCCATACATCAACTTCAGGGCCGTAGGTCCCTTGTCCATTAGCGCCAAGCACCTCTGGTGCTAAGTACAGCGGCGTACCACACATGGTCTTCATGAAACTGTCTTCTCCCACAAATTTGCTCAAACCAAAGTCAGTGATCTTGACTAGAGTGTTATCTTCCTTGCTTTCTAACAGTACATTCTCAGGCTAAAAGTAATAATGAGACTAAATTATACTTAGATCTAAATTGATCAGAACACACTACTACTATTTCTCCTCAACATAATTTTTATTGTTGGGAGTACAGTAGTATATTGAAATTCAGTAAAACACTTTATTACCTTAAGATCTCTATGAGTGATGCCTCTAGAATGCAGATACTGAACAGCTAATACCATTTGTCTAAATAGAAACCTAGTGAGGTCTTCCGTCAGGTGGCCCTGTTTAGTGATCCTGTCAAATAGTTCTCCACCTTGCATGAGCTCTAACACTATGTAAACTGCATCACGTGAATCAAATACTTCTTCAGTAGACACTATACAGGGCTGAAAAGAGAACACATGACTGGGTTATGTGGCTTTATATGAAGAAATACTAGATGCTGTAAAAAATGTGTGTGCTGTAGAACACATGACATAATTGAAGCAAAAGTTCTTTAGCTCATCTACTGCTGTTTCTATTGCCATCATTGCCTGTAATACTTTACGATAGAACTTAAAATTTTATTTTTTTGCTCAAAGTGTCAAAGTTATCACTAAGGACTGTGTTACAAAATGATCAGTTTTCATAATCACATAAAACAATGTTTCTTGAGTTTTAAGAAATATTCTGTAATATGGCCTTAACACAATCAATTCATAAATTCTTAAAAAAAATCAAAAAATCAAGTTTAAAAAAAAACACAAAAGTATTAGATCCTGTGTTTTATTAAATACCTTTTATTAATTCCCTTTCATACTAATTTAAAACGGCTTCCTAGCAACTATCCAATTAAAATATACTCACATGCCTCAGAGATTTCATAATGTTGATTTCATTCATAATTTTTGCAGGATTATTCAAATGATTATATTGTCCATTTGTCAGTCGACTCTTTTTAATAATTTTCATAGCAGATTTTCTGCAAGTTACCTGAAATTAGCATAAGGCATTACTGAATATTTCCAGATTTTTTCTAGCCTAGAGAAGTTGATTACTGTAGCCTCTGTTTACAATGTCAGAGCTATTTGTTACAGTCACAGAGTTGCATTAGCAGTCATTGATCTTGAAGTTTCAGTATTGAAGAGGTCAGACCCATTTAACCAAATTAATTTGCTGAACTTGGTAAGTGAAATGTATGAATATGTTTGTACGAGTATGCATCAAAGTTCCTATAATAGAAATATTATTATACTAAAGATAGAAAGGGCAAAGTATATAACTATACAGGGACAATCTATAAAGATAGATATCTTGCAGAAAATCTTTTATATAAAAGATTTGAGGTATATTTTTATGATATTTGGTATGGTTATGAAATGCAGTATGCAGAAGGCAACAAACGAGGATGTAAAAATGGCAAAGAATGAACATAAAAGGTATAAACGAGTTGCAAAAGTGGTTATAAAAAGAGAGAAGGAGAATGATAGGGATAAACTGTATAACAGGTTATCTGATAATTTCCAGCAGAATATAAAATTCTTTTGGGAATCTATAAAATCTGTTAGGGGTCAACAAATATTATCGAAACTCAGTAATATCAGAAACCAGGATGGCAGTTTTCTAAAAGGAGAAGAATGTGTACTAAAAGATAGAAGGATTATTTTGAAAGCTTATTTGAGAAAGAGGATATGGAAGCACAAACGAGTTCTTGGGAAATGAATGAATTTAGCAACGAAAGCTTCATAAGTATGGAAGAAATTGTGGAAGCATTGAATAGTATGAAATTGGGTAAGGCTGCTGGATTTGATAGGATTTCTGTCGAGATGCTGAAAGCGGGACATGGTGCGGTAGCTAGCCAGCTGTACCGCATTTTTAACCTTTGCTGGAGGAGTGGCATCGTGCCAGGAGATTGGTGCAAGGCTGTCATCGTGCCGCTTTACAAAGGAAAAGGGTCACAGCAAGAGTGCAAAAACTACCGCGGCATAAGCTTGCTCAGCATCGTCGGCAAATTGTATGCAAAAGTTTTGATAAAAAGAGTGATGAATGAAACTGAAGGGAAAATGTGGGATGTACAAGCAGGATTTGTGAAAGGAAGGGGATGCACGGATCAGGTCTTTTCCTTACGATGCATAGCCGAAATTTTTTTGGCGACATGTCAAAATGTCTATTGCATATTTGTAGACTTGGAAAAGGCCTGTGACCGAGTGGTGAGGCATGAACTATGGACAACAGTGGCCACGTATGGAGTAAGCAGTCACTTGATACGAGCACCGAAATCTCTCTATGAGCGCTCCAGTGCTTGTGTCAGGATCAACGGAGCTTGCACAGACTTTTTTCACATTGAAAAAGGTGTGAGACAGGGTTGTGTAGCGTCACCGGCGCTGTTTAACATATACATCGACAGTTGTTTGAAAGAACTGCAAGATAGTGCGTATGGTTTAAAAATGAATGAACTGACTGTCAAATGCCTCCTATACGCTGATGATCAGTTAATACTGGCATCATCGGCGGAGGAGTTGCAGTTGATGGTTAACATTATGCATGATGCGCTAAAAAGTACAGGAATGAAAGTGAATGTAAGTAATGGTTTTTGAAAGAGAGGAAAGTATGACGGATTGTTTGATTTTTGTGGAAGGAAAACGAGTGGAACAGGTGAAGGAATTTGTATATTTAGGTTCAAAATTTGTGAGAGATGGAAAGTGTGATTGTGACATTGAACAAAGAGTTTTGGCTCGAAATCAAGTGAATGGAGCCATGTAAACCTTTATGAGCAGTCAGAACGTGTCTGAGAAGGCAAGACTGGCTGTGCAGATAGAGGAGTACTTGTTCCTACATTTATGTATGGCAGTGAAAGTTGGTTGTGGCAAAAGAAGCATAGAAGTAAAATTAATGCAGTGGAAATGAGAAGTCTGCGAAGTATAGCTGGAGTGTAATTGATGGACAAAGAAAGGAACAGTGTGATAAGGGAAGGAAGGGTTACGCCTTTGTCGCCCATTACCAGTTTGCCCATTCACTCTCTTCTGATAAATCTGTTTCATTAGTCTACTTTCATCCATCCTCTCCACGTGTCCAAACCATCTAAGTTCCTTTCTTTGTCCATCCACCTTACCTCGACGCACATATATCAATCAAATAGAAGACATTTTAGAAAAAGGTCAGGTCAAGAGTACCCTTAACCGGCGTGAATGTATGAAAACACTTATGAAAGTGGAAGAAGCGAAAGTTGTATGCCAGGATCGTAGCAAGTGGAAAGCCATAGTCTCTGCCTACCCCGATGGGAGACAGGCGTGACGATATGTATGAATGTATGTATGTTATTAAATGAGTGTAATTGTGTCTTACTGCACAACACCGTCTCCTTGTCATGGACCTCTGCGTAAAGCTCAGCAAACGCATCGAGCGGTGCCAGCGCCGCATCAGATGGTGGTTGCTTGATGAAACTAGGTTCCAGGAGTTCGTCTCAGCTGTCGGTGACATGTGCACCGACACCGAAGGCGAACCAGTTTAAGATTACTGGGACAAAGTCTCGCGGCCATCCTTGGAGCAGCGAAGGTGGTGCTCGGTGAGACTAAGGGTGGACGCAAATGTGACAAGGTAACTTGGTGGTGGAACGACGCAGTCCAAAGACTCTTTAAAAAGTGGCAAGCGACCGAATCTCCCGAAGACAGTGACGCGTACAGGGCTGCCAAGCGCGCCACAAAGTGAGCTGTAGCCAGAGCCAGACGAGACCACTTACAACCTCTGTATGATAAGCTGGAATCGTCTGAGGGGCAAAAGCTCATCTATAAGCTGGCGCGCTCCAGGGTCAAAGTGGCACAGGATATATCCAAGTGTCGCTGTGTAAAAGACCCTGAGGGCAACCTGGTTAGCGAAGACCTCGCGGTAAAGGAGAGATGGCGCTCGTATTTTCACGAGCTGCTTAATAAACAGCACAAAGAGGTGCAGACTCCGGATCTCCCTCCGAATCAAGGACTAGTGCCACCGGTAACGCCTGGAGAAGTCCTGACTGCGCTTCGCCGCATGAAGAATCGGAAAGCTGTCGGACCCGATGGAGTCCCCATCAAAGCCTGGAAGGCGATGGGTCCTCGCGGTGTGGGCATCTTAGTAAACCTTTTTAACCGCATACTCCTCAGCGGGCAGATACCAAACCAATGGAGACAATGCAGGAGTGCGGGAGCTACCGCGTTATAAAGGTGATGTCCCACACCATGAAAATCTTCGAGAGGATTATAGACTCTCGGATCCGGCAGGAGTGTACTCTCTCGGGGTGTCAATATGGGTTTCGCCCTGGTCATGGGATCACGGACCCTGTTTTTGCCCTGAGGGTTGTCGCAGAGAAATACAGGTCAAAGAACACGCCTCTGCACTGTATGTTTCTAGACATGCAGAAGGCCTTCGACTATGTTCCTTGTGCGATGATCTGGTGGGCACTGCGGTCCAAAGGGGTTCTAGAGGTCTATATTGACACTATCCGGGACATGTACTGTGACTCCGATTCCATGGTTCGGACTGCTGTTGGCGACACGAAGCCCTTTCCCATGACCGTCGGGGTACACCAGGGTTCGGTCCTTACGCTTCTGTTCCGTGTAATATTAGACAAATTGTCGGACAGCATCAGTAACTCGCATTAGCAGCCTCCATGGTTGCTCATGTATGCTGACGATATTGCGCTGGCAGACGCGGACAGGGGCAGATTGGGGTGACGTGTGAAGGCGTGAAAGAAGACGCTTGAGAACGGCGGTCTGAAGCTAATTATGGCGAAGACCGAGTACTTGGCACTAAACTCGACAGATCCCACATCCGCATAGTCGGTGATTTGGTCGAGCGCACGGACCAGGTTAAATACCTGGGATCGGTTTTTCACACGTCCAGTGACATCGATTGCTATGTCAAGTTACGCATTGCTACCGCGTGGGATAAATGGCGGGAGATGACCGGTGTCATTTGTGACCCTAAAATGCCGATCCAGTTAAAGGGACAGGTCTACAAAACCATAATTAGACCTGTCCTTTTACATGGCAGTGAGACGTGGACAATATTGGAGCGACACAAGCAGGAGCTACGTGTCACGGAAATAAAGATGCTGCGGTGGATGTGTGGAGTCACGCGGATGGACCGCGTGAGGAACTCTCGCATCCGCGGTAGCCTTCACGTCCGTGACATTGCAGACAAGTTGCAAGTGTGTCATCTTCGTTGGTATGGTCACCTCCTGCGGCAACCGCCAGGCTACGTAGGAAACAAATGTCTGGCGATGTCAGCCCGGGTCCCGGTAAGAGAGGAAGACCCAAGAAGTGCTGGCTAGACAACGTAAGGGATGACATGCGGGCCAATGGTCTCACTACAGGGGATGCCGACGACTGTGTGAAGTGGAGGAGAAAATGTAGGAAAGCGGACCCCGGGCGTCGCGAGACGTAACTGGGACAGACGCTCGGATGATGATGATGAGTGTAATTGTGTAACCATACAAAACCTCATAAAAATATGTGTAGTAACTGAAAAAAAAAACTATCTTTATACACAGTTCCTTTTGTATACTTACTACTTAGATTCTTCAGCTACTGTACATAGTTATTTATTTAAATTATACTCCATATTATTGTCACTGCCAGACTTTACTTTTGTTGTATTGGGACTTTAGTCTGGCAAGTTCCTGGTTCTTAGTTCCAGCACCCTACCCTATTGGTGCAGATAAACTTACCTTATTATATACCAGTTTGACTAATCCACAAGCACCCTGTCCTAATGTCCTTGAGATGTAATACTTATTAGAGATGTCTTTAGGAACTTTGTCCTGTTCATTCTTCAACAAATCTTTGAATATCAAAACTGGAAAGAAAGCATTCATTGTCACATACTATCAGACACATGCAAGTAATAGTTATTTCTTTTTCTATATCTTAGTATCTTCCCGTTGCAACCTAACTCTACATTTGAAGCCCAGGATGTACTTTTATTGGTTGTCTAGCAGATATAGATCACTTATTACTCTTAGAAGTTCTATGTCAAGCGATTGATTGCATATAAACCAGTAGTACCACAGGTACGTAGTGAATTTAAAGCTTTGCTGTGATTATAATGAAAACTTTATTAAAAATGGGAAGTCAAAGTTGTCTTTTAAATAATATAATATATAGAAAATGGTTGGCAGGCAATGAAAAAATTAGGAACCATAAAAAATTACATACAAAAGTAAATAAAAATAATTTACAAACTTTTCACAATTTCATGAGTGATGGAAATCACATCATTATCATCTAACACTTGTGAATTTCCCTTGCCTATTTTTTTTCCATTCACAAATGTACCATTGTATGAGAGGTCGGTTATAATGGCAGGTGAAAGCGGTTCTCTGGAAAAATATAAACATATGTATACGTGATTATTATGACACTTTATGTGATTAGAAATAGAATCATAATATGGTAAAGAGCATACTTTAATATCACCATAAAATTTGTAACTTACGACATATCTCTTTTAATGACGAACTGTTGTTTACTGACACTACTTATTATGTTCTCCTTTATCATATCTTTCTTCAAAACCAAGGTGCAACTTAAGGCCCTCCCGAGGCTAAACTCCGGTTGAATAAGATCTAGTAAAGACAAAAAATTTGAAGGTAGGTTATTGAAACAGACTTCTTCATTATGTCATGTACACATTAAGTCATGAAAGTTCTTACCATAGTACTCAGGGGTGGCCGCTGCTTTCCAGTACTGTTTCCCGGTCCTTGAAATCTTTGTGGAATATAATCGCCCCCAAATCGTAGGAATATAGGACGGAGTATTATTTTGACTCCACTCAACTGACTGGGACTGGGTCTGGGTTTGAGTATCACATTCAGGCAATAATTCATCCGCCATATTTGGCTGCATTTTCGTAAATCATTGAATTAATTGAAATAGTTAAAAGAAGTTTGTAAAAGTTTTAATTTCAGCGCCCGATAAACTAACTTGACACCACCATGCCAATTTTATATTATTTTATGGCATGGTTACGGAACTGATCTAACATAATGATTATTTTATGACATTTTTGTCAAATCTTACTGAATCTCATATTTCTTTAATCTTTTTATTATGTTTTAATATAGTCCTGTCCTGTCCTTTTTCGATGTCAAGTCCAGCTCTAGATCATGTGTCTTTGCCCCATTAATGGTAGAATCGTTATTTGGGCTTTCAGTGGAATTTGCGTGACGAGATGTGAAATAGCATTTCACTGCAATAAATCACTGTCTTACACTAAAGCACGTTTTCAAAACTTTTATGTCTAAGAAACTACAATTTTTACACATAAAACAAGGTTAGTGCACTAGTTTTGAAAAATAATATACTGCAAGCGTCCGCCATTGACCAAGTTTTCGCGTTGAGAGCATTAAGAGCTAGCGCGCACGAGCAACTTTTGTTACCGCAATATTTTGTCTCTTACATCACGTCTATGGGTCAGTATGAAAGTGCGCGCATGAAGCGACGCTACTTTCGGGAGACTATTTGTCAGAGGGTTTGGAGACAAGCCTGTTGCTGATAGGCCAGTTGCCATTCATCCATCGCCGCGGGAATAGCGTGTCTTCATAAAAACCAAATAACACATCCACGTACGCTTCTTACTACACTGCATTCATACTAGTCACGTTTTAATGATAGTGATGAATCAGAAATATATGATGTTTGTTAATTATAAAAGTAATTAATTTTTCAACTATTTATTTCGCTTACCTTATTGGTGTCATTCATTGCTTTTTATATCAGGCATTTTCTCCGAAGTGGTAGCTGAGGCATATTATAATGCCCATATTTCAACGTGTGTGTGCATTCCTGTCCCACGTAATAGGTGGTGAGCTCATTGCCGTGTTAAAATAGACAGACGCAGGTTGTGGCTACATGCTGTTAAAAATTTTTAAGCCCAAATTAAGGCTTAAACTTGGCTTAACGGCTTCTATGTTACTGGCAACTGAGACCAATGGCTTAGTGTGCCTTCCGAAGCACTGATACGCTCGTAAATGAAAATACCACAAAGTGTTCACCCATCCATAATCAGCCATAGCGAAAGTTGCTTACGGAGTGATTGTTTACAGAACACTGAGTCAGCAGGGCCACGAGCACTTCAAGTGCTAAACAACCTATAAACCTCCTTCCTCCTTCAATACATAATATTCCTAATTATGAAGGCAACTTCATTACTATGAATATTAAGTTTTAAACGATAAAACGTTTTAATTAGCTTTTACTTTATATGAATACCTAAATATAAATGTTGAGGGTTTTTTTTACACAGCGCCATCTAGCTCAAAGCAAGTTAATAAATAAGGAAGGGAGAGTGGAACGTAAGATTATTCATAGAATCTCGGTACATAGAAAGTACAGTAGGCAGAAATCTCTGTTCATAGAGAGTACGTTTCGCCGAAAAGTTTGTTCATAGAATCATTATTCGTAGGATCTCGGTTTATAGAAAGCACGTATCGCCGAAAACTTTGTGTTCATAGTATCACTGTCCATAGTATCTCGGTTAATAGATATATAGCTCTTCTCGCTGTAAATAAATGTCGTAGATTAAAGTTTATTTGTAGGAAGACACTGTTACTTATATTTAACATAATATATATCATTATACCTAGTCAGGTCATAAGTATTGTCACACAGTAAAAACTTTTCTTTTAGAGTGCTGGCCACAAAAAAGTTTATTGAATTCGAATTTTGAATTGTTCATGAAAATAAAAATTTATAGTTTTTAGAATTTTACTCATTTTTAAATATGGAGTGGACGCTTAAAGAAGACCGTGTTGCAGTTATTGCGTTGCCTCGTTGCGGTTACGCGCCAAATAAAATTTTTGACATACTGAAAAATTTGAATATAACCAAAAGATTCGTTTATCGTACCATCAAACGATACAATGAAGACTCTAGTGTAGATGACAGTTCAAGAAGTGGTCGCCTTCGGTCTGTTAGGACTCCACCAGTTATAAAAGCTGTGAAGGCGCGAATTCAAAGAAATCCCAAACGTAAGCAGAAACTGTTGGCCCTTCAGATGGGGTTAAGCAGAACCACGGTGAAAAGGGTGTTAAATGAAGACTTAGGGCTTCGGTCATATCGAAGAAAAACAGGACATCGTTTAAATGCTCGTCTAATGGACCTGAGACTGAAGAGATGCCGCGCTTTGTTGAAGCGGTACGCGGGAAAAAAATATCGGTAAATTCTTTTTTCGGATGAAAATTTTTTTACTGTAGAAGAGAGCTACAACAAACAAAATGATAAGGTGTACGCACACAGTAGTGAAGAACCGAGCAACCGTATTCCGCGTGTCCAACGAGGTCATTTTCCACCCTCGCTCATGGTATGATTGGGAGTTTCTTATTGGGGCTTAACAGAGGTACATTTTTGTGAGAAAGGTTTAAAAACGAATGCAGTTGTGTATCAAAATACAGTCCTGACGAACCTTGTGGAACCTGTTTCTCATACCATGTTCAATAACAGGCACACAAGTCTGGCTGGCAGCGCGTGAAATCGACTTCATCCGGCACGAAGACTGGCCCTCCTCCAATCCAGATTTGAGTCCATTAGATTACAAGATATGGCAACACTTGGAGGAAAAGGCGTGCTCAAAGCCTCATCCCAATTTGGAGTCACTCAAGACATCCTTGATTAAGGCAGCCGCCGATATTGACATGGACCTCGTTTGTGCTGCGACTGGCCGTGCAGATTGAAGGCCTGTATTCAAAATCACGGAGGTCATTTTGAATAAACTTTATTGTCATAAGAATCTATGTTTTGTTAAGTTCATTTTGGTATATAAATGGTTACATAATTATTAACTTGTTTCAATTATTTTATATTAAACATGTGACAGAATTTATGACCTGACTAGGTATATAATGCTATTACATGTCCATAACGAATTTAACGATATTTAGTGCAAAAAAAAATGTTTTTTAATTAAATTCATATTATTTTAATTAATATTTATATATAACAAAAGGTAAAATCACTCACTGACTCATTGATCACGAAATCTCTGAAACTGCCAAAGCTATGAAGCTCAAACTTCGCATGGAGATTCATTTTGATACGTAGGTATCCCCTTAAAAGGGATTTTGCGAAATTCTACCCCTAAAGAAGTAAATAAGTGATAAACAGTTGTATGGAAGTTCGTCAATTTTAAAGTTAGAAACATGAATGTATGTACACCTGTTTTAGTTACAAATAAATGAGCACATGTATCGCAGTTTTGCAAAATTTTGCCTATAAGGGGGTAAACAAGGATTTTATTAACTGACTAATTGATCACGAAATCTATAAAGCTAACGGAGATATGAAGCCCAAACTTTCCGCAGGGGCTTTTATTAACACGTAGGTGCCCCCTGTAATGGATCATTTTTTACTTACTTTTTTAAATTAAATTTTTCATTATTCATTCTCTCAAATTATCTGCATGACCATTTTCTGTAGCATTCATAGGCCTTGATAATTCAAGAGTTTTTATGCTCTCTTAATGTTTGTTTACCTTTTGTAATTTTTAATGTCAGTTAATGACAAGCCTAGATTTTATTTTTAATTTATTGTTAGAGCTGCCAGTAGGTTAGGTTGTATAGATATTAGACCTTGTTATAAATTTATATTATTTGTATTCTAATCTTGTTTAAATTTTGAAATGCTCTGGAAAAGAAGGAAGCCGGGGCCGTCAGATCAGTCTACTTTTGGTGCTCAACTTGAGAGGAGGTGCTGGGAATAAGTGCTGAGTGTGAGGGTTGTGCTCTCCAGAAATAGTGAAGTGATGGTCTGCAGTGTTGTGTGTTATTAACCGGCTCTGTGAAAGACGCCGACCGCTCGTCAGTTTCAGCCCTCTACCTGCCTGAGTTCGCGACCAGCTTCTCCGAGGTCGGTGACGTGGAGGCCTTGAGGGGATTTGAGGCCCCCTTCTCAGCGACGTGGAGGCCTACTCGAGGCCCCCTCTTCTTAACAACATGGAGGCCTACTCGAGGCCCCATCTTAGCGGCTGTTCTTGAAGAATCAAGACTTTAATTTACTCCCGGCTTTCCTTGGTTTTATTTTCTTAACATTTTTATATTATATTAAATCAACTTTACCTTTTCTCCTTTTTCTTTTACTTTTCCTTTTAAGCCAGGACTCCTCCAGTCCTGGTGACAGTTTCCTCCTCAACTTTACTTTTTTTCCCCTCCCGGAAAGTAGTAACGTTACAGTTTGGCGCCCAACTTCTTATTAACCCCCCCCTTTTTAATTATTTTCAGGTTCTCTAAATTCTAAAACAAACTTGCTCAAGAGATTTTTATTTGGTAAGCTTATATTTTCATCACCTCATCCACTTCAACCTTTACAATACTTCTTTACACTCTACTTATACATCACTATACTGCATCCCACACACTTGCACACCACGGCGGTTACCCAATGGTAATTGTCATCCATTCTTCGCTTGCAAGTGTTTTTAAAACCATTTGTGGCCACTTACAAGTTGGGGTTTGGATTCTCTACGACGTACTAAGGACAATATCCTATAGTCGTTATCACCTAGGCACATTATAACACTCTACTAATACATCATTATACTGCATCCCACACACTTGCACACCTCTGCGGTTACCCTCTGGTAATCGTACCCAGTCTTCGCTAGTGAGTGTTCTTAAAACCATTCGTGGTCTCTTACTAGTTGGAGGCTGGGACACTTCACGACGGCTGCAGGACAATATCCTGTGGTTGTTTATACAAAACTTAACATAAATTAACACTTTAAACATTATTTCATTTAGTTTGATTTGTTACTATGGCAACATTGTTACCATGGTAACATGTGGTAATAAACTCGTTTAATATTTTAAAATCTTTACAAAATTTACAAAATTTACAACATTTATAAAATTTATCTAATCCTTCTGGGAGATTAGCACGTTGAACTTTTCGCTAATCATGCTTTGATTTTGATCTGAAACATAAGAGAAACTGTCACCACTTTTTTTCACTTTGGAGCGGCTTAAGAGAAAAATGGCACGTTTTATATTTTGTTGAAAGTGTCGTTTTATATGTGCTGTGTTTTTATATAAATTGTTTAATCTTATTTTTTTTTTAAACTTTAATGTTTCAACGGTTTTTTTTTCCTTGATGTCTCTAAAAATATTTTTCACTTATCATTTAACATTAAGTTCATTGTAAATACTTCACAAGTTTTATTTTTTCCAAAAACTTTTGGCATTTTTCCTTTCTGTTTTTTCTTTTTTCTTCATAGAGCGGTACACAACTCTTAAAATAAGCCATTGTGTATCGTTTTTAATACTTCAACTTAGCTTCTTGAAAAGGCAATTTTGCTTTTAACCTTGACTACTTTTCTTAAGCTGGAAAGCTTTATTTTTAATACTTGAACTACTTGAAACTTGAAGGCTTTTCTTAAGCAATTTTGCTTTTAACCTTGACTACTTTTCTTAAGCTGGAAAGCTTTATTTTTAATACTTGAACTACTTGAAACTTGAAGGCTTTTCTTAAGCAATTATGCTTTCAAACCTTGACTGCTTTTCTTAAACTGGGAAAGCTCTGTAAATATTTATTTTAATTTTAACGGGTTTTAAAAAGGTGCGGATTACGACACCTAATTTAAATAAATAAGCCAACGTAATTTAAAAAACAATTTTTTTTTTCCTTGTGGAGTATGTGTCATAGAATGTGAACCATATCCCCTAAGTTTGTTAGTGATGTATGTATGATTGAGGGAGTATGAAATGTGGGTTGATGAAAGGTATATGAAAGAGCAAGGTTTTTCTATTACAACATCGAAATTTTCTCAGTTGTTAATTTTCAAGGGTTATCGGGGAAATGTAATTATCTTTTGTAAAACTTTCTGTACCACTGTAAATAGTCATATAGGTTAATTTTAGCTGGTCAATGCCTTCTTTCTTATAAACAAATTTTTTTCATTACAATCAAAAATTTTCCGGGGTTGTCGGGGAAATGTAATGTATCATTTTTTACTTACTTTTTTTAATTAAATTTTTCATTATTCATTCTCTCAAATTATCTGCATGACCATTATCTGTAGCATTCATAGGCCTTGATAATTCAAGAGTTTTTATGCTCTCTTAATGTTTGTTTACCTTTTGTAATTTTTAATGTCAGTTAATGACAAGCCTAGATTTTATTTTTAATTTATTGTTAGAGCTGCCAGTAGGTTAGGTTGTATAGATATTAGACCTTGTTATAAATTTATATTATTTGTATTCTAATCTTGTTTAAATTTTGAAATGCTCTGGAAAAGAAGGAAGCCGGGGCCGTCAGATCAGTTTACTTTTGGTGCTCACCTTGAGAGGAGGTGCTGGGAATAAGTGCTGAGTGTGAGGGTTGTGCTCTCCAGAAATAGTGAAGTGATGGTCTGCAGTGTTGTGTGTTATTAACCGGCTCTGTGAAAGACGCCGACCGCTCGTCAGTTTCAGCCCTCTACCTGCCTGAGTTCGCGACCAGCTTCTCCGAGGTCGGTGACGTGGAGGCCTTGAGGGGATTTGAGGCCCTCTTCTCAGCGACGTGGAGGCCTACTCGAGGCCCCCTCTTCTTAACAACGTGGAGGCCTACTCGAGGCCCCATCTTAGCGGCTGTTCTTGAAGAATCAAGACTTTAATTTACTCCTGGCTTTCCTTGGTTTTATTTTCTTAACATTTTTATATTATATTAAATCAACTTTACCTTTTCTCCTTTTTCTTTTACTTTTCCTTTTAAGCCAGAACTCCTCCAGTCCTGGTGACAGTTTCCTCCTAAACTTTACTTTTTTCCCCTCCCGGAAAGTAGTAACGTTACACCCCTTAGAAGGAATTTTGTAAAATTCTACCTCTTAAGACGTAAATAAGGGATAAACGGTTGTAGGGAAGATTGTGATTTTCAAAGTTAGTAACATAAACTTACGTACACCGAATTTTGATTACAAATAAACGGGCACGTGTATCGTGGTTTCGCACAATTTCACCTATAAGGGGGTAAACAGGGGTTGTAAGTTTATATGGGAAATTCTTCAGTTTCATACATAGCAACACCTAGTTTCGTATACCTGCTTCTGTATAGAAATAGAAAAACGCGTTAAGGATTTTTTATAAATTCTACCATTAAGGGTGTAAAATAGGGGATAAAAGTTTGTATGAAAGAAAATATTTGAAAACTGAAAAGGGGCCTGGATTAGGGGTGTAGGGTGCAACGGGAGTTCGAACTATGTCACAGGCAAATCCGGGGAGCTATCTTAATCTATATATATATATATATATATACAAAAGGGACAATCACTTACTGACTAATTGATCACGAAATCCTTAAACTACCGAAGCTGCGAAGCTACAAATTCGCATGGGGGTTCCATTTAACACGTAGGTGTCCCTTAAAACAGGATTTTAAAAGATTACACCCCTAAGACAACATGTATATTCAGTTCCCGCAGCTTCGTCCTCGAGTATATTATTCAGTTGTAACTCATCAACAAGTATTCCAATTTCATTCAGTTCATCATCTTTGTTGTTAGAAAGGGGATACTTCAAAAGTTGTTTCATAAGACTATAGATGCCTACACGCCACCCTCTTTAACTAATATCTCTTTCTTTGTCTGTATCTCTTATGTGGCGCTAACGAAGTTGCGCGGGTCAGCTAGTTTGGTATAAAATGCTAATATTGTAAATTCCTTTTTTTATAAGGTTTAAAGTTTCACCTATAGTTATATAGTTTTTACAATGCTACGTTTCCAATTAAAATTATAGTATAAAATAAACGTGTTATTATTAGGAACATCTGCTAGAGATATTAAAACTTTAATGAATATTTAACATATTTGCATTTAAAATTTAACATATTTACAGAAAACAGTAATAAAATGGGGGGTGGGGATTATTACAAATAAATATTTAACATAATTATAATTATATTTGGTTACTAGTTAATACCCGCAGCTTTCTGTACATGTTTCCACAAGGTATAGAAGCTATGCTTAAAATAAATAAAATTATGCCACCAAAAACTTTTCTGTAGAAGGAATAATATCGTTGTACAATGTTTTGTTTTATATTACAGGGTTTAGACAACGTTTTCAATGAAAGCCCTCAGTCAGTCGGCTTGATTTGTTTAGATATCTTTTTCCATTATTGTCATATTTCATCAAATTAACATAAAACCTTGACAAATTATATACCTAAACTTTCCTCATGAATCACTCTATGTATTATCGATTATAGAATGCCCTACTAAAGAAATCTTAAAAATATTTTTGACGAACAGATTTGGCTCTCTGCCGTTTAATTATAGGTAGGTATAGATAGAATCTCCCTACTAAGGATCTTACTGTGAACCTGTCTTGGGTATGATCCTGGTAGTAGTTGTAAAATCGTAATTCGTTCAGTTCCTTCGTTCTGTTATCTCAAGGGTGACACAGCAGATCATATCAAAAGAGTTTACGGCGGGAAGAGTTATATACAAAAAGACATTTATGCCAACTATGCTATTATATTCTACGAACCGAGATCTTACGTATAATGATTCTATGAACAAACTTTTCGGCGGAACGTGCTCTCTTTGAACAGAGATTTCTGCCAACTGTACTTTCTATGTACCGAGATTCTATGAATAATCATTTTATTAACAAAGTTTTTGGTGAAACGCGCTCTCTATGAACAGAGATTTCTGTCAACTGTGCTTTATATGAACCGAGATATCTACGAACAATGATTCTATCAACTAAGTTTTCTATGAAACATGTTTCTGTCTTACGTTCCACACTCAAATAAGGTGTCTAGTCTAGACAACTGATAGACACATATTTGTGAAACAGAAGAAATATTTGTGGTTGCATCCAATATTGCTTTTTTCGCTATCGTCTTTGGTTAAAGGCCTGCGCAGACGAGGGACATTTGTCTGCGAAGGACAAAAATCCCTGAAACGTGAAGAAAATGTCCGCCCGAGTACTTCACACGGGAGTCCGTAATGAACGCACACGGTCTGCGGACATTTGTTGCACAACAATTTAGTGAAAAGCACGCTATTAAAACAAATAACACGGACTAAAATCCGCTATGTGCGTTGCTGCGCAGTTTTCGAATTTATTCCAATATTTGTATTTCTTGCGTATAGACTCTTTTATTTATTACCGAGTTCAAAAAAAGGAGGAATTAAATTCTCCCATATTTTTTATGTGTGTAGACCGTACCCTTAGACTTAGACCATTTAACTAATTTAGTTAGATGGTCTAAGGTTTTTCCTGGGTGAACCGATTTACCTACATGATAACTTTTTTATTGAATTTGGCAGAAGATCGCGATAATAGTAATATTGTGCTGCTGGGTTATGCTCTTTATGTGTGAGTAGACCACGGAGTAGAGAAAAAATATTAAAAATTCGAAATATGAAATAAAAATTCTTTCTTTCCCCCGTGAAGTAGATTTTTATTATCGTCATTGTTGAAATATGTATATTTTGTATACCACAGAGGCAGGTGGCAGACAAGCATACGGACCATCTGATGGAAAGTGGTCACCGTAGCCTATGTACATTTGCAACACCAGAGGTGCGATGTCGACCCTATCGTCTGTACCTAACAATGTAGGTAATCATAGGTAATTGCTATCTGCGCCTCCAACCTTGTAAGTACGTCTACGCCTGAGATTCATCTGTTAGTCAGTAGATGCACCGCTTAAAGGCGTTTGAATTAGGCACCGAACATAATGATGGGGCGCCAGTAAGTTGCATAGTGGGTTTTATCTTTGTTGATTTTATTGTGGTTTGTTGTTTGCAAACTGTTGTGATACAGATAGGTGCTAGGTGCTAGTTACAATTTATGACTCATCAGCTTCACAGGTCTAACATCCATTTTTTCCTTTTTTTTTTAATTTCCGGATTATTTTTTTACAGACGTAATGATGTGTAACACGTGCAATATTTTTTAGATGTTACCTAGTGTTTGTCAGGTAGGTACACGTGACTTTTATTAATTAAAAGTCTCGTGATTAATTAAAAGTTAGCGTAGTCAGGAGAGGGAGTTATGTTTTAATCCAAACATAAGGGTTACGGCACGTATCTAAAAAAAGTACGTATGTGACCCTGACTTATCATGGATGAAGCTAGTATGAAAATAGCAGCCTTTCTATGTGTAAGCGATGGCTAATTACGGCAAATAGATTCGATTTTGTTGAGTGAGTAAAGATACAGATTCACGTTATAATATTGCGATATTCAGAACCTACTTTTAGTCAGTGCAGGGTACGGTTTAACTTTACGTAGAAACATAAGCAAATGAGCAAATAGTTTGGTCATAGATATTGTGGGACATTTATAAACACAGCGCCATCTAGCCCAATTGGATAAATGACCTCATATGTTAGTTACTTATATTATTTGTATATTTCTTACGCGATCATTCAGCAATATTGATGATTATTAATTGTTCACTATACTTACTTCAATTGTGGTCCCATATTAATTTTATCGAAAATGTGGCGAAGACCGAGTACTTGGCACTAAACTCGGAAGATCCCACATCTGTCTGAAGATGCTGCGGTGGATTTGTGGAGACACCGATGGATGGACCGCGTGAGAAACTTTAGCAGTCGCGGCAGCCTTTACGTCCGTGACATTGCAGATAAGTTGCAAGAGTGTCGCCTTCGTTTGTATGGTCACGTCTTGCAGCAACCGCCGGTCCATGTGGGAAACAAATGTCTGGTCATGTGAGCCCTGCCGGGTTCGGGTAAGAGGGGAAGACCCAAGAAGTGCTGGCTTGACGTCGTCAGGGATGACAAGCGTGCCAATGGTCGCACTACAGGGGATGCCGATGTCCGTGCGAAGTGGAGGAGAAAATGTATGAAATCGAACCTCGGGCGTCGCGAGACGCAACTGGGACAGACGCTCGGATGATGATGATTAATTTTATCGAAATTGATTCATTTCGATAAAATCGCTATTAAGAAAATCAACAATAACAACAATATCAGCACAGATAATGTTTTGGTTTCTGATTCCTATCGTTGTAGTTCAAATTTGTATAGGTATAGTTTGGAAGTAAGTTTTTGTTTTTTATAGAAAAAACAAACGCGTGGTACATTATTGTTATATCGCTTAGTCAGCCTAAGCACCTAGTTACCATTGAGTGATTCTAAGTTTCCGCAAAACGCGATTCCTTGTATAATCTTACGAGTAATATAAATCATTACTAACCTATATATATAGTTAGTTAAGTACCTTATTCAGTTGGACATTATCAATAATATTCGTTAGTCATGTTGTGACGGCTGCTGCCTAACCCCCGTGGCTAAATTGCTCTCATTACTTGATTTTCTGATTCATGATATATAATAACCTTCTAATCCAATAGCTATACCGCCTATACCTAAATAGGAACACACGTGTAAGCAATTTTTCTTGTTTGTTTTTGCAGCGTCGTGATGGTTTCTACAACAATCTCTAAAAATATATCAAACTAGTGGGAGCTTTGAACCGCATTAGAATCAATGTTTGAAAAAATTAACGTTTTCTATTTATATATTTTTTTATCTTTATTTTTTTACTTATTTTGCTTTTCGGGATAGAGTCGAATTAAACAAACCAAGAATCATAGTTCTTTTTGGACCACCGAGGCGTACGCGTACCATAATATGTGTCAATATTAAGTGTGTCACCATAGCCCATGTACGTTTGCAACACTAGAGACGCGGCGCTCTGCCGATAAAAATCATAAAAATCAGCCCATCGGTTTCCGAGTTATAATGGTGTAACTATGTAGTAGGATTTTGTTTGATGTATACATATTGATAAAAGGGTTTTTCATTTTGTTTATCAATCAAATAAGCCTATTACAGTCTACTACAGAACGTGAACTACTCTCAATTACAATTTAGGGTTATTGTGCTTACTCTAAGACTCTGGTCAATCAAGTCGGTATAGAGTTTTACTTCGAGTAGAAATTGTCTTTGCAGGTGCACTATTGCAGGTGAGGCAGGCTGGGTTCCAAATGAAAAATAACCATTGCACCCCATTCAGTATAAATTGGCCTTAGTTGGTTATTCAATTTTTAATGGTCCTTCTTCTTATTATTTTTGCCCTTGCGTCCCGAATTAACATAAGGAAAAACACTCAGAAACATAACTCCACCGAAGCTAATATTGAGATGTGTTGTCGAAATCAAACTGAGTAAAACCATACGGTGTTTTCACAAGACTTGTATGGTAAAATATCCTCGTACCTCACAAGGATATCTGTGAGGTTCTAAACAACTTTGAGCGAAAATCCTGGTTATTCCGAGCCAATCGTTTAGACTTCATTGTCACTTCGTCCTTCCGGCACAAGGTACAAACAAATCTTAGATACCTTGCAAACCGACCTTTTGATATTTATTTTTTCAGCAGAAGCCAGTAGGATAAAAGTAATAGTATGATAATTTCCAAGATAAATATGTAACAGCGCACCACAGCAATAAAAGCGCGACATATTATTCTATTACATATACACAGGTACATTATGTAATATTTTGTGGCGATATTCTTTTATTCCTCACCAAACGGTGTTCTGAAAACCAAATTCAATAATCTGGAATATATCATACAGAATTTTTGTGAATTTGTGTCAATAATAGACGATTTTCTATTTATTTCTGAGGCAGCATTTAGTTTATACGACTAAGTTCTTGAAATGGTGGGCCAGGTTATACCACAGCGACTGTGCATGGGCATGAGAAATTCTCGCACACCTCACGCCCTTAGAAGCGGGATTACACGCAAGACCTTAGATGAGGCCGCTGTGGGAATCAAAGTCTGCCAGCAACCCTTGATAATCCTTCGTAGGAGTTGTACGGGGCGCGTAGTGCTAGACAGTGTAATTTCACTACTTTCATTTGTTAGTTTGTCAAAGAGGATCTATACTCATATTTGTAATACTGCGACTCACGCAATACTCATATAAATATATGTTATACCCATAAAACATGCTCATAGATATCTTATTGTCTCTACCCCAAAGCAGAATAAATAAAAACCAGAATAAAAGGAATACAAAAAGCAGAAATTATTGTCCTCATACATATTCTATGGAATTTCATTGTAAAGCGTGCAAAACTAGCTAGTAAATAAATATTTCAGGACATTCTCCCAGACAGCCATCTAGCTAAAATTAAGCTTATTATAAGCTTATGCTATAGGATATCGACAACTGATAAACTTACTTAAATAACTTTAAATAGATACATATTACGGATAGACAACAACCAAACTCCGAAATAAACATTTTGATCAGAAACATATTTGTTCCAACCCATTAGTCTAATCTAATACCTCCACAACAGCTATTGTACGAGTATACACTTACCACTGCGCCGCCGAAAATGTTAAACACGAATATTTTAAGCACAGTTTTGGGTGTCGATTCCCCGCTTGTCTCACCTCCCACAGTAAAACTGGGGGCACGTATACGTATTTTTTGAGCAAAGCTACGCGTGTACCATTGACGTTATACATTTTTCTCATATGTATAAACAGTTTAACATGAAAAAAAACGACATTCCACCAAGATAATTTCGTCTACTATTTCAATTCCATTCCATTAAAACAAAGAGAATTGACGGAATACCATTTGATGGTATCAACTGCAAATTGATAGCATTGCAATGTGATAGAGTAATTTGTAACTGACCAATTACCGAATGAGTATGGAGCGATTGACAAAGAACATAATATTGTGCGAAAGTAGAGGGTAGAAGGAGTCAGGGTAGACCGGAACTTGCATATGAACACCATGTGAGCAAATTGCTTAAAAACTGAAAGGTCAAAAGTACTCAAATATTAAGACGTGTATGTATGACTACCCCGTCAGGGTTACATAGTTAAATAATTTATACTGTTGATTGATGGCACTTGGTGGCACTTGCTACACATTTTCAATAATAACACTTGTACTATTCCACAACATTTACTTGATAAACCTTACCGGTTTCGCCTCACGGCATTCTCAAAGGCACAAATTTTTGAATCAAAGCTTTGAGAATGCCGTGAGGCGAAACCGGTAAGGTTTATCAAGTAAATGTTGTGGAATAGTACAAGTGTCATTATTAAAAAAAAAATATATAGTTAAGCCACATAGTACAAATTACCAAATTTTCCGTACAAAGTATACAAAAAAGTATAGATCTCATCCTTGTATACATCATCATCATCATTATTCGAGTGTCTGTCGCAATTGCGCGTCGCGACGCCCGGGGTCCGCTTTATTAATTTCTCTCCTCCACTTCGCACTGTCCTCGGTATCCTCTCTTACTTATGTATAGGTACTCTAAGCCTTAGCCTAACCTGCATTTCATTTAAAAATTATTTCATAAGTTGGAGAGGCATATTAAAAAAAATAGACGGGTACATTCTGGAGTATTACCGCCTAGGTTGCTTCCCTTATATGAGCTGCAGATACTATATCTCATCTATACTAATATATAAAACTGAAGAGCTTTTTGTTTGGTTGAACGCGTTATACTCAGGAACTACTGGTCGAATTTGAAAATTTCTATTTGTGTTGGATAGCCCATTTATCGAGGAAGGCTATATGTCATCAACTACTCTGGAGAGCGAAATCATAAATGTCGACAAAGCGAAAGTTTTTATGCATTTTTGTAGAATTTTTAAGCGACGGGAGTTCTGTCACTGGCGAAGCGGGTCACCTAGTCTATGTATAGAAATGGAACGAACTATGTAATAATGATGACGATTATAAGTCTAATGAAACACCTCTTAGCGAAGTTGACGTATAAATGCTCATCATTTATTCATCAACAAATGTGCAGATTTTGCCAATGTCCCTGGAGTACTTGTTACGATTCAGTTATGATAATTGTGGTTTGGGAACAATACACATCATTCCACGAATGTTAGATTTAAATTGCGAGCCATAGCTAATTTGCCTTCTATAATTTGCTTACACGTGGTTCAATTGTATGTGCAGTATTTCAGAAAACGGTGTGATTATTGTGTATTTTGTGTATAATATTATATTTGCCGATTAATTTGAATGACCATGGCCTTATTATTCCCAGATGTATTATGCAATTTTGATGTACTTTGTAGAAGTTCTTAATTCAGAGTGTATTTATTTTAGTAGCTGTTGGAAACAAAGTTAACGGTGCTTTGTTTAAAAGAAGCACGACTAGCGATTCATAACGCAGTGTTTGCCAACGTTGCTTTTCGGTAGCGAAAACTGGGTATGTCAGAAGAAGCATGAAAGTAAGTTGAGTGCTGTAGAGATGCGATCACTTCGAAAATTGTCAGGCGTAACCTTGGCCGACCGAATACGTAACGAAGTGATACGCAATATGGCAGGTTTGAATGAAAGTGTCAGCGTCAAGCTGAAAAAGGGCGTGCCCGATGGTTTGGACACGTCCAACCAATGAGTGAGGAACGATTGACGAAGAATATATATTGTGCGAAAGTAGAGGGTAGAAGGAGTCAGGGTAGGCCGAGACTTACAAATGAAGACAACGGGAGCAGATTGCTCAAAAACTGAATAGTCAAAAGTACTCAGATACCCAGACGAGCATGTGTGAAGCGATGAATGAATCTGCAGGAAGCGCATGAAGTATGCATGGATCGCGAAGTCTGGCAAACTGTCCTTTCTGATTACCCCGTCAGGGATATAGCGTGAAGGTAGT
Source organism: Thumatha senex (assembly GCA_948477245.1). Lineage (NCBI taxonomy): Eukaryota > Metazoa > Arthropoda > Insecta > Lepidoptera > Erebidae > Thumatha > Thumatha senex. The sequence goes on from OX419735.1 coordinate 15,388,095, forward strand.
TAGTTAGTTATTATTACGAGTTCTGGTTGAAACGCCAGGTAATAAAAAGTTATGAGACCCTAAAGTAAACACCGTATCTTGTTCTTCATCTTAGTGTATTCGCAGTCGCTTTCAAACCCTACCTGGATTAGGAGTCTGGGTTCCACTTTTATTTGTTTTGTTGAGCGATTGTTTAATTTGTTCATTAATCAGTAAGTGTACTTTTATTTGTATTTTTTATGGCCTGGCTACTTTTTTTTTATATACCACTGAGGTGGCAGACAAGCATACGGCCCACCTGATTAAAGGAAGTCACTGTAGCCTTTGGACGTTTGCAACACCAGAGTTGCAGCACTCGCGCTGCGGACCCTTTAAAAACCTTCTAAGACCCCGTTTGAAAAACCCTATACCGTAGACGTTCGGGATAACCCAGGCAATTCATACTACAATCTAAGCGTACGCGAAATAAAGCCTTTATCGGACCTAACCGTATCTGAGAGTTCCGAACACAAAGTGTAAACACCCTGTCTATGGCGAGTGGTGCAATGATAGTAGGTAGATGCATCATATCAAACAATTCCTCAGAGAACAAACCTTTGTGCAGGCTATAGAACACGATCTGTAAACTAATCATTAACAGATCATTGCGTTTATCATCTTACGCTACTGTCAATCCTTTAATAGGTGACCATTTATAGTATTTTGTTAACCTCCGGGACTCAAGCCACCGCATTCTCTCCCAGCGAATACGAAAATCAAAATTTTAACAGCTGGTGTCCACAATCTCTTTATGATGATGAGCAGTACGAACCATTGTATATTAAAAATATGTTACTGTGTTTTGTTGAATTTAATAATATTTCGCACTTTTGGTACCAGGCTCATTAAACCCTCAAATTACCGCTCTCGTTCCAATCATCCAGGCAGTCTGTAGCCCGAGATTACTATTACATTATCTTTGGCCTGGGTTTTGACGTTTCACTACTTACGTTCAGTAAGTGCTACGCACGTAGAATTACTACGAGATTTCGTAGCATATCTTAACGCGTAGAGGTTTACACAAATATAATTGATTCTAGCTTTTGCCCGCAGCTTCGATCGTGCATTGTATGTAACTTAAGATTAAGTTCAAAATTATACTAATAGATTCCATGAGTACGTTTATAGGTTCTTATTATCTTCTGGAAATCTGGAAAGTTTTTAAACGTTATTGCTCCACGCTGCGCCAGCCAGATTAGTTGGTACAGGGTGTTGTTTAAAGTTTTCTTTTTCTTAGCCATGACCCATCGTTAGTCAGTAGGTGCACTATTTCCAGATAAAGCCACCCCGAGTACTAAAGTTCTTCGTAGAGCCCCCATGCACCCTAATGTCAGTGGCGTAACTATACCATCTGAGGCCCGTGGCAAATCCTTTGGATGGGGCCCTAGCAGTAAAAATTGTCACATTGTAATTTAATTTTAATGAGCCACAAGTAGTTGCATGCATCCGACTGCTACGCAAAAGGTCGTGGGTTCGATTCCCACCCAGGATAAAACTTTGTGTGATGAGCACGTTGATTTATTCTGTGTCTGGGTGTTATTTATCTATAATATGTATGTATTTAGAAATACTCGTATATAAGTATGTTTACCAGTTATCTAGATCCCATAACACAAGCTAATATTACCTTACTTTGGGCTAGATGGCGCTGTGTGAAAAAGTGTCCCACAATATTTATATTATATTTATATTTACTATTAATAATGAGATGAAGATAATTGCGTTAAGCAACTTTTGCTATGGCTGGTCATTAGATGGGTGACCGCTTTGTTGTATTTCTATTTACAAACGTTTTTATGCTTCGGAAGGCACTTTAATTCGATGATCCGGGTTGTCAGTAACAATACAGTCGTTAAGCTAAGTTAAAGGTTTGAAAAATTTCAACAGCAGGTCGCCCCACAACCTGTACGAGTCCTGTCATGGTCTCATCACCGTTACAAACAACACCGTTATGCGGGACAAAAACGTTTTCGGTGAAATGTATGCCTCTTGCACACCTCTGCCACAGAGATAAATGGGGATTAATATTTATAACGTATTTATAACGGTTTTTGAAAGAGAGAAAAACATGACAGATTGCTCGATTTTTGTGGAAGAAAAAAGAGTGGAACTAGTGAATGAATTTATATACCGAGGCTCAAAATTTGCGTGAGATGGAAAGTGTGATGATGACATTGAAAGAAGGGTTTTGGCTGGCAATCAAGTGAATGGAGCAATGTACACCTTTCTGGGCACCCAGAACGTATCTAAAAAGGCAAGACTGGCTGTGCATAGAGGAGTGCTTGTCCCTACACTAACATATGGCAGTGAAAGTTGGGTATGGCAGAAGAAGCATAGAAGTAAAATTAATGCAGTAGAAATGAGGAGTCTGCGAAGTATAGCTGGAGTGAAATTGATAGATAAAGAAAGGAACAGCGTGATAAAGGAACATTGCGGTATGACAGAAGACGTAGTGACTAAGATAGAAAAAGGGATGCTTAGATGGTTTGGACACGTGGAGAGGATGGATGAAAATAGACTGACCAAGAAAATTTATGCGGTGAGAGTAAATGGGCAAACTGGTAAGGGTCGACCTCGACGTACATATACCGATCAAATTGAAGATCTTTTGACAAAAGGCCAGGTCAAGAGTACCCATAATCGGCGAGCGTGTATGAAAACAATTATGAAAGTTGACGAAGCGAAAGTTGTATGCCAGAATCGCATCAAGTTGAAAGCCATTGTCTCTGCCTACCCCGATGGGAGACAGGCGTGATGATATGTATGTATGTATGTATTTATAACGTCCGTCATCAAAGTTAAAAGATCGTTCAAAGTTTATATCCACAACATTTTCAATTGACAGAATAGTCAGGTAGGACGAAATCTGTATTGTAGAGTTTCTTAAATAGGTTTTTATTAATTATTGTTTCGAAAATGATCGTTGAATGTTCAATTAATATAATGTTACGTCCACACGCTTACCAAGCCGCTTGTTACAAGCCTTTTGATAAATGCTGGCCAGCCCACCATCAGGCATCCACTGGCACTCGGTAGTTGGTTCATGGTTGTCAAGCAAGGCAGTCGTTAAAGTAATTATGGCGGTAGCGCCTAAAAAGCCTTTGTAGTAGAGAATTCTAAAAAAATAAACATTTATTTCGTTCGTCCACTCAGCAATTTTTAAACAAAATGACGTAATATTGTGGGCGATTGGCAAGCGTGTAGATGTAGGTATAAGGAATAACATTGATGTAGTACATAGTTCAGGAAAGCTGCACGACATAAAATTATTCTTAATTATTAATCTGTTACGCCTTCTTCATCGCCCTGTGCATTTTTTCCTACGTAACAGGTAGGGAGCCCATCACCGCCCTTATGGAAATGAACAATCGCAGGTTGTTGCGACCTACTGTTGACATTTTTTAAGCCGCCAATAAGGCCTTCAACTTGGTTTAACTACTACCATATTACGGGAAAACGCGACCAACGGCTTAACATGCGTTCCGAAGCACGGTAATACTCGTAAATGGAATTGCCACAAAACGGTCACAAATCCGATTACCAATCATAGCAAAAGTTGCTTAATGCAGTGATAGTTTACAGAACACTGAGTTAGGGGGGCTTCAATTATTAATTGAGCAAGTCCTCTAATTTACAGAGACTTTTCTATTTCATCTCTGAAAGTGGACCAAAAACTGAGAATTTCCCGGGCATTCAGATATGTGTGTCTTTTTATGCCTAAGTATATACCTACCAACAAAATTTTGACCCTTTTTAATAGATCAGTGTCATTAAAATTTGAAAAAGTGAATTGTTGCTAAACATTGAAATTGGAAACTATTTCATTCATTGGAATGAAAAGCGATTTCAGTTGATTAAAAATTATGTCCAATGCTCGATTAGTAGTATTTTCACTTTAACAACCGTTCCGAATCTTGGAGACCTACCTCTGACAAAATTCAGAGTTGATGCACCATTTTTCTACTACACTATATGCTTACATTTTTAATTTCACAAATTCATGTCAATACCTTTCTTTACCCCAGGCACAGAATACTTGCCGAGGAGGCCCCGGCAGCGTCATAAAAGTACTTTCTTGGTTAATACTTAATAAAATGAATAAGGGAATTCTCCGATCGTCATCGCCACTCGTACCACCAATGTACCGAGACAAAAAATGGAGCAACCAATGGATTCGTTCAGAAATTGATCGACATTATTGTTTGAAATGTGCTGAAATTTTAATGATTAATTTGAATTGGTATGTAATGGTCCTTAGCTGCTTGATTCTGCATACCTAGTTGAAAAAAAAAATATTTAGTAAAAATGTTAGACTATTTCTGAAGTCTTAGTCGCTTGGGTCGGGGCTCTCTCGGGTCGGGGGCCCGTGGCATTTTGCCAGCCCTGCCACCCTATAGTTACGCCACTGCCTAATGTTAACCTTCTTGTTGTTCTTTGGTCCATGTTATGCGTTCTCGATCACTCTCATCTCTCTACATCACTTCGTCTCATAAAATTTCTTTGAGAGTGGTTTGTTGGATATTTTGAGAGTAGAGCCTAGTTTATAATAAGTATATAGTAAAAAAAGTGTTTAGTAAGTTTGTAGTAGCAACAGTGCCGTAATATTGGAAACTCAATAATTCAATAATACACGGTAAATATCTCGTTAACTGTAGTAATTTGAAAAGTAGAGCCTAGTTGTTTATTGACCGGTCACAGCTTCTCTAAAAGAAGATTAATGGTCGTTTTCAGATTTACTTTGACCTGTCCAATGTATAGCGGGTCTAGTTAAGGGTAGTTCAAGCTGTTGTAGGTATTACTTCTGATGAACCGATTTTGATGAAATATGGCGCAGTATTTAAGCTGGAAAGTAACCACAATATTTCAATAAGATATTTGTAATCAACCGCTTGGATTTAACTCCAACTCCGAACAAACATACAAACAAACAGACACGAAGCAAAAAAATCACAGGTACGGACTCAGAATTCCTTAGTTAGTCGGAGATTTTTTTTTTTATTTATCTTGAATTTACCGTCACAGCTATTTTTACAATTTTATAATAGTATATATAGATAGAAGATAGATAGGTGAGCCCCCACAGCTTCGCCCGTGACGTACTTCGACCTCCCGTCGCACCTATTTAATTCCGTCGTTTATGATATAAAAAATTGCCCGATCTGTCGACATTTATGATTACTGCTCCGCTCTCCTCCAGGGTAGTAGCGTGATGATATATAGCCTTCCTCGATAAATGGGCTTTCCAACCACAATGTCTGTGGAATGAATAAGCTGTCAACGCTACGATTTTTAAAAATCTTTATATATATTTGAAAGGGCTTAGTCACTTAGTGATTATGCCGCCCTCATTGACAGATTTATACATGGTTATTCTACATATTAACTAGATTACATACATACATACATTGAAGCGCTCGTGGCCCCGCGGACTTAGTGTTCTGTAAACGATCACTGAGTTACGCAACTTTCACTATGGATGGTCTTTGGGTGGGTGACCACTTTGTGGCATTTACATTTGCGAGCTTCGGATGGCAGTTTAGGCCGTTGTCAACAGCAGGTAGCCACAACCTGCGACTGTCTATTTCAACACGGCAACGGGCTCACCACCTATTGCGTGGAACAGGAATACACATGGTGAAAAGTGGGCATACAATATGTATGCCTCTGCTACCCCTTCGGGGATAAGGCGTGATAGATAAATAAATATTAACTAGATTCTAACGCTACGATTCAATCTACTAGAAATGACTCCTTAATTAAATCGATTATATCGATTAAATCGATAGTCATACATTCCACCAATCATACGCCTAATTACACACCTTCCTCACGTACCTGTCATATATGCACATCCAATCACTACACATTTCGGTTACACAACCATTACGCCTGGCAAACTGCGCACTCATGTTACTGTATTTTCTTCCTTCTGAAAATATACGAATTTTACACCACATCAATGCTAATTCTTTTATTCATCCCGAACACCAATGTTTACTAGTGAAAACCTCGTGAAAATCCGATCACCGTTTTCAATTCCTAAATGTGAATTTCTTTAATAAGTAACGATTTGGATACTGTTCAATGTGTTAGTAGTAAAATAAAACTTGTATTAGACAAACGATCATTTATTTCATTGATTATCTTTATTACTTTGGTAACACTTACCTACAATAGATTTTATACTATAAATATATACTTAAATTAAGTAAGTTAGTAAGTATGTCTATTATTTAGATAATAAGAATCAAGATACATTTCAGAACTGTTTTCTAAGATTAAAATATTTGTATACAATGCAATATTACAATGGAAATGGAAAGTCATTAAGTACACTATCTTAAACTTTGGCCGCCCTAGACAGTACTCTATTTTATAACTAGATAGGTATATGTATCTTCTCTACTTAGGTATTTGCGTAGAGTATTGTAACACAGGATTGAGTTTTAAAACAGGTTTTAAATGGGAAATTTATTTAAAGCAATTTTTATGCTCCCTTTTTCATAAACATTTTTAATAAAGTGAATAACTATTTTTGAAATTAAAAGTTGCTACTCTCAATGAAAGATATAGTTGCTACTCTAAATGAATCCTTTATAAGCAACAGCCGACGGTATTTGCTGCAACTACAAACTGTAGACAGCAGTGGCACTACTACATTGTATGTTTTCCAGTGAAATAGTCAGTGACGGCTACGAGTACTGTCCCTAAACTACACATGCAGCGACTGCTAGCAGTTGTAACATATACTGTTGACAGTTGCTATCCTTCGCAATAGTACCTATAATCAAAATTTCCTATAAATTTAACACACTTATATGTTTTTTTCCAATATACATAGTATATTATATGGCGTGATATTGATATCGCCAAACAAGTAGTTTCATTGTTATATAGACACAATACGAAAATAGCATGTCATCTGACACGGTGACATTTTCACGCTAAGAACTTGTGACGTGACGTTTTGATCCTACTAATAGTGTAATTAATGTGATAGTGTCATCATGACATTTATGGATATATAGTATAATGGTTTACATGACATATGATTAACAGCGCGGATCCGGATCTTTAACTAATGTTCAAAACGACACCGAATAATATATTTGATATCTTACTTGCTATATTTAGACACTTTTGTAGCAAAAAGTGTATTAAATATGACTGTAAATCTCGTTAATTTAAGAATAGCAACAATATTGTAGAGATCTTCCGTAATATTCCACCTCTAGTTAAGTATTTTTCTAAATAAAATAATGATAGAGTTGCAAGTTCACATTTATATTGTATTTTACATTTATTGTTAGCCAGTTCAAGTGCTAACAGTAACGGTAACAGACAGTAACGGATAACATTTGGTAGGAACATTTTAGTTTACACATCTTATAAACTGCTCAACTGTGGCATTAATAAAATAAAAATTCTAATTCCTTTCTTTGTCATAATATTTTTTAAATTAATTTTTATGTACTAGTAGTAATAGGTATTATTCCGATTTAGGAGTAAAAGACATTATAGAAAAAAAAACTGTAATAGACACAGTACTTGATTATTTAAATAAAAGTATATATAATATGAGATCAGTCATAGAACTAGGTCATAGAAGCGGTAAGCCGTGAGTAGGAGCCGTTCACTTGCGGAAGCAGGAGATGGGGTTGAAGTAGCACTGGCGGAATCGAACCTGTCTCTTGTCAGCTCTCCACTCGCGCGCCATACGCCCGTCGATGTTCCGCAGCCCCCAGCCACGGGGCTCAGCTTGAGGCCACGAACGGCTCACCCTGCCCATCCTGTAATAATAATTACGCTTGACTTTTTGAAGTGAAAACTTGATTTAGCGCGATACGCATATTTTTAGATGAGATAAAATCACTGGACTCGCGACACAGTTACGAGACGCAGCTATAGTGTGTGCACATATGCATGTACATATAAATAATAATAAATAAAAAATAAATATTCTGGGACATTTTTTTACGCAGCGCCGTCTAGCCCAAAGTAAGCTAATATAAGCTTGTGTTATGGGTTCTAGACGACTGATAAACATACTTATATATTTCTAAATACATACATAATATACATAGGAAACACCCAAACTCCGAAACAAACATTTGTGAATCACACAAATATTTTTTCCGAACCGGGAATCGAACCCTGGACCTCAGTCGTGGCAGTCGCATACACTACCACTGCGCCACTGAGGGAGTGAAATATAGTATAGCAGACCGCGAACGCGTCTAGATAAATAATTATTTATAAATTTAGTTTTCTCTTCTGTCGGCACTTCCGGAGTGCATCCCGTATTTTTTTTTAAAAGAGACATTCCCGTTTTGGACTCCCACATTCTGTAACTCCTGTTTGCACGAATTTAAAGCACTAATCAAGTTCTGACAAACACCGGCCGAGAATTCGACTAACTCTTTATCATGATCAAAACTTATCTACAACCAGATTTGTATATTATTGTCACGGACTTAATTCCGAACAGAATCGGAATGAGAGGATATCATAGAAAGCGTCAATTGATCAAATAACTTACTCGCTCCGCATATTGTGTGCTGTGTGGCTTCATATTTTTATACAAAGTAATCTTCGGGAACTGTGTTGACCGTGATGTGCACGTACTTTAACGTATGAATTTATATAAATATTTTGGGACGTTTTTACATAGCGAGTTTACATCTAGTCCTAATTAAGCTAATATCAATTTTTTCTATGGTCCTACCACTGACAAACCTAAACTACGAAACAAACCAAATGTATGTGTAGGCTACGGTGACCACTTTCCATCAGGTGGGCCGCATGCTTGACTGCCACCCCAGGGGTATAAAAAAAATAAACATTGTCACAAATATTTGCTTGAGATTCGAAACCGAGATCTAAAATCATTATTTATTTCAAAGTTATTTTAGAAATAGTTATCTAAATGTACGTATTTCTTAAAATCTGATTGATTATGTTAATTTGTTCTATATCTCAAATATAATATAATATTATAGAAGTATACGCTTACATATTATCTTTGGAATTCGATTGATCAGTATAATAATCCCTTTAAATTTGTTTCACCACAATTCAAAAGTAGTACAAGATTTTTGTTTTAAATAGGTAGATGTGGCCTAAAATAGCATCGATCTCGTAATTTGTACTGAGTTACACAATTCTGAAGAGGAATATTTGGATCTAGGTGTCGATTTTCAGTATTATTTATATTCATAGAAATTTCAAGTGTCTAATTAATCGGGAAGTTAGTTTAACATCAATTTTAAAATTCGAACACAGAGTAAGGAATCGAGCTTTACTAACGACGCCTTATTTCATACATATTGGTACCTACTTAGTTTTATTTTGTACTTGTATAGGTATAAGCAAAACTTAGGTACCTGTCCTCAGTATCAAGTTGCATCAACAGTTTGCGCAGAGCCGCTGTATTGATACCATCCCAAGACCCTGGTAACGCCATATCACCATCTGGATGAGCCATTATAGTATTTTCTGCCTGTTCATCGTCCACCTCCTAAACAAAAAAAAAACACTTTCATATTAATCCTGTTGAAAAAACAAGTTTTTAGTAAAATGCATGTATATCAGTTGTTTAGCTCATATAATACAAGCTTATAGCTTAGTTTGGGCTGGATGGCGCTGTGTAAAAAGTGGCCTACAATATTTATTATTATTCCCTTTATTCATTAATTACACTTATCAATTACATTTTTAAATACATTATATAAAAAAAAATCTATTTAAAAATATAAAAAATAGTATCCCACCGGCATCGGGTACAGGGACCAAGCTACCGGTGGTCAGGACTGCAGAGACAGAAATTTATTATTATTATTATTTGATACCCATATTGTAGGAAAGCAAAAAAATCTAGTCCGTCATATTGGAATTAGAATGACATAATTGTTTTGGTCTTATTTTTGAGTTATTCGCAGAAAGCCCTTTCAATTGATACCCATATTGTGACAGTATACTAAAAATAAAAAGTCCGCCATCTTGGGTGTTCCGCCATGTTAAAATTATAATGACGTCATTTATCTAACCGATACAGGGCTGTCAAAACTAAATGTAAAGAAAATTTCAGTTCAATCGATTGAAGATATAAACGTAAAAATTGAGTTGCAAGATTCCACCCAAGTTAGCTAATAACTAGTAACGCAACCTTCACTATAGTAGCGAAGGGATAAGACGACTTCTAAACCGAAACCAGTTTCAAACCACCACACGTACTCATGGTGTCCTGAACCGAATGCCGCAAATCGTTTTCTCATATGGTTCCTGAGAAATGGATGTGTACAGACGAATGGACGGACGGATAGACTAAGCCGTTTAACAAACTTTTCTAAACTTTAGGGCTTAGAAATATAAAAACTTGTAAAAATGATTTGTGACACACCTATGTCCATTAGTTTTACATTAGATGACGATGTATGTAGCAGTAGGATGTAGATTGATACATGTGTGTGTGGGCTGCCCTCACTGCAGCCCACACATCTATTCCCATACGTGGACATCATTATATGTCATAATTCATTTTTGACATACAATTAATTTCATTTCAAAGGGACATCTAGGTGATTCATTTGTTCATTCGTTTAGACAGAATAGATAAAAAAACTAATGTAATTGTCATTTAACAAAAGAGGTAGAATGTGTTTTTGTCTACTTTATACTTTATATGGTAGTCTGGTAACCCTCGCTGTGTCTGTGATTGTATAACATATTACTACCAACAGTAGTGGCGGTTTTGTATTTAGTCAATATATTTTTGAGATTGACCGTACAACCCGTAAACTCGTATAAAAATGTAACTCAATAAACAAATATTGAAAATTCTTCATCTTAGTCCCAATTGCTCCGAAACCCTGCCTGTATTTGGGAACTGTTGTCCATTTTTATTTGACTGCTATTAAATATTAGCTATGATTTGACTTCATTGTTGGGTGTGACTCCGGCACCAAACTTCCCAACCCAGTCATGCGAGGCGTGGCCTGCGTCGTTCCCTCGTCTGACAGTAAGCAGGTTACTTGGTAGTAACCTGCTTACTGACAGACGAGGGAACGTAGCGGGGGATGTTGGCCCCGCAAATCTTGGTTTTTGTCACTTACACCCATCCATCTTTAATAAATATCAATTCTTGACACGACTGCCTCTGTGGCGCGGTGGGAGTGTATCCGACTGCTACGCAAGAAGTCGTAGGTTCGATTCCCACCCAGGATAAAACTTTGTGTGATGAGCACGATTGTTTATTCTGTGTTATTAATCTATAATATGTACGTATTTAGAAATATATAAGTATGTTTATCAGTTATCTGGTTACCATAGTACAAGGTTTGCTTAGTTTTGAATCAGGTTGCGTTGTGTGAGTTGTCCCAACGATATTTATTTATTACGATACATATTTATTTATTAATTAGACAAGCGGACCCTAAAAGTAATGGCTTCGTATTTTACCGGGCATAAAGCTCGAGTAATACGACATATATTCTTCGATCCTTATCGTGGTAACAATGAAAAATTCTTTCAACGTGCAAAGAATAAAGGAGTGTTGCCATTTTACCTTAATAGCACGTTTTAAAACACCTCGCAGTGATGGTTATAAGCGATATGAGATCAGTTCTATTCTGTCTACGACGGGCAGACAATTCTCAATGGCGTTCATGTCATGCCATTCACAGCATGTCTGTTTTCTAAGCTATGAAAACAATCGCTTTCTTTTTCACTTTACTCTGTATTCTGTTCATATTGACATTTTCTAATGCACACCGCATTCAAAATGCGCAATGTCAGCTCAAAATAATGTTAAAGGTTTAAGCTTTGCGATTACTTTGTTTTCTTATCAAAATTTATTTATGCTTTATATATACAAATATAGCACAATATAAATTTACTTTCATTCGATCTTTAATTCAAAATAATTTTATATATAATCGAGTTGCGTGATTTGTTGAATAGGGTTAAATTTGCGTGCTAAGTCTAATTATATTGAATTTGTAAACAAGTTATTACTTAAAAACACTTTTTGAAACGTTTTAATGAATATAAGTGAGTGGAGTCAAAGTGTTTTGGAGCCTATTTAAGGAGCCAAGCTAATTAAAGTTGTTTAAATGTAAATGTGACTTCAAGTCAAAAAATGAACTTACCATTGGTGCACCAGTCACTGCAATGAATAGCAAGGCCAGGGCGCTGACGAAAATGGCCGTGCACACGTTATAACCACTCATCTTCATTGCGAGGATTTTCACTGAAAATAAAAATTGAGTGAGATATTGTGCCAAGAAAGTAACCACACTAAAGAGAACTGAGATCAATGTCACATGGAAGAATTATGATTTTTCTATGCCATTGTGTGTAATAAACTCAATATTGGTAATAATGTCACTTAGATCACTCTGGTTGTCACAATCGTCATTATGGTTTTAAATAGCTAAAGTAAAAATAAATTATAAAATGAATTGGCGATAAATTTTTCTATATTACCAGTTTAATAATAAGCTACACTATCTAAGCTACTAAAATGAATGATTTAGTTTTACATTTCATAAATCTCAACCATTCATTTTAGTAGTATAGCTAGGTAGGGACACTTAATTATTTTTTACTCAACTAATCTTTTTGGTAATTAGAGTTACGAAAGACAGATTTTACTTAAAATTCTGTACAGTAAAGGTTATTTCTGACTAAATTTTTAGTCACTAAACACAATTTCCATTTTTATGACTTTTAAATTTAAAAAGAAAAAGTAATTAGGTTATTTACATTAAAATGACTACGTATTTTTTTGTTCTTTTTTGTTAGTCCAGGGAAATCTTTTATAGATACCATCCTGTGTTTGAGGCAGTGTGGTTATGTGGGAGTCCCCAAAGTTGGTATAACTACTAAAACCTTGGAGTGCTCCATCTTATTGATGGTGTTGGGTCTACTGACTGCGGCCGACTGTTGACAGAGATTTTATCTCATCATAAAATGTGCGTATCGCGCTAAAAGAAGTTTTCACTTCAAAAACATTATCTCATATTGACTGAGAAGATACTTACATCTTTGTTGTCATTATTTAAAATTATAACTAAATAAAACTATGTAACATATAAAAAAAGAATATCCTCGACACCTAAATCAAATGAATTAGACCTAGAAATGTAATGAAATCCCTTCGTGATGATCGTGAAACATCTAGACAGATCTTCATAAAGCTAAGAGCTAAGAACCGTCTGCATTACTAGAAACAAATTAGAAAAAACTAACTATGAGCATAGTATTTCATATCTATGTCCTAAATTTAAATTTGAAGTGGAAAAAGAATTTCAGACTCAAGCTGGACTCGAACCAGCGTCTTCTGGTTCAACGCTCCAGACGCGTTACCAAGCTATCTGGATCACATCAGCTTTTAAACAGAAATACACATTAAAACCTTTGTATTTGTGTAGGGGTCAAAATAGATCGGCGGCGGTGTGTGAACGTCCTAACTTACATTCTGTTTTTTTAGGATATTTTCTCTGAATAATTCCATAATTATGTTATGATTTGAGTAGCCGCATTAACATTTTTAAATAGAATAATTGCTAAGAAAACAATTAGTTTCAGGGTAGACAATTCAAATTTTGCACGATCATTAACAGTAGGTTGGGTCTACACATAGGCTATATATTATCATGCTTCATAACCTAGGAGCATGGTAGAGAACAATTATGAATATATGCATGTCCGGGATGCACTCAGGAACTCAGAAAGCACTAAATAGATTTAATTAAAATTTTGCACGAGTATAACCAATACATATAGGCTATATATTATCACGGTCCTACATATAGGCTATATATTATCACGCTGCATAACTTAGGGGCTCAGCAGAGAACAATTCGGTACATATTTATGTACGGGCTAAACGCAAAACACATAAGAAATAGTTCAAAATGCTATTTTGTCGAGGGGCTCGGTAGAGAGTAATTTAAAATTTAGCAGGTATGGTTAGCCAGAAAAATAATGGTTTGGACGGTCAGCTACAAAGAAATTTGTTGGTATTACTATTACTAAACTGCTTCTTTAATAGATATTATTTATGCTCTGTAAAAGAACTATAGCGTATACTTAGCCTTAAAAAGGATATCACAACAGGAGTAGACGAACACCGCTATCACTTAAGGGCGCCCTGGACTGAGCTCATAAAACGTTTAAGTAGTGTTGTGGTTTATGTCTGGGGCCTTCGAGTGCGACACGATATTCTCGTTACGCATACTATGAGCAGATACGAACGATTGAAAAGGAATTTACTTAAAAGCCTTTTCAACTTACAAAAATCAGCACTTTAAGTATGATTTTTTTATATGGAGGCTATAATATTTGTAAATTTGCGCTGCGACATATTTTATGTTTAACAATCATGCTTCATCCCCAAAGCTGTGGCAGAGGCATATCATACGCCCACTTTTCACCGTGTATGTTCCTGTCCCATGTGGAGACCCCATTGATAAATCATTAATTTTAGGACATATATATGAATAATTCACAAATATTATAGGTACAAGGTGGCAATGTTCAGATGTGGATACTTTTGGATTGTTCTTCAAAAGCGGGCTGTACGGTCTATTTATAATTTGGGCCCCAGAATTTCTCTCCGAGAAAAATTCAAAGAAATAAATATTCTAACCGGACCATCACAATACATTTTTGCCAATCTTATGTATGTCCAGAAAAATCTATCACAGTTTTCTAAACTCTGTGATAAACATAATGTGAACACTAGATTTAAAAATAATCTTTTAGTACACCACAGTCAACTACATAAGTTTGGCGATTCTTTCCAGGGTAACTGTATACGCTTTTACGACAAGCTTCCCTGTGACTTCTAAGTCACTTTAAATATTTTAAAAAGTGTATGACATTTTGTAAGCGCCGTTAAAATGGTCTTTGCAAAATAAAGATATTTTTATTTTATTTTATTGTAATGCTGTAATAGGACTGCGATGCGAAGAAATTTTATAATTATAGGTCTGTATTTTGTTTATTTATTTTAGTTTACTCACAAGTAATAAAGCTTAATTATAAATTTTGTTAACATACACAAAAAAGGTATATCAAACAATAATATCCAAAGCTATAAGTGTTGTCACTAACACGCCTTTGTTTCATACATGTTAAATAATGCGATGCGGCCATACTTATTAATCATTTGTTATATTTGAAAATAAAATAAAATATTGTGTTGCCATAATTGAAAGAAGACTGTAATTTGTATTGTGTAGCGGGTAACCCCATATGAAGTTGTGTGTGTCGTTATCTTGATTTGCAAGGCAATTTGATAGTCGAACGCATGGCGGGCAGACGCTGAGTCATCTGCTCTCCTAATCGAATTAAATTATTGTGATCGCACGTAATTTTGAATGTCTAAACCTATTTTGCACGTATAGAGGAATTCGCTATACATTTATTTTGGGTTCCTGTAAGTTCTAACGCCTACTATGGACGGATCGTGACAATTAACCGCTCAGATGCTCTGATATGTTACTGGATATTAATGGAAAATAAAATAAATTTCAAAAGCCACTATAATAATCTCGGTGATATTACTGTCAGGTAATACGTGATACGCCATGAAGAGTTACAATATATTCGACGCATAGTCATAAACTTATCTAATTTAAGAACGTGTGGAACGTACGTGAGCTGATTGAAATCAGTCATCGCGCTATTCAAATAAGATAGTGGGTGGGAGGGTGTCGCTTCCTGTAGGATGACTTCAGAAGTCACGTCCCATAAATATATAGGATTTGAAAACAACGATGAGATTGAAATATGTGATTTCACTTCTTACTCATTTCTATTTGGTGGTTGCCATATTTATCGAAGGTTTATCAAAAGCCGGGTCCGCTGCAACGTATTTTTGTGCTAGCTGACACACTAACATGTTTTTTCAACATGTTAGGGGCGTGGCCTAACAGTTCTGTGAGGAAAATTATCCTAGATAGATCAAAATTGGTCCATAAACTCGGGACCTTTGATTCAACAGACAGACATATACACAGGTTAAGTTAAGAAGGAATTAAAGGGTATCATCCCTCAATTCCTTCGGGTGTTAAAAATAATTATTTCAACAGATTAATAACTGTATTAGAAATAAAGAGTTTCAACAATAGATTGAATCATCACGCAAATATATTTATGGGACGAGACAATTGTATTTGTTCAAAGTATGCATAGCTTTTAATATCAAGCTCCTTGGAATTTAATATAAAACTCTTCACAAAGGTCCACGTAAATGTCGAGTAACATTTGTGCGTATTGAAGATCATTTTAATTTCCGAGTCTAAACTTTTCCAATTAAACATTTTAAATAATAGTGAAGGGTTTCAATAATCTCAGAGTTTACAGGTACGTGCAGAAAAGGATGCCTATACTAGCGGCACGCTATGATGGCTGTTTTGACGTTTGTCCACTCATGAAGTTTCGTATTAATTTTAATTATATTGTAGAAATATGTGAATAGTCAACCACATTAGAGGGTATTTATACTACGGTATAAAATAGAGTACTTATGTAAAACAAGTAAAATATCATCACTTTTGTAATATGTCAAAACGGCTTGCCGCTAGTATAAATACTAATAATACGGTGTCATTGAATGGAAATATTGAATATAGTCTCTCACACATTTATTGTGTACTAGTGGACGTCCGCAGCTACGCTCGCGTAGAATGTGTTGCCGTTCCCGTTTTCCACAGGAACTTGTTCCCGGGATAAAAAGTAGCCTATGTGTTATTCTGATGTATTAGCTACGAATAAGTAATGTATGTTTTGGCTATATTATTGTAAAGTTTCATTAAAATACATTCAGTAGTTTTTACGTGAAAGAGTAACAAACATCCATACAAACTTTCACATTTATAATATCATTAATAGAGGTAGATATATTTTGAGTATATATCACACACTGAGTTGAGTATACATCACTGATAAGAAAGATCTTGGTGGCACCTCCACCAAGATTTTTCTTATCAGTGATGTCTTTATCCATGAAGGATGGCGAGGCATACTATACGCCCTCATTTCACTGTAAGCAGTGTTATTCCTCGTAACAAGTATTGAAATGGACAACCGCAGCTTGTGGCGACATGCTGTTGAAAATTTTCAAGTCGCCCAAAAGGCCTTCAACTGCCGTGTTACTAGCAACTGGGACCAGTGGCTTAATGTGCCTTTCGAGACACGGAAAGGCTCGTCCGAAATCCGAGGACAGAGATCGTTTACAGAACACTGAGTTAGCGGGCCATGGCCGATTCTATAATAATTCATGGTATTACATAAATTCCATTCAGACGCTTGTGATGAAGTACTGTTTCATTAAAAGTTGATCGAATTTTCACTTGAGTTAGTCACAATGGTGTAAATGAACTAAAATAATAATATTATCTTCAATCGTGTCATTTCTTAATGGCCGAAGTAAAATTCATCACACTTTTTACATTTGCTCTTTTGTACATACATTTTTGTGTATAAGAAGGCTACAGTTTCAAAAGATACGCTTAAAATCTGCCCAGCTTTGGATGGAATCTGCAAAGTCAGGTTAATAATAATTAATCTGCGTTAGTCACGTGCTATTTCAGCTTGAAATTTGTTAGTAGCGGGTGCCTCCTGCGCGAGATTCGGGCACAGTATTTGACTATATTTATTTATAAGTGTGTTGAACTGTTTCTATAACAGTTGACAAGGTAAGCAAACAATTGCATTTGGGGACCAAATACTTTAGTATTTATTTACGTAGTTCTTTTTTGTTGACACGGGGAATGCGTTTGCACGCCGTTATTTCTGCTGCAGTGATAGCAGGAAAGGTGCGTGGGACTCCCGGCATTTGGGGTCCTTACCCACTAAACCCTAAAGTGTTCCGCCTTCTCACACAGGATAGATTCCTCACAGGATAGGACTGAGGGCTATTCACCGCGACCCAGGAAAGGGAATATCCCAATATAAGGCTTTCCTTGGGAAAAAGCACCATTACACAAAGATTTCAGCTCAAGTCTCCTTGATTGGCGCTTAAACATAGCATCCCCCTCGCCACAGCTACCGTTATTTACGTATGTATCTCACATGTTGAAATCACACACTTATTCATATTTGTCTGTGTTGTTTACGTAGGTTAAGGCTCTCATCTGGACCAGACAGTCGGACCTATTTCATGTTATTTTATTTCACTGGCGCGCTTCCTTCACAGATGTCAACATGTCATACACACGATATAGGATACAGAGATGTTTTGTTTTTAATTATTCTACTCATAATCTTATTATGTCATAATACAAGTCCTCTTGCGTGGACTTCTTTGTCACAAAAAAATTAAATTGTTATAATTAGTGCTAATTATAATTTATTTTATAACAATAATTGGCATGTAAACAATTTATACAATGTTTTATGAAATAAAAATTTACATACGAAGGGGCAGGAAAAGGGCATAATATACGCCCACATTTTACCGTATGTATTTTTGTCCTACGAAACAGGTGGTGAGCCCATTGCCGTGTTGAAATGGACAGGCGCAGGCTGTGGCGGCCGGCTGTTGAAATTTTTTAAGCCGCCCATATGGCCTTCAACTTGGCTTAACTACTGCCGTTTTATTGGCAACCGGGACCAACGGCTTAACGTGTCTTCCGAAGCACGGAACTGGGGTGGGTCTAAAGGGCCGAAAAATTTAATAAAATATAATGTGTCTATTTTAGATGTTAAATTTGGAATAAATTTTGAACCCTTTGCCTTTTTTGTGAGGTGGCAACAAAAAGGCTAAAAGGTCTTATGTGCTAGACACTAATTAGCACGACCAATTAAAGTCCTGGTAGTCTCGGACTGAAAATTTTATTATTATGTTATTGTTTATAGAAGGTTTTTGGGTTTTAATTTTCGTCATTGTTGAGAGTATCTTCCGTCTGAATCCTACAAGGGTGCCTGCATCGTTGCCTCGTCTGTCAATCAGCAGGTGCACCGCTAGCACGTGAGGTCACCTGGGCCCTGGAGATTTTGGTGGGGCCCCTTACACCCAAGGTCCTGTGGATAACCATCACGATGTTGGGTGTAATAAAATTGATTAATAGAATTGTCGTTTGTAAGTAAATTGATTTGTTGAATTTCGTTTGTAAAACGATTAAATTAGTAGGTACCGTTCCGGCTACAAACATTGTATAGGTAGGTCTAAAGCCGCTTTAGCCAACTCTGCAAATAGTTCATGAATTAGTGTCACAAAGTTATCAAGGTAAGCATTCAAGGTTAATGCCATCTTGTAAAATTAGTTTTGAAAGTTTATCTTCATCTGCAATTATTGAAATTATTATCCATCAACGAAATAAAATCATAATTGGCGACTTGAAAAGGTCACCGCAACGCGACGTTTGTTCAGTTTTGTTAATTTGCGAAGTTCGTTTAATCAACTCCAAACCACTTATTTACTTATTTTTGTGTCTACCGAACATTTAAATATAGTTAAAACAGTCGCTATCAGCGAACATTGCTTCATAGTGATGTTTCGACTGCCTCGGTGGCGCAGTGGCAGTGTTTGCAACTGCCGCGCTGAGGTCCCGAGTTCCCGGGTAGGAAAAAATATTAGTATTGTCCACAAATGCTAGTTTTGGAGTTTGGGTGTTTTCTATATATAATATGTATGTATTTAGATACATATACATAAGTATGTTTATCAGTTGTCTAAATCCCATACTAAAAGATTATATTACCTTACTATGGGATAGATGGCGCTGTGTAAAAAAAAGAAAGAAAATACAAAGTTTAAGCTATATTTGTGAGTAAGGAGAAAACCATTTGTCCAGTACACGTGCTTTTCTCCTCTTTCGCACACATAAAGAGTTGCAAGTATCTATAGTATAAATTCTATGCGAACTTGACGTGATATCCCGTACGGGAAATTCAAAGAGTACGGATTGCCAGGCTTAGCAATCCTTGCAGACTTCTATCGCTTCCTGCATATTCATATATGCACTTCTGGGTATGAGAGTACTTTTTACCTTTCCGTTTTTAAGTCATCTACTCGCATGGTCTTCGTATGTAAGCCTCGGTCTATCCCGTACACCTTCTGAGGGAAGAAGGAGTACTGGATAGACCGAGGCTTATTTCGCACAATAAATATTCTTAGTCAATTGTTCCTAACTCATTTCTTGAAAACATCTAAACCAACATACCACATCCTTTTCCAGGTGCTGAAACTTTCATTAAACTTTTACCCTATTGCGTATCAATTTTTTATTTATTTATTTATAATTTATTGACAATATTATATACAAAACAAATAGGTATAAAGCTGCAACATAAACTCGTTCGAGTTTTTCTGTGCACCAGTATCTTCTACAGTGATTAGGTTATATTTTAATCAATACATACTTATCTAATATTACACATTTGCAATAACAATAAACAATATAGAAGTAGTTAGAAAAAATAAAGAATTAGATAAATGTCACATCGCTAGTAGCCACATCGACGCACCTACACGTGCAAGCCATACGCCGAGGAGGGGATAAGCGATGCACTACACATACACAGTATGCTCCATAATCCACATAAACGGATTCCTTAAGTGTTTAGTAGAACAAAGTTATTTCGCACATTTTTTCGATAATCTGATTTCCATATCTTTCAATTTGCTTTCATGCCCTTCTGACATACATCATCTGTGTTGTAAACTATTAGACGATCTTCTTTTACAATGTTATGTCTCTTTTAAATGATATAGAAAAGTTTTAACACATAACTAAGTCAAAGTTCAGACTTTATCCTCTGTATGATTATTCAGTAATATTAAACTACTATTCATAACATTAGGATTACTAATGTTATACTAATGTTATGAATAGCTTTTATAAAATAATGAAAATTTTGTTAAAATTTGTGCTAAGTTTATTATATAATGGATAGTGTCAGAGAGTTGTTATGAACTTAGTTTAGTTGGCGATAAACGCTATCCAGTAGATTTAAATATTAAGGTGCTGACTCTTGTGTGTATGACCATATTTATTGAGTTTTTATTTATTTTATAACAGTAATTTTCAAAAAGTGAGCATCTTTCAGAATTAAAATGTTGTATAGGTAATATATTCAAAATAACAAAATTAAAAAAAGACTAAAAATTAATAAGACGTGGTCGTTTACAAAAGTAGTTTTTAGTACCTAAGTTGATCTTTTACGCATTCTTTTTAAAGTGAAATGAAAGCATTTGGTGTTTTTATGATTAGGCTCATAAAACAGCAGATGATAGAATTTGATATTTCCAAATCTAAAGGATTGCATTGTTCGTACATAATAAATTAAAGATATAAAAATATGTAGTGAATAAACTAAGACTAAACTAAGACAAATATAAAACAATAGAGAATCATAAATATAATGTGCGTCATGAAATTTCTCCGTATCGCAGTCCTCGTGTGGCGTGGTAACGTCCCCAGAAGATTGGCAGCGTTGCCATGTTGCATGGTAATATTGGCAATGAAAATCTGGACATGGATGTGGTTTAAAATGCAAACGGTGAAATGTGGGCGTTTAATATACCTCTGCCTACCCCTTCGGGGATAAAAGCGTGACAATATGTATGTGGTATTAAAATAAAATATTGTCAATTAAATACACTTTTATTTGAAGAAATTCCGTTTTATTTTCGTTACAGTTAATAAAGTAATTTACTAGCATTTGTTTGTAATGATTGCTATTAACTTTTAAAAAGCAAGGGTAGCTTTTGATATGTTCACAAATCAAACCTTTCCTTGCCGTTATCAAAATTAATATCTTCATAGAAGTTACTACATCGAAAAAAGAGCTATTATACTTATATGTTAAAGGTTCTCGTAAATGTCTTCATAACATTCCCATGTGGGTTCATATCACAATACGAGCAAATGTCGGTCACCGCCCGGTTCTCTGAACCTTGACCAGTAATTGGATATGTGAGACACTATTCATCTATAAACTACAAGATTTTCAAAAGGGCAATGATATCACTAAGTGAAAAGAACGGTAAATTTGTACTAAAATACAAAGCTATTTTTAACTTGTTTTTATAAATGTAAGTGGTAACATTTTAAAACAATAGTTCAGTTTTTGTTAACTAAACTTTTATACAGTTTTCAAGCTTTTTTTTTAAATCTTTCAACTCCTAAAGTAATGACAGAAATACTACTTTTTGAAACGTTTAATGTATTGTTTCCATGGTCACATTTATAATTTCTGAAATTTCGAAAGAGCGTCTTTTATAAAAGTGAAAGCACTAAATATGTTATGGCAATTATTTTTGAATAATTTCTGTACCGTTCGTATACGTGTGCGTTAGTCTTTCAGACGTTGTTACATTCTCACAGGTAAACCTAAACCTTTCAAGTTACTAGTATCTCGCAACTTAGCAAAATAGAAATAGAGAAAGTATTTGAGATAAAAAGCATTCCCTTTACAAGTCGTAAAACAAATTTGGGAACAATTTCACTCAATCAATTTGTGGTACGTAGAAGACGGTAAAAGTATGCCAATATGCTACGGCAGGGCTAGCCATCTCGATTACACCCAAGAACTACTGTTTACTGTAGAAACCTTTTAATTGCATATTACACATTCTTGAAAATAAAACAATTTTTTAATAAAATAGTATAGAATTGAAAGATTTTTTTTAAATATGTATTTAAATTTGTTTTACTACGATCGACTGAACAACACCGCTGATGTGATTGCTAGTGTGTATGTATGGATATCCACATGATACGTAATTGTAAAATATCAAATTTTCTTTTGTTTGCTTCAACCTTTTTCACATCGCAGGGTAGCAATGGGTTGAGGTGATTCTCATAGGTATGGTTTCGGTATGGGCAATAATGCTACTTTTATCCCGAAAAACCGTCCTATTCTAGTTGTCAAAGTTTTGTGATTATCAAATTTTTGACATGGAATGTCAAATTATATTAAATTCCACTAAACAGTGAAGGTGTTGCTATGCTATACTTCAATAATGGTCAAAAAAGGTCATACATGAATAGCACAACAAGTGTCAATGAACTCTTATAAAAGGCCTTATTAAACAATATTATATGTAGCCTCTCTTCAAAAATGTCATCTGTTGTTCTAGTTTCAAATTGAGAATTCAAAATATGACACGGGTCTCGACACGTCCTGAAAACGACATTCGCATTAACTTAATAATAAGAGACCCCTAGGAGCTAAAATGATTAAACTCATAAAAGCATTGCCTTGACACATCACCACAATTTCCATGTCCATTAAACAAGATGGGTAATTATAATTTTAATGACCTAGACATGGCCTCCACAAGTAGATACAACACTCCACATCTAATAGTGATCTAAGTGAGTGACATCGTATTAATATGCAAACGCGATCAAGTTGAACGAATAGGTTGCATAAAGTGAAACGCTTTCATCTTGATAACAAGAAGTGCCGCTTTGCAATAAGCTTTTAGTACTATTTAATAGTTAATTTAAATAATATCGTGAGGAAGTTAGTCTTAGTCTATTTCGAAATAGACGTGTAGGTTAAGACAAGTTTATAAATGGTACAAATGTTGGAGACACCATTACAACGTTTTTGCTGTACAAATGGTATATTAAAATATTCAAAACATGCTTGAAAAGTTTTAACAGAAGGTAGCCACAACTTGCGTCTGTCTACTTTAACACGGCAATGGGCTCACCACCTATTACCTAGGACAGGAATACACCCAGTGAAAAGTGGGCGTAAAATAGTCGGCCCTTCGGGGATAAGGCATGAATGACAAAACAAAAAAAATTGCAATTATTTTTGCCATTTCTTTGATACATTTAGTTTGTCTAACCTCAAGTTTGCAACTACATCCGAGATCGAATGTCTATGATCTTGGAGTGAACAAATTGGTACTAATCCTTTGTTCTAATTGGTTGTGATGTTATCAGGTCAATTCAAACAACAAAAATCAGATTTTATTGTAACCAATCACATGTTATCATCGTAACTGAAGTACATACGAGACATATTCTAGGATGTCGTTCTTATAATAGGGGAGGTAAAGTTAATTTTGACTAGGAATTTCATAACGGCTGATATTCGTAAAAATAATAGTTTTCTTTTCTATCGATTCTTTCGATATACGTAACAGACACGTATTTTCACTACAGCTGACGGTTACTTTTTAGTTAAAAATAATCTCAGGCATCTCCCTATCTGCTGGCAGCCCTGGGGCTGTCCTCCCGAAGGGCTTACCCGGGTCTCCTGGCCATAGACAAATGGTAGGGCACCGTGTGGTTATAGTCGGTAAGAGTCTGGCATAGTATCCATGAGGATTTCCACACTTTAATAAAAAAGGCAACTTCCTATAATTTTTGATACGGTTTAAAATTACCCTTAAAAATCAAAAATCAAAATCAAAAATCTTTATTCATGTAGGTCACAAAGTAACACTTATGAACGTCAAGATTACTGCTTCTACATTTACATTTACTGCCAGATTCGCAAAGCAATAGGTAGAGCCAGAGGAAGAACCTGGCAATAAAACTCATGGCCACTCTTTTCTAACCGCCATTTGACACAGTTTGATTAACATGATATTTGACCAATTATACAGTAAAGAAATTATACAAAAAAAAAAAAAAAACAAAATAAATGTTGAGTTTATTAAAATTACACTTACATAGTTCCTTTGAATTTATGTGAGAACAGTCGACTAAACTTAGTTTGCCTTAAATTTAAATAATATTATTTGTAACAGTTGCTATAACAGCTATGAGCTGACCAGTCCCAACAGACGGCACCCGTTCACGGGTATGACGCATATATCAGCCATCGCCCTATTCAACCGTATTGTAGGGAACAAGGCGACCCGATACATACGCCACCACTGCCAGGACACTTAGGCGAGCATGACATACCCAAAAACTACACAGCAACTATCATGTCAATTTCAAAATAATAAATAAGTCTACATAGTGCTCACACAATAACAAAGTCAAATTACATATAATTATGTATATTAGTTATTACCGGGACTAAACGCAGCCATACCTTTAGTTGCCTGGCGTTTCAAATTATTTATACTGGAGAAAATAAACAAAAATAAGGTAAAAAAAAAAAAAAAAATACAACATATATATGCAGGTTCAAGACAAGTAGATAATATAACACAAGATTCATTCGAATCCTAAATAGCTCGAGCGAAGAGCAAGCAACTCATTTCCATTTATTTTTATCATTCAAATAATCATTAATTGTGTAATAAGCCCTTTTCAAAAGGTGCGTCTTAATTTCCGCCTTAAATTTATGTAACGGCAGGTTCATAATGTCTAAAGGAATTTTATTATATAGGCGTACGCCAATTCCTGCAAAAGAGTCGTGAACCTTTTGTAAACGATGATGCGTTCCAATTAATTTATGCTTATTTCTAGTATTTATCGAATGTATGTCACTGTGTCGATTGTATAAATGTATGTTCTGTTTAACTAACATGATATTTGCAAATATATACTGTGATGCAACCGTTAAAATGCCAATTTCTTTAAATTTCTCTCTAAGAGACACTCTAGCACTCAATTTATATATTGCACGTATAGCTCTCTTCTGGAGTACAAAAATTACTTGTAGATCAGCTGCTTTACCCCACAGCAAAATGCCGTAAGACATGACACTATGAAAATAACTAAAGTATACTAGCCTGGCAGTTTCTACATCAGTGAGCTGCCTGACTTTACTAACGGCAAAGGCTGCCGAGCTGAGTTTACCTGCAAGACACGTTATTTGCGCGTTCCACTGCAGTTTGCTATCTAAAGTGATCCCCAAAAATACAGTTGATTCTACAATATTAAGGGTATCACCGTTCAATGTTATATTTGTACCGCAATTCCTGACATTAGGCATGCTAAATCTGATACATTTTGTCTTCTTAGCGTTTAGTAGCAAATTATTGGTCGTAAACCAATCTACAACTTGGGCAAGTGAACTATTAACGCTGTTAAAATCAGTAAG
Source organism: Thumatha senex (assembly GCA_948477245.1). Taxonomy (NCBI): domain Eukaryota; kingdom Metazoa; phylum Arthropoda; class Insecta; order Lepidoptera; family Erebidae; genus Thumatha; species Thumatha senex. The sequence goes on from OX419735.1 coordinate 15,414,090, forward strand.
CGTACGATCTACTTTAAAAATAAGTGACGTATCATCAGCAAATAGAACAATGTCGCACAAGTTCTGTATATAGAATGGCAGATCGTTAATATAAATTAAAAATAGAAACGGACCTAGAATTGATCCCTGCGGTACGCCCATAGCTACAGATGCTCCAGAGGAGCGAATTTCATTAACATCAACATGTTGTATCCGATCATTTAAGTAGGAGGCAACAAGATCCAGTGCAGAGTCTTTGATACCATAATAAAAGAGTTTTCGCAATAGTGTTTTATGTTCAACGCAATCAAATGCTTTAGAGAGATCGCAGAATACACCAATAGCATCTTGTCTATTCTCCCAGGCGTCATATATATGATTCAGAAGTGTCACACCTGCATGAATGGTAGAACGACCCCTTGTGAACCCATACTGCTCTTTATGTAGTAGCATATTTGAATTAAAATGAGCTTGTAGTTGTTGCAATATAATTTTTTCAAAAATTTTGCTAATGGCAGGTAATATTGAAACTTGTAACTAGTAAAATGTATTGCTAAAGAACTATTATTGTTATAAATATCAGCCGGTTTAAATTCTTAGTGAAATGTTTCAATCTTAAAAATGAACCTTCCCTTGGGGAAAGTTGGTGTTCTAGGTTTTTTTATAAGTTTTGACAATTTGAAATAGAATAGTGCTCAAAACACTGAAATCCAAACTTTTTGAACAAACAATGTTTTTAAAAACTTCCACATGACCTGAAATGTAAATTTTAACCTCATCATGCATACTTTATAAGGTTATTATACAATCAAATTAATCCTTTCTACGCAGAGATTTAAGTATAAGTTGTTTTAGGCTTCGAAAGGGTTCAGAAAAACAAATAATATCTTAGAGTGATTCCACAATGTTAGACTTGAATTCGGAACTTTAAAAAAATGGTTACTCGTGTAATTTTTTGTTAGAGGTTTGTTCGCTACGTTATAACGCTGGAAACTATGGTGAGAGACGGAAGCAAGTCTGATGTTGCAGCGTCTTTCTGCAAGCAATTTATGGTTGCGATGGCGGCGGCAGCCAGGATGCGGGATAGAACTGTGTGATAGGTTCTGCACCCATCGGAATTTTAATAACAATTCCTACGCGATATAATGAAACTGACATAATTATGTATGAGGTAGGTTTTTATTTATTATCCTGCAAACACAATAGTGTTCTTTGGTTTCATCTTGTATTGGAAGTTTTTTCTTTACAAATTATAAGTGCCTATGTACGTTATATTCTTTGTGTGTATGTACAGAAAATAAAAGAGATACATATATTTATGAGGATTGATTTTTTTCTGAAATGGGATAGAACTGTCTTTTCCGCAATCTGCATCGACGGTGCCGCATAATCGTCTATTCTTCAGTCAAGACTGTAGGCCTCCATGACTCAGGGCCTGAGGACGGTAGTGCTGCATCATGAAAGTTGCACTCGCCTCTCTCTCTCCCCAGGAAGTGGGATAACACATGAACCCTCCAAAGAGGTGGGATAACACCCGAACACCCTGAGGTAAGGTCACGGTGGCGAAACAAAATCGGTAAAGGGCCCTGGGATTATCCTTTTAGTCCGTTAGTCGGTAAGAGACCGGCATAGCAATCATGATGATTTCCACGCGAAGAAATAAAATAGAGTTTTATTTGCTATAAAGTGCAAAGATTTACTCGTTATAAAATAATGAGACATACATTAAACAGATCGGTATTATCTTTTATTTAAAGAACGGGTCATTGGTTTTACATAAACGGTAATAGGTCATTAGAAATGCATTTAGAAAATCCCAAACTTATAGAGTACTTAAGTCGTTAGTGTGGACTTTATGGGATTTAGTTTATTTATGTATTTTATAACAGTTTATCCGAGAAAGCTAAAATGTTCAGGATAAACTATATTTTATTTAAATCACGCTTATACTTACCCTCATTATCCTCAAATTTCTGCAATCTTAAGGGAAGTTCGTTTACTTCTTTGTGATAGGACTCTGGGGATCTGCACTAAGGAAGGTTTTCGGAGAATTTTTACCGCTTCCTGAAATCCTTGCGGGAGTCGAAATTGGGGCAAAGTTGCAAATCAGAAACTAATTCTCTTACTCATTAGTGCGGTGGATAATGATTGGTTACTAATGAAGCAGATATAGTGTGCTTTTTGGTTGCAAAACTATTTTTATGTTTTTAACTGTCTTCAAAATGTAGTAGGTTTCTATTCGATTAGTATATTTTTAAGCTATTGCATAGTTTTTATCACGGGCTTTGAGTGGGCTTTAATCAAGAAATTCCGAAAGGAAAAAAAACCTAGATCACACGAAGTTCACCGAGCACGGCCGAGCGTTGGCTTAACGTGTATGTACATATATTATATGGTACGATTGTACGAAGCTCTCACGGATCGAGACCTGATGATAGTGAGTGTGAGTGTGAGGGTGAGGATGAGGGTGACTGTGAGAGTGAGAGTGGGGTGAGGGTAAGAGTGAGGGGTGAGGGTGAGGGTAAGGGTGAGGGTGAGGGTGAGGGATTTTTTTTAGTGTAACTTAAATTAATAGTAAAGAAAAACAAAGGTATGCTATGCAATAGCTTTACCGCGGCAGTCTCCGAGTGCCACATATCTTTTTTTTATCTTCTTTCTTTTCTTTCTTTATATATATATGTACACCGATTACGATGAGATTTATGCTCCGATTTGTGTGATTATTTATGCAATTGTATGCCTTTTCGGGTGGAAGTTTATAATTGATTTTAAACTAACTTCCAATGAACTCGTTGAGAAGTTAGTTTAAAATCTATTAATTTTATTCAAAACTAGATGACCCACATAGCTTCGTCCGTGGAATATTTCAACCTTTCGTCGCACCTATTTATTCCAGTCGCTTATAAATTCTACAATCATGCATAAAAATTTGCCCGATTTGTCGACGTTTATGACTACTGCTCTGACCCCCAGTGTAGTAGCATAATGACGTATAGCCTATAGCCTTCCTCGGTAAATGGGCTAACTAACACAAAAAGAAAATTCAAATCCAACCAGTAGTTCCTGAGATTTGCACGTTCAACCAAACAAACGGACAAACTCTTCAGCTTTATAATATTAGTATAGATACTTGAAATTTGAACCATTACTCAGAAGTGGATGACAATGCATAAAAAATGTAAGGAAAAGTGTTGCAATTGCTTCTACCAAAAAAACAAAACAAATCATGAAAAAAAAATCTATGGAAGTGGATTCAATGGCGGTACAAAGACCGCTAGGACAACTAGTGTTATTTTTGATGGTGATTTATCTCTGGCTACTGTAGTACAAGCCATGGCCGGCAGCCAACAGAGTTGCACCGCTTCGTTCGCTCGCGAGGTGATAGAGGCTAAACGAGAGGCAATGCGGGTGCGGAAGCGATATGAACTGATACTCCAGCCCCACTGTACTGCTCGATGGCCTAGTCGTACAGAGTTCATGCGCGCCCCCGAATAGCATCTAATAATTTTAACGATTCACAACATTTATTGTCCTGAATATTTTAAATAAACGGAAAAAAGACAAAAGGGAATGCTTGTACTTACTTAGATAATGTCAAGCGTAAACATTTAGATAATATATTTTGATGAACATTAACAAAACAGGCTCCCTATTTTCATTTAAATCATTACGGTCATTTATTTGCAAAGTTCGATAAAATTCAAGTACCTATTTTATAAAGATAGGTTTTGCACAAATCTGAATTTTAATTTTCATTGACAACAGATTTATATGAGGATACAAATCGTACGCGATATAATGAAACGGACATAATTACGTATGACGTAGGTTTGTATTTATTATCCTGCAAACACAATTGTGTTCTTTGGTTTCATCTCCTATTGGAAGATTTTTCTTTACAAAATGTTATTGCCTATGTACGTTATGTTCTTTGTGTGTATGTACACACAGTAAAAGATATGTAGGTGGCACCACTGAGGTGGCAGACAAGCATACGGCCCACCTGATGGAAAGTGGTCACCGTAGCCTATGGACGTTTGCAACACCAGAGGTGCAGCACTCGCGCTGCCGACCTTTTAAAAACCTTCTAAGACCCCTTTTGAAGAACCCCATACTGTAGACGTTCGGGAAAACCCAGGCAGGGAGCTCATTTCACAACCTAACCATATGTTAGCGCTCTGGACGCAAAGTGTGAGGGTGAACACCCTGTCTATGGCGAGCGGTGCGATGATAGAAGGTAGCCGTGGGCATCATGTCAAACAATTCCTCAGAGCACAGACAGTTGTACAGGCGATAGAACATATATAAGGAGGCGAAGTCTCTCCTATCACGAAGGAGCTCAACACCGCCTGCTAGTAGAGGATCGTTGACAATTCTCATAGCACACCCTTCTACCGAGTTAAAGGTCGAAGCTGGTATTAAGGTGCACCAGCCCAAAGGTGACAGCAGTACTCCATGTGTGGCCGCACTTGCAACTTATAGAGGAGCAGTGTTTGTACCCTGTAAGAATTGACCCTTTTCAGAAAAGCCTGTTAGTACCTATATATTTTTATTAAATGAGTTTAATTGTGTAACCCCACAAAACATATACAGTATTTACCGAAAAATAATCGACTATTTTATGGGCACTGTATGCTTGTCTCGTTTGCTGACTGTACATACAAAAGTAAATAAATAAACTAACACGTAAAGGATAACTTGTCTATTCCTATAATGAACGCCATTTTGTTTAAAATGAGATGACTTCACGACATTTTACCAGATGTCTGTTCAAGTTTTACTGGTGTCGTCACATTTTATAAATATTCTGGAATATTTATAACACAGTGCCATCTACTCCAAATAAGCTAATATAAAGCTTGTGCTACGGGATCTAGTACATAACTATATATTTATGAAAAAATACATGTCTATATATAAAAGCAGAAACTGACTGACTGATCGGTCAAAGCACAGCAGTTTCCAGCTTAATGTAGCTAATTGCTACCAATTAAAATTCACACGTTTGAGGTCTACAGTTGACACAGGTAAAAGCTAACCAACCAATTACTAAGGTTAATAGTGTTAGAGATTTGGGTGTTATGCAGGATAGTAAGTTGGTGTTTGACCAGTATATTGATAGTATAGTAACCAAAGCATCTAAAGCCCTAGGTTTCATACTAAGAGTGTCTGCCAGCTTTCGAGATATAAAGCCAGTTAAGGTTTTGAATTGTGCTTATGTGCGCAGTCACTTGGAATACTGTTCACAGGTTTGGAATCCACAATATGAGATTTATAAGACTACTATTAGAAAGTTCAAAAAAAGTTTTTGAGATGTTTAGACTATAGGTCACAGCAAAGATCAGTTGATTATAACCATCGTTGTAGGCGGTATCATTTTCTGACACTCGAATATAGACGGCATATAAATGATGTTTGTTATTTGGTAAACATTGCCGGTGGAAGAGTAGACAGCACTGCACTTTTAGGTAATATAGGTCTAAGAACTAACATAATTGGGCTTCGTCAGCGACCACTGCTTAATGTGACATTCGCTAAGACGAACTATAGGCGCAATTCTTTCTTCCTGAGAAGTGCATCGTATCTTAATAATCTTCCTCCTTCTTTGCACTTTGATTTGTTCTGCAGTCAGGCTTGTACGGTAAGAACAATGATGGCCAATGAATTTTTCAGTAGTGATGGAGATCATGACGCTAAAGCAATTTAGTGGGATACATTTTAATAGTTTGCAGCTTGGCATCACTAATTCGAAGTAAAAAATATATTCCATTCACAATTTAACCTGTATAGTATTGATAACTGGGTACTGAAACTGTTTTCTAATGTTATTATAATATTATTCTATATTTATTATTTTGTCACACAATAATGATGCCAAATGGTGCAAGCGTTGCATATTTATGGTAAACACAATTGTTTGCCATAGGTGTTTTCCGATGTTTGCTTCATCAATTCAGGTAAAACTTCAACTTCACTTCGGCCTTTTTATGTATTTAAACTTTTTTTTTTAATTTAGTTATCTTGTAATAATAATTCAATTCAATTCTTATTATGACTTTCTGTGCTCTTTGCAGCAACTTGCCAGTGTCCCGTAGCTAGAACTAGTAACGAAGGAGGCATCCAGTGACTCGGGATTTGACCGGTGGCCTTGGATATGAAGTTAACTCAGCCAGAATTACACATGAAAAAGTCAACACACACTTACAAATACAACAGATAATAAATATAAGACAACACAAACAGATAATAAATATTAATTACTAAAGATTTAGGGCCAAACATTAGCTAGGTAATAATAATAAACTGTTGTATACACAAACATTACAATGACAACTTAAATGACATTTTCCGAAATAACAAACAACAAACCAAAACCAACCCTACCATATTATTGGCGGAGCAATAGTATCGCCTCGCCACAAGAACAAAAAAAAAACCCCTACCATAGTGTTAATGTAAGCATAGTGGTAGAATTTTTTACGTATTATTTTCTTTTATTTTCTTTTTGTAATTGTTTTATGGCCTGGTTGCTAAGACTTTTTAGATATTTTTAATTGTTCCCTATTTCTTTAATCTTCTTATTGTATGTAGATGGAGGCTTGTTATTAGAAACTTGTTTTACTATAATTAATTACACTAAATGTATTTTTAGTCTGTAAGCCTTCTTCAATAGTTAATAAATAAATAAATAAATAAAATAAATAAATAATAAGTAACTGCTGGGTCTACAACCATGAAACTTTGTACAAATATTCGTTAAAAAATGTAGGTGTGAACTAAGAGAGGCTTTTGAAAATTTCAGGCCTACGCGGTTTTTTTAGTTGGTATGGAACAACGTGTGTTTGTGGATTTTTTTCAATATGTAGAGGTGGCAGGACACACTGAATTACGGTTACAAGAAAGCTCATCCAAGCGAGTGGAGCCGCGGGCGTCCCCTAGTAATATGTTATTTTAAATATAATATATATTTATTGTTATATTTATCTATAATATTTATGTATTTAGAAATATTTAAGTATGTTTGTCAGTTAACTGGTTACCATAGTACAAGCTCTGTTTAGTGTGGAATCTGATGGCGTTGTGTGAGTTGTCCCAACAACAATATTTATTTATTATATTTATGTAGAAAACATCTAAACCCCTACCCAAACATTGGTAGATCACACAAATATATATTGTTCTGACCCGGAATAGTACCCGAAACACCAGCGCGGCACTAACGACACCAAAGCTTTCGTTCTTTCTTCGTAATTGGAACGTTCTGTTTTCTAGTGGTAAACAGGATATAGAAATTCATCGTAGTTTCCTTCCCCAGTGGAATATTTTCCATTTCCAAAGCGACTTACAATCATTTTCGTGGTAATGTGTTCAGTAATTGCAATATTAATTAATATGCACGTGAGAGACTGGTTGTACAAATGAAATACACCCAAGGCAATATGGAACTATTATATAAATTTCTTATGCAAACTACAACCTTTAATTGATTTTTGCTATGCACATATTACTGTAGTATTTTGTAGAGTTTTAGTTCCTACGTCATTCGGTAAATCTCACTGATATATTATAGACTACTCGTGGATTCACCTCGTATCATCATTCATATTCGCATAATGCCCATTCATAGAAATACGGAGATAGTATTTGCCTAAATTACTCCTTATAGCATTTGCTATCTGCTAGTGAAAGTCTCGTTAAAGTTCAGCCGTTTCAGAGATTAACCCGAACAAATAGACAGATAGAAAAATATGTAAATACCGGAAATATTTTCTTGTTAATTTAATATGATGACTGAGGCAATAGGCAATACGGTGAAAAGTGGGCGTATAGTATGCCTCTGCCTACCCCTTCGGGGATAAAGGCAATACATGTCAATATGTATGTTTGATGAATGAGGTATTCCTCTTCCGAGTGTCATAGTATACATAAATATTAACAAAAAGATATACGGTAAATACGTACGGTTCAGTTGAAGGAATTTAAAAATATGTAATAAAATTTACTTTTTTTGAAGTTTGTATTCTTGCGAGTAGTGACGAGCTGACGATAAACACTTATTCACTTTCATATACAATTTGTATTGATCTTTTAGTCCTCAAACTGAACAAATATGGCAGCAGTGATCAGGGATACAGCGTGAAGATAGTTAGTTTGTTTTTTAACTATGATAAACAGCAATGTATACCATACTGTTATTTAGACATTATAAATTGTATATATAATTGTAATAATAATTTTACTGGGGTTCCGACCAAGTTCCGGTCAGCTGTCAATCTCTGCCATCAATACTAATATTTAAAAGTAAAATCATAGCGGCTTCTAGCAGATCTGAGGCTCCAAATCCAGGTATAGTTTGTTAGCAATTGGTGAGACGCTGAGATGAAAGAAGGAGTCACCTTTGAGCTCTATGACGATGCGTATTATTCTTATTTTTTGTGGTATGGAGAGCGGAAGGCCTTACATACCTTACATACACGCCCTAAAAATTCAAATTATTAATACTTATATTAACTGCGTCGGTATTAGAAATGTATCTCTAGATCCGATACCACAACCTTATATTAGCTTAATTTGGGCTAGATAACGCTGCGTAAAAAAATAAATGCCATAACGGGTTTTTTTTGGGACTAATCCAACTCGCATTCCCATTACTGTGACTCCAATAAACCAGGATCTACAGCAATGACCAAGGCCATATCGAGTTTCGATGCACACGTTGATAAAGCATTTGTGCCTTTCAATCTGTCATAATGTGGTGCGTTTGATTCTTAGACACAGATAGACGTCCAAACACAATAGCACATAGTATCACAAGAAAAGTAAAAAATTATAGACAACTAAAAAAATAAGCACCAATACTCTCAACAAACATCAGGACTCTACTTAGTCCAAAGATTTCAGATGTGACCAGAACTATGAGAGGGACTAGTATTGTATTCATTTTCATTTCAAAACCATAATACCTATTAATATGGTCAATATATTGTTAGATATACAAATTTCAATTCAAAAACAATATTAAAAAAAAACACTTTTCGGGATAGGTATTTAATTGAGAAAAGAATTTTAACGTTTTACGAAAACGTTTAACGAAATAAAAATATAAGGAAATTAAAAAATCGTTTTTAAAACTAAAGACGTATACGTAATTATATATGTATAATTAAATAAATAGTAATTTTAAATATTTTAATTAAGATAAACGGAAATAAAAATGTATTGAAATAAAAAAATGGTTTTTAAAACTAAAGACGTATCACTTAATTTTATGTAGTTTCTTTTCGTTTATTAATCATGGAAATATTTTATTTAATTTGGTTAGTTTAAACTTTGAGTTAAAAATAATGTGGAGTATGAAGATTATGACCAATTAGTAAATAACTTTAATTATAAAATAAAAATTAAATAAATAACATGTGAATTCCCAAGGCAGTGTTGCCCTATTTTTCTCGTTTTTGTTTATGTGGGGGTTTCTTATTAAGTTCTTAAAGAAAAAAAAAGTTTGAATTACAATTCAGATTTGCACCATGTGATTTAGTGTTTTTTTATTTTAAAAGTTGTTATGTGTATTGTGTTTAATAAAAATAAAAATAAAATTGACATTTAATAAGTAAAAAAGAAATTAAATTAATTTTGAAATATATTTAGATTTTTCTGAATATGCTAATTCAACTAATGATATGGACCACATATATCCCATGCAGTGGATCTTGGGCATCTAAGCTTGAGATTCTACTGGAACTAACACTCGATGAAGATGATGACAATCTATGCATATTAAAATAATTACAGTTAAGATATTTTTTTAGGAGACTAAAAAAAATGTCATAACTAGGAGTATATTTCAAAAACTATATTTTTCAAATGAATAAATAAATATCCATCACGCCTTATCCCCGAAGGGGTGGCAGAGGCATATTATATGCCCACTTTTCACCGTGTGGATTCCTGTCCCACGTAATAGGTGGTGAGCCCATTGCCGTGTTGAAATAGACAGACGCAGGTTGTGGCTACCTGCTGTTGAAATTTTTAAGCCGCCCATAATGCCTTCAACCAGGCTTAACGACTGCCATTTTACTGGCAACCGGGACCAACGGCTTAACGTGCCTTCCGAAGCACGGAAACGCTCGCAAATGTAAATGCCACAAAGTGGTCACCCATCCGAGTACCAGCCATAGTGAAAGTTGCGTAACTCAGTGATCGTTTACAGAACACTGAGACCGCGGGGCCACGAGCGCTTCCACAACAATATTTTTCAATATAATATATTTCCTGAAAATAATGTTATATTGCTTTAGTATAGTCTATTTAGGATTTTTCTTGTAAAACAAATAAGTCATTTGTTACAAATAAATTAAATTTCCTGAATGAATGTATAATATTAAACAGTAACATGCTTAATATCGTGTTTAACTTTAAGCTTTTTATGAGTTTTGAGACTTATATCCATAAAAGCTAGTTTCACTTAATATTAATAAAGTTTGTCTTGTATTTCCATAATCAGAGTTTGGTAACACTTATAAGTTATCCTAAGAGTCATATAAGAAGTTTAAATAAGTTTTCACCAACCCAAAAAATCCTTTAATTCTGGCTTTTGCCAGTTCATTTTTTCCTACTATTTGTCTTGTAATTTTTATCAACGTTAAGTCATATTAAATAAAATTGATTACCATAAGTTCTGTAAAAAAAATCTCTAAAAATGATAAAATTTGATGATTTCAATTATCAAAAAAATATAATATGTTCAGAATACTCACCTTTTGAGTCGTCTAAAATCTCGATACACCACTAGTGTTGGGATGTAAATAACGAGTACACAGTTGTACGTCGAGCGACTGAATGAGCTGCTTCCGTGGTGTCCACCGAAGGATTTTGATAGTAAATGAACGGTATGAAGAGTCGACGCGGTTTATATACCGAAGCGGTACTTAGCTACAGCGTGTGTCCTCGCTTTCGTAGATGACGCCGTAGACCGTTACGTGGCTACGAAGGTGCTACGAGTTTCATATAGGTACTATAGAATTATTACTAATGAAATATTATTGTTTTATTGATAAATATTATATATGGCTATTGGGAGATATAGTTGAAGTAATATTACCATGATGATAGAATAAAGTTACCATGATATGAGGTTACGAAGGTACATTTGGCTTTATATTGATATTTTCAGTTTCTATATAATTATGCCAGTTTCTATTATTTCTTTTATAATGATAGGATATAGGCTTTTCTTAATATATTTTAACCATTTAAAAACTGTCTCCTTTTATTAGAAATAATATAAATAAATAAATATCCATCACGCCTTATCCCCGAAGGGGTAGCAGAGGCATGTTATATGCCCACTTTTCACCGTGTGGATTCCTGTCCCACGCAATAGGTGGTGAGCCCATTGCCGTGTTGAAAAAGACAGACGCAGGTTGTGGCTACCTGCTGTTGAAATTTTTTAAGCCGCCCATAAGGCCTTCAACCAGGCTTAACGACTGCCATTTTACTGGCAACCGGGGCCAACGGCTTAACGTGCCTTCCGAAGCACGGAAACGCTCGCAAATGTAAATGCCATAAAGTGGTCACCCATCCGACGACCAGCCACGTAGAAGAATATATGTCCTACCATAGAATATATGTCCAGCCATAGAATTAATATATGTCCTCCCATTCTTCCAAAATTACAATTTTGAGCTCCTGCATGGTTTGCGGGGCAGGATGATGAGCTCGAACACGCCTCTTCAGCTCATCCCATAGATGCTCTATAGGATTCATATCAGGACTTCGCGCTGGCCATCTCATAACAGTGATACCAATGTCATTTAAGTACTCCCTGACGATTCCCGCAGTATGGGCCCTTGCATTATCATGCATTAAAACGAAATCTTGGCTAATAAATCCAGCATATGGCATCACGTGGTTCTCTCAACATTGGCGAATGTATCTATTGCTATCTAGGGGCGGCAGTCGTGGTCCCGGCACTACATCTAGCTCAGTTTTGCCTTCCATAGAGATTCCTCCCCAGACTGTCCATGATCCTCCACCATAACTCACTTTCTCGTCAATACAGCATTGCGCGAAACGCTCGTTCTGTCTTCGGTACACCTTACTCCTTCCGTCATTACCGTATAGCATTATCTTGGACTCATCTGTGAAGAGAACCTGGCTCCATTGATGTCGAGTCCAATTTAGATGTTCGCGCGCAAACTGTAGACGGGCTATTCGGTGTGCTCGTGTCAATTTGGGTCCATTGGCTGGCTTATGGGGCTTTAAACCACGTTCATTGAGTCGCCTTCTAACGGTCCGAGCACTTACAGCCACTCCGTGAAAGTCCCTGAGCTGTTCTTGTATCTGAACAGAGTTAAGGCGTCGATTTCGTAAGCTAGTAGTGACAATGTATTGATCTTGTCTCGCCGTTGACACTCGGTAACGAGTTCCTCCTGTTCGCCGAACGAAGCCGCCAGTCTCCAGGTATCAGTGGTACACTCTTTGAACAGCGCATCGACTTATGTGAAGTTGTGCACTCACATCTCGCTGACCTAGCCCAGATTGAAGAAGTGCTACAGCTTGCGCGGCTACTTCAGGTGAAGTATCCATAATTTTATAGCCAAAAACGGTTCAAATTATAGAAAAATAACTGAACTAAACTTTGGTTAACAACAATTGCGAAAATTCAAACCAAATCGACATTAAATTGCTTCAAAAGCAACTTTCAACAGTCATTATTTTTTTCAAATCAGTGACCAAGCTCGGCTTTTGTTCTTTATTTTAAATTCTAAAATTCAAATTTGGAATAATACATACGGGAAAGACGATGAATTATGCCAGCATTAAAAGTGCATAAAAACTTTTTTGTTATATTGTATATTTTTTGTGTATTGGGCTTTTAGGAATGTGAATGTAAGGTGGCTCGATTCAAGAGTTCGGGAGTGTATATCCTGTAACACAAAGACCTTTTCGGGTCTATCTGGGTGCAAGCGAGTCGTTAGGATTTTTACACATTATAATTTTATTACTATTACATTATTAAGTATATTATATAGTTGACTGCCTCTGTGGCGCGGTGAAGTGCATCCGACTGCTACGCAAGAGGTCGTGGGTTCCCACCCAGGATAAAACTTTGTGCGATGAGCACGATGGTATAAAAGTATGTTTATCAGTTATCTAGTTACCATAGTACAAGCTCCACTTAGTTTGGAATCAGATGGCGTTGTGTGAGTTGTCCCAACAATATTTATTTATTTATATTAATAATCAATAAATAAATATATTTTTAAAATATATATGAATACAATAATCTAAAATCTATGGTTGAGTAAGGAACGATTGATGGAGAATATATATTGTGCGCAAGTAGAGCGCATAAGGAGTCAGGGTAGGCCGAGACTTACATATAAAGACGATGTGAGCAAAGAGACGTTGCTCAAAAATGGAAAAGTCAAAAGTATTCGGATACCCAGACGTGCATGTATGAAGCGATTAATGAATCTACAGAAAGCGAAAGAAGTAGACATGGATCGCGATGCCTTGCGATGTGTCCTCTCTGACTACCCCATCAGGGATACAGCGTGAAATTGTTAAGTAATTTTTTTAAAAGTAATATAATCTATGCTATATATTAAGAAGTGCTTTTAGGTCATTTTGTAATTTCTAGAATTGAATCTAAAATTATCTTTAACTAACTAACGGAATTAGTTTTAAGATGTTATTGTTTACATAATTAATCCTGTGAGGCTCCTCAGGGTCCTAATACGGTTTCTGCCGATAGCGTATAAAATAATAGATATAGATCTGCAATACACAGGACTCTTTAAAACATTCGGAAAATCCTACCAAACCTAACCTAAATCTGAAAAACATAACATAATATATATAGCAAAACTATATGTATGACTGTATGAACCTTTGATTTTCAGTCAACATCCATTTAATGAGATCGCGAACAAGTCATACATCACGCGTGATTACGAGTATAACATTATCGTCCAATGTGACATGATAGGCTTATAATAACAATTTTGGCATGATTGACTAGCACCGATTATGCATTTTCTATACAGAATTGTGATAAAACTGACAAAAAGGATTTATGAACGTCACATTATTTTTTGCAATCATAGATATTAATAATTGAACAGGGCTTTGTACAAAGTTTTTGAAAATGAATACGTGAGAGTACTTAGCTCCAAAACTAGTGTATTTTGAGGGCGATAAGTACCACAATCAACCTAACGACTAGTGATGCGTCTACATTGAAACGTAATAGGTACGGATGATTACGATGATGAAGCTTCAACAGCATATTTTACATACATACATTGCACATGTCCCGAAACGCTTTAATTTTATTTTTTGCGTTAAATATCATGTATGGCATGACGCAGAAGGTAAATATGCGTAAGTTACTATCGCATACAAGGTAGCCCTACATCGATGTTGTTTCACCAAAGTTTTCATAACATAGGAAAATCTTCAATAATCTTCATAGTAAAACCGTAATAATCTTGTTTCAAAATTAACCTTTTTTAAAATTATTACGTATTGCTAACGAAACTTATAAAATATAACTTTGCAAAAAATTGACAGATTTCAAGATATGTAAATTAGTGACGAGCTTACTAGATTTTCCTTGAGAAGTCATTTAAAAAATTCCTTTTGATCCATGACTTGTTTTTTCCTCAATTCTGTCCGAAACAATGGTTTAGGGTTACACTGTATCTAATCTTGATCTATATGACCTGCGCAATCTACATGATATACTCCAAAGCTTGTCACTCATGGTGATAACTCTTCGTGCGTTATCTCTCAATGTATCCAGTGCCCCTTCCATGTTATCTTTGAGAGCTCATCGAACACGTAGTCGTATAACCCCCTTATTACACACAGTCCTGACTACAATATATTTTTCTATAGACTATGAAATCTTTATAAAGTGTGATCGACCCTTATTCAGTTATTCACGAAGTTTATATATATTAACAGAGTCTACAGGATCTTCACTTCAAATCTATCACTTTCCAATGAATTGTTGAATGTTCAAGTCGTTGGGATAGGTCATAGTAGCACCTTATCTGTTTACTTTTTAAACCTGAAATTCGTGCAGTTATAGTTTGCTAAACATTTTATCCATTTTTATAAAGTAACGCAATGAAATACAAAGAGTAAGTTATTATTTTTATGAATCTAAATAAGATTATTGTAAACTGTAGATGATGCTTATCATCATCATCCGAGCGTCTGTACCAGTTGCGTCTCGTGACGCTCGGGGTCCGCTATCCTACATTTTCTCCTCCACTTCGCACGGTCGTCGGCATCCCCTGTAGTGAGACTTATCGTGAAGTTACGACTTACAAGACGTAGATGATGCTTATCGACTGCTAGTATGAGAGCAAAGATTATTGTTTGATTTATGAAAACTATGGTGAGTCGGAGTATCTCTCATACTCTTACTCATCATAGTTTCCAACCCAATTAGTATTTAAAATTTAGATGTCCCCTCGTGTACATCATTGGAAAACTGAGCTAAGGTAGTGCTTATTTTAGAACTCTGATACAAAATAAATGTTGTCTATATAATAATATGGCTGTCAACATAGAGCAAGGAATCATAAGCCAGAGGGAGCGAGTAACATTCTTTAGTCTGTGGCTTTCACAAAAATATTGTAGAACATACTTATTCAAAATAAATGACGCTTATCTACATTTTTTAGGGAGAGTACAATTTATTTATTTCGGGTAAAAGCCTGAATATGTGTGCCTTCTCAAGCGTGGAGGCACTCTGCATCAATAACAATATGCAATCACCCACCCATAAATTGATCGTAGCAATGATTATTGAGTACAACCGATTACAAGCTCACAAATGAAATTATTCCATGGGATTTTGGGGTATAGAAGGTCCTAAGCAGTTATAAGTTCGTACGGTAGCTTTATTGTACCATCTAAATAAGATTTATTGAGGAAACCGCAGTTACTTAGATCAGTTCTCTACTCGTCAATAGAGTTATCTGAGCTTCTTAGAAAAAGGAGGCATTACTGTTGGGGTGGTGAGCGTAATAAATAAAATGCTTTAATTACTTTTTCGTATGATAAAAACTATACCTACTTAAAATATACTTTACGGGACTTAGGTCCGTATTCCTGAACGTTTCTCAATACTCACTTGAGGCTAGTTTTTGTCTTATAAAATCTACTCTCAAGCTCGATTGAGTTTTGAGAAACGTTCTGGAATACGACCCTTAATTTGTCAAGTACTCGTAGCTCCGTTACCTCAGTGTTTTGTAAATGATCTCTGCGTCAGGCATCTTATGGATCTACTGGTCCATATTGGGTGACCGTATGTGGCGCATTAGGCTAGGTTCCAGTTGCCAGTAACATAATAGTCGCTAAACCAAGTTGAAGGCATATTGGACTGTCACAACTTGTTCCTTTCAACTTGACTCACCATGAGGAACAAAAATATTACTGGTGCAATGTAAGAGTGTAGTATGCCAACCCACACCTTCGGAAAATAAGACGTGACTTTGTGTATTTAGTTATTCTATTGCACCCCGTAACCTTATTGGATTTCAATGAATATAACCAGCCGTAGGTTAATTATTTGTTAATTCAACTCGCGCTAATTAACTACTTTTCTAGTTAAGCTAATTAGGTAGTGTTAGGAGTAATTGCCGAACGCGTTGTGGTTGGACATCTAAGCCGCAGCAAAGGCTTTCGGCTTTGTTATTTCAAAAACAGCCAAACGTGTACAATTTCCCTAAATTATAAATATTTTAAAATACTTATCAATCAATGTTCTGAAACAATATTTCTAAATTGCTTTTATTATGTTCCGTGGTACAAAAACGCTTGTGGGTGTGTAAGATCTGCCACTATTTTGGAGATAGTAGCGTAAATGATAAGATTAAAGAGACCTATTAAAAGCAATAGTTTTTGGATTTAGATCGCAAATTTAAAATATTCACAATATTTACTACCACATAAAAGTGACAAAAGTTTTTAACAACCTCTGTTAAACTATATAAATACATATTAGTCACGACTTCATCCTGGAAGGGAAAGGCATAGGTATATCATATGCCCACATTTCACCATATACATTTTATCTCACATAACAGTTGGTAATCCGTATTTAAATGGACATGCGCCGGTTTGATTAACTGTTTTTGAAATTTTTCAAGTTGTTCTTTTATTACTAACAACCGGAACATTCAAATTTCCGAAGCACGGTAAGGCTCGTAAATGGAAATGCCACAAAATATAGCGTAAGAATAACACAATGATCGTTTACAGAACACAGAGTTAGCGAAGCTACTAACTTCTCAACTGTTTTACTATGGATATTAAACTGCACTCTTATGTCTAATGATTGGTCACAGCTAGTAATAAAATTAAATGCTGTGCGCACCTACATGTATACAAACCACATGTATATATATATATATATATATATATGTATACCGTATCTGATGATGTCATATATTGTGACAAATTAATAATTAACAATGCTATTCCCCGATTTTTTTTAGTTTTTCATAAGCTTTTACTACCTCCTCCAAAACATTATAAATAAAATAACTAGTGAAGCACATAGATGCCTTATTTTTTTTGTTGATACGAGAAACCTCTTCGGGTTTATATACATGTGAGGTTATATTTTTTTGTAAATAATTACTTTTACTCTTTATACTGTGCTAATACTGTGGGTCACACGAGTTATAAGAGATAACATTTGAAATTACTCACATAAATGATGATATCGAATGAAAAATGAATGGTCATGAGTGGTTTGGGGTACAATAATATTAATTCTAGGTAAAATTGGCTGCATAAGTGGGAACTAAACCATTAACACTTTTTTTACGTGCCAATCTTTTGTGTAAATATCTGAAATTTTATCTTGATACCACTTGACACATGTTTATTTATTTATTTATTTTTTTTATTTATTTATTTATTTGGTCCTTCACAGCTTACAATATTTAGTTACATATGTTAACCAAACAATACGCCAATAATGAAGTACACTTTAAATTTATATAATGTTAAAAAGAGTATACATATGTTCAATAACAATAATAAAAATACAAATTCAGTGCAGTGGTATATACAATATGATTAGATCTAGTGAGTGTTTGTATGTTGTGTGTGTGTGTATGTGTGTGTGGGTGTGTGTGCGTGGGTGGTTGTGAGTATGTGTGTGCTTATGTAAGTGCGTGAAATACGTGTCATGTGCATGAAAGTAAGAAAGATGATTTATATTAATGAGGTTGGAGATCCTGTGATAGGATTTTCATAACCTTACTTTTAAAAGAGTTGCGAGGTGTGTTAAATGGATCCAATTCTGCGAATTTGCCGTTATAAGTGTCCGGTATACGGTGGAAAGGTGACATCTTTATATAGTTAGTTTTTGCAGATAGGGAAGTCAACAATGGCGTGTGTCTTGTTCGACGAAGTGGTACGCTAAAATGTATTTCCTCTAATAAAGTATTGCAGTTAAATTTATTATTTAATATGTCATATAAGAGCATCATGTCAGCTAACTGGCGTCTATCTTCTAATGTATGAATTTTATGGTATTTACATGAATCTTCATATGTTTTATTTTTTAATTGAGTTTTGAAATTTAAATATTTTATGAATTTCTGTTGAATTTTTTCAATTTTATGTGTTTTCAAATGTGGTCTCCAAATGACACAGGCAAAATCCAGTATACTCCTAACATAACTAAAATAAAGAACCTTAAGACACTGCAGATCCCTAAATGGTTCACTGCTGCGCATTACAAAGCCTAGGGACCTGTATGCTTTGCTGACCATATATTCAATATGCGCATTAAATGTGAATTTACTTTTTAGAATTACCCCCAAATCCCTTACCTGCGATGTTCGAGGAACGACCTCAGAGCTTATGCTGTAATCAAACGCAATGTATTGTTTTTTCCGAATAAAACTTATTATTTGATTTTTTTTTGTATTTACTCTTGCTTATTTTATTACGCTCATAGTAATTTGAAAGTCGGTCTAAGTCTGATTGGAGGAGTAAGCAGTCTGAGGATTGATCTATTTTTCGAAAAATGTTTTTATCATCAGCATACAAAAGATGTTTACAGTAAAGAATGTTCTCAGGTAAATCGAAAAGATATATATCATATAATAACGGCGATAAAAGTGACCCCTGGGGCACCCCAGAAGTGACGTCAACAAAGTCGGATCTGTAACTGCCCATCACTACCGCCTGGCGTCTATTTCTCAAATATGACTCCAACCATCGCAGAAGGTTCCCTTTTATACCCACAGCATTTAATTTCGAAATAAGGACATTATAATCTACGCGATCGAACGCCTTTTCAAAGTCTGTATAAATTACATCAATTTGAGAACCCTGTATATTGGATGTTATGTAGTTGCTTAGCTCTAAAATGTTTGTATTCACGTTGCGGGATTTAACGAAACCATGTTGAGTAGACGGTATGCATTGCTGCGCTGCATTGAGTATATGCTTATAAATTAATTTTTCAAATATTTTACCAACATTATTTAAGAGGGACACTGGTCTATAATTTTGTATTACCCCTTTGCACCCTTTCTTGTGTATTGGTACTATTTGTGCATCCTTCCATCGCCTAGGGAATACCCCATTATTCAAAGACTTGGCAAATATTATTTCAAGGGGCCTGACTAAGCCAACCTCACATCTAAAAGACGCAAGCATTTCTATAAACACAAAAAGGAGATTTATTTGTTCTGTTCTAGCTCAATAATAAAGGCCTAAATACCATGAGTTCAAATCGTGAAAAGTTCAGCTATAAGACATTTCTTTTAATCTTTACTTCTTCTAACTACCGCTAGCTCACAACCTGCCCTGTTCATTTCCACATGACAATAGTACACTACCTATTAATAACAAACACATATAGCGGACCAAAATATAGTTTAAATGTGGGTGTTGCCGCTGCCGATGTTGATGATGCGATGTATTTGTACAATTCTTGACCAACAAAAATTGAATGGCTGCCCTAGTTATCTAAATTACGCTAAATGAATTAGATCCTTCTTTTTTGTAATAGAATACCGTCTCCTTAAACATCTGTGACTATTCATTTACTGTATGAGTGTATGGAATACAACTCAAGGGTACAGGCATTTAGTAGGTACCCGACTAAGTAGTGTAAGTTTGTCCTCAGTAGGATTACTGAGGATAATGACAGGGATCTCTCACGCCCTTTTCCAGAATCTTTAAGAAGGGTAGATAATTGAAACGTGTATTGGACGGTTAAAAGGGTAACGAAAAATAGATGGATATATAATGGAAAGTGGGCGTACGTATCTATTTAGCTAATATTCGTTCATATTCACATTAAGTTTTGTTTGAAATAGCCTCGTTATGTATTTTAATATAGACTCTTTGTTACTTATATATAACAGGCTACCATTAAAACAGTTCTGTTAACGTACAGCTTAAACTGCTGAACGAATAAGCTTGAAATTTTGCATAAATCTAGCGGCAATATATTTTCTTTTTCACTAAATTAACTAACTATCTTCACGCTGTATCCCTGACGGGGTAGTCACAGAGGACAGATCGCCAGGCTTCGCGATTCATGCATACTTCTTTCGCTTCCTGCAGATTCATTAATTGCTTCATACATGCACGTCTGTGTATCCGAGTACTTTTGACTTTTCCGTTTTAATACGTGTGTATTGGACTTTAAACATTTTTTGTAAATATGTGAGGTATTATATCGTGTAAAATAAATTATAATATGGCATCAGGCTGGCGGCTACAATTCCACTCGTAAATTTTAGATATGTAAACAGTGGTAAATGGTCTTGGGTGTTCGCATTACAACTTTTTACCGATATTTGTGTATCTGCAAATGTTTGTTAGTTGTCTAATCCCAAAGTACAATCCAACATTACCTTACTTAGGAAAACTTTAAAAACGATCCAATATATTTATAACTTAACTATCTTGACGCTGTATCCCTGACGGGGTAGTCAGAGAGGACAGATCGCCAGGCATCGCGATCCATGCATACTTCTTTTTTCGCTGCCTGTAGATTAATTTATAATTAATTAATTTTATTAGAAATATCACTAAATCTTTCTATGATTTATGGTTGTCTCTTCAAGTATTTGAAGATCACATTATCTATCTGATTGACGAAAGGATTTAATTACTCCCTTTTAAATTTCAATCAACTAATATTATTATTACAATAATTAGGCAAACAGACGGGTACTCAAGTCAACGGTCCTGACTAAAATGTTCTGTAAGGATTATTTATTATGATGGAAGCTTGTATACTTACTCTTTGATTAAAACAATGAATCATAGAAATAATTTTATTATGTTCTACTTAAGAAATAATCTTATGATGTAGATTCTCTTCTTCCCAACAAGCTTAAGTAACTAATTTAAAAAAAAAACGCTGCACTCGCGATTTATTGAATATAGAGGGCTAAAGGTAGAGACGCTCCAAACAAGTACCGCGCCTTAAGCAACATTGTACTCGTTCCATTTTTTAGATTCTTTGGTGGTATGAAAATGTGTGGAATCAAGAAAATCGAGCCGCATTGTAACATTGCGTAATAGGGTGAGTGCGCTGCTGCAAAGTGTGTGCAATGGTTCATAAACTATTATTCCATGAATTCTTAAAGGCCTTATGGGCGGCAAATTTCACCACAGCCTGCGCGATTCAAATTCAACACGCCAATGGGCTCACTACCTGTTACTTGGGACAACAAAGCATACGGTGAAATGTGGGCGTACAGTATGCCTCTGCCTACGCCTTCGGAGATAAAAGCGTGACAGTATGTATGTCTGTATGTATGTCTAAAATGCTATTACTTTGTAGACTGCTCCGCCTGTGAATAATCCACAAATGCTCTAAATACCACTGTTACTGAAATAAATTGATAACCTTTGCATATTTCATCTTTTTAATATTACGTTTAATAAATTCTTTTATCATAACCGGTGTTAATATTTATTGCTCTTTTCAGGTATTTTATTCATTTTTGAGTGGTACATACTCGTTGCTGTGCATGCGTGAAAAAATGTAAATTTATGACCTTTAAATATTGTGGATATTAAATTTTTCAGCGCGATACCTTGTATATCTACGTTATCTTCACTCATTCCTAGATCTTGTTGATATGCTCAGTGAATAAATACGGTTACATGACACATGACTGTCACAAAGTAAAATTGAAAAATAATTGATTATATTAATTAATTATGGAAAATTGAGTATTTCAAGAAGCGAGGCAGACTTTTTAATACATTGCCACAATATATATATTATATATCACAATACCGGAAGAACCAGAATTCTTCAAAACAGATTCGTATTTTACACAGTGGAGCAATCGACGTTTGACAATTTGTGGATCATTTGTTACAATTCTCAATTCTTCAATCTGAAAAAACATTACTTACTGTATGTGTGACGCGGGGGGCGTACGTCCCTCGCGTTGCTATGCAAAAGGCGCATGACAACACGGGCGCAGGCGTGAAAAGTGACACCAGTATTTTGAGACTTTTAGTGTCAGTTTTTATTTATTATTTTTTTGAAGCTATTGCATAGTTTTTATCGCGGGCTTTGAGTGGGCTTTAACCAAGACATTCCGTAAGGAAAACCTAAGATCCGAGGTCACACGAAGTTCACCGAGCACGGCCGAGCGTTGGCTTAACGTGTATGTACATATATTATATGGTACAATTGTACGAAGCTCGCACGGGTCGAGACGTGATGATAGTGAGTGTGAGGGTGAGGGTGAGGATGAGGGTGACTGTGAGAGTGAGAATGGGGTGAAGGTGAGGGTGAGGGTGAGGGTGAGGGTGAGGGTGAGGGTGAGGGTGAGGGTGAGGGTGAGGGTGAGGGTGAGGGTGAGGGTGAGGGTGAGGGTGAGGGTGAGGGTGAGGGTGAGGGTGAGGGTGAGGGTGAGGGTGAGGGTGAGGGAGAGGGTGAGGGTGAGGGTGAGGGTGAGGGTGAGGGTGAGGGTGAGGGTGAGGGTGAGGGTGAGGGTGAGGGTGAGGGTGAGGGTGAGGGTGAGGGTGAGGGTGAGGGTGAGGGTGAGGGTGAGGGTGAGGGTGAGGGTGAGGGTGAGGGTGAGGGTGAGGGTGAGGGTGAGGGTGAGGGTGAGGGTGAGGGTGAGGGTGAGGGTGAGGGTGAGGGTGAGGGTGAGGGTGAGGGTGAGGGTGAGGGTGAGGGTGAGGGTGAGGGTGAGGGTGAGGGTGAGGGTGAGGGTGAGGGTGAGGGTGAGGGTGAGGGTGAGGGTGAGGGTGAGGGTGAGGCTGAGGCTGAGGCTGAGGGTGAGGGTGAGGGTGAGGGTGAGGGTGAGGGTGAGGGTGAGGGTGAGGGTGAGGGTGAGGGTGAGGGTGAGGGTGAGGGTGAAGGTGAGGGTGAGGGTGAGGGTGAGGGTGAGGGTGAGGGTGAGGGTGGGGGTGACGGTGAGGGTGAGGGTGAGGGTGGGGGTGACGGTGAAACAGCACAGGCAGTGGCAATGTGGATTTTGGTTCAGGTCAACCCACTACTATCCTAAGTAATCTTGTACAATGCCCTGTTTGCCCTCAGGCCCGTTTTTTTAAAGGTGAGCGTGGCTTGAAAGTGCGTTTTGGGAAAATACACAAATCCCAGAATGTACTTCCAAGCCCAGTTAATCCAATCACTTCGGCACTTAATTCTCCTAATACTTCTCAAATTCCTTTCTGGCAAATTTTAAGTGAAATGAAAAATTCAATTCCAGTTTTGAAAAGGATTCTGCGTGGTGCGAGACCTGCTGTGGCTTATAATTTGGCAAGTTGCATAGGCCTCGTCGTCCTTGAGAACTCCGTTACGGCCTGGGAGCAATTGCTCACTTTTCCTTACAGAATACTCCATGTGAAAAAAACCGATAATATTAAAAGGTCTTTGACAACCCATCTGAAAGAAAATTCCAATAATCCTAATTCCACCAATTTTGAATCAATATTACCTTTCACTCAATATAATACAGTAAACCAATTTAAATATATTGAAAACAAAGTTAGGGAAGGTGACCCTATTGGGTCTTTTAGCACTCTTTTGTGCTAAAAGACCCAATAGGGTCACCTTCCCTAACTTTGTTTTCAATATATTTCCAATTATATTATAATTTGTTTCCAATAGGGTCGAAGTGCTAGGGTAAAGCCAACCCCAATAATAAGATAAGAAGGGAAGGTGACATAAGGGGAGCGTCGAGATTGCTTTTTAGTAGCGATGTGGTGGCGTCATATCCTGCAGACACGCTCGCGGGTTTGCAGAGTAAACATCCACCGCCTTCAGCTGATCTTAATTTTCCTGAACCACCCAATGATATACTAAGTGAATCAGTGTTACTGCCAAGGCCGTTTTCACGGCCGTTTGCTCCTTTCGCAGCGGATCCGCTGGCGGTTTGGACGGTTTGTCACCGCAACATCTTAAGGATTTGTTGTGTCAAACTGTACGCGACACAGGGGATGCACTGTTGAAGGAACCAACGGCTTTAGTGAATTTAATACTCTCTGGCAATGTGGACGATGGCATCATTGATATCTTATATGGAGCCAATTTGTGTGCCTTACTTAAGAAAGATGGTGGCATTCGTCACATTGCTGTGGGGAGCACAATAAGACGTTTAGTAGCCAACATTTGTTGCAAATTTTATAATAGTGAACATGCACATAATTTTCAGCCCTACCAACTAGGCTTTGGCTCCAAAGGAGGTTGTGAGGCAGCCTTGCACGCTCTATCCTCGTACCTTGGCAGTAGTGAGGGCGAGGTCATCCTGAAGGTGGACCTGAGGAACGCCTTCAATTCATTAAACAGGGATACCTTGCTGAACCAAGTAAAATTAAAAACTCCTAAAATTTATAAAATTCTTTGGTAGTGATCAGCGGTGAGTTATAGATTTCCTACAAAATTAGTTTATAATGATTACCTTTTAGAATCCTCTGTTGGATGTAAGCAAGGTGACCCTCTAGGGCCAATCATTTTTTCTCACGCTATACATCCTATTATTGAAGAACTAAATTCAAAATTCAATATATGGTATCTAGACGACGGGACTCTTGGAGGCGATGTACAAACAGAATTACAAGATCTAGATTATATATTAAATAAATTTAAATCAATTGGACTTCAACTAAACTCAGATAAATGTGAACGTTTTATCACTGAAAAGGCAAACCATCTTTCGACGATACATAAATTTAATTCTTTGGCACTAAATATTAAAATT
Source organism: Thumatha senex (assembly GCA_948477245.1). NCBI lineage: Eukaryota > Metazoa > Arthropoda > Insecta > Lepidoptera > Erebidae > Thumatha > Thumatha senex. The sequence continues at coordinate 15,439,304 of OX419735.1, forward strand.
TTAAATAGCGCATCACTTCGCCTCTTGGGTTCCCCGGTTTTAGATGAAGGTTTTAATTCATTTTTAGAAGAAAAGCTTAAAAGAAATGAAAATATTTCAGATCGTTTACTTAAAATTAGCATTCCTTTGACTTTTACTATACTTCGGTTTTGTCTATTCGTACCAAAATTTACTCATGCAGTTCGTTCATCACAATTTTGGAAACATTTGCCACTTTTGGGAAAAAAATATGACACTACACACACACTTTGAACCACCGTGCTTGGCTCCAAGCGTCTCTTCCAGTTCGTATGGGGGGGCTCGGCATTAGTAAAATTTCTGATTTTAGCCTACCAGCGTTTCTCTCGTCAGTTCACGGCACTGAACATTTAACCAGAAAAATTTTAATAAATACACAGTTTTATTCTGAGATATCGTGCAAGACTGACGCCATAAATGCCTGGAAATTGGCGTACCCTAATACTGCCTTGCCTGTTAACCCATGCTCTCAGATACTCTGGGATGTGCCGCTCTGTAGCTTGGTGAGAACTGCTTTAATCAATACTTCTCCCAATGATGCACAGCGTGCGTGTTTGCTGGCTGTAGGAGAGTGGGAGTCAGGCTTATGGATTGAGGCGCTTCCATCACCCAACATAGGTACTAAGTTGGATGATACTACTTTCCGCCTTGCCACTTGTCTCCGTTTGGGTGCTGCGTGTGTTTCTCCGCATCATTGCCACTGTGGAGAAGTTGTCGATAGTCTTGGACGTCATGGCCTCTCGTGCAGCAGAAGCGCAGGTCGTATTTCTCGCCACGCCAATCTCAACGACATTATCCGTCGCGCTCTTGCCAGCGCGGGCGTACCAGCCGTACGAGAACCAAATGGGCTAGTGCCTGATGGTGGTAAGAGACCTGACGGTATGTCTCTGTTGCCTTGGAAGATGGGTCGGCCGTTGGTGTGGGACGCCACATGCGTCGAAACTCTGGCGCCATCACATCTTCCAAACACAGCAGGTTGTGCGGGTGCCGCAGCTGCTTCTGCTGAAAACTTCAAACGGCGCAAATATTGTAATCTAGTAGGGAATTATATGTTTGAGCCATTTGGGGTTGAGACTTTAGGACCTTGGGGTCCAAGTGCCCGCTTTTTATTTAAAGACTTAGCAAAGCGGCTAATCGACGCATCGCGCGACCGGAAGGCTGGTTATTTCCTTGCACAAAGGATTAGTATTGCCATTCAACGTGGCAATGCTGCCCGTCTTCTGGGAGCGTTTCCGGTCAGCGATGATGCGGAGGAATTTTTTGCAACACTCGCCGTGGTAGATTCGGGAAAATGCAGCAAAGGAAGCTTCTTCTTTTTTCTGCGCTGTGACAGCGGCTTAAGGCTTCCTGTTACCTTAGGACAATCTATAATGCGAATAGCACGTCTCACCATAGCGTTGAGCGCGTCTAGTAGTAAGTACCTCGCGGTATTATCCCAATGGTGAGACTAGTATTCGACGAAGGAACGAATCTGCGTTTTGTACAATAAACATCCCTCACCGGCGTGAAAAATCGTCATAAAAATTGTTTTTTATTTCTTTTTCACCATTTTTACTCTTTCTTTTGTATCTGTATCCTCATAACGAAGATATGAGGAATTTTGCGGCTCATTTTCGTCCTATGTGGACAGAGCTTAATACATAAATTTAAAACATTATTTTTGTCAAGAAAATTTACTTTTAAAGTTTATAAGTGACCAGCCAGTACATTATGTCGATTTATTATATGAAAATTAAAGTAAATTGAATGCTGTGAAGATGCGATCACTTCGAAAATAGTGTGGCTTAACTTTGGCCGCCATAATACGTAACGAATTGTTATGCAATATGGCGGGTTTTTTAATAAAATTGTCAGCGTTAAGCTGGAAAAGGACGTGCTCCGTTGGTTTGGACACCTCCAACGAATGAGTGAGGAACGATTGACAAAGAATATATATTGTGCGAAAGTAGAGAGTAGAAGGAGTCTGGGTAGACCGAGACTTACATATGAAGACCACGTAAGCTAATTGAACAAAAACGGAAAAACAAAAGTACTCATATACCCAGACGTGCGTCTATGAAGCGATTGATGCATCTTCAAGAAGCGAAATAAGTATGCATGGATCGCGAAGCCTGGCGATCAGTCCTCTCGGACTACCCCGTCAGGGATACAGCGTGAAGATAGTTAGCTTTTTTAATAATAGAAAAAAGTTTACACTTATTACACTTTTTACTTTACCAGGTTTTCAAACAGTTTTATTATAAATTTCTAAAGTGTCTGTTCGGGTGGAATTTTGTGATTAATTTTAAAGTAACTTCCCGAATACTTGAAATTTAGACTCCGTTGTTTAAAACTGGATGACAAATGACAATGCAAGAAAATGTGAAAATAGAAGAAATTCTTTTGAGTCCGTTATAAAAGCACGGTATTTTTAAACAAATATAAACTTAAAATATTTTTACTTTCGAATACCTCCATAATATTAGTTAGTAAAACCGTAAATATGTAGGTACCATTTAACATTATCAAGAGATTTCACTTCGTCTAGGTATAATTATCTTAACCCTTTCCAAAAAGATTAATAACGATTGAACATCATCAACAATCTTAAAGACAGGACAAATAGTGTTACTTACTTGAACGTTTTCTGTAGGGTCCATGCAACTTTACAAACTGGTAACCCCCTGCAAACATAAAGAAGTATTACTACTCACGTGCTAGGAAATACGGCGGAGTTCAGAGAAGGTTCAATATTTTAATAGACCCTGCAAGATAACCTCTCGTCCCTTGTTTGTCTAACCGTGCTACGAGTGTGTTAGATTTTCCGGCCTACAGTCAACACTACATTTCCAACGATTTTGTGGTTATTGGTTAGAATAAGTATGTCTAAATACGTTACATAAATATGTTATGTTCGAATTATGAATATAAATTAAAATTGGTCGTGTTAATTTTTCAGGTTATACTTCTTTCGGCGCGTTAGGGAAAAACGATGGGAGTAAAATTTTACGGTGCGCGCGCAGAACTTCATGAAAAACCAACACCATGAAGTTAGCTGATAAGTATTTCCATGACAACTTAGTAGTAGTTTTCATTCTTTTGATGTTTTTTTTTCTTATTAATCTATCATTCCTGTTAAAAACAAAGAGTTGTGATATATGTGATGAAATCTTATTAGACTAAAGCAGTATAACTTCTACCGCGTGTACATAAGTACACACACAGTTATATTTTTATTTGACTGAGGAGTTGAGCGAAGCGAGCCGACGGAAGTCTCCGTTTTAAGTCGAACGAGTACGGGAAAAATGCTATTGATGTCCGACCGTTCGTCCGTCCATTCAGTCTACAGGTCGCATTTTTCTTCGGATTTGCATGCAACTTGGCAAGGACAATCCTTGATATAGCCAAAAACTTTCAGCGAGGGGTTTTTCGATCGGGGGGCAAATGGAGGTAGGAAATGGTCGCGTAGTGGGAGGCAAGAGCGTTTAAAACGGTATGGGGTGAAATAGGCTTGAGGTGTGCAATGAAAAGAAGCAATGGCTGCGGAGGGTGCGCCCAACAAGCGCCGCACGATACCTCATGGGTGCGCAACAGGAAAGCCATGCATGCTCTCTATTAATAATAATTAACACATTAACCAAAAAAATGTTTAGCCTTTTTCCTCAATTTACTCCGAGATTGTCTCCTTCAATTTACTCGAGATTGTCCAGAGGTCACTGGCAGTCTTGAAACGTCGGAGATGCGCAGACCGGGCGCCAGCTTAGCTGCTTTTTATCGCATCTATCACAGTAAGTGTTCTGAAGAAGTCTTCCAATTAGTCCCACACTCCCCCTTCCGTTCCCGAACAACAGGGGCGGGGCAGAGATGTCATCCTTTCACTGTGGACACCATCTTGCCCAGAACGGATCGATTCCGTAAGTCTTTCTTATGTCGCACCATAAGAGCATGAAACTCTCTGCCGGCGACCGTGTTTGTCTTTTTTTAAATTCTGGGTCGATTAAGAGAAACGTGAAAAGGCATATTTCTAGGCCGTCGAAATGAGGGTCGCCATCGGAGCCCTGCGGGTTGAGATAGCGGCCCTCAATCACGGGTCGTCGTCTTTGCTTACCAACCGGTGGGCGACGTAATTTCGACGTGGCAAATAATAATACTAGTCGCTCTGTGAACCGTTGACTTCGGAATAAATTGAGGAAAAGGCTATTCCCCTCCCCTGCCTCCATTTCCCCCCCGATCGAAAAAACTCCTCGCTAAAAGTTTTTGGCTATATCAAGGATTGTCCATGCCAAGTTGCATGCAAATCCGATGAAAAATGCGACCTATAGACTGAATGGACGGACGAACGGACGGACATCGATAGCATTTTTCCCGTACCAGTGGACTTAAAACGGAGACTTTCGTCGGCTCACTACGCTCGCCTCCTCAGTCAATGATTTTTCTGTCATTGGATTTGTCTTCATCCGGAATAGGATAAGTAAAAGAAAAACCGAAAAATCATATGAATATCGATTATGATGTCATACATTTTCTATGGAACTGGATTCTATGGCCGTGCAAAGCTCGCCGGGTTCACTAGTTGATTATAAACTATGTTTTCGAAGAGCACGACTCTACTTAAATTTGAAGTGGTTGAGAAGGCATTAATATGTAAAAAAACATAAGTACTTTTTAGTCCGCTATAAAAACATGGCACAGTGCGCAAAAGATATAAGTATAAAGAGCTGTCCTACAAGGATTTCTAATATTTTTGAAATATTTTAAATATTTTACGGCAGTTGATCGAGTGATTAAATCAGTGTAATTGTGTAACCATAAAAATCTCATAAAATAATATACTACAGGATTTTTAAAGCGGCTCTCATGCAGTAGAGAGCGTAGTAGGTACTACTACGAGTAGTCACATATTTTGCCCAATGTTCATTTATTAAAATTATAAGCTTGTTGTGAATGCTTTTCTAAAAAATCGTGACTCTAAGATGTTTTTTATACCTCGCTCGATTCTCTCCAATTATCTGATACAATTATAAACCATTTAAATTAAATAATACAAAAATACAATTTTTTAGCTGTTTTAACCGAGAATATACTTTGATGTCAAAAATGATAGTAATCACTGTAATAAATCAATTGCCTCATAAACTAAATAGAAGTTCAACGCATTTAATTAAACTATAAATTTTTAATGGGTGTTGAGTGCAGCGAGGTATCGCAGTAGGAGTTCAGCACTTTACAGTTTGCTCTTAAATATAAGAACACTAGCTTAGGCCACATGGCTTCTACTGAAATAAACTGTGAACTCCCGTTTAACCCTTTTTAAAGTACAAAGTTTGTCTTTGTGTTAGGTTCAGGACTGTTCGTGAATACAATCTGTGTAGCAGTTTGAGCTGAGCCTTCGTAGATCGGTGAGTCACGGTCACGGACATTTAGCTATTGTATGTCTGTGGTCACGGTTCCGTTTTATAATATCATCATCACGTTTTGTATTTTTTAATACAGTTGCTCAAAAAGTGGCATATTGCAGGGACGTATAGCGTTCGGTATGTGGGCTATAACACACGCGTGTTTTTTCTTTGCCATTCCCGAACTATTGTTTTTTTCTTTCCCAACTGACATAATAATTACTATTAAATAGAAAAAAAAACTAACCACGAAGTTTTTCCTCGAAAAAAATCATAGAAGTTTTCATGATTCATGCAAATATTTCTATAAAAAGCTACTAATTTATTTCAATATCCGATTTAAAAGTAATATTAAGTACAAATTTAAACATAATATAATTTTTCTATTATTAACAAATTAAAATTTTAACATATTTACAGAAAACAATACAAAAAGAAGGGGGCGGGTGGTGGGAATTATTACAAGACTGACAATGATGCCCCGACTAGGTGTCGAAGAATTCCTCCCCATCAAAATCAACCGATAAGATTCCCTGCCATTGCCACGTTGTATGGCAATGCTTATTCTCTGAGCGAGAAAGAGGCCATCCCTATGGTCACGAGAAGAATCGACCAGTCGCTTTGCGATATCACTATACAGTGAACGAGCACTTGGGCCCCACGAGCCCAGTGTCTCGACCGCAAACGGCTCAAAAATATAATTACCTATTAAATTATTATATTTGCGCCGCTTGAGAGTCTCGGCGGATGCAGCAGCAGCACAAGCGCAACTCGCCGTGCTAACAAGATGAGAAGGAGCCAGGGTGTCAACACAAGTTGCATCCCAAACTAAAGGCTTTCCCATCTTCCATGGCACCAATGACATACCGTCCGGCCTCTTGCCATCGTCACGCGCCAAACCATTAGGTTCTAGAACGGATGGAACACCGGCGGTGACAAGAGCCCGACGGATAATGTCATTACGGTATGCATGACGTGACCTGCGACCTGCACTCCTGCTGCATGAGAGACCGTGATGCCCAAGGCTGTCGACTACTTCACCACATTGACAGCAATGCGGAGAAACGCAGGGAGCACCTAAACGAAGACAGACAGCAATTCTGAATGTAGTGTCGTCCAACATAGTACCTATGTTGGGCGACGGAAGAGCCTGAAGCCAAAACACCTGACTCCCATTCTCCCACAGCCAATAGGCGAGCACGTTCTGCAACATTCGAACACGTGTTCAATAAATGTTTTCTAACCTCGTTGCAGAGCGGCCTATCCCACTGCCTCTGGGAGCACGGGTTGGTCGGCAAAACAGTATCTGGGCACTTAAGTTTCCAAACATTTACGGCTTCAATCTTGCCTGGCACTTCAGAATTGACCAGTGTAGGAATTAAAATTTTCCTGGTCAATTCATCAGTGCCGTGTACTGAAGACAAAAATGCAGGTAAACTTATATCAGAAATGTTACGAACACCGAGGCCGCCCCAGCGTATTGGTAAAGACGCTTGGAGCCACGCTCGGTCGTCCAAATCTGCATTCAAAATTTTGGAAAGCGTGGTATGAATAATTTTGTCCATATTTTCCAAAAGGGTCGGATGTTTAAAAAATTGAGATGATCGAAGGGCATGAGTTAATTTTGGGACGAAAAGACAATACCGAATAATTGTAAAGGCCGATTGTATATTTATTTGAAGGAGTCGCTCCGAAACTTCACAAAAATTTTTGATCTTTTCCTCAATGAAAGATTCATAGGCATCTTCTAGAATGGGAGACCCTAGGAGGCGTAGAGAACAATTCTGAAGGATTTTCAAATTTGGAGCCAAAACATTGAATTTTGAAATAGTAGAATCACTATCAATATTGTCATTTAGAAAAATTTCACACTTTGAAGGATTCAGATCCAAACCAATCAATTTAAATTTATCTTTTATCAATGCCAAATCTGATCCAAAAATAAATTTAAATTGATTTATCTTTTATCAATGCCAAATCTTTAAAAACTGTGTCTACATCTCCTCCTAGAGTGCCGTCATCTAAATACCAGACGTTAAATTTGGAATTTAGCTGGCTAATTATTGGGTGTATTGATAAGCTGAAAATGAGTGGCCCGAGAGGGTCACCTTGTTGACAACCCACTGCAGAATCTAAAATATTTTCCTTATACAATAATTTTGATGGGTTTCTGTAGCACTGCCAAAGAAAATTAAAAATTTTGGGTGTTTCCAATTTGGCTTGTGTCAACAAAGTGTCCCTGTTTACTGAATTAAAGGCATTCTTCAAGTCAACTTTAAGAATGACCTCTCCTTTCCCGCAGCCAAGGTAAGTAGACAGGGCATGTATGGCAGCTTCACAACCCCCTTTTGATCCAAATCGAGCTGTATGGGTTGGAATTTGCCAGACAGTTCTTCCTTATAAAACTGACAGCAAATTTTGGCTACCATACGCCTGAAAGTACATCCCACGGCAATGGGACGAATTCCACCCTCCTTCTTGCGTAGAGCACACAGATTGGCACCATAAAGGATGTCGATGATGCCTTCGTCCACATTGCCGGATAACATAAGGTTAGCCAAACCTGTTAGCTCCTTCAAGAGTGCCTCGCCGGCCTTGATAACTTGATCCGACTGTCAACCCTCACCTTCGGCTGCGCCTCGGCTCGGGTCGACATTTGTCGGAACTCGTTGCAATGACAGGCATTCCGCACTTGTGTCGAAATATACTATTTTAACACCGCCGCCGGTGTGACTAGAGTAAAAATATTAGCTATCGGAAGAATTGGCATAGTGGCGCAGTGCTAAGTGTTTGCGACTGCTGTGCTCAAGTGTCGGGTTCGAATCCCGGGTCGAAACAAATATTTGTGTGATCCGCAATTGTATGCTTCAGAGTTTACATAATTTCTATGTAAGCTAAACAAAATAACAGCACAAGTTTATGTTAGGTTGATTTGAGCTTGATAGCGTTGTGTGCGAATGTCCCAAAAATATTATTAATATGTATTAATCGGTCAAAAAATCCTCATTACTTTAAATCTGGTAGTAAATCTATACTAATATTATAAAGAGGAAAGATTTGTAAGTGTGTTTGTAATTATCAGTCTCAGAAACTATTGGGTTGATTTTAAAAAATCTTCCACCATTAGAAAGCTACATTCTTCGTGAGTAGCAAAGGTTGTATTGGATTTTCAAAAAGTTTAAGGTTCTGTAAGGTATGTCGAATAATGTAACCCGGGCTTAAAACATATTCAAAATTCTGTACATCGCTGCGGAAACTGTTGACGATAGAACAAAATAGTGCTCTACAATAATTGTATATAACACATTAAAATCTACAAAAAGTCCGTAGCATATATATAACTATAATACTCGTAGTTTCTTCACTATAACTACTTCTTTATGTTACAAAATTATTAAAACGGCAGTAAATTATTAGAACATGTTATTGGTATTATTAAATTACAAATTAATTACTTTGTTTTCAAGTATAATTACGCACCTACAGATAGCTTATTGAATTTTAAAATTTGGATATTCTATTTAAGAGATATCACGAGTTTAATACGGCATAGCACATAACAGGTACCTTATCAATTTAATTCCTTTTGTTACCACTAGTGGCTCAATAACTGCATTTATGTATTTTTTTAATTAACCCAATGTTCTGTAAACGATCACTGTATTGAGCATCCTAAGGATTTGTTGGTCCTAAGACGGGTGATCGTATGTGGATATTTGTATTTACGAGTCTTATTTATTTATTTAATATGATTCACCATTTGTTAACACGTATACAGCAGCAGTAAATACATTGAAACATTTTAATCTAAGTGCAACAATTAATTAAAGGTAAATACAACACACTTAGGTCTATTTTAGACATATTTGTGAAAATAATACTTAAAGATACAATAGGTTAAAAAAATAACAATATAGGTTATGTAATACAGATTAGATTCCATGTTAAGCTTTTTTCTAAAATATTCCAGTAGTGTGGATCGAAACTGGAGTAACGAATCTGCATGAATATCCACAAGATCACTAGACTCATTAGCCAAGTTTGAGAATCTTGGAATCGGGGAATTAGCTCCGTAAGCTGTCCTACGTGGTGGTAGATGAAAGGGAGTGATGCGCTTTCGGGGGAATCTAGCAGGAACTCTAATATTAATTTTACCTAACAATTGTCTACCTAACAAGAGTCTTGTGACTTGGAAAAATGTAAGACCCGGTACCCACAGAATGTCCCTATACGTTTTAACTCGACAATAGGGTTGGCTGCGCCAGTGTAACAAAAAGTCTATAGGTTATGTATGGTAACCACGTTTGATCAGGTGGGCCGTACCTCAAGTTAGTACAAAGTAGTATGTATAAAATCTATCAAAATGCGAGCAAAATGCCTTTATCAGTTAGTGTTAAGTAGCTCAGTCTCCCCAGGTAAAGCGTGACTGGATATTAACACTTATCTAAACATGTCGACGTGAATTTGTCTTAATTGTTGTCATATGATTCCCGTCTTATATGGTAATTAAATTTATTAGTGTTTTGTTTATTATATCATCAGTAGTACAAGGGGCCAAGTCTACTATTTCAATCGTATCGAAATCGTCGCTCAATAGAAAGCCACCGGTACAATTTTGTCAGTTTTTCGTAGTCTACTATTACAATCGTACTCCATTATATTTCTATCGGTCGGCCGATAGAATTATACTAACACCGCGACAGTGGCTGCTAGTCAGTTGAATTTTTGATAGTCTAGTAACATTTTGACAGCTAAAAACAGCTATTCTGGTTCTACTCTACGGCTTGTCAATAGTAGACTCGGCCCCCAGGATAGTTCAAATCATCTGTGTGCGCATCTTCTAATTATAAACTCCATCCACTACTCCAACTAATGGGGGTAAAATAAGTATGACTTTGTTTCCATTTCGAGAAAAGTCGTGACTTAATAATTACTACCATTAACCATTCATTATGATTATTTAGTCCTGAAACTTTTACAAAACACATGCATATCGATATGGCTGTTCAAATTCTTAATCGTAATCATTCAAGCGTTAGGCCCTGGTTTCATCCAAAGTTCCATTATCCACATGAAATGATTGTACAAATATAAATTCAAACATTTTCTTTTGTATACTAAATTAATTACATACATACATACATATTGTCACGCCTTTATCCCCGAAGGGGTAGGAAGAGGCATATTTAACGCCCACGTTTCACCGTATGCATTTCTGTCCCACGTAACAGGTGGTGAGCCCATTGCCGTGTTTAACTAAACTTTAACTAAACTAATTATACGTACTATATTATATGATTATCGAAGAAGCCACGACGACCATAATATCAAAGTACAATGAAATTGAATTAGAAGGATCTTATTAAGTTATACAAATACGCGTTTGTAACACAGTTAACTAAATAAGAATCTAATCAAGGTTTCATAACCTATTTACATACATAATATAATTATAGTTGGAATAATTGATACCTTTTAACTGACTACGGTAGTCAGCACAGACAAAATAGAGGAACTTAGGAAGAAGGAAAATTAAAATAGAATTTCTACGAATCTCTTTGTTATTAAAAAATGTAGTGTAGTTTGCCTATTACCATTTAGGACAACATAACACACTAGCAGAGCATTCCATATTTACGTCAGTCACACAGTTAAACACAAACACAAAATATTTCAAACGCGACAGGTATACCAGTATTATAATTTTTCTCCTTCGTAAGTTCCTCTATTAGAATAAATATGTACCTGTACTTGATTCAGCATCATCAGATTGGCAGTATAAGTATTTTCTATATCTGCCACAGTACAGTGAATCATAATTCTTAGTTGACATAAATAGTCCTTGTAAAACATTCAAGATTTATACACGGTATTCTCCGTACTAGTCATGTTTGCGCACCATTATTTGATAAGAACGTACGGAACCCTAAAGTACGAAATACCCTAAGGCTCTAACCTACCATATGGTTTGTGATGTATAGTGATGAATCTATATGCATAAACAAAGCCGTGTTACATACATTTATAACTCAAGAACGTGTGGACCCCTTTTTATCATTCTTACTTTGTTGGCTTCGTCTCCACCCCTCATAGCAGATAAAAAAAGAAAAAGATAAAAAAAAAATAATTCATATATTTTCGATTGAATTCTAAGACGGTGCAAGTTTGCCGAGGCCACTATTATACTAATATTATAAATGCAAAAGTTTGTAATAATGGATGTTTGTTACTATTTCACGTAAAAACTACTGAATAGATTTTAATGAAACTCTGCAATAATATAGCTAATAATGTACATCAGATTAACACATAGGCTACTTTTTATCGCGGAAACAAGTTCCTGTGGGAAACGGGAAATCTACTATACGCGGGCGAAGCAGCGGGCGTCAACTAGTTGCCCATATAAATGAAATTGGAGATGCCTAGAACATGTGACCGAAGTGTAGACGGGATGTTCAAGATAAGGAGAGAACTCGCTGCCAGACAAATCTGATTCAACAATTGATGGCAAGCATTATGGTGCAGCAAAGTTGTATTAAAACATGAAGAGAATTACACTACCATAAATTATTAAATGAATTGATGTAAGATATAAGAAATTAACTTAGTTGTTGTTAGTAAAATACAAATAAAAGGTCTCAAAAATAATGTAAGAAAATAGCGCAGCTTACTAATTTGAATTAAATATGAACCGAGAATATTATGCCAAATATACAAGCCTCTCGTGCTTTTTTTTTAATTTAACAATTTATGTATACAATATCATAATAGTAGTACCTCCTATACTGTTAAGCACGTTACCGTTAAAAAAATATTTCCTTGAAAAAAAAATGCAGTAAAAAATGTATGTCTCCGTTTTCAATGCGTTGTGGCTTCGTCCATTACAATCCACTTACTGTTTACGACTTGTAAAAGTGAATCTCACATGGGTTAGTAACTTTTCTGCGGGACGCCGATGATATATTCCACTTCCACCCAGTACTTCTCAACATAATATATTCAAAGACATTTAACTAAAAGTTAGGCATGTCATGTAAAAATGAACATAAGTAGAAATTGAATTTCCTATCGAAAGGTAAAACTATTGTTCTGTTTAGCCTATTGCTACCCACCGCTGGGTAGCAATGGGCTTGTGTTGTGTGCCCAGCACCTGATCGTAGTGGTACTAGGAATTTCCACTAAAACTACTCGGCTACCTTTCTGCCCTAATCGAAGTGTTTTGGGACCCGAAATACGTCCAGAAAAAAAGTATACACTTTTCCTATATATTATTTGTTGTAAAAATTTAATGAATTTTGATCTAACGCGCTTACGAAAATATTCACTCCGCTTCGGAATATATCGCTTACGAAAATTCTGTATAAAATTGAGCATGAAATTTTCGCTCTTTGTCTTTCAAACCGTTTCTCACACTGGCTGAGAGAGATGTAAAGTGCAAGTTGCACGATGACAAATTCTTCCACGCTTGTGAAATTTTGTAATACTAGCTGTTCCGCTCGGCTTCGCCCGTGACATTATTCGAACCCCGTGGCACCCATTTAATCCCGTCGTTTGTTAATTTTAAACGGCTTCGCCCGCGTAGAGAAGTTTTCCCGTTTCCCACAGGTACTTGTTCTCGGGATAATAAGTAGCCTTTGTCCGTCTCCTGACTCTAAGCTACCTCCCCACCTATTTTCAGCCAAATCGGTACTGCCGTTGTTGAGTTATAAATAGTGTAACTATCACGACTTTCTTTTATATAAATATTCAGCCAAATCGGTACATCCGTTGTTGAGTTATAAATAGTGTAACTATCACGACTTTCTTTTATATAAATAGTCAGCCAAATCGGTACAGCCGTTGTTCAGTTATAAATAGTGAAACTAACACGACTTTCATTTATATATATATATTTAGATATGACGGAATAAAAAAGTTACAACAAGTACTACAATGAGGGAGCTGTGTGGCGTATTATCACTTTGAAATAATTAGAACTATCAAAAGTATAGATGATTAGAGGCAGATTTGGATAAGTATTTTTTTAATGATATTTCCTGAATATTTCAATAGCAATTTTGGATTCTATTGATATACTCTCATATTTTTTTATTATTTCATATCAGATATTAATACAATTATTACATAATTCATGGATAAAATGTTAGATCATAAGCAGAACAAACTTATTTGTATATCGTTGGCGATCTTAAAATAACGAGCTATAAAAATATGCATAGAATATTTCACATGAAGTATTCCATACATTTTTATTATATTATATTTGTACTTATAACTAAAACAATAAAAATATAAATGGGCTAGTTTAGCTGTACACTTCAAGAAAAATTGTCAGCTAATGCTATTCATGGATAGGTATCGTTATATTATTACAGAACTATCCAAAAATATTTTTATACTAGCAGACCCTCACAGCTTCACCCGTGACATACTTCGAACTCCCGTTGGATCTATTTAATCCCGACGTTTATTAATTTTACAATATTCTATACTACCTAATGAGTATACTGAAGAGTTTGTTTGTTTGGTTCAATAATCTCAGGAACTACTCTAACTACAGATCGGATTTGAAACATTCTTTTTGTGTTGGATAGCCCATTTATCGAGAAAGGCTTTAGGCTATATATTATCTCGCTACTACGCTGGAGAGCGGAGCAGTAATCATAAAGGTCGACAAATCGGGTAATTTTCATACATTTTTGTAAAAGGAAAAGCGGCGGGATTTAATGGATGCCATGGGGGTTTAAATATGCCACGGGCCAAGCCACGTGGGACGGCTAGTGCATGATAGTTTGCCAGACTTGTTGACATTTATGGTTACTGCTCCGCTCTCCTGAGTAGTAGCGTGATGATATATAGCCTATAGCCATCCTCGATAAATGGGCTATCTAAGACAAAATAATTTATCAATTCGGCCTAGTAATTCCTGAGACTAGCACATTTAACCAAACAAACAAACTAATACACAAACCAACAAACTCTTCAGCTTTATATATTAAGTCGGATAGATTATAATAGGACCACGTGATGTAGTGGTTGAGGATACTGATTACGTAATAAGGGTATCTAACTTAAAATAAGGTCAACAAATGTCCGGGGACGCAAGCAATTTAGAAGTGAAGGTCAATATTTCTACAATATTGCTGTAATAGAGCAATATAAGTTTGGCAAATTTATGTAATTCCCCAAGTCCGTAGTAATTTAAACTATTAATGAGTAGATTCCCGGCGAATGAGTAGGTCACGTGTATTAGACAAATGCTTAGTTATCTTGGCCACACTGTCTTCTCACGCTGGTGAAACTATGGTAACCTATCCCTTTTGTGGCATTTTGGCTAGGGTCCCCATTGTGCCCCAAAGTGCAGTGATGCGTAATATTTATGAAAAAAAACAGGACACAGAAGTTCCTTAACTAATGAAATTTTTACTTCAAAAAACGTTTTTCATTAATATGTACTTTTCTCAGTCGGTTGTTAAACACATGTACTCTGCTGGTGGATACTTTATCGTCAAAGAAAATTAATTCTCTTGAATAATACCAATACAATAGACATTTAAGTAAAGTGGGACCACGAACACTGTGAGATAAAATTAGTGGGACCACGAGTCTGAAACCTATACTACTGAAAACTATACTCGTAGAATAATATAACTTCAACTGCCTCTGTGGCGCGGTGGGAGTGTATCCGACTGCTACACAAGGGGGTTCGATTCCCACCTAGGATAAAACGTTGTGTAATGAGCACGATGGTTTACGAGTATTCTGTATCTGGGTGTTATTTATCTATAATATGTATGTATTAAAAATATATAGGTATAGGAATGTTTATCAGTTTGGAATCAGATGGCATTGTGTGAGTTGTCCCAACGATATTTATTTATTATTAACTAAACTAAACTAACTAACTATCTTCACGCTGTATCCCTGACGGGGTAGTCAGAGAGGACAGATCGCCAGGCTTCACGATCCATGCATACTTCTTTCGCTTCTTCGAGATTCATCAATCGCTTCATACACGCACGTCTGGGTATCCGAGTACTTTTGACCTTTCCGTTTAAACTGGTAAGCTTATATATCCTCTCTGATAGATTTCCTTGTTTCACTATCATCAATGTTTGACATACCTATTAGACAACCGTTTACTGGGAAGAAGGAAAGAAGGCCGGGGGTCTTAAGTTTGACAAAAGTTATAAGCTAAATATTTCACAAACAGATCCCTTAATCAATAAAATATTTATTCAAGCCTATTTAATATTTTTGAATGACCTATCCAACGAGTTTTCGAACCCAAAAAGATTCTTTTTACAATATTATCGTCGGCCTGATATGTACCTAATTCTAGTATTTTGACTCCATGCTGACAGATGAACGGTCGGACATGTCGAAATTATAAAAAATCCTGATTACTATGAAATTTGAAGCGCGCGTGGCAACTTACACTATGGCTGGTCCTCGGATGGGTGACCACTTTGTGGCATTTATATTTGCGAGCGTTTCCGTGCTTCGGAAGGCACCTATTAATCCCGTCGCTTTTAAATTCTATAAAAATGCCTATAAAATTACCCGATTTGTCGACATTTGTGACTATTGCTCCGCTCTTGAGGGTAGTAGCGTGATGATAATTAGCCTTCTTCGATAAATGGGCTATCCAATACAAAAAGATTTTTTCAAATCCGACCGGTAGTTCCTGAGATTAGCGCGATCAACCAAACAAACAAACAAACTCTTCAGCTTTATATATTAGTATGGATATGGATAAGCCAATTATACCTGCATGGTTGAATATCATCATCATCATCATCCGAGCGGCTGTCCCAGTTGCGTCTCGCGACGCCCGGGGTCCGCTTTCCTACAATTTCTCCTTCACTTCGCACGGTCGTCGGCATCCCCTGTAGTGTAACCATTGGCAAGCATGTCATCCCTTAAGACGTCAAGCCAGCTTCTTTGCTCTTTCCCTCTGTCCGTGACCGGCGGGGGCGACATATCCAGTAATTGTTTCCTTCGTAGCCCGGCGGCTGCCGCAAGACGTGACCATACCAGCGAAGGCGACACTCTTGCAACTTATCTGCAATGTCACGGACGTGAAGGCTGCCGCGGATGCAAGAGTTCCTCACGCGGTCCATCCGCGTGACTCCACACGTCCACATTTTCATTTCTGTAAACCTCCATGGTTGAATATAGTTTACAAAACTCTAGTCTATTTTTAAAACAAGGATACTATATAACAGGCAATAAAACAATTCAGTGTGCGCGTCGCGCCATGCACAGGCAGGCAAGAGTTCACATTTACGCGAGTTTTTAATTCTTCTTAACATTTGTACTGCTTATCAGTGCGTGTTTTTTTTTTATATTATGATTGGTCGTTGCCCTTGCTGAATATCTTGCTAGTCTAATCAATCAATGCTTTCTTTACAAATCCATCAAGAAAAGTTGTCTTTGCTCATGTGAACACATCTAGATAGATAGTAAGGATGTCTTGTTTATAAAGTTGCTTGTTTTTTAAATATATATATATATATATAAAAAGAAGTAAGAAAAAAGTATGCATGGAACCCGAAGCCTGGCCATCCTCACTGACGATCCCGTCAGGGATACAGCGTAAAAAAAAACAATATATTAATATTTTAATCATCTAAAATGTCTCAAGATTTTCGTAAACGTGGAGACTTGCTACAAACTCACGTTGCTTATAAGCCTTGCATTGAGGAGTATCGGTTCATTTAATCTAGCCCGTGGGATCGAATATCACTCGCTTCGATAACTATAATTGATAGTGAACCAATATCTGTATCCTTGAGAGATTTAAAACAAAGTTATTATAAGGTGCGGTAGATGTGTGGCATTACGCAGATGGACCGCGTAAGGTATACTCGCATCCGTGATATTAGAATCATGGATCGTAACAAATATTTGTGCAAACGTTTGTTTCGGAGTTTGGATGTTTTTAGGAATATATAATTATATTTATCAATTATCTATATCCCATAACACTAAATTAATTTGTGCTGGAAAAAGATGTCCCTAATGATTTATAAGTCAAACTTATAACAGCTTATTTTGGCATCGTGCATACAAATAAAATTAATTTTAAAGCTTCGTAAATCTTGTTGCTACCGTGCCAACACAATACAACACTGATTCAGGTTTGCTGGGACGTTTCATGATTGCTCTATTCATATACACTACCTGGACATTACGCTTAGATTATATTTTATCTCACGATTGTACGACCTTCCTGTGGAATTATGAAATTGGAATTTAGTACGATTATTGAATTTACTATTGTTCTTTTGTTATCGTCAAATCCTGTGTAGGCAGTTCGATAAAAACTTAGTTACAACACAAAACACTAAAACTCAGTTAAAATAATTCTAACAGTGTATTTGCAAAAAAGATGTAGAACATTTTTTTTTGATCCAGAACGTGTAAAATTATATTATAGTGGCAAATGCTATACTTATACAATTATCTATTTACGAATAACAAAGTCGTTGTATGGTTAAGAACATCTACCATAAACATTAATTTCAGAATTGGATCTATTCTTACGGATCATTGCAAATGTATGCTAATTATTCTCATTTATATTGGTCGTGTCACCATTTTCTCATTGAACTATCCGCCCGTTGGTAAAGTTTATAGAAAATGAATGAATACTACCTTATTTTAAAAAGATACTTTTGTTTGAATTTCCAATTTTTCCATTTTTCTTAGTGTTAATCTTAATTAACACAGAAAAAGTATTTGGAAATTCTGGCCCCGAATCATATAAGGGTTGAAGTTTATATATCACTTAGGTTTCAATGAAATTCACGGCAATGGGCTCACCACCAGTTGCGTGGGACGGGAATGCGAACGGTGAAGTGTGGGCGTGTGGTGTGCCTCTGCCTGCCCTTTCAAGGATGGAGGCATGACAGTGTGTATGTATGTATATTCGATAATATTTAATTTTTGAACTAATTAAATAGAAATTTCGTAAACACTCACAAACGAAATTAATGAAATACATGTCACGTTACGTATACGATGCGAAAATCATCGAAGCGACTGTGAGCCCTGTGAGCGTGTGCATCAGCTGATGACGTTGTCTTTTTCAAAATAAACAAGGAAATATCAAAAAAAATGTCTTAATTTTGCATAGACCATTTCAACGGCGCTTACAAAATGTCATACACTAAAAATAAAGAAAAGATATTTGACGTGACCACCGGTTAGGAACGCGGCCCACCTGATATTTCATTTGCAAGCAGATCATTTCCGAGTTATAACCTTTTTCACAAAGCTTTTATTTTTATTTTCTTTTTAAATTTACTTAATGGTAAATTTCTCAGGTTACAGGAAAACTTGTTGTAGATAACGCTGTCACACAATAAAAATTCAATTATAAACTCTTAGAGAGGCGAGAAGGGCTCGTAGCTCCGCTAACTCAGTGTTTGCTAAACGATCACTGCGTTAAGCTTCTTCCGCTATGATTGGTCCTCGGATTACTAACAACTTTGTGGCATTTTCATTTTCGAGCGTTTCCGTGCATTAGAAGGCACGTTTAGCCTCTGGTCCTCGTTACCCGTTACAAGGCAGTCGTCAAGTTGAAGGCCTTCTGAGTGACATGAAAAAATTTCAACATTGGATCGCCAAAACCTGTGCCTGTCCATTTCAACACGGTAATGGGCACACCAACTGTTACGTGGGACAAAAATAGACACGGTGAAATGTGTCCGTATAAAGGCGTGATTGTTTTAGTCAGTGTGCAATCTTTCCACATAAACATAATATCAGTCTGAAACCAATTGAAAATCGGTTTTAATACAATTTTTTTTTTTCGTTAACAAAGATACAAATGTTGCTTCTTATATTCTCTTTTTATTATATAAATTAAGGACAAAATTTAACAAAAAATTTTTAGACTCGAATGGAACCATCGAAAGGCACAAAGGGAAATCTCAACTTTGAACTTTCCATGGAGGCTTATCCTCACAATAATTTGTCACAGAAATGATAGTTTGATTATTATAAAAGTTTTACGATACGGTTTTGCTCTAATAGCTTTTAGTTTTGTTTAACCGGACTTTGATATTTGAATATAATTTTAGTGTCATATTTGTGATTTACCTATCGCAAACTAAATATATTATTTCTCCATTCGAAATAATTATGAAAAGCCATTATTAGAATTTTTTACTGAATTTGTAAATATTTCACGATTTCGAGTGGGATTCGAACCTGTGTCCCTACCCAACCCGGGGAAGCCTCTTTAGTCCGTTAAGCTATCAAACCACGCTAGAAACTAATGAAATATTTCACATTCTACGTATTAAGGTGAAGTTCGTTCTGTTGTCCATTTTGTTTTTAGAAAAAGAAAATGTAACTCAATCTCTTATTGATTTTACAATTTAAAAAAACTACCTAATAAGAACTACAATATTCATGACTCGGACCTTTTAAGGCACTGTCCTTGCTCATGTACTGCTGTTCTACCTACGGAATGGTTTACACAGTACTAGTTTGACGATAGCGATCGTCATCGGATTGCAATAACGTACCAAGTACAGTAGCCCCTGCTGTTCTTCCATCTTCATGCTCCGCGAGAGACAACGTTTTATTACACCATTTTAGGTGCGATTGAACGAGGTCTCACTGACAGTATTTTTACCACCTTTGAGCTCGTTTGTCACATCTCCTTTCCTTTCCACGACAATACGCATCAAAGTATACACTCAGACTGAAATTAATACCTTGAAGTTTAATTTGTCATATATTTTGTGTATTAGTTACTGTTTATTTTTTTATATTATTATATTCAATTAATCTCGTACAATTAACATGAAGAAGCGCTCGTGGCCCCGCGGTCTCAGTGTTCTGTAAACGATCACTGAGTTACCTAACTTTCACCATGGCTGGTCCTTGGATGGGTGACCGCTTTGTGGCATTTACATTTACAAGCGTTTCCGTGCTTCGGAAGGCACGTTAAACCGTTAGTCCCGGTTGCCAGTAACATGGCAGTCGTTAAGCCCAGTTGAAGGCCTTATGGGCGGCTTGAAAAATATTAACAGCAGTTCGCCTCAACCTTCGCCTGTCCTATTTCAACACAGCAATGGGCTCACCACCTGTTACGGCAGACAAAAATGCATACGGTGAAATGTGGGTGCATAGTATGGCTCTGCCTACCCCTTCGGGGATAAAGGCCTGACAATATGAATGAATGCTGTTAATGATTGAATTAATATGAACAATGGCTTTCAGGTATTTTTGACCTGTACTTAATGATATTATAAGTAAAAATTTACTTACAATATCATTGCTTGTACTCGTTACTCTTGCAAATCGAACAACGATAGGTAAACAAAGTTGAAGAAACTGGCTTTTCAATTGTTCATAATATCACTGTGGAGTAAGTAAAAGTTTGTGAAGATCTTTGGATGTTTGTTACTCAATCATCCCTGACCAGATTTGTCCCAAATTTGGAATACAGATAGCTGGCCCTCCAGATGCTTAGAGTGTTAGAGAACGCATAGACTGTGATATATCACAGATAACACTTTTTAGTAAATAAAATGTACATCTCGTAGGTAGAGCCGTGATTTTTATTGTATAAAGCAGCAGCATAAATTTAAAGCAGAAAGCCACTTAAGATATTTGTAGTGGAACAGATCAATTTGTAATTTGATGTTAGGTACTGATAATTTCCTTTTAATCCAGTCTATAATAATGACACTACTCGAAAATAATTTCAGTATTACTGATAATGTGGTTTCGCTATACTTAGGACCGACATACACGATATACCGTCGAGAAAAATGAATGTTTAGCAGTTTGACAATATTCTAAGATTGGTCACACCACATTTAGACTCTAGCGCGAGCCACGAGACGAGCCGCGAGCTTGAATGAATACATATCGTCACGCCTGTCTCCCATCGGAGTAGGCAAAGACTATGGCTTTCCACTTGCTGCGATCCTGGCATACAACTTTCGCTTCTTCAACTTTTATAAGTGTTTTCACACACACACGCCGGTTAAGGGTACTCTTGACCTGACCTTTTTCCAAAATCTCAATCTCAATCTCAAATATCTTCTATTTGATTAAGATATGTACGTCAAGGTTGCCCCTTACCAGTTTTCCTATTCACTCTTTTCTGATAAATCTGTATGGTTAGTCTACTTTCATCCATCCTCTCCACTTGTCCGAACCATCTAAGCATACCTTTTTCTATCTTAGTCACTACATCGTCTACCATACAGCTTGAATGAAAATGTACCAAAATACTGCGTTTACACTCGTCGGGAAAATGGGGTATCAGGATTCTGTTTTCCCAAAGGCCAGCGACTGATGGAAACTTTATAATATGGAGTTTGACGTTAAAATACCACAGAGCAAGGAATTCATGTCATTAGCGCGTTCTCTTCTAGAGGGTCTTAGTGTGTGTATTATGAAATTATGAAAACTTTGACGCCAATTATCGAGCATGATGCACGGTATCCGTATATTATTTTCCAAAACGAGTGTACAATTCGTGTTTTTATGTTTAGTGATGGTGGATGATAATCAGTGCATAAGAGTTCGTAAATGTGCATGAGTGAACGAAAGTGATATGTTGCAATGAACAGCGGTGTTCTATGTGTTAGTGCCAAATCTCCATAGAAAGTCCATGTAAAGGGTCCACTGTTTTACTAGGACAAGGAACCAGGACTTAGGATTGGACTTTGAAATCTACATCATCATCATAGTCCGAGCGTCTGTCCCAGTTACGTCTCGCAACGCCCGGGGTCCGCTTTCCTACATATTCTCCTCCACTTTGCACGGTCGTCGGCATCCCCTGTAGTGAGACCATTGGCACGCATGAAATCCCTTACGACGTCAAGCCAGCACTTCTTGGGTCTTCCCCTCTTACCAGGACCCGGCGGGGCCGACATGGCCAGACATTTGTTTCCCACGTAGCCCGGCGGTTGCCACAAGACGTGACCGTACCAGCGAAGGCGACACTCTTGCAGCTTATCTGCAATGTCACGAACGTGAAGGCTGCCGCAGATGCGATAGTTCCTCATCTCTGCCATTGGCAAAGCCTGCTTAACACTACATAGTACTGGACAAACATTGTTTAGTTCTTGCCTCGTAGGGCGTATAAATACTTAGTCTATCTTATCTTGTTTAATTCAACAATTACAGGTTTTCCTTTTTTCTAATACGTGCAATTTTTTTTTCTTCTATATTTCATTCTTTCTTAATTATTCTTAGGTAATTTAACTGAATTTATACTATCATCTTATATTCCATTACTGTCATATCCGTCTCGCTCATATACTGCTCGCACTTTCATACAAACTTTTCACACTTGTGGGAAGGGAAGGGATAATTCCCTTTCAGGAAAGTTTAGTTAAAAATATGCAGTCCCAAACTTAGGTTTTACTATGACTGCACATTTTTAGCCATTCGGTGTGTAATATTTCATTGTTTACATAACTTTTTTTTATTATTCTATTTTATGAAGATTTCCATATTTGTATTCCTAATATTATATAATTGCAGTTCCTTAACTTTGCTTTTAAATCTATTTTAAATATATTGTTCGATGCCAATTTATAACTATATCGTTGACAACATATTTTATGTTCTGTTTCTTAAATTAACTATTTTTATTATTTTACTAGCGTATTTTAAAAACTGACTTCTATGTGATATTGTTAAATTTGGAAAATTTTCTGCATTTATATCTAGACCAATTTGTATCTCCAGATCCGTTCTGTCCGCGAGATGAATCGGGCACTCGGTCAGGAGATGGACGACCGTCTCCTCTACCCCGGGCTCACAAGCGCACGATGGGTCCTCCTTACACTTAAAACGTGTCAAGTATGAGGAGAACCCACCGTGCCCCGTCAGCAGTTGGGTTACGGTGCCGGCGATCGTCGTTTAGCGGACGATACTATACGCTTCCACTGCGCATGGGAAGAAAAGCTTAGTAACAGAGGCCGTCCCGCCCTTTCTGTATCTCTTGTTCCACTCGTCAAGCGTGTCCCGCCCAAAGGCACGCTTCACGAATGAGACAGGATACAGACCGTAGTCCGGTGCTTTCTTCAACGTCAGAGCCGCTTCCTTCGCAAGCTCATCGGCTCGTTCGTTACCCTCCAGCCCTGCGTGGGCCTTGACCCAGAATAAGGAAATTTCCTTACCCTGGGCCAATCCGCGCTGAAGTGCGGCACTGGCTTCCACTGCCAAGCGATGGAGGGCATGACGGTTGATTACCGTCAAGAGAGCGGCTCTGCTGTCGCTGAAGATACCGAACGTGGACGCGCCACGCCTGAGGACCTCACTGGCCGCTTTGCATAGCGCCAGGAGCTCGGCCTGGTAGACGGTGCAATGGGGCGCGAAAGCAAGTTTGAGGGCCTTAGTTTCAGTCCGGCTATTCCAAAACGATAGCGCGGCACCGACTCGGCCCTCAATCTTGTTCCCATCTGTGAAGATGCGCACCTCAAAGCGGTTAGCATCTTCCAGTTGCCCCTCTTCTACCAAGCTGGTGAACTCCAAAGGCACATGCTCCACGGGATGAGGGGCCTCTATCGCTGTGGCCATTCGCTCGACCTCCCAGTATCCCAGCCATGACTGGCTGACTTCTCTCTTGGCCTCATACAATGAGGCCACCTCGTGAACTCTGAGGTCCAGAGGGAACAAACCAGCCAGGACCAGCGCTGAGTTCAAGGAGACCGTGCGATAGGTGCACTTGCACATCTTTTGTGCGAAACCGCGCTGCACCACGTTCAGCTGCTTTTGGACACAGAGCTTTTCTGCCGATGCGTGCTAAGCACTGGCAGCGTACAATATCGTCGGCTCCACGGCCGCAACGTAGATCGTCCGGATCACCTCGGGGTGTAACCCCTAGCTGATCCGGGCTATCGTCGCCAACTTCCGGTAAATGCCGATCGCCTTTCTGCAAACATTGGTGACGTGTGTGTTAAATGTTAGTGCGTGGTCTATGGTGAGCCCTAGGATTTTTATGTCTTTGGACATTCCAATGTCTATCCCGCCCATGCTAAGGCGTGGGACGTCGTACTTAAGCCTCCGCGTGATTACTATCGCACTGGTTTTGTGCGGTGCAAATTTCAGCTTCATTCCGACGCGCCACTCCCGCACATGTTCGAGAGAGGCATTGGCGTGTCCCTCGATCTCCAGAGCCGTGTCCCCATCGAAGACCAGCACCACGTCGTCCGCAAAAGCCTGTACGTGCACACCCTTTTGCTCAAGCTCTTTCAGCAACGGATCCAGAAGTAAGTTCCACAGTAAGGGACCGCCGATCGACTCCTGGACGCACCCTTTATCCGTGGGGCTCCTCGCCCGCATACCTTACCCTCACCCTCCTGTCGCACAGGTCAAGGTCTGCTGATCACTCGCCTCAAGTTTGCCGGACACCTTTCCTCAGCCAGTCGTACTTTTATAGCTGGCCACCAGGCACTGTCAAAGGCCCCCTCTATATCCAGGGACACCATAGTGACTATCCTCTTTTGTTTGAGTTTAGCCGCTATGTGCCCCATGAGGTCATAGAGTGCGTCTTCGGTGCTCTTCTGGGGCATAAAGCCCTACTGGCGAGTACTCATCCGCGGCAGTAAATGGTACTTGAGTCGAGTGACCAAAATCCTCTCGTACACCTTTCCCAGAACCGGTAGCAGACCAATCGGTCTGTACGATTTGGGAGCAGTGTACGAGTCCTTACCAGGCTTTTTCAACACCACCACCACCACGGCTTCCTTCCATACCTTAGAAAGTAGCCGTGGCGGAGGCACTGATTAAGCAGCTCCAGGAATAGTGAGGGGTCGGCCCTAATGGTGTGGGCACAGATATCAGCTGTAAAGCGGACGGCTTTTTTCGGGTTAAATTTATGAAGTGCATCGAACAGTTCGCCCCCCGTAAAAGGTGGGTCATCATCATTGTGACCCTCTCCATCTTCAACCTTTTCAGCTCTTTCGTGTATCTGTCGATGCACCTCAGTATCCTCCTCGACTCGATCCTTCGGGTAGAAGGTCCGAGCGAGGAGTTGAGCTGAGCCCCTAGCGTCCAAATGGGTTCCATTATGGATTAGTGTTTGATCTTCTTCCCTCCCTGTCCTGCTTTCCGCAGAAGTTCTTCCAACTGAGCCTTTTTTACTTCAGATTCATACATCTCCTTGCTCTCTAGGTACCGCAGAACTACAATGTCACGTCGATCGGGCGCTGCATTCCTGATCCGACGTCTTTTGGTGTTGACGTCCCTTTTCATGGTGGCTAGCCTCTCCGACCACCACGGCATAGTAAGCACCTCGTTGGATCTTTTCTTT
Source organism: Thumatha senex (assembly GCA_948477245.1). NCBI lineage: Eukaryota > Metazoa > Arthropoda > Insecta > Lepidoptera > Erebidae > Thumatha > Thumatha senex. Next base: position 15,464,996 of record OX419735.1, read on the forward strand.
GGGATGGCTTCCTCACAGGCCTCACTACGAAGCCTGAGTACTCAGCGACTGCGCTTTCCAGATCTTCTGTACTTGCCATTCGCCGAGCACCCAGGCCCTGCAGAGAAACCTGCTGGGCAAACTTGGCCAAGAAGCCATCCCAATTGGCTTTTTTAGTATTGCAGAGCCTTGTGGTATGAGATATACTCGTACCTTTGGCCCACTCTAGCCTTATGTTGAATACTATGCCGTTGTGGTCGGAGCTGACGAGCCCTTCGTCAACCCTCCAGCCGTTGGTCAAGGCGAGCAAATCGCTCGTGCAGTCCGTGACATCTACGTAGCAGTGGAGCCTCCTTCCACCCCTCACAGTGTCGAAAGGTGGAATGCCTCTGCTATTCAGGAGATGGAGGTCCATCTGTTCGAGAGCATCCCTCAGTAACCCCCCTCTATCGTCTTCGAACGGATGCCCCCACCAGCTTTTGGCATTGGCATCACCTCCAAAAAGAAGACGCTGGGGTCCCAGCTCATGCTCTATCCTCTTAAGTCGCTCCAGGTATGGCCCTATGGGTTAATCTGGTTCGAAGTAGAAGGACACCAGCGTGATCGTCCAGGCACTGGTTAGTAAGTCTAATGATGGTTTAAATCAACATGATAAAGTGCTAACAAAATTTGTATACTAAAACAATGCTGTAACTAAGTTTTCTTTGCCAGCCCAAGATGGGCGAAGACAAATAACAATTTGTTACTTGAAACTGTGTTAAAGTTTGTTCTATCGCTATAATTTCTTTTATAGAAATTCGATACGTACTATTCATCCAAAGCATAAGAAGACCAGCGATTAAAATTATAAAGATACGTTATAAATTAAAAATAGAACGCAGTGTACCTATTTAATGAGATATCAAACGATGAATTATCTTTATAAACCACTAACCTAAATTTCCTTTACCGAGGAACTCCGAAAAGTTCAAATATAGGTCATTATGGAGAATATAAACTCCTTTATAACAAAGTTAGCAATCAAGTCCAAATAATTCAAGACAAAGTGAGATCAAAGATGTTATAAAATGTACTTCTTGCCAAGGTCATTATTTTAGAGCTATAGAGTTAGCAACAGACAGACTGGAAACTGCAATTCTATTTCACTATCCAAACTTAATAATCAATGTGTGTTTGTTTGTACTTTCATGGCCAATGGAAGCCATGACTTTTGAATGGGGTTTTAAATGAAGATAAATAAATAATATAAGATTTTTTTTATATAGCGTCATCTAGTCGTAACTACGCTGATGTAAGTTTGTGGTATTGTTCACGAAGCCTGGCGATCTGTCCTATCTGACTACCCCGTCAAGGATACAGCGTGAGATCTAGAGAACAGATATTTATTTTATTTACTTATTTATTTCGTACAGGTACGCTTACAGACTACTGCCATTACATGAAATAAAAACATTTGACACATGTACATGTTATGACTGGACAGTGATCCAAATATAGCATATACATCATGGGATGTTCACTTGCCACGCGTTATTAGTACACATACACTCATATATATTAACATCAATGAACTAATTTTCGAAGTAAACGTATAAAGAAAATATAATAAAATAAAGAAAAAATGTTAGAGTAAACTAAAAAACTATATAAATTTAGAAATATAACAAAAAATTATTAAAATAATCAAAAAAAATCCACGTAAAATGTACAACATAATTATATACTTCCAAATGCATAGGCTTGACGTTGTGAGAGGTGACCGTACAAAGTGGAAGAAAAAAAGTAGGAAGCAATCCCCGGGCGTCACGAAACGCAACTGGGACAGACACTAGGAGGATGATGGGGGCATACATATTATATACTAGCTGACCCGCCCAGCTTCGCACGTTACATACTTCGAACCCCGTGGCACCTATTTAATCCCGTCGTTTATTGATTTCACAATAATGTATGGCATCAGCTAGTTCACTATAAAAATATACCTGTTTGAAAAAATAATTAGAACGATTTCTTTTTTGTCTCCAAATTTCCACATTTTTTCTTATCAGTTACGATTATTATCCCCGAAGGAGTAGGCGGAGACATACACACACCCACATTTCACCATATGCATTTTTGTCCCATTATTATCGATAAAATTTCGTCGATTATAGATCCATAAAATAAATGACCTAATGCGCGTTTTTTCAAAAACCAGTAGAGAAAAGAGACTTGTTCATAAAACTAAAACACACAGAAGATATCTTTTCTCTTTTGGTTATCCCCAAATAAAAACTGGTGTTCGCTCCGTTCGCTATACTTACTAGAAATATAGATGACCTACTACTTAAAGCTGTTGGTGCTTGGTGCTAATCAAATACTACGAAAGTATGTATTACATCTGTATTAGTAGTGGCAAGATAACAACTAAAATTATAGTCTCAAAATAGAAAAGCTCCATCTAGCGTATGTTAAGAGTAATTGTATCCCAGCATCCTTCTAAGTTCGTGTCTCGTCCGACACCGTAGCACGAAATACCGTAGCGACGTTTGAACTAAAATACTACTGTGCATTGTCGTGCTTTAACGCCAGATGTCATAATTATCTGTGTGTTCTTCATAGTCATTGTCCAAAAAAGAAATGGATTTAGAAATATAATTGGGAAGAAATAAAAAAATCAACTTTTTATACCCTTTTTGGATCACGTCAAATCAAAGTTTATATTTGTGACGTCATTGGTAACAATTAACGCATTAGTTGTTTGTATTTGTAGAATTGTTTGTTTTGGAGTTTGGGTGTTTCCTTTGTATAATATGTGAAAAATATATAAGTATGTTTATCAGTTGTCTAGTACTCTTAGCACAAGCTTAAAGCTTAGTTTGAGCTAGATGCGCTGTGTGAAAAGTTTTCTACAATTATAAATAATAGTCCGATATCTTAGACCCATCCCACCCGACGAGCACACGTACCTAAAACTGTTGCAACTTAAAATACAGTAAAATATTAAACCAAGTTGCGCCTTCTATAAAAGTAATGCGAGTAAGTAATTTATTACTTAGTTTATCTTGTTTTATAAAGCTGACATTTTATGTCTTCATAACATAATAAGGCGTATTAGGATATACCATATTTTTTTATTACTCTTATGAATAAAAGCTTCGCTTTAATATCCATCCTAACCTTTATATAATGTACCCGTTAAGCCCCAATTGAGGAGTAAGCTTACAATCTACCTACACTTTTAGCCACCTACACCTACGAATGAAAGCAGGTATCCCTCCTCAAATATGTTGATTTTGGGGTACTTTGATATCGTCCGGTGCCATTTAAGCGGTGATGTTTTTGACCACATTTATTATTATTACGCTTAAGTCAAATCAATCCTCATAAAAAAAAATAAACCTGGATTTTCTGATAACAATGCAACTGTATAAATAAACTGGTAAGTGGATTCACCCCTTGACTTTTATGATTTTTATGCTACTCATAGCAAGTATTTGCTATGAGTAGCATAAACCAGAATCCAGTACACGTACCTCGTAGAGATACAGAGTCTGAAAATAGTCTCTGGCGAATGCTTCCAAAATCCTCGATTTAAAGACATGAAGATATGACATGAAGCTCTATTGCTTAGTTGCATTATACGACTTCTAAGAGAGCATTTATTCTACTTTACCAGTTGTACTCATCGTTAGAGCTGGTTCAGGAGTTAAGCGTAAAATGCCCATCAAGATCTCCAGGGTCAAAGCGATCTCACCGAATGGGTATTACAAACGTTTTTTTTATTTCTAATACGTAAAAAATCTACAAAAATAAAACGGTGTTTTAGTTTTTTTTATATTGTAACAAATGCCTGAAATATTTACGATCAAAGTGCGTATAATGCGGGTGATATCGAATGATAGCGAATGAGCCGGGTTGGGACTCATAGTGGTCGATGACGTCACAACTCGGCTCATTCGTTAGTCGCGCTCTCACTCGTACATCTCGTTATAACTTCGGAAATACTGCATGTATGAAGTGAAATAAAAACTAATGTTTATGAGCTATGCTCCAATTTTAGCTGTATTTGACAGTAATATTTTGTCAATTTTGTATTCTCCATTGAAGAATAATGCTCCAGGTAACAACGCAGACGTCCTTACGGAGTTGGAAAGTCAGACGACAGTCGCTTCCAGCAATGCCAAGAATCCAAAGCCAAAAGATAACTGCTCCTGGCAGCCAAATAAAAGTGGACTCTAGGCTCAAAATCCAGGTAGGATTTGGAAGTAATCGGGAATATACTAAGATGAAAAAGAAGATTTATCGTTAGCACATCAGTCCGCGTTGGCTACGTTCCACTAAACGCCCGCAACAACCGTAACACCCAAAGTATCTTTCCACCTAAGGCTCGTAGTTGCTGCGAGCGATCGTATGACGATATACATGATGTCACTGCTCGCGAGCGCATGACGCCTACTTCACCCTCAAAATATAAATGGGTCCAAGTGGGCTTACAACGCTCAAGATGTGCGTTGCACTTATGAATTTCGACCACAATGCCCGGGGCCCAGTTACGTTAGTGGATCGGCAATTTCAGCGGTCGCGGTCGTGGGCGTTGCGGGCGATAAGTGGAACGCGTTCATTGTGTCCTAAGCCCTGGCGTTTGAACTTGGAGTCTGCTTTTCTACTATACACTCCGAAATTTTGGGGCTAAACAGAATGCATATGATCTTCCACAACACTAACGGCCGAATACTGAAACCTCACTTAAATACAACGCACAGTGGAAGGGCTCTCAGATTTCAGTATCTCTCAAAATTTAAGTGGTATACACAAACGCTACTCAAACGATTTGCAGGCATAATCAGCTAAGCAGCCGCCAAATAATTTGCGTCATGGCAACATTCACGATGCCTCATTTTACGCAACAGTTTTGGACTTAACAATATTTACAATGCTACTTAATTTAGTTAAAATAATAGAAAATAATAATAATTTTATTTGGTACACAATGTAATTTATATAATGTTCTGAAAGATAGGTTTTTAAGTTATGTATAAGAATAAATAACTTAAAAACTATTTCGAAATTGAACGTAAACATTTGCTGACCCAATTGTCGCAGAACGAAACGTTCAATTTGATTGAAACCAGTGACATTAGCGTGATTTGTAAACATTTTTCAAAAATAAATTGGGATATGGAAGAAAAACATTGGAATGTACTTCTTCAGCAGGCGTCTGTATGTAGCAATGGAGTCAGCACAGCAAATAGGCTGACATGAATAGCCGCTATCTCCAAGAATTACCATATTGACAAAATCACTATCATCAAATTGCGTTGATAGTTACTGTTTATTCTCCACTCGTTTTTACAAAGCGTTTCAAGACTTCTACTAAAACTTAATGTAGAAAAGGAAAGATGAGAAGGGATATTAGCATAAGACATTTATCTTTCTTGTGTGGTGTGAGGAACACAGTTTAGTCGGTATATATTTTTCATCTATGATGTTTTTTTGGTCTGTTACATAATAAATAACTTTTACAAGTGTTCTATTAAATGTCTGTCTTTTTAGTACCAAACAAGATTTTTTATTTTATACAAATATCGGTTTTAATTTATACAAGTTGACGCCCGCGGCTCCGCACGCGTGGTGAAGTTTTCTCGTTCCCGTTTCCCACAGGAACTTTGTCCCGGGGTTAAAGTATTATGTGTTATTCTGATGTGTAAGCTATATAATTTTAAAGTTCCACCTAAATCCATTCAGTATATATTTGCGTGAAAGAGTAACAAACATCCATACTTAAAATCTTTCGCGTTTATAATACTAGTAGGATTTTTTACTAATAATAAAGCTGAAGAGTTTATTTGTTTGTTTGGTTGGTTGAACGCGCTAATCTCAGAAACTACTGGTCGGATTTAAAAAATCTTTTTGTATTGGATAGCCCATTTATCGAGGAAGGCGTGAGACGGAAATTCGAAGTATGTCAAGAGCGAAGCGCTCACGAAGGGCTCACCTAGTATTAGCTATTTAAAAAGTACGGTGGATGGATTACCCGCTTTCCTTACAGATACAGGCTTAAGATGACGGCTTTACGTGAGAATCACATAAAGCGATTTCTACCAGGCTAAATTTTATAGACAAAAGTAGGAATCGTAAACCATGTCCGGAAGGGGACAGGTCCCCTTCTGCCCTCCCCTGGGTACGCCCATGGAATAAATTATCCAAATATAGAACTGTCTCATTGGAGATACGGAACCGAGCAGGAAACTCCGCATCGTTGCATTTCTCGAATGTATTTAGGTTCTCTAGGTTTCGTCGACAGACTTTCATGGTCAGAGAGAAAAGATAGCGAAGATAAACACATTATTTTAACGCTTCAATATATTCAATTCCAGATTTAGGAGACCTCTCGACCACTCTTACATTTAGGGGACATTCAAATCAGTTTGACAGGTCATTTGACAGCTAAATTAAATTAAGTGGCATTCCAGTATACGAATTTTACATTGAGTGGCGTCTGAGCGCAACTAACCTGAGTTCATCTTAAATTTATCACATGCTTAAATTTGATGTTTGAGAATACGAATTTTGTATTTAGGTGCTGCTCAAACATTTAAGATGCCGTTAGATATTTGAGTGAACTTTCAGTATTCGGCCGTTATTCTTTTTAGGTACTGTATCATATGTACTAAAGCAATGTAATAAAACATTATTTTGCAACAAAATTTTATTTCATATTTACATGGAATCGCTTTTCAAAAAACAATGTTTTGGAACTGTTTATGTAATTTGTCCTATTATGGTTTACTTATGTATTTCTTGTGCTCTTACAAAGCGATCTATCGTCATCGTTCATAGCAAAAAGTATGATCATTAGCTGTGCGGTCATTCAACTCTTGATTTTCTCAATTTATTATAAAGTAACATTAAAAACTTGGGTTTATACACTCATAATATATTACAGTTATATATTATGAGTGTATAAACTAATAATATATTTGATTTAGTTCAGGCCGTTCAGAGGGTCGATTCTTTGTAAAACCGTAGCTCCGTGAATTGAAAAGATAGGCTCTTTATTTATATACATCGCAATAAATAAGAGTATTCATATTGAAGTGTACAAGATCAATCGAACACGAAATAGGCTACTGGAATATGCTGTCCCATGGTGACAACTTTATTTCTTTTATATTTCGTTTTTCTTAATAATGTTTGTGGGATTTAATCTAGCTATGAAGTTATTAATTACAGACATAAATCATATTGAAATTATCTTTTTTTATAGCTTTTAGGGGCGATATCGCAATTGTGTTGCAACCGTCCATAGGTTACAGTGACCAGTTTCAAGTACAAGTATAGAAAAGAATAGATTCTATACTTTCATTAGGTAATTGTATTGTTTATTTGAAACCTAACCTATAAAGTAGAGACAAGAAACCAAGAAACCAAATACCATGTAATCTTTAAACTCCTATAACACAGAGTCTAACCATCATATATATGTTATGTCTCTATTTTGTAGTAGTGTGTAGTGAAAATAATATACTTCGGCTTTACTGATATAGCAGGATAAACGTCACTGAGTCATATACAGCCTGTTGTAACATTTAGTACCTAAAATCTTGTCGAAACACCAGACTGATCGCAAAATTTTCTCACCATAATAACACAAATTACATCACGTTTGCATTGATAGTTGGGAGCCAATAAAGTTTTGTAGTTTACAATTAACGGTATGTAGATATTAATTTATTATTAAGTTAGAAGCAGGTGACTGCGTTGAAGTAGCAGCGAAGGACGCGTCCTCGGCCGCTGCCGCCCTGGCCTCGTCGTTGTAACGCACTCTGAAAATAAATGGAGCTTTTAAGTTCAACTCTAAATTTGAAAACATTTACCGTATTTTAAGGTCCATGTGAATATCAAACTTAGAGCCGTATTACAGAACATTTCTCAATACTCAAGATACACTTGAGAGTAGTATTTTAAGGCGTAAACTAAATACTAAAACGGCTCTTAAAATTATAAACGCGAAAGTTCGTATAAATGGATGGATGTTTGTAAGTGTTTTATTCAAAAACTACTGAATGGATTCTAATGAAACTTTATCATAATATAGCATACTATATGACCCCCGCGGCTTCACCCGTGATATACTTTGAATCCCCGTCGCATCCATTCATTCCCGTCACATATTACTATTAAAAAATTAAAATAATAATCCGACTCGTTAACATTTATGATTACTGCTCCGCTCTCTGGGTAGAGGCGTAATGTTATAAAGTCTATAACCTTGCTCGATAAATGGCCTATCCAACACAAAAAGAACTATAAAATTCAGATTTGTAGTTCCTGAGATTAGCGCGTTTAACCAAACATACAAACAAACACACTCTTTAGCTTTATATATTAGTATAGATTCATCCAAATTTATTAATTTAATCATTATTATCAAGTGACTCGATTAGAAGACACACGGTTTTAAATATGTAACAGCCCATTATCATTTTAATACATACGTGCCAATATAAGAAATAAATAGATGAAAGTTACGGTATAGTGCCCCTACATTAGTACTACGAAATGGTTACGAGCGCTACGATACTCGTAGCGTACGTAGACCATTTAGTTAAAATAAATTTTAACAAGCGGTCGCCTCGCAGTTTGATCTGCGTAATTCCTGTTTCCGTAAAAAATCGGTCATAAAGTAGAGAGAAATCACTCCTTATAATATCAGCTTTCCAGGTAGCGATAGCTACCGACCGTATACGGTCCAGCCGTTTCAAAAATTATTCCAAACAAATAGAGATATTTTTTAAATTGTAATTTTAAATAAAAACTGTAAATACTTTCATACGCATTAAGCGCAAAGTCGTGACTTTGAAATTACAACAGTTACTTCAATTTTATATATCTGTATCGATAGAGAGATAATTGAGTCTTCGTCTAATAATGTTAAATATTATTTACGTCATAAATGTACCATTAGGGCTTGCTTATGAGGATGGTTTATGCATATTAATATCAATATGGCGTAGCTTTTTATTAACACATTGTGTGCATGATTAAATAAGAGAATGTGTAGACATACATTTTCTTCCCATATTGTGTTATCTAACGTGGGTGAGTTCATAATACAAACTTATAATGAGCATATGTTAGTGTTTTATAACTATGAAACTTATAATGTATTGTTTTAAATATTACTCCGCCAGTAATAATTTGAAATTTATGTGACACGACTTTTCTAAGCCACGACTCGACGAATTAAAATGGCTAAAAAACTAAGGGAGAAACTGCCCATGACAAAATAGTAACTTTGGTATTTTGTAAAAGTAAGGAGTAATGTTACTAGTTTTTTCTAGTAGTAGCCGGGTTACTTGCGTGCGGGACACAACCATTTTATCAAAATGGCAGAACTTTGGAAATGATTTGATTTCGAGCCATTTTTATATGACGACTAGCTGACCTGGCGGACTTCCTACCACCTTAAATTAATACATTTTGTTTTCAGTGATTAGTTAAGTTTTAAAGCAAGAAAAGCAGCTTCTCTCTCTGTAGCTCTGAGGAATTGTTTGATATGATGCCTATGGCTACTTTTTATCATCGCACCGCTCACCATAGGCAGGGTGTTCACCCTTAGACGTTGCGTCCGGAGCGGTCAAATACAGTTAGGTCTGATATGGGGTATCTTCCGCGTACGCTTTTATTGTGGAATGCGTTACCAGTTTTCCCGAACATTTACAGTATAAGGATTTCCTAAGAGGGCAGCGCGAGTGCTGCACCTCTGATGTTGCAAACGTCCATAGACTAAGGTGACCACTTTCCACCAGGTGGGCCGTAAGCTTATCTGCCGCCTCAGTGGTAGAAAAAAAGCTTCAGATAATTCCTTCAAAAGGAGTCTTAAAATGATTTTCCCAGGTCGGTAGAGCGAGTACCGCCCCTCTGATGTCGTCCATCCGTAGGCTACGGTGACCACTTTCACCACGTCAGTGGTATAAAAATAATAACAAAACTTATAACGAATTTACAGTTGGTGTTAAAAATATCGCCGTCTACCGGGTTCAATTGTATTTTAAAACAATCCAGTAATAAAATCCAATCCAGCAAATATACACACAAAATTTTATTTAAATCGGTCCCATCGTATAGGAGTTAGTTGAGAAACACGTACAGTACCTAAGCAATTTTTTTTTTCGGCACCAATTGACAATATATTTTTATTTCTTCAAACTTTTTATTTCTGAAACAGAACTATTTGGTATTCTAACCAAACAGACCAAAGAGATCGAGAACTCCTACTATATCTATAAAACACATCAATAAATATTTGACAACCAAGTGATTCTATTCATAAATTTCTAAACAAAAAACAAAAGAGACTCAAAGAACATCTAAATTTCACAGGCAGGAACATTTTTATTTTTTTTGTATTGAAAAATTTAATGGTCATATTTAGTTTTTGCTTTATTTATAATGTTTGTTTCTAACCGTTTAAACCTACCCTGAACCTTTACAAATCTGTCAATATGAAAATTAGCCAAATCGATCCGGCCATTTTCGAGTTTTAGCGAGACTAACGAACATCAATTCATTTTTATATATAAGATTTCTAAGGAACTCTCAAAAATGCACACGGTGAAATCATGATTCACGATTCATAATCTAAAACTGAGAAACTCTCATCAAATGTTTATGTATATAATTCTACTGTACGTGTGTATATCACTGAACTCCTCATAAACGGCTGGACAGATTTGAATGACTTTTTTGTATGCGTTTGCGTGCCGCCCTGGATGGTTTAGATTTACAAATCAAAGAAAAATAAAATGCGCTGAAGTCGGTATACTGCAGGACAACGTCTGTCGGGTCCACTAGTATATTTATATATTCTTTGGATTTTACAAAGAATATTTGATGGACCCCAAATCCACCTTAATGACTGTAAAAGGTCGTACAAGGTCTTCGAGACCCTAGTGTCTGTCTGACGTCATCTGCTAGGTGTACATACTGATTAATGGATGTAGTTACGATAAAGGCGCTCTTTCAGAGTTGGAAGGTCTGACGGTAGTCATTCACAATCCCGGAAAAGCTAAATGATATCTGCTACTTGCAGCCAAATAAGAGTGATTACGAATACACTACAAATTGTCACATCTTTATCCCCGAAGGGGGTAGGCTGTGGCATACTATACGCCCACATTTAACCTTTTGCAGTTTTTGTCCTACGTAACAGGTGGTGAGCCCATTGCCGTGTTAAAATAGACAAGCGCACGATGTGGTGACCTGTTGTTGAAATTTTTAACTTAAAAAAAAAACTTAACTATCTTCACGCTGTATCCCTGACGGGGTAGTCAGAGAGGACAGATCGCCAGGCTTCGCGATCCATGCATACTTCTTTCGCTTCTTCGAGATTCATCAATCGCTTCATACACGCACGTCTGGGTATCCGAGTACTTTTGACCTTTCCGTTTTTGAGCAATCTGCTCACGTGGTCTTCATATGTAAGTCTCGGCCTTCCCTGACTCCTTCTACCCTCTACTTTTGAACAATATATATTCTTCGTCAATCGTTCCTCACTCATTCGTTGGACGTGTCCAAACCAACGGAGCACGCCTTTTTCCAGCTTAACGCTGACACTTTCATTCAAACCTGCCATATTGCGTATCACTTCGTTACGTATTCGGTCGGCCAAGGTAACGCCGCACAATTTTCGAAGTGATCGCATCTCCACAGCATTCAATTTACTTTCATGCATCTGCTGACATACCCAGGTTTCACTACCGTAAAGCAAAGTTGGCACTAGCACTGCGTTATGAATCGCCAGTCGTGCTTCTTTTACGATGCTTTGTCGCTTTACTAACTGGGACAAAGCACCGTTAACTTTGTTTCCGGCAGCTACTCGCCGTTCTACATCCGAATCACATCCGCGCTAAACATACTTCCTAAATACACAATTTCATTCACTTGCTCTAAACGTTCCTGGTTTACTCTAATCTCGCATTTAGTTCTTACGTCACCTCTTTCAAATACTAGAACCTTAGTTTTACTTGCATTCAAGCGGAGACCCTTACTTTCACACCCCTCTTTCATATTAGTGACTAATGCCTGTAGGTCGGCTTCTGACGAGGCCATGAGCACCGCATCATCAGCGTACAGCAGACAGTTTACTGTAAAGTCACCCAAATTCACACCCATATTAAAATCTTTCAACTTCTGCAGGCAACTGTCCAGATACACTATGAACAGCCAGGCGGACATGACACATCCCTGTTTGACGCCTGTACAGACATCAAAAAGAGGTGACACATCCCCCCCTACTCGCACGCAAGCCTTACAGTCCCTATAAAGCGACTGTATTGCCCGCAGTAGCGAGCCGTCCACACCATATCCTGGCAGCAAGTCCCACAGCGTTTCTCTCACAACGTTATCAAATGCTTTCTCTAGATCCACAAAAGCGCAGAAAACCTTCTGGCTAAGAGCCAGAAACTTTTCCGCGATCATGCGGAGAGAAAACACTTGATCCATGCAACCTCTTCCACGTCGGAATCCGCATTGAGCCTCCCATAAATACCTTTCAGACTTTTCTTGCATTCGTGCCGTTATAACCTTTGCATACACCTTACTAGCTAAGCTGACCAAGCTGATCGCCCTGTAGCTGGAGCAGTTTAGGCGCGAGCCTTTCCCTTTGTAAATAGGTACTACAACTGCTACTCGCCAGTCATCCGGGACCTCACCTGTCCGCCAGCACAAGTTGCATACCAGACATAGTGTGTCCCAGACACGCGACCCACCGTACTTGATCATCTCAGCAGTAACTCTGTCTTTTCCCGCAGCCTTACCACATTTCATACTTCTTATCGCTTGTTCTATTTCTTTCATACTAATGACTTCAATGACATCGGGATCCGGAGCATCGAAGTGAGCTCTACTTCCCGATGTGGCATCTCTGTCTTTTCTTGCATACATCTTTCCATAATATTCACTCCATCTCTGCAGGACGTCAGTTTGGTCTGTTAGGACGTCATTGTTAACAATTGTTTTTTTTTAAACTTACTTACTTGACATTTTTAAGCCCCCCATAAGGCCTTTAACTTAACTTAACGACTGCCATGTTATTGGCAACCGGGTCCAACCGCTTAACGTGCCTTTTGAAGCACGGAAACTTTCGCAAATGTAAATGCCAAAAAGTGGTCACTCATCCGAGGACCAGCCAAAGCAAAAGTTGCCTAGCGCAGTGATCGTTTAACAAACACTAAGTTGATGGAGCCACGAGTAGTTCTTTTATTGACTCAAGACTTTATTGACTCAAATAAATAGTAAATATCTAACCAAATCGTTGAATTCTTCCTCAGCAAGTCTTAGTGGCGCGGTACGTGGTCCGTCGCGGTCCATGCGCTCGTAATGTCGAGTTCCCTCATCACGCAATGCTCTCTGAAGAGCCACTAGCAGCCGATCCAGGACTAAGGCTGCTCGCTTTTGAGGAATTATCTCCTACGATAATCAAATGTTTCGTTAGCATTCTCCTACGAAAATCAAATATTTACAATCTAGATTTCAAATTACTACATGCATGTGCATGTATGGACTGGTATGTGAATCCACAAAACACAAAATTAAAATAGACATTTTAATAGCGTTGGGCGATGCTCATACGTTTGATGAAACATGATAGGTGAAATCGAGTTCAAAGATTTTTGTTATTATAGCCATAAGTATCATTTGTAATGACAATGCATACTTGACCAATGGCTGTTAGATGTTGTATGTATCATTTATTATAATAATGCCAGTATACCTTTATGGTATAGCGGTGTGTGTGCTGTGTTAGATGTCTCTAGTTCTATAATTGTAAAACTATAACATGTTATGCTAGTGTGTGCAACCCGTGACATCGGTTCTATAGTAGACTTCAACAGCTATACCGCTGCTTGGGAACAAAATAGTACGCAAGGAACGGTATAGTGGTTGCGATCAAACTATAGTACTGAAATGGCTTTATGGCTGAATGGCTGTGAATAATGAATAACTCTTATGAGGATGACTGTGTCAGTGATTGTGGAGAAACATGTAAAAATATTCCTCGGACACAAAGGAAAGAATTGCTGACAAGGAAAGGTGATCACGCCGCGGCCCAACGGTTGTGGTTACGCTGTTGCGTAAACCATTCTTCAGGGCGAGAACTTTAACAGCGCGATTCAGGATTCATAGTATCGATGTAGTTTGATAGCTCTTCACTATATGGTGCTGGTTGCCACAGTGATTATTTATATTATATACTTATTATTTAATAATATTACTCCAACCAAATTTTCGCACACACTTCGCCCACTGACCCTTGAATCTAGATATTGTTAAAACTTCCAACAAGCGGACTATATCACTTCCTTTACTTCACATTCGTACATATATATGTAGATACAAAATTAACAAGTTAAAACCTTTTAAAAGAAAATCAAATCTCACCGTGTTATGATCAAAATAGAGGGAAGGTGCTGCGAGTGTGCTCGTCAACGTCAAGAGCAATAGTGGAACGGAACTGCTCATCATCGTTGGATTGTCATCACCTACACACCACCTGACAACGGTAATGATATTATCATTATTAGTTTGTGGAATGAGATCCCTATAGACTGTTAAAGTATTAAAATAAATAAATAATAAATATCGTTGGGACAACTCAAACAACGCCATCTGATTCCAAACTAAGCAGAGCTTCTACCATGGTAACCCGATAACTGATAAACATACTTATATATTTCTAAATACATACATATTATAGATAAATAACACCCAGACACAGAATAAACCATCGCGCTCATCACACAAAGTGGCTGGGAATCGAACCCACGACCTCTTGCGTAGCAGTCGGATGTACTCCCACCGCGCCACAGAGGCAGTCCAAACATAAATATTAAATAAATATTAAAAACCCCCGACACAAAATCCTAAGTTCCCTTTAAAAAGTAAACAATAATAGAAGAAACTCAATCATAAATTAACTAAGCATGTATTAATGATTCTAAAAAAAATATGTCGCGTTAGGTGACCGCTCCTAATTATTTATTATCTATGATTTTTTTGTAATAAGTATCACATTAACATATGTTGTTAGGTTAGGTTAGACTACTTGTAATTAAATTGTTAAGACTGTCGAAACCTTTTTGGCGTCAAAGAAACCCTCTCCACCGAAGTCAACTAGTAAGGTTCGCATAGGACTGGCCGAATTGCCACGTTGGATGGCAATGCTTATTCTCTAATTAAGGAAATTGGTTTTCAAAAGTCTTATAAGATCTCTACATAGCAGCGCGAGGGTAATCCTTTGTAAAGTCTAGCGTTACAAACCTTCGTAGACTATGGTGAACATTTCCCATCAGGTATACTTGTTTGCCACCGTATTGGTAGAATAAAATCTCTACATTTTCGTATATCTCTGAGTCTATCCGCAGAGACACACACATTTTCCAAGAGGTCAGTCGCACGTAACCAAAGGCTATTACCGTCACCACTTCACTAGGTATACTCGTAATAAAAACAATTAATTTTCGTTATTTCGAACCAAAATTTCTACGGCCAGGGCAGGTATTACACAATACCTACGTAATATTTAATATTACTACTTTATGCGAAGGGAAAGTTTGATTAAAGATCAAATTATTAGATTATTTTCTTTCTTTTCTATCTTTGTCAATTGTCCCTCACTCATTCGTTGGACGTGTCCAACCAAACTAATGGAACACGAACTAACGGAACTAATGGAATCTCCTACGACAATCAAATCTTACGTTAGCGGTTAAAATAGTGAAAATTTAAATATCCATCACGCCTTATCCCCGAAGGGGTGGCAGAGGCATATTATATGCCCACTTTTCACCGTGTGGATTTTTCTGTCCCACGTAATAGGTGGTGAGCCCATTGCCGTGTTGAAATAGACAGACGCAGGTTGTGGCTACCTGCTGTTGAAATTTTTCAAGCCGCCCATAAGGCATTCAACCAGGCTTAACGACTGCCATTTTACTGGCAACCGGGACCAACGGCTTAACGTGCCTTCCGAAGCACGGAAACGCGCGCAAATGTAAATGCCACAAAGTGGTCACCCATCCGAGGACCAGCCATAGTGAAAGTTGCGTAACTCAGTGATCGTTTACAGAACACTGAGACCGCGGGGCCACGAGCGCTTCAAAATAGTGAAAATTTGGATTTATAATTACTACTCCATAGATGGACAGTTATTAAAATAGGTCATACCTTGATGAATGAGACAGTTTGTTTAGTACTCTACCATATAAGATTCAAATTAAGATTTTAAGATCGAGAAAACCTTACTTAAACTAACTTGTTTGTGTCGTGTTCACGTCCATAAATAGATATTCAAATATTTGGGGGAACGAACACATGCCGAGCGAACGCAAGTCTGACTCCTTAACCACTGGTTTACCGTGGCCTCAGTTGGAATAATTTTAATATACTTAAAATGCACTAGCTGATCCGCGCAACTATGTTAGCGCCATCAATTTTTTTCGTAAATGAACCACTCGACCGATTTTGTGCAAACTTCACGTGAACCATCTACTAAATAGTCCGAACAAAGCCTAAACATTTGGTTTGGATGTGAGCCCGTTCTTGGTTTATAAAATTACAACGAAAAGAGGCATTGATTTTTATATATATTGATGTAGCAACTGGGACTCACAGTTGCACTGAACTCGGCTGATTACCAAAATTATTAAAGTGTGCAAGAATTTTTTTATCCAATCTAGGTCAATAAAATATGTATTACATTAATGGTTCTTAAACTATAATAAATTGAAGCGAAAACATCTGTATTAAGCTCATATGGTGCGATGGGTTAAGTATCTAATTTTCCAGAACACAACTGAGTTCGTCACAGTAGACAAGTTATTTGTCTCTTTTCGATAACAATTGGGACGTTTCATTATTAACTTTTTTTTTCTTTTTCATTCAAGATGTGTAGCAAGTTCCACAAAGTTTACTGCGTAATTGTAGACTAATTACTATATACCCATACTTTGCCAGTAGTTTTGTAGGTCTCACGTGGTAGTAGGCAAGCCTATTGCCGTCACCGGACACTATACATACACTGTAGATATATCTAAGTATAACTCAGATGATATTGAACTGTAATCCAATTAAAAATTTCAATAGTCAGGACAGAGATGTTAAACATCCCCAAATACAGTCTATATTTAAATTAAACATTTCAATTAAATAAGACGTCCTCAGAATAATATAAGACGTCCGAGTAATAATCGAAACACTAATGTATGAAAAACTGCGCATAGAATAATCTTGACTTTATTTCTTCCTGCTTGCGCAACTAAGCTGAATACTATATCTTCATCAGGATTTGAAACAAGGGTTTCACTTTTATTCTGCTGCTGGGAGTAGCTTTCGTTTGGTTTTATATTTTCAGCATTGTTATGCCGTTTGACCTCCCAACCCCATAAGGGCGCTTACGTAGTTGCCTTGTCTGCAGGTGCACCACAAGCGGATGAAGTCACTTGGGCCACGGAGCACTTGGTGGCCCCTTACACCGCGAACCCACACCCACCCACCAACCAACACAGTGTATAGATTTAGTTATACAGATTTCTAGCCCCCTGGTTTGCGAATTGGGAGGAATATAGCAAAATCATTTTTAGGGTTCCGTACCTCAAAAGGAAAAAACGGAGTCCTTATTGGATCACTTTGTTGTCTGTCCGTCCGTCTGTCTGTCAAGACCATTTTTCTCAAGAACGCATGGAGTTATCAAGCTTAAATTTATATCAAATTTTCAAGTCTACTGTCTCTTGAAGCTATTAAACTTTTAAGCCAACGCAATCAAAAGATGCAGAAGTTTATGCCGCAAATGTTCGCAAATTTTCGACACTCGCAAGGGAATCAAAACCTACTGGGTACTTCCCGTGAACTCAGAATCTTGAAACTTGGTACGAAGCAACGTCTTAATGCACAGATAAAGGTAAATTTCCAAATATAAGTTGTAAATTACGGGGTGTCTTACGATCATAGCATCACTAATTAACATAGACCTCTGAGTTATATGGGCGCTTATACAATTCGAAGATCTAGCTTATTTAGCTTTCAACTCAAATAAGGTACTAATTTTTAACGGAACCCTCGGCGCACGAGTTTGACTCGTGCTTCACCGGGTTTTTTTAGTTTCACTTTACATAATATGGGTGGATTACCCTAAAAATTTTCAAGTTTCTAGGTCTAAAGGTTTCAGCTGGGCATTGACAGTGAAATGAGTCGCCTGGTAATTTGATGTACGTAAAAGCATCTGCAGCCTCTAAAGCCTATCTAGATTTGGCGGCAGGAGTCCCTTTTAGTTAAGGTTTGTATTTTTATTTTTGGTATTGTTAGGTGCGACGCTGTCTGATCTCCCGACCCAGTACGTAGCCGGTAATCCTCTATGAAGTATAGTACGATAATAATTGTAAAAATTTTTTAAAAATAAACAACTTCGTAATCGTGAAGCCGTGAACTGTCAAAATAATTTTGTTAAATAACGGAGACATCTGCAAATTTGCCTAATTAATTAATTATTATAATTTAGAATTCCGTGATAATATTTCCGTGATTGATCTGTCCTGTCTGACTACCCCGTCAAAGATACAGCGTGAAGATATTTAGTTCATACTTCAAATAAATTTAACTAATTGTAATAATTATAGTTTTCATTTTTAATAAATAATTAAAAAGTAATCTCGGTTAAATTTAAATAAATAATTAATAAACATCATTGTTTATAACCGTTTCTTTTGGTAAACGACGGTTTCAAATCGAAACAATTTATTTAACAATATTAACTTTTAAACTATTGCGTTGCATACTATAAGTAGGTATAATATTACCGGAAATAAACGCAGTTATTTCAACAATTCATATTACAGTAAAAATCCAAATACTTACAGTAAAAATCCAAAATCGGTCAAGGATTTTCCTGGCACTAAAAAGCTACAATCACTTTAGTATTAACTATGAACTCGAGTGTTTTCAAACAATCATCGAAATGCAAGTATGTATTGGTGTGTTAGAGGAGACATGAGCGGCGCACGAAAGCTTCTGATAGTGTAAAGCTACAAACGTGCCGCCGAAGCCTTTATAAGCCGACGCCCTATAAGTTTACAACCTAAACAGGACGCTCGCGGTTGATAACAAAAGTAATACATCGAGTTAACATGTTATTTTTTCAATATACACATTACTGCATTGAGGTCGGACATCATAGTATAAGTACGTACTATAAAAGCTCTTGAGAGATGTTATTTACGTTTATCGTTGGCAGTTTTTCAATATTGTATGGTTTAAAAGTTATAAAAGTTATCGAGTGAATATACTTAATGTTAAAAACTTTAGACTTTGTGAGTCCTAGAAGTAGAAATACGACAAAATAATAATCAGGTAGTTCCAATGACAATAGGAAATACAACTGCTCTACATAATATGTAGGATTTATAAAACGATGGATTTCCATCTACGTTTTATAAATACTCAACCAAACGGACTTTTAGTTAAATATACCTATAATTTAGTTAATACTAACACTAAGAAAAATTACCGAAGAAGTTGATGTTTATTCAACTGCCTCGTTGGCGCAGTTGCATACACTAGTATGCGACTGCCGCGACTTTGGTTCCAGGTTCGATTCCCGGGTCGGAAAAGCTCAAGGCTACAGGTACTTTATAAACGCTAAACTACTCGGTGCTCTTTTCTAGCTAGTTAGGACCAAGGAAGCATTGGTCTTACAAACCCTAGCGACACTTGGGTTGTTTGGGTATCAATATACCCATTTTCCCTAGAGAGAACCCAAGAACACGCGTAATTTTGAATGTGAACCTAAGCGACCAGTGCGACAACGGTCTCGTGCTGTATAGGACAGTGCTATTCGTCTCCTGTTCCTTCTTCCTCCATACGCAATAACCTCACAAAATAAAGCAGTAGTCTTCCACTTCCACGCAGTTACGTCACTGATCTAATTACCATGGGTGGCTACCCTGATTTGCAGTGTGAGATCTATGGCAAGTCGCGGTGGAAGTATATCCGACTGCTACGCAAGAGGTCCCGGGTTCGATTCCCGGGTCCTAACAAATATTTGTGTGATCCACAAATGTTTGTTTCGAAGTTTGGGTATT
Source organism: Thumatha senex (assembly GCA_948477245.1). NCBI lineage: Eukaryota > Metazoa > Arthropoda > Insecta > Lepidoptera > Erebidae > Thumatha > Thumatha senex. The sequence goes on from OX419735.1 coordinate 15,485,092, forward strand.
TCCTATGTATAATAAGTATGTATTTAGAAATATATAAGTATGTATATCAGTTGTCTAGATCCCATAACACAAGCTTATATTTAGCTTACTTTGAGCTAAACGGCGCTGTGTAAAAAAAAAAGTCCCACAATATTTATAACAAAGATATTATATTCAGATTTCGGAATCGGGCACAAGACAGTCGCCTGAGAGCTCCACACAGAAACCCATGTTTTTTGATTTTATACCCTTTATAATCAAAAAACATGGGTCACAAGACAGACACAGCGAAAGTGGAGATTTTTGGTGTGGAAAGAGCCTTTTTTAATAATATTGTAAGACATTTTTTTAAACTGAGCCGTTCAGACTATTATAAGCTAATATAAGCTTGTGTCATAGGATCTTGACAACTGAAAAACATACTTATATATGTCTAAATACATACATATAATACATAGGTAACAGCCAATCTCCAATACAACCATTTGCGGATCACACTAATATTTGTTCCGACCCGGGATTCTAACGCAGGAACTCTACCACTTACGCCACCGAGGCAGTCGGGAGCTTTTTATTAGCATTGCATATCAAACGATACCATATAGATGACATAGCGCTCAAATTCGAACATATTCCTATACAGTGCAAACTTGGCCAAAAGCTGGTAGATGTAAGTGTGCAACTGGCGACAACGGTTAGAGAGTTATAGTACAAATTATTGTGCAATAGCTCTTCTAAGGGCCGTATTCCAGATTTTATAAGGTAAAATCTAGTCTCAAGCGTTGATTGAGTATTAAGAAACGTTCTGGAATACGGACCTAACAGTCACACTAGTGTGGCTACGGATAAATAAAATGAACCATAGTCACACCAGTGTGGCAATTTGGTGTGACTACGGATCGGTTACCACTTTTTCAACGTGTTCTGTGATTCGGGACAAGGACTAAGATGAAGGATGACAGATAACATGGTCATTACAAACCCATTTCTTACGTGGACAATGCTTCAATGACGTGCGAGTGTATTAAAAGAGCAACGTGTGGGCATGGCCTGTAGTAATCATCTATTTCGGGACCGAGTGTCTGTTATTATATTCCATATTCGAATATTAATATCTCTTTTCGTGAGCATAACAATAAATATAAAACTCTATTATCTCAGATAGGTATGGAGGCATTTCACTTTATTAAATATTTGTTGTCTTAACATTGATTTGCTAGAGAGAGAAATTTTAAATAAAGATTTACACCCGAGGCGAAGTTTGCAGATAGGATTTGCAAATTGCTAAACTAGCTACAGTAAACAATAAATAATCTCTCTCATGACTCTCTCTCTCTCTCTCTCTCTCTCTCTCTCTCTCTCTCTCTCTCTTGGAGACTGAGAGACATTATTTATAGTCGTAGGGCTATACTGGGCCCTTGCACTGAGTGATAGTAGGACGAATCTGTACCGTTAGCGCAGTGTGTCACAGTCCCCGAAGTATTTCTGAATATGTATAAGATGTAGGACTTTTTAACGCTCCAGAGGGCTTCCTATTCATGAGTGGCCAATGGCCTTGACAAGTTTTAAGAGGCCTTTTAAGCCCCAACAATATTTCACACCTCTAGAAGACAGCAGAACTTCATTGACAGTGCAGTGAACAAATATTTTGAATTTTATCGTATCCTGTGCCGATCCCTTTGAAAATATATGAACTTGAAATGATCCCACTGCATATTAGAAAGCGTACTCACTTTCGCTACGCAAGTTCATTATGTTAGTTATCATACAATCGTAGTTTATATGATGTGCGAATATTGAATAGATGGATGAATTAATAATATATATTTTATCAGTCAATGGATTAGCTTGGCCTATATCAAGTACTTTACAATACTTGGCCGATATTGTCAATATTTTCATCACAAATATTCCAAATTGGCTTTTCATGAGGGTCTGCTAAGTGGAAAAGCATAAAGTATGGCCATCAATAGGCTATAAACTGGCCGTATTTATGTAGATTATTATTCGAAAAAAAATCCTTTAATCATGTTTGTTTTACGTGGGAAGAGACGAATGGACAATGGTTAGAGGAAATTGTTTTGTTACCTGGCAGAACTCTGAGTTTCAGTTTATTTTTTTTACGTTTGAATGTGGATATGTTTAGTACACTACATTGACTGATTCTTTCAAGCGTTTAGCTGCGTTAAGAGTTCGTAATTTAATTCTTAATCATATAATTTGCTTTTACTTAGGTATCTTTGACTTTATAGAGAGCTTGCCAATGTCTATATCGGGCAGTAAGCCTCATTTAACAGCGACCTCTAGGGCCCTTTCTATACCTACTCTACTAACCCTCCTTCATCGCAAAATAAATATTTTAAAAAAACATTCCTCATTGTGTTGAATTACCAATTGCTTCCAAACACTACCTGAATTTGGAGCCTGGGATCCACTTTCATTTGGTTTCTAGGAATTCTATTATTTACTAACCCACGAAGTAAAAGTAATAATCATTTAAATTCAATCCTGTTTACTCCTGACCTGAACCTACGTATATTTCTTAACCTTATTTTATGCTTGAAGTTAGTAGAAGCGCTCGTGGCCCCGCGGTCTCAGTGTTCTGTAAACGATCACTGAGTTACGCAACTTTCACTATGGCTGGTACTCGGATGGGTGACCACTTTGTGGCATTTACATTTGCGAGCGTTTCCGTGCTTCGGAAGGCACGTTAAGCCGTTGGTCCCGGTTGCCAGAAAATGGCAGTCGTTAAGCCTGGTTGAAGGCTTACCAGGCAGGTAGCAACAACCTGCGTCTGTCTATTTCAACACGGCAATGGGCTCACCACCTATTACGTGGGACAGGAATCCACACGGTGAAAAGTGGGCATATAATATGCCTCTGCCACCCCTTCGGGGATAAGGCGTGATGGATATTTATTTATTTATTTTTATTTTGAAGTTAGTATACAAAAGAAGGGCCGAAGAGGTCGCTGTTAAACGAGGGTAGCTAAACTCTCGTAAACGAAACACGGGCTTCCCATTGTGGTAATGTGCGGTTCATGTCGCCCAGCGAGGGGCCTATAGCTAATCATTTCGGTCACTTAAGTGTTACTAGGCACTGAAAGATGATTACCGAAGTATGCAATCAATCCAGTGTATGTGTGCTTTTAAAGTAATGTAGTTATTTTACTTCTGTTATTATTTATTTCTGTTCAAACATACCACCTTAAGTTTAAGATTGACAGAGCTCTGTATCCAGGGAAAATAGAAATCCTTCTAAAATCACGCCCTATTTTCATAGCAAAAGTAAAAAACTTGAGTTCTAACTCTAAGCCTACGTATTTAGGCTCTGATGATATGTACACCGACACTACATACATTTCTACTATTTCTCTCATTATTTTTTATGTAAATATGATAGGAAACGGGGGAATTACGAAATTTGCTCCAAATTTGACCTTGTAATTGTCTCCCACTCTTCATAAATAGTACAAAGACAACATCCTACTATTAGGACGGTACCAATTTGAGTCCTACAGCGTCAAACTATACATCTACAATTCACATATTTTCATCCACATAATAGGAGTACAGTCTATTGTCATGTTTAAACCAATTGATGGTGAACTTCATGGAAAATTTCACGTCATAATTAGTTCATTCGTTTGGCAGCTCTAATAAGACAGACAGACAGACAAGTACTCACTTTAAACTTATTACAACACCACTTGTTTTCCATCGGGGGTCAAAAAATGGTGGGTAGATTCTGTCCTAGATATATTATTGTGGAACCTTGTGTCCGATGCAGTTCGTGTCACGGGTCTGTTTAATGTTACGGTCAGGCTATGGTACGATTACGAAAGAGGGTATTTAGACCTGAATGAAGGTATATTATTTATTATCAGAGACCTGCATGTGCTTTGCCACTCTAAAATCTCCGGGGTCCAAGCACCGTTAGCTGTTAGTGGTGCACCTGCTGATTAACGGACTAGACAACGACTTAGGCGCCCTTATGGGGTTGGGAGATCAGACGCTCCCACCATTGCCGAAAATTAAAAGCCAGCTAGCAGCCCAATAAAAGTGAACCCCAGGCTCCAAACCAGATAGGGTTTAGAATTAACTGGGGAAATCCTTATAGCGAAGAAGAAGACCTGCTTTGCTACATACCACCCTTAATGACGTACTTCTGCAGTGTGTTAGTGAGTTGCTTTAAGCCTAGTAGCTAGGTTTAAAGTAACTCAGTTACAGTGTCTGAGTTATTAATTTATTTTTATTATTAAATGGCGACTCTCTGAAAATATATGCATTATTGTGACTCACATCTCTGGAACAGCACGTATATTTGAATTTAGTGTTGGCACTGCTTGCTCAGTGTTCTAGAAAATATATAATTGCGAAAGCATCCTTTGTTAAGGTCAGTCCTGATAGGTGACCGATTGTGACATTTCCAGTTCTTAAATGGCTATGTCACAATACTCACAATCGGTGCTTCTGTAGACACTTGAAGCCGTTGGCCCCCGCTGCTAGTCATGGTAGTACCAACATGGCAGTCGGCCCGGTTATTAAGGACATAGGTGTATGAGCTTGTTCTATCATCGAATAGACATGGCCAGAAATTTGTTTCCCACGTAGCCCGGCGGTTGCCGCAAGATGTGACCATACCAACGAAGGCAACACTCTTGCAACTTGTCACGGACGTGAAGACTGCCGTGGATGCGAGAGTTCCTCTCTTGACTCCACACATCCACCGCAGCATCTCCATTACCGTGACACGCAGCTCCTGCTTGTGTTGCTCCAATATTGGCCACGTCTCACTTATTTATAAATGTGAACCGAATAAAAAGCTTGTAAAACTTCTTTGTTTGTAAAGCTAGGGGCCTCATTTAGCTTTGACGCCCCGGGCCTCTGACGGACTTAGTCCGCCATTGCTGCTGCATCACGGATTCTGCGTGATACCCAACTACTAAGAAAATTACAACATTAACAAACAATTCACAATCATCCGTTGAGACGATAAGGAGGAGATGTTATTTTTTTTTTGATGTGAAACATCTATAGCGGCACGTAAAACCGATTTCTGGCGTGGCGATGCTTGCTATATGATTGTATATATATACAGTCTATATGCAGTAGTGTGTACGCGTCGCCACACCGTACACGAATGTGAGGATGAGTGTGACTGTGAGAGTGAGGGTGGGGTGAGGGTGAGAGTGAGGGGTGAGCGTGAGGGTGAGGGTGAGGGTGAGGGTGAGGGTGAGGGTGAGGGTGAGGGTGAGGGTGAGGGTGAGGGTGAGGGTGAGGGTGAGGGTGAGGGTGAGGGTGAGGGTGGGGGTGGGGGTGTTTTTTTTTAGTTCCTATCACAGTCTGTTCTTTACTGCATATTACTTTTACAAAAAAATGTCGATGTTTCACATCTGCCAGGCGTCCCGTGACGGCAAACATTTTTTTTTGATAGATTGACAATCCGATTAAGAGATCATCATCATTAAATATATCCCTTGAACCTTGAACTACACTCCTTGAAAAGAATATCTAAGAAGAGGTTCACTTGAAGATTGTACTTTTTTTATACCACGGTCTCACGGAAGTGGCAGACAAGCGTACGGCCCACCCGATGGAAAGTAGTCACCGCAGCCTATGGACATATTTGCAACACCAGAAGTGCGAATATCTTATTCAAAAAAATCTATAATAAGGGAATAAAATTGGGACCAGTATCAATAATGTCATGATTTTTCCGTCGTGGCAGTCACACAAACATCATGCTATTGTTGAGTCTTAGATGAAGTATTCAAATATGAGTTGAATCCTTAGACTAAGTACCTTTGTACTTGACTTTCGGCGGGAAGAGTGACAAGTGCGGACGCTTGCTGTATATTATTTTCTAAAACTAGTGCATTTATCTTGTTTTACGTGCGGCAGTGGTGGTTACTTGGACATAAAAGTTGTGTTAATGTGCTATAGTGAAAGACAATGATATATATGCAGTGAAATACTTTTTTCTCTCTTGCCGCGAAGGGTCCACTGAAAACCTCAGTATAAGAATCACCATTATACTGAGGGCAAGGACCAGGACCTAGGACTGAGGATACGATTTCGACAAAGACTGGACAGGACTAATTAGAAGATAAGATTGAAGAAATATGATTTATAAACAAGATTTGGCTAAAAGGTCTTCGTAGTTCAGCTATAGTGTAGTTCTAACTTTAAAAAATAATTTTTAATAACTGCCTTTACAAGAATGCGTTGGTGATTTTTGATGAAGAGTCAGATGTGGTCTATTAAAATGACTCAAGATTAACAGTACAAGATTTTCAAAATGCATGAAAAACGAAACCTAGTCTGCCATGTTAAGTGTCAAAGAAGAGCAACCCTCAATCAAGCGCAAATTACTTAATCTTAATACAAACTAAGTTACCGACAAAACTGAACTTTTAATTTATACTTTTAGAAGACTTGAATATCTGCATTGGATCACTAAAACTAAGTACCTACAAATATAAATTTACGAGTAGACTGTATGGCTAATCGCCTTTGTCTATTTAAAGATGGATGAACAAAACAAATATATTCTTTCTCTCGTAAATTTTTGAGTTTGACGCTCTGCTGTTATTTAATTATTTAAGTTTCAGTGTTCGGTAATTGTGGTCTCCTGTAATGTACGTATTTCCATATTTTCCAAGGATTCATGCTTACAAATCATTTTCAAAACTAAACCATATTTTCCTACATCAGGGCGCGAACTAAATCGCCATCGGCGGCATCGGACAAAGATAAAAAGAAACCCAAAGAAGTCAAGAAAAAGAAAGGTGATTCTAGCAGCAGTGATAGTAGTGGCAGGTACATACACCTATTGTGTTTTAACATAACAATATTTCAATCGAGTATGTTAGGTTATGTTTGTCAAATATTTATGGGAATCTGGTGTCTGCCTTCAGGCTCTCCTGTCACCCAACATAGGTACTACAACATAAGGGCGAGACTATATTCAGAATTGTCCATCCGCCTTTGTTTTGTTTATGTGCACTCTGCGTCTCTGTAGATTGTTGGCACTGTCAATAAACAGGCTTTACGGACTCGCAGATCTGCTGCATCTGCCAAGTTCTCAAACAGCGCAAATATATTAATTTTATTGGTAATTGCGTTCTTGAGCTATTTGGGTTTGAGATAGAGATATCAATTTGTGTTCATTAGGTAAATCTGTCTGGTCCTTAAAATAAAGGTCATTTTTTGCCAGAGAATAAACATTGTCATCCATTGCGACCTACCCTATGGGAAACATTATAAGTCGACTTTCGTTGTGAAGAATTATTTCAGACATGGTTGACAATCTTGCCCCTTCAACCCTTCCTTTTTTAACTGTAAATTTTCCTAATAATCTGTTTCTATAATTTTAGTATTTATGGTTACTATATTTATATTCCTAATCATCACAAATCATCAAAAATCCCAAAACATTTCTTTTTTTTTTTCTGATTATTAGGATTCTACTGTTCTACTATGAATAGTACAACAGTAGAGTCCTAATTATCCCAATCCACATATTTACATGCTCTAAGGTTGAGGCACAAAATTCCAAAATGAGATTATCTGTCAGAGAATTAGAGTTTTTGATATAGCTGGCAGAGTAAACATGTTAAAGTGGCAATGGGCGGCCCATATCTGTAGAACAGGTGGTTGATGGAGTAAACAAATTCTGGAGTGAGTACCATGTCTTGGACAATTTCTTATCTTAAGAACTCGTGCAAGATAGCTCAATGACCTGGAAAATGTCACAGTGAGAAACTGGTTGCGGAAAGCACAGGACTGTGGGTTCTATCATGAATTTGAAGAGAATCCAGTTTTAGGCTATTATGATTGAACCATTCACAGCTTGACTTGAAAGAAGTATCAGTAGGGTAAAGTCGCCTGCTCGTGTCCACCGGCCAGTTCGCGTCCAAAAGATGGGTCACTCCTCAAAAACAGTGGGAAATAACCATACCTAGTCACTAACAAAAATGAACGGTATTTCTATTAAAGCTTAGATATGTGGTAGGTATATGCATATAATTAAAAGCTTTATGCATGTTACCACCATTAGTAAAAAATTTTGTAAAATCTTGTATAATACAAATACTTGCGTTAGTATGATATTTGGCAAAAAAAATTGTGAGCAGCAGCGTGTTTCATGGGAAAGTTTAATGACTTTATTTCAAATTCGGGATACATTATTGTTTCTAAACCTTAATTATGAACCATATAATAAAGTAATGATGTTTGTGCTCAAATTTTATTTGATTAACAGTTAAAATAAAGCTGGACGCTAACTGCACCACCAAATTTATAAATTAGCCACATTGTGTCCGCAATGGACGTCATCTGGTCTATCTAATTCCAACTTGGATGGTTTTTATTATATGACAAATCATGACAAACATTATGAGTTTTATATTGATTCCATCATTATTAACATACACATTGTGATAGTCTCTTTGCGTCCACTATAATTACTTTAGAAATAGATAAAGATGTCGAAAATCATACTTGGACGCAAACTGTACCTATAGATGAGACCTAAGAAAAGATTGCGTCCACATTTTAGTCCCACACAAAAAGTGTCTTCTCCAGATCCACAAGAGCACAGATTTACTGTGCTCTTGTGGATATGTTTCACTCCACCCGGGAGCTGTAAGACATCGTCGCTCTTGCGCTTAGTCTCTGTCAACAATACTACACCTAAAATCTCATATTTTTTTTACAGATTAATACCTAGTCAGGTCATAAGTATTGTCACACAGTAAAAACTTTTCTTTTAGAATGCTGGCCACAAAAAAGTTTATTGTATTCGAATTTCGAATTGTTCATGAAAATAAAAATGTATAATTGTATAATAAGAATTTTACTCATTTTTAAATATGGAGTGGACGCTTAAAGAAGACCGTGTTGCAGTTATTGCGTTGCATCGTTGCGGTTACGCGCCAATTCAATTTTTTACATACTGAAAAATTTGAATTTAACCAAAAGATTCTTTTATCGTACCATCAAAGGATACAATGAAGACTCTAGTGTAGATGACAGGTCAAGAAGTGGTCGCCCTCGGTCTGTTAGGACTCCAGCAGTGATAAAAGCTGTGAAGGCGCGAATTCAAAGAAATCCCAAACGTAAGCAGAAACTGTTGGCCCTTCAGATGTGGTTAAGCAGAACCACGGTGAAAAGGGTGTTAAATGAAGACTTAGGGCTTCGGTCAAATCGAAGAAAAACAGGACATCGTTTAAATGCTCGTCTAATGGACCTGAGACTGAAGAGATGCCGCGCTTTGTTGAAGCGGTACGCGGGAATAAAGTATCGGGAAATTCTTATTTCGGGTGAAAAATGTTTTTACCGTAGAAGAGAGCTACAACAAACACAGTAGTGAAGAAGCGAGCAACTGTATTCCGCGTGTCCAACGAGGTCATTTTCCACCCTCGCTCATGGTATGATTGGGAGTTTCTTATTGGGGCTTAACAGAGGTACATTTTTGTGAGAAAGGTGTAAAAATGAATGCAGTTGTGCATCAAAATACAGTCCTGACGAACCTTGTGGAACCTGTTTCTCATACCATGTTCAATAACAGGCACACAAGACTGGCTGGCGGCGCGTGAAATCGACTTCATCCGGCACGAAGACTGGGCCCTCCTCCAGTCCAGATTTGAGTCCGTTAGATTACAAGATATGGCAACACTTGGAGGAAAAGACGTGCTCAAAGCCTTATCCCAATTTGGAGTCACTCAAGACATCCTTGATTAAGGCAGCCGCCGATATTGACATGGACCTCGTTCGTGCTGCGATAGACGACTGGCCGCCCAGATTGAAGGCCTGTATTCAAAATCACTGAGGTCATTTTGAATAAACTTTATAGTCATAAGAATCTATGTTTTGTTAAGTTCATTTTGGTATATAAAAGCAATTATTAAATGAATAAACTTGTTTCAATTATTTTATATTAAACATGTGACAGAATTTATGACCTGAGTAGGTATAATTTTCTCTTATATTTATCTTTTTTAAGTTGGTGGACGCAAACTGGTCCGTCCACAGGTGGTCGCAATCTGGATTTTATGGACGCAAAATGGGAAAATCATATGATTTGACTATTAGTCTATTTATTTATTTATATATCAAACGGTTTGTCTAAAACTGTATAATAAATTTAACAAGACTGTATACAGAATATGTGAAATGCTTTTCTCATTCGAAATTACTAAACATTTTTATTTTCTGATTAATGTCCTTTTTTATTCACATAAAATACTCAGCGTATAGTATGTATACATGTATTCTGTGCAACTACATTCTCACAAATTTCTCTTATAGCAAAGCAAAATTAAAAGCAAAGCTCATAGCAAAATGTGGCTAGAATCACAATACATATCTTTGGACTGTCATATCATTTCTAAATTGATATTAGAGCCATTAAATTTAAGTTAGGATAATCAATGTTCGGCTAATTGAGTGTCTACTGTAAATTATTTAATACTTAATAATCCTACCACATTAAACTGAAAAGTTAGAATGTAAATATATTCTGTTATTTCTCTAGCAACACTAAAGTGTTTTATTTACAAATATATTACAAAAAATACACGTCACCATATAATTGGCTAAAAAGTTGAATCATTTCTTTCAAATCAAATTTCTCCTCCCAAACTATCCCTACAAAATGTATCTATAGTTCATCAGAGAGCAGTTCATCAAGGTCTTCATCACGCTCATCATCCAGCAGTTCCGGCAGCTCTTCGAGGTCATCTTCATCATCTAGTTCTTCGAGCAGCAGTAGCAGCAATCATGACCGTACCAGACCAAAGAAGAAGTAAGTTACATGCTATAATCCTCAAGGCTCAAAATCTGGGTGTGTATTGCAAATACCTACCTACAAATCTGCCTTCGTGGCGCATTGGTAGTATATGCGTCTGTCGAGACTGAGGTCCCTGGTTTCGATTCCCGGGTCGGAATTTATTTTTATGTGATCCACAAATGTTGGTTTCGGAGTTAGGGTGTTTCCTATGTATAATATGTATGTAGTTATAACTATATAAATATGATTATCAGTCGTCTAGATCCCATAATATATATATTAGCTTACTTTGGGCTAGACGGCGTTGTGTAGAAAAAAAATGTCCCACAATATTTATTTATGTCCCCACTACCTATTTATTTACGTTTTTTTTTTACTTTAAAAAAAAAACCACATTTTACATGATGTCAACTAAAATGTCCCAAATAAACTTAAGGAATTATGGTTAAAATAAAATCCTAATTCGTTTGCAGCACCAGAGGTGCAGCACTCTACCTTGCTACACTACTCGACCCTAAAAGTCGAAGAATAGTACAAAATTGTGATAGAAATAAAATCCTTATTTCAATATTTCTGCAATGACTCTCTATTGTTCAACAGGTGTACCACTTGTTGGTGAACTTGGCTTGGGCAGTGAAAATCACGGCAAGGCAGAAGCCGCCATGCCGTGGATTTCACTGCCCAAATATAAATGTTAATATAAAATATATAGATTTAATTACTTGAAAATAATATTATGAAGTAATATTATTAATTTGTTTTCATAGAACTTCTCCAAACAAAAGCCCAGTTAAGGACCGCCGTGAACCAGAGAGGGAGAAGAATAGGGATAGATCCCCCATCAATGATAAGAAGAAAGTGTCAGCACCTTCTACTAACGATAAAGCTAAAGCTAAGGAGAAACATGACAGGTATTTATAATAACTGCATTTTATCAACCTTAAAGTCTATTGCATATTTGTAGACTTGGAAAAGGCCTATGACAGAATGGTGAGGAATGAACTGTGAGAACAAACAGACACTTGATACGAACACTGCATCTTTCTATGAGGGCGCCAGTGCTTGTGTCAGGATCAACGAAGCTTGCACAGACATTTTTCACATTGAAAAAGGTGTGAGACAGGGTTGTGTAGCGTCGCCGTTGCTGTTTATTCGATGTATACATGGACAGTTACTTGAAAGATTTACAAGAGAGTGCGTATGGTTTAAAAATGGATTGCTTGACCGTCAAATGCTTGCTAAACGCTGATGATCAGATAATACTAGAATCATCGGCGGAGGAGTTGCAGTTGATGGTTAACATTATGCATGATTCGTTAAAAATCAAAGGAATGAAAGTGAAAGTAAACAAGTCGGATGTAATGGTTTTTGAAAGAGTGGCAAGTATGACGGGTTGCTCAATTCTTCTGGGAGGACAAAGAGTAGAACTAGTGAAAGAGTTTGTATATCTAGGTACAAAATTTGCGAGAGATGGAAAGTGTGACTATGACATTGAGCAAAGAGTTTTGGCATGAAATAAAGTGAAAGAAGCCATGTACGCCTTTATGAGCAGTCAGAACGTGTTTAAGAAACTGGCTGTACACAGAGGAGTGCTGGTCCACACACTTATGTATGGCAGTGAAAGTTGGGGATGGCACCTGTATGTGGTCATCATAAATGTATTTTTTTTTTTTATATATTCACGTCAGGAATAATTTCATACATAAATATATGATTATTAGGATATACGATTATTAGAACTAAATTCAGTCTGCTCTACTCCACAGATCACCTGGCCGTAAAAAGCGAGAACGTTCGCCGCCTCCACGCCCAACAAGAATTCATATTGGACGACTGACTTTGAATGTTTCTAGAGATCATATTCACGAGATATTCTCAACTTATGGAAGTGTAAAAGCTGTGGAGTTTCCAATGGATAGATTACACCCACACAATGGTCGTGGTTATGCATATGTGGAGTTCAGCAACGCCGATGAAGCAGAAAATGCTATGAAGCATATGGATGGAGGTAAAGATAGATAATAAAAAATGTGAAGTACCTTTTATTGATCTGAAATAATTACAGGTTCTTCTTTACATGTAAAGCTCACAGAAATTTTATAGAACAACTGTTTAGTAATATCAAAAGTTTGTTCCGAATTCCATCTTCCGAGAAGCAGCAATAGTGAAAGATGCTTAATGCAGTGATCGTTTACAGAGAAGTTAGCGGTTAGTAGCGCTATCTATATGCAACCATATAAATATATTCTTTTCACCTCCCCAGCAGCAAAAGGGCACTTTGCTTCGTGAAATCTCGAAGGAAAAGCGACTTTTGCTGCGAGCGTGTAGTAGTTAGTGTAGTAGCAAAGTAACTTTTTAAATAAATTTTGTTTAAGCAATAGCGTGGTCCGAAACTCAAGACTAGCACTGGCCGTACAATTATGTAATTAAATTATTTTAGTTTATAGGTATAACTATATTAATTTATGGACTTTTTATTGAAAAATAATAATAACTATATAATTCAGTAAACAATAAAGTCGGCGTTACAAAAAAACATTATTAGTATTTAGTTTTCAAACATTGTAATTTCGGACCGCAGCTCTAAAATAATCTGCATTATCTGTGGACAGTGTGAATTTAAAAAAATTTGATGGTTGATATTTCGATTTGTGTTTATGATTAATTATGATTAACTTCAGGTAACAGTATTCTCGCTGCAGTGGTAAAGAGTTGTATCTTTCACACAAGAGCAAATTTTTTTTAACTTATGCCTTTAAATCACTCACTGCGCTCAGTAGTCTTAATTGCGAATCACTCGCTGTGCTCGTGTTTAAATTTTAGACTACTTCGCTGGTTCGTCATTTAACATCAGCAGTCGAGTCGGTGCAAAAAATAGTTTTTCTCAAACATGCATGGAAATACCACAGCCGAAAGACATACAGTCGGTCGACGAAGCTGTCTAGACCGAGCAATCGTGCGGGGGACAAGGGACGAGACGCGGGAGGGTTTGTCCCGAGCTGCGAACAAAATGTTGTTAGTGGCTCGGGACAGTCTTTCAGGGCTGACGCATTCACGACCGCTTGCTATGATTTTTGAATTTTTGTATAGATTTCTTTAATTCATGGGGTTTTTAATATTCTAAATACAAATTTTGTGTTCATTTTGCAATCCAATATGGCCGCCGCGACATGGATATAAAATTTCATGTTGGGTATCGTATAAGAGGTTTTTTAGTATGCTAAGTACGAATTTAGTGTTAATTTTGCAATCCAACATGGCCGCCGCGCCGTGACTTTAAAATTTCATGCTTGGTATCCTATAAGGGGTTTTTTGGTATGCTGAGTACGAATTTCGTGTTAATTTTGCAATCCAACATGGCCGCCGCACCGTGGTTTTAAAATTTCATGTTGGGTATCATATAAGGGGTTTTTTGGTATGCTGAGTACGAATTTAAATTGCAATCCAATATGGCCACCGCGCCGTGGTTTTAAAATTTCATGCTGGGTATCGTATAAGGGGTTTTTTGGTATGCTGAGTACGAATTTCGTGTTAATTTTGCAATCCAATATGGCCGCCGCGCCGTGGATATAAAATTTCATGTTGGGTATCGTAATAAGGGTTTTTTGGTATGCTGAGTACGAATTTCGTGTTAATTTTGCAATCCAATATGACCGCCGCGCCAACTGTTATAAATTTCATGTTGGGTATCGCATAAGATTAGTATGGTATGCGGAGCCACACATTTGGGATTATAACTATACTCTATACTATGTTATCCTGTGTTCAAGTTTTTCGTCATAATTAATATTTAAACTTGTTCAAAGCGTAACCAATATTTTTTGTTGAAAACAACAGTAGCATTAAGTCCAGTTAGTCAAAAACCGAAAATATTTATCATTAACTCATTTACTACTAATAATATACCTAATATACCCGACGAACTTCGTATCGCCATAGAATTTGGTTTTTTTTTTCTTAGAGTGCTCATCGGGGCGGAGACAAATTGAACAAATTAATAATAATAATAATAATATACCCCTCGAGGACAGTTGTAATCTTTTATAGGATTAACGCAACCCTATGAGGGTATAGTAGATTCGCTTTTTGAGTCATCCACTTTCTGATATCAACAAAAAAAATGTATCAGAAAGTTATTGAAAAGCTCACATCCGCAGGGCAGCTTGTGGCGAGCTGAATTTGCTGAAAGAGCAAAGTTGAGATTTGCTGCTACTCCCGCAGCAAATCTCAACTTTGGCTTACTGCTCACCCGTTAGCCCATTAAATGCTAACCGGTGCAGAAGGGCAACAAAACTCTGAGGAATCGGGACCGATGTGTAGCCACGCACATTCAGCTCGCCACAAGCTGCCCTGCGGATGTGAGCTTATCAATAACTTTCTGATACATTTTTTTGTTGATATCAGAAAGTGGATGACTCAAAAAGCGAATCTACTATACCCTCATAGGGTTGCGTTAATCCTATAAAAGATTACAACTGTCCTCGAGGGGTATATTATTATTATTATTAATTTGTTCAATTTGTCTCCGCCCCGATGAGCACTCTAAGAAAAAAAGAACCAAATTCTATGGAGATACGAAGTTCGTCGGGTATATTAGGTATATTATTAGTAGTAAATGAGTTAATGATAAATATTTTCGGTTTTTGACTAACTGGACTTAATGCTACTGTTGTTTTGAACAAAAAAATATTGGTTACGCTTTGAACAAGTTTAAATATTAATTATGACGAAAAACTTGAACACAGGCTAACATAGTATAGAGTATAGTTATAATCCCAAATGTGTGGCTCCGCATACCATACTAATCTTATGCGATACCCAACATGAAATTTATAACAGTTGGCGCGGCGGTCATATTGGATTGCAAAATTAACACGAAATTCGTACTCAGCATACCAAAAAACCCCTAATACGATACCCAACATGAAATTTTATATCCACGGCGCGGCGGCCATATTGGATTGCAAAATTAACACGAAATTCGTACTCAGCATACCAAAAAACCCCTTATACGATACCCAGCATGAAATTTTAAAACCACGGCGCGGTGGCCATATTGGATTGCAATTTAAATTCGTACTCAGCATACCAAAAAACCCCTTATATGATACCCAACATGAAATTTTAAAACCACGGTGCGGCGGCCATGTTGGATTGCAAAATTAACACGAAATTCGTACTCAGCATACCAAAAAACCCCTTATAGGATACCAAGCATGAAATTTTAAAGTCACGGCGCGGCGGCCATGTTGGATTGCAAAATTAACACTAAATTCGTACTTAGCATACTAAAAAACCCCTTATACGATACCCAACATGAAATTTTATATCCATGTCGCGGCGGCCATATTGGATTGCAAAATGAACACAAAATTTGTATTTAGAATATTAAAAACCCCATGAATTAAAGAAATCTATACAAAAATTCAAAAATCATAGCAAGCGGTCGTGAATGCGTCAGCCCTGAAAGACTGTCCCGAGCCACTAACAACATTTTGTTCGCAGCTCGGGACAAACCCTCCCGCGTCTCGTCCCTTGTCCCCCGCACGATTGCTCGGTCTAGACAGCTTCGTCGACCGACTGTATGTCTTTCGGCTGTGGTATTTCCATGCATGTTTGAGAAAAACTATTTTTTGCACCGACTGCTGATGTTAAATGACGAACCAGCGAAGTAGTCTAAAATTCTTTCTTCTTTCTTCGTATTCGTACCAAAAAACCCCTTATATGAACCCAACATGAAATTTTATAACCACGGCTCGGCGGCCATATTGGATTGCAAAATTAACACGAAATTCGAACTTAGCATACTAAAAAACCCCTTATACGATACCCAACATGAAATTTTATATCCATGGCGCGGCGGCCATATTGGATTGCAAAATGAACACAAAATTTGTATTTAGAATATTAAAAACCCCATGAATTAAAGAAATCTATACAAAAATTCAAAAATCATAGCAAGCGGTCGTGAATGCGTCAGCCCTGAAAGACTGTCCCGAGCCACTAACAACATTTTGTTCGCAGCTCGGGACAAACCCTCCCGCGTCTCGTCCCTTGTCCCCCGCACGATTACTCGGTCTAGACAGCTTCGTCGACCGACTGTATGTCTTTCGGCTGTGGTATTTCCATGCATGTTTGAGAAAAACTATTTTTTGCACCGACTGCTGATGTTAAATGACGAACCAGCGAAGTAGTCTAAAATTTAAACACGAGCACAGCGAGTGATTCGCATTTAAGACTACTGAGCGCAGTGAGTGATTTAAAGGCATAAGTTAAAAAAAATTTGCTCTCGTGTGAAAGATACAACTCTTTACCACTGCAGCGAGAATACTGTTACCTGAAGTTAATCATAATTAATCATAAACACAAATCGAAATATCAACCATCAAAATTTTTTAAATTCACACTTTGTCCACAGATAATACAGATTATTTTAGAGCTGCGGTCCGAAATTACAATGCATGTCAATGTTTGAAAACTAAAAAAAATTTGCTCTGAATGTATAGTAGATTCGCTTTTTGAGTCATCCACTTTCTGATATCAACAAAAAAATGTATCAGAAAGTTATTGAAAAGCTCACATCCGCAGGGCAGCTTATGGCGAGCTGAATGTGCGTGGCTACACATCGGCCCCGATTCCTCAGAGTTTTGTTGCCCTTCTGCACCGGTTAGCATTTAATGGGCTAACGGGTGAGCAGTAAGCCAAAGTTGAGATTTGCTGCTACTCCCGGGAGTAGCAGCAAATCTCAACTTTGGCTTGCCTTAGTTGGCCGGTCAGAGGGAGGGAGCCAGAGCTATATGCTCGGGGGTGGAAGTGTCATTTTCAAGGGCATAATTACGGGGAAGCCCGCTCCGGGTCTGACCCGCGATGGTGAAACCGGCGCCGCACCGCTCGACACCCCAAGCCGCTCACACCGGTGTTGCCTCCTGTCGCCTTACAGGCTTATCATGCCTATGGCGTTGGTATAGGGGTTCTAGTGAGTTGGCGAGTCACCGTCTGCCAAAATTTGGATAATCAGATGTTAAAATGGCAGACGCCGCCTTTATCCATAGTTATAATCACCTAGTTCATCAAACCCCCAACCCAATAGCCCATTTCTTAGTTAGCATATTTTACAATAGTTTAACTCCCATTGGAGGTGATCCATTATCGTTCTTCTACATAAGGCGGGCGTGGACTGTCTGCAGTGGGGTTCCCATTTCCTTATAGATTAAAATTCTCAAAGGGGCCTCTGCGTGTTGGACCAGTATGTCCCCATGTACGCCTACCAAAAACCCGGGTATCTTCATAAAAAAAAAGAAGTTACCCGTGAAAAGAAGAAACATAATAATATGAGATCACATATGTCAGCTCACCCTTGTTTGAATTCCCAGTTCCCATCCCCAGCTTCCAGTTCCCATTTCTCATCCCTAGTTCTCATCGTCAATTCCCATTCCTGGTTCATGCTCCCATTCCCTTGATTTTTTTTATAATGACACGGTGGCCATTATGGATTGCGAAATTAACACGAAATTCGTGCTTAGCATACCAAAAAGCCCCTTATACGATACCCAACATGAAATTTTATAACCACTGCGCGGCCGCCATATTGGATTGCAAAATTTATACTAAATTCGTACTCAGCATACCAAAAAATCCCTTATTCGATACCCAACATGAAATTTGAAAAGCACGACGCGGCGGCCATATTGGATTGCAAAATTAACACGAATTTCGTACTCAGCATACCAAAAAACCCTTTATACGATACCCAACATGAAATTTTATAAGAATAGTTCGGCGGCCATATTTATTGCTAGAAACCCCATAATTTTATATCTACTTCGCGGCAGCCATTTCGTAAACGCTTTCTCATAAAAAAAACTATCGATTCGACATGAAATGAACCTTATTTACTTCCGTGTGCGGCAATTGATGAAATCTCAGATCCTTTTTTTTAAACCGGTATTTATATTATTGATTTATTATATATACATACTAGTTGACGCCCGCGGCTTCGCCCGTGTGGAGAAGTTTTCCCGTTCCCGTTTCCCATAAGAACTTGTTCCCGGGATAAAAAGTATATGTGTTATTCCGATGTATATAAGCTATATTATTGTAAAGTTTCATTAAAATCTATTCAGTAGTTTTTACGTGAAAGAGTAACAAACATCTCTACAAACTTTCACATTTTTAATATTATTAAGATTAAGATATTATATTATAATGTTGATAGTTGATTTACTTTGTTTGTTTAGTTGATAGTGACGAGTTAAAAAACATCAGCCTTGTAAACTTGTGACAACCCTACAAGCATCACTGTCTAGACGTTGTCGGCATTTTTGTCAACTTCAAAGGCGTAACGCTACTGATAGGTTTACTCTTTATACTGTGGAAATACTGTCATTATTTCGAAAAAAGAATATGCGAAGTATTGCATTTACGGACAGAGAACGAAATTCATTGCTGGAGTGTTTTTTAAATTTGGAACATCACAACGCTCCTGCAATGTTGTATGAAACGGCGCGCTGGGGCTATTAGATACTCTTTGATTGGATCTCTTTTATCATTCTTCTTCAGTGGACGCTTACTGTAGGTATATTATTTTCTAAAGTAAGTGCATTTATGTTGTTTTATTTTTGGAAGTGTTGGATTTTGGGTCATATAAGTTGTCTAAACGTGCTATAAATAATAAATTAATATTCTGGGACACTTTTTCACACAGCGCAATCGAGCCCAAACTATGCTGTATATAAGCTTGTGCTATGGGATCTAGACAACTGATAAACAAACTTAAATACTTCTAAAATTAAATACATACATTATTAAATCCTTATGAGCGGCATGAAAAATTTCAACAGCAGGTAGCCACAACCTGCGTCTGTCTATTTTAACACGGCAATGGGCTTACCACCTATTACGTGGGACAGAAATCCACACGGTGAAAAGTGGGCATATAATATGCCTCTGCCACCCCTTCGGGGATAAGGCGTGATGGATATTTATAATTTATAGGAAAAATCGCATAGGACCCATAAATGTTCGTTTCGGAGTTTTGGTGTATCCTAATATTCATATTTGTCTAGATCTCATAGCTCAAGCTTAATAGCTTACTTAGAGCTAGATTGTTTTTGTGTAAAAAAGTGACCCAAAATAATAATTTATTATTTATATTTAAGGTGCTTTATCAGTTGTCTACATCTCATAGCACAAGCTTATAGCTTACTTTGGACTAGATTGTTATTGTGTGAAAAACTGTCCCAGAATATTAATTTATTATTTATAGCATGTGGACACAACTTTTATTCCCAGAATCAAACATTTTAGAAAATAATATAAGTATTCCAATCAAAGAGTATATAATAGCCCCAGCGCGCAGTTTCATACAACATTGCTGGAGCGTTGTGATGTTCCAAATTCAAAAAACACTCCAGCTATGAATTTCATTTTCTATGTCCGTAAATGCGGTACCTCGCGTATTCTTTTTTCGAAATAATGACAGTATCTCCATGCATGTTTGAGAAACTAACTATTATTTAATAAGAACAACACATTTGGTTGCAGGTCAAATCGACGGGCAGGAGATTACAGCAGCTCCAGTACTGATTCCATCTCGTCCGCGCCGGCCCTCGCCGCGACTCGCCCCGCCCCGACACGTCCCACCGAGGCGACACTCTCCACCGAGGTTGGTTCATTTTCATATGCTTTTATTAAGTATGGCGGGATAAAACCATAGGCATGGTCAGGAGGGTGTCACTCCGCAGTTATTCGGGTAGCGCGCCGCTCGTTGCGGCTAATGACAGTGGGCTGCCGCTCGGCTCGAACGACAGTCTCGCTCTAAATTAATCAACTAGGTACAAAACTTCTCAAGTGACAACCCCGCGCGGACTTCGCAGCTCGGTCATAAAATACTGGCGCGCAAAGAAAACTCGACGTTCGCGCGCGGTGATAAGTTACAATTTTGCTTGCAGGCGGCGAGTCAAGGTATGTTTTCATACCTAAAACTGACTTGTTAGGGAGTGACACTTCTGTACTTAGTACTATTACTTATTCTGTGGCATGGTGTAACTTATCCTTGCATAAAATTATCCTTAAATATGCTATCGAATCTATACTGGAATCCGATCAAAACCTCTATCTGCATAATAGAATAGTAATCTGTACAACTACTAATCTCGGTGTCATTGCCTTCTAAATAACAAGATATAAAAATTTGCCACTTCAGTCTGCAACGCTGTTGCAATAATATCACAAACTAAGCTGTACATACTTTCAGTACAATGAAATAAAGGTGTGAACAGCGACATGTTGCACCTTACCATAACTTGTCTGTTACATTGTTAAAAATCTTACTTGTGAGAACAAGTGTAGGGGTATTTTTACCACTGTGGGATATAATGAACCATTCTGTCAATGATTGTCCAATTCACTTAAGTGGACCTTGTCCATGTTAGTCTTTACCACAGAGCAAAGAATGAATTTCACTTGCGCTATATTAGAGATGCCTTACACTATATATTTTATATGTAAAAGCGTGTCTAGATGGCGTGATAGTGTATAGAAAGGGTCGGGTCAATGCCGAATATTATAAACCAAATGATAGCTGCTCTTTAAAGTCAAATAAAACCAGTAGGTAGGGCTTGAAAGCAATTGGAAATACATGTAAGATGAAGAGAGAGAGAGAGAGAGTCTGGTAGGCAACTGCTGGCCGGTATTATAATTACTTTCGTGTATTAGTGTGCGAGTGAGAGGGGGCGACAAACATGCCTATCTCTGGGGTGTTTTCCCTACACTCAGGTTTCACTCCATGTGGGATGGTTGTGTGTGTCAGGTACCGGCGTCGCAGCCCGATGCCGCGCCGCCGCTCGCCGCCGCGCCGCCGCCGCACCCGCTCGCGCTCCCCCCGCGTGGCGCCGCGTCGCCGCCGCTCCAGGTCTTCCTCCTCCTCCTCCCGTTAACCTCCCATCACATAAGCACGCACACACTCTCTCACACCACTGCATGCTAATTTTATACAGACTTTGGGGCCTTTATTCTTACTAGTTCAGTTAACTGAACGCTAACTCAGTTAATTGAATACTACCTCAGTTAACTAAACACTACCTCAGTTAACTTAGCACTAGCTCGGTTAAATGAACACTAGCTCTGTTAACTGAACACTGGCTCAGTTAACTGAACGCTAGCTCTGTTAACTGAACACTTGCTCAGTTAATTGAACACTAGCTCAGTTAACTGAATACCAGCTCTGTTAACTAAACACTACCTCGGTTAACTGAATACCAGCTCAGTGAATTGAATTAGCGTGAATAAAATATTAACAGTTCAGTTGACTGAACTAGTGCAAATTAACAGAGGCAGATGTATTAGTATGAATCAATTTAATACATAAAAAAATAACCACTAATCTAGTTAACTAACCAGTGAGATTAATAACATTCATACTAGTTCAGTCTACTGAATAAAAAAAACATTTCACTAGTTCAGTTAACTGAACCAATATATCATATAAGAAGGTTCCCAAATGTCGCATACACATTCCAGACACCCAAGGTAAGTAGGAACCATATTTCCGTTATAAAGACCTAAGTGTGTATTCACTGTAATGGCTTGTTTATAGAGTCGATACCGTGAGCAGGTAAGTATATGTGTCTTGATGTGCGCTGTGACTCATATTTCAATAAAATTAACACTATGTTTCTTGTTATAAAAGCTTGCAAAATGGAAACGAGTGAGTGACCAAAGCGGGATGAACTGTACATGAATGACTCAATAGTGTGAAGTGACAATGTAATAGAATTATTGTATTTGACCTTTTTTGCTAATAAACTGTATTAGTAACATGTATTTTAATATCTCTTCCCAGATCCAAAGATCCTGTTTCCAATGCCAAGTAGGATAAGTGGTTTTTATATATTTATCTGTAATTTGTAATTTCTATGGATAATAATAACAATTTTATATCATTACATTGTTTTATTTACAAAGAACAGGTTAGATTACATTTGTTTACTTCCAATAATTCTACAGTATGTTTGGTAATCGGCAACTAAGACCTTTCCTTTGTATAAAATATTGTCTTCTAATTGCAATTCTCGTACAGATCTAGAAAGAAAAACAAAGCATAATATTCACGATTCCAATTTTCATTTACTAAAGTAAATAAACTAATTAAAAGTGCTTAAAAGTATCATTTTCAAACCATTTGACGAGTATTGGAGCGATCTGGGAGTCCTGCTCACAAGCAGAATTTAAAAGAAATAAGTTATATTTTTTTTACACAGCGCCGTATAGCCTAAAGTAAGCTAAATAAGCTTGTGTTATGGAATCTAGAAGACTAATAAACATACTTATATATTTCTAAATACATGCATATTATACATAGGAACACCCACACTCCGAAACAAACATTTGCGGATTACACAATTATTTTTTCCGACCCGGGAATCGAACCCTCAGTCGCGGCAGTCCCACACGCTACCACAGCGCCACCGAGGCAGTTAACTCATCATCATCATCCGAGCGTGTGTCCCAGTTGCGACCGAGGCAGTTAACTGAACTAATGTAACGTGAACGTTTAAAAATTAATAGTTACTAATCTTAATAAGTAAAGGTCACGCCTTTATTCCCGAAGGGGTAGGCTGAAGCATACTATACGCCCACATTTCACCGTATGCATTTTATGTCCCACATAACAGATGGTGAGCCCATTACCATGTTTAAATGGACAGGCGCAGGTGTGGCGACCTGCTATTGAAATTTTTCAAACCGTCCTCATGAGGACTTGAACTTGACTTAACAACTGCCATGTTACTGGCTGTCGGTACCAACGGCTTAGCGTGATTTTCGAAGCACGCTCGCATTAATGGAAATGCCACAAAGCGCTGAAAACCAGCCATAGCGAAAGTTACTTGACGCAGTTTATCGTTTACAGAACACAGACTTGCGTGATAGAAGCGCTTGTACCCCACAAGCGCTTCTATCACTATTCTATTTGTATTGGCTGCCACATTGCCCACAAGCGCTTCTATAACTATAAAATTTTTTATACATACCGATTGGCACGCCTTTATCCCCGTAGGGGTTGGCAGAGGCATACTATGCGCCCACATTTCACCGTATGCATTTTTGTCGCACGTAACAGGTGGTGAGCCCATTGTCTATTTTTTATTGGCTGCCATAATACCCTATTCACTCCTTCAGGCTAAAGCCAGCCGTCAATTGGTGTACCTCCTAACTGACGAGGCCATGATGAGGAAAGGAAAACTAAAAATGTCCTCTCCAATCTCATCTGGACAACATGATACAATTGGGTTAATCACTTTTCGAAAGTGATGGCGCACACGTGTTATGGTGAATTTGGGAAGACAGTAGACTGCAGTACGCTTATTTGATTACTACTTCTCTATAGAATCTTTTTCGCACTAGTTTCGTATTATATGTCTTTAGATATGGTCTATAGACTTTTTTTTATTAAATGTTTCAAAACATGATACTCACGGATATTGTATCCTCATGTTTTTTGGTCCTCGGACTGGATTCCATGCTGACACTGGTGATTCATTTGCAAGCATCAAACCTGCCACTCCAACATATAATCCAATTTCTTGACACATTTTCTCCTAGAATACAATCATTTAATGATTATTTAACAGAAGCTACTATTGTTTGTACTTTAATCAATCTCAAAAAAGTTTTTCACGATCAATAAATAGGAATATTTTTTGGTGTTACAACTGTCCATAGACTGCTGTGACCACTTTCCATCAGGTGGGCCGTATGCTTGTCTGCCACCTCAGTGGTATAAAAAAAACACCCAAGCTCCGATACATACATTTACGGATCACAACTATTTTTATTACGAAATTACGACTCGAGTGAATCGAACCGGAGACCTCAACAATGCAATTAAATATTAAATGTAAATTACCCTCCATTCTGCAAGCATGAAATCAGCGTCGCTAAGAGCCGATATCGCCTTTTCCACGTGGTCAATGCAAGAAAAGTGAGGTAAGTAGTTTTCTTCTACGAAATTGATAAAAGATGTTGGCTGGCTAATAAATTGTTCGATTATATCCTCTGGACTGTGAGTTAATTTTCGTTTTCCGTTCTCTCCATCTATAACTGGTCAAACAAATAAGAATAATTAGCGTGACAAGTTCAATGACTAATATTTACACGCTGTATCTCTGACGGGGTTGTCAGAGAGGACAGTTCACATGGTTTCCTAATCCATGCATACTTCTTTCGCTTCCTGCAGCTTCAGTAATCGTTTCATATATGCACGACTGGATATAACATCAACCTAATACCACAAACATTGATCTCTTTTTTAATATCACAAGCTGGCAGACCAGCCGGTGCCTACCTGATCGAAAAGGGTCACCATAGCCTATGGATATTTGCAACACCAGAGTTGCTACTACCCTCTAACTATTATAAAGAATAATGTCAGACCTATTAGTAATTTAGTCGCCACCCACAGACCATTAAATACCGCAACTAAAAGAAGGACTCCAGTAAGAATATATGATTACGTTCTAGATTAAACTTGAAAGCTGCTACAAAAAGAAGTTCCTGCACCTAAAGAATTAGCAGATTGATTAAAATAAACGAATCATTCTTAAAAATTTGGAATTCATTTTAACGCTTTTTGAAGCGCTCGTAGCCCAAACAAACTCATGTGTTCTGTAAACAATCACTGCGTTAAGCATCTTCCACCATAGCAGATTCCGAGATAGGTGCCCACTTTGTGGCATTTATGAGCATTTCGGTGCTTCGGAAGGCACGTTAAGCCGTATGTCACGCTGTCAGTAACATGACAGTCGTTAAGCCAAGTTGAAGGCCTATTGGTGGCCTGAAAATTTCCAATAGCAGCAGGTCGCCACAAGCTGCGCCTGTCCATTAAAGCACGGCAAGGACAAATAATTGCACACGGTGAAATGTGGCCGTATAGTATTCGTCTACATATCGTCTACACCCTTCGGCGATAAAGACGTGACTGATACGTTCTTCTTTACAAAGACTTAAATCTCCTTTACACTCATCCTGCATTCGCTCTTCAGACTGAGCAGAAATAAATAAATAAAAATATTGTGACGTTTTTTTTTACACACCGGTTCAGCCCAAAGTAAGTTAAGGGGATTACCTCGCTCAAATCCCAAAAACAAGGTAAGTTTAAAGAAGATTGCAGATGAATCCGTTTGTGCGTTTCCCTTATAAAAAATATATGGTATATTTAAGGTCATCACAAATACATTGTATTGTTTAAAATTTTAATAAACTTCCCAAAAATTTGATAAAAAATCTTATTAAATAGGTCCTTTTTCAACCTAAATTGTAAATTTTCTCTGTAACGGCTAAATAGTTAGGCGTGAATTTTGTATCAAAAAATATTTACTGACGTATTCCACAATTAGTAGGTATTGTTTTTTTTTCTTATTTCTTTTAATATTTTTGAATTATGAATAAAAACCCAAAACCTCACCAGCACCCCGCTTGAAGCACCCCCGCTAAGGCCTGTGACGCGTACTCGGGACGCGTTACTTCAGTGACTCAATGACTTGTGACAGGGGACGCGCGTTATTTTTTCCAAATAAAATCTAAAAGTCCACGTTTTGAATGTTTTATGAATGAAATCTTGTTGTAAATAGTACAAATATAATAATTTCGTAAA
Source organism: Thumatha senex (assembly GCA_948477245.1). Taxonomy (NCBI): domain Eukaryota; kingdom Metazoa; phylum Arthropoda; class Insecta; order Lepidoptera; family Erebidae; genus Thumatha; species Thumatha senex. The sequence continues at coordinate 15,511,517 of OX419735.1, forward strand.
ACAACATTAGTAATTAAGTTTGTAAATATATTTAAAGTAGTTTGTAATTTTTTTTTTGTTTTTTCAACCGATCATAGAGTAAGCCTGACTATGATATGAATAAAAGTAAGGTGAAGCGTGGCCGAGCTCTCCAAAACTATTGGTAAGTACCTACCCTATTGAGTACATTATTTCTATTGTGTTTATTTTTTATAGTTTTAAGCTATCTTGAGAATTTCGAATGACGGAGGATCGAGACCTTGGTGACTGATGATGTCACCTACCTGATGGTGGACTACGAAGGTGGGTATACGAACCCAGTAACGGCGCTACGTAGAACCAGCGTGTTTGGACTCATTCGAAAGGTCTCATGGTGACCTTGGTGACTAATGATGTCACCTACCGTCCTGATGGTAGACTACGAAGGTGGGTATACGATCCCAGTGACGGCACTATGTAGAACCATCGTGATAGGACTCATTTGAAAGGTCTCATGGAGACCTTGGTGACTGATGATGTCACCTACCTGATGGTGGAATACGAAGGTGGGTATAGGATCTCAGTGACGGTGCTACGTAGTACCAGCGTGTTTGGATCCATTTGAAGAGGTCATGGAAACTAAGGTCACCGAAAAAATAATCTTGTTTAAAAAAAACGCCACGACATTGCTTCCAATGCCTGGGACAAAGCACTTAGCAAATCCATGAATGATGCTGCTGAAGAAGCAAAAATAATTGCTTTAGAAAAAGATAACGTCAGCAAAGATGGGATACCTATTATAGATGTGGTTGTAGACGGATGCTGGAGTAAGAGGTCTTACAAAAAGAACTAATCAGCAATTTCAGGAGCTGCTGCCATAATTGGAAGAGACACACAAAAAAGATTTTGTTTCTTGGCATTAAAAATAAATACTGTAGCATATGTACGCAAGACCTTAATAAAAATCAAAACCCAAGAACTCACCAGTGCTTTAAAAAAATTACGGGATCATCGACTGCCATGCAGTCAACAATAATTGTGGAAGGGTTTAAAGCATCTATGGAAATGTATGGTCTGATTTATGGTCGCCTCATTTCTGACGGAGACTCTAGCACGTAAGCGAAAATTTTGGAAGCAAGACCTTATCCTCAATTTACAGTTGAAAAGGTAGAATGTAGGAACCACCTTCTAAGAAACTTGTGCAACAAATTAGACAACCTAACCACTGATACGAAATATCCTATAAGTTTCAGAAAACTAATCACAAAAAAAACGCATCATGAGCATTAGGTCAGCAATACGAAAATGCAGCAAAAAAATACCACGACTCGTTAGAAAATTTAGATTTTAGCACTCAAAAACTTTTTGAAGACATCCAGACTGTACATTTACATGCCTTTGGTAACCATACCAAATGTGAAAGCCATTTCTGTAACAGTTCACAAAATGTTGAAATCTTACCGCAAGCATTTTTTACAAGTTCCTTATGGCAGAAAATATGTTTTTTTATTAATACAATTGCGGGGCATTCCAGAAGTCTTGTTCATGATGTTGACAGTAACATCGTGGAAAGTTTTCATAGCGTGGTAGCCAAATTTGTGGGCGGTAAAAGAGTGAATTATTCGTGCAGGCGTGGATACCAAACTCGATGTTAAGCGTCTGCAGTTAATTTTAATACTAAAAGAAAACCTGTTTCCATATTGTATAAAACAATTGTCGGGCAAAGTCCTAAGGGCAAAATGAGCACCTTAGATAACAAGTATCGCAGAAAAAGAAATTTGTTAAAACATATTTATTACTAAAAACGACAGACATATGGTGCCGTAAATAAAGATTATGGAGAACAAACCATAAGGCCCGATGTGAGTGATGCGATGCTAGAACAAATGAAGGAGAATTTTCTATCCAACTTAGATAAAAGTGAGGCAGAAAGAAGACAAATTGAAAGACAAACAATCTTGCAGAGCGAGTCAAGCGAATGGCTCGAACTCCGGCGCTCCTTGTTGACGGCTTCAAACTTTGGAAGAGTTATTAAAATGAGGCCTGATACTAGTTGCGCCAGCGTAGTCAAACAACTGCTCTACAAAATAAATATAGATGCTGCGCCTATACAGCATGGAAGAGAACACGACAAAAAAGCGCTAGACCAGCTATCTATACAAAACGATATTGAAATTAGACCATGCGGACATTTATAGGTCCCGAGATTCCATATTTAGGAGCTACTCCAGATGGGCTTATTGGAGAAGACGCAATAGTAGAGGTGAAATGTCCCATATCAGCGCACAAGATAGGACTAGACGAAGCCATAGCTCAAAAAAAGTAAATTTTTGGGTTAAAGATAACTCGGGCATTTTGCAGGTTAATAAAACCCACAAGTGGTATTACAAAGTTCAAGGGCAATTGCATGTGACTCGGAAAGCACAATGTTTATTTGGAGTATGGTTTAATGAGTCAAAGCCTCCGAAAACAGAAACAATAATTAGAGACGATGATTTTTTTGAAAATAAAATGATGTACATTTTATTTAAATTGTATTTTGCCGGAACTTTTGGATCCGCGGCACAGTCGAAATATGGCAATTAGAAATCCGCCATATATTTTACAGGCAATAAAGAACAAGGAAGACCGGAAAAAGGTGCATAACTTACAAAAACCAGAAGACGAAAATATGTGCGTACTTCAAGAAGAAAGCCTACATGCACCACCTTCACCAACACTTATCCCAATAAATGACCAACCGACCTGTTAACGATATTTAAATTTCAGTGACTTTTAACGGGAAGAGTTTGAGATTTTGTCATTATTATACAATTAATTAATAATTATAATTGTAATCGAAGCGCTCGTGGCCTCGCGGTCTCAGTGTTCTGTAAACGATCACTGATTTACGCAACTTTCACTATGGCTGGTCCTCGGATGGGTGACCACTTTGTGGCATTTACATTTGCGAGCGTTTCCGTGCTTCGGAAGGCATGTTAAGCCGTTGGTCCCGGTTGCCAGTAAAATGGCAGTCGTTAAGTCTGGTTGAAAGCCTTATGGGTGGCTTGAAAAAATTCAACAGCAGGTACCCACAACCTGCGTCTGTACATTTCAACACGGCAATGGGCTCACCACCTATTACGTGGTACAGGAATCCACACGGTGAAAAGTGGGCATATAATTTGCCTCTGCCACCCCTTCGGGGATAAGGCGTGATGGATATTTATTATTTATTTATTTATAATTGTAATAATTGCTTGACAGTGATAGAGAAAATAAAGGTGATTATTTATAGCTTATTGTTTATTTTGCTAATAACCCTAACTATTTCTGTTACTAAGATCCAATAAGCACTTACCTGGTCATCATCAGACCTTCAGAATGTATCATGTAGTAGCACTAGTGCTCAATTAGATAAATGTTGAAAGCTAGGTCATTCTTACTATTTCCGTTACTGAAAACCAATATCCACTTACCTGGTCATCACCAGACCTTCAGAATGTACCATGTAGTATCACCAGTGCTCAATTAGATAAATGTTGAAAGCTAGGTCATCCTTACTATTTCTCTTACTGAGAACCAATAAGCACTTACCTGGTCATCATCAGACCTTCAGAATGTACCATGTAGTATCACCAGTGCTCAATTAGATACATTTTGAAAGCCAGGTCATCCTAATTATTTCCGTTACTGAGAACCAATATCCACTTACCTGGTCATCATCAGACCTTCAGAATGTACCATGTAGTGGCACCAGTGCTCAATTAGATAAATGTTGAAAGCTAGGTCATCCTAACTATTTCCGTTACTGAGAATCAATAAGCACTTACCTGGTCATCATCAGACCTTCAGAAGGTACCATGTAGTATCACAAGTGCTCAATTAGATAAATGTTGAAAGCTAGGTCATCCTAATTATTTCCGTTACTTAGAACCAATATCCACTTACCTGGTCATCATCAGACCTTCAGTATGTACCATGTAGTATCACCAGTGTTCAATTAGATAAATGTTGAAAGCTAGGTCATCCTATTTCCGTTACTGAGAACCAATAAGCACGTACCTGGTCATCATCAGATCTTCAGAATGTACCAGTGCTCAATTAGATAAATGTTGCAAGCTAGGTCATCCTAACTATTTCCGTTACAGAGAACCAATAAGCGCTTACCTGGTCATCATCAGACCTTCAGAATGTACCATGTAGTATCACCAGTGCTCAATTAGATAAATGTTGAAAGCTAGGTCATCCTTCATATTTCTGTTACTGAGAACCAATAAGCACTAACCTGGTCATCATCAGACCTTCAGAATGTACCATGTAGTGGCACCAGTGCACAATTAGATAAATTTTGATAGCTAGGTCATCCTAACTATTTCCGTTACTGAGAACCAATAAGCACTTACCTGGTCATCATCAGACCTTCATTATGTATCATTTATTAGAATGAAAGCTATGTCAGCAGGCATATTGCATCGTGTAGTTAAAAATAAATTATGATGTAGGCAAATAAATATAAAATATAAACTTTAATAGACTAGAAAAAGACAAGACTACAAAAACCAGAGGAATAAAATTTATTAGACCTCTCAGAGAGCAAATGAAATAGGCAAAAAACGATGACAACTCTGCGACACATCTGTGTACTTGTATAATCTTCAGTTAGTTTTTTTTTGTAGTACGGTCGTTGGTCGGTAGGTGGCGCCAAAAAACAAATACTAGTACAGGGATCAAATCTTCAAGGTCAACGGGCAAAGTAATGGCCTTAATATAAGCTTGTGTTATAGGATCTAGACGACTGATAAACATACTTATATATTTCTAAATACATACATACATATTATACATAGGAAACATCCACCTAAACTCCGAAACAAACATTTGCCGTCTTATTACAAAACATAGTTTAAAGATAGTACTGGACTTAATACCTGGTTTAATCCCGGTATTAAAAATATACTTATTACAAAAACAGGTTTAACGCTTAGTCCCGGACTAACTATGGTACTATAAATAGTCTCGTGCTACGCCTAGTTTAACTTCGGTACTAAACTGTCAAACGTCATATTTTCTCATTTTGAGGTTATATTTCATTTTCTCATGTTGAACTATTACGATATCTAATAAAAAAATGGATGTAAATATGATCGATTTAATGGATTTGGAAGACATGGAGGTAATGGAAACGTCACGGCAACCAAACAGACATCGTATTCGAATGAATCCACTATTATTAAGTGATAAGGACTTTGGATATAAATATACACAAATATAGACACATTTTAATTAAATTTATTTGGCCCACTCCAGTTCCGTGCTTCGAGGGGCACGTTAAGCCATTAATCCCGGTTGCCAATAAAATGGCAGTCGTTAAACCAAGTTGAATGCCTTATGGGCGGCTTAAAAAATTTCAACAGCAGGTCGTCGTAGCCTGCGTCTGTCCATTTCTACACGGCAATGGGTTCACCCACTTACGTGGGACAAAAATGCATACGGTGAAATGTAGGCGTCTAGTATGCCTCTGTCTACCCCTTCGGGGATAAAGGCGAGACAATATGTATGTATGTATGTACATAAAACAGACAATATCTACAATAGAAAGTATTTGATATTTTCTTCCACTCTTTCATTTTTGCTAACGTAACTGGTGGTATTGGCCGACTTATCGTCTAATATTTGAACAGACTTGGAAATTAGTTGACGTAGTATTTCCTAGAATAGATGTTAGAAATTACCTATTAGGAATGTGTGTGGACTATCATTGACTTTTTAGACTGAATTTTACTATACAATTACTTACTTTCTCTTCAGGAGTCCATATTTCTCCTCGTTTTCTTTTTTGTTGATCCATGTTATGTGAATGTGAAAGTACATAAATATAGTGAACAAAAATTCAAAATTATTTTTTACAAAGTTTCGCGGCTTAAACTACCCAACCCCATTGATTCCATTTTACGCTTGTTGTCGATTTATGTAACATCGAAAAAATAACGTTACAAATACTAATATTTACAATAGTTAATAAATAATATAAATCACAAAATATATTTATTCATATTCATAAAACCCAAAACAGTCTATTTCATGTATTTAAATATTATAATAGTTAAAATTCAAAAGTGATTCTTAAACATTGTGGCAAACGGAACTGCGTAATTGAATGAAATAACGATTTCCATTTATTATCTGTAGATAGAAAAACGTAGTGTTAGAGACATTTGGCGGGAAGAGTGACAAGTGCGGACGCTTGCTTTATATTATTTTCTAAAACTAGTGCATTTATCTTGTTTTATGTGCGGGAGTGGTGGTTTCTTGGACATAAAAGTTGTGTTAACGGGCTATAGTGAAAGACAATGATATATATGCAGTGAAATGCTATTTTCTCTCATGCCGCGAAACGTCCACTGACAACCTTAGTATAAGAATCACCATTATACTGAGGGCAAGGACCAGGACGGACAATGAGGACACGACATCGACTGGACAGGACTAATTAGAAGATAAGATTGAAGAAATATGATATAAAAAATAAGATTTGGCTAAAAGGTCTTAGAAACCAGGCCATTAAATAATTAATAAAAAAAAACGTAGTGTTACATTCTCTTTGCCATGAAGTTAATACAGTACTAAGTAGTCTGGGTTTAATTCTAGTTTTGTAATATGGACAGGATTAAGTGCTCGTACTAACGTTAGTCCCGTACTAAGTTAAGACTAACTAGTCCTGGTTTAAAGCTGGTTTATATAAAGTTTTTGTAATAAGACGGTTGTGGTTTACACAAATATTTTTTTCGTCCCGGGAATCGAACCCGCGACCCGGACCTCAGTCGCGACAGACGCCACCACTGCACCACCGAGGCAGTCAATTTATTTTAGTCAATAGCAATGCTTACTATCTATCGAATTAAAACTGTTTCTTTGAGCCGCAGGAACAATATTGTAAATGTAGAAAACACAATTGTAAAGGTACCTTTTGGATTTAATACTCTCCCTACTCCATGTAAAATACTAACAGTTTGATCTTTTCCCAACGACATAAATTTACTAGACTGTTTTTTCTTTCTAATCCCTTTACTTTTTGTTTCATTTCCTGGCAGTATACTTGTATCCATATTTTGTTTTGATCCTGATAGAAAATATCAATGAATTCGTTTTACCTCTAATCCTTGTGTATAACGGGATGATGGGTAAAGAATTGACTCCGGACCTCCCTCCGAATCAGGGACTAGTGCCACCGGTAACGCCTGGAGAAGTCATGACTGCGCTTCGCCGCATGAAAAATCGGAAAGCTGTCGGACCCGATGGAGTCCCCATTGAAGCCTGGAAGGCGATGGGTCCTCGCGGTGTGGGCACCTTAGTATACCTTTTTAACCGCATACTCCTCAGCGGGCAGATCCCAAACCAATGGAGACTGAGTATTATTACTCCAGTCTTCAAAGGTAAGGGGTCAGTGCAGGAGTGCGGGAGCTACCGCGGTATAAAGGTGATGTCCCACACCATGAAGATCTTCGAGAGGATTATAGACTCTCGGATCCGGCAGGAGTGTACTCTCTCGGAGTGTCAATATGGGTTTCGCCCTGGTCATGGGACAACGGAACATGTTTTTGCCCTGAGGGTTGTCGCAGAGAAATGCAGGTCGAAGAACACGCCTCTGCACTGTATGTTTCTAGACATGCAAAAGGCCTTCGACTGCGTTCCTCGTGCGATGATCTGGTGGGCACTGCGGTCCAAAGGGGTTCCAGAGGTCTATATTGACACTATCCGGGACATGTACTGTGACTCCAATTCCATGGTTCGGACTGCTGTTGGCGACACGAATCCCTTCCCCATCACCGTCGGGGTACACCAGGGTTCGGTCCTTAGTCCGCTTCTGTTCAGTGTAATATTAGACGAATTGTCGGACAGCATCAGGAACTCGCATAAGCAACCTCCATGGTTGCTCATGTATGCTGACGATATTGCGCCGGCAGACGCGGACCGGGGCAGATTGGTGCGACGTGTAAAGGCGTGGAAGGAGACGCTTGAGAACGGCGGTCTGAAACTAAATGTGGCGAAGACCGAGTACTTGGCACTAAAGTCGACAGATCCCACATCCGTCCGCATAGGCGGTGATTTGGTCGAGCACACGGACCAGGTTAAATACCTGGGATCGGTTTTTCACACGTCCAGTGACATCGATTGCGATGTCAAGTCACGCATTGCTGCTCTTCCAGTGCCTCTTCAATCCTGAAGGTTGGCCGTTAGCTTCCTGTATTCATTTCTATCAGCAGCCAGCCGGAACAGCTGTTCGACGGAGGCAATACCGGTCCACTCCCGGATATTCCGCAGCCATGACTTCTTTCTTCGCCCAGCACGTCTCTTTCCGTCCACTTTGCCCATCATTATCAACTGTAGCAGTATGTATCTATCGTTCCTGAGCACGTGGCCGAGATATTCTATCTTGCGCTTTTTGATAGAAGGCAACATTTTTCGGGACATATGAACGCGCTGAAGCACGGTTTTGTTCCTGACCCTTTGCGTCCAACTAATGCGTAACATGCGACGGTAGCACCACATCTCGAATGCCTGTAGGCGTCTTGCAGTGTCCTCTTTCAGGGTCCACGTTTCGCAACCATACATGACGATAGGCCAGACATAGCACATGAGTAGCCTGACTCGGAGCTTTATATTCAGTTGACGACAGCAAAGAACTTTCCTCATTTTATTAAAAGAGGCTCGAGCAATTTCTATCCGGGTCTTGATTTCTTGATCAGATTCCCATGCTTCATTTACCCAAGCCCCCAAATACTTGTACTGTCGTACCCGCTCTAGTTGTTTCCCAGCTACAGATACGCTTGAACTCAAATTCGGGTTTCTTGTGACTACCATGAACTTGGTCTTGCTTATGTTTATCGACAAACCGGCCTCCTCGCTGTACTCATTAACCTTATTCACAATTGCTTGCAAATCGGCTTCCGATGCTGCAATAAGGACAGTGTCGTCCGCATAACGCAAGTTGTTAACGACCCTACCGTTGATTCCTATTCCCACATCAAGGTTTTCAAGAGCTTTTGACATCACAGCCTCTGAGTAGACATTAAAAAGCAACGGAGATAAGATACACACCTGCCGGACCCCACGACAGATCTCAACTTGGTCGGTTTCCTCATTTTCGACCCTTATGGTAGCCACCTGCTTCTCGTACAGGTCGCAGATGATTCTGACGTCCTTACCATCAAGACCAATGTCACATAAAAGGCTGAAAAGTTGATGATGTTTAACTCGGTCAAATGCCTTTTCGTAGTCTATGAAGCACAAAAAGACATCAGTTTGCATGTCTCTGCATTTCTGTACGAGAACGTTGAGAGCGAAAAGAGCCTCTCCGGTGCCAACACCAGATCGAAATCCAAATTGGCTATCGCCCAGTTGTTCATCACATTTTGGCCGTATTCTATTCTGTATAATGTTCAAGAATAGGGCATGGCTCATCTGACTAACCATACGATACTCTCCACATTTTTTTGCGTTTTGCTTCTTGGGTATCGTGATGAATGTGGATTTTAGCCAGTCACTAGGAAAATTGCCAGTTTGGTATATGTTATTGAAGAACTGTGTGAGAACGTCCAGTTGGTCTTCTTCCAGTAACTTTAGTATTTCGATCGGTATATTATCAGGACCCGGTGATTTACCTGTTTTAGCAGCTTTCAAGGCCCGCAAAACCTCAGATTTCAACATAGCTGGACCAGTCCTATCAGTGATCCTTGGAATGTTCCTCGATGAGTCCGCAAACATCTCTGCAACATAATCACACCACACTCTCTTTTTGCCATCGGTGTCAAGAATGAGATTCCCATCTGCATCGGTCAGGGTATTCATTGATTTCCGTCTATGACCAACCATTTCCTTGCTGTGCTTGTGCACATTGAAGCTGTCATGTTTACGAAAGAGATCTTCCAAGTGCGCGCACTTATTGCTGTAGTAATCATTCTTGGCTTTCGCAATCTCTTTTCGAATGGTGACATCGACTTGCTTATACCGTACTGGATTTGTACCCTTAAATTGCCTCCTGTCTTCCATAAGCTGCAAAATTGAATCTGTTATCCAATCTTGTTTTTTGACCAGTTGTGGTGGTTGGAGATATTGGTGACATATATCTTTTACACGTCGCTTTAGACTAGTCCACGTGTCGAGGTCATAGGCATTGGTTTCAGTGCGACGATCGTTGGCCCATTGATTAATGGCGGTGTGGGCCTTCGCTCGTGTGTCGGGCTCCGCAAGTTTCCGTACGTTTGGCCTTCTATCCATTCTCTTTGGCTGCAACTTCTTCAGCTTGCATACTACATCTACCACCACTGGATTATGATCTGACCCAATGTCTGCACCGGGGTAGGTTTGCGCCTTCTTGATACAATTTCGATACCTTCCATTGATCATAACATAGTCAATTTGGTTTTTTACTACGCGGTCTACTGTGTGCATTGGTGATGTCCATGTGTACAGCCGACGTGGAGGTAGCTTAAAGAAGGTGTTCGTAATTATAAAGTCCTTTTCTTGGCAAAATTCAATAAGCGTATCACCTCTATCGTTTCTGTTTCCAAGGCCATAAGCACCAGTCACTCCAGGAGTAATGGTCGAACCCACCTTCGCATTCATGTCACCCATAACGATCACTAGCTCGTGACTCTTAGTAGTTTTTAATAGGGTATCAATAGCCCTATATAAGTCCTCTATCTGGCCCATTGGTTTATCCCCTGTGGGCGCATAAACTTGGACAATGTTGATGTTAAATGGTTTGGCTTCTAATTTAATCAACATGGCCCGGTTTGAGAGGGGAACAAAATTTGTGATTGATTTGGAGATTTCCTTTGTGAGAAGAATTCCCACACCATATCTTTCCAATCGTTGGTCTCCTCCGGAATAATACAGGATGTAGTCATCCGATATGAAATTTGTGCCTTGGCCTGGCCATTTGGTATCACTTATGCCAAGAATGTCGACATGCAACCGTTTAATTTCTTTAATAACATTGGGGAGCTTTCCATCTTGTTTTAAACTTCTCACGTTCCAAGTTCCTATTCTAAGAGTTTTCCGCCCGGGGATTCTTAGCACCCCTGTCCCATTTAAGGAACGCCGGGCACTCGGGGCCGTGGCTATATTAGACTTTTCCATGACGCTAACTACTAGGGAATTTAGTGCAGTGGTTTCCCGTTGCCTTCTGCACCAGACCTTTTTTGAGATTATTTAGATCTCAAGGCTGCTGAGGCCTCTTCCGACCAGTTTCCTGATCAGGAGTATGGGTATACCGCCATTGCTCGGTCGCCAGAGCCTCGTTCGTTGTCTAGCAGGGAGCACCACGCCATCCCAAGGGCTGGCGCCGCTAGTTATTCTGAGAAGAACGACTAGCGCGGGCAGGTGAGGTTGACACTAGGGCCGGATAGATGTTATGCTCCGTTCTCCCCTTACCCCCCTTTAGCATTGCTGCTGCGTGGGCCAAATGGCGGGAGATGACCGGTGTCATTTGTGACCCTAAAATGCCGATCCGGTTGAAGGGACAGGTCTACAAAACCGTCATTAGACCTGTCCTTTTAAATGGCCGCGAGATGTGGCCAATAATGGAGCGACAAGCATGAGCTGCGTGTCACGGAAATGAAGATGCTGCGGTGGATGTGTGGAGTCACGCGGATGGACCGCGTGAGGAACTCCTGCATCCGCGGCAGCCTTCACGTCCGTGACATTGCAGACAAGTTGCAAGAGTGTCACCTTCGTTGGTATGGTCACTTCTTGTGGCAACCGCCGGGCTACGTAGGAAACAAATCTCTGGCCATGTCTGCCCCACCGGGACCCGGTAAGAGGGGAAGACCCAAAAAGTGCTGGCTTGACGCCGTAAGGGATGTCATGCGTGCCAATGGTCTCACTACTGGGGATGCCGACGACCGTGCGAAGTGGAGGAGAAAATGTAGGAAAGCGGACCCAGGCGTCGCAAGACGCAACTGGGACAGACGCTCGGATGATGATGATGGGTAAAGAATTGCAGTAGTACCTTACAGCTGTGCAAACACGGCTTCTATATAAGTTGCAAGTACTGCCACATATGGAGTACTGCTGTTACCTTTGGACTAGTTTGAACCTGCTGGATAGACAGCATCACAAAAGCTACTGAGCCCAAAATGGTCCAGTGTACTCGCGACGCCTCTGACCATCAGAAATGGAGGCACATCCCCAGGAGAGCTACCCTCGGAAATGATATTGACCTACCGAACACTCCGTGTGCCTCGTCAGCGCTACCACGACAACTCTGACAAGAGTGTCCGACTAAGAAGAGTTGATCTTTATTGATATTATACTATCTTGGAATGGGTTTATAGAACCTGTCATGGCATCATTTAATTAGATAACGTAAAAATATGAACCGCAAATTTATTCAATCAAAAGAAAAAAGAAGCGCTTGAGCCTAGTGGAGTCAGTGTTCTGTAAACGATCACTGCGTTAAGCAACTTTCGCTATGGCTGGTTACAGATGAGTGACCACATTGTGGCATTTACATTTGGGAGTGTTTCCGTGCTTTCGACGGCACGTTAAGCCGTTAGTCCCGGTTGCCAGTACCATGACAGTCCTTTAGCCAAGTTGAAGGCCTTATGTGTGGCTTGAAAATTTTCAACAGCTGGTCGCCACAACTTGCGTCTGTCTATTTCAACACGACAATGGGCTCACCACCTTTTACGTGGGACAAGAATACACATGGTGAAAAGTTCCACCCCTTCGGATGCTCATAAAGCAGTCCAGACTCCATCATCATCATCATCATCCGAGCGTCTGTCCCAGTTGCGTCTCGCGACGCCCGGGGTCCGCTTTCCTACATTTTCTCCTCCACTTCGCACGGTCTTCGGCATCCCCTGTAGTGAGACCATTGGCACGCATGTCATCCCTTACGACGTCAAGCCAGCACTTCTTGGGTCTTCCCCTCTTACCGGGACCCGGCGGGGCTGACATGGCCAGACATTTGTTACCTACGTAGCCCGGCGGTTGCCGCAAGACGTGACCATACCAACGAAGGCGACACTCTTGCAACTTGTCTGCAATGTCACGGACGTGAAGGCTGCCGCGGATGCGAGAGTTTCTCACGCGGTCCATCCGCGTGACCCCACACATCCACCGCAGCATCTTCATTTCCGTGACACGCAGCTCCTGCTTGTGTCGCTCCAATATCGGCCACGTCTCACTGCCATGTAAAAGGACAGGTCTAATAATGGTTTTGTAGACCTGTCCCTTTAACCGGATCGGCATTTTAGGGTCACAAATGACACCGGTCATCTCCCGCCATTTGGCCCACGCGGCAGCAATGCGTGACTTGACATCGCAATCGATGTCACTGGACGTGTGAAAAACAGATCCCAGGTATTTAACCTGGTCCGTGCGCTCGACCAAATTACCGCCTATGCGGACGGATGTGGGATCTGTCGAGTTTAGTGCCAAGTACTCGGTAAAATAAAGCAGTCCAGACTCTTTAGGCATAATGTGGATGGGGCATTGGACTTCTATGGTAGGGCATTGCCCTTCACCCCATTGCTTATAGCAGCCCTAACTAAAGTCCATAGTTACATGCTTGAATATATGTTAACTTGCAGCTTACTTATTTAATATGATCTTTGAATATTAACATACCTTTTAGACATGCAAAATGTAAATTTAAAACTGCCGATCTTATGTCTCCCACAGATGAATTGACTACACAATCTATGATATCAGTTGTTGGAGAATTATATATTGTAGTATGCTTCTTGCTCATTATTGTTGATACTCTTTTCAGTGCAAACTTCAAATTTGTTGATGCTGCGCTATTAAACCTGCAAATAAACAATGATCCTTTAGATTTAGAACATTCAAATCTATCTGTGAGTGGAATTGACTTTACTATTTTTCACACTTATTCTTACTTCCACAGTTATTCTACAAAATTCCACAGTTAAAGTGCATTCACAGATTTGTCATTATTTAAGTAACATTTTTTATAAGTACCAACTGATTTCATGAGGGGATCGAAATGTCTACTAAATCATTTCAGATCTAAGTACTATATGACAAATATCGTCAAAAACGATTCCCATACATATTATACAGTAAAATTAGTTAAAATTAAAATTTGTTAGGTAGTTAAATTATAAATCAACTTAAAATATTCTTACTATGTGGAACAGGAATACACACAGTGAAATGTGGGCGTATAATGTGTGGTGGCCTCTGCCATCCCTTTGGGGATAAGGAGTGATTGATCATAAAAATATTTAATATGATCTTTGAATATTAAACCTTAAGGGTTTTCTATAATCAAAATGTTGTCCCAAAATATTTATTTATTTATTTAAAATACATATGTAGTACTACTCATATTTCAGTTGTAATACGGAAACTACAGTAAGTCGCAAGAAGGTCACCTGTCCTTACCTACTTTCGCGTCTCAAAAATATACCTGTATAATATATACTTACGTAATAGATTGTATGCTGAATTGTTCCTTTAGTCCTGGTGTAAAAATATTAACTGCACTGTTTTTGCCATCTGTATGTGACTCTGAACATATGAAAACAATTGGAGATTTAGCTCTATGTTTGTATTGGCTGAAAAAAAAGCAATAAATATTAAACAAATTATGGCACAGTCATCCCCTAGTTGACCACAAAACAGTTAAGTTGTAAATCATTGGTTACATATATATTTAAATAATAGGTCTTTACCTATGAAATTGCCGTTCCGCAGTACTGGCCATTTCAAATCGAAATAATTTTTGTTTGGCTAAGAATTCTAATTTCAAACTAGTTTAATTTTAAAAACATGGATTTTTTTTCCAAAAGTAGTCATTTGTTTATTGATTAGTGTTACATTTTCATCGCAATCAAACCTTTTTTTCGTCATGGATAGGTAAAAAATTACAGTAATTATGTAATATGAGTACCGTCGTGGCAGCAATGCGGGACAAGCGGCACGCAACATCAACGACGTTTACGGAACTTACACTACAAACCAATGCACCACCTGTTATTGGTTTGCTCGCTTCCGTTCTGGAAATTTCCACCTGAAAAATGAACCTCGCGGTCGTACGAAGACTTTGGTCGACAATGACGAATTAATGGCGATTGTGGAAGCTGATGATACACAATCTACGGCTGAATTAGCAGCAGCTTTCGACGTTAGCGTCAAATCAATATTGATCCTAATTGCGTCAAATTGGCAAAGCAAAAAAGCTTGACAAATGGGTGCCTCACGAACTCAATAATCGCCAGCGCGAAGTATGCATCAAGACGTGCCTTGTAATACTCCACAGACACACAAATGAAGGAATTTTGAACCTTAATACACTGTGACTCCAGCTTTTTTTCTTGCCTCAGCCATCTTACATCTAAAGAGACTTTGTCTTGTACATACATATTATTACGCCTGTTTCCCATCAGGGTAGGCAGAGACTATGGTTTTCCACTTGCTACGATCCTGACATACCACTTTTGTTTCTTCTACTTTCATGAGTGTTTACATACACGCTCGCCAGTTAAGGGTACTCTTGACCTGGCCTTTTCCAAAAGGTCTTCGATTTAATTGACATACATAGGCTAAAGTCTACCCCTACCAGTTTGCCCATGAATTTAATAATTGGTGTACAATAAAGTATATTTTTATTCTATTCTATTATATCAAGTATCATCTTCTATTGCATATTGTAACTCAGGGTTTCAATAATAAATACTAATGATAGATAAGTCAAAGCAAAACTTACTGTAGAACATCTGTAAATTCTAATGGTGTTCTAATGAATGTATTAGGGAAGTCTTCCACTAAAACTAACTTTCTACTATTACCATCTAATAGAGAAGTGAAGTTTGCAGCATTGAGAATAAACTCCAAAAATTGTAATGATTGTTTTTGTTTATATTCATATTCTCCTAAAACATATAATTGTTTAGTACATACATTATTTTCACTTGATCATTTAAAAGTCTTCTTACCATTGTCTTTTGGGATGTCAATATCGAGTGGTGTAATCCACTCAATAACTCTCATTTTATGCTGAGCTGCTAAAACTTTTAGTGTTATTGTTTTCCCACAGCCTACTGGTCCAGTCAGTAATAACATATCACCATTGTTATTATTACAAACTGACTTGATCCAATCATCAACTTCTACAATTTTTTTATTATTAACAGCCAAGTCTTCAATAATTACAGGCTCAAAGTTCTTTATCCAGTTTTCATGATCATTTATCACTACATCAGAGCTCTTGGGAACTTCAGAGGCCAATGCCTGTAACAGTCATTTGCGTTATTTCGATTTTGATCCTGTATAACAGACCGGTCTACATATTTTTATTTCATAATATGAGGGACAAGTACCTGATTGAATTTAAAATCTGTGTTACAGCGTCTTTCCTCCATATTTCTTGACTTCTTTGTTGGAATATCATCATCGATTTCAAACATAGGTCTGAACCACTTCTCCTGAATGAATATAAATAAATCAATGAGAACTTGGTTAAGGATTGTTATGGAGACACAGATAAAGTTACCCACCTTTTTACTTTTGCTAGACATTATGCCTGACTAGTAATAAAACACTGTGAATGTTCTATTATTTATCGATTTATTATTGACTATTAAAATTCACTTTATCAACACGTTCCTGACTACGTCGTAGTCTCGTCCAGTATATGCTGGGTGCAAGTTCGTAATCTTCATATTGTCGTATTCTAATCCATGCTGAACGCCAACAGAATATAATCTTACATTCACAACATGTAGAGAGGTATAATTTTCAATATATTTTTTTTTTTTTGTTACTTATTATACTCTTTGGGTTTAATTTTAAAATTGAAAGGCGCCGCGTCAAGGCCGTTTTTTTTAAGTAGTCTTCGTCCATCTTGGGCAGGCAAAGGAAACTTAGTCCATACAGCCTATTCTTCAGTATTTATTTTCTTGTTATTTTGTTTTAGTCCTGTCTAAACGTTTTTCGATGTCAAGTTCTCAGTCTTAGGTCCTAGTCCGTGCCCCAATAAGGCAGTAGATCCCTTATTGCAGCTCTCTATGGAAATTTGGCACTAACACAAGCAACACCGCTATTCATTGCAATATATCACTTTCTTTAACTAATGCACTTCCGAACTCTTTATTTATAATATTCCACCATTATTAAACACAAAAACACGAATTTAGCACTAGTTTTTGAAAATAATATACGACAAACGTGCGTCACAGCTCATCTTCGCGCCAAAAGTTCTAGGAGGTTTTTTGATAATGACTGACATTTGACAACAGCGGTCTTTTCTTTGCATTTTATGGCCTAGTTTTAAAATCTTTTAGCCTTATCTTAATTCAAGGTGTAGTGCAGTGATTGTAGATACAGTGTATCGTACAGTGTAGATGCAGGGATAAAAATTTACTACCTACCCACAAAAAATACAATATTGTTTTTTAGATTTTGACAGCTAACATACGTCAAAATTCACATCAAATGATAAACAATGGGATTCTCGTCCTGTGCTTGGTTGAGAGTTGTGAGTTTTGAGGTAATATTTGGCTTTATTGTACCTTTTTAGTTTTTGTGTTCTGAATATTTGTGTTTGTGTTGTCTGAGTGGTGGATATATATATACAATAAGGTTAGTGTTTAGTTATATTTACGCTCACTTCCATGGAAATGAGCGTGGATAAACCCCCCGATGGGGGTGGTGGGATACTCCCCGATATACAACAAAAGGGTGTAAAAAGAGCCGCGGATGTCTCAAGACTCGAGCCGGACCCTAAGATAGGCCTCACCCTGAAATCGCTAAAAGTTATTAAAAAATAACATTCGCGACATGAAAGAGGGCAGTATCGTGAACGCAGGTCGGAATAAAGTTAGTATCTCATCGGAATCGGCCAACAATGTTGCAAACTTGAGTATTCTTAAAGAACACAGTTACGTAACTAATATACCCAATTTTCAGCTATTCCGTATGGGAGTTGTTAGAGATATTCCTACTGATTGGTCTCTTGAGGAATTAGTAGAGGGCATCTCCACATCGGGCAACTGTGGTGAAGTTGTCAAGGCTAGGCGTCTGAATGTGAAATCCAAAAAGGAGATCTCCACTGTTTGGGTCCCATTAAATTCAGTTGTCTTAACCTTCTTAGGCCAGACTTTGCCAGAAAAAGTGTATTGCTTCAATGCCTCTTTACCAGTGTCATTGTACCAGCTCCCAACTATCCAATGCCGATATTGTTGCCGCTTTGGACACATTGCTAAGCAATGTCGTTCAAGGTCTCAATGCTACAGATGTGCGCAATCCCACCCAGGAGACTCCTGTAGTGTAACAGACTCTGACTCATCATGTGTACTATGCAGGGGTAACCATCTAGCAACGGAAGCTAGGTGCCCGGAACACAACAGACAGAAGTCTATTAAAATTGTTAAGGCTGAGGAGAATATCAGTTACACTGAAGCCTCAGCTCGATTTCCCCAACGCCACAAACTTTTATACTCCAAAACAGTTTCCAGACCTCAAAATTCCTCTCTCTACCCCACAAATCCTCAGTCTCAATCCTCATCTTCTCCCCCCTGCTCTACTCGTATCCCCAAGCTGCCTCGCCCATTTCCTATAAGAAAACAGTAGTCCGATCCCCACGCCCCAGACCTCCACTAGGGAAATCTTACCACACTACAGCACACTACAACATCACCTACACCCCACCTCCCAGTCAGCCTAATGGCTGCTGTCTCACTCCTTTCACTGAAACCACACCTGTTCCTACCCCTAATGACAACATCGTAGAACTACTCTTGTGCTCCCTAATTAATATGCTTTCTAAAATGTCTGATGCTCTACCGTGCGATGTCTCTCTTCTTGTAGAACAATTACTTAAAGTCTTAACAAAAAATAATATTATAAATGGCTCTCAAAGTCCTTCAATTGAACTGTAAGAGTATACGTCTACGCAAATCCGATATTATTTACCTACATAACACAAACCTACTCTTTTAGCCATCTCGAAGACATTGTTGAGGCCTGGAATCAACTTCAGGATTCCGGGCTTCTCATGTCTCCGGGAGGACAGAGATAATCGTTGGGGAGGATGTGCCCTGCTTATAAGCAGGAACACATCCTTGGTGGGATTTCGAATGCACAGAAAGCGTCCGGAGTCGCAGGGAGGCTGAGAACAAATTTGCCAGTTCTCTGACCATGGCTGATTACATTGTTTTCAAAAAAAATATCCACACATACCTAAAGGATATTCGCTAAAAAAAATTCCTTCCTTTTCTGACTCCTCAATTTATCTGAATTCTGCTCTCTTTTACCTGAACAACTGGTTAACAGAACACAACCTTTCCCTTTTAGTTGCTAAATGTTCTGCAGTTATCTTTACTCGAAAGCGTAATACTCCTTTCATCTCCCTCTCTGTAGCTAACGAGCTGATTCCAATTAAAGAAGAAGTTAAATTCCTAGGCTTAATCCTCGACTCCAAAATGACTGAAATTCCTCACCTGAATCATGTGATAGGTAAAGGTGAAAAAGGTGTCAATGTCCTACGCTCTCTATCTGGGGTACGATAGGGCTCCCACCCCTTCTGCTAGAAATTATTATAAAATGCTGTAGTGCGCAGCCACTTCGATTATGGCACATTCCTTCTTTAACCCTGCAACAAGATTGCCCTATCCAAGCTGGAAAAGATCCAGTCTAGGTGTCTCCGAATAATAACAGGTACCATGAAGTGCTCTCCCATTAATGCACTCCAAGTTGAGTGTGTTGAACCTCCTCTTCATCTTCGTAGACAATACCTCGCTGACAGATTCTTTTTTAAATTCTCTCAGCTTAGCCCCCATCCCCTTTGTCCAATTCTTAACCAGCTCTCACACCTTCTCTCTACTTCTCTATACTGGCAGAACAAATCACACCCTCTCCTCTCAAACGCATTCGCAAAATTTACTAACCTGCCTGTCCCAGTTTCTCAATTCTCTCTTAATCCTTTATTTAATACAGATTTTGAATCCTTACTGTTCCAACCTAGGGTTATTTTAGACTTTGGAATAACCAAACAATGCCTCGAAGCCAACCAAAAGTTCCTTAATATTATAAATAAAGATTGGTCCCAATGGCTAACTGTATACACTGATGCCTCTAAATTGTTTACGGAAGCTCCAGTCGGCTCAGCGGTTAGGATTCCAAAGATTAGAATTATTCTCATCTTTAAAAGCCCTCCCTTTAACTTATTTTTTTCTGGTGAATCCATAGCTCTCCTGGAGGCAGTTATGTACGTAGAATCACACAAGCTTAATAAAGCTCTCATATTATCGGGCTCCTTGAGTTGCTTAAAGGACTTGTTAAAGAATCTATTCAAAACGCGTAATAACTTTCCCCTTACCCTTCAAATTAAATCGTTATTGTACAAATGTCACTTGTCTGATAAAGAGGTGGTGTTAGCATGGATTCCCAGTCATGGCATATCAGGCAACGAAACAGCAGACTCTTGCGCAAGGGTAGCTGCTCAGTCAGGATGTTCTACCTATAACTACACTTTTGCTAGAGACTTACATTATCTGGCCAGATTTTCGCTAACTAGGGCCTGGAACGATTTATGGCAATCCTCACGCTTGTTAAAAGGTAAATTTTACGGATCCCTACAACCCACAATTCCCCCTTGGTTTTTTAGTAAAAAAACAAAATATTAATAAGTCTACTACATCAATCATAATTCGCTTACGCTTAGGATTTGTCTGTACACCTGTGTTTCTGGCCAAAATTCGCGTACGGGACCACTCCCTATGTGAGTGTGGTCTAGAAGAGGGTTCCCTTGAACACATTTATTTTTCCTGTCCCAGATTAGTGGTTCTTCTTTACGATCTACTCCCTGAAAAGATCTTCCGTCCGGTTAATTTGGCCTTCTTGTTAACCTTAGTTAACTCACCACCTAAAAAAGTCCTTTACAAATTTATCTCACATAATAAGATTAAATTATAACTTCTCCCATTTTACTACTGTCACATATACATTTTACATCTATATGTTCTTTTTGTCTTCCTAGAGTAGTGCTAGGTATATGCATGGTTATTAACTGATAGGTATATGTTTACTAACCGATACTAATACCAACACCTGTGTTGTCCTATTTCAGAAAACAATAACGATAAATTGTCGTAGAGACCGAGCAACTGTCTCTTAACTAAACCTCACACTATTAAATCTACTCTCCACCTTGACATTGGCGGAATAGTCGGTAAACGACGGGGCCATTAATATAAGAAACGAAGAAGAATAAACAATGCCGAGTAACCGGCGGCAGTTGATGAACCTGTTAACAGGCAACCACAAACCTCGAGGAATTAAATATTTATTAAAGCAAAGAGGTTTGTTTCATAGTTATAATCTCATAGCATTATAATGTAAAAGAAAGTATAAATTTGTATTGACAAATAAGAATGTCAGTGGAGATGTAGGAAAAAATTTTAGAGAAAAATATTTATTTTATTTTATACTGTCACCCTGCCTTACACTATCAATATTCTCTAAAAGTGTGGCAATAACACCTCGGGAAAGTGTTACTAATCATCCCCCAAACTAAAAATGCAAACAGTTATCATGGAAACTGACATGTCACGCTCTTTGGATAATGAACAGCGACATCCGATACCTGTTGTTTCAACAGGCGTAAGTGACCAAGCCCCTATAGTAGACAATGCTAGTGGAAAATGGAAACTGATCCAGCAGGCTTTTCATCCATCCTTATTTTTTAATAGACCAAGAAGTGCCTCGCTAGGCAATACAGCAGATTTGGAACCTCCAGCCACCAGTGCCAATACTATAGATCTCACTGATGCACAACATACCCTACCACCATCGTGGCAACGAGTACCAACTAGGAGAAGCAAAAAGCGTCCAAAAGTTTCAGACTCACCGTCTCCAGAAAGAATCAAAATAATTAACCGATTCGATACACTGCCAGTGGACCTCCAAGAAACCCATCAATGTGGTTTAAAGGAAAGAAACCTAAACCTCCACCTATCATCTTGTACGGATTTGATGTTGTCAATAAGCTAACTGAACTCTTAGGCACTGAAGGAGAACATTACACTTACAAGATAGTAAACAGAAATCAATTAAGAATAAATTGCACTGAACTAAACAATTACAAAAGACGACAATACGCGAAAATGGCTTAATAGGACACACCTTTAACAGGAAGGAGGAGAAATTTTACTGGATAGTAATTAAAAAACTACATCACTCCACGCCTCTTGATGAAATAAAGTCCGAAGTTGAACGTACTGGTAACCAGGTGTATGGAGAGATCATTAACGTGAAATATCGACCCAACAAAACATCAACCTCCACATTCTTTGTGAACTTGGTTTTCAGAATGGGATGTTAAAGGAATTAAAATACATCTGCCACTAGGCAGTTATTATAGAAGATTCCAAAAAGAGAAAGATTATTGATCAATGTCAACGATGTCAACAATATGGTCACTCCAAAAATATTGTATGCGCACACATAGATGTGTAAAATGTGGACAATCACACAAGACATCTGACTGTCCAAAAAAAGATCAGAACACACCAGCTACCTGTGCTCTTTGCAGCGGACTCCACCCTGCAAATTACAAAGGATGTGATGTCTATAAAGAGATTCTAAGCAGGAGGACCAAAAACGCAGCTCCCAGAAATCCTAAACCACCCTTAGCATCTACATACTCTGCTCCAGTGGAAGTAAATGCTGCCAATAATGTGGACACAGTCACCGATTAACCAATATAAGGCACAAGACATATGCAAAGGCTGTCTAAGAAAATACTACACCAATAGGACCTCCAAAGGCTGATAATTTATTGCTAACAACAACCAAATTGGAAAACATCCTCTTAAAACAAGCTGACAGGTTTTAATTAGTCCTACAACAAATGAGCACCCGGTTGGTGCTCATAACTAAGATCGTTGAACAACTACAAAAGTGATTGCGTTCCGAATAGCAACCTGGAACATAAATGGACTCTCTCCTCACAAACAAGAGGCTGAGTTCCTAATGCTGAACCTTGGAATTGATATCCTCTTAGTTAGTGAAGCACGTGGTACCAGCAAAACTAAAATAAAATTTAGAGATCATCAATGCTTTATGACAAACCACCCAGATACTACAGGTCATGGTGGGACAGCAATTAAAGTTAACCGGAATTCAGAACACAAGACATACAAACAACTACAATAGCGGTCGAGGATAGTTCTGGCCATATTGCTCAATCTGCAATTTACTGTCCCCCTAAACACAAAATAAGCAACACGATTTACTTCCAGCAGCTTGGAAATCGTTTCATAGCTGCGACTAGAACCCGAAACACACAAGTTGGGGTTCTAGGCTCACTACTACACGAGGTAGGCAACTGAAAATAAGTGTAGAAGAAAATAATCTTTTTACACTTTCTACCTCTGAACCGACCTATTGACCCTCCGATCCCGATAGAACCCCAGATCTCATTGATTTCTTTATAATGAAAGGATTATCGAAGCACTATATGAATACTGAAGCATGCTATGATAGCTCATCGGATCACACCCCAGTAATACTAACTATGAGCACATTAATAATAGAATCGGAGGCTAGGGAAGGGCTTACCAGCAAGGATACTGATTGGGAGCCGCTCAAGGAGTATATTGAGTGCAACATTAACCTAAAAGTGCCATTTAAAAATCCAGATCATATAGAAGATGCAACTTTGTATATAACCCAGCTTATACAAATGGGATGTTGAATTAACACCCCAGAGCCTAGGTCAAATGTCAGAAGATCAAACTATCCACTATGTATAGAACAATCTGTACTAAATAAACGCAGGCTTCGTCGAATGTGGCATGAAAGTAGACTAGTAGAAGATAAATTAAAATTCCATAAATCTGCTAAGAACCTAAAAGAATTGCTTCGTGAATGGCACAATAGTACTCTGGAAAGTCAGCTGGTGTCCTTGACCGCCACAGCGGCCACCAACTACTCACGTTGGAAATTTACCAAAGCCCTAAATAGACCTCAAGTAGCTGACTCACCGCTTGTAACTGCAAGAGGTTGGACCCGAACACCACAGGAAAAGGCTGTCCAAATGCATTTGCCCAACACCTAAAGGAAGTGTTTAGTCCAAATGAATCCGCACTCCCACAACTTGAGGAACATATTGACGAAGTACTCAGCCAGGCCTTCCAAATGTCGTCAACGCCTAGACCTATAACAGTTCGTGAAGTCTGGAGAGCAATTAAATAAATGCAGAACAAGAAGTCCCAGGATATGACCTATTGACCAAAGAATATTTTATAATTACTTGAGCATCTGCCAAGAAAAGCTGAAGTCTTTATAGCATCTCTTTACAATGGAATTCTGAGAAATCAATACTTTCCACTTGCCTGAAAAATATCACAAATTATTATGATTCCAAAAGCTGGCAAGCCACCAACAGAAGTAACATCATACCGGCCTATAAGCTTGCTGCCAATTCAATCAAAGATTTTCGAAAAATTGCTAATATACCGCCTATTACCCATTCTGCACGAAGGGAAAGGGATTCCTGAACATCAATTTGGCTTTAGGCAGGGGCACTCTACCACTGAACAAGTCCATAGAGTATGTGATAAGATCAGAAGAAGCCTCGAGGAAAAATTATACTGCTCTTCGGTGTTCCTCGACATTCAACAGGCTTTCGATAAAGTTTGGCATAAAGGCTTACTTTACAAGCTGAAAATTAACTTGCCTCATCAGTACTACTCGCTGCTAGATTCATATTTTACAGAAAGAATCTTCCAAGTTAAAGTAGCTGAAACAAAGTCAGCTTTCCACAACATAACAGCTGGAGTTCCACAAGGTTCCGTGTTGGGACCCATCCTGCACATGGTATACACATCTGATCTACCGCAAATGAAAGGAATCACGACCGCAACCTTCGCCGATGACACGGCGGTATTGACAAGCCACACAGATCCTACATTGGCGTCAGAAAAGTTGCAGGAGGGTCTTGATAAAATAACCTCATGGCTGCAAGAGCGGCGAATAAAGGCTAGTACAACCAAATCTGTCCACGTTTCCTATACACTGCAGCAAGGTGATTGCCCACCTGTATGACTTGATAATGTCACTCTACCACACAGAGATAGTGTCCGTTATCTTGGAATGCATCTTGATCGGCGCTTAACATGGAAATACCACATTAAGACCAAGCGGAATGAACTCAATATTCGATACAGAAACATGCTGTGGATTATGGGACGTAACAGTATATTGAGCACTGACAATAAACTTTTAATATATAAAATGATCCTGAAGCCGGTATGGCTCTATGGGGATCAGCTGTGGGGTACCGCCTGCAAATCTAGTATTAGTATGATACAGAGAATGCAAAATATGATTTTGCGGTCCATCTGTAGTGTTCCTTGGTTCATCACTGAAATTCACAGAGAGCTGTTGATGAATAATGTCACGGAGGAAATCCAAATCCACTCAAAAGTATACCAGGAGAAACTGGCAAGGCATCCTAATAACCTAGCGGCTGCGCTAAAAACCAGAAACTACTACAAGAGGCTAAAGCGAAAGGACATCATATAAGTCCACCTGCAAAAGGGGATTAAAGAATATCTAGAGTAGATGGTTCACTGGAGCCTCGCTCTTCCTGCCATACACACTTATAAACCGCAACACACCTGCTAAAAGTGAAATGAATACTGATTGCAGATTTACCAACAAAAAAAATAATTCTTAATTCATATTTCTTCCATCTTCTTTCTTACTATCTAAAATGTCCCTGTCCTCTACGTATTAGGGCCGTATTCCAGAACGTTTATAAATACTTAAGAAACACTTGAGAGTAGTATTTATAAGGCAAAAGCTAGCCTCAAGCATCGATTGAGTATTGAGAAACGTTCTGGAATACGGCCCTTGTCTAGTCTTAAATCAAGGTAAGTCTCACCTCAGTATAATAATAGTTGTTATACTAAGGTTTTCTATGGATTTTACGCGGCAAGATAGAAAATAGCATTTCACTGCATATATATCATTGTCTTTCACTAGAGCACGTTAACACAACTTTCAGGTCCAAGAAACCACCACTCCCGTACATAAAACAAGATAAATGCACTAGGTTTAGAAAATATACAGCATGCGTCCGCCTTGTCAGTTTTGCCGCGTAGAATCCTCAGCCGGACATTTTCTCTCTTATTTTTTTTAGTTAATTTTATTTGAAGCTTTGGAACTAAGATAAAGAATTTTAGTAATCTGTTTTTAATAAGGTGCAAGTTTTGAATTGCATTTTCCTAATCTTCGCGTAAAGTATATAGTATAAACGTTTAACGTAAGCTTTTAAACGTTTTACCAATTTTAAACATTTTTGTTTTAAATACATGAAATCGTCGGAAAATAATTGGTATAAATATTTGACTAAACAATTAACATAGTTAATAGTTTTTCTTTCTTGTTCAGATTACATGATTTACTCGGGGCATCAAAAGCTCAAGATTTGCCAAAAAGAGTAGAATACTTTATGTGCGTGACAGTACCGAGACTAGTAAAAACACGTGCCGACAAATCGCAGTGTAGTGTGCGGCTGAGCACTAGTATTACCAGGGAGGGGGGTGCTACTCCGCAGTTTAGGTATATTCGGGCAGCGCATCTCTCGGAGCGGCTAATTACAGTGGGCTGCCGCTACCACACGGCTCGCACGACAGTCGCGCTCTAAATTCTTAGAAATAAATTGACTAGGTACAAAACTTCTCAAGCGGCAACCCCACGCGGACTTCACAGCTCGGTCATAAAACTCTGGCGCACAAAGAAAACTCAACAAAAGTTTCAATTTTGCTTGCAGGCGGCGAGTCAAGGTATGTTTTCATACCTAAAACTGACTTTTTCTAGGGAGTGACACTTCTGTACGTAATACTATTACTTATTCTGTGGTATTACTCTGTGTGAGTGTAGGATTTCTACCACACTCCTGCATCTACGCTGGTACTCTCCCGCCCTTCAGCTCTGTCACCCCGCCAATTAGACCTAATTTATGAGTTCTGCGCATTCTCCATCCACTTTCTTACTGAGGTCATCATTCGCTGCGCGACCTATACTCATAATCAAGTATAGTCTCAAATCAAGGTCAGTCTTGCCCGAGTAAGAGCCCGCGCGACCAAGCAACTAATTTACGTTTGCTGGAGGGAGATGGCCAGAGCGACAAATAAATCGCCGTGCAACTCCAACTTATTTGCTCGTGCGCGCAAGCTCTGAAAGTGGACGCGTTATTGAAGCTTCTGTGGAGTTCAACAAGTATCACTTTCTTTCACTTTTGCATGTTACTCGAACCGTCTATGAATTTACCATTTACCAGTTTTAGTTAGAGCCCGCGCGCATGAGCAACTAAGCTGCACGGCAATTTATTTCTCTCTCGCCGTATCCTTCCCGCGATTTGAAAAGTACACGTGACGACAAATAAATCGCAGTGCAACCGTGCAAATTAGTTGTTCGTGCGCGCGGGCTCTTATGTGACCGAAAAGCATTTGCATAAAAGTGAAAAAAAAAAAATTGGTGCGTTCACGAAGACTGATTATATCATCTAAAAATTATTACCTATTTTAATTTCTGTTTTCTGTTTATATAATAGTTGAATTCGTATCGAATCCTATGAATAAATTTATCGAACTAATATTTCATATTATATTGAATAAACAGAACCAGATAAAATAAAATCTGTATCCGTTTTTCTACTATATTCATAAATGCGCCTTCGAATTACGTAAAGTTGTCAATTTTGTCAAATAACAAAATAGATTTTTTTAGTTTTAGTTTAAGAGCAATCAATTACGTTTATTGAGGAACAGAAATAAGTGTAGCTTATGCAATAGCCCTGTAAGTTGAATACACGACTGTATTTTAACTGAACTAACATTAAAGGGATTATTCGTTGAATTAACCTATGTACAAGACTTGTTTATATATTTGTTACGTATTTTGCAGGAAGATGCAGGCAATCAAAGCTCTAGGAGCAACAGCTCCTTCTACGTTTTTATCTGTAGTAAAGAAAGGCGCTCTAGTTCCTGCTGTAGATCAGATACGGCAAACTCACTTACCTGCTCCAAAGCCTAACGAAAGACGTCCTTACTCGCCGTTTCAAGATGCAACTAACATGGCTGAGCTGGCAGTGGCTAGGCTTGATGATTTACTGAATTGGGGAAGGAAGGGTTCAATATGGCCAATGACATTTGGTTTGGCCTGTTGTGCTGTAGAGATGATGCACATCGCTGCCCCTCGCTATGACATGGACAGGTACATAATCATTGAATGCAAACATTGAAATACACTTACATTTAAATGTGCGGGACTCCTAGGGGAATCCTATAATAAATTTATAATTATATTGTTATTATCCAACAGATATGGTGTAGTTTTCCGTGCTTCTCCACGTCAAGCTGATGTAATGATTGTAGCTGGCACATTGACCAACAAAATGGCTCCTGCTTTAAGGAAAGTTTATGACCAGATGCCAGACCCAAGATGGGTAATTTCTATGGGCAGCTGTGCAAATGGTGGTGGATACTATCATTATTCTTATTCAGTAGTAAGGTAAGATATTAAATATCATTTTAGAATGACTAATATATAATAAAAACAAATCTATGTTTCTAAAAGTTCACAATTGTATAGGTACTCATTATTGCCATCATCTGAGTGTTAGTTCTGATTTTATTGGCAGCACTTGTCTCCAGGGCGACCCATCTCTTGCATCTTTGCACAGATTTTGGTGACCTGAATCTTTTTCTGGTACATAAAGTAGCCTGTGGCACTCACCAACATTCAATTAGTTTGCAAATAATATAAGTCAGATATTTTTTTGCCATCAGTAAAATATTTTGCCAACAAAAGAACATTTTTGTAACATAACTATCTTCACGCTGTATCCAAATATAATAACATAATAAAACATTTTGCAGAATTTTATCTCACATTATTTTCATTTTGTTGCTTTTTGGCCAATTTACACATTATTGTTATAAATTCTTAAAGGCCTACTGATAAGACCTAATGGTTATTTGCGTTATTCTCATTAATTAGGCATTATATTATTCCTTAGAAACAATTTTGAAAAGCAATTAGTATGCTAACTTTTTCTAAATTTAAATTATAAAGTGGAAAGATATTTTTCAGTCACGAGCTGGGCTCGAACCAGCGTCTTCTGGTTCAACGCACCAGACGCGTTACCAACTACACCACCGTGACCTGCTCGTAACTGACGAATTAATCCACCTCCTTACGTCTTAAGGCGACGTAAGGCGCCATCTACCGGCACTTAGCAAAGTTGCACGGTACGAATGTATAGAATTGCATCTATAATCATTTTATTTGTGATGACACCTGCCTAAACATTAGAAACAATTTTGAAAAGCAATTAGTATGCTAACTTTTTCTAAATTTAAATTGGCAAAATTTTTCAGTCACGAGCTGGACTCGAACCAGCGTCTTCTGGTTCAACGCACCAGACGCGTTACCATCTACACCACCGTGACCTGCTCGTAACTGACGAATTAATCCACCTCTTTACGTCTTAAGGCGACGTAAGGCGCCATCTACCGGCACTTAGCAAAGTTGCACGGTACGAATGTATAGAATTGCATCTATAATCATTTGATTTGTGATGACACCTGCCTAAACATTAGAAACAATTTTGAAAAGCAATTAGTATGCTAACTTTAAGACGTATCTTAACCTCTTTAAGACGTAAAGAGGTGGATTAATACGTAATTTAAATTTATTATATTCCTGTTACCTAATATAATTAAATTTTATAGTGAACCAGCTGTGCCTGCATGGTAACATTTTCCTATTCGGGATTTCATATGGATCCAATATAGCCTATGTTACTCACGAAGAATGTAGCTTTATAATGGTAAAAGAATTTTTAAAATCTATTTTAAAAATTCTATTTAAATTTAATTGATAAAATGATAAGAGATGCTCTGGAACCTCAAACTTGGGAGCTAAGATCTTGGATTCTAGAGTAAGGTCTGGACTATGATGCCTTTGACCAAATTTTGAACCTGGAGTTTAGAACCTTTAACTCCCTACGTTAAAATTTGTCTCTGAACAATAAGCCCTGAACTAAAGAACCTTACCCTGCAGCATGGACTTAAGACCCTAGAATCCTAAACCTGGAGGGTTCCAGACCTCAGAGCCTCTTAGCGGAAAAGCCTGGAGATGAGTGATTGATAATTCGTCGTTAATCCAAATTGCATACATTCATGCCACGCCCCTAACTCCAAAGGGATAGGCAGATGCATACTATACGCTCACATTTCACCATATACATTTTTGTCTCATATCGAGCCCATCGCCGTGTTGCTGTTGAAACTTGAACTTTTGTAACGTGCCTTTCGAAGCCTGGCAACGCCTGTAAATACTACAAATCCCATCCATGGCCAACCAGGGAACCTGGGGCAGAAATGTACATGGTGAAATGTGGACATCAATATACCTCTGCTATCCATTCGGGGATAAAAGCGTGACTGAAAAATTTTATATTGTCTATTAAACTATAGGAGGCACGAAAGGATTTATCGAGTGGAACAAAAACACTTCCTGTCTTTAATAATGCTATGGGGTACTTGCGAGCAGGAAAATCCCAAGTATACATTGTTTTGTTTATTTACAGAGGTTGCGACCGTATAGTACCTGTAGATATCTATGTACCTGGATGTCCACCAACAGCCGAAGCCTTACTCTATGGAGTTCTACAGCTACAAAAGAAAGTAAAAAGAATGAAAACGCTCCAAATATGGTACAGAAAGTAAATAATCAGTAATAGTTCGATTTATAATTATTTATGTGAATTTATCAGTTTGATTTTCTCAATAAACTGTAGTGGAAGAATCATTTTTATTTCATTGGCTTCTTTTTTTTTTCATAAAACAAAGTCATGTTAAGTTATGTCCCTTCGCGATAAACTTAAAAACTACTAGACGGATTATTATACTGGTTTCTTCAGATAGACTGATTCATGAGAAAGGTGTACATATAATTTTTTTTTTTTGACGATAAAATAATAAATAAATATCCATCACGCCTTATCCCCGAAGGGGTGGCAGAGGCATATTATATGCCCACTTTTCACCGTGTGAATTCTTGTCCCACGTAATAAGGTGGTGAGCCCATTGCCGTGTTGAAATAGACAGACGCAGGTTGTGGCTACCTGCTGTTGACATTTTCAAGCTGCCCATAAGGCCTTCATCCAGGCTTAACGACTGCCATTTTACTGGCAACCGGGACCAACGGCTTAACGTGCCTTCCGAAGCACGGAAACGCTCGCAAATGTAAATACCACAAAGTGGTCACCCATCCGAGGACCAGCCATAGTGAAAGTTGCGTAACTCAGTGATCGTTTACAGAACACTGAGACCGCGGGGCCACGAACGCTTCTTTTTTGACGATAATTGTTCAATTGTAATAAATGATTTCTACTGACGGCTTTCATTGACAATGCGGCTGCCTAAAACCTCTGAGAGATGTAACAATACAATACAACGATGTTATTCCTTTTTAAAGGTCTACAAAAATATTGAAATATTTTTATTTCAAATATCGCGGTGGTTAACCTCAATGAGTATTCATGGTTTAGGCGCAGATTGCCAGAAACGCAAAATGACAGATTAGCAAAATGCCAGGCGTCGCAAAATGACAAGATCTGATAATGACAGATTCGCGAAACGACAGATTCGCAAAACGACAGATTCGCATAATGACAGATCAATATTAAATAAATGTGGGGAACTTTTTTTTTACACATCGTTATCCAGCCCAAAGTAAGCTAATATAAGCTTGTATTATGAGATTTAGACAGCAGATAAACAGGGGCATGTATGGCACTATAAGTCGGCAGACTGGGATAGACTGCGAGAGTTCTTTGCGTCATATCCGTGGAGGCGGCTTTGCTTCACTTCAGACGATGTGAATTCCTGTGCTGCAGCAGGTGCTGAGAGGATCTTGGCGGGGAGAGGATCATGGAATGTTTAATTCCTCAGTCGCTCGCCACAGACACGTTGTTCACCCTCACACCTTGCGTCCGGAGCGCTCACATGGTTAGGTCAGATGGAGGGTTTATTCGGGACGGGTCTTGGGGCTAAATTAGGCAGATACTTCCTGATCCAGGGACGCTAAAATGGTCAGATAGTCGCAATGCCTTTCTCCAACTGCTCCTGCTCACTAAATCGGCATCATCGGCATCTGACAGACTTAACACAGTGATCGTTTGCAGAACACTACACGTATTCTAATCTATGGAACACTTGAGTCCGCGGGGCCACGTGCGCTTCAATATACAATCCAATAGACTGACACCTAAACCATACCTACGAGTACAATGAAGTGTACATATTTTCATTTATTGTATATTTTTTTAACAGACTTTAGGGTCGTATTATAGAACCTTACTCAAGCCTCAAGTATTACTTAGAACTAGTTTTAAGCTGAGCTTTTATTATAGAACCATACTCGATTCGTGAAACGTCAATCTAGAATCACCTGAGAGCTGTCACAGCGAAATGACGTTTGATTCATATTACAGAACAGTGTTCAAGTGTCATTTCAGTAATCCTTTATTTTTAAACCATATTCAGCTCAGATTCGCTACTTGATTCGAAATTTGGGAGCAGTTTTCGTAAGTTTAGTCGACACCACGCTCAAGCAGAGATTTTAGTTAGCGAAAACTAAAACTTCAAATGGATATTTTCGAAGAAATTGATTACTACCAAAATTTTAATAATATTGATATGATCAACAATATTGAAATTCCTCGACGATTAATTAGAGACGCCCAAGACCCCTACAGCATTACAGAAAATGCATTTAAAAAGAAGTACCGATTTACTCAAGATATTGTCAAAAGTTTAATTTTACCACAAATAATTCAACAACTAATAAAGCCAGATCAGCGTGGACATCCGGTAGCGCCAGAAATACAAATACTTGTATGCCTGCGTTATTATGCCACAGCATCCTTTCAGGTAGGTGCCTACCTATTTAAAAAAGCTTTTGGAAACAAGGTGAATTGTTATTAAAAAGTAAGTAATATGTTATTTTTGTTTTACAGATTGTTTGTGGAGATTTGCTAAATATATCACAACCTACATTGTCCAACATTGTATCAAGAGGATCACACTTGTTAGCTCAGTTAAACACGCAATATATAAAATACCCGGAAGATATATCATCAAACAGACTCCTTGATGCCTTGGCAACTCGAACTTTAGCAGAATTAACTAAACGTATTTATTTTTAAAATTGGTTGTCATTAAAAAAACCATACATAAAAATAAATATATCGCGTGACACCCTTAATACTCAGATCTGGCGTTTTCCTAATACGAGTCATATTACGAACTTGTCATTTTGCTAATCTGTCATAACGCGAACATGTCATTTTGCTACTATATGGTCAACCTATATAGTCAAAGTTGCGATATAGATGAGTTGTGACGATACAACTTAACAATAATATGCTGTTATGGATAAAATATGGTTATCTATAAAGGAGTGCTATTCAAGATGGCTTGATTTTTTTTGAAATCTCTTGCAACAGCAGATGTTGCGCATCAGTTTGAAATAAAAAATCTTTATCATATAGGTCACAAAGTAACACATAAGAACGTCAAGATTATTGCTTCTACATTTACATTTACAGGATGCTTATCCTAATATTAATGTAGGTAGGTATTGCTCCGCGCATTTGTTATACTCTTCTTACTACATCCACTAGCTGTAAGCGAAGTTTTAGCAAACTACATAAGACTTATAAATTAAATAATAATAAGGCCATAGATTTGTTTGCAGAACAAAAAACCTAGAAGAGTAAAATTGTAATTTTCAATTTGAGATACAGTTGTGTATGCGGACAAGTGAAACACTTAGACGTTGATTACGCACTGACGTTTATTACTTCCTTTAAATTTAAATCCTTTAAATTTAATTTTACCTTATATTTTTTAAATAAACCCTATTCGTCTGAAAATACACTAGGATATAAATCTTGCAATTGTCTAACTAAGTTAGACGTATCTTCGCAGTGATAGACCGGCAGCATTTCGAGTTTAAATAATGATATAAAATCTCGCCCAAGTATTGGTGGACCACCGTTACGTATTATAAACACTTCTAAACTATGTGGTATACCCATATAAGTACAAGGTAACTTCGCGACACCAATGCAATCAATGGCATTACCATTGTACGTAAACAAGCGTTTATTCGTTTTGGTCAGAGACACACTACCAAAGAAATCAAAATACGTTTTTTCGGAAATCGCAGTAACCGCCGACCCGCTATCTATTTGAAATTTCATTCGCACTCCCTTGAACGTGACATCTTCCGTCATGGGTTCACCGTGTAAGAAACGAATATTGAACAACTCAACGTCATCACCGTCACTATTAATACTCTCACTTACACCTATATAATGTACTTAATTTACACATTCGGCCCAGGTGGCCCTTTTGATTGCACTTTTTGCATTTATAATTTGCAAATCTACACTTTGTGGCCGAATGATTACTAAATCCACAAACCGAACACGACACTTTGACGCGAGCACTATTATTTGTGGCGATCTTGAACACTTGACCGGCTTGAGATCCGACCAATGTTGACGTTGCCACCACAGGTACTACTACCGTCGACGTCGATGCTGATGCCCCAGCTCGAGCGCAGCGCATACTTTCTGCGAGTTCCACCGCCTTAGCCAGCGTTAAAACCTTTGGATCCCGAGCGAACAATTTCTCTCGCTCCGTTCCCGGTAGCATTCCCATTACAAAACGATCACGTAATGCTTCCTCCACGTTTAGGAATCCACAATGCGCAGATAATCACTAGTCGCGCCGATGTCGTTCGCAATGAACCATTGTGTCAATCTTCCCTTGTATTCTTGCCAAGGCTGTATGATCTGGGGATTATGATCGAAACTTGTCAATAATCCGAACACAGGTTGAGCCATGGTTTAAAATTTTACTCTAATGATTTTTTTTAATGTGGGTATTTTATCGTCGCCAGTTGTTGTGTATGCGGACAAGTGAAACACTTAGACGTTGATTACGCACTGACGTTTATTACAAGCAAACAGTGGGCGCAGCCACTGTACGTGTATCTATATGTTATATGTAGATACCTACATAACATATGTAACAGATACAATACAATAATAATCAAAACAGCATAAGGCAATCCATTGTTGGACGTAGGCATCTCCCAATTTACCTACATCGCCGCAACACGCGGTTCAGCGCCTTCCGGATCCAGTTCCTTGCGGCGACCTTTTCCAGGTCCATCTGGCGGGGATTCATTCTACCGTTTGCCGAGGTGCGGTTTCTACTCCAGAACTCGTTTGCTCCATCAGCCATCGGTTTTTCGACAGAAGTGGTCAGTCCATACCACTTTAACGTGCTTTTTGATGGATTACCGTTATCTGATGGATAACCTCAAAGTCCTCGAGCTTATCCTTCAAAGACGTTGTGTAACGTCCCTCCTAGTCCAGCGTCTTGTCTTGCCCCGTCTCACCCCTCTACGCAGCTCTATGGAGTAGGTCTTTTGGTATTGGAGTTAGACTGTCATGGTAGCGGTCGTACAAGCATCTTAACTCCTGGATTTAGTATAGCCAATCAATGGATAAGGTATGGATGTGGTTTACGGTGTAACGTTACAATATTCCGGGAGGGGAAAAATGTAAAGTCTAGGAGATAACTATCACCAGAACTGGAGGAGTCCCGGCTTAAGAGAAAAAGAAGGTAAAGGTAAAATTAATTTAATACAAGTTAAAAATATAAATATAACACCAGGGAAACCGGGGGTAAATGAAGGTCTTGAAGGTTTCCTTAAAAGAGCAGGTTATCAGCACACGTCGCTAAGAAGGGACCTCGAGTACATTACACATTACAAATTACAAAAGGTAAACAAACATTAAGAGAACATAAAACTTTCGAAATATAAAGGCCTAGGAATGCTACAGATAATGGCCATGCAAATAATTTGAGAGAATGAATAATAAAAGATTTAACGTAAGTAAACATACATTACAACGGTAATTAGCCTTTTCGAACTTTCCAGCGAGGCGGTATGTGTCTCGACTCGACAACTCGTAGGTATATATGGCTCAGAAGTGATGGGTCTGTAGTTCCTTAGCAAGGTTTAATCACTTTTTGAAGAACAGAGCCACTGCACTCCCGCCCCACGCTTTTTATCTTTGTCCCTACTGGAGGATGGAATTAAATAAGCTCGCCAGTTCTCTAAAAACCGGTGTACCGCCTGCTGTAAGGAGCTCGGTCGTTATTACATCCTCTCAAGGGGATTTAATGTTTCAAGTTGCTCAAAAGCCGCCTTGACCTAGCCCTAGTCGACATCAGGGCATCAACACTGGATCCCGTGGGCTTTTTGTTCGTGTTGCAAATAGGTAAAAACTGTTAGATTTCCTTGAGACTCTCGAACCTTGAGGTCACGACATTGCCACCCGCTGTTTTCAGTTTCGTCAGACGAGGTATTCCCAGCTGTTAAATACATTAGTGCCTCTGTTCTACCGATCGTAGTCTTGACGATGCAAATATTGCGTCTATGACGTCGTCCCAGCCTGCATATTCTGAGGTTTGACTGTTCGAGTCCTTCTGGTCTGACGAAGATGGCATTTTACGTCTAATTTTCAGATTCGAGCTCCTGTTATTACTTTTTCCGGACAAAAACCTTCGAGGCACTTGTTGAAGCGTTTTGACCACTGTATCATGAACGTTGTCAGTGATTTCCAGCAGATAGACGAAAAACGATTTGAAGTTCCATGTGACCTTTTCGGGGCTTCGCCAAGTCCATTTTCTGTGAGGCTTTTTCTAAAAGAAAAAGTTCTTTAAGACTTAAGAAAATTTATAAGCATATGGCCCCGGTCCTTTGCCCCATGGTATGGCGACCGATTATTGTTTCGCCGCGTTCTGGTAGGTACTTTGGCGTTGAAGTCCCTGATAATATCGTTGTAGTGAGCCTTAGCAGTACCGTGCAATGCTTTCACTATATCCTCGTACACCGTTACACTGCCCCAACTACCTCGTCAGTGCTTCTCGAGGTCTTACATACACTTTACACCTGCAGAGAGGTACTTGTAGCTTCAATTCAGCTTCGCAAGCCGACACAATACTGACTTCCACAACGCTGCTAACAAGGTCCATTTTTTACCATAAAACTTCCTAACAACCAAGAACAGCGGAAGTGCCGGGAATTGCGGACCGTTTTCTGATGGCCTTGTTCATATCGGGAGGGTGTTTGGTCTTACTATACCACGCTAGCCAGACGAGTTGGTACGGGGTTTTGCTTCGAATTTTCCTTCTCTTCACCATGATCTCGTCCGCTAATTAGCAGATGCACCACCCGCAGGCGAGGCTGGCATGGGAGCCGAAGATATAGGTAGGGCACCATTCGCATCCTATATCCAACTCCAACTCGATTTATTTCAGACCGTATCCTGTGCTTTTCTAACAACAATATAATAAGTGTCTCATGAACGTGCCATGTATGTATGTTTGAGAGCGCTGTTTTCTGTGAGGCTATGTCCATCAGTGGCCGTTTGATGAACGAAATAATGATGATGATAAAATTAAAAACATATGAGGGAGGGGCGGCATTTTCTACTTCTGGCCGCGCCTTCAAAAAAATCAAGATCCGTGGCCGTTGCTATACCGATGAGAGCACTTTGCATGGAAAATCTCGATCGTAATGGCTGATCTCGACCGGGATCTGAACGGCATGTCTCAACGAGGTTCTGAAACCTGGTCGATTTTAATGCACCCAAAACACAGTCGAGTGCGTTTACCGCTAAAAAATACGCTTTCCTATCTCTACCCTCAGTGACCTTTCCTACCTCAGTGCCGGATTTATATCTTTTATGAGTATAGGCCAATTTAATTCAGCCGCCTCGTGTACCTTACTAATATAATAATTTTCCATTTATTTTCTTTTTTTTTATCGCGGGGTATGCTTTTACGCACCGTCATCCCTGCTGCGAGAGGACAGCAGGGATGGAGTGTCGGCCCGGAGACGGACCGTCCTACCCACTAAATCACAGCGGTGTTTCGCCTCGCCTTGAACCGGGCTGTAGGGTAGGCCAGAGGGAAAGTCACTGCAACTCAGCAGGGGGTGGCCCCCCGGAGCTCCCCAAGGAGCTGGGGACATAAACCCGCATCGTACTGCTCTCGAGCACCCGTCTGGAAGCAAAGGAGGTAGGAACGGGCGTTCATTAAATTGTCATCCCTCCGAAACACGGAGTGGAGTACCCATCGCCATGTGACTGTCGTTCGGCGGGATCCCCCGACCCTGTGCCCACAGTCAGAGGCTATTCGGGGGCAAGCTTGAATTCTTAACGATGCCCCCGAGCAGTACCTATGGCAGGGCGGGATCGACTATTCAGAGCGCTACCGAAACCGCAGTGCCTCTCGTTTGGCTGAAATCACATTGCGAGCGAATCAGGCGACGGCAGGCCAACACTGTTGGCTACCAGTCGGCAGCGAGAAATCACCACCAACGATGTTACACGGTGCATCCACATCAGCATCTTCATTTCCATGGCACGCAGCTCCTGCTTGTGTATAACATTGGCCAAGTCTCACTGCCACGTAAAAGGACATGTCTAATGATTGTTGTAATATGGCGAGATAACACTGTAAAAACCGTAACAAAGCGGTCTGGTCCACGCCTACTCCTGTGCTAGGGAAGTGGTTTGTAAATGCAAAGACCGATATGAATTATACGAAATTTTATTATATAGGTTTATCGCGTGTAGTTACGTTGCACAGAACTTTAATATTCGGATCACCAACGCGACTGCTAATTCAATGCAGGTTGCGCCGGTATATGATAAAAGATTAGCCGCGTTATTTTTTCTATGTTGCATCGCCGATCTACATTGTTTTTAATTATTAGTTGTCGACGCTCCCCCCGCTTCCCTTAATTCCATTTCTCTTTCGCACCTACCTTGTCTCGCATAAAAGAGGAGCGAGACAGCTGTATTGCCGTAACCACACGGGCAGCGGCCACGATTGAGGGATGGCAGTCTGTTCCTACAACACCGCGCGCGCGCCCGCATCAAACCTTTCGCAATAATCCCGCACCAACTATCGCAATAATTGTATTTTCCATGGATAAATAGTGTTTTCGTGCAAGGAAACCAGGAATTCAAGTCCAGGGACGCCCCCGGAAGCCTCCACCTCAGCATCTCGCAGCAAGTAGCAAGGTAGTGTGCCTACTCCTGTTTTTCCATTATTTTTCCCGTCGACAATCGCGTGTAAATTTCATTTTAGTCTTTCCCCGCATGTACAGTCCATTTTGAATTTATTTATCTCGCCCGCTCAACCATTTTCTGGTCCTTCGAGCCGGATTTTGATCCACCCGCTTTAGTAGTTTGCTAATAGAAACGCAATAGGTTTTTTATTCCACGATGGAATAAACGCATAGGTATAGGTTATAGCTTTTTATTCCACCATGGAATAAACGCATAGGTATAGGTTATAGTTTTTTTATTCCACCACGGAATAAACGCATAGATTAGGTAATAGTTTTTATTCTATAGGGACTAAACGCATATATAATAGTTTCATTCCATTAGGGTATAAACGAAATAAAAAAAAATTATAAACTACCCCGTTAGGGATACAGCGTGAAGATAGTTAGTTAGTTAGTATAAACGCATACTTACCTACTGTTTTTCGCATAGGTAGGTACTAAATAGTTGCTAATTTCGACTGCACCGCATAGTAACAGGTAGACCAGGCGAGCAGGTACCTGGGCCCGCGCGCGCAAGTAGGTACCTACGCTCGTTCGCGTCGCGTCTCGCTGCTTACCACCGCTGCCATTTTGATGCTCTCATACCGTGCGGACGTGTGCGCGTTGTGCTCCCTGCTCTTGTGTAGTGTTGCCGGCGCGTTGTTGTCGCGATTGAGTGCGGTTGCCGTTCGGAATCGGCCCCTCTCGTTTCCTCTTAGGGCTTCACCCGTAAGAGGCAGCGGCCATATTAGTTTTTAGAGTGAGACAGTGACTCTTCTGACATTTGTGCAGTGCGTAAGATCGGC
Organism: Thumatha senex; assembly: GCA_948477245.1. Taxonomy (NCBI): domain Eukaryota; kingdom Metazoa; phylum Arthropoda; class Insecta; order Lepidoptera; family Erebidae; genus Thumatha; species Thumatha senex. The sequence continues at coordinate 15,551,521 of OX419735.1, forward strand.
CGCTCTCGTTTTCTCTTGGGGCAAGGCCCATAGGAGACCGCGGCCATCTTTAATATCGAGTGAGATAGTGAATATTACGAAAGTGACGTTTAGTTTTTAAGTAAACTGACAGCTAATCATTAGTTCGCGATAGTGACGCTTGGTGCGGTACTGAGTACTTTTCGGTAGTGCGACAGTGACACTTAGCCACCTATAGTGCAAATTTGACAACTAGTGAAGTTGACAAGTTTTTGGTGATTTATTTTTTGCGGTAGAGGGCGCTGGTACGCCTGTACCTGCCACAGGACTTGCGCCTGACAGTGGCTCACGCGCTGGGTGAGTTTTGAAAATATTCACTTCCGCCGCCGTGTGTTCGTGTATTCATGTATATATAGGTGAATCTTGAACTATATGGCGTCGGTGCCTATGCACCTGACGAACAATAAACTTGACTTTATATCGTGACGTTTCTGCCATCGGCTTGTGTCAGTGTGTTGTCTTAAGATACTTTTAAGGGAATTAGGTTACAAATATTAAAAATTCCTGGACTTGGCCCCCCCATGGGGGTTCGTGTATTGAAGGAAGTGTTCGTGTTTTAAGGAACTAGTAACGGTTCGTGTATTGCACGGAAGCGTTCGCGTATCAGTGTCTGCTCAACGGTTCGTGCATTAGTGTGGACTTTGGTGTTTGTACACGTGCAGTCACAAGCGCGTGACCATGAGTCGAGAAGAGGACGAGGAGTACCGCCGCCTACTTGAGGAGCAGATGCTCGCCAAGGAGCAGGAGATGCGGGCTCTGGAGGAACTGGGTATGGAGGCAGGCTTTAGGCCCCGTTCGTCATTGATGCGTACTCCCCCGAGCATGTTTAGCTCTCTGCTTGCTTCCCCCCCCCCCCCGAGAACAGCTGCCACCACCGGTGCAGGGCAAGCGCCCCCTGAGCTCTCCTCAGGAGGTGCAGGAGCCGGTGAGACGCCGGATACAGTTGGCGAGGAGAGAAGCAGTGCCACCTATGGCGGGTATTGTTGACACGCAGCACACAGCAGCGGCAACACCACCTCCCCCTCCCCCTCCTATTATTGTAGAAGGCATTGCAGAGGAAGAACTCTTATCTTCAGCGACTGCAGGAAAGCTGCAGCTGGAAGTAGCAGCCCAAACCAAGGGTATTATGGACGCCATACGATCAAAAACCAGCAAACTCAACAAAGACGAGCTGACAACCATCGGAGTGTGCACGGAGCGGATCGCATCGATCGTGGCGCACCTGGCGCTACGGCTCGCGGAGGCCGAAGGACGCAATGCAGTTCTCGAGGCGAAACTTGAAGCAAGCAGTCATGCGGTAGCCGAGCGAGTAGTAAGTGCTGGGCTGTCTGGACCCGATGTGACTAAGCCATCCTACGCTGGCATTCTGAAATTGGGGCGTTTTGAGGACGAGCAGAAGCGTATACCCCCACGCCCCGGACCTTCTGTGGCCATCTTTCCCGCTGAAGATCAGCGGGATAACCTGAAGACTACGCAGGACACCAAGCTGGTACTGAAGCAGGCTGTCAAGCCAGTAGAGTTAGGGGTCCAGATTGTGGGGATGAGGCCATATGGCAACGGGGGTCTAGTAGTACAGACGGGATCCGCGGCCGCAGCAGAAGCCCTCAAAAAAGCTATTCCTGTCTCCCTCAGGGCAGAAGAGCCCAAGGACCGAATGCCTCTCATCTCCTTTGTAGGAGTCGAAGCCGACCAGCAGTTCGAGGAAGTACTCAACAATTTATGGGAGCAAAATATCAGGGAAGGCGCGTGGACCAGAGAACGGCTAAGCAAGGAAATAAGGCCCCTATATAAAAGGAACCGACGTAACAATAGATGCTTGTGGGTGTGTCAGGCCTACCCTGAGTTACGTCAGGCCATGATAGGTCTCGGCAGGGTTTATGTTGGCTGGGATGTTGTAGAGGTCAACGATTTCCTGGGTGTTACCTGCTGCAGAAAGTGCCAACAATACGGGCACCCAGAGAAGTATTGTAAAGCGCAGGTGGCCACATGCGGCTTGTGCGGTGACGACGGGCACAAAAACAAAGAATGCCAGACTGAGCGAAGATGTTGTGCCACTTGCAAGAAGTTTGGTCGAAAGAGTGCGGCGGATCATCGCACCAATGCCCGCGAATGCCCAGCGAGGAAGCATGCCGAGGAGCTAGAGATGCAGAGGATACACTATGGCTAGCTTGCAATGTGGGGACGAATTAAGGGTAGGCCAGATCAATCTCCAGGGCGCTAAGGATGCCACCGCTGAGCTACCCATCCTGGCAAGGGAGTATAAATTACAACTGATTCTGGTGCAGGAGCCGTACGTGGATGACATGCGGGTCAGAATAGCAAGGCAGGTATCTACCTTGGATGCAGTGACTTACCAATAGTAATAATGTCTCATCTTTCTACCACGCACTGCCTTGTGGCAACCATAGCGACCAGGGGCAAGAAAACTATAATCGGAGACCTCAATGCCCACTCCCCACTGTGGCACTCCCTCCCACGTTGGTCGAGGTGCAGAAGTGAATAGGCGACGAGAAGAAGTGGAGGAATTTATATCCTGCCACCGACTTAGGGTGCATAATAGGGATGACCAACCGCCCACCTTCTCTACCGTCAACGGCGAGTCATAAATTGACGTTACTCTTTCCACAAGAGGTGTCGGCGTGGAAGAGTGGAGCGTACACCCGGAGGCGAGTACGAGCGACCATCGCCTGATCACGTTCCTCGTGAAAAACTCAGGAGTCAGATCTGGTGCTGCCGCGGGGCGGACGGAGGCGCTGAAGAGGTTTCGGGAGCGCGGTGCGAATTGGGAACTTTTCCAAACGGAGGTAAGGGATAGGGTGGGGCAGATAAGATGGTCCGGTGGGGCCAATGTTGTCTGCAACTCTCTGTCTGACGTCATCAGCCGTGCTGCGGAGAGGGCGCTAGGTGAGAGGGCGCTAGGTGAGGAGGCGAGTGGGGGCCGAATCAGGGGGCACGAATGGTGGACCCCTGCGCTTGATGCTGCGCGAAAGAAGTTTAACAGAGCACGAAGGACGTGGCAGAGTCTCAGGGGGCGCACATTGCCAGAGGCTACTCTGGAATCGGCTAGGGAGGCGTTTAGGTTGGGGAGAAGTCAATACCGAAACCTCATGGAGCGAACGCAGCTAGACTTTGCCAAAAGTCTCGCTGAGTCAGGGAATCAGGATCCATGGGGCCTCGCGTATAGATCGGTCAGCGGGAGGAGACGTGTACCACCGAACGTATTTTACGGTGTCAAGTTCGCAGAGGAGTATCCGGGGAGCGCGAAGGCGGCCATGTCTCATCTGGTACACTCATTATGTCCTGACGGTGACGTCAATAACGATACAGATTACCACAGACAGATTAGGCTAATGGCCGCCTGCGCGCCCTCGGGTGGGGTCGCGCCTGCGCCAGCACTGTCCAGTCGGGATGTGTGGGGTATAGTCAAGGAACTGCCTAACACTGCGCCGGGAATTGATGGAATCACCGCCCGCATGGTCAAACATGCGTGGCGCGCAGCTGGCTCCGAGCTAACGCGTGTTTTTGGAATCTGCGTTGAGGAAGGCATCTTTCCGAATGCGTGGAAGGACGGACGGCTCGTTGTTCTCCCTAAGGGGAATGGCAAGCCATTATCTGATCCTAAAGCGTATCGCCCCATCACGCTACTCTCCGTTCTGCGCAAAATCTTGGAGCGGGTAATCCTAAAATGTGCTACGGGTATTGCGTGTGGTGTTTCCGAAAGTCAACATGGGTTCACCCCGGGTCGTTCTACGGTGACGGCACTCAGGTCCCTTCAGGACGTAGTAGGCACCAGCCAGGCCAAGTACGTGCAGGCAGTTTTCTTGGACATCTCGGGCGCCTTCGACAACACGTGGTGGCCGATGATACTATTAAAAGGAGCCATTATAAGGAGTGGAGGCTTCTGCCTCCCTCACTTTGAAGACTATCAAGGAATGGGGTGAGAGGAATCGCCTCGGGTTCTCCCCTTCAAAGTCATTTTCCATGACTCTGAAGGGCAGAATGCCGGGTCGTCCGCCTACTATAAGACTCAATGGGATCTCAGTCAAAAACGTGCAGTCGACCAAAGTCCTGGGTGTGGTGGTCGATGCAGGCCAGAGTTTTGGGGAGCATGTCTCGTCCATGGGGGAGCGGGCAGCTAGGGCCTTTGGTAGGATGGCACGCGTCTCCACCGCATCCTGTTGGCTTCGGTATAGGGCTCTGAAGCTACTCTACCGGGGCACGTACGAGGCAATTGTCACGTACGCCGCGGGATGTTGGTGGTGGCGCGTGTCCGTGTACGTCGTCCGCGGCGCGTTGTTGAGGACGCAGAGACAGGCCTTGATCCTTCTGACCAAGGCCTACAGATCGATCAGCACTCCGGCCCTGCCCGTGCTTGCTGGTGTGCTGCCGCAGGCCACCTGGCGGTGGCCCGTGCAGGCAGATTAGATGATAGTCGGAACCTTGCTCGGGACGAGTTCAAAGCGGAAAGGAAACGAATTTCGGAGGAGACTGTTGTCCATTGGCAACAGAGATGGGAAGTGGAGGAAAAGGGCAGGGACCTCTATCAGTTCTTTCCGGATGTGTTGGCTCGCCTCAACGCGACGTGGGTGGAGCCTGACTACAAAGTCTCACAAATCTTGACTGGACACGGAGCCTTTAGAAAGAAGCTGCACAATATGAAATTGGTCAGCACGCCACTGTGCTATTACGATCTGGGGATAGAAGAAACTCGTGACCACGTTCTTTGGAGCTGTCCTCTCTACAGTAGCGATAGAGAACAGATGCTGACGGGAATCGTTCGGGAGGGGGAGGGACCGATTTATCACCGTGACCTTGTCTCCTCGGAGGCCAACTTCCGGCTGCTGCGCGCATTCTCGTGCAGATGGCACGAACAGAGGAACGAGCTTGAAACACAGGAACGACGGGAAGATCAGTAGCGGAACCTGTCGAGCGACGAAGCCGTTCCTGTGACGTCTGCCGCAAATGCGGCCTGCCGCTACTTAGCCGCCCCTGAATGGGGAGAGGGCCAGGGACAATTTGTAGGGAGTCAAGAAATTACGCGCCGGAAAGAGCACACGCAAGTACGGCGCGCATCTCCCATACGTTTCGGTCTTAATAGCCGCGAGGCTGGAAAGACCATGGGTTGGTTGGAGGGTGTAGGTAGCTATAGTTGTTTTGTTTTAACAATGCCTCCGAAAGAGATTCCGGAGTTAAAACTATTACACGCTAAGAAGGATAGTCTTTTTAAGCGTACGCAATTAATTTGTGATTATTCATCGAGGATCGCAGATGAATCAATAAAAGAATTGTTTTTATAAAAATATCCATCACGCCTTATCCCCGCAGGGGTGGCAGAGGCATATTATATGCCCACTTTTCACCGTATGGATTCCTGTCCCACGTAATAGGTGGTGAGCCCATTGCCGTGTTGAAATAGACAGACGCAGGTTGTGGCTACCTGCTGTTGATATTTTTTAAGCCGCCTATAAGGCCTATAATTGTTTTAATCCTCGATCGAAACCGTAGATACTTTGCGCTTAGATTTCGAAAATGTTCTCGAGAAAATTAACTTGCTTAAATTAAAATTTAATCCCGATTTCTTATTAAGTTATGACGCCATGTCATCTTTCGAAGATTTAATTTTTCGCATAAAACGTGTCGCTAAGTCATTGCAAGCGCCCGTGCCCGTAGTAGTCACCGATTCGAAACCCGGGCCAGCCGGTTTTGATTTACTAAAATGGGACCGACCTAAATTACCGCCCATACAAATACCCGAATTTGATGGCGATATTAAAAATTGACCTTTGTTTTTCGCTAGTTTCGAAAATACGATCCATAATAATAATTCGTTATCGGATTACGAAAAATTACATTACTTAGTTAGTAAACTAACCGGGAAAGCAAAAACCGCTTACCGTATAACCGTAATACCGTATAACGCTTTGCACCGAAAATTATAGTTTGATTTTGAATACTTTGAAGGTCAAATACGAAGACAAACGCTTAGTAACAACCGCTTATTTGGATCAAATATTTAATTTGAAAAATAGCTCATCGTGTAATGATCACGACTTAGAAAGATTCTTAGATATTTTTGCCCCAGCTGTTCGCGCCCTTAAGAATGTCAATGTCAATTACCTCTGCGACTTTTTGTTTTGGTATATCGGTTTAAAGAAATTAGATTCCGAAACCGTTCGCTTATTTGAAATGGATAGACGTGGCCATCAAATACCTAAGTTCGACGATTTAGAAACTTTCGTTCGTCAACATATTCGAATTTTGCAACGAACTTCGTTAAACCACGCAGTAGCGAGAAATAGTCCGACTAATCCTAGTAGTAGTAATAGTAGTAAGCCCACGAAGTCCACGCACTCTTTTGTTAATTTTGAACCCACAACTTCGCAATCGCAAGTGTTGCATTCGAAAAATTGTTCTTTGTGTCAAGGTCACCATGACCAACTTTATAAATGTTCGGAGTTCAATGAGATTCGCTAGTCGTCGATAAGGTTACCGAACTTTTACCGACTGTCGCAGTCAATACCTCATTATTGACTAATTTTAGAGATTTGCCTTTGGCCGATGATACTTACGCCGTTCCAGGAGATATTGATTTGTTAGTTGGCGCTTCGATTTTCCCGCACCTCCTGTTGCAGCGTAAGGTTCAAGGTCACGCATCGCACCCCGCGCCGTTCGCCTTAGAGACGGTTCTTGGGTTTATTATTGTTGGTTCCGCACCCGCTTGTTTTGATTGTAACTCGACAGGGTCATATTGTTGCGCCGTCGAGCCGCTGGACTCCGCTGTCCGTAAATTCTGTGAGTTAGAAGAGGTGAACATCCCTCCTATTGTCAGCCCGGATGATAAACTTTGTGAAGAGTTTTATAGTCGCACGACTACTCGCGATAGTGATGGTCTTTATGCTGTCGCACTCCCCTTTATGGGCGATGTTAATTCGCTTGGAGATTCGTTTCAGTCAGCCGAAAAACGCTTATGTTTAGAACGGAAAATGCAGACATCTCCAAAGTTGAAGGAGGTTTACGATAGCGTAATAATAGAATATTTGGATAAAGGTTTTATTTCACCCGCGCCTCCCGAAACCGAAGAGACGAAGCACGCTCCTTCGTATACCATACGGCACCATGGAGTTGTCCGCAAGGATAAACTAACCACCAAGTTGCGCTTTGTTTTAGATGGCAGCGCCAAAACTAGTTCGAATGTTTCGGTAAACGATATTTTGCACAGTGGTCAAAATCTCCAAGGTAATTTGTTCGAAATCATAGTTAACTTTCGCTTATTCGCTGTCGCGCTTTCAGCCGACATTAGACAAATGTTTCTTTGTATTGGTGTTCACGAATCAGATCGCCGATTTCAACGCATTTTGTATAGATTTTCGCCGCAGGAACCTTTACAGGTTTACGAATTTAATCGCGTTTGTTTGGAACTTAAATCCAGTCCCTTCCACGCTCTTCGCACTGTCAAGCAGCTCGCCGCCGATGAGGGCGACAGTTACCCGAAGGCTAAGGAGACTGTAGAAACTGGTCTGTACATGGACGACTATATTTATTCTGTGCAGACCGAAGATCAAGCTGTCGCAACTGCGACTGAAGTAATTGATCTCATGAAGGCTGGTCATTTTGATCTCGTAAAATGGACTAGTAATTCGCAAACGGTCTTGGATTCGATTCCACCGTCGCATCACTTGTCGACTGTCAAGGAGTTTGATAGTAATGATACGCACAAGGTTCTCGGTTTGCGTTGGTGACCTTCGTCCGACATGTTTAGTTTGAAGGTTTGTCCTACACCGTCAACCTGCACTAAGCGCACCATATTGTCCTGTGTCGCATGCATATGGGATGTGATGGGATTTGTAGCACCTGTCGTCTTGTACGCAAAGCTTCTCATAAAAGAACTTTGGCTGTCCAACTGTGACAATTTAATGATGTGATCAGGAGTGACCACATCATTAAATTGTGGGACCGCTTTAGAGCCGAGCTTTTTTTGAAAATTAGAATACCGCGCCATGTTGGCATCTCCGATGATAGTATTGTAACTGTTTTAGGTTTCGCTGACGCTAGTGAGAAAGCGTATGGGGGTGTTGTGTACTTCCACGTTCGTAACGGTGATGACATTTCATTTCACCTTATCAGCGCTAAATCTAAAATAACCCCAAGTACGGTAGTCTCTCTCGCTCGTCTCGAGCTGTGCGCTATATAGGTTCTAGCCCAGCTCATTAGTTCGATTGCTAGTAGTTGTCGCAACCGCATTAATATAGATAGGATTTTCGCATTCTCGGACTCGACCGTCGCTTTGTGTTGGGCACATTCTTCACCCCATCGTTGGGATACATTTGTCGCAAATAGGGTGGCCAAAATTCAGTCGGAATTGGCGCCGCAAAACTTTTATCACGTCTCAGGTACGGACAACCCTGCCGATTGTTTGTCTCGTGGGTTAACACCTGCACAGATTTTGGATCATCCGTTGTGGTTCCATGGCTCTTCCTGGTGCCAAGCCCCACCTGATGAATGGCCTGTTAGCCCTTTAACCCCGCTACTGTGTCCACGCCGCCAGAGGAAAAGAAAGCCTCTTAGGTTGCTACCGCGCCGCTCGAAAAGTCGCCTATCTTAGAGTTGGCTAGCCGTGTTTCGTCGTGGTCGTTTATTTTACGTAGTGTTGTTTTTATTTGTCGATTTTTGAAAATCCTTCCTCGTCGCGAGCATGTTACCGCCTATGACTTAAACAAGGCTAAGTTAATCGTGCTTCGTGAACTTCAGAGATTTTATTTGTCGTCTGAAATTAGAAATTGGGAATTGAATAAGCCTTGTAGTCGCGCTTTTCAGCATTTGAAACCTTTTTTGAAGGATGGTCTCATTCGAGTTGGTGGTCGTTTGAGCCAGTCCGCATTAGAGTACGATCAAATGCATCCTATAGTTCTCCCGGATCATATCGTTAATCTTTTAGTTGAATATAATAATAATAAAATAAAATAATAATAATAATAAAATTTCTTTATTCTCCCAGACATTGTTATAAATCTTACTTTCTAAGCAGTGTATAAGTTAATACATAGTATACAAATAAATTAAAATCTAATAATTAGGGGACTGGTGCCTAAACTAGATACAATAGTATCTGTATTTATAGGTCACCAGGTTTTTTACGTCAGGCGATTTTCACAAACAGGCTTACAAAGAGTGAGAACTAAATACCTAGAAATAAGAACTAATAAAATAAATATAAGAAAAATAATTAGTACACCATACTAACAACATTTAGATAAATATATTATTTAACATTGAACCCGTAGTAGATTCTCAGTAGTATCATAATTTTGCTGTAGTAACCAATCGGTAAGCACCTTTTTGCAATTATATTTTGCCAATGAATATATGCTTAAATGTTTATTAGCTATGTTATAAAACCTTGGTCCCAGGACGTAGCATTGGCGGCCCGCGAGCATTGTTCTATGTACCACCACCCGACATACCGCAGTCTTCCTGCGAACTGTTGACATAGCCGAGTTGAGTGCGTAGGATTGCCCTGAACACAAACAGTTGACGTACCGTAAGAACTTTGTACTCAGTTGTCATGTTTTAATTATTTTATAACAATAATGGGCGATGAGATTGAATTACTATGTCCCTAAACGGTGCCAATTGCAATAATAAATCAATATGAAAGTTACAACTGTTTTATTTTGGCGAGGAACCAAAAATAATAATAGATCTCTAATTATGGAGACATGAACTAACAAACAAACTAACAAACACAATATACAACTCGTATCAGGCGCCAGGAGGATAAGTCCTACCAACTTTATGCACACGGATATCAGCGATGGAGATTGAGCCTTTAATCATAAGAGCAGGAACCAAAAATAATAGAATACATCTCTAGAAGAAAGTTTCTATATTTTTATAGGCGAATTGATTGAATATACATTATAATCATTATCCCTATTGGTATAATTTATTCTAGTGTTTTAGTAAGCTAAAGATTAACTATTCTCAGGGTTGAGGCGTGAAGTTTAGAATACCCAGCATAATGCCAGCTTATAAGTCAAAATATATATCGTAACATGATTCAAAACATGAGCCAAATCATTAAGTCGTTACTTGGGCCTAATCATGAGTCTTTGGGCCTGTTTATTGAGTCGTGCATCATTATTAGATTAATCTACACAAAAACAATTTGAAATAAGTACCTGGAGGCGTGGTTACATTACCATGGGATTCGGAATCACTTATGCAGACCGCGACAGGTGTCGTCTCCACTAGAATGGCGAGCCCGCAACCACATGGTCAGCATTTACGGCAAACTTCATCCAAAAATGAAGTTAATATATAAAAAAAAAGTGGTTGAAGGCCTTATAGGCGGCTTAAAAAATTTCAACAGCAGGTAGCCACAGCCTGCGTCTGTCTATTTCAACACGGCAATGGGCTCACCACCTATTACGTGGGACAGGAATCCACACGGTGAAAAGTGGGCATATAATATGCCTCTGCCACCCCTTCGGGGATAAGGCGTGATGGATATTTATTTTATTTATTTTTTTTAAAAAGTGCCTTTTCAGCTGCAAAGAAAAGAAATTAGTTCCATTAGATTTGGAAGATATTTATTTTATTTATTTTTTTTAAAAAGTGCCTTTTCAGCTGCAAAGAAAAGAAATTAGTTCCATTAGATTTGGAAGACAATTGGAGATTTGTTCGTGACTTGAACACAAAGAGAACTTACCACTTTTTTATGGAGAATACTAATTAATCTTGAAGAGCAGGCAAATATTCCATTAACACCTCTTCAAGCCTCGCAAACTTCGTAATCAGCTGTAAACAACGCATAATTTTTCGTCAGAATATCACCTTGTCATCGAGGTTATGAACGTGTTTCCAAAAATCCAAAGATCTTACCACTTTCTTTTTCAAACAACCAAGCTCCAATAAAGAAACAGAAACAATTCCAATAAAAGAAAACCAAAATCCCAAAAACAAAATTCGGTAACAAGAATAAATAACCAACTTACCATAAGTACAGTTCCAACAAGAATCTATAACACAAACCAGAACAATCACATTCCATGAGTTCAGAAAAACATCCGACTCTACCAACACTAAACTATATACGAAAGTACGGTTGAGCACCATAGCCACCGACTCTATCATCCAACTCTCCACAAATAAGAATATCAAAATTGATACGACAAAAAACTTAAAGTCAAAGCATTGACTTAACCTAAGTACTAAAGAATAACAAATCCAACTAAGTTCTCAAACCAGGAGTTAAGTTAAGCTATTTAGCCACTGACTCTTTCATCCAATCTTATCCTTATATATACTGAAGATGCGGTTGAGCTCTATCGCCACCGACTTCTTACACTTACATTCCCATATAAAACCAAAATATTAGCAAAACTGTGTCGTGACTTGTAATAATTACAAAGTCAAACAGCAACTGTACAAAGTGTCGTGACAAACGAACAACTTCAATATCAAACAGCATCACCAACGTGGCTGTGACAAATAAAGACACAAAGTCAAACAGTAACTGCACATAGTACTGTGACGAACAAATTATTCCAACAAAAAACACTGTGGAAAAATACACCAAGCAGATGTGATCGGCTCAACACCACCGAACTCCCGAGCACAAACGCCGTAACAAAACCAAACAGATGTGATCGGCTCAACACTACCGAACTTCCGAACACAAATGTTGTAACAAAACCAAGCAGATGTGATCGGCTCAACACCACCGAACTTCCGAACACAAATGCTGTAACAAAACCAAACAGATGTGATCGGCCCAACACCACCGAACTTCCGAACACAAATGTTGTAACAAACCCAAACAGATGTGATCGGCCCAACACCACCGAACTTCCGAACACAAATGCTGTATAAAGATGCGATCCTATAGTCAAAAGAAACAGATATCAACATCAAAAGGTATTTCAAAAGTCATATCCGGGTACTTGGAATTACTTAACAAACAAACAAATTATTCTTAAGGATTCACCATCCTAATATAAGAATACAATATGTACAAAGTAAAATTTAGGAGTAATAACCTAAACATACAAACAAAACTAGGAAAAGTTCCTACAAAACAGAACAATATCATTCCATAATATAAGTGCAATAATAATGTTTTGTTAACCAATAAAGGTTCCAACAAACAAACAAAAAGATAAGATCTTTCGATGTGTATGACAGTTATTTGTGTGAAAAAGTTAATGTTATTTTTAAAAGGTAAATTTGGATAATTCCAAAAAGTAAATTGATAAATTTTTAATCAATATGTTATATCCTAAGTTCTATTTTTTTAAAGATTCAGAACTTGATTCAAATAAAAAGTTGTGAAGTAACCTAACACACATCTCTTTCAAATGGTCATTCCCTCTCATACGTCGTACTAACAAAGACCAATTTCTCCCAAACTATTACCAGAACCAAGACCAAAGTCCGTAATTTCCAAAACAAAATAATTTAATATTTAATTATATATTTATCATGGTAGCGACCTGTGGATCCTTTATTCAGGTCCTCCAGAAGGTAAACATTAGGTGAAACTTTAGAAACTACTTTACACTTAACGAACTTAGGTGCAAGTTTAGCAGAAAAATATGCTGGAGCATTAGACTGCACAAAGCTTCTTCTCCACACAATATCATCAACACCAAAAGAAATGATTCGCCTCCCTACATTATAATAACTAGCATTTCGCTTATACGCTTTCAACAAACAAGATTGTACTTTAACAAAGATTTCACTAAGTGAATTGAGCGAAGTTGCAAAAGAACTTCTATCTCCTACCTCTAGTTGATCTAAATTATCAATAGAGGTACTAACACGGTGCAAAGATGCATCAAAAATAAGTTCTCTACCGAACATTAAAAAGTTAGGAGTAAAATCTGTCGCAAGATTCACACTATTATTCAAAGCTAGTTGAACATGAGGTAAAAACTTCGACCACGTTCTATGATCATCTCTGACAAAACATGCTATACATGTCTCAACGGTTGTATTATATCTTTCAACTGGATTATTTTGAGGAGTATACAGGGAATTATAAAATATTTTATTTATATTATAACCCTTAAGAAACGTAACAAACGGTCTAGCAGTAAATTGGGTTCCATTATCACAAACAAATATTTTTGGAGTTCCATACTTAAGGAAAATCTCCTTCTCAAGAAGTTTACAAATTACATTAGTAGTAGCATTTATCATTGGGAATAACCAACAGAATTTAGTAAAAACATCTACAACAGAAAGTATATATCGATGACCAGAATAAGTTTTAGGAAGAGGTCCGACAATATCAATAGAAAGCATAAGCATAGGCTTATCAACTTTTTTAGGATTAACCATAATTCCATGGGGTGGGCTTGTAGAAGATTTGTAAGCTTTACATACATCACAAGAATTGATATATTTAACTACATCATTAAACATTCCTTTCCAAAAATGTTGTTGTTTTAATTTTTTATGGTTTTATGAATACCCAAATGTGCAGAATTAAGATCATCATGATTTGACTTAATTGTATCCATAATATGTTCCCTTGGAATAACTATTTTCCAATTAAGACGATTAAAAGGATCAAATTTATCCTTACAAAACCTATACAAGGTAATATTCTCTACTTTATAATTTTATATTTAGTAGGAAACTTCTGACAATTTATAAATATTCTTTTATACCATGGATCATCGATATCTTCGTCTGGAGATACGATATCCCTATTAGAGACAGAACTAATAGCGTTAATTTCAATTCGAGATAAGCAATCTGGAACTAAGTGCAAGGCGCTTTTTTTATATTTCACATCAAAAGTAAATTGAGAAATTCTAGCAGCCCATCGTGCTAATCGACCAGTAGGATTATTAAGTTTAAGTAGCCACGTCAAACTGGCGTGATCGGTAATAACAGTAAATTTCATACCCTCAATATAAGGTATAAAATGTTCAATTGAATCCAAAATGGATAACAACTCTCTTTCAGTAGTACTATAATTTCTTTCACATTTATTAAGAGATCTAGAATAATAAGCTACAGGATGTTGATCAGAATTTTCATCTTCCTGACTCAACACACTACCAATTCCCACAGAACTAGCATCACAATGAAGAAAAAATGGTTTCTCAAAATTAGGACAATGCAAAACAGGAGCAGAGACTAATACTAGTTTTAATTTTTCAAAAGCTTCTTCTGCCTCATCCTTCCAAACAAGAGGTTTCTTAGAGTTTTTACTTCCGCCTGTCAATTTAGTCAAAGATGAAGCAATATCAGCGAAATTATTAATAAATCTACGGTAATATGAACACAATCCAAGGAAACTTCTAAGCTGTTTCACTGATTCAGGACGGGGGAAATTCTTTATAGACTCTAATTTAACTGGATCTGTATGTAGACCATCTCTATCCACTATATAACCAAGATAGCGTAATCTATCCTTACAGAACTTACATTTCTTTAAATTAACCGTGAGACCGGAGTCTTTAAGAATCTTATAGATTTTATGCAAATACCTTATATGACTGTCAAAGTCAGAATTTACCAAAATTAGGTCATCTAAGTAACAAAACGCAACATTATCAAACTCAGGACCAAATAATGTGTCCACTAAACGTTGCAGCTCGGCAGGGGCGTTAGTTAAACCATATGGCATTCGAATAAAGTGAAATAATCCCCTACCAGGAACTACGAAAGCTGTCTTCTCTTTAGAAGATTCTTCCAAGGGTATCTGTAAAAATGCTTTAGAGAGATCTATAGTTGTAATGTATTTAGCATCTCGGAGATTATCCAAAATTCTAGAAGGGTAAGGCAAAGGACAAGAGTCTCTGACAGTAATTGAATTCAATCGTCTAGAATCCAAACACAATCTAGTACCACCATCCCTTTTATCAACGGCCAAAACTGGAGAGCACCAAGGAGATTTAGAAGGTTCTATAATATTTTCTCTCAACAAGACATCCACTTCATCATAAAGTTCCTTCTGCTTAGCAGGACTAAGAGGCCAATATCGTTGTTTAAAAGGTTCACCAGTAACATTAATTTTATGTTGGACTAAATTAGTTAGACCTAAGCCTTTCTTTTCATAAGAAATATTTTCAAAAAGAGTGATAATTTTATTAAGTTCCGATTTCTCAGAAGGAGAAAGTTCAGAAACAGAAGTGACAGCAGCAACCTGTGGCTCCTCCTGACATTTATAAGTTATATTCTTCCATAAGTCACCAGCAAGATCAAAAGTTAACCAAAAGTCAAATCCCAAAATAATTAAAGATTTAAATGAAGGTATTATTAAAAACTCAAAATATTTAGTAACATTATCACAAGTAATAGGTAACAGCATAGATCCAATAACCTCATGGTGTACCATCGGCTGTATTAGCAGAACTAACGATTGGTTCCATTTGAAAACCCAATTGCAAAAATATTAAGTGGCTATTAGAACCTAAGACACTAACAGTGGAACCACTGTCCAATAATCCAGAAAATGTTTTATTATTTATAAGAAATTCTAAGTAAGGTCTAGTATCTTTACTTTTAACAAACAAAATAGGAGCTAAATTTATGTTTCTAGAATAAACTTTTAAATAATTTAGCCAATGACTGCGTTCTCTTTCATTAGTTGCAGCATCAGGAGCATAACTAAATTTCTTTAACATCGAGTCACTATCAGTTCTAACACAAACTTGTGCTCGATGGGACCTAATCAGTTTTTGAACTGTTATCATTATTACTCCTCACTAAATTGCAAACGTCGCTAGTCTTGGAAGTAACACCTAATTTGTGACATCTAAAACAAATAATTCCAGGAATTTTTAAACAATTTTTAAAAGTATGACCAGAAGTCTTACATTTTAAACAAACTAAGTTTTTATTATTGTTGTCATTATTGACAGCATTAACCGCAGCAAATTTATGTAAGGGTTTCACAACCTTAGGGGAGGTGGGGGCTTTACGTTCAACACAGTCTTCGAATTCTCTGCTAAGTTTAAGAAAATTGTTAACAGAAGAGATCTGTTTACCATAAAGAAAAGGTTTGTATATGTTTAAAATGTTATGTTTAATAATTTTTATCAAAGTGTGGTCTGGAATAGGAACCGACAACTTACCAGCCATGTCCATTATATCAGTAATAAAATCTGGAAGAGATTCAGAATACCTTTGTTTTTTAGTACGAAGTTCATTTTCTAAAAGATGATCATATTCATCCTTATCAAAACGCTCCAACAAAGTAATCTTCAGATCCTGCCAAGAAGATATCTGAATGCGAACACTACGGAACCATTTGATCGCAGTACCCGACAAAAGATCAGTAAATGAACCTACTAGCAAATGTTCATTAAAATTCTTAAATAAAAAGTATTCCTCTGCCTGAGTTATAAATTCTCTAACACAAGATTTACCATCATAATTAATCCTACTACGCTTCAGGTCAGGCAATTTAGTCACCGAAGGTAAATGTTTTCTAATATTTTCATTAAGTGAGACGTTCAATGCATTACACGAAGGCAAACCCCTATATGAGCTATGAGTATCATTTATATTTTGAAGAAAAGGTTCAGAAACATCAGCAAGGCCGACTGTCTCACTGACAGTACACATGGTATCGTCAGGGATCCGCTCCTCCTTATAATCAGGCAAGGGTGGAAACTGCACGCTCTTGTCCATAGTTGACAAGTAAAAGATCAAAGAAATTCAAAAGCCAAAACAATCAACCGCAAAAATATCCAAAGGCAACCGAGACCGAATGGTAAGATGATAGTAATAGTTAGCAGTCAGCTATTAACATCCAAAAGCCAAAACAAACTCAAAGAAAGCACTGAAAACTCAATCAAATCAATCACCGCTATAGTCAAGCACAACCGGGCCTTGACGCTCAGATGATGATTGTCAAAAAGCAAATTATTATCATTCAAACAAGTTTCAAAAGCTTCGAACACTCCGTTGCAAAGTTACACAAGTGTGACTGGAAAGACCTCAGATGAATAATTTTAATTTTAATGGTTATGTTTTATTTATATTAATATCACCTATTATTAGGCTGTAAAGTAGTATGCTGTACAAATATTAAACCTTTAATGATGCATGGCTCGTACAAATAGTAAGGCTATATAAATAAGTTTGTCACAAAATGCATTATTATGCAAATACAAGTTATCATTCAAAACATTGATATGTTATTTATAACAATTCATTCATATTTTTATATCATAAAAGCAAACAATAGTTAACAAAGTCACATCAATATGTAGATACAACTAGTATACAAACTAATTACTCTGTATTATTAAAAGTTAGGTTATAGGTTATTTTCAAGAAATCACAATTACTTTAGTTTAAGATTACTCCAGTTTTAGACATATATATTCCAGTAGAACAGTATTTTTTCATTTGTTGAGAAAGTTTCAATAACCAAATAGTTTAAAATACTCTTAGCAAAATATACATATATATATTTCAGAGCAAAACATATATAATAATACATAAGATCACTATAAGATGCACGACTCACTCACCCTCTACTCACAATAAGCAAATGTATATTCAAATCAATCCTTCAAGTCCCTGTTCGGGCGCCAAATGTCATGTTTTAATTATTTTATAACAATAATGGGCGATGAGATTGAATTACTATGTCCCTAAACGGTGCCAATTGCAATAATAAATCAATATAAAAGTTACAACTGTTTTATTTTGGCGAGGAACCAAAAATAATAATAGATCTCTAATTATGGAGACATGAACTAACAAACAAACTAACAAACACAATATACAACTCGTATCAGGCGCCAGGAGGATAAGTCCTACCAACTTTATGCACACGGATATCAGCGATGGAGATTGAGCCTTTAATCATAAGAGCAGGAACCAAAAATAATAGAATACATCTCTAGAAGAAAGTTTCTATATTTTTATAGGCGAATTGATTGAATATACATTATAAACATTATCCCTATTGGTATAATTTATTCTAGTGTTTTATTAAGCTAAAGATTAACTATTCTCAGGGTTGAGGCGTGAAGTTTAGAATACCCAGCATAATGCCAGCTTATAAGTCAAAATATATATCGTAACATGATTCAAAACATGTGCCTTTTCAGCTGCAAAGAAAAGAAATTAGTTCCATTAGATTTGGAAGACAATTGGAGATTTGTTCGTGACTTGAACACAAAGAGAACTTACCACTTTTTATGGAGTATACTAATTAATCTTGAAGAGCAGGCAAATATTCCTTTAACGCCTCTTCAAGCCTCGCAAACTTCGTAATCAGCTGTAAACAACGCATAATTTTTCGTCAGAATATCACCTTGTCATCGAGGTTATGAACGTGTTTCCAAAAATCCAAAGATCTTACCGAAATACATAATCATCTCGATACATCCATTGATAAGAAGTCACAGGCGTGAACTTCCACATACAATTTATAACGATTACTTCATTTTAGTGAAGTTTAAAAAATATATTTACGACGACATATTTTTGTGTCGACAATAGAAAAGCGAATGTCGTTCCGTCACCACTGTCAAAAGACATTGACCAATTGACAGAACTTTTTTAATGCATTGGTTCCAAGAACAGGCTGAGACATTCAAAAACATTCTGCCTACCCAAACGTAAATTTTATAAATTCGATGACAAGTAGCGAGAAAGGGTCAACAATCTACTCTCCTCTCTCTCTAAATCTCAAGACTAACAAAGAAACTTCAATGTGACGTTTTACAACGTTACACAGTGTACAGTTGGGCAGTTGAATATCGAAAGGGTTTCCTATTTATCACCTTAATAACAGCCCTCTGTGCTCTTTCCAGACCCAGAAGGGTCGTTTTAGGTGCTCCGCCCCATGCCAGTATACCATATGATAGAATTGACTGTGCGAGGGCAAAGTATACAGTTTTCAACGTGGTGGCATTTGCCGAGTTCCGTAGTAACTTGAATACATAAATCAGTTTACGTGTGCGAGATTTAACAGACATAATTTGGTCTTTCCAAGAAAGCACTCCCAGATATATAATGATAGGTTTGCGTATAATTTTAGCACATGCGCAGTCGTAATTGTAACGGGTGGAGCAAGTATGTGCTGAAATGCATAGTGAATCTGATGATGGCAGAGCGCCTCTGCTGGCTGCAAAAGGTATGAAAAACGTCTTAGACAGGTTTAAGGTAAGAAGGTTATTTGAAAACCAGTTAGTCACTAGTTTCATAACCTCTTCAGACTTTGTCTGCACTTCTTGCCACGTCCTACCTTCTACTATTAGGGCCGTGTCATCTGCATAAGTAAATATGGAGCATCCGGAAAAGCAGAGCTGACATAGCTGGTTTATGTAAATCAGAAAGAGAGTAGGACCTAAGACACTACCTTGTGGGATTCCACAGCTGGATAGCTGGGCAGTCTCACTAGTGACACCATTAATAATTGTACATTGCGTCCGGGCATCTAAATAATCGCGAAAAATTTCATGTGATATTCCTCTAATGCCAATGCCCTCTAGCTTTTTTAAAAGCTATGGTATGGATATTGTGTCAAAGGCTTTTTTTAGATCAAGGAAAATCCCGACACATTTATACTTTTTATCCAAAGTTCTGGAGACCGTTTCAGTCAATCTAGAAACGGCGTCTTCTGTAGACCTGTTTCTGCGAAAACCGTACTGATTGTTCGAGAGTATGTTCTCATCTTCAAGATAATCTAATAATCTTCTATTTAACACCTTTTCCAGGATCTTGGACAAGATGCTTAGAACGGAAATAGGTCGATAGTTTTCAATATTACTTTGATCTCCTACCTCTTTATAGATTGGGTGCACGAGAGCGGGCTTAAGTGCTTTTGGAAACACGCCATTGCTAAGGCACAAGTTACATAATTGAGTTATGAGAGGAACCAGGACAGATTTTGCACCCTTAACAAAGGGAACTGAGATGTTGTCCCAACCCGGGGCGCAATCGTTTTTTAGTGACATCAATAAGCTTTCTATCTCGCCATTGTCGGTATCTAGTAGAGCAATTGAATTTAGATAGCTGGCCTTAGGAAATATGTTGGATGGTAATGGAATGGGATTAATGTTGTCCGTGATGTTCTTGGAGAGTTGTTCTCCAATAGTGGCAAAGAAATGGTTAGCAAGATTGGCAGATGTTTTGGGGTTGACAGTGTCGCTGAGTAATTTAGTTGATGGGCCGGATTTTTTGTTCATGTTTGTAACCAATTTAATTGTTTTCCAATTAGCCTTCGGATCTTTACCTGCTTTTTTAAACAGATCGGATTCGTAGGCCCTTTTTAACTCATTTAACAACCCACAAGAAAAATTTCGATATCGCGTGTATGTTATTTTTAGTAACTCATTACTCGGGTTGCATTTTACTTTAAGGTGCAATCTGTCACGGTTCCGTATACATTTTAATAGCCCTGGAGTTATCCAAGGTTTAATGATTTGATTTTTAAGTGAAGTTCGTTTTGTGGAAGTGTTATTTTGTATGATCATCTGAAGCATAGAAATCAGTGTATCAGCGTACGTATTTGGGTCGGTAATAGCCTTTAATTCACCTATATCGATTTATTTGACTTCATTTAATGCTGCCTCCAAGTCTAAGTGCTTTAAGTATGACCAAGATTTTTTACTACGTTTAGGATTTTCTATGCAAAGAATAGTGCAATAGTGGTCTGTTATTGTAGATGAAATTACCAATGTCTTAGAACATAGTTTTGTTTTTAACATAACGTGATCGTAGCATGTTTTATCATGTGTAACAAAAAAGTGCTTAGACAGATAACCTTGCTCCGCGAACATATCAAGGTATTGGTCAGCAGCTGCGGATTGCTTTTTCGGTAAGATATCGATGTTCATATCACCAAGAACAGATACGGTTTTATACAACGATAATTTACGAATCAATTTAGACAAACTATTTGTAAATATGTCTGTATTTTGAAACGAAGGCGATCGGTAAACAGCTACCACTGCAATGTCATTTTTAAATTTGCATACTAATGCAGTTCCCTCAGTAAGTTTAGGGTGTTCAATTTCACAATAAAAGTTGCTTCTGACATATATTACTACTCCATCGTTCTGATTAATATTTACATTAGTACAATGTGAGTCATAACCCGAAATCGATGGCATGTTAGACACTTTACTCAACCAACACTCAGAAAGAATTATAACGTCCATAGTACACTTAATATTCTATAGTAAAACTAACAATTGATTAAAATTAAAATTTAGGCTGCGGATGTTCATATGGAATATTTTAATATATGAAGTTTTGTTACCTATTAAAATCTCACATTAATTAGGAGAACACATAAACGAATCTTTATCACCTAAACCTTCGATTTCACAAGTCACACTATCCATTGTTCAATTCTTTATTAGTGGACAAGAAACACGCTATTTGATGCGGCGCTCTAGGCGCCCTCATAGTCAATTGACTCTAGGTGACGATCCTGGGCACTTTTCCGAGCAGGGCACTGTTTGTCGCCGGTACTGTGGTTGTTGGGCTTATTAAAGCGCTTGCAGGTTGCGCATTTTGCTGGCTGGTCACGCACCGAGCACTCCTTCAGTGAGTGGCCAACGCTTCCGCAATGACCGCAAGTTGGATCGCTATCGCGGCAGTATTTAGCCGAGTGTCCATATTGTTGACACATAACATCTTGTTACAAGTGTAAAATCCCTGACTGGGCATGATGTCCAATTTATAAAAATTCGTTCTTGTGGGAGCAGCATTTTTCTTAATTTGGCTGTTACCTCTACTATATAGTTACAAAAGTATAAGTCCTTTTTACCTGATTTATGGCTTAGTCCCAGTGAACGTAGGAACTCGTCACTAGTAAGGCTCGGGTGCTTATCAGCAAGATTTTGTTCAAATAGGCATTTGAACACTGATTCCTCAGAAATGTCCGAAGGTACACCTAGCAAAATTAATCTAGGTCTTCGTTTCGTAGTCTCTACTATATTAAGGCCCGATGATTGGAGCTGCTGTGATGTTCTAAGCTTTTCTAGGTCCTCTTTACCCTCGGTACTAATGAAAACACCTCCGTTCCTAATTTTTTTAATCCCTCGGATGTGGAGCTTTAGTTCTTCGGGCTTGATAATGTTCTGAACGATTTTTTTGGTTTCTTCACTAGATTTTTCCTTGTCGGTTGGATATATAGTTAGGCTCGCTGTTTTAGGGGGGCAGATAAAGTCATCTTTACCTTTTTTTTATTATTTGAGCATAGGATAACATATGCTGTGTAGGAGGAGACACCTTTGCAGACGGTTCTGATTTCACTTTTTAACTCTCTTAATTGGGCACTTATTTGATTTTCATTTCCTACAGACTCAATTTCCGTGTGGGCTGCAATAAGCTGCTGCTTTACTGACTGATACTTCACAGCCATTTGCGAAGCACTATGTATCACACTCCTGCAGATGTTAGATATCCTGATTTTACTGTCTGAGTTCAACTTACCTCCGTCAGTTGAGATGGAGCATATTTCGCCAAGATTGGACTCAATAAAATTCAGCCAAAGTTGGGACTACAGAAAATTGATTACCAGCTGGCGCAGGGGCAGGCGCGACAACATCCCGCGGACCCGATCCCGAGGCCGGGGGTGGGCTGCGCGCGGTCCGCGAGCTCCGGCCGAACGGACTATCCATTGCGAGTTTAGCTATCAAATATTCACTGCATAACTATTTGATAGCTAAACTTTGTTTTTTTAACATTTGAACATTGATCGTCACTTAGTAAATTATTTAATTATTATAAATGTAACACACACATTGAGCACGTCGGTCAATAATCGCGTTTGACGTTCGAATATCACCATAGGGTGAATTGTCACGCTGGTCCAGATTTTATAATGTCAATTCTGCGCCAGAAATACTGGATTCTCTCCGCACGCAATTTGATTCGTTCGATAGTTCATAGATGTATTCGGCCGATCATCGTCCTTGTCGTGTTGTTCAGGCTGCTAAACCGTTCGTACACACGGGTACCGATTACGCTGGCCCCTTAAGGGTAACAGTTTCTCGTGGTCGTGGTATACGCTCTACGAAAGCTTATGTTTGTCTTTTTGTTTGTATGACGACTCGCGCCGTCCATATAGAGTTAGCTGGTGATTTAAGCACGCCATGCTTCACGGTTGCATTTAAAGGATTTTTGTCGCGTCGGGGTTCCGTATCTCGAATGTATTCGGACAACGGTACGAATTACGTCGGAGCTCGTCGTAACCTTTCCGAACTACATAATTTTTTGCGCTCTAAACACTTTAACATGGAATTTGCCTACGTCTTAGCTGAAAACCGCATTGAGTGGTCGTTCAATACGCCCACCGCAAGCCACTTTGGTGGCGACTGGGAGGCTAATATTAAAAGCTTAAAAGCGAACCTATTTCGCGTTATAGGTGAACAGATACTCATGTTTGAAGAGCTGAACACCGTGCTCACTCAAGTCGAGGCCGTAATGAATACGCGTCCTCTTTGTAGAACCTTGTCTAGTGATCCCTCGGAGCCGCTTGCACTGACTCCAGCGCACTTTTTGAATGTTACACCGTTAAAATACTTACCCGCTTTTGAAATAGAGGAAGTTTTCCCTGGGTCAAATGGGATCACCCGTATTGTTGGCGTTAAAACCGCAACTGGTTCGTACTTGCGACCAGTTATTCGTCTTTGTCCTTTGCCTAATCGACAGTAACTTTAATAACAAATTTAGTTTGTTCGATTAGGTTTAGTTTAGTTAGTTCGATAGCATTTTGTTTGTTTAGCAGCTAAAGCTTAGTGGAAACTGTATAGTCAGTTGTTCCTTTTTCGAAGGTAACCCTTCAAGCCGGGGAAAATAGTTGCGCCAGTATATGATAAAAGATTAGCCGCGTTATTTTTTCTATGTTGCATCGCTGATCTACATTGTTTTTAATTAATTAGTTGTCGACGCTCCCCCCGCTTCCCTTAATTCCATTTCTCTTTCGCACCTACCTTGTTTCGCATAAAAGAGGAGCGAGACAGCTGTATTGTCGTTAGCCTCACGGGCAGCGGCCACGATTGAGGGATGGCAGTCTGTTCCTAAAATACCGCGCGCGCGCCCGCATCAAACCTTTCGCAATAATCCCGCACCAACTATCGCAATAATTGTATTTTCCATGGATAAAAAGTGTTTTCGTGCAAGGAAACCAGGTATTCAAGTCCAGGGACGCCCCCGGCAGCCTCCACCTCAGCATCTCGCAGCAAGCAGCAAGGTAGTGTGCCTACTCCTGTTTTTCCATTATTTTTCCCGTCAACAATCGCGTGTAAATTTCATTTTAGTCTTTCCCCGCATGTACAGTCCATATTGAATTTATTTATCTCGCCCGCTCAACCAAATGCAGTATCTGAACCGGATTTTTATTGGTGGCAATTTAGGACGATTAAGAACTTACCGTTTGCGCCTATACCCCGCTAGCCATTTTTCAAGTATCTTCTAACTAGGCCGCTGTTCCGCGGACTCAGTCTATTGTACACGTTTGGAGGGTAATTTATAAAGAAAAAATTACGAAAAAGTGACATCTGCCTATCTATCTTTTATTTTCCGTTCTTTATTTTAAAACAATAATTGTTTATTTGCCTAATTGCTATCGCTTCGACCAGCCAGCACGACTGGCCCTATACCGTGGTATGCGTCCTCCATACATAAGGAGACGAATACCACAGTACCGGTCGCCAGTAACATGGCAGTCATTAAACCAAGTTGAAGGCTCAATGTGCGGCTTGAAAAAATTCAACTCGGCAATGGGCTCACTATCTATTACATTAATTATTGTTACGAGCTAGGAGGTTCGATTCAATAAAAATTCAGCCACTATAGCGAGCTTCGAAGTCTTCAGTCTTCCTGTATCGCATTCAATTGCATATGTGTGCACATGTGTGCTTGTCCACCACCGCTTGTCACGTACGCGGTGCGGAGCGTGGCGGGGGACATTATGTTCCCGCCAGGCGTCGTCGCCGGGGAGTCGGGGGCCGGGGATCGCGCGCGCACCGTTGTACGGAAGCTTGGACTCTATATGATTTAGGTACCCTGTGACCAGACGCTACATGAGAAGTCCGCTAGATGTAGCCTCTTCTATCGCTCGGGGAATCCCCGTGTTTTATTTCGTTCGTCAACTTTTGTCATCTTGGAAATATTTTGCTTTCACTAAGAGTTAAAAAGTCATTAGGTACGCATCGTACATATTAATTCCGTAATATTATTACGTTCTTATAGTATTTAAAATATTGAGTGTGCTGGAAAAGTGTAAATTACAGTATTTGAAGTATTGAGTAAGCTGAAAAAGTGTTAAAAACTGTGTGATACTTAAACATTATTTCTGACTTAGGGAAACAAAACAAGATTTACGAAATGAGTTCGCGTGATCGTGATGCCGGTAGAAAATATGAGTCAGGTAGTTCAAAAAGGAAACGAGCTATCAAAAGAAAGCAGGTACAAGAAAATCTACGGGGATCTTTATATAAATATATAAAAAGTGATGATCAAGAAACCTCTACAAAACATTTATTGACTGAAAGTGACTCTAATCCTGATGCAAGTGAAAACGTTCCTTCAACATCATGGGAGCCGCCGCCGTCATTAAGTAAAAACCGCCAGGATGATAATGAATTAACTACATCAGTCTCTTAGGTCACCGGTGCCGCCGTCAACGCTATCCAATCAAGAACACGAATCTGAGCCCGAGTCTATGTCTACATTCATGATTGCTGGAATGACAAAATCTGAATCCTCAAAATGACCCCGGTTTGTGGCCCATAACAATTACTGATGTAGACCGAACTGAGATTGTATTAAAAGGTCCAATCAGGGTTAAAGTTGATTTATTTCCCGTAAATGATAATGGACGACGATTCAGCGAATATCATTATAATAAGATATTAGTTAACGGTGAAAAGCTTGACAGGCGCTAGATGATTTATTCACAAACAAAGGATGCCGTTTACTGCTTTCCGTGTCGAATATTCGGGCTAGAAAATACAAAGATTGGATCAAGTGAAGGAGTGTGTGATTGGAAACATTTGGGTGATTACCTAAAATCGACAGCACAAAGATTGTATGTTGAAATGGATTAATTTAGAAAATGGTTTAAAAAGCTGTTCCACTATTGACTCCTTGGCCCAGTCACAAATTGAACAAGAAAGGCAACGTTGGAGAGATATTTTAGAACGATTGCTAGCAATTGTAAATTTTTTAGCATCTCACAATTTGGCCTTCAGAGGTCATAGAGAGAAGTTAACATCTGACTCAGATTCGAGTGAGACAAGCGGCAACTTTATAGATTTAGTAAAATTAATAGCCCGATTTGATCCTGTGCTGAGACTTCACCTAAAACAAGTAAATAATAAGACGATTAATGACCACTACATCGGAAAAAATATTAAAAATGAGTTCATACAATTAATGGCAAGTCACGTAAAGACTCAAATTGTTGAAAAAATAATAAAAAATAAATATTACTCGATTATTCTTGATTGTACTCGCGACGTTTCTCGTGTTGAGCAACTTTCAATTATTATAAGATTTTTTAATACAAATACAGCTGAAATTGAAGAACATTTTATTGGCTTCTTAGCCGTCGAAAAAACCACAGCTGAGAGTTTGACTAATTATATAATCACAGAATTAGAACAGTTAGGTATATCATTGCAAAACTGCAGAGGCCAAGGATATGATAATGGTGCGAAGATGCGTGGTGAAAAAAGTGGTTAATGCCACATCAAAAAAAGTAAAAAATAATTATTTAAAAATTAAATTAAACATTTGGGGTGGACCACCCTACCCTTATCACTAAGGGGTATGAAAAATAGATTACGACCGATTATCAGATCTATCAAACATAAAAAAAAAAAAAAAAAAAACCATCACGCCTTATCCCCGAAGAGGTGGCAGAGCCATATTATATGACCACTTTTCACCGTGTGGATTCCTGTCCCACGTAATAGGTGGTGAGCCCATTGCCGTGTTGAAATAGACAGACGCAGGTTGTAGCTACCTGCTGTTGAAATTTTTAAGCCGCTCATAAGGCCTTCAACCAGGCTTAACGACTGCCATTTTACTGGCAACCGGGACCAACGGCTTAACGTGCCTTCCGAAGCACGGAAACGCTCGCAAATGTAAATGCCACAAAGTGGTCACCCATCCGAGGACCAGCCATAGTGAAAGTTGCGTAACTCAGTGATCGTTTACAGAGCACTGAGACCGCGGGGCCACGAGCGCTTCAAATATACATATGAAATTTAATAATAATCGGTCATGCCGTTTCGGAGGAGTTTGGTAACAAGCGGTGTTTGTTACCAACGATAAGGTTATATATTAGATAAATATAGACAAAAATGCAGAATGTGAAATGGACGCGTATAGTATGTCTTTGTCCACCCTTTTGAGGCCATAGGCGAGACTGATAGGTGATTTTTGAAATTAATTATAATTATTCATTTTTCAAAATAGTTCTGTACAGATCTGCAAAGTTTTTTAATTCATGACATGGTGATTGTCACACCGCGTGGAGAATGTACGTCGACGACGAGCAGCGCCTGCTTTAGTCAATGTTGATCATATTATTGTGATATAATGTTCCGGTATTCACTACATTTACTGTTCCATACAAATTGTTTAGTACCATGTCATATACTCCATGATTTCACCGCGCGCGTTATTTAAAATTTGACATTTTTTGCCGCGCTTTAAAAAACAGACAATGAATGGTTCGTCGCCAATGTTAGATGGTTTGCCGCGCAAAGTCGATGCTCCGCTTTACACTACTACTACTAGTAACGTGATATTTACCATGCATTAATTTTATTCTTTTTTTTAATCGAGTATCAGATATTTCGGTTCTGTTACAAACGCCATGACCACGAATCTACTAGCTCGTATTTATTTTATTTGTTGTATTTTTTATATTACTCTTGATTTTTACTATTGTTACATTTTTAATGATTTTTAATTTTAATGATAAATAAATATATTAAGGTTTTAATATATTTATAGTATTTTTTATAGTTATAATTATATTAAGGTTTTGGGTGTAAGGGGCCCCACCAAGATCTTCGGGGCCCAAGTCAACCTCCCGTGCTAGTGCGTGTACCTGCTGATTAACGGACGAGGCTCTGGCGCTGGCTTTCCCCTCTGGGGTTGGGAGGTCTGAGGGCGTCGCTCCCATAAAAGCCACCCGCCGAAACAAAAAACATTAACAGTCAGAAAAGGAATGCTGCTAGGGATAGGGCGCAACCGCAAAACGGCGCGCAGGAGCCCAGCCCGACTCCTGTGGCAAGTGGACTAGGGCTGCTTGTCGGGCCAGCACGGCTAAAGAAGTTAGCCCCAACCCGTATCCGCTTCGCATCTTGAAACATTGGCACGCTGACTGGGCGTGCAGTAGAGTTGGCCGAAGTACTCTTCAGGCGGAGGGTAGACGTGGCGTTCCTGCAGGAGACTCGGTGGAAGGGCAACAGAGCCCGGCCCTTGCAGAACGGCTACAAGCTGTATTACACGGGTGCGCCTGGTGGGGAGAACGAGGTGGCCGTGGTGCTCTCCGAGGGGCTGCAGAGTGGCATCTTGGAGGTGAAACGCTGTAGCGATCGGCTTATGATCGTGAGGGTGCTTATCGATGGGATTATTACCCACCTGATAAGTGCCTACGCGCCACAGGCCGGTTGTAGCGACGTCGATAAGATGTCGTTTTGGGGTCAACTCGAGGGAGTGCTTCAGAGCATTCCGTTGTCACAGGGAATCGTTTTAGGCGGCGACCTAAACGGTCATGTGGATGAGAGGTGTGAGGAGTTTGAGCGTGTTCATGGTGGATTTGGATACGGCACCCGCAACGCTGAAGGAGAAACTATCCTCAGAACGTGTGCGGCTGCCGATCTGGTCATTGTGAACACGTATTCCAAAAAGAAATCCGAACATCTCATCACCTACAAGAGCGGGAGGCGTACAACTCAGATCGATTTCCTACTCCCTAGGCGACACAGCAACGGCAAGGTGGCCAACTGCAAGGTCATACCCGGAGAGAGTCTTACTGCACAACACCGTCTCCTTGTCATGGACCTCTGCGTGAAGCCCAAAGGCAAACGCATCGAGTCGTGCCAGCACCGCATCAGATGGTGGCTGCTTGATGAAACTAGGTCCCAGGAGTTCGTCTCAGCTGTCGGTGACAAGTGCACCGACACTGAAGGCGAACCAGTTTAAGATTACTGGGACAAAGTTCAGGCGGCCATCCTTGGAGCAAGGTGGTGCTCGGTGAGTCTAAGGGTGGACGTAAATGTGACAAGGAAACTTGGTGGTGGAACGACGCAGTCCAGAGGGAGACTAGGGAGAAGAAAGCCCTCTTTAAAAAGTGGCAAGCGACCGGATCTCCTGAAGACCGCGACGTGTACAGGGCTGCCAAGCGCGCCACAAAGAGAGCTGTAGCCAGAGCCAGACGTGACCACTTACAACCTCTGTATGATAAGCTGGAATCGTCTGAGGGGCAGAAGCTCATCTATAAGCTGGCGCGCTCCAGGGTCAAAGCGGCACAGAATATATCCAAGTGTCGCTGTGTAAAAGACCCAGAGGGCAACCTGTTAAGCGAAGACCTCGCGGTAAAGGAGAGATGGCGCTCGTACTTCCACGAGCTGCTTAATAAACAGCACAAAGAGGTGCAGCCTCCGGACCTCCCTCCGAATCAGGGACTAGTGCCACCGGTAACGCCTGGAGAAGTCCTGACTGGAAAGAATCGGAAAGCTGTCGAACCCGATGGAGTCCCCATCGAAGCTCCAGGCGATGGGTCCCCGCGGTGTGGGCATCTTAGTAAACCTTTTTAACCGCATACTCCTCAGCGGGCAGATCCCAAACCAATGGAGACTGAGTATTATTACTCCAGTCTTCAGAGGTTAGGGGTCATATGTCCCACACCATGAAGATCTTCGAGAGGATTATAGACTCTCGGATCCGGCAGGAGTGTACCCTCTCGGAGTGTCAATATGGGTTTCGTCCTGGTTATGGGACCACGGACCCTGTTTTTGCCCTGAGGGTTGTCGCAGAGAAATACAGGTCGAAGAACACGCCTCTACACTGTTTGTTTCTAGACATGCAGAAGGCCCTCGACTGTGTTCCTCGTGCGATGATCTGGTGGGCACTGGGGTCAAAAGGGGTTCCAGAGGTCTATATTGACACTATCCGGGACATGTACTGTTCTCCGATGCAATGGTTCGGACTGCTGTTGGCGACACGAAACCCTTCCCCATCACCGTCGTACACCAGGGTTCGGTCCTTAGTCCGCTTCTGTTCAGTGTAATATTAGACGAATTGTCGGACAGCATCAGAAACCCGCTTGAGCAGCCTCCATGGTTGCTCATGTAGCCGACGATATTGCACTGGCAGACGCAGACAGGGGCAGATTGGTGCGACGTGTAAAGGCGTGGAAGGAGGGGCTTGAGAACGACGGTCTGAAACTAAATGTGGCGTTGACCGAGTACTTGGCACTAAACTCGACAGATCCCACATCCGTCCGCATAGGCGGTGATTTGGTCGAGCGCACGGACCAGGTTAAATACCTGGGATCTGTTTTTCACACGTCCAGTGACATCGATTGCGATGTCAAGTCACGCATTGCTGCCGCGTGGGCCAAATGGCGGGAGATGACCGGTGTCATTTGTGACCCTAAAATGCCGATCCGGTCGAAGGGACAGGTCTACAAAACCATTATTAGACCTGTCCTTTTACATGGCAGTGAGACGTGGCCGATATTGGAGCGACACAAGCAAGAGCTGCGTGTCACGGAAATGAAGATGCTGCGGTGGATGTGTGGGGTCACGCGGATGGACAGCGTGAGAAACTCTCGCATCCGCGGCAGCCTTCACGTCCGTGACATTGCAGACAAGTTGCAAGAGTGTCGCCTTCGTTGGTATGGTCACGTCTTGCGGCAACCGCCGGGCTACGTAGGTAACAAATGTCTGGCCATGTCAGCCCCGCCGGGTCCCGGTAAGAGGGGAAGACCCAAGAAGTGCTGGCTTGACGTCGTAAGGGATGGATGACATGCGTGCCAATGGTCTCACTACAGGGGATGCCGAAGACCGTGCGAAGTGGAGGAAAAATGTAGGAAAGCGGACCCCGGGCGTCGCGAGACGCAACTGGGACAGACGCTCGGATGATGATGAAATATATTAAGGTTTTAATTTACTCGTATTTTTATTTTCAAATCGATCTACATGTTATTCAATTTCATAGCTGTCCTCCAGTCATAGAATGTATGTAAATGTATTCCCAAATAAAATTAAATTATTCACCCTGGTAGAACATTATATGGCAAGGGTTACACTGTCAATAAATATCGCGATACTTGCGATCTCGCGATATTTATTGATGTGTAAACGGAATCTGAAACTTTATTGACGATATTGACAAAAAAATCTGGATTTTTTGTGATCCATCAATAATAGTCAATATTTATTGACTATGTGAGCGCTCGTGGATCGTGATACTGTCAGTACCCGCCCGACTGCGCACTGTGAACATGTCGGAGGATGTATTAATTGAGGATTGGGTGGCTTCGCCTTGTTCAGTGGACGAAGCACAAGTAGAATGTAACAATATTGTTCTTGAACAATTTATAGAGACTTTTGAAACGCTTCCCGAGCTGTGAATTTACTTTCTAACTTTAGAGTGAAGTCGGGGACAAAATGCTGGTATAACTCAAATCTATGAGCGATCTTCCTGTAGCAAAGTAACGCAAAGCCACTGCTAACATCTCTCTTATACCTATAGCACTTCTCAAATGAGTATCTTATTTGGTAACATATGGCGGTATGCGGTCTAATAAATTCTCAAAAATAGATTATAAATAATTTATTCATACGAAAGTAATTTATATAATCTTCAGAGTCCGATATTTTCATTTCATTAAATAAATTTAAATATATATATTTATAACGCATGGACATCCACATTTTTGTTTTCCCTACATTTAATGCTAACATAATGGCAATACAAGCTTTTGCTTTAAAAACCATAATGTAATTGTAGGTAAACCTATTGTAAACACGTCTACACGGAATGGTGAACCAATGAATACTGACAAATTTGTTGGCAATATTTATTGAAAATGTAATACGCTGAGATTCAATATTTACTAAGACCGGTATCACGATATTGGATTGCGATATTTATTGACTGTCTAATCCTTGCCTATGAGATTTCATTATTTTTGATTTACCCTCAAAACAGTTTAGACGAGTTGTAAACTGTTTTGAGGGTAAAACAATACGTCATTATAATGAGGCTAATATGACGAATAAATGGAAGTCACACCAAAATCCTAGCAATTATAGGTATAGTTAAGTCATTATAAGTCATTAAAAGAAAAGAATAAGAAGAAGTGAGATGACATGATTTAAAATATCGATGTATGTAAATGAACCAATACGGAATTCAAACATATATGAATCGAATCAGTTATTTTGAAAATTGTAATTGTATTTTAAAAATTATTAGTCAATTTTTTGCAGTCAGTCTTGTTTGGGCCGCGTACTGATGCGGACGTGTGTGCTGTGCAGACTATTGTTATAACAGTGTAGCGCGGCGAGAGCCGTGGCACGTATCGCGATGAGTTCGGAACTTGTCCCAAACGAACTACTGGCGTTCCTGCAGCAGAAGCTGGATGTGATGGACGAGCTGTCCGCTTTCCAGATCTGTGCTTCGAGCTTTAGTCAGGAGGATATAGCTGCATCCAAGCGGCTATTATACGGTGCTCTCAACAAGAGCGACCAGATGGTGTCCCGAAGGCGTGACGGGACAAGGAAAAGTATACAGGACATCATCACGCTGCTTAAGGAGACCGATCCGGATGACGTGCCTACGTTTGTGGCGATGGACTCGCAGAAGTTTCCTCCCGTCACCTTCGACCACGTCGATGTTACCTGCCTCTTAAAGGACATAGTGTCCTTAAAAGCAAGCTTGGCGGACGTTCATATAAAGTTGGCAAAAACCGAGGATGTCGTAGTAAATTTGCGTAAAGAACTCGTTGCTTTGCGTGATATTACAGCGATATCTAGGTCACCACCTAATGCGAACGTAAACACGCGTCGCGGAGCTGACCTCAACGTGAGTTTCGCGTCAGCAGTTTTGTCGCCGTCACCGTCACCGAATGCTGACCGCGTCGCTTGCACAACCAACGAGCCCCGCACTCCCGTACCCACCCCTGAGGCTGTTACCTGTGAAGCCGTTCGAGCTCCACGCCCCGCACCGCTGCCAGTTCCTGCAGCTCAGGCGAAACTTCAAACATCTCGACAAAGTTTCGCTAACGTCACTAAGAGCGCTCCGACCGCTCAACCGAAGCCACTACCAGAGAAGGTTGCAAACTTGGCTGCTGATGGTTTTGTGATGGTGCAAAATAGGAAGCGCCGTCCGCGAACCGTACTTAACCGTTGCGACACTGCACAAGTTCCTGTGCAGTCCACCTTAGCGCTGCGTGCCGCAATACCGACCACACCGGTGTACGTCTCCCGCCTACACTTCACTACTAAGGCGGAGAACATCGTGGAGTACGTGCACAAGAAGATGAACTACACGGTGAGAGTGCAGCAGTTGGAGTCGAGCCGGAACGTCAGTTTCCTGTCGTTCGTGCTACGAGTGCCCAACAGTAGCTTGCACTTAGTCATGCAGGAGAACTTCAGGCCACAGGGCGTGGTGTTTCGTCGCTTCCGCGGACAGTTACCACCGGATCGCAAAAAGACAGTGCGACAGTGAAGTGATACTAATATTACTATTAAGATTTTATATACTAACACAGTGTGATGTATTTATACGAGTAAGTATTCTTAGTTTTAAGGTATTTATCTATGGGCCGTAGAATAAGTTAATAACATCTGTTACTTTTCTAATGTTGCCTGAAATAAATGAATATTATTATTTACTAAACGTTTTCTATCGTAAATATTTGTTTATATCGTATATATTGTTGTATTGTTTATATGTGTATGTTGTTGTATTTGTTTATATCGTTTATATCGTATATATTATCATCATCATCACTGCACTCAGATATATTATTAATTTATTTACATTCATTACATTACATTACATACATTCTTTTTCCGTCGGATTTCATAAGTTGAGCTGAATCACAGATAAAACGAATAAAGAAAGATACTAAAGATACTAAATAGGTATATAAGGATGCTTCTTTGACGTCGAGGGAGCCTTCGACGTGGCCACTCCCGAATCGATAGAAGCTACCCTCGACCGCGAAGGACTAGATAAAGACATATCAGAATGGGTGAAACTAATGCTGAGGCACCGACTGATACAGGCAGAGATAGCAGACGTGACCCTAAAAGTAGAGGCAAGCAGAGGCTTCCCACAGGGAGGATGCCTATCGCCTTTACTATGGTGCCTGCTAATAGATGAACTTATCAAGAAAATTAACAGCTTGCACATATACACACAGGCATATTCCGACGACGGCGTGCTCCTGGTCACCGGCAAGGTGCCAAGTGTTATGTGCGACATCATGAACAGAGGACTGAAGGTAGCTCTAACATGGTGCAAAAGCAGGTTAAACTTGAATCCCGACAAGACAAAGGTAGTGACATTTACGAATAAAAGGAAGAAAGACAATTTTGGACCGGTGAGACTGAACAACCACACCCTGGAGGTGGTTGAGAATATCAGATACCTGGGAGTCACACTGGACAGCAAATTGACTTTTAAGACTCACATAAAGAACACATGCACAAAAGCCAAAATGGCGTTGATGCACTGTAAAAGTGCAATAGGAAGAACCTGGGGAACGAAACCAGCAACAGTCA
This sequence comes from Thumatha senex, assembly GCA_948477245.1. Classification (NCBI taxonomy): domain Eukaryota; kingdom Metazoa; phylum Arthropoda; class Insecta; order Lepidoptera; family Erebidae; genus Thumatha; species Thumatha senex. Next base: position 15,586,296 of record OX419735.1, read on the forward strand.
TATGGATATATAAATCAATTATCCTACCCAGAATACTGCACGGGGCCATAGTATGATGGCACAAGGCAGCGAACAAGACAAACAAAATAGAATTAGACAAGGTACAGAGGTTGGCGGCCCTGATGACAACAGGTGCTATGAGGACAACTCCCACAGCTGCGCTAGAGATCGTATTGGGACTCCATCCTCTGGATCTAGAAATTAAAAAGAAAGCAATTGAACAATGGTTTAAATTGAAAAGCGTGGGCCTATGGAGAGGTAATCCTCAAGATGGCGGACATGCTAGTTTCAATAAGAAATACGAAGACAAATTGTCAATGATTCTCTCTAACAATGACCTAATCAAAAAGGAGAGGGTTTTTGACAAAAAGTATAGAATACATATAGGACAAAGAGAGAGCTGGCAGACGGAAGACACCGGAGGCGTCATCTGCTACACTGACGGCTCTAGAAAGGAATCTACTAAGCTCTCCGGCTCCGGAGTGCACATACAATGTGCTAATGGAACGGAGATTAATAGATCAATAAAAGAAAAGCTGGCGGAAAGAACTGAAGTCCACGTTGCCTGGGTCCCCGGACATGAGGGAGTCCCGGGCAATGAACTAGCGGACAAACTAGCCCGGGAAGGGGCTGAGGAATGTGTGATCGGACCGGAGCCATGGCTTCCAATCGCTCATAAGATCACGAAAGGAGTAATTACCAGAAGCATAACAGTAGAAACCAACCTCAGATGGAGGTCCTCGATAGGCATGAGACAGTCGAAGATCTTCATCAGGGGAATGGATGCGAAAAGGACAAGCCGACTGGTCAAACTTACCAGAGCAAACTTGAGGCTTGACATAGAGATCATCACAGGACACTGTCGCCTCAACAGGCACCTAACAGTGATAGGAGTAATGGATGATCCATTATGCCCAGAATGCATGAAAGGAAGAAGAAACCAGCTTCCACCTACTAGCTGAGTGCCCCATGTATTCGTTAACAAGATGGGAAATTATGGGCACCGACAGACTAGAAGAAGAAGACATAGAACATCTGAATGTGGATCAGATAGTAAGCTGCTGCAAGGAAACAAGAAGGTTCGACGGGGCGCGGTGAAGACTGCTGGGATACCCAATCCAAACCGCAAGGAGGAGATTTCGGGGAAATGAGCGAAGTGGGCGGCAAGAGATGCGGTCGGATCGTTCGCTCGGCGGTGCCGGCGTCCCCAACAAGAAAATAATAATAATAAATAGGTATATAATTATAAATCAATAAATTGATGTTAAATGTTATCATTAGTATTTTCTTTGAATCCTCTATAACGTGAAGGCTGGCAATGTGGGTATTCATTTATTGTGAAATATTCCTGCACAAAAACATAAAAAGTATAACAGTCAGGTAATATATTTTTCTAAAAATATAAATAAGATGAGACTGTACGATTTCTACAGCACTAGATCTTGGCCAACTGGATCACTTAGCACTGATGTGTGCAGCACTGGATCCCTACAGCGCTGGAAGTGGTGAATAGTCTTTTATGTAAATAGCGAGCTGATTTGATTGATGATGATGATTTGATGACAATAAGGTTAAAAAACTTCTTATATATGTTGATAGAACTGCGTTAGGAATATCATATCATATTTTAAGTGGTTAGGAAAAATTGTGTTTAAGGGGCGATATTGCAAGCAGACTATACCTTTAAATGTTATACTTAACTATTAAAACTTAACTATCTTCACGCTGCATCCCTGACGGGGTAGTCTGAGAAGACAGATCACCAGGCATCGTGATCATGCATGCATACTTGCATGAATGATCATATGCATACTTCTTTCGCTTCCTGCAGATTCATTAATCACTTCATACATGCACGTCTGGGTATCCGAGTAATTTTGATTTTTCTGTTTTTGAGCAATCTGCTCACGTTGTCTTTTATGTCTCGGCCTACCGTAACTCCTTCTGCCCTCTACTTTCGCACAATATATATTCTTCGTCAATCGTTCCTCACTCATTCATTGAACGTGTCCAAACCATCGGAGCACGTTAAAATGTTATGAAACTAAATATTGAAATAAAAACAGTAAACCTGTCAAAATAAGAGAAATATTTTAGTGGAAGAAAATTATGTTAAACAAAGATGAAAATAATGAATAAATGTGTACTACATAAGAATGACGAAATTATGAAGAATAGTATGATTAAAACAAAACATTTTGTTAAAAAAGTTGTGGAATATTACGAATAATTCTCATTTCATTCGATTCTACTAATAAACTTTCGATTTTCTTGGTAACGTCCCAAGTGTTTAAAATGGAAAAGAGTTCACTGCCGCAACGTGTAACGACGCGGACGTTTAGTTCGTTAGAACAGAAATTATTTATTTTCTTTACAGTGGTTTATTAGTTAAAGTAAATAGTAAAATTACCTTCTTTGGTCATTTAGACAATAATTTATGTAATTTTAACTGGAATATACCCGCCGTTTCAAGGATACACTGGTGAATTTTAAAGAAGTGTCAAATGTGGCCTATTAAATTGACTTGACTATAGTGAGATATGAGCCTACAAAGTAGCGTTTCGTTCGCGCGGCCACGGACTTTTTGTTTTGGACCGATATCTCCTGTTTAACTAAACTTTTTTTCGACAAATTAAGATCCTTCTTCTTGTGTTAATTTTACTATAAGAAATCGTAATGTTTAAAAAATAATCAACATTAAAGACAGAACGAGTGGAGGATTGCGCGGCCTAACTTCAAAGGCGAATATTTCGTAAAATTTTGCTCTAGAGCTTATACTTCTTTTTTCGACAATTTTTGACAAATTCAATCTTTAATTGACAAAAGAATTAGATCTCTAACCCATGTAGTTGCTGAGATCTCCGTGGCCGCGCAATCCTCCACGTTTCGTTCGCGCGGCCAACTTTAAACACTAATATCTTCCTTATTTCTACTTTAACAAATTTATGGTTTGTTACATTCGGTTTTGACAAATTTCGACAAATTTTTGACGGAGTGCTTTTTTTGATTTGACACCGTGGCGGAGCAATCGAAACGCACACAACCTGTGACCTGTGTAGGCTATCGAGACAAACCCAGTGGTTTTTGATATTATTGTAATGTTATAGATGTGGTAATGGTAAACAAATAATAAATATATACATAAATTAAATTTTAATACATATACTTAAGAGTTAATAGTGCAATAGAAAGTTAACATACAGTAAATAAAATTCATTGATTATTTGAGTAAAATAAAAGTAGAAATCCAATGGTAGAATGCAACTAACGTTAAAAAGAAATACTTTTTGATAGAATTTCTTCATGTTCCTAGCAAGTATCTTTGAATATCTCTCACACTAGTTCCTTTCCTGGCTACTTTCCGTGGCTTTTCTTTCAGTCTGTCTACCCACTTGATTATTGGAGTAGGGGCCATTGCCTTGACGGGCCGCTACTTTCTTTCGCTGAAAAATCATAAATGGGTAATTGGGGTTATGATGAAACGAGGTAACAAAAAATCGTATTGGTATAAAAATCAAAAGTTTTAATGGTATTTTCTGAATCGCACCAAGCTATCATTTACTTTTTAGTATACAGAATGATTTTGAATAAATAATTTACTTTTGAGTCGTACTTGACATTTTAAGAACACAAACAGTCATTGTGTGCCTATTACACAGATTCTAAATCCAATTTTGTCTGACTCAATGTCCTTTATAATTGCGTGGTTCATGGCACTTAAGACTTTACTAACACTGTCGTCTTAATGTTTACTAAAGAAACACCATTTGTCTATCCTTACACAAATACAATTTGAAAAGAATTAATGATTTATGATGAATAACAATTTCATCATTATTGTATTACTGTTACATCTAAAATCTGAGGAAAAGACACTACTTTGAAGTCAGACAAAATGTATTTCAAAATACAATAATATCACATATTTTAAATGCATCAAAACGAAACGACCGCTACAATCGAAACAAGAGTTAGTTCACTAATAGCATTATAAATAAATAGTTTCACTGGTACAAATCGAAAAACCATTGAGATTTTTAACGGAAGAATAAAGTAATCTCCCGATGCAATAATAATTTATGGGATTTTCTTTTGCATGACGTTAAATAAACCAATTCTATATTTTAACACTAATTTACAACCTAATATTTACAGGTATATATAAATATGTATAACTATATCGATAGCGATTCTGACAATTATCTTCCACGATAATCAGCGATTTCATGTATAATTAACTAATAATGGTCACGATAACAACTCGATAGATATTTTCAGGTAAATAAACAAGCAGTAGCGTAGAGGCCGGTGCGCCCGAGTTCTCGTCCACAATATTGCACATAGCGAGGATGCGCTCGCCCGGAAGCGACGTCACAATAAATAATTCTCTAACCGATAATGCGAAACGATATACATTAAATAAGTCGCAGTGTGACCGGCGTGGTTTACGCTACTATATGTACAGACGGCAGTGCGGGGATCATCGCGGCTCCTCCTTCTTGAGCAGGTCGAGCGGCGCCAGCGGGGCGAGCGGCGCGAGGGGCGCGTGCGGCGGCAGCGGCGCGTGCGGCGCGTGCAGGCCGCGGTGCAGCAGCGGGCCCGCCTTCAGGTGGTGGTGGTGCGCGTACGCGCTCAGCATCTTGGCGCGGTCCTCCTCGGCGCGGATGGCCGCCTCCACGATGGGCGCGAACCGCATGTGCTGCAGCGGGTCGAACCGGTACGCCTCCCACGGCGACGGCGGCGCGTACGACGGCATCGCGCCCGCCGGCACCGCGTGTCGGGGCGGCTCCTTGCGCTCCTCCTTGATCCCCTCGGGGATACCGTTTCGCAGGGGCGAGCGCGTGCGCACTCGCTCCATTTCGCGCTCCCTGTGGTCGCGCGCCTTGCGCCGCTCGCGCTCCTCCCGGTCCCGGCGCTCCCGCTCGTCGCGCTCGCGGCGCGCCCGCTCGCGCTCCTCGTGGTCGCGGCGCGCGTCGTGCGGCGGCGGCGCAACGGGGCGCGTGCGCCACGCTTCGTGCAGCGGCAGCGGCGCGTGGTGCACGGGGTGCAGCGCCGAAGAGAGCGCCAGCTCGCGTCCGTAGGGCGAGAGCGCGAAGGGCGGCGCGGGCGCGTAGGGCGGCGCCGCGGGCCCGTAGCGGCCGAAGGGCGACACGCCTGAAACGCGCACGGCTCGGTGAGAGGCGGCCGCGGGGAGGGGCGAGGGCGGGGCGACTGTGGCGCGCCGGAGCGTACCTAGGTGCGGGTGGTGCAGGTAGGGCGCGGGCGGCAGCTCGTAGGGCGACCGGTAGGCGGGCGGCGGCGGCGCGGGCGCGGGGAAGGCGCGCAGCTTGTCCTTGTCGCCGCCGCCCACCGCGCCCGCGCCGCTTGATTTCTCCTTCTGTTGGTGGTTGTAGATTTCCCACGCGATCCTCACGTGCATCGCGTTCCATTTTCCAGTTTTCTGTTACAACATGACACAACGATTATTCAGATCGTTCAGTAAAATAGTGCAAGATCAAAATAAAAAATTAATATTCGTAGCATGCAGTAAGTTAAAAGGTGCTAAGAAGGAAACCTACCGCGACAGCAGGGCGTGATGGTGGTGGTTTAGAGGCGGAGTCGCTTGCGGCTGACACTACGGGCTGTTAACATTATGCGATGCAAGGTTAATGATCGTAGCAAATAAAAATGTATGGTAAGCATAAGCTAGAAATAGAAGTGAAAAGAAAATGAATGTTATTATGATCGTTACATGATTAGACATTATTATACAAAATTAGTTGTATAAAAATTCATAATGAAATTCTATATAAGACATCTAATTTTATGACAAATATTCTATGAACATGTAAAAGTAAAGCGACCTTGACACCAAATCCATAATAATCACATTAAGGTAATTTCGTTACTATTGACAGTGTAATGGATGAAATAAATGGAATGAAATGAAGGTAAAGATTTCAGTTGGAAAAATCTTTAGATCTGTTTTTTTTTATTCCTGCGATCCAATTACCTCACACTGTCTTTAGCAATGATTTTAAGAGTACTGAGGAGTTAAAATGTTAATATCTCGGATGTTTCTATTGTTTCGTATCAATAACCGGAATCCGTTTTGCTTCAAACCAATCACTTCAGCTACCTTTCCGATAGTAGCGCCATTTATTTTGAACGCCCGGTTTAGGTTTAAGCGTCAACCGGGGTTGATTACAGTAAATAAACATCAAGTCCCAACCATATCTCTAAATAGAATTCGCCAACCATGATAACTGAAAAGGGATAATTCGACATCTCGCACGCAAATAATCCAGCCCCATCGAGCGACCTGGCACATTTCGGTTTATTTCGTCAATTAGTTTTCAGTTCACTCGCAATCACAAAGTACAATCAAACAAAAAATATATCTTAGACAAAATCAACTCCAAAAAATTCCTAAGTGTAAGGAATTAATTAAATACTTAAGTGAGTAAACTCTTTTATTCTTTCATTAAAAATAATGGAAAATTGATCCAAAAACAATTGAGAATTATTAAAAAAAAATTATAATTTATTTCAAAACTCACTCAATTTAAGTTTCGTGCGAGTTGACGACACAAATAGTAATAAAATAAACTTGTACCAGCTGTATCGGGCGAGACGACATATAGCCTTCAAAATGAAAAGAAGATGAAATCACAGTGAATCAATGTGAACAGAAATTTGTATTTCCATTTCCGAGCATATGACAACACAGATTTTGATCATAGAGCGATTTGGGTGGATTCGTTCATAGTAATAAAACCAGATAGATCCTTTTGTATAAATGTCTAACCAGTTTGTGCTAACCAAACCATTTGAAGGGAATATTTACATCTAGTTAGGCAGACTTCCCGAATATCCAGATTGTATCATTCTGTAGCTCTATTATCATCTAGGTGTTCATTAAAATCAAAGGTAAAGATGACCCGCTTATCGGGCTCACATTTCGGCACCAAAAACCTTCACTTCCATAACCAACTGTGTTTATTTCAAGAGACCCGTAATCACGTTTGTCGTCAATTTACGGCTGGTCTCAATAACCTATCTATTTTTTACTATTGTCAATATAGTTACCAACGGTACCTATCGATGAATATTTCCGTTTCAATAACCAAAGATAGATAGAAATATTAACCTACGATATTGAACTATCTGTCACAAAAGTTAAAAATTAAACTGTTTATCTGTGGTAGCGATCTATATTTAACTGAAGATAGAATATAGAAACCGGCCATTAGACGATTTTTACTTACAAGTAAAAATTAAAAAGTTCAAGCATCAACCACAAGAAGACATTGAGTACTCAGTGAAGACCTTTGAATCACTCAGCTGGATAACTAGTGTCAAATCTGCTTTGACTCATAGCTATATTTCTAGGTATAACCAACGATACATAACCTAAAGTGAATTCGAGGTTACGCAACGTCACTTTGAAATGGGTTCCGGATAGCGGATATTGACACGAAATAAATAGTCTACCTAAGATAAAAGCGATTTCTTATTATTGTATTCAGAAAAATAATAGATATGTTTTATTTCAGATAAAATTCTATTCCATGATTATTTAAAAAATCATAGCATTATTTATGTTTTACCTTAGGTGCATACGCAGTTATAGGCGCGGGAGGCACGTATGGTGCTGTCGGATGGAGCAGACTAGAAGAGTATGGGTAGCCAAGGCCGAGGCCAGTGCGATACAGCGATGGAATTTTCCCCACATCTTTGAACTGAAAAAATATAAGTTTTACAATAGAAGATGATCTAAAGTTTACAAAAGAAAAAACAGTTTTAGTAAAATTATTTATGAAAACGCGCTGATAACAGTACCTTCCAATAAAGGCGAATAACAGTCACAGCCCCTGGCAGACTCTGTCCGGGATTCTGAGTGAAATCCATCGAGCACATAACCCATAGAGCAAATGTCGTTCAATCCTTGTGTACTCGTGCAACGTTCACCTTTACGACGTGGCCATAACGACGCGCCCTAGTATTTCAGCCAATAAGAGTACGTTAATTATTAATGTACTTTTGGACTGATTTTAAACAATATGTTTTGGTATTACAAAATTATCTCTTGAAGCTTATTTCTGGATGGTGAAAACTTTAGAACTGAGGCATATAAACATTGTGCTCTATTGCCATGCGATATCTTCAACAGTTTAGTAAATAAATGAGTATAATAAAGGTTGCATCCGACATCCTTGCTTTGGAGCCTGGTGTCTAGTTTTCTACTCTTTATTGAAGACATCCATGTCTAGCCGATAATTTGTGTCTGCTCCTCCTGATACGACCTACCGAAACACCTACAAAGCTACAGATTGCCCACAATATTAGGCACATGAAGGCTACCTCGGATGCGAATTAAGTGGTCGTCCTCGTGAAACGTCCTACATAGACTGCATTGTGTCCATTTCGTCTCCAATCAGCCTATTCCTATGATCGTCCAAGCACTGACCATGTTTTGCTTCCTGCATGACAGGTCTTATGATGGTTTTCTAGATCTGTCAGTTTAATTTGAGCACGATGACACCAGCCACCTCTCGCCTTGTTATTTGTGTTGTGCAATATTTCAATTGAAATTACTGGCGGACGAAGGACGCGGACACGTGCGAGACCTCAGGAGGTGTCCACTAGTACTATAGTATTCGCAATATTTAGCCTTACTACATCTAGCCTAGTAGTCAAATAAAAGTGGATCCCAGTCATGAAGTGAGTTTAATTATTTATCTATCACGCCTTATCCCTGAAGGGGTGGCAGAGGCATATTATATGCTCACTTTTCACCATGTGTATTCCTGTCCCATGTAATAGGCGGTGAGCCCATTGCCGTGTTGAAATACTGACTGGCTACTAGCTGTTGAAATTTTTCAAGCCGCCCGTAAGGCCTTCAACTTGACTTAACGACTGCCATGTTACTGGCGCCTAGAACCAACGGCTTAACGTGCCTTCCGAAGCACGGAAACGCTCACAAATGTAAATGCCACAAAGTAAATTATAACGTGTCTAAAACACATTCTCTAAGGTCCGTATTCCAGAACGTTTTTCAGTAATCAATCAACGTTTGAAGCTAGACTTTGCCTTATAAAATCTAGTCTCAAGCGTCGATTGAGTATCGTGTTGGAATACGGCCCTAAATGTGTCATCAGGTCGAGGAATATTGTAAGTACAGATAGTGTGAGACTCACAAGTGGCGCGTGGGGCGCGTGTGGAGCGTGCGGCGCGTGTGGCGCGTGGGGTGCGTGGGGCGCGTGCGGCACGAGCAGCTGGTGCGGGTGCGGCGCGTGGGGCACGGCGGAGGCGTGCGGTCCGTGGGCCGCCGCGGGGTGCTGGTGCACGTGGGTGTGCTGGTGCTGATGCTGGTGGTGGTGCATCTCGGTGCGGACACCTGACACGGCGCCAGCTGCCGCCAGGAAACGGTTGTCCAGTTCGCGCCGCAGTAGGTCGGCGCCGGGACCTGGAATATTACATATGACGTGATATTAATTTTTTTTTAACCATCTTCACGCTGTATCCCTGACGGGGTAGTCAGAGAGGACGCTTCCTGTCGATTCATTAATCGCTTCATACATGCACGTCTGGGTATCCAAGTACTTTGACTCTTCCGTTCTTGAGCAATCAGCTCACGTGGTCTTCATATGTAAGTCTCGGTCTACCTTGACTCCTTCTGCCCTCTACTTTCGCACAATATATATTTTTCGTCAACCGTTCCTCACTCATTTATTTATACGTGTTCAAACCAACGGAGCACGCCCTTTTCCACCTTAACGCTGATACTTTCACTCGAACCTGCCATATTACGTATCACTTCGTGATATTACATTTGACGTAATGCAGGAGGCCCTGCAAGACCTTCGGGGCCAAAGTCAACCTCACGTGCTAGGGCGTGCACCTGCTAGGCTCTGGCGCCGGCTTTCCCCTCTGGTGTTGGAAGGTCTGAGGGCGTCCCTCCTATAAAAGCCACCTGCCAAAACAAAATGGATAGTAAAGCGGACCCCGGGATTTTTTAACATAGGAACATTTGACGTAATTTGATATTAAAATAGTAGTAGTCCTGTTCATTCTTAACTAAAGTCACTAAGTACATTTAACATCCAACCTTGTAGCCCATTTTATAGTTGGCATATGTTAAGAACTAGTTGATGCCTGCAGCTCCACAAGCGTGGGAATGTTTCTCATTAATGTTTTCCAGAGGGACATGTTCCCGGGATAAAAAAGTAGCCATGTATAGTAGCCCACGCCTAACGACTTCCATTTTATGACAACCGGGACAAACGGTTTAACGTGCCTTCCGAAGCACGGAACTGGGGTGGGTCTAAAGGGCTGAATAAATTTAATAAAATGTGTCACTTTAGATGTGAAATTTGGAAGAAATTTTGAACCCGTTGCCCTTTTTAGTGAGGTGGTAACAAAAAGGCTAAAAGGTCTCATGATAGACTATAAAATCTACTTCTGCTAATTCTGATGTATAAGCTATAATATTGTTAAATTTCATTAAAATTCACTCAGTAGCTTTAGTGTGAAATAGTAACAAATATACATCCACACATTTCAAAAAATCTTCAACATTTATAATATTGGTAGGATAGTTTAAGTCCCATAGCAGGTGGTCCATTACCATTTTACTTTTTGTGAAAGTTGTATCTACTGAAAGTCGACGCCCATAAACCTCTTATGGGCGTTGACTTTCTGTAGATACAATTTTCATTAAATTTATAGAGCGAAATTCTCAATTGAACCTCATGTAAGCCTTCTAAAAGACGCGGTCCCTTCGTTAGAAAATAAAAGAAGATAACAGTGATAAAGAGAAACATAATCTTGATGTAAGGTCACCTAATAATGACTTACGTTTTAGTTTTGTTCATAAAAGTATCCAGTAGAAATTTGGTATGAAAATGCACAAATGTAGCTATAAAACTTACTTGTTTGAAATAGTGATTCAGCAGAGAATGGATTGGGATTCGGTTGTGCAAGTGGGGCACCAAACAGTGGAGGTGCGGGTATGAACCCCGATGTACGCTCTACACCAGTTGACCTGCTGAAAAATTAATGGCCACGTTATTGATATAATTATGATGAAAATAACGATAATATTACAATATAAAAGAAAATTAAATGATAGGGTTAAGTAAAAATATGGGCTCAGTAGTGTGAGTATATGTGGTCCAGATAATGGTTTGCTTTTAAAGTTCGTCCAATTGACAGGTTGCAGGGTACAAGGGGCATACAGCATATTTGGATTAACTGAAGAATAATAACTTGCTGTTGCTCTGTTTTTGTTCAAGAGTTTAGCCATGTAGAATGTGTGGCCAAAGATGCTTTAGTTTAAACTTAGAAGAAAGTTTCATTCTGTCAAGATCACCAACACGTCATGTGACTAGTATACATGTTAGATGTAAACTTTTTGGGTCGGAACAAATTTTTGTTTCGGAGTTTGGGTGTTTCCTATGTATAATAATTATGGTTGTATTTAGAAATATATCAGTTGTCTAGATCCCATAACACAAGCTTATATTAGCTAACTTTGGGCTAGACGGCGCTGAAAAAAAATGTCCCACATTATTTATTTTTACATCAAAATCAATAACTTAAATTAGATCAAAACTCACAAACTTAAGTAAAATCAAAACTGACCAATATTCTGTAGTCTTTATTCAGATCAATTGTGTCTACTTGTTGTGTAGGTTCATTGATATGACAGGACAGTAATGCTACTAGTAAGTACTCACGTGACCCCCCAGTGCGCGGGCGGTTTGGCACTCGAGCTGATGCTTGGCACGGTGGGTACAGGCGCGAGGGAGTGCGTCAGATGCGGCGCGGTGGGTGCGGCCGGTGTGGGCGTTGGGGCCGCCAGCGGGGTCGACAGGGTCGCGCTCAGAGGCGGCCCTAGTGACCCCAGCGGACCCACTAGGGGTGCGCTTAGGGAGGATGGTAGAGGGCCCTAGGAAATATGAGTTACTGTATTAAACACTACTTACTAATAATTTCAATTTTACACGTCAAAGAACAGTCTAGTCGCTATAAGCTATACGCATGGCGATGGTACTTTTGAGGTTGGCAAATTTCCTTTTATAGTCTATGATGAGGAAGAGTTCTTTGGATCAAAGCATTATCTTTAGAGATTTAATAACATTACATTAGATCTCAGATCAAATCAATACTCATTACTACATGCTGTTCGCATGCTCAGATCAGCATGTAGATCAAAACTAACGAGTTTTAATCTGGGCAAGCGTTATCTCAATCACTTAAGATATCGCAGAAATTGCATGCTAAAATTAATTTGCAATGACAATTTAATAGTAGTATTTAGTATTAGTATTAGATTAGAAACCATTTAACATTTTACTATTTACCGGTAACGAAACAGCTAACGGTGTCGGTAGTGGGCCAGCTAAGGGAGCGACGAGCGACGGCGCTAGTGTCGGAGCTGAAAGGGCCCCGGACGCTGGTGTGCTTCTTGACAAACTACTAATATTGCTGCTGGAAAAATGTTAAACATTGTTTAAGTATTAACAAGCAATTTTGTTTTGCACGCAGTCTTTGAAAAGAACTATCCATTAGTACTTAACTAGGTATTTAACAAAAACATAACACACTGTTTTTGCAAACATGTATAATTTTTTACATGTTTACAAATTATAGTATTAAAAGGGATATTGGTACTTAAAGAGGTATTTCACAAAAAACATAACACGCTGTTTTTTGGAAACATGTATTAAAATTTTAAAGAATGGAACAAATTATTTTCAATTAGAGGTAGTAATTATAGTTTTGACACATCCGAAAACTGTGTCTTGAATCTACTTGTGTCTCTTAATGTAACAACATTAATTTATCAATTAAACCCATTTCCTGGCTTTGTGGATTGATGAAAATTTGTATTTGCTAGAATGGCAAATTGGCAAAATTGTATTTGCAAAGTGGAAAGCAACAATTCCATCCACGGTGACATTAATACATACATATTATAACGCCTGTTTCCCATCGGGGTAGGCAGACACAATGGTTTTCCACTTGCTACGATCCTGACATACCACTTTCGCTTCTTCTACTTTTATGAGTGTTTATATACACGCTCGTCGGTTAAGGGTACTCTTGACGTGGCCTTTTTCCAAGAGACAATAAATAATAATTTAAATAACTAACTAATAATAACTTAACTTTATTATAATTGCCCAATTATATTAAAGTCAAATTAAAGTCAGTTATGTACACACTAGTGTGTATACTAGTGTACACATACACTAGCGTAGCGGTGCCTACTAGATACACTAGAAAATAGGGAGCAATAATAACACAATCCAGTTAAATAGCAGTCCTAGAATGATTACCTGCAATTATTACTGAAGCAAGAACTGAAAACATGATATTTCGAACCCGTGGGTAAATTTTCTCCTTTTCTCACAAAAACTTGTTCCCGGGGTCAAAAGTAGCCAATGTGTTATTATGATGTTTAAGCTATATTATTGTAAAGTTTCATCAACATCCATTCAATAGCTATTTTGTGTGAAAGAGTAACAATTCCACATCCATACATTCTTACAAACTTACTACCTAACATTAATATACAAAAAATCTTTTTTTTTAAGTTTTAGTAAAATAGTAAGAGGTTAATTATGTGTACGCACCTGAAACTTTCCCGTTCCCGGTTGGGACTATGCCCTCGGGGTGAGTACGATATTGGTGCACCCGCTGCCCCTGTGGAGCCCGGGGTGTGAGGTCGCACGCCCTTTGGTGTCTTCGGCGCTACCAGCGGAGAAGCAGAGAGACTTGTTCGCTGTTTGTACAAAATATTATTTTTATTATTATTGAATATTTTTATAATAAAGTTATTTTTGTATTTGCAACACTGATACTATTTACATTGGAGAAAGTTACGTGAAACCTCTGCACGTTTTACTTAATACGCAATGTAAGTGTTATAAGTTTTAAGATTTTCGTTCACCATTTTTTGTTTATACATAATCAATTATTTAAAAATCAAAACGATGTTCTATTTGTGTTATAGAATTTCAAAGTACTGTCGTCAGCTTGAAATTCTAAGACATTGTAGATTGAATATTAATACAAAGTGCTTACCGTGTCAGCAGAGTTCCTGGGAGAAGCTGCTGCAGGGGGGAGGTAAGGACTGTGTTGTAAGGTAGTGGCATAAGGGGCATAAAGTGGAGGGTATGACGAGCCTGAATACACGGCCGGTGGCGGATAACCGTTGGAAGCCAAAGTTGCAGAGACGATTGGACTTTCAGTTCGTGAAGGAAGTTCGTTTGATGATGTTGGAATTTGCCTCGAGTCTATGACAGGGAGCACTGGTGGATGACTGATAGTACTGTTGCTACTAGTTGTCAGTGGTGTAACAACTGTAGGGGGACAAGTTGACGTTGGTAACTGCTCAACATGGTTGCTTGAGTGATGTGATGACACAGGTAAATTGGAAGGCTGTAGGGGTAAGGTCAGACCAGGGTGTGACTTAAGGCTTGGGGTGTATGAAGACATTGTGGTATTGGCAGAAGAAACTAAAGGTAACGAAGGAACAATATGATTCGGTACCGACGTCGATAAGGAACTAGGCGTGTGAATAGGGAGGTGGCTTGCTAGACTTGTGACCGAGTGACTGTTTGTGGAATGGGTTACATGTGTGGTTGGGAGTTGGTTCGCCGTAGAAGACTGAATATGACTGATGTGATTTGATATACTGAATGGTGTTATATGCGAAGGCCGATTCGCATACACAGGCTGAACGGAATGTTTCGGTAAACTCGATTGACTCTGATAAGCTATTGAGTGACCGTGAATACTGGAACTTATATTCGAGTTTACATGACTAGACCCAATCGATGGGGTAGGATAGGGGCGAGTTGTAGCTACGGCCGGTGACAGCGACCGTCCAATGAGAGTTTGACTCGGAAGACAGCTCGGCATCGTAGACGGGGCCATAAGCGGTGGTACGCTTTGCGTCACACCGTGGACGCGGTTCGAGAACGAGGTAGGAACGGAGGGGTGCGTCTGAGCTGCAACTGGGGGATTTCGAACGTCATGACCAGCCATTACAGGATGGGCCGTGGGGTGCGGGACGCGGCTCGGTAGACTAGGATGTGGCACTTGCGCCGCACTCGGCGCCACAAGCGGCCGAGGCGTGTGGTGCGCATTGTGATGCGTGTGGAGGTCGAGCGGGGCCGGAGGCTGCTCTTGCTGCTCAGTTCGCGTTTCATGGTTCGTATGCCTGTAATCGGGTAGTGCGGCAGCGGCGTGTGACTGTGACTGCGACTGGTAGGCGGTGTGTGACGGGAACAGCGGTGAAGGTGCCTGCGGGGCAGGCGGCGCCGGAGTGGGACTGTCCGCCGACGCTCTCGCTCCCGGCTGTAGTTTACTGTTGCTGGCGGGGCGTTCCGGCGTGTCCGGTCCGGCAGCACCGACCGGCCGTGCAGGAATTTGCGTGGCAGCGTGTCCTTCAAGAGCAGGAATGTGGGCGCCGTTAGGTCGATGCGGCGTATCTGCGCGTAATGGCGGAGGGGGGAGCGCCGGCGGCGGTAATGCGGCCGGCGCGGGAGACGGTGCTGGCTGCGGCAGAGGGGCGGGCGCGGGACTGGCGCTGCCGCCCACCGGCGCCCGGGACAGAGCGAGCGCGCCGCCACTGCCGCCCCGGGCTACCAGTTCACTTTTAGTGCTACCGCCCGTAACTGCTGGAGCACCCGCCACTCTAAACAGAGAGCCTGCATCCGATGCCTGAAATCAGATAGATGATAACATAAATATACCATTATGCATTTTTTTAAGTTGATTATATTCACCGATGAATTTGTAGATACTAACATCGTCCATGGATACATCGTGATATCTTGGAGAAGCGTTTCTGCTATTCTCAGAACTCGCCTGTAACGTAAAAAAAACTTATTTATTTTATTCACAAAGTCTTAAGTAAAGTTTTTAACTCTATTTACTCAAGTAAATAAAGTTGCGTAAATAGAGTAGAGCTGTTAGAAGTCGACAATGTAAGTGGACGCTTAGTAACCTTAAAATGGTTTGACATATTATTATATCTTGTAATTACATACAATGGCAAACCCACAATTCAAATAACTATACCTTCAAAAACAACATTGAGTAGGATTGTGGTTATAGTTTTAAAGTTAGACATTAACAACCCTAATGAATAAAATTACATCAGACCTTATAATAATAAATTTTACCTATAGCAGCCTAGACGCTTTTGAGCAGTAGATAGATACCTTTTAAGATATTAGTGTCCAGCATATCGTTGGAACTTAATTTGCAGAGTAGGTATTAGATGATACAGATAGCGGCTATTTTGGCCTGGCACATCCATTGCCAGGCCAAAATAGCCGTCTTCTTTAGGTCCACATATTCCAATTCTAAGCCTAACTTGCAAGGGGATATCAATTTAGCTAAACTTGAAGTTATATATGGCGTTGGTATTTACATATATAGTACGGTAAAGAAGACCTGCTGAATAGCAGAAGAATCGGAGAATGATTCTATCTACGTGACATGATAGTACCGCAAAGGAAGGAGTTAGCTTATAACAGCATGTAAAGCAGACATATAATAATTTAGAAGTGAAGTTTATGCATGCAAACCGAGCGCTGAGTCTGAGAGAATCATAGACGGATCTCTTGTGGCTTTTAGGTAGGTACCAAGTGTACCAACTTGTGATTAGTATTCAAGCTATGTGGGTCTTTTGTTCGAACCTAACACAATAACCGCCTTCGGCTTTTTTGTATTCATTAGATGAAGATGAAATCGCGTCTGACACAAAGACATGCTAATGAGAATTGTCACTAAAACGTTTGCCTATAAATATTCTTATGGAGTACTGTGTACCTACGTGTGAACATTTAGAATATTTGGAATGTACATATATTACAGTACCTAAATGATACGTCAGTCATATAGCGTCTTAGTTAATAGAAGGGAATTTCCATTAGATAGACTTTAGTATTTTTATCCTATTATTATTATATTGTCCAGGAGATTTAGAAATTTATTCTGAGAAACAGTAAAAACACAAAGAATTATAAGCAAAGTACATTTATACTGGTAGCAATTTCTATAACCACCCATATGTAAATAATCCTTACAAGAAAAATCATTTATGACACGGGGTATAATTGGAATTTAAGTTGTCAAACAGTCATAAACACGGCCCTCTAATATGTTTTTAATAACTATGATAAGAGTTTAAAGGAAACTTAATAAATGGTAATAATCTCTGGGACAATAAAACTTTATTTTACGGCGCGGGTTTCAAGTATTTAAAGCGAATGGAAAGTAATTACCCTGTGATATTTACGAGCCAGAGCGCCGAGAACGACTCAATAAAACTAGCTGGCTAACCGCGCCTTTTACGATGGCCCACAATATAAGTAGCATTGTCTATTAAATCTGATTTGCTTCACTTCAATGTGAAGATTTTAGATGTACTAATATTTAAGTTTTACGCCCAAGATGTTTTACGCTCTTATGTTCTAGCATAATATTATGATGTGAGGTAATCTTGATCATGGAAGTTACTCAATTTCTTTCAGAATGGATGTCTACTATTTTCTGAAAATTGAATAAATTTCATTTACATTGCTACTTTGGGCCCTGTGCGTTAACCCAATAAAGCAACATATGACTTTCAATAGTCCAACGCACTAACACGTAAGGTTTTTTCACGTGTAACCTTTATTTCGAGATAAACGGGTATAGAACCGGAAGAAAATAATAGTAAATCGATAGTACAGAGATAACAAATCGTTTCGGGAGCGTACCGGCAATAGAATGTTTAGCCTTATCCGGTGGGGGTGGGTCGTCGCTTCCCAACAATGGAGTGATAAATCAAGTATGGGCAGCGCGTGCCAGGCCGACGGCTAGTGTCATGCCGTCACTCGGCAGCCCGGCTCGGTATATCCACGGTGAAGTGCCTTTCCCTTCAATAAGGACGCTCAAAGGCACCGACTTTTTCATGTGTCATTTATTTTACCACCATGTAAAATATGACATTTAAGTAAAGGTTTCCCTTAGGAAAGGAGTTAATCGCTGTCATTGTTAACTTGATTTCGAAAGTCATTGAAACTGTTTTATTGATTCTCTAAAAATATAGCATTCTAAATAAACAAGATACTAACCGCTACTGGTATAAGAGCATTCAGTGCGTTAAAAATTGAAGACTTTTACAAAAGGAGGTTAACGTATAGAATATATGTAACAATAATTCTGAACGATTAACTCGATGAGTGATGCCGTGTCAGTAAGTATTAATACAGTTGCGTTCACCTCCTACGACAGTATAACAGACTTAAAATAATCCGCTATTAAAATAAACGGGCGCATTAGTCAACGCTGTCAAAATAAAACTAAGAATATTTACACTACCTAATTTCAAAGTTATATTATTCGTCACAGAATTGTGTCTCGAAATTAGTTTTTTTTTACCGAATCCCATTGGCAAAGTCGTTAAAGCAATTAACTCAAGGATATAAAAATATAATAACCTGCGTTCGAAACGGTGCTCAAACACACACACATAAGAAATGATAAAAGTTAATAACTTTTAATATGAATGAACTTTACGATTCGAATTAATTAATTCGTATTCCGAATTCAGAACGGCAAAATATAATCTCACGAACCCAGCCTCGGGGCCGTTGTGCCGCCTCCTCCTCACCCTCAGTTGGGAATGGGGAGCGCCGGCAAAAAAAAAACGGCGTGATAGCTTTTCGCCCCTCATTCCAAATTCTAATACTTTCACAAACTTTTAATAGGATGGGACTCAAAATTCAAAGAGAATTTCGTAGCAAGTGAAGTTTAGGAGACATCCGTAAGTGACCCTTGCAGTTTTAAAAGCTTTGTACCACCTCATAAAGCAGTATATTTCATTTCTTCGAATGATAACAACAATGGCTATGAAATAATTATTCGCTATTAAAGTAAATTGTGTAACAAACTCCAAATATATATTTCACTAGATGACCCCCACAGCTTCGGACCAGTAGGTCCTGAGATTAGCGCGTTCAACCGAACAAACAAACAAATTCTTCAGCTTTATAATATTAGTATAGATTTTAAAAATCTGTAACAGGTTGCACAATTTGTAAAAGATCGGATATTATAATTAAAGTCTCACTAATTTACAATCACGAGCCAAGAAATAAGTACATAATTGATTCTTTGGTAATTTCATGAAAATTAATTAAGTAAGCGTGTAATTAATTTGTAATTTCGGCCAGTTCTATTTAAACTGGAAATTATAAACATCGGTGCGGAAACAGATGTAAATTTTGATAAGATTGCTGGGCAAAAAAGAGTTAAGCTAAATTAGTAACATTAATTAAAAATAACATCGAATGAAAGTGCTAAAGAATATGTTAAAACATTAAATCGCTATTTAACGCATTGAGCAGAAATATATTCAATTTTATTGTAACATGTTAAAATTTAAGTTTGTTAATTTTATCTTATGATTTCATAAATTGAGTAAAAATATAATAATTAATTTTATAAAATGTACATGATATTATTTGTTAATTTTTTTTTTCATAATAACATAAAAATAAAATGCATAAACCTCAAGACTAAAGACTAAAGACACGTGGTTCAATAAGTCCCGAGACTAAGTACTAAAACAAGGTTTTTTTATAAAATTATTTTTTATTCATCAACGTAGTCTCATCCAAGAGCGATACAGTCCCTCCAACGTTTTTCTAACGATTTGTCTTTGGCTTCAAAATAAGCCTCCGTTGCTATGATAACTTCACTATTTGAGTCAAATTTCTTACCCTGGAGCATTTTTTTGAGATCTGCAAACAGCCAGTAATCGCTGGGGGCCAAGTCAATGATGAGGAAGCAATTCAAAGCCCAATTCATTAATTTTGGCCATCGTTCTCACAGACTTGTGACAAGGCGCGTTGTCCTGGTGTAATACCACTTTCTTTTTGTTCATTTGAGGCCGTTTATCCGCAATTTCGTACTTCAATCGCTCTAATAAGCACATGTAATAGTCACTATTTATATTTTGCCCCTTTTCAAGGTAGTCGATGAAAAGTATTCCATGCTCATCCCAAAATATAGACGCCATAACCTTACCGGCCGATTTCTGAGTCTTTGGCCGCTTCGGGCGGCTTTCTGACTTCACTCCGCTGACTGCCGATTGGATTCCAGATTAAAATGGTGTAACCATGTTTCAGCCATTGTCACATACCGACATAAAAAATCCTTTTTATTACGATTCATCAGCGCCAAACATCGCTGTGAATCATTGATACGTTGTTCCTTTTGATCAGTTTTCGGCACCCACTTGAAAAAAAGCTTTTTCATGGCCAAATTTTTATGTAAAATAGCGAAATCCCTACCAGCTGAAATATTCACTATCTCGGCTACCTCGCGCACTTTTATCTTCCGATTTTCCATTACGATTTTGAGGACTTGCTTAATATTTTGTTGAGTCACTGCTTCATTTGGACGACCTGAGCTTTCCCCATCATTTGTGTCCATGCGACCGCGTTTGAAGTCGGCATACCACCGCCAAATGGTTGCTTTAGATGAAGCTGATCCCGCATAACATTTTATAAGCCATTGCTGTGCTTCAACGGTATTTTTTCCCATTAAAAACAATGTTTTATCAACACGCGAAACTCGTTTTTTTCCATTGTATCGAAACTACAAGCGTAGCGTCACTTAAATGTCTGCAAAATCAATATTTTAATGTTCCATTTTAAAAAAAATTACACATATCTTTGCCACACATATCTTGATATTTTGAAGGCCAGTACTTTATAAAAATCAAAAAAGTTTTTAATATATACGCCATTTCCAAGTTAGTCTCGGGACTTATTGAACGATCTAGTATGTGCTTGGTATAAAGCGATTACTGTCATGATTGTCAACATGTTTTCATTCACGCATATGTGTATGTTAATTATTTTTCAATATGTGGGACATTTATATGCTAACTGCTATATAGATAATTATGTTTTATGTAACATTACTTTAGGTCCTGCGACTTCTCTCGCGGCACACTTCTAACCCCCGTTTTAGGCCTTAAGGCATTTTGTATCTTTAAGGTTTTTTGTGGATACCTAAACTCTCTACTACCTGATCTGTTGCTAGATCAATCAGTCATGGGTTCTTTTATATAATATACAAATACGAGGGCTGCACTAAAAGTATCGGGAATGAAACATTTCTACTGTTCCTGTCATATTAAAATCTTTTTAATTGAAAACTCCTTGGTTTTAAAAATCGAATACCATTTATTTATTTAAAAAAAAAGATTCTCGGTCTTGTTACAAGTTTTGTCAAACTTGTTTAGTCTTTGAGAAAATGGAATTGACTCAAGAAAATTCAAGAGCAATGATTTATTTTGACTTTCGAAGTGGTTTAACACAAAAACAGTGTGTTGACCGGATGATTTCTGCATTTGGTGATGAAGCCCCATCCAAAACCACAATTTATCGCTGGTTTGCTGAATTTCAACGTGGACGTGTCAAGCTCAGTGATGATCACCGTCAAGGTCGTCCAAAAACTACAGTCACCCAAGAAAACGTTGATGCTGTGCGTAAGCTGATTGAGGAAGATCGACATGTGACATACCGCGAAATTCAGGCAACTTTAGACATTGGCATGAGTCAAATACAAATAATCTTGCATGAACAATTAGGTGTAAAAAAGTTGTTTTCCCTATTTTCATTCCCGCATTCGCTCTGTGAAGAGCAAAAAGCGGCTCGCGTTACTTGGTGCGTCAGAACTCTCGAAAGATTCCACGCAGGATCCTCAAATGCTGTATACAACATCGTATCAGGTGACGAATCCTGGATATACGCGTACGAACCCGAAACAAAAAACCAATCACGAGTTTGGGTCTTCGAAAATGAGTTAAAGCCAACAGAAATTATGCGTTCACGGAGTGTTGCAAAAAAAATGGTGGCCACGTTTGTCTCCAAAACCGGCCATGTCGCGACTATTCCTCTTGAGGGACCAAGAACGGTTAATGCAGAATGGTATGCTAGCATTTGTTTGCCACAGGTCGTTTTTGAACTCCGTAAAGAGAACTGCAACCGCCGCATCATCCTCCATCACGACAATGCGAGTTCTCACACCGCGCACAGAACAAAAGAGTTTTTAGAGCAAGAAAACATAGAATTATTAGACCATCCGCCGTACAGCCCCGACCTAAGCCCTAATGATTTCTATACTTTCTCTAAAATAAAGAATAAATTGCGTGGTCAGAGATTTTCATCACCTGAAGAAGCTGTGCACGCCTACAAAACGGCTATTTTGGATACCCCAACTTGCGAATGGAATGGTTGCTTCAATGATTGGTTCCATCGTATGGAAAAATGTGTCAAATATCGCGGAGAATACTTCGAAAAGCAATAAATACATTTTTAAATAGTAATGTTGTGTCACTTCCTTGATTCCAGAAATTTTCAGTGCCGCCCTCGTAACATTAAATATAAATAAAACTACATAATTGGCAGTTTGCTCTTTATATATAGTAGTGACTAATATTTTAAAAATAGCTCATATATATTTAATGGCATACATAATTATTTTTTATTATTCATTATATGAGGTGTTTTTGTACACATTTACTGGACACTCAGCGCAATTGCGACTAATTTGGCGAATTAACGACGCGAGTAATGTAAACATGGTTTGTTTTCAACAATTTGGTTTGCCATTATCATGGCAGTCGTTGAATCAAGTTGAAGGCCTTATGGGTGGCTTAAAAATTTCAACAGCAGGTAGCAACAACCTGCGTCTGTCTATTTCAACACGACAATGGGCTCACCACCTATTACGTGGGACAGGAATACACATGGTGGAAAGTGGGTATATATTATATATGCCTCTGCCACCCCTTCGGGGATAAGGCGTGATAGATAAATAATAAATAATAGTAATGTAAACATCTGCCTACTGCATCTTCTATTATGATAGGAATTAGACATTAGCAGCCCGTGGACGCATAAAAGTCGATTGTATCATATTGACGACGAAGGTGAAATTTATTAATAAAGTCCGGAGCGAAATGAAGGAGTCTGGACTTGAATCCTGAACTGAAATCAGGGAATCATAGATGTTGCCCAAGGATAAAATAATTTGCGATAGAGTGGAACAATCTGCTATTTCTCGTCCTCTATGATAAACATAACAAATATTCTTGTTGAACCTTTTTATTGTAAACTAGTTGACGCCCTCTTGTTCCTGTTTACCACAGGAACTTATTCCCGAAATAAAAAGTAGCCTATGTGTTATTCTGATGCGTAAGCTATATTATTGTAAAGTTTCATCAAAACCCATTCAGTAGATTTTGTGTGAAAGAGTAACAAACATCCATACTTACAAACTTTCGCGTTTATAATATTAGTAGGATTAAGTGTAATTTTATTCATGCAGCTGCTCGCCGTCATAGAAACAGGCCCAAGACATTGAGATGGCGCAAGTTTCACGCACGCCTCACGCCCCTTGACGCGGCATAATATTCAAACCATCCCCAAAAAGAAGCTCGGCAACACCCTGAGGTTAGGCTGCAGTGGTAACCCAAAGCCTGTCAGAAACCGTGGGACATTCTTTCAAGGAGTTGCCTTAGGTCGTGAAGCCTGTCGGGAAATGTGAGATATTTTTCCGAGGAGTTGCCTAAGGTCGTGTTAATGATAAAGGGATTTCAATCAATTCTCAAATCAAATCAGTTCAGTTCTCAAACTATCCTAAATCTTGTCAATCCATTGATTGTTCACGACGCGACGCGTGAAAGAGGGCAAACTAACACACTATCACATGTATAATTAGTATGGATATAATATAATTTATCAGCTTATAGATAAAAGTGTGAAAGGAAGAATATTAAGAAATAATGATCATGCATCAATTATGAGCGTGATAACAAAGAGAAGCGTATTTTGAGAACATTTTTAGGGAAAATTAACTCAAATCATCTTTCTTACTACAAATATGAATTAAAATAGTTGAAATCCCTAAAATTGTTTATCTATAAATACTACAGTTGATGATCAAAGGTTTATTGAATTGCAACAAATTCATAAAACATAAAAAATGCGGAAACAGAAATAGAAAATTCATTTCAGTTACTAATCGAACACGTATATATAAAATAAATAAATATAAATAAATATCCATCACGCCTTATCCCCGAAGGGGTGGCAGAGGCATATTATATGCCCACTTTTCACCGTGTGGATTCCTGTCCCACGTAATAGGTGGTGAGCCCATTGCCGTGTTGAAATGGACAGACGCAGGATGTGACTACCTGCTGTTGAAATTTTTCAAGCCGCCCATAAGGCATTCAACCAGGCTTAACGACTGCCATTTTACTGGCAACCGGGACCAACGGCTTAACGTGCCTTCCGAAGCACGGAAACGCTCGCAAATGTAAATGCCACAAAGTGGTCACCCATCCGAGGACCAGCCATAGTGAAAGTTGCGTAACTCAGTGATCGTTTACAGAACACTGAGACCGCGCGGCCACGAGCGCTTCATATATATATTTGTACATTTATTATCATAATAAGTAAAAAAAAAAGATTGTTACTACTTATTACATACCTCGTTGATAATACAAAAAAAAAACAGAAGTAGTCACATACAACGGCAGATAATCTGACATAAAGCAATAGTAGCTGTGCAGGAACGCAGATTACCATTTTCTAATGTACACAAGTGTCTTTAAAACTTTTTAAAAATTTAGCTCGTTAAAATGACAAGCGAATTGAGGGTCATTATCACGGTCCAGAAGATTATGATTATGAGTGGACTTCAAGTTGAAACAATAACCATGGCATGTTATCTGTCATTTAGAATAATTTTAAGGTTATATTTAATGTTAAAATTAAGTTAATTTATTTATGATATTATAACTTAGACATATTGTTTTATTAATTATTTTTAATTCATATTAATATTATCATGTGTTTATCTCAGAATATGTAATACAAAAATAATATGAGATACTGTCGAAGACGAATTGGGTGCCACTTTAGCAAATTGCGGTTTTCAGATACGTGATCATATTTGCGTAAAACAAATCAATATGAATCTTATACATGTTATCTAAAGATACTCAAGCTTCTCAAATAGATCATCAATGATATCGAGATAGCTTACAATCGAGGGCGTAGGCATAATCGAGTATTGGAAGATGAGAATTGAGCAAGTGGCTATGCAGAAAATAAAATGCAAGGATCTTGCAGATGCGATCAAAGAAGTTGAAGTCAGAGAGATGGAATCCTGTAATTCCTGAATTATTCAATTGGGCCTTCAGGGCCAAATCCTAAACTATAAGGAATATCGAAAAATGCTCTAACGAGTAGCGAGCCCGATTTTGATGAAAAACAATACTGCATTATTGGATTTTTGAAAAATCAATAATCCTAGCTAGAAATCGAATGATTTTGAATTTGGCCCAATGATTAGGAAAAAATAACAGCCAGGTATCGTACCCAATGATTTAAAAAAAGAAACAGTCTGTATTATTACACCATTCAATAGTGTTGTTAATGAGCATTGATTTCTGGGAAGTAATGATACAGGAAACTTAAGAAATGTTGTAAAGAGGATTTTTTTACAAAATGTTTTTTCTTATTAAACCTACCTACTAAACCTTAGCTCAGTAAGTGTTCGAAATGATAGCCATTGTTTTCAATACACAGCCAGATGCGTCGTCTCAAGGGTTTTGTTGTATTCAACAACACAATATTACTTATTCCGTTAAGAATATTTACCAATTTTCGTTTTAACACTTTTTTTAATCAAATCGTTCTTTATTTGTTAAATCCATTTTCAAAACACAGACCAAGAATGTATTGCTTGAAAACTTAACAAAATACGAAACGACTTTTTGAAGTATCATGTACAAAATGATAGTCGTAGATTTAAATCTTTGGCGCCATATCGCTTTATTTCTAATTTCAAATGTTTACTTTTTACTGTGGCCCATAACTGCAAAGAGACAATACTTCAATGGAAATTTGAAATCCGAACATAATGTATTAAAGATTTGCATTGCTGCGGGTGTGAACAAGAAATATTTTTTAAAATTTAACATTTTCCATTAGTTTCCAGTATATCATTACTTCCCAGAAATCGATCCTTATTAACAACAGTATCGAATGGTGTAATAATCATTTTGGGTCAAAAACAATTTCATTCGATTGTTTTTATTTTCATCAAAATCGGGCTCGCGACTCCATTGAGCATTTTCCGATATTCCTTATAGTTTAGAATTTGGCACTGAACGCCCATTTGAAAAATTTACACAGGATAATTATTTCAATAACTTATACAAATATTATAAAAAGGAAACTAAAACTTCTTAATAATAGAGTGATCATCATCATCCGACCGTTTGACCCACTTGCGTCTCACGGCGCACGGGTCTTCCCCTCTGGTTACCGGTCTTGGTTGGCCGGACATTTGTTCCCCACGTAGCCTGGTTGCCGCAAGATATGACCATACCAGCGAAGGCGACTTATCTGCAATGTCACGGACGCGAAGACTGCCGCGGATGCGAGAGCTCCTCACGCATCCATCCATCTACGTGACTCCACACATCCACCGCAGCTTCTTCATTTGCGTGACTCGCAGTTCCTGCTTGTGTCGCTCCAATAATGAACACATCTTACTAACACAACTTAATATTATGTTATGGCACAGCACGTCTATGGCGTCGTATAGTATGCGCTTCGCCAATAAGAATGTTCGTAGAATAATACAGGTCTTAACAACGATAAAGTTATTGCGCTTGTTGGTCACAGTAGCCTATCTATTTGGCCTAGCAAAAAATACATGTCGTTGCGTCAGCTGATTAGCATATGACCAGTATAATTATGACGTTCATTGGACCATAAACATACCACCGGATTCAGACCTACCAGCGCGCATACAGCTATAATAGCGCCTCATTTGCGTTTTTGAAATCGTGACTGCGCGCAATAACGATTCCATTAGTTTTTCAATGCGAATATGTGTAAATTAAATATAAATTCTAAAGCCGGTCGTATCCATTGTTCAAGTTAATCTCACCAAAATAGAGTGTATGTTAACGATACGAGTCACGTAAGGTCTCTTGCCTCACAGTGCATGTTGTTATATCAGGAATTTCAAACTATTTGATTTATAGCTCTTGAATTGTAAAAATAATATCATTATTTTAATGAATTCAGGTCAGTTCTGTATAAAAATATTTTTTTATGTTCGATTGTTTGAAATAGCAAATCTTGATCGCTTTTATTAGACTTCGTGCCGTTGTGTTTGTTACCTGTGACAGAATTTCTGGTTCATTTTTGGTCTGCGCCGGCTTCTGCTGACTTTCTTTGTCCACCTTGAGCGCGCTAGTTGGTGTCTTATCACGTTTCTTCCCTGTCACCGAACTGTTTCCCCCCACCTTTTGCTTACAACTCTTTTTCTTGCCTTCCTTTTTGCTGCTGCCTTCGGCATTGTGTTTAGTTGAATCTTTGATCCTCACTATGGTAACTGTGTACGACTTTTGGTTAAATGTCAATTACGGTTTTTGTAAAACTTTATATTAATTAAGGAAAACATTAATTGTGGATTTTATTTACATATTATTTTAATCACTTGACACAATTTCAAGAAATATTTTAATGTGGATCACTTTGCTTATCAGTGACAATTAACTTTGTAAACACACTTGATAAACAAACAACAACAATAATTTAGCATATCCACAAGGCTAGCACTGCAATCCGTTATCACTGAAATCCATACAACAGTATCGAACACACACACACCACCCTGTACAGCCGGTTCAGTTGAACCAAAATAACGTGTATCGCGGGACGTATACGAAACAAAGAAAGGGATCATCCACTAATAACGTACATTATGGCCAACGTGCGGGCCGAGAGTGCCGTCCGCCGCGCCACAGCCGGTCGTCGCCCGCTGGCCCGCACCCCGCGCTCCTCGCGCACGCGCCGCCTGCCGCCCGCCTTACATACCGTCTCGTTGAATATTTCTTGTACACATATGTAAAATGCCGACGTTTACCAATATACGTGGGAGTCGGTGGGAGTAAATATGTCAAAAGCCGACTTTAATTTTATATTTGAACAAATTTTAACACAAATGATAAACTAGCGCCGCTAGTTAGCCACTTAATCACAGTTTGGCGAGATAGTAAAATTTATATGATAAGCATATTAATTCAAGATATTAGCATAATTTAAAATAGTTCTGCAGGAAATATAAAACCTTGAATTTTAAATCATAAATACAATATATAAATGGATCTTTTAGCGCAAGATTTATGTATAAGATGTATTTTAATTGAATAAAACGAAGTTGTTGCCAAATCATCTTTCAAGAACATTTACCTATCAGATGTAACATAGCATATTCATGGTAAGCATAGTCATACGTAATAGTTTAGAACGCTGTGTATACACAGAACGTCCGTCCGTTCGTACTAATAACACATTCGCAAAAAGTAGTAAAACAACCATAAACCGATTTATTTATATTCGTTTTATAACTTATTGCTTTACGACTGCGATTAATGCAGTCGTTGTAGGGTAGCCATATCACTTGAACTGAAAGTAAATTATTTTTATGTTACTTTAATTGTTGTATACTCTAGGTCACATTTTGTGCGATTATATTTCTCATTTGTATATAACAATTACACACTTGTCAAAATGAATATGATATAAATTAACGCATGAAAAATGAATTTTAAAATGAAATTTTCCTTAAAAAATTTTTGACTTATGATTTACAGCAAAAGCTGATGTTTTATTAATTAGATAGAGCAGTAAGCTATGAAAGAGGAGAAATTTGCGAAATGGATTTTGAAGAATAAAACCAAGAATGCGTTAGCTTGATAAATCACGACTTATTTATCTATCTTGTTGATACAAACAGTTCAACAGAAGTATGAAAAATAGGACGAACCAAAAAAAAAAGCACTGGAGGGAAGTGAATATTTTTGAAGTATTTTATTATTATAAAAATTTAATAAAAAAAACGTGAGAATACGACTGACGACTGATAAGACTAATGGTTTTTTTACGAGCAAGGCGATGATGATGTAGGTGAGAAATATTAATGTCAGATCTGAACGAATTTTATATAGATTAAAGAGCGCTAAATGTAAACGGTACGCCGATGACAAAGACACTTTAGTTTAGAGGGTATATAGCTTTTCTGCTTGCGAGAGCTTCTGTCCTTAGCAGATAGCACATTCCACTTGCACAGCATCAATTTTTTTTTTAAATTATAAGCAACCACTTAACAATGGTAAAATATAAATATAAAAATCAGTCTGCATCATATCTTCCATTTACAATTACATACAAATTTACATGGATACAAAATATTGAAAGGTAATTTGAGTTATTTCACAACATATCAAGGTTGGTGTCTTGATTGCTAATGAAATAGATGATCAATGATGCTTTGATAAATGTCAAACATATAGTTATGTCACGGTAATATGTTTTGATTAATTGTCGGGCAAGGTAAAGAGCTGATTTGGCGCAATCAATAGAGGAAACCAAATATAGAAATTAGATACACCATTTGCCGAAATTTTAATTCTATGTGTATCTATCACCTATATCTTTCAATCACGGTCCAATGGTACAGAAATATGCCTTATCATGCTTCTTTTGAAAAATATAAAAGGAGGGAAACACATGCGCCGTCTTAAACTTATATGGTATAGTGTGTACAATAATTTTGTTCATCGGTCTGTAGTCTACTTATTTTTATATGTACAAAATCTCACGACTGGAAAATAGCTTCATTAGTATTATTTGAATAAGAAGTGTATTTTTTTAAACTAATTACAAATGTAGATTTTTGGCAATAATATATTTCACATCGTGTTAGCTGCTCTTTGTAGTATACTGATTATAAATACTGTTATACTCATAAATATTTTAACATATTTAAAGCAATTTTTAGTAGTAAAATGAAACACTAACGCACAAACGTTATCCATTACTCCGTCAAAAACTATTCTTTTTAAATATGCTTAGTCTTGTAAACGGAAGTCGGCTTGTTTTAAAACTGTTTATATTATAATGAATTAATAATGTAACGTTTTGATGAAATCGTTTATTTTGGGCTAGTGTTGGTGGAATAGATACAATAGCTCTAAAGTATTAAACATATTTAACCGGGGATTAGATAAGCGAAGGGCGAATATTGATATCGATTATAACCACAAAGTTATGCACCAGTCGCATAAGTCCCCCTTTGAATTTAGAATTTCTTTATTCCTAACTCAAACCTGGAAACTTACAAAATAGCAAGTATTGGTCATATGCTAGATAAATAAACGAAACTTTAGCTCACCTAAAGCTTCGTTTATTTCAGTACAGTGAAGTAGTAAAAATAAATTTATTTCAATTAATACAATCAATATTATAAAACAATCCATCATATTTCCTACAAAACTTAAATTACGTTCGATCACGTGATAAATTGAAGTACACCGATTGTTACGAGCTAGAGGGCAAAAGTTTTATATTTTGTAAAATTGAAACGTCCCGAATGGCATTCAGCCGGAAATTCGCTCGCGAGCGACAGCCGTGTTGTTTATTTTTCTCTCGTTTTCCCACTTTCGGTAGCAATAAAAACGTGTAAATATTTTTTAAAGCTAACGAAATATACATTTCAGAGATGAAATGAAAACAAATATTCTTTTAAAACAATTGCATTGGGTTTTTGTTAAACTTTACCGCAGAAAAGCTTTGTATGCTATTTTAAACATAACTCATTGCACGATACATACAAAATTAATCAAAAAAAACTATGCAATAGCTTAATAACTTGTAGTGCTTTTGCGTAAATCTTGCTAATGTTTGCGAGAGAATATCGACTAATAGCAGCAGCAATTAGGTTTTCTTCAGTGCGATTACAGCATTGATTACGAATCTTAAAATCACTTCTCCCCTCGCGCTTTGTTAATGGTGCAATAAAAATGGCGATTATCGATTTAGCCGCCCGTTAAGAACCGAGCTCCAAGGCATATTAATTTATTATCCAAACAATGTTGCGTCAGTCGATGTATATTACATTTCTCAGCGCTAGAATTATATAATGATCGGATTTGTTCACTGCCCACTGGAGGAGTGTCAAAAGTAATTAACACTTACGATACTCTGAGAGTACCTTGGTTTACGACGCCTCAACCTCAAAGACCTCCATTACAGCTCAGTATTTAACAAGGGAGAACGAAACAGGCACTTGATTACGATCGAACAGCGATCTTTAACCTTATTTCTTGAATTAAATCAATACATAACAGATTTTAAAAACCTAAAAAGAAATATTTTGTAGTATGTTAATAACATATTTGATAAAATGCATTTGGCTATATTTATTCACCATATAAAATCCCAAAACGATAAACAAGGGTTGAAATACGAACAGGAGCTTACTGGTATTGAGAGTCAAACAACGACCGCAGGATTTATTTCGAGCCTCATTCAATTTGCGATAAACGTATTGCTGGATTGCGTTTTTATATCGGTCACTGAAAAAATGTTCTTTGTTGGAAACAATTTCGGATTTTTTGCAATTACTTGACATGTTACCCTTGACTTAAATGACTTATAAGCTTTAAAAAGTAGCGCTAGCTATTAACTATGGTAAAAGAGAAAGCGCTGGCAAAAATTTGAAAGTGTTTCTAAAGAACTGACGAGGACACACAACAAAGCGATTGCGAGGTAACGTGTAAGACATATCAAGTATCCAGCTAACTGTTCAATCGGAATAGTGATGAGGATGTAGTACATACGACCGCAATTTCGAGATGTTTTCCAAGTAGAACAACTTGAATAGAAATACATCAGAATTCCAGGTAAGAATCAGTCACAGATATTATGTAGTCTGGTATGAATATGGCTCATAGAGTAGGTATATGGCATTACCATACATAATTTTAATAATATTATAGATTAATCGAGTAAATCCAATTTGACGAGAAATTTGTGAAGAGGGCTCAATGGAGTGTAGATATTTATGTAAAATGTATATTTGGAAAAAAATAATGAAGTGTCGCGCATAACATAGTGAGTGCGAGCGTTGAAGAGGGTGTAGATTTACTGGTGTCGGAGAGGGGGTGCAGTGGAGGATGCAGCGTGAAATGACATAAAATTTTCAACGACGACGACGCTGAGTATCTGACGACATTATCTGGCCGTTTGCAAGTGCTGTTTCGCTTTTCATATCTTTTGAATAAAACTTATAGCAAGAATACTTTACACTGCTAAATTTAAAATTATATTCGAACAAAATCAATTGTTAAATATATTTTTCACTATAACATACATATGTAATACGTTTCATAAATTGTAGATAGCATAAAGCTTATCATAACATAAATAAATAGACAAAATCAGGTGAATGTTTTTATTACATTACATGTCTAGTCTTAATATTTACATAAATTGTAAATCACATACGACGTATGCTATGAGAATTTGCTTAGTGAAACATTAATAAATGGATGAACATAAAAAAATCATTATCATAATTTATTTATTTGATTCTTCGACGTGATATATGATTTTTAAAATGTTTTAGTAAGTAGTCTTTTTAAGGTATCGGTTATACAGTTTATGATACCTAACACAATAATAATAAATGCTAATTTAAATAAA
This sequence comes from Thumatha senex, assembly GCA_948477245.1. Classification (NCBI taxonomy): domain Eukaryota; kingdom Metazoa; phylum Arthropoda; class Insecta; order Lepidoptera; family Erebidae; genus Thumatha; species Thumatha senex. The sequence continues at coordinate 15,618,938 of OX419735.1, forward strand.
ATAAAAATATGTACCTAACGTTTATTAAACATGCCTTTGTAATAAAAACATATTCAAGCGAAATTAATACCCACAATAAATTCAAGAGCTTTGTTCTCCAACTTAATTCAAAAAGAAAGCTCATGTAATAAGAATAACTTTATGGCTCGGCGGAAAAGGAAATTATTTTAGTATGAGTGCGAATAAATAATACGACAAGTACTGTAAAAGTAGAAATGGAATGAGAGGGCCAGCTGTACAAAAGTGGGCGGGGACAGGGAGCTCTGACAATCTCGTTATAGATGTGAATAAATAATGAGTAAGCATTAAGCTCGCCTATCCCTGGGAAGGGGCGACTGCGGAGTTGCCTTTGTTGTCGGCGCTGTTTACTGCGCTGGGGATTGCGCCCACCGCAAGCCCAATTTATTCCGCTAATCGAGCCTTACCTCGCTCGACTTAAATTAATTAACAACGACTTAACCCTACCCATATTAACTCTACATTTTTGGTTACTCAATTATATTTATTATTTCTTCAGATTGTGTACTACGTAATTATTCCCTGTGTAAAGGAATGATTTGTCGTCTTTGTCTTGCCACAAAATAATGTTCCAATGTGGTTAAACTGTTGTTTTTAATTTACGAAAAGGTAATACAACTTTACAATGAAGTATGTAGGTATGTCACAGATATAGAAATTAGTAGATTGTAAACCTATTTGTTTTAGTACGTTACAAAGCAATTAGCAGTATTATATTACTATGTAGGTTGATTGCACGGTAAGATATCTATTGTTTATTTATTACAAGTCCGACACGAGGCATCTGTGCGCTCGCACATTCTAATGACTTCAAAGTGGAAGCGGTGATACACACGCGCCCACGACCAGGTGGACATGTCCGACATTCCATTCGGTAAGCATACTAGCCAATAAAGTTCAGAGTAGTGCATCCCTATTGATTTAAAAGAAGTGTACTTGTTCGATTTCCGTGAGATTTCAAAGTATTATAGCGAATTACACGAAAACGACAAGCGGGCTTATACAAAGGATCACAATAGGGTCGGTACAAAAACACCTTGTGTTTTCAGTATGTGGATTAGGGTAGGTTCCTTCCTACCTGCTATTGATCATTGGGTTCACAATAAATAGGTACATTAAACCTTTTTTTTGGTTAAAAAAATAAAGCAATATTGCTACCTTGGCTTTACATTTTTTCACATAACTCTTTTTATTTTTAAAGATAAACTAGTTACCTATATGTCCTGGATTTAGCGAATTAATTTTTATAATAGAACTGTTTTTTTTTTATTAGAGGAATATATTGTGTGTTTGATAAGTTTTGAAAGCTTTCACAGTATTATGCGTGAATGGTAAAAAGTAGTAGTAGTTTTAATAAGTTTTATAATATATCCAAGAGGATTGAAATGTGAAAATGGACTTTTGGGGTTATATGATCAAAGAGCGCGTTGTAGGACAGGAGTATAGTCAAAAAGAGAGAGTTAAACAAATTTCATCATATACTTCATGCACAAAATTGAATTGTTGTCATACATTTCGCAAGCTCAAAGGAAGTGTAATTAAGACCCGCGCAGCGGCTCCATTTAAAATGTATCTGTACAAATCTGAGCAAAGCACAAACGACTCATGAAACGATGTAGCTTCACAATGCAACGCCACTAACCAATGTTCAGATTTCGCGTTGCAAATCGTGCGACTATCCACTCGTGTCTCTGTGCGCGACTTGGTCGTTTGCCAGCTGCTTTGTTTTATCGCTCTTGCAAACTATTTGGCATAAAAACAATGTTTATATTTAATGATACAGAAAAATAAACATAGAATATATCAATATGTCAACGGGGAAAGGTTTATTTTTGATTGCTTAGTTAAAACTTGTGTAACCGTCCGAACTCTACATTTGAGGTAGACTACTACTATCGTGTTAGCCCCGATTGTGACCCAAAGCCTGAAAAGCTTAAAGTAAATACTTTACACAGTAGCTATTTTAATTTATTATTGGTTTATAATGGCGTTTTAAACATCTGTACCGATTATTACCGTATTCGACCAATTAATTATTATAACTTTGCAATTTTGACCGAAATATTTATTAGTACAAACTATAAATAATATTTATAAGTATAAACTTTACTACATTAAAAGATCAGCCATATTCTCGCTAAATCACATTTCATATAAAATAACAAATGGAATTTCATTTATAACTGTCATCTCTAGACAGCGAAATTAAATTAGTAACAAAATAATTAGAAACCAGATAAAAAATATTGGATATTTATTGTAGCTCTTAGTGTTGTCATTTATCATGTCATTAATTTCCCAAACCTTTGTTGAAATATGATTAATTATAATAACAGTAGTCAACCACGAGTATTTACGAGACATACTATTATTTCCCTAATAAAATAATAACGTCGTAAAAAGGAGCTACAAACCAAAACAGATAAAGAGAGAACATAATAAAAACAGTGCAATTTTAGGGGTATTTTGTCGAGGTTATATCCATAAAGTAAGTGGAGTGAGGATGGCCGCCCCCACCTCCTGCCTTCCGTGGGCTGTAATGAATAAACTCAACCGGGAGGATCTATCATTTTATTTAATTCCGCAATGGGAACGATCATACCTTAAACACTTAACAAAGTGATTTGTCAGAGCTGTTATACTTATATTAATGTTTTATTATTTGTATAGAAAAATCAAGACTACGAATTACTTAATTGCCCATTGTGCCTTTAAACTGTGATGTCTAAAGTACTTTACGTGACTTGTAGTGATTATTAATTAGATGGCATTGTATAGAAAGACATGCGTTTAGCTAAATTCCAATACAAAATTATATGTACTCTTGTTAGATTGATAAAAAATAAACATCTTTTAGAGTCACAGACTACATTTAACAAGAATGTTTAATAGGTGACGAAATGGAGTGAAGAATATTCACAGACAAAGTTAACTTGCCTTATAAAAATATTTCTGCGAAACATGATAGCTGTAAAGCTCTGTAGAACAAAGGTATTAAAGCGAATTTTCAAGCTCGCTCAGCGAGAATACAGGGAAAAGCGACTCTACTGCACCGCTAACTCATTTTGTTTGCTTTTCGTATAAAAATGTAGTTTGTTTCTGAGCGTTTGTAAACGGCGCGCCGACAATTGAGGGTGGCTTGTGTTATTAAGTTTTACGTAAGCGTATTTTATTTCTGCTTAAATTATCAAACGACTTCAGCAACATAAATTTATTTTTATTACTTACGGAGGATTTAAAAGTTAGCTCTTTCAACAACATGAATTCATTAGAAATTATTTTGTTTTCATTCTTTCGACTATAATATTGTCATTTCAATGTGTCTCATCTATAAGAAAGGTCGACGCACTGCCAAAATTTTTGAATGTTATTCACTTGTAAATGACTGAAAGTAGCCTTATAAATATAAATGGAATAATATAGGATTCCTCAAAATGACATGGTACAAAATATTATGCTGTTTAAAAACTAGATTATAAATTAAAAATCAATGTCAAAGATCAACGATCTGTAAATCAGTGACAGCAAAAATTTAAAAAAAAAGTATGTACGTACATCTAGTACAGTGTAGTCATACATAACTAAGCATTTTTTTTAGTTTTTACTCCAATATTTGGATTTCTTGCCAGGGAATAGAGATGTCACAATGATTCCAAATCGTATTACTTCACATATTGTGGTTTACAACGAAAAAACAGTTATTTGTGTAACTATTATGTACAGACGTGAAACTATAAACATAGAAAGCAGCAATCTAATATGAACGTACCAGGAGTACTCGTTTCAAAACAAATTTACATAGTAACGTGAGTTGAAAATAGAGAGGGGAAACTAAGCGCAACGACATGCGGCAATGAGGTGGATGCATAAAGTTGCTTCGAAATGAAGTATAATACAACAAAGTGGTCGACACTCGTTTACTGGCATTAAGCGGTAAATAATCAAACACGACAATACATTACAGCTTCATCTTCACCTCATTCTTCACTTATGGGCCCTACATATTTTTTTGATTATACTTATTAAATTAAATGTATAATATAACTTTGTTAATATCGAGAATAACGGCATCGATTAAGAAAATTAAGTGGTGAATTAATGGTTTCCACGACAAATTACTACACACGGTGGTCGTGATCGGAGGCGTGGGAGTTGAGTGAGATGGGGACGATAACGGCGTGTCGGCGTCGATAGGAAAAACAATTTATGATCCAAAGTTTGGTAAAAATGCTATATATTATGTTTATACAATTTTTTTGTTAGCACAATATGTAATGTAGCTAGCATAAAAATAAACACATGTAAATAAATTATATAAATAAATTTGCCTTGCCCTTTCAGTTTTCTTTTGAATTACTTTCTTCAAAACGAACGTTTACTGATCATAGACATATTTTTTTTTCCTTTAGTCTCTAATTATTACAAGGTGTTTTCATTAAATGACAGTATCGCGGTACATTTTTAATGCTCGTACTTAAATTAATTTTAATATAGAATGCGTGCTCAACATGTTGTTATTATAACAAACATAATTAAGCCCACTGAATAATAAGTTCAGGCGACAGACACGCTTGAACGAGTAGTTTGTTTTGGACGTAATACAATCTGTTAAGCGGTGCGGGGAAGATTTGGTATATTTAAACACGTCATCCCCCTCGACTCTATGGGTCGACTAACTTAGATTACTTTATAATAATCCTCGGAAATTTCACTCTAGACGGATGTAGAAGTTGGTCGTTGTCGCGAAGTTAGCGTGTTATTAATGGTTGTTGGATATGGATTCAGCTGCTTTATGATATTGTTGAATCTATTATAATATAATGGTTACATCAATGTCATAACTAGCATATCTTAATTTGTGATACGTTAGTTTACCCGACTCTTTATTGCCATTACTTGATGACATATTTTTTGTATCAAGTACATGTTCCAGTGTAAGGGTGTCATTGTTACGATAAAACAGATTTTAGAACAATCCCTCAAACGTCCAACGATCCACTCAAAACGTTTTACAAGTACAACTAATGAAACAAAAGTCTGATCGACACTAAGAGATTTGTACACTTAATTTATTGACAAGCTTTGCGGATGGCTAATTACGGACGCTATCGGTTAGTAGTTAGCACGTGAAGAGACATCACGCAAATAGCTGATCGGCTTATCCAAAGTATTTGTGGAAACCAAAAGGTATGGGCCTTATATAAAATGTATTTTCCAAGTGGGCGTGGAAGGCTAAGGTAGGTGAAAGTACTTAATAGAGTTTCGGCATAAGCACTATTCAGGATAAATGCAAGCTTTAACTTGCACGGTTTTCGAAAGTGAAAACATTGCACGGCTAACATTAAAAATATAATATAATTGCAATATAGTGAAAAATCTTAGTAGCACACTATGTGTACTTCAATGTTTAATTTACAGTTGCATTCAGAACACGTTGACATGCGTTTGTCAAAGCGGGAGCTCATACTACAGCCGGGTGCAGTGACAAACGGAATCGTAAAGTGTTTCCCGAGTGAGCTGCTGATCCGTCGAGAGATATCTCGACCTCGGCGTCGAGTGCTAACACTCGCCTGGCCATGGATTGCAAGCCTTTTGAAAATGCCTGTTTCACTTGTAAATTAAATTATTTAAGTTATCGTGAATGTTTATAATAATCTTACAGGTGTGATAAAGAAACGATAGTACCACCCTATGCTTATTGTATTTAAAAAGTTCGAAAAGAGTAATAAGCATTTATGTCTGAAGTTCAGTCTACATCACTGCAAGTTTGGCTTTATCTAAGTCGAACCAGTTGAGACTGAAGTACGGCGAAGTAATAGGAATCTCCGTGGAAGTTTGCAAACGGGTAAACGTGAGGAAGGCTGTGGGGTGAGGTAGCATACAAGGGCGGTTCTTGTTATTACACCCTCTCACCTACGCAAGGAGTTTCTGTTTTGAAGTGTAGTGTAGTGCAAGATTACGCCGCTCCTCGTTTTGCTGTTAACACGACAGCTTTGAATCTTCACGAACTGAACAGAATAAAACTCTCAGTTAATTTGCTACTTTGTAAAAAAGTCGTAATTTTTTGTTGAGTATCGCATTCATCGTACCTACTATTCATTTAATGGCCACTTGACATTATGCTTAAATTACATTCGGAGCGGTTAGATTTACTTTCGGATTGACATACCTCACCAACTTCTCGTACATTTGTGTGTCCGTAGGAATGCCTATTTGGCACCTTATTGGTATAAAAAATGCAATACAGAACAGAATATCATTGCAACGGTACTTCAATTTTATTCTCATAACACGTATAGTGATATTTTCAATTCCCGTGTTACATGTTAAGAAATGAAACCATTAGTTGAATCTCGACATAAAATAGAAACAAAATAAATCGCCCTCTAAAAATACAAGATGTCAAAAAGTATACTGAAAGCAAAATCGTTTATTTCACATTGTTACATTTCACCACATCGGTTATAAATAAAAATACCGAAGAAAATCCAGATAAGACGACAGAGAAATAAGTTTAACCGAACGGGAAAAAGCATTATCATTGGCTCCAAGCGAGGAACAAAAGAAAATGGTGGAGAGCCAGCGTACGAGAGTACTTTATAGGCGCGTAAATATGTTTTATATCCCTCTACTGTCTGTTATACACTGGCGCGCCGCCGAACTCACCCCCTGGGCCACCCACCCTCACCCGGAGGGCTGCCGCGCACTCGGAAATGCCGAGCTTTAATAAAACATATATTTTTCCGAGCGAGGAAAATACTGGGGAAACTCGCAATTTGTTCTTTCACTTTATGCTCGTTTACAAGACAAAAGTAAAACATTCTAAAAACATTATGTTAATCACGTTGTTGTGTAGTTTAATATAATTACATAGCTGTAGTATGGCAACGGCGTTGGATGATTGCTCGTTGACGGATGAATGTTAGTAGGTGTGAAATCATAAAGCGTGTCGTGGTCGTGAAGCTGATGGACACAACCGTGACATTGTAGGACATAATGGTAGAATGGCTCTTATCTCACTGGCCACCCTATCGTCACTTCTGTACCAGCGATATATTGTCGTCTTATGTATTGTACGGATATATAGAAGAACTAGTTGAAGCCCATGGCTCCCGCACGCGTGGTGAAGTTTTCTCGTTCCCATTTCCCACAGGAACTTGTTCCCGGGATAAAATGTAACCTATGTGTTATTTAGATGTGTGAGCTATATTATTATTGCAAAGTTTCATCATAATCCATTAAGTAGATTTTGCGTGCTAACTAACAAACATTCATCCATACTTACAACAAACTTTCACATTTATAATATTTGTAGGATCAAGACCATCATAAAGTGCCGCACTAATATATTTTTTTTTAATGAAAATGTAATCATTTCAAATTAGCAGGCTCTGAACATTTAATGTCTATTTACAGAAATATAATATTACTGTGATACAAATTTTCACAATAATTGCTGATAAAAAATTTCTAAGTAAGTTTCTTGTTTCTTCAACATGCAAATTAAAGTAAACTGAATTTGAAATGTTGAAAGATTATAAGAGAGAAGTAGCGATTAAGATAATGTTGAATACAAATTTATGTTGTGATTTCGAGGAGTAGATTAAATTATTTTCTTGTTGCTTCTAAAACGGGTTCTAAAGGAGCCCTCGTCGGTCGTCCAAGGAGAGCACTAAAGTAAACTGGTGCGTTGGTTTGCTGTAACCACAAAACGAGGCTGCTATAAAATAATACACCAAAAGAGAAATTTATACTTTCAATTACGCAAAGCAATTTTCCCAAGAGATAATCTGCTAGTAGGAATTGAAACGTAAGAACATAATCGAAATGGCATCTTTGCATCCTATCTACTATTCAAGTGTTTAACCATTCCATACGCATAAATATTCAAAGATGGCTTGATATTTTTCTGTAATTAATTTATAACAAGAAAAGGGCGCCTATATTATTTATTAAATATATTAGTGTTAACGTTACTGAGTACTTATTAACTGATGAAATATTCATAAGACTATTAATGAGGCGAGAAACCTCCCCGGTCCCTATAGCTATTAAGCACTGATGGTACACACTCACAAAGGACAATCCACACCACCCACTCAAATGATCCAAAAATATTCTCACATGAATATTAATAAAAATAAATTGACTTACAAAATCTCAACAACATGATTTGCATTGGCCTTTTTTTACTCTTATTCATCACAGTTCAATAACATTTTAAAGTGTTAGTAATAAATAACTAGTTTCGATTAAGTATTAAAACTATTTATAAGTGCATTGCAATAGTTGTTAATGAATGTTGAGTGGAGTGTGTAGAGTCGGGTTGCAGCCATGCAGAGGCGAACCGGTCCAACTATATATCCTTACTATATTATAAAACGACCAGGCGCGTCTGTCTGTCTGTATGTTCTTGATAATGCAAATTAAGCCGAATGACTTTCATCGATAACGCTGCCTAAGCCCCGCGAGATATTACTATTATTATAACATTTTTTTAAAAGTCTGCTGAAATGACCATGTTGCTATATGTCTATCTTTTAAGGATAGCTTACTATACCCTGCGGGAAACAGGTACGAGTAAATTTCACCACGCCGGCATCAACTCATCATCATCCGAGCGTCTGCACCAGTAGCGACGCGCGACGCCCGGGGCCCGCTTTCCTACTTTTTTTTCTCCACGTCGCACAGTCGTCGGCATCCACTATAGTAAGACCAATGGCACGTATGTCATCGCTTACGATGTTAAGCCCGCACTTCTTGGGTCTTCCCCTCTTATTAGCACGCGGCGACGGGCTGACATGACCAGACATTTGTTTCCCACGTAGCTGGTTGTGCTGTGGGCATCAACTAGTAAGTAATAATTACTTTATTATGTACAATTCTATTACTATTTTCATAATCGGTATTTTAAGTGTTGAAATAAAAATTTGTCTTAATGAAGTTGAGGTCAATATACATAGATAACCATCACGGGTCGTGGGAATAAAGTGACATTTAAATCTTCACGAGACTATCATTAGATTGCGTGTGATAATGTTCATTTATACAAATTTATTTTTATTAAATGTTTGATAATTATGATTTTGTAGACATTTTAAAAATTAACATATTTTTGGTTAGAAAATCAAAATTATATATGTTTGAAGACACCGCTATTAAAAGCAAAGATTTAATACAGTAGGGTCCGTATTCCAGAACGTTTCTCAATGCTGAATCGACGCTTGAGGCTAGATTTTCTCTTATAAAATCTACTCTCAAGCGTCGATTGAGCATTGATAAACGTTCTTGAATACGGGCCTTAGTTACTTGTAATCTAAAAAAGTACCGCCACGACGCTGATGGATGGAGCTGAACACTAAGTAGACGTTTGAAATGTTGTTTCGGAAGCGTCTACGTAATTAGCCAAACGCGACTGGATTTGCATTTCAAAGTGGAGGCATAATTGAACTTGGAGTGCAAATAGCCCAAGCGGAATCAGATCGAGTTAGTGGCGCTCTCTAGGCTAAGTGTAGCGAGCAATGGCATCACTAAACCATCCTCTCTCACCTATACTCGTACAGCGCTCTCCGCCTCGAGCAACGTGATCAAATCCGCTGTCAACTTCACGGAATAATTTAATTAATCGACTACGGAGCGGGCGGCGTAACACAGAATCGAGACTGATTTCCTCTTTAGATATCCATTTACTGCCATTACTATACACTTCAAATACATATTCGATTACGTTTCGCGCCAAGGGGAATTAAAGTATAATTAGTATTATAAGAATGATGTGACACCTTGTATTTTATTATAGATAACTCTTGAGTACAAACAAGATTGACATTAATAAAACAAGTTTAATACAGTCAATTAGCAATGAAATATTTTATTATATATAAAGGCTTAAATTACTAGTTTATACAAATTTAATCCGGTGTAATAAAATGTTTATCTTCAATAAATTGCATTCTGTTTTTATGATAAATAATGTCTTTATAAGTTTAACGGAATGTAGCATTGGTGAGGGTCTGTTTATATTTGTAATCATTGTTGAATAATATTCTGAGTAGGACAGTAACTTAACAATTTGATATTGACTTTTGAGACATACTTTCTTAAATATTATGAAAAAGCGTTATTTGGATGACACTTACAAATATTGTAAAGAACTTTAAGATATTATTTATGCAATGAGAAATGTTCATAGCAAAAAATAATACTCTGGTGTATTTGATAATTAGTACATTTGATTCCATATAAATTATAAAAATATATAAATTATTATATAAAGTGTAAGCAAATGACTGTCAGTTCAATGTATAATTTTATTCAATGAAGGTTTTCATGCAGTTGATATAAATATTTTATAAGAATAAAGTTATTTGAACCTAAATCTAAGAAAGAGTATGTATATCATATATTATTAATTATTACTTAAATAAAATAAATAAATATCCATCACGCCTCATCCCCGAAGGGGTGGCAGAGGCATATTATATGCCCTCTTTTCACCGTGTGGATTCCTGTCCCACGTAATAGGTGGTGAGCCCATTGCCGTGTTGAAATAGACAGACGCAGGTTGTGGCTACCTGCTGTTGAAATTTTTCATGCCGCCCATAAGGCATTCAACCAGGCTTAACGACTGCCATTTTACTGGCAACCGGGACCAACGGCTTAACGTGCCTTCCGAAGCACGGAAACGCTCGCAAATGTAAATGCCACAAAGTGGTCACCCATCCGAGGACCAGCCATAGTGAAAGTTGCGTAACTCAGTGATCGTTTCCAGAACACTGAGACCGCGCGGCCACGAGCTCTTCTTACTTCAATTATTACTTCAAGTTTAAAAAGTTTAACAAGCTGAGAAAGTATTTAGAGAGCTAAGGATAAATTGCGGAATAAAACATTTAGCCCTCAACGGAGAAAATTCAGGGTGGGGTGTTTCAGACGGAACCGGCAGCGAAACGGCCAGATAATTAGATTAAGGGGACGTGGACGAGCCGAGGTTGCGGCCGCTTCGAACAATGGTATCAGTATTTTAAAGCTTTCGTATTTGCACGACTGCAGCCGCAGATTGTTCTCGATCATATTTCAATTCGAAACAACGAGTCGTGGTGTACCATTTATTTATTGTTATGCTTTGAGAAAATTAAATCACTGAAATCAATGAATAAAGTAAGAAAACAGCTACGGTGTATACAAAGTTCCATTTCCTAGGTAATTAAGTTTCAGGTTATGGGCCAATGCCTAAAAAGTGTATCTTCTAAATAAAGCAAATCTGATGATAGCAGATAATAAAGTTGATGACATAGTTAGACCACTTTAAGACTTCAACAATCTAATAATTATCGAACGAGTCATGGTTCTAACTCGAATAGCCTTTGAGTCGCATTTCACAACCTGTTGACGAGTTAATCCCTGAAGCGCATCTAACTTGACTACAAAGCCGACTTTACCCTTCAGAATATCTTGATATCAGAGTAGCTTTCAAGTTGCTGAAATTTTGCCTTAAGAGTTAAACAATACGGTACATTTGTGCGTTTGAACAGAGAGTTAAACAATACGGTACATTTGTGCGTTTGAACAGTATCATATGTAATTGAACTCACAATCGAATAATAACAATGTCTTAAATAGTGTTTAGAATAAAGAGTTCCTCCCGCGAGATTAATCACAGCTCGCCAGTCCGGTCATGCAATAAACTGGCAACGAGTAACTTCACCACTTACATTACACGGACATTTATTTCCAACGCTGTTTCAACTTTTCCAACTTTCAAAGAGTTGAGCAAAGTGGAGGTTTAATAAAATTAATTTAAGCAATTTGCAAATAACATTTAGAAACATTTATTGCGAAGTTTTAAGAAGAAATATTAATACTAAAGTACTTGCCTTGTCATCGTCGCCTTCGCTATCACACTGTAAAAGGAGAAAACACGTATTTTAGTAAAGTCGGAAATTCCAGTAGTTAATCATGCAATATGTCTACTCATTAACACCTCTTCTAAAATACAAAGCAGCGATATGGAAAAAGCTGTCACTACGCGCGCCATTGACAAAAACCTTAATAATAAAGCGTGCACATAATTTTGAATAAATAAATGTTCAATATTGTCAACGTTGAGCTGTAATAAATATTTTAAGGTCCGTATTCCAGAACGTTTCTCAATACTAAATCAACGCTTGAGGCAAGATTTCGCCTTATAAAATCTACTCTCAAGCGACCCTTAGTGGCATATTTTTGTAATCTAATAGACATCAATCCAAATTTTAAGATTCTACAGAAAACTAGAAAACAATCTCGGAAAGATCCAATTCATATGGAAAAGTAGGCTATTATCATAACATAAATCGACATATACGTTACTTTTTATTTATGAGGCAAGGGGCCACCCATAAATTACGCTACACGTTAAGGGGGAGGATAGCAGGTTGACGAAGTGTGACATTGTGTGATAAGAAGTAGCGAGGGTTATCATATTGGTTTCGAGACGCATCAATTTAGAGCATAATATTATATCCAAATATAAAAATGATAAATACGAGCTATTAAAAGTTAAATTATCATTCACTCACTTAGACCACTCACCAACACAAACAATAACATAACAAGCAACAAGAAGTTTTGCCCATTGCGAAAATTCGTCCTTGTCTTGTTCAGTCTTAGCGATGATGATGCTATATGGTTGAATGAAAAATATATTGACATAAGGAATGTTGCTGATAATATCACAACCCGAATGAAAACGAAGTGACTGCTATGCCAGTTATAAATATTAGGTGCAAAATCCATGGAGGAGGTTTTAGTTTTTGTATTTCATCGATATAATTCATCGATTTTCCTTAAAAGTGATGTTGATTTACGTAAACGTTTGATTTGATATCGACTTTATTAAAAATCAATATCAAAATGTTTTAATTGATTTATATTTAATTATTTATTTTTAAATGGACATTTGCAAAATATGTGTCATGGTAGAGGGGAGTTTTACAAATGTAACTGACTGTGAGTGGAGGTAAAAAAACATGAAGTATATGTGACGTAATATATCGATGGGTCCTAAGTTCACACCGGGGTAACAAAAAGGGTTCAGACTGAGATATTACAATTTCAAATAAATAAAGAACATGAAGTATTCAGGGCGGGCGCAGGTAATGTTATGTACTACGGAAACAGCACCGCCTCGACAAATCTCGTGATTTAGCTGCGATACGCGCCGAATATCGAACAGGCTCTGTGTGTTGCGTGATCTGGGTAAATTTGCACACAGTAATGGAGAATTATTGCTATTACATGTCTTTTTGAACACAGCCGTGGTAATACTAATTTTAATTCATTCGTAGGTTATTGATCCCTATAAATAAATAAGTACCATGTCGAATGACGACGATTAGAATGTTTAGTCCAAGAAATACAATCCACATAAAAAGCAGTAAGCACGCGTTTAAAATTTAAGAAGAATCATGCACAGTGGAAACATTATGGATAGCAATCTACTTTATAGCAAACGGACATTGATAATACTCACGATATAGCCTTTTCCGGAACTACAGCGGCTACTGGCCTGTAGGCAGGAGAGAGAAGCGAACATATGAGTGGATTGGAGTGACTAGGGGTGGTGAAGTTTGTCTCGTCTCTCCTAATATGTACTACTCTTGACTGGGAGCTTTATTTGTTATGTAACTAATAATAATAATAAAAGCATTTTCAGCAGTATTAACATTATCATACGTCTGCATAGCAGTTTGTTGGCAGAAGCAGCTCCCTTTACAATAATAAGTGAAAAATTTTTGACCACGTTATATAATAAAATATTCATATACCACAAATATTTGAAACATGTAGTTACAACTTTAAACGTATAGCAGAATTTGGCTGATTAAAATTAAATAGGAGAAACGAGATTGTAGAGCAACGAAATAGAAGATAATATTTTTCACATCTAACACTCATTACAATAGTCATTACACTAAGTGATCTGTGGACATGCGTCTCTGTTTTTAATCATAGACTATTTCTGACCTTAGTGATAGAGAAAAGTTGATGTCATTTTTAAGAGGCTCATTATTTTTAGTAGTTAGTGTCCGCGGTAACTTTTGGTATGTGTACTATGCGTTAAACACGATATGACGATAATGTTAAGTACTAGCGCAGTCGTTTATTTGATGTAAGGAGTGATACTCACGTCACTAAGACGATCGCGGGAAGAATCGGGATCGCGAGGTGCCACAGAACTACCCGTTAATCTTTCTGAAGCCCGTCCACTGTCATCCGACGTACCAGCGTCTTGAAGCAGCGTAATACCCTGTATAAAAGAAATTCAGGGTAAATAAAAATGCCCGCATTCAACAGGGCGAAAAAATCATAACCTTTCTTACGTACTTATAGCGACTTGTGTATTTCTTACGCACTTATAGCGACTCGTGTATAGATACCTTAATAGCAATTCTATTACAAAAAGGGGAGCGCAGGAAAAGCTTTTTATATAAGGCTCACAAAATTGAGCGGTTACATGGATATAAGAAAACTTGATAAGACGGGCCGGGAATGAGAGGGCGAGGACGGGATGAGTGGAGTCGACCCAAGACGTAACTTGCCCCGGGCTCTAACAATAAAAAGAGTTTTCCATTTATCACATTTCGCGTCTATTTTACGGTAGGGTTCGAAAGGCGCTCGTTCAAGCTGGGTAGTGATTGCGATACTTAGTGACAAAATGCTTTACAAGACTAGGAAAAGAAAATAAAATCAGAATTCTTGTAAATGGATGACAAAATGACAGCTTTAACACGCGATTTTATACACGTATTTCGATAATGAAAAGAGGCAGACGCTATGAATACCTATATTATAGGACCTATTTCCACTAAAATCACTTCTAAAATCTTGTCGTTTAGTTTTACGAAATAAATTAATTACAGTCTCATATAAATTTATGAAACGGCAAAACTATGTATACTAAATTTAAAAAAAAAATTACTAATAGACAAAATAAAAGTAGTTAGTGTTTACAGATCATGGGTCAGAAAGACAAGTATTGCTAAGGTTGATTGCCTAAGTACGATTTTATTGTAAAGAGTCTATCGTTTTTGCAGTCACAAGTGAAACGTCAGGTAACCAATTACAAGAAGACAACCCTATAATTAAATTGAGTGGCGTCGATATATGTACTTTACGCAAAATGTACTGAAAAACGAACTATTTTTATTTTTGTTGAAATAAAAAGTGTGGTTGAGCGTCAATGCAAACGCGTAAAATCCAATATGTATACGCAGAACAAATAAAAATATGAGAAATCACAAGATAAGCATTACGAAAGTGTTATTGTGATAGCAATAATCGTATAACATAACAACCCTCCTTATCCCGAGTAGGATATCACTTGACAGAAACAATAAAGTTGAATACGCTCACCTCACATAATAGACAACAAAGCGACATACCTCAAGATTATGTCGCCAAGTCTAATAAAAGGGATTGCTTTCCGACCCTTTACATATATAAAATGAGTTAAACAAAGTCGCTTATATCAATAATCCGTATCTCGTAGGCGACTGAGATCCCTATAATCTCTGAATGGGTCGTGTTTTTCCGAGATGTAACGGGGAAATGTTGCCACATAATTACTTTCGTTCATTATCGTACGCCCCAATTACTGCTATAACAAAGCCGATGGTTATTCCTTTTCGTGATATTTGTATTTACCAGTGATGTTATTCAATCAGTATCTGTTAATAAGTGGTTCTAATGACCACTTACTGAAATAACACTTTATGTAAACTGTGTATTTATTTCATTTATAATACCACTAAAAAGTACAAAGAAATGGTATAGCTAGTAGTAAAAGCTCTTCATAAAAATATGTGCAAAGTGAATGCTGCTAATAATGTCTAAAATAGCTTTGCGAGGTTGCGATGCACAGGCGGGTCGGGTGACTGGCGGGAAGCAGTCGTGCTCGACCGTCAACACAACCGCTAATTGAAACAACGACCGCAGCCGAGCATTACTTATTCATGAGAAGTCCATATGGCGGCAAAACGTGACCAAGGAGATAAATCATTCAATTACATTTTTCATGAACTCCAGCGGTTATGCAGTCTAGACCAACGCCGGGTGATAATTATTCACATTATGAAAGCGAGAAGGGTCGTCGTATCGCATTACTGCCTCTATTGGCAGATTGATTTATTGTTGAAGGCTGTATTTTATAATATCTAACAACTGTGTCACGGATATTATAATAGAGAAAGTGCAAGATAATAACACTTTAAGCGAACTCCCGTGTCTGAGACAACGAACGCGCGGTGTTGGAAAGGCAAGTGATGTACATATTGCATAATGTATTTATGTTGCAGCACGATACTCCTCTTTGAGGGAGTCGACAGGCACCATTAACGCTATTTTATAATAAATTCTTTCACTATATTCATATACAAACTTTTATATCTCTGCACGGATTAAGCCGACTTTCGCCGACTGTCGTGGTAACTTATATGCAATTAAAGATTGTGAACAAATACACGGTAGATTAAGTGAATACCAACAGCGGCAGCGGAGCAATCAAATTCGTTCACTTTGGCGAGAGCTCGTTCGGGAATTATACTCCAAAGGAACGTGGGTATGAGAATAAATTAATATTTTCATTGTGCTGTTGACATCCGACTAGATTAATTAACATTTAAACTGTTGGTTGGATGCACAGTATTTATCCACAAAGCCAAATTACATCGTTTTCATTGTTCACATATTCTATTAGTACGAGCACGCGTTAATATCAGTTAATTATTCTTCGTTTTAAAAAGCAAGTTCATAAACTATAGGGGATTCAAACCGATTTAGAAAATGGAGCGTTATTAATTATGAAATAAGAATTGTGCGTCAGCTTAAACAAGCTTTAGTTTGAATAAATTTAAATACAGGCATATATCCGATATCTCTGTATCGTTCTATATATCGTTTTTATATAATACCAATATTTTGTGCTTTATATCATTAGCTACTCGATGCCCACAGCTCCTACTGCTGGGTGTTTTTCCAGGGGAACTATTTTCGGGGTAAAATGTAGCCTACAAGTGAATTCGAGGTGTTAGAGAGAATTCGAGGGGGTTAGAGACCTGATTGAGTAACAAACATCTTTGTAAACTTTCAAATTTATGATATTAAATAAGATACGCAACGGTACGTTAGTAAGTAATTTGATCTCAGCAATAGTCGTCGTTATGCATTAAGTAAACTTGTTTGACATTTTATTTCGTCTGAAGCTCAAGTTCTCAGAACAAATCCCGCCGGCTTTCGGTAAACAACCTGAACATATTGTGGCTTTGTTCCATCTAAGAAAATACAAATTGGACTGAGAGACTTTAATGTAAACTTCAAATGTTTGGACATAATATATTATTGCCTACACATCGGCATGGAGAATTACACGGTTGATTAAGGACTTCTTAATATTTTATTAACTTGAACATACTTATTTAGGATTGAAAAACTGAAATAAGGTACATAGTGTAAAGTGAACAATAAATAATTTCAAAATTGTCAACCCTGGTAGTATGTTTACTATTTACTAACATCTAGTTTTCGTTAACTGTTTTAACCAAGCAGCTTTAATAGAGATGCTCGGTAAAAACAGTATTACACTGTTAATTTGCATGTGTAATTAGTTAATTATATCTCAAAGACCGGAAGGGATAACATTTAAATTGCATAGACCCAGAGACGGTCACCGGGATAGTTGAAACAAACAAAAGTTTGTAAATGATATTCAGTTATAAAAAAGAAAATTTAATGCGAATCGCGTATCTGGTCACCAATATAATATAGTTAATAAGCGATTGTCCACTGCATTTCAATTATTAATAAAATCAGCAGTGTGGAGCGCGGAGCGGTATTAACATATATCACGTTCATGAAATTGTTATTGAATTGCATTATCAATGGCAATTGCTAATTGTTAAATTGTGGACCTTTGTTGAATTTCAATGAAACTTTAATGAAGACATCATTTGCCAATAAATTGATTAAAATTGCAAAGCATTTTGCAAATAACCAGTATTGATTCCACAGCTTGCTGTACCTAATTAATGATCATGGCGCAGAGTATAATAATAGAGTATTGCAATGGGTACCATCGCGTGTGTAAGTTATAGTCGTTTTAATAAAAAAATTGTGCAATTCACAAAACTGATTGGATTGCAGTTAAATGATTCATTTTCTTAATTTTGTAGTTAACTTTTACCATATAATCGAAAATAAATTTATTTAAACATTTTATCACAACCCGCTTCACGTTTCATGATAAGGTAATATTGTCGTAAGCAAACTGCAATATCGTCCAGAAAGGGGGAACTAAAAAAATATTTGGCATCGGCGTCGTGTCGCGTCCATGGCGATACGCCAGTTTTCCGGAGACAACACAATAAGGACGCTCCTTTGTTGAAAGCAATCCATACCCCGCTACAACCAATTTCAAGTTAACGTACCAACTCAGGTAAATATAATGTACTGATATAATGTACGAGTACAAAGGCAATGCTTAACTATATAAATTGTATTCACCATTGAGTTTATATGATAAGAAAAAAACAGCATATATTGTTATATTTTAGTAACAATAAATTCTGATGCAGGCAAATACAAACTCATTAAATATTCAATCTTTGACTACAAACGTTAAGTCAATGAGAGTAACTCAAGGAACACTTGAAAGTATTGGCAAAATCTAGCTTCAAGCGTTGATAGAGTATTGAGAAACGTTCTGGAATACGGCCCTCAAACTTCACAAACGCTTATAATAGAGTTCAAGTACAAGTAAGGTCATTATCTCGATTGATTAACTAAATTATTTATTAATAAATACCTCACATTCATCCTTACAGGATAAACATAATACAATTGGAGTAGTAGTAATTTATAGCAACAGCTTACAATAAGTGATACGCAATATAACAGGTTTAAATGAATGTGTCAGCGGTAAGCTGAAAAAGGGCCTGCTCCGTTGGTTTGGACACGTCCAAAGAATGAGTGAGTAATGAATTGACGAAGATTATATATTGTGCGTAAGTAGATGGTAAAAGAAGTCAGGGTACGCCGAGACTAAATATGAAGACCACGTGAGCAAATTGTTAAAAAACGGAAAAGTCAAAGTACTTGGATAGTGGATACCCAGAGACGCACGTATGAAGGAATTAATGAATCTGTAGGAAGCGAAAGAAGTATGCATGGATTGTGAAGCCTGGCAATATGTCCTCTTTAACTAACCTGTCAGGGATACAGCGTGAATATAGTTAGTTAGTCAGCTAGTTAAATAAAATAATTGAGAAGTGAATTATTTCAATGAAAGTTAGACGCTAGTTGGTTTAAGTGGTGAGTGTTTAAAGTTAATTTTGCTATCTTGTCGTCAGAGATGGAGCGTAACTTAATGATCGCGTACGGCGCACCAGGAGGCTATATTCTATTCGTCGGCAAATTGAATCTGCGAAGAGCTATTAGTCGACACCGCGGAGGCGCTCATTCCCAGCTCGTGCCAAACGATCGTTCTCATTCCCCGTTCAACTCACTCCAAATTTTGTTTTAACTGTGATGATTATATTTCATGAACGGTAATATGTTTAATATTCCAAGTTTACATAGCATATACGTAAACGTATGCTATGCAAACTGAGACAGGTATAATATTGTTAACTAAATGTAAATCAACTATAACTATCAATCGACTTCAGAAAGTGTCTAACATGCACATGGTTTCCAACAGTTACATATTGAAGTTGGCATAATTTATTCTGTCGACGGCGCGCTGTGGAGCAAGATTTTCCGCTTTATTCAAGCAACAGCACGAGCGGCTGCGGCGACGGGAGGCAAATTGGATAGGATTGCGACATATCTTGGATTTGCGTAGGCGAAATGTCGAAATTCACGGGGGAACACACAGGGTAAACTGTTCGACTAACGCATGCCGCTCAGAGTGCTACTTTCGAAACGGAAATGTGAACCTATTTAGAACTCAAGCACACACTTGGGCACGAGAAATAAATATTCTATTTTCCCGAAACGGTACGGAATACAAAGTAGATATGATTTTATCTTAAATGTAAGTAGGTATTATGGATATTATTGAGATAATGTTAGATGCTGTGTTTATAGAAGGTAATAATAATCATGGTATATTGTTCTATGCTATGTATGTGCGTATTAGCACAGCCGAAAGACATACAGTCGGTCGACGAAAATGTCTAGACAGAGCAATCGTGCGGGGGACAAGGGACGAGACGGGGGAGGGCTTGTCCCGACCTGCGAACAAAATTTTGTTAGTAGCTCGGGAC
Source organism: Thumatha senex (assembly GCA_948477245.1). Classification (NCBI taxonomy): domain Eukaryota; kingdom Metazoa; phylum Arthropoda; class Insecta; order Lepidoptera; family Erebidae; genus Thumatha; species Thumatha senex. Next base: position 15,639,256 of record OX419735.1, read on the forward strand.
AGTCTTTCAGGGCTGACGCATTCACGACCGCTTGCTATGAGTATTTTAATTTTGTATCGATTTCTTTAATTCCTTATTTTAATTACCGAAAAATAAAAATGGTGCATACGAATTGGGCTGTAAGAGATTGCAAATCATCATCGCGGAAAAATAAGGATCTGCGATTTCATCAATTGCCGCACACGGAAGAAAGGTAAGGGGTATATTCATGTCGTTTGAATAGTTATTTTTATTAGAAAGCGTTTACAAAATGGCTGCCGCGTCGTAAATCGTAGTTTTAAAATTATCATGTAGGGTACATGTATAATTCATGGGGTTATTAATATTCTGAATACATATTTCTGTTCATTTTGCAATCTAATATGGCCGCCGCACCGTGTTCATAAAATTTCATGTTGGGTATCGTATAAGGGGTTTTTTGGTATGCTGAGTATGAATTTCGAGTTTATTTTGCAGTTCAATATGGCCGCCGCACCGTGGTCATAAAATTTCATGTTGGGTATCGTATAAGGGGTTTTTTGGTATGCTCAGTATGAATTTCGTGTTTATTTTGCAATCCAATATGACTCCAGCGCCGTGGTCTTAAAATTTCATACCCAATATGGCTCGACGGCCATATTGGGTACTAGAAACCTCATGAATTATAAATGTACTTAACATGATAATTTTATATCTACGACGCGGCAGCCATTTCGTAAACGTTCTCTCATAAAAAAAAAATTATCGATTCGACATGAAATGAACCTTAACTTCTTCCGTGTGCGGCAATTGATGAAATCGCAGATCCTTATTTTTTTAAACCGGTGTTTATATTTTTGATATATTATATACATATAATATACATTGATAGTTGATTGCGACTGCGAGTCCATAAATAAGTTATAAATAACATCAGCCTTGTATACTTGTGACAACCCTACAAGCATCACTGTCTAGACGTTGTCGGCATTTTTGTCAACTTCAAAGGCGTAACGCTACTGATAGATTATCTTTATACTGTGGTATTAGTATATTTATATTATATATAGTGTTAGTGGAACCTCCATTTTCGTGCGCCTCGAATAGCACGTTGTGCCGTTGGTCTGCCAATATCATGGTAGTCGTCAAGTCAAGTTGAAGGCTTATAGGCGGTTTGAAAAAAATCTACCGCAGGTAGTCACAACCCGCATCTATTCGTTTCAAGATGGGCCGCAACAGGATCAACACCTACGTTAAGTGCGTGGAACTAAATACAACTGGCGAAAACTGTGCGTATAGTATGGCAACTTTCTGGAAATAACTTTCTGTGGGAAACAGGAACGTGAAAACTTCACGCAAGAGGCGCCACGGGCTTCAACTAGTACGATATAAAAGACTCCATTAACACTTTGATTGAAAGAAAGAAAGAAAGAAGAAGAAAAGAAAGTAACGCAGTCATCTGGGCTCCACATGAAGCTAAATATAGCCTCATGTTGGAGCGAGTACAAAATAAATTTATTAGATATTTGTATATGAGATACTATGGCGTGTATCCTTTTTATCCATTAATGTACCCCACTTTGTTTATCCTGGGTATGGTAGGCTACAATGAACTAAGGGTCAGGAGGGAACTCACACTCGTCTCCTACATACTAAGAATACTTAGAGGGCGGCTACATAATGCGGATATACTAGCACAGGTGAGTATATGTGTACCGGATAGATACGTCTGGCGACGGCGGCGGCCACCGCTTATGGCTGTGCCGCGCGCGCACACCTGCCTGCTGAGTGAGGCACCTCTGTCGCGAGCGCTGCGCACTCTAAACCTTATAGCGGATTGCATAGACTTGTTTGATTGCACACTGAGTGAATTCACAATAATAGCTTTAAGAGTAATTAGTTATAGGTAACATTAAGATTATTTATCTTGTTTTTATTTTGTATTGTATTATAGGTTACATATAAACTAGGCCGATCGGATTATTCTATCGTATTAGGTTAAAAACCTGTAAAGATAGGATGTATTTACTAACTAACTAACTACTAACTATCTTCACGCTGTATCCCTGACGGGGTAGTCAGAGAGGACAGATCGCCAGGCTTCGCGATCCATGCATACTTCTTTCGCTTCTTCGAGATTCATCAATCGCTTCATACACGCACGTCTGGGTATCCGAGTACTTTTGACCTTTCCGTTTTTGAGCAATCTGCTCACGTGGTCTTCATATGTAAGTCTCGGCCTTCCCTGACTCCTTCTACCCTCTACTTTTGAACAATATATATTCTTCGTCAATCGTTCCTCACTCATTCGTTGGACGTGTCCAAACCAACGGAGCACGCCCTTTTCCAGCTTAACGCTGACACTTTCATTCAAACCTGCCATATTGCGTATCACTTCGTTACGTATTCGGTCGGCCAAGGTAACGCCGCACAATTTTCGAAGTGATCGCATCTCCACAGCATTCAATTTACTTTCATGCATCTGCTGACATACCCAGGTTTCACTACCGTAAAGCAAAGTTGGCACTAGCACTGCGTTATGAATCGCCATTCGTACTTCTTTTACGATGCTTTGTCGCTTTACTAACTGGGACAAAGCACCGTTAACTTTGTTTCCGGCAGCTACTCGCCGTTCTACATCCGAATCACATCTTCCATCCGCGCTAAACATACTTCCTAAATACACAATTTCATTCACTTGCTCTAGACGTTCCTGGTTTACCCTAATCTCGCATTTAGTTCTTACGTCACCTCTTTCAAATACTAGAACCTTAGTTTTACTTGCATTCATGCGGAGACCCTTACTTTCACACCCCTCTTTCATATTAGTGACTAATGCCTGTAGGTCGGCTTCTGATGAGGCCATGAGCACCGCATCATCAGCGTACAGCAGACAGTTTACTGTAAAGTCACCCAAATTCACACCCATATTAAAATCTTTCAACTTCTGCAGGCAACTGTCCAGATACACTATGAACAGCCAGGCGGACATGACACATCCCTGTTTGACGCCTGTACAGACATCAAAAAGAGGTGACACATCCCCCCCTACTCGCACGCAAGCCTTACAGTCCCTATAAAGCGACTGTATTGCCCGCAGTAGCGAGCCGTCCACACCATATCTTGGCAGCAAGTCCCACAGCGTTTCTCTCACAACGTTATCAAATGCTTTCTCTAGATCCACAAAAGCGCAGAAAACCTTCTGGCTAAGAGCCAGAAACTTTTCCGCGATCATGCGGAGAGAAAACACTTGATCCATGCAACCTCTTCCACGTCGGAATCCGCATTGAGCCTCCCATAAATACCTTTCAGACTTAGGATGTATTTAAATAAATAAAGACAATTTTATGAAATTAAGTGATAGTATATTTCAGTGTGCACCCAAATTTCGTCTTACAATAAATGCTTTGTCTCCAAGGACAGCTGGAGGACGTAGAAACCGCGAGAAAGGCTTTCAAGTGAGTTTTACAAAGCCATGTACAACGGTACTTTGCGGTAGCTGTATGCAAATTGTATCGGTACAATGCACAACACTCACCGTAGTGGAGGGGGTAATTATCTGCTAGTAGGCAATAGTTTAAGTAACTAGGAACAAGGATGTTTAACAAGAATAATTGTAAGGTATGTTGTTTCGTTTGATTAATTATTATTTCAATATCTACATCTTTGTTTGATAGTATCGAACAACTCAAACGATACTGCCGAGCTAATATCACAACGCCGTAACACATAATGGGTTTGATCCAGTTACCGTATCGAAATAGGTATGAACCAGTAGAGTAGGAAATGCGCTTATTATGCTTGAAATTGGATTTTTGGAACGAAATGTTCAATACATAGGTATAAACTGTTACGTAAAGTTATATCGATCGCAGGTAATTAACCGATGATGTAGTTAAACACGGTATAAACGAATTCAATATGTGTACACTAGGTGACCACCCCCCCCCCCCCCGGCTTCGCCCGTGACATACTTCGAACTCCCGTCGCACCTATCTAATCCCGTCGCTTATAAGTTTCACGGTAATGCATGAAAATTTGCCCGATTTGTCGACATTTATGACTACTGCTCAGCTCTCCAGGAAAATAGCGTGATGATATATAGCCTATAGCCTTCCTCGATAAATGGACTATCTAATACAAAAAGAGTTTTCAAATCCAACCAGTAGTTCCTGAGATTAGCACGTGCAAACAAACAAACTCGTCAGCTTTATAATATTAAGTTTAGATTGTAATGAGCAAAGTTTCGGACAGTTGGTTATTTAGTATCAGTGTTAAGATTACGTCACAAACTCACAAGTCGATTGAAAGTTTACACAGTTGATAAGTTTGGTGGGAAAGTGAAATTGGGGACCAGGAACAAGTAATTTGACTTGTTTACAGATTTATATTGGCCGCTATTAGACGTGAGATCACTCGGCTTAAACACGTTAGTTGCATACTACATGAGTATTGGTGCATAATCTGTGTGATATTTAGTAGTATTCAATATTATTCACAACTTCTTGAACAACGTTCAATTAAATATACTGAGGTAACACAATGGACATTGGCTTTTGATATTAAAAATACAATTTGTTCAAATGATTTGTGAGTCGTTTAGTAGTGCAATTTCAGTATTAAATTATTTTAATGCGAGTAAAAACAAGCAAGTCCAATTTAATCGTGGTATAATCTACGATAATAATACATACGCCGTACTACAATACCCGTTGTTAGCACTGGTGTTTTGCACAATTTCAATTATGTTGAACTTAGCGTCAACATGATAAAAGTTGTATAATGTATGTACACACAAGACACTACATTCAAAACAAATAAGTAACACAGTGGACAGACGGCTAGTCACATGCTAAGCATAACATTGCGCGAACATTTTAGCAAATGGCTAATATTGACGTCTTATTTCACCACTGCCTATAAAGCTATCCATAATGTTTTTTTCATAAATATTTGGCTATATTTAAATACGGTAAATGCTTGTTAGTGTATAATACTTCCGCTACAAGTGCAATATAATCAAAGATTAAGATTTTACATTGCGATAGGAAGATAATTAATTCACGATAATAAGTCGTAATTATTTAATATGTCGCTGTAGTACTCACGTGTGTTTTTTGTCGTTAAGCACGTACAGACAGCGGATACTATCACGGCGCAATTTGTTACTACAGCAGTTATAGGTCTGATATTCAAACCTTCATCACCCGAAAAGAGATAGTCTATCACGAAGGTTGATGTGGAACCACTAGACATTATATACAATCTTAATCTTGCGTTTATGAAAAGACCAACAGGGTCAAAGTCATTTACCTATTTGATGATTTATAATACAAAATAACACGTGATCAGATTTATTTTTAAGTGTCGAAGCTTTTTTTAGGCGTTGGTGAAACGAGAACGCTTAAAATGTGTGTCACTTACGTGAGAGTTGACGTTGTTGGGCGGGTGATTGCGCCCTGGGTCGGCTGCCAACGCTGCCAAAGGCAAGCGCGGCTTTGTCGACAGAGCGTTTGTGCGAGGTGAAGAAGCGCATTTTACAGCAGCCTGTCAACAAATATGTACACGTTTCAATCAAGACATTAATAAATCTAGAATTTTATTTTTTTATTAAATATGCATGGATAACACATTATTACACCGTCGTAGTAAACAACCTGTAGTAGTAAACACACTGGTTATTTACGATATTACGATTGTCACTTTGCACATGATACTTTTAGTATAGCATATAATCATATACATACATGTTATAAGCCCTTGCTTGTTTTATCAATGGTCATCACTACATATTATAAAACAAAGTCGCTTTTCCCTGTCTGTCCCTATGTGTGCTTAGATCTTTAAAACTACGCAACGAATTACGATACGGTTTTTTTTAATAGTTAGAGTGATTCTCATAGAAGGTTTTTATGCATAATTTGTTAAGTTTTTGTATATATTGACCAAATTATAACGATATTTGTTGGGGATGTCGGAAAAAATAAGCCGTCTGGGAGCTTTCAACAAAAACGCTGCCTAAACCCTTTGAGATATAAAGAAATAATGTATGGTGCAATTGTGTATCTAATAAAGGTCTACAAAAAAAGTCCGCAAGACATATGTCTATCTCTTAAGAATAACATACTATATCCATTTTAATGTCCAAAATAAAAAAAACAGCAATTATTAAGCGGTAATTTGAAGGCTATTTACACAAATATGCTATTAATCCTTATCATTTTTACTACGTTAGTTGGCTTCAGCATTTCATGAAGATTATTTTGTCCCTTTACACCTTGCAAATTAAATGAATATCTTACGAGTTATCGCAAATTCAAAATTAGGCGCAAAGAAATTAATTAAATTCGACCGGGCCGTGCGGGTAGGTAGGTACCTAAGTACTGGAGAGCGGGGAAGTAATCAATGAATTTGGAAAATGTTCATACATTATTGTGAATGTAAAATTATTAAACAACTAATTTATTTATATATTATTATTATTATTAAATGGGTGCCACAGGGTTCGAAGTATGTCACGGGCGAAGCCGGGCGGGACAGCTAGTACTAGATAATTTAAAGATTTTGTTTGGTTGCCAGTAAAATGGCAGTCGTTAAGCCTGGTTGAAGGCCATATGGGTGGCTTGAAAATTTCAACAGCAGGTAGCCACAACCTGCGTCTGTCTAATTCAACACGGCAATGGGCTCACCACCTATTACGTGGGACAGGAATCCACACGGTGAAAAGTGGGCATATAATATGCCTCTGCCACCCCTTCGGGGATAAGGCGTGATGGATATTTATTTATTATTATTATAATTTAAAGATATAAGTCGTGCCCATCTGTGTGAGAGCCGCTCTCACCGACAGGTCTCCCTATTTTGTGTCAGTTGCTGAAATGTTTTAATTTAATACGACATAGAAGCGAGTGAACATCAAAAATTCCGTTACACACAGATAAAAATGATGTCAATAAAACCGTTATCAACATTACAACCTTATACAACGTACATTATTGATAGTGTCCGACCGAATGTTCGGTTTCGGTCGAGTTTCGGCAAAAAAACGAGTATCGGTTAGGTTTCGGCAGCAAACCTGCCGAAACTACGATCGAAACCGAAACTGCATTCGGGAGTTTCCGAGCTGTGCTCGGGTGTGTTCGACGCGGAATCAATGAATCGACGATTTGCCTACGTCAAAGGACATCCTGCTTTAATAACTTCAACATTAGTGGATCCAAGATTTAAAAAAAGATCCAAGATTTAAGAAGCGCTCGTGGCCCCGCGGTCTCAGTGTTCGGTAAACGATCACTGAGGTACGCAACTTTCACTATGGCTGGTCGTCGGATGGGTGACCACTTTGTGGCATTTACAGTTGCGAGCGTTTCCGTGCTTCGTTAGGCACGTTAAGCCGTTGGTCCCGGTTGCCAGTAAAATGGCGGTCGTTAAGCCTGGTTGAAGGCATTATAGGCGGCTTAAAAAATTTCAACAGCAGGTAGCCACAACCTGCGTCTGTCTATTTCAACACGGCAATGGGCTCACCACCTATTACGTGGGACAGGAATCCACACGGTGAAAAGTGGGCATATAATATGCCTCTGCCACCCCTTCGGGGATAAGGCGTGATGGATATTTATTTTATTTTTTAATTTTAAGATTTAAAAGCACATATCTGAATTCTGATGAAGTTGACATTGCTACTAAAACCATTTGAGGATTTGCACGGTCGATGTTAGAGATACAATAAGTGAAAACTGTCATTCTGGAGAACCACAGCCAATTTGTTCATCTAGAATAGTGTCTTCCGAAAAAGCAGAATGGCTTTGGGACGCCCATGATAAATCTTCTTGTAACTTAATAGAAACTTCTGGTGTGGAGAGAGAACAGTGATTGTTTAACCCAAATTAAGCAAACTATTCAGGCATACTTGTCAGAGCCTAGATTACAGAGAAGTGTAGATATTTATTCTTACTGGGATTCTAGGCCATATCTGTCTTTGAGAAAGGTGGCGCTGAAATACTTATCAGCTCCACCAACGAGTGTTTCCAGTGAACAATTATTTAGTGGTGCTGGACAAATTTATTCAGACAGAAGGAGCAATCTGCGAGGCGAAAATATTGATAAACTATTGTTTCTTACCTATAATATAACATTGTTTAACTATGAATATTAATAAGAAGTAACATTTAAGTACAGATACCTACTTGAAATTTTTTGTATCTAGTCATCGCGTTATTATTTTTACAATTAGTTTATAATTTAGCTTTTGTTTTTTGTTGAAGTGTCAATATGACGATTAAGTATAGAAGAAGTTAATTTGTTTTTAAGATAAAAGTTATTTTTATTGTTTTGTTCATTACTTAAATATTAAGTACCCATCCACTGATAACTATTGTGATATTAGGTAACAACATAAATAAATTCAAACTGACTGATTATAATGCATTTTCTTTATTTTTCTCTGAAATCACAAGGGACAAAGATGCATACGGTGAAGTGTGGGCGTTTAATATGCCTCTGCCTACCCCTTCGGGGATAAAGGCGTGACAATATGTATGTATGTATGTTCTCTGAAATCATGATCCTTATAAGAAAGTTTCGGTTTCGGAGGAAAATGAGACCGTTGCCGAAATTCGGTTTCGGTCGTAAAAATCAGTTTCGGTCGGACACTAATTATTGACAATACGTAAACTGAATTATAAAAAAAAAATAAAGATAAATAACCCTATTGTTATTTAAATGCAGAAATTGGAAAGTGAAACGTGTGCGTGAAACATTACACAAGCTACACATATTACATTTAGTAGGGGAGACATAATGTTTGGCAGTGGTGACACAATGAAGGTCCCTAGTGACATATTTTTGCATGTCCGTGAAATATTTGAGTGTCGGTGTCACCGTTTGCGTCGGGGTGACTAACGGGACACGGGGATTATATTTTGTTAAAAATGCATCAGAATATATATTTAAGTTTCTATAAAATTGTGCCTTCTTTCACGTCGCAAGAAAGCACTGAATTAACACGATTTTTGTATGTGGACAGTTTTAAGTCCATTCCTACCGCCAAAAAATATAATTGCTACGCGAAATCACGGTGCCACGTGCGTCCCTATCTCTCCTAGTCCTCTAGTATTATAGATATTAAGTTACCTATGCTAAGTTAAAGAGGTAAACTTTGTAAGGTTGTAGGGAGTGATCTCTGGATCTACTAAACCAATTTTAAAAATTATTTAGCTGTTAGATTGGTGTATTACTTTATTCCGGTGAATATGTTCCTGTGGGAAATGGGTACGGGAATACTTCGGCACGCGGGCGGTGTCCAGGGCATTAGCTAGTAATTTATAAAAAACGTTTACAACCGTGTAAAAAACAAATATGCCCGCAATACTTCTGTTATTACAAATAAGAAACCGTCATAAAAAATCTTAGCAATACAAACAAAACAATGGAAACCCTTTATAACGAATTAACTATTGTACACGCGTAACCCTTCACCCTCGGTTAAATAACTCGAGGGTGTGTGGAAAATTAGTGTGAGAGTGTTTAGTCAGTTTTCGGAATGGGCATAAGTCGTCCGGGTGCGATACGAGCTATCTATTATCTACACATTTTTTATTTAAGTGGTACTGTCCTTCAGTGTGACACGTGTTGCCGTAAACGTGAAAAGTAATAACAATAAACTACTATGATATACAGCACACGCCCATTGCTTGTCTGACATCATAACATTAACGGTGTATCTTTACTTAGTAAAAAAAAAGTCGCTCCCGCTGTGTGTGTGTTTTAACTTTTAAACTAATGAACGGATTTAATTACAGTTTTCAGCAATAACTATTAAAGATGAAGGTTTATATTATGTATATTAGTATCTTATGTAAATTGCACGCGTGCGAAGCTGGGTCGCTAGATAAACACAATAACGAAGTGGTTATTTTCTTTGACATAATGTCCATCTATATCATGTTTAAATAAGCGGTTTCATTCGCTTACTTTATTTTATCAGATAAAGTGAGTGAACTAATGTATAAAAATTTCATAGAACATAAATAATAATACCAAATTGTCCACACAAGATAGTAAAAAGCAAAAACCGAGAGTAAACTTCATTTTACAAGGAATAAATCTCTTCAGAAATGCGATGAAAGCAAATTCTCTCGAGAACTTTGTGTGACTTCCACAAAAGATTTTATACAATTCATTTCAACCTCATAAAAAAAGTTATCACGAATTCACAGAAATCGGGTGAGCTATTTTTCTGCCAACGGTGTTACCCTTGGGAACGGAAGCTTGATACTAAGATTCGTTTGAACATCATAATCTTGTTTTCATTTAAGTATATATCGTGAACATTTATAAAATAATATTCCAGTACTTGAATATTATTTTAGAAAATATGTATTATATTTAGAGCTGTAATATAACTCGTGCGTTAATAATTATAATTAATGTGCTAATAGAGTATAAACGTGACGAGCAGTGTTTACAAGACGCTGTCAAATAATTAGCATCGGTCAATAACTCAGCAGTAGGCCGCAAGCCACGAGGTAATCGCCTACGTACACTGACGCGAGTGCGACTGAGTCACACCTCGTCGACCCACGATCCGACAACAGTCATTACTGTAATTGCCTCTCACCAACAAGGTATTAATCACTAATGTGACAGTACTGATATCGCCATTATAAATAAATAATAACATGATAATAAACTGTTATAATGGATTGCTACGTCTACTTCATGAATATTATTGCTGAATTAATTAAGCTACTCGTTTCAATAACATTAAACAAAAACTAAATCGTTGATATTATATCTGACAACATTGATACACAAAAACTGCCTGACAATAACTATTAACATAAGATATCTGTAGAAACTAAACTAAAAATTATTGAATTTATAGCACTTATTATAATAATGGCACAAATTAAAATAGTTTACTACCTAGGTGGCAGCGATATTTAATATAATTAATTATGTAGTTTGAATATTTGTACAATGTACCAATGCTCATAAAGGAAATGAGTTTTTTTTTATTAATTAGGTAATCCCTTCAAATCAATCAATTCTAGTCAAATGAGTTTCATTTCAGTTACTAGCGCAGTGGAAATCATTACTGTTTGGAATTCTCTTCAGTTCATAAATTTGATGTCGAAATTTTAGATGAGGCTGGGAATTCTTACGACATGCTCAATTACCTCTGTAAATAGACACGCCAGTGATCGCTAATGATATTCGCCCTTAAAGCAGCTTTACCGTTATAATAACAAATTTCATTTCATTTGTACCGTAGTACATTAATAGTAAAAAGTTAAAAACGTCCTAATAATATTTTGTTTCAATTAGCCGAGCGCTCTTATTTTATTATTTTTGTATAAACCTATGTTGTAATATCGAATGAAAACAAGATTATATTATTTTATAGCAACATTTTTTTTACAACGGGCTAAAGGTTCTTCTTTCACATACAAAAAAAACTAGTTAATGAAAACATTATAGCCATACAAAAAAGCTAATTAATAACAACATGATAAAAACAAGAGTCAGGATAAAAAATATAAAAGTGTGGGTTCGGTTCATGTCAATTTTAGGTTTAGAACCCTAAAAACACTAAATATTAGTATTATGTATATTCATTAATTACCACTACTAGTTAAGTACAACTACTAATTACTAGTTGAGAAATGCTAGACTTTACATTACTAACGTTGTGAAGGTAAGGCCTTTGGCCTAATCACACTTACTCTGGGTCATGCGGAGCGCTCAAAATTGCATTTCGTTTTTAATCTAGTAGCAGCCGCGGGCTCTGGTATGAGCAATTTGCCTGAGCTGCTTTATTAACAGCAACACGGCGATCATTAATTAAGTCATCAGACAAGCCGCCAGCGAGGCTGCACTGCGAGAATTAGGCGCTGTTGTAATCTGCTTAATACTGAATGTTTATTTTATTTTCTGACACATTTTAAAATTGATATACATATGAATTACACTAAATTTAGTATACTTTAGTCTCGCTAGATGAAAATGTTTTACAATTAGTTTCTTCTAACGTTCCGTATAATTTAACAGAATAATCTCATAATCATCCTAGTGGTATGGTACCAATTGCATCTGACTTGCGAATTTTATCATCTTGTATTTCTTAATTGGATTTGTCTTTAAGAGTATTTTGATTAGTGGGGTCAATTTAGCATACAACACGCGTGTCAGTATCGTAACATCACATGCGATCAAACTGCACAGTATTATAATTTAGTTGTAAATATTCTTACGGCCAGATGCGATAAAACTGCACAGTAAAGAAAGAAAATGATACATATTAGTTTTGGCGCGTTATATATTTTTCTTATAATTTGAAATCAGGATCGACTCTAGTTAATGGGTCATCCATTACATACCCTGTATACATGCATACATATATACATAAACATTGCAAGTTAATAAAAACCTTGTATAAAAAGCTGGCAGTCGTATTTATAAATAAAAAAAGCAAAGAAAAGGGAACAAAGAACTATTTTGTTAGGGCCGACACCGACAACGGAACAGAACCTATTGTGCAGGTAAGGCGAAACGTATACTCGTATATTTTAAAGTTGTGGTTAAATAATAATATACGTAATGCAAACAGATGGACCATAGCAGATGTTTGCGTAATCACCGACACAGATAAAAACAATTAAGATAAGATATACATCGCTTCACGTAATTAGATTCGACAATCTTGTCCTATAACGTAGATTAAATAATGTCCGAGTGTTTAATTATGACAGACAATTCAGAACGGGGTGGAAAACAGTAGCGGCTATAATGATAGGGTGGGAAGCGGCACGTGGAAACGTAAATAAAGGGATGTAATCGAATGTTTGTAAATGTGTGTCGCGTGTCAATGGGCGATTACCTACCTGACTGTCAACTGCCTCCACTCGCTGTCACATATCCATGGTATGGTAATGGACCAGTTTCAATATAAGTTTGAAGGTTATTTGAAGTAGTTTTTCTATTACTATACATATTACCTGTGTTTTAATTTCGCTTTATTATGATAAAATCTTTAATAACTTTTACTATCTAACTCTATTTTTGTTTCAGTTAACGTGCCCATGAACCCTACTACCAATATAATTAGGGTCTTATTTCAAAATGTAGATCGTATGTGTTAGTACCTACAGATATATTTAGCTAGGTATACAATATTGTGTATGCAAATAATATATATATATAATTGCAAGACCTCATTACACAATATTTTTTCCATTTACATTGATCATAAATTAATAAGAGCAATTGACAAGCTTTGTTAAATAAATAATAGTAAAACAGAGAAGTTCACTAAATACAAACAGCATTTATGCTTAAGCTTATAATCATAATTATTACATTATGATTATAAGCAGTAGTATCACAAATCAACGTTTTATCAGTGACAGCAAGACACGACCGTTCTCGACCAACGATGTCGCCCACCTAATTTCCCTGTTCTCAATAGGTAAACATTTGCAATGTCTGACGTGTATTTAGCGATAATAGAGTAACATGAAGTATGTTACGAATGTTAATATTTATTACGTCCGTCCGTCGCGCTGTAGACGTTACTTATGGTTTACGCCTTATTAATCTACGACAACAAAATGTAATGAACATTTTTTACTTGTTTTGAAACGGATATACATTATAGAATGAAATAGTAATATTTATATTATAAAAAATACTGCACATTGGCAACCTACATTACATACAAAGTACCTAATTGTTGAACGATTTACGAGAAAGCATAACGAAACGTTAATTTTCGCTTTACAAAAGCTACGAGCTACGTAAGACATTGTTTAATGGCTTCGCATAGTTTGTATATACACTACGTGGAGCTATAATGGGTACGTTACTGAGTAAAGTGGTTTTTCGTTTGAATTTCGTAATCAATGCCCTGATTGACCATTTATTGTGATTTTAAGATAAGCTCATATTGACGCCAACGCCAGTTAGATAAGGATACTTCGACCATTTTCATTATTCTTCAAGGAGTGGAGAGGTTAAACTTAAAACTTTATCAGAGGAAAAAAAAGGCTATAACTCTTAATGCTTACTATTTTTGGCAGTAAATAAGTACATTATAAGCTAATACCCGCAAAACCGCCCGCGCAGCCGCTTGGTAAAAATTTCCTTAGCTGTTTCCCAAAAGAACATGTTCATATATGTATAAAAACACACCTAGGTATTTAACAGATTAAGAATTTTTGTAAAGTCGGTTTAGTAGATCCTGAGATTACCCCTACAACCTCACAAACTTTACGTCTATATAATATTAGTATAGATAAGTTGACAATAAGGAAAGGAGCAGCGTTTTTAAACGATATACTCTATTATATATTGGACAACGATATCAATATATTTTGTACTTTCTACTACACAGCGCAGTGTAATGGGATCACATTCTGTGTAATCTCTTGTTATAAGTAAATAATAATAAAAATATTTTTTTATTATTATTTACTTATAATGAAACATAACTTTTAATGAAACATAACTTCATTATGTTTCTACAATTCTAGGTGACCCCCACGGCTTTGCCCGTGACATACTTCGAACTCTCGTCGCACCTTTTTAATCCCGTCGTTTATAAATTCTACAATAGACTTTAAAATTTGCACTATTTGTCAACACTTATGATTACTGTTCCGCTCTCCAGGGTAGTAGCGTGATGATATATAGCCTTTAGCCCTTCTTGACTAATTGCCTATCTAACACAAAACCAATTACTCAAATCCGATCAGTAATTTGACATTAGAGGGTTCAACCAAACAAACAAACACTCTTCAGATTTATATGTATTAGTATAGATTCTACTAAGTGCTCTTTTAAGGTATATTGAAGAAAATGTTTTCAATTCAATAAATCGAAGGGCGTGCAAGGCACATTGGCTCTTGTGAATCTCCAGACTATAAGATTGCGGTGGCTAAGTGGATATGCGGTCGATCGCGGGCAGATCGCCGAGATACGTCGCGAACTCGCGACCTAACGGTTCAAGTTACAGCGAAAATCCCCCTGATGCCACGTTCTCTATCGGCGACATCACGATTCTTGGCCACTTGACACTTGTCAGATCTCACAACGACTCTTGAGTGGATGATGTGTTTAATATTAAGATGTGGGTGAACGACGGTCGTTTTACATTTCCATTAATATTTCTAACACTTAAGATATCTTAATTTAACGCTTGCAGAATTATTTAAACGTATAATATGATATTTAAATGTTAATTTATTTAAAAATTACACATTATATCTTTTATGATAAATAAAATTGCCAATTAAACAATACTAAATTTAGATTTTTATCCTCGAACTTATACAAAGAGTTACTAATTGGATTCTATTTTGATAATAAAAAAGTAACTCGACGGATTCAGTTGCTACATTGAAAATAGGAAGGAGTATTATTAAGACTTAAACTGATGCCAAAAATGCGAATTATACAATTTTTAATTGCATACCCTGCAAGGGGTAGGCACATATTTGTGTACACTTTCTATTCGGTTGAATGTGGGTTCAATGTCTATACCGTTACTTACATAAATAAATTATCGTTATCTTAACAGTAATATACTTATTATAACAAAGATTTTACATGTAATATTTTATTTTCATTTCAGTAGGTATTATTTGAATAAAAAAAAAGATGAAAACTTTCACGCACGAAAACACATCAGAAAATTTTACAGGGTACATAGCTTTTTACGTTCCGATGAAGTGATACAGTTTATTGGGTGTAAGGAGGCACCAAGATATCGCTTGGGTCTCACTTGTCGATTAACAGACGAGGCAACGACTAAGGTGCCCTTTAGGGGTTGGGAGGTCAGACGGCAGTCACTCCGAACAATGCTAAAAATTAAAAGCCAAATGATATGTGCTCCAAATCCAGGAAGGAATTGGAGCAATTAGAATAACACTTTTATAAGTCTTTTACACTTAAAATGCTTATTAAAGTGTTCCAGTTTCTTTGGCTGTTCCACTTCTTCATTTATATTTTATATATTATTTTATGTAGTAGGAAAGTGGATCCCCGGGTTCCTTAACAAGGGCTTCGAATGCTACCAGGACTAACGCTCGCAAAATAACGATTATTACTTTCCTACTAATGTCCGGCTGTCAAACGTGCAGTGCTCACGTTTACACGTTTAAGCGATACAGGAAATTACCGCCTACTGCAAAGATGATTATGTCAACTTATGTCGCAGTGGATGTACAAAGTCACTGTAGGAGGGATTGTGTGAGCCTTAATTTTTTTTTTTTGGAGTTTTTATCCTTCAAGGAAATGTCAACTCCATCTAGTATAGGTAACCGCCTTAATCTAGTATAGGTACATCATTCTTAATACTAAGACTAAAATTATTTACACATATAGGTGACACAATTTTTTAGCAGCATCCGACTTGGGTTTACTTAATATAGTCTGTACTAAAGTCTTAATCTTAATGTTCAAGATATTGCGGACAAAGTGCAAGTATTGTTTTGGTCTTATAGAGACTTGGGTGGCCACCGTGAGACTTGGGGAGTAAGTGTCTACCGTATACACCTCCACCTAGTAGAAAAACTGAACGTAATTAACGATAATTGGTGATTCAGTGGCATTACTACGCACGCATGTTGAATACCTTGCGAAGCGGATACGAAAAGTGGGAAAGAGTATCCTGGATTCGGAAGTGAGGGCATCGTGTGCTATCAGGAGTAATGCTTGGATATTACAATGGGCTCACCACGTGAACCTCACCACCACGGTGAAATGTGGACGTATAGTATGCCTCGGCCTACTAAAGGTAACGGCGTGACAATTTATATGTATGTATAAAATATGTACGTTTTAATTAACTTTCCCGAACAGATACTTCAAGTCTAAAATCTAAGTCATGGGGTTGTCGGTTATCGTTAGCAGTGTAGTTATGAATTTCCATTAATTTTATCTAACTTAATCTTTTGCCAAGTGAAAATAATAGTTCACTAATGACAATGCTTTAGTTTTATTGAGAGGTTTTTATAGTAGTTGCCGAAAATAAAACATTGGTACGTGTAGAATTATCTCCAAAGTGCTGTGATCTTTCTTTCTATGAGATAGGTATTTATATTTGACTCCTCAATTATTACAGGTCAAATAGTTGACTACAATCAAATGATTGTGAATTCCCACAACATAGAATATTAGGTGATTTCGTTCAAGTAGTGCCGTTTGCGCGAAACGTGTAGGTGGGGAACCAACATATATTTAGTCTAATTTGACTGCCTCTGTGGCGTTGTGGGAGTGCATCCGACTGCTACGCAAGAGGTCGTGGGTTCGATTCTCACCCAGGATAAAACTTTGTGTTGCACTTTGTGAGCACGATGGTTTATTCTGTGTCTGGGTGTTATTTATCTATAATATGTATGTATTTAGAAATATATAAGTATGTTTATCAGTTATCTAGATCCCATAACACAAGCTAAATTAGCTTACTTTGGGCTAGATGGCGCTGTGTGAAAAGTGTCCCACAATATTTATTTTATTTATTTATTTATCATATAACAATATTAATATTATATCAAATTCCGCGTGACCGAGAAGTAGTAATACCGTAACTATTTTTCATGAATAATAAAAAAACACACACATTGCCAATTTATTAAAGTTATCTAATTAAATTGGGACTATATAGGACCTAGGTTGAAACAAGTGCAAGAATAATCGTCAAATCAATAATTGAAAAGCTTGTATACCTATCTCCACATTACGGTCGAACAATAAAACTAAAAATACACCCATTCGTTGGCTGTAAAGTTATTACTAAATAATACATTACAAACAAATAACTTGACAATACACAATTAGACCGACACTCGAATCAAATCGGTCTAAATAAAACATGAATCGAGCTTCATTGAGCGGCAATAAAAGCGAATCAATGTAGTTTAAAGTTTACTCAGGTAAGTATTTATGTCACAACGTGCTAACATTGTGCTCGAGAGAATACTAGAAGGGGATGAATGAGTCAAAGGGTCGGTCGTTCGGAGTGGATGAACTTGAGACAACGTCGGTACTTTCTGAGATCGTTGCCATTTGCGTTCTAAGAATATTTATATATACGAGTAATACAAAATACATGTATGCAAGAAAGTGTTTAAGTTACTTGCTTCTTACCTCTGAACCAATCCAACAAAATTTTACAACTAGTAAACATATGACGCCCTATTTAGTCCATATACCTGCGGTAATTGGAATTCACTCCATTGGATCATAGTTATTTTATATAAATAAAGCTAAAAAGAAAGCTATTTTAACACTCTCTCGTAATATTCACGTATTAGATAGACGTATTTTTAATATCGAAATATAGTGTCCAACGAGCTATTCATCCTTACCCCTGAAGACGAGGTCGCGTTGGCGGATAAAGCCTGTCGGGACCCCAGGGGCTATCCTTCCGAGGGCTTATCCGGGAACTCCAGGCCTAAGGCAGATGGATGGGCACCCACACGGTGTTTTTGTTTTTATTTCCACATATAAAACAAGGTATTTATCTTCACAAAACTTTGTATTACTTTTTGAGCATACATAGCAATGTATCTTTTTATACCTATAGACTGTTGCAACACTAGAGGTGCTACAACACGCGATGCTGACCAAATTGTTAAGAAATATCGGCACATTAAAAATTAACGAAGGACTGTGACATAAAACGAATCAATTTTATTCTCCAGACGCCAGTAAAGTTTGATATGTAATTGTATACTTTTGCTTGGTAATTTAAATAAACAAATTTAAATTGGATTACCTGTTCACATTATCTAGCTTAACTTACACAATTGGGATTTTAAGTACCTTGAAACGACGGAAAATGACTATTCGGTTAATATTATATGAAGCCTTTGTAGGATCTTGAAGATTAGCAATCTTCATGAATATTACTTTGTAGTTTAAAGTATTAATACTTACCGAGGTTAACCACGGTAGTAATGTCGTGAGCGGTGTAAATGTTCTGCAGCTCAATAGTAGGTAATTTAGTTGTTCATGACATTATTTACTAATTTGTTATCTATACTCAGAAATATTATAATCAGAAAGAGAAGACATGTTTTTATACACTTGGACCTTGATTTTTATACACCTAATAGGCACTATAGACCTCTGTATCTGGTTTAATTTCAACTTACTAGGTAGGTGAGAAAGAATCTTATGAGGTTTCCGTTCTTTTTCTTTTAGAAGTACACAACATTAAAGATGTTTTGAGTATTTGACGTTTGAATTTAGAATTTTTTTTTTGTCTTTTACACTGTAGTATTTAAATAATTATCTTAAGAGTTACAGCAAAACAAAGACTCGCGCTTGATAAAATAATTACATACGGCGCGCGCGTCTCAGGGCATGTAGGGTAGAGGGTTTGAATATTGCCATATTGAATGCATTGGTTAAATTTGATTTTTAAATCAAGACGAAGCCAGGGCTCTTTAAAAGAAATAGGGAAAAAGTATATTATATTCGGGCATAAAAACCGTGGGAATACGATGGTTAACTCGGACTCCGAGGTAGATACGTATTGATATTCAAGAAGTCATCCATCGCTTAGCAGCCGTCAGGCAATGTGGTCACGCTCGCTCGAATATTTCTCATTTTGTAACTGTACTTTAATCCACCATGAAACTATTTCGTTGACTGATGAAGATGGGACAAAATCTAGTTCCATAACTATCTAATTTCATTGTGGCCCTTTCTAGTACTATGAAGTACTTGGTGTATCAGTAATCTACCTATATAGGATATCATTATGTTTCCCAATTCATTATAGTCCAGAGAAAAATCGGAGGAGTTACAATATTGTAAGTTTATTTTATTTACTACAGTCATAAAGCAAGATCCATTATAGCGAGGTAAAACTCGTAAAAAGTATAAAATTGTTACGATTTATATATGAGAACATTAAATGTGATGGACTGTTGAGAATCCGACATGTATAGGTAGTGTTGTAGCTAGGTTACATTGAAATGCTATTTTTATTGTTTAGCTTATTATACTCCGAAGAATTTTCCGTTAAATTGCCAGTTTAGCACAATTCTGTCTTTATAATTTCGTTTTCTAAAGGGTAAAGTTTATACTAATATTACAAAAAGGAAAGAATTGTTTGAAACTTTGAGCTACTGAAGAGATTCCAGAGATTCTTAAATTATTAGCTTAGCGTTATTGAGAAGTAGCATAGACTAAAGGTATGGTATGTTATATTTATACCGAAAAATGTCACCTAAGCCCAGCTCATGTTAGTAGAATGCCTATGAATGTTCAGTTTACCATGAAGATTTACATTATAGAACAAAATGTACGTAACTGACATGTGAAACGAACACGAGTGTAGAAGGTCCTACCAGGATTTCTAGATCAAGATCTTCACGTGTAAACATTTACAAACATTAACACTTTGTGACCAACTGCAACTCTGGGTTCGTAATGACCTTCATTTGGTCTGGTATTGCACTTACTGATCTACAACGGGCGTCCGGCGTCCTAACTTTCCTAAAAATAACGATATTAAATGAACCAATAAATTAAAGCCGTCATCAACAGATTTCTCAGTGAATACATTTTTTGCAACCATCCCAAGTTTTTACTCATTTAATTATAAATTTTATTGTTATGCGGAACAAAAAAAAAAGGTTGGGTATGTAGGTAGTACCTACACTCCTAAGGCCTTATTTCTCGATGCGATTTTGCGATTTTTACCAGAAAATGATGGTAATAAAGAGAGGTAAAGTGTTGTACCTAGTATGATTTCACTTACGCGATTGAAATAGTCAATATATAAACGATAACCGCACCAGAGCACCCTCATACATGTTCCTTTGTCGCGAATCTGAGGGGTGGTTTCGTTACGCAACGAACAATCAACTTTTTGTCAAAATTTCCCATGATATTTTTAGTCGACACTTTGTAGCAATAAAAACAGTAACGGAACTTTGGAAGATTAGGCATATTCTATACTTCTATGTAGGTGGAAACGAAACATTTTTGGCTACTTACTACATTTTTTACTTACTATAATTTAGGGAGTCTCCGTAGAGGCATAAAATATGACACAATTTATGTCCTGCTTACAGTAGTAGGCATAAAACGTAAGACTTTGGATTGTTTATTATTTCTTATCTGACACAATCATTATAACGTCCCCTTTGACTATAATATTATGCCTAGTTCCCAGTTTCTGTATTCAAGTTCATTTACAAATCAAGTATCCATTATATTACTCACACATTCCTTCCTACTTATACTCTTTTAACTCCTATAGTATTTGGAACAACTGCTAAAAAACGGCATTGTTTCATCAAGGATGACTTAGGGCTTTAAATGTTATACCTACCACTCAATGTTAAATGGGACGTGGCCAAGAGGCAAGTACCTAGCCTATAAGTTGACGTCATGTAGTGTAGTCACTATTGTTTGAAACTAACAGATGTCGGATGAAGTACTTTTTGATGTTTATAGTAGGTAGCTAAATACTGGTAGCCCTCCCTGGCATCGCATAAGACATATTTTATGACATACAGAAATACAAAATTTATTACGTGATTCGCAAAGCAATAGGTAAAATTTTACAGCTTCACCTTTTGTGAGAGTAAAACAAAACACTTATGCAGCACTTTTGTTTACAGGTATTATTATATTAAGTATACAGGTAAGTAGTAGTAAGTCCCAGCATGGGTTTCCTAGTTATAATTATTTACACAGACAATCTCGACCATTGTCATTCACTGCTTAACATAAGCAGTCCTACAAAGTCGGACAATATTAGATTATTGGCTGTTGTAAAAGTATGTGTTATCTACAAAAGTTTAGACGACTAATACTACAAAACCATTTAAATTTATAAAATTAGGATGTTTCCTGGAAAAATTAACAGGAAGCGAAAATATCTACTTAACCAGAAAATCTGTTACCATTATAGGCTGCATGTGCTACTAGTGCAGAATATGCAAAACATAAGCAGCTATTTAGATACAGCTTGCAATTTTTGAAACAAATTTTTACTACAAACATAAGGATGACCTGCCCTCTGAATTTATTATCAGTTATCTTGGACTAATTTGTAATATAAAATAATTTTATGATGGATTAACAAAATTAAATAAGGTAGGTACAAGTTAAACAAGCCGTAATGTTTGTCATAAGTAGCACTTTCTCTGCCTATTAATGATTGGCTACTCTATAAATTAAGACTATTCCCACACACAATCCCAAACCTACAACAAAATTACTGAGGAGATAAAAAGGAGACAATGGAAAGTAACTTATTCAAGTATCCTGCTTAGCAAAGCTCTGTTCAGTCTCGTGTCATTCTATTTTACTGACATGTATAAAAATGCAATCAATACATTTGGTGTTTTTATTTTAATCAGTCCTAATAGAAATACAAAATTTCAAATTAATAAAAACACAATGTAAGTAGAATGCATGACAGGATTTTATACTAGGTATATCAGAGAAATTTATTAATTTGTGTGTGTCATTGGTTTCACTACAGGGGATGCCGTAGACCGTGCGAAATGGAGGAGAAAATGTAGGAAAGCGGACCCCGGGCGTCGCGAGACGCAACTGGGACAGACGCTCGGATGATGATGATATCTGAGAAATTTATAGACACAAAATGCATCTAAAATTATTAGAAGAATTGGCCTTTTCAAAAGTAACATCATAGGTGTAAATCTTATAGGAAAGATAACTATGATAGATATTGTATATTAAATCACAGATACTATGTGAGCGATATTGTTTCCTATAATATGTAAAGCAAAACATATAAAGCATAAACAAGACTACAGAGAAAATGAGACACGACAACTTGACTAGCTTTATCATGTGACTTTACAATTTCACACCTGATATACTTTGAACTCCTTTTATACTGGTTTAAATCCAAAATCCTTTCTTGGTGGATGCCGATATTACAGGTTATAGATCTGCCTGTCTTGTGGACCTTTATAATAGATAAAATTACCTTTTACCATTTGTTTACAAATTATTACTGTACCCATATTCAGGTAAGCATTCCTGAATATGGGTACAGTAATAATTTATATTATTTATACACGGCAATGGGCTCATTAACTGTTAGGTTGGACACAAATGCATTTGGTGAAATGTGGGTGCATAGTATGCCTCTGCCTACCCCTTCGGGGATAAAGGGTAGACAATATGTATGTATGTATTATTTATATAAAATATTGAATTAGTTTAAATCAAGTTAATATAAGTAATTACTTGAGTTGTTGTTATGTAAAAGCAATGGCAAGATACTATCTTAGACAGGTTTTAGACTGTTCCTTAATAGAAACTAAACTTACAGACCATTGTAAGTAGAAATTGCATAAGCATTGCACACCACATGTGGTGAATTAAATAGGAGCATAGAAACCTGTTCGGGGCCTATAATAAACGCGCGCGTCGCTCCAACGAGCCACAAATGGCAAGCCTGTAGCTATAATTTAAACGATAGTGGCGAATGTAGTTTTATTGTGTACATGCGAGACTTCAATGTAGTCAACATATTGCCATTCGAGGACAGCGTGATAAATGAGCGAAAGCCACTTAGACCAAATTTACACTTTGTGGGAGACCGCGACTGCACCTCGCTCGCCGAGAGCGCTACTCGGTACAACGACAGGCGCGCATGCCGATAGTCAGCTGCTCACTAAATAATACACAAATTTTATCTACACGTACATAGATACCGTAATAATACACGATATATTTAGGTTAGATTTTCGTATAGAAACTAAAGACCCACCTACTTTCATATAAATAAACAAGAAAATTTCACTATCTACTTTTTACACGTAGGGTTCATTCGTTGGGTCAATGCACTTCCGAAGCGACGTCCAAAGCGATTACGAAGCGCCGTTTTTATAATGGGGATATTTTAGAAGAATCTCATATCCCACAATTTCTATATCGGAATTCTCCTTTTTCTTATATATCAACAAAGTTTGATCACAACAAAGTGTGACGATATGTCGTCGTCATGTTGGCCTATAATTATTTACTGTTTTGGTTATTAGGCACAAAATTATGTTATTACAAGGTTGTTGAGTAAGGCGGACAAATGTAAACAACCTTTGATGATTCTTATATTTAACCTAATAATTAGCATTCATGCAGTGCATGAACACGAGAGCTAAAGTCTGCAGATTAGTATTCTCGTTTCATTTACCATTACAGAAATAAAACTTGTAAAGGATCATTATTGATAAATTTGTAATTGTACTCACTTCTAGATCTTCGTATGTGCGAAATGCCATTATGGCGAATCCATCAATGATGTCCTCTTCTCCCAGCGGCTCCCGCGACTTCTTCCTCCGGGTAGGAGGACGAGGCGGCTTCTCTCTCGTTGGAGACTCGTCCTCGCCGCTGTCCCCATCCTTAACTTTGCTCTCTCGCTGTGCTTGCATGCGCTGTGCCCGCTCCCTTCGCCTATTTCTTTGATTGCGCTGCTTCACTTCGTTTTCCATCGTTCACACATTATTCGAATCACCCGACCACCGTGGCACACTACACTAAAGTTCGCACTACACTTCTATCACACATGGTTATACGATGTTTTTACACCGTGATATTTAACAAAATACAAATCTTACATACAGAAAAAGACACTGGCCGTTTCCAATGGCGGAACGTACACCGTTGCCGCATTGCAAGTAAAATGGCCGCGTAGCACTCCACGGGCTGCTTCTTTTCACATTCACGTAAACGGAGGCATCATTACACTTAAACTAAAACATACAACTATAAATGTTAATACGAACTAAGACAATAATACAATAAATTAACTTTATACATTATTCTCTGTCTTCAGAATCAGTCAATAGTCAATACAATGAAAGGTGTTACACGACGCCAACGCTGCGTTGCGGTCGCGATGGTGAACTAAAACAGTGCTGCCAATATAACGCACAGACATTCCGCGATATTGGGCCGACTGGGCGTCATTGGCAATGTGGCGATTTGTTATCTTCTTCTAACCGGTAAGTCTATCTCTTTTAGTAGCGTAAATAAGGCTTTGTTTGGGTCGATATTTTAGTAATGAATATGTGTATTCTTATTATTTTAATAATTATTTTCTTAATTATTACGTTTCGCTGTATTCCCAGAATATTTTATTGCTGTTTTTTACAACCATTGCTTAGGATATAAGGATTTGGTCTACTATGTTGGTACGGCATTTGATAGAAGTTTTCCAACTACGATCTCGGTGTCTAGATTTCATTATTGTGTGCTACTCTGTCAAAACACTGTGTCAAAATAAAATTATGGTTTGGTCTGTTGGAAAAGAACTTGCAAACCATCTACAATGAAGTTTGTCCATGGGAAATTTTGACATTTGAATATATGGATTCTTTTAAGGTGCGTTCAATGATACATTGTACTTAACTAGGACCATGAATTTATGGGTCTTGGTGCTTGTTCATAATTTTAAACGAACCGAAGTAAATATTAAACACAACCTATATACTACCAAGGGAAAAATTTGAATACCTGCTGCCACGGTCTGGTCTGCAAAACTGTGCTGCAGAATTATAATATTATTTTAGTCTATGATCATTCCATTCATTGCATAAAAAAATACAAGTGAAAGTTGTTCCTAGTTGTAGAAAGGATGTCAAACATTCAAATAATATTATTGTCGGCACCGGCAAAGTTTTGCCATAACAAAAAATAGAAACACCTCTGGTGTTGCAAACGTCCATAGGCTACAGTAACTACCTTATGTAGGCTTGTCTGCCACCTCAGTGGTATAAAAAATAACACAATGGTGTCAAACACGATTTTTTAAAGAGTCGTTTATAAACATAGTATGTTAGTGAGCTAGATTAAAAGTTTTTTTATTCTCTTTTTCCAGTGCAATATGTCTCGTAGACATTCAGCCCATGTTCAAAGTATAAGTAGATATTCTTGTGGTATGATTGATATCACTCCATTGACTGAAACCCATTCTCTCTGAACGGACTAAATCAGATCTTTGGTGGGTTTCCTTTTGAGTCTCGCGGATCCAGTATCCAGCATTAAGCTAGAGGCGAGGTTGTTAGGAATTTAGGATGTCTTTCTAAATGTTTCTTGTAAGACGCTGTTGAAATTTTATTTGGCATTTAACCGTATCAACATTAAGGTCTTTGTGTAGTTGGTCATTTGTAATGTACCATGGTGCATCAGTGATAATACGAAGTATCTTAGACTGGAGCCTTGGAACCTTTGGAGAATTTATTTATTTATGTGTGGCTGTACCCCATTACTGGATACCGTAAGCCCAGGTAGGATTGAGGATACATTTATTTAGCAACTGCTTATTTTCTGGAGATAGCTGGGATCTTCTCCCCATCAACCAGTACATTTTACGCAGCTGTATTCCTAGGGCCTTTCTTTTGGTGAAAATATGTTTACCAAGTCAGGCGTCGATCCATGTATAGTCCCAAATATCTACTGCTTCAGGTAGACGTTTAGACGAACAGATGGACAAGTATCATGCCTAGTTGCGAAGGTGACCTGCACTGACTTGGTTTCCGCCACTACTTGAGCCACACTGTTATTTTATCAAGACAGTCTTGTACGTTAGAATTCTCTTCCATTGGGTTACTACGGGTTACTATAGCTGCAGTGTCACCAGCGATAGTGTCAATCACAGTACTTTGGCTATACGTAGGTCAGCTGTAAAACAGTAGGTACAGTGTTAGTCTTAAGACACTACCCTAAGGAACGCCAGCATGTATTTTTGCAAATTTGTTGTGTCTTCTCCTTGTAATTGCAGAGTATCTTTTTGACAGGTAGGATTGAAGGACAATAAAGTAATTGGTTGGCAGGGTCTTCCTGATTTTATATAATAATCCCTTGTGCCAAACATGGTAGAAGTCCTGCGATATGTCCAGGAACGCCACCGAAAAGTATTGTTTGTTGTCAAAAGCTTTGTGAATGCATTCCACCAGTCTGTGAACATGCTTCACGGTGTCTTTTTTCCCTAAATCCGAACTGATGATCTGGTATAATCTGAGCCTTGCTGATCATTCAGTTGTCTCTTAAAAACAGTATCTCCAGCAATTTTGAAACAATTGGCACTAATGGCTTATAGGTCTTTAAGAAGAAAGTTCCTTAGCTTTTTTGCCAGGTTAAAGGAGCATTATGATTTCAGCGAACTTCCATTGTTGAGGAAAATATGCTCTCAATAACACTGTATTGAAGAGACGAGTCAGGAACGTCAGACCCATGTCGGGGAGCGCGCGCAGAATCCAGCAGTTATGAGATCGTAACCGGGAGTTGGCTCTAAATTTAGCATTGTAGACTTGACTTCCCTTATGCGGATCTTACGATTAGGTAGGTCCATCTGATATCTTGGGTGTCTTGTATGATAAAACGAGTAGTTTTGTAACTCAAATTAGCTTTTTGTTGTAAAGTGAGTTTCAGATATCAATTTTATTCAATGCCAGAAATTTGTTTACCTCTAAGGTGTGTTTTGTCAACCTGGTGGTGTAACAATGTAGTTTTCTTTTTTTGTTTAATTAGTCGATTATTGTAGACTGGTGTGGTCAATTCATTCCCAACACTACGGGATCAGTTGTGTCTCTTCACTAGTCGACAGAGTAGGGGTGTGGGTAGTGGCCGAATAAAACGGTTGACTCCTAGCACATCAACCTCTTTATCTCGCCACGCTCTCCACTTACACTGATCCGGGTAAGCTCCTATAAAAAAAAAATAATTGCATTTTTACAGGGTTTTAACATTTTAGCATTCACAGGGCATCCAGTAAATCACGCTATGTTTAAAAACAGTGGAATTCTACAAATGCTATTTAATACTGCAGCATACTCGTTGTATGTTACCGGTTGGCCTACCCACCTTCTTGCCGTGTTGATGAGGGTACATCACAAGGATTCCTGTGAATGCAATTTAATAGGGAGTTAAAGAGGGAGTCCATCTGTGTCCCGCTTAGCGGTATGTAAAATTACATACGGACACTTTTTCCTTTGTTCACAGGGTCTCGTCTTCCATCTTTTCTTCCCGTCTTTGCCCGCCGTCGTGTCCGGTCGCACCAGCTCCGCGCCTACGTCGCCGCCTCCTAGTGCAAGCTAAGTCCTTCCCTCCATCTCGGACACGCGGAGGGACAAGTGTGATAATTAACTGATATTTCCTCGGAACCATTACATCGAACCCGGCCCTGAATGTACCTAAGGACTTAAAACTCTAATATACTTACTTTTGTATTTAAATTGTCTCATCGCTTAATTTATCTCTCAAGCTCTCACCCACCTAATTGTTTTGAGTAGTTACTTCTTGACCACGTCAGTAGGTTCTTAGTTTTGTTTGTTTATACGAGTGCTGCACCTTGGGACTTAATCCTTCCTCGTAATCCACTCCACCGTAATCTTTCCTCGTCTGTGGTTGTGTCCAGGTACCTTCGGTATCATTTTCGAGCGTTAGGTTTGTATCTAAATTGCTCAAAGACTGTGCGCTAAGTCTATTACACAGAGCTGAAAACATGCTGTGTGATAATTTTTGAGGCAGTTCTTTTGGTTTTACGGTTTTTAACATGGTGTTAAGCTCGATTTTTTAAAGTCACGTTTATAAATATAGTATGTTAGTGAGCTAGATTAAAAGTTAAGATGATTAATTTAAAAATGACAGAGCTTTCGAACCTAGTAAAGCAACTGGATACTCGCCGTTTTAGTAAGCTCAATCATGGTTAAATTATAGTATGAATTTCTCTCGGGAGTTGGGTTATTTTGCGGACTACTTGATGCACTATAAGTTTGAATTTACAATGATGTGATAATACCATCAAAGTAACTTTATGCCGAAATTCGTTTTAAGCGGACTTGTTGATTTTAATGATATCCCTTCATTGCCTAGTGAGTGAGCCATTAATGATCTTTCATATGTACCTATACCCAAGAATCATCTCAATCACATCGACATTGTGTGATTATTCCTCAAGATTGTCAGTGTCTTCATAGATGGCCCAGAGGCACGACGTCTTCAAATGCTCGTTCATCTAGCTGGTGAGCCATTGTGATCATGACCTTGAAACTTTGACCGAACGTGTAGAGGGTCCTTAAAGCACCCTTCACGACGCGACGATGTCCAAGCCGTTTGAAGTAAAGTCTGAAGTCCTCGGTGTCTATAGAAGTAATATAATATAATTATGTTAATGATATATGGTCACAGCTGTCGATGGGTGTTTGTGACAAATTACACATACACTCTGTAGAGTCTAGAAGGTTTTCCAAGAGGTATTTGATGAATTTTTGATGTGGTAGGTAGCTAATTCTACAATAAGTACATTTATAAGCATTGCTATAAGACATGGTGGAAGCTCCACCTGTACTACGCTGGCCAGACGGGCATCGGTAATGCTACATATTTAAAGGGATTACGGACTCCCGGCTTTATTTTTAGATTCTAGATTTTCAGGTTTTTATGGATATTTTATAAGTTCCGTGCATTATGACCGATCTCAACCTCTTCCATGTTTCGGTAGAGACATAGACGGTGAAGAATCTGCTGGTACAAGCTGTGCTACACATTTCTATTATATTATTTCTATTTTCTTTATGGCAAGCGGTATCAACATGTAACCGCTTGCTGTTGAACCTTGTGTTTGGTAACTTGTACTTAGAACTTACCTACTTGATGACATACCTACTTGTAATGTTAACATTTAAATGTACATACCTTTCTTTTTTCTCACTCTGACTTCTTTTACTATTACCATCATTTTTAATCGTATCTCTTTCGAAATCTTTCAGCTAAGTAAAACAAAATCATAGCAATCGGTCCACAGACGCGAACATACATAAGTTAAAAATCAAACAGTCGAACCGAAATAAAACATGCCTCCATTTTTTAAATAGGTTAAAAATTTCCTCGGTAATTTGTTGGATGGTTCCGTTGTTTGCGGTGCCCAGCGGACCGGAAAATACAACTGGCACCGATAGTGATCAGGTTGACGTTTTGTATAGGTAGGCCAGGACAACCCACGTCGAATTTTAAGTCAGTACTAATATAATAAAGGCGAAAATTTGTTAGTGTGTCATGTTTCTTACTTTTACACGCTCAAACAACTTGACCAATTTGGTTAAGATTTCGTAAAAGTAACTCATCATCCGAGCGTCTGTCCCAGTTGCGTCTCGCGACGCCCGGGGTCCGCTTTCCTACATTTTCTCCTCCACTTCGCACGGTCTTCGGCATCCCCTGTAGTGAGACCATTGGGCACGCATGTCATCCCTTCTTGGGTCTTCCCCTCTTACCGGGACCCGGCGGGGCTGAAATGGCCATACATTTGTTACCTACGTAGCCCGGCGGTTGCCGCAAGACGTGACCATACCAACGAAGGCGACACTCTTGCAACTTGTCTGCAATGTAACTGACACCCTGATGCCTCACTCCGGGGTCTAAGTGTCTTAACAATGCCTAAGATAAAAAATCAACTGCTCATAGCACCCAAATAAAAGTGGACCCAGGCTCGAAATCCAGGTGAGGCTTGGAAGCAATTGGGAAAATATTTAGTTGAAGAACTGACAAAATGGATTGAAACATAGGCTACTTTCTTATCCCGGGAATAAGTTCCTGTAGAAAACGGGTACGGGAAACCTTCACCACGAGAGTAGAGCCGCGCACGTTCTTTTGTATACCTAATTTCTTTTCGTTTTTTCATCTTTATATAAGGTACTAGAGGCAATTAACGCCCTCTGTTAAATAACGCCCAAACTGCAAAAATCATGTTTTTATTCGACTGAGTTGTTATAGCTCACGCATACATAAAACATACCAATAGTAATTCGTCTAGCGTAAGAAAAAGCATCGCCATCCGCTATTTCAACATTAACAAACTTTGCTTCATCCACTTCGGTCAGAACTGCTTCGCCGAAATTATGAATTTGAATTTATTTTGTTGTTTCTTGTATAATTTTAAATTTGTATTACTTATAGTGTTGGGAACTATCCTTCACGTTTTGTTAATAATTTTTAAGTCTATTTACGTAATTTGTGAAAAATTACAATACAAAAGTAAAAAGTTACATACTGTGATAATTACGCCCAGTCAAATAACCGTTGGGCGCTATTGACCAAAACGGG
This sequence comes from Thumatha senex, assembly GCA_948477245.1. Taxonomy (NCBI): domain Eukaryota; kingdom Metazoa; phylum Arthropoda; class Insecta; order Lepidoptera; family Erebidae; genus Thumatha; species Thumatha senex. The sequence goes on from OX419735.1 coordinate 15,670,315, forward strand.
CTGTATTGACTTTCACGTGGTGGTTTGAAACTAAGCAATACCTTTATTTTATATTTTCTTTTTAATAATAATTATAATATTAATTTGCATTAAAATGGTTTAAAGAACACAATATAATAGCTAGAAAAAAAATGTCAAAATTACACTTAAACTTGTAATAACTTGTGATCTTTTCTGTAAAGTAAAACCTTTTTATTCTCTCTGTAAATTAAATTGTAATGATACCTACTGCAGCGTATGATATGATTATTAGTACATTGGTGACGGGCGTAATTCCACTATCTCAGGGCCCCCTTGCTCTTTATCGTTTAATTGCGTATATTTTTTATTCAACGTTATATTTTTCTTAAAAAGTATATTTATGGTTAAACTAAAAAAAAATATTAAAAATGATTATAACAAAATTTTCAGGTTAACTTATGCTAGCTAAGAACATAAACTTTTTTATGTTAATTATTGTTTTTTTTTACATTCCTTATAATTTTAATAAAGTAATTTATATGCGAATGTTATGATTTATTAAAATATATAACCCTTAATAAAGTATTTATTGTATCTAACATATTATACAGCAAACAGGCGGTAATAGACAGTATTACAAGTATTTATAAAAACGTCCAAAAACAACCTTTTTAAAAACACGTTATTAGCATAGAAATCATGAAGGGTAACACATCTAATGTATTTTTGTTCCATATGAATGAAGTAGATATTTCAAAACTGTTGTCTCATGATGTTGTTTATTGATGATTATGTTTTCGTAAACTTAAAAAAAACATTCATCATAATTCATAATTACCTTTTTTTAATTTACCTCGCCAATTAATATTTGTTTTTTTTTTTTTTTTTTTTTTTTTTTTTTTTTTTTTTTTTTTTTTTTGTAAACAAATAACAATGTATACAGTACAATATAACGATGATATCCGCAATAGTATAAACTGTGACGCGAATATCAACGCCCACATCCGAACAACAATTTGATTACAATATTGAAACAATTTACATACATGCACAGTTAAGACTCTAAAAATAATATGAAAAACATGTAGTGTTTGTGTAATGTATGTATGGGTGTGTGTGAGTGAGTGTGGGTATGTGTGTGTGTGTTATGAGAGAGTATGTGTATTTGTTTAATTGTCTATCAGTCAGTCATCGAGCAGAGATTCAGAGTCATCATACCGTAAAGTAAGCAGCCATTCTCTGCATTTCTTTTTACAATTATGCAGTAATAGTGGATATATATTTAGCTTCCTATTCATTATATTATATAATTTTGAGCTAATAAAGCAGTAATGTCTACTGGCTACTGCAGTTCGGCGAGGTAATACTGGACAAACTCTGTCAGATCTTCTCTTTGAGGATGTAAAAGTTGATTGATAAAATGTTTCCATATGTTAAGTATCTGTCTTAGGTCCATTTTTTTTAACGTGTGGATATCCTCATGGATGCTATGCCGGGCTCTTACCGACTAAAACCACACATTTGTCTATGGCCAGGAGTCCCGGGTAAGCCCTTCGGGAGGATAGCCCCAGGGCTCCCGGCAGACTTTATCCGCAAGCGCGGTATCTTCTTCGGAGAAGGGGGTTCGGGTGTTATCCCGCTAATAATAAGATCTTTGGGGAGGATTCGGGTGCTGTCCTACTTTCTTGAGGGGGGTGAAAGACTTACGCGAAGTTCTCAAGTCACCCATCCTCCGTCCTCAGGTCATGGATGCAGACTGATCTACGCCCAGGACCACCGGGTCCTGCGGGTAGGACTGCGGAGGTGCCCCCGCCGCATACTGCGGAACTCGAGAGGGGGGAGTATTCTCTCCCGCTCCCTCTCCGCCGCCTCTTTTGCAAGCATTTTAATTTAGTAAATAGCACATGCCCATGTACTAATTCGATATCATAATATTAACATGCATGGATCACGAAGAGTAAAGATAGCACAGAATAGTTAATTAATAGTAGGTTCAATGTAGTTAGTCAGTTTTAGTAGAATGAAATGTCGCTTTTTGCTTTTATTTAGATAGTTTTGGTACTCATACGCTACCTGCGATTCATAAACCAATTATATAATAAAATATTGTGTGTTTCATTAATAAAAAATAATGTTAGTTAATTATTCTTATGGTACCAAATAAACATAAAACTAAGCTTGATTTACGCTTTTCTAATTTTTTATTAATTTTATATAACGTTATGTCCTCCACAGCTTCTTTATTCAATGTTGTACTTCTTTTTTCAATGTTGTACATTAAAGTGTGTATGTATAGGTAATATGACTATTTGTGTTTTGTCTACAAAATGATAGATAAGTACGTTAATCATCCATATTCAGTCGAGCATACGATATTACGTAGGAGACACGTCTTTTATCAAAATACGCGTTATAAATTCAAGATAGATAAAACAATTTGTATAAATAAATATAAAATTTGTGTGATAAATATAATATTCGTGAAACTATCAAATCACCTTTAAATTTATGAATCATCGTCTCCTGGTCAAAGTCAGGTATGTGCCTAATTGATATGTGTAGGTGTATAATAATATACAAGAATGTGCTCGTGAACTTGAGAATAATCATTTTATCATAATTATTTATTTGTGTATATTATAAGTACATATTGTTACGTATCTGTGAGAAGATTGCTCAAAAACGGAAAAGTCAAAAGTACCCACGTACCCATGTGCGCATGAAGCGATTAAAAAATCTACAGGAAGCGAAAGAAGTATGCATGGATCGCGAAGCCTGGCGATTTGTCCTCTCTGACTACCCCGTAGTAATATAACAAATTGATACAGTTTTACATAGGTACATAGCACATGTCCATTACTATTTAGCCTTATAATATCATAAAATCAACATACATGAGCCTTATAATATCATAAAATCAACATACATGCATCCCTAGAAATTAAAAAATCTCCCAATATCTTTGCATGCATCGAAAAAATAACTACAAAGATAAACTCCAGTTTAAAATTGGAATTGTTCATAAAACAATCTGTAGGTACCTAAGTACTGATGTTTCGAGTGCTAAATTATATGTGTAGCTGTTTTTTTTATATATAAAACGTTCTAGGACGATTTAAAAATGTTAGACGTCCGACAAGGTCGTATTGTTTGTTTTCTTTTTAATTTTTATGCCGCACCACTGTAATGCCGGTTGTGCACGAAGGGGTGATGAAACGATTTTTTACCGTCGTAAATATAATTATACAACACGCGGCCTCTCCTACTAAACTCAAAAGAACGTGTGAATTTGTTCCGTTACAAGTTACACTATATATCTGATTATGTATACTTAGTGTTAATAAAATGATTAATGAGACTTGTCGATATCGATCTTTGAACTTACGTACGTATTTGGATATTGAAAACCGGCTGTAGATATGAATTTAAAGAACTGTTATTTATTAACTGTTAACATTTTTATTAATGAGATAGATTAATATTTTAAAAGTTATTTTCTATAGATGTCATTATTAACCCGGCTTCTCCCGTGACATACTTCGAACTCCCGTCGCACCTATTTATTCCCACCGCTTATAAATCCTATGATATTGCATAAAAAATTGCCCCATTTGTCGACATTTATGGCTACTGCTCCGCTCTCCAGAAATATTTTTTCAAATCCGATCAGTAGTAGTAGTAGAGAAGAAGTAGACCTGAGATTAGCGCGTTCAACCAACCAAATAAACAAACTCTTTAGCTTTATAATATTAGTATAAAATAATCTATTGGAACCTCTTATAAATGGTAAAAATGGGCACCGAATTCAATATAAATATTTGATGATCATTGGCATTTCTTAACACTATTTTTCACTTTTGTGTTTGACAATTTTCCGAATTTATCAGTATCCTGCAGTAACGACGACTTGTTTGCCTACTGCCAACATTTGGAAAACCTCCACATTGACTTCACCGAACGATACCAGGACATTTTGAACTTGGAAATACCAGGCTGGGTGTTAGATCCGTTTTCAAATGTCAACACAGCAATCTCACCTCAGCTGGAAGAAGAACTTATAGAATTGACAACAAACGAGGAAATAAAAATCAAGTACAAAAAAGGCTATCAAGAATTTTGGCTACAAAAACCGATCCCGCAATTGTACCCTGGATTGTGGTCAATCGTTCAACGATTCTTGATAGCATTCCCATTGTCATATTTGTGTGAACGTGGATTTAGTGCTGTGGCAACGCTGCTTACTAAAAAGAGAAATCGTTTGCATGTTACCGAACGTGGCGACTTGCGGCTGTTCTTGAGTAAATTGGAACCTGATATCAACAAACTTATTAAACAGCATCAGATTCATCCTTCACATTAGTTTTTATATAAGAATTGATTTTGTTTGTTTTATTTTGAATGAAAGATACTCTGTCTATTAATTTAATTTGAAGTTATAGTGGTTTTTAAGTAGGTGAAAAAATGGGGGCCTAAAATTTTATTTAGTCTCAAAGTAGGCAGTAGACAAAATAAGTTTGGGAACCTCTGGTATAGATGAAAGCCTAAGGTACTAGTGTCTCGCTACCAAGACTGCACAGCTTTAGTACCAAAAGAGTCCCTTAGAGAGTCGAAACTAGAGTATGTAATATCTTAGCTAAATTAGACTAACTAACTCTCTTCAAGTTGTATTCCTGACGAGGTAGTCTCAGAGGACAGATCGTCAGGATCCGTGATCTATGCATACTTCTTAAAGGTTGCCTGTAAGAGATTGCTTTTTAGCGATAAGGCCGCCCTCTGTACATTTATAAAATTGTTCTCTCTTTGTATGATTTATTTTTATAATGGTGTGCAATAAAGTTTATTCTATTCTATTCTACTTCTTTCGCTTCCTGCACATTCATTATCATTTCATACACACACGTTTGGGTTTCCGACACTTTCCGAGTACTTTTGACCCTTCCGTTTTTGAGTCATCTGCTCACGTACCATAGTAAATTCGGTTAGTTAATTAGCTAAACTATAACTTTGTCACTTCACAGGTAACCAGTAACCATGAAGCTAAAAACCCTCGACCGAGCAATTGTGGTGACCAGCATTGTTGGGATTCTCCTTTCAACGTACGCGCTGTATGTGGAAATGGCTATTGAGACCCAGCCAGGGTACAAAGCTCTATGTGATATTTCTGAACACGCCAGCTGTTCTCGGGTGCTTTCTTCAAAGTAAGTCGACTGCGAGATTAACGAGAGATGTTTCCTTAAACTAAGATATCATAAGCAATAGCTAATGGCCTTATTCAAAGAAAGAAATAAAGAAAGAAAGAAATACATTTATTAGGCACATACAAATTTAAACCCTTATAAGTAATAAAAAAACAAAATTATAAAATGTGCCTAAAAGGCTCAGCTAAAAAACAGCTCAGCATAATGCTGCGGAGTACCACAGTTTTTTCACTTTACAATTGACAATTTAGGTCTGTACATTGCAAAAAAATTCTTCCTCTTCATTGAACTAACATAAATCTGAGGAGCTTAAAGAAGCGTTTGTGGCCCCGCTGTCTCAGAGTTTTGTAAACGATGACTGCGTTAAGCAACTTTCGCCACGACTGGTCACGGATAGGTGACCGCTTTGTGGTATTTACATTTACGAGCGTTTCCGTGCTTCGGAAGGCACGTTAAGCCGTTGGTCCCGGTTGCCAGAAACAGGGCAGTCGTTAAGCCAAGTGGAAGGCCTTGAAAATTTTCAACAGCAGGCAGCCACAACTTGCGTCTGTCTATTTAAACACGTCAATAGGTTCACCACCTATTTCGTGGAACAGGAATACACACGGTGTAATGTGGGCGTATAATGCCTCTGCCGTAAAGCTGCCGCTGCCTTAAGGCGTTATTGATAAATTATAATTGATTTTCAGGTATGGCAAGGGTTTTGGTTTATTGCCAGCGGAATCAAAGCTAAAAGTGCCAAACAGCATCTATGGAGTCATCTTCTATTGCATCATAATTTTCTTAAGTACGTATAATGAAATATCTATAATATATATTCATTTCAATGCTCCACTACCAGCCCTACTCAGTAACACATATCTAAATTTAACATGAATCAATCAATCATATCAATCTATCGTATTCCATATTGCTGTGCCTGACTGCCACTGGACTGGTGTGTATGCGATTGGCCGCGCAAAAGTCTCGAGCTGGGGGCCGAGTCTACTATTATCCAATAGAATGCCGTTCTATTCTATAGCAGTTCTATTGCAATTAGTCCAAAAGTAGGTACTCTACTAAAACTATTATAATATTACACAATCACACTTCTCAAGCTGCAGAATAGAGACAATATAGCTGTTTTTAGCTATCAAAATAGTAATATAGACTACCAAAAATGCAAATGAAGAGCGCTAATTAAATTACTTACAGGCGCTACACGTGTTACTAACATTCTATAGAATTCTATTGGAGCGCAATTGTTATTTTAGACTACGAAAATTGTATTTTTTTTTCTGTCTCTATTGAGCGTACGATTTCTATTCTCTTCTGACGCGATTGAATTAGTAGACTTGGTCCCCTGGAATCCGAATGCTTGCTTAGTGCGTTTTGTTAATATACCTAACATTCATGCCATTATCCCCGAAGGGGTGGCATAGTAAACATAGATATATAATTACCTACTAGCTTAAATTGGGCTAGACGGCCGTTTTATTATTATTAATTTAAAGGTATTTATTATTTATGCAATAGGTAGATTGTCTCCGTAAAAAAAAAATAGATTTTTTGGTTTATTTATTAGTCTTATTTTGTAAAAATATATTATTTTGATATTATAAACAGACACTTTAATTTTATTTATTTGAAGGTATAGAGTTTATTTAAATGTACTATTTTAGAATGCAGTTTTTACTGCAGTAGTTAAGTTGTGTGTTTAAATAAATCTTCGGTAATCTTAACAAACTATTCTCACTCTAAAACATCTGCGAGATAAATTCCCTCATAAACTCATAAAATAAAACCATTAAACGCTATTTCTCTAAATCAAAACCAAGTAATAAAGTAGAAAATAATTTACCAATAAACACGTTTACGACTTTCAGATTAAAACTGTTGATAAATAGTATAAATTTGTCGTTCATAAAATCATAAATTACTGTTTTGTAAATAATTGATTATTTAATAAAAAATGCCGACACTTTATTGGTGGTTGGGGTACCTATATAAATATCTTAATATGGTGTCATGTTGCGAGTTGTTTAGTTACTTTAAGTAATGATTATATAAAAAGCAGCCAAATGTGTTTCAGGCCACGCAAATAGGTACGGTCCTGGTGCTAATTTATACGAGATTTTAAAATAAAGTTCGTTACTTCCAAAAGCACTTCTACGTATTTACGTCGAATCAAGAGTTTTAATTTAGTTGTACGTGTTACTACTGGGAATGTTTTCACATGCACAGAAACATCCAATAAACTGCATATTTCACAAACGTCAACGCTTACACAAGGTCATGGTGAAACAATAAAGGTTACTGTGCTAAAGTATCCTACAATTATTTTTTTGCAGCGGTAGTTGTAATTAGCGATATGTATTCCTTGTAGGTCGAGTAGTGATTGCCGTCCACGGAGTAGAGAATAAAAGCTTCTTTCTTTCTGTCCTTCGTGTTGCCGTCGCAACGTTAATGTGGTAATACTACGATGTGGCGTGCAATACCCACTGAAGTCAATGTGGTCCGCGGTCCGCTGTTAGCGAAATCGTGATTGTTGTAAGCATTTGAGTCATTGAAATTGAGGAAAATGCTATGATTGCATGAGAAATGCGCTGTCATTGTCGATTTTCTAGTATTTTTTCTTCAAAGGCAGGAAGACATAATTTGTAGGTTAAGCGCCATGAAGTTGCCATGGATTTCTTAAAACAACATTTCACAAAATGTTAAAAGAACATCAGTAATTTTGCAATAACTCTATATTTATTGAAAAAGGAAAATAGGGATAATCCTATTAAAGTTCAAAAAAGAGAATTAGTCCACACGTAAGTATTAATGGATAATAGCGACGAAAACGTTTCGGTTCCTTTATCAAGTATCTAAGGATCCTTGATATTTCGTGCTGAACCCTAAGACTTCCTAACAAGGAGGTACCCGGGGTACACATCGCTAAACAAGTAGGTATGACAGTGTGCATTTTCACACTATAAACAAGATCTAAGAAACATTTTTAAGCTACTTTTAACGACCTGAATTTAAAACAGAATCAAGAATAGCACCTACGCGTAATTCTTTTAATTGTAATTTATACTAACATATTTATTTTTTTTATATATATAATCGAGTTTTTCCAGATATAGGGTATGGTTTGGTGTCATAATTTTGTAAAATGTTTTTTAATTAAATAAAGATTGCAGTATGTCTAATGGGGAAACCTCTATTTATATGTACTAAAATACGACGACGATTAGTGACTTGAAGAGTGAACATGAATGAGAATTTCGTTGACTAAATAAACAAACCCATTAGGTTACTTGTTTTATCATGGTCGCGCTAACGCGTCATAGGTTTTATTCATGGCCACAATGTGGTGATAGAATTAGGTATGTAATTGCCCCGATATGCACTACGTTCTGTCTTATTTCTGTATTTGCCTCAATGCATCACGGCATGTCAGTTTTGATTTATAAAAGTCATCATGATTCTGTTGCAGCAAAAGTAAAAAAAAAAGGAAAAAAATGTAGATAGAATTATCATGAGTTGTTTTAAGTGTTCTGTACCCCAAAAGGAATAAAAGTAAGCGTTATAAGATCACTTTCTTGTTCGTTCTTTGAGTCGTATATTTTATTAGTAGGTAACTTTATGAATTTTTTTTTCCTTGGGGATAAATTAATATGATTAGGTGTCTTGGAATGTGATTAGCTAATAGGCTGCCTTCAATTCATGAATGACATTCGCCATACTTGAACGTGCTTTAACATTAGGAAACGTTTTTTACATGCGCGCCATGCCTTCTGTTCACTGTTAACTATTTTGTTCGCAACTCACGCAACTCTCTCACAATGTCAGAGTCAGACATGGATGCAACCTTATATAGTCTCTTGGCAGTTATTACCACGTGACATCAAAAATGTACGAAAGTAAATCTATACTAATATATAAAGCTGAAGAGTATGTTTGTTTGTTTTGTTAATCTCAGATACTATAAAGAATTTATTATTAAATATATCATTTTTTAGGAAGGCTATAGGCTATATAACTTCACGCTACTACTCAGAAGAGTGGAGTAGTGATAATAAATGTCAACCAATCGTGTAATCGAGAACAGCGGCAAGTGCCGGGCACTGGAGAACGTTTCTTGTTTGTTCTTGTTTGTGCCTTCATATTGGGAGAGTTTGTCCTTACTTATACCACACTGGCCAGGCGGGTTGGTACCGGTTTTAGTCTCTAATTGTCCGTTTCTTAGCCATGACCTCCTCTGTTAGTCAGCAGGTGCACTAATCGAAGGTAAGGCTGGCTTGGACCCCGAAGATGTACGCTAGGATGTACGTGTAAGGCCCTATCGCATTTAAAATCAGCTTAAAAATGCTTAAATTATTGTACGATCTATCCAGAAATTTACACATTATTACAAGTATTAGAAACCAAAAAACTGAAACCTGGCTACGCCAGTGTTTGTTACTCTTTCATGTTAAAACTACTTAATGAATATTAATGAAACTTAACAATAATATACCTTATACATCAGAATAACACATAGCCTATTTTTTATCCCGGGAACAAGTTCCTGTGGGAAACTGGAACGGGAAAACTTTACCACGCGTGCGGAGCCGCGGCCGTCAACTAGTATTCGATAAATGAGGAATTAGTTACATAATTACGCCAGAAAGCAACGTAATTAAGCCCGTTGGTAACATAATAATATTATCCTCAGTACAACCAATAATAACATGCAAACTAAAATAATTTAATAATACTAAAGCATTACAGAGTATAACAATAAAAATGTTCACTATTTGAATATTTAGAGGGTTTGCGTGAGCTTTTATCGTTTCGCTAAAATGTTAATTCCGTGAAACACGATCGTAAAAGGCTGGAATTATAGTTGACTTTGTGTTATTTTGGTCTGATATTGAAATAAGCCACGGCCGCTTTGTTTGATCTCTTGTGGATTGTAAATAACTTGCTTTTGTTGTGTCGAGTGCTCATAATCTGTCACTGTAATTGTTGGTATGCATGATTTAATTTTATGGACCATTTGCTTGGTGCTATTAAAGCTTAGGCACTGAGGCTTAGGATAACAGGCTCTATTAACATTTTCATAGCATTTGATTACTCTTGAGCAATGTTATTGTAAGTAATGGTCCAAAACTTGGTTTGGTAGGTAGGTAGAAATGAGTGTTGAAAAGATATCTTTTTCGTAACTCTTTCCTAGCTGCTTCTAAATCTTATCTGGACTTGCATTCAACTGTTTGTTTTTTTCATTTTCATTTCATTATTTTTATTTCATAACATAATATATACCTAGCCATCAAATAATTATTGAGTTATTGTAACATGTTATCAATGTAGACTTCATTTCCTGATACTATGGATCCAATGCAATAATCTTACTATAGATAAATAATTATCACAAATAAATCTGATTACCTACACCATAAATCCCAATGAAAGATAAATGTGACTTTTTTGATAGATAGTACTCACGACTTCCATTGCCAATATGAACGAGTTAAAATGCTATCATGATAATGCAATAAAACAAAATCCATTATTATAATTTCAGCCACATTCGAGCAACTACTGGTGGTGCGTTTGGTGTTTATCTTCGCGCTGACATCGATAGCAATGTGCATGTACATGGCTTATCTATTGGTATTTGTACTCCATGATTTCTGTTTAGTCTGTGTGTCAACCTATGTGGTTAATGGGCTCCTTACATTTATTGTTTTAAAAAAAATGAAATTACTGTCTGCAAAGAATAAATTAATATAGAAAAAAATGTAACAGTGTTTTATTTGTTATTACAAAACTAGCTGACCTGCCCGGTTTTGTCCGTAACATACTTTCAACGCCGTGGCACCCATTTAATCCCGATGTATGAAAGTTTACCCGATTTGTTGACATTTATGATTACTGCTCCGCCCTCCTGTGTAGTGGCGTGATGATATATAGCTTAGAACCGTCCTCAATAAATCAAAAGGCTATCCAATATAAAAATAATTTTTCACATCGGTCCAGCCGTTCACGCGTGATGGCGTGACCAAGGGAAATAGGGATTCATTTTTATAAATAGATTTTATGTACCAACTCGTTTGATTTTCGAATTATTTGATTGACACATTGACATCGACTGCAGGGATTAGAAAACATTGGATATCAGGACCTACAAATGATCGGACGTTGCCATCATTATTGAAGAACGGAACTTTGTCCACTTTGTGGGAGGAACTAGTCACGTTGCGTTTTCAAGTCACTTGAAGACTACTGCATTGAACTCCAAACTTTATTTCGTCTGTTGATCAAGCATTCTAAGATATTTACTATACTTACCTATAACACGGATCGAATCTAAAACCTCTAAGGTCTGTGTTTGCTAGTTCTAAATATTTAACTAGCTTCCTTCAAGCACCACTTAATTTCATGAAATTTCAGTTTCCAAGCTTCGTTTATAGTGGAATAACAATGTTTATACTTTAAACTTCGAGAAGTTTAAAGTATAAACATTGTATCGCTATGTATTGTATTGCTCGTATTTTTCCTTATCTCGATAAGGAAAAATACGAGCAATTGATTTTGTAAGCATATAAATTATTATTCATTCATTCATTAAACAATTATTTTCTATTTGTAATATTGGATTATTATTATTCAATGTAATGCAAAGTTTATTTTACTAAATGCAAGGCCAAGTGATCAGATTGCTTAAAAGTCGAATACCGAAACGTGCATGTCGTGAAACCTGGCAATCTGTCCTCTCTGACTACCCCGTCAGGGAGACAGCGTGAAGATATTAAGTTTAGTTATCCTAATGCTGAAAATAAGAATACGGCTCACAAGAAGATACGGCTCATAGAGAAGTTTACTGCTGAGATCCGAAACGCTCCTTACGTTGTGTCTAATGCTCTTCATGCTGCAGTCAATTGATTTAGAAAAATGTCAATGCACTGTGCCATACATAACAGATAGGTTCATCTAAAATTGGGGGACCAATAAATAAATATTGGGTGACAAAGTAAGCTAATATAAGCTTGTGTTATGGGATCTAGACGACTGGTAAACATACTAATATATTTCTAAAAAACATACATACACTCCCGGACTCTTGAATCGAGCCACCTTACATTCCCGGGCCTAAAAGCCCAATACACAAAAAATATACAATATAACAAAAAAGTTTTTATGCATTTTTAATGCTGGCATATTTCATCGTCTTCCTCGTATGTATTATTCCAAATTTAAATTTTAGAATTTAAAATAAAGAATAAAATCCGAGCTTGGTCAATGATTTGAAAAAAATAATGACTGTTGAAAGTTGCTTTTGAAGCAATTTAATGTCGATATGGTTTGAATTTTCGCAATTGTTGTTAACCAAAGTTTTGTTTAGTTATTTTACTATAATTTGAACCGTTTTTGGCTATAAAATTATGGTTACTTCAACTGAAGTAGCCGCGCAAGCTGTAGCACTTCTTCAATCTGGGCTAAGTCAGCGAGATGTGAATTCACAACTTCACATAAGTCGTTCCGCTGTTCAAAGAGTGTACCACCGATACCTGGAGACTGGCGGCTTCCTTCGGCGAACAGGAGGACCTCGTTACCGAGTGACAACGGCGAGACAAGATCAGTACATTGTCACTACTAGCTTACGAAATCGACGCCTTAACTCTGTTCAGATACAAGAACAGCAAGTATGGTCTTTATTTTAAAATCGATTAGATTTTTTTCTTTGAAAAAAGCAAACATGGACTTGTTTCAACGTAATTCGACTTTTTTAATAAACTGTAGTTTAAATTTAGAACAGTGGCACTTAAATGAATGATGAGTATAAATAAAATAATAAATAAATATCCATCACGCCTTATCTCCGAAGGGGTGGCAGAGGCATATTATATGCCCACTTTCCTCCGTGTGGATTCCTGTCCCACGTAATGGGTGGTGAGCCTGTGTGTTGAAATAGACAGACGCAAGTTGTGGCTACCTGCTGTTGAAATTTTCAAGCCGACCATAAGGCCTTCAACGAGGCTTAACGACTGCCATTTTACTGGCAACCGGGACCAACGGCTTAACGTGCCTTCCGAAGCACGGAAACGCTCGCAAAAGTAAATGCCACAAAGTGGTCACCCATCCGAGGACCAGCCATAGTGAAAGTTGCGTAACTCAGTGATCGTTTACAGAACACTGAGACCGCTAGGCCACGAGCGCTTCTGATGATGAGTATACAGCTCCAAAACTGCATCAAAACAGGACATTTGGCGGGAAGAGTGACAAGTGCGGACGCTTGCTTTATATTATTTTCTAAAACTAGTGCATTTATCTTGTTTTATGTGCGGGAGTGGTGGTTTCTTGGACATAAAAGTTGTGTTAACGTGCTATAGTGACAGACAATGATATATATGCAGTTAAATGCTATTTTCACTCTTGCCGCGAAACGTCCACTGACAACCTTAGTATAAGAATCACCATTATACTGAGGGCAAGGACCAGGACGTAGCCTGAGGACACGACATCGACTGGACAGGACTAATTAGAAGATAAGATTGAAGAAATATGATATAAAAAATAAGATTTGGCTAAAAGGTCTTAGAAACCAGGCCATTAAATAATTATTAAAAAAAAATGCATCAAAACATTTTCCTTCTACATACATCATCACTACATATTATAAAACAAAGTCGCTTTTCGCTGTCTGTCCCTATGTATGCTTAGATCTTTAAAAAACGAAATGAATTACGATGCGGTTTTTTTTAATAGTTAGTGTGATTCTTATATAATTTGTTAAGTTTTTGTATACATTGACCAAACTATAACGATATTTGTTGGGGATGTCGGAAAAAATAAGCCGTCTGGGAGCTTTCAACAAAAACGCTGCCTAAACCTTTTGAGATATAACAAAATAATGTACTGTGCAATTTGTTATCTAATGTAGTTCTAAAAAAAAGTCCGCGACGATATAGGTCTATCTCATATGAATAACATACTATATCCATTTTTATACTTTAAAAAACCATCAAATATAAAGCGGTTTTTTTAAAGGCCATTTACACTAATATGCTATTAATCCTTATCATTTTTACTACGTTAGTTGGCTTCAGCATTTCATGAAGATTTTTTTTTCCCTTTACACCTTGCAAATTAAATGAATATCTTACGAGATATATATATTTCTATATATATATCTTGTAAGATATTCATTTATATATATATATATATATATATATATATATATATATATATTTCTAATATATTTATTTGCAGATTCTAAATAAAGCGCAAAGAAATTAATTTCGTGTAACCATAATTCGACCAGCCCGTGCGGGCGTAGGTAGGTACTGGAGAGCGGTGAAGTACCTAATCAATAAATTTGGAAAATGTTCATACATATATGAATGTGAAATTAACAAACAACGAGATTAAATGGGTGCCACGGGGTTCGAAGTATGTCACGGGCGAAGCCGGGCAGGACAGCTAGTCTTTTATAAGTTACAGTACTCCAAACCAAAAAAATCAAGGTGGCTCGATTTAGGTGTCCGGGAGTGTATTATACATAGGAAACACCCAAACTCCGACACAAACATTTGTGGATCACACAAATATTTTTCCGACTCGGGAATCGAACCCTGGACCTCAGTCGCGGTAGTCACATACACTACCACTGCGCCACCGAGGCAGTCTTCTTTTAATTTCAGTTATCTTTTAATTAAAACAATCTTTCATTGAAAATATAATAGTTGCAACATTATCTAAACACCAAATCATCGACCTAAATCTGCATTATACCTACTTCTTTATATATTATCAGACTCGTGTATTGGCACAGTTAACTGGCGGTGTTTACCCTCAAGCGTTTTGCTTTTGATCAAGGCGTACCTAACAAGCTTTGTTTGAATCAAAATGTAGTTGAATGTGGAAATATCGATCGTGACTCAGACCCGCAAATCAAACAAATCAACGTAAATGTATGTAGTATTAGTAGAAACTACACACTACCATATTTGTATAGACTCGTTAATTGACCCTTAATTTAATCAATGGTGAAGTACCACAACTGTCAAATAAAACATATCTTTAGGAATTTTGACAAAGAACACATCATCTTGGTAATCTACATTAGGTACTTAATATTTAAAAGGTAAATATTAGTATGTTTACTTACTTTGTTTGTTTGTAGTCGATAAACTCTAAAACTAACTAACTATCTTCACGCTGTATCCCTGACGGGGTGGTCAGAGAAGACAGCTTGCCAGGCTTTGCGATCCATGCATACTTCTTTCGATTCCTGCAGATACATTAATTCCTTCATATATGCACGTCTGGATATCCAAATACTTTTAACTTTTCCGTTTTTGAGCAATCTGATCACGTGGTCTGCATATGTAAGTATCGGCCTAGCGACTCCTTCTACCCTCTACTTTCGCACAACATATATTCATCGTCAATCGCTCCTCACTCATTCGTGTGTTCGTTCTCTCCAAGCCAACGGAGCACGCCCTTTTCTAGTTTATCGCTGACACTTTCATTCAAACCTGCCATATTGCGTATCACTTCGTTACGTATTCTGTACTTTTTTCGAAGTGATTGCATCTCTACAGCATTCAACTGACTTTCATGCATCTTCTGATATACACAGGTTTCACTACCAAAAAGCAACGTCGGCACTAGCACTGCGTTATGAATCGCAAAACTAAAAGTATAAAAAAAGAAATTAAACTTAAAACTTTGAAACTACTAACCAAAATACTAATTTGTAGCAAAGCGACAAAGTATCGTAAAAAGAAGCACGACTCGCGATTCATAACGCAGTGCTAGTGCCAACGTTGCTTTTCGGCAGCGAAACATAACAGATTATAAAAGTTATTTCACCATTAGAAAGCAAAGTTATTTAGAAGTAACATCGGCTATGTATCATTATACTATTACCCAAGGGAACAGACCATGAATAATTTATGTTAATTAATCGGAAAAATTTCCATGCATTATTGTAAATTTGGGCATTAGTGAGTTAAACAGCGTGCTACGGGGTTCGAAGAATGACACTAGCGAAGACGTGGAACACAGCGTATTAAGTCAAGGAACACTATATCCGATTTTGAGTATATTACGATAATCTGAACTGTGTTCCTGAGATAGGTGACCACTTGTTATTGCGAATTTATGAAGCGCTCGTGGCTCGCGGCGTGTTCTGCAAACGATCACTGCGTTAAGCAATTCGCTACAGCTGGTCCTTGGATGGGTGACCACATTGTGGCAATTACATTTGCGAGCGTTTTCGTGCTTCAGAAGGCACGTGAAGCCGTTGGTCCCGGTTGTCAGTAAAATGGCAGTCGTTAACGTTAAGCCTGGTTGAAGGCTTTATGGGCAGCTTGAAAAATTTCAACAGCAGGTCGCCACAGCCTGCGCCTGTACATTTCAACACGGCAATGGGCTCACTACCTGTTACCTGGTACCTCACTACGTGGAACAAAAATGCATACGGTGAAATGGGGGCGTATAGTATGCCTCTGTCTTCCCCTTAGGGGATAAAGGCGTGGCAATATGTATGTATGTAAATTTAAGAGCATTTTCGTGCTTCGCAAGGCATGTGACGACCAGGTCTCGGAAACAAGAATATAAGTAGTGAAATAATGCGGGTACAGGCTAATACTTTTTCTTCATCTTTGCGTGGTTCTAGTTGCATCCAACATATATTTAAGTCACCCATTAACTTTCCAAACCAGAGATTCGTCATTTTCGGCAAAACGATTGCTAGAAACGACTACCGTCTGAGCACCCAACCTCATTGTCCGCAGGAGCACCAATTGCAGGCATTGATCTAGAGGTTGTGGTGGACTCATAATACAGGTCGCGCGGCGAATGATGAGCTCTGACAAAAAATTGTGGGGATAGTTTGCACATGTATAATCGCGCACAATATAATTACACAAAGTAGTTTTTTTGTATAACGTAGGTAGGTGGGTACGTAAGTAGGTTTATATTATTTACAACAAGTGAGTTCAAAGTGTTTTGCGTGAAAATATTAAACCATGATAGGTATTTTATTTAGTTTTCAGTTTACGTATTTCTAGAAAAAACATTTTAATTGTAATATTTTAATGTGGAAATAGGTATATAATGTGTGACATTGACAATACTTATGAGAGTGAAAGAAGTGGAAAAAATCTCTGCCTACCCCGGTGAAAGAGATGCGTGATTTTTTTTGTTTTAAACATGAAATTGTCGAAACTTTATAACTAAACTAACTATCTTCACGCTGTATCCCTGGCGGGGTAGTCAGAGAGGACAGATTGCCAGGCTTCGCGATCCATGCATACTTATTTCGCTTCCTTAAGATTCATCAACCGCTTCATATACGCACGTCTGGGTATCCGAGTACTTTAGTCTTTTCCGTTATTGAGCAATCTGCTCACGTGGTCTTCATATGCAAGTCTCGGACTACCCTGATTCCTTCTACCATATATACATACTATTCAATTGTTCCCCACTCATTCGTTGGACGTGTCCAAATCAATGAAGCACGGCTTTTTCCAGCTTAACGCTGACACTTTCATCCAAACCTGCCATTTTGCGTATCACTTCGTTACGTATTCGGTCGGCCACAGTTATGCGGAACAAGTTTTGAAGTGATCGCATCTCCACAGCATTCAATTTACTTTCATGCATCTGCTGACATACCCAGGTTTCGCTACCGTAAAGCAACGTTGGCACTAGCACTGCGTTATGTATCGCCACTAATAATAATTATAATTGGTATAAATATTTGATCAAATAATTTACATAATAAACCATTTTTCTTTCTTGTCCAGATTGGACAGACAATTTTCTCGGGGCATCAAAACCTCAATACGCTATTAAAAGATTTGCCAAAAAGAGTAGAATATTTTATGTGCGTGACAGTACCGAGACTAGAGACAACACGTGCCGACATATCGCGCAGTAGTGTGCGGCTGTGCACTAGTGTGCGTGTAGGATTTCGACCACTCCTGCGTCCACGCTCCTACACTCCCGCCCTTCAGCCCTCTCACCCCGCCAATTAGACCTAATTTTTGCGTTCTGCGCATTCCCCTTCCAATTTCTTACAGAGCTCATCATTCGCCGCGCGACCTATACCTATTATGAATTTAATCTTCCAACTGCTTAGTTGTTATTAACTCAACAAACTTATCGAGAAACTATTTACTTATACTCTATTCTAGTTTCTTGTTAAACTAGTTTAGTTATACATTGACTGCCTCTGTGGCGCGGTGGGAGTGCATCCGACTGCTACGCAAGAGGTCGTGGGTTCGATTCCCACCCAGGATAAAACTTTTTGTGATGAGCACGATGGTTTATTCTGTGTCTGGCTGTAATTTATCTATAATATGTATGTATTTAGAAATATATAAGTTTGTTTATCAGTTATCTAGATCCCATAACACTAGTTAATATTAGCTTACTTTGGGCTAGATGGCGCTGTGTGAAAAGTGTCTCACAATATTTATTAAAAAAAGAAAAGAAAAAAAAACATTGGTGCTAATTCTGTTGTTGAAACCACTAAACTAAATTTCTCTAAAATTTTCTTATTTTTATTGAGAGATTGCCAAATGCTATTCTGTTATTATGTCGAACTAAACTTGGTGATATCATAAATAGCACTAAATTTGTATCTGATATCACTAAAATTCCATTTGTGTCATAAAATTCAACAAAAAGTGAAAAATGTACATAGACAGTTCAATCACTAAGTTAGACGGCATGTATTTACATTCGACTGTCTATGTACATTTTTCACGTTACAAAGGCACCTTGCACCTTTAGCACCATTGTAATACACTTTTGATCTAACAACTAAACAATAGATAGATCTATGCGGACGGTCTAGCCACTCAGATGAGCAGCATAATATTAGTTGACGCAGTGAGTTTAATGTCAGATTGTCACACGATGTTAATGTAGCGCAGTTAAGTTTTATTAGGTACTTATATTTATTGTAAACCTAAGTAGGTATTTATTGTGTGTGTGTGTGTGTGTTTGTTGTGAATTAAAATTATACCTGCTTAGCTACATAACTACGGAAAAACAATAACATTACCTACTTAGGTACATACTAATTTGACGATAAGCATTAATTATTTACCTTCAAATTCTATTTATATCTTGTAAAAGAGTAATACCTAGGTAGTTATGTAGTGGAACAACTGGAAATATTGTTTATTTATTGCACCTTTTATTAGTAATTCTTAGCACCAAACTACCTACGCATTTTAATTCACACTACATTTCACTGCTGGGAGCCCTGGGGCTATCCTCCCGAAGGGCTTACCCGGGACTCCTGGCCGTAGATAAGTGGAAGGGCACCGTGTGGTTTTAGTCGGTAAGAGTCCGGCATAGCATCTATGAGTATATCCACACGTTAAAAAAAAAGCAGTACATTTCAAAATCATTTTTGATTATCCAGGAGGATTTCAACACGTAAAAGAAAAAGCGCTCGTGGCCCCGCGGTCTCAGTGTTCTGTAAACGATCAGTGAGTTACGCAACTTTCACTATGGCTGGTACTCGGATGGGTGACCACTTTGTGGCATTTACATTTGCGAGCGTTTCCGTGCTTCGGAAGGCACGTTAAGCCGTTGGTCCCGGTTGCCAGTAAAATGGTAGTCGTTAAGCCTGGTTGAAGGCCTTATGGGCGGCTTAAAAATTTCAACAGCAGGTAGCCACAACCTGCCTCTGTCTATTTCAACACGGCAATGGGCTCACCACCTATTACGTGGGACAGAAATCCACACGGTGAAAAGTGGGCATATAATATGCCTCTGCCACCCCTTCGGGGATAAGGCGTGATGGATATTTTAAAAGAAAAAAGTATATATGCGAAAGTTTGTGTAGATGTTTGTTACTCTTTCATGTAAAATCTACTGAATGGATTTTAATGAAACTTTACAATAATATAGCTTATACATCAGAATAACACATAGGCTACTTTTTATATAAGGAAAAAGTTCCTGTGGGAAACGGGAAAACTTATATACGCGGGCGAAGCCGCGGGCGTCAACTAGTTAATAATATAAATACATGAATACTAAGATGGGTGGTTAGGTACCTACTATCAGATCAGAACAAGTCATCAACAATATGTTTTAAATAACAAATTACAAATACTTCAGTAGGTACAAGAACAATGTTGCCACTGGTCTACGAATAACAGGACGTCGGTAGTTCGTTTGAATTGCCTAACTAAAGTTTCTGGTAAATAACCAATATGAAAGATAATATGGATTCGTACTTCTATAAATCCCTAGAGGCTTCCATACAAAGAGATGTTGATTCTGCATTTCCTATTATTATAATTAGTTAACATGTGTAGAATACCAGTGCTGCCACCTTTTGATAAGTAGTGTAATTACCGAGGCTGTTCTTAATATAGCTCCATCTGCTGTCAAGCAGATAAAACTGTAATAATTGATAGATGACGCTGTACTCCACAAAAGGAAAGTTGTAAACAAAACCTATTTTAAAATGATATTTTTTTAGTATTATTCCTATTTATGTTTAATTTGATGTGTTATTGTAATATTAAATGTTTTTATATTATTAACAATGAACAATATTATATCAAGAAATGAGTTTACAGGCACAGAAAATCGATCAATGAATTTTTAGTTAGGTACCTACTAAGTTTGTTAGTTGTATCATTGGGACAACTCACACAACGCCATCTGATTCCTAAATAATGGCGTTGTGTGAGTGTCACGATGATTAATTTACGGGTACTGAAATACTGACTGGTCCGACCCTTTGTCTAGAAATAGATTTATGTTAGTTATTTTTATTACTTTTTAGTGTTATAATAATTATACCACCATAAAAGTTCTCTTGCTACGGCGCTTGCTCCGTCGGGTCCCAGGACACCTGTTAGAGAATGTCATGTGTGTTAATGATTTAAGTTGAAGAAGAAAAATTTCAGGATTATACGTTGCAACTATCTCGGAAGGAACTGCAACTGAGTTCGTACAATGCTGATAGAACAGTTTAGGTGTAAGGGGCCCCACCATGATCTCCGGGGCCAAGGCGACCTCACCTGCTAGTGGTGCACCTGCTGTCTAATGGAAGAAGCAAGGACGCAGGCGCCCTTATGGGGTTAGGAGGTCAGAGGGCATTCGCTCCCAGCAATGCCTAAAATTAAAAGATAAACGATAGCCGCTCCTAGCAGCCAAATACAAGAGAACTCCAGGATCCAAATCCGAGTAGGGTTTAGAAGCAACTAGAAAAACACTTAATATTTAAAAAACATGTTTTAATGGTGTCACTTCAGGGATGTTGAAAACAGTCTGCAATAATGGATATGCCTAACCCAGTACTGACTTCAGAGCCTCAGACGTCCATTAGGCCGAGTCTACTATTGACAAGCCGTACAAAGAACCAAAATCGCTGTTTTTAGCTGTCAAAATATTAGTAGACTAACAAAAATGCAAATGACTAGCGGCCACTGACGCGGTACGTGTTAGTAGAATTCTATTGGCCGACCGATAGAAGTCGATACCGATAGTACGATTGTAATAGTGACTACAAAAAACTGACAAAATTGTACCGGTGGCTTTCTATTGAGCAACGATTTTAATTCTATTTCGACACGATTGAAATAGCAGCTCGGCCCCCTGCTCGAATCCTGGAACACTTAACGCCACCTGCCGGGTATAATAGAAAATGTAAGTCACATAATATATCCATAGCCGAAAGCTGACATATTTGTATTAATTATAAGTAAGTAAAAATTCAATCCACGGTTCTCAAACGTGAGCCTATTATAAAAAATCAACATCGGACAAACCATTTGGGAGGAGTTCAGTGACATATCTACACATGTACAGAACAACTATTATACTAATTAGATAATATAAAATATGATGTTTTTATGTAAGAAATCTAGTTGATTTTTCAATAGTATTTGGTAGAACGTCTTGGTTTTGGCAAAAAAAACAAATTGTAAAAGCAAAACATACCTACCTGTTTATCACGCGTCTGTGTAACAGCTTTACCGACAACATGTTAAATTAAAAAGCCTTCAAATCTACTTTGCTCTGTCCTTACAAAGCGCTGGTACATTTGTCATTTGTCAAATTCTTCATTCAATAGGTACCTTTTGCAAAAATGGCGAGGTTACTTCAAGATAGCATACGGTGTAACAACCTTAGGACGAATGCTTTGTTTGCGCAGACGATCTGATACAGCTGTCGCAGGAGTGATGGGGCGATTAAAAGCTACTGATTACACCGCTCAAGTAGCGAACATGAGGAATTTGACATTGTTTAAGTACGAACAGAGATGAGGCTTATAAACGACTTTAAACAAGTTATTTTCGTATCGTAGTCATCTTGTAAGTTCATTGTGGAATCTTTATTGTTATACGCACTAAGTACTGCGAACATTTATATACTTTATGTTTAGAAATGAAATATTCCAATCTGATTATCTCGAGCGACAATAACGAATTGCAGTAGGAGAGAAACACACCCTCAATCCGTCAATCCAAGAACACAACGATCAAGGATTAGGATGCGTTCCACGGACGCGGAGCAGGAGGTAAAAATCATAATATTACTAGCGTAGAGTTCGTTCATCATCATCCGCGCGTCTGCCCCAGTTGCGTCTCGCAACGCCCGGGGTCTGTTTTCCTACTTTTTCTCTTCCACTTCGCACGGTCGTCGGCATCCCCTGTAGAGAACCATTAGCACGCATGTCATCCTTTACGACATCAAGCCTGCACTTCTTGGGTCTTCCCCTCTTACCTGGACCCGGCGGGGCTGACATGGCCAGATATTTGGTTCCCACGTAGGCCGGCGGTTGCCGCAAGACGTGACCATACCAGTGAAGGCGAATGGCGTAGAGTTCGTAATTGCTAATTAACAAAAACAATCCTACTTCAAACCACTTACTGACATTCTGTTTGGGGCCGTTCAAGTATTACGTAAGCACCAAGGGGGGGTGGGGGGGTCTCTGTTTTGCTTATTTTGGATGACATGGGGGGTGGGGGGGTCTAGATGATGATTACGTCATCGTTAGTTATTTAAGTTTTTTCGGGGATTCCCGCAAATAATACATATGCGTAGGCACTCGCTTTGAGAACTGATTAGGGGAATTACCGCGCATTAGGGAAATTACCGTGCGCTATTCACTTGTCTAATAATTCACTCTCGTGCCGGCCGGCTGCAAGTGCGCATCTATCAGTATTGTTTTGTTTGGATTCTAAACGTATTGTAAGCATTGAATGTTATCATTTGTGT
The DNA here is from genome assembly GCA_948477245.1 of Thumatha senex. NCBI lineage: Eukaryota > Metazoa > Arthropoda > Insecta > Lepidoptera > Erebidae > Thumatha > Thumatha senex. The sequence goes on from OX419735.1 coordinate 15,693,696, forward strand.
TTATGTTGATGCAATTAGCCAAAGTTTAACGTTTTAATTATTTAAATTTAAATATCTTATTAGAATGTCATATCATATAGACAAATCCAAGTTATACCAAAAACTGTTCGAAAGTTTTAAAAAATCTCATACTGGGACGAAAGTGCAAAATGTACAAAAGTTAGTTAACGAAGTTTGGCGAAATTATAAATTACAAGCAAAGTCAGATAAGGAACTAGATATTATTGTATCTAAGAGAATTGAAGAAGAATTGCAAGCGGCGACTAAAAATAAATCCAATCTGCTTCATTTTTTTTCCAAGGTGAGTAAATATAAGTACAAAGTTTCTCTTTACGTTCTGTAACAATTAAAACGATTTATGAGTAAAAAATATGATGGCCTATCTCAAAGTAAAAAGGTAAATGATTGATATTTTATTTCTTAAGATCGACTCCGGCAATTGGTCACAAAATACACGGTGTTTTCAATATCTGTATGTGAAGGGTTTCTGTGGGGAAAAGCTTTCAATAATATTTAAACGCTGGTTTTATTAAATACGGTGAATTTATGTAGCTTAATAAGAGAATATCCAGCAGAACTCTTAGAAATTTTTCATTTTTAGGCAACGTCTTCTACCAGTAAACCTGCAGAAAAAACACAAATTATACAGCCATTTTCTAACATTGAAAAACAGAAGGAAGATAAAATTAAAACCGGCAATGAATCACAAGAGCAATGCGAAAATAATAATAATGCAGATAAACAAAGAGCAAAACCTTCTCAAGAAGCTTTGAAAAATAAGATTACTCTACTCGAAAATAATCTGAACGTTTTGTATTCTGCCAGAGATACTATGCCAAATTGCGCTGAAGTTGATAAACAGATCATTAAGTTGCGCGAGGAACTAAAAACAGCAAAAAATACTTTAAACAGGAAGATTCAAAACGCAGTTGCCCAGAAGAAACACAGGGATGGTATGAAAAGAAAGTTAGAAGATATTTGTCAGGAAAATCCTGAAATAAAAAGAAGACTATCTCTGAGGGATTCAGTAGGACATCCTAAACTTGAAAGCGATCAACCATTACTATTGAAAACAATTGCGGATATAGCTTTATTTGAGAGTGCATGTGATGACAGGAGACGAACGGAATCTATTCGCAGCGTAAAAACTCTTGACGAACTCACACAAGAACTGCGTAAACTAGGATTTGACATTAGTCGCAGTGCGACATATCTTCGTTTGATTCCCAGAAAATCGAATTCTACAGAGGGACGAAGACATGTATCGACAGTCCCTGTTAGGCTCATTCGTGCTCAAACTGATCACCACAAGAGCCACTTAGATAGGAAGTTCGCTGAAACATCAATCCATTATTTAGAGAACATAGCATCCATACTTGGACCAGATCAAGTATTTTTCTTATCTCAAGATGACAAAGCTCGAGTCCCTATTGGCGTCACTGCGGCAAATAAGCAAGCACCTCTTTTAATGCATATGGAATATAGAATCAAATTACCTGACCACGATTGGGTAATCGCTGAGCGTCATAAATTAATACCATCTGTTTATGCTGGTATCAAAGTTACTTCCAATATGCTAGGACAACCGCAAGCCGTCGGATATTCTGGGCCAACATTCATCGCTATTCGAAGTGGAAAGCATAGTTCATCTACTGCTAATACTCATGCTCAGGATTTCGAGACGCTTCTCGAACTTGAAGAGTTTCGACCATTAGCAAAAACTGACCATGGACTAGTAAAACCAGTAGTAATTATGACCTCCATCAAGGAGGGCCAGATGAAAATCCGCGTTATCAAAAAGTCATAGGGTTTGCTATACAACATTTTAAACGACATGATCTCGATGCATTGTTTATACCAATGCTCCTGGAAGGAGTGCGTATAACAGAGTAGAGCGAAGAATGGCTCCTCTGAGTCGGGAACTAGCTGGTTTAATACTGCCTCATGACCATTTTGGGTCTCATTTGGATGAACGTGGCATTACAATTGATGAACAATTAGAAAGATATAATTTCGAATTTGCAGGAAATGTATTAGCTGAAGTATGGAGTTCAATGGAAATTGATGGCTATAATGTTACTGCAAAATATGTTGAGGCTGATGAACAAGATGTTCCTGAATTTCCAGACATTAAATGGTACTCAGAACATGTGCCTGAAAGCCAATACTTGCTTCAAATTGTAAAATGTAATAATACAGAATGCTGTCGTCCAAGAAGTGGCCTATTCAGATTACTAGACAACAGGTTTCTTCCACCACCTGCAAAAGTAAAACAAACAGTTGATGACTTGGTTTTGGATGAAGGAGGACAATTTCTTGATCTTCCAGTCAATTTAGCTCTACGCTTGAGTACTACCCTCAAAGATTTTTTGCAAATGCCCTACGATTATTTTTGTCCGACGGTAAAATTGAGGCTCTCAAGCCGAACATGCAAAACGTGTGGTCTTTATCATGCTTCCGTCAAATCATTAAATCGTCACATCGAGAAGATCCATAAAAAAGTAAACACGCCCACAGAGGGAAAAGTTAGACCTGTAAGAGTCGCTGCTCGTCGTGCTAATGAACTGATGTGCATTATTCAAAATTTAGAGCACCAAGATGTTGAATGGCTCGATGAGAGTGACGTAGACATTCCAAAATCGGATGAAAGTGAGCAGACTCACAACACTGAGCAGCAATCCAATGTCATCGATAACTTAGAATCATGGATTCAGGTTTCATGGACTGAAGACTGTTAATGTGTTCCGAAAATATTCTTTATGTTAGTTATGTTCTTTATTTCTGATTATATTTTTTTGTCATTTACTCTATGTGTATCAGTTAAACCTAATATTTTCATGAATTTTCCTATTTTAAAAATAACAATATAAAAAAACATTTATTACTAAAAATGTTTACGTAAGCATAGGGGGAGGGGGTAAGTGCTTTGCTTACTTTTGATGACAAGGGGGGCGGGGGGGTAAAAAATGGTAAGAAATCTGCTCACGTAATACTTGAACGGCCCCTTTGTGGGGTCAACTGTGTATAGAATGTGGTAACATTTCAAAATCCATGAGTAGGTAATTCATATAGTTACTTGTCTTTTGACTGCCTCTGTGGCGCGGTGGGAGTGCATCCGACTGCTACGCATGAGGTCGTGGGTTCGATTCCCACCCAGGATAAAACTTTGTGTGATGAGCACGATGGTTTATTCTGTGTCTGGGTGTTATTTATCTATAATATGTATGTATTTAGAAATATATAAGTATGTTTATCAGTTATCTGGTTACCATAGTACTAGCTCTGCTTAGGGTGGAATTAGATGGCGTTGTGTGAGTTGTCGCAACAATATTTATTTTATTTGTAACGTGACCTTAATTAGCAGTTGTAGAAGTAAGAGCATCGTAAACTTTCGGCCGTAAACTTGGCCGCGAGAACATCCAAATAGTACTCACAAAACCATACTCGTAATCTAACGCTGTTTCATGTAATTATACTCATAATCTTTTTTTATGTTTAGCACGTGAAAATGGTGCCCCACGTCTGATGGAAAGCAAAGACGATGACCAGTCATTGAGAGCATTTATCATAGCCAACAGGGCTCCGACAGCGGCCCTGAGGTTGACGACCTAGAAACATGCTTATTCACGCTTCTCTTAAAGGACCTAGAATTGTATGAGGAAGGAAAACAAATGCGCAGGCAGAGAGTTTCAAGTTTTTATAGTGCGACATAAGGAAGACCAGTGGAGTTGTTCGGCCTACAGTGAAGATCGAAAAAGAGAGGTTGAGGAGCCCAAGTGGCAGAGATTTTCAGAACACTCACCGTGGTAGATACGGTAAACTGCAGTTAAGCTGGCAACCGTTCTTCGATCTGAAGGTTAATTGCGATGTTTTTTTTTCATTCCATGTTAACTAGTCTTCGCCCAAGGCTATCAGCTATCTATGACCAGTGCCGGGTGAGCTGCTCGCCGTCCTTACAGAGTATCATGCTTAAGACAGCGACGTGACCCCTTCGTCCACATCGATAATTGTAAAGGTTTAATTGACGGAGGCTACCACAGTTTTTCACCACCTAAGTCCATTATGACAAATCCTAGTAAACTTTCTTTTATCTAAGTCCATCATGTAAGGCAATTCGAAATAATGGACCATAGGACACCCAAAAGTCTCCTCCAAAAAGAATTATGAAAATTAACATTTTAACTCATTATAAAAGATCAAAAGAGCAGATCATAAGGAAATTACAAAATGAATTGCAAATAAAACTATTAAATGGATTAATAACTATGTTTATATTTTTATAAAAAAAAACGTTTCCTAAGTTATATTTGACTATTTCATGCCCCTTTGTTTGATAAATGGGCCTAAGTACCTACATTTTTTTAAATAGGTAACCTACTTGTTCAGGATACAAAGATCCAATTATTAAGTAGCTTAAGTAAGTGGCCAATTAAGTAAGTCAGATAATTTATCTAATGAGCTATAATTTAAATTAGCAATACAACACTTTTTGTTGGAGCCAAGTATACTTTTGATTTCCCTAGCGTCCATTATGTCGAATTGCCTGGCATTAAGGATTGGCAGGAAATAAGTGTACTAGGATCCCCATATAAAGCTTTTAGGAGGAGCCAAGTGGACGTTTAGGTGTCCTAGGAACCATTAATGTTTTTAAACTCACATGACTTCTACTATTTTGCACTAGCCGTGGTCACGAGTCTACTTGTCTGAGAGTCTACTCAGCAATTTATCGCACAATGCGCCAAAAACCCGTAACTACACATATGTAGAGCCTCGTACATGAGTCAATAGTTTCAACTACTGACTCATGTAAATTGACAACAAACAACGCCTACAGAGTTTTAAAATTAAATCTGATGCTAGTTTTTTTTGAGCAGAATTAACCGCGTGGGAGGCTTTTTGTCATTAGATATGTTTATTGCAAGTGTAATAGATCTCATTAGATTTTATATCTGCCAGTTTTATTTGTTTTCCAAGTTCTTAACAATATACCTATTTAATAACTCATCATGTTCAGCTATTACGAGACTAAATGTTTTGCTCTGGCTATGGTGTGAGGCCTTGGAATGAAACGTTCCGGTACGTCCTCTATCGATATAGATATAGTAGGTACATACAATAGTTACATTAATTTTTCTTTTAAGGGGTGCACAGAGTTGCATCAGTTATGCAATTCACAAATCTCGTATCCAAATCCGCTACTGCGCAAATGTCATTGATATTCGAGTTCTATGATAATCGATGACATTTGCGCCGTAGCGGATTTGGATCCGAGATTTGTGAATTGCATAGCAGTTAGGTTTTAATCCCACGGTGAGCCTTTCGCCGTGTTAAATTCGTCTCAAAACGGCAATAAAAAGAAAGAAAGAGTAGAGGAAACCGCCATTATCTCTTTACTATAACTATTTCAATAAAAAATATTGTATGTATCAACGAATCGAGTTAATTAAGTGTAAACTACCTATATTAGGTTGAAACTACCTATATTTAATTTTAAGTTTTGTTTTTGTTTGGTCCCCATGTTAAAACAAACGGGTCCTAAGGCTTAAAGTTTTCTTTGTGCATAGAAACGCCAGCTTGTTTGGGTGACCAAGCGTTTAAGATAGACTAAATTAAAGAACATTAAAAAACGCACTTCATTATATTGTTTAGGGATCTAGTACCAAAATAAAAACGCCTAAGTATCTGTACGCAGCGCTGCGGTTACGAATAGACATTTTTTTAAACCACTGAGGTGGCAGACAATCGTACGGGCCCACCTTATGGAAAGTGGTTACCGTAGTCTATGGACGTTTGCAACACCAGAGGTGCAGCACTCGCGCTGCCGACCCTTTATAAACCTTCTAAGGACTTCTGAGGTTTCTAAGGACTTGAAGAACGCCATGCCGTAGTCGTTCGGGAAAACCCAGGCAGGGGGTTCATTCCACAATCTAAGCTTACGCGGAATAAAGACTCTATCGGACCCAACCGTGTGCAAGCGCTCCGGACGCAAAGTGTGAGGGTGCACACCCTGTCTACGGTGAGCGGTGCGATGATAGAAGATAGCCGTGGGCACCATATCAAACAACTCCTCAACAATGTCAACTTTCATCTATCTTTACAAGCTTAGGATTCACAAATTGACTCAATTTGCGCCTAAAACCTTCACATGAAGTATATCAATAGAGTGCGGTGACTAATTTCTTTAAAGCTTTTATGGTAAGTAACTAAATTCTACATAGGTACGTACTTGTCACTCCCAATTTGCACACAAAGTGTACCCACGCGGTGACAACTACGTTTTATTTTTAACTTGCCATGTTTGCTGCCAAACATTAAAAAAGGACAATGGTTGTATGTTTATGCGTTTTGTTAAGAGTTATCATCATCATTTGTTGGTACATAAACTAGAGTTGGTTTTGATTATTACTTAAAAACTTAGGAACGCTCTGCCACGAGCCCTTTGATTATCACTAACGTGCCTTTTCATGGGAAGAAGTTGTATCTTCTGGGGTATACTGGTGGTCGGGGGCTTTTTCTTTTGGCTTACAAAAATCATGTCAATCGATTAATTTCTGAATGGAAGCGAGAAAACAGTAATATGACCTAAATTTTATTAAACTGTTAGAGAAACCTTTTGTTATAATTATGTATAGCACTAAAATGGCAAGTAGACATTTGCTGCTGCCTAAAATGGCCACCGTAACATATAGGAACTACCAATTATTAAGTCACGTAAGGATAAAGAAACATACGGTATGTGTTGGCGTATAGTATGCCTCTGCCTACCGCTTCAGGGATAAAAAGCGTAACTAATAAGTAAGGTTAAACTTAACGTAGTCGTAAAAAAGGCACACTGAAGTAGCCCTGGCTGTCATTAATCTCAATGTTCACGGAACCGTTTTTGGCTTCAGTATTGACCTTACACAACTGTGGCCTAGTGCAGTCTGAACCATATATGGCACCAGGCGACGTGTTCTCAACGACATAATCATAGCTCAGTCAATGTTAAAGAATTTGTTGGTTGTATGTAATAACTACTTGTGGACGTGTAGGACGTAATGAGATCATTGTCGTATGAAGTTGTTTGTTGGATTTAGGTGTCCAGAGTTGTTAGTAAATTTATTCGTAATGATTTAATACAAAGTATATCTAAAATACCCTTATTTTAAGGTTGGTGAGAGCTAGAGGGTATTAACCAACTGTACTCATCATCATCCAAGCGTCTGTCCCAGATCCTCGGGATCCTAATTCCTATTTCTTTTTCTCCACACGCACGGTCATCAACATCCCTTGAAGTAGGCAAAAAAAAAAATCAAAAATCTTTATTCATTTAGGTCACAAAGTAACACTTATGAATGTCAAGATTACTGCTTCTACATTTACATTTACTGCCAGATTCGCAAAGCAATAGGTAGAGCCAGAGGAAGAACCTGGCAATAAAACTCATGGCCACTCTTTTCTAACCGCCATTTGACACAGTTTGATTAACATGATATTTGACCAATTATACAGTAATGAAATTATACAAAAAATAAAGAACAAAATAAATGTTGTGTTCATTAAAATTACACTTACATAGTTCCTTTGAATTTATGTGAGAACAGTCGACTAAACTTAGTTTGCCTTAAATTTAAATAATATTATTTGTAACAATTGCTATAACAGCTATGAGCTGACCAGTCCCAACAGACGGCACCTGTTCACGGGTATGACGCATATATCAGCCATCGCCTTACTCAACCATATTGTAGGGAACAAGGCGACCCGATACATACGCCACTACTGCCAGGACACTTAGGCGAGCATGGCATACCCAAAAACTACACAGCAACTATCATGTCAATTTCAAAATTATAAATAAGTCACACAATAACAAAGTAAAATACACACAATAACAAATAAAAATTACATATAATTATGTTTATTAGTTATTACCGGGACTAAACGCAGCCATACCTTTAGTTGCCTGGCGTTTCAAATTATTTATAGTAGAGACTGTAAAAAAAAAATATGTAAAAAAAAAACAACATATATATGCAGATTCAAGACAAGTAGATAATATAACACAATATTCATTCGAATCCTAAATAGCTCTAGCGAAAAGCAAGCAACTTATTTCCTTTTATTTTTATCATTCAAATAATCATTAATTGTGTAATAAGCCCTTTTCAAGAGCTGCGTCTTAATTTCCGCCTTAAATTTATGTAACGGCAGGTTCATAAATTTAAGTATGCATATGATCCCTAAAATAAATTTAAGTATGCATATCATCCCTTACGACGTCAAGCCAACACTTTTTTGATCTTCCCCTCTCATCATCATCCCCTCACATCGCCAGACATTTGTTTCCTATATATTTCGTGTGTGTTTCGATTGCTCCGCCACGGTGTCCAATCAAAAAAAGCACTCCGTTAAAAAATTGTCGAAATTTGTCAAAACCGAATGCAACAAACCAAAAATTTGTCAAAGTAGAAATTAACTAACTAACTATCTTCACGCTGTATCCCTGACGGGGTAGTCAGAGAGGACAGATCGCCAGGCTTCGCGATCCATGCATACTTCTTTCGCTTCTTCGAGATTCATCAATCGCTTCATACACGCACGTCTGGGTATCTGAGTACTTTTGACCTTTCCGTTTTTGAGCAATCTGCTCACGTGGTCTTCATATGTAAGTCTCGGCCTACCCTGACTCCTTCTACCCTCTACTTTTGAACAATATATATTCTTCGTCAATCGTTCCTCACTCATTCGTTGGACGTGTCCAAACCAACGGAGCACGCCCTTTTCCAGCTTAACGCTGACACTTTCATTCAAACCTGCCAAATTGCGTATCACTTCGTTACGTATTCGGCCAGCCAAGGTAACGCCGCACAACTTTCGAAGTGATCGCATCTCCACAGCATTCAATTTACTTTCATGCATCTGCTGACATACCCAGGTTTCACTACCGTAAAGCAAAGTTGGCACTAGCACTGCGTTACGAATCGCCAGTCGTGCTTCTTTTACGATGCTTTGTCGCTTTACTAACTGGGACAAAGCACCGTTAACTTTGTTTCCGGCAGCTACTCGCCGTTCCACATCCGAATCACATCTTCCATCCGCGCTAAACATACTTCCTAAATACACAATTTCAGTCACTTGCTCTAGACGTGCCTGGTTTACCCTAATCTCGCATTTAGTTCTTACGTCACCTCTTTCAAATACTAGAACCTTAGTTTTACTTGCATTCAAGCGGAGACCTGAAGGTCGGCTTCTGATGAGGCCATGAGCACCGCATCATCAGCGTACAGCAGTCAGTTTACTGTAAAGTCACCCAAATTCACACCCATATTAAAATCTTTCAACTTCTGCAGGCAACTGTCCAGATACACTATGAACAGCCAGGCGGACATGACACATCCCTGTTTGACGCCTGTACAGACATCAAAAAGAGGTGACACATCCCCCCCTACTCGCACGCATGCCTTACAGTCCCTATAAAGCGACTGTATTGCCCGCAGTAGCGAGCCGTCCACACCATATCCTGGCTGCAAGTCCCACAGCGTTTCTCTCACAACGTTATCAAATGCTTTCTCTAGATCCACAAAAGCGCAGAAAACCTTCTGGCTAAGAGCCAGAAACTTTTCCGCGATCATGCGGAGAGAAAACACTTGATCCATGCAACCTCTTCCACGTCGGAATCCGCATTGAGCCTCCCATAAATACCTTTCAGACTTTTCTTGCATTCGTGCCGTTATAACCTTTGCATACACCTTACTAGCTAAGCTGACCAAGCTGATCACCCTGTAGCTGGAGCAGTTTAGGCGCGAGCCTTTCCCTTTGTAAATATGTACTACAACTACTACTCGCCAGTCATCTGGGACCTCACCCGTCCGCCAGCACAAGTTGCATAACAGACATAGTGTGTCCCAGACACGCGACCCACCGTACTTGATCATCTCAGCAGTGACTCTGTCTTTTCCCGCAGCCTTACCACATTTCATACTTCTTATCGCTTGTTCTATTTCTTTCATACTAATGACTTCAATGACATCGGGATCCGGAGCATCGAAGTGAGCTCCCCTTCCCGATGTGGCATCTCTGTCTTCTCTTGCATACATCTTTCCATAATATTCACTCCATCTCTGCAGGACGTCACTTTGGTCTGTTAGGACGTCATTGTTTACATTAAGCACTTTATTCATACTGCAGATTGCCGAACAACTCCGGGTCTTGCCTACCTCTTTCCAGAAGAGCTTGGCATTATCCCGGAAATTGGACGACAACCTTTCATCCGCTTTCATTCTGCACCTTTCACGAGCTTCTTCTATCAGTGCCTTCGTGTTAACTTTCTGCAGCTTGTATCTCTCTTTCATATTAAAATCATTCCGCGAGGCTAAGTAGTCTAGCCATGCTTTCTTCTTCATTCGAACTGCTTCTTTCACTTCCTCATTCCACCATGCATCACGCTTATTACTACTGCCTCTTTTCGTTTCTCCACACACTTCCACAGCGGCATTTATCATACTATCCCTAAGGTCCTGCCATACACTTTCCACATTCTCACTGCTTACATTGACATCGCCAAGCTTTTCGGCTACCCTTTCATTATATTTATCCCTAATGGATGCATCCGGCAGCTTCCAGCTTTTGATGCTATAAGTCGGCTCAGGTTCAGGACACTCGGTACGATGACGCCAACCCGCGAACAGACCCCTAATCCTAGTTATGACTAGGTAGTGGTCTGATCCCAGCTCAGCGCCTCGATAAACCCTTGTGTCCATCACCTGTTTACGGAGCCGACTATCCATTAGGAATAGATCTATCATGCTTCTCTTTGACTTACATCTCCTCGTATACATATGAATTTGTTTGTGGTTGAACATTGTGTTCGCCACAAACAAATCCTTTTCCTTACAAAATGCCAGTATTAGCTTGCCAGCGTCGTTCACCCTTTTATCCCCATACTTCCCGAGTACCGACTCAAAACCATCGCGAGCGGTACCCACCCATCCATTCAAGTCTCCACATACTATAAGTCTTTCATTTCCTTCTATCACATTTAGAGCTTCTCTCATACTCTCCCAGAAGTCCTCTAGCTCACTCGCGTTCGACGAAGATACTGGCGCGTAAGCAGCTACCAGGAAAATCTTCGTCAAACCAAGTTTTACACGGATCCAGAGGATTCTAGGACCTATCAGTTTGTACTCATACATACCGGAGGCCAATCGCGAGGACAGCAAAATTCCAACCCCCCGACTGCCATGCTCGCTCTCTGGTACTCCAGACCAAAGCGCGAGCATCCCACCCGGGAGCTCCAAGACTTCGCTGCCCTTGCGCTTGGTCTCTGTCAAGCACACTGCATCTAACTTTCTCTCATTCATAACATCCATCAACTCATTCATCTTATCTGTCATTCCTCCCCTAACATTCCACGCAGCTACCCTGCACTCCATCCTCCACTTCCCGCCGTGTCGGGCCGCGCGTGTAGGGTGGCGGTCCCCTACGCCGCTCTGGCTTACACTTTTCGCACCAGCGGGGACGAACTGGTGCGCGTCGCCTCGGGGGCACGCCCTAGCAGTAATCGCCCTGGTGGCACTCGTGTTGGGGTAGAATTGCAGCCGTAGCTGGCAGGGATGGCGACGTGCACGCTTCTACTCTTCATCCCCATAAAGTAGAAAAAAAAAAAAGAAAAAAGTAGAAATTAAGAAGATATTAGGGTTTAAATTTGGCCGCGCGAACGAAACGTGGAGGATTGCGCGGCCACGGAGATCTCAGCAACTACATGGGTTAGAGATCTAATTCTTTTTCTCAATTAAATATTGAATTTGTCAAAAATTGTCGAAAAAAGAAGTATTAGCTCTAGAGCAATATTTTACGAAATATTCGCCTTTGAAGTTATGGCCGCGCAATCCTTCACTCGTTGTTTTTATAATGTTGATTATTTTTTGAACCTTACGATTTTCTTGTAGTAAAATTTACACAAGAAGAAGGATCTTAATTTGTCGAAACAAATGAAAGCAATAAATACTACTAAAGTTTAGTTAAACAGGAGATATCGGTCCAAAACAGAAAGTCCGTGGCCGCGCGAACAAAACGCTACTTTGTAAGCTCATATCTCACTACCTATAATTGCTAGGATTTTGGTGTGAACTTCCATTTATTCGGCATAGTAGCCTCATTATAATGGCGTATTGTTTTACCCTCAAAACAGTTTACAACTCGTGTTAAATCAAAAAGAATGATGTCTCATATGATGTTCTACCAGGGTGACAATAATTTCGATATAATTTGGACATATATCTTTTCTACTACACTAAATGCATCTATTAGGAATTAATTTATATCATAACTTAAAGTTAAATCTTCAGGTTGTAAACTTTTTGTTTTGTTATAATTTGATAGCCATAGAATTTCATAGAATGAGTTAAAATAATCCTCACAAGAATCATAACCTGAGGTTATCTATGTGGAAACTGAAGACCAAGGTCAATTTGCGGCAGTTTTCGCTTATCTTCCTATTGTTTTTTATTAAAGCGTAAGCAAATGACGCTACTAAGATATGTATAATATTACCAGAGCTGAAACTAACTGAGCTAGGGACGTTGCATGCCACACCATCATGATGTCGAGCTTCAGTATGTCGCACAAGCGTGCATTCAAACTATGGTGAGTCGCAGTAGTTTAGTCACACCAGCAATAATCGCACTTCCATTTGTCGAACTCACATTACACTCTAAATATAAAAATGTCTTTATTTTGCATAGACCATTTTAACGGCGCTTAAAAAATGTAAGCACTAGAACTAAGGATAAATTTAATATTTTAAAAGCGACCACCGGTTCGGAACGCGTCCCACCTAAGAAGAACCGTCTTATTGTATCTATGTATGCACTAGCTGACCCGTGCAACTTCGTAAGAGGCAGAGAGAGAAATAGAGTGGGGCGTACGAAATTAAAATTACAATTCTAAAGGAAGAGAAAATTAGATTTGGGTTATATATGTATTTTTAATGCCACATAAAAAAAGTAAAAAAATAATTGTTCAAAAATAAAATAAAACATTTGGGGTGAACCACCCTACCCTTATCACTAAGGGGTATGAAAAATAGATTACGACCGATTATCAGATCTATCAAATATACATATGAAATTTTATAATAATCGGACAAGCTGTTTCGGAGGAATTCGGTAACAAACACCGCAACACGAGAAGTTTATTTATGAGATAAATATAGACAAAAATGCAGAAAGTGAAATAGGCGCGTATAGTATGTCTTTGCCTACCCCTTTGAGGCCATAGGCGAGACTGATAGGTGATTTTAAAAATAAATTTATCATTATTCATTTTTCAAAATAGTTCAGTACAGATCTGCAAAGATTTTTAATTCATGGTGATTGTTACACCGCGTGGACAATGTACGTCGACGACGAGCAGCGCCCGCTTTTGTTCATCATATTATTGTGAATATGTTCCGGTAATCACTACATTTACTGTTCCATACAAATTGTTTAGTACCATGTCGTACTCCATGTTTTCGCCGCGCGTGTTATATATTTGACATTTTTTGCCGCACTTTCAAAAACAGACAACGACTTGTTCGTCGCCAATGTTTAATGGTTTGCCGCGCAAAGTCGATACGCCGCTTTACACTACTACTACTAGTAACGTGATATTTACCATGCATTATTTTTTTTCTTTCATCGAGTACCAGATATTTCAGTTCTGTTACAAACGCCATGACCACGAATCTACTAAAGCTCGCATTTATTTTATTTGTTGATTTTTTTATATTACTCTTGATTTTTCTTACACTAAAACACTTGTACTGTTCCACTTATTTACGGCATTTTCAAAGGTTAAAGAGTTGCCGTAAGGCGAAACCGGTCAGGTTTAAGTAATAAATAAGTAGAACAGTACAAGTCTTTTAGTTCAAGATGTGTAGCAAGTTCCACCAAGTGCCATCAATCACCAGTGTAAACACTCTTGATTTTTATTTTCAGATCGATCTAGTCTAGATGTTATTCAATTTCATAGCTGTCCTCCAGTTATTGAATGAAAATGTATTCCCAAATAAAATTAAATTATTGTCACCCTGGTAGAACATCTTATGAGACATCATTATTTTTGATTTAACACGAGTAGTAAACAGTTTTGAGGATAAAACAATACGTCATTATGATGAGGCTAATATGCCGAATAAATGGAAGTTCACACCAAAATCCTAGCAATTATAGGTAGTGAGATATGAGCCTACAAAGTAGCGTTTCGCTCGCGCGGCCACGGACTTTCTGTTTTGGACCGATATCTCCTGTTTAACTAAACTTTAGTAGTATTTATTGCTTTCATTAGTTTCGACAAATTAAAATCTTTCTTCTTGTGTAAATTTTACTACAAGAAATAAATAAATATCCATCACGCCTTATCCCCGAAGGGGTGGCAGAGGCATATTATATGCCCACTTTTCACCGTGTGGATTCCTGTCCCACGTAATAGGTGGTGAGCCCATTGCCGTGTTGAAATAGACAGATGCAGGTTGTGGCTACCTGCTGTTGAAATTTTCAAGCCGCCCCTAAGGCCTTCAACCAGGCTTAACGACTGCCATACAAGAAATCGTAAGCTTTAAAAAATAATCAACATTATAGAAACAACGAGTGGAGGATTTCGCGGCCATAACTTCAAAGGCCAATATTTCGTAAAATATTGCTCTAGAGCTTATACTTCTTTTTTCGTCATTTTTTGACAAATTCAATCTTTAATTGACAAAAAGAATTAGATCTCTAACCCATGTAGTTGCGGAGATCTCCGTGGCCGCGCAATCTTCCACGTTTCGTTCGCGCGGCCAAATTTAAACCCTAATATCTTCTTTATTTCTGCTTTGACAAATTTTTGGTTTGATGCATTGGGTTTTGACAAATTTCGACAAATTTTTAACGGAGTGCTTTTTTTGATTGGACACCGTGGTGGAGCAATCGAAACGCACACTTTATTTCGACGGTTGCCGCAAGACATCAAGACATGAGCATACCAGCGAAGGCATGTATATTATCTTTAATAATAAGTAAATATGCTCGCGGCCCCGCGGATTCAGTGTCCTCTAAACTATCACTGCGTTAAGCAACTTTCGCTATAGCTGGTCCTTGGATGGGTGACCACTTTGTGGCATTTACATTTGCGAACGTTTCCGTGCTTCGGAAAGCACGTTAAGCTGTTGGTACCGGTTGCCAAAAAATGGCAGTCGTTAAGTTTAAGGCCTTATGGGTGGCTTGAAAAATATCAACACGGCAGTGTGTTCACTACCTGTTACGTGGGACAAAAATGCATACGGTGAAATGTGGGCGTTTAATATGCCTCTGCCTACACCTTCGGGGATAAAGGCGTGACAATATGTATGTATGTATGTTTGTACACACCACGATAGTGCATTTTAAAAGATAAAACGAGCATACAATTAATAACTAATTATATTACTCAAGTATACATATAGAACAAGCACTTTCTATTTTTATCATACCTACGGGAAGTACAAGTAATGTATTTATACTTTCGCCGTTTATACACATATTATTATACTTAATACACACAAAGAATTTCAAATATTTCAATGTATATTTATCTTACTAAATGTTGACTGAGATTTTATTTTTCGTCTTAGTGTATTTCCAGTTGCTTCCAAAGCCTACCCGGATTTGGAGCACGGAATCTATTTTTATTTGACTGTTAAGAACCCCTATAGTTCAGCGTTTGATTCCCGTCATGGTTGGGAGCACCTGCCGTCTGACCTCCCTATGCCGTGAGGACGCCTGCATCGTTGCCTCGTGCGTAAGTCTAATAATAATTATCTGTCGCACTTTTTGAGGGTTACACCTTAAGTAGTATCAATGTAGGTATGCAAATAAATGCTTGTATATAATATAAAACTTTAAATCATAATTTATTCACTCTTATCTTACTCTACCCTTTATCCCTTTCAGGGATAAAGGTGTTTTTTATTTTACCGGTTTCGCCTTTCGGCATTATCAAAGGTTAAAATATATTTTAATCTAACTTCACTGAGTTAGAGAGGCTATGTGCGGTTCAAGGAATATTATTAAGAATTAATATAAAATGGATTTTATTAAACATAAATGGCAGAAATCTATCGTAGGACGATGATTTAGGAGGGGAGGAAGACAATGGACCTCCACACACTCTGAATTCGTCAATCCTAAGGTATAAAATTATAATGGAGGATTGACGAATAATCTCTTCAAGGCTAAGGTGACCCGACCCTCACCCTATTCCAATAACAACAATTCAATACCTTCCAATCGAACGTGTTTTGCCTTCTTACAAGGCATCCTCAAGACTCGTCCTTAACTAAGGATCTAGTGTTACGATATTAAATGTAGGTAAACGACCAAATCATTACAAAATGTGTGAAAGTCAGGTACCGTGTGCAAAAATGTCCATAAACCTGGCTAATATTTTATCGAAGCATGTCCTAATAACAGTTGTGGGTGTAACAAGGCTAGGCCACAGAAGTAGGCTGATTGGTGTAATCGCTTCTTCAAATATGGGCCTGAACGCTTTCAGTTTTATGTACTTATTTAGAATCCAATAAAAAATATGTGATTGTAGGAAACTTATCTAAAAATGTCAAAAGCATTGAGGCCTCAAGGTCTTTTATATATGGTAAACCCGTTATTGACCATTAATAAAACTGAGTATCGTACCTCAATGCTGGTTGTCAGTCCATTTCTCATTTTCGAGATTTTTATTAGCGTGTCCTGTTCGTAAAAAATCCAAAATATTTTATGATGATGATTTAAAAATCATAAATCGATGATAAAAATCATAAAAAATTAGTCGTTCAAATAATTTAATAACGATGAAATGTATTATGGCTATTTTAAATTCTCTCGACACATAAAGAAAACAATATAATGAACGATAGGAAAAGTTCATCCTCTTCATCAATGCACCTTGCAAGTACGAGTGAGTTAGTGGACTTCGACTGCTATTAGAAAGGCTCTGCTGTTTATGTCTTTCTGTGACCTTATTACTCCAAGACAGATGCACTGAATTAAATTAGTATTAACTCGTATTATATTTGAAAAATCAGTGTTCTGTGTATCAATCACGCCAATGTCTCCAAAGGGATGGCAGAGTCATCTTATACGCCCACCTACCACCGAGTCAATGACGACGCCTAATAAAATTTTCATCTGTAACCATGATAGTAAATTGTTTAAAATACAAACATTACAAACAGGAAACCACAGATTACAGCTGCAATTGATGTCTGTATATTTTCTAATCACGGTCATTATAAAACTTAATAACGTCCAAATTATAATAATCGTGTGTAATGATAAAGTTCATGTTTATCATTGAAGCAATTTTGCGCTTTGATCTAATGACCATACAAAATATTACCCTTGGTCCGTGGGGTCCTTGCGCTATAAGGCTTTTTAAGGAAATAGCAAAGGTTAGTCGACATCACAGGAGACCGAAGAGCTGGCAGCTACCTCGGACAAAGAATTAGTCTAGCTATTCAAAGGGGTAACGCTGCCAGTATCTTCGGAACCTTGGAGTCCCTTTTAATAATATATTTTAGTTATATTTCATATATTTTAAGGTTATTATATATTAATTATGTAAGTTAAGTAAGTATTTATTTAAGTATCGTTATAAAAATATTACTTGACATGAACTATGTAAGTTGTACAAGTGATACATTTTCGGTTTTATTAGAAAATTATTTTCCAATGCGTAGATTTGGTCAGTTGTCAGTCCCAGTGGGGATTATCGAAATCATGTTACGCTAGTAATCCACTCTTATTGTACATAATGAAGGTCGTAAGCCCTCTTAAGACCTTCATTAGGTACCGTTGCATTGTTGTAAAAATACCATTTACTATATAAAAGTCACTGAAATGAGTCTGAGCTTTTATTTATTTAATATTTTAATTTAAAATAAGCTCTCAAAACTATTGACAAACATAAGTTATGGAAGTAATAAATTTGGAAACCATATAACTATATTATTGAACAACTTTGTGTTCTAATAATTCCGTTATATTTTTATCAAGCATCGCATTTTTAAAACTAATAATCTGTTTTATTGTGATTATTTATTATTATTAGTTTACTCTGTGTTATTTTCCTTACCTATATTTGGCGAAACAAGGACAGAAGTTAAATAAAATTATTATGTTTATTCAAAAGTGATTCATGAAACACAAACTACAGAGTTGTATCCATAGAACAGATGTACTCGAATATTTCTGTTTGTTATTCATAATACAATATTTGTGTTCAATGTAAACAGAGTACAGTATGTCATATTGTATTCATCTTAGAATATTTAGGAATAACTTTTGCTTTAGAAAGATCTGTAGCATTATTTGTTGTCTCGACTTCGCTTACGATTTGTTTGAAAGAATTAATAAGATTTTCATTGATACCTAACTATTATTTTTAGCTTATTGTACAGTTAGCTGTGGCGAATATTGCTCGCATTTGAAGTAAGATTCTAAGCCCACAAATATATTTTATTTTCTCAAAAAGAAATCGTAGAGCCTTGAGTGTTCAAATGTTCACTAAACGCCAGTATACCTGCGAGGTTGGTTTGACTTAGACAAACCTAGACTTAAGACAAGTATCAGGTAAGAAAAAAGTGTGTTCCCAGTAGACAGACGCAGGTTGTGGCTATCTGCTGTTGAAATTTTTCAAGCCGCCTATAAGGCCTTCTACTTAACGACTGCCAAGTTACTGGCCATCGGGATCAACGGCTTAACGTTTCTTCCGAAGCACGGAACCGCTCGCATATGTAAATGCCACAAAGTGGTCACGCATTCGAGGACCAGCCATATTGAAAGTTGCGTAACTTAGTGATCATTTACAGAACACTGAGTCTGCGGGACCACGAGCGCTTCCACAAAAAGTTAAAAAAATTACAGAATGTTGTAACAATAAAAAACCATAAACAAATAACATTACAGTCAACTTCTGACCTTTTGTCTGTCATCATCTGCGAGAACGTTGTCACAACCACTCTTGATACTTTCATCAGCTGAGTAAACACTTGTCTCGTAGTCGTTACTTCGGTAGCCAATCTTATTATAAGATAGGTGCGCCCTCAGTTACCTAACTGGTTGTGAGTCAAAAGTTTTAGCACATATTGTGATAATTCTTGTGGATATTTTTTTTGTTATTTAAGCCAAGTAATGTTACATGAGTTTGCTATAAACAGGTACAAACACTTCAGGTTGGATAGATCCTTGAACGACATAAGTAGGAGTTGATTTGCGTAACACTTAGACGAAAAGAATCCTAAACATAAAAGTTAGACCCATTTTTTAATACTTGCTACTGTCTAAAAGTAATTTAGGTGTAAGCGTAGTAACAATATCTCCGGGGCCTAAACAACCTAACATATTAAAGATGCACCTGCTGATCAACGGACGAGGTAACGATATAGGCACGTTTATGGGATCGGGAGGTCAGTCGGCAGTCGTACCCAACAATAACGAAAATAAATAGCCAAACTAAACTAAAGCACCCAATAAAGGCAAACTTTGGACTGCAAATCCAGGTAGGGTTTGGTAGTAACTGGGAATATGCAAATATGAAGAAAAATCTACTGACTAAAACTGCTACACAGTCGTGATTATTAATTTAACAGCTAACAAAAGAACAACTATTTCAACACGGCAATGGGCTCACAACCTATTACGTGGGACAGGAATGCACACGGTGAAATGTGGGCGTATAGAATGCCTCTGCCACCCCTTCGGGGATAAACGCGTGATTGATAATCGAAAGAAAACAGGACAGATAATTTTATAGTTCTAGCTAATTCTCTCCAAGTAAAATTTTAGGATTATATGATTATGACGCACGTCACTTGTTCTGGCTTAAATCTCTTCGTATAAAATCAAAAAAATATTTAGTTATCTGGTCAGCAAGTAGAAATAGATGTCTTCAACTAATAGGTAAAGACTGACATAACTAAAAATGTATTGTACAATAAATTTTTAGTTATGTCAGTCTTTACCTGCGTTGAATTTTGACAAAAAATGAAGCCCACATCCAATTAGACAGTATACGTCGTTACCAAAAGACTTATTATTAAAATGGTCATTTTTTTTTTTCTTTTTGGAATCCTCATGGATGCTATTCCGGACTCCTACCGACTAAAACCACACGTTACCCTTCTATCTGTCTATGGCCAGGAGTCCCGGGTGAGCCCTCGAAAGGATAACCCCTGGGCTCCCGACAGACCTTGTCCGCTACCGCAGACTCCTTCAGGGGGGGTTCGGGTGTGTATCCTGCCTCTTTGGGGGGTTCGAGTGTTATCTCGCTTCTTTGGGGGGTTCGGGTTATATACCACTACCTTGAGGGAGTGAGCTACGTGCGTGTAACCCTCACGCTACGCCGCCTTCCCTGGCCTGCTTCTGTAAGCACAGCAAGCAGCCCGCCCACCGTGCTCAGGCCCCCGGTCACGGAGGCCGGTAGTCTTGGGCGAAGACAAGTCTGCGGCGCCCTCGTCGCAGACTGTGGAACTCGGGAGGGAGAGTTCTTTCTCGCTCTTTCTCCGCCGCCTCTTTTGCGAGCATGACTTGCTCGCAAAAAGACGCAGCGGCGTCCCACTTGGTGAGCCTATTGCCGTGTTGAAATGGACAGGCGCAGTTTGTGGCGCCCTGCTGTTGAAAATATTTAGGCCTTCCATAAGGTTCAGGCTTAACGACTGCTATTGTTGTTGGCAACCGCGACTGACGGATTAAAGTGCCTACCGAAGAGCAGAAACGTAATCGTATCGTTACTGGAAATGCCACAAAGTGGTCACCCATATGAGGACCAGCCATAGCGAAAGTTGCTTAACGCAGTGATCTTTTACAAAACACTGAGTTAGCAGGCCACGAGCACTTTAAATATAGATATAAAGAAGTATTCAGAATACTGTCACTGCAACAATGCTGAATGAAAATCCAAATTCGAAACCTCCTAGCAGCTATGAAAGTGAAAAGAAAAAGAAAGAAAAAAAAAGAAAGGAAAAGAAAATGAACTTCAGGTAGAATTGCGAAGCAATTGGAAACACTAAAATGAAAAAGTGAAGAAATTAATTACGAGGTGGAATGCACTTACGCGCTTTGCGAGCCTGCTGCGGGGACAGTAGGGCGACTTTGTATGGGGCTCCTACTCTTGAACGGGGCTGTACTGCTCATGAAACCACCACGGTGTTCCGTCTCGTCTACAATACTTCAAATTCCGTAAGGACCAATTTTTCCTCAAGTCGTATCGCTCACAAGAAGCAGAATCTGAGAGCGAGCGTGCAAGTAGCGCTAGAAAGCACCCCCCAAAAAGGAACCTTTCCTGGAGAGGGGCCAGCCGCAATTTGGCCGCTTCACCATATGGCCAATATGATCAGGAGTGCGACTCAATTTTTGTGATTTTGCGACAACATTTACAACATTAAAAATGTTGCTTATTCTGACTTAAAGTCACTAATAAAACGACATACATTTTAAACTAATTTTATGGCAAAATATTAAGTCAATTCTGAAATCCTTCCCACCTATGAGTACCTAATAATTTAATACTGCTTTACAATCTAGTCAAGAATATTTATTACAAATAGTTGCTTTTAACGATCTCATTACATGAGCATTGCAACATATACTTACTATAAAACATAAAACTATATGGTTTTATCACGTTTTCTTACAACCATTACAGATAAATTATACCTAAATTAACATTTATAAACAATATATTATTAATCAATATTTTATAAATTGATAGACGATGAGATCCAAATGAGAGATTGCCAGTCTGTTTTAAGGCTGGCCAAATTGTCATTATTTTATGTTTACATTTGTTGCATTTTTCGAACGATTTCAACACGATAATTAACTGAATTTAATTATTTCCAAGGAATTACATTTTAATTTTGTGGATCATTAGCACATTAGTAAGAAAATACGCAAATGGAAATAACTGAATGGGACAGTTACGTGCCAAAATCAATTGACACAAAAAAAACTTGAATAGCAAACGATACCATCTTACTAAGTGTTTTAGCATCTGTAGTTTTGATATAGCTTTGACCTTCCCAGGACCTTTGCTTAGAACGTGGGCGTTTATAAGTATATTTCGATATTGTAATAATTTGAATTACGTATATCGAATACAAATCAAGTTAATTATATAGTATATGTTAAAATTGGTAGAAGGTTACAAATACAGGGATTACAGAATGTATATCTATATATCTTAATCATAATAATAATATAAATGCGAAAGTTTGTATGGATGTATGTTACTCTTTCACGTAAATACTACTGAATATACAATCTAAGCGTATGACTTACGCAAGAGGCAACGACGCACGCTTGGGGATTGGGAGGTCAGACGGCAGTGCTCCCAACAATGCCGAAAGCTAAAAGTAAAACGATAGTTGCTCCTAGCAGTCAAATAAAAGTAAAGCCCAGGTTCCAAATCCATGAAAGTTTGGAAGCAACTGGGAAAACACTTAAACGAAAAATAGAGTAATTCATGAGATTTTGTCATTTTGTCAAGGTTTTATGTAAATTGGTTGAAATATGATGATTGATTGATGAACAATTCATGGTGTCGGAATAGATCAAGCCGACTGAAGGCTTTCATCGAAAACGCTGCCTAAGCCCTGATTCTTAATTCTTCTAAGCTCAAAAAAAATTACCATAATACTGTGTTTACACTCGCCGCTCGTCTCGCAGCTCGTCTCGTGGCTCGCGCGAGACTGCTAATGAGGTATTAGATATACAACATTATATTATACAACGATATTATTTCTTTTTTACAGGGCTACAGAAAAGTCTTCGATGGCATTGTCAATGTTTAAAGGATAGCTAACTATTGTCTGCGAGAAACAGGTAAAGAAAACCATCACCACGCGGGCGAAGCTGCGGGCATCAGCTAGTAATATATAAGTATGTTTATCAGTCATCTAGATTCCATAGCACAACCTTTTATATTGGCTTAGTTTGGACTCTCTACAGAATCTACAGAAGTGAGCGAGCTCCATTTTCCTCCGATTAGGATTTTCGCTTTGTCCTAGAACTCCTCCGAAACCACTCAACACTCTTTGATCAATTTGACCCATAATACGACATCTAGCCATAGATGGTTTAGAAACAATTAAATCGAAAATCAGACATACAATGGAGGAATAATCACCGAAAGTTCGTGTTCGGAAATGGCGACAGCAAAACGCTTCGCTCCATTTAGACTTACGGGACGGCACACTACACCTAGTTTCAGTATTACTTACTTTTAATAAACTTTCGTGAAAATGCTTTTTATAAAACAAGCTTTTTAAATTCTCTAAATAGTTGAAGTTTCACATTAAAGTAAATTTGTTTTGTCGTTGTCCACTTACGAGTCCTGCATGGATATCTCAATGATCTGTAACTAAGCGATAAGCCTGAGAAAACATTTCATATGCAATTCTGAGATCTAAGCGTTGCCGCACCCATTTTATGTGCAGTTATGGTCTTCAACTTGGTCAGTCATTCAGGATAATATGAGCAATAATAGGTGACTCAGGTACTTGGAGTTTTACATATGTCCGTCAGTTACACAAAGTATTACTATTATTTTACTTTATGTAAAACTGCGGGCCGAGTCTACTATTGACAAGCCGTAGAAAAGAACCAGAATCGCTGTTTTTAGCTGTCAAAATGTTAGTAGACTATCAAAAATGCAATTGACTAGGCCACTGGCGCGGTACGTGTTAGTAGAATTCTATCGGCCGACCGATAGAAGTCTATTGGAGTACGATTGTAATAGTAGACTACAAAAATCTGTCAAAATTGTACCGGTGGCTTTCTATTGAGCGACGATTTCGAGTCTTTTACTGACAGCTTAAACAGCGATTCAGGTTCTATTCTACGGCTTGGCAATAGTAGACTCGCCACCTGGACGTATGTGATATGGGCCTACTATCTAGAAAAGGTCACAGAGAAGGACTGGATGCGGAAGACGTCGGACCGACTTGTGGTTATCTTATTATTATTATGACTGCCTCAGAGGCGCAGTGGTAGTGTATGCGACTACCGCGCTGAGGTTCGATTTCCGGGTTGGAACAAATATTTGTCTGATCCACAAATATGTGTTTTGGAGTTTGGGTGTTTCCCATGTATAATATGTATGTATTTTGAAATATATTTAAAGTACGTATACAGTTATCAGATCCCATACCATTAGCTTACTTTGGACTAGATGGCACTGTGTGAAAAGTGTCCCACAATATTTATTATTATTATTATATTGCGTAAAATGGGAGAGTCTTATGTCCCACAGTTGACAGCCGTATGCTAATTGATTGATATCGTATCCTACGAATATAATAAACGCGAAAGTTTGTAAGTATGGATAGATGTTTGTTACTTTTCACGCAAAATTTACTGAATGTATTTTGATGAAACTTTATAATAATATAGCTTACACATCAGAATAACACATAGGCAATTTTTCATCCCGGGAACAAGTTCCTGTGGGGAAACGGGAACGGAAAACTTCACCACGTGCGGAGCCGCGTGGGGTCAACTAGTTATTTATACATTGAAATACTCTTACTGCCTCGTCGGCGTAAGTGGTAGAGTATGCAACGTTCAATGCCTGAATCGGAACGCATATTAGTGTGATCCGCAAATGTTTTTCGGAAATTAGCTGTTTATTATTTGTTTAGCAATAAGGCTTCAAATAGGCTTATCTATCGACTGCCATGTTACTGGCAACCGGGACAAACGGCTTAACGTGCCTTCTCAAGCACGGAATTTTAAAGTTTTCTATTTGTATTTAGAACTATATAAGTATGTTTATCAGTTGTCTAGATGCCATAGCACAAGCTTATATTAGCATTATTTGCGCTAGACAACGATGTGTAAGAAAGTCTAAGTATTCTTCCTTGTAATGTGTTGTACTATCCTAGCAGATTATCAGAGGTTTTTTTTACCAAAAAGGCGAGATTAGGGTACAGTATTTATTTATTTATTTATTGTATACACATAATAATACAGTGAGACATTTAAAGAAAATAAGTACAAAGGGTCTGCTTATTTCTAAATAGTAATCCCTTCCAACAGTCCCAAGAAAGGAGAGCGTTGTAAGTAGAAAATAGAAAAATAGAATAAAAAGTGCGTAGGAAGGTTAATATTATCAAATAATTCAACATCAAATTAATAAGAATTTGAAACATACATAAAATACAAATATACATACATATATACATAAATACATATATATATATAAATATATATATATATATATACTTGAAAGATTTCAATATTTCTAGTAATAGATTCCTTTGGACGATCGTAAAATTCTTCTTTTTTCAGATATGTACAGAATTAGAAGAATTTCAATTAATTTACAATGTAAACATAACACTGGCACCATAATATCAAATGTCAGTCAAGCAAAGTTTATTAAACTCGCGATCCATTTAACGCAGAGAAAAGGTTCATTTTATGAGTCCGGGACTTCCTCTACAGCAGTTTTTTGTTTAGTATTTTGAAGTAAGGATACTTTAAAGCAATCACAGAGGTGATTAAATTATTTCAATGAAAAAAGTAAATAAAAAATAAGCTTTTGAAACATAAATATCAAAAAGTAAGCTGCGTGGAATGAAAACAAAATATGTAAGGAATAAAAATGTAATAGAAAACAGACTGTTTTTAGGCTTGCAACATTCCAATGCGTATTCTGGCGATTGGAGATTTGGATATTTACTCAAGGTTACTTTTCACCGATCTGAGTATGGGGATAGTTCTATAATAAACCACATGCTTATGTCTAGATTTAGCACTCAAGTGTCAATCTGCTAAATTCCGTTTATGTGTGACTTGAGTTAGTTTCTGTAATACGACCCTTAGTCAATCATATTTAGTTGTTCGCGATATTGGATTTATTTACAATATATATTTATATTCTAAACGAGCCCTTTCTTTTAAGACCCGTATTAAAACATACATACATATTGTCACGCCTCTATCCCTGAAGGGGTAGGCAGAGGCATATTAAACGCCCACATCATTTTTGTTCTACGTAACAGGTGGTGAACCCATTGCCGTGTTGAAATGGACAGGCGCAGGCTGCGGAGATCTGCTGTTGAATTTTTTTAAGCCACCCATATGGCCTTCAACTTGACTTAACGACTGCCATTTTATTGGCAACCGGGACCAACGGCTTTACGTGCCTTCCGAAACACGGAACTAGGGTGGGTCTAAAGGGCCGAATAAATATAATAAAATAAAATGTGTCAATTTTAGATGTTAACTTTAGAAGAAATTTTGAACCCGTTGCCTTTTTAGTGAAGTGGTAACAAAAAGGCTAAAAGGTCTTATGTGCTAGACACTAATTAGCACGATCAATTAAAGTCCTGGTAGTCTCGAAATCCCGGTATTAAAACAGTGTATTAAAATAATTATTCCGCCATCTTTTATTGTTTTACAATGTTTGGTTTAGAATGACGTCACAAATCTAACCGAGAATCTTCATCCAAACTACACATGTATACAAAATTTCAGCTCAATGGGTTGAAGACATCAGCTAATTAAGTTGCAAGATTCCTCTCGAACAAACATAGGGCAAGTTAGAAGGCTTGAAAATTTATCAAAGCACGTGACACGAAATCCAATTAATATATACACCTATTGCCACATTGTTCTTATTAAAAAACTTATTACAACAATTAAAGCAATGGCTTTTTCAATTTAAATAAATTAGTAAAAGAAATATTTTATCGTACCGCTTCATTGTGAGGAAATCTATTTGAAATCTGAATTAAACGGTAACTATACAAATGAACAAATAGTTAGTTTAGACTCATACGTAATCTAAATAAACAGTTACGAGTACATACACGTATTTTTATGCTTGTATAGTTAATTAGCAAGTCAAACATTGCTAATACGGATATTTATACTTGTTACTTACAGTACTGTATATTTTATGAGGTATGTCTACTTATAACTGATATTATCAAAGAAATAAAGTAATTAAAGTGCAGGGCAAGTTTGAAACGGGCTGGTGGGAGGACCGGCTGCCCAGCGCTCTTGTTTATCACAGGCAACAGCCCCAGATGCATGTCAATAAGGCGTGGGCGGGCTTTTTGCATAAACATTACCAAGCATATCATAATCCGACTAACCGACTAGTTTAGGCTTTGTTGGAACGGCCTTCTTCTGTATTTAGTCATAGATTCTACTAGCTTTTTCCTCACTAACTCTCCCGCTGCATATAATTCGAGCCCCGTTGCACCCCCTTACGGCGGTGAGATGAAAACCTATGCTCCATTAAACAAGCTTACCGACCTTTGAAGTACAATCTAAGCCAAGGCCAGCCGAAACACCAGCCCCTCCAAAATTGATGGACACTTTACAAGGTAGTACCAAGAATATTGTTCCAAGTTAGAAGCTTGTCAAAATGATTATCTTATTTTATTTAAAATAATATTTCTCTTCAAGATTCACGTGAAAAGGGTTGTAACTGGAGGGAAAGACAGGGAAACACGTGCACTGGTAAAGAATTCCAAGTTTCTACGTTGCTGACGAAAGACTTGACGTATTAAAGATTAAAAACTCTTGAGTATAACAGAAATAAATAAAACATATTACTTATAACAACGTTTTTAGCACAATGAGCTAAGTACTAATTAATAGGAAATCCTTTGTAGCACACGATGATTCATTAGGACTCTTTGTTAGTGTGTGTTAATGTTTATATCAAGCTCACGCGATGCTAGAAATATCGTCGTTTCGTTAGCAGTTCATCAGGATTGGCAATCATACTAAATTCTATTTTTTTATTATTTAAACTCGGTTAAATTCATTTCATAAATTTTTCAGATGCGTTTTTTTATATTTTACAAGTCAAAACACACGTTTTGACTTGTAAAATATAAAAAAACGCATCTGAAAAATTTTACACATTTTAACTATACAAGCATAAAAATACGTGTATGTACTCGTAACTGTTTATTTAGATTACGTATGAGTCTAAACTAACTATTTGTTCATTTGTATAGTTACCGTTTAATTCAGATTTCAAATAGATTTCCTCACAATGAAGCGGTACGATAAAATATTTCTTTTACTAATTTATTTAAATTGAAAAAGCCATTGCTTTAATTGTTGTAATAAGTTTTTTAAAAAGAACAATGTGGCAATAGGTGTATATATTAATTGGATTTCGTGTCACGTGCTTTGATAAATTTTCAAGCCTTCTAACTAGCCCTATGTTTGTTCGAGAGGAATCTTGCAACTTAATTAGCTGATGTCTTCAACCCATTGAGCTGAAATTTTGTATACATGTGTAGTTTGGATGAAGATTCTCGGTTAGATTTGTGACGTCATTCTAAACCAAACATTGTAAAACAATAAAAGATGGCGGAATAATTATTTTAATACACTGTTTTAATACCGGGATTTCGAGACTACCAGGACTTTAATTGATCGTGCTAATTAGTGTCTAGCACATAAGACCTTTTAGCCTTTTTGTTACCACTTCACTAAAAAGGCAACGGGTTCAAAATTTCTTCTAAAGTTAACATCTAAAATTGACACATTTTATTTTATTATATTTATTCGGCCCTTTAGACCCACCCTAGTTCCGTGTTTCGGAAGGCACGTAAAGCCGTTGGTCCCGGTTGCCAATAAAATGGCAGTCGTTAAGTCAAGTTGAAGGCCATATGGGTGGCTTAAAAAAATTCAACAGCAGATCTCCGCAGCCTGCGCCTGTCCATTTCAACACGGCAATGGGTTCACCACCTGTTACGTAGAACAAAAATGATGTGGGCGTTTAATATGCCTCTGCCTACCCCTTCAGGGATAGAGGCGTGACAATATGTATGTATGTTTTAATACGGGTCTTAAAAGAAAGGGCTCGTTTAGAATATAAATATATATTGTAAATAAATCCAATATCGCGAACAACTAAATATGATTGACTAAGGGTCGTATTACAGAAACTAACTCAAGTCACACATAAACGGAATTTAGCAGATTGACACTTGAGTGCTAAATCTAGACATAAGCATGTGGTTTATTATAGAACTATCCCCATACTCAGATCGGTGAAAAGTAACCTTGAGTAAATATCCAAATCTCCAATCGCCAGAATACGCATTGGAATGTTGCAAGCCTAAAAACAGTCTGTTTTCTATTACATTTTTATTCCTTACATATTTTGTTTTCATTCCACGCAGCTTACTTTTTGATATTTATGTTTCAAAAGCTTATTTTTTATTTACTTTTTTCATTGAAATAATTTAATCACCTCTGTGATTGCTTTAAAGTATCCTTACTTCAAAATACTAAACAAAAAACTGCTGTAGAGGAAGTCCCGGACTCATAAAATGAACCTTTTCTCTGCGTTAAATGGATCGCGAGTTTAATTAACTTTGCTTGACTGACATTTGATATTATGGTGCCAGTGTTATGTTTACATTGTAAATTAATTGAAATTCTTCTAATTCTGTACATATATGAAAAAAGAAGAATTTTACGATCGTCCAAAGGAATCTATTACTAGAAATATTGAAATCTTTCAAGAATATTAGGTATACAAAATAAAAAACGATGTTATACAACGTCTTGGGCCAATATTTCAGAAAAGTATATTTACTACAAAAACTATCGAAACAGTAAGTGTTGGAGGTTTATGGTCTTATATATTTGTGCAGATATACACCATCTAGTAATTCATGATAACTGTTTAATAAGATTCATTCTATTTTTGTTCTAGGCATCCGGAGAGCAGTTGACCCGCTTTGTGGTAAAATTTCAGAGCAAGACAGCGTGATGAACTTACGTGTGAAAGGCAGTACCATATAGCCACTGTCTGTAGAGGTCTTTATCCTGATGCCGATATGGATCCAGATATCTAATGTAACATATGCACTGAATTTAAATACCAGAGAGTATTGACACATACCGGGTAATTACCTATTATTTGTTGAAAATATTATAGAGTTTTGTACACTTTGTAACATTGGTTGCATAGGGTTCGGGGCTCTGTCATAAACAACCTTGAGAGGATAGAAAGATAGAGCTTAAAGTCACATGTAGAACAGAAGCTTTAACACCGTGAATCAAAGTTGTAAGTAGGTAATGAGTTTATAAATAAACATTGTAGGACACTTTTCACACAACGCCATCTAACCCTTTAAGCTTGGGTTATGGGAACTACTCACCTGATAAACATACTGTATATCTAAATATATACATTGTTATAGAGCAAACACCCAAACTTCTAAACAAACATTTGGGGATCTCACAAATATTTATTCCAATATGGGACCTTCACATGAGTAGCAGTCACATACACTATCACCTACACCACCGAGCCAGTAAGATACCTGAAGATTTTTTTTTGTTACAGTGATATTGTAAGCTGAAACAGATACTGTGGAAATAATAGTATCTCAGAGAACAGAAGTTGAAACTCTTGTCCTTTTGTTATTAATGAGATTGTCGACTGTGACACAAGCGTCCAAAAACTTGCCGAGCCTGTCGTGCACAATATTCACCACAAAAAAGTACCAAAGAATCTGTCATCAAATCATTATCTTAAGAAATAATAATAATGATTAATTATTTTTAAGTTCTTTATTTAAATTAAATAAAATAAAATATAATTGTATTGTTTAATATGAATATTTAATTAATATAGTATAAAAAATCATTAAAATAAATATTTTATCTATTGATGATGGTTGTTATAAGTTGTAGTGTACACACCTCTCATTCAATTAAATGTTATTACAGTGATAAAGATAACTCGGTTCAAGATGGGGCTTGAACGAGTGACAATGAAAATATAGTAAATAATTTCAACTTATTTTGGTATGGTTATTATACCTCAGTGGCATAGAAAATTGCCCTGGTTAGACATAGGTTACGGGTCAAACCCCATCCTAAACCAAATCATGTTTTTCACTTTAATAAAAATTATATGAAAGTCAGCATCTACAAATCGCTTTGAAACCTCTCCTTTATCTATTCCTATTCCTCCTACATATTTAATGATCATGTTCTTATTATATGGAGTACTCTCTTAGGGGGTAAAGTGTATTGGAAGTCAATAGGGATATTAATATAATAGGCACAATAGTGCAGTACAGCACAAGCTACAGTACTATCCTGAAAGGATGCTGTGGCATAAAAAGGATGTCCACGCTGGTATTGCTTTAACAAATGTTCCATCATTTACGGTATTATCTTGTGTTTAATGTTATGTGTTTGATGGTACATAGCTACACTACTCGTAAGCGACATTAACTCTACAACACAACCATAATAATGACATTATTTTTTAATATCCACATATCTCATTATTATCATAGGTATTATTTTATTATCACATTTCTATTAAAAGTGTGGTAGTTGAAATAAAAGAATGAAGCAATACGATCCACACTGCCACACAATACAAGATCACACTGTCTTCGGTATTGATATAATACTGAATTAATATCTTTGTAAAGTAATTGTTATTGATTTCTACGGGTCTGCTGTTTGGTAGAATGTGCTGGCACTGAAATAGGGGCGTAAATATGACTCTGCCACCCTTTCGGGGATAAACACGTGAATGATAAGTAAGTAATAGTCTATTTATCTTCAAAAATATCCATTTTAGAAAGATAAAGGAGGCCATCTTTTATTTTTGTTAACTAAAATCTCTGCTTGAGCGTGGTGTCGACTAAACTTACGAAAACTGCTCGCAAATCTCGAATCAAGTAGCGAATCTGAGCTGAATATGGTTTAAAAATAAAGGATTACTGAAATGACACTTGAGCACTGTTCTATAATATGAATCAAACGTCATTTCACTGTGACAGCTCTCAGGTGATTCTAGATTGACGTTTCACGAATCGAGTAAGGTTCTATAATAAAAGCTCAGCTTAAAACTAGTTCTAAGTAATACTTGAGGCTTGAGTAAGGTTCTATAATACGACCCTAAGTGTTTAGATCTCCAAAACATAGATATAAGTGATAGTAGGTGCTTGCTGAAATTTCAATTAATAACGCATTTGAAAGAAAGTTTTTTTTAATTAATTTATTAACAGTAGTAGTAATAGTATGTACCTCTATTGTTGCAAACCTCCATAGGCTACGGTGACCTCTTTCCCTCAGGTGGGCCCGTATGCATGTCTGCCACCTCAATGGTGTATAAAAAAATCACACTGCACGACTCATGAATGTTGTTGCCAATAGATATCTAGTTAGAACTTTAAATTTATTGAGCATGATGTAAGTGGAATCCCTGACTACAAGCTAGCTTAGGTACAAGCTTTAGGAAACAGAAAAAGTTTTTGAGGTATTATTGTGTGTGTTTTTGAAAATAGAAGTTCGCTTAAAGGATCTATTGACTACTGGGTTCCATAGATGCTGTTAACATAAAGCCATAATGAGGATTTGAAAGCCTCCAAAAATTTGGAAATATTTACAATTACAAAAATAACATAATTACACATCACATTTCTTTTCTAAAACGAGTAACATAAGGTATCAAGACCATCTTGGCAAACGACAGTAATACTTCTTCTATGAAAATAATAAAGAGCGAAACGATATAATTAATTTTGTCTGAGCATGTCTTTGCAGTTCCATACTTATATGTACCTTAACAAAGTTTTAGAAATATTTTATCTAGACCGTTTCGTCGTCAGACTGTCTTTACATGACCCTAGTATTATCGACGGTTTTAAATAACCTGCTTAAATAATATTACGTTGCAAGATGGCATCATTCTTTTTTAAACATTGTAATTTGTTTACACATTCTTCAGGATTCTCTTTATATTTAAAATCTTGATAGAAATCGTGAACACGAGTTTATTAGGAACCAGTTCCTTTTGTAGGTATCAGATTTGTTCTCTCTGATGACAATGTTCGCCGGTGTCGGTTAATTTGAATAACACATTAAAGTTGACGGTTGAGGCTGTATCCACGCAGTTTTCCATGTAGGTCCTCGCGGCCCCCACTCTTGCGCACTACACGAGGTGAGGTTCACCGGTGTCATACTTGTAGTGTCTCTGTCTCACTCGCGACCGCGTGTACTATCGATTATTACGCCATTGATATCCATCGATACATTTTACGTGTTTTTCTAAATGAAAAATTGTTCAAAAAATGTTTTGACAATTACACCCGTGATCACATTAGTACCTATGCAGCTAATATTGTAGTGTCGTGTTCTTTGACTGTTTGTGTGAAAATTTTGTAATTGTTTATAGTGTTGTGACTGAAAGTTTGTTTTCAAACTGTTGTTATTGTGTTATTTGTGAAGTTAACGTGTTATTTTTAATCAGAGGTTTGTAACTATTTCATTATACATACATCTCCATGTCATATAGTACGTCAAATTGCGATATAACTTTCTTAAACTGCGATGATATCATTACATTATAATTTTATTATAGTTATACAGTCCAATAGGTCAAAGACACTTCTTTTATCTTTCGACTTTTCTTTTACTGTAATTTCTTAAACTTTGAAGTAGTTGGAAGGTTAGACAGACGACGCCAAAAAAAATCAAGAAATGGCTGACCCTACCGGAGTAAGATAGTAATAGTATTAACCTTGACATTTAAACTATAATGATAACCATTTATATTTCGTACGAATTTATGATAAGTTTCAGTAAAGCTGTCTGTCAAGTTTAACTAGTTTATGCTATTAAACTTTTTAATAACAAATCTTCGTAACTTAATTATCTGTCAATTGTGATAAGTTATTTGACTTATCTTTGGCTTACGGCTGCGGGGCCGAACGACCTCAACTGTTGTGTAAAGATCATGACTGTCCTACTCCTCCCTCTCTCCGGGCTGAAAATTCTTCATGGTTCCTGAAAACAGTTTTGGTTACTGAAAAAATCGGTTAATTTTTACAATATTCTGATGAATTCATCATTAACTAGTAACGCCTAGCCTGAACTCGTATTTACAAACCAATTTCGATAAAATGTTTCATTCTTGATGTATGTAGTAGACACAATTTTTCGAAATTCAAATTTAAAGAACGATAGTTCAACTCGAGCGAAACTACTAGAAATCTTGTAGAATATTAGGTATACGGCCTCAGTATAATAATTCAATAATATACACTAAAACTGTATTAAATGATTAAGTAGGTAACAGTTTTTGTAATAATACTTAGCCACGGTCATTGACAAAAAATAACCAATGTTAATGGAGGCGTTGTTATAATAATATTATACAGAAGAATATAATTATAGTAGTTTGTCACATGCGCCTACGCGTACTTTGTCTACCGCAAAAGATTATATGTTACGCGGATAATAACATGTTATTTCCAGATCGATGCTCTTCGACATTCGATAGATATCATTAGAATAGTCAAGAAAGTTGTGAATAGAATCGGAATTATGTGTTATATTTCTTTTTTGAAGGTTATGGAGTGGCGACTGTGTAACGGAAAAAGCATCTACCTTCAGAGATAGATAACCTAATAAAAGTCGATAGAGTTTGTTGGCTGGGCACAAAACCAAACGTTGTGCTATGGTTGTGACCATTGATGGTAGAGACAATTTTTGAGGAGTTTTATGCCCAACAGTATCTAGGCGTCAATCGGTGTTGATGATGATAATGATGATTTATATTATTTGGCATAAATGATAAAAAAATAGTACAAGTTACAAAAAAGTCTCTTAGTACAATCTTACACCTATGTAAGCTAAATAATAAAAAGGTCAGCAGCGAATGTATTCAGGACCCTGGGGCTATCCTTCCGAGAGCTCACCCGGGACGGGACTCCTAGCTTTAGACAGATGAAGGGAAACGTGTGGTTTTAGTCGGTAGGAGTTCGGCACAGCATCCATGAGGATTTCCACACGAAAAAAAAAGCAGCGAATGTATATATTTTGAGTCTAAATTACTAAAAAGAATTTTCAAACAGAAAACCCTAATTAATCTTATTTCCTTCCCATGCAATATGCACGACATGCATAAAACAGGGATCATAAATTTCTTCTCTATTTCTTGTTCTCGTAGTTTCGATAGCGTTCTTTTCATAAAAACCATTTTTTTTTCGTAGTTATGCCAA
Organism: Thumatha senex; assembly: GCA_948477245.1. Taxonomy (NCBI): domain Eukaryota; kingdom Metazoa; phylum Arthropoda; class Insecta; order Lepidoptera; family Erebidae; genus Thumatha; species Thumatha senex. The sequence continues at coordinate 15,728,749 of OX419735.1, forward strand.
TAATCTAGTTTAATTTCATTTTACGTGAATCAAATTTTACTCCCTAAAGAGAAATCTAGTAGAAAACCTTGCGATAGTTAATTAACGTAATAAATATTTTGTTAATAATGTCTTCTAATGTAACATGGTACTAGAGTCAAGTGCTGTTAAATAATTCTTGAAAAATAAATCATAAATTGTATAAATCCAGCGACAACAATGTTAAATTCTTATCAACCTATTCCGGATAGCCGATTCAAGCGGCAAGTACCATCCGAATTCAAACTAAAGAAACGAAAAGATTTTTTTTTATTGCTTAATGGGTTTTCTCGGATTTTCATTGACAGTCAAATAATTTGAAACTTCCTTGTTATTACAAGTATTATCTTATGAAAATAGTCCTAAAGTCATAAACCAGCCTAAATAAAGACCTAAAGTCTTTATTTTACGAAAATACTACTCTGTCAAGAAAGTAGCGGGCAAGATTTTTAAACACTCAGAACCACGGATTTAAAAAAATATTCTTACACGAAAAAATATTAGTATTTAAAACTATGTATTCTAGGGAAAAAAAATTAATTGGGGAATTAGGACGCAGAATTAGGGAGAAAACAGGTGACTCTCCTGGTGCAAAGTTTGGCTATAGTTATTCAACGTGGAAACGCGTCTAATATTATGGGCACCTTTGGACCGGGAGCGGTCAGGGACAGGTTATTTGAATTTGACAAGTAAATATTTATTAAATTAACATTGTATTTGATTTAGTTTAAATATTACCTATTATAAATTAATCTTAAAATGGATTTTAAAATAATACATTTCTTGGGAAAACAGACATAAAAAAGAACTGTCTTGAGAACCTCAAGACGGGTCTAATAAAAAAAGAAAGGAAATCTTTTTTTATGTTTGACACATCAAAATGGTATACCTTCTTTCGTTTAAGACGAGTATATTCTTAATCGTGTTTGACACTGACAGCAACATCTAACAAACTACGTAACTATGTTTAATAACGTAAAAACTCGGACAGGATATATGACATGAGTTAGTGACATCCGTGCATGATAAGCAAACGTTTTCTACGAAAATATGACGAACTGACTAAGCAATGTATCTTGTATATATAGTTGCTTGGAGGAAATAAGTTTTTATAAACTCATTAGATCGCTACGAGTCGGTTCAACTGAGTAATTAGAACTGAGATTTTATGTATGTCTATTTGGAGATGTTAGATTTTGTAATGACTCACCTTCTGTGACATGTAAACTAAGGAGTTAAAGCTCAAATCTTGTTTTTTCTACCGTTATTAATCCGTTGCTTCTATTAAAGTATTTGATCTTTTGACCTTATTGGAAGTCAATGCTCACGACACAAAGAAACAGCAATACGTTGCCAATCACAGGAAATTGAAGTAGATAATGTATGTACGAGTATTAAGACATTTCGCACGGATATTATACTTAAGATTGCTTAAGTCTCAGAGGGAATAATGAGTTAAAGCTCAAATCTTGTTTTTTCTACCGTTATTAATCTCTTGTTTCTATTAAAGCATTTGATCTTTTGACCTTATTGGAAGTCACTGCTCACGACGACACAAAGAAACAGCAATACGTTGCCAATCACAGGAAATTGAAGTAGTTAATGTATTATGACATTTCGCACGGATATAAGTTGAATTGATTGATAGCTCAGCGGAGACCTACTATTACTTATTTTACTTATTACTCATCTAAGCGAAGGTATCGATCATGTACAAGTAACCAGGAGAGGTTGGTTTGAGCTTTTTTGGAAAACCTTCGTAGTCCCTTGATTATCTATACTAATAATATAAAGCTGAAGAGTTTGTGAGTTGTTTGAGATAGCGATTATCGAGGAAGGCTATATATCACGCTACTACCCTGGAGAGCGGAGCAGTAGTCATAGATGTCGACAAATCGGGCAAATTTGTATGCATTATTGTACAATTTATAAGCGACGTGATTAAATAGGTGCGCATGAAGTACGAAGTATGTCACGGGCGAAGCCGGGGGGTAACTAGGTCTTATATATTGTTAAGGACTCGAAATATTTCATAGTAAACGTTGCCGTGCTAAATCAGTGAAAATATATGAGCGACAGCTCATTCGATTGGAATCATCTCCAGAAAAATGTAACTGAAGGATTTTGGTGCAGGTAAAAAATTGCATTGTTATTAACAAGATAAGATGAAAAAAAAATGTTTCATTAATAACTCAAAATATATTAATTTTTAATTTATTTAAAAAAAAAGCTCTTTAAACAGAAGGAAATTTCCGATAAAAAAGCCCCAACTCCCGGAATTCTATCTCTATTATTTATAATTTTAATTTGACGTTGATAATAGGGCTCCGCGCGGCAGTTACGGCATGCGCGCACTGCCGCTAAAAAGAGTTAATCTGTTTTCATTGGCAGAATAGATACATAGTTTTTACAGCAGTAAGGTGGTAGACAAGCATGCGGTGCAAATGTTGACTTAGTAGCGTATGGACGTTTGCGAAACACGAGATGGTCCACTCGCGCTACTGATCCTGAAAGGGAAAAAATATCTTATTTGTAGATTTTGTTGAGTTATCTTCGTGGTAAAAACCAAGCGGTTTGTGGCAAACATAACGTTTATAAGCTTTTTGTTAACTTGCAATGTATGTATATTTGATAATTCAAGTTAGAAGCAGATACTTTTAGGTGTTTCAGCAAAAATTTTGTAAAAGTAGACTTTGTGTTGATTAGTAGACAAGTGTTGTTTAGTTTTGGCGACAATGCATGTTTTGCAATGTGACGTCATTCTAAATCCAATATGGTAGAACATTCAAGTAGGTGGAATAGTTATTTTTAATGCTCTGCTTCAATATTGTTATTAAATGAAAGGGCTGAATGAAAATAACTCTAAATCAGGACTTTACAGGACTTCCTGAGAATTGTTAATGTTCGAGCATTAAAAAGTTTTATTTAAAAAGTATTTTAAAATTTATTGTACAGTTTATTAGCAAAGGTGTGCAAATATGCTAAATGGAAGAAATATATACAGTTTATTTAGTCTGAATATAAGCAAAATCATATTATTCATCTATGGAATGTAGTCCATTGAAACGAAACTATTGTTTTCACCCACAATAATGTCATTGACTGAGGATGTTTTTGAATAATACTGTAGGTATTCTACTACAATGATCATTCAATTAGCACTTTGAAAAAACACGAGTTTGAAATCTATTGGGTATTATTCTAATAGCAATCGCAAACTTAGATCCCGTTATCCTTTTCACATACCTTTTAAAATGTTATGAGCCGCAAGCGCCAGTTGGTGCTTGAGGCAAATGTTTGGACGCATTCTACGCGATCGATTTGAACTAATTTAGTTACTGGTAGTAGTTTAAAATTGCACAAGTATTCCGCTTATTATTCTAGGTATACTATTTGTTGTAATAGTAGTAGATACGTTATTTACTAGGTGCACTGCCGTCCCCGGTAAGTCTAAATGGAGCGAACTGTTTTGCAGTTTTTCGAGTTGTTATGTCAATGTCTTTTTTCCTTTTCGGTGATTATTCCTCCATGGTATGTCCGATTTACGAGTAGATGTCGTATTATGGGTCAATTTTGATCAAAAAGTGTTGAGTGGTTTGGGAGGAGATCGAAAAACCCGAATCGGGGAAGAATATAAACATACAAATACTCTGTCATGTATTAACCGGACCACTAATTGTTACGAGATTGTAAATGATCTCTTTCGACTTACTGTTTTCCCAGTCTTCTAAACCCTAACTAGGTTTGAAGCTTAGGGGTTCTCTTTTATTTGCCAGCTAGGAGCAGCTATCGTTTGGCTATTTCGACATTGTTGGGGGCAACTTCCACGTGAACTCCTAACCCCGTAAGGGCGCTTGCGTCATTACCTCGTCCGTTTGTAAGCAGATATACCGCTAGCAGGTGAAGTCGCTTGATACCCATTTTGTTTTGTAATTGAGAAATTATGATTGACCAAAATGCAAGCGTAAAAGTCCCTTTTCATCCACCGTGGCTGATCGTAGCCGCACGCGTTTTTAACTCGTGAGTAAGACGCGCGGCTGATGCGTATAGTCAAAGTATTATAAGTATGGTACTACTTACAAATCAATGAATAATTAGTCACTCTAAAAAACAATGCTGTTATGTCTGCATATTTTCGTACCAGGACACTAGCCTAAAGAATTCCATTTATAGATGTATTTTTCGTAATGTTGTAGTATTGGTTCATAGTAAACAAAAATAGTGTGGAAAATGTTTAAACACTTCTTACGGTTTTACTGGTTTTCTTTTAGGTTATATCAATTAGTAGTGCTTTTAAAGAATGTTTGTCATTTAGTTTGGTTATTGCCTGGTTGCATAGATACAGGTGCGCATAAAGTGAATACCCTTTTCTTTAAGATCACTACTGGAGCAGGCAATCAGGAATAAGACCGTGAGTTTTCTCAATGTTTTTTCTTGTTTGACTAAGTTGTGTTCCAGTTTAGATTTTGCTCATGACTTTACGTGAAACTTACTGCCACTGACAAAATGAATCATTTTAAACCTAGATATATTTTCGCGTTCTAAAGAAGTTGCTCAAAAATCACAGTGTCACATTCCATCACGTCAAAGACTGTACAATGTATTTAAATGACTAAGAATCGGTTTTCCTGATGACTCTGCAAGACTTACCAAGACTTTCAGAGGATGGTCTCATTATGACCTGAGATGGTCACAGTGTGATCACAATGGCCTTGTTTTTGCTACACACCTAATCATGCGGCACAGCAATCTCGCCACCGATCTATCTGTCGTCTTTATCAACGTTTTTTTTTTAAATTGCGCGTTATATCATATTTCATTAAGCGTTTTTTGTTGTCATATGCGTATAATACTATTTTAAGTTCTTGGTTGAAATAATCTGCCATCAATTTCATATCACCATTCTTAACTTCTTCATCCCAGTGCACTGCCACTCTGCTTAGTCGCCACTAAAATGCTACCTGGATTTGAAGTAACTTTACTTGACTGCCAAGAGCAGCCATTGTTTGGTTTTTCGATTTCGGTATTTTTAAAAGCGTCTGCTGTCTGACCTGCCAACCCATTAAGCGTCTACGTCATTGTCTCGTCCGTTAATCGGCAGATGCACCGCTAGCAGGTGAGGTCACTTGGGCCCGGAGATCTTGGTGGGGTCCCAAACATTTAGAATACATTCATTAGATATAGAAAACATCAATACCTACTTGGATTTAACTGTATAATAACTAACTAATCATTGGATTCGAACAAAAGATCTCAGCTAAGTTAATCGCTTACACCTACTACTGAAACACCGAAGCAGTCAATAGGCTTCGGAAGCAATTGTTATGATTTACATTAATCGAATACTAGTAATATACTGTTTAATACCTTTATCCGTCACGCATTTTTCTCCGAAGGGGTGGCAGAGACATACTGTACGTCTACATTTAACTATTTTAATTTTTTTTCCCACTTAATAGATAGTGAGCCTTTGCCATGTTGAAATGCATAGGCGCAGTAGTGGCGACCTGCTGTTGAAATATCTCAAACCAAACGATTTCAACTTAGCTTAACGACTGCTATTTTACTGGTAACCGGGACCAACGGCTTAACTTAACTTCCAAAGCAAGAAGACGCTAGAAATACTATAAAGCGGTCACCTATCTGAGAACCAGCTATTGCGAAAGAGGTTTAAGTCGCATATAACCTCAAAACTTTACATTGATGAATGAAGCCGCTTCATTGTAAATCTGTATACGGTAAACGGCATTGTAACTTACTGCCTACAAATATTTCGCATTAATTCTATATTCGGATCGCGTTACCTCGCAACAGTCCTTCAACAAGTGTCGAGGTTTCGTCGTCTGTGACCCCAGACCCCACTAAATTAAACTCACGAATTGGCGGGGTTATATAAGGCGTTGATAGGAATACGAATTGAGGTTAATGAGCTAATGTGGGTTTTACTTATCATGGTGTTTTGTGAACAGTGGCATTGGGGTATTATTGGTTTCTGATAGGTGTACTATCATTTTTATATTCATATTTCTAGAATACAAAATTTCTTTTGACCCTGAACCTCAACAGGTCATAAAGACAACATCAGTTATGCATTGGCGAGTACGAGACTAATAGTTGTAGATTATTATTATAGAGTAGCTGAGCCCCTTGGCCTCACCCGTGATTACTTTAAACCCCATGGTACCCATATATTCCCGTTGTTTTATTAATTTTACAATAACATATGAATATTTGCCCCATTTGTTAATATTTATGATTACCGATTCGCTCTCCTGGGTAATAGTGTGAGGTCGACTCCCGGTCGTAGTATATATTTTAGGGTTAGGGTGTTTTCTATGTATAAAATGTATGTATTTAGAAATATATTAAACATGTTTATCAGTTGTGTAGGTCTCTTAGCACGAGCTTAATTATAGACGACGATGTGTGAGAATGTCCCTTGAAAATAATAATATATATATTAGTTTCAGTGACAAATAGAACTTCTTAACACAAAAGCTTTCTATAGAATATAATTATTTCTTGCTTTCCACTTCAAATTAGATGTCAATAGGCTTCGATATCAGAAGATGTCTCTTCGTCGAATGGCAAGACTCACTAACAGCTTGATCATTATAATCATCCAGTAGTACTATAGCAAGATCGTTTAATCTTGATAACTATAGATTACCGTACCAATTTTACATTCATTGAATAATCAGAAATCTGTCCAGTTGTCAGACACGTCAAATTGTTCCCCAAGGTGGTCTTCCATATGATTGAGGACCAGAGCTGTGTAATATAACCTGCAACCCACGCTATCAGCTTACGTATTTATATATTTTAATAAGTATATTAACTTACTGTTTCTAAATATATCTGATTTCATAATACCAATCTTTTAAAAACATTTGCAATTATCGCACTCTTCTTGGCGATCTGACCTCTCTGACTACCCCGTAAGGCATACAGCGTAAAGATAGTTAAGTTTTCTTGTTGTAACAGGGGCCTACCAAGGTCTTTAGGGCCCTAAGCCAGCCTTGATTTTTTCGTGTGGGAATCCTCATGGATGTTTTTTGTCCAGTATAGCAGCGGACAAAAAACACACGTTGATATTCCATCTGCTATGGCCGGGAGTCCCGGGTGAGTCAGAGTGAGCTGGGCGTAAGCCAGCCATACCTAAGTACAAGTTGTATACCTGCTGATACTAACGGTTATGGCGGAGAGAAAGAAAACTCGGAACAATACCTGGTAGCAAACCAATTGGGCAGCGTGGTACTGTAAGGCCAAGTAACCTTCCAAATTGTTAAAATTAGGCTATTTAATATAACTACAAAAAAATACCTACTACTTTACCTTTGACGTCTACCTGCGGCCCTGTGCGAGCCAGGAGCAGCGCCTTCTCCTCGCGACCTTACACGTCCTCCACACATAATATATAACGGGTCGCGTTGGCGGTCTTCGGCCCTTCTACTTTAACTGCTCATCAGATGACGTCTCTCACTTTACCTTGGGACGCGTCTTATTTATCTCGCCTACTGAACCCACTCCTCTTCTTCTGTCATCCTAGCTTATCTAAAATGTTAATTCAAAATCTTTTCTTATTGCTTTGTATAGTGTTTAATTAGCTTAATAAATTTTCATGTTCTTGCAAATGCTTCTTTCCTTCATCTCCGTGCGTAGTTCACCCATATTCACTCCTAGCCCAACCCTTAAAGTTACAACCTTTGATAACGAAAGACGCCTCTTTGTCCTTCTAATACTAGAATATTGTGGTTTTGGAGATGCATTACTTTATTCGAGGTAACTGTCAGATAGACAAATGACACCACATTATTAAAAAGCGACAGTTAAGGTCGTGTGAAACGTTATAATTCATTGTTTGTATAGTGTGACAAGTGATTTAATATGGGAATGAATATCTATTGAGTTCAGTTTCACTTTTATTGAAAAGGTTTACAAGCTGAATAACATGTTGAAATCATGCAACAATCACACGTAACCGAATTTAATCCTTGTTGGATCGCCGTCGCATCGTTTGAGACCGAGGTAATGTATTTTATCTTGTGAAAATCCCATGGATAATATGCAAGACTCGAATCGACTAAACTACACGATCCCAAAATATCCGTCTAGCGATGAGCGCTCTGGGTAACTCCCCAGAATTTGGCAGGGTGAAGCACCGCGGCTTCGCCTAGGAGTTTGGGTGTCATTCCGCATCTTGGGACGTCAGTTGTGCGTTAAATTCTCACATAATTCTTGTTCCTGCGTCTTGGACCTGCTTCTGTAAGGACGGCGAGCAGCCAACCCGCCGTCCTTAGGCCCCCGTTGGCGGACGCCGATAATCCTGGGCGAAGACATATCTGCACCGCTCTCGCCGCAGACTGCGTAATTCGGGTGTGGAGGTGTCTCTCCTGCTCCCTACTCGCCTCTTTAACAAACATGACCTGCTCGTAAAAAGACGATTCGGCGTCCCCCTTGTGGAGATTATGGTTTAAACCATGCGAGCATGAAGGCATGTCCACTACTAGACTCGCCACCGCTGTCAGACCGCCCCGATTGTGGCATTTACTTTTGGTTGCTCAAGGCGCACCTTCCAGTTCTCCATGATTTTCTGGTGGAGTTAAAACCGCTGAGTCTTGATTTATCGCATGCCGATGGCCCCGTTCCAGCGCCTGCTTGCGCCATTTAAACTACGACGTAAGGGGTCCCAAATTGGGATCTCGGCAAGGGCCAGCGAGGTGGTGGTGGTAATGAGAGACGAAATGTGGGTATGGCAGCGCTAGACACTTGCTTCTTCCCCGTCGTCCACACAAATCTAAAAAAATAATAAAAGCCTTATTAAAAATTACTTTGCTTAAACCGAGCTCCAAAGGAATTACGAAATCTAATTGAAAAAACGTGTATAACTATGTAACATGTATCATTAAAGATCAGCACAAAACCACGTGTCAAAATGGTTACACTAAAACACACTTAAATAATGTTTTCCCACGAAGAAATGCCATACAATCACAAGAGCAAAGCCCAGCTTAAAATGATCTCAGAGTTTAAGAAAAGTTTACAATAAAACTCCGTGGTATTAAGGGTCTTTTAAGACTGGTGATTGAATCTGCATAATTAATAGAGATGACACGACTAGGCTTGTCAAATCGGTTCGGTGATATAACGAAGTGTGACGTAATTTAAGAAAATCGCTATCTTTCGCTCGCTCCCTAATAGAGACGTTAGTAATAATAATACGACCTGCCAAGTTTACGTCAGGCTTTGTTGTGTGCCTTTCGGCTGATGTCATTAGAGTTTTCGATGAGTGAAGGGTGACGCCCTTTGACACACTTCATTGTATGAAATATATGCAGTAGGGCGTCTGTAGTAGAGTAGTGACATTGATTTCTTGCTCTGCTTTGGTACCTACTACCTACATTTTTTTTTCTTAATTAATATAAAGAAAAAAAAATGTTATGAAAATCCTCAGACACGGCAGTCGGCAAGCCATCGACGCAGGAATATTAAACTATGCCTTTATTACGCCTTTATTTCCGAAGGGGTAGGCAGAGGTATACTATACGTCCACATTTCAAAGTATGCATTTTTGTCCTACGTAACAGGTGGTGAGCCCATTGCCGTGTTAAACTGGAAATTGGAGAAAATAATTTCTGCTTTATTATAACACTAGCTGATGCACACAGCTTCGCACAGGTGGTTAAATTTACCTATTTGAGATTTCGTACGGGAGCCTGAACTTAATAAAAAACCAATACGAGTATAGCCTAAAACGAAAAATGTAGCTTTCAAATAGTAAATGAATTTTTAAAATCTGCCCAGTAGTTTCTAAACTACTTTTCATTCATTAAAAACAAACCCACAAATCCTTCCACTGTGTTTTTTTTTTCTTATGGATATCCTCATGGATGCTATGCCGGACTCCTACCGACTAAAACCACACGTTACCCTTCTATCTGTCTATGGCCAGGAGTCCCGGGTGAGCCCTCGGAAGGATAGCCCCAGGGCTTACAACAGACCTTGTCCGCTACCGCAGGCTCCTTCAGGGGGGGTTCGGGTGTGTATCCTGCCTCTTTGGGGGGTTCGAGTGTTATCTCGCTTCTTTGGGGGGTTCGGGTTATATACCACTACCTTGAGGGAGTGAGCTACATGCGTGTAACCCTCACGCTACGCCACCTTCCCTGGCCTGCTTCTGTAAGCACGGCGAGCAGCCCGCCCACCGTACTCAGGCCCCTGGTCACGGAGGCCGGTAGTCTTGGGCGAAGACAACTCTGCGGCGCCCTCGTCGTTCCTTCCTCTGTGTAATATTAATATAGATTAATGGACGCCCCGCAATTTCACCCAATTAGTAGGTACTCGTTTTCGTAAGAATACGGGGATAAAATGTAGCATACGTTACTCCTTCTAACATCAACTATATGCCAGTGAAAGTTCCGCTAAAATCCGTCCAGCAGTTTCAAAGATTTTATAAATTTCAATTATGAATTATGGTACTGAACTGTGGCATTAAGTATTATATTATTACAATTCATAGTATTTTAACCATTCTGTAGGTATTTTACATTCAAAGTTATTTATTTGTGGGATCATAGTTACTATATCATATCATAGTTAGATCATAGTCTCGGTATCATTTATAAATTGTTAGTTTATAAAATAACTAATTGACGCCCGCGGCTTCGCCTGCGTTCCCGGGACAAAAGTAGCCTATGTGTTATTCTGATGTATAAGCTATATTATTGTAAAGTTTCATTAAAATCTATTCAGTAGTTTTTGCGTGAAAGAGTAACAAACATCCATTCAAACTTTCACATTTATAATATTACTAGCTGTCCCGCCCGGCTTCGCCCGTGACATTATTCGAACCCCGTGGCACCTATTTAATTCCGTCGTTTGTTAATTTTACACGGCTTTGCCCGCGTAGAGTAGTTTTCCCGTTCCTGTTTCCCACAGGTACTTGTTCTCGGGATAATAAGTAGCCTATGTCCGTTTCCTGGCTCTAAGCTACCTCCCCACCAATTTTCAGCCAAATCGGTACAGCCGTTGTTGAGTTATAAATAGTGTAACTAACACGACTTGCTTTTATATATATAGATGAAGATTGTACACTATGGTATGCCAAGTAAAATAATCAGTAGGTGCATAGGTATATTAAGTACTGGAAACAGTACAATCAGCGGCTTTACTGCTAAAAGTGTTATGTAGGGAAATGTTGGTTATAGATAATAAATGCGGTGATGATGTACTACGAAGATAGAAAGAATGAACTAAGAAAATAGCTGGGTACTATCTACTTACCAACAGACAGGTCAATCTTCTGTCATCTAGATTAGAAAAAAGTGATCAACAACCATACTAAAGTTGCGAGTACAAAGCCCTCCTTTTCTTTCCTTGGAGGGTGTGGGGGGAGGGGGAAGTAGGAGGGTGAAAAATATTTCCCTATTACCAACCATGTAAATTTTTACAAAATTTGTTTTAATCGGTTGAACCCATTCGGAGGTGTCCGGCCGCAAACACTGCGTTTATACTTAATATCTAGAGATATCACTGCGCTTATATAATTTACCTATCAAATTTAAGTAGAGGTAGAAGTATTTTATGAGTTTGTAATTTTTGTTCCCATTAATAGATGGCGAGGCCATCGTCAACCGCCGACACGTGTCAGTGAGGATTTACCCTCTCGTCTAGGGTAAGCTTTAATTATAAATTTGGGAAATGTCACCCCACCCCATTGCAGATGGATTTCACTCATTAAAGGATCACGTTCAATCCACTTTGAACTACTATTGTAACTATGTTCATGGCTTATTAAATGAATTAGAAATCTCTGAATTTTGAATTTCATTTTCAATCGATTAACGCCGACGTAAGCAAAGATCTGTGCGAGAAAATACTCTAACAAAACGTAAAGTCGTAATAGGTTTTGAAGCACATATATCTATATTATACTAGTTTGGTCAGAATCAAAAGCTTACATCATTTTCCCTCCAATAAAACCCATAAAGACAAATCTCTAACTCAAATGCTCTCCACAGCTCATGAATTATTTATAACCAAATGGTATCGAATAAGAAATCAAGTTAGTGGTTTCGCAAATCGATGAGCTGCTTACAAATGCGTAGTTAAAATGGTGAGCAACCTACCTAGTAGACAATATTTTTGTAGATATTGTTACGTAGGCTTTTGGGTGTGACTGCAAATCGTTTATCGTTCATGACCCAAAGATAATACTGATAACTTAACTCTGATTACTACAGTTTATTGCACTAAGGTATACCACCGTGGCTAAAACTTTATACTACAAAAATTGACAAAGCTTATCAAGCAATCAAATAATAAATAAATAACCCAAATATTTACAACCCATCAATCAAATGAATCACTTTATCTCAGTACACTTTTAGACGTAGGCCTACAAGTATATTTGTTACTACCGGGGCTAAACGTGGTTATTTCACATACCTTTTGTTGCCTGACGTTTAAGACGAACAGTACAGACGTAGTCCTCTTCCATTCCGGGAAGTGATTGACTTTATTGCAGTACGCTGGACTGTTCTCACATAATCGAAAGGAAAAATAGAAGTTTAATATTGTAAGCCATACCTACATTTTAAAAAAGAAACCATGGACTTTCTTGCCAGATCATCTTCATAAAGGGTAGCCTGCCCAGATAAGTTTTCACGTTCCAGTTTCCCAAATGAACTTATTTCCGGGATAAAAAGTAGCCTTGGTGAAGCTTTTTACGTGAAAGAGTAACAAACAGTATTTGTAAGAATGGTCAATGTAATTACTGGCGGTTAGAAATGAGTAAACATGAGTTTTATTGCCAGGTTCTTCCTCAATCTCTACCTATTGCTTTGCGAATCTGGCAGTAAATGTAAATGTAGAAGCAGTAATCTTGACGTTCATAAGTGTTACTTTATGACCTACATGAATAAAGATTTTTAATTTCATTTCAGTTCAGAAGGGTCGGTACAGGGTTTGAGAGTTTTCTTTCTCTTCGTCAGGATCTCTTCCGTAGGTTTAGAGGAGCACCATTTGCAGGAAAGGCTGGTTTGCGGTCTGAAGATCTTGCAACGCACAAAAGTTATTAATCTAATGGAATACATAATACTCTACATAGCACAGTGTAATTTGTAACAATAATCAGGACATAAATAGGTGTACGAGGCCCCAACAAGATCTCCTGGAGTCAAGCAACCTCGCCTGCTAGCGGTGCACCTGCTGATTAACGGACGAGGCAAAGACGCACGCACCCCGACGGGGTTTAGAGGTCCTTAGGCTCCATTTCAAGTAGGATTTGGAAAATACATAGACTACAATATTGACACACCTAGACTATGACCCAGATCAACGCCTGCAAGTGTAAATGATCATTAACTGTGTTTAGAGTTTTTGTCTTGATGATTCAATATTTTTCTTTTTCTGTAATGTGGAGGTATGTACTCTACCAGACGGGGGCCTTTTTGAACTTCTAAGTTCATATTACGAATGTAAGAAATCACTTTCATACTACTCATAGTTTGATAACCTAACCTAACCTTCAAGCTCAATTGGTCCATTGTAGTACAATTAACATTACCTGTTGTAACTTCACAAGAGGGTACAAGTAGTATTACGAAACGCAATATTGGCAGATGTTAGACTCCTACGCAAGCACTCGGAACAAGTTGCGGTATTTATATTAATGGAGACACGCTTGGACAAGTAGTTTATATTAATCGATGCAGCACCTGACCGCTATAGTTATTGCGGAACCGCTTAAAGCTCTTTTGTAACCTATCATTTGAGACTTTGAGTGTATCGGCTTAGAAAGCATACAAAGCTTGACGAAAATTATAAACCTAGTTTGAGTTTCAAACCTACCTAGTTCGTTCAATGTTTTGGTTAATTTACTACATTTCTTCTAGCTACTATGATTACTTGAGATAAAATACAACACAAATCTGATGCAAAGTTGAGAATATATGACAAAAAAAGATATATTATTGGACAGGCGAGAATCTTTTTTTTTAACTTTGGAAATCCTCATGGATGCTATGTCGAACATCTACCGATTAAAACCACATGGTACCTTTCTACCTGCCTGTGGCCAGAGCCCTGAGTGAGCTCACCGAAGGATAACCCCAAGTCACGTCAAAAATCCTGCCATAAGAATAGTACTGTTAAATACCATACAGATCGTTAATGAAATTATTTCTAACAACTACTACATAGGAATTCTAGATAGATTAACCAATATATATCTATATACTGTTTTGACTGACGCGAAACCAAATCCGAGACTTGGATCTGGACGAGATTATTTTCTTCTACAACGTCTCGGAAGTATTTCAAAATGAACTAATAGTTGGAAAACATTGATGACTGCCTTTTGTGAATTGGGTTAAGTATTTGAAAAACTGCCAATGTTACGACATTTTTGGAATCGATAATTATATTGAGGCACAAAGTCGATGTGGCGACCTCCTTTCTTATACGTAGATAGTGGTCTAGTAGTTTAGGCATTTGGATTCGAATACTCGATCCATTGCTATTATACTACTAACATAATCACAATTACTAATTCAAATTTTAGAACTTAGTTGGAGCGGTTAACAAGATTAGTAAATGTTATTATAATAAGATTTTTCGATTTCCGACTGTATAAAAACTTCGTAAAGAAACAGTAACAGAAACAGTAGTAGTTTAACAGTTTTTTGACAGATTAGGAGTACTTTTACGAAAACTTGATTTTATAAAAAAAGGAAATGATGTATTCAAATATGTATCAATTAAAGTTTTAATTATGTTCTTATTTTCTTCTTTTTTCATTCCGAATCCATTCTATTCAAATTTTTATCGGGTGCAGGTTTATGCCTATAATAGGCATTAAAGCAGGAATTACAACCAAGCTCGTTGGTCGTGCTAATTATTGTGTAGCACATTAGACCTTTTAGCCTTTTTGTTACCATCTCACTAAAAAGGCAATGGGTTCAAAATTTCTTCCAAATTTAACATCTAAAATAGACACATTTTATTAAATTTATTCGGCCGTTTAGGCCCACCCCAGTTCCGTGCTTCGGAAGGCACGTAAGCCGTTAGTCCCGGTTGCCATTAAAATGGCAGTCGTTAAGCCAAGTTGAAAGCATTATGGGCAGTTAAAAAATTTCAACAGCAGGTCGCCGCAGCCTGCACCTGACCATTTCAACACGGCAATGGGCTCATCACTTGTTACGTGGGAACAAAATGCATACGGTGAAATGTGGGCATTTAATATGCCTGTGCCTACCCCTTCGGGGATAAAGGCGTGACAATATGTATGTATGTACAACCAAGCTTAACGCTCTGATGATAATAATGATGATTAATCATAAGCGACAGGTTTTGTTTATGATTTTTAACTCATTTCGTTTTTGCAAGCAATTTGACAACTTAGTGCACACAGCTTAATACTACTAAAATGTACCACTAATACAATCTATATACCTTTTTGTTCTACTTCACAGCTAGTTATGTTATAATTACACTTTTTTTGTAGATATGCAAGTAAAATCCTAATTATCCATATATATATATATGAAACCCGTTTTCCGTAGTCACGACATCACGAGTAAACAGCTGGACCGATTTGAAAAATTATTTTTGTATTGGTTAGCCCATTTATCGAGGAAGGTTCTTAGCTATATATCATCACGCCACTACACAGGAGAGCGGAGCAGTAATCATAAATGTCAACAAATCGGGAAAACTTTTATACATTTTTGGAAAAGTAATAAGCGACGGGATTAAATGGGTGCCAAGGGGTTGGAAGTAAGTCGCGGGCGAAGCCGCGCGGGTCAGCTAGTAATTGCAAAAAAGGACATCGACCTGTTTTTAATCAATATTCAAGACAATTATTCGCTTGTTTGTTTGTCTAGTAAAACCAGAACGATACCGCTTTCATACCAGCGAATTTATGATACGGTATGAAAAAATTATAGCTGACTCATTTATACCCCACTGCTTCACCTACGACGTAAATCAACTCTTAGCTATGCACCTTTAGAGATCTTAGTGACTGCCTACGTCACAATAATGACATCACATTACACAAATATATGGAATTGTTTGGATTAGTTTGTTTGGATGTTTACTACTATTTCAAGCAAAAACTATTAAATGGATTTTAACGAAATCTTTCTGTATCTAATATAATGCTTTTAGATACATCAGAGTAACACAAAAGCGATAATTTAGGCTATGATTGGCCAAAATAAAACGGTAAAAATATCCTTTATACGAGTTACTAGCTGACCCGCCACATAAGAGAAACAGACAAAGAAAGAGTCATCAGGTAAAGTGGGTGGCGCGTAGGCTTATACATAGGGTACCTACTTTATTTGCCAGGAAAACATCTTTTTCCCGCGAGAAATCCTTTTTGTGTACCAACGACTTCACGTGAGTGGAGCCGTGCATGGGCATCAACTTTCGGAAATGTTCTACCTTTATGCCGATTTTCATCAAAATGTGATTAAATACCAAACGTCCAAATAATATAGGACTCTTTACAAACTTTCACATATTTAATATTAGTAAGATTACATTCCCGTGAGAATACCGGGAATTCTTTCTTAGTGCTCATCTAACGTAGGTACGTAAAAAATACGTTTACCAAATTTTAGGTTGTGTATGGTTTTAGCGACATAGTTCCCGGTCCCGTAGGAATACCGGGTCTTCTTTTCTTCGTGCTGATTCAAGGTAGATACCTAATAATTTGTTTCACCAAATTTCAGGTACGTACCTTTGTTCGAAAGTTTAGACTGTGTGTGGCTTCATCCGCGTAGTTCCCGTTTCCATGGAAATATCGGGAATCCCGTTTTTATTGCTTATCCAACAACTTAAAGTATACATTCACCAAATTTCAGGATTCCATGTTTAATTTTTAGGCTGTGCTTGGTGTACTGACATAGTTTCGGTTCCCGTGGGAACACCGAACTCGCTGGTAATACAGGCCTTAGGAGATTCTTCTAAAAGAGGTGTAGGTAGGAAGTACATGTTACTAACTTTGAAAATGACAACCTTGCATCCAACCGTTTATCCCTTATTTACGTCCTTAGGTGTAATAATTCGTAAAACTCCTTCATAGGGGGCAAGGCAAAAGGAACCCCAATGCGAAGTTAGGGCTTCGTAGCTTTGTTAGTTTTATAGATTTGGTGACCAATGAGTCAGTTATTACAACTCCTGTTTTGCCCCCTCAAGGGTAGAATTTATTAAAAATTCCTTAACATATATTTTTTTATTTTTATACAGAAGCAGGCATAAGAAATTCGGTGTTGCTATGTTTGAAAATGAAGAATATTCCATATAAACTTTCAACCCTTGTTTACCCTCTTATAGGTAAAATTTTGCAAAACCGCGATACACGTACCCATTTATTTATAACTAAAAACAGGTGTACATAAATTCATGTTTCTAACTTTGAAAATGACCAACTTCCAAACAACCTTTTATCGTTTATTTACTTCCCTAGGGGTAGAATTTCGCAAAATTCCTTCTTAGCGGAAACCTACGTATTAAAAGGAATCTCCATACGTAGTTTGAGCTTCATAGCGTTGGTAGTGTCAGAGATTTCGTGATTAATGAGTCAGTCAGTGATTTTGCCTTTTATATATATAGATTACGAGGCAGAGCCGCGGGTATCAGCTAGTTACATTAGGTTTACCTCAAGCAATTGTAGATAACGCAGCAAGGCTGTACATTACATTCGTTACTCAATGATAAAGCAATACCTTAGGCCACGGGCGTCAAATTGAATCCTAAGCATAAACCTGGTCAAAAGTAATGGCAGTTAGGTAGAATAGAATCTTGATCTTTTGATAGATCAAAAACAACAAACTCTATCTGTTCATGAAGTTTGATAAAAAAAAAATACTTTATCTGTTGTAGTACTTTCATTTTATGGTCTTCTCACCTGAACTTCACAGATAATTATGATGGCGTCGTAAGACAAAGAAAATCAGAGTCAGAAATATTGCTTGCTTTGCTAAGTAGTAAAAATTGAGTTACTCTACGCTCTGGATCTAATATGACACTCGTGACGTATACCTACTGCTCTATTATACTCCTAGTGCAAAATCAAATTACACATAGGAATTCCATGTATGAGCTCGTTGCATTCTTTAGATGAATAAACTGACAATAATTTTATAGTCCATTGTTTCACCAGATACAAAAATAAGTTCCTCATTTGGGAGGTTGACCGAATACAATAATTTGGTAATTATCATGCACCTTAATTATATTCATGAGTGCAATGGTATTGAACAGGCGCAGTGGTAAAGAAAGCCTCTCTGACAAGTTTCCTTACTAGTCAGGGAGGTCGGATTGATTCACGTATCATACCTCCTTTTACGGACGGAAAGGTTGAACATTAACATATCGATAAGTTGTTGTTTAATGATGGTGGAGATTTTGAGATATCATTGTTCTGGAAAATTTCGTAATGATTCTTATTACAAAACCTTTTGATGAAGAACCTTAAATTACTTGGTATATAATTAATGTTTGCATTACTTTTTATTTATCCCCGAATAATTTAAATAGCTACTTGAGTACATATCATAAATTAATAAAACAAAATTATAAAGCTTGTTATTAATTCCAAATTTAACTTCTAAAATACTCGTAGACACGTTTTTATTAAAGTTTATCAAATTTATTCGGCCCTTTAGACCCACCCCAGCTCCGTGCTTCGGAAGGCACGTTAAGCCGTTGGTCCCGGTTGCCAATAAAATGGCAGTCGTTAAGCCAAGTAGAAGGCCTTAAAGGCGGCTTAAAAAAATTTCAACAGCAGGTCGCTGCAGCCTGTGCCTGTCCATTTCAACACGGCTATGGGCTCACCACCTGTTACGTGGGACAAAAATGCATACGGTGAAATGTGAGTGTTAATATGCCTCTGCCTACCCCTTCGGGGATATAGGCGTGACAATATGTATGTATGTATGTATGTATAAATTAATAATAAGCGGCGGTAGTTCAGTGATAAGTTGTGGGTGTCAGACGTGTGTCCTCGTGGCCTGAGTTCGGTCGTCAATGTTTACACTGCCGCCGACGAGACCCACTCTTAAAACGCGGTAAGTACAGTTGCCAGGATGCTTTCAAAAAACCTATTACTTAAATTGTACTGATATTCCAGACTCATCACCAGCCTGGGTCGATGTTTTTGCAACGTTAACGTCTGAAATGCCTTAGGAGTTACCTATATACACCTTAATTACTGATAAAAGATGAAGATTGAAAAAACTAAATTTATCACACACAATGTAAGATGTGATATACCTTAGTGCAGATATAATCTGGTAAGTTAAAATATCTCAAAACTAGTTTGCTTGTACAAAAACTCGTTATGCTTTTATAGAGACGACACATGAAATTAAAGATAAGTTCAAGGTCATTGGTATCATACTGGTTAATATATTATTGTGATATGTAAATGAATGTCTTTAATGATAATTGTCTTTTTTATTTATTTTGGGACTATCTTACACGTGATTCCGTAAACGAATGTCTTTAACATAAATTAAATAAAAAGAAAATGTTTTTTATTATACTACTTTGTGGTTTATTATCAAATACCGAAATTGTTTTGTTTACATACATAAATTTAATTATACTCAAGCAAATAAGTAAAGTTTAATTATACTCACACAGTATGGGGTTCTTCAAAAGGGGTTTTAGGTTATTAAAGGGTTGGCAGCGCGACTGCTGTTTTGTGTTGCAAACGTCCATAATAGGCTACGATGAACGTTTTTCTTTTTTAGTTTTTAATCTTACTTTTAGTTTTTCTTTATTATTTTAACTTTTGGTTTATATTTACGGGCACAAAAGTTCTTTCTATTGTATTAGTTCTATATTACAAGTATCAATACGTTGTTCAAGTCTAATGAAGAATGGCGTCTGAGGAATGTCGAAGTCAATACATGATGTAATGTCAAAAGTGAACAGGTTCCTTGGTATAAGTTCCTTCTGCATAATACAAGTGTGGCCTTGGATGTGTTAATTTCAGGATACTTATTTAGAGATCCTTTATCTTAGAGATTAACCTTGTTACGTGATTTGCGTGTCGCTTTACAAACCTCAGGAGGTATACCACAGGTTTAGATACAAGTGTCTGTTTTTAGTTATTTTTATCGGCACCTATTGATATTGTCATGACATACGGTATCGAGGATAAGACAAACACATTTTTAGATAATCCATTAATCCTTTGTAATAATTGTGTCTTTTTTGCTAAATAAATTTAGCAAAAAAGATAAATATAGGCTAGACTGTACCCATTTTTGGTATGGTTTTAAGATTTATCTTTATTGAAATTATTAACAAAGCGATTTGAGAGCTTAATATACTTTAGCGGTTGAAGAAAAAAGTTTTGGGAAAAAGCTATTTCCTCTAATCACTACAGAAAATAGCTTTATAGTAAAATTATACGTTGAGATACCTACTATATTCTAGAGAATATATGTCTCTCGCTACGTAGGTATCATATATTATCGTGTACTATGACATAGACATACATCATTCAAAAGATTTTGTATATTGTCAAAAGATATAAAGTAACTTTGGGGGACCAAATACGTAACGAAATGATACGCCATATGGCAGTTTTAAATGGATGTGTCAGCGTTAAGCTGGAAAAAGCGTGCTGCGTTGGTTTGAACACGTCCAACGAATGAGTGAGCAACGATTGACGAAGAATATAAATATTGTGAATAAGTAGAGGATGGAAAAGAGTGGGAGAAGGCCGAAATTTACACATAAAGAGCACGTGAGCAGACTGTTTAAAAATGGAAGGGTCAAAAGTACTCGGATACCCAGACGTGCATGTATGAAGCAATTAATCTGCAGGAAGCTAAAGAAGTATGCATGGGTCGCGAAGCCTGGCGATCTGTCCTCTCTGTCTACCCCGTCAGGGATACAGAGTGAAGATAGATAGATAGATAGATATAAAATAAGATACTTTTTACCTATATGCTACTGACTTTTTATTAAAAAGAACTGTATTCAACCGAATATTATTCTTAGTTAATGGTAGGTACTCTATTAAAGTAGAGAATGCTTATTGCTATTCAACAATGACTACGCACGCAAAGGGCGCTATCTGTTGGCATAAGACAATATAAAGTAACATTGTATTGT
Source organism: Thumatha senex (assembly GCA_948477245.1). NCBI lineage: Eukaryota > Metazoa > Arthropoda > Insecta > Lepidoptera > Erebidae > Thumatha > Thumatha senex. The sequence continues at coordinate 15,749,905 of OX419735.1, forward strand.
GTCTATACCATAAAATATGATGTATGTCGTATCAGCTTCTCACCATATTTTGGATGCCATGATGAGTACAAAGTAGGTAGATATTGAAGCAGAAACTAGTCGGAGCGTCTGCTAACAAATAAACAATATTTATCCACATACCTAACTGTCATCAGATCAAAGTGCGTGTTATAAACCCACAAAACTTTTATAATAATTCAACATGTTGGGTGTTCAACTTTATGGGATTCAACATTCTGGGAAATCAACTTGCTGAGAATGCAACTTTATGTGAATTCAACTCAATGGTCCTAAAGGTCATCGACCAATAGTATCTCATGCATAACAAGCGAGCGAACACAACAAGTGGCTTTCAATTAGGACACCTGTCGCCAATGGCTTCGAAGCATAGCTGCCCATCCGGGTAATGATTTTCTGCATAGTCTTTTTAACGTATGAAAATCCTCGCGGATGAAAAACCGGATGAACCGACTTAAACACTCAAACTGCATGCCATTGTGTAATTGAACCACCTTACTATGCAACTAAACTTCCTATATCATACGCAGGTGATAAATTTAACCAGAAACAAGTAAAAGACAGTTATCAATAAATAAAAATCAGCAATATTGTAATTATGATGAAGTTTTATGTTTGGCACGAGGTTAACACTAAATCCAAATATGTTTTATGTAAATATTTAAGAGAATGATCTAAACAAGAAGTCATCATTCGAAATAAACAATCGATAATAGAATATATAGAGTTGCTACTGTGATCGTTAATACATAAGTTATTTAATTTTACAATGCCGAGGTCAGGCAAATGTATAATGATGCGATTCATCGAAAAGGTCCTACCTATTCATGTCCGTCAGATAGTGAATGAATGTTTATATAATATACATATTAAGAGAACAGTTGAACAAAATAAAAAATATAATATGCCATAGACTATTTTAATGGCACTGACAAAATGCAATGCACTAGAACTAAAAATAAATTTAAGATTATTAATGTGACCATGACTCGGAACCCGACCCATCTGAAAAGAACCGGCAAGAAACTCGGAAGGTATTTCTATTATGGCCTATTTGTAAAAAAAATATTATCTCACAAAGCCAAAAGATCATATCAGGCGTCACTGTCCTGTAAATAGTCTTTAAGCACGTAATGGCCTTATCACAGCGTTTTTTTAAATTAACATTTAAAATTGATTTAATGGTAAATCTTCTAAGGTCACAAGGAAGCTTGTTGTACAAGCGTATACCCTGGAAAGAATCGCTAATCTTATGTAGTCGACTGTGGTAGACTGATAGATCGTTTTTATTCCTAGTATTTATAATGTAATGGAGGTCTGTCTGAAACCAAAAGGTTCATCGCCATAGGTATCCGTTAACAATTTAGGATTTGAAATTGATCGGGTGAAATGACTGTGTGTCGATGAGCGATGTATCGACTATTGTCATGTTAATAACATGACAATGTGCAAAAAATATTTGTATTTGGCGTTACGAGACTGCCGTATTTGGTTACAGGCGATGATAAAATCTTTTAATTTAGCCTTTGTGTGATGATTTAGGGTCATCGCAGACTAGCGACTTTTAGCATCACCGACCGTTGATATAGTCGCATTTTAGGAGCTAAATACAGGGATCAAGCGCTCGTACCTAACTTAAAAATATCAGCTAAAAGGTGTGATTGCGGATACCACACCCAAACACAGAAAGTTGCGAAATCGCGATGCAGCATCGAGCAGTCGCTTAAACGCGCGTTTACGATGCTGCGTCCGGACTAAGAGTGTTACCAAAACGCCATACAGCGTCGATAAAGTCGCAAAATCGCTAGTCGCCCATTCTAAAAGTCCCATAAATAATAGAAGATTGCTAATCAATTTTAGACCATTAACGCTAATACTGGATCTATGTCCCCCAGGAAACAAACAATACATTTTATCTCGTATTTTATTTCGTAAATCTCATTAAATTAAAAATACCAATGAACCTTTCTTTTTTGGGCACGCCGTCACCGCCGAGCGAACGATCCGACCGCATGTCTTGCCGTCCATCATCAATGACCCTTTACCATTTGAAATCGATCGACAAACAGTAATAGAACTGATTGCATTCAAATGCCAGAATAGACCTTAATAATTTATAATTAAAAAACCAGCTTTCAAATGATAAAAAAATCTACTTATGTGCATAATTTTCCTACCAAGCCTCCACATAATCTTACGTAAGTCAGTTACGTCTTTATTCCCGAATCGGTGGTAGAGGAATATTATATACTAGCGGCCCGTCCCGGCTTCGCACGGGTGGATATTAATTTTTAAATATTTTGGCATAAACGTCTAGTGAATGCAGGACATACCTGCGGCTACCTATTTCATAGTTGTGCCTCTCTCCTGCACTCCGGACCCCGCGCTCCAGCGCGTCACGGCGGCGGCGTAGCGACAAATCAATTTTATTTAAATTTTATTAAACTCGTAATATCCGATATTAATAATGAAGGAATTTCCGATTATAAAAACTAAAAAGTAATTTGCAGGTATGTAAACAGCCTTGCTTGAGAAATAATTTATTTTGGTAAGGATTAAGGCAAAGGTTTAAATAACTTGGTCTGATTTTGGTCGGAATTTCTATTAAATTTTAAAATGTTAAAAAGTTGTTATAGTGACAACAGTTAGACACATGCTATAACGACATATTTTGTAGATATTGATATGTTCTTTAATATTGTGGAACATTTTTTTTTGTTCTATTATCAATAGGTTTCGCAGTGCATGGATGAAAGATATTTTATAGGCATTTTTTTACACCTTGGGTAACATTATTGTAGTTTTAGTAGGGATTTCTTGCAATTAAAATAACCTATATTAAACAGTGATAATGTAGCATTCAAATGGTGAAAGAATTTTTAAAATTGGTCCAGAACGTTTTGAGCCAATTCGTTACAAACATAATTACATACAAATCTTTCCTCTTTATAATATTAGTATAGATTATAATAGCATATGCCCGCAGCTTCGCCCGCGTGGTGAAGTTTTCCTATTCGAGACTTCATACGGTACCCTAAACTTTTTGAAAATCCAATATAGTCGATGTTACTCACGAATAATGGAGATTTATAATGGTGAGCAAATTTTTTAAATCAGCCCTTTAGTTTCTGAACCTACATTACAAACTAACTTACAAAGCTTTATTTTTTATTATCTATTAGCATAGATTACTGGCAACCAGCACTTAATATGCCTTCCGAAACACGAAATCGCTCTTGAATGGAAATGCTACAAAACGGTTATCCATCCGAGGACCAGCCATAGCTTGACGTGACTGTGATCGTTTACACAACACCAAGTTAGCGAGTCTACGAGCTACGAATATTGATTATTTAAACTCTATGATTATTTTTCAATTAAAAATATAAAATAAATAACATGAACGGCTACACCCACCTCCCTACTAAATAACCCACCCCCGACCATACTAGACGCAAAGGTGCCCAATACAGTCGCGGCATTGCCTCGTTGGGTAGCAATGGCTATCATTTGTTCCAGGTACGACCGGGCACAAACACTTTCACTATTTTTTTTTAATAAGTTTTCAGTTATATAAGTATTTAAATAAGACTCAATCATTCATCTTGAAACAACCTTGAATAAGCCATTAGTTAATACTTCACGCTCAATTAATTTCATGGTAAATACTGTCTGAAAACAATGAGATTGCAATTCATTGAGTAGTGTTAAATGCTCCGTATAAACGTCAGTCTTGTTTTCAGAAATGTTTCATTTAATTATAGGAATTTAACAAAAATTAAAAGAAAATGTGTGAAAAGATATTATTTTTATTTTACACTACCGAACGCCTCACGGTTTTACCAGAATGCAGGGATGGAGCCTAAGTTACTCCTTATAACATCAGCTATATACCAGTGAAAACCCCGTTTGCATCGGTCTTACTGTTTCAAAGATACGTCGAAACGAACGAGACAGACAGACAGAAAAAATATTACGAAATAGATTTTTTTATTTATAGGTTATTAAGATTATACTATATTAGATTATATTAGATTTTCTGTGTAGATTTCTAAGGCTATCTAAGATGCAAGGCTCATAAAATAAATCAGAATAAATATAGGCTTACTACCTATTACATGGTATACGACTGATGAATAGGCTACCCAACAAAAAATAATTTTTCAATTCGAACAACAGTTCCTGAGCTTAGCGCGCCAAACAAACAAACTCTTCAGCTTTATTTCTTAGTATAGATATTATCACGTTGTAATTGGTACCTTTTAATGATTACAAATTACGAACCTCTTTAGTCCGCTTAGTCACGGCACGGTGTCGTCGAGTATGGTAATGAAATGAGTGTGAGTGTTTATACAGTCGTCACAGCGGCCCGCCACCTTCGAAGGTCGCGCGCCTTTGTAAACCAACACACCAAGAATACCAAAGCCAACGTTTGATCAAACAATCAGATATGCCAAATTTGCGATACGGTATTGTCATTCTTATCTTATTAATGTTAATAGATTTGTAGTAAAATAGGATAATATTATTAGATAATAATTATTTCTTTATCATGGTGGTTATGTATCGGAGAGTCAAGATTTCGCGAATATATATATAGCAAGTATTTACGTATAGGCACCCATGAAATCAATTTGTAAAATATTTCAAGTAAATTTTATGTTACATAATAAATATTTTGAAAACAACTTAACCTTATAAACAATTTTTAAATAATCCGGTTACTAGATGGCGTTGCTAGTACTTCTCTACCACGAGTTGCAATCAATTAATAACTTCAAAGATCTGTTGATCTTGCCTAGAATAATTAAGTTATATTCTCACTTATAATTATATTTATTTATTTATCTATCACGCCTTGTCCCCGAAGGGGTGGATATTATATGCCCACTTTTCACCATGTGTATTCCTGTCCCACTTAATAGGTAGTGAGCCCATTGCCGTGTTGAAATAGACAGACGCAGGTTGTGGCTACCTGCTGTTTAAATTTTTAAGCCGCCCATAAGGCCTTCAACTTGACTTAACGACTGCCATGTTACTGGCAACCGGAACCAACGGCTTAACGTGCCTTCCGAAGCACGGAAACGCTCGCAAATGTAAATGCTACAAAGTGCCACTTATAAATACGAGTATACACTAATATTGTTATTATAACTGTAAAAATAATAAAAATCAATGTTTAAAGTAGATATAGTGTAGAGATAATTTTTTCTGGATTCCAAATCATTTATTTATTTATTTATCCATTACGCTTTATCCCCGAAGAGGTGGCAGAGGCATATTATAATAGTCAAATTATAATAGCTCAATTCTTGTTTTCGGTGTTTGTGGCACTGCATTACTTTATTTACTTTACACAATGTTCGTTTATCTGTTGATACTAAAAAAAACATATAATGCAGTAATGCAATAAAGAAATATATAAAATTTAATCCCAAACTACATTATTGAGATATTTTAAATATTTTATCACCGAATATAATAATAATATTGTTGGGACAACTCACACAACGCCATCTGATTTCAAACTAAGCAGAGCTTGTACTATGATAACCAGATAACTGATACACATACTTATATATTTCTAAATACATACATATTATAGATAAATAACACCCAGACACAGAATAAACCATCGTGCTCATCACACAAAGTTTTATCCTGGGTGGGAATCGAACCCACGACCTCTTGCGTAGCAGTCGGATGTGACGTACGTCTTTATGGTCACATATAGACTTGTTCTGCACTAGCAAGATCAACAAGCTGGTCAATTAAACAATGATTTGGATAACAGTAGGCTGCTACTACTATTTTTGAAACATCTAAGATCTTAACGCACGGACAAGTGTACTTAGTTCCTTATTGAGATGCCCACTCATATTTATTTGCATTCGTTGAATAAACATTAGTATTTAGTTAGGAATAATATGAATCGACCTTCGAACATTACAGATGTAGGTTTTGTGCCGGTTTAAACTCAAATTATATAATTTAGATTAGATGGATATTATAAAAATGTTTTTTAGAACTAAGATAAATTATACGGGTTTTGTAAGAGACAGAGTAGGATTGAACGTAAAGGTGTCTAACCACATCGGGCAGATAAAGATTCTAGATGTGATCGTCTTAATTTCAGTCTATTGATGTTCACTTACTGCTCCAACAGCTGAACGGATTTAGGTCAAATTTGTCGTTTAGATATTATTATGACGTAGCGTCCATTACAAGTAGAGTTATAAGAAGAGAATATATTACAAGTAGAGAAAAAATTGCAAGTACAGTTATACGAAAAACTTGTCTTGCTAGTAGATGGCGCTGTATGTCTCCTCATAGTTGTACCACTGTCGAAAGATAGGTAGGTATTCTCTCTTTATACTGTGGTTGAACAAAGATATAACTTTATTTTCTTTTTCACAGTGATCCAGTAATGCACTGATATGCCGATAGCAGCTGTAACACACGCGACGCCTCCTGCGTCACCCCCACTCATCGCTGCCACCTACGAGGATGTTTTAGCCACTGTAAGTTTAATCTTACGTATTGTGTAGGAGACCTTTGCCTAACCAGGGCAATGTTCTAGCCACCTGAACTACCCGAACCGTATCGAATCAAGTTGAAATTTTCCACCTTATTTATATCGTCATTTTAAGAGTATGACCAGAGCCATCTATCGAGCTAATGAACATTGCCCTGGTTAGGCAAAGGTCACAGGTTCAATCCCTGTCTCGAATCAAATTGTCTTTTTCCACTTTAATAAAAAATTATGAGAAATTTAGCAAATAATTGCTTTAAAAATTTATCAATATACTGAGTGGAGTCCATTGAATCAATGTTTAAAAATAGTTGTAACACTGTTCATTGGTATCGAGTTGTTCATTAGCTCGATAGATGGCTCTGGTCATACTCTTAAAATGACGATATAAATAAGGTGGAGAATTTCAACTTGATTCGATACGGTTTGGGTAGTTCAGGTGGCTAGAACATTGCCCTGGTTAGGCAAAGGTCACAGGTTCAATCCCTGTCTCGAATCAAATTGTCTATTTCCACTTTAATAAAAATTTATGAGAAAAAAAAAATGTATGTTGGAATTTTGTATTTTATATTGTTCTTCAAAAGTCTGTGACGGTATATGTCTATCTCTTAAGGAGAACTTACTATAACCATTTTAATATTTAAAAATAAACACCAATTATAAAGCGGTAATTTGAAGACTATTTACACAAATACGTTATTAATCCTTAACATTTTCAATACATTAGTTGGCTTCAGAATTTAACGAAGATTATTTGTCATTTACACCTTGCAAATTAAATGAATATCTTAGGAGATATAACAAAATCAAAATAATTCGCAAAGAAATTAATTTCGTGTAACCATAATTCAACAGGGACGTGCGGGCGTAGAGGAGAGCGAAGAAGTAATCAACTAATTTGGAAAATGTTCATACATTATTGTGAAATTAATAAACTAACCAACTAACTATCTTCACGCTGTATCCCTGACGGGGTAGTCAGAGAGGACAGATAAATAAGGAGAAAAAAATATATAAATGTATTTTCAGATAAATTAATAAACGACGGGATTAAATTGGTTCAAGGTATGTCACGGGTGAAGCCGGCGGGTCAGCTAGTTCATTATAAGTCTATAGTACGGGGTTTTTAAAAATAAACCTTAGAAGTTATTGTAGAGTCGGTATCGATATTATTACTCTCTGGTGATGCTTAAAGTGCTGCGAAAGTGTATGTTTATACACTTTCGATCATGCGGGGTAGGCTTGTTTGCTTCTTTAGTGGTATAAATCTTATTAATTAATAATAATTAAGGGAGGAATTTTTTGATATCTACACAGGGCTCCGACAGTCTTGTACATTGCGCCCGTCTCCTATAGGTACCTCTGTATTCTGTAATGCGCATATAATTTTTATTCGTTTACTTTTATTCATTACTAGCTGACACCCGCGGCTTTGCCCATGATATACTTAAACTGCGTAGCGCACATGTAATCCCGCCGGTTATTAATTTTACAATAATGTATTAAAATAAGCCTGATTTGTTGACATTTATGTTTACTGTTCCGCTGTCCTGGGTAGTATCGTTATTATACAGGTATAACCTATAACCTTCCTCGATAAATGGTCTATCTAAAACATTTTTTTTTTTCAATTGGAACTAGTAGCTGCTGAGATTAACGCGTTTAATCAAACTAACTCTTTGGCTTTAGTTAAGTATAGAGACATAATCTTAAAGCACACATCATGGTATCACAAAGGAATTCAGCCTCGCTTAAAAGATAATTATTGCGTTCCAGCTGTGATTTTATCGGTGCTACAAAACACCGCAGTTTTTGCGTCAAACTTTAGTATAAAAACGAGTATAGTAAAAACCACGTCAATTTTAATAAGCGCACATGTCAGTGACTTATCAAAAACAATTACCTACATATGTTTTTAGAACACTGTAGCGTACATTTTGTGTATAGTTTAACTAACACCCCCGATGGCATACTTCGAACTCCTGTCGCACCTATTTCATTCCGTCGCTTATAAATTCTACAATAATGCATAAAAAATTGCGCGATTTACATTTATTATCGATCGACATTTATGACTACTGCTCCGCTCTCCAGGGTAGTAATGTGATGATATATAGTCTATAGCCTTCCTCGATAAATGGGCTATCAAACACAATTTTTTTTATTGCGATCAGTACTGCCTCAGATTAGCGCGTTCAATCAAACAAACAAACTCTTCTGCTTATATTAGTATAGATTACGTTATTATCTTAATAAAACAAAAATCGGTTTGTTCGAACACTTGAAACTCAGGAATGGGTGGGATTTTTATAATTATTGCTTTATTGGATTTGTTTCTACCCCAAATAGAAGAATGAGTAAAAAAAAGAGGAAAAAAAAATCATACGTTCTCTATGGAATTGAATTTTAAGGCGGCGCAATGATCAACGGGGCCACTAGATTTTTAAAAATTTCATGCACTTTTCTGTGTTGTCAGTGAAATAAATAACACTGCTGTTACATATTATAAATACGTTTCTATTTTACGTGTCAAGGAAAAGGCGCTTTCGTCAGATATATTCATAAGCGTATTGTCTGTGTATTCATAAGTGTAGTTTAAAAAGTAATCGTAATTTAGAATATATTTTAAATAAACATACAATAATTACTGTAGGTAGGTACACAATATTTTAAACTTTCAGATGCCTCGTGGTTTCATCCGTGCAACACCCATTCCTGTAGGAATACCGGGATAAAATGTAGCCCAAGTAACTCCCTATAAAATCAGCTATCTTTATCAAGTTATCTCCATCCAGTTAAAACCGGTCCAGTTGTTACACAGTTTAGCCGGAATAAAAAGACAGACAGGGAAAAAAATGAAAACATGATTTTTTCATGTAAGTTGTACGATATTATACTGTCATATGTATTTAGTGAAAAGCTGCTAATTTGTTATTAATTGCAAACAGACACTTTAAATTTATTTATCTGTATAGAGTACGAGTACTAGCTGACCCTCATGACTTCGCCCGTGACCTGGCCCCGTGGGTTTTCGTGGGGACAGAGACTAGAAATAAACAGACATAGGTACAAGAAACTGTAGTTATCTCAGACATTCAATCAAATATAATCGAAGCGCTCGTGGCCCCGCGGTCTCAGTGTTCTGTAAACGATCACTGAGTTACGTAACTTTCACTATGGCTGGTCCTCGGATGGGTGACCACTTTGTGGCATTAACATTTGCGAGCGTTTCCGTGCTTCGGAAGGCACGTCAAGCCGTTGGACCCGGTTGCCAGTAAAATGGCAGTCGTTAAGCCTGGTTGAAAATTTCAACAGCTGGTAGCCACAACCTGCGTCTGTCTATTTCAACACGGCAATAGGCTCACCACCACGTGGGACAGGAATACTAATGGTGAAAAGCAGGCATTTAATATGCCTCTGCCACCCCTTCGGGGATAAGACGTGATGGATAAATAAATAAATAAATTCAAATATAATTATTTAGTTTAGAGAACGTTTATAATTAATTAATGTAAATTGTGCAAGAAATTCATTAATGAAATTTAAAACCTCTAATACCTAACAAATGTAATTATTATGATTAATACAGTTTAAATTACTCCAAAAATTATTCACACACTAATTTTATGAATACTTGAACTTAATTGTGACTATCCAGTAATTAAATAGAATATGCTGTTTTTCAAAAACGAAAGGCATTCGCTTTCATTCTTGGTACTTATTATAGTTTACACTTAAACCCTCGTTCAAGAAGTCAGTGTACATAGACTCTTACATAACTTTCTTACATTTGGTACACTATGGAAACATCGAGTTGCTCTTACTTCGACCAATAAAACCAAAGCAAAAGCTACAACATAGACTGCCTCGGTGGCGCTGCAGTAGTCTATGCAACTACCGCGCTGAGGTCCCAAGTTCGATTCCCAGGTCGGTGTAAATATTTGTGTGATCCACAAATGTTGATTTCGGAGTTTGGGCGTTTTCTATGTATAATAATATGTATGCATTTACAAATATATTAGTCTGTTTATCAGTTGTTTTGTTTTTGGGCTAGATGGCGCTGTGTAAAATGTGTGCCACATAATTTATTTATTTTTTATTTAATTTGACTGCATCTGTGGCGCGGTGGGAGTGTATCCGACTTTTACGTAAGAGGTCGTGGGTTCGATTCCCACCAAAGATAAAACTTTGTGTGATTAAACCCAGACACAGAATAAACCATCGTGTGGTTTATTCTGTGTCTGGGTGTTATTTACCTATAATATGTATATATTTAGAAATATATAAGTATGTTTATCAGTTATCTGGTTACCATAGTACAAGCTCTGCTTAGTTTGGAATCAGATGGCGTTGTGTGAGTTGTCCCAACGATATTTATTAATTTGTTAATTATGGCACCAACTGTCAAATATATCATCAATAAAAACCCTCCTATACTACTAATATTATAAACGTGTAAGTTTGTAATAATGTATGGATTAAGGTTTGTTACTCTTTCACGCTAAGTTACTGAATGGATTTCAATGTAACTTTACAATAATACAGCTTATACATCACAATAACACATAGGCCACTCTTATCCTGGGAGCAAGCTCCTGTGGAAACGGGAAAGGGAAAACTTCTCTACGCGGGCGAAGCCGCGGGCGTCAATTAGTAGTACCTCTGTGTAATTTATGTCTACAATATTATTTACAATTTCAACAGTGGGTCGCCACAGCCTGCGCCTGTCCATTTCAACACGGCAATGGACTCACCACGTGTTACGTGGGACAAAAATGTGGGCATGCGGTGAAATGTGGGCGTTTATTAAGCCTCTGCCTACCCCTTCGGGGATAAAGGCGTGACAATATGTATGTATGTATGTAATATTATTTACTTATAAACTTATGCTTTAAGAGGATCATGTTAGAAAGGTATCTATATTGTTTTATTAAGTTTTTATTCGATTTCTGCAAAAGCAAATGGATTTTTTTTTAAATATAAATATTGTGGGACACTTTTCACACAGCGCCATCTAGCCCAAAGTAATATTAGCTTGTGTTATGGGATCTAGATAACTGATAAACATACTTATATATTTCTAAATACATACATATTATACATAGGAAACACCCAAACTCCGAAACACACATTTGTGGATCACACAAATACCCGGAAATCGAACCCGGGACCTCTTGCGTAGCATTCGGATACACTCCCAGCGCGCCACAGAGGCAGTCAAAGGATATGATATAATTCAACATGATTTAATTATAAATATTGTAATACATTCGCAATATCTAGAAGTAGAGCGAATTGTAGATAGGATACAAACGCAACAACACAGGCCTTTTAAGTAATCTGGCCAGGCCAACAAAAATATTACCACGAAAACCAAATCCGCAACTCTTGACGTAACGCTACCACTTTTGAGTGACCTCTGTATACCACATTATAGTTTGTTAAAGGGTGTCTCATGAGCATGGTTATAGAAAATATTACCAGTACCTAAGTATTTTTGTTCAAAGTGGTTACAAAATAAGAAAGAACGTGTGTGATTGTAAACTCATCTAAACTTATAAAAATGTTTATTTAGATGAAAACTTTGACAATTTTAGATGAATTTTGCAATCACACTTTGAAAAATCCAGTCCGAGACAACCAGGACTTTTTTGGTTTTGTTAATTAGTGTCTAGCACATAAGACCTTTTAGCCTTTTTGCTACAACCTCACTAAAAAGGTAACGGGTTCAACATTTTCTAACATCTAAAATTGACACATTTTATTTAATTGAAATTTTCGTGCTTCGGAAGGCACGTTAAGTCGTTGGTCCCGGTTGCCAGTAAAATCGCAATTGTTAAGCCTGGTTGAAGGCCTTAACAACTGCTTGCTGCTTGCGGCTTGAAAAAATTCAACAGCTGGCAGCCACAACTTGCGTCTGTCTATTTCAACACGGTTATGGGCTCAACACCCGTTACGTGGGACAAAAATGCAAACGGTGAAATGTGGACGTATAGTATGACAGTGACAATATGACAATGACAATATATGCACACTCTGAGAAATAGTTATTTAATAATTTCTTAGATTGAATCTGTGTACTAAATACCAAAAAATACATACTCTAGAAATTTTGTAACTTCATTTGAATGTAATACTTGACATAGAATGTAAATAAGTAAATAAAACGTTCAATAACGAAGCTAAATCGATTCGTGACGCCAAATCAATTTTCATATGCAACGAAATTAATAAAGCCTTTATAAAAATAGTACATAGAATCACACAATTTACACACCATTCACGCACAGATCACGGAGTGTACACTAGACATATCGATTGGCTATGCTAATTCCTCATCGCCTTGACATGCGATCCAGAGATAACTAAAACGCTACCGTACTCGACAAATAGTAGTGACAACGTATCCACTAACGTAGCGAACGGATTGCCCCACTGTGTGAATGGAAAATGTCCATAATAAAGCAAACGGACGTATTACAATCCACCTGCATACAATGGCTTAGCCGTTAGTTCTGTTCCCAGCTTCCGACGCGCGGCCTTCTCGCTGACGTACAATTGCGAATATCACGAAACTATACAAAATATATAAAAAAAAAACTTGTATTTGTCGTATATAAGTGTTAATTGTGAACCGTGTGAGTTACGTATAATGTGAAGTGATATAAACATATTGAAAAGTGATAACCCTTAAAATAAAAATATGATTTTATAAATTAATTATTTTTAGTGTCTTAAAAATATATCGATGTTATAAATAGAAGCACGTAAAAATATATCGACGTTTTGTTATATAGTGAATCAGTGGTGCGTTTAACGGTATTGTTTAAAGAGGACCTTGAGTTTTTTTTTATTGAGAGCGATCTAATTAAATTAATGTGTTCGATCGTTTGGTGCGATTTTCTCACGAATGCTGTAGCGTTCTCATAGATTGGTCACGACATAGGTTACTCACGGACATGGTTTTTTAGCCATTGGTCAGATCTGCAGTGGATATAAAATATTAGTATACTCCTACTTGTAAATTAACTGCAAGGATAAAATCAAGGCTCATACGTATTAAAATAGTATAAACATAGAGAAAATGTGCATTAAGTACTCGTAAGATGTTTATCTTATGAGTACTTAATGCACATTGTTGTTTTATCTATACTTAAAGGTCATATAAAAAGTCTTGAAATAATGTAAAAAAAAAATCTTGAAATAATGAAAGAGCAGGTGTAAATAGATATTTATAATAAATAACCGAAAATCTCCACGACTCTGTTAGTGAATAATTCAACGTAAAAGAATTAATAGATCTGAATAATGAGAGTGTGTTTGCACTACTTCGCTTGGATGACTTTTAGCCGAAAATTATTAAGACCCTGGAGACAGCTGTCGGTTTTCTAGGCTACTTATTTTTATGAAAATTATGCTTGAAGTGGGGAAAATCTATATGGACGCGCGAGCAAAGTTGCGACGTAATCTGGCACAGATATAAATAATTAAATCTGGCTGAGTAACGGAATACTAAGCCCAATATCAACTCAGCCGTATGGTTAATTTTCATATTAATAGTTAGGTAGGTACTTAAAATTTTAAGGTAAGGTGAGCATAATACCGCGTATTGTATTTTAATTTTTCATACTATTATACTGAGGTCGCGGTACACAGTTCAGGTATACAGCCCACTTGATGAGAAATGTTTACTGTATATTATGCCTATGGACTATGGACATTTGCAACACCAGAGGTGCGGCACTTCTTCTACCGACCCTGTAAGAACCTTCTAAAACCTCTTTTACTGAAAATATGTATAGTCCGAGACTACCAGGACTTTAATTGGTCTTGATAATAAGTGTCTAGCACATAAGACCGTTTAGCCTTTTTGCTACCACCTCACTAAAAAGGCAACGGGTTCAAAAAGGCGTATAGCATGCCTCTGCCTACCCCTTCGGGGGTAAAGCCGTGACAATATGTATGTACTGAAAATACGTCATATCATCTCGCTATGGTTTTTAGATTTTAAACTTTGTCACACCAATCAAACAGGTCCCATACTAGCGTATCATAACAAAATAAATAACCGAAGTTATTTTAAATGGACTATCATCGTACAACATGATATAGTAACCATTTACAACGTGTGTAGTACTAGTAGCGTAAGTGCTATTACTTATTCTGTGGTAGTAGGTAAATTACGTAACTCCATTCACGTACATTAGGCTCAGTAGCGACAATTTAAGAATAGCTAGTTTACCTTGCGCCGTGGGAGCGACATTTTATGTAAATTCCAACCAGTTAACTACCGCATTTCTACAGATAGACAATTTAAGTAAATTGGGTAGATGAAAGGTCGATCTGTAGATTTGTAACTTTTAGTTGTCTCGGATTGCAGAAATTTTAGAAATTTGCACCGGGTGTCGGGTTTGATACGTGACCTCCAAAAGTGACGCTGTATTGACAAAAATGCATGCTTGTTTACACTAAATAATTTGAACACAATTTGACACAGTTAAAGTTTAAATATGGAAAGAAACGCATAACGCTATTTTTTTTAACTTATAATTAAATGAATTATGGTCAATATTCAACCAATGTGTGACCTCCAGTATTTGATTAATTCCTCGACGGGCATTTTCCTAATATCTAAAACTGTCACTGATTTCCAAATAAACAAAATCTATTAAAATGTTTCCGAGATAATAGAATAAGATCTTTACAACCAATAGGTATAAAGCGCGAGTTGGATTAGTACCTACATTGAAGGTACCGTACGAACTTGTAGATTTAAATGGCACGTCTATCATATATTGCCCGCTTGGAAAATATATATTTTTTTAATAGAAACAACTCTTCAAGTTCCCACATTTTTTGTTTTTTAATTTACAATAGAACTTCTACTCGAAATTGTTCGCTTATAATTCATAAAAGATGAAAACTATCTACTCGTATTATAGATACCTATATCACTTATTGATTGTGCGCTGAATAAGGAATTTTAGTTTTATCCCCTTGAGATCAAGCTTCTTGTAAAATTTTCATGTTTCTAATATGGAGAAGTACATATCCTATAGATTTTGATTTATTTAAATAATATAATAATATTTACATCACGCCTTATTCCCGAAGGGGTGGCAGAGGCATATTATATGCCCACTTTTCACCGTGTGGATTCCTGTCCCACGTAATAGGTGGTGAGCCCATTGCCGTGTTGAAATAGACAGACGCAGGTTGTGGCTACCTGCTGTTGAATTTTTTTAAGCCGCCCATACGGCCTTTAACCAGGCTTAACGACTGCCATTTTACTGGCAACCGGGACCAACGGCTTAACGTGCCTTCCGAAGCACGGAAACGCTCGCAAATGTAAATGCCACATAGTGGTCACCCATCCGAGGACCAGCCATAGGGAAAGTTGCGTAACTCAGGGATCGTTTACAGAACACTGAGACCGCGGGGCCACGAGCGCTTCTCTGATTTATTTACAAGTATCAAAATATAAGAAATCTGCCACTTCTTATTTTACACTTCTTATTTTATAATTCACAGTCATACTTTTACTCGCATTAATTTGGAAGATCGAGTGGCTAGAACATTGCCCTGGTTAGGCAAAGTTTCAATCCCCGTCCCGAATTGTCTTTTTTCACTTTATTAAAAATTTATGAGAAATTTTGCATAATATTTGAACAACATAAAAAAATTATCCTTACATTTAGAGGTCAAGAACCCTTGTAAATGTCAATAAAAATACACACAAGTTAACTTTCATCTTTTTTCGCTTGACGAACTATGATATCTACTCATTACCACTGTTACATATTAGATATGGCAGGCACATTCTTGAACCTCCTATTATATAAATATCTTACATGATATTGAATGACATTATTTTTTTAAAACTGCCATTCGAAAACGTCAGAAAGTAGATTTGCGTTAGGACATACAATACTCTACTATGACGATAAATATTGAATAGCACTAGAGGTGGAAAGTACTACCCGCTTGAAAGCTGGTAATACCCGCTCCATCTCAGTTTTATCATAAGCTTATGGGGAAATTTGGCAAAAAAAATCGTATGTAAAAATTTCAAAAGTGTGATATTAATCTGATTCGCGTCATGACATAGTTTAAAATGAAGCCCGAGCTCTAAATGAGTAATTTTTAACACAGCCAGAATATAGCGCTGATATTAAGGTGTATTAAGGGTGAACTATGCTGAAAGCGGGGCAAAATATTACATAAATACTTGCATGACCGTAGAGGTGGTTTCACAAATAGGAAAAGGACATAACGGATCCGGAAAATTCAACCGTTGTCAACCTTAAAACAGTATCAATATTACGATCAATGCGTCAATTGCTATATCTATATCCTTTTCCTTCTCATATCCTGGTACTATATTTTAATACCACTGAGGTGGCAAACTTATGTTTTTAGTCAAATCAAGCAATCAAATCAAAGCAAATCAAATCTACACTTACAACTTTATCTCTTCATTTTATTGAAATATATACATGACTATTAATTAAGCATTCTTCCTCGAAGGGGTAAACCGTATTTTGCGCCCATACGCACCATGTAGTTGGTCCGACAAATATTGGAAAGAATTAGATATGTTTTGGTTATGGTTTCATGATGGTCAAGCTGCCCGTAATGTCTAAAATTTCTTATTTAAGTTACTTATATCAATTTAGACAGTCAATAAATTTGACAATACCTCCATAGAAATTATAATTTACATTATATACAAATCATTCGTAGATACTTTTGGAGTTGTAAGATTCCTTCGTCAACAAGGAAGTTATCTCACAATCTTTAAATGTGTCAAAAGGTCTTCATAAATAATAGTTAAGAACAATTTCGATTACGCCATCTTTCAAGTATATGTTGTCTGTATAAAAAACATAGTGTTTACATACACGTGCCAACACATTGTATTCAATAAACGAGCGCTACTGTGAACTATGGACACGTGTATCCACGTGACAGTTTAGGTTATTAAAATATCTGCCGCTTCATACTGTATCGTCAGTGTAAAATTATTTCTTGAGATTTGAAATACTTATAGACACTTTAGACATATGAATGCTTTTAGAGACGTTGCTGCCATTAACACAATCATAATCACATTGTACCTATAATGATCTGTTCCGTGGTGCACTTCTATAGGATGAATGTACACTTGAGTTACCTTCCTGTCTTCTGCTTTGCAAAGGAGGCAAGTCGAGTAACTTCTTTTCCAATACCCTGATCATATCTCCTAATTAATTCCAATGCGGGTTCAAAGACGGTCTAACTTCTCCTGGG
This sequence comes from Thumatha senex, assembly GCA_948477245.1. Taxonomy (NCBI): domain Eukaryota; kingdom Metazoa; phylum Arthropoda; class Insecta; order Lepidoptera; family Erebidae; genus Thumatha; species Thumatha senex. The sequence continues at coordinate 15,767,744 of OX419735.1, forward strand.
ACTTCATTGAGTTCTAGCTTGGTGCGACATTTCTGATTTCGGTCATTGCTGTAGATGCTGGTTTACAGGAATAATGCAAATGTGGGGGGGGGGGGGGGGCTTAGTCTCATTATTAAACTAATAAGTAAACTTTTAATATAGTAAATACAACCGTCCAACATCAACAATTGAGGCGTGATCAAGGTCATGTCGGAGGATTCTTTGTGACAAAGGAACAACTCAACTCGTTTCTTTACAAGATTGTAGATAAGCTACTAACTTAGCATAAAGAAAAAAAAAGCTACCGACCCACTACTCACTACCCACTAGTTAGGGCTTTAGTAGGTATTTTAATTGATTTTCAAAATTATTTCAGATGGATTTTTTTTACTTAGTTGACATAACAGAGATAGTTTATACCTCATTTCAGATTTATTGAAAGGATCTAGTTTAGTTTCACGTATCCAGTTGAGATTTCGAATGTTATTTGAAAACACACACACAAAACACCCGATGGCATAACTGACTGGCTTGTTGGTCTAGTGGTTAGAGAACTGAATTAAAATCTGGGATCTTATTTGGCTGCTGGGAGCTGATATTTGGCTTTTTAATTTTCGGCATAGTTGGCAGCGACTGCCGTCTGACTGCCTAACCCCGCGGCGTAAGGACTCGTGTTTTCGTGCCGTTGCGCGTCCGTTGTTCAGCAGGTGCACCGCTTGCAGGTGAGATTGCTTGGATCCCGGAGATCCGAGACTACCAGGACTTTAATTGTTCGTGCTAATTAGTGTCTAGCACATAAGACCTTTTAGCCTTTTTGTTACCACCTCACTAAAAAGACAACGGGTTCAAATTTTTTTCCTAAATTTGGAAAAAAAATTGAACCCGTCCCGTCTTTGAACATCTAAAATAGACACGTTTTATTTTTTATTAAATTTATTCCGCCTTAAAGGGCGTTCTAAAGAACCACCCCAGTTCCGTGCTTCGGAAGGCACGTTAAGTCGTTGGTCCGGGTTGCCTATAAAATGGCAGTCGTTAAGCCAAGTTGAAGGCCTTATGGGCGGCTTAATAAATTTCAACAGCAGGTCGCCACAGCCTGCGCCTGTCCATTTCAACACTGCAATGTTGTTCACCACCTGTTACGTGAGACAAAAATGCATACGGTGAAATGTGGGCGTTTAATATGCCTCTGCCTACCCCTGAGGGGATAAAGGCGTGGCAATATGTATGTACGTATGTATGTAGAGTATTTAACAATGGATACATTTTTGAAGCAATTAATATTGTAAATTTCTCATAAACTTTTAATAAAGTTTGAAGACAATTTGATAGAGACGGGGATTGAACCCGTGACCTTTGCAATGTTCTAGCCACTGAACTATCCGAAATGCATCGAAACAAGTTGAAATTCTTTACTATGTTTTAATCGTCATTTAAGAGTATGACCAGAGCCATCTATCGAGCTACTCAAAAACAACACACGTCACAACACCGAAAAAACAACGTACAAACAATGTCTCGAATCAAATTGTCTTTTTTTCACTTTATTAAATATTTATGAGTAATTATCTGTCTAATTAATTTAGAAGAGTAAAATAATATAGACACTTACTAACCGTCTTAATTAAAAAAGTACTAGAAACTAGAAATCTTGATTCGACTGACATTGCGGCATTATTATTTAAAAATAAAAAATAAGTAAATAAGGAAAGTTTTGATTAAAACGTGTTGTACACTTTTCTAATTATAAGTATGTCGTGTACGAAGTCATTACCCTCCTTTTTACTAGCCATGGGCAAATAAAAACATGTGTAAATGATGACACTGATGTTCTCAACGATTGCTGCAAAATGTCGGCTCAATTAACGTTATAAATGATCTAATACACCTTTCACATGCGATTTAAAATACCAAAGTATTGTAGCACGCGTCTGGTAAGTTATGCTCGTAACTAGCGTAATAAAACTGAGTACACTTTACTAGCTGCTTAGCTATGCTGCCTGGCTTGACCTGGCGTGTCATACCATTCCCGTTTCACCACACGTCTCTTGCCCATCCCACACCCCTTAATCGGTTTTCAAATATTTCCATTGATATAGGCTAGAATTAAATTTATTTTAATTGTAGAGTTTTAATTGATATAAAATGGCGCGTGTCGCATACTTTGTGACTTATTATATGTAAAATATTACTTAATTCTCCAACTCGTTTCCCCCACTTAGGGATTTAAGTACTGAATTTCTAAATGGATCTATACGTCACAAAAGAAAACTGTCGTCCAATTTCACGTTCCTATTATCAGTACTTTTTGCTGGGTGTTGTGTGATTAGTTAACAATTTTCGTTATATAATTATATAGATTATACAAAGCTGAAGCGCTCGTGGCCCCGCGGTCTTAGTGTTCTGTAAACGATAACTGAGTTATGCAACTTGCACTATGGCTGGTCCTCAGATGGGTGACAACTTTGTGCCATTTACATTTGCGAGCGTTTCCGTGCTTCGGAGGACACGTTAGTCCGTTTTCCCGGTTGCCAGTAACATGGCAGTCGTTAAGTCAAGTTGAAGGCTTTATGGGCGGCCTGATAAATTTTAACAGCAGGTTGCCACAACATGCGTCTGTCTATTTCAACACGGCAATGGGCTTACCACCTATTACGTGGGACAGGAATACGCGTGGTGAAAAGTGGGCATACAATATGTATGCCGCTTCCAATGCAAAAGATAATGCGTGATAGATAAAATATAATAAATATTCAAAGCTGACAGTATCTCCATTATGCAAATGATTGAACTGTGATCTGGTATACTACATCTTAACTCCGTCATCTGGTACATACAAGAGTAAAAAATAGAACTTTAGAATCAAATCTTTCTCTTTTTATTTACCCTATTCAAAATCAAACAAAGATTTGCTTACTGAGACGTGAACTCAATGACTCAAAATATGTTATCCAACACTTAAAATTAAATATTGACTGTTTGTAATGTAACCGTATTAGGTAGTGCCGGTGCACTCACCTTGCAGTCAGGATCGCCTTGCGGTGACTCAGTGTGCGTGAAACTCGATACTTTATGGTCACCCAAGCGCCACTAGTGGATATTAACGTAGCCACAATTATGCTCTTAATGTATATTTTCCATTCATAACTTTCTAGAGTTATTTTTATAAATTAGTTTTGTGTAATAATGAATAAATTTTAAAAAATGAGCAGTTGTGGAATGCGGCTTCATTGACATAGTTTAATTATCTTACTTTTATGTTCGAAGTTCGTTTCTACCTTCTGAACTCCTTCAAACTGTTGCGTGATAAATTTGTGTTTGATTTTGTTTCCAGACTATTTATATCTTCTATTTGAATAAAATATTTCAGATACTGCGTAATTAAACATGATTTCGTTATGTAGGCATTGCAAACTAGTAACATCGTCTACTAAATGCTAATTAGACATTACTAAACAAGATACACATCACTGCAGTATTTTATATTAAACATTCATTTCTGACCCCCTTCGTATCTGCTTGTGTTAGTTTATTATAACTAGCGACCCGCTTTCTCTTCACCCCGGTACAATCTTTGCTTCATCTACTACGGATACCTTATTGAATCTGGAACTAGATGTGATTTACTTACAATAAGTGTATAGATTTAAATAAATTATAGGAAATGTATGTTTGTAAAAATTGATTTAACATTTTTTTACTAAATTCACGCGAATTTACACAAGGTACTAACTTATAAAAAAAATTGTCGGATCCATACACAAGTCAATAGGAAATTTTGCAGGGAATAGGTAACTTAACTTACTTTTATTATACCAAAAAAGAAATAAGGTTCCGTTATATGACGTATAATTGCCCGCCTACGAAGTCACGAGCATCAACAAATAAAAAAATATGGGACATTTTTACACAGCGCTGTAAGGCCCAAATTAAGATATTATAAGTTGGTGCTATAGGATTTAAACAACTGATAAACATACATATAAGTATTATTCTAAATACGTAAAAAGGTCGTGTTAATTCTCAAGAGTAATTAACGCCAAAATAAGTAACGAACTTGTAATTTAAGCGAATACGTAAATAGATTCGAAGTGAAAATTGTTTAAATAACAAAGGATCACCTATTATAATTGTCACGGGAATTAACTTTAGGGTGAATGGCATTTCGTGGATTATTGTTTCTTGGTCCGGAAAGGATTTGTGGCTTAAACTGATCCTCACCTTACAACTCGCTTAACCCTTTGTTTCACTAATTAGATTTAAGGGTGATCGTGCCCGTTAATGCCCGCCCTATGGGGATTGAAATTTGGTACACAGAGGTTCCATTGTCAACTAAAACAGCTCACAGCAATCCACTGTATGTCGAACGTAGGCTTCTCCTAATTCACGCCACAGCCATGGGGTGAATTGGGAGATTTTTCTAGGCCATTGGTCTATCTGGCGGGAGGACACAGATATCTGACACAGTGTCTGAGTTTATCCCTCAAAGATTCTTCAACATGTCGTTGCTAAACTTGAGGCTATGCATAGCAATATTAATTACTTACTAACTATCTTCACGCTGTATCCCTGACGGGGTTGTCAGAAAGAACAGATCGCCAGGCTTTGCGATTCAGGCATACATCTTTCTCTTCCTGCAGATTTATTAATCGTTGTATAATGTATAATACGCACGCCTGGGTATCCGAGTACTTTTGAACTTTCCGTTTTTGAGCAATCTGCTCACCTGGTCCTCATTATATGTAAGTCTCGGTCTACCCTGACTCCTTCGACCCTCTACTTTCGCACAATATAATATTTCGTCAATCCTTCCTCACTCATTCCATGGACGTGTCCAAACCAACGGAGCATGCCCTTTTCCAGCTTAACGCTGACACTTTCATTTAAGCCAAGTTATGTATTCGATATATACTCGTAGTCATAATAAAAATTGAATAACATGATGAAAATTGAATATAAAAAACCTTTTTAGAGTTTTATCAAACTACGCAATAAGTGTGCACCGATGCATAATTATGCACGCCTCATTGAGTTGCGTATAAACAGAGCCTAATTAACATAGGGTCATGTAACTACGATCTATTAATATCGTTGCGTTTGTATATACCTTATGTCACCACGACATAACTGTTTATTTTTAAATTAATACTGTAAGTAGCCATTGTAATTTTGAGAAACATACGCAATCGTATTATTTTATGTTAAACTAGCTTATGCCTGCGGCTTCACTCGTGACTAACTCGGAACCCTCACTTTCATATCACGTCTACTTCACAATAACTCAAGTCATTCCATATATAGCGACGTGTTAGTCACAGTTACCTTTTATACAAGGTGTTCTCGGGGCACTAAACAAGAGAGACAAATATTTGACGAAATGCATTACAAAAAAATAGAAAATCTAATTTTACAAAAAAAAATTGTTCTAACCCACATTATCTTGCAAAAATCGTCATAATCTGAACCCATCAATTTTTGTTTCATTTTCTTATAAACTTTTTTTTAATAAATCTGCTTGATTGCATATTGTGTTTTAATTGAAAATACCTACGTCATGTTTATTTAGATTGTTTGTTGAATTTCGTTTATATATAGTTCGTTCGTAGTATATAGTTATATAGTCTCCATAATGCATGTTAGAAGTCAAGTAGTGAAGTCGCTAAGATGCGAGATGGGTGTTGTCGTCTTGCTTTCTTTGATATTATATAGGATAAAACCATTATAATACATTGTTTAGTACTGTATACTGACCACTGGTTTTATTGTAAAACTATTGCCTCGCTTGTAAACACAGCACCCTATAAGCAAGTCACACAAACTTATTCAAATTGCACCGAAAACTAAAAGATAAACAAATGGTATATTTGACACGAATGCATCGTCCATGTAGCACAACGAGTGAACGGCCTTGCTCACCTGTAGGGTCAGGCATTCGGTCAATGGGCCAGATCGCTCTCTGTACAACACTCTCGGTTTCAAACCCACTTATATATGTTTAAACAAGTGTTGCATAATAACTTGACCAAAAGCAGGATGTCAATTTTATTGTAAAACAAGATAAGAAGATTTGACTAACCTAATAAAACAAAAGTTTCGAATCGGTCAAGTATGTTTATTGACTGTTTCTACTGTTAATTGATGGGACTCTTGCTAAACATCTTGAATAAACGTCTCTACTTATCGGGAGCAGATGGGTTGGTTGCCCATACGTCGACGTCGCAGTTGGCGTGCGGTGACTATGGTCTATTCACTTTTAAATTCCCTTTATGCTCCACCTTTTTTAACTTCAAATTTTCAACTACTCTGTTCTAATCATAACAAACACTTACGCTCTTCTAACAATCTGCTCCTTCTCTGTCCCACTCACAACTCTAGTTTTGTACACTCTTCTTTCGTTGTGCAATCAATTCTTTACTGGCATGCACTCCCTCTTGATGTCAGGTTGTCTACTAGTCGGGAATCCTTTAAGGAGAAGGTACGGCTGCTTTATAGTGAACCATAGCCAAAACAATAATGTTTTCTTTTTCGTCACTATGTCCATTTTTGTGTATGTATGTATTTATTATATTTATATATTTATGTATGTGTATATATATGTATGTGTATATATATGTATGTATGTATGTCTGTGTATATGTATGTATGTATTTATATATTTGTGTAAATCGTGTTTATGTATATCATATAGTATGCTGTACAATTTCTCATATCCCTGAGCACCTACCTAATATCATCTCTGCATCACCCTAAGGTTGACTGGTAGAAAATGCCTAAGGCATTAAGTCCGCCTTGTACTTTGTGCTAAAGTTAAAATCAATTTAGACAAAACTTGTATAATGTCTTTTAAGCAAAGGACTAAAGATATACACCTTAACATTCAGTATGCAAATATAAATATAAAGAAAATGAATGCTACAAAATTTTTAGGGCTATGGTTAGATCAAAGTATGACCTGGCGACAACATACTGATCATATAATAAATAAGCTGAGTCAGTATCACTATGCTCTGCACAATTTAAGTAAAATAACTGACCGGGATACAGTTCTCACAGCGTATCATGCATATGTGTCGGCTACTCTGAGATATGGAGTTATATTTTGGGGAAATGCCACGGAGTGGGAATTGATTTTTAGGTCTCAAAAAAGTGTATAAGGGCAGTATGTCAAATTCAATCAACTGAGAGCTGTAAACCACATTTTATATCTTTGAAAATACTGACACTTCCTTGTCTCTATATCTATGAGGTAGCGGTATTTATATTTTAACATCCAAATTATTTTGAATATTAAAAAATAGTCGCCTAAAACATTTAATACACATAGAATCTCACACAACCACACTTTATTCTAAGAGTTTGTTAGGGATGGCTCCTAAAATTTATAATAAGTTACCGAAAGATATGAAAGCAGTGGACACTCTGTTTCTGTTTAAAAAATCGCTAATGCGTCTCTTGATAAGGAAGTCATACTACTCAGTAAATGAATTTTTAACAGACTCGGAATTATAAAAAGCGAAAATGGTGAGAAATGAATCTAATTTATATGCTATAGTTGACTCTGCTGGGATCCTTAGATTTTAACACACGCTATGTTTTAATTTGTTAAAAATGGTGTACATATAATAACTGACAAATATTTATTTTAATTTAGATAATGATTTTAATTTTAATTTTCTATGTTAATTTTGGATTGTTATTTTGATTTTAATATTAATTCTAATAGATTGTATTTGTATATTTTGTACGCCGTCCTAGGCAAAACATAGAGGCACAAAACTATATTTTATTTTCCAGCATGTATTTCCTATGTTTACAAAATGAAATAAATTTGAATTTGAATTTGAAGAATACATATTGTGCGAAAGTAGAGGGTAGAAGGAGTCAGGGTAGGCCGAGACTTACATATAAAAACCACGTGAGCAGATTGCTCAACAACGAAGAAGTCAAAAGTACTCGGATACCCAGACGTGCGTGTATGAAGCGATTGATGAATCTTGAAGAAGCGAAAGAAGTATGCATGGATGGCGAAGCCTGGCGATCTGTCCTCTCTGACTACCCCGTCAGGAATACAGCGTGAAGATAGTTTAGTTTTTTATATTATTAAGAGGTACTTGTAGGGGTGATAAGTTTGTGAGGTTGTATCTGTGAATCTTCTGAACTGATTGTAAAAAATCCTTTCACTGATTGTAAAAAATCCTTTCACTGATTAAAAGTTATATTATATCTGAGCGCTGTAGACTACTTTATTACTCGGAAATAAGTTACTGTGGGAAACTGTTACTTAAAAACTTCAAAACGCGTGGAACCGTTTGCACTAGCTAGTAGTATATAGATACTCTTCTTCAAACTATCAGTAGAGATCATCAATAACCTACCTATGATACGACAATGTCGACATAGTACTACATATACTATGTCGTATTGCCGACGCCTAAATCTCATGGACTTTGCTTCTTCACTTTCTTAGTCAAGAATGTCTGACCTACAAATAAATCACCGTGTATTTCAACTTCAACACTAACAAAGTTATTTTGAAGGGTGAGGTGATTTCCGTAGGGTCCACACGAAGTAATTATAATTACTATGCACTGTACTAATATTATGTTAATAAGTACAAAATGAAGGTGTAGTCCAATTTTAACCTTTAATATAATTGCACGTTTGATCACAATTTACAAATTTAACATGTTCCGGTTGTGAAAGGGTCGCATTAATGACTGGGTGTAATTGTGTATGAAATACGGTAATGGGCAGCTTGTTTACAATTTTGTACCGATATTTCGAAAATGAGGTGTGATATTGTTTAAACGAAGTATTTTTTTATTATGTTTTTAAACAGAAAGGTCAAAAGTGCTCGGATACCCCGACGTGCATGTATGAGGCGTTTAATGCATCTGCAGGAAGCGAAAGAAGTATGCGTGGATCGCGAAGCCTGACGATTTGTCCTCTCTGACAGGGTCAGGGATACAGCGTGAATATAGTTAGTTAGTTATATTTTAAATGAGTGTGTCAATTTTCCTACGATCGAAGAAGACACACGGAAATCCTCGTGAAATTGAAATATCATAAAGTTATCACCCATCCGAGGGCCAGCAATAGCCAAGGTTGCGTAACGCAATGATCATATAAGAACACTTTTCTTCTTCATCTCAGTGTATTCCCAGTTACTTCCAACCATTACCTAGATTTGGAGTCTAAGTTCCACTTTTATTTAACTATTTATTTTATTACTATAAGAGCAGTTGTTGTTAGGTTTTGATTATCAGCATTGTTGTAACTGCCGTCTGACCTTTATCAAAGTATGAGAGAAATTTTATAGCTGTAAAAAAAATATCATAAAGAAGTTTTACTTCTTACCTGTGTACTCTGGTACACACACATTTTTTTTATAAGTGACTATTTGCTTGACTCTAGGTAGTTCGAGGTGGTTAAAATTAGTAGGGTATACATATTATGGGGTTACCGCAAATGATTGCAACCTCGCTACTACGTACCTCTTAGAAGTAAAAAAGTAGGATATTTTGAGAAAAGAGTTTTTTTCATATATATTAGTACCTCCCACAGGATATAACATCATCTCAATAATCATACTTATACATATATAAAAAATCAAATCAAAATGATCTAACTTCAGTAAAAACTTAAATGATTGATAGTGTTATAATTTTTCTTCGTACATTTTTTACATCTGCTACAATTAAATGGATGAACAAGTAACAGCAACATTAAGTCGGTAGTGTTTCATAACAACGATTAATTATAGTAGCGGTTATGCTGAAGATCATTAAAACAAAAAATATCATTAGGAGTGATAGATAATAATACTATAACATGACATAACACATTGTCATTTATTTCGAAGGGGTAGGCAGAGGCATACTATACGCCCACATTTCACCGTTTGCATTTTTGTCCCACGTAACACGTGGTGAGGCCATTGCCGTGTCATAATACTATAAATATGACAGAATAAATGAAATAGTAGGTACCTATCTGATTTCTAGTTAAAATTTTGGTGTATATTATGATTACTATAAACTTATTAGTAAATAAAAATATAATATATTAGGATTAGGTACTATCTTTTTATTCGATTGCCTCGGTGGCGCAGTGACTGAGGTCCAGGATTCGATGCCCGGGTCGGAAAAAACGTTTGTGTGATCTACAAATGTTTGTTTCGGGGTTTGCAGTTTTCTTATGTTTAATATGTGTGTATTTAGAAAAATATAACACAAGCTTATATTAGCTTACTTTAGGATAGACGGCACGACGGCGGTGTGTAAAAAAAACCCCACAATTTATATGTTAAACAACTTCGTGTTAGTTACACCGTTTATAATGAAGAAAGTGTGAACCGATTTTTATTACGAATTCCTTGAATTTGTCTCTACCCTGAATAGCAAAATACCCTGAACAACTTAAAAGAACAGTAAAAAAATACTCATAAATCCCTAAAAATTATTTATATGAAAATAAATTGTACAAGGTGTATGAAGTTCGCAAAAATTCACCCGTGGGGTATAAAATACCTCTGCCACCCCTTCGGGGATAAAGACGTGTATAAAGTTCGCGGGGACCACTATCTTAATATATATAAATTACGTGTCACGTTGTTTGTCCGCAAAGTACTCCTAAACTACTTAACAGATTTTAAAAAAAATTGCACACCGTGTGCAGTTTGATCCAACTTGAAAGATAAGCTATATATCATCATGCTACTACCCTGGAGAGCGGAGCAGTAGTCATAAATGTCGACATATCGGGCAAATTTTAATGCATTTTTGTAGAATTTATAAGCGACGAGATTAAATAGGTGCGACGGGAGTTCCAACTATGCCAGAGGCGAAGCCGTGCAGGTCATCTAGTTAAATATAAAAACTAGAAAATAACTAAACTAGATAGTTTAGTTAGTTTGTATAAAGTGTCAGGAATACAACGTGAAGATTCAGGCTGTATTCCTGTCATTTTATACAAACACTTGCAAAGACCCTGTAAATTTTAAAGGAACCATTTTAAAGGATCCTGCGGTTCCTGGCTTAGTCTATTTTCATTTTCGTAGTAGCTGACATGACTCTTCGTTACTACAAGTCAAAAAATTGGAACTAACAAAAGTAAAAGAACTTATCAAAACTTGTCTTTACAAAATTTACAAAGACTGATGTATGTGTAATGTACTTAAAATAACCCTTAAGGCGTATCGCACGTACCTATATGTTAGATTCTAATCTATTTAGACATGAAAATACACCGCAGCTTATTTTTTAAATCCGCGTAGATATAATCTAAGAACGCAAAACGAGTAAAGCACGCACTTACAACTTAAACAATTTCGACAATCTCTTTTTCATGTTTTGAAATTTTAATGGTATGGTGAAATGTTTGATTAAAATTTTGATTGATTACATATTTACTATTACATTAATACATAAACAAGTAGCGGTGCTTAAAAGTATCACTCTTAAACTTTAGTTTAAAAGTCTCTCGTTCTTGACAGACGGAAACGGACGGGCGGAAAAACAAAGTGATTCTAAAAGGGTTCCGTATTTAATTAGAAGTTAAACCTAAAACTCCTAATTAAATGGGAAAAAACCAGCAAAGTATCTAACAGAGTAAACTTATTTAATGATTTTGTGAAGATACAGTTGGACATTCTATGTATACACATACAAGAAAATCTGAATAAGGTCTATAATATAAACTATCAATGTGCATAAGGTCTATACCGCCCCGTTCGTTCCTTTACATTGGGTGGTACAAAGATCGTACATAGATAGCTTCTATTGTGTGGCCTGGTGCTTGACGGTAGGGTTGTCAATAGTAAACTGACAGTTATAATTTAAACTATTTTATTAAACACGGCAATGGGCTCACCACTTATTACGTGGGACAAAAATGCATACGGTGAAATGTGGGCGTATAGTATGCCTCTGCTTACCCCTTCGGGAATAAAGGCGTGACAATAATATGTATGTAATTTAAACTAATATTATACATAATTGGGGAGTTAGGATATTAGGATTTTGGGAACCCGACTAGTTTCTTTCTTTGAACGCATTTATGTGAAGAACTACACAATTAAAAATTAAAAAATAACTAGCCATAGTCCAATAGTCCGTTTATTGAAAAAGACTATAATTATGTCATCTCGATATAAAACCCAAAAGAGCAGAGGAGTAATCATAAATGTTAACAAATTAAATCGGTCACATGCACACATGTTATAAAAGTTATAAATTACGATTATATTAGGTAAAGAGGTGCGAAGCCGTTAAATACTACTAGTCCAGCTATATTTTGTAACTTAAGCAATTTAAGTAGACATTATTTGTTTTATTACAAGCACTTAAACGTGTGGTAAAACATTAAATATATCCGGTAAAATTGGTTAATATTCATGTATTTCATTACTTTAGTGTTTCGAAAATGAAGAATACAAAACTCAAAATTTAATTGTTTTAATTTGCAATACAAGTATTATTAATGAGATTATTAATATAATGTTTTAATTGAAATAAATCCGGCTCGTACGTTGAAGATCAAGGGCACTTTTGCACCAAGTACGGTCAAGGCTAAGTTATTTCGTTATTAAAAAAAATTACACCTTATTTGTAAATTTACCTTGCAGCGGAACCGACTACAAATGATAGTTTTTAATACGATACTGGTGCCGACACACATTTAAAAAAGTTTAAATAATATACGATCTAATTAGAAAACCACGACCTACATACGTCTGTTTATTTTAACACGGCAATGTTCTCACCAACTAGTAAGTGGGACAGGAATACATACAGTGAATGTTAAATATACCCCCTGTTTATTAACCTCGTAAATCAAATCTATTTCTGGTAAAAAAAAATAAGAGTTTCGTGACAGATCAGTTATTTTTTTAATATACTATAGGAGGCAGTCAAGTATATAGCCAATCTGATCAAAAGTGGCCACTGCAGCCTATGGACGCTTTCATTTTCTAGCTGCCGATGCTATTACCGTGTAAAAATAGACAGAGATTGGCTGTCTCTTACGGAAACTTCACTCATAAGGCAATCAACTTCTGGTATTCGAGATCGACGGCTTAGTGTATCTTTCAAAGCAAGAAAACGCTTGTAAATAAAACAAACACCCACCCATCTTGGAACTGACCGTAGGGGTAAAGGCTATGACCGCTTCCGTTGTTCGTGGTATGGCCAGTTTTGGTTTGATAACGAACAAAAAATAATAAACCTCAATCAAATAGCATATTAAAAATTCGTTAGTACAGCTGACAACCCTAAGCACAAGGTGATACTCCCCATTAGTGGCAGGCTAAATATTGTATTGTAGGTCCGTCCTAAACACTTCATTGTCTCGGACTTAGAGAGTGTCCAAGTTGATGGCCGAGGTTGATTCGGCTTATAGCCCGGGGCGGTACGTGCGCTTGTGAATGTGATCCGGGTAATCGCCTATTGGTTTTCGATCCCCTATTTTACAGCCATATTTGTAAGATATTTGTTCGTGCATGTAGCACAATTCGTCTCTGTTCGTTTCAACATGGCAATAGGTTTTACACCTTTACGTTCAAATACAAGTGATAAAGTGTAGACCTACGTCCTGAGGATGTTGCAGACGACCAGGAACTCGCCAAACACGTACTCTACCTGTATTGGGAGGAAAATCGAACCGGGACTCATCAGTAAACAGCACTACAGAACACTGATTATATTCCCAGAGCAAATATTCACGAGCCCACTCTAGTAGTCGTCCACGATTTCCTCGGCGTAGTGCTGGAGTACGAAGCGGTCTGCAAGCATGCATTGACCATCCCTTCGATTAAAACGGCATTATGTTCGTATTTAGGAACCCATCTTGTCTCGTCTCCATTATATATCTAATCTTAATTCAATGTGCACATGTTGATGTTGTGTAGAAGTCTCAAAATACCTAATTAAATTATCTACTATTTATAGAAATTTGTAAAGTATTATGAATTGTATTATTATTTTTTATTACGCGTAATAAAACTTGTAGATAATATGTTCAAGGGTTTTCTGAACCGGTTTAAATGATAGTGGTAATATGACTTGCTTTTTGATTAAGTGGGTCTAAGGTTGGAGTAACTGACAAAAAACCTGACTGAAATAGGGCTCGTGTGTTTAATTCTCACCCAGGATAAATCTCTTTGTATAATGAGCAGGTTGATTTGTTCTTCCTGGATGTAATTTATGCATGACTAGCTCCGCGGCTTCACCCGTGACATACTTCTAACTCCGGTGGAAATCTTTTAATGCCATCGTTTATTAATTTTACAATAATGTACGACAATTTGTTTGAATTGTTGAATTTACGATTACTACTCCGCTCTCCTGGGCAGTAGCGTGATGATTTATAACTTATAGACTTCCCCGATAAATAAGCTAATCAACACAGAAATAATTAATCGCGCTTAACTAAACAAACTCTTCAGCTTTATATTGCTAACTAACTATATTCACGCTGTATCCCTGACTAGGTAGTCAGAAAGGATAAATCGCCAGGCTTCGCGATCCATGCATACTTCTTTCGCTTCTTGAAGATTAATCAATCGCTTCATACACGCACGTCTGGGTATCCGAGTATTTTTGACTTTTCTGTTTTTGAGCAATCTGCTAACGTGGTCTTCATATGTAAGTCTCTTCTTCTTCGTCAATCGTTCCTCATTCATTCGTTAGGCGTGTCTAACTGACACTTTCATTCAAACCTGGCATATTGCGTATCACTTCGTGCGTATTCGGTCGGCCAAAGTTACACCGCACAATTTTCGAAGTGATCGCATCTCCATAGCATTCAATTTACTTTCATGCATCTGCTGACATACCCAGGTTTCGCTACTGTAAAGCAACGTTGGCACTAGCACTGCGTTATGAATCGCCAGTCATGCTCCTTTCACGATGCTTTGTCGCTTTACTAATTAGGACAAAGCATTTTATATTGCTAGTATAGATATGTATGTGTTTAGAAGTAAATAAGTAAGTTCAATCAGTTGTGTAGATCTCATAAAACAGGCTAATATTCGCTTAAAAAAGGCAAGATGTTACATTATTTACATACTAAACGACCTTAATTAGGTACAGCTTTTTAAGAATTTCTGTATAACTACAATTACTTAATCACGTGCTTATTTTGTCTATAATTCAAATATCTATGAACGAGACCAGTTTTGAGTATTAAGAACTAGTTTATAAATCGGATATCGAGACCAAGAAAAGTACGTTTTTTTTTTTATAATATATATTTTAATGTATTCCTTACACGTGTTAATACTCATCATCATCATCATCCGAGCGTCTGTCCCAGTTGCGTCTCGCGACGCCCGGGGTCCGCTTTCCTACATTTTCTCCTCCACTTCGCACGGTCTTCGGCATCCCCTGTATTGAGACCATTGGCACGCATGTCATCCCTTACGACGTCAAGCCAGCACTTCTTGGGTCTTCCCCTCTTACCGGGACCCGGCGGGGCTGACATGGCCAGACATTTGTTACCTACGTAGCCCGGCGGTTGCCGCAAGACGTGACCATACCAACGAAGGCGACACTCTTGCAACTTGTCTGCAATGTCACGGACGTGAAGGCTGCCGCGGATGCGAGAGTTTCTCACGCGGTCCAACCGCGTGACCCCACACATCCACCGCAGCATCTTCATTTCCGTGACACGCAGCTCCTGCTTGTGTCGCTCCAATATCGGCCACGTCTCACTGCCATGTAGAAGGACAGGTCTAATAATGGTTTTGTAGACCTGTCCCTTCAACCGGATCGGCATTTTAGGGTCACACACGTGTTAATACTAATTATGTTAATATTAGTAACTTATTGGACTGATTTTAGGAATAATTTCACCATATCTCGGAATCGATCTATATTTTTCTAGGCAAACTGGTCATGAAAATATTTGCATAAAATTTTTATCACGTGTGATAGTCATGTGAGAATAAAACTTTACATAATTTTACGCAATATGGCATATTTAAAAGAAAATGTCAGGATTAAGGTGAAAAAGGACATGCTTGTTAGTTTGAATAAATAGTTTGAAACAAATAAGTGAGGAACAATGGCGAAGAATATTTAATATGAAATTGTGCGAAAGTAGAGGATAGAAGGAGAAGAGGGTAAAACTGGATTTAAACATGAGGACGTAAGCATATTGCTCAAAACGGAAACGTCAAAAGTAAAAAATAAATATCCATCACGCCTTATCCCCGAAGGGGTGGCAGAGGCATATTATATGCCCACTTTTCACCGTGTGGATTCCTGTCCCACGTAATAGGTGGTGAGCCCATTGCCGTTGAAATAGACAGACGCAGGTTGTGGCTACCTGCTGTTGAAATTTTTCAAGCCGCCTATAAAGCCTTCAACCAGGCTTAACGACTGCCATTTTACTGACAACCGGGACCAACGGCTTAACGTGCCTTCCGCAGCACTGAGACCGCGGGGCCACGAGCGCTCAAAAGTACTCGAATAATATAAAAAAGGTTAATATAAAAATACATACCTACACATAAACGGTTGATCTGAACAATGACTCTGAGGTCATTCTAATCTTATAGCAAGTGTACCTGCTAAATGAAATTTTATCTATTTCAAACAAACATTTCTGCAAGGTTGCTCAGATCACCGAAACAGAACTTATCACCCTTGTGCCTTTTCCGTTGATAAGTAGAAGTAGATCCTAGTTTAGCTGCCTTGTAACCAGGGCTTGGATTATAAGTTAGTATCCATAATCCTTTCCTCCTATTTATACGATAATCGTATACAATGTTATCCTAAAATAAACTCTGGGACTAAAAAAATAAGTGTGTGTACCAGACGAAGATGTAAAGAAGTTTTACTTTCTACCTGTGTACGGTAGAAAGTAAAACTTCTTTACGATATTCTTTTACAGCTATAAAATTTCGCTCATACATCGATAAAGAAGTTTCACTTATGTCATAGAAGTTTCACTTATAATAAAGAAGTTTCACTTCAAAACAACATGGCGCATAACCGAAAAACATGACGATTTTTATACAGCTATTAAATTTTTCTCAATGTCGATAAAGAATGTTACAGGCGTAGTGTACATGGTAAATATACCGAAAATCAATTATTTACTTATGTGAATGACCACGATAGTCTAAATTCTTATGTCGATAAAAAAATTTAACTTTGAAAAGAACCATGTTGTACCCCAACCAGTATGTTGACCTTCAACGAAATCACTGTTAGAGTCCCGGATATATCGTGAAAACAAGTCGCTTACAAACTATTTGGAGATTAAGGTGTAAAAATAAATCACCACCCAGTT
Source organism: Thumatha senex (assembly GCA_948477245.1). Lineage (NCBI taxonomy): Eukaryota > Metazoa > Arthropoda > Insecta > Lepidoptera > Erebidae > Thumatha > Thumatha senex. The sequence goes on from OX419735.1 coordinate 15,785,015, forward strand.
CAGCATATCAATAACATGAACCAATTTATTTTCTTAGCACAAAATAGAAATCAGTAAAGAACATCTTACGAAAGATGTGCAACAACCATGACCGAATTATATCAGTATACACGCTCACACTGAACAATACGGTTGCACTCACTGAGTGTGACGTTGCACCCGTTTGGTGCACAATGCACCCCGTCACGCTGCGTTGAACACAGAAGGGCACTGCTTACATCATTCAGTGACAACGAGTCACATTACCTTGTAGATGTGCACCTATAATTATTACACCTATTGTCAATTAATTGAGTGTCACTGTCCGGCCACTAATAGGAAGACATAAAGGCTTTTTATAGATTTACCCTTGTTTTGTACATGTGGAAACCTCATGGGTGCTATGTCGGACACCTATTGACTAAAACCACACGGTGCCTTTCCATGCTCCTATGGCCAGGAGTCCCGGGTGAGCACTCGGAAGGATAGCCCCAGGGCTCCTGATAGAACAGGGCTCCCGACAGTGTAGCGTTGCCTCTAAATCCTCTTTTATTCAGGCTTGAGTAAATGGCTAGGAGGCTAAATCCTCTTTAGTGAATAATTATCGTTTAAAAAGATCTCATTATAATTTAATGGATTTACACATTGTATTATGTAATTAGGGTACAATTGAGCTTTATGAAGTTCTACGTGGCGCAGGATAACCTCTTCTGTAAGTGGTGCACCTGCTGAATTATGGGTGAAGGCCTTCTGAACAGAAGGAAAACTGGATCTAAACCATGAACCACTCCGTCTGGCAAGCGTGGTATAGTAAGGCCAAAAGCCCTCCCTATATTAATTGGGAAAGTAGTCAGTCTTCTATCAAGAAGTGTTTTTATATAGAACACTAAAATTAGTATTGCTGGTGGTATCGTTACACATACAACGCCGTCTAGCTATTAACCAGATATACATAAAATATACTCCTTAATCTTTGTATAGTGATTGATTGTTGTATTTTATGATAATTTTAATGTCAGCGAGGCAAACAGGTATTCAAAATGATAGTAGTCCCGCACTAAGATGATTAATATTTATTCCATCACATCATGAATGGAGCATGATCAAATCAACGTGCTTGGCTGCCAATCATGACTTTGTAATTGTTCTTAGATAAAAACTTTTTTAATTTAATTAATTTATTATTTCTAATAGGTAATGCTCGCGACTTCACCCCCTTCCCGATACCGTTTCCCATAGGAACATGTTTCTAGGATAAGAAATAGTCTTTAGCCTTTATGTATCCTGAGAAATAGTTTGATAATTGCCATGACTACCATGTCAATTATTAAACTATTTCTTGATACTAAAAAAATACTAATTTGTACACATACCATCTAGCATAAATAATCAATAAAAGCTTGTGCAATGCGATCTAGACATGGAGTAGAGAATAACAGTTTTCTTTCTGTCCAACGTGGATCTAGACAACTGACAAATAAACATTTATATTTACAAAACATTATAAATCATTTTATATTCTTAATACATGCACAAATTATAAATAAATTCCACCCAGGAAGAAAAAGATAAAGTACTCAAAGCAAAGATACTTGTTTTGGATTGGAATTTAACCCACGACCTACGGTGTCGTAGATAGTAAGTACTTCAATCACAACAAGGAAACAAGTTTACTTCTTACGTTACATAACGATTACAGCTACTAAAGTGTGTAACTCACCAATACACACAATAGAAAAAGTGAAAACATCAAAAGTCATACATATGTTCGGTGGTTTGAATATATATATATATGAAGTAAAAACTTCTTTAAGCGTGGTACCCATATTTTTGGATGAGATTAAATCTCTGGACTCGCGACACCGTTGCGAGACGCAGCTATAGTGTGTGCATATATGCATGTACATATAACAGATCGCGAACGCGTCTAGATAAATAAATATAGTTTTCACTTCTGCCGGCACTCACGTTTTTTTTTTTACTTTTTGATATTTGTGTAACCAATAAATCTGTTTTGGTCAAATTGAAACGAGTGTGATGAAATTCAGGACGGTTACTGACAGTCACCGATACATCTTCGTAACAAAGTGAGACTTGTATGGTTTGTGCAGTGAGGAATTTATAGCCACGCCATTATTGTAACGTCGCACTGCTCGCCACCGGCAGGTTGTTTATCCTCACTCTGCGTCCGAAGCGCTCGTATACAGCAAGTGACGATAGAGGCTTCTTCCTGCTTACTCGGTGGAACGAGCTACCTGCTTCGTTTTTCTCGAATGTCTATGGGATTGGTGGATATGTGTATGGGATTTTTGAACAAAAATTTTAGAACATTATTGTAGAGTCGGCTGTAGCTGCCGACACTGGTATTGCATAAGCTACGGGCACCACTTTCGAGCGGTAAGCTGTCTGTCACCAAGCCTCCATGGAACTGCTATTTATATCCGATTAGTAATACTTTTTTGGCGTTGTGTTAGTTCTACCATTTACAACACAGTAATTGGTTTGTTGCATTTGGCTCAACCTCGAATAGTAACCCCCCGAGCAGAGTCTCATATTGGGGCTTTCCCTTAACCGGGTCGCGGTGAATAGTCCTCAGGCCTATCCTGTGATCTTGCTAGGAAGAAGGCCAGAAAGGAACACCGTGTGGTTAAGTAGGTAGGATGGCTCTCAAAGGCCGGGAGTCCCACACCTGATGCCCGTTGCAGCAGGAATGACGGCAAGTTAACGCATTACACACGTCAACAAAAAAAGATCATCGAATATTAAGTTAAAAAAATAACAGAACAGTCGGACTCGCCCTCTGAAGGTTCAGCACAAATTTCTTTTTCTTGTGGAATTTCTTTTTCATGGATGCTATGCCGACTAAAATACGTAGTACCTTTCCATCTATGGCCGGGAGTTCCGAGTAAAGGATAACTTCAGGAATCTAGGTTAATCTAGGCAAATCATCTCGGCTCGAAGTTTATTCATGATGGACCACGTACCTACTTTAAATGAAAACTTTATTGTTTATGATTTAATAAGTTTTCAGAATTTTCATTTAAATTCCCTATACTTGTAGTACAAGTTTCCATCTCTTTCGTAATACTAGCTGATGCCCGCAGTTTCGCCCGCGTGCTGAAGTTTTTTTATTCGAGAATTCGTACGGAACCCTAAACTTTTCTTTTTGAAAATCCAATTTAGTCTATGTTACTGAAGAAGAATGTAGCTTTCTGTTAAAGAAGATTTTTTAAAATCGGTCTATTAGTTTCTGAGCCTATTCATTACAAACAAACTTACAAACTATTCCTCTTTATAGTATTAGTATAGAAACATAGTCATAAAACCGTTGTTAGAAACTTACAAAGGTATCGCTCCAGTCGCTCCTCGCTAGCTAATAACTATAAAAGTCACGTGCCCACATTTTCTTTGACGTCCCCGAGGGTACACAAATGGAAAAACTTTCCGTGTCGTTTATAATCAATGCGATCCACAGACTACATAATTTCGTATGGACCCGTATTTCACAGACCGTTATTAATGTACCGCGGCACTTGAGCACAGACCTACCATGAAAATCAAATAGGGTGAACCCTAGTTGACGTACTTGAGCTGTTTACGAGATTGGATTAAGCACGCTTCGGAAATTTGGAAAATTGGCAAAAGAAGTTTGAACACAAAGAAATTAAATTTATTATATACTTTATTGTACGCCAAGGTATTATTAAAATTTAAAAATGTTATATATAAATAACAGTACCTTAGGCTTTTCACTTAAAAAAATAGGCGGTTCACTTAAAAAATAATTGTGATTATAAATAATAAATAAATAATAAATAAATTATATTTATTTATTATTTATTTATTATTTATAATCACAATAAATTACTTTCTACATAACATAACATATAAAAAAGTAGTAAAACATACAGAGACAGACATATGAATTATATACATGTAAAACCATAGCTCCAGCCAAATTTTTTTAGGGCGAGGCGCCGTTACTAACACCTCAGAAGAATATCCCAGGGTTCACAGCAGATTTTGGCTTCCATTGTGACCTCACGTTGGACGTTACCTTGCTTTTTGAGGCATGAGCGAAACGCTCAAGGCACCGGCTGCCGCCGTCTCAGATTTGAAGTTGTACAAGACAATATTGTCAGCATATCTGATTGATATAAATGTACCCGATGATAAAACTACAATGAAGCTTCTCACTGCCGTCCGCAGTCAAAAGGCTATAAGTAAGTCTAGTCATCAGACCAGAATAGATTTTGATCATTCGTTAGTTACTAGGTACTCGTAGATAGATGTAGTGTAAGGATATCAAACATAATGATATTGTCTTAGAAATTATCAAACGGCTGTGATATTATATAGATATTTATGGTGGATACCTATTCCTAAATAATGCGAATAACTTCTTGGATGCAATTGAAACAAACGGTTGAAAGATACTGTAAGGTTGATACAAAGAGAGCATTTGGGATATAAAATAAGTCCTGTAAATATTCTAAAAAGAAAGTATCTACCTGTCAAGGATACAACATGAAGATAGTTTAGTTTAGGTACCGAATCAGGGTTCGATATAACGTTTGGTCCCAACGGAAACGGTAAAGTTCGGACGGAATACGCATCGCGATTTACTACACCGCATTGTATGCCAAATGAAAATGTTAATCCATGCCTCATTAACTAAGTTACAGCTAAGCCTTGATTTTCCTTCAGTTGATTACTAACACGTAGCTAGCACGGTATTCGCTCACTGATTTTCTTAATAATTTAGTAGATCTGTAATTAATATTTATGGATTTTTTACAGTATATTTGTGTGTATATAGAATATTAGTAATGTTTTCAACACATTACCTATTTATTCGTAAAAAGATATGTGAACATTTAAAGTGATGAGTAGATAATATAAGTTAACAGTGATTTGTAGTGTGGTGTTAAAATATTCCTTGAAAAGTGAACATTATATGAATATTAATGGTAACAGTTTTCCCGCTCAGTGCTCATGGCTCCATCAAGCGACGGCCGCGTATACTACTTCAAATTATATCACACCCAGCTAACAGTTTGAACTACGACGTCTATAAGTTCAGCTATTCGGTAAGAGGTGGCGCTGCTAGTCTGAACTCTACAATTTTGACTGTCGTAATAAAGTAAAGTTGTAACAGATTTTTTTGACGCGTTGTAGGTAATGTATATTTATTTAAATTTAGTTAGTTGATTTTTTTTTATTTAGTGTTAGATTATGCTTTTAATTTTATTTGTATCTATATATAATTTAAAAACTAATAAACAAAAGATACTAATAATTTAAAAAGCGATAATGAAGATACAGGAGCCATTTCTAAGAATTGATATTGTAAACCTATCTATTTAAAATACATGAGACTCATTACAGTTGTAACAACTTAACTTTATTACTAACGATATAAAAGGAGAATTTATAATTATTTTAGTTTTTTTTATAAATAATATTTCTAAAGGTGTTTATGTAAGCGAATTTCTGTGAGCGTTAAGCACCTTACAGTTGCCAAATATCTATATGGAGTACGCTCCATAGATTTAATAATATCAAATGTTTGGTAGTTTAAAATTCGTGTAATCTTTGGGTATCCTCCTCTTTTTCAAAAAATAGCTTACGTCTTTATTAGCTTATAAGAAATTGTAGTACCTGCACGGAATTCTTATTTATTTTAGAACAGAAGTAAAAATGTGTACTATTTATTCCTCCACGAATTTTCTTTTTTTTCACTAGATACTAGAAACTTCTATTCATACAATACTACATAAGACTTGATGAATTACTAAAGATTATTTTTTCTTTGTTTTAGGCCGAGCCTGGTGATACGATAGCAACAACCAAAGAAGGTTCGTATAATTAGATAATAATAAAATTACTTGAATTAGAATAAGCAAGTATGGAATTAAATTATTTTTTTTTTGTTTGTATAAGATGGTGAAGAAATTGCACTAATTACGGTAAGTGCACCTCAAGTAACTTAGTTGTTCAGAGCGACACCACTTGCTCCTGTAAGGCAAAAGTCATAGGTACAAGTATGATCTCGAACCAAGTCGTTTTTTTTGTATCACGGTTTGATTTTGCAAATCATGCCACCCTCATAATGACAACATAGTAAACATAAAATTAATATGTAATTCTAAGTTTCATTCCAATAAGTACGAACCTGTACAGCATCCTTGTAGATTCTGAAGTACGAAAAACAAGGACACAGTTGCATGCTCCAGTTTCAAACAATTTGTTATTGAACATCGACACAACTCTGCTAATCACTATTTACGTATGGGGCTAAATTACTTTTATAAAAATAGCCTGTCCTCTTTCATAGAAATTATATTAAACACATCATTAAAATTTTTTGTTACATACTATGTTTTTTTTGTGTTTAAATTTAAATCAATCAAATCAGACTATTGCAGTTCATTCCTAAACATAGGCTTCTTAATTTTCGTAATATTAGGAGAGTAATTGATCATACTGTATCATACTGGCAAGACGGGTTGGTACGGGGTTTAGTTTTCAGTTACCCTTCTCTTCGCCATGGCCGCGTCGTTCAGTCAACAAGTGCACAGGTGAATCTGGTCCCCCCGGGAATAGCCTCATCTCGGGGCATTCCCTTAGCTCTTAGACCTATCCTGCGACTCGCTTTGGAATAGGGCGGAACATTGTTCCCGCTACCCACACAGCAGGAATGAGGTCGCGCAATGCATTCCCGCGTTCATAATAAAATCAGGTGTATCTTGCTTGGGCCCCGAAGTTCTCGATAGGTTCCAGTCGCACTATCTCACACCCTTTTAAAGCAAAGTTAATTGAATTTGATAAACATGTTTTCACGCTGTATCCCTGATTGGATAGTCAGAGAGCATAGATCGCCAGGCTTCGCGTTCAATGCATACATGTGTACAACTAATGGAATCAACTATCATTCAGTCCAATTCATCACCCGTGTCTCTTGAGTCTGTAGTTACGTGTTAATAGAGCAGGAAGTTCTTTAAGCGCGAAACTTTCGTCAATGTCTGAATATTATATTAATATCCAATAACTTTTACGTAGCGCTGCAAACAAAATAATACATACACATACATACATATTTTTACACCTTTATCCCCGAAGGGGTAGGCAGAGGCATACTATACGCCCACATTTCACCGTATGGTAACAGGCGGTGAGTCCATTGCCGTGTTGAAATGAAAAGGAGCAGGCATTGGCGACATTTTCTTGAAAATTTTCAAGCTCCCCATACCCATCTTCAAACGGGCTTAACGACTGCCATTTTACTGGCAACCGGGACCAACGGCTTAGCGTGCCTTTCGAAGTACGGAAACAAAATAATAAATTCATAATAACTTTAATTTGCAGAAGAATGGGTGACGCGGAAGAAAAGCGAAGTGACAACGACTCGTCAGATCGCGACGAGGGTTAAGCGTGAACTGATATTAGAAGATGGACGAATACTACGCGACTCTGGCCCTAAGATATCCACCTCTGTCAATGAAGATACTCATACCACAAATTACCAACAGACAGAAGTAAGTTTTTTTAACCCTGGTTTCCCTCCATAACGCACGTATATTTCACCTTTTACTGAAGAAAGCACTAGCAGTTTTCAAAAAAAGATTAATGTTTTTAATTGTGCTTTATGTGTCTTTGCACGTATATCCACCGGTTGCCGCGCTTTTAACCTCCAACTTAAAATGGGCATTGAGATTGATCAGCGATTATCTGTGTATGCGACACTGTTGGTCTTAAAACGCGTGAATTGATTAAAATTCATTTTTCATGTAAAAGCAGATTTGTTGGAGATTCTTTAAATTGGTTAAATTTTTGTGAGGGGTGTAACATTGATCACTCCAGAGTTAAGTTAAAAAATTAAGTTCAGAGTTTAAGGAGTAGTTGTCTAAGGTCGGTATTCCAGAACGTTTCTCAATACTCAATCAACGCTTGAGGCTAGATTTTGTCTTATAAATACTACTCTGTATTGATGAGTATTGAGAAACGTTCTGGAATACGGACCTAAGATTCTGAAGAGTTCCAGATTTAGGTAGGTATATATCTTCGATGTACACAAACGTTCTTTTTAATAATCCTTCTAACATAACATAACATACTTTCACGCCTTTATCCCCGAAGGGGTAGGCAGAGGCGTACTATAGGCCAACGTTTCACTGTATGCTTTTTTGCTTTTTGTCCCACGAAACAGGTGGTGAGCCCATTGCCGTGTTGAAATGGTCAGGCGCAGGTTGTGGCGACCTGCTGTGGAAATTTTTCAAGCCGCCCATAAGGCATTCAACTGGCTTAACGACTGCCATGTTACAGGCAACCGGGACCAACGTCTTAACGTGCCTTCCGAAGCACGGAAACGCTCGCAAATATAAATGCCACAAAGTGGTCACCCATCCGAGGACCAGCCATAGTGAAAGTTGCTTAACGCAGTAATCGTTTACAGAACACTATGTCCGCGGGGCCACGAGCGCTTCTTCTAATAATCCTTCTATTGTTCAATATTTGCTCTAAGGGTATTTCAGATTGTCACCGAACTTCCCTCATCTCATATTTATGTGTGTTAAGGTGCAATTTGTTTCTATTGTTGAAGTTAAATGATTACATGAAAATGTTTTAGCATCGAGTACCTGATAACGAGCTCGGTGATGAAGCGTCTCCGGAAGGAATAAACGCCGGCGTTGGCGATGCGATAGGAGCGCCACACGATGGTAAGTAAGAACATGTGAAACATTCGGTTTTTTTCTTTTTCATATCCTTATAACACAGTATAATATTACCCAGAGAAATCCGTTGGGGACGCAGAGAATATAATAATACATAAAATATGGAAAACCTGAAGTGAATTAAATTACGTACTCGTAAAAAGCACGTATTTGATCCCAAATATTAAATTTTATCAGACGTTGTTCTACAATGCGTTGAAAAATAAACCGATGTTAGTTAGATTAGCATCATCTTTCTATCTATCTAACATCGGTTTATTTTTCGTGTGGGAGCACAATGAGCGGTCTTATCGATAAAATCGACCTCTTCCAGACACCTTAGCATGGAAAGAGAAGATCAGACAAGAAAGAAAGAGGTAGTTGATGGCGTACTTGCATAATATATAACTACAGACTAATATGATAGCGCGGATAATAGTTATGTTGTACACAATACATTTAAAGTAGTTATTGGAATTTAATGGCGATCAGGTTTAAATAATGGTCAGTGGTTTGTATTAATTAATTTGCCCGTAAGATTTGGGCGTAGCACAAGCATAGACTCTTTTAAATAAATTGGTTATAAATTTCATTTTATTACATTTGCCATAACAATGAATTCCACTATTTTTCATTCATTTTTTTTAGATAAACTTACAACTATATACCTACAATATTTTTATTTTATTATATTTACTAGTCGATGCCCGCGGCTTTGCCCGCGGAGAGGAGTTTTCCCGTTCCCATTTCCCACAGGAACTTGTTCCCGGGATAAAAAGTAGCCTATGTGTTATTGTAAAGTTTCATTAAAATCCATTCAGTAGTTTTTACGTGAAAGAGTAACAAACATCCATACAAACTTTCACGTTTATAATATTATTAAGATACATAAAATATCATTTAATAGGCTACGGTGACCACTTTACATCAGTTGTACGCTTGTCTGCAACCTAAGTGGTATAAAAAAATGTATATTAATACATACTCGTACAATTTCATTTTAAAAGGAAAGATTCTAAACATGTTTGGATGTTAGTTACTCAATCACGATGTAACAACTGAACCAATTTGACTGAAATTTGGAATCTGGCCTCATGGATTAAAATATCGGCAAATTTTGAACCCGGGAACGGGTTTGGAAGCAAGTGGGAATACACTCAGAGACGTGACTGATTGATATTAAACAAACATTCACAGAAGTGGACGGTCTATTGCTCGGAGGCGTCGTAGCTCCAGCTGGCACTAAAGTGTTGGTGACGTCATGTGTGGTGGCCAACCCCGATGGCAAAGTACGTGAAAGCAAAGATCACAAGGTCTTGACCAGAAACATCACGGAGCGCGTCCAAGAGACCGAAGAGCGAATGCACAAGGGAGATACAACTCATGATGTGAGTAATAGTTTTATTTCTCTAAATTATTTACCTTTTTTGCGTACAATCCGTAGATATTTTTATTCGTTGAAATACTTTATTTTTGAGTTCTATATTTATTAAAAGATCATCGTAAAAAATGAACGATGCCGATCCCATAGTACTTAATTTAAATAACCTAACAGTAATCACAGATAAAACTTAATTAGTCTTGAATACAATATTCTAGCATATTGCTTGCTTGAAATCCTAATTGATGCTATCAGTGACCTTAACGGCTAAAACCACACAGTGCCCTTTCATCCGGCGCCTACGGCGGGAGTTTTCCTATTTTTGGCGTTATTGTATGTGATTTATAGCTACACTAGCAAACCCGCGCAACTTCGTTACCGCCACATAAGATAAACAGACAAAAAAAGAGACATTAGTTAAAAAGGATGGCGCGTAGGATATTCTTATGAAACAACTTCTATTCAAAATTATTATTATTATTTTTAACAACAAAAAACAGAATGAAATCGTAATACTAATTATTGAGTTACTTACAACTAAAATTTTATCACATTGAGCTTCATTGGCGATTGACCTGCGCTTAATCTACACGTATATCTGTACTACCACAGATAAAGAAATTCTGACAGGCTGCCTCGTAGCCATGAAACTGGTACACATTTGACTCCAGTAAGAAAGGATTCCACTATAACTATCACCATGATGGGGCATAACGTGTCCGGGATTAATGGTAGGGTGACGATGAAGATACAAAAAAAAATCTGTTGTTTCGGTTACGTTGCACTAGCCGTTATCACAGCCTAATTTGCTTTCCAGTAAAAGTGAAATACTTTATAGTATGGAGCGTAATAATTTAGAAGTTAGAAAAGAAGAATAGCCATATAACGATAATATTTCAATCTATATCTACACGTACAAGATGGAACGTAAATCCATAACAAGCGAATTTAATAACACGTCAATGGATCACGATTGCTGCAATTTACAAATGCTTTTAGCTTTTAGATGATGCTGTTATCTAAGGGCTAAGATACAATGTAGGAGACATGTCCGATCGTCCGCTATGTCACTAGTTCGACTTCGTACTTCGATATCACCTGATAGTCGCTAATGGAGCCACGGGAAGCGGTTTTTATTATATTGTGGGACTGTTTCTGAACGTTGAGTATATTTAGAACGTTTACCAGCAAGAAAAGGTCGATCTGATTTACATTTTTATGTACTTTGGTAGCAATTGCTCGGAGATTATAGGGATCTTTATATGCAGCAGCTCAGCATGAAAAAATTGGTTTAAATTGCACTCTCAATTTATGTGAATTTCAACTTTCTACGGTCACGGTTGTTTCATTGATGTTACTGGTTTGAAAAGACAGTTTATGTTTATTTTATGTAGAAATATAAATGAAAATCTTCGTCGAAATAATCCATCTTTGACCTGACTAATAAACGAACGGAGTGAGCGTAGCTCCATTTTCCCGATTTGGATTTTCGCTTTGTCCTCGAACTCCCACTTAACACTTTTTGATCAAATTTGACCCATAATACGACATCTAGCCATAGATGGTTTAGTAAAAATTAAATTTAAAATCAGACACACCATGGAGGAATACAAAAAAAACAAAAACGCTTCGCTCTATTTAGACTTACCGGGGACAGCAAGTGCACCTAGTTACGAAACTCTTTTAAGTTATATGTTTAACTAGTTGATACTTTACTTGTTTTACTTACAAAGAGAAGTTTTCCCGATCCCGTTTTCCACGGGAACTTGATCCCAGGATAAAAAGTAGGCTATGTGTTATTTGATGTGTAAGCTATATGATTTAAAGTTTCATCAAAATCCATTTCGTGTTTTTTGCGTGATAGAGTAACAAACCTACATCCATACCTTATTACAAACGTTCACGTTTATAAATATTAGTTGGATAATAAGCTAAAATGCATTTTTTATTTAATGGATATTTACACGGATTTCACCCCCTGAAGTTTCGGTGAAATAGGCATTTTGCACTGGAATCGACTTCGGCTAAAAAAGCCGGAGATCCCTCGAAATCACTGGAGTCATGACCGCTGGTTACAACTGCCTGTTGTTTGGGAGTCAGTTCCCTTCTTCTATAGGTACATATCAGCGCTCAGTAATTTCAAGGCCCTGGGGTTAATTACTCGATGCTCTGGATCTACTTCGGCTTGGGCGACAGTTCAAACATCACTACCAGGCCCATTCTTATGGAGACTAGCGAGGACGAAAATTGTCTATGAATAGGTACAAGCATCAAATAGAATAGAGTAGAGAGAGACAATGTAATCTGCTTTTCTACCTTTTTTCGCTTCGTAGAAAGCCAATAGCCCCAAATCAACAGTCGAACTTCAGACTATACAGAGCAGTGGCTACCGCAGTGTAACTATAGTTGGCTTACTTTGTTGCAAACTTACTTTGTAAATAACATTTAAAATAAGATCTGGTAGTTAATGTATGTTGAGGTTCTTCCACTTTCACGTTTTGTTGACAAAAATTACGTAAACGGGTATAATTCAATGGTAAGTGCTTTAGTGCTACCAAAATCAGAATCATGCTAAATTATGAATTTTAATCATAGGCAGAAATTGCTTAGCTTTAAGGCTATCTTATTTTACTATCACGGCATCCAAAAAAGTATATATAATAAATATATAAATTAAAGTATATAATAAATTTGATTAAGGTTTCACTATTGACATTCATATAATGGAGTGAATTACATAACCAAATCCTTTAAAATTTGCATTTCATCATAATCGAATCTACAAGTTAGATTTGATTTTAATGTAAAATTTTAAACTGCAATGTACAGTAGCCCGAAATATTTCCAATTTTTGTTACATCGGAACTTTAAAAAATGCATGCCAAACTATCTCAAAATTGATTTTCTTGTCTAAATATATATCGTAAAATAGTACAGACACTTGATTCTACCTTTTTTTGTATTATCTGTTGCAAGGATCAAGGTTGAAATTTATAACTATGACTCACGAGCAGAGCAAGTTACACCATTTTTCTTTAACCACTTCACGCCTACAAAGCTTTTTGTTCATATAATGAGAAAGTCCGATGCACTAGTATGTATTATTTACGCGTAGCATAAACTTGCATCTAAATGCTTCGTACCAATGGTGCGCAATCAACTCACAATATCTGTTTATCTCATTACAAACAGATTTTTGACCGAGTTTTAAAAATTTTACAAGTGTATCTCAAAGAAGAGGAGTGAATTTTAAAAACTAGACTTAGGGGATTATTTTCATAAGGGGAAGAAATGAGATATCTTAATGTTTATACATATCTAACAAAAGTTACAGATAGTTTAGTATGTATCCATATTTTTGGCTATAACAATGGAAACACGGAAACAACTTAATGAATTTAATAGAGAAATGTTATATATTCTCGATATTCACAAAACAAATAACCAAAATGTTATCACATTTACTTCGTGTATCAATATTTTATATTTATCGACCATATTTCCACACAAAACTATCGGGTTAACATAATTTCTAGCTATTTTATTACGGGTTTGCGACAATGTTAATGTACAGATAAGGGATGCCAGTGCTCTTGCTATTATTTTTTGCAATCGAGAAACAATAGTAAGATATGTTGCGTAAAATGGAGCATCGCTTTATTCAGATGAGCGTCCACATAAATCGATGGGGATTTTGAAATTATAATTTGTTCGCGGAGATAGGTCGCCGCGGGCGCCGCGCCCACGTAGAGGCCCGTCCTGTAGACTGTAACTATCGGAAAGACCTTTGTTATACACTTTTGTGTAACTTCTTATGTTATAAGATATAAAAAGAAAAGTACCTAGAAGATTAGAAGTAAATGAGCGCAATAAATGCGAATCAAGGTATCATAATGATATCAAAAATAACAATATTATTTTTTGCAAACGAGAATGAATTTTGAAAGATTGTATGTGATGAGGGCTTGCAGCGAGTACCACAATTAGATATCTAATTTGTATCTTCTGTGGTTTCTGTGGTTCTTGTGGCATCTTTGTTTAGGTATAATTAAAATTCTATTTATTGTATTTATAAGTACCTAATTAGGCAAAACCAAACGTCTCAGAAAAGCTGTGGTACTTATGTTATTGGCTTCAGGTTTAGAATGATAAATGATGGAAATAAGTTTATGTTGTACTCAATCTGTTGTCTGTTTTTTGTACCCATTGAAATAAATAAAAAATGATATTACACAGAATCTCTGTGTTGTGCAGGTGACAATTTAATAGAATGTAAGTCATTTGTGTTGGTTGAAAATTCGGCATTTATTATTGTACTTTATTTATGCAATGATATGATGTTTTGAGAGCGTTTTGACTTATAACGCGGACCAAAACGTCAGTTCTTTTTCAGTCGTTTTCGCCAAACTGTAGAGAAATTATTTCTGGAACATGGATGTATTAAAATACCAAATTTTATGGCTAAAATTTAGGCAACTCGTGATTGAAGGACAAGACTCCTGTCACGGCACGTACATAGTATAAATAGTAAAATATCTAGAATAAAAACGAAGTTATGAAGCTTTTTGCAATCTACTCTGTGTCAGTTCACAAGTCAGTATTGTATTATTTGTATCGTGACCCGTGTCTGTTGCAACTGCCCACTAAACTACACAAGTGCTAGCGAAGGGAACAAATTATTTATTTAAGTGTCAGACCATATCCTAGGCTTGCCGCAATAATGTTTTGATTGCATTGACATAATTCTCGCTTTTGAGTTTTGGTTATTTGGAGCGTTGATTTCATTCATATTCATATAAATTAGATGACCGTATGCAAGGCGATAAGAAATTTGATCAAATGCAAATGATTATATAGAGTCACGCCTTTATCCCGAAAGGGGTGGCAGAGGTATACCATACGCCCACATTTCTTAGGCATTTAGGCATTTTCATCTGTTTAAATGCTGTTTAAATTTCATGGGCTATTACTATTTGACTTACATATGAAGATCAAAGTACTCAAAAAAGTCAAAAGTACTCTGATACCCAAACGTGCGTGTATGAAGCAATTGATGAATCCTCAAGAAGCGAAAGAAGTATGCATGGATCGCGAAGCCTGGCGATCTGTCCTCTCTGACTACCCCGTCAGGGATACAGCGTGATGACAGTTAGTTAGTTTACAACTACAATAATGTAGGCGAATAAATTTCCATGCAATAGTACTGACAGTTATCGTTAGACCTTTACTTTTGTATATTTGACCCAGATGTTTGTATACAGAGATGGCGACATCGAAAGTGATATTCCATCGAAAGTGATCGCAGATTTACATCGAGTCCAAAGGCATGGCATAAATCTCATGTAATTTATCTTTATTTCTTGTATTAAAAAGTGTCTGTATTTGTAATACAATTATATCCGTAGATGGAACAGATTGGAATAATATTATCGGAATTGCTATTGTTTTCAAGTCTTTATGCCTATTACAAAAAGAATCAATAGATAAAAAATACTAAACACTCCGATTGAATAGGGTTCACATACGTTCCCGGCGTAAAAGCCAATTGGAATCGAATTGCAATCCAACTGAATTCTTTTTTTATTCGACGCAATTTGAACAGTGTCTATCTAAGCACTCGGCTTTGCAACGTTGGCTAGTAATTTGACCTTACGCCGAGCATTAGTAGGAGTGCCCGGCGTGCTTTCAACGCGGTTCGCAATAAAAGCACAAAATATGTGCTTCACATTCGCAAAATGCTGCGAAACTTCATGGATGTGGCCTTTTTTGTTAAATTCAGAATGGAATGACTCCAGTGTAATGCCAGATGGTGTCTTTTATCTCGTATCTCTAGTAATTATAATCATATTTGGTAACATTCAGTTTTCGTCAACAAACATATCAAATGAAAGAACAAGTATATTTAGCTTGACTTACCAAATTTCTTGCTAAGTATTAAATGAGAAATGTGTTTTGAATTTTATCATGTACACAATTTATCTGAAATTAATTAGTAGTAGGAAAATAAATAGTATACGATATATCCGCTATAAAAAAATATAGGCAAAGCGATGTGATTTCAAAATGAACATGATTTAGTATAGATAATATGGAGTACCTTCTCCAACGATCGAAGAGATTCCTAGTCAATACCACGATTATAACGCTAGATGAGAGCCGAAGTAGCCGCTCTCAGGACAATAATTTAAGATGTTTAGATAACATCTACAAGCCTTGTGCGGTGTGCCCAAGAATTCATGTGATCACCTCCTAGATCCAATCTTAGATATAGCCTCCACGAGGTGATGTTACGAAAAATTATCTCCGACTATGGGACCTGTTCATTGTCAAAGATTATGAATCTCCGGAGCTCGCATTTGCGTATACCACCTCTTCCTATATTAAAATTTATTATGTTAAATTTGCACATTATCATATTTAGAAGAACTTAAGGAATTGATCCACTTGAATCTATTAATAAATTGTTTGTTCTTATTGGATTTATTTATGTACACACACACAAAGAACATGTCAGATAAACAACTAAAGATACGTACATAGGCAATACTTGTTTCTAAAGAAATATCTTCCAGTAGGCCTGGGATAGGAGAATTGTGGATTCCTGCACAATGATATCGAATTCTACTTCTATTTAATTAAAATTACTTACCAATAATATTGCATTGCATCATACGAATTCTTGATTCTATATTTTTTTGTATTACGATCTTTCTATTGACCGTGGCATTCGTTTACAGAGCTTTGTTTTATTTTCAATCGTCTATGAACAATATTATCAAAGTGTATATTTTTATTCGACCTTGGCCTTTTCGAACAAAGGTGAAGGCGTTGCAGGTATTTTTGCAGATATATCTCAAATGGGCCCTGGTTGCTTACAGTAATCAACATTATATACCGCTTTAGCAACTTGTGGCTTTTACATTCAAAGCTGCACCTATACTTTAAAATAGTTACGATTATTATTACATATAAAACAGCATTTATAAACAGGTGATTATCTATGTATATTAATATTATTAATATATAAAGTTGAAGAGCTAGTTCGTTTGGTTGAACGTGCTAATCTCAGGAACAACTGGTCAGAATTGAAATTTCTTTTTGTGTTGGATAGCCCATTTATCGAGAAAGGTTATAGGCTACATATTATCACGCTACTGCCCTGAAGAGCGGAGCAGTAATCATTAATGTCGACAAATCGGGCAATTTTTTATACATTATTGTAGAATTTATAAACGACGGGCTCAAATAGGTGCAGATAAATAGGTGCGAAGCCGTGGGGGTCCCCTAGTATTGTATAAATATTTTGCTTTGCAATAAATAGCAAGTATAAAGTTGATTTTCTATCAAGATCCTGTCGTTGTAGGATAGTAAGAGGTAGTTACTTTTAATTACTATTGGCATAGTATCTAATAGTATCAGTAAGCTCCATGCCTTAAGCTAAAATATATTAATAAATATAAATAAATATTGTGGGACACTTTTCACACAGCGCCATCTAGCCCAAAGTAAGCTAATATTAGCTTGTGTTATGGGACTTAGATAACTGGTAAACATACTTATATATTTCTAAATACATACATATCATAGATTAATAGCACCCAGACACAGAATAAACCACCGTGCTCATCACACAACGTTTTATCCTGGGTGGGAATTGAACCCACGACCTCTTGCATAGCAGTCGGATGCACTCCCACCGCGCCACAGAGGCAGTCAAATAAATCGAATACTCAAGTAAATCGAATAACAATAATTTATTTAATCCAATAAATTATGTAGACCTCTTAGATATTCATGGAGTCTAACGACACCTCTGGGGGCCAAATCTACTATTTCAATCGTGTCAGATAAGAATCGAATTCGTCGCTCAAAAGAAAGTCACCGGTACAATTATGACTTTTGTTCGTAGTCTACTATCACAATCGTACTCCAATAGACTTCTATCGGTCGGCCGATGAGTTCTACTAACACGTACCACGCCAGTGTCCGCTAGTCAGTTGCATTTTTGATAGTCTACTAACATTTTTTTATTTCCTTATGGGCGGCTTAAAAAAATTTGAACAGCAGGTCGCCACAGCCTGCGCCTGTCCATTTCAACACGGCAATAGGCTCACCACCTGTTACATGGTACAAAAATACATACGGTGAAATGTGGGCGTGTATTATGCCTTTCGGGGAACCCTAAGCTAGAAAAGGGCGTGCTCCGTTGGTTTGGACACATCCAACGAATGAGTGAGGAACGATTGACACAGAATATATATTGTGCGAAAGCAGAGGGTAGAAGAGGTCAGGGTAGGCCGAGACTGACATATGAAGACCACGTGAGCAGATTGCTCAAAAACGGAAAGGTAAAAGTACTCGGATACCCAGACGTGCGTGAATGAAGCGATTGATGAATCTCGAAGAAGCGAAAGGCGTATGCATGGAAGAAGAAGCCTGGCGAACGTTCCTCTCTGACTACCCCGTCAGGGATACAGCGTGAAGATAGTTAAGATTTTTTTATGTACTAACATTTTGACATCTAAAAACAGCGATTCTGGTTCTATTTTACAACTTGTCAATAGTAGACTCGCCTCCCTGTTGTTGGCAATACGAAGAACGTTTCCTTTCTTGACATTTATTACATTTAGATTGACATACTCTATGATCGTATTACGGTGGCCTAACAATATTGTTTTATTTTGACATTTCGGTATTAAATGCGGTTAGTTGAGTGCAGGTTAATTTGAGGTGTGGTAGTTTATTATTTAGTCGTGTTTTGATCCGATTCCTTTCACCATTCCTTTTATTCAATTTACGGAGGGCTTTGGAATATTAGGGGCATGGTATATGGCATAAACTCCTATCTAAACTCTTTCTAATCTGAAAATATAACAGCATTTTTAATTATAGTTATTTTTTATTATCATGTATCGGTAATACATACTTTATTAAAGTCGATGTGCGGTCACTATTTAGTGACCAGACATCGACTTTTACCTTTTATTGTCATGTATCGGTAATATACCAAACATGCTTTAACACAAATCATGCACATTTTTTGACAAAGTAACAGTTATAAAACGACTAATAAATGAAATAGAGCTCGTTATGAAATTTGATAGTATTTTGTCATTGATTAAAATCGAAACAAGATTGTCTTTCGAAAGAATCTATACTAATATATGAAGCTGAAGAGTTTTTTTTGGTAGAAAGGAATCTGAGAAACTACTGGTCGGATTTGAAAAAATATTTTTGTAGTGAATAGCCCATTTATCAAGGAAGGCTTACACTATGTATTACCATCCTATTACTCTTATTACATTTCAATATTGGTACTAACATTTTTACATTCCCATTATTTCAATTCCATTGGAACTTGGTTACAGTTATTTACTAAATTGTAAATATCAGCTTCGCAGCTACAATATACTATTCACCTCCACCTATTCATAGTGCCATTATTAAAATAATATGGTAAGACAAATGGGGAATTTGCGTGCTTTCATCAATATACTTGGTATGCAAATGAAGGGTTGTTGATACAGTAAGTTTCTTCGTATCTTTAAGTTTTATGACGAAAACTTGAATTGTAAACTTGAAACTTAAATAAAACAATGCAATAATATTAGAATATGGATTTATTCCAATTAACAATAACACTGATATGACTCTTTTTTTTTAATAAGTTATAATAAATAGCTGTCTCAGGCTTCGACTGTCATATACTACGATCTCCCGTGGCACCCTCTCACAACCCGTAATATATTAAATTTTTAATTCGGTTCATAGCGCATTCAACTATTAATATGTGTCTTGAACTAAAACACTTGTACTGTTCCACTTATTTATTACTTAAACCTGACCGGTTTCGCCTTACGGCATTTTCAAAGATTACCACATATTGTATGTATTTCAGGTGTCATTGAGTAAAAATAATATTGTACTCAATGACATCCGAAATACAAGTGTTTTAGTTCAAGATGTGTAGCAAGTTCCACCAAGTGCCATCAATCAACAGTGTAAACAATTTATATATGTAGGTACTCGTCCAATTGTTTGAATACCGCGATTAAAAAATTAACAAGAAACCCAAAAAAAAATCTATAGTATAGAGCTACTAATGTGACTGCCTCGGTGGCGCAGTGGTAGTGTATGCAACTGCCGCGACTAAGGTCCAAGGTTCGATTCCCGGGTCGGAAAAAATATTTGTGTGATCGGTCGTCTAGATCCCATAACACGTTACTTTGGGCTAGACGGCGCTGTGTAAACAAATATATTACCTGGCTTAGTTTGCGATAGGTTTATTTTTTGTAGTTTGATAGGTTACGCTATAAAAAAATACTGTCACAAAATTCATCACTACGTCAAGTCATAAATTGGGTCTTCCATTTCGACTTAGATTGTGAAGATAGTAAAACTAGTGGTTCTGTGAACCGTAGACTTTGGAGTAAATTCAGGAAAAAGGCTAAACATACCGTTTTGAGCGCTCTTGCCAACCACTACGGAACCATTTCCGCTCCCCTGCCACCATTTCCCCCCCGACCGAAAAACCCCCTTGCTAAAAGTTTTTGGATATTTCAAGGATTGTCCATGCCCAGTTGCATGCAAATCCGATGTAAATGCGACCTGTAGACTGAATGGACGGACGAAATGTCGGACATCGCTAGCATTTTCCCGTACCAGGGGACGGAGACTTGCATCGGCTCGCTTCGCTCGCCTCCTCAGTCAAAAATTAAGAGCACATTAAATAGGTTGCTCAAATCTCGCTCATAGCAGTAATTCTCGAACTACAACAGACAAGATCGAATAACGTGAATACTCGAATATCGGTTACTGCTAAATATTATGGTTTTCATTGAACTAATACTTAGCTAAAAGTAATAAACTTTTTTCTGTTAAGCTGACCATGTTTTTTTTATAGTGTTTCGTTGACCGATTTGCGTTGGATAAAAGTCAAACAAGTCGATTGAATACGTGCCATAACAGCCATATAAAAGGCATAATCAGTACAGGATTGCAAAAACACGTAAGCAATTAGAGTTAAGCACTCTCTGAATCCTTGTTGTTGTTGGTTGTGCGGTAGTGAGATCCTATTTGTAATAGAAGAGTCAACTGGACCCTACGTTATTATCCATTCAAAGCCGACAGATTGCAAGATATGGTGTATTTAATAATATAGGCATCGACTTGCTGGTACAGTTCCGTATTCGACGGATAAATAGTTTTGAAAAATTTTCACTTCTGTATACACCTTTTTGCGTTAGAATGAATTTAGTAGTAGTTCTTTAAAAAAATAAGGTTATTACGAACGCATCAGTTACGTTCTATATTCACGAAGAAAACTTAACTAAAAAAAACTACATTCGAAGGGTAACATTGTGATTGAATTAGTGTGAAGAATTTTATCCTTCAAATGTAGTTTATTTTGTTATATTAGCGTCCTTTTGGTTTAACTGCAAGTCAGTGTCATAAGTTTATTTTATATTTATACAGATCTTTAGAACATAAATCACAATTTAAACCCATAACCTTAAAATAAAACTAACAATTACAATGCCAGCTACATGATTAACTTAACAATTAATTTCTTACAGTGCCAATAAAATCAACTCAATAAAGTACGTAATAATACAAAAATGTACGGGAATTTCCAAAAAAAAAGTAACAATGTAAATTACTCAAAAATATTCTTAAACTTTGTAATTCAGTCTATTGAACTGATTGTAGTTTTTAGGTACCAAATTATTGTGTGCAATAGCTTAACTTTTTTTTGATGTACAACAGGACGTCGTTAAATATTATGACTTTGTCTATTACAATTTCCGGGCACAGAGTTTACGTAAAGCGAGAAACTTAAAAGCCTTTTAGTTTCAGTAGAACATGTCAGTGAGGCTGCTTGGAATTGAGAATCATCACCCGCTAAAATAAGTGTACATTTAGATTATCCAGTTTTAATTTTAAACTTATCGATTTCAAGACAATCACAATATCTTTACAGTTTATAACCAAAACGATATTATATCTGGAATAGGACAAAGTATATTATGTCATCCCAAGTTCGGCCCTGGTATTAATGTCATCTGCATTTAAATTCAACAGGGCCTACGATCTAAGTATTCATTTAAGCGCATTATCACTAAGAATGTCGAAGTTTTATTAAAATACACTATCGACTATGCATTTATTGACATTTTAGCACTGGTTATACTCGTAAAAGATATTGTATCGACAAGATCGCATTAATTCCAATGTTGAACGTAGACTCCATTCATTTACACATATTGTGAGTTTTATAAAAGGATTCTGCTGGCCAAGGCAAAGACAATTTTAGTACCAAATGGAAGAATTTAAGTGAAAAGTGTGTTTAGGTGTACATATACTTAAATGCAAGTGTGATCAAATGTGAAGACTGAAACAAAAACAATTTCGAATTTATATAACAATAGATTTCAACAAATACCGGCCTGTGTTGCGAGAACTAGCTACCACGCCTATTCCTAAGCGTACTTGAGCAATATATTCCGTGAGGATGTACAATACTTTGTGCGCTAAATCCCGCTCCTTTGTGTACCGCCCGGCTGCGTACACGCTGCGCATTTCCGAGTTCCTAGGGTTGGCTTGTTCAGCCTTTGGATAATATTTTTATTATAGTAATGTTACAACTAACCGATATAAAATCTATAATAATATTATAAAGAGGAAAGATTTGTATCTAAGTATAAAGTACAGGACCGATTTTAAAAATTATTTCACCATAAGAAAGCTACATTCTTCGTTAGTAACATAGGCTATATCGGATTTTCAAAAAGTTAAGGGTTTTGTTTCGAAATCTCGAATAGGTAAACTTCATTACGCGGGCGAAGGTGCGGGCATCAGCTAGTCTCTTATAAATTATTGAACTGCAACCAAAATACATAGTGTCCTACACCGTGATTGACTGTGTTTGAATTTTTGAATAAGAACCTTCTGTTATAAGAAGTAGATTAAAATTACTGAAATATGTCTGTATAGAGCCGTATGTCTGTGTAAAGCGTTATTATCACTACCATTATTTAAAGCATGGTTTGTGTGAAGAGCACGATGGTTTATTCTGTGTCTGGGTGTTATTTGTCTATAATATGTATGTATTTAGAAATATATAAGTATGTTTGTCAGTTATCTGGTTACCATAGTACAAGCTCTGCTTAGTTTGGAATCAGATGGCGTTGTATGAGTTGTCCCAACTATATTTATTTATTATCAATAGATAATATATGTTTATCTTATAGAAGAAATATAATCAGTCTAATTCCGGCAAATTTGATGAACACACATGTTTATTTAATTTCATACGATTTACTTTATATTACTACTTATTAAAAAAAAATACGTTGAACAATCCACCGTAGGATCGGTCTGAGTTCGCGACACCCACGCGACGACACGTTTGGTAGCGCGGTAATTTACGACCACATCTGTAAATAAATCGTTCGGCAATCGACTTTAAGTAAAGATAGAGATCATTAGTCGAATTGTTTACTATCGATGGATTGATCTGCGTCAACCATTTACTATCTAATATTTCCGCATTGAAAGCTTCTGGTGGCGTAACCCTTTATAATATTCTGATTTCATTATGTTTTAAATAAATTATAATAAGTTTGTTTATTTATTTATCTCCACAAATTTCAATCTTGTGAATATGCAACTTTCAGATAGGTACAAATTTCATGTCGATAAGAATGGCTTTTCAATAGGCAATCTATAGGAGATTTGGAGTGTGGACACTAAGCTAAGAGCTTGTATTATAGAACTCCATATAAAACTAAATGAAATCAGAAATTTTCAGGCTTTTTATTCATTTGCAATGTATGTAGGGCTCGAGTAGGATCTTGAAACTCAATTTAGAAAAACCTCAATCGATTGAGTTGAAATATCGTATACACGATTGAATTTAATGAATTTGAATGGTTAGCTGTGAGACATTATTCTAAATTTAACTCGTAAGTGCATGCTACAATATAGGTATCATGACATGCTGAGAATTACACGAAAAAAATTAAGTGTCGTCACTCAAATATGGCTGACTACTAAAACAGTTGATCTATGTTTTTAGGATTACCTACAATTACGCATCAAATGAAAGCTCTTGCAGAGAATTATTACTTTTGTTGCATTTGTTGTACATGTATGCATGTAGGTATATATGACAATGTGTTAAAATATATCGTGGAGGTTGACAATTTAAAAATAATAAATAAGGATTTATCTTTTATTTCATGACACCTAAACTATTGATGATAATCTATGTGAAAGAACGCATTTATTCAACAAAGTTCAGTTCGGTTCACTCATTCACGATAGTTACTATGTTACTGGCTTACAATGTTCATATCGTTATCTATGGCTTATTGTCAAAATATGAAAGCAACTTAATTCTCAAAATAACTTTCTAACATTACAATTTACTACGACATTTTAGCACTACAAACGACTTTGTACTCATATACTCGAACTACTTACCATCCCAAAGTTCACTACACCTGCCCATTGCAACAATTAAACAGTATACACAATGTACAAGAGCACAATAGGCTGTCCCCGATGTCTCGTGGAAACTGTCACGGTATAACTTTCTATTGATATCGCTTAAGGCATGCATTTTTCTCGTCAACACTCTACTGCGTAACTCGACGATATTGTACTCCGAAGTCTACGCATATTTTGACATTTCTGTATTGGATATGTTATGACTGACATGCTGAGTGCTAAGTTTTACTATCAAGGACACTGCTTTGCATGTATCGTAGGAGAAGAAAAATATTTAAGAATCATTTCAACAGTGTGTAACTTTACACTAAACTTGACCAACGAATAACAAATTTGCATACCCGATGAGACTCGAATCGATGGGACTGATTGAATAATTTCCATTGAAACTGTAACCCCGTATAGTAGAATCTTTATGTGCAGCATAATAACAGTGAGAAATCAGAACAAAAACACGTTTCCAATTTGTGAAGCATACTCGTTTTTGATTTCAATTTTTCTTTCTGTGATAATTTCAATAGATAAGTAGACCAAAGTCGAGAGATAAGCTAAATTTCAATCTTCAAATTTCGCGAAAGGACCCAAAAATCATAACGCATTAAACAAGCCGTGTGAGTATGAAAACATTCTCAATTTTTTTTTACTGTGTTGAAACCCTCTCGGATATTATACCGGACTCAAACCGACTAAAACTGTCTATTGTGGGACATCCTGGGTAACTCCTCGGATAGATGCCCCATCGATGGTAGACTTTGGGGTTCAGATGATAGGTGATAATTCTTGGTATTTTTGAGAATGACTGCCGTTTGACAACTCAACCCAACTATGGGCGTCACTTCCTCGTCCATTTATAGGTGCACAAAAACGCACGCGAGACGCGTATAGTCGACCTTAATTTTGTTTGCTACACTGAAATTATTTGTGTGAAACGTGTAGTGAAACGAAAGTGAAAAATGTAGTCTTACAAACTTATATAATCTTCCTACTTACGTCAATTTTAAAAACTGTCTTAATATTTTCTTAAAGAATTTTTTTTAAATAATTTCTTCCTTTCATCATCATCCGAGCGTCTGTCCCAGTTGCGTCTCGCGACGCCCGGGGTCCGCTTTCCTACATTTTCTCCTCCACTTCGCACGGTCGTCGGCATCCCCTGTGGTGAGACCATTGGCACGCATGTCATCCCTTACGACGTCAAGCCAGCACTTCTTGGGTCTTCCCCTCTTACCGGGACCCGGCGGGGCTGACATGGCCAGACATTTGTTACCTACGTAGCCCGGCGGTTGCCGCAAGACGTGACCATACCAACGAAGGCGACACTCTTGCAACTTGTCTGCAATGTCACGGACGTGAAGGCTGCCGCGGATGCGAGAGTTCCTCACGCGGTCCATCCGCGTGACTCCACACATCCACCGCAGCATCTTCATTTCCGTGACACGCAGCTCCTGCTTGTGTCGCTCCAATATCGGCCACGTCTCACTGCCATGTAAAAGGACAGGTCTAATAATGGTTTTGTAGACCTGTCCCTTCAACCGGATCGGCATTTTAGGGTCACAAATGACACCGGTCATCTCCCGCCATTTGGCCCACGCGGCAGCAATTCGTGACTTGACATCGCAATCGATGTCACTGGACGTGTGAAAAACAGATCCCAAGTATTTAACCTGGTCCGTGCGCTCGACCAAATCACCGCCTATGCGGACGGATGTGGAATCTGTCGAGTTTAGTGCCAAGTACTCGGTCTTCGCCACATTTAGTTTCAGACCGCCGTTCTCAAGCGTCTCCTTCCACGCCTTTACACGTCGCACCAATCTGCCCCTGTCCGCGTCTGCCAGCGCAATATCGTCAGCATACATGAGCAACCATGGAGGCTGCTCATGCGGGTTTCTGATGCTGTCCGACAATTCGTCTAATATTACACTGAACAGAAGCGGACTAAGGACAGAACCCTGGTGTACCCCGACGGTGATGGGGAAGGGTTTCGTGTCGCCAACAGCAGTCCGAACCATTGAGTCGGAGTCACAGTACATGTCCCGGATAGTGTCAATATAGACCTCTGGAACCCCTTTGGACCGCAGTGCCCACCAGATCATCGCACGAGGAACACAGTCGAAGGCCTTCTGCATATCTAGAAACAAACAGTAAATATCAAATAATTTCTTCCTTTACCTACTTACAAGGCTTTCATATAGCCTAGGTTTATGATAAGTGAGTGTAAGTAAGTCAGATTATGTGAGACGATCTAAGTGTTACAATCTAACGGAACCAATAACGCAATGTAATCATAGTACAGAATCACTTTTAAGAGCATTAACATTGAATGACCCTGTTATCGACAATGCTTTGGCGCGAACTACGAGTATGTATCTAAATTACTTAAATCAACACATTTTTTTCTATGTTTGGTCTTTTACACTTTCAAGCTAAGTTCAGAAGGTAGGTAAATTAAAAAAATTAAATCTCTCATTTAAGAGCTCGTAACCTCTGCCTGCTTAGTTTTGTTTGAACGAGGAATGCGTTAAACATTTTACGCTATGGCCAGTCCTGGAATAGATGACAGTTTATGACATTTCCCTTTACGAGCGATGCCGTATCTTGAAAGGCACAGAAGCCATTGACTCCGGTTGCTAGTAACTTGGTAGTCGTTAGGCACAGTTAAAGGGCTGTTTGTAAAAATTCCATCAACAGGCACACTTAACTGTCTATTTCAATACGCCAATATGCTCACTGTCTATTCATAGGACATAATATAACTGGCGAAATGTCGACGTATTGTATGGCACTGTCTACTCTTACGGAGAAAAAGGCACGTGTGAATACTAAGTGTTGCTAGTTCTAAAAACATTCAATTTTGCCAATTTTAATGTGGCCATAGTAAAACTACTGATGTAAAATTTAACATTTGTTCTTGTTTTATGTCGTAAAAAAAATGAATTTTATAAAGATACTTTTAATCTATCCACGGGAAGATAATTTATGTGAGATAATCAAAATACATATGTATGTATATTCTATCTTTTGGGTTAAAACTTAGTAGAAATTTGGGAAAATGCTTCACTCCTAAGCATGCAGGATATTTGAGCAGGAAATTAATTTCAAAGACAGGTATTTCAGAAAATTAACTATTTATCACAAGAGGCCTAAAAACTGAAGTATTATACTACTAATAGGAATTTTAAGAGTTAAAGTAATAAATATATAAAATGTCTTACTGTAATAAACAAAACGAAAGAGCAATGCACAAATTTTACAGCCATATAGAAATGACCAGAGTGTTTTTTTTGTAAATCAAAATGTTGTTTTGTTTCACTTGTCCCAGTTAGTCCATAAATTATGTTGAGATGTTGAGGTTACTTGAAATTCAGTCAGTATTTTGCACGTCTGATTTCTACTATCAATGCATTCTACAAACGTTTTACATGTATAGTAAAGAAATCATAAAAGATCGATGTGGAATGTTTGGGCATTTTTGAAATTTATTGCAAATTATCTGAAAATCTTTAGCATCAGCGTTACATGTAAAAAAAATCTAATTAGTTATAATGTGTGACAATCTGACATGGCTACCATTCAACAATGTCAACGTACTTAAAATGGTATTAAACAATATCCAAACATCTGTTCCTTTTATCTAAAGGTTGCTGACATCAGATTAGATTAAGATGAAGTGGATATAACTTGAAATTTAAGCACACGCCATGAGCACTTGTGTGGTACAATGCATAAACATTAATGCCATTCTAATTTTATAGAAATATCACAATAAATGTCCAATGAAGTATAAAGTTACAAAAAAAATATCTTTTACTCGTATATATTAAAGTTGTTTATTAGTCAAAGCTTTAAAGTTAATACAAAACTCACTTACCAATGCAGCTTTAGAAGACACTTTGTGCGGAAATTGAAAGTTCAATCGTCAGGCACTCTCTATAAGCAAAATAAAAAATAAAGAATATTAATGTAACTAACTGGGAAACTGGATTAATAAATAGTTTTTCACCATTCTCTTTTTAAAAGATTTGTTTTCGTGTTCTGCATATTCCTTTAAACCTCAAGTCTTTCCACGCACCATGTCTGCCGTAAATAATTACCATAGACTTCGCCGCGTCTGTTAGGTTTATATGAACGTGATAGACTCACAACTACACAAACTCACAAAACTACTAAACGGATTTAATTTTGTATTCAGTGGATGTAATGATGAAACAGTAAGGTCAATGGGTATTATACTATATGTGATAATACATATATATTTAGGAAGTGAGGCGTGTTACAAAATATTATATGTAACTCGCTTCCTCCGTTCACTTACACCATAGCAAAAAGTACAACAATTTCCTCTGTTTCATTACCTACCTTCGCCGCGATAACGGTAGTGGGCCGTGGGACTATACTCGCATTACGATCTGTTTAATTATTGTAGAGGAGCTTGCCTACCTAGTCGTAGAGTTGTCAGTCGTGTACTTACTCTACTTTTATTTGATTGTTGGGTAGAGAAACATTTGCGGTATTCTTTCTTTTTTACTGTTATTTCATATGATTTCCATTGTAGAGATCGTCTCTAGGTTTATAGGAAATTATATTAAAAAGAGTGACCATGACTTTTATTGCCAGGTTCAGTTCAGCCTCAGGCTCTACCTATTGATTTGCGAATCTGGCAGTAAATGTAAATGTAGAAACAATAATCTTGACGCTCATAAGTTTTACTTTGTGACCTACATAAATAAAGATATTTTCATTGATAACATCTAAAGTCTGTTGTACAAAATATTGC
Source organism: Thumatha senex (assembly GCA_948477245.1). NCBI lineage: Eukaryota > Metazoa > Arthropoda > Insecta > Lepidoptera > Erebidae > Thumatha > Thumatha senex. The sequence goes on from OX419735.1 coordinate 15,814,371, forward strand.
GAATTCTTAGTTGAATAAGTAGATATTTTAAACATTGTATCACAGAGAGAGAATAAGTATAAGAAATATCTGGATTTCATTATATCAAGATGTTAAAATATTAACACGCGCTACATAACACTACCACTTCACGAAATAAGCAATGGACGGAGTGGCCGAAACATTACGTTTTATAGTTGGTTCAATCATTTATAATAGCATTTACTTGATTTTTAGTTTTGATTTCCATTTAATTAACTAACTAACTATCTTCACGCTGTATCCCTGACGGGGTAGTCAGAGAGGACAGATCGCCAGGCTTCGCGATCCATGCATACTTCTTTCGCTTCTTCGAGATTCATCAATCGCTTCATACACGCACGTCTGGGTATCCGAGTACTTTTGACCTTTCCGTTTTTGAGCAATCTGCTCACGTGGTCTTCATATGTAAGTCTCGGCCTACCCTGACTCCTTCTACCCTCTACTTTTGAACAATATATATTCTTCGTCAATCGTTCCTCACTCATTCGTTGGATGTGTCCAAACCAACGGAGCACGCCCTTTTCCAGCTTAACGCTGACACTTTCATTCAAACCTGCCAAATTGCGTATCACTTCGTTACGTATTCGGCCAGCCAAGGTAACGCCGCACAACTTTCGAAGTGATCGTATCTCCACAGCATTCAATTTACTTTCATGCATCTGCTGACATACACAGGTTTCACTACCGTAAAGCAAAGTTGGCACTAGCACTGCGTTATGAATCGCCAGTCGTGCTTCTTTTACGATGCTTTGTCGCTTTACTAACTGGGACAAAGCACCGTTAACTTTGTTTCCGGCAGCTACTCGCCGTTCCACATCCGAATCACATCTTCCATCCGCGCTAAACATACTTCCTAAATGCACAATTTCATTCACTTGCTCTAGACGTTCCTGGTTTACCCTAATCTCGCATTTAGTTCTTACGTCACCTCTTTCAAATACTAGAACCTTAGTTTTACTTGCATTCAAGCGGATACCCTTACTTTCACACCCCTCTTTCATATTAGTGACTAATGCCTGAAGGTCGGCTTCTGATGAGGCCATGAGCACCGCATCATCAGCGTACAGCAGACAGTTTACTGTAAAGTCACCCAAATTCACACCCATATTAAAATCTTTCAACTTCTGCAGGCAACTGTCCAGATACACTATGAACAGCCAGGCGGACATGACACATCCCTGTTTGACGCCTGTACATACATCAAAAAGAGGTGACACATCCCCCCCTACTCGCACGCAAGCCTTACAGTCCCTATAAAGCGACTGTATTGCCCGCAGTAGCGAGCCGTCCACACCATATCCTGGCAGCAAGTCCCACAGCGTTTCTCTCACAACGTTATCAAATGCTTTCTCTAGATCCACAAAAGCGCAGAAAACCTTCTGGCTAAGAGCCAGAAACTTTTCCGCGATCATGCGGAGAGAAAACACTTGATCCATGCAACCTCTTCCACGTCGGAATCCGCATTGAGCCTCCCATAAATACCTTTCAGACTTTTCTTGCATTCGTGCCGTTATAACCTTTGCATACATCTTACTAGCTAAGCTGACCAAGCTGATCGCCCTGTAGCTGGAGCAGTTTAGGCGCGAGCCTTTCCCTTTGTAAATAGGTACTACAACTGCTACTCGCCAGTCATCTGGGACCTCACCCGTCCGCCTGCACAAGTTGCATAACAGACATAGTGTGTCCCAGACACGCGACCCACCGTACTTGATCATCTCAGCAGTGACTCTGTCTTTTCCCGCAGCCTTACCACATGTCATACTTCTTATCGCTTGTTCTATTTCTTTCATACTAATGACTTCAATGACATCGGGATCCGGAACATCGAAGTGAGCTCCACTTCCCGACGTGGCATCTCTGTCTTTTCTTGCATACATCTTTCTATAATATTCACTCCATCTCTGGGTGTAATTAGTTTAGATAATAATAAATATATTAGATTAAATAATAATAGATATAAAAGGTTTCATGTTCCAAATTAGGAAATTGATTAAAAATTTACTAAAATTAGTTGTAAAGTAAGTTGTAATGTATGATGTAATTGAAATGAGTATAATCCATCAAATCTTCTAAAAGTATTAAACAATTATCACTAGTAAAATATACAAACAGTTTTTATTTACGATAATTATATGTAAGAACATTTTTATCTTCAGTCAGAACAACTACGCTAATATTCTGATTATCTTAATAGCAGCTTGTAATAGACTTACCTAATTGCGCGTAAAGAAGCCTTTAAAAGTCGTTTATAAGTAAAACTTAATTCAAGTAATCAAATAGTGACTTGTTTTGTATTTAATTAATATATTTCGACTGCGTTTTCGTACATTTTTTTTTGCAAGGATTTTATATTCTGATTTTGGTATCCCGCAGTACATGAAATGCATAATTTTTGGTATGTAATTTGTTCTGTTACTTCATTGGTCGATAATGCCACGCTGTTCGGAGTATAATAATGATCAACATAGTTCTAAGAAGGATTGTTAATATTATTCAAATGGGTTCTAGTAATAAATATGAGTCGAATCAAAATGGTTTGTAGAATTTTGTCTACTATATAATTGACTGGCTTGGTGGTATCAATGATGGTGTATGCGACTGACGCACTAAGGTCTCGGTATCGAATCCTGGGTCGGAACAAATATTTCTGTGTTCCATAAATGTTAGTTTCGTGGTTCGGGTGTTTACTATGTATATTATGTATTTAGAAATATATAAGTATGTTTATCAGTTGTCTGATAGCGCAGCTTATATTAGCTAAATTTCGGATAGCGTTGCGTGATAATGTGCCAAATATATTTATTGAAGTGAATCTTTTTTATCGACGTATGAGAGAAATTTTATAGCTGAAAGAATATCGTAAAGAAGTTTCCCTCCTTATCTGTGTGCTCTGGTACTCACACATTTTTTTTAAATAGGTTAACGTCAGGTTTGCAGAATTGAAGGTATCGGATATAACCGTATTAAATGCCTTGATGATTTTTTGCACGAGTATTTAAGTACAGATTACTGTTTACCTTTATTAAGGTTAACCCTATTGGGTAATCTTATAAAAATATAAAACAATATTTGAAAAATAATAAGCGATATACTATGTAAATAAAATTAATCACCATTTTGTAGTACTAAGTCGCCGGATAAGATATCATCGCAGTTTCTCGGTAAAACTTCTCTCCACTCGCGATAAACGCAGCTTTAATTATAAAATTGTCGTTTAAAAAAGTAGAAAATGTAATGGAAAAAAATAGACGACAGCGAAAAAGCGAGACGCATAGCCTCGCACCTGCCAATGGCGCGTCTAGATACGCCGTTTTATATTTAGAAACCACTTTATTTAACTCGCCGCCAAGCTTAAAGCTCCCGATAAAAAGTTTAACTTAGTACACTTGCGGTGCATGGTTTTATTATGAACGATTTACTTTTCGCCCTTGATTGTATCAATTGGTTGTTCAGACGCAGGTACCGCACATAAAAAGCTTTCGCAAAACATTTCTCTCCCTCATGGGATTAATACAAAAAAATATGTGTGTGTACCAAAGTACACAGGCAAGAAGTGAAACTTCTTTATGACATTTTTTTTACAATCTTCGAGCTGTATCCCTGACGGGGTAGTCAGAGAGGACGGATCGCCGGGCTTCGCTATCCATGCATACTTCTTTCGCTTCTTTAAGATTTTTACAGCTATAAAATTTCTCATACGTGTCGATAAAGAAGTTTCACTTTAAAACGACATGGCGCGTAACCGGAAAATGTGACGATTTTTTACAGCTATAAAATTTCTCTCAACGTCGATAAAGAAGTTTCACTTCAATAAGTTTACACATGGAAATTCAGGCGATAAAAGAAATAACTTTGATGAAAATTGTGAAATTACTTATATTTAATGAAAATACACAATATCAAACTTTTGATTTATAAATAAAAATTACTAAACTAACTAATAAAGATTATTAAAATCACCAATTTGTAGTACTAAGTGCCGGATAAGATATTATCGCAGATTTTCGGTAAAAGTTTTCTCCTTCGGCGATAAACGTAGCTAATATGATCACGCCTATATCCCTGCCTACCCGCAAAGGTGAATTACACATTCACTCTTTACGTGTATTATTGTTGGAATAAGGGGTAAACTTCAACGGGTTTACCTCCTAATTATCCTAATTCCTATTTCCAACTGCATAAGTATCTGGTTTTGCAGTTGGAAATATGTAGATCCGAATCGGAACAAATCAACAGTCAAGACAAATATTATACATTCACAAATACAATTTCTATAGTCGGAGCATATAAATCAAAATGACTCTAAAGTTTGTACCGGACAGGAATTATCACACAGTATCGCTAATAGATATACACACACCAAACTAACCCGTATAAACAAAAATATAGTACCAGAGTAAAAAGTAACAAAAAATTGATGGGTCTCCGGTATGCGTTATCAGGTACCCCAGTCGAAGGAGATAGTGTACGGCCTCGCAACACAGGGTTCAGTACACGTCAGACCTGCGGACCGAGAGCTCGCTACACTCGTTGAACTCTTTTGCACTTCATCATTATCCGTATGAAAGTATCTTTAGTTCAGTCAAAAAAAAAGCATTCAGTGGAAATAAACTGGAATTTTAACATGTGAATTGTGCTGTGTACGTTCTGGATTTTTTATGCTGTGACAATTTGTGTTGTAAATTTTTGATGACAACGAAATTAAACTGAAAAGGTGAGTGACATTATAACTGTAAGTATGCGGTTGTTTACAGAAAATGTAAATCTTGACAAAGGGAATGTTACCCTATAGTCAATTTGTAGGATTTACATAAAATGTTGCGTGATCTGCGGCTATTATTAAGCATAATTTGCGAGAATAAGAAAACATTAAGAATCAAACGAACGCCGGTCAGAAATCCTGTTTTATAAAATTATCCTTCGAATTTCTCGGTAATAGTTTTGTAAAACCAAGTAGGTAGTTTCGAAATACACAATTACAATTATCTGTCGTAAAAATAAACAAATACGTTATATAATTTCAAATTAATCATGTCATAACTGTATCATTAGATACAAATCAAGCAATCTTTGTAGAATTATCATTAATGAAATTTTGAACAATGATTCATCTACTTTTAGTAGCATTTTAAATGTGGTCAAGGATATAAGTTCGTGTAATATAATAGTCGTTACTTAATGCCAAGTTACACATAATAAGAGTTACATATAATTTACTTAGCATGTATACTATACCATTACAAGTGTAACATAAGTACGGTATCTAAATTATATCATTCAAATTGTTTCTTAATAGAAGTTGACTTCAAATTATTTGAAGTCTACACTTTTTATACAAATTTACGCCAAGTTACAGCAGGAGGAGCTTTGTAGAATCATCATCATCATCATCCAAACGCTTTTCCGAGTTGCGTAGATACATACATATTGTCACGCCTTTATCCCCGAAGGGTTAGACAGAGACATATTATACGCCCACATTTCACCGTATGCATTTTTGTCCCACGTAACAGGTGGTGAGCCCATTGCCGTGTAAAAATATTATCACAAAATCAGTTCGGGATTTCCGAAATTGGCAAAAACAATGAAATATCACCAAGACTTACTCTCTTAAATTAATAAAGCAAATCAGGCTAGAAATAATGACCTAACTTGTAGAATATTGATAAAGTGATTTGGGAGTTGGATTAAATAAATACAAAAAGAGTGAAGAAGATGGATGAAAATAGACTGACGAGGCAGATTTATGTGGCGAGAGTGAATAGGCAAACTGGTTGGGGTCGACTCGGCGTACGTATGTATATAAAATCGAAGACCTTTTGGAAAAAGGCTAGGTCAAGAGTACCCTTAACCGACGACTGTGTATTAAAAAACTCATGAAAGCGAAAGTTGCATATCAGGATCATAGCTAGTGGAAAGCCATAGTCTCTGCCTACCCCGCTGGGACACCACCATGATAATAAATCAATCAATATTCAAGCAGACTTCAACACTCTCTTCTTTATGTATTCCCAGTTGATTCCAAAGCCTACCTGGACTTGGAGTCTGAGGTCCACTTTTATTTGACTACTAGGAGCAGCTATCGTTTGGCTTTATATTTAAGACATTGTTGGGCGTGAGAACGAGAGAGAGAGAGGAGAGCGAGAGAGAGACTAGCAGATGAGATCGCTTGGGCTGCGGAGATCTTGTAGGGGCCCCTTACGCCTCTGGCCACCTTTAGCATGGGTGACTAGTTTGTGGCATTTACATTTGCGAGCGTTTCCGTGTTTCGAACGGCACGTTAATTCATCGGTCCCGGTTGGTAGTATTATGGCAGTCGTTAAGACAAGTTGAAAGCCTTATGGGCAGCTTGAAAATTTTCAGCCAACAATTTGCAACAGCAGGTCGTCACATCCTGCGCTTGTCTATTTCAACACGTCAGCGTCAATGGGCCACCAGCTGTTACGTGGGTCAAAACTGCACATGGTATGCCTCTGCCTACCCCCTTCAGGGATAAAGGCGTGACAATATGTATGTACAAGGATTAAACACGGTGAGAAGTGGGCGTATTATAGAGGGCGGCCCTTAGGGGATAAGGCGTGATTTATACATACATTTATTACATATTATTACAACTGTATAAAATATTATTACAACTAGTGAGTTAATTAAACTAAATAAAGCACCACAAAACTAATAGACCTTATATTTTTTTCTTTATATTCATATCTTCGCGTTGCATTCCTCATTTACATCTACTATTCCATTTAACTATCCAATAGCTGTAATTTAATATATGAATTAAATCTATGCTATTTCTTTCATAAAAATATTTTTAGGATACAGTTAATTTGAAACTTAACTATCTTCACGCTGTATCCCTGACGGGGTAGTCAGAGAGGACAGATCGCCAGGCTTCGCGATCCATGCATACTTCTTTCGCTTCTTCGAGATTCATCAATCGTTTCATACACGCACGTCTGGGTATCCGAGTACTTTTGACCTTTCCGTTTTTGAGCAATCTGCTCACGTGGTCTTCATATGTAAGTCTCGGCCTTCCCTGACTCCTTCTACCCTCTACTTTTGAACAATATATATTCTTCGTCAATCGTTCCTCACTCATTCGTTGGACGCGTCCAAACCAACGGAGCACGCCCTTTTCCAGCTTAACGCTGACACTTTCATTCAAACCTGCCATATTGCGTATCACTTCGTTACGTATTCGGTCGGCCAAGGTAACGCCGCACAATTTTGCCGCCGAAGTGATCGCATCTCCACAGCATTCAATTTACTTTCATGCATCTGCTGACATACCCAGGTTTCACTACCGTAAAGCAAAGTTGGCACTAGCACTGCGTTATGAATCGCCATTCGTGCTTCTTTTACGATGCTTTGTCACTTTACTAACTGGGACAAAGCACCGTTAACTTTGTTTCCGGCAGCTACTCGCCGTTCTACATCCGAATCACATCTTCCATCCGCGCTAAACATACTTCCTAAATACACAATTTCATTCACTTGCTCTAGACGTTCCTGGTTTACCCTAATCTCGCATATAGTTCTTACGTCACCTCTTTCAAATACTAGAACCTTAGTTTTACTTGCATTCAAGCGGAGACCCTTACTTTCACACCCCTCTTTCATATTAGTGACTAATGCCTGTAGGTCGGCTTCTGATGAGGCCATGAGCACCGCATCATCAGCGTACAGCAGACAGTTTACTGTAAAGTCACCCAAATTCACACCTATATTAAAATCTTTCAACTTCTGTAGGCAGCTGTCCAGATACACTATGAACAGCCAGGTGGACATGACACATCCCTGTTTGACGCCTGTACAGACATCAAAAAGAGGTGACACATCCCCCCCTACTCGCACGCAAGCCTTACAGTCCCTATAAAGCGACTGTATTGCCCGCAATAGCGAGCCGTCCACACCATATCCTGGCAGCAAGTCCCACAGCGTTTCTCTCACAACGTTATCAAATGCTTTCTCTAGATCCACAAAAGCGCAGAAAACCTTCTGGCTAAGAGCCAGTAACTTTTCCGCGATCATGCGGAGAGAAAACACTTGACCCATGCAACCTCTTCCACGTCGGAATCCGCATTGAGCCTCCCATAAATACCTTTCAGACTTTTCTTGCATTCGTGCCGTTATAACCTTTGCATACACCTCACTAGCTAGCTGCTGTAACTGGAGCAGTTTAGGCGCGAGCCTTTCCCTTTGTAAATAGGTACTAAAACTGCTACTCGCCAGTCATCTGGGACCTCACCCGTCCGCCAGCACAAGTTGCATAACAGACATAGTGTGTCCCAGACACGCGACCCACCGTACTTGATCATCTCAGCAGTAACTCTGTCTTTTACCGCAGCCTTACCACATTTCATACTTCTTATCGCTTGTTCTATTTCTTTCATACTAATGACTTCAATGACATCGGGATCCGGAGCATCGAAGTGAGCTCCACTTCCCGACGTGGCATCTCTGTCTTTTCTTGCATACATCTTTCCATAATATTCACTCCATCTCTGCAGGACGTCACTTTGGTCTGTTAGGACGTCATTGTTAACATTAAGCACTTTATTCATACTGCAGATTGCCGAACAACTCCGGGTCTTGCCTACCTCTTTCCAGAAGAGCTTGGCATTATCCCGGAAATTGGACGACAACCTTTCATCCGCTTTCATTCTGCACCTTTCACGAGCTTCTTCTATCAGTGCCTTCGTGTTAACTTTCTGCAGCTTGTATCTCTCTTTCATATTAAAATCATTCCGCGAGGCTAAGTAGTCTAGCCATGCTTTCTTCTTCATTCGAACTGCTTCTTTCACTTCCTCATTCCACCATGCATCACGCTTATTACTACTGCCTCTTTTCGTTTCTCCACACACTTCCACAGCGGCATTTATCATACTGTCCCTAAGGTTCTGCCATACACTTTCCACATTCTCACTGCTTACATTGACGTCGCCAAGCTTTTCGGCTACCCTTTCATTATATTTATCCCTAATGGATGCATCCTGCAGCTTCCAGCTTTTGATGCTATAAGTCGGTTCAGGTTCAGGACACTCGGTACGATGGCGCCAACCCGCGAATAGACCCCTAATCCTAGTTATGACTAGGTAGTGGTCTGATCCCAGCTCAGCGCCTCGATAAACCCTTGTGTCCATCACCTGTTTACGGAGCCGACTATCCATTAGGAATAGATCTATCATGCTTCTCTTTGACTTACATCTCCTCGTATACATATGAATTTGTTTGTGGTTAAACATTGTGTTCGAAACAAACAAATCCTTTTCCTTACAAAATGCCAGTATTAGCTTGCCAGCATCGTTCACCCTTTTATCCCCATACTTCCCGAGTACCGACTCAAAACCATCGCGAGCGGTACCCACCCATCCATTCAAGTCTCCACATACTATAACAGTTAATTTGCATTGATAAAAAGTAATCGTGTGTTTGTATTGAATTTAACCTTGACTTTTAGACGTTTTAATAGTGAGGAAGCAATTTATACAACAAGGATAATGAAACAGATATTTGCTTTAGTTTAATTTATGTATATATAATTCATAGATACTTATAGTATAAAAAATAGAAGCTACTGGAATTTTTTCAATGTGATTATTTTTGAAAATGAGAAAAAAATAAGTGTTTGTGTACTTATGTACACGCGTTAGAAGTTATACTGCTTTAGTTGGCTTTAGTCTAATAAGATTTCATCACATATACCACAACTCTTTGTTTGTAACAGGAATAATAAATTAGTAAGAATAAAACATCAGAATGAATAAAGTTATAAGTTGTCATGTAACAGTTATCAGCTAACTTAATAGTGTCGATTTCACATGACAGTCTGCGCACGTATCCTAAAAAAATACTCTCATAATTTTTCCCTAACGCGCCAAAAGAAGTCAAAAGTTCAAATATCCGTAAAAATAAAAATAAACACTTGTTTTCTGTATAACTGTAATGAACGATTCTTCTATCGTATGTCATACTATGTAATGTCAAGACAGAACTTCTTTGACCTACAAATTTCTGAAATAGGACTTTGCATTGAGACGTAAATTGTTTTGACCGTAAAACGAGTATAAAAAAAAATTAGTTTTTCTGAATCCGCTTAACTGTAGTAAGTGACTAAGATTTCGTCGGGTCACTAGTAGGGAGTTGGTAGTATAGCCGTATAACGTTAAATATTATCATAGTAATAATAATAGTTTACTTTTCCTCTGGTATCATCTTTTTTTTTCCAAGATACCCGGCCATTTCTTAGGTTTACATGAGGACTTACAAATAAAGCCTTTTGTGAATTGGCACATCGCAGACAATTCACGCCATCCTTATATAAAATAACCCCCTGCGATAAGAATTTAACAAATATTGAAAAATATGCTAACTGTGAAATGGCTATTGTTATAATAGAGAATATTATGATAGAGATATTGATGTAAATCTGCAATTTCAGTATAATAAAATTAATAATTTATTGCCATAATTTTTACTAAAAATTTAGGACTTACATTATAGTTATGCAGAAGGTCTTCCAAATTAAGTATATTTTTATAATCGTCAAAATTTTTAAATTTTTATGACAAATTTTCATATAAGCCATTAAATATAACTGTAATTATGATTGTAAATAAGTAATTATGATTAAATATAACTGTACATAATTATGTGCAGTGAACCACGATATGTAGATTATGTTTACAAATGCTTACGCGACTCAAGATGAAAGAAATGTTCGCGGTAAAGAGCTATTTCGAAAGCGAACCACTTGCGGGGACCAGCATTCTTGCATCTTGGATCTCGTCAGACCGGACGAAGGGACGGGGCCGGGAGGGGACGGTGTCCTTAAGGGTCATTCGTTTTACTACACTCTTATAAAACACAAACACTATAATTCGATAGAGTGATAGCACCGTCTGTAGTAACATCTACGATTTCCTTTTTGGTATTCTGTTCTCTGTAGACTGTGAAAAGGGATTTAAGAAATGATTAAAAATTCATCTATTTAATTAAATTCTTCGATTTTTCATTGTTATTGTTGTGTTATGAAGTTTACTTGGGTTGTCTTGGTTCCATAGTTATTTAAAATTTTACTAGTCAAAAAATATCGTATTGGCTTTTTCGAACAACATTTTTTTAGTATGATTTCAAGTTTTAAGCTGGTGCAATGTACTTGGGTTATTATGAGGTAACTGAAAAGCGTTTTTAAGTTATTGTTACATATTTTTACTAATTTGTTGCATGTTTTTGATTAAGCAAACTGCAAAAGTATTGACAGTGGTCCTCCATTTGATATTTCGTACGATTCATCGAGAAGATCTGTTCTGTTCGTCTATTTCAATATAATTTATTTATCCATCACGCCTTATCCCCGAAGGGTTGGCAGAGGCATATTATATGCCCACTTTTCACCATTTGTATTCCTGTCCCACGTAATAGGTGGTGGGCCCATTGCCGTGTTGAATTAGACAGACGCAGGTTGTGGCTACATGCTGTTGAAATTTTTCAAGCCGCCCTTAAGGCTTTCAACCAGGCTTAACGAGCGCCATTTTACTGGCAACCGGGACCAACGGCTTAACGTGCCTTCCGAAGCACGGAAACGCTCGGGAATGTAAATGCCACAATGTTGTCACCCATCCGAGGACCAGCCATAGTGAAAGTTGCGCAACTCAGTGATCGTTTACAGAACATTGAGACCGCGGGGCTACGAGCGCTTCAATATAATTTATTATACTATACTCTTAAATATATAGTTATTTTTATACCAAGAATCAACATATAACAAGAATCAACATTTATAACTTGATAAGTTATGCGCCGGGCGGAGCACTGTAACATTTATCCGTCAAAATGTCATTACTGTTCCAAGTCATACAACAGTAAGTCGACGCAATAATATTTAACGTTCGGCTCAGAAAGTGTTTGAATAGGTATGGGTTTTACAGTTTCACCACTTTCTGTTTGGGATTGGTGAAATGTCGTAAAACTGCGCCAGGTCTCTTGTTAAAGCTACTGACTTGCACGATACGTTTCTAAAAAATATTACATGAAAAGATTCAATAGCTTTATGTTTAGTTCGTGCGAGTTATAAAATTATTCTCATGCTACATGTCTTAAATGTTTTTAAAGGTCTATACAACTGTTTGAAAGATTCTTATCATCCGATTAATAAAAAAGATGTTCTCAAGATCCTAAGCTAGACTTCTCTTTTTAATGAAGTTAATGATAAAACACATCACATTCTAGTTATCATTCGGAGCTAAATCGATAATTTTGTTAATAATAATAATAAATAATTAAATAATTAATTTTTGTTAATAAGCTCGGGGGTGGAAGTGTCATTTTCAAGGGCATAACTACGGGGAAGCCCGCTCCGATCCTGTCCCGCGAAGGTGAAACCGGCGCCGCACCGCTCGACACCCCAAGCCGCTCACACCGGTGTTGCCTCCTGTCGCCTTACAGGCTTATCATGCCTATGGCGATTGTAAAGGGGCCCCATCTAGTGAGTTGGCGAGTCACCGTCTGCCAAATTTTTGATAATCAGATATTAAAATGGCAGACGCCGCCTTTATCCATAGTTATAATCACCTAGTTCATCAAACCCCCAACCCAATAGCCCATTTCTTAGTTAGCATATTTTACAATAGTTTAACTCCCATTGGAGGTGGTCCATTATCGTTCTTCTACATAAGGCGGGCGTGGACTGTCTGCAGTGGGGGTCCCATTTCCTTTTAGATTAAAATTCTCAAAGGGCCTCTGCGTGTTGGACCAGTATGTCCCCATGTACGCCTACCAAAAGCCCGGGTATCTTCATAAAAAAAGAAGATACCCGTGAAAAGAAGAAACATAATAATAATAATAAATAAATATTGTGGGACACTTTTCACACAGCGCCATCTAGCCCAAAGTAAGCTAATATTAGCTTGTGTTATGGGATCTAGATAACTGATAAACATACTATATTTCTAAATACATACATATTATAGATAAATAACACCCAGACATAGAACAAACCATCGTGCTCATCACACAAAGTTTTATCCTGGGTGGGAATCGAACCCACGACCTCTTGCGTAGCAATCTTGTGTTAATGATGATAATTAATAAAAGAAAAAATATACCATTAGTAACACAAAGTCCTGAAAGCCGTCAGCAATGTTAGACTTTCTGAAAGAATAACACAGTAGCAAACTTAACAAGGAGTTGCGGAAACCAACCCGTTCACGTCTGGACAGATTAAAGATCACTGTAGTGGTAATGATACTTTCAGACTAAACTTGTAATAGGTACCAAATAGTTTACATGTAATGCGACATTGACCGCAGAGTATATACAAATCTGATGACATTACGTAAGATGCTTATAACCCAGTCATTTTAGACATTTTTAACCCCACAATATACAGTATACAGTACAGTATGTGTGTGCATTCTAGTCGCTTTCTCAGCACTCTACTCCAAAAACAGTCAATTGTACAGAAAGATGCAACAGGCACTTTTTGTAGATAATTTCACGATAAACAATTTTATAATGACCCGTATTGACCTCCGAGCAATAGGTTGCTAGATATTTGCAAGAAACTGATTTTCGCGACCTTTTGACCTTCATAACTTTTTTAGCCGGCAAGATATTAATGTCGATTTTTCACAACTTCATTACAACTCCGTAATAAAGGTGTGTGCCAAAATTCAGCTCACCAGGAATTATTCCGCAGATAAATCTAAAATGACTGGACTATTAAGTAAAAACACCAAACGAGAGTCGTGCTTAGTTGAACTCGATACTCAGTACGTAGAGAGAGTTACGCAATGCATCTATTTGGTTTTATTAGATCCAGATACTCATGTTTGTGTATTTGATGGGTAGAAAGTTAATAGGAGTTTTTCATAGATATCTTTTGGCAACCGACATTTTAATTACGCCGGTTTCGGTTACTGTCTGTAAGTCGAAGTGATTGGTCGGCCTCTTTGTGAACTTCCTTTCTCATTGAAGTTATACTTCTTTTGGCGCGTTAGGGAAAAATGCTGAGTGTGAATTTTGACAATGCGCGCGCAGACCGTCTCGAAAAACCGACTCCATGAAGTTAGCTGATAAGTGTTTCCATGACAACTTATAATTACATCCAATGTAGTTTTCATTCTTTTGATGTTTTTTTTCTTAATAATTTATCATTCCTGTTACAAACAAAGAGTTGAGGTATATGTGATAAAATCTTATAAAACTATAGCAGTATAACTTCTAACGCGGGTACATCAGTACAGACACTTTTTTTGTCCAGTATATTTTTACCAACTTCTTAATTAGGTTCTTAAAAGTATTGTGGACAAAAAGTGTTTATGTTTGCTGAAACCTTGAAAATAAAATTTGTTATTTGATGTTTTCTTGTGTTTTCTTGGACGGGAATCTAAAATGGTCTAAATACCTGATATAGCGTATTGAATTTAAATAAATGAACAAACAGAATCTGTGCTAAAGACAAGCCTTTACTTTAATAGGTCAAAATGAATAAGCCTCACAAGTCCTTTCATTTGAATTTCATAGGAAATTATAAAAACCTTAGTCTGAATAGTCCGCCATATTGGATTAAGTGTGAAGTTATTTATCTTTAAAGTTAACTAGTTTGACTATGTATTACCATCCTAATTAAATGTGTAATACAAAATTTTAGCTCAATTGGTTAAAGATATTTTATTCACAAATCAAAACGAACGAAGCTTGTAAATTAGTGATATATTTATGAAAAGTTTACCTAATTGCCTACCTCCGTTTTAACTCCACTGGTACGGGAAAAATGCTATTGATGTCCGTCCGTCCATTCAGTCTACAGGTCGCATTTTTCATCGGATTTGCATGCAATGATGCAACTTGGCATGGACAATCCTTGATGTAGCCAACAAATTAAAGCGAGGGAGTTTTTCGATCGGGAGGGAAATGGAGGCAGGGGAGGGGAAATTATCCCGTAGTGGTTGGGAAGAGCGCTCAAAACGAAAAAAAGAAATGTTTTTTTTTAATTAAAAAAAAATTACTCCGAAGTCTACGGTTCACAGAACCACTAGTTATGTTGTAATTTCAGTTAAGTATTTTACGGATAATCTGCAAGTTGTAACTATAACCTTATTTATAAAATCAAAACAGAATACTCAATACCTTTGGTCGACCAGGGATTCCAGTTGATAAGTTTGTTATGGCAAAACTGACCATTCAATGACCGTGGTCATGAGCCCATTTTCTTTTTGTAAACAAAATAAATTTTTACCTGTTATACCAAATCAGTCTTGTACGTTTACATTGTTTATTAAAACTAGGCAAGATACGGCTTGACAATAAGCATTGTTGCCAAACTTCCAACTGTGTGATGTCAGTTTACTGTTAAGAATTAGACGGATATGGTCTGCTTATACAAATAGACTATAATTGGGATTTGTGGGCCTGCCTTTATAATTTAAATTCTTGTCAAAGGTTTCAGCAAGTTACATGGTAGTCATCATATTAATTTGAAGGAGTTATATGTTTGATATAAGATTTAGGTTGATGGTTTTTGGAGGTCTTATGAGTTTATTCTTTCAATTGTGTGATGTCAAGGTACTGCTGAAAGAATTAGATGGGTATGGTCTGCTAATACAAATAGACTATTTGGGTTATATTGGGCTATATTGGGTTTTATGGGCCTCTCTTTATAATTTAAATTCATGTCGAAGGTTTTATCAATTGTTGATGACAATGCTAGTTCTAAAGTTAAGCCGTTGGTTCCGGGTGCCAGTAATATTGGTAGAATGTATAATTATGGGAGCGACTGCCATTATTGCTTCTAACTTTGAAAGGGCCTGTTGCCTCGCTTGTTGGTCAGCAGATGCACCGCTAGCAGGTGAGGTCAAATGGGCCCTGGACAGAATTCTCATACCTTCGAAACAGTCTCGATTTCGAGATACATCTCGAATTCGAACTTTATACGAGTTTTATTGACGTTTAGCTATTCTACAAATTTCGAACTCGACTTTTTTCGAAGGGAAGCCACTCGAGTTGCTTCGAATGGTTGGTAGCAGTCGAGACGCAGATTTCGAAGTCGAATTACTATAATCTTTGGACATTTCTTCAGTGACCGACCCTAAATTAGCATTATATTACATTTTACATTTAATAAATATCAACATGAGTTATGAATTAATAGTTTAATTCGCGCAAATCATATTGCAACTCGCTTCAATTTCAAACACGTCGTCGCCGATGTTTCAGCAATGTGAAAATTTCAGCAAATTGATTTTTTTTTTGGTCATGTGGCGATCTATTGTTCAAATTGCAGCAATTGAATTTGTGATTACAAATAACACAGTAACACAGTCTTCAATAATATAGACAACACACAGTGACAGTGACAGCGACACATTCAGATATTTTTCATTTTACGGGACGGTATAAGCAAGTAGAGGGTAGAAGGAGTCAGGGAAGGCTGAGACTTACATATGAAGACCACGTGAGCAGATTGCTCAAAAGCGGAAAGGTCAAAAGTACTCGGATACCCAGACGTGCGTGTATGAAGCGATTGATGAATCTCGAAGAAGCGAAAGAAGTATGCATGGATCGCGAAGCCTGGCGATCTGTCCTCTCTGACTACCCCGTCAGGGATACAGCGTGAAGATAGTTAGTTAGTTAGTTAGTATAAGCAAGTTTTAAAATATAAATTAAGAAACATTTATTATGCAGCTTACAATATTGTTTCCTTTATTAATTACTATAAAATACGTAATTATTGTTTATAACGTGTAAAATAAGCATTAAAAAACTTTTAAAACATTTTGTAAGAGTAGTCTTGTTGTAACCGTTTTAAAACCGGATGAAACGTGTCGAACGGAACGCATCGTAATGTGACATGGTTCTTAAATGGCAACATTTCACACAATAATCTCGAACTTTAGTTCGAATAGTGGTGAGAATAAGACATTCGAAAAAACCATCTCGATTTACGAGATTTTATGGTCGAAAAAGGATTCGAAGAGTGAACTCGACTTCGAGATTATTTCAAAGAAAACGAGAATTGCCTCCCTGGTGGCATCTCAGTGGGCCCTTACACTCCAGATTTGTATTTTTTATATTATCATCTAAGTGTCTACATTTCAATCCACACATTTCAAAAACCAAATTTAAAAGTTATTACACCGATGTAACGAAAGAAATAAACGAAGATTTGCATTAACTTTGCAAGTTAATAAAAAACATGTAACCATCACGGTAAAAACCTATCATATTGCACATTAGTAATAATTATGATATAACAAATTTACACCACAATATTTCAACAATATTAAGTAATAGTTTATTGGCGCCTTTAAATTGAGCGGTATATATAGTATAGTGGTACATAAAAATGAGGCGGACGGCATATTTCATAGGATGAAGATTACATAAATGAATAAAATATATTATGTAACAAAAACGTAATTTCCATAATACTACGATGAAAATAGACAGTTATTTCATTTATTTGACGGACTATGAATACTGATGTTGAAGTTTTGATTAATATCTTAAAATCGTGTTTTGAATGCATTTATGAATGGAAAGATTTAAAAATTACTTTGAGTTGTGTACTAGTTGTAGTTTTTTAACTGTTATAAGTCAAGATTTTTAAAGTAATGTGTGCGTTCATTTCTGAACCGCATTCTTCTGTGTAGGCTCAGTCATATTTCACGACGAAAATCTGTTTTCATTTACGAGCGATTTTATTTTCAGAGGGCACATTATGCCGCTGATTCCGGGTGCCAGTAGCATAGTATTCCTTAAGCCAAGTTGAAGGCCTTATGGGCTTTGAAAGTGTTAATAGCAGACAGTCAAATTCAGTCCCTGTTCGTTTCAACACTACAATAGGGTAAATTGTATGCTTGTCTACCACTACCACATAAATAGTACATAAAAAAATCACGTTTTGTTTAACTTTTTGACAAGTACGTGAAATTGAATGTCATTTTGAACTTTGATTATTCAATATTAAAACTGCCATACACGGAACCTGATACGGTTAATAATTAAATTTGTCAGAATTTTACACTTTAACCCACCATGTACTTTAACGCCTAACTGTACTATTCGGTCATGGTTGACCAAGAATGGCGTACCTGCAAAGCATCAATAGTCAGAACATTCTTACGAAGTAGTTAAACCAAGAGTTGGTCGTAAAAAAATTGAAATGCTTTGCTTATTCATAATAAGCGTAAATTAAATGCATTTAATTGACCGCCATCTGACCTTGAGTGGAGCGCGGTCAATGAACGGAGAAAGGCAGCCGGCCGATCTGATGATGTTATGTAAAAGTAAACAAGTTAGAAAATGATGTTGGTTACGATCTCACAAATATAGATTGAAGTAATATAGAGTAGTAGGCATTATTATTAGGCGGACAAATTGACCTTAAGCCTTAATGTTTTTTGCAAAGAGAGAGAGAGAAAGAGAGAGAGAGAGACTTCTCGAACGTTTAATCTGTTTTGAAGAATATGTATATGTTTTGTGGTTTGATGTATGTTGTATACTCGATAACTTTCGTTGTAAGCGACTTCTAAGAGAAGAATATTGACATGTTTAAGATTGGGATCCTCCCATGGCAAGCCGAACTATTAACAGTAAATAAATATGAAATATTGAACTTCATTTTCACCATATTAGATTGGTATCAGAGATTTCTTATTTTTGTTCTAAATGATAATTTTTCACACGTTCTATACTTATATTATAATGTAACTAGGACAAATCCGACTTATTTACGTTACTTCTAACAATAAAACAAGGTTCCGATGACTCGTCTAGGACTTCTTGCCATAGGCACGTGGAAAACAAGTCTGACAAACTTGGATTACAATCTTTTAGCAAAATAATTATATTAATATAAATATCCATCACGCCTTATCCCCGAAGGGGCGGCAGAGGCTTATTATATGTCCACTTTTCACCGTGTGGATTCCTGTCTCACGTAATAGGTGGTGAGCCCATTGCCGTGTTGAAATAGACAGACGCAGGTTGTGGCTACCTGCTGTTGAAATTTTTCAAGCCGCCCATAAGGCCTTCAACCAGGCTTAACGACTGCTATTTTACTGGCATCCGGGACCAACGGCTTAACGTGCCTTCCGAAGCACGGAAACGTTCGCAAATGTAAATGCCACAAAGTGGTCACCCATCCGAGGACCAGCCATAGTGAAATTTGCGTAACTCAGTGATCGTTTACAGAGCACTGAGACCGCGGGGCCACGAGCGCTTCTTATAATATTCGAATACTAAAAAAAATCATAGAGTTATTTTATTCTAAAGAGTGCAAAGCACAGACGAATCTTAATTTTTAATCATTCACTGAAGTGTAAAATATACATACAGCTAGAAGGTACATATTATGATGCTAAGAACCAAGATGTGGTCCATTACAGCATTAGCTACGACAGTACGTGACTTATAAAGAAATTAATTTCGTTACACAATTTAGCGCACGCCCGTCCTATCAATATGATGGAAAAAATAGAGTACTTTTTTGTTACATACAAGTGCGTAACAAAAAGCTCCATGGCGATAACCGTAGGCTATATGAAATAACTAACTACCTAGTACGTCACTATTTTTTTATACTACTGAAGTGGCAGATCAGCAGGGTGTGGGGCCCAAGTCAACCTCACGTGCTAGTGCGTGTACCTTCTGAATGATGGACGAGGCACTGGCGCTGGCTTTCCCCTCTGGGATTGGGATGTCTGAGGGCGTCGCTCCCATAAAAACCACATGCCAAAACTGACAAGCGGACCCCGGACGTCGCGAGACGCAACTGGGACAGACGCTCGGATGATGATGAGGTGGCAGATCAGCATACGGCTTACCTGATGGAAAGGGGTTACCGTGGACCACAGAGCCAGGAATGCTCGCTCCCTTTCGCTCGCGCCTGATAGAGATGAAAGTATAATACAGACGATTACGACATCGGAACTGCTCACACGCTGCCGATATTATTGTGTTGAAACAGATATAAATGTTTTGCTGAAACCTACTTCTTTTCCTTGTAATAAATTGTGATATGCAGGTATTCTAATTATTATTTTATCACTAAAGGCCGTCCGCTTAAAATTTGATTATCGCAAAAACGTGTTTTTTCGAGGCTATAAAATGGTATGTGGGATATTTTTTTTGCGTCCGGCGCGTCCAAAAGATTTGTTTTTAAAAATAATACCAATCCATCTTCTTTGTAAAGTAAAAGAAAGACAAAACAAATGCACACATTTTCACATTTACCTGAAGAGAATCGAAATTTCCGGAACGGAGTCGGAGAACAAATATATATTAACCGGATCTGTCGGTTTCAACATTTCCAGTCTAAGCTCAGCAACAATAAACTCCTAGTAGGTTTATCGAGATTGTTCATACAATTGGATCCATAACTAATGTTGGAACAAATCATTATGGTTTTACTTATTGCCAGCTATAAAATAATAGTTTATTACATTTCCGATATTTATATACTTCAATTGCCTTTAAAAATCAGGTTAATTATTAAATATTTAGTGTGCACAGCTTCCGGAACACAATAATAATATAATAACTTGAGAGTACTGCTTTAAAGTTCAATGTAAAATGTTGGACCTAGAAGTAAAGTCAAGATTGATGCGAAATACTCTTAATATAACTTAATATAAAACACCACCCTGTCCCAAATCATATTTTCATCTTGGTCTCCATCCAAAGGTTGCCTGCAAGAGATTGCCTTGTGCGAAGGACGCCAATTGTATTACCGATAAGTAACCTACTCTCAGTTAGAAAACTTTTTATTCTAAATATTATTCTAAAATACCACAAGTCATTAACATTTAAGCCTAAGCTTAGAAGGGCGGATATTGTTGCTCCGAAACATCCATATCGTACAGCTTTTGGTAGCAGACAGTATGACAGTCAGGCCCCATACTTATACAATAAGATAAATCGTATACTAAAATTATACCCCATGACACTGCTCAAATGTAAACTCGCCCTGAAAGAGTGGTTATAGGCGCTCTCATATGATGAGATCGAAATTCTCCTCGTTAGAATCGCCTAACACGTTTAGAAACAAACAAACGGACAGACATTCACATCTACAAACACACACACACACACAGAGAGAGAGAGAGAGTGAGTGAGAGAGAAAGAGAGATAGATACACCACACAAATACACACAGACACACAAATACACACATGCACACACACACACATATACAAACATACACAACTTTTTATTTCGCATAAATTAAGGTAAACTGTAATTTCTACATTGAGGTTGCAATACTTTCTTTCACGCAGTAATGTCTACGTTACTTACTAGTTACTTGTCTATTAAAACCTCAAATACTTACATCTACTAAAGGACATCATTAAATCATATTTTGTATACATGAAAATAGTTTTGTTCTATCTTGTTACTTCGTATACTAAGTAATGTTAAACATGGGTAAGCAATGGGGAGGTGCGAGATATTCCCAACACAAGTATTTAATTACTTACTGGGAAATGTCAATTATGTAACCCTGGGTAACTCTTACTGAAATAAAAAACATTTTATTTTATTTATTAATTTTAATTGTAATCCAATCCTGTCATATTTCTGGTGTACAAAAAGAGATAAATTAATCAATTTGAAATAGCTGTGTAACTGTAAGTAATTCGATCCATAAAGATTGGCCAGATATTTTATTTGCATCTGTAATTTCAATCTAATTTTAAATCTACTGCTGTACCCGTTATCTGTAATTTAATGCTTTTAACTGTGATCACATAATGTGGTGACAGTCGAAAACAAATTGACATTTGGATATTCAATACATTCTTATCAAATATCGTGATATTAAAAATAAAATTAAATACAGGTCAAAACCATGTCAAACAGAAGTAAATATTAATAAAGTGACAATTAATCCCATCCCAAAATCAACCTATTCGATTTTCAACCTCATTTTGCTATGACTTTCTGATACAGTAGAAATGAAATATTTAGGACTATTATTTATCAATCACGCCTTTTCCCCGAAGGTGTGGCAGATACATACTATATGCCTACTTTTCAGCATGTGTATTCCTGTCAAATATTCAGTACTAATTGTAAGAATCATATTGAGATCTTTACATAATTTTTGCAATAAATCTTGATACTTGCTAAATATTATTTATATCAGCACTAGTTTTAAGTTGTTTGGCTAAGGAAGTGAAATCAGCTTGAGCGATTGTGTAACAAATAAACAAAGTATAAGCTTTCACAAACTGAAAAAATAAACAACATTAAGGGTACATTCCTACATACATTTTTTGTCACTTTGTAAGCTTATCGGTGATTTATCATCTTAAGTTACACAGGTGTTAAGTAAAAGGTTGCAACAACGTAATCGTATTGCCTGCGTTATCGCGTAATTGCACAGTTTAGTTGCCAGCGGTTCAGGGTTAGATGGTATCGGGCTGATGTATAGGGCTGCTTTGCCCCCGAGCATTGCTTATTGATGAGCCTTGCTTCCAGCTTGCTGGGATTATTTACCTACATATTATTTCAAGTATAAAGCTTCTTACATACACATTATACCTTCCCAATAAGGATATTTTTACTCGACTACGGCAAAGACAACATAAGAGATTCTTTGCCTTCGTTTCCAGCTACATATTATTAATAATAATAATTAAACATTGTGGGTCATTTTTTTACACAGTGCTGTCTAACCTAAAGTAAGTTAATATAAGCTTGTGTTATGGGTTTAATATTGCCGTGATGATTATGAATGCTATGCAGAAACATTTTAGGCCGCGACATGCTCAACAATTAAGTAAGTATCAATTACGATTAAAACCTTTTCAAGTCTAGGTTTCGCGTACCACAGATATTATTATATTCAGTGTACGAGTATATATGAAAACGCTGTATTAACAAACTTCGCGATGGGGATCAAAATAACACTCTTTATCCGATGCGCCGTTTGCGCATAATTTTTAGCAAGTTGAACATTGAAAATGCTGTTTTTGCGATTTCGATACTCCCAACATTGGCAAAAATTAAAAGCCAAACTAATGGCTCTTCCTAATAGCCAAATAAAAGAGAACCACAGAATTAAAATATAAGTAGAATTAGGAAGTTTGATATATACTAAAAGGAAGAAGAGAATCGTATAAATTATAAAACACAAGATAGGTTACCAGTATATTGCCAACAGTTCGGTAGTCTGTCGCCATCAGGCATATTCAGGTATGTTCTTCTTAGTTCTAACTAGGAATCGAATGTAAGTAGGTAAGAACCCCATTCGAGAATGTATTTATTCTAAAAGTAACAAGTATAAACAGCCTTAAGCTAACATATTATCGATATTTATATTGCTGTCTCTCGTAACGAACGCAGAGCGTATATCCCACAGATAAGCAGCTGCCATTAGTTAGCTCTTAGAATATATGTCAATTAAATTCTATATGCGAATTTGCCATTATTAATGTATATTACTTACATAGCAAATAAATGAAATAAATATCAATATTGTCAATGATTAATGCATATAATTTATTTTGCAATATTTATTGACATTGACAAAAAATAAGGAAATTCAGATTTTATTTCATGATTCTATATTATACCAGATGTCTCTAAATCGAATTTCTAATAAATATAATCAAGTGTTTGAATTATATATTAAGAGATTTATATATATAGGATAGTTATACACCTGGAAAGCCAGGCAGTGCGATCTTACTGGGTTGGTGATTAGATGGCAGTCGCTCCTAAAAATGCCAATAATTAAAAACTAAATGATAGCTGCTCCTACCAGCAAAAAAAAGTGGATCTGTGGATCCTAGGCTCCAAATCCAGAAAGCCATTTTAATATATTTCCAGTTGCATCCAAACTGGAAGCAACGGAAATACACTAAGATGAAGAGAAGAGCATTATGGATCTAAAAAGTATAACATATGCTACCTTTTTAACTCAAATTCACGAGAATAGCCGCAGACATCTTCCATATTAGTTACCTAGCTGCTGATTTAGTGCAGCGGCTTAAATACCGCAAGAGCACAGCCCCCGGACCCGACGGCATTCCAGGCCGAGCATGGGTCCTGGCTCTCGAAGAACTTGGGCCTCGACTAATTGGGCTCTTTAGCGCATGCCTCGTAAAAGGCCAGTATCCCAAGGTGTGGAAAATGGGGAAACTGGTTCTGATCCGAAAGGCGGGGCGGTCGGCGGACTCACCATCCGGATACCGGCCGAACGTGTTGCTCGACGAGGTGTGCAAGCTCTTTGAGCGCATCATAACAGAGCGCCTAGTCGGGCATCTTACACACGTGGGGCCAGACCTAGCGGATAACCAGTTTGGTTTCCGTCGAGAACGCTCCACAGTGGACACGATTATGCGCGTTAGAGCCCTAACGGAGAGAGCAATATCGCGGGGTGGGGTGGTGATAGCGGTGTCTCTTGACATCGCCAACGCCTTCAATACCTTTCCCTGGAGCTGCGTTAGGGAGGCGCTGTTCTATCACAGAGTACCTCTCTACCTCCGACGAATTGTTGGGGCCTACCTATCTGAGAGGGCTATAGCTTACCCAAGCTGGCTAGGGTCGGGACGGCGAGAAGTATCGTGCGGTGTTCCACAGGGATCGGTTCTGGGACCGCTCCTGTGGAACATCGGCTATGATTGGGTGTTGCGCGGTTCGTTGCTCAGAGGTGTTGACCTAACGTTCTACGCGGACGACACTCTCGTGACGGCGCGGGAAGCAGCCAGGAAGTTAGGGCACTAACAGTCACACCAGGTGTTGTTCAAGTCGTGGGTCGAATACGGCGACTGGGTCTGGAGATGGCCCTTAAAAAATCCGAGGCCCTGTGCCTTCACGGACCTCGGAAGGGGCTCCCCACGGGATTCAGTATACAAGTAGGGGGCGTTAGCATCGGCATCGAGTCTTCGCTGAAGTATCTTGGGCTCGTACTCGATAGCCGATGGAACTTCGGATACCATAACGAAGTTTGGTCCCTAAGCTGAGGGAGGCCGCAGCGCGCTCTCGCGACTGTTGCCTAATTTGAAGTGACCAAACGCTTCTTGCAGGAGACTTTACCTCGAAATCGTGCGGAGCATGGCCCTTTACGGAGCTCCCGTATAAGCGGGAAACCTAACGGCTGCCAACGTGGCTATTTTACATAGCCCGTTAAAGACGATGGCCATCAGGGTGATTAGAGGGTACCGCACGATCTCCCTCGAGGCAGCATGTTTCCTATCCGGGACCCCTCTGTGGGACCTGGAAGCGAGGGCCCTTGCGTCGTTGTATCAATGGCGCAAGGTGGCGCTGGAGCGGGATGTGATCCGGTGCCTCGAGAAATCGACGCCCAGAGATCCTTGCTCCGCCAGGAGCTCATGGAGACGTGGAAGGTGAGCAACTTTTGATTATTATACCAAAATATTAAAATTTTGGTATAATAATCAAATTAATGTTGTAAGGTGGGGGGATCTGATGAATACAGGTTGGAGTGTGGGGTGAGGCAGGGGGGGATCACCTGCACTCTTTAATGTTTATATAAATAAATAATCATCACGCCTTATCCCTTCGGGGATAAAGCGTGATGGATATTTATGTGTGTGTCTGTGGCAGAGGCATATTATATGCCCACTTTTCACCGGGTGGATTTCCGTCCCACGTAATAGGTGGCGAGCCCATTGCCGTGTTGAAATAGACAGATGCAGGTTGTGGCTACCTGCTGTTGAAATTTTTCAAGCCGCCCATAGCGCCTTCAACCAGGCTTAAAGACTGCCATTTTACTGGAAACCGGGACCAACGGCTTAGCGTGCCTTCCGAAGCACGGAAACGTACTATAATACAGTAAAATGTATATATAAATAGCCTTATCGTTAAACTCAGTAGCATGCATGCAGGGTGCTACATTGACGGAGTTGTAGTAAATAATATAAGTTATGTTGATGATATGGTGCTGCTGAGTCCGACGATAAGCGCTCTGCGGAGGATGCTAAGGGTCTGTGAACTATATGCTGAGAAGCACTGTCTGAAATATAACTGCACAAAAAGTGAGTACATGTTGTTTGGTGAAAGTGCAACAAATCATATGGTTACCCCCTATTTCTCTAAATGGATTGCCTCTCAGTAGGGTTAAACAATTTAAGTACCTGGGACACATTATTACTGATGACCTAAACGACAATGCAGATATTGAGCGTGAACGCAGGGCGTTGGCTGTCCGGGGTAACATGTTGGCACGCAGGTTCGCTCGTTGTTCGACTGAGGTCAAAATTACGTTATTAAAAGCATACTGCCAATCATTTTACACGAGCAGCCTGTGGGTTGATTATACTCATAGGGCATACAGCGCTCTGCGTGTGCCGCGTTTCTGCAGTGCGTCGGCGATGTTTGCCGAAGCACATACTGATGATTTTTATGCCGTCAGACGCAAACGTATATTGTCATTGCTTTGCAGACTGCGTGGTAGCGGTAGCACCATTCTGAAAACGTTTCTTGATAAATTCGACTGTCCAAACCAGTCATACTGGGTGAAATTAATAATTGGTGCCATTAAATGAATGTATGAATTGATAAATTATTGTATGTTATTATATTTTTATGTTAATTGTAAATTTGTATATGATATTTAATTGGGATGATTTTGATTAATATATTCATTTTATTTTATCATTTTATTTTGTGTTGTTAATTGTATTATGAAGCGACATTAATGTAATAATAAATACTAACATAATTTTAAGTTCTCAATTTTACTAACTCTATTTCAACACGGCAATGGGCTCACCACCTATTACGTGGGACAGGAATACACACGGTGAAAAGTGGGCATATAATATGCCTCTGCCACCCCTTCGGGGATAAGGCGTGATGGATATTTATATTTATAATTTTACTAACAAATAATGGATCCTAATAATCTGATTTAATTAAATTTATTATTATTATTATTATTTAAAAAAAAGCTACTTAATATTATTCTCTATGTAATATAATATCACGGGATTTGAAACGGACACCTAAAATATATGCCTTCACATTAACTACCGAAATATTGAAATAAAGAAACAGAGTAGTTGTTTATGAAATACAATTTACTCTTTCTGTTCATTTCTAAACTAAATTCCGAGAAAGCAAAGGAACCGCATCATTATGCCGAAATCGTGTTGGTAGGAAGAAAAGGATATGAATCCTAATTGAGATTATAATGTATTTTTCTTGGATTCTGTGCTATTAATGCCACAATAACTCCTTCCACATGCCCTTTTTGGTACACACTGAGACATCGCGCTTCGTTAAAATAGTTTTGGAAGCCAACAAGTAAAAAACTGCAGACCGTCTCGAGTTAGTAATAGTGTTATCAAATTTCATCTTTTCCATAGATATTTGATGTTCCCATATTTCTTTTTATAGTGATGTAACTCGTTGCAGTTCTAAAATTAGTTTGCAAATAAAATAACGTTATGTAAGCATCGAAATTTGTGTGTATAGGTAATTGCAGTAACTTGTTTAACTCGTATGGCATTTTTTTTTATTTTCGTAAATGTAACGTGGAGAGAATTATTATGCTTCACGAACACTTTTTATTTTAACATTTTGTTTAGCCTGTCTTAGTAGAGCGCTGTGTATTTACGGTTTACGCTGAGGTTGTAGGTTACGCTGAGGTCCCTGATTCAAGACAAAAAAAGAAATATTTGTGTGAATTGAAAACATTATTTGTGTCGAAGTTTGGATTTTTTCTGTGTATAAAGTAAATATATTTAGAAATATATACATCGGCACTTTTCTATATTCCAAAGCATTGGCTAGATATAGCCGTGTAAAAAAGATTCGACATATTTCTTCGCTATTTATTTATTTATTGAACTTAGTGTATTCTAGTGTATAGAACCCTAAATTCATTTTAATTAAATATGCATTTACTTTTTGTTTTATGAGATATTATCAATCCAAATAAATACGTGCACTTACCCCAAAGTCTGTCCCATCAGTCAGCCGACGCATAACTTACAGGGTACGTTTCTATCGTGTTCGTGTTCGATCTAAAGTAGAAATAAAAAAATTTGGCAAACCCAAAAGTGCACGCCTCACATGCTTTTATTATTGTATAAAAAAAATTGAATTACAAGCTTACAAACTTTGCTATGAATTATCGCGTAGGGGTTATGAAATAAATATAGTAAAGAAAATAACAATTAAACCACATCGAATCAGACCGTGAAAAGTGAAAGGGTTCTATTCCTAATTTTACTGAAGCATAAGAGACAAAAAAAGACTCGATTAGTAAAGTATTTCGGTCGTTATCGTGTTAACAAGAAAATATTCAGACGCACATACAGACACACGGACGTCCAAGACAAAACTTTTTTTAACAGTTTTTTATCTAGTTTAAATTACAAAAATGGCATCAAAAATATCATGAGTGTTAAAAATAGTGTTTTTTCTTGATATGTGTGTGTATATATTATTTTACAAGTGCAATATATGATAAATAGAGACATTTTAAGTTTGAAAAATCATATGTTTTGCGCGGAGTGACAGTAGTACCCACCTCAACGCTTCGCTTATGAGGGTGCAAAAAAAAGGTGTGTAAAAGAAGTGAAACTTCTTAACGACATTTTTTTTACAGCTATAAAATTTCTCTCATACGTCGATAAAGAAGTTTCACTTCAAAACAACATGGCGCATTTCCAAAACACGTGACGATTTTTTACAGCTAAAAATAATCTCTCAACGCCGATAAAGAAGTTTCACTTCAATGATATTCGCTAAAACGAAACACTAATAAATATCGTTTCATTGCTTCTACACTAAGGCGTGCGTGAAAGTAACGAGTGTATTTAGATTGCTATCGCAGTGGGTGTCATAGGTAAATGCTGTTTAGATCATTATCACGGGCCATTTCGTTACTATCATCGATCATGTTGCAACTATCGAGATATCGTTTCATTTAGTGCGACTATTATTAAATACTCCTTTACATAACAAGAAATTAAGACACAAAGAAGTATCACTAATTGAAATATTTGAACCATTGATCTTTGAAAAGTTGACACAATATGGTTATTGGGCGGTCGGCCATAAAGATCGATTATTTCTTATTATATGCTATCGACAACACATTTAATATACACTTATTGATTTTTATTTACATTACGAATTAGCTAAGGTATAAGAGACTCGGAAATGAAAAAGATTTGTAAAGTTTACGTAGGTAAAGAAGAGACAACGCTATTGTGTCTATTTGGTCGTATGGTCAATAGTATACATGTAAGTAAAGTGCTTTAGAATAGTAAAAAGGAATATATAAAAAAGTAAGGAAAGCAAACATTCTTCGCAAACAAATAAATCGTTAGGACAACTTACACAAGGCCATCTTATTTCAAACTGCCTGCTTGGCTTGTACTATGGTAACCAGATAACTTATAAATTATATTTATTTCTAAATACATACATATTATAGATTAATAACACCCAGACACAGAATAAACCATCGTGCTCATCACACAAAGTTTTATCCTGGGTGGGAATCGCACCCACGAGCGGAGCTCTCCGCGAGCAGTCCTCCTCTTGCGGAGCAGTCCGATACACTCCCACCACGCCACAGAGGTAGTCAAATGTTTCATATCATACATATAAAATTACCTTCATCGCGTCAGTAATGCATAGTTACTTAACAATTCAGAAGATTAATCATTCATACCCAATACACTTTCCTATATCTATAATAAATGTTTAAAAAAAACAAAATAAACGTCACTGAACCCTAACTTCCAAGAACAGTGGATGAAAAACCAATCTAATCTTAACTAGCGTATACCACAATTAGATGAACATCAGCGAATTTGTCGGTATAAAAACAAAAGGTATTGTGGTGCTCGCCATGGTTGATTAGTCTCTGGAGCGATTGCGGAACGAAGTCAGCACCGGAGGCTTTGTTAAACTACTTGCCTCGCCACGCCTTTGCTCAGCGTTTGAGGGTTGACTGTTATCGCTATCATAATAATAGGAATGGAGATAGAAAATGGATTTCTCTTTTGATTATATGTTGTCTTTGAATAGATGAACAGTAGATTCTATTCCCGTAGGTTTGCCATCTTTTAGTAGTTTAAATAAGTATGTTGTAGCTTGGACAATCATTTTGTAAAATCTAACATTAATTGATTATTATTAGTATAACTTTTTACTTTTTAAATGATATTTACCGCCATTTAAAAGTAACTTTTTTTTAGTGTTCGCGTCTGACACTGTGAAGTTTTTAGTGAAAAAATTTGTCTTGGTAACAATTAATAAAATTCTTTCAAACTTTTGCCCTAAACATAAATAATTTTAAAATGTCTATAATCTGCATCTTTATTATAAATCATACATAAGACGGCTATACCAATTTTCCTCCATTTTTGGGAATTCGAAACAATGGGTCATTCACCAATTAATACTCCGCGATGGCAGGTATGTCTTCATTATGGTTATATAAAAGAGCAGAAACTAGGGCAATTATGAAACGAGTCTTCTATATCTATGGTGCAGGCATTTCCTTCATTGTATAAAAAATATTTTGATTTTAAATCATTTAACCGCCGACCGAGTTGTGATATAGATATACGTGTATATCAATGGCTATAAGTAAGCCTATTAAGCAGTGTTGAATACATTCTACAAAACATTTCTTCGAATTGCCTTGATATAGATCATTAAAAGTTTTATAAAGTCAACTAAGGATTTGTTTCCCAAAGTCTTTTCTCCTATATCTTCTTAGTTACTTCCAAAAGTTTGGGGCCTGGGTTGCGCTTTAATGACTGCTTGTAATGGCTTTGTTGTTTGTCTAGGCCTCCGAACCTAGGTGACTGTGCCAGTATCTCATCCGCTATATAGCACTGCTTGAAGTCGGGGTTCGCTTGGACCCTAAAAATTTGGTGGAGATCCAGTACACGACAGTAAGTGTATAGTCAAAATCATATCAAGTGACAGAGAACTACCTATTGCTATTGATACCGTTTCATCTAATTCCAAAAATTCCTCAATCAACTCGATTCTCTCGGTCTTACAACTAGAAACTGACCAATTCTATGTTTTTGTCTCGATCTTCGATCAGCACGGAAACAAACATGGTAGAAATATAAACCAATATAATATAATGTAGCCTGTCCATTCAATGCAACCTTTTGTATACTCGTATAATGTTTGTAAAAGGGCAAATTAATTAGGATACAAACGGGTAACTTCTTTATACATACATACATATCGTCACGCCTGTCTCCCATCGGGGTAGGCAGAGACTATGGCTTTCCACTTGCTACGATCCTGGCATACAACTTACGCTTCTTCCACTTTCATAAGTGTTTTTATACACACACGCCGATTAAGGGTACTCTTGACCTGACCTTTTTCCAAAATGTCTTCTATTTGATTGACGTCGAGGTCGTACGTCGAGGTCGCCCCTAACCAGTTTGCCCATTCACTCTCTTCTGATAAATCTGTTTCGTTAGTCTACTTTCATCCATCCTCTCCACGTGTCCGAACCATCTAAGCATACCTTTTTCTATTTTAGTCACTACTTCTTCTACCATACCGCATTGTTCCCTTATCACACTGTTCCTTTCTTTGTCCATCAATTTCACTCCAGCTATACTCCGCAGACTTCTCATTTCCACTGCATTAATTTTACTTGTATGCTTCTTCTGCCACACCCAACTTTCACTACCATACATGAGTGTAGGAACAAGTACTCCTCTATGCACAGCCAGTCTTGCCTTCTCAGACACGTTCTGACTGCTCATAAAGGCGAGCATGGCTCCATTCACTTGATTTCCAGCCAAAACTATTCGTTCAATGTCACAATCACACTTTCCATCTCTCACAAATTTTGAACCTAAATATACAAATTCTTTCACCTGTTCCACTCACCTTTTCCTTCCACAAAAATTGAGCAATCTGTCAAACTTTCCTCTCTTTCAAAAACCATTACTTTTGTCTTATTTACATTCACTTTAATTCCTTTGCTTTTTAGCGTATCATGCATAATGTTAACCATCAACTGCAACTTCTCCGCCGATGATGCCAGTATTACATGGTCATCAGCGTATAGGAGGCATTTGACAGTCAGTTCATTCATTTTTAAACCATACGCACTCTCTTGCAGTTCTTTCAAACAACTGTCCATGTATAGGTTAAACAGCGCCGGTGACGCTACACAACCCTGTCTCACACCTTTTTCAATGTGAAAAGTCTGTGCAAGCTCCGTTGATCCTGACACAAGCACTAGAGCCCTCATAGAGAGATTTCAGTGCTCGTATCAAGTGACTGCTTACTCCATACTTGGCCAGTGTTGTCCATAGTTCATGCCTCACCAAGGTCATAGGCCTTTTCCAAGTCTACAAATATGCAATAGACCTTTTGACGTTTTGCCAAATTTTTTTCGGCTATGCATCGTAAGGAAAAGACCTGATCCATGCATCCTCTTCCTTTCATAAATCCTGCTTGTACATCCCACATTTTTCCTTCAGTTTCATTCATCACTCTTTTTATCAAAACTTTTGCATACAATTTGCCGACGATGCTGAGCAAGCTTATGCCGCGGTAGTTTTTCTTTATGGATCCTAGTAATGTTATCATCGATCGTGGAAATATTATCTGCAGTAATGTAAAATGATTTTAAATTGATTGATTCATTGCAATCGCCTTCATCAATGTCAAAGTTCGAGGTAGTTTCTCTTGCGAGTACGAACCGACCATCAAAATTATTTTACTTAGAATGGTCACGAGTTTATCTTGTTCTTCATTGAAGAAGGTTAAGTTTCATCTAAGATAAATGATTAACTTGATTGCTTCACTTCAAATTTAGTTTCATTTTGTTTATAATGCAAATATTAGACACTACAGTATTTTTATTTATTTAGTAGTTCCGTAGTTCCTGTTAGGCTATATGCAGGCTTGCCACAGTAGAATAAAAAATAAGACTTTGTATTCAATAAACAAGATTTATCAAACAGTCAAAAATTCACGCATGATATAATTAAATAGAAGTAAAAGTATGGTTCTAAAGAAATAGGTTAACAGAGAACATGCAGTTGGTATTTTAGCAGGCACAAACAGAATCATTTGAGATCATTAGCAAAGATAGAGCATCTGACTCGGAGAAAGGGTAACATTTTTACTCCATACGTTTTATAATGATAGTTGATCGTATTAAGTAACTGATTTTAAGATTAATAGATCGTGTAATAATAGCTAAGTATTCTGAAAATTAAATTATTAAAGCGTCTGAATTATTATTTTGTAGTACCTTGCAAATAGCTGAATCAGTCTTGATCTAATACATGCAGATATTAGGGTAAATATGCTGATGTTGTTTTTGGAAGCAGATTAATTCCCTTTCTAAGAAAAAAAATTGAGTACCACCTCGTCGATAGTACAGTAATTTTTATTTAATTTTTAATTTTTATTAATAGTGAAAATATGAAATCCAACGTCTTCAACATTGGACTTTTTGACACTACCTACTGCGGGGTGACTGAGATTTTCTCGTCGCACTACATTTATTTGTCTCCCCACTCTTGTGAAACATGAGATGATTGAGACTTGGGGTGACAAATTATTTGTTTGGTGACTTGTATACCATCCACTGCCATAATAATACTTATTTTTGTAATTGTTTTACTTCTTATGTTGAATATCATAGTTACTAAGGTAATTGAGTGTAAATATTTTGTCGAATTCTAATCAAGTTTCTTGATTAATAAATTGGTGTATTTATGCTACATTGAAAAAATTTACAAAATTGCAGTATCACCAGAGTAATAAACGTGAAATGTAATGTGTTAATAGATAATTGAAAGTAAGAGAGATGAAACTTAAAACAATACATACAACTTCCGTACAAAATTATGACCCCGATTCTAAGCACGCAAGTTATAAAATTAAATGTATAACACATCGAAGCCGTGAAATTCATTTCACATTTGAATGAACTGAGGCCGGTTCTTCATGTACTAAGCCAGAAAGAGAAACAATATTCCATATCCAGTACGAGCAAAATATCTAAGTTGGACGTTTCTTCTGAGTAGTATATTGCATGTTCAAGTCTCGTTCTAAAGGAACTCCGGTTTATTGAAAGAAAGTAAATTGATAAGTAAACTTTTGACGGTTTGTGATAAAATCCAAATTAACCATTTTCTTTCAAATCACTTATCCTTAGAACTAAATAGTGAGGATAATATTACAGCATGCAAAAATAGTCAAACAATCTAAGTTTACTACAAAATCGGCCTCAAATAGGTAAGTTTTTAATGTTATGTAACAAAAAAAAATCTAGTGTTGTTTTCGGATGCTAATTGAAATGAGCTAAGAGAGGAATTATGTTGTACATAGTGAAAGTTTATTACATAACGTTAATTTAAACATATGGTTAACGGTACCGACTAATCAGATGAAGAAATTTATTTTGGTCACGTGACTGCAATGTCGTAAAAAAATGGCGTCAATAAAGAAGCGGATAAACATTAACGTGTTCTTTATTTGAAGTTGGTACTAACACGGTTTTTAATTAAAATTTGTAATTGCTGCGTTTTATCGATGGAGTAATTAATTTTCGATACGAAGTAGTTGAAAACGATAGTCTTCCTAACGTTAAATTTTCAAGAAATTTATTTACAATATTTTATGAAGTACTATTATTATTACTATACAACATCTATACAAGCCAGAATCTACAAATAATTAGTTTTATCAGAATAAGTATGAGTTATCTTCCTCATTTCTTAATTTTTGCACCTTCTTTAACTTTATCATTTGCAATGCATATCAGTATCCATATACTTAACTGCCCAACATTCCGATCCCGAAGTGGCTTTACCACGATTCCACTTTATCGATGTATATAGATATAACTTTAGTCATGCATATAAATTTTGCTATTCGGAGTAGAAATAGGCAAGGCATTTGATTTTCAAAGTAAATTATCATAAGTATTTTGTTCAACCTGAGTTGATTTGCTGTCTAACTAATTTATTTATAGACTCACAATAAATTTTCGTAACACCAAAAGTTACATTTGAATGGAATTTGAAATTTCTATTCACAAACAATGAAGACAGCAAAAAATTCAACAATTGACAATATTTCACGTCTGAATTGAATATATTTTAATGTGATAGTAATTTTAGTAAAGTACACGTGGCTTTCTAACATATAATGTTCTATCATCGGTTACATTGTCTATCTTATAATGGTAATAACATAGTAACAATTGATCTGCACTATAGAAAAATGTGTCTAACTATTATAAATATAATACATTCGTACCATTATTGAAATTGTATCCAAAATTGCGTATAATTAGTAAGTATGTAATATATTGAATAGTACCGTTACATTGAGCTATCGACCTCTAATCGACACTTAAGGTAACTGTAATCCAACATTTAATTTGTACATCTTTGTTTTTTCCATGTACAAAATTGATCCAAGTACGTTTAACGGAGGATATTCTCGATTCTAAACCAAAATTCAAAGGCATTGCTGTTGATTGATTCAATATAACCAAGTAGAATATCTACGAAACCATGTTCTTCAGGTTTAAGGTTTGATAATTGTTTGAGTCAGTCTATGTATAATCATTGCCAAACTGTTAATTGTTTATAATCGTGAGAATGTTCAACCCACTGACCGAAAATCAATGTAATTTTTAAGCTTATAATGTATAGAATCAAAATTATCTACTTACACAATAGTTGTAATTTAATTAACTGTCACGCATTGTTGTACTTTGTAAGGGACGATAATGAAATCAGTATGAGTTTGCTTAATTAGAGGCTTTTGTATCTTATTCATTTTGTTTATTAAAATACTATGGAACCAAAAACATAAATACACAAGATATGATGAAAGAAGATATTAATACAACGGTAATGGTTGTTCTGTTTATTCTTCTTTTTTATTGATCTAGTCGTATGGTAGCTATCAAATACACCGACTTTCAAAGCTACACAATATATTAAAAGATCTGCCGCTCTCCTAATCTTTTATTAAAGTTAACTAATTAGTGTTTTTTTTTGTTATATGAGACTGCCATCTATTTTTTACGGATATCTGTGCTAACGTGTCTAGTGACAGTTAAAAGTACAACAGTACCTTGCATTTCAGCATTACTTATATTCCATCAATCTCAATATGACTCTTGTTTATTTGTGTCATTGTTAGTAAATCGTTGATGATCATCCAAATCGGTTGAGGGATACGTCCAACAGTAGACAGAGTAAGGTTTATATACTTGATTAAAATGCATAGCCTTGATATGAGTGGTTAACATAACACTTAAAAAAAACACTTCCATGATAAATTAATAGCAAATAATATTACGGTACCATACCATACTCATGCTTTTCCGTTTAAAATACATTACATTTAAGTAACGGAGGTTACAAGATGATAAAATAAGATTAAATTTCGAATGAAACTTGAGTGGTAACCCTGAGGATAGAAGTTGCGGTGGAGCGCTATAACCGCCGGCAAAGCAATGAGGAAACGATGAGGTGTCGCGCGCAACCCGCGAGCAACTGAAACATGCTTGCTCTCCGCACTCGGTTAATCACAAACCCATGTAGACGGGCTTTTAATGTAAATATAAATAACTAGTGGAAACCCGCGGCGTCGCCCGTGACATACTTTGAATCCAGGAGGATTCAAAGTACGTCACGGGCGACGCCGCGGGGGATAGTCCTGTCTATCCCCCGCGGCGTCGCCCGTGACGTACTTTGTCTATCCCGATCTAATCCCGTTGCTTATTACTTTTACAAAAATGTATGAATTTTGACCCGATTTGTCGACATTTATGAATACTGCTCCACTCTACTAGATAGTAGTAAATTTATATAGTCTATAGTCTTTCTTGACAAATGGACTATCCAAACATAAAGATTTTTTCAATTCAAACCAGTATCTACTGAGATAACTGTGTTCAAACAAACAAACAAACTCTTCAGGTTTATATATTAGTATAGTTACTAGATTATTGAAAATCAATTTAAACTCGATTTAGATTTGAAACATGTTCGGTATGCAACGAGGAATGTTGGGTACTGATAATTTAATTTCAAGGTTTGTAGGTATGATATAGTCTACTTAAATCAATAAATATTAAATGTCATCTTATCTAGTATAAACTGGTAGGCACCTAACACAAACTAAAATATTTTGCCCGTGGGTCTATCTACATGCAATACTGTTATATCAATTTATATAAAAATCAATGCCAATTTTCGTTGTAGTTTTATAACCCAAGAACGGGCTCACCTATCCAAACCAAATGCTTAGGCTTTGTTCGGACTATTTAGTAGATAGTTTATGTGAAGTTTGCACAAAATCGGTCGAGCGGTTCGTCATTTATCACATTTTTGG
This sequence comes from Thumatha senex, assembly GCA_948477245.1. Taxonomy (NCBI): domain Eukaryota; kingdom Metazoa; phylum Arthropoda; class Insecta; order Lepidoptera; family Erebidae; genus Thumatha; species Thumatha senex. Next base: position 15,851,750 of record OX419735.1, read on the forward strand.
TGGCGCTAACGAAGTTGCGCGGGTCAGTTAGTACATATTTAGGAGCTAAAGGTGTAACTCATTTTATAATTCACGTAATAAACAAATTGTATTTAAATTTTATCTAAACTTGGTAAGATGTTTTTGCTAGTAAGAGTATCTAACAAACCTCCACTCACTTACACCAAAACATATATCACAAAGCTGCAGAAATACAAAAAAAAAAATGTTTTATTTCCAACACTTTGTTATTTTCTATGAGATGATTTTGAAACCCTAAATGAATTCAATAATTAAATCCATGTTAAATTTATTCAATTAAACCTTACACACAGAAGTAAGAAAAATGTAACACTTTTAATAAAATTACATTAATTATTAAGTATTTAAATCAAAAGAAAACGTTATTTGAATTTTATAAAGATATAAAATACACAAGAAATGAAAATTTAATACTTTTAATAAAGGAAAATAACATAAATATAAACACTTGTTTATGAAATTTATATTATTTTATAACAGATTTTAGTACCGATGTAAACCCTTCCATAAATTTTCCGTTTTAAACTACCATTAACATTTTTATTACATGTAGGTAATAAAATCTAATGAATATGATGTAGTAGGGTTGTTAACTATAGATTTTTTATACTTCTTTGATGTCAAAAGAAATGCATACAGCCCAACCACAGAACATATAATAGTAGGTACCTATTATTATAATGTTTTGTGGGCCCAACCTATCGAACGTAGCTACTATAATCTATTGAAGTTTGCGGCACCAGATATGTCGCACTCGTATTATCAACATTATTGGCGTGTTTTAACAGTCAAATGTAGTGAATACCTGTTGATTAAAATTTTCAAGAAGCCCATAAGGCAACTTGGCCATGTTACAGGCACCCGGAGCCAACAGCTTAACGCCCCTTTCGATGCAAGAAAATGTTAGTAATGTATATACAATAAATGATCACCTATCTCAATATCAACCGAAGCGTAAAATGCTCAACGAGCTGGACCGTTTACAGAACTTTTAGGTTATGTGGCTGCGGCTCTTCGTTTCTTCTAATGTTTTTATTGTAGTTTGCCGATTGTTATCGCACGATTGTAAATGCACGTCGTTATTATTTTTTAATCATGTTGATTATAAATTATGGGTGCCACGGAATTTAGGCAGATATATTTTATCTTTTTAGCCTTATTGATGAACATGCGCCTCCTGCAAACATCATTCCAACGCGAGCGTCTAGTCCCAAAAAATTATAATTTAACTAAATCTTGTTTATATATACCTTATTAAAGAATATAATAATATAGCGCTATTTAAAAAAAATTGTGATTGTTTTTATGGAGATTACATTAGAACTCTCAGAAAGAATAAGAGAAGAAAAAAGTATTCCTCTAGAAATAGATAGAGGCAATGATTACTAGTAAAAGACGAATAAGCGACTAAAATGAATTATTCAGAAACTTACTTTCATAAAAAAAGCTCTACATATATGATGCGACTGTTTGTGTATAGGTAACAGCATCGCGGTGTTGAAAAAAAAACTTTCATTACTTATAAATTAATTAGATAAATTATATTTATCTAATTAATTTATAAGATTCCGTGCTTCGGAACGCACGTTAAGCCGTTGGTCCCGGTTGCCAGTAAAATGGCAGTCGTTAAGCCTGGTTGAAGGCCTTATAGGCGGCTTGAAAAATTTCAACAGCAGGTAGCCACAACCTGCGTTTGTCTATTTCAACACGGCAATGGGTTCACCACCTTTTACGTGGGACAAGAATCCACACGGTAAAAAGTGGGCATATAATATGCCTCTGCCACCCCTTCGGGGATAAGGCGTGATGGATATTTATTTTATTTATATTTTAATTATAAAACTTAACTAAATTATATTCCTTTAAAGCAAAATACAACCAAATATCACTGTTGGCTAAAAAGAAGCGTATTAAGATTTAGAATCACACGTAAACTGTAAGGCTTGCGATAAAATACAAAATACAGTAACTTAGAACAGACTGTGTGAAACAATGCTCGTGCACATTTGTTTACTAAGCTAGAATATGGTGTTACTCCTGTTTGTGGTTTTTCTTATAAGATGTTAAAACCCGTTAGTGTTTTACGGTCATGAGAAAAATAAACGCGTGTGCTTAATGTTTTGGTTGAGCTTGTGGCCGAAACGAAATTGTAATTTCGTCATACAACACCACCAACTCCCACATTTCACAACGATGTTAATAGCTATTTATCTGTACTTTCCTTGCATTTTCAAAACAAAAACCCGTTACTACAAGATACTAGTATTAAATTAGAGAAAACTGTACAATTACCATTTAATTTCAAGCTCAGAAGCAAATGTTTGTTGCCTTCTATATCTACTCTTATTCTAGTTGCGAACTGTTACGGGGCTGGGAAGTAAGGAAGTCGCTTACAACGATACTAAGGGCCGTATTACAGAACGTTTATCAATACTCAAGAAACACTTGAGAGTAGATTTTATAAGGGAAAATCTAGTCTCAAGCGTTGATTGAGTATTAAGAAACGTTCTGGAATACGGACCTAAAAATCTAGAGTCATACGTTAGTAATGAGAAGTTTATTATGCCTCTGCCTTTACTTATGGGGATATTCGCCTGACTATATACATATTGATTTTATAAAATTGCACTGTCGATAACATTTTATGAATAAATTCTTGTATTCAATGTATTCATACCAATAGGTACTACCTTTAAGTTTCATAATCTATGCAAAAGATTACTTTTACATAATACAATGACGTTACGCCTATTAGCACGTCAACTGCAGATTGAATTAAGATAAGTACTAAAATAAGATAAAACAATTTGTTTATTAAATTAAATTTTAATTCTCCTCTCTCGCGTCGTCGTCGTCTTAGGTAGTCTTAAGTAACACGTCTGGTGCGTTAAACCAGAAGACGCTGGTTCGAGTCCAGTTCGATTCATTTCAGTGCAACTGAAATAATTTTTCCAGTTTAAAGTCAAATTTTGGATATAGTTAGCATACTAATTGCTTTAAAATTGTTTATGATTTGTATTCCAGGCTACATTCAAAGTATTAATTTGTAACCACCGAGACAGCTTGTATTAGTTGAGTAACTTCGTACTTTCAAACGCGTAGAAATTCAGTTGATTGATGATTACTTATAAACAAAATTGTTACCCCTTTCACGATCTTTTAAAGGAGAATATTTTAACATTTTCCAGTGTATACCTATGTCATAACTACGTATAAACTATTATTGTGACATATTTGAGGTAAATCTAAAATAAAAGATTTAGCTATTGTGGTCAATATAATGGACTTCCTATGTAGTTTAAGACTATGTCCACGAGTCAACAATTTAGGGTACCCACTACCCATAGACAAGTGTACCAGATTTCAGATGAGGCTTAGGCTCCGAAGATCTTTGTGTCACGGTACTTTATACCCCTTGTAAGTCCAAAAACCGTCCATTAGATAAATACTATACAAATTATTACAAACAAAGACTACTACTATAATATTGGTAGTAGGTACTTACTAAAATGGGTTCATTTAACGATTACGAAACTATAAAATAGTTAACCATTACTTCATATTATTTATATTACAACACAACTATGCATTGTATACCACAAACTAGTTACTAGCGATTTAAAGAACAGGTGGATAGTCCGTCACGAATCTTATATTTTTTTGCCATGAGCCACAAACCTCCTTGAAACTGCTGACAGCAGGCTTTGTGGTTTGTATTAGAAGATTGCTCTGTACGTGTATCAATGGGTAAAGAACTAGCGTTATATAACCACCTACCAACAATCATTATAATTGTATTGATGATAGTTTTGCTAGTGATCGCAGTAGGTAATTTAGTTTTATGCTTGTGTAAGTACTTAATATCGATATATTAATATAAAACTTGGACATGTTTCTAAATTTGATTGCCGATGAAACTCAGATATAGTAAAATTCAAGTATTAATTTGAAATCTATACAAATAAACACTTCGAAACTGAAAGAAAACAGTTCATAATCATTTTTCGGCAGTTTATCTAAGACAGTCAGCTCTTCTTCCAGTTTTTATATTTTTACAGTAAATTTTATTTGTCTTTACATATACCTATTTCTTTAGTTACAATTCCGGGTTATAGTTATATTTGCATATCTCGACAGTACAAAAAAAAAATTGCCAAATAGGGACAGCCGTTATGAAGTGATGCACTGACATTCAATCAATACATGATTTTTATTTATTTAAGAATTTCAAACACAAACCAACGGTTAACGAGACATGGTTTATGACCATGCTCGTTATTTATTCATTCATTTACATAACACGTTAGTTATTTTTACACTTAGTAACATTGTTATTATGGGGTGTTTACTACGTCACGGAGTGTGGCGTCGATGGCGAGTGTGTGTCCAACCTGCGTTAAATCGCTGGTGGCCTCCACACGCCCTGATGAACAGATTAGAGTATTGTTTACACATATTAGTGACGCCTTTTAAACACATTTGTTTTTATATAAATGAGGATTTGTAATACGAATTGATGTTTTGTGGATTATTATTACCCACAATACTCACAAATTATTCACAAAATCTATCTACCTACGCGCTGTATCCCTGACGGGATTGTTAGAAAGAATAGATTGCCAGGCATCGTGATCCATGCATGTCTTTTTCACATCCTGTAGATTCATTAATCGTTTCATGTACCTATGCACGTCTGGGCATCTGATCCGAATACTTTTAATTTATTTGATGTGAAACATCTATATTCGAGGCTACATCTATAGAAGAGAGTAGTGGTCGTCTTCATATCATATATATGCTATATGATGATCATTATATTGCGCATGCTATATGATATAGGTACATATATGTACTATAAATAAATAAATAAAATAAATAATAAAAATATCTTTATTTTGCATAGACCATTTTAACGGCGCTTACAAAATGTCATACACTATTTAAAATATTTAAAGCGACGAATTCGATGTTTCACATCTGACAAGCGTGACGTGACTGCTCACACTTTTTTGTACCCACAAAGAATCGAAACAAGTTAGACTCTGGGTACCTCACTCCTTCATCCCAGTGTATTTGCAGTTGCTTCCAAGCCCTACCTAGATTTGGAGCTTAATGTTCACTTTTATTTGGTACTAAGCTATCGTTTGGTTTTTGGTTATGACATTGCTCACCGACGTCTGTCGAGACGTTACGACGCCTCGTCCGCTAGTCAGCAGGTGCGCACCGCTTGAAGGTGAGGTCGCTTAGGCCCTAGAGATCTTGGTGGGGCCCCTTACACTCTAGGCACCATACTAAAATATGTAGTAGGAAGAGAGAAATTTGATTTCAACCGAAAAACTTATTTCATTGAATTTCGTCTTAAATCTATCCACAAATGTTCTTAAAAAAGATCATTAATATTGGTACTTTGCTGGTATTCTCAAAAATATTCTTGAATAGGAAATTTTTTTTTAGAACTGAGCACATTAAAACTGGTATTGGTATGGACCCTTGCCGATAAACCATAAATGTCTACTATTAGTTTACTTTGAAATTTCGAGAGCATTTCTGACAGATTCACGTGTCAACGAAAATAAGTTAAACCACAAATGGAAAGTGTGTAACATCAGCTTTTTTTAAAGTGTCATTAAACTTAAGTCCAGTTAGAAGTATTATATTTCATTGTCTACATCGTTAAAAGATGTCAAGATTACCAGGAAGTCCTGAATTTAAAAAAATGATACGTAGGTTTTTCTTAGATCTTATTTGGTGCGAAATGAAAAGAGTTTTTAATTCCATTATTGAGTATTCAATAGATTTTGTTTACTGTATAAACATCGTTAAACAATAGGCGATTGTGTAACGTCTAGGGCACAAAAATGTGCTAGATAAGTGATATTTGTTAATAAAAACGACTATAACCTGTCAGACTAATTCACCATACCATCGTTCAATTGTATCATAGATTATATAAATAGTTGCCAATTAGTCGTTATATGATCCCACACAAGTCGATCAATGCACAGCTGTTGTTTCACTGCAAGCGTGCAGGATTGCGGATGATTTACAAATCAATAACGCGATTGCAAATTTTGTCGCCATTATTTTGAACGTCTCCGAAGGGTAGGGAGAAAATATCGATTGATTTTTTTTTAAATTTAAATGTTAACTTCATCGACGTCTTCATTTGTCACTCATCTGCAATCTGCCTGACTAACGACTTTTTGGCAAAGGCTCCCAAATTATCTAAAAGGAATTGAGGGAAATGCTGAAAGCTATCGAACACTTTTAAAAACGTTTTCAATTTAATTTAATTTGGAATAGATAATTTATATAAAATGAAAGTGGCATACCTATTAGGTGTTAGAACACCTAATGTGCCACTTAATTTAACGTTATAAATCTATTAGGCGATATTTCACTTTGACTCAAGTCGCTAGCCGTATTCAACGGGACAATAGCCCAATGTACCAAAGCAGCATGCAGTGTCGTGAAGCACAATCGGTTCAGTCTAATTATGCGACGTCACAGTATTAGATAGCTGCGGCTCGGAGCACAATCGAGGTGAGCAACCTCGCCGCATGCTCACCTCATCCCATTGTCACCGCCTGACATGTGGGAATGTAAAGTGAAGCGCATATTTGTGTCGATTTACTACGACCTGCGAATAGTCTTAGGTAGAAACTTAATTACTAAGTAAGTAAGATCATAAACTCACTGTCATTATATAGATAAAACTATCTTCAAGCTGTATCCCTGACGGGGTAGTCAGAGAGGACAGATCGCCAGGCTTCGCAATCCATGCATACCCCTTTCGTTTATTGAAGATTCATCAATCGCTTCATACACGCTCGTCTGGGTATCCATCCATTCCAAATTCAGTGCACCAATGAACTGCCTATAGAAGCAAATCCATAGCACCATGTCCATGTCCATTTTAGGTTTTTCTGGAAGAAATCGCGCCTTGCGATAAGACCGCCGATTGTACCCTATAGTTTAAGTTATAAATATTGTAAATTCCTATTGTAAGTTTATGGTGTACAATAAAGAGTATTGTATTGTATTGTAGCCGAGTACTTTTGAGTTCTCCGTTTTTGAGCATTCTGCTCACGTGGTCTTCATATGTACCTAAGTCTCGGCCTATTCTGACTCCTTCTACCCTCATTCTGTAGATACTCATTATATAGATACTATAGCGATACGAGTAACAATCGAGTTGTTCTGTTTAGTATGTTATATTTAGTATCTCTAGATAAGATATCTTCGTGTCGAGCAAAATCTCATTTTTTTACTTTAAATTCACATACTTTTCTGCACAACAAAAACAATTTTTACGGAATATTGGTCTCCCTTAAGTGACAAAGACGTTGGTACAAAACAAATCGGTTTATTCCGCTTAAGAATAGAAGTTCGTTTCCGACAATAGTAAAAAATATATTCGAATACAAAAACATTTTACAATTAAGATTTATTTTAAAAGTTACATATTAGCATAGCAGTCTATGCATTTTCAAGCAGGGCCAATACTAAACACTGTTCAATAGCTAAGATTGTAATCACAAAGGCCATTCAATGTATAATTGATACTCGAGTTATGTTACCAATATACGAGTACATTGTAGTCAAGTGTGTCGTGACAGCTAAGGAGAATTGTTGCACTATTTCAATGGAAAGGATTATAACATAGGTATACTAAGACTACGAGTATATTGCTATGGTACGATGACGTGGAAGAAAATTTGATTTCAATGCTGATTGAATTGTATTACATATGGAATGCAAAGTAGAAACCTTCGCTGATACTTAAGTCGTCATTCAATGATTTTGTTTTTGTTATTAATATAAAACAAATCAACTCAACCTGTATGATACCATACAGGTTGTCACACACATTGTCACGCCTTTATCACTGAAGGGGTAGGCAGAGGCATGTTATACTTCCACATTTCACAGTACGCATTTTTGTCCCACGTAACAGGTGGTGAGCCTATTGCCATTTTGAAATGGACAGGCGCAGGCAGTTGCAACCTACTGTTGAAATTTTTAAGCCGCCCATAAGTCTTGAACTTGACTTAACGACTGCCATGTTACTGGCAACCGGGACCAACGGCTTAACGTGCCTTCCGAAGCATGGAAACGCCCGCAAATGTAAATGCCACAAAGTGGTCACCCATCTGAGGACCAGCCATAGTGTAAGTTGCGTAACCCAGTGATCGTTTACAGAACACTGAGACCGCGGGGCCACGAGCGCTTCCATACCACAGACTTACAATACCACATTGCAATGTGGTATTGTAAGTCAAACCGGCCAAGTGCTTATCGAAAACGCGCGAGTCAAAAATACATGATTTGTGAAATTTTCAGAATTTAATAAAAAAATTCTGTACACAAATGGTAAAACGGGATCCTAAGTACTAAGACTCCGCTGTCCGTCCATCTGTCCGTTTGTCACCAGGCTCTATCTCATGAACCGTTAGACAGTTGAAAATTTCACAAATAATGTATTTTTGACACGCGCGTTTTTTGAAAAGCACTTGGCCGGTTTGACTTACAATACCACATTGCAATGTGGTATTGCAAGTCTGTAGTATGGAAGCGCTCGTGGCCCCGCGGTCTCAGTGTTCTGTAAACGATCACTGGGTTACGCAACTTACACTATGGCTGGTCCTCAGATGGGTGACCACTTTGTGGCATTTACATTTGCGAGCGTTTCCGTGCTTTGGAAGGCACGTTAAGCCGTTGGTCCCGGTTACCAGTAAAAAGGCAGTCGTTAAGCCTGGCTGAAGGCCTTATGGGCGGCTTGAAAAAGTTCAACAGCAGGTAGCCACAACCTGCGTCTGTCTATTTCAACACGGCAATGGGCTCACTACCTATTACGTGGGACAGGAATCCACACGGTGAAAAGTGGGCATATAATATGCCTATGCCACCCCTTCGGGGATAAGGCGTGATGGATATTTATTTATTTTAAAAAAAATATTTTTAAGTTCTCGGACGAGGTCTAAATAGAGCAGTGAGTGAGTGATAATATTTTTTTTCTACGCTATGGATAAATTTGTGAAAGCGTTATAAAATAAAATAAATAAAATAAAAATGTCTTTATTTTGCATAGACCATTTCAACGGCGCTTACAAAATGTCATACACTAAAACTAAAGAAAAATATTGTATATTTAAAGTGACCACCGGTTCGGAACGCGGCACCTGAGAAGAACCGGCAAGAAACTTAGGAAGGCTTTTTTTTGATGGCCTATTTACAATTTAATATATTAAGACTATAATATTTTATTTGCCAGCAGATCATTTCCAGGCATCCCTGTCCTGTAAATAGTCTTGAATAGAGTAATAACCTTTTTCACAAAGCTTTCTTTTAATAAACTTTTTAAATTTATTTAATGGTAAATTTCTCAGGTCACAGGGAAGCTTGTTGTAAAAGCGTATACAGTTACCGTGGAAAGATCGCCAATCTTATGCAGCCGACTGTGGTGAACTAAAAGATTGTTTTTATGTCTAGTGTTTATATTATGTATATCACAGAGTTTAGTAAACTGTGATAGATTTTTCTGGACATACATAAGATTGGCAAAAATGTATTGTGATGCTACGGTTAGAATATTTACTTCTTTGATTTTTTCTCGGAGGGAGACTCTGGGGCCCAAATTATATATAGCGCGTACAGCCCGCTTTTGAAGAACAAAAATGTTATTTACATCTGCAGCACTCCCCCAAAGGAGAATACCGTAAGACATAATACTATGAAAATAGCTGAAGTAAACCATTCTAGCTGTATCTACATCTGTTAGAGTCCTGATCTTTTTTACAGCGTATGCAGCCGAACTTAACCTAGAGGCCGTCTTTTCTATGTGCGGGCCCCACTGCAAATTGGCATCAATAGTTATACCAAGGAACACAGTTGATTCCACAAACTCTAACACTTGTCCATTAAGTTGAACATTGGCCGTAACTTGTTTTACATTTGGTAGAGTAAATTTAATACAATTAGTTTTGTTTTCATTTAGGCAAAGATTACTTGAGCTGAACCAATGAACTACTCTCGTGATTGCATTGTTTACATCGTTATAATTATCTAATTGTCTTCTAATTTTAAAAATCAATGAGGTATCATCTGCAAACAAAACAATCCTATTCCTGTCCCCTACATAAAATGGTAAATCATTAATATAAATGAGGAACAAGAATGGCCCAAGTACCGAGCCTTGTGGCACACCCATTGTAACCATGGATCCTACAGAACGTGTACCATTAATATCGACCCTTTGTATTCTATTGTTCAAATATGAAGACAGAAGGTCGAGAGATTTGCCTCTTATTCCATAGTGATGTAATTTTTTGCACAATGTTTCATGTTGAACGCAATCAAAAGCCTTGGATAGATCGCAGAATTTACCTAATGCATCTTGCTTGTCTTCCCAGGCTTCATGAATACATTTTAATAACTCAACACCAGCATCGGAAGTTGAGCGCCCTTTCGTAAAACCAAACTGTTTTGTATGAAATATTTTATGAATATCAAAATGGAATAGCATTTGATTCAAAATTATTTTTTCAAATACTTTGCTCAAAGTTGGCAGCACTGACACTGGTCGGAAATTAGACGGGTCTGTAGCGCTGCCAGCCTTGAACAAGGGTATGACTTTGCTGTGTTTCATTAAATCAGGAAATATACCACTGCAAACACAGTCATTAAACACATTTGCTAGATGCGGCGCAATGACCTCAATGATACATGATGCAGTTTTGACTGATAATCCCCAAAGGTCCGCGGTTTTCTTAATTTCAATACATTTAAAAGTTTTTATAATATCCTGAGCGCAAATATCTGTGAATACAAATGCATCCCTGCAATAAGGATCAGATTCTTCTAATAAATGTTCAGAGGATCTGGAAGACGCTTGCAGAGATTTAGTCGTCAAAATAGGTACATTTTCGAAAAAATATTCAAATTCCGTCGCCACTTCCAGGTAACATGACAATCATTTACTTTTAAGTGGAAATCCCTTTCTGTCACCATAGTTCTACCGCATTCAGAGTTAATGATATTCTAAGTCATTTTTATTTTATTCACAGAATTAGAAATTTTATTTTTAATAAAGATTGACTTTGCAAGATAACATGTTTGTTTAAATATCTTAGAATAATTTTTAACATATTCCTGAAAGGTTTGGTTAAAATTATATGATTTTTCTGAATATAATTCAAATAATTTGTTTCTACTTTTAAAAATACCTGGTGTAGCCCAATCACTGAAAACAGGACGACCACCAATCTGTAGAGTTTTTGAGGTAAAAACTTTGCCAAACTCATCATTAATCAAATTAAATAAGTTTGTATATGACTGGTCTACACTAGTAAAGTCAGGTAGATATGGCAATCTCTTTACTATATTTTCTTTAAAAATATTCATACGACTTTAGTTAATTGGTACATATTTAATTTGTTTTTTGCAGACTTTATTGCTAATTTTAGGAAACTTTATCCATTGGCCACGATGATCTGACTCTACAGGATCCACAATACCTTTATTTATTGGTTTAATATTAGTAAAAATATTATGAATACATTTTGCACTGGTGGCTGTAATACGAGTAGGTTCTAAGAAAGTACTATGCAGATTAAAGGATTTAAATAATTTTTTTATTTTATTTCTCTCTGATGGAGTTAATGATGTATCTAGTATATCAACATTAAAATTTCCACAAACTATTAAGATTTCTTAGAACATTGGCATTTGAACAGTGCTTCTTCAAGCTTTTCTTCAAATTTAATGTACGGAGCTTTAGGGGGACTGTATACGCTTAACAAGATGAAATGCTCAAACTCAATACTGGCAATCTCAATAACTCGCTCAATGGAGAGGGCTACTAAATCCTTACGTTCTTTAAATTTTAAGTTTTTATTAATTAATATTAAAGAGCCTCCACGTTTAGAATGTTTTCTATTGAACGAGCTAGCAACCTGGTGATTTATGAAGTTCAACAATGTGATTTCATGATCTTTTAACCAGTGCTCTGTAGCACAAAAAATAATAATAGAATTTGCATTAATGTATAGCTCTAAATCTTTACCATTTATTAAACCTCTAACATTATGGTGCACCAGGTTTATAAAAACAATATTTTTATTATGATTATTCTCAGCGGCCAAAGTCTGAAAAAACTGGCCAGATTTATTATCTGTTGTCCTACAAACTAGTTTTTTGGAATTTAATTTTCCAAATGTGAAATGTCAAAATTATCCTGCTTAATAAAAGCGGTTGTACTTGCCAACATTTGGCTTGAAAAATTAAAAAATTAGATAGTAACAGAGCTACCTTTCGTTGTAAAGATTTTGATAGAAAATATCTTTCTAATGTCAACAGACTATTATTATTGAAAATAATATTCCAATCTAACAATTCAATTTTTTTGGAATATGATACCATGGTATGTAGTTTCATATTTAATTTGTATCTTAAGTTGTTTTCCTTGTGGCTCATAGCAGTGCTGTATGGCAAGGTGGACAAAATGACTTGTTTTACATTTAGACTTGATAACGTATCAAAAATTTTTATAAGTTTGTCACTATTAATATTGCCTCTTCTACCAACCAGCACCACTATAGTGGACTGCATGCAGTGAGTACCAGTCAAAATAAAATCTATAATTTTAGAGTAAGAAGTATATGTATGATTTATTACAGAATGACCTAACTGTGATAAAACGTTATCATTGGTATTCTAAAGTAGTAAAAGTGGTGACATATGTATTCTATCCCGTCACCACAATCAGTAAATTTTCAAATGATTCAATAGATTACGTTTATTAGGATATTTTAAATTTGTTTTTATTTATCTTTTGAAAAAAGAATTGAAAACTTCTTTAAGCGCGGTACGCATATTTTTCAATGAGATAAAATCTCTGGACTGGCGACACTATTACGAGACGCAGAGCAGCTATAATGTGTGCATAAAATGCATGTACATACGAGTATCTTATACTTTCCAATCATTGACTATGGTGATGTGTGCTATTTTGACCTGAATGCAGATCTGCTCAATAAACTAGACCGATTTATGGAATAATATCGGGAAGATACAGTGAAAACCTCGTTAGCTGATTCAGACTGGTTTATTTACCACTACCTACATACAATGTAACAAGGAAAGTACATAATACCCTACACCTCCCCCTTCAATATGTTTATATAAAATGTAAAAATAAACTAATTTATACTTACAGTATTATAACACATTATAGGTACACATGAGTTTAGTTTATGTAACAACGTATAAGAATATTTATATCGTTTTAATATTTAGGTACAAAGTAAGTATGCAAATTATAGTGAAATGACAAACTTAACATTTAGGGTATTTACCCTGAAAGATACATTTACGTTTCGGTCTTTCTTTGGAGATCGGGGATGGTTCCGGATTAGTAATTTGTTCATTGCTAGGTATATCACCCTGGGGCTCATTTACACTCAAAACAACAGATTCAATACTTGGCTCAGTACAATTTTCGGGGGCGCGGGGCACATCGTCGGAAGCATCTGGTAACTCCGTTTTAGTAATTGCCGTATTAGACAATGAATATCTAGAAACCCGTTTCTTAAGTGGTAGCAGCTGGTCGATATGACGCTTCCACTCACAACCGTTGGACAATCGTACTTTATAAGAGAGCGGAGTATCTCTTCCGACCACGGTAGCCGGTGTCCACTTGTCCACGCGTTTACTGTAATCTCGAGCCAAAACGTCGTCGCCGAGATTTACGTGCCGTTCAGCGCCTGGCCGAGACCGGCCTGCGCGCTCTTCTGATGCTTCAACGGCACGTTGGGAAGATGGCTTAATGATATCTAAACGACCACGAATACGCCTACCGAACATAGCTACGGCAGGGGCCACACCTGTAGTTGCATGTTCGCAATTTCTATATTGAAATAAAAATTTGGAGACAGCCGTCTCGACTTCTACACCCTCATGCAACGCCTTTTTCATGGCTCGTTTAACTAATTTAACCGCGTTTTCGGCAGCCCCATTGCCCGCTGCCCTATAGGGACTGGTTATTGTATGATTTACAAAATTTTTTTTTAAATAGTTTTTAAATTCGGATGAGTTAAATGGCGGGCCACCGTCACTAACAATATGTGAAGGAATGCCGAAGCGAGCAAAGAGTTCACGAAGTTTCAATATAGTCGAGCTAGCATTAGTACTAGGCATACGCTGTACCTCAATCCATTTACTATGAGCATCAATCGTAATTAAATAACATGTATTTTGAAACACTGCGAAATCAATATTTAATCGTTGCCACGGACGGCTCGGAAAATTCCATGGATGCAGCTGGGCACGCGGTGGTGCATCACGTTGCTGAAGGCATGCGCTACACCCGCGACAAAGCGCTTCAATTGCTGCCATCATCCAGTTGAGGCCAATACACATAGCTACGTGATAGGTTCTTCATTTTAACAATACCTAAGTGGCCCTCGTGTAACTCATTTAGGACACGTTGTCTTAATAACTTCGGTATAATAACCCTATGATTATATAATATACATCCTCGATCTATAGAAAGGCACTCTTGCCGATTAAAATACGGTTTTTCATCATTATTCGTAACCGACGCGGGCCACCCGTTTATGACGTAGGCATAAATATTTTTTAAAATTATATCTTTTTGTGTCTTTTCCGCTACATCTTTAGCGCTGATGGGAAAAGATTCCTCAACATAATTAATATACGCAACCGCATCCATCCCTGTTTGTTTGCGTTCGTACGGCAGCGGCAAACGTGACAAAGCATCAACATTCCCGTTATCCTTCGACTTTACGAATTCAATGGTGAAATCGTATGCAGCCAGTTTCGTTGCATATCTCTGCAATCGACTTGCGGCCGTTTGTGGCAACCCTAACTTAGGGCCGAATATAAAAGTTAAAGGTTTATGATCGGTTTTAATTATAAAGTGACGACCATAAAGATATTGGTGATGCCTTATAACACCACTAATTATGGCCAGTGCTTCTTTATCTAATTGGCTATATGCGCGCTCAGCTGAATTCAAAGTACGCGATGCAAAACATATAGGCCGTTCGTCTCCATTAGGATATCGGTGGGACAGTACGCTGCCAATACCGTACGAGCTGCTATCAACTGCTAACACCAATGGTAGCTCTGGGTTATAATGCACTAATATTTTGCTATCTAATATAGCCTCTTTAACTTGTTGAAAACTTGAATCACAATCATTAGACCACTTCCATATAGAATTTTTACGTAGCAATTTATGTAAAGGATACAACATAGTACTCAAATTAGAAATAAACTTAGCATAATAATTAACCATTCCTAGAAAAGATTTAAGTTGCGTCACGTCACTAGGCCGCGGCGCGTCTACAATCGCTTTAACTTTATTATGGTCTGGGTGTAACCCATGCTTATCAATAACAAAACCAACATAGGTAATACTGTTTTGCAAAAATTCACATTTATTTAATTTAATTCTAAGACCAACCTCACGCAACCGACACAACAGGGCCTTCAAATTAGCGATATGTTCCGCCCGTGTGGAACCCGTGCAAGCGATGTCATCGAAGAAGACAGCTACTCCCTTGAGCCCTTTAACGGTTTCTTCCATGAATTTTTGAAATTTTTCTGGTATACAAGAGAGACCAAAAGGGGTACGAGAATAAAAAAATGTACCAACGTGAGTTGAAATGGCAGTAAATGCTTGAGAGTCCTCTTCTAACATTAATTGTTGGTAAGCGTTGGTGAGATCAATTTTAGAGAACTGTTCTCCGCCACTTAATGCAGCGAACAGCTCCTCGATTCGCGGCAGAGGGTACGGTTCGCGTATAAGTTTAGGATTAATCGTAACTTTGTAGTCACCACATATACGTATTTCACCATTTTTCTTAATAACGGGTACAATTGGCGTCCCATAATCGGAATAATCGACCTTCCGTATGGTACCCTCGGCCTCGAGCCGCTGCAGCTCGCGCTCCACAGGTTTGCGTAACGCTAGTGGCAACGTTCGCGCTTTTATAAACACAGGATTATTGTCCTTTAATTTCAGAGACATTTTTTTGATACATGTTCCTAATCCCGAGGCAAACACGGTCGGAAATTCACGTCGTAAAGTTTCTACTAAGTTATTCTCGCTAATGTTAAATAAAAAATCATTAATGTTTATTTTACTAATACCTAACTTGGAAAGCCAAGATCTACCTAATAGTGGTGGTCCACCGTCTTTAATAATAAATAATTTTAGTTTCTCGGCCGTGTGCTCATTAAGGGTAACATTCACAAAAATATACCCTAACGGCTGTATCACAGTACCGACATAAGAATATAAAGTAACGTCATTGTTAATAACTGACATATCTGATAAATGTTTATTATAATAATTTAAACTGATAGTCGACAACTTACTTCCGGTGTCCAGTTCAAAGTTTACCTCTCGATGGTTCACCAGGGCCGTAACCATGTACGGTTTATCGTTTTTTCCGCTCACATTCAGATTGTAGAAATTACACTCCGATTCGTCACTATCGCTATTGTCTAAAAAATTATTTGTATGTTTTTGTGTCGATAACGCCTTATTACTCTCGCGCCTAGCACTTTTACACATCACTTTAATATGACCCTTTTGGCCACAAGCATCACACGAATAGTTTTTAAAACGGCACATCTCTTGTCGATGCTCTCTGCCACACCGCCAACAATTCCGGCCTCCATACGTACTCGTTGTGGACGCCTCATTAGACGAGCGGGTGTCGCTCGCGTAGCGGTCGGAACGACGCAGGCGGGCCGATCGCGCTCCCGCCGATGTACCTACTCTGTGCAATGCGTCAGTCGCACGGTACGCGCTGCTTGACCCAAGCGACGATTCGCCCGCTGCGTTTGCAACGCTGGTCTGTGCATGTCGTTCGGCCGCTTCTAACGCTAACGCTAATTCCACCGCCCTCCTATATGTTATTGTTGGTTCCGCAAAAATACGCGATCTCATTTCATCGTTTACCAAACCAGATACAAATTGATCGCGTAGATTTTCTTCAAGGGCGGTATTAAAATTACAAGTAGTAGCCAAATGTTTTAGTGCCTGTAAATATTCACTCAAAGATTCTCCCACATTTTGCCGCCTCTGACGAAACACATGGCGCTCTGCGATTTCCGATCGCTTTGGTTCAAGGTGGTCGCCGACAATTTTTACAAGATCACTAAATGTTTTTGTTTCTGGGTTGTTCGGGGCACACAAATCACACATCAAATCATATGTCGCTGCCCCCACCAAGGTTACCAAAGTGGCTACATGCAGTTCCGGCTTAATATCATTTAAAGACATAAACTGCTCCACGCGCCTAATATACGCCAACCACTTTTTACTCGATAGGTCAAACTGCTCGATCTTCCCGATTGGCATTTTATATATAAATACTAATAACACTTTTTTACTAAAAAAAAAACACACTAATTCACTATTTTCCTCGTCGCCAGTAGGATTTATGGAATAATATCGGGAAGATACAGTGAAAACCTCGTTAGCTGATTCAGACTGGTTTATTTACCACTACCTACATACAATGTAACAAGGAAAGTACATAATACCCTACACTTCTCAATAATTGCATTCGATTCGTCTACAATCTTCGAAAGTTTGATCATGTATCAACTTTTCGATCTGAGTTGCGTTGGCTGCCGATACGTCAGCGACGTAACATGCATGCTGTGACAATGCTCTAAATGGTTTTAAACTCTCCAAATACCCCTGCTTACTTATCTCCTTATTTCCAACTACTATGTTCAAATCATAATAAAAACCTTCGGTCTTCTCACAGTCTTCTACTTCTCTTTCCCACTCATAGCTCTAGTCTTGTTCACTCTTCTTTATTTGTTCAATCTATTCTTCTATGGAATGCTCTTCCTCAGGAAATTAGAATGGCTCCGACCCGTGTAGTGTTTAAGAATAAAGTACGTAAGCATTTCAGCAACTCTTAGATATTGTATCTATTTGCATTTATCTATTGTGTAAATTTATATGTATGGTATATAATTATATATATTCTTTGTATAATATATAAGTAAATATATAATTTTATCTAAACGTAGTAAATATATACTTCTCATTCATTTTTTTTAAATTATTTAGTTCATAGGTACCTTTTTTTTTATTCGTGCCAAATAGTATGGGTAACTTTTGTGAAGCACCTACCTTGACTTCTCTGCAATGCCCTAATGTTGACTGGTAGAGACTGCCTATGGCATTAAGTCCGCCTGTGTACAATGTTGTGCAGAAAGTTAAATAAATAAAAAAAAAATATGCGAACACGTCTAGGTAAATAAAATAAAAACAAAAACATTTATTGGTATAAAATTTATAACAACTGTTTGCCTAGTGTTTAAACAACTGATAGGTAACACAACATTTTTTTTTCTGTCGGCACTCCCTGCGTGCAACCCGTATTTATTTTTATTATTTTAGCTCTTAATACTACAAAGTGCTTCCATAATCACTGCGTATACTTTTATAATAAGCCACATTGTTCCTATAAAGTAGTGCGTAGCGCAACATTTAAAAAACTTGTCTTTAAATTGAAGGTTGTATTGTTCGCAGTACCGCAGAAAACTTCTTTAGGAAGTAGAATGTCTTCCCTGTGAAAATTTCTTCATCAAATTGATTTACATAGTTGAGTACGATGAGTTGCTTTTGCTTTAATGGTGTTACGTCTTTCAACACTTGGTTTTACAATGGGATATTATTTTTGATTAATGTTTGTGACATTTTCTTTTTCGTTAACATTATTCCGTTTAGTCCAAAGTATTTGTTCCATTCCACCGAATAGTAGAAACCTGTCAAGAGAGAGGTGTTATGATAGAAAATTTTTTTTCAGATTCTAATAAGTAAGTAAGCAAGTAAAACTTTATTGTACACCAATATGAATTAAATTATAACAAAGGAAAACATGAAAAAATGTACAATAGCTTATAACATAGGTATACTAACACTATAATATTGCTATGGTACAGGTATGGTACAGAGTAGGTTTTGAAGGCTATCAGCGAAGATAATTATGAATGTAACAACCCTTAAAAAGCTAAAGAATACAATATTATAATACGACTATTTAAAGAA
Organism: Thumatha senex; assembly: GCA_948477245.1. NCBI lineage: Eukaryota > Metazoa > Arthropoda > Insecta > Lepidoptera > Erebidae > Thumatha > Thumatha senex. The sequence continues at coordinate 15,870,876 of OX419735.1, forward strand.
GTAAGTCCCATTGTAGTTTATTGTAAACAGTTTGTTCTATTTCTCCGTTAGTGTAATATTTTCTACCAGTTTCTTGAATGGCGGTACGTGCCTTTACCTTCGTAACGGGACAGCGAACATAATCGCATTTCCTTTTGGACAGTTATGACTGCCGCACACTAAGTTCTTACTTTGTCTTTCTACTGAGAACGATCGATACGTTTTTAGAAAAGTCGGTAACTACGAATAACATTTGTAATAATCTGGTTATAGAATATTTTTATTGGCTTTCATGTATTTGAAAAGGACGTATTAATGATAAATTCATACCCATTTGCATTTGCGAATTCAATTTAATTTAAATAATGATACAAATGAAACAACATTTAAACAATAAAAGACAAAAACAATAGCAAAAGACAACTATTAAAGTCATTGGGTCCTTTTCGTGTATTATAATTGTTTTTAAAACTTTGCTCACCTCTCGACGTTTCATGAGTGAGTAGAATAGTATAGACTACGATACGAATATGTAAATAATATCCGAAAACCATAATACATTATACGCAGAGATTCACGGTAAATTCATTCCTCCCCCTTCGCCATCTATGTGACGTCAGTGAAACTACTAAAAGAATTCTGACGGCAGAGCGTACTTATGGAATTGATTTTCTATGAATGTTTGACCACTAATGAGTTAAAGACTATTAATGTCAATATAATTCCATTCATTTACATTCAAGTCACGTGAGCTTCAAAACATTAAAAAATAGTAGCAGAGTTTTAAATTAAAAGTAATAATGATTAAATTAATACTCAGAAATTCCAAGCCGATAATGCACTTTTGCTAACAGATTTAATGCTCTAAATGTAGTTAATTCATGGTGTTAGCGAAGTAGTCATTCACTGGTAAGTGAGGCTCGTTTGGACGGCATCCTGTTTTCCTTTTATTGTAAGTCTCGGGATGTACATTCGCGTAATTCAAGCTAGCCATTTAATCTAATTATGCTGGCGCCTTGCTGCTCTGAATGAACGTGCAACCATTCAAAAACTATGTACTTTGTGGTTGGAGAGACATTGGAATTAAAGCGGTCATAATGGAATGGTCATCATGTGACGATTCCATTTTTTTCATTAACTATTATTAACTTACATTCATTTGTAACACAAAACTTCAAGGTTTCAAACCTTTTTCGACCGCAAGTTATTAAAACTGTTACTTCCAAGTTTCCGTAGCATTTTTTTTTTCAATGCTTTTCTTGATCAGTTCATTTTGGAGAGTACTACAAATATAAACAATCGGACATTAGGATATTCTCTTTAAGCCCTCAGTCAAATGTGATCACCGGGGATCTATCGTTTGAAATTCAGCCATTTTATTTGCCACAATTTTCCACGAGTTACCGTGAAATACAGTTTTAGAAATGAGGATCAATAAGTTTCTGGACTCAATCAACATAAATGTACCAAAGACAGGCAGTCAAGATAGTTTGTCGAGTTTCTTCAAATTTTCGTCTCGTAATCTATCTTTATGTTAGTTTGAAGAACTTGCAGGAATCAAATCGTTTAAAATTTATTACTAACATAACATAAAAATGTATGTGCCTGTTTTGTATAGCATATGCTCATAGAACTTTGCGTTCTCAATAGTAGGTAGCTTTTATCAATCTTGAATACAAATGAACCTATGTATTGTATGACTGTAAAACTGTACGTGATATTAAACAAAGTGCATTTTGAAATTATTCCTGGAATAGTACGTGATACTATACTGCTGTGAATGAATATTTGATTTTTTTGTGGCATATCTGGAATTTTTAAAACGTTGAAATTATTCATTTCAGAAGTGTTGTAACACGTAACACTGATTTTTTTACGATTTAAAAGTATACAAAGTTAATAAACTTAGTTTTAAAGCACTTTACGTTATAGGTGCTACTTGACATCAATATGTGAGAATGAAAGGGTCGAGCAGTGTAGTTTATTAAAATAAGTCCACAAGTGCATAATGTATAAAGCAGCCATAGTTATCTAAATGATGAAAATAAATATTGACTTAACTACTTAAATTTAAAATAGACCAATTCCTAAAAAGATTATGATAAAAGCTAAGCAGTATAAAAAGCTAATCGAACAAATTCGCTAACAAGTATCAATGTGATTGCCAAGGACTTACAATTGCGTTGTTTTTGCCCATGTCGCTCGTGGGAACGACTATAGTTTCAACAAAGAAGACATACCTCAGTGTCGTGTAGAAATGTGTATATTAGGATTGCTAGCACAAATGACACATAATAGCCTTAAACTCTAAGCTACTCTTGAAAAAAAAAGAGCTTTGTAAGCTTCATAACGTTTAATATCTTTCGTTATTGGAAAACTATTATGTTCGAGATAGGTTGTCGGTTGCTCCAGACGTTGAAGTTGTATTTAAATATTTTTTAATATTCTTACATAGTGCCATCCAATAATAATGAGAATGTGAAAATAAATTTGAATAGGCTATGAATTTTCTACGCCATTTTGTGATGTCTTGAATTTTAAAGATATTGACAAAATAAGACTTTGACACATTTTCGATTTAAGAAATCTTGACAATTTATATTTAATAAGGAAGGTAAGGAATATTTACGGAATATTTAAGGAATTATGATTCAATAGTATTGAATCATAATTCCTTAATCTTGTAAAAGAACTAAATCACGAAGCCATATTTTTGTTGTAGTATTAAATTATTATTTTTATGACCACTTTGTGGCATTTACATTTGCGAGCGTTTCCGTGTTTCGGAAGGCACGTTAAGCCGTTGGTCCCGGTTGCCAGTAAAATGGCAGTCGTTAAGCCTGGTTGATGGCCGTATAGGCGGCTTAAAAAAATTTCAACAGCAGGTAGCCACAACCTGCGTCTGTCTATTTCAACACGGCAATGGGCTCACCACCTATTACGTGGGACAGGAATCCCCACGGTGAAATGTGGGCATACAATATGCCTCTGCCACCCCTTCGGGGATAAGGCGTGATGGATATTTATTTATTTATTTTAATTAATATTGCGTGTTCATTTAATTTATTTAGCATAGGCCTTTACTTTCATTTTCTTATCTGATAATAATCATTTTCTGCAGCATTATTGTTGTAGTATTAAATAATTATTGCGTGTCCATTTAATTTATTTAGGATAGGCCTTTACTTTCATTTTCTTATCTGATAATAATCATTTTCTGCAGTAACAGTTGCAAAAAGTTGCTCAGATCAGAATGTTTAGCAAACCGGCGGGTACAGCTACTCTTCCATCTTACGAGTAAGAACTTTCACAGACCATAGCGGTGACCGGCTCACCTTGTCGACTCCTCGAACGAGTGATTTCTCCTTCAAGTCAATGAACAAGATCCCTGTCTTTTCTTCGCTTCATATGTTGGCTACCAGTAATGAACATTTTCTCTCTATATAAAATGTGGATTAAATTACACGCCTTTTCAAACGAGTAATTAATTACAAGTATTTATAGTTGTTGTGCGGAATGCGAAATGGTTTCAAGTAGTAAGTACTTTAATAACTTGTAAAACAAATAAATTGTAAATGACCTATCTAGAGATCCAGAGGAGATTAGAGGCCATTAAAAAAGGAATACAATTTCATAAAATCATCATTAATTGAGTTTTCAACGATAACACTACATTTTTTAAATGAAATCTAGTAAATGAAACTATAAACAGCAGTTACGAGTAGGTACAAGTTTCAAGTTCACCTTATAAATCATGTACCTGCCAATACAGAGGCTCATAAATAACGTTTAGTTGTTGATATACGGGATGGTACTGCAACGAGCAGTACAAAGTTTAAAGTTGATAGGATCTTGAGAAGCACCGACAGGAATATAGACTAGCGGGAAATTCAACAATATTGTTGAAGTAGTTGCAACACGATATATTATACGGCATGGCGAAATTGATATCATGAATTGTAACTGTGCCTGCCAATTAAATATTTAGAAAATAAATCAAGACACTGGTTAACTGGGATTACTTTACTGCTGGTTTTAATCGTTCACGAAATCGTTGTTCCTAGCGACGGAGTACCGTAAACATCCAAGCGGTTCTTAATAGCAGCATATTTTACTTAAAAAGATAAGAGAGAATTATTTGCATAACCTTTAAGATTTACATCTTTAGTGTATCATATTATATGAATTTGCATTATTATCACTACGGCTTTATTAAAATAATAAAATAGCTTTCAGCATATAATAAGGTGTATAACGCCATATTAACGTTTGTGGTCACATACTGAATAAATTAGTGGCTTTTCTTTCTTATTCATCTTAGCATATTCCGATCACTGAGTTACGCAACTTTCACTATGGCTGGTCCTCGGATGGGTGACCACTTTGTGGCATTTACATTTGCGAGCGTTTCCGTGCTTCGGAAGGCACGTTAAGCCGTTGGTCCCGGTTGCCAGTAAAATGGCAGTCGTTAAGCCTGGTTGAAGGCCTTATGGGCGGCTTGAAAAAGTTCAACAGCAGGTAGCCACAACCTGCGTCTGTCTATTTCAACACGGCAATGGGCTCACCACCTATTACGTGGGACAGGAATCCACACGGTGAAAAGTGGGCATATAATATGCCTCTGCCACCCCTTCGGGGATAAGGCGTGATGGATATTTATTTTTTTATTTATTTTATATTCCTAATTGTTTTTTTATCCCTAACTAAATTACGAGTCCGAGTTTCATTTCCATTGGATGCTAGCGAATGATTGGATTTTTGATTTTCGTCATAGGTTTGGCCTCCCAAGTCCTATACTCCGAATATTTCTAACTCACAAATACTTTATTGAAATACTAGAAGTAAATAGTAACCAGAATAATATAATGTTCAAGTACCTAGAGCACCGACTACAATCATAAAGTATGTGTTAGAAGATAATTTCTTCTAACAGATGTCAAGCATTAGGTATAACAGTTCTCAAAATTAAGGTTAACCATACATGACTTTGGTAATTTTAAAGTTTAAGTAGCATGCGTTTGTAAAACTTCTTAAAAAATAGTTGTTTACTAATTATGATCTATTATGACTGTATAGCCCCTTAATATTATCTATATTGTTTATTATATTTTTTTTAATATCTACTAAAACTGTTCTCAGACATCAGAACCAATAAAGTTTAAATCCGTAATATGACGAGTTCAAGAAACATATTAAACACTTCGATGTGGATAATTTATAAGTATTTAAAGTCAACAAAATATGTAAACATGTGACTGCCTTACAATTTAGTAGGTTAAAATATATGCAGAACCTTAATAAATCTCTATATCTCTATGTACAGTGTATTATAAATCAAAAATGATCGTTTTGCGAGCGCTACCAAAGCAGCACCGCGATACAATTCGTTACTCATTTCGTCCTAGACAACACGGATGTATATAGCACAGATGCTGCGGATTTATCACAAGTTCGATAGCAATAAATAATGAAGCTGGGTTGAGAGGAGCGGAAAGGTCAGCGCGCTGAACGAGCGGCAGCAAGCGGCGGCTTTCTCAAGGCCGATGCACAACTTAGATTAGGTATCTCAAGAGTCGTGGCGTGTTCGACCCCACCTGTACTTGACTCAGGCTTACCAACCTGTTACTGTTATTTTATATTTTCACTAGCACTAGTATATACTTCATTTTTTTGTTGTCTTTTTGCTTTGTGATCTAGTAGTCAACTAAGATTTATTTGCATAAAAGTAAATATATTTCCAACAATTTTGAAGACCACCCTGAGCAAACCTACAGTGATAGTTTTATTATGAACTACTATTTCAATATGCATTGGAGTAATAAATTATTCAATTATGTGCATAAAAAGGTGGTTGTGGTTGACTTTCAGCGGATCGCCGAGGTCGGTCGTTGGTCGTTGCCAAGTGACCGAGGACGCGCTTCGCTTACTTATTTGTAAGGAAGCTTTTTACGCAAACTGAATAATGTTCTCGAAGAAAAACATCTAAATGGCAATTAAATAATAACATGAATATTTTGTTTATGAAATCATTTCCTTATATATGCTTGAATTGAGATTATTTTATTCACCCAACTGCTTCACATGTGGCACAATCGACGATGTCCAACATTTACTGCTAAAGTGTGAAAGAAACCGCAGTGCGAAAATATTACTTTAGAAAATATAGGTTCATATCACATGATATTATCTGCACTGCACCTCATTCAGAGGTTGCAAAACATGTCTTTGAAATCTGTAGAAATACCTGGTGAAGCAAATTGGTTGTACTTTACTTTTAATTAGTTTATAAATATGTATTTTGTTGCAATATTACGGATATTATTCTATAATAAGTATAAATAAATAAAAGGTGAAAAAAAAGCTTTCGTGGATATTTTTTTATATAATGCAAATTTCATTTATAAAGCATAGTGTCAAAGTACTTTATCATAAAGCAGAGCTTACAATTTCTAATCAAGCTGGCAATCTAGCTTGATTTTATTTATGACACGTACGAGGGCCGTAGTTGGATGCTTTTGAAATTATTTCTAAGGATTTTACACCTCGTATCGCCATTTTAATCAATAAGCAAGACAGATGTCTCGAGAAGGAGGACGGTCGCAGGCTTCTAAAATAAAATAAAACATGGAGATTGTATTAATTATGTTACATAAATAATTATCATTTTTAAGTCACAAAAGCATTTAGGACCGTTTCTATTGAAACGAAACAGAGACAAGATTTGGATATTAAGATAATTACTAAAGTGATTTAGGATTTTGAAAATGAAAATATATTTATTCGTGTAGGTCACAAAGTAGCACTTATGAACGTCAAGATTATTGATTTTACATTGACTGCCACATAACCTAGACAATAGTCAGAGCCTGTGAAAAAACCTGTCGATAAAACACATGGTATTTTTTTTCTAATCACCAGTACATTAGTTTTGTTTAACACAATGAAAACGAAATTCAACATGAAACCAGCTTAGAATCATTACCCCTTCCCTCTTTACCGTAGTAGTGCCCGACGCGGCAACCATTCACATTTTCTTTTAAAAACAAAATTTGTCTATTCATTTGTTACAATTTTTAGGAGAATTCGCCGCTAAGTTATAATCCCACACAGGTGACTTGACCACCAAAAGTTTAAACTGCTTTAAAATGAGAGGTTCATTCTGAAAAAAATACATGCAAGCTGTAAAGTAACTGGATCATCGTCACCAAATGTGACGGAGCCATTGGTAACAACTGCAGTTACACGAACTAATTTCACAAATTTTTCCAATTCAGCTCCAGTCCCTACGTAAACATGGCGCTTGCAATAATACCAAAATATTGGATTCTCGGAAATACAAATGGGCATGCTAAATAACCAGACAAAAATTATTATACTTCTATAAAAATTAACGTTCAATCGTTTATTTCTTCAAATTTTTTCATCGCTATGACGTCAATGCCATTGAGAAATCGGGTAACTATCTGCAGCGATCGTTTAACACTCGAGATAAATCTCCCAGTGTCTCTTTCAACGGAAATAATCTTTACACTACTACGCTAACAAGCTTACAAAGCGAAACGGGAATCATAATATCCTCTGTTTGGTTTTATTTTTTATTGGCTTGTTTGATGTATGATATAGATTCTTTGAAAAATACTTGCATTTGTTGGAAGTCATACAGATTCATAGTCAACAGAATCGAATATTTGATTAGATAGCATTGAGGTCGTTATAGTGTTACTTATTAAGATATGTATTTATTTTTAAATATTTTCTTCCTACGGTTTTGGTTCTGTGCAATCTAAACAATGTCACTTTCGGAATTATTTCCAAAAAATGAAGCGCTCGTGGCCCCGCGGTCTCAGTGTTCTGTAAACGATCACTGAGTTACGCAACTTTCACTATGGCTGGTCCTCGGATGGGTGACCACTTTGTGGCATTTACATTTGCGAGCGTTTCCGTGCTTCGGAAGGCACGTTAAGCCGTTGGTCCCGGTTGCCAGTAAAATGGCAGTCGTTAAGCCTGGTTGAATGCCTTATGGGCGGCATGAAAAATTTCAACAGCAGGTAGTCACAACCTGCGTCTGTCTATTTCAACACGGCAATGGGCTCACCACCTATTACGTGGGACAGAAATCCACACGGTGAAAAGTGGGCATATAATATGCCTCTGCCACCCCTTCGGGGATAAGGCGTGATGGATATTTATTTATTTATTTTTATTTCCAAAAAATAATTCCGTAAGTGACATTGATTAAGTAGATGTCATAATTTTTACGGAGTATGGATTCTAACTCCTATTGCACTCCACATGCTCACTGTTGAAAAGTTACAACTGTCTTCAATTCCTAATTATTCTATTGAAACTCTTAATTTTATTAAAATCAGTGGAACGATTTAATGAAATGAAGACTGAATGGTAAATAAAGTACGGGGCATGAGTATATTTTTCATATCTTGAAGGAAATTTTGAAGTTTTAGTTGGATACTAGTTCAAAATAAAGACAAACACACATCGCCATGGATTTCATACCGGCGCGCGCGGGCGGCATCATATTGACTAAACAAATAAAGTAGTAAATTGAAATATATATTCAGCAGAGAGTAAGAGCGTTTTCACATTATCCGATCCGATATCGGTGTCGGACGCCGATCCGATATCGGTGTCGGACGCCGATCCGATATCGGGGTAAGTAAAATGTATGAAATATGTACCTGTCTTTCATGTTGTCCGACCCGATATCGGATATCGGAGCCGACACCGATATGCTGGCGGCACGCCCGTGAGCCGTCGGCCGATAATGTTTTACAACAACAATTTAGATACACGTATAGCATACTATACGTGTATCTAAATTGTCTCTGTGTGCGTAGAGCCCGATGCGCGGCGGCCATTTTGAGCTTAATTATTTTAACTAAATTGAATTATCAAATAATTGAATGTGGATTCACTCATACGAAAGTAATTAAAACATTTTCTAGGTGCGTTTTGTAGCTTGCTAAAAAGAGTATCAAATGCTCCCTCTGAATATCTAGCTTCCACAATGGGATGTATCCAATACTCTGTCTGTGGACAGATCTTTTTTTTGCGTCTCAAATATAATAGATACAGCAAATAAAGTTTTCTATTATAGTCTGCCATGATGACCTGCCCGCACTAAGCTATCGAGTAAATGGCCGTATCGGAACGATTTAGTCGGAAATATGTGAAAATAGCACATGGTGTCGGCTATCGGATGTCGGCTATCGTCGTCCGACACCGATATCGGATCGGATAATGTGAAAACGCTCTAACACTGTCCAGTTTATATTACATCTTGAAACAGGCATCTGTTTCAAATAAATCGTACTTAATTAAACATTGATCTTTTTACTATTAACTTGATACTTTGTTGCAAGATGTGTTTGCACGATACCATCTAAATTCAGGGTAAATTGTCACCGGCGATTGGCAACTAAGTGGATTGTCATGTCCTCTCCCACTGTTCTCTTTATTGATTCGAATGTAATTTTACTCTTATTTGGTATCACGTCATAGAATTTATTGGCAACAGGTTCAAAATTTCTTACAAATTTAACATCTAAAATAGACACATTTTATTAAATTCATTCGGCCCTTTAGACCCACCCCAGTTCCGTGCTTCGGAAGGCACGTTAAGCCGTTGGTCCCGGTTGCCAATAAATTGGCAGTCGTTAAGCCAGGTTGAAGGCCTTATGGGCGGCTTAAAAATTTCAACAGCAGGTAGCAACAACCTGCGTCTGTCTATTTTAACACGGCAATGGGCTCACCACCTATTACGTGGGACAGGAATACACATGGTGAAAAGTGGGCTTATAATATATATGCCTCTGCCACCTCTTCGGGGATAAGGCGTGATAGATAAATAAAAATAATTTATTGATTATATTAGTTTTTAGTTCATTTTGCAGATAAGTTATCGTTGTGTCAAATTCCTATTTTTTTTGTAGTATTCACCTTTATCTAGGGCAGGCAAAGGAATCTCGGTCAATACAGTCTTGTCTTATATTAAATATTTATTTTTATTACTTAATAATCTTTGTCTATATTTTACTGCAATATATCACTATTTCACAAAAATGGTGGATTTTTATACTTCAAGCATAACATTGGCACTACTTAGTTTTAAAAAGTAGTATTATATTTAGCAAGCGTCCACAATTCTCTACATTTCCCGCGCAACCATCATATACATATTTTGTTCTTTATTTCAAATAAAAAAACGTTTTAATAAATTCCCATGTACAGATTCAATTTGAATCGTTTTCTTTTGAACGGTTTTATTTAGCATCCATCTTGCGTTTACGTTTTAGAACTTCATTATCTAAACTGAATTCCGTGAGAATATAATATTATGATAAGTTAGCCTGCGGTTCCACTGAGCGTGAAATAATTATTAAATGTTTATCAATCATGCCTTATCCTCAAGGGGGTGGCAGAGGCATATTATATGCCCACATTTCATCGTGTGCATTGCTGTCTCACGTCTGTCTAGGTGGTGAAGCCTATTGCCGTGTTGAAATAGTATTGGCTACCTGCTGTTGAAAATTTCCATGCCGCCAATAATGCCTTTAACTTGGGATAACGAATGACATTTACCGGGACTAACTTCTTAACCTGTAATTTAATTGAAAAGAGCAGTTTATTTGAATCTTAATGTGAATTAAAGTTATTACATAATGTATGCATTAAATATTCACAATATCATCTTAACGTAACATGTTGTGAAGCTTGTATTACAAAAATGTATATACAGGTTTAGTAAAAAATTTTTGCTACCAAGCTTATATTTATTTTACTTTCACATTAATATACAATTAAAATTTTAAGAACAAGACTTTTTTTAAAATATTTATTGTTTGGAGATTGAGTTCCTTTCTTTTGCCTACACCTGTAATGGATGTAGGGCCTCGACTCGGTTATCCCAAACATTCTATATTGATTGCTGACTCGCAAAACAATAGAGTTTTGAAGATAGGATCACTTCAGGGTGTAATGGGTCCCACCTTGATCTCCAAAGCCTAAGCGACATCACTTGCTAATGTAGTGAAAATATCTTTATCTATGTAGGTCACAAAGCCATGAACGTCAAGAATATATTTGTAAATGTTGTTACATTTACTGCCAAATTATATTAATAAATTACTAAAAATAAATAATAGATTATTACAAATATATTGTAAATGTAGTTACATTTACTGACATATTCGCAAGGCAATAGGTAAAACCAGATAAACCTAAACTAAATTGATAAATCATGAAAAAATCATGATGCACTTGCTAACGGACGAGGCAACGACGCAGGGACCCTTATGGGGTTGGAAGATTAGATGGCGGTCGCTCACAAAATCAAAATTAAAACGATAGCTGCTTATAGCAGTCAAATAAAAGTGAACCCTAGGCTCAAAATCCAGATTGGGTTTGGAAGTACCTGGGAATACACTTAAGATGAGGAAACAGTAGTAGTGATAGCGGATTTTGTAATACCCATTGAGTTTGTGCTATTGATAACCAATTAGTTGCCTATTCACAAAGATGTAGAGTATAGACGATTTTGGCATGTGCAATAATGAATTCATACTACACTCAAAACTTACATGATTAACAATTATTGTTAAATTTTAAGTCTACTTCCTTGGTATTCATGTTGACCTCTCGACTGTGAATTTTTAAGGTAGTCGAAAGATTGAAGTTTCTTTAAAAAGCTTAGTTTTAGAGGATATTCAACAATAGGTCTATTCTAATTTAATTAACAACCAGAAAAATGGTTGAGCAGGCGAGATAAATAAATTCAAAATGGACTGTATTTGCGGGGAAAGACAAAAATGAAATTTACACGCGTTTGTCGACGGAAAAAGTAATGGAAAAACAGGAATGGGCACACTACCTTGCTGCTTGCTGCGAGATGCTGAGGTGGAGGCTGTCGGGGGCGTCCCTGGACTTGAATTCCTGGTTTCCTTGCACGAAAACGCTATTTATCCATGGAAAACACAATTATTGCGAAAGGTTTGATGCGGGCGCGCGCGTGCGGTCATTGTAGGACAGACTGCTAATTTTAATTCATAATTTTCCAATAATGCATTAAAATTTGCCCGATTTGTCGACATTTATGCCTACTACTCTGCTCTCCAGGGAAGTAGCGTGATGATATATAGCCTATGGCCTTCCTCAATAAATGGGCTATCTAACACAAAAATATTTTTTCAAATCCTACCAGTAGTTCTTTAGATTAGCGTGTTCAACCAAACAAACAAACAAACTCTTTAGCTTTGTAATATTAGTAAAGATTTTATATTATGTGTGTTAGAGATTCGTGTTATTCAGACTGCCTTGGTAGCGCAGTGGTAGCGTATGCAATAGCCGTTGACTAGGACTCCGGTTTCCGGTCAGAAAAAATATTTGTAAGATCAAAATGATTGAGAGTGCATGGGGCCTTGCGACTACCGCGCATGAGGTCCCAGGTTCGATTCCCAGATTGGAATAAATATTTGTGTGATCCACAGATGTTGGGTTCGGAGTTTGGGTGTTTCCTATGTATACTATGTATGTTAGATATATTTAGAAATATATCAGTTGTACCTATATCAGTTGTCTAGATTCCATAGTACAAGCTTATAGCTTAGTTTGAGCTAGAGGGCGCTGTGTGAAAAGTGTCCCACAATATTTATTTATAACTTACGGACGTGTGTATGTGTGTGTGTGTGTGTGTGTGTGTATGTGTGTATGTGTGTGTGTGTGTGTGTGTGTGTGTGTGTGTGTGTGTGTGTGTGTGTGTGTGTGTGTACTTATGTACATGCGTTCGAAGTTATACTGCTTTGGTCTAATAAGATTTGATCACATCCAGTACAACCTTACTACTAACAGGAATGATAAAAAAAAGATCAAAAAAATGAAAACTACTTTCTTTGAATGTAGTAAAAAGTTATCATGGAAACACTTATCAACTAACTTCATGGTGTCTTACCGTATGAAACGGTCTGCGCGCGCATCGTAAACATTTACTCTCATCATTTTTCCCTAACGCGCTAAAAGTATAACTTCAAACCACTGAGGTGGCAGAGAAGCATACGGCCCACCTGATGGATAGTGGTCACGGTAGCCTATGGACGTTTGCAACACCGTTTGTATAACATAAAAAAATAAAAATAAATCCATGATCGAAGTATATATTATATTAACATGTGTCTATTTAGGTAAATATAACTATGTCTTCATCTTTTTCAAAATATGCACATGTTTATAGTACTTGATTTCAGGTTAGAAAGCGCTGTGGCATAATACTTATTTATAACTATTTTAGCAGTATCAACAATAAAACACTAATAATGCACTAAAGAATTATTAACATTCACTCATATTTGAACTCAGAGTTAACATGAAAACAACTTTAACAATTACATTACTTGCTTAAAAAACTTAAAGTAGGTACATTACACGAAGTCGCCGGTAAAAAAATGAAATCGAATCTCATCACTCTAAATATCACCAAAGAAAAAAATGTAAAATTACATTGTATTGTAAGGTGATATTTCCCGTGACCCGTATAAAGTACACCGTACTCGTCTTCAAGCTTAGTTGCTCATAGTAGCGATAGCGTAGACTTGTAAACAATTGGAGCAGAAGTCATACGCGACTATACTTAACATATACGAAACTTCAGAGCAATTGGACTTCTGGATCCCTTCTTTATGTAGCTGAAGACTTTCAAAATTCATAGCTCAGAACCATTTTAATCACATCGATTTTCGAACAAAAATCCACATTATATTTAGTCTATTTATATCTTATACACACGACACACTTATAAGGCCGCTTGTTTTCCTCCGGGGGAAAAACATTATGACAAATTATTTAAAAATCATAGCAACACCGATACGATTAACGAAGAAATTTTGAATTGCCGCCCTGTTTTTCGAAGCTCAACGGAAACAGTAACTTGTTTGGAAAGGATGCACATTTGGGATAAAATAACTAGTTTTTCTATTTAATTACTTACATCATGCATATTCATGAATAGAGATGATGTAAGAATATTAATCTATGATTGACCGAGCAAATAGTGAGAGTCAATTTTTGCAGATGCCAAATTTTTGTACAAAACGATACACAATATTTCACAAAAAAAATGTTGTGTTAAGAATTAATTTCAACATATAATTGCGTTCAGCGATCGATGTAGTTATAAATAAATATAAATAAATAAATACAAATATTGTTGAGACAACTCACACAACGTCATCTGATTCCATACTATGGTAGCCGGTAGCAGAGCTTGTACTATGGTAACCAGATAACTGATAATATACTTATATATTTCTAAATACATATATATTATAGATAACATCCAGACACAGAATAAATCATCGTGCTCAACACACAAAGTTTTATCCTGGGTGGGAATCGAACCCACGACCTCTTGCGTAGCAGTCGGATGCACTCCCACCGCGCCACTGAGGCAGTCAAAGTAAAATCGATGGCTAGGTTACATTAAAAATATTAGGTGCTATATTCACAATTAATACCTCATGGGGTAGTCACAGAGAAAGGATCGTGACGTCTCGAAATCCATGTAAACTTCTTTCGCTTCCTGCAGATTCGTTAATCATTTCATACAACCAAGTACTACCTTCACTACTTGTACCCTCTACCTCCGCACATTATTGTATTCTTCGTCAATCAGACCTGACTCATTTGTTGGACGTGTCCAAACTAACTACCACAAATAATAAACTTACAACAAACATGATTTCTTTTGCCATTTTTGTAGATAATGGCCGGTTATTTATTACTTATTCATTCTATTTCTATCTCAAAACCACTACTGATATAATACTTAAAAGAAATGCCAATTATGGACTGTGTAATAACTAAAAATTAATCGATAAAAATAATTAAAACATCAAGTTTTAAGATGTGCTATAAACAGCATGATTCAAGTAGTGTAAAGGATCAACACTCAATTAAAATTTTAATAACTTAAGTAACTTGAACCAAGGTTGAGTTTAAAGTATTTTCGTGATTATTCCGCTACGGGCAACGACCGCACCATGAGAACTAGTCTTATCTGAACTCAAGCTAAATATAAAGTGCACGCTTAAATAAATAAACTGAGCTTTAGCAATTACATGGATATGCGTAGTTTTTTTTTATTTACTAAACACCAATGAAATTAATATACAGTTAGACGTGACTGGTGGTTTGTGACTTCCAATGGGAATCACGTATAAGTAACGTTACATTTTAACTAAAGCTATGTGAAAAGAAATTGTTTACATAGCCAATAATAAAAGTATTAGTGTGCAACTCTGTGGTCATGTTTGATTATCGGTATATGAGAAATGTCGCGTCATGTATAGTCGAAAATGTAAGATGGCCATTTTAACAGTAATAAAACGTATAAAAATTGTAACTTGCCCTAAATCCAGCTGGTAACTGCACTGGTGGATTGGACTGTAAGGTAGTCTACATACAGGTTAAAGAGTTTAGAAGGATCATTTAGAATCTCCCAGAGTCGAGCCTGTTGCGATCAACGTTTCTTTTAAAGTCGTTAAAATGAAAAGTTAGGTAAGAGTCATCCCTACACTTGCATTTCATGAAGGAACACTCGAACACTCGTCGAACACTCACTCGTCCCACATAACCACCCTGCCATACACACAAAAGATTTACCAAAATTAATATACTACCATCAGACTAAGGCTGTGGAGTCAAAGATAAGTTAGTTAGTACAGTCTATAATTCCTTTAAAACCTAAAAAAGCAATAGAAAATACTGTTTTAGAAACATAGATTTTCTGTTCTTAGATCAATAGGACCGAGAACAGAACAGAAAATTCTATCGCTTTCAAACGTAACAGTAATCTCAAATTGCTGGGTAAGACTCGACACTATAACTTAGAGATTGCGGACCTAATAATAGACCGCGGTGCGATATTCATCGCTAACTGTTCTTCAGATTGAAATTCATCATTCGTTCAAGCGATAATTACTTATTATCTGTGATACACTATTACTGTGAAATTAGTTGGAAAAACAGTTGTTAGCAAGTGTTTTAAGAGCTTTAAAAGAGATTTATTAAATGATTTTCAAATCTTGTCGCGTCATATTGCTGTTGCAACTTGAAAGTTGCTTCCAAACCCTACTAGTATTTTGAGCCTGTGGTCCACTTTTATAGTTTGACTTTCTTTTCATTTTCATCATTGTTGGGAGTGACTGGCGTCTGAACTTCCAACCCTTTCCTTAAGGTTCCTTGTTTTGTCTCATTCGTTTGTCGAAATGAATTATATAGATTGTATGAACTCAAAGATATTATTTTTAACTCAACTAAGTATTATATTTTGTTTACATGTAGGCCGATATTGTATTTGTTACGTATTATAAGATATGAATCAAGCACTAGTCGCCTACAGATCAATTTCCGAAGTCCTTGCAGTTACTGACGCAAGTATTTTGTAACTTGACACTAAAACGGTGAATGCGTTTGCGAGTTGTTAAGCTGTGGCACGCTCGGGATCCTACTTTATTAAACGACGCAATCACGAATTCGGCCACGATTCACAGTAAAGATAAAGTTACGTATGCAAAAGCGTGTATAAATGATACTCGATTAAAAGCATAAAATATATATTATCTATATGTCTTTAAACTAGATTTCTAATAATAAATTGTAGAACTTTATCGAATATTTCATTGTACGGCAGCCGTCAAAGCAAATGAATATACTGGATATATATCATCTGGAAAACCCTTCTGACATTCAGTTATGACTATGTTTAACTTGGCTTCTTCAAATATTTTCTCCATCAGAGCATAAGGACGCGTTACTGATGAATCTTGTTCATCGTATTCTATTACTGAACCTGAAGCTATATTTTCTTTTACAACAATCACACCATTTATATTTAGTGATCCTCGGCATCTTTCAAAGAAATCAACTAGGTCGTAATCTTTTAAGTGGCCCAGCACCCATTGACACCATATAACATCGTACATTTTATTCGGTTTAAAATTCTGAAGACCGCTTCTGTACAGTGTTCCAAGTTTGGAAATATTCTCTTCACCGATAAACGTTTTTGCTTTAATTAGAAACTTTTTATCTTGCTCCACTAAATCGACGGAATCGAATAGTGGCATCAATACATACTTGCTGACTCTTCCTATCCCAGCCCCACAATCTAGTACCCGTTTGGTTGCAGGCGGATTTTTGAACGTTAAGATTCGTTTTAAAAATCCTCTTGATCCCTCGATATCGATATCAGAAATGTGCCCAAAGCCACCAAGCACTCCGTTGATTGTTGCAGGCACATTTTCCCAGTAACTTGCAGATTTTTTGTAAAATTGACTTTCGGTCATTGTATTTTTTTTGACAGTTGCCATCAACTGTTATGACGCATTTTGTATTTGTCAGTTTCAGTCATCTAATTTATTTTTTATTAGCCATGATTCTTATTTAAAAAGTTTGGTATTTTTACAATAATTACCTTCAACTTGCTGCTTCGGGATAATTTTAATTCTACTTTTGTTTATAGTATTGTTTTTGAGTGGGTAAAACATTTCTGTTAGGTACTCTTTCTCCTTCACTTATGATGTTAAAAATAATTAAATTCAAATATATTAAAATTTGTAAAGCATAGATTTAAAAAGCAGTAAGCCATTGTATGGTCACATTGCTGGTAGTTTTATTGCCATATCTAAAATTACTTAGTTGTGAGTTAGAGATAGATTGCAGTGGTGACCTTTTTCTCATATATTTTTTATTTCTGCAATTTTTCAATCTGCTATCAACAAATCGTCGTTACAACTTTGGTTATAGAATATTTTTTTATAATAATCTATTTCATTTGTTTCAGGCACTTATTTTGGCTGTAAACGAAACGGCCGAGGAGGACATCCGAGATGCTCTGAAATTGCAGACCGAGAACCAACTCGCGTTAGTTGCGCGAGGGCCCCAACTTGTCAAAGATACCGTTGCTTACAATACTACCATCACTACTGATGACACGGTGAGTGCATTACCTTATAACATAACCTTGGAAACAATTGAGACCTTCAGAGAGGTACCTTTGATGCAATTGAGACCTTCAGAGAGGTAGCTTATCAATTTGTATGGTGGTGTAGTTTAAAAGTGGTTAGTTATTTTTTTTCCGTGCTTCGGAAGGCACGTTAAACCGTTGGTCCCGGTTGCCAGTAAAATAGCAGTCGTTAACCCTTAAGGCCTTATCTTGAAAAATTTCAACAGTAGATCGCCACAGCCTGCACCTGTACATTTCAATACGGCAATGGGCTCACCACCTGTTACGTGGGACAAAAAAATCGTACGGTGAAATTTGAGCATATAGTATGCCTCTGCCTACCCCTTCGGGGATAAAGGCGTGACAATATGTATGTATATAGTCAGTTTTAAAAATACAGAACAAGGAATCAATGCCACTCGCGTTCAACTAGAGACGCCTTCATCTAGTTCATACAACCAAGCTTGTTCAGGGGTGTTACACTTTACTCATATAATTACACTAATTACTTGAAACGAATTTCACCTACTACTGATGTAAACTTCGCACCCGGTGTTATTATTTATTTTCGTCTTTATTTAAGGGTAACAATCCTTGCTCTGTGGTATAATATAAATAACCTATATTGTTTGGATAGAAATACACATGGTGAAAAGTGTGCGTATAATATAAATCTGCCATCCCTTCGGGGATAAGGCGTGGTTGATAAACAATTATTTTGTATGACTCGTTGTGGATCTTGCTTGTTCTGGTAGAACATCACTGAATGTAAACCCATGGGGTACGTCCCAATCGTGGAAATATGCTATAAGGTCGCAATTACAAAATAGATAATATATATACATATAAAGATGCTTAGTACATTAAAAGTGCCCATCAAAGAGTATTTAGCCACATGCTGAGTCTACACGTATTTAAAAGCGATGGTTAGCTTTTCTTTAACTTGTGAAACTGACCAAATTTCAAATTTGAAGTTTTTAAACTGTGCTGTTTATTGCGACATTTAACTATGTGATCTAAAATGATGTATGTGATTGTTTATTATTAAAACTTACAATAGCATAACAGCGTGACTATTTCTGAATTTAGAAGTAGTACTGTAAAATGTAGTCAAAGAAACATTTATAGACTTTGATTAAATTTAAATATTTTATTGAATTGAATTATCTACGCTAAAATATATTTGGCAACTACAATATACCAAATCATAATCTAAATGACTAAATTATTTAGTATTTACAACTTACAGCTACTATAAACTTTACACATATTACAAAAGGAATATATAATATTATTATTACTTTGATTTAGATTTTCACAATGCCTTCCACTTTTAATATAAAAGAAAAATGTTGGAGTCTGAGTTAATAGGTATTATTATAAGAATTATATTATATCATCTGTGGTATTATATTCGCTTTGTAGACCGTCAAAAACTAAGATAAAGAATATAGTTAGTTATTAATTATCTCAGGTCAAAAACGGTGAAAAATAATCCAAAAAGTTTTTTTGTTTTTTAACCATCTTGGGCAGACAAAAAAAACATTCCATATATAATAGAATAGAATAGAAAACACTTTATTGTATACTGTTAGAAATCTTACTAGATACAGCCAAGTCATTGATATTAAAAAATTATTAGTATTTGGCTATATCCAGTCCTTTGTCAACATCAAGTCCAGTCCAAAGTCCTGTGCCCTAGTAAAGCAGTGGAACCTATACGGAGCAAAGAACACAGCTAATCACTGCAACAAACCATTGTGATATCCTATAAATAAATAAATAAATATCATTGGGACAACTCACACAAGGCCACCTGATTCCAAACTAAGCAGAGCTTGTACTATGGTAACCAGATAACTGATAAACATACTTATATATTTCTAAATACATACATATTATAAATAGGTAACACCCAGACATAGAATAAACCGTCGTGCTCATCACACAAAGTTTTATTCTGGGTGGGAATCGAACCCACGACCTCTTGCGTAGCAGTCGGATACACTCCAACCGCGCCACAGAGGCAGTCATATATATCTATAGTCACACACAATGAAATAACAGATATTTATTTACCATCTATATCGTAAATAAATGTATTTTATTGCTTGCAGGAGGAATTGAGGGCTTTGCGTCCAGATGGAACGATAGTCACTGAGACGCGACATACGAAAGAACAGGAACGACTTTGCGACGAAGAACTGTCTAAAGACGAGGTAGGTTTAAGTGCACCTTATTTCTCGATTTAAAAACGGCTACAAATCCCACTAAACAAGATTAAAAATTAAAAAGTCTCAAACTGTCCTTCTACTACTCGTTGACCTAAAAATGCAACATAGTTTAATGCTGTAATTTTCTGAGGAGTTGAGTGTCCTGTAGACTACTTGATGCAGCAGCAAGTTCCAGATTCCATGTTGTTGCAATGCCCTCAAAGTAACAGTTCTCAAATTTCAAATCAAGATTTCATCATTTTAGTGAAATCCCTTCATCACCTCTGATGAACTAACTGAGATAATGATCTTCAAAATTTATATCTAAGAGCCAACTCAATCATTATCAGCTTTCGTATTAAAAATACGCATCTAAAATTGCTTCATCCGTACAGGAACTATGATGCCAAATACTGACAGATATTCTTCTTCAGATTAAATTCATGTCACAACAAAGGGGAATGGGAACTCTTATCGTCCTCAAATTATATACTTTTTTTTTATTTGTCGTAGATTGTGGTCTATTCTATTGTCGTATTTTCTTAGGCAAAGTCACTACGCAGTAACCAAAGCGTGGTGGAAGAAACGGGTGGAACAGAACGGCGAAAGCGGGTAGACCTCGAGAAGACCACTGATCTGATGGCGGGTGGCCTTCGAGTTGCAACGCAAGTAAATTCACGTTCTCGCACTGAAGAAGGTAAGTGAATTGCTTTTAAAGGTGACCTGCACAATACCTGTAACCTCTAGAGTTGAAGTAATTTCATTTTTCATTGTCGGTTTGGACGGACGTCACTTCTAAACTGACAATAAAAAGCCTAATTAATTCTGTAAATAGAGATGAGGATAAGATAAAAGCCGAGTTTCCTCCATTTCATATTTCAAATAAAAATATAATTTATAATTTTTGTTCGTTAAGATTTGGTACAGTACCTACCTATAATAATAATATTGCCGAAAAATAGAATATAAATTTGTTATAAAATAATTACATTGTGATGCATATAATATCTAATATTTGCGCTCGTGGCCCCGCGGTCTCAGTGTTCTATAAACGATCACTGAGTTACGCAACTTTCACTATGGCTGGTTCTCGGATGGGTGAACACTATGTGCCATTAACATTTGCGAGCGTTTCCGTGCTTCGGAAGGCACGTTAAGCCGTTGGTCCCGGCTGCCAGTAAAATGGCAGTCGTTAAGCCTGGCTGAAGGCCTAAAAAACCAACAGCAGGTAGCCACAACCTGCGTCTGTCTATTTCAACACGGCAATGGGCTCACCACCCATTACGTGGGACAGGAATCCACACGGTGAAAAGTGGGCATATAATATGCCTCTGCCACCCCTTCGGGGATAAGGCGTGATGGATATTTATTTTATTTTATTTTATAATAATATTTCTGGTACAACGATTGTTCAATGAAGACATTTTGTGAGTAGTCTTTTTTTTTCAGTTGAGAGAGAGGGCCAGCCGAACATGGATGACGACTGGGACAGTTTGTCAGTGAGAATGCGACGGCAGCGTCGTCTTCGTCAGAACGGTAAAAATTAGAACTATTTAATGTTTGAAATTGCCAGCAGAGTATCTTAGTAAGTAGTTTAGCTATCAGACCACAGATGGCGCTAGTAGCGGAAAGCTCTGTCGGTTCTTGTTTGTTTACATAGATGGCGCTTTTCACTGTAAATTACTGAAGTCGATTAATGCTACCTATTCAAATTTTAATGATTTAAGAGGAGTAAAATAAAGTTGTAAAAAGAAAAACAAGTAATGTTATGATAATGTTTCTGAATCTGATATTTAATCGAATTTTCTTTTTATTTGTAATAATGTTATTTTTGTATGTGGTTAATGTATATTGCTCATAGGCGCGAAAACCACTGAACAGATTTTAATAGTTTTAGAGAAACTTAACTTAACTATCTTCGCGCTGTACCCCTGACGGGGTAGTCAGAGAGAACTGATCGCCAGGCTTTGCGATCCATGCATACTTCTTTCGCTTCCTGTAGATTCGTTAATCGCTTCATACATGCACGTCTGGGTATCCGAGTACTTTTGACTACAACTGTTTTTTTAGTTTTAGAGATTGTGTCTTATTTTAAACCTGCCATAATTATTTCGACAGCAATAGGTTGAGTAGACCAAATGTAATATAAATAAAGGTTAAAATAATAATTTAAAAATGAAATGTGGGCGTTTAATATGCCTCTGCCTACCCCTTCGGGGATAAAGGCGTGGCAATATGTATATAAAATAATAATATCACTTTCTAGGCGGACCCAGGTTGTATGTTAATAAGATTATCAAAACATTTTACCTGAGAAATAATCGTGTAAGCACTTAAAAAATATGAAAAATTGCAATATTCCGTTTTCTTTCAATAAGTTACGTTTTAAGCACGTAGTTTTAACATATGTACGACTAAGCTACGTGAGTTGGTAACATTGCTATAAATTTGCTAAATATTTTAGGACCATAAACATGTCAAAACGTTGAATAAAACAATATTCATCATTTCGTCATAAATTAGTACCGCGCAAAAATCCCCAGAACTACTTAATATTTTAAGTGTAACGTACTAAATCTACACTGAGTCATTGGCAGAACAATAGCGTCGTCACAAGAAAGAGTAAATAGTACCTGACTTGTGTATTTTAACAGACATACATATGATTGTAAGGGGCCTACCTAGATCTGCGGGGCCCAAGCGTTTTTAACCGCTAGCGAGTGCACCTGCTAACTAATTGACGAGGCCATAACGCAGGCGCCCTTATGTCCTTGGAAAAATAATAACAATGTTTTTTTTTCTTCGCCCTTATCTTGGGCAGGCATATGAAACTCAGTCCATGCAGCCATGTCTTGGTGGGCCTCACGGCTTCACACGTGACATACTTCGGACTCCCGTCGCACCAGTTTAATCACGTCGCTTATAAATTCTACAATAATGTATAAAAATCATTGCGATTTGTGAACATTTATGACTGTTGCTCCGCTCTTCAGGGTATTAGCGTGATGATTTAAAACCCTCCTCGATTAATGTACTAACCAACACAAAAATAATTTTAAACATCTGACCAGTAGTTACTGAGATTAGCGCGTTCAACCAATCAAACAAACAAACTCTTCATCTTTATATATTAAAAGTATAGATTGGAAGCAACTGAGAATATACTAAGATGAGGAGAGATAGATGTCACAGACATGCATACAGATCATCTAATCGAAGTTGGTTACCTTAGCCTACCTATGGTCGTTTGCAAAGCAAGAGACCGAAACGACTGGCCTTCAACTTGACTTATCAATACCATGTTACTGGCACCCATGACTAATGGCTTAACGTATATAAAGCCCGGAAACACTAGTAGATAGAATTGTCACAAAAACCCATCATGACCGTTGCGCGAGATGTAAACATCCTTAAAAGACATCCATACAGACAATTTGAATGACACGTAATGATATTTATGGTGTTTTAATACGCCTATTTTTACTAAATAAGTTCATTCACAACCTATGTAGGTATTATTTATGCAATAATTATGTTAATAGGCCAGCATGGGTCTAGTGTGGTCATATTTGGAGCGATACACAGCCTTGGCAGGTGCGTGATTCCGTGTGACCGTGTTTTTAACATTTTTAGAAATCTATTGAAATGGTGAGGACCATTAGCATTAAAGAGGATCCGAGTTTCATTTGATAGGTTTTTTGTCAAATTTAGATCAAACTTCAACACTAAGTCCCAGGTGGGTTTAATGCCTTAAAAATATACCAGTCAAGCTGAGAGTGATGCATAGATAAGATCGCAATTCACGAAGACATGACCATCGATGACATTTGCGCAGTAGAGGATTTGGATCCGAAATTTGTGAATTACGCTACAGATATGTGCTCAGGGATATGGCGCAGTCCAATAAAAACATAAGAACAAAATAAACAATATTCAAACACGATTATCTTGTTTACTCACTTATCAAAAGTGTGCAAAAGCAAAATGAAGGTCTCTGCCACCATCGGAGATAAAGGAGTTACTGATATTTTATTTCACAACGTATACTTATACAGATTTTAAAAGTCATAGTAAAGAATGGTAACACATACAGACTTACATAAATACAAACCATTAAATTCCAAAACTGTATCAAAAGAGGCCAGTACTTTAAAGAACACCAATTTGGCTTTGCCTATGACTAAAACAGCCGTACTTTCTTTTCGTTACTTCTTAGGTATTGGACAAAACTTTTTGACATAAAATTGCAAAACAGTTTTTTTTCAACCCAGCAAAGATACTCATCTTTGCTGGGTCCAAAAGAAGAAAAGAAAAGTCCAGTTTCATATACTCATACAAAACTTTTAAGACTATTATATACTTATAAGACTTTTGAGTGGGAAGGAGCAGAATATTGTTAGATGAGTGAAAGCTTCATCTTTCTTGTGTTTCACTTATTCCTCTGAATTAGTCTTGTAAATGAGTGAGACAATAAATCTTTAGTCGTACCTAATCTGTAGCAAAAGCTATAGTTGAGTCTTACAAAAATCAATATCAATATCTCAAATCAATATCAATATCTTACAAAATACAAAATCTCCCTACCTCACAATGTAATGGAGTAATGTGATGGATGATGACAACCGTGTTCATGGCCTCACTATTTGCGATGTTGAAAAAAGGGAGATAGCAAAGGATAAAATCATGAATTAGAAAGATCTGGATCTTAAGTTCCAAAGCCTAGCATAGAGTCTATTTATAATATAAATGATGATGACAATACCTTGAGAAGATGAAACACAAGTATTAACGTCATCATCATCATCCGAGCGTCTGTCCCAGTTGCGTCTCGCGACGCCCGGGGTCCGCTTTCCTACATTTTCTCCTCCACTTCGCACGGTCGTCGGCATCCCCTGTAGTGAGACCATTGGCACGCATGTCATCCCTTACGACGTCAAGCCAGCACTTCTTGGGTCTTCCCCTCTTACCGGGACCCGGCGGAAACACAAGTATTAACGTGATCATGCTTATTTAGCTTGGACTTTGCTTGAGGTTTGGACAGGGTTACACCAGCCATGGTCATAAAATAGACTGCATTTATTTCACGCAACATGAAAGTTTAAAAGTTACCTTGTTAAGAATTTCAAGTTATAAGTTTCTGCAGTCGCATGCAAACATCTTCCTTTTGTCAAAACTTTCTCATGGAGAAGCGAATCTCTCATGGCGAGTGTTTCAAAGAGCTCAGAAAACCCTCTTTCTAGCAATTTCTTGGGCAGCTAAATTGCTCGTGGGCGCCTACCTAACGTGGAAGTCAACCGATGATGTAATGACAACTATATTGCGCACTTCATTATACGCATACCTCAGATATATAAGGGCATCATAATTAAAAACATTTAAATTAGCCAGACAATGATATTCAAATTAAAAACCTCTGAATTATTAAAATATATTTTATGATCTTTTATCAACCGATAGTTTGATTGTTCCGGCAGTCAGTACTAAGATAAACTTCAGTTATTCATTTAAAAGGTGCAATTTGAAATCTGTCTACTTTTTCTTCCTCATCTATACCAATATATAAAGCTGAAAAGATTGTTTGTTTGGGTGAACGCGCTAATCTCAGGAACTAGTGAAATTTAAAAAAATATTTTTGTGTTGGATAGCCCATTTATCGAGGAAGGCTATATATTATCACGCTACTCCCCTGAAGAACGGAGCAGTAGTCATTGATGTCGACAAATCGGGCAAATTTTTATGCATTTAAGCGGTCTAGAATTTATAAGCGACGCGACGGGATTAAATAGGTTCGACGTGAGGTTGAACCACGGGCGGAGCCGTGGGGGTCATCATATTCCCAGTTGCTTTCAAACGCTTCATGTTTATTTGGCGACTAGAGACAGCAATCGTTAGAGTTTTGATTTTCGGTATTATTGTAAGCGATTGCCGTTTTTACTACACTCTAAAGTACTGTTAACAGTGGCCCTCAAGTTGAAGGCCCAATGTTGTGGCCCTTCATGCTCCAAGTGTTAACAACCACATTCGCTGGCAGAGCGATCCAAGTTTCATGATTCGACAGAGAAACGATCTTTTAAATTGCTTGGTTCTAGCGAAGATTGTTTTCAGCTTTATTTAATAACAGTGAGATTCGATTTAGTCAAAAAAAGCTTAACCAAACGATCAAATCATCGATCGATCTAATAATGTAAAACAGCAATCCAGACAAGTCTTAGTGGCTTATGGTTTGCTTATAATGTTAACTGTGTTTTATAAACTCAAATAAATTTGTAAAAAAATAAATGGCTAATGTGTAGTCACTCTCTATCATATTGTAAACGGCAGGTGTCAAGCTCTGCCTGTAATAACTAGTTACCTTAAACGTGTGCTGGGTAGGCGCCGTGGGCAGACCTGAGTTATCTAAGCAATGAAATAATTATACATTTTATCTGTCGATATCCTTATATGAAGAAAAGACACAAGAATGTAGTTGTATATGACCTATGAGCAAATTGAAACGTTTATTTTATACGTGTTAAAGTAAGATAGTGTTTTTTTATAGAGCTATTAAGCAGTTTCCAATTTTATTAACGAATTTATGAGTTGAATTGTTATGTTGATCAAGTTAGGCAGAGTTAATATGACCTATCATGTTTCACTAAACGTTGTTTGGGGACTCATTTTAATATTCTTCATCTGAGTTTTAAATTCCCATTTACATTCTACATCTCAATTTTGGAGCCTTGAATTATGATTTGGCTGAAAATATTAACAATTTTTTTGGAAGTGAGTGCCGTCTGCCTTGCTAGCCCATTTATGGAATTCCAAAGTCCTTGTCTGTTAGTTAACAGCGTTAAACCCAACCGTAAATGCACCTTTGACACTAGTTTTATTTATCAAACCGATTACTAGTAATGAATGAATGATTGACGAAGAATATATATTGTGCGAAAGTAGAGGGTAGAAGGCGTCAGGGTAGGCCGAGACTTACATATGAAGACTACGTGAGCAGATTGCTCAAAAACGGAAAAGTAAAAAGTACTCGGATACCCAGACGTGCGTGTACGAAGCGATTGATGAATCTGCAAGAAGTGAAAGAATTACTTCTTTCACTTCTTGCAGATTCATCAATCACGTCGTACATGGATCGTGAAGCCTGGCGATCTGTCCTCTCTGACTACCCCGTCAGGGATACAGCGTGAAGATAGTTAGTGAACAAAGAATGAAATCTTATAGCCGTATACTAATGGGGCACTGTTACAACAACTTTATCAACTATGATGGTGGCCATTCATGGTCTCTAACTAGATTAGACACACACAAATAAGAGAATAATATTTATAAACTTACACGATTTGTATAATTGTTAATGGTAGTCGAGCCTTATTCATGTCTAATTAGCATTTTAAAAGCTTTCTTCACCTCTCGACGTTTCGACTATATTGCAATAGCCGTGGACTCATTTTTACATACAAAAAAGACCGACAGAAAACAATGAATGACAACTTCAAAAGGAAATATTAGAATATTGTTCCAAACTGATCTATCTAGTCTTAGATTTTATAAAGCAGACTTTTAACTAGCGATTCAAACTCTTCAACATATTTGATTATATTTTGGTCAACCCAATTTACGTAAAGACCTGTTTAGAGAACCAAGATTTGAATAATTTTAAACACATAGCTAAAATGTATTCCTAGTTCAAACTAAGACGTTTTAGTCTTAGCTTTATAGGTGTAGTATAGCGTCCTTGCCTCAACAGTTAGACTACATGTCGTGCTATTGTTGGGTCTAAGTTGATCGATCAACTTGCTCACCACTCGACTCAGATAAACGCTTCCTAGTCACCAAGGATAAACTGTAGTACATGATAATAAAGGTTGCATGCTAAGGATATTAAAAGTAAAACATAATTAAACGTTAAAGTATGCAAATTCAAATGTAGAATAATAATTATTATATTCAAAACGTACCTCGTGTTTCGCAAGCTGTATAAACAAAGATTATGTCATTTAACATACAGCCATCTCTTTTTCTTCAAAGGGTTAAGCAAGAGCAAACTAAATAGGTGATTGGTGCTATTTCCGTTGGTGTTGAAACGGACAGGTGCAGGTGGTGGTAGCCTGTTGTTTAAATTTGTTATGCAGCCCATAAGGTCTTAATTTGGCTTAGCGATTAAAATGTTACTAGTACAGTATATCTAAATGTTCTATAATCCATAATAGCATACTTTTTATGTCATACCTTTAACTTTCCCCTATTAATCTGGCCGAATCCATTTTTGAAAACAATGAAGTCTGCAAAATCACGTGGCATGTTTATAAAACACATAAAGTTTCCGTTTTAAGGTTACGTGTCCATCAAATCTGTACTTATATGGAGAGTCATTGAGCCTACGCACTGTTGAACGGTTGTGACAAATGCAGAAGTTGACTCTACTGCGTATATTACTTGAATTCTAGCGATTCATCTAAGAGATAATATACTTCGGAAACAAAAAGGAGTTACATCTTCATTAAGACCATAATAGAAACAGGTTATAGCAAATATGTTTTGACATAAGTTGAAAAAAAATCTTTGATTTTTTTGTATTGTTGAAATGGTCAGCGACAGACTATGGCTACATAAAAGGATTTTCACTTGGCTTAACAACTGCCAGTAACGCTTAACGCGCCTTCCGAAACTTTAAAAAGATCTTATCCAGACTGGTCGTTGTGTAAGATGCTAAACGCACTGATCGTTTACAGGACACTGAGGTAGCGTGTTCGACTGAGGAAAGAGAAGATGAAATTGGGTTCCTTCAGAATTTCTGGTCGTGTCTATGAGAACTTAGTACCTAACTTCTGGCAACATTAGAATCTCATTACAGCCTCTCATATCACATGAAATTCATAGCGGACCTTAGGTTAAAACAGCAACTTTAAGAATGAGATTCATACTTTACACGAGAGTTCTTATAGAACTATCGCCTATAAATATTTGTGAATTTATCATCTCATCATCATCATTTCAACTGATTGACATTTGGGGATCTTTAAGTAGGCCCAAGGATCGGTCTTATGTCGGTAGTGTTTTCCCGCGACCTTTTGAGGTTGTCACCTTACCTTGAGGGAGACATACCTAGACTGTTTTACCAGTTATACGCGTTACTATTCAAGAACCATTCAACACCATGCAATAATGTCCCGCTTTTTACCAATTGAGCCAGGCAATTTATGTCGGCTATGCTGAGTAAAAGAATAGAATTTTTACATCTCTCATATTCGGTAAGTAGATCCTTATTACCCCCAAATTGGGCTTGTAGGTGACCAATTAGCGCTCTAGGGTAATAATGTAGCTAGAAAAGACATAGGGCGGTAAGTAATTAAAAAAAAAACTTCACTATTTCAAAAAGTTTGCGCACATCTAACCATCATATGACATAGACATCATGCATTCAGCCCAATGACAAAAGAGGTCGCTTCGCTATTCAGTCTTGTCTTCCTATGAGTATAATAGTCATCAATTTTAAATATCGAACGGCGAAGCTCAATTTCGTTCTTGACAAAAATAATTATTTCACATTTCACTATAAACTTTAACTAATAAAATGTTTTATTCTTGTAATGCCGGTTTTTTTTCCATTTACCTCACAATCGAGATGTAAAGCAGAGTAGTTAGCTCGGGTGTAAGCATCAATTGCACAATATTATCAACACATATTACAGTGTAATATTTCTTTTTGATATTCTATTGGTATACATTTCTCGTAAACCAAACTGAACAAAGAGGTTTAGCATTGAATAGTGTGATAAAACATTGCAGTTCAGAAAGCATAAGTTTATACCGCATAATTTAATTCAGACCGCGTTTGTTTTTATACATGTGTGTATATATTGACACATATTGTGCTATTTGAAAGGTTCGTGTATTTGCTAAAGATAATCATGATTTTTACAAGGTATCTCTTATATTAACGTAATTCTAATACTATATAAAGGTACCCGATCATATCTGAAGCTCTTGCTTTATTTGACGGTACTTTGATTTTTACTATACGTTACAATTTACGTTATCAAGGAACTATAATGTAGGTACATTGATTGAAATTCGATCATAATTCGCTATATTAAAATTTAATGAAATATTTTATATTATTATAATACATTTTATAAAAAAATAGTCTAAATCACTACTTTTCCATATAAACTGCCTCTGTGGCGCGGGGGGAATGCATCCGACTGCTACGCAAGAGGTCGTGGGTTCGATTCCCACCCAGGATAAAACTTTGTGTGATGAGCACGATGGTTTATTCTGTGTCTGGGTGTTATTTATCTATAATATGTATGTATTTAGAAATATATAAGTATGTTTATCAGTTAACTAGATCCCATAACACAAGTTAATATTAGCTTACTTTGGGCTAGATGGCGCTGTGTGAAAAGTGTCCCATAAAATTTATTATCATTTTTAAACTTCAACTGTGTCAAATTTCACGTTCATTAGTTTGCGCAATTTTCTTAAAAAGATATACGAAGTTTTTATTTCAAGTATTAATAATATAGATTACATAACCTTACCTCAGACTACTTTCTGACAGAGAGATAATAAATTCCAACTTATGTAATGTCCAATTTTTGGTGTGCACATTTTAATTGCAGTTTTTGCAATGACGTCAGGTTTATAGGGTTTACAATTCACTTAAGAAGAGCGCAGAGTGTTGTAAGATCACTGATGTTTCCAATATTTCGGTCGAAACCAGTATCCTTCGCGATAGTAAAAGATCCAGTAGCAGTATAAATACATTTTGTGTTTTGATGCAATATAATATGTACTAAGCAAGAAAATACTGAGAAAATACTATACTTTACTACCTTGCACATTGTTTCTTTACTGACTCGGAAATGAGAGATGTCGACATGGTTTAGCAGAAGCGTAAAAGTCTACTGATAGAGATTTTAGTTATTGTGGAGGCAATGCTTTCTGTATTGGGTGCCCTACACTCACTACCATCTCTTACTGCTGCTACAGTAGCTGATTGACAATGTTCTTATCATAATGGAAATAGACTTGCCGCCTTTTACGGTCTATCTCGCTGCCTATTGGGATATTTTTCTGTTTTGTGGGATTTAAAATCTCTCGTTGGATGATACGCTAAATCGTTACATCAAGTTTTAATATAATTAAAACAATAACGGGATTTTGCGTAAAAACACGTGTAAACACTTAAGTGCGAGGCTGGACGCGACGTCGAGCGCCCCGCACTTAAGATCATATACATAAGTGTTTTTAAGCAACGTCCCGTTCCCAGTCCCGTTTTTGTTTTAATTTGTTACAATGTGCGTGAGTTTTAATAAAGTTTTAATAATTATTAAATAAAAATTTACAATAGCTTTGATTTAAATGGCCAGTAAAGCTGACACAACCATTACTTAACACCATAAACATAATATCATGAACCAATACTAACCTACAAATTATCATTCAGTGAATAGTTTGCACGATAATGTCCCACAGCGGTTAAGTAAAGTTGTCTCGCGTATACATCGCATTGACCTTCAGTAGTTTGGCAAACTTATTGACTGAACGATTACACCACAACGTGTTTGGTAGAGATGCGACGCGTGCGGTCACTCTACGGTGAGACATAACGCGAACGCCCGCGTCGCAGCCGCCGTGCTGTATAATCGGGCTCATACGACATTTTGTTTTCAGATCACGACAAAGACTACAAACGGCCCGTCGACTACGATATAGAAGAAGAAACACGCAAGAAAGAAACATCAAAGTGGCTCGAAAATCATTTTGGTAGTGAATCCCGCTCATCGCACGATTCTATTGCTGAAGAAATTGGCCGACGGCCTGACGTCAACTACTACCCAAAAAATAAAGCGGAAGACGAAGGGTACTACGGGAAGACTTCGTCCGTGGCACCACCACCCGTTTATGGCGACCGAGTGCTCCGCAAAACAAAGTCATCGACGCCTTCAGACGAACGATCTGCCGCACCTGTTAACAGGACCGGTAGCTATTTCCAAGGAGTTGCCGATTGGTCGCAAAGACGAGCTAGTAAGCCTAGAATGCCTGAACCACGCAGTTCGTCGCCATCCCCTCCAACAGTAAGGTCACCTTACGCTAGTGACGACCGATTAAATGGATCTTCACCTAGACATGTGTATGGGAAACGCGACTCACCGCCGGGAAGGTCATCGCCGATCGGCCGCCGTCATCCGCCTTCACGCGACGACTCCGCCTACGTCTCGTCGTCGACAATGCACAGTCCGCCGCGTGGTTCACCTTTTCGACCACTAGAAGTTGACCGCTCATTCCGTGAGCCTTCCGTCGAGGATGACTACCGGCCCATTGCACCCGAACGAAAACGACAATCGAAACAAAGACTGTCAGAAGAGCATCGTTACGACAGTGGCTACAGAAGCTCATCACGTAACGAGAATTCAGGAAGGTCACGTGATAGTCGGGAAGAGGGTGCAGTAGAGCCGCCTCCGGACTACTCTCCTCCAAGAGAAAGACGTGGAAGTTCTGATAGGGACCGCACCCCACCGCGCCGAAGGGATCGCGAGGAGAGAAAACAAAATCAAAAGACTCGTTTTGCCGATAACAGTCGGCGTCCATCTCCAGCGCGCAAATCTGTTGGATCGGCTATTGGAAATTCAATTCGAAAACTAGTCGGGAAGATTCGTTCAGCATCTGCGGAAAGACGGGGTAAGTGGCGCGGTTCACGCACCCCGTCACCAGAACACTCATCGCGCACTTACAAGCAGTACGGCGGCGAGCTAGCGCCCCCCGTCGCACCAACACACCGCTACTACCTCGGAGAAGATCCGTTTGCACCCAGCATTTACGGTCGAGAGCATAAGTACGAGGGCAGTTCAAGACGTGCCGTCGCCGCTGACAGCCGTGACCACCGCGAAAGGTAAGCGGAATACACCAATGAATAGTATCATTAACTGATTAAGAATGTGTGACTTTTGAGCTACTGTTAGTTTCTGTTTATATTGTAGTACTAATGGCACTGTTACTTTCATTAGAGATTATTCGGAGTTTTGGTATCTTTTTGATTAGGATACATTCCAATGATTTGTTAAGAATAATATTATATCCTATAGGTCCATAAATAGAATGTTGTTCTACTACTGAGCCATGAGTCTACCTACATTTAAATAGATAAAACCTCTAATTAAAGCCTTGTGTTTGCATTATCATAAAGTTACGGCATTTTGGTACCAGCGAGTTTATAGAGATAGATTTCGCATTAACGGGTAAACATGTGGGCTGAACAAGGCTTGTGTCGTAAACTGAGTTTAACATGGTAATTTTCAAAAGAGTACAGAAGTTGTACGAACAGTTTCGACATACAAACTTTGTTCTATTGTTTACTTGGAACATACTGGGGTAGTGAGATTTACCGTGCAATGGAATTCTCTACTTATTCAGTACTATGAATAGTAGAACTCATTAGTGCTATGCATGTGTTGTGGAAATAGAATAAGACCTCGACACAGTATTAGATATCTCAATAGTTTTACAATCCGTTCCGTCAAAGATTTGGACAATCCTATTTTTTAGCTTTATTTTGGTTTTAATAATATGGATCCATGCTACTAACAATATCTCTCAATATATCTTAAAACAAACAGGATTTAAATTATCTTGCAGACGATGCCAAAAAGCTAAGCAATACGTTCGACGATTCTTATAAAAATTGTTGAACTAAAACGTCTTTGAAATGAGTCTTTACGCAATCATCGGTATTGCTAGTGCAACCGTTGTAGTTCCATGTTTGCTAATATTCATTACTTAGTATGTGTACATGACAATAATAGGATAGGGTCAAAGACATTTAGTTTTCGATCTTAGTAAACACAGCTAGAATTAAGTGATATATCGTCTACATTCGTGTTTTTAAACCATTTTGTCTTATCATATGACAACCAAGGGTACTTATAACATCATACTAAAATATAATACACTAGCTGATGATTTGTTCGCGTGGTTAAATTTTCCCGTACCCGTTGTCTCCATTTTTATAGTAACTTAGTATGTTTTGCTTGAGAGATAGACATACAACATTCCGGATTATTTTTGTAGAATAATATAATATATTCACAGTTCCAACATACATGAATTTCTTATATCTTAAAGGGTTTTCGTTGAAATCTCACTGACTGTTTTTTTTTCGACACATCCAACCAATATCATTACATTATAGTCAGTGTATACAAAAAAATATCAAAATGTGTACTAATAATTCGAGAAGTACTTCAGTAATTAATTATCAAAATATAAAAGATAAAAAAATGGCAATACAGTGGCTATAAATAAATACAAAAGTGTCACCAATCAATCTCTACCACTTCAATGAAATCTGCGTTCCGGCATATCTTGCCTTATTCGATCGTCGTCGTCCATGATTATCGCCTATTAAGGGTAAATTAGCTTTTTACTTGTAAAGATACCCTTATTTAGTGCACACACTCTGAGTCATTCGTGTTTTCCAAGTGAAACACACAGATTATTGAGAAGTATTTACAATGGCGACGTAAAGTGACTCATTGCGAGGAAATGTTCTTCATACAACACCTGTTTATATGTATAGGCGGAGCGTGTATGCTAATCAGCTGTTATAATTATTTTTGCAAATCACAATCAAGATTACTTCCGACATGCTTTGAATGAGCTTTAGGATATCATAAACCACTAGAATAATAAAAGAGTTGGTTATAAATAAAATAACATACATTGTATTAAATCTTAACAAGCACGCATTTATTCACGTAAACAATACATGCTCGTTAGAAGTGTGGGAGGTAATCCCCTATTGAATCCAATTACTACTTGACATCCACAAGATTACTGAGTTTTTGTGTCTTGCGAGACAATAATTATCCGTGGGCAACTAGATCAATAAATCTTTTAAGTATATTAAATTACAACTGTTTATAATGATTTCAGGGGTCAATTCTCGAGCACACTGGGTCGATTCAGTCACTCAACGAGTCGACTGAATCCTAACAGCGAGCCTGAAGAAGAATACGCACGCAGCGCACAGACACTGCCAAGGAAACTGCACGACCGTAAAGAGAAAACTACGGAGAAAGCCAGTTCTAATAAATATTGGCACCGACTGACGCCGAACAAACGGTCTAACAGTGCCGTAAACATTTCTAACAACGTCACAACTACTACAGACGGTAAAATCAACGGATTCCCACCAGGTCCTGCAAAACCAGCACGAACATATAAAGCTCTTAATAGAAGCAAGAGTTTTGCTATGGGAGCTCCGGAACCGGAGACGCACCCTCGTTATATATCTACTATAAATCGTAATTACTCAACTATGTATAAGTCTAACCCCCACCTAAGCCGGCTTGACGAAACACCGGAACAGCTTAAAAGTCCAGGAATAGTGTCTATTATTAATCGTAGCCAACGTGACCTTGCTGATGCGGTTTCACGTGAAACAGAACGTAGACGAGATGGTCTATTCGGAGCTAGATACGGCAAAACGACGCCATTAACCAATGGTCACACAAATGGATATAATAAATCTTACGAAGAAACCGACAAGAAAAAGATATTTATGAAAGGACTGCGTGAACGAGCACCAGAATTGTATCAAACTTTGCACGCAGACGACGATTCAGATGGTAGCAGATTATCGTCCCGATACGGTACACCGTCGCCGCATTATAAAGATCGCATCTCCGAGGAACGGAAAACTCCTTTATATAAGACCGAATCGCTCAATAGAGAAACGAGTCCATTCGTATCCCGCCTTGATTCAAGATTAAAATCGCCAGCGATACGGCGTGGCAGTAATAGTAGCGATAACTTTTCAGAAACGTATCGCTACACAACACGTTCAGGTGACCCCGAACGTCCAAGTGTTACCGATACTGTTGAAACCGTTAGTAAGAAAGTGGTGCCATCCAGAGACGGCCGCTCAAAGGAGATTATCGAGTCAAGGGAAATCAATTCAGTGACCAAAAGTAGAGGATACAAGGGCGAGCCAGTGTCAAACGTGAAATATATAGAAAATGGTATTCGATCTCCGCACGGATATGAATCAAAGAATGGACCTTTGTATTCAGAACGAAGGAACTACAAAGTGGTGGAAAAAGTAAGAGATTATTAGTATCATAAATTAGAGGGGAGTTAATCATAAATGTTTAATCTGCCATATTTTTTGAATATTCTAAATAAATCAGAGTCATACACAGACTGAATATTTGAAACGCTTTAGTTAATAAGATGTCTATAATCATCACTGTAATAATAGTTTATGTTGGGTTAAGCTGTAACACATCGAACCGGTGGAATGGCACGGTAAGACGAAATAGAAGAAACGATGAAATAGAATATTGGAAGCTGAACAGTATATTTACATGAAACTAAATTTTATTTGAGAGTTTTGATCGAAACTACGAAATTAGAAAGCAATTTTAACACAACCAGGCCTTCAATATAAAAAAAAACCTCTAGATTAAAATATCTGAAGTGTTTATAAATAAATAAGTGTATTACCGCGTGTAGTACCGCTAGTGTAGTACCGCTTTATTCACCTGATCCCCGCTATAGTAATCTACTAGTTTTCAGTGAGACATAACTATTCAAATTAAAAATTTCTATGTCAGATGATGAAATTGTACAACTTTGTACGTTTTAAAAGTGCAGTTAAAACATACAATAGCCAAGTTACATTTATATTTATCAGCTCTATGCCTTTATTTGTTGGTTGGTAAATAGAAACCAAATATTTATGAAATGTTAACAGCATTATTATATTAGTTGGGTGGATGACAAGGTCTTATATGAATGAGTATTGTATTTTAATCAAATATATAATGTCTACCAATTATATTAATCTATGGTAATCCACAGTTGGATGCAGGACTCACCCAACCATTATGAAGAGGGTGATAAGCTTTATTGATGCCACGCTGGTCAGACAATTTGGTACAGAGTGTAGTTTGAGTTTTACACTTCTTCATCACGACCTCGTCAGTTAGTCAGCAGGTGCACCATTTGTAAGTGAAGCTGGCGTGTTTCATTTCATATCATTTTCATTTCATTTTTATTTCATTTTCATTTTATTTTCATTTCATTTCTTCATCTTAAACTCGTCAGTTAGTCAGCAAAACCAATTGTATGTGAAGCTGGCGTGTACTCCGAAGGTCTTGTGTAGGGTTTCATCACACCTAACGTATTATGTTATATGCAAATCATTACAAAAAAGCTATAAATCAACTCTAAGGATTAGTCCTTAGAGATTCCTATATATTTTTCTAGAGACCTGAAAAATAAATAGTCTCATCAGAGTGTGCCGTGTCGTATTGTCCATCCTGTAACACGCCTAAGCGAATTAGTGTCAAATCATGTAAAAAGTCATAGAGCTTTACTAATTTTACTCTAATATTGGTCTAATTCCGTCCATTGTACT
The DNA here is from genome assembly GCA_948477245.1 of Thumatha senex. Taxonomy (NCBI): domain Eukaryota; kingdom Metazoa; phylum Arthropoda; class Insecta; order Lepidoptera; family Erebidae; genus Thumatha; species Thumatha senex. The sequence goes on from OX419735.1 coordinate 15,908,494, forward strand.
GTATAAAGTTAATACATAAAATATTTTTGCGAAAGCCTTAATTTTGTGAATAGCTTTATACTTTAAATAACATTATATTGATATTGTATAAGTAAATAATATCTAAGTAATAATAAATTAGATAATATTTTATAAAAAAAAATGTATCGATAAATATTATAATGTGTTAATACGCACTAAGGTTTGATGTTTCATTTACTTAAACGTATACGTTACGTTAGATCCGAAAGGTTTTTTTCTTAATTCTTCTGGGGTAGTAATCTATCATACAGCTACCTTAACCGATAGTGGTTACTGTAATCTATGCAAGTTTGATACACCATAGGTGAAAGACTCGTGCTTCTGACCCTTTTAGCCGTGTTGAATGTTACTGTCAACCTGGGGGCTGAGTCTACTATTGACAACCCGTAGAATAGAGCCAGAATCGCTGTTTATAGCAGGCCACTTGCGCGGTACATGTTATTAGACTACGAAAAACTGTTAAAATTGTACCAGTGACTTTCAATTGAGCGACGATTTCGGATATTTTTCGACACAATTGAAATAGCAGACTCGGCCCCCTGGACCAAAAACTTAAAGTGCTTTCCTAAGCCTTTCTTTACTTATGCCTACTGCTAGCTCGCATATGCTCGTTTATGGAAACGCCACATGGGGAATACCACAAACGAACATTCAACGGCAGAAAAAAATGCGCCCGTCCATTTCTGCAAGCGGCTCTCCACCTGTTACTTGGGACAAAAATGCACACTGTGAAATGTGGGTGTATTATATGCCTCTATCTACCCTTTCGGTGATAAAGGCGTGACAATAATGTATGTATGTAGGTTCTATAGAATAAATAGATAAATAAATATTTTAGGACATTATCTCCTGCAGCATTAAGCTTGTGCAATGGTTCTAGACCACTGATAAGCAAACTTATATATTTCTTTATATATTTTATCCATACATAGTTAGCAAAAAAGCGCTCGTGACCCCGCTGACTCAGTGTTCTGTAAACGATCATTGCGTTAAGCAACATTCGCAATAGGTGGTCCTTGGATGGGTGACCACTTTGTGGAATTTACATTTTCGAGCGTTTCCGTGCTTGGAAAGGCACGTCAAGCCGTTGGTCCATTAAGCCTGTTAGCCTGGTTGAAGGCCTTATAGGCGACTTGAAAAAACAACAGCAGGTTGCCACAGCCTGCGCCTATCCATTTCAACACGGCAATGCGCTCACTACCTGTTACGTGGGACAAAAATGGGATTAACGTGGGATAAACGCGTGACAATATGTATGTATGTATAGTAAACACCCAAACTCGTAAAAATACATGTGGATCAAAATTAATGTTTGTGATATCGGTGTAATACAATCCATATTATTCGTCCCAAGATCTGCAATTGTAGTGGATATGTACAATTTAGTTGTTTCTTGAGATTAACTCTACTGAATATAAAATTTTAAAATTTTTTTTTTGACAATGACTTCTCTCTTTTAGGTGAAATCAGTAATAAGTCCGATATTACTGACATATCTTTCCGATTGGATTGACATGTCCTTTAGAATATAAATCTATACTTATATTATAAAGAGAAAAGATTTGTATGTAAGTATGTTTGCAACGAATTGGATCAAAAAGTACTGGATTGATTTTAAAAATTCTTTCACTGTTTGAATGCTACATTATCACTAATAAATATAGGCTATTTTAATTGCCAAAATGTTTAAAAAATAAATGTCCACTCGTGCGAAGCCGGGACGGGCCGCTAGTCCTAAATAAAGTTAAAAATGCATTAGTGGATCGAACACGAGACTTCAGCGCAGCAATCGCATTGTCGCATATTAACACTACTGCTAACCATACGGCATTCAAGAAGATAGACACACATAATATAAACAAATATAAATATCGTTGGGACAACTCACACAACGCCATCTGATTCCAATTTAAGCAGAGCTTGTACTATGGTAACCAGATAACTGATAAACATACTTATATATTTCTAAAGACATACATATATTACAGATAAATAACGCCCGGACACAGAATAAACCATCGTGCTCATCACACAAAGTTTTATCCTGGGTGGGAATCGAACCCACGACTTCTTGCGTAGCAGTCGGATACACTCCCACCGCGGCACAGAGGCAGTCCATCTTATATCACATCGATATTATATCCAAAATAAAGAGCTTCTAAGAAATCTAGTTAGATAGTTAAAATCCTGAATCATGCATTATATTACTAGAAAGAATTCTGAGTATTTTAAAAGTACTGTGCCAATTATCAGCAGTAATTGGATGAGCAAGCCAATTTGAATGCACGTACGCTACGGGCGGGCGAAGAGCTAACTTTAAATTACTTTTAGATTGTTACCACTTTGTTAGTATCAAGATTAGTTGTTCTTCAGTAGTAATAAGTAACTTAACATTTGTACAATTGTATATACTACGTTTTAATTATTATCCGTTAACTTAAGAGTCTCATTCTCTACCGACTGGAAAAGGGTGCAACGTTAGCTTGAACACGTTCAGCGAATGAGTGAGGAATTATTGACGAAGAATTGAGTTTTGCGTTAGAATTGACGAATCAAGGGTGTGTGGTGGGATCCACCTCCCTTCCTTTATTATCATTCACACCTATTTCTTCCATCTGTCTATGGCTGGGAGTCCCGGGTGAGCCCTCGGAAAGATAACCCTAGGTCTCCCAATAGAACAATCCTAAAGACGCCTTACTCTGTATATTTCATACAACTAATCATGTTAGAAGGCCATTTATTCATACGATTTCACTAATTACTACAGACGAATGGTAAGCAACTGACAGGTCACGTATGTGATTTTCCCCTACAGTCTGACTTAAACTTGACACACGGTATTATTTTTACTTTCGTCTCTATTAGGGATGAAAGTCATGTCACGAAAAGAACTAGGAATATGAAAGTTGATGGATGGAGAGCCAGAGGAAGGCCAAGGAATAAATGGATTAACTGTGTAAGGAGTGATATGAATATGAAACAAAGGAGTGAATGATCAGAGGATGAATAAAAGGGATGAATGGAAGAAGCAGTCCTACTGCGCCGACCCCAAGTAAATTGGGACAAGGGCAAGAGGACGATGATGTCTCTATTATGGTGCAAGCAAGAGAGAGCGAGCAAGAATTATTTCCTAGCTCTGTCCTTTGTAGCAATTATGCCTCAAGATAAACCATTACGATAAAATGCATCTATAATTAATAGGACATTGGATAAGTTAAGCACTATGGCCGGACATTGCTAACTGCTAACTCAATTACCTTATATTGACTTCCTCTTAATATAAGTTCCTTTTCATAAGCAATACTTTGACTGCCTCGGTGGCCCGGTGGTAGTGTATGCGACTGCCGCCCATGAAGTCCCGGGTTCGATTCCCGGGTCGGAACAAATATTTGTGTGATCCACAAACGTTGGTTTCGGAGTTTAGGTGTTTCATATGTATGTATTTAGAAATATATAAGTATGTATATCAGTTGTCTAGATCCCATAGTACTATATATAGCTTACAGCTTAGTTTGGGCACAGAATAAGTAATAGTACTAGTTTGGGCTAGATAGCGCTGTGCTAAAAGTGACGCACAATATTTATATTTTTTATTTTAATACAAGTTCTCGTACATAATCAGATTGTCCTACATTCAGCTATAAATAACTATATTAGCGGCACGCAATGATGGCCGTTTTGACAAATTGCAATAGTGATGTGAAATCCCTTTGAATCCTTTTCCAATTGGAACTTTGGACGTAGATGCTGCAGTGTCATCTGTCCAAGAACGGCTTACATTATGGTTAGGATTAAGCCATGTTTCATTCAAAACCACACTGTTAAAACGGCCATCATAGCATGCCGCTAGTGTAAATAATAATACCCATTGAATAAGAAACTTAGAAATGTTTGTTTTCTTTGATACAAACACATTTAATTTACCATGTAATATTTTACATACATACTTACATATTGTCACGCCTTTATCCCCGAAGGGGTAGGCAGAGGATATTAAACGCCCACATTTCACCGTATGCATTTTTGTACCACGTAACAGGTGGTGAGTCCATTGCCGTGTACAAATGGACAGGCGCAGGCTGAGGCGACCTGTTGTTGAAATTTTTTAAGCCGCCCATAAGGCCTTCAACTTGGCCTAACGACTGCCATTTTATTGGCAACCGGGACCAACGGCTTAACGTGCCTTTCGAAGCACGGAACTGGGGTGGGCCTAAAGTGCCGAATAAATTAAATAAAATGTGTCTATTTTTTACTTTTTAGTATAAATTTTGAACCCGTTTCCTTTTTAGTGAGGTGGTAACAAAAAGGCTAAAAGGTCTTATGTCTTATATAATATTTTAGAAAAAAAAATATAATTTTCTTCTTCAGCAATGACGTAGGCCCTTACGAAGTTGTGAGCTCAGAAGGCAACCGCTCCCCAAAATGCCGAAAATCAAAAGTCAAACGATAGCTGATCCTAGCCACCAAATAAAAGTGAACCCCAGATGTCAAATCCAGGGAGGGTTCGGAAGCCAATGTACTAAGATAATGAGAATGTAATTTTCTTCTTACGTATATGTCTTTTAATACAAACCATTAAATTTACCATGTAATATTTTAGAAAACAAAAGAACATTTTTTTCCTTCAGCAACGACGTATGCCCTTACGAGGTTGACAGGTCAGAAGGCAGTCGCTTCCTACAATGCCGACAATCAAAAGTCCAACGATAGCTGCTCCTAGCCACCAAATAAAAGTGAACCCCAGCTGTCAAATCCAGGGAGGGCTCGGAAGAAAATGCGAATACAATACTGTTACAATTAAAAATACATACACTACCTACATTATTTTTAATATGGAATCTGTTATCTTCACGCTGTATCCCTGACGGGTTAGTCAGAGAGGACAGATCGCCAGGCTTCGCGATCCGTGCATACTTCTTTCGCTTCTTCAAGATTCATCAATCGCTTCCTACACGCACGTCTGGGTATCCGAGTACTTTTGACCTTTCCGTTTTTGAGCAATCTGCTCACGTGGTCTTCCTATGTAAGTCTCGGCCTACCCTGACTTCTGCTACCCTCTACTTTCGCACAATATATATTCTTCGTCAATCGTTCCTCACTCATTCGTTGGACGTGTCCAAACCAACGGAGCACGCCCTTTTCCAGCTTAACGCTGACACTTTCATTCAAACCTGCCATATTGCGTTTCACATCGTTACGTATTTGGTCGGCCAAAGTAACGCCGCACAATTTTAGAAGTGATCGCATCTCCACAGCATTCAATTTACTTTCATGCATCTGCTGACATACCCAGGTTTCGCTACCGTAAAGCAAAGTTGGCACTAGCACTGCGTTATGAATCGCCAGTCGTGCTTCTTTTACGATGCTTTGTCGTTTTACTAAGTGGGACAAAGCACCGTTATCCTTGTTTCCGGCAGCTACTCGCCGTTCTACATCCGAATCACATCTTCCATCCGCGCTAAACATACTCCATAAATACACAATTTCATTCACTTGCTCTAGTCGTTCCTGGTTTACCCTAATTTAGCATTTGGTTCTTACGTCATCTCTTTCAAATACTAGAACCTTAGTTTTACTTGCATTCAAGCGAAGATCCTTACTTTCACACTCATCTTTCTGCCTGAAGGTCAGCTTCTGATGAGGCCATGAGCACTGCATCATCAGCGTACAGCAGACAGTTTACTTTAAAGTCACCCAAATTCACACCCATATCACAATCTTTCAACTTCTGCAGGCAACTGTCCAGATACACTATGAACAGCCAGGCGGACTGTTATTCTTATAATAATAAATAAATATTTTTACTGTGGGACACTTTTTACACAGTGCTATCCTACCCAAACTAAGCTATAAGCTTGTACTAAAGTATCGAGACAACTGATATACATTTCTAAATATATACATTTTATACATAGGAAACACCAAACTCCGAAACAAACATTTGTGGATCACACACATATTTGAACCGACCCGGTAATCGAATCCAGGACCTCAGCGTGACAGTAGCATACAATACCACTGCGCCACCGAGAGGCAGTCAAATATTATATTCAATGTGTTTTCTCATTTTCGCGCCAATCGGTATTAAATACATAAAAAAAAATGAAAAACCCAAAAGTGCACGCCACTACTCCACTATTATATTATAAAAAAAAATAGAATTACAAGCTTACAAACTTTGCTATGAATTATCGCGTAGGGGATATGAAATAAATAAAGTAAAGATAATAACAATTAAACCACATCGAATCAGACCGTGAAAATTAAAAAGGTTCTAATACTAATTATACTGAAGCGTAAGAGAAAAAAAAAGACTCGATTAGTAAAGTATTTCGGTCGTTATCGTGTTAACAAGAAAATATCCGTAACATACAGACACACGGACGCCCAAGACGGAACTTTTTTAAACAGTTTTTAACTAGTTTAAATAACAAAAATCGCATCAAAAATGAGTGTTAAAAATAGTTTTTTTTCTTGATATGTGTGTGTGTATATATTATTTTAAAAGTGCAATATATGATAAATAGAGACATTTTAAGTTTGAAAAATCAGGTGTTATGCTCGAAGTGACAGTAGTACATAAGAATTATATTATTTTATCTGTGGTAGTACCTACCTCAACGCTTCGCTTATGCTATACATTCTACACGCCCACATTTTATCATTATGTCCCAAGTAACAGATTATGTGCCTATTGCCGTGTTGAAATGGACAAGCGCAGGTTATATAAAAATGGTACAGAACTCTATGCGCGAGTCAATCTCACCCTTGGCCAGTTTTTACTAACTCACTTTCATGTATGTCTTTCCGGGTGAAATTTTGTATCTGATTAAAAACCAACTTCCCAGTGAACTACTTAAAAGTTATAAAAGAAAGAAGTGGATTAAAGTGAACGAAATTGTAAAAGAAAAGAACGAAATGATAGAAAAACAATAAAGTCAAGCAAGCAGTAATACTCGAAAAGAAATATAAAAAGAACGTTCACCACCGTCTATACTTTTATTCCACTTATTTTTGGAATTAAAAATATATTGCTTTTGACTGCCTCTGTGGCGCAGTGGGAGTGCATCCGACTGCTACGCAAGACGTCGTGGGTTCGATTCCCACCCAGGATAAAACTTTGTGTGATGAGCACGATGGTTTATTCTGTGTCTGGGTGTTATTTATCTATAGTATGTATGTATTTATAAATATATAAGTATGTTTATCAGTTATCTGGTTACCATAGTACAAGCTCTGCTTAGTGTAGAATCAGATGGCGTTGTGTGAGTTGTCCCAACAATACAACAACAATATTGCATATTTGTTTCCGTTATGTTCTAAGGTCTACAGGTCTAAGGTGCCTTTCTCAGATTAATTATTTAAATGCAAGCTTAGTAAGGCTGATATGATGAGTAAGTGGTTTTATATGCAACATTGCATGGGAACTTTAGTCTTAGTAGTGTTCTTTAGAATGATATAAAAATACAGAATCTAGAATTTTATTTACTGAAACGGTGATAAGATCAGCGGTAAAAGTTTTAAAGGAAGTCCTTTAGAAACACGAGTCACCACTTACAGAAGTGGTTTTGAATTACATGGAAATCTTGAAAACATGTTTTTACCGGCAGCCCTTTCATAGCATGGCACTGGGTGAATATTGAAATACCGTTTGTATAAATTTTGTAATATTTATGAGTAATTATTTTCATGTATTTATTATAAGTGGAAATCTAAACATGAAATTACTATTTTAGGCTACTTTATGAGGACTCGCCTTTGCCTCGCCCATGTACAAATTTTATAATTTTTTAAAAGTATTAAACTTATGAAAAAGAATACAGGTTTGTCTTCAGTGGATGTGGTAATGAGATTAATAATCTAACAAAAACCATATGGAACCCCTTTAAGCTTTAAGCCCAAGAAACTTAGACGACCTGTTCGTGAAGAATGGAGCGTTTAGAAGATAGCCTAGCATTTTGCTGAGGTGACTGCTGGTTCTATAAATCACTTTCAGTATATACTGGAGCCCAATCATATTGTAGAACAGGGGCCGAGTCTGTTATTTCAATCGAGTCGACATAGAATCGAAATTGTCACTCAATAAAAAAGCCACCAGTACAATTTTGACAGTTTTTCGTAGTCTACAATTACAATCGTACCTAATAGACTTCTATCGGTCGGCCGATAGAATTATACTAGCACGTACCGCGTCAGTGGCCGCTAGTCATTTGCATTTTTGATAGTCTACTAACATTTTGACAGCTAAAAACAGCGATTCTGGTTCTATTTTACTGCTTGTCAATAGTAGGCTCGGCACCCAGGTAGATATTTTTTGAGCTGGCAGATCTACAGAGGATATAAGAGCGGGTGTGAAAGCAGAATGCAGTAACAAAGAGGAATTGAAAATATTCACTGCCACACCTCTGATTAGTCCTGTTATTTTTCTCGTGTTTTGACTATCTTCAAGTATAGGCTATCTGAAACCGTTTTAGTATACGATTCTAGAATAACCTATTCTCCTTGTTAGTCACCGTGTGGATCGGTTAAAAAGGAGTGTCTTGTATGATACTAAAACTAAACAGCATATTCTTGCTATACCTTACATTATGCTTACAAATGAACATGAACAAATTGCTATACTTTACAACAGATGGCTCATTTTTTTTTATGCCGTGCTGCGCTTTTATGCGCTTTTATATGGAAGAAACCTGTAACTCATTGGCAATTAATACATACATATTTTATACATATATCACGTCTGTCTCTCATGAGTGTAGGTAGAGACTATGACTGTCTACGATGCTGCCATACAACTTTAGCTACTTCTTCTTTCATAAGTGTTTTCATAAGCGCTTAATAATACAATTAATAAATCAGGTCAAGAGTATTCTTAACCAGTGTTGAGGGTACTTGCCCTGATTTATTCCTAAAAGGATATACCTAACAATCTGTACAGATAAAAAAAGAGTTTGTAATTATTAATTAACTGCTTTACACTAAATGCATTTGATTACTTTTTTCCCCAACGTTACTTTCCGTCGTGGTCATCTATTCTAAAGAACTGAAACAATATTTTTTTCCGCCGTATTGGAATTGTTAAGCAAAATATCAGGAATTTGATAAAATATAATAAATTTGCTAAAATAATGTTGTTCATTCCTTTAATTATCAAATTATGCAGTAAAATTACGATTAAACCCTTTTCCCGGATACAACGAGACGCACAAACCGGACCAATATTATCATGTAAAATAGGGATTCTTGTATGCTTCCCCTAACCCTATTATTATCTTTGTCAACAAATTGTTTTAATTAATAATAGAGGTGGATTCGGACCATTGTTTAAATACAATAAGTACTTCGATCGGATATGAGTATGGATAACTAATTAAAGTATTGGTAGTATGCCCCTAATCTTTGAGAATTCAATGAACCCCTGCCCCTAAATTTCTGTGGTTTCTAAATACCTTTCAACATTCTATTATACGAGATAAAGTTTGTGAGGTTGTAGATAACGGTAGATAATCTTTGGTTCAACTGACCCGATTGAATTAATGAATGAAAATTATTTCACTGTTAGAAAGGTATTATCCCCGAGTAGTATAGGCTAATTTATAGCCTGGGAACAAGTTTCTGTTGGAAGAAAACGGAAAATATTTCACTACATGGGTAGAGCCGCGGGCATAAGCTAGTTACTCATATACATACATGAAATAACAAGGAAGGTTTATGACTTTGATAAGCGTTTCATTATGAATAAGACCGATGTCTAAATGTGATGACTAAGATAGAAAAAAATCGGTCATGCTCGAATCGACCTCGTGTAACGTGAGGGCGGGTTGGTGGTAGACCAACTACCCCTAGTCAACAAGTTAAGAAAAATTAGGAAGGTAAGAGCTTGAGAGATAAATTAAGCGATAAGACTATTTAAATATAACGGTATATATATTAGAAATCAGAAAATACCTTCAGGGCCTTTCGATAAAATGGTTTCGTGGAAATATGTAGATTTCAACTGTTTTCCAACACAGCGTGAACCGTTACACTCGTGCCCCGATAGATAGATAGTACTCAGATGGTATTGACATGTAGAGAGGATGGATAGATGATTGACAAATTCTGGTTTTATCAGTGAATAGCTCTGACTGCTAATAATGTATGCTCCAATTAAGATGCTCTCTTTCAAATTGAGGGCGCACTTGACGGGATGGTGTAGTCAATTTCGAGCCTGTAGCAGCTCGTTTAGTTACGAAGTTGGTTTCCTTCTTCGAACTGTATAGTGACTAACAGCAACTTCTCAAACTTGACACACATCCTGCTGCACATCTACGCCAGAGGTTTAGCGATTTTAAAGTGAGGTAGAGACAATAACACGATCGTCGTGGTCCAAGATGCACTGGCACCGGCTGGTGAAAAACTTTTGATTAAAGCCACCAGTCTCTAAAAATCTTTTGGATACCCTTGAGATCGCAGTTGTCGAGACTTACAATAATTCAACCCGTCCACCTGTAAAAGGGTAACGACTTGAACTGCTTCTTCTGGGGTGGTATAAGTGTCAAATCATGAAAACATACGGGGTTTATCAGTAAATTTTATGGGTGGCAACATATCTTTAGCGTATTTAACAGTTAATTTGCACCATTTTTTTTGCACAATGTATGATAAGTATTTATGTTATAGTGCTTCTGTAATTCTTCAGATAAATATTCTCTTAGACTAAACATGCGTCATTGGCAATCTATGTTATTAATTGTCATCTTTTTCAATAAGACAGGCACCTGTCTGATTTTTAAAAAAAGATAGACTCACTAAAAAATTAACATCAGAACAAATTAATTTAGGTTACGGTTAAAATTGAAAATCAGTTAATTGCGAAATGTTAGAAGTGTGAAGCCCTCGATAGATTAGATGTAGTGTTGAGATTATAAGGATGTGTGGTTGGCTATGTATGTAAGATAACCCTCATGACTACTAATCACTTTATTTTAATAAGTTTATGATACCTGTTATTTATCGCAAATGAAAACAAACTATATTATAAGATTATAAATAATTTAAGATTAAAAGCCCCACTGACTCTGTGTTCTGTAAACGATCACTGCGTTAAGCAACTTTCACTATGGCTGGTTACGGATGAGTGACCGCTTTGTGAAACTTCTTCGCTTTGTGAAAAGTGAGCGTATAATATGCCTCAGCCACTCCTTTAGGGATAAGTCGTGATTGATAAACAAAAAACATAAATAATAAATTCGTTAGGCACACAGCAACATATAATTTCATAGCAATGAATTGTTACAAATCCATGTAATTTAACGGCGGGTTATCCCAAATTGCATGTTTTTCAAAACAATTTTATTCTAACAAAATATTTATTGCCGAAAAAAAGCCATTGATAAGATACTCGTATATCTGTCTTGAGATAAAAACGCGGTTCAAAACACGATACGACGTTGACAAAACAAACATTGGTCGACAAAAAACTCCCAAATAGTAATTTTAGAAAAATAATTGTATTTCGTTTTATTCGTAATCGTATACCTTTTTATAGTGAATAGTTTTGTTGCACCACTCAACCGTTAAGGCGACTAGGGACTAATAGAAAAATTGCCAAAAAGGTCGTGAGAATTAGCGCGCGTCGCGAGCAAACCCGCGCCGTGGGTCGTAGAGGATTGACCTGTGTGAGTTTTTATCGTTGCACTCCCCCCACTATTACCTATTACTTCGCAATGGCACAGTACATATATGAAAGCAATAAAAAAACTAAGCTTAAATCCTTACGCGTGTTTCACTAGGATCTCCGTTTTCCATCGCACAGTGAAAAAAAAACACTTGCTATTCCATTAAGATCTAAACAAGGGTATTAAGGCTCTATGTACAGCTAGTTTTACATTCTTAGACACGTGCTGACTGTTCATAAAGGTGTACATGGCTCCATTCACTTTATTTCCTGCCAAAACTATTTGCAATATCATAGTCACGCTTTTCATCTCTTTATTTTACTTTTATTTACTCTTTTTCTTTTCCTTACTTTTATCTTCTGTGATCTAGATCCCATATCTCTGCTTATTATTAGCTTAATTTGGGATTGTGAGAATGTTTCCAAATATTTTTTTTGTTTAATAATGTGTACACATTTAGTTACAAGATATGACTTTGCAAAAAGACAAAGTAAACCTAGACTTTTATCAGAATACACGAAATGTGACTTTAGTGGTCACTTGTTCTGACAGCGTACACGCATGTGAACATAGCATTCAAACAATTTACATATTGCAAACATCGCAGGTCACTTTATCGTAGGTAACGCTCTCCTGCTGTACAGCACATAGTGTTTGTTCGAGTCGATTTTAATTTTACGTTTAAAAGACAATGGTCAGTGTTATATTTTATGTGATAATTTTTGTGATATTTTAGCCAGATGCTACAATATAATAACTTCATATTTTACAGGTTGTCTTAAAGTTACTGTGGTTTTTTTTGACCGTGATAAAATGTAGTGATTCTGCAAATATTTTGTATGTGGTACCTTTTACATCAAAGTCACATAACATTATGTTAAGGCCGATAGGCTTAGAATTAGCTCAAAGAGGACACGATGTCACTGTCATCACTGGTCACAGGGAACCTGACCCTTTACCAAACTATCGTCAAGTTGTGGTGGATAAAAAAGAAATTTGGGATGTTATTGGTAAGGAAATTCTTATTTATAATATAATATTATACTGGTACGACAATTTTCGAAAAAAGCTGGAGTTTGAGAACTACTCCCGCCCTCCTCCTCTGTATCCACAGAATTTAATTTGAATCCACGTTTCATAAAATCATCTTTATTTTCGCAGTGTCGATGTTTTATTCTTTTCTATTGTATAAATCCATTTCGACACGTCGTCGTCCATCTGATTAGCTTACTTGGGTGGACTATGACGATTTGCTCGAAAGCTTAGTAGGCCTCATATGTTTACCAATTATTCCTCTATTGGTATGACTACAAATTTTACTATCCATACTTCACTGATGAGGTACATTATAACAATTTTGTAAATATTATGTACCACGGTACAATAGAGGTAGACTATTGGTAGAGCTTTTATCTTTCTAGTATTCTTTTATCTTTCTTCATCAAAAAAGGGTATCGGTTAGTCACGTACTAATACAATCACGTACATAGTAATACAATCACGTTTTTCCCTAAGGCACACTATGTGTCCACTATTCAATAATTGTACTTAGTCCCACGTAATAGGTCATGAGTCTATTGTCATATGAAAATGGACAGGCGCAAGTTGTGACTTCCTGCTCTTGAAAATTTTCAGGCCACGAAATTTCAGCCATAAGGCCTCCACCTTTTTTAATATCAATTAAGTAAAAATCTAACAAACATCAGAAATCAATGACTAGTCATTTTAGAAAGTGAACGCGTTATACGCTAAGTTTATTTTGGACACTCCTTGTGCGACTGAACGTAATATCAAACGATATATAGAAAATTATATATTGTCAGCCTAAAAGAGGTCAGCGTTTTACCTAAGAGTATTTAGGGACTATGTATGCTGGATGATTCCAATAAACGGTAAAATTGTATCTTTGTTGTATTGTTAATACTGAACCACACTATCCTGATATTTTCTAATATTTATTCGTTAGTTTCTGGAAGGGCATAAAAAAATCCCCAAAAACATCTCACTAATTTATTTTGAATTTAGAAGCAACCTTGTCCTACCACATAATTGGTGATTAGTAACTTCTAATGCTTGGTGCTTGATATAAGTAATTTGTGGTTGCTATAGTTAATTTGGAAGAAACCATCACGGGACAAGTGTACAAAAATCGATTTCATTTTATTGTTAAGTCAGTTCATTAGTTCAGTTTGATTTTATGGTTGGTCATAAAAGTGTATTCAAATTATTCACCTTTCATTTACTAATTAAAGACTAAATTCTCAAAAGCGTTTTAAACGCCATTAATGATATTAATATATGGTTTCTAGGTGGTGACAGACCAAACGTTTTTGACATGGTAAAAATATCAGCTGAAGAATTTCATAAGTTAATACTGTGGGGAGCAGGTCTTGCTTTCACAGAAGTTGCACTAAATTCAACAGAAGTTCAAGCTTTTTTGACTGAAGACAATAAATTCGATCTTGTCATTAGTGAACAGTTTTATCTAGAAGCCATGAATATGTTAGCCTACAAATATAAGGCTCCACTAATTTTAGTCACAACCTTTGGCAATTGCATGAGACATAACATTGTAACAAGAAATCCTCTTCAGTTAGCCACAGTGGTTGCTGAATTTCTAGATGTAAATGAACCAACAAGTTTCATGTCTAGAATGAGAAACTTGTATTTTACAGTGTATGAATATCTTAATTGGAGATTTTACTATTTAAAGCAACATGAAAAGCTTGTGCAAAAATACTTGCCAGATTTGCCAAAACCGGTACCCAGTCTGTACGAATTGCAAAAAAATGTTTCATTGATTTTTACCAATGGACACTTTAGTATAGATACACCTATAGCGTATTTGCCTAACGTTATAGAAATTGGTGGTATACATTTATCAAAGAGCGGGAGCAAGCTACCAGAGGTAAGTAATTTTTGTTTTTTCATTGTGGAAGAAAAAAATCACTAACCCTCATCCCATCACAATTTCTTACACAATACCGACATTGACAGTCTAACAGTGAAAAAAAAAGTCTTTAAGATAACGTAATATCTATCTTGTTAATATGTTTAAGTAAACTCAACGAGTATTATAATTCATATGAAAAATCAGCAAATACTTCAGAACCGGAATATATGCGCTCAAAATAGAACCATTAACATAGAACAAAAATAATACAAAAAATAATGCGAATCTGCTTTAAGATTCGCATTATTTTTTCTGATGATGATACATTAATAAGTAATAGCTAACAGCATATGGATCTTTAGATAATTATAATAGTTGATTAAAATTAATTGTAATTTAATTGCCAGTAGTAATGCCCACGTGTAAGACACACAATTTAAAAAATAAAATTACCCGTAAAAACATAATAACATAGACACATGAATATATATGATACCATAACTGTAATTTACAATCACAAAACATACTCGTATCACTTCATCATGCTAGTTTGTAACTATATGGTTTTAAAGAGAAACGTTTTAAATTTCATGAATCAGCTTATTACCTATTGTAATCGAAGTAAACCTGTATTCATTACGTATATTACTTCTGTCAGTACAGGTTGTATTTTAATGACCTTAGTATCAGTTCCGTGACTAGATCTTCGTACTACTTCAATGAGAAGCTATTCAACTATATTTTTTTATATTCTTGTTACCTCGTATGTAAAACATTAATAATCAGTGTTGAGATGATTCCTTATAAATGCCATATCAATAAATAAATAAATAATAAACAAATATTGTGGGGCACTTTTCACACAACGCCATCTAGCCTAAACTAAGCCATAAGCTTGTACTATGGGATTTAGACAACTGATATACATTTCTAAATACATACATATTATACATAGGAAACTCCCAAACTCCGAAACCAACATTTGTGGATCACACAAATATTTGTTTCGACCCGGGAATCGAACCCGGCATGCGTTCCCCCTCATGCGCGGCAATCGCATACACTACCACTGCACCACCAAGGCATTCAATATCTATGAGTATGTAAGTTATACATACATAAAATGTTTATATAATAAACCCTTATCTACACTAATGTCTGTATTTAATTTTAACACTTTTAAATAGGACCTACAAAAGATTTTGGATGATGCCAAAAATGGAGCGATATACATGAGCTTTGGATCAAACGTGCGTAGTTCAGAACTTCCCACCGAGAAAAGAAATGCCTTTCTCAACGTATTTAAGAAACTCAATCAAACTATACTGTGGAAGTGGGAAGATGATAATTTGGAAAATAAACCCAACAATCTAATTATAAGGAAATGGTTACCACAAAAGGAAATTCTATGTAAGTATCACATCCACTGGTACGTAAAAATATCAAACATTTTGGCAGGTTAAAACAAAATTTTAGTTTAATTTTATATTTCTTTTTTTATTTTATTTTAAAGTTCACAAAACTTAATAAGTTCATAAGATCAGTATAGAGTTATATTGTTCCTAAATAGGTGAACACAGCATGATTTAGGATTTTGAGACTAATCTTAGACCGATTACAAATTTTCATTTATTACTTTTATAATAATTACAATTATACAAACAAAAGTTTTCTAAGCAAAGGCTATATATGTTCACAAGGGCTGTATATCTGACACAGTATGTCTGACATCACGTTTGAACATCAGTATACCAGAGCGAAATATGTGGGAAATGTACATAGCTAAAACTACTGATCCAATTTAGGTGAAGGTATTTTTCTAAAATATTTATTATTGGATATTTATATACAATCGAACTCTTCAATACCCAACAGCAATATTCTTGCAATTACTGTAAGTGTGAGTGTTCACTATTCCATAGACTAAATTCACGCTAGTACGAATTTAGGTGTATTTATAATTTCCTAGCTACTAAAAGAAACACCAACACGACCTCAAAAACTTAAGATATTAATTATATTTGTTTATCTTCAATCATATTACGGTAACCAAAACTACTTATTAGATATTTCTATTGAAGTTGGTGCTAATTTTAACATTTCGTTGTTTTAGGCTATTGAAATTGGATTCGAAGTATGTTTTTTAATTAATGGTTTTATTGAGGGCGGTTCAAAGTTTTGAATTATTAAACTTCTTGTCTTCGTCGTATCTAATGCTAGTTTACTGTTATTAAACAAATAACATAGGTGTGTCCTTGAACTTCGAACTAAATTGAGATAATATCAATAGTTTATTTTTATCATCGGATCAAGTATAAATTTTGATTTCTGTCTTTTTCAGCTCACCAAAATATGAAGTTATTTATATCTCACGGAGGCTTAATAGGTACACAAGAAGCTACCTTCAACGGAATTCCGATTATAGGTGTCCCAATTTATGCAGATCAGTATAATAATTTATTGCAAGTTCAACACCTCGGCTATGGGAAAATTCTTGAATATGATGATATTAATGAAAAAAACTTAGGTAGAGTCTTGACTGAGATTCTTAACGATGAATCTTATATAGAAAAGGCTAAGCAGATATCGGAAAGGTTTAAGGACAGACCTATGAGCCCGTTAGATACAGCTATGTACTGGATCGAGTATGTAATAAGACATAATGGTGCTCACCATATAAAAAGTCCTGCTTTGGAGTTAAGCTGGGTCGCCTACGCTATGTTGGATGTTTACGTTTTCATACTAGTGATTTTAATTGTGACGATGTATTTGGTATTTAAATTAATTGTAATATTAAAAAACCTCATGAACCACAAAGAATCCACACAACAGAAAAAGAAGAATAATTGACAAATTGTACTCGATTCTACTCTATTATCATAAAATTAAGCTTTAATTAGAATTTAATTTAATGGTTGTGGTTTGTTAATTAGTTTGTAGGTTCATGGTATATGTTGTTGTATAAATGAAGACAGACTTCGTTGATATATTTGAGAATTTAAAAATAATTTAGAATTTACAAATTTATATACTAGGAAAACCAGTCCTAAATGTTTAACGATGAACCTTAACATAATGAACACTAACTCCGTTTATTTAGGTATTTTAAATATTTTTAACTCTATCTTATTTTATTATTAACCTCTTTCAATATAGTACAAATTTATAATATTCTATACTAAATTATTACTATATAATTTATTATTTTATTTAAAAAAATAACAATGTTAATAACAGAAGTTAACTATACCGTTTATTTAGGTATTTTAAATATTTTTAACTCTATCTTATTTTATTATTAATCTCTTTCAATATTGTACAAATTTATAATATTCTATACTAAATTATTACTATATAATTTATTATTTTATTTAAAAAAATAACAATGTTAATAACAAAAAGATTTAGACTGTTAACCTAATATTCATACATAATAACCTATTTTTGCGGCAATTTTGTCATAATATTGTTTTACCTGATTGCAATAAACTTAAATTGTTGAATAAATTATAATCAGTCAACACTCAACTGTGGATAGATTTTAATCAATCATACTCATAAAACTTCGTAAACAAAGTGGAACCCTAAGCTGCTGCAACGGTATCGCTCATAATTAAGGAAATATTTGAACAAACCCTTGATGTTTGGCCAAGGCTAAGCGCGGATAGAAGGGTCTTTGTCTACGGTCGACACCAGCCAGCAATGAGTGGTGGCTATTACTAACTTATGAATTTGAAATGCGCCTCGACGAGATTGCGTTGCATTCTCACATTGATGTAAAGTCTAGCTTTTCCCATCGTACGTGGTTTGTTTTTCTCTTTTCTTGTTGTTTTTGTACCGCCGCCAGTTCGGAATAAAATGCGTTCTGAAGTTATAACATTTGTTTTTTTTTCTTTTTACATACATACATATTGTCACGCCTTTATCCCCGAAGGGGTAGGCAGAGGCATATTAAACGCCCACATTTCACCGTATGCATTTTTGTCCCACGTAACAGGTGGTGAGCCCATTGCCGTGTTGAAATGGACAGGCGAAGGCTGAGGCGACCTGTTGTAGAAATTTTTTAAGCCGCCCATTAGGCCTTCAACTTGGCTTAACGATTGCCATTTTATTGGCAACCGGGACCAACGGCATAACGGGCCTTCCGAAGCACGGAACTGGGGTGGGTGTGCAGGGCCGAATAAATTTAACAAAATGTGTCTATTTTATTGATGTTAAATTTGAAAGCAATTTTAAACCCGTTGCCTTAGTGAGGTGGTAACAAAATGGCTAAAAGGTCTTATGTGCTAGACACTAATTAGCACGACCAATTAAAGTCCTGGTAGTTTCGGACAAACACACACAAACAACTGTCTTTGTACATTTAAAATTAATGAAATATTCATTAGGCGTTTAATGGAGATTTGTAGAGTGTACCGTTTTCAAGAGTAAAAGATACAACAAAGTCATACTAAATATCCTCACTGTCTAGTCTTTAAACTTTTTGCATGTATAATCTTCACAATTACCGCGTTTAATATATATTATTTCAATATTTAATTTTCAATTTATTTTAAGCAACTTAAGTCATTAAGCGATCAACAAACATTACTGTATTAGATCATTTGGTTGCTATGGTCCTCTACTTGATATAAGGAATCTTCGGCAGACATACTTAAAGAAATTCGTCACAGTCAGACTAGTCCAAGCCAGTATTTTTTTTTTACATATTTTTTATAATTGCTTAACGTTCAAATGTTATAATTGTAACGTTATTGTAAAGTTTTATTTTTAAGTTTCAACTTTTGAACTACAATACACACAGAACTTTGGTTTGTTTAAAATTTTGTTAATACAAAGCTATTTAAACGTATCACTGAAGAAGTAGGCAGAGGCCTATCATACGCTAACATTACACAATATGTATTTTGTCCCACTGCTACACAGTGCATTAAAAGTTACTGGTCTTCATTGGTGTTCTGTAAACAATCACTGCGTAAGCAACTCTCGTTATGTCTGGTCCTCGGATGGGTGACCGCTTTGTAGCATTTCCATTAACAAGCATTTCCGTGTTGCGGCAGACACGTTAAGTCAAGTTGAAGGGCTTAAAAAAAACAAACAGCAGGTTGCCACCACCTGCACTTGTCCATTTCAGCACAGCAATGGGCTTACCACCAGTTTCGTGGAACAATAAATGCACACGGTGAAATATGGGCGTATATATATAAATAATTCTATCATGACTTTCATGAGAGTCAATTTTATTTGCAGGCAGGCATTAGAATAATTACTGTCCGCATTGCATTAAATGGAGACGACAGATATGCGAATTCAGACTATTTCGAGGCTGAGCCTATTTCATTAAGAGTTCGCAATTAAAACTTTGCAATCTGGCAGCGTTCAAACGCTTGGAAAATTAAAATGTAATAAAGCATGAAAAGAAATAATGTCAGGTTTGACCACTGTCGCAAAATTATAATAAGGTATATAATACTTAAATTCGGTTATTGTTCAAAGATGTATTTCCTGTGGGAATAAGATTAGAAGGTACTAGAATATGGCACTAGAACACACTTGCAACTATCTTTATTTTAAACTCATGTCAATCCTCCTTCTTATTATTTATCTCGCGTATTTCCAGTTGCTTCTAAATCCTACCTAGGTTTAGAATCTAGGGTTTACTTTTTTTTATTTGGCTTGTAAGAGCAGCTTGTTAGACTTTTTGCTTTCGGGATTTTTGGCTACGACTGCGGTCTACCGTTCAGTAACCGTAAAGGTGTCTCAGTCATTACCTCGTCTGTTTATCAGTAGGTTCACCGCTAGCACAGCTCTGTAGTAGTTATACTCCCATATACTCAAAATCAGTCACTAAAACATGTTTTACTGAATAGCTTTCTTACACTTTTGCAGTTTAATATCTATTTGGATATGGAAGCTTGAACATACTAACTTGTGCCCCACGGCTTCGCTCGTAACATACTTATATACATACTTCGAATTTCTGTTACATCTCTTTTAAGTGAGATTTAAAGTTCTTTATAGATGCCAAGGCTACGAATAAGTAATGCATGCCAAGGTCATAATTACTGTTTAACGCTCAAATTTGAGGTACCAAATCGTTCAGCGTTTGTTATTTTTTTTGCGTTGATAGATCAATTAGTCACGTTTGCTTTTTATGAATATAGAAAAATATTTTAAATTACGTTAATATTTTTTATCAGTTTGTGTTATAAATTTTGATAACCAGTATGTATGCCTAAGAACATTTAATAGACATTTAATACTTATGTTCTTATACCTGTCACTTTTTGTATCACGTAGGTTATTTTTTTTTTTAATAATGTTTATGGCATGGCTACTTCGGCCTTTGTGCCATATCTTCATTTGAATGTTTTTCTGTTTTAAGCTGCATTGACTAACATTTCTTCATTGTATTGTATATAATCGACGACTGTATCATATTTTTCCAATAGTGTTCTTTATGTATTTGTATAACGGCAAAAAACAGCTTTTCTTTTGAAGTAGAACGTGAAGCTGACGTTATTTTTGACGTATTCATTTATGTCACTGGCTAATAGAAAACGTTGAAGGTTATATTTTTCACAGGAATAAATTATATAGGAGTGGATCCTTATATGACACTCTGCCTATAGAACATTTCCCCCGTCCTATTAATTTTAACTCCCTCCTGACCTATGTTGATTCTCCTCATATATACCTTATATGTGACTACATTGATTCCAATAATATAAAGCTCTAGAACATTGTGTGTTTGCTCTAAATAACTAACATAACTCGTGTGCTTTAATGTTGTCTTTTTTTTTTCTTGTTACATGTACTTCAACACAAAACTTGACTGTTGAACATTTCGGCCTTCGTTACCAAATTTTTATCATTTACCTTGTACACTCACAAAACTTGGATCGTACCTAAGTGTGACTTACTAAACCCCTACCAAATCCACACTGAGTTATTGGCGGAGCAATAGTATCGCCACAAGAACAAAAAAAAATATATATATGTTCTAAAGTTCCGGGCTGTTTGTAACAGCTAGTGCATGTTTGATCTTCCACTATATTAAATCTGGCCAAATGTGCGGGTGTGGCGTTATGCCCGAACCGGAGTCTATTGATTGTCGTAATAAAATCTCGACTTGCTATCTTGAGATCATAGTACCATGGCTTAGTGGGTAAGTCTATTTGGATACTTCCATACCATTTGCCTTTAGATTCTTGGTCCTTTTTCCAAAAACTGTACCACAATTCTGTAACACTTTCTTTGATGGCATTATAGCAATCTGTGAATGGGATATTAACACTTGCACTTAAATCTATACAATTAATGGCTCTGCGTGCAACATCGTCAACAATTTCATTCCCAGTTATTCCCTCATGTGACGGAACCCACATAAAAAATGTTTCTGTTCCTTTACAGCTAAGTTGAAATAATATTAACTAAACTAACTAACTAACTATCTTCACGCTGTATCCCTGACGGGGTAGTCAGAGAGGACAGATCGCCAGGCTTCGCGATCCATGCATACTTCTTTCGCTTCTTCGAGATTCATCAATCGCTTCATACACGCACGTCTGGGTATCCGAGTACTTTTGACCTTTCCGTTTTTGAGCAATCTGCTCACGTGGTCTTCATATGTAAGTCTCGGCCTTCCCTGACTCCTTTTACCCTCTACTTTTGAACAATATATATTCTTCGTCAATCGTTCCTCACTCATTCGTTGGACGTGTCCAAACCAACGGAGCACGCCCTTTTCCAGCTTAACGCTGACACTTTCATTCAAACCTGCCATATTGCGTATCACTTCGTTACGTATTCGGTCGGCCAAGGTAACGCCGCACAATTTTCGAAGTGATCGCATCTCCACAGCATTCAATTTACTTTCATGCATCTGCTGACATACCCAGGTTTCACTACCGTAAAGCAAAGTTGGCACTAGCACTGCGTTATGAATCGCCATTCGTGCTTCTTTTACGATGCTTTGTCGCTTTACTAACTGGGACAAAGCACCGTTAACTTTGTTTCCGGCAGCTACTCGCCGTTCTACATCCGAATCACATCTTCCATCCGCGCTAAACATACTTCCTAAATACACAATTTCATTCACTTGCTCTAGACGTTCCTGGTTTACTCTAATCTCGCATTTAGTTCTTACGTCACCTCTTTCAAATACTAGAACCTTAGTTTTACTTGTATTCAAGCGGAGACCCTTACTTTCACACCCCTCTTTCATATTAGTGACTAATGCCTGTAGGTCGGCTTCTGATGAGGCCATGAGCACCGCATCATCAGCGTACAGCAGACAGTTAACTGTAAAGTCACCCAAATTCACACCCATATTAAAATCTTTCAACTTCTGTAGGCAGCTGTCCAGATACACTATGAACAGCCAGGCGGACATGACACATCCCTGTTTGACGCCTGTACAGACATCAAAAAGAAGTGACACATCCCCCCCTACTCGCACGCAAGCCTTACAGTCCCTATAAAGCGACTGTATTGCCCGCAGTAGCGAGCCGTCCACACCATATCCTGGCAGCAAGTCCCACAGCGTTTCTCTCACAACGTTATCAAATGCTTTCTCTAGATCCACAAAAGCGCAGAAAACCTTCTGGCTAAGAGCCAGAAACTTTTCCGCGATCATGCGGAGAGAAAACACTTGATCCATGCAACCTCTTCCACGTCGGAATCCGCATTGAGCCTCCCATAAATACCTTTCAGACTTTTCTTGCATTCGTGCCGTTATAACCTTTGCATACACCTTACTAGCTAAGCTGACCAAGCTGATCGCCCTGTAGCTGGAGCAGTTTAGGCGCGAGCCTTTCCCTTTGTAAATAGGTACTACAACTGCTACTCGCCAGTCATCTGGGACCTCACCCGTCCGCCAGCACAAGTTGCATAACAGACATAGTGTGTCCCAGACACGCGACCCACCGTACTTGATCATCTCAGCAGTAACTCTGTCTTTTCCCGCAGCCTTACCACATTTCATACTTCTTATCGCTTGTTCTATTTCTTTCATACTAATGACTTCAATGACATCGGGATCCGGAGCATCGAAGTGAGCTCCACTTCCCGACGTGGCATCTCTGTCTTTTCTTTTTTGAAATAATATTAATTTAATTTTAAAGAGAATATAGTTAGATTTACAACTAATATTTACACCTTTTAAGCTTTCAATTACACTAAGTGAATCAGTAAGGACAAGGACCTTTTTGCAAGAATCTAAATGATAAATATGTTTTAGTGACTTTAAAACAGCATATGACTCTGCAGAAAAGACACTGCACCTGTTGTTTAGGGTAAAACTTTGTACAAATTTTATTTGAGGGTCGTAAATAGCACTACGAACATGAGAATTTCCTTTGCTACCATCAGTGTACATTTTATAATAATCTCTATTGTGATCTAAAAAATATAGGAGTTCTTTATTAGTACAAACAGAGGTATCAATTGTTTTGAGTTGTTGATATAGTACATTAAACTGAATAGAATAACATGGCCATACAGAATTAGTGTAAATTTGGAGATATTTATTTTTGACTTGCAGAAGAATTTGGGAGAGATCTCGACAATGATTATGAAGAGAATTCTCACTAGAAACCTCAGGAGCAATGAAATGAGTAAGGTAAGGCAACACTTTGTTAATTACTAATTGATAATTGGAGGATATCAATTTTATACAAAAACGTTGAGCTAAGAGTAACCTACGAAATTGAAGTGGCATTATTGATGCTTCAACTTCCATAGCTCTGATAGGTGTTGAGCACATGGCACCAGTTATAATTCTAAGAGCCTTATTTTGTATAATATCTAGTCTATTCACAAAGTTACTATTAATATAGGCTAAACAACTATAGTCAAAATGACTTCTTACAATGGATATGTACAATGTTGTTAGTGTTTTAGGATCAGCACCCCATGATACACCAGCTAGATAACGAAGGTTATTAAGGCTTTTTAAGGAATTTTGAGCTATGTATTTATATGATACTCAAATGAAAGATTAGTGTCAATAACAACACCTAAAAATTTGTGTCTATTTGTTTGTGGAATAATTTCAGTCCCATACTTTATAGATATTGAATTTAGAGCATCTGGTCCAATACTTAAAACTGTACTTTTGCTTGTATTTATTCTAAGATCTAGGAGACTATAATATGTCTTTAATTCCATTAGAGCATCATTCAAAATACGTGCAGCTGAATAAATATCTCTGTGCTTGCAATATATTACAAGATCATCAGCAAATTGAAGGATGTTGACTTCATTATTGGTTATATATTTACAAATTTGACTAGTGTACAAATTATAGAGTAAAGGAGATAATACTGCTCCTTGCATCGTACCTTTTGATGTAGTTCTAGGGCCATGCATAATATTATTGTGTCTAACATATAGAGTTCTATTACTTAAAAAGTCATATATCCATTTACACAAGACTCCTGGAATTCCAAGTTCTGTCAAAATTTTAATCAATATAGCTGTTTGAACACTATCAAATGCCCCTTGTACATCAAAGAAAGCACATATATGACATTACACTTACTATTTTTTGCATATTTCAGATCTGAAACGAGTGATACAAAGCTGTTTGCACAACTACGTCCTCGTCTGAAGCCATACTGTATATCTGGAATGATACTATTCGATTCAATAAACCAGTCTAGCCTAGCTTTAATCATAGTTTCAAATATTTTCCCTATGCAAGATGATAATGAGATTGGTCGATATGAATCTGGGTTCTCAGGAGGTTTATCTGTTTTAAGGATGGGAATCACACACTGGGTTTTCCATGTCTCAGGAATACATTTTTTAAGCCATAAGTTACTAAGTATTTCTAAAAACAGTATCTGAATTGATTTATGTAGATTTTTGATAAGTATATAGGGTAATTCGTCTAAGCCGGGTGTTGAATCCTTACGTGAGCTTAAAGAGACAAGAAATTCATGAAGCGAGAACTTTTCTAGGAGAAATATCATATTTTCATTATCATTATGCATGTTGAAATATGTTTGTAAGTTAGAGACTACTAGCCCTTTATCTATTAATTTATCTAAGAAAGCATCAATGAACTCGTCTGAATAAGACCGATTATTAATCTTCCGATTATGTTTAAACATTTTGATTTGTATCCAGATTGTACTTGTAGGTGTAGTTCTATTAAAACTATTGCATAAAGTATTCCAACCATTTTTCTTTTCCTCAGCAATTACTCGTTTTTTAAGAGCTAACCTTTTGTAACTTTAAAATTTTCAATAGTGGGATTATGCCTATAATATTTTAATGCCTCATACGAGTTGATGACACTCTGTCTGCACTTATTATTCCACCAGGGTGCAGGTAGTTTGCTTTTGTAGTTGGAAGTTCTGATAAACTTTGGTATGCAAACAGTTTTCAAGGAACTGAGTTGTTCACAAAAACAGTTATGAGTTTCTAAAGGATTCTCACTATCTACTGTTATATCACTGAAATACTCTTTAGAAAGTTCGCAAAATTTCTTCCAATCAGTCTTCTTGTATAGGTATTTTTCAATTGGTGGGTTTATTTTATATTGATCAATATTAAGTGATATAGTAGTGATTGTGGGAAAATGATAACTACCTATATTATTGTCATAAACTGACCATTCAGATAAGGGTGCAATACAGGGACTGGTAAAGGTGATATCTATGGCTGATGGGTTACGAGATGGATAAGGAAGTGTAGTGTACCTACCATCATTAAGGATGCATAAATTAGATTCATCAATAATATCGTAAAGTTGTAGTCCACGACTTTTTGTGGTTATACAGCCCATGGCTATATGGTGGGCATTAAAATCCCCACTGACAAAAATAGGTTTTGGTAATAAGTTAATTAGATTTCATAATCTATCCAGTCTAATACGTTTACTACTAGGTGGACAATAGACACATAAAATGGAAATTGTTCCAAGTTCAGTTGATAGTGATGTAGCTATGTTCTGTATTTCCTCATAAAAAGTAGTGTGTAACTGTTTATATTTCAAGTAAGGTTTGATCAATATTGCAACACCTCCATGTTCATTCTTAGCATTGCAAAAATGTTAATTGTAACTTGGGATACTAAATGATTTGCTATCTTTAAACCAAGTTTCATTTAAAAGGCAAATATCTATGTTTTCTTGTCTTAAAAAGTCTATTAGTAAGGGTTTTTTGTTGTATGCACTTTGTATATTATATTGTGCTATTTTTAAACACCTTTCCTTTCATTTTAAACTTATGGATAATTACAACTCACATCAATCACATGATGTGAGTTGTAATTATCCATAAGTTTAGGAAAGGTGTTTGTGTAACATTTCTTTAATTGTTTTATTATTAATTGGTGTGGTGTCAACCTTGTTACTAATATCTAAAATTATACGAATAATTGCAGTTTAGTCAGTATTACTTAATAATTGGTCTTTAAGACTCATCTCTTTTGATGGGGATTGTACAGTATTTACAGAAGTTATGCTACGGTTAGAGTTAGATTTAGTGACATTATGTACGGTATTCTTATTAAAACTATCTTTTATTATTTGTTTTTTATTGGCTGATTCAGCAATTGTGGGGAAGTCCTGGTGATATTTCTTTACATCTGTTACTTTAGAATAAGTTATCTTATTACGTTTTTCCAAGATTTTATTTATTTTGACTGGACAAGATTTGGACACTGCCACATGAGGTCCACTGCAGTTTGCGCAGCAAAGATCATTTGGCTTGTCACAGTCTGTGTAGAGGTGTTCACCCCCACAGCTGCTGCATCGCTGTTTCCCGTTACACACTCTTGCAGAGTGGTTGAATTTCAAGCATTTGTAACATTGTTGTAAAGGGGGAATATATTCAAAAACTCTATATGAAAACAAGTCATATTGTACGGAATCAGGTAGAGTATTCGATAGAAATGTTAAACTAACAGTCTGTAGTGGAACTCGTTGCGGGCCAACTTTCTTGGTAAATCTTCGTACTGCAACAATTTCATAGTAAGAAGATAGCTTGGTTTACAGTTCTTTGTTTGAAATATTGGTAGGGACAAAACGAATGACTCCGGTTCTTTCAGTTAGGGCTGCTGGTATAAATGCTCTTAATCTATATTTATTCAAAAAGGTAGAATTAGCCAAAAATTTATTTGCTGTGTTTGCCAGTTTAAAGTGAACAACTAGTTTAGTGGCGTTTACTCTTTGTAGAGACACCACACCCTTTATTTCTGTTGTGTGAAAATATGATTAAGATAGATCGGGCTTTTATTACCTATTCTATCTTTTTTGTCCTCAGATTCTAAAAAGACTTTAAAATCAGTGTTTGTAGAGCTTTCAGGATACAGTCTAATATATGATGGTTTTAAGTAAGGTACATAGCTTGTATTTTCCGGTTCTTGTGGTTTGTCGTCATCGCCTAGTGGTCTCTTGGCCACTCTCTTCCCTGGCCACCCTCGTTGCCATCCATTTTGCATCAATCAGCAAGTAGGTAAGCCAATAAAATACCTAAAAAACGAATATTTTCAATAAAATATTTACTGAAAATTTTTGTTCGAACCACCTCGGTTGAATTTCCCGCCTAGAATCACGTAGGTTATTATTCATCCTATCATACAGGTATGCAATATTACTAAAACTATATCTAAAAACCTCATTTATTTGAATATAAAGACACTCAAAACAACATGCTAAAATACTTAGTGACCTTTTCAAACCTATATATAAACTATACAAAACAAAATTTTTTTTTTCCTTATATTTTTTTTAAACAGTGTTTTTATTTTCTGGTATCCAACCAAGTCAAATTAATTTCATGACATAATCATTGACAAGAGTATTCGATTTATATGTTTAAACTTATATTTCTATTGTACTGTACTTCTGTGCATTGGGACCTACTACAATGACCAGCACCAATAAAATGACACGGAGCTGAAACTCAACAAAGTCACAGAAGACGTAGCGGAATCGAAATTATCAGAAGACTAATTGGAGCAGTTGAAAATACAGACAAGTCAATCCCTCCTTGCAAAGTGAGACAAGCAAGAAAAGCAACTAGGTCCAAACCTATAGGATACAACACTGAATTAGCCCGTTAATTCGGTAAACGATCACTGCGTTATGCATCTTTCGCTATGGGTGACCTCTTTGCAGCATTTCCATCTTTCCCTGCTTCGGATGCTAAGTCGAGGGCCTTGAACGGCTTTAAAAATTTCAACAGCGATTAAGTGGGACATTGCCGTGTTGAAATAAATAGGCATGAAATGTCGCCGAGGCAGTCAATGAAGAAAATAATATTATACCTCTCGTGGTGGTGATTCAAAGCCACAGAGATAAAAGGTACAACAATGACAGAAAGCACGATAAAGAACTTTGAAACTCAAGCTCAAGCTAGTTGGAACATCTAACTTTCAACATACTGGCGCAGGTGTCCTTTTCGTGATAAGTGAAACGGTAGTCACACCTAGAAATATTATTTATATTCTGTCTTCTACGCCTTAGGGTATTTCTAATTCCTTTCAAACCCTATCTGATTTTGGAGGTTAAGATACACGTTTATTTGTTTGCTAGAAGCAACTATCGTTTGGTTTTTCATTTTCGGCATTGCTGGAAGCGATTGTCAGACACCTCCCACTTCTCTAAAGGCGCCTACGTTCTTACCTCGTCCGTTGATTAGCAGGTTCACCGCTAGCAGGCGATGTCGCTTGGGCCCCGGAGATCTTGTTGGTTCCCTGACATCCAAAATCAAACACATGAAAATCACGTCATTGATATCTTATCACATGAAACACCTTTTCACTTTTGTATTTTAATATCCTCTTTGACTACCCCGTCAAGGATACAGCGTGATAATAGTTAGTTAGTTAGTTTTTTAACAGGCGATTTTGAATTTTTATTGTAATTATTATACGACATCATAATATATATTAGAACGCACACCATGACAAAGCATACATGTCATTTACATTGCTAATATAATAGCACGCTCAACATCCGTGATCCGTTTTTATGCCTGGCGTCAGTATTCCACGTTGCATATAAACTTTTTGCAAGCGGCTAGTAGAAACTAAAATCCTTTGTATACAGGAACTATCAGAACTTGTTATTTTGTAATTGTATGGAATATAATAAAACCTTGTAGTTCAAAACTCATATTTAGAATAAAACAGGTATTAACCTAACATTACGACGAGATGACATATTCGAATCAATCTATACTAATATAATAAAGCTGAAGAGTTTGTTTGTTTGGTTGAAAGCGCTAATCTCAGAAACTACTGGTGGGGTTTAAAAAATATTTTTTTGCGTTAGATAGCCCATTTATCGAGGAAGGCTATAGGCTATATGTCATTACGCTACTATTGTAGAGAACGGAGCAGTAGCCATAAATGTTTTCAAATAGGGCAATTTTTTATTCAATATTGTAGTATTTATAAGTGACGGGATTAAATAGGTGCGACGGGAGTATGTCACGGCCGAAGCCGGGGGGGCACCTAGTGTTCTATAAACTCATACACATTTTATTTGTCATTTCTATTTTATATTGTATTTGTCATGCATATTATTCTACACATGACGAAAAATCAAAACCCCGTATTCCATTATGTTTATTTTCATTTTCACGGTTCGAACGGATTTATACTAAGTATAACTAATTTATTTATTCTATTCTCATTAATAAAATATACAAGAAATAAACAAACCAAGTGCAAGAGTATATCATAATAACGTTGAAAACTGTCAAACGGGTTTCATTGTTAAAGTTTCACCGTAACAAAATTTCACATTAAATTACAAACTTATGAAGTTCAAAGTAATGGCTTCAATTGAAATTTGTTTTAACGTTAATTTGTTTCGAGTTTGTGTTTCAGGAGCCGAAAGAAAATGACTATGCAAGAATAATGGGAATTTCCTAACAACTTGAGTTTTTGTCCCTTTTGTATACGAACATAATAATATAGGCATTATTAGGTAGATACTAAATTCTTGGGCGACTTGAACGATATACAATTATTTAAGCTGACACGGTAAAATAGTATTATTACTGCGATCGAGATAATAATAAATTAGGAATACTAGGTACTTGAAGTCGGTAACCACAGTTGAATGAGATATCAGCTATCTATCAAAATTACAATTAAAAGTTTTATTAAAGCTCACAGTTTTTGACAAAACGCGGTTAACTAGTACAGTTGAAGTGCCTGTTTCAAACATATAACAACTATACTAGCGGCACGGTATGATGGCCGTTTTGACATATTACAACAATGATGTGAAATCCTTTTGAAAATTTTTTTGTGAATCCTTTTCCAACAGGAACTTTGGACGTGGATGCTGCAGTGTCCTCTGTCCAAGAACGGCTTACAGTATGGTTAGCATTAAGCCATGTTTCATCCAAAAACACCACGTCAAAACGGCCATCATAGCGTGCCGCTAGTGTAGTAGCGCTGATAATATGTCATTCCCCTACCCACAAATCTGGTTAGTATTTAATACTGAAAGGCAACTTTCGTATATTTTTTCTGTAGTATGTAAGCGATAGCTCCGCCAACTATATGATCGCGTTAAGCATCCTATGCTATTGCTGGTCCTCAAATGGATGACGACTACTCAGTGGAATTTATATTTACGAACGTTTCCGTGCTTCGAAAGGCACGTTGGTACCGGTTGTCAGCAACATGGCAGTCGTTTAACCAAGTTGAAGGCCTTTTAGGCGGTTTGAAAAATTTTAACAATAGGTAGCCTAAGCCTGCCGTTGTTCATTCTAACACTGCAATTACCACATCATCTGTTACGTGGGAATTAAATGCATACGGTGAAATGTAGTCATTTAATATAGATTGGCCTACTCCATCACGAATAAAGGCGCGACTATGCAATATGAAAATGACCCTTCCAGAAGATGTAGCTTTATCTTACCTGTACAAATAAAAAAACTGTCGTAATTCAGCATGCCCGGAATCCGATGGACACTGGCCACTTCACGACTCAAATGGATTTATTTATGCATAAGTAAATGTTGACACTTCAAGATAGTCGTAGTTGGGAATCACTTTATCTTAAAGAGTAATGTTTTATGGAATGTAACGTTTATTTTCCTAAAACTATCGCACTCGTGCACCGATCAATTTCGTATTCAAAGGAAAACCCGAGAAATGTAGTGATTCGAATTCTTCGCAGTCATTTTAAACTCACTGTATCATCAATTTTTTTTTTTTTATTAAAGTGGAAAAAGACAATCTGATTCGAGACAGGGATTGAACCTGTGACCTTTGCCTAACCAGGGCAATGTTCTAGCCACCTGAACTACCCGAACCGTATCGAATCAAGTTGAAATTCTCCACCTTATTTATATCGTCATTTTAAGAGTATGACCAGAGCCATCTATCGAGCTAATGAACAACTCGATACCAATGAACAGTGTTACAACTATTTTTAAACATTGATGCAATGGACTCCACTCAGTATATTGATAAATTTTTAAAGCAATTATTTGCTAAATTTCTCATAAATTTTTTTTATTAAAGTGGAAAAAGACAATCTGATTCGAGACAGGGATTGAACCTGTGACCTTTGCCTAACCAGGGCAATGTTCTAGCCACCTGAACTACCCGAACCGTATCGAATCAAGTTGAAATTCTCCACCTTATTTATATCGTACTACTATTTTTAAACATTGATGCAATGGACTCCACTCAGTATATTGATAAATTTATCAATATACTGAGTGGAGTCCATTGCATCAATGTTTAAAAATAGTTGTAACACTGTTCATTGGTATCGAGTTGTTCATTAGCTCGATAGATGGCTCTGGTCATACTCTTAAAATGACGATATAAATAAGGTGGAGAATTTCAACTTGATTCGATACGGTTCGGGTAGTTCAGGTGGCTAGAACATTGCCCTGGTTAGGCAAAGGTCACAGGTTCAATCCCTGTCTCGAATCAGATTGTCTTTTTCCACTTTAATAAAAAAAAATTATGAGAAATTTAGCAAATAATTGCTTTAAAAATTTATCAACATACTGAGTGGAGTCCATTGCATCAATGTTTAAAAATAGTTGTAACACTGTTCATTGGTATCGAGTTGTTCATTAGCTCGATAGATGGCTCTGGTCATACTCTTAAAATGACGATATAAATAAGGTGGAGAATTTCAACTTGATTCGATACGGTTCGGGTAGTTCAGGTGGCTAGAACATTGCCCTGGTTAGGCAAAGGTCACAGGTTCAATCCCTGTCTCGAATCAGATTGTCTTTTTCCACTTTAATAAAAAAAAAATTATGAGAAATTTAGCAAATAATTGCTTTAAAAATTTATCAATATACTGAGTGGAGTCCATTGCATCAATGTTTAAAAATAGTTGTAACACTGTTCATTGGTATCGAGTTGTTCATTAGCTCGATAGATGGCTCTGGTCATACTCTTAAAATGACGATATAAATAAGGTGGAGAATTTCAACTTGATTCGATACGGTTCGGGTAGTTCAGGTGGCTAGAACATTGCCCTGGTTAGGCAAAGGTCACAGGTTCAATCCCTGTCTCGAATCAGATTGTCTTTTTCCACTTTAATAAAAAAAATTTATGAGAAATTTAGCAAATAATTGCTTTAAAAATTTATCACTTTATCATCATCGTCATTTCAGCTGACGCCCATTTCTGGGAATGGACCTCTCTCCTCTAAGATTACCTCAACTTTAGGGTTTATACGTAACTTTATATTTATCTAACAAAAATATGTGTGAAACAAGTGAGAACTTAGCGCAAAATTTGGGAGGCAAATACAAGGAATTGAAATGAAAACATATGTTGAGTGCTAAAAGTTTCTTGTTAACTTGGAAGGGGTATTCGAAACAGCAGCGGGTGGATGAAAACAGCAAGGGTCGCATGTTTTAATGACAAAAGTCGCTCTACAGGTTGCAACTTTTATTTCATAAAAACCAAGTTCAGTTCATACATTCTTTGCCAAATTTCTGGCTGCGCATGTCATAATTAAAATACTTTCAATATATTATAAGCATTGGACAACAACGATTTATCCGTTTAGTAAATATAATAAATTACCAGGAGCTACGCAGCAATATCTTGTTGCTAATTATAACAACTTCATAATATTAATAACGCGATATGTGACTGTGATATTAATTGATGTCGATATTACCTTTAGATTTGAAAACTATCAGTGACATCGACATAGATCAATCTTCTAAAAGCACCAATTAAGTGAGTCAGAATGTAACAAGTAAGTATAACTTATCCTTGTTTTAATATTTTATTAAGGACTGCATAAAATACGTTTGTATGATCTTGATCAAAATAGCCTTAAGTTGTCCCGTCCCATACATTTAGCTTGAAATGTCGTTTAAACAAATCAAAGATTTCTGCCTAGGAAGGTCAGGGCAGCTCATACTTGCAGTTTGGGAAGTATGGGACATTTGTAAGACATTTTTTTCAAGAACTGCCTTTTTTCGGTGGGTTCCTGCATCGGATTTGAAGATGATGTAACGTGTTAGCGGACGTAGCTCACGTGCATGGTACTAGTCACGGACAGCGACGAAAGGTCATTAAATGTGTATAAAAGTACAAAAAGTACTGTCGCGTACACATAAGATGTACTGGTTGCTTGAAATCCTAGAATATTAACTGTCTTACGTTTTCGAAGCAGGAGTAGTTTGCTTATGTATGCAGATCATGTAGATGTTGGTGTGATAGTGTAAATGTTTGGTAGAACTCGCTTGAGATAAGTGAGAGTCCAAATTGCGGGTGTATTATTGCTGAAATCAAACTGCTTCAAAGACCGAATACTCCGGTGACAACCTAATTTTAAAAACATTATCATTAACAGCAAAACTAACGTTTTGTTCAATATTCAAATGAAAACTTATTTTAACTATCCCATTTACTATGTAAACAGAAAAGGGTTGATGGTTTTGAAACAACAGAACAAATTTTAATAAAGCTTTTCCCATTCATAAATTTATACACGAATTCCAATACCACAGTTTACAACACAAATTGTAAACTTTGGTATTGGAATTCGTGTGTGATATTTGTTACCAAATTTGTATTTTCCTGTAGTCTTTATCTTACATTTCCAAAGTCCAAACATTTGCTTAATAAGAAAGTGAATACAGTTTTAACATGCACAAACCTCACAACTTTATGTATAAGTAGGTACTCGTATTAACTATTGGAAGCCAGTCGTCGAGAAAATACGTTTCTGTGCACTTTGATGTGCTATTTGGCATCTTTGAAATAGATTCTCAAGTCAATACGAAATAATAATTGGTGAACTGACTGGCATTGAATATGAATTTTTAATATAAAGGAATTTTAAATTTATATTCAGAGCTCTCTCTGAGCCACTCTAAACAAATTTCTCAAATAACCACCATGTTTAAAAAGGGAGTGTTTTGTATAAATGCAAAACGTGGCCAGTGTTTAAGAAATACTGCGAGAGATGTGTATAGCTTTCATGTCCGGAAAAATTTAGACAAGTTGCAAGAAATTCGATTTCACTGGTACGGTGCATTATGACATTATGTGGAAACAAGTGCCTGTCTATGCCGCCTCTTACAAAAGTCATGGATTTTCTTGAAAGATTGAACGCATTGTAGAGGGAGTAGAGAAGGAAATCGAAGGCTGCGCTTTAAAACGAGAGCCTTAATGTAAGTGTAACAGGGATTACTACTCGAATGATGATGATGATTTGTTTCTCGGTTGAGATTTACTTTCATATTGCTACTTTTAGACTTGTAAATCGCTATACGCCAGTAGTGAAATTCTATTCATGTAGCGACTTAGATGGTACCTACTCGATTGTCTTCAATTATTTCTAGGTCCTCAAAGTACACGACTATTCCATTTATGTTTGCGGAGATATTCTGTGGTTCTAATTTGAGAACGTCGCGTCGCGTCGTCACACCGCTTCAGTTAGCACTTTGTAATTTGTATCATGCAATTGTTAAAGAGACATAGTCAGCATACATTGTTGGAATATATTTTATTTTAAGGCATCTTAAAAGCCACGTTGGTTCTCTTAAAATTATGTTAGGTTGCTTGTTATTTCATATTATGAAAACAAATAATCAATTAAGGACGAGATGAGATAATAGTCAATTTTAAATTGAAAAATTTGTTATGTTTTTATAACAGAATAAAAAATAGGTACTAGTTTTTTTCAAATTTAAAGCTAGTAAAGTACTTTAAATTTGAAAAAGCGAAAAAAGAATTTCATGTAATCTTATTTTATCTGTTTAACTCATTGGACAGTTTCTTATAAAATAAATAGCTAAAAAAATTAAAAATCATTTTAAAATATCTGACAATGAGTTCAACCCAGTTTAACCCCATTGTGTTGCAATAAAAGAGACGATTTTTAAAACTGTTCTGAATAATTTATAACCTAACTTTAGGTTTATGAAGTTTAATTTCAATGGTAAAATCTGTGTTAAGCGTAATGTTATTTTTAAACTTTCGCGGTTTATACTTAGTCCAGCCGCGACCACGGGCGCTGCAACGCGCTTGAAACGTCGGTGAATGTAAGTACAAAATTGTTTCGCGTGAAGTCCCGAGTAGTATATAAAATATGTGTTAAGCGTGTTTGGGACATGATACTGGAAGTTTTATTTACCTATACTTGCCGAAGTAACAATGATCAAATCTTCATAAACTGCTGTTAGAAACTTGCCTAGTACCTAACTATCAAAATAAAATGGCGGTCTTGAAGTCGCGAGCATAAGCCGACATTTTTCATATGACTGGAAAAATCACCGGCTTTTTAAAGATAGTCATATAAATTTAATAAGCCTCATCCCTGTCATTGGTTATACGAATACAAATTGAATATTTTAAACAGGAATCATGCTTTTGATTTATATATTGTTGTCAGCATACTTCGTTTAATGAATCATTTAAAAAATCTTTTGGAAATGAATAATATTTAAGTAGTTTCTATAAAAATAATACATTCTTAGGGATTTTTCCTTTCTACTTCTTGAATTTTAATGCAGCTCCTTGAATTTTAATACGGTTAATGTAATTAACCGTATATTGTCTGGTGCAATTGGGGCTCTAGAGATATCTGCATGCCAACCTCACTTGCAAGTGGTACACCTGCTGACCACCTTACGAGGTCATGATTAAAACAAGAAATATTCAAAAATTTATTCATTTAATATTGTCTGAAAATAATATGGTATGCACAATTTCAACTAAATTATACCTTATTATAAGAATAATCATAGGTACTAGCGGAAATCCTGCGATTTCCGTTATAATCGGTCCAGCCGTCTCAGAGATTAGCCTTAACAAACAGACGGAGATAAAAATTAAAAATTGTTTTTAGTGATCTCAAAAGGTAAAAAAAAGAACCCTTATAAGATAACTTTCTTTTCCGTCTGTCAGTGTGTCACCATCAATTTTCTAAGGAACGGGTGGACCTACCAAATTTATATTTATACAAGATACTGAAGACTATAGTCCCCATTAGGAGTATAAAAATCAAGGGTCTAATTCAACACGATAAAAAACATGGACAAATTTATATTTTTGCGAAAAGTTGTAAGTACTGAGATATTCCTTAATTTTCATTTTTTAATTTCTCGGATTATTCCCTTTAGGTACGTGTGCTATAAGATCTTGCTTTCAAAGTTTACAATTCTCGGTCAACTAGCACTACCTTATAAGTTTTGGGTTGAAAACCTAAATGGTAGTTCCCGTTGCCCTGCAATCACGAAATTTGGCGAAAAGCAAGGCCTTACAGCACAAATAAAGGAATATAATAAAGTTGAAAATTAAAGGGTGTCCATGAGAGCTCCCCTCAAAGTTGTATGGTCGCTAATTCAATGAGGTGGTCTAGCTTAATTGGTACATACCTCAAGTACTCGTAAGGTAATTTTATTATGGCGGTATAATGGGTAAGTACGGTACCCTCTGCGCACAAATTGGACTCGCTGCACACACAGCTTAACTGGTTTTATTACGTATGTACCTTATTAACTTTCCCATGTATTTAGTAAAAAGATGTTAATTTTGAATTACAGTCAGACACTTCAATTTCATTTATCTGTATAGATATACTTGTTGATTACCTATCATGTTTTCTGTTTTCATTTACCTGCCTCTTTAAATTTGTCCAATAAAATTGTCAACAGATAAAGTTTATTTATATTTCCCTTTGTCCGATTTCCAGCTCTACATTGCAGTTGTACTCGTACTGTTGTGCTACGGTTGTACTATTGCACGTTTTTCATTGATACAAACGGATGACATTGACTCAGTTTGCCACATAGTAAAATTTTTCGGGATAAAAAAAAAATGTATTACTTTATCGAATTGTTTTTTTTTTTGTGTTCGATAGTTCATTTATCGAGAAAGGCTTATATATCATTACGCTACTGCCCAGGAGAGCAAAGCAATAATAAAAATGACAACATTTCGGGCAAATTTTCATAGATTTAGATCTATAAAAATATACTGACTGAATATATATTTTGACTGCCTCTGTGGCGCGGTGGGAGTGCATCCGACTGCTACGCAAGAGGTCGTGGGTTCGATTCTTAACCAGGATAAAACTTCGTGTGATGAGCACGATGGTTTATTCTGTGTCTGGGTGTTATTTATCTTTAATATGCATGTATTTAGAAATATATAAGTATGTTTATCAGTTTTCTAGATCCCATAAAACAAGCTAATATTAGCTTACTTTGGGCTAGATGGCGCTGTGTGAAAAGTGTCCTACAATATTTATTTATTTATTTATACCCGATTGTATCATTATGGACGGGATGAAATGGATGCGACGGAGAATCAAAGTATGTCACGGGCGAAGCCGTGGGGGTCAGCTAGTCTAATAATATCTGACGAATCATAGCTCCTGAAAGCGTCGTTGTGCTGCTAAGGAACATTTTTTTTATAATAGGTCTTTACCTATGAAATTTAATCTTTTTCGTCATCATGGATACGTTAAAAATTCAAGTAATTATGGAATATGAGTACCGTCGTGGCAGCAACGCGGCACAAGCGGCACGCAACATCAATGACGTTTATGGAGCTAACACTACACACCAAACGCACCATCTGTTATTGGTTTGCTCGCTTCCGTTCTGGAAATTTCGACCTGAAAAAAGAACCTCGCGGTCGTCCGAAGACTTTGGTCGACAATGACGAATTAAAGGCGATTGTGGAAGCTGATGATACACAATCTATGGCTGAATTAGCAGCAGCTTTCGACGTTAGCGTTAAATCGCAAATTGGCAAGGTAAAATAGCTTGACAAGTGGGTGCCCCACGAACTCAATGATCGAAAAAAAATCAATACCCGAGAGGCAGTACAAAATGCCTTTGAAGAATTTGTTGCCTCCCGTCCAGCTGATTTCTTTAAGAAGGGCATCAATAAACTGCCACTGCGTTGGCAAAGATGCATTGGTTGCATGGGCGATTACTTAGATTAATACAAATAAAAAATATATGAAAAAAAATCGTTTAAATTTTTCATACCAAACGGCAATTTCATAGGTAAAGACCTAATATTTAAAAGTGCTCTTTTTAAAATTGAGTTTGGTAGAAAGAAGGTCCTCTTTTTGTGCTTTGGGGCTAATAAGATAATAAATATTACTTGGACCATTTCCACCAAAAAACGAGTAGGTACTTCGTGGCACTTGCTATCAAAAATGTAATAAAAATACACAATAATATTGGTTCCACGCTCTAACCACTGTAACGATCTGGTTGAAACTTGGTATGCAGCTAGGTACCTGATATAAAATAATATTGTGGGACATTTTATTGCGGGAACAGATTCCTGTGGGAAACCTTCACCACGCGTGAGTCTTTTACTTTTTTAGAAATCAATTTTGAGAGTGCCTTCTATTATTGTAGAGCAATATGCTTGATTTTAATTTGCTACGTTATTTTTAGATATAGAGTCAGTATCTATTATAAATAATATTCAACAGTTTTAGTGAGAGCTGAATGGAAAGTTAAATGGAATAACTACATAGCTTTGAATCCAAATTAGTATCGGGTGGGTAAATTGATAAACTATAGTTGTGAAGAGAATTGTTTATCTATAAAAATCCAAACAAACTCACTGCTAATCTGAATTTATAATAATTTCAAGAAATATAATACTATTTTAATAATACCTCTTCTTAGGGTAAATAAATACTAACTCTGGAGTGAAGTCATTAGGATACTAACTAACTAACGTTTCACGGTATAAATATTACAATGGTCTAGCTACGGAAATGTTCACATATTTTTCTCACGACATTTTTTAACATACTCGACATTTTCAGCCTATTTCGTTTAAAATTTAAAAAATGATGGTACAATGGCTAGTCACAGACTTTGCTCGTGGGATCAACTTGTAGGTTTTACGTATAATAAATAAATTCATTATAATATCGATCAAAAAACAAATTAAATGCTACAAATAAAATATAGAAGCAATTTTTTTTAAACGCGTGCTTTTTGATAGCTAATGGCGCTCTACAAAAATTATCCACTAACCGAAAATCAATGGTTTTATTATCATAGGTCAAAAAAAAGTTTCTATGTTTTTACTTTATATTATTCACTGAGATAGACTGAGATATATTTATTACATAAATACACACACTCATACACACTCCCTCTCACACACACACATACACACATTGGCGACCCTTTAATCAACAAGTTAACACAAACATAAATAATATGGAATGCATCGATACGATAAAATTGCCTGTGATGATTAAGACCGTAATAAGTTAACATAAAGTCGTAAATAGAATCAACATCGTAACATAATGGGTTTTTATTATGTAACAGTTATTCTGGGTTGGGCGATGCGAAGGTGACGTCAATTGTGAAGTTCAATAGTGTGAAGATAGTCACAGAACATTGTGTTGTGTAACAATTTGTGGCCGCTTCTCTATTGGAGAGATTGCAAAGTATAGAGGTTATGTATATTTTGATAACAAATATTTGGAAGTATTGTTGTTTCTAGTTATTAACTTATATTTGAAATGCAACTGAGTGAATCTTTTATATGAACGAAGTTGTTGCGTTGTTATATTGAACGAAGATCAGTGCTGTAGATAAACAACGCACGGTA
Organism: Thumatha senex; assembly: GCA_948477245.1. Classification (NCBI taxonomy): domain Eukaryota; kingdom Metazoa; phylum Arthropoda; class Insecta; order Lepidoptera; family Erebidae; genus Thumatha; species Thumatha senex. The sequence continues at coordinate 15,949,147 of OX419735.1, forward strand.
AACAACAGATAGTGAAGTGAATGTACTATTTAATCAGTTAAGTGTGGTACAATAATAACAATGGTTGTGTCAGTGACTACAAAATTGTTATCTTTCTGTAAAACTGGTTTAAATATAAGATCACTTTCGACAACATGTTCCATAAACAATAAAGTAACATTTAATTGGGAGGATCCACTGAATTTAGAAGGACAACTACATGACGACGAAAAAGCGATTCGGGACTCATTCAGAGCTTATTGTAACGAGAAACTATTGCCAAGAGTAATCGAAGCGAACAGAAATGAAATCTTTGATAAAGTAATTTACAAGGAGCTCGGTGAAATGGGAGCACTCGGATGTACGATTAAAGGATATGGCTGTGCGGGTGTTGGCTACGTCACATACGGATTGATGACAAGAGAACTAGATGCCGTTGATTCAGCATTTAGATCGGCAATGAGTGTCCAAAGCAGTTTGGCTATGGGTGCTATATACAATTTTGGTAGTGAGGAACAAAAACAAAAATATCTACCAAAAATGGCTAAAGGAGATTTAATAGGGTGTTTTGGTTTGACGGAACCTAATTACGGAAGTGACGCTGGTGGCTTAGTTACAAAGGCCAGGTATGATTCCACAAACAAAACATATATTTTGACAGGATCAAAAACGTGGATTACAAACTCACCCATCGCAGATGTACTGATCATATGGGCTAAGAACGACGAAGGTAAAGTACAAGGTTTTATTGTTGAACGGTCTCAAGTTAAAAAAGGGCTCGATACACCCAAAATTCAGGGAAAATTTTCTCTGCGAGCGTCGGCTACTGGTATGATATTGCTAGACGAAGTAGTAATACCCGAGGACAATTTATTGCCTAACGTAGTGGGCATGAAGGGGCCGTTCGGATGTCTCAATAACGCAAGATACGGGATCGCTTGGGGCGCTCTCGGTGCCGCTGAAACATGTTTGCGAATTGCCCGACAGTACACATTAGATAGGAAACAATTCGGGCGACCACTTGCTTCCAACCAGCTTGTGCAGAAGAAACTAGCTGACATGTTGACTGAGATATGTATTGGATATCAAGCTTGTTTGAGAGTTGGGCGTCTAAAGGATGAGGATAAGGTGTCCCCCGAAATGATTTCTATACTTAAACGAAATAACTGTGGTAAAGCATTAGAAATTGCAAGAAAAGCAAGAGACATGCTTGGCGGTAATGGTGTCTCAGATGAATATCATATTATCAGACATGTAATGAATTTAGAAGCCGTCAACACTTATGAAGGGACTCATGATATCCACGCGCTAGTAATAGGTAAAGCTATTACAGGAATATCTGCATTTTAGTAAATGATATTCTTTATTTCCATATAGTTATAAACATTGTTGTTTTTAAAATAAAAATGTATTATAACCTTTTGTTATTTTATTTAGCTTTATAGTAAAGAATATTGTGGAACCTTATTTTTATACAGCGTCATCTAGCCCAAAGTAAGCTTGTGATATGAGATCTAGACAACTGATAAACATGCTTATGTTTTAGATTTCTAAATACATACATTGGAAACACCCAAACTCTGAAACAAACAATATGCGGACCAAACAAATATTTGTTTCGGCCCGTGAATTAAACCCGGAAAATTGGAACAAATCGGGAAAGGAGGATACAATGCTTTAGCATAAGAACTGCTGTAGGAAACAGCATGGGCCATAACATTATACCACACGAGTGTGGTATAGATGATAACATCTGCAATTGTCCACCAATAGAACGTGTACACAACACCATAAAATACCTTTGAGTTATAATAGACAACAACATAAACTTTAAAGAACACCTTAAATATATGTGTACCAGGGTACGTAAGCTTATCTAAAAACTTGGGCACATAACTGAACCCCCGGTCATGAAACAAATATATTATACACTGTGTAAATCGCTCTTGACATATTGTATTACTTCATGGGGTGGTATATATAAAACAACTATGAAATCCGTTGAGATTGCCCAGAGAGCTATCTTAAAGACTTGCATCATAAAGCCAAGGCTCTATCCCACTGTGACACTATACCGGAACTGTGAAGTTCTATCAGTGAGTCAGCTGTATATTCTAAATATAATTCTTCAACTACATGGCAAATTAAAATTTGATCCTTAAATGCTTAACAAGCGCCGGAGACATGCTGTTTGTGAAAAATCAGTGGGTTGTAAAACCAAATTTAGTACACAATTTTCTGACTATGCAGGGCCCTTGCTGTATAATAAGGTTAATAAACACCTAAATATATATCCAATAACTAGGAAAAAATGCAAAAGTGAACTGCAAAAACTGACTTACGATGAGACAGAACAACTTCTATACGTCCCCAAATAGAGAGGACATAAATAAATAACTGACACACATACAAACATACACACACACACACATGCGTATACATACGCACACATCTTTCTAGTACACGGTGTTGGGTTTTTATATTATTATCATAGATTGTATAGGCATCATATAATGTTATTATTATTATAGTGGGCTAATATTATTAAGTTTCACATAGAGGGATGGGCGCTGATAGTCGAAATACAGGCATTGCCTAGTTCGACTACAGAGGCTTATTTGATTTACATAAAGAAAAACACAATGTAGCCTTATTATGTAACTATAAAATTGTACTGTGTATTCATGAAATAAATAAATATTTAAAAAAAAAAAACAATGTGAATTAAACATTCTATAATATAATGATTGCTGAGCCTCGTGCCCATTGCCGTGTTGAAATGGACAGGCGCAGGCTGTGACGACCTGCTGTTGAAATTTTTTAAGCCGCCAATAAGGCCTTCAACTTGGCTTAACGACTGCCATTTTATTGGCAACCGGGACCAACGGCTTAACGTGCCTGCCGAAGCACGGAACTGGGGTGGGTCTAAAGGGCCGAAAAAATTTAATAAAATAAAATAAAATGTGTCTATTTTCAATGTAAAATTTAAAAGAAATTTTGAACCCGTTGCCTTTTTAGTGAGGTGGTAACAAAAAGGCAGGTAGGTTTAGGTCTTATTTGCTAGACACTAATTAGCACGACCAATTAAAGTCCTGGTAGTCTCGGACTGGTATTTAAAATAAATATCTTTAATTTCATGTCTTAACAGAAAATCACCGTACCAAAAGATTACACAAGTTTTTTGTAACATATGTCACTCTAAAATATTCCGTTCTGTTAGTAAATAAAATACTTTAAATATAAAAAAACAGCTTTGGAGGCGCCGGGTATCGATCCCGGTACCTCTCGCATGCTAAGCGAGCGCTCTACCATCTGAGCTACGCCCCCGGTGAACATTTAGTTGAAATAAAGCATTTGTACACTTGTTTACTTCTGAATACAAGGTCAGTTATGTTTAGAAAGTATATACATGTGCCACCATTTTATGATTATACGAGTAATAACATATTATTTGATTCATTATTTATCACGTTTTATAAGAGATTTCTCTGCTTCTGAACGGTTGAGTTGATCCGGACGTACGGTATGAATATGTCAGCGAAATGAAACATATTCGAGGAAGGGATATTATTTATTCGACGCTCTGTGGGCAGCGTATTATTAAATACACTAAACTAATATAAGTCTGTTATTATGTACTAACAAATACAAAATTAAATTTGATGACATGACATGACGACTACTAACATTTTTCTAGGACAGTAGAGTCGCTAGATTACTCTACAAGAAATTGAAAAGTCGAATACTGGCCGTGAACATGCCATTTAGGTACAATTGCACATTTTTTTTTATATCTCTAAGGTAGGAACAAGTAGACCGCCCATGTGTTTAAATTTGGTCACCATAGGATATGAACGCTTTCTAATTCATTTTCATTTAAGTATTAAAAATTGAAACAAAAATATTAAATATTGGTATATAGTCTATAAAAGTGAAGTAAAAGCATCGTATGTGTCCAAGACAATAAAATTTACGTCATTTGTGTCCAAAACAATAAAGTTTACGTCACCAAATAAAATATAATAACCTAATTATTATATTTTATTTGGAACCTAAGTAATATTGAATTGGCATAATACCATGTAGTACTGTTACTTATTCTGTAATAATACATAATATTCTAAAATAAAGACTATTGTTATGGTTTATATTATTAAACGTTATTATTGTTATTACAATCTTCAATCAATACTAGATAATATTATAAAGCTGAAGAGTTTGTTTGTTTGAAACAATCTCAGGAACCACAGCGTCCAATCAATTGAAAAAAAAAAAGAACTGTGTTCAATAGCCCTTTTATTGTTGTAAGCTAAATACCATCACGAGTATATAATAATACCTAGGAGAGTGAAACAGTAATCATAAATATCAATAAATCGGGTAAATTCTCTCACATTATTGTAAAATTTATAAACGACGGGTTTTTACGGGATTGAATCGGTGCGACGGGAGTTCGAAGGTTGTCAGGGGCGATAGCTGTGGGGGTTAGCTAGTTTTAATAAATAGTTATGTGTTGTTTGCATCTATCTTATTGGTCCATATGTGTAAGAATCTGAATAAGCATTGTCTGTAAAGTGAATAGAGAGGGAGTTATATCCCTTGCAAAGTCAAATTCTATCTGTGAATGTGTATAATTTCAGTAAAATCTTTATAGATATTTCAGCAAAATAATATGTGATTAACAAACAAAAATACTTATCTCTTATCATGACACTTTTAATAAGATCACAGTAAATAAGTTATATTGCCGTATGATAATAGCGTTGGAATTCTATCAACAAACGAAAAATTGATAACGAAATGTTTATCCTGGTCTTGTAAAGTAATAATATTAAACTCATGGGTTTGGTTATAATTAATTTATAATAGTTCATCACACCTTATCCCCGAAGGGGTGGCAGAGGCATATTATGTGGTCATTTTTCACCATGTGTTTTCTCGTCCCACGTAATAGGTGGTGAGTCCATTGCTATAATTAAATAGACAGACGCAGGTTGTGGCCACCTGCTGTTGAAATTTTTCGAGCCTCCCCTAAGGCCTTTAACTTGAATTAACGACTGCCATGTTACTGGCCTATTCAGGGTTGTAAGCGGCCACAACAAGATATCCAAGCGACCATACCTCCTGGTGGTGCACCTTTACTAGATTTTACTTTGACTAGGCAACGACGCAAGTTCATACAAAATTGGGAGGTCAGATGGCAGTCACTTCCGACAATGCCAAACATAATCGTTTAGCTAAACGATATCTACTCCTGACTGTCAAATAGACATGGACCCTTGGCTTTATATCCAACAAAGGTTTGGAGGCAACAGATAATACACGAATTTAAAAAAAAGTTTCCGTCACCACTTATAGTTAAAATGTCTACAACTAATGTTTCATAAATAATAAATAGATTCAAGAAAGATCAGGATACCATAATGAAGTAATAGTGCTACTACTAAACAGACTTAAGTTTTCTAAGCTATACAAAAATATTGTACAATTGAATCACAGGACAAGTAAGACAATAGTCTCAGTATTAAACTAAATCACTGTAATAATAATCGGATTTAGAACTGCACTTCTTGAAACACATTAAAACTTTACTATAGCATTTGTACAGCCATTTTGAAAGTCCTACAAAACTTCCATTGCAGCTTAAAAACGGTAGAAATGCTCTTGAGAAATAAAATTTAGTGGCCGCTTCCTTCACTGAGGATTTAGCGATGAGCCGCATCGTAATATTATTCCTCCTCAGAATATATTTATTTTAATAAGACGATCTGAGAATCGGAAGGGAAACAATCCAACGTAAGATTAGTGTGTAGCTTCTGCTATTCTAAGGGATTATGCTTAATGAAGTTATGCTTGATTTTGATATGAAAACAGGATTATTTTAATAACATCTTGCTATCGTATCTCAAATGATTTCCCAGGCAATAACTATGTAGGAATTTTACTGGTTTATGTTTAGTTACACACCAGAGCTTACAATAATTAGGATCAAATTGTTATTATGTGATTGTTAGATAGAGTACATTTTCTACAATATTTTATGATAGGTTTATTGCCCAATATTTTTAAGCACAAACTTACTATAAAAATCTTAGGACAATAAGAGATAGATAGATGTTATTAAAATTAACAAGCGTTAAGTTTCAATATCAATTGACAATTCTTAATTTCAGATATTTTAGCTTTCATGGAATAGATACGCCCAAAGGCAATCAACATGTACACAAGAACATTTCTAATTTGGATTTCGTATTTTGAACTTGTTTAATTTTGAGCACTTTGACAAATAGGCTAACTAACATTAACTCAAGAGTAACTTTACTGAACTCCTAATAACCGCTAACTCAGAGTCTAATACACTCGTAAAGTACTATTCAACTTCAATTGGAAACTTGTAAACGAAAACACGTACATAAACTAAAAGAAAAACGCCCAAGTTCTTTTACCGACACAGTAAATGCTAATTATTTAGAGATGCTATCCAAGCAGACAGAAGCGCTCGTGGCCCCGCGGTCTCAGTGTTCTGTAAACGATCACTGAGTTACGCAACTTTCACTATGGCTGGTCCTCGGATGGGTGACCACTTTGTGGCATTTACATTTGCGAGCGTTTCCGTGCTTCGGAAGGCACGTTAAGCCGTTGGTCCCGGTTGCCAGTAAAATGGCAGTCGTTAAGCCTGGTTGAATGCCTTATGGGCGGCATGAAAAATTTCAACAGCAGGTAGCCACAACCTGCGTCTGTCTATTTCAACATGGCAATGGGCTCACCACCTATTACGTGGGACAGGTAAATCCACACGGTGAAAAGTGGGCATATAATATGCCTCTGCCACCCCTTCGGGGATAAGGCGTGATGGATATTTATTTATTTGCTATCCAAACAATAATCCCTACTAATATTATAAATGCGAAAGTAACTCTGTCTGTCTGTCTGTTACGCTTTCACGCCTAAACCACTGAACCAATTGGGCTGAAAATTGGTGGGGAGGTAGCTTAGAGTCAGGAGACGGACATAGGCTTCTTTTTATCCCGGGAACAAGTTCCTGTGGGAAACGGGAACGGGAAAACGTCTCTACGCGGGCGAAGCCGCGGGCGTTAACTAGTTCATATATAAAGGCAGTAAACACATAGTAGTAAGAATTTCTCTCTCCCTGTATCTGTGTAGTCCTAGTAGTATCCATGTAGGATATCAATGTGCGCAAAATAGGGACATTATATATATTGAAGTGGTATAGTTCCAGTTCCAGAACGATTTCCATCTATTATGAGCGTGGGCCTTAGATCGCTCCAAGACCATCGATCTTTTTAATCGTGAAGCAATCTGATCGTAATCTCAATACCATAGATTACAATACGAACTACGTAAACTCAAATAAATATATTTGTTGTGAATATCCATAGTATTCTTACAACCAAGAACAAAGACACAGTAAGCAACGAAATAGCAGACGATAGCGGTGAAAACGAGGAGTTTATCATACTACGCTACGAAAAACATCAGTGTTTATGTATATAATGATCACAATAGTTATTTTTGTTATGTTAATACAAGGTTGGTTTATCCACTGCATGGGAATCGTCTGTAATTTGGAGACGAAGGGGAAATAGTGACGTTATTATCTGTGATATAAGCCACATTTATTGGACTATTACTAAGGCAAGATACTTGGAAGAATTACATTACTTTTTATTAGTAATTTACAGAGCTGAGGCGTAAGATGCCGAACAGCTTTTCAAGTGGTGAACGATAGGTAGGTACTTCGACGATTTCTATCCTTGTTTAAACACACTGGCATCATAGAGTCGATTCATTAGTCTATTTCCCTTTCATCTAAGTATGTTACTATCTTTCTCATATTTCAATGTTGTTTTCTTTACTTATACTTATTAGGTTCATATATATGATTATTTTACCGAACACCGCATTTATTGCCAACATACTCATTCGTAAAAAAAAAATATATACCAAAACATTTTATTTAGGTACCGCACTTAGTAAACCTCAATTTCTTGTTACATTTAATGATATTTTTGGTTTTACTCCCACAAATATATTGTTATGTTTGTAAAAACTAAAATCCATTAAATTTCTCCGTTCACTTATCTTGTTTTATTGTTTGTTAGCGATAACTCTCTAACGGCGTTTCATCTAAATTATCTGGCAATTACAAGATAATGGCAGAAAAATACAGAAACATTACGCCGCAAGACCTACTTAAAGCTGATATTTTATCCATTCTAAGTTCATTAGTAGTACTAGCGCCTAATATGTGCACTATTTAAACTACCTGGTAGGGATGGGAACTTTCACGCGGTACATCCTGGGAACGAAAGAGGCAATACCTCTTTCCACCACGGGGCAGCATTGCTGCTTACAGCCAATACCCAACCAAGGCATTTCATTATGAGCGCCCATGGCAGGAAGCGCGTCTCATAGCGTACCTCACCCCCGTCTCGTCAAATGGTAGTGTGGCGGTTTCAATCTTACCCATTCTTGTATCGGTGGCGCCTTCTAGCGCTCGCTCACTCAATACACATTCTACTTCGAAGGAACCCTTAAGAACGAAACCATTAGAGCATACATTGCTCCTACTTAAGCTTGGAGTCTCATCTTATTGCCATTCCGACTCTGCCAAGAGCTGGCGTAGAGGAGTTGAGGAAGAGGCGAGACAATACATTGTGGTGGTACATTTCATAAATAAATAAATAAATATACTTCGATTCCCGTGACGGAAAAAATATTTGTGTGATCCACAAATATTTGTTCCGGAGTTAGGGTGTTTCCTATGCATATATTTAGAAATATTTAAGTAAGTATGTTTATCAGTCGTCTAGTTCACATAACACAAGCTTATATTAGCTTACTTTTGACTAGACGGCACTGTGTAAAAAAAATGTCCCACAGTATTAAAAAAAAAAATTACGGGAAATCTAAATGTATGCAGTTTGATAAGAATCAATTATGCAGAAGTATTTTTAATTAAGTAACTAAAACTACATAAATATAATTTAGTTACGGTTACGAGTTTCACAATAATATAAGCTGGTGAACGAAATCCTCTGCCTTTGTACCACTCATATTTACCTTACTGTACCACGCTGGACAGATCCATTGATATATGGATTTTTTTTTAATTTTCCCTCTCTGTGCTATGCAGCTGTTAGTCAGTAAGTGCATCACTTGTCAGGTTTATTTGAGGTTGGACCCCATTACATCCATATTATTGTGTTGATGTAGTCCATGCGTTTTGATGAAACCTTAGTCGCTATTCTGCATTCACCCCGTATGACCATAAGGGGTGAATGAGGAATAGCTAGTAAGTTTTTCTTACGAAAAAAGTCAATTGTATCAAGTCAATAAACGGAAAGAGCTCACAATTAGTAAACGGACTCGATTTTGCTCGTTGTTTTCAAATATTTATTTTAATAATCTTCAAGATGGCTAGAAGGACCGAAAGCTGCATAATTTATTTAAATATGGCGCCTGACAAAATGTTTATAGTGACTTTGCAACGGACTAATATAATAATATTGCAATACGACAATGAACTACATTAATTTAAAAGAATTGGATTAACGAGTTTTGTTAGCGTTATATACAAACTAAATGCTTGTACACACGTGTCAATTTCGGGATAGCTCGACTAGTTTCGGAATTTATTGAGGCCGTTCTTCAAGAGAATCTAGAAGAGATCGAAGTGCGTTTGCTGTGATTTTTCAGGTAGTACGTCAGTCATGTAGGACTTCAATCTTTGTGATCTAGGTCGGGGATCTTTACACCCTGTAAATTTCTCTTAATCTTACTTGAGTGAGTACACAATTATCGTTTAAATGTAAATAACCGTTACCGTGTGGTCGATATTGAAGTCAAACTCCAAAAGGAATAATTGAGTAAGTCTATTGTTCAACCACTATCCACACTACCTCAAGCTCTTTGGACGTATCCGTAGAGTCCGCTCCTCCTATAGATGTAAATGAGGATGAAAATTCAAAAGAGCACTTAGTTTTAAACCGGAATCGGGCCACTTCAAGTATTAATTGCTTTTCGTGGCTCATTGTGATTCAGATCTGTGAGAGTGAGATGCAAATTACTCTGAACTTTACAACTTTTGTAACGGAAATGTGAAAACTTTCATGGAAAAACAACGTTTGTGGCATAAAAAAATTCCAACTACAGTTTACTGAAACGGTTTTTCGTTTCGGCCAAATTGTGAAACATGTTATGTATTTAAATTGGTTTTCCACCTAGCAAATTAATATCCCTTGTGGCGTTTTTGTATAATCAGAGGTTTTAAATATACCTGTTGATATAGGTTCGAGTACTTCCTTACCAAACCAAAGGTTGAGTTCAGTTCCCAATATGGTCTTACTCTCACAGTTGAGTATTAATTCTATCGCTGAATGAAGAATATAATCTAACACTTAAAAATTTTCTTTCCAAATACAAAGAACGAAATATAATATCAAAATGAAATGAATGAAAGCTCATGAAAAATTTCTCCAATTAAGCAAAACAAGATATTGGATTAACTTTATGGAACACATTGAACAAGGAATTAATTAGTAAATACAATTTGTGATTGTGAGTGCAAAATTTGGTTTTGCGTTGTCGGCGAATATGTACGTGCAGTGAAAACGTAAATAAATAATTTATTGTCGCCAATATTTTACCGATACCCTCGTTAGCTTTGTTCAAGCTTATATGCATGTGTAAGACTTAATGATGTGTGTTCAAAAAAAAAGTACAATAAGTACAGGTTTTCAAACTCAATACCTGAGTATCAAATGGTTTTTGAGGCAGTTATATTGCATATCTTTTTTGTTACCGTGTTGTTCCGGAAGAATCAGCTTATTTTAAATTATAGGTAGAATAATAATAATAATAATTCATTATTGACCACATATCGGATGCATCGCCCACGTTCGTCTGTAATAAGGTTGTAAACATATGAGGCGCCGTGAGCCGAAACACAGGTTTTTTTACCTAGGTTCTCAAAGGAAGCTATTGCATGCTTATTTCGAGTTATCTATTCTAGTTTTATATTTAGCAATTTTTATACCACTTTTTTGAGAAATAAACTATATTATTATTATTATGTCTCTTCTTTTTACACAATATAAGAATATTATATATTTATAATAAATATTATTATTATTTCAAGGAAGTGTGGAGGTCGTGGCTTTTTAAACGCCAAAATTTTGCATAACCTTGAGATATGCAACCTCCTAGAATATTTTCTTCATACTAACGTGGGTGTACATAGGGATGTGGTAGCAGTAGATAACAGACTGACCCCACTTGCTCTTGCCAAAAAGATCTGGCGCAAACCAGTAATACTATGTATGCCTTATGGGCCCGATGTAGATTTATTAGCATCTATCTCCTCGTTACGTTTCGGTGATCTATGTGTGCAATTACAGATGAAGTTGTTATGACAAACGACTATCGGACGAAGTGATGGTACAGTTGACATGTCGTGCACGCCACCTACCTGGCGAATCTCTTAGACATATAATTTCTGTTTGTTCTTGTCTTGCCAACGGCGAGTATTTACATAGGCACAACCAAGTGGCCAGGATTGTCCATCAGCAACTTGCGCTAAAATATAATCTTGTCGATTCAGAGGTACCGTATTATATTAGGTAGAAAATGGTCGCGTCACGTTCTACTGGGACTAATCTATTATCACTGATAGGACTATTGTAGTCAATAAGCCTGATATAGTGCTAAAAGATCGGTCAAAGCGCCTCGCATTAATTGTTGATATAACCATACCATATGACGAGAATCTCGTAAAAGCAGAAAGGACAAACAAATAAAATATCAAAGTACTTGGATACCCAGACGTGTATGTATGAAATGATTAATGAATCTGCAAGAAGCGAAAGAAGTTTGCATGACTAATCCGTCAGAGACATAGCCTGAAGATATTTTAGTTAAGTTTTAACATTCTATTTATTATAAATCCGAAAGTGGTTTGGTTTTTTGTTTAGCTTTGAAGATTGACAGAAGTGGACGATATGTACGAAAATTTGTAAAATGATGAAGCACATTTTAGGTAAGTTATAAGAAATGGTACATTATCTTTTTAATTTTAAGCTTATTGTAATACAACTCTAAGAATCATTATCTAAAGGTAAAAAAATATCGAATAACCATTGATATTGTATACCCAAGGTAAAAAGCAATATTTTTGAAGACCTTAACCGATTTCAATAACATTTACGTTGCAAATTACGATTAATCCAGATTCTAATCATTGTTTGAGCTTGTTACATTTAGCGGCGATTGCCCATTTTAAGAAAACAGCATCCAGTTTGGCTCCATTTAGTACACAACAAGATTGCTTGTTTAATTTTAGCAATTACCATATTTTGTAAGTTAACATCTGTTGGTTTACCCCTTTTATGGAGTATAACTATGACTTTTGGTGGTTTTCCTTTAACCCTTACACTTTAAACCCATGAAGGTATGTACAAAATGAACTAGCTATCTTCGCGCTATATAACTGACGGGGTAGCCAGAGAGGACAGATCACCAGGCTTCGCGATCCATGCATATATCTTTCGCTTCTTGCAGATTCATAAATCGCTTCATACTTGCGCGTCTGGTATCCGAGTACTTTTGACTTTTCAGTTTTTGAGTAGTCTAAATGTGTAAGTCTCGACTTACCCTGACTTCTTCTACCTTTATATACAAAATATATGCATGTAAAGGGCCCCACCAAAAATTTCGGGGCCCAAGCGACCTCAACCGCTTGCGTTGCACCCGCCGACTAACGGATGAGTTTTCAACGCAGGTTATGAGGTTGGGAGGTCAGACAGCATTCGCTTCCAACAATGTCGAAAATCAATAGCCCAATATAGATTTCTGCTCCTAGCAGCCAAACAAAAGTGGACCTCGGGCTCCAAATCCAAGTATAGTTTTAAGCAACTGGAAATACACATAGTTGAAGAAGAAGACTTGTACAAAATACATACCTATGAACGTTAATATCAATGACAAAGTACATTCAATGACGTATTATAATGCACGCATTATTATTCTTCATGCTACCCTACCCTAATAATTGTGCTAAATATTTCTATCGTTAACCCTATTATGCTAAATTAGTTCCATTAAGACTAAGCATGAGTACCACGCTCCATTAATTGCCAGTAGTGTTAACCCACAAACCATAAAGTTGTTATGCTTAATCGGGAATTGTATAATTAATGGATGAGCGTTTGCTTCTTTCTTATTATTCCATTATTTAAAAACAGTATGGTACTTAACGACTGTGATATTAATGTGTAAGTGCCGGTCTAAAAAGAATCTGCTGATTTTGAATATATGATGTTTAGAGTTAGCGCTGCTCCGTGATTGGTTAATATTACATCAAAATCATCTTATGGAAATTATAAATGTGGATTAAAAACTTGTTAGTGTTCCATATTTTTTTTTAACTGTGTTGTGAAAAGAATGGATGCATGAACGAATGTGTATAATATATCCTGAAGTAAAGTGGAAAACGTTTTCAGTCTCGAGCGGGATTCTAACCAGCGTCTTTTGATTTTAAATCCGTATTTTCCCATGTCTATAAAACAAGTAAGTGAGAGCATAGCTTCGACATAGGTTAAAATATCAATCTCTGTGTGTATGTCTCGACTACGTGCTGCCAAAGTAATTTCTTTTTTAAAGGTGTGCTTCGTTTCAGGTTGAGAATAAAGATTCTTCTAAAAGTTTGTAATTACCTTACTTATTGGTATGTGGTAATGGATACTTATTCGCTAACCACTCTAATGTAGCTCTTACATTTCTAATATTCACAAAATAACGCTTCAATTAAGTCGAAAAGTTGGCGATTTAAAGTCATTTATTTTTACGTAATTCAAAAATTGCCACTAATAATTTTGAATTTTTACATCCAATTTTAACATTTAACACCCAATCATAAGAATGACTTGAAAAAATTTGCATATAATTTCAAATTTGAAAGAAATATTTTTTTCCTTACATTTTTTCACCCAGCCCTTCCCAAAAGAAAAAGTTTCGTCAATGTCGAAATCTGACTCTGTTCCCAATATGTATGGAAAATAAATGGTCTCCTAGAGGTTTTTGATCGCTATATAAAATAGGATCTTTTTGGTGACTAACTTTTATCCAAAATCTTTGAATTTATTATATTTACAACTTACAGCTACTATACAGTTTACACATATTAAAAAAAGCAAGGTAAGGAATATTTACATAGGTATATAAAAAATATAATTTAGGCATCCAAAACTCTTCCACATCGCTGTCAGCCACAACCATGCCCAGAATAGTATTTTTTTTTTATTTGTGTAAATATTCCTTACCTTCTTTTTTAAATATATAATACATAAGTACACATATATACTAAGTACATAAATATTCAAAATATACCATAACTACTTGGTGTATTTCCAGTTACTTCCAAACCCTACTTGGATAAAGAGAAGAAGAGAATTATTTGAAGACATACTACAGGGTATTTCATTAAGCGTATAAGACATCTTTAAATTTAAATAAAACAAAGTGTGTTCGAGATATTATCGAAATTATTTATTTATTTGAAAGATGTAGTGATGCTATTATGTGTAGAATTTGACATCATTCAAATGTCCGCCACGGCTTCTCTGGCTCCGCATGCGAGATATCCAATTTTCCATGACTTTTGCGCATAAATCAGGCTGAATTTGACCTATGGCATAGGTTATGTTGGCTTTGAGGGCCGCTGTGGTTTATGGTTTATTCACATAGACCTGCAACTTAAGAAAACCCCACAAGAAAAAGCCTAGCGGGGTTAGTCAGCACGATCTCGGTGGTCAGTTCACATCAGCTCCACGTGAGATGACCATGCCCTCAAATCTCTCATGCAGAATATTCAATGTGGCATGAGCTGTGTGGCACGTAGCGCCGTTTTGTTGAAACCACATGTGGTTGGTGTTCAGATGATAAAGTTCATGCCAAAAAAAGTTGGTAATCATCGACCTATAGCGCTCGCCGCGGACAGTGATGGCCTGGCCAACGTTGTTCTCAAAGAAATATGGCCCGATGACGCCGCCAGCCCAAAACCCACACCAAACTGTCACTTTTTCGGGATGCATTGGACGCTATTGGATCTCATTTAGATTGTTATCGTCCCAAATTCGACAATTTTGTTTGTTTACGTCCAGAAATGGGCCTCATCGCTGAAGATAATTTTTGTGTGAAAATTACGGTCATTTGCTAACTGCTCCAGTGCCCATTCAGCGAACACACGTCGTTGTCTTTGGTCGTTTACCTTCAATTCCTGGGTGAGTTGAATTTTATACGGGTGCAGGCCCAAGTCACGACGCAAAATTCGTCAAGATGTGGTCTGTGAAAGGCCGAGTTCTTGTGAGCGACGCGAAATCGACTACCTCGGATTCTCCTGCACACTCTCACGGACAGCGGCGATGTTTTCGGCAGACCTTGCGTTTCGTTGACGTACGGGTATTGGTCGATCATTTACCGAACCAGTGGACTCAAATTTATCCACCACACGACGAATAGTCCTCTCGGTAGGACGATTATGGCGACCGTAAAATGGGTGAAGCGCGTGGTGCGTTGCCCGAACGAACACTCATTTTGATAAAACAATTTTATCATTTGCACGTGTTGTTGAATGCTGTTGCTATCCATGATGATTTGGCAAAACAGAATGAATAAATGACAACCAATTTGACAGATGTAGCTTCAACAAGATGGCCGCTACCATCTGCCAAAATTCAGATGTGCCTATTGGAAGACCCTTTAGTTAATGTTATCGAAAATAATAGTAACGCCGCGGGCTGCGTGTCATTTACTTGACAGTACATCGTTAGTCGAAGAGTTTCCTTTCGTCTCAAGGGTTGACAACAGCGCTTGTTATTTTCGCTTTTGTTGCTGACCCCGGCCGGTGGTAACTTTTGTCTTATTCATTGATTGTAGTCACGCTTTGTATTCACGTTGCAAAGCTAAAAAATAAACGCCAAGGGTCAAACAAACTAGGTACCAACTACTGAATAACGGACGAACAGAATAGAACTATACTTTTTTACACATCAATAAGTATTTTTACACGTACAATGGGCTCACCACCTATTACGTGGTAAAGGAATGCACACGTTGAAATGTGAACGTATAAAATATGCCTCTACTACCCCTTCGTGGGTAAAAGCATGTTAATATATCAATATTTACACGTAGGTATATAGAATACAAGATTTGAAGTGTACAATGAGCGGCCTTAACGCTAAATATAATTTCTGGCCCTGCTGACTCAGGGTTCTGTAAATGAACACATTGCTAAACGCAACTTTCGCGATAGCTGGTCACAGATAGGTGACCACTTTGTGGCATTTCCATTTGTAAGCACTTCCGTGCTTTGGAAGGCATGTTAAGCCGTTGGTTCCGGTCGCCAGTAACATGGCAGTCATTAAGTCAAGTTGAATGCCAGTAGGCGGATAGAAAAATTTCAGAAGCAGGTAGCCACAACCTCTAGCGTCTGTCTAATTCAACACAACAATGGGCTCACCACCTATTTACGTGGGACAGGAATTCACATGGTAAAACTTGGGCGTATAATATGCCTCTGCTACCCCGTTACAGATAAGGCGTGATTGATACACAATGCACAACATTTAAATGTAGATAAATATCAGAATGTAATATTTTAATAGGTTGACGATACCTTTAGAAGAAATCGTGGCAATGAAAAAATAAATTTAAATCAAAACAATGGACCACAGAGTAATTAGTGTAATAGAGAGTAACACAGTGTAATAGTTTAGTAATTAGTGGAATCGGAATAGTATAGATATGTGCATATGTATATTATACATATATACGAGTATATATAGAGCAAGGCGTCTTTAGTTCGGATTTTGGGAGCGCGTAAGTGAAATTGATTTATTGCTCTGTACCATCGACAAACCTAGTCGCGTCGGACAGTATGATCAATCGCTCTCACATGTGAGTGTTAAGGCAAAATTGGAAGAAGCCCACGTTCAGCACTGGACTACAAGAAGCTGATTTGTCTGAGGGTCATAAAAATCCATCTGT
Organism: Thumatha senex; assembly: GCA_948477245.1. Classification (NCBI taxonomy): domain Eukaryota; kingdom Metazoa; phylum Arthropoda; class Insecta; order Lepidoptera; family Erebidae; genus Thumatha; species Thumatha senex. Next base: position 15,966,193 of record OX419735.1, read on the forward strand.
ACCTACACAGATTTTCAAAGTTACAATTTTTTACCTACTCTTCCACTGTGCTCATTGTTAAGGCCGGTATCCGGTATCAAGTATCGGTGCAAAGGAGTTTGTACATCGATGCGAACTCTGCGATGCCAATTTGCGTGTCTGTCTGTGACAAAGAGTTATTTATCCATTTCTTCTGTCTCTGATTGAACTAATGAACAATACGCAAAATAAATTCTTAAATCCAAATGATAATTGTGTGATATATAAATTAAAATATTAGTGTATTTAGGAAGTAAGTTTAGCGCGGACGAAAGATGTGATTCGGATGTAGAACGGCGAGTAGCTGCCGGAAACAAAGTTGACGGTGCTTTGCCCATATAAATAAAGTGACAAAGCATCGTAAAAGAAGCATGACTCGCGATTCATAACACAGTGCTGAAGCCGCTTTTCGGTAGCAAAACCTGAGTATGTCAGAAGATGCATAAAAGTAAGTTGAATGCTGTAGAAATGCGATAACTTCAAAACTTGTAAGGCGTAACCGTGGCCGACCAAATACGCAATATGGCAGGTTTCACTGAAAGTGTTAGCGTTAAGCTGGAAAAGGGCGTGCTTCGTTGGACACGTCTAACAAATGGGTAAGGTGAGGAACGATTGACGAAGAATATGTATTGTGCGAAAGTAAAGAATAGAAGGAGCCAGGGTAGATCGAGTCTTACATATGAAGACCACGTGAGTAGATTGCCCAAAACTGAATAGATATAAGTATCCGGATACTCAGACGCGCATGTATGAAGCAATTAATTAATCTGCAGGAAGCGAAAGAAGCCCGGTGATCTGTCCTCTCTGACAACCGCATCAGGGATATAGCGTGAAGATAGTTAGTTATATATATTTGTAAGTTAATACGTGAGGAATAATGAAAACCAAATATTACCTAGTTAGGTCAAAAATATCACTATCAGACGTTTATTAAACGACACCTTAATAAAATCATAAACGGATGAACGATTGTTCTAGGCCAAGTTAAGTTTGTCTGGAAAAAATCATAAATAGCAGTAAGTCAGTGAAGGTTACAAGTTATTTGTCCTAGACAACCTTGCGATGGATTGTATGATTCAATAAGTGGCAATTGGTAGTGACAAGATAATAGGGCAAAAATCAATTTGTATAAAATTGAATTGTTGTTTGTTAGTCTCACTAAATTTGAGAACGGCTGGACCTGGATTTGGTTAATTTCTATCTTGAAAGTTTTGTGGAAGTTCAGGGTAGGTTGTAAGAAACATAAATAAATAGGATAATAATAAAAACGACAATTTAATACCTACAAATTGTTCACCTGTGAAACTTTGATGTTCGTATTGTGTCTTATGTTTTTTTGAAATTTATAAATACATTTATCGATGCTTTCAGAAATTTGTTTGTTTCATAGCTGTATTATCGACTATCGAGTTCGATCTCTATGGTCTGTTTTGTTTGGGATACAATACTCGCGCTACCGACCATGCAAAACCTATAAAGACAGCTTTAAAGAACCCTATACTAGATATGCGAAAAATCGAGCCAGAAATTATATTTAACTATCCAAGCAATAAAGAAAGCCCTAAGCCTATAAGACCCTGCATGCGAGCGCACCGGAAGCAAAGTGTTAGAATGAACACTCTGTTTGTAGCTAGCAGTGACATGATGGAAAGTAGTCGTGGGCACTGTGTAAAACAATACCTAAAAGCTGAAACTATTGTACAGGCGATATAACATGCATAACGAGGCAAAGTGTCTCCTGATGCGATAGCGGCCGTTCCTTTGTGCCGAATGAAAGGCCGAAGGTGGTATTCAGGTGCATCAGCTTATAGGTGACAGAAGTATTCCGCACTTTCGACTTATAGAGAAGCAGGGTTTGCGCCGCAGTAAAGTATTGTCGCGCTCTATTGAGCACACCTTGGTTTGTATTTAATGGCTACGGTTATTATACGTCATTCACCAGAGATTTCAACACCGAGGATCCCAATATTATTGAAGATGGAGAGATATGCGCCCTGGAATTAACTTTTATATAAATTTAAAAATTATTCATGTTAAGGCGTTAGGAAGTCCGCCGGGTCAGCTAGTATTTTAATACAAATATACACATTCTTATACCATTATTATTAGGGGAATAAGAGGCAATAGGAACGAGTCATTTTGACATTGAAAGAGATCTGTAATGGGATACATCCATTGCAGCATCAGTTTTAGAAAATAAATAAAACTTAGGGTAGGTCTGTCCGTGTGGCTCTCTGTCCTCTCTGACTACCCCGTTAGGGATAGAGCGTAAAGACAGTTAAACTTTTGTTTTCCCAGTTGATTACAAACCGTATCGGGATTCGGAGCCTGAGGCCTACTTTACGCGAGAAGCGCTCGTAGCCCCGCGGACTTAGTGTTTTGTAAACGATCACTGAGTTACGCAACTTTCACTACGGCTGGTCCTCGGATAGGTGACCACTTTGTGGCATTTACATTTGCGAGCGTTTCCGTGTTTCGGAAGGCACGTTAAGCCGCTGGTCCCAGTTGCCAGTAACATAGCAGTCCTTAAGTCAAGTTGAAGGCCTTTGTTGAAAAATTTCAACAGCAGGTAGCCACAACCTGCGTCTGTCTATTTTAACACGGCAATGGGCTCACCACCTATTACGTGGGACAGGAATAAACATGGTGAAAAGTGGGCATATAATATGCCTCTGCCACCCCTTCGGGATAAGGCGTGATAGGTCTACTTTTACTTCACTTCAGAAAGCAGTTTTCATTTAGCATTTTTTTTAACAGTCACGCCTCATACAGAGGCGTACTATACTATACCCCACATTTCATCGTAAGCATTTTTGTTCCACGTAACAGGTAGTGAGACAGTTGCCATTTTGGAATGAACAAGCGCTAGTTTTGGCGATATGCTGTTGAAATTATTTAAACTACTAATCAGGCTTTACTATCAACCGAGACTAACGACTGAACGTGCCTTGCGAAGCACGGGAAAGTTATAGAAACAGTTCCTTAATTCAGTAATCGTTTACAGAACACTGAGTTAGCAGGGCTACGAGCGCATTATTTAGCGTTTGGTTTTCGGCATTGTTGGGAGTGACTGCCGTCTGAACTCCCAACCCCGTAAGGTATACCACTAGCAGATGAGGTCGCTTGGGCCCCGGGGGATCTTGATAGGGACCCTTAATATTCAACAAAATTTACCATAAAGAAGAATTTACATACATACATATATATTGTCACGTTTTTATCCCCGAAGAGGTAAGCAGAGGCATACTATACGCCTAAGTTTCACCGTATGCATATTTGTCCCACGTAACAGGTGGCGAGCTTATTGCCGTGTTGAAATGGACAGGTGCAAGCTGTTGAATTTTTTCAGGCCTTCAACCAGGCTTAATGACTGCCATTATACTGGCAACCGTGACCAAAGGCTTCATAAGAATTTATTCAATCATTTAAAAATTTTTAAATATGCAGTGTTTTACAGGTTTTATTCTTCTTAATAACTAGCTTATAAAATGTAATCTAAACAGATAATATTGCATTGCATCATTTCATCGAACAAGATCGAAAGTTTTAAATAATTCGCCTTTATGGTAGCATCAGTTTTTGTAAAGCATCTATGAAAAATAAGGTAAAGAATATATACTTAATTTCCATTCTAAACCAAGTTGTCTTACATATATATACTAATCATAAAAAAAGAACATAATAATACAGTTATGCTTAATACTAAAATACATAGACCTCTTAAAATATTATTTACAATGTTTAGTTTTATAAAAACTGAAATTAATAAGTTTAACAAATTTTTATATCCATATTTTATATGGCCACTTCGGTACAGTAGGTAAAAGTTTCTGACATTAACGAAGCACTCACTTCGACTGACAGGTTACCACGACCAAAATCTTTAGCGTGAGCCGCAGACAGAAAACCAAAGAGCTCCCAGTTTGCGCCCCTACTTTTATATTTGAAATTACAAGTAGTACTTTGCGCCTCTCGTGCATCACCGGGTAAGAGCTTGTAAACGATTAGAGGATGGTCACTACAGGACGCATCCGGGAGGACACGCCATTTGGATATCGAGACGTCGCCGCGTGAAAGCGTCACGTCAATAGAAGACTCACCCATAGGGCCGCAAAAAGTAGGTGGTGCATTGGGACAATTGTGTATAGATAAATTCATTTCTGCAGTGAATTCTTCGACGGCACAGCGCCGGTCCCTATCCAGTACACGTAGTTTGCCATACCATAATGTAGAAGAGGCATTGACATCAGCGCCTATGATTATTCTTTGACCCGCAAGAGACTGCATGACGTGACGAAGATGGTGTAAGTGAGGATCGATATGATGTGAATATTGAAAGTAGCAGCTCACAACAAATACCCTATAGGCCGAGGAAGTAACCTCAGCAACAGCACAATGAGATGTCATGAGGTTGCTCAAAGGTGTTACAGTAAAATTTGTACTAGAAACATAAATCCCACCTCGTGCCTTGGCATGTAATTGTACCACTCTGTTACGCAGGTGGGCGCTCTGATATTGTTCCTGTAAGAGCACAATGTCTAATTTGTTCTCTATTACTAGGCGGTCCAGTTCCCCCTTGGCTGCCCTATCGTTGTGTAAATATAATTAGATTTTTCATGTTCCAAGATTTTTTTTTATTAAATGAAACAATTACAGGTAGTTTGTGCTCAGAATGAGCTGCTGCAGCCTATGCTTATAGGTATGACACTCCCGAGAGCCGCAACGGTGGTCATGGGGCTTTTTAAACCTTTTGCAGGTTATACAGATGGGTTTAAATTCAGGACTGTCTTTATGTGGACATGCCCGTGTATCATGTTCCTCGCCGCAATTAGCACAGCTGGGTGACTTGTTGGTACAAAATTTGTGAACATGACCGTATTTTTGACAGTTCATACAGCGCACTACCTCGAGGTCATCGATAAATCTACAAGTGGCCCAATCAATAAATAATTTATCCTTCGTGGCCACCAAATGATTCCGGATCTCCGGCTCCAGCTCCAAACCCAACCACGAACGACCGGTAGCTAAATGACGCCTACGAACTATTTTGGAATTCTAAATAAAGTCCTCTTCGCTAATTTTAATAAGGCTCTAATAAAGTCATGGTCTTCCATAGACCCAGAAACATCTTTAACTAGGATTCGCGGTTTACGACCCTTAGGTTTTTCTAAGTGCAAGCCCGCCGATTTGATTGCGTCCAATAACTCCAATTTCTTGAGTTGGCTTTCGCTCGCAACACGAAGTACTACACCCGATTTCGCGGTTTTTTTACCCCCTACAATTTAGAAGCCATCGTCACTGGGCTTGATAGCTTTCATAAGTGCCTGTTTAGTCGCGGACGCCGTTGTGAACCCGGTTGATCTACGACGCGGACGACGATCAGGCGCGGGGTAAGCCACCACACAGGGTCGGGATGGAAGAGCCTTCACTGCTGCTGGGGCGGGGGCCGATTTAGCTGGCAAACGTAACCTTAGTTTATCCGCATATGACATTTTTGGTTGCAGACATTTAAGTGCTTGCAGTTCTTTGGACATATTTGCCACCTTAGTTTCGTTGCATGACGATTTTAATGCCAGAATAGAAATAATGCCGGTCAAGCGCTGGTTTAAATCCATGATAGAAGTTTTATTACACAAAGTGATTCGCGATCCCTGATCGTTGATTATATTATTTATTGTAGCAATATAACTGTTTGCCTGCTCGACTAACGTGCAATATTCGCCTTGATTATGGTATTTCGACAAGTGACTTGATTGACCAATTTAACTGATTGTACCCGTTTGTTTACATCTTCGGGTGTTTGGAAAACCGGAGACATTTCACTAAAAAGTCGCTTTGCTGGTGGCGACCTTATAGTAGCACATACGCGTTTACCTCCCCCTCTATCGGGAGGTTCATCTCTCAAGGGCATTATTTTTTAACACTAATTATACAGCACAAATAAAATAGTGTCTAAATAAAGTGTAAACAATAAAATTATCGGTGCTACTAATTCACTGATACCAACACTTTAGAATGAAAATCAAAAAATCTTACCGATTGATAAATAGCAATATTTACGCGATTAACGACAATAAAACCAAGTTTCACTTACGTGTTACCGAAACACAATCACTAAAATATCACATAGACCAATTCACGGGCCGGGAATACAAAGTTAAACCAAAGAAAAATTATTAAAATTACGGAGCGATCGCACAGACGCGCTTGCTCAACAAGAGCGAGAGGGAAGGACAGACCATGCACCAGCTTATAGATGACAGCATTTTTACGCACTTGCAATTTATAGAGAAGCAGGGTTTGCACTTTAGTAAAGTATTGCCGAGCCCTATTGACCACACCGTGGCTTATATTCAATAGCAATGGTATTACACGTCATTCACAAGAGATTTCAACACTGAGGATCCTAATATTATTGAAGATGAGAGAGAGAGATGCGCCCTGGAATTTACTTTAATATAATTATAATTAATTTTAAGGCGTTACGAAGTCCGCTGGGCCAGCTAGTATTTCAATACAAATAATACACTTTCTTACACTGAGGGTGATACGACGTAATAGGAACAAGTCATATTGACATTGAAACAGATCTGTAATGGGATACATCCATTGCAGTGTGAGTTTTAGAAAGTAGATGATTCTGAGTGTTATTCATCGGTCACAACTCATGCTGAGGCATACTATACGCCCACATTTCACCGTATTTTTATATAATATTTAGTGGTGAGACCGTTGCCGTGTTGAAATAAACAAGCGCAGGTTGTGGTTGAAAATTTTTAAACTACCAACCATTCTTTACTATCAACCGAGACTAACGGCTGAACGTGCCATCCGAAACACGGTAACGGCATACTGAAAGTTACTTTACGTTACGTACGTTTAACAAATTTCTAGATCACTAATTTTTAAATTAGAAATATACCAGTTATCACAATCCCTTGATATGAATTAACCATACACAAATAATGATATACCAACCTATTATAATCACAAGAAAATATCGTAAATACCTTTAGTAGGTTATTATCATCTACCAAAATTTGTAATGCGGATAGAATTATGACTGTTAACAATATGATATTCTTACTAAAAAGACGTGTGATATGAGTGTATCTAAATATAAGTTTTCTCTTAAGAGTCATCAATATCATGTGAAATGCAAGTAAAAAATTTGTACATATAACAAAACATTTGAGAATAAAAACTGTTGTTAAAATTATACTAGTAAAAAATGATCCATTGTGGAACCACAAAAAAAATAATACTTGAAGAGAAAAGGCAGGTATAAGCCAAATTATTAAAGACATTGGAAATAAATTAGTTTGTTTTAGTATTGGAGCACCAAGCAACTTGAAGTATATTATCTTCGTATAGAAAGAAATCCAGCACAATGAAACCACTTCTGATAAAACATACGACAGATATAAAACAGTTAGATATTTCATATCGGAATTCACATCATAAATATTATTTTTTAGTTCGTATTCCACAATTGACTGCGTATATTTTGCTATTGATAATTGCACTAAGACTTTTCGCTCCAGTTGTCTTAATTTTGGTTGACGCAACAAAAAATAAAATTGCATTATCAGACATATTGCTGAGATTAAAATGCCGGTTATCCAAGCACTGTTATTTATAGTTTTAAACATTCTGAACTTGCACTGTTTGTTTTACGCTAATAAATCGACTGAAGTTTATTACAATAATATACCCGTTTGATTAAAATTATTTATTTTTCCTCAATGGTGCTATATTTATAATAGTTAGTGTAATTTCCTGCATTGCCCATAAACAGTGTGAAATACTTACCTAACATTAATTTTACTTATACTAAAATAGGGCTTTTATTTAGATGTAGGAACACAGCATTTTACTGCAGTGCAAAACAAGGAACTGGATGTAACCAAAATCTATAAACATATACATACGACTATTGTATTAATATTGCAAGTGTCTATAGGCGACGGTAACCACTTAACACCAAGTGAGCCGTAAGCTTGTTTGCCATGTGGAAGTATAAAAAAAATTGTAGTTAGTACGTCTTGATGATAAACAATTTTTTTTTCTGAGGAACTGGTGAACAACAAGTTGAAAATTATACCAGATAATAATGAGGTCTATAAGCCTTACAACAATCTCTTAGTACGCTTCCAATCCACAGCCAGCACCTCCACCTACCACACCTTGTCCCGTTTTCAGCATGTCTCAGAAATCTTATTAAATCCAGCAGCCTTACCCAATATTATCATTTAGTGTCCCACAATATTTATGATGCTTTCATTACAAATTTGATTAATTTCCCAGAACCTAGTCTGTATAGAGTATCCTCGTTTTCAAATAAGCTTTTAAAATATTGCATCCTTTTTTCTAACACACATTCTTCTCTCACAAAACTATCATCCTGGTTTTTGATATTTTGGGGATTGGATGTGTTTGTTTATCCCTGACTGTTTTTATAGACTTCCAAAAGAATTTTATATTCTATTGATACTCATCAGAAAACCTTTTCCCAAATTCTGGTCTGTCTTTCTTTTTCTTTCTTTCCATCACCTATTTTGCCATTTTAACGTACTCATCTGTTGCTTTCTGCATTCTCTGATTGACTTTTGTAGTCAGCCAGTCCAACCATGCTTTTTTCTTATCAGACAACGCCCTTCGGACTTTTGCACACGTTCTCTTTCCCTTACATCCTTGGCTTCTCTTGTTTAGCCCTCACACTTAAACCACAATGTCTACGAGTCCTTCTTTAAATGACTTCCATACTTTTTCGATCTCACACACTTTATCATAATTTTCAAATTTCTTGCTCAGTTTACTCATAAATTCCTTATTCATGCCTATTTCTTACAAATTCACTAACAGATTCATGCACACGCTGCCGCCACCGCAAAACCAGAACTTGTCATGTCTTAAATATTTTTTTTTTCTCTTATCGTGTGGAAATCCTCATGGATGCTATGCCGGACTCCTACTGACTAAAACCACACTTTTCCCTTCCATCTGTCTATAGTTAGTCCCGGGTGAGCCCTCGGAAGGATAGCCCAAGGGTTCCTGACAGAATTTGTCCGCTACCGCAGGCTCGGGTGTTATCCTGCGTCTTTGGGGGGTTCGAGTGTTATCTCGCTTCTTTGGGGTGTGTGGGTATTATACAATTTCCTTGAGAGGGTGAACCCCTGCGCTGCGCCACTTTCCGTGGCCTGCTTCTGTAAGAACAGCGAGGAGCCCGGCCGCCGTACTCAGGCTCTCCGGTCACGGAGGCCGGTAGTCTTGGGCGAAGAAGAAGAACATCGCTCACACCCTCCAAAAATGCCAGACTCTCATTTTGGTCTTTTGATGACCGGCGCCACCGCGCATCTTGCGGAGCATAAACTCCTACAACAAAGATGAGGGTGAGTCCAACCTTCAGCCTCAACCAAGGGAGTCTAGGGCCATTATATTCATATTCAGTCACATATTCATTCATGCTCTCAGAAAGTAGTACATCAACACCCTGGTCGAAGTTACACCTGACTAGTAAGTCGTGAGGGTTTCATGTGTCGTGGTGCTGCACCTTTTCCTTTTTGTTTCATTCACGCACAGAATATCATTCGTCTCTCTCGTATCATCTCGCATACCTCCTCAATTTTGTCTTTCATTCCTGCTCTAACAGTCAATGTAGCAAAGTGGCTATCTCCAGTTCACTTTTCGCCTCGATGGAAAACGAGACGTGACGAGTGGCGAACCACATCGCCACCATTCTGGATATATTTTTTTAATACCATTGCGTTCCCACTCTATGCTAGGGAAATAACTCGTCCACCTAGACAGAGTCCTAGTTATCAAGGTCAGGCTAGCCATGTTCTGGGGCAATAAGGCACGCTTAGACTAGGCTTGGCTCTAGCCATGCAGCACATAGGCATGGCAACCTTGGCTTGGCGGAAAGAGGATGGGAAGAGGATGAAGTAGGAAAAGATTTAGAGATAGGAAAAAAACGATGACGGAAAGGTGCTAGGGTAGGGTAAATCAACATAGCTTTCTGTCTTTCAAAGATTTGTAAAACAGTGCACAAAATTAATCGGCAGGTTCCGAGAAACCAGTCGTAACATTACAATGTTACAACATTAGTCTATGCCTCGTCCGTAGATGAGAAGGTGCACCGCTTGCAGGTGGTGTCGCTTGATCGAAGCTACTAGTGGGCCCCTTACACCCAATTTTTAGCTTAAAGTACATTAAATATCAAGTACTCGTAGCCTCGTTAACTCGGTGTTCTGTGAACGATCATGGGTGACGAATGTTTCGTGCAAGAAGGCAAGTGTACCCGTAGGTCCTGATTGCCAGTAACATGGAATTAAAAAACAAGAAAAACATTCACGAAGGCAATGAGTGGCCATCTGCAAAAATACGGTAAAATATGGATAATATTTATTTTCAATGTGTGCTTATTTTTATTTTCAATAAAACAATTTAACTTAAAACTTTTTTTAATTTAAATTATTTATATTACAAATATTATATAATACCTATAAATTCTTTACAACAGCATTCAATCATATTATATTACTATTTAAAATCACATTTATTAAGTCATTTTACTTATCAATAAATCATCATTAAATTTTCAAATGAAAGGAAAATATATTTATAAATACTCATGAGATATTGGCACTAGCAATTTTTCTAATGCACCCTCCCACATGTAGGCATTATCGTTATTAAACACTTCCATAACCGAGCTCGTATGTATTTGCCAAGCGTTTCAAAGATTTATACAACCCACATTTATAAGTACGAGTTGAATTTTGGCTGCATACTAAAACCAATATCTATAGCTGAGCTTTACGAGATAATTGTATTCGTCTGGTTTATATTTATTGCAGAATTTAAATGTAGAAATTGAAACTTATTAACAGCAGGTAAATTTGTGAACGACACATTTTGTGAGCTTATAGTATAGGCTAGCTTATACTTTAATATCGACACCAACAAATAAAGGAAAAAACCTGAAAAGGCCAGTTAGATGCGTTTTTTTTATACCAATGAGGTGGCAGACCACTTGATGGTAAGTGGTCACTATGGCCTACGGACGCTTACAACATCAGAGGTGCTGCACTCAGGCTGCCAATTTCTCGACCCGCGTTTGTTCAATTTCACCTGTTAGCCTTAAAATTACCATTTATTCGTTGCTAAAACCGATCGTACATCATGCGTTATTTGTTTCAACATTTTTTTATTGTTCCGTAAACGTAATCATTATTATTTTCATTTATTTGTTCAAGTACTGCAATACAAATTTAGATAAAGTATGCACGTTTTAATACTCTCTTGCATGCACTTATATTAAAGCAACCAACGCGGCACTGAAGCCAGTGCCACATTGGGTATTTTCCAAGCGGACATAATTAAACAGTCGCTGCCAATTAATCGATACCAAATTACAGCAATTCCCAACCAGTTAGCAGACCCCGGGCTACACACTGGAGATTACTATAATACGACCCTCCTAATTTTCGCCACCATACCAACAGTCTTTACAATTCACTCTACGTTTCAGACGAATGGTTTTATTTAGATAAACTTTTTCTGACAGATAGGTACATTACGCGCAGTTGTATGTATAATGTATTTAATTAAAACTTTTATAAGTTTACTAGGTTCTGAGTTCTAACAAAGCAAATTTTGCATGTCACAGTACCATCTAAAATAATTAGCTTCGCGTCTGTTTACACATAAATAAAGTTTGTTTTACGAGTTTCTATAACGTTATAAAGTAACATTTTACGATGAGTACCATTATCCGCAGTAAAAGGAATCATAATTCATTTCGGGTATTATCTGACGATAAAGACAGTGAATGCTATCAAGAAATTAGATTTATGAAGTTTAAGATATAAACTGAAGTCCTTAAATTACCTTTTTGTACATTTTGAAGTATAATTATGTCACTAAATTGTTTTTACACAGTACTCTCTCACTGAAAATTATATTTACTTGTATCTGCTTTCAGATTAGATATGTGATAAATTTCCTGATCACATTAATATTTATACCGAGATTGGAGATTGGGGCTCAAGACCTCGCCAGCGATAGGTAGTCGTATAGAGTACCACTGAGTGCGCCTGCTAATTTTGAGTTTGTACTTAGAAGTTTCTATAAGTACGGTGAAACGAAAGTAGTAGTAGTTGATTGAAACGTCAGCTTGTCAGCTGTCAATAATATACTATTATATTTAGTAAATATAAAATCATTATTTTATATCAATGGTTACAAAAAGAATGGAAGCTATTTTTACTCTGCTAAAGACTGCTTTAGGAAATAACAACATTGATGGTGTTGTAAAATTGTTGAAAAACGCAAAGATTCACAGCAGCACCGGACAGGAGGAGTACATGGTTCGCAGTTTCACTAGCCTGAGAGCATAGAGTACCGACATTTCCACGAGGCCATGAAAATGTTAAGCGCAATATATCCCACCACTCTTGAACACATCACTGACAAACTGATGCGGAAAGCGCCATTTATCAGCGGCAACAGTTTGTAAGAGGCTGCATTATCCGTATCCCACGGTAACAACTACACTTGGCATTACAAACAATAAGTGTATTTGTGGTGTATTTTTTATTTTTTTATTTTTTTATTGATTTATACGTGTAAGTTTTAAGTTTATCCATATATGTTGCAAGACTGCGGTGATGGTGGCATTTTGAATGTAAGTAATCAACCAACCTCATCTCTAAATTGCTTGGTTCACTGTCCTAATTGTTCCCAAGCTCGTTTTTTTAAGGGTCAGCGAGGTTTGAAAGTACATTTTGGGAAGGTACATAAATCCCAAAATGTACTTTCGAACATATCAACGTCTGAGGCCCAGCAGATTCAAATTTCTTTTTGGCAAACCATTTCTAAATATAAAAATTCTGTTCCGGTTTTAAAAAGGATACCTCGTGCTGCAAGACCTGCAGTAGCACAAAACCTAGCCCACTGTATTGGCCTTGTAGTACGGGAGAATTCTACTTTTGCTTGGGAGCAACTACTTACCTTTTCTTATAGGATTCTACATATTTCTAAAAATCAGACAACCAATAAATCTTTGACAAGCCAAATTAAAGAAAACTGTAATTCGTCGCGTTTATTTGACCCCAAATTCACAACCTTCCATAAGAATTCCATTTATCATTATGTAGAATCTAAATTAAAAGAAGGTGACATAAGAGGAGCATCCAGGTTATTATTTAGTAGCGATGTGGTGGCGCCTTGCTCTCCAGATACTCTTGCTGATCTGAGGAGCAAGCATCCTGCGCCAATAGATGACTAGTCCTTTCCCGATCCTCCAAATTCCGAATCTGACTTTTTGATTGTTTCAGCCAAGGAAGTTCTGACAGCTGTTAACTCCTTCCGTAGTGGTTCTGCTGGTGGCCTTGATGGTTTGACTCCACAACATTTAAAGGACCTATTGGGTCCGGCCGCTGGGGAGGCCGGCGAGGTACTCTTGAAGGAGCTAACAGGTTTGGCTAACCTTATGTTATCCGGCAATGTGGACGAAGGCATCATCGACATCCTTTATGGTGCCAATCTGTGTGCTCTACGCAAGAAGGAGGGTGGAATTCGTCCTATTGCCGTGGGATGTACTTTCAGGCGAATGGTAGCCAAAATTTGCTGACAGTTTTATAAGGAAGAACTGTCTGGCAAATTCCAACCCATACAGCTCGGTTTTGGATCAAAAGGGGGTTGTGAAGCTGCCATACATGCCTACATACCTTGGCTGCGGGAAAGGAGAGGTCATTCTTAAAGTTGACTTGAAGAATGCCTTTAATTAATTCAGTAAACAGGGACACTTTGTTGACACAAGCCAAATTGGAAACACCCAAAATTTTTAATTTTCTTTGGCAGTGCTACAGAAACCCATCAAAATTATTGTATTAGGAAAATATTTTAGATTCTGCTGTGGGTTGTCAACAAGGTGACCCTCTCGGGCCACTCATTTTCAGCTTATCAATACACCCAATAATTAGCCAGCTAAATTCCAAATTTAACGTCTGGTATTTAGATGACGGCACTCTAGGAGGAGATGTAGACACAGTTTTTAAAGATTTGGCATTGATAAAAGATAAATTTAAATTAATTGGTTTGGATCTGAATCCATCAAAGTGTGAAATTTTTCTAAATGACAATATTGATAGTGTTTCTACTATTTCAAAATTAAATGTTTTGGCTCCAAATTTGAAAATCCTTCAGAATTGTTCTCTACGCCTCCTAGGGTCTCCCATTCTAGAAGATGCCTATGAATCTTTCATTGAGGAAAAGATCAAAAATTTTTATGAAGTTTCGGATCGACTCCTTCAAATAAATATACAATCGGCCTTTACAATTATTCGGTATTGTCTTTTCGTCCCAAAATTAACTCATGCCCTTCGCTCATCTCAATTTTTTAAACATCCGACCGTTTTGGAAAATATGGACAAAATTATTCATACCACGCTTTCCAAAATTTTGAATGCAGATTTGGACGACCGAGCGTGGCTCCAAGCGTCTTTACCAATACGCTGGGGCGGCCTCGGTGTTCGTAACATTTCTGATATAAGTTTACCTGCATTTTTGTCTTCAGTACACGGCACTGATGAATTGACCAGGAAAATTTTAATTCCTACACTGGTCAATTCTGAAGTGCCAGGCAAGATTGAAGCCATAAATGTTTGGAAACTTAAGTGCCCAGATACTGTTTTGCCGACCAACCCGTGCTCCCAGAGGCAGTGGCATAGGCCGCTCTGCAACGAGGTTAGAAAACATTTATTGAACACGTGTTCGAATGTTACAGAACGTGCTCGCCTATTGGCTGTGGGAGAATGGGAGTCAGGTGTTTGGCTTCAGGCTCTTCCGTCGCCCAACATAGGTACTATGTTGGACGACACTACATTCAGATTGCTGTCTGTCTTCGTTTAGGTGCTCCCTGCGTTTCTCCGCATTGCTGTCAATGTGGTGAAGTAGTCGACAGCCTTGGGCATCACGGTCTCTCATGCAGCAGGAGTGCAGGTCGCAGGTCACGTCATGCATACCTTAATGACATTATCCGTCGGGCTCTTGTCACCGCCGGTGTTCCATCCGCTTGTGCTGCTGCTGCATCCGCCGAGACTCTCAAGCGGCACAAATATAATAATTTAATAGGTAATTATATTTTTGAGCCGTTTGGGGTCGACGCACTGGGCTCGTGGGGCCCAAGTGCTCGTTCACTGTATAGTGATATCGCAAAGCGACTGGTCGATTCTTCTCGTGACCATAGGGCTGGCCTCTTTCTCGCTCAGAGAATAAGCACTGCCATACAACGTGGCAATGCGGCCAGCCTTATGGGAACCTTACCGGTTGATTTTGATGGGGAGGAATTCTTCGACACCTAGTCGGGGCATCATTGTCAGTCTTGTAATAATTCCCACCACCCGCCCCCTTCTTTTTGTATTGTTTTCTGTAAATATGTTAAATTTTAATTTGTTGAAAACCATGTAATTATTTAAACACCTATTATGTCTTCCCCCAATTATATTTTTTTGTAGGGTGTAAATAATATCCTTAAGGCGTAATCCACGTAGGTATGTCTTCAATTGTGGGACATATTTTAAAGCCAAAACTACGGTAATATTAGCATTAGGTAAAGACAACTGATAATTCACATTCTTATTTATTTCGAATACATACAAATCGATCCCATACAACGCGTGTCAGGCAGAGATGAGGCTCTCATTTAGTGGAAAGAGCTTCCAAAACTGGGCGATTCAACTTACTACTAGCGTTACTTTGTCTAATACCAAACACTTGGAATGCTCTGCCAGCGCATGTATTTTACTTTTCTTACAAACCAGGGTTTTTCAAGCGGAGCATGAAGAGGCACATCATGTAAAAAGATGCTTTTAATTATATAAATTAGAAAATAAATAAATAAATATTGTGAGACACTCTTTACACAGCGCCACCTAGTCCAAACTATGCTATAAGCCCGTTCTATGGGATATGGACAATTGATATACATATTTCTATATTTCTAAATGCATACATAATTATACATAGGAAACACCCAAACTCAGTCGCATACACTACTACAACTAGAGTCAGTCGCATACACTACCTACTACTGCGCCACCGAGGCAGTCGAAACGAATGTATACGAAAACTAATGTCTGGCGATTAAAAAAGAGTGGCCATGAGTTTTATTGTCAGGTTCTTCCTCAGGCTCTACCTATTGCTTTGCAAAACTGGCAGTAAATGTAAACGCAATAATCTGTACATTCATAAGTGTTATTTTGTGGCCTATATGAACAAAGATATTTTCATTTTGTTGGGCCGCCAACTTGAGGAACACTGTTAATAGTCTTGTGGACTGTGACAGTGGCTTTCAATTCGCTAGATGTCGCCAAGGCTTTCCATCAGGCAGGCGGCGTAACTTTAGTGAGCTAAATATAAAAAAGTCAATAATACGTAGATTCAACTTGTGTTTTTTTTTTATTTTCGAAAATTCCTAACCAATGCAGGCTAAGTTGTTAGGTATGTTGTTTGAGGTTTGGTATTTCGTACAGGCAGTCGGCAATTCCCATAGTCCATGAATACAATATTTATGCCCGTTATATAAAAATTTGCTTCCATGAAAGCAATATTTAGAACATTATAAAAAAACTTTAATAAACCCTTCAGTGTAGTCAAAAATGGGTTGCAAAAGGGGGCTTACATTTAAAAAAATAAATATCCACCACACCTTATCCCCGAAGGGGTGGCAGAGGCATATTATATGCCCACTTTTAGAAGCGCTCGTGGCCTCGCGGTCTCAGTGTTCTGTAAACGATCACTGAGTTACGCAACTTTCACTATGGCTGGTCCTCGGATGGGTGACCACTTTGTGGCATTTACATTTGCGAGCGTTTCCGTGCTTCGGATGGCACGTTAAGCCGTTGGTCCCGGTTGCCAGTAAAATGGCAGTCGTTAAGCCTGGTTGAAGGCCTTATGGGCGGCTTGAAAATTTCAACAGCAGGTAGCCACAACCTGCGTCTGTCTATTTCAACACGGCAATGGGCTCACCACCTATTACGTGGGACAGGAATCCACACGGTGAAAAGTGGGCATATAATATGCCTCTGCCACCCCTTCGGGGATAAGGCGTGATGGATATTTATTATTTATTTTTATTACTTTTCACCGTGTGGATTCCTGTCCCACGTAATAGCTGAGCCCATAGCCGTGTTGAAATAGACAGACGCAGGTTGTGGCTACCTGCTGTTGAAATTTTTTCAAGCCGCCCATAAGGCATTACATTTATACAGTGGCCTGCGGAGATTTATTTTAACTTAAATAGTTACGATTTTATGTCTAACGATGACTTGAATGAAATAAATCACGTTACAGCAAATATAATAACAAAACTTGAGAGCCTAAAACTCACTTAAACACTTAACTACATTTTTATAAGATAAATCAAAATCGCTATTCATTCCTTGGATTCCTCGAATACAATGTAATAGATTAAATATTTCAAATTCTGCTTGCGTATTTTATAGCGAACATTTCTAAAGGATGCAAAGAAAATATTCAATCTCACATAAAAAAATAGTCACGTCTCAATTTTTCACTGAATTCAAGTCTTGACAATTTTCTCTAAACAAAAGCTCGACATCTGTTTTCAAACTGGCTTTTCATTAAGCGTCGAGAGTTTGCCGTCCCAGTTTACAACGTGGCTGTGTGTTCTAACTGTTACAATGTTCTGTTAGCAACGTTCAATCATTGTGGTTTTGTCGCCTTTTTGTTTTGACCTGCTACTTATCGATGGTTTACTATGAAACAGTGAGTTAGTTATTTATAGGCATTATTTACAACTAGCAGCTCTGGCAAACTTAGGTACGTACCTACTGCATTAGAATCTTCCACTCGGCCTGGCTTCAATGAATTCTTTCATATTGCTCAAGTTGAAAAAAGACGTAATTCGAATAGTTTCCGAGTTCTTCTCGGACAAACTTCGTTAGACTTATGTTATTCTTAAAATAGATTACATTTAAAAATAGTATTTGACATGAGCAGTTGCCCCATGTATTTTTTTCGATCCGGCGTGGCGCCCCGCTCTCTAGTGTTTAAAACAAATTCCTCATTACGGATGTAATACGGTAGGTCTCTGTTTACGTGAGGAACCTTCATCAACCTTCATTTTACTGGGGCTAATGGTAAAATGCGCATGTCGGGCTCAAACTGACCAAAATTACACGGAGCTATCTTACGGCTGTATGTTGCCAGAGAACTTGACATATCATCGACAGTTGACAATTGAATTATTAGTTGAAAAATAGTTCTCTCAAAGAACTATTTAATAATTTGTCAATGATGCTCATAAAAAATGTGGCTTTGTAGTAATAGTTGACTGACTAAAAAAATGTTATGAATTGTTTAAACATACGACATATACATTAAAAAAAAAATGTATACTTCGTTTCAAAAAGTCATACAAATTAGCAGCTACAAAACCCTTTACTGCATGTGACACGCACACCAGACGTTTTAATCTTTAGTTTATTACAGAGTTTTAAGGTCTGATCATTGAAAGTTTACCTATTAAAGTAATGTTTCAATGACATACTCGAACCTATAGTAGTTCAAAGTTTCTCCGACGTTATCTTTCCCTGCGTGACAATAACCGTTAATGGAAGTACTAGCACATTCACAAATTACCTTAATCTATGCAAATGGCAGAAGAGACACGAAAAAGTTTAAACTTCATAATGCCCGTGATTATTATCTTGTGAAAGTTTTTGTTTAAGAGATTATTTTTTTGGGACGTAGGTCTAACCATTTGCGAATAAGTACATATTTGTTTCTATTTTTTTAGTAAATTATCTATTAATTAGATGGCTCAAACTTTTGGAAGGGAATTTATGGAAATTTTTGAAAATTAACTGCTTTACGTTTTATCAATTTTTCAATGGAAGTGATAATATAGCTTAAACTATATTTTATTAGAAACAATAAATATTCCACAAGTGATTCAAGTGATTCCATGAGTGGTTCTGATGTGATAGGTTAATTAGATACACTTTCGTTTTTTCACATAATCGCTTTCAGTTATGCTCATTTTGAGTTGCTTTCCCGGATGAATAATCATTTAGTAAAGCTAAGCAATCTAGGCACGATCAACTTTTAGATTGGCACTCACGCTACCGATCCGTTAGTGAACGTTAACAAACACGAAGACGAGGCCGTATCCAAAGTAATAAAGGCGGATAAAGTATGTCGTGAGCCCTGGGGTTACCTCCCAGCATAGGCAAATGAAAGGACAGGATGGTTTAAATACGTAGGAGGATTTCTACAGGTAAAAAAATGGGTGCAGTGTACTTATTTATTTTGGTTAGTTTCACAGCTTTGCCCACTGTAACTGTTACTTGGAGCACACGCTGATGTCACGACGGGATTCTAAAACAGGTGCTTTTTTGTAACTGTCAGAGTTAAGGAATACAAAATAAATAATATTTCATAAATTATTACTTAAAGCGGGTTTTTTTGCGCCCAATACGAGATCAGAAACTCGTGACAATACATAGAAGGGATTAATCATCATGATCTCAACCAATTCGACGCCTACTGCTGCTACTCCCCCAAAGATTGCCACAACTTTTGGTCTTGTGCCGCCCGCATCCCACGAGATTTAATACATCAAGAATGTAAAAATATAATTTCTACATTACCACACATAACAGGTACCGTTATAAAAAGTCGTTGTTGTGACATGAGTAAAAAGAACATGTTGTTTTATTCCTTTTCTTATCTCTAACCTTATCTTTGTTTGTTTCTGGCCATACGGGTACTCTGCGAATGGGGGTTCCTTATCTAAATATTAGCAGTTGTTTATCCGGCTGCCTTTTACATTCTGCGAGCGTAGGTGCTCCGGTCTTTTGGTTTGTATCGGTCATGCATACATAAACTGAGTTGTCTTTCTTTTGATTTAAGACACACTATTTGTGGTTATCTGAAGTAGCTTTCTTTATACTGCATATTATTTTTGTTACCTTAGTACACTGTTTTTTATAAACATTTCGTAGCTAGAATAATTTCAACAACGCACTATTATGTGTACCTAGGGAACCAGTCTTTACTTACGTATTTTATTATTTTAAAACTAGAAGAGCATTTAAATTACCTTTATATTAATAGTGTTAAAACTAACTACAGTTTACTATTCGTAGTCGAAAGGACAATATTATATTCGCTTTCAGTCAAAGCTATTGATTAACTGCTGGTTGGCTTGTGACGTATAAAAGTATTTTACTTTACTGACTCAAAGATTCAAACAGCCACAGTTTATATGCCATTGTGCCTTTGTAAATACATTTTGCTGACCTACAAAGCAATTAAATAAATAAATTGTCGTCACTGTATGATATGGGGTGATATTTATCAATGAAAAAATAATAAAAAAATACTCTTTAAAAAAGACTAGTATGTGAAATCATTAATACTAGTACCACATTCCACCTCATCTTTCTTAAATGCTTATGTATTTTTTTAAATAAAAAGTTGTACTCATTGGTACAACTTTTTATAATGATTTCTTATATAAATAGTAGGACCTAGTTGTGATCTATAGCGTTGTGATATAAACGACTTTCTCGTAATATAGAAAATCTACAAGCAGATGTTTTTATTTATTCATTCCATCTTCAGCGCTCAACTAAACACTAGACCAAACTAGCCTGAATATTTGCGGTTTATTTATTAACGATTAAAAAATATATTAAAAGATTTATCTTACTCGAGGTGCAGATAATGGGATTTATTATTTTCAAATACTTCCAAAAACCCAAAAATATTTGTTATTGGATTATTATTACAATCAAAAGCTAATTCAACTGGTCCTCATAGAATTGCATGGGCTGTATAACAGATGCAATACCACTGAAATTTATGTGTATTTGGTGATAGATGAGAGCGACATTCCATCGGATCTTGTACAGGATAAGCTGAGTCGCGTTTTACTTGCTTGATGTTTTTTAGTTTTAGTCCATTGAAATGTTAGATTTTATAGGCCTTACCATGCGTTTTTTAGAGGACGCAATTTAATTTTTTTGATGTGTAGGGGGTCAGTGTAAAGCTAAAGCCAAGTTTGTGGGGTCTCCACTTTTGTCCCACGGGGACAAAATAGGGGTTGAAATGGTTTTTACGATATAAATATCTCTTAAACTAATTATCCAATAAAAAAAATTATTAACATTTTTTGTTGCAAATTAAATTCTTTACAACTTTGGTCCAGTAACTTTTTGTCCTAGAACTATAAATAAAAAGTTATAAGCGAAAATGAAGACTTTACCTCGTGGGTGGTGGGGAAAAAGAGTCAATAATTAATTATTAATAATATTGGAAAATTAATAATTAAACAAATTATAATAACAAAATAAAAGAAACTAACTGATGACACAGTATTAGTACACATGTATAATATACTAGTTAGTAGAGAAGTTTTACCGTTCGCGTCTCCCACAGGAACTTGCTCCTGGGATAAAAAGTAGCCTATGTGTTATTCTGATGTATAAGCTATATCATTTTAAAGTTTCATTAAAATCTATTCAGTAGTTTTTACCTGAAAGAGTAACAAACATCCATACTAATTTTTGCATTTATAATATTATTAAGAATAGAATAGAATAAACTTTATTGCACACCAATATAAAACATTAACATA
Source organism: Thumatha senex (assembly GCA_948477245.1). NCBI lineage: Eukaryota > Metazoa > Arthropoda > Insecta > Lepidoptera > Erebidae > Thumatha > Thumatha senex. The sequence continues at coordinate 15,987,881 of OX419735.1, forward strand.
AAGAGATAATTTCAGTTTTACAAATGTACAGAGGGCGGCCTTATCACTAAAAAGCAACCTTTTACAGGCAACCTTTGGATAGAGAAGATTGTGAAAGATTACGTGGGAAATGGGTAGCTATTAGTGTTAGGTATTTAATTTTGAAATAGCGATAAATACATACATATAAACATAAACAGATACATACATATACCCATATTTACATAAATAAATTTAATACACATACACAGATACATACATATACCCATACTTACATAGATAAAAGTCATACACAGACACATAAATACATACATACACACACATACATATACATAAAGTTCCTTCATAGATAATAGTATCTATGAAGGAATTTCATATACTACTTGGAATCATAGGATTCCAAGTGGTACTCCTTAAAAAGTCTCTAAAAAACGTTCAATGACTGCGTACAGCTTATGTTTAATGGTAACGCATTCCACAACCGTACTGCATGTACAGCGAAGGATTTGTCGTAGAAAGATGTAGAATGCCTAGGGACTTCTAATTCCAATGTCTCTGATGACCTTAAAGATCACAAATGCGTGTCATTGAGGAACATAAAAAGTTATTTTAAATAAACGGGAGTAGTGGGATTGAAGAGATATTTAATTGAAGAGTATAGTTAAGAGTACAGAAAAATAATACTCACTTCGAAACGCTGTAAAACCTTAGCTATTGACTTAATGAAAAATGTTGCTTATAAAAGTTGTTCCTTAAAAACGATCTACAAAAATGGTCTGATATAATTATTTCGGAAAACGATAAAAAAAGTTATATCGAAAGATATAAATTTCATGAATTTCTGAAGTTTTTCGCTTATAACTTTTTTATTTATAAATTACTACGACAAAAAGTTAATGGATCAAAGTGGTAGAGAATTTAATTTGCAACAAAAAATGTTAATAATATTTTTATCAGATAAATAGTGTAAGAAATGTATCGTAAAAACCATTTCAACCCCTATTTTCAAGATGGCGGCCGTGGGACAAGGGTGGCGACTTCACAAACTTGGTTGGACTTTAAAAAATGCAACCCCAAATGTAACTTTTCAATGGACTATTTACGAACGTTTTGTTTTCAAGCAGAAAACTTAACTAACAACCCATAAGGTAGTCCATTAGTCAAAAATCAACCATCATTTATTAAAGTTTTAAGTTTGAACTAATGCAATTTATATAAAATAAATAGCTTAATACACTTTTTCTTATGCTTATAAATTTTAACAATTTGAACTGAATTTATAAAGATTCTTATTATCACGGAAACCTAAAACCTTTTTCACATAAATTTAACTTACCTGTCTCTTAAATAAATTTGGGTGAAATGAAAATTTTAATATCCTGTAGACCAGAGAAACTATTACTTTGAGACGGTCATATCTTCAATACTTTATGAACACTAAAGTTTCTGGAGTTTGTAAAGTTCAGTGACGAACACTTCTAAATTTTGACGTAAAGATGTATAGTATATTAGTTTATATTTATTAGAAAAATCCTGTTTGCCATTAACCATTTTTTAATATTTCCGATATAAGAAATACAAATATCCTATATACAGATATGATCGTGTCTAAAAAGGCAAGACTAGCTGTGCATAGAGAAGTACTTGTTCCTACACTAATGTTTGGCAGTAAAAGTTGGGCGTGGCAGAAGAAGCATAGAAGTAAAATCAATGCAGTGGAAATGAGAAGCCTGCGGAGTATAGCTGGAGTGAAATTGATGTACAAAGAAAGGAACAGTGTGATAAGGGAACATTGCGGTATGGTAGAAGATGTAGTGACTAAGATAGAAAAAGGTATGTTTAGATGGTTCGGACACGTGGAGAGTATGGATAAATATTGTGGGACACTTTTCACACAGCGCCATCTAGCCCAAAGTAAGCTAACATTAGCTTGTGTTATGGGATCTACATAACTGATAATATATATTTTTAAATACATACATACTTATATATTTTTAAATACATACATGTTATAAATAAGAAACACCTATGGATGAAAATAGACTAACGAAACAGATTTATCAGAAGAGAGTGAATGGGCAAACTGGTAAGGGACGACCTCGACGTACACATGTCAATCAAATAGAAAACATTTTGGAAAAAGGTCAGGTCAAGAGTACCCTTAACCGGCGTGTGTATATGAAAACACTTATGAAAGTAGAAGAAGCGAAAGTTGTAGGCCAGGATCGTAGCAAGTGGAAAGCCATAGTTTCTGCCTACCCCGTTGAGAGACAGGCGTGACGATATGTATGTATTATAAATTAAGATTGGATTTTGAGACAAATTTAAGGGCTGTAATCACTAATCTGTTAAAACTACAAGCACTCTTTTCAATTATTTCCTCAAACTGTTGCGTGTTCGAAATTTCTAAGTAAAAACTTATTTTAACTTCCTTACTTTCATCCAAAACATTACATTAAAAAAAGAATACACTTTAAATAATCTGTAAACATAATAAATGTAAAATCTATAGAACCTGTACAGTCAGAGGCACAAGCTCGTAGTTCATTAGCAGTATTTTTTATCTATGTTTTGTTCCGTGTTCCACAAGGCTGGCGTGTATTTTTATACACAGATGCAATGCTCAAAGGAACATCGTCGTAGCCCAGGATTGTATCTGCACTTTGTGGATTTACGAAAATTGTACCGGGTATTACCACGAGTTCTATGCCTGAATCGCGAGAGGACATAATTTAATCGTGTAACGGATAGTGCTACCATTTTGTGATATTAAAGTTTTGCCCTGATAGTGTTGAGTATTTTTTCTTACATTGTTATTATTTGTCAATGTTTTCAAAATATGATACAAAAACTATTTTGATTTGTTGTTTATTCACCAGTTTGTTTACCAGGAATTTTGGAGCCCAAGTTTACTTTATGTGCGAAATTTAATGGCGTTACTCCTGAACGAAAGATCAGGCTCTTTTGCTCTTTAAACTTTACGGCATTGTGTTTCATTGGTCAGGTGATTGTGTTTCACAATAATGCTGAAATCAACGATATTCTTAGTAACCAATAAAACTGACCATCAGGTTGCAAATCAGTGCAAGATTTGGAAGCAACTGTGGAGACCAGACGAAGAACTATGTGAGTGACTGAACTTTGCACCACGTAATTATTCAAAAAACACTTGTACTATTTGAAGGGACACACTGCTGACACAAGAGTTTTATATACCGAGACACAAGCAGTCATTAGGTGCTGCAGTCGTCTCCCCGCTCACTATAGGTTGGGTTAAATCCCTTAGAGTATAATATTATCTGTCTAGAGGTCATATAATATTGTATCGTATAGTAATTTATGTATTGTGCTACTAATAACAGTTAGTAGGAGAATCGGAGAAAAATATGCAAATAAACTAAACACTAAGGTCTTTCCTTTAAATAACACGCAATACTGATCGATTTAATGTATTTACTTTTCTAACTGACTAGTTTCGCCGTACGGCATTTTCAAACTCGTGTTCTCGTGGTTCGACTAATTAAGCGAACAATGTGTATTTAAAAAATCCGCAAGGAATTTTATGGATCCCAGATGTCATTGAAAATGCCGAAAGACGACAAGTTAAAAGTAAATAAGTGGGGAACATTACAAGTATTTTCTTCAAGATGTGTAGCAAGTTCAAAACTATAAACAGTTTTCCGATAGAATTATTGTAACACTTTTTTTTAAGGTGCTACCACCAGCTTCGCTGCGGGCAGAGCAATGTAGAGAGACTCTAAAAAAAATATCCCAGGGCGCCTTGTATGAAGAATGTGTGTGGTTGGGAGACAAATGATATGCTTGCACAATTGTTCTTTAAGAGGTTTATTACAAAAGGAATGTAAGGAAAAAAATCTACCTCACAATAAAAAAATATAAGTTTTTAACATTATAAGCTCATCACAAGAATTAATTATTATATTAAGGCAATGCTATAGGTATAATGTTCATATAGAGGTAATCTTCACACACACACGAGAAAAGATGTATCAGATGCAGAAGAAGTAAGAAAATGAAAATGTACTCAGCTTTGTACTAGGGTGCGAAGCTTGCGGAGCGAGCTGATTATTCCGCTCACGTCAAGCCTCCGTGTGTCGATCCGCTGATACACGACGTTGAAGAGGACTGCCCAAGGACCAGGATTGCCCTCAAGAGCAGCAGTAACCGGTGACAGCCCACAGACATCGTGAGCAGCGGCCCTTGTGAGTGCAACTCACAAACAAGTAACAAAATCTTGCGAAGCCTCTGCGCCTTTCCTCCAGGGGAAACCACAACGCTTCCAGCAATTATGTGGATTGCGGGGTTTTTAATACACTCGTTCGTGATTATAACTATTAACGGCTATAGAACTTGGCTTGATTGGCCAGAACTTGCACAAGAAAAATCACTATTAACGAATTTGGAGAATATCTAAGAATTCTTGAGAACTTCGGGAATCTTTTCGCAGGTCGCAGGTCAATAATCGCTCTAGATCCTTCCACACTCCTCCTATTTATCCTTTTTTTCCTCTCGACAGTGCAATTAACGGAATCTGGGTTGAATCAAATCTAAAAAACATATAAATCTAAATAAAATAAAAATCTACATAAAAACAACAAAATTGAAGAATTTTGACGTATTCATGTAGATTATTTCTTTTATAAATAAATATCCATCACGCCTTATCCCCGAAGGGGTGGCAGAGGCATATACGCCCACTTTTCACCGTGTGGATTCCTGTCTCACGTAATAGGTGGTGAGCCAATTGCCGTGTTGAAATAGACAAACGTAGATTGTGGCTACCTGCTGTTGAAATTTTTCAAGCCACCCATTAGGCCTTCAACCAGGTTTAACGACAGCCATTTTACTGGCAACCGGGACCAACGGCTTAACGTGCCTTCCGAAGCACGGAAACGCTCGCAAATGAAAATGCCACAAAGTGGTCACCCGACCAATCCTCAGTGATCGTTTACAGAACACTGAGACCGCGGGGCCAAGAGCGCTATTTCTCTTAATGTTGTTATTCAATAATGTTGTTTTTTAGTTAACAACATTTTTAAATTACAAATAAATTAATGGAGCGTCTAAAAGCTATGTGATTAGAAAGAACATTTTTTTTACAAAGTGAATATTGAAATCTGTAATTCTTTAAGATGCCTAAATATTCACAATAAAGTTTCTACAATTTGGGCATCATTTTTAGGATTCAGTGTAAGCCTTTAAGATTATATGTTATTATCCCTACTTTAGATGTTTTTAACAAGATTAAATTATTGATGCTCCTGAAATATTATTATCATGACTTAAAATGGGAACTTAGCTACTTCTATTTAGTTGTTGTTGTATTCTAATTGGTTGTTGGTTACTACTGGTTGAAGAGCTTAATTGATGTTGAAACATAAAGTTTTTTGTTAGTACGTAAGTAATTAATATTAAGATTGTTTCAGATTTATAGTATACTAGGAAACGCCCATGGCTATTCCCAGTAAAATTTTGCTATCCCATACAATTTTGTATAATAATAATAACAACTATTCTTTGACCTCTTCAACGTTCATGTTTAGTAAATCAAAGTTTAAACTCTATCTACAGTTACATTCAACCCATTTTTATAAAATATGCATTTAGACAAAAAAAAGCTATGAATAAAATGTAATTGAAAAATAAAATTGAGGCATATCACTAAATTTAGCGCGTTAGTTGGGTGTAACCCCACCAAGATCTTCGGGGCCCAAGTCAACCTCCCGTGCTAGTGCGTGCACCTGCTGATTAACGGACGAGGCTCTGGCGCTGGCTTTCCCCTCTGAGGTTGGGAGGTCTGAGGGCGTCGCTTACATAAAAGCCACCCGCCGAAACAAAAAAAAAATGAACCGTCAGAAAAGGAATGCTGCTAGGGATAGGGCGCCGCCGCAAAACGGCGCGCAGGAGCCCCGCCCGACTCCTGTGGCAAATGGGCTAGGGCTGCCGTGTGTCGGGCCAGCACGGCTAAAGAAGTTAGCCCCAACCCGTATCCGCTTCGCATCTTGGAACATTGGCACGCTGACTGGGCGTGCGGTAGAGTTGACCGAAGTACTCTCCAGGCGGAGGGTGGACGTGGCGTTCCTGCAGGAGACTCGGTGGAAGGGCAACAGAGCCCAGCCCTTGCAGAACGGCTACAAGCTGTATTACACGGGTGCGCCTGGTAGGGAGAACGGGGTGGCCGTGGTGCTCTCCAAGGGGCTGCAGAGTGGCATCTTGGAGGTGAAACGCTGTAGCGACCGGCTTATGATCGTGAGGGTGCTTATCGATGGGATTATTACCCACCTGATAAGTGCCTACGCGCCACAGGTCGGTTGTAGCGACGCCGAAAAGTTGTCGTTTTGGGGTCAACTCGAGGGAGAGCTTCGGAGCATTCCGTTGTCACAGGGAATCGTTTTGAGGGGCGACCTAAACGGCCATGTGGGTGAGAGGTGTGAGGAGTTTGAGCGTGTTCACGGTGGTTTTGGATACGGCACCCGCAACGCTGAAGGAGAAACCTATATCCTCAGAACGTGTGCGGCTGCCGATCTGGCCATTGTGAACACGTATTTCAAAAAGAAATCCGAACATCTCATCACCTACAAGAGCGGGAGGCGTACAACTCAGATCGATTTCCTACTCACTAGGCGACACAGCATCGGCAAGGTGGCCAACTGCAAGGTCATACCCGGAGAGAGTCTTACTGCACAACACCGTCTCCTTGTCATGGACCTCTGCGTGAAGCCCAAAGGCAAACGCATCGAGCGGTGCCAGCGCCGCATCAGATGGTGGCTGCTTGATGAAACTAGGTCCCAGGAGTTCGTCTCAACTGTCGGTGACAAGTGCACCGACACTGAAGGCGAACCAGTTCAAGATTACTGGGACAAAGTTCTGGCGGCCATCCTTGGAGCGACGAAGGTGGTGCTCGGTGAGTCTAAGGGTGGACGCAAATGTGACAAGGAAACTTGGTGGTGGAACGACGCAGTCCAGAGGGAGACTAGGGAGAAGAAAGCCGTCTTTAATAAGTGGCAAGCGACCGGATCTCCTGAAGACCGCGACGCGTATAGGGCTGCCAAGCGCGCCACAAAGAGAGCTGTAGCCAGAGCCAGACGTGACCACTTACAACCTCTGTATGATAAGCTGGAATCGTCTGAGGGGCAGAAGCTCATCTATAAGCTGGCGCGCTCCAGGGTCAAAGCGGCACAGGATATATCTAAGTGTCGCTGTGTAAAAGACCCTGAGGGCAACCTGTTAAGCGAAGACCTCGCGGTAAAGGAGAGATGGCGCTCATACTTCCACGAGCTGCTTATTAAAATATAAAAATTAAAATAAAATAAAAATCTCTTTATTTTGCAAAGACCATTTCAACGGCGCTTACAAAATGTCATACACTAAAACCAAAGAAAAAAATTGTATATTTAAAGTGACCACCGGTTCGGAACGCGGCCCACCTGAGAAGAACCGGCAAGAAACTTAGGAAGGCTTTTTTTTGATGGCCTATTTACAATTTAATATATTATGACCATAATATTTTATTTGCCAGCAGATCATTTCCAGGCATCCCTGTCCTGTAAATAGTCTCGAATAGAGTAATAACCTTTTTCACAAAGCTTTCTTTTAATAACCTTTTTGAATTTATTTAATGGTAAATTTCTCAGGTCACAGGGAAGCTTGTTGTAAAAGCGTATACAGTTACCCTGGAAAGAATCGCCAATCTTATGCAGCCGACTGTGGTGAACTAAAAGATTGTTTTTATGTCTAGTGTTTATATTATGTATATCACAGAGTTTAGTAAACTGTTATAGATTTTTCTGGACATACATAAGATTGGCAAAAATGTATTGTGATGCTACGGTTAGAATATTACCTCATCGAATTTTTTCTCGGAGGGAGACTCTGGGGCCCAAATTATATATAGCGCGTACAGCCCGCTTCTGAAGAACAAAAATGTTCTTTACATCTGCAGCACTCCCCCAAAGGAGAATACCGTAAGACATAATACTATGAAAATAGCTGAAGTAAACCATTCTAGCCGTATCTACATCTGTTAGAGTCCTGATCTTTTTTACAGCGTATGCAGCCGAACTTAACCTAGAGGCCGTCTTTTCTATGTGCGGGCCCCACTGCAAATTGGCATCAATAGTTATACCAAGGAACACAGTTGATTCCACAAACTCTAACACTTGTCCATTAAGTTGAACATTGGCCGTAACTTGTTTTACATTTGGTAGAGTAAATTTAATACATTTAGTTTTGTTTTCATTTAGGCAAAGATTATTTGAGCTGAACCAATGAACTACTCTCGTGATTGCATTGTTTACATCGTCATAATTATCTAATTGTCTTCTAATTTAAAAAATCAATGAGGTATCACCTGCAAACAAAACCCTACATAAAATGGTAAATCATTAATATAAATGAGGAACAAGAATGGCCCAAGTATCGAGCCTTGTGGCACACCCATTGTAACCATGGATCCTACAGAACGTGTACCATTAATATCGACCCTTTTTATTCTATTGTTCAAATATGAAGACAGATGGTGGAGATTTTATGAATATCAAAATGGGATAGCATTTGATTCAAAATATTTTTTTCAAATACTTTGCTCAAATAAACAGCACAAAGAGGTGCAGCCTCCGGACCTCCCTCCGAATCAGGGACTAGTGCCACCGGTAACGCCTGGAGAAGTCCTGACTGCGCTTCGCCGCATGAAGAATCGGAAAGCTGTCGGACCCGATGGAGTCCCCATCGAAACCTGGAAGGCGATGGGTCCTCGCGGTGTGGGCATCTTAGTAAACCTTTTTAACCGCATACTCCTCAGCGGGCAGATCCCTAACCAATGGGGACTGAGTATTATTTCTCCAGTCTTCAAAGGTAAGGGGTCAGTGCAGGAGTGCGGGAGCTACCACGGTATTAAGGTGATGTGCCACACCATGAAGATCTTCGAGAGGATTATAGACTCTCGGATCCGGCAGGAGTGTACCCTCTCGGAGTGTCAATATGGGTTATGGGATATGGTTATGCAATATGGTTATGGGACCACGGACCCTGTTTTTGCCCTGAGGGTTGTCGCAGAGAAATACAGGTCAAAGAACACGCCTCTGCACTGTTTGTTTCTAGACATGCAGAAGGCCTTCGACTGTGTTCCTCGTGCGATGATCTGCTGGGCACTGCGGTCCAAAGGGGTTCCAGAGGTCTATATTGACACTATCCGGGACATGTACTGTGACTCCGATTTAATGGTTCGGACTGCTGTTGGCGACACGAAACCCTTCCCCATCACCGTCGGGGTACTCCAGGGTTCGGTCCTTAGTCCGCTTCTGTTCAGTGTAATATTAGACGAATTGTCGGACAGCATCAGAAACCCGCATGAGCAGCCTCCATGGTTGCTCATGTATGCTGACGATATTGCGTTGGCAGACGCGGACAGGGGCAGATTGGTGCGAAGTGTAAAGGCGTGGAAGGAGACGCTTGAGAACGGCGGTCTGAAACTAAATGTGGCGAAGACCGAGTACTTGGCACTAAACTCGACAGATCCCACATCCGTCCGCATAGGCGGTGATTTGGTCGAGCGCACGGACCAGGTTAAATCCCTGGGATCTGTTTTTCACACGTCCAGTGACATCGATTGCGATGTCAAGTCACGCATTGCTGCCGCGTGGGCCAAATGGCGGGAGATGACCGGTGTCATTTGTGACCCTAAAATGCCGATCCGGTTGAAGGGACAGGTCTACAAAACCATTGTCCTGTCTTTTTACATGGCAGTGAGACGTGGCCGATATTGGAGCGACACAAGCAGGAGCTGCGTGTCACGGAAATGAAGATGTTGCGGTGGATGTGTGGGGTCACGCGGATGGACCGCGTGAGAAACTCTCGCATCCGCGGCAGCCTTCACGTCCGTGACATTGCAGAAAAGTTGCAAAAGTATCGCCTTCGTTGGTATGGTCACGTCTTACGGCAACCGCCGGGCTACGTAGGTAACAATGTCTGGCCATGTCAGCCCCGCCGGGTCCCGGTAAGATGGGAAGACCCAAGAAGTGCTGGCTTGACGTCGTAAGGGATGACATGTGTGCCAATGGTCTCACTACAGGGGATGCCGAAGACCGTGCGAAGTGGAGGAGAAAATGTAGGAAAGCGGACCCCGGGCGTCGCGAGACGCAACTGGGACAGACGCTCGGATGATGATGATGACTAAATGTAGCGACAATTTTGAAGAAAAAGAAAATAAACAAACATACATGAGGAAAATAATTCATGATTTCTAACTCAGAATCCTATAAATAGTTGATTAGAGTTTGTATTATAAAATAATCGTTCTTAAACCGTCACGGCTATTTTATGCTTATTTTATAATAAAAGATAGACTCTATCTATTGATAGACGCATTAGAAAATCGTAATATAAACGCAATTTTTAATAATTTTTATAACAAAATCATGTTAGTAACACTATTTATAATTCAAGAACTTTGTTGGTCTGAAATTTGATTCTAAGATCTTTGTTGGTTTTGTCCACGGAGTGATGATGACTAAATGTAGCGCCAATTTTGAAGAAAAAAAAAATAAACAAACATACATGAGGAAAATAATTCATGATTTTTAACTCAGAATCCTATAAATAGTTGATTAGAGTTTGCATTATAAAATAATCGTTCTTAAACCGTCACGGCTATTTTATGCTTATATTATAATAAAAGATAGACTCTATCTATTGATAGACGCATTAGAAAATCGTAATATAAACGCAATTTGTAATAATTTTTATAACAAAATCATGTTAGTAACACTATTTATAATTCAAGAACTTTGTTGGTCTGAAATTTGATTCTAAGATCTTTGTTGGTTTTGTCCACGGAGTGATGATGACTAAATGTAGCGCCAATTTTGAAGAAAAAAAAAATAAACAAACATACATGAGGAAAATAATTCATGATTTCTAACTCAGAATCCTATAAATAGTTGATTAGAGTTTGTATTATAAAATAATCGTTCTTAAACCGTCACGGCTATTTTATGCTTATATTATAATAAAAGATAGACTCTATCTATTGATAGACGCATTAGAAAATCGTAATATAAACGCAATTTGTAATAATTTTTATAACAAAATCAAGTTAGTAACACTATTTATAATTCAAGAACTTTGTTGGTCTGAAATTTGATTCTAAGATCTTTGTTGGTTTTGTCCACGGAGTAGAGAATAAAAGCGGAGATGCCGCAAGGGCACTTGAGTTGTGTGCCACTGGTAAGTTGTTACGTCACAGAGTGGGCGGAGCCACGCGCCACAGTTTCATGTAAATCGTTGCTGTGCTCGGTTGAGAGTCTAAAATTTATTTGCGCTAAATTCTATAGTTATTGACGGTTTTCACCATGAAGTGTGCTATTCTTGGATGCAAAAACGATTCAGAAACTTGTTTTAAACATAGTGACGGTATAACATTTCATTTGTAAGTATTTTTACTTAATCAAAACAATTTATAAAATATTTTTCTCGGATCTTCTTCAAAAATGTAAATTAGAGCCCCATCTATGAGACAATAGATGCAAGTAACTTTTGACCTATTAAAGAAAAGTAGAAAAAATAATACTCAATGTATACTTTTGTAAATAAGCCACATTATAATGTTTGTTCATATTTCTGCCCAAAACGACAGTTATTTTGTAAGTCTGCAGCGTATATACATGATATGACGAAATTAAATAAGAATAACACCATCTACCGGTGCATAAACCAACAATTTTATTGATAACACATTGTACATTATTCTAGCGGTAGCATTATTTGTAGTTTTATAGAAGTACATAACATTTAACTTTATAAGTGAAAAACTATAATATTTAAAAACTAGAAATGCATGGGTAAATATCATAAACAGACCCAGAGTAGAGAATGTTCTAGAAAAGTAGGTAGCGCTATTGTTGCGAGTAGACAAACTAAAATGTTCATTGGATCTTCAGTTCTATATGCGTTGCACGGTTATGTCGCTAGATGGATTTAAAATTAGGGACGAGTTAAAGACGGAGTTAACCGCCCTTTCCCCCCCGCGACCCCATTTCCCACCCGCAGTTTGGCACGCGTTTTACTAAAGAGAAATTTGCTTGCAACATCTCCGTTCTTTCTGTCCTTCATGGTTTTGTCTTTACCATGAATATCAGAATAGGTAAATTAAGAAATCGAACCAGTCCGAGTCGAATTCATCCACCGAGTGTTGCGTGTAAATTCGTATGTACAATATTAAAAACACTTTACTTTACACTTTTCAGTCCTTTTCCTATACTTCCCTGTACAAACGTGAGCAAGGTATGTTGCGCAACGATTTGTTAGTTATTGCTTGCTCTGTGTATAAAATCGGTAGTAGCTACCAAATTTCATAGTTTTAGGTCAACTAGAAAATCAATATAAATTTTGATATGATTGAGAGTTTTGAAATATAAGTTTTTGCTACATGAATGCTGTTCACAACTTTCCACGGAGAGGCTAAAAGTACTCTGACAACCAGACGCATGTATGAAACGATAAATGTAGTAATGAAAGCGAATCCAGTAAGGATGGCGAAACCTGGTTATTTTGTTCTATTTGACTACCCCGTCAGGGATACAGATTAGGGATAGTTAGTATAATGTCTAAACGCTTTGAATTAATATTATTAAACCTCGTCACTTAATAAATTATTTAATATAATACAGTAAACATTCCTATGGTGTATAATTTTCTCTACTCACTCGTAATAATTTATTTTGATATCTGTTTGAGAGGTAGAATGGTCAAAATAAACATTTATAGTGTAAATTAATGAGAAAACAGCAACGAAGCACTCTATACAAATTGTTATCCTTATAGTCTACCAACAAGTGCTACATATCGCTCGGCCGCGTAATTCCATTAATGTCGGGAATACATCACACGAGGCAGTTCTCGTTCCGGGATTTACTGCCAGCATCAGATGAAAGGGCTAGGTTGGCGTCGTTCTACCTCGTTTATTAGCACACTTTTATAAGTGCTGAGATTTATTGCGCTTTCTTCAAGTATGTTTTTATTTTTTTTTGTTATAATTTAACCTTTATTTTGATCGGTAAGTTTAATAACAGTTCTGTATAATTACCTAAATTTTGTCGCGTAAAAATCAAAGCTAAAAATTTATATATAATGTAGTGTCATACAGATATATATTAGACTAGTTGACGCCCGCGGCTTCGCTCGCGTAGTGAAGTTTTCCCGTTCCCGTTTCCCATAGGAACTTGTTCCAGGGATAAAAAATAGCCTATGTGTTATTCTGATGTATAACCTATATTATTGTGAAGTTTCATTAAAATCTATTCAGTAGTTTTTACGTGAAAGAGTAACAAACATCCATACAAACTTTTACATTTATAATATTATTAAGATTAAGATGTAAGGGGTCCCAGCAAGATCGTCGGGTTTTTTTTGTGAGGTCTGACGGCAGTTGTTCCCAACAATACCGATAGTGAAAAACAAAACGATAGCTGTTCCTAGCTGTCAATAAAACTGGGCCTTGGGCTTAAAATTCAAGTAAAAGACAATGCAGAGTCATATCATAATTAGTGCCCGAGTTGTTCGAAACGTTTATAGATTTAAGGGAATAAATTAATGACACTCGTGTGTTCAAATGTATATAGATAGTATTATGTCAACACTTTTACATAATAATATTAATATTTATTTTCCGTCGTGTATTGCACTTGAATGTTTTCGATTTTTGTGATATTTTATATTATATTCGCTTTGATATTGGCAACTAATATCACTGTCGTGTAATACTACATCTTTGCTATATAGTAAGAGTTTTTAAACAAACCAGATCGAAACGGAAACACGAAATATATTTAATATGAAAGTGTATCGTATCATTATGTTATCTGCTCTCTTCCCCGAAACGAGATACACAAACTACAACAACAACGTCTCAATAACGTAAGGAATGTTTGTTTGGTTTATATAAAACTATTTAAAAAAAAATCTAAAAACCTAATATTTATATACCTACAAATTTAAATAACAGTATATTGGATATCGCAGTCCACTTGTGAGGGTTATAGGCCTTACAATGCCAAATACTATTTAGTTGGTAGAGCAAACGCCGATAGACTACGTCACCACTTTCCATCAGGTGCGCAGTATGCTTGTCTGTAAAAAAAAGAACCTCATTGCACCCCATATACGCAATATATATGCGATATATATATATTTAAGATAATATACAATTTTTATAAAAGCGTGCTGGCATTGTGGAAATATAATTAGGTTGCAATTTTTTTTTATGTTCATAGAAAGTTACTCACTTTGAATATTGGTTGTAAAAAGTGGCTATTCAACTTTTAATGAAACCAGGGCCCAACTGAAAAATGCTCCAAACCTCAAACACGCAAAGCTGCAGAACTACGAGACTGGAATAATGTCTGGGACAGAAAAACTTTACGCTTTGAACTCTAGCGAGGGTAAGTGTTTTGCATTTCGACCCACGCAGCCTGCATATCAATGCGTAAAAGGATTGATGTTTGCAAAGCTACCGAAAAAATATCCAATCTTTACTTAGCGAGTAGCTTTGACCAGAGACTTGCTTGACATGTTTGTGTTACATTGTATACTTGTAGTTTTTACTTTTAGTACACCGAAGTGAAATGTTTGCCAGAAAATTGAGGGGCGTGAAAGCACATCAAGTAACACAAACGTATGAGACCGAGAACATTTTAAGTGATTCGCCTTTTAAGTATACTTTCTTAGATTCTTGTGATTTTGTTGTATTTTTTAAAACCACCTAAAACAGACACCTATGGATGTTTGAAATACCAGAGATAAAATTGATTGTAATCGATTGACGTAAATATCTCAAAGTAAGTAAGTTTATTTTCTATTAAATTAATAACTTCAACAACCAAACGTTGGGAAACAACTTCACCCTACACCACCAACTACTGCATCCAGGTGGACATCTTTTGTCGATACCCTCAGTCGTACCCGAATTGAACCGTTTCCTTGGGATAATTTAAAACGACAACATTGTCCCTATTTGTAATTTTAGCGATCCTTGGGATGATTAGTGAGACGTACCAACTTTACTGTCCAGAACTTAACTAGTCTACCTGAGCGAGATCTAAACGAACGGTGGATCCTCGGCGAGTCTCAAATCTGCAGAACTTGTGTCCTCTTTTTCTGTTTGATTCGATTAAGATACTCACCAAAGAAGCTATACCTAGTGAGCATCTGAGTCTTTCGGTGGGTGACATTGACTTTCCTCCCTACCCATGCTCAATAGGATCCACTAGATAATAAGTAAACCCAACTGTACTCTATCACATGCATTCTTGAATATGTCATTGTGTTGTTCTTGGTTAATTCTTAACACAGGTATATCAAAGACTGTATGAAATAAAAATTAGTCCAACAATATATTTCAAGTCCAACGATATATTTGAAGCAATAGGTGTATATTTTATTATCTTTATTATTAAACTACAAAGGTATATATTGTATTTAAATGGAAGTGTTTGGAACAAAAAGTTTTAAGTGATCTCCCCTTGTAAGGTACAAGGGGAGATCGGGGTCTTTTGATATATTTAGAAAAAAACTTTGTCGCACATCCGATAAAATGTTTCGTGCCCATGTAATCCTCAAAAATTCTGGGTGATTTATCTCTAGAACGATAAAAACTGTCCGGAAAATCGGAGACGCTAAGTAGCGTAATTTTTTACAACGGAATATCATTTATTAAAAATATTCTATTTTTTCATATTTCAGCGTCCCATATTTTAAACAAAACATTTTCTCGCTAGAATATAGCGCAAGCTTAAATATATCTTAAAACTCCTAATCAAAAACAGCCTAACCTTTTTAATGACATCATAAAATATTTGAGTGACTGTTGACTTGGGTAGCGGTTGTGTAATAATTAAGAAACTGTATGTAATAAGACTTTTTCATTAGCATAACAAATTTGTTAAGGTATTTTGAGAAAATCACCGCCAGTATAAATCTTTTAATAAATCTTTTGCAAAAACAAAGCGATTATTATTAAGATTATTATTTTTTGTGTGGTTTATGCTGTGATGTGATTTCTTCATCTTAGCGTATTCCTGTTTTCAAACCTTATTGACATTTGGAATGTGGCTTTGTTTTCATTGACTATTCGGAGCAGCTATAATTAGGCTTCTTTTTTTCAGCACTGTTAAGACTGGGTAACCCCAGTCTTAACAGTGCCACCCAACTTCGGAAGGGCTGCGCTAGAGCCTAGTCCGTTGGTCAGTGAGTGTACCAGTTCCTGGTAACTCGGGGCCCGGAGTTCTACATCACCGCTTGATGTAAGAACGTGTGTTTGTGATAATATGTCTGATAGTGTAGTAAGTTAAACAATATCAATGAAAGGGTTACAAATTATTGTTTTGAGACTAACATCAATTGTGATCAAAGATTATTATCGTATTATTTTACTTTTGTACTAGCTTTGCCCCACAGCTTTGTTTCTGATGTACTTTTGATCATCACTCATTAAACCGATATTATACATGGCCGAGTTTACAATAAGATATGCAAATGTGCCCGATTTGCTCAAATTGATTGCTGCTGCTTTCTTATATAGTAACATAATGCCTTCTAATGATGGAAAATTAAGTAGTTTGAGCGTATATCGATTACAAACAAACAAATATTTAATTTTAATAGTATAAGTATAGATAAACTAAATATAACAATCGTATCTAATTCCCTGAAAAAGTACTCATAGGTACAACAAACTCCCACCAGTTGTATTTTCACACGTAATGAGGCCATGATGAGAGGAACATTGATTATAGTCAGTTTGTACTGTGTCATAAAGGAGAGAAGAGGCTATCTCGCTAATTTGTGCCGTTATAATTATCTCATCGATTCTATCACAGAACAGAAAAAACAGGATTCTATTCATAAAATTTGTCAGAAACGATAAGCAACTGACATATTGTATGTTTGTGTTTTATTATTCTATCATTTTTCGCACAAATAGATTGAGAACACAATATCAATGAAAAGGTTGAAAATTTAAAATAAATACTTTCCTTACTTTCGAACAAAACTTGTAATATTTAGAGTTTCGTAGCCACGCAGCATTCGTAAAACTATCTACGAGTCTACAATTTTGTGTACACACCTACTACAGACGCGTAGGCAATGTAAATATGTGAATATAAATCTATGTATAAGTATGTTCATAATTCTAAAGTGTCTATTGTGACGAACAAGTAGCGAGAAAGTAAGCTGAAATAAAGAAAAATGTATTGTTCAGTTTCCGCTCCACAAAGAAAATTCGGCTTTTGTTTGATACTGACATGATATTGAGATCATGCAGGACACCTTAAAGAAACAACGTATCCGAAACGAGCAGATGGAAAATGTACATGAATATAAGTACCGGTAATAATAAAGATATATTTTTTTATAAACGGGTAACATGTCATTGATTTTCGAAATACGAACCTTTCGTAGTGGAAAAAATCATTGTAACACCGAAAATTAATTTCGTTTAAATGATAACACTAAATTGGGGACTACTTAGGGATATACATTTTTTTTTAAATTTATTATTATTTATTGTTTGATTTTTAGTTTGGCAATGGGCTCCACCACCTGTTACGTGGGACAAAAATGCATACTGTGAAATGGGGGCGTTTATTGTGCCTCTGCCTACCCCTTCGGGAATAAAGGCGTGACAATATATATATATGTATGTATGTACTTAGGGATATAGCGTATATCGTAATATTAAGCACAAACATATAGGCATACATTGCAATACATTCACACATTGTTACTGAATATTATTATACACATCGTTAGTTTAGTATTAGTACACAAAGGTAGGGGAATGCCCAGATCTTCGATATCAGGTTCTCCGACGATCTCAGAAATTAACTGTGGGAGTCGCTCAGATCATATTATTAGGATACGAAGGTGTGTAAGGGTAAAAAGTTTGTTATTATAATATTGAGAGGATGTGGGTATACATACGAGCAAAGACAAAAAAGATCCAAAACCACTTGAGCCTTTTTTCAAAATTCAGAAACGTGATCATATTTCTGTAGTCTATATACGAGTAGTTAGCCATTTTGTAATGTTGGTGCTGTGTTCCATTGCAAATAAATTAATCATCTCTAGGTTTAATGACGAACTCCAAAATATATTATCTCAACAACTCTATTCTGTAATAACTAACTAACTATCTTCACACTGTATTCCTGATGGGGTAGTCAGAGATACAGCGTGAAGATAGTTAGTTAGTTAGTTTTTTAAATACGGCCAACAACTGCAACAACAACTCAACTCTATTCTGTAATTGCGACCGTATTTTGTTTATTAATTTCTTCCATTATCGCGGTCTCGTTGGTGTCATTTGTGAAGTTTGAGCCACAACTTGCTGCTCAGAATAAGTACTCTTGCAGCTACTAGTTTGGTCTGGGCGGTGGCCAAGATCACTCGCCCGCATATCACTCAATTTATTCAAACTCTTTGTTTATTCACGGTAAGCATGTTGTCTTTATAAATAAATAAAAATAAAAAATAAAAATAAATTTTTATTTATTTAACATTTATGTACACACATAGCTTAGTAAAATGAATTAAAACTAAAAAGGAGAAGAAGAGTACAATGATATGTATGCTATAATGTCTTATTACCAATGTATTAATTTGTAATCTACTTTGCTGACTATGTATGTTTTAATTGTTGCAGCCAACTTATTTTTTTTCAGGATATGCGACGCGACATATCCTAATATCTCCTCTGTGAGTCATAAACATCACATTACATAACATGTACCTTTGTTTATTCGACTCTACGAAATTGTTCATAGTTTTATTTTAAACAAGCAAATTTATTATTGTAAGCTTAATATTAGTAAAAACTAAGTATATACCTATTTTCTGAACGGACTACAATCTCAAACTTTAACGGAGCAGTAACAATGTAGAAGAAGAAAACGTTTATTGTAAATATTTAGACAGAAAAACAAATCGCAATTATGCTCTGTACTAGGGCATTATAGACGTTAGGAGTTTCGAAACTCGTCTCACGGAAATGAAGATACTGAAAAAGGCGAAACAACGTTGCTACAGTAAATTATTTCAATCACATCAATGAGACAATAGATCGGTAGTTTAGTTCACGTATTAGATAAGTTTTAATTGAGTTTTTGCAACACCCGTTCGTGATTCGGCATTGATGCTGTTTTCAAAACTTAGGTTTGGTTTTTAACCGACTTCTAAAAACGAGGAGTTTATGTATTCGATTGGTATATTGTTTTGTATTTACATCGATTACGCTGAGATTTATGATCCGATTTACGTGATTTTTCATTAGTTTGATGCAGAATAATTGTCATTTAGTCCCTTTGTGATAAAGGTGTGACATTATGTATGTAGAACCGTGGAACAAAGAAATCCCAAATCACCTATTGCCACGCCATCTAAATTCTTCACTCGACTAAATTTCTATGATTTTTTTGTGAGGTTTATCACTGCCTTCTGTAATAATACCTTGCAGCTTGTGAACAGTGATAGTCCTATAATAAATACAAACAATAGTATTTAATTAATGCTAAAAGTATTAGGTTTGTATAAGAGGTGTATAAAATTAAATCTTTATTAAGTTATTTTATACATTTTGGTTTTTAAAGTTGTTTTTTTTAGCACAGTTTTTATTATAATAGTTGTTGTTATGCTGACATTTTTATATGTATACCCATACTTTATATACTATTCAACAATTCACGCAAAATAATATTTACTTACATCATTACATTATTATCTTACACATTATTATTGTATCATCACCCAAAAATAACTCCATGCATCACCGCCAGTCCTGCTGCGACCACGGGCGCTGTAACGCGATCGAAACGTCGGAGTATGTATGTAAATAAAAATTATTTCGCGCCAAGTCAAGAATAGTTTACCATGAGTACAAAATTAAATCATAAATTGTGTTAATATAATATTGTATCTTCTTTGTTGTTTTCTGTCATTATGTGTGTACATAAATCCATCAATCCAAAAATTGTTATAATGTGTGCATACTTGTGTAAAATAATACATAACAATAAGGAATGGCAATAGGCTCACCAACAGTTACGTGGGACAGGAATGTACACAGTAAAATCCCACATTTCACTGTGTATATTCCTGTCCCGTTTTAAATGCCTCTGCCATCACTTCGGGGATCGGGCGTGATTAATAAATAATATGTACACTACAATTTATTTTTCTAGTTATTGAAAAGAGCTCTAACCAGCTGCTAGCTGCTAGCTAACTTCAGTGATAGATCTGTCAATCTATCACTGAAGTTAGCTAGCAGAAAAAAAGATCATTGATCTTCAGAACAAACTGAGTCTGAAAAGTTGGGTGATCTGAGGTTTTAAGGTATTTAAGGCGAATCCGGTCATAAACCACTTAAACACTTTAGTCATTATCTCTTTTTCCGTCAATAATAACATTAATAATTAATTAGATTTTAAATATAAAGAAGTTTCCAATTTTAAATTTAAATAAAAATTTAATTAAGAGACCTTAAGTAAAGCGGAAGCATTCCAATTAAAACTATGTCTTTGTCGAGAAACTGGTAAAAGGTAAAGTGGATAGACAGGGCAGCACTGAAAAGCACTTCAGTGCCTTTTAAATTAAGAAAGGCTTAAAATACTTGGAATTAATACGTATTTATGCAAGTTTAAATAAAACCTTTAAAAGGGACGATGGGTTTCAGCTTTCGAGCGTCTGGAATCCAGTGATTCGCCATTTCACGACTAAACATGAAAAAGGTGAAATTATCGCGAGGTGATACTGTGAGTATAGTGTGTCGGGATCGTGATCGAGTTCGAGATGACATAGTAAACAGTGGTAATGTTAATGTGCTGTGTAATAAACCGTGTAATAAGCTTAAAATACTTGGAATTAATACGTATTTATGCAAGTTTAAATAAAACCTTTAACAGGGACGATGGGTTTCAGCTTTCGAGCGTCTGGAATCCAGTGATTCGCCATTTCACGACTAAACATGAAAAAGTAGTGAAATTATCGCGAGGTGATACTGTGAGTATTGTGTGTCGGAATCGTGATAGAGTTCGAGATGACATAGTGAACAGTGGTAATGTTAATGTGCTGTGTAATAAACGAGTGAAAAAAGGGTAGATCGCTACGGTCTGCCAACAAACTCTTCAGTACATCCGTGATCATGGCGCTTGCAACAGTTCCGAAATATCGGAAACTAAACCGTTAATGGTAGTAATTTTAAATTTAAATAGAGCTATGATTCGGATAAAATTTTGTATTTACATTTATCTTTCAAATGATTATTTTCAAAATTTCTTCCTACTCAGAACAATGCTTGTTATACAGGCAATTATTTTAACCATTTTTTATAATCATATTTTATAAACTACTCGGGACTTCACGCGAAACAATTTTGTACTTACATTCACCGACGTTTCGAGCTCGTTGCAGCGCCCGTGGTCGCGGCTGGACTAAATTGTTTCGCGTGAAGTCCCGAGAAGTTTATAAAATATGAGTATAAACCGCGAAAGTTTAAAAATATCATTTTTTATAATGAGCGTAGTTGCGGAAACACGAGCGTTGAGGTCTCGCGCTCCTTTCCCATCACGCAGTCATGGGAAGCCTAGCGAAATAAATGCGTATGCGCCCGCCACAAACTACATTGTTGTTCTTAGAAGTACTAGAAATAGGTAATAAAACAGTGCCCATGAGTTTTGTTACTAAGTTCTTTCTCAAGCTCTACCTATTGCTTTACAATTCTGGCAATAAATGTTATTGTAGAAGCAATAGTCTTGACGTCTTAGTGTTATTTTGTGACCTGTATGAATAAAGCATTTTCATAAAATTTCATTTCATTGACCGTAAAGGGCATTTTGTTATACTCAGAAGAAAGAACATGAGCAAATTTTTCATTTCTAAGCCGAAAATGACAACCCACTCAACAATAGTGGATTACAATAAACCCTACAATATGCTCTATAACTCGTTTTTTACCGTTTCACTGCCTGACAATAGTGCGAATAAATCTTATTAAGTGGTATTGTGCCTTTCTATGCTATAAACATGAAACATCCAACAAACAATGTGCTTCATTTTCAAGCAATGTCATTTATCGTCGAAGCAAAAAGTGGTTACTACTGCGTTATCTCTGCCTTATTTTAACCTAGAGCAAAAAGGTGCCAAATAGGTGTGGAGTTACAGAGGAGAATTGTTATTCGGAATAGAATTGTGTTAATTTGTTTTTAAAACTTCAATACTCAATGCGAATGTTTTTTTAATGTGTGTTAATTCATAACTTTTTCTAGATAGTTTATATTTCTATATTTATGTCTATCTATTAATTGGCGGTATTTTTTTTGATTATTGTTATTAAAAAATTGGAAGTAGGTAGGAAAATGTTTGATATTAAACTTTATGTGACTGTTATTTTCAAATTTCTCATATTCTCTCATTTTCATTTTAAATGTTATCCTATTTACTACCAAAGTCCAACCTGAATTAGAAACCTGGGGTCCAACTTCACTTCAACTCTCCACACTACTTAATTTTATTCACTTCGACAGATATTAACACACACACATATTATTACTAGATGATCCCGCACGGCTTTGCTCGTAGCATAGTTAAAACTACCGTCGCACCTGTTTAGTCCCGTCGCTTATGAATTTTATAATAATGCATAAAATATTGACCGATTCGTCGACATTTTTGGTTACTGCTCCGCTCTGATATATATCCTAAAGCCTTCTTCGATAAATGCTATAAAAATAATTTTTTAAATCCGACCAGTAGTTCCTAAGATTAGCGCATTCAACCAAACAAATAAACAAACCTTTCAGCTATAAGCTGAAAAGTTTGTTTATTTGTTAATCCATAATATATAAATATTAGTATGGATTAACACACAATACAGATTGACGGTAATATTTCGAAATTGAAAAACGTATATACAAAACTATTTCTGTACTGAAGAATCTTTTGATAATACAACATTAAGTAGTATTCGTAAACATTACGACATAAACAAATGAATAAGTTAATAGGCAGATTTTTTCTAATTATTCGTTTCCACCCCAAATATTATCAAAATATATTATCTGTGAATAAATAAAATAAATTATTTATTTAGGTAACGATATTCTAAATGCGCGAAATTTTAAGCGATATTTGTTACTTTTTCTCGTCAAAGCAACTAAATGTATTCTAATGAAACTAAAGTAAATTTGTTTTATGTTACATACAAATAAGTCATAGGCTATATTTTACCTCGCGAACCAGTTCCTGTGGGAAACGCTTACGTAAAATTCGTACTGACAATTAAATTTCTGAAAATATTTATAAAATAAAAAATAAAATAAATATAAATGAAGCGCTCGTGGCCCGGCGGTCTCAGTGTTCGGTAAAACGATCACTGAGGTACGCAACTTTCACTATGGCTGGTCGTCGGATGGGTGACCACTTTGTGGCATTTACATTTGCGAGCGTTTCCGTGCTTCGGAAGGCACGTTAAGGCGTTGGTCCCGGTTGCCAGTAAAATGGCAGTCGTTAAGCCTGGTTGAAGGCCTTATAGGCGGCTTAAAAAAATTTCAACAGCAGGTAGCCACAACCTGCGTCTGTCTATTTCAACACGGCAATGGGCTCACCACCTATTACGTGGGACAGGAATCCACACGGTGAAAAGTGGGCATATAATATGCCTCTGCCACCCCTTCGGGGATAAGGCGTGATGGATATTTATTTATTTATTTAAAATAAATAAATAAAATATTTTGGTAATAAGTAATAAGGTATTTTGCTTGCCTTTTGATGTCATGTAAAAATAAACTGCAAGACTCTAGTAGTGCTGAGTTAAATTATTCAAAGAGCAATGAGAGAAATTCTTTGTTCTAGATCATAGCGAAAATGAAATCTAAAATATCTGCCAACGCAATTCTTGGACAGGGCGGCGCACTTTCAAAAAAAAGTAGGCAGAACCACGACGTGACTGCGATATGCCCGTGTTTAATTTTGAAACGGACGGAGGCGAGAGATTTTAATGAGAGATCAGGTTTTTCAATTATCCCTACTTCTTTTTTTTTACGAAGCTTCCCGTCAGATTTTATCGGCTATGTACTTTTATGAGTACCTACTACAGGAGTCGGCAAAAAATCTTGGATAAGTCACGTCGGTGTTTAAATTTATTGAGTTCTTTTTTATTAAATCGATGAATGAAGGAGAATATTTTAATAGCTTCTTTTGCGACTAAATATTCATTTACCTTTTATTGCAGAGTTTTTACTATTAAATTATGTATAATTATGATATTTAACATAACATACAATTACGCTTATATCCCTGAGAGGTGTATTGCACCTCCCATACTTTGGCTATTACTTTTGTTGGTCCCACGTCATAGAAGGCAAGCCCATTACCGTCACCCACCGGGTACTATTTACTGGAGAAAATCTATAGCAATTCTATCATCTGAACCAAAATTCCAACATCTCAGGACAGACAAATACAATCTCTGCAGTGCGAGCATATTTGAATGCAATGGATTCCCCTTACTACGACGTTGTGACAATGCCGGTATAGATACCGTTTTATGAATTCTGGAGCGGAGTTCCCATGGATCAGCTTAAAAGTCGAAATGTATGTAACGCCATAACTTCTAAAGTAATTCTCAATTAATCACTTGTTAAAGATGAGGACCAACTAGATCGTGGTGGAGCCCAAATGTTGAATATCACAAAACAAAAATAAAAAACTTATTGCCAAAAAGTCCTGTCATCATGTCTATGGGGTTGCCCATTATATCAAAAACCGCACACTTTTTAACTCATTTAATTTCTATGGAATTTAATAATAAAGTATAATTTCTTTTTAATTAGCTACAACTCTTTTATAAAAGTTAGGTCTAACAGTTCTGCAGCAAGATATTATCTTCCTACTCCATGTCGCTCGCAAATGTAAATGTACTATTATTTAAAATAACAATTATTTCAAAAAAATAAATTGAAGCTCATAATAAATTCACAATTGTTAAAACTGACTTGATTTCAAAAGCTTTGACAGACACGCAACTTACGGTACGGCTTGTAATGCACAACGAAAACTTTAATGCCGCCTTAGCGTGTTTGCAACTTTTATATGATCTAATCGATTAAATAAACAGAATTGTTATATCTTTGTGTGTTACCGTCAATATTGGGTTAACAATTTAACGTTATTAGTCGTACGGACGAATACCATGACATGACCGTTAAGATAAAATAAATACACACTTACACAGCAGTAATCTTTTTCCGGCTTTTAAAAATATTATAATATATATTAAACTACGAATAAGTGAGGTGAGTACCGAGTGACAAAGAATATTTACTATGCGAAAATAGAGGGTAGAATTAGTTAGGGTATCTATAGAAAAACCATGCGAGCAGATTGCTCTAAAACTAAATCAGGTATCGTTTTCGAGCAATGCATGCTCGCATGTATGAAACGATTTATGAATCCACAGGAAGCGAAATAAGTATGCATAGATAGCGTCTGGCTATGCTATGATGGAATATAGTTAATTAGTTTTAGTATGGAAATGCTCGTGGCCCCGCGGTCTCAGTGTTCTGTAAACGATCACTGAGTTACGCAACTTTCACTATGACTGGTCCTCGGATGGGTGACCACTTTGTGGCATTTACATTTGCGAGCGTTTCCGTGCTTCGGAAGGCACGTTAAGCCGTTGGTCCCGGTTGCCAGTAAAATGGCAGTTGTTAAGCCTGGTTGAAGGCCTTATGGGCGGCTTGAAAAATTTCAACAGCAGGTACCCACAACCTGCGTCTGTCTATTTCAACACGGCAATGGGCTCACCACCTATTACGTGGGACAGGAATCCACACGGTGAAAAGTGGGCATATAATATGCCTCTGCCACCCCTTCGGGGATAAGGCGTGATGAATATTTTTTTTTAAAATATAAAGTGGTAGGATGTAAATGTATTGTATTTTATTGATCAATCTGCATGAAGCGAAGAAGTATGAATGGATCGCGAAGCCTGACGATCTGTCCTCTCTGACTACCTCGTAACAGCACAGATACAGCGGAGATAATAGGTATTTCATACCATAATCCTACTATCTTTACTAATATTATAAATGTGAATATACAAATCTGAGTATAGGTACATTAAAAATGTATGCGCGAAACATCATGAAACTTTGTACACATATTCTTAAAGATATTAGAAGTAACATAGGATCGGTTTTATTAAAAAAATGTGTGTACCAGAGTACACCGGTAAGAAGTGAAACTTCTTTACCGTTTTTTTATACAGCTAAAAAAAATTCTTATACATCGATAAAGAAGTTTCACTTATAACAAAGAAGTTTATCTTCAAAATAAAATGATGCGTAACCGAAAAACGTGATGATTTTATACAGCTATAAAATTTCTCTCAACGTCGATAAAGAAGTTACACTTTAAGAAAAAAAAATATTCATTTATTTTATTTAATTAAATTAAAAAAAATTTAAAATTTATTTATGTTAAAAAAAAACATTAATTAATTATACTATTTTTTTCTCTTATGTGGCGCTAACAAAGTTGAGAGGGTCAGCTATGGTTGGTTAGTGACACTGTTCTAAAAAGCTCTCAAATCAACACCTAACTTTGTCAAACAATTGCATAATTAATTGCTTATTTATACACTACTCCCAGTGAAAATGTGAAAACAAAGTAAATTTCCGGAATTCCTTGCCTCGTTTACTTTAACAATATTGTTTCCTAGACAGCATTTCCTTAGTAGCAACAGTGTTAAAGAAAACAAGGCAATGAAATCAAATCTTAAAGCGCTTTTAGCCTCGCTAAGTAGTGTGGTAGTAAGTTATATGGTAGTTATTAAGCAAAGTTTGAAAGCCTTACTAAAAGGCTAAGCCTTAAAATTTAATAGCAGGTAGACACAGTCTGTTTTCATGTGTTTTGACAGAGCAATAAAGAGATTACCGCAGCTGTCGCAAACATCCATAAGCGATATTTTTTTTTTGCGTGGAATGAATTGATTTTTCGCAACATCGCCTCTTGCCGCGGCCCATTTGCGGCCATTGCGGCCCCAGAGAGGGGCTTGTCCTACTCTCTAATGCATCGAGGCGATCGGCCTCGCCTTTAACAGGTTGCAGGATAGGCGTTAATTTTAAGCGAGTCGATTATGTCCAGCTATCGAACTCATTCATAACGCTCTCAGCATATCTACTCGATAGCTATGATATTCTATGTGATAAAGAAATTATCCTTCAAAATAAACTATACATTAGTGAATAATTGGTGAACCGCCGACAAAAGACTTAATTAAAATCGTGATGTAAATCATAACTCTGCGTTTACACATTCGCTGTTTTCGTATCCGTTGAAATTGCTCAATATATCAAACTAACTACATTTTTCTGACTTGTGTGTAACTAGTTAAAGTGGTAAAAGATTTTGTACCTGGGTGTGAGAGAAAACCTTAAAAGGATATTCGTATACCTCTAGGCGTAACACATAATATGTGTTAAGCCTAGAGATGTAGAGATGAGTATTACTCTATTTGCCACCCTGAATAGCTTCTGGATCCTGTAGACTTGAGTATAAGGTTTTAATTTCAACTCGATAACTCAACGCGTTCTTGAGATAAAGGATCTGAACAGACAGAGGGACGGATAGGTGGATAGACAACAAAGTGATTCTATAAAGGTTCTATTTTGTCTTTTGAAGTACGGAACCCTAAAATCAAAATACTATATTTTTTCAAACAAACATCAATCATGGCAGCATGAGCGAGATTAATGAAGTTTAATAAATCAATAAAACCTCAATGAAGAGGGACAGAATCACTATCCCTTTTCATTGGGTCAACAACGGGTAATGCGGTCTCAACAAAGACATGAAAAGTGCCCGTAAGACTATACTATGATACATTGTCTCCATAGATATGAATGAGATAGAGGTATCTCTCTTACTATGTGACCCCCACGGCTTCGCCCGTGACATACTCCGAACTCCCGTCACACCTATTTAATCCCGTCGCTTATAAATTCTACCAAAATGTATAAAAAATATGCCCGATTTGTATCAGTAGCCTCGATAACCTACACACATATAACCTACATACCTATTTAATCCCGTCGCTTATAAATTCTACCAAAATGTTTAAAAAATGCCCGATTTGTATCAGTAGCCTCGAAAAATGGGCTATCCAACACAAGAATATTTTTTCAAATCCGTCTAGTTCCTGAGGTTAGGGCGTTCAACCAAACAAACAAACAAACTCTTCAGTTTGATATATTAGTATAGTTTCGACATCACGTCTCGGGGTATATGCTGTGAAGGGCTATTGTTGCCCATACTGCTGTTATAGAATTTCGGGTTGGACCAAACATTTAGGCATAATCATCACGCTACTGCTCAAGAGAGGAGACTAGTAAACGAGGTTCCGCAGCTGGTCACGGGCGAAACCGGGAGTCAGCTAATATATAACATATAAAAATGTATAAGCATGCTTTATCAGCTGTTCAGATCATTTATACGAGGACTCAGTAGGGGTGTAAGATCAAAGATACCCAACTTGACAAATGACGATATACTACTAAGTTCTACTAATTTGTATATAGTGAGATTAATAGATGCTATTTCAACAAACGCTTTAATGATTATTATAGTGACGTAACAACGAAGAGTAGGTAATCAACTTTAGCTTATTTATGACTTAAATGAGACTAAAATTAATTTGATAAATTTTTCCGAGTAGGTCACCACAGTTTAGGTTTTCAATCAGTTATTAACAGGGCATACAGAGCTTAAAAAAATAAAAAATGACCCTGATACATTAGCCCTCGGCTACACGAAAATAGAATTCATAATGGCCTAAGTTTGCGGTTCATTCAATCCACCAGCTGTGCAAAATGATGGGGCGATTTATTTTTATATTTTTATCAACCACAAGTAATCAGTAAATATAGTCATTAGTTACCTAAGCAAGCTGCCCTTATTTAGTAACAAAGTATTTTAATGTTTTTAAACTTTCACGATTTTTACGATATTTTGGGTCTTATTCGCGACGTATATAGGAGAGAAGGTAGGATTTTCATCTAATAATATACGTTGCGAGTAAGACCCGAAATGTCACAACGTCGATATAGAAGTTTAACTTAAAACAAAATGGCGCGTAACTGAAAATCGTGACGATTTTTTTAACCACTATAAAATTTCTCTCAACGTCGATAAAGAAGTTTCACTTCAATTAGTTTGTAATTTTCTTCTGTCTGTCTGTTTGTTACTACTAATCTCTGAAACGGCCGGACCGATTTTAACGGGACTTTCACCGACAAATATCTAATGTCATAAGGAGTAATTCAAGTCACATTTTTGCCCTGTATTCTCGTGGAATCAGGCACTGCATGGTTGAAACTGCGGGGAGACTATTAATCAATATTATAAATGTATAACAATGTGAAGACATCTGGATGTTTGTTACCCAATCACAATCTAATCTCTGGACCATTTTAGCTGAAATTTGAAATACAGAGAGCTGAAACCTTGAAATAATACATATGCTACTTTTCGTCCCGAGAACAAGGTTCTTTGGAAAAAGGTTACGGGTAAACGTCACCCCGAGTGTGGTGCCGCGGGAATCAGTAGTAAACTTTAAGTTCAAACATATAAGTTCAAATGTAACAAATATAAATCAATACATAAATTCATAAACATATATTTATATATGACCGGTTGGAAGTCCAAATAGCTGCTGTATCTCAACGTATCACATAAAGAAGATTGGTTCTGGTTGGCAATTTCAGTAATGCTTGAGTTGGCTCACTGAATAAGGACGGTACCAATTTTGATTGAAGGTTAAAATTGTAGTTCCTTGCGTGGATAAGATCGCCAGTAGTATTTGATAGTATTTTTATTACAATTTTTAAGCCTTAATGAAATTAATATAATAAATAATTGCGCAGCAGTCATATATAGCATGAATTATATAGTGATAATATTTTTCTGTCTGATTATGAAATAGAACGTAACTTAGCGTGTTAGCTGCATTAGTAGAACATTTTTCACAATACTATATGACATTATATGCGGCAATTATGAATTTTTTCATAATAGGCACAGAATTATTAATAGGTTTGAAATAATACTTTTACAATTTACAAACATGCATTAAAATATACTCAAGTTTATCTTTTATAATTCTTTTCATATTTCAATTAATCATTTACCAAATCAAACTATAACTGTCGTCATATTAATAGATCTCCTGGTCTATGTGACTCCGCCTTAAACTATCCACTTAATATAATCCATAATCATCTTTTACGCTTGAGTACCGGGGCGAATGATAAATGTATATTCGTATTCAGCTCTGAGATCCGGGCTAGCTATAATATTAATAGCCTGAAATAAAGATTTGTAGGAGCTACTGATTCAATTCAGTTGAAATATCACTGAACATCCAAATTGAACTTATTAAAATGCAATTCTCCCGTTCAATTATTTAGCTCTGATTAAAATTATCATGCAGGGTTGAGATAATAATTGATACTGGTGTTACGCGAATGTTCTCCTATCATACTTCCGTATCAATTAATTGTACTTAAATTTAAAACACTACCTATATAAAGAAAGACAACAGTAATAAAATCAATTCTTTAAAAATGAAACCATTAACTACGCGCCGAATCTGCCTATATAGATATTAATCGTTCAAAAGATGACTAATTACGTATTTATTGGCAGATAATCTAATTAGGCGCCGTAAAGTTAGAACATCTCTTCCATCAGTGTTTAATTATATTTTGAATCATTGAGAGTGTTGTTTACTTTAAAATATTCTAGGTTCACATTTTACTTTTCTAATAGACCTAATCATACTTTTCTAGAATTTTATAAGCAGAATGGTGACTTTGTTTTTAGTTTTGGAAAAACTAAACTTAAAAAACAACACGGAAAAGCCACAACTTAGTATATCGAAATTATTTCATAGAAAATGTTCGCGATAAAAAATCATAACCCATAAAAGTTTGTACAAAATATTTAAAGCTAAAAGTACCTTTGTATTTATCGGCGTGTAAATATTGAATAAAGCACCTCGGTACACTACTTATTACTTTGTTCTTGTACCAAAATCACTTTCCAATACAAAATTCGTTGAATCATTCGTGTGAAATTACTTTTGTGTTAAATGGGGATTATTTGACTTCAACAAAGGGCTTTTAGACAAAAGCCATTTTTAACTCAACTTGATCTTCTTTGAATCTAAAATGAAATTCCCCTAAATAGGGGAGAGGGTTATAATTATTATTTAGATTGGGATCACTAATTTCTCCGTTACAAAAAGACATTGAGCTAGACCGAAATGAGTACATAATGCATAACTGTACCTTGCTGTGAATTCCTCATTCTGGACTCTGTAAATGCGTCCTAATTGCAAATTCGAGAGACCGTCAACGTTGACTTGGTTCGGGTCTTTCATTCTCAATTACAGTTCTGTCAGTCTCAATTATACCATTCTGGAATGGGTGACACTTAGTTTTTTTAAGCTTCACGGTGTATACTCATACTTTACAATCTACTCGGGACTTCACGAGAAATAATATTAATACAACAATAATTATAATGAAACTATCTGATTATGATCTCTAGATAGTTTATATATTCGTGACGACGCTATTTTAATTCATAGTACGATTATTAATGAACATATGACATTATGACAATATTTTCGAATTATATCGATCGAATTATACGAGTACCTCTTTATAAGAGGTATAATTCGATCCAAGTATAAAAACCTATAGAACACTTATAAATTACAGTCTGTGGGATCTATATCTTACAATATGTACCATTAACATAGACCCTCAGTATTCTTTTGGTCAATTACGAAATCAAATCATTGACAGCTAGTCCGATCAATTTAGACATTCGTAGCTGCCTAAATTCCCACCAAGCTGAAAATCAGTAGGATTGTTTATAATATGATCTACAATTTTGTCTGAAGTATTTTTTTGATAAATCTTTGCTAAAAATTGCAGAAAACTATTTTTTTGTTTAACTTTGGTCTTGAATATTTTTTTCCATACAGGGTAAAGATGGAAAACAATATTACGATTTTCAGCTTGGTGGGAATTTTTGTAGCTTTACTTTTATATTTTGGTGTAATTTGACCAGACTACAGTCTTGTAAATAACACTAAAAACAACTATTTTTATTTGCTTAGAATAGTTCTTTACAAATTTTAAGTGAAATGTGTTTTTACAATAGCATGATGCCAGACATTTATAGGGAAAACTCGGCGGTAAACCCGTTCCCTAGCTTTGGCTGTCGAGCCGTTCTACTGTCAATTAAGTAACAGGTAGAGGCACGAAGGCAGGTGTCAAGTGAAAGTAATTAACTAGAGGATACGTCCGAATGCGGTTCACATGCAAACATGAGATACTGAGGTTGTTATACTTACACTGAAAATTCATTTGTACATTAACTGATCAAAATATTGTCATAATGTCATCTTTGCAATACAATTTTGATCAGTTTCTTGTTTTTTCAGTTTGGTATTACGAGTACTAGGCGTTTTAATTTAACGTTACGTATAAATATGTTTTGGTTTTCGGCAAACAATAGTTTTAACCAGTTGTAGATATTAATTCGAGCTGAAATTCGAATTTTAACGGGAGTTTCACTGGCAGATAGTTGAAGTTGTAAGGAATAACTTAAGCTAAATTTTATCCCCATATTCCCACGGGAACGGGCACTACGCGGGTGAAACCACTACGCGGGTGTAGTCGTAAGTAAAATTGTAATTTCAAAGTATGTAACTCAATTATTATTTTTTTAGCATGAAAACGGAGGCCATTTTGTGTGGGCGTAACTAAAAAATGCTAATGTTTATTAGTCGTTCATAGATAGGAACAAGGAATAGAAAGAAACTATGACAGTTACAAATTTCCATCATAATAGTGTGTAACTCCGTCGTTACCTCTATAAGATCCGTCATGCCAATTGAAGATGGGCCCCGAAACGATTTTAATAATAGAAACTACGTGAAGGTGGGGTTTAACAAGACTTCTTTAAACAATTTGAAGTGAAACTTCAAATTGTCGAAGTTAAGAGAAATTTTATAGCTGTAAAAAAATAGTCATTTTTTCGGTTACGCGCCCTGATGTTTTGAAGTGAAACTTCTTTATCGATTAATGAGAGAAATTTTATAGCGTACTCTGGTAGACACACATGTATTTTTCTTTCTCTATCTTTTCACCCCATCTTCCAGTAGATATAGCGTTCCAATGATAGGTATGTCTGAAGAATTATAGATACAAGTTGAAATAAAGGGAAAAAATATTTAAAAATAACTCTTAGCTAGAGTCATTACAAAATATTTTGCACAGATCGTTTATGCAAATGTCGCTTACCACTAAACAATTTGACTGGTATGGCATTTTCTGCTAGAGAATTTTAAAATTGCTTTCAAATCACAGTACGCTGATTTGCATAATTTTCTACTGTAATTATTGTAATTAGGAAGTATTTGGTACTCACTTTGTACCACAGTACTGCATAACGACCAATTCTTTATGTATATTTATACATCCAGGTTATCAGGTTTGAGGAAATTTTCTTCAAGTCTTCAAGACAAAAAGCCAAACGTTAGTTGCTCCTAGCAGCTAAACTAACTAGATAGGGTCTGGAAGTAACTGGACTGGACTGAAAACGCTTAGATGAAGAGAAGAAAAAGTATGTTTATCAGTTATCTAGATCCCATTCTACAAGTTTATATTAGATTACTTTTAGTTAGTTGGCATTGTATATAAAAAATATGTGTATGTGTACTTATGTCGCACGCTAGAAGTTATACTGCTTTAGTCTAATAAGATTTCATCACATATACCACAACTTCTTTGTTTGAAACAGGAATAATAAATTAGTAAGAAAAAACCATCAAAAGAATATAAACTACTTTGAATGTAATAAGTTGTCATGGACACACAATTAACACTATCAGCTAAATTCAGGGTGTCGGTTATTTGACACGGTGAGCGGTCGCAAAAAAATACTCTCATCATATTTCGCACCAAAACAAGTATAACTTTAATAATCCATAGCAAAAAATTCAACAAAATGCTCACCAAATAGAAGCTAAATCAATGTAAAACTTATTCTGGAAGTATAGTCCCAGAGCAATCGACTTTGTGCTAAGTTTATTCTTGACCAGTGACTGATAAACTCCAGACTAAAGTAGTGTAACTTCTCGGTAACTAGTACATGTTTAGTTACAACTTAGCACTATTTCACATTAACAGTACTATACTTCTGTTCTTTACAGTCGTTTTACCGGTATGATTTATCCACAAACTACTATATATGTTTAAAACAAAGTCTTTTTTCCTACACTTATAGCTTAAAAACGGGTGGAAATAAATAAAGTTTAAATTATGTAAAAAAAACGTTTTCTAACACATTCTATTTGAGACATGACTCTAACGCAATGTTATGCTCGCAGGGATTTTCCTGTCTCTCATAGGTCTATTAGTAGTAAGTAATAGACATATTACAGTTTCAGATGCAGAATTTGTCTACAATGCTAATATTTGTAACAGGATAATATTGGTTATGATTTTTTTTGTATTACAGAATATACCGATAGTACAGTGAACAACGTGACATTTAGTCGACACGTGTTCTGCCTGCACACAAGGCATCTCAAGACTCCTTGGCAGAAAAATTACCCATGATCCATGATGCATATTATCGGCAAACCTGTTACCGTGTGAATTTTTGTCCCACGTTACAGGTAGTGTGTTAAATAGACGAAGCAGGTTGTGCCGACCTGCTGTTAAAATTTTTCATACTGCCCATAAGACGTTCAACTTCGCTTGTAAATGGTAATACCACAAAGCAGTCACCCGTCCGTAACCAGCCATAGTTGCTTAACGCAGTGATTTTCTACAGAACACTGAGTCAGCGGGGCCACGAGTGCTTCTATATAAATAATTATCTACCGTATTTCTTAGACAGTAGAATAAATTTTATGTAGTAGTACAGTGATCTGGGAGACCCTAAGGTATACTTGCATTCTTGCATCGGGGTCAAGTGATCAGTTTTATATTCAGAAGGCGGACTATCAGTAATACTGGGTTACATTTCAGTAATGTCATTTTTATTGACAGCATGACGTTCGAAAGCAGCATTTTTCAAGGAAAACAGTGAAATGTTCAATATTACTAGCAATATCCGTACCGTTTAGCAAATGCCCGTCATTGATCCAACAGTCCAATCATAGTCAATAATCCTTGTGACGTGCCGCGGCTCATTGAGATTAGATCTGACCTATATGTACTTTCAATCAAAACCTTGCTATACATTTCAAAAGAATCTATAATACTTGTAGAATGAGTTGCCATTACAAAACACATACTGCACTGTAATTTGAAACATTAACTAAAATGGCATTACGATCCTGGCTTTTAACTAATTATGATAAATATCAGTAATCTAGCGATTAATGTGATGCTGAATATCACGCTAACGAATATCAAACTGCAACAACGGTATTCCATGAGTGATAAAATAATTCATGTGACTGATTGGTCGCATTGATCGTGTAATCAACTGATCATTCAATTTGTCTTTGTGAAAATTTAATTCGAATATCATAATCATTTATGTCAATTGAAACGACTGTTTGTTTTTCATATAATACGTATGAGGGTCCGTATAGGGTTGCATAAATTTTAGAGGCATAACATAAAACTGCATAACGTTTTTTGGCATACTCTTCGTTTCGCATAACGTTCAAACAGAATAAATCATTAGACATACTTTATTTTCCCATAACTTTTTTATAATAATGGTATACCCGCATAAAATGTTTACGTATAATTTTTTTTACAATAACGATTACTAATCATAACATTTATTGGCATCTCACTCACTCTCGCATAAAGATTACAAGCCATACATATAGAATACCATAATGTTAGTTACGAGTACATATTTTTATATCTAAGCTTGAACTGTCTAAAGGCCTATCCGCACTCGCGCGCGAAGTCGCGAAGCGACTGTGAAACATGAATGTGGATCCGGATCGCAAATTATTCGCAACTTCGCGGCTCGTTCAAAAATTGAAGTGAAAATTGTCGGTTTTTGTTGCGCGACAAAGGACTCGGAGGCGCGAAGCGCGGCGCGAACACGACAAGACACCACATTCGCGGGTAACTCAGTCGCTCTGTAGCAATTGCCACGGATGGTTGTGTTTTCATTTTTATAATAAAGACTACGATTTTGCGTTCAAAATGAGTATCATGTGGAGTAATGAATTAGAAAATTAGAATTATCATTTATAGAATGTACTATAAATTGCCAAAGCGCAAAGAAGCCCAACAGCTGCTGTAGTGACTTCACTTTCCATAACTACTATGTAGATTAAATACTAACTTGGCGTGCATACGCGTTAAGAGCGCAAACTACACTGTGAGCCCGGCGCGAATCTCTGCGAGTGTGGGCAGTTGGCAGTTCTTGCCGCGATTCGCGCCGCGCTTTGCGCCTCGATTCGCAGTGAGATTCGCGCGCGAGGGCGGATAGGCTTTAAGATTGAAATGCAAAATTTCAACACTTATTTATAGAATATATAAATAAAATACAAAAATAAAGTAAGTAGATTAAAACGAGCGATTCTCGGCTCGCGCGTTGTGGTCACAAGTGACCTAACACTCCTCCTCGCTTCGCTCGTCGTCGTACCTATTTACGACTTTGCTCAAGACTAGTCTAAAAAATATTAACACTTAAAATATCTTTTTATATGTTACAGCTTAAAAACATGGCTATGAGTGAGATGATTATTTACAATGGTGTCCTATCATTTCTTAAATATTCTTAGTCAAATTATTATTCATTTATGATTTAAACGGTTATCCATACCTCCATTATGCGTTTTGTATTTTATGATATATTATCTTTAGGCGTATAACAATTATGCCCTTTACATTTATTCTGATTAAAATTATGTAAAAAAAATTAGAGTAAGTTAATTTTATGCCAATAAAACCATTATGCGTTTATAACACTCTGCTTGTCATAATTTATGCGAGAAAACTTTATGCTGAAACTGTTATGCCAAACTACATTATGCCGAAAAAAAATATGCGATCGAAAGGGCACCCATACGTATGACTACATTTTAAATTAATGTAAAAAGTATACAGTACCTGGCGATGAACGATGCATAACGAATTTTGGAAAGAGACGTCCGATGATTTTCATAGACTGTCATCTCTGCCGCACACTACTTGTCAGACCGGTGTTTCGCGCGACGTATTTGTGTAAGCGCGCGACAAATTGATTTTAGTGAAGTAAAACACATTCTTGCTCATTGCATTATTACAAGGATTAAGGGCGGTGTTTTTGTTTCGATATTTATTCACTTTAGGTTCCATCAATCAATCAAAATTAGCCTATCAGAGATGCTGCTGGATTCAGATTTTTACAATTATTTTAGCTTACGTTATACTTTAAGGTTTTCTTTTGACTCTAGTTTTTATTCGCATTATCCTCATCATTTAATAAGATCAGTATATAACTTGCCGGCGAGGATTGCTTGGATCCTAATAATCTCAACAGGGCCCATTGCATTTCTTGGATAGACCTGAAAACAGTAGACTAAATTCTACAGCGAGTAATTACAATCCCTCTAATGACTGACGATGGCAGCAAGTCAAAAATGTTTCCTCTGTAGATCCCCCATATATTATTACACTAA
The DNA here is from genome assembly GCA_948477245.1 of Thumatha senex. Lineage (NCBI taxonomy): Eukaryota > Metazoa > Arthropoda > Insecta > Lepidoptera > Erebidae > Thumatha > Thumatha senex. The sequence goes on from OX419735.1 coordinate 16,025,646, forward strand.
ATAAAAGATCCTAGTTTATACAAATCCTAGCTTCGTCTGTACTATGTATCCTTAAAACCATTACCTTATCACATTATCATTGTGATGTTCACTGCTATCTTAGCAATCAAAAGACTTTTAAAATAATCTTTACCTTCACAATCACGAGTAACAAATACCTTGGCATCCGTGCCATCAGATTAGAAGATAATATATTTGAAGATATTTGTTTCCGTCGAAGTAGATTGGTATGGGCGACAGTGAAATATTATCCTTTGTTGCTAAATTATGTTATCAATTATTTTCGATTCAATGAGCTGAGTTTCTTATCTTTGGAATATTGACTTATGAACTACCTAATATATTTTATCTGAGCAGCTAAAGCATATTCCCTTATAACGAGTTATGAAAATATGTAAGCAAAGAAGATCTGTTACAATAAAGTATGATTTATACCAATGAATAAGTTTCTAATTAATATTCAGTGTACTTTTACGAATTAGCATATATAAAAGTAATTCAAATTGTATTGTCTGCCTGCTTGCTTCTATGACGGAGTAGTCAGAATGAAGAGATTGCCAGGCTTCACGATCAATGCATATGCATACGTCTTTCGCTTCCTGCTGATTCATTAGCTGACGGGTAATTTTGCGGACTACTGAACTGATTTCGAAGATAATGTCGGGAGTAACCTACTTATACTTCACGTATATGAAATAGCTGGTGTCTATCTATCAGTTAGTATAATAGTATAATACTTGTATTAGATTCACGATATTACAAATGATTATAATGTTCTACACAAAATATTCAAGTAGAATTAGAAATGATAAAATGCCTAGTCTTTAACGTCAGCCGCATGTGGGATGGACCCAATCTATTATTCATACTTATGTGACGGTAAGCATTTTCCACTGCAAGAATAATCTTTAATTCTAAAATCTATTTTGTTAAGATGATGGCCGTCAAAAAATGCATATTATCACATTCAATGTTCTTAATAATGACTCTGAACAATTCAGACGTTAAATCTGCCATCAAGGTCATGAAATAATGTTCCTGATATTCGTGGATATGGCGTAATTGTAATAACTTATTACATAGAGAGCTGAATTGGACTAGCCTCATAGAAGCTTGTCTTGAATAGTTGATATAAGAAGTCTTGAATAAGTTCAGGCCGTTCTTTCCACCGCACCAGAGATGTTTGTCGTACAAGACATAAATTCATACCTGCAGCAAATACTGTTTTCACCTTTGAAATGATCCCGATTCATGTAAGTACACATGAATTTGAAACCTAAGGATTGAATTTATTGGTTTCTAGGAGCAATGGTTTAATTACTGGTATTATTGAGTGAGACTGCCGTCTGGTCTCCCAAAAATGATTAGTATTTCCTCTACTTTCCCACAGCTTTAAGAAGAGAGACTTTTGAAAGTAATGTATTTAAAAAAAAAAAGCTACCGCTGTCACTCTGGGACCGCTTAAGTCTAAATTGCATAAAACAAAGAAATCTACAAAACCGACCACATAGCCCTTTTTTTTGTGTGGAAATCTCCTCGAATGTCATGCCGGACTCGAACCGACTAAAACCACACGGTCCTTGCCTATCTGTCTATTGCCGGACGCCCCGGGTAACTCCTCGGAAACATGTCCTAGTGCTCCCGGCAGACTTTGGCTACCACCGCGGCCTCACCCAGGGTTCGGGTGTTATCCCGCTTATTTGGAGGTTGGTTCGGGTACTATCCCGCTTCTTGGGGCATGAGGCGTGCGTAAAATTTTCACATCATGCCGACGTCTTGGGCCTGCTTCTGTAAGGACGGCAAGCTCCGTCCTCAGGCCCCCGGTCATGGAGGCCGATAGTCTTGGGCGAAGACAAGTCTGCGGCGTTGTGGCCGTAGACTGCGGAACTCGGGTGGGAGAGTTCTCCCGTTCCCTCTCCGCCGCCTCTTTCGCGAGCATGACCTGCTCGCAGAAAGATGTAGCGGCGTCCCACTTGCTCCCGCTGTAGACCATAGCTTGCACCATGGTTTCCAACGAGAGTATGTCTACGCCCAGACTTGCCACGAGGTCTTGGCGCTACTGAACACCATGCTGAACACTCCACCAATGTGTGGAGCGCTGTATCCTCGCTGCGTTCTACGCAGTGCTGGCACTCGGCTGTGGTCTCCCGGTGTATGCGCCACAGATACTTACCGAAGCACCCGTGCTCGGTGAGTATCTGCGACATCCGGTAGGAGAGGTTGCCATGGCTCCTCTCCAGCCACTCATCCATGACTGGTCTGACCGCCCCGATTGTGGCGTTTCCCCCCCTTGGTTGCTCAAGTCGCACCTTCCATGTCTCCATGAGTTCCTGTCGGAGCTGGAAATGATGAAATGATGGAAATGATGGCCGAAGTTCCATCGGCTACAAAAAGTCATAATTAAAGGTACGGCTTTTCAGTATTGAAAAACAGTTTGTTGAACCATAAAAAAGAAAATATATAACAATGTTTTTTTTTTTCAAATTAATAGACAAATTTTGTAATTTATTTTTTTAAATTAGGAAATAACAACATTGATGGTGTTGTAAAATTGTTGAAAGACGCAGAGTTACACAGCAGCACCGGACAGGAGGAGTACATGGTTCGCAGTTCCACTAGCCTGAGAGCATAGAGTACCGACATTTCCACGAGGCCATGAAACTGTTTAGCGCAATATATCCCACCACTCTGGAACACATCACTGACAAACTGATGCGGAAAGCGCCGTCTGTTCTTGGAGAGTTTATCAGCGGCAACAGTTTGTAAGAGGCTGCATTATCCGTATCCCACGTTAACAACTACACGTGGCGTTACAAACAATAAGTGTATTTGTGGTGTATTTTTTATTATTTTATTTTTTTATTGATTTATACGTGTAAGTTTTAAGTTTATCCATATATGTTGCAAAACTGTGGCGATGGTGGCATTTTGAATGTAAGTAGTCAACCAACCTCGTCTCTAAATTGCTTGGTTCGCTGTCCTAATTGTTCCCAAGCTCGTTTTTTTAAGGGTCAGCGAGGTTTGAAAGTACATTTTGGAAAGGTACACAAATACCAAAATGTACTTTCGAACATATCAACGTCTGAGGCCCAGCAGATTCAAATTTCTTTTTGGCAAACCATTTCTAAATATAAAAATTCTGTTCCGGTTTTAAAAAGGATACCTCGTGCTGCAAGACCTGCAGGGGCACAAAACCTAGCCCACTGTATTGGCCTTGTAGTACGGGAGAATTCTACTTTTGCTTGGGAGCAACTACTTACCTTTTCTTATAGGATTCTACATATTTCTAAAAATCAGACAACCAATAAATCTTTGACTAGCCAAATTAAAGAAAACTGTAATTCGTTGCGTTTATTTGACCCCAAATTCACAACCTTCCATAAGAATTCCATTTATCATTATGTAGAATCTAAATTAAGAGAAGGTGACATAAGAGAAGCATCCAGGTTATTATTTAGTAGCAATGTGGTGGCGCCTTGCTCTCCAGATACTCTTGCTGATCTGAGGAGCAAGCATCCTGCGCCAATAGATGACTTGTCCTTTCCCGATCCTCCAAATTCCGAATCTGTCTTTTTGATTGTTTCAGCCAAGGAAGTTCTGACAGCTGTTAACTCCTTCCGTAGTGGTTCTGCTGGTGGCCTTGATGGTTTGACTCCACAACATTTAAAGGACCTATTGGGTCCGGCCGCTGGGGAGGCCGGCGAGGCACTCTTGAAGGAGCTAACAGGTTTGGCTAATCTTATGTTATCCGGCAATGTGGACGAAGGCATCATCGACATCCTTTATGGTGCCAATCTGTGTGCTCTACGCAAGAAGGAGGGTGGAATTCGTCCCATTGCCGTGGGATGTACTTTCAGGCGTATGGTAGCCAAAATTTGCTGTCAGTTTTATAAGGAAGAACTGTCTGGCAAATTCCAACCCATACAGCTCGGTTTTGGATCAAAAGGGGTTTGTGAAGCTGCCCTGTCTACTTACCTTGGCTGTGGGAAAGGAGTGGTCATTCTTAAAGTTGACTTGAAGAATGCCTTTAATTCAGTAAACAGGGACACTTTGTTGACACAAGCCAAATTGGAAACACCCAAAATTTTTAATTTTTTTTGGCAGTGCTACAAAAACCCATCAAAATTAGTGTATAAGGAAAATATTTTAGATTCTGCAGTGGGTTGTCAACAAGGTGACCCTCTCGTGCCACTCATTTTCAGCTTATCAATACACCCAATAATTAGCCAGCTAAATTCCAAATTTAACGTCTGGTATTTAGATGACGACACTCTAGGAAAAGATGTAGACACAGTTTTTAAAGATTTGGCATTGATAAAAGATAAATTTAAATTAATTGGTTTGGATCTGAATCCTTCAAAGTGTAAATTTTTCTAAATGACAATATTGATAGTGTTTCTACTATTTCAAAATTCAATGTTTTGGCTCCAAATTTGAAATCCTTTAGAGTTGTTCTCTACGCCTCCTAGGGTCTCCCATTCTAGAAGAATTCATTCTAGAATCTTTCATTGAGGAAAAGATCAAAAATTTTTGTGAAGTTTCGGATCGACTCCTTCAAATAAATATACAATCGGCCTTTACAATTATTCGGTATTGTCTTTTCGTACCAAAATTAACTCATGCCCTTCGCTCATCTCAATTTTTTAAACATTCGACCCTTTTGGAAAATATGGACACAATTATTCATACCACGCTTTCCAAAATTTTGAATGCAGATTCTGACGACCGAGCGTGGCTCCAAGCGTCTTTACCAATACGCTTGGGCGGCCTCTGTGTTCGTAACATTTCTGATATAAGTTTACCTGCATTTTTGTCTTCAGTACACGGCACTGATTAATTGACCAGGAAAATTTTAATTCCTACACTGGTCAATTCTGAAGTGCCAGGCAAGATTGAAGCCATAAACATTTGGAAACTTAAGTGCCAAGATACTGTTTTGCCGACCAACCCGTGCTCCCAGAGGCAGTGGGATAGGCCACTCTGCAACGAGGTTAGAAAACATTTATTGAACACGTGTTCGAATGTTGCAGAACGTGCTCGCCTATTGGCTGTGGGAGAATGGGAGTCAGGTGTTTGGCTTCAGGCTCTTCCGTCGCCCAACATAGGTACTATGTTGGACGACACTACATTCAGAATTGCTGTCTGTCTTCGTTTAGGTGCTCCCTGCGTTTCTCCGCATTGCTGTCAATGCGGTGAAGTAGTCGACAGCCTTGGGCATCACGGTCTCTCATGCAGCAGGAGTGCAGGTCGCAGGTCACGTCATGCATACCTTAATGACATTATCCGTCGGGCTCTTGTCACCGCCGGTGTTCCATCCGTTCTAGAACCTAATGGTTTGGCGCGTTACGATGGCAAGAGGCCGGACGGTATGTCATTGGTGCCATGGAAGATGGGAAAGCCTTTAGTTTGGGATGCAACTTGTGTTGACACCCTCGCTCCTTCTCATCTTGTTAGCACGGCGAGTTGCGCTTGTGCTGCTGCTGCATCCGCCGAGACTCTCAAGCGGCGCAAATATAATAATTTAATAGGTAATTATATTTTTGAGCCGTTTGGGTTCGAGACACTGGGCTCGTGGGGCCCAAGTGCTCGTTCACTCATCATCATCCGAGCGTCTGTCCCAGTTGCGTCTCGCGACGCCCGGGGTCCGCTTTCCTACATTTTCTCCTCCACTTCGCACGGTCGTCGGCATCCCCTGTAGTGAGACCATTGGCACGCATGTCATCCCTTACGACGTCAAGCCAGCACTTCTTGGGTCTTCCCCTCTTACCGGGACCCGGCGGGGCTGACATGGCCAGACATTTGTTACCTACGTAGTCCGGCGGTTGCCGCAGGACGTGACCATACCAACGAAGGCGACACTCTTGCAACTTGTCTGCAATGTCACGGACGTAAAGGCTGCCGCGGATGCGAGAGTTCCTTACGCGGTCCATCCGCGTGACTCCACACATCCACCGCAGCATCTTCATTTCCGTGACACGCAGCTCCTGCTTGTGTCGCTCCAATATCGGCCACGTCTCACTGCCATGTAAAAGGACAGGTCTAATAACGGTTTTGTAGACCTGTCCCTTCAACCGGATCGGCATTTTAAGATCACAAATGAGACCGGTCATCTCCCGCCATTTGGCCCACGCGGCAGCAATGCGTGACTTGACATCGCAATCGATGTCACTGGACGTGTGAAAAACAGATCCCAGGTATTTAACCTGGTCCGTGTGCTCGACCAAATCACCGCCTATGCGGACGGATGTGGGATCTGTCGAGTTTAGTGCCAAGTACTCGGTCTTCGCCACATTTAGTTTCAGACCGCCATTCTCAAGCGTCTTCTTCCACGCCTTTACACGTCGCACCAATCTGCTCCTGTCCGCGTCTGCCAGCGCAATATCGTCAGCATACATGGAGCAACCATGGAGGCTGCTCATGTGGGTTTCTGATGCTGTCCGACAATTCGTCTAATTTTACACTAAACAGAAGCGGACTAAGGACCGAACCCTGGTGTACCCCGACGGTGATGGGGAAGGGTTTCGTGTCGCCAACAGCAGTCCGAACCATTGAATCGGAGTCACAGTACATGTCCCGGATAGTGTCAATATAGACCTCTGGAACCCCTTTGGACCGCAGTGCCCACCAGATCATCGCACGAGGAACACAGTCGAAGGCCTTCTGCATGTCTAGAAACAAACAGTGCAGAGGCGTGTTCTTCGACCTGTATTTCTCTGCGACAACCCTCAGGGCAAAAACAGGGTCCGTGGTCCCATGACCAGGGCGAAACCCATATTGACACTCCGAGAGAGTACACTCCTGCCGGATCCGAGAGTCTATAATCCTCTCGAAGATCTTCATGGTGTGCTCGTTCACTGTATAATGATATCGCAAAGCGACTGGTCGATTCTTCTCGTGACCATAGGGCTGGCCTCTTTCTCGCTCAGAGAATAAGCATTGCCATACAACGTGGCAATGCGGCCAGCCTTATGGGAACCTTACCGGTTCATTTTGATGGGGAGGAATTCTTCGACACCTAGTCGGGGCATTATTGTCAGTCTTGTAATAATTCCCACCACCCGCCCCCTTCTTTTTGTATTGTTTTCTCTAAATATGTTAAATTTTAATTTGTTAAAAACCATTTATTTATTTAAATATCTATAATTAAATACAAAATTTATAATTGTCTATACATTTTTATTTACAAGAGTTTTGAACATTTTTTGGAGATTTTAGTATACATAATAAACATATATAATCATCAAAAAATAAAACAGATACGAATTTTTTGAAGTGAATCTTCTTTATCGATTTATCTTTATCATAAGTGATTTTTTTTATGTCGTAAACAAGTTTCGCTTCTTACCTGTATACTCTGGTACACACACATTTTTTTAAGTAGAATGTTTTTCCGTCACGATAATAAAATAATCAGAAAGAAATCAGGCGAGAATATTTCTATTCAGAAAATATCATCCGAAATCCCTCTTAACTACACACACTGGTTGGAGTTAGAGCAAGGCGTGTCGATGCCTAACCACCGGCTGTCAGTAAGCTGCAATTACTCACAGTTAACCTGCGACAATGTTTACTCGTAAGCCTAATGAATGGACATCGTCCTATCGTGGCAAAGTGTTTGAGTATAGAATTTGAATCTGTGTATAATGCGAGTATATTTTACCAGAGATAGAAGATAATATTTTGACTGCCTTAGTGACACAGTAGATGGTGTGCCTTTCCAAGATCTCCGAGACCTAAACGACTTCACCTTAAGCGATGCACCGGCAAACTAAGAGACGAAGTTACAGCGCAGTCATTACGGGGTTGGGAGGCCTAAAATCAAGAGCAACACAATACCTGTTCCTAGCCTACATCACGTTCATACAGTGGTTGAAGATGATTTATTGCCGACAAATAATTTAGGTATGAAACATTAAAATAATCGTTTCTTCCCGTTGATATATATATATAATGTTTAAATATAATATACTTAAGTACAATGTTTAAAAGCTAAAAATTTTGGTCTATGCTAAATCTAATTATATTATAAAGTAGAAAGATTTGTAAGTTTCTTTGTAGTGAATTGGCTCAGAAACTACTGAGCCAATTTTAAAAATTCTTTCACCATTATAAAGCTACATTTTATTTTAGTAACATATTAGATTTTTCGTACGAAATTTCAAATAATAAAACCCAAGGTGTAAAAAAAATACTCATAAAATTTCTTACATCGCGTACGTTGCGACAATGATTGACGATAGAACAGAATAACATTCTATAATTATAAATAACACTTTAATATCTACAAAAGTGTTGGAATAGGATAAATATAACTATAATAGTTTCTTCACTATAACTATATTTTTATGTAAAAAAATTATTAATATCGGTAGTTAATTTTCAGACCATGTTACTGATTCGTTGGTATTATATTGGTATAAAGTAATTTATTGGGATAATGCCAAATAAATTACTTTATTTTCAAGTATGGTTAAATACCTACTGATAGCTATTTGATTTATAAAATTCGGATTCTCCATTTAAGAGATATCACGAATTTAATATCTAGCTGTATTAAATTCATGATATCTCTGAAATGGAATGTTCAACATGATCAATTATAATATTTTGCTATAGAAATATGAAATACTCTTCAGAAGGCTATAGACTATATTCTATCCCGGGAATTTTCCCTGGAACTAATATAGCTATTTCCATGGAAACGTTTTTGCCACCCACTAGTATCAAATATCTTGATCAGTCGTCTATGCCTTCAACACGCTCAATTTGTGTGTAAAAATGTGTAATTGCATACTTATTTTAAAAAAACACAATATTTATTTTGATTTTGTAATGTGTGAAATTCTCCAAGGTCATCATAGAACAGACTAAAACCGTATTGTCTCTACCTATCTGCTTAACGCCCGAGTGTCCGGCAAACTTTAGCTATCACCACGGCCTCGTCCCAAGGTTCGGGTGTTATTCCACTTCTTCTCACATCACACACCGTCTCGGCTTGTTACTGTAAGGACAGCGAGCAGCCAACAGTCATCAGGCCCCCGCTCATAAAAGCCGATAGTCTTGAACAACAAGCGCCCGGCCACCTCACCGCAGGCTGATCAATTTGGGTAGGAGAGTCCTCTATAGATCCTTCTTCGCGCGCCTTTTTCAGTTCCAGTTGTCACCCACTTGCTCCTGCTGGATATCGTGGTTTCCAACGAGAGAAAGTCCCCATCTAGATACGCCACAAACTCCTAAAACAAAAACAATTTATTTTTAAATTATTTCATGGAAATCGAGTTCTGAATGTCATTATTATTATTTTATGTGAGATCATCATAATTCTAGTCTGGCTCTACTTTTGCATTTTACAAGTTGGTTATTAATTAAGGTTTCTTGTAAATGAAATGTGATGTAACTTCATATTCGTTAAAATAATAGGGATGTAATTTTCACACAGCGAAGCGGAGTACTTACCTCAAATTTAATTTCCATTAAACTTTTTAAGGCCAGGTAGTTCATGTCGCGTAGGCATCAAAACGCTTCCTCAGCCCCCGCCAAGATAGATTGACGATGTATTTTCCGCTGGCACGCCACAGTAAAAGTGATTGGCAGTAGCAATCGAAATAGAACAATCGAAATCTCTGTTATTGTGTTGGATTTTCTTATAGGTTTATGATATACTAGTTGACGCTAGCGACACCGCCCGCGTGATGAAGTTTTCTCGTTCCCGTTTTCTAAAGGAACTGTTTCCCGGAATAAAAAGTAGCCTATGTGTTATTCTGATAGATATACTTTATTATTGTAAAGTTTATTTCAATTCCATTCAGTAGTTTTTATATGTAAGTATCATCAAACATTCATACTTACAAACTTTCTCGTTTTTATTATTAGTAGGAGTTAACTAAATTTAATAACAAATTTATGCTTTATATACAAGTACCAAATAAAGTGTCCCGTACTCATTATACTCATCTTATTTTTTTAAATAATATAAATAAAAAAATCATAATGTTATGTCCCTGTCTTAGGCAGCTAGTTACCGTTGTACTTCAAAACACATCTTCCGTTCGCGCTAAACATTCTCTCTAAGTATTCCTTCATTTAATTGCTCTAAACGTTTCCAGTTTACCCAAATCTTGCTATTAGTTCCTACTTTCTCTCATTCAAATACCCAATTCTTAGTTTAACATGCAGCGAAAACTTCTACTTTCATATTAGTGACTAATGCCTGAAGGTCGGCTTCTGATGTCCACACCATATCCTGCCCGGATATGGTGTGGACGGCCAGCCAGGCCATACGGAGGAGTACCACAGAGTTTCTCTCACAACGTTATCAAATGCTTTCTCCAGATCCACGAAAGCGCAGAAAACCTTCGGGTTAAAATGTTGGGATTATTAATTATTAGTTACATAAAATGTTATAAATTATTTAAGGCTACTAACATAAAGTAAAAATATAAATATAAGAGCGCTGGTAGCCCCACTAACTCAGTTCTCTGTAAAAGGTCACAGATTTAAGAAACTCTTTCGGACTTTGGATGGATTACCGCTTTGTAGCATTTTAATTTACCAGTGTTTTCGTCCTTCGAAGGACACATTAAGCTGTTTGTCCCGGTTGCTAGTAACGTTGCAATCGGCACTTGTTAAGTCAAGTGAATACCCTTTCAGCGACTTAAAAATTACAACAGCGAGTCGCCACAATCTGAGACTGTCCATTTGAACACAGGCATTGGGCTCACCACAATATGCCTCTGCCACACGTTCGGGGATAAATTCGTGGCCAATAAATTTATAAATATACTTAAATAATTTATACTCCAAGAATAAAACAAAGGTCTTGGATACAATTTAAATAATTTATGCGAATTGAAGCGAAGCTTAAATATAACAACTGCACTGATTACTTCAGCCAGTGGTAGTCGGTATGTTAAAGCTTCAGAATCCATTGATAAAATTTGTTTAGAACCAAATTGAAAGTATACGTTACACAAAAAAAAAGAATATCGTCAATAGTTAGCGGAAAAATAGGTAAACATACATTGAACAGCCCACTGGCTCAGTTAATTATATAACTGCCTTCTAACCTGTGGGTACCGTGTTAGATTTTATACTACTTACGTACGTACGTACGTAGCTCATTTTATATTAAAACTCTCATTTACACCATACAAAGCGAACGCGAACTCCGGGGGTCGCGAGATACATCTAGGACAGACGCCCGGATGATGATGGAATACTTACTGCTCTGATAAATATACTGTGCCATTGCGAAGAAATAACAAGGGGAGCGCAACGAAAAAAACCTGACACAGGTCCTACCGCAGTAAGCGCCAGCGCGCGACTGATCAGGCGTCAGCGGCGCGAATCTGGTATTATTTAAACATTTGTACTATAAAAATCACTGTATATAGTCCAAGCAAGCGATTATGTCTATAAATATTTAGTAGCTATAGTTGTGTATAAAAATTTCATGGAAATAATCTGTAGTTTAGATTTGGCATTGAAAAAACATTTCGAAAGGGGGCATCTTTGGAATGTTATTCTATGAAGTGAAGTTTATTAGATTTTGTAACAGAAAGCCATTTTGACTAGATTAAATCCTTAACTATAATTTTTTTTTCAGAATCAAAAACTCTTTCTTATATGATTCGCATTGTTTTAAAAAACTCAAAATCGTGGCCTCTGCAGAAATACCAAACCTTAAGTAATGGAAGTAATTGTATACATATTAATCAACAATGCGTATCTCATTCTAATTTGTCTTGTTATGTCAAATTGAGGTTTGTGTAATGGACGAGTACAATCAACATCAAAAGTACTTGAAATTTATGTACAAAGTAATGTATTGTTGAATATGTTATTAAAACACCTGACAACAGTAATTTGCAAAATGTATATCAAGTTTGGTGTAAATGCCAAAATGTAATACGATATTATAAACAATTATTTCAGGACACTTTATGTAAATGTGGAACTGTACTCTCTTGGGAAGAAAAACATTGTCATAAAATACTTTTTATTACAAAATACAGCATTAACAAAGTACACTTTAAATGCTTTATGTGGATTATTAACATTCGTAGCGCTAGATTTAATTTATGATCATATCACAAACTAATTCTTAAACGCCAAAAATCGATCCGCAAAACTCAAAGTTTCTGGTAACTCTTTTACTATAAAATAAAATAATGCCAGCAGTATTCATGCCATGACAAATTTGAGTCTTAATTTCACACATATTTGATCTGGTGCGAAGAACCTTATAACTTTATTGAAGACTCCCTATATCACGCTAGGCTAAATATGGATTTAATTGTTGAGATTCTTGCTGCAGCAACTATCATGTGCTCTGAAGAGAGGGTTAAAAAAAGAACGAGATTTTATTATTATTATCTTTTATAATATGTCAAAAGTAGATACACATTAGCTTTTATTCAATTTATTCTGTCTGGACTAGTCACCTGAATTATAATACAAGATGTGCATTACTTCTATGAAGAGGTATCTATTCTTTTGTAGGATATATTAAAAGTTGCGTATATTATGATTTTTATCATTATAACAGAAACAAAGCACAGAAAGTCAATAAATCTGCACAACAAACTTCATCTTAATCATTATTTCTAGGTTTTTATGAGCTTGCACAGGCGAGAAATATATATTTTCTAGTAACAGCAAAAGTGGAACGGAAGCGGCGGAACGTAGGAAATCGAGTGTTGTACCTACGCTTTTATTTATTTTAACATCATGTCTGTTCCGGAAAACAATAGTTCGTTCTATCTGTTGATAACTCCTTAATATATTGCCGTTTGTGTTGGGGATTATCGAGATCAATATCTCACTTGTGTTGCTGATGTTGTATCGTAATACTTCCGGCGTTATGCTGAGGGAAATGTTTTTATGGAATATATTTCTTTTGGTTATTGTTTTACCTTAACATAAATATTCGATCACGAAAATCTCGCTTACGAATAAACAGTAAGTTTAAGCTCATTACTTTCATACTAATATTAGAAATAGCGAAGTTTGTTTACCTTCTTCTTGAATCCAGAGAATCAATGGAATAGTGTGTAAAGATTGAGATAATACTGGAAAGATCTTAATGTTTGTGCATATAGTTCTTTGGAAGTATAATTTATAATTAATTTTAGCAATAAAAATATGCAAGTCAAGTGTTTGAGAGTGAAAACTGATACTGAGTAAGTCAAAAAAGTTAGGAAGTTAATATCATTAAATTAGCTGCTAGCTAGTAAATACACTAAGAATAAATTTGCAGTAAAACGACCAGTTTTCGAAATAATAGAAATTACCTAAAAACCTACAACAGAAGTCAATACTAAGTTTACTAGTGTAAGTAGAAAATAAATTCATAACATTTAGTAATCATGACCAAACTACCATGTTTAAAATTTGAAATATTAAATTGAGAAAAGGGACGATATTTTTTAAAGCCGTAAGTGGAAGAATCAAATTAAAAGTAGACACGCATTTGTGAAGGAAATAATTATTGAATTCATAGCAGTCATTGTATCTATGGCATCAAAAATAAAATTATCATCCGTCACCATTTACGAATATTTTATTTAGAAAGGAACAATGTTATTTTTAAACTTACTTAGTGTATACTCAAATTTTATATCATACTCCGGACTTGAGGCGTAATAATATCTAAGTACATTCATGTTGTAAATTCAATAACATTCATGAATGAATGTGTGTGTCTCATATTTATGAGAAGTCTCGAGTACTACATAAATATAAAGAAACAGTAATAAATACTATGTCTGTCGGTAATAACGCATTTCCCTTTTCATGATGAATGTTTCAAAAGCTAATTCTTAACTTAAGTTGACATCCAAGGATTGAGGGCGGGAAAGCAATTAAAAGTGGCCTTTAAGATAGACGGCATCTTAGAATACGCTCTTTACGCTTCGATACAAGATTCCAGAGATTGAATTTTTATTGTACCTAGTAAATCATAATACTTTCGACTATATGAGATTAACCTCTTTTCCGCACATGTTATTTCGGAACGAGTGGGATGATCAAGTGAAGAAGCACTTCAGAACAATCGCCATGATAAATAAGTTAAATAATTGCACTGAAGAGTCAAGGAAAGTCCTAAAAATTATTAGAACGACAATATGAAGAAAAATATTAAAAAAAAAAAATATCCATCACGCCTTATCCCCGAAGGGGTGGCAGAGGCATATTATATGCCCACTTTTCACCGTGTGGATTCCTGTCCCACGTAATAGGTGGTGAGCCCAAAAAAAAAATATCGCTTTCTAAATATTTTATAAAGCTATTCAATAAAGAAATACAAGCGTATTTCTTTATATTATCTAAGCCAAGAAAAGATCGTCTAGAATGTCATTCGTCGACACAGTCTAGTCTAATTTAATTTTCTGCAAATATAACGGAGCTGTGTAACTTCCAATGGCGCGCCAATGGAAACGTGACTAAGTGATATTCGTCGAGACATCAATTAGGAGTTCTCTTAAGCCAGCTATGCATAAAGGGTAATTAGTCTAGTCTAGAATACCGCACTCGTATCCAATATTGGAGGCATCGATAAAATGTGTGCATATTTGTACGCTTGGCTATTATAATAATACTATTATTGATTGTGGTTACGACATTGGCCAAAATTTTTGATTTCTTAAAATATATTTGTAGTATAAGTATATTTTTGTTTGAATTGATAGTTTTATAGACTTGTAGTGCAGGTAGTGTCGTTATGAAATCTTTATAGATAGTGACAAATATTTTGCAGACTTCATTAATTGTGAGGGTAAGTTGGTTGATGGGATGCTATTTTAAAATCTGAATATATTGAAACAGCTTGCAACCCCGCTCGCTCAGTATTCTGTAATCAGAATTTATGATATGATTCTAACTACACCTAAATGTCTAAATGTGTAATACTTTGGAAATCATTATTGTACAATAAATTTTATGCTTACGAGATAAATAATTAATATACTCACTATCACCATATAAATATACCACTATTTTTGCAGTTCAAATGATGTATTGTAGTTGTTGAAGTTCGCTGTTTATGACGAATTTATCTTCACATAAATAAAAGTGACCTTCAATCTAAGGAATTCGCAGCGCTTACCTTTAAAAGCGTAAATTAATCAAAATAAAATCAATATCACGTGGGTTTATGAAGTGCTCAGGTATATTTGTTGCATACAAGTTATTACTTATACATAAGCGCTCGTGGCCCTGCTGACTCAGTGTTCTGTAAACGGTCACTGCGTTAAGCAACATTCGCTATAGGTGGTCCTTGGATGGGTGACCACTTTGTGACATAGAACACACACGGGAGGCACGTTAAGCCGTTGGTCAAGGTTGTCAATAAAATGGCAGTCTTCAAGCCTGGTTGAGGGCCTTATGGGCGGATTGAAAAATTTCAACAGCAGGTCGCCCGACCTGCGCCTGTTCATTTCAACACGGCAATGGGCTCACCACCTGTTACGTGGGACAAAAAATACATACGGTGAAATGTGGGCGTATGGTATGCCTCTGCCTACCCCTTCGGGGATAAAGGCGTGACAATATATGTAAGTTTATTGTTAACGTTTTTCTAATATTAATATGAATAAAAGACTATTTTAGAAACATTTTTAGTTTCAATTTGATACCAGACACCATTATTTATTTTTTATATCAGTTCAAAGTGCTGGAGCTGGGAGACCCCAGGTAGGTAGTTACGTTACTGAAATAAGAGTTTGGTAGTCAAGGGTTAATAGTTGGGATATTTTAAAATATATTTATGTAAATATTTTTATTTTAGTATTATGAGCTAATGATCTTACTAAAGGGGATGCCGATGGTCGTGCAAAATAGAGGAAAACATGTAAGAAATGGTTTTTTAAGCCACTATAATGTCTACAACTAATATTACTAGTCACATGATATATATATATATATCATGTTACTAGCAGCTTACCAACGATTTAAAGTAAAGATATCTATTTCATTGAATATATTGCTAAATAAAATTTTAAGATAATTTAGCAAAATATTCAGTAGATTTATTTATATAATCTAACTGTTGTGAAACTACCCAATTTGCGAATACGTTACCTAGGGAGGATTATATAGCGACATACATCGTGGAATTGATTGCTTGTCTGATTGTTAATGTGATCTTAATCTTGATTACAACGTGTTTATTGGAACGATTGTGGCATTTGTTATAAGTGTTGCATAAAATAAAAAAATAAAATATTTTACATTCTCAAAAATATGCTTGATTTTTCTGTTTTTTCATTGATTTCAAACCCTATCTGGATTTGGATTTTGAGTTCATTTTTTATTTGGTTCCTAAACAATAGGTTTGACTTTTAGTCAAAAAATCGTAGATTATCGGCATTTTAAGAGCGAGTTCCGTCTGAAGTCCCGCTAAGTCACACTTGTTTGTTTTTTTTTTGTATCGATAGGATGAAACTTCACAATATTTCTCAATTTACGGCGATTTTCATTTTTAAAAGTGAAAATATTCTAAAATGAAAGTTGATTTGATCAGCGGATGTATACTACTAGTACCTATATAAAAAAAACTTCATAAAAATACAATGAGGGTCTTTTTCAAATTCAGTTTCAAGCTTTTAAGCCTCGCCATGAAATCTCGAACGTTATGAAACAACGAAAGAGATGCTCATAAAGTAAGAAAGGCCTTTTTGCTGTAATGTCTTTCATATTTCTTCCAAAGTACACTGCGGGTGCCGTTCAAATAAATTACGTCTATCAATAAAAATCTCAGCGAGAGTTATTTAATTTATATATTAAATCAAAATGGTATTCATCAAATATTGACGCTTATTTGTAACATTCACATTTTTAAATTTAAAATCGTAATTCTACATTATGTCGCAATATCTATTAGGTGTGATACATCTTCGCTTTGTTACTATTACAGTAGGGACGGATTTCGGCTTAAAGCTCATTTTATATAATATAGCCGTAATTTATTCATCTAAGGGGAGGGCAGAGGCATACTAGACGTATACATTACACCTTAAATTTTTTTAAATCGTGAGCTTACTACCGTATTGAAACGGACCGGGGCAGCTTGTAGCCACCTGCTGTTGAAATTTTTTCAAGCCGCCTATAAAACTTTCTATTTGGTTTAATGACTAAATACCATGTTACTGGAAGTCGGAACCAAAGGCTTAACGTGACTTACAAAGTACAAAAACGCTCGTAAATCGAAATGCCCAAACATTATGCTGGATTTTTGCTACGTAACACCTGCTACATAGAAATTTACAAATCATGTACAAGTTTCTGCAAGGGCATTATCCAACGTTTTCTTCACTGGGTCTTTCGGTAACGAGGTTTTTGTGGATAAGCATCTTCTATATTTCGACAACTAGCTGTCCCGCCCGGCTTCGCCTGTGACATACATCGAACCTCGTGGCACCCATTTAATCTCTTTGTTTATTATTTTCACATTCACAATAATGTATGATCATTTTCCAAATTCATTGATTACTTCACCGCTCTCCAGTACCTACCTACGCCCGCACGGTCATGGTTACACGAAATTAATTTCTTTGCGCTTTATTTTGAATCTGCGATACCTCGTAAGATATTCATTTAATTTGCAAGGTGTTGAGGGACAAAATAATCTTCATGAAATGCTGAAGCCAACTAATGTAGTAAAATGATAAGGATTAATAGCATATTTGTGTAAATAGCCTTTTAATTACCGCTTTATAATGAATGGTTTTATAAAGTATTAAAATGGATATAGTATGTTATTCTTATGAGATAAACATATATCGTCGCGGACTTTTTTGAAGACCTACATTAGATACACAATTGCACGATACATTATTTTTTTATATCCCAAAGGGTTTAGGCAGCGTTTTTGTTGAAAGCTCCCAGACGGCTTATTTTTTTCGACCTCCCCATCAAATATCGTTATAATTTGGTCAATTTATACAATAACTTAACAAATTATACATAAAAACCTATGAGAATCACACTAACTAATAAAAAAAACCGCATCGTAATTTGTTTGTAGTTTTAAAGATCTAAGCATACATAGGGACAGACAGCGAAAAGCGACTTTGTTTTATAATATGTAGTGATGATGACCAAACTCTCGTTAATATCTCTCGGGTTATAATTTATAGATATTATAATAGGGTAACTATAAAGATATTTGTACTCTCATGCTCACTAACATCAGTATTAGAGATGATGGGATATTACGTGTTTCCGATATTTCGGCACTGTTACAAACGCCGATGATGATGATGTAAATGAAGTACTCGCGGTTAAAAGCGTATTATAGCAATCTAACCCTCTCCTTGGCAATCTTCAATTCCTCCGTAATCATGGCACTTACAACAGTTCGCCTCATTATGCGTGTTCTACCGCCTATACAGAGGTCTATGCTCTGAAGAATTGTTGGATATGATGCCCACGGCTAATTTCTGTCATCGCACAGCTCGCCATAGGCAGGGTGTTCACCCTCACACTTTATGTCCAGAGCGCTCGCATTCGGTAAAGTCCGATAGGGGTTTATCTTCCGCGTACGATTGAATTGTGGAATGAACTACGGTATAAAGTTTTTTAAAAGGGGTATTAGAAGATTTTTACTGGGTTTACTGGGTGGGTTTACGAGTGCTGCATCTCTGGTGTCAAACAAATGTCCATGGGCTATGGTGACCACTTTCCATCATGTGGGCCGTATGCTTGTCTGCCACTTCAGTGGTAAAAAAAGAAATGAAACACATGGTGAATATGCCTCTAATACCATAGTTTTTCTTTTTTATTTATGGCGTATAAATGTTATATGAATGAATTGTGCAAGTTTTTATCAGATTGGCCGTATGTTTATTTGCTACTTTAGAGATAAAAAGAAACAAAAAATGCCTAAATATTTCTATTTGCTGTTTAAAGTCAATTAAGTTTACCCTAAATAAATAACTTTAAATAAGAAAAATAAAATGATAAATACAATATAACTAATCATTTTATAAAGGAGTAATATTGCTGCACAACTATTCTATCCGTATGTATCAATAGACAGAGATAGAGGCAATGCTATCTGCTAATTGCTTAGAGCACCTTTGCCCAGACCACTGTGTGGTTTCCATACAAAAGCCCCATTGACGTGAAATGGTGGGTGAGGTTCAATATGTGAAACGAGCCGGCAGTTCGGATATTGCACGGTCGATTTCAAATTGATTACTGTCTGTGTAACGAGTATGTACTCTAGGTAAATGTATCTGATCTCCATAATATTATTTACAATTTGTAATATCCGCGTGCAAAGAATTTATATAAACTACAAGTAATTTATTATTTTCGCCCGTTTCATGTGGGTAAGTTTTATACCCCGCCCTACCTGAATTTGATTAGTTATTTATTTTATTAATTACCTTTCTTCAAAAGGACCAGCATCATTTACCTCATAAAACGTTATATTAATTATATCCTCGCAAGCTTAGTGTACTGTAAAATGATTACTGCGTCAATCATGTTAAGCATACTGCTATGATCAGTCCTGAGATTGGTCACCGTTCTTTAAGAGCCCCGTTAGTTTTTTGTTGCAATGCATTAATGATGAATGGCTCTGCTTGGGTGTTCAGCCTTGTTGGATTTAAATTTATGTCATACGATGTTAAAGTACAAATTATTGACAGGTAACCATGTATTGTCATCCAAACTAAACGTGCTTATAAAGTTTCCTCTCAAGCGGTTGAAAACATCCGCTACAAAATTGAATTTAAAAATTCCAACCGAACAAACATACAAACAAGGCTAGTTAATAGTAAGCTTGTAAAAACGGCTTCAACCGAAAATAACGCACGGATGGGGATGATAATATGCTACAGTTTACAGCGTTGTGCATCAGTATACATATAATAATATGCATACTACTTCATTTTATCTCAGGTTGCCATGAGGGATGATTAAATCCGGATTAATTAATTCCGGACTCGAGAAAGTACCTACGTTAAATTCAAACCTTGCGATAATTCTTGTGGTGAGGTACCCTTCCTATTATTGATATTAGCTGATGTATTAGAAACTCGAGTTTAATCATTATGATTGGAAGATGTGTAGTTAGAAAGATACAGATTAAATTCCCATACAAGAATGTCCTAAAATATTTCTTTATTTACAATTTACATATAATTATAAGACTGAGAGACTTTTTTATTATATCATTTTTAGTATAGTTTTAGGGTCGGCAGCTTGCACCTCTGGTGATCGAATTATATTGATTTACTTATATTAAATTGATTTATGATAATATGTAAGTAATAAAAATATGTGACCTAACCCTACGAAATTTGTTACATTTTTCAAGGAAAAAAAGGTTTCACAGTGCCTACAAGTCTTGTTTTATAAACAACCCTAAAAACTTTCACGAGGATCGTGTATTCTACCATATCCCTTACCTATCTTCTTTTACTTATTACGTAAAAATACTTTGGGTTCATATTGAATTCCTGCGTATGCGTAACTATAATCGCACAAATATTTATTTATTTATACTTTATTGTATGCCAAGGTAGTATTGTAATTTAGAAATGTTTTACAAAATAGCAGTACAATGGGCGGCCTTATCGCTTAAAGCAATTTCTGCCAGGCAAACTTCGGATGGAAAAAAATATTAGTAGGAGCGAACTGGTAGTTGTTGGCGTCGAATTTATAATATAGGTACATTCCTATATACAATAAATTACTTTTTTCATTATATATAGAAAGAAGTAGACAATATACATGAATGTGTAATACATCCATAAATTATATATATATAAATACAAATATAGAAATATATAAATATGTTAAAATGTAAAAACTTTTACATATATACATACATACATTTTTTGCAGGTTTTATTAGGGGCCGTGTCTGAACAGGTTGCAGGATGCAACCTGTTCAGACACGGCCCCTTCGCATCTACATGGAACCAACAACAGAGCTGGTGCGGCTTGTGAAGCGGCTGAAAAAGCTAAAGCATTCAAATACAGGGGTCTCGGCTCCGAATATGATTTTGTCCCATTCGGTGTCGAGATTCTTGGTCCGTGGAGTCCTACCGATATAAGGCTTTTTAAAGAAATTGCGAAAAGGTTAGTCGACGTCACAGGAGGCCGAAGAGCTGGCAGCTACCTCGGAGTCTAGCTATTCAAAAGGAGAACGCTGCCAGTATCTTCGGAATCTTGCTTAAAGGGACCTCTTTTAATAATATATTTTAGTTATGTATCATATTTTTAAGGTTATACTTAATGTTAATATTAAGTTAAGTTAAGTTGATATGATGTTGTATATTAAATATTTATTAGTTATTTACTCATTATAACACTTGCAATTAAAGAAAGATAAACTGAGTTATGTAAAAAATTATTATTATGTTATGTACTTATTTATGTACTTTGATAATGGTCAATACGGGTACAATCAACGTAAATACAATTAACAGTTTATTCAATCCAAATCTATAAACGTCAATACAGCATGGTGGATGGGCGGGAAGTGTTGTTTGAAAACACGACGGGAACAGGTGTTGCTTTTCCAATTTAGCATCGCTCGGCAAAGGATGTACTTCACCGATTTTCATTTCCCGAACAAGCCACATGCGACGTGCGACGATTATACCGCAGGCGTATTGTACGGCTGGATTTTTGAATTGTTGATTAATATTTTTAAGTCAATAGTGACACCTAAGTATTGCCGTGTTCATTATTGGAGTGACAAAAACATGAGCTGCGTGCATGGGCATAACTTGCGTCAACTGTCGGACTACGTGAGGAAGGAATACATTTGTTCTCCAAGCCGCCAAGCCGTTCCAGGTCGGGTCTAGTAAAAGGGGATGATATGCGTTCAATGGTCTCACTAGATGCCGAAGATCGTGTGAAGTGGAGGAGAAAGAGTAGGAAACCGGACCACGAATGTAGCGAGACATTATTGGAACAAGCACTCGGATGATGATAAGGGACAACTAGTTTTCTACAATTTTGCTGGGGAATAATGTTAATGAATTTAGATTAGGAGTTAATCAACGGACATATAAAAGTAAGACCTGTTACTGAAATGTTTTAAACAGTAATATGATTTTATTCACTGCCATAGTTACAGTAAATGCCAAATGAAACACTTGAGCAACTCTGCCTGTGTTCTAAGATATTGTAGTTCATTTTGTGATGTCATCCACACGTTGTATTTTTAATACAATTGAAATATACCTTGAAGTACTGTAAGTATTATAAACCTGAGTGGCTTTTATATTGTTAAATTGTATTTTTTACACTTCTCTAATTATTTAACTTAAGCTTATGTATTCCTAGTAAAATATATTCCTATTATGTGTTCCTTTAAATTACAAGAAATGGTCTCAAAAAGCCGCTTGTCAACTGCAAGAGCAAAAGTTTATATTTTAACTATTGTGATATCCATTGTCTTGTTTGAGCTATGAAAAAGAGTCGGATACGAAATGCCACTCGTTTTAGTGCAACTTCCTTTTCAAAAGACTTCAGGAAAGCATCCTATCTCGGTTTATGAAAAGATTGCAGAATATTCTTATCCCGCGGCGTCATTTGCCTAACTCCCAGTTTGAGTAAACTTAAAGCCTCAAAGTTTTGCGTTGTACTCTTAAGTTATTCGAATAAAAAAAATAATATCATTCTCTCTCTAAAAACTTTTAATAAGATGGGCATACAGAATTTTATTGAAGATAATTAAGTTAGTTCTGTTGTTCCAGTAGCATGTAAAGAAAATCTTTATTATTTATGGACCGATTATATTGACTATTGGAAGCAGCTATGACGGCCTTTTACCAGACAATTTAAGGTGTAAGAAGCCCCACCAAGATCTCTGAGGTCCGAGCTACCTCACCTGCTAGTGGTGCACCTGCTGACTAACTGACAAGGCAATGACGCAGGTGCTATTATAGAACTGTGATCTGACAGATAACTCACAAAAATGATGAAAATAAAAGCCAAATAATAGCTTCAAATCCAGGTATGGCAGAAGACGAGAAGCAGCAATGTTTTGTCTTATAAATTTGACTTAATTTGATATACAGATAGCAAACTACCAGAAATACGTTTCTAAAAGAAATAGAATTCGGACAACTTCGGTTCGCGCCTAATATTACCTATACTGAATTGTTACTCTCTTTTTATAAATAAATTTAAATGTCAAGCTTGATTTCAAGTTGAACCACACTTATCCATATAATTTAATAAATAATATAATGTAATTTTTTCAACCCTAACTAATTTTTAATTAATTGGCCTTTAGTAAATTTACAGGGAACTGTATACAAATGAAATTATAGAGTAGGTAGCTGTATAATATTCATTTTATAATAAGTTTGATCCATGATTAAACTTGCTACTAAAACTTTGCCGGGAGCAATTACTTGTAATTATAAGATTTTGCATGAGTACTGAAGTTGGTTCAAATCAGATCCCAAGACTCACTGAGGAAGTTAGAAGTTCTGTGTAGTTTGATGTAAAGTTACTTATTTTGAAGTAAACAGCTAAGTACATTATGTACTTGAAATTATATTTTAAGCTTAGATATCACAAAATCAACCCACTCAAATTGTTTCATACAATGTTATAAAATTTGAATTTTCATTTTAAATATTAATAAGATAATATTTTGACATTAAGCTTCAAACTTCAAAAGGAGATAAATAAAAATAATAAATCTCGTTAGGTAACTCACACAACACCATCTAATTCCAAACTAAAAAGAGCTTGTAATATGTTAACCAAATAACTTTTTTTTTTTCGTGTTGAAATCCTCTTGGATGCTATGCCGGACTCTTACCGACTAAAACCACACGTATGTCTTCCATCTGTCTTTAGCCGGGAGTCACGGGTGAGCCCTCGAAAGGATAGCCCCAGGGCTCCCGACAGACTTTATCCGGATTCGCGGCCTCGTTCAGGGGTGGGGGTCCGAGTGTTATCTCGCTTCTTTGGGGGGATAAGGTTTTATACCACTTCCTTGAGAGGGTGAAGGGCGTACGTGCAGCTCTCACACCACGTCACCGACCGGGGCCTGCTTCTGTAAGGACGGCGAGCAGCCCACCCGCCGTCCTCAGGCCCCCGGTCGATAAACATACATATATATTTCTAAATATATACATATTATAGATAAATAACACCCAGACACAGAATAAACCAATGTGCTCATACAAAGTTTTATCCTGGGTGGCAATCGAACCCGTGACCTCTTGCGTAGCAGTCGACTACACTCCCACCGCGCCACAGAGGCGATTATGATACACCCGATTATGAGACCCATTTAACGCCTTCACTATTCCAGATAAAACATTTATTTTATCTCATGTTGTAAAAAGTACGAACAAATACATTTGGAACATAGTTAGTATCTTCTTTCTCATGAAAGTTCTTAGTACGAAAACACGATGATTCCTTTAAACAAGACAAAAGTTTTGTGTAGTTATTTTATTTATTTATTTTACTACCCAGCTATATGAAGCGCTCGTGGCCTAGCGGTCTCAGTGTTCTGTAAACATTCACTGAGTTACGCAACTTTCACTATGGCTGGTCCTCAGATGGGTGACCACTTTGTGGGATTTACATTTGCGAGCGTTTCCGTGCTTCGGAAGGCACGTTAAGCCGTTGGTCCCGGTTGCCAGTAAAATGGCAGTCGTTAAGCCTGTTTGAAGGCCTTATGGGCGGCTTGAAAAATTTCAACAGCAGGTAGCCAAAACCTGCATCTGTCTATTTCAACACGGCAATGGGCTCACCACCTATTACGTAGGGCAGGAATCCACACGGTGAAAAGTGGGCATATAATATGCCTCTGCCACCCCTTCGGGGATAAGGCGTGATGGATATTTATTATTTATTAATTTTTTATTTTTCTACAAATTCACTCCTTAGCAACAGTTGAACCTTCAAGTAAAAATTCACTTTAGATATTTTTAAATGAGTAACGGATAAGGTTCTAATGTATTTAGGTTTTCAAGTATCGACACCTGCCCGAGACCAGCAACATTAGATATTTCAAGTTTATGAGGTTTTGCCAGATATACATATCTTCAAGATCATTTTGAGTCATTTGGAGTGTTTATAATTAACTATCTTCACGCTGTATCCCTGACGGGTAGTCAGAGAGGACAGATCACCAGGCTTCGCGATCCATGCATTCTACTTTCGCTTCTTCAAGATTCATCTAACTATCTGGAGTGTATATAAAAACTGAAAAACTAAAAAGTAAGGCCTTTTTTATTGATTCTTTACTTACTTAATTTTTTATCGCAATATATATCGCGGGATTTATTAACAAAATTATTTTATACAAACGGTATTAAATAATATATTTTCTTAAAAAACAATGAGTTTGCTATTAGTAATCAAATTCAGTGAAATATAAAATATAATTTACCTACATTATTGGGGTGCTTGATAGCCACTGTATTGTGTCTTGTGGAGTTCGGTGGTAGCAGCAAACTCATAGCGACCTATAAATTCGCATCAGGCGGACAGTGTCGTTTTAAGATCTTTATTAAAAAAAAAATACATTTACCAGTAGTCCTCCTCAAAAATTGAGGCGTTCGTCACATTTAAAGCTACTCCTTAGTTTGTAAATTGACTGGACATGCCTTTGATCTGTAATTCAGCTGTCTCGGGTTGAAATCCTTATTCGATCTGAATATTATTCTGTCTAGTCTGAGACTACCAGGACTTTAATTGGTCGTGCTAATTAGTGTCTAGCACATAAGACCTGTTAGCCTTTTTGTTACCACCTCACTAAAAAGGCAACGGGTTCAAAATTTCTTCCAAATTTAACATCTAAAATAGACACATTTTATTTATTATATTTTTTCGGCCCTTTAGACCCACCCCAGTTTCGTGCTTTGGAAGGCACGTTAAGCCGTTGGTCCCGGTTGCCAATAAAATGGCAGTCGTTAAGCCAAGTTGAAGGACCTATGGGAGGCTTAAAAAATTTCAACAGCAGGTCGCCGCAGCCTGCGCCTGTCCATTTCAACACGGCAATGGGCTCACCACCTGTAACGTGGGACAAAAATGCATACGGTGAAGTGTGGGCGTTTAATATGCCTCTGCCTACCCTTTCGGGGATAAAGGCGTGACAATATATATGACAATATATTGTATTTATTTATTATTTGGAGTTTTCATACAAAAAGTCACTAAGACCCAAAGTTAAACAAGGCTCATGAAATACATTTATGACTTTTATCGTGCTGTTTACTTACTGTGTACTTTCTGTACTTGCAAACAGATGTAAATACATCATTACCGAGGGTAAGGTTTTTACTGTTAAAGTTTATTTGTTTATTAGACCTTATTTCTTTTAAATATCGATGTAGGTCTGCAACGTATTTGAGGCTTTTATTCTACCCAGAAAAATATTGTATTCCCATAGGAAACCACAAAGCTCCACCCGCAACATATTTGGTTATCCCAAATTTTCGAATTGGACGCGGGTGATGCCGCTGGCTGGTGTTTTATAGTAAAAATGAATTTATAGAAAGAGTCGCGTATCTTTATATGCGAAAATATTATTGTGTGCTTAGTATTCAAGAATTAATAAAAAAAGGTCGTAACACTAGAGTTTGATTGCTGTTATTTTTTTAGGGTTCCTTACTAATAAAAAAAAACCAGATCCTGTTTTCGACCACTTTTTGTTCGTTCGTCTATGTCTGCCAAGAACCTTTATCTAAGGAACGCGTGAAGGCCTTGGAATTAAGTTGAAACCATATTACTCAAGGCTACAGTAATTTAAACTAGAGCAACTTTAGAGCAACACTGAAAATAAAGAAGAAAGCTAATAAAATCAATCCAAAGTAGAGTGTTAAAATTCACAATTGCCAAGCGCCAAGTCGATACTAAATCAAGGTTAAAAAATCACAATATTCTTATACATAATTATATTTTAAAGGAAGGATAATAGTATAGAATACAAATTATGTAATGCATAAGAAAAGCAAACTACCATTCTGACTACCCGGCAGGGATACATCGTTAGATAGTTAGTTAATTAGATTCATAAGAAAAGCTTTCGGAATTTGTAAGTACAAGCACTTTAATATAAAGTAAACTAAAATTATATTTTCCAACAATCCTTGAGACAGCATTACGTAAAACCTTAAGCGTCTAAATTTCTTATTCAATGAACGACACAAATTTTAGATTAAAATACTCTTAAAACTTTGCTTTTTGAGACAATAACCATTATTACCTAAGTGAGCACTTTTGTAAATAATAAAAATAGCATTTTCTGAAAGCAGTTACAAACTTTTGAACTCGCTAAAGCCTCTCTTATCAATGAAAAAGAAAAGGATTAAAGTTGGCAAAGAAACATAAATAACAGTAAGTAGCCCGTCTTAGATGGATGTAAAAGTTTTTTATCGAAGGTAAACATTACGAAATACTTTTATCTCATTTTGTTATCTCGAGCAAAAGTACAAGTTAACTCGAACAAAATATATACCGATATCAGTTAAAGTCGAATAACGAATAATTTGAAATGATTTTGTTACTACGTATTTCCCGTGTGACACGTCTGAGAGACTGCTCGGAATACTTGTGAAGTAAATATTTGAACAATTAATTTCAGCAATTTTCTTGCAATAAACCGGAGATCTAGGAGGAGACGGCAGTCTCTTTGAAAGGGGATATTTCACTCTTTGTCATCCACATCATTCCTTTTGCTGTCGCATCTCACCTTCATTCGCCATCTCAAACAATTTTGGGAGGTCTCGTTGTAAATGACACTAATCGGGTCATTGGTAAGCGACCACTCACTCGTTCTGCCAATGTCACTAGGATTGCGAGGTACAATCATTTGATTCAACCCTCATATTCTCCATCCACCCACCTGGGGGCCAAGTCTACTAATTCAATAGTGTATAAAAATAGAAATCGTCGCTCAATAGAAAGCCACCGGAACAATTTTGACAGTTTTTCGTAGTCTACTATTACAATCGCTTTCCAATTGGTCGGCCAAAAAAAAAAATTCTACTAACACGTACCGCGCCAGAGGCCTCTAGTCAGTGACATTTTTTGTAGTCTAGTAACATTTTGACAGCTAACAACAGCGATTCTGGTTCTACTCTACGACTTGTCAATAGTAGACTCGGCCCCCAGACCTTATAACTCCGTAAGCCGCCAAAGTCCTTTGTTTTGTCCTTTGTTTCAATTGTGTTGGTTAGTAGGTACTGTGACGACCTTCCGGAGTCAACAGTAACAGGAGTACGAGGTGTGGGCTTGCAACTGTCCACTACTGGTTTGTGCTGCTGGTCCACGCCTACTCCTGTCCTAGGGACGTATAGGATACACTGTGTTGTAAATGTGAAACACCAATATGAACTATACGTAATTTATTATTTAGGTTTTTTCGCGTGTATTTTGCACAGAACTTTAAAATACGGTTCACAAACGAGACTGAAAATTCAATGCAGTATCTAACCCGGATTTTTACTGGTGGCGATATATATATGGAATATGTTTGTTTTTTACCGCTATCGACTTGTTAATATTAGCAATCAACGCTGAAAGCAAACATCAATTCCTTAGTATTTAATTAATTTATGGTTTGAATGTAACTTGAGTTTTATTTAGGAAGTAATTATAATTTTGATATACTCACGATCGGTGTTTAAATTAAGTCATAATATATTGACCTAATATTGGCATTTTATAAGTGTATTAGTTATTACCGGGACTAAACGCGGATATTTTTCATACCTTTTGTTGGGTGACGTTTAGACCAGGTTGAAAAAAAAGAAATGCCAGACTACTAAATCGGCGATCGCAGAGCACATACTTGATGCGGGTACTAATCACTGGAGTGAATTTCATCATACGCAAGTCCTCTCCTAAGAGTTGTACGTGAAGCGATTGAGATCAAAAAACATAAAAATTTTAATCGGGAAGATGGATTTGAATTATCAGGATAGTGGAAACCCGTGATTAGCAACATTATACCTCGCCTTTATGCACAGTCGGGTTTTTAAACACCAGAATATGGACGTATTAGTTAGCTTACTGAATAGGGACACCGTGAGTGTAGTGTGTGAAGTAATAATAACTCAAGCGCTGATTAGTACCCAGGCAAGTGATAAAAGAAAAAATAATAACTTCTGTGTTAAAGACTTCAATAGTAGTACGTTGATACATTATAATTCATAATAATGTTGGAATTTTAAGCGCATAATCTTTTAAAAAAGATATATTCAATCGGGTAAATTTCAAGAGGTCCATTAAAATGTTAATTTCAGTAATTTTTTAAAATTTAAAGTTTGTTTTTTTAAAAAAATCATGTTTATGGAAGTTTTTGAAAACGTATATTTTCTTGCTTAATATCTAGTAGATATGTTAAAACAAACTAACGAGATATACAAGATTAAAAATTTCGTGCCACGGAGATGAAACATGCGTGCACGGCAATGAAAGAACTGGGAAACGTATCCACAGAAAATAAAATCTATTATAACATAACTTAACTATCTTCACGCTGTATCCCTGGCGGGGTAGTCAGAGAGGACGGATCACCAGGCTTCGCGATCCATGCATTTTTCTTTCACTTCTTCAATATTCATCAATCGTTTCATACACGCATGTCTGGGTATCCGAGTACTTTTGACCTTTCCGTTTTTGAGCAATCTGCTCACGTGGTCTTCATATGTAAGTATCGGCTTCGTCTTCGTCAATCGTTCCTCACTCATTCGTTGGACGTGTCCAAACCAACGGAGCACGCCCTTTTCCAGCTTAACGCTGACACTTTCATTCAAACCTGCCATATTGCATATCACTTCGTTACGTATTCGGTCGGCCAAGGTGTATATATATATATATATGCTCGTCTGTGTATCCGAGTACTTTTGACTTTACCGTTTTTGAGATAAATGAAACGTCTTTTGGGTTATTCATTTATTTATTTTATTTATCCATCAAGCCTTATCCCCGGAGGGGTGGCAGAAGCATATTATATACTCACTTTTCACTATGTGTATTCCTGTCCCACGTAATGAGTAGTGAGCCGTGTTGAAATACAGAGACGCAGGTTGTGGCAACCTGCTATTGAATTTTTCAAGCCGCCCATCAGGCCTTCATCTTGACTACGTGCCTTCCGAAACACGGAAACGCTCACAAATGTAAATGCCTCAAATTGGTCACCCATCCGTGACCAGCCATAGCGAATGTTGCTTAACGCAGTGATCGTTTACTAAACACTGAGTCCGCGAGACCACGAACATTTCTGTAACTCAACAGTATTCACTAACCACCAGTTTAAAATATAGTAGAAGACACACAAATCATTTATTATCATCTACTTAATATGGAATATCAAGGTGATACTGCTTACACAAAAAATATAAGAATGATAACTTAAATTGTGGCAAATCCTTAATAAATTATGCTACCAGGCATATTCTTTTGTGTTACTGAGAAAGAAATTCAGCCCTGCTCACGAGCATAGAGGGTCAAAATGTGGTTCATAAATCCGACATTGAAGTCTTCTCAAAAAACGAAAGGTCATTTAATTTATTTTAATGCCGATGTGTTCATTGATTACAAAAGAAAATATCCGCTGTGGTAACCCAAAGTTCTATGAAATTCTATTAGGGGCTCGGTATACTCGAATTTCAGCCACTGATGACGTCATGATCAACTAAATTGGAAATACAGGGACATAAATATAGGACTTGTAGCGAAAATTATAAATCAATTTTCCCTCAAAGAGTTTCAATTACAGAGAATGATATTGTATGAATAATAAGTAGACTGAAAAGAAAATGTAACGACGTATACACAAATATACAAGAAAAAACTGGCCAAGTGCGAGCGGGACTCACGCACAGAGTTCCTTACAATCTTGTGCCATACCCATTTTTGCAAGGAATGCTTTTTAATATTAAATGGTTATTCTTTACATCAATTATGAAGACGTAACTTTGAATGTTACATTAAAAGTTTGATTTACAGACGTCCAACGACGATTAGATCAACAACCTGAGTATTCGATGTTTATTTCGTAAACGTTCCTAAGGACCTTAAAACACGCATTGATTTTTTGTACATATAACAGATTTATAATTTTCATCGTTTTTCCTGACTTTGTGCCATAATTATGATTGTTGTAAAATTTTACTCTTGTATGTAAACGGAAACAACGTATTTATTTTGATGTCATTGCAAATATTAAACTCTAAGTTCGATTTTATTTAAAAATTACAGTTAAAAGGCATTGTTGATCGAAATATTCTATTTTTATTACGACTTGACGCATTTCCTGACCTTTCCTGAGTAAATGACCTTGATATACACATACTTATATAATCAGATAAACCCAATGATAACAAACTAATTTTGAATGGCTCCGTTTTTACTTTTTAAGGTACGGGACCCTAAAAAGCAACTCAAATATACAACTGTACTCGGAAATAGGTTGGTTTCTTTTTATGAGAATTCCCTAAAGTTAATGAAGTTAAAAACGAAAAACTCTTCGTCATTTTTTGTCAAGGGCCTTACATCTTTATTGAAGAGGTTCAAAGGAAATGATTTCATTTATTTTGAACCTCTTCAATAAAGATGTTTATCATATGCGGCGAATATAATATAGAATATAGAAACTCATATTTTCTTTTCCTGTGAATCATTTTCATTTACTATCACCAATATATCTGATAAATACTTACTACGAAATCTCAGGGTCATGATTTAAAATACTTCTCTAATAAAGGTAGTCTACGTTATGAACCCTACTCAACGTAATTAAGATATTTCTTCATATTATAACAAGTTGTATTTTAACAAGATGGCAGTTAGGAATTATAGCTTCTTGTAATTTATCTTTATTTAAAGATACGACAGAAGTGTAATAAACAACATTGCCTCGTTATCACTATCTCGGCATTCTTCCCGAATTTAACTTAATATGTACATGTTAACAAAACGGAAATGGTAGCAAAATAAAACCTAGACAAAATGTTATCAAAATGTTTTCAATTGTTGATGGTATTGGCTGTAAAATGTTTTTAGGATAGAAAAAACATTGCTCTCATGCTTTAGTGACCTTGTCCAATACTAGCCGAAAGTGTTGGTGTGAACGAACTTGATTTTGCCTCACTAGACATAAATTTCGTAGCCTCGCTAGCTCATTGTTTTGTACTGCAGTGCGTTAGGCATCTTACGATAGTATAGAGATAGGTGGCCGTTTGTGGCATTTCAATTCAAAAGCCTTTACGTGTGTTACCAAGGAAGATGAAATGTGGTCAATTTATATACCTCTGCTTACTTCTTCGGGGAATAGGTGACTAAATTTATGTTGCAGATTATTACTGTATATGTATTGACATATCGGCTATGAGTTCCAATCTATTCAACTGTGATTTAAATAAAAAAAATGCGCAATGGCTAATATTAGAGCACTATAAAAGCAGGTCCCGCTATAGGTTTTGCCGCAAAGCTAATGTAACAGACGTTTATTTCAGAATGGAATCAATCAATGATTAGGAAAGTTGTTGTGCTTCAGAAAAGACCCATGTGTATGTCCACAGACTTTACATTAGTGGTTCAAATCACAGATCAATAATTGTTTCCTTTAAACCAAACATTAAATTTATTTTAAACAAAAAATAAGTGGGTAGTAAGACGATAAACACACAATTTTTTTTAGCTCTCGTTATTTTATTAATATAAATTACTTATATCAGTATTTAGTCTATTTATGTACATCAGTTGTACTTAATACTCGCCTGTGCTCGCTATACAGTCATAATTGCTTCGTTGTCACTTCAGCAAGCTGTGTTAACCACTTACACATAATGGACCTTAAACTTGCAAACGGTCTTGATGAACTTGAGAAGTTATTTAGTGCCAGGATGCAAGATTACGATGAGAAACTTGAAAAACTCTCATCTGGAGATACTACAACACCTGACATAACCTTGAATAAACCTGGCTAATGAATTCGGCTATTTCAAGAAGTTTGTTTGGCAAACATTATGCAGTATTAAGTTGCAGATTGAACTGCTCACACTGGGTTTGGACCGGCATGAGACTGCAATGAGAGGTAAGGTACTGCTGTTCCATGGCATTCCTGAAAGCCCGAATGAAAACTTGCATGAGGCTGTGCATCAAGTAATATCAGCCGAGATGAAGCTCCCTAAAGTTGGTCTGCAGCACCTGAATGTCTGTCATAGGCTGGGGAGTACGCGAGTTGCAGCAGCGCCTCTTGGTATGGGACAATAAAACTTCACTCAAAGGTACGTCTATTACCGTTTCGGAATTCTTAACCAAGGCACGGCACCGTGTTTTCACAGCTGCAAGACATCACTTTGGTGTGAGGAACTGCTGGTCCCCTGATGGCAAAATAATCATTCTGACTCCTGATAAAGCACGCCGTAAAATTGAGTCAAAGGCCGAGCTCGTCACTTTCATTCGGCAATACCCTGGATCAGTTTCCGCAACCGACAAGTCCTTAGAACCTGTCCCTGCTTCATCTTCGAGGACTGGGGAGGCGTCGAAACCGGTGAGGGCAGGC
The DNA here is from genome assembly GCA_948477245.1 of Thumatha senex. NCBI lineage: Eukaryota > Metazoa > Arthropoda > Insecta > Lepidoptera > Erebidae > Thumatha > Thumatha senex. Next base: position 16,059,159 of record OX419735.1, read on the forward strand.
AAATCTAGTCGCCGCCGAATATAAAATCCCGCTTCAGCTTTCTTGGCATACGTCACTATTAGCCCAACGCTTTCTTACAGATTCTTATCGCCTTTATGTTGTCTAGTCATTTGTACTGTGTTTGCTCACTATTAAATTTGATAAATAAAGTGAACTTCATTAAATGTCAAGGTTACAATTATATTTTTAATGTAAGGTTTTTTTTTTTTTTTTTGTTCTTGTGGCGATACTATTGCTCCGCCAATAACTCAGTGTGGATTTGGTAGGGGTTTAGTAAGTCGGTCCACACTTAGGTACGTTCCAAGTTTTGTGAGTGTACAAGGTAAAGGATAAAAATTTTGGTAACGAAGGCCGAAATGTTCAACAGTCAAGTTTTGTGTTGAAGTACATGTAACAAGAAAAAAAAAAGACAACATTAAAGCACACGAGTTATGTTAGTTATTTAGAGCAAACATAAGGTTTACGAATTGTTTTCGGTTTTGATGTATTTGTTGGGCTTGACAGTTCATGTGGCATTGACATCGATTGTAAGTTTGACATTTCGTCGATTCTGATTTGATTCTTCTTACATTGAGATCTATCAATATTTACCCTTCTGCTTTATCCTGGTTTGACTCTTACATTCGGGGGCGCTCCCAGTGCGTTCGTATCGGTCAGACATCCTCGGACTGGTGTGGGCTATCTGCGGGCGTTCCTCAGAGCGGTGTTCTATCTCCTCTTTTATTTCCCATCTTTATAAAGTCTGCTACGAGTCTTATCTCCAACAATTTCCATCTCTATGCTGATGATCTGCAGTTATACCGACATGTTTAGACGCCCTCTCTGAGATATCATCTATAAAAAGGGATTTGGATAGACTTAGCGACTGGGCGAATTCGGTCAGATTGCGCATTAACCCGACGAAGTCACAAGCTATAGTTATTGGTAGTAAATACCAATGTAGTAATCTTCAGGTGTCTGGACTGAATCCTGTACTTTTCACAAAACCGATTTCTACTAACAGTACATGCGGTCAGATTGTGGAACTCTCTTCGCCTGCTAACAGAGACAGTAAAACTTCATTTTTTCATTTCAATTCATTTATTTGCAAATAGGGGTACATAAAAGATCTTACATACAAATTTAGGCTGCCATATTTTACCCAAAGTGGCATGCAAAATAAGTACAAATTAGTTAACTTAACTTAATAATGTGCTCTTTATAGTTTATTATTGTCATGCAAATATTTCTAGTACACCCAATCAATAATCATACAGAAATGATAGAAGACAAGTACAATTTTGGAATTACATCATTTCATTACAGTTTAAATCGATGTCATATTGTGTAATATCAAATTCAATGTCAATAAAAATTAATAAACTATTACTACGTTTAAAAGGAAAGTCCGTGAACACTATATCTCTTCACTGTAAACCTAATTATTTATATATGTAAGTTTATTGATGTTTTATATATTTGTAAGTATGTAATTTTATTGATATTTTATGTATTTGTAAGTATGTAAGTTTATTGATAAATTATTTATTTTTACTACGCTCTTAGGTATGTGTGTTAATTAAATCCTATCCTACTCTTCTATTTACAAACTTATACCTGACTTTTTTTATATCTTCACGTTCTCCTCTCGCCGGTCTGCTGGGAGATATTTCTTATAGAAATAAGCAGTATCATTGTACTTATGTTTCCTCATACTGTTATTTTCTTTAATATTAGTGTGTACATGAACAAATAAATAAAATAAATAAATAAATTAAACAGCTACTTCCAGGCAGTTTTAAATCAAGAATAATTACGGCAGGAAAGCTCTATGTATGTTGGTGTATCTAATGGTCTCGGGCCGCCAATGCGTCACGGCAGGGTACCCCGGGGCAGCGTAAAACCCGTTTGCTAAGACCCACCTGTGTTCAATCCTATAAATAAATACCTTCATCTACCACACCCCCGTTGGGACAATCTATTCTATTTATTTATGAAGTGAGGCTGTGAAAATTGTTATAATTTGTTTTTGTGCTTGTACACCATTGATAGATAATGTACCTAATATTTTGTAAAAATTGTTCAATATTATTTGAAGAGATAAGAGTTATATTTTTGTTTTACAAATAAAAAAATAGGCTATAAAACGAGTATCTATCTTAACAAAATCTTATTAGAGTAAAATAAATATTAATTTAGTTTAGTTAGGGTTATACTGGGGGTGGGGCCCTACTATCTAGCCCAAGATAGACTCAATTACAACCTTTATTTATTATTGAACAAGGCTACAATCCAATATGAACAATGTTATGGTCAATATGATGCTTTTCTCATATTCTTTACGGATGGGTTTATGTTTTATTTTTTTTTTTGTCTGCAGCCGACAGAAAATAAATATCATGTTGCCTTTTCCTGATTTAGGGGTAGTAGACCCAAAAAGTGGTTTATCACTATACGATTTCTAAACAAATCGTCTACTTTTCACAGTGTTTTAAACATTCTTCAGTATTTTCCTGCTGGCTGCTGTATGTACTGAATATATCCACGAATGCAGACTATTTGTAGCTTCTACATGTAGAAAATAAAAAATCTCATAATTGAAGAGAACCATGCAATATGGAATAAGACGTTTCCTATCCCACCTGACATGATGTTTGGTTCTGCTATTAACTTTGGTGTCGATATGTCGCTGCCGGCCGTGGTGCGAGCCATGGTCGGCAGCCAACAGTGCTGGGCCGCCGTCGCCTCGTTTGCTAGTGAGGTGATGGCGGCCAAACGACAGACTTTGCGGGTGCGGGAGCGTACGGGACAGACGCTCCCGCCCCGCCGTCGTGTTCGGGGGCGGCTACATGCAGAGTACATGCGCGCCCCTGAATAGTGTCTGACCGTGGGCGGAAGGTCGGGGGACCCCACCCAACTGGTCACTTGACGAAGGTCACCCTTTCTTTGTTCCACGGGGTGCCCATTTAGCGCACGCCCGTACCGGCCGCTCTCTACCTCCTCTGCTTACTGAGGGGCGCTCGAGAGTGGTGGAGGTGCGGGCTAGATTCTTCAGCTCCTTAGGGAGCTCTGGGGTGGTCGCTTTTCGGCCGCCCCCGAGACGGACCCCTCCACTCTGGGGTGCCCCTTGCCGGCTCGCAGTGCTTTAACCTCAGGCCTACCCTGCGAGTCGGTTTTAAGGTGAGGCGGAACACCGCGGGGTTTAGTGGGTAGGACGGCCCTCTCTCACGGGCCGGGAGCCCACACACTGTCCCTGCTGCCCCCGCAGTAGGGATGACGGTGCGGAAAGGCATTCCCGCGTTACAAAAAAAAATATTAGCTACGTAACTATAGCGATGTGTAGCAATCCTCATGGATGCTATGCCGGACTCCTACCGACTCAGGCCATACGTTCCGTTTCATCTGTCTATAGCCAGGAGTCCGTAGGAAAAACTTCAGCTCCAAGTGATATTAAGATAATAATTAAACATTACACAACAATTTATTAACTAGCATCTTTTTTTTTATCGTGCTTGCTGCAGATCTGCAGGAAGCGAAAGAAGTATGCATGGATCGCGAAGCCTGGCGATCTGTCCTCTCTGACAACCCCGTCAGGTAACCAGCGTGAACATGTACGAGTGGTAATAAGATAAGATTCTGTCTCTTTTCTCAGAACTTACGCTCAACAATGACCCATCAATACAACAACGATGTTATTATTTTCCGCAGTCAAGCAAAAAGTTTCAAATACAACCCTCTTTGAATTGCGAACGTTGGAAAAACTGGAATCCTATATTACTTGAGAATAATGTTGGAGCACACAAGCTTCTCAAAAAGTACATCAGCGAAAATTGTTTCCCGCCCGGAGGTAGAATGTTTGCGAAGATTACTTTTGTTGATCGTTCGCGGTGGACAACTTTCTTACATTATGAGTCGAACGGGTAAACCCGACGAGGAATAGTGCGTCGATGTATTATGTCACTTATGCAAGCTTTTCCTATGTTTGAATATGGATAGTAAGATTTACGATTTTTATACAGTTCTGGGTATAAGGTAGGTCAAGATTACTTAGCATTAGCTATTGATGAAAACTAAAATCTCACGTAGGTAGCAGATATACTGTTTAAAGCTTCTTTAATTTTATGATACCATTACGTTTAAATATACATAAATAAATAAAATAAATATCCATCACGCCTTATCCCCGAAGGGGTGGCAGAGGAATATTATATGCCCACTTTTCACCGTGTGGATTCCTGTCCCACGTAATAGGTGGTGAGCCCATTGCCGTGTTGAAATAGACAGACGCAAGTTGTGGCTACCTGCTGTTGAACTTTTTCAACCAGGCTTAACGACTGCCATTTTACTGGCAACCGGGACCAACGGCTTAACGTGCCTTCCGAAGCATGGAAACGCTCGCAAATGTAAATGCCACAAAGTGGTCACCCATCCGAGGACCAGCCATAGTGAAAGTTGCGAAACTCAGTGATCGTTTACAGAACACTGAGACCGCGGGGCCACGAGCGCTTTAAATATACAATGTAAATTACAAAATGATTTCACATTAATTACACTCATCATTTACTTGTATCCACACCATCTGACTTAAATACAGAAAAAGAAAACAAAAAAAAAATTGGTTTGTAAACTTAAGTCAGTCAAATCAACGAACTTAATGGTGATGAACATGAGTAGGTAGATAGATAAACGTCTCTAAAATTAACTATATGTGCCATAGCACTTGGACCTTCAGGTCATTACGTGAAGCCATTTGGTTCAGGATATTTTCAAGGACATTTAAAAAAGAATAGAATAATAAATCTTAACAATCATTTTTAATTCCACTCCCGGGTGTCAAAGAACATTAAGTGTTGTGTTTTTATTCTATACGAGTATAACAACCTTGACCCAAATATCGTTTTGATGTCTCCTGAATTGTTAATCATATTGGATACCGACGTAAGCAAGAGTAAATATATTCGGACGATTACATTTTTTTGCTCTTTCCACAAAGTTCAAATGGAATTTTTCTGCTGTAACGTGTACTATAACAGTACACAGAGGGAGACATACATCAACTACATTGTGTTGTAGAACATACCGTGATAATTTAATTACATCACGTACAAGTTGGCTTTGTTTCAAGGAACGAGACCCGAAAGGTTGTCGTACATGCCCGAACTACATTACTTGGCATCATAGTGAATAGTAATTATCAAAGTTGACCTGCAGATTTAAAAAGTTGCCCTTAACGATCGAAAATGTAATAGTACGACTACTTGAACTCAGATAACAGAGATAGTTTGCTGTAGTTGACCCGTTCTATGATTTTATATCTATTACTCTACACAATAAAAATATTTTTTTCAGGCATATTTATTAAGAATCGACTGTGGGATATCAACAAATAATATTTAATGTGATTGTATTGTTTTGTAGAAAACCATAATTTTGAAAGTTATGAATAATATAATAATATGCCAATGCCAGCCTATCTTAGGTAAGTATCTCTGGTGTATGCGAACCACGGTCTCCAGCAGAAGCTAATGGGACGCCGCCGCGCTGTCTCGTCTTTCTAGAAGCAGATCATGCTTGTCAAGGCAGCTCCTCCCTGTCTTTTGTTCGATGGGATTTTATGCATTAAAATACCTATCTACTAAACAATGACGTTATGGGCTAATTAAGATTGTAGATATAGATTTTATAGACATCGTAAAATACTCATGAAGCTGTATCTTCAAAGTTTGTTATCAAACAATACAAAACTACCAAAACATAACCGGTAACAAAATTTTAATAGACCACCAAAATAAGGCCGAGGGACCGCAAGTTATGGGCTAGACCTATTACTGTTTATATCGGTATCGAAATACACCCCCGAGGACGACCTCAACGTATCTCATACTATTACCTCCTACTTTCTTGTCAATTACTATATACGAGATAACTCCAAACATCTGAAATTTTGTTATCAAAAAAAAAATGTGTATGTATTGCGTGATAGTAAGATTTTTTCCAGTATTAAAAGTAACCTACTTTTCAAAAAGAAATACGTGTAACCATTTATTCTTTATGATGTGAAAGGTAGACAGGTTAAAAGTATAGAACAGTGGGATGATCATTCAAAGTAACTCTTATTAATAGTCTTGAAAAATATAGAAATTAGATACTTTTTTTTTTACTTTTAATATTATCACACCAATATTGTCTTACTTAAAAACAATAATGTAATTTTTATTCTAATAAATATATTAGAATGTTTATTTATAATATTTTAATTTTTTATTTGTAAAAGTACTCGGATACCCAGACGTGCATGTATGAAGCGATTAATGAATCTACAGGAAGCGAAAGAAGTATGCATGGATCGCGATGCCTGGCGATCTGTCCTCTCTGACTACCCCGCTAGGGATACAACGTGAAGATAGTTAAGTTAATTTTTTATTTGTAATATATTTAAAATATATTTATTTATACACATTCTTGCTTGATAAAATTATAATTTATATATGGTGTAGTTATATAGTTGAAACTATATTAATAGTTTTAAATTAAACTTACAATACGCTTCTCAGTATATTATTAAAACCGAGGCATTGCAAAGTTTGCGTAGCATATTGCGTAATTTCTAGGCAACTTTAACTAACTCGCTAACTAGAAATGTAGCTAGTTCTGCGATATATGAGAACATTATCCTGATTGGCATGAAACTATAATATTATTATTAATATACTCTTATGTATATAATTAATATACATAAGCCTCTTAAGGTTATAAAAATGCCACAGTAGGTTCTCGGTTAGTGTGGATTTCAATAATAATTTAATTTCTAATAATCAGAATACTGCAAATTTTTATAAATAGAACTAGGTGGTATGTCTAATCTTTTCAACTTCTACTTCAGTTACTAGCTGTTTTTATTTATTTATTCATTTATTGTACATACAATCTAACACAGTGAAAAAGTAAAAGAAAAGAAATACAAAGGGTCTGCTTATTTCTAAATAGAAATCTCTTCCAACAGACCCAAGAGAAGAGAAAGTTGTAAGTAGAAATAGAATAACAAAAGGTAGGTAACAAAACAAAACTTGCGTAAGAAGGTCAATAGAGACATCAGACATATAACATACGTACGTACATATTATTGCAAGATTATAGAATACATAAACAAAAACATATACATAAACATACATATATACATATAAATATATATATAAACACATAATCAAATAAACATTAAAATAAATAAACATATGAATATAAAAAGAAATATAAACAAGTAAATAGCCAAAAGCAAGAATAGATAAATGAGTCAACTGCAAGATAAGGAAAGATAATAGAGTCTGAGTTTGTGTTTAAAACTATTGATGGATTTGCAGTCTCTAATCACAGCTGGAAGTGAGTTCCAGAGCCTTACTGCATGGACGGAAAAGGAGTAGGAATAGAAGTCAGTTTTATGATTTTGAAATTTGAGTAAGGTACGTAGATGAGACCTGCAGGCCTCATCCGGACAACGAGCGAAAGAAAATCGCTCCCGCAGGTAAGAAGGAGAGGAAGGATTGTATAGAATGTTGAATAAAAGGCACAGTACCCGAGTGTTCCTGCGAAGGCGGATTGGGAGCCACTTGAGTTCTTTGCGAAAGTGAGATACATGATCATATTTTTTAAGATTAAAAATAAAACGAATGTTTAGGTTTTGCAATCTCTCAAGTTTGTCAAGGAGCTCCTCGGTGGTATCCAGATAGCAAGCGTCAGCATAATCAATGATGGGCTGTATAAGCGATTGAGCCAAATAAATTTTAGTTTTCAGGGGCAAGACACATTGAAGAGTTCTCAGTGTATGAAATGCAAAGTTCACCTTCTTACTGACCTCAGCAATTTGTTTACGCCAAGAGAGATTGGAATCCATATAGATTCCTAAATTTTTTGCTGAATCAGCAATAGGTATTTGTATACCATCAAGAAGCACTGGAGTAACCGACAAATTAATGATACCTCCACGAAAGTGTCTACTCCCTATTATTAAAGCCTGTGACTTAGTTGGGTTAACTAATAATCCAAAAGCCTTAGCCCAATTATTCAATCGCTCCAAATCGCGGTTCATGTCATCGATAGCTATCCTAATGTCTGTTGCCGCAAAATGACGGTACACCTGCAGGTCGTCTGCATAGAGATGGAAGTGAGAAGAAATAAATTTAGTGAGAGTATTGATAAAAATAGAAAAAGGCAAAGGAGAAAGAACGCCACCCTGAGGTACGCCCGCTGTGAGACTTCACCACTCGGATGAAGTATCATCAATCTTAACACATTGCGAGCGTCCCCGAAGATATGAGTCAAACCAAGATATAGTTGGTGCAGAGAAGTTGATGGATTTCAAAATACCCAGAAGAATATCAAAATCTACGCAATTAAAGGCATTGCTGAAGTCTAATAGAATCAAAAGAGTAAGCTCTATATTCTCCATAGCCCAGCGAATATCATCAGTAACTTTAAGGAGTGCTGTACTTGTACTATGTCCTGGGCGAAATCCAGATTGAAAATTACTAAGTAAATTATGACGTGTTAGAAAGCAGGTCAGCTGTCTGTGAACAATATGCTCTAGAACTTTTGAGAGAAATGGTAAGATAGATATAGGCCGGAAATGGGATAACATAGTAGGGTTTGGAATTTTAGGAAGAGGAATAATATGTTCCAACTTCCAAGAATTTGGGAAATTAGCTGAGTAAAAGGAGTAATTAAAAATGTATGTAAGAACATGTAAGATAGCAGGAAGAACAGGAAGAATCATCCTAGAGCTTATACCGTCATTGCCCACAGCTGTAGAGGAGATGGAAAGTAAAGCATTCTTAACGTCAACTTCCGACACAGGACTAAGATTAAATGAAGGGATATGTGGTATCGATAAATTCAAAAGCGACTGCAATATTCTGTTTAACACTTGATGTTAGTGATGTAGGAGGTGGGAGTGAGAAGCTTTTATTTAAAGCACACAAGTCTGTGAAATGTATCACACAGTCAGTGGATCTACCAATTCCCACAGATCTAAGAAAACGTCAGATGTCGGAAGCAGTACGATTTTCAAGATTTTCGTGGTAATGGCGTCTTTTCGCATCTCTACACATTCTACTGCAGCGATTCCGAAGGGTTTTATAGCGATTTAGGTTATATTCCGATGGGTTGCGCTTGTATCTGCTTTTCGCCTTATCCCTACAAGCCATTACATTTTTAACATTGATAGTGAGCCAAGGCGCTGGATTATGTCAAATTTTGACTTTGCGGATGGGAGCATGACAGTCGTATAGGCCGATGAGCTTGCTGCTGAATATACTGACCATAGTATTGACATCATCGGTATTATATATTGAAGACCAGTCTATGAGCCCTACATCACGATGCAAGTCCTCCAAATGTATGCCCCTGAAATTTCTCAGAAATCGTAACTGTGGCCTACGCTTAGGAGGGCGAATGCGATAAGACAGAAAAATTAGATCATGATAAGAGAACGGTGCAGTCATTTGACCATGTGTACCGACATGAAAAGAAGAAGAAACAATGACCAGATCTAATAGTGTGGGAATACAATTGGGAAAATGGTGAGTTGCAGAAAGTGGTAAAGTCTGAAGATTGAAAGAGGAGAGTAGGGATAACATATGAGGAGCAGAAAGTATCGTTAAGGATAGTTTCAAAAGAACTAAAGTAGTTAATATTTTCGTCTGGACTATAAAGAACACCAAGAAGTACCTTAGAGTGAAGTACAGAAATTTCTAGGAAAAGATGTTCAGCTGAGGAAGAATAAAGAGAAGGAGATGCGCTTATTATCTTGAACGGTATATTCGCTCGTAAGTAAATAGCGACACCTCCACACCTTTTTCCAGTTCTATCATTGCGTATCAGTACGAATCCGGGAAGAGAGTATTGAGTAGAAGGTAGACTTGGTTTGAGAAAAGATTCTGAGATTAGTATAGCATCGAGATGCTGATCACTAAAAGAAGCCAGAGGGTCTGAATAATGGCTAGGAACACTCTGAGCATTAATATGAACAATATTGAGGTATTTAGGATAGTCAGAAAAAGTACAGGAAAGTTTGTCATGCAGTGTTAAAGCTGGGGTATCACTATCCAAACTAATGAAACTGTCAGACTCAGATGAACAAGAGTAAAAGCTAGAGTTATAATCGTGTAAATCTTGCATATGTGAAAAATAAACATATATATACCTAAATATAATACGTTTACAAAAATATTTTATTATTTTTATAAGGTTTTTGCGATCTTAAACAACTCATCAGCTCGCAGGTATAGTGGAAGAGATCTTACATTAACAGTATAACAAAAAAAAAAAAATGACTGATCTGTAGTTCAAGACAAATGCAAAAAGAGATAAAAGAAAAAGTTACACTGCAAGTAAATGACTAAGTTATAAATATTGTATTATTGAGAATACTATTCATGATGCCAACGCCAAATCACAATAGAAAACCTCAGTACGGGTTCCATTGCTTTACTGGACACAGGACTTAGATCCGGAATTGACAATAACAAACGATTTGACACAACCATACTCAGAAAAATCTTATAGATACTAATGATAAGGCTGTATTAACTGAGTTTCATTAGCCTGTTCAAGATGGATATAAATAAAAACAAGTCCTATCTAGCTGTCACTTAAGTCAGTGACAAAAACAAAATGATGATACCGGCAACAACTTTTAGTACACTTTTAGTAACTTTTGGCACATTTTTTTTAGTTGCCCTAGAAATAATGTATTTCCCAACTTGTATTCCTGCTTAAATGAACTTGATATCCCTTTACCCATTAACTTCTCCTCCTTACTAACCTATTCTTCTCCTGAATTGTTTAAACTTTTAATTTCCTTTATTCAGTGTAACTCCATCAGACTCTGATCCTTCTCCCTATTATAAAATAATTATTATCTATATTATTCGTATTTATTTGTTTTTATATTAGTGTTTTTTTTTTCTTATTATGTTTATTCAAGAATTTTTCACATATGGACCAAAACCAAAATTGCTAAATTGTTATTCTTACAATTTCACATTTACAAATAATCTCCATCGCATGTCTGTTTTTGGCTGAATCGTTGAGTTCGTTCGACGAGTGCCATACCCAAAAAATTGAATTGAATTGAATTGGCAACAACTTTGATAATAAATAAATAAATATCCATCACGCCTTATCCCCGAAGGGGTGGCAGAGGCATATTATATGCCCACTTTTCACCGTGTGGATTCCTGTTTGAACTTTGATCCTAGTTTGTTTAAAGTGCAAAACATATTCTAAAGAACAGGTTACATCTATTAGATATTATGAAGTACTTGGTCTCGTAACATCAGTATAAACAAACGCCAAAAATCAAACCCGACGGCGAGCCTTAACAATTTTGGGTGCGATTCTCGGAGCTGCGTCCTTCACAGCTGTCTCACCTTTGGATGGCATGGAATCAGGAGTTGCCGAAGTCTGTGATGGATATTTAATAATTTAATCATCTAGCTCTGATTTACTTATCACTTGACAGCGATTTTTGTCCGGAGTCAGGACTATTATCTTGCCATCCATGGACCAACAATTTTTGACGCCGAAATGACTACGTGCAGCAGTGAACACCCGATGCCGAGTCTTTGTCAAGAACTCCGATATAACAAAGCCTGATCCTTTCAAAGAAGTTTTGTTGTCCCAAACAATCTGTCTTTGTTCTACTTTACTGAATCTGACAAGAACTGGACGTACCTTTCCCTATGACCCTCCAAGCCGGTGGCAGATATTAATGTGTTGGGGCTGGACATCCTGTAACCTCATATCTACTGTGATAATTTTTAACACCAACTCGTTCAGCTTCTCACTTGGGCTCTCAGGAACACCATGAAGTAGTAGTACTTTGCGCCTCATCAGAGTCTCGTGCTTATCCAAACCAAGAGCAAGAAGTTCTATCTGAGTCTTCATACTGGGCAAAGCCTGGCACACAAAACCTCTAAACTCATTGAAGTCACGGGCCAGCTCAGCAAGATCCATGGTTGGTGATGCCCCAATAGTTGTAGCTTTTTGCAGCTTTTCATCGAAGACACTCATCCGAGAACAAAACAGCTTCTCTAATTCCTCCAAGCTATTGGCTAGTTTGGGATCCATGGTGCATAAATCTAACAGTGATTGAATTGAAGTGAGTAGTGATAACGAGAATTGGATAACACTGTACCACAAACGTGAGCTGTTTTTATATAAAATTAGTACATTTATAGATATATGTAACCAATATAAATAATTTAAATTAATTAATATTAACTTGAGCTTTATTTCGCGTGTATATGTTACGGCTACCCTCCCTTTTTTTTCATATTGTGTTTTTGCAGGGTTCCGTAGCCAAATGGCATAAAACGGAACCCTTATGAATTCGTCATGTCTGTCTGTCTGTCCGTCCGTATGTCACAGTCACTTTTCTCCGAAACTATAAGAACTATACCGTTGAAACTTGGTAAATAGATGTATTCTGTGAACCGCAGTAAGATTTTCACACAAAAATAGAAAAGAAAATGGGGTTCCTCATACATAGCACTAAAACTCAAAAATATTTTTTCATCAAACCGACTAGTGTATATATAGGTCTTCAAAAATGATTTGAGGTTCCTAATATATTTTTATTCTAAATTGAATAGTTTGCGCGAGAGATACTTCCAAAGGGGTAAAATGTGTGTGCCCCCCCCCCCCCCACCCACACAGGGTTCTTTAGAAGTTATAAGAGAATGATAAAACTAAAAAATAAATATGATGTACATCCAATGCAACCTTCCACCGAAAATTGGTTTGAACGAGTTGTTTTTTATTAATACGTACTAAATTGTAAACCTAATTTTTGACCTTTCATTCAATCACTTACTGCTACGGAATCCTTCTTGTGCGAGTCCGACTCGCACTTGTTAAAAATAATCATGAAAACATTCAGAGATGGATGGCCTCTATCACAGCTAAAAAAGGCCTTAAATTGACGGCACACTTATATTGCCTTTGACTCCTTGCTTAAGTGAAGCTATTTTAGTGACGTCCTTAACTCCTTAACGCAACTCAGCCGTAACGGAAGGAAGGGATTTTTGGCTGAAAAACGTAAAACCTACACGCGTATGTTTTCTGAGCATTGACTCCAACCACGTTTTTAGAACGTCACTGACCAATGCGCTTGAGGTCTTGTTTTAGATCAGCACAAGTGTCAACATTTCATTGATATGCAAAAGAATAAGACCCTGGTACAATGGACTCCTGCCACAAACCAAAATACACCTGCAAAATGCAAAAAAAGTTTAAACATAACACAGGGCATAAATGAAGATAGCTAACTATCCAGCTACATACACAATTGAGGAGGCAGAGCAAATGCTAGGGCTTTGGAAAGGAATGACGCATGCCAGACTCTGTCAAACGCCTTGGTGATGTAGGTAACGGCTAATATCCCAGAACTCATGAGACTGATGACTCAAAGAGATGGTAGGTGACAGTCTAGAAGATCAACAGGTGACTGCTTCAGCCAAAAGCCATGTTATCGTTATATTTTTATGCTACCATATTTTCGAGATGATAAACGTGAAGATAAAATGACATTTCCCGCAGTAAAGAGTGACAAGGCTCAAGGTCTGCGTGTGTATCGTTAAGCGGTAGCCGCTAAATGGAAGTGTATTATGTGCTTGTGAATTATGTGTAGCTTATATAGCAATCGATCTACCATGCTATTAGAATTTTAGATGTCAGGGGTCGGGTTAAGTCAAGTCTATACAATACGTTTTAATCCCTGCAAATGGTTATCCAATATTAATTCAATTCTCCAATCTCAGAGACAGACTCAGTCGCTCAATATAATGTTGTATGAGATATCAGAGTAAGATAATTCAGGCCTTTGTTCCCAAAACAGAACAATTGTTTCCATCCTGATTATAGTTGAAGCAACACAGAATCTAGTTTGGATATTTAGTTCGACTCGGAATGCCATGTGTACAATATTATTCAGTACTAGTTGAAGCCCGCGGCTCCTGAGGCGGCGGCTGTGGTATGTTATATGTTTTGAAGGAAAAAGAACTACGAGTATTTTTTTTATTTTCGTTTTTTTATCTTGTGGAAATCCTCATGGATGCTATGTCGGACTCTTACCGACTAAAACCACACACTGCACTTCCATTAGTCTATGGCCAGGATATAAGATTATAACATTATTTTCAAATAAAATTGATGACCACAGTCCTGTCAGTTGTCATATTGCTGATTTCAACGTCATTAAGACACCTATGTCAGCTTTGCCTCATGTGACATCTGTCAACTCATATGATGAAATACTTGGTTATAAGGTTGGTCAAATCCCGAGCCACTGTATGCCTCCTTTGTTACTAGTTCTAGCTACGGGACACTGGCAAGTTGCTGCAAAGAGCACAGAAAGCCATAATAAGAATTGATTTGAATTGGTTATAAGGTAATATGGTAACAGGGTGTCTCAATATTGGTACATTATTTTGTACGTATTTTTGAGAGTTACTTGTGATATCAAGGTTGTCATCATCTTGTCTTCGAATCTTTTAATATTTAGAGGAAACTTTCAGACATAACGTATTTGTTTATTTTACAAGATATCTGCTTAGTGAGGGGAGCGGCTCTGGTATAAGCATCCATAGTGGTATTAGAAGGGTACACGTCAATCGCTTATCGATCATAATAAGAAATAACTTCGATAAGCTTAAAACACCTTTCCGTGAAAAATTCTTGGAACCAGTTTTTGGTAATTTTATATAATTTTAGTACTGAAATCTAAGTTGAAACCAAATTAAATTGATAATTTGGTATTTATATTAACAGACTGAATTTTTTGAAAAAAATAATATCTTGTAAATCTTGAAAGATTGGGAACAACTAAAAAGGTTTTGTTGTACCTATTCTAAATACCTAACACAGGTATAGCAAAGTACTCGTATACGTATTCGGGAGTAGTAGAAACAAGTTGTAGTCTAATAAATGCAAAATATTTACGATAACTTTTTTGTTTGATTTCTTATCATAAAATTAAAAATAAATAATTTACTTGTGTATGTAACCTTCTACAGCATTAGACACAAACCATTGAGCAAAAAAATAGACCACTTAATTCACTTAATTTAGCAAGCTCCTCATGATGAAACTAAAGTACGTACCTGTAATGAAGTCTAGGAAAATATTAGACGTCGTAACTTACACGTGTTAATCGAGAAGGTAAAATGATTGCTTTGTTCTAAAACCGTCATTTGTACGCCTCTAGGGATTTGATATTATTTTTCAAAGGATGTCTTAATTTCAACGACCCAAATGCGACGATGCTTTTATTTGTAGAAAATCTTCATAATGGTTGCTTTCTACATGTCCATCGATGTCTGTTTTTGGATATCCCTTTGCTGTATTAAAGTTTATTTTTCGTCTTTATATTTAGGTGAAGCTAATACATACACCAAATGTGCTATATTATCAGTATCGGATCAAGATTGCAGTGGTTATATTTAAATAAAACCAGTCCTTGGTTGCACTGCAACTAGAACAACGCTCAGATAAAAAATTTTTAGAATAGGGTGCTTTTTAAGTGATTAAAAATCTCTGTAAATACTGGAGTTACTTTAAGATCATCTAACTTCAAAATAAGTACAAGCCGAGGTACAAAGTTGAATGTTTTACTCATAGGTACCATCTTTTATGCGCTCCCCTCACTTTACCTGTAAAATACAAATAAAAATAATAACAAGAATGTTGTGATTCGTAATCATAGTTGCTGGCAGAAAGGAAATTACTGTCAAGTAAAATTTTAAGGTTTACTATTCTCACAAAGCGAAAACGATATAAGAACAGATTTAAGACATGTAAAAGTTAATCTAAGTGTTCATAAAATAAGAGATATGGCAGTTGATAACGATGCTATAGTAGACATTAAAGTAATTTTATTTGAGATCCAGTGTTCTGAAACAAGTATTCTAATAAAGTTACAACGAAATTTTTATGTTTTAAGGATCATTTGAAATAAAATAGTACTAGATAAAAGTCGTGATCGATCTTAGACTTTTTATTTTAATGTTGGGCAACCCAATATAATTACACCCTAAAATCTTTCTAATATAGTGAAGATATGCCTCTGCCACCCCTTCGGGGATAAGGCGTGATGGATATTTATTTATTTATTATATAGTGAAAAAATTTTAACAGGAACAGTGATTGATAGTTCAATAAAAGGTCTCTTACCAACTGCTTTAAATAATAAAATAGTTAGCGATTACGAAAATTTTATCTATTTATAAATAAATAATTTCTACCGCCATCGCTAGAACATAATGATAGATGGAATGAAGTAAATTCTTGTCATCAACAAAAAATATTGGCGTCAAATGAATAAAGCCATTAGCCAGATTGTGTTATAATAAATTTTTGCCCATACCTTAACCGTACCTTGTTTCCGAATATTCGAATACTTTTAGGTGATATTTATAGATAATTAAACCCAAATTTTAATGTGCCATTGGTAGTATTAATCTCCTTTGGGGAAATCTTGCGCCAAAATGTTAAATTGTTTTAATGAAAGTAATGACTTTTATACTCTTGTAACTATTATATTATTTAACGATTTTATTGATATTAATTTTAACGATTGAAGACCTAATTATTATCGAGAATGATCATTTATGTAACAGCACTCTCACATAGCGAGTACTGATTAAGTCATAAAACCTGGACATTGGTAGTACTTAACCACAGTACACAAAACTGTAACAACAGTATTATTAGAACATACTCGTAAAGCAAACTTATAGCTTTGATACTGTGCTTCTAGCTTGAAACATTGTATTGAATATCTACACTATGTAACATCTAAACTATTTTATCACCTCGTTGATGTAGTTGTAAGTTTATTATCATTTTCCAAGAAATATTTTTATTTTGTACATTGTTCATTTTTTTATTTTCTAATATTCCTTTTATTTAAATGCCGTATGATGTAGTTATTTTATACATAGATAGTGTGGTTTGTTTAAATAACGATTAAAAGTAACTTGTAAGACAACAGTGAAGGGTGAAAAACCCTTATGGGTTTTACACCCTTCACTGTTGTTGCACAGTTCACAGGTGGTATCACCTAACATCAGAATATAAGCTACCTCACTGGCAAATTATTAAATTGTTGATTTGTAAAATGTAGCATTGGCATTCTATGTGTTACCGAATACTGGTTAGAACCAGATAAATGTCGTTTAATATAAACAATTTCAAGATTGCTAGTTCGTTCCAGAGAGTGTCTGCAGAGAGTGGGTGTCCCATTATGATTATGTTAAACTATAATATTAAATATTTACAATCATATTTAGTATCTATTTCACAATTTGTATACGGAATATAAAAGTTATATAAAATTTATTAGAGAGAAAAATAATGTCAACCTTACAAACTATTTAAATACCCGCTCCTGACCGTTCACGGTGGAAAGGTGCCCATCACACTTGCCGCGAATATTAAATATAAACAACGTTTAGATATTTGGAAGACCTCTGTTGAGCGAGTGTGCGAGATTGCGTATGCCAAGATAGAAGAGTATGTCATTTTATGTGTCCAAAGCCCTCCCTCGGCTAATGTAGCCCATTTCCTGTAACATAGGAACATGCCTTAGGAAAAATTTAATTGAACAAAATGATCTTAGTGTGTGGAAACTTTAACATAGATATTCTGGTAGATAGCACAAACAAACGGAACTTGTCACACTTGTGTAAATCATTCAATCTTACCTGACTGTTTACTGAGCCGACTAGGATTACATCTCATTCAGCGAAATGTATAGATAATATCTTAACTAATTTTAAAATAATAGACAAGCTAAACTATTTGACACTTGTAATAAGTACAAGTGTCAAATAGTTTAGCTTAGCCCTACCCATAACAGGGTAAGCAAACCAAAACGTAATTTTATGTCAGTCACCCACTGAGTCATCCCTAGAAAAATTTAGAAATAATTTTGATCTTAAATTACATACATACCAGCCACAAATAAATGACACCACAAATAATTTTAACCAAACTTTATTTAAATTTGTAGTTTCAAAAATATTGTAATGTTAGTACTCTTAATCTCAAACCTAAGATTGTATTTAGTGCCTTTTTTTTTAACGTGTGGAAATACCCTCGGATGTCATGCCGAACTCGAACCGGCTAAAACCACACAGTCCCCGCCTAACTGTCTATTGCCGGACGCCCCGGGTAACTCCTCGGAAAGATGTCCCAGAGCTCCCGGCAGACTTTGGCTACCACCGCGGCCTCACCTGTAGTTCGGGTGTTATCCCGCTTCTTTGGGGGGTTATTA
Organism: Thumatha senex; assembly: GCA_948477245.1. NCBI lineage: Eukaryota > Metazoa > Arthropoda > Insecta > Lepidoptera > Erebidae > Thumatha > Thumatha senex. The sequence continues at coordinate 16,077,466 of OX419735.1, forward strand.
TTTGGGGGGTTTTGGGGGGTATTTAGTGCCTGGGCAACTAAAGGTATTAGGCGCAGTAGAAACATATGCTATATGATAAAAAATCTTATTCAAATGATATTCATTTCCATAATGACGTACGTAAATAGTTGGGGATGAAGAGTAGAAGCGTGCACGTCGCCATCCCTGCCAGCTACGGCTGCAATTCTACTCCAACACTAGTGCCACCAGGGCGATTACTGCTAGGGCGTGCCCCCGAGGCGACGCGCACCAGTTCGTCCCCGCTGGTGCGAAAAGTGTGTGCCAGAGCGGCGTGGGGGACCGCCACCCTACACGCGCGGCCCGACACGGCGGGAAGTGGAGGATGGAGTGCAGGGTAGCTGCGTGGAATGTTAGGGGAGGAATGACAGATAAGATGAATGAGTTGATGGATGTTATGAATGAGAGAAAGTTAGATGCAGTGTGCTTGACAGAGACCAAGCGCAAGGGCAGCGAAGTCTTGGAGCTCACGGGTGGGATGCTCGCGCTTTGGTCTGGAGTACCAGAGAGCGATCATGGCAGTCGGGGGGTTGGAATTTTGCTGTCCTCGCGATTGGCCTCCGGTATGTATGAGTACAAACTGGTAGGTTCTAGAATCCTCTGGATCCGTGTAAAACTTGGTTTGACGAAGATTTTCCTGGTAGCTGCTTACGCGCCAGTATCTTCGTCGAACGCGAGTGAGCTAGAGGACTTCTGGGAGAGTATGAGAGAAGCTCTAAATGTGATAGAAGGAAATGAAAGACTTATAGTATGTGGAGACTTGAATGGATGGGTGGGTACCGCTCGCGATGGTTTTGAGTCGGTACTCGGGAAGTATGGGGATAAAAGGGTGAACGACGCTGGCAAGCTAATACTGGCATTTTGTAAGGAAAAGGATTTGTTTGTGGCGAACACAATGTTCAACCACAAACAAATTCATATGTATACGAGGAGATGTAAGTCAAAGAGAAGCATGATAGATCTATTCCTAATGGATAGTCGGCTCCGTAAGCAGGTGATGGACACGAGGGTTTATTGAGGCGCTGAGCTGGGATCAGACCACTACCTAGCCATAACTAGGATTAGGGGTCTGTTCGCGGGTTGGCGTCATCGTACCGAGTGTCCTGAACCTGGGCCGACTATTAGCATCAAAAGCTGGAAGCTGCAGGATGCATCCATTAGGGATAAATATAATGAAAGGGTAGCCGAAAAGCTTGGCGACGTCAATGTAAGCAGTGAGAATGTGGAAAGTGTATGGCAGAACCTTAGGGACAGTATGATAAATGCCGCTGTGGAAGTGTGTGGAGAAACGAAAAGAGGCAGTAGTAATAAGCGTGATGCATGGTGGAATGAGGAAGTGAAAGAAACAGTTCGAATGAAGAAGAAAGCATGGCTAGACTACTTAGCCTCGCGGAATGATTTTAATATGAAAGAGAGATACAAGCTGCAGAAAATTAACACGAAGGCACTGATAGAAGAAGCTCGTGAAAGGTGCAGAATGAAAGCGGATGAAAGGTTGTCGTCCAATTTCCGGGATAATGCCAAGCTCTTCTGGAAAGAGGTAGGCAAGACCCGGAGTTGTTCGGCAATCTGCAGTATGAATAAAGTGCTTAGTGTTAACAATGACGTCCTAACAGACCAAAGTGACGTCCTGCAGAGATGGAGTGAATATTATGGAAAGATGTATGCAAGAAAAGAGAGATGCCACATCGGGAAGTGGAGCTCACTTCGATGCTCCGGATCCCGATGTCATTGAAGTCCTTAGTATGAGAGAAATAGAACAAGCGATAAGAAGTATGAAATGTGGTAAGGCTGCGGGAAAAGACAGAGTTACTGCTGAGATGATCAAGTACGGTGGGTCGCGTGTCTGGGACACTCTATGTCTGTTATGCAACTTGTGCTGGCGGACGGGTGAGGTCCCAGATGACTGGCGAGTAGCAGTTGTAGTACCTATTTACAAAGGGAAAGGCTCGCGCCTAAACTGCTCCAGCTACAGGGCGATCAGCTTGGTCAGCTTAGCTAGTAAGGTGTATGCAAAGGTTATAACGGCACGAATGCAAGAAAAGTCTGAAAGGTATTTATGGGAGGCTCAATGCGGATTCCGACGTGGAAGAGGTTGCATGGATCAAGTGTTTTCTCTCCGCATGATCGCGGAAAAGTTTCTGGCTCTTAGCCAGAAGGTTTTCTGCGCTTTTGTGGATCTAGAGAAAGCATTTGATAACGTTGTGAGAGAAACGCTGTGGGACTTGCTGCCAGGATATGGTGTGGACGGCACGCTACTGCGGGCAATACAGTCGCTTTATAGGGACTGTAAGGCTTGCGTGCGAGTAGGGGGGGATGTGTCACCTCTTTTTGATGTCTGTACAGGCGTCAAACAGGGATGTGTCATGTCCGCCTGGCTGTTCATAGTGTATCTAGACAGTTGCCTGCAGAAGTTGAAAGATTTTAATATGGGTGTGAATTTGGGTGACTTTACAGTAAACTGTCTGCTGTACGCTGATGATGCGGTGCTCATGGCCTCATCAGAAGCCGACCTACAGGCATTAGTCACTAATATGAAAGAGGGGTGTGAAAGTAAGGGTCTCCGCATGAATGCAAGTAAAACTAAGGTTCTAGTATTTGAAAGAGGTGACGTAAGAACTAAATGCGAGATTAGGGTAAACCAGGAGCGTCTAGAGCAAGTGAATGAAATTGTGTATTTAGGAAGTATGTTTAGCGCGGATGGAAGATGTGATTCGGATGTAGAACGGTGAGTAGCTGCCGGAAACAAAGTTAACGGTGCTTTGTCCCAGTTAGTAAAGCGACAAAGCATCGTAAAAGAAGCACGAATGGCGATTCATAACGCAGTGCTAGTGCCAACTTTGCTTTACGGTAGTGAAACCTGGGTATGTCAGCAGATACATGAAAGTAAATTGAATGCTGTGGAGATGCGATCACTTCGAAAATTGTGCGGCGTTACCTTGGCCGACCGAATACGTAACGAAGCGATACGCAATATGGCAGGTTTGACTGAAAGTGTCAGCGTTAAGCTGGACAAGGGCGTGCTCCGTTGGTTTGGACACGTCAAACGAATGAGTGAGGAACGATTGACGAAGAATATATATTGTTCAAAAGTAGAGGGTAGAAGGAGTCAGGGAAGGCCGAGACTTACATATGAAGACCACGTGAGCAGATTGCTCAAAAACGGAAAGGTCAAAAGTACTCGGATACCCAGACGTGCGTGTATGAAGCGATTGATGAATCTCGACGAAGCGAAAGAAGTATGCATGGATCGCGAAGCCTGGCGATCTGTCCTCTCTGACTACCCCGTCAGGGATGCAGCGTGAAGATAGTTAGTTAAATAGTCTAAGGTATTTATAAAAAAAATATCCCTAATAGCCTTATCCCCGAAGGGGTGGCAGAGGCATATTATATGCCCACTTTCCACCGTGTGGATTCCTGTCCCACGTAATAGGTGGTGAGCCCATTGCCGTGTTGAAATAGACAGACGCAGGTTGTGGCTACCTGCTGCTGAAATCTTTTAAGCCGCCTATAAGGCCTACAACCAGGCTTAACGACTGCCATTTTACTGGCAACCGGGACCAACGGCTTAACGTGCCTTCCGAAGCACGGAAACGCTCGCAAATGTAAATGCCACAAAGTGGTCACCCATCCGACGACCAGCCATAGTGAAAGTTGCGTACCTCAGTGATCGTTTTACCGATAAAGGTATTTATAAAAGTATGTATCCAAGCAAAAGCTAATTATACATATAAAACCAATAACTTTACATTGTAAAGTTAGTTATTTGCTTTACATGTAAAATTATTGGTTTGAGTATACTTACTAGGTCCAGTGGTCATATTGTATACCTTTGAGAATGCCGTAAGGCAAAGCAGGTTAGGTTTACAAAGTAAATGTTGTGGAACAGTACAAGTGGTGTAATTTAATATGTGTAGCAAGTTCCACCTAGTGCCATTAATCAACAGTATAAATATCAAGAAATGTGTAGTAAGCGACAGTTCACCATCATTCAATATTAATAAAATAAGTGAGTTGTGTAAAAGAGGCAAACATCAGTTCAACAACAGTTTTTATTCTTATTATAATGTTATTGGACCAAAAACTGTTTGTCTCTATAATGAGGCTGGATCATCAATATTCAAAGTAAGTATTTGTCTCTCCAAATAGTACCCTCGACAAATCGTCGTCTAGAATAAGATATTAGGGGATAGAACTTGACGCATTGACCCCTTTTTAAAGGTTAATGTCTGGTTTGGCATCAGACGCACCACCTGAATTTTAACATCGTATCATACTCATCTCGTAGTTTTGGCACTCACAGGGTAAGGAAAATTTACACAATTGTCTAGAGTAAATTTGATTATGTATACAATGTTTGTGATGTATTTAATTTATTTACAGTAAGTTTTTTTGTATTCTATGATTGTTAAAGTTACTTATTTCTATATTATCGTAGTATCTAGTAAAATCGTAATTTAACTATGTATTTTGTTATTTTTAAGTATTTTATAAATGTATAACTTATTCTGATTGAATGTTGATTAACTTGATATCCTATTAAATTTATTGGTACCTTGATTATTAGAATTTGGCAAAGATAAAAATGTCACAAAATAGTATGTAACTCCTTGTACTGCTTCTATATTCTTGGACTACGATCAGATAGTGTCTGTCTTCCACACTTTTGTGGTATAAAATACAAAAAAAAAAAAACACAATTAAAGTACACCGAGGCGTACATTTTTTTTTCCATTAACGCATTCTTGGTAGCTAGCATAACTTGGTAACTAGCATAACTTCTATTATAATAGTCTTATTCGTTTCTCGTAGTTAGGTTTAACAAAATTTTCTCATTGTGACATTTTTAAATTTTTACTTCACCCTTCTTGTAAAGCTTGTTACGCAAAATGCACAACAAAGTATGTTCTAATTTTAAACTACTCGGTACTGAGCGCATTCCAACTGCAGTATGCAGAGCAAATTTCCTACTCTTGTTTATTTCCCTACCTACATTTTCCCTTTAACCTTTTAGCGTTTTATTGCAGTTTACTGCCTTAATCTGTTGCTTAGTTCAGTGAATTTAAACTAACAGCTTTAATATGTCGCTTAGATTATTTTATATATTCCTGTTTTGGTATTTATATTGTTAAACCTGCCTAGCCTTAGGCGTCATGTCAGCTGATCATGAATATTTTTGCATATTCATAAAACTTGTCGACGTACTCGTAACACGCTTTGTCATAAGGAAACCCGTACATGGACCTAAATGATAAGAAACTATATATTGATGTGTTACGTCAGAAATTAACTTGTAAAATGGAAAAAGTAGAAAAGCGAACCCCCGGGCGTCGCGAGACGCAACTGGGACAGACGCTCGGATGATGATGGAGTCAGTATGTTATAAGTTGATAGAAAATCCATAAAATTTAATTTTTATTATCAACGAGATTTTTAACGTCATTCTACTTAATTTATTCGCAGTTGCTGTCCCAGTTGCAACTTGCATGGGTTTGGTCTGCTTTTATTTGACTAGTAGAAGCAGCTATTATATAGGTTTTGAATTCCAGCATTGTTGTGAGTGGCTACTGCCTGACCTATCAACCCCCCTGCGGGGTTGCCTCAACCGTTAGTTAGTAGTACAGCTCAGGTGAGGTCACTTGAGATTGGAGACTTTTGTGGCGCCCCTAACACTCACATTATCTACGATATTATGAATGTTAATGTGATTGGCAATAAATAAGTAATAATAATATGCGGAATGACTAGGTACCTAATGAAAAATGTAGATGATGTAGGTAGAATAGAAAACCACTTTATTGTACACCATAAGAAGTCTTACAAGAAATAAAACATTAATTTATTGAAAGTACAATGGGCGGTTCCAGACAGCCATAATAGATTATATCATATGCATAATAGATGAACTATATATATATAGGTAGGTAGATAGAGACAATTAGTTTCTATCTACCTACCAATACTATATGGATAATCTATTTTTTTATAATATATACATAAATGCTGACGATTAATACGTTAAACAAATATAATAGAAAAATGTGTTCATATTTCAACAGTATTCAATACAAAGCACTTATTCGAATAATTCCTACATTTACATATCAGATGGTAATGAAATCTGAGCCTCAGATACGCAGAGCTCGGATTATTGAGTAAGGCGTAAGGCTCACACCCTCAATGTGGTATTACATATGATTTATTTTAAAGGGTGGAGGTACTCAACATGTTTCCTTAGATAACTTTTGCACATTGTATATGTGTATGCCAAACTCGTTGAATCTGAATGTTTGAAGAGGTTGAGATATGATTTATTGTTCTTTACATATTGCTTTTACAGACACTTTGCTGCGGTTTTCTAGATTTTAGGGTGAATTATGATCATAAAATGGTGAGATAACTATAATTTGTTTTTACAAATGATAAAGGAGACGCTATTGAACAATCAGGTTATAAAATCCTGTCGGGAAACAATTACATACATACATACATATTGTCACGCCTTTATCCCCGAAGGAGTAGGCAGAGGCATATACGCCCACATTTCACCGTATGCATTTTAGTCCCACGTAACAGGTGGTGAGCCCATTGCCGTGGGAAACAATTACTGTGAATAAAACAGCTAAAGCTGTTTATATTCTGAAAGTCTAGTAATGCTCAACTTATATTCCCATAGGTGAAATGGTTAGTTGAGCAAGGGTATGGAGCAAATTGAGCAAGTAGAAAGTCTAACTAATCCATGGGTTCAAACAAATCAATGCTAATTGGACATGAAATAAAATGTGTGTTTAACAATATATTTTTTATTTATAGTCTGTTAGTGAGAAAACGACCAAACCAAAATAAAATTTCTGAATAATAGATTAAAAACGTATTAGGGTGTTTTAGTCTTGTCTCTAAGATTAGATTCAGTCCTACTTTCAAAATCAGTCTTGTAATTATTGTTAAATTATCATATTGGTAACTCATCATTAGCGTATTTTATCAAATAAAATATTAATATGATCTTGGAAAATTAATTTTTGTTCTCACTATTACAATTGACACGAACAAAACTCACACCAGCTCCTGATGCATATTTCGTATGAGTCCATTCCCTACAGATTCGACACTGTATCCATGTTTCTCTTGACAAACTTTCATCAATCTTTCGCCAGGCAAGAATAATCATCATTACGTGCTGTTTATCGTTCATTTCAGTTCACGTATGCTTATGCGTTACCACAGATTTTATGTATTTCCGATGTCATTGTAGTAAGTAGTACAATATGTAAAGTACATAAAATATGTGCTACCCTTTGAAAATGCCGTAAGGCGAAACCGGTAAGGTTTATGTAATAAACAAGTGGAAAAGGTGAAGTGATTTTGTTCAAGATGTGTAGCAAGTTCCACCAAGCGCCATCAATCAATAGTGTAAACAGCATCTTGTAGTCTTTCTTTCTTAAGTTCGCATCCTAAAATAATAAAAAATATTGTATTGATTTTGTTGCAAATTGTGGGGTAAGTTGAGCAACTATGGCTCAATTAAACCCAACCCGAAAATTAAAAAACAGAAATGAGATTATGAAAAAACGGTTTGAATTATACCCAAAACATTGTTAAATTTGTTTATGATAAATTTAAATTTATCATTGTTTAGTTTAGTTTTAGTGTGATCTACCTGAGAAAATACTTTAAATTTAAATTTAAGATATAGTTAGCATATTAATTTCTTTTGAAAACTGTTTCTAATGTTTAGGCAGGTGTAATCACAAAAAGAATGATTAAAGGCACAACTCTATATATTCGTACCGTGTAACATTGCTACGTGCCGTTAGATGGCGCCTTACGTCGCCTTAAGACAGAAAGAGGTGAACTAATTCGTCAGTTTTGAGTATGTCTCAATGATGTAGTGGGCGTTACCACTACATCATCGTCTGGTGCGTTAAACAGAAGACTCTGGTTCGAGTCCAGCTCGAAGCAGATTTTTTTCCATTTTAAAAATTTTACATAGGATTAAAATGTAATGTTTTATAAAATTGTGGCATACGCTGTGAAAAATAGTATTCAAAAACTTAAAATTAGACAAACAAAACAAAACGCGGTAACATAATTAATTTAGCCGTTGGGTTACGTACATTGTGCTCGTGCACAACGTGTGGATTGTTCAGTAAACAAGTTCAATTTCGGTAAAACAGAACAGTGAGAATGTTTGCGGTCTACCCACCTGAGCTATGGACGTTTATATTTGCATACAAGCCTTCAATATAAGAAATTACAGTTATTTCTCTCTTCTATAGTTTACCACCGGAATTTCGATTCTTTTTATCATATTATTTAACTTTTCATAAAAATATACAATCAAATTTATTAATGCGTCTTCGGATTAACTAGGTAAAATTAAACTACATTTTACCTATAGCGCCGTGGTTTATAATTATATTGCAATGTTAATTGTTCAAATTAGATACTGATTGATGCTTGATCTTCGATTAGTGCAAGGCCGTTGCCGTCGACTATGCATCAAGCGTCAACACTTAAACATAGCAACTAGCTCTAGCATTTTTATCGGGCAAGCGTATGGTGGGTTATACTATCTACTTATAAATTATATTCATCAATGTCTGTTTTGTGGATGCATACTTGCCAAATAATAATATCTCAACCACATAGGAAAAACCATAGACAATAATTTTTAATTTTATATTAATATTATTCATGTTCTGTTGTGTTTTTATGTTGTTACTCGTAACCTACTTGAATTTATAGCTGTAAGTACTGTTTACAAATTGGTTTTCATTGAAAGGTTCTTCAAACTGAAACGGAATTACGAATTTTCCTCTTCAGTTGTTTGTAAATAATTAAACGTATTTACTTGAGCCGTAAGTAATTATTTTTCTTCGGAACTCATTCATAATTCAAAACCTAAGGTTGCTTACGCGTTTGTTTTCAGTTACAAAGCATCTTATATACTTAAATAAATTTATTTTGTAATATAATTTATAGTATGAAAGCGCTATTTGTTGAGAAAACTTAAAGTTTATAAATTTATCACGATAGAAATGAATTTGAGAAAAATTTTGATTTATGGAGTTTAGAAATTTTTGATTCATTATTTTTAAGCTTTTTTAAAGTCATAAATCCTGTATGCACCGATTTTAAGTTATAAAAAAACAATGTCAAATATAATAAGAGAAGATTTCAGATCTCAAATTTAAAAATTACCGTTCAAGTGATTATGAAGAGTCGTTTTTCTACTTTATTTAAGTGACTATTAGAGTGATCAATAAAATTACCGCAACCAAATACTGCCGTGATAGCGTAAGTGGTGGTATATGCGACTGCCACGCTGAGGTCCCAGGTTTGATTCCCTGGCTGGCATAAATATTTTTGTGTTTTTTTTTATTACCTATTCGAAATATATAATTGTTAACAGTTATCCATCTCATATCGCGGGCTTATACTAGCTTTCTTAGATGGCATGCTAGATGGCACTGTGTAAAAGCTGTCCTACAAAAATTAAGAGAAAAAAGAAAGAAGTGCATACCGTTCTTTAGTAGCTTAAAGTTTTTAGGAGTTACGGTAAAAGCTCTTTCAAAAGTTGTACCTCGGTAGTTCGATTACGATCGCACGTTCCAATCATTATTTCAATCTCGACGTGTTTCCCGAATGAGCAGGACTACTATCTAATCCCGCTTATTACTACTAGATGAAACACTTACTTTCAATAAGGGGTGAATCACAGAACACATTCTCCGAGTAGCAAAATACTACTATCTCTTTCGAGATTGAAATCATTTTAAGTATTTTCCTTTCTCTTTGAGTAGCAATTTCAGAAAACAGTGCAATAGCTACATAACTTTGTTGTAAAATTTCTTTGTGCGAAAGATTTCACTGCAAAAATATCAATTCTATTTTTACCGTTCGAGATAATAAATGAAATAATTATATACTATTATATATATACAACATTATATTAACTTAACTTAATATTGACATTAAATATAACCTTAAAAATATGATACATAACTAAAATATATTATTAAAAGGTACCCTTTAGGCAAGGTCCAAGTCCCCTTTGTCCCTTTAATAATAATTATACTTACTATTTTTTTCTTCTCGGTAGATAGATGCTTTTACGTGATATGTGATTATTATCAGGTATACTAACATATAGCGCTGCGTGATAAATGAGATGAACGTGCCTTCCATCTATTTATCCAGAGTCATTCCAATAAGTAATTTTCGTTGGTCTGTTGCAAGCGGCTTCAATGTGCGCTATCAATCTAATATTATCAATAAATCTATTATAAACAGTTTTTCTCACATGGTATGTATTCATACATATATACATACATACATATTGTCACGCCTTTATCCCCGAAGGGGTAGGCCGAGGCATATTAAACGTCCACATTTCACCGTATGCATTTTTGTCCCACGTAACAGGTGTTGAAAAGGAAAGGCGCAGGCTGCGGCGACCTGCTGTTGAAATTTTTTAAGCCCATAAGGCCTTCAACTTGGCTTAACGACTACCATTTTATTGGCAACCGGGACCAGCGGCTTAACGTGCCTTCCGAAGCACGAAACTGGGGTGGTAAGACCCACCGAATAAATTTAATAAAATAAAATGTGTCTATTTTAGATGTTAAATTTGGAAGAAATTTTAGAACCCATTGCCTTTTTAGTGAGGTGGTAACAAAAAGTGGTAACAAAAACACTAATTAGCACGACCAATTAAAGTCCTGGTAGTCTCGGACTCTTGTATTCATATTGCTATATATTAGTTTAGCCATGACTATTGGCAACTTCTAAAACTAGATAGGTAAATATTTGTGTTTCTATAGCTTCTGCCATACAAATTACAATACTAGCGGCAGGCTATGATGGCCTACATATTACAATAATGCAAAAAAAATGAGTTTTATGAAATCAAACACCTTACGTAGTTACTTTAAACAAAAATAGTTTTAAGCATACTGTATTTACGGTATTTTTTATTAATATCAATTTGAAATATATTATTTTCCTGAGACGAAAATGTGAAATGACCGGTCATCATATCGTGCCGCTACTGTAGAATCTAACATTGCTCATTTATATACTAGTATTATGGTACTTTTCTTTTCCTCTTTTTTACAGAATATCCGACTACCATAATCACAAATTATCTTAAAATTATTCGATGCGCGCTCCAAGATAATCTAAATCCCAGACACTTTACCGTGTTTGCGCTAGGTTTACTTTTTTAGTCTTGCTCCTTGCTTGACATACTGATTTAAAAGAGTCATAGTAATGAGAATGCAAGAGGAATTAGTCTAAAAAACAGTAGAGTATCAGGGGTCTTAGGTCCGTATTCCAGAACGTTACTTAATACTCGATCAACGGTTGAAACTAGATTTTACCTTATAAAATCTACTTTCAAGTGTTTCTTGAGTGTTGATAAACGTTCTGGAATACGGCCCTAAAAGCCGCGCTTGTCCATAGAAAATGTATAACATTTCTATGTAGTAAATGTAAATGATAAGTTTTGACGCAATATTTTCCCTCGTTACTTTTCACGATACAAAATAATGGTGGCTTGTAAAATACCTTACCTAATAATTTTCAAGTGCCGGAAATTTCACCAGGAAAATATCGATACCGTCACGTTTCCTGAAAATAACGTGATTTGTTATTGACTGTTTATTTTACGTTACAAGTCACGGCTTATGTAACGATAATATTATGTCAGTCCTTATGGCTGTAATAACTATTTTTGTGATTAAACGTGATCTTTTGATCTTTTTATGTGGCAAGGTAAATGTGATTTGGTACGGGAAATATTTCATAGTGGGACATTTTTTTTCACTATCATGCATTTCATTGTGGGACTATTTTACACAGCGCCGCCATCTAGCCCAAAGTTAGCTAATATAAGCTTTTGGTCCGCAGAGAGAGTTTGTTGGTTTGTTGGTTTGTTTTTATGGGTCTAGATAACTGATTGAAATATATGGATCACACAAATGTTGTTCCGACCCGGCAATCGAACCCGGGACTTTAGCGCGGCAGTCGCATACACTACCATTAAACCACCGAGGCAGGCATCCTACTCTTATAAAAATATAATAAAGTTTTGCTCGTATATTAAAGATATTGATAAAAATAATTATAGCAGTTTAAAATTTACGTTGCTGAACTATATTTTTTATTTTAGTCTTTCGGTTTGTTCTTTACTGACGCAAAAACTACTCAACGGATTTTTATGCTGTCTTTTATTAGAAAGTTAATCAAGTGATTTATTTAATGTCCATGTTTTTGATAACTAGAACTGCAAATATAAGTTAAAAAATGAAAAGCGACTTCAGGGTCCAGAGAGGTACTTACTTAAGCCTTGCTAAAATTCAGTTTAATATCCCTAGCATAGAAAACGTACATATGCAATTTTTTTTTTTTTTACTATTCGTGATTATATTGATATTTATTAATAGAAAGTACAACAAATTATTAAATAACCTTAAAATATGAAAATTTAAAATATATTAATATAAGGAGTCCCTTTAGGCAAGGTTCCGAAGATACTGGCAGCGTTCCCCCTTTGAATAGCTAAACTAATTCTTTGGCCGAGGTAGCTGCCAGCTCTTCGGTCTCCTGTGATGTCGACTAACCTTTTTGCTATTTCTTTAAAAAGCCTTGTAGCCCTAGGACCCCACGGACCAAGGGTCTCGACACCGAATGGGACAAAATCATATTCGGAGCCTAGACTCCTGTATTTGCATGCTTTAGCTTTTTCAGCCGCTTCACAAGCCGCACCAGCTCTGTTGTTGGTTCCATGTAGATGGGAAGGGGCCAGCGTGTCTGAACAGGTTGCATCCCATACCAGCACCCGGCCCATCTTCCATGGAATCAAACTCATACCGTCCGGTCTCTTGCCATCGTCTCTTGCAATACCAGTCGGCTCAAGTAGACTTGGCACGTTGACAGTGGCAAGAGACCGGCGAATGATATCGTTTAGTGCGGCATGTCTCGAGAAGCGGCCTGCACTTTTTTGGCATGACAGTCCGTGATGTCCAAGCTTGTCGACATCACTGCCACAGGGACATTTATGAGGAACGCAGACCGGAACCCCAAGCCGTAGACAGGTTGCGATTCGAAGCGTGTCAGGCTCAAGAAATGTTCCTGTATTTGACGAAGGGTACGCGTGAAGCCAGTAGCCGGCCTCATGCGCACCCACAGCCAAAAGCCTAGCACGCGCCGAACCTGTACTACAGCTCAAAAGATTGTTATAAATCAATTTACAATGTATGTCGTCCCAGTCCTCTGTAAATTTGGAGAATCTGGAAAATTTTGACCTGGGCATGCAATTAAGAAAGCGTTTCTAGCTTCTTCCAAGCCAGCAATCTCAAAGTTTGAAGGGGATGCCCTTAAAATTTTACTTATGAGATTTGCTGAACTATGGACAGAAGATAGGAAGGCTGGTAAAGCGACACTGGAAATTTTGCGAATCCCTAAACCACCATAACGGATAGGTAGGGATGCTTGGGTCCAAGAAAGCTCGTTTAGCTGCATATTGAGAATCGATTCTAAGCTAATTTTGATTATGTCGTCTACTTGTGTCAAAAGATCTGGGTGATTCCAAAAAGAGCAGCAACGGAGCACATATGTAAATTTTGGGACGAAAAGACAGAATTTTAAGATGCAGAGTGCATAATGTGGACTAATTTCAAGGAGACGGTCAGCAGTATTTTGAAATTTAGTTATTGAATTATTAATATATTCAGAAATAGATCCATCAAAAATCGGAGAACCTAAAAGGTAAAGGGAATTACTATTAACTATTTTAATATTTGGAGCCAAAATATTAAATTTTTGTTCAATGTCATTAAAATTTAAGTCGCAGTTATTTATAAAAAGTTCGCATTTGCTAAAATTAAGCTCCAAACCAATGGCTTCAAATTTATTTTTGATTAAAAAAAGGTCCGAAAATACAGTATCCACATCACCTCCTAGGGTTCCGTTATCCAGATACCAAACGTTGAATTTAGAATTTAAATTTTTGATTATCGGATTTATAGCCAAACTAAAAATTGCAGACCCAAGGGGATCACCCTGTTGACAACCTACTTCCGAAGACAGTTCATTAGAACGATATAACAATTTAGTTGGGTCAGCGTAACTGAGAAGAAGATAATTGTAAATTTCCGGTATATGTTGTTTTATTTCCGTTAGCAGGGTATCCCTATTTACCGAATTGAATGCATTTTTGACATCAATTTTGAGCAAAACGTCAGGCTGTCCGTAAGTTAGGAACGAGCGTAAGGCATGGACGGCTGCCTCGCACCCTCTTTTTACACCGAAGCCTAACTGTACGGGTTCAAATTCCGAAATTAATTTTGGTAAAATATGTCGAACAGCAATTTTGGAGGCCAGACGTCGTAGTGTTGATCCAACAGCAATTGGTCTCACCCCTCCGTCCTTTTTGGTTAGGGCAATGAGGTTCGCGCCGAAAAGAATGGGAACAATTTCTGGATTGACATTACCGGAATACATAAAGTTTATTAATTTAGTGATCGAATTTACAAGTTGCTCGCCTGCATCACCCACAGAATGCGATGTTAAGTCTTTCAAATGTTGGGGTGAGATTCCATCCAAACCTGCAGCCGAACCTGGTTTAAAAGATAAAATGGCATTCGTTACATCTTTGTTTTGAATTTGAAGGCATGCATGCCCTGCTGTTGGTGGGTCGAGAAAATATGGGTTTACTGGAGCTGGAGGATGTTTTGTCCGTAAGGCCTGAAGGGTGTCAAGAGTGTCTGGTGATAGCACGTCGTTGGAGAAGAAAAAGGCGAGCGGCACCTTTGAGATCTCCGTCACAGATTTTGTTTTCAATGAGTTTGTTGCGATTATGAGGGGTATCATGTTTCATTTGAGGGGCAGGAGAAGGCGAGGAGCTTACAGTACAGTTATTCTTAATCTTTTGTGTCAAGGATAAATTCGGTTCATCAGTTTTTATTATATGTAGTGTGCTGTATGAAAATAAAAATAGGTTCTGCCAGTCTTGAGTACAATTGCTTTTGTAACATTTCTGAATTAATTGTGACAAATGTTTAGCAACGGTTATTCGAGCTCCTCGAGGGATTCTTTTAACTATTGGTATACTATTTTTCAAATGGCTTAAATATGTGTGGAAAGGAGTTGGATCGTTAGGTACAGAAGTAGGCGCACTCGGAATAATGGGATGGAAGTCTAAAGGTGAACTGTTTTGGCTGATACATCTCCTGTGAGTTTTAGTTGTGTGTATATTGAGGCCTTTCAAAGAAAAAACAAGACGCATGCGTCGTTACGTAGGTGCGTCACAGGATGGTCTTGCAGAGGAAGAGACCTAGCGACGCATGTCGTCGCCAGGACAACCGATGGCGGCCTTAGCAACAGCGTCTGAGCCCGCTTGTCACTTTTGTTATTTATTGACAGCAAATTATTTCTTATTGATCCACTCTTTAAATTTCACTTTTGTTGACTTTATTAGGGGATCAATACAAATATAATAATAGTGGAGCACACACTAAAATTGCTCAACACTTCAAAAATATTTATATGAAAATTCAAACGATTTTTCCAACAAAATACAAAATAAATCGCGGAACGCGATCGTAGATGTTTGACAGTTTTAAGTTTTTTTTTTCATATGCAATTGTAAACGCAAGCCAAATATTAATGTTTTTATCCAACTAGGTACTTGCTCTAATGTTTTGATCGGTTTCCGCCGACCGTAGTCACTGAAAGTGTGAATTCATAATAGGTGTAAGAGGCCCAAGGCAATCTCTTTTGCAAGTAGTACGAGGACATGGCCATATGTCACTTCCTATAACATCTGAAATAATGTCAATATCACAGCTACTCTTGGCAGCTAATTCAAATGAACGCGGGATTTTACGCTTAGATGACAAAGTTGCATTCATTATTACAAGGAAACCTCAAACTTATGCAAAAGTTCCTTAAATAACCCTATTTTATACAAATTACTTAACTACTTTGACGCATGAGTGGAACCAAGCAAACTTTTGCCTGGAACTTTCAGGTAAATTTTACTTCCTCGAGGTGGTGAATTTGGAACTTTCATATAAACAGCTTTGAAAAGGTAAACAAGTTTAATTTAAAATCTAATTCTGAAACTCTATACCATTGTATGTTACAACTATTTGTTATTAATTTCATTTAGAATCAGTATTTTACCTAGGTGTCAGGATTTTGGGTAGATAATTTCTGTAATTTAATTACTTTAGCGATCCCTTCACGTATCCACGTCAGCATCTACTCCGACACATACAGCTTATGTGACAGTTGTTACTATTTTGAGGTTACAGGTGACGCTAACCATCTCTCCCACTTCACACAATGCCTTAACGTCGCAGTGGATATCACCAAATTGAAGAATATGTACATATCATTAAGTACGGATAATACTAATATGTAAGTTAATCCGTGTACTCGTCCGCATTTCGTCACATTTAGCTTTAAACCGAATCGCGACGTTCTCGATTGGTTCATACATACATACATATTGTCACGCCTTTATCCCTGAAGGGGTAGGCAGAGGCATACTATACGCCCACAATTCACCGTATGCATTTTTCTGCTACGTAACAGGTGGTGAGCCCATTGCCGTGTTGAAATAGACAGGTGCTGGCTGTGGCGACCTGCTGTTGAAATTTATGTGCTACACACTAATTAGCACGACCGATTAAAGTACCGGTAGTCTCGGACCGATCACTAAAATAGTATATGTAGCTATTTTTTTAATGTCCTATTTTTGTACACTATTACTCTGATTTAATAACCTATGCAAATTTCATAAAAAAAAACTAAATTATTTCAGAAAAAAATATCTATCTTTATAGGGCGACCCTTTATGTTAATCTCCTTTGGCGACTGTACCTACAGCTGGTTCAATTACCGAACGATTAAACAGATTACAGTGAACCGTACTCATAATTTATTGGAAAAAGGAACATTTTCGTGTACAATCCTAGAAATATTCATAACTAAATGGGAAACCGACACAGAACAATAAATTTATCCTCCAATATCCTCAAGTAGTTTATACTGCTGATAAATAAAGAAAAAATTAAGTCATAAATTTGTCTTTACTCGAGTGAAGAATAATACTTTAAAAAAGTTTTTCAATTTATTTATTAACTTTTGTAAGTTACTCGACTTTTTTGATACAGACTTTAATGTCTTTCACTACAAAAGGATCATTCAACCTATGTATTTCTAAAGGTACAGCTTAGTTATAACAACAGTTCTAATTCGATGTTACTTGTCCAATTTGGAAAAATTCACCACAATACTATAGTAAATAAATAAAACATACAGCCACCTAACATAGTAATCTCATTCAATCATTAACGCAATGGTATATATACTTTTTAAAGTTCAGGTTAGTGAATACTGCATTAATTATTGCCTCCCTTTTCCTATAAAAATATCTCTATGAAACATCTATGAACACAACCAGCTATTTCTCGAAAAATCTACTTGGATGAATTTCGAGCAAAATTTTCTGTATTTCTTTTAACTGTAGAATGGTACAACAAGTCAATTTCTCTTTTGTTTCGAGTTTCAGGGCCATAAGCTCTTCGCACTCAATTTAACATCAGTTATTTATTACATCTTTACCACACTTAAAATGTATTTTATTCTATTTCTTTGAAGTATACCTGTAGCTGGCCTGCCATTAATAAATCTTTAGGGTTCTCTAAGTGCGAAAACAAGGTACTTAACGTGCAAGCAATAAAAGGCTTTTGTACTTTAACACATTTTATCAATTAGAATTAAGTAAATGACTGAGTAAAACAATAAATAGATACTCAACAGCACAAGATTTAATATTAGAGAAGGCAATTTAATGTTCATCGCTTCAATTTTAGGTGGATTATTATGTAAAAATAATAGCGAATTTAAAAAGCTTAATTACAACTTTTTGATGATTTACAGACTTTACAAATTACTGAGATTACTTAAAAACCTTATTTTTGATTGACGTCTAGTAAAAAGTATCAGATAGATGCGAATGTGTACTTTATCACAGAAAACTAAGATGGAAATGAATTGGATTATACAATTTTATTAAAACGTGACGTGTCGTGCAATAAATAATATTGTCAAGAAAACCCACATTCAATTCCACACACAATGGTATATAGTACGTTGAGAATTTACCGTTGTGTGCTCAAAGACGACGACAAATCCAAACCGGATCCGATAACGAATTGGATACAGTTGCATTACCGCTCTGGGACTCCGCTAGTGATCCCCTATCAAATGTTACAGTTTTATCGATATTTAGATTTACAATTACGGTTTGGTATAATGTTCTTTTAGTAAATTTCTCGAATAATAATTTGAAGTTGAGGTACGATCCAGTAATGCTTTCTTGCCATTGTAAAACGTGAAAAAATCAACACTGTAATAGGCTCACCACCTATCATGTAAGTACATGCATACACACGGTGAATACATTATTATCCTACCTAAATATTTTCGACCCCGAACATCGGAATATATGAACCAATTTCATACACTGCAGAACCTTAATTTCTGTGTTGATGCATAGAAACTTGGAAGGCTCTGCTAGGGCAGGTGTTTCCATCCTTTTACAACCCTTCAAGCGGAGTACGAAGAGGCTCATCATTGGGTCGTCAACTCGATGGTTGTGCCGTAGTATTGTGGACTGAGAGTGACCCTGAATTTGATAGATATCACCAGGGCTTTCTATCAGGCGTTGTGTTTATTTGTCTGCGTGACAAATATTAAAAAAATATAAAACTAATCATGGTAGCGGTTGAGATTGAGAAATATAACAAAAATAGATTTACGGTAACATGTGTACGCCTTGCGACAAGTAGTGCCGCGCTTCAACGCTTTCCAGGAAAGATTGCCAAATACTACGCTTTCTTACATTGAATAAGGTAGGTTCTTACACATGACAATAACAGCATCTTATTTTCAACCAATTTAAAGAAAAGAAGAGGTTCTTTAGCAGTTTTATATTTGTTGCCTCATAAACCAGGCTCACAAGTCATTAGCCGACGTGAAAACATTATTTTACCAAGTTAAAGCTAATTTACTAAATGGTCTTATGGGGTTTACTCAACTTATCGCACATTTAAATCACGTGAATCCCTTTTAACTTGATCCTATTTAAACATGACAACAAGTTGATATTTTTTCAACTATGTCCAATGCATTGCCTTATTCCCCGAAGGGATAATACCTAACGGCCACTGTTTATCGTATCACAGGTATTGAAATGGATAGTCACAAGCTGTGGCTACCATCCGTTTTTTTTTAAGCTGCCACTTCTCTGTCTCCGACTTGATTTAACGACTACATGATTACTGGCAACCGGGACAAATAGCTTAACCTGCTTTCCTAAACACAACAAACGCTAGTATAGGGAAGTATCAAGCTCGCTAGCCCTTTAGATCCATGCTTCACGCGATCGCAATTGTGATTCATGTTTCATACATGTTTCAATTTCTGCAGATTCATTTATCCTTTCACACAAGCACGTCTGGCTATCCGAGTTCTTTAAATTTTCCGTTGCTAAGCAATCTGCTCACGTGGTCTTCATAGTAAGTCTTGGTCTTCTCTGACTTCTTCAACCCTTTACTTTCGTACAGTAAACATTCTTCGTCAATCGTTCCTTACTTCGACGTGTCCAGATCAGTGAAGCACGCCCTTTCGCAACCTTTACAGAGATACGGTATGAAGACAGTAATTACAAAAAAACACACTCAGTGCCATATTAAACATGTCTATAAAGATTCTCGATATAATCCCATACAATACATAATAGTGGTTGATACTAATATTATATATTCAGAAACTGTATAATTTGCTGTCTTCCGATTAAATAGCTTAGAAATTGAGCGAAGTATCTGTCTAATAATAGCTACGCAGAAAATGGGAGTGGGTTCAAAGCGACGCCCCTTATATCATTGTGTTAGTTACTGGAAGTTACGAAATAACTTAGTAACTAGCACCCTACTACGGAAACTGGAGTTAATGTGAACGTATTCTATGGTATACTTGTTAGCACTAGGCAGTGCTGATATATACGAAAGGATATCTGCTGATTCGATACATACCTACTTGTTTTTTTATACAGCTTATCGTTCTATTCGATAATTGTAATAATCATGAGCAGCCTTATAGGCTTTGAAAATTTTCAACCAGGACCAACGGTTTAACGTGCCTTCGGAACCGCTCGCAAATGTAAAATGCCACAAAGTGGTCACCCCTCCGAGGACCAGCTATAGTGAAACTTGCTTGACACAGTGATCGTTTAGAGCCACGAGCGCTAGCCACAATCTGCTTCTGTCTATTTCAACACGGCAATGAGCTCACCGGGACAGGAATGCATACGGTGAAATGCAGTTGTATAATATGCGTCTGCCACCGTTTCGGGGATGAAGGCGTGATTCATTGATAAACAATAAGCAAATCGTATAACAAGTCAGCTGTCACATAATTTTAATCGTTATGTTGTTCGATTCAATAACAAGTGGTAATTTTGTGACATGCGCTCCGCATGGAAACCTTTAAATTAGCAAACCGGATGAATTGCTTTTCTTCGTGAAAAAATTAAAAACCATAGTCTAGTATTTACTCTCTCAACCAAACTCATCATATGAGTGCAATTACTGTTTACAAAGTTCTTACAGATCACTATTTCTATTTAGTTGTCTATATAGAAAGAAAGAAGAAAGAAATATAATATAGAAATTTTGACCTCCGCACCGGACTGGTTTTATATACCACTTGTCGATAATAACACAATGGTAAAGATTTTTTTTACTTTAGTAGTTAGTAGTGCCTATTTCGACTAAAATAAAATAAAGTTATCACAAGTGAAACCACGTACAAAAAGTTTGTAAATTAATAAAGATAAAGCCTTTCATAACACTTATTATTTCATAACAATACCATTATTCTCGTAAATCATCACTAATCCACATTATTTCCGAGTTCTCGCAGATTCAAATAACGGCCTTGAAAGAAATTATTGCGGGATTATAAACAAGAAAATTAAGTGACTTTGTAATTTATTCCGACGCTCGTGGAAATGCTAAATTTAATATTTGTTAGTTGTTTTGTTTTCAGATAATATATATTTCAAAACAGAAGCAGCGACGAAACACTGTTGTTTTTAACCGGCTCTAAGATTGACAAGATTCTTAGTGATTTATTTTAGTGTTTCCATATAGATTTATATTATGATTATTTTTATCGAAAAATGAACTTATTTTAAATTGTGTTTTATTTGTTTTGGCTCCGGATCAACTGCCTATAATTTCTTCTTTACAGACTATTAATCTTGGGTCATAGACCTTAAAAAATATATAATTAAAAAAAAAACTAACTAACTATCTTCACGCTGTATCCCTGACGGGGTAGTCAGAGAAATATAATAAATATATAATTAACTCATGAAAACAATGACAAAATATGTAAATCCTACTAATATTATAAACGCAAAAGTTTGTAAGAATATATGGATGTATGTTTGTTACATTTTCATGCAATAACTAAGTTAGTACTTACAGAAGTCAAAATAAATGCAACTGAGTATTCGTCTACACGTATTTTTTTGCACCACATCTATAGACATATTACAATAATTTAATTTTATTAGGAGCCGATGATTTTCTATATGTTCTTACACGTTCCATTCTCCAACTGAATGGCAAAACAAGATGGCGACATATTCATTCCATTTATATATTTCTATTCCATAACACAAGCTAGTATCAGCTTAATATAGGGTCGTTGGAACTAAGTAATAATCGACCCAAGAGATATATTCATTTATTTATTATTTGGCACCTGTAGAGGGTATTTAATAAAATCTAAAAAAAAGCCTGTGTGTGTATGTGTGTGTACTTATGTACACTCGTTAGAAGTTATACGTCATTGGAGTAACAAAAAAAATCTTTTTAAAATAATTATCTTTCGTCTTATCCTACGCTTGTAGAAAAAACTAAAATGTTGACTATTTTTTTACTACTGTAAGGACGGCGAGCAG
Source organism: Thumatha senex (assembly GCA_948477245.1). Taxonomy (NCBI): domain Eukaryota; kingdom Metazoa; phylum Arthropoda; class Insecta; order Lepidoptera; family Erebidae; genus Thumatha; species Thumatha senex. The sequence goes on from OX419735.1 coordinate 16,099,532, forward strand.
CCCACTCTCTGTCTTCAGGCCGCTGGTCATGGAGGCCGGTGGAAAATGTTGACTATAGCTAAATTCAGGGTGTTTGAAAACTAATTTAATCTAGTTATAAGTAATCATGGAAACACTTATCAGCTAAGTTCAGGGTGTCGGTTTTCGGAGATGGCCTGCGCGCGCATCGTTAAAAATTACTTTGAAGCATAATTTCAAATGCATTTAAGACTGGTTATTCTCCATAGATACTTTATACTACAGGTTTTTGAAAAACCTTTAATTATGACAATTATGTTTATATTTATATATTTTTATATAATTAAATAGAACACCAAATACTTCCATAAATATTTCAAATTGTATTGTTATATAATAAAAAGAATAACAAATACTTCTAAAACTATTTCAAATTACTTATTATGTCCCAACCAACACATACATTTTATATTACAAGAATAATATACACACATACATATGCATCGTTAAAAATTACTTTGAAGCATAACTTCAAATGCATTTAAGACTGGTTATTCTCCATAGATACTTTATACTACAGGTTTTTGAAAAACCTTTAATTACGACAATTATGTTTATACTTATATATTTTTATATAATTAAATAGAACACCAAATACATCCATAAATATTTCAAATTGTATTGTTGTATAATAAATAGAATAACAAATACTTCAAAAACTATTTCAAATTACTTATTATGTCCCAACCAACACATACATTTGATATTACAAGAATAATATACACAGATACATATGAATATATTTTTCATAAAGATGTAAACTGTTACAGTTTAGTGTACATCTTGCCTTGCCTTAAAACGAATTTCAGAGGACGCTATGTAAACACTACCCTTGGTCTGGAGTAAATATTCCGTGAAATTACCTCAGCATTTTGTGAGCAGTGAAATTCATTTTCCACTGGCCAATTTCAACGTTATCCGCTAAAGTAGATCTTGGTCTTTGTATTACTAGATCATACTTCTACGAGTAGAAGTTTGTCCACGACACATAATTTTCGATTTAGAACCAGTGCAGTAGAATAGAAGTGAAGTGAAAAATCTGTGAGTAAATTCTCTAGCTCGCCAACCATTTAAATAATTCCTAAACAACTATAATAACTTGATGCAGTTTATTTTTTAAATTGTCTCTATCCATATTTCATTATGTTTTGTATTAATTATTCACTAAGAGCATCGTCTTTTGCTCTTAGTGAATAATTAATACAAAACCACAATTTTTTTTCTTTTTATGCCTGAATGCTTCCTATTCAAAAACTCCTACTAATATTATTAACGCTAAAGTTTGTAAGAATGGATGTTTGTTACTCTTTCACGCAAAATCTACAGAATACATTTTGATGAAACTTTACAATAATATAGCTTACACGTCAGAATAAAGCAGAGGCTACTTTTTATCCCGGGAACAAGTTCCTGTAGGAAACGGGAACGAGAAATCTTCACCACGTGTGCAGAGCGGGCGTCAACTAGTATACAATAATTAAAGGATTCATATATCGAGTTTAATGACAATCGATTTAAAATTAAAACATGTAGATAAAAAAACAAACACACACACACACAAAAAAAATTGATCATTCTTAAACAACGTAGGCTATTATCAGCTCCTTGCTTAGTATATCATATTGTTATTTTGTTTCGACAATATTAGTTATTTATTAGGTTATGTTAGTTTCATGCACATAAAAGTGTCCTTAAGTCTATAAAGTAAATTTGTACCTAAATCAGAAAGTAATATTTCCTAAAGCCACTGAAAAGCATAAGGGATTATAGAGTTTTACGATTGTGCACGATAAACTTTTGTGCAGAACAAACAAAGATTTCAACATTTTCAATTACTAAAAGAAATAGAAAAGATCAGAGAAAGATTTAGATTTGAATCAATAGTGTACTATCAAATCGAAATATAGTAAAGTGATTTCCATTTGATCTATATTGTAGTCGCATAATTAGACGAGTTTAAGAAGATACTTAATCTGATAATAAGTTGTAAAATAGTGAATAAAAAAAATCTATAAACATTGTGACTAGATACTTTGTCAATGTGCTGTCGCGTCGGTGATAACGTCAAAATATCAAGAGACTGAATTCTGCCATTGCTTACGTGTTTTTTTTGTAGATTAATAAACAGTATTCATCATTTAGATCATATGTACATGTAATTCTAAGTCCGTAACTATTTATACATGTTATATATTGTTACGGCCATAATTTGGTGTAAATAAGACCCATGAGAGAGATTTTGTATCTAGCTGTGGCAGATGTTTATTTTATAGAATGGATATTATTTACACGATATGTTTGCACGATGTAATTTATACAGAATTTGAATCTGAATTACCTTATTTAGAATTAAAGATAATCAAGAAACTTTCAACCAATTTTTGAAAACAGACTTAAGGAAAAATAATTCGGCAAAATATAAGTTTAATATAAAATTGCGATATAAAATTAGTTGCATAATTAATTGCGATGCATACAAAATTATTTTTGTCCTCTAAATACCCTATAAACCTTCCAAAAATAATTACCACGAGTAACAAATGACATTCGCAGACCGCAAAGCGGCAATATTCGCCTAACTATTCCCTGGTAACTGTATGTGTTGCGAAAAGAAATATGACGCAATTTTGGTAATGCTTAGTTGTCGAGCCACAAGGGAATGAAAAATTCAAGGGGCCGGCGTACATTACCGTACCACATTGCTAAGAGCATTTGTTCCCTTCTCAAATTTGAAGAGAGGAATATTTTAGAAAATAATATAAGTAATGGCATTCACTTGTCCGCTTTGTATGATGCTGGCTGTCGTGACAAGGGCTCAGGTGTTTAGTTTTGCATTTACAAATATACTCACAATATTTGTGTTGGGCCTTGCCTCACTCGAACATAAGTCTTGCATATTAGATTTTTTCTCACAATAAGAGCCGGGACGTTCATTGTGTGGGTGTCTCACAATATCATTCTCAAGAAAGTATTTCTTATTTGCTTAGAATATTTTTGGTTAAGGTTGTCCTTGATGTGTCTTTTAATGTTAACATATGCTACTTGTTAACATTGAATAATAATATACACATTAACTGGTAAAAAGTATTGCAAGTCTTATATGTTTTTGCAATACCTATACTTATTTTGTATATTTTATTTTATTATATTTTAAAGTGTATGAAGCACTTACAGCTAACAAAATACAATTATCACATAAGTAAAATAATGAGGGCCAATTAAGAGTTTTCACCGGTAACATTAATATCATATTTAAAAAAAGTTTGAAAATGCCGCATACTCAATCCATACACACCTAATACGAGCACAACCACAAATATATTCATTTAACAAAGTAGTGATCAGATAAGACTTTCTTTACTTTAGAAATACTACTGAATATATATATATATATATATATATATATATATATATATATATATATATATATATATATATATATATATATATATATATATATCAACATCCCGTCATGGTCGTAGTAAATAAGAGTTTTGTCTATAGGTAGTTCTTGCTATAGAAATATGCAATAGGTTCGGCCTACGCAGAAATAATGGCGGTGCGTACAAGCCTACCTTACACATCATCTCCGGTAAATCCGCAGTATATAATATATATGGAACAATGTATAATATATAAATATAATAATGTATGTAACAATGCTCTATACATTATAAAATGAATTATCCTGATTGATACAACTCGTTGGAAAAAAAACAGAAAAGTTTTATTACATGTTTTATTATTAAGTTCAAAGTTTATCAATGAGTTTCTTATTTATCGTGTTGTATTCAAAGCACTAGTGGCCCCGTAAACTCAGTGTTCTGTAAACGATCACTGCGTTAAGCATTTTTCACTATGGTTGATCCTTGGATGGGTGACTACTTTGTGGCATTTAAATTTGCGAGCGTTTCCGTGCTTCGGAACGCACGTTAAGCCGTTGCTCCCGGTTGCCAGTAGCATGGCAGTCGTTAAGCCCAGTTGAAGGCCTTATGGGTGGCTTGAAAAATTTCAACAGCAGGTCGCCACAACCTGCGCCTGTCCATTTTAACACAGCAATGAGCTCGCCACCTGTTACGTGGAAAAAAGTGCATAAGGTGAAATGTGGGCTTATAGTATGCCTCTGCCTACCCCTTCGGAGATAAAACCGTGACAATATGTCTTGTTGTATTCACAATTACTTCCAATCTCTACCTAAATTTAGCTGGGTGGAAATTCAAATAGAGGTTTAGGAGATTCAGGTGGTCCACTTTTAATTGGTTGCAGCAGCTATCGTTTTTATTTTAATGTTTTAAAAGTCGGAAACGATGGCTGTCTGAACTCCCCACCTCGTAAGTGTGCCTGCGTCGTTAGTGAACAGGTGCACCACTTGCATGTGAGGTCACTGGACTTAGAGTGCTTGGTGGGACCTCTTACGCCCTTAAGACGAGCATAAAGGTCATATAACTAAGTAGCTCCGAAGATTTACATTCGATCCCAATGAAATTACTGTAAAATTTAGAACACTTATCTGACTTCGCCTACTAAATAGTACCCAACAAGTAACATCCAATATGACTGCCTCTGTGGCGCGGTGGGAGTGCATCCGACTGCTACGCAAGAGGTCGTGGGTTCGATTCCCACCTAGGATAAAACTTTGTGTGATGAGCACGATGGTTTATTCTGTGTCTGGGTGTTATTTATCTATACTATGTATGTATTTAGAAATATTTAAGTATGTTTATCAGTTATCTCGATCCCATAACACAAGCTAATATTAGCTTACTTTGGGCTAGATGGCGCTGTGGTGTGAAAAGTGTCCCACAATATTTATTTATTATTATTTATTAATATGTAACATCCAAATACTCTTCTGCTGCTCATCTTAACAATTCATTTATTTAATAACGCATACATCTATTCCAAGTGAATAACATTTCCTTCGTACTTTATTATCCTAAAACATCTGGACATTCCCTCACTTATACCCCTATACTATAACGTTATTTATGAGCCAGTACACAATAGTGTTTCAATGTGGAACTAATACATTTAGCACTCAAGAAATGAGAAGGGGAAGTAAACATCGAGAAAAGTGACGTCACAAAATGCATTATGCGAATACGTAAATCTTCCGAAACATGCATTATTAAATTTGCACGCCGGTCTTTTACCGGCAGATTTTCTTCGAGGTTCATTTCTGCTCCTTTGATGGAAATTGGCGTTATAAAGGTAACCTGACGTTGAACAGCTGGAAAATTCGTTTTAAATTTCAGAAATCATTCATTCTTTGTAGATTTTTAAGGGAATCTATTTTTTGTCGTTTATTATTATGTTGGAATGTAAACAATTTTGAATAATTTTCAATTTTGAATTGAAAGATAGGGACGATACGGAAGCTGGAGAACCTAAAAGTTCATTTAGAAGAATAACAAAGAAGAATGTTTCTAATATAAAACATTTTCTAAAAGAAATGATAATATGTTTATAATAAAATATTTTTCCTTTTAATTCGGTTCTTCGTTTCATAATTTAATTCTTTTACAGTTAGTTGCAAATAAGGAAGATAAATGAATTAGAAACTAAGCAATTTCAATATAGAAGAAAACAGGTTGAAACGAAATATAAGGTCCTTTGTAATTTATGGACCTCTATGTTATGTATTGTCCTTGTGTAGAGAAAATTGCTACGAGCTTTGAGTATTTTATACTGCCTAATTAAAGGCAATAATGCAATCTGCAAGGGGCTCATCACCACCTGTTAGATGGGACAAATATGTATACGGTGAAATATCAGCGTATAGTAGGTATGCTTCTGCACACTCATTCGACGTGACTGTATATGTATGGCAAGGCGGAACTGATTGTAGTCAATTTTCTTTGTAAATAGCGCTTTTTGGCAGATTTTGAACAACTTTATTTAAAATTGATGATGTTTGTTGGTATTAACCGAATAAATAATGAAAAAAAATCTAAATTACTCCCTAAACGAGGATTTATAACTTAACCATCTTAACGCTGTATCCCTGATCGAATAATTAGAAAATTATCGCTGAGATGAAGGAAACATTATGAATCTGTTTATTATATATTAATTAGTAAAAGAAATCTAAATTGGTAAAATACATGAAAATATGAAAAAAAACATTCAACAAACGCCTTATAGCGCTGTATCAAACGAATAAGTTTATAAGAATCTTCTTGAATATGGAACAGATTGAATAAGACCTTATGCGTACTTAAGGCCACCGCTATCGGCATTGCCATAACTTCACTCTGTGGTAAGGAACGCAAGCAATCTCTATAAATCGAAGTTATCTTCATAAATATCCTTTGACCCGCAGTAGGAGTTCTTAAATTGATTCTACGTGATACGGAATACGAAAACCATCAATATTGATCCCACTCACTGGGTGAGGGCTTGATGCGTAAAATGTTTTATTAACATGAAAATCCTCGCTAAGGTTATCCAGTCAATTACTTTTATTGGCATTTATAACTTATAGCATTTGAGGCAATGATTGATAATGAAATAATTATTAAATACCTATTATAATTTCTATTCATATCCCTTTTTATACTACTAAGGCGGCAGACCTGGTAGAAACTAGTTGCCGTAGCCAATGGGAGAGAATTTTCTTTATATTTTGAAGTTTTTATATTTAAATTGACAAGTTTAACTTTAATTTTAAATAAATTAACTTAATGTTAACATTAAATATAACCTTAAAAATATGATACATAACTAAAATATATTATTAAAAAAGGTCCCTTTAGGCAAGGTTCCGAAGATACTGGCAGCGTTCCCCCTTTGAATAGCTAGACTAATTCTTTGTCCGAGGTAGCTGCCAGCTCTTCGGTCTCCTGTGATGTCGACTAACCTTTTCGCAATTTCCTTAAAAAGCCTTATAGCGCTAGGACCCCACGGACCAAGAGTCTTGACACCGAATGGGACAAAATCATATTCGGAGCCAAGACCCCTGTATTTGAATGCTTTAGCTTTTTCAGCCGCTTCACAAGCCGCACCAGCTCTGTTGTGGTTCCATGTAGATGGGAAGGGGCCAGCGTGTCTGAACAGGTTGCATCCCATACCAGCACCCGGTCCATCTTCCATGGAATCAAACTCATACCGTCCGGTCTCTTGCCATCGTCTCTTGCAATACCAGTTGGCTCAAGTAGACTTGGCACGTTGACGGTGGCAAGGGCCCGGCGTAAGATATCGTTAAGTGCGGCATGTCTCGAGAATCGGCCCGCACTTTTTTGTCATGACAGTCCGTGATGTCCTAACTTGTCGATATCACTGCCACAGGGACATTTATGAGGAGAACAAACCGGAACCCCAAGCCGTAGACAGGTTGCGATTCGGAGCGTGTCAGGCTCAAGAAAAGTTAGTGTATTTGACGAAGGGTACGCGTGAAGCCAGTAGGCGGCCTCATGCGCACCCACAGCCAAAAGCCTAGCACGTGCCGAACCTGTACTACAGCTCAAAAGATTGTCATAAGTCAATTTGCAGTTTATGTCGTCCCAGCTTCTCTGTGAATTTGGAGAAACTGGAAAATTTTGACCTGGGCAAGCAATTAAGAAAGCGTTTCTAGCTTCTTCCAAGCCAGCAATCTCAAAGTTTGAAGGGGATTCCCTTAAAATTTTACTTATGAGATTTGCTGAACTATGGACAGAAGATAGAAACGCTGGTAAAGCGACACTGGAAATTTTTCGAATCCCTAAACCACCATAACGGATTGGTAGGGCTGCTTGGGTCCAAGAATGCTCGTTTAGCTGCATGTTAAGAATTGATTCTAAGCTAATTTTGATTAAGTCGTCTACTTGTGTCAAAAGATCTGGGTGATTCCAAAAGGAGCAGCAACGGAGCACATAAGTAAATTTTGGGACGAAAGGACAGAATTTTAAGATGCAAAGTGCATAATGTGGACTAATTTCAAGAAGACGGTCAGCAGAATTTTGAAATTTAGTTATTGAATTATTAATATATTCAGAAATAGATTCATTAAAGATTGGAGAGCCTAAAAGGTAAAGGGATTTACTGTTAACTATTTTAATATTTGGAGCCAAAATATTGAATTTTTGTTTAACGTCATTGAAATTTAAGTCGCAGTTATTTATAAAAAGTTCGCATTTGCTAAAATTAAGCTCCAAACCTATGGATTCAAATTTATTTTTGATTAAAAATAGGTCCGAAAACACAGTATCCACATCTCCTCCTAGGGTTCCGTCGTCCCAATACCAAACGTTGAATTTAGAATTTAAATTTTTGATTATCGGATTTATAGCCAAACTAAAAATTGCAGGCCCAAGGGGATCACCCTGTTGACAACCTACTTTCGAGGACAGTTCATTAGATCGATATAACAATTTTGTTGGGTCAGCGTAACTAATTGTAAATTTCCGGTATATGTTGTTCTATTTCCGTCAGCAGGGTATCCCTATTTAGCGAATTGAATGCATTTTTGACATTAATTTTGAGCAACACGTCAGGCTTTCCGTAAGTAAGGAAAGAGCGTAGGGCATGGACGGCTGCCTCACACCCTCCTTTTACACCGAAGCCTAACTGTACGGGTGGAAATTCCGAATTTAATTTTGGTAAAATATGTCGAACAGCAATTTTAGAGGCCAGACGTCGTAGTGTTGAGCCAACAGCAATTGGTCTCACCCCTCCGTCCTTTTTGGTGAGGGCAATGAGGTCGCGCCGAAAAGGATGGGAACAATTTCTGGATTGACATTACCGGAATACACAAAGTTGATTAATTTAGTGATTGAATTTACAAGTTGCTCGCCTGCATCACCCACAGAATGCGATGTTTGTGTCTTTCAAATGTTGGGGTGAGATTCCATCCAAACCTGCAGCCGAACCTGGTTTAAAAGATAAAATGGCATCCTTTACATCTTTGTTTTGAATTTGAAGGCATGCTTGCCCTGCTGCTGGTGGGTCGAGAAAATATGGGTTTACTAGAGCTGGAGGATGTTTTGACCGTAAGGCCTGAAGGGTGTCAGGAGTATCTGGTGATAGCACGTCGTTTGAGAACAAAAGGCGAGCGGCACCTTTGAGATCCCCGTCACAGATTTTGTTTACGATGAGTTTTTTGCGATTATGGGGGGCATCATGTTTAATTAGAGGTGCGGGAGAAGGCGAGGAGCTTACATCACAGTTATTCTTAATCTTTTGTGTCAAGGATAAATTCGGTTCAACAGTTTTTATTATATGTAGTTTGCTGTATGAAAATAAAAATAGGTTCTGCCAGTCTTGAGTACAATTGCTTATGTAACATTTCTGGATTAATTGTGACAAATGTGTAGCAACGGTTAGTCGAGCTCCTCGAGGGATTTTTTTAACTATGGGTATACTATTTTTCAAATGGCTTAGATATGTGTGAAAAGGAGTTGGATCGTTGGCTACCAAAGTAGGCGCACTCGGAATAATGGGACGGGTGTCTAAAGGGGAACTGTTTTGGCTAAAACATTTCCTGTGTGTTTTTGTAGTGTGTATGTTAAGGCCTTTTAAAGATTTGAATGATTTATTGCACTGTGTGCATGTATGGGTCGCGTTCGACGTGCTATCACAAGATTGGTTCACGGACTGCATTCACAACAGTTAAATAAATTCACAAAAAAGAACAACTTAAAACAAATTTAAAAACACAATAAAGAAACTTAAAATGTACACTAAAAACATAAAAAAGTCAAAGTCTAAATATGAAGGCTGCTTGTTTTAGTAACAACACGCATGCGTCGTTACGTAGGTGTCACAGGATGGTCTCAACAAGTTAGTTTGACAAGTTTATATACCTAGTTACTCCCTTTAGTTAATCCCTAATTTCCTAGCACACTATTCAGTTACATTTCACTAGTTGTAATTAGTCCCACGTATAAATAGGTTATGAGTCTATTGGCGTGTTGAAACAGGATGGGCAATTTCTGGTTATTCTCCTCCATTAAGACCTTAAACTTGATTTAACAATGACTTTGTTACTTGCAGCCGAAACAAATAGTTTAAATTGTATTTCGAAGAATTTTGTTCTTCGCTCCTGTGTTCAATCCTCCTAAGCCGTTATCCATCTTAGGATTTGCCTTTGGATGCTTAACGCAATGATAGTTTACAAAACGCTGAACAAGCGAGGTTACGAGCGCTAAATTAGTATTAAAATTTTAACTTAGGCTATATAAAACTTGTACTGGTGATACTACAAAATGTGATGTACGAGTATGGTATGGAATTTAGACTGTAGATTTTATTATTTTATTATTTAGTAGATTGAAGGCATTTATTGGAATTTCCTACACATCTCGAATAAATATACTTGTACTTTGCCACCTTCTTTACATTTCCACGTATTTTTCAGGTGAAAAAGTATATCATGTTGGATACAAGTGCTTTTATTCAAAAATGGAAATAAAATGAAAATATCTATCAATATCCGTTGTATTCCCAAATGGAATGAATATTTCATAGATGTCATAAAAATACGCTTATGTATTTTTCAATTAAAATATATGTTTTTAAATAAATCAGATATATAGTTCATGAATATTTACCGAAAGCCTTATTGTGCTTAATTTTTTAACTGTCTCATTGATATTCAGATTCATAAAGTGCTAATTAATATGCACATAATATTGACTGGAAATCATATGCAACTGTAAAACTCTCTATCTACAACCTTAATAAAGAGACAAAATATATCGTCGGTAAGTACATTTTTGTTAATATTGCTCTGGCCGGGTATTAATAATTTTTATATAGGTTCTCAGTGTAATGCAAATCGAAAAAAAGTTCTGAAAGCCCAAATTTTATAGTGAACTCTATGATTATTACTAACTTTTCAATCTAACCTATTAAAAAAAGTTTGTCTTTGCCTTCCACAGAAGGAAGAAGTGTAACTTTGGTATAGTAGCCGCGAGAGAATGAGATTAATAAATATAAATAAATATTGTTAAATAATAAATATCGCTGAGACAACTCACACAACGCCATCTAATTCCAAACTAAGCAGAGCTTGTACTATGGTAACGAGATAACTGATAAACATACTTATATATTTCTAAATACATATTATAGACAAATAACACCCAGACACAGAATAAACCATCGTGCTCATCACACAAAGTTTAATCCTGGGTGGGAATCGAACCCATCCAGGATAAAACTTTGAACCCACCCAGATGCAGTCAATAGAATAGAATTTAATATTATAAAACACACATATCAAGAGATTCAAATTTTATAAATGTACAAAGGGTGGCCTTATCAGTTACAGGCATCGCTTACAGGTAACCTTTAATATCAAAAGTGAATTAGTCCTAAGAAGGCGGATATCTATGGTTGAATGATAATAAATAAATTAAATCAATAAATTAATAAATATTGTATGACACTTTACACTTGCTCAAACTAAGCTTTAAGCTTGTGGTATGGGAACTAGATAACTGATAAACATACCTATATATTTCCAAATACATACATATTATACATAGCAAACACCCAATCTCCGAAACCAACATTTGCGTGAGAGAGTAACAAACATTCATACAAACTTTCTCATTTAAAAGAATATTAGCTCTATTTCTCATTGACTTTTTTAGACGGACTACTTATATATTTGTATAAGTGTGAAATCACTTATGATGTAGAATATCCACACATACTAAACAGTATTCTAAATCAAAACAAATAAAAATTCCATGGACCCATAATCCATACATTCCAGAATTGTATTAAGAAAAGAGATCAAACGATTAGTATAATCAGATTGATCTCTCGCTGCTCTGGAGCGGAAAGTCTCGGCTGTCAAACGCCAATTCTCCTGCAAGCAATGGACAACTGGGTTGTAGAAACCAATTTTCCCACTGACTAGGTAAGTAGGTGGATTCGTAATTTCATGGCGCATTAATTTCCGAATAGATCATATAGCGGTCTTTTTCCCAATTTGCATTTGTTATGCTGTTGTGTTAAAAGACAATTTTCCCGAATTTGTTTTTGGACAGAATTTGTTTACAGTACTTTTTTGTACCATTAAGGTGGTGGTGGACACGCATACGGCCTACATGATGGAAAGTGGTCACCGTAGACTATGAACATCTTTTTTAAAGAGCTAAACACATTTAATCCACAACCTGATATTCCTTGATCGATTTGTTTCTGCCTTATTACTGGATAAATTATTTTTAAGTGAAACTTCTTTATGGACGTCGAAAGAAATTTTATAGTTGTAAATAATAAATCGTCATGTTTTTCAGTTACGCTCCATGTTGTTTTGAAGTGGTTTTCAAAAATAGGATCCAGTCATAGATAGCTTTATGAACCAGTTCTTTTCTGATTTATCACGTTCAAAACTTTTTCAAACAAATATACTATCAAAATTGTCAAATACTATGAACTTGGCTCAGTCATCTCGTGTATCAAAAGTCTACTATTATAATAGTTGACAGGCAGTCTGGTTACAGAGTATATTAGTGCAAAGTTAACAGAAATAAAAGATTCTGAGAAGAAAATCTGTTCATACGGAATGGAACTATAGGAATATACTTTATAATATAATTAAATAATACATAAACATGCCCTTAATTATTAAAACTCATAGTCATAATAAAAGGGATAGAGTTATGTATCACTCTACATAGAAGTATTGTATAGTTCTAAAATATCGACTAAAACATCAGGTAATACGAATTCACCGCATACACAAAGGGTTACTAGGAATTTACCGATACTAGAGGCGACAGAACACTGACATTCGGGCGAGGCTGTGACGCGTGTCGGGGCCGCTACGAGCGCTACGGTTATGTTCGAGGTGCTACGAGTGTAGCATACAAATTAATACATCGTCCACCCGTAGCACAGACTAGGAAATTGAATTTAATCAATAGATAAGAAATACTTCATACTCATGGATTGTAGTGGTACATGAAATTATCAAAATTATCAAGATATTATCGTCATTTTTTAAATCAACAAGATACGAGTCTACATAGAGACGCCATGTCTTTCAAACTTTGTTATCTGGTTTTTGCGTTGCTTCTGACAACACAAAATTTAAATAGATCATTAGCGTAGTAACGTTACCAACAATTTAACCTTCAAATTGACACTTCAATAGAAATTTTCACGCCTCGCTTAAAAAACTGGAATCAGTAAAGTATTCGAACTTAGGAAGTGTTGCAAATTAATGAGGAGCGGTTATGAGGTATGCGTATTCACTCGTCGGTGGTTATGTAGGGCTCAATCGTCTCTGACAAAAAACTTGATTTTCACTTCACAATTCTGAAACAGATTCTTTATTTAGCAAACCCATATTAATTTGGAAGACCGATCCTATGAGTGATAAAGTGAAACTTAATGTGGCGCAGACTGAGTACTTGGCACTAAACTCTACAGATCCCACATCCTCATTATTTAAATCTTTTTTTTTGTTCAAAATATGCTTGTTTAAAATGGAATTAATATGACATGTTGAATCCATTATCATTTTGTAGATAGTGTTCGGATATGTAAGTGGCTAAACTCTACAGATCAAACATCCGTCCGCATAGACAATTATTTGGTCGAGCGGACGGACCAGGTTAAATATCTGGGATCTGTATTTCACACGACACGTCCAGTGACATCGATTGCGATGTCAAGTCACGCATTGCTGCCAAGTGGCAGGAGATGACTAGTGTCATTCGTAAACCAATAATGCCGATCCAGTTGAAGGGACAGGTCTATAAAACCATCATTAGACCTGTCTTTTTACATGACTGTGAGACGTAGCAAATATTGAAGCGACACAAGCAGGAGCTGCGTGACACGGAAATAAAGATACTTCGGTGGATGTGTGGAGACACACGGATAAATCGCGTGAAGAACTTTCGCATCCGCGGCAGCCTTTAAGTCTGTGACATTGCAGATTAGTTGCAAGAGTGTCGCCTTCGCTGGTAAGGTCATGTCTTGCGGCAACCGCTGGGCTACGTGGGAAACAAATGTCTGACCATTTCAGCTCCGCTGGGTCCCGGTAATAGAGTAAGACCACAGAAGTGCTGGCTAGACGTCGTAAGGGATGACATGCGTGCAAATGGTCTCACTAGAGGGGATGCCGACGACCGTGCGAAGCGGAGGAGAAAAAGTATCGCGAGATGTAACTGGGACAGACGCTCAGATGATGATGATTGACAAAGAATATATATTGTGTGAATGTAAAGGATGGAAGGAGTCAGAGTAGATCGAGACTTACATATGAAGACCACGTGACCAAAATCGGCAAGGTCAAAAGTACTCGTATACCCAGACATGCAAATATGAAACGATTAATGAATCTGCAGGAATCAAAAGAAGCCTGCATCGCGAAACATAGCGATCTATCCTCCCTGACTACCTCGTCAGGGATACAGCGGGAATATATAAATATAAATATCATTGGGACAATCATTTGTCATGCTCCAGTCAACGTGAATGAATTCTATAATGAAACTTGAACGCGGTTGAATGCTATTCGGAAATATGATTAAAGATATTACCTACATAAAATTATAGGAGGAATAGGTCATTACCTAAAATTCATGTTTTTTCAAAATATTGTATGTTTTGACGATAAAAGGCGAAGAAACTTATTCCCATTTTTCACGGTGGCAAAAATAATTTGATTTCAGCGGAGGGTTCTCGACAGTTGGTTTAAAATTAAACTTTTCTGAACTTTGCAAAGTGGAATGGATTTTTTATATACTTCGAAATATTAAGTGTTTATTTTCGTTAGGATGAATCTTTTACTTATTTAGAAATCTTTTACTTATTTTAAAAGTGTAGATAAGTTCTAAAAGTTTTAAACATTTCTCTCGATAAAATTTTTAATTTTATAGTGATAAAATAGTAGCGTATTGCGCTCAATAAAATAAACCATTTGACCTTTTTTAGTAGGTAATTAGATTGTGTTAGTCACTTCCATTTTGCTTCTAGAAATTTTCTTTTCGGTCCTATTTTACGGCATGCTTCTTTAAAATAATTTACTCACCTTCATCTGAATTTAATAAACGATCATTGACCAACGAAATAACTTGTCTTATTAATATTTATGCCTAAGACTAAAGGCAGCAATTCAAGGAATATTTTGACAATGGAATATAATTACAGTCACCCTACGATTTTTACTTAGGGCATTTATGTGTCCCATTCACCCTTTAGTGAGTCTAGTCAACGTCATTGCTTATATGCAATAAATGTTCCGAATGTTAGGACTTGTACTGACAGCCGCACTAGTGCAATTAATTTGATCAAACTTTCAAGCCGTTAATAAGGCCTTCAAATTGGCTTAATGACTGCCACGTTACTGGCAACCGGGATCAACGACTCAAGGTACCTTCCGAAGCACGGAAACACTTGCAAATGTAAATGTCACAAATTGGTCACCCATCCGTGACCAGCCATAGCGAAAGTAGCTAAACGCACTGATCATTTTCAGATCACTGAGCCAACGGGGCCACGAGCGCTTTAATTTTAAGAATTTTTTTTTATGCATGCTTAGTGTGCAAAAAGTGACGAGGATGGAAGTTGATAATTTTTTTTAAAGCAATTATTATGCCAAATTTTTCGTAAATTTTTCATAAAGTGGAGAAAGTCAATTCGAGTCGAGACATATATGACTCTAGATAGATGGCTCTGTTCATGCTCTTAAAATGACGATTAAAATATGGTGGAGAATTTCAACTTCATTCGATACGGTAGTTCAGGTGGCTAGAACATTGCCCTGGTTAGGCAAAGTTCACAGGTTCAATCCCTGTCTCGAGTCGAATTGTCTTTTTCCACTTTGTGAAAAATTTATGAAGATGGAAGCGTTAAGGATCGAAGATTTGAGAGTTGAAATTCTACCGAAACAAAGTTAGAGCGCTTAGTATTTAGATTACTTAGATACAATGACATTTTAAAATAAACTCAGTCAAATATTTAATTTGTATTGATTCGAATCTTAGACGAGAGGAGTAAATAAATACTCTATTCTTACGAAAATATCTAATCAAACACCTAATTGTCTTCGAAATGAAATTTCACAAAGTTCTGAACTATTTTATACATTTAAGTACATAGATTGGATGAAAATACTTTAATTTCATCTGATCTAAGCAGTTTTCAATTCAAATAAAATTAGTTTCAGTAAAATCCATTCTAAATCCACTCTCTCAGGATAAAGTACAAACAAAATAAGAAAACTATTTTCTACTCAGTGAACGATCTCATAAAAGCTTATCTTATTTTATTTCAAACATGCTTCGACGTTTTGGTATCAATGCTGTCTTAAGCGTATATTGCCACGACCAAGATAGCTTACAAAATTTTAAATACCCAAAAATATAAAGGAAGATTAGTCAAATGTGTTGGGTAGGATAATTGGCAACCATGTTTACTGTGAAAGGACTTTTGCAATATTAAAAATAAAGACTACTAGTTGATGCCAGTTTTTTTTACAGAAACTTATTCTTAGGACAAAAATGTCTTTTGTTGAGCTCTAGACTATCTCCGTAATAAATTTCATTTAAATTCGTTTAGTACTTGTGGTATGAAAGCGCGACAGAGAGACAGGCAGAGTTACTTTCTCATATTTTGGAAAACGATTTTAAAAAGAAAGATAATTCAGTTTTCGTTGGTATGATTTTTTTAATCTATGACGCCTTATCTCGAAAAGAGGCGGCACAGGCATACGATATGCCCCCTTTTCACCGTGTGGTTTTCTGTCCCACGTAATAGTGATGGGCCTGGGTGGTGAGCCCATTGCCGCGTTGAAATGGGCAGGAGCAGGTTGTGGCCACCTGCTGTTGCAGTTGTTAATAATGCAAGCCGCCCATAAGGCCTTCAACTGGGCTTAACGACTGCCATATTACTGGCAACCGGGACCAACGACATAACGTGCTATTCGAAGCACGGAAACGCTCGCAAATGTATTTTTTTATTTACTGCTAGTTGATGTTTAAGCTTGCTAAAAGTATTTGTTTTAAAGCTTACACGTGGGGAACATATATAATGTAAAGAAATTTTGCACGCCACTTGATTAATAATTTAATGAAGGTTTCGACATGGTTGTACCTATCTAGCGCAGACATGGGTATGGGAGAGTCATCGAGCACTTAGGCGGAATAAAGACACAGTGCGGTTTAATCAATAAGTCTTTTTTAATTGAGGTACTGTTTATTAATGTTACATTACAGTCAGTTTCAAAAGTAGATTTATATAATCCAAAGTATTTATGTCAATTTAAAAGAAAAAAATATTTTCCTGTTCGTGTCCGTGTGTAAAATCGCATATATATGACATATTTCATCCATTACTTACATTTTGTACATAATGTTATGCGACTTTCGTTGCAAACTGTACGCTTAATAACTAACAAATTTGTTGGTGAAAAATAGTTGATAAGCATATCTAATAGTAAAAATTATAGGTCGTATCTATCTGATTGTTGAAACCTTATCTAATATTATTTTATGCAACATATTATTAGCTTGTGAGTAACACGAATCCATAAGGTTTTCCCGATCAAACATCGCTCACACGCATCTTATAGAAATATTCACTACAAATACTAATATTACCGTTTTTGTTAGTACATTGTGTATCAATCCCACTATTGTTTCTCAATAAGTAGTATGAACTTACATACCACTTATCGTTAAACAATAATGGGATTGAAGTCTTTAGAGAAATAAATTCAATTAAACGGACAATATAAAATTTCCAAAAGTTGTACGAATACGGTATAAAATGTTGATACTCATACTTCTAAAACTAACTTTTCGTTCCACAAACCCAACTAACAGCTTATTCATTTTTCTCTCATAAAATATCTGTCTTCTATTCATAAAATAGAAAAATCGAGCGTCAAGTGTACCGCTGTTACAGCGTCAGCATATTACCCGAGCTACGTTTCACCTGCATTATGAAGTTTTATTTTACAGTGACATTTTTCGTTTAACACTAGCTGATTGGATTTTTGAAACGTGTAAATCCGATAAAAACACTGAAAGAGTGACTTATAACTACTTTAGATTAGGCAACACAAAAGCGGAAACATAAATGTGCTGTTTCATCTTAAGTTCGATGCTCGATGGAGCATTTACAAATGTTTTATGTAAATGTTTTGGGCGATATTTAGACCTTAGATATAGACTTAAGATGTAGATCTAAGGTTCTCTTAACCCGTCCATTGCACCCCTAATTAGCTTGCTGTATCAATTCGCTACTCATATTTTAGATATGTCAACTCGTCACTGATTTATTATTGTTTGGAAAGTACAGTCAGTAACGCCGACTCGAGTTACTACTCGTAAATATGATGATGAAATTGTAATGAATTAGTATTCATTACAATAGGTTTGTACATTCTTTATCAGTCACGCCTTTATCCCTGAAAGGATGGTAGAGGCATAAGACGCCCACATTTCATCTTGTATATTTATTTATTTATTTTATACTTTATTGTACACCAAAAAAATATAAATAATAACAGAGTGATAATTTGTTACAGCTAAAGTAGTACAATAGGCGGAATTATCGCTTAAAGCAATTTCTTCCAGGCAACCTTTGGATGTAAAAAAATATGTTAGTGGGAGTGACTGGTAGTTGTTGGTGTTCAATTAAATCTAACAAGAAGGAAAAGATGTAGAATAAAAATATATATAAATTAAATATTAATAATTATACATAACATACATCGAAATATAATATACATATACAAATACATACATAGACATAAATATTACATAGGAATAGATATAAATAATATTATATAGAGTTACGTGCACATACAGAAAAATAAACTAGCAGAGGAATTTTGACTCTTTATCAAAAATAAAGGTTTTTAACCAAAAATTTGAACTTAGTCAATGTCTTGGCTCGTCTAATTTCCACAGGCAATTTATTCCATAACCGAATAATAAACTATACGTCCACATTTCACAAATTCAAATTTTGCATTTTTGTCGCACGTAATAGGTGGTGAGCCCATTTCCGTGTTAAAATAGACAGGCGTAGGCTGTGGCGACCTGCTGTTGAAATTTTTCAAGCCGCCCATATAGCCTTCAACTGGGCTTAACGACTGCCATTTTACTGGCAACCGTGACTAACGGCTTAACGTGACTCCTGAAGTACAGAAACGCTCGCAATTGTGAATTCCACAAAGTGCTCACCCATCCAAGGACCACCTATAAAACCTCTTGACACGGATAGTTGAACGAATCGCGTCATATGCATAAAAAAAATCTTTTGCAAAGATTTTGTGGTTTAGTTATCTACATATAATAATATGTTAAGTTAAATAATTTTCTATGGGATTCGGTAGTATTTAGAAATTAAAATATTCGGATTTTATGAATGTTGCATAAACATTAAATTAAAAAATATATGAAGTAGTTGAAGAATAAAACTTACAAATTATTGTAAGATACAAATGTAAATCCTTACTTAAAACCATTATGATCACTTCAAATGTGGTAATTTCGTATACATCACAGCCTACTCAAAAAAATAAGTCAGTTCTAAAAATATTACTACAACATAAACAAGCTGCTTTCCCTCAAAAAATAAAAATAAAACAGCAAACGAAGAAATGCAGGCATTCCAACATGCCATCAAATAGCATAAAAATCGTAATTTAGCTGATATATTAACTCATTTAAATTTAAATGTCACGTCTTACTCTTATTAGGGCTGTGTACTTTAAAATAATTTTCGACATTAAGTTTCCTTGATTTGCAGTCTCCTTATATTATATTGCGAGAAGTATTTTACCCTGTCGTTGAGGAAATGTTTACACTATCATTATTTTTATACAAGGTTACGAGTATTTCTTTATTTATAAAATGTACTATATGTTGTGAGTTGCTTACCTATAAGGCGGCAGGAGGGTCAAAGGCTCTGAATAACTATGAATAAATTAGATACCTATATTACCATTAAATATTTTTGACATTTCTATTCTACTTGACAATTATATATTCTTTGATTTATACATATTGACATTGTTTTTAATATTTTTTTTTCATCTGACATTAATAATTTTTGTAATTATGTGTGTAATAGTATAATAGTTTAATATGAATTAATTATTAATATTACTAAACTAAACTAACTATCTTCACGCTGTATCCCTGACGTGGGAGTCAGAGAGGACAGATCGCCAGGCTTCGCGATCCATGCATACTTCGTAATATTACATATTAATATTACGGTACCAAGTATTTTCCAATTGTTATTTTTATCAAAATTTGTAAGTGCTTTTATTTATTTTTTAAGTTTAAACACAATGTAAAAATTTATGAATAAATACTGAATACTGAATAAGGAAACTAAGTCAAAGGTGATTGAACGTCAATTGGCACAAATAAAATAAATGTCATCTTTCACGCCAACCTCAAATTTGACATCGATACGCCTTTTGCACAAACTTTGTTGCTGCAAACACGTAGTTGCAAACTTAAATTGTTATCCTGTGGACCAACCATGAGAGAAATATGAGATTTTTAGAACGATAATGAAACCAACATTTATAAAATAAATTACACAAATTGCGAAAAAGGACTTTGGTCATTCAAACTTAAAGCATTAAATCTGACTTATACAAAATATTATGGGAAACCTTTTTTAGAATTACTCCCTACAACGACAAACCAAGTGGTCCTTGGACCTAACTACCATCCTATTTGCATTACAAAAGTTTGTCGTCAGCCCTCTTTGATGTCAATACAGAAAACTGCTTTCTTGACTGTTTAACTAGCTTCTTCAAAATCAAACGAATTGGGTCAATAATAAATTTATAGATAACATGAAAATCATGAACAGGCGTTACAAAATGTTACTTTAAATTTGTAAAATTTATTACAATATACAGCTAGAGGACTTCTGGAAGAGTATGAGAGAAGCTCTGAATATGGTAGACGGAAATGAAAGACTTATAGTGCGTGGAGACTTGAATGGATGGGTGGGTACCGCTCGCGATGGATTTAAGTCGGTACTCGGGAAATATGGGAACAAAAGAGTGACCGACGCTGGCAAACTCATACTGGCATTTTGCAAGGAAAAGAATTTGTTTGCGGCGAACAAAATGTTCAACCACAAACAAATTCATATCTATACAAGGAGATGCAAGTCAAAAAGAAGTATCATAGATCTATTCCTAATGGATAGTCGGCTCCGTAAACAGGTGATGGACACAAGGGCTTATCGTAGCGCTGAGCTGGGATATAGCGTGAAGATAGATAGATAGATAGAATTATTTCACAAATATGAACATTAGCCTGAAGATAACTACAGGTTGTCTTTATTTGAAATAAAATGAAATGAAGTAATATTTTTCAGTACTTTATTCATGTAGGTTGGTCACAAAATAACAATTATGAACGTCAATATTATTGCTTCTACACATTTACTACCAGATTCACAAAGCAATAGGTAGAGCCTGAGGAAGAACCTAGCAATAAAATCAATGGCCACTCTTTTCTGACCGCTAGTAATTACATTAGTTTTATTTACATGATATTTGAACAAATTATATAGTAATTGTTTATCTGAAAGTAACAAAATCAAAAATCAAATCATAATAAGAGCGATTCTAGTTACCATTTCTAAGTGCAGCCTACCCTTTATAGAGAAGAGTCGGGCAAGAAACTTAATGAATGCTCTTTTAAAATGTAGGTATGGCTTACAATAATAAACTTACATTGTTCTTGGAGTTATGTGAGAACAGTCGACTTAACTAAGTTTGACTTAAATTTAAGTAATATTATTTGTAACAATTGCTATAACAGCTATGAGCTGACCAGTCACACTTAGGTAAGTATGACATACTCAAACTGCACAGCAATCATCATCATTTGTTTTAACATGCTAAAAGGGTCAGTAACGCGAGTGTAGGTACACACGTCTAGTGTTGCAAACATCAATCAGGTATCACTTTCAATCAGGTAAGGCAATTGTTTTTCTGTCACTTTATCCTACGAATAATTATGAAAGTTTATATTAGTTATTCATTTTTTTAATGTTTGTTACTCTTTTACGCAAAAACTACTAAATTAATTTTATTGAAACTATGATAATATGCATTATAAAAGGACAGGATTTTATCTTGGGAACAAAATTATGTGGGAAACGGGTGCTGGTAGACTACAATATGCGGGCGGAGTCATTAGTGGTAACTAGTACTTTATAAATAAAATGCTTAGCTTGTGTCGGTGTAGGAATGGCGAGTCTAACTTTCAAAGTGAACTTAGAAGACTCAGTTTTACAACTATTATTTTCTAGATTTTATACAATTTGTACATTACAATTTCCACTTAAAGAAGATGAAATGCGGGTATGACAGCATAGGAATATAAAAATAGAACCAAAAGAACTTACCAAGAGGTCTCTAATTGGAGCCAAGCTCAAATAATATAATTCGTTTAACATTAACAATGTTTGTCCAATTATTCTATATTGATTGCCTTTGAAAATTTGGGCATCAAGTAGAGTTATAAATACAAAAAATAATCCAAAAAGTGATTGTTTCAAAGCACGAAGATTTTAGTTTCTTTTTGATAGTCTGTGAATAAAAATGCTTTTTTATTATTTTTTAAATTGCTTGTATTTATAATAGTCAGTGCTTCAATTTGCCATGCAATTATAGCGATACATTATTAGATTAAATAATCTACGCTTACCTTAGGGTTAGGATAGAGCTTACTTTGGGATGACCCAAAATAGGGTTACAGAAACCCAAAGTAAGCTCTTAATAATTTATTTTATTTTTTAACTTTACTCTGTTAACCCCAATATAAACTGTATTTTTAACTCAAATTAATTTCTACATCAATCTTAAAATTACTGAAGATAATAGCAATACCTACGTAGTACACATATATTGTTACATTCATAATTGGTCAACTATCATGTAAATAAAACGTATGTAATTACTGCCGGTGAGAAAAGATTGGTCCTGAGTTTTATTTCCAGGTTCTTCCTGAGGCCCTACCTATTGCTTTGCGAATTTGGCCGTAAATGTAAAGTCAAAAATCTTGACTAAATAATCTTCATATGAACTACAACAAAATAATAACCTAAATTTAACACAAGATTTTTTATTTACTATGTGTTTATGGAATTTAAAGTAAAATACGAATATTAACAAGTTGTAGAAACGCATCTTTAGTACTGTTATTCTAATTGAAATACCAGTTTTCTTAAAAATATTGTTATTATCTCCGTTTTCAGTCATATGCCATAGATCTTATACATCCTAGAAGTTCATTCACATACAAATTAAAATTATCTACATCGTTATTGTAGCACATCTTAACCCTTATAGTATCAAGGGTATAATTTCCGTCAAAACTCAGCAGACCGTCGAGACGAAAACGTGAAGAAGAAGTGATAACAAGTGTGATATGCTTATATCTTCAGCCATATGGCCAGGGTTGTAATTAGGGAACTCTGGCAACAGAATTTTAGACCTTTTTCTCATTCATAAAAACTGCAATCGACCCTCTCAATTGAATCCATTTGCTATTCTGCTTGTTTTTTGTGATATATTATTAATCTATACGAAAATATTTACACGGATCAAACTAAATGATACACAAACATCGTCGGTAGGCTACAAAGTTATGAATAGTTGTAGTCTAACTTATATTGATTTTAAACAAATAATAATAAGACTTTAAACAAATAATAACATATTGGAAACACCCTTATCAAAGAGGCTTTGAGTACCTGGTTGAGGCCAGCTATTTATTCGCTGCGGCTTCATATTCACTGCCAAGGACCCCTAGGCAGTGAATATAAAGCCAAATGTCTTTCTAAACGCCACTCTACTCTAATGAGACCGTTCCATCCATTATGCTATTCAGTAATTAGGTGACCGTACAATGCGGCATTTGCAAATGGACCACAATGAGTGAAACAACCCTGTTTATTCACTTTTCACAAACATTCTCTCTCATCCAATATGTGCATTTCTAAAATAAAAGTATAAATGACCTAATCAAGGTAAATAAGGTGAACTCTGATAGTATTTAAAAAAAAATAACTAACTATATTCATGCTGTGTTCCTGACGGGGTAGTCGTCTTTTTATATTATATAACCTTTTGGAATATTCGAAAATAAGATACTAAAAACAAGTGAGCGATCATTGATCATTCTATTTTTTGAAGTGAAAACTTCTTATAGCGTGGTACGCATATTTTTTGGTCAAGTAAAATCTCTAAACTCGCGACACCGTTACCGATACGCTAATCGTATAAAAAGTTTTGAAGTATTACGTTAATAATTTCGAACTTAGTTATCAACCTTCGATAGCTCTATTAGTAGAGTGGTGGACTGTAAATGGTAATAAATTGGAATCCATAGGTCGCTGGTTTGAATCCGACTCGAAGTAACTCTTTTTGTAATTCTTTTCGGATTTTTTTACATATTATTCTTACAATGATAGCACCCTCGTGGGCCAAAGTAATTAATCAATCGTACGATTCAATAAAAACCTTCTTCACGAAATTAGAATATTGTCAATAAAAAAAATTAAGATAACCATCAAGGCTTAGTTGTGTCCTCGTAGCATATTATAAAATTTCAAACTTATAAATGATAAAAGTGCTGGAGATCAGGTATTTTTAAGTTTATACACTTAAAAAAGTAACAAGTATTATTTAATTAGAAGAATTTTATGTTAAAATGGATTCCTGCTGAGATTTCCCAGTGATTTTTTTCGTAGCACTTAGTATATGGCACTGATAGAGGCACAGCCTAAACTTACTTTATGGTAAGGTTACTTTACTGTATGGTAACTCTAAAATTACGATTCCATACCAATTTTATATTTTAGTGACAACAATGAGCTAATCTTTTGAGAACCTAGTTATGTTATGTTAGTTAGTTAAATGTCCCACAATATTTATTTATTTATTATTATTTATTTATTATGAAGCGCTCGTGGCCCCGCGTGTAAACGATCCCTTCACTATGGCTGGTCTACGGATGGGTAACCACTTTGTGGCATTTACATTTGCGAGCGTTTCCGTGCTTCGTAAGGCACGTTAAGCCGTTGGTCCCAGTTGCCAGTAACATGGCAGTCGTTAAACCACGGTGAAAGCCTTATGGGCGGCTGGAAAAAAATTAACAGCAGGTAGCGACAACCTGCGTCTGTCTGTTTCAACATTGCAATGGGCTCACCACCTATTACGTGGGACAGGAAAACACATGGTGAAAAGTGGGAATACAATATATATGCCTCTGCCACCCCTTCGGGGATAAGGCGTGATAGATAAATAAAAATAATAAAAAATTATTTATTATTTTTCGGAATCAAATCTCCAATTGTTAAAATTTACCGTTAGTATTTTTTTTAACGTGTGGTAATCCCTTCGGATGTCATGCCGGACTTGAACCGGCTAAAACCACACAGTCCCCGCCTAACTGCCTATTGCCGGACGCCCCGGGTAACTCCTCGGAAAGATGTCCCAGAGCTCCCGGCAGACTTTGGCTACCATCGCGGCCTCACCTGGGGTTCGGGTGTATTTTAGATACAAAAAGTATTACGTTGTTTGAAACTTGCGTGATTAGTGGCTCTTTGCTCTTAAATTGTTATCTAAATAGAACATAAGTGTTCTCATGAACTTCAAGACTTACCAACATTATTCTTTCCAATGAGTGCTTTATTCATTATCTCACACCGAGTTTCAAACTTTAATTAGCATTTAGATTTGTTCAGCTGTATAAGATTCCACAAAATAGGTGAATGGTGAAGAAATGTGCAGAATCGGGTTGTGACTACCGGTTATTGATATTCTTAATTCACCCTTAATACTTCTAACATGGCTTATCAAGTGGTAACAAACGTTTTATCATGTATTCTAAAGTAAGGAAACTCGTTAACGGAAATTCTACAAAAGGTTTCCCATACACAGAACTTCTATCCAACGAACAAAATATAAGCAAAAAATTATTTTATACTGTTTATGCTGTTATTCAATGGTACTTGGTGGAACTTGCTACACATCCTACTAATATTATAAACGCGAAAGTTTGTACTTGGTTGTTACTCTTTCACACAAAATCTACTAAATGAATTTTGATGAAACTTTACAGTAATGATAGGTTACACACCAGAATATCACATAGGCTACTTTTTATCTCGGGCACCAGTTCCTGTGGGAAAGGGTAAAACTTCACCACTCGCGCGGAGCCGCGGGCGTCGTGAATAAAAACACTTGCACTGTTCCACTTAAATGGAAAATAACGAAGAAATAAGTATAACTGTACAAGTGTTATTATTCAAAATGAGTATATTATAACGAGTTCCTTATATGTGTAAGTCATCATACTAAGCCAGTATAGTATATAAAAGTCCCGTTACAAAAGAAACTTTGGTGAGTACTCGCGGGAACATCAAATAAAGTTCGGCAATTTCTAAAAGTAAAAATACTGAGATTTTGGTAGAAATATAGGAAAATACTATAACAAAACTTTCCTTACAAATAAAAAGGGTAAAATCAAGTTTCAACAAGAGTTTTTTGAGATCCATTTCCCAATAACAATTTTCATAAAATATTTTAGTTGACGAAAAGAGAATAACAAGACAAAGGACTGACTGAAATTGCACATACATTCATGAAAACTATTACATAATTGAAAACTGACATGATTATTAATGTAGGAATAGATGGTAACGTTTTACGAGGATCCGGCATTGATATTTGATTCTTGTCTACTGGTAAATGACAAAACACAAAAACTTTCCCCCCTTTTGTGCCAATTCTCTTCTCAGACAATGTTGATTGAACAACAATCGTCAAAAAACACGACCTATATAGTAGAAAAAAATGCCAAATACAAGACAGTCTGCTTCTATCCGTTATAGTTTGCTTGTCTCTTGTTTTTGGGGCCGGTGGTATCGCAGCACTTTGTTCCACTTGGGTCTCTTGTGTCAATGGGAGTAACCAATCAAGCTGAAGCATGCAACTACGAGAAGAATTATAATATACAATACGCTCATCAACTTACTCATGGTTGTCTTTAGTTAGCTCTATCTCTAAATATATTATTGACTGAGGAGGCGAGAGAAGCGAGCTGACGAAAGTCTCCGTCTTAAGTCCACTGGTACGGGAAAAATGCTATCGATGTCCGACCGTTTACCTATTCGCCCGTCCATTCAGTCTACAGGTCGCATTTTCATCGGATTTGCATGCAACTTGGCATGGACAATCCTTGATATAGCCAAAAACTTTAAGCGAATGAGTTTTTCGATCGGGGGGGGGGGGGGGGGAATAGAGGCAGGGTGGGTGGAAATGGAGGCAGAGGAGGGAAAATAGTCTCGTAGTGGTTGGCAAGAGCGGGTTATATAGGATTGAAATGTGCTGCTGTGCCAAGCGTTTTTTATTTTATTTTTAAAAACACAAGACATAAAAAATAATTTAAAAAAATACATGGTACTTCATGGGTGCGCAACAGGAAAGTCATGCATGCTCTCTAGTAATAATAATTGACACCTTAACCAAAAAATGTTTATCCTTTTTCCTCAATTTACTCCGAAGACTACGGTTCACAGAACTACTAGTATTTATCGATTGTTACCCATTTATTTCTTTTGTTAATATGTCATACAGAAGTGAAAAAAAAGTAACTTATAATTTAATAAGGGGTGGGTTTCACTAACAAAATTTCGTTAGTTTATTATAAGTATAAGGTGTTTGCAAGTGATTATTATTATTATTGAATTTTATATGTAATTGTAAATCACTCAATCGTCAATCAATCAATGCCAAATGTAATTAAAATAAAAAAATCACTTTCATTCCAGTAAAATTTGATTATCAAATTAAAAATAATTAATACTAAGTACGAACCAAACTGCACAGTTACATGTTCATTGTACTCAGTCATTTTTAAGAGTTTCAAAAGTTCTAATTATAAATAAAGTTCTGATACATAAAATACACTCACATACACATATACGATCATGCAATTTAAAAATGTGAAATATTTCTGCTCTACACATTCAAAACAAAGAAATATTCGTGCATAATAACAGGTAACACGATTATGGTAATTTTGTATGTACATGCAGGTTTTTTAAATACTACAACATGCACTGCCATAGTTAACTTAAATACTTCGTACTGTACTGCACACTGAAACAAATACACTACGATTTCTTTCGTGACTATGTTTGCTTATACGTTAATCTTTTCTGGCCAAATAGTTACTACTAGTTTCTCCTGATATAATTTTATTATTCTTCGGATTCATCCAGGTAAGGTCAAGAGAACCCTTAAACGGGGAGCTTGTATGAAAACACTTATGAAAGTTGAAGAACCAAAAGTTGTATGCCAAAATCGTAGCAAGTAGAAAGCCATAGTCTCTGCCTACCCTGATGGGAGACAGGCGTGAGATATATGTATGTATCTATGGACTCATCCAACGAATGAGTCAGGAACGATTGACAATGAATATATGTTCGGGCCAACACTGCCATTAAAAAGTTTAACGTTTGACGTTGACAGCAATGGTTTTTTTTGTTATTACTGTCGGTGGACATCACTACCGATACCGTTTGCCATTCAAGAAAAATTGAATTGAATTGAGTAGTTTGACTTATAGGAAGTCAGGTTTGATTTTCTCGTGTGGACACGAAATAGAAAGTGTGAGTGGTCTTACGTATTTAGTTAAAACTCTCGCCAGTGAATATCGCCGAGCGACGGTTCGGCCTATTAAGGAATAAGATTCCTCAGTCGCGACGGGAGGCGTTGTTGAAGTTGAACAAATATACTTTGAAACAGAGCTAGAGTTATGTGCTAGCTTTAATCTAGATTTAAGTAGTTTGCAAGTGTAGACAATCCTGAGAGTCTGCCTGTCTTCCAATGCGTTGTATAGTGCGTCAAGTAAACTAAGGTCCGTATTACAGAACGTTTAACACACTTTTAGAATGTATTATTATGGATTTAATGAAATACTTTGAATGGTTTTTCACTTTGCCTGGTCTACTCTGACACTTTCTACCCTCTACTTTTGCATTTGCATTGCGTCAAGTAAACTAAGGTCCGTATTCCAGAACGTTTTTCAATACTCAAAAAAAACTTAAGAGTACGAGGGTTGATTGAGTATTGAAAAACGTTCTGGAATACGGACCTAAGTACCTAGTGCGCGTAGTGACTACATTTCGGGAATACGAGCCAGGAAGATATTACTTAGTGGTAAGTTTTATATTTAAGAATTTAGTTTTAGTAAACGTGATGTTCATTTTTAGCATCTGGTGGCAGACTGCGTGTTTTAAATTGTAAAGTTTAGAACTTTACAATACAATATCTATTATGCTAAAGTAGAGGGTAGAAAGTGTCAGAGTAGACCAGGCAAAGTGAAAAACCATTCAAAGTATTTCATTAAATCCATAATAATACATTCTAAAAGTGTGTTTTACTTTAGCATTGCGTCAAGTAAACTAAGGTCCGTATTCCAGAACGTTTATCAATACTCAAGAAAAACTCAATCAACCCTCGTGATTGAGTATTGAAAAACGTTCTGGAATACGGACCTAAGTACCTAGTGCGCGTAGTGACTACATTTCGGGAATACGAGCCAGGAAGATATTACTTAGTGGTAAGTTTTATATTTAAGAATTTCGTTTTAGTAAACGTGATGTTCATTTTTAGCATCTGGTGGCAGACTGCGTGTTTTAAATTGGAAAGTTTAGAACTTTATAAACAATATCTATTATGTCATTAAATCCATAATAATACATTCTAAAAGTATAACACACTTTTAGAATGTATTATTATGGATTTAATGAAATACTTTGAATGGTTTTTCACTTTGCCTGGTCTACTCTGACACTTTCTACCCTCTACTTTAGCATAATAGATAGCGTGAAGGTAGATAGATAAAGATAGTCAGTATATAATAATGACGCGCAGTTTGAGTATATACTTAGTATTACTAATTACGAAGAACGAAGTTAGTTCTTAGCTGTTCATAAATGAGAAACTATGGAACATATTGAAAATAGAATAAATGAATATTGTGGGACCCTTTTACACAGTGCTTTTTAGCCTAAACTAAGCTAAGCTATGAGATTGTGGTATTTTATATAGACAGCTAATAAAATAGTACATTCTAGATCCACATTCATTCCACTAGCGCCTCCTGCGCTAGCTCAGGGGTTCCACCATCAAAAATGTAGAAAGATGATATGTCAATAAATTTTAATATTATTATAGGAAACATCCAAACGCATTTGTAGATCAAACAAATATTGAAAAAAAAAATTCAAATCAAATTCATAGTCAGTAAACGAGTTTATAGCGTGTTAGTATATATAACCCTGTTGTATCAAAATGGATCAAAGACCCGCGTTTCGACATTAAACCTTCCTGAAAGAAAATGGTCTCATATTACACCTCATATTATGTGTAATTTCAGTACTGTTGAATAATTTTTTACTTTACCTTTACGCTTAGTAACAAAAATGTGCAGTGCATGTACGCCCACATGTCAGTTTCTGAAATCAAACACAATTTTTTTAAACACCATTAAATCTTTTATAAAAATGATTACAAGCTTCGGCCTTTTTATGATAAAAGATGACTTAAATGTTATAACTTTATAAGGAAATTGTTTAAGGGAAAAAGGAAATTAATCTTTTTCTTAATTAAAGCTGGTTGGACGTCGGTGGGGGATTCACGGCCGATAAATCAAGGTGTAACTCTACTTTGTTACAAGTACCTACAGTAAAAATCACTATTTGCGATGAATTACATTTTATAATAAAAATTTATTTAACATTGTAAATTCAAATTTTTTTATCTTTCGTAAAAAATAGACATAAGAAAAAAAAAGAAGACTTTATCTTATTACAGCACGAGTTTTACTCAGTATAAGTTTTTGTAGCAAGCTAAGGCGAAAAATAAAAATAAAAGGTGAAACATGTGTAAAATAAATCAAATTCATAAACTCAGAACAACACGCCATCAGGAAGTGGGATTATACTCGACTATACTATTATAACTTTATAAAACGCCACAGTGGTAGCTAAAGTCTGTCAGAAGTGTAGAGGCATCCTTTCAAGAATTTACCCGGAGTGCTTGATGCTAAACGAATAGGGAGGGACCGTGTGGTTTTAGTTGATTATATATATATATATATTTATCAGGTCATAAATTCTGTCACATGTTTAATATAAAATAATTGAAACAAGTTTATTCATTATGTAACCATTTATATACCAAAATGAACTTAACAAAACATAGATTCTTATGACAATAAAGTTTATAGAAAATGACCTTTGTGATTTTGAATACAGGCCTTCAATCTGCGCGGCCAGTCGTCTATCGCAGCACGAACGAGGTCCGTGTCAATATCGGCGGCTGCCTTAATCAAGGATGTCTTGAGTGACTCCAAATTGGGATGAGGCTTTGAGCACGCCTTTTCCTCCAAGTGTTGCCATATCTTGTAATCTAACGGACTCAAATCTGGACTGGAGGAGGGCCAGTCTTCGTGCCGGATGAAGTCGATTTCACGCACCGCCAGCCAGTCTTGTGTGCTCTTCGCTCTATGAGCTGGCGCCGAATCTTGTTGGAATACCCAGTGCCTGTTATTGAACATGGTATGAGAAACAGGTTCCACAAGGTTCGTCAGGACTGTATTTTGATACACAACTGCATTCGTTTTTACACCTTTCTCACAAAAATGTACCTCTGTTAAGCCCCAATAAGAAACTCCCAACCATACCATGAGCGAGGGTGGAAAATGACCTCGTTGGACATGCGGAATACGGTTCCTCGCTTCTTCACTACTGTGTGCGTACACCTTATCATTTTGTTTGTTGTAGCTCTCTTCTACGGTAAAAATTTTTTCATCCGAAAAAAGAATTTCCCGATATTTTTTTCCCGCTTACCGCTTCAACAAAGCGCGGCATCTCTTCAATCTCAGGTCCATTAGACGAGCATTTAAACGATGTCCTGTTTTTCTTCGATATGACCGAAGCCCTAAGTCTTCATTTAACACCCTTTTCACCGTGGTTCTGCTTAACCCCATCTGAAGGGCCAACAGTTTTTGCTTACGTTTGGGATTTCTTTGAATTCGCGCCTTCACAGCTTTTATCACTGCTGGAGTCCTAACAGACCGAGGGCGACAACTTCTTGACCTGTCATCTATACTAGAGTCTTCATTGTATCGTTTGATGGTACGATAAACGAATCTTTTGGTTATATTCAAATTTTTCAGTATGTCAAAAATTTTAATTGGCGCGTAACCGCAGCGATGCAACGCAATAACTGCAACACGGTATTCTTTAAGCGTCCACTCCATATTTAAAAATGAGTAAAATTCTAAAAAGTATACATTTTTATTTTCATGAACAATTCGAAATTCGAATTCAATAAACTTTTTTGTGGCCAGCATTCTAAAAGAAAAGTTTTTACTGTGTGACAATACTTATGACCTGACTAGGTATATATATATAATCATAATATAGATATAGTCTATTTTCCAATATCTTTGGTTTAAGTCCAGCAGGCCAATATACAATTTTTTTAGTTCTTATTTTTGGGGATCGATTTTTGACGCTTACTAAGGTTTCCACAGTCAAATATGGTAAATACAGTTACAGTTCTACAAAAAATACGTCCATGGAGATTTAACTTAGAAACCCCAATAGGACTTAAAACTTACGCTTCCTACAATCTTCGAAGTTGGAGCTAGCAACTTATCAAATCCGATCTTAGACTTTAAATTTGCTGAATACAATCGTGATTTTATAATAGAGCAAGAGCCCACGACGTCCAGACATTCGTTATTTTATAAAATCTGAATGTTTCTCTGTACATGTCTCTTATATAGGTAAGAACAACCAGCGATTATAGAGTTTGGGTTGTGGTTACTTGTGCAGGTAACAGGTAGTAAAAGTGTATAAAATAGTGGCTATAATTTGTTAAAGTATAAAGCTCAATTTATATATATTTTCTTCGGGATTTCTTTAGAACTCTCGGCATCCATTGCCGGACACTTATGACAGTTGCTACTCCCTGCCAGACACCCCTAAACTTTAATAAATTATATTTGTACCTACTTTCGTTATAGTAAATAAAAGCTAAGTTTTATGTAACTTGGGGACCTATAAAAAGATGTTACCTCAATAGACGGGTAGTTTTAATGGTTTTTACATCTTGCCAGACACATTGAAAGTCCGCTGTAGGTGTGAACGTGAATGCTTTGTCGGTTACGATTTTATAAAATATCCAATTTTTGATTTTTACAACCAAGTTAAATAAATATTAAAATATTATTTTTATACCATAAAAATAAAAAAAAAGTATGATTTCATGTAAAAAAAATCTTTGTTAGTGGCACCGCTTCATCAGTAAAAGTAAGTAAAATTTATCAGAGCTTCTTCAATGGTATTACTGTCTGTAAAATAACGGCCAACGATTTTACTAAATATAAATCTACCCGCATTACATGATTGCGAATACCTTTTTCAAAATGAGTGACATTTCATTCGGTATTAGAAAAACGTACGATACGTTCAAGTCAATTATACAATTGCAAAGTGACCCTTTGTCTATATCGTACTAACAGTTAGAACAGTCAAGGGGTGCGATCGACCCTCTTACAGAATTTGAAGATCCGTTGGTATTGGTAACTCTTGTGAGTCTATTAAATGTTTTAAGTGAGAATAATAGGGAGGAGAATTTACTTAGGTTCCCTTAATGTTTTGAACTGGAAATGGCAAACGTTGCTTGCCATATGGATGTGTATTTTGATTTATTTATGACATTTATAACTTCTATACACTTTTTCTTAAGCAGTTTAGTTGCCTTATGTGTGTTCTATTGCCTGTACAACGGTCTATGCTCTGAGGAATTGTTTGAAATGATGCCCACGGCTACCTTCTAGAGCGCTCACATACGGTTAGGTCCGATGGAGACTTTATTCCGCGTACGCATAGGTTGTGGAATGAACTACCTGTCTGGGTTTTCTCGAACGTCTACAGTACGGGGTTCTTTAAAAGGGGTCTTAGAAGGGGTTTTAAAGGGTCTGCAGCGCGAGTGCTGCACTTCTGGTGTCGCAAACGTACATAGGCTACGGTGACCACTTTGGGCCGTATGCTTGTCTCCCACCTCAAAGAACTATTATTTCATTAATACACACACTATTGAAATTGATCAGAGTCATATTCATAGCCCAAATGAGATTCCTTGTACTTGGGTGATCATTATAAGTGCAAAACACGTTAAGAATAAACCAATCCATTAATAGGTAACCAAGTTTAATGCTGTCATCACCAATGGATTTTACTCCTATATTCCCATTTCAATAATACTTTGGTCAAGCTTGTTTAAGAGTAAAAATAATACTTATAATCAGTAATTTCGTCGCCCTAAGACGTATAAGATTGAATATTGTATTAGTTTTGATCGGTAGGTAGCTTAGCGGACTAACGTGGTGCAAAAAAGTAAGTGGTGTAGTAAAGGACGCAGATTCAAATTGCGAATGTATGCGAATATTTTCTATATTAATTTACAATCAATTTTATATCGACTTTGGAAAGGTAGATATCGATCTTAATAATTTCATGCCTCATTTCACAATTATCTTACATACATTCATACACATTGTCACGCCTTTATCCCCAAAGGGGTAGGCAGAGGCATACTGTACGCCCATAATTCACCGTATGCATTTTTGTCCTTTAACAGGTGATGTGTCCGTTTGAAATGGACAGAGGCAGGCTGTGGCGACCTGCTGTTGAAAAATTTCAAGCCGCCCGTAACGCGTTCAACCAGACCACTTTACTGGCAACCAGGACCAACGACTTAACGTGCCTTCCAAAGCACGAAATCGCTCGTAAATGCCAATTCCACAAACTGGTTTACCATGCAAGGACCACCTATAGCGAATGTTGCTTGACGCAGTGATCATTTTTAGAACATTGAGTCAGCCGGGCACGAGCTCGCAATTGTCTTATTCCTCCTTATAACAGGAATGACATTTGATATTCATTATTACTTAATAAAAGATGCCATTAGAACGAGCTGCGTGTTTGTGAATTAATCTTTTACTAACATACACAAGGCACATTCATTAAATTTTCGTACATGCGTACATGTATCCTAGTTTACCGCACGTAAACTAGGATACATTCTATACTAAAAACTTCGACTTATCTCTCTCACGTAGAAGGTCGTTTCGTTTAAATTATGGTGGTGGTTAAACACATGCTACATTTACTCGAAAGTTCAGGTTACGCCCGAATAACTTCTCGTTTACCGGAAGGGTTCCATTTGGAGAACGCAA
The DNA here is from genome assembly GCA_948477245.1 of Thumatha senex. Classification (NCBI taxonomy): domain Eukaryota; kingdom Metazoa; phylum Arthropoda; class Insecta; order Lepidoptera; family Erebidae; genus Thumatha; species Thumatha senex. Next base: position 16,134,814 of record OX419735.1, read on the forward strand.
AAACACTTTGGGACACTACGTCAGGCACAGATGGCCTTTACTACATTTGATCTTTTACGAATTCTTTGATTTATCATTTTGCATATATCATGTTTATAAAGGCGATTTGATAATAACCATTATAATCCCTATGAACAAAGTTACTTCTTAATTTATTTTTTTGAAAAATTTCCTTCGTAACCTCTGTGCCTACTGTATATATATATATATAAAAGAAAGTCGTGTTAGTTACACTATTTGTAACTCAACAACGGCTGTAACGATTTGACTGAAAATTGGTGGGAAGGTAGCTTACTCATAGAGCCAGGAGACGGACATAGGCTACTTTTTATCCCCGAACAAGTTCCTGTGGGAAACGGGAACGGGAAAACTTCACTACGCGGGCGAAGCCTCTTACTTGTATTACTTACTAGCTGACGCCCACGTCAACTAGGAAGTAATACAATTAAGAAATTACATTTTACAGGAGAGCAAAATGTGATTTAAAAATTTCTAGTACGTGATCTAAGTGGGCTATAGCAGACATGAATACCTCCTCTTGTAGGTAAAATCAATTTCACTGAGCATGTATATCTTTGTGGTAAATATTATAGTCTGTACTATTAATATTATAAAGCTGAAGAGTTTGTTTGGTTGAACGCACTAATCTCAGGAACTACAGGTTTGATTTGCAAATTTTTTTTTGTGTTGAATAGTCCATTTATCGAGGAAGGCTAAAGGCTATATAGCATCACGTTACGACCAATAGGTGCGGAACAGCAATGATAAATGTGGCAAAATCGGGAACAAAATATTCCTTTTGAAAACTTGCGTTACGAACGCTGCGTAAACGATTAAAGTTACGCAAAAACTATGTATTACATAATTATTTCCCTTTAAAAGTTATAAAATATAGTCCGCGACAGCATATGTCTATCTTTTAAGGTTAACTTACTATAATCATTTTATTGTGAAAAAATTTGTTCTTAAAATGATAAGTGAAAAGTATGGCCGATGATTTGCGATTTACGCATGCGCGACGCCGACGTCGCAACTAGCCAATAGCGAGCAAGCCCTGCGAAGTCCTCGCCTCTTAATCAAATCAACTCAAACAAACGCGTGCTTGATTCGACTACGTACGGATGTGTCCTGCTCCTTGGTAACTATACTAATATATATATATATATAAAAGGCAAATTCACTGACTGACTCATTGATCACGAAATCTCTGAAACTACCAAAGCTATGAAGCTCAAACTTCGTATGGAGATTCTTTTTAATACGTAGGTTTTCGCTAAGAAGGGATTTTGCTAAATTCTACCCCTAGAGAAGTAAATAAGCGATAAACGGTTGTATGGAAGTTCGTCATTTTCAAAGTTAGAAATATTAATTTACGTACACCAGTTTTTAGGTTACAAACAAATGGGTACGTGTATCGCGGTTTTGCAAAATTGTACCTATAAGGGGGTAAACAAGGCTTGAAAGTTTATGTGGGAAATGCTTCATTTTCAAACATAGCAACACCAAATTTCTTATACCTGCTTTTGTATAAAAATAATAAAACACGCTTTAAGGAATTTTGATCAATTCTACCCTTGAAGGGGTAAAACAGCAGCTGTAATAACTGATTCATTGATCATGAAACCTATAAAACTAACATAGCTACGAACCCCAAACTTTGCATGGAGGTTCTTTTTAACACATAGGTCTCCCCTTAGAATGGATTTTTGGAAATTCTACCTCTAATGAAGTAAATAAACGATAAACGGTTGTATGGAAGTTCGTCATTTTTAAAGTTAACTAACTAACTAACTATCTAACTAACTATCTTCACGCTGTATCCCTGACGGGGCAGTCAGAGAGGACAGATCGCCAGGCTTCGCGATCCATGCATACTTCTTTCGCTTCTTCGAGATTCATCAATCGCTTCATACATGCACGTCTGTGTATCCGAGTACTTTTGACCTTTCCGTTTTTGAGCAATCTGCTCACGTGGTCTTCATATGTAAGTCTCGGCCTACCATGACTCCTTCTACCCTCTACTTTCGCACAATATATATTCTTCGTCAATCGTTCCTCACTCATTCGTTGGACGTGTCCAAACCAACGGAGCACGCCTTTTTCCAGCTTAACGCTGACACTTTCATTCAAACCTGCCATATTGCGTATCACTTCCTTACGTATTCGGTCGGCCAAAGTTACGCCGCACAATTTTCGAAGTGATCGTATCTCCACAGCATTCAATTTACTTTCTTGCATCTGCTGACATACCCAGGTTTCACTACCGTAAAGCAAAGTTGGCACTAGCACTGCGTTTTGAATCGCCATTCGTGATTCTTTTACGATGCTTTGTCGCTTTAATAATTGGGACAAAGCACCGTTAACTTTGTTTCCGGCAGCTACTCGCCGTTCTACATCCAAATCACATCTTCCATCCGCGCTAAACATACTTCCTAAATTCACAATTTCATTCACTTGCTCTAGACGTTCCTGGTTTACCCTAATCTCGCATTTAGTTCTTACGTCACCTCTTTCAAATACTAGAACCTTAGTTTTACTTGCATTCAAGCGGAGTCCCTTACTTTCACACTCCTCTTTCATATTAGTGACTAATGCCTGAAGGTCGGCTTCTGATGAGGCCATGAGCATCGCATCATCAGCGTACAGCAGACAGTTTACTGTAAAGTCACCCAAATTCACACCCATATCAGAATCTTTTAACTTCTGCAGGCAACTGTCCAGATACACTATGAACAGCCAGGCGGAAATGACACAGCCCTGTTTGACGCCTGTACAGACATCAAAAAGAGGTGACACAGCCCCCCCTACTCGCACGCAAACCTTACAGTCATCCTATAAAGCGACTGTATTACCTGCAGTAGCGAGCCGTCCACACCATATCCCGGCAGCAACTCCCACAGAGTTTCTCTCACAACGTTATCAAGTGGTTTCTCCAGATCCACAAAAGTGCAGAAAACCTTCTGGCTAATAGCCAGAAACTTGGCTAATAGCTAGAAGCCACAAACTCCGCGATCATGCGGAGAGAAAACGCTTGATCCATGCAACTTCTTCCACGTCGGAATCCGCATTGAGCCTCCCATAAGTACCTTTCAGACTTTTCTTGCATTCTTGCCGTTATAACCTTTGCATACACCTTACTAGCTAAGCTGACCAAGCTGGTCGCCTTGTAGCTGAAGCAGTTTACGCGCGAGCCTTTCCCTTTGTAAATAGGTACTACAACTGCTACTCGCCAGTCATCTGGGACCTCACCCGTCCGCCAGCAGAAGTTGCATAACAGACATAGTGTGTCCCAGACGCGCGACCCACCGTACTTGATCATCTCAGCAGTAACTCTGTCTTTTCCCGCAGCCTTACCACATTTCATACTTCTTATCCCTCGTTCATTTTCTTTCATACTAATGACTTCAATGACATCGGGACTGGAGCATCGAAGTGAGCTTCACTTCCCGAGTAGGCATCTCTGTCTTTTCTAGCATACATCTTTCCATAATATTCACTGCATCTCTGCAGGACGTCAGTTTGGTCTATTAGGACGTCATTGTTAACACTAAGCACTTTATTCATACTGCAGATTGCCGAACAACTCCGGGTCTTGCCTACCTCTTTCCAGAAGAGCTTGGCATTATCCTGGAAATTGGACGACAACCTTTCATCCGCTTTCATTCTGCACCTTTCACGAGCTTCTTCTATCAGTGCCTTCGTGTTAACTTTCTGCAACTTGTATCTCTCTTTCATATTAAAATCGTTCCGCGAGGCTAAGTAGTCTAGCCATTCTTTCTTCTTCATTCGAACTGCTTCTTTCACTTCCTCATTCCACCATGCATCACGCTTATTACTACTGCCTCTTTTCGTTTATCCTAAGCTTATAATAAGCTTTTCGGCTAACCTATCTTTATTATTTATCCCTAATGGATGCATCCTGCAGCTTCCAGCTTTTGATGCTATAAGTCGGTTCAGGTTCAGGACTTTCGGTACGATGACGCCAACCCGCGAACAGATCAACGAACCCCTAATCCTAGTTACGACTTGGTAGTGGTCTGATCCCAGCTCAGCGCCCCGATAAACCCGTGTGTCCATCACCTGTTTACGGAGCCGACTATCCATTAGGAATGGATCTATCATGCTTTTCTTTGACTTACATCTCCTCGTATACATATGAATTTGTTTGTGTTTGCACATTGTGTTCGCCACAAACAAATCCTTTTCCTTACAAAATGCCAGTATTAGCTTCCCAGCTTCGTTCACCCTTTTATCCCCATACTTTCCGAGTACCGACTCAAAACCATCGCGAGCGGTACCCACCCATCCATTTAAGTCTCCACATGCTTTAAGTCTTTCATTTCCTTCTATCACATTTAGAGCTTCTCTCATACTCGCCCAGAAGTCCTCTAGCTCACTCGCGTTCGACGAAGATACTGGCGCGTAAGCAGCTACCAGAAAAATCTTCGTCAAACCAAGTTTTACACGGATCCAGAGGATTCTAGGACCTACTAGTTTGTACTAATACATACCGGAGGCCAATCGCGAGGACAGCAAAATTCCAACCCCCCGACTGCCATGCTCGCTCTCTGGCACTTCAGACCAAAGCGCGAGCACCCCACCCGGGAGCTCCAAGACTTCGCTGCCCTTGCGCTTGGTCTCTGTCAAGCACACTACATCTAACTTTCTCTCATTCATAACATCCATCAACTCATTCATCTTATCTGCCATTCCTCCCCTAACATTCCACGCAGCTACCCTGCACCACATCCTCCACTTCCCGCCATTTTTAAAATTAGAAACATGAATTTACGTACCTACACCAGTTTTTGGTTACAAATAAATGGGCACGTGTATCAAATTCAAATTTCTTTATTTGCTATAAATGAGGTAAATAGGTACATTGTGGTATTGTTATGACCAAAAAATATTATAAGTGCGTGCTCAATTAGCCATTATAATAATAGCATGCAAATTTTACTTATTTACTATTAGATAATTAATTTCACATAATATTTAAGACAAGTGTCAAAATTACATTATAGAAATAAAGTTACATAATATATCATTATCAAACACAAAATTACATCATGTCAAAAAATTATTGCACTAGTTCGCAATTGTTTAAAAATTCTGTTATGGAGTAGAAACATTTTTCCACAAGCCATTTATTAAGCCGCGATACAAACCTATTCATCGGTAGTTCTTTAAGTTCTGTTGGAATTTATCCATTTTGTTCAATTTGGATTTTATCGCGGTTTTAGCAGAAGTTCACCTATAAGGAGGAGAAACAGGGTTGTATTGACTGGTTCATTAATCACGAAATCCATGGAGCTAACGGAGCTATGAAGTCCAAACTTCACATTGGGGTTACTTTTAACACGTAGGTTAAAAGTAATAAGGACGTAAATAAGGGATAAACGGTTGTACTGAAGATTGTCATTTTCAAAGTTGCGCGGGTCAGCTAGTAATAATATAAAGTTAACTCACTAATATGTGTTGGATAGCGCATTTATCGTGGAAGTCTATAGGCTATATCATCACGATACTACCCTGCAGAGCAAGGCAGTAATCAACAAATCGGGCAAATATTCATACATTATTGTAAAAGTAGATAGGTAATAAACGACGGGATTAAATGGGAGCGACGGGGATAAAGGCGTGACTGATAAAAGGCTATCTCATCACGCCACTACCCTGAGGAGCGGAGCAGTAATCAACAAATCGGACAAATATTCATACATTATTATAAAAGTAATGAACTATCATCAGTCCGAGACTACCAGGACTTTAATTGGTCGTGCTAATTAGTTTCTAGCATATAAGACCTTTTAGCCTTTTTGTTACCACCTCACTAAAAAGACAACGGGTTCAAAATTTCTTCCAAATTTAACATCTAAAATAGACACATTTTACTAAATTTATTCGACCCTTTAGACCCACCCCTTCGGAAGGCACGTTAAGCCGTTGGTCCCGGTTGCCAATAAAACGGCAGTCATCAAGCCAAGTTGAAAGCCTTATGGGTGGCTTAAAAATTTCAACAGCAGGTAGCAACAACCTGCATCTGTCTATTTCAACACGGCAATGGGCACACCACCTATTACGTGGGACAGGAATACACATGGTGAAAAGTGGGCATATAATATATATGCCTCTGCCACCCCTTCGGGGATAAGGTGTGATGGATATTTATTTATTAATTTATTTACAAAAAACTAAACTATCTTCACGCTGTATCCCTGACGGCGACGCTTTGCGGTCCATGCATACTTCTTTCGCTTCTTCAAGATTCATCAATAGCTTCTGTCGCATCAACACGCATGTCTGAGTGCTTTTGACTTTTCCGTTTTTAAGCAATTATCGATTATCATTTTAGGGTGAGCCCATTGCCGTGTTGAAATAGACAGACGCAGGTTGTGGCTACCCGCTGTTGAAATTTTTAAGCCGCCCATAAGGCCTTCAACCAGGCTTAACGACTGCCATTTTACTGGCAACCGGGACCAACGGCTTAACGTGCCTTCCGAAGCACGGAAACGCTCGCAAATGTAAATGCCACAAAGTGGTCACCCATCCGAGTACCAGCCATAGTGAAAGTTGCGTAACTCAGTGATCGTTAACAGAACACTGAAACCGCGGAGCCACGAGGGCTCAGTTTTTTTATTATTATCGATTATTAATATTTCAAGAGTTAAACATTTATGTTTCTTTATCATATATCTTTTTATATACTACTGATGTGGCAGACAAACATCTGATCAAAGTTCTATCCATAATCTATAGAACATCAGTCGTGTCATCGTGTTACACATGTGCTGCTGGCCCTATTATGATATTTAAACAGACTGTGGTTCAGTAAACTGCAGGTAGCCACTATGTGGTTCAACGCGTTAACAGCGACGTTGACATACCAGATTTGTTTGTAAAATATGATGTTTCAACTAAAATCCTTATTACTAACAACTTGACAATCAATGACAATTTGAGTGGATTTTAGGCGGCAAAATGGATAACACCATACGCTTGATTATTTTCTAAAACTGGTGCATTTATCTTGTTTTATGTGCGAGAGTGGTGGTTTCTTGAACATAAAAGTTGTATTAACGTGCTATAATGAAAGACAGGGATAAATATGCAGCAAAATGCGATTTTCCATCTTGCCGCGTAAAATCCACTAAGAACTTCAGTATAACAACCACTACTATACTAGGGTGAGACTGACCTTGACTTAAGACTAGACTTCACTAAGATGCGGAGAACGGGGACATTTTAGATACCAAGAAGATTGAAGACTAATTAAATAATTAAGATTTGGTTAAAAGGTCTTAGCAACCAGGCCATAAAATATTACAAAAAAAAAACAAATGATGACATAATATGACATATCAATCGAAAATAAAAAGAAATAGTTTTGTGTTTGTGATTATTCGAGACCTGAGAATTTTGTAATTAAAACAAAGGCAAATCTCTTAAAATCATCTAAAACTCGAATCTTTAGTATCAACTGAAACATTTCCGTCATTAACTCCATAGCTGGCTGCTATCACTAACTGTAAGTATTTATGGACTTAAATTAATTATCTTTCAAGTAGCCAAAAAATTAGCAGAAAAATCATTTAAAATACTGTCCTATAAAATCTGCAAGTACATGTTTGCTTTAATTAGCAGGATCGTGTTAGAGTATAATTTTATTATTTTTGTTTTAGATGCCTGAAGAAAGTGTCGCTTGTGACGGATGCCTTAACTTCGAACTGGATAAGGCAAGAAACTAATAGTGGTTAAGTGTCTAGATTGAGCCATCGCTTATACTTTTATGTGGATGCTTAACTTCACATACAGAATAATGACCTACAGAAATAATGCTGAAATGAAACAGTCAATCATCGGTGATTTTAGAAGCAGAGGTAAACCACAACAGGTTTGTTAGTGTTTACATTTCAGAGATAATCCTGTGACGGCCTCTACCGCCCCCTTTATATAATAAATAAAAGTAACTAGTGGAGCACATAAATGGCTTATAATTTTTTGTTGTTACGAAAAACTTCGTTGGGTTTGCATACAAGTGCGGTTCGGGCCATAAATCGTTATATTTTTTGTACTTATTTTAACTTTGGGTCAGACGAATGCTAAGAGGTATTCATTTAAAAATACGCACATAAATAGTAAAATCGGGTGACAGTTCATAAGTGCTTTGGGTACAATGATCTAGTTAAAATTGGCCGCATAAGTGGGAACTAAACCATTTAAACAGTTTTTCTGCTAAACTTTTGTGTTGATATCTGAGATTTTGTCTTGTGACCACTTGACACATGTTTGTGTTAAAATAATATTCTCTGAAGGACGCGCGCATTTTGTAAACAAAAAAGGGATACCTTTTTTGTTCTGTTCAAAACTGAGGACAAAGGGCCAAAATACCATGAGTTCAAATCATGAAAAGTTTTATTCAGTTGCAAACCGGGCGCGTATCGAGGCACATTTGCCTAACTAAGAGTAAGACCTCCGAAAAAGGTCTAGTGTTTGTGTGACTAGCTGCTTATAAGTTAAGTATTACTTAATGAGACTGCCTTTTGTTTATAATTCTTCCTATTAAGTATTATTTTTTGAGATTTGCCTTTTGTTTATAATTCTTCCTATTAAGTATTACTTAATGAGACTGCCTTTTGTTTATAATTCTTCCTATTAAGTATTATTTTTTGAGATTTGCCTTTTGTTTATAATTCTTCCTATTAAGTATGATTACGTATTGAGATTGCCGTTTGCTTATAATTCTCCCTATTAAGTATAATTACTTATTGAGACTGCCGTTTGTTTTTACTGAGATTGGTTTTGTTTCAAATTATTCCTAATAAAATATATTTTGTTACTTGTTGAAATCATCTAATGTGCTTTGATATTCTTTTATTCAAATTAAATTAATTATTTCAAGGTAGATGGATTATTATTCGAATGCTTTTAAGATTAACTAATAGATTTGTTTTTGATTTATTAAAATATATCTAGATAATTCAGTGTGCAGATAAAGTTAATAAGCTGAGATTATTTAGTGTTTGATTATGAATTTTCTCATGGATGTAAGTTAAATACTAAAATTAATTAATTAAATACGAAGATATCGTTGATTGAGCATCATTATGAGGCTCAACGGGTCAGATATAAACCGATTATATTATAATAAAATATATGTATCATATGTACTGAAATGTATGAAATTTGTTTATGTGCATGTGTGTGATTTTTAGATAAGAGGTTGTGCATGTAGAATTTATTTTTAGATATCTATTTGCATATTATATATATTTGTAATCTTTTGGACTTCAGATTTTATATAATTTAAAACATTGATTAAATAATTTACAACATCGTAAAAAGTGTTAGTAAATGAGGAATAATTAAATTTAGCTTAACGACAGAACGATTAGCTGATTTAATTAGATAACTTCAATATACTTTATCCGGTTTGGTTTTGGTCTAAACATTATAAGAACAAGTATTATTGACGATGCGACGTGCTGGCGATTACAAATGACTACTGAATTAATGTAGCGTACTACATACGTTACAAAATTGTTCCTTTTGACTGAATTAAATGCTGAGTACATTTAATCAGTGTTGAATCATACTAGATTTCGGCTAACTTCGAGAAAATATAGATAGTCCAGCGTATATCACCATCAGACACTACTATTTGAGTCGACGTGCACAGCTATTCAACGACTACAAACCTATATAATTCGAATACACACTAATATTAATGAGACATGGCGTTTGACGCTACGATACTCACACAAACAGGACGATTTATGAGGCTGTAAATAAGTTCTCGGGGGATATCTAAGATTGAACCCGCAACGTGGGAAGTTCCTAGTTGTGATGTTATCTGGCTTAGTCATGACTAACTTGATGAATATGACCCAGAGTTCCAGCTTACAGATGTGCCTAGACTGCAAATGTATTGTTTAGTAAGCTTAATTTATTTAAGCTACTATAATGCGCTAGTCTTTTATATGACCTTTCATACATCCAACTATCCAACTATGACCTTTCATATTTAATATGAGGTTTCACGCTAGTACGTGTTAGTGCTAGACTTCAGTTAAAGACTGAATTAAGTGCTGAATGTATTTAATCAGTGTCAATTCTACTAGATATTAGTCACACTTCGAGGCGATATATATATGGCAGAGCGTATTTACAACTTTACTCGAAATTATTTCATTGGCTGTGAAGTAATGCGAGTCCATTTAATTTTTCTCTAGCCATGGTGTTCGACGCTAATGGTACTCACACGACAGGACGACTTATGGGGTTAAACAAATACCTCCGGGGAAAGTCTAGCACAGTTTGGCCGATCTGTAGTGATGACGAAAATCCTCGCACCGAGGGGAGTTCCTTGCTGTGATGTTATCTGGCTTAGTCATGATTAACTTGATTAAAATTACTTTGAACTCCAATTACACACATGCTTTGAATTCAAATACGACACTTTGGAAGCTATGTTTATTAAGCTATTTTAGTACGCTCAGCCAATATGACCTATCCTTCCATATCAAACTACTAGACTCCAGACAGGGATTGATACCCTAGATTGCTCATCAGCACATGTTAGTGCTATGCTTCAAAAACAGTATTTAATGTTGAGTACATTTATTCTGGTCACTTCGTCCTGCTGTCAAGAGGACTACAAATTTTCACATCAAACAACTCACTCACTCATTCTGCGATTTCTACTTGAAATATTCTTTTGGACCAAAATCTGTCGGAATAGACTTATATTGTGTTATCAATTACGGGACGCACATTGGGGTATTGTAGTATGGACAAAGGCTAGTCTCATAGGTCAATTAAAATTTACAGGACCCAGAATCGAGCCCGAATCACCTACAAGTAGAAATTAGTTCGAGCCAGTTATATCAGGTCAGAATGCATGAGACTTTATTTGCAGTAAACAAACTATTCTTTATTTTAAGATAACAATTCACCATTCATCTTTTGTATGTTTCGATCATTGTGTTTTTCAGAGATTTTATAAAATATTATCAAACAATTACCTTTTTTTATAAATTTAACCACTAGACGATTACGGATCACAAGGCCATATATTACGTAACATGTTCAATAGCATCACTTAGGTATTCCTTTCTTTAGCTAGAATTATAACCCACTTGCAGTACAGGCTTTTTCCACGTAAAAGGGGGGGGGGGGGAGGCGTTACAATCCTTTTACTGTAAATGCAAAAAATGCACTGTTTTTCAAAGTAGATTATAATAGACTATAATATGTAAATATTTAAGTAATAAAATCTAATGTGAACCCTCTCTTTTGTAATGCAATACCTCTAGGAAAAATAAAGTAACTATTTCGGCTTATTATTTTATAATTATTTATTTCAGATAAATACATCTCATCATTTGTGCACACTTGTTGTCTGTGGACAAAAACAGAAGTGGAATAATGTGTTCGACAGGATCAGGCAAGATCTCAACTAGAGATTTATGTGCAGTAGGAGCAGCAGTCATTGGGAAGCAATGGCAATTTGCCTGCAGTTAATTCTACTACGGAAGTAGCTTCACTATGCAAAATGCAATAGTTGTCTTAAGAGCATCAACTTCAGACAACTATTGCATATTGATCAGACAAAGACTATTTAGCACCACCAGCAGATTGAGTAAATAAAGATATAGGTAGCTAGGTAAAACAGAAGTTTAAACATTATAGATCCTAGTTTAATTGTACCTATGACAGAGCTGAATGTCAGGCTGCTAGATGAACAGAAGGCTAGGCTGTTAAATGAACGGCGGCTCAAGTACTTAGCTGCGACTGCGACATATAACCTCAAAAAATTCTAACTGCAATATTTTTCTTAGACGTCTTTGGCTAACAGTGTAATATTAAGGATTGCTCAACAATAAATTCTCAATCGTTTGATATATGTTGCAGATCTAAACGCTTCAATTCTTCTCAACTAATTTAATGTATGGAAACCTGCCATTACCCTTTAAAGTCACACTAAAATTAGACGTTTTGAGAGTTACATTGGATTAGAGATTAAAAAAAAAACTTTCTTTCATTTTAGTCACCGTTTGAAACGTGAAATCGTGTACAACGTTGTAACGTGAAACATTTACACAGACAGTTCAATCACTAAGTTAATCATCATGTATTTACATGCCAAGAAACATTTTGTTGAATTTTATCACATAAAATTAATTTTAGCGATGTCAGATAAAAATTTAGTACTGTTTATGATATCACTAAGTTAAGTTCGACTTAATAACAGAATAGAATTTGGCAATCTTTTAATAAAAATAAGAAAATATTAGAGAAAAAATAGTTTAGTGGTCTCGACATCAGAATTAGCACCACTATTTTACTAAAAAAATTAAGAAAGATGAAACAAAAACGGCTTGCACGTTGCGTTTCAGTTGTTTTAAAAAAAAGTAAAAGACTCGACTTATATTATTTTTCAGATGAGGCACAGAACTATATGCGACTTTATGATTATTAGAAAGATTATACTGAAGTTCTTAGTGGATTTTACGCGGCAAGATGGAAAATCGCATTTTGCTGCATATTTATCCCTGTCTTTCATTTTTTTTTTTTATTAGTTTATTTAAGGTCGCTTTTTAACATCTAAGGTCATTAACGACCACAGTATTAACAATAATAAAAACTTAAATTAACTTATACACATTGATCATTTTCACGAAATCTAATGTTCGCTTACATCCATCATTATTTAAGCAATCATTTAAATTATTTGGTAGGTTACAAATTATTTTTTCGTTATTGTATGCTAAACATTCTTCTAAAAGGTGTACAACAGTTAAATTTTGCCCACATTTACATGTATTTATGTTATTTTTTGTTATTAAGTGGATATGTGTAACATTAGTGTGTCCAATTCGGAGTCATATATAACCGACTTGATCTTTCCGACAGTCAAAAATAGTGGGGGTTTTGTCAAATACAGATTTTCTAACTTTAAGTAATTTACTAGTATTGTCTTCCTTCCAAATAGTATTCCATAGATTTTTTATTTTATGTTTAAGAATATTTTTAAAATCTGTAAAAGTAATTTTGATTGTATCATCTATATTATCATGGCGTGTGGCACGTTTGGCTTCTTCATCAGCCTTGACATTTCCAATTATTCCGTGATGGCTTGGTATCCAAATTAATTCAAAAGAATAGTATTTCTTTTTAAGATTAATCATGACTTGCTTAATTTCTTTTACAAGAGGATGAGTATTTCTACTATTTTGCAACGCTGTTAGGCATGATTTTGCGTCAGTGTAGATAACATATTTGTCTGAAATAGGTTTATGTTGTATTAATTCTAAAGTTTTAAGTATAGCTACTGCTTCACAACTGAAAATTGATAGGGAATCAAATAGTCTATTTCCATAACAATTTTCACTAGATACTATGGCACAGCCAGCTCGTTTATTAATTACAGATCCATCAGTATAAAAGACTTTGCAATCTTTTCGTAGATAGTTAATTTCATTGAATTCATTTTTAAAGATATGTTGTGGAGTATCCTGCTTTTTATTGACCGCTAACTCGAGATTTATGGGGAAGACAAGGTTTACCCAAGGGCCTTCAGAAATGTTATTTTTTGTGAAGAAGGGTGGAAAAGTATAATTTATTTCTTTTATATACTCTGCTACTCTGATTCTTAAAGGTCTTGGTAGCTTTGGTCGGGACAAATATTGTTCGTCTATAACTGTAGATTTAGTATAGTATTTATAAATTGGACTGTCTGGCTGAGACAATTTATTTGCTGCATATAGTAGTGAGAGTTCTTTCCTTCTTATTTGCAGAGGCATTTCACCAGATTCAGCCAATATGCTCTTAATTGGGCTGGTTTTAAAAGCTCCAATACATAGTCGAATTGCAGTGTTGTGCACACTTTCTAGCGATTGTGAGGTTCTTTTATTAGCTGAATCATATATAACCGAACCGTAATCTATTTTTTGTCTTATAAGAGCGTGATAAGTATTTAATAGACACTTCCTGTCAGTTCCCCATGTTAGTCCTGATAAACACTTTAATATATTTAGCCTCTTATAACATTCTGATTTAAGTTGATTTACATGTGTAGTCCAGGTGAGCTTTTTATCAAATGTTAAACCTAGAACCTTTAATTTATTTACTTCTTTAATATTAGTATTATTAAGTTTTAGTGCAATGTGCCTATTTTTCTTTTTTTTATTTGTAAATATAATAAATTCCGTTTTAGTTTTTGAAAATCTGAAACCAGTTTTATGGGACCATTTTTGAAGATCATATTGCGTATTTTGGATTAGATTTACAGTAGGTTCTAATGTTCTCCCCGTACAGGTTATTGTTAAATCGTCTGCAAATAAAAAGCCTTTAACTGGTTTTTCTATATATTTCAGTACATCATTAATAGTTAACAAGAACAAGACAACGCTAAGTACTGATCCTTGAGGAAGACCGTTCTCGATAGGGGTAGACTCCGATAAAACATCATAGATTCTGACTTTGATTGATCTATCCGATAGGAAGTTTTTGACAAAAGCTAACATATTACCCTTAATATTATGATCTTGCAAGAGTATTAAAACTCTGTGTTTCCACACCATTTCATAAGCCTTTTCAATATCAAGACCTACAGCGATTAGAAAGTTATTATTAGCAAAACCCTCAAGTATTTCACTTTCCAAATTCATTAAATGATCGGTAGTTGATCTGAACTGCCTGAAACCATATTGAAAAGGTGAAATAAATTTATTCTGCTCCGAATACCATCTGATTCTTTTACTGACTATTTTTTCTAGTATTTTACATAGGTTACATGTTAGTGATATTGGTCTATAGCTAGTAGTTGTGCATGTTATTTTACCCGGTTTCAGTATAGGGATCACGAGGGCTTCTTTCCAACTATCTGGGAATACTTGTTTTTGCCATATATAATTATATAAGTTTAGCAAATACTCAAGTCCTTTTATTGGCAGATGACTAATGATAACATTTGAGATATTATCAGGCCCTGGGCTAGTATTTCTTACTTGAGATAATATCAGTATTAGTTCGTGCATAGTTAAGTCATTATTAATTGAATTTGAGTTGTTTTCTACCTCCAAACTGTCTGTAACCTCTTGTTGAATTCGGTATGAATTAAAATGTTTGTCATAATTATTTGAACTAGAGTTTTTTGCAAAGGTTTGCGCTAGTAGATTACTTGTTTCAACTGGGCAATCTGTCAGTATTCCGTCAGATTTTTCTAAAACAATTTTACCTAACCCAACATTCTTATGATTAATTTTATGTATTTTTTTCCACATTTCTCCTACCGGGATGTTGGTGTTTATGGACGTAACCCAACTTTGCCAATGTTTCTTTCTACTTTCTTTAAGAGTTCTCCTAGATAAGGCTCTTTTCTTCTAATATTCAATTTTTGAACTATCATCTCTAAATTTTTTGTACTTTTTTAATGCTTTTTTTGTTTCATTAATTGCAATTTTACACTCTTCATTCCACCAGGGTAGATAATTTTTTTTTGGTATTGCAGTTGTTTTTGGTATTGATTTCTCAGCTGCATCCAGAATTACTTCAGTAAATTTTGAGACGATATCATTAATAGATCTACTAGAATTTATTTCTATTAAATTTGTCATATTATTATCAAATTGTTCTCGAAACACTAACCAATCCGCCTTGTCAAATTTCCATTTTGGGGGTAGTCTTATACTATCAGGAGTATTTTGTGACCTTTCAGATTTTATCCAAATCGGAAAATGTACACTGTCATATAGATCTTCTAGAGCATTCCATTCAAAATATGAGATCATGTTTTGCGAAGCTAAAGTTAAATCTATATTGCTAGTACGACCGGTGTAGCTACTAAAATGTGTAGGTTGACCGGTATTTAATAATAACATGTTATCATGGTTGTCTATCCATTCTGCTACTATTTTACCTCTGACGTCACAAGTTTCTGAACCCCAGTAGAAATGGTGGCTGTTGAAATCACCTAATATAATAAAAGGTGTCGGGAGTTGACTAATAATATCATTTAAGTCATCTATATTTAATGGAGTACTATTTGGAAGGTAAACATTGCATATCGTTATTGAATAAGGAAATCTAATTTTTATAGAAACAACTTCTAAATTAGTGTTAATAAGTAATTGCTCCGGCAGGGTGAATGGTTTGATAAATATTGTTACTCCACCACTAGCTATGATACTATTTTGTCTATTTTTGAAAAAACATTCATAGCCTCTTATTTGTGCACAGTGATCATTTGTAAAATTTGTCTCTTGTAAAGAAATACAGTGTGGATCTAACTTATGAATTAGGAGTTTAATATTTTCCAATCGTTTATAAAAACCATTGACATTCCATTGCAAGATGTCCATATTAGAATTACTAAAGAGTGATTAACAAACGTAATTTAACGAATTTAAGTTTTTTGATGATTAAGAATATGTAATCTTTTTGATAAACGAGAACATCTGTTTTTTAAACTCCTATTCATCTTGCAATGCAATGTATTACACATTTTAATCAAATCCTTAATATTTTCAGTGTATGTATAAACTATTTCTTTTATATCTTGTTTTCCTTTTGTGTTGTCCAATAAACTAATAAATTGGTCCAAATTTATAGGAAATGTCGTTTCTTTGCTCAAGTCTGGAATAATATCTTTAATATCTTTCCATACTTCACTTTCTGATCTGAGGTCATTTGTCTTTAACTTCTTCTTGGTCTTTATATTATCTTCTACCTCGTCTAAGGAGATACTACTACCAGTTTCATCCGAATCTTCCAAGATATTTAGGTCTTCTATCTTTGAATAGGTTGGTCTTACTATTTCAATTTTTGAAGATTCACTGACAGATGGCGAGTGAATACGTTTTTTACCTTTATCACCTGTTTGAGATATTTGAGAAAACTCTTTTATAGATGTTGACGGTTGAATAAATTTGGTGACAGTGTCATAATTTTTATGGAATGCGTTTTGTATTTCAGTTTCCAATTTATTTTCATCTAGTTCTTGTGAGTGTGATATTGCTGGTTGATTTCGAGGGCAATTTTTTGCGACATGACCCATCATGTTACATATAAAGCATTTAAGGGATCCCGAAGACAAGTAAATCCAGTAGTTTGTATCTTCAAATGTTATTTGGAAAGATTCTGGCAGACGTTTTTCGTCTTCAGGGGTAACATATAATTGTCGCCTAAAGCTAAGTATATGGGAGAATCCAGGTTCTGTAGCTCCAATTTTCATAAATGTTATTGGTGACATTATCTTAATATTTAGTTCTTGGAATTTTTCTTCTATAACATAGTTTGGTATCACTGGACAAACATTTGACAAAACTATTCGTTTATTTCTTGTAATAAGAGGTTTAATTTCCAGAAACTTATTCTGAATTGTAATTTTTTTATTTTCTATTAAGTCGTCCGCTGTTTTTTTGGTATCCAAATATATACAAATACGGGCGTTAGATATGCGTGATACGAAACGTATAGACGCTGGTAATACAATAGTGGATAAGGCGAGAAGGTATTCCCTTATTGTTATTCCTTCTAATGAGTCCAGAACTATTGCTTGGTCCTTTTTTGGGAAACATGTTGACGACGTGATGTTTGCATAACTGGTATAGGTGTTTTCTTGTTGTGACACTAGATTTTGTGACATTGGAGAATTTTGGGACGGTGGGAGACTATTCATTTTATTTGTAAGGGACTCCTATTTCTAGGAGTACCCTTATACGTATTTTTTAACGTGATATTATTTAATTCACTGCGAGACAAAAACAAACGCGATGACCGGTCGAGCGGAGTGGACTGAGTCACGCGCGTCCGCTGTGGTTACTCGCGCCGAACTGCCTGTCTTTCATTATAGCACGTTAATACAACTTTTATGTTCAAGAAAATCTACGCGGTAGGACCCAAAGATGATTTCCTTTGGTTTCCTTTAGTTTCCTTCCTAAACTATTTGATTTGTTGACCAAAGCGTGAAAAGCGTCTCTCAGAGCATTTTTTGACTTTTAGTCTCAAAAGTAAGTTCGCCATTTCCTTATCATCAGCCGATCAATTTAAGAAATATTTTAATATTTTTCGACAGAGCAATAACATGTTAAATGGGCTGTACCAGCTAGGCTAAATATCAGTTACTACGTATACCTAGATACAGTATTATTTTGGAAGTATTATTTTGCCCGAAACCGAATATTTACAAAACCGATATTCTAAATTCCTTTTTCACTAGAAAGCTTTTGTTTCATGATATAAGTAAATTCATAACATCACAACACACTCAGGTAAAGAGCACAAATTTCAAGTAGGTAAATTATTGTTGGACATTTTTTGTAACATGCCTTACTGGTGTCATACACACTGTTGTAATTTTCACATCTAAAATAATAATAAAATTGTCTAAAATAATGTCAAAATAGTCACCATCGGTACCTATCGACGAAAATTTCGGTATCAATAACCAACGATAGATATAAATAATTTTAACTGCCTCGGTGGCGCAGTGGTAGTGCATGCGACCGCCGCGCCGCGACCAAGGTCCCGGGTTCGATTCCCAGGTCGGAACAAATATTTGTGTGATCCACAAATGTTTGTTTCGGAGTTTGGGTGTTTCCTATGTAAAATATGTATGTATTTAGAAATAATATAAGTATGTATATCAGTTGTCTAGATCCCATAACACAAGCTTATATTAGCTTACTTTGGGCTAAACGGAGCTGTGTAAAAAAAAATAATAAAAATAAAAATGTCCCGCAATTTTTATTTCTTTATAAATATTTACCTACGACATTGAACTATATGTCACAAAAGTAAAAAATCAACTGTTTATCTGTGGTAGCTATCTATGTTTAACTGAAGATAGAATATTGAAACCTATATTATACCTGCTATAAGGGGATGAAGAGTAGAAGCGTGCACGTCGCCATCCCTGCCAGCTACGGCTGCAATTCTACTCCAACACGAGTGCCACCAGGGCGAACTATGCTAGGGCGTGCCCCCGAGGCGACGCGCACCAGTTCGTCCCCGCTGGTGCGAAAAGTGTGAGCCAGAGCGGCGTAGGGGACCGCCACCCTACACGCGCGGCCCGACACGGCGGGAAGTGGAGGATGGAGTGCAGGGTAGCTGCGTGGAATGTTAGGGGAGGAATGCAAGATAAGATGAATGAGTTGATGGATGTTATGAATGAGAGAAAGTTAGATGCAGTGTGCTTGACAGAGACCAAGCGCAAGGGCAGCGAAGTCTTGGAGCTCCCGGGTGGGATGCTCGCGCTTTGGTCTGGAGTACCAGAGAGCGAGCATGGCAGTCGGGGGGTTGGAATTTTGCTGTCCTCGCGATTGGCCTCCGGTATGTATGAGTACAAACTGGTAGGTCCTAGAATCCTCTGGATCCGTGTAAAACTTGGTTTGACGAAGATTTTCCTGGTAGCTGCTTACGCGCCAGTATCTTCGTCGAACGCGAGTGAGCTAGAGGACTTCTGGGAGAGTATGAGAGAAGCTCTAAATGTGATAGAAGGAAATGAAAGACTTATAGTATGTGGAGACTTGAATGGATGGGTGGGTACCGCTCGCAATGGTTTTGAGTCGGTACTCGGGAAGTATGGGGATAAAAGGGTGAACGACGCTGGCAAGCTAATACTGGCATATTGTAAGGAGAAGGATTTGTTTGTGGCGAACACAATGTTCAACCACAAACAAATTCATATGTATACGAGGAGATGTAAGTCAAAGAGAAGCATGATAGATCTATTCCTAATGGATAGTCGGCTCCGTAAACAGGTGATGGACACGAGGGTTTATCGAGGCGCTGAGCTGGGATCAGACCACTACCTAGTCATAACTAGGATTAGGGGTCTGTTCGCGGGTTGGCGTCATCGTACCGAGTGTCCTGAACCTGGGCCGACTTATAGCATCAAAAGCTGGAAGCTGCAGGATGCATCCATTAGGGATAAATATAATGAAAGGGTAGCCGAAAAGCTTGGCGACGTCAATGTAAGCAGTGAGAATGTGGAAAGTGTATGGCAGAACCTTAGGGACAGTATGATAAATGCCGCTGTGGAAGTGTGTGGAGAAACGAAAAGAGGCAGTAGTAATAAGCGTGATGCATGGTGGAATGAGGAAGTGAAAGAAGCAGTTCGAATGAAGAAGAAAGCATGGCTAGACTACTTAGCCTCGCGGAATGATTTTAATATGAAAGAGAGATACAAGCTGCAGAAAGTTAACACGAAGGCACTGATAGAAGAAGCTCGTGAAAGGTGCAGAATGAAAGCGGATGAAAGGTTGTCGTCCAATTTCCGGGATAATGCCAAGCTCTTCTGGAAAGAGGTAGGCAAGACCCGGAGTTGTTCGGCAATCTGCAGTATGAATAAAGTGCTTAGTGTTAACAATGACGTCCTAACAGACCAAAGTGACGTCCTGCAGAGATGGAGTGAATATTATGGAAAGATGTATGCAAGAAAAGACAGAGATGCCACATCGGGAAGTGGAGCTCACTTCGATGCTCCGGATCCCGATGTCATTGAAGTCATTAGTATGAAAGAAATAGAACAAGCGATAAGAAGTATGAAATGTGGTAAGGCTGCGGGAAAAGACAGAGTTACTGCTGAGATGATCAAGTACGGTGGGTCGCGTGTCTGGGACACACTTTGTCTGTTATGCAACTTGTGCTGGCGGACGGGTGAGGTCCCAGATGACTGGCGAGTAGCAGTTGTAGTACCTCTTTACAAAGGGAAAGGCTCGCGCCTAAACTGCTCCAGCTACAGGGCGATCAGCTTGGTCAGCTTAGCTAGTAAGGTGTATGCAAAGGTTATAACGGCACGAATGCAAGAAAAGTCTGAAAGGTATTTATGGGAGGCTCAATGCGGATTCCGACGTGGAAGAGGTTGCATGGATCAAGTGTTTTCTCTCCGCATGATCGCGGAAAAGTTTCTGGCTCTTAGCCAGAAGGTTTTCTGCGCTTTTGTGGATCTAGAGAAAGCATTTGATAACGTTGTGAGAGAAACGCTGTGGGACTTGCTGCCAGGATATGGTGTGGACGGCTCGCTACTGCGGGCAATACAGTCGCTTTATAGGGACTGTAAGGCTTGCGTGCGAGTAGGGGGGGATGTGTCACCTCTTTTTGATGTCTGTACAGGCGTCAAACAGGGATGTGTCATGTCCGCCTGGCTGTTCATAGTGTATCTAGACAGTTGCCTGCAGAAGTTGAAAGATTTTAATATGGGTGTGAATTTGGGTGACTTTACAGTAAACTGTCTGCTGTACGCTGATGATGCGGTGCTCATGGCCTCATCAGAAGCCGACCTACAGGCATTAGTCACTAATATGAAAGAGGGGTGTGAAAGTAAGGGTCTCCGCATGAATGCAAGTAAAACTAAGGTTCTAGTATTTGAAAGAGGTGACGTAAGAACTAAATGCGAGATTAGGGTAAACCAGGAACGTCTAGAGCAAGTGAATGAAATTGTGTATTTAGGAAGTATGTTTAGCGCGGATGGAAGATGTGATTCGGATGTAGAACGGCGAGTAGCTGCCGGAAACAAAGTTAACGGTGCTTTGTCCCAGTTAGTAAAGCGACAAAGCATCGTAAAAGAAGCACGAATGGCGATTCATAACGCAGTGCTAGTGCCAACTTTGCTTTACGGTAGTGAAACCTGGGTATGTCAGCAGATGCATGAAAGTAAATTGAATGCTGTGGAGATGCGATCACTTCGAAAATTGTGCGGCGTTACCTTGGCCGACCGAATACGTAACGAAGTGATACGCAATATGGCAGGTTTGAATGAAAGTGTCAGCGTTAAGCTGGAAAAGGGCGTGCTCCGTTGGTTTGGACACGTCCAACGAATGAGTGAGGAACGATTGACGAAGAATATATATTGTTCAAAAGTAGAGGGTAGAAGGAGTCAGGGAAGGCCGAGACTTACATATGAAGACCACGTGAGCAGATTGCTCAAAAACGGAAAGGTCAAAAGTACTCGGATACCCAGACGTGCGTGTATGAAGCGATTGATGAATCTCGAAGAAGCGAAAGAAGTATGCATGGATCGCGAAGCCTGGCGATCTGTCCTCTCTGACTACCCCGTCAGGGATACAGCGTGAAGATAGTTAGTTAGTTAGTTAGTTAAATATAAAATCAATTTCTTTGTCATTTTATAATTCAATATACAAATAGCAGACCAAAGAGAGTTTTAACTGTTATGTTATTGTTAATTCTATATCAGTCTCCAAAAGTTCGAACAAATATTTAAATATATTTACAACTGATGAAACTTCCATTTGAGTATTCAGTTTGTCTGGTAAAATCATCCTTTTATTTTTACCGGCTAGCATTTTACTTTGATCAAGTTTTATCGATCAATGTGCAAAACGACAAAAGCACTCAGTAGATTAGTGTTCTATTTATTAAAATTACATAATAAACGTTCAGATTGGTGACGAGACACTAAGTCCATGGGGCCGTGTAGCTAATGGTCTTTTTACGGCATTAAGTAAGCATCTGACGGAAGAAATTGGCGATTATCGTGCAGGTAGCTTTCTCGCGCAAAGACTTTCCATGCTATTTAGCTTGGGAATGCTACTTGCGTCATGGGTACTTTTAACCGAGGGGACCCAGTTTATATTTTGATAAATAGGTTAGGTAGTTTTTATTTAAAATTGTTTTTTTTTGTTAGTGACTGTAATCTTTAATAATAAAATTACGTGTGAGACTCACCCATCTATCAACGCCCAGTCGATACCCTTGCACCTACTAACTTAAAATTTTGAGGATAAGCTGCTCTTATAAAGTAGACCTCCCCAAATGAAGGATTTTTCAACATTCTACCTCTAAGCGGGTAAAATGAGGGATTGACAGTCATATGAAAGTTCGTCTTTTTCAAACATGAAATTACAAACACTTATTCCTAATTACAAACAATTGGATACGTATATCGAGGTTTTGCAAAATTTTACCTATGTAGTGGTAAAATAAAGGGTCAACTTTTATTGATAAAATTACTGTGTAACTCATTCTTATAACCAACGTCCAGCGGAAGCACTGGACGTTGAAACTTGAAATTTTTAGGATGAGCTACTTTATATAGTAGGCAACCACTAAGAAAGGGTTTTTATAAATTCCAACCCTAAGGTGGTATAAGAAGTTCGTAATTATCCAAGTTGGAAACATAAAATTAAGGACACATATTTCTGATTCAAAATTCGTACCTGCATCTGATTCAAAATAAATTATATGTTTCTGGATTTCCCAAAATTCCACACTTAAGGGTGTAAAATAGGGGATCAAGTTTTTATAAATGTATTTGAATAATTAAAAGGGGCATGAGTCAAATATGTGAGGTGTTACAGTTGTGTGAAGAGTGTTACGAGCAAAGCTGGGGGGCACGGATAGTGAATTATAATTATATAAAAATCTTACCACTAATAAAAACGAAAATAAGTAGAGATTCTGCTAGTTTAACCCCAAAGCATAAAGAAGGGCTTATAATTTTACCGCTATGTGTGTGAGTATAATAATATAAGAATTATATTATATTATCTGTAGTGTGAGTAAGTTTCTGTCTATTTGTCGTGCGACTGTAGCTTGTAAGCCGTTGATTTAGCCTTGTATGCATGATATTTTAATTTGAAATAATTGCATATCTTATCAACATTGGATCAGTCTGATCTGTCTGATTATTTTTAAATTTATAATTTAATTGTAATTAGCTTATGCCCGCAACTTCACCCACGTGTTGAAGTTTTCCAGTACCTGTTTCTCCCAGAGTTATAGTAAGATATAATATGTTATCCTTACGATACATAATTTCACCATACATTATTTTTTACCTCAGAGGCAGCGTTTTTGTTGAAAGTTCCCAAACTGCTTAGTGTTCTCAAAACCTCCACCAAATATATTTTAAACCAATGTATACAAAAACTTTAATAAATATATACTAAAATCTTCCTCGAGAACAACTCTATTTATAAATGAAAACAACATTAAAATAGCTAGTGTAGTTTTAAATTTATCGCGAAAATACAGACAACAGACGTGGTGGAGGACATTGTTATATTATACGTAGTGATACATCGGTTTAATCCTTTTAGATCTTTGTGTCAATTTACATACGAATACAATTTTAGATCAGAAAATATGGATGGAATGGAGTAAGCAAAATGAACTCAATTTATGTGATACCAGCAACTTGCACAATTAAATGTGGTTATAATTGAACAAAATTTATCACAAAACATTTTGTATACGTACTAGCTACTTACAACAATGTAGTAAGGTAAATTAAGTGCCAGCTATAAATTTCCATTAGCAAAGATACTTTATAAAGAATTCCACAGTGAAAGCATTATGTGTAAAATATAAACAGAACCACGTTGCTTTTATAGTGCTATAAATAAGCATCTCATTACTCTGAATAATCATAAATTATCACTTTTATTTACATCACAACACACTCAGGTAAAGAGCACAAATTTCAAGTAGGTAAATTATTGTTGGACATTTTTTGTAACATGCCTTACTGGTGTCATACACACTGTTGTAATTTTCACATCTAAAATAATAATAAAATTGTCTAAAATAATGTCAAAATAGTCACCATCGGTACCTATCGACGAAAATTTCGGTATCAATAACCAACGATAGATATAAATAATTTTAACTGCCTCGGTGGCGCAGTGGTAGTGCATGCGACCGCCGCGCCGCGACCAAGGTCCCGGGTTCGATTCCCAGGTCGGAACAAATATTTGTGTGATCCACAAATGTTTGTTTCGGAGTTTGGGTGTTTCCTATGTAAAATATGTATGTATTTAGAAATAATATAAGTATGTATATCAGTTGTCTAGATCCCATAACACAAGCTTATATTAGCTTACTTTGGGCTAAACGGAGCTGTGTAAAAAAAAATAATAAAAATAAAAATGTCCCGCAATTTTTATTTCTTTATAAATATTTACCTACGACATTGAACTATATGTCACAAAAGTAAAAAATCAACTGTTTATCTGTGGTAGCTATCTATGTTTAACTGAAGATAGAATATTGAAACCTATATTATACCTGCTATAAGTGAGCGTGGTCCGTTTTAGACCACCTCAACGTGGTCAAATGCGTGCCTATTGTGGGTATAAAAAAGAAAGAAATCAGCAACAGATCTTGGTGAGGCCCAAACATATCCAGTTTTGTTATAATACCAAAAGTCATTTTAATATTTGCAATGTATAATACCATCTTGCCCAGAACGTAAAGATACCGTAGGTCTTTCTTATATCGCACCATAAAAGCATGGAACTCTCTGCCCTCGCACGTGTCTCCCTCCTCTTACAATCCTGGGTCCTTTAATAGAAGCGTGGAAAGGCATATATCTGGGCCGTCAAATGAGAGTCGTTATTGGAGCCCTGTGGGTTGAGAGAGTGGCTCTCAATCACGGGTCTTCGTCTTTGCTTACCATCATCATCATCATCATTTTGACGTGTCAAATATAAAACAAATTAATAATGCCTATATAAATTACCCTCCTTTAAAAATAATTAACTCATCTTAATAAATATATCCGCATATACGTAGGTAGATATAAACATACTAAGAACAAGATTACGCAATCAAGTTTATTATGCTAATATCTAGCACACGTAATTAGCAATTAATGCACCACTCTGCTACGTACTAACACAAATGCTATTAGGGAAGTACATGCTAACCCGTTTTCCTTCGCTCAATTACCTATTTGTTTAAACGTTACGTCTATTGTTCTCGAGTTATTAATTTGAACCCCGGAATTAATTTATAATTCATGGCAGTCGGTTTCAAAACTTTATCATATAAAAAAAACTAGCTTATGCTTACCAGTAACTTCACCTGCAACTGACGACATATACCTAATCTTTTATATTTCTAACACACCTTTTTCCTGAAGCCCCCTTCAGGAAAAAGGTGTGTTAGAAATATAAAAGATTAGGCAGAGTCATATTATATGCCCATTTTTCACCATGTGTATTCCTGTCCCAGATCATCGAAAGTATAAAGTTCTAAACTTTCCTGATGAAGTAATGTATATCTTTTGGCAAAAACCTTTTAATGGACGCCATTATGTTACGATGACCACTTTTTATCAGGTGTGTCGTATGTTTGTTTGCCACCTCAGTGGTATAAAATAGCCGTATGAAAATCCGTTCAATAGTCTTTACATTTATTTATTTATTTCAAACTTTAGTACAGAGCACAAGGTGGACTTAATGCCTAAGGCATTTTCTACCAGTCAACCTTAGGGCGATGCAGAGATCAGATTAGGTAGGTGCTCAGATATATAAAAATAATAAAATTTAGTAAAAAATAAAAACCGTGTGTTTTATTTAAAAGACAGACAGACGCAGTTATTTGTTATTATTATATAGGGATTTTAACAGCACAGAATCGTAAGATAGACAATTCCATTAAAATAGAAAATTTAATTCATTTGTAATACTTACTTCTTCTTCTGCAAGGGAATTTATATATCCAGATAGACAAATTGTCTTTTGTATATATATTACCTTAATACCGTCCTGTCTAATGTTTATTTTTACATGTTCATATATTTAAATATCGGGCAAAATCAGGGAGTTTTGCCTCAGTGCAGTTCTAGCAATTCTTATGAATCAAATTTTAAAGAAAAGTTTGATAATTTATTTCATACAAGTTGTTGTAAAATTTATTTACCGATAGGAACCTATTATATTTTAGAATTGTCATTTTATTAGCTTACTTCAACTTAATACAACTGCATGAGTAAGTATGTTAATAAATACGTAAATAAAAATTATTCTTTAATTACATTACAATTTAATCCAACATTGGTAATGACCCTTAACATTTCGAAATTAATTTTAAGGGCGCTACAGAAAATTATTCCAAATGCTCTTGAGGATACCCGATGTCTCATAACCATTAGTTCACTTAATAATATTACTTTTATTTTTTAAAGGTTTTTGTGGTTGATGAAATTGCAAAAGCAATAATTTATAAATGTACATTGCTCTATGAGTTAAAGCGGTCGCTGACTCAGTGCTCTGTAAACGATCACTGCGTTAAGCAACTTTTGCTATGGCTGCTCACGGATGGGGGGCTTCGGAAGGCACGTTAAGCCGTAGGTCCCAGTTGCCAGCAACATGACAGTCGTTAAGCCAAGTTGAAGGCCTTATGAGAGGCTTGATAAAATTCAACAGCAAGTGAATCACAACCTATGTCTGTCTCACCACTTATGTGAGACAGGAATACACACGGTGAAAATTGGGCGTATAATTTGCCTCTGCCACCCCTTCGGGGATAAGTGATTGATACTCGTAATATAAGCTATATGAGTCTATATTTAGAATCAATTAGAATTACTAATTTACCAAAAAAGCAATCCAAGTACTCAAGAACTGCTTGTAACTTTGGAAACCGCTCTAAGAACTATTTAAAGCTAACTTCACAAGTAGTTACGTGGTTTCATTATAAAGTAGTTACAGTACATACCGCTTAGCTGTGGTTACCCTTTGGTCTTGGATCTTCAAAACGCCATGTCTAGTAAGCGTTTACAACGTAAATTCGAAACATTCCTTAAATTTCAAATTCCTTGAATAGCCGGTTTGCTTGTGGATAACTGGATGAGTGAAGGAACGACCCTAGTGAAACTTATTCGAAGAATTTCTATTTATCGTAATGTTGAGTAAGTTAGAATGCAAGAGTAACAGCAATTATTTCTGAATATACAGCAAAAATAACAAAAAGATTTTTCAATTTATTGTCAAATATAGGCACTTATAATTCTCATGAGAAATTCATACTACTCTTCCAAATAAATTAACATTGTATACATACATATTCTAATATTGCGACTTCAAACATATCATTGGTATCTAGTAATTACTATATTTTTTTACTAAAATTAATAATTAAAAGATTATATCAAACTTTTTTGCATTGTATTAGTTTACTTTTCGCTTTTTACTGCTGTTGTTTTTTTATTTAAGGTCTGTTTTAACTTTTTAAGGTTTTTTATCGATATGTATAATTATAAACTTTGTATAAAGTAAAATTATCTTAAGTGAAATTATGTATTTTCAGTTACTAACTGACGATTTTCATGTTTTATCCCTGACGGGGTCGTCTGAGAGGTCAGATGACCAGCCACGATAATTTGTCTTTCCTGCTATAGGCTGCATGGTCAAAAATACGTTCCTCACTTATCCGGGTCACCTTTTTGAAACATGGCTGTAGTATCTTTCTCACTCAATATTGCCGACGTCAAATATCCGAATCGTTGAAATTGTACCCAAAGTTATAGCAGCACTGTCTCAAGTACTCAACAATACATCGTTAGTAGTAAAGTTTTCTTTTGTTGGTTGGGTTTGGGTTGTGAAACGCGCTTCTTATTATCACTTTTGTCGCCAACCCCACCCGTTGCTTTCTTTTAACTCATAATCTCTATACTTTTACAAGATATGAATCTAAGAAATAGCACACCACAAAATAGTTACAATTCCGAAGTAGCATATGTATTGAAAACTTGCAAACAAAAATTAACCATATGAATAAATAAACTTAGCTAAAATATTTTCTGACATATCAATAACAAAACGATAAGAATTAGATCTCGTTCAACCCAAATGGCAACAATATATTTCCTTAGATGTAACGTCGGGAAACCTACACGCTGGCGATCCAGATTTTTCGCTTTAGGCTTACTCAAAGAGAGCGGAAGCAGGATCGTTAGTGCAACCAAGGGCGACGACTAAAAGGTAGTGCTTATTGATGCAAGTGTTAACCAACGTACCAATTCCTGGCAGCCGCACAAAGCGGTCGTGTGTTGGCCTCAGCCGAGGCGAGGGCGACAGGGGCAGAGGAGACGATGA
The DNA here is from genome assembly GCA_948477245.1 of Thumatha senex. Lineage (NCBI taxonomy): Eukaryota > Metazoa > Arthropoda > Insecta > Lepidoptera > Erebidae > Thumatha > Thumatha senex. The sequence continues at coordinate 16,163,661 of OX419735.1, forward strand.
GCGTACCAGAACTCTCTAGAGTTCAAAGTCCCTCACACAGTACCTGAACGCACTCCCCTACGTATAAAAAAAATTGTATGTCCTAGTTAAACACAGTGAAGTCTTCTATTATTTTTTTGAATTTAGTTATTTATAAGAAAAAAATGTGACGTGTGGCACTCTGAGACTGCCGCAGTAAAGCTATTGCATAGCATACCTTTGTTTTTCTTTGATATTAATTAAAGTTACACTAAAAAAAACAAAAAAAAAAAACAACCTCACCCTCACCCTCGCCCTCGCCCTCGCCCTCGCCCTCGCCCTCGCCCTCGCCCTCGCCCTCGCCCTCGCCCTCGCCCTCGCCCTCGCCCTCGCCCTCGCCCTCGCCCTCGCCCTCGCCCTCGCCCTCGCCCTCGCCCTCGCCCTCGCCCTCGCCCTCGCCCTCGCCCTCGCCCTCGCCCTCGCCCTCGCCCTCGCCCTCACCCTCACCCTCACCCTCACACTCACCTTCACCCTCACCCTCACCCTCAAAGCCCGCGATAAAAACTATGCAATAGCTTAAAAAGCATTTTTAAATTCCGTAAGTCCTTAGTGCTTAATTTATTATTTCATTTGATTTTTCAAACACCTAAAGCAGACATAAGACTGCATAGGATACCGTCAAACTGTCTTCAAAATTAATAAAAAACTGTGCAGCGCGAGTGCCCGTTACGGTCGTGAAATTTTCATAAAACACCTGCTAGTAGACTATCTACCTATCTCAATTTAAAAAGCGCCTTATTTTACGAGCACCAGAAAAAGCTGCCTTATAGTTTCTGGCCATATATACGACCATCTTTACTTAAAAATTCAATATGGCTAAACGTACTTGGACTGTGGGATATATCACGTGGAAGCAATTTGAACACCTCTACGACGGGCACTAAACGTTATTTATGGTAAGCACACTGTACTCAGTGAATAGCCCAAAATGAGTTTCAAAGGATTTTGGACAGACGCAAGCTTTATTATCTTTATTGTCACGTACTTATATCACCGCATAAGGTTTTGGTGTGTGTTGTTCGATAATAATTTGTTTAAGAGTGTAGTTTATATGGATTTTGTGTAATAATACAACTAGATTACCTGTCTTTAAAAGTTTGAGGTTTATTTATTATTACAAATTCACCAATGCTTAAAACGATGATACAGTTCCACTGATCTCTGCACTACGACTCCTATTTTATGGATATAATCCTCGTCGACTATCTACAGTTAACATTGTAGAAGATGCTGAATAATATATGAGCGTACGTCCGTGCCTGTGTATGCGTGCGTGTGTGTGTGTGTGTGTGTGAGAGTATGTCATCCTATACTATGCTGACTGAAACTAAACTAATTCTTTCATGCGCTTCACCTCCAAGTAAGCTTTCTTCTATACACGTTTAAAAATAATAGAAAGTAAAATATAACATTTACGTACAGTCATGACTCGTGGATCGTAATTCAGCTGATAAATGTTAAGTAACATACAAACTACTCCCACCTGTTTTTTGTTTAAAAATTTATAAATATAATCACTTAGTTGTCAAATATTTATCAGTGCCTTTAGAAATTTCTTTCGTTTGTTTTGGTTTTCTTGGTATACAAAACAGTTCTGCTTCAGAAATAATAATGTCTAAGAAATAATAATAAAGACATAAAAAATAATAATGTTAGTTGGTTATCGAACAACGAAAATCCATAATTTTATTAGAAAATAATAATATCATATAATATGTAATTCTTCTGTACGTGTGTTTGTCATCTAACTCTTCTCAAACGGCCGGACCGATTTGGATAAAATGTTGTGTATAATAGATTGTTTGAAAATACTGGGAGCATGACCTGGCAGGTGGCGCTGCTGTCGGTATGTCACATAATTTGCTGTAGAAGACAAACATACATAATTTTATTACACCAAATGTAGATACGTTAGAAGACTTTTTGTTTTTTTTTATACTACTGAGGTGGCACACAAGCATACGCTCCACCTGATCGAATGTGGTCACCGTAGCCTATGAACCAGAGGTACTGCACTCGCGCTGCCGACCTGGCATGACCCCATACTGTAGACATTCGGGAAAATAGAGGAAAGGAGTTAATTACATAATCCAAGAGTGCGTTGTAAAAAGCCCCTATCACACCTTACCGTATGCGAGCGAGTACGAAGATCCTGTCAATATGCAAGCGAGTGAAAATGTCAAAGCTCTCATCAGATACACCAGCCCAAAGCGGACAGCAGTACTCCATGTGTGACCGCACTTTCGACTTATTTTTATTTATTTTTTTAGTGTTTGCTTCGCAATAAAGTACTGCCGCGCCCTGTTGAGCACTACGAGTTTTTTTGTACACCAGTTTGGCTAATCCTGTAAATGTCTACGGTATCGGACGTCAGTAGAGAGTTGGAAATGGAAAGAGGTGTAAATATTTAACGTGAAGCTACTTTACCGGCTATTTTTTCTCATTATCATGATTTACTTAAATGAAATATATCTCGGCTACTAACCAAACAAACAATTTAATAAGCTTGAAGGCGATACGAAGTTCTCCAGATCAGCTAGTCGATCAATAAAATGATCCTACTGCGGTCCAAAGAACTAGATCTCCCCAATTTTCACCATTACACACATGTGTGCTATAATTTTCGTAGATTCCTTGGCCTCACTCTACCACGCTGGCCATTCCTGTTGGTACAAGGTTTCATATCGAATTTTCTTTTTCTTATACCAGCAGGTACATCACAGCAGCCAGGGCTGTCTCGGGTTCACTATCTTGGTATGGCCACATTGCAACACAATACAACAATCGTTTAAAACTCTTATGTGACGGTATTAAGAGGTTCATCTTGAAAGAAAACACTGATTTACTTTTTAACCTATGAACTTTTACGCCTTTAGTAATTACTTTTTAACCAGACCGGTTTTGCCTAACGGCATTTTCAAAAGTTCAAACGTTTACGCATAAACTATTGTCGAAAATGCCATAAGACAAGGCTGGTCAGGTTTAAAAGTGATGATTGAGCTCCAGTATGTATGGTATATTTTCTAAAATTATGTAAAGCTTTTTTTATATTATTACCACCACTGGAAAATCAATGTAAGCTTTAAGTAGTATTAACTACGCGTAATTTAGAAATAATATATTAAAAAAAAATTGTAAGTAAAACTTATCTTACAATTGATTGATATTATGATAGATATTGGAAAGCTAATTTGCAATAGAATCTTCTATTCTAATTCCTCTAAAATTATGCACAATTATGATTGATGTTCATTTATTATTTTAAAATGCAATGCTAAATATTTCAGTTACAGAAACCCTGACTGGTTGCGCCGGTATGCGATTCGAAGGATGCCGCGTTATTTTTTCTATGTTGCATCGCCGATCTCAATTTGTTTTTAATTAATTAGTTGTCGACACACCCATCCCGCTTCCCTTTATTCCATTTCTCTTTCTCACCTACCTTGTCTCGCATAAGGGAAGAGCGAGACAGCTATGTTACCGCCATCTAGCGGTAGAAAACTCCACCGCAGCGCTGCCCACTCACAGGCAGCGAGGACGGACTGAAGCCGCTCTGTAAGAGTACTGCAATGGCCGCGCGCGCGTTCGCATAAACTTTTCGCAATACTTGTGTTTTCCATGGATAAATAGTGTTTTCGTGCAAGGAAACCAGGAATTCAAGTCCCCGGCAGCCTCCACCTCAGCATCTCGCAGCAGCAGCAAGGTAGCGTACCCATTTCTGTTTCCATTTCTTTTTCGACGACAACCGCGTGTAAATTTCATTTTTGTCTTTCCCCGCAAATACAGTCCACTTCGAATTTATTTATCTCGCCCGCTCAACCACTGACACTCTGTACACATTAAAATTAATTTTATCAAAGTATCTCCCGTTGGGAGAACACAAAACGACCAAGTAAAATTAATTCTTATCCTTTTGATGTATATTAATTGCATACCCAATTCCTGAAGGAACGAAATTATTAATTGTGAATTACATTTTGACTGCCGTGAAACAGATTTTTCGAGTAAAAAGAAGCCGTGAACAACCCTTAATTTTGATTAGGTCATTGTTCTATTAAATGAAATGCCATTCTGTAGATGACTTACAAGAAAATAATGACGGGCTTCCCCCAATATTATCATATCTTCAATTTCCTGAAATGTTCCATTATTCTTAAATAATGATTTAATAAGTTTGAAAGTTAATTACAAATAGTAATAAATATATCTCGTTTTCTTATTGAGTACCTACTATCTGTGCCCTATGGATTCGCTTGTGACATACTTCAAACTCCGTAGCACCTGTTTAATCTTTAAAATTTTATGCAACATTTTTAAGAAAAACCGATTAGTTATAATATGCGTGTCTTGACAGCTATTGTGATGTAAAGATATGCACAACTGCCGTTTGGGCTACGTGGCGGAAGATTATTGATGTTATTTGTGACCCAAAAGAGCCGATCTGGTTAAAGGATAAAAATCATCACTGGACTTGTCTTTTTTATATGACAGTGAGATGTGGCCAATAAAATAGCAGGCGACACAAGCAGGAACTGCGTGTCACTGAAATGAAAATCCTGCGATGGATGTGTGGAGTCACATGAATAGACCGCTTGAGGAACTTTCACATCCGCGGCAGCCTTCACGTCCGGTACATTGTAGATAAACCTTTGTTGGTAAGGCCGTGTCTTGCGTTAAAGTGGGAAACCTATATCTCGCCATGCCGTCCCCGCCGTCCATGCAGTTCTGGTAAAAGGGGAAAACCCCATGCTCTCACTACAGGGGATGCCGAAGACCGTGCAAAGTGGAATACATAAACACCCGGACACGGTCGTAGCATGACACAACTGAGACAGACTTTGCGATGATGATGATTATAATCATAAGTACTGCAGCCATAAAATGCTTAAAATTATCATTAAGGTTCAAGAAATAGTTCAATTAAAAAAATGGTAACAAGTAGACACGAACGCGCGCGTGTTTGTCACAAAGAGATTTGTCCACAACCCCTGGTTTGGTATTTACTCTTTTTGACCAGTAGACTAAGAAGACAAAAACAGTAGTTTTATAAGTGTCAATGAAGTGTACGAGACTGGCTTATAAAAATATTACATAGCCAGTTTTGAGCTCTTATACTAATGATGTATGTATGTCATAAACCTATGTCATTATTGACGTATATTTCACGTAAGTGAAATAAAGTAAAACATCGACAATTGAACTAATTTAAAGTTCTTTAAAAAAATGAGACCCACTAAGACACAGGAATATACATATCATCTGAGTTTAGACATTATTATTGACATAAAGTAGTGCCAATAAAAATAAATCTTTATCATACAGTTTTTGTTCGCTTTTCTTCTCTGGTACATAATAACCCTGACATTATAATTATTATAAAATATACACCAATGTCTAAAAATCTGTTATCTTCAAAATTTTCAATGGCAGTTACTCTGTCAAGGTGCTCATTAGCCCAGTCAATAAATTGCACGCTGTGCGAATAACAAGTAGGGTCCCATCCTGATGTCAGGCCTGACATAAATTAAATTTATAATCAACGCGAATCCACTAAATAAAATTAAATTACACCTGCCAACCTTTCGGCAAAATATTTATTTTATGGTACTTGAAAAACGGTGTAACTCATTGGCTCTATTTCAAAGGGACTCGAGAAGTCAATTTATCATTGCATTGTGGAGTTCTCGTACCTCAAGATTGTTGTGTGTTGATGTTATTGATTGTTTAGAGATTGCTAAGAAGCGAAGTTGTTTTACACTTTTAACGGGTTGTCTGTATTTGTTACAGGTATAACCATATCGAAAAACAAAAAAATATACTTTTATTTTAGGGTGCAGGACTGCAAAGTAGTAGGGTACGCAAGACTGTGTGTTGCTGCCTAATTCATCCAGCGTTAAGCAGTATAAAAGTAAATATATATGAACACTATTATTTACATTCTCAAAAAATATCTAAAGATGATAAAAAGATCATCATCTCAGGAAAAAAAATCTATGAAAACTTTAATACGACCGACGATCCTCTTTCTTTTAAAATCAAATTGTTAAAGCTAGGATTATATTATGAATAGAAGTGACAAATAAGACCAAAAAAAAATTTTTTTTATCTGGTCTTTGCCTGGAATTAAGTACATTGGGTACTTTTTATTCCAACTCAAGATTCTGGTTGTGTACTCAATTATATGCGAGGTCAAAGCCGCATCTGTTTGCCAGTCGTCAAATTATTCTACCACTTTCGAGTAATGCGGGTGAAAACCACTTATTAGTATCTTAATTCCGTTCATAGATATACCAGGTTAATAGTTCGATATACCAGGGGCGTTCCAAATGTTAAAAAAATGAAAATTTAAAAGCCAATAATTTGAAAGGAAGATCAAACTGATCAATTAACATTTATGTCTTTTATTATGACGATTAATATAACTTTTCTCCATGACAGACCCGGTGAATAATGTGAAAGTTGCTCCACAAACTTGAAAAGTTGATAACAGTGACGCGCAAATCACTAGACCAAATACTCACATAGTTTTACAACAATAATAAATCACGAAGTAGTTTGAAAGTTTTCCCGTTTCTACGCTAATATATCTTCACATTTTAGTCGAATAGTAGTAGCTAGTAGTAAATATCTGCAAAACTGCACGTCTGGAAAGATTGCCACACTTGAGCAAGTGCTACACGTGTAACTTGTGTGCATCAATCACTAAAGTTAAATTATTAAGTGGTTGTTAAATTTACGAAACGGCATGTATACCGGGTTTATATTATAAATTAATATTGATAATGGACTGCCTAGGTAGCGCAGTGGTAGTGTCTGCGACTGCCGCGACTGAGGTTCGAATCCGCGGGTCGGAAGAAATGTTCGTGTGATCTACAAAATAATGTTTGTTTCGGAGTTTGGATGTTTCCAATAAATAATAACATATAAATTTATAAATATTAAAATAAAAGTATATATTACTATTTATAAATATAAAAGTATGTTTATCAGTCACCTAGATCCCATAACACAAGCTTATATTAGCTTACTTTGGGCTAGACGGCGCTGTGTAAAATGTCCAACAATAATCTTTGAAATACTCATGTAGTTTTGAGGTCAAATATATCTCAATAGTTATATAAATGATAATATAACTTTGAATTATTTAATATTATAATTCATTTAATTTAGTATGCCATATGCAATGAATTTTAAGACGATTAATACTTTAAATGAAACTTTCGTCTGTGAAAGTTACAGTATCACGGTGGATAGTTTCAAACTTTTAATATCAAGAGTTAAAATTTTAATTACAAGACTCTTTGCGTGACTCAAAGCGACTCCAATTAAAACTATGTCTTCACCTTTCAAGTACAACATAAAAGACTCAGCGGGTCGAGTAAAAATACTAGAGATAATTGCTTTTAGTACAGTTTAATTATTGTGGTCTATCTTTTTAAATAAATAATTGCGATTGCCATTAAAATGTGGAGGAGGAATTATTAAAGAAGAGAAAGAAGAGAAAAAGAGTAATGGTAAGTCATACGTTGCTTTTATAGCATTTCTATCATTCAATTGTTTAATTCTTGTGAAATAATAAATTATTAATTTCATTGTATTTCTATACAATGAGTAAGTCAACCTCATCGAAAACTAAAGCTTATTAAAACTAACATAAAATAGGACATAACACGTGGTTCAATAACTCCCGAGACTAAGTACTAAAACAAGGTTTTTTTTTTAAATTATTTTTTATTTATCAACGTAGTCTCCTCCAAGAGCGATACAGTCCTTCCAACGCTTTTCTAACTTTTCTATCCCATGCGTGTAGAACGATTTGTCTTTGGCTTCAAAATAAGCCTCTGTTGCTGTGATAACTTCACTATTTGAGTTAAATTTCTTACCCTAGAGCATTTTTTTGAGATCTGCAAACAGCCAGTAATCGCTGGGGGCCAAGTCTGGCGAATAAAGGGGATGAGGAAGCAATTCAAAGTCCAATTCATTAATTTTGGCCATCGTTCTCAAAGACCTGTGACAAGGCGCGTTGTCCTGGTGAAACACCACTTTCTTTTTGTTCATTTGAGGCCGTTTATCCGCAATTTCGTACTTCAATCGCTCCAATAAGCACATGTAATAGTCACTATTTATATTTTGCCCCTTTTCAAGGTAGTCGATGAAAAGTATTCCATGCGCATCCCAAAATATACACGCCATAACCTTACCGGCCGATTTCTTAGTCTTTGGCCTCTTCGGGCGGCTTTCACCGGCCGCTCTCCACTCCACTGACTGCCGATTGGATTCCGGAGTAAAATTGTGTATCCATGTTTTATCCATTGTCACATACCGACGTAAAAAATCCTTTTTATTACGATTTATCAGCGCCAAACATCGCTCTGAATCATTGATACGTTGTTCCTTTTGATTAGTTATAAGCAAACGCGGCACCCACTTGGAAAAAAGCTTTTTCATGGCCAAATTTTTATGTAAAATAGTGAAAACACTACCAGCTGAAATCTTCACTATCTCGGCTATCTCGCGCACTTTTATCTTCCGATCTTCCATTAGGTTTTTGAGGACTTGGTTAATATTTTGATGAGTCAGTGCTTCATTTGGACTACCTGAGCGTTCCCCATCATTTGTGTTCATGTGACCGCGTTTGAAGTCGGCATACCACCGACAAAAGGTTGCTTTAGAGGGAGCTGATCCCGCATAACATTTTATAAGCCATTGCTGTGGTTCAACGGTATTTTTTCCCATTAAAAAACAATGTTTTATCAACTCGTTTTTTTCCATTGTATCGAAACTACAAGCGTAGCGTCACTTAAATGTCTGCAAAATCAATATTTTAAAGTTCCATTTTTAAAAATTTGACACATATCTTTTATTGAAGGCCAGTACTTTTAAAAAATCAAAAGAGTTTTTAATATATACGCCATTTCCAAGTTAGTCTCGGGACTTATTGAACAATCTAGTATTTATGGGCTTATAACAAGGTTCATATTTCAATTGTGACGCTACTGAATGTAGAAGAACTGTGAATATATGTTTCGAAATTAAATATTTAAGAACTGTTTACGATATTTTCAGCAGTGTATAGGTAATGATTGTGATCTCCTTTAAACATGATATACATAAATAGGTTCTGAATGTACATATCACGCCTATTTCCCGGAAACCTTCACCTGATATATTCGAAGCCTTGTTATAGGTCTGGCGATATCAAATTTCTGGGATCTTAGTCATCTATAAATACGGTTATGACTACAAATCCGAAGGGCTATGTACTGGGATACTATACGCCCATACTTCACTATTTGTATTATTTCCCATGGTGGTAAGCCTTTGGTAAAATAAAAATGGTCTGGCGCAGGTTGCGTATATCCGCTGTTGAAAATTTTCAAGCCGCCAGTAAGGCCTTCAACTTGGGTTTCAATTGCCATGTTACTGGCAACAAAGACTAACGCTTTAACGTGCCTTCCGAAGCACGAAAACGCTCGTATATGGAAATACCTGAAACGGTCTCCAATTTTAGGACCAGACATAACAAAATTAGCTCTACGCTGTAACAGAATACTGTTACTCAAAAATAATACAATTTAAATCGTAATTTTATAGGAATACCGTTAAATTCTAAAATTAAATGTTATATTTGACATTTTACTCCAAAAAAATCATTTCTCATAGTAAATGCTATGTTTTAAATAACAATGAAATTACAGTGACTCACGTTTACTGACAAGATTATGTAAAAAAATATAAAAAACACTCTAAGCCCAAAGTTGGGTATCTCGCAGATGCGTTTGCTTTGTGCAGCAGCAAGTACCAGGTGCAATCAAAGTCAGTACATCATATATCAAATCAATCGAAATAGTGGATTTTAGTATGATTCCTTCATCCTGTAAGAAGTCAACTGATACAAAATTTATAGCTAAGAACAAAAAACCTCAACGAAATTGGTCCACCGTTAGGTAGCTATGACCAGACAGATAGATAGACAGACATTTACACAGGTTAAACCTATAACGCCCCTCGTTTTTCATCTAGAGTTAAAATAGCTTAATTTGATGCTCTGGTAGTCTATGGATACAAGATAGTTTAGTGGAAATCTGGGTATCGTGTAGTAAGGTCCAAACATCTGTTTCGGGGTTACCGTACTTAGAATATATCAGATATCGAATATTATTTAGATAACTTTCACAACTAATTTAGGTTTACAAACACATACAAGTTTGCTTTCACGCTAATGTGAAAATCTTACTGTTACGAGTACTGACAAAAATATAGAACGGACAAAGCTAATTCATAGTCTGCTTGCCTTTTGCAAGCAATAAAATTATTTCAAACACAGTGTACTAGTGTAGTTTATTGTATAAACTTATAAAGGATTCAAAGAAAGTATTCAATAAGACCTATCTCACTTTAATAATCTCGTCACGTCTCAATTTTTCACTGAATTCAAGTCTGACAATTTTCTCGAAACAAAAGCTCAACATCTGTTTTCGAACTGGCTTTTCATTAAGCGTTGGGAGTTGGCGCTCCAGTTCAAAGCGACTGACGACTATTACAACATTCTGTGAGCAACATTCAATCACTGATCTAGCGACCTTTTGTTTCGATTGCTAACAACGAGTACGATTTATCAACGATTAAAGATTATACATTCTTATTTGATCGCTAATTCATTTTAGCATTTAATATAGTACAGTGATTTTGAAATACTACTGAGAATTTTTCGTATTCGAACCAATTATAATTCAACTGTAGATAGACAAAAGTTTGGTCTGTAATCGCAGAAGTGCGCATAAAAGTAACATGATTTATTTTCCCTGACCCTCCGTTCTCTTTTTATTGCTAGAGTTGTATTGATTTATGAATCTAAATAGTTTGATGACTTACAGTGTATAAATAAATGTAGACAAGCAAAAAGCTATCATATCTTTTCTTTGTGGCTTAGAGACTAAAAGGGACGCGGAATTTTATTCTAACTATTAACTCGCATTTAGATTTTATTTCCTTGTTTTACATTTTCGTTTTCCTCAGAGTTTCTTTTATTTTTTAGTTCTAATACAACAGGATTTCAAATAAAAAGGAAAAATATAAATTTTCTATGAAATTATTTATTCTAATTACAACTCCTAATATGATACTCGTAAATAAATCATCACGTATTTGTGAAACAAAGAAAGGGCACGTATATTTTATGTTTTCTTTTATCTCTAACCTTATCTATGTTGGTGACTGGTTACTGGATTCTGCGAGGTTTGTGAGGTCTGTATCATGTAAATATTTGTTGTTTACCCAACTGTCCTTAAAATTCCGTAAACGAAGGATTTTCCTTATTTTATTCAGTCTTTTGTTTTGTACTGTTTATGCATACGCAACACTGAATTTGTTTTAATTAACTATAATTAGTAAGTCATTTTTAATCTAACTATAGTAGAATAAGTACCAACTAAAGAAATAATCTACATTATTTTTTGAACGATTGCATGTATTATATATTTTGCAAATTCTACTCCAAATACGTAATTCATACTTTTGGGTCCATCCTTTTGAGTCCATCTTATGACTAAGACGTCTTAAATCTAAGACAAATGTTTAAGTAAAAGTCACAAATAGCTGGGAGACTTCAAAGGATTTATCATTGAGTCAGTCGTTCCTGAGCATTGTCAGTAAGGTTGTACTTTAACCTGACAATAAAGGGCGTTAATCTAAAATTATTCACTTTTCATCTTTGTCTATTCCCAGTGATTTTACAACCCTATATAGATTTGAAGCCCGGGGTCACTTGTGTTTGCCTACTGGAAGCAGCTATGGATTTTGATTTCTGGCGTTGTTGGCACATGCGTTGTGACTTCGTAACCACACGAGGTCATCGTTACCTCATCTTTTAGTCAACAGGTTACAACAGGTAACAGCTAGCAGGTACACTGGATATTTTGGTGGCAATTAATCTAATTGAATCAAAATTCAAACTTTCATATGAAAAGAATAATGAAAAAAGTAAACGCACATAGTGCCAGTCTAACAATTTATTGATGTTCCTGTAATATACACCATGAACATCTGTTTTATATGCACCTTTATTCTTATACATCTGTTTTATATGCACCTTTATTCTTATCTTTCACTTCAAAATTACTGAAACCTATTCAGTGCACGTAAAGTGTAATAAGGTCATCATTATAAGCTAAAACTAATACGAACAAATTTCAGTAGATTTGCGTAGGCGGTAACGGATGCAATGCAAATGGAACATCCGTGTATTTGGCGATTAGACGTGGCCCAAATCTGACCGGATCTTGTGCCGGATAAGCTGAGTCGTGCTTCACTTGCTCGATGTCATCTTGATTTATAAACATTTTGTTGGCAAGTTCGACTTTCCGAAATGTGTATTACAACTAACTAAAGTACTTTGTTTAAACGTGTTTATTTTATATCTGTAATCGAAGGTGAAGATTTCTAAAAATTATAACTTCGTGTAGTGACTTAAAGTTAAAATTTTTAGTAATAGTTGGTCAAAATGGTGCTCTAACTCCCTTCTCTTTACGTTTATTTCTGAAATAATGGTTTTCATCCACTTTTATCCTATTCTTAATGTATAGATAACCAAATTCTATATTAGTGCAAACACCTACCTCACTTAAATTCACTTTAATTATAACTATTTAAAACAAATTGAGTATTACGTTTGCATGACCAGTACAAAACAAAAATCCTTCGTTTACGGAATGTTAAGGACAGTTGGGTAAACAACAATATGTTTGAAAAGTTTCATGGTTTTTGATGCACAGCTAAAATCGATGGGTCTAGCCATTGGTTTTAGCTGTGCGTTGATGGATCAATTAGTCAGTTTTTACTAATCATTTTATCATCATCAATAAATAGATAATCATTCAATCTTCAAATCAAACGAAGAATATTTATCTCAGATGGAAATTGGTACCTGAGGGTATCAATTCCCATCTGAGATAAATTTTCTTTAATCAGATAAAATAGAAGAATATTTATCTCAGATGGGAATTGGTACCCTCAAAAATCAGATAAAATAGCCTTAAGACTAAAAGGTTTCTTTATTATTTATTTAAATGTAACAGACAATATTCGGAACAAATCACTTATATTTTACGAACGAAGAATATGCTATTCTTGTAATCATCACAAACGATTGGCAATTTATAACGTATTTGAGTCGAAAATAGACGTCACTGAGAACACGTACATAAAATAACGAGGAAGGGTCTTTTCCCCAATTTTACGAACCCCTCATATACAACAATGGAATTATTTTTAACATGTCAAAGCCTTATTTTCAAAATCTATGATGTCAGTCAAAGACCTATTCATATTCGATAGATGACATTGAAATCTAAAATCCATTGAACTGAGAAATATTGACAATAAACAAAGAATAACCTTTATATTCTGTTGCGACGAACTAAGTCGACACGATAATCGTCTTATTTGACCCTTCTTTGTTGTGAGTGTTCTAAGGTTTGCGTTCGATAAGGGCTTAGGACAAGTAAGAACTAAAGGTCAGAGATGTTGTTTTTTGTATGTATTTTTTTATAACATACTGTGTCAACTATTATACATTATCTGTGTCAACTATTATATAGATGATGATGTGAAGTTTTCCTATTTGAGATTTCGTACGGATAATTCCATATAGTCTATGTTACTCACGAAGATTGTAGCTTACTAATGATGAAAGAATTATTAAAATTGGTCCTGTAGTTTCTGAGCGTATTCATTAGAAAGAAAGTACAAATCTTTTCTCTTTATAATATTAGTATTGACTTACTACACCTACTTCAGTACGTGAGCAGGCAGAAGTTACATGTGGCATATGCTGTGGTAGACATGTGGTGTCACATGGAGAGACCACGCGGGCAAAGCTGCGGGCATCAGCTAGTTTGTTATAAATCTGTCTCGTTACTTTGACCGGAATAACTCATTTCATTAAAACAAAGCAACAAAGGCATATACATTTTCAAATCTCTTTAAGTAGAAATAAAATAAAGGTAGGCAAAATAAATTCGATCGCATAAAATAAAGTCAAATTATTTTATATTAGCATAATTAACGTCTTGGGCAACCTCTTATAGTTTAAATCTTCTAGTTAAAACTCTATAAATTGCTGATTTTATGATATTTAAGGCTCAAATAGATTTTTTTTGTTCTTTAAATAAAATGATCTGAGAAGAAATAGCAATTTATTATTATATTAAAGAATTATTAGAAGAAGCTTATTATTTTGCCAAAATATATACTTGTAAGTATCGAGTGCTAGGAAATCTTTTTGGAATTAGGGGAATAACATATGTTGGTATAACTTCGAATTACATCAAAGATTTCTAATAACTCCCGTAAAAACGTAAAGAACACTTACAAATGATTGAAACAAAAATACTAAACAAAATGTATCTTGGTGAAGCTTAAATTAGGATAGGCAATCAATAAGCAAAGAACTTTTTTCGGGAGAGAGGAACAAATTTACTACCAGAAAATATATCAAATTGGTATCTAACCGTACAATAATACAAGCTCAAGCTCTTTTCAACAAGCTCTTTTACTTCATTGATGGTAAAACACATATCGAATGATTTGTAATTTTAATTTCATAGTTTACCTCTCACAATTAATAATTTGTCTATACTCTGGTTAAACAAATATTACTAAAAATAATGTGTATCAAATCTAGAAATTAAAAACTTTTTTTGTTATTTGAAACAATCTACAATTACAGTTTAATATTATAAAAAAATAATTCTAAACTAACTAAAAATAACTAAAAACCAAAGACCTAACATGCGTCATAAAATTTATCCGCATCGCAGTCCTCACGTGGTAGCTTTCCCAGAAGACTGGCAGCATTGCCTCGTTGAATGGCAATGCTTAGCTTTTGTGAGAAAAATAAACCAGCCTTCTGGTCACGAGTAGTGTCAATTAGGTACTTACAATCTCTTGAAATAGATTATGAGCGCTTGGACCCCATGACCCTAACGTCTCGACCCCAAACGGCTCAAAAACGTAATCACTTACGAGTTGCAAATATTTTTGCCGTTTAAGGGTCTCCGCAAATCCAAATCTCAATTTGATTGTGTGGATTCGAAGAAAATTGACTATAAACGAGGGTTCTTATCCGTTTAAAATTTATAACTCTAAAAATTTGGAATGTTCGTGAAAATTAGAAATATTCACGTCCGCGAAAAGTGACTTCACTGCAGTGATACCCATTTCATGATTTCCCTCTAGAGAAGGCATCAACTTTGAAGTGAATCTGAGATATCTCCTGTAATGTGTCCCTTGGCATTTCTAACCGAACTCGCTGACCGTAAAATTGTAAAAACTACCATAAATCTTTGCAAGCTACTTCGTTTTTTAACCGAAGAAAATCGAAGGGAGATGTAACTGTACTAAAAAATAATGTATACCTCAATAGTATTTTGATCAACTTTGTCCAGGAACCAATAGTATAGAAGTTTGTGATTGGAGATTGTGGTATTATCGCGATCATGCTTATTTAGCTTGAATTTCTGGGTTTTATATTTATTTCCATTATGCTAACGCGAAAGTTTAAAAAATAGGTTACATGCATACTTACACGCCTTTATCCCCGAAGGGTTAGATAAAGGCGTAATATACGCCCACGTTTCACCGTATGCTTTTGCTTTTTGTCCCACGTAACAGGTGGTAAGCCCATTGCCGTGTTGAAATGGACAAGTGCAGGTTGTGGCGACCTATTGTTGAGCCGCCCATAAGGCATTCAACTGGCTTCGACTGCCATATTTCTGGCAACCGGGACCAACGGCTTAACGTGCCTTCTGAAGCACGGAAACGCTCGCAAATATAATTGCCACAAAGTGGTCACCCATCCGAGGACCAGCCATAGTAAAAGTTGCTTAACGCAGTGATCGTTTAGAGAACACTACGTCCGATAGGCCTGTATTACAGGGTAAAATTAAATACAAAATGAAAATTTGCTCCAGTTACAGTAAAATGCTATTCTAGGAATAATATTATTTAAACATTTTATTTCATCTACGTTTGTTTTTGATTTTTATAACCAGATACAAACATGGCATATTTTTTCTAACTTTGATAATCAACTACGAAAAAAGAATTAAGATATATTTTATGTTTTACTAAAGTGCTAATATTTCTAAGACTCGCTGTAGAATTTAAATTCAATATTTGCTTTCTTACTAAAACGTTTGCAATATGGAATATATTACTATCTAATTTAATATTAACTATTTCAAATATCATGACCCTCATGTTTGGGTCGCCGCCTCCATAGTCTAGTGTAAAATACACTTAATCACAATTTTTGTCATGTGATTTTATCCAACTAAACAAATAATTATCGCATCGCTGAAATTACCAAACAGAAACCATATTGAGGTGAATAAATTCCCGGCTAGATTGACCACCTGTCGTCAATCTTAGCACGTGATACGTTGGCGATAATAGAAACACGATAGCTGTTGATGGCAATGTTAGGTATGTTAAAAAGTTAGGCATACAAAGTATTGTATAGGTGTAGTTTATATTATCTGTAGGTGTAGTCTATGGAGACTAACTTTATTTCATAGTAATATTACACAGATAAAGTACATACATAGACAACAAACATGGACAAAACTGCATTATATTTGATATATTTTAACATCTCCCCTTATCAAATTAATCTAATTTCTATGTAGTAACAAATGAATATACACTACACCTATACAATAGATTGTATGCCTAACTTTTTAACATAATAGTAATGTTTCAAATTACTTAATTCTTTCGTTAATAAGTCAGCAGGCATTTCAGTAGTTGGCAGATGTACAATCCTTACTAAGTTATTGGTAACAGTTTCCCTAACAAAGTGGCGTACATCTATGTGTTTAGATCTCTTATGGTATAATGGGTTTTCAGATAACTTCTGAGCCCCTTGATTATCATTATATATAACAATAGTGTAATTACAGTTTATAATTTCAGATATTTTTTTTTTAAATATGTAGCCTCCTTCCAGGCTCCACTTATTGCCATGTACTCGGCCTCGGTACCGGACAATGCCACAGTCGTTGTTTTCTGCATTCATATAATATTACAGTACCAGACAATTTAAAGCAGAAACCTGTATAAGATCTCCTGTCAATAGTATTTGATGCCCAATCTGAGTCTACAGATCCTTCTAAGTTTTTATTATCTTTTGTAAACATTAAACCATAAGACTTAGTTTTACTTAAATATTTTAACACTCTCTTTGCATGTTTCCAGTGAACTGCAGTAAAACAATTGTTAAATTGACTTAAATAGCTGACAGTGTAACTGATATCTGGGCGTGTAAGTATGGACAAATACAAAAGACTTCCTATCAGTTGCTGATAAGGATATTGTTTACAAACATTCTTTGACTTATCCAATTTCAAATTACATTCAATAGGAGACAACATTACACTTTGACATCTTAAACTTATTTAAAATATGTTCAACAAAATGCTCCTGATCCAATGATATACAACCATTTTTATATATTTTTACTCTCATACCTAAGCATTTTTTCACTTACCCTAAATCTTTAGTTTTGAAAGTTGACATTAAACTATGTTTCAGTTCATCTGTCAATGCCTTGCTACTGGAAAATATGAATAAATCATCAACAAAGACAGTTATTAAAATTTGTTCTTTATTTATCTTTTTACTATATAAACATGGTTCCAATTTAGACTTAATATAGCCCTGGGTTAATAAACAATCATCTACTCTCTTATTCCACTGCCTTGCAGATTGTTTAAGACCATAAATTGCACGTTTTAATTTGAGTACACTGTTACTTTGACATTCTAAACTGGGTGGTACTTGCATATATAATGTTTCTTAAAGGTAGCCATTTAAAAATGCAGTGTTTACATCAAGATGAGTAATTTCGAAATTTAACTTTACACTTAAGGCAAATAATATTCTCAATGTTGAGTGTCTTAACACGGGTGAGTATGTTTCTTTATAGTCCACACCTTCTACTTGGGTGAAGCCCTTAGCAACTAAACGAGCCCTATATCTTACTTTATTATCACTTTCAAACACTCTATCTGCTTCCTTGTTACTTAACACTGCCCAGGCTTGGTTTTCTTCAAAAGCTTTTAACTCTTCTTTCATAGCCTGTCTCCACATTTTACTTTCAGCACCATTCATCGCCTCCTCATAAGTGATTTCTTCGTCACAAGTGCCCAACTCGTCTACAACACAGAGGTTTGTAACACCATATCTCTCAACTGGTTTTCTGACACGCTTACTGCTTACTATGGGTACTTCAACTGCGCCAAAATAATTTTCTTCTCCACATAGTGTATGATAGGAGTTATCTGATGATAAGCTAGAGCTTGATGTGTCACATATGTAAGTAGGGTCATTCTTATCCAAGACAGTATCATTCATTTCAACTGTTTCTTCTTGACCTGATAGTTGATCCTGCTCTTTATCTGCTTCTTGAACTATAGTCTTAGCAATTTCCGTATCTTTTTCTTTCTTTTCCATTATAGTTACATCTCGGCCAGTAGTAACTTTTCTTGTTTTAGGATTGTACAACCTATATCCTTTTGTATTTTCTGGATAGCCTATTAAAATAGATTTAATGGCCTTCTTATCCCATTTTTGTCTCTTAATCTGGGGCACATGCGCCATTACAGGACTACCAAACACTCTTATGTGACTAAGGTCGGGTTTGTTCCCTGTCCATTTCTCAAATGTTGTCATGTCTCCTAGACATGAAGCGGGTGACCTATTTTTTAAGTATACTGCCGTTTTCACTGCCTCAGCCCAGAAATACTTATTTAATTCAGCCTCATAGAGCAAACATTTGGCACGTTCAACCACAGTCCTATTCAACCTTTCGCAAAGACCATTTTGCTCTGGAGTATATGGTTTTCTATTAGTTTTCTGATGGACAATACCTTATGACTTGACTTAGACCTGATGCCTTCAAGAATGTTTCCATTTGTTGTAAGTTATCTGTTCTAAGACTTTTAACTTTGTTTCCAATTTGTTTTTCAATCATACTTAGAAATTCTTTGAAAAACAATAATACTTGGTTTTTCTCTTACAAAAAATAAACAAATGCCATTCGGCTAGCATCATCTACAAAAGAAGGAAATACTTTGCTCCCCTTTAAATGCAATTTAAATTTGCAACAACTATCTCTTTTATTTCGTGTACTTCTCGAATTTCAAACAAACTTTCTCGATTCGTCGTCATATGGGTACTTGCACCACTGTCTATGTACCAATCATCTGTGCAGAATTCTCCATTCAGAAAAGCTACAATACAAGCACCTGCTTCTCTTATTTTCTCAGTGCATTGGTTTTTATAGTGACCAAACTGCTTGCACTTGTAACATTTTATTTGTTTACCACTTGCAGTTGACAGTTTTGACGTTTTGTTCGTATTTGACGTTTGCTTTGACTTGCTTGCACTGTTGTTATTTCTCGTTGGTTTATGTTTACTCGACCAAAATGCAGATTCACCTCCACTGCTACCAACATCACAAGTCATATCGAGAAGTTTCGTTTTGATGACGTCAGAGCTTACGGTTAAACCAGAATGTTCTATCGCCATTATCATGGGCGAAAACTTTTCTGGGAGACCCGCCAAAAGCAATGATCCGATCCATTCTTCATTGATTTCGAATCCTGTACCTTTCAACCGTTGAGCAGTTTCCACACTCTGAGACACATAATTTGTCATAGTCTCACAGTTTTCAAGTCGAATATTTATCAATGTCCGTAGTAAACAGATTTTTCTGGAGAATCCTTTGTCATCGAATAACTGCTTTAACTTATTCCATACAGTCGTAATTGTGTTTTCATTTCTAATATGCACATATAGCGAAGGATCTACGGTCATCACAAGTTTGGCTTTCGCTTTTCTTTGTTCTGCTTCACTTTAATCCGGCGAAATGTCTTCTACATCGACGCCTTCTAACACAAGAAAATTTTTAACGGCAAATGACCAATCGTCATAATTTTCTCTTTGTTTCAATTTAGGCACATTAATTATGTAACTCGCGGTCGACATTTTGAGAAATAACACTTTTAATACAAAAAAATATTTGGAAAAAATTGCACTGGGCCATAACCTAATAGAAACACGATAGCTGTTGCCATAGACTAACTTTTTTTCATAGTAATATTACACAGATAAAATACATACATAGACAACAAACATAGACAAAATCGCATTATATTTGATATATTTTAACAGGCGATACTCAGAGTGAAAGGCGCTTGCAATTTGTGCAATAGTGTAACGCATATGATAACCCTATATATCTCCATCAATATTTTAAAATTATTGAAAAACATATTATAATTTGAATGTCTTTTTGTAAAATAATATGTTGTGTCACACACATTAACATAATCTAGACGAATATATTGGTTTTAACTTATACCTTACAGACTTTGTTTTAAACTTGTAAGCAGTGACAATGAATGACAATACATAGCTTTATCGCTTTTTAACATTACGTAATGCATAGATTCTCTTCGGTCTGCATGAGCAGCTAGATGTTGGTGATAATGGCAAGTCAATTTAAAGTCAGCAATGATTAGAATCCCGATGCTGGCATGTTATGTTTAATAATCGCTACGCGCTTGAGATCGAAGAATTTGTTAATTTCAAACTCACTCTGTAAATAATTAAGCAAAATAATAGCCGCAGCAGTCTATTAAGCGGCCATTTTCACAGGCAATTTTCCATCGTAGATAATTACAAACTGTTGAAATTTGACTGATTGATTAATAAATAACGCAGGTAAAAGCTATTTAAGAAGTATTGGAAAATACGTTAACTAGCTTATTTTCCACGCTGTATCCCTTACGGTGTAATCAGAGAGGACAGATCGCCAGGCTTCGCGATCCATGCATACTTCTTTCGCTTCCTGCAGATTTATTAATCGCTTCATACATTCAATTCTGGGTATCCGAGTACTTTTGACTTTTCCGTTTTTGAGCAATCTGCTCACGTGGTCTTCATTATGTAAGTCTCGGCCTACCCTGACTCCTTCTACCCTCTACTTGCGCACAATATATGTTCTTCGTCAATTGTTCCTTGTATATATTATTTGCAACTATTTTTTCAGACACTGTTTTGTCTGTCTAAGAAGCCGGCGTGGTAGTGACGTCTCATCCTTCAAAGAAAATTGAATATATATATATATATATATATATATATATTATATATATATATTGTATTTTAGTGTGCGCTGAAATCAAACGCGCTTTATATAGTCAGCGTGGCCACTCATTCGATAGGAAGCATACTTATTGTCAAATGGATGGCAAATAGGCAGGTCAAGAACCTAGGCAAAAATGTAGTATGGCTATATACTCATCACACCCACTGATCAATGTTTTAGTGTGGGACTGGGCAGTATATGTTCGAATTTTAAAAGAATCGTTCATCTAATCCATAATATCTCTAAACCGTACTGTTTGAAATTCAACAAAAAATACACAATATAAATACTCGTAATATGGTAATAAAAAAAGTACCACAATATTTTTACAAGTCTCCCACCCCTTCCATTGAAAAAACGTAGGTAGCTCTTGATTTGCGTCCATTTTAATAAAAACTTTCTAATGGAACCAACAGTCCTGAACCTGTTAATGCAGGAATAACCTAAAGCGGCGAGCCATGATTAATTGCGCGAGTAGAACACCATGCGCTCAGAGAAGTTGTCATTGTGGCAGCGCCAGAAGTAGGACGATGATGAAAAAAATTGCAGAAATTAGTACGAAGACGGCACATTTTTTTTTCTAAGCCTTTACCCAATTAATGTGACTTTTAAGGTAAGCACAACCGAATGGCCATAAAAAGTTCAAAAGTTGTTTTTAGCGATACATCAAATAATAGAACCTTAGAATGCAGTCTAAATTATTTATTCTATATTTGCCTATTTGTCGCAAACCATAAAAGTATTATTAGCTGTCAAATTCATAGGTGTTGCTAAAAATTTTGGCTAAAGAATAAGACTAAGAGCATATTTTCATCAAGTGATCATATGATAAAAATAAGATTATTTTTAATAATTGCTGTTATAGCAATTATTAAAAATAATCTTATTTATATTTAAGGTAAACTTAAGTTTAGTCGACTGTTCTCACATAAATCCAAAGGAACAATGTAAGTGTAATTTTAATGTTGTAAGCCATTCCTACATTTTAAAATGGCATCCATTGACTTTCTTGCCAGATTCTTCTTCTTCAAGGGTAGGCTGCCCTTAGAACCGGCAACTATAATCGCTCTAATTTTGATATGATTTAAACACAACATTGATTTTGTTTTTTTTTTGTTTGTATAAATTCATTACTATATAATTGGTCAAATATCATGTTAATCAAACTAATGTAATTACTAGCGTTTAGAAAAGAGTGGCCATGAGTTTTATTGCCAGGTTCTTCCTCAGGCTCTACATATTGCTTTGCGAATCTGGCAGTAAATGTAAATGTAGAAGCAATATTCTTGACGTTCATAAGTGTTACTTTGTGACCTAAATGAATAAAGATTTATTATTATTATTATTATAACTAGTCCCTCTTTTATAAAAGATCCGGATGCACGTTCGTAAATTATGTTTTGCAATGAGAAAGTTACAATATATACTTTGTAGGATGTGTGGCCTGATACTTTGAGTCTAGAATAACGTATGGGCCAGAAAAACTTACGCTTTGAACTCTAGCGAGGGTAAGTGTTTTGCATTTTACTTGACTCATACAACTTGCATACCAATGCGTAAAAGGATTGATGTTTGCAAAGCTACGGAAAAAAATTCTAATCTTTACTTAGCGAGTAGCTCTGCTCAAAGAGTCGCTCGACATGTGTGTGTAATAGAGTAAATTTTTAGTTTTAACTTTAAGTACATTGGAGATACAATTTAGGTATTCGAGGTTCTAGAAGCGTATCATGTAAGCGCAAACCACATTTTTTTTTATACCATAATTTATTTCTAAATAAAAATACTTTTGAATTATAACTTAAACGATATGTAAGTTATTGATTGTCATTATTTTACTATTATACGTTATTTCAAACCAGTCGTATTGAGAACCTCCTCCTGAAGCCGAATTTTATACACTAACAATAGAACAATTTAATAAAGTCTTTTTTGATTGGTATTTAACCCATTATTTTTAATACTGTAAATGAGGCAGCAGCTGCAGGTGATGAAATCTCTAAATTATCAAAAAAGTTATCTATCAATTACCAAAAATATTGAAGAGAAACTGTTCTTGAATATTTTTTTTTAATTCAATGCATCAAAATAATTTTCTGAAATCTTCAGTTACTTGATACGTGGTATAGTGATACGCAAGAATCGAATACACACGTCCATTGTTCAAGTGGTATCGACAAACACTCACTGTGCAGGAGGCATTTGTCAACTTCACGGACAAGATACTTGTGCACCACTTGGAACAACACGACAGTGCAACAGTATGACAATAGAGTACGACGGTGTTCTGTGTCTAACGGGTACTCTGACGTCGAATCAATAATTAATATATCGGGAGCACGTGTCAGATCCAAATACAAAGAATTAAATATCTTAACGGCCGAATACTGAAAGGTCACTCAAATATCTAACGGCAAGTTAAATGTTTTTTTTTTTTAAAAAGCTCTTATATACTAAATTCGTATTCTCAAACATAAACTTTAAGCATGTGTTAAATTCAAGATGAAATCAGGTTAGTTGCGCTCAGACGCCACTCAGTGTAAAGTTCGTATACTGGAATGCCACTTAATTTAATTTAGCTGTCAAATGACCTGTCAGACAGATTTGAACGTCCCCTAAATGCAAGAGTGGTCGAGAAGTCTCCTAAATCTGTAACTGAATATATTGAAGTGTAAAAATAATGTCTTTACCTTGGTTATCTTCACTCTCTGACCATGAAAGACCGACCGTCTATCGATGAAATCTAGACAAGCTAAATACATTCGAAAAATACAACGAAGCGGAGTTTCCTGCTCGGTTCCATATCTCCAATAAGACGTTTTATATTTGGATAATTTATTCCATGGGCGTACCCAGGGGAGGGCAGGAGGGGTAGCTGCCTCCTTCCGGACATGGTTTACGATTCCTACTTTTGTCTATAAAATTTAGCCTGGTAGAAATCGCTTTATGTGATAAGGCTGCCCATTGTACTTTTCCCACAGCTTACAATCTCAATGTAATTCCTGGGGCATGTTACGTATTGCGCGCGTAAAATTCTCAAGTAAAGCCGTCGTCTTGACCCTGTATCTGTAAGGAAAGCGGATAACTACCACCAGTCCACTGTACTTTTAAAATAGCTAATACTCGGTGACCCCCACGACTTCGCCCTTGACATACTTCGAATTCCCGTCGCACCTATTTAATCCCGACGTTTATATATTCTACAATAATGCATAAAAATTTGCCCGATTTGACGACATTTATGATTACAGCTCCGCTCTCCAGAGCAGTAGCGTGATGATATATAGCCTATAGCCTTCTTCGATAAATGGGCTATCCAATACAAAAATAATTGTTTGTAACTAAAGAGGCAGACATTTAGTAGAACACATGTAAAAGTTATTTATTATATAGGTAACAGATCAAAAAACATCAAAGATGAAAAATATATACCGACTAAACTGTGTTCCTCACACCACACAAGAAAGATAAATAACTAATGACAATATACCTTCTTATGGATGGTGGAGAATTTCAACTTGATTCGATACGGTTCGGGTAGTTCAGGTGGCTAGAACATTGCCCTGGTTAGGCAAAGGTCACAGGTTCAATCCCTGTCTCAATTCGAATTGTCTTTTTCCACTTTATTAAAAAGTTATGAAAAATTTAGCAAAATAAATGCTTTAAAAGAAATATCTATAAACTGAGTGGAGTCCATTGCATCAATGTTTAAAAATGGTTGTAACACTGTTCATTGGTATCGAGTTGTTCATTAGCTCGATAGATGGCGCTGGTCATACTCTTTAAATGGCGGTTAAAATATGGTGGAGAATTTCGACTTGATTCGATACGGTTCGGGTCGTTCAGGTGGCTAGAACATTGCCCTGGTTAGGCAAAGGTCACAGGTTCAATCCCTGTCTCGAATCGAATTGTCTTTTTCCACTTTATTAAAAAGTTATGAAAAATTTAGCAAAATAATTGCTTTAAAAAAAATTATCTACAAACTGAGTGGAGTCCATTGCATCAATGTTTAAAAATAATTGTAACACTGTTCATTGGTATCGAGTTGTTCATTAGCTCGATAGATGGCTCTGGTCATACTCTTTAAATGGCGATTAAAATATGGTGGAGAATTTCAACTTGATTCGATACGGTTCGGGTAGTTCAGGTGGTTAGAACATTGCCCTGGTTAGGCCAAGGTCACAGGTTCAATCCCTGTCTCGAATCGAATTGTCTTTTTCCACTTTATTAAAAAGTTATGAAAAATTTTGCAAAATAATTGCTTTAAAAAAATTATCTTAAAAGCACGTATCGCGCAAAATAGTTCAGAATTTTCCATTTATTTCTTAACTTGCGCTAAAAACTATATGTCAAGACTAACTACCCAATCCTCAGCTAGATCAGTCTGTTTTGTGTAGTTTACAAGGGTCCATATACACGATAGTCTCCGTCTTCAGATCTTATTAGCCACCACTCAACCCAAATCAATATATTTTTAAAATATATTAACTATTAGTTTAAAAGGACGTTAAGAGGTTTTTTTTATTACAAGAATCAACCCACACTAGCATAGGTACCTTCTCACATGGCATATTTAAAATTTCGGTTACTCTTGCTACATAGCCTAATGTTAGCCTAACGTTTTAAAGTAATATTTATTAATTCATGTGTAAATAAAACGCCTTTTCCTACACCATCTTAATGATTTTATTATATAACCATTACACAAACACTATGCGAGTCAAATATTATATCATGTCAGTAAATTAATAACGTGTATGTGTTAAACGAGTTCCTTTATGTTATTCTACTAATATAGCGATGAGGTGAGGTGTACTGAGACCTCACGAATATTTTTGGGACACAAACCAATCCCACCAGTACCACTGATCAACTAACTAGGGTTTAGTCTGATGCTCTTACGAAGAACTAAAATCATAGCAGCTCATACCATCAAAAGAAATTTAAAAAAAAATGGTGTTTTAATTTTTACTACTTCTTTAAATTAAGTGGTAGTATAAGCTACAGCCTCGCTGAGGACTGGGATTCGATTCCCGGATCAAAGCAAGTATTTGTGCAATTCGCAAATTATTATTTCATAGTTTTAGTGTTTTCTATCTCTGCATAGTCTAGATCCTATACCACAAGTTTATTTTAGATAACTTTGGGCTAGATGGCGCTGTAAAAAAATGTCCCACATAATTTATTTTTTATTTAATTAAAGCAGACCCTAGGATCAAAAACCCCGATAGAGTTTAGATACAACACTCGAGACCATAAAATTAAAAAGAGATCTACAAGAACAAAAATATCATCTCTTAGTTAAAGAAAATATTTACTCTAGGTAAATTTTGCATCAAATATTTTGTTAGAACAATTTTATATCAAAACATCGTATCCTGGTTATAGAAAAAATAAATTCGAGGAAAATAATTAAGATTGCGATGGAAATGAGAGTTTTTATGCGTTTTTATGACAAACGACGCTACTTAGCGTCTCCGATTTTTGGGACAGATTTTATCGTTCTACGGACAAATCACCCAGAATTTTAGGGGATTACAGGCGCAAAAACTAAAATAGCGTGCATAAGCCAGCCAAAATTGAAGCTACGAAAAGATCTCGTGTTCCCGTTGCAGTTGCCATCTATACATAAAGAAGCTAATTATAAAGCTGCAGAGTTTGTTTGTTTGTTTGGTTGAACGCGCTAATCTCAGGAACTACTGGTCGGATTTGAAAAATTCTTTTTGTGTTAGATAGCCCATTTGTCGAGGAAGGTTAAACGCTATATATCACTCTACTACACTGGGGAGCAGATTAATAGACATAAATGTCAACAAATCGGGCAAATTTTTATGCATTATTGTAGAATTTATAAGCGACGGGATTAAATAGATGCGACGGAAGGTCGAAATATTCCACGGGTGAAGCTGTGGGGGTCTATACATCTAGTCTATAATTGATTGACTCCTCAATACTAAACCGAGAGTACTGAAGATTATATTGACATTTTAGACAATAGTTATCGTTTACTACGCAGAAATCTACTACAAAAAAAAATACTAAATTATGTATGAGTGATAAAAAATTGACAAATTGACTTTGAATCGCATCCATTTACAAAATACATATATTTATAATACATTTATACATAAATAATTAACTTAAGGAAAGACTTGTTGAAGGATTCTAAACACTTCTACCCTTAAGGGGGTAAAATAGGGGATGAAAGTTTGTATGATAATATTTAAAAACTGATTAAGGAGCAGATGTGTACGTCAGAGGCGAGAAAGCACAGCTAGTAAAATATATATGTAAATATGCCATGTACACTTTAATAGAATAATTTGTAATACCTAGTAGTTAGAGTAGTAATCAAGTTACAAAGTTAGGATGGAAATAATTCTATCCTAACTTTGTTAATAAATCATACCTAACAGACATTAGTCAGTTTGGTACGCAAGTTAGTATTAGATTCAAGTTGTTTAAGGTTTACAGCAAACACTGACTAATCATTACTGAACATAAAAGTCGGACGAAGCTTCGTCGTAAAGAAGTAAATATTACTATCATAGCGAAGGACACAGATGACTACTACACCGAAGCCATTTTTTAAACTTCAAAATTGCCTATGCACGCATTCATGGTGTCTTACAACGAATGCCGTAAACCGTTTGTCTCTATCTCTTATGGTTCCTAACAAAAAAATACGTACAGACGGATAGACGAGCAGACTGAGCCATCGAATAAGACTTTTCTATACTTAAAGGTTTAGAAATCTAAAAGTCAACAAAATTATAGTTGGATATGATTACAAATTATTTCAGTAATACTTTTTAATTTAAAACCGATATTTTTCCAATTAAAAAATATAATAGCGTTAAAGAGCTTATACACACTTTTTAATTACAATTTAGTTTTAGCTTCGAAGTAATCGAACACGATTCAAAGTGATTGATTTATACGGTACTCTAACACTGAGAAAATAAATTTTGTTTTTGGAGAGATTTTCTACGATAAAAGATTTCAAATAATCGTTGTTAAAGTTATCGAGTCAGGTGTTAGCCAGATGTGCTTACAAACTTTTTAGGTTCACTAATAATGAGATATTATTTTCACTTTCCTCTTCTCTCTTGTGTAATCCAATTTGCAGAACGATTGCCTCGAAACGAACTAACAGGTGGACGGACATGGCGAAACTATAAACTGGCCTGGTTTATTGTAGAACTCTGATAGACAGTTAAGAAAGTCTCACGTATTTTGAAAAATGTTTGTTTATTTCGAGGCTTACAACAACAGCTCGTTTTATTGACAGCAAGGGAAGCAAGAGAATCCCCTACGGATTTATACACGCTTTTAAACCGCATAACTTGACGTTATATTGTCTCTTTTACACCTTTGAAAAATACATGCCGATTACATACATAAACATATTTGATATCACCACTTCCCATTTTTAAAATGGTTCAACATAATTTTTCTTTATCTTAGGGTAAAATATGTTATTAATTTTCAGTTATCAACAAGATATGATAAAAAGGGTACCAGGTTACTATAATAGATTAAAAAGAACTTTTTTTTTTCACATTTCATGCATTGTATTGACTTCTGCTATGGACCGAATTTCAAGCAGATCCTTGGGAAGGTAGTTTAAAATCAATTGCAAATTTCCTCCTGAACAGACAAACGAGAAAGCGAGCTACTAGAAACATGGTAAAAAAAATGCTTAAAAAAAGTTCATTCTCTAGTATTTATAGTATAAGACGAAATTAGTATAGGAGAGGGACAACCAAACCTCATATCACACTGTAAATCAACAGGGTATTTACAAGGCAAAGAAGCCCACGCGTATTAAACCTACAAATGTAGCTATTTAGTGACCGTTATTGCTAAAACAATCATATTGTTGCTGCCGTACTCTTAGCAACTAAGCAAGCCCAGCACTTTGATTCAAATCTGAGGCACAGTTCATGTATAAACTTATCTGAGTTGTTTGGATATATTGCAATCGGAATCGCTCTTACACTTAAATAAATTGTTTTTGGTTGTTCGTGGTTTACTCCGGCCAGGATCTCACTCCTGCCAAGAGTTATTAACTCTTAGTCATGGGTTTGAAACCGAGAACGTCCCATTCCTACCAAAGTTTAACCTGGTTGGTCAAGCTAGAGTACACCTTTTCCTGATCGAGCCTACTTTTATATATGACTACGAGTACAAGCAGATCACTGATTACTAAGTCAGAATTAAGAAAATTTAAATACACTTGTTCTTGCTACTAATATAAACTTAAATTGTAGGGATAATATTGTACTAAACAAACAAAAACATCATAATACCAGCAGTATTGTAGCTGCGTAGCGCTCGTAGAACTATCTACGAGTCTACGATTTTTATTTACACACAGCCCAGTTCCATACGTGTTGGTAATGTAAATGTGAGAATATAAATTTCCATACATACGTATTTTCATATCTCCGAGCGTCTGGTGTGACGAGCAAGTGGGTTGTGTGTGTGAGAGAGAGAGAGTTGAAAACAAAGAAGGTGTCATGTTAAAACTCAAGTGAAATGTATTATTCAGTTCCCGCTTCACAAAGACAATTCGGCTTTTGTTTGATACTGACATGAAACTGAGATCATTCAAGACGGCTAACATAATATTACTCATATTAAATGCACCACAGTAAACTTGATAAACGTATATTGTGTATGATAAGAGTGTTACGTTATAGACTTAAATATTGTAAAGGTTTGTAAGTGATAGCAATCTTAACAACTATATATAAGCTTAACCAAATCAGAAAGGTTTAAGATTGATATTTTTTTATTTTAAAATGTGTACATAAAAAAATTAAAAATAATGTGTTAAAGTTCAGCTTACTATTAATATTGAAAGTATATTAATAGTAAACAATCAATTTTTAGAGGCATATATCAAATCTAAACGTGGTTTTTAGTTTTAAATGGGCCATATTTATAGAATAAAAAACAAAGAAGAGGTAAAAGGTGGTTAAGTTTTCGCATACCCAGACATGCATATAAAAAGATGAATCTTCAGTTAGCCAAAGAAGTATGAATGATATGAATCAGGTAATCTGGTGATCTGTCCTCTCTGACATGGTACCCCGACAGGGATACAGGGTGTGGATAGTTACATAAGATACCTTGATTTAGGATGATCCTTAGTAATGCAGAACATTTGAGAGCATCACCTGTTGAGACTTTTTCAGTACACACCGTGCGTCACATACTGTACGTCTTTCAGAATAAGTCATAATATTAGAAACAATTTTGAAAACCAATAAATTTTAAAGTGTAAATTTTTTTCAGTTTTGAGCCGGACTCGAACCAGTTTCTTCGGGTTCAACGCACCAGACGCGTTACCAACTACACCAACGAGACCTACTCGAAACTGACAAATTAATCGACGTCTTAAGGCAATGTAAGGCGCCATCGACCGGCACTTAGCAAAGTTACACGGTATGAATGTATGAAATTATCATTCAATTTGTGATGACACCTGCCTAAACATTATAAACAATTTTGTAAAGCAATTAGTATGCTGACTTTTTCTAAATGTTAATATTAAAGATGTAAATTATAAAAAAAAGTCATAATATATCTGCAAATATAAGCCAAAGCTATTTTGTGATGTTCATTTTATTATCCATAACCTTCTTACAATGTTCTCACCCTTCTGTTCACGTTGTTATTATGATACTAATAAAATGAAGTACTTCCCACGAAACAGTTTGAAATGTTCAATGAAATGAAACGATAGAATAATGGAACTTTATGTCGGTAAAAATTTCCAACAAGTCCCAACTTTGACATTAGCCGGTGAATTATCGCGGTCTCGTTGGTGTCATTTATGAAGTTTGAGCCACAACTCGGTGTCCAGGGAACAGACTCTTTCCGTACTTAGTTTGCTCTGGGCGTGGGCCAAGACCTCTCGTCCTCAATTTGTTTGAAATGTTGATTTTGTATACTAGTATATGTAAGATCTTTGTAAAGTATCGATGGATGTAACAAGTAACTTTATTTCTTTTCTAACTTTAGTTGACTACTTCGGTGGCGTATGCGACTGCCACGCTGAGGTCCCGGGCTCGATATCCAGGTCGTAACAAATACTGCAAACGTTGTCAAAACGTCAATAGCATTAAAATTTTACTGTAATACTGAACCATACTCCTATTAATGTGACTCCAGTAAACCAGGATCTGCAGCAATAACGCAAACCAAAAAGATCCACCGAATTTAAATTGGTAAAGTGGCAGGAGAATTTACAATGTCTTCGAATCCGCATTGAAATAAATCAGAAGTAAGTAACTCCACTTTTCTCTTTCGCAAAGCGGGACATCAGGAATTAGGTGTACTTTCTATAGAAAGGAGAGGCACTACGTTAATAAAATATTAAGGATAGAAAATTTTATTCTAAATTGCAACATATCAATTTTTCCAAAACAAAAAGCACATAATAAATTATTTTGCAACAATCAATAATCTAACAGCGCGACCAAACGTAGCGAGTAAGAGTTTCATCATTCCATTTCCAGATGCCAAATTTTCTTTTGTGTGTTTGTACTCTTGTACAAGTTTCATTTCTAAAGTGATTCTTATGAAACTTGGAAAATGTTTTCACATATTTAATGGTATTTTTGGCATTAATGACTTTCTATCGACGATGGCAAAATATGAGCAAAATTGGAGAAGTTTGCTGTAATGTCAGTTTCTAGTCGATTTGATTTTAATTTCGAGGGGGCATTTTATAATTAAATCTACACAACATGTACAAGTCTTGCAGGAACAAAGATACTGAAAAAGGTAAAACAATATTTATGCAGTAAGTTGACACAGTTCAATCACATCACTGAGACGGCAGATCGGTAGTTTCGTTCACATATTACTTAAGTTTTAATTGAGTTTACGCAACACCGTTTCGTGACTTGGTACTGTTGTGTTGTTCACTGCTTTGGTTTACTTTTACTGGTTGTTTGGTACCTATATTTTGCATGTTCTATATTAAAACAGTGGTTTTAGAATGCTTTATATGAAATAATTTACATCAACAAATCAATTTTACGAGTTTTCTATTAATTTGCCCAGTATGTATGTTTGTTTGGGTGGAATTTTGCAACTCAATTTGAAGCGAATATCTTCTACAGATTGAACTAAAATTTCTATTGTAATGGTTAAGTGTTTTGCATCATGGTGGAATATTCAAAATGGAGGACTAAGTCTTGTACAACGGTCTGTGCTCCGAGGAATTGTTTGATATGATGCCCACGGCTACTTTCTATCATCACACCGCTCGCCATAGCCAGAGTGTTCACCGCGAGGGTGAACACTCTGGCTATGGTGACTTTGCGTTTGGAGCGCTCACATACGGTTAGGTCCGATAGAGGCTTTATTCCGCGTACGCTTAGGTTGTGGAATGAGCTCCCTGCCTGGGTTTTCTCGAACGTCTACAGTATGGGGTTTTTCAAAAGGGGTCATAGCAGGTTTATAAAGGATCGGCAGCGCGAGTGCTGCACCTCTGGTATTGCAAACGTCCATAGGCTACGGTGACCACTTTCCATCAGGTGGGCCGTATGCTTGTCTGCGACCTCAGAGGTATAAAAAAATAAGTATTTTTAATGCACTTCTACAATATGGCTATCTAACATTTTACTACCTCATATTCTTTTATAAAAGAAAATTAATAGAAAATATTTTAATCTTCATCGTCTTACTCACAATCTATATCGTCACACTAATAATGTTTTAAATATTTCACAATTTTTATGTATTACTATCAATTGTTGTTATATTTTTGCAGAATAATAATAGCGACATGGCTGTGCATTATAGAAATAAATTGATTACAACAAACCCAACAGTTTCATAACTCGTTTTCTCCATAACTCGTTTTTTACTCTTCACTTAACACGATCGTGCAGTAGCCGCCGTAAAGTAAATAAATCTTCTATAGTGGGACCGTACCGTTCCTAGGCTATAAACACGACAGCGGTCAACAAACAATGTGCTTCGTATTCAAGAAGCGTCATTTATCGTCTGTGCAAAAAGTGGCCACGACTGCTGCGTTATCTACTGGCCTTATTTTAAACTAAAGCAAAAAGGTGTTGAAACTAGTTCTGGAGTTCAGTGATTTTGTGCTTCTATATTAATTCATTATTCGATGTAATTATAAAAGTCTATAATTACATCGAATAATGTAACATACAATAATGTAAAAGCAAACACATTGCTTTTAATATCGGCAATTTACAAACACAACAATAAACATGATTATTGCCGACTTGTTAAGCGTTTTGTTAGCGTGAAAAATTATGTAATTATGTGTTTGTAAAAAAAAACTTTTGTAGTTGAATCTATACTAGTAAAATATAATATCATAAAGCTGAAGAGTTTGTTTGTTTGGTTGAACGTGCTAATCTCATGAACTACTGGTCGGATATGAACAATTCTTTTTTTGTTAGATAGACCATTTATCGAGGAAGGCTATAGGCTATATATCATTACACTACTACACTAGCAGTAGTCATAAATGTCGACAAAGCGACGGGATTAAATAGGTGCAACGGGTGGTCGAAAAATTCCAAGGGCGAGGTTGTGCGGGTCATCTAGTTTTTTATATAGCAATGTTTGATTTGTGTTATGACGATAATAAAGAGTCTACCCTAGCCTTTCCAAAATTTTTGACTGTATAGAAACATTAATATTGTTAAAGAATTTTAAAGACGCTGGCGGTGATTCTCCATCTCGTACACTTTTTTTTTTGGTTTTCCTGCGTTGAGCAGATATTACATGCAAGTGGAACTGTGTCATAAGCAAAGGGGACGACTGTAATACCCAAGTTCATTCCACAATCTAAGCGTACGCGGAATAAAGCCTCTATCGGACCTAACCGTGTGCGTGCGCTCCGGACGCAAAGTGTGAGGGTGACCACCCTGTCTATGGCGAGCGGTGCGATGATAAAAGGTAGCCGTGGGCATCATATCAAACAACTCCTCAGAGCATAGACCATTGTACAGGCGATAGAACACACATAAGGAGGCAAAGTCTCTCCTGTCGCGAAGGGGCTCGACACCGCCCGCTAGTAAAGGATCGTTGACAATCCTCATAGCACGACCTTCTACCGAGTCAAAAGGTCGAAGCTGGTATTCAGTTACACAAGCCTAAAGGTGATAGCAGACTCCATGTGCGGCCGCACTTGCGACTTATAGAGGAGCAGTGCTTGCTCTGCAGTAATGTACTGCCGCGCCCTGTTGAGCACTCCGAGCTTTTTGGACGCCAGCTTCACTTTGTGCTCTAAATGACTTCAGTATTGGACGTCACTAGAGATCTCAACACCAAGAATCCCAATACTATTAGAGATGAAAAGAGGTGTGCCCTGAAATTGCGGCGCTACAGTAAATGGGGCTTTTTTAGCGGTGAATGCACAAACTTGAGTCTTGGTAGGGTTAAATTGGACAAGATTTTCTCTGCCCCAATCGGACACTCTAGCAAGAGTAGCCTCGATTTTAGACACAAGTGGTTCACGACTTTCTTCCACTGCAGACCGGGGGATATTGGAGCGACCCGTATAATAAGTGTCACCCGAACTATCGTCTGTATAGTAATGAATGCCGTCAATGGACAGCATGTGCTGTACATGTACATGTGATTGATATGCAGCAAAAACAGAGAAGGTGACAACATTGAGCCCCAGAATTGATGGCCATGTAGTCCGAACAGCAACCGTCAACGACGGCTCTGATAGTTCTAACGGCCAAAAAGCTGGATACCCATTCGCAAAGTCCCCCGGGCAGTCCATAGGAGGGCAATTTTTATAGAAGATCACGGTGCCAGTCAGATCTCATTGTATAGTTCATAAGTCTTCAAAATAGCATCGCGGTAAGTATAATGTAATTGACACAAAAATAATTGTTATCCCGTAAATATGCCCTGAACTAATTAATATTCTATCAATATAACTTAGTAGGTGGTAACGTAGGACGTCCGTCGCCATTAATTTGGCAGCCAAGCCGACCAATCCTCGGGCTTTTACTTGATGTAAGCTCTAATACACATACTTTTAGGTCGCTTCATGTTTCCATCATGATATGATATTTACTTGGTACGACAACTATTTTAGAAAATGACGTCAACATACTTGACATCGAGACAATAATATTGAGAGCAGATGGGAGTTGGAAGTTATTGGTACTGACGTATCTTTAAGTTTATTCTAATCATCGAGATAATCCTTTGTTTCAACAGATATATGGATCTTTATCTATACTAATATTATAAAGAGAAAAGATTTGTATGTAAGTATGTTTGTAACGAATTGGCTCAAAAAGTACTAGACCGATGTTGAAAATTATTTCACCATAAGAAAGCTACATTCTTCGTCCGTAACATAGGCTATATCGGATTTACAATAAGTTAAGGGTTTCGTTTCAAAATCTCGAATAGGAAAACTTCACCACGTAGGCGAAGCTACGGGCATCAGCTAGTGTTTATTTAAAAGAATAGGAATCTTAACTTATTGGATAGAGTGCTTGTAAAAAAGTAGGTAACCCGCCAAAGTGACTGCGATATGCTTGTTTTTAATTTTGAAATGGAGGGAGGCGAGAGATTTCAATGAGAGATCAGGTTTTTCAATTATCCCTCTTTCTCTTTATGAAGCATTACGTCAGATTTTATCTAAAGACTATGTATATTTGTAAGTACTGTAGTAACAAGTATTGCCTTTTTGGATGTATTTCTACAATCAATTTAAATTTCCTTTTTTACAACATTATCCATTGCGCAGAAGTATCATATTCTGATGACAATTTAAATTACTAAAAGAACAAAATATTAATGATAATTATATCATCTGTCTGTTAAAACAAGTATAATCTGCTAAAATATTTCATTCTGCTAGCGTTTCACATGATTTCAAGCGCCCCATTAATGAAGCAAATAATCAAATGAGCGGCTATAGGTATAAATTCCGTTATATTTTCATGACCCACGCATTTTATACAACATGGAATACCTTACATACCATTTAAATAACGAGCAATAATTAGTCTCGTAATCACTTTACTAAAAATAATTGAGTTGCTAAAAGTAATTGACGACTGTAATGATTTGGTTAACTGTGATTGGATCGTTATTTGTTTCTATACAGTAAAATATTATGTTACGCAACAATGGGCTCACCACCTGGTACGTAGGACAAAAATGCATACGGTGAAATGTGGGCGTATAGTATGCCTCTGTCTACCCGGGGATAAAGGCGTGACAATATGTATGTATGTATGTATGTATGTATGTAGTTTGGATGTTTGCTTGTATCAAGGCTTTAAAGTTAATACTTTTCGTTCAGTACGTTCCTTTTATTTGCCATCTCTCACATATGTAAATATATAAGTAAAGATATTTAGTCATAGTTTTTATATAAATTCTTAAACCTTTTTTTATACGTGCTTGATCGTGGCCCCGCGGATTCAGTGTTCTATAGCCACAACCTGCGTCTATTGGGACTAATCCCACCCACATTCCCATTACTGTGACTCCTGTAAACCAGGATCTATAGCAATGACCAAAACACCAGAAAAGTTACACCGAGCTCGATCTCGGTAAAGTCCCAGGAGAAGTCAGCATGTCTTGGAACCCGCAACGAAATTAATCAGAAGATAATGTGAGGAAGTAGCAAAAGAGCGCAATGTCTCTTCCCTCCTTTGAAATGCGGGAGACCTGGAAAGCAACTAGGTGTAAATTCTATAGAAATAGGGAAGCACCACGGTAATAGTAGATATAGTATGGGTCCTATGTGAGGTATGTTTGATTCCAGTAATATGTATGGAGAACCTGCGTCTATCATGTTCAACATGGCAATGGGCTCACCACCTATTACGTGGGATTGGAATACACATGGCGAAAAGTAGGCATTATATGCCCACCCCTTCGGGGATAAGGCGGGATAGATAAATAATGATAAATAATCCATGAATCTTTTTTATACAACTTAGGCGGCATACAAGCATATGACTCACTTGAATAAAAATGGTTGCATAATGGAGTTTGCAATACCAGAGGTAATGGCACATCTGTGGCGTAAGATGACGAGTTGAGAGTGGTCAACAGAACACTGATGTAGTGGGGTTACGAAGGAATGAAATTTAATTATATATACATTAATGCATATAGTATTCTAATCCATTTTCCCGATATACATTCCAATGTGGATTCTGATAATACACGCAATTCTTGTAAGTGCAAGAGACCCCTCTGGTGTTTGTATTCATGTAGACAGTGTTGCTGTTTATGCACTTATTTTCCTTGTGAAGCTTTTTATTTAAATTGCTCAGCTTTAATAGCTCATTCTTGCTACATATTTTACTATTGCCTCGGTGGCGCAGTGTTAGTATATGCGACTGCCGCGCTTAGGTCCCGAGATCGATTCATGGGTCGGAACAAATATTTATGTGATCAACAAATGTTTGTTTCCGAGTTTGGGTGTTTCCTATGTATAAAATGTATGTATTTAGATATAATATAAGTATGTTTTTCAGTTGTCTAGATCCCATGCCACAAGTTTATATTAGCTTACATTGGGCAAGATGGCACTGTAAAAAAAACATGTCCCACTATATTTAGTATTTATTACTTAGAACTTCACACGAAATAATCTTTACATAGAAGGACGGAAAAATAAATAGAGATACCAACTCAGCTACTGTTATGTATTAATCTAGACTGACTGTTAGCTTGTATTTTCTTGTATGTCAAATCGAAGAACCTCCACAGAGCTATATCACAAAATCCTATAAGCAAGCGCTATCACCGCATTGACCATACGAGGTAAGACAATAATCTCCCGTTGACAATATAATATTCCGTTCTAAACTGGTGGTATTATTTCTATAATTTAGTATTCTACAGTCAAATTTATTACACTCTAGTCTTTAAAAGAGCCTATAATATGTTTTCAGAAACTAGACTGTATATTAGGGCTGGTAAATTAAGAGTGATTATAGAAGAATGGGAAGTAAGAAGGCAGTCGCTCCCAACAATGCTGAAAATCAAAAATCAAACGAAAGCTTTCCAATTAAATGTCGAACCCAGGCTACAAGAGATGGAGACCATTTTAAGATTCCGTATTTAATTATAAAGGCTTCCAAATTATTGACAGTGTAGGATAGAGACCCTTAAAAATATGTATTTGGCATGAAGGCACCGACTAGTTACGCTGACAAGGAATCACAAAAAATCCTCCAGAACAAAACTATAATCTGTGGTACCAAATTTAGTTCTCACGTTAGGATCACCGATTATAAAATAAAGTACCAGATTATCAATATGTGCCCCATATTTTATAATTATGGAAATGAATACCAAAGTACCTTGATATTAATTACCAACTAATCAACTACATGAAAAATCAGCATGTTTCTTTTATCTTTGAAAATATAATGCAATATAATTTAAAATTAAGATTTTTGTTAAAAGTACGTTCTTCGCAATTTTATAGCAAACTATAATTCCTTTGGCGATGTTCTTCTAAATAAACAATATCTTATATATGAAATTCTCGTGTCACAATGTTCGTTTTTGGACTTTTATTTTTGTATTATGTGGCATTACAACCCTAAATTTTTACTTTTTTACCACCCACCCTTATCTTTTAATAGCGCTATTAGTAATTTAAAAATTTTTAAGTCTGTTTTTTTCACTGACAAATTAAAGTCTTAAGACGAAAAGAGGTGAATTAGATAGTCAGTTTCAAGTAGGTCACGGTGGTGTAGTTGGTAACGCGTCTGGTGTATGTATCAATTTATAAACGTATTCTTTAGGTACATTAAATGAGACTAATGACTAATAAAGAAATTCCCGGTATTCCCCCGGAAATGTATTCCTACTATGAATGTAGTTGTCAAGTATATAATAGAGAAAAAAGTTTCAAATCCTCTAGAATTGTGTTATAGATTCTTACACCCCGCTCTATTTCTCTCTCTTAAGTGGCGCTAACGAAGTTGCACGGGTCAGCTAGTATATTAATAAAATTAAGTGTGACTCACTCATCTATCAACGCCCAGCCCTTACACCTAGGAACTATACATTTTGAGGGTAAGCTACGATTAAAATGTAAAGCTTTTTTTAAAATTCCACCTACTAAGGGGGTAAACTAAAGGATAAACCGTTGTAGGAAAGTTCGTCATTTTGCAAGTCAGAGATATGAAATTGCGTACATCTATTCCTAATTACAAATAAATTCCAACCATAATGGATGAACGGTTGTATGGAAGTTCGTTATTTTCCAAATTTTCCAGCATTAAGCTGGAAAAAGGCGTGTTCCTTTGGTTTAGACACGTCCAACGAATGAATGAGGAACGATTGACGAAGAATATATATTGTGCGAAAGTAGAGGGTAGAAGGAGTCAGGGTAGGCCGAGACTTACAAATTATGAAGATCACATTAACAGATTGCTCAAAAACGGAAAAGTCAAAAGTACTGAGATACCCAGTCGTGCGTGTATGTTTGTTTGATGAATTGATGCGTGCGATTGATGAATGTTTAAGAAACGAAAGAAGTATGCATGGATCCCGAACCCTGGCGATCTGTCCTCTCTGACTACTTCGTCAGGTATACAGCGTGAAGATATTTCCAAGTCTGAAAAAATAAATATACGTACGCCTGTTTCTGGTTACAAATAAACGGACACGTGTTTCACGGTTTTGCCCAATTTTACATATAAAGAGGAAAAATAGGAGTTCTAAGTTTATATGGAAGATTCTCAATTTTCAAAGATAGCAAAACCAAATTTGTTATACCTACTATGCATTAAAAATAAATAAAGATGTATTTTAAGGGTTTTCAAAATTCTACCCTTGAGGGTGTAAAATAGTAAAACACAACTAGTTTGGGGCAAGGGTTAAAGGGGAGGGGAGGAGGTTGCAACGGATTTCGAAGAATAAACACGGGCGAAGTTTAGGGAGCCTTATCTATATTTTACCTTTAAGGGAGTAAAACAGCGGTAGAAAGTATTTAGAAAATTCGTCGTTTTCTAGTTTGCTACACATAATATACTTCTGATTAAAAATAAATAAATAAAAAGATTTTTCGAAATTCTTCTCTTAAGGGTGGTAAAGGAAAGTATTTGAATACTTATACGGGGCATGGGTCAAATGTGTGAATTGCAACGGGTGTTCGATACTTGTAAAGAACGAAGCCGGGGGCACAACTAGTAAATATCGATGTTCATAATAAATTCACTATAGTTAAAAGTAAAATCCGTGGTATTTTTAGATATAATTTAGATCTCGGGATAAGGCCAACAGTTATAATATTAATTTGGTATCAATATGTGCTCCATGTTTATAATTATGGTTATTAATACCAAGGTACTTTTAATTAATATCTTGGTATTATTTAATAACTCATGAACGATATGTATGTTTTTTTCACCTTTAAAAAACTTGCTATGGAAAATATAAAAAAATTTTAAAAGTATGGTAACCTAAGATCGTTGAAATTTTATAGCAAACTATTATTCCTTTTTTGATGTCCTTCTAAATAAACAATATTAAATTTTGATATTCATAATAAATTCACTATAGTTAAAAGTAACATGGCTTCAGAACTTTTTCAGGCACGCAACTCACGCTACGCCTTGTAATGCACAGCGAAAACTTTAATGCGGCCTTAGCGTGTTTCGAGAAAAAACACCAACTTTTGAAGATTTCCTCAGTGATTAAAATAAACGTAGTTTTTTTTTATAATTGTGTGAAATTATTAGTTTATATGAGTTGTGAGTCACCAATTGCAGTGGTAGTGACTCTCGTTTAAACGAAACCCTTCTCTTTCTCAACTCAATATTTAAGAGTTTCGTCTGGCACTGGTTTTTGGCACCTCTATAGTTTAGAAATATCTGATAATACGGCTCAGTCCGTCCGTCGGTACGCATTTATTTCAAAGGGACCTTAAGAGTTAGAGACAAACGATTGACATCTGACAGGAGATGATTAACTGATTTTATTGACAGATTTTAATATAAATTATTTTTGTTTGTTGCAGAATAAAACATTTCTTTTTTATTTTAGATGGTTGGTGCAAGATGGGGATATCTTGAAGAGTCTCTTGATAACAGTAAATGTAATCAGTGGTTATATTTAACAAACTTAAGGCTTGTAATTCCGACGATGAAATTGGAATTAGCACTGACAAGGTAAATTAATTAAGATCACCAACTATGACTTCAAGACATGTATTGATGTCGCCTGGGTAAAAAGTTTAAAATTAAGGGGAGTCCTCATATATACATATTATATCCAATTAACATAAACCTCTGAGTAGTATGGGCGCTCATACAATTT
Organism: Thumatha senex; assembly: GCA_948477245.1. Classification (NCBI taxonomy): domain Eukaryota; kingdom Metazoa; phylum Arthropoda; class Insecta; order Lepidoptera; family Erebidae; genus Thumatha; species Thumatha senex. Next base: position 16,205,212 of record OX419735.1, read on the forward strand.
GGAGGTCTAGCTTAATTGGCTATAAACTCAAATAAGGTACTAATTATTACGGTACTCTCGGTGCACAAGTTTGACTCGTGCTTGTTCACTATCACCAATTCTGTGGTAAAAACAAGCGACTTTACTAAACACGCATATTAATGGGAAGGCAAATGAATAGGACACAAATATGCACTAGCGTAACTGCGCAATACCGTCGATGTAAGTAAATGCGCCTGAGAGACAGCCCGGGGCTGATTTTAATCGTACGGACTGGCAACGTCGTGATTTGCAAACGACAGTGTCATTGACTCACCCACTATATTCCGTGGTCCGCATTTTGCACTTTGACAACCCTATTTGTTACGAGGGAGTGAGCGGGAGGAGACGCTCTCTACATATTTGTATATCGGGTTTTGTACAGTCAGCCTCAGAAGTAGATGAACACTATCCAAACTTATAATAGATTTGTGAATAAAAATTGACGCGTATGTTCTTATTTGTCAAATTGTTTTAGTACAGTATTTACTTTCAATAGTAAGTGCATATGTGACACACAAAATTTTATAAAAAAAATACATTTGTATATAATGTTCTGCTATGCTAAGCTACTTTCCATGCTTTCTCTATTATGTAGTTTCTTCTGTACTCATCGCTAAGCCACATTACTTGTCAAACTAAAATTGAATTTATAAAAAGACACGACGGGACGGTATTGTAACATTTTATGCGTTAGTAGTCTAGATAGGTATATATTCTCTGGCGTTGTTGATGCAGACACCAATAATATAATTGTACTGTTGCCAACTTCGTGTAGTATCGATAGCCTAAACTACTGTGCAAACTACTCGACTTATGTGATACAGTTTTTCTCGTAGGTAAAATATATTCCAAATCTGAGTAGATTGACGTACGTAAATACTCATTAACCTATATGGGTGTTGCTTTATTTATTACGAAACTCTATTATTTAAATGGGACAAGATTATTCCCATGGACCTAATAAATGAATGAAACTTTGAATGTGTCGGTGTGTGTATTAGTATTTTGTTTGTGTGACCAGCCACACATTCAAAGTTTGTGCACCAATAATCACAGCCATAACGAAAGTTGCTTAACGCAGTGATCGTTTACAGAACATTAAGTCCGCGGGACCACGAGTGTTTTTTTTAATGCATAATTAATACTGATATATAAAGCTGAAGATTTATTAGTTTGGTTGAACGCGCTAATTTAGGAACTATTAGTCAGTTTTGAAAAAATCTTTTTGTGTTAGATAGGCCATTTATCGAGGAAGGCTATAGGCTATAAATCATTACGCTACTACCCTGGAGAGCCTGACAGTAATCATAGATGTCAACAAGTTGGGCTAATTTTTATGCATTATTGTATAATTTATAAGCGACGAGATTAAATAGGATGGGAATTCGAAGTACGTCATGGGTTAAGCCATGGGGTCTCCAAGTTAAGCATATACGTCCATTAAAAAGTTTTTTTTACTTTTGGATCAAAAAATAATGCACGTAATAAGAATCAATCATGTCAACATGACCGCTTCGAACGATGCATGAGTGGTAAAATTAAAAAAAAAATATTAAACCTCTTTGAAGAGGGATAGTGAGCATCACTGTCAGCCTAATGCCTATTGCGTTTCTAACAAAGACATGAAAAATGGTCAAAAGTGGGGACATGAATAGGATAAAGGTGCCTCTTATCTGTTAGTAGATTCAACGTCTCATGTCAGGGTATCCACACCGCTGAGCGTATTTTTGCGGCGCGGATGCAAGGGGTGGTATTAGATAACTGATTTTAAACGACAGTGGGTTTGACGGGCTCGTTCAAAGTTGTGGGGTTGACATTGTGAAAAAATAACAATAATAAGAGCTATGGATTTCTTTTTTTAACTTTATTAAAGTCTTCTTTAAAAGTGTTGGTGCCTAAATTAGATGTTTTCTTCTCATGCTAACATCATGTTTGTTTGTCTGTCTGTTAGCAGTTAAGATTAGAAAATTATATTACTACAAAGAACACCTAAATCTAACTGTGTAAATAAATAATGAAAATCTCGAAAGCAATTTGTTTTAGGCTATCTTCGGTACACTTAAAGTGGAGATAAAAGGATCACAATAGTCATAAAGTGTTCATTTTTATCGGAGTCATTTATCCGCAAGCATTTAAAAGTCGCTTATAGCAATTATGTTAATAAAACATACAGTAGTAGGACATTACGAAAAGAAAAGCTGGAAAAAATAAGCTGAAAAGTTGTTTTCAAGGATTACCTCGATATCAAGCCATAAAACATTGAAATAATATTTTTTTTTTTTGTGTGACCCCCAACGCTTGATCCGACGACACTCACTTATCTGGTTTTATCACGTCTTCACGAATTTTATTTCAATTGAAATAAATTCTAAAAACATTTTCTTATGTATACACAATTTTCTAAGGTTAAAATTTAACCTTAGAAAATTGTGTATACTTAAGCAAATGTTTTTAGTTACTTTGTAAACTAACAATAGATATAGTAAGGTATTTTTAATAGAATGTTCTTCAATATGCTGCCCACAAATGCGTACATTAAAAAAAAAAAACTAGAATGAAAACCAGCTACACTTACACATTATATAATATAATGACCGCAAGCAAGCTTGAAATAACAGAGATATAAGTAACGTCAAAAATTGGATAACCTTAGTTGAGCGTCATCTATAAAACACTCTGTATCCCCATGAGGTTGACTTTAAGAAATACCTATGATATTAAGACCGTCATTGCAAGATTTCGGTATAAAGATTTAAAGCAAACTTAATATGATAAATAAATAATGAAGATCAATGTTGAAACTAAATACATACACACATATTGTCACGCCTTTATACCCGAAGATTTCTGTACCACATAACTGGTGGTGAGCCCATTGCCGTGTTGAAATAACGTGCCTTCCAACTTCAAACTGGGGTGGGTCTAAAGGGCGGAATAAATTTAATAAAATGTGTGTATTTTTGATGTTAAATTTGGAAGAAATTTTGAACCCGTTGCCTTTTTAATGAAGTAGTAACAAAAAGGCCTAAAGGTTTTATGTACTAGACACTAATTAGCACCAATTAAAGTTGTGGTAGTCTCGAACTTGAAACTAATCTTTATTATAACCATTATGTTAGGAGTTATATACAGTTAAAAAAAACTCTACAGTGACTTATGAATAATTTATTCTAAAATGTTTGTTTGAAAATCTACCTTATTTACCTATCAATTAAAAATAAAAGACTGTAAAAATACTATTAAATGAATGAGAGCTTATACCAAGTTTGAAGATAATCTATTGTGGAATGCAGCCTTAAAAAACAACATTCGTAACAATCTGCTTGGCAAATTATTTTTCTTTTGAACTCAAGTTTTAAGGAACTATGATTTGATTAACCCAATTAATGTTGCTGGGAAAGTGCATTGAACTTTAATACGGCTTGTCCTTATTCGTGGTCGCGTGCACAAAGCTCTGGCGTGATCGTAACATTAACAGTCATAACATAGAATTTTCCAATAATAAGCTTGTTGGAACGTTAGCCGTCGGTTTCACGAAAATAGAATTAATAATGGCCCAAGTTTGCGGTTAATTCAGTCCGCCATCTGTGCGAAATGTCTGGAAGATTTATTTTTTACATTTTATCTCTCATAAGTAATCAGTAAATATGGCGTCATTAGACCCCGAGCGCTGATGCGAAACGCCTTTATTATAACTATAATTAAAAGTTCAATGAACTGTAGCACTTATTAATTATTTTAAACAATTGGATTTCGTGTTTTACAAATACTAGCAGACGTCTCATCGTTTCACCCGCGTATTATCCATTCCCGTAAAAATACGGCCATTAAATGTAGCCTAAGTTACACACAATAACATCAGCTATTTGTTAGTAAAATTCCGGTTAAAATAGATTTAGCAGTTTCAGAGATAAGCTGAAACAAACACATAGAGAGACATAGAGAATATGTTTAAAAAATATGTAATACTGTCAAATGCATTTAGTAAAAATCTGATAATTGTAGTAGTCGGATACCCTGACGTGCATGCATGAAGCGATTAATGAATCTACAGGAAGCGAAAGAAGATTGCATGGATCGTGAAGCCTAGCAAACTGTCCTCTCTGACTACCCCGTCAGGGATACAGCGTGAATATAGTTAAGCTTTAAGTTTTTTTTTGTGTTAATTGTATAGATGTTTACATTACAAAGATATTGATTACCTTGACCAGCCTTGGTAGATAACACCGTGTTGCAAAAATAAGCTATATGGATGTTCATAGTTTTCCTATATCTGTCTATGATCGTTCTGGGATGTAAAACTGGGAAGAATGTAGCTTATGTTAAAAAAAAATAATCTTTAAAAAAATTATCAAAACGTACATCACTTATATAGTAACTAAAACCCGCTGCTGCGTCCATGTGGTGAAATTTTCCTTTACCTGTTTCATTTCCATTTTCTTAGAGCGTATAGTAAACTATCCTTACAAGATAGATATATATCTCCGAGGACTTTTCTTTACACCTATAAAAAAGAAATAATATCAAAGTACATTCTTTTGTCATTTCTTTCAGAGTTTAGGATTGTTCCCGACATCTTGAACAGTTATTATCATATTTCAATGAATTTGCACAAAAACTTGACAAATATTAATAATAAATACCTATACTATCATCAGTATTTTTAACTTTATCGCAAACAAACAGGCGCAGCGGACTAGTTTGGTTATAATATACTATATACATACTGATAAGCTAGAAAGAATTTTAATAGGAAAGTGAATCGAAATATCTACATCTAATGATCTGCTGCCATTAGCGAACTCCTGATTGGAGACGATTGAATAAATCCAATCTCCAATATACCAAAAATACTTCCGTAAGTTCAAATCTCACAATAGTTTTAATCGATTTTCTCGAACAGCTGCCGTATCTCAGTGTATCACGTAAAGAATATTAGTTCTGGTTGGCAATTTCGGTAATGCACGAGTTGGCTCGGTACCGATTTTGATTGAAGGTGAAATTATAGTTCCTTACACAGATAGAATAGCTAGGATAAGTTAGTAGGAATATTTTAGTATATTTCATAAACTATCTTCCTATTATATTTTATAAAAAAAAATATGGAGATGCGATCACTTCGAAAATTGTGCGGCGAACCTTGGCCGACCGAATACGTAACGAAGTGATACGCAATATAGCAGGTTTGAATGAAAGTGTCAGCGTTAAGCTGGAATAGGGCGTGCTCCGTTGGTTTGGACACGTCCAACGAATGAGTGCGGAACGATTGACGAAGAATATATATTGTGCGAAAGCAGAGGGTAGAAGAGGTCAGGGTAGGCCGAGACTTACATTGGAAGACCACGTGAGCAGATTGCTCAAAAACGGAAAGGTCAAAAGTACTCGGATACCCAGACGTGCGTGTATGAAACGATTGACGAATCTCGAAGAAGCGAAATAAGTATGCATGGATCGCGAAGCCTGGCGATCTGTCCTCTCTGACTACCCCGTCAGGGATACAGCGTGAAGATTAAATTTTATAATAGTATATTTTATTATATAATAGTAGATTCATTTCCTAAGTTATAACATTTCTCCCTGCCTGAGTTTTCCCAAATGTCTACAGTGTGGTTCTTCAAAAGGAGTCTTAGAAGGTTTTTAAAGGGTCGGCAGCGCGAGTACTGCAGCTCAGGTGTTGCAAACGTCGATAGGCTACGGTGACCACTTTCCATCAGGTGGGCCGTATGCTTATCTGCCACAACAGTGAAATAAAAAAAATGGTTTGAGGGATATTGACGTGTTTACAAACAGCCCATAAGATCTTCAACTTTTCTTAACAAATATCATTTGTAGGTATTTTTTATTACAGTGAAAAAGACAAACCTGGTTCAGGACAGGGATTGAACCCATGACCTTATCCTACACAAACATCATGTCATTGACAGCATTTATAATAACCTATAAAAAGGGAAAAAAACTTTTACTGTATCTCTGCTCATACACAATCAGATCAATCAGTCTGAGGCAGTCCACAACTGAGCGCAGGCTTCGTCCAATTTTTTTAGGGGTGTACGCTGACCGTATAAGCTGGCTGGGAAAGTTCCGAGAAAACCCTGTTGTACCCTATAATTACCTATGTATACTATCTATATCATAAATTCATCGATCTACAATAGACTTCCAATTAACAACTCCGTAGTTAGCCTTTAATTGAATAATCACCTCTTACGCCTGAACACTATGACAAATGATTTATTTCTATTCGTATTCGACGCAGAGCCAGGAGTCAACAATATTAATGGGGTGATTAAAATATTACGATTCGTGAATCAATACAGCTGATTAAATTATATCGAATTAATGGCGAACGTCCAAATTGAACTTGTTTAAATCTAATTAATTTTGTTATTGAATTTGTCTCAGGCATTTCAAAGTTAGTTTTCTTAGTTACTAGTTATGAGTTTTCGCTTATACCTACGTCTAATGCCTAAATACCTACAACAGAGAGAGAGATATATCTACGGTAGGGCTTTTTCTTACCCTCAAATGTGGGCAGCGAGCTATGGAACTAGGTACATATGGTATCTCGTTGAAATAAATTCAACAGAAACACTTTTATATTCCCACCCGCATATCCATAACTGTGACTCCTGTAAACCAGTACCTACAGCAATGACCAAGACCAGAAAAAATACACTGCGCCCGAACTTTGTAAAGTCCCAAGGGAATTTAGAATGTCTTGGAACCCGCATCGAAATTAATCAGAGATAATTTGAACGACTTGAAAAAAGAGATTAACGCCTCTTCCGTTCTCTGGCATACCTGTCGAAGAACCGAGCACATCTGTTTTGGACTGCAGAAACACTCCTGAGATCACACTCCTTGAAAGAGAGCTTTCTTTAGTTAGGTCACTGAACTATTCGGGCTACCTCGATAGTAATACGTTTGTATTTATTATTAATAAAAAAATAGACCTATTGAAGACGTGATAAGAGTTTGGACATGTAAAGAGTTCAAAAAATACGGATTTATTAATTTATAAAATTACTTCGAAATTGTAATAACTAATACGGCTGATGATTTTGACATAATTCGGTTTCTGACGTCTGCTGTTTACTCAGAGCCTCTAGATAACAATAATCTTATGTTTGGTGAACTTAATTTCTGTAAAGTAATTGCTTACTTGTTATTATAAAATTATCAAGGAAGAAACTAATTCACAAAAAAAATGTTAATGATAAAAAAACAATTCTTTATAATTTTCCCAAAGTAATCTCCTGTCATGTATTTAAGGTTATGTAAATATTGCGTAAAGTATTTCGTTGTACCTCCAAGTGCTTTGTTCTTTTACAATAAACGCTCTTTTATATTAGAAAAGGATTACAAGCGTTCAGTCAAAATTACTTTTTACATATTGAACAGCTGTTGTTGAGCAGATTTCAATAGGGACTCTGAAATTCAACAAAGGAATTGTACGGACGTAAATCATTTAAAATCCACTTTAATCTTCTTTTTACTGAATTTAATTTTAAATTTCCTTAGATTTTATATAGAATGGGGTTATAACTGGTACCTTATTTAATATCACTAAGTTCTCAGTCATAATAACGACTCCGTTATAAATTGTAAGAAAGGAAATGAGCTAAGCACCCCAAAGAGTGGAAAAAGTACAAATAAAATTGTTCGTTGCCGTTAATCTTGACCCCTCGTAGAGTACGAGTACAAAGGCCTCTTTGTCCTGATTTCAGATGCTCAGGTAAAGGGTAATGAATATGTTCTAAAAGGCAATGCATTCAGAGGTCAATTTCATTTAATATATATTACAATTGCTTTCTCTTGAAAAGAGCAAAATATAATTTGCATTGGATTTTTGTCTCTGTTGATCTTTCACTTGAAAGCACTGAGATTCTGTCTTATCATGATACTTTTACTTTCAACGAGGATTGAGAGGCAATTCGATCTTTATTCTCTCGAATATATGCTTCATTAAAACAAGTTTAAAATCTCACAATATCAGTAGTAATAGATAAAAGAATCCCAACAACCACATCTAATTCACTTTGAACTAAAAAGATTTTGTTGTTGGGTTGATTTGCACATTTCTTTCATGAAAATAAAAATAACGAAGCTGCCTTATAAATATATTCAAGTTGACTAGCAAAAAGCTGGTGAACTAAATACGTACGATATAAAGAACAACACCGCCATGAGACTTAATCTCATTTGCAAACCTAAACTAACTTTTTTCAAGTAAGCTAAGCTATCCCAGCCCGGTTGAATCCATGACTCTAAATTTCACTTTAATGAAATGAAAACAGGAGAATAGGGGATCTCGTCACACGGTTGTATAGTTAGTTTTTATATTACTCCATCCTTTGTGCCGTATATGCAGATATTTTTTAATGGCCATTCGTTTCGAGGTGGATTTATGGTTGACTTCGTTTCCGCTTTTTCGAAATCTATTACTCGGTACCCGGAAAAATATTCGCAGGTACAAGTGAGAAATTTCGCTCCCCACTGGTTTGATGGTGTGCAGTACATTTTCCTTTTAAAAATAAACTGAAGTTTATTACGAAACAGACATGAATGTTGTTTATTTATCAAGTACGTACTCGTATTTATGAGATAAATTCAATAAGTCCACTACGGGTTGTTTAGTTTTTTTTAGGTTTCGTTGATGAAAGTTTTTTTTTATATTGTTATTCTAAGTTATTTTAAGCTTCTGCAGAAGTTCTGTGATCCTACGATCAATACACCCTAAGTGTGAGCAGTCTATTGAGAAGGAGGTGAACTACTATCTACAGTTTAGAATAATAACGATGGGCAATACTGAAATTCCTTATTTTTAAGTTTTTTCGTTATAAACTCATACTTTGTTTAAATACTAAACGTAAGTAAGTAAATATTATTTCACGTGACATACATACATACATATTGTCACGCCTTTATCCCCGAAGGGGTAGGCAGAGGCACATTAAACGCCCACGTTTCACCGTATGCATTTTGGTCCTACGTAACAGGTGGTGAGGCCATTGCTGTGTGTTTAAATGGACATGTGCAGGCAGCGGCGACCTGCTGTTGAAATTTTTAAGCCTTGGCTTTGAACTTAACGCCATTTTATTGGCAACCGGGACCAACGGCTTAACGTGCTTTCCGAAGCACGGAACTGGGGTGGGTCTAAATGGCCGAATAAATTTAATAAAATGTGTCTATTTTAGATGTTAAAGGAAGAAATTTGTTTTAACCCGTTGCCTTTTTAGTGAGGTGGTAACAAAAAGGCTAAAAGGTCTAATGTGCTAGACACATAAAAGCACGACTATATTGGTATACTTCATCATATATCATCATCATATTGGTAGTATTTCACGTAAATAGTACTTATATATGAGTGATGAAATTTATATTTCTTATTTTAGACACTATGTTTAATTTTCTAAAGAAATTTAAACAGGATTGTATGTAGATATAGTGCTAAATAAAATTAATAGGTAATTTCTTCTTCTTCTTCTTAGCCGTTCTCTACCAGTTTGGTGTAGGCCTCCTTCAGATAACACCATCTAGTCCGATCTTGTGCTATTTCTATCCAATTTGTCCCTGCAATTTCCTTAATATCGTCCTTCCAACTCATCTGTGGTCTACCTCTAGGTCTTTTTTCACCCCAAGGCCTCCATTCCAAGACCGCCTTACCCTATGATTCTGCTTCATAAGTAAGTTCTGGTAAAAAACACTGCTCAAACAACCTGGCCTTCTGGTCAGCTGTTAATTTCACTTACAGATATAGTGCTAAATAAAATTAATAGGTAATTTCTTCTTCTTCTTCTTAGCCGTTCTCTACCAGTTTGGTGTAGGCCTCCTTCAGATAACACCATCTAGTCCGATCTTGTGCTATTTCTATCCAATTTGTCCCTGCAATTTCCTTAATATCGTCCTTCCAACTCATCTGTGGTCTACCTCTAGGTCTTTTTTCACCCCAAGGCCTCCATTCCAAGACCGCCTTACCCTATGATTCTGCTTCATAAGTAAGTTCTGGTAAAAAACACTGCTCAAACAACCTGGCCTTCTGGTCAGCTGTTAATTTCACTTTGAAAGCATAGCTTAGTTTTGAATAGACATGAGACGTATTAATAGTTAATTTATTTTTATAAAAACAAACAATTTTTTATTAAATACGGCAAAAAGAATCATTCTCTACAAGATCTTTCAATAATTGATACACATAATATTATTGAAGAGTTATTAACTTTCATTTTTATAATTTGTGATTCGTCATATTGCATTCAGAGTAACATTATTTTTTTTAGTTATTCTAAGCAAGCCCTTTAATATGATACTGATATTGTAGCAATGTATTAAAAATAATTAAATTTTCCACCATTATGGGTGTTTCACAATGTTGAATTTAGAAAGACGTCACAAAACTAATCATGCGATGTTATCCAAACTAAATATGTGCTTTAAAATTGAGTTGTAAGATGCCACCCGAACAAAGATAAACACAACCCAAGTTAATAGAAAGCTTGTAAAATATACAAGCTGATACACACAATACAAGTGAATAAGGAAAACACAGGTAAACTCATTTCGTGATCGCAGACACAATAACTGACGTGACTTGAAGAAAAAGGTTTGTTAAATTTAGGCATGTTTTATTTTTATTACGGTAAAAATGATGTTCTCCTTGTAAATAAAATAAATAAATATCCATCACGCCTTATCCCCGAAGGGGTGGCAGAGGCATATTATATGCCCACTTTTCACCGTGTGGATTCCTGTCCCACGTAATAGGTGGTGAGCCCATTGCCGTGTTGAAATAGACAGATGCAGGCTGTGGCTACCTGCTGTTGAAATTTTTTAAGCCGCCTATAAGGCCTTCAACCAGGCTTAACGACTGCCATTTTACTGGCAACCGGGACCAACGGCTTAACGTGCCTTCCGAAGCACGGAAACGCTCGCAAATGTAAATGCCACAAAGTGGTCACCCATCCGACGACCAGCCATAGTGAAAGTTGCGTACCTCAGTGATCGTTTACCGAACACTGATACCGCGAGGCCACGAGCGCTTCTATGTTCTCCTTGTGATATTAAAATTCAAAAAATATTTAATGGGTGGGAATAATTATATGTTTTTCAGAGATAAAGGGTAATTTGCGTCTATATTTAAACTTATATCTTTGAAAATCATGCCGATTCGTTACGTTATTCACGTTGGAAAGGTCTTCGTGCTAATCACTGCACCTTAGTCACTCTTCAGCGATCAATTTTTGTATTATACTGTCATTATTTATTCACTTTCTTCAAATCAAACCTTAAAATAGAAGCACCAACTTTGATCATAAATGATCAACCTGTTTGAAGATGTTGGTATAATATATTCACAAACTACAAATTCTTTTTGATAACGACACGAATCACCCTTCGTTCCAAAATGGTTTTGGTTCTATGGCAAGGGAAGATAAGCTGACGTGTTAATAGATTACACGATAAAATCTATCGAACATTGCGAGTAAAAATATTAACATCTAAATAACCCTCCTGTAGGTGTAAACACGCCGATATCTAAAAGGGAGAGAGTTTGCTTTACCATTTATCTATCGTTACACAATGTTACCCTTGATTAGATTTAAAGAATGACAACAAAGGTAGTGAAAGTAGGGTTCGTCGAGACTTCATTAAACATTTTTCTTTCTGTTCCTTTCCACCCTTTTCTCCCCATAATCATTGCGTTCCTATGGCGTGTCTGCGGAATTAAAGATAAAAGTCGAGGTAATAAAGGGGAAATAAGCGAGAGATTGCTATGATATTAAAATATTAAAAAAAGTTTTGGAACTCGGAACATTTGGCAGGAATATTGAAGATAATATGCCGAGAATTAATTTACATATAAATTAAAATAAGATTAGCAGCATTTGAAAAAAGTCGTAAACATTTTATAGGCTCACTTAAATGTTAATATTTTTTACACAAATTATAAATGAAAATAATTATTTCACAAATAAATAGCTTGCCTGACTCCGCATTCTTGTACCTGAAAATTTACAAAGATTGTTTCATCGTTAGGTTGTTACCGTAATATTACTTGGAAAAGTATTTTTCACTCTACTTTTATTTACAGTTATGTAAAGTACAAATAAATTATTATAACAGTACGAGACAAATCGAGACGTATTTTTCAATCAGGCTCAAAACAGTAGAGATTTCAATGCTTAGTTAATTAAGCTACAATTTTTTTTTTGTATTTATTTTAATAAAATTAAATGAAGCGCTCGTGGCCCCGCGGTCTCAGTGTCAGATCTGTAAACGATCACGGAGTTACGCAACTTTCACTATGGCTGGTCCTCGGATGGGTGACCACTTTGTGGTATTTACATTTGAGAGCGTTTCCGTGCTTCGGAAGGCACGTTAAGCCGTTGGTCCCGGTTGCCAGTAAAATGGCAGTCGTTAAGCCTGGTTGAAGGCCTTATGGGCGGCTTGAAAATTTCAACAGCAGGTAGCCACAACCTGCGTCTGTCTATTTCAACACGACAATGGGCTCACCACCTTTTACGTGGGACAGGAATCCACACGGTGAAAAGTGGGCATATAATATGCCTCTGCCACCCCTTCGGGGATAAGGCGTGATGGATATTTATTTTATTTATTTTATTTATAAAATTAAAAATCGACTGCCAATAAAATAAACTCACCTGTACGTAAACCAGCCGAAAAATAAATAGCAGAGACGATCATTTTGAACTGGTACGCGCCCGCGGCTCCGCAAACGTGGTAAAGTTTTCCCGTTCCCGTTTCCCACATAAACTTGTTCCCGGGATAAAAAGTACATACATATTGGCACGCCTTTATTCCCCAAGGGGTAGACAGAGGCATATTAAACGCCCACATTTCACCGTATGCATTTTTGTCCCACGTAACAGGTGGTGAGCCCATTGCCGTGTTGAAATGGACAGGCGCAGGCTGTGGTGATAAAAAGTAGCATATGTGTTATTGTGATGTGTAAGCTATATTATTGTAAAGTTTCATCAAAATCCATTCAGTAGATTTTGCGTGAAAGAGTTACTAACATCCATCCATACTTACACACTTTACGTTTACAGTACCTATTAGTAGAATTGCTTAAACTCGAACAAATTTTAAATTTTCTTGCAAAATTTTCTTTTCTTTTGATGATAGAATACTACATTGTGGGGAACACAGTACTCCCGCCCGTAGCCCAGCTTGCACAGTGCTCTTTACACGATCACTGCGTTAAGCGTCTTACGCAATCGGTCGGTTTTAAGAGTATTGTCCGTTTTTGGAATTTCCATTTACCGGCTGTCAGTAACGCGGAAGTCATTAAATCAAATTGTAGATCTTATGGGCTGCTTAAAATTCAACAAAAAGTAGCCACAACCCGATCCTATTTATTTCAGTACGGCCATAGGGTCACCACCTATTACTGTGAGTGGAATTAAATGCAACTGGTAAACTACGGAAACAGTAGAAAACTCTATATAGTCTACCTGTGCATACCTCTTCGGTTGAACTTTATATGTAGCTTTGTGTGTACTACCTGTACTATGTGATTCCGTTATTTATTGTCTGTAAGTCTGTAATGGACTAAGAGCCCGTGAACGCCAGACCTTCGTCATTTTATAATAGCTGAAAGTTTGTCAGCACATGCTCCCAACACAGGTAAAATCAAAAAATCAAAATCAAAAATCTTTATTTATGTAGGTCACAAAGTAACACTTATGAACGTCAAGATTACTGCTTCTACATTTACATTTACTGCCAGATTCGCAAAGCAATAGGTAGAGCCAGAGGAAGAACCTGGCAATAAACCTCATGGCCACTCTTTTCTAACCGCCATTTGACACAGTTTGATTAACATGATATTTGACCAATTATACAGTAATGAAATTATACAAAAAAAAGAACAAAATAAATGTTTTGTTCATTAAAATTACACTTACATAGTTCCTTTGAATTTATGTGAGAACAGTCGACTAAACTTAGTTTGCCTTAAATTTAAATAATATTATTTGCAACAATTGCTATAACAGCTATGAGCTGACCAGTCCCAACAGACGGCACCCGTTCACGGGTATGACGCATATATCAGCCATCGCCCTATTCAACCGTATTGTAGGGAACAAGGCGACCCGATACATACGCCACCACTGCCAGGACACTTAGGCGAGCATGACATACCCAAAAACTACACAGCAACTATCATGTCAATTTCAAAATTATAAATAAGTCTACATAGTGCTCACACAATAACAAAGTCAAATTACATAGAATTATGTATATTAGTAATTACCGGGACTAAACGCAGCCATACCTTTAGTTGCCTGGCGTTTCAGATTATTTATACTGGAGAATGTAAAAAAAAATAATGAAAAAAATACAACATATATATGCAGATTCAAGACAAGTAGATAATATAACACAAGATTCATTCGAATCCTAAATAGCTCGAGCGAAGAGCAAGCAACTCATTTCCATTTATTTTTATCATTTAAATAATCATTAATTGTGTAATAAGCCCTTTTCAAGAGGTGCGTCTTAATTTACGCCTTAAATTTATGTAACGGCAGGTTCATAATGTCTAAAGGAATTTTATTATATAGGCGTACGCCAATTCCTGCAAAAGAGTCGTGAACCTTTTGTAAACGATGATGCGTTCCAATTAATTTATGCTTATTTCTAGTATTTATCGAATGTATGTCACTGTGTCTATTGTATAAATGTTTGTTTAACTAACATGATATTTGCAAATATATACTGTGATGCAACCGTTAAAATGCCAATTTCTTTAAATTTCTCTCTAAGAGACACTCTAGCACTCAATTTATATATTGCACGTATAGCTCTCTTCTGGAGTACAAAAATTACTAGTAGATCAGCTGCCTTACCCCACAGCAAAATGCCGATAAAGAACGATGGGCCATTATGAAGTTTGAGCTGTGGTGGCTTTGGCAGGTAAAGGATACTAAAGGTGTGTAAAATACCGATTTACTTTCGTCATTTCATAAAGCTTGATTATTTGGTATTACCTTCAGAATATTATTAAAAATCACGTTATTTATTGCCAGACACTTATTATGGTGGCAACCCCTTTTTCGGCAGATTCATGTAACTAATAACCTATGTAAATATTTCTCAAAAATTTAATAAAAGATAAATTAATGACACTACAAATAGATTGATGATATTACATATTTTTATAGTGCTTAAAAGACCCGAGGCGACGCGCACCAGTTCGTCTCCGCTGGTGCGAGAAGTGTGAGCCAGAGCGGCGTAGGGGACTGCCACCCTACACGCGCGGCCCGACACGGCGGGAAGTGGAGGATGGAGTGCAGGGTAGCTGCGTGGAATGTTGGGGGAGGAATGACAGATAAGATGAATGAGTTGATGGATGTTATGAATGAGAGAAAGTTAGATGTAGTATGCTTGACACAGACCAAGCGCAAGGGCAGCGAAGTCGTGGAGCTCCCGGGTGGGGTGCTCGCGCTATGGTTTGGAGTACCATACGTATGTACGTAATTTTAGTACGTACGTAGTCTTTTATACTATAACGTAAGTAGAATTAGAATTAGAAGCGAAAGAAGTATGCATGGATCGCGAAGCCTGGCGATCTGTCCTCTCTGACTACCCCGTCAGGGATACAGCGTGAAGATAGTTAGTTAGTTAGAATTATAATTTCATAAACATTAAGGTTGTCTGGCTAGGGGTGGCCACCGTGATAAGTGTCTGGCAATGAATAACGTGATTTTTAATAATATTCTGAAGGTAATACCAAAAAATCAAGCTTTATGAAATGGCGAAAGTAACACAACTTTAGTCTCCTTTACCTGCCAAAGCCACCATAGCTCAAACTTCATAATAGCCCATCGTTCTTACTGTTGTTGTTGTGTTGGGAGCATGCGCTGATATTTATAAAATGACTAAGGTCTGGCGTTCACGGGCTCTTGCTCTATAACACAGTCACTGAAAAAAAATAAAAATTACTAGTCAATAGAAATATATTGACTAGTATTTTTTACGAAGCTGTAAGTTATATTAGGGTTGAGCGAAAGAGACATCTACAGAAGACAAGTCTGGGACGAGGGGTCTTCACTCAAGATTTCCGGCCTCCATGACCGCGGGCCTGAAGACGGCGTGTTGGGTCCTCACCGTTCTTACAGAAGCATGCTCTAGACGATGGCATACTCGCCTTTAATCCCCTCAACGAATTGGGATGGCCCCGAACCCTCCCTAAAGAATAGAGATAACACCCAGTCCCCCCAACGAAGCGGAAGAAATCCGAACTCCCCAATGACAAGGACGCTTTGGCAGATAAAGTCTGTCATGATCCCTGTAACTATCCTTCTGTGGGCTCAATCGGGAATTCTGGCCATAGGCAGATGAAGGGCACTTTATGGTTTTAGTCGGTAGGAGTCCGGCACACCATTCATGAGGAATTCCACTAGTAAAAAAACAAAAAATAAAAAGGTTACAGTTCTATTAATTCAATTTATTATAATAAATACACGTCATAATGATGGTTTAGTCCGAGACTACCAGGACTTTAATTGGTCGTGCTAATTAGTGTCTAGCGCATAAGATCTCTTTTAGCCTTTTTGTTACCACCTCACTAAAAAGGCAACGGGTTCAAAATTTCTTCCAAATTTAACATCTAAAATAGACACATTTTATTAAATTTATTCGGCCCTTTAGACCCACCCCAGTTCCGTGCTTCGGAAGGCACGTTAAGTCGTTGGTCCCGGTTGACAATAAAATGGCAGTCGTTAAGCCAAGTTGAAGGTCTTATGGGCGGCTTAAAAAAATTCAACATCAGGTCGCCACAGCCTGCGCCTGTCCATTTCAACACGGCAATGGGCTCACCACCTGTTACGTGGGACAAAAATACATCCGGTGAAATGTGGGCGTTTAATATGCCTCTGCCTACCCCTTCGGGGATAAAGGCGTGACAATATATATGTATGTATTAAATATTCAATAAATAATAATAGTAAAATGGCAGTCGTTAAGCCTGGTTGAAGGCCTTATGGGCGGCTTGAAAATTTCAACTGCAGGTAGCCACAACCTGCATCTGACTATTTCAACACGGCAATGGGCTCACCACCTATTACGTGGGACAGGAATCCACACGGTGAAAAGTGGGCATATAATATGCCTCAGCCACCCTTTCGGGGATAAGGCGTGATGGATATTTATTTATTTTAATAAATAATATACTGAACAGAGTCATAAATAGCGATACATTATAGAAATCAATGTGGAACTTGTTTTGCAACTAAAGTCCCCGAGCAATCAACTTTGTACTAAGTTTACGTTCTGACCACTGGCCAGTAAACTCTAGCGGTAAAGTAAAGCAACTTCTTGGCAACTAGTACCTATTCGAGTTAGAACATTTTCACCACAAGGGAACTATATGTTTATTTTTAGAAAATGGAATAGGCATGTTTAGTCAGGAATAGGAATAGGCATGTTTAGAAAGAAAATATCTCAAAATGGGCAAATGTGGTATTTGCGGGGTGCTTATGGGGTTGGCAGTTCAGGCAGCAGTCACTCCCAACAATGTTGAAAATTTAAAACCAAACGAAATTTGCCCCTAGCAGTCAATTAAAAGTGGACCCCAGGCTCCAAACCAATGTAATGTTTTGTTAGCATATTTAATAATCAGGTGATTTTTCACGCCTCATAAGCGAAGAGTTGAGGTGGGTACTACTGTCACTTCCACACAACTTAAAATGTCTTTATTTATCATATATTGCACTTGTAAAATAATATATACACACACATATCAAGAAAAAACACTATCTTTAACACTAATGATATTTTTGATGCCATTTTAGTTATTTAAACTAGTTAGAAAACTCATATTTTATATACTACTCCGGACTTCACGCGAAACAATTTTGTACTTACATTCACCGACGTTTCGAGCGCGTCGCAGCGCGTACCTAAGTACAAAATTGTTTCGCGTGAAGTCCCGAGTAGTATATAAAATATGAGTATAAACCGCGAAAGTTTAAAAATAACATTAGTTAAAAAACTGCTTAAAAAAGTTCCGTCTTGGACGTCAGTTTGTCTGTATGTTACGGATATTTTCTTGTGTAACACGATAACGACCGAAATACTTTACTAATCGAGTCTTTTATTTTCTCTTACGCTTCAGTATAATAAGGAATAGAACCCTTTCAATTTTCACGGTCTGATTCGATGTGGTTTAATTGTTTTTATCTTTACTTTATTTATTTCATAACCCCTACGCGATAATTCATAGCAAAGTTTGTAAACTTGTAATTCTATTTTTTTATATTATTATAAAAGCGTGTGAGGTGTGCACTTTTCTAAATTTATTTATTTAATCACCTTGCAACACCAAGAAGCACTGAATTGCCAGAGGCGGCTTGGCCGATCATTTGAATTTTGGACTCTCTATGTTTCGAGCTGTCGACGTGGAAGGATTTCTTAGAGGCTATAAATAAATAAAGAAAATAAATATTGTTGGGACAACTCACACAACGCCATCTGATTCCACACTAAGCAGAGCTTGTATTATGGTAACCAGATAACTGGTAAACTAACTATACTAACTAACTATCTTCACGCTGTATCCCTGACGGGGTAGTCAGAGAGGACAGATCGCCAGGCTTCGCGATCCATGCATACTTCTTTCGCTTCTTCGAGATTCATCAATCGCTTCATACACGCACGTCTGGGTATCCGAGTACTTTTGACCTTTCCGTTTTTGAGCAATCTGCTCACGTGGTCTTCATATGTAAGTCTCGGCCTACCCTGACTCCTTCTACCCTCTACTTTTCAACAATATATATTCTTCGTCAATCGTTCCTCACTCATTCGTTAAATAAACATATACTTATATATTTCTAAATACATACATATTATAGATAAATAACACCCAGGCACAGAATAAACCATCGTCCTCATCACACAAAGTTTTATCCTGGGTAGGAATCGAACCCACGACCTCTTGCGTAGCAGTCGGATACACTCCCACCGCACCACAGAGGCAGTCAGTCAGAGGCTATGTAGATAATATGAGTGTGATCTAATAAGTAAAGTGATATAAATACAAAGTGTCAGTGTCTCTTTTCTTTCAGTTTAAAAGCAACTGGGAAAACACTGTAGAGGAAGAAAAAGGAGGACTATAATATTTTTAATGCAAAGGGAATGCGTTGCATGTATTTTCGAGTCATTTTGTTTATTGCTCTAAAGATGTAAATCTTCTTTACCCAATTTTGTGAATGAGGTAAATCTTACACCGTTTGTTTAACGTGATTAAGATCTAGAGCGCGAAAAAGGCAGATCGTTGTCCAGCAAAGCGATGAATTGCAGGCTCAAAATAACAAATGTAAGTAATAAATTTAACACCACGGTAGCCTGTCGACTCCAACCGAACAATAAGTCTTCTTGCTACCAAAGTTAGAGTAAGAAAAGTACAAGTTGATTTGGTAAAGATAAATAAAAAAGACGTTCAGACGAATGTACCGGGCTCATTTATTAGCTGTTTTAACAAATTGAACCTTTAACCCCGAAGGGGTAGGCAGAGGCATACTATACGCCCAAATTTCATCGTATGCATTTTTGTCCCATGTGTCATGTGGTAAGCCCATTGTCGTGTTGAAATGGACAGGCGCAGGTTGTGGCAACATGTTGTTAGAAATTATTAAGCCGCCCATAAGGCCTTCAACCGCCCATAAGGCTTAATGGCAATTTTTCCTTGTGTTGCCTTTTCATCCTGTCGTATTCCCAGTTACTACCAAGCCTTTTAGCCGTTACTTTTCATTGTAGTCTGGGTTTTACTTTTATATTGCTGCTAATAGCAGTTAGTGTTTGGCGTTTTTATTTCTGCATTTTTTGGATCGACTGCTGTCTGACCTCCCAACCCCATTAGGGCCCCTGCGTCATAGCTTCATCAACTATTTTTTTTCACCGGTGGGTGTTTATCCTCACACTTTCCGTCCGGAGCGCACGCACACGGTTAGGTCCGATAGAGGCTTTATTCCGCGTACGCTTAGATTCTGGAATGAATTTCCCTGCCCCAAACGTCTACAGTAAAGGGTTCTTCAAAAGGGGTCTTAGAAGATTTATAAAGGGTCGGCAGCGCAAGTGCTGCTCCTCTGGTGTTGCAAACGTCCAAAGGCTAAAAAAAAGGGAGATTAAGATTGATATAATCAACCATGGACACCATAATCTATAGTATGGACTTTAGCAACACCCAAAGGTTGTGGTGAAACTAGATTCTTGATAAATGCTACTCTTATCTTTATTAATTTGAAAATTATATTGATACCTTATTTTTATAATATTAGTTAGGTATTTCATACCTACATTAAAAGAATCATTCTTATTTTATTTATTGTATTGTGCAAATCTTTTGTTAGATCATGTTAATACTAAATAAATATACATCACGCCTTATCCCCGAAGGGGTGACAGAGGCATATTATATGCCCACTTTCCACCGTGTGGAGTCCTGTGATGTTAATACTGATAATAATTTCAGTGTACACTTAAATATACGCCTTTCAAATAAGTGAAATCTATTAATGTCATCGTGTGTTAGCACTCGGCAAGGAATGTTAAACATTTACATAGCAGACATTGTAATCCTGACTGCTAATCAAACATCATAACATTGGTAATCTAACGATTAATGTTGACGTCGGTACATGCTGACCGCGACACTATGCGTTCCATGAATGATAATCTCGTACGTGGCTGATTGATCACATTGATTAAATAAACTGTATGATAATTGAATCTGTGTCCAATACAATTTGATCATTTGTTTTCCGTTTAACTGTACATACTAATAGTACATTTTAATCAGTACTAATATTATATAGATAAAAGTTGTGAACATTTATTTTTAACTAGAAACTAGCTTCGCCCGTGGAATATTTCGACCTCCCGCCGAACCTATTTAATCCCGTCACTTATAAATTCGACAATGATGCATAAAATTTTGGCCGATTTGTCGACATTTATGACTACTACTCTGCTCCCCATTGTAGTAGATTAATGATATATAGCCTATAGCCTTCCTAGATAAATGGGCCATCTAATACAAAAAGAATTTTTCAAGTTCAACCAAACAAACAAACTCTTCAGCTTTATAATATTAGTATAGATAAATAACGTCAAAAACTACTGGACTAAATTGAAAAAATATTTAATTCATACCATGCTATTTTATCCCTGTGTCATACAGCACTCGGAGAATAAGCGCCGCGATCTCAAGGACCCTGTAGGAGAGGTAGATTCAAGAACTCATTGAAAAGGATGAGACTCATGTTTTTCATTACGTTCTTTTTCCAACTTACTCAAACTATCTTCTGATTAATTTCGTTGCGGGTTCCAAGACTAACTTCTCCTGGGACTTCACGGAGATCGAGCTCGGTGTAAATTTTGTGGTTTTGGTCATTGCTGTAGATCCTGGTTAATAGGAGTCACAGCAATGGGAATGCGGGTGGGATTAGTCTCAACGAAAATAAAACATGGTTTTCGTACATAATGTTTGATTTAAACAAAACTTTACCCATGCGAAGTTAAGATGGGCCTAAATAATGAATGAACTCTAAAACTAACGCACAAACTTTCAAAATTCTGCCGCTACTAGAATGTTCTTCATTATCACCAATCTTCATTATCATTATCATCAATCACTGAGTAACACAGTACAGTTGCATGAAAAGTGTTCATATAAGTACATGTTTACCCGCACAAAGCTAGAACGGGCCGTTTATTATCTTCTAGACCTCTAGTGTTGCAAAAGTCCATGGGCTACCTATGACTATCTTCGATTTTTTTATTTAAAACACGTGTAAGAAAGCGTTTACTCACTTCACTTTACTGCTGCGGGCTCAGCTTTGTGTTGAGTTCTCAGTTCTGAAGAGTAATCTAACTACTTACTAAACCATGACGGCGTTCAACCTTGCGTCAACCAGGTCATAAGATAGGCCACAAGGTAGTAAGGAAGGTCTCCTGGGTGGTCCTCCTGGTTTCCACCAGTTCTTTAAGGACCAAACTGACCTACGTCCTGCTGTGTTCGATTAGATTGGCCGTATGCTTGTCTCACACCTTAGAATTATAAAAAAGCAATAATTGCGTTTTATTAAAATTTTTATTAGATAGCATTGTTGAATTCTTCCTAAGTTTACTGAAACCCTTTTTTATAAATGTTCAGTTAAGTAGAGGATACACACTATCGATCTAGATGTAAATTTAAATTCGCCTCTTTATAAACAAAACAGAATAACATCAATAAGTCCCGAGACTAAGTACTAAAACAAGTACAACAACAAACTTTTTTATTCATCAACGTAGTCTCCTCCAAGAGCGATACAGTCCCTCCAACGCTTTTCTAACTTTTCTATACCATGCGTGTAGAATGATTTGTCTTTGGCTTCAAAATAAGCCTCCATTGCTGTGATAACTTCACTATTTGAGTCAAATTTCTTACGCTGGAGCATTTTTTGAGATCTGCAAACAGCCAGTAATCGCTGGGGGCCAAGTCTGGCGAATAAGGGGGATGAGGAAGCAATTCAAAGCCCAATTCATTAATTTTGGCCATCGTTCTCACAGACTTGTGACAAGGCGCGTTGTCCTGGTGAAATACCACTTTCTTTTTGTTCATTTGATGTCGTTTATCCGCAATTTCGTACTTCAATTGCTCCAATAAGCACATGCAATAGTCACTATTTATATTTTGCCCCTTTTCAAGGTAGTCGATGAAAAGTATTCCATGCGCATCCCAAAATATAGACGCCATAATCTTACCGGCCGATTTCTGAGTCTTTGGCCGCTTCGGGCGGCTTTCACCAGCCGCTCGCCACTTCGCTGACTGCCGATTGGATTCTGGAGTAAAATGGTGTATCCATGTTTCATCCATTGTCACATACCGATGTAAAAAATCCTTTTTTAAATTACGATTTATCAGCGCCAAACATCGCTCTGAATCATTGATACGTTGTTCCTTTTGATCAGTTGTAATCAAACGCGGCACCCACTTGGAAAAAAGCTTTTTCTAGGCCAAATTTTTATGTAGAATAGTGAAAACACTACCAGCTGAAATCTTCACTATCCCGGCTATCTCGCGTACTTTTATCTTCCGATCTTCTATTACGATTTTGAGGACTTGGTTAATACTTTGTTGAGTCACTGCTTCATTTGGTGAGCGTTCCCCATCATTTGTGTCCATGCGACCGCGTTTGAAGTCGGCATACCACCGACAAATGGTTGCTTTAGAGGGAGCTGATCCCGCATAACATTTTATAAGCCATAGCTGTGCTTCAACGGTATTTTTTCCCATTAAAAAACAATGTTTATCAACACACGAAACTCGTTTTTTTTCATTGTATCGAAACTACAAGCGTAGCGTCACTTAAATGTCTGCAAAATCAATGCTTTAATGTTCCATTTTTAAAACATTGACACATTTCTTTAATTGAAGGCCAGTACTTTGTAAAATCAAAACAGTTTTTAATATATACGCCATTTCCAAATTAGTCTCGGGACTTATTGAACGATCTAGTATGTTCTGACTAGCGTCCCGACTACGTCTGGGATAACATGAAGATAGTTACTTTTTAGAATATATATGTTTTTAAGTTTCTAACTTATAAAGTTGAAAGAAATGATAAAGTATAACGGCATCAAAGATACCTTCAGTAACTAGAAAATTACATTCAGATTACTGGTTTATCAGATGCTACAGCGCTAATTAAACAGTCAACTAGTGTCCTCAGAAATTTTATGTAATTAAAAAAAAACATTGACGCAGGGTTTCCAGGTAGATTAAAACAGAATTCCTAATTAGACTAGTAAAAATAGCATTTGAAACTATGCCGGAATGATAAAAAATTTTAAACCCCCTTATTTTTTTTGCTCCCCATTATTGGTTGCAATAATGGGGACAGCTATATATATATATATATATATATATATATATATATATATATATATATATATATATAATGGGGAATGCTACAGCGTTACGCAACTTTCACTATGGCTGGTTCTCGAATGGGTGACCACTTTGTGGCATTTATATTTGCGAGCGTTTCCGTGCTTCGGAAGGCACAAGGCAAGGTTTTAAAATTTTCAGCAGCAGGTCGCCACAACCTGCGCCTGTTCATTTCAACACGGCAATGGGCTTACCACCTATTACGTGGGACAAAAATCCATACGGTGAAATGTGGGCGCATAGGATGCCTCTGCCTACCCCTTCGGGGATAATGGTGTAACAATATGTATGTATGTATGTATTGTTGGTTGTATAATAAACTGATTGGATCGGCAGAGCGATTGCCTCACCGCCATGCTGTGACCCATGTTCCGGATTGAAAGTATCATGTTTTTTTATCAAAACCACTTTACGTACAACTCTTGAGTATTAGTGCCGTTCAGTGAAGAGGACTTGCGTATGAGGTAAACACTGGATCGAACAATCGCTGGATTCATTTTTGTCGCAGGTAATTAGCCTATGCCCGCTTCGAGCCGTCTTTTAAAGTCCCTCTAAGAACAGAGGGGCTAAAGTCAAGACATTAATTTTATATTTCATCATTATGTTACTTTTGTAAACGAATTTTACCTACTGTACTATTTCTTCTTGGTTACTGTTTAACATAGAAGTTACTATATCACGAGTAGGATCTACCATTCATCAGTCCAGTTAAGCAGACTGAATGACGCCATAAAGTAGAGCAAGTGCAAACCGCAGACATGCGGCCCATTAACGCGGACGCTTTTAGATGCAGTTTATATTTAGATGCAGCATATATAATTACTCTTACATACTAACTAACTAACTATCTTCACGCTGTATTCCTGACGGGGTAGTCAGAGAGGACAAATCGCCAGGCTTCGTGATCCATGCATACTTCTTTCGCTTCTTCAAGATTCATCAATCGCTTCATACACGCACGTCTGGGTATCCGAGTACTTTTGACCTTTCCGTTTTTAAGCAATCTGCTCACGTGGTCTTCATATGTAAGTCTCGGCCTACCCTGACTTCTTCTACCCTCTACTTTCACCCAATATATATTCTTCGTCAATCGTTCCTCACTCATTCGTTGGACGTGTCCAAACCAACGGAGCACGCCTTTTTCCAGCTTAACGCTGACACTTTCATTCAAACTTGCCATATTGCGTATCACTTCGTTACGTATTCGGTCGGCCAAAGTAACGCCGCACAATTTAAAAAAATAATTTATAGTATCGACATATTATAGTATATGCTGTGCGGTAGGGATTTGAGAAAATATACTTTTTTGATTTTTTTCGGTGATACTCATAGTTTATTTTATATACTACTCGGGACATCACGAGAAATAATTTTTGTTACTTACACCAACGTTTTGAATACGTTACATGTCCAGCCACAATTAAGGGAGCTGCAACGCGTTCGAAACGTCAGTTTAAGTAAGTAAATCTTATTTTGCGTATAGTCCCGAGTAATAGATATGTAAAATATTTGTGAAAATAATAATTTCCTCTGAACGTTATTTTTTTAATTTTTCGAAGAAATAGCTTTTAGTGCAATGCTAGTTTTAAACTCTGAACCCAATTTCCGTCGATATTTTCGTAGATTTTTTACCTTTGACTGGCGAAAACTATGGTGAAAGACGTAATAGAATCAAAATCTCGGTTAAATTTAGATTGTCACTACTTAGATAACTTTTAATTGTTCAAAATATGCAATGAAAATAGCAGACTGTCAGATTATAACTGACTGCTTAACCGTCAAATTGCCATACTACTATCCAAATTGACAAACAAAATAATGCCTGGCAAAATATATTAATTTATCTCTGAAAACTTATATGTGTAGCTTTTCTTCAAGCAAAGGTTATTAGCTACCGATTATTGTCGAACAACAAAATTAATAAGAAACAGTTTTTTCCCGTTCGTAACTCTCACACTGTATATGACCGCTATAACTAACCACATTGGCTGAGGCGAGGGCAACCACGGACTGTTGGTAAGCTTGCAATTACTCACAGTTAACGTGCGACAATATTTACTCGTAAGCTAAATAAATCTACGTGGTTCAGTACATACCTATCAAAGGTACTATTTTGACGAAAATATTAGACAACAACGGCAGATAGAAAAAGGGTATATACTTATGTACACGCGTTAGAAGCTATACTGCTTTAGTTTAAAAAGATTTCATCACATATAAACTACAACTCTTTATTTGTAACAGGAATGATAAATTTGTAAGCAAGAAAACATCAAAAGAATGAAAAATACTTTGAATGTAGTTATAAGTTGTCATAGAAACACTTATCAGCCAACTTCAGGGTGTTTTGAAGTTGTCATGGAAACACTTATCAGCTAACTTCATGGTGTAGGATTATCGTGACGGTCTGCGCGCGCATCGTAAAAAATTACTCTTTATTTTTCCTTAACGCGCCAAAAGAAGTATAACTTAATTACCTTAATTTACAAATTATATAATAAAAAGCATAAGTTAATTAATTACCTTACAATTCAGAGTGGGAACTCTAAAGAATAAGGTAATTTATGATTTTTGATAAATTTAATTTAATTCAATAAAGCACTGTACCATAACTATTGAAATTAAATATAAGTAAAATAATTACCACGTTATCATCAAGAATACATTCGCATCAAAAGGGTTTCATGAAGAATTTATTATTTCATTTATTTTATGTTCAAAGTTGTTTGTTAAGTACCTACCCTTTAAGTGGTTACGCTATTTGGACAATACCCGTTAAACTTAATTATGTTTACGCATAAATATTACTTAAGCAATTTGGACATGTGTGAGGAGGTACTTAGCTGCCTTGATATTACACAAGTTTGTGTGTGTAAGTTCTTAGTCAGTTGTAATTTGGCCTGCTTTAAATGCGGGCTCTGGTTGTCCTATTTCTTGTTTGGACTAACTTTAACGTCACTAAGTTAGACCAAATAGACACAAACTATTGGAAGTCGATATGTAAGTTTGTATCTGTTTGTATTTTCAAAACAAAGATTATGCACAACACTATTTATTTCGATATTTATTTATTTATTTGCCTCTGTGACGCAGTGGTATTGTATGCGACTGCCGCAACTAAGTTTCCGGTTTCGAATCCCGAGTCAGAAAAAATATTTGGGTGATCCACAAATATTTGTTTCGGAGGTTGGGTGTTTCCTATGTATTATGTGTATGTATTTAGAAATATATAAGTATGTTTATCAGTCGTCGTGATCCCATAACACAAGCTAATATTAGCTTACGTTGGGCTAGACAGCGGTGTGTAAAAAAAATGTCCCACAATATTTATTTATTTTATATTGCGTTAACCACAAAACTGATTCAAATCTTTTTGGATCCAGTTATTAGTAAAACTAGTTTCGTCTTCTCTTCATCTTTATGTATTCCCAGTTGCTTCCAAATACTATCTGGAGTTAGAGTCTAGGATACAATTTGATTTCTCTGTTAGTAGCATCTTTTGTTTGGCTTTTGATTTTTTCCATTGTTGTGAGTTGCACAGCTAATAGATGAGGTCGTTGGAGCCCCAAAGAACTTCGTGGTCCCCTTACACCAATTTCTAAATTAAGTCTTGTAGAATGAAACCAAAAAACCTTCACGTAACGCCATTTTATTCCATGGTATCTATGACATGGAACCATTATCAATATCTATGTACAAGAAAAAACTACCTCGTTTGTGACACTTTGTAAGGTTAGTCAAGTACTTGATTGATATATTTTTAAACAGACTGTTCCTACAGGAGACCCTTGGGAGAACACACACTTTTTGATTTTCTGTCTCTCCAGGGATCGTACCATCACCAATGCAGATAACTAAAATGTCAATATTATCGGATTCCTCAAAAGGAGTCTTCGTGGCTGTAACACTTTTAACGATATTTATTATCACACAATTTGGACAAGAACTTTTGATTAAAAATTAAATGCTTGCAGTTAAACAAAGCTACTTCTCAGAAAATTCCCTCAGAGTTTCTATCAGTTTCTGCCGTCAAACCACAAACGAAACTATTATCTAATGTAAAAAAAAATGCAGCTTAAATTACATAAACATATATTACATACACACATTAGTCACAACAAATATATACTGTAGTATTATATTCAAGTTTAGTTTAACTCTCAAAGGCTAGAAAATACATTTTCTTGTAACATCAAAGTGGAACGGAAGCGGCGGAATGTACCTACGCTTTTATTTATTTTAACACCATGTCGGCTACATCCGGAAAACAATCGTCGTTCTATCTGTTGATAACATCCTAATATATTATAGTCGCGTGTGCTTGGGATTATTGAGATCAATATAGTACTTATTTAGCTGATGTTATGGGTACAATTGATGACATTGGCACTATTGTTTTTGATATTTTTGACATAATTGCTGAGTTACGTGATTTGGAGATATGGGAGATATATTGCTGGATCTGATGTTGTGTTGGTATATTTTATAATTGCGATCTTATACCGTTATATTTTGTATAAATTATAATAAGAACATACATATATACATACATATTGTCACGCCTATATCCCCGAAGGCGATAGGCAGAGGCATACTATACGCCCACATTTCACCGTATGCATTTATGTCCCACGTAACAGGTGGTGAGCCCATTGCCGTGTTGAAATGGACAGGCACAGGCTTTGGCGACCTACTGTTGACAATTTGTAAGCCGCCCGTAAGGCCTTCAATCAGGTTTAACGACTGCCATTTTACTGGCAACCTGGACCAACGGCTTAACGTGCACTGAAACGATCGCAAATGTAAATTCTACAAAGTGGTCACCCATCTAATGACCACCTATAGCGAATGTTGTTTAACGCAGTGATCGTTTACAGATCACTGAGTCAGCGGGGCCACGAACGCTTTCAATAATAATAAATAATAATAACATATAGTACAAATAGCGAGTATTAGATATGCTATGATTTTCATTACAATTATAATTTTTAAACAGGTGATTACTGTTTTACAATTGGTCATTGATATAGATAGCTTCGAATAACTTACAAAGTAAACGGAAAAAGACTGGCAGGTAAAGATATAGGTAAGAGAAAATATAACTGGAAAAGAATCTTTTCAATTCTTTTCCAGTTCCAATTGAAATTGCAAGAGGTTTTTTGTAGTAAAGAGTATGTATTTTTGAACTAGTCTCTTATTTAGTATAGCTTGTTTATAATTCACGCCGTTATCCCCAAAGGGGACATATATACATACGCTCACATTTCATTGATTAAGCATTTTTGTCATACTTAAAATATGGTGAGCCCATTTCATTTAATAAGCATTTTTGTCACACGTAACATATGGTGAGCCCATTGCCGTGTTGAAATGGACAGTGGCATGTTGTAGCGACCTGCTGTTAATATTTTCTCATGCCACTCATAAAGCCTTTAACTTGATTTTATGATTTACATGTTACTGGTAACAGAGACCAACGGTTAAATGTGCCTTCCGAAGCACGGAAACTAAAGAAAATGGAAATGTCATAAATTGGTAATCCATCTAAGGACCAACTGTAGCGAAAGTAGACTTTAGCAAGCATCAATTATTTGATAATGAAATTAGTGTAATATAGTCCACTGAAAATTTTATTTATTATGTAAGCAATAGCTAAATAATGTTTTCATAAAATACCTTTGTTATATTTAGCCGTCCGATGGCTGGAGGCCTTGACATTGTAAATAAATTATACAGTTATTAAAACTCGCAAAAAAATCAGAGCGTCTCAATCAAAATAACGTTGTTTCTTGAGTACTGATGCCGATAAGAAGCGAATAATAAAATGCGTGTGTGGTTCACAAGATCTGTATTGCAACAGTTTTTAAAAGTAACTATACGAATATGTTAGATGCATCTATTTACTTATACACATCTCAACACAGAGTATAATATCATGCGCAAAAAAAAAATTCAACTTTACGTAGGTGTTAAATTAAGGCATGTATCTATTATTTGAATAAAATTACTTATCTATTAATACTAGGGATACTCACTTATCTATTAACGTCCAGCCGAAGCACTTAGACCTAAGTACCTTGACATTTTTGTTAGTTACTTTTATAATGTCGGCACTCACTAAGAAAGGATTTTTCAAAATACCAACTCTAAGAGAGTAAAATTAGGGATAAACAGTTGTATGAAAGTTCTTTTAAATCAGTGCCCACCATATCATCGTTCCAAGAACACAGTCGAAGGCATTCTTTACGTCCACGAACAGAAAGTGCAGACTCTTCTTCCTGTACGAGTATTTGTTTGTCTCTTTGTCCTGTATTTCTCCAGTAATGTTGCGGTAAAACACGGATCCTGTTTTTTTCTAATAATAGGATCCTTAGAACAAAAACAGGGTCCGTGGTTTTATTACCAGGGTGAAACCCATATTGATACTCCAAGAGAGTACACTTCTGCTAGATACGGAGGTTAATAATCTTCTCTAAATCTTCATGCCATGGTAGCTACCCCATTTCTACACCGACCGCTTTCCATTTGAAGACTGGAGTAATAATACTCGGCTTTCATTGGCTGGGAATCTCTTCGGTGAAGAGTACGTGGTTTAACTTGGTATAATCGAGAGAGTCTTCATCGACTCCGATAGCTTTTCAAATCATCATGCAGCGAAGAACAGTCTAGACTTCTGCATAATTTTAAAGTTGGCATTAGTCCCTGATTCCGAGACTGCACCTCTTAATATTGCTTATTCAGCAGGTCGTGGAAGACTGAGTGCCATCGCTCTTTCATCACGAGTTCTTAGCATAGCAGGTTACCATTAGGATTGTTTACACAGCAGCACTTGAAGATATTCGATTTATCCGGATACTGGTATTCCCCATGTTTTTGTACGCTACCGAGTCCTGAACGCTGCAAGAAATTAAGGAAAAGAAAAAAGAAGCACTGAAAATGAGGTGCTGGAGGAAATTACTTGAATTGACGTGCATATTACAGGTAAAATAAAAATAAAAAATATCCATCACGCCTTATTCCCGAAGGGGTGGCAGAGGCATATTATATGCCCACTTTTCACCGTGTGGATTCCAGGTATTATGTTAATGATTTTCTACCTACGGCGTTTACCGGCAATCACTATAAAATTTTCACCACAATAAACTGGTAATAGCCACTTACCGAATATCGAAAAGAAAAATAGTTTTGTATCAATGTATGGCGAAGTTTTTCTGGTTATTTCTGTGTTGACATGTTTCCGTACAATGAAGTGGTAATTGTAAATATCTTCGTTAATATCAGTAGGAAAATTCTAAAAAAAATTACAGACATGTGTCCCGACCCATAGATGCCGAATTTCGCATAATTATAAAAAGTCCATAACAGCACATTACCGACTTATTGTTCGGGGGGGGGGGGGGGGGAGTATGTACTTCTAAGAATAAAAATACCTACTTTTATAAAATTTTGTAAACCTACTCCAGTTTAAAAACAAATAAACGCTTGTTTAGCACTTTCCGAAATTTACCACTAAGGGTGTAAAATAGGGGATCAAAGTTTGTATGACAGTATTTGAAAACTTATAAGGGGCATGAGTTAAATATGCAACGAGTGTTCGAAGTATGTCACGAGTGAAGCCGGTGGGCACGGCTAGTACTTATGTAAAAGTTGACGACAACGACGCTGCCGGCCCACTCCGCTCAGCACAAAACTTTCGATATTATTCCTCGGGGCTACGATAATTTCCTTTCTAATGCTAAAGTTTAGAAGACTTCAAAGAAGTTTTTGGGATTTTACGTGATATCATATTTATTTTTATAAATCTAGAAGAAGATACAATTTATGTCATCTGCTTAACTTTTGAAAGAGCTAAGCATCTGAGTTAAATGTAACATTTATTTATTTAATTTTTTTAATGATATTTTTGAGGTTAATTTTGCGTGACTAGAAATACGGGATGGTTTAAATGTATATGTTTAAACATGTACTAGTGAACTTATAAAGATTGATGAATAGATTTAAGTGAACTATTATCTACTAAACGACAGAACAGTGATAGTGTGATTGTTTATATCTTTGATAAACACTTATTAATATCCCACCATAGGACATAGGATCAAGATCAGTTGATAGCGGCCATTGACGATGAGTAAATTTTTGAAGGTATACTTCTTTTGGCACGTTAGGGAAAAATTATGAGAGTAAATTTTTACGATGCGCGCCAAGACCGTCACGAAAAACCGACACCATGAAGTTAGCTGATAAGTGTTTCGATGACAACTTATAAACACCCTGAAGTTAGCTGATAAATGTTTCCATGACAACTTATAACTACATTCAAAGTAGTTTTCATTCGTTTGATGTTTCTTTTACTTACTAAATTATCATTCTTATTTATTTATCTATCACACCTTATCCCTGAAGGGGTGGCAGAGGCATATTGGACATATTATATGCCCATTTTTCACCATGTGTATTCCGGTCCCACGTAATAGGTGGTGAGCCCATTGCCGTGTTGAAATAGACAGACGCAAGTTGTTGCTACCTGCTGTTGAAATTTTTAAGCCGTCCATAAAGCCTTTAATTTGGCTATACGACTGCCATTTTATTGGCAACCGGGACCAACGGCTTAACGTGCCTTCCGAAGCACGGAACTGGGGTGGGTCTAAAGGGCCGAAAAAATTCAGTAAAATGTGTCTAATTTAGATGTTAAATTTGAAAGAAATTTATAATTCTTGTTCCAAACAAAGAGTTGTGGTATATGTGATAAAATCTTAGTAGACTAAAGCAGTATAACTTCTAACGCGTGTACAATTTTTTTTAGACTGTGCATGTCAAAAACTACTACAAAAACTAAATTGGGATAAGATTCACGTATGTTAATTTTTTTATGAACAGTTTCATACTTCAATCATGTACTTTCGATAAGTTTGATAACGAACTACAACATAATTTACATCATGAGTACATTTCTATTTATTTCAACAATGTGAATAACAACATGCGGACCCGGAAGTCTGACGATGGGACATTAATCTCTTCAATGTCCAATATTTCTCGCTCATTAGGCTATATGCGGAACATAAACAGAAGTAGGGTACAGAAATTTAATGTCTGTCTTATAAAAGCTTGTACGATACAAATGAAGGTCCGACATTTTTAAAAATATTTTCGCTCTGTAATGTTCTTTTATTAAAAAAGCAATGAGATGTTTGTTTTACTTACCGATTTGAAAATAAAAATGTTTTACTAGCTCCGTCGATAAAAGACCTTGTATATTAACCACTCTTTATATTCTACCGAAATTTGTCTATTGTCTATTGAAATAACTTATTTTGCAGGTGTTCCCGATGAATATAAAAGTAACGATTACTTTACATCAACTTTATATAAATAGTAGGTACTTAGTTGTCCTTGCTTTAGATTGTTTTTTTTTTACATACATATGGGGATGGGGACCTCATTACCATATTGAACAGGCCAGGCGCTGGCTGTGGCGACCTGCTGTTGAAATTTTTCGAGTTGCCCATAAGGATTTCAACAGGGCTTAACGACTGCTATTTTACTGGCAACCGGGAAAAACGATCTAACGTGCCTTCTGAAGCACGGGAATGCTCGCAAATATAAATTACTAACGCAGGTGTGGGGGAATCATATGATCTAATGAATCCAGTTTTATATATGAAAAAAATATTATTATTATGTATAAACAAGATTGTCCACTAAATGGAAAACGAGATCTCTACACAAAGCTTTTAGTACTTAGTAGTCGTAAACCTTTCATCACGCGTATGGCAGAAACAAAAGAGACATTTATTTTTGAAAGCTTAATATCTTCGTAAAAGTGCCCGGCGAAGTAGCGTAAACGGAGAATAGGGTTCTCTACAGATGTTTACTACACACCTGGGAAATTAATTACAAAAATATATGTGGCGTTTTAACCCCAGACTCCCCGTAGCGGTATGCTTACTCGACTTTGTAAGAACTGATGCAATATTTACTGTGTTGCGTTAGTTTTACTGAACGGATTTGTGTAGGAAAATACTGCCTTACCATAGCAAATAATTTTAGTATTTTTAAGTACTGTATTTATAGTAATTTAGGTGTATAATGTGGTGCTAAAGTTATAGTGTAGCTACATATTTTGCATAGCTTTAACAACTTCAACGAATAAAAATAAAAAAAAATAAAAAAAATATCCATCACGCCTTATCCCCGAAGGGGTGGCAGAGGCATATTATATGCCCACTTTTCACCGTGTGGATTCCTGTCCCACGTAATAGGTGGTGAGCCCATTGCCGTGTTGAAATAGACAGACGCAGGTTGTGGCTACCTGCTGTTGAAATTTTTCAAGCCGCCCATCAGGCCTTCAATCAGGCTTAACGACTGCCATTTTACTGGCAACCGGGACCAACGGCTTAACGTGCCTTCCGAAGCACGGAAACGCTCGCAAATATAAATGTCACAAAGTGGTCACCCATCCGAGGACCAGCCATAGTGAAAGTTTCTTAACGCAGTGATCGTTTACAGAACTCTACGGCCGCGGGGCCACGAGCGCTTCAAAAAATAAAAAAATAATATTGAAAATATAAATCCTAAAAAGCCCGTATTACATGGATCAATTGTAAAAAATGTTGCATGCCTTGATTATTAAATACTTTAATCGATCAAATATTTACAGATTTATGTAATAAAACACAGTATCAGTTAAAAAGTTTTAAGCCTATCAATAACGTTTTGAAAACGTCTCCCCATTTAAATTCGGAGGTTATCAAACAACGAGAGAGATGCTCATAAATTCGGAAAGGCCTTTTTGCTGTAATGCCTTTCATATTTCTTCCGAAGCACACTGCGGGTGCCGTTCAAATAAATTACGGCCATCAATAAAAATCTCAGCGAGCAGATCCTACGACTTATTTAATTTATATTCCATCAAAATCGTATTTATCAAATATCGAAGCGTTTTGTGTGATGTTCAATTTTTTTAATGTTATAAGGCTATTTTTATTTCATCTTTTTCTTGCCATTTTTACCATTTCCATTTCTAGATATAGATAAAATTCTTGGTCCTTTTTTTAGAAACTTCTCTTTTTGTACACGAATAAGAGTCCTAAAAAGGGGCTTTATGTGTTAAAAGTTAGTAAGAACCATACAATTCCTACTAACTTGTTACAAAATATGCTTTTGCCGTGTTTTTTTCAATATTATATTCTGTTAAACTGTGGTTCCTGTAATGTAGTGTAAAGATCGCGGTTCAACATTCTAAATCAGCTATAAATACTTGTAATGTTTATCAACAAGTCCTTTAATTTGATACTCGTATTGTACGAGGCAAATAAAACTTAAATCGGTATCTTTAGTAGTCCATCATATTGTATTTATTGTGATGTCTATTATTTTTCGAGTTCTCCTCGGCAAACCCTTTCATTTGATACCCTTATAGTAGCAAGGCATTAAAAATATCCGGTCCATCATGTGTTCCACTATGTTGAATTTAGAATTATGTCACACAACTAACTATGCATTGTCATCCGAACTAAATGTGTATGCATAAAAATCAATCGGTTGAGGAAATTTGTGTCCACCCAAACAAACACCATTCGTTTGTATTGCATGGTAATAAAAAGCTTATATTATAAGGTAATTATGAACTTATCTACATAAAAAGCAAAAAAAATTGCACGCTTAACACGCCACGATAGTTAAACTTCATTGTATACTATTGTTCAAAGAAAATTACGATTTAGGACGTACTTATTAAATATTATTTATCTATAATATACATGTATTGACAAATATATAAGTATGTTTATCAGTTATCTGGTTAACATAGTAGAAGCTCTGCTTAGTTTGGAATCAGATGGCGTTGTGTAAGTTGTCCTAAAGATATGTATTTATTTATTATTAGATAAAATACAATACAACATTGGTTAGAATATACGCACTCCCTTTTGCATCTGAGTAGGAACGTGTTGCTTCATTTTATCTTATGTTATGAGGGATGGTTAAATCCGGATTAATTAATTTTCAACTTGCGGAGTACGATAAACCCTTACGATAATTTCTGCAGCGTGTTCTCTCCCTGTTATTGTTACTTGCTTATATATTCGTATTAAAGTACTGAATAGCAATTAATATTATTGTTAATTCCACTATTCATAACTGAAGTACAACAGCTCTGTTGTTTATGATATTTATTTGATATGTTGGTTTTCTTGGAAAATATTCGAACTCAACCTCACCTGCACGGACGAGGCAACGACACAGGCTCTTAAAATGTTAAAATGTGCCATTGGTAAATTTTTTTATAAAATTATTATAACGTTTCCTGAGTGATAACAAAAAATATTGGCAAAGTCCTGACTGTAGACTACTAAAAAATAAATAAGGAATGAAAAACATTGTGCTTCATTTCTACTCGCTGCTATCTAATCCAAATAAGGCTATACATGATGTGATGTATAGAAAGCACCCAAAATCTGAAACAAACATTCGCGGATCACACACGTGAAATAATTTTGATTTTAAATATCTTAGCTACTTCTCATGGCAAGCGGATCAAAGTCTGGTGAGGCACCAGACTGATCTGCCTTACACTGGATATTATTTGTACTTAAACCCGAACTCGAGCTCTTTGAGTCTACTTTACTTGTGCCCCAATGAACAGGCTTGCAGGGTAGCTTTCCACTCTCTTTGACTATAAAACAAGAGACTGATCAGGTATGTAGCTTGTTTTAGTATTTATACTGAAGCCTTGCACTGGTATAAATAATTAACAGAGTTTTTAAGTCTAGTCAACATCTCACTGAACCTTATTTTATCTCGGTAAATACACAGTCTTAAGAATACGAGAAATGCTTTCTGAAAAGACAACTTGTCAACTGCAAAAACAAAAGTTAACATTTCAACTATTCTGGGATCTATTGTCTTGCTTGAGCTGTCAGGCGAAGGCAACGAAACGCCACTCGTTTGGTACCAACTTTCTTTACGAAAAACTTCAGAAAAGCATCCCATCTCGGTCTGTGAGTAGATTGCAAAATATTCTTGTCCCCGCGGTGTCATTTTGCCTAACTTTCCAGTTCGAGTGAGCTTAAAATCTCTAAGTATTTGTACTGAGTATGCTTTTAAGTTTTTCTGATGGAAGCTTTTTAAATTTTTTGAAATTTTATTGTTCTTTATAATAAGGGTATTATTTTTTCTTTAAAGAGTTTGTGTAATGGATTTTATGACAGCCATTATATAGTAACACAGAAACAAATTCCTTATATAATGCTAACCGTTTCAAGTGGGTGAACAGTTTAGAACACAATTAGTGAGTTACGGTCAGCAGCAGCCAGTGAAAGACGCTGGCCACACATCTACTCTGGCCGATGTGGTTTATTTGTACTACAAGTACCTCCTTAGATAATGTCCTCCAATCAATCGCAATGTTGTAAGGTACAAGATTAAAGGAAAAACATTCAAAACTGAGTTTAGCTTACAAATACGAAAATCTGTTGGACAGGATATAGACATATTGTTTTTGTCATACATACCAAACCAAGTGTAAGCCAGCGATAATTTTTCCAGGACCTAGTTACAATCCAACGATAAATAAAAGATAATGGCCTATTTATTAAAATATTATTTAGGAAAAATTATACCAGCTATGTAAATTTACATGTGTGAGTATGTTGTTTGTTGTAACCAGCACCACTTGCTCAGTATTATGTACATGATCACAGTGTTAAGCAACATATACTAAGGTTAGTCCAGAGATGAATGACCGTTTGTGGCGATTTGCGAGTTTCGGAAGGTACGATAGCTTGTTAGTCAGGCAGTTAACTTGGTGGTCGTTCAACCAATTAGAAAGCTTTATGTTCGGCGTGAAAATTTCAACAGCTGTAGCCACAAAATGTCTCTCTCGGCTCACCACCTATTACGTGGTATAAAATACAAATGTAAAGTATGGGCGTATCCTATGCCTCGACTTAAGACGGAATTATTTATTGTGTGTAGGTATGTGTGTGTGGTAAGTATTGATTGCTTACTTATAAGATAATAATAGTACCTAATAACTAAGTCTACCAATATTGAAGCCACTTGCCACACCATTGTTCTCAGATATTGCAGCTACCACTAAATCTATTTATATTTACCAGACGCAAGAATATATAGGTATGACGTTTGTTTAGCAGACACGCTATACCCGAAGGGGTGACATAGGCATATTATACGCTCACCGTTCACCGTGTGCATTGTTGTCGCACGTAATAGGTGGTAAGCCCATTTCCTTGTTGAAATAGATAGACGCAGTTGTGGCTACCTACTGCTTGTAATTTTCAAGTCGCCCATATGGCCTTCAACTTGACTTAACGACAACCATGTTACTGGCAACCGGGATCAACGATTTAACGTGCCTTCCGAAGCCGAAAACGCTCGTAAATGGAAATATCACAAAGTGGTCACCCATCCGTAACCAGCCATAGCGAAATTTGTATAACGCAGTGATCGTTTACCGAACACTAAGTCAGCGGGACCACGGGCGCTTCAACTTACGAGTACGTACCTATTGATTGTGGCATAAAATGATAAATTTCGGATAGTGGGTGTATACTGTATAGTATGCCTCTGCCTACCCCTTCATGACAAATGTCATTATCAAAACAGTGGTGGAACGGCTAATGAGCACTTCGGTCATTCAGCCTTCGTTACATACTTTCTCTTCTTTACCTGCTACACTCTCTCTAACTTGTATAATACTTATTTAATTTATTTCGCCTTCTGCGATGTTATAAATAAATAAAATATTGAGGGACATTTTTTTACACAGCGCCGTAATGGGATCTAGACGAGTGATAAACGTACTATACATTTCTACTACTATATATATATTTCTACTATATATACCTACTATACTATATATTTCTAAATATATAGGTACAATATTATACACAGGAAACACCTAAACTCCAAAACAAACATTTATAGATCACACAAATATTTTTTCCGACCCGGGAATCAAATCTGGACCTCATTCGCGGCAGTCGCATACACTATCACTGCGCCACCGAGGCAGCCAATATCAGTCAGTATCTACAATATTAAACAAAAAATGCACATAGTTACAAACACGGTTCACAAAACGTTCAATCAGCGTGCAGAAACACAAAAGCCCACATCGGTACTTGGGTTGTGATGAAACCAGCGTCATAAAGTGCTTGAAGGCATTGTTTCTAATTAAGTGCTACAACAGAGTCGGCACTAGTCCGCATTGAGCGCGTGCATTTACAATAGCTGTTTCTTTTTATGACGTTACATGAATTTTTTATATAAATTTTAGTTTTGTTATGAACCAAATAATTCTTCTGTAAACGTGTTTGTCTATGTGTATGTTTGGATAAACCCCTGGATGGATTAAAATACATTTTGACCCTGTAGATAGCGTTGTAATCGACTACTTTGGGATATAACTTATATTAGCGTTTAGATTTAATTTGACACACTTTAATAATTATTCGTACATTTATTTATATTTAATAGTATATTGTTATTCACTGTAATAATGTCTATCATGGACTGTAGTACTGACACAGACTGTAGTAATGACTATTATTCTGCTTGCAGTAGTCCTAGTTCTCAAGGTGTACCTTCACTAGTTGATTTCCTCTCATCTCAATTTTCTGATGTTCCTGAAAATTTCAACGTAGTGCACATAAACGCTCAGAGTATTCCGGCTCATTTCACAGATATACTGGCATCGTTTGACTGTAAGTATTTACATGCTATACTCATCACTGAAACTTGGTTAAAACCCTGTTTATCCTCATCACCTTATACCTTGCCAGGATTCAGCCTCATTCGACATGATCGCGGGCCGTCTGGCTATGGGGGGGTGGCCATCTACCTACGCAGTAATTTGTCTTATGCTGTTGTGGATTCATCTCCTCAACCACCTTCACGACTAGCCGGCGAGCATCTATTCCTTGAGGTTGAACTCCTCCATACAAAGGTACTTTTAGGAGTCTATTATGGTCCTTCTTCTGATATTAACTACTTTTCTTCTTTCGAAATACTCTTAGAAACCTTCATCCCCAATTACAGTCAAACAATAATCATGGGTGATTTCAACACTTGTCTTCTCAAAAATGACACTCGCTCTTATACTTCCAAATCCATTATTGAATCTTGTAATCTCACAATTCTTCCTTCTAATGCTACACATCATTTTCCAAACTGTACTCCTAGCTTACTCGATCTTTCAATAGTTACTTCTCTTGACCAAGTGGCAAGGCATGGTCAGCAAACAGCTGATCAATTCTCTTATCATGACCTGATTTTTCTATGTTATCGCCTTCGTGTTCCTAAGCTCAAACCCAAATTTCTATTGCATCGCAATTTCAGTAGCATATCTCTTGAGGATTTGCGTAGGGATGCGGACAAAATTGACTGGGTACCCTTATTCTCTTCCGCATGCATTGATGAGAAAATACATTTATTCACATTCCATTTAATTTCACTTTACGATATTCATGCGCCGGTTCGTAAGATTAAAGTGAAACACTTGCCATCGCCTTGGCTAACCACTGAAATCAAATCACTCATTACTAAAAAAACTACAGCCAAGTCCAAGTACAAGAGACGGCCTACAGTCTCAAATTGGCAGAAATATGTTTTTATTAGAAATCATTGCAGCAAGGTGTGTAGGAATGCACAACGCCAACATATCCACAGCTCTGTTCAAGACGGAGATCCAGCTAAAGTCTGGAAATTTTTAAGATCTTTGGGGGTTGGCAAATCTCGACAAGTTTCAATTTCTAAAAGTCTTAATTTAAATTCACTTAATCAATTTTTCAGTGCTATCTCCAATTTTGATGTGGAAACCAAAACTAATACACTTCAACATCTTTCAACTTTATCCACTCCCAAAAGTGTTCCATTCTTCTTTAGTCAATTCACTGATTGTGATGTTAAGAAGAGCATATTGTCCATTAGTTCTAACGCCGTAGGTACAGACTTTCTTAGCCGTAAAATGATTATGCCCATAATTGATGAAATCCTTCCTATTCTATGTCATATTCTTAACTTCTCAATAAACCATAGTGTCTTCCCTGCAGCTTGGAAAGATGCCATAATTATCCCTATCGCCAAAAAATCAAACCCTTACTCGTTTTCTGACTACCGCCCTATCTCGATACTCCCATTCCTATCTAAAGTTCTGGAACGACTTGTTCATAGTCAACTCACCAATTTCCTTTCCCAAAACAATTATTAAACCCTTTCCAATCTGGGTTTCGTGCTGGACATAGTACTACTACAACCTTACTTCATATTACGGAGGACATAAGAGCGGGTATGGAGAACGGCATGTTGACAGTTTTAGCTCTGCTAGACTTCAGCAATGCCTTTAATACAGTTGATTTTGACATCTTGCTGGGTACATTGGGCTCACTTAACATATCTCCAACGGTAATCGACTGGTTTCGTTGTTACCTGTTTGGCCGCCGGCAGCGTATT
Organism: Thumatha senex; assembly: GCA_948477245.1. Lineage (NCBI taxonomy): Eukaryota > Metazoa > Arthropoda > Insecta > Lepidoptera > Erebidae > Thumatha > Thumatha senex. Next base: position 16,246,667 of record OX419735.1, read on the forward strand.
AATGTCGAAGATATGTTTTCCTCATGGTGTAATACGTCTGCTGGGGTGCCACAGGGAAGCGTTCTGTCACCTTTACTTTTCACAGTTTTTATAAACTCCATCACAAAGAATTTATCTTCTTCCTACCAACTATATGCTGATGATCTCCAAATTTATTTCCAAGCTTCACTAGACAACTTGAACGAAGCTATTGGCGTTGTCAATAGGGACTTGGACACGATTTGTAAATGGAGTGAATCTTACGGAGTAAAGGTTAATCCGATCAAGACTCAGGCTTCGGCAAGATTAGGCAGCCCTAGGATGATTTCACGAATCGATTTGACAATAACTCAAAAAATTATATGTAATGGGATTGATATACCTTACAGTAAATCTGTCAAGAACTTAGGTATACACATAGATTCGTGTATGTCTTGGGGTACTCAACTGCAGGAGTTGAGACGTAAAATATTTGCCGCATCGGGATCCCTGCGTAGACTCAGAAATTTTCTACCTATTACAACTAAAATTGCGCTTGTTCAATCACTTCTTTTCCCTATCCTTGATTATGCTGATGCCTGCTATCTAGATCTCACTGAAGACCAACTAAACAAACTTGAGAGACTGAATTATTGTATTAGATTCATATTTGGGTTACGCAAATATGATCGCATTTCTGAATATCGCAAAAAACTCAAGTGGTTACCTATCCGCCTTCGCCGGAATGCTCATATCCTCTCCATATTATATAATATCCTTTTTAACCCTTTTACCCCGTCTTATCTAAAGAAACGTTTCAATTTTTTGAATGTCTCCCACTCTATAAATTTGCGATCATCCGAGAATTTGAGATTGAAATGCCTGGCCACTTCACAAATTTTATGGACAATTCGTTCACTGTCCAGGCGGTTCGCTTGTGGAATGCGCTGCCAGTAACAATCCGACGGGCACAAACTTTGCATACCTTCAAGACATTAGTCTCGAACTACTACCTGCCTGCTAGTGACAACTTATAATCTACTATAAATGGTTCTTTTAATATACAGTACTACAACTATTTTTGTATGTATTATAAATACATCAAATGTATAATATTGTATTCTAAGTAGTTAAATATCTATGTTTAATATATTTTAAGTGTGTATGTTTATAGATTTAAAGTAAACGATATGTTTATTTATTTATTTATTTAGATATTAAATTCATAGATAGTTGATAATGTACACCTCACTGCCCGAAAACTATTTTCCACCCTACAGTCTCCATCCAAAGGTTGCCTGTAAGAGATTGCCTTGTGCGATAAGGCCGCCAATTGTTATACCTATAAATCAAATATTAAACTGTTTATACATGTTTTTCCTGGTGTACAACAAAGAGTTTTTTACTTACTTACTTACTTACTTACTTACCAGGTTACATAACAATAAATAATATAATACGAGTAATATAGTCCAGCTAGTAATATTATGTGTATTGGATACATTTTTAAAGCAATTATTATGCTAAATTTCTCATACATTTTTAATAATATATTTTATATTTATATAATATAAATGAAATAAGACAATTTGGCTAACCAGGTAAGGCAAAGGTCACAGTCAGTGATTAAAATAGAATATTATGTGTATGTTTCAAAAAGTAAGTAAAACTTACAAACACTTCTGGAGCAAGAAACGGAAATGCAACCCGTTTCAACGAGTATGCCATTGTATAGACCACCTATCAGAATAATTAAGTAATGAAAAGTATGCATGAAAGTAAATTGAATGCTGTGGAGATGCGATCACTTCAAACAAAAACCAAAAACACAAAATTGTGCGGCGTTACCTTGGCCGACCGAATACGTAACGAAGTGATACGCAATATGGCAGGTTTGAATGAAAGTGTCAGCGTTAAGCTGGAAAAGGGCGTGCTCCGTTGGTTTGGACACGTCCAACGAATGAGTGAGGAACGATTGACGAAGAATATATATTGTTCAAAAGTAGAGGGTAGAAGGAGTCAGGGTAGGCCGAGACTTACATATGAAGACCACGTGAGCAGATTGCTCAAAAACGGAAAGGTCAAAAGTACTCGGATACCCAGACGTGCGTGTATGAAGCAATTGATGAATCTCGAAGAAGCGAAAGAAGTATGCATGGATCGCGAAGCCTGGCGATCTGTCCTCTCTGACTACCCCGTCAGGGATACAGCGTGAAGATAGTTAGTTATTTTTTTTTTATGAAAATTATTGGGAAATTAGCTTGTGCATACATCTGTTTGTAGGTACTAAATAATAGAGATGTTCTTATCACATATTGTGTATATATACAATAAATTACAGAGACCATTCGCAGTATCAGTATGTTTAGTAAGTAACTAATAGCAGCCGTAGGCACAATTGCAGCTAAATCACTTTTAATAGGTTGATAGCATATAGGTAGAATATCTTTAACCTTTGTATGTGGGCTCCGATTTGTTAATGTTAGCTTGAGAACTCTTAGTGTGAATTTAATTCTAAATCATAGGCTAAGTGCATATTTTGAAAAGACTTCTCATTGCGAAAGATGTAACGCATTTTGCTGTTAAAAATAACCCATCTCGGATTTACCGTATCTTTAATACTGTGATGTGTACCGAACACAAAACAAGCGAAGCTACGAGATCTTTCTAACTGTCTTCCATTGAATACTGTTCCTTTCTTACCTAGAGGATGACAGAAATTTCCGAATATTATTACTATATTTTACAAGCGTTTATCTTATAAGCATCAGATATGTCCAATAAATTTAATCATTTTATGTAAAACTGCACTGCACTACTTTACATTTTCCAAGAAAAATATTCCCAAGAGCTGTTTGTATTCAAAGTCTGTAAAATATAAAAATAAATTTGTCAAAGCTACACGCACTATCTTGTTGTTCCGAACACAATGATTTATTCACAAAATGTAAGCAAACGAACGTTTCAGACGTGGTTTCAATGTGAACGCTTGAGTTCTGAAACCTTAATGAAATAAATAGAACATTATTATCTATTGTCTTCAAAGTGAATATTCATTGTATTGACTTCCTTTTGTTCTTTGAGTCTGTTTCTTCCTTGAAACTGTGTAAATATTATTAAATCTTGTTGGTTGAAAATACAAGGAATTGTATCCAGTCACTTCATTTTAGAACCCACATGTACATTTGTTTATACTATTGATTGATGGCACTTGACATGGATTGGTATTTTTTTAAGTAAATAAGTGGAACAATGTGGCAATATGGCGAGAAAATAGTACTTACCTTGACTTGCAACTGTAGCAATTCCACGCTTATTATCATATCAAGCCTAAGTTACGTCTGTTTTTTTAATTAAATTGTGTTTTAAGCCAACACTGCATCTAATAAAAAATTTGGGGTTTATTATTTACATTTTTTAAATGCTTTATTATGAACATTTAAAATATTAAAATTTTATATTTTACAGAAGACAGTTCAAAAGGGGTTGTGGATAATTACAAGAATGACAATGATGCCCCGACTGGTGTCGAAAAATGCCTCCCCATCTAAATCAATTGGTAAGGTTCCCATAAGGCTGTCCGCATTGCCCCGTTGTATGGCTTATTGCTTATTCTCTGAGCGAGAAAGAGACCAGGCGGCCGAGTCTACTATTGACAAACAGTAGAATAGAACCAGAATCGCTAATTTTAGCTGTCAAAATGATAGTAGATTTAAAAAAATGCAATTGATTAGCTGCCACTGGTACGGTACGTGTTAGTAGAATTGGCCGACCGACAGAAGTCTATTGGAGTACATATTTCTGGATGTTCCTCAGATCAGCCATAGTGAAAAATGATCATCCGACCACGTTGTGGCATATCCAGTTACAAGCATTTTCGTGCTTAGGAAGTTAAGTTAAGCAGTTGATCCCATTTGCCAGTAACATGACAGTCGTTTAGATACGTTGAGCGAGCCTTAGGCGTGCCCTACGAGCCTTAGGCGGCTTAAATAAAATTTAACAGCAGGTAGCCATAACGTGTGCCTATCATTTTCTCACCAACTTTTACGTGGGGCAAAAATATGCAAGCTATGAAATTTGGGCATATAGGCCTTGCCTTTCGGGGATATAGACGTGACATTGAATTAGTATTTTTTTTATATTTGGCCTAGCGTTCTAGACGCTCGTATGTAACTTCGAAAATGTGAAAAATAAAGAATTTCAGTAATGCACGGCCGCTCCACGGGGATGGCGGCGGAACTATCAGAGCGGATGTGTCGCAGCTATCTTTTCACACAACTACTCCCTTACTCTTGCACTTCTTATTTACGAGCACAACATGATACTAAAATAAAGTCCCCATTTGACTACATATTATAATATTACGTTGCATAATATGTCAGTTTCATAAAGGCAAAATTTATTTTGTTCTTCACTATAAGTTTCTAATTGCCACATTTAGATAGATACGCCATAAGGAGCGTAAGAGTGATATACCCTACCCTAAAAACAAAACGAAGGTTTGATTTCACTGGAGTTAAAGGTAAGATTAGCATATCAGGCTCGAAACGATTAAAGCCACAACATGCTCGGTTATGACAGTATGTCGTCAGAAAACCGGTTACACCCTTGAAAGAAAATCCCTGGGACACTGAACAATTTTAGGCACCGACACTGGCGATCTTAGTCTTTTTTTTTGTTCTTAATGTCTACAGGACATTGTAATAATGTAAAAATAGTTTTAAAAACTAACGTTGCTGTGATTGGCAAAAATATGAAAGATATAAAATAATACTATAAAGCAATAGAAATAAATTTTGTCAAGCCATAACATTAAACAATTTTCAATAATAATTCTTTTAATAACTAAAAATAAGTAGTATTGAAATCCAATAAAAAGAAATTTATGAACGATTTAGCCAAATCGGGGAAGCCTAAAGGTTTCATTTCTGCCCATTTAAATGATTTGAATACTATGTAAAGAGATAAATGGTACCTATTAAAGTTCTAAAGAGATCATTATGGAAGAACAAAAGCTTATTATTTAGTTATGATATGTTTTTAATACTACTAAGGAGGTGGACAAGCCTGTATGGCCGTATTAGGCATAAGGCCGAATGGAATGTAGTCACTTTAGCCTTGGACGTGTGCAACACCAGAGATGCGGTACTCTAACTGCCGACCCTTTAAAAACCTTCGAAGATAATAATATATAAACTAACAGGATTTACCTGAAACTAGACATGAAACATGCTACAGGAATACGGAGGTTGATCAATATTTTATTTTTGGCGAATTGTTAAGTTTGCCATTGTCATTCATCAATGAATTTTGAATTAAACGAATGCCCTATTATTCGTAATCTGTATCATGACAATTGCTTTGCGAAATAATTAAAAATAAATTTTCTGACACATTTTAAAAAGATTGATCTACGTAGTCAAAGAGGAAATGCGAGGGAGGAAGCTTTTGAAAACTAAAATATTAGGTAGGTAGGTATAATCTTAATCCTGTATTTAGATTTTTATTATGCTTAGCGTTTTTTGGTTGCTAACTCAGTGTTCTGTAAGTGATCACTGCGATAAGTAAATTTCGCTATGGCTGATCTTCGGATGGGTGACCATTTTGTGGTATGTTTATTCATTAACGTTTCCGTGCTTCCGTGATTTCCGGAGGCACGATAACCCTTGGTCCCGGTTGCCAGTAACATGGCAGTCGTTAAGCCAAGTTGAAGGCCTTTTGGGCGGTTACCAAAATTTTAACAGCAGGTAGCCACAACCTACGTCTGTCCACTTCAACACGAAAATGAACTCACCACCTTTATGTGGGACAAAAATACTTACAGTGAAGTGTGGGCGAATAATATGTCTCTGCCACTCCTTCGGGGATTAAGGCGTGATTGATAAGTAACCTCATTTCCTTTTAGTTTAAAGTTTATGCAGCTTGTCTATTTGAAGTCAATAAATTTAAGTCAGTAAATAAATATTAAAGTATGTTCACAACATCCTAAACATCTTTGCATATTCTCAATTCCTAGCTCATGAAGCGCTCGTGGCCCCGCGGTCTCAGTGTTCTGTAAACGATCACTGAGTTACGCAACTTTCACTATGGCTGGTCCTCGGATGGGTGACCACTTTGTGTCATTTACATTTGCGAGCGTTTTCGTGCTTTGGAAGGTACTTTAAGCCGTTGGTCCCGGTTGCCAGTAAAATGGCAGTCGTTAAGCCTGGATGAAGGTCTTATGGGCGGCTTGAAAAATTTCAACATCAGGTAGCCACAACCTGCGTCTGTCTATTTCACGGCAATGGGCTCACAACGGTGAAAAGTGGGCATATAATTTGCCTCTGCCACCTCTTCGGGGATATTATTTATTATTATTCAATTCCTAGCTGAAACATAAAAGGTTTTATTTTTTGCTAATTAAGATATTCTTTGAATAGCGAATATTTTACTAGAACGAGTGAGTCTTATCGAGGCGTTGAGTTCGATAAAGAAATCACTGACATTTAAAACAAGAGAAGATAGATTACTCTATCTTCTTGTTTCATATACGTAATTACGCATAATTGCATGATAGATATTGACCGATATAAGTTCACATAATGTATGAAGGTATGAAATATCACATAATGTATGAAGGCGTATGAAAAAAAACTAAAATAAAAACTAAATAATGACCAACCCGTGATATGGACTCACTCAAAAACTACGCTCTAATTATGTTTAATACTAAATTTAGTCAGCAAGCTCTTTGCATACTCGTTTGAATGGGTAACAACTGTGATTTAGAAAATCTCCATCGAGGGGATAAGGATATTGAATTTTTTTTTAGTAATTTCGGTTCTATTTTAAAACCACAAATACGAGCATATTTTATAGTACCAAATTCTAAAGCTTCGTTAAAATACTTTTAGAATCAGTCCAAACTCTAGGTACTACCGATATTTTTTTTTTTTGGCAGATATTCAAAATACGCGTAAAGTATTTTTTATTCATCTTCATTCCAACTCCCGTTTTTCCTTTCCGTTTAGGCGCAAAATGTTCAATTCTCAAAATATCCAGTGGGCGCAAAACGTCCAATTCGCAGAATGTTCTTTTCGCAAAATGTCCAATTTGCAGAATGCCTATATACCGATTTTTTTCACAAAATGTCCAGTTCACAAAATATCTAGTTCGCAGAGTAATCATCTTTAACGATCACTAATTGGAAATCGAGATAAGTGTTTTAGGGGAAACTAGTCAGCCATTCTTCCATAGTAACAAAATTCGTTGGATGATAAAATTTAAATTGATTTTTATTATTACATTACTCACTAACACTCACTTTGACGTTTTATTCGGCATGGTTATCACAGCGAAGTGTCATAATAAATATTCTCAGCTACTGTCTTATAATATAATTAAACGGTGGCTTAATTACAATTAGCTCGCTACTACGTCGCATCGGCACTCTTTGTTATATGTGGAATCTCCTACCGGCTTTAAAGCACACTGGAGCTAACGGCGAGATTGGTATTTCGAATTTCAATCAAATAAGAGACTTATGTTGTTTTGAGTGAATTCTCATTTTTTTGTGTCGATACTGTAGCAAGCGCTGGATCTAGTCGTGACATGGCGCCATAAATCAGATGCAATAAATCAACGCGCCCAGGCTACCGCCTTTGGAGGTCAAAGATTATTCTAGAATCTACAGCACCCAGTGCGTTTTCTTCCAAATTAAACTACAACAAGCTTGTGCTGTGAGATTTACACAACTGATGAACATATAGTTATATACTTTTAAATACATACATATTAAACATAGAAAACACTCCGAAACAAACAACAGATCAGACGGCAGTCGCTTTTATTAATGCCGAAAATCAAAAATCTAACAATGCTGCTCCTAGAAGCCAACTAAAAGAGGATCTCAGTATCCAAATCCATATAGGGTACGCGCGCGCGCGCGCGCGTTTGTATGTGTGTCTGTGTGTGTGTGTGTGTGTGTGTGTGTGTACATACATACATATCGTCACGCCGTTATCCCCGAATGGGTAATCAGAGGCATATTAAACGCCCACTTTCACGTGTGTGTATGTATAACAAAGAATGAAATTAATCAAATACTTGCTAAAGTTATTTATATAACACCAATTTCCCAGTCCCAACTTTAATAAGCTTTCCAGTGTAATCCGAATCTTAGTTTCAAATAATACCATCAAATTTACATCAAGGTTGAATCGATTCTAGAAATTTATTACAACTAATTAATTTAATCTAATACAAACAGTTTAGTAATAGATCGTTGAAGAGAATTATTAAACTTAATACTAAGGCAACGTACCTTAATCAGATTATGTTTTCTAGTGTTTGTTGTAGTTCGACTAAAACATTACTATTGTAGGTACTTATACAGCGTTTATTATAATTTATAACCGACAGATTTAATTAAAGATAATAAACATTTACTTTTTAAGGATTCCGTTCCTCGATCAAAAGGTAAAAAAGGAACCCTTATAAAATCACTTTCTTGTTCCGTCAGTCCGTCTGTCTGATCGTATGTCACCATAGATTTTCTCAGGAACGGTTAGACCTAGAAAGTTGAAATTTATACCAGCTACTGAAATCTGTAGTCCCTATTAGGTTTGTAAAAGTCATGGTTCTGACATAATAATAAAAAAGGACAAATTTTGATTTTCGCGAAAACTTGTAAATAGGGACCAAAATTTTACATTAAATTTTCTTTTTTTTTTTTCGAAATTTTCTCTTTACTTATGCTATGACCTTATTTTAACCAAAATAGACTATTCTAGGTCAACCAGAAGTTCCCGTTGACCTAGAATCATGAAATCTGGGGAAAAGCATGGTCTCACAGCACAAACAAAGGGAAAATTCAAAAATAAAAAAACATTGAAACTTAATGGGTGTCCCCATCCATATAGTAAATTCTAATTAAAATATCCATCACGCCTTATCCCCATATAATTATATGCCCACTTTTCACCGTGTGGATTCCTGTCCCACGTAATAGGTGGTGAGCCCATTGCCGTGTTGAAAATAGACAGACGCAGGTTGTGGCTACCTGCTGTTGAAATTTTCAAGCCACCCATAAGGCCTTCAACCAGGCTTAACGACTGCCATTTTACTGGCAACCGGGACCAACGACTTAACGTGCCTTCCGAAGCACGGAAACGCTCGTAAATATAAATGCCACAAAGTGGTCACCCATCCGAGGACCAGCCATAGTGTAAGTTGCGTAACTCAGTGATTGTTTACAGAACACTGAGACCGCGGGGCCACGAGCGCTTAATTAACATAAACCTTTAAGTTGTATGAGCGCTCATACAATTTGGACCTCTAGCTTAATTGACATTGGCAATGGTTGCCAGCTTTCGAAAATTTTCAAACCATCCACTATGCCTACGATTTAACTGCTACCGTGATACTTACATCCAGGATCAACGGTTTCACCTTCTTTCCGAAGCACGAAAACTCTCTCCAATTTCAACCGATCATTTAGACATAATAGACCGAAATAATTAATTTAAATGCTGTGACTGCTACATTTTAGTTCGTAGTCATGAGGCCAAAAGAGTATTTAAGAAATACCTATCTTTTGTCGACAGTGGTGGCATGACGAGAGAACATTTTTTTATAAATTTTTGTGTTTTTTTTAATTGAAGTTACACTTCTTTTGGCACGTTAGGGAAAAATGATGAAAGTAATTTTTTTCGATGCACGCGCACACCATTACGAAAAACCTACACCATGAAGTTAGCTGATAAGTGTTTCCATGACAACTTATAACTTCATTTAAAGTAGTTTTCAAACACCCTAAAGTTAGCTATAGACATTTTAGATCTTTCTACAAACGTAGGATAAGGCAAAAGATAAAAAAAAATTTGGAAACCCCAAAAGTGCACGCCTCACACGAATAGAATCTCATATATTACAGCTTACAAACTTTGCTATGAATTATTGCGTAGGGGTTATAAAATAAATAAAGTAAAGATAATAACAATTAGACCACATCGAATCAGACCGTGAAAAATGAAAGGGTTCTATTCCTTATTATACTGAAGCGTAAGAGAAAAAAAAAGACTCGATTAGTAAAGTATTTCGGTCGTTATCGTGTTAACCAGATAATAATCCGTAACATACAGACCCACGGACGTCCAAGACGGAACTTTTTAAACAGTTTTTAACTAGTTTAAATAACAAAAATGGCATCAAAAATATCATGAGTGTTTATAATAGTGTTTTTTCTTGATTTGTGTGTGTATATATTATTTTACAAGTGCAATATATGATAAATAAAGAAATTTTAAGTTTGAAAAATCTAATGTTTTGCGCGAAGTGACAGTAGTACCCACCTCAACGCTTCGCTTATGAGGCGTGCAATTGTAAAAAAATAATATCTTGTTACGTTAAAGAAGTATAATTTCCAACGCGTGTACATATGTACACACACACTTTTTTACTATTTAGAACTTTTTTAATATTACTAATCAGCGGTGAACTAGTGGGTCAATAAATTTGTTTCAATGGGTATATTCCGGGTCTTATTAGGGAAATATTTCTAATTTGATATAGTCAACTATGTTGTTCAAGCCCCGTCATCTATTAACTGAATAATTTATATTGTTTAGACCCATATGTTTGTTTAGGGTGATATTTTGATGAAATATTAAATTCTAATGTGCACAGAACAATCTAGGTTGGGTTAATTAATGCAGGTCTCGTCAATATAATACGTAGGTACCTGTGTTTATACATAATTCGCTTGAATTAGAATGTTGTTAATGATTCCAGGGAAACGTACACACGTGTTGGTATGTTGTATCTGGTTGTTTTTGAAATCGTATTAGTGAGAAACGATGGAAATTTGACAACAATATTAAGCTCTACTACAATCCATCATTTAGTTTGAATATCTACTCAGTATTGCGAGGAAGGCAAGAATTTAGTATTTAAATAAGGCACGTTTAGTTTTACCATGCGCTTGGGAAATCAATGAACCAGATTCATTCCGAGAGAGCACCAACGTTGACCTACTAAAAGAATTCAGTTTTCAAACGAAAATTAATAAAGTGAAAAGCTGGAACCAAATAAATACAAACAAATTGTTGGAACGAAGCAACATTGATTAAATTTGTTCCGTCTAAACCTAGAAATAATAAAGAAGAGTAAAGTTCATTACACGTTATGTGAATTATCCCCTCTGTCCTGTAGGATCCATCATCTCGATCCACTAATGGATCAAATAGTACGCAGAGGTTCACTGTGATCCACCACTGGTCTGAGTGGATCATGTGATACTTTCATCTCTTAATATGATCCACCAGTGCATCGAACAGCACCAGTGGATCGAGATCACAGTGAACTTATGCGTGCTATTTGATCCACTAGTGGATCGAGATGGTGGATCCTACAGGACAGAGCGGAATTATCGCTATGTTACGTTGAATTATTAGTATGGATACTTATACTTTTTACGCTAATAATTCATGTAAGTTGACTGGAAAATTTTAATGTCGTGCATGAGTCTATGCCTAAATCTTTACATATTTTATAACCACTGCGCCTGGTAATTGTTTCGTGACAAATGCAATATTGTGATTATTATGTACTTAATGCCTAAGTAAACATTGCTAACTTACAGTGCTACACTAGCTCAAGCCTTTTAAGAAACGAATAACTTTTTATAAACTGCAGGTAAAGTATTAGGTGTATATTCTGTAATTATCACGGTAAAAATTTGCTTTAATTTCCTATCGAACACGTACAATGTTAGGTTAGGTTATGAAATTAAATCAAATCTTACTACTACAACTCGTTATATTATATGATTGTAGTATTATTATAAGCATAGGCTTTAAAGGGATAACCCTTTTAGGCTTCTAAACATAATATTCAAAGGCGTGATTGATAAAAGTTTTATAAAACAGCTGTCTGTCCGTCCATACGTCGTTGGTACGCATCTATTTCTCTTAAACTTTAAAAGATAGAGACATACGGTTCCCGGCGTTTCCAGTTGAAACTAGTTTCGCTTTAGAAGTTGTTTCATTACTGCGTAACGATAGTGAATACCATGCGATTGAGCTACAATCTTTATTATATAGAAAGTAGTAAGAAATGCACAAAAATGAGAAAAATAAACCTTTTTTAAATTACAAATTGCAGAAAAAAGTTCTAATCCCACGTTACTCGAGAATAATGTTGCAGCACACAAGCAGCTCAAAAAAATACATCAGCGAAAATTGCCGCCCGGAGGTAGAATGTTTGCGAAGATTACTTTCGCTGATCGTCTGCAGCGGACGACTTCTTTACTTTATGAGACGAACTGGCGAAGTAAGTATAATGGTTCATCGGGGTTTATATTTTTATACTTCTGTTTGTTATTGTGTGTTGTGTTCATTTTAGATCTTCATTTTCCTTAATTTGCTCTTTGATTAATTTTTAGGTAATCGATTTACCATTTAACCAGTCTCGACGGGTCTATTCTATTGGTATACATAGTAGTTGCGTCTATTTTTTTCAATTGTTGTTATTTTTTTTTATATACCACTGAGGTGGCAGACAAGCATACGGCTCACCTGATGGAAAGTCGTCACCTTAGCCTATGGACGTTTGCAACACCAGATGTGCAGCACTCGCGCTGCCGACCCTTTATAAACCTTCTAAGACCCCTTTCGAAGAACTGTAGACATACTGTAGATCTTCGGGAAAACCCAGGCAGGGAGATCATTCCACAATCTAAGCGTACGCGGAATAAAGCCTCTATCGGACCTAACCATATTAACCGTATGCGTGCGCTCCAGACGTAAAGTGTGAGGGTGAACACCCTGTCTATGTATTTATTTGGTGGTTTGCCACTAAATATGTTTTTCCAACTTGTAATTACTTACGATATCATAGTTCTAAACATTTACTACAAGCGCGTAAAAATCTGGTACAATAAATATAATAAGGTTGTTACAATTTAAATTAATAAAAAAAATCCTAGACATAAATATACTTTGTAAAATACCATAGATTTTAAATACTTAGGTAATCTTTAAATTGATTCATTAAGTTACTTCTGTTTTGCCCTAATCCTTGATATATCTCTTGACTGAAAGAACCCTCGTAAACTGAATAGTTTCCAATAACGAAAAAATGCACAGTCAGTTGAAAACCTCAACCCTTTGTGGTTTGATCGAAATAAAACGAAGCAGGCGTTTTGCCATCAGATTCAAGCTATAGTTAGGACCCGAGCGCTACGTCGTATTTGAAGCACAAAATGGAAAACCGGAAAGGTACCCTAAGGACCGAGTGGGCTCTTTATGTAAATTCGTAGTGTACAATAGATGAAGTAATGTAAAAGAGGAATTGCGGCTCCCAGACTTTATCACACTTAGGCTTTGAAACGAATGATAATTTAATATAAGTTTCAAAAAGTTACTAAATTTTAATGTAAATAATATATTATACAAAATAAATGAGTTGCTCCTGACAATTACATATAATTACAAAATATTTTTTAATAAAGTGAAATAAGACGATTTGATTCCAGACGGGGATTGAAACCGTGACCTTTGCCTATCCAAGGCAATGTTCTAGCCACTGAACTACCCGTACCGTATCGATACAATTTGAAATTCTTTAACATATTTTATTCGTCATTTAAGAGTAGGACCAGAGTCATCTATGGAGCTACTCAGCAACTCGATACCAATGAACAGTGTTACAACCATTTTTGAACATTGATGCGATAGACTCCACTCAATTTATGGATATTTTTTTAAAGCAATTATTATGCAAAATTTCTCTATCTAATTACTTAATAAATATCAATATTGTAGAACAGTTTTTTACACAGCGCCACATAACCCAAAGTAATCTAATATGACCCTGTGGTATGGTATCTAGACAACTGATAAACATATTGATTGATTGCTTGGTTGATTGATATATTCTTTACTGTAACATCAAAAGTACATTCAAATTTATAAATAATATAAGCCTAGATTGGTTTTACAATTGGCGCCATTATTGCATAAAGGTTATTTCAATTTCATATTTTACATAGGAAATACCCAAACTCTAAAACAAACATTTGCACTCAAAATAAATAAATATACATATGGCAGGACATTTTTTACACAACGCTATCTAGCCCAAAGTAATCTAATATAAGCTTGTGATACGGGGTCAAGACAACTTATAAAAATATTATACATAGGAAACACCAAAACTCCAAAACAAACATTTGCACTCAAACTAATAAAGGCAAACTAATCACTATATATTATAAAACAAAGTCGCTTTTCGCTGTCTATGTATGCTTAGATCTTTAAAACTACGCAACGGATTACGATACGGTTTTTTTTAATAGTTAGAGTGATTCTCATAGAAGGTTTTTATGTATAATTTGTTAAGTTTTTGTTTATATTAACCAAATTATAACGATATTTGTTGGGGATGTCGGAAAAAATAAGCCGTCTGGGAGCTTTCAACAAAAACGCTGCCTAAACCATTATAAAGGTCTACAAAAAAGTCCGCAACGATATATATGTATCTCTTAAAAATAACATACTATATCCATTTTAATACTTTCAAATACAGCAATTATAAAGCAGTAATTTGAAGGCTATTTACACAAATATGCTATTAATCCTTATCATTTTTACTACGTTAGTTGGCTTCAGCATTTCATAAAGATTATTATGTCCCTTTACACCTTGCAAATTGAATGAATTTCTTACGAGTTATCCTAAATTCAAAATAAAGCGCAAAGAAATTAATTTAATTCGACCGGGCCGTGCGGGCGTAGTAGGTAGGTACCTAGGTACTGGAGAGCGGAGAAGTAATCAATGAATTTGGAAAATGTTCATACATTATTGTGAATGTGAAATTATTAAACAACGGGATTAAATGGGTGCCACGGGGTTCGAAGTATGTCACGGGCGAAGCCGGGCGGGACAGCTAGTTATATATAAATACTAGTTGACGCCCACGGCTTCGCCCGCGTAGAGAAGTTTTCCCGTTTCCCAAAGGAACTTGTTCTCGGGATAAAAAGTAGCCTATGTCCGTCTCCTGGCTCTAAGCTACCTCCCCACCAATTTTCAGCGAAATCGGTATATCCGTTGTTGAGTTATAAATAGTGTACCTAACACGACTTTCTTTTATATATATATATATAGATTGTAGGACATAATATATTTTATTACTTAACCTACTAATATTATAAACGCGAAAGTTTGTAAGTATGGATGTTTGTTACTCTTTCACGCAGGCCGCCGTCGCACAACATACGATTTGACCAATCTAGCTGGACAATAGGTATTTAAATATAATACTTAAAATAACGATTTACTGATCTCCTTACATCCTTGAATATATTACTTAACTGACAATAACAGTAAGTCATCCCTAGGCCGCGCGAAACCGGTTATAACAAAGGGCGAAAGCGCCCAAACCCTGCAGGTAGTCGGCCGACCCGCTCAGTGTGACCTTTAACGTTAAAGAGTGTACATGTTTTTTTTGTGTTTTGAGCGACTTCGAGTAGTTTTTTTCATGGATTCGTCAAATAGAGGTAATTATCTGTATATTAAGATATTAAAATAACCAATATTTTACTTTGACGAATGTGTGGCATTTGTGTAAAAATACATAGAAGATTTCTTATTTTTTTCCTCTACTTAATTTTGACTTGGAGTTTTACTTGGTAGCCAAACGCAGTCAAGCTGTGATAATAGTCTTAATAGATTACCTGTTTATTATACTTTGATGATATAGTATTCATTACTTGCGATTTTTTGCGATTATAATATATTTTTAATTTTCCTTCATAGATGCCCGAATGCAGCGAAAATCGATATTCGATTTTTGGCATTCTACTCCGGCCAAAGATCGATTAAATGAAGTAATTAACTTCGTAAAGGTGCAGTTTGGTGTTTCAGTTCAAAACGAAGAGCAAGACGAAAAATTAAAAGCATTCTTGAAAAAAGAATGTGAAAAAATTCGCGTCAAATGGGTTCGCAAACAAAGAAGGTTAGACTTATTTTTAAAAGAACACGAAGATTGGTTGAACGAAGATTTGAATTTCAATATGCTTGTGGCACCTGAAGACTTATCACAACCAAGCACTAGTGGTGGCAGACCACAGAAAAGTTTTAAAGAAAGTTCCGAAAAATCAAAAAAAAGAAAAGTGCAACATTTGTTACATAATTACAGCAGCGATGAGTTAACTTTTGCGACGCAAGTAAGTGTCAGAGCCAGTGGGAAGCGAGATGCTGCAACAATAATACAGGAGCTGTCTACATCCTCACCAAAGCGTGCCACCAAGTATAAGAAAGCTCGCAAAATTTTTAATACTCCAAAAGAAAAAAGACCGTATACTCAGGATGAAGCCTTAGCCTTTTTTATATCAAATAACTTGACAGTCCAAACTTATAAAAATATTCAGCAAGAAGCAAAAGAAAGGGGATTCAATGCATATCCTTGCTATGATCATGTGGCCAAAGTGAAGAAGCAGTGCTATACTTCTGTTGAAAATATAACTGTTACGGATATATCAGCTGAAGTGAAACTGGATGCTCTTTTGAGCCATACTGCATTGAGAATATGCAAAGATATTATTGGAGAAAGGTTAGACATAAGTTTATTGAATTACACTTTAATATATAAATGGGGATGTGACGGGTCATCGGGCCATAGCTTATACAAGCAACCATTTGATGATCCAGATAGCACAGATGAATATATGTTTATCATCTCGTTGGTTCCAATAAGACTCGTAAATGATGAACAGAAGATCATATGGGAAAACCCTCGTCCATCATCACCAAGATTCTGCAGAGTGATAAAATTTATTTATAAGAAAGAAACTGAAGCATTAATCAAAGAAGAGTGCCAAGTAATTGAAAAGCAAATAATGGAGTTGGAACCAACTCGCGTAGAAGTAAAGGGTGTAGCCATCTCCATAAAACACGATTTGATTATGTCAATGATTGACGGAAAAGTCTGTAATGTTCTTACAGAAAACAAATCAACACAGAGGTGCTTTATCTGCAAAGCAACATCCAAAGAGATGAATTCACTTCAACCAATGGTTAGAGAAGTAGACGAGAGCATGTACGGATTTGGCATATCGAGCCTACATGCATACATTCGGACAATGGAATGTTTGTTAAACATTAGTTATCGCATGGACATTCGCGAGTGGCAAGTAAGGGGAGAACAGAATAAGAAAATAGTAAAAAAAACTAAAGAAGAGATCCAGAAAAAGTTTAAAGGAATTGGCCTAATCATAGACAAAGTAAAGCCGGGTTTTGGAACCAGCAATGAGAAGCTCGCGAAGAAGGCTCGCGCAGTGTTACCATCAGGTAACACTGCGCGAGCCTTCTTTTATAATTATGCCACAACGGCACAAATCACAAACATTGATGAAAATCTAATCCATCGATTTGGCACTATTTTAGCGGCCATAACTTCAGGCTACGAAATTAATACCGAAAAATTTCAAGAATTTTGTCATGAAACCAGAGTCATTTACGTGAATTTATATGCTTGGTATAATATGCCAGCCACAGTGCACAAAATTCTTGTACATGGAGCAAGCATAATAAAAAATTGTATAATACCAATTGGACAAATGTCTGAAGAGGCTTCTGAAACCAAGAATAAAGAAATTAGGAAGGCCTGATTAGGCCATACAATGAAAACCTCAAGATACAGAACCAATTACGATTTAATGAAGCATTTACTGATATCTTCAGACCCCTACATCACGCTATTACGAAAACTTCCAAGAAAAAGTACATTGAGACATGACAAAGATGTACTTACTTTGTTAAAAGATTGAAATAAATATTGTATACATTCCATTTGGCCTTTTATTAATCATATTATTGTTTTAAATGTAACAAACAAAGCATTCTTTTAGTTCCTGAGTTTTGTCCACCTAGATTTGTCAAATCGTATACTGTGCGTCGCCTCGTTTGCTAGTGAGGTGACGGTGGCCAAACGAGAGGCTTTGCGGGTGCGGGAGCGTACGGGACAGGCGCTCCCGCCCCACCGTCGTGTTCGGGGGCGATGACGTGCTGAATACATGCGCGCTCCCGAATAGTGTGTGGCCGTGGCCGGATGGTCGGGGGACCCCGCCTAATTGGCCACATGGTGACGGGCACCCATTCTGTGTTCCAGGGGGTGCCCCCTTGGCGCACGCCCGTACCGGCCGCTCTCTACCTCCTATGCTTTCAGAGAGGCGCTCGAGAGCGGTGGAGGTGCGGGCTAGATTCTTCAGCTTCTTAGGGAGCTGAAGAGTTGGTTACTTTTCCGGCCGCCCCGAGACGGACCCCTCCACTCTGGGGTGCCCCTTGCCGGCTCGCAGTGATTTAACCTCAGGCCTACCCTGCGAGCCGGTTTAAGGTGAGGCGGAACACCGCGGGGTTTAGTGGGTAGGACGGCCCCTCTCTCACGGGCCGGGAGCCTCACACACCATAATAAGTATATATATAGCTAACACATCAGAATAACACATAGACTACTTTTTATCCAAAGAACAAGTTCCTGTGGGAAATTGGAACGGGAAAACTTCACCACGCGTGCGGAGCCGCGGGCGTCAACTAGTAAATTATATTATGCTCTTAAACAACGATCAAAAAAATTAGTAAAGAATTTTAACATGTTTCGGTACGGTTCGGTTAGTTCAGTGGCAAGAACATTGCCCTGGTTAAGCAAAGGTCACAAGTTCAATCCCCGTCCTTAACCAAGTTGTCTTCTTCTGTCTTCTTCATTTTACTATAATAAAATTTATATGAAAGTTAGCATACTAAATGCTTTGAAAAAATTGTCTATATTGTAGGAAATTTTTTCACATTTTTACACAATACCATTTAGCTCAACGTAATCTAATATAAACTTGTGGACTGGGGTCAAGACAATTGATAAACATAATTATAAACATACATAGGAAACACCCAAACTGCCAAACAAACATTTGTGGATCACACAATTATTTGTTCCGACCCGGGAATCGAACCCGAGACCTTAGCGCGGCAGACACAACCACTTACGCCCCCTGATTCGGGTAAGTAAACTGCTCCAAGCAGCCAATAAACCCGCTGCCTAGAGGCTCTATATTCAAGTAGAGTTAGTCGGTAAATGTAAATGGAGAAGCAATAATCTTGACGTTTATAAGTGTTACTTTGTGACCTACATGAATAAAGATTTTTCACTTCACTTTTCACTTCAGTTAGAAAGTGACTTGTAGAACGCTACGAAGTAGAAGATTAACGGTTGAACTCATATAGAGCAAACCCAACATACATACGAGTAGGTCACTGAACGATTAATGACCATATTCCTTTACCGAAAACACAGATCATCCCAAAAAAATACATAAAAATACAGAGCAATCGCAAGTGTCTATTTTGCTATTGGTTATTTATGAGTTTCAGTATTTAGACTACAGTTATACAAAGTCACTTAAATAATAAGGTGACAAAGCAGTTTAATATCTGCTAGATGCTATTTAATTCCAGTATATTCTATTCCGATAGTTTAATGAATTTCTGTCTAGGTGTTAGAGTAACGTCACTCATGTCTTTGTGCACAAAACAGAATAGTAGTTTCCATCTGGATGATAGTTGAAGCGATATTTCACGTTTAGATATTTGACTCAAATTGGACAGCTGCATCTAAGTTAGGTTACAAGAGCTCATATTCTGTCTGAATAGCCAAGTAACACGTTCTTCATATCAGTTTCGTTATTGCAAAATAGCACTAACGGTATTAGGTAGATCAAATATCCATATGAAATCTTTATAGAACGCAGTAGTACATTTTAATCATTTTCATTATTTAAAAACATTTCTAGCTTGATTCTTAAAAAGTTTTGAAATTACTTATTTATGAGGGTTTCTTTATAATTAAATTAAAACGTAGTCAGAGACGGAGTTTTTTTTTATATTTGTTCATAGATGGATATCAAAAGATCCTTAAATTGAAGAAAAAATCACCAACGTATATTTAAACCTGTTACAACCCAGGACTTTTAACTGTGAACCCAGGACATAGATGTTTCGCTAAGTACATGTGGCAGCTGGTGAGTAGAGTTGAAGCCATTCCTTCCTTTTATAATGAGTTTTATATAAAATTAAATTGAAAATATTTTTAAATTAATTTTTTTTTTATTTAATTTTATATTATGATGTGAATTCTTGTGTAATACAATAAAAATTAAATTATTACCAGTGAAAGATTTAAACTTAAATCATATATGGCGCCATCTAGCAAATGTGGTTCGCCGCGTGTCAATCCAAAGATCAAGGATTCATACGTTCAAATGGTTTGCTTGTTAATTCTAGCGTTTTGACACAGAGGGTAAACGAGTGCAAAGACTGATCAAAGAATTTCAATGGTTGACGTCATGTCCACTTAATTAGTTTTCAAATTAATTTTGATATAAGTGGCCGTGAAGTGTTAATATATGTGAACAACAGTATCAGTGCAACATACAAATAAATTTGGAAAACCCAAAAGTGCACGCCTAACATGTTTTTATAATATTACAAAAAAAATAGAATTACAAGCTTACAGGCTTTGCTATGAATTATCGCGTAGGGGTTAT
This sequence comes from Thumatha senex, assembly GCA_948477245.1. Taxonomy (NCBI): domain Eukaryota; kingdom Metazoa; phylum Arthropoda; class Insecta; order Lepidoptera; family Erebidae; genus Thumatha; species Thumatha senex. The sequence goes on from OX419735.1 coordinate 16,267,200, forward strand.
GAAATAAATAAAGTAAAGATAATAACAATTAAACCATATCGAATCAGACCGTGAAAATTGAAAGGGTTCTATTCCCAACTATACAGAAGCGTAAGAGAAAAAAAAGACTCGATTAGTAAAGTATTTCGGTCGTTATCGTGTTAACAAGAAAATATCCGTAAAATCCAGACAAACCGACGTCCAAGACGGAACTTTTTTAAACAGTTTTTTAACTAGTTTAAGTAACAAAAATGACATCAAAAATATCATGAGTGTTAAAAATAGTGTTTTTTCTTGATATGTGTGTGTATATATATTATTTTACAAGTGCAACATATGATAAATAATGCAAGACATTTTAAGTTTGAAAAATCAGATGTTATGCGCGAAGTGACAGTAGTACCCACCTCAACGCTTCGCTTATGAGGCGTGCAATAATCAAAATTGAAACAGGACCCAGACAAGCTGGTGACTTAATCCTTGTAATAAAATAGTTAATCCTTGTAAAAAAAAATAACAGAACTTTTTCAAATGTTAACTTTTATTCCCAAATGTTTAGATTACAATTTTTTAATAAACAATGTGTAATGCTGCTTAATTCGACTTTGTCGGCAGAATTACGACCAATTCTGGTCGCTTGCCAAAGCTGCCCAGGGGGGCTCCGTCAGTAGTTTACTCGGTACTATCGGTACTATCGGTAGTTTGGCTCAGAGTGCCAAGGAAAAATCCAACCTTCAGGGTTCTCTCTTAGCCTCTAACACGACTATGGAGGACGGGGGTGCTTTGCCCCTTGACATCCCATTGTGTGGAATTTCCATGCCTGAAATTAAATTCACACTCCGGGAGGTCCGGCGAGAGCTTCAGTCCCTTCAGTTTTCAGTCGAGTGGGCCAGACGGTATACCCGCGGTGGTACTCAAGCAGTGTGGTCCCAAGTTGTGTCCGGTACTTACACATCTTTTCACGCTTTCTTATTCCGTGAAACTGACGACGGAAGGCCACAAATGTGCATTATGTGCCTAAGCAGGGTGATAGGACCGATCCGTCCAATTATAGGCCGATAGCCGATACCCTTTCATCTAAGGTGATGGAGCATGTAATCATTACACAGTTCCCGAGGTACCTGGAAGAACACAACCTGCTCAGTGACCGAGTGTACGGTAACACTTACGGACGCATGACCGATGATCTTCTTCTGTACCTCACGCACCGCTGGGCCACGGCTATCGAGAGTAAAGGAGAGGCTCTAGCAGTGATTATCAATATATCTAAGGCCTGTGACCTTGACCGGGTCTGTCACCGTGGTCTTCTATCGAAATTGCCCTCCAACGGGCTACCCAGGGTCTTTGCGAATGGGTATCCAGCTTTTTGGCCTATAGAAGTATCAGAGCAGTCGTTGACGGCTGCTGTTCGGACTACATGGTTTATGGCCATGGTCTCAGGGCTCAGTATTGTCCCCACCCTGTGTTTTGTCACACACCCACACTTATTACTTGGGTCACTGTAATTTCCCCTGGTCTGTGGTGGAAGAAGGTGGTGAACAAGTTGTGTCTAAAATCGAGGCTACTTTTGCAAGAGTGTCCGATTGGGGTAGACAAAATCTTGTCCAATTTAACCTTACAAAGTCTCAAATTTGTTCATTCACCGCAAAAAAACCCCATTTACTGTAGCGCCGCAATTCCCGCGCACATCTTTTTCGAATATGGTAAGGTCCGATACGGGCTTTTTACCGCGTACGCTTAGATTGTGGAATAAACTCCTTGTCTGGGTTTTCCCTAATGTCTACTTTATGGGATTCTTTAAAAGGTGTCTTAAAAGTTTTTATAGGGTCGGCAGCGCGTGTGGCGCACGTCTGGTTTGCAAACGTCCATAGACTACGGTGACCAGTTTCTATAAGGTGGGCCGGGCCGTATGCTTATCTGCCACATCAGTGGAATAAAAATAACCGATCTCGTATGCGTACGATGGGATTTCTAAAACTGCTGCTCAAACTCGAACCGCGACTTTGATAAACTTTTCTGCTAACTTTTTTTCTTAGCTGGTGGCCATGAAGAAATTAGAATTGAATTAAATATTTGTATTTTATACATAAAGTGATACCATTTATCTCTCAGGGTCCTATTTCCTCACACCTGAAACACCAGCGTTACAATTTGCAATATAAACATATTTATGTATTGTAGACTGTTATTCACTTTGAAATCATAACTTTGTTACTCTCTGCCATGTTGTATTATAACATTGTAAAATGATAATTCATATTATCCTGAATACTAGGAAACTAATGCATAAATTAGGATGTGTTTGTGAGAGCACTTATAATTACAAAATAAATACTATTAATTTTAAATGCTACACTAATAAAATATCCTTATCCAACTTTGCACAAAATAATTAGTACGTAAAAATTGGTTTTTTAAATTGACCTAAAATGACTGATTATGAATACCTCATAAACCGCTTGACATATTTCGATAAAATTTAAATGGACAGTATATCCTTTAAAACTTAAAAAATTACAGAACGGTTCAGGCGTCTTCGAGTAATCGGTGAAATACATAAGAAGAGACTGTCTGAAAGGCTACAATAATCTCAAAAACTTGGAACGGGGTTTGAAACGGTTTTTACCATTAGACAGAACAATTGATAAGGAAAGTTTGGGTATATAATTCATTACATGTTTTATTTTAATTTGCGCAAATATGATTGACAGTAAATCGCTGTATAATTTTAATATATTGTTCAGTTGTTCATTTTTCTAAAACCAACTGTCTTATTTCGATAAAATTCTAATGGGATCACTTGGAAAGCCTAAAAAGTACACTTTGAAACATAAATAATCTAAATCGGTTCACGTTCCTTTAAGTATTCGGTGAACATACATAAAAAAATATTCCGACAATTTGGGAACGTCCTTTTGCTTTAAAGTCTGTAAGTAATAGTTTTAAGTTACGATCGTCAAACATCTAACTAACTAACTAACTATCTTCATGCTGTATCCCTGACGGGGTAGTCAGAGAGGAAAGATCGCCAGGCTGCACGATCCATGCATACTTCTTTCGCTTTTTCAAGATTCATCAATCGCTTCATACACGCACATCTGGGTATCCGAGTACTTTTGACCTTTCCGTTTTTGAGCAATCTGCTCTCGTGGTCTTCATATGTAAATCTCCGCCTACCCTGACTTCTTCTACCCTCTACTTTCGCACAATATATATATTCTTCGTCAATCGTTCCTCATGCATTCGTTGAACGTGTCCAAATCAACGGAGCACGCCCTTTTCCAGCTTAACGCTGACACTTTCATTCAAACCTGCCATATTGCGTATCACTTCGCTACGTATTCGGTCGGTCAAAGTAACGCCGCACAATTTTCGAAGTGATCGCATCTCCACAACATTCAATTTACTTTCATGCATCTGCTGCCATACCACACCACAGGTTTCGCTACCGTAAAGCAAAGTTGGCACTAGCAATGCGTTATGAATCGCCAGTCGTGCTTCTTTTACGATGCTTTGTTGCTTTACAAATTGGGACAAAGCACCGTTAACTCAGTGTCCGGCAGCTAATCGCTGTTCTACATCCAAATCAAATCTTCAATCCGCGCTAAACATACTCCCTAAATACACAATTTCATTCACTTGCTCTAGACGTTCCTGGTTTACCCTAATCTCGCATTTGGTTCTTACGTTATCTCTTTCAAATACTAGAACCTTAGCTTTACTAACTTGTATTCAAGCGAAGACCCTTACTTTCACACTCCTCTTTAGTCACTTATATGAAATAAGTGACTAGTGCCTGAAGGTTGGCTTCTGATGAGGCCATGAGCAATGCATCATCAGCGTACAGCGGACAGTTTACTTTAAAGTTACCCAAATTTACACCCATATCACAATCTTTCAACTTCTGCAGGCAACTGTCCAGATACACTATGAACAGCCAGGCGGACATGACACAAACCTGTTTAACACCTGTACAGACATCAAAAAGAGGTGACACATCCCCCCCTACTCGCACGCAAGCCTTACAGTCCCTATAAAGCGACTGTATTGCCCGCGATAGCGAGCCGTCCACACCATTACCGGGCAGCAAATCCCACAGAGTTTCTCTTCCCAAATGCTTTCTCCAGATCCACAAAAGCGCAGAAAACCATCTGGCTAATAGCCAGAAACTTCTCCGCGACCATGCGGAGAGAAAACACTTGATCCATGCAAAGTCTTCCACGTCGGAATCCGCATTGAGCCTCCCATAAATACCTTTCAGACTTTTCTTGAATACTTGCCGTTATAACCTTTGCATACACCATACTAGCTAAGCTGATCAAGCTGATCGCCCTGTAACTGGAGCAGTTTAGGCGCGAGCCTTTCCCTTTGTAAATAGGTACTACAACTGCTATTCGCCAGTCATCTGGGACCTCACCCGTCCGCCAGAACAAGTTGCATAACAGACTTAGTGTGTCCCAGACGCGCGACCCACGTACTTGATCATCTCAGCAGTAACTCTGTCTTTTCCCGCAGCCTTACCACATTTCATACTTCTTATCGCTTGTTCAATTTCTTTTATACTAATGACTTCAATGACATCAGGGTCCGGAGCATCGAAGTGAGCTCCACTTCCCGATGTGGCATCTCTGTCTTTTCTTGCATACATCTTTCCATAATATTCACTCCATCTCTGCAGGACGTCAGTTTGGTCTGTTAGGACGTCATTGTTAACACTTTATTCATACTGGAGATGGCCGAACAACTCCGAGTCTTGCCAACCTCTTTCCAGAAGAGCTTGGCATTATCCCGGAAATTGGACGACAACCTTTCATCCGCTTTCATTCTGCACCTTTCACGAGCTTCTTCCATCAGTGCCTTCGTCTTAACTTTTTGTAGCTTGTATCTCTCTTTCATATTAAAATCTTTCCGCGAGGCTAAGTAGTCTAACCATGCTTTCTTCTTCATTCGAACTGCTTCTCTCACTTCCTCATTCCACCATGCATCACGCTTATTACAACTGCCTCTTTTCGTTTCTCCACACACTTCCACAGCGGCATTTACCATACTATCCCTAAGGTTCTGCCATACACTTTCCACATTCTCACTACAAAATTGACGTCGCCAAGCCTTTCGGCTACCCTTTCTTTATATTTATCCCTAATGGATGCATCCAGCATCTTCCAGCTTTTGATGCTATAAGTCGGCTCAGGTTCAGGACACTCGGTACGATGACTCCAACCCGCGAACAGACCCCTAATCCTAGTTATGACTAGGTAGTGGTCTGATCTCGGCTCAGCGCCTTGAAAAACCCTTGTGTCCATAACCTGTTTACGGAGCTGAGTATCCATTAGGAATACATATATCATGCTTCTCTTTGACTTACATCTCCTCGTATACATATGAATTTGTTTGTGGTTGAACATTGTGTTTGCCACAAACAAATCCTTTTCCTTACAAATGCCAGTATAAGCTTGGCAGCGTCGTTCATCCTTTTATCCCCATACTTCCCAACTCAAAACCATCGCGAGCGGTACCCACCCATCCATTCAACTCTCCACATACTACAAGTCTTTCATTTCCTTCTATCACATTTAGAGCTGCTCTCATACTCTCCCAGAAGTCCTCTAGCTCACTCGCGTTCGATGAAGATAGTGGCGCGTAAGCTGCTACCAGGAAAAATCTTCGTCAAACCAAGTTTTAGACGGATCCAGGGTATTCTAGGACCTACCAGTTTGTACTCATACATACCGGAGGCCAAACGCGAGGACAACAAAATTCCAACCCCCCGACTGCCATGCTCGCTCTCTGGTACTTCAGACTACAGCGCGAGCACCCCACCCGGGAGCTCCAAGACTTCGCTGCCCTTGCGCTTGGTCTCTGTCAAGCACACTACATTTAACTTTCTCTCATTCATAACATCCATCAACTCATTCATCTTATCTGCCATATCCCCTAACATTCCACGCAGCTACCCTGCACTCCATCCTCCAGTTCCCGCCGTGTCGGGCCGCGCGTGTAGGGTGGCGGTCCCCTGCGCCGCTCTGGCACACACTTTCTGCACTGTCAATAATAAATTAAATTTGATAAAAAAATTCAAAACAGATAATACCTACATAACCATATACTATAACCGATACGACTGTGCATGATGAGCCCGCATTCTGATGCGGTTTTGTTTATTTTCGATTTCACGTCGCGTATAGTATATGCAAAATAAGTTTGTAATATAAAATTAATAAAAAAATTATTTATAAAATTAATAAAATTAATGAATTGCAAACATTTTCACACGAAACTTTAATGTTTTATGATAGTTTTTAGTTCGTTTAAGGGCGAATATTTCATTTCGAGCAGATTTGACGATTTGGAGAATAAAAAGTAAATGCATATATTCGTGATTTTTATGAATTTTTCGGAAAGAGTGAATGATTGAAACTGAATTTTATGAAAGGCACAGAAATTATCCTTTTCTGCTAAGAGATATGGACGTTTCTTTTTTTTTTAAACGGTAATGAAATTTCCCAAATACGGTAATTAGATCTCGAGATATGGTAGTGAAATAAATTGAAATGGTAATTAGAAATAAAATGAAAGGTTAGATAAACAACCTTGACACAGGACTGGAGCAACACCTGACGTGGTTCTTAGGATTGCATCTTGATGCATTCCTCCTCGCGCCATCACGAGAGTGACCTCTCAGCAACGGACCGCGCAGCATCCAATCGTAGTCGATGTTCTACAGAAGTGGTCCTAGGACCGATCCCTGGGAAACACAACACTTCTCGCCATACTAGCTCTCTCGGAAAGATAAGCTCCGAACTATGTGAAATTGAGCGTCTTAAAGCATTTCCAGGGCAAGGCGTTGACTATGTCATGAAACACCGCCATGATGATGACTACCTCAAATGTGATGACGCTCCTTCCGTGAGTACTCCGATACGCATGATAGCGTCATCGGAGGAGCACTGAAACCAAACTGATGGAAACCAAACTGCGTATGTCCCAGATCCCCATGACTGTGACATATGCGACGAAATGCTCTGCAATGATACGCTCAAAGAGCTTGCATATCTCGTCGAGCAATACGAGCGACCAATAGCCGGAAGGTGAGGCCGCTGACCGCCCTCGTTTTGGATAATTACCCATTTCCCCGTATACGACACCTAGAGAAACCAGTATTTATTGAAGGATGAGCCAAAACCTTAATAGTCAACGTTCATTGAGATCCAGGAGTCATACTCACCCCGCTATCGGGTCCGGAGTGATTCTCTTAGCCGCAGCACCAAAAGTGAGCAATACTCACTTTTGGTGACTGCGGGCACGCCGTTCTTGACGTAATCCCTAACATTGCCTGGCCAGCGGATGGCCTTAACATTCCAGATTATCTAGGAGATATTTTCGGGCCAATTATATGGGCTGCTCCTAGAGGGACCTTTCGGTACCCTTGTAACACTCATGTGCTCCGTCTCTGGGGCCTCAGTGCCTGGTGTACCGATAACGAAGATGCACGCTGCGTGCACATTACGATCTACACCGGGAATCAGGCCTGCACGATAGAGCACTTGATTCAGGCGTTTGACAGCCCAATGTATGCCGAAGTATTTAGGATAGGCAGTGGGTGGCTAGTTGGAGGAGAAATGTCAAACTAAATATAACTATTGACGAATAACGACCCCTCCTTCCACCACATGCCAACCCTGGACGCGGCGTGTGCGATCAGGGGTCGCAACTGATACATCTACGATCGAACCGAGCACACGCCCACACACAGGTGGGTATATATTTCCGGTCATGGATTGGCCACCCAGACCACCGCGAAGTTCTCCCTTTACCAGTGGTTTTTCGGGAGCCTCAATTGTCACCCCCAGGCTTTGCAATTTTCCAGGACTGGGACGAAATGCGGTAAGAATGACGTCTTGCTCAGTGAGCCATAGTTCGAATTGATATTGTTCACAGGATGGCGAGAAATAAGCGGCCTTGATAACCACTCCGCTGCAATCAGCTGCAACGCAGCATCGGCTCCAAGCAATAATTTCAAGGCGCGAGGTGTCCGCGTCAACACCCAAAGCTTAAAAAAGCTAAGCTGTTTATGGTGACTGGGCTCCCGTGATAGACCCAGTACGGCTTGGCAACGGTGACCACGTTATAGAACCTAATAGACCTTTCATCATCGCAATCATGTTACGGAACCATTTGTAAAAGAAGAGTTTTCCTTCTTCCTTGAAAACTACTTGCGGTAGGTGAATGTCCACTGCGCAATGCTCTGGCACAGGATATCCTGAGCAGCAGAGCAGTGGTTTCTGCACCTGCACCTGTAGGATGCGGATAAGTATGTCCATTTATAAACCTCCATTCCCCCATCCTGTCGTGAACGTGAACTCTTGACCAGTAACAACCAATACCCACACCTGACGGGCCTCAATCTCGAGATGGTTTGTACTTTAGCTCAACGTAACGCAACTAAAGTAGTGCGGTAAGACAGCGGTAAGAGCTTGCTTTGTGACAGGACTAACTGCAGCGGAAGCAATGGTTCTTCACGGTAACTTTCACTATGCACTGCACCCCCACACTCCCTCTGGTCAGGGACCTGTAGCACCTAGTTTCGCAGGACTGTAGGAGATACACTTTGGTCTTTTGGAAGTTCCAATGAGGAAGTTCTGTTCGTCCGCTGTTTTGTACACGCTGGGCAGCTGAAGATCGTGACCGGTGAAGCCGAAGCGTCTGGCTTTGGCTCTCGCCTGGTCATTGGGACAGCCGCTGGCATCCACGATGGGGGAGATTACCACCTCTGTCATTGCTACGTCATCCAGACTCAATAAAAAATCATTACCGTTTGTTTCTTCTAAATACCATTCCATTTTAAAAAGAATGGGAATTAATGGTAATAAAAAGATATTTTAAATAGGTAACGATTTGTTAAGTTTAACACTGTATAGAGGGATATATATTGGATATATCTAGCAAATAATTATGTAAAAAACATAAAATAATTTCCTTTTGAAAGGCAAATGGTATGTAGAATTATTTTGAACCAAACCAGTTTTCGAGCAGGAGAACTCTAAATTACATAGTAAAAAAATGTACTTTCAGGGGTGTGTTGTTTACGACCGTAATGCGGTGATGGTCAGCGAATCATTTATGTTTAATCTATTCCATAACCGTGCGTAAATGCGAAAATATTGGGTCGTGAATGTCTTTGAATGGTAATTATGTGTGAGTCTAGGGACATTTTTCTAAGTGGTATGATACCACTTAAAGTTCTTTCGTAAACGTTACTAAAATATAATATGGATTAATTAATCTATTAACCGAAAACGTTTTAAAAAAATTCGTTCTCCCAATAGACTTTTTAGAAAGACTCATAAATTTATTAAAATCTGGGAAAAGGGACACGGATGGTGATTATAATTTGGCTTTTATTTTCAAAATTTCATGCATTTCTAACAAAAATCAAGATGTTTTAAGGATTGCGCCTAACGCAGGCCTATGTAAATTAAACGAAAACAATGTAACTATTAAAAAAATATGTTTAATGTGTTATTTATCGTCCGCAATGCAATATGCACGAAATGAAATATTCACCCAAAAAGGCATTCATGTTATTTTGTAATGTTTAATTTAAATTAATTCATTATTTGAAACAGAAATTGATAAAGGTATTTTTATTTTTACAATTTTACTATCATGCAGAAGCTTAAGCTTAAGCTTAAGTGATGCACTATTTGTTACTCATTAATATAAATAATTGCGATTGAACTATTCCATTTTAAAAATAATAACATAATTTTATCTGGGTAGAGATGTGAGTGCATAGAATGTGGGGTGACAATATATAACATTGTAAGTTCTTTAATAACATTGGCGAGTGTATGTGAACAACAGTAATTCATAATTTTTAAATATACTACATCGGTATCAGTATTGAAAGAGAAAGTGCTGGTTCAAGTGCTTGAAATGATGAATTACACATTAGTCCTTTGTTTTACATAATGCAGTTCAGTGCTTACGTTCTACTTTCTGTGCTACTTTACGATCATTTTTCATGTAAGTAAATATTATATTTCATAATCATATTTTTAAATAAGAAGTAATTAAAAAATTTACAATAGACATTATTCAAAGACATAACTTATTTTTTTAAGGTGAATACAAATCAATGAAGCAAATCAAATGGAAGAAGATACCCAGTTATATGATACGTACAGAACAAGATTTACAAATCTCAGGATTTGCTATAATTCCAATTTTAGTAAAATCGTATAACCTAAACCACAATAAAAATAAAGACGACATTAATGAATATCATAAAAATAACGCCTTCAGTTATACTCAAAATGGTTTAATTGAAGGTGAAATCAAAGTAGACAACGATACCAGAGCAAAAGAAAATATTTCGTATAGAGAGAACGATAAAAGAACGGAATTAGAGCAGCTCAATGAGAATAAAATTTATTTTTCAACTGAAATCAACAGTAAAATGGAATATGAGATACAACGAAATTTTAGGGACGAGCTTACTAAAAACTTCAATTCAACTCTGAACTCTCAACTGTTGCATTCTACTTCACTGAATTCTTTAGAAGATACCATTAACGTAACACATTGCGAAAATATTACACTAATAACCAATAAAAATAATTCTATGGAAAATAAAACACAATCAGAGCTTTCAGATTCAATGAACAACACTGGATATTCATCAGAAAATGCGACTGTCGGGCCAATGAAACCTATCTATCCAGTTGCCTTGTATAATAATACAGAGGTTGAGAAGTTGTCAATTACGACAAATTCTTATACAAATGAATTGATTCTGCCGCCATCTCAAGATGATAGATGGAATAATTTCTCTTCATTGACAAGGTTAGAGACGTCAAATGAATTCAGACCATTAGCAGGTTTGTATTATGATGGATTTTTGCACAGACCTTTACTACAAGAACCTGGTTTCAGACCTTATAACCGTGAGTATCATTAGATGATTTTCATTGGTTTTTAAACTCCATGACACTTTTATTACTATAACTTTCTGAACTAATATAAAATATATTGATATAGTTTAAAAACAATGCTTTTGTATTTCTTCCTTGTATATTAACCATCAAAATCGAGTAAGGTTTTACTAAAGCTTAGACTAGTATAACTATGTATGTTTAAATGCCTTAACATAAACAGCCATCACTAGAGTTATAAAACCAGTACAATCGTAGTAACTACAGCAACTCAACAAGACTGTAAAATTAATGTTGTTAGAACACACTCGTAAAGCAATCTTATAGCTTTTGTACTTTGACTTAAATGCGAAACATAGTCTAAAATTGACGTTTACTATGTATGATGACATATTACGATTTTTTCTATTATCTGGTATGTTTTTTTTTAAATTATTTTTGACTCACCAAAATGACGCCACTCGCCACTTAGAAGTGATGGCAACTTCCTGTGAGTTGAGCATCACATCACAGTCAACAAAATAGTGGCCTAGTTAGTGGTACGTGTACCATAATCATCACTATCTAATTTAGATATTTTATAAATTTTGCAATTTTTCAACAACCTTGTCACTTTAATGAACTCTCTCTCTCTCTCTTTTCATTGTAGTATATTTTCTTGATAGCAAACCCTGTCTGGATTTAAAGCCTGGAGTTCACATTTGTTTTAATGGTAGCTCTGATTGGCTTGTCTTTTTCGACATTGTTTGATGCAACTGCCGTCGAACCTCCTAATACCATAAAGACACCTGTGACGTGGCCTCTACAATTGATTGTTTAACAGGTGAGGTCAGAAACATTACCTTTACATATTGCAGTCGGAATGCGCTTAGTCAAAAATGTGTGAAGTGGTTCCAAATTTGAATATATTTTACTGTGCATTATATGTAACCAGCAATTAAATTAAAAAATAACGTGATGAAAAACAGAACTTTCTGAAAGTTTTCAGTAGGAAGTATAGAATACGCGTTGTTTGACTGTAATGCAAGTGGTGGCTGAAACACAGACGACTTTCTGTACATTTATTATTCAACTGATAAAGTCACTCGCTATTCGAACTTTCCTGTAAAATTTGCTCGAGCAGGAAGTAGATTTTCCTCTAAAGTGTTATTGTTAGCACAAAAGAGGAAGCGCCGATCGATTTTCAATTTCCTTCTATTAGTTTTTTAGACAGAACGCTATGGTAGCTGTAATTTATTTTATGATCAATTGTTAACTTTCAAATAAAAATTTGATTAGTTAGTACTCGAAATTTGTAAAATATAAGTTTTTGTCATTGGGTAAAACCTATAAATTGATAAAAATGGTATTAACATAAGGATTTTAAATATTTACTGCTTTAATTTTGGGACTACATCCGCATCCCAATTACTGTGACTCCATTATCTGGAATCTCGATCGGAAATAACTCCACTTCTATCTTTAGCGAGTGCCCAGGAAGGTAACTAGATGTACATACTATAGAAATGACCACGGTAATAAAAAATTACAGCATCTCTGTATTTCATTCCAGTAATATATTATGAGTAGCATAACTGTTTTAAAATTAATACTTAAATTAGTCATTATTTCTGATAAAGCCAAAACAGGACAGAAACATTAATATGACAGACGCGTTAGTAAAATGTTGCTGCATATGAAACGTATCGAACCAGTATTTACTATTAATGAATAATTTGTATTCATCAATGTCTTTGCGGTATGACGGGTTCATATTTTATTGATCACCTGAATGTATTGGCAGCACCTACTCCAACTAATTGGTTCTCGTTGAAAGGTTCTTTAGGTGGAGCGAGTATTACGAGGTTTCCTATTCAATTGTTCATAAATAATTAAACGCAAGTAGCTATGCCTGCTGTAAGTAATTATTTTTCTTTGAAACTTGTTAATAATTCAATACCAGAACTACTTTCTATTGCTTTCATGTTCCCTTTTAAATACCGACTTATTGGAAAGTATTGAGAATTGATTGTGAATTGAATTAAGTTAAGGGCATTATAGGCGGCTAGAAAAAAATATAGTAGTGAATTTATATGCTGTGAATAGGAAATTCACAGCATATTCTTATTAATTTCAACTTAGTTCTATGACAGTAGGACTATGTAAGGTGGTATGTATAATCCCTTGGCGGGTGACCGACCCGGGAATCAAACCTGGGACGGCAGTCGCATACACTGCCACTGCGCCACCGAGGCAGTCAATTTATAATATCCACACCAAGTTCGAAACTGGTTTGTTACAGGTTACACTTTTATCGCAGAAATACTCGATTGTGGCATACTAAACGCTATTGTTGAAATTATACAAGCCGCCCAACAAAACTTTCAACTGGACTTAACCACTCTTATGTCCGAGCTTGACTGTAATTTAAGATTTCACTGCAGATTAGGGGTAATTATCTTAATATCCCTTATTAACCTTTGACCTAATCGACACTATTAGATATCTAGGCAAATAATAAAGCTATACCGACGATAAACGTACTTAAAAAAGCCAATAATCTACAGATTTTACTTTTTTTCGAGGAAATTTAAAGTTTTATAGGTACCGACCTATAAAACTTTAAATTTCCTCGAAAAAAAGTTTCACCTGCACTATAGTTTTATAAAGTTATTATGGTTACAATTACATGTACGATACAATAATATATATTTATCATGTTTTAAAAAGCGGCTTGCACTCGTTGTCGCAGTTATACCCATATCAGAATCAAAATCTATTAGTTACGTGCCCTTATCACTTCGTGACTTTGGAGTATTGAACTTCAAATTCATGCAAAAGTTTCTGCAATCACCCCATTTCTAAATACTTATACTGTTGATTGATGGCACTTGGTGGAACTTGCTACACATTTTGAATAAAAACATTTGTACTATTCCCCAAATTTATCCAAGATTTTAATTCGCATAACGCACTCCATTTCACATATAACTTAGCTTGCACACAAGAGACTTTTATTAAACTTTTGATTTCTCAAGGTGGCATATTTTATTTACCAACTTTCTTGTAAACTGTTCTAGAAAAATCAACTAGCTCAGTTTGAAGTCTAATTCGAAACTCAACAGACGTAAACGATGTTTATTTTTCGTGCATTAGGTTCGGATAATAATGTAAGCAGGTTCAGAATAACTGTCCTCTAAGTGTTAAAATATAAATAAAGTGAAAATGATGTGTATCTACCAATTAAATGTCCCACGCCCGATATGTAAAGAAGAAAACTAAGCGACAACATTAAAGTTACAAGCCATTCATTTAAATATAATTTTAATATCTGGGTGGACGTTGGCGTTGATTTTATACAATATTTTGATCTCTTTAAATGAATAAAATAAATAAAATAGTGGGACACTTTTAACACAGCGCCATCTAATCCAAACTAAGCTATATGCTCGTGATATGAGATCTAATAATATAATAATACTCAAATCAAAAACTAATTTTATTGCTTCCTACGTATATAATAAAGCTAAGAACAGTATTCTAAAAAGCGAGAATAAAGTCTGAAAGGGGCTTCATTCCGCGTACGCTTAGATTGTGCAATGAACTCATTGCCTGGGTTTTCCCGAACAGCTACAGTATAGAAATCTTCAACAGGAGTCTTAGAAGGTTTTTACAGGGTCGGCAGCGCGAGTGTCGCACTTCTGATGTTACAAACGTCCTAAGGCTAAGGTGACCATTATTTTGGCCGTATGCTTGTCTGCCACCTTAGTGGTATAAAATAAATTTGCAGAGGTACACAGAACATGGCTTCATAAAATAGAAGACAATAAAAATAATAAATAAATCTGACCTCAGTTATATTATTGATATCTTATAAACAAACCCGTCATCATGAACTCGATCGTTTGTCGCTGTTTATACGTTAGGTATTTGCTCCCAATCTAATAATGTTATGATCTTAGAAGGGTCACGTATCTTTGAATAATAGCTCTCTTGGACTCGGATGTAAATGTTATTCTGTTTTATTACGAGCACTGGACACATATCGTTTAAGAACCGACGATAAATAATATTCTGTTTGATGTATTTCTTTTATGAATTAAAAAATATTGAATGTGCAGAAAGGCGCTGTAAGTTTTATTGTAAAACATTTACCTTAACTCTTCTACGAGCAAACAAATTCATATGCGTTCTTTTTAATTTGAAAACAGGTATTTTAGTATTGTACAGGTAGTTTAGTATTTAGAATAAACAAAATATACGACACGACTGTAATTCATTACGACATGATCGTAAGATAAAGTTAGATTTTTATATTATCTATGGTTATTTTGAACTAGTTGACGCTCGCGGCTCCGCTCGCGTGGTGCAGTTTTCCCGTTCCCGTTTCCCAAATAAACTTGTTCCCGGGATTAAAAGTAGCCTATGTGTTATTCTAATGGGTAAGCTATATTATTGTAAAGTTTAAAAAAAGTTTGTAGCGCTCGTGGCCCCGCGGTCTCAGTGTTCGGTAAACGATCACTGAGGTACGCAACTTTCACTATGGCTGGTCGTCAGATGGGTGACCACTTTGTGGCATTTACATTTGCGAGCGTTTCCGTGATTCGGAAGGCACGTAAAGCCGTTGGTCCCGGTTGCCAGTAAAATGGCAGTCGTTAAGCCTGGTTGAAAGCCTTATAGGCGGCTTAAAAAATTTCAACAGCAGGTAGCCACAACCTGCGTCTGTCTATTTCAACACTGCAATGGGCGCACCACCTGGGACAGGAATCCACACGGTGAAAAGTGGGCATAAAATAAGCCTCTGCCACCCCTTCGGGGATAAGGTGTGATGGATATTTATTTATTTATTTAAAAAAATCCATGCAGTAGATTATGCGTGAAAGATTAACAAACATCCATGCTTACTAACTTTCGCGTTTATAATATATGTAGGATAACATGGTTACCTTTAAATTGATGTTTTGCTCCTAAGACTTTAGGGAAATAACAAATTTTAAATAAAGAAACTTCTGAAGTTATAACTTACCGTGTTACAAAATTTTGTATAAAATTATTTAAACAATTGTATAAATTACTGAGATTGCAACGCACCAAACCACTGCGCCCACCCAGAGAGTGATTTGTTAAAAAAAGGCAAACCGAAGATTTTCGTACACAATCCCGGAAATTTCCATATCTAAATGGAAAACCGACCCTGAACAATCAATTTATCCTCCAATATCCGCCAGCGGTTTATACTACCTGTACAATAAATATTTATATTTCTTTCCTGATGTTGTAGCGAAAATTTTTGAAATGTGGAATTCGTTCTGTAACAATGACTAGAGATTTTTATATATTTTCCGTGAATTTGGACAAGTAATTGCAGGGGTTCTAGCAATCTCACTACTGGAATAAAAATATTTAAAACATTTTTGGACAATGGTGGGTTAAAATGATCATCAAACCCATTATTAAATCATTTCATTTTCAAAAGGTTAAGAGAATATCGTGATTACCCGGTTCTCGCGAGGGCGTAACTACCCTTCTACCAGTTTTTTGGAGGACTGTCATTAAATCTTCCTCCAATCAAACCAATTCTAGGCTTCGAAGTAAAAGCTTTTGATTCAAAGAGGCTAACTACTCATCTACTCCCTTAAATTTCCATTGTCAATTTTACTGATAAATAAATAAATATTGTGGAACGTTTTTTGACACAGTCCCAACTAGCCTAAATTAAATTATTACGAACTTGTGCTTATAATATATATTATACAACGGAAACACCCTAACGCCGAACTATTAAAAATACGAAATCAAAAAAATGAGAACAAAACAGGAGATATGGAAAAATATATTAGCTATAAAAAACTATTCAATAATTATTTTATGTTGAATTGAGTTTTACTTTATATCCATAAATTACTGACATAATCCTTCTCTAAGTACAACCAGAAGCTTTAATAGCAAAACTTCCAAAGACAACATCATAACGAAGACTTAATATTCTGTTCGATATCTAACGTACTAATCGTGCTGGGAGCTGATGCCCTTAAGAAATAAGGATAAAGTGGGTCATCGTTAACAACATCGTCTCAAGGGATTAATGATATCGTAGTTCCCCTAAATTTCTATACCTGATACCTTGCGGCCTTTCTTAAACAGTGCTTAGGACGATGTGGATTGTAAACTAAGTTTCGATGACTGTTTGATAACGTACACACACATTGTAGATTGGGTATACTGTAATATCGGTACTAATATTATAAAGACTAAAGTTTGTGAGTGATGCTTGCTACGCCTGCTCAAAAAGCTGGATGATTTTAGATAAAATGTAAGCTGTGCAGTTCTCTGGATTAACCATTTTACGGTTTTTTAACGTATATGTATTAGAGGAAGAATTCTGTTGATAGAAGGGTGTTAATTACCGATGTTTTAAATAACATATTACAATGGTAATACGGTTCTTCTATTTTAGAAGCTTGTAGATCAGTTGGTCTATCTCTTTTTTAACCTAGTGTATTCTCATTTCTTCCAAGACATTTTTTATTTGGCAACAAGGAACAGCTATCGGGAGTGAATGCCATCTGAGCTCTCAACCTCCGTCGTTAATTCCAGTGTTTCAAGTTGATGAACCGCTATCAGAAGAGATCTTGGTAGGAAAACTGAGTTGCAAATTTTATAGCAGTTTATAATAAATATAATTTCTTCAGAAAAAATAATTATATTCTAGTTTTCTCTGCCACCCCTTTAAGAATAAAGACGTGTATAATTTGTATAATTTTAGTGAAAAAAAGATAAAACTGTTCACGCAAATGATTTATTTATTATAAGCCTTTGTTTTGTCTACCTTTTTTACCCTACTACCTTTGTCACTACCTTAGAAGTATTCGTAGAGTAAAGTCAGAGCCATCTATCGCGCTATTGGCGTTAAATTATCCTTTAAAGGTTGAGTAAACAATATCTGTTGAATAAAACACTGACCCGTAGGCAATTACAAAGTAAACAGTCATTATACATCGCTATTGAGATTAATAATTTTGGTAATGGATGAAATTGCCGTTCAGTATGTACCTATTTGTGATGAGATATTCAGTAAATTTAATGGTGTAAGCACGGACATTAAAATTACGGACGGAGTGTCACACTATTATGACTTGACTTTTAAGCTATCGCGTTGCAAACTATAAGTTTATTTGTTACTAACGAGGCTAAACGCGGTAAGTTCACAAACCTTTTGTTGCTTGACGTTACGATCAGGTTGCACCAGTCATCCTGGGTCCTCCAAGGGAATACCCGAGTCTTCGAGCATACAGGCACATGGAAAACCCTATGCGGTTTAGTCGGCACGAGTCTTACAACTCGCCGTTAGCTCATGGTGATGTGCAGTCCATGAGACTTCCACAAGTTAAAAAAAAAGTTGCACCAGTAATGAGCAAAGGCTGTCAGGAACCTGCAACTACAATATTGTATCAATTTGCCGCATCATGACAAGGTGCCGATAAGCTAAGAAGACCACGTGGGCAGATTGCTCAAAAACGGAAAGGTCAAAAGTACTCGGATACCCAGTAGCGTGTATGAAGCGATTGATGAATCTTGAAGAAGCGAGAGAAGTATGCATGGATCGCGAAGCCTGGCGATCTGTCCTCTCTGACTACCCCGTCAGGGATACAGCGTGAAGATAGTTAGTTAGTAGTTAAAAAAAAGTGTGTCTGTACTTATCTACACGCGTTAGAAGTTATACTGCTTTAGACTAATACGATTTCAGCACATACCTATACCACAACTTTTTGTTTGTAACAGCAATCATAAAGTAGTAATAAAAAAATAGTTCTAAGAATTAAAACTACTTTGAATGTAGTTATAAGTTATCATGGAAACACTTATCAGATAAATTCATGGTGTTGGATTTCGTGACGGTCTGCGCGCGCATCGTAAATTGTACTTTCAGCATTTTTCCCTAACGTGCCAAAAGAAATATAACTTCAAAAAATCTATAATTCCATACTTTTTCTAAATCTCATATATTTTTCAAGCTTTAGAATTGATTGAAACCCCGTATGATATGGCTTAAACCGATAGCAACATATGATAATATTTCATTGAGAGACTGAAACTCATTCATAAAATTTGATATTTATATTCAAAATTGTAAAGTTATATATTCCACCTGTATGCATGTTATATTATTCACCTTCCTCTGATAGAAATTGAGTAACGGGTCTGTCTAATAACAGCTACATAGAAAACGGAAGGGAGTGCAAAGCAACGCCCCTTATGTCATTGTGTTGGTTACTGGAAGTTACGAAATAACTTGGTAACTAGCACCCAACTACGGAGAATGGAGATTTAGTGAACGTATTGTGTTGTAAATTTGTTAGCACTGTCTCTAACATTTTTATTTACTGACTTCATTGTTTGTTACACTGCACGTTAAGCTTTATACACATATTATTTTGTCAGCGTTTAGCTGAAAAAGGGCGTGCTCCGTTGGTTTGGACACGTTCAACGAATGAGTGAGGAACGATTGACGAAGAATATATACTGTGCGAAAGTAGAGTGCAGAAAGAGTCAAGGTAGGCCAAGACTTACATATGAAGACCACGTTAGCAGATTGCTAAAGTACTCGGATACCCAGACGCGCATGTAGGAAGCAATTAATTAATCTACAGGAAGCGAAAGAAGTATGCATGGATCGAAATGCCTGGCGAGCTGTCCTCTCTGACTACCCCGTCAGGTATACAGCGTGAAGATAGTTAAGTTAAGTTATTATTTTGTCATTAAGCTTGAAAAAAAGGTTATGTGATGGATATATAAAAAAAAAAAATTCTATTAATGAAAACATTAAATCGACCTTTAACAGTTCACTGCTTGACGAAGGCCTTACTTAAGCGGGGTACTCGCTGGTCAGGTAAGTTACTGTGTTTAATTTCGAGACTTCTTTTTCTTCGCCATGATCTTTTTCATTAGTCAACAGGTGTACCACTTGCGGGTGAATCTGTTTTGAACCCCGCAGATGTGTGAATGGGCGGAAGCCCTACCGAGATCTTCCGACTTCGATTCCAAAATATTTTATAAACTGTAAAAACTTGTTGATGTCTTGTTGAAAATCTAAAAAATAAATAAATAGTAAACATCTTAACAAATAATTGTCTCACTTAATGAATATAATTTGATACAAGGACTTAATTAACATTTTTTAACATTTTGATTTGTTACACAATTGAATTCACATTGTACTTGTTAACAATTTCTAAAAACTTGTGAACAAGAACACATATAATAAAGTCAAGTACAAATATAGGAAAGACACAAATCTAGAAACATAAATAAATCTGGACTAAACGGTGCATTCGTAATTAATGTACCTACCCATATTTATTTTTTATACCACTGAGGGCCCATGCCCACATGATGTAAAGTGGTCACCGTAGCCTATAGACGTTTGCAACACTAGAGGTGCAGCACTTGCGCTGCTGACCCTAAGATCGACCATAATGTAATATTAATATTTTTAAACTTTCGCGAATGTCACTTATTTTTATGACATTTCGGGTCTTATTCGCGACGTATATTATTATATTAGGTAAAAAGCCTACCTTATACTTCCCGACATTTCAGTCAAACCGTGACCACGGCCGGTGTAACCCAGTCGAAACGTCGGGAAGTATAAGGTAGGCTTTATACCTAATAATATACGTTGCGATTTACACCCAAAATATCATAAATATAATGTAATATATTCACCTTTTACTTACAAAATAATAAAAACCTATTTTTATATCAGGACCTGTCGGGTTGGTGTAGAGTTTTACTTTAAGTTTTATTTTTCTACGCAAAGTGTACGCGCAGTGGTTTGCGATAGAATACACTTAGTCGCTTTTTACAACACTCTGACGTACACGATAACACACTTGGTGACTTGTACTCTATTACGTCACCATACGGGCAAGTGAAAAGTGAAAGTTTAAAACACAGATTATACCTTTTATTTTGCAGACAAACATTCTTTTTTCCAGTCGCACTTACAATACTCTTCGTACATCAATGTCTAAAGTCTCGTTCTACCGCAATGTAGACCCTCTCATATCACACGTATTCAGAAGAGAAGTGCTAAGTACTTTGTAAAGTTTCACCCCGCGGGAGGTGGCCCTAGTTGATAATCTTAACGAATGTCTTAAAGGAATTACTCAATTAGAAGACGTACATTTTGTCTCGGCTACTTTGTTAGCGTGTTACTAATTTAACTTCTAAAACAACCTTTGTGTACTCGGTAATTTTATAACTTGGGATGTATTAGTAAAAGGCGTGTGTAACGAATATGTAAAATACTTGTTTGGTAGTGAAAGCGAACTAGAAAAAAGTGTAGTACGTTTGAATAAATATCCATCACGACTTATCCCCGAAGGGGTGGCAGAGGCATGTTATTCTTATACTTTTCACCGTGTGGATTCCTGTCCCACGTAATAGGTGGTGAGCCCATTGCCGTGTTGAAATAGACAGACGCCGTTTGTGGCTACCTGCTGTTGAAATTTTTAAGCCGCCCATAAGGCCTTCAACCAGGCTTAACGACTGCCATTTTACTGGCAACCGGGACCAACGGCTTAACGTGCCTTACGAAGCACGGAAACGCTCGCAAATGTAAATGCCACAAAGTGGTCACCCATTCGAGTACCAGCCATAGTGAAAGTTGCGTAACTCAGCGATCGTTTACAGAACACTGAGACCGCGGAGCCACGAGCGCTTCTACTACGTTTGACGTGTTCGTTTTTAGACTTCTAAACTCTAAAGTTTAGAAAAGTCGTATATAACAGCTCAGTCTGTCTGCCCATCCATTCGTCTTTACCCATCTATTTCTTAGGAACCATAAGAGATAGAGACAAATAGTTTGCGGCATTCGATTTAGGACACCGCAAATACGCGTGTTCGAGTCAATACGATCGAACAAGTTTTTCTGATGCAGCAACAAACAGTATAGCCGATTTGGATGCGCAGGACCATCAATGCGTTTACGTTCAGCAAATGCACTCGTAGCAAATAACTATCCATCAGCATTAGCCTAATATTAACATAGTTTGAGTGTAATTTTTTTTATAAACTTATTTCTGTCTTTACATTATCACTATAACTAACATAGCCACGAACGTCACATATCGTACAACGCGCATGATTTTGAAGTTTCTACCACTTCCGGTTTTGAAAATGTTTACGGGTTAGAAGTAGTCTAATTCATTCGCTACTAAAGTCAAGAGTGCGTTACCTATTTGATAAGTAATATACTGATAATAGTTCAGATAAAGAAAGAAATAATATAAGATTAGATGGAGAAAGTAATTGACTTTATAGCAATAATTCATTTATTTGTTTATTGTTCACCACAAAAGTACCTAGCATAGACTGGATAAACTGGATAATATTAGACAGACTTGTTGCTAATACAATTGGCAAAGTTATCGCATAATATAATGTGTAAGGTACAGGGAAAGTTTAAATGGAGATTAAGGTTAGAAGAGAATTCAGGGTACTGGTGTCTATCGGACTGGAGCCTTGGGATTATTTACTAATCAATTAATCAACTAATAGTAACAGTATAGTACCATACATAAAATAACACATACACAAAATATACATACATACAATAAACGTGGACTCACCCGCTACTCCCTGTCATAGGCAGATGGACCAGCAACGTGTGGTTTTAGTTGGTAGGAGTCATGATATGATAGCATCCAAGACGATTACCAATCTTAATTAATCTGAATTTCATTAAATGTACATTTTGTATGCTGGACGGAGCTTTACATTGACACCTTAAATTTAAATTGAAACTTAGAAAACCCATTGCATTGTTAAAGAAAATTTTTAAAATATAATTTTGTGATAACATTTGATGATTTATCCTGACAAGTAATTAAACATACATATCTCTGTATACATCTGTCATATTTTTAAATATTTATTTGAAAGTTTTTTGTGCCAAGTTTTGAGACATAAAATTTTTCCCAAAAATTTTACTTGTCTTTGTTTCCTCATAAGATTTCATTTTATAAATATTTAATTAATCCTTTTCTCGTGCCAAATATTTAAGCTATCTATTCGCTAAATTTGTAGATAATTATTATTAAACCCTCGGGAACAAACTTTTGTGACATTCACATTTATAATAAACTGACACCGAGTAAAAGCTGTCCACGATTCCTTCACATTGTAATAATTATAAAATTATTATAAAATGATATTTATAACAGATATTAGATGCTATGTTCTTTACAAGTAATAATAAAATAAAACAAAAGCCGTCGCAGGACGCCAGGCAGTTGTCGAAATACAGTTGGAAAATTCAGAAGAATGTTGATCTCTGATGTTAAAAACCTCTCCCCATTTACGCGTAACAAGGTTCAGTTATTTTGTCATTATGTGTGAATTTGATTTTGAATATATTTCCTTTTTTTGATTATATTACGCAACTTTCACTATGGCTGGTCCTCGGATGGGTGACCACTTTGTGGCATTTACATTTGCGAGCGTTTCCGTGCTTCGGAAGGCACGTTAAGCCGTTGGTCCCGGTTGCCAGTAAAATGGCAGTCGTTAAGCCTAGTTGAAGGCCTTATGGGCGGCTTGAAAATTTCAACAGCAGGTAGCCACAACCTGCGTCTGTCTATTCCAACACGGCAATGGGCTCACCACCTATTACGTGGGACAGGAATCCACACGGTGAAAAGTGGGCATATAATATGCCTCTGCCACCCCTTCGTGGATAAGGCGTGATGGATATTTATTTATTTTATATTTCAAGTTAAAAGTTACAATAGTATTCTACTGTGCTATATCTATACTAATATTATAAAGAAGAAAAAATTGTAAGTTTATGCGGTTGTAGTGAGGGTTTAATCTCTGTGGGATATCTTTTCAAGGAGTTGCCTGGGTGTCCAGCACTAGTCGGATAGGCATAGTCACCATTTCATTTTTCATTTAGTTGGTTTTAGTCTGTCATAATCCCCAAGGATTATCACAAGTTGGAAAAATAATGCATGGGGGGGGGGGGGGGTAATCTCTCGATGTTCAATATGCATTTAGTTGTTTTTTTTCACAGATAGATACCGGGAACCCGGGAACATGTTTATGTGAGAAACGGGTACGGGAAACCTTCACCACGCTGGCGGAGCCGAGGGTATTAGTGTGAGACACACTTATAGAAGTTTAAAATTTGGGAGCTTGAAAAAATATTCGTTTCCTTATTGAACAACATCCCTATCATAAACTTAATTATGAACACGTTGGCGAGGTGTTCACACACTCTCTACAACTGTTGAACATTCACAAGCAAATAAACGGCAAATAAATGAGCGTTTGGCAAGATAATATAACCTTTATTTTCCACTTGAAGATCCTTGATTTCCCTGCGGAAAATAAAGGTTTACGTGTATTTAGTAAATGTTTTGTTACAAGGTACAATGGGTATGCACAAGGCAGAGACAACTACATGATTCGATGATTGTTCTTTAGTAAGCAAGTGCACCACTAGCAGGTGAAGTCACTTGTGCTACGGAAATTTAGAACTACATCAATAATTTTATTTTATTAATACGAAGCAAATGTATCTATCCACTCTAAAACATTCCAAGACCAAATCATGGATATTCACTTGTTGTCTTCGATTGTTGTCTTGGTTATCTTGGATTGTACACATTTAACACCAGCGAGCTTGACAATATTTAAGGCATTTTTTTAATTAGGCTATATGCGCTATCCACTTTTATTAAGGTGATGTAAGTAAAATTTACTTTTTGATTATCCAACCGTCTTAGAGCAACACCGGTAAACGACAAAGTCGGATATAGAAAAAAATACAATAACATTTTACATATTATATTTTAAAATGGACAATAAAACACGAGAAACGAAGTAAAATCAAGAAAAGTATGATTAAAACAGAAGGTACGTAGGTAAATCTTTAAAGAGTTCAAAAGAAAAAAAATGCTTTTACGCTCGTAAATCATCACTAATCTATGTTAGGTATTTCTGTGTTTTCTCAGATTGAATAACGGCCTTGACAGAAATTACTGTGGAATTATAAGCAACACAAAATTAAATGAGTTTGTAAATTATTCTGAGGTGAGTGGAAATACAAAATGAAGTTCTTAGTTATTTTGTAGATACATACTTCTATTTCTAAAGTAGAACTATAATAACCAAATTTAATAATGTAATTTATATTAATATAGAATATTGTGCATAAGACCGACATTTTCTCAATCGTGGTTTCATAGAACATAATGATTTGACACATAGCAGTGACATACTAGGGCCATGTTAATTTACGAACATACTCGTATAATGACCTCAAGTAGAGGGCAGGTAGAGTCAAGGTTGAAGTCAATACGAATATCAAAGAAAAATCGGAAAAGTCAAAAATACTCGTATACACAGAAGTTTAGAACAATTAATGAATCTGCAGGAAGCGTAAGAAGTATGCAAGGATCGTGAAGACTGGCAATCTGTCCTCTACAACTATACTGTCAAGGAATAGCATGGCGATAGTTAGGTAGTTATTATATTAAAATAATACAGTGTCTCGCCTCAATGTAGAACACAAAAGGGTCAAAGTATTGCTGTCACATATAACTGAAATTAGAGCGTAACTCATGTATATTATACTAGTTTTTATTTCACTACAATACATAAAGTATTTCCGAAGTTATAACGACGAGAAGTTTTAGTACTTTTTGAATTTCCGAGATTAGGTGCGCTCATTATGACGCCACAGCCTCGTACAGAGTGCGACGAGGTGCAGCGCAGCATTCGGGTGCGAACGAGAGCGCAACTGTCGAATGAGCAGAGTTATGACGTATGCGGTCACCCGCATTATACGCACTTTGATGGTAAATATTTCAGCCATTTTTGAAACATATAAAAGTAAAACACCGTTTTTTTCGTTATTTTTTTGTAGATTTATGTGGCATGTATGGTAAAACACGTTCGTCA
Organism: Thumatha senex; assembly: GCA_948477245.1. Lineage (NCBI taxonomy): Eukaryota > Metazoa > Arthropoda > Insecta > Lepidoptera > Erebidae > Thumatha > Thumatha senex. The sequence continues at coordinate 16,293,056 of OX419735.1, forward strand.
GACCCATTGTCTGTTTGTTTTAAACTAACATGCGTTGATCACATAATTTTGTATTGAACGGGATTTTGCGCGGCACTATATAACAACTAAAAGGTTAGTATACCTTTTTTATTCCTCGACGTTTCGACAGGGTTGCACCTGTCGTGGTCCCGAGGCAACTGATGCACTTAGGCGTAGATGCACGACAGGTGCAACCCTGTCGAAACGTCGAGGAATAAAAAAGGTATACTAACCTTTTAGTTGTTATATAGTGCCGCGCGAAATCCCGTTCAATACAAAATTACATTGTCTGTTTGAACAACACAATATCAAAATCCAGCTACCAAACGGATTGTCATCAAAGCATGCAGTTATTTTATTTAGGAATCTTTTACATAGCTGGGATTCTAGTTTTCAAAAATTACGTAACAAAAAATCGTGTATTTTTGTACAAAATTCAATATATTGCATACATTTATGAACGACCCGAATGTTGTATCCTTGCGCAGTGTAATTGACCTTTTACGCTTGTTAACTATTATTATGCTCGCAGTCGGCTGCAAAATTGTATTTACACATCTAAGAGACTCTGCACTTAAAGACAAGTAAATTTACAATGTATGGTACTATTTTGGTAAATATCATTGTTTGATTTATTTTAAAAATGCCTACGCTGACGTATCGCAATGGAGGGTTATAAAGCTATTAAAATGTGCTAAAAGCGTGTGTATTCGCAAGCTTGTAAATTCAAATATTCGAGATAGCTTTTTATTTTAATTTATATAAAAAAGCGATAAACAATCGCTTACCAGGTGGGAGGAGGTTGGCTCCTGGCATAGAAAAAAAATGTTTTATCAAAACTGTAGTATTTAGCCCGTTCCGTAGGACGTGGAGAACCTATCTCCTATAGAAAAGCTACACAAAGATCACGAACATTGCAATGGGCTCACCTACCACCTATTACGTGGAACAGAAATGCACACGGTGAAATGCGGACGTACTGCCACTCTTTCGGGGATAAGGCGTGATTGATAAACGACAACAAAAAATATCCACACTTTACGATAGGTACGTGCACCATAATTTTCAACCATTTTACTTTATTACATTGTCGTCATGGCTTATATATGCATAGTAAATTACAGCTTTCTATATTAGTAGTCTTTCAGCTACATTGACGGACGAAGGACGATCTGAGGGACGGATATGACTAAATTACGAAAGTTTTTGTTTAGCAGTAAACAAACAGTAAAAAATAGTATATTATTGCAAAGGCCGGGAAATAGGCAATTGCTATTCCGGCCGAGGCATATAAGTATACATTGTGCTTTTCTCAAAAGAATGCAGGAACATAAAACACACATTTTAAATCATACATTTTATTTAAATAATATTAAAAGTTATAATTAGCCATAATTAATTACCTACTAAAAGAAAATATTTTTGATTTCCCTTCAGTGAATTATACGCAGCAAAAAAAAGTTATATGCGACTGCCGCGTTGAGGTCTAGGGCTCGATTCCCGGGTGAGAATAAATTTTTGTGCGTGAATAAATTTTTAAAGCCATTATTTTGCAAAATTTCTCATAAATTTTTAATAAAGTGGAAAAAGACAATGCCTAACCAGGGCAATGTTTCAGCCACCTGAACTACCTGAACCGTATCGAATCAAGTTGAAATTCTCCACCATATTTTAACCGTAATTTTAAGAGTATGAATATTTTTTTAAAGAAATTTTGTTTTCCACTTTATAAAAAAAATATGAGAAATTATGTGTGATACATACATGTTTTTGGAGCCTCGGTGTTTCCTATGTATAATATATGTATGTATTTAGAAATATTTAAGTTTCTTTATCAGTTGTCTAGATCCCATAGCAAAGATCCACCACTCCCTGGTGGGAGTGGTGGATTTTGGGACATAAAATTTATGTCAACGTGCTATAAATAACAAATAAATATTCTGTGGCACTTTTTCACACAACACAATCTAGCCCAAACTAAGCTAAGACAACTGATAAAGAAACTTAAATATTTCTAAATATATACATATATTATACATATGAAACACCGGTGCTCCAAAAAAATGTATGTATCACACATAATTTCTCATATTTTTTTTATAAAGTGGAAAACAAAATATCTTTAAAAAAATATTCATAAACTGAGTAGAGTCCATTGCATCAATGTTTAAAAATGGTTCTCATCATCTACGCCTACGTGCATCAGTTGCCTCGGGACCACGACAGGTGCAACCCTGTCGAAACGTCGAGGAATAAAAAAGGTATACTAACCTTTTAGTTGTTATATAGTGCCGCGCGAAATCCCGTTCAATACAAAATTATGTGTTCAACGCGTGTTAGTTTAAAACAAACAGACAATGGGTCTGACGAACGTGTTTTACCATACATGCCACATAAATCTACAAAAAAAAAACGAAAAAAACGGTGTTTTACTTTTATATGTTTCAAAAAATGGCTGAAATATTTACCATCAAAGTGCGTATAATGCGGGTGACCGCATACGTCATAACTCTGCTCATTCGACAGTTGCGCTCTCGTTCGCACCCGAACGCTGCGCTGCGCCTCGTCGCACTCTGTACGAGGCTGTGGCGTCATAATGAGCGCACCTAATCTCGGAAATTCAAAAAGTACTAAAACTTCTCGTCGTTATAACTTCGGAAATACTTTATGTATTGTAGTGAAATAAAAACTAGTATAATATACATGAGTTACGCTCTAATTTCAGTTATATGTGACAGCAATACTTTGACCCTTTTGTGTTCTACATTGAGGCGAGACACTGTATTATTTTAATATAATAACTACCTAACTATCGCCATGCTATTCCTTGACAGTATAGTTGTAGAGGACAGATTGCCAGTCTTCACGATCCTTGCATACTTCTTACGCTTCCTGCAGATTCATTAATTGTTCTAAACTTCTGTGTATACGAGTATTTTTGACTTTTCCGATTTTTCTTTGATATTCGTATTGACTTCAACCTTGACTCTACCTGCCCTCTACTTGAGGTCATTATACGAGTATGTTCGTAAATTAACATGGCCCTAGTATGTCACTGCTATGTGTCAAATCATTATGTTCTATGAAACCACGATCGAGAAAATGTCGGTCTTATGCACAATATTCTAGATACATACATTTTTTTGGAGCCTCGGTGTTTCCTATGTATAATATACATATGTATTTAGAAATATTTAAGTTTCTTTATCAGTTGTCTAGATCCCATAGCACAAGCATATAGCTTAGTTTGGGCTAGATTGTGTTGTGTGAAAAAGTGCCACAGAATATTTATTTGTTATTTATAGCACGTTGACATAAATTTTATGTCCCAAAATCCACCACTCCCTGGTGGGAGTGGTGGATTTTCTCTTGATTGGATCTTGTTTTAGTGGTCTAAAACAAGATAAATGCACATATATTAGAAAATAATAAACATATAGTAAGCGTCCGCTGAAGAAGAATGAAGAAATCCAATGAAAGAGTTAGGTACTGTTTGATTGGATTTCTAATATATATTTATAACCTCAGCATGCCGTTTCATACAGCATGCCGTTTCGTACAACATTGCTGGAGCGGTGTAATGTTCCAAATTCAAAAAACACTCCACAAATGAATTTCATTTTCTCTGTCCGTAAATGCGTTACTTCGCGTATTCTTTTTTGAAATAAGGACAGTGTATTTTGAAGCATGTTTGAGAAAACGTTATTTTATGTAGGTACTGTAGATTCCCATACACCTAAAAATATCCATAGAATCTACATGACATCCACAGTCACAAAGCTGCAATATTCTACTAACTATTCTCTGACAGCAGTAAGTTTATAGTGCAAAAAGAAATATGACGCAATTTCGGCAATGCTTAGTTGTCGAGTCACAAGAGAATGAAAAATTCAAGAGGCTGACGTACATTACCTCACCAGCATACTAGCATCATTCAATATTTTTGCTCCCCTTCTTTTCCAAATTTTATTAATATACCTAAAACGAAGCTTGCAACATGCTTCGGAAGGCACGTTAAGGCGTTGGTCCCGGTTGCCAGTAAAGTGGCAGTCGTTAAGCCTGGTTGAAGGCCTTATGGGCGGCTTGAAAAATTTCAACAGCAGGTAGCCACAACCTGCGTCTGTCAATTTCAACACGGCAATGGGCTCACCACCTATTACGTGGGACAAAATTACAAATGGTGAAAAGTGGGCATATAATATGCCTCTCTTCGGAGCCACCCCTTAGAGGTATAAGGCGTGATGGATAAATAAATAAAAATACTTAAAATATTTATGTAGTACCTCACTCAAATATAAACTATTGCATATTAGATGTTCGTGTATGTGAAAAATATAATCCCGAAGAAGATATTTTCACTGAAAATATGGTAAATTGATTGCTTCTATTCTTTTAATATATATATTCTTCTATAATTTATATAATTTAAAAAATCTATGTGTATTATAAGTTGTTTCAAATCATATTTTGCGTAGATCAAAGTGGATCGATGAAAATAAGTTAAACATTTTCATGCAATGCTATCAAACTTCTGAGGACCACAACTCAAGGATTTGGAGACGGGGAGCTTTCGTGGAGCATATTAGGTTATTGGTTTCTTTTTTGCTTATTTTTTTGTTGTAATTATATTTAAATCAATAGTTATACCAATATAATAAAATCAATATTAATTTACTAATTAACAAAGTGACGTTTGGTTTTCCTACACTAATCTTAAGTAAGCCCTTAGAAACGCATGCAACACTTTAGCAAATTACTTTTCAATAAATTATCGACAAACATCTGGGTAACCCCCTACCAATAATTCTTATTCTAAAGCGTTATTTACGTGGCTGTTCACAATAGTGTATCGATGCAGAACTAATACATTTAGTACATGAAAAATAAGAAGGGGAAGCAAACACCGCAAAAAATGGCGTCACAAGATGCATTATGTGAATACGGAAATCTACCGAAACATGCATTATTAAATTTGCACGCCGCTCTTTTGGTAACAGATTTTCTTTAATGGTATTTCCTGTTTCTTTGATGGTAATTGGAATTATTAAAGTAAGTCATCTTAGATAACTAGAAAACCGAATTTAGAATATTTCGTGTTATAAGTTTTTAATTATATATTTAATATGAATAGAATTATTTTCTGAAATATGATATTTTTATTTAAATTGCCGTTGAAGTAGGTATAGCAAGTACTACGAGGCATATAACTGATTTAAGGTCTTATATAGGTCTAGGTGCTTTTTTATTATTTAAAGATGTTTGTATATTAACTCTAACAACATGTAGGATGAACCTTAAGGCTTGGTATTCCTGCCGAGGCGACGCTTTTGAGTTTTTTAAAACAATGCGAATCGTAGAAGAAAGGGTTTTTGATTCTGAAAAAGAGATATATGTTAGTTAAGGATTTAAGCTAGTGAAAATGTCTTTCTGTTACAAAATCTAAACTTTACTTGATAGAAAAACATCCCAAAGTTGCCCCCTTTCGAAATGTTTTTTCAAAACCAAATCTAAACTAGGTACAGATAATTTTAATGAAATTTTAATACACAACTATAGCTACTAAATATTTATAGACATAATGGATTACTTTGACTATATACAGTGATTTTTATAGAACAAATGCTTAAATAATATCAGATTCGCGACGCTGAGGTCTGATCAGTCGCGCGCTGGCGCTTACTGAGGTAGGACCCGTGTTAGGTTTTTTTGTTGCGCTCCCCTTGCTATTTTTACGCAATGGCACAGTATATTTATGAGAGCAGTAAGCATTCCATCATCATCCGAGCGTCTGTCCCAGTTGCATCTCGCGACGTCCGGAGTTAGCTTTATATAGTGTATATATATGAGAGTTATATACGGAATGGACTCACCACCCATTACGTGGGACAGGAATACACATGGTGAAAAGTGGGCATATATAATAATATGCCTCTGCCACCCATTCGGAGATAAGGCGTGATAGATAAATAAAATATATGAGAGTTTTAATATCAAAATAAAGTACCTATACTTCACAGAAGTGTTAGAATTATCCCTGTAACTAGTATAAAATCGAACCCGGTACCCACAGGTTAGAAGACAGTTATATAACCAACTGAGCCAGTGGGCTGGTCAATGTATGTTTACCTATAAACAAATTTGATCAATAGATTCTGAAGTTTAAACATACCGACTGCCACTGGCTGAAGTAATCGGTGCAGTTGTTATATTGAAGCTTCGCTTCGCATAAATTATTAAAATTGTATCCAAGACCTTTGTTTTATGCTTTCAGTATTAATTATTTAAGTATATTTATAAATTTATTAGCCCCCACTTTATCCCCGAAGGTGTGGCAGAGGCATATTGTGGTGAGCCCAATGCCTGTGTTCAAATGGACTGGCTCAGATTGTAGCGACTCACTGTTGTAATTTTTAAGTCGCTCAAAAGTTATTCACTTGACTTAACGAGTGTCGATTGCAACATTAACGTGTCCTTCGAAGCACGAAAACGCTGGTAAATGAAAATGCTATAAAGCGATCATCCATCCAAAATCCGAGAAAGTTTCTTAAATCAGTGATCTTTTACAGAAACCGAGTTAGTAAGGCTACGAGCGCTTTTTATCCATGTTTTTACTTTATGTTAGTAGTCTTAAACAATGTATGACATTTCATGTAACTAATAATTAATTAATTAATAATAATATAGCAATTATTACAAATAATATACTTTAAATTTAAGGCAACCTAAGTTTAGTCGACTGTTCTCACATAAATCCAAAGGAACAATGTAAGTGTAATTTTAATGTTATAAGCCATACCTACATTTTAAAAGAGCATCCATTGACTTCCTTGCTAGATTCTTCTTCTTAAAGTGTAGCCTCCCCTTAGAACTGGCAACTAGAATAACTCTAATTTTGATGTGATTTTAAACACAACACTGATTTTGTTTTTTGGTTTTGTATAAATTCATTACTATATAATTGTTCAAACATCATGTAACTCAAACTAATGTAATTACTGACGGTTAGAAAAGAGTGGCAATGAGTTTTATTGCCAGGTTCTTCCTCAGCCTCTACCTATTGCTTTGCGAATCTGGCAGTAAATGTAAATGTAGAAACAATAATCTTGACGTTCATAAGTGTTACATTGTGACCTACATGAATAAAGATTTTTCATTCATTCATTCAATTAATAATCCTAACATTTTAAGCGATGTCTCATTAGAAGCCGACCTTCAGGCATTAGTCACTAATATAAAAGTAAAGGTCTTCGCTGCATGTTAAACTAAGAATCGGGTATTTGAAAAAGAAAAAGTAAGAACTAAAAGCAAGATTTGGGTAAACCGGCAACGTTTAGAGCAATTGAATAAAATTGTGTACTTAAGGAGAATGTTTAGCGCAGACGAAAGATATGTTCTGAAGAACAACGGTGACTAGCTGCTGAAGACAGGAACATAACATTATGATTTTTTGATTTTAATATTATTTAAAAAAAAAGAGTATAATGAGTACGGGACATTTTATTTGGTACTTGTACATAAAGCCTAAATTTGTTATTAAATATATCATCATAAACTCCTACTAATATTATAAACGCGAAAGTTTGTAAGTATGGATGTTTGTTACTTGCACGTAAAACTACTGAATGGAATTTAAATAAAATTGACCTTTTTTTTCTGTGTTCTGTTATCTGCAATCAGTTCTACTATAAGCAGATTGTGTGAGGGTAATTAGGTGAGTGAGTGTGCTCTCCAGTGGGCACATCTCCTCGTTTATTTCCAATGGGCTCAGTCGTCACTGATTATGTCTTTCCTTTTTAATCTTTTGCTATAACCTCGATGAGTTAGTTGTGAGGCCAGGGGATTGGGGTGATGTCGCAGTCGCCGGTGATAGCCTAGCGAACTGTTTTTAATTTCGTCTTTTACCATAACTATATATTATATCTAATAGCTTATCTATCAGAATAACACATAGGCCTTTTTATCCCGGGAACAAGTTCCTTTTGAAAACGGGAACGGAAAATCTTCATCACGCGGGCGGAGCCGCGGGCGTCAACTATTATGTCATAAACCTAAAATAAAATCCAACACAATAACAGAGATGTTCCATTTCAATTGCTAATGCCAATCATCTTTACTGTGGCGTGCCAGCAGAAAATACATCGTCGACCTATCTTGCCGGGGGCTGAGGAAGCGTTGTGGTACCTAGGCGACTTGGCCTACCGGCCCTTAAACATAAGATATATAGATAAACAAAGTTATTGTAATAACTGTATGTTTCTTTTGTAAATAAATTTACAAAAGAAAAACTAATAATTTTTTTTTTTTGATAATGCCTAAATAAGAAGAAACCAGTCAGATTGAGTAAAATAAAATTAAAATATTTTATAGAAGTGAATTTTGTTTTCATAACGTTATTACAATATCTACGTAACGTTCGTTTATTACAAGATGTGCAATCTTAGCTATCATGCTAAGTGATATACCTATAGAATACTACTGGAATCAAGCATGAACAATCTGCAGTTTATAGACGTCTGGAGTTAATACCACGTACGTCCTTCCTCAGAACATTGCATAGCTCTATAAAACGGTTGAACTTTTGTACGTACTTACATAGTGTTTCATATAAAGTTATTGTAGATACAAAATTTCTATTAGTATTGTTATTGTCTTCTATGTAGACATTTACAATAAGCATACAGATGTGTAATCAGTATGCTTATTGTAAAGATTTATACAGGTACGTACTTTTCTATCTGTCTGTTTGTTTCAGCAAACCTCTGAAACAGCTGAACTGATTTTAGCGGGACTATCACAGGTAGATAGCTGATGTATTAAGTTGTAATTTAATATATATTTCTACGTGCACTACGCTAGTATATATATGACATAGCAATATATATGGTTTTGTAAAAATCGTAGGTCCTCTTTGCCTTAAATGCATATCTCTGATCCGTCAACGTGAGGGCCGCTATTGGAATTCTGTTGGCTATGATAGCGGCCCTCAATCACGAGTCTCTGCTTTCTATCAAAAAAACGGCGCCAAATATAAAAAATAGTGTGTGTATTAGGTACACATGTTATAAGACAAACTTCTTTAGTCTACTAAGATTTTATCACATATACCACAACTCTTTGTTTGTAACAGGAATGATAAATTAGTAAAAAAAAACATGAAAAGAACAAGAACTTCATGGTGTTGGTTTTTCGTGACGGTCTGCTCTTTACTCTCATCAATTTTCCCTAACGCGCCCAAAGAAGTATACCTTCAAAAATATACCTTTTGCCATTATTGCATAACCTATAAAGGTCTAAGAAAATATCCCTGTAACTATTGACAGACAAAATAAGACATCGAATAATATTATTAAAGTGACATCCCCACTGACATTGCCCTAACGCTTTGCGGTAAAGAACGCAAGCAATTTCTATAAATCAAAGTTATGTTCATAAATATTCTTTGACCCCAGTAGGAGTTCTTAAATTGATTCTACGTGATACGGAATATTATAAGCATTTATATTGATTCCACTTAATGTGATTTTTTTTTTAAATATTGACTTCTAGTTTGTGTTTAGTCCAGGGACTATAAGCAGCTGCTGTAGGGTTAAAATTTGTAAATTTGTATTAGATCTTGATACGTAAAATGTTTGATACAGTTAATTAAACCAAAACATAAGACCTAACCTATATAATTATATCAATTGTTAACAGTTTTTGTGAATACTGACAAAAATACTGACTTTGATAATAGACATACTAAATTAGAGCCTTTTGCTTTTGATGTTTGTTTTAAATCGTTTGACTTATGTAGTCAATCACATAAGTCACTCGTAAAATGTTGATAGGTCAGTAGAGACATATGGAGTAAAATTAAGTTGATCATGCTCTTACACTGAGTTATTGGCGCAGCAATAGTACCGCCACAAGAACAAAATAATAATAAAGTGTTAATACTATTTTTGACATATTCCACGACATTTCAATCGGATTGCAACACAGTCGGTGCAATCCGATCGAAACGTCGAGGAATGATTACGCGCGTGAATCGTAAGCCGATTTTTGATCATCTTGTAATATTTTTCGCATTGTTAGCACCTCAATACACTATACTCACGGGTCATATCACGATGCAATGGCCCTGCATTAGGTTCTGCGATATTCACGTTTGCTGAAAACGGGATTCTAAAATATTGTGCCGATTTTATCTGTTTGTCACACTTGAAATCTAGTGTGACAAACAGATAAAATCGGCACAATTTTTCTTTATGTAATTTTTAAACTTTCGCGGTTTATACTCATATTTTAATACTACTCGGGCTTTAAGCGAAACAATTTTGTACTTACATTCAGCCCTTCAGAGTCAGCCGCGACCACGGGCGCTGCAACGCGCCCGAAACGTCGGTGAATGTAAATACAAAATTGTTTCGGGTGAAGTCCCAAGTAGTATTTAAAATAGAGTTCAGTAAACTTTCATTTCTGCTACTTAATATAAATAACGAGTATATAAGTATTTGGAATATGAAACAGATGTAATTACTTATAATAAAGACACCTGATGCTTATTTAACGCGTTTGCATAAAAATAAAATATTAAAATATCAAACCAACATTAATCAAGTCCATTAATCACTAGCCCGGTAGAAATTATAAGCGATCACAGCTTGCGTTCAATTTACACGTATTCTCTGTGAATGCGCACTGAAAATGGTTTTCCTTCAGTCCTCCGTCCCTAACTTCTACGTGATGGGGGCTGTGTGACGAGAATCGGAAATAGATTTGGAATGTTTGTGGTTATTTCGATTGAACTCTGAAAAGGGGTGCACTTGAAATTTCAAATCAATCCACGACCAGTTTTCTCGTTAAACATAGAGGTTTTCCCTCAGGTAAAACTCGCTTCCTTACCGTTATAAAGGACGAGTGGGTCTTATTTAACATCGGCAGGTTTATTTGTGGCAGCGTATAATAAAACAGAAAACTAATTCTGGGTAAGGAAATAAACATTACCTTTTTAGTATTCCAATGTGAATGTGGATTAAACAAGTTAGTAGTTATTAGTATATATGCATAGTAGTTATTATAATATTCTGAAAAGTTTTCGTAACCACTTTTAAGACTTCGTTTGCTTTTTCTACATAATTATCTCTAGATATTGACAAATATTTGAACAATATTTTGAACAGAAAACCGTATTCAAGTAACACAAACAATATTACAAAATGCTTGAGCCACTGTGGTGCAGCATCGAACAATTGCTTCAAGACTTCATTTTGCAGGATTTACCCAGGCAAGTGTTCTGAAGAGCTCTTCAGCTTAATCCTTCCCTCACCTTTTCAACCTCGAACATCATATAACGAGGAGTGGTTCCACCCTCATATAGTGGTCATAATCAGCTTTTGAACCGACTTTTTCTAAAAGATTGTAACACATGAAAAGAAACCTCCATACCTGCAAACGTATTAACCTCTTCCTACAAACACAGGGTTTTCTTAGTTTAATTTGTTCTAGATGGCGTTATATAATATGTTTCATAATATTTATAATTTGATACCTTCTCCTATAAACTTGGTGTAACAATATTCCATGATTGAAATATTACTTTTTATGTGATTGATCATTCATTTATCATTACATCGTTCAATATTTCATGGAAATGATTAATGAGTATTTTGAGTAAATAAGATTTTTAATGAATATTTACAATGGAATTGCCGAAGGTCCTGTGTTTATGAACCACCCTAAATTATCTTCATAAACTTTCCATTTAAATCCCTCTATTTATTCAAGAACCCAAGTGAAAACCCGTTAGGTTGTTAAGAATTAATAAGAATATTTTAATGCTTTATTTAAAAATAGGTACCTAAAATATTGACTAGATTTCTAATTGCATCTAGAATTCTATATTTGTCTATAGAAATTGTTATAAATATTATCAGTATATTTATAACAATTTCTATTTTGTTGTCATAGCACTAACCGGGCATTATTGATGGGGTATAATTTATCGTATTTGCCCCGTGTTCTAAAGGGAATGTGAATGAAATCACGAAAGTACTACCCCAAAATTTATGATCCCCCTTTTGAACCTTTGATGACTACCAACTTTTCAACAGCACCTACCGAAAAAAATGACAGGAAGAATTCCTTCACGTGCTCGGTCGTCGTTGTATAAATTATTAATTGTAGGAGTTTTTATGGAGGATAGCGTGATTGATGATGGAAATCAAAATCGATAGTCATATCAGGAAGTCAGAGTTGAAACCTGTTAGTACTTTGGTAGGATAATAGGCAGGTGTTTTGTAACATTCTTGTGGATTACAAGTACATAGTCCATTTAGAGATATCTTACATTATATATAATTTCTTACATCACCATTCACGCGAAAGAAGAGCGGGTGGGCAGCTGGAAGTAAACAAAAAAAAAATTCAAATTTTATAGATTTTGCTGCAATAGCTTTCATGTTTACTGTCCTCTGTTTTAAATAGTTTTTCTAATTTTCTCTGAACATTAATAAAGTAAATCGAATCACGGACATTTCATCATTTAAACACAACACAATTGACATTTCAATGATATTTATTTCAGTCAGTTAATATATAAATAAGTTAGTACAACTTCCTAGTTTGTACCTATTTTTTTTAAGTTACGTTAAATGAACGCAATTCACCAGGTAACCAATTATTAATGGAGAAAAATCATTCCATATTGGTAGCTGGTTATGAAAGCCAGTTATTAAAACAGAAATTTAATTCTGTTTTCGTAACTAGTTATGAAACGAGAAAAAAAAACCACTTTCGTCGCTAGTTACGAAAGTTCAGCTAGGAAAGTGGATGTGTTTTACAATTTATAAAATTATACAATATGTCTTACAATAATATAAATCACTACATATTATAAAACAAAATCGCTTTTCGCTGTCTGTACCTATGTATGCTTAGATCTTTAAAACTACGAAACGAATTACGATGCGGTTTTTATTAATAGTTAGAGTGATTCTTATAGAAGGTTTTTATGTATAATTTGTTAAGATTTGTATACATTGACCAAATTATAACGAGAAATGGATGGGGATGTCGGAAAAAATAAGCCGTCTGGGAGCTTCCAACAAGAACGCTGCCTAAACCCTTTGAGATATAACAAAATAATGTACTGTGCAATTGTGTATCTAATGTAAGTCTACAAAAAAGTCCGCTACGATATATGTCTATCTTATAAGAATAACATACTATATCCATTTTAATACTTTAAAAAACCATCCATTATAAAGTGGTTATTTGAAGGCTATTTACACAAATATGCTATTAGTCCTTATCTTTTTTTCTATGTTAGTTGGCTTCAGCATTTCTTGAAGATTATTTTGTCCCTTAACACCTTGCAAATTAAATGAATATCTGACGAGTTATCGCAAATTGAAAATAAAGCGCAAAGAAATTAATTTCGTGTAACCATAATTCGACCGGGCGGGCCGGGCGGGCCGTGCGGGCGGGGAGGTAGGTAGTTAGGTACTGGAGAGCGGAGAAATAATCAATGAATTTGGAAAATGTTTAAATAATAATAAACAACGGGATTCAATGGGTGCCACTGGGTTCGAAGTATGTCACGGGCGAAGCCGGGCGGGACAGCTAGTTAACAATAAAACATATAAATAACTAGCTGTGCTGACTTTGCCCCGTTACATACTTCGAACACCTTCGCATCAAACACCTCTAACCCATGCCACTTATTAGTTTTCAAATACTTCCTTGTAGTATTTAGGGATAACCCCTATTTTAATCCCTTATCAATTTTATTTTTAATCAAAAGCCGGTGCATGAAATTTTGTGTTGCTAAATTTGAAAATGAACATTTTACCACTTAAAATTACAATCCCCATCTTACCCCCTTATCGAAAAAAAATGCAAAACCGCGAAACACGTGTCGTTTATTTACCATACTATGTCTTTATTACTGCCTACCCTTTTAAACCCTTGTAGGGGTAGTATTTTGACATAAAATTTGTGGGTACCTACATAACAGAAGTAGCCACTCATTCTAAAAGAAAATTTGTAGGTCCAAGGGCCTAGGCAGAACGTTGATTATATGAATGAATGGGAGATTTTTATTAATAAGTAATTTTATCTTATTACTTAATTTTTACTTAATTTTATCTATAGAGGTTATCTTTATTAATAAGTAATTTTATTAATAAAGATAACCTCCATATTACCCATTTACTGATACAATTTTGCAAACCGCAATACATGTGTCCATTAACCCAACCTAAAAAAACCTGTGTACCTACAGGGATTTTGAAAAATAAACAACATTATAGGGTGGTTTGTCGTATATTCACTGCTATATATCTCGGAAAGGAAATAACGGAAAGGTCAAAAGTATTAGTATACCTAGACGTTCGTGTATGAAGCGATTGATGAATCTTGAAGAAGCAGAAGAAGTATGCATGGATCGCGATGCCTGGCGATCTGTCCTCTCTGACTACCCCATCAGGGAAACAGCGTAAAGATAATTATATATCTCACTGTATAATTTTAACACTAACCACAGATTACTTTAATAATATTAATACATAAAGAAGTTATCAATATAGTTATTTATAAATAACTTCATTATCTTTATTTTACAGAAATAAATTAGGTTACGTTTCATGCCTTTTTGTTGCCTAATGCGCCTCGTAACCTGAGACGTCCGCTTAAAAATAAATTTACATTAAGAATAGAACGCTATAGATATTTTATTTTTGGAGTAACTGCATTCAATGTTTTTTTTTGTTTCTCTAAATTATAAAGAATCTCTTGAACACAAATGTGACGATGTCAATCGTACTTTACCTATGTCGATTACTTTCTACTTGCATAAAAAAGAAAACAATATCTTTGGAAAGGCACTTGAACCCTTGACCTGTGCCCAATGAAGGCAATGCTCTGACCATTGTGCTACCGAACCATTTTACATAATACACAATTTTACTCTATACGTGATCGAATTGCCTAACATGAAGTAAACGATATAAAATAATACTAACTCGTAACTCGAGTTACAATAATCAATGCTACTTTAATAAAAACATCGTGGAAAGTTGATACGGCTGTTCCATTACAGTGTTTAATTTCACTTAACTATCTTCACGCTGTATCCCTGACGGGGTAGTCAGAGAGGACAGGTCACCAGGCAGATTGATAAATCGCATTTTTTATCAGTGTGTAGTTGAGCGCTATATGCGCGTCCTACTTTAATATGGGTGACTACTTTGAAAGAATGTGAATCACATTTCAGTAGCCACTTTACTTTTGGTTACGCCATAACAAGTTTCTGTTAATTGTGTGGTTGTTAATAGTAGTGTTATTGTTTTTGTTTAAAATAATAAAAGTGTTTCATTTTAATTTGTGGTATATGTGCAAATCCTATCCATCCTACAAGATGAATTAAGTATATAACTTTAATAAGCATAAAATAATATTTGCACAACTTCTTCAGTTAAATATGGTGAAACAACTATAAACATATTCTTGCAAATAAAGCTTCATTCGTTCATTCATTCGGCAATGGGCTCACCACCTGTTTAGTGGGACAAAAATACATACGTTGAAATGTGATCAATATTGCTTCTTCCTACCCCTTCGGTAATAAAGGCGTGACTATATGTATGTGTGTAAAGTCAATCTCAATCTCAATCATGCTGAAAATAAAACCCACATTAAAGTTGCTCCAAACTATCTAAAAAAGTGACTTGAAACTTCTTCTACTTAAAATCGACGTAGGATTCGGGAAAAACAGCAACACCAAAGGTGTAGTAACGTTAGTTTTCTAGTTAAAACACCAAAAGTGCAGCACTCGCGCTCCGAACCTTTAAAAATCCAGGCAGGGAGTTTCCACAATCTAAGCGTAAAACCCTTATTGGACATAACCGTATGTGAGCGCTCCGAACGCAAAGTATGAGGGTGGGGGTCTATGGCGAGCGGTGCGATGATGGAAGGTAGACGTGGGCATCATATCAACCAATTCCTCAGAGCACAAACCGTTGCACTGGCGATAGAACACAGGTAAGGAGACATAAGATGACAAAGAAGATTATTTACTTACAAGATTTTAACTTGATTAGTTTTTCCTTCTCTAAACTTTATTTTGTAAAAAGTAAATAATAAATAAATAAATATCCATCACGCCTTATCCCCGAAGGGGTGGCAGAGGCATATTATATGCCCACTTTTCACCGTGTGGATTCCTGTCCTACGTAATAGGTGGTGAGCCCATTACCGTGTTGAAATAGACAGACGCAGGCTGTGGCTACCAGCTGTTGAAATTTTTTAAGCCGCCTATAAGGCCTTCATCCAGGCTTAACGACTGCCATTTTACTGGCAACCGGGACCAACGGCTTAACGTGCCTTCCGAAGCACGGAAACGCTCGCAAATGTAAATGCCACAAAGTGGTCACCCATCCAACGACCAGCCATAGTGAAAGATGCGTACCTCTGTGATCGTATACCGAACACTGAGACCCCGGGCCACGAGCGCTTCTTTTATTTTGGAAAAAGTAACCTTAAACAATCTCTTGGGTCTTCTCTATCTTTGTACCAAAAACAAAACGGTGTTGCTATCTATACAAACTACTTAAATTTAT
Source organism: Thumatha senex (assembly GCA_948477245.1). Taxonomy (NCBI): domain Eukaryota; kingdom Metazoa; phylum Arthropoda; class Insecta; order Lepidoptera; family Erebidae; genus Thumatha; species Thumatha senex. The sequence continues at coordinate 16,309,654 of OX419735.1, forward strand.
ATTTATAATTAGCACACGGTGATTTAAAAACAAATTTAATTAATTATTCTTTGAGCATAAACAACATCAAACCGGAATTCTTAATGAGGTGGTAGAGAGCAAATAGCCCCATAATTATGATCTTTATGCAAACTGACAATATCATGTGTAATTTGTATGCGTGTTAAATAAACCGCGTCGCTTAATTAGCTGACATGTTTTATTTTACATGGGTATCTTATGCGTTGGAACATAGGTATCCTTAGATATTTTTCATTACCATATTTGTTTAAGATGTTTGTTGATTACAGTCTAAACTGTGCGTTCAGACACTGAATCTGCTGCTATTGAGTAAAATATTTAAAAAAATCTTGTTTCTGTTATGTTATGTACTTTGTTTTGAACTATATCATATAAATTATAAATCATACATACATACATACATATCGTCACGCCTGTCTCCCATCGGGGTAGGCAGAGACTATGGCTTTCCACTTGCTACGATCCTGGCATACAACTTTCGCTTCTTCCACTTTCATAAGTGTTTTCATACACACACGCCGGTTAAGGGTACTCTTGACCTGACCTTTTTCCAAAATGTCGTCTATTTGATTGACATATGTACGTCGAGGTCACCCTTTACCAGTTTGCCCATTCACTCTCCTCTGATAAATCTGTTTCGTTAGTCTACTTTCATCCATCCTCTCCACGTGTCCGAACCATCTAAGCATAGCTTTTTCTATCTTAGTCACTACTTCTTCTACCATACCGCAATGTTCCCTTATCACACTGTTCCTTTCTTTGTCCATCAATTTCACTCCAGCTATACTCCGCAGACTTCACATTTCCACTGCATTAATTTTACTTCTATGCTTCTCCTGCCACACCCAACTTTCACTGCCATACATGAGTGTAGGAACAAGTACTCCTCTATGCACAGCCAGTCTTGCCTTCTCAGACACGTTCTGACTGCTCATAAAGGCGTGCATGGCTCCATTCACTTGATTTCCAGCCAAAACTCTTCGTTCAATGTAACAATCACACTTTCCATCTCTCACAAATTTTGAACCTAAATATACAAATTCTTTCACCTGTTCCACTCGTTTTCCTCTCACTAAAATCGAGCAATCCGTCATACTTTTCTCTCTTTCAAAAACCATTACTTTTGTCTTATTTACATTCTCTTTCATTCCTTTACTTTTAGCGTATCATGCATAATGTTAACCATCAACTGCAACTCCTCCGCCGATGATGCCAGTATTACCTGGTCATCAGCGTATAGGAGGCATTTGACAGTCAGTTCATTCATTTTTAAACCATACGCACTCTCTTGCAGTTCTTTCAAACAACTGTCCATGTATAGGTTAAACAGCGCCGGTGACGCTACACAACCCTGTCTCACACCTTTTCCAATGTGAAAAAAGTCTGTACAAGCTCCTGACATAAGCACTGGAGCCTCATAGAGAGATTTCAGTGCTCGTATCAAGTGACTGTTTACTCCATACTTGGCCAGTGTTGTCCATAGTTCATGCCTCACCACTTGGTCATAGGCCGTTGATCCTGACACAAGCACTGGAGCCCTCATAGATAGATTTCAGTGCTCGTATCAAGCGACTGCTTACTCCATACTTGGCCAGTGATGTCCATAGTTCATGCCTCACCACTTGGTCATAGGCCTTTTCCAAATCTACAAATATGCGATAGACCTTTTGACATTTCGCCAAAAATTTTTTTTCGGCTATGCATCGTAAGGTAAAGACCTGATCCGTGCATCCTCTTCCTTTCATAAATCCTGCTTGTACATCCCACATTTTCCCTTCAGTTTCATTCATCACTCTTTTTATCAAAAGTTTTGCATACAATTTGCCGACGATGCTGAGCAAGCTTATGCCGCGGTAGTTTTTGCACTCTCGCTGTGACCCTTTTCCTTTGTTAAGCGGCACGATGATAGCCTTGCACCAATCTCCTAGCACGCTGCCACTCCTCCAGCAAAGATTAAAAAGCGGTACAGCTGGCAAGCTACCACGCCATGTCCCGCTTTCAGCATCTCGACAGAAATCCTATCAAATCCAGCAGCCTTACCCAATTTCATACTACTCAATGCTTCCACAATTTCTTCCATAATTATGATGCTTTCGTTGCTTAGTTCATTCCTTTCCCAAGAACTCGTTTGTGCTTCCATATCCTCTTTTTCATATAAGCTTTCAAAATAATCTTTCCATCTTTTGAGCACACATTCTTCTCCTTTCCTCCTCCTGAGTTTCGATGAGGTTTGTTGACCCCCCACAGATTTTATAGATTTCCAAAAGAATTTTATATTCTGCTGGAAATTATCAGATAACCTACTATTAAATTTATCCCTATCATTCTCTTTCTCTCTTTTTATAACTTCTTTTGTAACTCGTTTAGACCTTTTATATTCTGTAATGATGCGTTTCCAAGCCATCATACGACTAACGCCATCTATCGGACGCATGCGGCATTAAAGTTACTCCGTATAAGCGTGGAGGGGAATTCGAGGTCCCGTCTCCCGCGCCTCTATTCACCCCTAGGACCTATATAAGCAGTTGACAGGAAGTTTCGAGAACAACCTAGATTTGTCAATTACGATACTGTGTATTACCACACAAAAGTACTTTCCTAAAATGATATAAATTGTTAAAATATTTTTTAAAAATATTGGACTCGGAATATCCCGGTAAGTTCTAATTATAATCAATCATCCTTACTAACTTTTGTCCCTACAGGAAGGAGTGTTTAAATCTAATTCTATCTATAGTGTTCTTACCTATTTCCTTTTCAGCGTACGTATTACCGCAATTAATAGCTATTTTATAAATTCTAAATCTATTACAATTGCTAATTTTCAGCCATAGCTATAAGTGGGTAGGAATATGTATAAAACTATAATTTTCACAAGTGTGAAACCAACCAACCCTTACTGAATTTTATTCTATGTACCTACCACCTACAACCTATATGTAAGACTTCCCGCCTCTCCAGCCAACCTGGGCCTGAGGAGAGGCTGGAAGCCTTTTAGGTTTCCGGCTGAGGTTCTTACCCCAGGCTTCTGTCTTCCAGGGTCCTTTGTTACGGGTGAACCTTGACGGTTTCACCACTATACCTACTACTTGTTGGCCGAGCGCTGCTCCGAGGCTCCTTCTGGTCGCGCCTAGACCGGGAGTGGAAGCCGTCGCCCAGCCGGACAACCCTACGACTGCGAGAGGAACAACATCCGACCCGTGGTAGATCACCTGGCCCTCCCTCAGATAAGTCCAGATTCCGGGGCCTCTCCCGGCAGAGTCCACCTTACGGTTGCCTACCTATATTCAACACCCGCGACCCTGACTATACTACTTTTGGCCCTATCGGGAAATATATACTATTTTCTAACTACTTCTACTTTATTTATCTCCCGTAGGGTCCTGTACAACCTTAAGGTTTACAATTCATTCTTTGACATGTTTACATCCTCATCCGTTGCCATCTGCATTCTTTGATTCACCTTTGAAGTCAGCCAGTCCAACCATGCCTTCTTCTTGTCGGACAATGCTTTCATGACTTCTGCACACATTCTCTTCACCTTACATCCTTGGCTTCTTTTATTTACCCCACACACTTCCACCGCAACTTCCACTAGACCTTCCTTAAGCGTCTTCCATAATTCTTCAATCTCACATACTTCATCTAAATTTATAAATTTCTTACTCAATTTACTCACGAATCCTTCTTTTACGCTCATGTCTTGCAAATTTTCAACATTTATGCGCTTTAGTACATTTACAGGTTCACACACACGATGCCGCCACCGTTGAAACAGACCTCTTACTCGGCTGATAACCAAGAAGTGATCTGTATCAATCCCGGCACCGCGGTATGCCCGGGTGTCTAAGACTTTCTTTCTTAGTCTTGCATCTACAATCACAAAATCAATCATACTTCTCTGGTTTCCCTCTTGTCTAGTATACAAATAAATCAGTTTGTGGTTAAATATGGTGTTAGTTACCACAAGATTCCTCTCCAAACATACTTCAAGCAAACTTTCATCATTTTCATTCACTCGTTCGTCACCAAACTGACCAATACACTTTCATATCCATCACGCTTCACTCCAACCCAACCATTAAAATCACCTAACATTACAATTCTCTCGTTCCGTTTGCATTTACTCAGAATATCGCTCACACTCTCCCAAAATGCCTGTCTCTCACTTTGGTCTCTTGAAGATCGGCGCCACCGCGCATCTTTCCGAGCATAAACGCCCAAAACCAAGATGCGGGTAAGTCCAACCTTCAACCTCAACCAAAGGAGTCTTGGGCTCACACATTCATAGTCAGTCACACATTCATTCATTCTCGCGGACAGTAGAACACCAACACCCTGGCTCGCTGTACTGGTTGTAGCTACACCTGACTAGTAGGCTGTATAGGGTCCATGTGTAGTGGTGTTACATCCTTTCCTCTTTGTTTCATTCACACATAAAACATCAAGTCGTCTTGCTCGTGTGGCGACCAGCGCCACCTAGCGTAAAGCTATCGAACTACATCGATACTAAGAATCGTACATCGCGCTATGAGAAGACGCTGAAGAATGATATATACAACAGCCTAACCTCAACCGTTGGGCCGCGGCCCGCCAGGCGTGATCCCCTTGCCTGGTTGGAGGATCCTCCCTTTGTGTCGGAGGAACAACTCCACCCGACGTGATTGGAAGCAGCCTTCACGGAGCAGATCAGCAGCATTATCGCCACCATTACAGCACTCCAGTATGACGGTAATTAGTCTCAGCCAGCCAGCATTTCCGGCCTCATCAGGGATACCACTAGCTAGAAGCGACCGCTTCAGCCTGGTTACCTCCTCGGCCAAACCAGCGTCTAGGCACAGCACACTGCACTACGGTCAATGTAAGTGTGTGTGCGGCCCGCCAGGCGCGATCACCTTGCCTGGTTGGAGGATCCTCCCTTTGTGTCGGAGGAACAACTCCACCCGTTCCACCACACTCGCATCATCTCGCATACCTCATCAATTTTGTCTTTAATTCCTCCTTTAACGTTCAACGTAGCAAAGTGGCTATCCCCAGCCCACTTTCTGCCTCGATGGGAGACGAGACGTGACGGCTTGCGAACCACATCGCCGCCATTCCGGATTTTTAAATTTTCAATATCCATTGCGTTCCCACGAGTGGCAAGGGAAATTCAAAGTCCGCCTAGACAGAGCCCCGCTTGTCTAGGTAAGGCTAGCCTTATTCTGGGGTCGCCCGGTCCCAGGGCAGTCAGGCACGTTACGACTAGGCTCGCCCCTAGCCACGCAGCTCATCGGCAACCTTGCTTGGCGAAGAAAGGATGGGAAGAGGATAAGGCAGAAAACGGATTAGAGGATAGGAAAAAGGATGAGATAGGAGAGGGACTAGGATAGGGTAATTTTGTCTAAACCTTCTGTATTCCAAACCTATAAAATATCCAGCAGCCAGGACAGTTGTTACACGCTTTTTTATCTCTGCAGTCCGAGCATATAAATCATAAACTTCTTAATATAGAATAAATTACAAACTTTTAAATGACTAAAATAATCGAACTAAAACGAAAATTATGTGTTTATGTAATATTGTTTTAAAATTACTACTGTTATAATTATACATATCATTATACAGATCAAATGTACATGAATGAATGAATGAATGAATGAAATAAATGAATGAATGAATGAATTAAATAACAATGAATGAATAAAATATCTTTATTCATGTAGGCCACAAAGTAACACTTATGAACGTCAAGATTATTGCCTCTACATTTACATTTACTGCCAGATTCGCAAAGCAATAGGTAGAGCCTGAGGAAGAACCTGGCAATAAAACTCATGGCCACTCTTTTTTAACCGCCAGTAATTACATTAGTTTGATGATGACATGATGTTTGACCAATAATATAGTAATGAATTTATACAAAACAAAACAAAATCAATGTTATGTTTAAAATCATATCAAAATTAGAGCTATTCTAGTTGCCAGTTCTAAGGGCAGCCTACACTTTAAGAAGAATCTAGCAAGAAAGTAATGGATACTCTTTTAAAATTTACAACAAATTATTAAATAACCTTAAAAAATGATAATTTAAAATATATTAATATAAGGAGTCCCTTTAGGCAAGGTTCCGAAGATACTGGCAGCGTTCCCCCTTTGAATAGCTAGACTAATTCTTTGTCCGAGGTAGCTGCCAGCTCTTCGGTCTCCTGTGATGTCGACTAACCTTTTTGCTATTTCTTTAAAAAGCCTTCTAGCCCTAGGACCCCACGGACCAAGGGTCTCGACACCGAATGGGACAAAATTATATTCGGAGCCTAGACCCCTGTATTTGCATGCTTTAGCTTTTTCAGCCGCTTCACAAGCCGCACCAGCTCTGTTGTTGGTTCCATGTAGATGGGAAGGGGCCAGCGTGTCTGAACAGGTTGCATCCCATACCAGCACCCGGCCCATCTTCCATGGAATCAAACTCATACCATCCACTCATACATCTTTTAAAATGTATGTGTGGCTTACAACATTAAAATTACACTTACATTGTTCCTTTAGATTTATGTGAGAACAGTCGACTAAACTTAGTTTGCCTTAAATTTAAATAATATTATTTGTAATAATTGCTATAACAGCTATGAGCTGACCAGTTTCAACAGACGGCACCCGTTCACGGGGCTGACGTATATATCAGCCATCGCCATACTCAACCGTATTATAGGGAATAAGGCGACCCGATACATACGCACCACTGTCAGGACACTTAGGCGAGCATGACATACCCAAAAACTGCACAGCAACTATCATGTCAATTTCAAAATAATAAATAAGTCTACTTGGTGCTTACACAATAAAAAACTCAAATTACATATTTGTATATTAGTTATTACCGGAACTAAGCGCAGCCTATTTAGAAACCTTTAGTTGTCTGACGTTTCAAATTATTCACAATGTTGAAATGTAAAAATACAACATATATGCAGCTTTAAGACAAGTACAAAATAACACAAGATTCATTCGAATTCAAAATAGCTCGAGCAAAGAGCAAGCAACTCATTTCCATTTATTTTTATCATTTAAATAATCATTAATTCTGTAATAAGCCCTTTTCAAGAGGTGCGTCTTAATTTCCGCCTTAAATTTATGTAACGGCAGGTTCATAATGTCTAAAGAAATTTCAATATATAGGCTTACGCCAATTCCTGCAAAAGAGTCATGAACCTTTTGTAAACGATGATGCGTTCCAATTAATTTATGCTTATTTCTAGTATTTATCGAATGTATGTCACTGTGTCTATTGTATAAATGTATGTTCTGTTTAACTAACATGATATTTGCAAATATATACTGTGATGCAACCGTTAAAATGCCAATTTCTTTAAATTTCTCTCTAAGAGACTCTCTAGCACTCAATTTATATATTGCACGTATAGCTCTCTTCTGGATTACAAAAATTACTTGTATATCAGCTGCTTTGCCCCACAGCAAAATGCCGTAAGACATGACACTATGAAAATAACAAAAGTATACTAGCCTGGCAGTTTCCACATCAGTGAGCTGCCTGACTTTTCCTACGGCAAAGGCTGAGTTTACCTGCAAGACACGTTATTTGGGCGTTCCACTGCAGTTTGCTATCCAAAGTGATCCCCAAAAATACTGTTGTTTCTACAAGATTAAGGGTATCACCGTTCAATGTTATATTTGTACCGCAATTCCTGACGTTAGGCATGCTGAATCTGATACATTTTGTCTTCTTAGCAAAATCAAAATTAAATTGCTTCATACCATATAGTTCGTACAACTTAGCCCTACTTTTATAAATTCTTGTAGTTGCCCACTCACAAAATTGCAAGCTTTTGTTTTTATAAAATGTTTTTGATTTAAATATGTTATTGTTGTCAGCTTTAATTGTATTAAATAAGGATTCATATAAACCGTTTGGATCTTCCTGACAAAAGTCAATATTAGTGACTTTTGCTGAAACATTAACATTAAATTGTTTAAGTCGATACGCACTTATTGGCCTACATACAATTTTATTCCCTTTAGAAGTGACATTAATAGGAAATGCTGCTTTTTGACCAAGATGATCTGATGGAAAGTTACTTCGTATCTCCCTTGTTGTTAATGCACAGTTGCAGAATATATTATCTATATACTTTCCAGAATGTGAGGAGATTCTAGTTGGCTCACAAAATAAATTTTGTAAGCCAAAAGATTTAAACAAATTTAAAAATCTTATACATTTCGAAGACTGCACAAGTATGTCAACATTAAAATCCCCACACACCACAACATGTTTTCTACTAGTGAAGTTTGTTCACACACTTCAATGCATTTTCCATTACAGTTTCTAATAAATTATAATCCCTATCTGGAGGACTGTAGACACAGAGGACAATGAGTTGCTCAAGCTCAACACAGGAAAATTCTGCAGTATTTTTAATTATTAGAAACGAATATAAGAGAACCACCACGAATAGCTTTCTATCTTGAGAACGCACTGCAAAATGAATAAAATTCATTGTGGACTGTTGTTCATGACTTTTTAACCAATGTTCTGTAATACAAAAAAATGTGAACATTGTGTTCCTTTATACAAAGTTCTATTTGTAGTAGTTTTTCAGATATGCCTTCAATATTTTGGTGAACCAAGTTTAAACTAGGTACTAGAAGTATTGTTAATATACTCAGAATTCACACAACAAATATTATTTTCAGTGCCGTTAAAAATGGTGGGCTCAAAAGACCTATAACCATGGCCAGATTTTTTATCTGTTGTTTTACAAGGTAGTTTTTTGGGATATTATCCCAAGTTATTATGTCAAAATTATGCCCAAAAGAAGCTAGTTTAGCCAATATTTTTTATTTTAAATTTTTTATTTAATCAAGCCGTTTACGTAACAGTACAGTTATCTGACGTCGTACAAAATTTGATAGTAAATAACTATCTTATGTCAAAAAGTAATAATTCTGTAATAAAGGATTACAGTCAAATAATTCTATATTGTATCTAATGTTGTTTTCAATTTGTGTAAAAGATGTGCTATATGGCAGTGTAGACAGTATTATAACCTGTTTAACTTGCAATTTTAACAACTGTTCATAAAACTTTATGATAGTTTTATTGTTTAAATTATCTCTTCTGCCAATAAGTATCACTATTGTTGTTTGTGGGCATTGTGTACTGGTTAATACCTTATTAATTATTTGAGAGTAAGATGCCCCAGGAAATGAAAGGGTCATGACCTAATTACCCAGATGTTGAACTAAATGATAACCTAAACTCTTGCCTATTTCATCACAAACAGTCTTTCCAACATTTAAAGGTTGTGTAATTTTTGTTACATTTTTTACATTTTACATTTTACATTACATTATAGCAACTGTTATTTGTGTTTACAATATTGTCACATATACTGCCCATAGAGTCAACCATTGAAGAAGTTGACTTGGCCTGGGATGTTATTGACAAGGAAGAACATGGTAGGGATTTTTCATAGTCAGGTGTTTGATTATATAATTTTTCAAGTGAATAGAACCTTTGTTCATTGCTGTGACAAGACTCCACCAAACTATTTAATGCCTTAATGTACTCCCCAATTTCTTTCTGTGATGTTTTGTATTTTAAAGTTATTGACTCTAAGGCTTTGTTTGGCTGTTTAACTGTTTTTTACTTGTTTCTATTAGTTTTTTAATTGTATATTTGATTTACAAGTCCTAAGATATTTGTTTGTTCCTATTCTAAGCTTTTTGATGTCTTTTTGTGATTTGGAAATAAATTTATTGAGTTTTATGTATTTTTTTTTAATTTATTCCTGCTACTACTTACTAATCTTATTGATGTGTTGGTGTTAGTTGATAACAACTGTTCACCAGTTTTTGCTATTGCTGTAATAGAAATATTCAATGCCGAGTTGTCTATCAGGTGCGAGGTGACGGAGTCATTAAGACAATTTAGATCTTGCTCTGATCTTCCACACACAAGCTCATCATAAAGACTGTTGGAAAGGGCAGCCTGATCAACTGATTTCAGATTTTCCCTAAGAGTGATTGAGTTATGAGCATCACTCAGCTCGCACTCTAGAACGCTAATACGTTTCAGAGCACGTTCATGGGTGTCACTGCATTCTTCTAGACCCATCACTGTTGACTGAAGGTGATCCCGCTGAAGTGTGAGCTCCATGACCTGTGTATGTAGCTCAGCCAACTCTTGTTTGAATTGGGTGTTTTTCTCATTTATATTTAATATTTCTTTTTCACTATCGTCCCGTTCCTCTAGCAACTGTTTGTTGAGATTTATGCAAATGTCCAGTTCCTTTATAGTAAGGTTGAACTTATGTTGCAAGTCACGGGACACTGCACTACGGGTCATCATTTTAATTCCTAATAGTATATCATTTTAATTTTAATTCATCATTTTAATTCCTAATTTAATTCCTAATAATATAAGTAAGAAATGTATAAGAAATAAAAAATCAGAATACACTGTTAACAAGATATTAAATAAAAAATAGGGTAAGCTTAGATTATAGGTATAAAATCTGGGTGTAAGTATAGCTGTTGTGCAACAAACCTAATATATTTTGATATATAAATATTGAAATTCGATATTATATTTATATATTTATGTACAATATTACCTATTCCGATATGTGATGTGTTATGATTGTTTGGTAGGGATTTTGATATCATGTACCTCTCAAATTTTATGTATCAAATTTTTACACATTCTGTATTACGTATTGTAGTTCTGTATTCCAACAATATGAGATTCTACTGTTTAGGTTTATTTCACAATATTTGTTAGTTTTTTTGAAGTTTTTAGGATCACCAATAACAGTTTATTCTACCTTCACTTTATTTTTCACAACGGTTAAAATTTTGAAATTGTATGGTTGATCTCTAATTCACAAATAACTTCGTCGTCGCCTTGTGCTTGTTTTAAAATAGTATTTCAGTTATTTTTCAGTGTGTTTAATTGCACTTTTAACACTTTTTACTGTATATTATTTTAATATTTATAATTTACAAAATTAAAATATGCAGAGGCACTGTTTACGTTACGGCAGCAGTGTTGCCAATCCACTATACACTGCTAGACAGACTATTTTTTATCTATCACTGTCAATTTGCCTATAAGTAAGCTACTCCCCATTTTTCTCTACCAGAACCCAATTTTATGTCATTTATTTCAGAACTTAAATGGATACCCGGGTTTATATTTACACTATGTTTAATGGTAAGAACGACCCATTTCAACTCGAAATCTTTATTTGCGCCTTTTCTGTGTAAAGTCTTTTTTAACTATTGTTCCTGCGGATATTAACTCGAGTAATCGGAAAATTCCGAGACTACCAGGAAGAGTCCGAGACTACCAGGACTTTAATTGGTCGTGTTAATTAGTGTCTAGCACATAATACCTTTTAGCCTTTTTGTTACCACCTCACTAAAAAGGCAATGGGTTCAAAATTTCTTCCGAATTTAACATCTAAAATAGACACATTTTATTTTATTAAATTTATTCGGCCCTTTAGACCCACCCCAGTCCCGTGCTTCGGAAGGCATGTTAAGCTGTTGGTCCCGGTTGCTAATAAATGGCAGTCGTTAAGCCAAGTTGAAGGCCTTATGGGCGGCTTAAAAAATTTCAACAGCAGGTCGATGCAACCTGCGCCTGTCCATATCAACACGGTAATGGGCTCACCACCTGTTACGTAGGACCAAAGTGCATACGGTGAAACGTGGGCGTTTAATATGCCTCTGCCTACCCCTTCGGGATAAAGGCATGACAATATGTATGTATGTATGTAATCGGAAAATTCTCTACAACTGTTACAAGGCAAAGGAAGTCATTCTGCCGCGAAATCAAACACCTGTGTTCAATGTTCAATCTCAAATCAAATACTAAGTAGCACTTAAATGATTTTCGGGAGCACTTTTAGCGGTATTATTTTAGTTATGGGAGCACTTTTAGTTCGGGTTATTTAAAATTGCGGAACTAGACATTAAGAAAAAATGAACTGTCAGAGAAATTGAGGAAAAAGATCTTAAAAAAAACTAACTAACTATCTTCACGCTGTATCCCTGACGGGGTAGTCAGAGAGGACAGATCGCCAGGCTTCGCGATCCATGCATACTTCTTTCGCTTCTTCGAGATTCATCAATCGCTTCATACACGCACGTCTGGGTATCCGAGTACTTTTGACCTTTCCGTTTTTGAGCAATCTGCTCACGTGTTCTTCATTATGTAAGTATCGATCTTCCCTGACTCAAAAAAAAAAAAAGGTGACGTGTCAAATTTTAGTGAAAAGTCACACAAATTTAGACGAAATCGTCTAAATTTTGTGTGACGTTTATGTGATAAAATTCAACAAAAAGTGAAAAATGTACATGGACAGTTCAATCACTAAGTTAATCGGTATCTAAATACATGTTTTGTTGAATTTTATCACATAAATGCAATTTTAGTGATGTCAAATACAAATTTAGTGCTGTTTATCACCAAGTTTAGTTCAACATAATAACAGAATAGCATTTGGCAATCTCTCAATAAAAATAAGAAAATTTTAGAGAAATTTAGTTTAGTGGTTTCAACAGCAGAATTAGCACCACTGCCCGAGTTTACGCTGGTAACTTATGTATTCTTTGTGTAACATTCTTAAATATTAATTAAATGGCCTCTAGGACAAATGCTCACTCAAAGTCATCAGTATCATTGAAAATGATATTTATTGGAACATAATTCTCACGAAAACGCTGCAGTATTTCCAGTAAACTTACGTCAGCGACGATAGATTTGATCAAGATGACAGTTAGTTATGACGGCGTGACAGCGAGATAAATGTCCCCCACGTTGCCAAACTCTTGGCAACAGCTCTAGACGTGAAATTATTATTAGTAAAACAACAATTCTGCTGATTTTGTTTGCTTAATTTGGATTATCCCATCCGATTGTTGATTGGGTAGTTTAGGCGTTAGATTGAAGCACAAAGTTTTCAAATTTAATGGTTTATATATAGGTTAAAGTGTATTTAGGTGAAGCGACTTATAAATAGTCTCAGCATTGTGTTGCTTGCAAAAGGCAGGTTAAAGTGAATTAAGATAAAGCGACTTACTTATAAATAGTCTCAGCACTGTGTAGCTTGCAAAAGGTAATCTGTGTCCATCTGATGTTTCCACATTTCTCGAAAAATGGTTAACCTGTTTAGAATTATACTACAGATATCGATCAGGCCAATACAGAGTGTTATTCTTAGTTTTTTTTTAATATGGTTTGCTTGCAGTCAATATTTTGTTGCATGTAAGAATGGCCTGCATTTTATAATTTCGTTGTACATAAAGATATTTTTGTAGCCTGGGTTCTTCTTTACATACTTAATTTACAATTCATTGAATGCCTCTTATAAATGACGAAAAAATTTTTTATTTTTTTTGTTTTCGCGGGTATGCGAAACGCAGCATCATCGTTGCTGCCCTCGCAGCGCACGATGTGCGCTATGCTCCGACGTGTTTACGACGCCACTTGGGCAGTGACGACATACGAGGTCCGGCTCCATCACCGCCACCGCGCACATGGACCTACTTGGCGAATACGCCATACACTTTAAGAATCTGACTTAGGTGAAACGTCGGCGCTCCACGTATCCTCTCCACCCCCCACAAGCCAGGGGCTAACCAAGGGGCCTACCAACTTTCCAGCCCACTTCCTGAAGAGATCGTTGCGAGCCAATTGTCTCCAGTGGTCGATCTCGTCCGGAAGCGGCCGTCCACCGTTTTTTCGTACCAGGGCGCTCTCTTCGTAATGCAAACATTGTATATTGGGATTGATTACAAATCAGGTAATCTAACATAAAAAATAATAACGCCATTAAAATATATTAACAAACATTTTCCATTCGTGTGCAGAAAATTTCTCTGAAATGTTATAGGCTCGGAAAGTTCCCACCAGTTCAAAATCGATGGTACCACTATTTTAATTTTAATAAAATTTGAAAAAAATACTGTACTTAAAATGAAGTTGGTAAAAGGGTACTTTACCGATACTCGAAGTGACTGAACTGACGCTCAGGGGCAACGTTGACGCGTGTCTGAGCTGCTACAACGCTACGAAAAACTATGAGGCGGAGCGGAGCATAAGAATTAGTAATTCTAATCCGCCACTTGCACCAATTTGTATATAATCAGTACTATAAAAAATATTATTTCAAGCATTATAAATAACTTTAGACTATCATTTTTTAATAATAAATATTGTTGGTAATTTTTTTAACAGCGCCATCTATCCCAAAGTAAGGTAATATAAGCTTGTGGTATGGAATCTATACAACTGAAAAACATACTTATATATTTCGAAATACATACATATTATAGTATCTCAGTGTTCTGTAAACGATCACTGAGTTACGCAACATTCACTATGGCTGGTCCTCGGATGGGTGAGCACTTTGTGGCATTTACATTTGCGAGCGTTTCCGTGCTTCGGAAGGCATGTTAAGCCGTTGGTCCCGGTTGCCAGCAAAATGGCAGTCGTTAAGCCTTGTTGAAGGCCTAAAAAAAACAGCAGGTAGGCACAACCTGCGTCTGTCTAATTCAACACGGCAATGGACTCACCACCTATGGGTCAGGAATCCACAAGGTGAAAAGTGGGCATATGATATGCCTCTGCCACCCCTTTGGGGATAAGGCGTGATGGATATTTATTTTATTTTTTAATTTTTATTCATAATAAATACCCAAACTCCGAAACAAATATTTGTAGGTCACATAAATATTTGTTCGGAAATCGAACCCGGGACATCAGCACGGCGGCCGCATATACTACAGTCAGTCATTAATAATGAGGTTACTACTATAACGATATTAACTTTTGTAACACTCTCCAATAACCTTGTAAAATCCCTTTGAACAACCCTATACTCCAGATTAGAAAACTGCTTGTAGGTAGGTACTTACTGACCAACGCACGAGGCCCCGGTAGGTCATTTGGTCAATCCACTCAAAATACATTAGAATATTCCCTTGTGAACGGGAAAGATATATTAGTAATCAGTAAGTGAATGAGGAACATATTAAAGTAAAATTAAATTGAATTATATTGAGTATATTAGACACTAAATAGGTTTATGGTAAATGATGTTTGTCCAAAATATTGAAGCCAATGTTTTCTAAGATCAAAAGGAAAAAACATTTTTTCATTTTTACTGGCGGCAAATATAATTCAATTTCGGTGGAGGGATGTCGGCAGTTGATTTTAAATTTAACTTTTCTGAACTTGCTAAAGTGGAATGGATTTTTTGTGTACTTCTAGGCATCAACTGTTTATTTTCTTTACAAAGTACGAAAACCTTCTGGTAATTAAGTAAAAATATATAATACAGGCGGGTAATGTTATATGGTTTTTGTTGATTGTGGTACTGAATATGTTCTTCAATAGAAATTGAGTGCTTATGTTATCTCTGTAAGTAAATAGTAGTTTAGAAAAGTATAAGATTAAAATTTAAATAAATATAATTATTGTTGGGACAACTTACACAACGCCATCTGATTCCACACTAAGCAGAGCTTATAATATGGTAACCAGATAACTGATAAACATACTTATATATTTCTAAATATATACATATTATAGATAAATAACACCCAGACACAGAATAAACCATCGTGCTCATCACACAAAGTTTTATCCTGGGTGGGAATCGAGCCCACTACCTCTTGCGTAGCAGTCGGATGTACTCCCACCGCGCCAAAGAGGCAGTCATTAAAAGGGAGATTTGTTTTGTTGAAGATGAATCTTCTGAAAGAGTTTTAGAAGACTTTCCTCTTCCTAACTTGTGATTGATGAGCAGAATATAACGTCCACGGAATATATATTTAAAATTTACCTAAACTATTCATAGTATAAGTTATTGATGTAATACTCGTATGAATATATTAAACTTGGAAGTAAATCCTGCCAAAACAACTAGCGTGTAATGAGTGAACGAGAACTTATGGTAAATGACAGTATAAAAAAATAAAAACACAATGATATAATAAACCTTGATAAAAAAGTAATAAAATATTGTGGAACACTATTTACACAGTGCCACCTAGCCCAAGCTAAGATTTAAGCTTGTGCTGTGGTTTTTTTTAAGTCTCTCATCTCTGATCTGCCCAGAGTGACGCTGGTGGTGGCAATTTGAAAAACAGGTGTTACATGGAATCTAGGCTACTGATAAACAATCTTGTACATTTCTAAATACATACATATTAAACATAGAAAACACGGAATCTCCTAAAGAAACATTTGTGGATCACACGAGTATTTATTTCGCCCGGAAATCGAACCCGGGCCTCAGTACCTCATACGAATACGTACGATCTTTTAATATGCTTACTACTACTCATTATATCACAAGTGCTGTCGTTTGTACTCTCAATGGTTCTTCCATAGATCTTTACCGAATATTCTAAACATTTCGAAGAGTTATTTTTTTTCTATAAGGCACGAAATTAATCTGCTTTTAATATGTCTATCAAACAATAAACAAAACAGATCAAATTAGCATATAGTTCCATCTGTATCACTTTTGAACGAGTTAATGCATTCAAATTTAGTCGTAGTCTATGAGCTCACTACGAATATTGGTGAATTTAGCAAATAGTATTTATATTCATTTAAAAATAACATTAGCTGATTATAGTTGTTCTCTCAATAGCTATGAATTAGGTTACTGCATTAATTGTCTAGGTATAATACAATATATATAATAATCAAGCATTATATTATAATCAAGCATTATAATAATTAAAATGAATTCCTTTTTATTTTTTCTTATCATTATTCCATTCAATAGTTAATATTAATTGATATACTCTATTAAAGTAATATTTCAGGTTACGTAACAAGCTCCTGATCTATAATGGGTTAGCAGATAGCACATTGTGTCATCTACAATCCAGTGTGCTCGGTCACACGGAATATCACTGGTCCACGGAACCGTAGTTTAATGATCAGGATTACACACGATATATCAGAGATTAGTTTAAAGCAGGTAATATATGTATGTACGAGTATGAGTTTAGTTGTAGTACGTTGTTATTTACTATCTCAGAATAATAAATTATGGCTATAACTATTTTCCGTCCTTCAAAAGGCACGTAAAGCCGTAAGTTGATACCGGTTGCCAGTAACAAGGCAGTCGTTAAGTCCAGTTGAAGGCCATATGAGAGGCTTAATTAATTTTAACAATAGGTCGCCACAACCTGCGTCTGTTGATTGCAACACAGCAATGGGCACAACACCTATAACGTGATACAAAATGCGTGATTGAAATAACTAAATTAATAGCGTTTCTTTTCTTGAACGTGGTGGAATGCATTTTGTCACTTTACTACTGTACGGGTGAGGGCGGCATTGTATGGTACTTTTAGCGATGGAAAGACAGTCTCCCCACAAAACCACCACCGGGGTTACGCTTCATCAGCATGGCAATAAAATGGGCCGATTCTGTCTAATTTTGACTGTAGTTGCAATGCTGTACCACGCAGTGAGAAGAGACATTGTTGTTGTCATTCCCAAGGGGGCTACGCGTGAAGGTTGCCAACCCCACATAGAGTAAACCCTACATTATCATAGAGTGTATGACAAATTACTTCTAATTCCTGTACTTTATAGTTTTGAACAGATGGCCCTCTGGAGATTTTAAAGTTTTACTACAATTATGTAAAGACAATTTGTTTCCACGTTGTTTTAAGGAATGGAGTGTAAAGTTGCGCTAGTGGTTATTTAAATTATGACTAAAATGTGAAAAAAAATATTAATAAGAAATCATATTTAGATGTCTGTATTTCACATTTGACTGCCTTAGTGGTGTAAGTGGTAATGTTTTAGACTGTCGCGCTGAGTTCGATTCCGCGTTCGATTCACAGGTTGTAACAAATATTTGTGTGATACGCTAATATTTGTTTCAGAGTTTGGGTGTAAATATAATATATTTATACTTATACACTTCTATATTTTAAATTTACATATTTTAAAATATATAATTTAGAAATATAAATATAACTAACTAAAACTAACTATCTTCACGCTGTATCCCTGACGGGGTAGTCAGAGAGGACAGATCGCCAGGCTTCGCGATCCATGCATACTTCTTTCGCTTCTTCGAGATTCATCAATCGCTTCATACACGCACGTCTGGGTATCCGAGTACTTTTGACCTTTCCGTTTTTGAGCAACCTGCTCACGTGGTCTTCATATGTAAGTCTCGGCCTACCCTGACTCCTTCTACCCTCTACTTTTGAACAATATATATTCTTCGTCAATCGTTCCTCACTCATTCGTTGGACGTGTCCAAACCAACGGAGCACGCCCTTTTCCAGCACTTTCATTCAAACCTGCCATATTGCGTATCACTTCGTTACGTATTCGGTCGGCCAAGGTAACGCCGCACAATTTTAAATACGAATGAATTTTATAAAATTGCTCCGAAAAGTTGGTTTTCAAAAAAGCAACTCCAGTAATTGGGGCTTTGGCTGAAAATCAGCCCTGTAGTCATATCCAGCATCTAGCTGAGCCAAGGCCTTCTAGGCTTCTTTATATGTTTAAGTGTATTTATGTTTTTATGTAGAGTGCCTAATAAATGTGTATTCTTTATATCTTTCTTTTTTTTCTTTATAATTTAAAATGTACAGTACTGGACTCCGATATTTGTTCATTATAGTATCAAAATTACATATAGGTTAGAGATCTATTAACAAGGGAATTGATTACAATCGAACGATATGTCTAGGGCACGCCGTGATGTCTGCCCCATTCATCTTTAGACAAGTTCAGTGAGCCCACATCATAGAATAAATGCAATCAACGTTCGGCACGCCCTGGCATGTTCTGTCAGGCCCCCCGGTGGGGTTGTCTGAGTTCCCCAATGCACATAACAATTCGTTCAGAAAATCTGCGTGCATTGATTATATGTGTGATCTGAATATAATGAGGTGTCTTTGTCAGTAATTCTGTTTATAGGATTGTTACCATTTTTTTATAGAAACGTTTTTGATGCAAAAATAGACAAATCACAAGAACATTTAATTTTTAAATTTATATATTTCATTCTAACTATGTTTTGTGTGCAGAGTAAAATGAAATCTAAATGATATTTCAAAGCCTATTATGAGCCTATTAAGTTTTTAACATATCAAATAAAATATCCATCACGCCTTATCCCCGAAGGGGTGGCAGAGGCATATTATATGCCCACTTTTCACCGTGTGGATTCCTGTCCCACGTAATAGGTGGTGAGACCCATTGCCGTGTTGAAATAGACAGACGCAGGTTGTGGCTACCTGCTGTTGGAATTTTTCAAGCCACCCATAAGGCCTTCAACCAGGCTTAACGACTGCCATTTTACTGGCAACCGGGACCAACGGCTTAACGTGCCTTCCGAAGCACGGAAACGCTCGCAAATGTAAATGCCACAAAGTGGTCACCCATCCTAGGACCAGCCATAGTGAAAGTTGCGTAACTCAGTGATCGTTTACAGAACACTGAGACCGCGGGGCCACGAGCGCTTATCTTTAACATATCAGTTAAAAGAAATTAGATTAGACAGAGATACGTGAGACTTCGTGCAAATAACTCTTCAAATAATTAACAACTCAACAGCCAGATAATGAGGCTGTCGATGTCTATGTGGAACCAGTCGATCCAATGGATTAGTTGTTCTTCGAAGTAATACTTCTTTTCGAAATATTATGAAATTTTCACCATGCGTACACACAACGACAGTTCAAAGAAGTGGATGTCGTTCCCAGATTCGAACTGATACCGGAGGATATTGGTGGGCTTACACCCCTTTATACTAATATCAAGTAATAATCAAATTTATAAAACATATCCATTTTTAAATGGAAAAGAAAAATGTACTTAAAATCAAAATTAATATAAACATGAATACAACGTAATCTAAGAAATGTTATCTAACCATACTATACTCGTATTATCTGTCGATATAAACCTATCCTAGCAGCTTACTTATAAATTTTCCCAGACATCTAAAATGGTGAAAATCGAGTTCTAAGAGTACCACTGTTACAGCGTCAGCATATTGCCCGGGCTACGTTCCACTTGTATTATGAAGTCCTATTTTGCAGTGACATTTTTCGTTCAACACTAGCCGATTGGATTTTTGTAACGTGTAAATTCGATAAAACACAGACCGTGGAGAATGAGTGAGTTATGGCCATTTTGGTTTGGGATACTCGTACACAATAGCGGAAACGTAAACTCGTTCCGTATATCATTTTATGGTGAATACTCGATTTGATTGCATCATACTATAGATTTTTTAATATTATAACATAAAAAGCGCTCGTGACCGCACTAACTTAGCTATATATATCTGTTAACTATCACTACGCTAAGCAACTTTCCCTATGTCTGGTCCTCATATGGGTGACCGCTTTGTGACATTTACATAAACCAGCGTCTCCGTGCTCCGGAAGGTACGTTAAACGATTGATCCCGGTTGTCAATAACATGGTATTCGTTAAGTCAAGTTAAAGTTACTTGAAAAATTTCAACAGCAGTTTGCCACAACCTGTGCTGGTCTTATTGAACATTACAATTGGGATCACCACCTGTTACCTGAGACAAAAGTGCAATGCACACGGTGAAATGTGAGCGTATAGTATGCCTCTGCATATCCCCCCTAAGGAAAGTCAGCCTTTGTTACTTCATTGAGGAAAAATAAACATTTGCCGCTATAATTAAAATCATACTAGATCAGAGGAGTTGCCGAAGCTGTAGACAAAACTTGAACTACAGCTTATAAAAACTTTTTCTATCAAAATAGAAGTATTATTGAACAAGATAATCTATCACTTCGTGTGACAACTAGCACGAAACTGCAACAAAATACAAAATTGCTTGCCAGTCCCGGTAGGTAACGGCGGGTCGTTGTCATCAGCGGTAAATGCAACGGGTAAATTTCGTTGTGGATACGTTGTTCGCCCGTCTTGAGTAGCCTTATGCGTCTGTAGATGCGATGGTACTTATACTACAGTATTGGTAAGTGGATACAAATAAAAAATTAAATGGCTTATGCCACGAGCAGTTTGCACAACAAAAACGATGTACTTAAATTACCAACAAGATTTATGACGTGGGAGCCCGTAGAGGGATTGAGAAGTCAGATGGCAGATTTTTTCAGCAGTGCTGGAAAAAATAGCCAAACTATAGCTGTCCCTATCAGCTAACCAAATTGGACCCCGGGTGAACAAGGAATTAATGCACAGATAAAATAAAGTAAATTAATTAATAATAATAAATATTGTTGGACAATCAACTTTTAATATCAATGAAAGTACAGACTTTGTTTATGAGCGGCAAACAACACCATACGATGTAAATGAATAAAAAGAAATCTTAATCATAAGTAGAAACAGTCTCTACACCATTTCTACTCTTCACAATGCAACGGTGGCTTGTAACATATTTCAAATTTTCCAGTGCTATGAAAACGTTACGTGATCTCGAGTGAGCGTTTGTGAAACGGACCAAAACATCTATTATTACCTCCACGTCCAGCTTCAATTCCTTTAACATATATAAAACTTCACATTATGTAATTTTCTAAATAGGTACTTGTTTGTTCCCCAGTTATGAACTACGCGTCTTGAACTCTTGTTGTAACCAAAACTTTGTAGTTACATGTATTCAAAAAAGAAATAGATACTTTATAGAGTACTTTTGTGAAATTACTGGAATTAAGAAAAACAGTCATTATTGTTCGTGGTAAAATGACAAGTCGCGAATGAGAAACTGTTACTATAAATATGGATTACGTAATTATTTTATGTCGTGGCATAACATTGTAGCTTCCTGAAGTCTGTCGTGATCTCTGGGGTTATCGTTCTAAGAGCTTACCCGGGAACACCATACCTCATACCATAGGCAAACGGAAGGAAACCATGCAGTTTTGGTCGGTAGGAGTCCGACTTAGCACCCATAACGATTTCCACACGAAAAAAAATGGTTTTATGGGTAAGGCAATGCGTGCGTGTGTATGTCACTGAACTCCTAGACGGCTGGACCGATTTGAATGATTATTTTTGTATGCGTTTGGATGGCGCCCTGGATGGTTTAGATTCACAAATAATAGAAAATAAACGGTTCGAAGTATGTCACGGGCGAAGCCGGGCGGGAGAGCTAGTAGATTAATAAACATTCTTAAGACCTTGAAAAGTGGAATTTTATTCAAGTAGCAACAAAGCAAATATCAGAGTTGATAAGTTGATAATGCTTTAAATGCAATGAACTATAGAGTTCTGATCTCGCTTGCTCTTCACCCCCTCTAAATTTAGATTGCCGCTTGGTGAAACTCCCATCTGTCACCCCAAGGAATTCACCATTTCTACGACTCGGCAAATGGAATGCATTTGCCGAGTCGTAGTGACTTAACTTTCTAGCCTTTCTTGCGACGCAGTAGATGAAATGGTACACCGTGGTGATTTAATTGGTAGCCTTGCGTCTTGCCAGGGCTAAGAGGCCAACCAAAGCTATACCTCTGCGCGGGTAGTAGTAAAGTGTCTAAACTCGACTCCACCACGTACAAAAAAGTTTTATTTTCTAATATCACCCTTAAATTAAAAAAATATAACATTTATTTTTGAATAATAGTCATAGCAACAACAAACTAGGATTAGTGGTCCTTCAACCTAACTGCCGTCCTATTTGCATAACAAACGTTTGTTGCGAACCCTCTTTGATGTCAATACACAAAACTGCTCCACTGCCCTTTTAACTAGCCTCTTCAAAGCCTTTGGAATCGGGTCCAATAATGTAATTTGAGGGGATAATACCACAAATGTTTAGCCGTCAGCAATATTACTCCGAGTTGTAAAGTTTGTGTAATCTAAATATAAAACGAAGATTTGAATAGTAATATGCTTTGCAAAGGATTGAAGTGGAGTTATTTTCTTTCCAATTCTCTCAAATTATCTTTGAATAATTTCGATGCAGGCTTCAAGAAACGCTCTTTTTATAAAACAAGTAATACAGTCATGTGAACAGCAGTAGGCAATGAAGGAATGATGGAAAATTATCTGTTTATATATTATCTGTTTTTTATTTTATCTGTTTATATATTATATATTATCTGCTGTGTCATTCCTTTGTTAAACTAATGTAATTTATAGTCATTAGAAAAGAGTGCCTATGAGTTTTAATGCTAGATTCTTCCTCGGGCTCTACTTATTGCCTTGCTAATCTGGCAGTAAATGTAAAAGGAATAATCTTGACGTTCATAAGTGTTGTTTTGTGATCTACATGAATAAAGATATTTTCTTTTGAATAGTGTGACAAGTAAACTATTGAAAATATTGAGCTAGACTTTAGCTAATAAGTATAAAATATACATATGCTATATGTAACAGTTATATAACCACATCAAAAGTTCATCAATACAGGTTGATGTTGATCTAAATTCGATATGCGTGCGTGGGGTTGGTCACGGACGATTTGATGGATATTTTATGCGCATAATACAATTAGAGACACATGTGTGCCCATAATGCCCTTGGAAATGTTCTGAAAAGAAGAATCATATTCATTACTTTAAGTTGCGTTTTATACTATATAAAAATGAAAAGTAGTGCATTATTGATTTCGTGTCGTTTTTTCGTTTTTATAACTTTTTACAAGTTGTCCATTAATATTTATATTTATTTTAAGTTTTGTTCGCGGCAATATTAATTATTAATTATTTAGTACAGTTGTACTTCCCGAACTATCTTTTAAAGATATTTGTGATCTTCAACAGATTGAGCTGAAATTTTGAATACGTATGACAATGCATGGTTGCAGCAGTGTGACAGCATTTTATTTGTAATGCTCTATTACAATGTGGATATCAAATTTACTCAATGGAATTCACGATGATCAGAACTTGTATCCATTTTCTCAATTGAATCTGTGGAGAGTAGCGACAGTTGGTTGAAAGGATATATGGGTCTTGTCATTGAGTAAAGAGCTCTGTGATGACGGATTGGCTATAGGTTTATAATTACCACAATGAGCTCTTTGACCCTATCGTCAATGTATATTTTGATAACTTTCTTACCTGCAGTCAATTTGTTTAGCACTTGGCCACTGATATGGAACAAGATCCTTGGCTACCTTAGTGGTCGAAACATTTACCATCTTATGAACAAAATGTTTTATAAATGTAAAGGGCACAATAAAGATCTTCGGGGAACAAGCGACTTCACCTGCTAGCGGTGGGGTCCGTATTGGGTTGCATAAATTTTAGAGGCATAACTTAAAACTGCATAACGTTTTTTGGCATACTCTTCGTTTCGCATAACGTTCAAACGGAATAAATCATTAGCAATACTTTATTTTCCCATAACTTTTTTATAATAACGATATACCCGCATAAAATGGTAACGCATATTTTTTTTTACTATAACGATTACTAATCATAACATTTATTGGCATATCACTCACTGTCGCATAAAGATTACAAGCCATACATATAGAATATCATAATGTTAACGAGTACATATTTTTATTTTTATATCTAAGCCTGAACTGTCTAAGATTGAAATGCACACTGATTAAAAATGTCGATAGTCACTATACTGAAGTTCAAAATTTCAACACTTATATATAGAATATATAAACAAAATAGAAAAAGAAAGTAGGTAGATTAAAACGAGCGATTCTATTCTGGCGCATCGCCGGCCGCTGCCGCGGCCCGCTCGCTTCGCTCGCTCGGCTCGCGCGTTGTGGTCATAAGTAACCTTACACTCATCCTCGCTTCGCTCGTCGTCGTACCTATTTACGACTTTGCTCAAGACTAGTCTAAAAAAAATAACTCTTAAAATATCGTTTTATATGTTACAGCTTAAAAACTTGGCCATGAGTAAGCTGATTATTTATTATATAATTCAATAATATATAAAATAATTATATATTATATATATATTCTTAAATATTCTTAGTCAAATTATTAATCATTTATAATTTAAACGGTTATCCATACCTCCATTATGCGTTTTGTATTTTATGATAAATTATCTTTAGGCGTATAACAATTATACCCTTTACATTTATGCTGATTAAAATTATGATAAAAAAATTAGAGTAAGTTAATGTTATGCCAATAAAACCATTATGCGTTTATAACACTCTGCTTATCATAATTTATGCGAGAAAACTTTATGCTGAAACTGTTATGCCATACTACATTATGCTGAAAAAAATTATGCTATCGAAAGGGCACCCCTAGCGGTGTACCTGCTGACTAACGGACAAATCAACGACGCAGTTGAGAGGTTAGATTGCTGCCGTATCCAAGATTGTCAAAGATTTACAGCCATACGATGAAAGGTAGGCCCCACGCTCCCAAATGAGATTGGAAAGAATCTGGGACACTTATGATTAAGAAGCAGAATCTGATTAATTTGGTTTCAATTTCAAAAGTAAACCCTTTTACAAATACGGTTTAAACTAAATGTGAATCTATCCCGACCATATTTGCCGTTGATCTGTGCTGCTGTTTCAACAGTTGATTGATAATAGGGATTACGACATATATACTGAAATTGCTAGAAAAAAAATTTTCAAGTGACGACGTTATTTCGCCATTACTGGTCCTTAAATGCAGTAATGATGCAGAGCGCTGAGGTAAGATGAGTTCATTAATATTGCTAGTTGCTATGAGACCCTACCGTGCTCTTGCGTGATTTTTGTTGCCTAAGCCAGTCTCACCTTATCTACGAACTAATAGATGAGATAATAAATAAACCACAAAAAAAGAAACCAATACAGTAAGAAGATAAATAAAATCAATAATACCTTCCAAAATGATTGATAAAGGTCCACGTTCAGTTCACTGTCAAATTGGCAGATTTGATTGATTGAATTAAAACGTCTTTTATACCTAAAATATTGGATTACGAGCCTAAGTCAATTGAATAAATCCACTTATAAAAGAAAAGCAATATAAATTCCTAAAAATATATTTCTATTTCTAAATTGTTAGCATTTGAGGCACAATAGAGATTATTTCTTTTAAATGTAGCTTAGTGCTTTCCCTAAGTCCCATTGAATTGTTGTGTAAATACAACAAAAGTGTTCTCAAACTCCCAAGTCTTCAGACATTATTGCTTTGAAGAGTACTTCATTCATTATATTTCGCCGAGCTCCTGACCTTCAACAAGTATTTGGGCTTAAACTTAGATTATTAAAGGTTACACTGGTTTAATCCTTATTTAGCCATTAATAGATTTTAGTGGTGAACTTTCATTGATATTATAGACAAAGTTAATTGAGTAACAATATTCAAATTAAAAACATAAACGGGATTTTGCCCAATTAACGCAAAATCCCGTTTATGTTTTTAATTATTTACAATGTGTGTGAGTTTTAATAAAAATATTCAATTTACCTGTGTTATATATTATTGAGGTAATAGACAACCATATGGCCCACTGGATGGAAATGGTTACCATGTTTTATAGTGTTTGGAAATCCCCACGGATATTATGCTGGATTCGAACCAACTGAAACCCCACGGTAACATACTCCGTCTACTTTAGGTACCTTGGTTTATTAACAGCGTCTGCGCTGCAGACCCTAAAAACAGAAAGGAACAGTTTCAGTATTAGCAACCGCGACAACAGTTTATACCTTTCGAATGTTCTATCTCAGGCGTCCTGCCACAGAAAATGACCATTTGTTGCATTCAAACAAAGCGTAAGATGCAAAAAGCAGTGATCGTTTACAGAACACTGAGTTAACAAGGCTATGAACTTTAACTTATAGAAATAATCACGCCTAATGCAACGAAGATGTAACAGCAAGGTTTACGTTGTAAATTAAAATAGAAAACAAATAAAATGACAAAGATCTGTGTAACATAATACGTAATCCATTAGCGTACTGCTTATTGCAATATGACCTTAGCATCATTTAAAAGTTTTTGAAAACTACCAGCTAGAAGGCGTGTAAAGAATACGTCATGGGCGTAACCGTGGGTTATAAACTAGTATTGATTAAAAACTACAATTGTGAAAATTATGGGAGACTAATACTATAAATGTGAAAGTTTCTTTAGATGTGTACATAGATATTTGTAACTATTTTAACAACTGAATGAATTTTAATGTAACTTAATAGTAATATAGCTTATACAATACATTACAATAGGACATAGAATGCTTTTTATAATAATAATAAGTACATCTAACCCCCAACCCAATAGCTCATTTTGTAGTTTGCATATTTCACAATAGTTTAACTTTCATTTAAAGTGGTCCATTACCGTTAAGAAGAATCTCTTCTTCTCATGGAGACAATAATATATTTTTATTTTCTTTAACCCGGGAACAAGTTCCTGTGGAAAGTGGAAACGGTAAAAAAAAAGGAAAAAACCGATAAAAAATGTAAATCCATTGAAACTTTACTCACCTTATGACTATTCGTCAACTCGTGACTAATGCCACAAAATTAAAACGTCTCGAATGGACAAAGTTTTAAAAATATTAATTCGAAGCAAAAAGGATCCAAAAATGATAGTAAATTATAAATAAAGTCAAAAATCAGCAAATACAAATTTTCACTACTGGCACTATTATAGCAAAATTAGTAGTTATAAGAACGCAATCAAAGTAACACAGGATGTCATATAGAACGCGAGCTTTGTGGTACATTATAGCCGTAAGCCTATATTAATAATTACATACAATGTAGCAAGTTCCACGCTGTTCATAAATGAGAAACTAAATACACTGGAAGTAAGATTAGGGAGTCAGCAGTAAATGAGTTTATAGCGTGTTAATATACAGCCATTGTGTCATTAGGGATCAAAGACCCGCGTTTTAGTTTCAAAATATTTCTGAGAAAAAATGGTTACTTATTATACGTACCTCAATATGTGTATAATTTCACAAATCGCGTATAATTTTTAAATTATAGTGCATTACTTTAGTATGTGTCCTTAACAAGCTATTTATATAACTAGTTGACGCCCGCAGCTTTGCCCGTGACATGCCTTGAACTCCCGTCGCACCTAATTAATCGGGCCTTTTATAAAATCTACAATAATGTATAAAAAAGATGTGGTGTCGTGGGACACCAGAAGGCCAATTCTCCTAATTAATAAACATCACAGAATGAGCTGTTATTGAATCTATACTGAATTATGAAGTGAGTGAAATTCGGTATTCTCCTAACCAAAATTACAATAGCATGTTGGTTAGGTTTTAGTTAAATGATAGGTATGATTTCAGTTCAGACTCGTGTCAATCTCGCGATAAAAACATCATGTTACAGTATAAAACAGACAGTGCACCCATCACCCCTAGATGAACTACACTTTTTTTTAAGTGAAAACGCCTCTTAGCGTGGTACACATATTTTTAGAGGAGATAAAATCTCTGGATTTGCGACTATAATCATCATCATCATCTAATGTTGATCCCGGTCATCTACAGGTCTTATTACATAATATTATGTAATCAATTAAGACTTTCAAAGTAGATTTTTTTTTCATCATCATCATTAACGTCCAACCCGGTAAATTTTTGAAGAGAATATTCTTTTAGCGCGGTACGCATATTTTTAGATGAGATAAAATCTCTGGACTCGCGACCATAGTCATCATCATCATCTAACGTTGATTCCGGTCATCTAAAGGTCTTATTAAATAATGCTGTGTAATCAATTAGGACTCTTTCAGTGTAGATTTATTTTTCATCATCATCATCATTAACGTCGATCCCGGTCAATTTTTGAAGGAAAAACTTCTTTTAGCGCAGTACGCAATTTTTAGATGAGATAAATCTCCGGACTCGCTACACCCCGTTACGATACGCAGCTATAGTGTGTGCATATATGCATGTACCAACGCGTCTAGATAAATAAATTATTAATAAATTGAGTTTTCACTTCTGTCGGCACTCCCGGAGTGCAATCGGTATTTTTTTGTAATTTTTAAATTGGAGTTGAGCGTTAATGAGGCTTTTTTCAGTGGAATTTGCGCGGCAAGATCAAAAATATCATTTCACTGCAAATCACTGTCTTTCACTATAGCATGTTTACACAACTTTTATGTCTAAAAAACTACCATTTTTAAACATAAAACAGGGTTAATGTACTAGTTTCAGAGAACATCCTGCGCCAATTCCCTGTATACTTCAGCTAAGCATCACCCAGAGACAATTAATATAGAATTTCATTGCCACCGTCGTAAATATCCGCTCATATTTAACACGAATCGCGTTTTAACCGCACAAAAACAGGTTCTCAGCAGTATTCCGTCGATCTAGTGTTGATATACATTCAAACTCATATAAATGTCAAATTTTACACATAAATTATGACGAGAATACCAAATACATTTCATTCAAAATTGAGTCTCAAAGAATAAGACTAGCAGAATACTGATTTTGTCATTTTCAACTTTCAGTCTCAATTCGATTTAATCAACTTACAGTTAATGTTAGATGCATAAAACTTTGTTACGAGAATACCTTTTTTAATATTTAGGAGTCTGAGCTTAGATCGGAACTTAACTTTAACCGTGCTTTTATTACGAGAATTGGCCTTCAGGTAGGAACAAAGTTCGAACTTTCGAAAAAAATAATGTAGAAAAAATAAATAAACTACCTACACCCTCACCCTCACCCTCGCCCTCGCCCTCGCCCTCGCCCTCGCCCTCGCCCTCGCCCTCGCCCTCGCCCTCGCCCTCGCCCTCGCCCTCGCCCTCGCCCTCGCCCTCGCCCTCGCCCTCGCCCTCGCCCTCGCCCACGCCCTCGCCCTCGCCCTCGCCCTCGCCCTCTCCCTCGCCCTCGCCCTCGCCCTCGCCCTCGCCCTCGCCCTCGCCCTCGCCCTCGCCCTCGCCCTCGCCCTCGCCCTCGCTCTCGCCCTCGCCCTCGCCCTCGCCCTCGCCCTCTCCCTCGCCCTCGCCCTCGCCCTTGCCCTCGCCCTATCCATGCATACCCGTCCAGTCCCGTTTTGCCCCACCCCGCACCGCACCGCTCCCCTCCACTCCATTCGATTCCACTCCAATCCACTTCACTTCACTCCAATTCAATCCACTCCACTCCAATCCACTCTACTCCATTCTATTCTATTTATAGAATAGATATATATCACTTCTTTCTCACCAGGGCAAGCTAAATCTAAGGCATAAGACGTTTGTAGATGTTACAGTTCTTTTAATTATTTTACTTACTGAAGAGACTTCTGGGAGTCACCAAAGAAAGAAACTGGGAGTCAGCAAAGAAATAAATTTTATTTCTCAAACAGAATATCATGCAGCTGGATACACATACAACTTTACTTTCAGATCACGGGCATCATAATATATTACACTTCGAGAATACTCGTCAGTATAATGAATATTTGTTATTGTGTACCATGGAGTCCGCATGACTGAACATTGGTAAGAGCCTTCATGTGTCTGACACTACGGATAAACCACAGGAATATCGCCCACTCTGTTGCGAATACGTTTTGCGCCGATGACAATCCGACTATGTGAGAAATAAATTCCTTGATACGCGTATTTCGCTGGTTCGTTCCTGAAGGAGCAGGTTTAGAAGTCAAGACTAGTCATCGTTAAGGATATCTGTATTCGTCGTCAAATTTTGCGTAGACGTTGAATACCAAGAGTAATATTTTTTATACCACTAAGGTGGCAGAAAAGCATACCGGATGGAAATTGGTCACCGTAGCCTATGGACGTTTGCAACACCACACGTGCGAAACTCACGCTGCCGACCCTGTAAAAGCTTTTAAGACCCCTTTCAAAGGGATCCGTTTTGGGTTGCATAAATTTTAGAGGCATAACATAAAACTGCATAATGTTTTTTGGCATACTCTTCGTTTCCCATAACGTTCAAACAGAATAAATCATGATTCATTACCGAATGCTCCAATCCTAATAATCCAGGTATGATTTGAAAGCAACTGGGAATACACTAAGATGAAGGACAGACTAGGATTACATAATATAGTAGAAAGTGTTTGTCTCAGTGTTTACTTTTACCGTGCTTTACGGTACTCTAAAATAATAGTAGGAAACGCCCATTATCCACCCACTACAAAGATACAATAGGGTAAAATAGCTTGATAACAGAAGTCATAATTTTTGGTTTTACGGAACGTGGAAAGGCAGAAAACTGGTAGCCAGTGTTCTGCCTTTAAATATCGCTCAAAAATCTTACCGGTGAACAAAACCGTGATTAATATTCCACTTTTACTATCATCATTTTTCATATTTTACTGCTAAATTAACAAAAATAAAGAAAAAAGTTAATAATCAGCATAGTGTTAATACCTAAAAAAACCAAATCAAGTTTATCAAGTTCGTAAAGAAGGGTTTCGATTACTTTTGATGCAACCGTGAAGACACTAAAATGAAGAATAATTTTATGAGATGACTAATTATTGCTTAATTCACCCTATTCTTTTTTTGTGTGAGTGTATGATGTGGGCGTTTCCTAATATTATAACTATCGTCGTAGGGTACCGTAAAGCAATTTTCAGTAAACACTGACACTTTAAAAGTATCATATAAGCCTAGTATTGTATAATATGTTCCGTCGGTATCGTTTGCATTCTAGCGTTTCTTTTTCGGTTGCAAATGAAACTTACGTTTTGGAGCTGCTTTTCCTTGGCTTTTTCGTTCGTTTCTGTGAGCTTTATTCATAACTAACTATACGCACATGCCGCTTTGCATAGTGTTTTATTCTCGATACCATCTAGTGTTTTATTATGATTCTGATAATGTATTTACAAGAAAATGTTTAGAAAATATTGGAAAAAATCTACTGACTGATGAAATACTACGCCTAAATCCATTGTTTAATTTAAATATGTTCCATTGTGACTTACTGTAGCCTAAACAGTCTCACCGATTTCGAGTCAACTTTGAATGGTTTTCCGGTGTGTCACAGGTTTTGCCGCGACATCACGATACTCAGTTGAATTTTTAAATGAATTTACTTGTGCAAGATCATCATGTTAATGAATGTGTAAGTGCACATATTAATGGATATGGCAACGGTCAGTCGCGCGGTTAGACGAAAGTCGCTACCAGTAATGCTAAAAACAAAAAGTTAAATTATAGCTTCTCCTTGCAAACAAATAAAAGTGAACCCCAGACTCCAAATCAATTTACGATTTTGAAGCAACTGGGAAGACACTTAGATGAAGAAAGATCTAAAGAAACTCGTATCAGGCAAATATTACAACAAAAAGAAGTATTGCGTTAATGTTTTAAACAACTTATCTGTACGGAACCAAATAAATTCATGCGTAAAAAAATAAGTTTACTCCTGGTACATTAGGAGATCTAGACGAGTCGAGCGCGGCGGTACTTTACAAAGGCGGTGGCGGTCGAATTTTAGGTATACCTAAAATTCCGTACCGTATACAGTATTACCATTTAATGGATTTTTACCTAGTAAACGGGAACTGAATTTTGAAGCTTGATCACAATGATCACTGATAATAAGTTTCATCACTAGTTGTTTGAGTTTATCTCTGGTATCATAACATCCAAACGGATGGATGGATTTGAAAGCGGTTTTCGTTAATTGAAAGCTGGCATAATTGAGAAGTTACTTAGCTAAATGAACTAGCTTAAGTCCGCATCTCCACCTGCGAAGGTGATTTGACATATCGAAGTTGATTGATTTTTTTCGTTTTTAACAATAGCAAAAAATAAGCTATCCTAACGTAGAGTATCGAGAGATATCCAGAAAAAAATTAATAGGTTATTTTCACGTGTTTTATATGTTTTTATGATTTAAATATGGTGTATTAATTAGTGGTGATTTATTTTGGATTTTTGGAATCAAATGTACCCAATTGACTACTGCGTATTTTTTTCAAAGCTTTTTTAGCTGAGGTACATAGGCTTTGAATAATGGCAACACTGTCACTTCCGAATTTCATTTCTTCATAGTAACTTGTTGTGTTGCGTGTAGTTAGTAGTTGCGATTATGGCGATTTTAAGTAATTGTGAATATTATGAAATGATGCGATTTAGTCTGTATGGAGAAAGATTTGTTTGACTTGGCGCGGTGTGGCGGTGGTTTCCGTCTCTGAAATATTTTAGGTACATGGTAAATCAGTTTTACTTACCAAACAGGTTCATTTCATGGGGCGATTAAGCAGCAGGGTGAACATATCGAATCTTTACTGTAATGGAGTCTTGTTATGTGAAGTGAACATCAAGTTATTTGTGTAATTTAGTAGTCTTGGACCTAATTGGTCACTTTCATTGAACTCGTAAAAAGATTACATCGCAAAAAAGAGTGTGTAATATTTTACGTAGTGTGTGTGTGTGTGTAGTGAGTGTTTATGAAGGCTTTCGGATGAAGCCGAAACAATTTGTCAATCGATATCAACACGTGAGTATTTTTACGCAAGATCCCGTTTTTGTTAATTTTACAATAACGAAACGAACGAATTGTTGTTAGTTTTACAATGTGAGTTTTAATAAAATTATGTATTTTTGTCAGTGCATATTATCATTATCATTGTAGCATTTATTGTAGTTATGTGAACTGATAACACGCCTTAGCCGATATACCAGAATGCCAGGTGGCACAGAAACACCAGACCGCAAATGCAAAGTTATGACGCCACTGTGTCTGAATTGTATCGAGTAGGTAAATTACCAGGCGGACATAACTCTCTCTTTTATGAGCACGGGTCAATGAACGTAATTGAAATTAGGTGTTCAGTTAGTTGCGACGTAATTATTTTAATATACTATCGAAAAAAAATAGAATTTTCTTAAATTTGTATGAAATTACCGAGGCCGTGACTTTATTGCAATTTCGCAGTCGTGGCGGAGCATAGGATCTAGTTATCAGACATGTGTACCGACGGTCAAATATGACTACACATTTCTGTAGCACGTTGTATAGAATATATAAATAAAATACAAAAAGAAAGTTGGTAGATTAAAACGAGTGATTCGATTGAACGCTTCGCTCGCTCGGCTCGCGCGTTGTGGTCACAAGTGACCTAACACTCCTCCTCGCTCCGCTCGTCGTCGTACCTATTTGCGACTTTGCTCAAGACTAGTCTAAAAAAAATAACACTTAAAATATAGTTTTATATGTTACAGCTTAAAAACTTGGCTATGAGTGAGATGATTATTTATAATGGTGTCTTATCATTTCTTAAATATTCTTAGTCAAATTATTATTCATTTATGATTTAAACGGTTTTCCAAACCTCCATTATGCGTTTTGTATTTTATGATAAATTATATTTAGGCATATAACAATAATACCCTTTACATTTATGCTGATTAAAATTATGATAAAAAAATAGAGTAAGTTAATGTTATGCCAATAAAACCATTATGCGTTTGTAACACTCTGCTTATCATAATTTATGTGAGAAAACTTTATGCTGAAACTGTTATGCCAAACTACATTTTGCTAAAAAAATTATGCTATCGAAAGGGCACCCTTTCAAAGAACCCCATAATGCAGACATTTGGGAGGGCGTTTACCCAGGCAGGGAGTTTATTCCACAATTTAAGAGTACGCGGAAGAAAGTCTATCAGTCTACTACCTTACCCTATTCGAGCGCTCCGGACGCAAACTGTGAGGGTGAACATCCTGTCTATGGCGAGCGGTACGATGATAGAAGGTAGCCGTATGGACGTGGACATCATATCAAACAATTTCTCAGAGCACAGGCCGTCGAATATAGGTACAGTAGATAGAACACTCATAAGGGGGCAAAACTCTCCTGTAGCGAAGGTACTGTACACCTCCTGCTAGTAGAGGATTGTTGACAATCCTCATTGTTCGCCTACCGAGTCAAAAGGTCGCTACTCAGCCGAAAGGTGCCATAGTACTCCATTTGTGGCCGGTCTTACGACTAAAACGAAAAAGTTGTAAAAACGTAATAAAATAAAACGTCAAAATCAAGTTTGGGCTATGTATTGTAGCAAATCAAATCGTTGTCCGATTTCAACAGAAAGACCTTACTTTTAACTCTGGTTCTCTATTCTATTAGACAAATCACAAATGCTTCATCATTATGTTGTACAAAACAACTTTATTTGAATAAAAACATGGTAGAAAATATTTTTATGATTACCAAAAAAGATACTTTTTAAATGTTATAACTTTTAAAGGAAATTGTTTAAGGGAAAAAGGAAATTAATCTTTCTCTTAATTAGCAAAGTTGGTCGGCCGTCGGATGGGGGATTCAAGACCGATAAATCAAGGTGTAACTCTACTTTCTAACAAGTATAGCAAGAACCATTCTTTGCTTTTAACGTTTTCAATATTTTAGGAGACCCTCATCGATATTTCAACTGTAATGTCGAGTGGAAAGTTATGTAGACGGTGGAAACCTCTGTGGGTTCTCCGGAAGTGTTAATGATAAAACTTGTGCGACTTATATACAGGGTCAACAGTAACTTGCCACGCTTAGTTTCTCGTGGTTTTGAGTTTCTATTTAAACGATCTCTGAAATGTAGTGTAAATTATGCGAAGAGATACTTGTGGGACCTTGTATTTAGTGTTGATCCTGAACTTTGAAACAAGAACTAGAATGCACATAATTTTATATTCTTACTTCTGTAAACAGG
Organism: Thumatha senex; assembly: GCA_948477245.1. Taxonomy (NCBI): domain Eukaryota; kingdom Metazoa; phylum Arthropoda; class Insecta; order Lepidoptera; family Erebidae; genus Thumatha; species Thumatha senex. The sequence continues at coordinate 16,345,260 of OX419735.1, forward strand.
TTACAACAGCTTATCGTAATATTTATTGACCCCTTTAAATTAAGTCGAATTGCATGATTATTATTTTTATTTTATTCAGATGTCACGGGTAATATATTCGCCGAGGCTCTAACTTAGGCCGTCTAAATCTTAACCAAATGCTACCGCCAAGGCCGATAGGAGAATGATCAGTTTTATTTGTTAGTATGATATTATTTCTTGTATCAAAACTATATAATCATGACAGTAGTAGATACTACAACCACATACCGGTGACTGTCAATTTAGCAAAAACAAGTACTGTGAGTAGTATCTACTCACTTATACTTAAACAAACTCCAATATTCTCACAGAAGTGGATACTTCTGTGAGAATATTGGAGTTTGTTTTCTGTTGATGTTGCTTCTCGTACTATTTTTTTCAATCTGATATGGCCTACTTACCCACCACTCTTTTCAAATGTAATTTAAAACAACCTTGTAAGAGAAAATAATAAACCATTAGCTTTGACCTTAATGGCGGTGGCTGTTCAAGATATAATCAATAGATAAAGTATCAAGCCAAGGGTACAAGTAGAATTATGTTTTTTGTTCTCTAAATTAAAATTGATCCCAATGTTCTTACATTTCTTCTAGGTTACTTGATTTTGTGTTTTGAAAAGTCAGGTTGAATAAAATGATATAATTTTATGTTTTATTTTATTTATTTTATTTATTTTTATTTATTTATTTATGTACACACAGAGCTCAAATTACAAAAAGAAAAAACATTATGAAAAAAAAAGCATTGTACATAGGTCTACTTATTTCAAAAGAAATCTCTTCCAGTAGGCCTGAGAGAGGAGAAATTGTAGAAAACAGAGCTATGTAGTGTGCGTAGGTTAATAAACTTACATAAACTATAGTTACACATATACATAAGTTAATAAATATTGATAAATTATAATATACATACATATTATATACATATATATACTAAACATATATTTATATTTAGATATACATATACATACCTAAGCCAAGGTAAGGAGGAAATGTAATGATCTTTCAGCTTTTTTTTAAAAAGAGAAATTGTTTGACATGTTTGTATATCAAGCGGTAAACAGTTCCACAGCCTAACCGCATGAACAGTGAAAGAGTAAGAGTAGAAATCAGTTCTGTGAGAAGGACAATTGAGGCGGAGTTTAAGGTGGGATCTACATGAATCATTTGCTGCATGAGTAAGAGAGAAGCGTTCCCGTAGATAAGAAGGACATAAAGGATTATTTAGGATATTGAAAAGGAGACACAAAATTCGAGTATTCCTACGAAGACGAATAGGGAGCCACTTGAGTTCCTTTCGAAAATGAGAGACATGATCATACTTTCGGAGATTATAAATAAATCGAATACATAAGTTTTGTAGTCGCTCAAGTTTGTCTAATAGCTCCTCATTGGCATCCAAATAGCAGGAGTCGGCGTAATCGATAATAGGTTGGATTAAAGTTTGAGCAAGGGAGACTTTAATTTTCATGGGCAAGAGAGTTTGCAGACACTTGAGGGTATGAAAAGTATAGTGAACCTTTTTACTGACCTCCGCAATATGAGCCTTCCATGTCAAATTACTGTCAATGATGACACCAAGATTTTTGGCGGTGCTGGTGTATTTGACTGCAATATTATCAAGCAGGATAGGAGGAAGAGAATTCGTATCGAGTCCACCACACATGTGTCTGCTACCAATGATTAATGCTTGAGACTTTTTGGGATTTATGTGAAGACCAAATGAATTTGCCCACTGACTGATAGCACTAAGGTCATGGTTCATAGCAGAAATGGCACTTCTGTATTCATTTAAAAAAAAAATGACGATAAAGCTGCTGAAGTTAGAGGAAATGACTCGAACAGCAGAGTTAATGAAAATGGAAAAGAGTAAAGGAGAAAGTACGCCACCCTGAGGGACGCCAGCACTGAGATTACACCATTCCGAAAAAGAATCGTTAAGGCGAACACACTGCGAGCGTCCCCGAAGATAAGAGTCGAACCAGGTCACAGACTCCGAGGAGAAATTTAGAGATTTAGGAATTCCTAGAAGGATATCAAAATCCACGGAGTTAAATGCGCTACTGAAATCTAGCAGCACAAGAACCGTGAGTGACTTCTTCTCCATAGCCCAACGAATATCGTCCGTCACCTTTAAAAGAGCTGTCACGGTACTGTGGCCTTGTCGAAAACCAGATTGATAGGGATTAAGAAGATTATTCGCTGTTAGGTAACTAGATAGTTGTCGATAAACTAAATATTCAAGTACTTTGGATAAAAAGGGAAGAATGGATATGGGACGAAACTGGGACAAAAGTGTAGGGTTTGGGGACTTAGGTAGTGGAATTATATGCGCTTGTTTCCAAGCTTTAGGAAAGCAGCCCTGTTGTATTGAGCAGTTGAATATATGTGTCAGGATGGGGATTAATATTGGGAGTATAGGAATAAACATTTTTGAACATAATTCATCGTTACCAACAGCAGAAGAAGTGATTGATAAGAGAGATTTTTTAACATCTACCTGATTAACTGCAATGAGATTAAACGGAGGACCCGATGGATGCGATAGAGGCGAGAGATCATGTAAAGTGCTAGACTTAACAAGCGGATCAAGAATGATAGGTGGTTGTGAGAAGTGCGTGTTAAGAGCACTCAAGTCAATATCATTACAGTCAATAACAGGTGACTTGCCAATACCATTGGCTTTAAGAAATTTCCAGATTTCGGAGGAATTGCGGGTATCAAGAGATTGATGAAAATGGTGACGTTTAGCATCACGACACAGACGACTGCAGCGATTACGTAAGAATTTGAAGCGTTTAAAATTCTCATCTGTTGAAGTGCGCTTATACCTTCGCTTAGCCGCATCTCTTCTGGCCATAGCGTCCTTAATATTTTGTGTTATCCATATAATCGTGTGCGTCAATGAACTGCTTATAGACACAAATTCATTGAACCATGTCCATTTTGATTGACTGTAGGAAATAGCGCTTGTGTGCCCTGTAATTAGAAATATTATTGTAATATTCGTATACTACTTTTAGTTTATAATGTATAATTGTGAGTATTGTACTGTATTATATTTTTGAAACTGTGATAAATTAAGATAAAATATAAGCACCTATAGGTTCAAGGAAGCTACGCCGGCAAGTTATCGAACCTCCTGACCCATAAAGAATACCTTAACCGTCATAGAAAAATAATTAACATATATAGAAAACTTCAATTCATTAGACCCTTAATAAATTATGTTGGCTTAACTTTTCACAACAATCATCATTTAGTTTGATATTTTTTTTGTATGTATACCTACTCAAGTAAACAATTACACAATTGAAAAGTGTCCCTTCGCCTTTAACGGATTACTGGTTAGAACTGTCAAGGGGTCCGATCGACCCTCTTATAGCATTTGAGGACTCGTTTCCTAAGCATTTGACATTTCTTTGGAGTAGGTACGTGAAATGAATTTCATGGTTTTAGCACGGTTTGGTAACTTTTCTGGGCGTACTAAGTGCTTTAAGTGATAGTGTTGAGGTGCGAATTACGTTAACAATAACACACGTATATTCTCTATGGAGCTTGATTTGCTACTGATGAGAAATATAACATAGCTTTTGCGATATTTATATGCTTTTGAGGAAATTATTTGGACTTGACTATTCGGGGTATAACCATTGTGATGACAGCCACTACTAACAATGCCGAAAACCAAAAGCCGAATGATAGCTGCTTTTAGCCAAAGTAAGACACTAAAACGTTAAGATGATAGAAGTCAGAAAAAAGGTTCTGCCCTAGCACCTTTTTTCTGACTTCTACCCTTTCAAAATGCTTTTCCATGCAAGGTTTAGAAGCCACTGGAAATACACTAATATGAAGAGATTAGATTTTATCCTATGTTACTGATATTTGTAGCAGAGCGATCCTGCGACTCAGTAGATGTGAAGCAGCACACTTCTGTGTGTTTAGTGTGTAGACTGGCCTCTCTAGTGTTGAGACTCTAACACAAAGTAGCTCTGCTGTCTCCGCAGCAAAGCACGTAAATACACTCCACCACGATATAAAGGAAGATCAAGAGTTATTTACTTAGTTATAACAGGTTCTGAATTTAAAAAATCTACAATCAATACATTGTTAGTACAAAATTGTTTGGCTATAGTAACTTTGGTTATCTATCGATATAAAACCTCGTGGCCCCGCGGACGTAATGTTCTGTAAACGATCACTGCGTTAAGCAACTTTCACTATGGCTGGTCCTCGGATGGGTGACCACTTTGTAGCATTTGTGTTTGCGAGCGTTTCCGTGCTTCGGAAGGCACGTTAAGCCGTTGGTCCCGGTTGTCAGTAACATGGCAGTCGTTAAGCCAGTTGAACGCCTTATGGGCGGCCCGAAAAATTTCAACAGCAGGTCGCCACAACCTGCATCTGTCCATTTCAATACGGCAATGAGCTCATCACCTGTTACGTGGGACAAAAAGCAAAGCATACGGTGAAACGTGGGCGTATAGTACGCCTCTGCCTACCCCTTCGGGGATAAAGGCGTGAGAGTATGTATGTATGTATGTATATAACCTCTTGCATTTACAACAACTCTATAATGAAAATATCGTTGACTTCACCAACTTGATATCAAATTTCACTATCATATCATTCGATGGTTACGGACATGACATTCAAAATCGATGAGGTTAAATCGATTTACATCAGCATTATCTAATTCGACAACGCACGCAATGCTGAGTTAGCGTTTGGATTGGAGTTAATAAATCTAAAAGTAACTATAGTAAATTCATTTAAATTATTTCCAAAGCGTGCGATATACTGAAATAGCTACTATACCGGAAACTTCGAGTTAACTCTTACGTAGAAGGTGGTAAATTTGAAATTATGGTGATGTTAAATATAACGTAAATATACGCGAATACGTTTATGCTACGTCTGAATTCATGTCAGTCAGTAAGGTTCTATATAGAATACATAAAAATATATCGGTAGATTATGTCAGATACTGATTGAACTACGTTATTCTTTTGATCTCCAATATATGTTTTATTATACACAGTCACGCCTCTATCCCTGAAGGCATACTTTACTGTTTCCACATCACCAATTACATTTCAACGTTTACATTTTTATTCCACGTATACAGTTGGTAGGTTGTGGTGATCAGCTGTGTTATTAGCAACCAGGACAAATGGCATAACGTGCCTTCCGAAGCACGAAAATGTTCGTTAATAGAAATATCTAATGGAATTAAAAATTTATTAAGTGATTGCAATTAAGTCAGAGCTTAATATAATTATTGAAATACCATGATCCCAACTACTTATAAATATCATATTCGATACATCAATTAATTAATTTCAAGTATCAAGATTGATTTGATAATCTTGATACTTACAAAAATAAATATACACTTATATCCATTAGGGATAAATATAAAGAAAGGGTAGCCGAAAAGCCTGGCGACGTCAATGTTAGTAGTGAGAATGTGGAGTGTATGGCAGAACCTTTGGGATAGTATGGTAAATGCCGCTGTGGAAATGTTTGGAGAAACGAAAAGAGGCAGTAGTAATAAGCGTGATGCATGGTGGAATGAGGAAGTAAAAGAAGCAGTTCGAATGAAGAAGAAAGCATGGTTAGACTACTTAGCCTTGCGGAATGATTGAATGATTTAAATATGAAAGAGAGATACAAGCTGCAAAAAGTTAACACGAAGGCACTGATAGAAGAAGCTCGTGAAAGGTGCAGAATGAAAGCGGATAAAAGGTTGTCGTCCAATTTCCGGGATAATGCTCTTCTGGAAAGAGGTAGGCAAGACCCAGAGTTGTTCGGCAATCTACAGTATAAATAAAGTGCTTAGTGTTAACAATGACGTCCTGAAAGACCAATCTAACGTCCTGCACAGATGGAGTGAATATTACTGAAAGATGTATGCAAGAAGAGAAAGAGATGCCATAGCGAGAAGTGGAGCTCACTTCGATGCTCCGTATCCCGATGTAATTGAAGTCATTAGTAGGAAAGAAATTGAACAAGCGATAAGAATTATGAAATGTGGTAAGGCTGCGGGAAAATACAGAGTTACTGCTGAGATGATCAAGTACGGTGGGTCGCGTTTCTATGACACACTATGTCTGTTATGCAACTTATGCTGGCGGACGGGTGAGATCCTAGATGACTGGCGAATAGCAGTTGTAGTACCTATTTACAAAGAGAAAGGCTCGTGCCTAAACTGCTCCAGCTACAGGGCGATCAGCTTGGTCAGCTTAGCTAGTAAGGGGTATGCAAAGGTTATAACGGCAAGAATGCAAGAAAAGTCTGAAAGGTATTTTTAGGAGGCTCAATGCGGATTCCGATGTGGAAGAGTGTAGTATTTACATGTGGAATTTAATATCAATTACCAACGTGGAGATACGTCATTTCCGTTAAGTACATAGTTTACTAAGCGACTTGTCAAGTTGTCAACTTCATTGCTATGCTTCATTACAAGGGAGCAAGGGGAGTCTTACATCGACAGCGGAGCGGACAACACGTTTATAATAAGTGCCAAGTGTAATTGTTAATAAAGTGATTGTGAAGTGATTAAGTTATTTTCTTCATTGGCGACGAGGTAAAAATCGTAAGTACCTACAGAATTGCTAAAATATTTTATGAAAAAAATTGATGAACAAATAATTCCAGGGGCTGTTCAAATTCTTATTATAGTAAGTTTATAATGGCACAGAATAATAAAGTAAATTTGGTGACGGTCCAGTTCGCAAAGGACGCACCGTATTTCATGCAATGTGACGGTCCAGCTGAAAAGGAAACACACATGAAAATCTAACTTTGAACCGGTCCAGTTAAATGGACGTTTTCTAGTTGGAGATCTGTAAAACACGATGGTCCAGTTAAATGGACACGTGCACAGAAAACTATGCAGAATACCTTTAGTTATAATGATAAGATTATACAATCGTATAGTGTTGCCTACCCACATGGTAAATTTTGTTCATCAATAATTAAAGCGCATTTATTTGAAATTGGTTCGTCTATTTGGATTAAATTTAATAACCATATAATATATCATTAGATATCATTCTTTTAGAAATGCTTAATGAAATATCACTGGAAGATACAACAATTTATTATTAAATAAATCATAGGATATACGAAAAAAAAAAGAAAACTATACATGGAATGTATAGGTACTGCTGTGGTTGATCAATACCTGAATTTTTAAGCTGTTAAGGTGGCGATAGGGCCTACGGTACAGAAAGCGGTACCATCAATATAAATAATCACTTATATTCAATAGTGATTTCGTACCTATTATTTTAGTCTCGTGTTGATATTTGATAACACTCCTGACACAATTTTAAAATGTTAAACGGTCTGCAACACAATATTTGTCCTAAAAAGGAGCACAACTTCTGTTTTTCTTTAAATTGTATGATTGTACATATCAGTTAGAGGTGCGCCCGTTTATAATTTTCCGAAAAAAAAAAATGATGTCGTCATCAGCTCTTCAACCTCTCGAGAATTTTGACTGCGATAGTGAACCACACAGCATTGGAGGCCGGTGGGAGAAGTGGAAAAGGGGACTCTGCATATACCTTGACGCTGCAAATATTGATCAACCTATTAAAAAAGGGCAACCTTACTACACATGGGTGGTTTAAATTTACAAGAAATTTATTACAATATACCAGGCGCCCATGTGGAGGGAACAGTCGGTGATCAAGATGCCTTTAGCATTGCTCTGAAAAAAATAGATGAATATTTTGCACCTAAACAGAGCAAAGTTTATGAAAGACACTTATTCAGATTAATGAAACAAGAACCTGGGGAAAAAATCGAAACGTTTCTTATTCGATTAAGAAGACAAGCTGATAAATGTAGTTTCACCAATAAAGAGGAGCATCTCATTGACCAAGTTGCGGAGAAATGTTCTTCAACGGAACTACGTAAAAAAATCCTAAAAGGTGGTGATAATATGACTCTTGAAGACATCATAATTGAGGCAACCACTTTGGAGAACGTCAATAGACAGTTAGAAGAATTTGCGCAAAAGCCATCAGACAGTCAAATAAATAAAATAGATGCGGTAGTTTTAAACATGTAGCTTCAGCTTCAAATTGCCCTGCAATTAATTTAAAATGTCGCAAATGCAGCAAAACGGGTCATTTTCAGAGTCAATGCTTTAGCAAATTTCCAGTAAAAAGGCAATACAAAAAAATGAGTAAAGGGTCGTTATACGCTAAAAAGCCCAGAATCAAAAATGAAGATAACAAGAAAGATAAAAAAATTGAAGAAATTGATTACGTTTTTCATATTGATGATGACTGCACCATTGATTGTGTCGTTGGAGGAGAAACTGTAAAACTTTTGATAGATTCTAGATGCAAATGTAACTTAATGACTGACAAAACATGGGAGTTAATGAAGAAAAAGAAATTTTCTGCTTTTGAAATTAGCAAGTCGTCAGATAAAACATTCTTTGCTTACGGAAGTACAAAACCATTGGTGGTACTGGGGTCATTCAAATCACACATCTCAGTAAATGGAAACACTGACAAAATTGGGATGTTTTATGTTATTAAAGATGGCACAAAAGACATACTTGGAAAGAACACTGCAATTGCTTTAGGGGCCCTAAGAATAGGGGTAAATGCCCTGGATTCAAATCATGAGCAACGGGAAACAAACTGTAGAATTACTTTTCCAAAATTCAAGGACGTTCTCATCGAAATACCCATAGATCCAGAAATCAAGCCAGTCTGTCAACCATGTAGACGAATACCAATACCTTTGGAGAGCAAGGTTCATGACAAAATACAAGAACTATTAGATTTAGACATTATTGAAGAAGTCACGGGACCCTCCAAATGGGTATTACCTATAGTTCCCGTTATCAAAGAAAATGGTGATGTTCGAATATGCGTCGATATGCGTAGAGCTAACGAGGCTATAGTTAGAGAAAACCATCCTCTGCCCACAATGGATCAGCTTTTGCCCTGTTTTAGAAGAGCAAAACTATTTTCTCGGCTCGATATCAAGAACGCATTCCATCAATGTGAGATCCATCCAGATTCCCGACACATAACCACATTTCTAACGAGCAAAGGTATGTTTAGATACAAAAGATTAATGTTTGGAATATCCTGTGCTCCAGCATTGTTTCAAAAGATCATAGAACTTATTTTGTTGAAGGCTGAAGGTACAGTGAACTTCATTGACGACATTGTTATATTTGGAACTAACTCGGAGGAACATGATACTCGCCTAAAGAAAACATTGAAAATCCTAGAAGAGAACAATGTTTTACTTAATCAAGATAAATGTGTGTACAAAGTAAATAAAATTGACTTTTTAGGTCATGAACTATCTAGTCAAGGAATCAAGCCATTGAAAAAGTATTTAAAAAATATCCTTACATTTCGTGCACCCCTAAATATTGAAGAATTGCAAAGCTTTCTAGGCCTCTTAAACTATGTTGGAAAATGGATTGCAAATTTAGCAACTCTAACATATCCTTTAAGAAAACTCCTGCGTCTCAAACTAGGCAAAAATAGCAGTCTGGGTAAAGTTTGGACCGCTGAACAAGATACAGCATTTCAGAATTTGAAAAAATCATTAACCTCTTTCCCCACCCTGGGGTATTACGATCCGGAGGATAGGACTCAAGTTTTTGCAGACGCAAGCCCGGTAGGCTTGGGCGCCATCTTATTACAAATAAATTCACAAGGACCACCAATTGCCTATGGAAACAAAAGTTTGACAGATTGCGAAAATAGATACTGTCAGACTGAAAAGGAGGCGCTAGCTTTAGTCTGGTCAGTTGAACATTTTAAAATCTATCTTTTGGGCAAAAAAGAGTTTGAATTAATTAGTGATCACAAGCCATTGGAGGTTATATTTGGCAAAAACTCCAAACCATGCGCCCGGATCGAAAGATGGGTCCTCCGCTTGCAGTCATTCAATTATAAAGTCATCTACCGACCTGGAAAAAAAACTGACATACAACTGGAGAAAAACTGACATAGCTGACCCTTTATCCAGACTCTGTATAAGCAGCTGTGGCAATATTGATGAGGTATGCGCAGGTGGTGAACAACACATCAATTATATGATTGAATATGCCAGACCAAATGCTGTTTCCTTGGAAACCATTAGGCAGCAGTCTAGCCAAGACACAGAGATAAATAAAGTAAAACAAGGATTATATCAACACTATTGGGACCCTACAATTACGAACTATAAGGTTTTTGAAACGGAACTATGTTTTCAAGATAATATACTATTGCGAGGCAACAAAATTGTCATCCCGAAGACCCTAAGAGAACTGGTTTTAAAAGCTGCGCATGAAGGACATCCAGGAATGACAAGTATGAAGCAAAGGTTACGCACAAAGGTCTGGTAGCCAAAAATTGACAAGGATGCAGAGCTTCTAGTAAAGAGCTGTAAGAGCTGTACACTGGTATCTGCACCAAATCCGCCAGTTCCTATTAAACGACGTAGCTTACCTGTAGAGCCTTGGATAGATATTGCGATAGATTTGTTAGGACCTTTGCCCTCTGGAGATTTTTTGTTAGTCGTAGTAGATTATTTCAGCCGCTACAAGGAAATCAAAATTACCAAAAGCATTAATTCCTTGGATATTATCCAGCTAATCAAGGAAATATTCTCGCGACTAGGATATCCTATATTTGTTACAGCTGACAACGGAAAGCAGTTTACCAGTCAGGAATTTAGGAACTACCTGCATGAATGTGGTATAACTTTGCACAATACAATTCCATACTGTCCTCAACAAAATGGTGAGGTAGAACGGCAGAATAGGAGTATCCTCAAGCGGTTAAGAATTAGTCAGATAGAAAAGAAAAATTGGAAAGAGGAACTTTTCTACTATTCGATGATGTATAATAGTACTCCCCATACTGTCACCGGTAAAACACCCTCTGAATTATTTTACAAGCGAATATTTCGCGATAAGATACAATCTTTTGTAGATATAGAAAATGAAAACGACCAGCAGTCGGAAGTAAGGGATAGAGACATGATTTTAAAAGAAGCCGGAAAAGATTACAATGACAGGAAACGCAAAGCTAAAGATCATAATTTCCAAGAGTATAATAATAAGGTTATATAATAGTATAATAAGGTTTTTGTCAAGAACTTTCGGAAAGAAAATAAACTAACGCCAAATTTTTCACCCACTACACATACAGTAACCAGTTTATCAAAATCTGGTGATGTGAATGTTAGAAATGATGAGACTGGTGAAAATTATCGAAGAAACGTTGTACATCTAAAAAAGATTGAAGGAGAGTGGAGACTTTAGGATAAAGAAAATGAAAAGAAAAAATCGTCAAATTATGCAATACCAAATGACACATCAAGAACGGAACCCAAACATATGGATAGTGAACTTATTGAAGTGGACAGAGACAGTAATTAAGTCGACTGAAGTATTGAAATGATTGTGCATGTTATAATTAAACACAATATATTATTAAATTTAGAAAGGGAGAGATGTAGTATTTACATGTGGAATTTAATATCAATTACCAACGTGGAGATACGTCATTTCCGTTAAGTACATAGTTTACTAAGCGACTTGTCAAGTTGTCAACTTCATTGCTATAGGGCACAGCAAGGGGAGTCTTACATCGACAGCGGAGCGGACAACACGTTTATAATAAGTGCTAAGTGTAATTGTTAATAAAGTGATTGTGAAGTGATTAAGTTATTTTCTTCAAAGAGGTTGCATGGATTAAGTGTTATCTTTCCGCGCGATCGCGAAGAAGTTTCTGGCTGTTAGCCTTCTGATCCACAAAATCATCAAAAAATCAGAAATTCAAATCAGAAAATCAAAGAATCAGATCCACAAAAGCGAAGAAAACTGTACTGAAGGTAGTTTGCTTTTGTCGCATATTAAACGCCAGTTGCAACGGACGTGTGTTTCTTTCTGAGCGAACCTATCTTCGTAGTACAGTATTGTTGTGGTGTAGGCAGCCTTCATACATATCATTTGGCGACGAATTACGAGCTCAGCGTAACAGTAATTTATTATTTTTATAAAAATGCTTTTGGAAAAAATTATTGTTTTGACATCAACAGTGATAGTTGGGAGTTTTATATTGAGCGGCTAGAACAGTATTTTATAGTAAACGACATAAAGGATGCAGTGAAAGTGGCCACTTTGATAACGGTAATAGGCAGTGAAGCATATGAATTAATGGTAAATCTGTGCACGCCAGCGCGACCAGCCGAAAAAAGTTACAGTGACCTTATAAAAATCATGCGTGACTACCTACAACCCAAACCGAGTATCTTAGCGGAACGATTTAAGTTTCGTCAGCGCCGTCAAAGAGACGAAAGTATAGCTAAGTACGTATCGGAGTTGAAGAAACTGTCTAAACACTGTGGATTCAATGCAACGAGTTTACTTGAGAATTTACGCTATCAATTTGTGTGTGGGCTAGCGAGTGACACCATTAGACAGAGGTTATTTGCAGAGGATAATATAACGTTCGAGAGTGCGTTTAAATTAGCGATCACCCTGGAGATGGCAGAAGCGGATGCGGCAGCTGTCAACAGCAGAACAACCAGCCGACTCTGGTCTATCAGATGGCACCAAGGCCAAGAGATCACGACGGGCGTTGCCACAGCAGAGGACAGAGGACGAGTACGGGTGACCGCACGAATACCCAGGGTATTAGTAGGGCTCAGAGTATAAAGAGGGTGCGCAGTATAAAGGCCGGGAATAGCGGCAACATTGTAAGCGCGCCGAGTGGTAAATGCAGTGCTTGTGGGCAACAACATGACGTTGCCACTTGTAAATATCGCACGTTCGTATGCCGAGTATGTCTAAAGGAAGGGCATCTACGCAAAGTTTGTCCCAACAGAACGACCGAGGCAATGAAGATATAACATTTAACGGAAAATCTAAGTGTGGACTCCGATGAAAGTGATGAGGTATTTATTTATAATCATTCGTGTAACCAGTTTGCTAAATATCAACCTTATTGTATTAATGTTATGGTAGACAGTGTGCCGATGTCTATGGAAATAGATACAGGTATTGCTATTTCTTGTATAAGTTACAAGACTTTTACAGAATAATTTTATACACATAAACTAATTAGCTGTAATCTTAAATTAAGGTATTATACCGGGAAAATAGTAGTACCACGGGGCATGTTCACACCTATTGTAAGTCATGGGAGCGCCAGAAAAATATTAAACCTGTATGTTATTGAACAAGGCACAACAAATTTATTAGGCCGAGAGTGGATGGAGGAATTAAAAATTAAATGGCCTCTACGGGTAACATGCAACAGGGTTCTAATTAGTGAAACGAATTTTGATTTTGTTAAATTCAGTTCCAGATTTGCTGAGGTATTCGAAGACGGTTTGGGAAGGTTCACTGGCGGTACGGTTGGATTCCGACTTCGACCGGATGCTAAACCTGTATATTGGTGCGCACGTCCATTGGCCTACGCACTGCGTCAACCGGTGGAACGAGAGCTGGAGCGGCTGATGAAGGAAGGGGTTATCACGCCGGTCGAGTCGTCGGACTGGGCCACCCCGATTGTACCAGTGATGAAAAAGGATGGCAGTATACGGGTATGTGGTGATTTCAAACTTACTTTGAATAAATGCTTAGAGGTGGACCGTTTTCCCTTACCTAAGGTAGAGGATTTGCTTGCGAAATTACACGGAGGGGTCAAATTCACTAAGATAGATTTTTCCCAGTCCTATGCACCATTAGAAATAGACGAGTCAAAAAAATTTACGGTCATAAATACGCATAAAGGTTTATTCCGCTATAATCGATTAATTTATAGGGCGTCGTCCAGTCCCGGTATTTTTCAGAGAAAAATTGAACAAATATTCAGTAATATACCTAGAGTGGGAGTATTTTTAGGTGATGTTATCTTAACCGGTCGAACCAACCAGGAACATTTAGATACCCTACATAGAGTTTTTGAGAAACTTAAAAGTTATGGTTTGAAAATTAGGCGCGATAAATGTACCTTTTTTGCAGATTCAGTAACGTATTTATGATTTGTTATAAACAAAGATGATGTACACACAAGTCCGGATAAGATCCAGGCTATTAAAGAAGCCCCAGTTCCTAAAAATATAAACGAAGTACGTTCCTTTTTGGGACTTATTATGTATTACGCAAAATTTGTTAAAAATATTAGTACTATATTAGAACCGTTATACAAACTTTTAAAAAAAGACGCTACTTTTGTTTGGACTGGTGATTGTAACAAGGCCTTCAATAATGTAAAAGAATTACTTATTTCAAGCGAAGTCTTAGTGCATTATTCACCCTATTCGCCGCAATTTCACCGCGGGGGTAAGCAGCGCCGAGAGACCGATAGCGTACGCATAGCGAACATTAAATATAGCTGAACGAGGTTACTCTCAGATTGAAAAAGAAGCCTTATCTATTATATTTGACATTAGAAAGTTTCACCAGTATTTATATGATAGAAAATTTATATTAAGAACTGACCATAAACCATTAGTTTTCGATATCGGTTAGTAATACCTACATCAATTAGGTTGCAGTTGTTAGATGAGTTGCACGGCGGTCACATAGGAATGGTTAAAATGAAAGCGTTAACGCGTCGCTGTATGTGGTAGCCGGGCATCGATAGCGATATCGAGGAGCGGTGCCGCACCTGCACCGCGTGCGCACTCGTGCAGCCTGCACCGCCCCGCGCGCCTCCGTAACCCTGGCCCTACCCGCCAGAGCCCTGGACACGGTTACACATAGATTTTTTAGCCCCTTTTCAAGGCAAAACCTATTTAGTGTTAATTGATGCAACTTCAAAGTGGATCGAAATGTTTTGTATGAAAACGACCACAGCTGTAGAAGTTATTAAAATTTTGAGAGAAACTTTCGCACGTTTTGGTTTGCCTAAAATTGTAGTATCGGACAATGGCCCACCTTTCAATAGTAATGAATACCATTTATGAAAACAAATGGTATTAACGTAGTTCATTCTGCCGTTTTTCACCCGACATCGAACGGAGCCGCTGAGGCTGCTGTTAAATTATGCAAACGGACGCTTAGGAAGGCTACCAAAGACGGGATAGCACCGGACGTAGCATTACAAACGTATCTTATGGCGTACAGAAACGTGGAACAGGCTACAACCGGATTATCCCCGGCTACCATTCTGCTGGGAAGGAAATTGCGTACCCGTTTAGATTGTTTAAAAGGGGACCAAGAATTGCAAATAAAGGTAGGGAATAGTCAAGACAAACAGGTATCGCATGCTGGGGGTACAAAGAGAGATTTCCAGATAGGAGATAACTTCTGGGTCATAAATTATGGAGTAGGTGAAAAATGGGTAAATGGTAGGATCGGAGGCAAGTTAGGTCAGCGAAATTACATAGTAGAAAGGCAAAACGGTCCAACACGCAAAAGACATATCGATCAAATTAAAAAAAACTGGAATCACACACTTAAGGTACCCGAAATTAGTACATCGTCTTAGGTACAAACGGGTGTGGTAACAGGACAGTCGAAGTCGCCTGGGCGGGAGCCTCAAGAGGTAAAAAGGGAGGAGGACGCTTGTGAGCCACCGGGGAGCGTTAGTCCATCGCACTCAACGCCGACGTTGTCCGCCTCGCACCCATCACCGCCCGTGGACATTCCCAGGCGTGTTCGGAAACCGGTAATCCGTTATGGTTTAGATATAGATTAAGGTTTGTTAGTATGTAAGTTTTGAATATTTATACATTGTTTTAGATCTAAGTCTAGTGAATAAGTACTGATTAAGAGGAAGGATATGTAATGTAGGTAGTTTGCTTTTGTCGCATATTAAACGCCAGTTGCAACGGACGTGTGTTTCTTTGTGAGCGAACCTATCTTCGTAGTACAGCATTGTTGTGGTGTAGGCAGCCTTCATACATATCAAAAACCTTCTGGTTTTCTTCGCTTTTGTGGATCTAGAGAAAGCATTTGATAACGTTGTGAGAGAAACTTGTGGGATTTGATGCCCGGATATGACGGAGCCGTCCACACCAGTCAGTCAGCTGTACCACCCGCAGTAGAGAGCTCTACTGCGGGCAATACAGTCGCTTAATAGGGACTGTAAGGCTTGCGTGCGAGTATAGGTGATGTCACCTCTTTTTGTTGGCTATACAGGCGTCAAACAGGGTTGTGTCATGTCCGCCTGGCTGTTCATAGTGTATCTGGACAGTTGCCTGCAGAAGTTAAAAGATTGTGATAAGAGTGTGAATTTGGGTGACTTTACAGTAAACTGTCTGCTGTACGCTGATGATGCGGTGCTCATGGCCTCCTCAGAAGCCGACCTTCAGGCATTAGACACTAATATGAAAGAGGAGTGTGAAAGTAAGGGTCTTCGCTTGAATGCAAGTAAAACTAAGGTTCTAGTATTTGAAAGAGATGACGTAAGAACTAAATGCGAGATTAAGGTAAACCAGGAACGACTAGAGCAAGTGAATGAAATTGTGTATTTAGGGAGTATGTTTAGCGCGGATGGAAGATGTGATTCGGATGTAGAACGGCGAGTAGCTGCCGGAAACAGAGTGAACGGGGCTTTGTCTCAATTAGTAAAGCGACAAAGCATCGTAAAAGAAGCACGACTGGCGATTCATAACGCAGTGTTAGTGCCAACTTTGCTTTACATAAGCAAAACCTGGGTATGTCAGCAGATGCATGAAAGTAAATTGGATGCTGTGGAGATGCGATCACTTCAAAAATTGTGCGGCGTAACGCCCAGCGTAATTGACGAATAATATTTATTGTGCGAAAGTAGAGGGTAGGAGTCAGGTTAGGCCGAGACTTACATTATGAAGAGACCAGATTGCTAAAAAACGGAAAAATCAAAAGTACTCGGACCCAGACGTGCGTGTATTTAGCGATTGATGAATCTTGAGGAAGCGAAAGAAGTATGCATGGATCACGAAGCCTGGCGATCTGGCCTCTGTGACTTCCCCGTCAGGGATACAGCGTGAAGATAGTTTTTTTAAATATAAATATTGAGTAAAAATTGTCATTTTTGTCCGAAGGTCTGACGTTTACACCCTGAGCGGGTGTCAGACGTTTCCAACATTGTTAGATACAAAAGTCAAATTAATGCTGCGCTGGGTAACCGACAACAAACCAACATAGTTAGCTACTATTAGCTACAAAGAGACTAGCAACGAAGAGAGTAAATTTTAATATCCATTTAAATACAAATTTTACATTACCCTCTCTCTTGTTTTTTATTTTTTATGCTTTCCTCAACAAAACAGCTAATATAGTTATTTTTAGAATAAAAGAAGAAAGTAGAAAGCTAATTATAATACTATGCTCGTGGTACTGAAAAGGCTTTAATAAATTCATAACAGCCTGTATCACAGCAGCTACTCTAGCATAAAGTGTCATAATGTTATGCACGGTGGGGACCACAATACTACAGTGGCCTTCCTCATTATGTATACATTAACCTCGTGAAATTCACAACAGTATGTTCAAAACATAATATGAGTTGGATGGAAATTAACTGACCACATTGCATTCCGTAATGCTTGTAATTAACGAAATAATAGGAACCTCGTCGGTATATTCATTTAACAGCAACATCAAAGAGACATATTGTTCATTCAATCGAATGATACGTTTAAATATGACCTTTAACTGTACATAGCAATAATATGGCAATTTGCAGTTAAGTATTATATTAATGTTATTTTAGTCAAAGTTTACTTTGTATTGTCGGTTTATTGTAAACAGGCAAATAATAATTTAAATCCAAATATTGGATGAGGATCGAGAATGAAGGAATTTTCTCGATATTTTGTTCACACCAAACTGGTTTTGTAAAATGTTACATTTCAGTGTTCTTTGTAGTTTGGTTGGTTAAGCAGCTAACCCGGCAAGTGAAGTACAGGTTCGGGTCTCTCTCGAGTGTGAAAATCTTTCGACTTTAAATTCAAAATACTACAATACCACTAAAGCAAATAAAAGATAGCGTTTACAAGTATGAGAGACTGATCCTTTATTAAAACTCGAATTATTATTATTTAAACAATCAATTTTCCATACATACATACATACATATTGTCACGCCTTTATCCCCGAAGGGGTAGGCAGAGGCATATTAAACGCCCACACTTCACCGTACGCATCTTTGTCCCACGTAACAGGTGGTGAGCCCATTGCCGTGTTGAAATGGACAGGCGCAGGCTGTGGCACCTGATGTTGATTTTTTTAAATTTTTGGTTGATTATGTCAACATCCAATAAAGGAATAGTTTGATAACACATGGAACTTACTCAAGTTACTCAATGCATGCGTCGTAGTTTACTATGCTCTTGCAAAACGACATGTCTTTCCTCTATATGGTCTCTTATTCTAACAGAAGCAGTTCAAAGTAAATTTAATCCTGAGTAAGTGCAACTACATATATGTAGATACAACTTGAACATAATTGCTATTTATATGTTCTAAATTCATACACAAATAAAAATGAAGCACAAGTTCTAATGTTGCAGAACGCTTGCCTTTTGGCTGTGAGAAAATGGGAAACAGATTTTGAAAGAAAAATTCAGGCTCTTCCATCGCAATATATAGGTACTATGTTGTCTATATTGGACGACACTACATTCAGAATTGCCCCAAGCCTTCGTTTGGGTGCTCCTTGCGTCTCTTCACGTCGTTATCACTCTAGAGAAGCAGTCGGCAACATTGGGCACCATGGGCTTTCGTCAGCAGGAGCGCAGGTCGCATGTCACGCCATGCTCACCTTAATGACATTTTTCGACGTGCTCTTGTCACTACCGGCGTGCCGGCTATGCTTGAACCAAATGATCTGGCACGCGATGATTGCAAGAGACCAGACGGCATGTCATTGGTTCAATGGTAGATGGGGAGACCTTTGATGTAGGACGCAACTCTCGTCGACACTCTTGCCCCTTCTCATCTTCCTGAAACTGCGGGTTATGCTTGGGCTGTTGCTTCATCTGCTGAGACCCTCAAACGGCGCCAATTTATTAATTTATTTGGAAATTATATATTTGAGCCGTTTGGGGTCGAGACACTAGGTTCCTGGAGCCAAAGTGCACTTTCGCTACATAAAGATAGAGCAAAGCGTCTGATCGATGCTACTCGTGACCATAAAGCTGGCCTTTTTCTCGCTCAGAGAATAAGCAATGCCATCCAACGTGGATATGCGGCTAGCCTAATGAGAACATTACCAATTGACTTCAGTGGGGAGGAATTCTTGGACGCCTAGACAAGGTTTCGACAGGCTTGTACATTGTCCTCCCACCCTTTCTATTCTGTAAATATTTCTTTATTACATTATTAGTACGTGCAGTTAAGTTTTCTTTTTATGTTAATATGTTATTTTTGTTATTAATGAAATATAAAAAACATATCTATATAACACAAATATAAAACCAAAAATAAATTCATTTGTTTTTTCAGACACCCGAAATTTTTTGACAGAAAAATCATATTTTAAAGCTTTCTCCTGAATATTATACAAACAACGTACTGTTTTTCTACTGGTTTCTCTTTGAACAAGCTTCATCGATCAATATTATAAAATGACAAAAAGCACTCAGTTGATTAGGATTCCATCCTATTGTTGTAGTACCAATCATTTTATAAAATTGTATAAACAGTGTTAAATTGAACATGCTTTTCCGAGAAATCCAGAACGCCAATTTAGTAAAAAAAAAATTTTAAACATTTTTTAATACAAAGTTTTGTGCCTTGAAAGGGCTCACATTTAATAATCCTTAAATAATGTTTTTAATATTTAACACAATCGGGTTTGTTCGAACACTTATTACGCAAGAACTTTTGGACCGATATTTATGATCCTCACTTCATTGGATTTGTCTCTATTTCGAACAGCAGAATGACTTTAAAAAAAAAGTAAAACTATGGAAATAAGGGCACCGCGGCGAAAAGTTCGTCGGGGCCATTATGAGGGATAAGGATATTGAGACAATAAATACAAGTTGTCATGTTTATGTTGCAACTTAGTGATTTGCTACGAGCTCATGAAGATGTATTGTGTAAACTTAGTTATTTTGAATTTAGAACACTTCATTTTATTATAAAACTAGGGGATGCCCGCGTGATAAAGTTTTCCATATACATTTCCCACAGGAACCTATTCCCAATATAAAAGTAGTTTATGTGTTGATCTAAATTATCATCAACCTCCACTTCAAAATTTATCTAAACCGGTCTAGCTGTTTGAGCGTGAAGGAGTAACTACTACTACTACTCACAAACTCTCGTCTTTATTTATACCCATAAGGTGGCAGACAAGCATACCTGATGGAAAATGGTCACCGTAGCCTGTGGAAGTTAGCATCACCAGAGTTGTAGCACTTGCGCTGCCATCCCTGTAAAGACTTTAAATATTAGTACCTACTGATTGTATCATTAGCAAAATCGGAAAATAATTTATAATGTTGCAGTAAGAAATAACCACAAAACAGTTAAAGAAAATACCCATTAATCATCACATTTATTCATAGCACATCTTGTTCTCGTAAAGAGCAAAAATTCAGATACAAATTCATTGTTGGTAAAATACTTTTCAGTAACGAGGCTTACTGAGTTGTCATACACATTGTTGAAATTTCCATATCTAAATGGAAAACCAGCCCTATACAATCAATTGTGTACCCACATTCCATTTGATAAGTGCACCTGTGCTGAGAATATGGTTTGTTTATTTTTATTTGGATTTGGAAAAAGAGCGTGTTTACTTGTTTGTAATCACTAATATTACCTACTGAGTTAGGTTTATAGGTAGTCCAAAGTTCAATTCATTTATGTCTAACTTTGAAAGCACTTAACCTTAATATGAACATTTTAAAAAGGTCTTAATAAATAGGTTGAAACGTAATTTATATTCACAGAATAATTTGGGTTCTTTTGTGAAAGACTCAGAAACCTTGGCTTTATTAAAATTTTCGACCATAAGGTAAGTTTTACTTTTACAAACTCTTTACTTCCACAAATTTCAAAGTGTATATCACTACATATTATAAAACAAAGTCGTTTTTCGCTGTCAGTCCCTATGTATGCTTAGATCGTTAAAACTACGCAACGAATTTCGATGCAGTTTTTTTAAATAGATAGTGATTCTTATAGAAGGTTTTTATGTATATTTTTTAAGTTTTTGTATATGTTGGCGGTGTCGGAAAAAATAAGCCGTCTGGGAGCTTTTAACGAAAACGCTGCCTAAACCCTTTAAGATATAACAAAATAATGTATTGTGGAATTATGTATCTAATATAGGTCTACAAAAAAGTCCGCGACGGTATATGTCTATCTCTTAAGAATACCGTACTATATCCATTTTAGTACTTTAAAACGACAGCAATAATAAAACGGTAATTTAAAGGCTATTTACACAAATACATTATTAATCCTTATCATTTTTAATATGTTAGTTGGTTTCATCATTTTATGAAGATTATTTTGTCCCTTTACACTTTGCAAATTAAATGAATATCTTACGCGATATGGCAATATCAAAAAAATGCGCCTTGATATTAATTTCGTGTAACAAAAATTCGACCGGGCCGTGCGGCTGCGGGCGTAGTACTTGAGAGCGGAGAAGTAATCAAGTAATTTGGAAAATGTTCATGCATTATCGTGAAATTAATAAACGACGGGATTAAATGGGTGCCACGGGGTTCGAGGTATGTCACGGGCGAAGCCGGACGGGTCAGCTAGTATATAATATGTTTGTTAGTGCTATACGCTCCAACAGCTCTACTAATTTAGATAATATTTCGTGTGGGAGTAGCTGACACACTGGATTAACAAATAGAGTACTTTATATATAGGCTTCCTAATACTACCTATTCCTACTATAACTGGGCGTTCCATAGTGTGAAATAAACTTAGAGTCATTTCTTAAAAATTTGATCACAAACTGCGTCGGTGGCGTATGTAGTAGTACGCGACTACCGCACTGAGGTCCCGGGTTCGATTCCTAGATCGGAATAAATATTTGTTTGATCCACAAATGTTTGTTTCAGAGTTTGGGTGTTTTCTATGTATAATATTTACAATAAAATATGATTTTTCTATATATATTACTAAGTACATCCATTTAGAAATATAAAAAAAATCAACAAGCTTAAACGCTGTTTGGGCTAGATGCAGATGGGCACTGTATGAAAAGTATCTCTCAATATTTATTTATTTTTGTTTTCACTATCAATATTAAAACGAAGACTTCATTCCCTATTCACGTCGTTTTCCAATGGCATAAACCTTTCTAGATGAGATTGTCCATAGTTTAAAAATCTTTATTCAATAAAAAAAAATAACAGTTACGCCAAACAGGTATTATAAAAGATGATAAAGGTTTTCTCCAGAGGAATAATAACAAAGACTGTTCCAACTTTTCATACTGTGGTGCATGTGGCTGTCAATCGCAGGAATACCCAAGGGAATGACCCATTTTCCTGTTGTGGACTACTGATTGATAGGTGAATTCCGTCTTTATTGTAGTTTATGTTGAATTTTCATGGATTTTCATGTCAATGAAAAGTCTTCTTCATTCCAAATCTAGATGATCAAATGTTTTATAAATTATATTTATCTAGTTGACGCCCGCGGTTCGCAAGCATAAAGAAGTTTTCCCGTACACGTTTCCCACAGGAACTTGTTCCCAAGATATAGCCTGTATATTATTCTGATATGTAAACTATATGTTTCTGATATGCAAGTTTTATTAAAATCCATTCAGTAGATTTTGCGTGAAAGAGTAACAAACATCTAAACTTACAAACTTTCGCGTTTATAATATTATTATGATTATATTTTAATATAATGGTGTTGCAAACGTCCATAGGCTACGGTGACCACTTTCCATCAGGTGGGCGCTGTATGCTTGTCTGCCACCTCAGTGGTATAAAAAAAAATAAAAAAAAATTGATTCTCCTTCATACTTCGCAATTTTTAACCGTTTCTCATTAAATTTTGTACATTATGTTTTTTGATTTATTAGATTTACTACTAGCAGGCGGTGTTAAGCTCCTTCATGATCAGAGAGACTTCGCCTTATAGGTTCGTATTCCAGAAAGTTTCTCAAAACTCAATCAACGCTTGAGGCTAGGTTTTGCCTTATAAATACTACTTTTAAGCGTTGATTGAGTCTTGAGAAACGTTCTGGAATACGGGCCATAGACTACAGGACCATGTCCAAAAAATGGATGCGTCATATGAACCACCAGGTGACGTATATAGGACGATATAAGAGCATAAAATAATAAGAGATATTAGAGCATAAAATAATAAGATTCAGCACTATGCCGTCACTTGTAAGCTGTCCAACTGAGTGCTGGTGAGAATTCAAAAGTGCAGGTAGAGTGAGTACATTTTGGTCATATATTTTTGTACGGCATTTTTACTATCGATCGGTCCATGAAAAATAATAAAAAAGCGCGCAGTGCCGTAAAAAAATGGTGCGCCACAAAGTCGGTATTTTTTTTTATTTTCTGACTATTTCCAGGGTAAATTTGGTCATTTCATTCTGTACGGCATCAGTTTCATACTGTTTCAATACAGCTTCTAATCCATTATTCCGCAACGCCGTACAAAAATCATGCGACAAGGGGAAAAAATCGAGGGTTGCAACCCCCTCTCTTTCCGTAGTCCGGGGGGTGATTTGAAAAAGTACGGCTTCGGTCCTAAAACATAGATAGTTTATTTAGTACTTTATGGCCATCTGATACTGTACGATATTAACATATTTTTGAAGAGAACAATTGATAAATGATAAAATCATTATGACGTCTAACTGAAGTGAAAGGGTTTGTATATACTCGTAATAACAACAGTTTTGTATACTTTTTGGTTTAAAATATACTTCAAACATTATTGATGTAAATAATTGTATGTATGTATGGAATATATAATAATTATAATAATATATAATAATACATGTTTCTGACTACCCCGTCAGGGACACAGCGTGAAGATAGTTAGTAAATAATTGTTTTGTTTCATTGCAATGGTGTAAATAAATAAAACAAATATGTTTTAGAAAAAATCGATATATTTAAATATGATGATACAAAACAAGGTTATTATTTAAATTATTCAGTATCGGAATCAGCTGCTGAGTTGTTATCGGAATAATCGTCTTCATCGACGTCCGAATTATCTTCTCTATCATTTTATGAAACATCTCACAACATACAATCAGTCTTACGTACAGATTAAAGATGTAAAGATTTATTTATTTACCTATGACGTCATCAATTTCTTCGCCTGATTCCTCATCTGGTTCTGTTATGTCACTGACTATTTGGGGGCATTCCTGGCCGTGGAACCAGTCAAAATCGTACCGACCGTCATTGAAAATCCATCCATAGCTTATTGGTAACAAGGTCGATGGTATTTGTTTGTAGGTATTACATATCAATATGAACTTTCTGATATGTACAGCATTAAATTATTGCATTAAGTACAAATAAACTATCTAAATGCCGTATAAAAAATATCGCCATGAATTTCACCTTACATTTCGTTCTATGGACTTTTCCTTGAGTTTTTTTTCCCTACAAACCTTTGGACCAACGAAAATGTACGTCATGTAAAAAAATATTATCTATGCATAAAATACTATCAAAATAAATTAATTTTAATGTTGTTTCAAATCACCCCCGGACCACGAAAAGAGGGGGTTGCAACCCTCGATTTTTTCCCCTTGTCGCATGATTTTTGTACGGCATTGCGGAATAATGGATTAGAAGCTGTATTGAAACAGTATGAAACTGATGCCGTATAGAATGAAATGAACAAATTTACCCTGGAAATTGTCAGAAAAAAAAAACCGACTTTGTGGCGCACCATTTTTTTACGGCTTTGCACGCTTTGCCGTACAAAAATATGTGACCAAAATGTACTAACTCTACCTGCACTTTTGAATTCTCACTAGGACTCAGGTGGACAGCTTACAATTTTATTTATTTTATTTAAAAATGTTCACAACATGCAGTTTTACATCCTATTATATGAGAACTACTCGCTTAAACTATAGGGTTTGTGTGCGAGCAGTATATGCTTTACAATATTCAGTTGAAATTTAATACTAAACATTGCAATATACTTAGACTATACCCAGTATGGGCAGGTAGTATCCGGTAGACAACAGTGTTCGCGTGCAAACGCACGGAACTAGGATAACTTAGGTGTACGCTTATTTCGAGATCTTATGCGTGAGCACACAAACAAGCAGTGTGGCCCTATATACATACAATAAATGTGTAATCTGGATTTATTGTATAATATTTTTTGAGTAAATTATTAAGTTTGCGCGTGAACTTCTCACTACTACGAAATACCGAAACGATGGCAGTAGGCAAACCATTCAAAATATATGGCAAAAGGTAATTACATGTTCTAGCACCATATTTGTTGTTAATTTTTGGTAGACAAAATTTTTTTGTATACTCTAATGATCTTAGGTTTTCATTTCTTGTATAGTCTTTTAGTACATTTACATTAATAACTTCTTCCTTTAGAATGGCCAGTCTAACATTACTCTGCACAGGAAGCAGCTCGCAATACTGGAACAATCCATTAAAACAGTTTCTGTGTTGAAGTTTTACTATTTTGGGAACTATTGTTTTTAATGATTTAATTTGTAAGTTATAGATATTTGCCAATTTTGTTTTACAAGCACGTCCATAACTGCTTAACCCGTACCCAATAACACTATCCACCAATGCCAAATATATCAATCTTAACACTTTGAATGGTATTTTATATTTAATCACATATAGTTTACCCAGTACAGCTCTTATCTTATTACAAATATAGTCAATGTGAGAATTCCAGTTAAGTCTATGGTCAACAATAAGGCCTAAGTACATGTGTTCACTTACCAAATCAAGCTTGACACAATCGTTCAAGAGACAACCATGATTACCATGCAAACAGTCGTTACTGTGCGCTACTATCGCTGGTATATAATTAGTCCGCCTGGCGTTCTGTGGAGACTGAATGCACATAAGTTTAGTCTTTTTTGCATTAATGACAAGTCCTACATCGTGTGCCCATTGACACATTCGGTCGAAATTTTCCTGCAACTTACGCTCAGCACAAGCCAGCACACGATCAGCCACCAAAATGCATGTATCGTCAGCAAACTGATATACGGAACCATGCACAAAAAGATTGCACATTTCATTAAAGTATATAATATATTCTTTAGGACCGTTCACGGAGCCCTGAGCCGTCCCCATGGAGGTTGGTACGCTGTCAATGAGCAAGTCCCCTGCAGAAGTCAATGAAAACAACGAGCACGTGACTCTTATTGTTCAGGTGCTCGTTGATTTCATTGGTAAATTGACATAGTAACTGTGACGTATTTTTGTTTTTTTGAAAACCGTATTGTTTCCTATGTATTATGTTGTTTTTTTTTAGAAATCCATCTATTCTGTCACCTATGTACGTCTCAATTATTTTGTCCAAAGACGACAATATAGTTATTGGACGATAGTTATTACAATCAGTATGGTCGCCTTTTTTATATATAGGACGAACCATTCCCATCTTAATCTCGTCAGGGTACTTAGCTGTGTTAATGCATGTATTAATGAAGTGTGTAATAGATGGTGTTATCTGTTTGGATATTAGTTTTATGTCCTTAGCCCTAATGTCATCAAGACCTGGAACTTTTTTGGTGTTGAGCCTGTTAATGAGTTTCTGTGTGGTATGATCGGATATTTTTGGTAGCAGCATGGACACATCCAACCCTTGACATGGTTGAGAACTTAGCATGGGCATATCACAATTTAGCACAATTTTATTGGTATTTTTTTAAATTCGTTAGCAAACAAGTTACTGACGTCCCGTTCACTCATGGGAAAGTATCTCCGTATAACCTCGTCCACAGAGCTGGTGGTTTTCCCACAGATTTCATTAACCAATCGCCATACTTTCTTAGGATTATTAAAATTTAAGTTGATTTGTTTCTTTCTATAATAATATATTCTTTCTATAATAATATTCATTTTTGACGTAGTTAGCATATTTATTCGTTTTATTTCTATATTTATTATAAATGATTTTGTTTTCAATTGATTGCTCTTTTTTAAAAATCTTATATAACTTTTTTTTTTGTTACACATGTACTCTAACCTTTTATTGACCCATTTACAGTGATTATTTCTTCTTTTTATGGTTATACATTTCACAGAGTTTTCATAAGCATGATCGAAATTACTACGTATCCTATTATACACCTCGCTAGAGGAACTATATTGCAAAGGCGCGCGCCAATCCGCGCGCATCAACTCACTATGCAGCTGTTTGTTATCATTAATATAAATAACCGGTTTATGTTCGAGTAGCTTCGCGCTATCGGCGCGGTCACCAACAATAGTGCAGCCAGTCACGAAATGATCCGCCACAGACTCGCTTATCACGGCAGAATATACGGTATCCATAGCTACTGGGTTACTGCGCACGAATATGTGGTCAATGCAACTACTTGTAATGATACATCCCTTCTTTTCCACCCTAGTATACTGATTCACGCAGCTATATAACCCCAACCCACACAGTGTATCCAAGTAATCACGCACTATACCGTTATCTACTGAAATGTTTAAATTCATGTCTCCTAAGAGAATCATTTCCATTCTATCACAATGATTTGTACATAGGTACTTTATTTCTAAAATAAAATTTTGTTTAGAGGATTTAGGAGGTCGGTACGTTACGCATAGGTTTATATTGTTTTTATTAATGCGTAGCTGCCCCATTAAGATCTCACAATTAAAGGAACAGGTGGGCACTACAGAAAATTGCAAAGTTTTATGAACGTACACGATAATGCCACCACCTTTTTTATGTGATCTCAAATTAGTATACATGTTGAAATTGCGTAGCTCGGATAATGATTTACAGCTATCTTTGATACTGACCTCGGTCAGCGCTATCACCTGTACCCTACCCTCACTCGATGCAATAATTTGTTCTAGTCGTGCAAAGTTTAACACCATAGACCTTATGTTAACATGAAACATTGTGATTTTATTGTTACAGTCCGGTATCGAATTGATATACTCGTTCCATGAGTTATAACTATTTTCGTATACGTTATCTTTAATATTGAATGCCATGTTCTACACTTGTATCTAATCTATTTACATAGTTTACATCATACACTACAGAAACAAAGCAATAAACAGACACATACTGAACCAACAACTCCATACTTTTTTCGAAGTCAGTTATAGCAGCGATAAAATACCAAGACTATAATGATAGCTAATTTATTAAAAAGGATATGGGGTCTTATTTCATGCTGACAAGTTGTTGGGCCCATTTTTTGATTTCATCTTCGGACCGGATCATGTAGGTCTTGTCACTTTCAGTCTTCCTGATCAGCACACTTCCTCGTTTACACCAGACAAACTTTACTAATCCGGTAACTTTGAGATCTGTTTTTGCACGCCAGAGTAAGTACACTGTAGCTGGTGTTAAGGCCTCTCTAAGGAATATTTTGGAATTTTCTGGCTTACCAATGTCTCTTCCCGTTATAGTTTTGGACTTAGCACTTTCCAGCCACAAGTCCCGTTTTTCTTCTTTCAGCACTACCACCATAGTATCACTATTCCGTTGCTGACCCTTAGGGGACTTACTGACATTCCGGTACACTTTGTTGATATCTTCTGGATTCATTTGCAGCTTACCACATACTGATTTTGCAATTTCATCAAGATTTTCGTTATCTACCTTAATAATACCACATATTTCAATCTGGTTATTAATCTTCGTTTGATCCAGAATAATATTTTTTTGTTCCATCAGTTCCACTTTATTTTTCATATTGATATATTTATTATTAAGGTCTTTGTTTTGTTTGACCATGTCCCGTATCTTCTCCTCGTATCTATTTATTGTTATCTGGAATTCATCAAATTTGTCTGAGAAAATCTGGAGACTTCTCTTCATCTCCTCTTGAATCGTCTCTCTAATTAGTCGACGTATTTCCTGAGCGTTGTCTTTCTTGGTAGATGAGTCGACAAACTCGGAGTCAGTATTGTCCTCGTCGTTTTCCGGGAGAATTGCCGACACCCGCTTTTATTTTAAAAATCCACTACATGATTTGCACTTCCAGTCTACAGACTCCATGGACGTAAGTGTAGCTAGCTGATCGGTTGTCAACGCCGCACATGCCGCGTGAAGCCACTTACTACACTTTCCACATTGTATACCGGCGGATTTTTTGGTAACGCCTTTGTCGCACTTCACACATTTAACCATGACGACAATAGAGTTAAATATTCACTAACTGTGCAAGTATATTTCGTAACAAATGGTGTGCGCGTCCTACTCCCGCAATCGCTATGCACGGAATGACAAGTGACGGCATAGTGCTGAATCTTATTATTTTATGCTCTTTTATCGTCCTATAAACGTCACCTGGTGGTTATATGACCCATCCAATTTTTGGACATGGGTCTAGTCTATTCGTCTAGTCTATTAGTGTTCTATCGTCTGTACAACTATCTGAGGAATTGTTTGATATTATGCCCACTGCTGACTTCTATCATCGCACCGCTCGCCATAGGCATGGTGTTCACACTCATAGTTTGCGTTCGGAGCGCTCGCATACGGTTAGGTCCGATAGAGGCTTTATGCCGTGTACGCTTAGATTGTGGAATGAACTTCCAGTCTGGGTTTTCCCAAACCTCTACATTATGGGGTTCTTCAAAAGGGGTCTTAGAAGGTTTTTAAAGTGCACTGCACCTCTGGTGTTGCAAACGTTCATAGGCTACGGTGACTACTTTCCATCAGGTGGACCTTATACTTGTCTGCCACCGCAGTGGTATAAAAAAAAGTTTCTTTTCTTGGTGATTTAGATTTTTAGTAACTAAGTAGTATACTGACTGACTATATTCCATTTTTTGTAGTGGAAAAATTTAGAGTAATTAATTACAAAGGATAACTGTTTATAATGTCTAAAAATATCAAACTAACTAAGAAAGCACTCCCTAAAGCACGAGGAAAATAAATAAAGCATAATGATATTGTTCCGTTTTAATAGGTTCTTCAACTGACCCTACTACTATGTACGATAGCTTTTAGGAAATGGGTACTGTAAAACATCACCACCTGTATGAAGCTGCAGGCACTAGTCATTGTCAGAATATAATAAATACCTACCTACGTATATATACCACCTTTTTTATTGTCTTAAAAATAAATAATATTTGGTTATAATTGATAAATTCTAAGCTCTACAATTTTGATAATTTTAAGAGCAAGGAAGCAGGTTTAATCGCACCTTACCTCGTAAAAATTTACCACATTAAATATTAATAAATATTGTGGGATTTTTTTACACACCACCGTCTAGCCCAAATTAAGCTTTTAGCTTGTGTTATGGGATCTAGTCGACTGATAAACATACTTATATATTTCTAAATACATACATATTGTACATAGGATACACCCAAAACTCCGAGACAATCGTTTGTGAATTACACAAATTTTTTGTCCGACCCGGGAATAAAACCCGGGACCTCAGTCGCGGCAGTCGCACACACTACCACTGCGCCACCGAGGCAGTATGTAATTACTCAAATTAATGTTGAAGTACGGCAAATTATGTAAGGTAAATATGTAGAGTAATCATGCAGCATAACATCATGTATGTGAAATGCTCATGAAGAGCCGCCGCTGAGCAGTAGGCTTATAGAGCGGTTACGAACATAATTACTGTATTGTGGCTGTTTACTTCATGACCACCGGGACTACGCTCAGTTCGACATAGTTAACAACACAACAAACAATTTCCAAGGCGCCAATTCTGGACCAACATGAAACTGTAGACGTAAAATGTATCAATGATATGTCTTTCTATCGAAATGTCTATTAATAGATTATACTTCATCAATAATTTTCGTTTTTGAGTCCGAGACTACCAGGACTTTAATTGGTCGTGCCAATTGCAAAAAAAACGTGTCTAGCACATAAGACCTTCTAGCCCTTTTGTTACCACCTCTCTATAAAGGCAACGGGTTCAAAATTTCTTCCAAATTTAACATCTAAAATAGACACATTTTATTTTATTAAATTTATTTGTTCCTTTAGACCCACCCCAGTTTCATGCTTCCCGGTTGCCAATAAAATAGCACTCGTTAAGCCTAGTTGAAGGCCTTATGGGTGGCTTGAAAAATTTCAACAGCAGGTCGTCACATCTTGCGCCTGTCCATTTCAACACGGCAATAGGCTCACCACCTTTTACGTGGGACAAAGGTGCATAAGGTAAACTGTGGGCGTATAGTATGCCTTTGCCTACCCCTTCAGGAAAAAGGCGTAACAATATGTATGTATGTATGTATGTAATAATTTTCGTCTGCTATCTCAAGTTGTTCTAAAGAAAAATGCCACCAGGTTGGTATGGCCAGGAGGCCATAGCAGTTAAAATAGGAATCCACAGATATTATTGTATGTACTGACATGCTATAATAACTTATTCATCAGTTAATTTTATAATCATGCTAACATTCCCCGCTCGTGGCCTCGCTGACTTAGTGTTCTATAAACATTCACTGCGTTAAGCAACTTTTGCTATGGCTGGTCATGGATGGTGACCACTTTGTGGCTTTTACATTTGCTAGCGATTTCGTGCTTCGGAAGGCACGTGAAGCCGTTGGTCCCGGTTTTCAGTAACTTGTCAGTCGTTAAGACAAGTTGAAGGCCTTCTTGACGGCTTGAAAAATTTCAGCAGCAGGTAGCCACAACCTGAGTCTGTCTATTTTAACACAAAAATTACGTGAGACAGAAATACATACGGTAAAAAGTGGGCGTATAATATGTCTCTGCAACCCCTTCGGGGATAAGGCATGGTTAACTCTATCATTCCGCAATAAACTTGATAGTATTAATTGTCGAGACAAAACGTTGATATATTGAATAGCTAAAAAATCTGTTTTTTTAGCAATTCCAAACTGTTTTTGAAAATTGGCGTAGATTATTAAAATCATTAAATATAAATTTGATAGATCCATGAAAATAAAGCATTGATTCCAAATCAGTATTGGAGCGTCCCAGGGATTACACTTGTTGTTGCCGAAGTACAGTTCCCAGCCGAGCTTTAATTAGTTCATCAGATAATTTAGTTTGCGCGTAGCTCGTTACGCCAACGAAGTGGACGGGCTAATGCAGCTTGAGCCTATAATCTAATTACTCCACGAGACAAATACAAATTAGTGACGTTACGTATCTGCTTTCTACAATTCTGGTACTATAATAGTTATTTGTTATTCAAGGCTGTACCTAAAGTTCTTTTGAAGTGAATACTTCTTTTAGCGCGGCACGCATAGTTTTAGATGAGATAATATCTCTGGAAACGCGACACTGTTACCGAGACGCAGATAGTGTGTGCATATAAAAAGTTTAGAAGTATTAGATTGATAATTTCGAACTAATCAACCTTCGATAGCTCAGTTGGTAAAACGGTGGATTATAGATAGTGATAAATTGGAATCCATAGGTCGCTAGTTCGAATCCGGTTCGTAGGAA
Organism: Thumatha senex; assembly: GCA_948477245.1. Taxonomy (NCBI): domain Eukaryota; kingdom Metazoa; phylum Arthropoda; class Insecta; order Lepidoptera; family Erebidae; genus Thumatha; species Thumatha senex. Next base: position 16,377,810 of record OX419735.1, read on the forward strand.
CTCTTTTTGTGTATTTAAACACAGTTAAATTATAAATTACTTTAGTGATTTTTGACCCAGTTAGTACTTTTGTTGTTAAAGTAATTGGGTTTCACCCTAGTACCCATCTAAAAATGTCTAACACGGCAAAATAGGTTTACACTTCTGTCGGCACACTCGGAGTTCAACACGTAATTTTTTTTTTTGGCTGAAAACTTTTATTAAAGCCTTAGCAAGTGAAGATTTCAAATTTTGTACCAAAGAGGGTTCCAAAGATTTCATTATAGTTTATTTGTTGAAATAAATAATAAATGAATTTATACCAGCAGTAAGTACATGGTTCGTGTTCCAGATAATATTCATTATGTTTTCAAGGTCATTGGTTGCACCGGTATACGATTCCAGAGTAGCCGCGTTATTTTTTCTATGTTGCATCGCCGATCTACATTTGTTTTTAATTAATTAGTTGTCGACACTCCCCCGTTTCCCTTTATTCCATTTCTCTTTCGCACCTACCTTGTCTCGCATAAAAGGAGAGCGAGACAGCTGTATTACGCGCGATCTAAAACGCCGCTCACAGATTCACGGATTGAAGGCTCGCTGTATTGGTACTGCAAAGACCGCGCGCGCGCCTGCATCAACCTTTCGCAATAATTGTGTTTTCCATGGATAAATAGTGTTTTCGTGCAATGGAACCAGGGATCCAAGTCCAGGGACGTCCCCGGCAGCCTCCACCTCAGAATCTCGCAGCAAAAGCAAGGTAGTGTGCCCATTCCTGTTTTCCATTCTTTTCCGTCGACAACCACGTGTAAATTTCATTATTGTCTTTCCCCGCAAATACAGTCCACTTTGAATTTATTTATCTCGCCCGCTCAACCAGTCATGTAGATTGAAGGTAGTCACTGTAATGTTCGCGATATATTTTTACAAAAATCTGTGTGAAGGTTTGTACGAAAGCAACATATAAATATCTTACCAAGGTTATCTTAAAAAAACTAAAAAAATTAACTATGACAAATTTCGCTTTCTCCGTTCATTATTTTGTCTCCATCAATCAAAATCATTTTTGTGCAATATTGCGTGACACGAAACCATAAGGTAATATTTATACAAGGCTTTAATTTATGTAAAAATTACAAGACTGAACATTAGGAGTTTTATATTTACGTCACGGCCCCAATGGAGTTAGATGTGTCGCATTTTTTGTATACTAAATAAAAATATTTCACTGTCATAAAAAGACTCATTTACTTTGTTTTTTTGTTGTGAAACAGAAGGTTTATTTCTTAATGTGGTACATTCTATATTTCAAGTTGTCCTTACTGTGATCTTTATAAACTTGAATGAGTACCTCTTTTTGCTTGTACTCATTAACATTCTTCTATTATTGTTCATCACAAACAGACAGACAGACGCGGAGGACGGCTGTTTTAAAATAACTCAGATAGAAGTTCACACCCAGCTATGCCGAAAATAGTAAGGCAAACCATAGCTTCTATTCTAATACCCAATGAGCGGCCACCAGCTCCAAATCCGATTAGGGCTTAGAAGCAACTGGGAATACGATAATACGAAGAATAAGAATTAAGTATACCGTATACTTAGGTGAAATTTTTTCATTTATCGGTGTACCAAGGTTACCAATTTACTTAATTTAAAGTCTAATTCCAAACTGCCTGCGACAGAAACCAAAACATATGTGGTCAACGTTTTATGCTGTTGAGAGAATAAGACCAGTTCATTCAGCTTATTATATCACACGAGCCTGTGAAAGAGCTATTCTTAAGATTAATAACTCAGATATGGTGTTGTATTAACTTTCCCAAAAAGTAATACCAATTAAAGCGGACCATGGATGAATGAATGAATTTTTTTTAGGATTATTGACAAACAGACCTTTTTCCTAAAGATCTATTTGCTAACAGTAGAAAGCTTTGGCAAAGCTTCTGTTTAGTTGTTATACTTATTAGCCCCAACACACATTCAGATTTTGTATGACAGACCACGATAGCGCTGACCAAATCCGTTTTTGCAACAGACGATCATATCAGATCGCACCGGACAGCAGACGGTCCAGATAGGGGATTTTTTTCCCTATTCTGAGGTAAAATATACATTTTTTTATGCATTCAGTGAAAAGCTATTTATATAAAATTACAAACAGACATTTTGACTGCATAGACTGGATTGCATATTATTCTTTTCCATACAGCAAATAAACACTACGTTATGTATTAACGTAGCTCTTTTCCATTTTGGGGAAGAATGTATGAAAAAGTGACTTTTTGAGGAAAACTAAAATTAAATCTGAAGAAATTTACAACAAAGTAACTAAATTAGTAACATATAAGAAAAAATTATGAAAAAGTGTCTTTTTGTGAAAAATAAAATCAAATCTGTAGAAATTTATGACAATGTAGCTAGGACGGCAACATTGGTCCGACCCGACCTTCCACACGTCTAGATTTGGTATGAAGCAAACCATGTCCGATGTGCCAGTAAGCGGCCCGAGGTATGTACACAGACCAAATCCTAACGACGGTGTAATTTGGTCCCGAGGCAAACCAAATCCGTGGTTGGGCCATACCAAATCCGAACGTGTGTTAGGGTTATAACTATTTTATTCTGCGACGTAAAGCTAGCATTGACATTTCTCACTATTATTTTTACGACTAATTGGTATTCTCAATTATTGAGGTAAATAAATCTAGCTAAAAATGGAGTGTTATTATGGCAATTAAATCAAAAAGCTTGGCTTATTTATGTTATAAATCACAGTGTATGCTCTAAATCGGGTCACGAGCTATGAAGCAAGTATGTTGAGTAGAAGTTTTTTTAAGAGATTATCGATTTATTTCTTTAGATTATGATATTATACCTATCGGTTCATTTATTTTAGTCCATGTAGTTAAAATGTTCTATCTAGATGTTCACAAGAATTTACGGCTAACTTTGTCGAGGTTTTGCGTGTTGTATATTAATGTTGTACTAATTCCAAACAATGACTTTGATTTTCTAGCCTTTGGTTACCCCATTGTTACTTAATGGTCTTTGAAAGCTCTAAAGCTTTCTGAATAATGATGAATGTTTTCGCTGTTTGATAGTTACGTTTTATTATGAGTTATTATTAGTATTTCTGCTCCACACGTGTGGCACGTAATAAGTGTATCTCCCTGGAATACTCATTTTATGAATATTCTATATCTTCCGTAATATCAACCGTCAAACGAAGATTGTTAATATAATACTCGTATAATAGCGAAAATCAAAACCAAACGATAGCTGCTCCTAGAAGCTAAATAAAAGTTCCGAATATAGTTAGAGTTTGAACGTAACTGGGTAAATTCTAAGATGTGAAGAAATCCACCAAGAAAGAATCTTCTAAAATAATAGGACTTTAAAGTTTAGTCCCAGGCCAAGCCGGGAGGCAATACGTTTAACATTGATGAAAACTAAAAATATTTAATTTACTGGCAGTTTTAAACCAACTAACAATGACGAACTAAATTCTAGCTGCAAATTTAAAAATTGCATTGAAGTAGATTTATTTGTTACACTGTCTGTAGACGATTAGCTATAAATTGAGACGATTATAGACCACGCATTTTTCATACAGGTTAAAGCTGTTTAATAATAATTTAAAAGTGAAATTATGTCAGTAACTAGCAGTAGTATTTTTTTCATGATTTTTGAGAATATGATGTTTTACGAATGTACTCATTTGAGAATATAATATTCAGCGACGGAGTCATTTGTCAACATTACTGTGCTTAAATGAAAACTAAATAACCAAGTTTAATTCTGCCGTTCCCTTTGTAACCCCTCTTTAGAATCTCAAAGGGAATGGCAAAAGTAGCGTACCGTAATATTGCTCATTATTGATCAAATATTAATGATGTTCCATTTTATTTTACTCAGTATTTATCTACGTTTCCAAATAATATTTAAAGAGAAACGAAACTCTGTTTAATTAAATCAACGTTTATCATTAAATATTTTTCTTAATATTATTATATTCTTAATATTATTTTTATCATCGAGTTTTGTGCCTGTTTTGTTCCTGCATGGTGCTCCACTTGAGAGAGTGACATTTTTGAAATATCTAAAGCATTTGCTTACGGACGATCTAAGCGGGGCATGATTGTGGGGAGCCAAGTCTACTATTGACAAACAGTGTAACAGAACCAGAATCGCTGTTTTTAGCTGTCAAAATGTTAGAGGTCTATCAAAAATGCAACGACAAGCGGCCACTGGCGGGGTAATTGTTAGTAGAATTCTATCGGCCGACTGATAGAAGTCTATTGAAGTACGATTGTAATAGACTACGAAAACCTGTCAAAATTTTAACGTTGGCTTTCTGTTTTCTGAGCGACGATTTCGAGTAGTTACACTGTTGAGAACATACTCCCTACGCCTTTACATTTATTTTTTTATTATTGGAGCAGTTGCACTAAAACTATCTACCCCGTCAGGGATACAGCGTGAAGATAGTTTTTACACTAAAACGAGATTCTCAGTGCAATTTTATCTTCTAGAACTGTATAGCTGTACATCGCGAGCGAAACAAGAATATAAATTTCCAAGTTATAAATTGGCTTGTAAACTTTTTTGTTATCAAATTTATATGAATTGCAATGGAAATTAAATAAATTTTTGTATTGTTTTTTATTTTATCAATTAGAATTCTATCGATTATATGATATTTCAATGGCATTGATATATTGATATCGGACTTAAGGTTGGTTAATTTAAGCTATGACTTTTTTTTAGTTTTAAGCAACCAATTCAATCAGCTTATAGTCAAACTAGCAGACACCTGCGGCTTCGCCCGTGATAAACTTCGAACCCATTGGCACCCATTTAATCCCATCATTTATTAATTTTACAATATTGTATGAAAATTTTCCCGATTTGTTGACATTTATGATTACTGCTCCTATCTCTTGTGCTTACGTGATGATATATTGCCTTTCAAAAAAGGAGCTACACATATACAGTTTTTATATTCGTACCACTAGTCCCTGGGATTAACGTGTTCATCTAAACAAACAAACTCTACAGCTTCACGGTACTAGTATGTTGATCATTATTTTGATGGAGTCTATTTGCTATTACTGTACAAGGTTTTATTTCGAGTTTACCTTATCCTCACGAAACGAAAACTATTTCATTGAGAATTAAATTATCTATAAAGATAAAAAGTAAAAATAAAACTTCGGTGCGAACTATAAGCCAAAATCCCCTACAATTACTCTTCCCGAGCTCAAACAAGCGTTGGTGGAGGAATTGGAAGGTATTAATCAGCACCGGCTCCGTAATTTGCTGTACGGCATGCCTAATCGCCTGGAAGCTGTCATTGTAGAATAGAAAATAAAATCAAAATAGGATCGTATAAAAGTCAGTAGAATATTATTACTTGACGTGTTTACGTGAGACGCCATGTATATATTATCTACGTTTATCATTGTTTATGTATTTAATAGATTGCTGTAACTGTGTTACAGTCAAATTTAACTCCACACTTGAGTAGCTGGAATATTTTGATATGAATTTATTCGCGAATGTATTTCAAGGAAAACGTGTAGTGGGACAAGTACTGGGATACTCATTGACAAGAAATTTCTCGTTTTCATCAGTCATATAAATGACCTTGAATGTGACTGATGAAAACGAGAAATTTCTTGTCAATGAGTATCCCAGTACTTGTCCCACTACACGTTTTCTTCGGTTTATAGTCATCTTGTGCAAGTCAGGCTGTTCCGAGCAACAAAAATTCTAGGTAGGGCTTAGGGTGGGCCCGTTTCAGAGAAGCACACCTACACACCTATATTTTTGGATCAGTATAACTGAAATTATATTTGAGTTCGAGAAAATATAGTTCTGAAAATATTGTACCTTATTATGTCCCTTATATTGCAAAGAAATCAATTTCTTCGATGAGTAAAATGTAATATATAAATGTCGTTGAAAATCAATTGCAGAGTTTGTTTGTTTGGTTGAACGCGCTATTCTTTCAAAGGCTATCATCACACTACTACCCAGAGAGAAAAACAATAATTATATATACCGTCGTGCAAGCCGACCTCACTTGTACATGGTACTTCTGACCCGACTAAGGACAAATGAATCAACGACGAGATTAAATGAGTTCCACGCGGTTCGAATTACGTCATAAGCGAAACTGCGGGGGTCAGCTAATGCATTTATTTCGACAAAATATTGGGTTAGAAATGAAATTAGGCTTATTTTACGAAATGACTTTTATTCTCCTTTTACCTGGAAATAATTACAGACTTCAAAAATCTTATCCTATAATTTATTTACAATCCATATGGAGTTATTTAACCTTAATCTTAGTTGCTATTTATACACAAAGACATTACTTACTTTAAGTTACATTTTGTTAACACTTACTTACATTTTTACAACCTATATCACATTTTTCATTTTATTTCTAGTGTCATTACAATACTGGGTGTAGTGTACAATCAAGGTCGAATATGAAATGCCATTTTTAAACTAAAGAAAATGAAATCTAGAAATGTACTAAGTGATAACATATTTTATTTATCGTGTTTTTAATTTACCAAAAAATACTTTATTAGCATGGTTCCTATTGGCCATAGCTTCGGAATACCGTGAACAAAGAACTTTCATTTAGCATTCAACCTATGTGCAAATGACTTCAAATAAACTTACTTATTTTAAAACTTGTAAGGCGAGATGTGCAATAATAGTTATCAGGATGACTTTTAAGTTTAGAATAGAATATTATATTGAGTCACTATACACTCACATAATATTATTTTTAAAGGAATTTTAGTTTGTATCTGAAAATCGTATTGTCAAGCGTTTTATATACATTTAGATATGTTTTTTGATGAGAATAAAATTACTGTGTCATTGATGCAAAGTATAATGTATAGAAATATCAATAAACTTATATTTGACGCCCTCTATTTGAACTTATGTATATTAAATACTTGGTTTATTTACACAATACAAAGTCTTGGTAAAAGTATATGTGTATTTTTTACACATATGATAAAAGTCAACATTGTACTATGAATAGCACAATCAAACCTGAATTTCTATCGATCAAAATGTTAGAGGAGGCACTTTTGCCGAATTCAGTCTTCAATCTAATATTAACACAAAGGAAACTTTGTTAAACTTTAACGTCTAACAATGTTATACCGTAGTTTCTAAAAGGTCAGGGGAGGGTCAACAAAAACCATCTTTTAATTCAGGATATCCCAAATCCGGCATTGCTCGTCTAGATCCATTACCTCTTGAATTTTCTACTCGCATACTTCGGCCACCTCGCCCTAAACTAGCATACCTAGTGTCCGCGAGCTTGTCTCTCTGCGCAACCTCGTCATAATAACGAGCGTCGTTTAACCCTGCACTGTATTTTTGACTTAAACTGTATTTATCTATTGTCGCATATTTTTGCACTGTTGCATATTGACGAGCAGTTTCTGGAACTCCATTAACTTTGGCGCGATCAAAAGGTCTTTCTTCTGGAGGTAGAGCACCATCTAACCGTGCTTTAAATTCTTTGTCTTTTCTTCTCCTCTTACGGCATGCGCAAAGAGTTATTGTTATTGCGCATACAAGGAGACCAACACCACCAACGGCTGCCACGTAAGGTGGAGGTAATGATATCCTAAATGAACAATTTGAGTCATCTTCGTCGTAACTCGATGGGCAGTGTGGACTTCCGTCACACCAAAGAGCAATCGGAATACAAGCGTTCAATTCCGGGCAGCTAAACAAGATAAAAATAATTATTAAGTGCGAAAATAAAAATTTAATAGATGCAGTAAAATATATTTATTTTTTTACCTATAACGGCAGTCCAATGAAACTGGTACTGGTACAATATTTGGAGAATCTGGGTCGTGTTCAAACGAAGGTTTCTTCATAAGTTCTATCCATTTTATCGAATAATCAGCCTGTTCATGTTGTAAAAAGTCAATCACGTAGCTACGAGCATGGGGTTTCAAAGATGTTTCTAAAGAAGTTTGAGAAGATTTCCATCCTGGAGAGAACAATTGTATAATATTTGTCTCATCAGGACATACTTCTTTCGATTTCGATGTATCGTGTGCTTCGTATATGAATATTCGATTTGATGTAGGGCAAAATGACGACGAAGGCGTTATGACATAACCTGGTATTTTAACATATAAATATCTGCCTTGAACTGGGGTTGCGTCATCACCTCCAGGTTCAATGAGCCAAGGTCTATGTACGCATGCTACCTCAGCTCTTACACTTTCTGATATAACATGTCTGTCACCAACAATTTCTGGTACATGGGGTACTTGTCGTTTGTCAAATAATCTAATTTCGCCACTGCTTCCTCTGAGACGTCTTTTTCCCCATCCTGAGGAACAAACAGTCTCATCACCTGGGCCTGTTGGAATAAATTTATATTCTCCTTCAAAAGCAAAGTCGTCATAATCTTCAGTAATGTTCATCATAGTCACAGTAAAATTAACTTCTATTACAGGTGCCGTAAGTGTGTGTATATTTAATGGTTCAGATCGGTTTGTACAAATACAATCTCTTTGTATGGGCACGCCCTCCCAAGGATATTCTGTAATTATAATTTGAGCAAGTCCTTCACCGCCAAACGTTCTTTTCACAGGCCTATCGCATTTCCAACGACTAGTGTGAGAGTCTTTGTGCGTACTACAATACTTATTTCCAAAGTAAGTGCTTGTGAAGGTCAATTGAATTCTTTCTCCTTGTTTTGCTTCAAATCTGAAATATTATCATAAGTTATTAACATGATAAAATCTTACTTACTTTAGTGTTAATAAAAAAAACAACATTTTTAATTCATACCTAAGGATGCAAGTAAGATTTTGAGCACCACCTCTTCCATAGTAAAAAATTGCTCGCGGTGCTTGAAATCTTCCGGAGTATGTTTGTGCAGATTTGAAAACTCTATCACAAGCAGACTGTGAGTCCACTAATGGCTGCCCTTGTTCACTGACATCTACGAATTCGTAACGAAGGACAAACGATACGGGATAAAGCGCTGATCCTTGCCTCAGTTCCTGTAACAATTACCGAATTTAAAAAAAAAATTATAATATTAACATAAAAAAAGTAAGTGAAAGAAAAGTGATGCAATCTGATCATGAAGCAAATCTAACACTATAAATCGTGGTAATAACTATCATCCGAAAGAATGATACTTTGACAAAACCTAATATTAAGACTTATATTAAGACTTTGTAGGAAGCGCTCGTGGCCCCGCGGTCTCAATGTTCTGTAAACGATCACTGAGTTACGTAACTTTCACTATGGCTGGTCCTCGGATGGGTGACCACTTTGTGGCTTTTACATTTGCGAGCGTTTCCGTGCTTCGGAAGGCACGTTAAGCCGTTGGTCCCGGTTGCCAGTAAAATGGCAGTCGTTAAGCCTGGTTGAAGGCCTTATGGGCGGCTTGAAAAAGTTCAACAGCAGGTAGCCACAACCTGCGTCTATTTCAACACGGCAATGGGCTCACCACCTATTACGTGGGACAGGAATCCACACGGTGAAAAGTGGGCATATAATATGCCTCTGCCACCCCTTCGGGGATAAGGCGTGATGGATATTTAATATTAAGACTTTAATGTTAGCTTGAGACCTGGATTCTGAGGCTGGGATTCTTTACTGTGGCCCCGAACTACGGAGTTTATATTTTGGACCATAGACCTGGGCCACAAACTCCTTGAGCCTAAACTCTGGACCCGAGATTCCTGGAGTCATGACACTGGACCCAACACTCTGAACTTTGAATATCCCAGACCACGGTCATTTGAACCTTGACTTTAAACCAACACTTCATTGGCCTTCAAAAGTTCGCAATGGCATATGTTTATCTCTTAAAGATAACATACTATCTTTTTGGGGGAAACGGATGCAGGAAAATTCCTCACGCGGGTGAAGTTACCGGCATTCGCTAGTGTTTCTCAACTTTAAACATACCCTTAGTAGTAAAATATTTAATATCTACAAACCAGTGACCCGCTTTAATAATGACTTTTCCATTTATTAACTTCAAACGATATTTCTACTTTGAAACTAGTCACCAAGGCCAATTCCACGATAGGGCAAGGTTGCGTGGGGCCTATAGTAAAACTTTAAATGTTTAGTAAGAAACTTGTTTCAGTCCCTCCTTTTGTAGAATTTAATATTGAATAATAAATCGGTTCCTGACAGTACTTTTTCAACTTACTCTAGAAAAGGTTCCATATTATAACTAGCAAGTATTAAACCTTATTTCACTTGTAGATACAGACGACATGAGTTCTAATTACTGAAAGCATTTATGTAGACATACGATCACGCCTATATAAATTAAAGGGTGTATGGGGCCTTACTAAGACCTTATTACCTTACTTATTACCTTATACTGTGTATGTTGCCTTACAAAGACTGTTTACCTTACTTTTAACCTTATAGGGTGTATGGCGCCTTACAAAGACCTTCGGGGCCCAAGCAACCTCAACTGTGTAATGGACGAAGAAATGACAAAGGCGCAATCATGGGTTTGGGATATTAGACGGTAGTGGCGTCCAACATAGCCGACAACAATAAGCTGGCTGTTAACAGCTGTTGACTGCTTTAGTCACCTTAAGGTGAGCGTGGTTATGGCAGACCCCGGATTCCAAATCCAAGCTGGGATTGGAAGTAAACAGGAAGACGCTAAGATAGGCTAAGGTGACCACTTTCCATCAGGTGGGCCGTATGCTTGTCTGCCACCTCAGTGGTATGACATCCACAGAATACTAGACTTAGTATTTTGTAATGATTCCGTATCGGTCACGGAAAGTTTAAACCCAATGGTACAGCCTATTGATTTGCATCATAAGCCGTTAATTATCACGACAAAATATATTGAAACGTTCAAACTCTTTGACAAACCTACGACCCGATATGTATTCTCAAACGGCGATTATGTAGCTATAAAGTGTGAGCTTAATTTAGTAAATTGGTCTCAACTTTTACAGACATATAATTTGGAGGATGCTGTGACGAGATTCTATAGTTTATTGTATGAGCTACGTGACAAGCATATACCTGTTAAGTCTTTTAAAAAATCCTCATATCCTCCTTGGTACACCCGCCCATTAATAAATCATAAAAAAATATAAAAAATATAACAATATGGCTGATTATAATTCGTTCTCTGTGCTTCGTAGTAGAGCTGTTGACATGGAGAAAACATGCCATGATAAATATATGGAAAATATCGAAGCTTCTATCGTAAAAAAACCGAAATCATTCTGGACATACGTAAAGAACAAGCAAAGTACTGACACTTTTTCTAAGGTAATGTACTACCGTGATACTACTGTGAATGCAGGAGAAGATATTAGCAACCTATTTGCGAATTATTTTTAGTCCACCTTCTCAGTACCTGAACCGACTGTTGGCGACAGATACACTGCCGGTGAAACAGATAATAATACTGCTATGTCGGTTAGCACAGTTGATATAAATCATTCACGCTTTTTGAAGCTGCTCAAGTCATTGGACAACACCAAATCAGGTGGACCTGATTTGATACCTCCAATATTTATAATCAACTGTGCTGACAGTCTTGCCGAACCTGTGTGTATGCTGTTTAGGCGATCTCTCTTTGAAGGCATAGTTCCGCAAATTTGGAAATCTGCATTCGTAACCCCGGTGTATAAAAAGGGTGAACGAGCTAATGTAGAAAATTATCGACCTATATCAAAAATATGCTTATTTTCGAAAGTACTAGAACGTATTGTTCACACTGATGTGTACACTGCTCTCAGGTCTAGTATTGCTGACGAACAGCATGATTTTGTTAGAAATCGTTCCACAACGTCTAACTTACTACTGTCACTTGAATTCATCACAAATGACATGACTTGGGGACAGACTGACGTAGTTTATACGGACTACAGCAAGTGTTTTGACCGTATTGACCATCGAGTGCTTCTGGACAAGTTAATGCTTGCTGGAATACACGGAGACCTGTACCGATGGTTTTCTTCTTACATAGAAAATAGAACACTGGCTGTGGTTCTTCAGGGCTATGATTCTGGTTGGAGCACTGTTCCATCGTGTTTTCCCCAGGGCTCCATTCTCGGACCTTTATTGTTTACTCTATTCATTGCAGATGTCAAACAGTGCTTCCATCACTCTTACATTTTGCTATATGCCGACGACATGAAAATTTACAAAGTCGTGCGAGGCATTTCTGACGCTCTTGAGCTACAAGATGATTTACGAAGGTTTGAAAGGTATTATAATCGAAAAAAGCTTCAATTAAATGTGTCTAAATGCTTTCAAGTAACATTTTCACGTCGCACATCCCTAATTAATTATAAATACACATTAAACAATGAAGTAATTAGAACAGAGAACAGCATTCGAGATTTGGTGTTTGATCTAGACTGTAAGCTTCTCTTCGATCAACACATTAACAATGTCGTTAAGAAAGCATCAAAGGCTTTGGGATTCATACTGCGAGCCACAGCCTGTTTTAAGTCTTTAAAGCCAGTTAAAATTCTGTATTGTTCTTTTATACGCAGCCATTTGGAATACGCATCGCAGGTTTGGAATCCTCAATATGAGATTTATAAGTCACGTATTGAGGGTGTCCAAAGAAAATGTCTTCGTTGCCTTGAATATAGGGCACAGGTATTTTCGGTAGACTATGAACATCGCTGCAATAGATACCACTTCTTACCATTGGAAGTGAGACGCAATTTTGGTGACATATGCTACCTATTAAATATCGCAAACAGCTTGATTGACTGCCCGCAGCTCTTGACCAATGTGTCGCTGCGAACTAATGTATTGGGCCTTCGTCAGCGACCGATATTAGATGTATCGGTGGTTACTACCAACTATAGGTCAAATGTTTTTTCAATTAGAAGTGTATCTAATTTTAACAAACTTCCGCTGCAACTTGACATAGACCTATTCAACACCAGTGTAGCGACAGTCAGACGACAGTTGGCAGATTCTTACTTTAATGGGAAGGGTACCGACCCATTTATACGAATCCTACGCAACTAAGACCATTTTTATTAGTTTGTTTAGGCCTTTTAGTTTTTGTTACCTGATTATATTGGTATTATTCTAAATATACTTATATATGTATAACTTGTATTTGTTGTGAATCGATATTATTCTATATATCTAAATGTGGAGGCATGTAAATAGCGATTTGGTAATATTGATTGTTAACTAAAACTATTTTGTTTATTAGCCTGTAAGCCTTCTTTAATAATAAATAAATAAATAAATATAAAAAAAAAATATTCAAAAGAAAATAATTACATAAAGAGATAGGCAGAGGCATACTCATCCACATTTCACCAGTTGTATCTTGTCCCAAGTAATAGGCGTCATCGAAACTGTGACCAGTTTTAAGGTTAAAAAAACTAATCGATCAGTTCAAAATGTGTAACAAGTGTAACCAAGTGCCGTCAATCAACAAAATAAACAGATGATGAGCCTATTGTCGTGTTCAAGCGGATCGGTTACCTACAATTGAATTTTACAACTTGAAGTCTTGAATTAACGACTACCATATTACTAGCAGCCGGGAAAAATGTGCATGTCTATCGTAGCACGATAACACTCCTCGAAAATGGAAATGTCACGAACGGTTATCAATCCTAGGCCTGACCATAGATTCTGTACGATGTTTGACGTAGTGATGGTTTACAAAATGCTGAGCAATCGTGGCTACGAATGTTTAACAGAATGACCTTTGTAATCATAATTTTGAATAATAATCAGAGTAGGACAATATTTTTTTTAAAATTTTAATATAAGTGGAAAAAGACAATTCCTTTGCCTAACCAGGGCAATGTTCTAGTCACCTGAACTACCCGAACCGTATTGAATCAAGTTGAAATTCGTCAATTTTAATCGTCATTTTAAGAGTATGACCAGAGCCATCTATCGAGCTAATGAACAACTCGATACCAATGAACAGTATTACAACTATTTGTAAACATTGATGCAATGGACTCCACTCAGTATATTGATAAATTTTAAAAGCTATTATTTTGCAAAAATTTCTCATAAATTTTTAATAAAGTGGATTTTTTTTAATAAAGAAAGTTCGTGTAGTTCAGGTGCCTAGAACATTGCCCTGGTTAGGCAAAAGTCACAGGTTTAATCCCTGTCTCGAATCGAAACGTCTTTTTCCACTTTATTAAAAATGTATGAGAAATTTAGCAAAATAATTGCTTTAAAAATTAATCATTAATTTTTTATCTTTTTTTTATACTACTGAGTAGGCAGACATGCGTATGGCGTACCAGATGGAAGGTGGTCACCGTAACCTTTGGACGTATCTAGCTATCTATATATCTTTTGTCTAGCTATATTTCCGTTTTCAATTCTAAATGGTAGTGGTTTAGGATTTGCATAGTTTCAGATTAAGAAATGTTAATATTGAAAAGAAAATTGTTTTAATTAAATAAACACGGATTTAACACATAAGTACTTATGAGTAACAAATAGTTTTCCGTCATTACTCGATGTTTCATTACAATTGAAACAGAAATTAGAACACATTCTTAAGAGACTCTTTTTTAATTTTATAAAACAGTATTTTCAGAGAAAAATATAAATATGTACTACACTGAATGTTTGTAATTATGTCGTATACAATTAAGGATAAGTCGGAAAGGAACTAATTATTTACAAAAGTTTTTTAGTTTTATTTATTAGTTTTAGTATACTTTCTTGGTCCAGTAGCAATATTGTGTACCTTTGAGAATGCCGTGAGGCGAAACCGGTCAGATTTACAAAGTAAATGTTGTGGAACAGTACAAGTGGTGTTATTTAATATGTGTAGCAAGTTCCACCAAGCGCCATTAATCAACAGTATAAATAATATTTACGAAAGCTCTGAAACTTATTTATTTTATTTTTATGTACTCTGTATTCGTTACTATGATTTTGAACATGCAAAAGCAGAAAACTGCATTTCATCACTCTAAAAGGAAGAAAATAGTACCTACGTTTCCTTGCATTATTCACAATGGCAAATGCAACGGAGACTGAGTGGTGACTTATCTATTCTAGTCTCTA
Organism: Thumatha senex; assembly: GCA_948477245.1. NCBI lineage: Eukaryota > Metazoa > Arthropoda > Insecta > Lepidoptera > Erebidae > Thumatha > Thumatha senex. Next base: position 16,392,885 of record OX419735.1, read on the forward strand.
AGAATGTTTCACAAGCCGGTAAAAGTTACAACAAGCCATGGGAATACAACTGAAAGGATATGGGCGAGGGAGAAAAGGAAACAATAGACATTCACTGACGTAATCCCTTGTGACTTGCTACTGTCAAAACGAGATCAATACCGAACAAGATTACCTATTTTATCGGACCTAGAACAAAAAAAAAATTACCTTTCGCAGATCGCGTAATTGGAGCTTTATTCTTTGCAAATTTTAAGTTTTAATGATATTAAATTAAATAAATATTATTGTAAATTAAAATTATTTAACAGTGAACTTTTTAACAAAAATAAAAATTTTGACACAAAGCCTGTATTCAATTAATATATTTCTACCTACATACATAAATTATGAATATTCATCTAAATAAGAATGCATTTGGCACGTCAAAGTATATCCAATACCAAACATCAAATATTCTCCAGCGTGACTGCTCTCACATTCATTGCCGGGTCAACTGCCAATGCAACGTTCGTGATACAGGGAGGCTAAAATTTCACGCTACTGGCATCGCTATTTCCACACGTACATGCTGAAATGGGCTGATAAATATTTGCAGAAGTAATTACGTGAGCTTTTGGTGCTTTGCCTTTTATTTGTTTGTAGTCTGCCTGTATGATTAGAGTAACGTTATTTTTAAAAACCCTCTATTAATGAATTTGTAAAAACCCTCTATAGACAAATATAACAACATGCTAATAGACTTATCACCTATTATAAGAAACAAAATACTAATGAAGCGCTCGTGGCCCCGCGGTCTCAGTGTTCTGTAAACGATCACTGAGTTACGCAACTTTCACTATGGCTGGTCCTCGGATGGGTGACCACTTTGTGGCATTTACATTTGCGAGTGTTTCCGTGCTTCGGAAGGCACGTTAAGCCGTTGGTCCCGGTTGCCAGTAAAATGGCAGTCGTTAAGCCTGGTTGAAGGTCGTATGGGCGGCTTAAAAAATTTCAACAGTAGGTAGCCACAACTTGCGTCTGTCTATTTCAACACGACAATGGGCTCACCACCTATTACGTGGGACAGGAATCCACACGGTGAAAAGTGGGCATATAATATGCCTCTGCCAGCCCTTCGGGGATAAGGCGTGATGGATATTATTTTATTTATTTTTAAAATACAAACGGTGAAAGTATGCACATAGTATGCCTCTGCTTAGGTTAAACGAGTGAGTGTATAAAATGTATATACGTTTTTAGAAGTTGCTTTCAAGAATATTTAAAATTCTACTAAACGGTGTTTTAAGAACAAAACAATAATATTTGTTTTAATATTTGTAAAGTATTTTCTCTTGCTTCTAACTAACTTCTTTCAAACTATCGCATTAAAAGTTTTCAAAGTGATAGTTCAAAAGAAAAGGCTATCAACCTGTGACCGCGGCCACGGTAGGGTCGTAGACAACAAAAAAGGTACCCATAAAACATGACAGCGTTTTATCCTGTAAATAAACAAGTTCTTTTTCTCTTGCTCTTTACATAAATATGTCCTCTGTGCTGTATTCTTTGGCCCGCAGATGGTATGCCGAAGTCAAACCGACCTGTCTGTCGGGCGCCCCAAGTAACTTATCGTAAAGATATGCCAGCATTACTGGCAGACTTTGGTTACCACTGCGACTTCGGACTTAAACCCGAACCCTTGGGTGAAGTCACGGTGTTTGCGGGGTTCGGGAACATGCAGGCGTAGTAAACAATTCACAAATACAAAATATTACAAAACAATTAACAATCAAAAAAATACAAGATACGTAATATGTTTACTTTATAAAAATATATAATAAATTTACTTTACCTGTAAAATAGTGAGCGCGTTGCCAGTCGTGATGTAGCTCTCGGAGGGAGCACATGGCCGTGTAGCTCTGGTCGCATTAGACAGCAGGGCATGATCACATAGCCTCGGTGATTCCTCCCGACAGAACATTCCGAGCCGAGATTTCTTGTCGCTCATATCCAACTATTCAAAACCAAAATACAATCGTTATAAATATTATATTTTGTTGTTATTGGCAGCTGTGATTGGTTTTTTATTGGTACTTTTGGGATAGAGTTTGGAAGCAACTTTGAAAGACGTTAAGGTGAAGAAGAATATTATATTTTTCATCAATAATTTGTTATATGTAATTTTATGGTGTCTGGTCTAAATGTTAAAGTAACTTTTTGTCTTTAGATATATTACACAGAAGAAAACACTAATGCTTAAAAGGATATTATGTAGATCAACATTAAACTCACAAATTACAGCAGCTGAGTTAGATAAAAAAAAATTAAGCTATGGAATATTTAAATCATAAATTGTAGGTATAAAGTTTCGTAAAATTGGGAATCTGGTTTGTCCAGACAGACAGTTTTGTATCAATCGTGTATGATGAATGCAAAGTGTAGTTAAGGTATTTAAATATTTTAACAAGAATGAAGTAGCTAAGTTAATGGATAAAATCTACTAAAATTATGTATATATAAACTGAAATTTAACTGCCAAGCTCCGAATGAATTATTTATTTAACCCAGCAATACCTATTTACATTCTGTATCTGAGAGCGAACGAACAAACTTTTCTGATTAAAGTGCCAACAAAAAATAAATAACTTGAACTAGAACCGCTTATCCATTCTTAATGCTAACTGAAGAATCTTAGATGAATAAAACGAAACACCGCACTGCAGTTGGAGGAACTCGGTAAAAGTGCTCAGACACATTAAAGAAAATTAATGTTTGGCTGCCGACGTCAAGTAGGGAGGTAGGTAGTTGGCAAAGTGAAATGGTACGGATAAAGGCGGTGCAAATACCACCCAATTCTATATCGTTTTGTACTTGTATCATCGCATTAGTCATGCACACTGTGAAACTTTAACATCATAAATGCGAAACTTAATCCACATTTCATTACGATACATGTTGGCCGTTGTATTTTGCATTTAAATGTATGTACTACAAAATGTTGTACGTACGGTTATACTCGTAGTACAGTGATTCTGCTACAGTAGAATTATATTTTTATTGCGGTAATCGTTTCTGATATGTAAGGTATATGTATTGTATTCTTTTTATACTCGTATTCTTAACACTGTCGCAATCCAAATCCAGTCCAAATTAAGTTAGTATAAAATTTTGCAGAGATAACTTATAAACGTTTTGCTCACTTTTCACCATGCGTATTCCTGTCTCTGTACGGGTGGTGAGCCCATTGCCCGTGTTGAAATAGCTATCTATTTCAAAACGGGTAGTGGCTACCTGCTGTTGAAATCATTTACAGAACACTGAGTCCGTGGGACCACGAGCGCTTCAAAACATTTTTATATATTATATAAACATTTTATATTTTCTTTAAAGTATTATAATAAACATGAGAAACAGTCAAATTCCAAAAGAAATTAGAAACAATTTTGAAAAGCAGTATGCTAATTATATTCTAAAACTCAAGACTGATTAAAAAATCCACTTTTAAATCCAAAAGGAATATTTACGTATCACACAAATAATGGTCCGACTCGGGTTCCGAGACTTCAGCAAAGAACACATACACTTACCATTGCCCCACCGAGAAATAGAATAGAAATATTATTCACTGTATGTTTATTTCTTTCACATGAACATCAATTATAACGAGAACGAAACTATGCTAACTGAATGAAAGACTTTGATTAAAATCTAATTTTAATCAAAGTCTAATTTTAAGCAAAATTATGTAGAATGGAGTAATTACGTCGCGTAGATAGGCATCGAGTATTGTATAGTTTCTTATTTTATTTATTAACTAGCTGACCAGCCCGGCTTCGCCCGTGACTTACTTCGAACCCCGTGGCACCCATTTAATCCCGTTGTTTATTAATTTCACAATAATGAGGTATGAACATTTTCCAAATTCATTGATTACCTACTTCTCCACTCTCCAGAACCTACGTCCGCACGGCCTGGTCGAAGTATGGTTACACGAAATTAATTTATTTGCGCTTTATTTTGAATTTGCGAAGACTTCGTAAGATATTCATTTTATATGCAAGGTGTAAATGGACAAAATAATCTACATGAACTGCTGAAGCCAACTAACGTAGTAAAAAAGATAAGGATTAATAGCATATTTGTGTAAATAGCCTTCAAAATACCGCTTCATAATTGATGGTTTTTTTGTAGACCTGCATAAGATACATAATTGCACCATACATTATTTTGTTATATCTCAAAGGGTTTTCGTTGAAAGCTCCCAGACGGCAAAATTTTTCCGACATCCCAACAAATATCGTCATAATTTTGTCAATATATACAAAAACTTAACAAATTATACATAAAAACCTTCTATAAGAAACACTCTATCTATTTAAAAAAACTGCATCAAAATTCGTTGCGTAGTTTTAAAGATCTAAGCATACATAGGGACAGACAGCGAAAAGCGACTTTGTTTTATAATATGTAGTGATAACGTACACGTGTAATTTTAAGCCCACAATATTATAAAGGATAAAATAAGGGTAATAAATATTTCTGCTATTATTTCTGCTTTGGATAATGTGGTATAATAAATTACAGTAATTTCTTAGTAAGATTATAACGATTATAACCTACAATTATTGCTTTAAATGTAATATTTGTCCTTGCCTCGATTATATATCAAAACCCCCGCAATGCTAATTAGCAAGATAAATATCCTACTCATTACTGTGTAAGGAGAAAGTTGCTACGAAGGCTCAAAATATTACGGAAAATGTTTGCACTCAAAATTGCTTAGTGGCTTTACTAATTACGCATGAGCGATTTGGACTTTTTCATATATAAAAACTTGTCTTCCAATTTTCTACAAATTGAAGAAGGATTTAACATGAGTTCGGACCACTCGCCGATATTATTGATGTTAGATGAAACTCTTACCCAAAAAGAGAGTAAACCATTTTTAATTAATAAATATACAGATTGGGAAAGCTTCAAGTATGAATTGGAAGCAGTTATCAACCTAAAGGTAGCATTAAAAAGCCCGCAACAATTAGAATGTGACGTGTTGAAATTGTAACGGATTTACAACAATGCGCGTGACGTAATACGCCGGAATTAAAACGAAAAATTAAAACTAACTGTTACCCTATAGATATCAGAAATATTTTAACCGAGAAACGGGCATTGAGACGAAAATGGCAAAGAAATAGATTTCCACTAGATAAAACTCGACTCAACAATATCACCAAAAGACTAAGGAGAGAAATTCAAAATTTTAATAATGACAAGGTAAATAGTTACCTAAGTCAACTAACAAGTGACCAGACGACAAATTACTCGTTATGGAAATGTATAAAGAGCTCCAAAAAGCCGACTACGCAGATCACTCCTATTAAAGATAAAAATGGTGGCTGGGCAATAAATAATGAACAAAAAGCAGTTACATTTGCACAGCATCTAGAGCAAATTTTCCGACCAAATGAGGAAACCTCTGAGAATCTACCTGTAATTGAAGCATAGTGTGACGAATTAGAAATAAAATATGTTACTCCAAAAGAGGTATTTAATGAAATAAAACGTTAAAACCACCCTTATTAATGTTTCATTTAGATTAAAACATATACCTGTCATGTGGAAAGTAGCTGAAGTTATTATGATACTAAAACCCGGCAAACCAGCCCATGAAACCGCTGTATATAGATCGATTTCTTTACTACCCATTGTATCAAAACTATTTGAAAAGCTGCTCCTAAAACGATTGAAGCCCATTATAGAAGAACGCAACCTAATCCCAAGCTATCAATTTGGGTTTAGAGAAAATCATTCCACCATAGATCAAGTACATCGTATCACTAATATCATAGAAAAGGCATTAGAACATAAGAAAGTCTGTTCAACAGTTTTTCTAGACGTAGCTCAAGCTTTTGACAAGGTATGGCATGAAGGTCTTATACATAAACTTCAAAATATGCTTCCGAAACAGTTTGCGGATATCCTCAAGTCTTACTTGACCCAAAGAATGTTCAGAATAAGTCAAGACGATGCGTACTCAGACTTAAAGGAAATAAAAGCTGGAGTACTCCAGGGTAGTGTATTAGGTCCGGTCCTGTACCTATTATACACCTGCGATATCCCGAGTTTAGAAAACCACACCAAAGCAACATTTGCGGATGACACAGCCATTATGGCCACAGGGGTCACTCATGCGGATGCAGTAGCAAAGGTTCAAACAGCTGTCAATATCATATATAACTGGACAAAAAAATGGAAAATAAAACTGAACAAAGCCAAATCAGTTCACATAGACTTCACAAAAAAAAGTGCTAATTTTCATGCACTGTATATAAATGGCAAAACCATTCCATACGAGAACTCAGCAAAATATCTAGGGATGACACTAGATGCAAAACTTAGATGGAAGGTCCATGTAAAAAAGAAACGCAGTGAGCTTAATTTTCGCTACAAAAATTTGCAATGGCTGTTAGGCAAACATTCCTCACTGTCAGTGCCCAACAAATTATTATTGTACAAACAAGTCCTAATGCCAGTGTGGACTTACGGTATACAACTTTGGGGCTGTACCAAATCAAGTAACATCCAAGTGATACAAAAATAAAGTACTTAGGGGCATCGTTAAAGCTCCTTGGTACATTAGAAATGACGACCTCCACAGAGACCTTAAAGTGGACCCCGTAGCTAATGTAGTACAAAAGTACGCCGAAGCTCATCAAAAACGACTTCATCATTATGTAAATGTCGAGGCTATTCAACTCCTTGACCATACAGATTTAGTGAGAAGACTAAAAACCTTATTTTTTTTTTTTCTTTTCTTAATGTGACTGTTTTGTTTCCTCGGTTGTATTTATGTATACAAAATGTTTTTATCATTAATCTAGTAATACATCTCTTATTTTTGTAACAGCACTCGACTGGTGGGTGTATAGGATTGCACCTATACTTACTTGCATTATTATTATATGTTTTTACATATACAGTATTTATAAATTGTTATAGTATACATTTATTATACTTATTCATAATTATACTTATTTATACGTCTGTGTTATAGTGATGTCATTTTTAGATTACATAAATGTTAATGCGGATTCTGACACTTCTATAACAACTAATAGCTTGAACAATAGTTTTACAAATGTGCCATCATTCGCAGACATTCTTCAGACACAGTTTTCTGATGTACCTATGAACTTCAATGCTGTACACATCAATGCACAGAGTATTCCCGCCCATTTCTCTGATATGCTGGCCACTTTGGACTCTGACAACTTACACGCCATTCTTGTTTCGGAAACATGGTTAAAACCAGGACTCCATTCAACCAATTCTTATACACTTCCAGGTTTCCGGCTAATTAGAAATGACCGCTCGCCTGTTCCCGGCATTTGTGTTCGTGGTGGTGGTGTTGCTATCTATATCCGCACGTTTATTCCTTGTAAAGATATTGAGGTATCAGCACAGCCACCACCATCAAACTCGGGTGAGCACATTTTCATAGAGATAGAACTCTGCCATACAAAGGTCCTTCTCGGTGTGTTTTACTGTCATTCGTCCAGGGTTGATTATTTCTCTTCCTTTGAGCATACTCTTGAGAAGCTAGTCCCATCCTTTAGGCACACCACTATAATGAGAGATTTTAATACATGCCTTATTAAGAAAGATTCACGGTCTGCCTCACTGTGTAATATTCTAGATTCTAATAATTTAACTATTCTTCCTTTAAATACTACTCATCATTTTCCTGACTGTACACCTTCTCTCCTAGATCTTATTATTGTTTCATCTTCTGAGCACGTAGCTAAACACGGCCAGTGTGCTGCTGATATCTTTTCATACCACGATCTTATCTTTCTTTCATATAAAATTCGCCCTTCTAAGGCAAAGCGTAGGATGCTGATGCAGCGAAACTTTGGTGGCATGGACGTCGATCGGCTTTGCGAGGATGCAAGTATGATCGACTGGACGTCGTTCTATAATACAGTCTCTCTGGATGATAAAGTATCAATTTTGACAAGGAACTTGATCAGTCTATATGACAAACATGCACCAGTGCGTGCAGTTAAGGTGAAATATGCACCGTCACCGTGGCTCACAAAAGAAATTAAAGAACTGATAGCTAAAAAAGGCAGGGCCAAAACTAAATACAAATACCGGCCAAATGAATACAACCGCGAGAAGTATGTATCAATTCGTAACCACTGTAATAAGGTGTGTAGGATTGCACAACGCCAACATATTCATTCATCTGTTGATAACGGAGATCCAGCTAAAATCTGGAAAAATTCTTAGAACTCTGGGAGTTGGTAAGGAAAAACAAGAAGTGGATCCAAATAATATTGATCTCAACGCACTAAATAGGCATTTCTCCTCTACTTCTCGTTTTGACGGTTCTATCAAAACTAACACATTACAACGTCTTTCGCAACTTCCAACTCCCGTATATCCACTTTTTGTTTTTAGTCAAGTCACTGATTGTGATGTTAAGAGAAGTATAGTGTCCATATCGTCTAATGCCGTCGGAAACGATTGCATTAGCCGAAATATGATCCTTCCTATTCTTGATATAATACTGCCAGTAATCTGTGATGTTTTAAATCATTCCATTAAAACTGGTTTGTTTCCATCAAAGTGGAAAGAAGCTCAGTTGATACCATTACCTAAAAAGTCAAACCCTTCATCCTTTACTCATTACCATCCTATTTCTATCCTACCATTTCTGTCTAAAGCCCTAGAACGCCTCGTTCACACCCAACTTAATTCTTTCCTATGTAAAAATCATCTTCTAAACTCCTTCCAATCCGGTTTCCGTCCAGGGCACAGTACTGTTACAGCACTAGTTAATGTTACGGATGATATCAGAATGGGTATGGAGAATGGAAATCTTACACTCCTTGCACTGCTAGACTTTAGTAATGCCTTTAATACTGTAGATTTCCAAATCTTACTTGGTTTCATAGTTACCTGTCTGGTCGCCGTAATGCAACGTATTTGAATTGATGATGTTGTCTCTTCTTGGTGTGAAACTTCTGTAGGCGTACCGCAGGATGGCGTTTTGTCTTCTCTTTTATTTGCAATATTTATAAATTCCATAACTCAACAATTGGTCTCTTCCTACCATCTTTATGCAGATGATTTGCAAATATATACTCAAGCACCACTCGATGACATGCATGAAGCGTTCTCAGTCATAAACTGCGACTTAGAACGAATATGTGAGTGGAGTTGTAACTATGGCTTGCAGGTAAATCCCACTAAAAATCAAGTGATCCTGTTAGGCAGTCCCTGGATGATTTCTCGTGTACAATGGGCTCAGCTTCCGCAAGTAAATTTTGGTGGGATGCCATTGCCGGTAAGTGATAGTGTTAAGGATTTGGGTATACATATCGATGTAAATTTATCCTGGGGACCTCAATTGCGGGATGTCAGTCGAAAATTGTATGCCTCAGCGAGTTCCTTACGGAGACTACGTAACTTTCTTCCAACCAGTACAAAGATTTCGCTTGAACAGTCTCTCTTACTCCCAATATTGGACTACGCAGATGCCAGCTATCTTGATCTTACAGAGGAGCAACTCGATAAACTTCAGCGCCTTCAAAATTTTTGCATAAGATTTATTTATGGTTTACGTAAATATGATCATGTCTTGGAATATCGCAACAAGCTCAAGTGGCTCCCAATTCGCCTTCGTCGGAATACTCATATACTATCCTTACTTTATAATATTTTATTTAACCCTCTAGCTCCTTCTTACCTCAAAGATCGTTTTGAGTTACTAAGTGATACACATTCGAGGTTCTTAAGGTCGTCAGAGAATTTGAGACTGCACATGCCGGTGCATTCTACAAAATTTTATGACAAATCCTTCACAGTGCAAGCCGCGCGTTTGTGGAATGCTCTACCGGTATTTATTAGGCGAGCTCAATCTTTGGCATCTTTTAAAGCACAGATAAAGCAATATTATTTATCAATGTAAACTAATTTATAGGCCCATATGTATGTATTTGTGTATGTGTTAATATTTATGTATGTATGCATGTGTATGTATGTATATTTATAAGGAGTATATATGTAGTATATAGTTGAGTATATATTTTAGTTGCACAGAAATACGTCACCATTGAAACTTCCCGCACTCGATATGAATACAATCCTATCCATCTAAAGGTTGCCTGGAAGAGATTGCTGTTTGCGATAAGGCCGCCCATTGTACTACATTTATGAATGTAAAAATCTGTAATTTGTTTTATTTATGGTGTACAATAAAGAGTATTATTATTATTAAAAAGGACAAAACCCTTTGAATTAGTATAGTGAAGTGTCAGTGTAACATAGTGTAATAACCCAACTAACATTAGGCGCTACTATAAGAGTTAGAACAGATATATAAAAGAGCTAAAGAGATCCTAAGGTCATCAATAAGATCACATAGGAGTTATAGCAAGCTATAACTCTACTATACCCCCGGATTGGGCACAAATTCTTATGATCTTAGGTTCCACTATGGCAATATAGTGGAGTTATAGAATTAATTTAAGAGGTATAGAAGAGCAATTGTGGGGGAACAGTAGCGCTAACTGAGACCTAAAGCGCTGTAAGAGTAGTATTTTGGTGTCCATTAACTCCTTAGGCAGTATGGTAGAGCTACGGGCAGCTTACTGACTCTTTGAGCATTATAAAGAGAGTATTTAAAGAATATAAATTCCGGGAGGGGTATAGTAGATCTATGATGTAACTTGCTTACGGTTTTAGCGGTTAGAGGGTGGTAATAGGGTAAATTGTAACGCCTGGAGTTGCAGTAAGGATATATTTTTCCTTAGTTTTTTCTTATTATTTGTTAAATGAATTAAGAAAGATATTCCCTTTTCAAAGGGATCAAATAAACATAGTGTAATGCGTTGTGTTTACGAAAATAAATGGCGGAGTGGAGTGCAAAACTTTTAACTGATTTTTAGTGCAAAATTAAGTGGAATTTTCATTGCGAAGGTAAGTAAACTGTGAATATGTGTATATATTATTAGCAAATAATTGAAGCGTCCACTCTTTGCGGTGTATTTATTTAAAAAATATTTTGCTTAACATGGAGCAAAACATTATTTTTAGTAAATTAGTAACAAAACTTTGCCTATTGAATTAAAGAGTCGTGACCCTGTTATTAGAATGCAATAAAAATAAATACCTTCATTGTATTATGTTACCTTTTAGTCCGTTTCACTGTTTTTTATTAACTTCATAATCTAAAAATGGTGGACCCATGAATTTGGAGATCCGTAGTAATTTTTTAAAACCACTACCTAGCCTACGCACGACTTTTACACGTAGGTATCTCCTAGTTACACGAGTGCTAAATTGTTTTTATTGTTTGATTTGCCAAAATTGAAAAGATTTGGAATTAAATACCTACATATTTCTGTCTACAAAATTACATACTGTAACATACTGCCAGTTAAAGCCTTTGAATATTTGTAGCAATGGAATGTTATTTTTTTAATGGCAGTTTGACTTTATTTCCAGCATAAACTTCTTACGTTCATAAACGACTCGTCAATTGTCTAAACTTTGCATGTGATACTAATTAGCTTTTTTGTACCTACACAGCGAGAGCAAGTCCGGGCGCAAATAAAATAAGTATCAACCATTCAGTCTCTGCCCTGCACTAAGTTCGACGTGACATTTGTTGTTTTTGACGCTGTGGTCGGACACCGCGTAAAAACTATGTACCTACTGCTATACCTTACTCGTACCTTTGTTCACGTAAGTAGCTTTGATTACGCTGTTTTAAAAGTGTCACTCTTTAATTAGCACTAAATAATATAAAATAAAATAAATCAATATCCATCACGCCTTATCCCCGAAGGGGTGGCAGAGGCATATTATTTGCCCACTTTTTACCGTGTGGATTCCTGTCCCACGTAATAGGTGGTAAGCCCATTGCCGTGTTGAAATAGACAGACGCAGGTTGTGGCTACCTGCTGTTGAAATTTTGTCAAGCCTTCAACCAGGCTTAACGACTGCCATTTTACTGGCAACCGGGACCAACGGCTTAACCTGCCTTCCGAAGCACGGAAACGCTCGCAAATGTAAATGCCACAAAGTGGTCACCTATCCGAGGACCAGCCATAGTGAAAGTAGCGTAACTCAGTGATCGTTACAGAACAATGAGACCGCGGAGCCACGAGCGCTTAATAATACACTAAATAATATCGTAAATAAATTGTAAATGCTAAAATAAATAGGAGTACAAGACGACATAAACGCTACTATATTTTATTTGATTCTGTTCCAGTTATATTTCAATTTCAGAATGCCGTTCAAAATAATAAGAACATTAGAGAAAGGACAATACAGCCACTGCATTGCACGCGGATATTAATCGATCGTGATGTAATAATTTTGTTTGTAAATTGATTATGGAGCGTACAAATGATCTAACTTATAATAACACATAATGCTCGCACTGACCTAGTGTTTTATTTATGCCAATATTCACTATCGCCACCTAGTATTTGTGTTAAAATATTTTTTTGATGTTTGTAAAATATTTCGAGGATCTTTTGTTAGAATCCAAATCTCATCATCATCAGATCATTTAAGATCAACATCAAATCTTTCATAGCAGTTTGTTTAATATTCTTAATAGCTCATGTCCTCAAATTTTCACTAAAATGAAAGATTCTTAATATAGTCACTGGTATTATTCACATCATCACTACTTAATGAGTAATAACTGTCTCCTTCAGAAATATCAAGACTTGCAGTTGCGATTTCATTCCTTTACATACGGAACCATCATCTTAGAAAATTTTGAAAGGAGCTCTGTTGCGGCGCCATTTTATGCTTTCATGACCGCTTACATGACCAATTAGGGGTACTAAGGTGGTAACGAACTCAATAATTCAACCTTAAATAATATAGAAGCTATACTTGACACTATACGTTCTATTTATAGGGAGAAATATCCCTACTATTCAGCCCTAAACTATACAAGGGACCTTTGTATCTCTTTAAGAGTTAAGTGTTTGTAAAGATTTATAAAACACCATTGTAGAGCTAGTAGCGTTGATTGCTCCTATTGTGCAACTATCAGTGCCCTAAAAGAGTTTATGGTAGCTCGCTTAGAACTTTAGAAGTCAATAATAAATGTTAATTTCTAATATAGATCTTATAGTAGTAACATTCACTCAAAGCTATAACACAGAAGCTTTGGTCTGTATTGTAGGGAAAATAATCGCTGCACTACGCGTTTAACCTTCACAAATTGCTCTTATAAACTTGCTTTGTCACTGTAAGCGTAATATTTTATCACTAACTCTTTTTTACCGTCGCAAGCTATAATTGCAGCTACTACTCTACCTTCATAACACTTAAGGTTATATGGTAAGCTCTATTTGCAGCCAAATTGATTGTTGGGAAGTTTAACTTTTAAAGAACACATGAACAAAGTGACTTCCCTTTAATAGAGACATTAAGAAACGTGTTATTGGACTCATTCTTATAATTTTACTCTATATTAGCAGTTTAGGTTAAAGTGTAATTACTTATTAGTCTATCGGCTAGATTGTAATTTATATGATGCGCTAATACAGCACATAATTAAACAAAAAAAAAACTAAACAAAACTGCAAATAAAAGAGCTTCGGTGAACGTATGGAGTAATGTGGATGGACAGCGTGGGGAACTCCCGCATCCGCGGCAGCGTTCATGTCCGTGACTTTGCAGATAAGGTCGTCAAGAATGACTCCTTTATTGATTTAGTCATTTCTAAAGGTAATGGGGTACAAATATCTGGCCGTATAGTCCTCGCCAGCTTTCAATAAGAGGGAATGATCCACGAAAGGGTTGACGTCGTAATGTATTATATTTTGGACTCAATACGCGGAATGCTGTAGTTAATGGATAGTGGAGGAGAAAGACTAGTAAAGATAATCTCCTTCGCTAGAGGCTTGTGGGCATATGCTTCAATGAAAGCAACTATGAAAAATACTAAGCAAAAGTGCAATTTACGGCAAATTTTCTCAGTAATTTTCGATCCCATTGTAACAAGGGGACTCGCCGTTAATCCGCCACTTTATTGTGCCTTGTTCGACACCCAACAGGGAGAGCAGATGTAACTCTAATCACTCTGGTAGCGGCTCAAAATAAATACAAAAGTCGATGTTTGTGTGACATTTCAAAAAAAAATTATAAAAAAAAACTAAGGTAAATTAATTTATTAAAAAATTATAATTATACTTTAAAAGATTGATTGAGACTTTTATTTTAAAATAAGTATATTATTTGATCGATTTGGGTGAAAAATTAATAGTTATAATCTTTTTACGTAAAGTAGGATGATACGTAAATATATTAAAAACAAAATGTCTGTTTAATACACTTTTCAGAGTACAGGATAAGTAGCCAAGAATATTACAGAATAAATTGCAATACTTAGGGTAAGTCATGCGGATTGTATGTATCAATCATGTTCTTTGTATTTATATTTTCCTGGACGAAGCTAATCTCGAAGTAGTCTGCGATTGTGAAAGATTTCTTCGTATTTTATTATCCTATAATATTACAATTGATAAGCTTACAATAGCGACCCGTTGCCATTGTATTTTTTTATTAAAAGGTTAAAATAAAGTTAATATATGTATTTAATAAATTAATAATTCATGATAATTACGATATAAAATGATAATTAAAAATATATCGACAACAACCAAATCATCAATTGAAATATTAAGCAATATAGTGGCTATCTCTTCTTAATGTTTTCTCAATTGCTAATTTGGATTTGGAACCAGGAGGCTACTTATATTTGAATGTTAGGAGCAGCTTTCGTTTAACTTTTGACTTTGACTGATTTTCCAACACCATAACGGTGACTGCACTGTTGCCTCGTCCATAAGCCAGCAGGAGCATTACTAACAGGTGATTCAGTAAATGGTATGCAGTCTTTTTTTATTTTTCTATTAGGTACGTTATAATTGTAATAAAAACAATGATTCTATATTTTTTGTTATACTACACCTCATACAATATACATATCTGTTGTAGGCCTATATTGGCATATAAAAGTACTGCAAAGTAACAAGTCAATCAATATGTTTTTTATGCCACCCTAAGGTGGCAGACAAACATACGGTGCCTGATCGAAAGTGGTTACTGTATCCTATGGAAGTTCCATCGCTGTATACTATATGAAAACCTTTTAAGAGTAAGACCCATTTTGTACCTTACACTGATAATTTAATTTATAATGATAAAAAGATTCGAAAAAGCCTTCGATTTTTTAAACTATAATACTTGTAAAACATTTTGTTCATAAACAAATAATTATAAAAAAATTCATTAGATAAACTTACCTTCCTATCCAGATCAGCATCTGGTGCAGCACCATCCCATATAGTTAACTGTGATGAACAATCCTTTTGTTGATCGAAACCGGCTGGTTCAGTGCCTGTTGAATGGTATTTCACAAAGGAAACCCATACTATTTCATTAGCTCGACCCTAAAAAAAATGTACAGTATAAAACTAGCACATTATTTGCATTTAGTTTATAGGCTTTTGAGATCTGGGTGCAATTGTGAGCTAGAAGTACCCGTTTCTTTGACAAGTGATCTCGTTTAAGATTAATATGATCAGTTGGGTGGGTACCAGCGTTCTCAGTTCTCACTTAAATTTGATGTGAAAACAATCTCTGTTATTGTATTTTTATTTACACAAATAAGTATAATACTTTAAAATATTATATAATTAATACATAAGAGTGCAGTTGCTGGCCATCAGTGTATTATAATAATGTATTGACATGACTTGAAAAATCAATAGCAAAATTTACATTATAAGAGGCTTTGATAAACAATAACGTGTGAGTAATAAAACGTTTCCTTGTTATATTCAAAACAAGCAAATAAATGTTATGTATGCAAATGAATCCACACAAACCTGAAAGTAGTAGACGCACGATGTATTTGGAGGTAGGGAATGTCTCGGATTCCTCAATACTCCACTTGTTTTGTCCGAGGACCGTAATACAAAACGACATCGTCCATCGGAGCGCACGTAGGAATGTGAATCTTTGTCCACATAAAGCACCTGAACCACATATCATATATCTAAATATATATCAACTAGATCTTTTGTATAGAATATTATGGCTCTGCCATCTCTTCGGGGATAAAGGCGTAACTGTTAAACTGATAAACTTTTGTAAAAAATTCAATACTATTAATTCTCAAGTGTGTATAAAATACTAAATATTAATTGTAAACAATCATCTATTTCAAATTAAAATAACATTTCAAATTCTTAATTTCAAAGAACACAGACGTATAACGTTTACAATCTGAAAATCTCACCTGTACTTCAAGCTCAAATCCAGGCAGGTAACTCAACGGGACCGGGTGGAAAGGATTATCGTACGGTGACGTATGAAACTCCAGTAACATATTGGGACCTCGGCTGACAATATCCGGCACGGCATCTCCTCCACAAAGGCGTACCAATACAGGTGAATCGCGAGTCGGGCCATCCCATACTGTTAGGTAATCTTGAACAACATTGCACTGATCCCAAATCCTATTGAAATTTTCATAGATTAATGGTTAGTTACTTCAAAAATTATTAAAGGCACCTTGTTAAGTACTTACTTTAGAACACGTTGACTTCTATCGTACTTTACTATTTGGTCTTTGATATGTATTTTGTGACTGTTTGTCTGTCTTACTGCTAATAAAACATGTTTATCAGCTGGTATCTGTAACGAAATGATTCTTTGAATTTTCATTGCAATATTCTCAACATTCATAATCCTTACACATTTCATTCAGCATTTATTATGTATGGTTTTGGTCTAACCACTGCGGAGTTTGGTGTGAACTTTAAATTTAAATATTGATACAAACACCCAAATTTTATGTTCACATGATTCAACAGTGCTTTACGCTTTAATGTCAAAACAATGAACCTTTTTTTAAAGAAGTACAAAATCGTTGTTAGTTATAATACGTAATAATGGCCCTTAAAAGTAGTAGGTACTAAGTAAAGATTTACGTATGTTAATGTCAAAAAAAAACAAAAAATAGTGCGGTCTGGAGACTCAAATAACAAATACGTTTTCACCTTTACGCCATTCTTTACAATGAATACGATAATAAGAGACAGAGAGAGAGAGACACTTGCTGGTGTGCTCATTTGCTTGTAAGTAGTAGTACACACACATCATATGGTATTTCGTTTCGTTCTACTGAATCGCACTACATACAGAACGTTGTTCAAAAGCTAACTTTTCAATCTGAGTTGTATTTGTTTTTGATAATGTGTATTTAATAATTTGTAAGTAGTTTATAAACTGTAAGTATGCAAGACGATTTTGGGTAATTCTAAATAGATGAAGTACAGTAAAATCCAAAAATAAATATAATTGCAACATTTTTGTATATATTATCTTTTAATTCTTCTTTTTTTTTTCTTTTTTGTATATATTATCCTTTAAATTAACAAGTAGTCAATTGCTGTCATTTTGATCTAATCTTTATCTCAATAAGATACAGAATGATTTTTATTTATGAACTAGCTGACCGTGGATGAAGCGCTCGTTGCCCCGCGGAAGTAGTGTTCTGTAAACGATCACTGCGTTAAGAAACTTTCACTATGGCTGGTCCTCGGATGGGTGACCACTTTGTGGCATTTATATTTGCGAGCGTTTCCGTGCTTCGGAAGGCACGTTAAGCCGTTGGTCCCGGTTGCCAGTAAAATGATAGTCGTTAAGCCTGGTTGAAGGCCTTATGGGCGGCTTAAAAATTTCAACAGCAGGTAGCCACAACCTGCGTCTGTCTATTTCAACACGGCAATGGGCTCACCACCTATTACGTGGGACAGGAATCCACACGGTGAAAAGTGGGCATATAATATGCCTCTGCCACCCCTTCGGGGATAAGGCGTGATGGATATTTATTTTATTTATTTAACTAGCTGACCCGCGCGGCTTCGCCCGTGACATACTTCCAATCCCGTGGCACCCATGTAATCCCGTCGCTTATTTCCAAAAATGTATGATAGTTTCCCCGATTTGTAGACATTTATGATTACTGCTCCGCTCTCCTGTGTAGTGGCGTGATGATATATAGCTAAGAACCTTCCTCGATAAATGGGCACTCGTGATGTCGTGATCAAGGGAAATAGGGATTCATTTTTGTATATATAGACAAGATGGTCGCCTCTATATTATTGAAACTGACTGTACCAATTTCAAGCAAATAAATTATTCTGATTCTACTATATATACAGAGCGCAAAGGTATTATTAAGTATACAGGACGGTTCTCTATTGTGTTACCTAACTTTACTATCCATATTTTTTTATATCTGAGCGTAATTTGTCATCCAGTTTGTTTGTGATGTCAAAGAGAAATCGTGATGAGAACAAAAAAATATAACATAGATAAAAAAGTAAGGTAACACGATGGAAAACCATCCTGCGTACTGAAGTTTTTTGCGCTCTGTAAATAATTCTTATCATGGCTTACCTTGGTATGTTCGATGCGGTATGTACAGGTTGCGTTGCGGGGATAGACGCCAGGAAAGTTTGGCGACTGTATGCGGCATGCTCGAAGGTCGCAATCGCTCAGTATTCTGTCGCAATACGTTCCTTCTACCCTTTCACCCCGCCACGCACCTATTGTCGCGTTCCCGTAACGTAATCTTGCTTCACTGTGGCGAAGGAACTTGTAAGCTAATTTAAAGTCGAAATTATAACCCACGCCCTGTAAAAGTTGTTAATGGTTAGATTTGTATCTGAATAATATCCTTTTCTAATCTTAAGTATAGGTATTCATAGAACAATCAACAGTTTTATAAGTCTCTAAAATAGACAAGAAATTATTTTTAAAATATTATAGTAAACTAGTTTACACCCGCGGCTCCTGCACGCGTGATAAAGTTTTTCCGTTCCCGTTTCCCACAATAACTTGTTCCCGGAATAAAGCCTATGTGTTATTCTGATGTGTAAGCTACATTATTGTAAAGTTTCGTCAAAATCATACAGTAATTTTTGCGTGAAAGAGTACCTAAGTTCCATTCTAACAAAATTTCGCGTTTATAATACTAGGATAAAAATGTACGGGTGTATGAGGCCCTGCCAAGACCTTCAGACCCAAACGACCTCGCCTGCTAGCGGTGCCCCTGCTGATTAACAGACGAGGCAACGTCACAGTCAAAGTTATGGGGTTTAGAGGTTAGACGGCGTCAACAATGCCAAAAACTAGAACCCCAACAACAGCTGCTCCTCCTAGCAGCCAAATAAAATTCAACCTCAAGCTCCACATCCAGGTAATTTTTTTTTGCAACTAAGAAAAAACTCATGAAGATGAGACGTAGAAGAGTGTATAATAAAATAGAGAAATAAAATACACCAATAAGCCATACTTTACTTTTCATTTAATAGTAAAGTAAAAGATCCTGGAATTAATAATATCCACGTGGGCCGCGTCGTGGCCGTGGGTGTGTTTGAAATTAAATATTAAAGAATTGGGTACTCAATTACTTCGCTTTTACTCGGCTTTCTAGTTACATTTAGCCGAAATCCATATACTTTGAAGTGGTACAGCCGCTGTATTTTACATAATGGGGGTAGCAATTTCAGAAAACAAAGTCCAATTTAATGTTAATAGCACGAGACACGAGTGTCTTAAAATTTTAGATAAAACGTTACTGTAATAAAATCACAAATATAATTAGATCTTTAGTCTAAAAAAGAAGATTAATAAATTAGAATTTAAATAAGGAATCCTCTTGAAACGACATTTATTATTGAGAGAAAAATTGGATCGCATTAACAAAATATTAGGAGCCGAACGAAATTCCCATTATTAAATTAAGGAATTAAGGCGGAATAACATTATCGTAATCGGAAGGTATCTTTATTCTGCGGTACCGAGGGTGTCCGTAATCGTCGCCTAATTAATTGATCGAAACTTCAACCCTTGGTGCACATAATACGGATGCTGGCAGGAGATAAAGGCTAGGCAACGAACCGTTAAAAGCGGGGTGATGTGAAATATTAGTCGAGTCACAGGCGAAAACATGTAGTTAGTTACATCACGTCACTAAAACACAAAGGGATATTTAGTAAGTGAGTCTTAATGAAGATAAATACTGTTGCTCATTTATACGGATTAACCTCGCTGAGAGCAAAAAGTCTAATTAAACGTGAGCGTATTGCTGTGTTAACAAAGTGTATGTGAAATCATATTTTATATTGTTTTTTTTTTATATAGAGGTCGTCAAAATGCCTCCGTCTGTTTAATGAAAAGTTCTGGCAATCCACAGACAGTAAAACTATTGACCATACGTTGACAGCCATTTCTTTGATCTTGTGGAAATCCCTAAGATTGTCATACAGTCCCAATCTATCCTCCTATCGCCGGGTGCCATGGGTAACAATAAAGGTTAGTTGATAGACCTAAGATATGAATGTTGATTAATTAAAACACATTTTTCCTAGACACATAATAGTGTAGTATGAGCATTATAATAAAGTATAAGTGGAGATAAATGTAACAAGTTGGGCATAGGTAACAATAATATCAATGTAAATATAATTTGTTACTCCATAGTTCATATATTATACAGCCTAAAATCTTTGCGTACGCATTTATGTATTAGTGAAAAGATATCGCAACTGGCAACTGAGTCCATAAACAAACACAATCGTCCTCGTCACATGTAATCTCTAGCTTACACTTGAATGCACCTATCTTAGCAAAATATTATTCTGTTTACAAATGTCCCTTTTCACATAACACAATATTGTTTCTTTGCAACCAACAATGCCGAAACAGAAAATAAATCATAGCGACTTACAATAATCACGAAAAATAAGTCCCAGATTTTAAATCTAGGTAGGGTTTTGAAGCAACTCACAAGATTTTAATTTGAAGAAGATAAAAGAAAACAACTTTACAGATCATTGTTAAAACTGACGAAAATTAGAACTGAATTTTAAACTAGCTAAACAACACATGCTTTAAAACTTAATAAGTTTTAGAAGAATATATTCACCTGTTGACTAAGTTTATCTAATCTTAAAGTCATATTTATTGAATCTGATTCACTGAAGTACACAGTGTATCCCCAAGCAGAGCCACACCATTGCCCTGTAGGAGGCGATGGACTTCGCTCTACTATGGTCATGTGGCCGTCTGGACATCCGTCTGAAGTGAACGATACGAATTTGCCGACGGTGAATGTGTCGAATGTTAACTGCAACAAAGTAAAAATGCCATAAATACTATTGCACCTTATCTATACTTACTTGAAACAGATTTTTTGTATCCATTTTTAAGAAAATATCTAGTAAAGATCAATGTAACATTTGACATAGTTAAAGTCTAATGGGGCAAAATAAACTTCAATCAAATTTAAAAAATTCTAACATAAAATAAGTAAATTTCGCTACCACGACACGGCAACCACTAGTAATTATAATTATATAATGTTGCTCCCTATTCTGCCTTACCAGCAAACAAATAGCACTACACACAGCACTACTGGGTACAACACTTTCCCAACACTTTTTTGTCACCTAAATCTAGTGTAATTTATCATATAGTCAGACTGCCATATCATGGCACTGATAAATGGTAAAATCATCATGGGTCGATGGATAAAGAAAAAATAATGTGTAAACGTTTAGCCCTCAGAACTTATGAAAAACAATAACAAAATTTGTTATTTAATGATTGCGTCGAAACAGCATGTACTTCAATTATACGAAAACAAATATTTTCCCATTATACACTACATTGTAAAAATGAGAGAATAATATAGATATTCCTTCAATATTGAGTTATTTTCCAGATTATTACTAAAAAACACATGTTTCAACTCTCATATATAGGTATAGCCCTGGAAAGGTTTGCCCTACAGACTTCTACCTGTAATTATGTTTAATGCCTTGATCACCACCTGTATCAAAGTTTCTTGAGATCATCTCAAGAGTCCTTTCTCGGCCTGCCTTGTCGGAGTTGACATTTATGTGTCTTGGTTATACAATATATATAAACATTAATTTTATATATATTGTAATTCTAAAAATAATTATAGTAAACTTTTGCAGTTTTTCATTTTTATGCGGTATTCCTGATGGGGTATTTAGCATTGATCTTGTCAGAGTTCGTGATCCATGCATACTTCTTTCTCTTCCTGCGGATTTGTTAATCGTTTCATACCTGTACATCTGGGTATTCGGCGTAGTGTTTGTTTTGACTAAAAAAGCCTTGTCGTATTGCATACAAAAGTTCATCAGATAATAAATATTGGTAAAAAGTAGAGTGGATATTATACCTAAAGTTAGCTAATACAGTCCTTGATTCAATTTTAATAATAAACCAAAAATACAAAACTGTCTGCTTTAGTCAAGCATGAATATAAATAACCTAATTAAAAACCATGCTACCGTCACTATCCTCGAAGATAAAGCCTACTTCAGATTACAATCACATCCATCTGACAAGGGTTCACTACTTGTGGTACAGATCACGTAGCGGCTAAATACCTGTATAATGTCTCCGTAGTTTCCTCCCATAGCTGTGAAGTTGAGATGACAGAGGAAAGGGAGGTGGTCCTCACGAGGGCGCCTCACTTCTAATTCGTATGTACGGCCGACGTCGCCCATGTAAGTCCTGTTGCATGCTAAAAAGGAAAAAGAAAGTGGTTAGTTGCGTGAACAAAATAAGAACTTTTTTGTGTATTAAATTTAAAAATGACAGGAGATGAATCGACGTATATGGTAAAAAAATCCATCGACATAAAAACCACTCCTAAAATTTTACTTGATAATTAATTTATGTTGTAAAATAATTTATACTGTTAATTGATGGCACTTGGTGGAACTTGTACACAATATGACCATTTAGTGGACCATATAGGCGAAACCGATTAGGTTTATAAAGTAAATTTTGTGGAACAGTACAAGTGGCTTTATTTAAAATATGGTGTATAAAATGAAAACCAAATAAAGTCAGAAAAGCAAGAGCTCGATAATAAAAAATTACTAATACAGTATTTGACCCGATTTATAACCATGTAGAAACTTGCCAGTTTAAAGCATTACAAGCACGTAATACAATGGAAAACAAAACGTACCGTAAATTTATGCAAGTCATTTTAAAACAGACCGGTCCGTACCTGTACTATTGTTAATCCTTTCAACACAAAAATAGGGAAATGAGAAGGAAAAAGATCGTGAATAAGCGACGCTCACAATGGACTGTACCCATATTTTTACGATATTTTTAGAAAAAAATGCCTTTTGTCTGTTATGACAGCGTATTACATAGCATAAGACAAACATTGTGTTCCCCTAAACAACATTGTTTTCATTAACGCGTGCTTTGTTTTCGGGAAATATCAAAACAAGCTCACCGCTTAATTAAGTAAAATGATACTATACAACCTTATTTAGTTACATCTCTTTCAAACTAAGTCACCGCATTTGATGGTTCAAGGTGAAAAAGAAAGGCAAGACGTCAGAACTTTTTTGACAGTCGTTGAGCTTTTAGTTCCGCTTCTGACTCACTGATTAACATTATTTAGACAATTAAACTACATTTTTAAGAAAGCGCTCCTGGTCCCGCTAACTCAGTGTTCTGTAAATGATTACTGCGTTAAGCAACTTTCGCTATAGCTAGTCCTTGAATAGGTGACTACTTTGTGGTATTTACATTTGCGACCGTTTCCGTGCTTCGGAACGCATGTTAAGCCGTTGGTACCGGTTGCCAGTAAAATGACAGTTGTGAAGGCCATGTGGGCTTGATACTTTCAACAGCAGGTCGCCATCTCCTGCGCTTGTCTATTTCAACACGGCAATGGGCTCACCATTTTTTACACGGGACAAAAATGCATACGGTGAAATTTGACCGAATAGTATGCCTCTGCCTTGGGAATAAAGGCGTGACAATATGTGTGTATGAAAAACTACATTAACAAAATTTTAAATAAGGTCTGAAAATGTTTTCTAGAGAAAAATTAAATGAAAAATGAGAATATTTTTATTTATGTAGGTCACAAATTAACACTTATAAACGTCAAGGTTATTGCTTCTACATTTATATTTACTGCCAGATTTGCAAAGCAATAGGTAGAGTCTGAGGAATAACCTGGCAATAAAACTCATGGCCACTCTTTTAATCGCCAGCAAGTACATTAGTGTTCGTTTGCATAGTTAAAACGAAAATTATTTAATTTTTTTAAACAGTATTGTCTATTACATTATATTATTTACGTTTCTTTATTATTATTTTATCTATTTATATATTTATATGTGTTGACTTAGTCCGACTTAATCCCATGCATTTTTATCATCTATATAATTTGACATTTTAAAATCAGCCTTTTTACACAATTTGGCCTTGACGGCTGTCTTAAACATATATATTGACAATATTCTGATTTTGTTGGAAAGATTGTCAATGAATCGTATACATTGCCCCATGATAGAATTGCTGATTATTTCAAGACGAGTAGTATGTAATAATATACAAGATTATCTTTATGTCTAGTGTTAATATTATGTATATCACTTTTTGTTAAGAAATGTGTCTATGTTTTTGTGCACATAAAGTAAATTCTCATATATAAAGTCATTTGTAAAACACCAGCAACCTGCTAGGAGTGGATAGCCAAGGTTAACCAAACCAACAACGTTTGTACTATCACATTGGTCAATTTGTTATAAAACGGGTAGTATAATACATTAAACCTTCAAGCTGCGTCATAGATTTTCACTCTTGGATTCGAGATCTTCTGGGTATCTTTTTCGTAACATACTGAAAATTTCGGTAATCAAGGAAGTGACACAACATTACTATTTAAAAATGTATTTATTGCTTTTCGAAGTATTCTCCGCGAAATTTGACACATTTTTCCATACAATGGAACCAATCATTGAAGCAACCATTCCATTCGGAAGTTGGGGTATCCAAAATGGCCGTTTTGTAGGGTTCCACAACTTCTTCAGGTGATGAAAATCTCTGACCACGCAATTTATTCTTTATTTTAGGGAAAGTATAGAAATCATTAGGGCTTAGGTCGTGGCTGTAAGGCGGATGGTCTAATAATTCTATGTTTTCTTGCTCTAAAACCTCTTTTGTTCTGTGCGCGGTGTGAGAACTCGCATTGTCGTGTTGGAAGATGATGCGGCGGTTGCAGTGCTCTTTACGGAGTTCAGAAACGACCTGTGGCAAACAAATGCTAGCAAACCATTCTGCATTAACCGTTTTTTGTCCCTCAAGAGGAATAGTCGCAACATGGCCGGTTTTGGAGACAAACGTGGCCACCATTTTTTTTGCAACTCTCCGTGAACGAACAATTTTTGTTGGCTTTAACTCATTTTCGAACACCCAAACTCGTGACTGGTTTTTTGTTACGGGTTCGTACGCGTATATCCAAGATTCGTCACCTGATACTATGTTGTATACAGCATTTGAGAATCCTGCGTGAAATCTTTCGAGAGTTCTGACGCACCAAGTAACGCTAGCCGTTTTTTGCTCTTTACTGAGCCAATGCGGTATCCATCGGGAAAACAACTTTTTACACCTAATTGTTCATGCAAGATTATTTGTATTTGACCCATGCGAATGTCTAAAGTTGCCTGAATTTCGCGGTATGTCACATGTCGATCTTCCTCAATCAGCTTACGCACAGCATCAACGTTTTCTTGGGTGACTGCAGTTTTTGGACCTTGACGGGGATCATCACTGAGCTTGACACGTCCACGTTGAAATTCAGTAAACCAGCGATATATTGTGGTTTTGGATGGGGCTTCATCACCAAATGCAGAAATCATCCGGTCAACACACTGTTTTTGTGTTAAACCGTTCGAAAGTCATAATAAATCATTGCTCTTGAATTTTCTCGAGTCAATTCCATTTTCTCAACGACTAAACAAGTTTGACAAAACCTTGTGACAAGACCGAGAATCTTTTTTTTAAATAATTAAATGGTATTCGATTTTTAAAACCAAGGAGTTTTCAATTAAAAAGATTTTAATATGACAGGAACAGTGGAAATTTTCCATTCCCGATACTTTTAGTGCAGCCTATGTACTACATGCCTCGATGAACGTTGGACGTGCGCGCATAATCGCGGTTGACAAAGGTCAAGGGTAAAGGAGCTATCACCGGCCCACTCTCATCCCCTGTGATTTTCAAGAGTTAGTATACTGTAGTACTGTAAGTCAATCAGTACAAGAAATAAAAGCGAAATTTTAGAAAAAAATTCAAAAATTACAAAAAAAAAAATAGTTTCTTTTTTTAGTCCTACCAGGTTGTTTTACAAATGACTCTGTATGTATTGTGATATAATGGTAAGAATATTAATTTCTTGAACCTTTCTCTTAGAGATACTCTGGGACCAAGCTGGTATATTGCTCTCTCAGCTCTCTTCTGTAATATAAATATCGTATTAATGTCCGTCGAGTCTCCCCAGAGAAGAATTCCGTATGATATAATGCTATGGAATTAACTGAAATAAACTTTTCTATCTATTTCAACATCAGTGAGCCGTCTTATTGTTTTCACTGCAAATGCAGCAGAGTAATTTTCCCTTTCGATCGCATAGTTTTTTTTAGCATAATGTAGTTTGGCATAACAGTTTCAGCATAAAGTTTTCTCGCATAAATTATGATAAGCTGAGTGTTATAAACGCATAATGGTTTTATTGGCATAACATTAACTTAGTCTATTTTTTTTATTTATTGAAGCGCTCGTGGCCTCGCGTTCTCAGTGTTCGGTAAACGATCACTGAGTTACGCAACTTTGACTCTGGCTGGTCCTCGGATGGGTGACCATTTTGTGGCATTTACATTTGCGAGCGTTTCCGTACTTCGGAAGGCACGTTAAGCCGTTGGTCCCATTTGCCAGTAAAATGGCAGTCGTTAAGCCTGGTTGAAGGCCTTATGGGCGGCTTGAAAGTTTCAACAGCAGGTAGCCACAACCTGCGTCTGTCTATTTCAACACGGCAATGGGCTCACCACCTATTACGTGGGACAGGAATCCACACGGTGAAAAGTGGGCATATAATATGCCTCTGCCACCCCTCCGGGGATAAGGCGTGATGGATATTTATTTATTTAATTTTTTTATCATAATTTTAATCAGCATACATGTAAAGGGCATAATTGTTATACGCCTAAAGATAATTTATCATAAAATATAAAACGCATAATGGAGGTATGGATAACCATTTAAATCATAAATGAATAATAATTTGACTATGAATTTTTAGTAATGATAAGACACCATTGTAAATAATCATCTCACTCATAGCCAAGTTTGTAAGCTGTAACATATAAAACATTTTAAGTGTTATTTTTTAAGACTAGTCTTGAGCAAAGTCCTAAATAGGTACAACGACGAGCGAAGCGAGGAGTGTTAGGTCACTTGTGACCACAACTGAACGGCGCCAGAACTGAATCGCTCGTTTTATTCTACCTACTTCTTTTTGTATTTTATATATATATTCTATATTTAAGTGTTGACATTTTAAAATTCGAACTTGAAGTATAGTGACTATCGACATTTTTAATCAGGGGGCATTTCAATCTTAGACAGGTCAAGCTTAGATATAAAAATAAAAATATGTACTCGTTAACATTATGGTATTCTAAATGTAATGACTTGTCATCTTTATGCGAGAGTGACTGAGATGCCAATAAATGTTATGATTAATAATCGTTAATGTAAAAAAAATTATGCGTAAACATTTTATGCGGGTATATCATTATTAAAAAAAAGTTATGGGAAAATAAAGTATGCCTAATGATTTATTCTGTTTGAACGTTATGCGAAACGAAGAATATGCCAAAAAACGTTATGCAGTTTTAAGTTATGCCACAAAAATTTATGCAACCCAATACGGACGGACCCGTTTTCTATATATGGCCCCCACTGCAAATTTGAGACAATAGCAATAACCAAAAACACAGTAGCCCCAACAGTATCCAACCCTGATCGATTAAGTTGCACATTGGTCGCCACCTGTCTCACATTAGGTGTCGAAAACTTAGTTTCTTTAGTTATTTATCACTTAAACGAAGATTTACGTTAAACCAATAAACAACTTTACATTTTTAGATTGAACTTTTTAGATTGTTCAAGATATTTAGATATAATTCGAATTATATATAATTCGAATTTAAATTTTATAGAAGATGTAAATAATATGGAAAGCTTTTAATTTTCAGAAAATATGGGTCTTATATAGGTATTATACATAAATTATATGTAGCCTTAGCCGGCGTTCCCAGTGTCTTCTTTCGGTCTGTTTTCATTTATAACAAAGAATTACTAAAATAACCCCCCGACTTATGTTATTTATGCAACCCTGTCTATCATTAGAGCCTCCTCTCACCTCCTCTTCTCGGCTCGAGAGACGAGGCCGGGACTTCCGCTTCTGAGGGAGTTATACAGTCACTATTAATTATCTTCTATTTGAACTGATAGTAACAAAAGACTAAGACACAAGAATATATATAAATAGATGGATTAATTTCGTCAGATTCGAGTAGGGCTCGATGGTGTAGTTGGTAAACGTGTCTGGTGCGGTGAATCAGAAGACGCCGGTTCGAGTCCAGCTCGAGACCGAAAACATTTATCCATTATAAAATTTCAATTTAGAAAAAGTTAGCGTACTAATTGCTTTTCACAATTGTTTCTAATATATAAATACTTTATAATCCGTTATAAATATCACGATTTTTTCTAGATTTTAATCAAAAGCTATGAAATTTGAAGTACATGTACTAGTATTTTAGTGCTAACTGGTACACCACGTTCGTTCAATTGTCTAG
This sequence comes from Thumatha senex, assembly GCA_948477245.1. Taxonomy (NCBI): domain Eukaryota; kingdom Metazoa; phylum Arthropoda; class Insecta; order Lepidoptera; family Erebidae; genus Thumatha; species Thumatha senex. The sequence goes on from OX419735.1 coordinate 16,421,678, forward strand.
TGGTAAGTAGATATGCAATTTCCACTGCTCGGTTGACATACTAATCTTTATTGCTTTTATTAATTTTTAAATATGTAAATATTTATTAAAATAATAAACAAAATGTCAATTTAATACGATGGACGTGCGTGCATCAATGCGGTTGAAAAAGGTCAAGGTCAAAGGAGGTATCACCGGCCTATCCCCATCCCTTGTTTTACTGTAATTCAATCAGTACATGAAATATAAGCGAAACGAGTTTTTTTTTTTAATTAATAAAAAAAAACAATAATTATAAAAAGTCGAGAAAACTTTATGCTAAAACTGTTATGCCAAACTACATTATACTGAAAAACAAAATTGAGCGATCGAAAGGGCTCCCTAACCACTCCCGGTCCAAAGGTACCCATAACACTAACCGCGCTTCCACATTGAATAGCTATAGCCAACCTTTGCACCTGAAACGACCTTAAGCGGGACAATCCATCAAACTAATCTTTATTCTTACTACTTAGTATTTTAAATATTATTTGAAAGTATCTTTGTTTCGTGTGGTAACAAAGTAGTGGATCTATTATAATTATTTTAAAGTTATTTTAAGGTCTGAAGAGTGCCGAAGGTTACTATTTATCGCAAAAAATAACAAGAAAAACATGTTTGCCTAAAAACAAATTTTTACTCAGGCTTTCTCTATTTTCTATAGAAGAAATTATACAGAATTTTTTACGCATGAATAAATATCTAACTCTTTTTCTGCTTGCTAAGACATGATTATCATGTTATCGTTATAATATTGTCGTAAACATAATTTTCATAAATGGTTTATACATATTATTCTAGGTAAGTATTAATGTATGAATAATTCATGTTTCTACTCATAACGAAATGAGATTATATTGGAAATAATAAAGGTGATTATTATAAATGAACAACTTTTTGCGACTATCTTGCAAGGACTGTAAAATATTATCGATATTAGAAAGATATTTTTCTATAGAAACGTAAATTAAGAAACGAGGCTAATAGAAATATGTACTTATGAACCGAGTAATTCTACCACAATTACATTGGCCTCGTACTGTACATGAATACGTCATGATTTCACAAGAAACAATTTTCAAAAAGCATGTGATTCCACATCTTTCAATACAGCTGTAGACATTTTCAACAATAAAATGAAAAGACAGTATCTTTAATCATGTAGGTCACAAAGTAACACTTATGAACGTCAAGAATATGAACGTAAAGTATAATTAGTATATTTTTATAGTTACATCATCTAAACTTTTAAAGTCTTATGTAACACCATTTTGTACCCATATTCGCAAATAAAGGATTGAATTGAATTGAATTGAACTTATGATGAAACCGTGACGATGTGTTTAAATTGTTCGACTCTTTTTAACCTTAGTTACTTAGATTCTCGAATACAAAATAGCATCAGATAATGACAGAAAGGTACCTACTGTTTGCATTTTTCCCTTTCTATCTAGACTGCTTTTACTGTAGAAGTCAAATGGTTGGGTGCACTACGTAATACCATAATACTGGTTTAGTCACGTACAAATGGGTCACATTTTGTAACAGGGACTCAGGTGCGCTTCGGTTTAAAACGGATCGTAAAAAAAATAATATTAATGTTTTGTTGTGTCGGAGCCTGCAACCAAGGTTGTAATTGGCTTGCAGCAAATGAAATATTATATTATTAGCTAGCAAATTGGTGTACAGAATCTAAATAGGTAATAATACAGCTACTTGATTTTTAATCAGGTAATAATACTATCTAATAGTATTACACAGTATTGTACAACAATACTGTGTGTCACTACATTATGCAAAGGTAAATAAATTAGTTTCAGAATAGTTGCAAAATAAGGTTTAATGTTCACTAAACTCAAGACTATTACCGCAATTTAGCTACCTTTCTTTAGTACTCCACTGAGACACATGGCCATCTCACATCGGGTTCGTGACTAATGATAGTCCATTTTGTAAACACCGCTACAGTGAACTTAACACCTTATTAAACGTGGGTTTTTTTGGTTAATTGTAGCTATATTTTGGCTTAATGACCACCTACGTGGGTACGATAAAAGCAAAAGCTCGTTTCAGCGGCCGCTGTAATTAAAGAAGGTTTATTGTTCGCCTCAGACTTTGAGTGAATGCTATTTAAAATTTCATGGTGTTTATATGAATAATTCGTAAGGTTGTTAAGGAAGCTCTCATGTGTTTTTAACGTACAGTTTTATTTGAGGGTAATTGTTGAAATAAAATCCTTTATAAAAAGTTGACATTCTTTTATCTTAAAAAGAAATTATGGCGATTTAAATGTTCGCTGTTGTTGCTACTGCTAGACATAACAATCGGCCGATACGCTTAAGTAAACAGCTGTTTGACATCGTAGGTCAAAACCGTTAGAATACCTTCGTCTTCAGGCCTTTTGGTATAAGCGAATTGAAAACCTGACGCAGTTTGCAGAATACTGCCCAACCTAAGCAAGTCCTTCTTGAGATTTCCTTGTCCCGTTTCTTTTATCTAAGTTGGGTACCATGCCCAAGGTTTAAATATATTCCTGGACAGCTTCGACTCTTGATTCTTCGGTGTATAATGGTCCCAGCGTGACGTGCTCATCGAACATGGTTTTATCCAAGTTCATGCCGAGACCAACACGTCGAGACGCTCCGCTTAGACTGTAGAGCATCCCCCAACTGTTCGTTTGTAGCGTTTCTGCTACCAAAACTATGTACTCGACAAACCGACCGTGTGAGATGCACTCGCTCGATAATATGCTTACAAAATAATATCGTAATTGATGCAGTTAAAACTGTCAGCACACTCGGAGTGCAACCCGTAATTTTTTTTGTACTTGGAAGTTATAATATCATTTTCGGGTGGATTCTTGTTTGTCTTCGGTGTTTGATGCTGAGCGCCGTTGGTCAGATCAACAGCCGACTCGGTTTTCTGTCAGGGATGTAACTCACATTATTAGTGATATGAAGAGGGGAAAATCGCCTGGTCATGATGGGCTTAGCATCGAACACTTGCAGTGTGCAGGAGTTCACCTGCCTAGAGTACTGGCTTCTGTTTACTCTGTGCTTGCGTCACTCATACTTACCAGCCGCCCTAATGAGGACAGTGGTCGTGCCAATAGTCAAGAATACTACTGCTGATACGTCGGATAAGGCAAATTATAGACCGATATCTCTGGCCACTGTAATATCTAAAGTTCTAGACGGATTATTAGATAAAAAATTGGATCATTTTACGCATTTACATGAGGCCCAGTTTGGCTTTAGGTCCGGATTGTCGACAAAAAGTGCGATACTGTCTTTAAAGCACACTGTACAGTATTATCTGAAGAGGAAGACACCTATTTATGCCTGCTTCCTCGATTTGTTGTCGGTTCGCGGCAACATGTTGGCACACAGATTCGCTCGGTGTACAGCAGATGTAAAAATAACATTATTTAAATCGTATTGCCAAACTTTTTATACTAGCGGTCTGTGGGCCAGCTTTACGCGGAGAGCTTACAGCGCCTTGCGAGTCCAATACAATAATGTGTTCAGGGCACTGTTTCGGCTCCCTCGGTACTGCAGTGCTTCCGGCATGTTTGCAGATGCTGGTGTAGATGATTTCTACGCAATGATAAGGAAAAAAGTAACTTCAGTGGTGCGGCGGGTTCGAGGGAGCCGTAACAGTATACTGGCAATGATAGGTCAAAGAATAGACTCGGTGCTGCTGAGTAGGTTTACTGAGCTTCATGTGTGGGGCGAGTCAGTTAAGCCACACAAATAAATAAACAAATTGAATGTAGTTTAGTTTATTAATATTTAATTTATTTGAATTTTAGTATTTTAATTTATTTTGTTTTGATTTGAAATTTGATTTTATTACTTTATTTTAATATTATTAGTGTTTCATTTTCAACTTATTTTAATTTTAATTTTATTTTGATTTTTTTAGATTTTATATTCTTATTGTTATTTTAATTTGGTTAAATGTAATGTAATAGTATTAATTCTATGGACTTGATGTCTGAAAATAGTTATATTTTTTATTTTATTTTTATAAGCAGAGGTAAGCTAAACTCAGGCCCAAGCACTTACGGCCGAATACTCAATTGTCACTCAAATATCTAACGGCAACTTAAATGTTTAGCACTTAAATACAAAATTCGTATTCTCAAACATCAAATTGAACCATGTGTTAAATTTAAGATGAACTCAGGTTAGTTGCGCTCAGACGCCACTCAATGTAAAATTCGTATACTGGAATGCCACTTAACTTAATTAAGCTGTCAAATGACCTGTCAAACTGATTTGATCGTCCCCTAAATGTAAGAGTGGTCGAGAGGTCTCCTAAATCTGGAATTGAGTATATATAAGCGTTAGAATAATATCTTTATCTTCGCTATCTTCACTCTCTGACCATGAAAGACCGACCGTCTGTCGACGAAACCTAGAGAAGCCAAATACATTCTAAAAATGCAACGATACGGAGTTTCCTGCTCGGTTCCGAGTCTCCAATGAGACAGTTTTATTTTGGATATTTTATTCCATGGGCGTACCCAGGGGAGGGCAGAAGGAGTAGCTGCCCCCTACCGGACATGGTTTACGATTCCTACTTTTGTCTATAAAATTTACCCTGGTAGGAATCGCTTTATCTCATAAGGCCACCCATTGTACTTTTTCCACAGCTTTCAATCTCAATGTACAAATTATTGCGTGCGTGAAATTCTCACGTAAAGCCATTATCTTGAGCCTGTAACTGTAAGGAAAGCGGGTAACCCGTCCACTGTAATTTTAAAATAGCTAGTAGGTGAGCCCCACGGCTTCGCCCTTGACATACTTCGAATTCCCGTCGCACCTATTTAATCCCGACGGCGACGCTTATATATTCTACAATAATGCATAAAAATTTGCCCAATTTGTCGACATTTATGATTACTGCTCCGCTCTCCAGGGTAGTAGCATGATGATACATAGTCTATAGCCTTCCTCGATCAATGGGCTATCCAATTCAAAAAGATTCTACATATATTATAAAAGCGAAAGAATTTAAGTATGGATGTTTGTTACTCTTTCACGCAAAAATATAGATACTGAATGGATTTTGATGGAACCTAAAAATTATATATCTTACACATAAGAATAACACATAATGCTACTTTAATCCCGGGAACAAGTTCCTGTTGGAAACGGAACTTCAATAAATTAAAACAGGTAGTTGGCTGATGAAAATTCTAAATTCAAAAAATAAAAAAATCTTGTATGTGACTAAAGAGACAGACAGTTAGTAGAACACTTGTAAAAGATATTTATTATATAACAGACCAAAAAACATCAAAGATCAAAAATATATACCAACTAAACTGTGTTCTCACACCCCACACAAGAAAGATTAATATCTTATGACAATGTCCCTTCTCATCTTTCCTTTTCTACATTAAGTTTTAGTAGAAGTCTTGAAACGCTTTGTAAATAATAATAATAATCATTTAATTCAGATTTGCATCCATAATTGTTAGTAATTACATAGCTTATAACTATCGATATTAGTATATTGGAGGTTTTTAGTGTACGTAACTATTTATGGAATGGCAATATAATACTAAAAATAATATAAATAACTAAATTTGAATTACATAATATTATAAATCACTAAATTTAAATTGAATATAAACATTAAAATATTTAAAGTATAAATTTAAAATACAATTTATGTCAAATCAGATAAGAAAAATAAAAACATTAAAATATAAAAAAAAATTAGCAAGTAAAAGAATCAAATAAAAAAAGAAAATAAAGAAAACAACAATAATTTTTTTTTTTTTAACAAACTACAAATCGGATCCCTCACATTAGTTCATGTACCTGAGTCCCGCTCCCCGTATACCAGACCCATACATGTGAATACGTGTCCAATGCAACGCGAACGGACAATCAGGTCGATTTACCACTGTCCTCAGAATACTGTTGTTGCTCCCTTTCAAGCGGCGCATAAGCGATGAGGTCCTTTTTCTCAAAATAGTCGCAAATCCGTCAACACACGCCTACGCGAACATGCCAGAAGCACTACAAAACCGAGGGAGCCCCAACAGCACCCTAAAGGCATTATTATATTGTACGCGAAGAACGTTGTAAGCCCTCTGCGTATACCTGATCCAGAGGCTACCCGTATACATTGACAGACAGAATGTTTAAAAAAGGAATGTTTTTACGCCTTGTGAGCACCGGGCAAATCTGCGGGCCAGCATATTACTCCGGACTGACAACGCCCTTCGCTCTCGCTCAATATCTCTGTCGTCCTTCAAATCCTCAGAAACTATGTGACCTAGATATTTGACACTGGACACTCTATTTAGTGGTACTTTATTTAAAAACACAGGTGGAACCGTTTCAGGCTTTCTTGAACCAACCTTGAATACTACAAGTTCACTTTTTTTAATATTGTAAACAAGCCCATGAGCCTTCGCGTACCTCTCACATACCCCAACGAGCCGCCGTAGTGCACCAATAGAGGGACTCAGGAGCACCATATCGTCTGCATAACATAAACTGTTTAACATTTTACCGTCAATAGAACATCCGATCCCGGTGCTACCGAGCTCCTCAATCAGCTGATTGACATACAAATTGAACAGGATAGGTGAAGTCAGGCCACCCTGTCTTACTCCACACTGCAATTCATACCCCTCTGACAATACACCCTGCCATTTGACCTGGTTAACTTGGCTCTTGTACCAATATTTAAATGGTTTTATCAATTCTTCCGGTACGCCCTGCTTTTGCTTTTGCCACAAAATATTATAATTAACCAGATCAAATGCCCTAGACAGGTCCAAAAAGGCGGCATACACCGGCGTGTTCCTGTCTGTATAGAACCTGACCGTGTGCTTGAACGCAAGTATAGCTGTTTCCGTTGATAGACCCTCTTTGAAGCCGAATTGTGCGTCATGTAACGTCAGCTGTCCAGCCACACGTCGTCCAATCACACCGTCAAGCACCTTAGCTATAATAGTCGCCAGGGATATCGGCCTGTAATTTGATGGATCCGAAATGTCACCTGTTTTATTTTTAACTATGTAAAAACAAGTGCAGAAAAACAAGTAACTATCTACTATCAACGCAATTTGATGATAGTGATTTTTCCAATATGTTTATTCTTGGAGATAGCGGCTATTCATGTCGGCCCTATTTGCTGACTCCATTGCTGAAGAAGTATATTCCAATGTTTTTCTTCCATATCCCAATTTATTTTTGAAAAATGTAAACAAGTCACGCTAATGTCACTGGTTTCAATCAAATTGAACGTTTCGTTCTACGACAATTAGGTCAGCAAATGTTTACGTTCAATTTCGAAAAAGTTTTTAAGTTATTTATTCTGATACATAACTTAAAAACCTACTTATCAGAACATTATGGAAATTAAATTGTGTACCAAATAAAACAAAACAAAAATTATTAATTTCTATTATTTTAACTAAATTAAGTAGCATTTAGTCCAAAATTGTTGCGTAAAATGAGACATCGTGAATGTTGCCATGTAGCAAATTATCTGTCGGCTGCTTAGCTGATTATGCCTGTGTTGGCGGCAGCAAACACGTCGCTGATTACAAAATTCGTGTTTATTAATTTTGAATGTATGATTATAACAGCATCCGTCTAAAAAGATGTTGACATTTGAGTTTATCCTAATTCACTTGTGCAGCGAATAGATTTTCGATATATAGATTTATGTTTCTAGTACAAATTTTACTGTAACATCTTTGAGCAACCTCATGACATCTCATTGTGCTGTTGCTGAGGTTACTTCCTCGGCCTATAGGGTGTTTGTTGTGAGCTGCTACTTTCAATATTCAGATCATATCGATCCTCACTTACACCATCTTCGTCACGTCATGCAGTCTCTTGCGGGTCAAAGAATAATCATAGGCGCTGATGTCAATGCCTCTTCTACATTATGGTATGGCAAACTAAGTGTATTCGATAGGGACCGGCGCTGTGCCGTCGAAGAATTCCTTGCAGAAATGAATTTATCTATACACAATTGTCCCAATGCACCACCTACTTTTTGCGGCCTTATGGGTGAGTCTTCTATTGACGTGACTCTTTTACGCGGCGCCCCCGAATAGTGTCTGGCCGTGGGCGGGGTCCCCCGACCTTCCGCTCACGGCCAGACACTATTCGGGGGCGCGCATGTATTGAGCACGTTGACGCCCCCGAACCGGACGGCGGGGCGGGAGCGTCTGTCCCGTACGCTCCAGCACCCGCAACTCCTCACGTTTCGCCGCCATCACCTCGCTAGCAAACGAGGCGACGGCGGCCCAACACTGTTGGCTGCCGACCATGGCTTGCACCACAGCCGGCAGCGACAAATTTCCACCGACAAGGCCCGTGAGGGCGATACGCGGCCCGTCCCACGTCGGGCACATGGCGAGTGTGTGCTCCGCCGTGTCCACGACGCCACCTGAGCAGTGACGACACACGGGGTCGGGCTCCACCCCAGCCACCTCCCACAGGTACTTGGCGAATACGCCATGCCCTGTGAGGAGCTGACTGAGGTGGAACGTAGGCGCACCGTGTGCCCTCTCTACCCAAGCACGTAGGACGGGCCGAATGGCGTGTCCTCCCAGATGCGTCCAGTAGTGACCATCGTCTAATCGTTTACAAGCTCTTACCCGGTGATGCACGAGAGGCGCAATTTTTATATTTTTTTTTATATTTGTAATTACAAGTACTACTTGTAATTTCAAATATAAAAGTAGGGGCTGGTAGCTCTTTGGTTCTCTGTTTGCGGCTCACGTTAAAGATTTTGGTCGTGGTAACCTGTCTGTCGAAGAGAGTGCTTCGTTAATGTCAGAAACTTTTACCTACTGTGCCGACGTAGCTATCGGTCGTGGATCTATTAACAACACTCGGAGATGCGATTGGTGGAGTGATCGTTTGGCTGAGCTTCGAAGGCGTTTCCGGAGAGCTCGTAGAAAATTAAATTATTTTAAAAAGCATAAAATTATCAGTATATTTGTTAATAACGGGGCTAAACGCGGTTATTCCACATACCTTTGGTGCCTGACGTTTCGACCAGGTTGCACCGGCCGTGGTCAGAGTCAGCCTGTGACCACGGCCGGTGCAACCTGGTCGAAACGTCAGGCACCAAAGGTATGTGGAATAACCGCGTTTAGCCCCATTATTAACAAATATACTGATAGTATGCAACGCGATAGTTTAAAAGTTAGTATAGCATAAAATTACTTAAAACAATAGCGCTTTACTTGCTCTTAGAGTTGCCAGGTACAGGGATACAGGGTGGCTGTTGAAAAATCGAAGGGTAATTTGCTAAACGTAAACTAGTGCATGGGCTGGAAGCTGAGGGTCCGTGGTCGCCTATATACCATGAGTTTAAGGCTAACCGTTCTGTTGATCTTGCCTATGTACGAAATATCAAAATTAACAACTCGCATACTATAGGTCTGAAGGAAACCGCGTATTACCTCTTGGATTTTCTTATACCCGACGACTGCTCGGAGAACGATAGTGATTATCACCGACAGATAAGACAGTGGGCTCTTGAGCCACCATACTAACCCCAGTCAGACCTACCAACTTTTGATGAGTTCGTCCAAATTGTTAGGTCGTTGTCCATAGGTAAGGCGTCGGGTGACGATAAAATATCTAACAAAATGATAAAGGAGGCTTACAAGCTGTCGGGTGAAGTAATATTCAATGTTTTTAACCGATTTATTTACAAGGGAGTGTTCCCCCGTATTTGGCGATGTGGCTATATTCGGATTATACAGATGACCCTAAGTCGTACCGACCGATCACATTGTTGCCCTCCTTGGAAAAGCTTTTAGAGCGTCTCATAGTATCCCGGCTCATGCCGGGCGGTATCAAATTTCACGAAAATCAATTTGGATTTACAGTAGGAAAATATACTATGGACGCAGCGATATCAGTGCGAAAGACTGTCACTTCATCGGTTTCTCAATATGTGCTGGCCATCTTCCTAGATATTTCCGGGGCTTTCGATAACGCTTGGTGGCCAATGCTATTAATGAAATTAAAGTCTCGCGGTTGCTATAGAAATATTTACTCTCTTATTTAAAGAAGTATGCATGGATCGCGAAGCCTTGCGATCTGTCCTCTCTGACTACCCCGTCAGGGATACAGCGTGAAGATAGTTAGTTTTTTATAGTTTTTTACTCTTTTATTTATTCATATTTTTCACAAGGTACAACAACTTTAAAATTAGGTCATTATTCTGCTACCAAACGTTAACAATAGGCTGTCCTCAGGGGTCTGTGCTAGGCCCACACTTGTGGAACTTAGATTTTGATGACATTTTTAGTTTACCATTACCGGAGGGCTGTTCTATGACAGGATACGCCGATGACATTATGTTGCTCGTTCAGTCGAATGCTCGTGCGGGACTCGAGAGCTTGGCCCACACGTGTTTGCGCGTCGTTGCGGAGTGGGGCGTACGAAACAGGTTATTTTTTGCACCCAACAAAACATTTCAGTTGCTTTTGAAAGGAAGTTTTAAAGTACCACCGCGCATTAAATTCAATAACGTTTACATTAAAAATAAAACTTCGGTTTGCTATTTAGGATTGATTTTAGAGAGAAATTTTGCATTCGTTGAGCACATAAAAACTATAGGTGAAAAGGCTAAAAATAGCTTTTATGCGTTGTCGAGAATATCTACTGCTACATGGGGACTTTCGTTCAAAACACTGAAGGTCGTTTACGGGGCCACTTATCTAGGCTGTATGTGTTACGGGGCGCCGGTATGGGCAGATAAGGCTACTTTTGGTGCTGCATGTTTAAAGTTACTGCAAAGTCAACTCCTTGCATTGATGTTTTTATGCAAGGCCTACAGGAAGGTTAGCACGGAGGCTCTGCCGGTGATGGCAGGGGCCCTCGGTTGACCTCGAAATTCAGAGACGCGCGGCTTTATACTATTCGGCTAAGGATGGCATGGATGATAGGTTTTTGTTAGAAAGAGATCGCCATAGAATTGCCAGACTGTATCGTGATAATGTACGTGAAGAACTTTTAGACGAAAGCTGCGTTGGAACACTTCCATCAAAGGGCGCCGCCTCTACCAGTTTTTCCCAGACGTTCGTGAACGACTGGAAATGTCCTGGCTGGAGGTTGATCACTGTGTTGCTCAATTTCTCACGGGACATGGTAACTTTAGGAGCAAATTACATTCGTTTAAGCTGGTTGAGTCACCGTTCTGTCAGTGTTCAACTGCTGACTCCAAATATGATCAGACCACCCATCATATACTTTGGGAGTGTAGCATTTGGCAAAATGAGCGATATAATATGCTTAATTGTTTACAAGTAACGTCGGGAGTAGTTTACTATGCGGATCTCGTGGCATCGAGAGCGAATTTTCGTGCTTTTAAACGTTTCTGCCATACATATTACTGGAATCAAACTTTTCTGGTGTTTTGGTCATTGCTGTAGATCCTGGTTTACAGGAGTCACAGTAATGGGAATGTGGGTGGGATAAGTCCCATTTAAAAAAAAATATAAATACCATCTGCATAATGTTACGTCACTTACCCCACTAATTGATTTGACATAAAAGGCAGTGATCGCACAAAAACGGATTCATTCGAAAAATGCTGTTAGTTCGGTACACATGTGAATTGTTAGCTACGACGATTTATATTAATGATATAATTATATGAAGTTGCAGTGCGGTATATATGATATACAGTAATTTTATATGGATCGGCAAATTAGTTGTATGACAGTCACAGGACGAAGCAACTAAAAACTTAAGCTAAGTACCTTTACATCGTCGTCGTAAACTAAGTGTAGTCATCTGTTCTCACATAACTCCAAAGATCAATGTAAATTAATTATTGTAAGCCATACATATATTTTAAAAAGAGCATCCATGGAGTTTCTTGCCAGATTCTTCTCCATGAAGTGTAGGCTGCCCTTGGAACTGGCAACTAGAATCACTCTCATTTTAATTATTGTCATGACCATACTACTGACTCATAAGTGCCTAAAATGGTCTACATGAATAAAAATATTTTTGATTGTGATTTTGATTTTGATTACTGTTACATTTGTATTTATTCATATTACAATTATATTTGAGTTTATACAGAAAATATACTGCAGTTATGTTAATAAACTAGCTATTTTATTGATTAAAAAGTATAAACCGATTTAATATTTGTGTTTAATTATGTACTTACCTTCTAAATATTTCACATAGTGCCACATTAAATATAAAGTTACATCAAATAGATTTCAATTAATGGTTACTGTTGCAATAAATAACTAATAAATATTTAACGTATAGTTTACTTAACCTTACTGTAATTAATAATGAAATAATATGCCACTAAAACTATTACTCATATTGGAATTTATAGTTAAATTACTTCTTTGCATATATTTGTGTTAGCTACTCCAACAAACATTAAATATATAGGATTCCTTGACAGTTAGTTTATTATATCGCATAATCATTTCTAACACCTGTAAACCGTTTGAGTAGCCTTTGTGTATACAACTTAAATTTTGAGACATACGGAACTCTGAAAGCCCTTACACTGTGCGTTGTATTTAAGTGAAGTTTCAGTATTCGGCCGTTAGATACTTTTTACTACAAGTCAATACAGAAGAGCAAGTGTCTACTTATTCATGATTAATTTTAATATTAATCATGAATAAGTACGCTACACTTGCTCGCTCGCTTGAATAACAGACCAAAGTGACGTGCTGCAGAGATGGAGTGAATATTATGGAAAGATGTATGCAAGAAAAGACAGAGATGCCACATCGGGAAGTGGAGCTCACTTCGATGCTCCGGATCCCGATGTCATTGAAGTCATTAGTATGAAAGAAATAGAACAAGCGATAAGAAGTATGAAATGTGGTAAGGCTGCGGGAAAAGACAGAGTTACTGCTGAGATGATCAAGTACGGTGGGTCGCGTGTCTGGGACACACTATATCTGTTATGCAACTTGTGCTGGCGGACGGGTGAGGTCCCAGATGACTGGCGAGTAGCAGTTGTAGTACCTATTTACAAAGGGAAAGGCTCGCGCCTAAACTGCTCCAGCTACAGGGCGATCAGCTTGGTCAGCTTAGCTAGTAAGGTGTATGCAAAGGTTATAACGGCACGAATGCAAGAAAAGTCTGAAAGGTATTTATGGGAGGCTATGCGGATTCCGACGTGGAAGAGGTTGCATGGATCAAGTGTTTTCTCTCCGCATGATCGCGGAAAAGTTTCTGGCTCTTAGCCGGAAGGTTTTCTGCGCTTTTGTGGATCTAGAGAAAGCATTTGATAACGTTGTGAGAGAAACGCTTTGGGACTTGCTGCCAGGATATGGTGTGGACGGCTCGCTACTGCGGGCAATACAGTCGCTTTATAGGGACTGTAAGGCTTGCGTGCGAGTAGGGGGGGATGTGTCACCTCTTTTTGATGTCTGTACAGGCGTCAAACAGGGATGTGTCATGTCCGCCTGGATGTTCATAGTGTATCTGGACAGTTGCCTGCAGAAGTTGAAAGATTTTAATATGGGTGTGAATTTGGGTGACTTTACAGTAAACTGTCTGCTGTACGCTGATGATGCGGTGCTCATGGCCTCATCAGAAGCCGACCTACAGGCATTAGTCACTAATATGAAAGAGGGGTGTGAAAGTAAGGGTCTCCGCTTGAATGCAAGTAAAACTAAGGTTCTAGTATTTGAAAGAGGTGACGTAAGAACTAAATGCGAGATTAGGGTAAACCAGGAACGTCTAGAGCAAGTGAATGAAATTGTGTATTTAGGAAGTATGTTTAGCGCGGATGGAAGATGTGATTCGGATGTAGAACGGCGAGTAGCTGCCGGAAACAAAGTTTACGGTGCTTTGTCCCAGTTAGTAAAGCGACAAAGCATCGTAAAAGAAGCACGAATGGCGATTCATAACGCAGTGCTAGTGCCAACTTTGCTTTACGGTAGTGAAACCTGGGTATGTCAGCAGATGCATGAAAGTAAATTGAATGCTGTGGAGATGCGATCACTTCGAAAATTGTGCGGCGTTACCTTGGCTGACCGAATACGTAACGAAGTGATACGCAATATGGCATGTTTGAATGAAAGTCTCAGCGTTAAGCTGGAAAAGGGCGTGCTCCGTTGGTTTGGACACGTCCAACGAATGAGTGAGGAACGATTGACGAAGAATATATATTGTTCAAAAGTAGAGGGTAGAAGAAGTCAGGGAAGGCCGAGACTTGCATATGAAGACCACGTGAGCAGATTGCTCAAAAACGGAAAGGTCAAAAGTATTTGGATACCCAGACGTGCGTGTATGAAGCGATTGATAAATCTCGAAGAAGCGAAAGAAGTATGCATGGATCGCGAAGCCTGGCGATCTGTCCTCTCTGACTACCAGGATACAGCGTGAAGATAGTTAGTTAGTTAGTTAATTTTAATATTAAAATTGTTATTAAAAAAAAACAAAAGTAAATACTAAAAAGAACAAAATCAAATATGACTCCGAAGACTCAATATAATCAAGGAACGTCTCGTACGTCCAATGTAGTAATAAGTATTAACTCATTTCTGTGGCTCAATAAGACAGCAGATTCCCTTGAGAGAAAGAACTCAGCAAACTCATTGTAATCTAGTTCTTTCCATTCCCTTTGTGAGTACATCTTTGAGCTCTATTTATATAACACAATTATCATTGCAGACATTCTCTAAGCAAAAGCGTCTTTTACGAGCGAGAAATAAACACTATTTTAGTGGAACTTACAGAAGCAGATTAAGGCATACTTTGATAGAATTTATTTGCGTTTTCCTACTGAATATTATTATACGAAAATAGTATTCAGACGTTAGGTACTCCTTAGAGTTTCGTGCGGAGCTATGGTTATTTGTGTATAAAGAGGTATCTTCACACAATGGACTGTAATAATAACAATATCATTTATTTAAGTAACAAATACTCTTTTTTTTAGTAGTACATGAAAAAAACTATGTTAGTATTAAACTATGCTATAATTCTTTAACTTTAATTTGTTGTAACCAAACTCACTACTAAGTATTTTTAAAAATCAACCAAGAGAATTTTCAACACGTGCAAAGTTAAAATAGTTATTTACAAAACTACTACATTTGAGGAGAGAGCATAATAGGAAGATTAATGAAAAAAGAAAATCATTTTTTATTAATGTTTTGAATTTTTCGTCATCGATTCAATATTTGACAAGGTGTGGGAATGTATTAATTTATTTTAATGCTGTTCAATTTACGGAATATTAATGTAAGAATTTATCTAGATACATTGTGCTTAAGAATTTGATTACTGTATTATGTACCACTTGGTCGTTTTTACATGGAAATTTTGAACTATCATGTAAAAACGACCGAGTAAATCGGATTAAATAAATTATGTTGATACTATTATTTCAAAGAATGACAAATGTTTGTATTAAAATAGGTTTAGTTCATACTGTGCTGAATCCTAAACCAGTTTAGAGCATTAACTTTTGCGTAAAAATACTGCTCACCTGTGTCGGTCAAATTTCTGGCTTACGCAGAAAATGTCATCTGACTGATGAATCAATAGGAGTTAAATATTATACAAAGCAGGTCTGCTTTTACGTCACAAAAGAACAAAAAATATTTTTTTTACCATGGTGTAGAACCATTGAGATAAATAAAGACCTACGCTAAGTAATTTAGTTCAGTGTAGAACACAATACGTTTTTTGTTAGTTCCTGCATTTTTTTTTGTTGACCTGGGGAATCGGTTTACGCGCTGTCATTCCTACTGCAGGGGTAGCCAAAAAATCCAAAATAAAATGCAACTAATTTTATTACTTTGCACCCGTCGAGACAATGTTATAGAAATAAGTATTTAATATTAACAGTTTAACTCGCATTGCAGGCGTCCATTACCATTCTTATACATAAGAAGGGAGTGTATACTCCATATTATTTTAGATTAAAATTCTAAATCAGTTGAAACGGTATGTTACCATGTGAGCCTATCAAAAACTAGATCTTAATAATAATAAAAAAAGATACCCAAGATACAGACACAATAATGTCATTTAAGTACCAGAACTGGCACGATAACGTTAATCTATGTGTTTTGGCGCAGTATTCGTATAACTTCGCAGATGAATATTACATAAAAACTAAGGGGGGCCAACTCCGTTCATCGCTGACACAGCCACTCCATTGCCATGCGACGCAGCAACTGTGGCCATGAAATTGGCGGGCGTATGATTTTCTTGACAATTTGATCGCAGATTTTATAAGCTTGTAATGTAGGTACATTACAAGCATATATCCATAAAAAAAACATCATGGGTATGCATGTTTTTTTTTATGGAATTTTGATCGAATGAATCGAAGCCTGGAAGGCGATGGGTCCTCGCGGTGTGGGCATCTTCTTCCCGCATACTCCTTAGCGGGCAGGTCTAAAACCAATGGAGACTGAGTATAATTACCTGATCCGGCAGGAGTGTACTCTCTTAGAGTGTCAATATGGGTTTCGCCCTGGTCATGGGACCACGGACCCTGTTTTTGCCCTGAGGGTTGTCGCAGAGAAATACAGGTCGAAGAACACGCCTTTGCACTGTTTGTTTCTAGACATGCAGCAGGCCTTCGACTGTGTTCCTTGTGCGATGATCTGGTGGGCACTGCGGTCCAAAGGGGTTCCAGAGGTCTATATTGACACTATCCGGGACATATACTGTGACTCCGATTCCATGGTTCGGACTGCTGTTGGCGACACGAAACCCTCCCTATCACCGTCGGGGTACACCAGGGTTCGGTCCTTAGTCCCCTTCTGTTCAGTGTAATATTAGACGAATTGTCGGACAGCATCAGGAACTCGCATGAGCAGCCTCCATGGTTGCTCATGTATGCTGACGATATTGCGCTGGCAGACGCGGACAGGGGCAGATTGGTGCGACGTGTAAAGGCGTGGAAGGAGACGCTTGAGAACGGCGGTCTGAAACTAAATGGGGCGAAGACTGAGTACTTGGCACTAAACTCGACAGATCCCACATCCGTCCGCATAGGCAATGATTTGGTCGAGCGCACGGACCAGGTTAAATACCTGGGATCTGTTTTTGACACGTTCAGTGACATCGATTGCGATGTCAAGTCACGCATTGCATTCACGTGGGCCAAATGGTGGGAGATGACCGGTGTCATTTGTCACCCTAAAATGCCGATCCGGTTGAAGGGACAGGTCTACAAAACCATCATTAGACCTGTCCTTTTACATGGCAGTCAGACGTGGCCGATATTGGAGCGACACAAGCAGGAGCTGCGTGTCACGGAAATGAAGATGCTGCGGTGGATGTGTGGAGCCACGCGGTTGGACCGCGTGAGGAACTCTCGCATCCGCGGCAGCCTTCACGTCCGTGACATTGCAGACAAGTTGCAAGAGCGTCGCCTTCGTTGGTATGGTCACGTCCTGCGGCAACCGCCGGGCTACGTAGGTAACAAATGTCTGGCCATGTCAGCCCCGCTGGGTCCCGATAAGAGGGGAAGACCCAAGAAGGTCTGGCTTGACGTCGTAAGGGATGACATGAGTGCCAATGGTCTCACTAAAGGGGATGCCGACGACCGTGCGAAGTGGAGGAGAAAATGTTGGAAAGCGGACCCCGGGCGTCGCGAGACGCAACTGGGACAGACGCTCGGATGATGATGGAATTTTGGAACTTTCTCACCAAAGTTGTCTATCAAAAATTAAGTTAAATTAGAAAATATCAAAAGTCCTAAACAAATATTAGCGGATTATATAAATATTTGTTTCGACTAGGGATTTGAAGCTGAGACATCAGCGCAGCTGTTCTGTACACTACCACTTACACTATAGAGACAATAGTCACATACAGACAGTAAATAAATAAAATATTTGTTAATAACAAGCTTATTATAAGATTTGCTCTTAGGAAATGATTTCATTTGAAACCCATACTGTAAAATATGAACTGAATGGAATGAAAATACGAGCGCCATCTCTCCTTTACCGCGAAGTCTTCGCTTAACAGGTTGCCCTCAGGGTCTTTTACACAGCGACACTTGAATATATCCTGTGCCGCTTTGACCCTGGAGCGCGCCAACTTATAGATGAGCTTCTGCCCCTCAGACGATTCCAGCTTATCATACAGAGATTGTGAGTCTCGTCTGTCAGAGGTAGTCTCGTCTGGCTCTGGCTACAGCTCTCTTTGTGGCGCGCTTGGCATCCCTATATGCGTCGCGGTCTTCGGGAGATCCGGTTGCTTGCCACTTTTTAAAGAGGGCTTTCTTCTCTCTAGTCTCCCTCTGGACTGCGTCGTTCCACCACCAAGTTTCCTTGTCACATTTGCGTCCACCCTTACACTTTTTAGTTAGACTCACCGAGCACCACCTTCGCCGCTCCATGGATGGCCGCCTGAACTTTGTCCCAGTAATCTTGAACTGGTTCGCCTTCAGTGTCGGTGCGCTTGTCGCCGACAGCTGAGACGAACTCCTGGGACTTATATAGTTCCATCAAGCAACCACTATCTGATGCGGCGCCGGCACCGCTCGATGCGTTTACCTTTGGGCTTCACGCAGGGGTCCATGACAAGGAGACGGTGTTGTGCAGTAAGACACTCTCCAGATATTACCTTGCAGTTGGCCACCTTGCCGATGCTGTGTCGCCTAGTGAGTAGGAAATGGATCTGAGTTGTACGCCTTCCGCTCTTGTAGGTGATGAGATGTTCGGATTTCTTTTTGAAATACGTGTTCACAATGGCCAGATCGGCAGCCGCACACGTTCTGAGGATAGTAGCTCCTTCAGCGTTGCGGGTGCCGTATCCAAAGCCACCATGAACACGCTCAAACTCCTCACACCTCTCACCCACATGACCGTTTAGGTCACCGCCCAAAACGATTCCCTGTGACAACGGAATGCTCCGAAGCACTCCCTCGAGTTGGCCCCAAAACGACATCTTTTCGGCATCGCTTCAACCGGCCTGTGGCGCGTAGGCACTTATCAGGTAGGTAATAATCCCATCGATAAGCACCCTTACGATCATAAGCCGGTCGCTACAGCGTTTCACCTCCAAGATGCCGCTCTGCAGCCCCTCGGAGAGCACCACGGCCACCCCGTTCTCCCCACCAGGCGCACCCGTGTACAGCTTGTAGCCGTTCTGCAGAGGCCGGGCTCTGTAGCCCTTCCACCGAGTCTCCTGCAGGAACGCCACGTCCACCCTCCGCCTGGAGAGTACTTCGGCCAACTCTACCGCACGCCCAGTCAGCGTGCCAATGTTCCACGACGCGAAGCGGATATGGGTTGGGGCTAACTTCTTTAGCCGTGCTAGCCCGACACACGGCAGCCCTAGCCCACTTGCCACAGGAGTCAGGCGGAGCTCCTGCGCGCCGTTTTGCGGCGGCGGCGCCCTATCCCTAGCAGCATTCCTTTTTTGACTGTTCATTTTTGTTTTGGCGGGTGGCTTTTATGGGAGCGACGCCCTCAGACCTCCCAACCCCAGAGGGCAAAGCCAGCGCCAGAGCCTCGTCCGTTAATCAGCAGGTGCACGCACTAGCACGGGAGGTTGACTTGGGCCCCGAAGATCTTGGTGGGGCCCCTTAAACCCACAAAGTTCTAAAATTAATTTCTATTTATTTTTTGGAGAAAGACCGATGCGTAATTTTTATAACATAACTAGTATTATTACAAGACTATGGTAAAGGAAAGTTTAAAAGGTTATGGTTTTTTAAGTACGAATAGTCGAGTATGTTCATCTGTTATTTTTATTTAGATACCTTTTCTATTATCGAACAAATCGTGCATCTATATTTAACAGTCGTTACCACTGGTTTCGTTTCCGCTCGTCTTATAAAGTTCTCGCTGCGTGGCCCAAAATCCTTAGACTTCATTGCTACCTTTTCTTTTGTGACAGATGTCAGCCAACCGAGAAGGGGAGATATATTAAAAATGTGTTTCAATAACCTACAATGAGTTTGTGACGATTTACATTTTTTTTGTAATAAACATTCGAGGTACATTTTATTGTTTTGAGATTATTTATATTATTTGTACACATTTACTTTACAGGTTTTAAGCCTTTGCATAAATATTGTGAAATTAGATAAATAATAATGGTTAAATAATACCACTGAGTTATACAATTATAACTTAAGGGGACGATGGTTTTGAAACATTCGCGACTTTTACTCATATTTATGATATTTCGGATCCCTACCATACTTCCCCAAGTTTTGCCCGGTTTACACAGGCAGTGGTCACGGGAGGTGACGGGTGGTTCACCCGTGACTACTAAAATAATATAAGTCACTGATAAGACCCGAAATATCATAAATATCAACTAAGGTGTACGTGGCATTTTCTTTAACCTTCTAAAATCCACATATAGCTGCAGTAAAATTTACCATCAGTTTACTGCAGTAGGATGTTTTCGTGTAGAAATCGTTATGGATGCTATGACAGACCCCTACCGACTAAAATCCATGTTTCTCTTTTATTTGTCTATGGCCAGGAGTACCGAGTGAGCCCTCAGAAGGAGGTCGGGCTCCCGCCAGACTTTGTCCGCAATCGCTAGCTCGTTCGCTAAATCCTCCCTATTTGGGTGTTATTGGTAGTTTTCTAAATTAAACATGCAAAAACAGACAAGCAATAACAGTGTGTACGTGTGTAACATAATTGCGTGTCTGTTTTTGGATATTCTTGAATTAATCTATGTGTCTTATACAAGTAGTACAAATTACATAATAAGATAAAACTTACGTGTACAAGACTTTGGCTCGTCGCTCTTATCGCCGCAATCGTCCTCCCCGTTACAGTACTTGTCCAGCGATATACACTGTCCCGTATCACACAGTAACTCACTCATCCTACAGGGCGCCGAGGTACCAACATTCCTTGGAAATTTCAACTTTTTCAATGGCACAATCATACTTTTATCAGTCAGTGTTTCTATACTATCCTCGTTCACAAACTCTTCATTCAAGTTCTGAGGACTGCAAAGTTTTAAACACAGTAACACTATCACGAATAAAAATGTTCTATTTCCGGCGAATACGTGGCAATATTTGGAGTGGAACATTTTTGTTAATGTCATACGTCCAAAGTAATCATGAGGATGCGATATCCTTCACGACTTTCATATCATTGAAGTTGACTCTTCATACTGGTACCTGTAACAAGAAATTTTTCGTTATTTTTCAAAGTGATTATAACAGATTTCTTCTTAGAACCTATACCAGGTATATAAAATACAAATGAAAATAGATCTGTAATATATCTGATATCTGGCTAAAATACTTTTGTCACGTTTGATATTTAGATTAAGTTAATCTGTATATTAATACATGAAGCGAAAACTTTGTATCCCTATTAAAAAAAATCAGCGAACAAGTGAACATGAACATGATATTTGAAACGGGTAAAGTTTATGTGGAGGAGAAGGACACGAAGCTTTTTTCTAAATTTGGTCGTATTTCAACAAAAAGGCGACAATTTCTATCTATTAGAACAAACATTTTAATAATTATAACGTAAAAAAGGGTATGCGCTTACTAAATAGGTGCAAGCCGGCCTTTAGAGCGATCGGTACCACTCAAAGGGTGGTTGGGCCATAGGCTACTTATTTCCCGAAAAACCTTGTTCTCAAAGGATTATATGACTTAAGGCTTGGTATTCCTGCCGAGGCCACGTTTTAGAGTTTTTTAAAACAATGCGAATCGTAGAAAAAAGGGTTTTTGACTCTGAAAAAAATATATATGATAGTTAAGGTTTTTATAATAATCTAGTCAAAATGGCTTTCTGTTACAAAATCTAAAAAACTTTACTTGATAGAAAAACATCCCATTTCAAAATGATTTTTCAATGCCAAATCTAAACAGATAATTTTCTTGAAATTTTTATACCCAACTATAGCTACTAATTATTTATAGACATAATCGCTTATTTTGACTATATACAGTGATTTTTATAGTACAAATGTTTAAATAATACCAGATTCGCGCCGCTGACGCTTCATCAGTCGCACGCTGGCGCTTACTGAGGTAGGACCTGTGTCAGATTTTTTTCGTTGTGCTCCCCTTGTTATTTCTTCGTAATGGCACAGTATATTTATCAGAGCAGTCATCATCCGAGCGTCTGTCCCAGCTGCATCTCGCGAGCCCCGGAGTTCACTTTGCATAGTGTATATGAGAGTTTTAATATAAAATGAGCAACGTACACTTCACAGAAGCGTTATAATTATCCCTGTAAGTAGTATAAAATCGAACTCGGTACCCACAGGTTAGAAGGCAGTTATATAATTAACTGAGCCAGTGGGCTGTTCAATGTATGTTTACCTATTTATCCGCTAACTATTGACGAATTTCAATTTTTTTTTGTGTAACGTATATTTCAATTTCATTCTAAACAAATTTTTATCAATAGATTCTGAAGCTTTAACATACCGACTGCCACTGGTTGAAGTAATCAGTGCAGTTGTTATACTTAAGCTTCGCTTCGCTTCGCATAAATTATTTAATTTGTATCCAAGACCTTTGTTTTATTCTTGAAGTATAAATTATTTAAGTATATTTATAAATTTATTAGCCACGAATTTATCCCCGAAGGTGTGGCAGAGGCATATTGTGGTGAGCCCAATGCCTGTGTTCAACCGGACAGGCTTAGATTGTGGTGATTCGCTGTTGTAATTTAGGTCGCTGAAAGGGTATTCACTTAACTTAACGAGTGCCGATTGCAACGTTACTAGCAAACGGGACTAACAGCTTAACGTGTCCTTCGAAGGACGAAATTGCTGGTAAATGAAAATGCTACAAAGCGGTCATCCATCTAAAGTACGAGAGAGTTTCTTAAACCAGTGATCTTTTACAGAGAACTGAGTTAGTGGGGCTACCAGCGCTCTTATATTTATATTTTTACTTTATGTTAGTAGCCTTAAATGTATAACATTTCATGTAACTAATAATTAATAAACCCAAGCCCAACATTTAAACCCGAACGTTTTCTGCGCTTTAGTGGATGTGGAGAAAGAATTTGATAACGTTGTAAGAGTAACTCTGTGGTATTCCTCCGTGTGGACGGCCACCTGCTGCGGGCGATACAGTCACTTTAAACGGACAGTAAAGTTAGCGTGCAACCAAGGGGGATGTTCACCTGGTGCCTCTTTTTGACGTCTGTTCGGGCGTCAAACAGGGTTGTGTTATGTCCGCCTTGCTTGTGTTTCTCATAGTGTAACTAATAGTTGACAACAACAGTTAAAAGATTATGATGTATTATAAAATTGGAAACTTTACAGTACATTGTCTGTAGTACGCTGATGATGCGGTAGTGATAGTCTCATCAGAAGCCGACCTTCATTCGGTTATAGTCACTAATATGAAAGTAGAAGTCTTCGCTGCATGTTAAACTAAGAATCGGGTATTTTTAAGAGAAAAAGTAGGAACTAATAGCAAGATTTTGGTAAACCGGAAACGATGAAGTTATTTACTTAGGGAGAATGTTTAGCGCGAACGGAAGATATGTTCTGAAGTACAACGGTGACTAGCTGCCTGAGACAGGGACATAACATTATGATTTTTGATTTTGATATTATTTAAAAATAAAATGAGTATAATGAGTACGGGACATTTTATTTATAACTTGTACATAAAACATAAATTTGTTATTAAATATATCATCATTAACTATTTTCATTATTATTGCTAATATTATAAACGCGAAAGTTTGTAAGAATGAATGTTTGATGATACTTACATATAAAAACTACTAAATGGAATTTAAATAAACTTTAGCTTATCTATTAGAATAACACATAGGCAAATTTTTATCCCGGGAACAAGTTCCTTTAGATAACGGGAACGAGAACACTTCATCACGCGGGCGGAGTCGCGGGTGTCAACTAGCGAAGTCGCGGGTGTCAACTAGTATATCATAAACCTATAATAAAATCGAACACAATAACAGAGATGTTCCATTTCGATTGCTACTGCCTATCATTTTTACTGTGGCGTGCCAGCGGAAAATACATCGTCAATCTATCTTGGCGGGGGCTGAGGAAGCGTTTTGGTGCCTATGCGACTTGGCCTACCTGCCCTTAAATTTTACGCAGTTGGAGTGCAGGCACCGCCTTTTCATAAACAATTAACTTCCCTTAACTCTAAAACGCTTAGTCGGTCATTGTGACTCATTAAAATAATTGTAAAGAAACTTTTATGGTAATCAATACCACACTAGCTAACTTTGACGTAGCTCTGGCATGTTGGCCAACACTGATTGCGCTTTACGTAATAATATTTCAAAATAACATGCTTGATGCTTATTTCTTATTGGTTCCACTTTGGCTTTTCATACTATAAGTGCTTTATCTAAAAGGTTATTATTTTTTCTTAATGTTCCTTGCAGTGTTTCGGTGCCTTCAGGAAGGCACGGTAAACCGTTGGTACTGGTACCGAAACGGTCGTACTCACTTATTCACCCATCTCAAAACTGACCCTTCTTTACCCTTATACTCTTAAAATTATATTAATACTAAAGGAGAGATAAAATGCGGAAGCTCAGAACACTTTGCTACTTTGACTACTATAACATAGTAGGCCATAAATCAACCCACGATATTAAATTTCTTTATCTATTTCTGCTCCAACACTTACAGGTGTGGTAAAGAATTTATTGGCTTCATATATACGGGAAAGGTCACAAAATGTATTGCCCCACTTACTGTAGGCTGAGTGCGATTCAGCATAAATATACTTTTGCTTATAATTTGTAATTTTGTGTTTGAGTAAGACAGTATATTAATGTTGAAATAAATATACTTTTAACTAACTTTTTTGTTCAATTTATATACGCTTATTATTGTCCCTTTGTTTTCAATCAGTTAACTTTTCTTTATCCATACTAATATTATTTTTGCGAAAGTAACTCTGTCTGTCTTGTCTTAAAATTAATGCCTTAAAATTGAACGTTACTATTGCTTTATGATCAAAATTTAATATTACTGACTGTTATGGCAAATTAATTTGATTTTATTTTAATGTGTTAATATTTGCATGCCGAAACAAGTAGGCGAAGTATGAAGAGCTTTGTTAAGAAATGTAGATCTCTGTAAATTACCATATTTCAAGCAAATAAAGATTCTATCTATCTATCTATGTTTCACGCTTTCACGCCAATACTGTTGAACCGATTAAATGACATTTGTGTAATAGATAGTCTAGAGCCCAAAAAAAGGATTAAAAAATAATAAAATAAATATCCATCACGCCTTATCCCCGAAGGGGTGGCAGAGGCATATTATATGCCCACTTTTCACCGTGTGGATGTCTGTCCCACTGTCGGTGGTGAGCCCATTGCCGTGTTGAAATAGACAGACGCAGGCTGTGGCTACCTGCTGTTGTAATTTTTTAAGTCGCCTATTAGGCCTTCAACCTGGCTTAACGACTGCCATTTTACTGGCAACCGGGACCAACGGCTTAACGTGCCTTCCGAAGCACGGAAACGCTCGCAAATGTAAATGCCACAAAGTGGTCACCCATCCGACGACCAGCCATAGTGAAAGTTGCGTACCTCAGTGATCGTTTACCGAACACTGAGACCGCGGGGCCACGAGCGAGGATTAAACCATTCGAATAAAGTGAAATAATCCTCTACCAGCAACTACAAAAATTGTCTTCTCTTTAAAATATTTTTTTAAGGATATCTGTAAAAATGCTTTAGAGAGATCTAACTAACTTACTAACTAACTAACTATCTTCACGCTATATCCGAACGGGGTAGAGAGATCTATAGTTGTAATATAATTAGCATCTTGAAGGTTATTCAAAATTCTAGAAGGGTAAGGCTAAAGGTAGGAGTCCTTAAAAGTAATTGAAGTCATTCGTCTAGAATCCAAAGCTACTTTTGTACCGAGAACAAGTTCCTGTGGGGAATGGGTAAGCTTTATTACGCAGGTGGAGCCGCGTGCATCATCTAGTCATCAATATAAGATGAGTAGATACTGAAGTATCTACTCATCTTATATTTGTCTTAGTGTATCCCTAATTGCTTTCAAACTCTACTAGGATTTGAAGCCCGGGGTCTACTTTTATTTATTTTATATTAACAGCATCATTTGGCGTTTGATTATCAGAATTGTTGAGAGCTACTGCCGTATGACCTCCCAACCCTGAAAGGGCTTCACCACATCCGTTAGCAACTAAGGTCGCTTGGACTCCGGAGATTTTGCTGGGGCACTTTACACTCCTACAGTACAATATATAATACGATTTCATGTAATATGATTCTTTTTCTGGTATAAACGTCAATAATATAATTTATGTTAAAACAGGGCACAGTGTTAGCAATTTTATGCTCGCTGCCGTCATAACGTGAATACAAATTTTCATAAGCGCTTGTAATCCGCTGCCCCTTCAACGTTGAAATGTAAATTTTCTCCGAATTCCTTCATTTCAATCCTTTAGGAAAATCAGGAATTCAAATTGTGTTTTAAACTTGGAGCAGATTTTGTAAAAAAAGTTTTATTGCGCGTTTGTATCTGAATCTTAAACAAAGAACAGTTGAGAACAAAAATGTTTTCAGTAATGTTTTGCTTTGAACTGGAAGAATTCCAGTTTTGAAATATACAGTTAGTACAATAATTATACGGGGTATCCTATAATTAAATTAAAGTGAGTATATAAATATATAACAAAAAATTAAAATATATTTTATCATTAAAATAGGAATTGCTTTTAGAAGTTTAGACTACACAAAAATAAATCTGTCATACATAAATTTAATTAAAACAGTTTTGTTTAGAAAGGGTTGAAAAAGTTTGAACTTTATTTATGTTACACAAAATTTGCAACCGAAATCGTACTAGCAAACGTTATGTAATGTAATTGAATTTACAACCATGTACTTTTTGATTGAAATGTTCATATTTGTACTGAAATAGTTGGTTTAACTAAGACTATAGATAATTGGAAGTCACCAAAACTGTGACAGCAAAATGCAAATGAACTTAAAAGCGAATTTGTGTTCCCGAATGCAGAGCGCTTATAAAGGGTTTAAATTTGCAATTCTATTATATAAGCGATGCAGATAATACGTTGAAATGTAAAACCGATCGGATGATTCGTCCGCTCAGTATGTGCATAGTTAGATAACGTTTAAACTGCACTTGGTATTCGGTTTGTATTTACTTCAATGGACCTTATTTTGGTGTTTATAACTTTTGTTTAAGCGAGTGTGTTTTCAAATTAATGTAGTCTACTTAGGTCTAGGTACGAGAAAACCCAATTCTAAACTACAAATGTGCTCCCAGCTATTCTAAAAATAATAAGTCAAATCATAGCTGCCGCAAGCAACAATATTGAGATAAAAAAATAAGAGGTGTAATATATAATTTGAGATATCGAGGAGTCCCTAATGTAAAATATCTATGAAAGGTTGTGTGCAAACACAATGTACTAATTGGTCTCATACACTTGCTTATATCCCCATCCATAAGAGGCTCTACTTAGGGTAGAGTGCAAATTGTGATACAGCCACGTGCGCCCACTCAACCCAACCATCTAGCATGTAGTCTTTTAGTATGTACTCTACTTTTGAATATCTCTATGCTATCTAACCAATAGATTGCACAAAATCTATTAAGAATTTGATGTCATGCGTTTTACTGGTCAAAGTAAAGTGTGCAAGAGGCTGGTTGACAAATTTCTCCCTATCTCTCTTAACTTTGACACATTATGAAAATTTGCTATTGGAAGGTTAGAATGAAAAACATTGATAAATTCTATATTTATTGGTGTACACAACACGTTAACACCTAATATGTAATAAGACGTAAATAAATTCAGTCATATTGAAAATTTCGACTAATATAATCTGAGTATAACTATTTTCACGCTTATCTCTGACGGGGTAGCCAGAGAGGACAGATCGCCAGGCTTCGCGATACATGTATATTTCTGTCGCGTCCTGCAGATTCATTAACCGCTTCATACAGTCACGTCAGGGTATCTGAGTAACCCTTCCGTTTTTGAACTACGCGCACGTGGTCCTTATATGTCAGTCTTAGCCTATCCTGACTAATAATATAATAAAAACAAATATAATTTCTAACCACTACTTTCGCACAATATATATTCTTCATCAATCGCTCCTCACTCATTCGTTGGACGTGTCCAAACCAACGGAGCACGCCCTTTTTTAGCTTAACGCCGATATTTTCATTCCAACCTGCCATATTGCGTATCACTTCATTACGTATTTAGTAGATCAAAGTTACGCCGCACAATGTCACATAGTTTCCAATATATGGAATACAATTTATGGAAATAGTAGATACCCTATCTCTAATGATTCCACAAAAATAACTAAACTTTCAAATCGCCCCAACAGCGTAGTGCTCATAAATTGAGGTCATTGATCCTTACGAACAAGATAATTTGGTGGACAGTGATAAATTAATGAGTAAATAAGCGATGATAATGATCGAAAGCTAAAAGTAGACACCACAAACCCTCCTCGTGAATGTATCGTGACTAATGAATGAGCCGGACAAAAAATAATAGCGCTATTTAAATGCAGCCTTACTACAAAGCTAAATAAATTGAGCTCCATTTTTTTATTTAGAAAAGAAAATTCTTTTGGCACTGTATGGTTTGTCCGTTCCGTAGAACTGATTCCTTTGTGTTATATGGTGGTTGATAGAGTACGATTTCATTGTGTTCGATAATAAGGCAATTATGTGCCTAGATGAGTTAATTTAACACGTCTGATACGCGAACAAAAGCACATAGTCCAGTCATTTTAGATTTATCTGCAGAAAAAATTCTAGTGAGCTGAATTTTTGTACACACCTTTATTACGGCGTTGTAATGAAGATGTGAAACATCGACATTAAAATCTTGCCGGCTAAAAAAGTAATGAAGGTCAAAAGGTCGAGAAAATCAGTTTTTTGCAAATTTGTCGCGACCTATTGCTCGAAGGTCAATATGGGTCCTTATAAAATTGTTTGTCGTAAAATTATCTACAAAATATGCCTCCTATAAACCCGCTATAATATACTATAATATAACTAATTGAATCAGGCGTTGCATGGCGGAAATCCATTTTAAAAAACTATAATTATTTTTGTTTTTAAATGTTATTTTTTGCAATATTCCGCTTTTTTAGAATGTCGTACGATGTCGACACGTGTTTCGCCTACACACGAGGCATTATCAAGACTGTTTGGCAGGCTTGATAATGCCCATAATTAGGTACACAGTATAAAGATAAAGAGGTAAAACCTACTACTAAAGATAAAGGTAACAGTATAAAGAGATAAAACCAACTATGATTTTTAGGCTGTGATACTAGGTATCTTGTAGCTCGATAAATTGGCTCGCGCCTGTCGTAACTAGTATGCGATACGTAAAGTGTTTTTTTCGGAATTTGAATGTGACAAACTTACATTAGCTTATTTTGGGTAAGATAGCTCTATCTGAAAAAAATAATATTTGTACATTACTTTTATTTCATCATAGCTGTTATAGCAATTATTACAAATAATCTTATTTATATTTAAGGTAAACTTAAGTTTAGTCGACTGTTCTCACCACATAAGGCTACTATTGGTGCTGCACGTTTAAAGTTACTGCAAAGTCAACGCCTAGCATTGATATTTTTATGCAAGGCCTACAGGACGGTTAGCACGGAGGCTCTACCGGTGATGGCAGGGGTCCTCCTGGTTGATCTCGAAATTCAGAGACGCGCGGCTTTATACTATTCGGCTAGGGATGGCATGGATGATAGGTTTTTGTTGGAAAGAGATCGCCATAGAATTGCCAGACTGTATCGTGATAATGTACGTGAAGAACTTATAGACGAATGGCAGCTGCGTTGGAACACTTCCATCAAAGGGCGCCAGCTCTACTAGTTTTTCCCAGACGTTCGTGAACGCCTGGGAATGTTCTGGCTGGAGGTTGAACACTGTGTTGCTCAATTTCTCACGGGACATGGTAACTTTAGGAGCAAATTACATTCGTTTAAGCTGGTTGAGTCACCGTTCTGTCAGTGTTCAACTGCTCAGACCGCCCATCATATACTTTGGGAGTGTAGCATTTGGCAAAATGAGCGATATAATATGCTTAATTGTTTACAAGTAACGTCGGGAGTAGTTTACTATGCGGATCTCGTGGCTTCGAGGGTAAATTTTCGTGCTTTAAACGTTTCTGCCATACATATTACTGGAATCAAACATAGCTCACATAGGACCCGTAATATACTATTACCGTGGTGCTTCCCTATTTCTATGATTGAATTGAATATACAGTAATGGGAATGTGGGTGGGATTAGTCCAAAAAACAAAATGTTCTCACATAAATCCAAAGGAACAATGTAAGTGTAATTTTAATGTTGTAAGCCATTCCTTCATTTTAAAATGGCATCCATTGACTTTCTTGCCAGATTCTTCTTCTTCAAGGGTAGGCTGCCATTAGAACCGGCAACTGTAATAGCTCTAATTTTGATATGATTTTAAACACAACATTGATTTTGTTTTTTTGTTTGTATAAATTCATTACTATATAATTGGTCAAATATCATGTTAATCAAACAAATGTAATTACTGGCGTTTAGAAAAGAGTGGCCATGAGTTTTATTGCCAGGTTCTTCCTCAGGCTCTACCTATTGCTTTGCGAATCTAGCAGTAAATGTAAATGTAGAAGCAATATTCTTGACGTTCATAAGTGTTACTTTGTGACCTAAATGAATAAAGATTTATTATTATTATTTAATTTTAGTCTCGATAAATAATTACGTGTCACGAGTATCCCCAATTTTTTTTTTGTTTAATAGACGTGGTCTTTACACTAGCTGAAATTAGACTAAATTAATACTAACTAAATGGTTTTAATCACGTGTAATTTTTGGGATAACCCGACTAGTTTCAAACCTTAATGAGGTTCTTTTTCAAGAGGTACCTAAATCACGGTACGCCGGAAGCCGCGATTCCACTCAAAATGAGAACGTGACTTCCGATCCGGTCCGAAACTATCGTCATTCTATCCCTATATATACTCAGGAAAAAAATATTCTAATAGATTACAAACAAGGATAAATAAGTCTTCGATTGCAACTGGTAACGAAACACAGTCTCGATGGCAGCCAAAGGAGCCTGGTCCTGCTATAATACATATCAAACTACCACAAAATATATCAAAATAACTATGATTGTATAACTCGGATTTCAGCGAGCTACTTCAATTAGGTCACCGCTTGCTTAGCTCCAGGCTACATTGGGCTTGTCTGTCTTCTATTTATTAATTTGCATAAATTGGAATATTCAGCAACAGATTGGCCAAATAACAACGGTTTACTTTGGAAAACAAGCCAGCAAGTTATTTTATAAGCAACTTTACGTTAAATTATTTAACATTGAATAACTTAAACTGAAACTTTAAGGCAAGATGGGTTGTGTAGAAGATATGGTAGTTATAGTATTTAGAAAAAAGATACTACTCCGTCAGGGATACAGCGTGAAGATAGTTAGTTTCTTTCTACTATATATACTAATAGTCACCTAAGAGTCGGACATTAACTTTGAGGTACGTTTAAATTAGATAGGTACCAAAAAAAGTTATTTCTGGCAGCTGGTTTTTCAAAACCTTTATTGAAGCAATTATGAAGAAAAATTATATTCATAAGTAATTATTAAACAGAAATGTACTGTGTTATTTTTGGACTAGTGGTATATTTTAGTACAGTTATCTTAATTATAAATGATGATGATAAAGAAATGATATTTACTTTTAATTTGCTTTTAATTTTCTTTTAATTAAAAGATAATACTTGCCTTTTTAGTGAGGTGGTTACAAAAAGGCTAAAAGGAGCATATAAGACCTTTTAGCTTTTTCGTTACCACCTCACTAATTAGCATGACTAACAAAAAAAAATAACAAAATCGGGGTAGATTTTGTAATGATTATTTTTGTTTTGAATAACCTTCACTACGAAAGCAATTATAAAGACGTTTTCACGTCATAAACTAAATGAAATAATTTTACAGTACGCTGTTCTATTTTCTTTGTGTCACTTTCATATTATAATAACTTAATAACTTTATTGGCACAAACATGTACAATGTATAATAAGTGATTCATCAAATTTGTACTTTGTACAACAGATATGGAACCCTGCCTCTTAAACTAGGTTGGATACCTGTATCTTAAGAGACAGTGTTCGGCAACTACAATTAAATTTTACCAATTTTTCAAATTAATATTTACACAAATGTTTATTATCTGTTAGTTGGTAAGGTACATAACATGGAATGAGTGGACTAATGTCATGATGCATGAAGTTTTATTATAAAAGTAACTTTAAAAACTTAAAATTTAAATCAGTATGTGTAAGTATGTTAGTGTGTGTGTGTGTGTGTTTGTGTGTGTTAATATATAACATAAGTGCACAGATAATTTTTATTTTATTTTATTCATTTTTATAATTTTATTAAATAGCATTACTACCATTATACATTGCAGTTTTATATTCTATATTATTCGGGGAATGTTAATATTGACTCCGTGCTGAGATAGTCTTGTTTCAGCAGCCATTCCGTAACTTTTTGTTTTAGTGTGTACCTGTTCAGACCCAGTATTTTAATTTCTTTGTGTATTTTTTTGTATAGATGAGAACCCAATACAAAATAGTGATGTTTTGCGAAGGCTGTTCTGTGTTTGACAGCTGCTGGCAAATTTCTACGTTTCTCAGGATTAGGACGAGGGAGAACTTTCTGTAGCCGTAGA
Organism: Thumatha senex; assembly: GCA_948477245.1. Classification (NCBI taxonomy): domain Eukaryota; kingdom Metazoa; phylum Arthropoda; class Insecta; order Lepidoptera; family Erebidae; genus Thumatha; species Thumatha senex. The sequence continues at coordinate 16,454,424 of OX419735.1, forward strand.
ATTCATTTGAGCACAAAGAGCTGCCGAACAGTTAGTACTTTGCAATCGGTGTACAATTGAGAGGTGGGATATTTGATCGGTTTTCTTGAAATTATCTTAAGAACAGCCCTTTGTGCTCTCTCCAATCCGAGAAGTATTGTTTTGTGAGCGCCACCCCAGACGGTGATGCAGTATCCTACCACGGATTGGCACAATGCGAGATACACCATTTTCAGGGTTTCTCTGTTAGCCGAGTCTCGAAGGAACTTGAAAGTGCCGATAAGCTGTAAGGTTCTGTTTATGAGTGCGGTGATTTTTTTGTCCCATTTTAAGCAATTGTCCAATAGCACCCCCAAATATCTCACAGAGTCAGTTCTTGTCAATGGAATACACGAGCATGAGTCTAATAAACTCGCGCATGTGTGTGCTGTTAAGGTAAACGTGTCAGGTGGACTTGTAAAGCGACGAAGAGTAAAGGGTATATAGACTGTTTTTGTGAAATTTAGGGTCAATAGGTTATTATTTAGCCATGACGTCACATGTTTTAGGGCTGATTCAGCATTAGTTTGAATGTTTTCCCAGTTAGGTCCATGTACTACAATTGCTGTGTCATCGGCATAAGCGTATATACTACTATATATTACATTTCCCTTATTGAATGTACTTCTTCGATTTTCAATATAATTTCAAAGCTGTATGACACTGGACTGGTTCAGACTGCTTTATTAATTGACCTACATTCAGTGCTCAAAGTAACAGATTGAGAACTATGAATTACTTACGCCAGCCACCGCCGCAGTCCACAACCACCGCCCCAACTTTTCTGGCACGAAATCAAAGCTACTTTATTATAAAAATTGGTATCAGTTTGGGGCATCTATGCAATTTCATTTATAAAATATCAAATAAATATTTTTGATCACGTACCAGTATCACTGTGTGTTGAAATGGACAGGCACAGGTTGTGGCGACCTGATATTCAGTTTTTCAAGCCGCCCATGAGGTTTCAACTGGACTTAATGACTGTCATGTTACTGGCAACAGGGACCAACGGCTTAACGTGCCTTCTGAAGCACTCTTGTGAATAGAAATGCCACAAATTGATCACCCATTCGCGGAATAGCCATATCAAAAGTTGCTTAACGCAGTGATCGTTTACAGAACACTAAACTTATAATTATGACGTCTATTAAGTTGCCTGTCATGTTAAGGGAGTCAATACCACTGTACGTTTACATTTTCAAAAAGCCAGCTTCTTATCCAGAAGGCATTTATTTATAAATAATAATGAGGTTAAGTATAAAAAATTTATTGAAACAAAAATCACAACTATTATACCCTTAATGGTTTGATTAAAAAATTACTCCTGCAAAGCATGAATAAGTTTTTACGAACGAAGAAATAAAAGTATACAAATTGGGTTGAGGTTTATTACTGGGCATAATTAAGTAACTTTTATAGCCAATGTGTTTTAATGAGTATTTTATGAGGATTATGTTTATGAAAATATTTTATATAAAGTCAAATACAACGTACAAAGGGAACTTCTTCGACACCTTGTCGAGGCATGATTGTCACAAGTCTTGTAATAATCTCCATCCCCCTTTTGTTTAGTACGCTTTTCTGTAAATATGCTAAATGTAATATAATATAATATAGACGATTACTTTTTTCATTGTATTGTGTACACATTTATTAATTTATGTACACACATGTATTATACAGTTATACGAGTACAGTACGGAGTAAAGAGTACAATGGTACTGGTTATTTCTAACAAAAATCTCTTCCAGCAGACCGGCGAGAGGAGAGCATGAACTAAAACACAATATTTGTAATTAAAAAAGGTAATAGTGTGAAAATTACCACTAATATACCCTTGATGGTTTGATTAAAACCATCGAGAGTATAATAATTCAATCTATGTAATCCTTCTACTGAAAAAAGGTTTACTCTATTGATTTCAATATTTTTATAGCGTTGTTTTATTGACATTTGTGTAGTAATCCATGTCAATTTATCAGTTAGAGCATTTTAAAACTATATCTAGCGCACTACCAACCAAAACCCACGTTATCGACATTCTCCACCTACTGATTTTTGTATTAAGCGTCAATTGACTAAGAAAAAACCGAATAAATAAAGCTGACAAAATAGGAAGCAAAAGTAATAAAATATCGAACATAATATTTACGTAAGAAAATAGTTACGTAATTAGCTCTGAGGGTATTCAAGAAAACGAAGGCCTCATTTATAGAAGCCAAAGCTAAATTAATGATCCTGCCTTTGACTTTGTGAGTGACGTGTAACCGAATGATAAATAGTTATACATCGCTAATGGATACCGTTTACAATACCTAGTAGTATAGACTAACTGGCATTTTGAGTAATGAACATACGAGATCTCATCACTATGAGGTACTAAGTAAAGCCGAAATCGTTTGTAAAACTTCATAAATGGCCTTTAAACTAAGACAGATGAGATGGGTACACGAAGAAACCTTTCCAAATGTCGCAAACAACAATCCTACTCAATCCAAAGTGATAGTTTCTGTCGTAGTGGTATACCTACTTATTATAGAAATTAATTATACCCGTTTATGTCTTACTTCATCTTTGCGGAAACCGTTCCTGTTTATTAATGCGGTCCATTATTCAGAAGCAGCCGCAGATGAGAAGTGTCTGTACATTCTTGAAATATATTCATCTTGCCTCGTTAAAAGTAAGTCGAGTTGAAAACTTGACTTTAAGATAGTTTGTCGTTTGTTTAAATTGTTCAATCTGGTTAACTTGACGTCTTGGTTTGTTGATGTTTCTTTTAATCGGTGTTTTATTTGCTTTGTCTAGAAATTAATAGTTTATTATGTTTAAAAAAATGGTTACTAAAAAAGTAAATGAGTTAGTTATATTTTTAATGTAATTGGTCGTATTTCATTACATGTTACGTAACCTTATTGACCGTTTGCTTGTTACTTTTAAACGGTTGCAACTATTTGCTAATTAGTTGTTACCTATTTGCGTGAACCAGGCATCAAATGTTTCGTCCATTGAGCAGCAACACAAATTAAATAGCATAACACAAATCTTTATACTAAAAGTGTGTTCGTAAACCGTAATACAATAGATGAAAAACTATACTCAGCCTTATTGTAATTGTATCAAATAGATTGAGTTTTTAACAGTAAATGTTGATGTTTAGTTCCATAATTACTTTCTGTTTTAAACAACACATATTCGTTCAAGATTATTTTTATGATTGGAGCTGAAAATATTGCATGTCTGCATTTACAATTGCAACTTCATATTTGTACAAAAGCACTATTTATACTGAAGTGCTGCCCATATAATTTTATAACATATAAGTGTTTAGTACAATAAGGCCAGTTGTGCTCGACGACCACCGGTCCATTGTGCCACTTGAATACTAAACAGTGTACAAAGTGACTTTGAAAATTCGCTAAATTGTTTACTTCGAACTTCCTTATTAATAACCAACTCAACACTGTGTTATTTATTGGGGCGTTATTTTTAAAATAATTTCAGTAGCTTGTGAAGTACTTAGGTACTCGGAAAAATAGGAATATTCAATCTTTTTTTATTTGATGTCAGAAAAGTATGAAGAATAATTTATTTTTTTTAGATCACAATTTTATTTGTTTAGATAGTAAAACGTTTTGTTTTGAAACCTCATGTACCTATTACCTCATTTTCGCTTTTTTGCAGCAGTTACAACGCCAATCTTAACAATAACCCTGACAGCTTTGAATGAAATGATTATAAACACAATTTTTTAAGTACTATTAAGTACTATCAAAACCTCAGTCTATTTGATACAATTACCACAGGATAAGGCTGTTTTTCACTAGGCTTTTAGGTAATATTTTTAAATTCATAAAATAAAAGATATTATTCTATGAATTTACAAATATTATCTAAGAACATACTCTTAGTATAAAGACAATCCCAAAAATTTATTTATTATTATTTATTTATTTATTTGTTCTTGTTATGTCGTCAAATAGGACGAAGTAATTGGACAAAACAATGTTAGACTTAAAACATAATTATAACGTTTTTTATCTAACTATCTTTACGCTGATCCGTATATACTTCTTTCGCTTCCTCCAGATTCATTAATCGCTTTATACATGCACATGCGCATCTGGGTATCCGTGTATTTATGAAATTCCGTTTTTGAGCAATTTGCTCACGTAGACCTCATATGTCAGTCTCCAACCTACCCTGACTCTTTCTATAATACTACTTTCGCACAATATATATTCTTCGTAATTCGTTGAACGTGTCTAAACCAACGGAGAATGCCCTTTTCCAGTTTAACGTTGACACATTGATTATGTGATATGATTCAAACCTGCCCTATTGCATTTAACTTCATTACATTATCGACCAAAGTTACACCGCACAATTTTCGAAGTGATCGCATCTCCACATTATTCAACTTACTTTCAGCGTCTTTTGGCATACCCAGGTTTGTTACCAAAAAGCTACCTTGGCACTAGCACTGCGTTATGAATCGCAAGTCGTATTTCTTTTACGATGCTTTGTCGCTTTATAAATTGGGACAAAGCGCCGTTAGTTTTGTTTCCGGCGGCTACTCGCCGTACTACATTCGAATCACATCTTCTGTCCGCACTTAACATACTCCCTAAATATACAATTTCATTCACTTGCTATAGACGTTCCAGGTTTACCCAAATCTCGCACTTTCACGTTCTTACATCTTCTCTTTCAAATACCAGAACCTTACTCTTACTTGCATTTAAGCGAAAACCCTTACTTTCACATTCCTCTTTCATATTAGTGACTAATGCCTGAAGGTCGGATCTGCACGCAACTTACCAGATACTCTATGAACATCCATTAGTGTTTTAAAATATTAAATTACCATTTATTATTTTCGTATCATATACATGTCGCACTTCCTCTAATGTCAACAATCAACAGGGGAGCATCAATATAATGCAAGGAATATACTGCGGCAGCTACTTCTTAATGCTAATTACATCGAAAGAAGAAATCATAAAAAGTATTGAGAGTGATATATTTGTACTTCACAAACATCATGTACGTTGCTGCAAACCCCTACATACATAACCTAGTTTTACCAATCTCCACTGCCAGAGAAACGTCCCAAAATTATTTGCGCGTTACAACTAATTTAGTATGCCTAAGATGATATCTGTTCTACAAGAAATCAGTAGATGATTAATTACTCTGAACTTACAATAACAGATATAAGATCTCAAAATTTCATCGTTAGATTTGCTTCCGATAGTATTGGCATGCAAATTTACTAAATGCTTCTACGTTCAGCCTCGGCAGCCAAACGACTAGCTAAATCTCTGAAGTAGGTCAATCTGCAAAGTGAAAACTACTGCCTTATGTGTTGTACGCCATATCGAACTGTATTATACTATAGATAAATTTTCTTTTCAATGTTTTTCAAGACTTACTTATTTTTTCTTAATTGTTACTATTACTACGATCAAGTTATATAAAAATTTCCCTTATGTTGCTGAATATCCATTTTGAACAAGATATGTTATAAAAAAATTAAATTCTGTCACCCATTTGTTTGATGGGTCACGTGTGCAATGTAGGGCTCCATAATCTATTTCATTAAGCGCGGGTTAATTTATAGAAAGAGTTTATTAAAAAAAAACATGGATAAAATATTATCTTACTACTAGCTAACCCCAGCGGCTTCGCCGTGACATATTTCGAATCCCCGTCCTACCCATTAAATCCCGTTGTTTATTAATTTTCCAATAATGTATAAAAAATTGTACTTCTTTCGCTTCCTGTAGATTCATTAACCGCTTCATACATGCACGTCAGGTTATCCGAGTACTTTTAACGTGATCTTTATATGTAAGTCTCGGCGTACCCCGACTCCTGCCCTCTACTTTCGCACAATATATATTCTTCGTCAATCGTTTCTCACTCATTCGTTGAACGTGTCCAAACCAACGTGTTGCTATTACTAATGGTATTTTCCAAATTTCTTAAACTGTAAATGAACCAAACAAATCTAAATAACACAAGGTTTTTGTAGAGCCATATTTCAGTTTAAAATATAACTATATAACCACACAGCTATTTTTACAATACGAGTATACTCGTGAAAACACGACAATTCAATTTGAAAACGCAAGTGAAATTATTTTGTAGCACAATAAGAGAGAATGCGTCATTAATCAAAAGATTTTTTTGCAGTATTTTTTTTATGAAAATAGATTTTCTTTAACAAATTTCATTTTCGGTCCTGTCACTGAGATCGTTTACCCTGGCAGTTTGTTCGTAACGAAGTGCTCCTTCTAAACTGTTATTCCAAATTTGCTACGGTATGTTAGGCAAAGTAAAAAGACCTTTACAATCTTTTGAAATATTTTGTCTTCTCTTAATTTGGTAGCGTTTTTTGTATTAATTTGCTACTGTTGATGAAATCCGTATAATGTACTTATAACTGATTAAATTATTTTTTATTATTTATAACTGTTTTTATTAATTTCTATTGCCTCTGTTACTTATATGATACTACCATAGATTTACTTACGCATTATAAAATGTTTTGAGACCATTACAACACTAGATTCATTAGAGTAATCAACTGTATTTTATAATACTTTTCTTTTTCTTATAATACCTAAATATAAAAAAACCGGATCGCGAATTTAAAGAATGCTCATTTTTAAAATTGACTAATCAGTTAGAGGGCGCTTTGAAAAGGAATAATTTATTAAACATAAAGACGTTTAAAGGGTTTTTTAGGCTCATAAGCCTAAAAAAATAAAGAAGGGTTTTTTTAGGTTTAAAAGCCTAAAAAAACCCTTCGTCGTTAAACGGGTTGTTTGATATGATGCCCACGGCTACCTTCTATCATCGCACCGCTCGCCATAGACAGGGTGTTCATCCTTACACTTTGCGTCCGGAGCGCACGCATACATAGATCAGATAGAGGCTTTATTCCGCGAACGCTTAGATTGTGGAATGAACTTCCTGTCTGGGTTTTCCCGAACGTCTATAGTATGGGGTTCTTAAAAAGGGGTTTTAGATGGTTTATAAATGGTCAGCAGCGCGAGTGCTGCACCTCTGGTGTTGCACACGTCCATAGGCTAAGGTGACCACTTTCCATCAGGTGGTTCTTGTCTGCCACCTCAGTGACATAAAAAAATACGAGAATAATATAAGCTAGGATACAAAATTCTTGAAGCATTTTCTATCAAACTCCATCTAATATATTGTATAAAATTAATGACCCTTCAGACTGTTCTTAACTTTATTATAATCTCTTCGGTGCGCAATCGCGCAGCCAACCACATGATCCAAATTACACCGAAGACGGAGAAAAATAGATCGACATTTTTCATCAGCAAACTTTCGCTAAGAACTTCTCGAGCAAGCCATGCCTTCTTTATTAATCTCGATATAAAGTATATTACACGTCTCATAACTGTCGATCAACCATGTAGTAACTAAGTCGTGAAATGAAAGTGTGATATCAGTATAATAGGCGGAAGTTCCTACCCCTATAAAGATAACTTCGTTCCATTTTGCTCTCGTCTCGCTGACCGACGCAACGTTGACATTATTCCTTACGAACTAAGATAAAACTTCAAGAGAAATTATTTTGTTGGTAATCTCAAAGGATCGTATATTTTCCTTGTTTCAAATGTATATTGCGTAATATCTCTAGCATGGAAGCGGAAATAATATCAAAAAGGTCCTTCTTTGAAATTTGTTTGAATTAATATCGTGGAAATAAGTTGGTTAACTACATTTTTTCTGTGAAATTATGGATTACCGAAGGGCGCTTTATCAATGCCGAGGTAATATATCGTTTCTCGTTCTATATTTTCTTAAAGGAAAACAAGTCAGTAATAAATTTATGATCAAAAGCATTTCTTACATATAAAACTTAATAACTTTTGAGATAAACTAAATTCATTTAAGCTAGTCGAGTCACTATACTGACAATGTTCAACACCTGTTTGCAAATATAATCCAACTACTCATCACATGCTTTAGGACTATGTTAGGCAAAGAGAGCGGTATAATGTACTAAACAGTGTAAAGGTAGCACTGAGAGTGGGTTTTTATGCTACTTTCGTGTTTGCTGGAGTGAATTTTCCATCTCCCTTTCTGCTATGCCTGTTAATGGAATCAAACATAGCTCATATAGGATTTTAATATTACTAAGTTCGTAGAATTATCCTTTTTTATATGATGTTCACTTAGTTACTTTTCTGGTTTCCCATTTTATAAAGGACGTCAGTAGATTTCTTTATTTCCAACTTGAAGTTCGTTTCCCATTTCCAGTTCTAAGAATATTTAACTATTGCCGAGTTTGAGCTCGGGTATCATGGAGTTTTACTTACCACTGTAGATTCTATCATACAAAAGTCCGAGTAATAGGACTACGGGTAGGAATATACTTTAGATGCAGCCGGGATCGATGCTCAGATAATGATGACTGTTAAAATTATAATGAATGTTTCTATTTAACTTTATATGAAAATAACAACCGATAAGTTTCTAGTGTATTAGATTTTTAGAGATTATAAGATAATTTCGTTAACAATAAATAATTAAGACATGACGTGCAGCTTAACTTAATACATGATATTTAAATACATGTTGAATATGATGATTACAAAAATAAACTAAACAATATATTTCTCCTACCGGTCAGTGAATACAATATTATAAGTCAGTATAAAACCGATTAAGGGTATTAGAAAACAAACAACATCCAAAGAAATATGGAAAACATTGAGAAAAACATGAACCGTACAATTTTCACAACAAACAGAATATGTTGGACGCGCTTCACTTGTTTAGAGCAGTATTGTATTTTGTTAGCCGACATCATTGTGTTTTCGAGCATTTGTTTCCTTGCGAAACGGCAGTTAGGAATATTTATTGGATGAACTTGTGGCGTGATGTCGCTTTTTAGCCAATCGTAGCCATTTATATATCTACATGATCGAGTTAGATATGTATATATATGGCAATAAAAGTTACAACAACAGCAATTTTGATAAAGTTTGAGACATACTCAGCTAGTTTTATTACACAGTATAATTTATTAAATTTAAAAATACAAGTTTAAAATGTATAGTGAAAATATTAATGAAATAACTTTATGTAGTATAGATAATTTAATGCTATGTAATTTTTTATAACCTAATTTTAATATTTGTATTGCGTTTTAAATGATCGTGGTGAAGTTTTCCCGAACCCATTTCCCACAGTTCCCTGTTTCCGGGATAAAAGTAGCCTAAATTATGTGTTATCCACGATGTCAGCAACTTAAATTTTCTGTGGAATTCTGGTTTAGGCCAAGACTACTTATTAAACCACTGCGGTACTCTACCCTGAGCGTAAGATAGGGTAGGCCAAAGGTTAAGTCACACAAAGAGTAGATAAAAAAAAGTAAAGGTATTATTTATGCCTTCATAGGGTTGCATTAATCTAATGAAAAGATAACGACTGTCTTTCCGTAGTTATAAAAAGTATTATTAAAAGGGGTAATCTTACAAAATCAAAGAGGTATGTAATTCCATTCAAATCACTTAGTCACACCGCCAATCGTTATGATCCGGTATAATCCAATTAAATTTGAGAGAGTTACCATCAAAAAGTCTTATTAAAGTTTTAGAACCCGTCTTATGACGGACAGGATTTATGCAAATGAGTGAAGGGTATTTTGACCGGCTGGATTAGGGGGATGGGTCTGTTTTTGCTGCGCCACATGGTGTCGAGGGCTTTTAAACAAAACAAGCAACAGGGAACAGGGGATAATCAGCTTAATGGACACATCAATATTTTTGAATGTGGACAAACTAGTAGTGCATCTTCGCTTATAGGATTAAATGAAAAGCTTAATTCATTACACAAGGGGTTATGACTTATTGGAATAAATCCAAACTAACAATTGAATGAAAGTTATTTGCCTTTAAACTTGCTCTTAAAGTATAATAATAGGGATAAAGCAGCTTTTGGACCGCGTTTATTGGAGATAAGCTTGTCTACTATGTTTTAATGTTTACGTATCTGCAATTCTTATTTTTACTATTTTACTACAAATAAAAATACTTAACCTTGATTTATTCATTACAATACAAGTTCGTTAAGACGTACGAGGCGATTGGCGAGGGCGTAATGGAGCTGAGTGAGTCTAACCATTATACGCACCATTATATGGAAAACGAATAAAAAATCAATTAAAATAATATTATTTCTTCTTATGTAATATGCCTTACATAGGTACACTATAACACTAAAACAAACACAAACATGTTGTTCAACAAGCAAACGAAAACACTCATGTAGTGCTATAAAAACTCGCCAATTTTATATTGAATATAGAGTGACGTCACGTTATTTTACGAGATTTTTTTTCATTATGTTCTATCATTTAATATGTATATTGTAGCAGTGCATCAAAAGTATTTTGTTCGCCGTTTAGCGTATTCCACCATATTAGAATTATAATTATGTGACATAACAAAATTATAGCTCAATTGATTGAAGTCATGTGCATCAAAATTGCTACAAACATATATAAACATTGAAAGTTAAAAGCAGCTTTTATAAAACAAAAAAAATTAACAAGTAACTCCCGCCTTTTATTATCGTCGCAAAGGAATCAGACGACTTCTAAACCGAAACCAGTTTCAAAACCGAAAGTTGTAGAAACTTAAAAACCGCATATGCACGTATTCATGGTGTCCTAAATCAAAGCTGCAAACCATTTACCTCTATCTCTTATGGTTCTAGAGAAATAGATCCGTATAGAAGGGCGGTCGGATAGACCGAGCCGTTATTTACTAGTTGACCCGGCTAAAGTTAAATTTTCCATATAAAAACCACTCTTATCACCTAGGAGTACAAAAATTGTCTATGACCTATTCTCAGCATAAACTATAGAAATCGAACAAGCTAGAACCACAACAGCTGTGATAGAACCATCACTACAAATATTCCCTTGATTTCATTGTTTTGTTTTAGAAATCCTCCCTAGGGCCCGACATCGCTACCCACTCCCGGCACGCAGCCTTCGGAGTATATTATCTTTGTCAATGCTAGAAATGGGCGACATTTTACGAAAACATTTTGATATCGCGTGTATCCTTAAAATAAGGATTCCAGTGGGAACCATTAATAGAGATTCCTATTCCATAAACAGTATTATTATATTATTGATTGTGTTTTAATGTTTCGAATTGCACACGATTTAGTATTTTTAATGAAATTAATATTAGGTACTAATGATAGTAAGACAGCTTTTATATTCACTATTAAATATATCATTCAAGTTAATGCGTTTTTTTAGTTTGTATGTTTTTCAGTTTAGCCAACGTGCATCATTGAAAATAAAATATCTTTATTCTTGTAGAGCACAAAGTAACACTTATGAAGGTCAAGATTATTGCTTCTTTATTTGCGCTTACAGCCAAATTCGTAAGGCATTAGGTAAGCCTGAGCCTGAGAAAAAACCTGGCAATAAAGTAATAGCCACTCTTTTCTAATCGTCACTAATTACATCAGTTTTTATATCATGAAAAGAAAGTCTCATCACTGCGCCAAAACACAAATTATCGTGTCTGTCTGTCGAAATAAGTGAACATTTGTGAATTTTCCATCATTGACGTTTCCGTGCTTCGGAAGGCAAGCAAAACCCATTGGCTCTATCTGTACCATAATGAATGCCTGGATGATGGATGACAGCAGGATGCCACAGCATGTTTCTGTTTGTTTGAACACGTGGAACCAAATACATGATATATTTGGTTAAGTATAAGGTGGGTAGTATGACTGCCTACTCTATCAGGAAAAACGTTGTTATGTTTTCGATTTTCGATATTCTGCAACATATTGATGTAAGGACTGTTCTTATAACCGTATTAAGCCCATAGCATTAAATCCAATTATATAACGACAAAAAAAATCTTATTAAAATGTCAGTAAAATCCCTTACGGTTTTATTATTAAAAAGCCAAACAAATAAATTTATAGAAGTAAATCCTTGTATTAAAAGCAGTGTTCGCGCAGCGTTGCCGGGGCAGACTTAATCCAGTGATCCGTTTGCTCGCCAAGCAATTATCTACGTGAAGTAGTGTCCGTATTAGGAGCACTTACTTTGTTCGGGATTAAACAGAATTACGTTAACTGTAAGTAGCCATCTGTGCTGATGTTCAACCGAGAATAACAATACTAGATAAAGCAATCAGTTGCTAGCGTAGCAGAGTTTGAAATAACAAGTACAGTCCAATTTCTGAGTTCAATTTGTATTTTTATACAAATAAAAAAGCATAAACTGACTAATTGACCAACACACAGCTGAAACCGTTAAAACACGATAGGAGAGGGTTTTTGAAAAGTCAATCCCTGAGAGAGTGAAAAGGGTTCTGTTGTGGAATTTTTCGCGGAGGAAGCTGATACACTGGATTAACACCATTATTATTTATATTAACTATCACGCCTTATCCCCGAGGGGAGCCAGAGGCATACATATTGTAAGCCACCTTTTTGCCATGTATATTCCTGTCCCACGTAATAGGTAGCGAGCCCATTGCCGTGTATAGATATACAGACACAGGTTGTGGCTACCTGCTGTTAATACTTTTTTAAGCCGCCCATAAGGCCTTCAACCTGAGTTAACGACTGCCATGTTACTGGCAACCGGGACCAACGGCATTACGTGCCTTCCGAAGCACGGAAACGCTCGCAAATGTAAATGCCACAAAGTGGTAACCCATCCGAGGACCAGCCATAGTGAAAGTTGCTTAACTCAGTGATCGTTTTCAGAACACTGAGTCCGCGGGGCCACGAGCGCTTCAACAGGATTAACACATAACCTACTTTTATTCTGGGATCACCTGATCCCAGTACCATGAACCAATTTACCCATTTACAGGTTTCTGTGGGCGACGGGTACAGGAAAACTTAGCCGCGGGCTTACTATTGTTTATTATAATACTAAGGTGTTATTGGATGTAAAGAGCCTCACTAAGCGATACACCTGCTGACTTCCAGATTAGTCAACGACGTAAGCATTGTTACGGAGTTGGGAGATAAGACAGAAGTCGCTTCCAACAATGAGGAAAATTAACTGCCAAACGATAGCTGCTACTAGCGGTCGAATAAAAGTGGACCCCAGTCTCCAATTCCAGGTAGAGTTTGGGAGCAATTGAGAATACACTAATATAAAGAGGGAAGAGACTAAAACGAACTTATAATTAATGTAGGTGATGATAGCAGTGATGACAGTGAAAATAGCTGTATGGAATCTGATTAAATATGACATTTTGTGGCACCTTTTTGGTGACATTTCACATCTCTATTGTAATATGTCAAAACGGCCATCATAGCGTGCCGCTAGTATAAGGTGACAGTCTTACGGTGCACAAACATCAAAACAGACATCGTCTGATGTCAGACTGAAGCTGTTGGGACGACTGTTTCGGACATTCCCTTGATACATTCACAAATACATAAAAAAAGAAAGAATTCCCGTGCTAAAAAAGCTATAATTGCTTTTCAAATGGCTGAACTTATATTTTTCCGAGTCTACTGCACGCGTAGCTATAAAGTCACGAGCTGCTGCTATTGAATAAATTATACTTTATATCTCAATAATATATGCTAAATAAATAAATAAAGTACGTCCTAAGTTATATTTTGTACAGAAACTGAAAATATTGTATTAGTAATTTGTGTCAGTAAAATTGAAAGGCATTTGACACTAGAAAGGTGACAGCTCCTGTCATATTCTGCGAGTAAAATTGTATATTAGGCGTAACCTCAAATATATATATTTTTTTATTTAAAGGGCTTTGTCGCTTTGCGGCCACATCGCCCTATTATAACAATTAGAAATAGGTATACTTATCGACTATATATCTAAATAAGTACATTATACTCAGTTTGTAGCTAGACCTATTTCTGCTAGTGTATACAGCGCTTGGGCTTCAACCGACGCAATAATAATATTTAACTATTACGCTGTATCCCTGACAGGGTAGTCAAAGAGAACAGATCACCAGGCTTCGCGATTCATGCATACTTCTTTCGCTTCTTCAAGATTCATCAATCGCTTCATACACGCACGTCTGGATATCCGAGTACTTTTGACCTTTCCGTTTTTGAGCAATCTGCTCACCAATAATAATATTTGAGTAAGTAAATAAAATAAATTAGCTTATATATCAAAATATCTATTATTATACCTAAAGATTTATTAGACATTCACATAGTGCACGTTCCCGTGGAAAAATGGGTAAATGATGTAGCCTATGTTACTTCTTATAACATTAGTTATCTACCAGGGAAAGTCCCGATTAAATCAGTCCAACTGTTTTGGAGTTTAGAAGGAACTACCAGACATACAGACAGACGGACAGACAGACAGACAAAGAAATATGTAAGTACAGTTTATATTGTCATATGCATTTAGCTGTATTTTGTGGAACGCCGTTAATTTTGATTTGTTTAAATTATAGCATTAAACTATTAAAAAATGCCTTCATCGTCACATATTAATTAGGATTTTTTGTTTGTTGAGAGGAATAGCTGTCTCAAACATATGCCTACTACTACCGTATCCAACCAGATAGCAGTAATAGTCAGCTAGTTGATGGGGCACTTCCGTCACTAACATAATAATGACTCGCTACCTAATATTATTTTAGAGTTTATGTATTTCTATTTGTATAATGCCATTTTATATTTACTAGAATTTATACATGTATATATATATATATATATATCGTGGTACCTATATCTATCATTCTGCTTGCCTTGAATTGCAATTCGAGTGACATTCGCTTTATTCAAATTGTACACACAGAACATTCGTACGACGTCGATGTGGCGCAGACACGTCTCTTTCGTGTCTGTTTCACACAAAATGAATAGTAACGTCCGAGGTATATCCCATAGAAAAGACACTATATGTCACGTGTCGCAAATAAAATATTTTCACGCGCTTGCATCCTGTGGTATAACACACAGAAAAGGGCAAGAAGAGGTTTGGGCGGGGTGTTGGCTGCCGCCGCCGCCCGGTATCTCTTGCGTCACTCTCACACACAAAGAGCCATAGCGTCATCTTTCATGACGGCCAGCGTCATATCCGTACTATGTTTTTTCTATGTATGTTAAAAAGTCACAACGATGCCCCGTCTTTGCCCGGTCTGCGCCATGTCGTCGTAGCGTTATTTCTGTGTGCCCACGTCCTAGGAAAAGTAAACTCTCTTATTTGGTTTTCTTACCCTTTGTGGACCCATTTTTTCAACATCGTAATATCGTTGGGACAACTCACACAACGCCATCTGATTTCAAACTAAGCAGAGCTTGTACTATGGTAACCAGATAACTGATAAACATACTTATATATTTCTAAATACATACATATTATAGATAAATAACGCCCAGACACAGAATATACCATCGTGCTCATCACACAAAGTTTTATCCTGGGTGGGAATCGAACCCACGACCTCTTGCGTAGCAGATACACTCCCACCGCGCCACAGAGGCAGTCAATACTGGTAAATTCTATAATTATTATTCGTGTACCCACTCACAGTGATATTAAAGTTCCTCTTTGGCAGGACCGCGTCATACCAATTATGTTTTATTACTAAAACGTCATACATATGACAAACTAGTCCCACATAATACTATCATAAAGGTTTACGATTTATCCAAAAAAATAGGCTATTTCACAGACAATAGCTCACCATAATCTAATTTGAATCGCTTAAAGTCTCAAAATTCTTTACAACAGTTGGCATAATAAAACAAATTTGAATAAAGGGGATGTCTGAATAGACGGAGAAATACATCTCTCAATCCCCTAGTTATTAATCCCTCGTTGAATTAAAAAATCAATACAGTATATTTGGGGCATTGCTATTCATACTATACATATATTTAAAATTCAAATAAAGTTCTGGAGTGGAGTCTTCCAATTTGTACATTTTGATTACTGTTTTGATTACAAAAAGGGCTCGATCGAGACTACAGGGCGCTTTTGTGTACGGTCAGTTGATCGATAATCACTGCTCGAGGTGCCTTGAAAGGTTTTTGTATTTTTATGATTAAAGCTGGTTAGAGCAGTATGGAAATTCATTGAATTCACTTTCATTTTGATTGAACTTTAAAGTGGAAGCTAATGAAACCTATTGTGGAGTTATATAACGAGCTACATAGACAAAAAAAAGTGTGTGTATACATGCGTTAAAAGTTATACTTTTTTAGTCTAATAAGATTCACATTCATCACATATACCATAACTCTTTGTTTGTAACAGGAATGATAAATTAGTAAGAAAAAAAAAACGTCTAAAGAATGAAAACTATATTGAATGTAGTTATAAGTTGTCATGGAAACACTTATCAGCTAACTTCATGGTGTCAGTTTATCATGACAATCTGTGCACGAGAAAAAAATGTCTCATCGTTTTTCCTTACGCGCCAAAAGAAGTATAACTTCATAAACAAATAAAAAAAAAGTTAAAGTATTTGTTATACTGTTGTCATACTGTTTTAATCAGCACACACAGCTCAAACGACTAAACTGATTTCTGAATCCTGACCAGCCTGATGATCTGTCTTCTCTGACTACCTAGAGACGACAGGGATACAGCGTGAAGATAGATAGTTTTTCAAATGGCTGAAACGACTTCAACAAAGGAATAACGTCTGCTAAAATTTAATTCAATTTACCAAGAAATTGTAAATGTCGACGTATGTTTGGATAGTTGTATGTTTCTCTTTCATCCAAACAATCTGCTCACGTGGAGATTTTGTTAGTCTTAAACTACCCTGACTTCATCTGCCCTGTACTTTCGCACAATATATATTCTTCGTCAATCTTTCCTCACTCATTCGTTGGACGTGTCCAAACCAACGCCCTTTCCAGCTTAACGCTGACACTTTCATTCAAACCTGCCATATTGCGTATCATTTCGTTAAGTATTCGGTCGGCCAAAGTTACGCCGCACAATTTTCGAAGTGATCGCATCTCCACAGCATTCTTATATATATAGTAATTATTATATTTTAAATATAATTTAAACAAGTTTTTTTTTAATATTTAAACTACGTAATTCGTTAAAACTCTGGATGCAGCAGTTAGTAAAGATCGTGGTTTATTTAGTTATTTAATTGTATTGTATTTATTTATTCTATAGCAATATAACATTGTGTTGAATAGAAAATCTTAGCCTAATGTAAGTTAGGGTAACCTATAATATTGTTTAAAAAGGCGTGCAGTTTATTCCAATTATGTAGAAAAAAAAATTAAAACGTTGAGCATGCGTTTTTTACCTTAAATTTGCCTCTGGGCTCGATTCTTGTTAATGAACATGTAAAAAAACGAATTATCATTAATTTATCGGAATTTTTCGATTTCATTTTATACACTTCTGTCAGCATTTGGATTTATATGGTCGTAGCAAAGTTAGTAATTGCCTTATATAAAATAGCTCTCACTTATATGGAAGAAGAACAATTCTAATTTACTGAAACAATTTTAATGATCCATAGAAGTGGCCCTAATGCAGAACCCTGTGAAACACCGCATTACATTCCCCCTGACGTGAGTGCAACTCTACTCTTGTAGATTAAAGTGTTAATAATCTGAGAAACAATCCGCGATAATACGCTTGAGATGAGGGGTACATGGTGGTAAACAAGTATAACTCTGATGCAGCTCTAGATAAGATCTTGAAGCATTGGTAATGTCGAAAAATACTATCAACACCACTTGACTTCTGGAAACTGCTTCTTTCGCTAGAACTCTTACACCCACGACGAAGTGCTCTGATGGAAACCAAACTACTTTTCTACTAGGGCAGGCCCCTACTATTCAATTAAAGAGCTATAGCACCACACGTCAAGCAATATGGGCTGATACGTGGACGATTTCCCTTCCGTTTGGGTAAGGACTAGATTCCCTGTATGCCAAAAGCGGTTGTACTCGAAATATAAGTTTAAATCCCCCACTAGTATAGCTAGTAACTACTTGGTAGTAACATCTTACTTACTTACTTCATTTTGGACAAAGATGAGTTTCCTCGTCTACCATATCTTTGAAATTGGTCGTTTTCGAAACATACGCTAAAATGCCCGAACAGTATAGCATTGAGTAGTTTCATCGTGATTTTTTTACTGATGACAATTTTGATTCAGTTTTGTTTAAAGAAATATTTCAAACAAATATTTTGTTCCCAAATATTTTAGGTCCATATCGTCATTATAGAAAAATACACAAATGTAGCATAGCTATTTAATTTCATATCCGAGTAATTACTACTTGCGTGCTTTTAATGATACCATATACTGAAACTTCAAACAATTAATGAAATTACACTCCGTACTAACAAAACATTCTGAATTGTGGTTATATGATTACTACCTATGAATTGTAATTACAATTCAATTCTTTGGATTCGATGACATTTGCTTTTATTACAATTGATATCGATTTGCTTACGACTCGACAAATTAGATTTACTAAACCGATTTTAGTTCACTAAAGTATCGAAAATTGAACCCTAACTATTGTATTTTGCATTTTCAATAATAACACTTGTACTATTCCACAACATTTACTTGATAAACCTAACCGGTTTCGCCTCACGGCATTCTCAAAGGCACACAATATGACATGAGGCGAAACCGGTTAGGTTTATCAAGTAAATGTTGTGGAATAGTACAAGTGTTATTATTGAAAATGTGTAGCAAGTTCCACCAAGTGCCATCAAACAACAGTATAAATTATTGTACTCTGCATTATAATATATCTGACACGCGATTGTTCGCTAGTTTGAAAGTAATGTAGAGTTTTTAGGGTTATTTTTTACCGGTTTATGACAAAAATAGATATTACTCTAGGGTTACAAATATCTATAAACCTTGATAACCATTGTTCATTAGATGGATCGTATTCTTGTTTTCAATTGGTATTAAATATTCCACTAATACAATATTAATAAATATATGAAAGACATAAAAAATGAAGTAAATGCAACAAACCGTAAAATGCTTTCTTGCGCAAAAAAAAAACTATTACATGTCCCTTAAGAGTTTTATTGTCTTTGTATTGAGATCGTAAAGTTAGTTACATTTCGATAAACCGCTGAAAATATATATTATTATATTATGATACCCTTCTGTGGAGACCTTTTGGCCGACCGTAATAGAAATTCGGTAAAAAAATGTATGATTAAGATTTCAGATCAGTTAATGGTATATTAACTTTCTACAAATTCTTCCATTTGAAACGACATCGACCCGATTACTACATTTTATAACCAGATTATTATACTGTTACATATTTACCTCCATATTTATTTTATATACAAATCATTTGTTATCATTAAGTACCTATTTTAAATTTCAGTTTAACTAAATAAATCTTAATTGACTGAGGAGGCGAGCGAAGCGAGCCGACGAAAGTCTCCGTTTTAACTCCACTGGTACGGGAAAAATGCTATAGATATCCGACCGTCCATTCAGTCTACAGGTCGCATTTTTCATCGGACATGCAATGATGCAACTTGGCATGGACATTCCTTGATGTAGACAAGAACTTCTAGCGGAGGGTTTTTCGATTGGGGGGGAAATGGAGGCAGGGGAGGGGAAATGGTCCCGTAGTGGTTGACAAGAGCACTCAAAACGAAAAAAAGAAAAATTAAAAACAAAAATTACTCCGAAGTCTACGGTTCACAAAACCACTAGTAATACATACTTACCTAACATTTGCCGAATTACATCTCATTTGGATACCAGCCAGTGATGAGAAAATGTTAAAACAAAAAAATATATTTATTTTTTAAATTTGGTACCACTCAACGTTTAGGCGACTATGTTCGCTCGCCTTATTTTTTTGTTGACACCCGTTCTTTCAAAATGTGTTTAAACAGTGTCTATGGTTTTTATGAATGAATTGAAGACCAGTATAATCATCAATAATTTGCCCGTATAACGCAGGCAATCAAAAAAACAAATACATTGACGACATGACCCCAATATAGACATATTGGGCTCATGTCACTAGAAGTACGACTAATGTGAACCTAAAAACTAGGTGATTCTCTAAGCTGCACTAAAAGCTAGTGTTTATTTTACACGACGCATATTCGCCCCTGCTATGGATGTTGCTCACTTAATTATTAGACGCTTTACAGTGCCGAAGATGTGCCGTTCCCATTATACGTCATTCTGATACCGAAAAACCTTGAAACATTGGCAAAGAGTAGAATAGTTGCCTCTATAGTTGCATGTTTCGAAGACTTCTTGGAAGCGCTCGTGGCCTAGCGGTCTCAGTGTTCTGTAAACGATCACTGAGTTACGCAACTTTCACTATGGCTGGTCCTCGGATGGGTGACCACTTTGTGGCATTTACATTTGCGAGCGTTTCCGTGCTTCGGAAGGCACGTTAAGCCGTTGGTCCCGGTTGCCAGTAAAATGGCAGACGTTAAGTCTGGTTGAAGGCCTTATGGGCGGCTTGAAAACTTCAACAGCAGGTAGCCACAACTTGCGTCTGTCTATTTCAACACGGCAATGGGCTCACCACCTATTACGTGGGACAGGAATCCACACGGTGAAAAGTGGGCATATGATATGCCTCTGCCACCCCTTCGGGGATAAGGCGTGATGGATATTTATTTTATTTATTAATTTACTTCTTCAACTTTGCCCCACCCTCTTCAGGCGGAATCATATACCGAACTGAATGATTCATAATGTATTACTTTGTCGTACCATAAAAACTTAGAGCTTCCTACCAGCTGACGTGATTTTCTTGCGAACTCATTTTCTTCAAGCGCAACGTAAAAGTATGTCTTAGGGCCGTAAAGTTGAAGGCCACATAATCTTGCCCACTTTGAAATTGGTTCTCAATGTCGTCATGATTTACCCTCAGGCAGGCTGCATCACTTTTTATAAATCAGAATTCGACCTTACACTACACACATTCATTCTTTCTACCGAATGAACAGTACGAAACAGAATGTATGGATAAACAGAACTATTTCTCTTGCTATAACTTATGCGACACTAAGACAGTATTCGTAAGGCTATAAACTATAATAGAGACTATTCTGTGAGCACCGAACGCTCGTAAAATAAACGATCTGTAGTCTTTGAACACCATAACCCAGACGACCACTATCAAGGACGACGTCTCTTATTACTTATTTACTTATCAGTCACGCTTTATCCCCAAAGGAGTAGGCAGAGGCATACTATACGCCCACATGTCACCTTATGAATCCTTACCCTACGTAAAAGGTGGTAAGGCCATTTTCGTGATGAAATGGACAGGTTGTGCGTGAGTATTATACCCGCAGGAAAGTCTAGACGTTTAAAAAAGTCTTAGGTAGTGGCAACTTGCGGTTGAAATGGTTCTAGCCGCCTTTTAGAAATCATTTACGGTTGTTGAAGACGCTAACATGGTTCGGTTCCTGGCAACCGGTAATCAAATGCTCGACATTTAATAAATGAAGTAATTGACTCAATGGTTTATTAAATTCTGCCCACGTATTGCGCATAGAAAGCGATACAACTTTATATGGTATTATTTTTTTGTTTAAGTGGCATGGTTGAAGAAACCTGTTAAATAGTAACGCGATAAATAAACCAGTACCTATTCTAAAAACACACAATCAGTTATAATAGTTACCGAGTGATTTAAAAATTAGGATATAATAATGTATAAGAAAACTCTTAAAATATTGATACGACTGAGAGTGCTAATAAGAAATTATTATAAAATTTTTGGAACATTTTCATACAACGCCGTCTGGTCCAAATTAAGCTAATAATATATAAGCTTCTAATCAGTAATCTAGACAGCTGATAGACGTACTTATATAATTTTAATTACATACAATACATAGTAAATATCGAAACTCTGAAACAAATATCTGCAAATCACCCAGACAATAATTATTTCGACCCGGAATTCTTACTTTGGGACTTCAGTACTGCAGTCGCATACGTCACCACTTACGCCTCCGAGGCAATCAAATCGTAGCCACACATAAACTAACTCAAGAGAATATTTTATGTGCTTTTACATAGTATATTTCGTAATATGGCCCTATGTTTAAGTAATCCTAAACATAGTGTCATATTACGAAAACTTACTCATAAAAATCTTCAGATATTACTGAAACATGTACACATATTATATTTAAGTCATCTAATATCGTGAAAGGTTTCCTCTACTACTTTCACACTAAAAGGTCCATATTCCCAAATGACATTTTTTCCCTCATAATTCAAGGTTCTGAAATTTTGGATAATGTTTAGTAAATACTTACCAACAAGTATTTTTACGTAACTTATTACTTATCAGTAACACATTTAACCCAAAGAGGCGACAGAAGTACTATACGTCCTCGTTTTACCGTGAGTATTGTTGTCCAATTGACATGGACAGAAGCAGGTTGTGGTGATCTGCTGTTGATCTTTCAAGCCATGTTAATGCCAACGACTGTCATGTTAATGGCAACCGGGCTAACGGCTTAACGTGCTTTCCAAATTTAAAGCACCGAAACGTCATCCAGAAAGCATCCAACATCAAGTTTACCCATGTAAAGACTAGTCACAGCGAAAGGTGTTTAACGTATTGAACATTTACAGAACACTGAGTTAATGGGCGAGATGCTTTAATTTAGGGCTATAAAGCTTCTTAGATATAAAAACTTCTGGTATAAATATTTATTTCAATCAACAAGTTTGTCGAGTGTATCTGTGTGCGTCTGTCTATTTCAACAAGGCAATAGGCTCACCATCTATTGCGTGGGACAGTAATGTATACTGTAGTAGTAAATGTAGGCGTATAATATGCCTCTGCCACCCTTTCGGGGATAAGGCGTAATTGATAAACAAGTATATATTTCTCAAATACATACATACATACATACATATTGTTACGCCTTTTTCCCCGAAGGGGTAGGCAGAGGCATGTTAAACGCCCACATTTCACCGTATGCATTTTTGTCCCACGTTACAGGTGGTGAGCCCATTGCCGTGTATATTTCTAAAATCTGCAAGAACATAATCACAGCAGTCTACCCAAAAATCGCTTTGGTATTGTGTCATCCGCACCCTTATTCCGCGACCTTTATTCAGCTGTCTATCTACTTGGCGCGTAGCCTACCTACGCTGCGTTACCAGTACAGCAATATATCTATAATCAAATCTAAAACTGTAAAACACACACACCATAAAGGATTTGATGGTTCCCGCGGATCGCTTTTCGAAGCAATAAAATCCCACATCCCTATTTCAAACAATAATATTTTTTCGGCCGCGTTATAGCCATCGCATAAAACCATTTTGGCTATAATCACATATCTGTATGCAAATCTCAATGGATTCAAGACCATTTCGTGTGTTTTAATTGCGTAACGGATGGCCGTTCACACCCATAACAGGGTGAAATTATATCTTTATTAATAACTGGCCCCGTTTTCCTACTCCGGTAATTTTATTAGAACGTTCGTTTATTTCATGGGAATTCATTTTAGTATAGTGGCCGTCCTCTGTCAAGTTCATTAAAATTTTTCATAAAACCAATTTCCATTCAGAATTTAGGTCAATGTAATATAAGAGCTTGCGTATCAAATTGGAATGATTGAACATATAACATGCAAACAGGTTATGGTGCTAAAATCGGATTAATTAAAGATTTAATTTTAATAACTAACTATCTTCACGCTATAACCCTGACGGTGGTAGTCATAGAGGACAGATCGCCAGGCTTTGCGATCCAAGCATACTTCTTTCGCTTCTTGCATATGCATCAATCGCTTCATACATGCACGTCTGGGTTTTGACTTTTCCGTTTTTAAACAATCTGCTCACGTGGCTTTATATGTAAGTCTCGGCCTACCCTGACTCCTTCTATCCTCTTCTTTGGCACAATATATCATCTTCGTCAATCGGTCCTCACTCATTTGGACACGTCCAACGAGCACGCCTTATTCCAGCTTATTTTTACATAACATAACATATTGTCACGCCTTTATTTCCGAAGGGGTAGGGTAGATAGTAGGAAGGGGTAGTACTAACGCCCGCATTTCACCGTATGCATTTTTGTCCCCAGTCACTTAATGCTCTTTGTAAACCAACATTTAATTGTCAAAGTCACGTTGTTCATCTTAGTGTATTCCCAGTTGCTTCCTAACTTTAACTGGATTTGGAACCTGGGGTTCACTTTTATTTGGCTGCTAAGAGTAGAGTTTGGTTTCTGATTTTTGGCATTTTATAGAGCGACTGCCATCCGAACACCCAACCCCGTAAGGGTGCCGATTCTTATATACTTTATGTTAGGTTATATACTTATTAATTGTTTTCGTACTTTTGCTATGGCTGGTCACGGATGGGTGACCACTTTGTGGCATATACATTTTCCAGCGATTCCGTGCTTTAGAAGGCACGTTAAGCCGTAGATCACGAACAATGCAATGGGCTCAACACCTATTGCGTGGGACAGGAATACACATGGTGAAAAGTGGAAGTATAATATGCCTCTGCCACCCCTTTGGGGATAAGGCGTGATAGATAAACAAATAAATTGCTTTAGTACACATAATACTAGGAAAGCTTGAATAAAATTTCAACACTTATAAATTACTAAAAAAAAAAAATATCCATATTAAATAAATATATATATATTACTAAACAATTATCTCCAATATAGAAAAATGCTATAAATTCTAAACAGTTGCTGTAAAATTTCATTAGTATAAATGAAAAACTATATTTATCTTAGGAAAAACATTTATGAAGTCGATGCACTACACAGAGTCAATTCAATTTTCCCTTTTCACGGATCACTGGCAGGAAGTAGTGGGATGTGACGTTCGACGACTACAATGATCGCATTCTTTGGAGCGTAACACGTAAGAGGTGGTAATACCTGACCACTGCATTGGTTAGAGAGTTTTAGTTCAATGGAATTTTGTTATGAAGTCATGTTAGCACATAACTTCTTATTAAGAATGTTCAGTTCACTTTTATATTTACCATTGTTATTATGTTTATTGATATTTAGAGAAGATACTTGAACAGTATTTTTGAACTTCAGGGGTGCATTTTTTAAAGGTTGCCTGTAATTGCTCAATAGCGATAAGGCCACCCTTTGTATATTAATGAAACTGTAATCTCTTTATATGAGTAATTTATATTTGTGTGCAAAACAGTTTAATCTACACATCTCAGTCATACCGATTAGGATTAGAAAGGTGATCGGTGATAAATGAATAGATATTATGTACATCATGTTAACCCCTCCTATTAGCTGCAGTACAGTTAGCACTATTTAATTTGCCTGTCACGTAATGTGCGTCGCTATAAAAATCGTTTTATATGCAGTTAGAATATGCTTATTAAAACACTGCAACACCCTTAAGGTTTCTTGACACAAGTAAATTCAATGCACCAAACGTCTAGCAAAAGTAAGAACAACCTATTTAAATTTTAAAGTCTCGCGATAAATGTATATTGACTCGAGGACAGTAAAGTAAGCGAACAGTGTAAAATAAAATAAGCTACTTCACAAATAATACGCTCCGTCTGAACAAATTTACAGAACTAGTACCGTTATATAATATTTTACAAATTTTATTTAAGTTGACTGCACTTTTGATTTTGCTTGGTTTATTATTTAACACGCTTTCGGAAAGGCACAGAAGCGTGTGTTGTTCTAACTAACTAATTAGTTAGTTATAAATAGGAAACACTTAAACTCCAAAACATTTCGGATGACAGAAATATTTGTTCCAATCTGGGAATCGAACTGCCGCGCTGAGGATTCGATTTGACGGGTTCGGCCACCGCGGTAGCCAAATTGTGGCATGAATTGGGAGAGGCCTACTTCCGCATTGGACTGCCATTAATAAAGAAATGATTGATACAACTAATATCACTCATCTGTATCTGAGATTTATTTCCTGTTTGCATCTAAAATTTTTTTAATACGTTAGAGCTTTGGTCTGCATTTTTTTCTGCTATTAAGTTTTCACTTCTAGCATTCTTCAGAATCCCCGTGGCTCAACTTCCACGATCCAGTGATGGATCAGCTAAACTAACTGCCGAAAAATTGTAATTTTTCTTTTTATTGGCTCTTCCCGATTTCATCCACTTAACATTTGGAGCATTTATTGACTCCTAGAGACAGGTGCGATCTCTCTGTTATGTACCTGTCTGTTATCTACCTGTCAAATTTCGAAATCATCATATAATTTCGTATTTAGAGTAGAAAACTCCTGTTGAGTCCTGTTGATATAAAAACTAGAACTACTACAAAGGTAAAAAATACAGTACATCCAACGCTATATAGCTACAAATACACAGATTGGACGGGCGCTATGACATTTTCCCTCCACAATAGAGTTACGCTCGCCGCACCAAACAATGAAACCAGTCAATCGCGGTATCGCTGCTTCTGCAAACAACGTCGTTGGGGATACAACAGAGAATTGTTGCAAGTGTATACTAGACTTAAGGTTGAGTTTCGTTTCTATCTATTATATAAACAAGAGTTTAATAAGGACCGTGTCAATCTTCGGTATTTGTAATAATGTTGCCTGAAATCCAAATCTTCCTTTTGAATATGAATCGACGTATCCCGAAGAATTGCCCAGCTTAAGCAGCAGAAGGTGGTATTGTCCATAGAACTAACTATTCGTTTTAGTAAAATTATTATTCTAGAGTTTACTGGTACTTTGAAACTTCGTACTGAGAAGGTTGATGGTGAAAAACTGAACTAGATGTGAAAAGAATAAGTTAAGATGTAGGAGACGAAGAATCAACGAAAAAACAAATACTTTATTTATAACTTAAAAACTAAGATAGGAAGTTTGTTCTTTAACTATGTGCCTACGTAGTTGAAAGGAGGTGCTTGAAAACTTGTTGGAAACAAGAAGCCTCCTTCCAAGTTGGGAAATAGTAACGACGTGCTAGACAGCCTACTTCAAAAACGATAATCTGTGTGAGAAAGTTTCTAGTTGAACTTCAAATGGGCAATAAAGAAACATATAGAATTACTAATATTTTAAAACTTGCTCGGTTTTCACTCATATTTATTATGTTTCGAGTTTTATTTGCGACACATATTATACGGGTTGACACACAGTCAAAACGTCAGGAACTACAGGTAGGCTTTGTACCTAATATAATAATAATAATAATAATTTATTACATGAAAAGCATTGTAGTACATGGCACTTAATAACTAATTAGAGTTTTGTTGTGTACTAAACTACGTACCTTATAAAATGGTTGAGGTGCTGCATTCCTAGCTAGGTTATTAACTAACCTGTGTTAAGGATATACAGTGCCGGTTCCCGAGAGAGGTTTGTATTTTAACTGTACACAGTTTGCACTTTCACTACAATTAACATATCGTACAAATTTAAATTAAAAGATAAATAGCAAATAAAAAAAAAACACAATCACTTATTCTAATATTTGCAAGATTTGATACATAATTAGTAATATTTGATAGTGGGTACTTCAACATAGTGACTTTGGTGCAAGCGATATCTGACATTATGCGATAAAATTGTGTAGTGGTGTGATGATGTGTGGTACAAGTCAAAATATTAGAGCGAGAATATGTGCGAATTATTTTATATTTGGCAATTTTTTTTATTCTCGCTCTGATATTTGAGTACGAGAGTATGTATGAATGTCGTGATTGTAAGTGTTTTGATAAGTCTGAAGGTCTGTGAGTATTTGTGTGAGTGTCCATGTATTTTACTGCAAAGATTCGACTATGAGTATTTCTGTTTCGTTGTACTTGTTTCGTTGTAACTCTTTTCCCGAAGATATAACTGTACTGCTTTCTTACAATTATAGTAGGACCGACCATATATCAAACTATCTTTACTTATTAAATTGTACAGAGCCTGACCTTGAAAAAAAGCAAATATCTTTATGAAAGATGTTCTTATTCTCGGTAGTGTGCATATTTTGTCTTTCCTTCGCTTTGTTATTTCTTTGTATGGAGTATTGCGGTTCTGTAGCAAAACCACTTGCAAAATGAAGTGTTGCCTTATATTAAGAACATCCCAGTCTCTGTACAAAGCATCGGTAGGGTACATTATATTTCGAAAAGTAGCAACTTTCAATATGGCTCTATGGGCTGTTTCTAATGGCTTTAATGTAGTCTTTGCGGCACCACCCTAGCAAGAAATACAATATGTAATAACCGAGGAGCAAAGGGCGAAGTATACGGTATGTATAGTTTCACGTCCTGTAACATATCGTAGTGTTTTAAATACATATATTAGCTTACGAACTCTTCCTGCAAGTAAGTTTATATAGGTCTCAAAGTTTAGGTTTTGGTCTAACACTACGCCCAGGTATTTAATATACGGAACTGAAGTCAATGAAGGACAGTGACATACATTTTTGGTTAGACATGAGTGGGCTTTCAAAGTTATTGCCGTCTTCGGCTGCGAAGCTGCATTTATTGAGTGTTTAATGAAAGAGTGTGAGATGCAAGCCAATTCAATGCTCTATTAAGTCCACTTTGTGCCAGGTTATATAAATCTATCCAGGTTTCTGCTGTAAAAGTTATCGCAGTATCATCTGCAAATGCCACCAACCTACCATTGGGAATATTTAAATTACACATGTCATTAATAAAAATTATGAAGAGAGTAGGACCTAAAATACTTCTTTGGGGAACGCCATAGCAAACAGGAAGTTCGTCACTCATAATAATTTAAGTTGTAAACAAGACCCGACACACAGATTTTAATAACGACTTACTGGTAAAGCTAAAATCAATACAAAGCTTTTCCCGGGACTTTGTCCGCAAGGAATAGTTACTTTTGGCAGTTTTTTTAACGTTATAGAAAACTTATTATGCAAAAACAAACAATTGTGGTTTGCTTAAGGCTAGAAATATTTATATATTTCAAAAATACAAAGTCTAATTGTTTTGTCCAGGACGGTGAAAAAAATGCCAAAAGAATCATTCCCTATTTTAACCATCAAAATATTTCTTCATCATAAAAGGTAGCATATGAAGTTCCCAAGCTCTAGCCTATCTCTGTACCAAATTTTATCAGAATCAGTTAAATAGTTCAGACGATAAAACATATCACACAGAGTTGTTTTCATATTCATAATGTTAGTAGGTATTCCTTATTTTTTGCACTTTCCGGATAGAAAACTACGTGTTTTTTTCTTTTAATTCAAAAGCTAAAAAATAATGCACTAAGACCAGTTGCATAATGCATTATAAGTCTTCAAGCCAAAATAAAATCAAAATAAAATAAATAAAAATGTCTTTATTTCGCATAGACCATTTCAACGGCGCTTAAAAAATGTCATACACTAAAACTAAAGAAAAAAATTGTATATTTAAAGTGACCACCGGTTCGGAACGCGGCCCACCTGAGAAGAACCGGCAAGAAACTTAGGAAGGCTTTTTTTTTGATGGCCTATTTACAATTTAATATATTATGACTATAATATTTTATTTGCCAGCAGATCATTTCCAGGCATTCCTGTCCTGTAAATAGTCTTGAATAGAGTAATAACCTTTTTCACAAAGCTTTCTTTTAATAAACTTTTTAAATTTATTTAATGGTAAATTTCCCAGGTCACAGGGAAGCTTGTTGTAAAAGCGTATACAGTTACCCTGGAAAGAATCGCCAATCTTATGCAGCCGACTGTGGTGAACTGAAAGATTGTTTTTATGTCTAGTGTTTATATTATGTATATCACAGAGTTTAGTAAACTGTGATAGATTTTTCTGATGCTACGGTTAGAATATTTACTTCTTTGAATTTTTCTCGGGCCCAAATTATATATAGCGCGTACAGCCCGCTTTTAAGAACAAAAATGTTATTTACATCTGCAGCACTCCCCCAAAGGAGAATACCGTAAGACATAATACTATGAAAATAGCTGAAGTAAACCATTCTAGCCGTATCTACATCTGTTAGAGTCCTGATCTTTTTTACAGCGTATGCAGCCGAACTTAACCTAGAGGCCGTCTTTTCTATGTGCGGGCCCCACTGCAAATTGGCATCAATAGTTATACCAAGGAACACAGTTGATTCCACAAACTCTAACACTTGTCCATTAAGTTGAACATTGGCCGTAACTTGTTTTACATTTGGTAGAGTAAATTTAATACATTTAGTTTTGTTTTCATTTAGGCAAAGATTATTTGAACTGAACCAATGAACTACTCTCGTGATTGCATTGATTACATCGTCATAATTATCTAATTGTCTTCTAATTTTAAAAATCAATGAGGTATCATCTGCAAACAAAACAATCCTATTCCTGTCCCCTACATAAAATGGTAAATCATTAATATAAATGAGGAACAAGAATGGCCCAAGTATCGAGCCTTGTAGCACACCCATTGTGACCATGGATCCTACAGAACGTGTACCATTAATATCGACCCTTTGTATTCTATTGTTCAAATATGAAGACAGAAGGTCGAGAGATTAGCCTCTTATTCCATAGTGATGTAATTTTTTGCACAATGTTTCATGTTGAACGCAATCAAAAGCCTTGGATAGATCGCAGAATATACCTAATGCATCTTGCTTGTCTTCCCAGGCTTCATGAATACATTTTAATAACTCAACGCCAGCATCGGAAGTTGAGCGCCCTTTCGTAAAACCAAACTGTTTTGTATGAAATATTTTATGAATATCAAAATGGGATAGCATTTGATTCAAAATTATTTTGTCAAATACTTTGCTCAAAGTTGGCAGCACTGACACTAGTCGGAAATTAGACGGGTCTGTAGCGCTGCCAGCCTTGAACAAGGGTATGACTTTGCTGTGTTTCATTAAATCAGGAAAAATACCACTGGAAACACAGTCATTAAACACATTTGCTAGATGCGGCGCAATGACCTCAATGATACATGATGCAGTTTTGCCTGATAATCCCCAAAGGTCCGCGGTTTTCTTAATTTCAATACATTTAAAAGTTTTTATAATATCCTGAGCGCAAATATCTGTGAATACAAATGCATCCCTGCAATAAGGAACAGATTCTTCTAATAAATGTTCAGAGGAACTGGAAGACGCTTGCAGAGATTTAGTCGTCAAAAAAGGTACATTTTCGAAAAAATGTTTAAATTCCGTCGCCACTTCCAGGTCCCATGTAACATGACAATCATTAACTTTTAAGTGGAAATCCCTTTCTGTCACCATAGTTCTACCGCATTCAGAGTTAATGACATTCCAAGTCATTTTTATTTAATTTTAAGTTTGACTTTGCAAGATAACATGTTTGTTTAAATATCTTAGAATAATTTTCAACATATTCCTAAAAGGTTTGGTTAAAATTATATAATTTTTTTGAATATAATTCAAATAATTTGTTTCTACTTTTAAAAATACCTGGTGTAGCCCAATTCCTGAAAACATGACGACCACCAATCTGTAGAGTTGTTGAGGTAAAAACTTTGCCAAACTCATCATTAATCAAATTAAATAAGTTTGTATATGACTGGTCTACACTAGTAAAGTCAGGCAGATATGGCGATCTCTTTACTATATTTTCTTTAAAAATATTCAAACGACTTTGGTTAATTGGTACATATTTAATTTGTTTTTTGCAGACTTTATTACTAATTTTATGAAACTTTATCCATCGGCCACGATTATCTGACTCTACAGGATCCACAATACCTTTATTTATTGGTTTAATATTAGTAAAAATATTATCAATACATTTTGCACTGGTGGCTGTAATACGAGTAGGTTCTAAGAAAGTACTATGCAGATTCATCATCATCATCCGAGCGTCTGTTCCAGTTGCGTCTCGCGACGCCCGGGGTCCGCTTTCCTACATTTTCTCCTCCACTTCGCACATATCTATGCAGATTAAAGGCTTTAAATAAATTTTTCATTTTATTTCTCTCTGATGGAGTTAATGATCTATCTAGTATATCAACATTAAAATCTCCACAAACTATTATAGATTTCTTAGAACATTGGCATTTGAACAGTGCTTCTTCAAGCTTTTCTTCAAATTTAATGTACGGAGCTTTACAGGGAACTGTATACGCTTAATAAGATGAAATGCCAAACTCAATACTGGCAATCTCAATAACTCGCTCAATGGAGAGGGCTACTAAATCCTTACGTTCTTTAAATTTTAAGTTTTTATTAATTAATATTAAAGAGCCTCCACGTTTAGAATGTGAATTTAACCTGGTGATTTACGAAGTTCAACAATGTGATTTCATGATCTTTTAACCAGTGCTTAATATTAATAGAATTTGCATTAATGTATAGCCCCAACTCTAAATCTTTACCATTTATTAAACCTCTAACATTATGGTGCACCAGGTTTAGAAAAACAATATTTTTATTATGATTATTCTCAGGGGCCAAAGTCTGACAAAACTGGCCAGATTTATTATCTGTTGTCCTACAAACTAGTTTTTTGGAATTTAATTTTCCAAATGTGAAGTGTCAAAATTATCCTGCTCAATAAAAGCAGTTGTACTTGGCAATAATTTGGCATGAAAAATTAAAAAAATAGATAGCAACAAAGCTAGCTTTCGTTGTAAAGTTTTTGATAGAAAATATCTAATGATAGATCTAATGTTAACAGACTATTATTATTGAAAATAATATTCCAATCTAACAATTCAATTTTTTTGGAATATGATACCATGGTATGTAGTTTCATATTTAATTTGTATCTTAAGTTGTTTTCCTTGTGGAAAACGCACCATAATACAGCAAAAGGAAAGCAGTATATTGAAAGCCAACCAGTGTGGTTGCGGTAAATTGCAAGTCAGTGGGTTCAGGGTTAAGAGCTTCATCGTAAAATTTGGACCTAACTAGCTCGTTAGTGCATTTTTTGAACCAAACTCTAGTACCGATGAAAATATAAGGGTTTAGAAATAAAGGTAGTTCCATTTTAAATAAACCAGTGATGATCGCATACCAAGACGCAGCGTAGGTAAGACATCACAAAGGTTGTGGGAAAGTGTATGATGTGGTTGATTGTATGATGATTTTGGCAGAAGGCCCCTTTTTTATACGACTGTAGTGGCAGGCAAGCATACGAGCCCACCTGATGGAAAGTGGTCACCGTAGCCTATGGACGTTTGCAACACCAGATGTGCAGCACATATTATAATTGAGATTATAAATTCATGAACGAATGGACAACGAAAGCTAACCTAAAACCTTTTTAAGAATTTTTCCCCGTACTTGAGATGAGTATCCAAAAATATCTCTTACTTGTTCAGCGCAGTAACAAACCTGTGGCTAGTAAATCTGATGAATGTACGTTTGGAAAGAAATCACAGGGACTCTGACCAGGCGTGGTTGCCGAAGCCTG
This sequence comes from Thumatha senex, assembly GCA_948477245.1. NCBI lineage: Eukaryota > Metazoa > Arthropoda > Insecta > Lepidoptera > Erebidae > Thumatha > Thumatha senex. The sequence goes on from OX419735.1 coordinate 16,487,798, forward strand.
ACGACCCCTGATCATAGTGTTTAACCTGACTACTAATCCAAAAATACTGTAAGTTTAAGTTTTTAGTTTAAGCAAGGCAATGTAGCAAGTAGTACTGTTATTTCCACTATACTAAAATTGCAAAAATCTGCTAATTCTAGTATTTGTTATTGCCATAGAGTAAAAAATTCCGCATTAATATAAAACATTCATAGAAGGGAGTGACTGAAGAAACTCTCGATCGTTCTTCTTCTGTACGGAACCACAGGGTTTGTTTCATTGCAAACCCTATTATCAACTATCTACAAAAAACCATTATTATCTCGTGTCCAATGTATATAAGTACATTTCACATTCTAGTTTAATGATTATTTCAGTGGAGTAGGCAATCATACATGCAGGAAACATAGTTGAAATACCACTGAAGTTATGAGGTATATAATTATAAACGTCGAAACGATCCATGGTTTAATATTAATGTTACTACTATTGCTTCAATGGTGCAGTGCAAAGGTTATATGAAATCGATGATTTAACGATTTGCAAATATTGACTTCAGAGTTAGTATTTTAATGTAACTATTTATGAGAAGCGCTCGTAGCTCCACTAACTCAGTGTTCCCTAAAGGATAACGTGGAACAAAAATGCATACGGTGAAATGTGCGCAGTTGCCTCTGCCTACCCTTTCGGGGTATTTGCTATATGCAACAATTCGCTTTAATAAATGAAAAAGATAGCGTACAAATTGCTTTAAAAATGTATCCATATTGTGCTCATTTCAAAAAGACCTTTCTAGGTGGGAGTTGAACCTATAGTCTCCGATTTTGTAATCTTGTATACCTACTAATCACCGCATTAGTATACATCGATTAGAGTAAAAACAACATAATCCTTGTATACTTTTTTATAGTGAAAAAATACAACTTGGTTCCAGGGTAATGTTCTACGCCACTGAACTACCCGAACCATGCCGAAACAATTTAAAATTCTTCATCATATTGTAAACATAATTTAAGAGAATAACCAGAGCCATCTATCGAGTTACTTAACTCCGATTGAACCACTTCCTGATTCACTATCACTGATGTCACTACTGTGTGTATATTAAATAACACCACCATATCTTATAGAGAGGCAATTTAATACTGAATTTTATTTCCTTATATTTACACTTAGTCAATAAACAATATCCTAAATTTAAATCAATGAGCGCCATCCATCTCTCGACGCTTTTAAAACAATTTGATGTTCTACAACTTTTAAAAAACAATGACTTACAGTAGATTCTTTAACACTGATATCAATGAACAGTAATACAATCTTTTTTTTTTTAAATTCATGCCATGTACTCTATTTAAAATATGGAATGACCTTAACCCTTAGGCTTATGGCCTAGTACTGAAACGCTCACAAATGTAAATGCCACGAAGTGGTCACCTATCCGAGGACCAGCCACTGTGAAAGTTGCTTAACGCAGTGATCGTTTACAGAACGCTGAGTCTGCGGGGCCAGGTGAATATAACGTGCATATTATATTACCAATAATATGTGAATTCCTTGACGACAAGAAAACTCTTTGTTACTTTTATCAAGTAACTGAACTACAAGGAAGAGTAGATCAACTAGCAATTTTGAGAATACGTTTACATAATAATATACTGTTTTTTTATATAATATATTAACTTGACGCCAACAACTAAGAGTTAGTTCCTACCATTATATTATTTCCATCCAAAGGTTGCCTGGCAAAAAAAAATTGCTTTAAGTGATAAGGCCGCCCATTGGACTGCTATTTTGTATCAAATTTCTTCATTATAATACTGTTTTGGTATACAATATAAATAAATATTAAATGACAGGTGTGTGTATATAAATACTTGCCAAGACAGATCTCTAAACTCAGAAGTTATCCGGAAGTTTGGTAATGTATCTTGAAATGTCCGTGAAACTTTATTGTTAACAATATACTTCCTGAGTATTTTTTATTCTTTTTGATACTTATTTCTAAGTGTTAGCACTGATATATATTCAAAGTTTGTTTCGTCGAACACAATAAGAATCCATACATTTAAAATTATGTTATTTAATAAGGACTACTCATTCCCCGGGGCTGTACAGCTCAGAAGTACTGAAACTTAGAATCTGTCTCTTTTTCTTCATCTTAGTGTATTCTCAATTGCTTTTAACCACTTGTAACCCGAAGATTTTGATAGGGATTACCCTTACGCCAACCCGGGGGCCGAGTCTACTATTGATAAGCCGTAGAATTGAACCATAATCACTGTTTTTAGCTGTCAAAATGCAACTGACTAGCTGCCACTGGCGCGGTACGTGTTTGTAGAATTCTATCGGCCGACCGATAAAAGTCTATTTGAGTACGATTGTAATAGTAGACTACGAAAAACTGTCAAAATTATACAGGTCGCTTTCTATTGAGCGACGATTTTGATTTTATTTCGACACGGTTGAAATAACAGACTCTGCCCCCAGGTGTCCGTCTCATCACAGCTATAAGCTTGTCACCTATTATGTGGGACTATTCACAACTTGCTCAGTTGATGTCCGTATGGTACACCTCTACCTTCGACAAAATAGGCTTTATATATACGACTAGATGACCCCCACAGCTTCGCCCGAGGAATATTTCGACCTGACGTCGCACCTATTTAATCCCGTCGTTTATAAATTCTACAATGATGCATAAAAATTTGCCCGATTTGTCAACATTTATGACTATTGCCCTGCTCCCCAGTGTAGTAGCGTAATGATATATAGCCTATAGCCTTCCTCGATAAATGGGCTACACAAAAAGAATTTTTCAAATCCATCAGCGAAACATACAAGCAAACAAACAAATTCTTCAGCTTTATAATATTATAGAATAGATATAAGATTACCATGTCGCTACATTTCTTCCAATCATTTTAAATACTGTCATACAAACAAATACACTTACACAGTAACCTATGATATTTATAAGATGTTTGTTATGTAGAAATAAGTAATTTTAATATAAATAAAAAACATAACGAACAAGTTGAAGACTAGGAAATCACTTACGGCCTTATGGTAGAAAGTTGAGTGCCTCCGTGACGCAGTGGTAGTGTATGCGATTGCCACGACTAAGGGGTTCGATTTCCGGGTCGGAACAAATATTTTTGTGGTCCACAAATGTTTGTTTAGGAGTTTGGGTGTTTCCTATATATAATTTGTATATATTTAGTAATATATAAGTATGTTTATCAGTCGTCTAGATCCCATAACACAAGCTTATGATTTAGCTTACTTTGGGATAGACGGCGGTGTGTAAAAAAAAGTCCCACAATTTTATCAAGAGCTCAAATATTACCTTAATTCAGACACAAGACAAAAGATAATTATTTATTCATAAAAGGAAAATAAAAAAATAATGGCTATATTTAATAATTCATAAAAATCAAAGAGAAAATACATCCGCGATCAGTAAAATATCAAATTTTTCATGAGATAAAACTCCTCGTTGAAAACTTAACCTAAGTATAAGAATACACTTTATTAAGTAAAACAATATAAGATATACTCAGAAATATCAAGTAAAACAGTAATAAAGTTAAATGTTTACATATTTACCTTACATTTGCATTCGTGTAGAGTGAAATACAAACTCCATTTCAACACTCGCTGTATAATTGTCTGACATTAATTAAGTAACACCAACACTAGCGTCACTTAAATTAAAATAAAATTCGGAAATTCGTTTTCGGTATATATTCATTAACACACTTCTCCAATCTTGACCATCTTACGTCCCGCTTAATCTACCGCAACACTAATAAACTGTTCTAATTTGTAATAATTATTTTGACAAATGATACCTCAAAAATTTCATAGTGCCGCCTTAATAACCGTCTCTTTTGAGGACAAAGAGGGTCACTTCAGCATACTGTCTCCACTTTTTACGAGTAAATATCACAAAGAGTCGCTTTTATTCACATCTAACAAAAAATAACAAAACGCCACGAATCGTCGCCGGTCCTATTGTCCGATGATGTGGGCAGGGGGGGAACAATGTGAGCACGATAGCTACGACGTAGGCGCGTCGTAGTGCCGCTACGGCCGGCTCAACACTGGTGGGGGCTACGCGAGCCCGGACCGATTCACCTACACAGTTACAACAAGCTCCCGGACCTATCGCGACACGGCTGTTCATACACACACACACCTGAACATTTTACAAGAGGCTTGTGAGAGAGGAAGCAGGAAAGTAATATTTTTGGGCTTGTAAATGATGTACACACTAATGATGATTTACTCACACAGGCGCTCGCTGACGCATAACTTCTCTTGTGCCTGTACACATTGAAGCTATTTAAACTTGTAATCCTTTATAATAACTAATTTAGTTTGTATATTTTTATTAATTACATAATGTAAACTGAATTTTAGTTACTAAAGCAATACTTTGTAGATAATGTAGCATTACAGGCGTTTAAGGACAGTCGTATTTTTTTAAATGTTTTTGTTATTACTGAAAATCATTGTCATCAGATCATCTAACAATACTATATAATCAACAGGCCCACAGCCTCGACTGAAAGTTGAATAGCACCTATCTCAAAGTATCGACCTTGCTTGTGCTTTTATACGTTTAAATTGGTGATTTTTCCAATTTATCATTCAACTTGTACCAATCACCATCATCACTACATATTATAAAACAAAGCCGTTTTTCGCTGTCTGTCCCTATGTTTGCTTAGATCTTTAAAACTATGCTACGAACGAGAGTTTTATATTATCAAAAATCTTTGCTCCGAGCAAAACATGACTTTTTACCTCATGTATTATTAATATTGTTTATTGTTATTATTATTGTTTATTATATTGAATTATTTATATTGTTTTTATTATTATTTTCTATTTAGAATTATATTACATTTATTTTAATAGTACTACGATTTAATAGATGTATGAATAAAACTCCCATACATTTAACCAATAGTATGTACTTTTCATTCAAAACTTAATTCGATATTATACAGTTTCCTCAATTCTAAGAGTGTAAAATGTTATAATTTACGCTGCTGGACTCGTCATTTCATAATTCTCAATATTTTATCAAAATTAAACTTAAAAGGAAAAAAGCGAATTGAATTAAGATTAGTTTTCCGGGTTCCGTACTTAAAAGAAAAATAATCTTATCCATGTGTCCGTTTGTCACCATTTTCTCATTAACGGGTGTACCTAGTAAGTTGAAATTTATATCGGATATTGAGGTCTATAGTCCCTTTTTTTTGTATATAAATCAAGGATCTGAGTCAACAAGACAAAAAGATATGGGTATAAAAGATATAGGTTTTCGCGAAAACTTGAAAGTAACAAAATTTACCTTAATTTTCAACTTTTTTTGTTTTTAGGTTTTTCCATTTATAATTATGTGCTCTGTAAGACCTTGCTTCTAACCAAAATTTGACAGTTCTAGGTCAACTGGAAGTACCATATAAGTGTTGGGTTGAAAACCTAAATACTAGTTCCTTTTAAATTAGAATCACGACATTTTGCAAAAATAATGGTCTTACAGCACAAATAAGAAAAACATACAGAAAGTTGAAAATTAAGAGGTGTCTCCATACTAACATAGTAAAAAGGAAATAACATAGACCTCTGAGATTTACTATTTGGAGGTGTAGCTTAATTGGTCAATCTCCTGTTTTTTTTACAGAATTTTCAGCGCACGATTCATGTTTGCGCATAAAATAAAATACATATTTCATGCTAGATTTAATGAAAAATAGATGAAAAATTAATTCGTTCTGAGCAAGTGAAGTCCAAAAAAGATTGACGGCTCTAATCTACCGGCAAATTTGAGCAGAAAAAATAATGTCTAACCCAGTGACAACAACAAACTCCATAACAATAAAATAAAATATTTTCTTTATCATTAGTTTTTCAACAATGGCGGTACATTAGTTGCCATATTAAACCATTTCTTCAACTAAAAAACACGCTATCTACAAAAAAAAAACTAAAATAATGTAGTATATATAGAGTATCCTTTAACAATAACTACGACACTAAAAGTGAGATGGCGGTTGACTCTATCTACCGGGAACCACGCGGCTTAGAAACTGTCTAATTCCATAATGTTCAATTTACCACTAACAAGAAATGAAAACTCTCGTGAGATAGGAACATATGTGAGAAAAACTAAATTAAAATGCTGAACATGATATGGGGCAAAAACGAATAAAATTTGCAATACGGGTTTGTGCGAAACTCATAGGATAACTTTGAATAAGAATTATCTACAATATTTGCGTCTTTTTGTCATAAGTCATTACATAATTAATGCAAGGACGCATAATTATTGATTTTACAATATCAACAAAAAAATCAAAGGCTCAACTAATTTCTAAAATACTACAACATTTGGAAATGCCCTTATGGTGTTTTAATACTTTTTCATAGAATAATTACTGCTCGTCATTAATCTGTGTCCTCGTCTTAACGTGGTTTCACTATGACCTTTACCTTTATCAAGTAAACACTCTCAAATAAAGAAACTCAATGTATAGCTATGGCAACACGAGATCCAGTAAAATTAATTCTGTGGAAAATTCAACCAGTATAATAATGGCAAATACACATGTTTTAATGAAAAAACTTTCATATTTCAATTAATATCCTTTCAAAGACTACAATTTTCTAACGTTAACGAGTTAAATTTTATCGAAAATTAATTGCGACATCTTCATTGAAAACTTTTCACTCAACTTTGATACCTACGTAAATTTTCCTTCCACGAAACTTCGACAATACAGGATGTATCTAAAATTCTGAACGAGGGTGACTGAGTAGCTATTACGTAGGAGTAAATCTTAAACAAATTTTCTCTTCAATCACCCGTTGAAACCTTCCACTGGATTCCCAAAACATTATTAAGAAAGTTTTCATTTCGTTTTGCGCTCAGTTTAATTACACTAAATCAATAAAGATGAAAAAGACTGACGATATTATTTTCGTGCTTTAAGAGTTAACATACTATTATTGCATTTATTATAGTTTAATGCCATGAAAATAGATACACTTTTGCATACATTGGAACCAATTTTCGTAGCACTTTTTCAATCGGATTGAAGTATCTCCAAATCATGCATTTTAAACGCATCAACAGCCTCTTGAGAAGCCTTCACGGCTTGAGAAACCGTGTCACCTCTAGTTGCACTGTAGCCATTTCTGCCAAAAAACATGCGACCATTTACTTCAAGCTGATTTTTGAATTAATGATCTTTTTTGGTTTCGGCTCATATACCCAAGATTTGTACTTACTACACCCTGATTGTACTTTTGAGCGATTTTTTACACCAATCAACACAAGCCCGATTTTGGTAAGTTCTCAAGTTGTGCGGAACATAACGTGAACGATTTTATTACCGCTAAATGTTCGTATTATATTTTACATATAGGTACTCGTCATACTTATGCCCAGAGACGCCTTAATCTTACGATATGTAACATGAGTATCTTGCATAATCAGTTCCTGCACTGCACCAATATTTTGAGGAAAAGCAACCGATTTAGGGTAACCTTTAAATTCAACCATAAGCACAAACTACCCACTATTAAAGTCACTAAACCAAAGTAATACACAGAAGTTTTCGACGGTGCTTTGTCCCCAAATATCGAAATCATTCAGCTATTGTTCTGATAGACATATAATCTGTAGTACAATATTTGGTGGTTTATTCCTTAATCAACTCAAAGAAACACGTCAACTTTCGCTAGAAGAACATGGTTTCGGCACTTAGTCTATATTTAGGCCACTGTGTGCCTGTACATAACCAAATTGGGTAGATGTTGGTCAATCATACCACCTCAGCTATTGGCGATGTAAATATTTTAGAAGTGTTGCTTTACAGAGTGAGTAGTGGCCTACAATTTAGTGTAGGTTTCGTTTACGCAAGCGACATGTATTGTGTTTATTGTGGGATGTCAGTGCGTCTTAAATTTGTCTGTACTTCGTTAAACCACTGTATAGTGTACAATAGCGTGAAAATTTTAGTAAGGTTTTGATTTGTGTCAACTAAATCAGGAAGATTGACTTGGCTCTGATCAGCAATCTGGAGACATACCATTAGATCCATAGCATCATTGCCTGTTGTGGGACATTATGGGACATTTTGTAGGACATTTTTTTTCACACAGCGATATAAGCTTGTGTTATGGGATCAAGACAACTTATATACATACATATTATATATTGGAAACACCCAAACTCCGAAACAAACATTTGTGGATCACACAAATATTTGTTCCGACCTGTAATTCGAACCCGGGACCTCAGTCGCGGCAGTCGCATGCACTACCACTGCGCCACCGAGGCAGTCAGTTGTGTCCGCAGAGATCAACAAAACAGGAAAATATTTCATTGGATTGAAATATTTTCCAGTTTCGATATGCTTTGTGCTGTAGCTCATTGTTCCTGAGAGTTTATATTAATGAAATGTTCAGCCGTTCAAAACTATATAAATAACATCCCCTCTGTCTCACTCACACCTTTGCAGTTGAATGGGTTTTGAGGTCTATTTCTATGTTTACTAAAAGCACTTAGATGTACGGATAGTTACTTTTGGTACAGGTACCAAACGTACCTGCGTTTGGTACAATAGTAACTTGAATACTTAGTCCATTTTCATATACTGTACTTTCTTAAAATGTTGTACGATGTATGAAATTATAAAACAAAAAACAGAATAATTTAGAAATAGTCTGGTTTATCTAGCAGTAAACTACGGTAGACTGCTTGAAGACTATGGTTTGTAGATAGCAAACTATACAATTGCATTAAATGAACTAATTATTAATTCAAGTATATAAAGGAACTGTTTGATTTAAATTAATTGTACGTACTTTAAAAATAAATATATTTACTACATAAGCAAATAATAAAATCAAAGTGAAATGGAATATTTTTCAGTCAAATTAAACCAATTGAATCATATATGTTTTATTAAGCGCTCGTAACCCCCCTAAATTAGTATTCTGTAAAATTGTAATAGCAAGTCACCACAACCTAAACCTGTCCATGAAACATGGCAATGAGAATTTGGGCCTAAAATATGCCTAAGCCAACCACAAAAATTCAAATTTTTGATACTCATATTGAAAGCAAAATTTCAACCACTTAAGCAAGTTCTATCGAAAAGGTAGACTATATATATGTAGTAGGTATATATGTAGTAGGTATCGAAAAGGTATTGTATTTACACATAGCATTGAATGGTCAATTCCTCTGAAAAGCTGTAATAAAACTGCAGGCCGGATATTCACCATTTCGGTCCGGCATTAGTGGGCGATATTTCTTTCTACGTCCCACTTATACCATGACAAAGACTTACGGACAAATGTATGTGACGGAGGTAATATAAAGACCGGACCTAAGTATCTTTAGTAGAACAGTTTAAGGTCGTCGTAAATGGATTTAATATTAGTAAATGAGTATGGATTGGAGTAAATTGACACTCGACTCAAATGCCTACCAACAATAAAACTAAATGCTTATATCAGCGATTACGAGTACACCAAGGACAGTAGTCCCTTTCGCTCTTTATGGAGGCGTTTCGGGGACAGTCGTACTTAAAATTGATTCTAAAAATAACGTGTCCTTCTTTTAAATGATATTCTAACAGTAATGACCTTTTTTATTGCCAATTATAGGTTTTTAAGTCAGTTTAACTCAACAGTCACATTTTAGAGGATGTTTGCTTAAGATTATAGGGTACTTGTCAAAATTTTTAGAGAAATTCATACAAATAGGTACTCAGTTGACAATGACCACAAATTTTGATGCAGCTGACGCAGTTCTTATATATTCTAAGCTATCATTAAAATATTAACATAGGTATATCATTATCAAGTATTGTGTAGACGTATAAAAAGGGTATTTCGTCGTACATTTTTTGTTATATTTCTCAGAGTTTCAGCATTTTTCCCTCCACTTCGCACGGTTGTCATGTTGTGAGACCATTGGCACACATGTCATCCCTCACAACGTCAAGCCAGCACCTCTTGGGTCCTACCTTCTCATCGGGACCCGGCGGGGTTGTCATAACGTGAAGGCTGCCGCGGATGCGAGTGTTCCTTACACGGTCCATCCGCGGGACTCCACACATCCACCGCAGCATATTCATTTCCGTGACACGCAGCTTCTGTTTATGTCGCTCCAGTAGTGGCCACGCCTCACTGCCATGTAAAAGGACAGGCCTAATAATGGTTTTATAGACCTGTCCCTTCAAGCTAACCGGCATTTTAGGTCACAAATGACACCAGTCATCTCCCGCCACTTGGACCACGGTCTTGACGTCACAATCGATGTCACTGGACGCGTTACATGCAGATCCCAGGTATTACACCTGGTCCGTGCGCTCGACCAGATCATTGCCTATGCGGACGGATGTGGGATCTGTAGAGTTTACTGCCAGGTACACGGCCTTTGCTACATTAAGTTTCAGACTGCCGATCTCAAGAGTCTCCTTCCACGCCTTCACACGTTGTACCAACCTGCCGATATCGACGACGCGATATCATCAGCATACATGAGCAACCACGGAGGCTGCTTATGCGAGTCCCTGATGCTGTCTGGCATGACGCCTAAAATCACGCTAAACAAGAACGGACTAAGGACAGAACTATGGCGTACCCCGACAAAGACGGGGAAGAGTTTCGTGTCGCCAACAGCGGTCTGAACCACGGAATCGGAATCACGGTACATGTCCCAGATAATGTTAATTTAAGCCTCTGGAACCCCTTTGGAACGCCGTGCCCACCAGATCATCGCTCGAGGAGCACACTGCGTGTTCAGGAATTGACAGTACAGAGGCGTATTTTTTGTACTATATTTCTCCACGACTAACCTTTGGGCAAAAACAGGGTCTGTGGTCCCATGACCATATTGACACTCCGAGAGGAGACACTTTTGCCGGGCTTCACGCAGAAATCAATAACAAGGAGTCGGCGTTGTGCAGTAAGACTCTCTCCGGGTATAACCTTGCAGTTGACCACCTTGCCGATCATTTACATGGCAAAAGGCTCACCACCTGTTACGTGGGACAAAAATGCATACGGTGAAATGTGGGCTCTCTGCTCTCTCTCTAGTCTCTGCCTACACCTTAGGGGATATGTATGTTGGTTCGCCACCTTGCCGATACTATGTCTCCTAGTAAGTAGGAAATCGATTAGAATTGCGCGCTTCCCGCTCCGGTAGGTAATGAAATGTTCAGATTTCTTTTGGAAAATCGTGTTTACGATGGCTAGATCGGCAGCGCCACACGTTCCGAGGATAGTCTTCCCTTTAGTGTTGCGGGTGCCGTATCCAAAACTACCATGAACACGTTCAAACTCCTCACACCTCTCACCCACATGACCATTCAGCTCGCTACCCAAAACGACAACGTAATGCGAAGCACTCCCTCGAGTTGACCCCAAAACATCATCTTATCGGCATCGCTACAACCGACCTGTGGCGCATAGGCACTTATCAGGTGGGTAATAATCCCATCGACAACCACACGGCCAGCCCAATCTCCCCACCAGGTCCACCCGTGTAGCTTGTAGCCTTTCTTCAGAGGCCAGGGTTGGGCTAACTTCTTTAGCCGTGCAGCCCTACACACGGCAGCCCTAGCCCACTTGCCACAGGAGTCGGGCGGGGCTCCTGCGCGCCGTTTTCCTAAAAAAAGGAAAAAAAGATGCAGCTAGCGGCATCCTTTTTTCCTTTTTTTCTATTTTGTTTTGGCAGATGGGCAATTAGAGGAGCGATTGCCCTCAGACCTCCCAACCACCAAAGGGGACAGCTGACGTCAGAGCCTCGTTCGTTATTTAGCAGGTGCACGCACATGAGTTTGAATTGTGAAGTACAAAGGCCGTATAGTAATATCAACTTGACTAAAATTTCATGAATGACACGAGTTGCATTTTCTAATTATTACAATGCCGGTTTTTTTTTAAAAAAATCTACGTATTGCAGAAACAGTTCTATTTGATTGATTTGTGAACATTTTTTACAACATTCGCATAAAGCTCCACACAAAAAGGAAAATAGATAAACAAACCCAAGATCCCAGCCATATTCAACCCTTCATTCATTTCATGACAGCCTCGCGTGTGAAATACACACAAAATTACAGCCATTTTCCGCAACAAAAAACAAGCGATTCGTTGTCGTGTAAACGGGCCCTAAGGCTAAACGACTACATGAAAAGGCTCACTGTAGAAGAGGCGAAGCTGCGATCGCCGGACCTTAAAGAAGCCGGCTTAAGATATTGATGTTATCGACCGCCCTTTGTAACGTCTTACCAACGGAAATTTAATTTAATCGTATTTCTTCCTTGCTCGACCTCCTTATGCTTTGGCATACGAGGTTTTGAATATTCTATCCAGTTTAAAAAGATTGTCGAAATGGAATTATGTTTTTGTTAAAATAAATTAATGCTTATAGAAGTAATAATGCTTTTGAAAAAAAATCTTTTATTTCTCTTAGGGCTTTTTATTACGTAAAGCTTTAAGTTTAGTTGTTGCTCTTTTGGATATGTATATCTAATTTATAAATTAAACAAAAAATCTCTAAGTACCTAGGTAATTTATAATAAATCGTTGAATATAATGAATGAAACGATGTTTTTATTTTAATATTGTTATAACGATTTCTTTATCACTATAGAGTTCATCAAAAGGTCTTTTGTATTTTTTGAACCCCGATGGTCATATAATATATGACGGCGGTCAAACCTGTAACTCCGAAACGGCGCCTTCTAAATTTCACTGCACTGCACTTTTGGTCCAGTCCTTCAACACGAAAACACTCAACTACATACGAGTACTATACCGACAGCCGTCACAAAACTACAAAAAGACCTGGATTAGCCAAACTCGCCGCTTCAAATAATATTTTTTTCGGAATTTTAATAATTTTATACAGTGAAATAATTCAAATCCCACGAGGCGGTAAAAATGCCTTAAAAGGAGAGGAATTTAAGAACTGTCATTAAAAAGGCAAAATTACATGAATAATAATGGTCAAATATTTAATTCAAACATAATTATACTGTTCAAAAAAGGCTTATATTTAATTAAAAAAATATACCACTGAGAAGGCAAACAAGCAGTAGTACTATTCTGGATTGCCATAAACATTATACAATACTTGCCTGCATTGCCATGATTACAAAAGTGTATTTATAGTTCATCACTACATAAAGTAGATTAAATAAAAGCTCTTAACTACTGACTCCCTGTTTCCAAGTTATCGGTTAGCCAACTGCAGCGAAACTTGCTCTACAGTGTTTCTTGCGAAACATAATAAATCTTTCTTACTGTCATTGATATTTAGCTCGTGCGAGGGATCCCAGCCACAATAGAAGGAGTCTTCGATAAATCATTTAGAAGTATTCTGTTTGCTTATACAAGTACGCTATATTCTCGATTGCTGTAGACAAGCTAATCAATATCGTTTTAAGTGATTTAGTAGGTTTGGTTGGCGAAAAAAAATAAGATATATTAATAGTGGAGGCTTATTTCGCCAAGACGTATTCCGTACTCGCCTCATTTAAGCTGTACTTAACATACTCTTCTTACAGTTATTTTTAAATTAAGAAAAGAAGATAAGGCGTGATAGATAAATTAAAATAAGTGCTATGAAAATACATCTACTTTATATTTCTAAATATATACATATTATGCATAGTAAATAAAAATAAAATAATAAATATCCATCACGCCTTATCCCCGAAAGGGTGGAAGAGGCATATTATATGCCCACTTTTCACCGTCCCACGTACTAGGTGGTGAGCCCATTGCCGTGTTGAAATAGACAGACGCAGGTTGTGGCTGCAGTACCTGCTGTTGAAATTTTTCATAACTAACTAACTAACTAACTATCTTCACGCTGTATCCCTGACGGGGTAGTCAGAGAGGACAGATCGCCAGGCTTCGCGATCCATGCATACTTCTTTCGCTTCTTCGAGATTCATCAATCGCTTCATACACGCACGTCTGGGTATCCGAGTACTTTTGACCTTTCCGTTTTTGAGCAATCTGCTCACGTGGTCTTCATATGTAAGTCTCGGCCTTCCCTGACTCCTTCTACCCTCTACTTTTGAACAATATATATTCTTCGTCAATCGTTCCTCACTCATTCGTTGGACGTGTCCAAACCAACGAAGCACGCCCTTTTCCAGCTTAACGCTGACACTTTCATTCAAACCTGCCATATTGCGTATCACTTCGTTACGTATTCGGTCGGCCAAGGTAACGCCGCACAATTTTCGAAGTGATCGCATCTCCACAGCATTCAATTTACTTTCATGCATCTGCTGACATACCCAGGTTTCACTACCGTAAAGCAAAGTTGGCACTAGCACTGCGTTATGAATCGCCATTCGTGCTTCTTTTACGATGCTTTGTCGCTTTACTAACTGGGACAAAGCACCGTTAACTTTGTTTCCGGCAGCTACTCGCCGTTCTACATCCGAATCACATCTTCCATCCGCGCTAAACATACTTCCTAAATACACAATTTCATTCACTTGCTCTAGACGTTCCTGGTTTACTCTAATCTCGCATTTAGTTCTTACGTCACCTCTTTCAAATACTAGAACCTTAGTTTTACTTGCATTCAAGCGGAGACCCTTACTTTCACACCCCTCTTTCATATTAGTGACTAATGCCTGTAGGTCGGCTTCTGATGAGGCCATGAGCACCGCATCATCAGCGTACAGCAGACAGTTTACTGTAAAGTCACCCAAATTCACACCCATATTAAAATCTTTCAACTTCTGTAGGCAGCTGTCCAGATACACTATGAACAGCCAGGCGGACATGACACATCCCTGTTTGACGCCTGTACAGACATCAAAAAGAGGTGACACATCCCCCCCTACTCGCACGCAAGCCTTACAGTCCCTATAAAGCGACTGTATTGCCCGCAGTAGCGAGCCGTCCACACCATATCCTGGCAGCAAGTCCCACAGCGTTTCTCTCACAACGTTATCAAATGCTTTCTCTAGATCCACAAAAGCGCAGAAAACCTTCTGGCTAAGAGCCAGAAACTTTTCCGCGATCATGCAGAGAGAAAACACTTGATCCATGCAACCTCTTCCACGTCGGAATCCGCATTGAGCCTCCCATAAATACCTTTCAGACTTTTCTTGCATTCGTGCCGTTATAACATTTGCATACACCTTACTAGCTAAGCTGACCAAGCTGATCGCCCTGTAGCTGGAGCAGTTTAGGCGCGAGTCTTTCCCTTTGTAAATAGGTACTACAACTGCTACTCGCCAGTCATCTGGGACCTCACCCGTCCGCCAGCACAAGTTGCATAACAGACATAGTGTGTCCCAGACACGCGACCCACCGTACTTGATCATCTCAGCAGTAACTCTGTCTTTTCCCGCAGCCTTACCACATTTCATACTTCTTATTGCTTGTTCTATTTCTTTCATACTAATGACTTCAATGACATCGGGATCCGGAGCATCGAAGTGAGCTCCACTTCCCGACGTGGCATCTCTGTCTTTTCTTGCATACATCTTTCCATAATATTCACTCCATCTCTGCAGGACGTCACTTTGGCCTGTTAGGACGTCATTGTTAACACTAAGCACTTTATTCATACTGCAGATTGCCGAATAACTCCGGGTCTTGCCTACCTCTTTCCAGAAGAGCTTGGCATTATCCCGGAAATTGGACGACAACCTTTCATCCGCTTTCATTCTGCACCTTTCACGAGCTTCTTCTATCAGTGCCTTCGTGTTAACTTTCTGCAGCTTGTATCTCTCTTTCATATTAAAATCATTCCGCGAGGCTAAGTAGTCTAGCCATGCTTTCTTCTTCATTCGAACTGCTTCTTTCACTTCCTCATTCCACCATGCATCACGCTTATTACTACTGCCTCTTTTCGTTTCTCCACACACTTCCACAGCGGCATTTATCATACTGTCCCTAAGGTTCTGCCATACACTTTCCACATTCTCACTGCTTACATTGACGTCGCCAAGCTTTTCGGCTACTCTTTCGTTATATTTATCCCTAATGGATGCATCCTGCAGCTTCCAGCATTTGATGCTATAAGTCGGCTCAGGTTCAGAACACAAGGTACGATGACGCCAACCCGCGAACAGACCCCTAATCCTAGTTATGACTAGGTAGTGGTCTGATCCCAGCTCAGCGCCTCGATAAACCCTTGTGTCCATCACCTGTTTACGGAGCCGACTATCCATTAGGAATAGATCTATCATACTTCTCTTTGACTTACATCTCCTCGTATACATATGAATTTGTTTGTGGTTGAACATCGTGTTCGCCACAAACAAATCCTTTTCCTTACAAAATGCCAGTATTAGCTTGCCAGCGTCGTTCACCCTTTTATCCCCATACTTCCCGAGTACCGACTCAAAACCATCGCGAGCGGTACTCACCCATCCATTCAAGTCTACACATACTATAAGTCTTTCATTTCCTTCTATCACATTTAGAGCTTCTCTCATACTCTCCCAGAAGTCCTCTAGCTCACTCGCGTTCGACGAAGATACTGGCGCGTAAGCAGCTACCAGGAAAATCTTCATCAAACCAAGTTTTACACGGATCCAGAGGATTCTAGGACCTACCAGTTTGTACTCATACATACCGGAGGCCAATCGCGAGGACAGCAAAATTCCAACCCCCCGACTGCCATGCTCGCTCTCTGGTACTCCAGACCAAAGCGCGAGCATCCCACCCGGGAGCTCCAAGACTTCGCTGCCCTTGCGCTTGGTCTCTGTCAAGCACACTGCATCTAACTTTCTCTCATTCATAACATCCATCAACTCATTCATCTTATCTGTCATTCCTCCCCTAACATTCCACGCAGCTGCCCTGCACTCCATCCTCCACTTCCCGCCGTGTCGGGCCGCGCGTGTAGGGTGGCGGTCCCCTACGCCGCTCTGGCACACACTTTTCGCACCAGCGGGGACGAACTGAAATTTTTCATGCCGCCCATAAGGCATTCAACCAGGCTTAACGACTGCCATTTTACTGGCAACCGGGACCAACGGCTTAACGTGCCTTCCGAAGCACGGAAACGCTCGCAAATGTAAATGCCACAAAGTGGTCACCCATCCGAGGACCAGCCATAGTGAAAGTTGCGTAACTCAGTGATCGTTTACAGAACACTGAGACCGCGGGGCCACGAGCGCTTCAATATATTCAATATATTATGCATAGGAAACACCCAAACTCCGAAACAAACATTTGAAGATCTCAGAAAGTGACACTATCACTGTGCCACCGAGGCAGTCAATCAAATAAAGCATAACATACAAGTTCTTTATCATTTTATTATTACGAATTTGAGTAAGATACTCTACTACTAGATTAAATATAATAAGTACTATCGGTTTTATGTAATATTATCTAATGTCGATCAGCCGTCAGATTACTCCCAAACTGAAGATACAAATCCGTATCAAAATAAAAAAGGAAATTCGGCGTAAAAGATCTTCAAACTTTTTACAACGCTGAGTGTAGTCATTTGTAGAAAATGAAAAGTACACCCCGTTACGATTTCCATTAACAGGGAATAGGAATGCGTCGAAGGCCCCGGGCACCAATAAATCAATCTACAGAGAGACAGACCGCTCCCGAATCGCTCTCAAAATACACAGTATTAAATTTTGTACGCCACATGACTTTACTGATACGTAAGCTTGAGTAGAAAATAGCTTTGGACACTACAAGAGTATTATACGGCCAGAAACACTATGTCAGTAGGCAAGAGCTGTTTGAGTCACGTTCTAGTTGTTGGATTTATGCAGAGACGCGTGAAGAACACAAACGATTGCTTTAATTAATGCAAACGGAACCCTTTTCTGTTTGTGTCGAAATGATTGTAAACTTTAGTAATCGAGAAGTGTATTGTTATTGTAAGCTTTCAAAAAGTTTGTAAAAGGATTTCAGTTTAACTGAAACTCGATATTGAAATTAACACAAATAATTTTTATTCTTATTTTATCACTAGATGACCCCCACAGCTTCGCCCGTGGAATATTTCGACCTCCCGTCGCACCTATTTAATCCCGTCGCTTATAAATTCTACAATGATGCATAAAATTTGCCCGATTTGTCAACATTTATCGACTTTTGCTCTGCTCCCCAGTGTAGTAGCATAATGATATATAGCTTATAGACTTCCTCGATAAATGGGTTATCTAACACAAAAAGAATTTTTCAAATCCGACCATTAGTTTCTGATATTAGCGCGTTCAACCAAACAAACAAACAAACTCTTCGGCTTTATAATATTAGTATAGATTACTTCTTTCTTTATATCTTTTTATTCCCAGTTGCTTCCAAACTTCAACTGGATTTGGAACATATACAATGTTTACTTTTGTTTGGCTGCTAGCAGAAACTATCGTCTGTCTTTTGATATTCGGCTATGTTGACTGCGACTGCCGTCTAACTGCCCAACCACTTAAGGAAGCTGCGTCATTGCCTCATCCATTAGTCCGCAGGTTCACCGCTAGCAGGTGTGGTCACCTGAGCCCTGGAGATGTTGAAGGTACAAGTAGTTACAAAAATTCATATTTCATCAACAATAAATCTATACATAGTTTTTCAGTCGGAAGAGTGACATAGCAGGTTATCCCGGAAAAGCTTCTAAATTAGAAATAATTACATGTATCATAAATCAATACGCTTCTAAGAGTTAGTCCCGATTATATATGTAAGCTTTGTATTCATAATTTTTAATATGTACTGCTTTCTGTACTGCGTTAGGACCTTTTCTTTTATTCATTATATATCTAAGATTTATGGGATCTTGATCAAATTTATTATTCACACATCCTGAACGTTCTCCTTTATTATTCGTTTTCATATAATGTATCATGTATGTTACATATAGTATTATATTTGACTGGCTGCACTGTTCTGAGCTGAAATTGACAAAGGCATTTGAGCAAGAATAATTGTTGAAACCACACAACTATTATCGTAGAGTTTACTAACTTTACATAACTTCTCTACATATTGTGTTCCCATATCTGCAATACTAATACCTTCTGAGCTTAAACTCGCTTTAGTAGATATCGAGCTTTAAATCTATTTACTCGTTCCTTTGTTTACGTTAACGATGCTCATATCGTTTTCATTGTGAGGACACGTTATAGAAGAATACGATGTCTATCATTATAACAAGAAAGTCTTTGTAAAATGTGATCAATATCCATTACATCTCTGTCACGTGTATGATGTTTTCAATGGCAAGCTTGTGAGCAAAATAATATGTTGAAATATAATGACTGTACTACTGTATAACATAATTATGCAATTTCTACAGGTAAATGATTGAAAAGCGATTTAGATGACAATGTTATGAAAAATGTTAAAATTACTAACACCTGTATATGTTATTTCCATTATAGGTATGTGTAACCCATTAAACTGATAAACGTAAGCGTATTGTATGCCTTTCTACTACTTACGCCACCGAGGCATTCAAAATACGTTATTATCAAGCTAATACGAGCAAACCCTTACATTTATTATATGTTTATGTCGTTCAGTAGGCGCTACCATACTATAAAAGAAGATTCTCAAGCGTGTGCTGATTTACACTATTGAGAATGTAAACCTCAGTGTATCACCACTTTCAAATGGCTTTTCAAGTTTTAACGTTATTAGGAGCCTCTGACATTCCTACCGCACAAAAGCACCTAGCCTAGGTCGTTGCCTCGACCGATAATTAGCTGGTATACAGCTAACAGGTAAAGTAGCTTGGGCTTTGAAGATGTCGGTAGAGCGTCTTACTTAACTATACATTGTTCCTAAAATTGTAATTAGCTGTTTAAAAATATTACTGGCACAGAATATTTATTTATTATACACGCCAAGTAAATAAATTTGGGATTAATACATATGAAACAATTAGCAGTACAATGGGCGGCCTTATCGCTAACAGCAAACTCTTCCAGGCAACCTTTAGATGGAGACAGTTTGTTGAGGGTAATGAGTGGTAGCTGTGTGGCGTACTTAATTTCTAATACACTTAAATACTAAACAATAATACAAAATAAGTACAAAATAATAATTACTATATATACATAATACATATATAAATATGTATACATACTCTACCTAGATAAATAGCGATATTTAATCATCTTTTTAAATTTGGATATTGTCTGCGCTCATCTTATTTCGTCTTATTCCATAGTCCATCGTCAAATCACAGTAACCGTGAATGACTTGTCATAGTATAATATTATGAACTTTCATTCTGATATAACTCTCCTTTTCGCCGGCACCACGTATTAAAGCGATAAAGTAATCCACTACACTAGCAGGGTAAGAAAAGTTGAATCGTAGAAAAAGTTCTGTTATACTGCTCTTAGTTCGTATTGTAAATGGTTTTGATTTGAGTTTTACCTCGACCAGTGCGCTATAAATTCTCAATTCCATTTCAGATATGACTGTATTCACTTTGATAGAATTATGGCAACTGAGTGCTGATTCATAGAAAGCTTACTTGTTACAAGTACTAGTAAATTAGTTTATAAATGGCTAGTGGACGCCTCGAAGTTTAACTTTCGTAGGTCCTGTTTCCGTGGGAATACAGATATATAAATGCAGCCTTAAGTTACTCCTTATAATATCAGATAACAGCAGCTGAAGGTCCTGTAACAATCCGTCTAGCCATTTCAGAGATTAGCCGGCACAAGCAGACACAGCCTGGAAAAAGATAGAGAAAAGAAATTTAAATTTGATAATTTTACATAAGTACCGTATACTTTCATAAGCATGTAGTGAAAAGCTGTTAATTTGGAAGTACAAACAGTCACTTCAATTTTAATTATTAGATGTATAGATTAAGCTATGCTATTACCAAAAGTAACGAATACTCAGACCTTTACCTATACCTATAAATAACAAAATAAAAGTTTAATGTAAAAACGGTCTTAAGCGTATTCTCGTCTCAAACAAGTCAGTGATTGGTCGAACAGTGCTGCAAGTATCTACCTACGTGCTTCGGAAGTAAATTTAGCAAAGAACGAGAAACACCAGCACTTGTATCTTGAAGTAAGTTTTACGTCGAATTTTACTACTGCAACGTGATTGATACGGTGTAGAATTACTTGGGGAGACATTTTTATAGCCGGTGTCTTTGTGAATAAGAATCAAGCTTGTTTAAATTTTTCAGAAGATTTTGTTGTAACGGCAGGCTGTTTCGTTCAAAGTTTTATGATCCAATTGAAGAATACTATAGGTTTGTTTCGCTCTTGAAGCATTTTAGAATTCTTACAAGAGGTTTGTACATTGTAGATATTGAAGTAAGAGAAATATTAAAGACACCACCTCTAACGCTTATTAAATCTAAAAATCTTTGTCTATCTAATTATTACCGGAGCTTACCTATCTACTCTCGACATTAAATTCATGTTGTATTGTATCTACATTTCGCATGCCTTACCGCGTCATGATAGCGACTTGACTGCAGCGAGCTGGAGTATCTTTCTTGTGTACCTACATATTAATACTACCTGAGCCCCGCGGCTTCGCCCGTGATATACTTCGAACTCCCGTCCTCCTGTCGCGTCGCAACCATTTAATACCGTAAAAATTTACATAAATGTACGAATCATATAAAAATGATATAAAAAAAATTATTTTAAGAAATATATGACTTACTTAATTTTTTTTTAAATTTCGATATTAATATTGTAGGTGCACCTAAGTTTTAGTTTTACTTTTTATCTTTATAATTAAGTTCTCAATTCGTATAATAAAGTTTTCGTTTCATTAGGATAGCATACGTACTTCGGGAGATATTCGGGTTAATGTGACTTACCCGTTATTTTTGGAACCGATTGTATTATTACTTTCGTCTCTATTAGGCGCAAACGAGAGGGAAAGAGCACAATTCCCTACTGTGTGTTTAGTTATTCACATATCAGAGTTATAGAGTGTGTTATATTAAATTCGGTCCCTTAAAATTCTAGTTCAATAACGTTTAAATTTAATACCGTTACTTTTATATCAATCACGCCTTTTTCACGCTGTATCCCTGACGGGGTAGTCAGAAAGGACAGATCGCCAGGCTTCGCGATCCATGCATACTTCTTTCGCTTCTTCAAGATTCATCAATCACTTCGTACACGCACGTCTGGGTTCACCTTTTGCATTCCTGTCCCACGTAAGAAGTATCGTGTTTAAAAGACGAAAGCAGGTTGTGTGTGGCTACCTGCTGTTATTTTTTTTAAGCCGCCTATAAGGTTTTCAACTTTTTGAACAACGGGTTGACTTAACGACTGCCATGTTACTGGTAAGTTTAACGTGTTACCTAGACCAACGGTTTAACGTGTCTTCCGAAGCACGGAAACGCTGGTAAATGAAAATACTACAAAGTGGTAATCCATCTGAAATCAGCCACTGAGTCAGCAAAAACAAGAGCGCTTGTCGAGTACTTTTATAAATCAATTATAAGGCATTATATTATAAGAGACAATATATGAATGAATATATCAATACAAAGTGAGTGGACATATATCTGAGTGGTTTAAAGTTTAAGTAGCCATCCTACCCGCTCAGACCGCGCACAGTACATTCAATCGATACAAAATATGGGACAATGTATCAGTTTGACTCACAAGTGATTGTTGTATGTGCAATGTACTCAGTAGAATAATATAAAGCTTCATATACCTTATACATATACAGGCTGAATTCTTCAAGTGCAATATAATAGGTATAGCATAAATTACTGAATGATGTCCCGGGCTTTAAGCACCAAAAAATTTATCATTAGGTTTCGTGAAGAAAATAATCATAAAGACTGAGACTGACTTCTGTCTGCTGACGTCACCAAGGTTAGAAGAAAGTTGATGCCCGTTTCTTAATACTATATTGATCCTACTAGTTGGTCTCGCCTGGGATACAGCGTCAAGATAGTTAGTTTTTTAGTTAGAAAGTGGATGCCCGATTCCTAACGATTTTCGAACTGAGAAAACTGCTCAAACATTCCCATACTATGAGCGTGGCAAACATTTTCTTATCATTCAGTATAACCTTTTTAGGGGACATTTTCTCAATTTTATGCAAACGTCGACTTGAGCTATATATTTGTACTATGACCCCCCACAGCTTCGCCCGTGGCATAATTCGAACTCCCTTCGCACCTATTACACCCGTCGCTTATAAATTCTACAATAATGCATAAAAATTTGTCCGAGATCTCGACATTTATGACTACTGCTCCGCTGCCCAGGGTAGTATCGTGATGATATATAGCCTAAGCTTCCGTCGATAATTGGGCTATCCAACACAAAAAATAAATTTTTAATCCGACCAGACCGGTCCTGAGATTAGCGCGTTCAACCAAACAAACACACTATTCAGCTTTCTAATATTAGTAAAGATTTCAACATAATATTACGTGTGCATTTTTGAAAAGTGAAGAGCTTATCTTTAAAAGCTATTTGTGTTTTACAATTCAATGCATAGACAATACCTGTTCTCGCGGTGCGCTACTGGCTCCATTTCTCAACCCAATATCATTAAGCTGACTTTTATCAGGCTAACCTCTCGTAAATTAATAGCACTAATTTTAGCGAACGTTTTAAATGAGTAAAAACTGGCCGGAACAGTCAATTATTCGGTTCAACTATTAAGGAAATATGGCTGCAGCGTTAGTGCTCATTTCATTAGTGTAAGCGATATTGAATTTTAATATACTAATAATAAAATCAGCTTTTTAGATTTTTTTAGATTATTGTAAATAGATAGTTATGAACTGCGTTATTAATCGCGAGACATGCTTCTTTTACGATGCTTTGTTGCTTTACCAATTGGGATTTCTTTCAAACTAAACCATAATATTAAAATTGTAAGATATCTATCTATCTATATATATGGTCCTCGGATGGGTGACCACTTTGTGGCATTTACATTTGCGAGCGTTTCCGTGATTCGGAAGGCACGTTAAGCCGTTGGTCCCGGTTGCCAGTAAAATGGCAGTCGTTAAGCCTGGTTGAATGCCTTATGGGCGGCATGAAAAATTTCAACAGCAGGTAGCCACAACCTGCGTCTGTCTATTTCAACACGGCAATGGGCTCACCACCTATTACGTGAGACAGGTAAATCCACACGGTGAAAAGTGGGCATATAATATGCCTCTGCCACCCCTTCGGGGATAAGGCGTGATGGATATTTATTTATTTATTTATTTATCCATCTATCAAGTAGTTATCTATCTTTTTCTAGTTATTATAGCATACCTTAACTAATTAAATCGGGCGTTACATGGCAAAAATCTATCGTAAAACGATAATAAAGGAGGGGAGGAGGATCCCACTACACACCCTCGATTCGTCAATCCTAACTCACAACGGTCAAGGATAACCTGTACTAATTGTAACTGAGGAATGACGATATAAAATATCGCAATACTAGTACCTACTCTAATCTTATTACATACATACATATTATTACACCTTTATCCCCGAAGGGGTAGGCAGAGGCATACTATACGCCCACATTTCACCGTATGCATTTTTGTCCTACGTAACAGGTGGTGAGCCCGTTGCCGTGTTGAAAATGGACAGGCGCAGGCTGTGGCCACCTGCTGTTGAAAATTTTCAAGCCGCCCATATAGCCTTCGACCAGGCTTAACGTGCCTTACGAAGCACGGAAATGCTCGCAAATGTAAATTCCACAAAGAGGTCACCCATCCAATGTCCACCTATAGCAAATGTTGCTTAACGCAGTGATCGTTTACAGAACACTGAGTCCGCGGGGGCACGAGCGCGTAATTGTGTCTAAACTGGTGTATAAACAGTAAAATATGAATTGTATGTACCTTAATATGTACATACACTAAGTAAGCTGTGACTCACTAGCTCCCACAGAAAATTAATAATTAATTTATTTATTAATTATGTTATAGTGTTAGGTAAAATAAGTAAAAAAAAAAATTACAAAAATATTCGTCTTAAAACAAACCAAGAGCAATAAAAAATATTAAATTCGATCTAAATTAAACTTTTTTGTCATAAGCCCGAGCTAAAGGGAAACATTCGGCTTTAAAACAAAAGAGTCTTGATAATAATGCGGAAACTTCATTTTTGTACCGTAATCATCTTCCATTTCCAATTTCTGAAACTTTTTTCATTTTTGTTCACATCTTTTTGGGGTCTTTTGATTTCTATAGAGTTCCCGTAAATTACAATCTATTTGTATAACCTTGCACTATCACGTACTGATGGCTTCAGTAGAAATACTCGTGGAATTGCAAAATTTAATAGCTTACCAAATTTATCATTATATTCCGCTTTAACATATATGACACAAAAGGCACTTTATTAAAATTTACTTTTACCGTAATTGTATTTTTTATTTTATTTAGAAAACCAACAGCGATACGGTAACATAGTACAGGATTAGTTTTACACTCTAGTAAGACCAATAATAGGTTCCCCTGCGTTTCAAGCTTTGTGTAAATCGACACAAACGAACTAAAAACTAAACTATATAGCTGGCTATTAGCTAATATAATTTTCATTTATTTTATCAAAAAATAAACAGATCTTATTACTACTACGTAATAAAGGATAAATAAACATTAATATGTTTTCACACTTTAATACTAAGTGCTTGACATTTTTAGATGTAATCTTATTTATATTATTCGATTTACAATACAATGACACAGTTCGTTTGCCATCAAACTTCAAGAACTACGAAATCTTTAAATAGCAGTGTTAAACTACACGTGTAAGCAACGATTTATTTTCCACTTATTATAAAATCAAATAACCTGATAAATGTTTTTATAGTTGCACAATGTTCATAATTAAAACAACTATATGAAGCCGTCTGTGCATTGCGGCTGACAACGGGCACTCGCATCCGCTTTATCTTTGCCATACACAGGTCTGATAAGGAGCTTACTAGACGAACTTAATACGAGTCGACGTAGCTCATCTGATTAAATGAAAATAAACCCTTTGTTCTTCCAACCACGGCTTCATTTAGATTAGTGGTCAATTTTGGACAGGTCACTGGGTACTAGAGAAGTGTGAACTTCGGTAAACAATATGACAGCAATGTATATCTTTTACTACCGGGATGTAAATATGTTTAGGATTAAGAAAATAATGATATTTTGTAAATAAATTCATTGTTAAACATACATACATACATATTGTCACCCCTTTATCCCCGAAGGGGTAGGCAGAGGCATATTTAACGCCCACATTTCACCGTTTGCATTTTTGTCCCAAGTAACAGGTGGTGAGGCCATTGCCGTGTTGAAATGGACAGGCGCAGGCTGTGGTGACCTGCTGTTGAAATTTTTTAAACCGCCCATATGGCCTTCAACTTGGCTTAACGACTGCCATTTTATTGGCAACTGGGACCAACGGCTTAACGTGCCTTCCGAAGCACGGAACTGGGGTGGGTCTAAAGGGCCGAATAAATTTAGTAAAATAAAATAAAATGTGTCTATTTTAGATGTTAAATTTGGAAGAAATTTTGAACCCGTTGCCTTTTAGTGAGGCGGTAACAAAAAGGCTAAAAAGTCTTATATGCTAGACACTAATTAGCACGACCAATTAAAGTCCTAGTAGTCTCGGACTTGCTGCAAAGATTGCATTATTAAACATCTTTCTTAATAACACGCTTTCATTTGATACCCAAGTTGTACAAAAGAATAAAAAATCTTTAGTACTTCACCAAATTGGATTTAGGGTGACTTCACTTTATTTTACGAGTCTTTGCAGCAAGTCCTTTAATTTTGATACCTTTACTGTAGGAGAGTTTTTTTTTGGATAATAATAAAATATTTAAAATTTCAAAACAGCAGATGTGCTCAAAGGCATTTAAAATTCGCTAAAAGTCGATGTCTGTCTTACCTTATTACAAACTAAACGGTTATACTCACGTGTGAATGTCGGGATAGCCCGACTAGTTTCGGACCTAACGGAGGTCCTTTTTCAAGAGGAGCGTCAAGCTAAGTCGGCAGCTGCGCTGGCACTGCGTTGCCAACGATATTTCTGGTGAAGAGCGCGCTGTGTCAGTGTAGGTCGTGTGCCTCATCTTGAGTAGCAGATGTGGAGATTGAGTGGTATTAACCACAGGGGCCAAAAGTGCAAACGTACTCACCGCACTGGTCGTATCTCCCTCCAAGACTGGAACATTATTGGGGGGAGCAAGCTTTAAAGCCGGTCTCCATGCAGGGGGCAATACCCAGCCAGAGTCCTTGTTGAAGTTCGGACGACGCGACGGCTGATTTCGATGGCCTCGCGTACTCTACGTGGAACGAAGTACTTCTCTGTCGCTAGTACAGAGGCCTTATCAAATCTTATGTAATGAGCCGTGTCCGTCTGGCAGGTGTGCTCAGCCACCGCTGACTTCTCAGTATCCATGCTTTTCATGCTACGTATATGTTCCTGTAGCCTGGTTGATACGCTGCGACTAGTCTCGCCTATATATCAGCTGCCGCAGTCACACGGAATCGTGTATACTCCTGGTGCACTCAGCGGATCCGCATTCTTTGGGGAGCGCAAGAGCTGTCTCAACTGTCCGGGTGGGCGAAAGATTGTCCTAATGCTATATCCACGGCGCAACAGTCCTCCTATCTTGTCGGTGACACCCCGGATATACGGTAAATATGCGGGGCTCCTCTCCGCACTAGGTGACAGTCGATGGGTTGTCGCACTCACAGCTCGCATGGCCTGTCGCCACCGGTAGCCATTTTTCTGTAACGTGCAACGAACATGCACCATTTCCACACTCACTCACGTACTGCGGATCGCAGGGACTAAGAGCCAGGTTTATTAGCGATCTTGGGACTGATTAGAGCTGAGAAGGGTGGTGTCTGTCTTACCTGCACACTGTCCACCACTTAGGGCTTAGTGACTCCCTTTCCCATGTATGGCAGGTATAAAAACCTTACTGTATAAAACCCCAGGTCTGTTCAAATACATACAGATAGCTTTTCACTGGCTCTTACGCTATTACGCGTTAGTTGCTATCAACATTGACTTAAATCAATAGCTAAACCATATCTGCTTCTAGTAGTCAAATAAAGTGGTCAAAGTGGGCTTAAAATTCAAGGAGGATTTGATTGTATTTAATAGGTTTTGTTAGCATATTATATTAAATTTTATTAATTTTTGAAGTGATAACTACTTTAAGAGCGGTACGCATATTTTTAGATGAGATTAAATCTCTGGACTCGTGACACCGTCACGAGACGCAGCTATATGCAAGTAGGTACATATAGCAGACCGCGAATGCATCTTGATAAATAAATTATTAATAAATTTAGTTTTCACTTCTGTCGGCACTCTCGGAGTGAAACCCGTATTTATTTCTTAGGCACATACTTAATATGTAATAAGTAAAGCGCCCGTAGATAAGGGCATAAACCGCAGTCGTTAGCAGCCATATTGAATAAAAAGTCTGTAACAGATAGTAGATAAGATGAAGATTGTTGGTAAAACGCCAAGTAAACCAATAAATTAAGACATTATAACTTCATATCTATCGCTAATAAGGAAATCAGTTCGCACAAATTAGGCAGATTCAACATTGTTTTCATCCCAATTTCAGGTCGGAACGTACTCATACTACGTAAATTTATGAGAGGACACGTGTGAAGCGGGCCGCGGTTTTAATATCAGTTGTAAATTAGAGTGAGCCAGCGGATATTGCACAAATTGGCTCTGTAGGTACTATGTTTCACACTGCTTTATACTAGTTTATGGTTTGGTAACGTAGTTTGATGTAATGTATCGTTTGTATTTACGGATTTCTATCGCTTTTAGATGAAATGATATTACTATAATGCTTGCTTTTTTTCAAAATCAACTAACTGAAATAAAAAAATTGGCTGACAGGGTCTGTGTCTGTCAAAATAAAAGCAATTAAACGGATCTAGTAAAAGTAATTAGTCATGACATCGGGACTTAAAATGGACATCTTATCCTATGAGAATATTAAGAAATATATTAAACGACGGTCCTTTTAAAATCTGTTTATTTAGAATATCTCTTGTGTTTAATGCTGTTTTATCTATATGCTATTCTTTTTATCTCTGTAATAAGTACTTTAGATTTTGTTAATTATGGCAACGGAAACTAAGAACTTTTTGGAAAAGATAATAAATTGAATAAAGTAAAATAATAAAGTAGGTATATAATTTCCCAAAATCTAAATATTTATAAACTAATTTAGAATAATTTAAAACGGGTTCATAAAGGGTATGATATTAAATCATAAAGTTTTGTCACTAATACAGGTAAACAACCTTTTATTCAATCTAACTTTGCGAACGAAATAGGGCGCGGTAATACGGTGTTATTTCCTCATTAATGTGACTCTAGAAGTTTGGAACGGGATTAAAAACTCCCGTGGGTATTTTCGCCCTTCCAATTACTTAAGTAGGTCAAGTTTAGCCTATTCTGGTTAATTGGTTGTAATCTTTATTGGCTACTTAATGGAATTTGAATAATGGAAAAGTAATGTAATCTGAAATATTCATTTTAAATTGGTAAAATAGAGTGAAAAATAATGTCGGCGCCATTCTTCATCTATTCCTAAAACAACCTTCTAGAAAGTATTCGATTTAATAATAATAATAATTTATTCAAGTTACAGCATTTATGAATTACATTATTATGTTACAGTTTTGTATGTGTTAAAAACTTAGATATTTATTATATTTGTAATTCACAAATTGGGAGGGTTGAGTACTGTCCCCCTAAAAGGCTACAAAGTAGCCTGTGGTTAGGAGTTACGGTGCTAGTCCTCTTTCTTTATTAAATTGTGTCATGTGCTGTGTTATCAAAAATACATCACTATGTAATTAAAAATAAAATAAAAGCTGCAGGTGCAATCAATAACAAAAAGTGCGAGCGTGCAGTGTGTGTGTGTGTAAACACATACTCGTATAATATTTATTTGAATTCACTTACAATGAGTGACTCAGTTTCCTCGTCATTGAGTCTAAATAGTAAGTTCATTACATTCCTTTTGCATTTGAATTGAGTCATTCCGAATATGGGACGCGTGTTTATATTGTTATAAATAGAAGAACCAAGATAAATAAAGAATCTTTGAAAAAATGAAGTCCGCGCAGGGGGCAGTGTACATATTTTGTCTTTCCTACGCTTGGAAGGCAGTTCTACGATGTTGTAACGTAGTCAAATTTAAAATGTACAGTTGTCTAACGTTAAGAAAAAAAATTAGGTCGA
Organism: Thumatha senex; assembly: GCA_948477245.1. Taxonomy (NCBI): domain Eukaryota; kingdom Metazoa; phylum Arthropoda; class Insecta; order Lepidoptera; family Erebidae; genus Thumatha; species Thumatha senex. Next base: position 16,518,034 of record OX419735.1, read on the forward strand.
AATATTGCCACCTTCTGTAAAGCACGGTGAGATATTTCGAGAGGTCTTTGCAGCCCCTCCCCAAGCGGATATACAGTAAGTGATTACTGACTGGCATAGTGCATAGTATACACTTCGAATAATAGAATAGAATGCTACATATCGTAGAGTTTTAAAAATATATTTATTTATGGCATATTTTCTACCTTTGTAAAGTCTTAATTTTTTTCCTGTGATATTTTCACAGCATTTTGCCGATGTAGCCAGCAAGCAGAATATGTTCTTTACATTTGAAGTTTTAAGTCTATTTTAATTATAACTTATTGTAATTATAACCACAAAACTAAAAAAAAGATGTCTCTAGTCTGAACTGTTCATTTCATGAATGAAAAGCGGTTGGTTTTAATTCTATCTACACAATGACCTGGCTCTTATATAATTTAGTCTCAATATTGTCGAATAATAGACGCACGTGGGTGTAGTCGCCGTCGTCGAAAAATCTTCGTGTTCGATAGCTCATTTATTGAGGAAGGCTATAGGCTATATATCATTACGCTACTACACTGGGGAGCAGAGCAGTAGTCATAAATGTCGACAAATCGGGCAAATTTTTATGCATCATTGTAGAATTTATAAGCGGCGGGATTAAATAGGGAAATATTTCACGGGCGAAGCTGTGGGGGTCATATAATGTATATACGAGTATATATATAAATACATATAGAATTAGGGTTTCCTTGTAACTTTGAGTATAGTTGCGCATAAGGGGACTGTGCTTTTACTACCAACGCAGTGCACAGAATACAATTTAATTAATTGAAATTTAAGTCTAATAGTACTCATCGAACTCTATCTACTTTTCAAATTATATTACAACTTATCAGTTTTCGACTTTTGCTTATATAGATCAAAGACTCGTCTGTAATATATGTATTGCTGAGCTAATATTATATAGTGTCAACCAAGTGTAAGGCAAAAACATATTACATACAGACCTAGCTGATAAAGATACTTATAATATAAGTTCTAAATGTTATGTCTAGAAAACATCCAATTATTGAACCAACATTTGTGGATCACAACCCAGAATCCAAAGCCAAGATCTCAGCAACAGCAATCGTATACACTACCACTGCGTTACCAAGGCAATGTATTGTTAACTATACTACATATAGTTATTGATACACTAATAAATTCTACTATGTGTACCCTCATACAAATGGAACACGTGCCAAACAGATTAGACGGCTTGGCTAACTATTTGTTAAGTAAGTTTCACAATTAATTCCAGTCAGTTGGGGCAAAGTTTGATCCGAATCGACAACTATAATGCTACTAAGCGCAATGGAAAATTTTGTTAATAAATTTCTGTTGGTTCGGTTAAGATAATTTCTAAAAGCTAGATAAACTTTCTTTTATCATCTTTGAAGAACTGGAAACATGTACAAAAATATTGTTTGATTTTTAAAATTGATTTATTCTAATTTTGATGTATTTGACAGCATCTATTAAATTATAGATATGGGCATGCAAATACTCTCTGATAGTTTCAAAAGCGATATTAATATGCATGCATTAAAGATGCATTAAACTATCGGTTCTGTATGTCACTAAAGAAACCGACGGCTAAATGTAAATCCCTGACTTGACATTAAATGGAGATTGACATTAAACACCCTTCGTATTTATATTTCTGCAAGGGTAGGCTTAATTGCGTGTCAATCACCACGGTAAATATATGATGTTGTATGTGTGTGGTCCAAAATTAAGCGTTCTGTTTATTGTAATTGCTTTAAATACTTATTTATTATATTTGATTTAGTGGTTATTTTAATAATGAAAACATCACATTAATAGTGCAAACCACAGCTGGGTGTATCCCAATTCACGCGACCCACTGTGAGCTGCGCCTTTCGCGTTCTGGCCAGGGATCGTTCATCAGTCATAATTACGTCTTCCCGAGAGGAATTTGTTGTTTAAAAATTGCTCGAGAGCCTAGTGACCCAGCCCTGGTTGATATCCAGCATGTCCTCTGTGTTACAGCGCATTAGTGAGCCTTTGCGGTCACCGTCGACGAGCGTAAACGGACGTGTGTAAAGTTATAATTACTGATTCACATACCTATTTAGACTTTCTAAAAATATTTTATGCTTATAATGTTAAATAAATATAGGTAAATAGAAACTAGTAATACACCCATGGAATGAATTATTAATATAGTCTAACAAACCAGTAATCCAGAAAACAGTGTCTCAAGGTCCTTTCATCTGAAGTACTTTTACACAGTACTCATTCCGCTTATCCCGCAGCTAGGCCAGGTGCTTATAGTCACACACATAATCTCGCAATAAGTACAATAAGAAACTTTTCCCATCAACGGTGTTTCACGAACTGTAAGTACCTACTTGTAACACAGATGAAACATTTGTACATGAGATTAAAAGCGCTCGTGGCCCCAAGGTCTCAGTGTTCTGTAAACGATCACTGAGTTACGCAACTTTCACTTTGGCTGGTCCTCGGATGGGTGACCACTTTGTGGCATTTACATTTGCGAGCGTTTCCGAATTTGGGAAGGCACGTTAAGCCGTTGGTCCCGGTTGCCAGTAAAATATCAGTCGTTAAGCCTGGTTGAAGGCCTTATGGGGGGCTTGAAAAATTTCAACAGCAGGTAGCCACAACCTGCGTCTGCCCCCCCAGGTGGTGAGCCCATTGTCGTGTTAAATAAAAGTATGTAATGTTTCAAATCAAAATAAAGTTCCTTCAGTCGCCTTACATTGCTTATCACATTTTGTTGTGTAGTGATGACATTTCTTTGCCAATCTTAATATACATAAATTACGTGTCACGTTGTTTGTCCTCGTTGGACTCTTAAACTACTTAACCGATTTTAATCAAATTTGCACACCGTGTGCAGTTTGATCCAACTTGAAAGATAGGCTATATATCAACACGCTACTACCCTGGAGAGCGTAGCAGTAGTCATAAATGTCGACAAATCGGGCAAATTTGTAAAATTTATAAGCGACGGGATTAAATAGGTGCGTCGGGAGTTTGAACGATGCCACGGGCGAAGCCGGGGGGTCATCTAGTATGGTTATATATTTTCAAATTATATTAAATAGTTATATAATTAATAATTGAGAAGCATATTATAGGTATATAATATATAGGTATATAAAAAAGAGTTACGAGCAATGTTTTAAGTTAAATATTTTCTATTGTTTTCATTTTGTTTGCTTTGTATCTAATTTTCTAAATACTTACTAGATATATGCAGTACACTGGTAATTGTACCATTTTATTGTTAACAAAATATTTTATGGTACTTTAAGTCTTACAGAATATCTTATTAGTTAGGTTATTTCAGTGTATGACTGTTTGTTTCCTAAATAAAATAAAATAAAAATAAAATATATAATCATATCGGCACCGAAATGTATTGTAATATGTATTGTATGTATGAATATCAAAAGGACCTACCAGCATCGTCTGAATCATGTGACTCTTATAAAAAAAAAACGAAGATAATTTAAAAGCTTCACAAATTCTAGTCAAAGGAGCTTCGCCTTTCATCATGTTACTCGCTTGTTTAAATCACAAGTTAACGGATCATTAGGAACAGATTGCGTGACTACGATTCTGGCTATTTGCTTAAAGTTCTCGACAAAAACCGATTAGTTTGTGATGCTTGTAGCAGGTATTATACATTAATAGTTAAGATAACCTTTACCCATGTCGGGAGTCCTGGTGCTATTATTCCCGACACCCGGCTGATAGAAGGGTGCCGTGTGGTGCGCGAGTTACGACATTTAATTAAGTAGGTCGAAACGATTTATATTTTTTACAAGCTTTTAATTAACTTGCAATATATTTGTTCAGGTGGAATCTTCCAACTCAATTTTGACGCAGGTATTTTCCAATGATTGAGTTGAAATTTTGCATAGTTAGTTGTGTGATGTAATTCTAAATGGAGGAATACCACTTATTTTTAATGCAGTGCTACAAAATGAGTATCAAATATAAATATAAATTTAATGATGTCACTTCACTCAAAATCCAAATGGACTACAATTATTTGCTAGACTGTTTTTTATGCTGGTTCAACGGGCGAGATAAATAAATTCAAAGTGGACTGTATTTGCGGGAAAAGACAAAAATGAAATGGAAAACAGGAATGGGCACACTACCTTGCTTTTGCTGCGAGATGCTGAGGTGGAGGCTGCCGGGGACGTCCCTGGACTTGGATCCCTGATTCCATTGCACGACAACACTATTTATCCATGGTAAAACACAATTATTGCGAAAGTTGGTGCGGGCGCGCGCGCGGCCATTGTAGGACTAATACAGCGAGCCTTCAATCCATTAATTTGTGAGCGGCATTTTAGATCGCGCGTAATACAGCTGTCTCGCTCTCCTTTTATGCGAGACCAGGTAGGTGCGAAAGAGAAATGGAATAAAGGGAAAAGGGGTGGGAATGTCGACAACTAATTAATTAAAAACAAATGTAGATTGGCGATGCAACATAGAAAAAATAACGCGGCTACTCTGGAATCGTATACCGGCGCAACCATATGCTTTCCTACAATATGAATATCAAATGAAAAGATTTAGTGAGAATTGTTATTTTGAGCGCATTTATCTAAAAGTTTTGTTTAAATTATATTCATCCCAAGTCTGCCACTGCGAAATCATCAACATACATTGATGAAATCGCACTGGCAGACTTAAGCAAAGGAATATAGGTACGAGTACGACCTACTTTGCACGTCGTAGAATTCGCGCGTGCAGAGAGTCGTTGGAGAATAACAGTAGACGTTGTGTCCTTCATTGTATCCATTTAAAAAAGAGGCATAACCGTAAAGCCCTTAATTGTTGTCGAAGAGAATGAAATGCTTACTTATAACAGACATAGCTAAGTACGATCTAACTACATCGACACTAAGGGCCGTATTCTAGAACGTTTCTCAGTACTCAATCGACGCTTAAGAGTAGATTTTATAAGACAAAATCTAGCCTCAAGCGTTGATCGAGTATTGAGAAACGTTCTGGAATACGGACCTAAGAATTGCAACGCGATATGAGAGTTTTTGCACTGAACAAAGATATAATTCAACACCAAATTGGGTTCAGCCCCCTATTTGTTATCACCTTGCCTATTGAAATTTCCTACTTTCAAAGTTTTTCCTCTGAAGGAAAAGCTCCATTCGTTCTTCCATAGAGGTGACTCCAAAGTGATTAATGGCAGTTTTCGTGGAGAAATCATAAATATCCATCACGCCTTATCCCCGAAGGGGTGGCAGAGGCATATTATATGCCCACTTTTCACCGTGTGGATTCCTGTCCCACGTAATAGGTGGTGAGCCCATTGCCGTGTTGAAATAGACAGACGCAGATTGTGGCTACCTGCTGTTGAAATTTTTTAAGCCGCCTATAAGGCCTTCAACAAGGCTTAACGACTGCCATTTTACTGGCAACCGGGACCAACGGCTTAACGTGCCTTCCGAAGCACGGAAACGCTCGTAAATGTAAATGCCACAAAGTGGTCACCCATCCGACGACCAGCCATAGTGAAAGTTGCGTACCTCAGTGATCGTTTACCGAACACTGAGACCGCGGGGCCACGAGCGCTTCATGGAGAAATCAGCAGTAGCATTATCCCTACCATCACAGCACTCCGGTATGAAGTGTAATTAAGTCTCAGCTAGTCAATCTCCGGTCTTATCAAGGATACCACTAGTTAAAAGTGACCACTCCAACCCGGCTACCTCTTCGATACACCAGCAGCTAGACACAGCAATTTTCAACTATGCTCAATTTGAAAAATAGCAAATTTCGCTTTACACAGCAACTACCCCGACTTACTGGGATATATTTGATCGAAGCACCGCGCAACATATCACTGCAATCAACCCTCAAATGATAATGATTGCATGACTTGCCTCATACTACAAATGCATTTTCGCAACAATTTATTTAATATGTAAATCACAACAAAAAGGTTATTAAAATGGAACAAACTGTCAAGAACATGGTCATCCACAAGTCGGATTATTGTTTTTTAACGAGTTTTGTTGCAAAGCTAATTAACGAAAAGACAACACGGTTAAATTAAATCATCTTATATATTGGGCAATCTCAAGTCATTTTCTTCTACAGTTATTTTCTTTTGTACGTTGTTCCAAAGTAAGTTCGCAATTCCTTTAATTCACACTTCGACATTAAAATAATATTATCTTTAAAAAAATACTATTAATTAATGGTTAGGAACCCGTATTCTTCTTATAATCCTGAATCTTTTAGGAGAAACGTGAAAATTTCTGTTTCTGGTTTGAAAACCTAAGGGCCGCTAACGCAGCTCTGCTATCTATGATAGTAGCTCTCAAAACGCAGACAAAAAATACTAATAGTATACTCAGTTTACGTCTCAAGAGCTCAATCACGGGTCACTGTTTTTGCTTTAAGGGGGCCAACATAATAATTATAATATTATTTATGCCAAACATAAGAAAAAATAAAAGTAAAGAGACTACCGCACAAGAATGAACCGGTTTAATTTCAGAGGATCTTATATGCGCAAGCGCGTTATGAACTGAGTTATCTCTTACAGGTCTTATAGAGACCTTATATTGACCGTCAACCGGCTTATATGCCGTATGTGAAAGGTATAACGGACAAGATTGGATCGTGTTTACGGCAGTTCTCCATTCGTACAATATACAAACCGTTAGCCAAAGTAGCGAAGTATGTGCGAACACCAAAGGACGTCATCCCTCTGCAAACACCAGGTGTCTACAAAGTGGATTGCAGCTGCGGTCGTTCATATATAGGCCAAACAAAACGAACCATCGCAGAAAGGGTCAAAGAACACATCGCAGTTGTGAAAAACCGTCAGTTCAACAAATCGGCGATAGCGGAACACCTCGAGTCGGGTAGTAATCACTGGATCGAACTCCATCAACCCAAAGTCCTCTTCACAGATCGCCACTATTATTCTCGTGTTGTGCGTGAAGCTATTGAAATTAGAAGATACAATAATTTCAATAGGGAAGATGGATTCAAGCTATCCGGGATGTGGAATTCAGTGATGAAAAAACTTGACCGTAGAAAACCTGTGCCAAACAAAACTGACGTAGTGAGTGGAGTGTGTCGCCGGCCTTATTCTGCATTATAATAATGGAGGGTAGCTATAAACAAAAGTAACTCCATGCATACTCTCGGCCCTCACCATCAGTCCAGCCGCGACCACGGGCGCTGCAACGCGCTCGAAACGTCGGTGAATGTAAGTACAAAATTGTTTCGCGTGAAGTCCCGAGTAGTATATAAAATATCTTATAGAGACGTTTAAAACTTACAATATTCTATCCAATCTCTATTGACATTTATGACCCGATGACTCAGTCACACTATGACTACAACACTTCTTTCGCTCGTACTTTAAACAAGTGCAGGTCACAAACTGGAGCAATATTAGGAAAATCAGGCCACACGTGAGTGAGAAATATAGCTTTGGCGATAATTAGTTTACAGAAATTAATCAATTATCATTAGTTATATCATTCGCTAAAAGGTTTCGTCGTACTATAGTTTATGATAATGATATAAAAACAATTAAGGTCTTCGTTTGACTAGTGCGGCACGAAGCCTTCTAATAACAATAAGTTTTTCTACTAAGTAAACCATGAGTGGTATATTATCACTATTTAGCTGTCATCAGAAGTATATCTTCTACAAAACAACCAGCTGTACACTGCGGGTGGTATAACGTCACTCTTAGACAATTACATTACTGAGTGGAACATGGTGGTAACATAACTAGGTATTTATACTCTAAGAGAAGCACGCAAAATAAATATATATTAATAATCTAAATTCCACCGTGTTATTTAGTTTCTTGTTTTGCACTGCATTTTAATCAATTTTAATGAAAAAAAATGAAATGCTATATAAATATAAAATAAACATATGTTTGCGCATCTGTCTAAAAAAAAGACTTTATACGTGCACCGTTATCATAAATCTTGTGAGATTTCACAACATAAAGCACATTATTTTGTGTTACCGTATCAACATACCTATATTCATCATGATCCGTGAATCCTTTTGGCTTTGTTCCAATACAAAAAACCTTTTTGTTTATTTATCCTCTGAATATTAATTTAGAACAGTCATATTAAGGTATGTATGTTTGTATGTATTTACTATCATTTGATAGCCCAATAGTAATACACTTCTTATAAATAAAACTACTCTTCTGTTTGATAAAGCTGTTGTAAAACAATGGTGTTCAAAGTTATGCATGAACTATCAATGACTATAATTATAGCATCAGACGGTTCAGAATCATCTTTTTTCAGATATTAAAATAATCGAAATTTGATTATAATGAATATTTAATGCTAATTTAGGGGACCATACGACAGCAGTTCTCCTGATATGGTCTTCTCTAACTGACATTTCGAACTCTGGTGAAATGAAATGAAATATCTATATACATGTAACTATATACTGCCAGATTCGCAAAGCAATAGGTAGAGCCTGAGAAAGAACCTGGCAATAAAACTTATGGCCACTCTTTTTCAACATCAGTAATTTAATTAGTTTTATTACATGCTATTTGACCAATTATATTAATGCGTATATACAAAAGAAACAAAATTAAAGTTGTGTTCAAAGTAAAATCAAAATGAGAGCGATTTTAGTGGCCAGTCCTAAGGGCAGCCAACCCTTTATGAAGAAGAATCTTGATGCTCTTTTAAAATGTAGGTATGGCTTACAATATTAAAATTACACTTACATTGTTGCTTTGGATTTATGTGAGAACTGTCGACTAAAATTAGTATGATAATTTTTTTAAAGCTATCGATTGATGGCTCTGGTCATACTCTTAAAATGACTATTAAAATATGGTGGAGAATTTCAACTTGATTCAAAACAGTTCGGGTAGATCAGGTGGCTAGAACATTGCCCTGGTTAGGCAAAGGTCACAGGTTCAATCCCTGTCTCGAACCGAATTGTCTTTTTCCACTTTATTAAAAATAAACTTAGTTTGCCTTAAATTTATTTTATCAAATTTTAATAATATTATTTCTAATAATTGTGTTAACAGCTATTAGCTGACCAGTGCTAACAGACGGCACGCGTTCACGCGTATGACGCATATATCAGCCATCGCCCTACTCAACCGTATTTAACTAACCCTTTCAGCACGAAGAATTTTTTTTAAATTTTATGCTATTCTGTCCGTAATTTTAAGATGATTATGACCCGAAGAACGTAAAAAAAAATTTTAAAAAATCCCCTCTTGTTGTTTCCCCCAGAAACCCCCCCGCACGCTCGAGCGTTGTCGTTTTGAAGTTTACTGTCGCACGATCGTGCACTCTGTATATAAATGATTAAAAATAACAATTTTAAACATGAATTACAAATATTTATTAATCGTTTCAATTATTTATTAAATCACAGTACTTTGAGATCCAAAATATTTCAAAAATAAGAAAGTATAATCAAATATCCTTAGATTAATCAGTCTTAATGTCTAAATTTGAAAAGAAACGTAAGTTACAATAAAATTTAACCATCTACGAGCTCAAAATTTACTTGTGGTGGTACGCTTGGAAACAATTCTGGTTCCTCAGTATGCACAAATAAACGTTACATTTTCGGCAACGTATTTTTGTAGAAGATGAACAATTTTCCAGTCTACATTTTCTACCTCTTGAAAGGTTATCGAATACTGGAAAGTGTGCAAATTGGTCAAAGCGTTTCTCGAAGCTTGGTGCCACTGCTGGTTTGTACCTTTTGGCTAATCTCTCAGAGGGTGATAGAGGCTGCTCCTCTTCTACTACTACGGCACTAGATGGAGCATTGACACTATTCATCAGAGCGTCAGCTAAGCCAATCCTAAACCACAGTAAATTTTTAGCCTTTGCCTTACGAGACTCACAAAGTAACGATCGAAATACAAGCAACTATTTGGTGGAACATTCTGTGCCAGACAAAGAACAACAGCTGGTCCTTCACCATAAGATTGTCAGTAAAAGCAGGGTTATTTGAGTAGTAAATCTCAAAATCAAGCATTAAGCCATCACTAGTTGTGATGACATAGTTTTTAAGCCCCGTTGGCCTTGGTTTATTTCTAACTACGCCGCGTAATTTGCATCTCCCAGTAAAGGGGATGATTTGTTCATCTATTGAGTAGTTGCCAGGTACTCTTTCAATGGCTTTACAAGCTTTTTTCACAGCATCAAGGGTTGGTTGTACTTTCCACAGCGGGTTAGTGTTTGCTGTAGGAGGTTCATCTGAATTTACGACATGCATATTATTTCGCAACAGAAAAAAGCGGTCTCGTGACATCTGACTAGCGATAACTTCAAGTCTCATTCCAACACGCCAATACATATGAATGCGAGGGTAGGGAATGCAGCCCATTACCAGAAATATGCCAAATAACTTGCGCATTTCTTGACTAGATGTATTTAAAATGTTACCTGTTTTACGAAGATAATACAAATTTGTGCAGTTGGCAAGGTTTTCAAAGTACTGTTCATTATAATAGTTGTCCAGATACTGCATAGGGGTCTTTACTATATCAGCTTGTGGGCGAGGAGGATATTCATGACTCTCGTCCGCGAATGTCGTAGCCATCCACAGTCTCGGTCTTTTCTTCAATCGATGGCCGCCGCTGGTCTGGCGAATATTTCTATTGCTAACAGGTATATTTTCCTGGTTTTGTCTACGTACTTCTGCTAATGGCACATTGAAAGTAGGATCAGTATCATCGTCATTGTCGCTTGGTAGATGTGGTCTAGGTATATGCTCATCCAGTGGCCGTGATACACTAACAACAGGTTCTACCTCTTCATCAGATATGTCCAAATCAGATTCACAGCCATCCCCGAGTAAATGCTCTAAGGCATCATCGTCTAAGCATACTCCTGGAAGAAATAATACGAATTTAAATTGTATGAAATATCACCATTACAATAACTATTGAAAACGGCAACGCAAGCACGTGCGCCAAAATTTAGTAGGCTCATAAGCCAGTTAAATATTCAAAATTTTACGAAGATTATTACTTATATCAGTAAGCAATTATTTAAACTAATGATATAACCCTAATCAGTTGATTAATTTAAGTTTTAATTAATATAAAAATTACTTACTTCGACCGTTGTCGTCAATAAATAGCGCGTCCATTTTCAACAGGTCACAACACGATACTAACCTCGCGGTACCCCGCTCCCATCACGAGAGTTAGTAGTTGGACTTATGAATGAACGATCGAGTCCGTTTCGGAGTAGTAAAACAAAATAGCAACACCATTATATTTTTTTTAAGTTAACGCACGCTAAGTATCTTCCGTGCTGAAAGGGCTAAGAAAGATACCATGGAATCATTTTTTATGAACCCGTGGCAGCCTTACAAACATTGTACTATTGCAGATTACGACAATGATTGTTAGTATTATTAGATGGTTTCGATGAACTCACCAAACAAATAATGATGGACTATGACAAAATAAATTCGGTATTTACTTAAAGATTTATGATTTATGATGATCGATTTAATATCGAAAGATTTTAATATTTTGAATATCTATAATCTATACTACTAAATAAAGCTGAAAAGTTTGTTTGTTTTGTTGAACGCGTTAATCTCAGAAACTACTGGCCCGAATAAAAAGCCGCCAAAGTCAGCTAGAATTCTATACAACTTGACGTTTGATTGTCATTTTTTACTAGTATTATTATAAATAGGATCGTTGCCGCTATTATAATTATTATTTTTTACAAAATCTGTGTCTATAGTGAATCTCTTCATAAATTAAAAATAATCAAAAAAATATACGGATTGCACTCCGACAGTGCCGACAGTAGTGGAAACCAAATTAAAGTAAAAAATATGCGTACCGAGCTAAAAGAAGTTTTCACTTCATAAACTGACCGTAATGGACGTTAATGATGATGATGAAAAAATTCTACACTGAAAGAGTCTTAATTGATTACACAATATTATTTAATAAGACCTATAGATGACCGGGATCAATGTTAGATGATGATGATTATTATAATATTTAGTAGCAAGGTATTGAATCTACCAATTAACTATCAAAAAAAATATTTATCCAGACGCGTTCGTCTGCTATATGTACATGCATATAATAATATGCACACACTATAGCTGCGTCTTGTAACGGTGTTGGGAGTACAGGTATTTTATCTGAACTAAAATTATGCGTATCGCACTAAAAGAAGTTTTCATTTCAAAAACGTTCAATACAAACTCATGTGCCTCATTGATATTTCAGATCACATGACGTATTTCTATATCTATTTTCTTGTTCTAATAATATTTTATCAGACGATATACATTCCCTCTTGGTTAGGTTATTCTTCAGTGCCAGTTCCGAGAGGCTGTCGTAAAGTTTACGACCTCAAACGGGTCAAATGGTCCTTACTGGTATTCCAATCCAGCATTTCGTTTATAACATAATTCTGTTTGAAGATAAGCTGAGTCATGTAACCCTCAAATATCCTTTATGTAAGGTGCTTACATTTACCATAGTTGTAAAGTTGTATAATGATTTATTTACACTTTAAAATTATTTGAGCAGTTTAAGGTTACTGTGAAAATGAAGCGATATGCTATCTTCTCACCTAGCAAGATAATTGCTTACTTTAACTAGCTTACTTTAAATACCTTACTTTAAAGTAAGCCTGCCGTCACCGCCGATGGTGCAACCTGGTCGAAACTTCAGGGCTTCAGGTCTTCAGGCATTTATTCCCGCAACTAATAAAAGTGTACCTATACAACATCAACATCATCGCTATAGGGAGTAAATTTTTCTACACTACCCCAAAGTGACAAACATTTTGGGCCTCAGTTCTTGCAATAGGGAACCGCATGTTAACGGTTTAAATGAATTCCAAGGTTTTTTACTTTAGCAATAAGTTAGTAACTTCGTAAAACAAATAAAAAATTAACGACTATCTGTTGCACTAAATTAAAACAAGACCCATATCGGGTTTCCTCATTAAAAAAATCAGACCAAATTGAATTGTTCCTTTACATATACGTTGTAAGTAAAACGTCGCTATATGAACATCGTCAAATAATAATGCGGCATTATACATGACTGAGTATTAGCTGATTCGTTTTGTCACCGCTTCGAAAAATTCTTGCGAATAAAAAATATTCATGAAAAATTTCGATAATAATCCGTCTTGTTAATTTTCTTACAGTTCATTGATTATAACGTGATTTATTTGATGAAAATAACTATATAATTGCGTCTGATCGTAAATTTTCAAATACATTCATACCTACTATATAAGTAGGTATGAATGTATTTCAAAATGATAGAATGATAGAATGTATCTCTGATAGAATGATCTGATATCATGATTATTATATTCCTTTATATAAGAATATAAGCAAAAAGGTCATTAATAGAACAGTGAGATTTGGAGTAAATGCGACTGTGAAATTGTTTCGGTAGAGAGATAATTTAAATTAAGAAGAATTTATATAATTTTAATATTAGCATTTAACATATTTACAGAAAACGGTACTAAAAAGGGGGTAGGGAAATACATATATTAGAATATATATTAACGAATGATTACAGTGAGGATACAGTTCTAACGGTGGAGCAAGCCTCATCATTTTGAGATCAATTTCAAGATTTTCATTTAGTTTAATATTAAGCATTGACTCTGGGAGACTACGTTTGTCTGTTTCCAAATATTTTTCCTTTACTACACTTATTCACTTCTCAAACTCGACACGAGTTTACCTTACAACATCTCCCGCTTCTTATTTTCTTTGAAATGGCAATAACAATGAGTTATAACAATAGGTTATGGTTATTTTAATAGTTCTTTTCTAAGCACACCCTCTTAAATCAAACACCCATTTAAGCCCAGTAATACTTTCATATTTACTAGAAAATAACAGCGGCTAAAACACGTAAGTATAAATCTTTTTGACAGCGACACAATACCGGGGCTGAAAATTCAATTAGGCATTTGTCAATGCTTCGTTGGTTACTGTGGGCTCGTGCGTGATGGTTACTTGGGTTCCTGACGATCACGTACACGACAAAGGGGCCTTACTTTTACATTATATAACTATTGAGGAGAATTTAGGACACATTTCCGCGTGGTAGTTTGACTAACAAGTTGTATGATTCATCGCCAAAATTATCAGATTTTGTATACTCCGAAGTTGTACGGATAGGGAATTACTGTCCCTTAATAGAGCGAGGCCAACCCAACCTTGAACAAATTGTTGTGTTATTGAAAGTTTGTTTAAATTCTACGAGTACACTATGGTTCTTATTTTAGAACGTTACTCAATAATCGACGCTTGAGAGTAAATTTAATATGGAAAAATCTAGCCTCAAGCGTTGATTGAGTATTGAGAAATATTCTGGAATACGGACCTATGACTAAGCATATTATTTGTACTCAGGGTTGTGAGTCGTTGCTTAAGCATTGTTTGACGAAGGTTATACTGAGATTTGATAAAATTACAGACTATACACTGGTACTTCCCAGTTTTTTAATGACCTAGATTTTCCTATTATTTAAGCTATGACCCAATTAATTAAAATCGAGATATTTTGGAAACTATAAAGTACAAAACCAAAAATATAAATAATAAATATCCATCACGCCTTATCCCTGAAGGGGTGGCAGAGGCATATTATATGCCCACTTTTCACCGTGTGGATTCCTGTCCCACGTAATAGGTGGCGAGCCCATTGCCGTGTTGAAATAGACAGACGCAGGTTGTGGCTACATGCTGTTGAAATTTTCAAGCCGCCCATAAGGCTTTCAACCAGGCTTAACGACTGCCATTTTACTGGCAACCGGGACCAACGGCTTAACGTGCCTTCCGAAGCACGGAAACGCTCGCAAAATATAAATGCCACAAAGTGGTCACCCATCCGAGGACCAGCCATAGTGAAAGTTGCGTAACTCAGTGATCGTTTACAGAACACTGAGACCGCGGGGCCACGAGCGCTTCAAAAATATAAAGTACGCATAAATAGTATAAAAATATGCAGTTTCTACTTACAGCTATAATAATATTGATGTTGAACCCAAATTAATTATAAATTATATTAAAATCGTGTTAATAGGTTGGAATTTCAAAAAAAAAAAAAAATCTACTTACATGAAGAACTAATTTAAATCACTGTTTCTTTTTACATATTCATATAAATGGAATTATAATGGTTGCAAAATCTACAGAATAGATTTTGATAAGACTTCACAATAATATTATAGCTTACACATCAAAATAATACAGAGGCTACTTTTTATCATGGGAACAAGTTCCTGTGAGCAACGGGAACGGGAAAACTTCAACACGCGTGCGGAGTCGCGGACGTCCACTTACTAGTTAATTTAATATAAATAAAAGAATTCATCACAAAACAATAAAAATGGCGGAAAAATGGCCGCAGTTAATGTTTATTATTTATATAATATTTATTATATATCCTCAGCAAACGCTTTATTTGATACCCACGCTAGAGCAGTGCATTAAAAATAACTAGTCTGCGTTTCGAGTGTGTTTCTCTATATTGGATTTAAAACTCACCCAGCTTACTATAAATTTGCCTCGATTATTAGCTCAATCGGTTGAAGGTATCTGCCTAAAAAATTAAGTTACAAGATTCCATCTGACTAAACATACCTACATACATGGCAAGTAAATAAAAAGCTTATTTTAATATTTTACTTGTACTGCAGCGAGATAAACTTGCAGGAGATGAGTTCATAAGTATTCGTGGATGTTTTATGCTTACAAAACAACAAAAGATCTAAATAGTAATAGGTTATACAGTGCATGGTTCCGTTCGAGTGAGAAATCAAATTGCTACACCATTTTCATTCATGTCATTGGAACGTTTTCATTTATACGAACACAAATTGGAAAGGGACTGATGGAGTTGTCAGCTGCGGCTTATGCAGCAGTCTCGAGTTGGCATTACAACTATATGGATTAAAATAAACGTCTGAATACAAGTACCCTTGATTCTAACTGCAATTTACTGCGTCATATTTTCATTTCAAATACAATGAACTCTACAACAGATTGAGTCAGTAAATCAGAATGATAAGTTGGTTTTTACTACTATTGGTTTATTACTTGTTAAGAACAACGGCATGCAGTTAGTTAACTATAAATTGTGAACTATACTTTTGTTGTATCACTTTTTGAGACTTCGCAATTATTTTTTATAATTATTATGCAAAAGTTACTAGCGTTTTATAAAACGCTAGTAACTTTCGCATATATTAGAATATATATTAGATATATATATCACCAAATCCCATAAAAAAAATATTTATTTACGTTTAGAATGCATTTTTTTTCAATCTCCAGTTTTATTATAATAATAATAATATTTATTTATTTCAGGCAACATTAGAAAATTAACAGAAGTTATTAACTTATTCTACGGCCCATAGATAAATACCTTAAAACTAAGAATACATATAAATACACAAATTACCGTTTAAAGCCTGCCTTTGACTAGCCACTCACTATCTCACTGTAGACTTCTAGTTTTGGGTGAACCTTCTTACCCCGATGAAACAATAGTCAAACCTCTTAACTTTCAAAGATTCCTACTTTGATGCTCTACTGGTTACTAACTTGCAAGTAGAAATATACGTAGTAAAAGTTGAGTAAGTAATTGGAAAGTTGCAGGTGTAGGATTAATGAGATACAATACAACTGTTCTAGCCGCATCATCTGTTTGGAACACGTTTTATTACGACACTTACATTGTATTAGTAAGTTACACTTTGTTTTAGATTTATTAGTGAGCTGAAGCATTAAGCTTTACAACGAAACTTATATATTTCGTGAATTGTGTGAATTTATGTGGGCTTCTGTTTCCCAGCGGTATCTAGTACAAATTAAACTAAGAAAGGCTTGTTTATATCGTACAACTTAAATTCTTATTAATATATTTCTTAAGACATCCATTTTACCATTGGAAAACCGAAACACCAAAAATAGGCATTTGTATTTCACGCAAATATTTTGATTCCGAAATGGAGCCCGAGATCAACAGTAGTCTCAAACACTACCGCCACCGTAACGCCGTCCCCAAGACCACGCTGGTAAAGGACGGAGATTACCAACATTGGAATTGGGTGTCTTCTGCTCCTTGAGTTAGTACTGGGCGTCTTCCGTCCAAATTTTACGCACTCTCACTGCTAACCCATGGGCCGTTATTATATTTCTGATTCTGCATTATGATTTATTGCTCACTTACTTACTTGCGGTCCATCACCAGAGTCTGCAGTATGAGACCTTCTGCCCCTACAGCTGCCTCCAGGTCCAATCGCTGTTCCATTCACGATTCGCATTCTGCCAGCGTTAAAAAAATTATATGATGATGTTGGATTAATACTAGCCATTTGTAGCCAAAGTTTTATATGAATGTTTTAATTATAACAAAATAAAGAAACAGCGCTAGAAAGATGTATTAAACTTCGTTACAATGTAGATATTTTCATATTTATTTTTCACACTTAAGCTTGCGAATTAAGTTGGAAAATAATCCCCTGCGTAGGGCCTTTCTAAAGTTAAAAACTGGCTCAACCGACGCTTTATTCCAAGGTTTTCCTCCTTTCACACTTTTTGTACGATTTCGCGTGACACTTCATTTATAATTCTGCTTAATCCAAGTGAGTGAGTTCTTACCGAATGAATTTGTAATGTAAAGATTAATGATATATGCTACGAGCCCTTTCAAACCGTTCCCCAACTGTTCCTTATCGTATTTATCAAGCTATGGAGCTCCTTTGTACAGTCGAACTGTGGACGGTTATTCATGGTATAATTCGTGAATTATGAAATATTGACTTTCAAGATAAATTGTGTAGGTTTTCGTAACGCCATCAAAAGTTGCTAACCGATCCTTGCCCCTTATTGAAATGCTATGTTCAGATATGGCAGTAAATTTAATTGTCGAAGTTCAGATTGAAAAAGTTACCGTCGGTCGCATAATTCTACAAATCGAGCCTCCGGACTGATGGCGTAATTATTAAATTTATTTGTTTTGTAGAATTTGGTTAATGTGGCAACGAGAGATGTCTAAATTTTTCAGGTATCTCTCAAAACGGTAACACAGTCGCGTCAGTAGTCATTGTTCTCTACATTACTGTCATTAATGTACTCTTGTATGTCTGTCCGGGTGGAGTTTTGTAATTTATTTTAAACTAACGCTTCGATGATTTCGAAATGAGAAGGTACCTAGGTACTTACTGTCAATGAATCAAATGTGACGAGAAAAGTACTTTTTACTCCGTTATTTTATAATGATAAACTTGTTCATTTTTAGTGCACTTTTTAAACATTTCCATTAGGTAAGCGTTTACCTTAAAATTAACTAATTAAGATGAAAACAAAGATAATGATAAATAAATCTGCTAATGTGGGTAACTCTAATGTTTAAAATTAAAGTTACATTAATTAGTCGTTTATTTACGTATGTGAAATATATTAAACCTAAATTAAATACCTCTGCCTACCCCTTCGGAGATAAAGGCCTGACAATATGTATGTATGTATGTAAATACCTAAACATTCAACGTTTGGGACTCTTCGATGGGCGTTCAAATCGAACTTGAGAAATATATTCTTTGAACATGACGACTTTTCCCAAAGTTGAAAAAGAAAACAGTGCACTTAAACTTTTACATTTACTGTATAATAAAATAATAGATAAAATAAAAACGTGACAGGTCACTAAAAAATTTGGCACACACGTTAGATCTACAAAGGAATAGATTTACTAGTAACATAATTTTGTTTGATTTATTGTAACGACTTTCGATAAACTTCACTCCTAGCTTTAGGGTGTTAAGTTTCAATTGATTTGGAGAAATATTATCCACATAAGAAAATAAAAAAGATCTTTAGATCATTTCTTACCAAGAAATTTTCACCCTTCGTGTTCTGGGGTGGCTTTTAGTACCTCTTCACTTGGTCACTCTCCACCCCCTCTGTTCTAACAGGGACATCGAGGACGGCTTGATGCGGGCGCAGGGTGCCAATTACCTGTAAGAGATCGTGGGGAGCAGCACTTCTAGGCCTTTGAGAAGACCCTCATATTGTAGCAGTAGCATTTCCTTAGCCGCAGTATAGGCCTGAGGGCTATACTGCGACCCGGTTTGGAAGAAGGCGGAACACTGCGGGGTTTGGTAATTAGGACGGACCGGCCGGGAGTCCCACACACCGTTCCTGTTCCCACACACAGTATCGATGGCACATTGTAAATGTAAGCAATAAAACTATAATCCATGTGAACCCAATGGTTAAACAATATAAAAACAAACATACATTTCACATCATTGAATAAATGCCATAGTACAAAACGTATCCCTGTCAATTGCATTCAATACATTACGTAAAAAATGCTAAAACACACGATTCTATGATAACAAGTTTACACAGCGTTTTCATGCACACAGTGTCCATTACGTGGACAATCCAGCTGTATCCGAATTTAATCCATTTAACTGCATAAAGCGAGCAAAGTTCTCACTCGAAATATATGTTCGTAAAATCAGCCCAGTTTTAATGAGTACAAAATAACGGAACACGACAGTCCTCATTGTTTGCATTCTGTGTACTGTTTTTCGCACTCGTTTGTAGTTTCATCATCATTTACTGTACTTACAGTAAATTATTTAAATAACGTAATGTTTTGTATAATTACTTTTTTAGTCTTTGTAGAATGTAAACATGCATGTATAGGTCTTAAATTTTCTCCTACCAATATATTAACTTATTTATATTTAACTTACCAAAATAAAGACGGATGAAAAATCACCTGATGGAAAGTCATGACGACATCAACAGACTGTGGGGTAGCTTATACAGTGGTAGAGCTTATTGACAATAAATTTCGATTTTCTTTTTTTTTTGTCTGTTATGTAGTAGCTGAAAGCATACGCTCTTGTCCCTCCACACTACATTTAAATTTTTTATACAAACATGTCATGACGTGACGAAGGAGCTAAAATCTCAAAACAACCATACACTAGCGTTGTAGACACAGTAAGAGCAAAAAACCTTCCAAAACGATAGGGATAGTCTTACTTTCAGCATTAGACTGAGGTAGACTTATTGATTGAGTCATTCAAGACTAACTGAAATTATTTTAAGCTTCGATACTGTGCTAAACATAGCAGCTGTTCTATCAAATCCATCTATTCTTTAATAAAACTTATCAATTGAAAAATAGAACCTCTTTGATCTACTTTAATCCAGGTATGGCGTGAATCTAGCGAACGATTGAAACTGGAAATGTCTAACGAGATTTTATTTTGAAAAGCAACACGAAAACACTATTTATTGCGAGCTCTCTATTTGATTTGCTTCGGTACAGCTAGGTTTTGAAGTGTGCAAACGGATTAAAAGGAAGAAAAATATATCTATTTAGTTGTTCCTGTTTGTCGATATAAAAATACTGAACCAGGCAAAGGTTTATTTTCACCCACGACGGAACAAAGTAGGTTGATGTGTTAGGTTTAGAGGAGGATTCATATAAGATGTGCAGACATGTCCCTATATAAGAGCCGAGAAAACATAGTGCAAAGGCTTCATTTACAGATAACCAAATTGTTTTTGCGTGTGTATTATTTTGTTCTTGCCTACAGGCTGCATTTTTCAACCAGTTTTGTAACCAACACGAAACTAATTTTAAGAAAGAGGCCATTAAAGGTCCAGATTTATTTTTAATTTTGATATTTATACCGTTTTTGATTAGTAGGAAAGTGGCGGCTAGAAAGAGGGTAAATATGCTGAAGTATCACATATATCAACTTGTCCTTCCACGGACAAAGTTTATTACCAGGACTCAGTGCTTAAAAATACTCGCATCCTACGTACGTATAAGTCTACCATGATATTACGGGCAATCTGGCAGTCTTCTTCACTAGTACGGCCACGTTTTAAGAAAACCACGGGGATACTTCACAGCGTGCTCTTCATCAAAGAGGCGCTGGCTACGGAGTAACAGTGCAGCTTGCAACGTAACATGACCTCTGTTAGGTACGAAACTAGTCGGGCTATCCCGAAATCAAAACCGTTTAGTTTGTAATAATAAGTGTCTGGCCTTGCTTCCTCCGCTGAATTACTGCAGGCAGGCTGAAATTCGTAGATTTGTGTAGTGGACGTTGAGAATGACATATATATCATATCTATCATAATAGCCAGGATTATTGCTCAGATGATAATGTTGACTGATTAAGTCTTCTTCTTCATCTTAAGTATTTTCCCTGAACCTTCCAAACTCTACCTGACTTTGGAGCTGGGTTAACTTTTATTTGGCCGATAGGAGCAGCTATTGTTTGACTTTCAATTCCGGAATAGAGAACATAAAAGCGTCAAAATATTACTATCAAATAGAGCTAAAATTGTAGCCTAGCTCATGAACATTACATTAGTCTTTATTTCACTTCAATACGTGTAGTATTTCCGAAGTTATAAAGACGAAAAGTTTTTGTTCTTTTTTGAATTTCCAAGATTAGGCGTGTCCATTATGACGTCACAGCGTTTTACTGTCGACTGTGATAAGGAGCGGCGCGGCGTTCGGGTAAGAACAAGAGCGCGACTGCTGAATGAGCAGGGTTGTGACGTCATCGACCAGAATGCTATTACCCGCGTTATACGCACATTGATCGTAAATATTTGAGCCTTTTTTTAAAATACCATAAAAGCGAAAACACCGCTTTACTCGTATTTTTTTGTAGATTTATAGTAAAAAATGTTTATCAGACCGAGCGACTACCGTCTGACGTTCTTTCCCCGTAACCGCGCTGGTGCCTTACATTGTCGCCTCTTCAGTCAGTCAGCAGGTGCACAGCAAGCAGGTAAGGTTGTGCCTCGAAGATCTTTCTGGGGCCCCTTTTGCCCTGTTGACTGATTAAGTATCCTATTTTTATCAATTAACTAGATTGTATAGCACAACCTTAAATGAACTTAATTTTGACTAAATGGACGGTGGCAATATCAGAGTTTCATACGCAATCTAAGCGTTCGTGGAAGAAAATCCTTATCGGACCTTACCGTATGTGAAATCTCCGGACGCAAAAATGTGACACCTTATTATCAATACTTACAGATTTAAATACTCACACGACAATTCAGTTAATAAAAGAGCTCATTCTCTTTGTAAAGACATATCGCAAATATGTGAAAATCGATAGGATTCGTCATATAAATTCATATTACATAACGTGGGGTTGTATTATAATAGTTAGAACATAAACTTGTCTGAATCTATAAATCGAACGTCCATGTTCAATTTCAATTTCCTTTTAGTACCAACCATTCCGATTTAATTTGGAACTGAAATGCTTGATATTTCATAGAAGCATCTAGTGAGGTATTTTAATACATCGCAAAACTAAAAAAATGGCGGGAAAATGGCCGCCGGCAATGTTTATACCGCATTTACTTTGAATTTTGATATTGTGACATATAGATATTAAACCTCTAATACACGGGCTTTTTATCCACGATTCTAATGGTATAAAATTCATTCATTAAAACCACAGACAACATTTTTTTAAAAATTTTTGAAATGAGGTCAGTTCTAAAAAAGAAAAGGCAAAAAAAGTCAGCTGCTTTAGCAGCTTGAACGTTTGAGTAGCTAGCTACTCAAACGTTCAAGCTGCTAACAAACAAGCTAACAAATTTTTAGTTTTTTTTAGAATAATTATAAGTTATTAGTGTCATATATCGTTTTAATCGTTATAATTCCAAGAATTTAATTATGTAAAAAAAATAATAGTGTTTTATATTAGTTTTTCGTGTGAGTGGCAAATTTTTGAAAAATAACGTTTATTTATTTTTTTAACGACTTTTTCGTGTTTATACCAATATATCAGTTAATTATGATTAAAATTCCAAATTATTATAGCTATAAGTTTTATCTTTATATATTTAACGATTTTTCAGTAGTTAAAATTTTTTGTCTAGATATTATAGTTTCCAAGATATCACGATTTTAGTTAATTAGGTCATAGGTTAATTACAAAAAATGCGCTGCTCTGGCAGCGCGAACGGATAGTGAACGTTTGAGTGGGTAGATATATTTTGAATGTTTTGTTGGGATATTTTTTATTAGATTGGATATATAACTGTCATGACCAATATTTTTAAGCGATATCTTTGTCCTCAAGGTTTTATTGTGTAGAATTTCAAATGGAGGAATGAGGCATTCTTTTATTGTAAAAAAACAATTATAGTTCAGTTTATTGTACGAGTAATGCTTTACAAATGCTCTTTTGGTGTTCACTAAATCGACTGCACGTTTTTTTTGACACTAAATGTAATTTTCCTTTTCTGATGTATTTTCTACTTCTTCATGCAGACGGTTCCAGAGGAAATCAAAATTTTCCTTTATCGCCAAAAGAGTGGCAGAGGCACACTACACGCCCACCTTTCACCGGAAGACACCTTACTACCGCGTTAAAATGGACAGGGTGCAGATGGTGGCGATCTACTGTTGGTTTTCTTTTAATTTTTTAAAAGTTGTTGAAGTTTTTATGGGTATAAAGCCTTCAACTTGACTTGACGACTTCCATATTACTTACTATCGAGACCAACGGCTTAATGTGCCTTTCGAAGCACGGAAACCCTCTTAAATGGAAATGCCACAGTGTTCCAGTCATAGCGAAAGTTACTAAATTCAGTAATCGTTTACAGAATCTTTTCAGCCTGGGCCAGTCCATATCAACACGGCAATAGGCTCACCACCTTTTACGTGGGACAAAATGCATACAGTAAAATGTGGGCGTATAGTATGCCTCCGCCTACCCCTTCGGGGATAAAGGCGTAATAATATTCACGTGTTACAGCAAATTTATAGTATACACAACTTTGTTTGGAAAGCAACGTTCTGTTAATGAAGGGATTAACGAGAAAAAGTGGCCCTATCGAAGCGGCTAAAACCGGATTAGCGCCGAGATCGGATCATTAATGAACGATACACCTGATTAGAACCATAGATCCTTTGATACCGACTGATATATGCTTTCATCTTGTATGACTAAATGATTGGGATGGGCATTAGGTCTCGAACCGTAATCTGTTTTCCATAGAAACACGCAATATTAAAAGTTTACGTAACAAGATGATACGCAATATGACATAGATGAAATACTGAAAATGCCAGCATTAACTTGGAAAAGGACGTGCTCCGTTGGGTTGTACGCGTCCAAAAAACGAGTGAGGAATAACTTACGAATAATATTTAATTGAGCGCAAGTAGAGGGTAGACGTCAGAGTAGGTCAAGATTTAAATACAAAAACCACACGATAGTGGAATTATAATGCCATTATTATTTACTTGTAAATCTATCAATCTCTATAGGTAGAATTGAAATTGTTCTTTACTTGGATATTTTTTTCTGGACCAAACCAGTATCTACAGCAAAGACCAAGACCAAACCTACACGGAGCTTGAACTCGGTAAGTTCCAGGAGAACTCTTGGAACCAATCAATTGAAAATAATTTAAAGAAATGCCTCTAGCATCCTTTGGGAAGCGATAAAAATGAAAGGCAACAATATAGAGCATAGCATTAATTATTTACGGCGTAAATAGCATTTTCGTTCTGACATATAAACACAGAAGATCGGGGGCCCGTTGGGACTAAATCAGATGTGCGGGTAGCTTCCTCGAGTTAACTGACACCTGATGTCTGTATAATCTATACAGATAAATACAATATATGTGTCTATTTGTAATTCCAAATTAACAACTTTTGACTTAATATATATGAAAGTATATACGGTACTTACATAAAGAAATTTAAATTCCGGGGCGTCCGCTAAAATAATAACAATATCAATATAAAAAATATTGTTATTTACAATTTAGATTTTTGGGCTTAGTACCTCAAAAGGAAAACGGAACCCTTGACGGATCACAGTTGTCCATCTGTCGGTCTGTCAAGATCTTTGGAACGCTTCCATGTTTCGAGTTAATAATCAAGTCTACGGTCCCTTAAAGATGTGAAAAAATCAATCTTTTCTTTACTTTAAAAAATGTTATTGCTGTTTATGACGCAAAAACTCTATTTTATAGAACCCTGGATGGGCGAGTCCTACTCCTACTTGTCTGTTTTCTTTTTTCAAGTTCCTAACAGATTATGGATAATTTTAAACCAATTATTTAACAAACTTTCTCATAAATTTTTAATAAAGTGGAAAAAGACATTTCGATTCGGACGGGGATTGAACCCGTGACCTTTGCCTAACCATTGCAATGTTCTAGCCACCTGAACTACCTGAACCGTATCGAACCAAGTTGAAATTCTCCACCACATTTTAATCGTCATTTTAAGAGTATGTCCAGAGCCATCTATCAAGCTAATGAACAACTTGATACCAATGAACAGTGTTACAACCATTTTTAAACATTAATGCTATGGACTCCACTCAGTCTATGGATACATTTTTTTTGCTAAATTTCTCATAAATTTTTAATAAAGTGGAAAAAGACAATTCGATTCGAGACGGGGATTGAACCCGTGACCTTTGCCTAACCAGGGCAATGCTCTAGACACGTTAAAAAAATTGATTTAGCAATTTATAGATCCAAATTCTAACTCACTAACTAAATAAACTAAATAACTAACAAAATATTCAACAGGGTAATAGTGCCAGTATTTTCGGAACCTTGCCTAAAGAAACTTTTTTTAATAATATATTTTAGTTATGTATCATATTTTAAGGTTATATTTAATGTTAATGTTAAGTTAAGTTGATTTAGTAGTATATAAGATACAAAGTTCAATGTTGCACTAAATAACATATTAATGTCATTATATTAATATCCTTGCTTTAACAGATCACAGATTGTTTAATATCCTTAGGCACGTTTTAAAAACAAAATGATTAAATTAATCAGTTGTGACTACTTTGAAAATATGCCATATCCTTGGCATTGTTTGGCACATTGCCTACGTGCTGTCAGACACCCGGACGAACTGTCAATTTACATGAAGTAAATATCTAGATTACATCTTTATACCCCATTTACACTCTCGCACGAGCCACGAGACGAGCTACGAGACGAGCTTGAAAAAACGTACCATAATACTGTGTTTACACTCGCGGCTCGTCTCGCAGCTCGTCTCGTAGCTCGCGCGAGAATGTAAATGAAGTATTACTTTATAACGTTTTATACTACAATCTAAGGTCAGAGAACCATGGAGTTGTCACTTGAACCCAGAGAGAAGAGTTTTTTTTTTATTTGAAATTGGAATGTCGACGATTTTTACATTTTAAATTATTGTGGTATTACTGTTTATTTGTTATTACTGTTGGTTAACCGTTACTGGGCTATAATATCGAAAAAAAAAAACTTATAAAACAGTTATCTACTATCTGACTTACAGCATACGATTGGAATTACGATCATTTAAGTTTTTTTAGTGCATGCCTTAAATTACAGCTTTAAATGACCGTTTATCTGTTATAACTGTTTAAACCAATACTTGGTCATAATTTCGATTGTAAATATCTACTCGCATATTATCTGTAATTTACTATCGGTATTAGCAATGTATACCTTAGTTAAAAACAAGGCAACCCTATTTATATGTAGTAAAAATAGATAATAATATAGTTTCTATGGTAGAATTAGGCAACAAATACGAGAGAGAGAATACGAAGTCTTTTGGTCAGGTAACGATAGAGTAAGAGGAGATAATCTGACAAAAAGATGCATCTGGCAAAGTTAATTCTGTATTTCAATCGGTCAGATAAGGCAGGAAGAGAAAACGGGGTAAATTTCAAAAATCTAATGCAAAAGCGTTAAACGTCTATTACATTCATCGTTAAAAAAATGTGCCACAATATTTGTTTATTTATCTTTGGTACGGGTTAGAAAAGTGTAACAAACCGCATTACAAGTTTTAAATACTTAACCTGTATATTGAGGAATGAAAAAAGTAATCAAAAGTGCTCAAACGGTATTTAACTACTTTTATTTTACTTTATCTTGTAGTTTTTTTTTAATATCAAATGTACTCAAATACCTCGAGTTTTGATATTTTTATTTAATATGCATGTTTATTGACTCTGCAGGAAGTCAAAGAAGTCAGCAAGGGTCACAAAATCATCTTCGAGTATCCCATCAGGGCTACATCGATTGCGAAAAAAGCACAGTGAATAACCATTATAAAGAAGCTTATAATCTCAAAATGTTATTGTCCTGTATTAAATTACAAAAACAAGGCAGCAACAGTTTCATACTCCATGTCCCACATTATCATCTCATACATGTATACGATCTACATAGTTAGTACTCAGCCAGGCCACTCATGTCGGAGGACGCTACTGTAGTATAATGCGGTCACTCGGTTACTCCATATAGCTGGAAGCATGGGAGCTATAAAAATAGGTCGGCGCGCATTTTTCTAGCTTTCTAACTCGTTACGTTTGTATCCAGCTTTGAAATAAGTCTATTCATTTCAGATGTTTGTTTCTGGAAATTTGCATGTAAATAGAATATGAAATTTGTTATTGTACGCGTACTTAATACAACAGACCACAAAGCGACCATTTTTTGATATAATTATATCGTATAGAGGTCGGTGAACCTGAATTTTTAATTTAATTGACGGGATTAATTCACACTGCTTCATGTTAATTAATTGAGTAAGTATGTACTTTCTTTGCCACAAATAAATATTATTTCGTTTTCTTTGTTTCTTTCCTAAGATAAATTTGGATTTTATAAAATGTTTGAAAACTTCTACAGATGTTTTCTTCCATTCTATTGATTCCTTTTCATCGATTTTTTTATATTAGCTAGTCAAAATGACGCAGTCTCCTTTTTTAATGTTGGCCCACCCTACCGCTGGACGGACAGAATAACCCCCATGCAACGTGCTATCATCTGCAGATGCAGATGCAGCCGATGAAAAAATGTTCACGGGGTAGTCAGAGAGTACAAGATCGCCAGGCTTAGCGATCTTCGCGATCCATGCATACTTCTTTTCTTTCCCTTCTTGCATGCACGATTCATGAATCACTTCATACATGCACATCTGGTAATGCCTGGCATTAACCCGCAAAAACCAAGAAGCGGGATAATAATCGAACAAACCCCTAAGAAGAAGATAAAACCCAAACCCTATGATGAGGTGGCGGTGGTAGTCAAAGTCTGCAGTGCCATGAGCATAGGGACATGTTTCAGAGTAGCAATCCGGGTCGCCCGGCAATAGACAGATAGGCAGGGACCGTGTGGTTTTATATTTATGATATTTCGGGTCTTATTCGCGACTTATATTATTAGGTACAAAGCCTACCTTATACTTCCCGACGTTTCGACCGGATTACACCAGCCGTAGTCACGGGTTGACTGATGCATTCAGCGTCGCCTCCTGGAAGCGCGAGTACTTTTCTCAACTACCCGCACTTGGTCGGCACAATTTTGATTATGTGTTCTAAAGTCGGTCGGCCTACACACAACACTTACAATGTCTGTACAATCGCGTACAACGTTCGTACTGTCGTTTTTGCACTTGCTGATGACAGGATTCCATGATTGGTCTGCCCGATTATAAGATTAGCTGCAGCTGTGGTAGTTCCTACATCGGACAGACCAAACGCACAATAGCGGAACGAGTTAAGGAACACATTACCGATTGTCAGCTTCATGAAATCCTGTCATCAGCAAGTGCAAAAACTACAGTACGAACGTTGTACGCGAGTGTACAGACATTGTAAGTGTTGTGTGTAGGCCGACCGACTTTAGAACACATAATCAAAATTGTGACGACCAAGTGCGGGTAGTTGAGAAAAGTACTAGCGCTTCGAGGAGGCGACGCTGAATGCATCAGTCAACCCGTGACCACGGCTGGTGTAATCCGGTCGAAACGTCTGAAAGTATAAGGTAGGCTTTGTACCTAATAATATAAGTCGCGAATAAGACCCGAAATATCATAAATATGAGTGACAATCGCGAAAGTTTAAAAACATTAACGTGTGGTTTTAGTCGATTCGAGTCCGACAAAACATTCGAGGGGATTTCCTCACGATCGATAGGCATGGCCGTAGACAAGTCTGCAGCACTATTGTCTAAGACACAAATATTGCCTTTTTTTTTTATTAAACATTACCTACTTTTACACTTACTTAGTACTAAGCGACTACTGCATAAATATTTTAGTGGTAGTACCCAAATCGGATTATGCTTTATTTCCTTGGGCTTTATTAAGAACCGAGATACAATCTTGTTGTTTGGTTCATTTTCATCTATTCAATTATTATCACCCAGTGGGCTATTATTCTTGTTAAACTTTATTATCTTGTTTCATGTTCTTGATTAGATTTCAAGTAACGAATAAGTTTAAAGACAAACAAATCAAGATAGTTACAAGTACTGCTGGCTTTACTTTACAGTGCTAGTAAATTCCGTATTAAACCTTAAGGTTTATTAAATAAAATAAGTGTGTATTGTTACTTAAGCACGTACGACGGGCTGATAATTTCTGTCAAAGAAATCATGACCGACAAACCAAAAGAATTCTAGAGTGGAAACCTTGACTCAAAACGTAAGATTTGACGCCCCCTAGCCAAATCGACCTACAATATTCGTAGGTAGGGCTTAAATACAGAAGACACAGGTTCGTGTGATTATTAATAGCAAAATAGTTATCTATCTGAAGAAAGACTTATTTCATAATACCGTCTCCTTTTCATGGACATCATTGCTAAATACAAAAAGAAAAGTAGGCATTGGAAACAGAGTATATCATACCGCCGCGATGAAACTATCAATGACAAGAGAACTTTGACTTGACTATGTCCCCATAGAACATAATCTGACCGACATTTGGAAATACGGACCGCAGTGGGTGTAATATGTACCACTAAAGATAGTAACAGAGTTAGTTATAAATTATATAAGTAATAAATTAATATTGTGGTACATACATTTTACACAGCGCCATCTAGCCCAAAGTAAGCAAATAGGTATAACCTTGTAATACGGGATCTATACTACTGATAAACGTACTTATATATTTCTAAATACATACATGTTGTATATAATTATGAAACAACCAGACTCCGAAACAGACATTTGTGGATCACACAAATATTTGTTGCGACCCGGTAATCAAACCCTCAAACCTCAGAGCAGTATTCGCATACACTACCACTTACGCAGGCTATCATTTACACAGATAAATGTACAATTAAAACAAATCTGTTACAATTATAATAAATTTATATCAAACGGATTCTGAAATTATTGAGAATGTCATTGTTTCCATTTATTTTATTAGCGGCCATTTTAATTCGGAAGCGTCAAATAACGATATCAAACTGTTTATTATTTCAGAATCCTCTGCTATGAAAATGTTTGACAAACAGAAAATTTACACCCAAGTATCATCAAATTATTATTACGCCTGTTAGAAATTTTAGGACTCATTATGTGAGAATAAAATGGGGTTATAAATTTGCTATGAAACACAGTTAATGGTGGGGATTTGTTGATAGCAATTCTGTATTGATTACGTGATAGACACGATACGTCAAGATTTATTGTTTTATTTATTTATTTATTGTTTCTGAGTTGTCTATAACTTTACAAATGCATTTGGTGAAATGTGGGCGTATAATATGTCTCTGCAAGCAGGAATTATGAAAGGAAGGGGATGCACGGATCAAGTCTTTTCCTTACGATGTATAGCTGAAAAATTTTGGCGAAAAGTTAAAAGGTCTATTGCATATTTGTAGACTTGGGAAAGGCCTATGACAGAGTGGTGAGGAATAAACTGTGGTCAATACTGGTCAAGTATGGAGTAAACAGCCCCTTGATACGAGTGTCAGGATCTATGGAGCTTGCACAGACCTTTTTCACATTGAAAAAGGTTTGAGACAGGGTTGTGTAGCGCCGCCGTTGCTGTTTAACCTATACACAGACAATTGCTTAAGCGAACTGCAAGAGATTGCGTATGGTTTATAAATAGACGACCTGTCCGTCAAATACTTATACGCTGATGATCAGGTAATACTCGCATCATCAGCGGAGGAGTTACAGTTATTGGTTAAAATTATGCATGATGCGTTAAAAAAAGGGATGAAAGTAAATGTAAACAAGTCGAAAGTAATGGTTTTGAAATTGCTCAATTCTTGTGGAAGGAGAAAGGCTGGAACTATTGAAAAAGTTTGTAGGTATAAAATTTGCGAGAGATGGAAAGTGTGACTATGACATTGAGTGAAGAGTTCTGGCAGGAAATAAAGTGAATGGAGTCATGTACACCTTTATGAGTAGTCAGAATGTGACAAAGAAGGCAAGACATATGGCAGTGAAATTAATGCATACGCATAAAAGTAAAATTAATGCAGTTGAAATAAGAAATCGACGAAGTATTGCTATAGTGAAGTTGATGGATAAAGAAAGGAACAGCGCGATAAGGGAACATTGCGGTATGACAGAAGATGTAGTGACTAAGATGGAAATTGGGATGCTTAGATGGTACGGCGACGTAGAGAGGATGGATGAATATAGACAGACAAGGCAGACTTATGTGGCGAGAGTGAATGGGCAAACTGGTAGGGGGTCGTCCTCGGCCCCGTATGTCAATCAAATCGAAGACCGTTTGGAAAAAAGCCAGGTCAAGAGTACGCTTAACCGGCGAGCGTGTATGAAAACACTCATTAAAGTAAAGGTACCGAATATGGTATGTCAGGATCGTAACAAATGGAAAACCATAGTCTCTGCCTACCCTGATGGTAAACAGGCGTGATAATGTATGTATGTATGATATAAGTATGAACAAAAAAACAAACAAACTGATTTGATTTTCACATTATTTAACATATTGAATTTAACAGCCTGGCGATCTGTCCTCTCTGACTATTCCGTCATGGGTACAGCGTGAAGATAGTTAACTTACTAAATTATATCGTTTATCTCATAGGATAGGCAGACTGTAAGCCTGCATTACTGTTTTATGTAGTCCCACGGAATAGGTGGTAATTCTATTGTTCTTTTTGTGGTTGTGGCTTCCAGATGCTAAAATTTCCTAAAGAGGTCCTTTAACTTGGATTAACAAGTACCATGTTACTAGCAGCCGGTACCAATGACACTTTGCCTTTCGAAATACGAAAGTTCGTCAAAGTAAAAACTACAGTCACCCTCACTAATCTGACTACTACTACTACTATGCTACAGCATATTGACTTACACGTTAAAAATAAAATACTTGTTAACAGTATAACCATACATTGCATCTTGATCACACTAATGCTAACCTTACACGTCTACACTTTTTAAATGATAGCGATTGAATGTCGTGTCCTGCTCCAAAATGCCTCTTTTATAAATTTACCAAATAATCAGCAAAAGTAAAACCACCTTTATTAATATAAAATGCACCGACAGTCATATTTCAAGAAATGCTCTTAGGGCTCTATTTGCGTTTATAATATACTGTTATTCATACATTCCTAAATTTATAATAATTTACTCACAATAAACTATTAACTTACTCTAGAATCAAAATGTTTTATGAAAAATTAGACTACCCTCATTAAGCTATATGAAAATAATTATCTAAATGTTTAAATGCTAACAAGCGTATGCTTCGCATCATGGTTAACAGAACAATGAACACGCGAGACCATGAGCCAAAGTTATAAAAAAACACGTACGAATATCAACTTTAACTTTCTATGAATTTTGGTATAACTCTGGTCTTATTTGAAACTATTTTCTACTTGGAATATTTTCAATACTGCTCTTTGTCGTAATAGGTACATTCGAATAATCAATAAACCTCTTATTACAAATGCTTATTCGAGCGTCGGTTAAAGTTAATTCTGACAATCAGATCTACAGATGAGGTTTTCATTCCGGTCCAGTCCGGTCCGGCATCGAGACGAGTAGGTTGTAATATTTTATAGATATTGGACCGCATTTTCTGTCATTATCGTAAAAGGAGCGTCAGCACGAAAAGTATTTCTTCTCCTATATTACTACCATAATACTTAAGTGAATCCGATACTTGCGTAAAAGAAATTGAATCATTTATTGTAACGGCATAATACTACTTTATCAGATAGGTTTGGGATGGACATATCTAATGATTGCTTACTACAAAAGATACAGTATAACCCTTGCTCTAAAAAAACAAACATCTGGATTATATAAATAACCGACCAGCAAATGAATTTCATTTCCAATAAAAAATATATCACTGAAATGAAATGAAATGAAATATCTTTATTCATGTAGGTCACAAAGTAACACTTATAAACGTCAAGATTATTGCTTCTACATTTACATTTACTGCCAGATTCGCAAAGCAATAGGTAGAGCCTGAGGAAAAACCTGGCAATAAAACTCATGGCCACTCTTTTTTAACCGCCAGTAACATTCGTTTGTTGATGACATGATGTTTGACCAATAACATAGTAATGAATTTATACAAAACAAAAACAAAATCAATGTTATGTTTAAAATCATATCAAAATTAGAGCTATTCTAGTTGCCAGTTCTAAGGGCAGCCTACACTTTAAGAAGAATCTAGCAAGAAAGTAATGGATGCCCTTTTAAAATGTATGTGTGGCTTACAACATTAAAATTACACTTACATAGTTCCTTTAGATTTATGTGAGAACAGTCGACTAAGCTTAGTTTGCCTTAAATTTAAATAATATTATTTGTAATAATTGCTATAACAGCTATGAGCTGACCAATCCCAACAGACGGCACCCGTTCACGGGTATGACGTATATATCAGCCATCGCCCTACTCAACTGTATTATAGGGAATAAGGCGACCCGATACATACGCCACCACTGCCAGGACACTTAGGCGAGCATGACATACCCAAAAACTGCACAGCAACTATCATGTCAATTTTAAAATAATAAATAAGTTTACTTGGTGCTCACACCAAAACAAACTCAATTTACATATTTGTAAATTAGTTATTACCGGAACTAAACGCAGCCAATTTAGAAACCTTTAGTTGTTTGACGTTTCAAATTATTCACAATGTAGAAATGTAAAAATAAAACATAAATGCAGCTTCAAGACAAGTTTTGTACTTGTCTTGAAGCTGCATATATGTTAATAACACAAGATTAATTCGAATCCTAATAGCTCGAGCGAAGAGCCAGCAACTCATTTCCATTTATTTTTATCATTTAAATAATCATTAATTATGTAATACGCCCTTTTCAAGAGGTGCGTCTTAATTTCTTTCTTAAAACGAATCTATTCGAATGCACTGTTGGACGTAGGCCTCTCCCAATTTAAACCACAACACATGGGCTTCAGCAGTCCCTCGCGACCTTTTCCAGGTCGTCGGTCCATCTCGCGGGGAGTCAGTCTACCATACATTTAATCATAAAAAAGACATACACATTTTTTTATTTGCAACCAAACCAATCAGTATCTTGTTAAACAAACAACACTATCACCTACAATCAAACAAATACATACATACATACATATCATCACGCCTGTCTCCCATCGAGGTAGGCAGAGACTATGGCTTTCCACTTGCTATGATTCTGGCATACAACTTTCGCTTCGTCAACTTTCATAATTGTTTTCATACACGCTCGCCGATTAAGGGTACTCTTGACCTGGCCTTTTGTCAAAAGATCTTTAATTTGATCAGTGTATGTACGTCGAGGTCGACCCTTACCAGTTTGCCCATTTACTCTCACCGCATAAATTTTCTTCGTCAGTCTATTTTCGTCCATCCTCTCCACGTGACCAAACCATCTAAGCATCCCTTTTTCTATCTTAGTCACTACGTCTTCTGTCATATCGCAATGTTCCTTTATCACGCTGTTCCTTTCTTTATCTATCAATTTCACTCCAGCTATACTTCTCAGACTCCTCATTTCTACTGCATTAATTTTACTCCTATGCTTCTTCTGCCATACCCAACTTTCACTGCCATATGTTAGTGTAGGGACAAGCAGTCCTCTATGCACAGCCAGTCTTGCCTTTTTAGACACGTTATGGGTGCGCATAAAGGTGTACATTGCTCCATTCACTTGATTGCCAGCCAAAACCCTTCTGTCAATGTCATCATCACACTTTCCATCTCTCGCAAATTTTGAGCCTAGGTATATAAATTCTTTCACTTGTTCCACTCTTTTTCCTTCCACAAAAATCGAGCAATCTGTCATGTTTTTCTCTCTTTCAAAAAGCATTACTTTCGTCTTATTTACATTCACTTTCATTCCTTTGCCTTTCAGCGCATCATGCATAATATTAACCATCAACTGCAACTCGTCCGCTGATGATGCAAGTATTACCTGATCATCAGCGTAAAGAAGACATTTGATAGTCAGATCAGTCATTTTTAAACCATACGCATTTTCTTGCAGTTCTTTCAAGCAACTGTCAATGTATAGGTTAAACAGCCACGGTGACGCTACACAACCCTGTCTCACACCATTTTCGATGTGAAAAAAAGTCTGTGCAAGCTCTGTTGATTCTGACACAAGCTCTGGATCCCTCATATAGAGATTTCAGTGCTCGTATCAAGTTGTTACAAAAACAAAAAATACTATACTCGAATTTCGTACTTAACATTATTATTATTAAAATGAAATAGTGTTATATTCAACCACTACTCAAAGATATAAATTGGTGGGTTAACCGTGCTCACGCGACCTCGTCCATGAAATCATAAAATCAAAACTACAAAGTGGCCGGAACGTCAGGCGTCATGCGGTATGCGTCACACATTAATCTATGTACAGGGTGCGCCACTTGCAACTGTCCGACAAAATCCGCATGCGGTGTCCGACAGAGTAAAGCTCACCGAAAGCTGCTTTGAGTTGGTCCCTGAATGGATTAACAGAACAAAGTCTGTAGAATGCAATTTTAAAATGAAAGTTTTGGTTAGATTTCATTTCATTTTATTATGTGACAAATTTATTTTGAGTATATCCAGCTTTAACCACTTCAAATTAAAACAATTTTAAAAGCAATGAGGTCCATGGCTTTCCTTGTAATATACTTCAAGCTCCGTTGTACCTTTATTGTCTTTATAACTGTTGATATATTATAACGTAAAAAAAGCCTTTCTTATAAAACCGGCAATCAAATATAAACAAAATTGCGCGCACAATTCACATGGCGTGTTTTGGTTACTGTCTACGCTGACATGACATGTATAAAGATTATTTTGATATTTATTTTAATCTGTAACAATGTAGTTTTTTTTTGTTTAATTAGTCGATTGCTGTCGACTGGAGAAGGTCACTTCATTCCCAACATTATGGGATCAGTTATGTCTCTTCACTAGTCGACAGAGTAGGGGTGTGGGCGGTGGCCAAATAAAACAATTGGCTCTAAGCGCATCGACCTCTTTATTTCGTCACGCTCTCCACTTACACTGTTCCGGGTAAGCTCCATTAATAAAATTTTAATAATTACATTTTTACAGGGTTTTAGCATTTTAGCATTTACAGTGCATCCAGTAAATCACGCTGTGTTTGAAAACATTTGAATTCTACAAATACTATTTAATACTGCAGCATACTCGTTGTATGTTACCGGTTACCTACCCACTTTTATTCCGTGTTGATGAGGGTACATCACAAGGGTCCCTGTGAATGCAATTTAATAGGAAGTTGAAAGGGGAGTTCTCTGCGCCCGCATTGCTATATGTTAATATAACATACTGACACCTTTTCCTTTGTTCGCAGGGTCTCGTCTACGTCATTACCTTCTCTTTCTGTTTTCTCCCGCCGTCGTGTTCGGAAGCGCCTGCGCCGCGCCTTCGCCGTGGCCTTCTACTGCAAGTTGAGTCTTCCTTCCATCTCGGACACGCGGAGGGACTTCTAAGAGTGTTCTTTAACTAATATTTCCTCGGAACCTTTGCATTGAACCCGGCCCTGAATGTACCTAACTACTTAAAAATTTAATATACATACTGTTGTTTTAAATTGTCTCATCGCTTAATTTATCTCTCAATCTCTCACCTACCTAATTTTCCTTAACTTGTTGACTAGGGGTAGTTGGTCTACCACCAACCCAACCATAACGTCACAATATCATAATTCAATTTGTTCTTACTAAACATGTTTATCGTTCCAAATAACGACTTAGTAATTCCGAGTTTTATTTTTCTTGGCAATATGTATTTTAGCATTGCCCTGAATTTATTATACGTAAAGCTTACCTCTACCACTTTTTAAGGTTCCGTATCTCAAAAGGAAAAAAAACGGAATCCTTATAAGAACATTTCCTTGTCCGTCAGTCTACCCGTGTGTGACCATCGATTCAGGAACGGCTGGACCTAGCAGGCTGAAATTTTTACTAGATAGAGGTC
Source organism: Thumatha senex (assembly GCA_948477245.1). NCBI lineage: Eukaryota > Metazoa > Arthropoda > Insecta > Lepidoptera > Erebidae > Thumatha > Thumatha senex. Next base: position 16,555,391 of record OX419735.1, read on the forward strand.
TACAGTCACTTTTGGGTATATAAAAATCAAGGTCCTCTGTCAACATGTTAAAATGATATTGGCAAATTAAGATTTTTGCGAAATCTTGTAGGCACCAGAACTTACCAACCTTAAATTTTAATGTTCTTTTTTTATATTATTAATAATAAATAAAATGACAAGAGTAATATAAAAATGCATGTACAGTATAGCTTTAACCAGTCTATACTATGAGTCTATGCAACCCCAAATTAATATTTATTGTTATTTTCATGAAATTCAAGTTTCTAAAACGTATGCCAAAGGTGAATGTCAACTGAGAATCAAACGCCTTTAATTTTCTTTCTATCACGAACGACAAAGTTTTTCCATTTGCTTCAACTCTTCTATCGACAGTATTTTCAACGGCAACTTTTTCATTTTCCCTCGTCATGTAACTTTATGCGAGTGCTCACTCAATTCCGAAAGCCTCTTATTGTACAATAAAAATATTGACAACAACCTTTCATCACAGAGCAAAAAATATTATATCTGTACAGATTATTACGTTCATTTGCATCAACCCCTTTGTAGAATGGCTGATAACGTTTAAATAATGGATGGTCGAGAAATAAATTTCGTTTTGCATTCATTACGACTGAACATTTATTCATGTTGCTTACTATTTTTAGTACTGCGACTTTTTATAAGGATTTTTTTATAAAAAAAGATAAGTACTAATTTAGATGAAGTAGTCAGTTTTGTCTCGTACAGACAATAATCGTTACTGCTATCACATAGCAATGCGGTCAGGATGACGAGATACTTTTTGAAAGACCTTGAACCTCCACTCGTCTCTTTTAAGCGCGAGCGAGCGAGAGACGAGGGACATCCCTTGCTCTACATATTCCTTACTCTTATTTATATATATATATATATTTCATATTTCAAACCTTTTACTTGGTCGACCGAATACGTAACCAAGTGATACGCAATATGGCAAGTTTGCATGAAAGTGTCAGCGTTAAGCTGGAAAAGGGCATGCTACGTTGGTTTAGACCAGCCCACCGAATGAATGAGGAACGACTGGCGAAGAATATATTATATTGTACAAAGTAGAGGGTAGAAGGAGTCAGAGTAGGTAGTATTGAGACTTACATAATAAGAGGACCACGTGAGCAGATTCTCGGACTCGAAAAATACTCGAACACTCAGACCTGCATGTCTAAATCTGCAGGAAGCGAAAGAAGTATGCATGGATCGGGAAGCCTGGCGATTTGTCCTCTCTGACTACCCCATCAAAGTTACAGGGTGAAAATAGAATTTTTACTATTTGCGTAGTAAAAAGTATAAAACATGAAATACATTAATACACAGTATGTTACACACTTTCAAGACAGTTCACATCCATACTGGAAGCGTAACGTTGTTTTAAAGTCATACAATATTCCATAAAGATATTACTACTTTTAAATATACACAAAACAGTCGTCATCTCATCAACTTTAAGAATACAGAATTCTCTATTACACTCATTCGAGCGCACTCGAAGTTTGCTTATTCTCGTAGGTATCTCTTCTAAGTTAGCACGTAGCGTTTTACACAAATGTGTACCTTGATAACGTACATTTAGAATATACCTAGAAGAGACTTAGATTAAATTTTAGGAAAATGGAGAACAACCCAGATTTTTTCAAGCTACGCACTTATATTACTGTCGCTCGTGGGAATATAAGTGGCTTATTCTAGCATATTCTATCTACTTACGATCCCGCGTAAATATTGCTTTAGGTTTTACACTATGATAATTCAATTTTAAGGCACTTGGTACCCACAAGCACATAGTTGAATGTCTACCTCTCATATGAAGTAGTACATATGCTTGTGGTTCAAAGAAGTTCTGTTTGTCAAATGTTTGCAGTGACACATCGCTGTCTTCAGAAGGTCCTAAAGCTGATAATTTCTTAAAATCTATTTACACACATTGCTGTCTTCAGAAGGTCCTAAAGCTAGTAATGTCTTAAAAACTATTAAATCCATCCTAACAGTGCACAGTCAGATATAGAGGTTACCTAATTCAAAATAAACTGAAAAAGCTTATCCAGCATCATTAAATTTGCAACTCGTATTCCGATTCGAATCGCGAAAGTTAGAAGCACGTTGTAATTCCGATGCACTCCAAGATAACTTTCTAGATCGAGTAGGGGCCAAACGAGCTGACGAAGTTCGACCACCTTGTCGTTCAGATTGTTACATTGTATTTATCTGACAGAATATTCATCTCCGAAATCCCACTTATGATTTTATTTCGGCATTTTGAAATTCAGAATATTGGAAATACCAGAAACTCGTTATTTATTATTGTATCTCGGTCCGTGAAAGATTGAAATATTTGAGAGTTTAATTTAATTGCTATTTTATGATGTTATCTATAAAATAAAAAAAATAAAAATGTCTTTATTTTGCATAGACCATTTCAACGGCGCTTACAAAATGTCATACACTGAAACTAAAGAAAAAAATTGTAAATTTAAAGTGACCACCGGTTCGGAACGCGGCCCACCTGAGAAGAACTGGCAAGAAATTTAGGGAGGCTTTTTTTTGATGGCCTATTTACAATTTAATATATTATAACTATAATATTTTATTTGCCAGCAGATCATTTCCAGGCATCCCTGTCCTGTAAATAGTCTTGAATAGAGTAATAACCTTTTTCACAAAGCTTTCTTTTAATAAACTTTTTAAATTTATTTAATGGTAAATTTCTCAGGTCACAGGGAAGTGACTCACCTTACCAATCTCTATACTCCTCAATTACGAATATTATAAATTAAAACTTTATGTTGGAGATATTTACAAGAAATACTTGGGTTATGTTACTGTAACGTTTCTGAACCTTTAACTATTTCATTTGAATATTTTATATGTTTCTTAGTTTATCTGAGCTTATATGCATGACTAGCGGCCCGCCCGGCTTCGCACGGGTGGCAAATACGTTTCCAAGGAAATAATTAAATTCGTGATAGATTTTTCTTATATGGAATATCAAATTTTTAAAATTCAAAAAGCTAGCTGTTGGTTGGTAAGGAGCTTAACCATACTAGAAATTAAAGTATTTTTTTTGGATAAGGAGTACCAAGGTACTAATAGTATGGTCTAAAATTTTACTACCGATTTTAATAATTTTGTAACATGTAAAAGTAGTTATAGAGAAGAAACTATACTGCCGTCCTCAAGCTAAATTGCCGTTAACTAACATCTGGTCGATTTTGACCTTTTGATGCCATCATAACCAGAAAAAAAAACTCTATCGACCTATAATACCAGAATTTTCATAGCTTTTACAGTCGTCGAGATAAAAATAATAATATTGCCGTTATATACATGTAAATCATTACATTCCAACGCTTAAAAGCCTTTAAGTGTCATTGCTAATCTAAAAAGTGGTTAAAGGTACATAGAATAAGATTTTAATAAAAAAATATACTCAACATTAGCTAAATTGCCGTTAAGCGATATTTGTACTCTACAATGCAGCTAAAGTACCTTAACGTTTTTTTATTTAGGCTTCTATTTAAACTATTCTTTAGTAATACTGAACTATAAAGCCGTTAAAGATAAATCATACACAAAACTGCCGTTAAAGACACTTAACAAACCGTTAAAGACAGTTTACAAAGCCTTAATGTTATAACGGCAGCTTTTAATAACTCAATTAATGTTTTTTGTGTTGCTACAAGACTAAAGTGCGGCTAAACCACAATACCTAACTAAAATGCGGATATCTGCTCTCGCGCGGCTAATGATTTCGACGAAATGTTCGGGGTAACGGGTACGCGGGCAGGTGCGCGTGGTCAGCAGAGGACCCGCTCAGTTCGGTGCAGTGAGTTCAAGAGGATACAGACGTGCATCGCTCTACGTTTCCCGCCAAAATGAATGACGAAATTTCCAGGTAACGAACTGTTCAGTCTTTAAAACGCCCGCTTTTTATTTTATTAAGTCTAACACTTTGCTTACATTGGTGACCTGAAGAAAAATTTGGGTGTTGATTGTTTTTTGCTTTATCTCTACTGTTTTCAAAGGTTATAATTTGATTAAGGTGCCTTGTTTTTATCTTTATGAACATGGGATGCTTGAGCACGATATCTACACTAATATTCTAAAGAAAAAAGATTTGATATGCTAGTTTGAGTTGAATAGGCTCCGGAATCTACTAAACTGATTTACAATATAAATCGCTTTGTATTTGGTTGGTAATACCGCTTTACTGGGGCATGGTTTCAATTACATGTTTGCACTATGTCGTTGTTACAGACGCTCTTCTATTTCTCAAAGAGCTAAAAGAATGGTAAATATGGTGACAGCAAGAAATCCTCGAGCAGCCAAATGTTCATACCAGGCAGAAAAAATGAAAACTGTCTCTTCTGAAACCCAGGAAACAAGCTATAAGCCCGCACCAGATGATTACCTCAACCGTTTGTATGCACAGCCTTATTCTATGACCTCCAGGGTTTTAAAACCTTTTGTGAAACAAAAAGTTCATATAACTCACAGTATGTACTTGAAATATTGAATAATAAAAAATTGACTGAAGATCTTAAAGAATGTGACACAGCACAGCAGGAAAACTTAACAGTACCAATCAACAAACCCATTACTCCAAATCCTGAATGCATATCTATAGATCTTACTTGCAAGGAGGTGATGCCGTTACAAGATGACTTAGAATCCTATCAGCAACTTAGTCGTGAAGCTAAAAATTCATTAAAGCACTCCATTTCTCAAGATGTAAGCGCCCATTTTGATTACGATTCTGGCGATTCCGTAAAAGATAAAGATTACGTTCCATCCGATACAGATAGCGACATTTCTACAAACGATTTCCAGGAGGTAAAACCACAGCAAAGGTCTCTAAAAACACAAAAAAAACAAGAAAATCAGTCAATCTGCTGCTACCACGAAGACCATTACTCCTGCTTTTCATGACACAAATTTTAATGACGAAAAGAGAACTATTTTGCACCGCCCACGTCGAAACTCTACTGATTTTTCGCAGATATATAAGACTGTCTCTGCACCGATATTAATTCGCAAGCGGAGGAACACAATAAATGATTGTATTCAGCAAGATATGCCCCCACATGCAGTCTCAATAGCACAAAATATGGAGTCAGAAATATCAAATTTACCACCTAGAAAACGCAAGAAATATAACACTACTGTTCAGGAAAGACAATTAGATACCAAAGTTAAGAAAAGGCTAGAGCGCGGTGTTAAAGAAGCATGCAATGAATAATGTTTGAAGAAATGTACTTCTCAATGGAGTCAAGAAGACCGGAAGCTATTAATGAAAAAAATTGGGAAATACAAGAACAGCATTTATTTGTAGATGCCCACACTGCAGTAGCAGTTCCCAAGAGAAAGATTACCGGTGAACCGATGAGGAAACCAAAGAGATCTTTCTTTTTAAAAACATTAGATGGCATTAAATTGGAAGTTTGCATAAATATTTTTTTTAACTACTCTTGGTTACAAAAAAACAAACGACAGGATTTTGCACGATATTCGTAAGGATTCTACAGTTAATAAAAGAGGTAAACACCAAAAAACCCCAGCTGTTGATCGTGATATGTTGACTAGACACGTGGAATCGTTTAATCCATTAGAACCCCATTACAGACGAGAACACGCTCTAATGTTGTTCACATGCATAAAGATTTTAATGAAAAATTCCCTGACGCAAAGGTTTCTTACGAATTGTATAGGCGACACATAAAAAAAATGAATATTTCATTCACTCGCCTCGGCAATGAAGAATGCGAGACCTGCGAGGCATACAATTTGCATAAAAAACAAACACCTCATGATGACCAGACTGACGAATGTACTATTTGCGTGCAATGGACTATACACCACGAAAAATATAAAAAAGCAAGACAACTGTACACGGAGCATAAAGATAAAAAACAAGAGGATTCAACTGTGTATTTTAGTGGCGATCTTGAAAAAGTTATAATGTTGCCGAGACTTGAGTCATTTAAATCCATAATTTTCTGCCAACGTTTGGTGGCATACAATCAAACTTTTGCACCATTAGGTAAAATAACACCTACGTCCAAACCCTTAACCGTTTTATGGCACGATGCTATTAGAGGGCGAAAGCAAGAAGATATCATGTCCGCGTATTATCAATTTTTCATCCGTCATAGAGATGTGATCAATATCCATCTTTGGCTTGATAACTGCAGCGCGCAGAATAAAAATTGGTTACTTTATTCGATGCTTGTCCATTTAATTAATAGCGAAAATATTGCCACACAAAATATAACTCTATATTACTTCGAACCTGGACACACATTTATGAGCTGCGACCAAGTACACCACCAAGTGGAGCTAGCCATGAAAAAAAGGGGGAAACTTTATGATTTTAACGATTTCGAGGAAGCAGTAGCGGCAATCAACATTTCAAAAGTTACAGTAAAGTCTTTAACGCAAGAGAATTTTTTGATAATTCCCAACTACATTTCGGACAGACGTATTCAAAATTCAAATCCCAGAGCATACATAAAAAATATTTGTCAGGTGTATTTTGAGCGCAACAGCTTTGATATGAAATATAAAAATAATTTTGATGATGAGTATATTAATTTAAGATTTATGAATGAAAAATATCTAAAGAACCCAAATATTTTTAAAATAGATTTCCGAATGGAGGCAAAAGGGATAGAAGGAAGAAGGAAAGATGGTCTAATAGAAAAGTTAACAAGCATCATTCCCCCTCATAAAATGTCATTCTGGAGAAACTTGCCTGTGAACAATAACGAAGATGTCATCGCCACTACAAGTGGTACAAGAAATAAAAGAGTGGGCTAAGACTGAATAAGAAACTTTAAGACTGATTAAAAAAATTACCTTGTACTTCAAAACTGTGCCATAACTAATGTGATACTATTGTTGAGTTATAAGTATAATTATTTTATTGTTATCTAGTGATGACTCTGAGAGTATCTAAGTACAAAATATATTATATATAAGCTCATACAGTTAAAACTTTGATTTTTGTGTTTTTAGCTTAATTTAAGATACAATTTTAAAAACTGTTTTTATTTGATTGTGCTTGAAAATTTGTCATGATCTCAAAACTTATATTATTGATATAATTATGCAAACTAAACAATGGCTGCAACAATTGTTTGTTTAAATTTTATAATTGCATATGTATATGTGATTAATAGCATTAGAGGTGTCAATGTTTTTTTTTTTTTTGTTTTCGCGGGGAATGCATTTACGCACCGTCATCCCTGCTGCGGGGGCAGCAGGGACGGTGTGTGGGGCTCCCGGCCCGTGAGAGAGGGCCGTCCTACCCACTAAACCCCGCGGTGTTCCGCCTCACCTTAAAACCGACTCGCAGGGTAGGCCTGAGGTTAAATCACTGCGAGCCGGCAAGGGGCACCCCAGAACGGAGGGGTCCGTCTCGGGGCGGTCGATAAGCGACCACCCCGGAGCTCCCTAAGGAGCTGAAGAACTAGCCCGCACCTCCACCGCTCTCGAGCGCTCCTCTGTAAGCAGAGGAGGTGAGAGCGGCCGGTACGGGCGTGCGCAAAAAGTGGGCACCCCCTGGAACACAGAAAGGGTGCCCGTCGCCAAGTGGCCAGTTGGGCGGGGTCCCCCGACCTTCCGCCCACGGCCAGACACTATTCGGGGGCGCGCATGTAATTAGCACGTCGACGCCCCCGAACCGGACCGCGGGGCGGGAGCGTCTGTCCCGTACGCTCCCGCACCCGCAACTCCTCTCGTTTCGCCGCCATCACCTCGCTAGCGCACGAGGCGACGGCGGCCCAACACTGTTGGCTGCCGACCATGGCTTGCACCACTGCCGGCAGCGACAAATTTACACCGACAAGGCCCGTAAGGGCGATACGCGGCCCGTCCCACGCCGGGCACACGGCGAGTGTGTGCTCCGCCGTGTCCACGACGCCACTTGAGCAGTGACGACACACGGGGTCCGGCTCCACCCCAGCCACCTCCCACAGGTACTTGGCAAATACGCCATGCCCTGTGAGGAGCTGACTGAGGTGAAATGTCGGCGCTCCGTGTGCCCTCTCTACCCAAGCCGACGGGCGGGACGGGCCGGACAGCCCCCACGAGCCGGGGGCTAACTGAGGGGCCTACCAACCTCTCGGCCCACTTCCGGAAGAGATCGTCGCGAGCCGACTGTCTCCAGCGGTCGATCTCGTCCGGAAGGGGGAGAGGTGTCAATGTGTATTATGTTCTCCTAGACAATGTTAGCACGTAAAGGAAAAATACAGATTTTTATTGATTATGCATGATTTAAACTATTTCAAATTGTTTTATTTCCGTATTTAATTTGATACCCTCAAAAAAATAAAATAATTAATACCTAGCTAAAATGCGGTTATCGTTATGGGTTTTGTATTTAGCCGCATTTTAGCGGTGTGGTGTAGTTAAAATTTCGTTAATAAACATATTGTTACATAAATTCCAACTCTTAACAGCGGCTAAGTAACTTTAACTGCATTTTCATTCAATTTAAAATACCATGGCGCTAAGCTAAAACAACTCTAAAGTATTTTAACGGCTTTCTAGTTTAGGAATAATGTAAGGTTTTTTTGTATCGTAATATTTTAAATAATCAAAGAAAAACCAAACACTAAAATGCCGTTATTGTTTACGCAACGGCATTTTAGACGTGGATTTATGGATTAATACGAAATGAAATACTAAGAACAAAAACCTTTATGCAATTTTTATTATATAAAAATACTTATTAATTATTAAAATATTTGCTATTTAATAGTGCTTCGTGAGATATTTCCATCAGTACATTGAAGCCCCAATTATGACTGATAGTAATAAACTAGCACGCTTTTCAAAAAATTGCCGCGTTTTTTGCTCATAGCTCAAAAAGTAGTTTTTGTGCTTAACGGCATTTTAGCTTGAGGACGGCAGTATAATAGTTATATATATGCAATCGTAAACATTTTTGTAGACTTCAATGTGTTCATTAAAAATGTAGAACATTTTTTTGTTCTATCGTATAGTTTTCGCAGCGTTCACGATGTAAGGAATTTTATGAGTGATTTTTTTATACATTGTGGTACATTATTTGAGATTTTGTACGAAACCCTAAACTTTTTGAAATACAATATAGCCTATGTTACTCAGAAAGAATGTAGCTTTCTAATGATGAAAGAATGTTTAAAATCGGATTTATAAGTTTGTTTCTGAGCGTACAAACAAACTTATAAATCTTTTCTCTTTATATATAATACTGGTATACGAGTAGATATAGAAAACTACTCAATACACAATTTTGAAATGATATTTATATTGAAGACTTTCGTCTAATTTAAAAACTGCAGTATTTTTGTTTTAAGTAAAAACGAAAATATTAGTGATACTTTCCAAGGAATTGGATATTATTTTGTTTAAAGTACAAAAGATCTTAACATTAAAACATAAAAAGGAAATAACATAAAACGCGCCCTGGCTATTTAGGCCAACGGTGACTTATATCTGGTGTTTGGAGTCGATTATCTAGACCGAGATTTTACACTCTGGGCCTGTTTCGACTAGACAGGTAGCTTGTTCCCATAAATGTCGTAACTAAATTTTAGTTAAGATATCTATGCTTGTTCTGGATGGCGCTGCCAGGCCCACATCAGTCTTTGTGTGTGCGCTCAGTCAGCCATTCGTGAGTGTTACAAATCCCCATGATAAGACTGTTTACCAACCCTATGAGCTTGACGAATGTAATTTGTATACGCCAAACTGTCTGTTTTTATAATGTAAAGGCATCTTCTATCTGCTTTTAAAGCGCTGCTATCGCACTGTTAATGTCCTAACGTGAACACCGTCATTATAGGCTCACATACCACTACAAAACAAAATAATATAAAAAATCAAAATCAGCACAAAATCCTTCTACAACCAGTCTTGGATTTGAAATGGTTATTATTTTATGAATTTCCATTATTCAACTAACCAAGCATGACCAACAAGATATGAAGATTAAGATAAATGACTACATACAAGACGGGAACGATATGTCCGCCCTTGTACAGTCTGATTGGAATGACTTTCCATAAACAATGACACAACATTTTTGAAGGAATTCCTATTGATCCCGCCAAACTATACGGATAATAAAAGGATATATTGCTTCAGGTAAACGTTTGTGAAATCGGACCGTAATAGATTTTTTTTTGTATCCCTCCTTATAAGGCAATCTACAAGGCTTTGATGTTTTACAAAGCGTTGCTAGTTTTATATCAATTTTAGTTCGTATAAAAATTTCATGAAATATGAATGATAAATTTGGAAATTGTTTGTGACTTTAAGCAGGTACCGAGCCTTTGATATATCGATGTATTTTGTTTCTTCTTTGTTTTCTGTTACTAATATTTATAAGCTTTTATTAGTTGATAGCTAATACCCGCGACACTACTCGTGGTAAGTATATATAGTATATACTATATGAGTATAGATTTAAAAACCAAAACTAAAATTTCCCTACATTCTTCTGAAGCCTGAAGCATGGCAATCGTTAAGGCAAGTTGAAGGCCATATAGGCGGCATGAAAATTTTCAGCAAGTAGTCGTAGCCATAACCCGCGTCTGTCTATTTTAACACGGTAATGGATTCACCACCTATTGGGACAGGATACGTGGGATAGGAATGCACACGGTGAAATGTGGGCGCATAATATACCTCGGCCACCCCTTCGGGAATACAGGCATGATTGATAAACAATATTTCAACAAAGTAACAAAATACAGGTTTGTTTTTGTTTGTGGTAAACTGAATTTGGGACTTTTTTACACTAGGTACTGCGGGAGTTGGAGAGCATTGTGTGAAATTGCAAATTTGAAAGAAGCGGCCGGATTAAACTATATCACGACGAAATCACACCGTGCCTCTACTCTAGCGTGGGCGCTGCAGCGCCAGGACCTCGGTGCGGATCTGGGTGTGGATGTTCTCACGCTGTAGACCGTGGGGAAAGTCATGTTCTCCGGTGGGAGTCAGTGGGACGCTGTTGCATCTTTTTGAAAGCATTTTATGCTCGCGAAAGAGGCGGCGGAGAGCGAGTGGGAGAGAATTCTCCCTCTCGAGTTTTGCAGTCTACTGCGGGGGTGCCGCAGACTTATCTTCGCCCAGGACCACTAGCCTCCATGACCAGGAGCCTGAGGAGGGTGGACTGCTCGCCGTCCTTACAGAAGCAGGCCTTTGACAGTGGCCCCAAGTAGCAGAACAGTTATATTATATTAGAATTATACAACTAACAGGGTAGTAAGGGTCTTATAATAGTTTCGAGGTAACGAAACAATTGTAAAAAAGTTATTAATGAGACGCAATAGTTTTATAGAATATTAGTCACATTAATGTGTCTGGTAAATGTTGTCTCTACAAAGATATACGCCTATTATATAACGTATCTGCTATGACGTTTACAAGACTAGAGTTTATGTCAAGTAAACGTTTCAGTCAGATAGCAGTCATAAGCTGACATTTTTGTTTCTATAAAAACCTTTAAATAAATACTAAAATAACATTGTGTCCTATAGTGATTTTGTAATTAACTATTAAAAAACAGTCATATTAAGTCATGTTTATATAACATCCAGGTTGAGATATTATTCTAATATAACTTTTATAAACCACACGCCATTTCTTTTTCAACAAAATTCTTATTATGGATTCCAATAAATAGAAAAGAATTTATTGGAATCCATAAAGTGGTGGGTTTAGAAGAAAGGTAAATAAAAATTATCAATTGTTAAAGATAGCAGCGATACCTTAAATAAATTTGGAGAGAACTGAGGTCAGCCACGAATGTGGTATAAATATAGGTAGTTCTGTACATTTTTCATACTTAATCTAGTGAGAATAAAATCCATAAATATAGAAATGGTTGTTTTATTTGGCATTAATCAGTTTTCTTATAACTAGTACAGGTACTTATTCATTAACATTAATTTTAACGTAACTTGTAAGTTATTACACTATTACAAAATCGATCACATTAAAGATATCACAATCAATGATAATTATATCCATAACACTTCTGTAATAACTAAAAATGTGTGTTGTCCCAAGGCCATTTTAAATGCTTGACCAACATTTTGTTCATAACTTATGTACATCTAAAAACATCACCTTGATGTACCTATAAGAGAAAAAGTAGATACTATAAAATGGTTTTTTCTATATTCCAACAGAACTCTAATCACAACTGTTTTACCGCAAGTCAAAAATAGTCGTATACATGTTATATTGTGGTCATCCAATATCATATAAAAATATGGCAGATGTTGGAAGTATTAATATGTTTAAATTAAATATATTTTATTTTAAATATATCAATATTTTGAAGGCCCTTTAAAATTTCATCCAATATTGCTATGTAATTAATCGAAAAGTTTAAATTCCCAAGTTTAATATCTCATTCTTCACCACAGGCTTCTAGACCTACAAAATGAATAAATAATATCTACTTAATGATTAAAATATTGACTTACCTTTTTATATTTAACTTTGAACAAACACACATAACATTTCATCATATTTTTTTTCTTATTTTTTTTTTTCTTTAATGTGATCACAATATAACCTTTTCAAGCTTAATTGTTGTATTATTAGTTCTATGTAACTTCTATGCGATTTTAACACAACGTAATGGTTACTATTATAACCATAAAACGATTTTAACACGACTTAATAGTTATATATCTGCGCCCAAACCTGCGTTATATAAACACGTAAAAGACTATTATAAGACCCTATTCGTTCACTGAAAGTTACATAATAAACGTTATTGTACTATTTATATGACATCATTTTGCTACTTGGGGCGTGGTGTGACAACTACACGTACGCCTTTCACCCCCTCAAAGACCCCCGAAGACGTTACCGCGTTGGCGGATAAAGTCTGCTGGAAGCCCTGGGGCTATCCTTCCTAGGGTTTACCCGGGACTCCTCGCCATAGTCAAATGAGAGGGCACCGTGTGGTTCAAGTCGGTAGGAGTACGGCATAGCATCCATGAGGATTTTATTAGGAAAAAAATTCGTGCCTCTACTCAGCTGCAGGATAGACCAGAGATTAAGGGTCACTATGACATCACCAGTTTACAGAATGGCTCAGGCAGAAAATCCTTATTTCATATGCATTTAATCGTTTAGCTTTTTAATTCGTTGTAGTCGTTTAACTCTTTGATTTGACACTTTTATTTTATTTCCTTTACTAAAATAGATTAATACAGAAATAACTACATTTTAACATAAAAAGGCAATTGACAAAAAGATAAATATTATAAATATTGTGGGACATTTATTTTACACGGCGTAAGTCTGGCCCGTCTGGCCCTAAGTAAGCTAATAATAAGCTTGTATTATGGAATCTAGCCAACTAATAAACATACTTATATACATAGGAAACATCCAAAACACCAATACAAACTTATGTGGATCACACAAAATTTGTTTCCGACCCGGGAATCTAACCAGGAAACTACAAATGCGCAGCCGAGGCAGTCAATAGATCAATAGATCGTGTCTTTACTATTTTTCTTTTCATTTTTACTTTATAAGTATTCAAGAGCCATACGATAATACACAAGAGGTGTAATATAGTAAAACTCAACAAAAGAGTCTACTAAAAGTTTTTCTACATCTCATATCTTGGAGCTGTAAAGTGAAGTTTTGAAATAGGAGGAACGGAGCTCAAGTGTACTCTTGCGAGAACCTCATTATTCCAAAGCACGGGCCCTTTGTATGACGAAATAAGGTTCTTTAGTAAACCGCACATATACGTAGACTAAGGGTAGACAAAACGTACTTATTTCTTTTTTTTGTCCGGATTAGGGGACGCTATTATTAAGCATATACCCTTCATATTTACAATTGTATATTAGTACTAGGGACCTAATACAGTATTTTTTTTCAACTGCTCCTATTATTATATTCTAAAGTGAACGTATATTAAATGTGATTTTAAACTAATACATCACTAGCCTTTAAGTTTTTTAATTCTTGCAACAATCTATTGTGCGGGTACTGGAGTGAGAGCATGGTAGATATAAGGAACAGAAACCATCAACAGTGCCTAACTACTTAAGACATAGGAACTTACAATTGTCAATGCTTCCACGTCTACTTAAACAATCGTTGTTGCTAAATGAATAAAATCATACATATCATCATAGATTCATCAATCTACACATTCATTTGACTTTTTAGGACTTTTTATACCAAATGGCAGACAAGCATATAACCCACCTGATTGAAATTGGTCACCGTATCCGCCACCAGAACAGTAAAGATGAAATGAGCATGTCGGCTTTGATTTGATACTCCTTCGTGGCAGTATGTAACTAGGGAACTGGGGGCCGAGTCTATTATTGAGAAGCCGTAGAATAGAAACAGAAGACTATCAAAAATGTCACTGACTAGCGGCCACTGACGTGATACGTTTTAGTAGAATTCCATCGGCCGACCGATAAAGTCTATTGGAGTACGATTGTAATAGTAGACTACGAAAAACTGTCAAAATTGTACCAAAGATTTTCTATTGAGCGACAATTTCGGATCTTTTTCGACACGATTAAAATAGCAGACTCGGCCCCCTGGGTACATAGTGGGTATGTTATTCAGCTGGAATACAAACCATGTGCCATTTCTAATCATTTTGCCATGATGGATCTTACCGCCTCAACTACTGCTTGGTTGCCCTAGTCGCATTACTCGCCCACAATCAGTAAGATCGTGCACTTATTCCTCCTAGCGTTACAGGTACCCATTAAGACACCCTCGGCTAGGATACTCACGAATTCAAAGGTAAACATGTTGCAGGTATTCCCTTGTAACCGAAAATATCCCTCATCCGTTGAGGTTCCCTGCATCATAGATGGAGCTCGTATAGGATCACCTCTTGCAGGATACGTTTGATCAAGTATGGCAATTATCGTGAAACGGCTTTCGGTGCGCTACCGACGGCTCTTTGACAGATTTTAATAATTAGTTTCAAAATCCAAGCCTTGAGAAATTCATACACCTCCCATACCTAATATTGTAATGACTTTAAATTACTTTGAGATATCGTATTCAAAAATTTAACAGTAACATTTAAATTACTCACGAAAAATAGCTTAAGTTGCCCATAGATATTAGTGGGACAAACGAGCAAAGCGACCTCTTGTTGGAAGCGATACTGACTAGCGGAAGATGCAAGTACCATTATGGGATTGAGAAGTCAGACGCTCTCAGCAACGCCAAAAATCCATATCCAAACGTAACATAAACAGCCAAAGTGAACTATAAAAGTGAATTCAAAAATGGTTTAAAAGTAACAGGGAATAAGCTAAGATGAAGAAGAAGACCTTGATAAATTCTTATAAACATGCTACAGATATAGTGAACATAGTACAAAGAATGTGACCAGCCCTTTGTTAAGTTAAAAGACTTTTCCGCTCTGTACCATAAGCACTGTTCGTACACTTAACTTCAGTGATGATTAATGACTTCGTAAAATTGATAACCGCGAAGTTATCCGACACTAGTTGATTAATTGCGGCATCGTTCGAATTCTATCGAATATTAAAATATCTAAAATCTTAAAATTTCTATAGAGCATCCAAATACTTTTCAATTTCATTTTCAAAATCATGTGTTAAAATAAGTACCTATAATAAGATATATATCTCGATTAAGTGGGTTTTAATATAGGCCTTTAACTTAAAATATCAATAAGCAACAATAAGTATAGATAATTATTGTTGCAAACTTACTGATTATTATTACAAATACAAGGCAGATAGCCTGGATTGAGTTTTAAATATCTTATTCATAACAATGGCTATGGAGTAAACTAAAATAGTCTGGAAGTAGTCTGATGACTAAAACGTTGCAGCCTTTATTGATCGGCAGACTTCTTTTAGTCCGGTAACCTGAGGACGGCGGGTAGGTTGCTCGCCGTCCTTACAGAAGCAGGCCCCGGTCGGTGACGTGGTGTGAGAGCTGCACGCACGCTCTTCACCCTCTCAAGGAAGTGGTATAAAACCTGATCCCTCCAAAGAAGCGAGATAGCACTCGGACCTCCCCCCCCCCCCCCGAACTCGAACGAGGCCGCTGAAGCGGATAAAGTCTGTCGGGAGCCCTGTGCTATCCTTCCGAGGGCTCACCCGGGACTCCCGGCTATAGACAGATGGAAGGGATACGTGTGGTTTTAGTCGGCAAGAGTACGGCATAGCATCCATGAGGATTTAGAGCTTACATAGCCATACGCCTCATTTATTCATCAGCGCGTGGATATATTGCCAAAACAAAAAGAGGCTCAAATCTGAACATATAAGTACAATACGTTTAGTGAATGCTGATTAGGTAAAACCCAATGGTACGCAGCAGCACGCAAGCTAGTCCGAGACCCGAGTTACTAAATCTTTTTACTCAACAAAATCAGTGAACGAGCTCAGTCAAGTTTATGACTCAGCCTTACGAGCTACCCTTCCACGCAAATATGCTGTGCCATATCTACGCAAACCGCACAATTTAATTATACTGATATCTTCTCATCTAAGTCTATTGAATATGGTTAATTATTTTACTATTATTAATATAATATTACTCCAACATACTGTGGTAGCGTGAGAGTTATGAATATAATATCTTTCTGTTATATACGAGTATTTCATATTCAAGAACACAGACTTGCTTTTTAGAATTCAAACTAATTATTTTATATGTTAATTGCTTGCGTCTTGATTAATTTAAGGTTTAACCGGTAAATCTTAGGATTTACCGACATCAGTTGATAAATGTAAGAATTACATGACTAAAAAGGTACTTGCGAGCTTTTACTATTTGTTTTTGTGCATATTAAATTCTACTCATATCAGTTGGTAAATGTTAATTTTAGAACTGAAAACATAATATGAAATGAAGAATGTCTACTTTATTTTATGAATTTTTGCATAATATTGATTTTACATAAAATTGCATAATATTGGCTTTAAACATTTACTATCTACACTACTACTATTTTTGAATAACTTAAATAATGTTAAAACAGTGACCCTATGCTAGCGGAGGCAAGCATCAAATTGATTTCAACATTTACTGTACTTTTCAGGAAAATCTTAAGCGCAAAGTTGTAAAATTTTACAGATTGGTTCCTCCGAATCAATATATCAGAATAAGTTGATAAATTGAATGGAAAATGGATGGAAAATTTGATGGAAAATTTTAATATAAACCGCAGTTCGGGCGTATACCTCACCTAACAATACAACAAAGTTAAATTGTTATCTTAAGTTTAACTTACACCAAGAAAGAAATTCCCGGTATTCCCACGTAAATGTAATACTACTACCTACTACTTTACAGATTTTTGTGTGTTTAATTTGGTATTTAATCATATTTAGATGAAATTCGGTATATAGATAGAACTTTCGGGATTAACACTTAAGAATTTTTTTATACTCGTACCGGGAAAATATTTTGTTCCTGCGAGAAACACTTTATGTGTAATAACCAAATTTCACGCGAGCGTAACCGCGAGCATCAGCTAGTTCCATTTATAAGTCAACCACGATTGCACTAATCTTTGTGATCTGTGACTTATTGAGTTTGTTTTTACTTGAAGACAAGAGTAAGCAAAAATGAACAGAAAATTCAGGAAAACATAATTAATATGCACACTAAAAGTTTTGTACTTGTAGCTAATCGGAACTTATGAATTTCGAATGTTATATTTTTTGAAACGTTGTAACCTTCCAAATAATAAGTAAAAAACCGTTAGCGGAAAATCATTTGTCAATTGTTTTTTATCACACATCGAAGTTCTACTTACGCAACGAAAATGGAATTAAGTCGAAAAGATTTTAGAGCGATGGTTTTAAAAGTTCTCTCTCTCCGCAAGACTGTGCCGCTAGTCTTCTAAATGCTTTTTGGAGGTAAGCAACTTGTTTGAGCACTGTGAGGCGATGGTTTTCTGAAATTGAGAGAGCTCGAGTTTCTTTAAATGACGAATTTCGTGAAGAACGGCCTTCAACTGCCATCAATGAAAATAATGTGGCTACTGTTAAGCGGCTAATTGAAGAAAACTCGCGGATTACCTATGAGATAATTCGAAGACTATTGGGGATTGGTATGAGCTAAATTCAGAAAATTTTACACGAAGAATTGGAAGTTCGGAAACTTTATTGTCGTTGGATCCCTCATGAACTGACAGCGGAGCAGAAACGGGCTCGCATGGAATGATGCTCACAGATGCTACTGAAGTATGACCACGGACATTCTAATGCTGTTTGTGACATTGTTACAGGAGATGAAACGTGGATTTATTGTTTTGAACCCGAAAAAAAACAGCAATCTTGTAAATGAGTGTTTGAAAATGAGAACAGGCCAACAACAGTGAGGCAGGCGAGAAACGTTGATAAAAAATGATCGCTTTTTTTTCTCAGCTACGGGTCCCATCTGTACAATTCCAATTGAAGATCAAAAGAGTGTTAATGCCGAGTGGTATTCTACCATTTGTTTATCCAGGGTGTTAGAAAAAGTTCGCGAAAGACGACCAAAAAGCCGCGTTCTCCTACATCATGACGCTTCTTCACACGGGAGCCCTTTCGATCGCATAATTTTTTTCAGCGTAATTTAGTTTGGCATAACAGTTTCAGCATAAAGTTTTCTCGCATAAATTATGATAAGCAGAGTGTTTTTAACGCATAATGGTTTTATTGGCATAACATTAACATACTCTATTTTTTTATCATAATTTTAATCAGTAAAGGGTATAATTTTAATACGCCTTAAGATAATTTATCATAAAATACAAAACGCATAATGGAGGTATGGATAACCGTTTAAATCATAAATGAATAATAATTTGACTAAGAATATTTAAGAAATGATAAGACACATTGTAAATAATCGTTTCCGTGCTTCGGAAGGCACGTTAAGCCGTTGGTCCCGGTTGCCAGTAAAATGACAGCCTGGTTGAAGGCCTTATGGGCGGCTTGAAAAATTTCAACAGCAGGTCGCCACAACCTGCGTCTGTCTATTTCAACACGGCAATGGGCTCACCACGTATTACGTGGGACAGGAATTCACACGGTGAAAAGTGGGCATATAATATGCCTCTGCCACCCCTTCGGGGAATCGCTCGTTTTAATCTACCTACTTTCTTTTTGTATTTTATTTATATATTCTATATATAAGTGTTGAAATTTTGTACTTCAGTATAGTGTCTATCGACATTTTTAATCAGTGGGCATTTCAATCTTAGACAGTTCAAGCTTAGGTATAAAAATAAAAATATGTACTCGTTAACATTATGGTTATATGAGAGTGTGTGAGATGCCAATAAATGTTATGATTAGTAATCGTTATTGTAAAAAAAATTATGCGTAAACATTTTATGCGGGTATATCATTATAATAAAAAAGTTATGGGAAATTATAGTATGCCTAATGATTTATTCTGTTTGAACGTTATGCGAAACGAAGAGTATGCCAAAAAACATTATGCAGTATTAAGTTATGCGTCTAAAATTTATGCAACCCAATACGGACCCTCTTCACACACGGTCAACAAAACAAAGTCATTTTTAGTGGAACAGCATCCTGAAAATGATTGTAAACAGGCCAGACTGTCCTATACAAAGACACTGGGTGGAATTAGCAATAGGTATAAATAGATAAGTTTGTGTTGTATCAAGTAACTAACAATACTTATGTAGATTATAAGTACATGGCTGTTATTAACCCATTACTAACAAATTTATGGACTGTACATTTACGTGTTCATATCTGAAATAAAGATATTATTATTATTTCCTTTATTTATTATATACACATAAAAATTACATTTTTAAATAAATTATACATTTTAAAAATCTATTTAAAAATTAAAAAAATAGTATCCCGCCGGCATCGGGTACAGGGACCAAGCTACCGGTGGTCAGGGCTGCAGAGACAAGAACTTCCGCACAATACGTCCCGTGCCCAGAAGAACCGCCTTTTGCATCAAGCCCTTGACCCAACTGCCTAACGCGAGCCTCTTGAGATGTTGGTCGAGGCTCTTGGCAATCAGACCATGTGCCGATACAACTATCGGAACAATAATCGCTGAATCCACATCCCACATGTCGACAATCTCGTGAGCAAGGTCCAAATATTTTATTTCTTTATCCTTTTCGGCTTTTACGAGATTCTCGTCATGTGGTATGGTTATATCAACGATTAATGCGAGGCGTTCTGACCGATCCATTACCGCTATATCAGGCTTATTGGCTACAATAGTCCTGTCAGTGATAATAGATCGGTCCCAGTACAAGAGAAGTGACACGACCATTTTCTAGAACTGGGTCGGGTACATACCTATAATACGGTACCTCTGAATCGACAAGGTTATATTTCAGTGCAAGTTGCTGATGGACAATCCTGGCTACTTGGTTGTGCCTATGTAAATACTCGCCGTTGGCAAGACGAGAACAACCAGATATTATATGTCTAAGAGATTCACCAGGTAGGTGGCATACCCGACATATATCAACCGTACCATCTCTCAGAATATACTTCCGATAGTTATTCGTCATAACAACTTCATCAGTAATTGCACAGACAAAACCCTCGGTTTCGCTAAATAAATCACCGAACCGTAGCCAGGAGACAGATGCTAATAAATCTACATCGGGCCTATGTAAAGCCCGATAAAACCGTCCATGCAGTTCCTTACTCTGCCATATCTCCTTGCGATCGTCAGTACTTAGTATTAGCGGTTTGCGCCAGTTCTCGTTGGCAAGAGCGAGTGGGGTCAGTCCGTTATCTACTGTCACCATATCATTATGCATACCCACGTCAGTACGAAGAAAATATTCTCTAAAGTTGCATATCTCACGGTTATGCAAAGTCTTGGCGTTTAAAAGGCCGCGACGTCCACATTTCCGTGGGATATACAACCTCATTATGGACGAACGCGGGTGATGCATCCGATATGATGTCAATAACGAACGGACTTTCCTATCCATGGATTCGAACTCTGTTTGAGTCCACCTAAGTATGCCGAAGGAGTATACTAGACTGGCATGGCCCACCCGTTGATAGCGCACACCTTGTTTCCGCCTGATTAAAGACTTTTTAGTACCTTTTTCAGGCGGCCCAAGAAACGATCCTGCAACAAACGTTTCATGTCAGTCTCAGTAATACCCAATGCTTGCGACATACCCAGATATTTATAGGTTTTAGTCACGGAAAGGGACCTTAGATTTGTGAAATCTGAAAGTTGGACTCCTTCACATTCCACAATTCGTCCCTTGTTAACATGCATGACAGCACACTTATCTACACCAAACTCCATTTTGATTGACTTACTGAAGGTTATAGTGACCTTTAGTAACTCATTCAAATGGGATTCGGTGGAGGCAAATAATTTCAAATCATCCATGTAAAGAAGATGCGACACAACTTGACCTCCTCTCCGAAACTGATAGCCCAGCCCTGAATTCTCCAGTAAAGTACTGAGAGGATTCAGTGCCAGACAAAACCATAAGGGACTCAAACTGTCACCCTGAAATATACCCCTCTCGATCTTTACAGGTTCACCATTCCCAAGAACAAGATGACATCCTGGATAAACAAGAGCCGTTTTCCATTGCCCCATACACGCTTTCAAGAAGGTTCGTAGAGTTGTATCAACTTTATATAACTCTAGCACCCTCAACAACCACGTATGAGGCACAGAGTCATAGGCCTTCTTGTAATCAATCCAGCATGTTGCCAGATTTCTTCGGTTACGGCGGACCTGCTGATTAATGGCCATGTCAAGAATAAGGAGTTCCTTAGTACCACGTGACCCGCTTCTACATCCGTTTTGAGAGTTGGACATTATAGAATCATTTTCAATGTTATTATTATTATTATTTAGCCTCCGAAAAAGTACAACTCGCATAGCCCCGACCTAGCACCCTGTGATTTCTGTATTTTTCCCAAAATCAAAGATTTGATGAGAGGTTTCACTTTTACCAACTCCGAAGAGGCAGTAATAGCGTTCATTCAGCACGTAGAAAACATGCCTACAAATCTGTGGTCTTCCTGTTTTAAAGAATGGTTCGATCGCATGAGAAAATGTTTCAAACGTAAAGGAGAGTATTTTAAATAGCAATAAACATAATATTTTGGTTATAACATGTTGTTTTTTTAAGTAACGCAAAACTTTTAGTGTTTTGGGGCCTGGGGCCACAGTTGCATGTGGAAGGAAGGTCGGAAATTATTTGCTTAAGCAGGGTCATTGATATGATTGCGCAATTTTCTACCTACTGCCACCAAAATTGCGCATGCAAAATTGATCCTGCTTCCTATTCTGGAAAATGCTGATGCCAGCTACTTAGATCTCACAGAAAACCAGTACAATAAACTTGAGCGTCTCCAGAAGATTTGTATACGGTTCATATTTGGTTTGCGAAATTATGACCATGTTTCCGAATTTCGTCAACAACTCAAGTGGTTACCAATACGACTTCGCCGGGATGCTCATATTCTTTCGTTGCTGTATAATGTGATGTTTAATCTTAAGGAACGATTCGAGTTCCTACATGACTCGCATTCGAAGTGCTTGAGATCATCGGGAAATTTGACGCTAAAAATGTCCATGCATTCCAAATGGTTCTTTGATGAATCCTTCACTGTGCAGGCAATACGCCTATGGAATGCATTGCCGGTTGAAATTAGATGTGCCTAAACGCTGTCCGGTTTTAAATGTAAGGTAAAAGATCATTACCTAAAAATGAACAATTAATTTATTTTAAAGCTATATTTGCTCTAATTATTAGCTATCCGTTATGCCTTTACTACATAGGTACTCGCTTTTCATTTAAATTTTTATTGTATTTGTAAGTACTTATCTGTATTGTATGTATGAATATTTGTATGTGTACATGTATATGTGTAATATATTTATATATTTATGTGTATGCCATGCCTACTTTAGTAGTAAGCATAATTTTGTCATTGTCACTATGCCTAGTACGCCATAAACTACCATGTAAGATAATTCCTTAAACCCAAATCCGCCCCTTGTACATAGTTTTTATTAATAGTAAATTCCTTAAAAGACTTGATATGGTGTATAATAAAGTGTTTTCAATTCTACTTTCTATAACTCAGATAATAACCAAACACAACATTTATTCATTTGACGGCGTTAAAAAGTCCTCCAGTATTATTATATAAATATGAGTGAAAATCATTTCATCATATCGTTTAAAAACATTAATGAACTTAATATTATAAATATAAAATATATGTAACACATAGGAAATTTATTGAAAGTAGCCTACGATACTCTCCAGCACTCAATCAATCAATCAATCAATCAATCAATCTAATCAATTTGTGGCAGTCCACTGCTGAACATCGACCTCTCTCAATTTTCGCCACAATATATACTGTCCTACGCACACAAATCTATTTTAACAACAATGGGTCTGACATACGTTTTTTACTTTAAATGCCCAATAAATCTACAAAAATACGAGAAAAGCGGTGTTTTTTTCTTTATTAAATAAATATCCATCACGCCTTATCCCCGAAGGGGTGGCAGAGGCATATTATATGCCCACTTTTCACCGTGTGGATTCCTGTCCCACGTAATAGGTGGTGAGCCCATTGCCGTGTTGAAATAGACAGAGGCAGGTTGTGGCTACCTGCTGTTGAAATTTTTTAAGCCGCCTTTAAGGCCTTCAACCAGGCTTAACGACTGCCATTTTACTGGCAACCAGGACCAACGGCTTAACGTGCCTTCCGAAGCACGGAAACGCTCGCAAATGTAAATGCCACAAAGTGGTCACCCCATCCGACGACCAGCCATAGTGAAAGTTGCGTACCTCAGTGATCGTTTACCGAACACTGAGACCGCGGGGCCACGAGCGCTTCTTCTCACGAGCGTTTTTTTCTTTATTATTTTTCAAAATAATGACTGTAATATTTACGATCAAAGTGCATATGACGCTGGTGACCGCATACGTCACAACCCTGTTCATTTAACAGTTGCGCTCTCGTTCGCACCCTAACGCCGCGCCGCGCCTTGTCGCAGTCTGTTCAAGGCTGTAACGTCATGATGAGCGCGCCTAATCTCGGAAATTCAAAAAGAGACTAATACTTCTCTTCTTTATATCTTCGGTTTTTAGTTCAATTCAATACTGCATGTATTGAATTGAAATAAAATCTAATGTAATGTACATGAGCTACGCTCCAATTTTAGCTATATTTGACAGTAATATTTTGACCCTTTTGTGTTCTCCATTATATAAATCTGTTATTTTCTAAGGATATAAATGTGTTAAAATAACTACGGATGATAGTAATCTGCACCTGTTTTTAATCGCAACAATTTTTTTTCTGAAACTTCATTTTAAGCCGTAGAAAATATTCTGTTACCGAACATTTCTGCTCCGTTGAATCTTTTATTTTGAAGAACATCCAACCAGGAAATGCTAAAGATTCGTTCTCAAAAGAGTCTTTGAAAGTATTGCAACAAAGAGATCTCGAATCATTACTTGATGCTTAATGTTTGCCATGACGACGTTCAAATATTGTAACTTTAATTACAAATATACGAAAAAAATGGTATTTAAAAATAATACACGTTATAAATATAGCTTCAATTTCGCAGATAGTAATGTAAGACCAGACCAGAATTGATAGACCAAGCTCGAACATAGTACAATTCTAGAAATTAGACTATTTTAGAACCTAGATAAATTGAAAAAGTTGGTGATAATGAAAATCGTAGGTGTATCAAAACATTGTATCATAATATAGTTTAGAGAAAAGGCTCTCCCCAAAAGTGCTCCAGCTATATGGTGACCAGTTCCGCCTGGCTTTGCATAACGTATAGTCACCATTTTTTTTATATTTGGCACGTCAAAATGGCGTCGCCCGCCAGTTGTACAGTATGCTTTTCTGCCACCTTAGTGGTATAAAAGAGACATATTTTGTGTAACTATACGAATATCAATATTGCTATATTTAAAATAACATTCTATTTCGGATTTTCGAGAATCCATGAGTTAAAAATAAACACAGATATAACAGGGGCTGTCCGTAAAAAATGTAAAAAGGTTGAAGCTATAGCAAAAATATCGCCTTAGAAGTATGTCACAAGAGGACTCTTGAGGAGGCCTCGTAGTATTAGGGTGTCATTGAGGTATTGTATGTGTTATAAAAATAAACGCGAACACGACTTTGTTTTCATGGGAACTAATATTCAATTTTTGAAATATTGATGAGTCTATTGGCATAGTATAAGAATAACAACTGTTATACGGCTGCTTGGTAGAAATATGATTAAAAATAAACGCCACCACTAAAAAACCTGGGGATAATTTAGTGACAACAAATACGTATTTTACCATGTTCACTGTTAATACCTACAACTATTCCCATCCGGTTTCGAAATTGGTTTCGGAAGAAGTCGTCTGATAGTGAAAGGCGCGTTACTTGTTTATATGTTAGAAATTATCTGAACACCAAACTTCGCATGGGAGTTCCTTTTAACACGTAGGTACCCCCTAAGAACGGATTTTGCGAAATTCTACCACTAAGAAAGTAAATAAGAGATAAACGGTTGTATGAAAGTTCTTTATTTTCAAAGTAAGAAACATGAATTTAAAGAGAAGGAGAGTAGATATGGGGAGAGCCTTTTCTCTAAACTATATTATGATAGAATGTTTTGATACACCTTCAATTTTCATTATTACGTACAACTGTTTCTGGTTATTAATAATGGGCCCGTTAATCGCGGTATTGCAAAATTTTACTTTCAAGGGAATAAAACAGTGGTTCTAAGTTTATATGGAAAATTCTTCATTTTCAAAAATTGCATCATCATATTTACTGTAACTGCTTTTATATAAAATAAAAAATCAAGTTTTTCAGAACTTTTGAAAACTCTGCCCTTCCGGGTGTAAATTAGGGGATAAAAGTTTGTATAAAAGAAAATATTTTAAATCTGATAAAGTTAAAGTAGCGGGGTGCAACGGGAGTTAGTACGTCACGGGCAAATACGAAGAGATATCTAAATTTATAGAAAGAAAAGTCCTGTCCTTTCTGTCACTGGTGAGAAAGGCTCAAGGGTGGTATTAATCATCTTTTGGAAAACAAAATGTGTATTCATATGCGAAGAAGATACTTTTAGAATTATTTCATAAATATTTCAATACACCCGCAACTCCACCCGCTGTTTACCTGAACGCCGACGTTTACCGATACACGTTTCTACAGGGAATTTCTACCATATTATTACTATATTATATATATAGGGAATACTACTAATTTGTAAACCACTGCAGAAATTTCTGTAGACCTTTGAAATAGGACTAAAATCGCTGTTCAATGTTTTAAATCGGATACGAAAAACCTTCACCCTGCGGGCGAAGCTGCGGGCATCAGCTAGTTATCAATATTTTCCAAATATTTTAGTAATTTGAGTGGTCAACGGCTGCGTTGTACCTATATGTGTATGCTTCATATTGATATATTAATACGTATAGGAGAAAAAAAATTATGCCGGTGCATCTTTTGAGAAAAAAAATTAAAAAATGTATATTTGTGAAAGACCAATAGATAGGAACCAGTTCTGGAGTCTTCAGGCATAATAATATTCCAGTTTGAATATGCCACGCTGTGAAAAAGGTTTATAAGATTTTTTTTTGACTACCGTTAAGTAAATATATTATTATTAACCGGGCTTTGTCCCAATTAATAAAGCGACTTAATAAATAAAAATAAAATAAATATCCATCACGCCCTATCCCCAAAGGGGTGGCAGAGGCACATCATATGCCCACTTTTGACCGTGTGGATTCCTGTCCCACGTAATAGGTGGTGAGCCCATTGCCGTGTTGAAATAGACAGACGCAGGTTGTGGCTACCTGCTGTTGAATTTTTTCAAGCCGCCCTTAAGGCCTTCAACCAGGCTTAACGACTACCATTTTACTGGCAACCGGGACCAACGGCTTAACGTGCCTTCCGAAGCACGGAAACGCTCGCAAATGTAAATGCCACAAAGTGGTCACCCATCCGAGGACCAACCATAGTGAAAGTTGCGTAACTCAGTGATCGTTTACAGAACACTGAGACCGCGGGGCCACGAGCGCTTCTCTTCTTTTAATAAAGCGACTAAGCATCGTAAAAGAAGCACGACTTGCGATTCATAGCGTAGTGCTAGTGTTAATGTTGCTTTTCGGTAGCGAAACCTGGGTATATCAGAAGACGCATGAAAGTAAATTGAATGCTGTGGAGATGCGATTACTTCGAAAATTGTGCGGCGTAATCTTGGCCGATCGAATACGTAACAAAGTGACACGCAATATGGCAGGTTTGATTGAAAGTGTCAGCGTTAAGCTGGAAAAGGGCGTGCTCCGTTGGTATAGACATGTCCAACGAATGAGTGAGGAAAGATTAAAGAAGAATATATATTGTGCGAAAGTAGAGGTTACAAGGAGTCAGGGTAGGCCGCGACTTACTTATGATGTGAGCAGACTGCTCAAAAACGGAAAAGTCAAAAGTACTCGGATACTCAGACGTGCGAAGCGATTAGTGAATCTGCAGGAAGCGAAAGAAGTAGGTATATGATCGCGAAGCCTGGCGACCTGTCCTCGCTAACAACCCCGTCAGGGATACAGCGTGAAGATAGTTAGTTTTTTCTGACTACTCATAATATTTAGTTTGATCGTTTATATTCAAAAGTAAAGTATGGTAGTTTCCATAACGACGAATGAGGTGTTTAATGACTTGTAAATTCACACAGTCGTCGCATGGGAAATTCAAGCAGTACCTATGTTGATGTACCCCAAGAGCTTACTGATGAGAGTTTTATGTCTAAAGTCGTAACTGGGTGGAGGGCCTATAATCGCTTAATATCACAGTGTCTACGCTCTTGAATTAATAAAGCATCATTTTAATTCAAAAGAGCTTTAATCTTGGATCTCTCATAAAGGTAATTGTGTTTCTAGACGGGCTAAGTACCATACATTTATTCTCCAAAATATCTTTTTCGGTCGTAATTTACTGGTAATGTATGTTGAGTGAACATAAATTTTAGAATATATGGACATGTAATAACAATTCTAGTAACAGTATTAAGATTGAGATTATAATTAATTATCATCAACGGCGAGTGTATTGTACTGTATCAAATTTATTTTTGAAAGTAGATTGGATTTTATTCATGTTAGATGTGTCGGTGCAGAGTTTTGTTGAGTTTTCCTTTTCTTGTTCATTACCTCATCCGTTAGTGCGCAAGTCCACTACTAGTGAGACTAGCTTATGATCTAAAATATATCGATAAGGTCCCATCGCTCCCCTGTGGCACAGCACTATAAGTGCTGCAAAATCTTTACAAAACAAGTTAATAAAGGTAAAAATTGAAAACCTGCCCTGAACTGTTATCAACCTAAATTTCAATATAACGATGTATTTAAACGGTCTAATCGCTTAATTTATCTCTCAAACTCTCATCTTCTTAATTTCCCTTAGTTATATTTTTCTTGCGACTTGGGGATGGTTGTCACCAAGCAACCCTAACGTTACCATGGCAAGTGAAAAAAATATAGTTAATATATAAGTATACAAGCCTATTTTCAAATATCGTGAACTAGTATTATCAAAGCAAAATTACAGACCTATTTGTATCGGTAGCTGAATATGCAAATATTTGCCTGCCTGCCAGTAAATACCAAACGTTATAACGGCACTTCTCTATATGGCAACACATGTACGCCGCATAAATTCAGTCCTGCACGTTAAAATTAGAAATGTAAGCTCGGTGCCGTAAAATATGCGCGTTCAAAATTTATATCGTATTATATTTGTTCACACTCATACACCTACGATTGTTTTATCCACAAACAAATAGGACAATACCGGTTTTTTTCTGAATATTTACTAGCCAACTCTTTGTTCTCTGCTTCAGGTTATTTTATTTTCAAGAGAACGGATTTTGGAAACTTATGGCGTTTTTTATGGATACATGAAAATTGAACAACGACGTGGTGATTATTACAATATCGCAAAAGTGCTCTACTATATCTAAATTACTATATAGTTATATATCTCGTGCGATAAACATAGCTCAAATAAAAAAAAAATCTTGATTAATTTTTAGAACGAACATTGTCTATTTGTTTACTTTAAAAGTTAAAATTCTTCACTAAATTATCTTTTTATCACCAAAAAATATTTATAGTATTTACCCTAAATGTTATTACGAGTATGATGGTAAAAGATAATTTAAACTATTTAATGCCTTATACAACTTGCCGTGTGTATACTTCAATTTTCTTAGTACTTTTGTATAATATGCATGATGTACATTTGCAAATTGGTTAAATATTGCAACCTAATAATAAATATCTACTATAACTGTTAGTTAAAAACTGTAAGTATGTTATGGTTAAACATTTTTATGTGATGAGACTCTAGGTAAGTGAGTCATTTCTTAGATTAATAATCAAATTTATTGACACGTTAAAAAAAACCTGATACTTTAAAAAAACATACAGTCTACATTTTTGTATCCGATGACTATTCGTATGGCACATTGTTACTTTGCATTTACTACCTATACCCGCAGTAGCATCATACCGATCACAGATTGTCGCATCAAAGCGGTGCTGATAGCAAAAATACCTTTCGAGTTTCAGCCACGTGTGACAGGTGCATGCTATTAGTGCTGAATGGTACTAGCAAATTTATCGCTTACAGCGCACAATGACACCAAACTAAACTGGAAAATTTATGTGCGCGTTTAATAAATATAAATCTGTGTTGCGTTTTATAATAAATAGCTCGAGTACATTTATTCTATGTAAACCAGTAACTTGTCCTCGTCATGTCCGTCCAACTGTTCTGTCATAAATTAAAAACATTACTTCTAATTACTGTGAGATACATATACAACAATTTATAAATTATCATCGCTGAAAAGGACCTTGCTCAGTGAGGTGAGCAAGAAACCAGCGCATCGTCAATATCTAAAAACAATCCAAGATATCTTGAAGACCTCTATTCTATGTCTGGGTGTTGTTTATCTATAATATGTATGTACCTATATAGAAATATATAAGTATGTTTATCAGATATCTAGCTTAATTTGGAATCAGAAGGGGTTGTGTGAGTTGTCCCAACGATATTTTATTTAAACGAAAAAAAAATTAAGAAAAAGAATGTGATGTACTTTAAAGTCTAAAATTGATTGTAATACATTTATTTTAGTTGCTGAAGTATAATGAACAATGACTTTAACAAGTTATAGGAATTCTGATTTAAACTGAACTTCTAATCAACTTACAGATCTAAAAGTACATGCTGTCTACGTCAAACTTATAAAAGCGCTGGTAGAGTAATCACGATAATATAAACACATCACTGCTCCCAGCAGTCATTAAGACAATGCTGTCGTCAGGAGTAAATCGTCCTGATACGACGAGCAAGATACGGTTTGACAGAGGGCGTAGGTAACTTTTTACTCCAAACGTTATATTCCGAAGCTATCATGTCGTGGTGTCCAATGAAGTCCTACCAATGTCTTCAGGGCTCAGGTCTGCTTCACTTGCAAATGGTACGCCTGTTGAACTTACGGACGAGGTCATGGCGAAGAGATAGAACACTCGAAACAAAAACTATACCAACCTCGCTGGCCAGCATGGTAGTAAGGCCATGATAATATAAAAGTTCAATAAGTGGCCTAGGATCTGCTATCAGCTGTTTCGATTGATTGGCCATGTCGACTGGTAGGGTCACGGGTAGTATAATTCATTGCAAATAAAATATTAGAACTACATTACAACACCGCATTTCATAAGTATTTAATTGCATACATATCTTTTAAAAATAAGTTCGTATGGTATTTGCTCCAAGCTCTTTCAGCTAGCATGTTTCTTTGATTAGGCTGTAAATACGATTCCTACGTGAGTTGTATAGCAACTACATCTATTGTCTACTTGCACTTGTGGCTGAACAATGCATTCCATCACGTGAGACGAGATTCATTTACATAAATTGCATTTCAGCAGATCTTAGTTTCAACAGCAAGTTTCAACGTCTCATTCGCGTTTTAGTTGCGCAGTGAAATTAAGATAGTTTACCATTTGCCAACAAGTTGATGTACTGAGATCTATTGTATTATGTGAAAATTTTAGTAAGTTTTGTGTAAATTATAAAATAGATTTAAGCTCTCCATTATTACGTTTATTAAAAATTACTGAATTTAAACCGTGGTAAATTCCTTATTTTTTATTTATTTAACAGTTTATGTACACACATATATTATAAAGAAACAGTTATAAGAAAAAGAGTACAATGGCACTGCTTATTTCTAAAAGAAATCTCTTCCAGCAGGCCGGCGAGAGGAGAGCATAAACTAAAACTATTGAAAAAGGTAGAAGTGTGAAAGATAACTAGAAAGGATAAATTGTTTATTCAAATACTCTAAATAAATACATATATATATAAATACAACATATAAATGCATACATACACATATACATACTTGCGCATTATATTATGTTCATAAATATACATAACAATACAGATATACCTATAGAACAAGACGAATTTAGGAGTTCGAAGTGGTAGAGAGATAGTATTCGCGGACTTTGTTTTTGAAATTCACGACAGTATTAACCTCTCTGATATTTGGCGGCAGAGAGTTCCACAGCCTCACCGCATGAACTGAAAAAGAATAGGAGTAGAAGTCAGATTTGTGGGATGGGAATTTAAGAATGGAGCGAAGGTGGGACCTGCAAGAAGCAACAGGAGATCGTATAAATGAGAACCGCTCCCTCAGGTAGGACGGGGAATTTGGGTTAAACAGTATATTGAAGAGGAGACAGAGTATCCGAGTGTTCCTGTGAAGGCGGATTGGGAGCCACTTGAGTTCTTGGCGGAAATGTGAAACATGGTCATACTTTCTTAGATTATAGATAAAACGAATACACAAATTTTGCAGCCTCTCAAGTTTATCTAACAGCTCCTCTGTGGCATCTAAGTAGCAGGCATCAGCATAGTCTATAATGGGCTGAATAAGTGTTTGGGCAAGAGTGATTTTAATTTTCAGGGGCAGGAAACTCTGGAGACCTTTCAAAGAGTGAAAGGTGTAGTGTACCTTTTTGCTGACCTCATTGACTTGAGCACTCCAAGATAGGTTGCAATCCATTAGTACTCCCAGATTTTTTACTTTATCGAAGTAGGGAATACGCGTTCCATCCAAGACAACAGGCGGTAACTCCGCCATAACCAAATGGCTACGCATGTGTCTGCTGCCTATTATTATGGCCTGTGATTTTTTTGGATTAATCCTTAATCCGACCGACCTGGCCCAGTCTGCAAGGCAAGCCAAGTCCCGATTCATAACGGCAATACTAGACGGGGCATCGCGAGCATTGAAGTGATGATAAAGCTGCAGATCGTCTGCGTAGAGATGGAAATTGCAAGAAATTAAACATGAAACAGAGTTAATAAAGATGGAAAATAAAAGAGGAGAGAGCACACCACCCTGAGGTACACCCGCAATGAGTTGACACCAGTCCGAAGACTTTAAATCCAAATGGACGCATTGCGAACGCCCTCGAAGATAGGAGTCGAACCACGATAAAGATGATGAGGATATGTTAATAGACTTCAGTGTACCCAGCAGCATATCAAAATCTACTGAAGTGAAAGCGCTACTAAAGTCCAGCAATGTCAACAAAGTTAATTCCTTCCTTTCCATAGCCAAGCGAATATCATCAGTTACCTTGATGAGAGCTGTAATCGTGCTATGACCTGTACGGAATCCTGATTGGAATGAGCTAAGAAGGTTGTTAGCGAAAAGAAAGTTGGAAAGCTGCCTATGTACAATATGCTCAAGAACTTTTGAAAGGTACGGGAGTATGGAGATTGGACGAAAGTCTGTGAACACAGAAGGATTTGAGGTTTTTGGCAAAGGAATTACATATGCCTGCTTCCAGGCATCAGGAAAAGAGCCAGAGAAAAGGGAGTAATTATAAACACGTGTTAAAACTGGGATAACGACAGGAAATATTGGAAGGATCATTCTTGAGCATATATTATCGTTGCCAGTAGCAGTGGAAGAAATGGCTAAAAGAGATTTCCTGACATCACATTCAGATACCGCACTGAAATGAAACGGGGGGATCTGTGGGACAGGCTTAGCCGAGAGGGACGACAATGTAGTGCATTTAGCAATTGCGTCTAAGGCAACTGGAGGCACTACGAAGTAATTATTAAGTGAGTTTACATCCAAATCACTGATGTCGAACGCAGATGCTTTACCAACTCCAACAGACCTAAGGAATCTCCAGGTATCAGAGGAATTACGGCTAGAGAGCGATTTATGGAAGTGGTGCCTCTTTGCATCTCTACACATCCGACTGCAGCGGTTACGCAATGACTTATATGAGAGGAAATTTTCTATTGACTGACAATGTTTATAGCGTCGTTTTGCTTTGTCCCTGCGCGCCATGAGGGTTTTGATAGAGTCATTTAGCCAAGGGGCAGGGTTATGTTTTATCCTGACTTTTTTGACCGGGGCATGTCTGTCGAATAAACGAATAATATTAGTATTAAAAATAGTGACCATTTGGTTGATGTCCGTCGAGTCGAACACAGGTGACCAATCAATGCGGTCAGCCTCCTCCCGCAAAGCCTCCAGGTCCATACACCTAAAATTTCGAAGTAGGCGGGTTTGCACAAAGCGTTTAGGAGGACGGATACGATAAGACAGGAATATGAGGTCGTGATAGGAAAAAGGTGCAGTGAGCTGCCCATGTGTGCCAACAGCGTCCGGGGACGAAACAATGATAAGGTCGATAAGGGTGGGAGTGCAGTTAGGAAAGTGATGAGTGGCCGAAAGAGGCAACGAAGTAAGATTATAAGAAGACAAGATAGATAAAAGTTTACGACCTTGGCTATCGCTCCTAAGCAGGCAGTTATTAAAGTCGCCCATTATGACTATGTGATTATATGAGGGAGAGAAATTATGTAATAGGTTATCCAGGGAGTTATGGTAAGGAATGTTTTCATTAGGATTATAGAAAACTCCTAAAAGGACTTTGGTATGTAATAAGGTAATTTCAAGAAATAAATGTTCAGCTGATTCAGAGTAAGGAGAAGGGGATGCGCTAACAATCTTAAATGGAATGTTAGCACGAAGGTACACTGCTACACCTCCACATCGCTTTTCCGTTCTGTCATTGCGGATCAGAACGAAACCGGGAAGAGAGAATTGCGTAGACAGAAGAGAAGGTTTAAGAAAAGATTCGGAAATTAGTACAGCATCGAGAGAAGAGTTGCTAAAAGATGCCAGAACGTCGGAGTAATGGGCAGGAACACTCTGAGCATTAATATGAACTAGATTGAGGTTTTTGGGATAATGGGATAATGTAGAGGATAGGTGATCATGTAAGGTGAGAGCTGCTGAAGAATTAATGTCGTCCGCGCTTAGATAACTATCCAAAGATGAAGAACAAGAAAAATAACTATCATTTAATAAATCTGTGTCCATAGTTAGCTATAAAAGTATATAATAGATAAACCAGTAAATATATAAAATATGAACAACTACACTAAATATTTATAATATGAATATAAATATAAAATTAAAATACTAACTCACTTGCTCGCAGACATAGTGGTAGAAATTTTAACAAACAGCATGACAGAAAGAAAGAGATAAAAACAGGTACAGGAGGTCGTGCATGTGAAACAACAACAAAAAAAAAAAAAGTATAAGGTATTAAAAGTTGCAATAAAACATACGCCATAAAAAAAAAAAAAATTAGAAACACATTAAAAAGGTAACCGCTGTGATTCACAACCATTACAAATAAAATTACGTAAACGTAGTGTTACATTCTCTGTGTTCAAATTGCAGAGCATGACAGTACAGATGACATTGTCAAACAGATGACAGTTGACCGATAATTCTTTAAAAAACAAAAATATTTATTTTCAAGTTGCAGGTAATGGTAAATCATTGAAGTGATAACAGACAATAATGATTAGAGTGGTAACATACATATACGTTGTAAACCTATACTATACACGAGCGGTTACGGTGATCACACGACAAAAGCTGAAATGGGACTTGTCTTTACATTCGACGTCTAGTTGACTTGGATGTTTTAGTTGTGGCCTTCAATGCTGTATTGTTTAATGTTACAACCGCAGGCAAAGGCGATTTGACAGGCTCAGGGACGCTACGAGGAAATTGCTTGATAATGGCATCAAGCTCTGCTTTACACTCGATTTTATGACGAGTCTTGTCAGGGGTCAAGAGGACTATCTTCCCTTCAACCGACCAGCAACTTTTAACACCAAAGTGTTGTCTAGCTGAAGTAAATAAGTGGTGGCGCGTTTTAGTGAGAAACTCCGATATTGTGATTGCAGTACCTTTAAGAGAAGTTTTACTATCCCATACCATGTGACGGTGTTCCATATTGCAAAACCTAACCAGCACTGGCCTGGTCTTACCGCGTGCGCCGCCCAATCGGTGACAAACTTTAACGTGTTGAACGCCAACTTCGGTCAGCTTCATATCCATAGAGATAACTTTGTGTATCACTTCATGCAGGTTCTCATTGGGACTCTCACTAATGCCATGAAATAACAACACCTTTCTCCTCATCGCTGTTTCATGCCGATCTAACCCCAGTGTAAGAAGCTCAAGTTGAAACTTCATTTTGGACAATGTTTGCCAAACAAAATTTTTAAAATCTTGGAACTCACGGGTAAGTGTAGCTAAGTCACTTGGTACAGCAACGACTCCAGGTGAAATTGTTAGCAGTTTGTCATTAAATTCCTTCATCTGGGTAGTGAAATGATTTTCCAGGTCCTCTAGACCAACAGTTAATTTTGAGTCCATGGTGGTGATAATGACAAGTCAACCAAAAATGTTGTAAGAGATGTTAAAAACAAATGTCAGCAAACACAGGTGGGTTTTAAACTAAGTTGATTATATTACACATATAATTGACTACGAAAACTAATTAAAATAAATAAATAATATGCAGAGCAAAATAGATGAGTGTTTATATCACAACTACCCCCGCTTTTTCCTTCTCATTTTCGCATAAAATTTTATCCATTACTCTATATAAAAAAAATTGTATAAAGTATCTCTATTATTATGAATATTAAATAATAAATTGCACAACAGTATTTTTCGCTTAAGTTATTTTTTTTCATTAAAATTTTTATCACAATTTATTAAAATTTTATTTAACTTTGATGGTTGGTTAATATTTCTCCACAATAGTATCAAAATAGAACAGAACATAATTTACGATTAGTGGATACATATATACTTATACAGTTCAATAATTTAGTTCTTAAGGCTACTTAAGAACTAGTCTTACGGTGCTCAATTTAATACGTCTTGTACTAGATTAAGGATAAGGTTGTTTAAGGATAAGGTACTCTTAGGTAAGGCGAGGGCCCTTGGAGCACTTTACCTGTAGTGCAGTAAGTGGAACGGGATCTGGAACCTGCCCCACGCGAAATCGATTGACAGCGGTCCCAGCTCCACCAAGTGGTCATGGAGCGATTTGGGCAACTAAGAGCAAGGCGCGACATAGTCGAGGCAGTAAGACCCGTTATGGGGGATTGGCTGGAGAGATGCTACGGTTTTTTCTCCTACCGGCTGACGTTGGCGCTCACCGGGCACGGTTGCTTTGGTTTGTTCCTGCGTCAAATACGGCGAGAGTCAATGCCTGAGTCACTGCTTATGCTGCTTAGATATTACGGTTCGCCACACGTTGGCGGTTTGCCCAGAGTGGAGGGAACAACGACGTGGCCTTGTGGCGGCCATACGAGCGGAGAACCTCAGATTGCAGGCCATAGTTTCCGCTATGGTTTGTAGTGAAAGCGCGTGGAATGCCGTCGCCTCGTTTTTTGGGGGAAGTGATGGGCACAAAAGAGGCGGCGGAAAAGGAACGGGAGAGAATGGTACCGTTAGGTAAGGTTTTGTCTCCTTAGATTTCACTGCTTCTCTCATTTAAAGTAACTGTCAATTTAATTTATTTCATCAATAATAATAAAGTCATGGTAAATTATAAACTTGTTATTACATAATACAACCGAGTTGTAATCTACTGCACAAACCGTTTTTAACCTCATTTTATATTACTACGAAATGGTACCAAAACAGGCTTGCTTAATTCTACTTTGTAAAGTTATACAATAAAATAAAAGGTTTTTTTTTGTATTTTATGGTACTTCTTGCAAAGTTGTGTGCCTACTAGAATTAAAGTACTTTGAAATGTTTTATTTGCTTTATTAAAGTAATTACCATTTATCGTGCAGAAGTATACAAACAAACCCACCCTGAGTAATTGCATGTCTTTGTATTTTACAAAAGTAACGGGGAGACATAAGTATGTTAAATTTGACTTAATAAGTATTAAATATGGTGTGTTGTACTTAAGCCTATTTTGTACTCTTGGGATTATTGGCGCATTCTGGTGGCTTGTGATTTTATTGCAACCAATATGTACATGAAAGTTGTAATTTGATGGATCGAATTTATCAGCCAATGTGGAAAGCTTTGTATGTATATAATGCGTTTAGTAAACTAGGTTTACAAACAGACATTAAAGCTCCGAATAAGTAAATTTTAGTAAGACCTATGTAGTCATTAATATTCTTCATAAATGGTCAGCAGGTCGCCACAGCCTGCGCCTGTACATTTCAACACAGCAATGGGTTCACCACCTGTTACGTGGGACAAACATGCATACGGTGAAATGTGGGTGTTTATTATGCCTCTGCCTACCCCTTCTTGAATAAAGGAGTGACAATATGTATGTATGTATGTAGAAATGGTAGAGCACTCGTACCAGCAAACAAGGACTGCACAGCTGGAAAATATTTTATGTACCAGCTTCTACTTTCACTACAATATTTTATGTATTATACCTACCTTTACCGTCTCTTGATATTTGAAGATTGTTGTATTAAATTCCAAAATTGAGTAATAATAGCTTTTTTCTTTTTACAACTATCACCGAGATGTAAATAAATAAATAAATAAAATAAATATCCATCACGCCTTATCCCCGAAGGGGTGGCAGAGGCATATTATGTGCCCACTTTTCACCGTGTGGATTCCTGTCCCACGTAATAGGTGGTGAGTTTTCCATTGCCGTGTTGAAATAGACAGACGCAGGTTGTGGCTAACTGCTGTTGAAATTGTTCAAGCCGCCCATAAGGCCTTCAACCATGCTTAACGACTGCCATTTTACTAGCAACCGGTACCAACGGCTTAACGTGCCTTCCGAAGCACGGAAACGCTCGCAAATGTAAATGCCACAAAGTGGTCACCCATCCGAGGACCAGCCATAGTGAAAGTTGCGTAACTCAGTAATCGTTTACAGAATAATGAGACCGCGGGGCCACGAGCGCTTCAATATAGTATACATACATACATACATATTGTCACGCCTTTTTCCCCGAAGGGGTAGGCAGAGGCATATTAAACGCCCACATTTCACCGTATGCATTTTTGTCCCACGTAACAGGTGGTAAGCCCATTGCCGTGTTGAAATGGACAGGCGCAAGCTGCGGCGACCTGCTGTTGAAATTTTTTAAGCCACCCATAAGGCCTTCAACTTGGCTTAACGACTGCCGTTTTATTGGCAACCGGGACCAACGGCTTAACATGCCTTCCGAAGCACGGAACTGGGGTGGGTCTAAAGGGCCGAATAAATTTAATAAAATAAAATGTGTCTATTTTAGATGTTAAATTTGGAATACATTTTGAACCCGTTGCCTTTTAGTGAGGTGGTAACAAAAAGGCTAAAAGGTCTTATGTGCTAGACACTAATTAACACGACCAATTAAAGTCCTGGTAGTCTCGGACTAGACTAGTATTATGTATATAATATAATGAATAGGGAGAAATAAAGTAACGGCAGGTATATCAGTGTACATTGTTTACTGACAACGACAGAATAAAGAGACAAACTGTGCTCACGCTATTTGTAAAAGAAGTAAGCATTGCCGCCTAATATGGCGTGGTAGGAAATGACGTCAAATCTTATGTCGACTATTTAACAATGAAAACAACAGAATGTTGTAGTCAGTTCCTGTCGGGATCAGTTATAAAAAAAATCTCGTCAAAGACTGATGGGATTTGAAACGTAGAAATTTCAGTCCCACGTTTTATATTATCTGATTTTATAGTATTGTTAGGTAAAGAAAGGCTTATGTGTATCAGACGGTATATATTGCGAACTCTATAGGAACCTGTGTACACACTTCAAGGAAATGTCTCATAATTTGAGTAGTCCGGAAAGCATCGGAAAAACATAAAGTGTTGTTGTAAATCGATGACCGAATTGGCGGGAGTCCAGACCTCCCTTACCAATACAGAGCATTACAAAAATCTGTTGTAGCACCATTTGGCAGGGAGGGCGTTCTAACGGGTCACGTACAAAGTTTATCCAAAAGAAATTGGATAAACATCCTTGGCTATGTTTACTATTAATTTAAAGAAGAGTACCCGTAGTGACTGGAATAATAAACGCAAAAAGATTATAATTTTGAGAAAATGTAATTTAATGAAATTAATTTCAAATTATTTTTTAGAGATTTTTTTAAGGTAATACTTCTCTTGGAGCGTTAGAGGAAAATTATGAAAATATTTTTTTACGATGCGCGCGTAGACCATCATGAAAAACCGACACTTAGAAGTTAGCTGACAAGTGTTTCCTTGACATCGTACGCGTGTATATGTGTACACACACACACTTTTTTTATTAGAGTTTGAGTGCGTCTAACAAAGGTTGCAAACACATTTAACTGTCTAGCAAAGGCTGATAAAAACAAAATAACGATAGACTTTCACGTAGTTTATACACCTTTGCTTTATTACTTTTCTGGCAATTTCTGAGCCTTTGGTGGGTTTACGAGTATTTATTGTAACAAAACCCAAACCTAGATATAGTTAATAAGCAAACATATAGTCACGTCTTAATCGAAAGGGGTAGACAAACCTACTAAATACGCCCACATATCATCAGTTTGTATTGCATCCCACGTTATGAGACATCAAGCCAGGCAAACCTGCCGTTATCCATTTGTTGTGATGAAATGGAAAACGTCTATGACTTTTTTTCACTTTTTGCTAAGTAACTTGGTATTAAGAGACTTCATGACGCCAAAATTTCTTAAATAATTTATACCAATACTAGCTGATCCCCGCGGCTTCGCTCTTGTTATATTTTGAACCCCCGTCGCAACCATTTAATCCCGTTTTTTATTTCTTTACAATAATTTATGAATTTTTTTCCGATTTCTTAACATTTTTTGTTACTACTCCGCTCTCCAGGGTAGAGCCTTCCTCGATAATTGGACGCTATGCAACACAAAAGATTTTTTCAATTTCAACCATCTGAAATTAGCGCGTTCAGCCAAACAAATAAACAAACTCTTCAGCTTTATATATTAGTATAGTAATTATATTTTAGTACTTGCTGACCGGCGCAACTTCGTTAGCGCCAATAAATGAAGAACCGCTCGACCGATTTTATGCAAACTTCACATAAGCCATCTACTAAATAGTCCGAACATAGCCTAAACATTTGGTTTGAATAAGTGAGCCCGTTCTTGGGTTTTAAAATTACAACGAAAAGTGGCATTGATTTTTATAATTATATACATACATATCATCACGCCTGTCTCCCATCGGGGTAGGCAGAGACTATGGCTTTCCACTTGCTACGATCCTGGCATACAACTTTCGCTTTTTCAACTTTCATAATTGTTTTCATACACGCTCGCCGATTAAGGGTCTTGACCTGGCCATTTGTCAAAAGATCTTCAATTTGATTGTTATATGTACGTACGTCTTCTGTCATACCGCAATGTTCCCTTATCACGCTGTTCCTTTCTTTATCTATCAATTACTAACAGCTATACTTCGCAGACTCCTCATTTCTACTGCATTAATTTTACTTCTAAGCTTCTTCTGCCATACGCAACTTTCACTGCCGTATGTTAGTGCAACTCACTCCTCTATGCACAGTCAGTCTTGCCTTTTTAGACACGTTCTGGGTGCTCATAAAGGTGTACATTGCTCCATTTACTTGATTGCTAGCCAAAACTCTTCTTTTAATGTCATCATCACACTTTCTATCTCTCGCAAAGGAGTATTCCCATTCATGGTTTCGCACTGCACCTTACTATATCACAACCACAGTATTGTCAAAAATTACGTCTTAAATTTACATAAAAACTTTCAAAATACCAAGCCATGACTTCGACGAGGAAAAAACATCAATAAATAAGGTATAAAATGTTTTCTTTATAAACGAACTGTATGGATGGTATTCATGTTTGTCAATGTTAGTTCTCTTCGCCCATCTTGGGCAGGCAAAGGAAACTTGGTCCATACAGCCTTGTCTGTAGTATTTATATTTTTCTTATTATTTGGTCATGTCTAGTCCTTTGTCGATGTCTAGTCCTCATTCTGGAATGAAGCACGGTTATCGGTAAATTTTCGAAAACTAGAGTATAATTGGTGATTTTATGATTAATATGTGTGGATTATGGTACATAAGTGTTCGAAAATGTGCATGAGTTATGGAAAGTGAAATGTTGCAGTGAACAGTAGTGTCCTATGTGTTAGTGCCAAATCTCCAAAGAAAGGTTTTGTTTTTTTAAATGGTCATTGCTTTGCTAGGGCAAAGACCAAGACCTAGGACTGAGCACTAGTTTGATCTTACATTTTGATTTATCTATAATGTAAATATGTTAGTACCTACTCAATAGACATCTGTACCGTATAACTAGACGGTTTGATCCAAGCATATTACAGCCGTTGTACTATATAATTATATTTTTAGTCAGATCAGTAATTTTTAAACCATAAGCACTTTTTAGCAGTTCTTTCTAGCAACTGTCAATGTATAGGTTAAACAGCCACGGTGACGCTACACAACCCTGTCTCACACCTTTTTCGATGTGAAAAAAGTCTGTGCAAGCTCCGTTGATTCTGACACAAGCACTGGATCTCTCATTATAGAGATTTCAGTGCTCGTATCAAGTTGCTGCTTACGCCATACATGGACAATGTTGACCACAGTTCATTCCTCACCACTCTATTATAGGCCTTTTCCAAGTCAACGAATGCGAAATAAACTTTTTGACTCTTCGCCAAAAGTTTTCCAAATAAGCATCGTAAGGAAAAGACCTGATCCGTGCATTCTCTTCCTTTCTTAATCCTGCTTGCACATCCCACATTTTCGCTTCAGTTTCATTCATCAGTCTTTTTATCAAAACATTATACTATACTATACTATCTTCACGCTGTATCCCTGACGGGGTAGTCAGAGAGGACAGATCGCCAGGCTTCGAGATCCATGCATACTTCTTTCTCTTCTTCGAGATTCATCAATCGTTTCATACACGCACGTCTGGGTATCCGAGTACTTTTGACCTTTCCGTTTTTGAGCAATCTGGTCACGTGGTCTTCATATGTAAGTCTCGGCCTACCCTGACCTCTTCTACCCTCCGCTTTCGCACAATATATATTCTTCGTCAATTGTTCCTCACTCATTCGTTGGACGTGTCCAAACCAACGGAGCACGCCCTTTTCCAGCTTAACGCTGACCCTTTAATTCAAACCTGCCATATTGCGTATCACTTCGTTACGTATTCGGTCGGCCAAGGTAACGCCGCACAATTTTCAAAGTGATCGCATCTCCACAGCATTCAATTTACTTTCATGCATCTGCTGACATACCCAGATTTCGCTACCGTAAAGCAAAGTTGGCACTAGCACTGCGTTATGAATCAAAACATTCGCATACAATTTGCCGACGATGCTGAGCAAGCTTATGCCGCGGTAGTTTATGCACTCTTGCTGTGACCCTTTTCCTTTATACAGCGGCACGATGACAGCTTTATACCAATTTCTGGTACGCTGCCACCCCTCCAGCAAAGGTTAAAAAGGCGGTACAGCTGGCAAACTACCACGCCCTGTCCCGCTTTCAGCATCTTGACGGAAATCCTATCATTTACCGCAGTTTTGTCTAGTTTTATACTATTCAATGCTTCCATAATTTCTTATATACTTATATCACTTTCATTGCCGCTTTCATTCACTTCCCAG
Organism: Thumatha senex; assembly: GCA_948477245.1. Lineage (NCBI taxonomy): Eukaryota > Metazoa > Arthropoda > Insecta > Lepidoptera > Erebidae > Thumatha > Thumatha senex. The sequence goes on from OX419735.1 coordinate 16,598,531, forward strand.
TGATGTGTCTGTGCTTGCATATCCTCTTTTTCAAATAAAATTTCAAAATATTCCTTCCATCTTTTGAGCACACATTCTTCACAGTCACAGTCTGTTGAGCTCTCATTGTTCTTATGGATTTCCAAAAGAATTTAATATTCTTTTGGAAATAAGAAGAAGAATGACAGAGATGATTTTGACAACAGGTTATCTGATAACCTGTTGTCAAAATCATCTCTGTCGTTCTTCTTCTTTCTGTTTATCACCTCTTTTGCAACACGCTTAAACCTTTTATATTCATCCTTTGCCATTCTTACATCCTCATCCGTTGCCTTCTCATTTTTATATATATTGATAACAATATTGCTTTCGCGTTTATAATCTATATTAAAAAGCGAAAACATCTGTTTATTTGCTGAAAAGATCAATAATGACCCGTGAAAGAACATAGATTATCTTTTTTTTTTTCATAAAAAACCTTCTGACATGTGACATACTAGTTTAGTTGATAGATGGTACATGAACGTACATGAAAAATTTTCAGACACCATGTTGTAACAGACTATATATTGTGTCAAAAGTCAAGCAATTAAATAAATTTCATTCAACTCTGAGTTATTGGCGGAGCAATAGTATCGCCACAAGAACAAAAAATAAATTAAAACCTGACACTTAGGCCCACTTGCGTGAATGCTGGGGTTAAACAAATAATTATAGAGTTAGATAACTCGGAATTAGGTAAATAACTTTTTAACCCTAATCATGTCTTGCACCATAGAAAAATATCATCGCGTTAACTAACCCAGTGTTTTATGTCACTCTATGTCATCCAACCAAACATTAATGAATGAACAAAGGATGAAACAGGTATGACTATCTCTTTTACACTACAGTTTGCCACATAAGACTTTTTCTTACACGATAAAATGTAACATGACCGCCGAGTGTATTTTATTTTTATCGTATTATGTGTGCGCGGCGTGTCATTTTGAGGAGTCCGTGTCACGCATGTGTCACGTGCCACTACATTGTCTGTCAGCTGCTAACCCAACGTTTGACGAATTAAGCCTCAGAAAGGCATATTATATGGCCCTTTTTTCACATTTTTGTATGCATTTTTGGTCCCACGTAACAGGTAGTGAATCCATTGCCGTGTTAAAAAATGGAGGGACGTAGGTTGTGGCGACCTGCTTTTAAAAATTTTCAAGCCGCCCATAAGAAGTTCAACTTGACTTAACGACTGACATGTTACTGGCAACCGTGACCAACGGCTTATCGTGCCTTTCGAAGCACGGAACGCTCGCAAATTTAAATGACCCCAAAGTGGTCACCTATCCGTGAGCATTCATAGCGCGCAGTGATCGTTTGCAGAAGATAGTGGGCCGGGGCCACGAGCGCTTTGCTTATGTACTCGTATATCTATACAATAATTATTTACCTATAGTGCTTAGATAAAAAAAAAAAAATACCCAACACGCCTTATCCCCGAAGGGGTGGCGGAGGTGGCATATGCCCACTTTTCACCGTGGTGATTCCTGTCCCACGTAATAGGTGGTGAGCCCATTGCCGTGTTGAAATAGACAGACGCAGGTTGTGGCTACCTGCTGTTGAAATTTTCAAGCCGCCCATAAGGCCTTCAACCAGGCTTAACGACTGCCATTTTACTGGCAACCGGGACCAACGGCTTAACGTGCCTTCCGAAGTACGGAAACGCTCGCAAATGTAAATACCACAAAGTGGTCACCCATCCGAGGACCAGCCATAGTGAAAGTTGCGTAACTCAGTGATCGTTTACAGAACACTGAGACCGCGGGGCCACGAGCGCTTCATATAAATATTTTAAGATAATCTCATATGCATGGATCGCGAAGCCTGGCGATTTGTCCTCTCTGACTACCCGGTCAGGGATACAGCGTGAAGATAGTTTAGTTTTAGTTTATATTCTTTTAAAATGCCGTCTAGTCCGAATTCAGCTAAAATAGACGACTGATAAACATACTCAATAATTTCTAAATACATAAATATTATACATAACACCCAAACAGATGTTGCAATAATCAAAATTATGGTTTAAATTTAGATTTAACAAGACCCCTCGTAGTTGTAGAGCTATTGTGATACATCAATTGTGGTAGTAATAATGTTTTAAATGATAGAGAGGGTCATAATAGTTTCAGTCCCAATTCTCTTAAGTAAATTAAGGACTTATTGCTTGTTAATAATATTAGCAACATGATTTCTAGTGAGTTATAATACTTTATAACTATCTTCACTGGCATTGATCCATTACGCGTATAGAATTTGTATAACTAATGAAAAATCGAAAAGGAAAACAATTAATTATTATATCATTAGGAAGCGCTCGTGGCATCGCGGACTCAGTGTCCTGTAAACGATCACTGCGTTAAGCAACTTTCGCTATGGCTGGTTACAGGATATGTGACCGCTCTATGGCATTTCCATCTACAAGCGTTCGCGTGCTTCGGAAGGCACGTTAAGCCTTTGCTCCCGGTTGTCAGTAACATTGCAGACGTTAAGCTAAGTTGAAGGCATTACAGGCGGCTTGAAAATTTTCAAGAACAGGTATCCACAACCTGCGTCTGTTAATTTCAACACGGGCTCACCGCCTATTACGTGAATGCATACGGTGTAATAGTGTGCTATAATATACCTCTTCCCTTCGTAGGAAAAGGCGTGACTGATATTCTATTGAAAAACAACGCGTTAAAAGTTATACTTCTTTGGCGTAACAAGTCAAAAATTATTTTCGCCTGCCCTACATCTGTAGAAATACCTAAAACTTTAACTATAGCTAACTTCAGGGTGTTTCAAAACTTCTTAATATTTCTTTGAATGTAGTTATAAGTTGTCATGAAAACACTTATAAGCTAACTTCAGGGTGTCGGATTTTCGTGACGATCTGCGCGCGCATCGTAAAAAATACTCTTATAATTTTTCCCTAACGCGCGTCTATATCATTATTATTCTTCTCATTCCCTCGCTCGCGGCCTAATAGAGACGAAAGTAACAATAATACCGCGTGCAGAGTTTACATCCGACTCTAAGTGAAAGTCGCATACGTGGCATGTCAGTTGCCTACCAATCGTCTGTAGTAAGTAGTATAATCATATCAGTAAACGCTTGGTTTATCCTACTAATATTATAAAAGCGAAAGTTTGTATATGTTTGTTACTCTTTCACGCAATATCTCCTCAATGGATTTTGATGAAACTTTACTAAAATATAGCATACACATCAGAATATCACATAGGCTACTTTTTATCCAGGGAACCAGTTCCTTTGGGAAACGGGAACGGGAAAACTTCACCACGCGTGCGGAGCCGCGAGTGTTCACTAGTATAAAATATATAGAGTAAGGTGTCTCTAGCAGGGTGCAAGTGATATTGATTCCTTACTTTGTGATCCTTGGTCAGGATGCGGGACTGCGGTGACTATATTCGATTTGCTTGATTGTCACCGAACTGGTATCTCAGGTGAGCCGCGTTCCGAACCGGTGGTCGCTTTAAATATTTTAAATAGTGTATGACATTTTGTAAGCGCCGTTAAAATGGTCTATGCAAAATAAAGATAATTTTATTTTTTATTTTATTTTTATTTTATAAACAAACACATTTTTGTACAAATTGATCTACCCGCCACTAATTCTTATCTGAAACTTTATGGTGAAGATGAAATTAAGGTCGTGTTTTTAGAGTTTTAACCGGCTTCCAAAAAAAGGAACAGATTATTGATTTGGTTGGTATTTTTTTATGTAAGTACACCGATTACGCTGAGATTTATGATCCGATTTACGTGATTCTTCTTTTGTTGATACAAAATAGTTGCAATTTGGTCCCATAAAAATTTATCATAGTTTGGCCCAGTAGTATAGTTTTATTTTGTGAACATCTTTTTCATATTCATAATAGTTTAGAAACAAAGTCTCCGAGAACAAAACACTTGAAAACAAAGTTCATGTACTTACTGCCGCCATAAACTGTTCGTGACAAGGGACCTAGTAGTGCACGTAACAAGTAAAAGTCAGTGCAGATGTATTTTCACGTAAGTTACATTACTTTATGATGTCGTAATGTTACCTTGCCGTAGCCCGATGCGTTTTACTATACTAGTAATACTAAACTAGTAAGGTAAGTGTAATAGGTATACTAGTTTGGCGTAAAGGTGAAAACAAGATATTTTCAAATTTTTTTTCTTTACTACTCAATCAAATGAGCCTATTGCAGTCTACGGTTCAACGTAGGCCTGTTCCAGTCATTATGGGCCTCATTGTATCACATTGGTCAGACGGATTAGTACATAGTTTTGGTTTTCTTTAGAGTTTTTGTTCTCCTTGCCTTAATCTTTTTCGTTATTTAGCTGGTGTACCTACCACATGCAGATGAGGCTAGCTTAGAACCCGACGATTTCGGTAGGGCCTCATTGCACCCTCGCTTTATTTATTAAACTATTATTAGATATTATTATGCAATATTGAAAAAAAAGTGTAGACCGCAATTTACAGGTAAAATTTAATTTTTCTATTTATTTTAGTAAACATAAGTACAATTGTACTATTTATTTCTATTAGAAATATCTACTAACAACCCGGCTACAGAAGAACGTGAAAAATTGACATAAAAAAACATATATATGTTGTAAATAAGAGAGCCAGATGGAACTTTAATTATCACATACAAAAAAGCGTAAAGAACATTTTGTTAAATTGAACGGCAAGACATGAGACAAAAGACTTCTTACCAGTAAATTTTCTTCCATGCTTTTAAATAATACCATAGAGAACTGACGGCCTGTATTCAGACGAGATTTATCTAGAACCTATTTGTGGTCACTGCTTACAACTGCTACTCGTTGTACTGATAAGGTGACATAATTTTCTATCTCTGGAATAAATAGAATTTTAAAAGAAATATTGTGTAGAAACTTTTTAATAGCTTTTGTTAGCTTGCATTGTATTTATATTTGTTTGAATGGAACCTTACAACTCTTCAGGTCATTTAATTGCAGTTATAGGTAACTAAATAGGCAGAATATCTCAGAAAAGCTATACTTAAATTTATTTAGTATGGTAAGTTACAGAAGGAAGTTCGTGTAATACGAATCTGTAGTCTGTATTTTGTACCTTGTGTACTAAAAATAAAAGAAATAAATTGAATGTTAATATAATTTTCTTCAACCGATTGAGATAAAATTCATTTCACATTTAGCTAAATCTTTACTGTTATACTTAGCTGTAACGTACATTTAAAATAAATCTATCTATCTATACTATTATAAAATTGTAAAATTAGCTGTGACGTACATTTAAAATAAATAAAAAACAAATATTGTAATCGACTATTTAAGGGATTCTGAGTCTATAACTGTGATTTTTTTTCTTAGTGTCTGTTTGTTTGTTTGTTCGGGGTTGGAGCAAAATCCAGACGGTTGATAACAACTCTGCTAAAAGAATATTATGGTTAATTTTCCAGCTTAAGTACTGCGCTATATTTCATCAAAATCGGTTCAGCAGAAGTGATAAAACAGCTTGAACTACATCTTACTTACGATCTGTACATAGCGCAGGTCAAAGTATTTTGGTTTGTTATATAGGCTTTAATTAAGACACCATTTTCACATGCCCCACTGATTTTCAGTGATGCACATACTCGTGGATGGGTAACCATTTCAAAAGTAGGTGTATCACGTCAGCAAACACTTTTCTTTTAGTTAGTGTCTCTAATAAGTAAAGGATCAGTGAAGGTAAATACACAAGGCGCGGTTTACTTTTAGATAGGACAGTTACGCACATATTGTCACGCCTTTATCCCCGAAGGGGTAGGCATAGGCATATTTAGGCGCAGGCTGCATCGACCTGCTTTTGAATTTTTTTAAGCCGCCCATAGGACATCCAACTTGGCTTAACGACTGCCATTTTATTGGCAACCGGGACCAATGGCTTAACGTGCCTTCCGAAGCACGGAACTGGGGTGAAAGGGTCGAATAAATTTAATAAATGCACAGTTACGCACATCGAGTTAAAAACTAAGGTATCAACTTTAAGGCAGTGACCACTTTGAGAGAAAATGAAACTCATTTCAGCAGACATTTTGCTTTTAGTTACGCACAAGTTTCCATCATTAATGGGTAAAAGATCAAGATCAAATGGAAGTGTGGCGATTTTGCGAAATCCGCAGTTTCTAACTACAACTTCTGTGATATATTTGCACAAAAGGGACATTCACTTGGTTCAAGTCGGCTTCAGCAGCACCTGCTAACTGGTAGAGGTGCCCAGGAAAGCTCATGAGGTCGGTAAGCCAGAGCGAGGCAATTGCTACTAATGTAGTATAGTGTTGTATAAACCAAAGGATTTAAAACAAGCGGATAGATACTCTTTTATATTATACTTACAAATTTTTGTCCAACGGACGTGGCAAAAAAGCATACGGCTCTACCTGTACAACAGATTAAAATTATAGTTTCTGTCTTATGGTTTATACCCCATGAATAATTTATTATAATAGATTGCAAAGAAACGCAAATGTTTCATATTTAATTAGGATTTTGGTTTAAATATCGTAACAATCACTGCATTAAGCAACTTTTGCTATGGCTGGTTACGGATGGGTGACAACTTTGTTGTATTTCCATTTAAGAGCGCCCAACTAACATTAGGCGCTACTATAAGAGTTAGAACAGATATATAAAAGAGTTAAAGAGATCCTAAGGTCATCAATAAGTGCTATCACATAGGAGTTATAGCAAGCTATAACTCTACTATACCCCCGGATTGGGCACAAATTCTTATGATCTTAGGTTCCACTATTGCAATGTAGTGGAGTTATAGAATGAATTTAAGAGGTATAGAAGAGCAATTGTGGAGGAACAATAGCGCTAACTGAGACCTAAAGCGCTGTAAGAGTAGTATATTGGTGACCATTAACTCCTTAGGCGGTATGGTAGAGCTACGTGCAGCTTACTGACTCTTTGAGCGTTATAAAGAGAGTAAATTAATGAATATAAACTCCGGGAGGGGTATAGTAGATCTATTATGTAACTTGCTTACGGTTTTAGCGGTTAGAGGGTGGTAATAAGGTAAATTGTAACGCCTTGAGTTGCAGTATGGATCTACAATATGAAATTACAGCGTGTAAGGATATATTTTTCCTTAGTTTTTTCTTATAATTTGTTTAATGAATTAAGAAAGACATTCCCTTTCAAAGCGATCAAATAAACATAGCGTAATGCGTTGTGTTTACGAAAATAAATGGCGGAGTTGAGTGCAAAACTTTTAACTGATTTTTAGTGCAAAATGAAGCGGAATTTTCATTGCGAAGGTAAGTAAACTGTGAATATGTGTATATATTATTAGCAAATAATTGAAGCGCCCACTCTTTGCGGTGTATTTATCAAAAAAATATTTTGCTTCACATGGAGCAAAACATTATTTTTAGTAAATTTGTAACAAAACTTTGCCTATTAACTTAAAGAGTCGTGACCCTGTTATTAGAATGCTATAAAAATAAAAACCTTCATTGTATTATGTTACCTTTTAGTCCGTTTCACTGTTTTTTATTAACTTCATAATCTAAAAATGGTGGACCCATGAATTTAGAGATCCGTAGTAATTTTTCAAAACCACTACCTAGCCTACGCACGACTTTTACACGTAGGTATCTCCTAGTTGCACGAGTGCTAAATTGTTTTTATTGTTTGATTTGCCAAAATTGAAAAGATTTGGAATTAAATACCTACATATTTCTGTCTACAAAATTTACTTACTGTAACATACTGCCAGTCTGTTCAAAGTTTCAAAGGCTTTATGACAGAACATAAAGCCTTTGAATATTTTTAGCAATGGAATGTTATTTTTTTTATTGGAAGTTTGACTTTATTTCCAGCATAAACTCCTTACGTTCATAAACGACTCGTCAATTGTCTAAACTTTGCATGTGATACTAATTAGCTTTTTTGTACCTACACAGCGAGAGCAAGTCCGGGCGCAAATAAAATAAGTATGTATCAACCATTCAGTCTCTGCCCTCCACTAAGTTCGACGTGACATTTGTTGTTTTTGACGCTGTGGTCGGACACCGCGTAAAAACTATGTACCTACTGCTATACTCGTACCTTTGTTCACGTAAGTAGCTTTGATTACGCTGTTTTAAAAGTGTCACTCTGTAAATTACACTAAATAATATAAAATAAAATAAATCAATATCCATCACGCCTTATCCCCGAAGTGGTAGCAGAGGCATATTATATGCCCATTTTTCACCGTGTGGATTCCTGTCCCACGTAATAGGTGGTGAGCCCATTGCCGTGTTGAAATAGACAGACGCAGGTTGTGGCTACCTGCTGTTGAAATTTTGTCAAGCCTTCATCCAGGCTTAACGACTGCCATTTTACTGGCAACCGGGACCAACGGCTTAATGTGCCTTCCGAAGCACGGAAACGCTCGCAAATGTAAATGCCACAAAGTGGTCACCCATCCGAGTACCAGCCATAGTGAAAGTAGCGTAACTCAGTGATCGTTTACAAAACGCTGAGACCGCGGGGCCACGAGCGGTTAATAATACACTAAATATGGTCATGTCCTGCGGCAACCGCCGTACTCCGTGGGAAACAAATGGCTGGCCATGTCAGCCTCGCCGTCAGCAACTGCGACAGATGCTCAGATGATCGTGATGACTAACATGCTTCAGAGAGCAGCAGAGCGGCTTTGTGGAGCTCTCCCAGTCCTGGAGAGTGTACTAACCACTAAACCACCACATTGTTTTGCCTTACCACTATCGAAACGCAGGAGTTAAGTTTACGGTCCAAGGGGGTGGACACGACTATTGGTGGTCGCGCATGACAGCTGCGAGGCGGCGCCTTCAAACTTTTTCTCCTCGCTGCCATCACCTCAACGGTGAAAGACGGCATGGTGACCAAACTTGCCAAACCAACGTTGCTGCAAACTCACTTTCGGTATTTCGTTTCTACCAGTCAGCCTGGGAGTAGAGCAATGTCGCAAGCCTTGCAGGTCCGCCAAACCACAATGTTATCTTGCAATGGGGTCAGCTGCCGGGAATTCGTACAACGACTTATAGGGGCAACGTTAAGCTCTATGTCTGTTAACCATCTCTCCAGGGTGCATTAGCACTCCTGCTTCCGCTGACCGCCAGCAAGCCCATAAGGGGTAAGAAACGTGGAGGTTCCCCGATTCGTATCTCATATTTCAGAAATTGATAAGAAGAGGAATTTACAACTATAAGAGCTTTACACCGCCTTAATACATTTTTTTTGGTACTTTCTGTTTTTTTTTTACTTCTTATTTATTATTTTGGGTAGAAACTATTATATCTACTAAGAATATGTATGAAACTAATAATAGAAATTAAATCTTGTCCTGTACAAAGAGAAGAACGGCTGACATCTTAGAAAGGTCTTGAACCATATTTGAGAGATGTTGGGCTAAAGGTCAGAAATGCTTAATTCTCAAAGAGATCATCACTCGTTTTTGAGAGACGTCTTGATCAGTGATCAGCGAGCAAAATCTGAAAATGACCATCATCATATTTAAGAAGAGCTGAGATCAGTCAGCGAATAACGAAGCTCTACTCTCAAAATATGCAACAAACCACTCTAAAAGAAACCGTGTGAAATCGACGGAGTGATATAGATTAATGCGAATGATCGAATAACTTGATCTAAAGAGCAAAAGGATTATTGTTATGTGATGAGTCTCGATTTTTGGTTAGGTCTAAAATAAAAATCTTAACTAAACTTAACTTAACTATCTTCACGCTGTATCCCTGACGGGGTAGTCAGAGAGGACAGATCGCCAGGCTTCGCGATCCATGCATACTGCTTTCGCTTCTTCGAGATTCATCAATCGTTTCATACAAGCACGTCTGGGTATCCGAGTACTTTTGACCTTTCCCTTTTTTGAGCAATCTGCTCACATGGTCTTCATATGTAAGTCTCGGCCTACCCTGACCTCTACTACCCTCTGCTTTCGCACAATATATATTCTTCGTCAATCGTTCCTCACTCATTCGTTGGACGTGTCCAAACCAACGGAGCACGCCCTTTTCCAGCTTAACGCTGACACTTTCATTCAAACCTGCCATATTGGGTATCACTTTGTTACGTATTAGGTCGGCCAAGGTAACGCCGCACAATTTTCGAAGTGATCGCATCTCTACAGCATTCAATTTACTTTCATGCATCTGCTGACATACCCAGGTTTCGCTACCGTAAAGCAAAGTTGGCACTAGCACTGCGTTATGAATCGCCAGTCGTGCTTCTTTTACGATGCTTTGTCGCTTTACTAATTGGGACAAAGCACCGTTAACTCTGTTTCCGGCAGCTACTCGCCGTTCTACATCCGAATCACATCTTCCATCCGCGCTAAACATACTCCCTAAATACACAATTTCATTTACTTGCTCTAGACGTTCCTGGTTTACCCTAATCTCGCATTTAGTTCTTACGTCATCTCTTTCAAATACTAGAACCTTAGTCTTACTTGCATTCAAGCGAAGACCCTTACTTTCACAATCCTCTTTCATATTAGTGACTAATGCCTGAAGGTCAGCTTCTGATGAGGCCATGAGCACCGCATCATCAGCGTACAGCAGACAGTTTACTGAAAAGTCACCCAAATTCACACCCATATCACAATCTTTCAACTTCTGCAGGCAACTGTCCAGATACACTATGAACAGCCAGGCGGACATGACACAACCCTGTTTGAAGCCTGTACAGACGTCAAAAAGAGGTGTCACATCCCCCCCTACTCGCACGCAAGCCTTACAGTCCTTATAAAGCGACTGTATTGCCCGCAGCAGCGAGCCGTCCACACCATATCCGGGCAGCAAATCCCACAGAGTTTCCCTCACAACGTTATCAAATGCTTTCTCCAGATCCACAAAAGCGCAGAAAACCCTCTGGCTAATAGCCAGAAACTTCTCCGCGATCATGCGGAGAGAAAACACTTGATCCATGCAACCTCTTCCACGTCGGAATCCGCATTGAGCCTCCCATAAATACCTTTCAGACTTTTCTTGCATTCTTGCCGTTATAATCTTTGCATACACTTTACTAGCTAAGCTGACCAAGCTGATCGCCCTGTAGCTGGAGCAGTTTAGGCGCGAGCCTTTCCCTTTGTAGATAGGTACTACAAGTGCTATTCGCCAGTCATCTGGGACCTCACCCGTCCGCCAGCACAAGTTGCATAACAGACATAGAGTGTCCCAGACGCGCGACCCACCGTACTTGATCATCTCAGCAGTAACTCTGTCTTTTCCCTCAGCCTTACTACATTTCATACTTCTTATCGCTTGTTCAATTTCTTTCATACTAATGACTTCAATGACATCGGGATCCGGAGCATCGAAGTGAGCTCCACTTCCCGATGTGGCATCTCTGTCTTTTCTTGCATACATCTTTCCATAATATTGACTCCATCTCTGCAGGACGTCAGCTTGGTCTGTTAGGACGTCATTGTTAACACTAAGCACTTTATTCATACTGCAGATTGCCGAACAACTCCGGGTCTTGCCTACCTCTTTCCAGAAGAGCCTGGCATTATCTCGGAAATTGGACGACAACCTTTCATCCGCTTTCATTCTGCACCTTTCACGAGCTTCTTCTATCAGTGCCTTCGTGTTAACTTTTTGCAGCTTGTATCTCTCTTTCATATTAAAATCATTCCGCGAGGCTAAGTAGTCTAACCATGCTTTCTTCTTCATTCGAACTGCTTCTTTCACTTCCTCATTCTACCATGCGTCACGCTTATTACTACTGCCTCTTCTCGTTTCTTCACACACTTCTACAGCGGCATTTACCATACTATCCCTAAGGTTCTGCCATACACTTTCCACATTCTCACTACTAACATTGACGTTGCCAAGCTTTTCGGCTACCCTTTCTTTATATTTATCCCTAATGGATGCATCCTGCAGCTTCCAGCTTTTGATGCTATGAGTCGGCTCAGGTTCAGGACAATCGGTGCGATGACGCCAACCCGCGAGCAGACCCCTTATCCTAGTTATTACTAGGTAGTGGTCTGATCCTAGTTCAGCGCCTCGATAAACCCTTGTGTCCATCACCTGTTTACGGAGCCGACTATCCATTAGGAATAGATCTATCATGCTTCTCTTTGACTTACATCTCCTCGTATACATATGAATTTGTTTGTGGTTGAACATTGTGTTCGCTACAAACAAATCCTTTTCCTTACAAAATGCCAGTATAAGCTTGCCAGCGTCATTCACCCTTTTATCCCCATACTTCCCGAGTACCGACTCAAAACCATCGCGAGCGGTACCCACCCATCCATTCAAGTCTCCACATACTATAAGTTTTTCATTTCTTTCTATCACATTTAGAGCTTCTCTCATACTCTCCCAGAAGTCCTCTAGCTCACTCGCGTTCGACGAAGATACTGGCGCGTAAGCAGCTACCAGGAAAATCTTCGTCAAACCAAGTTTTAGACGGATCCAGAGGATTCTAGGACCTACCAGTTTGTACTCATACATACCGGAGGCCAATCGCGAGGACAACAAAATTCCAACCCCCCGACTGCCATGCTCGCTCTCTGGTACTCCAGACCATAGCGCGAGCACCCCACCCGGGAGCTCCACGACTTCGCTGCCCTTGCGCTTGGTCTCTGTCAAGCACACCACATCTAACTTTCTCTCATTCATAACATCCATCAACTCATTCATCTTATCTGCCATTCCTCCCCTAACATTCCACGCAGCTACCCTGCACTCCATCCTCCACTTCCCGCAGTGTCGGGCCGCGCGTGTAGGGTGGCGGTCCCCTACGCCGCTCTGGCTCACACTTTTCGCATCAGTGGGGACGAATTGGTGCGCGTCGCATCGGGGGCACGCCCTAGCATAATTCGCCCTGGTGGCACTCGTGTTGGAGTAGAATTGCAGCCGTAGCTGGCAGGGATGGCGACGTGCACGCTTCTACTCTTCATCCCCAAAATAAAAATCCATCACGCCTTATCCCCGAAGGGGTGGCAGAGGCATATTATATGCCCACTTTTCACCGTGTAGATTCCTGTCCCACGTAATAGGTGGTGAGCCCATTGCCGTGTTGAAATAGACAGACGCAGGCTGTGGCAACCTGCTGTTGAAATTTTCAAGCCGCCCATATGGCCTTCAACCAGGCTTAACGACTGCCATTTTACTGGCAACCGGGACCAACGGCTTAACGTGCCTTCCGAAGCACGGAAACGCTCGCAAATGTAAATACCACAAAGTGGTCACCCATCCGAGGACCAGCCATAGTGAAAGTTGCGTAACTCAGTGATCGTTTACAGAACACTGAGACCGCGGGGCCACGAGCGCTTAGGTTAGGTCTGATACAAGAAAATTAACATTGGGGTGCATAGAGGCACATAACATGACAAAAAAATGTAAACTCTAAACGAAACCCTGTACTAACTCGTTTGGACTGCGCAGGAAGCGTGGAACAGTAATTTTAAAAATCGTCCATATTGCCACAGGAAATAAGTATACATGTACATTTTTTTACAAGTTTTGAACTTAATGTTAGTCACATTAGCTGCGGGCAAAAGCTGTTTTAAATAAATTTAAAATCTAGAATGACATTAAAAATAAGAAGTTTTAATGTACTGCTGCAATATAGGTATTAAATAAAAGGACTTGCTGAAAATAATTCGAAAAATAAATCGACGTCTCACAAAATCCAACATAGCGGACAACCAAAGATGACGGTTTAAGGTTTAATTTTAATGCTTTTCTGCAATATGGATCACAGTGAATGAAGTTTTAAAGCATTTAAAAAGATGGTAAAAAAGAGATTTTTTACTATTAATTTACTAAATTAATATATTTGATCTACATAGATATTAAAATACATTACAGTAAAGCCATCTAGCTGATATTGTTCATATTTGTTAATATATATATGATAAAGCATGAATACACGGCAATAGGCTCACCCCCTGTTACGTGGGATAAAAAGGCATACGGTGAAATGTGGGCGTATAGTATGCCTCTGCCTACCCCTTCGAGGATAAAGGCGTTACAATATGTATGTATGTAAATAATAAAGCATCGCTTAAAGCTGTACTATCACGAAAGTAAATGCAAAATGCTGTTATGTAGCAAATCCGTTGCAGACGTTGCAATAAGTAGTAAATTCCCTGTCTGGAAGCCTGTAGCTAATGGTGCGTGGGAAAATTGCATAACTTACAGCAATTTTCTCCCACTTTAGCCCCATCCAAGTAACGCATCATTTGGCCAACTCATCGCGTCGTTACTTCAGGCAATTATGAAAGTAGCCAGTCACACTCAGCCTCGAAACCTGTAATAAATGATGACCGTGCAATTCATATTGTGTTTTTATTTGGATATACCATTAGTGACAATAGATAATAATAAAAAAGAAGCGATTTCAATGTTTATGTATTAATAAATACAGCAAAACTAAATCTACTCCACAATTAAATAAAATTGAAGTGTCTGTAATTCCAAATTAACGTTTTCACTAAGTGCAAATGAATGTGCTGATTCTTCAACAACAAAAAAAGTATATGTGTATGACTGTGAAACTCTTTACGACATTTTATTACAGCTACAAAATTTATCTCATACGTCGATTAAGAAGTTTCACTTCAAAACAACATGGAGCGTTACCGAAAAACGTGACGTTTTTTTACAGTTGTTAAATTTCTCTCAACGTCGATAAAGAAATTCCACTTCACACAATTTATGTATTAAAATTTGTCTGTCTGTCTGTTTATTTCGAGTAATGTCTAGAACGGCTGAACCGATATTAAGGAGACTTTCCCTGGCAAATAGATGATGGTATAAGAAGTAACTTAGATTTACATTATTCCCTTATTTCCATAAAAACGAGCACAACACGGGTGAAACCGTGGAGCGCCCGCTAGTATATTATATATCAACATATCCACTTAGAATTTGGCCAAAACTAAAATAATTTAGAGACCTATTTGTCACTTACAATTTTGTAACGTAAATTTATCCCGACGGTGACTGGAGATATTTAATTTTACTTCTTTTATAATGTCCCTCAAGAGACTATTAGACTTAAATTACGACGAACAATATTCCGAAAATAAAACGAAATGTGTTTTATTAACAATTGTAATAATAGCGTAGCTAGACAGGGTTTTTGAACAAAAAGTGACATTAAACAATTTTTTTTTATTCTCTATTCAAATTTAATTATGAAACTTAAATGCAATTTTTCAAATATGTCACGTCATACCTCGTTTAAAGAAATATGTGTAAAATTCTTTAATAAATTTGCTCGAATGCCCGTAACTAAAGCCTATATTTCATACACGGCAAATAATATTTGCCTTTATGGAGAGCAACGTTAGTTAGAGATCAGTGTGGGAACGGTAATTCTCTGATCTATGACCGCCCATGTGTTGGTGGTGTTCTGCATTCATTTCGTTTCATACAGTACTAGGCCTAGTTATATTTATGTATAAGCATATGTAAAGCAAACCAGATTCTATCCTAGTTATTACTATAGTCTCAGGTGCTGGGTGACCCTCACAAGCTTCAATAGCTTATTGCTTATCCAGCAGTGGGTAGTCTGTAAGCGGATTACTCCTAAAATAAAAATAAATTACTTTAGTCAGAGTATTAGTTGAAATGATATTATACCAAAGGAAACGAAATACATTCCACTTATGGAAAACCTATAATTGTAATTTTTACGATGACTATTTCCAACAGGTGGGCTTGTCTACCACCTCAATTGTATAAATAAATAATGAATTTAGATATCAATATACAATTTCATTCATATTTTGTTCTCAAAAGCTTTAATTTGAGAGAGAATGAATAAATACAGGTATTGCTATTTCATCGAGCAATGGTGCGTTTCAGAATGACCATATAAGTTTTAAATAATTTATTGGATAGATAAATGTTTGTTTATCTTTATTTCAACGAACGCATTCTAATTGCCAAAGCATAGTATGCCATTTAGGTTTTTTTAAACCTAAAACAACATAATATTTTCGTGAGGTTCATTTATCGCAGCCTCGTTGATAACTTTGATACAGGGCCCGTTTGTGTCTTCTGAGGTGCTTGAGTTAAAAAAACATATTTTAAGCTTAAAATAGTATTCTAGTTGGACCTGCTCATATATCATATTAATTTCATAGAGGTTTGATTCAATTTAACTTTATCATACGGTTTACATGTTTATAGCCAATAATAATGATCTGCTTTGTAATCCAGCCCCTTTGATTTTATGCAATGAACCATTGTTCTTCAGAATTCTGGGTAATTGGGTATTCTCCTATACTAGAAATTGAGTATTGTTCCAGTTATGTCTATTTCAAATGGATTAATATAAAGTAACTACAGAATATGTACTTTTACTACCAAAGATAAAACTAGTTTTACTAAAATTATTTACAATATAAAGATAATATTTTTTTTTTATTGTTGTATACAATAAAAAAAAAATATTATCTTTATATTATTAATATTATTTCAAAAAACACCAAAAAAAAAACCAAAATAGTTTCTTTATCGTTACACATTACCCAAAAATCCGTTTTAAAGATCTTGCAAAGCTTTAACCTCGTATCGATATTGATAGATTCTTCACTAAACCACAGAATGCCATTACTTTGCCCGTTGACCTTGAAGATTTGATCCCTGTACTAGTATTTGTTTTTTGGAGCCACCTACCGACCAACGATCGTACTACAAAAAAAACGAACTGAAGATTATACACGAACACAGATGTGTCGCAGAGTTGTCATCGTTTTTGCCTATTTCATTTGCTCTCTGAGAGGTCTAATAAATTTTGTTCCTCTGGTTTTTGTAGTCTTGTCTTTTTCTAGTCTATCAAAGTTTATATTTTATATTTATTTGTCTACATCATAATTTATTTTTAACTACACGATGCAATATGCCTGCTGACATAGCTTTCATTATAATAAATGATACATAATGAAGGTCTGATGATGACCAGGTTAAGTGCTTATTGGTTCTCAGTAACGGAAATAGTTAGGATGAACTAGCTTTCAAAATTTATCTAATTGTGCACTGGTGCCACTAAATGGTACATATTGAAGGTCTGATGATGACCAGGTTAGTGCTTATTGGTTCTCAGTAACAGAAATAGTAGGGATGACCTAGCTTTCAACATTTATCTAATTGAGCACTGCTGATACTACATGGTTCATTTTGAAGGTCTGATGATGACCAGGTAAGTGCTTATTGGTTCTTTGTAACGGAAATAGTTAGGATGACCTAGCTTTCAACATTTATCTACTTGAGCACTGGTACATTCTGAAGGTCTGATGATGACCAGGTAAGTGCTTATTGGTTCTCAGTAACGGAAATAGTTAGGATGACCTAGCTTTCAACATTTATCTAATTGAGCACTAGTGATACTACATGGTACATTCTGAAGGTCTGATGATGACCAGGTAAGTGCTTATTGGTTCTCAGTAACAGAAATAGTAAGGATGACCTAGCTTTCAACATTTATCTAATTGAGCACTAGTGCTACTACATGATACATTCAGGTATTGCGTACATATGCTACAGTATTTATTTTTTATGCCAAGAAACAAAATCTTTTTTGTGTGTCTTCCAATTATGGCAGCAGCTCCTGACATTGCTGAGTAGTTCTTTTTGTAAGATCTCTTACTCCAGCATCCGTCTACAACCACATCTATAATAGGTATCCCATTTTTGCTGACGTTACCTTTTTCTTAAGCAATTCTTTTTTCTTCTTCAGCAGCATCATTCAGGGATTTGCTAAGTGCTTTGTCCCAGGCATTGGAAGCAATGTCGTGGCGTTTTTGGTATACAGGTTCAGACATCACGGGCAAGTCAAATGCTGATAACAGTTCCTCTAATTGCGAATACCCTATACCAACTGAAACGGCGCCCGCGACCGCTGCTGTATTAATATCTAAGTCACCAGTGACATTACACATCAAACATTCTACTGTAAACTTAGAAGCAAGTCCAACACGTTTCTCTCCTATAAGTTTCAAACTTTGTATACCACAGTTAAAAGCACCATGGCCACCTATTTCTTGTATTTTGGAAAAGAAGTAAGCTATATCTATAATTCGTCTATGAGATATATTTTTTGTTTCTGCTTGTGATTCTTGTTCTTCAATAATCAAATCTGGTAAATCTTCTTCATCTTCTTCAACCTAAAACAAACATTTTAACAATACAGTGTCAAATTTAATTAACTAGGGAAACTATCGAACATATTCCGCAGTGTAAGCAAACACAATAAGTTACCGGCATAATTTGCTCTGCCCCCTCATCAACTGCCATACTAGACAGATCGTGTGTATCTGTTAATGGCTGAAGTGCCTGATTTTGTGATTCGGAGTTTTGCTGGTTTCTTAATTGCCTGAAAAATAATAACTTAAATGAGCTAAAGTAATAATTTTTGCTATAACAGTTTGGTGATAATAGCCATATTTACACCGCAAAAAAACTAAAAGGTATTTTAACTAGGTTTTTTTTTAAACAAGATTATTTTTCCGGTGACCTTAGTTTCCATGACCTCTTTCAAATGGATCCAAACACGCTGATACTACGTAGCACCGTCACTGAGATCCTATACCCACCTTCGTAGTCCACCATCAGGTAGGTGACATCATCAGTCACCAAGGTCTCCATGAGACCTTTCAAATGAGTCCTATCACGATGGTTCTACATAGTGCCGTCACTGAGATCGTATACCCACCTTTGTAGTCCAAACACGCTGGTTCTACGTAGCGCCGTTATTGGGTTCATAAACCCACCTTTGTAGTCCACCATCAGGTAGGTGACATTATTAGTCACCAAGGTCTCTATGAGACCTTTCGAATGAGGCTAAACACGCTGGTTCTACGTAGCGCCGTCACTGAGATCCTATACCCACATTCGTAGTCCACCATCAGGTAGGTGACATCATTAGTCACCAAGGTCACCATGAGACCTTTCGAATGAGTCCAAACACGCTGGTTCTACGTAGGGTCGGCACTGGGTTTGTATACCCACCTTCGTAGTCCACCATCAGGTAGGTGACATCATCAGTCACCAAGGTCTCCATCCTCCGTCATTCGAAATTCTCAAGATAGCTTAAAAGTATAAAAAATAAACACAATAGAAATAATGTACTCAATAGGGTAGGCACTTACCAATAGTTTTGGAGAGCTCGGCCACGATTCACTTTACTTTTATTCTTATATTTAGGTATAGTCAGGCTTACTCTATGATCGGTTGAAAAAACAAAACGAAACTACAAACTACTTTCAATATATTTACAAACTTAATTACTAATGTTGTTTTACGAAATTATTATATTTGTACTATTTACAACAAGATTTCATTCATAAAACATTCAAAACGTGGACTTTTAGATTTTATTTGGAAAAAATATCGCGCGTATAGTCCACCCGTCACAAGAGTCATCGGGACACCGAAGTAACGCGTCCCGAGTCCGCGTCACAGGCCTTAGCGGGGGTGCTTCAAGCGGGGTGCTGGTGAGGTTTCGGGTTTTTATTCATAATTTAAAAATATTCAAAGAAATAAGAAAAAATAATAATACAAATTGTGAAATACAAGTAAAACATTAGAAACAATTTTGAAAAGCAATTAGTATGCTAACTTTTTTCTAAATTTTAAATTTAAAGTGGAAAAATTTTTCAGTCACGAGCTGGACTCGTATATATCTACGTCGCCTTAAGACCTAAAGAAGTGGATTAATTCGTCAGTTGCGAGCAGGTCACGGTGGTGTAGTTGGTAACGCGTCTGGTGCGTTGAACCAGAAGACGCTGGTACGAGTCCAGCTCGTGACTGAAAAATATTTCCACTTTAAATTTAAAATTTTTGATACAAAATTCATGCCTAACTATTTAGCCGTTACAGAGAAAATTTACAATTTAGGTTGAAAAAGGACCTATTTAATAAGAATTTTTATCAAATTTTTGGGAAGTTTATAAAAATTTAAAACAATACAATGTATTTGTGATGACCTTAAATATACCATATATTTTTTATAAGGGAAACGCACAAACGGATTCATCTGCAATCTTCTTTAAACTTACCTTGTTTTTGGGATTTGAGCGAGGTAATCCCTTAAGACCATACCGTACGCTGTGACGAGACTCCAGAATTTAAAGTTTAAAGCTGCATACGATGGTTACTTGAATGACTATATGAGATGGACTAATTCTATAAACGAAAACGTCATGCGGGCATATTTTGTGGCTACAGAGGGGGGAATCAACCTTACTGCGTACCGTAGTCGGCTATTAACTGTGTTTCAGGATCTTGAACCAGCTGTTAACGTCTCGGCACAACGATTATCGGATCAGGTACGGGCTATTCAACGTTGTAACATGTTGGATAGTGTTGTACTTGAGCGGCTACGTTCTGAAATACGAAATAGCCTCGCCTGTCGAACTTCATCTCAGGTTGCAAGTTTAGAGGTACCAAACACACCGCATAATGATGAAGTTGTAGCTGTGGAGGCTATTGCCGTAAGTAACCAGTGCAATGATAAATTAAGGAGTGCTTTGGAAGATGCAATGCTGGAATATCGATCTATGAGTCCAGGCTGTAGACCTAGCCTACCGCGTTTGCCTATACATAAACGAAATATGGCCCTGGTGTGTGCTCTAGATTCGCTATTATCTGAATATTTGGATAATAGTGAATACCTTTGTGATACGCACTCGATTCTATACTGTGCAGCCGTTGCAGCATGTAGAGTAGCTAGAGTGAATTTTTTTGAAAAGAAACTTGCTTCTCCTCCTAAACCTGCTGTGCCAGCTTGGCAGTATAGAATTGAGCGTCGTATCGCTCGGGCTAGGGCACTCATCGGGAAGCTAATCTGTTTTAAATCGGGAAATACTCGACCGAGGGTCATGCGCTTTGTGAGACAGGCGTTCTCGGGCACTAACATCACGCCTCAAGAATTTATGAGTATGTCGTGTGTCACAGAGCGCATTGACTTTCTAAAACAGAAAGTTTATGCATGGGCCAACCGGATTCGACGTTATAAAAAACGCGTAGACCGATATACCCAGAATCGCATGTTCCAAAAGGATGAAAGGTGGGTTTATCGAAAATGGGAGAAACCCGATTCCGATGTGGATGATGGACCGCGACCAAATGCTGATGCCACAAATGCATTTTGGCGTGGTATTTGGTCGAGGTCCGTTAGTCATATTGAAGGCGAATGGATGAGAGAGGTTGAGCGGGCATGTGAATCTATTCAAACAATGAACCCAATTAACATAATAGAAGACGATGTAGCAAATGCAGTCCGTTCATTGCCCAACTGGAAATCAGCGGGACCGGACGGACTGCATAATTTTTGGCTAAAGTGGTTCCGTAGTTCACATGCTCGCTTAGCAACTCAATTCCAGTCGTCTGTAGAGTCGGGCTCTCTGCCCGATTTTATAACGACTGGAATAACCCACCTTCTCTATAAATCTGGCGATGCCTTGGATCCCAAAAATTATAGACCAATCACGTGTTTACCAACAGTCTATAAACTTCTAACATCCATTTTGAGAATCAAAATTACTTCACATTTAGATAAAAATTCAGTCTTGTCTTTGTCTCAAAATGGATGTAGAGGTGGGACCCGAGGCACCAAAGAGCTCCTTATTATTGATATGACCATTAACCAACAGGTACGCCGTAATCGTCGCAGTCTGGCGACATGTTGGATTGATTATAAAAAGGCTTTTGACTCTGTGCCTCATACCTGGCTTCTGAGGGTGCTGGAGCTGTACAAAGTGGATGCAACTCTTTGTACTTTCCTGCGGTCATGTATGAGGCAATGGAGAACAGACCTTTGCTATCCAGGATGTCGTCAGATTGTAACAAATGGCTTGCCTATTGAACGGGGCATATTCCAGGGCGACAGTCTCAGTCCTTTATGGTTTTGTCTGGCACTGAACCCTCTTAGTACTATACTAGAGAGTTCAGGGCTAGGCTTTCAGTTGCGGAGAGAAGGTCGAGTTATATCCCACCTGCTTTACATGGACGACCTTAAGCTATTTGCCACCACCAAATTGGAACTGATAGAACTATTGAAGTTAACAAAATCCTTCAGTAGTTCTATTAGAATGGAATTTGGCGTTGACAAATGTGCAGTCATGCATGTAAAGAAGGGTGGGATTGTGGAGTCTGAAGGTGTTGAGCTTTTGGATTCCATAATACTCAGATCTCTCTCCACTACTGAGACCTATAAGTATCTGGGTATATCACAGGCATTAGGAATTAATCAATCTGGTCTGAAACAAACATTGAAGGAGCGATTCTTTGGCCGTCTGAAAAAAGTACTGAAAAGTCTTTTATCAGGCGGTAATAAAGTGCGTGCCTTCAATGGGTGGGTCATACCGGTCCTAATGTATTCCTTCGGTATACTTAGATGGACTCAGACTGAATTAGATGCCCTGGATAGGAGAGTGCGGTCCCTGTTGACCACATTTCGAATGCATCATCCTCGTTCATCAGTAATGAGGTTGTATATTCCTCGGAAGTGTGGAGGTCGAGGCTTTTTAAATGTCAAGACCCTCCATAACCGTGAGATATGCAACCTCAGAGAATATTTTCTCAATGCTGACACGAGGTTGCATCGCGATGTGGTTGCAGTGGATAATGGACATACCCCGCTCTCGTTGGCTAAAGAGAATTGGCATAAACCTATAGTACTTGGTGTTACTGATCGCAAGGAGGTATGGAAGAGTAAGGAGCTGCATGGTCGTTTTTATCAGGCCTTACACAGGCCTGATATAGACTTCAATGCATCAGTATCTTGGCTACGATTTGGTGATCTCTTTGGAGAGACTGAAGGGTTTGTTTTTGCAATTACTGACGAAATTTTAATGACAAAGAACTACAGGAAGTATATCCTGAAGGATGGTACGGTAGACATCTGTCGGGCATGTCATCGTCCCGGAGAATCCCTTAGGCATATTATTTCTGGTTGTTCGAGTCTTGCAAACGGTGAGTATTTGCATCGACACAACCAAGTAGCTAAGATCATTCACCAGCAACTTGCTCTTAAGTACAATCTTGTTGATTTAGAGGTACCATACTATAGATATATGCCCGACCCAGTTCTCGAAAATGGTCATGTCACATTATACTGGGATCGATCTATTATCACGGACAGGACTATTGTCGCCAATAAGCCTGACATAGTGGTAATAGATCGATTAGAACGCCGTGCAATGATTGTTGACATCACCATACCTCACGACGAGAACCTCATGAAAGCCGAGGTAGACAAACAAAAGAAATATTTAGACTTGGCTCATGAGGTTGTCGACGTGTGGGGTGTGGATTCAGCGATCATTGTACCGATAGTCATATCTGTCCATGGACTTATAGCCAAGAGCCTTGACCAACACCTACAAAGGCTCGCGTTAAACAGCTGGATCAAGGGCCTGATACAGAAAGCAGTTCTTCTCGACACGGCACGTATTGTGAGGAAATTCCTTTCTCTGGAGCCCTAACCACCGGTAGCTTGGTCCCTGTACCCGATACCGGTGGGTCACTATTTTTTATATTTTTAAATGTATTTTTTATTTTATAGATATATTTAAAAATGTAATTGATATGTTATATAAATAAATAAAGAGAATAATAATAACAATATAATATATTATACGGTCAACGTTTCGGCACAACGGCTATCGGATCAAGTGCGAGCCATTCAACGCTGTCACATGTTAGATGACGCCGCACTTGAGAGGCTTCGTTCAGAAATACAATGTAGCCACATCATCCCTTCTTCATCTCAACCTAGTGTAGTTAGTCAAATGAATAATGACGAAGAACCTGTCAATTCCATTGATGAAGAACTGGATAATGTTGCTACAAGAGTAAGTACCCAGTTCAGTGATGAATTAAGGAGTACTTTGGAACGAACGATTACTGAGTATAGGTTTTCTGATCCTGAGAATCGTCCACGTCTAACGCGTTTGCCTACGCATAAAAAGAACATAGTGCTAGTGTGTACCCTGGACTCGGTTTTATCAAGTTATTTTGACACTTGTTTAGATTTAAGTGATGCACACTCAATTCTGTATTGCGCGGCTGTTGCAGTAAGTCGGGTAGCTGGTGTTAAATTTAAACAATTTGAACCAGCTATTCGACCAAAATCTGTTCCAGCCTGGCAATGCAGAATTGAGCGTCGTATCGCCGAGACTAGGGTGCTCATTGGCAAGCTGTGCTGCTTCAGGGCGGGTAATACACGCCCAAAAGTAATGCGTTTCGTGATTCGGGCATTTGCGGGGACTGATATTAGTCCTTGCGAATACTCTTTACGGGTCACGGAACGTATTGACCATCTGAAGCAGAAAATTTATGCGTGGGCAAATCGTATACGACGATACAAGAAGAGAGTGGATCGCTATAATCAAAATCGTTCGTTCCAAAAAGATGAGAGGTGGGTGTATAGAAGATGGGAGCAGCCTGATTTTCGTGTGACTGACATGTGCCTGCCCGATACTGAAGCCACAAACACATTTTGGCGAAGTATTTGGTCGGCGCCTGTTAGTCATACAGAGGATGAGTGGATGCGGGATGTCGGATTGTCATGTGAGTCTATACATACAATGGAACCAATAATCATAACATCTGATGACGTTGCCAGTGCAGTTCGTTCGTTACCCAATTGGAAGTCACCTGGGCCGGACGGACTGCACAATTTTTGGCTTAAATGGTTCCATAGCTCACATGACTGTTTGGCATCTTGCTTTCAAACATCACTTGAATCTGGGTTGCTGCCATCTTTTATGACCTCAGGTATCACTCACCTCCTTTATAAATCAGGTAGTACTACGGACCCTAAAAATTATAGACCAATAACTTGTTTACCTACGGTCTATAAGCTTCTCACATCCATTTTGAGAGTCAAATTAACAACTCACATTGAAAATAATTCTATAATGTCCAACTCTCAAAATGGATGTAGAAGCGGGTCACGTGGTACTAAGGAACTCCTTATTCTTGACATGGCCATTAATCAGCAGGTCCGCCGTAACCAGAGAAATCTGGCAACATGCTGGATTGATTACAAGAAAGCCTATGACTCAGTGCCTCATACGTGGTTGTTGAGGGTGCTAGAGTTGTATAAAGTTGATACAACTCTATGCACCTTCTTAAAGGCATGTATGGGGCAATGGAGAACGGCTCTTGTTTATCCAGGGTGTCGTCAGGTTCTTGGGAATGGTGAACCTGTGAAGATTGAGAGGGGTATTTTCCAGGGTGATAGTTTGAGTCCCTTATGGTTTTGTCTAGCGCTGAATCCTCTCAGTACTTTACTGGAGAATTCAGGGCTGGGGTATCAGTTTCAGAGAGGAGGTCAAGTTGTGTCGCACCTTCTTTACATGGATGACTTGAAATTATTTGCCTCCACCGAATCCCACTTGACTGAGTTACTAAAGGTCACTGAAAATTTTAGTAACTCTATCAAAATGGAGTTTGGTGTAGATAAATGTGCTGTTATGCATGTTAAGAAGGGGCGGATTGTGAAATCTGAAGGAGTACAACTTTCAGATTTTACAAAACTTAGATCCCTTTCCGCAACTGAAACCTATAAATATCTGGGTATGTCGCAGGCATTGGGTATTATTGAGACTGACATGAAACGAACGTTGGGAGAGCGTTTCCTGGGCCGCCTAAAAAAGGTACTTAAAAGTCTTTTATCAGGCGGAAACAGGGTGCGCGCTATCAACGGGTGGGCTATGCCAGTCTTAGTATACTCCTTCGGCATACTTAGATGGACTCAAACCGAATTAGATTCCCTGGATAGGAAAGTTCGCTCACTATTGACAGCATATCGAATGCATCACCCGCGTTCCTCCGTAATGAGGTTGTATATCCCACGGAAATGTGGAGGTCGCGGCTTTTTAAATGCCAAAACTTTGCATAACTGTGAGATATGCAACCTTAGAGAATATTTTCTTCGTACTGACGTGGGGATGCATAGGGATATGGTGGCAATAGATAATGGACCCACTCGCTCTTGCCAAAGAGAACTGGCGCAAACCACTAATACTAAGTACTGACGATCGCAAGGAGATATGGCAGAGTAAAGAACTACATGTGTCACGTTGTACTGGGACCGATCTATTATCACTGACAGGACTATTGTAGCCAATAAGCCTGATATAGTGGTAATAGATCGGTCAGAACGCCTCGCATTAATCGTTGATATAACCATACCACATGACGAGAATCTCGTAAAAGCCGAAAAAGATAAGCAAATAAAATATTTGTACCTTGCTCAAGAGATTGTCGACATGTGGGATGTGGATTCAGCGATTATTGTTCCGATAGTTGTATCGGCACATGGTCTGATCGCCAAGAGCCTCGACCAACATCTTAAGAGGCTCGCGTTAGGCAGTTGGGTCAAGGGCTTGATGCAAAAGGCGGTTCTTCTGGGTACGGCACGTATTGTGCGGAAATACCTGTCTCTGCAGCCCTGACCACCGGTAGCTTGGTCCCTGTACCCGATACCGGTGGGATACTATTTTTTATATTTTTAAATAGATTTGTTTTATATAATGTATTTAAAAATGTAATTTATATGTGTATTTATTTAATAAAGGAAATAATAATAACTTAAAAAACATTAAACTAACATCACGCTTCAAGAAATTATGAGTATGTCATGTGTCACAGAGCGCATTGACTTTCTAAAACAGAAAGTTTATGCATGGGCCAACCGGATTCGACGTTATAAAA
This sequence comes from Thumatha senex, assembly GCA_948477245.1. Classification (NCBI taxonomy): domain Eukaryota; kingdom Metazoa; phylum Arthropoda; class Insecta; order Lepidoptera; family Erebidae; genus Thumatha; species Thumatha senex. The sequence continues at coordinate 16,625,263 of OX419735.1, forward strand.
AACGCGTAGACCGATATACACAGAATCGCATGTTCCAAAAGGATGAAAGGTGGGTTTATCGAAAATGGGAGAAACCCGAATCCGATGTGGATGATGGACCGCGACCACAGTTATATCCCACCTGCCACAAATGCATTTTGGCGTGGTATTTGGTCGAGGTCCGTTAGTCATATTGAAGGCGAATGGATGAGAGAGGTTGAGCGGGCATGTGAATCTATTCAAACAATGAACCCAATTAACATAATAGAAGACGATGTAGCAAATGCAGTCCGTTCATTGCCCAACTGGAAATCAGCGGGACCGGACGGACTGCATAATTTTTGGCTAAAGTGGTTCCGTAGTTCACATGCTCGCTTAGCAACTCAATTCCAGTCGTCTGTAGAGTCGGGCTCTCTGCCCGATTTTATAACGACTGGAATAACCCACCTTCTCTATAAATCTGGCGATGCCTTGGATCCCAAAAATTATAGACCAATCACGTGTTTACCAACAGTCTATAAACTTCTAACATCCATTTTGAGAATCAAAATTACTTCACATTTAGATAAAAATTCAGTCTTGTCTTTGTCTCAAAATGGATGTAGAGGTGGGACCCGAGGCACCAAAGAGCTCCTTATTATTGATATGACCTTTAACCAACAGGTACGCCGTAATCGTCGCAGTCTGGCGACATGTTGGATTGATTATAAAAAGGCTTTTGACTCTGTGCCCCATACCTGGCTTCTGAGGGTGCTGGAGCTGTACAAAGTGGATGCAACTCTTTGTACTTTCCTGCGGTTATGTATGAGGCAATGGAGAACAGACCTTTGCTATCCAGGATGTCGTCAGATTGTAACAAATGGCTTGCCTATTGAACGGGGCATATTCCAGGGCGACAGTCTCAGTCGTTTATGGTTTTGTCTGGCACTGAACCCTCTTAGTACTATACTAGAGAGTTCAGGGCTAGGCTTTTAGTTGCGGAGAGAAGGTCGAGTTATATCCCACCTGCTTTACATGGACGACCTTAAGCTATTTGCCACCACCAAATTGGAACTGATAGAACTATTGAAGTTAACAAAATCCTTCACTAGTTCTATTAGAATGGAATTTGACGTTGACAAATGTGCAGTCATGCATGTAAAGAAGGGTGGGATTGTGGAGTCTGAAGGTGTTGAGCTCTCGGATTCCATAATACTCAGATCTCTCTCCACTACTGAGACCTATAAGTATCTGGGTATATCACAGGCATTAGGAATTAACCAATCTGGTCTGAAACAAACATTGAAGGAGCGATTCTTTGGCCGTCTGAAAAAAGTACTGAAAAGTCTTTTATCAGGCGGTAATAAAGTGCGTGCCTTCAATGGGTGGGTCATACCGGTCCTAATGTATTCCTTCGGTATACTTAGATGGACTCAGACTGAATTAGATGCCCTGGATAGGAGAGTGCGGTCCCTGTTGACCACATTTCGAATGCATCATCCTCGTTCATCAGTAATGAGGTTGTATATCCCTCGGAAGTGTGGAGGTCGAGGCTTTTTAAATGTCAAGACCCTCCATAACCGTGAGATATGCAACCTCAGAGAATATTTTCTCAATGCTGACACGAGGTTGCATCGCGATGTGGTTGCAGTGGATAATGGATATACCCCGCTCTCGTTGGCTAAAGAGAATTGGCATAAACCTATAGTACTTGGTGTTCCTGATCGCAAGGAGGTATGGAAGAGTAAGGAGCTGCATGGTCGTTTTTATCAGGCCTTACACAGGCCTGATATAGACTTCAATGCATCAGTATCTTGGCTACGATTTGGTGATCTCTTTGGAGAGACTGAAGGGTTTGTTTTTGCAATTACTGACGAAGTTGTAATGACAAAGAACTATAGGAAGTATATCCTGAAGGATGGTACGGTAGACATCTGTCGGGCATGTCATCGTCCCGGAGAATCCCTTAGGCATATTATTTCTGGTTGTTCGAGTCTTGCAAACGGTGAGTATTTGCATCGACACAACCAAGTAGCCAAGATCATTCACCAGCAACTTGCTCTTAAGTACAATCTTGTTGATTTAGAGGTACCATACTATAGATATGTGCCCGACCCAGTTCTCGAAAATGGTCATGTCACATTATACTGGGATCGATCTATTATCACGGACAGGACTATTGTCGCCAATAAGCCTGACATAGTGGTAATAGATCGATTAGAACGCCGTGCAATTATTGTTGACATCACCATACCTCACGACGAGAACCTCATGAAAGCCGAGGTAGACAAACAAAAGAAATATTTAGACTTGGCTCATGAGGTTGTCGACGTGTGGGGTGTGGATTCAGCGATCATTGTACCGATAGTCATATCTGTCCATGGACTTATAGCCAAGAGCCTTGACCAACACCTACAAAGGGTCGCGTTAAACAGCTGGATCAAGGGCCTGATACAGAAAGCAGTTCTTCTCGACACGGCACGTATTGTGAGGAAATTCCTTTCTCTGGAGCCCTAACCACCGGTAGCTTGGTCCCTGTACCCGATACCGGTGGGTCACTATTTTTTATATTTTTAAATGTATTTTTTTATTTTATAGATATATTTAAAAATGTAATTGATATGTTGTATAAATAAATAAAGAGAATAATAATAATAATAAATCTTTATTCATTTAGGTCACAAAGTAACACTTATGAACGTCAAGAATATTGCTTCTACATTTACATTTACTACCAGATTCGCAAAGCAATAGGTAGAGCCTGAGGAAGAACCTGGCAATAAAACTCATGGCCACTCTTTTCTAAACGCCAGTAATTACATTAGTTTGATTAACATGATATTTGACCAATTATATAGTAATGAATTTATACAAACAAAAAAAACAAAATCAATGTTGTGTTTAAATCATATCAAAATTAGAGCGATTATAGTTGCCGGTTCTAAGGGCAGCCTACCCTTGAAGAAGAAGAATCTGGCAAGAAAGTCAACGGATGCCATTTTAAAATGTAGGAATGGCTTACAACATTAAAATTACACTTACATTGTTCCTTTGGATTTATGTGAGAACAGTCGACTAAACTTAAGTTTACCTTAAATATAAATATGATTATTTTTAATAATTGCTATAACAGCTATGAGCTGACCAGTCCCGACAGACGGCACCCGTTCACGGGTATGACGCATTATATCAGCCATCGCCCTACTCAACCGTATTATAGGGAATAAGGCGACCCGATACATACGCCACCACTGCCAGGACACTTAGGCGAGCATGACATACTCAAAAACTGCACAGCAACTATCATGTCAATTTCAAAGAAATAAATAAGTCTACATGGTGCTCACACAATAACAAACTCAAATTACATTGTATACCGGGACTAAACGCAGCCAATTTAGAAACCTTTAGTTGTCAGATGTTACAAATTATTAATAATGTAGAGATGTAAAAATACAACATATATATGCAGATTCAAGGCATATCACAAGATTCATTCGAATACTAAATAGCTCAAGCGAAGAGCAAGCAACTCATTTCCATTTATTTTTATCGTTCAAATAATCATTAGTTGTGTAATAGGCCCTTTTCAAGAGGTGCCTCTTAATTTCCGCCTTAAATTTATGTAACGGCAGGTTCATAATGTTTAAAGGAATTTTATTATATAGTCGTACGCCAATTCCTGCAAAAGAGTCGTGAACCTTTTGTAAACGATGATGCGTTCCAATTAATTTATGCTTATTTCTAGTATTTATCGAATGTATGTCACTGTGTCTGTTGTATAAATGTATGTTCTGTTTAACTAACATAATATTTGCAAATATATACTGTGATGCAACCGTTAAAATGCCAATTTCTTTAAATTTTTCTCTAAGAGACACTCTAGCACTCAATTTATATATTGCACGTATGGCTCTCTTCTGGAGTACAAAAATTACTTGTAGATCAGCTGCTCTGCCCCACAGCAAAATGCCGTAAGACATGACACTATGAAAATAACTAAAGTATACCAGCCTGGGCTTTGGGCATTCCACTGCAGTTTGCTATCTAAAGTGATCCCCAAAAATACAGTTGATTCTACAAGATTAAGGGTATCACTGTTCAATGTTATATTTGTACCGCAATTCCTGACATTAGGCATGCTGAATCTGATACATTTTGTCTTCTTAGCGTTTAGTAGCAAATTATTGGTCGTAAACCAATCTACAACTTGGGCAAGTGAACTATTTACGCCGTTAAAATTACTAAGCGTGCGATCAACTTTAAAAATAAGTGACGTATCATCAGCAAATAGAACAATGTCGCACAAGTTCTGTATATAGAATGGCAGATCGTTAATATAAATTAAAAATAGAAACGGACCCAGAATTGATCCCTGCGGTACGCCCATAGCAACAGATGCTCCAGGGGAGCGAATTCCATTGACATCAACATGTTGTATTCGATCATTTAGGTAGGAGGCAACAAGGTTCAGTGCAGAGTCTTTGATACCATAATAAAAGAGTTTTCCCAATAGTGTTTTATGGTCAACGCAATCAAATGCTTTGGAGAGATCGCAGAATACACCAATAGCATCTTGTCTATTCTCCCAGGCGTCATATATATGATTCAGAAGTGTCACACCTGCATTTATGGTAGAACGACCCCTTGTGAACCCATACTGCTCCTTATGTAATAGCATATTTAAATTCAAATGAGCTTGTAATTGTTGCAGTATAATTTTTTCAAAAATTTTGCTAATGGCTGGTAATATTGAAATTGGTCTGAAATTACCAGGGTCGGTTTTAGATCCAGATTTAAATAGAGGTATTACTTTACTGTGTTTCATTAAATCTGGAAACACTCCTTTATCAACACATTTATTAAATATTTCAGCTAGATGTGGTGATATATTAACAATGATAGACTCAATCAATTTTACAGAAATACCCCACAAGTCAGCTGTCTTTTTTGAGTTAAGTGACTTGAATACTTTAATGATATCATTTGGGTTTACATATTTGAAGCCAAATAAGACACTACACTGATCCACGCTGCCCCCAAGCATGCGTTGAGCTTTTATTGGACAAGAATTTAAGGAGCTAGTTGTTTTCGCGGGTATGTCTATAAAATAGTTGTTAAAAGTTTGTGCTATATCTAATTTATTGTTACACACTTCGTTATTTATAATTAACTCAATGTTATTATCACGGGGTAGTAATCGACCGGTTTCAGTATTGATTACATTCCAAGTCATTTTTGCCTTGTTTTTTGACTCTTTAATTTTATTACTTATATGTAACGACTTGGCAGCAGCACAGGCCTTTTTAAAGGTCTTAGAATAAATTTTAACATATTGAATAAAGGCAGGATCAAAATTAAATTGCTTCATACCATATAGTTCGTACAAAATTGCAAGTTTTTGTTTTTATAAAATGTTTTTGATTTAAATATGTTGTTGTACTCAGCTTTAATTGTATTAAATAAGGAGTCGTATAAGCTGTTTGGATCTTCCTGATTAAAGTCAATATGAGTGACTTTTGCTGAAACATTTACATTAAATTGTTTAAGTCGATGTGCACTCATTGGTATACATACAATTTTATTCTTTTTAGAAGTGACATCAATAGGAAATGCTGCTTTCTGACCAAGATGATTTGATGGAAAGTGACTTAGTATCTCCCTTGTTGTTGATACACAGTTGCAGAATATATTATCTATACATTTTCTAGAATGTGAGGTGATTCTAGTTGGCTCACAAAATAAATTTTGTAAGCCAAAAGACTTAAACAAATTTTTAAATCTAATACATTTCGAAGACTGCACAAGTAAATCAACATTAAAATCCCCACATACCACAACATGTTTTCTACTAGTGAACAAACGCTTCAATACATTTTCCATTACAGTTTCTAATAAATTATAATCCCTATCTGGAGGACTGTAGACACAGAGGACAATGAGTTGCTCAAGCTCAACACAGGACAATTCTGCAGTACGCTCAATAGAAAGGGCCACAATATCTTTACGTTCTTTACATTTTAAATTATTAGATACAAATATAAGAGAGCCACCACGAATAACTTTCTTTCTAGAGAACGCACTGCTAAGTGAATAGAATTCATTGTTGAACAATAGTTCATGACTTTTTAACCAATGTTCTGTAATACAAAAAATGTGAACATTGTGTTCCTTTATATAAAGTTCTATTTGTAGTAGTTTTTCAGATATGCCTTCAATATTTTGGTGAACTAAGTTTAGACTACTAGAAGTATTGTTGATATACTCAGAATTATTACAACAAATATTATTTACAGTGTCTTTAAAAAAAATTGACTCAATGGGCTCAAAAGACCTATAACCATGGCCAGATTTTTTACTTGTTGTCTTACAAACTAGTTTTTTGAGATAATTTCCCAAGTTAGTAAGTCTTCCCAAGGTAGTAAGTTTCACCGATACCGCTGTACCGCTCACTGCGTACAATTTTGTATGCAGTGAGCGGTACAGCGGTATTGGTCAAACTATAGCTAAGATAATATGTTACACGGTACCGATCACGGCAGAAAAATTGTAACTATTTGATACGACACTCATTAGTTTTTGCACCTAGGCACTCACAGTTACGCCAAGGGGCCAAGTCTACTAATTCAATCGCGTCAGAAGAGAATAGAAATCGCCGCTCAATAGAGACGCCGGAAAAAATTACAGTTTTCGTAGTCAAATATTATAATTGCGCTCTATCAGAATTGCAGCCGGCCGATATAATGTTATTAACACTTGTTAGCAACTCCTAATTTGCATTTTGGTAGTCTATATTAATAGCTAAAACAGCTATTTTGTCTCTATTCTGCAGCTTGAAAAGTTACATTGCAATGAATATAATAGTTTTAGTAGACTACCTAGTTTTGGACTAATCGCAATAGAACCGCTATAGAATAGAACTAGAACGGCGTTCTAATGGAAAATCGTAGACTCGGCCCCCAGGTATGGTGCAATTTTTATAATATTTACTAAACCTACCTTTGCGCAGAAATTGCATAGCCGGAGATAAAACGTTCTTCGAATCGAACAACGAACCTGGATTTGATTGATTCCTTCACCTTATAAATAAAGGTGAATCAGGTCCAGGTTTACTAGAGCCCTCTGATATTTAATCATAATATGCAGATGATTACCAAATAATGCCAAATCTTTGATATAAATGTCATTAATTGCTGCTGCTTAAGATATTACTTCATTTATAGTATCAACCCAATCCAGAAAACTATTCGAGAGTTCGACAATCGATTACACGGTAGCTGACATGCTACTGCGTTGCCGAAGCACGTCGCTCACGACGACATGACCATTAATGAGCTCCCAAGTCCTATCAGACAAGTCCCCACGGTAGCGATGCAATGCTGATTTGATCGTGTTTTTTTTTAATATTGTTGGACACTTTGCACACAACGCCATCCAGCCCAAACTAAGCTTCAAGCTTCTTCCGTGGGATCTAGACAACAGATAAATATATATTTCTGAATACTTAACTATAATACATAGGAAACACCCAAACTCCAAAACAAACATTTTTGGATCACACAAATATTTTTCCCGACCCGAGAATCGAACCCACACACTCGCAAATTCTTGCCTTTTTAATATTAGTACTGTTGTGTGGTACGTTTGTAAAGTGAGAATTCTTTATTAAACAATTTAAATAACCCTTATTAGTTTCGACATTTTACTTTAGGTCTGACTGTACCAGAAAGTTCTAATTTGGCATGGAAATGCCTATTAGTTCGTCTTTATTTCTCAAAATATTCTAACATTGCGCATGGCGTGACATGCTTTTTACCGATTTTTACTTAGTACTTTTTATTTCTAATTGTATTTTTTTAATTTAGCCATTATGCTAATGTCTGCAAAATTGAAATCCATTGCTACGTTCTAACAATCCAAGTTTTAACATTAATTACGTGTTTAATAATTTAAGTTATATTCGTTGGCCTTCCTTTTAAGACAAATCTGTTTACAACTATATTGGCAGATCAGAGAAACACCGTGTAGCTATAAAACCATCCACACATCGCCATACGTGTGAGGGGTTTTTACAATATGTATAAAGATTTATAAAAGGCAATAAACACATACCTACTCATAGAATGTCCCCTAATATTAAAAATATTGTGACAAAAACCTATAACAATAAGGATGATTAATGACTGCTGTATCTCATCTAACATCAGCATGACATATGAAATTTCATGAATATTTATCATTCGAGAAGGTTATTTCATTAAAACTCGATGCTTATTTTTAAAATTTGAGAATGATATTTTTATTTATTAAATGTTGCATTGCCACTCCATTCCTTGAAAAAGTTGTCCACTACAGCCATTACTTTGATAAATTTAATCTAAATTTATTTTACTATGTTTTTATTAACAAGCTTTGTTTTATGTATGTTCAAATGAAATTTTGCCAATGATTTTAATTTAGCTTCCCGATATGCTAGATACTTAGAATTTCAACCATAGATCAGTATAGATGGCGCATGAAAATGTATGGATTAAGAGTGCCTGAGAGCGTGCCCGTCGCCATTCCTGCCAGCAAAGGCTGCAATTATTCTACTCCAACACGAGTGCTACAAGGAAGATCAATGTAAGGGCGTGCCCCCGCAGCTACGCGCACCAGTTCGTCCCCGCTGGTGCGAATGGTGTGTGCCAGAGCGGCGTAGGGGATCGTCACCCTAAACGCGCGGCCTGACACGGCGGGAAGTGGAGGACGGAGTGTAGGGTAGCTGCGTGGTATGTAAGAAGAGGATTGGAAGATAAGATGAATGAGTTGATGGATGTCATGAATGAGACGATGTAGTGTGTTTCACAGATACCAAGCGCAAGGGCAGTGTGATCTTGGAGCTCCCGGGTGGGGTGCTTGAGCTATGGTCTAGAGTATCCAAGAAGGAGCATGGTAGTCGCGGGGTTGGAATTTTGTTGTCCTTGCTATTTGTCTCCGGTATGTATGAATACAAACTGGTAGGTCTTAGAATCCTATGGATCCGTTTAAAGCTCGGAATGACGAAGATTTTCTTGGTAGCTGCTTACGCGCCATTATCTTTGTCGAACACGAGTGAGATAGAGGACTTCTGAGAGAGTATGAGAGTAATGTGGTATGAGAGTAATGTGGTAGAAGGTAATGAAAGACTTATACTGTGTGGAGACTTTAATGGATGGGTGGATACCGCTTGCGATGGATTTGAGACGGTACCCGGAAAGTATAGGGACAAAAGGGTGAACGACGCCGGCAAGCATATACTGGCATTTTGCGATTTTGTTTGTGGCGAACACAACGTTCAACCACAAACAAATTTATATATATACGAGGAAATAAAAGTCAAAGAGAAGCATGATAGATCTATTCCTAATGGATAGTCGGCTTCGTAAACAGGTGATGGACACAAGGGCTTATCGAGGCGCTGAGCTGGGATCAGACACTACCTAGTCATAACTAGATTAGGGGTTTGTTCGCTGGTTGGCGTTATCGTACCGAGTGTCGTGAACTTAAGCCGACCTATAAAGCCGACTGCTGGAAGGAGAAGTTTCTGGCTGTTAGCGAGAAGGTTTTCAGTGATTTTGTAGATCTGGAGAAAACATTTGATAACGTTGTGAGAGAAACTCTGTGGGACTTGCTGCCCGGATATAGTGTGGACAGCTCACTACTGCGGGCAATACAATCACTTTATTGGGACAGTCAGGCTTGCGTGCAAGTACGGGGGGATGTGTCACCTTATTTCGACGTCTGCACAGGCATCAAACATGGTTGAGTCACGTCCGCCTGGCTGTTCATAGTGTAAAACTAAGGTTCTAAGTAGTATTTGCAAGAGATGACGTAAGAACTACTGACTGCCCACGTAAGCAGATTTCTCACAAACGGAAATGTCAAAAGTACTCGGATACCCAGACGAACATGTATGAAGCGATTAATGAATCTACAGGAGGCGACAGAAGTATGTATGAAGCCTGACAATCTGTCCTCTCTGACAACCCCGTCAGGGATACAGCGGTAAGTTAAGTAATGAAATTTTAAAACTAGAAAACATGAAAAAACATTATTGCTAGCTTGTTAAAGTAATCGATGATTATGACTAACTTAAAAGTTCGGACTAAACCAGAATATTATCAAATTGATTCACAACAAATGAAGAAACTCAATAGATGAGTGGTGGAAAATCGATAGTGTGTGACGAAATTCAGGTATCATAAAAGGTAGAAGAGCGTTTTCCCATAAGTGATACTTATTACTTATACGCGTTTTTATTCACGCGCGTTTTCGTGCTTCGGGAGGCACGCTAAGCCGTTGGTTCCGGTTGCCAGTTACATGACAGTCATTAAGCCAAGTTGAAGGCCTGGTGGGTGGCTTGAAAATTTTCAACAGCAGGTTACTGCAACCTGCGCCTGTACATTTCAACAAGGCAATGGCTCGCTATTTATATTTACAACAAGCTTCCCTGTGACCTGAGAAATTTACCTTTAAATAAATTTAAAAAGTTTATTAAAAACAAGCTTTTTGAAAAAGGTTTTTACTCCGTTACAGACTATTTGCAGGACAGGGACGCCTGGAAATGATCTGCTGGCAAAGTGAAATAATATTAAATTGTAAATAGGCCATAAAAAAAAAAGCCTTCCTAAGTTTCTTGCCGGTTCTTCTCAGGTGGGCCGCGTTCCGAACCGGTGGTCGCTTTAAATATTTTAAATAGTGTATGACATTTTGTAAGCGCCGTTAAAATGGTCTATGCAAAATAAAGATATTTTTTTTTTTTTTTTCTATCTGTTACGTAAAATGTGGGTAATTGCCTCTGCCTACCCCTTCGGAGATAAAGGCGTGTCTGTATGTATGTATGAAGATTAAATGTAAGAACGATTCATGAAGTTAGTTTACATTACGAGACAATAAATGTTAATTATATTATAATGTATCGAACGTTCATCTTATAAAATAGATATTGTGTGCAGGCTCTCTCAAAGGAATGGTTTATACTAACACAACAAACTTATCGAAATTTGTAGAAGCCCATATCTCACTGGAGAAAATTCACGATGTTCAGACCACACTCAACCACAGCCGTGCTCCCAATAACGAGCATCTCGTCTCCGTCCCAACAACAATTTAATCAGCTTTGTTCTTTATATATAAACTTCCCGGTATTTTTCCGACCCAGCATAGCTATTAAGCTTTGTACTTTTGTTCGTCGTCAATACAAATGTATAATTCTGCCCTTATTACTACAGTGTTTTTACAACTCTGTAAAGCTAGGTCTACACAAATAATAATGTTGAAAAACGTCTGTTAAATAATTAAAACCAAATTAGCTTTGTGTGCTTCATTTTACTAAGCACAATTAATATTTTTTTGTTACAGATTCAAATTGTAGAATAATTGTGTTTTAATGGAACAGAAATTCTACGTGTTTATACTACTAAGTTGGTGGACAAGGCTGCAGTCTATCTGATCGTAGGTGGTTACCATAACATATAGATGATTACAATACCAGAGGAAATACATACGCACTCCATTGTCCTATTAAAACAACTATCATGTTACTGACAACCCGAACCAACAGCTTAACGTGCCTTCCCAAAGTACGCAAGCACTCGTAAATGAAAGGTAAGATTTTCTTCTACAGGCGTTTCAATTTTTAAGTTTATTGTTGGAGCTAACTTTCGTTACAGCAAATGCGTGTCCAGGAGAACTTGAGATAAATTGATGCTTCACATAACAAATCAGCCTTGTCTAGATGCAGATGGTATATTATGCCAGTCAGGGCGTTGCAGACATTTGTCCCAGGGCATATTCCTATTTGTCTCTACGGTCATAAGGGTATAGTTGAAAGAACAACGTATTGTGGTGGGTCAACCACTAGTTCTACTGTAGCGGTGTCTATGGGACTTTGCACACATTTAGTAAAGACTAGTTGTGCTTCAGAATTTTTCTGTGACATGCTTCGGAACTCCGTTGTACTTCGTCGCAATATTATAATTGTAAAACAATGTATGGTAGTCAGTTACTGCTCCCCACAGTCTCATTACACTGTGCTAATACTCACTTCTATCCGTATTCTGAATTTTCGAGAAAGCATTCTTTCTCGATAAATGAACTATCAAACACTTAAAGGCATTTTTAATTTTACCCGGTAAAGCTGTGGCGGTAGCCAAAGACTGCCGGAAACATTGGGACATCGGACTGAGGAGTTACCCGGGACGTCCGGCGCTAGAGAGATAGGTAGAAACACTTCGTGTAAGTCGGTTCAAGTCCGACATAAAATTCTTGGGAATTTTCACAGATAAAAAAAAGCCCAGTAGTTATTGAAATTAACGAGTGCAACCAAACAAATAAATTTCTTAATTTATTATATTACATGTCAACGATGATACAAACTAACTCGTTACTCGATATTACCTACCAAATGGATTCATACATTCAACAAAATAATCAACCCGAACTTTGGCACACGGACTCTGGAAAGGCACGTAGCTCCCGAACGGGTTCGTTATCTCATTCGAACGCGTTGCACCACCACCCTCGAACTCTCACCCTGCATACCATGAGCATAGATCTCAGACACAGTAATATGAATATATAGACGTGGCTATCTTGAACGAAAAAATCTCTTATACTTATCAACATTATTTGAAAAGATATTGATTAATTAATCACAATAATGTTGTCGTATACAATACAATAACAATAATAATATGTCGTAGATAAGGTAGATAGGCAAAGCTGTAGGAGGCTTCATAGAATTTGGTTTTACAGAAATTGTTTCACTTAATATTTAGTTGACTTAATATAGTAAGTTAATAAAGTAAGCTTATATTAGCATAATTTGAGATAGACGGTCCTGTGTATAAAAAAAATGTCCCACTATATTTATAGAGTTTGTAAACAAACAAACAAACTCTTGAGGTTTATAATTATTTTGTTTGTTTTATTGAATGCGCTAATTATATAAAGAAACTACTTGTTTGAATAGAAAATAATATTTTTTGTATTGGATAGTTTATTTGTTAAATAAGTCTGTAGGCTACATATCATCACGCTTGTAACCAGGAGACTGGAGCTGTATTGATAAATGTCAACACTTCGGGCAGATTTTCATATTACATAAATCTAAAATATATAAAGCTGAAGAATTTGTTTGTAAGGTTGAACGCGCTAATCTCAGGAACTGCTGAACGGATTTAATAAAATATTTTTGTGTTGGATAGCCCATTTATCGAGGCTATTTATATCATCTACCCTGGTTTACGGAGCAGTAGTCATAAATGATCACAAATCGGGCAATTTTTTATGCATTATTGTAGAAAATATATGCAACAGGATTAAATATGTGCGAAGGGAGTCTAATATGTCACGGGCGAAGCCGGGGTGGTCACCTAGTAATATTCCAAAATGCATATACGACGGGATTAAATAGGTGCTACAGGTGTTCCAAGTATGTTACAGGCAAAGCCGAAGCTCAGTTAGTAATTCAATAAAGATAGCAAAAACAGTAAATAAAAGATGGCCGACATTTCGGAACATTTGACATTAGAGATGATTCTAAAACTTGTCCTGGTTTACAAAATAAACGATATTTTGATTGTATTATTATTTGAGTATTTCTTTTGAACGTATTGACATGACATATTGTCACGCCTTTATCCCCGAAGGGGTAGGCAGAGGCATACTATACGCCCACATTTCACCGTATGCACTTTTGTCCCACGTAACAGGTGGTTTGCCCATTGCCGTGTTATGCCGTGTTTGAACTTATTCTTAAACAGATATACCCAATCCTGGCACAGATTATATATTAATATACACAATCACATATATAAAACAGTACCTTTTTCTGTGATACGAGCCTGTAAAATCCGATAAGTCTGAATGGCGGGTCTGTCCATTTCTATATGCAAGACCCGTTCGTGAATATCGGGACGTATTCGATGCAGCACCTGTTCGTCGACAACTTGCTAACTTTGCTTCACAAGTTTACTTAAAGTATTACAAAATTTGAAGAGGACGCCCGGGTCCTTCTCAATTCACATTATGTTTGGAAGCCTGATGAAATCGTCCGTTAAAACTTTGTTATTCACACTTTTGAAAAATATCACGTTTCGGACACAAACGAGCGACGTCAAAAGAAAAGCGACAGTTACTCTCAGCTCTTTTACTATTAACAACTTTATTCTGTGCTTACTCGCATTTGTTAAAAATATTTATACGATTTTTTCTCAAGGAGCTAAGCATGACTTTCTAAAACAAAGTATTTCCTTCTAGTATTTCCAAAAATGTGAACAACCTACGGTTGAGGGTCATTTGAATGTCACGAAACATTAAGGTCTATTTTCACTAGTAATATTATTACAGTGAATATTGCTCTATATTATGTAAAGTTATAATTATCACAGCTAACAACAACTCAACGAACGAATTGACGAAGAATATATATTGTGCGAAAGTAGAGGGTAGAAGGAGTCAGTATGAAGCGATTGATGAATCTTGAAGAAGCGAAAGAAGTTTGCATGGATCGTGACGCCTGGCGATCTGTCCTCTCTGACTACCCCGTCAGGGATACAGCGTGAAGATAGTTTAATTTATTTTATTTTTTTTTTAACAACAACTCACCACTAAACTTCACAACAACAAACACAACTACATTTCACAGATACTGGTAGATCAACTTCTATATTTCCAGAACTGCTATTTTTTTAAATAAGAACTTGTTTGATTGTAATTTTGTATACGAGTATGTGGTTTCTTTCTTCAGTTCTTTTTGCAATTATTGGTAATTTGAGAATTTTATTCAAACAGATTGAATTATGTACACACAAGGGTTCCTAGTATCAAATTGGAAACGTAAAAAAATAAATAAATAAAATTAACACGATCGCATTTTATACAAACTCTGATTATTCGATTATCTTTGTACAGCGCGTCCAATTTAAAACAACAAGGTGCACAAAGACTGCACATAGGCATAATAAAATGGCGGAACGTGTCATCGGTTTTGCGAGCTAATCACAGTGGAACGCTTGATTGCATGCACGATATTTTCTTTTTTTAGAGACGCTCACTAACTGGCTTCATTGAACAAAGCAACTATCGCTGAGATCGGATTATGGATCCAATTTAATATAAAACGGAATAAGCTTTTGAGCCGAACCTAATGAAGAAAAAAGCCGAACATGGCTGATTGGGCGATGTTGTGGTAGTGCTTTGAGGACTTTTATTATTACTTTTATTATATTTAATTTTAGTAGAGAGAATAATATGTCTAATTATACTTGACTCCGTCCGATCGATGCGATCTTGGAATGCGACCATTGAGTAATCTCGCGATCGTAATCCTAATTAAACGTAGAAAAGCGAGCATCGCAAGTTACCTCTAGTACGCGCTGGCAATCAAAGATTTTGATCCTCGACAGTTGCTAGGGTAGGCTACTAGTTGTGTACGCGCAATGTTCTCATAGTCTTCCTTTCATCCTCCAACAACAATTTTATTCTAATTGGTCAACAATAATCACTTGTATATACGAATTGCGTTTCCGTGTATCTGATACAAGAAACATTCTTCAAAGCTCAAATATTTGAACCATGACAATTACGACACCTCTCATGGACAATATACTAGAAAGACTTTAGATGCCTATATCGATACAAGCACTTAAGATCTGATCCCGTTACTATTAACCGGATAATATTTATTCTAAAAACCGTGTATCTATAAAAACGAAATAAATCTTTCGTTTCGTGTTTCGAGAATATATGGATAACTTTATATGGCATTCATGGAAAAAGCTGGCATAATTCCAATTCTAATTGAAATGAAAAATAAATTACTTCAAGTGTTTTAGCGTCAAAGGAGCACAATCTACTTGCGTTTCGTCTATTTTGCAACAACAGCTTGCTGTATTTAATGATACATTTACGTGAAAATTGTAACAGATTCTAAGTAACAATGTCTAGCCGGGCAGAAATCGATGTGTGCTTCTCTATTTTAAGCGACAACTTTCTAGAATATTCCTAAATATTTCATTTGATTTAGTTCTCATTCTATCTGGTAGAGGAAATTAAATACCAGTTCGTTATCTTTTAGGCTGTTGGTAAAAAAACGTTGGAGATCAAATGGGGTTAGAAAAAATAACAGCTCGCCACATCGCTGTTGTCAATAAATCATTCGTAAGGTCATTATTTTCCTCACATCCCTGTCAACGCTATTCGAACGAAGTGCGCAAAAACTTCTCAAATCTGTCTAAATCTACCCTTGTAATCGCTAGATAATAGGTGCGGATTGAAAAACCATTAATGATATGTGTTAAGGGGTTTTATTTACGACGCTATAGTTACGCTTCTAATTTGTCAAGGGGCATTCAGATTAAAGTTAGCCTATATTAATGTTGGTGATCATTATTTTCGCCAGCCAATGAGGGTTGCAAATTATGCACAAATACGGTCAACCTTTAAGTGGGGATTTAAATTAATATTCGTGAAATATTACAGGTTTCATTCGTTATTTATCGTACTGTACTGTAAAATAGTATTAAAATGTGTAACCAAAATTATTGAAGTGAAGCTTCTTTATCGACGTTGAGAGAAATTTTATAGCTGTAAAAAATATCGATACGATTTTCGCTTACGCGCCATGTTGTTTTAAAGAGAAACTTATTTACCATAAGTGAAACTTCTTTATCGACGTATAGAGAAATTTAAAAGTTAAAAATAATATCGTAATGAAGTTTCACTTCTTACCTGTGTACTCTCGTACACACACATTTTTTTTCTAGTTATTCTTGAAGCGCTCGTGGCCCCGCGGTCTCAGTGTTCTGTAAACGATCACCTGCGTCTGTCTATTTCAACACGGCAATGGGCTCACCACCTGTTACGTGGGACAGGAATCCACACGGTGAAAAGTGGGCATATAATATGCCTCTGCCACCCCTTCGGGGATAAGGCGTGATGGATATTTATTTATTTTTATTTATTTATTCTTTAAGACAATATCTGTATATAGGTTACCACATAAAAATCTAATTATTTTAGGTCTATTTATTATTAGTAAGGAGTGTAGCCTTTACTGGCATGGGCACGTTTTGCGGCAACGAGCGGCATCACGGCCTGGAAACGTGAGGAAATAACGTCTAGCCACGTTTTAATCGCCGAATTACGTCAGAAGAGGTAGAGCCAAATAGCTTCGTTGAGAATGTACTGCGTGCCAATACCTTTCAATATCGGGATTCTAAGAGCCGTATTCCAGAACGTTTCTCAATACTCAATCGACGCTTGAGGCTAGTTTTTGACTTATAAATACTAATCTCAAGTGTTTCTTAAGTATTGATAAACGTTCTGGAATACAGCCCTAAATACCGTGAAAAGTAGTATCTGTGGTTATAATATATAAATACTTTAAATAACAATTGAATGTTTTTAAAAAATTAAAAAAGACCTGCCAAGTACATGTAGTACCTGGTGCAATGTAGAGTTCCATGCTTGATAATTAGTATGATTTTTTAAGAATAACACCTTTATAGTTCGAAATTAAGTACTTTTTCTATTTTGGTCGACAATCGTAAACTTGTAAAGCCTACTTTTCTTTTAATCTCGGTTTTTGTCTCGTTCCTTTGTATTATACCCAGAAATAAATAATTTTATACTACAGGACTTTGAGATTGATGAAGAAATTATCTTACATAAGAGATATCCACCAATTTTAGCTACTTAGTGTTGTCCACTTCGTATCAAGGGTGGCACTATTGGTACTTACTTGAAACTAACACGGTGATAAGTCAACTCTTCTTCGTCTTAGTGTATCTATTCCCAGTTTCTTCCAAAACCATAAATGGATTTGGAGGAAGGATTCTATTTTTCTTTTCGCTGTTATGAGCAGCTATTGTTTAGCTTCAGCTTGGCTTTGACTGCCTCGGTGGCGCAGTGGTAGTATATGCGACTGTCGCAACTGAGGACCAGGGTTTTATTTTATTTATTAATTCAAAGCTTTTGATTTTCGACATTGTTGGTAGCGACTGCAGGTTGGTCAACGTTGCCTCAGATCAGGGCATTATCAATCAATTCATGAAAATGAAAGAATTGCGCAACCGACTTCTTTAAAGTAACTATGAATAGTTAATCGATACACTACTCCTCAAAGCTTTCTTGAAACCGGGTTAAATAAAACTGCAATTAATCGCTTGTGTCAATAAATTCTACAGCAGTGCATTTCCAAAACAATAAACTTTTAACGGCATCGAGTGTTGTTGATCTTTACGATGGAACATAAAACTTGTTTTACTGAATATCGAAATAAAGCTTTAGTACATTATAACATTTATACAGATAATAACATGATTTTTAGATTAAATTATAGTGTATTGATGGTTTCCGAGTCTTTTTGCGTCTAATTTTATTAACATGGCAATATAGTTGAAACGTCTTAAGGTGCGCAGCTACAAAGATTTTGAGAATAGATTTATTTATTTTTAATACTTCGGGTCATTTCGCAGGACCATATAGCCCAAATTAAGTTAATACAAGCTTGTGGAATACGATCAAGAAGGATCTATATATACTTCTAAATACATACCTACTAATGAAATGAAATGAAATGAAATATCTTTATTCATAAGGCACAAAGTAACACTTATGAACGTTAAGATTATTGCTTCTACATTAACATTTACTGCCAGATTTGCAAAGCAATAGGGAGAGCCTGAGGAAGAACCTGGCAATAAAACTCATGGCCACTCTTTTCTAACCGCCAGTAATTAGTTTGAGTTACATGATGTTTGACCAAATTTATAGTAATGAATTTATCAATGTTGTGTTTAAAATTATATCAAAATTAGAACTATTCTAGTTGCCAGTTCTAAGGGCAGCCTACACTTTAAGAAGAAGAGTCTATGTTCTTTTAAAATGTAGGTATGGCTTACAACAATAAAATTACACTTACATTGTTCCTTTGGATTTATGTGAGAAGAGTCGACTATACTTAGTTTGCCTTAAATTTAAATTATTTGTAATAATTGCTATATTATTATTTATTTATTAATTATTAGTTACATGAAATGTCATACATTGTTTAAGGCTACTAACATAAAGTAAAAACATAAATAAA
Source organism: Thumatha senex (assembly GCA_948477245.1). Taxonomy (NCBI): domain Eukaryota; kingdom Metazoa; phylum Arthropoda; class Insecta; order Lepidoptera; family Erebidae; genus Thumatha; species Thumatha senex. The sequence goes on from OX419735.1 coordinate 16,644,332, forward strand.
AAGCGCTCGTAGCCCTACTAAAGAGGTTTCTATAAAAGATCACTGATTTAAGAACCTCTCTCGGATTTTGGACGGATGACCGCTTTTTAGCATTTTCATTTACGAGCGTTTTCGTGCTTCGAAGGACACATTAAGCTGTTTGTCCCGGTTGATAGTAACGTTGCAATCGACACTCGTTAAGTCAAGTGAATACCTTTTGAGAGACTTAAAAATTACAACAGCGAGTCGCTACAATCTGAGCCTGTCCATTTGAACACAGGCAGTGGGCTCACCACAATATGCCTCTGCCACACCTTCGGGGATAAAGTCGTGGCTAATAAATTTATAAATATACTTAAATAATTAATACTGAAAGCATAAAACAAAGGTCTTGGATACAATTTTAATAATTTAAGCGATGCGAAGCTTCAATAAAACAACTGCACTGATTACTTCAGCCAGTGGCAGTCGGTATGTTTAAGGTTCAGAATCTATTGATCAAATTTGTTTATAGGTAAACATACATTGACCTGCCTACTGGCTCAGTTGGTTATATAACTGCCTTCTAACCTGTGGGTACCGGGTTTGATTTTATACTACTTACAGGGATAATTCTAACGCTTCTGTGAAGTGTAGGTACTTTATATTAAAACTCTCATATATTTTATTGATTTATCACGCCTTATCCCCGAAAGGGTGGCAGAGGCATATTATTATATATGCCCACTTTTCACCATGTGTATTCCTGTCCCACGTAATGGGTGGTGAGTCCATTGCCGTATATAACTCTCATATATATACACTATATAAAGCTAACTCCGGGCGTCGCGAGATGCAACTGGGACAGACGCTCGGATGATGATGGAATGCTTACTGCTCTCATAAATATACTGTGCCATTGTGAAAAAATAGCAACGAAAAAACCTAACACAGATCCTACCTCAGTAAGCGCCAGCGCGCGACTGATCAGGCCTCAGCGTCGCGAATGTGATATTATTTAAACATTTGTTCTATAATAATCACTGTATATAGTCAAAGTAAGCCATAATGTCTATAAATATTTAGTAGTTATAGTTTAAACCCTTTCTTCTACGATTCGCATTGTTTTAAAAAACTCAAAAGCGTGGCCTCGGCAGGAATACCAAGCCTTAATAAGCTACCATCGTTATAACCATATATTAGGACACTATTCAAAACCGAACAGAGTAGGTACGATTTGAACATCAAAACCACAAATTTACAAATTTTTTAAGGTTACAAATTTGTCAGATGAACAATTCTGACCTTATTTTGCCCCAACATTCTTTATTAAACGAAAAGCAGCGCCGAAAAACGATGAAAGTTCCAAGTCATCGACCCTTACGATTGTTATTCGATACATATAATTTATCGTAGACTGAAGTAGGTACGCCATCTGGTCTTGAATACCTCTCCATCACTACACATGAGGGTTATGAGGTACTGTATGAATGAGTTGGGTTGGTACCAATAGCCCTAAATACCGTCTTTAAGCAAATGTATGGTAAGTCGTTTATATGTTACGAGAGACAAGAAACATACTTATATTTTTTCATATTTAGTTTGCCCGCATTTTAAATCTGAAATGATATTGATAAAATATAAATAGGTAGCAATAGCTTTTATATCAGACCTACACCAAAAAAGAAAATGAACGGTCATAGCATAACAGTATAATGACTGTCGAAAAACTGTTTTGAAAATCAATTCAACGCATAAAGTTTTAATGTAAGTATAAAATGATACACATTAACTTTGCCTATTTAGGCAATTATTAATGTATGCAAATTTATCAACTGTGGTCTAAATGTGTCAATTATTATTTAATGTTGATGGCTGGTAGTAACATATTTAATTTTATTAAATACATTTTTTACCTTTCCATGTAAAAAATAGTTAATTTCATATGGAATATAATTAATATGGAAAGTTATGTAATACTCTCCATTTAAAATAATGTTAATGAAAATTCAGTTAAAATTAAATAGGTTTACAATTTGTTCAAAGCTTTTTTTAAAAATAAGTGTTTCATATGGTAAAATTATTTTTAGTTAAAAGTTTTTGTTATTCATCAAGACAGCCTACAACCAGGGGTACCTGGATGCTATCAAAGTGGCCCGCAGCTATCCAGAAAACAATTTGAATAGAAAAAATTAAAAGTGATGCCAGTCAAAGTCGGCAACAAGTGACATTGTAGTCTTCACGCCGTATATTAATGTATGTTTTTAATGGCACCAAATAAGATATTTTGTTACAAGGATGGCAACATCCACTTATTTGCAAAAAAAAAACAATATTTCTCGGTTGCACATCGACGCTGGCGGTTTGATTGGTTTTGTTTGGTGTCCCGGGTGAACCATCGAGAGACAAACTCCAAGGTTCCCGACCGAGTCTCGCCACCACCGCGGCCTCGCCTTAGGACGCAGATGCTTTCAATGCACTTGATGCTCAAAAAGGTGTGATATTTTGAATATGTAACACATAAACCTTTGTAAAAAACAAGTGTTCAAGGATCCTGAATGAATGGAAAATTTGTTCGTAGTTTCTACAGATCATAAACTTAAGAGCCGGTAGGCCAAATCGCGTAGGCACCACAGCGCTTCCTCAGCCCCCGCCAAGATTGATCGACGATGTATTTTCTGCTGGCACGCCACAGTAAAAATGATTGGCAGTAGCAATTGAAATGGAACATCTCTGTTATTGTGTTGGATTTTATTTTAGGTATATGATATACTAGTTGACGCCCGCGGCTCCGCCCGCGTGATGGAGATTTTCCGTTCCCGTTTTCAAAAGGAATTTGTTCTTGGGATAAAAAGTAGCCTATGTGTTATTCTGATAGATAAGCTATTAGATATAATATATAGTTATGGTAAAGGACGAAATTAAAAACAGTTCGCTAGGCTATCACCGGCGACTGTGACATCACCCCAATCCCCTGGCCTCACAACTAACTCATCGAGGTTATAGCAAAAGATTAAAAAGGAAAGACATAATCAGTGACGACTGAGCCCATTGGAAATAAACGAGGAGATGTGCCCACTGGAGAGCACACTCACTCACCTAATTAATATTAGTAGGAGTTTATGATGATATATTTAATAACAAATTTAGGGTTTATGTACAAGTACCAAATAAAATGTCCCGTACTCATTATACTCTTTTTTTTTAAATAATAATAAAAACAAAAAGTCATAATGTTATGTTCCTGTCTTCGGCAGCTAGTCACCGTTGCTCTTCAGACCATATCTTCCGTCCGCGCTAAACATTCTCCTTAAGTACACAATTTCGTTCAATTGCTCTAAACGTTGCCGGTTTACCCAAATCTTGCTTTTAGTTCTTAGTTTTTCGTTTTCAAATACCCGATTCTTAGTTTAACATGCAGCGAAGACCTTTACTTTTATATTAGTGACTAATGCCTGAAGGTCGGCTTCTGATGCGACCATCACTACCGCATCATCAGCGTACAATGTACTGTAAAATTTCCAATTTTACAACACATCATAATCTTTTAACTTTTGCAGCCACAATTTTGCACAACAATCTAGATACACTATGAAAAGCCAGACGGACCGTCGACGGCCCGTTTGACGCCCGAACAGAAATCAAAAAGAGGCGCCAGGTGAACCTACCCGTTGGTCGCACGCAAGCTTTACAGTCCGTATAAAGAGCAGCTGGCCGTCCACACCATATTCTGCCCGGATATGGTGTAGACGGCCAGCCAGGCCACACGGACGAGTACCACAGAGTTTCTCTCACAACTTTATCAAATGCTTTCTCCAGATCCACTAAAGCGCAAAAAACCTTCGCGTTAAAATGTTGGGTTTATTAATTGAATGAATGAATGAAAAATCTTTATTCAGGTAGGTCACAATGTAACACTTATGAACGTCAACATTATTGCTTCTACATTTACATTTACTGCCAGATTCGTAAAGCAATAGGTAGAGGCTGAGGAAGAACCTGGCAATAAAACTCATGGCCACTCTTTTCTAAGCGCCAGTAATTACATTAGTTCGAGTTACATGATGTTTGACCAATTATATAGTAATGAATTTATACAAAACCAAAAAAACAAAATCAATGTTGTGTTTAAAATCATATCAAAATTAGAGCTATTCTAAGGGCAGCCTACACTGTAAGAAGAAGAATCTAGCAAGAAAGTCAATGGATGCTCTTTTAAAATGTAGGTATGGCTTACAACATTAAAATTACACTTACATTGTTCCTTTGGATTTATGTGAGAACAGTCGACTAAACTTAGTTTGCCTTAAATTTAAATTATATTATTTGTAATAATTGCTATATTATTGTTTATTAATTAATTATTAGTTACATGAAATGTCATACATTGTTTAAGGCTACTAACATAAAGTAAAACATATATAAAAAACGCTCGTAGCCCTACTAACTCGGTTTCTGTAAAAGATCACTGATTCAAGAAACTCTCTTGGATTTTGGATGGATAACCGCTTTGTAGTATTTTCATTTACCAGCGTTTTCGTGCTTCGAAGGACACGTTAACGTTGCAATCGACACTCGTTAAGTCAAGTGAATAACATTTGAACGACTTAAAAATTACAACAGCGAGTCGCTACAATCTGAGCCTGTCCATTTGAACACAAGCATTGGGCTCACCACAATATGCCTCTGCCACACCTTCGGGGATAAAGTCGTGGCTAATAAATTTGTAAATATACTTAAATACTCGTACTGAAATAATAAAACAAAGGTCTTGGATACAATTTCAATAATTTATGCGAAGCGAAGCTTCAATATAACAACTGCACTGATTACTTCAGCCAGTGGCAGTCGGTATGTTTAAGCTTCAGAATCTATTGATCAAATTTGTTTATAGGTAAACATACATTGACCGGCTCACTGCCTCAGTTGGTTATATAACTGTCTTCTAACCTGTGGGTACCGGGTTCGATTTTATACTACTTACAGGGATAATTCTAACGCTTCTGTGATGTGTAGGTACTTTATTTTATATTTAAACTCTCATATATTTTATTTATCTATCACGCTTTTTTTTGATCGGACTAATCCCACCCAAATTCCCATTACTATGACTCCTGTAAACCAGGATCTACAGCAATGACCAAAACACCAGAAAAGTTACACCGAGCTCGATCTCGGTGATGTCCCAGGAGAAGTTAGAATGTCTTGGAACCCACAACGAAATTAATCAGAAGATAATGTAAGGAAGTAGAAAAAGAACATAATGCCTCTTCCCTCCTTTGCAAAGCGGGAGACCTGGAAAGCAACTAGGTGTAAATCCTATAGAAATAGGGAAGCACCACGGGAATAGTATATTACGGGTCCTATGTGAGCTATGTTTGATTCCAGTAATATGTATGGCAGAAACGTTTAAAAGCACGAAAATTCACCCTCGATGACACGAGATCCGCATAGTAAACTACTCCCGACGTTACTTGTAAACAATTAAGCATATTATATCTATCTATCACGCCTTATCCCCGAAAGGGTGGCAGAGGCATATTATTATATATGCCCACTTTTCACCATGTGTATTCCTGTCCCACGTAATGGGTGGTGAGTCCATTGCCGTATATAACTCTCATATATATACACTATATAAAGCTAACTCCGGGCGTCGCGAGATGCAACTGGGACAGACGCTCGGATGATGATGGAATGCTTACTGCTCTCATAAATATACTGTGCCATTCCGATAAAATAGCAACGAAAAAACATAACACAGGTCCTACCTCAGTAAGCGCCAGCGCGCGACTGATCAGGCCTCAGCGTCGCGAATGTGATATTATTTAAACATTTGTTCTATAAAAATCACTGAATATAGTCAAAGTAAGCCATTATGTCTATACATATTTAGTAGCTATAGTTGTGTATAAAAATTTCATTAATATTATCTGTTGTTTAGATTTGGCATTGAAAAAATATTTCGAAATAGGGCAACTTTGGGATGTTTTTCTATCAAGTGAAGTTCATTAGATTTTGTAACAGAAAGCCATTTTGACTAGCTTAAATCTTTAACTAACATATATCTCTTTTTCAAAATCAAAAACCCTTTTTTCTACGATTCGCATTGTTTTAAAAAACTCAAAAGCGTGGCCTCGGCAGGTATGCCGAATAGCCTTAAGTGTATTAAACAGACAGACACAGCGGGGAATTTAATTATAGTTACATCTTGCTGATGGGAATTTTGTAATATTTAGTTCGTTATATCTAGCCGAGCCCCGCCAGAGACAATCTTCGAACCCCCAAGGCACCACTTAACACTTAATCCCGTCTTATATTTTTTTTACAGTAATGTATGAAAAATTGTTGCATTTATTGACATTTTTTATTAATCTGCTCCTGGGTAGTAGCGTAATCATATATAGCTTCATCGACAAATGGGCTATTCAAAAAAAAAACCTATGTAAGCATTCAATATTATGAGTATAATAATAAGTGATAAAATGATGTGCCGGTACCAAATTGGTTCGTTCTCTCGTACTAGTAAGTCAAATTAAATTAACATAAATAGTCACATACACAAGAAACAGAGTAAACCATTCTAAATTCGATGCCCCAAAAGTTGTATCTCTGCAAACATGGATATTCGGGGCACCAAATGTGACCTGAATGAATATTTGATCAGCCATGTTTGTGCAGTACGAATTACGCCTTCATTTGGTTTCTGCGGGAACTTCACATGTGGCAATTTTCTATGAACTCTAATTCCTAAAATCAGGAATACCATCTGCTTTTAGAATATTTGATTAGCACGGTACAATACGTTTAAATTTCCGAGAATGTCACAGGAATTCAAACAAATTATAAATCCAGACTCGACATTTGTAAATTTTACACGACAATGATTTAGGTAGGCCTTTCTATATTATTAAGTACCCTAATCGTAAGGAATTTTCCATTTACCCACTGCTAAAATAGAAGTCAGGTTAATTTTACTACTATTTTTTCTTTTACCTTAATATAATAAATCTTTACAACATGTTAGTCCTTATGCCAATTAGAAAGCCTTGTGGGTGGCATGGGAAAATTTCAATAGCAGGTACCAAACAGCCATCCACTTTATATTTCAACACGGCAATTGTATTAGTAGCGCGAGAGTGACACCTCTGGTTGTGCAATAAGTTCATAGGCTACTAAATGTGTAATGTGTAAAACACCCAAACAGGTATCATTATAATCCTAGCAACCTACCAAATACTAGAAATTATTTACCGATTTCTTTGTGTAGAAATCTTCATGGACTCCTACCGACTAAAACCACACGTTTCCCTTTTATCTGTCTATGACCAAGGTCCCGGGTGAGCAATCGGAAGGATAGCTCCAGGGCTCCCGACAGACCTTGTCAGGTACCCCAGGCTCTTTCAGGGGCGATTCGGGTGTTATCCTGCCACTTTGGGGAGTTCGAGTGTTAGCTCGCTTCTTTGGGGGTTCGGGTGTTACCCCACATCTTTGAGTTGGAAAAGAGCGAGCGTGTTACCCTCACGCCACGCCAACGTCCATGGCCTGCTTCTGTATAAACAGCAAACAGTCCATCCGCCGTCCTCAGGCCCCTATTCATACAACTTATTTGCCTTACTTAAATATTAGAATAATATCTCTCTCTTTATCTTGGTGTATTCCCAGTTGCCTCCACAATTCACCTGAACTTGGTGCCTAAAGTATACTATTCTTTGGCTGCTAGGAGCATCTGTCGTTTGGATTTTGATTTTCGACATTGTTGGGTAATATTTAAATCTATATAATCTATAGTACCTACCTATAAAGTGCAAGATTTCACGACGTGAAAGCATAATCGAAAATGAGATTGTGAAATATGAGATAAATGACTTCCGTCGGATGCCGTTTTTCAGTTCATATAGTTGAAAATGGCCGCAAAATAGAAATCCAATGATGACATGCCACCTATTTACTTTAAGTTTTAAGTACTGACTTATAACTAAAATATACTGACTTATAAACACATAGAAGTATTCTAAATTCCTTCTACCAGGCGTTATAAAATGGAAAGTCAGGTGTATAAGCTGCGCGGCTTTATTTTTAAAATAAACACGGTTGTTCATTGAAGCGTCTGAAATACGAGCGAGGCACTCAGCCAGGGTGGCATTAAATATTTCATTTTAGAGAAGTTTTTATTACAGTCACCGAACGTGTCCGCGATAAACGCAGCGAACGTGACTAAAGAACGATGTTTAGATCACTCTACACACGGTATCAAAGAATTAGTGTTATACTAGAAGGACATTAAATATCGATTTGATCGACACTTTGCAATCATAACTATCATATGACAACAATGATTACTATCTGATAGCAATGATTGCTCGCTTTGATCGATCGATCGCAATGATTGATCAAAAATTTTCGATCATTATCACAAGGCTATGATAACATCTTTAATTTTTGCGTTTATGATTTTAAACCTTAGGCTTAGACTACATAAAGCAGAGAATAAACGGGATATCTTAATTGAGAATGGGTCTAAGTCAAGCTTACCTTCTCTTAGGGCCGTATTTTAGAACGTTACTCAATACTCAAGAAACGCTTGAGGCTAGTTTTGCCTTATAAATACTACTCTCAAGTGTTTCTTGAGTATTGAGTAACGTTAAAAATACGGCCCTTAAAGCTACTTTCACTTTCTAAGTATAAACAGACAGTTGGCGATAGTCAGGATTCTCATGACGAACGACAACAAAGTCCAAATTATTGAAAGAACATTGGTTTATGAAGTGATGTAACCACCCAGCAATCTGAACAACACGACTCTGTCTAAGGAGAAGTTATAGAAGTTAGGAGTTCAGGCTGCATTCGCTTCTCTTTGATGAAAATACCCTAGAAATAGAAGTTAGCCCTTAAAAGCTACTAATACAATGCAACCCCAATTTTCCCCTGAAGTGACACTGCTTGTAACATATTGGAAGGCACTATCACTGTCTATGTTGCTCACATTTTCGACTTAGCAGTAAAGGTATAAAACACGTTCATAAAAGCAACACAGGTAACCGTAAGTGCTTCAAGCTTATATAAGATTGGCACTCCTAAAACTTCTAAAGCTGGTAAACTTCTGTACATCTCGTCAGTATAAAAGTTGATAACATCATAAATCAAGTGCACTGAAAACACTCTGATGTTTAAACTTAGAGGGACGAAGAGTTAAATTTAAACAATACTAAACAATATTTAAAAAATCATTTACCCCTGAGAGTACTTTTTAAACTGTTCTCTTTGTTTCAGAGTAATCCATTTGATAAAGAAAATTGTGAAATCGACCTATTAAAGAGTTTCAATATTCACAGTTCGCAATACTATTTCAGTATCATTTTGAGCTGAATGCCACGAAATTAAACCGCAATGCAACATTTAAAACAAAAGCTGAAACCACAAATTGGAAACTTTTGTGACGCTTGTCAGGGGTCTTATATTTTCGTATAGTTTTTTTTACACTGTTTCAACTGTGATAATTCCGTTATGTAGTTTATTTTTATTTATTCATTTAATGTTTTTAAACTCACACGACTTATACTATTCATTTTATGTTTTTCGGGTCTTTTTCGCGTAATATTTTAACTTTTTCTCACCTCTCGACGTTTCGGCTATATTGCAATAGCCGTGGTCACGAGTAGACTGGGGAAAGCGGCGGGCGTCATCAACGTGTACGTTATTCATTTAAGTTTATAACACACAGTTAACATTATAAACAAAGCATAAGCCACTAAGGTTTGTCTGGATTACTGTATTAAATTAGCACAGTATAATACATTAGTATAGTATATTTGTACATGATAGATAATTTGAACGAGCTGATAATTTTGCAAGATTTAATAAATATAACCTTATATAATCATGGAAACACACTAGCTTTTGTTCGCAAGTTTCCACGCAAAAATATAACCTACAGTTAGTTTCTTCTATCTCAATACTAATGCATGAAAACTTAAAAAACACTCCCAAATTTAAACTTAGCTAATTTTGATAAATCAGTATGGAGAACTGCAAAACTATAATTGATGGAAAACTAACTTATAGTCCGGACGGTTTAATCTTACCATGACCGGGGGCCTGAAGACGGCCGGTGGGATGCTCGCCGTCCTTACAGAAGAAGGCTCAAGACGGTGGCAAGACGTGAAAATTTCACGCACGCCTCAAGCCGCAAGAAGCGGGATAATACCCGAACCAACCCCCAAAAGAAGCGGAATAACCTTAAACTTAGGTGAGGCCGCGGTGGTATGCAAAGTCTGCCGGGAGCTCTGAGACATCTTTCCGTGGAGTTACCGGGGGCGTCCGGCAATAGACAGCATAACATCCGAGGGGATTTCCACACGTTGAATAAAAGGTCTCCTGTGCTGGGTAGGGTTGTACGTCAAATTTGATGTTATTATTGAACAAGACTGTATATCTAACTTAATAAACATAGACTTTTGAATTGATGTTATAACGAATTTGTATAATAAGAATAAAATTTATTATCTATAAATTTAAATTTATTACATCGTAAAAATATAGTAACAAGTCTTAAAAAAATCGTCAAAATCATCTGCAACCTGTTTTAAAAAACTGGCTTGCTTAAATATTTTTACATTTTCCTGATTTGCACTCATATTCATATATTATATATTTCGGGTCTCATTCGCGACGTATACTATGTAAAAGGTACAAAGCCTACCTTGTAGACTTTGTATCTCATAGCTTATAGTACCTATAAGCCGCGAATAAGATCCGAAATATAGATAAATATAGCTAACTATAAACTAGCTCTCTTCACGGTGTATCCCTGACGGGGTAGTCAGAGAGGATAAATCGCCAGGCATCGCATTCCATGCATACTTCTTTCAGTTCTTGCTGATTCATCAATCGCTTCATACACGCACGTCTGAATATCCGAGAAATTTTGAGTTTTCCGTTTTTGAGCAATGTGCTCACGTTGTCTTCGTATATAAGTTTCTGCCTACACTGACTCCGTCTATATCGCACAATATATATTCTTCGTCAATCGTTCCTCACTTATTCGTTGGACGTGTCCAAACCAACGGAGCGTGCCCTTTTCCAGATTAAAGCTGACACTTTCAGTCTAACCTGCCATATTGCGTATTACTTCGTTATGTATTCGGTCGGTCAAAGTTACGCCGCACAATATTCAAAGTGAACGCATCTCCACAGCATTCAATTTACTTTCATGCATTTGCTGACATACCCAGGTTTCGCTACCGTTAAGCAACGTTGGCACCAGCAATGCGTTATGAATCGCGAGTCGTCTTTCTTTTACGATGCCTTGTCGCTTTACTAATATGTTATGTATATATGACAAAGCACCGTTAACTTTGTTTCCGGCAGCTACTCACCGTTTTACGTCCGAATAACATCTTCCGTCTCCCTAAAAACACAATTTCATTCACTTGCTTTAGACGTTTCTGGTTTACCAAAATCTCGCATTTAGTTCTTACGCCATCTCTTTCAAATACTATAACCTTAGTTTTACTTGCATTACCTAAATTAATATAGCTATGAAGATATTAACATTATTAATATATTTTAAGATATACTCGTTAACTTAAAAAATCACACACCTACACATAAATACAGCCTTTATAATATTAGTTTAAAAAACTAAAAGAACACGAAAACCATTTTGGTAGATTTTTGTATTCTCGTCAGTCCTTGATCTATGTGACAATTTTTGATGGTAGACTTTTGGAAATGGGCCAAGCTAATAAATGCACATCCTTTTTATAAAATGAAAAAAAGTTTGGAAAATCCAAAAGAACACGCCTCACGCGAATTTATTATATTATAAAAATTATGGTTTCGTTTTAATTTAAATTTCGACCAATGACTTAATTTTTTTGAAAACTTCGCCCAACGCAATTTAACCAAAAAAAAATAAGGATTAGTTAGCTTAAATTGCGCAAGATGGCGTTGTGCTAAAATTGTTTATTTAATATTTAATAACAATTAAACCACATCGAATCTGACCGTGAAAATTGAAAGGGTTCTATTCCTAATTACACTGCAGCGTAATAGAAAAAAAAAAGACTCGATTAGTAAAGTATTTCGGTCGTTATCGTGTTAACAAGAAAATAATCGTCACATACAGACACACGGACGTCCAAGACGGAACTTTTTTAAACAGTTATTTAACTAGTTTAAATAACAAAAATGGCATCAAAAATATCATGAGTGTTAAAAATAGTGTTTTTTCTCGATATGTGTGTGTTACAAGTGATATATATGATAAATAGAGACGCACGGTGCAATATGTTTGTATACCAGAGTACACAGGTAAGAAGTGAAACCACTACACGACATTTTTTTACAGCTATAATATTTCTCTCATACGTCAATAAAGAAGTTTCACTTCAAAATAACATGGCGTGTAACAGAAAAACGTGTAATTTTTTGACAGCTATAACATTTCTCTCAATGTCGATAAAGAAGTTTTACTTTAAAACTACATGAAATATTCGTTTGATTCAGTATCCATGTTCATACACGACGCCGTTGAAATTTAGCTTGGTCGATTCCAGTTAATTCTCCGGTAACACACCTAACACCTAACGACTACCTTCCACTTTAGCGAAATGAAACACTATCTTGTACACTTTATAGTGTTAATAATTTAATGCCACTGTACTAGTTTTCACATATAGATAATGATTATTTAATTTGTTTTGAATGCATTGCAATGGTATGGTAACAATAGGTAGTCAAAATTTGTCTTAATTATCGTCAATAATCTTGTGAGCGGTTATCGTACTTAAAAATCGTCATTAACTTGAACAAGGAACAAGGAACAACAGGAAGATGATTTGAAACTGGTTGCAAGCATTTTTATGTTTAAAAAAAAAAAAAAAAAAAAACTAAACTATCTTCACGCTGTATCCCTGACGGGGTAGTCAGAGAGGACAGATCGCCAGGCTTCGCGATCCATGCATACTTCTTTCGCTTCTTCGAGATTCATCAATCGCTTCATACACGCACGTCTGGGTATCCGAGTACTTTTGACCTTTCCGTTTTTGAGCAATCTGCTCACGTGGTCTTCATATGTAAGTCTCGGCCTTCCCTGACTCCTTCTACCCTCTACTTTTGAACAATATATATTCTTCGTCAATCGTTCCTCACTCATTCGTTGGACGTGTCCAAACCAACAGAGCACGCCCTTTTCCAGCTTAACGCTGACACTTTCATTCAAACCTGCCATATTGCGTATCACTTCGTTACGTATTCGGTCGGCCAAGGTAACGCCGCACAATTTTCGAAGTGATCGCATCTCCACAGCATTCAATTTACTTTCATGCATCTGCTGACATACCCAGGTTTCACTACCGTAAAGCAAAGTTGGCACTAGCACTGCGTTATGAATCGCCATTCGTGCTTCTTTTACGATGCTTTGTCGCTTTACTAACTGGGACAAAGCACCGTTAACTTTGTTTCCGGCAGCTACTCGCCGTTCTACATCCGAATCACATCTTCCATCCGCGCTAAACATACTTCCTAAATACACAATTTCATTCACTTGCTCTAGACGTTCCTGGTTTACCCTAATCTCGCATTTAGTTCTTACGTCACCTCTTTCAAATACTAGAACCTTAGTTTTACTTGCATTCATGCGGAGACCCTTACTTTCACACCCCTCTTTCATATTAGTGACTAATGCCTGTAGGTCGGCTTCTGATGAGGCCATGAGCACCGCATCATCAGCGTACAGCAGACAGTTTACTGTAAAGTCACCCAAATTCACACCCATATTAAAATCTTTCAACTTCTGCAGGCAACTGTCCAGATACACTATGAACAGCCAGGCGGACATGACACATCCCTGTTTGACGCCTGTACAGACATCAAAAAGAGGTGACACATCCCCCCCTACTCGCACGCAAGCCTTACAGTCCCTATAAAGCGACTGTATTGCCCGCAGTAGCGAGCCGTCCACACCATATCCTGGCAGCAAGTCCCACAGCGTTTCTCTCACAACGTTATCAAATGCTTTCTCTAGATCCACAAAAGCGCAGAAAACCTTCTGGCTAAGAGCCAGAAACTTTTCCGCGATCATGCGGAGAGAAAACACTTGATCCATGCAACCTCTTCCACGTCGGAATCCGCATTGAGCCTCCCATAAATACCTTTCAGACTTTTCTTGCATTCGTGCCGTTATAACCTTTGCATACACCTTACTAGCTAAGCTGACCAAGCTGATCGCCCTGTAGCTGGAGCAGTTTAGGCGCGAGCCTTTCCCTTTGTAAATAGGTACTACAACTGCTACTCGCCAGTCATCTGGGACCTCACCCGTCCGCCAGCACAAGTTGCATAACAGACAAAGTGTGTCCCAGACACGCGACCCACCGTACTTGATCATCTCAGCAGTAACTCTGTCTTTTCCCGCAGCCTTACCACATTTCATACTTCTTATCGCTTGTTCTATTTCTTTCATACTAATGACTTCAATGACATCGGGATCCGGAGCATCGAAGTGAGCTCCACTTCCCGATGTTTAAAAATGTTGATATTTATAATATTCCCGTTAACCTGTCCAGTTAAGCTAGTTTGCTTTTGTCAGGAGTAGGTTCATGTTACAACATACATCTAGGATCAAACTCAGGCTGTTAGTTCCGTATTCCAGAACGGTTCTCAATACTCAATCAACGCTTGAGGCTAGTTTTTGTCATATAGGGCCGTATTCTAGAACGTCATCAACACTCAAGAAACACTTGAGAGTAGATTTTATGAGGCAAAATCGAGTCTCAAGCGTTGATCGAGTATTGAGAAACGTTCTGAAATACGGACCTAAGAATATAAGCTCATCACAGCTAACACTATATTTCCGCAGTGAACAGTAATTATCGTGTCGTATTAAAATCACTGTGAGTTCTCCAAAGTTCTAATGCCTGAAGTCGAGTGTATATACATATTGTCACGCCATTATCGCCAAAGGGGTAGGCCGAGGCATACCATATACGACACCTTTCACTGTATGTAATTATTTGTCCCACGTAACAGGTAGTGTGCCCATTACCGTGTTGAAATGGACAGGCGAAGGCTGTGGCGACCAGCTGTTGAAAATTTTCAAGATTGTCACGCTAGGGTGGGTTGGTGGTAGACCAACTACCCTAGGGGTTAAGGAGAAATTTTCATCATATTAAGTTAAGGAAAATTAGGTGGGTGAGAGCTTGAGAGATAAATTAAGCGATGAGACAATTTAAATACAAAAGTAAGTATATTAGATGTTTTAAGTCTTTAGGTACATTCAGGGCCGGGTTCAATGTAATGGTTCCGAGGAAATATCAGTTAATTATCACACTTGGAAGTCCCTCCGCGTATCCGAAATGGAGGGAAGGACTTAGTGTGATAATTAACTGATATTTCCTCGGAACCATTACATCGAACCCGGCCCTGAATGTACCTAAAGCAAGACCTTCAACTGGGCTTAACGACTGCCATTTTACTGGCAACTTGGACTAACGACCTAATGTGCCTTATGAAGCACGGAAACGCTCGCAAATTTAAATGCTACAAAGTGGTCACCCATCCAAGGACCAGTTATAGCGAAAGTTGCTTAACGTTGTGATGGTTAACAGAACAATGAGTTAACAGGACCACGAGCTAATTCGAGAGTAACAGAGAAAATAAATCCCCAGACATTAGCTGTATACCGTTTTAATTCTATTAGTAGAAATTTCTAATTTTATGGTTCATCATCTGTCACTTCCCAGGTAAATATGGTAAACATTCTATTAAATTATTGATACTTGAGAACGGCGGTCTGAAACTAAATGTTGCGAAGACCGAGTACTTGGCACTAAACTCGACAGATCCCACATCCGTCCGCATAGGCGGTGATTTGGTCGAGCGCACGGACCAGGTTAAATACCTGGGATCTGTTTTTCACACGTCCAGTGACATCGATTGCGATGTCATTTGTGACCCTAAAATGCCGATCCGGTTGAAGGGACAGGTCTACAAAACCATCATTAGACCTGTCCTTTTACATGGCAGTGAGACGTGGCCAATATTGAAGCGACACAAGCAGGAGCTGCGTGTCACGGAAATGAAGATGCTGCGGTGGATGTGTGGAGTCACGCGGATGGACCGCGTGAGGAACTCTCGCATCCGCGGCAGCCTTCACGTCCGTGACATTGCAGACAAGTTGCAAGAGTGTCGCCTTCGTTGGTATGGTCACGTCTTGCGGCAACCGCCGGGCTACGTAGGAAACAAATGACTGGCCATGTCAGCCCCGCCGGGTTCCGGTAAGAGGGGAAGACCCTAGAAGTGCTGGCTTGACGTCAGGCCGGCGAGGATTATTATATTAATAAACAGTACGTTTCATTCCTATAAACATACTAAGTTATAGCTAGAGTATAATGCTACCCTGTCGTATAAATGGTATTGAACATGTTGTTGACAATGGAAAACGTGTTAATTCGACGTTGATTTGCGTAATGCTGGCATTCAGTTTATACCCAATAACTACAGTTTGCAGGGTATTGCGGTACTCAACTGGTGCGTGTTGCTAAACACCTGAGCTAATGGGTGTTATTAATGAGAATCGTGATCTGATTACTGAATCAAATGGTAAATATCACTGCTTTTGATTTTATTTGGGTAACGGGGAAAACTGAGCAACATTATGAAGGCTAACTTTTTCTGAACTCCTTCATATTTTTTTTGTTTCGCTTATTTTTGATATGGGCTCCAAGATGCTCTAACTTCTCCTGGGACTTTATCCATTGCTGTAGATCCCGGTTAGGTGGATCACAATTATTTCTAAAGTATAAGGGGCCAAATGAGAAAATGAATCTATAGAACTTAATCACGTGTAATATTAGGAATGTTAGGACAAGGTGAATGTAAAACGCTTATGAAATCGAGAAGGCTCTTCACCGCAAGCACATTGTTTAGAAAGACCGTAGACCTAATAATGTGATGTTGATTCCAATGGACAATCTACAGACAGTATGTGAGTAGACGATAACTTAACATCACAGTACATGCATAAGTACTGAAGGAAACGACAAGAAAAACAGCATTCTCACACAGACACACGTGTCTACAGGTCCCAAAAGCGGACACCGCTATGTTGCGTGAGTCGGTTAGTCACCATTGTCGCAGTGTTTACGTTATATATATTTTATATTAGCATTGTTATTAGTGATGATTTTATTCCTCTATTATTTTTCCAGTACAATCTCATATTAAGCTTAATTAATTATATAAAAAGACTTCGATTATATATTAATTACCAAGACAACACTAACACTTCAGTGGATAATAGCTACTTATGTATCTATAGTTTTTCGTTTAGTTTCTTTACTGATTAAGATGTACTGTGTAGCTAACTGTGATTTGATTAATGTCATTTAAAATATCGAATGCCAAATACGAAGGGTCTATGCCTGTACTTCTACACGACTGTTAAACATAAATCGTGCTGGAACAGCTCATGATAAAGCTGTCAATTCAAGTTATGATTAAAAAATAGCGAAGGTATAGAGTCACGTAGAAGTGCCCTGTGAGAAAATTCCAGCAGTGAAAGGTCCTCGCCCAGGTTTATGAAATTGCAGACGAGTTATAAACACATTGCTAGTTTGGTCACGTTTTGTGGCGACCAACTAGTTAAGGAGGAATATAGAAATAATTATTCTGTTACCTTGGCTACAGTCACCTTTAAAAAAATGTTGGCTTAAGTTACAATACAGAATAGAGTTTTATAAACGCTGAACGATAAGATCCTATATAGGATAAATTATTCATCTCTTTGGTTGCATTCGTAGTCCAAAGTAATTTTTATACAAACAAAAAATATAATATAAATAAGCCAGAGACACTTACATTGAAACTGCCGAATCTAGCTTAAAATTAATTTACATAAACAGCGTTGACCTAGCAAAGCAAAATTAAACTGTTTATTAAAATTTCAATTTCCTTGATTGTAGCCTTGTAATCCTCGGTTTTAATAGAATAACAGACCGGCCCGGATAAGCTTCAGAGATTACGCTTAAACGCAATGTCTATAAAGAATTAATCTTTACGATTATGTTTGACGAGGTTTGAATGATTAAAACTTTGGTATATCGCTTTAATTTTCATTAAACATTCTAAGATATCTAAGATATAAGATAAGGATGCCTCAATATCTAAGATTTCTTAGAATGTTTATGTCCCGTATACACTCTCAAATTTCATTGCAGTTTAGTAAGCATAATGTGATGATTCCGTACGTCAAGACCCTCCAATTTAGAGTTCCATAGCAGTATATGCGGATATACGTGGGTAACACTGAAAATGTTTAGAAAATAAAAAACGGCTTAATGTAGAAAGTTGCTAATATTTTTATTGTTTTTCGAAGTAATCTCCGTTTCTCACACATCGTCGCATTCGATGGAACCACTGAAAAAAGCTGTGGGCCCATTCTTCCTTAGGGGCATCTTCAGGGCTCGTAAAGCGAATATCTCGAAGTTTATCTTTGGTTCTTGGGAAGAAATGAAAGTCGCAGGGCGCCAGGTCGGGACTGTATGGCAGATGACTCATTATCTCAACACCTGCAATAGTCAAATATTCAACAGTCCGTTTCGCGGAGTGCGCTGAAGCATTGTCGTGGTGAAGAAGGATCCTGCTTCGAGGGCGCTGCTGTCGAAATTTTTCCAAGACAACAGGCAAACAGCGATTGACGTACCAGTCTGCAGTAACTGTCCTTCCATCTTCTAGCATAACTGTCGCGAAATGACCTTTCCGACCAAAGAACGAGGCTATCATCTTTTTTCCTTGACTTCTTCCTTTCTTTACCTTAGTTGGCCGATCCTCAAAAGGAAACACCCACTGAGCTGAATGTCTTTTGGTTTCGGGTTCGTAGCAATATATCCAGCTTTCATCACATGTGACGATGTCAAATACAGCGTTTGAGTCACCGCCGTTGAACTTATCTAACATTTCGCGACACCAGTCCATGCGAAGGCGTTTCTGGTCGTCGGTTAAAGTATGGGGAATCCATCTGGTACAAAGCTTCCTGACGCCTAAATGTTCGTGTGATATTTTTTGAACTTGACTCATACCTATGCTTAGGCTTGCCCGTATCTGCTGATAGTTCACTCTCTTACCTCCCTTTATCATACGTCGCGCAGCAATGATGTTATCTTCAGTAGTTGCTGTTAAAGGACGTCCCTCACGCGGATCATCACTGAGATTGCTACGTCCACGCTTAAACTCGTTAAACCAATTGTAAATAGTGGCACGAGATGGGGCTTCATTATGAAATGCTAATCGCAGCCTATCATAGCTTTGTTGTTGAGTAAGCCCACAACGAAAGTCATAAGAAATCATTGACCGAAAATTTTCTCGCGTTAAGTTCTTTTTCACGTTTAACAAGAGTTTTACATTTGCCGCCAATTCACAAAAACAAATGATAAATGAATGCAATCTATTAAAGTTACCAAAGAGTTCTATAATTGAAATTCAAAAAAAGTTTTCAATAGCAATATTTCTTTCTGGCCAGTTCTAAACATTTTCTGTGTTACCTAGGTATAAGGGTAAATGCGTGTCAATGTGGTAAAAACGAAAGATATAAAATATTTTATTACCTATTATTCAGACCCAAAACCAATTTATATGTCGTAGCTTCGGTCTGTGAATGAGTATATGAATCGGATTAAAGTATTAACTTAAGTTATGATCCTGTAGCATTCGAAAGTAGTACGGACCGAGTTATCTGACTCTTTAAAAGGCCATTCCTTTTATCCTGTGAATAATGATTATGAATGTTATACTTCACCTTTATATATCTTACACTTCTATATCATTATTGTTTTTTTTAACACTTTGTAGTGCAACTGTAAGTGAAGCGCTCGTGACCCCTCGGACGTAGTGTTCTGTAAACGATCACTGCGTTAAGCAACTTTCACTATGGCTGGTCCTCGGATGGGTGACCATCGATAATTATATCGCATTAAAATCTATAATATTATCTACCATGTGATAAATATAGAACCATGGACATATTATAAGACTAAATTTAAACCAGATTTTCAAAATCTTTGGTAAAAAAAAATTATAATGAATTTTAACTAAACTGGTTTAGCTAAAATTAAAATGAATTTTAACTAAACTGGTTTAGCTTACCCTATGGTGGGTATTTAACATACGCGGTGTGCATAGAACATCCTAAAATTTTTAGATTAGATAACCGATTGTAAAATATTTAGAATTGTTAATTATTATTAGGAGTCTGATTTCCCGACCACAAACAGTTTCTGGTTAGTAAGGCATATTTTGTTGGTAACTAATTGAATCTGGCGTTACATGATGAAAATCCATCGTAGAACGATAATAAAGGAGAGGACGAGGATCCCATCACACACCTTCGTATTTGCTGCCAAGCAGTATTGAGGATGCCTCGGGTGTGGGCGAAACACGTGTCGACTTATCGACTAAATGTCACCTTGTAAAGCGGAGTATTGCACAATCTTGACAACCTGGAGGGTAAGGTTTCCTTTTTACCTATCCTAAATCCCTTTCCTTGAGTAGTTCAATTCTTCAGTCTTCCGTTACAATTAGTAGAGTTATCCTTGACCGTTGTGCGTTAGGATTGACGAATCGAGGATGTGTGGTGGGATCCTCCTCCCCTATTTTGTTATTGTTCTATAATTTGTTGAATTATCAAAATTTTAGAACCAACCTTTAACTAGTGACGTGTAGTCTCACAGGCGTCGCGAGATTTGCAAATTCTCAGAATTGACCACATCCCCCCGCTTGCCGCGACCCCGCGTCTCAGTAGCTTTTGTTTTAGTGCTCAAACGACCTCGGAAGGAATCAGATGTGTCGTCCGTTGTTTAATAGGTAAGTAATACTAGTTAAAAAATCGGCCGTAGCCTGTGAGGCTACATGTCCCTAGTTGTCATACAAATATTTTTCTATAGTTGTGATACTTGTGTCCTCCATGCATCATGATAAAGTAGTACAACTAGTCAGGGCAAGCGAAGGGCATGCAGTATTTGTCCGCCCAAACTGCACAGAATGACAGTGTACGCATGTGTCGGGTGTTGCAATCCCATATGTCTGTAATGTTCTCGCCCCTTGTGCAAAAAATTGCCAATGATTTATGCCAAATTGAATAGGTGTCAGAATTTTTATTTTTTGATTTCAGAAGTAGCTTTTATTATTTCTTTTTGTTTTTAATTGATTAGATTTTAAGTAAACCAATTTTAATTTGTCATATTATTTATATAAGGTCTATGAAAATAGTAAACAAGGATCTCATGTCAGCTAAGGCTGAAAAGTACCACAAATTGTTAAATTTCCTTTTAAAAAAGAAAATAAAATAAATACTGATTAAATTCATTTAAATTTGTTTTATTACATTCCAATAGTTTAATATCAACATAATTTTAAATCATCCAGATGCAATTTAATGAAAAAAAAACTTGGAAGTAGTAGCCTGTGAGACGTCATGTCCCTTATAGTGTTATAAATTTGTCATGTCCCTAGTTAAAGGTTAAGTACTTCACTTTATTTTATTTTTATAAATAAATCAATATTGTGGGACACTTGTCAGACAGCGTCATCTAGCCGAAAGTAAGCTAATATTAGCTTGTGTTATGGGATCTAGATAACTGATAAACATGCTTATATATTTCTAAATATATACATATTATAGATAAATAACACCCAGACACAGAATAAACCATCGTGCTCATCACACAAAGTTTTATCCTGGGTGGCAATCGAACGCACGACCTCTTGCGTAGCAGTCGGATGCACTCCCACCGCGCCACAGAGGCAGTCGAATTTACCAGTAAAATGGCAGTCGATAAGCCTGGTTGAAGGCCTTATGGGCAGCTAGACAATTTTCAACTGCAGGTCGCCACAGCCTGCGCCTGTCCATCTCAACACGGCAATGGACTCACCTCACCACCTGTAACTTGGGACAAAAATACATACGGTGAAATGTGGGCGTTTAATATGCCTCTGCCTACCCCTTCGGGGACAAAGGCGTGACGATATGTATGTATATGTATGTACTTTATTAATTTACTTTGATGAAAAGTCAATCATAGAAATGAATAGTGCTATCTTACGCTGCGCCGTAATACCTACTCAAAATTCTTATGAATTCAAACACTTCTTAAAATCATCATGGTTAAAACGAAGGTTTCCCGGAATCCCGTGGGCTTCGTGAAAGGAAACATTTTCGCAAAAGTAATGGGTACTTTAGCGAAAATAGAAATGCGTAGAAAAACTTCTAAAGAAAATCTAGTCTGGCCAGCGTGCTGGTTAAGGTTTATAATAGTCAAGTTAAAAATAGCAACCCTCCAAAAACGGATTATATTTGATCGTTGACGGATATCAGTGGGCGGATAAGAGATGAAGACTTCTTAATATCAAAAAGTGTAAATACAAGTATGATATTTGTTTTGATACGTATAATATAAAATATTAAACTGACTTTACACACACCTTCAATATCTCATATCGTATAACATTAATATATCTGAGTTCCAATTTCGCAGCAGACTGTATACAAATTTTACCAAAAAAAAAGGCCTGTGTGGCTATTTATAATAAATATTGCTTGTACAGAAAGGTGAAATACTTGTACATCTATACTTCTATACTATCTATTCTATATAATATACAATCTATACTAGTATATAAAGCTGAAGAGTTTGTTAGTTAACTACTGGTCGGATTTGATTTTTTTTTGTTTTGATAAGCCTATTTATTGAGGAAGGCTATAGGCTATATATCATCACGCTACTACCCTGGAGAGCGTTGCAGTTATTATAAATGTCGAAAAATCTGGCAAATTTAATACATTATTGTAGTATGTATAAACGACGGTATTAAATAGGTGCGATGGGAGTTTAAAATATGTCACGGGCGAAACCGTGGGGTCACCTAGCGAATGTTGCTTAACGCAGTGATCGTTTATAGAACACCGAGTCAGCGGGGTCACGAGCGCTTCCATACAAATCTACATAAATTGTTTATTCTTAATTGAATTAAATTACATGACTAGCATCTTTGGTATACAGCCATGTCGACCGCGTTCTTTACATACACTAAAATTACCGATCCGTCGAGATCCAGGATCCGATTAAATTCCAAAAATATATAGACGAATCCAGGATCTTTCACTTCACTTCTGGTTTCATGTATGATGCCCTAGCGGCAGCAGCATGTTTAACCGTCATACAAAGTAATAAATATTTTTGAACGTGATATGATGCAGACAAAAGCTTATAAGTCCTGTTCACCGTCCAGTTCAGCACCAAGAATTAATAAAAACGCCATTGTTACCAATTGTGTACCTTTACAGTTATTACATTTTAAGGCTTTAGATCTGGGGCGTGTCTAAAAGGAGAGCGCCCTATGTGTATAACTGGAGGTTAGCCGCTTCCGGAATCGATCAATGGAGGCGCTAGGCTGTCGATAAAGGGAACGCCACGGTAGTGATGAATACAAAAGACTACCATAATAAGGTACTTACTCTTCTTAGCGATTCCTCGGAGTATAAACCGGTTTCATATGATCCCACAGCGAGAGTAACTAGAAAAACAAGGGAACTGTTAAAAGTGAACAGAGATCTTTTCACGAAAGATGACTACATGATGCTTGATAGACCTAAAATCAATCTACCACCAAAACTATACGGAATGCCAAAAATACACAAAACCAACGTACCATTGCGACCAATAGTAAGTCAGATTAGCTCTCCCACTTACGATTTGGCTAGGCACGTTGCAACGGAACTCCAATCCTTGGTAGGAAACACTTCATCTTACGTGAAAGACTCCCGTCATTTTGTAGAAATCTTGAAGAGCGTTAAGTTGGAACCAAGTGATATAATGGTGAGTTTTGACGTCCAGTCGTTGTTTACCAATGTTCCATTAGACGAGTGCTTGGATATAGTGGAGAAACGATTGGAGGATAGCGAGATGCCACAACAATATATCGTCTTGCTGAAGCATTGTTTAGATGGCAACTACTTTGTCTACAATGGACAGTATTACCTCCACATAGATGGCGTTGCAATGGGTAGCCCTGTTGCACCTGTTGTAGCTAATATGTGGATGGAGTACTTTGAGTAGAACGCCATGAGTAATAATAATTTGTAAAAATAATTTAAAAAAGACTGGATTTGTGATGTCAAGAGAGCATGTGAAAGTATTGCAGATATGGAACCCATACAAATTAATAATTTAGATGTGGCTAATGCAGTCCGTCCATTATCAAATTGGAAAGCTCCAGGACCGGACGGACTGCAAAACTTCTGGATTAAATGGTTCCGCAGTTCACATGGTCTTTTGGCATCTCAATTTCAGGCTGCCATTGAATCTGGTACGCTGCCAATTTTTATGACAACAGGAGTTACTCATCTGCTCCATAAGGCCGGCAGTACCTCGAACCCCAGTAATTATAGACCGATCACTTGTTTACCATCGGTCTATAAACTTCTAACTTCCATTTTGAGAGACAAAATTGCTGAACATGTTAGCTACAATGCGATAATGAGTGTCTCGCAAAATGGATGTAGAAGTGGAGCTCGAGGTACTAAAGAGCTCCTCATCATTGATATGATCATCAGCCAGCAAGTTCGCCGCAACCGTAAAGATCTCTCTGTATGTTGGATAGATTATAAGAAAGCATTCGATTCCGTACCTCATACGTGGCTTTTGAGGGTGTTGGAGTTGTATAAAATAGATGCAACTCTATGCAGCTTATTAAAGTCATGTATGGGCCAATGGAGAACTATACTTAGCTATCCAGGATACCGAGGGATATGCGGTGGTGGTGAACATATAAAAATTAAGCGGGGAATATTCCAAGGTGACAGTTTGAGTCCTCTTTGGTTTTGCTTAGCACTGAATCCTTTAAGTACTCTACTTGAGAGTTCAGGGTTAGGTTATAAGTTGCGAAGAGGTGGTCAGGTAATATCGCACTTGCTTTATATGGATGATTTAAAGTTGTTTGCTACAACTAACTCCCACTTGATAGATTTACTAAAGGTAACTGAAAACTTTAGTAATTCAATCAAAATGGAGTTTGGTGTGGATAAATGTGCAGTCATGCATATTAAACGAGGGCAGATATTGGAATCAGA
The DNA here is from genome assembly GCA_948477245.1 of Thumatha senex. Taxonomy (NCBI): domain Eukaryota; kingdom Metazoa; phylum Arthropoda; class Insecta; order Lepidoptera; family Erebidae; genus Thumatha; species Thumatha senex. The sequence goes on from OX419735.1 coordinate 16,669,413, forward strand.
TGGCATTCAGCTCTCTGATTCCATTCACCTGACGTCACTCCTCGTAACTGATACCTATAAGTACTTGGGTATGTCGCAGGCTTTGTGCATCAATGAAGCTGACATGAAACATTTATTACGAGAACGTTTCTTTGGTCGCCTGAAAAAGGTACTAAATAGCCTTTTATCAGGCGGCAACAAGGTGCGTGCTTATAATGGATGGGTCATGCCACTTCTGATGTACTCCTTTGGCATACTCAAGTGGACTCAGACTGAATTGGATGCTCTGGATAGAAGTGTACGTACATTGCTAACAGCATATCGGATGCATCATCCACGTTCTTCTGTGATGAGGATGTACATCCCACGACGATGTGGAGGACGAGGTTTTTTAAATGTGAAAGGTCTTCATAACAGTGAGGTGTATAGCCTTAGACAACATTTTATTAATATGAATGTGGAAATGCATCGAGATGTTGTTGCAGTGGACGTTGGACTCACCCCGCTTGGTTTGGCTAAAGAGAACTGGCATAAGCCAACAGTGCTAAGCCTTGGTGACCGTCAGAGGGTATGGCAGAGCAAGGAGCTTCATGGTAGGTTTTATCAGGCCTTACATGGGCCTGATGTGGACTTTTTATCGTCCGTAGCCTGGTTACGTTTCGGTGACCTCTTCGGAGAAACCGAAGGTTTTGTCTGTGCAATTGCAGATGAGGTTATCAAGACCAACAACTATAGGAGGCATATTATGAGGGACGGCTCGATCGATATTTGTCGAGCGTGTCACCAACCAGGTGAGTCCCTAAGACATATCGTTTCCGGTTGTCCTCGACTTGCTAACAGCGAGTACTTGCACAGGCACAATCAAGTAGCCAGGATTATTCACCAACAGCTTGCTCTGAAGTACCGCCTGGTGGATACTTAGGTTCCGTACTATAAGTATGTAGCTGAGTCAGTTCTCGAAAATGGTCATATCACATTGTACTGGGACCGGTCTATCATCACAGACAGGACTGTTATAGCTAACAAACCTGACATTGTGGTGATAAACAGGTCAGAGCGTCGTGTAATGATTGTCGATGTCACAATCCCTCATGGCAATCTCGTGAAAGCTGAAAAAGAAAAGCAAAGTAAGTATTTGGATTTAGCTCGCGAGGTTGTCGATATGTGGGAGGTGGACTCGGCAATCATTGTTCCGATAGTTGTCTCTGTCAATGGACTTATTGCCAAGAGCCTCGACCAACATCTCAAGAGGCTCGCGTTGGGTAGCTGGGTCAAGGGGCAGATTCAGAAAGCAGTACTTCTCGATACGGCACGTATTGTGAGAAGGTTTTTGTCTCTGGAGCCCTAACCACCGGTATCTTGTTCCTTGTATCCGATACCGGTAGGATGCTGTTTTATATATTTTTAAATAGATTGTTTTTGTTTAATTTTAAATTTATTTAAAAATGTATTTAATAAGTATATAAAATGAATAAAGGAAATAATAATAATACAAACTAACCCCTCGAGGACAGTCGTTATCTTTTATAGGATTAACGCAACCCTATGAGGGCATAGTAGATTCGCTTTTTGAGTCATCCACTTTCTGATATCAACAAAAAAATGTATCATGTAGGCAAGTGAACTATTTACGCCGTTAAAATTACTAAGCGTGCGATCAACTTTAAAAATAAGTGACGTATCATCAGCAAATAGAACAATGTCGCACAAGTTCTGTATATAGAATGGCAGATCGTTAATATAAATTAAAAATAGAAACGGACCCAGAATTGATCCCTGAGGTACGCCCATAGCAACAGATGCTCCAGGGGAGCGAATTCCATTGACATCAACATGTTGTATTCGATCATTTAGGTAGGAGGCAACAAGGTTCAGTGCAGAGTCTTTGATACCATAATAAAAGAGTTTTCCCAATAGTGTTTTATGGTCAACGCAATCAAATGCTTTGGAGAGATCTCAGAATACACCAATAGCATCTTGTCTATTCTCCCAGGCGTCATATATATGATTCAGAAGTGTCACACCTGCATGAATGGTAGAACGACCCCTTGTGAACCCATACTGCTCCTTATGTAATAGCATATTTAAATTAAAATGAGCTTGTAATTGTTGCAATATAATTTTTTCAAAAATTTTGCTAATGGCTGGTAATATTGAAATTGGTCTGAAATTACCAGGGTCGGTTTTGGATCCAGATTTAAATAGAGGTATTACTTTACTGTGTTTCATTAAATCTGGAAACACTCCTTTATCAACACATTTATTAAATATTTCAGCTAGATGTGGTGATATATTAACAATGATAGACTCAATCAATTTTACAGAAATACCCCACAAGTCAGCTGTCGTTTTTGAGTTAAGTGACTTGAATACTTTAATGATATCATTGGGGTTTACATATTTGAAGCCAAATAAGACACTACACTGATCCACGCTGCCCCCAAGCATGCGTTGAGCTTTTATTGGACAAGAATTTAAGGAGCTAGTTGTTTTCGCGGGTATGTCTATAAAATAGTTGTTAAAAGTATGTGCTTTATCTAATTTATTATTACACACTTCGTTATTTATAATTAACTCAGAAGCAGTTATGTTGTGGAAAAGTTATGTAGACGACATCTTTTGTATATTCAGAGGCAACGAAAGCGAAGCAAGACAATATTTAGAATATCTAAACTCAATTCACCTAAAAACGAGTTTTACAGTGGAGATACAAAAAGACAGGCGGCTCCCGTGTCTCGATGTCCTCGTCGAAACACTTCCTGACGGTACGCTCTCGCACTCTGTTTACAGAAAAGCCCACACACACATACCGGTATCTTAATGCCTCCTCATACCATCATCCTAAACAGTCGGTATCCGTCATGGCGTCGCTTGTCAACTGATCTGTGTGATCCAGAGCACCTTGGAGCGGAACTTACACATATAACAAGGGTTCTGGAAAGGAATGGCTATAGGGTCAATAAGCCGAAGAAGCGGCAGTATAGACCAAAGGTAAGGCCGAAGAGAGTAGATCGACAGCCAGCGTTTCTACCGTACATAAGAGGGGCTACGGATAAAATTGGAGCCGTATTAAATAGATTCTTCCTTAAGTCGTTATATGTTCCAGCCACCAAACTAGCAAACGTGATACGGACTCCTAAGGATGTAGTTCCATTTCAGACACCAGGGGTATATAAAATTGACTATAGCTGTGGAAGCTCATACATCGGCCAAACAAAAAGAACCATTGCCGAAAGGATCAGGGAGCACATAGCTGCAGTTAAAAACCTGCGAACAAATAAATCCGCGATTGCCGAGCACTTACTGAATGAGGGACCCAATCATTGGATTGAGCTACATACGCCAAAAGTCCTGTCAACTGACCGACATTACTACCCAAGGATGGTTCGGGAAGCAATTGAAATAAAAAAGCACAAAACTTTCAACCGGGAAGACGGATATAAGCTTTCAACATCTTGGAATCCGATAATTAATACCTTAAAGTCCCGCAATAGATCAGTGAACGCGTCCGCGGATACGGTCAGTGTTGTGTGTCGTGTGTTTCCAAAAAATAACAATTCCGAGGGTACATTAAAAACTCTCGGTGCATAGCGGTCGCTCCAGCCTACGTGCATCAGTTGCCTCGGGACCACGACAGGTGCAACCCTGTCGAAACGTCGAGGAATAAAAAGGTAGACTAACCTTTTAGTTGTAATATAGTGCCGCGCGAAATCCCGTTCAATACAAAATTATGTGTTCAACGCGTGTTAGTTTAAAACAAATGTCGATGATCTCTTTCGAAAATAGCCTGACAGGTTAAAGAGTCTCTCCGCAGGCAGAATTTTTACGAGGAGCCGGCTTATCACCTCGCTCAGCTCCTCAGGTGTGGTATTTCACCAAGTTATTGTAAAAGCTAGTGCATGTAGAGTCTAATCCTGTGTCCCGTTATACCTGAGCGACGCTGTGGACACGAAGCAGCACATGCAATCTGTGTGCAAGGCATGGAACGACCAGCGTACTGCCCTCAAGGGCACTACGAGTACTACATAGTGTGCTGCTCTCACTTCTACTTCATGAAAAAAAAACTATAAAATACTTTAAACAAAGACAAACAAATTAAACATTAACATTAATAAGCCACGGTCGTTTGAAAAATGAACGCGAACATTTACATTAAATTTCATATTAAAACACTTTTAAAATGCTCAAGATATAAACCTATCTCTTAAACAAACATAGTCAAACCGAAATCAAACCTCAACGAAATCAAACTGTAGCCTTATCAAAACATGAAACAAATTAGGTCGCAAAATAAAATCTTTGTACACAACTTTAACAATAAGATGAGATAGACCGTACAATAAATACCTACGATTTTTACGCCAAAAGTGGTTAGCTTTTCATCCAATAAAAATATGTAGTGCTTTATAAAGCATTGTGGATCCCATCATTTCCAAAGTTTTTTACACAAAGATGGCATTTTCATTTATGGCAATTTATATAACTTATTATCGCGAAGTTAGTCTATACATTCTCCTGAACGCGCCACAGGGAATACTTTAGATTTAATGGTGCAGAAGATATTATAAGCTACCTTTATGTATAGCATGATGAATCGTATTAAAGTTAGAAATTTTGTTAAGTTTGAAGAAGTCTCGTTGGTCGTCTTCTGCAGTAAAGCGGAAATTTCGGAAATATCGATTTAAGTGAATGAAAAATTTCCGTATTTGGTAAAACAGGTTTACTGTTGTATCAAAGTCCCTATTAGAGGAAGCATTATTTCCAAGTTATAATCCCAAAGAGATAATTTCTTCTACAATGGCGTGAAAAAATAAACATTATTGCTTACAGATGCTAGATGGTGCATTACTTAGGCAAAGGTTCTACTTATATTTTAAATATGTAAATTTTATGGGACATTTTAAATATTGTGTGACATTTTTTTTACACACCGGCGTCATGCTCAAAGTAAGCTAATATAAGCTTGTATTATGGGATCTAGATTGAAGCGCTCGTGGCCCCGCGGTCTCAGTGTTCGGTAAACGATCACTGAGGTACGCAACTTTCACTATGGCTGGTCGTCGGATGGGTGACCACTTTGTGGCATTTACATTTGCGAGCGTTTCCGTGCTTCGGAAGGCACGTTAAGCCGTTGGTCCCGGTTGCCAGTAAAATGGCAGTCGTTAAGCCTGGTTGAAAGCCTTATAGGCGGCTTAAAAAAATTCAATAGCAGGTAGCCACAACCTGCGTCTGTCTATTTCAACACGGCAATGGGCTCACCACCTATTACGTGGGACAGGAATCCACACGGTGAAAAGTGGGCATATAATATGCCTCTGCCACCCCTTCGGGGATAAGGCGTGATGGATATTTATTTATTTTATTTTTAGACTGATAAACATTCTTATACTCGTATATTTCTAAATACAAACACATTATACATAGCAAACACCCAAACATCGAAACAAATATTTCTTTCGACTGGGAATCAAACCCGGGACCTCAGTCGCGGTAATCGCATACACTACCACTGGGCCACCAAGGCAGTGTTTTACTTATCACAGAGGAAGTAGCTATTAAAGTTGCTGATATATTCAATACTGAATACAGTAAATAACAATAAATAAAACCCTCTGTACCTACCAAATCAGCATGCCTGATTTGCTCGTGGTTGATATTTTCATCACACGTCACATTCATATCTCCGGGAGGGAAGAAGCTCGGATTTGAATGGTCCAAACCAGCACGGTTTCAGGCAGGATATATAAACGAAAGGAAATCCAAGAGAATCTTGGAGGCCTAAAAAGGCAACATTCAATGTTTCATCTATAATCTGAATCATTTGTAGAAGAAATGCTTCAAAGACCCTAAAATGGTGACATAAAAAAATGATTCATCTGCAAATCAGTTCATATCCCAATAATATTTGGTCTAGATGTTGCTACGCTGAAAAAATATTGGGACGCGCCGAATCGTAATTGTACGGTTATTGCTTTAACACGATTTTTTGTTATTACTACAACGAAAAATGACAGTTATTATGGTTCGTTTAATAATATTTCGTGATTGCTATCAAATAAAAATAAATTAAATAAAAAGTGAAGCAAAAATACTTTAAATATGTATTTTATTTTTATTGTGCCTCTTGTAAGTGACCACTTGACACTTATGCGTTTCTGTCAACTGTCAAGTGAAGTGAATTATTTATTATGTTTACTTCTTGTATAGTTTGTGACCTTCGTCAATCGGACTGTCATCCGGAGTGTTTTTTGGATTGCACGTGTGTTCAGCTTCTGGTTTCAGTTTTTTTTTAATTTATGTGTTTCTTCCTTTGATTCGGTTTGTATTGGTGTTGTGTAGTTCCCAGTTAACTATTAATTTGATTTAAACGGTTCTTACTTGCCTCCCAGCCATTATGGCTGCTAAACCTCCTGATCCCCCTGACCCACCGGAGCGTCATACTCCAGTGTTTTATTCTCTTTCTACTTCCCCTTCTATGAATTCGAGCTCATCTAGCCCGCTCTCGCAATTAGCTACAGCCGCGCTCTCCGACTATTCCATAGATTTACGTGAGCCCCCAATTATTTCGCGTAAACGCCCCGTTGTTGACGACAACCTACCTATTCACCCTTCAAAACAACTAAAGAGTCAAGTGTCTAGAAATAAGTACACTAGTGATGATAAAAGCCCATTTGTCATTCATGTGAGTAGAACTGAAACTCAACAGACCACAGGCTCCACTCTCCATTCAGTTCCTTTGGAACTTTGCTTTTTAAAAACAACATAGTGAATATTGTTAAAGATGGAGTGAAAAGAGTTGGTAGGAATCGTGTGTCCGTCGAGTTTTTAACATACCGGGATGCTAATGCTTTCCTTGCGAACCCTTGTCTCAGTAGATATATGCTCACTGCTACAGTTCCATCCTTTAATGTATCCCGTATGGGAGTTGTATCTGGTGTCCCAACAGACATGTCAGAAGAAGAGGCGAGGGCTTATTAAGTCTGTGCCCCAGGGCTGTGGTGAAGTCCTTAAAATTAGACGCATTAATAGAAAGGTAGTTACTGATGGCTCTGTAGAATGGAGACCTACGGAGACGTGTCCTCACATTTGATGGCCAAACTTTACCAAAGAGGATTTATCTATCTATGTTACACGTCACTTCCAGTGGCACAATATGTCTACCCTACAATCCAGTGTAGAAAGTGTTGTCGGTTTGAACATATAGAATCCCTTTGCAGATCGAAGCCTAGGTGTTTAAGATGTGGGCAGGAACATCCTGGTAATGGTTGTGATACGCCCTTTAATGACGCTTTATGTGTTCTGTGCTCGGGCAGTCATTTTGCTAACAGCAAAGATTGTCCTGAGTATAGAAGATAGAGAGCGATCAAAACTGCAATGACTGAAAAAGCCATCTCATATGCAGAGGCAACTAAATCAGTTACTCTTAGACCAAATAATGCCACCTATGCCACGGTTACCAAATCTAATCTACCAAACCAATAGTCCCGCAAAACAGTACTTCTAAAACCCAAGCCCCGTATACTTCTTTCCCCATCCTATGATAAAATTTCACACAGCCAAATCACAGCTTCTCCGCTCTCCACCCAACCTAATGGACATGCCCTGCAATCCTTAGACAACAGATCCACAATAATTGACCTCTTAATACAACTATTATCATCCTACATCTCTTCTAACAATTCCCAGTCCCCCTCTTCTAGATCTAATAACTAAAATTCACCGTCCAACGCTGCCTTAAATCTGATATCTCTTCTCTCTAATAATAAGGATGGCTCCAAACTTGATCTCCCTTCAGTGGAATGTGAGGAGTGTGTTCTATAAGAAGCACGACCTCTCATTCTTACTAAATAAATACAAGCCCACCATCTGTTCGGTTACCGAGACTTGGTTGGAGCCAAGTCTCAATTTCCGTATGCCACTTAATAGAATTTTTTGGTGTGACAGATTTGATGGATATGGCGGAACAGCCCTCATTATCAAAAATAATGTTCCTGCGTCCCCTTTCCACTACCATCTCTAGTAGGCGATTTAAATGTAGTGGCTACTATAGTTCAGAACATTACAGTTCTCTCTATTTATCTTGCACACCCTAATCTAAATTCCATCTCAGTCCTAGAAGACATACTAAAATCTGTGAATGGCCCACTATTTGTTATGGGAGATTTGAATTGTCATCACTATAGATGGGGCTCTGAGCATTGTAGTCCTGAAGGAATGGCCTTAGTGGACGTTCTGGATAACCTCAGCCTCTGTGTTCTTAACAACGGTAGCCCTACGCGTAGAGGCACTCCTGGTGAACGGAAGAGCTGTGTCGATATTACATTCTGTACTCCTGACCTTGCGGCCTCAGCCCACTGGCAATGCACTTACACATGGTAGTGACCATTATTCTATCAATATTTCCCTTTCAGAGAGACTCTCCTTACAGAAGATCCCTCCTCCCCTGCTTAAATATAATCTTACCCAACCAGATTGGCTAAAATATAGAATTGAACTGGAATCTAAAATAGAATCCCTCCCGAGACTAGATCAACATTCTTCTTCTTCAGTGTTCACTGCCATGTTCAAATCTGTTGCGAAGGTCTTGTTTCTGCTGCTGCTGAGTTATCATTTCCAGTTAAGAGCAGTGCTCGAGGCAAGATCCCTTCTCCACCATGGTGGGATCAATACTGCACAGTGGCAATTAAAGAAAGAAAGGTGGCAGAGAGAAGATACAACTTAGCTATGACCACCGAAAACTTCATTGAATATAAAAGAGTGTTTGCAAAAACTAAGCGATTACTCCGTAAGAAAAAGCGCCAGGGTTGGAAAACATTTTGTTCTTCCCTGGCTCCTACCACTCCACCAAGATCACTGGTGTGGAAGAAAATTAATCGATTGCGTACTGGTTGCTCACCTGCACGAAATCGATTAATTCGTTAATACGTTTTTTGGCATACTCTTCGTTTCGCATAACGTTCAAACAGAATAAATCATTAGGCATACTTTATTTTCCCATAACTTTTTTATAATAATAATATACCCGCATAAAATGTTTACGCATAATTTTTTTTACAATAACGATTACTAATCATAAAATTTATTGGCATCTCACTCACTCTCGCATAAAGATTACCAGCCATACATATAGAATACCATAATGTTAACGAGTACATTATTTTATTTTTATATCTAAGCTTGAACTGTCTTAGATTAAAATGCCCACTGATTAAAAATGTCGATAGTCACTATACTGAAGTTCAAAATTTCAACACTTATAAGACGTAGATTAAAACGAGCGATTCTATTCTATTCTATTCTGGTGGTCACAAGTGACCAAACACTCCTCCTCGCTTCGCTCGTCGTCGTACCTATTTACGACTTTAGGCTGACCTAGACTTAGACTAGGCTTGACCTAATCTAAAAAAAATAACACTTAAAATATCGTTTTATATGATAAAGCTTAAAAACTTGGCTATGAGTGATATGATTATTTACAACGGTGTCTTATCATTTCTTAAATATTCTTTGTCAAACTATTATTCATTTATAATTTAAACGGTTATCCATACCTCCATTATGCGTTTTGTATTTTATGATAAATTATCTTTAGGCGTATAACAATTATACCCTTTACATTTATGCTAATTAAAATTATGATAAAAAAATTAGAGTTAGTTAATGTTATGCCTATAAAACCATTATGCGTTTATAACCCTCTGCTTATCATAATTTATGCGAGAAAACTTTATGCTGAAACTGTTATGCCAAACTACATAATGCTGAAAAAAATTATGCTATCGAAAGGGCACCCTCTGATTTTGGCAGTAGTCGTCGGTGGACATCACTACCGTTTGCCATTCAAGAAAAATTTAATTGACCTTCGTCAATCATCCGAAAACATTGTAATTGTGCGTTTCTGTGATTATTTTCAAATATTTCAAGTTTACAATGGGTTGAGCTTAAGAACGTGCTTATCGCGACTAAAGATAACTGCCTAAAGTTTGGGGAGCAATTAATTCCTCTCTTCTTTTCGGTGTGTGTTGCACATGACCGACTGCTACGCAAGGGGTCGTGTGTTCCATTTCCACCCAGGATAAATCTCTGTGTGATGAGCACCGTGGTTTATTCTGTGTCTGGGTGTTATTTATCTTTAATATGTATGTATTTAGAAATATATTATAAGTATGGTTATCTCATCTGGTTACCTTAGTACAAGCTCTGCTTAGTTTGGAATCAGACAGCGTTGTGTTAGTTGTGCCAATAATATTTTTTTATACCACTGAGGTGACAGATAAGCGTACGTATAGAGAGGCACGAGTTAAAATACAACGCCGCTAATGCTGCCACCCACCCACACTCACTCGGGCGACATTTAGCCCCAAACGTCGCTCTTAGGCTCACGCTCATGAAGGAGATATACCGTTCTGAGGTCACACTTGGCCAGTGCGGTTTCTGAGATATAGGCCAGTCCTATGCATGGTAATATACTACCCACAACTTTTTCATCGCCTCATTTGCGCATATTACTCCCCGCAAAATCTCGCTGCATCCAAGTGCTCTCAATGCTCATCATGGCGATTAGTCTGCGCATGACGACACGTCTTGCTTCTTTTTAATGACCTTACTATATTACCCAGTGTCTTTTTCATTTGGAAGGCTTAAAATAATCGAAGCACTTTCATCATCAAAATAATAAATACCCCATTCCATGACAATGCCGGGGTTTTTTATAATTTTGGAAGTCAACAATTCCAAGTTCAAAAGTAAGCGATTAACTATTACATTATAGTCTAAAAAAAAAACAAATACAAGTGAATATTATTAGTACTTATTTGATGAAATGTAATAAATTTGTCTTTTAAAAATTTGTTGTATACTCCCGTTCGATAAGAATAAAATATTGGCTTTCACAATAAAATAGAAAGAAATGCAAAATTTTTGTTAAAAATTATATTCAAACCCTATTTGAGAGGGTGCCGAAATCATAACAAAGTTCCTGAAATGCTAACGTTGCAAACTGCAACCCCAACCAATATCGTCCTTTATTCAGAAGAAATCAACATGTTGCAGAATCGCATTACTCCACAAAATACCACACCAATACTTTCATAAGAATAAATTCAAACGAAAATAAAAACGCTTGCAGAAATGGATTGAACTGAATGGATTTTAAAGTATTTATTCGAACCCTATTCGGGGGCATAGACAGGTGGAGGAAAACGGTTTATGGTTACATATTTTTTACCAAAGTAAATAAAATTATCACACAACAAGTCTTGTTTTGTAGTAAAGCGCAATATTATTGCTAATATGAGCATTTTTGAAATTAAAACAATAAAGTAAAATAATATTCTGCGGTTTCACCCCAATATTTGATGAACAATGTGATTTTTTATTTAAATCTCGTGATTAGTTCAAGATTTTTTAAGAAATGCATGTAGTAAAATACTGGTCAGTTATATTGAGGGAAAGAGAAAAAAGAAAACAGGAAAAATCCCCTCGGAAACTGACGGTAAAATAGTGATTTTGTATTTGATGCTATCGAGTGTAGTTTGCTGAATAAAAAATAAATCGCACGTAAAAATACAGCGTGAACAGTACCGGATATTTGCTTTTTGTTGGATGCGACCAATACTTTCATTTCACAGAAACATTATTCATTTCAGTTCAGATGTACATAAATGAATTGTAACAAGTTAATTAACCATTATACACTTAAATAATGGTGTAAATACTTACAGCTTCCATTAACGCCTCTTATTGAAAGTACTTCCCAAAAAAATATGTCAACAAATGTATAATATTTATATAACAATAAATGTATAATATTTCTCAATTTTATTAAAAACTTACAAAATAACATTACTTAAGTAAATAACTACGAATCTAAAACATGTAACTTCAACTTCTATTACAGAAAAAACATGATAATCAGTCAATACATATATTTGTTAGCAATTAAAAAAGTTACGTATCCCTGGCACTTTTATGCGATGCATAATAAAGTTAATTTGATAGATAAATCAACTATTAATTGTAAGCATGTAGTGTTTATAAGACAAATGAAATTGTGAAATAGTTTTAGATTCACCTGATGATAGTGTGATACTCTAGCCATACTTCTTTGATATCCGTTTAAATAACATTCACTAAAAAGAAGAAAATAATAATAAATATCAGTTGTCCTCAACTTTTTCTGCAAGCTCAACACAATTTCTCATAAGTGTGACGTAACCTGCCAGGATTGCCCGTTCTGAAAGGAAAATACAATGATTAAGGGGAGTATTCAATTTACAGTGGGCTAGTATTATCTCTCTAACTTATTGGCATCGTTTAACGTCTGCTGAACTACTGTAGTTGAAATAGATAGTTCGAGAACTTATTTACAACACGAGACTTGTGTCTTTACACATTGTATCAGAAGACATTAATAATGTCTTTATATTTTTTCCAGTTATGAACTTTGCCAACTTTGCTTTACGGTAGCGAAACCTGGGTATGTCAGCAGATGCATGAAAGTAAATTGAATGCTGTGGAGATGCGATCACTTCGAAAATTGTGCAGCGTTACTATGGCCGACCGAATACGTAACGAAGTGATACGCAATATGGCAGGTTTGAATGAAAGTGTCAGCGTTAAGCTGGAAAAGGGCGTGTTCCGTTGGTTTGGACACGTCCAACGAATGAGTGAGGAACGATTGACGAAGAATATAGATTGTGCGAAAGTAGAGAGTAGAAGAAGTCAGGGTAGGCCGAGACTTACATATGAAGACCACGTGAGCAGATTGCTCAAAAACTGAAAGGTCAATAGTACTCGGATACCCAGACGTGCGTGTATGAAGCGATTGATGAATCCTGAAGAAGCGAAAGAAGTATGCATGGATCGCGAAGCCTGGCGATCTGTCCTCTATGACTACCCCGTCAGGGATACAGCGTGAATATAGTTAGTTAGTTTCAGTTATAGAAAGATATTTTTCAGAACAAAACATTTATTTGTATAATCTCAAAGTATATAGAACTTACAAAAAAACATTGGAATTCAAAAGAAAAAACTTATTCTTCAAAGTACATACATACATACATATTGTCACGCCTTTATCCCTGAAGGGGTAGGCAGAGGCATACTATACGCCCACATTTTATTGTATTCATTTTTGTCTAACGTAACAGGTGGAGTGAGCCCATTGCCGTCTTCAAATAGACAGGTAAGTTATAAATACGTTGTAAGTTATATGAAAGGCGTATCTAGTTAAGCGCGCACGAATGATATTGATTCCTTGCACTGTGCTTTTAAAGAAGGAAGATTTGAGATCTCATACATCGCAAATCACATAGATATATTTAAATAGTATATAGTTATCTCATGCAAATTTTCTACGCAAGACCAACCATGAAAGTAAAAATGTATTATGATTGTATATTTTGTAGACGTATTCATATTCCAATAATAGCAATGGTTGGCGTGAAAAATTGTGACATTTACGGATGTGGGTAAATCAATTCAGAGACGGGTGCAAACATTACCCGTGTCAGCGAAGCGCAAAGATCCCTCGTACATGCGATTGTTTTTAGAAAATTGATTTCAACCCTATTCAACGTACATAAGCACTACTATGGATAGTGGTTCCGCTGGAAATATTTTCAGTTCATTCATCGCACCACAACAAGCCTAGAACGGAATGTTATCATAGATAACAGAACGGCCAACCCAACTACTCAGGTAAATATTGACTTTGCCAAATATCATGGATGAAATTGCAAGCATTTTTCTTCGTGTCTCTCTATCTTATGGTCCCCACTACATGTAAACTTGCTTTCTCTTTTTATTTTTTTAATGCCACGTAGGTGGCAGACTTGTTTTTATTATTTATTACATTTACATTTTCCCAATATCTACATTCTGTCAAAAGAGTATTAGAAATAGATTCAAATATTTGTTTAATTTTATTTTATTGTTGTTAAATTGGCGCGATTTTCCTTTAGTGTGGAGGTTGAGTTTCATCACTATAATCCCTAAAAATGTTTCTTACTGTGAACCGACTATAACCAAACAAGTGTTTAGCCTCATTCTTATTTAAAAAAAAATACTGGACTGTGTTAATGTACTTCTGAAGTTGACTGTACTAAGCGATCAAAAACGATCGGCTGAGATGTAATGGAATTGTGCATTCGAAATTCTTGCAGAAAATTAAATGGTAAAAAAAAAATTAAGCTATATTCAGCGATTCAAAGTGCAAATCTGACAAAAAATGCCAGACTTGTGGAAAGAAAATTCATGAATTTTGCACGACGTTGATGCATCTTTGCACGAGGCACGAGGTCATTATTGTGGAGAAATTTTTGACCAATAGCTCACCGCGAAACCACCATAGACACAAAATACGACTCCAGTAGACTCCTTTTTTTAGATACAGCGGGAAGATAGTTTTTTCTTTTTTTTACACTCAAATTACTACTTCGTGGCACTCGTTTTCAGTCGATCGAAAACATAATGGAGGATTCGCGACCATAATTGAACAATAAGGGAAAAAGCATTAATATTTTTTTTAATGTTTGGATTATTTATTGGCATAAGTGTATCATTTCTGAAGGAGCATACTTTAGAGACGATAAAATAAATTTAGTTAAGTTTTTTGTATTATTTGGTCGTTGCCCGGTACCGTCTTGACATTTTTTTTTTAATTTTAACATATTTTCGTCTACTAAATACCGCACTGTCTTAAAAGCAGGGACTTTGACCAATGCTTATCACCAAATGATGACTTATAGCACTGAGACCTGAGCGTGGCCCTAGACAGTGGTCCACACTGAAATGATTGTCTTGAACGTCCTACTGTAAGCTGCACAGTACAGATGACAGCATTCTATGTCAAGGTGTAGGCTGGTTTGGTAACTAACGTTTTTTTTTCGTTTTTTTCTTACCAATACGTTTTTTTCTTACCAAGACAGTACATCGCAACACTAACTAAAAGTTTGATGTTTCCAAATAACTTTTATGACTTACAATTCATTCCGTGCTTCGGAAGGCACGTTAAGCCGTAGGTCCCGGTTGCCAGTTAAATAGCAGTCGTTAAACCTGATTTAAGGCCTTATGGGCGGCTTGAAAAATTTCAACAACAGGCCGCCACAACCCGCACCTGTCCATTTCAAAACGGCAATGGGCTCACTACATGTTACGTCGGACAACAATGCATACGGTGAAATGTGGGCGTATAGTATGCCTCTGCCTACCCTTTCGGGGATATAGGCGTGATAATAAATAATGACTTACAACTCAATGCGATATTCAGTATCTAAGTATATGGGAAAGAGGTGATTTGTATGCCAGAAGTCAGACCATCTCAATATCTTATCCTTATAAAACTAGGCTCTTTTCCCAGCGATTTATCACGTCAACAACATCAAGCCTACCTATTTATTCTTTCACGAAAACAGCGGATCCGTATAATGCAAATGTCAGACCAGTCTACTTAAACGTGGCATAGTCCGGCAGATCGTATTAATGGGGTGTGAGATGAGGTGAGGTGTGAAGAGCGGGACGGGGTGTTCCGTCAGTTGATCCGATCGCGCCAGGAAGAGCTGATTGATGACGCCGATTAGTGATGCCTAACCCGCCCACGAATAAATTGTGAACCGATTTTTTGCTTCGTAAACTTAAGTCCAGCCCGTCGTTTTTATATATGCAAAATCATGTAGGTTATGTAGGGAGAGATTTTATTCAAGTTTTTAGACGCAACATTAAATTTAAACCGCTATAATTTATCTTTAAGTAGTCTAAGGAATAAATGAGACAGAGTAATAAAAATATAACAATAAATAATTATGTCCCACCACTATCGTTGCATTGCAGGGTCACGTGCGATTCTACACCTCCCGCGGGCGTCACCTCCTCTTGCCCGCCAACAGCATCCGCTGCAATAATGTTTTATGGCATCAGATATATTCGTATCTTATTTCGTTTACGGTATGAATTACGATCCATAAGCTTGTTTCTCTCCGCAAGACAGTTAACCCTCAAGTAAAACCTCACCACCTATTACGTGGGAAAAAAATGCATAGTATGCCTCTGCCTGCCCCTCGGATGATAAAGGCAAATGTATGTATGTATGTAAAACCTTCTAAGAAGGTCGGAGGTGTGCCTTGGATTTGTGGCGCCATATTAAATGTTTTTTTTTGTGGTTACTACTTATATTTTTTTCAATAGAGTCAAATTAGACAAGATTAGGTCTACCCCAATCAAACATTGTTGCTAGAGCTGCCTTGCTATGAGACTTGGAAGATGTGAGTGTATTTTACCTATACCACCAATCTGTATATAGGATAAAAGGACGACAGAAAGTATTGTAGCATTCCAGTATTTGTGGTCTTTTTAAAAAAAATTGTGGAGAAAATAACGTTCAAGGTCTGTACCTAAGTTTGCACAAAACCCGCACCACAAACACACTTTTCCCTTCAACGATGACTCCTTCACTGTCTCTCATAGCTTTTCAGTTCTTCATGTGACGAAGAATATTGTACCTTACTAGTAGCAAATATAAATTCGCATATAATTAATTAATAAATATTATGCGACTTTAATACAGCGCCATCTAATCTAAATTAAGCTAATACATGATTGTAGTATGAGATCTTGACGAAGAGTGGTGTATTGTGCGAAAATAGGGGGTAGAAGATGTTAGAGTAGACCGAGATTTACATTACTAAGACCTCGTGGAAAGATTGTTTAAAAACCGAAAGGTCAAAAGTACTCGGATACCCAGACGTGCCTATATGAAACGATCAAAGAATCTACAGAAAGTGAAAGTATGCATGAATTTCCAAGCCGATCGATTCCAAGCGATCTGTCTCTGATTACCGTTAGGGATACAATGTAAAGATAACTTTAATGATATACCTAGTCTATTATTTTGAATAGGTCAGAAATTAACCAAACGTTGTGAATTAACTTTAATGCTCAATTCTTCAGGAAGCTATCGTGGCCCCTCTTGTTCTGTAAACGATCACTGCGTTAAACAACATTAGCTATGGGTGGTCCTTGGATGGGCTCTTTGTGGAATTTACATTTGCGAGCGTTTCCAAGCTTCGGAAGGCACGTTAAGCCGTTGGTCCCGGTTGCCAATAAAATGGCAGTCGTTAAGCCAAGTTGAAGACCTATTACGTGGGACAAAAACGCATAAAGTCTAATGTGAGCATTTAATATGCCTCTGCCTACCCCTTCGGGGATAATGACGTGACAATATGTTTGTAAGTATGCACATATTGGCACGTCATTATCACGTCATATAGGGGTAGGTGGGGGCATAATATACGCTCAAATTTCACCTTATGCATTTTTATCCCACCTATTGTTGTGTTGAAATAAACATGCGCAGGCTGTGGCGACCTGCTGTTGAGATTTTTCAAGGCCTTCAACCAAGCTTAACGACTGCCATTTTACTGGCAACCGGGACCAACGGCTTAACATGCCTTCCAAAGACCGTTCAAGGAGCAGCTGCGAAAGTTCTTTAACGCAGATATCGTTTACAGAACACTGGGAAAAACTTTACTTTAACGCCCACTTTCAAAATGGCCGACTAAGGTGTCATTTTGTTCAGCTCGACGAGAGGAACACGATTGGCTAGGTTGCGAATGTCGGAAGTGAAAAATAAAAGAGTTTTTCTAAAAATACTTTTCCATTGAAACTCTATGGAGAATCGATATTTCAACCTAACCTAACCTAACCTAACCTTGGCTAACGTAGCTGTGTGGACTGTGGCTATAGTCGCCGAACCGTACGCGGTTCGCGCCCGCGACAACTGGGCTGGCAGCCGCGACGAGTTGGTGGCTATCGTCTCCCAGCGGGGTGCTTTTGATAGGGTGCTCCAGGGACGCGGTTGCGTCCTCGCGCTGCTGGGAGACGTTGCAGTAGTCGGGGTGTACTTCTCGCCCAACAGAAGCCTCGCTGAGTATGAGCGTTGGTTGATTGAGATCGGGGCTCTGTTGGCAGAAGCGCACCCCACCCCGGTGGTGGTAGCTGGAGATTTCAACGCACACTCACAGGCGTGGGGATCTCCAGAAACCGATAGCCGGGGTGAGATGGTCGAGGAATGGGCGGTGTCCAACGGCTTGGTGCTGCTCAACCGAGGGTCGGTCCACACGTTCGTGCGGCGAACGGGGACGGGTCGTAGTATAATCGACCTGTCCTTTGCCAGTTCTGGCCTGGCTAGCCGCACACGTGGTTGGAGGGTGATCGAGGGGGTGGAGACGATGTCGGATCATCGCTACATATGGTTCGACATCGTCAACGCCGGCTCGGAGACCCCGGCGGTCGGGGACCGCCGTTCGGTTGAGGAAGGTCCGCGGTGGCGTCTGCGGACGCTGGACCGGGAACTGGCAAAGGAGGCGGCCATCGTCGAGCGATGGGCCGCAGGTGACGACGTTAGCCCGGACGTGGACGCGAGGGCTGGGCGGCTTTCCGGCGCCCTGACTCGCGTCTGCGATGCGGCCATGAAGAGGGC
Source organism: Thumatha senex (assembly GCA_948477245.1). NCBI lineage: Eukaryota > Metazoa > Arthropoda > Insecta > Lepidoptera > Erebidae > Thumatha > Thumatha senex. The sequence goes on from OX419735.1 coordinate 16,687,870, forward strand.
AGGGTCTGTCAAGCCGCGGCGGCGAGTGTACTGGTGGAATGAAGAGCTGGCTGGGCTGCGAACCTCAAGTCACGCAGCCCAGCGCAGGTACACTCGCCAACGCGCCCGAAGAAGCAGTGACCCTGCCCGAGAAGAAGAACTACTCGCCGCATACCGGGCTGCCCGAGCTGCCCTCAGCTCGGCGATCAAGGCCGCCAAGGAGGCGGCCTGGAAGGAGTGGCTCGAGACCCTAAACGAAGATCCGTGGGGGCGCCCGTACAAAGCCGTGAGCGACAAACTCCGGCCCTGGGCGCCTCCCCTCACAAAGTCTCTCGAGCCCTCATTCGTCGGCCACGTTGTCAGTTCCCTCTTCCCTGAGCGGGAAGAGTGGGTCCCACCGCGGATGGCACCAAGCCAGACGCCGGCAGACACAGAGGCGATGATTCCGCCCGTGTCGGATGCCGAGCTCGGGGCGGCGGTCCTTAAACTCAAAACGAGGAACCGCGCCCCCGGTCCGGATGGCATTCCTGGGCGCGTCATCGCCCTGGTTATGCCGGCGTTCGAGGAGGAGACGCTGTCTTTGTTGTCGGAGTGTTTGGCGTCGGGTAAGGTCCCGCGACAGTGGAAAACTGGGCGGCTCGTGCTGTTGAAGAAGCACGGGCGCCCGGCCGAGTCGCCGTCGGCCTACCGCCCCATCGTCTTGCTTGACGAGATGAGCAAGCTGCTCGAGCGGGTGCTCGCGGCGCGTCTCGTCGGGCACCTGGAGGGGGCGGGGCCCAATCTCAATGACGGCCAGTACGGATTTCGTCGCGGGAGGTCGACCCTGGACGCCATTTCCCGGCTCAGGGACAGCGTCGAAGAGGCGGTCGGTCGGGGGGAGGTGTTGCTGGCGGTGTCGCTCGACATCGCGAACGCCTTCAACACCATCCCCTGGCAGACCATCGCTGAGGCGCTGAGGTACCACAATGTCCCGTGGTACCTCAGGCGCATTCTCGCGGACTACTTTGTCGACCGGGCCATCTCCTATCCGACCCGGTCGGGAGTAGTCCGCTCCGGTATGTCTTGTGGTGTTCCACAGGGGTCGGTTCTGGGTCCGCTCCTGTGGAACATCGGATATGATTGGGTCCTGCGCGGTGCTACTCTTCGGGGAGTCGGCGTCCTCTGTTACGCCGACGATACCCTAGTCACCGCGCGGGGCCCAGATTTTCGCGAGGCGAAAGTCCTGGCCACCGCGGGCGTTGCCCAGGTGGTCAGCCGCATCAGGGCGCTAGGACTCCAGGTGGCCCTCGAAAAGTCAGAGGCCGTTTTCTTTCACGGGCCTCGGCGAGGGCCCCCTCGAGATTGTCAGATTGTGGTGAGCGGCACCCCCATCGCTGTCGGGTCGAGTATTGAGTATCTTGGTTTGGTACTCGACAGCCGATGGGGCTTCGTCGAGCACTTCCGGCGTCTGTCGCCTAAATTGTTGTCGTACGCCGGAAGGCTGGCGAGGCTGCTCCCCAATCGGGGAGGCCCAAATAGTGCGTGCCGTCGCCTCTACGATGGTGTAGTGCGCTCAAAGGCGTTGTATGGAGCGCCCATCTGGGCGCACGCCCTCTGCGCCAAGACAATCCCGCTGCTGCGGCGTCCGCAGCGGTCGATTGCGCAGAGGGCGGCACGAGCGTACTGCACCGTCTCCTACGAGGCGGCGTGCCTAATTGCAGGAAGTCTCCCCTGGGATCTCGAGGCTGGAGTCCTCAAGAAGGTGTATGAAGAGAGCGCCCTGGTGCGAAGTAACGGTGGACGGCCCCTTCCGGACGAGATCGACCGCTGGAGACAGTTGGCTCGCGACGATCTCTTCCGGAAGTGGGCCGAGAGGTTGGTAGGCCCCTCAGTTAGCCCCCGGCTCGTGGGGGCTGTCCGGCCCGTCCTGCGGGCTTGGGTGGAGAGGGCACACGGAGCGCCGACATTTCACCTCAGTCAGCTCCTCACAGGGCATGGCGTATTCGCCAAGTACCTGTGGGAGGTGGCTGGGGTGGAGCCGGACCCCGTGTGTCGCCACTGCTCAAGTGGCGTCGTGGACACGGCGGAGCACACACTCGCCGTGTGCCCGGCGTGGGACGGGCCGCGTATCGCCCTTACGGGCCTTGTCGGTAGAAATTTGTCGCTGCCGGCTGTGGTGCAAGCCATGGTCGGCAGCCAACAGTGTTGGGCCGCCGTCACCTCGTTTGCTAGCGAGGTGATGGCGGCGAAACGAGAGGAGTTGCGGGTGCGGGAGCGTACGGGACAGACGCTCCCGCCCCGCCGTCCGGTTCGGGGGCGTCGACGTGCTCAATACATGCGCGCCCCCGAATAGTGTCTGGCCGTGGGCGGAAGGTCGGGGGACCCCGCCCAACTGGCCACTTGGCGACGGGCACCCTTTCTGTGTTCCAGGGGGTGCCCACTTTTTGCGCACGCCCGTACCGGCCGCTCTCACCTCCTCTGCTTACAGAGGAGCGCTCGAGAGCGGTGGAGGTGCGGGCTAGTTCATCAGCTCCTTAGGGAGCTCCGGGGTGGTCGCTTATCGACCGCCCCGAGACGGACCCCTCCGTTTTGGGGTGCCCCTTGCCGGCTCGCAGTGATTTAACCTCAGGCCTACCCTGCGAGTCGGTTTTAAGGTGAGGCGGAACACCGCGGGGTTTAGTGGGTAGGACGGCCCTCTCTCTCGGGCCGGGAGCCCCACACACCCCGCAGCAGGGATGACGGTGCGTAAATGCATTCCCCGCGAAAACAAAAAAAAAAAAAAAAAAAAAAAAAACGTAGCTGTGTGGGGCCTTGTCGGTGGAAATTTGTCGCTGCCGGCTGTGGTGCAAGCCATGGTCGGCAGCCAACAGTGTTGGGCCGCCGTCGCCTCGTTTGCTAGCGAGGTGATGGCGGCGAAACGTGAGGAGTTGCGGGTGCGGGAGCGTACGGGACAGACGCTCCCGCCCCGCCGTCCTGTTCGGGGGCGTTGACGTGCTCAATACATGCGCGCCACCGAATAGTGTTTGGCCGTGGGCGGAAGGTCGGGGGACCCCGCCCAACTGGCCACTTGGCGACGGGCACCCTTTCTGTGTTCCAGGGGGTGCCCACTTTTTGCGCACGCCCGTACCGGCCGCTCTCACCTCCTCTGCTTACAGAGGAGCGTTCGACAGCGGTGGAGGTGTGGGCTAGTTCTTCAGCTCCTTAGGGAGCTCCGGGGTGGTCGTTTATCGACCGCCCCGAGACGGACCCCTCCGTTCTGGGGTGCCCCTTGTGCGCAGTGATTTAACCTCAGGCCTACCCTGCGAGTCGGTTTTAAGGTGAGGCGGAACACCGCGGGGTTTAGTGGGTAGGACGGCCCTCTCTCACGGGCCGGGAGCCCCACACACCGTCCCTGCTGCCCCCGCAGCAGGGATGACGGTGCGTAAATGCATTCCCCGCGAAAACAAAACGAAAAAAAATAAAAACGTAGCTGTGTGGTTTGGGTGGTATGCTGCTCGGCTGAGACGCAAGAGGCCCGAGTTCGAATCATAGTACAAACGGTGACTTTTGGTGTCGACTTGTCGCTGCCGGCCGTGGTGCGAGCCATGGTCGGCAGCCAACAGTGCTGGGCCGCAGTCGCCTCGTTTGCTTGCGGGGTGATGGCGGCGAAACGTGAGGAGTTGCGGGTGCGGGAGCGTACGGGACAGACGCTCCCGCCCCGCCGTCCGGTTCGGGGTGCGTCGTCGTGCTCAGTACATGCGCGCCCCCGAATAGTGTATGGCCGTGGGCGGAAGGTCGGGGGACCCCGCCCAACTGGCTACTTGGCGACGGGCACCCTTTCTGTGTTCCAGGGGGTGCCCACTTTTTGCGCACGCCCGTATAGGCCGCTCTCAACTCCTCTGCTTACAGAGGGGTGCTCGAGAGCGGTGGAGGTGCGGGCTAGTTCCTCAGCTCCTTAGGGAGCTCCGGGGTGGTATCGACCGCCCCGAGCGGACCCCTCCGTTCTGGGGTGCCTCTTGCCGGCTTGCAGTGACTTAACTTCAGGCCTACCCTGCGAGTCGGTTTTAAGGTGAGGCGGAACACCGCGGGGTTTAGTGGGTAGGACGGCCCTCTCTCACGGGCCGGCCCCACACACCGTCCCTGCTGCCCCCGCAGTAGGGATGACGGTGCGTAAATGGATACCCTGCGAAAACAAAAAGAAAAACCTAACCTAACCTAAAGGTTTCGAATGTCGGAAGTGAAAAATAAAAAATTTATTCAAAAAATACTTTTCCATTGAAACTCTATGGAGAATCGATATTTCAACCTAACCCAACCTAACCTTGGCGCACGGCGGTCGCTGCCGCGGCACGCTCGCTTCGCTTGCTCGCCTTCGCGCGACGTTAGTCGCTGTTCTAACATGACCTAACCCATAACGATGTTTCTACACACATGGAAAAGACTAGAGAAGACAAAAACAGATGACAATAAATCCCGACTAGACCACAAACCGCACAATCCCTTCCCCCCCCCCCCCCTTTTTATTCTTAAACAACCGAAGCCAGCACCCTAAGCATTCCTACGCTCGCGCGAAAAAACCTTTTCCCATAAACTTTGCTGGGAACTAAAACAAAATGGCACCCTAGTCGTCCATTTTAAAAATTGGGGGTTAAAGTAAAGTTGGTCCGAACACTGAGTTAGCGGGGCCACGAGCGATTTATGAGTGGAAGAATTATTTTAAATCGAAAATGAGATTATTTTAAATCTGAGGATTAAAAAAAGTGAATATGATTATAAAAATAAATAAATAAATATCCATCACGCCTTATCCCCGAAGGGGTGGCAGAGGCATATTATATGCAAACTTTTCACCGTGTGGATTCCTGTCCCACGTAATAGGTGGTGAGCCCATTGCCGTGTTGAAATAGACAGACGCAGGTTGTGGCTACCTGCTGTTAAAATTTTCAAGCCGCCCATAAGGCCGTCAACCAGGGTTAACGACTGCCATTTTACTGGCAACCGGGACCAACGGCTTAACGTGCCTTCCGAAGCACGGAAACGCTCGCAAATGTAAATACCACAAAGTGGTCACCCATCCGAGGACCAGCCATAGTGAAAGTTGCGTAACTCAGTGATCGTTTACAGAACACTGAGACCGCGGGGCCACGAGCGCTTCAATTGTGTTCAATGATTATTATGGTTATTTTATTATAATAAAAATATACTCACAGTTTAAGTGTCTTTTTAAACAATTCACTATTTTCAACATTGCGTCATTATCGCTCATATCAACCGCACTGAAGACGCTGCTCAAGTTGGCCATTTTTCTTCTCTGCTTTCAATCGCTTTTTAATTGTTTTTGCGAAAAATAAGCTGCTTAAAATAATATGAATTATAAAATATTTATTATAAGTTATTATAATTAAAAGGGATCAATACATTAATTATGACTAATTCTATCCTAAAATTGCTTTAGCCTATTAACAAAGTCGACGGCAGAAGACGTCAATCAACGTGACAGGAGAAAATTGAATATGCTGTAATATGAGTATTTAGGAGAATACTCCTTGAAATATGAAAAAAAACTGTGTGTACCATGTATATATCGAGGTCAGTGGTGTACCAGAGTACACAGGTGAGAAGTAAAACTTCTTTACGACATTTTTTTTACAGCAATAATATTTCTCTCATAAAGAAGTTTCACTTATGATAAAGAAGTTTCACTTCAAAACAACAAGGCGCGAAACCGAAATTCGTGACGATTTTTTACGGCTATAATATTTCTCTAAATATCGATAAAGAAGTTTCACTTCAAAAAAAGAAAAATACATGGCACCATTACCATTATGATAGCTTTGTTGGAAGCTAGTACAGTCAGACCTCCTAACCCCGTAATCCGCCTGTATCGTTGCCTAGTCTTTTAGTTAGCTGCTGCACCGCTCGCAGGTGTGGTCACTTGAGTAACAGAGACATATGTGGGGCCCCGTTCGCCTTACAAAACTAAATATTACATTAACCCTCCATATTAATTGTCACTGACGGGGTAGTCAGAGAGGACAGATCGCCAGGCTTCGCGATCCATGCGTACTTATTTCGCTTCCTGTAGATTCATTAATCGCTTCATAGATGCACGTCTAGGTATCCGTGTACTTTTGACTTTTCAGTTTTTGAGCAATCTGCTCACGTGGTCTTCATACGTAAATCTCGGCATACCATGACTCCTTCTACCCTCTACTTTTGCACAATAAATATTCTTCGTCAATCTAAAGCGAGAAGATAGTAAAGTTAGGTGTTAATTGTCGGTTCACTGTTTAATCTGATCGCTAAGAACTCTGCTAGACATCCTAACCTGTTAAAGATTCATTCTTCGACACTACCTGGATTTAGAGCTGGGATCGCTTTTAATGACTGCTATTATTCGGCGCTTGCTGTTCATTAGTTAGCAGGTGCACTTCTTGGAGGTGAGGTTGACTTAAACTACGAAGATTTAAGTGGGACCTCAATACTCCTACAGTCATCCTATAAATTAATCTTTGCCTATTCTTAATCTTTTCATACCTAGTTGAAGTTGTAAGAGAACATTTAGAGACCGAAGCCTAGAATATCGGTACAAATCTTACAGCGAGAAATAATAATCAGCTTAACATAATTACATCCCGATACGTTATCACTGCTTCATCCTTTACTAGAAGACCCCCACAGCTTCGCCCCTGGAATATTTCGACCTCCCGTCGCTATTTAATCCCGTCTATTTAATCCCGTCGCTGATAAATTGTACAATGATGCATACAAATTTGCCCGATTTGTCGACATTTATGACCACTGCTCTGCTCCCCAGTGTAGTAGAGTAATGATATATAGCCTTCCCCGATAAATGGGCTATCTAACACTAACGTTGGTGTATGGACACAAATAATTAATTTTTTCTTAACAAATAGTTAGGATGAACCTAATTTGTGAAGAAAATCTTCATTGTACGTTGAAAATTATAGAGCAAGTTTCATATTTCTATATTTATCAATGACGACAGGTATTGCCTTTAAAAGATTTGGCCGTCATTATATTTTCGATCTAATAATCCATAATTTTACTCCACCTAATTGGGCTCATTATATCGGCAATAAATCGCGAACAATGCTACCGTTTTGTAGATCAAAGTGGCTAATATGTAGGACGGGCCCATTGAGCACTTAATTCAATGAATCGTGAACCACTCACCTACTACTTTAAAAATAATATTATAAGATTTTTCAAAAGGTACCATTGCAAATGGATTTTAACAAATTATGGATTTCATCAGTACGGATACACAGACGTGAATGTATTGCTAAGCCTGGCGATCAGTCTTCTCTGGCTACCCCGTCCGAGATACAGCGTGAAGATAGATAGTTAGTTTTCTTTATTCGTAAAAGCATTCGAATTCAAAGCATAATACGGTAACCTGTAAGTCCAAATAAGTAGTTTTATTCAGATTACTCCAATACCACCAATTTTATACAAAATATTACTATGTTACTATGGCCTACTAGAGACCTTTTACGAATACTTTTAAACTCTCAAAGGGATTATGGTTAATATAGAAAAATAAATGTCTATATGGTGTACAATGCAATACAAATCGCTACGTAGACTAGCTGCTACATAAAACTAAGGACTTAAGAAATTAGATTCAAAGATAGCGTTGGTTACAAAGAACATACTAACTCGTTGCTCAGAGTAAACTCTTACAAACAGGCTAAGATAAGATTCACTTACATCCAGCTGCCTTTTGTAGTGTACTATTCTAGTAACTTACTGCGGCTAGATACTTTTGGTTCAATAACGAGTAGGTAGCAAGTAAAAGTAAAAAAAAATTAACACGTCTTCCAACCTAAGTTTTGCTGATAAACAGGCAATTATGAAAGCAAATTTTTCAGTTGCCTTATTGTTAGGATAATTGTATAAGATTTTTTCATCATTCATAGTTATTTGTTACTTTTTTAGTTTGTCTATTTCAATACGACAATGGGCTCACAACCTATTACGTAGGACACGAATGCACATGGTTAAATGTGGGTGTTGAATATGCCTCTGTCACCCTTTCGGGAATAAGGCGTTACTGATAAACAATAATTTATAGTTATTATGCTCTATTTTTGCTATAAACTGTACCTAGATTAATTAAAAATGATACATTTTATTAGTAGGAAACAACTTAAAGATAAAAATAACAATGATACCAGAGAAAGTTATGCAAACAATCCAATGGCCGCAGCAGATGATCTTATTCTAAACTAAATATATGATGCCGCGAACTAGATGACGATAGCGACCAAACGGTTTATGGAACAGATGCTATGAGCCATATATTAACAACTTTTCAAGTGTTCGTCTAGAAGAATCACCATTTTTGAATAAAAATCTTAGAATAATAACACGTAGTCATAACTAAATAAATAAAATAAATATCCATCACGCCTTATCCCCGAAAGGGTGGCAGAGGCATATTATATGCCCACTTTTCACCGTGTGGATTCCTGTCCCACGTAATAGGTGGTGACCGCATTGCCGTGTTGAAATAGACAGACGCAGGTTGTGGCTACCTGCTGTTGACATTTTTTTAAGCCGCCTATAAGGCCTTCAACCAGGCTTAACGACTGCCATTTTACTGGCAACCGGGACCAACGGCTTAACGTGCCTTCCGAAGCACGGAAACGCTCGCAAATTTAAATGCCACAAAGTGGTCACCCATCCGACGACCAGCCATAGTGAAAGTTGCGTAACTCAGTGATCGTTTACCGAACACTGCGACCGCGGGGCCACGAGCGCTTCTAAAAACATAAACAAATTTAGTCATAACTAAAACATCAATTACCTGTGAAAAGTTATTCCTGGTGATTACTTGTGACTGGAGCATCACAACATTTTACACAACACTTCACAATGTTTTTTATTGTTTTATAACCTTTATTTAAATACTAGATTTCCCGCCCGGCTTCACCCGTAACATTATTCGAACCCCGTGGCACCCATTTAATCCCGTCGTTTATTAATTTCACACGGCATCGCCCGCGCCCGCGGCTTCGCCTACTTAGAGAAGGTTTCCCGTTCCCGTTACCCACAGAAACTTGTTCCCGGAATAAAAAGTAGCCTATGTCCGTCTCCTGGCTCTAAGCTACCTCCCTACTAATTTTCAGCCAAATCGGTAAAGCTTTGTTGTTTAGTTATAAATAGTGTAACTAACACGACTTTCTTTTATATATATAGATATATACACAATATTTTCCCTTCGGCACAAATCACTAACAAATTCCTGATTCAAAAATGGCGCCAATAGTTGACATTATGTAGAAAATTAGGTTACACACAACAAAAAACTATTGCACCGATTTATGTACTGTTTTCACTAATGGATAGAGTAGTTCTCGAGGAAAGTAAATAATTTGTCAAGTTTTTGGATATATTAAGTAGCTAAAATATGACAATATTTGTTGAAGGTGTCGGAAAAATAATCCGTTTGGGAGCTTGCAACGAATATGCCGCCTATGTCTTTTGAATAATAACAAAATAACGTTTGGTGGAATTGTGTGAATCCGCGATGGTATTTATCTATCTCTTCATGATAAAATACATTTTACTAGAACTCTACGGGAAAACAGGTACTGAAAATCTTCACCACGCAGGCGAAACTGTGGGCATCAGCTAGTAGGCAATATAATGCTGTATAACGATATGATTACTAATAAAACAGAATCCTGTTTATATAACCAAAAGTCAGACAAAGCACTCAGTATTGTGTAGCACACATTCTACAAACGATAAAATATTAAAAAATAAAACGAATATTTACGACATGTTTTATGTTTCTCATTTTCCATTAATGAAATTTTTTCCATTCACTTGTATTTGGGCAAATGAACGTTATTAGAGCTGAAATATAACCTGCCATATGGTCTCAGTCGCTTTACATGTAATTGACTTTTCCCCTAATGAAATGGCGCTCAGTCATGACGTGCATAACATTTCTGTAAATAAAATGTTTTATTATACCGTATCAGATACAGTACAGTTAAAGCGACACATAACCTTTGTATACGTACTACAATATTCAATTATATATCAACAAACTTGATGATAAAGTAACACAAACAAATATCTCGTAAGATAGTAATAGCGAAGAAATATATACTTGTTAATTGTATTTTTTTTCTTAAATCTACAAATAAATCTGTTAAGGACAGATATTGTATTACCTAGATTCAGGACATCAAACAACTTTAAATAAAATTTGTAGTAAATATCTATCAATATGTAGGTAGATGATTTTTTTTATTGTAATGAAATATGTTTCACTAGTTCCCCACGCCGCGGCTTCGCCCGCGTAGAGAAGTTTTCCCGTTCCCGTTTCCCACAGTAACTTGTTACCGGGATAAAATATAGCCTATGTGTTATTTTGATGTAAAAGCTATATTATTGTAAAGTTTCATTAAAATCTATTCAGTACTTTTTACGTGAAAGAGTAACAAACAAACATCCATAAAACATCAATTACCTGTGAAAAGTTATTCCTGGTGATTACTTGTGACTGGAGCATCACAACATTTTACACAACACTTCACAATGTTTTTTATTGTTTTATAACCTTTATTTAAATACTAGATTTCCCGCCCGGCTTCACCCGTAACATTATTCGAACCCCGTGGCACCCATTTAATCCCGTCGTTTATTAATTTCACACGGCATCGCCCGCGCCCGCGGCTTCGCCTACTTAGAGAAGGTTTCCCGTTCCCGTTACCCACAGAAACTTGTTCCCGGAATAAAAAGTAGCCTATGTCCGTCTCCTGGCTCTAAGCTACCTCCCTACTAATTTTCAGCCAAATCGGTAAAGCTTTGTTGTTTAGTTATAAATAGTGTAACTAACACGACTTTCTTTTATATATATAGATATATACACAATATTTTCCCTTCGGCACAAATCACTAACAAATTCCTGATTCAAAAATGGCGCCAATAGTTGACATTATGTAGAAAATTAGGTTACACACAACAAAAAACTATTGCACCGATTTATGTACTGTTTTCACTAATGGATAGAGTAGTTCTCGAGGAAAGTAAATAATTTGTCAAGTTTTTGGATATATTAAGTAGCTAAAATATGACAATATTTGTTGAAGGTGTCGGAAAAATAATCCGTTTGGGAGCTTGCAACGAATATGCCGCCTATGTCTTTTGAATAATAACAAAATAACGTTTGGTGGAATTGTGTGAATCCGCGATGGTATTTATCTATCTCTTCATGATAAAATACATTTTACTAGAACTCTACGGGAAAACAGGTACTGAAAATCTTCACCACGCAGGCGAAACTGTGGGCATCAGCTAGTAGGCAATATAATGCTGTATAACGATATGATTACTAATAAAACAGAATCCTGTTTATATAACCAAAAGTCAGACAAAGCACTCAGTATTGTGTAGCACACATTCTACAAACGATAAAATATTAAAAAATAAAACGAATATTTACGACATGTTTTATGTTTCTCATTTTCCATTAATGAAATTTTTTCCATTCACTTGTATTTGGGCAAATGAACGTTATTAGAGCTGAAATATAACCTGCCATATGGTCTCAGTCGCTTTACATGTAATTGACTTTTCCCCTAATGAAATGGCGCTCAGTCATGACGTGCATAACATTTCTGTAAATAAAATGTTTTATTATACCGTATCAGATACAGTACAGTTAAAGCGACACATAACCTTTGTATACGTACTACAATATTCAATTATATATCAACAAACTTGATGATAAAGTAACACAAACAAATATCTCGTAAGATAGTAATAGCGAAGAAATATATACTTGTTAATTGTATTTTTTTTCTTAAATCTACAAATAAATCTGTTAAGGACAGATATTGTATTACCTAGATTCAGGACATCAAACAACTTTAAATAAAATTTGTAGTAAATATCTATCAATATGTAGGTAGATGATTTTTTTTATTGTAATGAAATATGTTTCACTAGTTCCCCACGCCGCGGCTTCGCCCGCGTAGAGAAGTTTTCCCGTTCCCGTTTCCCACAGTAACTTGTTACCGGGATAAAATATAGCCTATGTGTTATTTTGATGTAAAAGCTATATTATTGTAAAGTTTCATTAAAATCTATTCAGTACTTTTTACGTGAAAGAGTAACAAACAAACATCCATACAAACTTTCGCATTTATAATATGATTAAGATTTAACGATAAAAAAAAAATAACTACTACTACAATAGATATTCTCTCAAAAACCACAGGTAGGGGTTGCCAGGCAACTGAACCTGATCAGAATTGCAGGAATTTCCTTTCGTTACCCAGTGCCCTGACCACACACAGCCATGAAGGAGCAGGTGGTTTTATTATATTCTGGTTTAACATACCTAATCTCACCTTTTGCTACATTGACGTAATATGTCCTTGTTTATATACACGTAAAATATGTAACACATATTTTATGGTTACACCTTATTTCACGAAGGCATACTATACACCCACACTTAACAATCGATTTTTTCTACAAACATATTGCGAAAAATATTGTTTTTCTGTCAATCATTTGTGAAATGTCCCAAGTATATACTTCACGATAGAACGCAATTTATTATGTTTCTCATAAAGCCACAATAATATTATTGCTATAAAAACACTCATAATGGAATATCATGCGCTACCTTTTGCTAAAAACATGAATGCAAAACGGAAAATGGCTGAAATTATATTAAAACGTTGTCTTACTTTTGTAAATCTTCGTCTGTTTCATAATAATAACAAAAGGGCCAGGTGAGAGCTAATAAACAGAATGGCTTTGTCCTCTTAACGAGCTTTCACGGAAAGACTTAGCCGTGCAATATAAATAAACTGGTATTGTTTTGTCCACTGTGGGATAAAATGTTTTAGCGATCAGTTGGAAGAAGACTAAGAACGTATTTTACTGTATACCTCCTTAATCACGGATTAGTCAATAGACGATACCGTTTCTTTGCTTCTGTGATTTTATTTATTAGGTCTTAAACAAAATAAACGTGTAGATGATTCTTTGAACAATGAATTATGTAACGTTGTATTGGTGTAATTTTGATTTTATATCATAAAGGGATCATATCATAAAGAGACAAAATTGAGAATAAATAGATACATTAGACGCCCAATATTAATCACTTCTATGGGTGCAGGAGTCACAGCCTGAATCGATTTCGTGCTATTTTAGACAGTCAGGCAGCAGGATATAATCTACTTCTTTCTTATTTTAGTGCCTGCACGGAACCCAACTCACAGAACAATTTATATGAAATGTGTGAAAAGTTCCAAAACAGCCTCCTCCAGAAATCTTTTTATTATAGTCTACAAATTACTTGCGTATTCAAATGTTTTTCTTTGAAATGGAAGAATCTAAATTTCTTTTAATGAAGTTACATAGCAGCCAATGATTATTGGCTTGAAGGAAAATGAAAGCTTTTTGGGTTTAATACAAAAATTCTAGTTTATTAAAAAGGGGATTTATAAGGCGAGCAGTGAATCTTCTTTAGTTCCATTTTAAAAGTTCTGAACAAATGGCCTAGAATCAGGCCTTATTGCATGGAGCAGTGTTGGAATCAAATACTTAATAAATTATTACAGATTTACATATTATCTGGTCTCGATGAAGTTAGAGATTAGCACTATTAAAAACACCAATTTTGTTGATAGATTCTGAACACGCCGGTTCCAACAAAAACGTTTAAGTCCCAAAATTTCAAGTAAAAATGTTTACACAAAACCTTTAACAAAAAATATTTTATCACTATCATAATACTTTTGGCAAACAACCCTTTTCAATGTACTTAAATATCGTACAACACACACGTATTACAAGGGTACTTAGAATACACAACGCTAAATACTTTAGACAGAATATCTATTACGTACGGAATAAGCTTTGCCTGTTGGGTTTGCAGATAGGAGCAGTCTGTCCGAACAGGGTTAGCTGTTAAGTACATCTTACGTATGGCTTTTAGCAAAGATAACTACTTACTGTATTTTGTATTCTCTATATATCTCTATATATCGTGTAGAGCTCTTTTGGGTCTGAGATAGGCGAGGTAGTATTTCGATAGTCTATTGATAGGCAAAATCAAACTTTGTAGGAGTTATTTGAAAATGGACTTGCCACTTTTATTACTAGACTATCTTTAAGCTACAATCCCTGACGCAGTAGTCAGAGAGGACCGACTTCGAGATCCATGCATACTTCTTTTGCTTCCTGCAGGTTCATTCGTCGTTTTATATATTCACGTCTAGGTATACAAATACTTTAATATTTCCATGTTACAGCTATGCGCTTAAGTGCTCTTATTTCTTTCATATATCCAGATAAATTAGCCTATGTGATGCTACACCATAAATTTAATACAATCACAATTTATCAACCCTCGCATCCTAACATTTATTCCGCTTCAACGACGTCCACATGTTACAAATCGTTTCGGCTTATACTTATTTTATGATTACCCAACCTTACGCCAACCCTTGTAACTGTTTTATTAGTGGTTTGAACGTCATCATGGAGTATAAAAACAGAAACAGTTGTATTTCTAATCATTTCTTTCAAAATCAATTTCTGACATTGCGAAACAACCAGAATTAGCTGTTAAGTTAACATGATCTTATCAATTTCTGAGCTGATCATACTCAAAAAGTTTACCCAATTTTTATGTAGTGACGTTAGCTTTCAAAACGAAACTTCATCAAAAACTATCCAACCGTAAGCGAGCTCTGATATTACTGCTGATGATGTATGAATATCATGCATCATCTAAGTATACGCTTACGTGATGCGTGAATATCTCATCATTTTATCATGTATTTTAGGGATTTAAGTATCTTCCACAGGTCACTCGTCCAACTCACGTAATCGGGCAAACCGGGTAACTGTTAAAACTTTAAAAGATGTTTTCAAGTTTTCTATTAACTACCCGCGGGGCCAGTGTTCGGTAAACGATCACTGAGGTACGCAACTTTCACTATGGCTGGTCGTCGGATGGGTGACCACTTTGTGGCATTTACATTTGCGAGCGTTTCCGTGCTTCGGAAGGCACGTTAAGCCGTTGGTCCCGGTTGCCAGTAAAATGGCAGTCGTTAAGCCTGGTTGAAGGCCTTATAGGCGGCTTAAAAAAAAAAAAAATTTCAACAGCAGGTAGCCACAGCCTGCGTCTGTCTATTTCAACACGGCAATGGGCTCACCACCTATTACGTGGGACAGGAATCCACACGGTGAAAAGTGGGCATATAATATGCCTCTGCCACCCCTTCGGGGATAAGGCGTGATGGATATTTATTTTATTTATTAACTACCCTGTGTAATTATTCGGATGGAATCTTGCAATTCAATTTTGAGCAAGTTGTCTTCAACCGATTGAGCCGAAATTTTGAATAAGTACACGTTTAGTTATGATAATGCATGGTTAGTTGTGCGACGTTATTCTATATCCAACAACACACAGTATTGGAATACTCAACATGGCGTACTGGTTATTTTTAATCCACTACTGCAATCTTCATCTTAATTGCTTTTCCAGTTGCTTTCATAACCTGGATTTGGAATCTATGGTCACTTAAATTTGGCTGCAGTACCAGGTATCGTTTTGTCAGGCCTGTTTCTCCAATCCCGTAAGGGCAGACGCACGCGTTGTTACCTCGTCCGTAGTCAGCAGGTGCACCTTTAGTAGATGAGGTCGCTTAGAACCCGAAGATTTTGGTGTGGCCGTTTACACTAATCTACTACTACAGTAGGAGTATCAAAATAAAAGAACTTGCTGACAATTATTTCTTCTTTATAAGCATTTTAGAAAAAAAAATCTTTTAATTTTCTGTTTTGTTAAGCAATATTTAAATACAAAGCTCTGTCATAATGTAAGCTTCTACTTGAAGTGTATTTTGCGTGGCCGTTTAGGATCATAGAGCTTATATTGCGATGCGGTTACTTGCCATGCTCGCTCAGTTTACAATGCAGTTAGTTTGAGTGCCTACTTATGTTTTACATACACTTAACTGGTTAGTACTGGCCTGCTTATCATCTCATGCGCTTTAATTGCAACTTGATCTTCGTTTTAGTAGACTACCGCTATGACTATGCACTATCTGTGTGTTGATTCTCATTTTAGGGTGTCTTTTCTTTAAAAAGTTTGGAACAAATATATTATATTTATACATATTTATCTATCACACCTTATCCCTAAAGGGAATGGCAGAGGCATACATATTGTACGCCCACTTTTCACCATTTGTATTCCTGTCCCACGCAATAGGTGGTGAGTTGGTGAGCCCATTGTCGTATAGACAGACGCAGGTTGTGGCTACCTGCTGTTGAAATTATTCAAGCCCCCATAAGGCCTTCAACTTGACTTAATGACTGCCATGTTACTGGCAACCGGGATCAACGGCTTAACGTGCCTTCCGAAGCACGGAAACGCTCCACAAACGCTAAACAAAGTGGTCACCCATCCGAGGACCGGCCATAGTGAAAATTGCGTAACTCAGTAATCGTTTACAGAACACTGAGTCCGCGGGGCCACGAGCGCTTCACAACAAATAGTTTCATTTAAGTACTAAGTTTTAATAAATAATACTGACTAGGTATTATGATTATAAAACTTCTCGGTGACTGCCTCGGTGGCGCAGTGGTAGTGTATGTGATTGCCGCGACAGAGGTCCAGGGTTCAATTCCCGGGTCGGAAAAAATATTTGTGTTATCCACAAATGTTTGTTTCGAAGTCTGGGTGTTTGCTATGCATAATATGTATGTATTTAGAAATATATAAGGATGTTTATCAATCGTCTAGATCCAATAACACAAGCCTATATTAGCTTAAATTGGGTTAGACGGCGCTGTGTAAAATAAAAGTCCCACAATACTTATTTACTTACATAATATACAAGCACACCTATATCTCCGAAGAGGTAGCCAGAGGTGATTCGATTGTCTCAGTGGCGTAATTGGCTGCCGCATTGAGGTCTCGGGTTTGAATGCTGGGTAGAAAGAAATTTTGTTTTGTTTATTATTCATGCCTTATTCCCGAAGGGGTGCCAGAAGATCCGTTCGGGGATAAAGGTGTAAATGATAAGTAAATGTATAGGTGTTTTCTATCGATTTAGATAATAACTATGAAAAAAAAGAAATAAAATGGTCTTGAATAAAAACTTCTTGGAGAAATTTGGCTCTGAATAAAAATAGGCGCACTCCTTTCATTTGGTAGCAGTTTCACAATAAAAATGTAACAGAACTAAATCATCTTCGAACAAAATTCGAGCAATTTAATTCTATCGCTCTTAGTTTCAAGATTTAACCTTATTTTAGTCTTAGTAGCCATTTAATGTTCCCGGATTCTATGCTTGCGAAGAGGAAAAGGAAATTGCTTTCCTTGTGTAGTTCAAAGTCTATCGATAAAATTGCGGGAGGGATAAAGTAAGTTCGCAGTAAAGCATTGTTGAAGTGGGTATTACAATTCTTTAGATATATAACGTTTCCGTGCTTCGGAAGGCACATTAAGCCGTTGGTCCCGGTTGCCAGTAAAATGGCAGTCGTTAAGCCTGGTTTAAGGCCTTAAGGGCGGCGTCAATTTCAACACAACAATGGGCTTATCACCTGTTACGTGGGACAAAAATGCATACGGTGAAATGTGGGCGTATAGTATGCCTCTGCCTTCGGGGATAAAGGCGTGACAATATGTATGAATGTAGATATAGAACTCCAGTGAAAGTACGCGGCTTCGCTTGTTTGAAGTGTGGTTATCGCACATCCCACTAAAATAATGACAATAATTGATTTCTTGCATTGTAAATGAAAGAACGTGACTCTGATTAATTAGGATCTACAGTACAAAAGTTACATAGAGCTCCAAGTCGGTAAAGTCCCAGGAGAAATTAGTGTCTTGGAACCAGCATCGAAATTAATCTAAATAAAAGCAGAAACTGATTGATCGATTAACGCACAGCTGCAGGGTCTAGAACCATGTAATTTTGCACAAACATACATAGATGCGCAAGGATTTTTTTAAATTTTACTCCTTTCTACTAAAAGGTGTTGCAAAGTATATTTAGTACAACTTTTACAGCTTTACTACTAAAATTTACAACTATTTTATATCATATTGATTTTTTCAATTGGTTGTGTGACACACTGTATCAACACCATAGCCTACTTTTTAGTTTATGAACAAATCCTGTGGGGTACACATCAGAAAAACTTACGCGGGTGGATTGGGCGTCCCCTAAGTAACGTCCCCTAGTTACAATATAAATAGAAGTTGTAAAGAAATTAACTAACTCCATTTATCTAGTTTGGTGCATCATTGTCAAGTATTTCCAATAAAAAATCTAATTGAAAAGAATATCTCCGTAATTACCACAACTTTCAAAAAATTTCGAGCATACGAGTACTAATCAGTTCAAAATGACATCATTCAATGGACACAGTCATAGTAACTTTAAAAATATATCAATTCGCATTTTAAAATAATTTCGCTGCCTTACAACGATCGGTGAGCAAAGTGCTTCAGTGGTGCGCACACAAAGAATTTCTCCGTAATTACCATAACTTTCAATAATTTTCGAGCATACGAGTACTAATCAGTTCAAATTGACATCATTGTATGGACACAGTCATAGTAACTTTAAAAATATATCATTCACATTTTAAAATAATTTAGCTCGGTGAGCAAAGTGCTTCAGTGGTGCGCACTTGTCTACTTACTAAAAATAAATAAAATAAATATCCATCACACCTTATCCCCGAAGGGGTGGTAGAGGCATATTATATGCCCACTTTTCACCGTGTGGATTCCTGTCCCACGTAATAGGTGGAGAGCCCATTGGCGTGTTGAAATAGACAGATGCAGGTTGTGGCTACCGGCTGTTGAAATTTTTCAAGCCGCCCATAAGGCCTTCAACCAGGCTTAACGACTGCCATTTTACTGGCAACCGGGACCAACGGCTTAACGTGCCTTCCGAAGCACGGAAACGCTCGCAAATGTAATGCCACAAAGTGGTCACCCATCCGAGTACCAGCCATAGTGAAAGTTGCGTAACTCAGTGATCGTTTACAGAACACTGAGACCGCAGAGCCACGAGCGCTTCATTACTTACTAATAAGTACAAAAAAAAGGTCACGCGGCGAATGATGAGCTCTGACAAAAATTAGTGGGGATAGTTTGCGCATGTATAATCGCGCACAATATTATTACACAAAGAATCAAGTTTAATACGACTCTGCTTTAAACCAAACTTTTTTTATTATTTTCCCTTTCCCCACATTCCCCTTCCACTTTCCTACAGAGCTCATCATTCGCCGCGCGACCTATATAACACTACTGCTAGTGATTCTAGATTTTGTATTATCAATATTTTGATCAACCTCTCTACCAGACCCACTATTTACCAGTAACCGCAACTTATACAGAAACGATTGTTGTGAAATATTGCACACGTGTTGAGTTTCTGTGAAATTTCAATAATTATGATACAGAGCTAGTCGTCGGCTTTGACTCCGCTCGCGTATTTTAGTTACAAATATTGGTAGTAGAGAGGTAATTACACTTGTAAAAAAATATAATTTTATTGTTCATATTATTTAACAATTTACCTCCTAAGCCACAGTTAACAAAAAAAATTACTATTCAATATTTTAATTTTCAGCTGGATTAAATTTAATAGTACGAGTACGAGTATGTAGCTACCCACAGCCTGCACTGTCTATTACAACACGCCAATGGACTCAACACCTAATACATTAAAGGTGATAAACATGCATACGGTGAAATATGGGCATATATTACGTCTCTACCCACCTCATCGAAAATAAAGCCGTGACAATAATATGTTAGTATGTAGAAATAATAGACAGGTCTGAAAAACAGCACTATAATAACTCTATACTCCTACGTTTCCCTTTTCACAAACGTTTCTTGAAATATTGAAGAAAATTTTATGCTTCTAAGTTCACTCGGTGCTGGGAAACTGATGTTAAGATAAACATGACTTTGCGTAAAACATGGTTACCTATTACGTTACCGCGATTTCGACATGTTAGCGATGTTCGACAGAATCGATTACGAAGAATGGTTCATCAATTTATCTGTTCTCCCTCAGTGCCCATGATCGATGACAACGTTCTGATATTTGTCATTGGCACCGCACATAACATACGTTACAAACTTGCCTCTACTCATTTTGAATGAATTATTACATATAATAGGGAAAATACTAGATAATGCCTGAGTAGTGAACGTTTCTCGTACCTGCTTGCTACCAGATCTCGGTATAAAAAGTAGCCTTTGTATTAATCCAGCATGTCAGCATCATCCCCATCAAATTTTAGTAGTATATTAGTACTAGTACTAAACCTAGTACTAGTACTAATATACTACTAGAGATAAGAAGATTGATTATCTTTTATATGCTTTCCTACAATATGGGTATGAAATTAAATGACTTACTATAAATCATATTTTTTTATAAAAGTTAGTTTTTTTTAAATAACTAGGTATTTATTTATTTTTCTTCAGTTGTATGCCATTAATAACATCTGATTCATCTCAATTTCTTTGCGATTGCCAATTTGGAGACTAATAATCGGTTTTATCAGTTTTGTTAGATTTCATTTGACCTTTAATTTGACCATAAATTTTCGGCATGTATTGTTAAAAGCGACTACTGCCTGAATTTCTAGACCTGAAGACGGCACTTGCTCCTAAGACTCCTTCTCCTAATAGCTACTTTACTTCAACACTATATTGGGAGGTCAGGGAGCAGTCGCTTCCAATTATGCCGAAAATCCAAAGCTAAACGCTGCGCAGCCAAATATTTTTTATATATTTGGAAACTAAGCCAAATTACAAAATTTGTTTGATCGGATCTGCCTGGGTTTTCCCGAACGTCTAAGGTTCTTCAAAAGGGGTCTTAGAAGGTTTATTAAAGGTTGGCAACGCGAGTGCTGCACCTCTGGTGTTGCACTCGCGTTGTGACCACTTTCCATCACGCTTCCAGTACGCTTGTTTGCCACCTCAGTGGTTTAAAACAAATTGTGGAGTCTCCTTCTAAGAATAGCAATACTTGTGCCAGGAGACCCAATAAGTTTAAAAAATACGTAGAAAATATGAATACAATAAAAAAATATCTCAATTTTTGAAACAACAATATAGATATAGGGGTGGCGATGTTCCTCCGACACAAAGGGAGGATTCTCAGACCAGGCAAGGTGATCACGCCTGGCGGGCCCTAGCCCAACGCTGTTGTATGTATCATTTTCAGCGCTAAAACGGATTCTTAGTATAGATGTATGTTCGATAGCTCTTCGCTATGTGGCGTATTATCTTATAGCGCGTTAAGAATGGCGGTACTATGTTTATTAAAATATTAAAAGGTGAAAAGCTGGCTCTAAATAAAGGTAGAAATTGTTAGCAACTGGGAATACAATAAAATGAAGAAAAAGACGCTAAAGCTAAAACTTCGTCTTAGAGTGAACACATGTACGAACTGCGCTGGCACTCATGAGTGCCAGTGTAGCAGTGAGTGTGCCAGCGCAGCTTCCGACGTAGCTTGACGCTCCTCTTGAAGAAGAACCTCCGTTAGGTCCGAAACTAGTCGGGCTATCCCGAAATTTACACGTGAGTAAAGCCGTTTATTTAGTAATAATGAACATCGCTCACGAAAGACCTGTCCTTTTACATGGCAGTGAGACGTGGTCGATATTGGAGCGACACAAGCAGGAGCTGCGTGTCACGGAAATGAAGATGCTGCGGTGGATGTGTGGAGTCACGCGGATGGACCGCGTAAGGAACTTTCGCATCCGCGGCGGCCTTCACGTCCGTGACATTGCAGACAAGTTGCAAGAGTGCCTTCGTTGGTATGGTCACGTCTTGCGGCAACCGCCGGGCTACGTAGGAAACAAATGTCTGGCCATGTCAGCCCCGCCTGGTCCCGGTAAGAGGGGAAGACCCAAGAAGTGCTGGCTTGACGTCGTAAGGGATGACATGCGTGCCAATGGTCTCACTACAGGGGATGCCGACGACCGAGCGAAGTGGAGGAGAAAATGTAGGAAAGCGGACCCCGGGCGTCGCGAGACGCAACTGGGACAGACGCTCGGATGATGATGATGACCATCGCTCACGAAAGTTATTATTCTAATATGGTAAAATGACTTACAATCAATTGATACTGATACCTTAAGAAGTACTGTTTCACACCTCAACATTATTTCAAAATTTGAACTGCTACCTTAATTCAAAATTTCTAATGCTAAAATCATATACTAGATACCTATTGAATACGTGTTACTCGTGCAGTTACAGAGACATTAATTAAAGGAGCCTGCCAACACAAGAAGGCGCTTCTACGACATCAGACAAGCAACAACACATGTCCAAAATACTAAGGTCCTTCACGTCTTTAAAGCTCTAACAAAGAACGGATACAGCGATGATAAGCTTGAGTAGTGGGAGCTCTAAGTATAATGGAAGACCGTGGTACACACGCGTCCAATAGATTAGTTTAATTATAACATGCTCCTAATAAATGAGGGTATCTTTATAGAGCTTAGTTTTGAAATTGCGTCAGTCGTGTTGTGTTCAAAATTATATGGCTTGTATGTATGCACTTGTAACGTGATTATGTCATTCGCTATCTACATAATTTAACTAGTTGACGCTCGCGGCTCCGCCCGCGTGATAACGTTTTCCCGTTCCTGTTTTCCACAGGAATTTGTTCCCAAGATAAAAAGTAGTCTATTTGTTTTTCTAATGTGTAAGCTATATTTTTGTAAAGTTTCATTAAAACTATTCAGTAATTTTTGCGTTAATAAGTAACAAATATACATCCGTATATTCTTACATTCTTTCGCGTTTATAATTTTAGTAAGAAGTAAGATAAAATCCTTACATGTTTATTTTTACAACATACATACATAAATAGTTTTTACAACAAACATACATAATACGTCGTTTGATCGTAAGCATTTTTGCACCACGTAACAGGTGGTGAGCCTATTGCCGTGTTGAAAATGGACAACCGCAGGTTCTGGTGAACAGCTATAGAAATTATTGAAGCCGCCCATTAGGCCTTTAACTTGGCTTAACGACTATCGTGTTATTGGCAACCAGAACCAATGGCTTAACATACATAAATATTGTCACGTCTTTATCCCCGAAGGAGTAGGCAGAGGCATACTATGCACCCACATTTCACCGAATGCTTTTTCGTCTCACGTAACAGGTGGTGAGCCCATTGCCGTGTTGAAAATGGACAGGCGCAGGCTGTGGCGACCTGCCGTGATGGCTTAACGTGAACTCTGAAGCACGGAAGCGTTTGTAAATGAAGATGCCACAAAATGGTCACTCACTCCAGGAACAGTCATAGCAAAAGATGCTTACCGCAGTGAAGGTTTACAAGACACTGTATTATTGCCTTAATAATACAGTGTTCTGTATCAGCGCTTTCTTAGAAAAATCAATAATAATCTATCCATTTTTTTCTGGAATTCTCGTAATAGTCATGTTTTATATACTACTCGGGACTTAACGCGAAAGTACAAGTAGTATATAAAACATGAGTAAACACCGCGAAAGATTAAAAATAATATTCTCGTAATAGGTACCTCAAACGACAAAATTTTATAGATATTTCATATCTATTAATATTGGTCAATATTTCTTTGGTATCAAATAGGGCGAATTTGATCGATGACGTCGTACTACATTGGTAATGTCGTGTCACCCATCTATCAGCTTGTCCTTGGCATTGGCGGATTAATGGAGTGTGCTCCATCAATCCCCATTTTATTCGATACAGTGATAGGATAAGCGGTCTGCCGATGACAGAATATCTATAAGAAACTGTAGTTTACGAGAAAGTCCAAAATATATTTTTTATTAACGATTTTATGATATCGTTCTAAGCTTATCAAAATATATTGAAATAGCAACTAATAAGTATACAAAATAAGAAACACTCGTAATCCTCACACTCTCCATTCAATACAAAAACAATTTTTCAATTCGAACCAGTAGTTCCAGGGAGCGCGTTTAACAAAACAAACTCTTCTGCTTTATATATTAGTAAAAAGAAGAGATGAACAAAACCCCATCATAATTCGTCACTAAATGTAAACTTTTAAGTTAGTAGTAAGTATATCTACATAAACGGGCTATATTTGAAAAAAGTAACTACCTACTTGGTAATTTGACATACTGGACTGAAAGGTAACAAAGTAGTGACATGTTATTCTTGTTTGTTCAGTTGAAAATTTCCTCTACAAACCGGCATCTGATTACACAGATTATACAAAACAAACATAAAGTATGCATAATCTTTTGCTTTTATGACTCCACATAAAGGTGATGGGTCATAAAACAAAGTAGGAACGAAGGCGCGCTGAAAACTTACTCATATCTCACGAGTTAACTGAAAGTGCATTATAACTTCCACCTGCTACGAGGAAGCTTGTTAGGGCATGGCTTAAAATAAGGTCACGATCTTTTTCATCACTCTAGAATTCCATCAAATTAAACTGAATTATGAATAATTCAGTTTAATTTGATGGAATAGCTACGGTTGAGAAGTAGTGCTTAGCGTCTAACTAAATTATTTAGAGAATTTATGTCACTGTCATGTACCTAGACTACCACATAGCTTAGCGGTATATTATCTAGCTATTACGTACATATATTAAGTCAAAATATAAAATTCGGTATATAATGATATGACAATATCAAAGAATTTTACTCACGATTTGACATAAATGAGAACAAACATGCAAAGTTTCATTCACAAGTCTATTATGGAACTTTGGTTCAATCTACTACTAAGGCTAACATTACTATGTACAGTAACAATTCCTTTTTTGTTTTAGAAAAAAAAACCTATCTGACCTGAGAGTCAATTCGTCTAATATTCAATTCTTAGACTGGGGTCCAAAGTTTTAGTCCCAGAGTCTAAGGTCTAGACTCCTAGTGCCAGAGTTAGGTTAGAATCCGTGATTGAAGATCTGATGGTAATAAGTCCTTTATTTATAAAATTCTATTCTATCGGCCCTCCTAATTTCAAAAACAATGATGAAATAAGTAGCTTAGTGTAAAAAATGCCTGCATTTTTATATTATGTCACTAAAATAAACGACACGTGACTGAACAGAGTGAAAAATATTAAGAGAATTGGCCTTCTGTTTGGCAATTAGTTATACATCCTATAGAAAAAGGTTATCGTAACACCACGGTAATATATGACCATATGTTACGGGTCCTATATGAGCTATTGATTCCGGTAAAATGTATGGCAGAAACGAAATGCTACGATATCGCTACAGTAACATAAGAGTCGTTAAACCAAGTAAAACGCCACAGTCGGTAACTGGGGTAGCCATAGCTTGCCCATGTACATTTCACATTGTACAAAATACAACTCATGAGATACAGAAGTATAGTTCTCTCTGCTTTCCCCCCCTTCAAAGAAAAAGGCGTAACTATTTTATATTAATATTATGTACCCTGCATAGCACTAATATGTGTTTGCGGAAATGAGCGTTAGATAGTTGACTACATATTCAGCAGCGTTGCACATAGCTGTCAGTTGATTTTCATGAATTAGTGCTGATTACACAAATTGTATTATCTACGTAGGTATGTGTTATATACGTACCTGCTATATGTTTTTTTATTTACACTTCATTCTTAAATAGTATTTATTTATCCCTGATCGATAAATAAATAAATAATAAATACTATTACCCTATCCTCGAAGGGGTCGCAGAGGCATAATATATGCCCACTTTTCACCATGTGTATTCCTGTCCCGCGTAATAGGTGGGTGAACCCATTGCCGTGTTGAAATAGTCAGACGCAGGTTGAATTAATAATGTCACACAACTATTACATTTAATATTTCGCGCTTTTATTAAAAATTTCAGCAGCAAAAAAAACTTAGTATAAAGAATAAAATTACAAAAGGACAACATAAACTATGGCTAATAAAGCTTTAGCTTGAACCGACTAGATGTCAGTTCCACTACCAACAGACTATTTTTAATAGTCTATTTCCATTATCAGACAGATGGACAGCACAATGGTAAGCAAGCTGTTAAGACGTAATGAAGGCATTGTATTCTCTCATCCCGCGAACGACGACGTCATTATTTGCAACCTCTCGCCGACTCAGCTCAGCTGCCAACGTTGTGATTTATATCGACGCCAAACTCGATTTATGGGTGTGTTGTGCTCTCTATGAGTATAGTCTCATTATTCGATTAGGCAGGCAGAAAATGAGAATAACAAAAATTTGGGAAGAACCTACTACTTACATGTAGCAAGCAGGTAGATCGTGAATTGATAAAAAAAACGATATTTCTGCTTTTCTGTAATTTACGACTAGTACAAATCACATATTCACTTATGGAAAACTTACGATATTTATTAAGCTGGTCTGGTAAAATATACATAGAAAGCATTCTTCTCCGAAAAGAAATTGAAAAGCACAAAGGAGGGCAAGTATTCCCGCGCTTATTAAATCCTCTTTCAGTGAGAAGAACTAGGGACTTTTATCTGCAGAGAACAAATAAATGAACAATAAAAAATAACCATCATGAAATTACTATGGACGTAAATAACACGCTGTGTGGAAATACCAGTTAGGACGTTCGCACTCTCTTTAGTGCTCGACGCAAACAATACTTCGCCTTTCGGGGACTCTCCTTAATTTTATACTGTCCCATGCTGTCCATTCTAGTCACTCGGTATCCTCACTAGGTCAAGGGACTTTTTAGGGATAGTTATAATATTTATGAAGACCACGTGAGTGCTCAAAAACGGAAAGGTCAAAAGTACTCGGATACCCAGACGTGCGTGTGTGAAGCGATTGATGAATCTTGAAGAAGCGAAAGAAGTATGCATGGATCGTGAAGCCTGGCGATCTGCCCTCTCTGACTGCCCCGTCAGGGATACAGCGTGAAGAAAGATAGTTAGTTAGTTTTAATATTTCGTGTGCGTTATTCGATGCAACTACAAGCGATCTATTTCTAAGGAGACAATAGTACCATTCTCCGTCTGCGCAGACCCCAAAAATGTAGACTTTTCCGCCAACTTAAAGGACGCTGTCAGTAGTCATGTAGAATAGGGGAGTGCCCTTAAATTCGCTAGATGTCGTCATGGCTTTGCATCAGGCAGGCGGAGACGTCGGCGAGCAAAATATAAAAAAACCTATCTTACGAGTATCAAACCAACCCAAATCTTTGCCGCCATAGCCAGCCTTATTTTCAAGTGGTGCCTGCTGTCAAACTATTATAGTTCATAGCGAAGAATGGGAATACTCCGACCTCACAACTCGTTGTGTCACAACTTGTTTGTTTCACGGACCATCCGTTTCTCAGCAGGTCTGCCGCTAGCAGATGGTCACTTGGACTTCAGAGATCTTAGTGGGGCACTTTATACCCTCAGGACTACAAAACGGTCAGAGTTTTACGTCCGGCCCTATTTGTAGTTGCTTATGCTTAGACGAAAGTATAAAAAGGTTGATGTTATCGTTTCCGTTAAAAAAAACAAAATTAAAAACATAAATAACGTAGTGCAATATTTTAGTACCATTTCCATTGCAAGTTAGCCACTTTGTGCGCCGAGAACGAAGTAGATGTCAGATTTACACCCTAAATCACTTCTGCTACAATTTATTGGCACATGGCTAGAATTAATTAGAGATTTATATTTTTAAAATTTCAAAATGATATTGAAAAGTTATTGTTTTATTAGTTTGACTTAAAGAGCAAGGAATATACCTCGCTACCTTGCTGGCGTAGGCGAAAATTGCCTATATACCTGCCATTCGTCTGTAGTAATTAGGATAATCTTATAAGTAAACGGTGCCGTCTCTTGACACGCTTGGTTTGTTAGAAATACATTAGAGTAAGGCGTCCCTAGTAGGGCACAAGTGACATTGTTTCGTTGATATGTGGTTTGACTTTATAAACCTGCTGCTCATTTATTCACCTAGCTACGTTGGGCTCTTTGTAAGATCGGTTAGCTAATTAAGATCGGTTTTCACAATAAGTTCCACGGCTTTAATTTTGGCTGATACCGAGGGCGTTCACTAGTTAAAAATATAATATGCAGTTACAAGAATTTTATTTCATATTTAACATCAAAGTTATCTCTGTAAATTTTGGGATACATATTTATACATTATTATCAAAATCTTATATTCAACATTATTTAAGATAGTTTTGCTTACAGATTAGAATTCAATCGGTACCTACTTATTTTTAGGCTGGATCTCTGGAAATTTTTGCATAATGTTCTCAAACAGGCTCTGCCATTGACTGAATTCACCACTGAATCGCGTGACCATGCTTTCTACATCCGAAACGAATTTATCTGTTGTGGCACTATCCTGTTTATTGGTCATCTCTAATGCTTCAACAAGGTGAGTGATTTTTAAATTTTTAAGGTCTCTGGATCTTCTCAATTCTGGACGCCAGTCTGAAAACGTGTTACGCATCATATCTCGACCATCGTTTGCTAGTAGCCTATGCTTCGCATGATGACGTCGTTTTCGTTCAGGTTTCATTTCCAAATTTTTTAATGAAGGCTTCCTTTCAAACACCACGTTTAACGATTTTTCATAATCCATTTTCGAAGACATTTTATTGTATCAAAATATTATCACTATATCCTATATTATATTTTCTTAGAAGGATAGTTATTTGCATAGTATTTCATGTAAAATATTATAATTTCGCCACAATTTATGGGGAAGCATAATAATTTTATTAAAATTTATATTATTACTTACACAAGTCAGTGGTAAAATTTCCTCGGACTAGCCGAGGTGATACCTATTATTTATGGAGGTTTGCAAACAATTAAATATTTACGAACACAAAAGACCAACAATGAAGAGAAGTAAGGTTAACTATTTGACATAATATTTTTTATTTTTTAGGGTTTTCATCACATTGGCCTACATTTTTAAAACTTCAAACATAAATACTCAATTATATTTTTAATAACTATCGTTTTCGCTCCTAAATTGCTTTTTAAAATATGTGTACCTACCTATTTTATTTCGCCAATTACAAAAAATATTATCAAATTTTAAGTTAAAGTTGTATTAGAAGCTAAATTTATGGTAACGCCATCTACATTTTAATGCACAAACTAAATCAACTGTACCTACCTTACAGTGTATTTCAGAAATGCCAGAACGTATTTCTAACTCCAACTGAAGTAACAGAAACAAAGCTCCCTGTGTGAATAAGAGAGGGCGCTATAAGTTAGCGTAACCGTTTTACATTATACTTATTATAACTCTCAGAATATTATATTTGATCTCGCGTAATGGGTGAGGAGTCTAAGCCTATGAAATCCATACGCAATATTAGAGTTCTGGTTTTTAAAGTTATAAGGCACAACAAATAGTTTACATGCATACCTACCTTTCAGTCTTATTTCTAGTTATTACAGAACGTTTCTCAATACTCAAGAAACACTTAAGAGTAGTATTATAAGCGTTTCTTGAGTATTGAGTATCATTTTGTAATTCTCAGGCTCTTAGTATATTTTCAGTTGCTTCCAAGCGATGAATTTCGAGTCGAATTTGGGTGCTAGGAGCAACTATCGTTTAGTTTTTTATTTTTGGCATTGCTGGGAGCGACTGACGTCTGACCACGGAGTAGAAAATCCTCCGTGCGTCTGACGGACCTAACGACGCAGTCGCGCTTACGGGGTTGGAAACCCCATAATCTGAGTCGTTAGCCAGCTGGTGCACCAAACCTTTTTTTAAAAACAAGCTATTTAAAAAGCATAACTGAGCAGACCTATATTTTTATGTATTCAAACAAAATCTCAACCCAGCCTCTTTGTCCGCCATGTTTGATTTTCGAGTTGTTCTCAGCAAGCCCATGCAGCCAAAGACCTTATACTTATAACTGTAATGTTATAAGTGTAAGGTGTATAGGTGTAAGCCGTTATAAGTAGTAGGTCTTTGCATACAGCAATTCCAAATTGTAGCAGTGTATTTTAAATAACTGGTCCGCCTTTTTAGGTGTTCCACCATAATATATAAAATTTAGACTGACGTCAAACAGCTAGTTACATTATATACAGTTTTTGTTCGTTGAGCGAGTTTACACAGGTTACATATAGGATCGTTAGCACTACTATCATAAGTTAGTCTCTGTTAAGTGTAGATTATAAGCATATAGAGTAGGTGTGTGTTTCTGTATACATTATGAATTTGTATTCGATATAAGACTACCATACTGTCACATTAGGTGATACCTGTAATAATAGTTGATTGGTAAGAAATAAATAAATTATCAACCAAACTAAACATGATACACAATTTTAGCTCAATCGGTTGGAGATATATGCTTCAAATTTGAGTTGCAAGATTCCACCCAAACAAACATAAATAAAATGCAAATTAATATAACGTTTATTAAAATAGACTTGCGTACTTAAGCTCTTATTTTACGCTTCATACTTTAATCACAGCCGAAAGATCATAGTAGGTTTTCTCTCTTTATACTGTGCACTAACTAAGAGTACTTTTCACTGAAAATATTTCACAAAATGTATCTCACGTCACCAGTGAGTGGAGCCCACAGACTGCGGTGTCGGCAGTGTGAGACTAGAACTGGATCAAGTCAACATCGCAAGAGCTTTGAAGTTCAAACGACAATCTCTTCCGACGTACTGAAGACTGTTGCCCATAGCAGTCTAAGTTCCGAGCCAATAGTGAAAAAAGGAAATATTGGCAGCAGTTGGCAATTAACACTCAGATGATGAGAGATTCTCTTCGATACCGAGAGAGCTTTTATTTTTTTTACAAAAAAATGTGTTACATTATTTGTCAACTACTTTAACAATAACTAAAGACGTTATTTCTAAATAAAAAGCAAAAACTGATTCAATACTACCTAAACCCGAAAGTGCCCTAACTTTTAGGTTGGTGAATTAAAGGGCATTAGCGACTTTACTATAGACTGCTGTTATGAAAATTCCCAGTTAGTTTATAATATAACCCGTCTGTGGCGATTGAAGAATTGTAGTTGGTAGACGTGGATTATTTTCTGACAGCTCTCTTGAGCAAAAACACTGTACAAGCGGTCCCGGTCCATTAAAAAATTGGCTCGACACCGCTTTTAGCGTTGATAACCCTTATAAACAGAGAACCCCATAATCTCACTACGATCTCCAGAACCCAAGCACCTTCACCGGCTAGCAATACACCAGGGGGCCGCGTCTACTATTTTCCAATAGAAAGCCGTTCTTATATTCTTTAGCGGTTTTATTGCAAGTAGAAAAAAACTAGGTAGTCTACTAAAGCTGTTATATATTTCGCAATTAAACTTCTAAAGCTGTAGAATAGAGACAAAATAGCTGTTTCTAACTATCAAAATATTAGAATAAACTACCGAAAATGCAAAATAAAAACTACTTACAGGCGCTTCACGTGTGAATAACATTCTATCGGCTGGCCGATAGAATTCTTTTCGAGCGCAATTGTAATAGTAGACTACGAAATCAGACATTTTTTTCAGGCGTCTCTCTATGGAGCGGCGATTTCTATTCTCTTCTGTCACGATTGAAATAGTAGACTTGCCCCCTTGCTGATTACCAAACGAGGCAACGATGTTGTTGCCCTGAAGAGGTTCGAGGTTAGACAGCAGTCGCTCCCTGTAATGCCGAAACTCAAAAGTCAGACGAAAGCTGCTTCTAGCAGCCAAATATAATTTGACTCCTGTCTCCAAATCCAGGTAGGGTTTGGGAACAACTCGGAACAAACTAAGATAAAAAAAGGAATAATTATACCTTCATTGGTTGACAATACAAGTTGATGACAGTTTTGCTTGCTACCAATATTGACGTAGGTACCTCCTTAGTTTCAGATATGAAACTACACAATTCTAAACTAAAGAAGCTCAGCAATAGAAAGCTCAGTACAGTTTTCTCTTTATTATAAAACCTTCCTGATGGCAACTAAACTCTAAATTTGGTGATAGAGGTTGAATATGATTTGCCACTCAAGGCCAGTGAGCTCAAGGCCAATCAGCATTTTTTTCTTTACTGTTGCCACGATTGTTGCGCTCGTAGCGAGTAGTTCTGTAAACGTTCATTGCCTTAAGTATCTTAAGCTATGGTTGGTCCTGAGGTGGGTAACCGTTTGTATCCTTTCGATTGACGAGCGTTTTTGAACTTCGGAGTGCACGTTAAGTGGTTGTTCTGGTTGTCAGTAACACGGCAGTCAAGTTGCAGGCCTTATGAACTGCAAAATTTCAGTAGCAGGAAACTAAAACCAACCTACGTGATCCAAATCCCGAAATGATCCGAGACGGGTTCAAATCCCGGATTGATCCAGAGAGTAGCACTTTAGTACGCTAAGCTATTGACCCACTTTCGACACTAATGAAATATTACATGAACATAATTATAGTAAGTAGAGTACGTGTAGTCAGGATACTAATAGCTTTTCAAAAACATTTCGAATACATACATATGTCATGCCTTTTGCCTTGAAGGGTAAGGCAGAGGCATACTATACATTTAGATTTCTCCAATTGTATTTTGTACCACGTAATAGGTTCACCTTCTACAGAGTTAAAACAGAGCCGATTGTGGCTACCTGCTTCTCATAAAGACAGTATTTCTAAGCTCGAGTTAAGTATCAAACTAAATTACGATAGCAAATTTTTATAAACATAATATGTTCTAGTTTATTGTGCTAACTCACAATAAAATAATTCTACATAAACAAAAATATAAAAGTATTGCAACATTTCATAAACATAATGTTCTTTATCATCAAAATGAATTGATTAACATCAGTTTACTAATAAAATGTGACATTTTGCATAACAATACGTGGAAGAACAGTGCATTATGTTTTACAATCGCAGCTAAATTACACCTTTGTAAAAACGATTAGTTTCATGTTTCTCTGTTAGTCGTTTTATTTACCTACAGAGTGTTTATAAAATAAATAAATATAAATAAATATCCATCACGCCTTATCCCCGAAGGGGTGGCAGAGGCATATTTTATGCCCACTTTTCACCGTGTGGATTCCTGTTCCACGTAATAGGTGGTGAGGCCATTGCCGTGTTGAAATAGACAGACGCAGGTTGTGGCTACCTGCTGTTGAAATTTTTCATGCCGCCCATAAGGCATTCAACCAGGCTTAACGACTGCCATTTTACTGGCAACCGGGACCAACGGCTTAACGTGCCTTCCGAAGCACGGAAACGCTCGCAAATGTAAATACCACAAAGTGGTCACCCATCCGAGGACCAGCCATAGTGAAAGTTGCGTAACTCAGTGATCGTTTACAGAACACTGAGACCGCGGGGCCACGAGCGCTTCTTAATAAAACTATGTTTATAAAACTTATGTTTATAAAACATTACTTAAACAACTATTAAAATTAGTATTGCCTCGGTGGCGCAGTGGTAGTGTATGCGACGGTCCCAAGTTCGATTTGTGCGTCGGAACAAATATTACTGTGATCCGTAAATGCTTGCTTCGGAGTTTGGGTGTCTTCAATTTATTTTTAAATATATAATAAATAAATTAATAAAAATTGTGGGACACTTTTCACACAGCGCCATCTAGCTAAAACTGAGTTATAAGCTTGTACACACTGAAAATGGTTAGAAAATAAAAAACGGCTTAATGTAGAAAGTTCCTAATACTTTTATTGTTTTTCGAAGTAATCTCTGTTCCTCTCTACACATCGTCGCATTCTGTGGAAGCACTGAGAAAAGCTGTGGGCCTATTCTTCCTTAGGGGTCTATTCTATGGCATTTTCGTACGCTTTCACCACATCTTCAGGGCTCGTAAAGCGAATACCTCGAAGTTTATCTTTAGTTCTTGGGAATAAATGAAAGTCGCAGGGCGCCAGATCGGGACTGTATGGCGGATGACTCATTATCTCGACACCTGCCATAGTCAAATATTCAGCAGTCCGTTTTGCAGAGTGCGCTGAAGCATTGTCGTGGTGAAGAAGGATCCTGCTTCGAGGGCGCTGCTGTCGAATTTTTTCCAAGGCAACAGGCAAACAGCGTTGACGTACCAGTCTGCAGTAACTGTCCTTCCATCTTCTAGCATAACTGTCGCGAAATGATCTTTCCGACCAAAGAACTATCATCTTTTTTCCTTGACTTCTTCCTTTCTTTACCTTAGTTGGCCGATCCGCAAAAGGAAACACCCACTGAGCTGATTGTCATTTGATTTCGGGTTCGTAGCAATATATCCAGCTTTCATCATC
Organism: Thumatha senex; assembly: GCA_948477245.1. Classification (NCBI taxonomy): domain Eukaryota; kingdom Metazoa; phylum Arthropoda; class Insecta; order Lepidoptera; family Erebidae; genus Thumatha; species Thumatha senex. The sequence continues at coordinate 16,722,087 of OX419735.1, forward strand.
TGTGACGATGTCAAATACAGCATTTGAGTCACCGCCGTTGAACTTATCTAACATTTCGCGACACCAGTCCATGCGAAGGCGTTTCTGGTCGTGTCGGTTAAATTATGAGGAATCCATCTGGTACAAAGCTTCCTGACGCCTAAATATTCGTGTAAGAATTTTTGAACTTGACTCATACCAATGCCTAGGCTTGCTCGTATCTGCTGATAGGTCACTCTCTTATCTTCCTCTATCATACGTCGCACAGCACTGATGTTATCTTCATTAGTCGCTGTTAAAGGACGTCCCTCACGCGGATCATCACTGAGATTGCTACGTCCACGCTTAAACTCGTTAAACCAATTGTAAACAGAGACACGAGATGGGGCTTCATTATGAAATGCTAATCGCAGCCTATCATACCTTTGTTGTTGAGTAAGCCCACAACGAAAGTCATAATAAATCATTGACCAAAAATTTTCTCGCGTTAAGTTCATTTTCACGTTTAACAAGAGTATTACATTTGCCGCCAATTCACAAAATCAAATGACAAATGAATGCAATATATTACATTAGGTTACCAAAGAGTTCTATAATTGAAATTCAAAAAGTTTTCATTACCAAAATTTCTTTCTGGCCAGTTCTAAACATTTTCAGTGTTACCTAGGTAAATATAAAATAATAGACACACATATATAAAATAGATTACAGAGTAGGAAATTATGCTCGCTCTCTCTCGATCGCGACTATGAGAGACGAAAGTAAAAATATTAAATTGAATTAAAAATTAAAAAAAAACCCCGACTCAAAACCCTAAGTTGCCTTTAAAAGTAAAAATGCACATATATTATTTAGTAATGTGCACGTTCTTTCATTTGAGACCCCACGTGAGTAAATTTTGCATACATTCTCTTACTCTTTCCCACTTTAACCCCCACAACTTTTAAACGGCTCAACTGATTTTTATCAAACATGGTTAAGAACACTCGCACGTAAGTCGCCTTTAATACTTTTTATATTAAAGGCTACTTACGTGACTAAATTGGAAGTGCTTCATCCGTTCGGGAGCTACAATGCCACAGACAGACAGACAGAGCCACAGACACGTCAAACTTATAACACCCCTCTTGTTGCGTCGAGGGCACAGACATATAAGGGTAAGCAGACCAAACATATTCCTTTGTTTATGGTGCTATACTTCTTCATTTTCACTCTTGCCATTTGTTGTATAAAGCTATCTTTGTTATTCCTGTGTAGCTACATCTAACTCACACTTTGACAGTGAACAGCGCGTAGCCAATTTTTCTACTTCAAATAAGCTGCAAACTTGTAATAATAACAGCCGCTGTCATCTTTTAATCAAAGTTTTATGTGTGGAAGTGAAAATATTAGTTAATATTACTGTAAAATGTTACAAACTAGACAAAAAATTACAAAAAGGTGTTGTGCATAGAGTGATGAAGTTTCATTATAAAGAAATCACCAGAAATAACTAAGCTAAGCTTCCTGTTAAGGCTAAGCTTTTTTTCGCTAACTTTGGGTCTGCTGTATATGTCTGTGCTCGGGGGTTAATAGTTTAAAAGTTTACGTCAATCTATATGTGAAAATTTACAGTTGTTAACCATTCGTCCGTAGAAATTAGTGTATTCGTATGCTGCGTGTACTGTGTGTGTGTGTGTGTGGGGGGGGGGGGGGGGCATGAAATTGCATGGAAATTCAACACTAACACAAAACTCTTAGACCAAGAAAACTTGAAAATTTTAATATTTACACTAGAAAGGGATAAGGACTGTACATGTACAGTGCAACCAAACTAACAAACTAAATCATCAGAGGCATTACTGAGGTCGAGTTTGTTCTTAATTTTGTAGTGTAATTCCTGGTTTACAGGAATAACAGTAATGGGAACGCGGGTAGGATTACTTGGTCCCAATAAAATAAATTGCCTGAGATTGAGCTTTCAGACAGTAAGACCTTAGTGCCAGTTGATTTTCGTCTCACAGGCGGCAATGGGATCACCAACTATAACGTTTAGGTGTCCGTGTAGCTTACGTCTAAGAACCCTAGATAAAAAAGGGATGGTATCCACTTACGATTGATCCAGATCCTTCAACCAGGCTTAACAACTGCCTTTTTACTGGCAACCGGGACCAACGGCTTAACGTGCCTTCCGAAGCAAGAAAACGCTCGCAAATGTAAATGCCATAAAGTGGTTACCCATCCGAGGACCAGCCATAATGAAAGTTGCGTAACTTGGGGATCGTTTATAGACACTGAGTCCGCGGGGCCACGAGCGTTTAAACCGAAAATGTTTACAGAGAACTATATAATTTCTAAAACAGGTCAAGTGCGAGTTGGTCTCGCTAACGATGGAAAATAGTGGGTTGGCGTCTCGGTAATGAAATGGCCGGGATCGACATCGAACCGCCCAAATAAATATTTCTGTAACGTAACGAATAGGTTATCATCAGACACAATTACAACATACAGTGAAATTGAATGGTTACCTGGTACATATTTACTTACTTAAAAAAACCTTTCATTATAATGGATTTACATAAATACCATTGAAAGAATAAGGAGCCTACGGTGTAGTCGTTGCCATGTCTTCATAATCTATATTCGTTTGTATATACTCGTATTTAGGTTATTAAAAAGCTCTTAATATGAAATAATGGTATTAAAAAGTCAAAGGGCGTGTTGGAGTTTATAGATCTCTGTCCCTTCCAAATTTAATATTATTTTATGAACAGCGAGAAACTTTGATTTAAAAATACCTAGCTTTATTAATATTTATGCAATTTATGGTATTTCAGTGTAAGGGCCTCAGGAACCTTACTTACTGACTAAAGGTGGCAACGATACCGGTGCCCTTGTGGGGTTAGGGGTTAAGACGTTAATTATTACCAATAAAGCCGATTTAAAAAAAAAAAATTTGCTTCGATCAGCCCAATATAAGTGGACCCCAGGCTTCAAGTCCAGGTGGGATTAGGAAGCAGCTGGAAAAATCAATTTGAAAAATAAGAAGGAAAGTGATTAAAAATTAACATTTTGTAAATCAAGAGATTTTAATGCGCGTCTAATAGAATTAGAGGAAGCGCTCGTGGCCCCGCGGTCTCAGTGTTCGGTAAACGATCACTGAGGTACGCAACTTTCACTATGGCTGGTCGTCGGATGGGTGACCACTTTGTGGCATTTACATTTGCGATTGTTTCCGTGCTTCGGAAGGCACGTTAAGCCGTTGGTCCCGGTTGCCAGTAAAATGGCAGTCGTTAAGCCTGGTTGAAGGCCTTATAGGCGGCTTAAAAAATTTCAACAGCATTTAGCCACAACCTGCGTCTATCTATTTCAACACGGCAATGGGCTCACCACCTATTACGTGGGACAGGAATCCACACGGTGAAAAGTGGGCATATAATATGCCTCTGCCACCCCTTCGGGGATAAGGCGTGATGGATATTTATTTATTTATTATTTTTCTAATAGAATAATTCTCAGCAAGTCATCATTTGATACCCATATTGTAGAAAAGCCTATATGGCGTAAAATAATAAAAAAAAAGGAATCTTTAGTCGTTATTAATAAAAGGAATCTTTAGTCGTCATTATTTTACGCCATATTGGATTTACAGTGATGTCACTTTATTTTTTGAGTTATATTCAGCAAGCCCTTTTATTTTACATTGACAATCCTAGACAAACTTTCGTCTTTCAGTGTCGATACACATTATACTAATAAAACAACCTACTATATCAGAACTTAAACAAAGTCAGCCATTGAGGTATAAACAAATATAACATTAATATCAACTATCAACGTAGTCAGCTATCATAAAAAAGGAAATTTGATAGCAACGTGTCAAATGCTCCATTCTGAGTAATGCATACGTATGTAATAAGGTGTTATTATTGTAAACAGTGCGACAAATGACTAAAAAGAAACGGGAACATGATGCTTGTGTAACTCTGAGAATGAAATTGAACACTCTACTTATAAAGAAAAGGATCCAGTGGATCGTTTTTTTTTTCTATATAATAAACACATACTTTTTCAATAGTTTTGAAATGCTCGTAGCTGTAATAGCTCAGTGTTCTATAAACGTTCTCTGAGTTAAGCATCTTTCGGTATGGTTTGTCCACAGATGGGTGACCGCTTTTTGGTATATTAAATTACAAGCGTTTGGAAGACACGTGAATCCGTAGGCCCCAGTTGTCAGCAATATGGCTTGAAAAATTTCAACGGCAGGTCCACAACTGCGCCTGTCCATTTTAACACGGGAATGGGTTTACTACCTGTTACGTGAGGCAATGTGTGCGTATAGTATGTTTCTGCTACCCCTTTTGGGATAAAGGCGTAGGATATATGAGTCCTGGACATCCTTTAGCTGATTAGTAACATTAGCCGTATTATTACTCAAAATATTCTTTTTCTTTTTCATCTTCGAGCAATTTCCAAACCTAACATGTATTTGGAGCCTAGGATCCACTTGTATTTTCTGCTGGTTTTGAGGCTGCAATGGTAACCAAAGTCTGTCGGGAAGTCTTCCAGCTACTTCCAAACCAATAAATTTGGAGCCTAGAATCCACTTGTATTTTCAGCTGGTTTCAAGGCTGCAATAGTAACCAAAGTCGGTCGGGAAGTCTTCCAGCTACGACCAAACCAATATATTTGGAGCCTAGGATCCACTTGTATTTTCTATTGGTTTCGGGCTGCAATGGTAACCAAAGTCGGTCGGGAAGTCTTCCAGCTACTTCCAAACCAATATATTTGGAGCCTAGGATCCAATCATACATCGCGAAAGAACATCCTTGGCGCGTTCAACGCGTGAAAAATAAACAGCTGAATTTGTCTATTATTGTCAGCACTATGTGGAAAATCTCTAATGAAAGCAAATTAAATAAGGAAAGTGGTTGTGTTAAGTTTTATTCATTTAATCAAATGTGTTAATATGCAAATCTCTTTGATCTCCTTGTTAGCGATGTCAACAAAATCAGGAGACATGTCTAAATATATCTTTATGCTCTAGAGTTATGTCACTGACTTTAATCCCCTGTTACAGTCTTTAATACAGGAATTACCAGAAAATCTTTCGAAGCGAATGTTTATCAAAATTTTAATACAGTATACTCATAACAGGTCAATGAACTGTACCACCTGCGATAACCCCAAAAATACAATAGAGGAAGTAGAAGTTCAATCTATACTAAAGCATCTGCATCGATGTTTTTTAATTACTTAACAGTCATTGGTTGCGCCGGTATACGATAAAAGAGTAGTCGCGTTATTTTTTCTATGTTGCATCGCCGATCTACATTTGTTTTTAATTAATTAGTTGTCGACACTCCCCCCGTATTTTAGTTTTATACCATTTCAGTGATTTGGAGATCACTGTACAACCACGTGTTTTTGCAAAAGTCGTTCGATCAGAACTATTCCACGTAGCTTCATCATAACAATAAGTGTAGGGTATGATACTTTCGTTTAGTGCCAGGTCTCTTGCAGTACTTGAAACCGACCGAGAGGACAGTTTATACCCAACCATTTCTGCTTGCGTCAATATCATCACATATTTCTAGCAATTCAAGGCGGTTAACGAGTTCGAGTTGGAGAAAACGTCATCCATCGACACCAGTCGAGCTTAATATTTATATTCAGTGTACCTCTCAGCATACGGCTGTCGCACCTGGCCTTGATCTCAGCATGAAGATAACATTGACACGTCTATATATGAATGTGAAAAACTCTGTACATTAGAAATAATTAAACAGATATATTTAATAGAAAAAAAAGTTTTTTTTTTGTAATTTGTGTCATAGATATCTTACGAAAATTTTAGTTAATCTGTTATTTGTGTGTTATCTCATCGCGGGAGAACAAGTTAATGACAACTAACAAGGCGGTGAATATAGAGTTTCTTATTAATTGCTGTATTGTTTTCGGAATTTTTTACTTCAAACGCATTTTAAAAAATTACCAAATGTACGTTTTCTATGTCAGAAATAATAGTTATACTTGACCCTGACAAAAAATTAACACTTTAGCGCCAATTAAGAAATTCATTTGTGTAATCTTCTTCTTCATCTAAAGTATTTTCCTAGATGTTTCGAAACCCTATATAGTTTGGTTATGTCTCTTTCACGTCTGTTTTTATCTGTGCCACGTCTTAGCCTTGCATCTCTTTTATGTTGTCAGTCCATAAGGTCGTCCGTGTAGTTGTCTCGTCCTTTAGTCAGCTGGTGCACCGGCAACAGTTGAGGTCGCTTGGGCGAATTTCGAAGTTATACACGGGCGAGGCCGATGGGGCCTAATCTACAATTTACCTTTAAGGGAGTAAAACAGGGGCTGTAAGTGTAAATGGAAAATTCTTCATTTTCAAAGTTAGCTATACATAAAATTCGTTTACCTACATGTTTTTGATTAAATATAAATAAACACGTATTACTGGATTACCAAAAAATCTACTCTTAAGGGTGTAAAATAGGGGATCAAATTTGTTTGAAAGTATTTGAATACCTATAAGGGGTATGGGTTAAATATGTGAGGTGTTAACGGGTGTTTGAAGAATTTCACAAGCGAAGCCGGGGGGCACATCTAGTAATTGATAAAGTTATGTATGTAATACATTTATAATCTTAATATCGGACAATAAAGTTCATTATGTTGTTTTGATATTTAAAAAATATTTGATTTATGCAGGTGTCGTGTAACTGTTCATATCCATACTTCCATATTGTTATTATAAATTTGACTTGATTATACTTCAATCATGCTGGAACCACTGAACTGATTTGTATAAAAATTAGTACGTAGGTAGCTAATATCCTCAAGGAAACCTTGGATACTTTTTCCCGGAAATCGGGTATGGGAAAACTTCACCTTGCAGGCGGAGTCGCAAGCACCTTTTAGTAGTAAAAATCACCATTTTCAAGTAATCATTCCATAAAAGTTAGCTACTCTAGATGGACTGATTCTTCGTTTAAGAGTATTAACTTAATCGACTAAGGCACTAAAATAATATTCCTAAGACAAATTGAGAAGTATTATCGTTCATAATCACCTAAAATATACATATAAACCGAATTTGCTTGACCGATGCGATGTGACTTTCAGATTAAGTGAACCGTGATTGAATTAACTCTGCTATAACAGTACGTCTGTTTATTCGGGGTCCGACTGTAATTTTCTTCAAAGTGCTTTGAGGTTCCATAGAGCTTTTATTCGACAGTGAATCGAATAACTTTAGCGGGTTGTTCAAGGACTACTTTTACTGTTAACCAGTGACCAACATACATACATACATGTGTAACACTTCTGAGTGTCGGTTACATATTCCTAAGATTTGATTTACTAACCTTATTTTTATATACATCCCTTTTGTGGAAACAAACTCAATTTTCACAATACTTTAGTTATAACTCTAAAGTCATTTGTCTAATTATTTAAAAGTTTATAATATTTCACATTGTTTGTTTTTGTTTTGAAAGACAATAGTTTGACGTTGTCAAAACTGTCACTGTCGTTTCGACTCATTTGGCGCGTTCTAAAATTAACGCCTGCGTCTATGGTGTCTTTCAGTTTGGTGCTGGACATTGAACTTAGATAGATTGGCTGTCCTGACTCACTTCCACTCATAATGTATTGCGTGAGGTGTGACAAACAGGAATAGTAAGGTTTTCATGTTGGTTTTGTTTATTTATTTTTCTGATTATTTGTCAAGGTTGTATAGGCCGTATGACTTTAGCCTGTCGTAATCGAGCGGAAGAAAAAAAAAGGAGCTCGTCCCTTTTTGCGACGACATGGCGTCATGAGAATATGCCTGTCATGGTGATTTAATTCGGATTAATATCCGAAGTCTTTTTAGCAAATATGTAGACATAATGGTTGTTGCTGAGGTGAGAATATTTGTTTATATTTGTTTCTTCGTAATCGGTAAGATTACTTGTCCTTTGCTAATAATATGTTCTTACGATGGTTGTACTTTGTATTTCAGTCTGCTTTTCAAGAGACTTAGCAAATAATATGAAAAAGGATGATGATAGAAGGATCTAGTTAAAACCCCACTGAAATAAGTGGTAAGTTAAAACTATATAATCTCTTAGACTTAACAGAATGTTGAGGGTGAAAGTGATTTTTATTACAAATTACTAATGTCTGTAACTTTTCTGTTGTTACAGGGGTTTATGTTTTCGGTTTTCGGTTTTATGTTTTTGTTTCTGTTTTTTTATTATGGTTCTTTATTATCCATCTACATAATAATTGAGTTTAACGTGTTTCACGTTCTCTGCATTCTACATTTTTTACTCCTTGTGAATGTCTGTAAGAATACTTAAAGTAAGCTGAGACAATGTGCAAAGAGGATATTTTTCTCTACTCTGGTTACCTACTACCTGGACTTCTAGAATAGGAAGAGGAAGGACTTGGATGTTCTTCAACCTTATATCCAGACAAGTAGTAATCTTTAATTAGTTTCTATGTATAATAACCCGGTAAAGGCCGACTGATGTTGATAGTTTAAAAGGAATAACTTTTAACTTTAAATATTCATTCTTCTATTACATATGTAGCTTTCAACTACTTTAATATACTGGACTACCGATGTGACGTTCCAGTTACACATATTTTATAATCTTTTATTATCACAAAGGAATATTAATGTGAAACTTTATTTTTACCTTGTTATGTTGTAGTGTACAATGATGTCGATGATAGGAAGCGGCGTTGTGTGTTTAACTAAACTAAGACATAGTTTAAATGTATGTCTGTATATAATTTAGATATTTTTAAGGCATCTGACAACTGCTTTAATATTTGTCATTTTAGGCCACGCGCATTTCCATACTTTGGTTTAAATTTATATTTGTACTAAATATAAACTTATTTGTGTTTAGTGACCATATATGTTTGTAATTTTGTAATTAATCCCACTATGCATGACTAAGCCATTTCTTTTTACTTACATATATGTATATTCATGTCTACATATGGATATAGTTATAATAAATATAATTAATAAGTTGATAACATGAGGTTTTTTAATTGCATCATTCGTTTGATGGAGAGATACCTGGCGCCCTCTTTTTATAAATTCTGGTAATTCTCTGCTCCAGGTTGGTCCATACTCACTCCCTATACTCATACTCTGCTAGCTGGTGCACCGGTGATTCTTTGAGATAGTGTTACTTACACATCTCCAGGGATTATCAACCGTACCTGATGGGTGAATGTAGGTGTGTTGTTGCTACCTAGTGCGCACCACTCCTACCAAGCCCGTCAGCCGTTATACATGAACTGCCTTGTCAATCAAAGTCAATGGCTTGTAACTGCTATTAATATCTGCAGGAGTTGTTATTTCCTAACAACATGGATTAGAAAGCCTAAAGTATAAGAAGAAGTCCAATGTAGCTTATCTAAATTAACACGTATTTCTATCTGTGTATCTTCACGTTAAGCAGCGTAGTTAACGCTCTTGGTGTCGTCGCAGATGCATTAGATACGCTGCACAGCCGGATACGTATCGTGTCGATTACTTGATCATCTCAGCAGTAACTCAGTCTTTTCCCGCAGCCTTACCACATTTCATACTACTTATCGCTTGTTCAATTTCTTTCATACTAATGACTTCATTGACATCGGGATCCGAAGCATCGAAGTGAGCTTCACTTCCCGATCTGGCATCTATGTCCTTTCCTGCATACATCTTTCCATAATATTCACTCCATCTCTGCAGGACGTCAGTTTGGTCTGTAAATACCTACAATAAAAATATCGATATGTTTTCATAACACTAGTTATACACCCTACCTAATCGAATGTGTTCACCGTAGCTTATGGACGTTTGCAAGAAGCAAATTACAAAAAACCGGTGAACATCTTTACACTTTCTAAACATAGAAGAACATTGAAGCGCTCGTAGTACCGTTAACTCAGTGTTCTGTAAACATAATTGTTTACAGAAAACATAATTGTTTACAGAACACTGAGTTAACGGTACCACGTCTGTAATAATATATAATAATATAAGTAATCTTCGTTAAGAATCTTTCGCTAAGGCTGGTCCTCAGATGGGTGACAGCTTTATCGCATTTCCATTAACAGGCGTATTCGTGTTTTGAAAGACACGTTAAGGAGTTGCCAGTAACAAACAGGACGTTGCAATGTTTTCAAACCCCAGTCTCTTGGCAGTCTCACAATCTCAATCACTTTTGGCAACAATCGACTAACACCACATAATGTTCGCCAACTTCTAATAACAGAAACGTTGACTAAGATGAATCGATTACATTACACAACGAAACCAGCTTTGGGTGGTTCTTATTTAAATAGTAAGAAATAACGAGGGTTGATTTGGGAGGTTATTATTTAAATAATAAGAAATAACGAGGCTCGATTTGGGTGGTTCTCATTTTAATAAAAAGCTATGACGATGCTCGTTTTGGGTGGTTTCACATTTAAATAAAAAGAAATATCGAGGCTCCATTTAAGTGATGCTCATTTCAAAATAAAAGAAAAGATGATGCTCGTTTTGGTTGGTTATCGTTTAATTAAAAATAACAACGAGGCTTGATTTGGGTGGTTTTCATTTAAATAAAAAGAAATATCGAGACTCCATTTGGTGTTTCTCATTTCAATAAAAATAAAAGCGAGCCATGATTTCGGTGGGAGTGAAAACCGTGTTGAGGTAAACATTCTCTAAAATGTTACCAATTCTTAGAGAAAATGTTGCTAAAAATATACTAAACTAACTACCTATCTTCAAGCTGTGTCCCTTACGGGGTAGTCTAAAAAACAACTTAATCTATTATTATGAGGAGTTTGTTTATTGTTTGTTTGGTTAAACGCGATATTCTAAAGAAATACTGGTAGGATTTAAAAAAAAAAATTGTTTTGGATAGCCCATTTATCGAAAAAGGCTCAGGGCCATATCATCACGCTACTACCCTAGAGAGCGGAGCAGTTATCATAAATGTCTACAAATAGGGTAAATTTTTATAAATTATTGTAGAATTTATAAACGATGGGATTAAATAGGTGCGACGCGAGCTCGAATTATGTCACGGGCGAAGCCACCTAGTTCATTATAAATGAAATTTTACTGTCTGATGTTACTTGTTAATAATACTTGAATACGTTGACGTAACATGTACAGTACCACATTGCGCCTTCTATGCAAAAATAAATTAATTTATTCCTTTGTATACCTCTAAGTATTTAGAAGACCTTACCAAGATATTTGACACCCATCAACGTCCAAGTAATTCTGGCAGCCCATTCCCGGTCATAATGGTGCGTAACAGCACGAAGCGTAATGGTGCATTGTAGTGCATGCTCCCAGCGATCTCTATTTAAATGATTAAGTACATTGTCTAAAAAATCGTCTATTTATTATACAAATTGCCGATCAAACTTTTATAAAAATGTCAGGTAGAAATCGTAATTTCAAATAATTCAATAATTTTTTCCGATAAATAAAATTATGTAAATAGGATTGTACTCGTAAGTAGGGTCTACTTTACGAGAATCTGTCGCCTGCCAGTCAAATTTACATTTCCTACTTAAAATGTATTGAGATTAAATGACGAAAATGAAGTGAATTAAAGCTCATTGACGGTCTTCCCTATATTATAAGACCACTAACTTAACTTAACAAATCCGTGGGTTCAACCCACGGATTTGTTAACATTTATGATTACTGCTCCGCTCTTTAGGTTAGTAGCATAATGATGTATAGCCTATAGCCTTCCTCGACAAATGGGCTATTCAACTAAAAATGATTTTTTAATCCGACCAGTAGTTCTTGAGATAAGCGCATTCAAAAAATTGAAAGAAAAATCTCTTCAGATTTATAACAGTAGTATAGATTAAACCATTACTTTCTCTATGTTTATCTTCCCAAGAATATCCTACAAACAAAATTTCTGAATCTTTAGGTTAGTAGCATAATGATGTATAGCCTATAGCCTTCCTCGACAAATGGGCTATTCAACTAAAAATGATTTTTTAATCCGACCAGTAGTTCTTGAGATAAGCGCATTCAAAAAATTGAAACAAAAATCTCTTCAGATTTATAACAGTAGTATAGAATAAACCATTACTTTCTCTATGTTTATCTTCCCAAGAAACTCCTACAAACAAAATTTCTGAACTTACTATTAAAAGTCTTCCTGCCATCACGTTCGGAGCAATCCAAATGAAATATTGTGAAAACAAAAGGTACCTTTAAGTTTATTACACGACTTGCTAATACCCGTGACTCCAGCATGGTATTGATTTGCCGTACCCATTTCCCCCGTTCTAACAGTGAAAGATTTTCAAAATCTGTTTAGTAGATTCAGAAATTGCCTCCTACGTCACTGACAACATCTCAAACTTTACCTTTTTATAAAATTAGTACAGATTTTTTATAATTTATAGCTAATTTTTGATTCACGCGTTTTTAATACACTCATGGTTTACCATTCCTGTGCCAAAAAGCAACCGTTATAAATGTGGTTATAACTTACCTATATTTATAAGGAAAAATTAGGACGTCTTTTTTCTGAATTAGTACGAATCCTGAGGATTCTATATAATCCTACCTATATTTAACCAAGTACTTGAGCATTTCTCACTAATTGCCATCTCCATAGCAACGCCCCGTAAATTGTGGTAATCTATGTTTTAGGTATTCTGTACATTGAAATGGTTAATCACTTTATATTATAAATTGTACAGGTACCAACGCAATAACTAACTACCTTCACGCTATATCCCTGACGGAGTAGTTAGAGAGGACATCTTCCTGTAGATTTATTAATCGCTTCATACATACACGTCTCGAGTAAATAAATAAATAAATTAATATCCATCACGCCTTATCCCCGAATGGGTGGCAGAGGCATATTATATGCCCACTTTTCACCGTGTGGATTCCTGTCCCACGTAATAGGTGGTGAGCCCATTGCCGTGTTGAAATAGACAGACGCAGGTTGTGGCTACCTGCTGTTGAAATTTTTTAAGCCGCCTATAAGTCCTTCAACCAGGCTTAACGACCGCCATTTTACTGGCAACCGGGACCAACGGCTTAACGTGCCTTCCGAAGCACGGAAACGCTCGCAAAATGTAAATGCCACAAAGTGGTCACCCATCCGACGACCAGCCATAGTGAAAGTTGCGTACCTGAGTGATCGTTTACCGAACACTGAGACCGCGGGGCCACGAGCGCTTCAACGGGTATTCGAGTACTTATGACTTTCCATTTTTAAGCAATCTGCTCACGTGGTCTTCATATTTAAGTCGCGGCTATACACCTTCTACCTTTGCACAATATATATTAATCGTCAATCATTCCACATTCATTTTTTAGACGTGTCCAAACCAACTGAGCACGGCTTTCTCAGCTCAACGCTGACACTTTCATTCAAACCTGCCATATGCAACTTCGATCCCATGGTTCGGATTGCTGTTGGCGACACAAATATCTTCCCCATCACCGTCAAGACGCTTGAGAACGGCGGTCTGAAACTAAATGTGGTGAAGATCGAGTACTTGGTACTAAACTCGACAGATCCCAAATCCGTCCGCATAGGTGGTGATTTTGTTGAGCCCACGGACCAGGTTAAATACCTAGGATCTGTATCTCACACGTCCAGTGACATCGCTTGCGATGTCAAGTCACACATTGCTGCCACGTGGGCCAAATGGCGGGAGATGACTGGTGTTATTTGTGACCCAAAAATGCCGATCCGGTTGAAGGGACAGGTCTACAAAATCATCATTAGACCTGTCCTTTTATGTGGCAGTGAGACGTGGCCAATATTGGAGCGACACAAGCAGGAGCTGCGTGTCACGGAGATGAAGATGCTGCGGTGGATGTGTAGAGTCCGTGACATTACAGACAAGTTGCAAGAGTGTCGCCTTCGTTGGTATGGTCACGTCTTGCAGCAACCGCCGGGCTACGTGGGAAGAAAATGTCTGGCCATGTCAGCCCCGCCGGGTCCCGGTAATAGGGGAAGACCCAAGAAGTGCTGGCTTGATGTCGTAAGGGATGAAGTAGAGTAGAAAATGTAGGAAAGCGGACCCGGACGTCGCAAGACGCAACTGGAACAAACGCTTGGATGATGATGATGACGTATTCGGTCGGCTAAGGACACGCCGCACAATTTTTAAACTGATCGTATCTCCAAAGCATTCAATTTACTTTCATGCATCTTTTAACATATACAGGTATCGGTACCGAAAAGCAACGATGGCACTAGCACTGCGTTATCAATCGCTAATCGTGCTTCTTTTATGATGCTTTGACGCTGTACCAAATGGGACAAAGCACCGTTACCTTGTTTCCAGCAGCTACTCGCCGTTCTACGTCCGAATCACATCTTCCATCCGCACGAAACATACTTCATAAATACAAAATTGCTCTATAGTCTATACGTTCCTGGTTTACCCAAATCTTGGATAGTTCTAACGTCATACCTTTTAAATACTAGAATGCAATGAAGCGAAGACCCTTACTTTCATATTAGTGACTAATGCCTGAAGGTCGATCTTCTGATGAGGGCATGAGCACCGCATCATCAGCGTACAACATACAATTTACTGTTAAGTCACCCAAATTCACACCCATATCACAATCTTTAAATTTTTGCAGGCAACTGTCCAGATACACAATGAACAGCCAGGCGGACATGACACAGCCCTGTTTGATGCCTGTACAGACTCCCCCCTACTCCCACGTAAGCCTTACAGTACCTATAAAGTGACTCTATTGCCCGCAGTAGCGAACCGTCCACACAATATCCGGGCAGCAAGTCCCACAGAGCTTCTCTCACAACATTATCAAATGCTTTCTCCAGATCTACATAAGCACAGAAAACCTTCTAGCTGACAGCCAGAAACTTCTGCACGATCATGCGGAGATAAAACGCTTAATCCATGCAACCTCTTCCACGTCAAAATCCGCATCGAGCCTCCCACATATTCCATTCAGACTTTTCTTGCATTCTTGCCATTATAACCTTTGCATACACCTTACTAGCTAAGCTGACCAACCTGATCGCGCTATAGCTGGAGCAGTTGAGGCGCGAGAGGTAGATTAGTAGAGTAGTAAATAGGGACCTCACCCGTCCGTCAGCATAAAGTTGCATAACAGACATAGTGTGTCTCAGACGCGCGACCCACAGTACGAGACTTGTTCATCTCAGCAGTAACTCTGTCTTTTTCTACAGCCTTACCACATTTCATGCTTCTTATCGCTTGTTTAATCTCTTTCATGCTAATGACATCAAGATCCGGAGCATCAAAGGGAGCTCCACTTCCCGATGTGACATCTCTGTCTTTTCTTGCATACATCTTTCCATAATATTCACTTCACCTCTGCAGGATGTCAATTTGGCCTGTTAGGACATCATTTAACACTAAGCACTTAATCCATACTGCAGATTGTTGAACAACTCCGAGTCTTACCTACCTCTTTCTGGAAGAGCTTGACAATTGGACGACAACCTTTCATCCACTTTCATTCTGCACCTTTTACGAGCTTCTTCTATCAGTTAACTTTTTGCAGCTTGTATCTCTCTTTCATATTAAAATCATTCCGCGAGGCTAAGTCGTCCAACCATGCTTGCTTCTTTCATTACCTCATTGCACCATGCAATACGCTTAATTCTACTGCCTCTTTTAGAAGTTAAGTATATTATTTTATGAGACTGCCTATTGTTTATAATATGAAGTAGCTTTTGGTACTTATTGAGACTGCCTAATGTTTATAAATATTCTTATTAAGTATACTATACTTATTGAGATCGCCTATTGTTTATTAAATTTTCTTTTATTCAAATTAAAGGAAGTATTTCAAAGTAATTGGATTAACAGATAATTAATTATTATTTAAATGCTTTTGAGATTAACTATTATATTTGTATTTTGATTTAATAAAAGACGTAAGAATTAAATGCGAGATTAGGGTAAACCAGGAACGTCTAGAGCAAGTGAATGAAATTGTGTATTTAGGAAGTATGTTTAGCGCGGATGGAAGATGTGATTCGGATGTAGAACGGCGAGTAGCTGCCGGAAACAAAGTTAACGGTGCTTTGTGCCAGTTAGTAAAGCGACAAAGCATCGTAAAAGAAGCACGAATGGCGATTCATAACGCAGTGCTAGTGCCAACTTTGCTTTACGGTAGTGAAACCTGGGTATGTCAGCAGATGCATGAAAGTAAATTGAATGCTGTGGAGATGCGATCACTTCGAAAATTGTGCGGCGTTACCTTGGCCGACTGAATACGTAACGAAGTGATACGCAATATGGCAGGTTTGAATGAAAGTGTCAGCGTTAAGCTGGAAAAGGGCGTGCTCCGTTGGTTTGGACACGTCCAACGAATGAGTGAGGAACGATTGACGAAGAATATATATTGTTCAAAAGTAGAGGGTAGAAGGAGTCAGGGTAGGCCGAGACTTACATATGAAGACCACGTGAGCAGATTGCTCAAAAACGGAAAGGTCAAAAGTACTCGGATACCCAGACGTGCGTGTATGAAGCGATTGATGAATCTCGAAGAAGCGAAAGAAGTATGCATGGATCGCGAAGCCTGGCGATCTGTCCTCTCTGACTACCCCGTCAGGGATACAGCGTGAAGATAGTTAATTTTTTTTAGTTTTTAGATTTAATAAATTATAATTTGATAATTTTAGTTTGCTAATAAATCTGTAACTTGGGATTATTGTTTAAGTATCCATAAGGGATTAATTAGTGTCTGATTTTGAATTTTCTCATGAAAGTATAGTATAGCTAATTACTAAAATTAAGTAATTAAATTTGAAGATCCAATATTATTCATTAGGTGGTCCTGATCATTTTTCTAATCGGTGAAATAATAATTGAGTATTTTTATGACTTTAAACCAGCCAGATTATATTATAAATAAATATTTTAATCTTTCTCTGAGAAACTACATTATCTATACTATTATAAAATTGTAAAATTAGCTGTGACGTACATTTCACATTTCACACTGGTAGTTGGGGTTCGAAGACGAACTTTGGCTTTTATGAACCTTGCCAAAGTGCACCTTCAAAACCCCGTGCACCTTTAAAAAGACGCGCCTGGGGGCATAAAGGGCATTTTACTAGGCTACTATCCCCTGGTTGACTAACGCTGCTTTCAACATTGCTACTGTTACACTGACTATACATTAATAAGAAGAATACTTACAATTAAGTTTATATATATACAATATAAAACCAAATGATCTAGAGTAATAAACACTTCACTGGAAAGTTATAAATCTAAAAAAAACACATATTCACAAAAACTGTAACATTAATAACATTATTATTATGTCTGTTTTAAGTCAGTGGCTTCGTTCCTTGTTGATCAGAAAGTTACTATTCCGAGAATAGACATATAATAGTTGGTTTATGTAGATGAAAAAAGATGACAAATAGCGACATGCATGACATGACATAAAATTTATAGTTTCATTAGAAGTGAAACACACGGGGCCGTTACCTTAGCGACCATTTTGCAGCGTCCGACATTGTCATTACTTGACTATGGATATTTATAAAAACACAAAATATCATGTATACATTGGCGTTCAGCAAGGCGACTAAAAAATTGCCGGTAATTAAAGAAACATGCGGCGACCACTTATATACATATATTTTGCTCCAATCGGGGATTAAATTTATATATTTTTATTATTTTAACATAGCTGAAATTTAATTTAATAATTATATAATTAAATATTTTAAAAATATTTTTATATTAATTATTTTATTATTATTTCATTTTTTAATTTCTTTTTAAATTTAATTTCGTTAAACGAAAGAAAGATTAGCTGATATAGTCAGATAACTTCAATATACGTTGACGGGTAGGGTTTTGGTTTTATTATAATTAAAAGTATGATTGACGAGACGACGAGTTATAGACCACATATAAGGATAGAATTATAACTACTTTACAAATTGTTTTTAGCCTGAATTAAATGTTGAGTACATTTAATCGTTTTAATTCGGGTTCGATTCCCGGGTCGGAACAAATATTTGTGTGATCCTCAAATGTGTGTTTCGGAGTTTGGGTGTTTCCTATGTATAATATGTAAGTATTTAGAAATATATAAGTATGTTTATCAGTTATCTAGATCCCATAACACAAGCTAATATTAGCTTACTTTGGGCTAGATGGCTCTGTGTGAAGAGTATCCAACAATATCTATATAAATAAATATTGTGGGACACTTAAATAGTTATTATTTATATTTTATTTATTTAATCAGTATTGAAGTCAACTCTATTATGGCTAACTTCGAGGCGATGAAGATGGCCTAGCGTACACAATCATCAGATAACTACCATTTGGTTGAATTGCACATTCATTTAACAATTTCAATTCAAGGTAATTCGAATTCACACCAATTTTATAGAGACATGGCGATTGGCGCTACGATACTCACACAACAGGACGATTAATGAGGTATAAACTAAGTCCTCGGGAAATATCTATGATTGAACCTGCAACGTGGGAAATTTCTAGCTGTGGTATCATCTAACCATACTAGCTGGTTATCTTGATTGATTATTATATATTAAATATTTATTGATTAAATTTACACTGAATTCAAGCTTCACATATGCCTAGATTTCAAATGTAATATTTAGTAAAGCTTAATTCATTTAAGCTGCTATAATATGCAAAGTTTTTAATATGACCTTTCATAACGCACCCAACTATGACCTTTCATAACTAATATGAGATTCAATGTTTCATGCTAGCAAGTGTACGTGCTAAACTTCAAATAAAGACTGAATTAAATACTGAGTGCATTTAATCAGTGTCATATTCAACTAGATATTAGCCAAAATTCGAGGCTATATGGATGACAGAGCGACAGAGAGACAGAACTTTATTCAAAACTATTTAACGCCCGGGGCTTCGCCCGCGTAGAAAACTTTTCCCGTTCCCGTTTTCTGTGATATCATGTTATTCTGATGTATAAGCTATATTATTGTAAAGTTTGATTAAAATCCATTCAGTAGTTTTTACGTGAAAGAGTAACAAACATCCATACAAACATTCGCATTTATAATATTATTAAGATTAAGATTATCTAACTGACTGTAAAGTGTAAAGTAATGAAAATATATATATTTTCTCTAGCCATGGTGTTAGACGCTAATGGTACTCCCACAACAGGATGACTTATGAGGTTGTAAGACCTCGGGTGAAAATCTAGATTTGATTGGCTTGGCCCTGTAGCAAAGAATGGAACCTGTGACGAGGTTAGTTTCTAGATGTTGTGGTACCTGACTTACTCATGATTAACTTGATTAAAATTTCCTTAAGCTCCAATAACATACACGCCTTCACACAATTCAAATATAACACTTTTGAAGCCTAATTAAAGCTATTTTATTACGCTAAGTCTTCGATATGTCCTATTATTCCGCATCAAAAACTGTATTTGCTGCATTCACATTATATCGTCATACCATCAAGAGAACGGCCAATAGTCTAAAATTTACGAGTTCGACTTGAATGATTCTTTCTGACCAAAATATGTTGTATTAACCTTCTATAGTGTTATACTTGACGAGATGCATATTGGGATAATGTAGTAGACAAAGGCCATTCTTAAAGGTCAATTAAAATTTACAGGTCCCAGATTCTTGCGTGAATCACCCACAACTAAACAGGACACACATAACAGGTGGTGATCCCATTGCCGTGATGAAATGGACAGGCGCAGGTAGTGGCGACCTGCTGTTAAAATTTTTCAAGCCGCCCATAAGGCCTTCAACTGACTTTGGGCTTAACGACTGACATGTTACTGGCAACCGAGACCAACTGCTTAACGTGCCTTCCGAAGTACGGAAACGTTCACAAATGTAGATGCCACAAAGTGGTCACCCATCCGAGGTCCAGCCATAGTGAAAGTTGCTTAACGCAGTGTTCGTTTACAGAACACTGAGTCCGCGGGGCCACGAGCGCTTAGCGTTTAGTCGAATATAGCCGTACATAGCTGAATATAGTCATATCAGTCATACTCTTTAATGGAAGAGTGTCAACTTGATTCAATACGGTTCGGGTAGTACATTGCCCTGGTTAGGAAAAGGTCACGGGTTCAATCCCCGTCTGGAATCGAATTGTCTTTTTTCACTTTATTAAAAACTAGCTGTCCCTCCCGGCTTCGCACGTGACATACTTCGAACCTCGTGGCACCCATTTAATCTCGTTGTTTATTAATTTCTCAATAATGTATGAACATTTTTCAAATTCATTGATTACTTCTCCGCTCTCCAGTAGGTACCTACCTACGCCTGCACGGGTCGGTCGAATTTTGGTTATATGAAATTAATTCCTTTGTGCTTAATTTTGAATCTGCGATAACTCGTAAGGTATTCATTTAATTTGCAAGGTGTAAAGGGACAAAATAATCTTTATGAAATGCTGAAGCCAACTCATCATCATCCGAGCGTCTGTCCCAGTTGCGTCTCGCGACGCCCGGGGTCCGCTTTCCTACATTTTCTCCTCCACTTCGCACGGTCTTCGGCATCCCCTGTAGTGAGACCATTGGCACGCATGTCATCCCTTACGACGTCAAGCCAGCACTTCTTGGGTCTTCCCCTCTTACCGGGACCCGGCGGGGCTGACATGGCCAGACATTTGTTACCTACGTAGCCCGGCGGTTGCCACAAGACGTGACCATACCAACGAAGGCGACACTCTTGCAACTTGTCTGCAATGTCACGGACGTGAAGGCTGCCGCGGATACGAGAGCCCTGTACGCGTCGCGGTCTTCAGGAGATCCGGTCGCTTGCCACTTTTTAAAGGGGGCTTTCTTCTCCCTAGTCTCCCTCTGGACTGCGTCGTTCCACCACCAAGTTTCCTTATCACATTTGCGTCCACCCTTAGACACACCGAGCACCACCTTCGCTCCAAGGATGGCCGCCTGAACTTTGTCCCAGTAATCTTGAACTGGTTCGCCTTCAGTGTCGGTGCACTTGTCACCGACAGCTGAGACGAACTCCTGGGACCTAGTTTCATCAAGCAGCCACCATCTGATGAGGCGCTGGCACCGCTCGATGCGTTTGCCTTTGGGCTTCACGCAGAGGTCCATGACAAGGAGACGGTGTTGTGCAGTAAGACTCTCACCGGGTATGACCTTGCAGTTGGCCACCTTGCCGATGCTGTGTCGCCTAGTGAGTAGGAAATCGATCTGAGTTGTACGCCTCCCGCTCTTGTAGGTGATGAGATGATCGGATTTCTTTTTGAAATACGTGTTCACAATGGCCAGATCGGCAGCCGCACACGTTCTAAGGATAGTTTCTCCTTCAGCGTTGCGGGTGCCGTATCCAAAACCACCATGAACACGCTCAAACTCCTCACACCTCTCACCCACATGACCGTTTAGGTCGCCGCCCAAAACGATTCCCTGTGACAACGGAATGCTCCGAAGCACTCCCTCGAGTTGACCCCAAAACGACATCTTATCGGCGTCGCTACAACCGGCCTGTGGCGCGTAGGCACTTATCAGGTGGGTAATAATCTCATCGATAAGCACCCTCACGATCATAAGCCGGTCGCTACAGCGTTTCACCTCCAAGATGCCACTCTGCAGCCCCTCGGAGAGCACAACGGCCACCCCGTTCTCCCCACCAGGCGCACCCGTGTAATACAGCTTGTAGCCGTTCTGCAAGGGCCGGGCTTTGTTGCCCTTCCACCGAGTCTCCTGCAGGAACGCCACGTCCACCCTCCGCCTGGAGAGTACTTCGGCCAACTCTACCGCACGCCCAGTCAGCGTGCCAATGTTCCAAGATGCGAAGCGGATTCGGGTTGGGGCTAACTTCTTTAGCCGTGCTGGCCCGACACACGGCAGCCCTAGCCTACTTGCCACAGGAGTCGGGCGGGCTCCTGCGCGCCGTTTTGCGGCGGCGCCCTATCCCTAGCTACATTCCGATTGTACATTTCCATTTAGTTTTGGCGGGTGGCTTTTAAGGGAGCGACGCCCTCAGACCTCCCAACCCCAGAGGGGAAAGCCAGCGCCAGAGCCTCGTCCGTTAGTCAGCAGGTGCACGCACTAGCACGGGAGGTTGACTTGGGCCCTGAAGATCTTGGTGGGGCCCCTTACACCCAAATGCTGAAGCCAACTAACGTAGTAAAAATGATAAGGATTAATAGCATATTTGTGTAAATAGCCTTCAAAAAACCGCTTTATAATTGATGACTTTTTAAAGTATTAAAATGGATATAGTATGTTGTTCTTATGAGATAGACATATGTCGTCTCGGACTTTTTTGTAGACCTACATTAGATACACAATTGCACCATACATTATTTTGTTATATCTCAAAGGGTTTAGGCAGCGTTTTTGTTGAAAGCTCCCAGACGGCTAATTTTTTCCGACATCCCCAACAAATATCGTTTTATAATATGTAGTGATTTAGTCGAATACAGGTTCACTTTAAATATTCGTGTATGCATGTAAGCCCATACAATTTATAAAAAAAAATACACAATGTAGATAAATTTTGGTAAATTTTGCTTAAATATCTTCACGCTACTCGGCCAGAAGAACGTTATATATAAATATACTAAGCTGTCTAATCTATTGCTATTAGGTAAGGCGGATTCCATCGGGCGGGTCATAAATAGAAATTTTTGTCAGTATATTTACAATAACACGTCCATTTTTAACAGAAAAAAAGGATTTATACTTTAAAAGTTCCCACCGCAAATACAATGAATAGCGGACATCTCTTCATCTTAGGAACACATTTGTGTAACTTTCTAACATCTGTGTTTTAGAAAAATATTGATTACTTTGAGAAGATACAAACAAAATAATAGGATATTTGTTATTATTTAAGGGTTCGTAACAGTAATTTAACCCTGTAATAAAATAAATGGCCAATCCTCTAAATAATAGGCTTTGTTGAAAAAACTTTTATAGACAGACAAGAAGCAAGGTGATTATTTGAAAAACAAAAAGTGAAACTGCATTTAAAGAGTCACATGCGATCTGTTTTGGTTTTCAAATTCCAAGAAAATCTAAGTGAGTTTTGTTAGGAGTTTTGTGGTGTGACCCATTGGCTATAAATTCGAATAGTTGTGATATGTTAGACTAGGTGACCTGCGCAACTTCGTTAGCGCCACATAAGAGAAACAGACAAAAAAAGCGACATTAGTTAAAGAGGGTGGCGCGTAGGCTATTCTTATGAAACAACTTCTGAAATATTCCCTTTTTAACAACAAAAACAAAATAGAAATACTTGTTGATTAGTTACTAACAACGGAACAATATACACGCGGGCGAAACTGCTTGAACCGAATATCCTGTGTGAGATATTTCCTGAATTAATACATAGGGTACCTACTTTATATCCCGTTAAAACATATTTTTTCCTCAAGGTAACCTTTGTATGTACTAACGACTTCACGTGAGTGGAGCCGCGGGCATCAACTTTTGGAAATGTACTTCCTATAAGCCGATTTCCATCAAAATGTGATTACATACATATTATCACGCCTGTTTCCCATCGGAGTAGGCAGAGACTATGGCTTTCCACTTGCTACGATCCTGACATACAGCTTTCGCTTCTTCTACTTTCATGAGTGTTTTCTTACACGCTCGCTGGTTAAGGGTACTCTTAACCTGGCCTTTTTCCAAAAAAATCGTCGATATGATTGACATACTGACGAAGAATGCAGAAGGCAACCTTCTGCATTCTTTGATTGACCTTTGTAGTCAGCCAATCCAACCATGCTTTCTTCTTATCAGGCACTGCCTATCGGACTTCTACACTCATTATCTTACCCTTACATCGTTGGCTTCTCTTGTTTACCGCACACACTTCCATCGCAACTTCTACGGGCCCTTCCTAAAATGACTTCCATACGTCTTCGATCTCACACACTTCATCAGAATTTTCAAATTTCTTGCTCAGCTTACTCATAAATTCCTCCTTAATGCCTATTTCTTGCAAATTCTCGACTTTTATGCGTCTAATACACTAACAGGTTCATACATACTATGCCGCCACCGTCGAAACAGACCTCTTACTCGACTTACGACCAAGAAGTGGTCTGTGTCAATCCCGGCACCGCGGTATGCCCTGGCGTTTAACACTTTCTTTCTCATCCTTGCAACTACAATCACAAAGTCGATCATACTTCTTGGATTTCCTTCATGTCTCGTAAACAAGTGGATATCTTTGTGGTCAAACATGATGTTAGTTACCACAAAATTCCTCCAAACATACTTCAAGCAGACTTTCTCCATTTCCATTCACTCGTTTGTCACCAAACTTTCCCAATACACTTTCACATTAAAGTCACCTAACATTACAATCCTCTCATTTTGTTTGCATCTACTCAAAACATCACTCACACTCTCCCAAAATGCCCGTCTCTCACTTTGGTCTTTTGGTGATCGACGCTACCGCGCATCTTGCGGAGCATAAACTCCTATAACAAAAATGCGGGTGAGTCCAACCTTCAACCTCAACCAAACGAGTCTTGGGCTCACAGATTCATATTCAGTCACACATTAATTCATTCTTGCAGAGAGTAGTACACCGACACCCTGGCATGCTGGACTGGTAGTAGTGACACTTGACCAGTATGCCGTGAGGGTTCCGTGAGTGGTGGTGTCACACCCTTTCCTTTTTTTCTCATTCACGCACAGAACATGAATTCGTCTCTCACGCACCATCTCGCATACCTCTTCAATTTTGTCTTTCATTCCTCCTCTAACATTCAAAGTAGCAAAGTGGCTATCGCCAGTCCACTTTTCGCCTCGATGGAAAACGAGACGTGACGGGTGGCGAACGACGTCGTCGCCATTCTCGATTTTATTTTTTACAACCATTGCGTTCCCACGATTAGCTTGGGAAATATCACGTCCACCTAGACAGAGCCCCGCTTATTTAGGTAAGGCTAGCCTTGTTCTGGGGTCGCCCGGTCCCAGGGCAAAGGGGCACGTTCAGACTAGGCTCGCCCCTAGCCACACAGCACATTGGCACGGCAACCATTTTCTTGGCGGAAGGAGGATTGGAAGAGGTTGAGGTAGGAAAAGGATTTAGGGATGGGACAAGGACGAGGAAAGAGAGGGGCTAGGATAGGGTACATCTATTGTTGCCTTCTGTCTTTCAAAACTAAATATTCCAGCTGCCAGGAGACAGTTGTTGCACTCCTTTATAAATATCTCTGCAGTCCGGGCGATCTGCAGTCCGAGCAAAATGTGATTATATAACAAATATCCAAATAATATAGAATCTTTACAAGCTTTAAAATTTTTAATATTAGTTAGATTACATTCCCGTGGGAATACGGGTTTTTTTTATTGGTTCATATCTATCGTAGGTAAAGAACACGTTCATCAAATTTTAGGTTGTGTATGGTTTTACCCACGCAGTTCACGTTCCCGTGGGAATACCGGGTATTCCTTTATTAGTGCTGATTCGCAGTAGATACCTAATTAATACTTACACCAAATTTCTGAAATGTTGAAACCTATATTTAATAGTTTCCATGTACATATAATGTTTAGGGTATGCGTGGTTTACTGACATAGTTTCGGTTCCCGTGGGAACACCGAACTTGCTGGTAATACAGGCCTTAGGAGATTCTTCTAAAACAGGTATAGGTACGTAAGTACATATAAAACTAACTTTGAAAATTACAATCGTCCATACATTGACATTATCCCTTATTTACTTCCTTAAGGGTAAAAATTCGCAAATCTCCTTCCTACGTGTTAAAAGAAACCCCAGTGTGAAGTTTCGACTTCATAGCTCCGTTAGCTCCATGGATTTCGTGATTAATGAATACAACCGCTGTTTAACCCTTAATTTAGCAGAAGTTTTTATATCTAGTTTTTGATTAAATTGATGTATATTTGTTATCTTAGGATATAATTAGACATGTGAAATATAATGAAAAAAATCTCAAGTATTCAGGTTTTCAGGAAATCAGTATTCACCACAGTATACAATGCGAAATAAGCAGAGAACTACCACTACTACTCCACGTTCATTGTGGTGAACATTGTCAAAGTATGTCACAAATTGAAACGACAGTGAATGTTAAAAGAAAATATTTATTAAAATGAAAACTTAAAAAACAGTTTTGTGGTGCTTTACCAGTTACAAAACAGAGCCTTATGCCTATAAGCCTTTACTGGCACAATTTACAACGCCCCATGTCTTCTTTCACATTGGGAAAGTGTCCAACATTGTCATAACGTATGGGGCTCGCAGGCCTGGCTGTTTTCGGGTTCATAATTTTATATTTTAAAAGTTTAATATTACTGTTGTCAACAAATCTATTTTTTTCTATTAAATTCTGAAAAATGTGGTACCGAAATTATTTCAACGGTTTTTTTACCATACCTGGATGCACTTTTTTGTAGCACGTAATCCAGGCATTGTTAATGCAAATATCTAAAAATTGACAAAATATAGCAATATACCAACGTCTTGACTTAAATGGGATTTTATATAAAGCTATTAACATGTCAGCTAGGTCTAAGCTCCCCATGTGTTTGTTATATTTGCGTACTTTGTCTGGGCAGTCAACGTCAATCTTTCTCTTTTGATCTTTGCAATATCTTTTAATTTTATGAATAGGGTCAATTCCGACATAGGAACTTATCAAAGTTACAGGTTTGTTATCGTTCCAGCGTACGACAGCCAGTTTGGTTTTGTCACACACAACCTGTAAATAAGTGCCTCTCTTTTTCATCACTTTTTCGCTTGGTAAAAATTTCTCAACACCTCTAATTCTATTATTGCGAATCGTATCTAGGCCAAATTTACCGTAGCTGTCTTTGAGAATATAACACAGTTCTGGCGATGGGAAAAAAATATCACAGAAGACAGTAGCTGCTTTCCTTTGAACAGACTTACAAAGGGCTATTACAATTTTAGCACCAAATCCAAGTGACTCGTCGTGAGCTGTAAACTTATTATTACGAAACGTATCATCTCCTCCATATAAAATAAAATCATCAATCATGCCGCTTACACCAGCACATACGAAGTTTTTAAAACCATTTGTTGGGTTTATCTTTCATGTACTGCTTTCTACTTCCCGCCTTTCTCTCCTTGTATGATATCATCATTTCATCTATGCTAAACTTATTTTCATTTTATCTCTGCATGCAATTTTTCCTAACTTTTTCTACTATGGGTCTTATTTTGTAAAACCGATCGGAATCTTCTAGGCTAAAGAATTTGCTGGTAACGTTTTATGCTCAATATGTCTGCGATCTGTGCATAACGAAATTTGTTACTCCAGTAGTCTAAATAACTAGGCATTGTTACAATAGCCATAAGTATATGGATGGCTATGAAATCACGAATTTCTTGTTCGTTTGCTTGTATTGATCTACTAGTTTTCTGTATGGAGTAAAGATTCGCATATTCTGTAATATGCGTTATTATATCTGGGGAGAAAAACATGAAAGTAGTCAAGACAATCGTTACTAGGTAAATCAGTTAGGTTTTCGTAATTGTCTTCTATGATGGCTCGATGACGAAATGAAGCTGCTTTTTTCCATTTGTAGGTTAGAACGAATTTCGGAGGTTTCTTTGGTCTTTTAGGAAGCGGCACCAATTGTCGTTTGGCTCTGGTTTTCCTGGTAAAAGTGCTTCTAGGAGTTGACATCGGTAGTTCAGGAGGAAGAGACGGTATGGAAGACAGCGAGGGTATGTTATCATAATTTGGTTCTCTTGTCGATGTACTAGGGCAGATTTCATTTAAAATTGGGGTGAATGGAATGGTATCGGCTTCATATACATCAGGTTGATGATCGTCGTCATTACCACGACACTGAGAGTCAGTAGCCTCAGGGCTGCTTAAAATATGCATGCGATGTAGCGATGAGTCAATGGATGGTGGAGGACAATTCATTATCACTATTCGTATCTGACTTTTCGCTAACATCTGAAGGGGCATGCTCTATAGGTACAAGTGCTATTATTTTGCCTATACGCCCATGCTGTTGACAAGCAAAAAAACAAATGTAAAAAAAAATATTGTTTTAGTACAATATTATCATGATATATTTTTTTATTTTCTGTGTTTATCACAGTGCACATGATGAAATTAAGGGTTAACCTCCTTATAGGTAAACTTTTGCGAAACCGCGATACACGTGCCCATTTACTTGTAAACAGAAACAGGTGTACGTAATATTGATGTTTCTAAGTTTGAAAATGACGAACTTTCATACAACCGTTTATCACTTATTTACTTCCTTAGAGGTAGAATTACAAAAAATCCATTCTTAGGGGACACTTACTTGTTAAAAAAAACCCCATACGAAGTTTGGACTTTGTAGCTTTGTTAGTTTAATAGGTTTCGTAATCAATGAGTCAGTTATTACAACTCCTGTTTTACACCCTCAAGGGCAGAGTTTATCAAAATTCCTTCACTCGTAATTGTTTATTTTTCTACAGCAGCTGATATAAGAAATTCAGTGTTGCTATGTTTGAAAATGAAGAATTTTCAATATAAACTTTCAACCCTTGTTTACCCCTTTATAGGTAAAATTTCCATAGGAATAGAATTTCGCAAAATCCCTTTTTGTTGCGGTTGTATTTCTACCACTAGCAAGGTGAATACTAGCAGATGAGATGGCTTGTGAACCACTTGCAGGAGCGGTAAGTTAGAGGCTTGTTAAGAGCACTTACCTGAATAGTAATGCTTGTAAATATAATCTCTACTACTAAGACTAGTCCAAAACTTCACCATATATGTATTTTTATAACTTAAAATATTGTAACCAATTTTATATGGAAAATTAAATAAGTAAGAATGTGTTCTTAAACAAATTTATTTACATTAGGACTAAAACAATATAATATTACTATTTCAGCAATAATTAAGGTAGTACTGAAGATAGCCAAGGTAATTTACCAGTTGTTAAGAAATAATGTCTATCGTAATAAAATCTAACAACCACTATCAATATTAAACCAAATAACACTAAATTAACTATATTTATGTAACTTATTGGTAGTTCAACATCATCATTACTGCAAATGTTCCCCAACGGTATATTATGGATCTGAAAGAAAAAATATTAATAAAGATGTGGAAAAATAAAAAGGGGCACCAGATCACCGTAACGGAACACGTTAAAAAGAGGTAAACCCAAAAGAAATCATGACTAATCTTTGTAGAAGATGATTAAGAAGATCTTCTTCCACAAGTAAATTATCAGAATGCTGAAGCTAGAAAGAAGTGGAAACACGGAGTCGGGAAATTTGAATTCGAGATTTAAGTCAATCAAAAAAATGCGATGTGATGATGGTGACTACACGCAAGTCCTAATTGAGGCAGATTTGGCTGCAAAGGCACCACGTTGACCTTTTTCGTCTGCTGATTCTGTAATCTGAGGTTTTTTTACTATTTAGAGGGAGAAAATTAGAATGAAAATTCGTAGAAAGTATATGAATCTGATCAAATATCAGCCAGTAGTTCAAATGAAGTTATTTATTATCAGACTTATAAAATGTTAAATGAACGACATTTTTATGAAACAGCTCAAATAAACGTTATCCCTTATAATGATTCAAATTAATTCCAACGACGATTTTGACCATTTGTACTAAGCCGATTCTTATGAATTTCGCGTACAAATTGAGTCTCACATACTACATTAAAATCGATTCATAAAAAATTTTTTTCGAAATCCCCATGCATGTCATTCCGGACTCAAACCGACTAAATCCAAAAATACGCTTCCAGTTAGTGTAGTAATCGTAACAAATTGCACGATGCAGGATAAGTGAAGGAACCTAGTGTGAATTTATTTTTATACTACTTTGTACTATTACTTTTTCATTGCATTCTACAACAGTAGACTAATATATTCCTATTAGGCTAATATCATAAAACATTATTAAAATACATATTTACCTGTACAAGCGAAGTCGTTCTATCATCTGACTTTGAACATCGAATATCACTTTGGTCACGAATGACCTTTTTGTATTTCAATAAAAACGTTTGAAACCTGGGTATGTATAAACAGTCACATCGCCACGGGTTATCTCCTAGGAACACGTTCATTATATTGTTGTTGACTTGAAATGCTTTGTCAAAGGCATACATTGGAATCTGCAAATGAAATTAAGTTAGACGAAATCCACAGTTCTTTGAAGGAAAATGATTAAGGGCGTATATCGTATATCGCATTTGATTTTATAAGCATCACTTATGATACGGATTATAACGGTACTTATTCTGAGTAGTACAAAAATCAGCGTTTGGAAGGAAACCTTCAGTTTACCTGTTTCAATAAATTCCCCCGTAGACTCAGCACTCGAAATGTTGAGAACCACTCGACTCCTTCCAGCTCTTTTACCGCTGAAATACTATTGTTGTCTAAGTACAGATCAACCAATTTCTTGTACTGGGGATTATGTATTATATTATGTATTATAGCACTTATTGTCTTAAGCTGTAACAAAAGAAAATGATTGTTACCGTATATTATTTTTAAATTGGAGTTTTAACAATTTCAGATTGATGACCTATCACAATTTTTTTCTATATTTGGAAATGGATCTAGATGTCACTCAACTAAACGACATTACATATATACAGTAAGGAAACATACAAATGTGCGAAACGGCTAACACAGACGCACGCACGTTAACCGTTTCGCACATTTGTATGACGTTTTTTTTTCTCTGGGACTTCTTTCCGTGGAGTTACCCGGTGCGTCTGGCAATGGACAGCTAGGCATGACATCCATCACGCACGCTACAGGCAAGTGGACATTGTAGAGCTGCGGGAGTCGGACAGTCGCAGTTGTTGTAGTGTTCACGTTAAACTGAGAGTGACGATTCTAATCTATTACTGTGCCGTTATTATGTATCTCAGATAAAGCGTAATTAATTAAAAATAAAAACAACCTTAACACTTCTGTGGACAGTTTTAGATTTAGGCCCTTTACTGCTTAGCCCGGCTTCGCCCGTGACTTACTTCGAACCCCGTGGCACCCATTTAATCCCGTCGTTTCAAATTTCTCCGCTCTCCAATACGTCCCGGTTAAATAATGTAAATTAATTTCGTTGCGCATTTTCTATTGATTTTGCTATATTCCCTAAGATATTCATTTAATTTGCTAGGTATAAAGGGACAAAATAATATTCATGAAAAGCTGAAGCCAACTAATGTATTAAAAAGCATAAGGATTAATAACGTATTTGTGTAAACAGCCTACAAATTACCGCTTTAATATTTCTGATTTTTTTAAGTAATAAAATGTATTTAATGTGTTTTCGTTAAGAAATAGACATATATAAATCCTAATGTATCAATCAAACCATAAGGGTCAATTTAATTAGCCGCTACAACTGTATCTTATACAGTCAATATACCGTCGCGTGCTTTTTTGTAGACCTATATTAGATACACAATTACACCATACATTATAGTTTTATATCTCAAAGGGTTTAGGCAGCGTTTACGTTGAAAGCTCCCAGACGGCCGGCAGTCCACTTTCAAGCTTGCAAAGTTTAAACACTAGGTATATCGATTTAGTATTAGGTAGCTCACAATTTTCGCCGACAGAGCCCTATCTTACTGAGGTAGAATAAATGTCTGTCTGACACTGCAAGTATGAACGTATCGTTGGACATCGTTATATATAAGCACCTTCAGTGCCACTTTAAGGTAAGGCTTTGGACTTGGACTCAAAGGCAGTATTAAGACTCACACTGAAAACGTGTTTGGCGATAATCAATCTAATACAGTTAGAAGATTCTCGACAAAGCGGTTCACTATTTTCGCTTGAATATGAAATGCTGATTTAACAGTCCAACCATAGAATCATTTTGCGTCATTTGTAAATGAGGATGAATCCCCGTCTGTTCAAACTTTTAATTAAGCCATGCGCAATATATGTACCGTGTTTAGAACACAAATCAATAAAGAAACCCTGAAAGTGGAATCACAATGTCATGAAATAAATAGGTAAATTATTTTATATGAAAGAACATCAATTCACTCTTGCATAAACAGATCTTGTCGAAGTTTCGACGTAATGTCGTCGGGATGTCTTACAACACATTTTAGATGTTACCTAAACCATATGGGATATAAAATGACATCACACAGCTATCATGCATTGTCATCCATACTTAACGTGTATTCAATATTTGAGCTCAATACGTTGAAGGTGTTTGTTTTTCAAACTTTTACACACTGTAAGTGATTTCTATATATTTTTTTATATATTAACTAGTACTAGCGTAGTGCACGTTCCCATGAGAATTTGGTGATACAATTTAGCCTTTTTAACATTAGCTATGTGCCAGTAAATGTTTTTTTTTCAAAGGCACCGTCTTACGGTTCGCTTTTGCTATCGCGGTACCTCAGTGTAGTTAATATAAACTGTACTGAGGTACCGGGGTACGACTGCTTTAATATTCAACACATACATACATTTTGTCACGTCTTTATCCCAGACGGGTTATGCAGAGGCATATTATACACCCACATTTCATTTACTTAATGGTGGTTACATAAACAGGCGCAGGGTGGCGACTAGCGACCTTCTGTTAAAATCTTTCAAGCCGCCTGTTCCGGCCAAATTGCACACGGCAACACTGTCATTAAAAAGGTTGGCAGTTTGACGTTTGACAAGACAAGTGTCGATATAAATCAAAAGCTTTAGGTTAGTTTTTATTTGTAATTACTTATCCGGAGCTACTGTATGCCTCCTTCGTCACTAGTTCTAGCTACGGGACACTGGCAAGTTGCTGCAAAGAGCACAGAAGTCCTTAATAAGAATTAAAATGAATTGAATTAAATTATAATTACTGGGTAGGTACTTATCTACAAGCAAGTTCCTATCTACAACAAGTCATGGTTTTGTTGACGTATCAAATTAAAACTCTCGGCAGAGATTATCGCTGACGGTTTGGCTTTTTAAGGGATAAGATTGCCCATTCGCTATGGGTCGCGTTTTTATTGTTAAAAATATTCTTTAAAACAGAAAGCTAGAAGTTCTGTGCTAATTTAGTCTAGATTTAAGTTCAGTGACAAGTGAAAGTGCTCCTGTCTGCTGTAAGATAACTATTTGGGATTTATATTTTTATATGGGACCAACGGCTTATTGCCTTCTGAGCCACGGAAACGAGTGTAAATGGCAGTGCCACAAAGCAGATCGAGGATCAGCCATAGCGGAAGTTGCTTAACACAGTGATCGTTTACAGAACACTGAGGGCCTACGAGCGCTTCAATATTCAATATTTACACCAGCTTTGACACTTCCAGCTTTACGCCATACCTCTAACCCAGTCCCCTTATACATGCCCTTCCTGTTTTTCCACGACACGAGGGTCAATTCTATAGGCTTTTAACCATCGGAGCGGGACAGGCCGTTAGTTCCAATACACATAGTATTTGTCTTAAACGTATTCAAAGTTTTCGAAAAAAAAATAAAAATTATTTACCAGTATCTGTTATAAAGTTTTTGAAGATTAGACATCAGAAAAGGAAATACATTCAGACTTACCAACTTTCATGATTATTGACTTAACGTTTAATATTCGGTTCTTCTGTTCGTTAACGGAAAGTAGTTGACAGTTTCTCTAAAAAGTCACTTAAACTTATCCAATAAAACCCTCTGGATTTATTGGATAAGTTTAAGTGATCTAGATTGGATTATTAGATTGGATTGAGATTATTTTTAGCCGTGAATACACAAACTGAGTTTTGGTAGGGTTAAATTGAACAAGATTTTGTCTACCCCAATCAGATACTCTTGCGAGAGTTGTCTCGATATCAGACTCAAGCCGTTCATAACTTTCTTCCGCTATAGACCGGGGGATATTGAAGCGACTTGTGTAATAAGTGTCACCCATACGCTCATCTGCATAGCACAACTGTTGGAGTACTGCATCGTTTCTTATGAGGCGGCGTGTTTAATAGTCCTTCTGACTATGACTTCTGACTTCTAAGGCGTGTCCTCGTTCTAATAAACTAAGTTAATAAATAAGTCAATAAGTTCGTTCGCTTCCGAAGGAGATCGATCATCGGTCCTGCACCGATGATCGATCTCCTTCGGAAGCGAAGGGTCGCGATGATCCTTTTCTAAAAAGAATCCCTCAATAGGTAAAATGCTCAGGCCATGGAGGTAATTCTGGTCTCTCTGGCCCGATAGGATCCTGGTCGAGATTCACAAACATCAAAAAACGCTCGTACCGTTTTACCTTGTTGCCCTCAAGCCGCAGTGTGGTGGTGCCTGGCGGGAGCGAAGCAGGTGGGGCATCCAATTGCTTGTTTGCGCAGTCAACCGTGATCATTGGTATTACGGTACCCGCATTATCGGATACCACGTGGGTCATTGCACAAGAGCATGGTGATGGGCACGTCTGATGAACTGTCTGCAAAAAAAGAAAGTCAGGTATGTAATTTCGGATAGGTAATAGCAAAGATAATATAATTTTCTTAACTAGTTTGGTATTCGTCGTGAGTAACAGTCCGAGACTACCAGAACTTTAATTGGTTGTGCTAATTAGTGTCTAGCATATAAGACCTTTCAGTCTTTTTGTTACCACTTCACTAAAAAGGCAACGGGTTCAAAATTTCTTCCAAATTTAACATCTAAAATAAACACATTTTTACTAAATTTATTCGGCCCTTTAGACCCACCCCAGTTCCGTGCTTTGGAAGGCACGTTAAGCCGTTGGTCCCGGTTGGCAATAAAATGGCAGTCGTTAAGACAAGTTGTAGGCCTTATTAAAAAATTTCAACAGAAGGTCGCCACTGCCTGCGTTTGTTCATTTCAACACGGCGCACAGTATACGATTTGACAAATCTAGGTGGACAAAACTCAGGAACTAAAAGAATGCTTTGTTTGTTACATTTAAAACAATAATATGATTAATAAAAGGCCAAATGGAATGTATACAATATTTATTTCAATCTTTTAACAAAGTAAGTACATCTTTGTCATGTCTCAATGTACTTTTTCTTGGAAGTTTTCGTAATAGCGTGATGTAGGGGTCTGAAGATATCAGTAAATGCTTCATTAAATCGTAATTGGTTCTGTATCTTGAGGTTTTCATTGTATGGCCTAATCAGGCCTTCCTAATTTCTTTATTCTTGGTTTCAGAAGCCTCTTCAGACATTTGTCCAATTGGTATTATACAATTTTTTATTATGCTTGCTCCATGTACAAGAATTTTGTGCACTGTGGCTGGCATATTATACCAAGCATATAAATTCACGTAAATGACTCTGGTTTCATGACAAAATTCTTGAAATTTTTCGGTATTAATTTCGTAGCCTGAAGTTATGGCCGCTAAAATAGTGCCAAATCGATGGATTAGATTTTCATCAATGTTTGTGATTTGTGCCGTTGTGGCATAATTATAAAAGAAGGCTCGCGCAGTGTTACCTGATGGTAACACTGCGCGAGCCTTCTTCGCGAGCTTCTCATTGCTGGTTCCAAAACCCGGCTTTACTTTGTCTATGATTAGGCCAATTCCTTTAAACTTTTTCTGGATCTCTTCTTTAGTTTTTTTTACTATTTTCTTATTCTGTTCTCCCCTTACTTGCCACTCGCGAATGTCCATGCGATAACTAATGTTTAACAAACATTCCATTGTCCGAATGTATGCATGTAGGCTCGATATGCCAAATCCGTACATGCTCTCGTCTACTTCTCTAACCATTGGTTGAAGTGAATTCATCTCTTTGGATGTTGCTTTGCAGATAAAGCACCTCTGTGTTGATTTGTTTTCTGTAAGAACATTACAGACTTTTCCGTCAATCATTGACATAATCAAATCGTGTTTTATGGAGATGGCTACACCCTTTACTTCTACGCGAGTTGGTTCCAACTCCATTATTTGCTTTTCAATTACTTGGCACTCTTCTTTGATTAATGCTTCAGTTTCTTTCTTATAAATAAATTTTATCACTCTGCAGAATCTTGGTGATGATGGACGAGGGTTTTCCCATATGATCTTCTGTTCATCATTTACGAGTCTTATTGGAACCAACGAGATGATAAACATATATTCATCTGTGCTATCTGGATCATCAAATGGTTGCTTGTATAAGCTATGGCCCGATGACCCGTCACATCCCCATTTATATATTAAAGTGTAATTCAATAAACTTATGTCTAACCTTTCTCCAATAATATCTTTGCATATTCTCAATGCAGTATGGCTCAAAAGAGCATCCAGTTTCACTTCAGCTGATATATCCGTAACAGTTATATTTTCAACAGAAGTATAGCACTGCTTCTTCACTTTGGCCACATGATCATAGCAAGGATATGCATTGAATCCCCTTTCTTTTGCTTCTTGCTGAATATTTTTATAAGTTTGGACTGTCAAGTTATTTGATATAAAAAAGGCTAAGGCTTCATCCTGAGTATACGGTCTTTTTTCTTTTGGAGTATTAAAAATTTTGCGAGCTTTCTTATACTTGGTGGCACGCTTTGGTGAGGATGTAGACAGCTCCTGTATTATTGTTGCAGCATCTCGCTTCCCACTGGCTCTGACACTTACTTGCGTCGCAAAAGTTAACTCATCGCTGCTGTAATTATGTAACAAATGTTGCACTTTTCTTTTTTTTGATTTTTCGGAACTTTCTTTAAAACTTTTCTGTGGTCTGCCACCACTAGTGCTTGGTTGTGATAAGTCTTCAGGTGCCACAAGCATATTGAAATTCAAATCTTCGTTCAACCAATCTTCGTGTTCTTTTAAAAATAAGTCTAACCTTCTTTGTTTGCGAACCCATTTGACGCGAATTTTTTCACATTCTTTTTTCAAGAATGCTTTTAATTTTTCGTCTTGCTCTTCGTTTTGAACTGAAACACCAAACTGCACCTTTACGAAGTTAATTACTTCATTTAATCGATCTTTGGCCGGAGTAGAATGCCAAAAATCGAATATCGATTTTCGCTGCATTCGGGCATCTATGAAGGAAAATTAAAAATATATTATAATCGCAAAAAATCGCAAGTAATGAATACTATATCATCAAAGTATAATAAACAGGT
Source organism: Thumatha senex (assembly GCA_948477245.1). NCBI lineage: Eukaryota > Metazoa > Arthropoda > Insecta > Lepidoptera > Erebidae > Thumatha > Thumatha senex. The sequence goes on from OX419735.1 coordinate 16,759,084, forward strand.
AATCTATTAAGACTATTATCACAGCTTGACTGCGTTTGGCTACCAAGTAAAACTCCAAGTCAAAATTAAGTAGAGGAAAAAAATAAGAAATCTTCTATGTATTTTTACACAAATGCCACACATTCGTCAAAGTAAAATATTGGTTATTTTAATATCTTAATATACAGATAATTACCTCTATTTGACGAATCCATGAAAAAAACTACTCGAAGTCGCTCAAAACACAAAAAAAACATGTACACTCTTTAACGTTAAAGGTCACACTGAGCGGGTCGGCCGACTACCTGCAGGGTTTGGGCGCTTTCGCCCTTTGTTATAACCGGTTTCGCGCGGCCTAGGGATGACTTACTGTTATTGTCAGTTAAGTAATATATTCAAGGATGTAAGGAGATCAGTAAATCGTTATTTTAAGTATTATATTTAAATACCTATTGTCCAGCTAGATTGGTCAAATCGTATGTTGTGCGGCGATGGGCTCACAACCTGTTACGTGGGACAAAAATGCATACGGTGAAATGTGGGCGTTTAATATGCCTCTGCCTACCCCTTTGGGGATAAAGGCGTGACAATATGTATGTATGTATGTATGTAGTTTAGTAAAAGGCTCATAGACGACACGAGAGTGCGAATGTGTCTTATATGTCCACATTTTACCAGTCGTATTTTGTGTTACGCAATAGGTGATGGGCCTTTATAATTGTCGTGATAAAATGAACAGATGCAGGTTGGAGCTACGTGCTGGTGAATGTTTAAAGCCGCTACAAGACTTTAAATACATGTGAAAATCAAAAACGGTCACCCATCTTACGACAAAACGTAAAATGCTTAACGCAGTGATCGTATGCAGAACTAACAAGCAGATCTAATAAGACTACGCGCGTTTCATACCTAAAGCTGAAACATTATGCAGAATCATAATTAAGTAGTTAATTATGTTTACAAAGATGTAGGTAGCAAATTGATTTCGTAATTCAAACAGAATTATTTCACGACGTGTTTCCTCAGTTGGCGTTCATATTGCTTCTCTAATAATTTCTCCAATCTACGATAATTCTCATAATACTACTGGTAGGTGAGTAATATTGTTTATTAATCACGCCTTTATCCCCGAAGGAGTAGCAGAGGTATATTATACGCGCAAATTTCACTGTGTGCATTCCTGTTCCACGTGTTGAAATAGACAGAAGCAGGTTGTGGCTGGCTACCAGTTATTACATTTTTTCAAGGCCTTCAACTTAGCTTAACGGCTGCCTTGTTATTGGCAACCGGGACTAACCGCATAATGTGCATTCCGCAGCTTGGAAACGCTTGTAAATGTAAATGCCACAAGGTGGTCACTCATCTGTGACCAGCCATAGCGAAAGTTGCTTAACGCAATGATTGTTTACGGAACACTGAGTCAGCGAGGCCACAAGCGCTTCATGAGTGTGTGATATTTGTACGAAAATTAACGTTATAGGAGTAAATATTTTGACAGAAATAAACTGTTCTATGCTAAATTCGATATTTATAGAAAAAATACACGGTTATGTTACAAATATATGCTATGGCATGTTGCTAACCGTCAGTCCCGACCTATGCAATATGATTTACAGGCAACAAAAAGGTAAAACATAACCGTGTTTACTCCAGAGAAATAAAGGGCATCACGATTTAGTAAAAAATATACATAAACATACTTTCACAGACAGACTTTGGCAGAGGCGTACTATACACCCACGTTTAACCGTATGCTTTGCTTTTTGTCCCACGTAACAGGTGGTGAGCCCATTGCCGTGTTGAAGTGGACAGGTGCAGGTTGTGGCGATCTGCTGTTGAATTTATTCTAGCCGCCCATATGGCATTCAACTGGCTTAACCACTGCCATAATGTTACTAGCAACCGGGACTAACAGCTTAACGTGCCTTCCGAAACACGAAAACGCTCGCAAACATAAATGCCACAAAGTGGTCACCCATCCGAGGACCAGCTATAGTAAAAGTTGCTTAACGCAGTGATCGTTTACAGAACACTACGTCCGCGGGGCCACGAGCGCACGATTTAGTAGCTGGGTGTAATAGGCCCTGCTATAATCTCCGGATCCTAAGCGACCTCAACTGCTAGCAGAGCTTCTGCTGACTAATGGACGAGGCAACAACGCAGGCGCCATTACGGGGTGAGGTCAAGCAGTCACTAACAACATATTCGAAAATTATAAGTCAAACGACAGCTGCTCCTCGTAGCCAATTAAAAGTGAAGTCCAGGCTCCAAATCTAGACAGGATTGGGAAAACATTTAATGTGAAATAGATTTACTACGTTCGCAGCGACCATTAAGTTAGCACCATGTTTTACCTCGATAAATTACTTGCAGATTTATATGAGTCTGTACATTTTTAATTTTAGAATATGAGGTTTCTGATCTCTTATTTCTGTACGAGATGTTGCAAATAGTCTTTATTCTCTGAACTGGACGTCAATAGTAATGACTAATGTTGACACCGAATAGTGCATTATCTTTTGTTAGCAATAAAAACGATTAGAAGATAAAGATGAAAGGCAACAACTGAGAATGCGACTATTTGAGTTTGTTGTTTGTTTGTCAATATCGGTTAAGTTTGACGTATGTTTTACAACATAACTCCTAAATTAATGATGCGTTAAGCTTCTTATGAGGTACTTTATAACTTTTTGATAAGTTTCATATTAACTTTTCGTACCTCATAATTATGAAAATTGCATAAATATTTTGACACCTTGCTAGCATCCGATTCTTCAAAATTAACATTATAATTTGACAGTATAATTCATGTGGTCCTACTAAGATCTGCTGCAGAAAAGTCCCACAATATTTATTTATTTTATTATTACACTACAATTATCAAATGATTAATAAAATTTTGAAGAGAAATCTAGTAACATAATCAATATCGTCAAGGAAGAAACAAGAGTGCAGTTAAACAGGGATAAACCTTGAAAAGAGATGTATTCAGTGCAAGATTCCAAGATACTGCAGTGAGAATCTGAACCTGAATAACCCTTACATCCATAACAATAACGATAACCTAGATAGCTAGCGATCAAAGCGTCTAAGCCACAAACAAACAGTCTTCACCAGCAAGAGAACGTTACTGTGGGAAACGGGGACTGAAAACTCCAGTCGCAGGTGGATCCGCGGGCATTCTTTAGTAATGGACAAAAACATGCATGTTGTTGTTCTCTCTGCAATTGAAAGCGAGGAATAGTCTTTGCTGCTGATAAGTGGAGAGTGAAAAGTTGAAAAAGCAATCTTTGACTGAAATTTTTTTCAGAAGCAACTGGAACTAAAACTTGTATGATGAAGACCCCCACGGCCAGGTGAATCCCGTCGATTATAAATTCTACGATAATGTATAAAAAATTTCACGATCTGTCGACATTTAGCTCCGCTGTTCAAGGTAGTACCACAGTATAAAGAGTAAACCTCTCAGTAGCGTTACGCCTTTGAAGTTGACAAAAATGCCGAGAAAGTCTAGACAGTGATGCTTGTTGTCACAAGTATACAAGGCTGATGTTATTTATAATTTATTTATTAACTCGTACTCACAACTATCAACTATCAACATTATAATATAATTTCTAAATCTTAATAATATTATAAATATGGAAGTTTGTAGAGATGTTTGTTACTCTTTCACGTAAAAAGTACTGAATAGATTTTAATTAAATTTTACAATAATATAGCTTATACATCGAAATAATACATATACTTTTTATCCCGGGATCAAGTTCTTATGGGAAACGGGAACGGGAAAACTTCTCTACGCGGGCGAAGCCGCGGGCGTCAACTAGTATTTAAATATAATAAATCAATAATATAAATACCGGTTTAAAAAAAGGATCTGAGATTTCATCAATTGCCGCACACGGAAGTAAATAAGGTTCATTTCATATCGAATCGATAGTTTTTTTTTATGAGAAAGCGTTTACGAAATGGCTGCCGGGTAGTAGATATAAAATTATGGGGTTTCTAGCAATCAATATGGCCGCCGAACTATTCTTATAAAATTTCTTGTTGGGTATCGTATAAGGGGTTTTTTGGTATGCTGAGCACGAATTTCGTGTTAATTTCGAAACCGTGTCGTTATAAAAAAAAATCAAGGGAATGGGAGCATGAACCAGGAATGAGAATTGACGATGAGAACTAGGGATGAGAAATGGGAACTGGAAGCTGGGGATGGGAACTGGGAATTCAAACAAGGGTGAGCTGACCTATGTGATCTCATATTATTATGTTTCTTCTTTTCACGGGTATCTTCTATTTTTTTCTTATTAAGATACCCGGTCTTTTGGCAGGCTTACATGGGGACGTATTAACTTTTAAACTTTCGCGTTGCATGGTCTACGGCTGGTGCAACCCAGTCGAAACGTCAAGCTATTTAAGGTAAATAAGCATGATCGCGTTAATACCTGTATTTTACACTTATTTTAATGGGGACATATTATTATTATTATTATTAATTTGTTCAATTTGTCTACGCTCCGATGAGCACGCTAATTAAAAAAAACAAATTCTATGGAGATACGAAGTCCGCCGGGTATATTAGGTATATTATTAGTAGTAAATGAGTTAATGATAAATATTTTCGGTTTTTGACTAACTGGACTTAATGCTATTGTTGTTTTCAACAAAAAAATATTGGTTACGCTTTGAACAAGTTTAAATGTTAATTATAACATTTAAACTTAATAATAAAAACTTGAACACATGATAACATAGTATAGAGTATAGTTATAATCCCACATGAGTGGCTCCGCATACCATAATACTCTTATGCGATACCCAACATGAAATTAAATAACAGTTGGCGCGGCGGTCATATTGGATTGCAAAATTAACACGAAATTTGTACTCAGCATACCAAATAACTATTTATACGATACTCAACACTAAATTTTATAACCACAGCGCAGCAGCCATATTGGATTGTAATATTAACATGAAATTCGTACTCAGCATACCAAGAAGCCCCTTATACGATATCCAACATGAAATTTTATATCCACGGCGCTGCGGCCATATTGGATTGCAAAATTAACATGAAATTCGTACTCAGCATATTAAAAAACCCCTTATATGATACCCAACATGAAATTTTAAAACCACGGTGCGGCAGCCATATTGGATTGCAATATTAACACGAAATTCGTACTCAGCATTCCAAAAAACCAATTATACGATACCCAGCATGAAATTTTAAAATCACGGCGCGGCGGCTATATTGTATTGCAAAATTAACACTAAATTCGTGCTCTGCATACCAAAAAACCCCTTATATGATACCCAACATGAAATTTTATAACCAAGGCGCGGCGGCCATATTGGATTACAAAATTAACACGAAATTCGTACTTAGCGTACCAAAAAACCCCTTATACGGTACCCAACATGAAATTTTATATACATGGCGCGGCGGCCATATTGGATTGCAAAATGAACACGAAATTTGTATTTAGAATATTAAAAACCCCATGAATTAAAGAATTTTATACAAAAATTCATAAATGCGTCAGCCCTGAAAGACTGTCCCGAGCTACTAACAACATTTTGTTCGCAGCTCGGGACAAACCCTCCGGCGTCTCGTCCCTTGTCCCCCGCACGATTGATCTGTCTAGACAGCTTCGTCGACCGACTGTATGTCTTTCGGCTGTGGTAGTACCGTAATGATACACACATCAACACGGTCTAGGGATATTTCATACTCAATTAAATAACTCGAAAAGTACTGGCCGCATTGGGATCTTTTATACACCGATTTGTTTGTAATTTATCTCAGACTAATTCCAAATTCAAATTTTTGAAAATTCTTTTGTTTCGGTGGCATAAAAATGTCTTGATGTGTAGGAGAGGGAATTTTCATTTGTGCGAAATTCAGAAAACAATACGAATTACGTTTAGTTACAGTTTTTTTCATTTTTAAACGAAAGATAAAGTTAAAATTGAGGTATTGTAGCCATGCAATGCCAACATTTGACGAGGGCGGAGATGTTACGAGCTGTGGGAATGCTGGAAGCTGGGTCTGTTCAGCGTAATGTTGCTGAGGCCATAGGGACCCACCAAAATGTAATTTCAAGATTGTGGACACGCTATCGTGCCACAGGTGAAGTAGCGGAGAGGCACCGGGGGCCAAGTCGCATCACTACCCCCAGACAAGACCGATTTTTGCAAATTACTGCGCGAGCTCAACCAAATGCAACGGCGACTCAATTGGTCCAAAGGCTGCGAGTGGAACACCAAGTGCTTGTGAGTGACCAAACTGTAAGAAGGCGACTGCATGAAAGCAATCTACGCTCTCGTAGACCACTCCGGGTCCCACCTTTACGGAGAGGCAATCGTGGACGACGATTAGAATGGGTTCGGAACCACGTGGACTGGGGCCGTGAGCAATGGTCCAATGTGCTGTTCACGGATGAATCCAGGTTCGGCTTCCATCCAGATTCACGAAGGACGCGTGTTTGGCGAGTTCCTGGACGATGGAGCCGTCTTCAGAACCCTCAGGAAGTTCACCCATACCAAGGAGGAACAATTATGGTTTGGGCAGGAATTCGTCTTGAAGGACGGACGGATCTCGTTTGGGTGCAGGGCAATATGACGGCAGAACGATACGTCCAACAGGTGCTGGGGCCCGTAATCTTGCCCCACAGAACACAAATGGGGCAAGATTTCCTGCTCATGCACGACAATGCCCGGGCACACACGGCGAGAACGGTAGCAGCTTGGTTACATACACACAATGTTAGGGCCTTAGACTGGCCTGCTCAATCGCCAGATCTAAATCCCATTGAGCATGCGTGGGATATGCTGCAAAGAAGAGCTCTGAAGGAAGTTCCTGAAAATCTGGCTACAGAAGATCAACTTTTTGCGCACCTCAGAAGGACATGGGACAATATTCCGCAGCAAGACATTGACAACCTTGTTCTGAGCATGCCGAATCGTTGCCGATGTGTTATGAACATCATGGGCGCTTTCTCAGACTACTAACTTCAAGTTTATAAACACAAATTAAATGATTTTTCTATTTTTCATAAATTAAAAGTTAATTCATGTACGGTTTCCGTCTATGCTTCATTTTTTTCCATAAAATCCTGAAATTTTAATCGAAGTACCTTAAACATTATTAAAAAATGGTAGAATATTAAATAACGTATCTTTTAAATATATACATGTCATATAAATAATTAACACATTGATAGTAATTCAGTTTCATAAAAATATCCCTAGACCGTGTTGATGTGTGTATATAGCCTATAACCTTCCTCGATAAACGGGCTATCCAACACAAAAAGAATTTTCAAATCTAACTAGTAGTTCCTGAGATTAACGCGTTCAACCAAACAAACTCTTCAACTTTATAATATTAGTATAATAGATTACATATTTGTTGGACTGCCGTTCAATCTGCCAGCCCCGAATTAAATATCAACGTCAGAACATCGAAATTCGAACCAACGTTTTAATTGAATGTTGCGTTCATTATTTTCAGTTTCTACAAAAGTTGATTAATCAATTAATTGTTACACAAAGTTATACCAGGTGGTGGAAAAGTTATTACATTAATTAATACCGCGTACAGTTCAAAATATATTTTGCAGAGGTCTACTTACTAAGTCTTGGAATTACGCAAATTCAATTAAAGATGCGTCTAAGTTTTTAAATCAAAATATAATAACTAATAATAATATTATAATATTTATTTATTTTTCTCACATAAATAACTATATACATAAAATACATTACAAATTTGAAGTGTGAGTCAGCTATCCTGTAACCTTCGTGAGAGCTGGAGAGATCTCCAGTCCCTACTTATCATTTTACACATTAAATGACTCGAATAAGAAAGCAGTTGGACATATGAAGAACAAAAGTTGCAACTAGGAAGGTTTGTTACATAATGTACGTAGTATTAAATTAAAGATACTCGTAGTAGGTTTTTAGGAGCGTGTATTTGCATGCACTATATAAATAGAGCGTGGTTACGTCCGAGTGAAAGTGAGTGTGCATTTGTGTATATGTGTGTGAGTGCGTGTGTGTGTGTGTGGGTGCTTGTGTGTGTGTGTGAGTGTGTGTGTGTGTGTGTGTGTGTGTTCTTTCCATAATTTTATTGTGTTTTTTCCGGTGGACAGACTGTATGCTTACGTCGTCTGGAACTAAATTTCTCGGGATCGTACTGAGTTTGAGCATGTGTTGTAAATATCAGGTTTAGCCAACCTAGGCGCTCAATCAGAGAAGTCGGCAGTGAATAAATATGGATCATCGGTGTTTATGATTATTCCTCTCAGTCCAACTTGAGAGACGCTTTAAGATAAGAGGACAGCGCCATGTTTGCATGCCGGAAGCATGTTTGATTCCTCAAGAGTTGAATTTTGTTCGTTTCATATATATATGTAAAATATACAACAATACTCTGTTCTACTTCTGTTCTACCCAAACAAATAACTAAATCTGTCTATGAATTATTATATCAAACTTAAAGTGCCTAAAGCCTTCATAGTTACAAATCGAAACGAAACCCTTATGTTAGTTGAGTCATGTTCGTGTATAATTGGGTCTAGGACGATTTAACCAGTGGACTTACCGTTTGCGCCTATTTCCCGCTTGCCATTTGCTAAGCATTTTTAGCTAGTCGCTGTTTCGCGGACTCAGTCTATCTCTTTTTATTTTTCTTTATAATTTACTTTAGGTAATTTATAAAGAAAAAATGACGATATGTGGTGTAAAAGTTATAGCAGTCGAACTATTAATGTTTGTTTTCACTCGTAAGTAAAAATTTACTTTATTTACACAACTATTTTTAACAAAAACCATTAATTATTGAAACATAACAACAACTTAATCAACATATTCAAAATACTTTCATTATTATTTTTTTTTTATATTTTTATTTATTTATGTACACACAAATGATAATAAAAGAAAAACAAATAAGAAGAAAACAATGTACAAAGGCCTACTTATTTCCACAGAAATCTCTTCCAGTAGGCCTGAGATAGGAGATGTTAAGGTTAGAAAGAATTTATATGTGTGTGCAGGTTAACATAAATAATATTTTATATATAAATAATAATAGCATACATATTCCAATCCCGATAATTATGTATACATACATAGATAAGGAATAATAATATTTAAGAAAAGATATTATATCATATTTAAGAAGGCAAAGAGGAGAGGTAATGTTCTTTCACTTTCTTTTTGAATAGCAGAACAGTTTGGCAAGATTGTATCTTCGTGGGGAGAGAGTTCCACAGCCTCACTGCATGAACAGTGAAGGAATGGGAATAAAAATCTGTTTTGTGAGAAGGAAAAGTTAGGCGATGTTTAAGGTGCGATTTACAAGGAACATCGGGTGTATGCATATAAGAGAAACGCTCCCGTAGGTAGGAAGGACATAAGGGATTGTGGAGGACATTATATAGGACACACAATATCCGAGTATTCCTACGAAGTCGGATTGGAAGCCACTTGAGTTTCTTACGAAATTCCGAGACATGGTCATATTTGCGAAAATTGAAAATGAATCGTATACATAAATTTTGCAATCGCTCAAGTTTATTTAAAAGCTCCTCAGTAGCATCCAAGTAGCAGGAGTCCGCATAGTCAATTATGGGTTGTATTAAAGTTTGAGAAAGTGAGATTTTGATATCTACGGGTAAAAACGGCTGGAGACATTTGAGTGTATGGAATAGTAATAGGTCCAAACGTCCTAGCCCATTCACTAATAGCACCCAGGTCATGATTCATACTAGCAATGGCGCTTCTATATTCGTTTAAAGTAAAATGGCGGTACAGCTGCAAATCGTCTGCATAGAGATGGAAGTTGGAAGATATGACTCGAACAGCAGAGTTGATGAAAATGGAAAAGAGTAAAGGAGAAAGTACACCACCCTGAGGTACGCCAGCAATGAGATTGCGCCATTCGGAGTAAGACTCACTAACACATTGCGAGCGCCCGCGAAGATAAGAGTCGAACCAGGTCACAGCCTTCGAGGAGAAATTAAGCGTTTTAAGAATACCTAGAAGAAGATATAGATTCATGGAGTTGAAAGCGCTGCTTAAGTCAAGCAGCACTAGTACGGTAAGAGATTTATTCTCCATGGCTAAACGGATATCGTCAGTCAACTTTAAAAGGGCCGTCACGGTACTGTGACCTGGTCGAAAGCCAGATTGTAGAGGGTTAAGAAGATTATTCTGGGTTAGGTAACTAGTTATTTGTCGATGTACTAAATGCTCAAGAACTTTGGATAGAAAAGGAAGAATGGATATAGGGCGAAAATGGGACAGAAGTGTAGGATTCGTGGTCTTAGGCAATGGAATTATAAGTGCTTGTTTCCAAGCACTAGGAAAACAGCCTGAGTTCATCGAGAAATTGAATAGATGAGTGAGGATAGGGATCACGCTGGGGAGTATGAGAGTAAACATTCTAGAACATAACTGATCGTTACCAACCGCAGAAGAAGTGATCGACAAAAGGGATTTTTTTACTTCTTGCTCGTCAACAGCATTCAAGTTGAATGCAGAACATTGTGGAATAGGCATAAGAGAGAGATCTAGCAGAGTGCTTGACTTAACAAGTGGGTCCAGACTAATAGGTGGAAGTGAGAAATGATTGTTAATGGCACTCAAGTTGATATTGTGACAATCAATGTTGGGAGATTTGCCGATACCGTTAGCTTTAAGAAATTTCCAGACATCGGAAGAGTTACGGGTGTCAAGAGATTGATGGAAGTGGTGACGTTTAGCATCACGACACAGACGATTACATCGATTACGCCATGATTTAAACCTAACGAAATTTAAGTCTGTTGGACTACGCCGATACCTCCGATTGGCTTTATCTCTCCTAGCCATAGCCTCTCTGATGTCCGGGGTAATCCAAAGTGCAGGTGTATGTTTTATTTTAATTCGGCGTTTAGGAGCATGTCGATCGTACAACTCAGTTATGATATTGTTGATGAGTAAAACGTTTCCGTCAATGGTATTGTTAACAACTGAGGACCAATCAATATCCTCCGCATCCCGCCTCAATGCCTCCAGTGCAATGCCCTTAAAATTACGAAGGACAGAAAATTGTGACTTACCCTTGGGGGGGCGAATAAAAAGAGATAGATAGATTCGGTCGTGATAAGAGAAACAGGCAGTGAGTGACCCATGAGTGGCAACAAGGTCAGGGGAGGATACTATAATTAAATCAAGAAGGGATGGGAGATAGTTTGAAAAATGATGCGTTGCAGAAAGGGGTAGAATATGAAGATTAAGGGAGGATACAAGAGATTGCAACGAATGGGTACGGTGATCATTCTTTATGAGACGGGTATTGAAATCACCCAATATTACTACGCGGCTGAAAGAAGGACAAAGATCGATAAGCAAAGTTTCGAGTGAGTCAAAGTAGTTAACGTGGAGATCAGGACTGTAAAAAACTCCAAGGAGCACCTTGCTATGCCGAACTGTAATCTCTAAGAAGAGGTACTCCGCTGAATAGCTGTAAACCGACTGAGATGCAATTAATATTTGAAATGGAATATCCTCACGTAGGTAGACAGCTACTCCTCCGAAGCCCTTGTCAATCCTGTCATTGCGCGCAATCAAAAATCCAGTAATTCCATAAAGCCTCGAAGGATGAGAAGGTTTTAGAAATGTTTCAGACACCAGTACAGCATCGAGATGGCTACTGCTAAAGGATGCCAGAAGATCAGATGATGGTATAGAATACTCTGGGCATTGATGTGCGCTACGTTTATTATAAAAGTTGGAAAAGACTGAGGATAGCTGATCATGCAATGTGGGAGCCGCAGAACCGTCATCGCCAGTACTAACAAAGCTTGCCTCTGAAAGGGAGCATGAGTGAAAAGAGTCATCACTAGAAATAGAAAAATCATCCATAATAAATAATATATATAAATATGTTTAAATATAATACTAAACAGTAACAAAACTAACTAATTATTTTAAATAAAATAAAAAAAAGAACTATATGCCTAACTCACTCCACCACAACGCACAAAGAGATTTCATAAGAATTACAATACATAAAATAAATACAATATAAGAGGCACTATGCCAAAATAAGGACAAAGGCCGAAGTAGCCATTTCATAAACATTAATTTTAAAATAATAACCACGTCTATGACATGACAGTTGAGTTTTGTTTTTTACTCGTCAAGATAGATAAACTTTATCACCAAAAAAAAAAAATAACAATATGTACGACTATGTGCCGGGTATCAATAATAAAATTATATAAAAACATACCGCCATGGTTGTAACCTTATAAAGAGCAATTATACGGCCAAATTTAGTGAACACAACAACAAATAGGTTCCAGTTGTAAACAACAACAGCGCACACGGGCATCATCCTCGCTATCGACGACCGCTCCTTGTGGTCTTGGATTCGGGGATAGGGTTAGAAGGTGCAGTGTGTGAATTCGATGTTGTGGTAGAAGCCACTCTAACCTCCCCAAGAACTTCACCGGTGGTGCAACTGGGATATTTGGAGATCAAAGCTGCCAACTCCGACGCGGACTCAATCTTTTGGCGCTTTTTGTCTGAAGTTATTACTCGTATATTGATGATCCCTCCAGTGGTCCAGACATTCGTCATATTAAAATGCTTGCGAGCCGCTGTGAAAACCCGATGCCTACCTCTTGTGAGAAATTCGGAAAAGGTGTATCCAGTCCCCTTCAAGGATGTTTTGTTGTCCCAAACCAAACGACGGTGCTCCATATCACGGAACCTGATAACAATGGGACGTGCTTTTCCCTGACTGGATCCAAGGCGGTGACACTGCTCAATTATGTTTGCACTCACATCAGGCAACTGCATTTTGTCCGATAATATGTTGATGAAAGTGGTATGTAATTTTTCACTCGGCTTTTCAGGAATCCCATTGTTATTTCAAAGCGATCCATACCCTGAGATAAATGCTGGATTTGTGCCCTCAAGTGTCCTGGCGAATCTATAATAAAGGATTTGAATTCAACAAAATCCCTGGACAGAGCACTGATATCCGAATAGATAGGGCCAGTGGAATCCAGTGCCTTTTGCAAGCCTTTCCTCAAGGCTCTTTTCAAACTTGCTATCCATGTTGTGATTTCTAATTTAAATTACTCTTGCAGATATTGATAAAACAAGAAAATTTTGTTTTGTGGCGTGTAGAGGTGAGCTTGGCAACAAACTAACACATCAATGAAGAAGTAAATATAAAGATTACTATTATTAAAGAATTAATTATTGGGAGCTGAATATTTTCAATGTTTCTTTACTGCCTACCCACGCAAGAAGCCATAATTATCAAAGAGTTACCATCTCAAATTAGCCAAATAATATTTGTCTAATTTGAGATGTATATTGTAGTATTGCATACCTACATTTTTCTATTTGCAGTTGTATTTTTATTAGTTGTTAGACAGTGACAACACTTCATGCAAGAGTAAGAATACAATAAGTGTGTAGTTTCCCCACCGCACGAAAGTTGGTGGAACGTGATTTCATACTTTATTGAGTACATTACATAAATTAAATGTCCATTAGTTAAATCGTCCTAGAATTGGGTACTATAACAAGCTAGGTACTATCTGTCTTCACGCTGTATCTTCGACGGGGTAGTCAGAGATGATAAATTGCCAGGCTTTGCGATCCTGCATACTACTTTCGCAGATTTATAGCTTTCTTCCTGCAGATTCATTAATCGCTTCATAGATGCACGTCTGGGTTATAGGAAAGTAGAAGTAATTGAATATGGTCTATGTGATCATAAGGGAGTATTGAGTACATTATCCACTGAAAACAATGTAGAGAAGGGTAAACTAAATTGGTATAGTTGTTTCGATGATCTGACCTTAGTGATTTGGTAAGATTGTGGATGGTGATCTATTTCGACAAACTGAGTGCGGTCTTTTAAATAGGAAGTGAACCATTCGTGTGCTTTCCCTCTTACATGGGTGTAAGAGGGAAAGCACACGAATGGTTTACGAGTATAGTTTCTCCAATAGTATTATGTATGATATTCGATCATATGCTTTGCTCATGTCTAGTAAAATTTCAATTGTGTATTCTTTTTTATTTATCTCTCTCTTATTATATTTTTTTCAATGTCGAAATTTATATTTACAACTTATATATAATGAACTTTACACATATTAAAAAAGGAAGGTAAGGAACATTTACATAAATAAAAAAAAATAGATTTAAAAATAAAATATATTATAAATTTTATTTATTATATTTAATGCTTCTTGTATATAATATCCGTATACTGCCAAAGTTGCTGATCGGGTTTTTCTGAATCCACACTGACTATTATCAAAAATTTCATTTATTTTTTCACAATAGTTATATAAACGTTTAACAACCACGATCTCGAGTACTTTTGAAAAGGCTGGTAGTATAGATATAGGCCGATAGTTACCAAGGTTAGAATGAACTTCTTTTTTATACATCGGCTTTATAATCGAGATCGTCAATAGGTCCGGTACTATGCCTTCTTCTAAAGATTGGTTGATAAGCCTTGGTAATGGAATTTTTAATTCACCTATATAACATATTTTTTACAAGAATCGGAGGAATCTCGTCTTATTTTTTCATGTATCAGTCATACTTTTTTCATGGTGGTTCGTAAAATATATTATTCAATACACTTACTAATAATATTGCTCTAATATCACCGCAATTAGGCACATAATGATACCTATTGTCAAACTGTGGTTTTTTGATTGATATTAAATCACGAGTGGGATAATAGATTTTTTTTTATTATATTGGTTGAGTTGCATTATTCTTAAAAAAATCGATACAAAAAAGATCGCTTTCAATAGAACAAATAAATGAATATACCTACATATTGCTTGTTCATTTCATGCAATTTCAAACAAAACTTTCACTCAAGTATAACTTTTGTTTTCTCTCTGTTTAAAACTTTAACAAAAAATAAAGAAACCTTATTCTTTACTATGTGGCCAATGCGTGCGCATAAAAAAAAAACTAAATAATTGTTCCCGCCAGTACCAAAACGTTTCACAATTAGTTGAAATTAAAGTTGTATATTAATGAAAATGCCTACAAGTACTAGTTATAAAGAAAACGATTTATGTAATACACCGCCCGAAATAAGATGTGAAGCCCTTAACGTCATAGAAAGTTTACTACCAGAAAACTCTAAGAAAAAATATCTATATAAATACCGGTTTAAAAAAAAGGATCTGAGATTTCATCAATTTCCGCACACGGAAGTAAATAAGGTTCATTTCATGTCGAATCGATAGTTTTTTGATGAGAAAGCGTTTACGAAATGGCTGCCGCGTAGTAGATATAAAATTATGGGGTTTCTAGCAATCAATATGACCGCCGAACTATTCTTATAAAATTTCATGTTGGGTATCGTATAAAGGGTTTTTTGGTATGCTGAGTACGAATTTCGTGTTAATTTTGCTATCCTATATGGCCGCCGCGTCGTGGTTTTCAATTTTCATGTTGGGTATCGTATAAGGGGCTTTTTGGTATGCTGAGTACGAATTTAGTGTTAATTTTGCAATCCAATATGGCTGCCGTGCCGTGGTTATAAAATTTCATGTTGGGTATCGTATAAGGGGCTTTTTGGTATGCTGAGCACGAATTTCGTGTTAATTTCGCAATCCATAATGACCACCGTGTCGTTATAAAAAAAATCAAGGGAATGGAAGCATGAACCAGGAGTGAGAATTGACGATGAGAACTAGGGATGAGAAATGGGAACTGGAAGCTGGGGATGGGAACTGGGAATTCAAACAAGGGTGAGCTGACATATGTGATCTCATATTATTGTTTCTTCTTTTCACGGGTATCTTCTTTTTTTTATAAAGACTCCCGGGTTTTTGGTAGGCGTACATGGGGACATACTGGTCCAACACGCAGAGGCCCTTTGAGAATTTTAATCTAAAAGGAAATGGGACCCCCACTGCAGACAGTCCACGCCCGCCTTATGTAGAAGAACGATAATGGATCACCTCCAATGGGAGCTAAACTATTGTAAAATATGCTAACTAAGAAATGGGCTATTGGGTTGGGGGTTTGATGAACTAGGTGATTATAACTATTGATAAAGGCGGCGTCTGCCATTTTAATATCTGATTATCCTAATTTTGGCAGACGGTGACTCGCCAACTCACTAGATGGCCCCCCTATATAATCGCCATAGGCATGATAAGCCTGTAAGGCGACAGGAGGCAACACCGGTGTGAGCGGCTTGGGGTGTCGAGCGGTGCGGCGCCGGTTTCACCATCGCGGGTCAGACCCGGAGCGGGCTTCCCCGTAGTTATGCCCTTGAAAATGACACTTCCACCCCCGAGCATATAGCTCTGGCTCCCTCCCTCTGACCGGCCAATTAAGGCAAGCCAAAGTTGAGATTTGCTGCACTCCCGGGAGTAGCACTCTCACTGCTCACCCGTTAGCCCATTAAATGCTAACCAGTGCAGAAGGGCAACTCTGAGGAATCGGGACCGATGTGTAGCCACGCACATTCAGCTCGCCACAAGCTGCCCTGCGGATGTGAGCTTTTCAATAACTTTCTGATACATTTTTTTGTTGATATCAGAAAGTGGATGACTCAAAAAGCGAATCTACTATACCCTCATAGGGTTGCGTTAATCCTATAAAAGATTACAACTGTCCTCGAGGGGTATATTATTTTTATTAATTTTTTCAATTTGTCTCCGCCACGATGAGCACTCTAAGAAAAAAAAACCAAATTCTATGGAGTTACGAAGTTCGTCGCGTATATTAGGTATATTATTAGTAGTAAATGAGTTAATGATAAATATTTATTTTTATAAATATATTCATACCATAATAATCTTATGCGATACCCAACATGAAATTTATAACAGTTGGCGCGGCGGTCATATTGGATTGCAAAATTAACACGAAATTCGTACTCAGCATACCAAAAAACCCCTTATACGATACCCAACATGAAATTTTATATCCACGGTGCGGCGGCCATATTGGATTGCAAAATTAACACGAAATTCGTACTCAGCATACCAAAAAGCCCCTTATATGATATCCAGTATGAAATTTTAAAACCACGGCGCGGTGGCCATATTGGATTGCAAAATTAACACTAAATTCGTACTCTGCATACCAAAAACCCCCTTATATGATACCCAACATGAAATTTTATAAACACGGCTCGGCGGCCATGTTGAATTGCAAAATTAACACGAAATTCGTACTTAGCATACTAAAAAACCCCTTATACGATACCCAACATGAAATTTTATATCCATGGCGCGGCGGTCTTATTGGATTGCAAAATGAACACGAAATTTGTATTTAGAATATTAAAAACCCCATGAATTAAATCAATCTATACAAAAATTCAAAAATCATAGCAAGCGGTCGTGAATGCGTCAGCCCTGAAAGACTGTCCCGAGCCACTAACAACATTTTGTTCGCAGCTCGGGACAAACCCTCCCGCGTCTCGTCCCTTGTCCCCCGCACGATTGCTCTGTCTAGACAGCTTCGTCGACCGACTGTATGTCTTTCGGCTGTGATTTACATTGTGGAAACGCAATAAAGAATACAATACAATACGATTACTTCTGACCTTTCCATTTTTAGCCAGTTGCTCACGTGTTCTTCAAATCTAAGTTTACGATAACAACCTGATACAGTATCAGGTTACAGCCGTACATATCACCAGTCATTTGTGATTTTCTAAACCGGAGAATCTTATTGTTAGTAGACATTTTAAAACGAAATCTACCTTTAAATCTAGGGCAGCCACTGTAATAACAACCTCTGTATTCAGACCTAGATAGACACTCTTTTTTAAAATGGGCTCTCAAAAGTAGCACAGACATGAAGGCTATATTAGATATGAGTATTTTAAGTACAAATCTACCGCAGCATACTCATGCAACACCAGTGTGAGTCGTAGGGCCTAATGAGGACTTTATAGATTCTTAACGTAAACGGAAATTGGAATTTGTCAATCACATTATGACATCTTCTACGCCACACCGCTTGACCCAAGCGGTAGTTATACAAAGATTTACGTCATAGTCGATATCTCCGGACTCCTGCTATTCTTAGTGTGCTCGACCATGTCAATTGTCATCTCATTTAGCTTGAAGGCGCCGCTCTCGAAGACTTCTTCCACGCATCCACACGTAGTACTAACCTGTTCCTGTCCGGGTGTATTATGATGTCATCTGCATATATGGGCAACCATGGTGGATGTTCATATTCGTCTCTAGTGTTGTCTAACACCACACCCTACACTATAATAAGGTTCCGCCATAATATGTATGTATGAGCTGATTTCAATAAATTATAATATAATAATGCATTCAGTCAATATACCAGAAGCACTACAGAGTCTGGAAAGCCCAAACACCACGATTGGGCTGTCCAGATTCAGTAGTACAACTAGGAAAATTTGCGCTGGGGCTAACTGACCATTTCAACAATAATTTGGAAACTGTTGTAACAGTCATGTAGCGATACATCGGGCCCAGCGATTCTTTTATGAGCACATTAAGATACAATAGTTCTGTTTTTTTGTTATATTTTTTTAAAGCAGTAGGTCAATAATTATTTAATAATACAGTTTGTTTAAAACGTAGATACATTGAAAAAAAATTATTGTTTTATTTTAATTGTAATTTTGATTCACACGGCAATGGGCTCACCACCTGTTGCGTAGGACAAAAGTACATACGGTGAAATGTAGGCGTATGGTATGCCTCCGCCTACCCCTTCGAAGATAAAGGCGTGACAATATTACAAAATATGTTATTTGGATCTTAATGCGAATTTATGTTGCTATTATATGTTTTATTAGCTTTAAGTTATAAGAAGATTGATTTTATAGTAACAACTAGCAATTGCCCGCGGCTACGCTCGCGTGGCTTTTGTACATAGTAAGTAGGCTGTATGAGTATAAGTAGGTAATTACTATTGATATCTTTTATCTTAATCTTAATAATATTATAAACGTGAAAGTTTGTATGGATGTTTGTTACTCTTTCACGTAAAAACTACACAATAATATAGCTTATACATCAGAATAACACATAGGCTACTTTTTAACTCCCAAGTTCCTGTGGGAAACGGGAACAGTAAAACCTTATCACACGTGCGGACCCGCGGGCGTCGACTAGTAATATTATAAACGCGAAAGTTTGTATGGGTGTTTGTTACTCTTTCACGTAAAAACTCCTGAATAGATTTTATTGAAACTTTACAATAATATAGCTTATACATCAGACTATCAAATAGGCTACTTTTTATCCCGGAAACCAGTTCCTGTGGGAAACGGGAACGAGAAACCTTCTCTACGCGGGCGAATTAAATATTTTGTATATCCCAATAATATTAAATACCCGTCACTCTTTAAAGTTAATAACATATTTATAGCGTAATATGAAGTTACAGGAGTATCGGATTCGCAAAGGAGCTCTGTAGTATCTGACGAGACCGCAACGTAATTTAAAGTAAGCGAACTTCAGTTTATTGAAGAAAGTTATTATGTCTTAACATTAACTTTTCAAACTTTGTAAAGTTATATAGTATCGGAAAAAGAATTGACAAAAGTAACATGGGGCGACGAATACAGTACTCGAAATCCCTTTTCAAAGAATTTGCAAATTTTCATGAATGCCCTACCGCCTACGCTACCTACGCGCCTGGTGGTGAGGCTTTTATTTTCTAATACCTGTTTATAAGACACATAAATTTACTATAAATTAATGGTTAATTTTTTTTTTTAAAACATGCTTTTATGTAAATGGATTAAAATAATAATTCTCATTCTCTGCAAATCCTTTCATTTGATATCCACTTTGCTGTAGCGGAATAAAAAAAAATTGTCCGTCATCTTGGATGTTCTACCCTGTTGGAGTAACAACTATGTCACACAGCTAAATATGTGTTGTCATCCTAATTAAACTTGTTTACAATTTTTTAGCTCAATCAGTTGAAGACAACTGTTTGCATTTTAAGTTGCAAGATACTTATTGAACAATTAATAGAAAGCTTGTAAAAATGTGCTGACAATTGAGGGAATAAGAATAACTGAAGTGCCATAAAATGTGTTACATATACCTACATTAATTATATTATATGAAAATCCTCGCTTCTAAAATGTTGTGGTCCTATTCTGAGAAAGACTGGCAAGAAACTGCGTGGGTTTTTTTCTAGCAACCCGCTCGGTGTTCAATTTTACATGTATTATTGTTTAATAAGGTTTTTTTACATGGGAATAAAGTCGGTTATTCATACTGTTCATTCTATCTTGTTGCGTGACGTTTTAACCAGGTGCACCGCCGCTTACTCAAACTGACTGGGGCTACCTGGTCGAAATGTCTGGCAACAAAAAGGTATAAACGACAAATTTTTACCTTAAAATAAGTTAATATCAGATTATGGTACAAGTATGTAAAATTTGTGATTACCGTGAGGCGCTATTGAGGTCTAAAGAGAGCCAAAGACGGTAATCAACAATGCACACGTGTATCATACGACGTTTTTCAATACACTTATGAATAATATAATACTAAATAAAACAAATAGATAGTTTTCCTTGGAGTTTTCAGGTAGTAAACTTTTTATAACGTCAATGGCTTCACATCTTAAATTGGGCGGTGTAGGTACTACATAAATTGTTTTCTTCATAACTAGTACTTGTAGACATTTTAATTAATATATAACTTTAATTTCAATAGGTAAAACGAATTGTGAAACTTTTTGGTAAAATAATAAATAAATAAATATCCATCACGCTTTATCCCCGAAGGGGTGGCAGAGGCATATTATATGCCCACTTTTCACCGTGTGGATTCCTGTCCCACGTAATAGGTGGTGAGCCCATTGCTATTGAAATAAACAGACGCAGGTTGTGGCTACCTGCTGTTGAAATTTTTCAAGCCACTGATAAGGCCTCCAACTAGGCTTAACGACTACCATTTTCCTAGCAACCGGGACCAACGGCTTAACGTGCCTTCCGAAGCACGGAAACGCTCGCAAATGTAAATGCCATAAAGTGGTCATCCATCCAAGGACCAGCTATAGCAAATGTTGTTTAACGCAGTGATCCTTTGTTTACAGAACACAGAGTTAACGGGGTCACGAGCGCTTCTTATCTAATTTTACCTTTAAGAGGTAAAATAGGGGTTCTATGTTTATATAGGAGATTTTTTAAATTTTAAACCTAGTAACACCATACTTTGTATTCCTACTACTGATTAAGGGCCGTATTTTAGAACATTACTCAGTACTCAAGAAACACTTGAGAGTAGTATTTATAAGGCTTAACTAGCCTCAAGCGTTGCTTGAGTATTGAGTAACGTTCTAAAATACGGCCCTAAGAATGAATAAACACGTGATTTCGAATTTTACAAATTTCACTTAAGGGTATCACGTAAGGGATCAGTTTTGTATAAAACTATTCGAAAACATGGGTTAAAACTGGTTTGGAGTGGATGTGTGTGGAGGTGGTGTTCGAAGTATGTCACGGGCGAAACCGGAGGGCACAGCTAATTAAAATTTACGACCAAGATTCTTATTGAATTTAAATTCAACCTAAAAAATGAATGTGTAAGCTACAATTCTTAACTTTAAGGCTTACCTTTGCTTTGAAAGAGATTCGATAAAGTGAATGTACACAAATTTCGAATGTGTAATACAATTTACACATTCGAAATGTGTGTACATTCACTTTGCTTTCCACGAATTTATAATAGAATTTAAATTAGTGTTGAATCTCAATTTCAAAACAACATTGGTCGAAGGTGAGCATACTGTAAAAGCGCAAAATGACAAACGATCTCAAATGTTAAAAAGCGGCCAAGTTCGAGTCGGAATCGCCATGAATCTTGTATTTCGTTGTAACATTGATCGATGTTTCAACAATAGTGTATTTTTTTTAATTAAGTTACTGATAAGTAAACATTATAATTAGGTATCTAAATTATGGGATTTAGATCAAACTATATTCGAGCCCATATAGGCTTGTGATAGCTAACTCATTCACTGCTAGATCCCGTACCATATGCGTGTTCATTATTTATCGCGTTTGCGTATTTCCGCAGACGGTGTGTGATTTGGACATACAAGCAGCGTGCGTGTCTTTTTGGGACAAAGACGCACCGGGGCTGGACATCATCAGTGATAATAACATAAACTTAAACATTTTTTTTATTAGATAACAATATAAAGCTTTGTTTGTAGTAACAAACATGTGACAACACAATAGGGCGGCACCTTTTAAAAAAAATCTACCTGATTTGTAACAAAGACATAAGATCTTTTCAACAAAAAAAAATTGTAAAAAAAAAAGTGGCCGCCAAAATATCTATTGTTCTAAAGAAAAGGGTTTTAAAGTTATATTTTTTTTATACCAGTCATGTCGGCGCCGTGCCGTGGAGTGACGTGGTGGCCACATGTTCATATCAATTTTAGGATAAGGAAAATTATAAATATTTTTAAATCGATTTTATTTATTGAAATCCTGTTGATATAGAAAAAAAAGCAATTGAGTCACAGATATACTTCTTACTAATATTATGAATGCGAAACTTTGAAAGAATGTATAGATTTAGGTTTGTTACTCTTTCTCATTTAGAATAAACTAATATAAATATTGTGGGACACTTTTCGCACAGCGCCATCTAGCCCAAAGTAAGCTAATATTAGCTTGTGTTATGGGATCTAGATAACTGATAAACATGCTTATATATTTCTAAATATATACATATTATACATAGGAAACACACAAACTCCGAAACACATTTGTGGATCACACAAATATTTGCTCCGACCCGGAATAATATAGCTTATGCATCAGAATAACGCATGTTTTATCTTAGGAACAAGTTCCTGTGGAAAACGGGAAAGCTTCTCCAAGCGAGTGGAGCTGCGGGCGTCAACTAGTAAATATATATGTAGGTATATCGGTAAACTTCGACTCATGTAACAAAGTGAAAAAGTAAATACTTTTGGACTAAAATGACTAAATAGTAAAAATGGGTAAATATCAGTCGAGGTTTTTGAATTGCAAATAGTAGAGACACCCTACTATGACTACTAATATCCACTCACAAACCCCAATACCGAAATCACTCCTAGTGTGCCGATGTTAGCATAGCTATTGATTCGCAAAAATGTTCGGCAGCAGCCAAAGTGTAAACAAGCTAATATATATTCCAGTTTGACAAAGTTAGTTTTATTTTATTATTATTATTTCTGTTACATAATTGTGAAGATAGGGATTCATTTACATTAAGCGCTTAAGAAGTGGTTATTGCATAAAGCCCGCAATCTATTGCACTGGGTTGACGTTGCACGCTAGGAAATTGAAATTCTGCTAGGTATGGAAACAATGCATTAATATATGTTTCATTTTTGAGTCGGCTTTAAACAATTATAAAGACTATCGTACACGCGTAGTATAACATTGATAAAATAAATACAAGACCAGTGTCCTATTGAACCCTCATCGCAATCATAAATAAAGATACCATCTCCAAATTATTTCATTTGGCGGCACAGGCTCAATGCGTTCCGGGAATCCGAACCGACCCACTGCCCGCGGACGGAAAGATGTATGACGAGACAATTTTTCATGAAATGATCGCACGACGTC
This sequence comes from Thumatha senex, assembly GCA_948477245.1. Lineage (NCBI taxonomy): Eukaryota > Metazoa > Arthropoda > Insecta > Lepidoptera > Erebidae > Thumatha > Thumatha senex. Next base: position 16,782,725 of record OX419735.1, read on the forward strand.
ATGATCCAGATCGTTATTTGGATTTAATACATTGGAGAAAGTATCATCAGCCAAGAAATTCACACTTAAAAAAATCTGGAAACTATTATTAGGTTGACGTTTTATAGTAAGTATTTACCTATTTCTAGGCAGTAAATGATTTTAAAAGAATAATTTAAATGTAAATAATTTAAATTAATTTTATCCAGCTAAAACCGTATCAAAGACGACCTATTCGAGTCGCACGCCTCGCGATGTCTGTACGCGGCTTAACGACGTATACCCTCACGTGACTGCGCGCTCGGTAAGCGCAGTTGGGAACCTGCCCCCCGCGTGCTTCGCACCTGCTACTGATCAAGCCACGCCCCGCGTAAATTATAATTATTATTTACTTAGGCACCTAACTATTACAGATCTATTATTAAAAAAATAATGGTTTACGGTTTACGGATACGCCCGCGCCGCCCACTGCGTTAACGTCCGCTGCGATCTGCTCACCACTATATTGGAAGCGCAGAGAGCGCCCGCCCAAAATAGGTGCTCCGTAGAGCGCCTTGGAACGTACTACACAGTCGTAGAGACGACGGCATGTACTACCCGGCCCCCCAGTATTGGGGCACAGTCTCGCGAGCCTTCCGGTGTATTAGATCAACTTTGGAGTCAATAGCCGGAAATGCTCAGTGAAACCCCATCAGTTGTCGAGAACGAGACCCAAATATTTGATGGTCTTTCCAACAGCGATGGGGATACCGCTCTCCACAACTTGGGAGCCTCGAGATGGCCCTTGCCGAGGCCGGTGGAAGAACAAGGCCTGTGGTACCTCAGAGCCTCCGCAATGGTCTGCCAGGAGATGGTGTTGAAAGCGTTCGCTATATCTAGCGAGACCACTAACAACACATCCCCTTACCGACCGCCTGTTGGACGCTGTCCCGGGATATGGCGTCAAGGGTAGACTTCCCACGGCGAAATCTGAAGTGCTCGATACTCAAATTGTGCCCCGCCTTCTCCAGATGCTCGACGAGGCACTCGCTTGAGCAGCTTACTCATCTCGTCGAGCAAGACGATGGGGCGGAAGGTCGACGGCAATTCGGCTGGGCGCCCGTGCTTTCTAAGAAGCACGAGCTTCCCCGTCTTCCATTGCCGCGGGACTCTCCCAGACGCCAGGCATTCCGACATCAGAGACAACGTCTCCTCATCAAACGCCGGCATGACCAGTGCTACTACCCGCCCCGGCACGCCGTCCAGTCCAGAGGCGCGGTTCCTCAGTTTAAGTTTAAGGACAGCCGCCCCAACACGGCGTCGGACACGGGTGGAATCGCTCCTGTGTCTGCCGGTGTCCGTCCCAGCGTCATCCGCGGTGAGACCCATTCCTCCCTTGCTGAGAAGAGAGAGAGCTGACCACACTTTCAACGAATAGCGGCTCAAGAGCCCTGGTGAGAGGGGGCGCCCAAATCGGAGTTTCTCGCTCACGACCTTATACGGACGCCACGAGTTCCGTTTTTGCCATTTGGCTACGGAACCCTAAAAAGCAGAATGAAAATAGCGTTTTGGTCATTCTGCTTTTTTGACATTTGAAATCGTTAAAAGCACTACTAGTCAAAGGCGCAAGTTTCCTTACTTTTAGTCCTATATACAATACTATACTCATTCCTTCTATAGTTATAACAACAGAATCATTGAATTATTATACAGAATTTTATTTTGGCCTCCATTCTGCGTCCTTGTACTTAGGTTTGAAATATTCATGAGTTGGTTCTTGATTTAATGTCAACATAAAATTACAAAAATAGACTCCTTAAAGAAAATAAAAAAGATAATTGGACAACTTAGGCCCACTTGCGCGATCTTGGGTTAATGTGTATAACCTGGAGGTATGGACTAACTCCGAGTTAAATCAATAATTTGTCTCGCATCACCCCTGCCTAGGGTTAAATCGCTAAAATATTAATAATAATAATAATAAAATTTTATTTCAGATTCTAGATCCATATCAATTAGTACAGTAAAAACACATACAAAAAAAATTACATTAATTATCACATAATAAATTAAATCAATAAGCAAATATAATTGACTGCCTCTGTGGCGCGGTGGGAGTGCATTCGACTGCTACGCAAGAGGTTGTGGGTTCGATTCCCACCCAGGATAAAACTTTGTGTGATGAGCACGATGGTTTATTCTGTGTCTGGGTGTTATTTATCTATAAAATGTATGTATTTAGAAATATATAAGTATGTTTATCAGTTATCTAGATCCCATAACACAAGCTAATATTAGCTTACTTTGGGCTAGATGGCGCTGTGTGAAAAGGGTCCCACAATATTAAAAAAAAAACGTAAAAAGTAACATAATAAATTAAAATTAAAAATAGGTCAGGTGGCAATAGCCAACCATCGTCTGTACGTTACAGTCCATCGCATGCGGTCCGCCAAACTCCTTACAATAGAATTTTTACACCTGTCAACCCGGGACATGAAGGACGCTATTCTCTTGCGCTGAATAGCGTTGAAGGTATCAATGCGTGCATCAAGGAACATCCCAGACGCGCTACAGCTCCGAGACAATCCCATCAGTTGTCTAAAGATATTATTATAGGTGACACGTATGGAATCGTGTGACCTTACAGTGTACTCAGTCCAGAGTTGACAAGTGTAAAAAGTTTGACAGAATGATCTAAATAACGTCACCTTCACATCAGGCGAAGCATTGCGAAACCTTCTCACTATCATATTCCCTACCACACACAAGGCGCGCCTCTGACGCTCTATGTCATCATCATCTTTAAGATTCGAGGTCACGATGTGACCAAGGTACTTTCCACAGTCTTAATGGGTTGTCCGTTCAAACGCAGCTCCGGCACATACTGAGGTCCTTTACCCGCTCTGAAAACCACCATTTCCGTCTTTTTTTGATTATAGGACAAATTGTGGTCCCTTGCATACTGTTCACAAATACCCAAGAGCATTCGCAAGCCCTTGATCGTGGGACTAAGCAGCACCATATCGTCAGCATAACTTAAATTATTAACATATCTGCCATCCAACCTGAGACCAATCGGGGTGCCACTCAGCTATATATTAACTCACCGATTTCTGAGGGTTAATTCGTCAAACGTTGGGTTAGCAGCGGACAGACTATGCAGTGGCACGTGCCACATGCGTGACACGGACTCCTCAAAGTGACACGCCGCGCACACATAATACGATAAAAATAAAATGCACTCGGCTGTCATGTTACATTCATTCTTGTAAGAAAAAGTCTTATGTTGCTAAATGTAGTGTAAAAGAGATAGATATACCTGTTTCATTCTTTGTTCAATCATTAATGTTTGGTTGGATGACATAGAGTGACATAAAACACTGGGTTAGTTAACCCGATGATATTTTTCCACAGTGCAAGACATGATTAGGGTTAAAAAGTTATTTACTTAGTTCCGAGTTAACTAACTCTATAAGTAATTATTTAACCCCAGCATTTATGCAAGTGGGCCTAAGATGACTGTTTAAAATTATGAATGATTTATTTTTAATAAGGCCAAACAAAAAACAACTTTGAAGATAGAGCATAAAATAACAAGGTTATCAAAATTTTTTGCCCTAATAATGAGGCTTAAGATTACCAAACCACTAACTATATTTTAGCAATTATAATAAAATATTACATTGATAAATTTTTAAAGCAATTATTTTGCTAAATTTCTCATAATTTTTTAATAAAGTGGAAAAAGACAACTCGATTCGAGACAGGGATTGAACCTGTGACCTTTGCCTAACCAGGGCAATGTTCTAGCCACCTGAACTACCCGAACCGTATCGAACCAGGTTGAAATTCTCCACCATATTTAAATCGTCATTTTAAGAGTATGACCAGAGCCATCTATCGAGCTAATGAACAACTCGATACCAATGAACAGTGTTACAACTATTTTTAAACATTGATGCATTGGACTCCACTCAGTAAACTGATAAATTTTTAAAGCAATTATTTTGCTAAATTTCTCATAATTTTTTTTTATTGCCCTGCTTAGGCAAGGGTCACAGGTTCAATCCCTGTCTCGAATCGAGTTGTCTTTTTCCACTTTATTAAAAATTTATGAGAAATTTAGCAATATAATTGCTTTAAAAATTTATCAATTTACTGAGTGGAGTCCATTGCATCAATGTTTAAAAATAGTTGTAACACTGCTCATTAGTATCGAGTTGTTCATTAGCTCGATAGATGGCTCTGGTCATACTCTCAAAAATTACGATTTTAATAAGGTGGAGAATTTCAACTTGGTTCGATACGGTTCGGGTAGTTCAGGTGGCTAGAACATTGCCCTGGTTAGGCAAAGATCACAGGTTCAATCCCTGTCTCGAATCGAGTTGTCTTTTTCCACTTTATTAAAAATGTATGGGAAAATATTACATATTCATTATCACGCCTGTCTCTTATATCAGTAGACAGAGACTATTTTAAAACTGAAAAATCAGATACAGAGAACATTTGCTTGAAAATTACTTATATACCTACGATGAAATGAGCTAGTTAGCTAGCAGTTCTCAGCCTTTTTCGATATTTTGCTCGCTATACCGACACCGCCCGCGCCCGTCTGACGCAAGGATTTCTATGGTTTGATAGAGATAAACGATCTTTCGAATTGTTTTTTGGCGAAGATTGTCTTTCTGAGAATGGCACCCCCTACCAGGCACGCATTTTTCGAGATCGAGCAAGGGAGGGATTCAGTAGCAGAGCTCTTCAGACCACACACTTATCATGGATACGAGGAATTAATATCATGTCACGCTCTAATTGTAAACAAAATTTCTTGAATATAAGGAGGTGATTGCCACTGGTTCAAGTTGTAAAACTTATAACATACTCGTAGGTTATTGTCTAATAGCTTATAGCTTTCTAATCGCTATCTTCACTTGATGAGAGAACTAATAATTCTTTATTTATAAATTTTCTTCTTTAATCTCAATTTAATATCAAATGAAAACGTTTATAAGCTTTTTGACAAACAAATTAAAAAATCTCCTAATTTTCTGACGTTACTTAACAGCTAGTTAGCTTAACAGCGATTAACCTTTGATGTTCAAATTTCATTTTTAACAAACGATTTATTTCTGTCGGAACACAAAAATAACAAATTGGTAATATGGATTAATTTTTAAAGCAATTATTATGCTAAATTTCTCATAATTTTTTAAAAAAGTGTAAAAAGTAAATTCGGCGGACAATTTCGAAAGACCGTTCGCGTAGTTCAGTGACTAGAACATTACCCTGGTTAGGCAAAGGTCACGGGTATTTATGAAATTTCGGGTCTTATTCGCGACGTATATAATTAGGTACAAAGCCTACCTTAGTCTTCCCGAGGTTTCGACCGGATTACACCAGCCGTGGTCACGGGTTGACACGTCGCGAGTAAGACCCGAAATATCATAAATATCGCGAAAGTTTAAAAACATTAAATCACGGAGATCATTAAGAATCCCCGTCTCGAATCGAATTGTCGTTTTTCACTTTATTAAAAATTTATAAAAAATTGATAGGTAATAAAAAAAAACTTAATTACTTACCTGAATTATATCCATGACTATATGCAATGGCTTCCTTTTATACAGTTGCTGTTGACATACAAGGTCGTAGTAATCCACTATTTTTCTTTTTAAAGTCCCATTTCTTGGTTCCAATGCTAACCAGTCCAGTCCACCGTCACTACAGTCCCAATTATTATCTAAAAATTAAAAACCAATTATTCTTTTTTTCAAAAATATTGTTCATACCCTCAATTTAAATAGGATCTGCAGCGGGTCGGTAAAACTTATGGTGTTGCAAACGTTTACAGTGCATAGCGTCAAGTATATTATTGACTAAATAGGATACCACATTTAAGTTAATAAGAATCTGCGTTATAAAGATGGTGATATATCTATGGGGGTCTATATTATCACTATCATTTGATAAAGAAGTAATCTATACTTAACGTATAAAGCTGAGGAGTTTGGTTGTTTGTTTGGTTAAACGCGCTAATCTACTACTCGTCGGATTTGAAAAATCTTTTTGTTTTCGATAATCCATTTATCGAGAAAGGTTATATTATCTAAAGGGTATATATTATCACGCTACTACCTTGGAGAGCGGAGCAGTGATCATAAATGTCAACAAATCGGGAAATTTTTCATACATTTTTGTAAAAGTTATAAGGGATAGGAATAGATGGGTGCGACGGGGATTCGAATTACGTCACGGGCGTCGTCGCAAACATAAAATAAGATTATGTGTGTAAACTGAAGTTTGGAAGAAAGAAAGTTATGTGACAAATTCTATATTTTCGTGTGAAAAATCTTCCTAATAAGATCTTCGGGGCCTAAGTGATCTCACCTGCTAGGCATACACCTGCTGACCAACGGACGAGGTTACGACGAAGGTTTCCTTACGGGGTTAGGAGGTCAGACGGCGTCTTTCCAAACAATGCCGAAAATCATAAATGTTAGTAGGTATAGTTCGGAGTATAAATCGATTGTGGCTATGCTCCATATTTCAACTATTCAGCTCAACAGGAAGTTAGATTAATTAGAAAATTTTACCTGAACAAAGATACAAGCGAATTAATAATAACATGGAAAAAACATATCCTAGTTAAGTGCCCGATATAATTTAACATCAGTGCGATCAAACATCGACTGAGTGACAGGACCGCATACAGCATTTTTCTTAAAACTCAACTAACACTTGAATGTAGTTTATTAAGGCAAAAACTAATCTCAAGCGTTTCTTAAGTACTGCGTCTCATTTCGTAATATGATATCAACAAATGGCGATTCCCTGCCTCATCAGTTTTTTCGCTCAGGCAACATAAGTGTTGTCAAGTTTTTAAAAAATGTGTACACTTACCATCTTTCATAAATAATTTACAGCCCATAAAACATTAAAGAGATTTCCAAGGAGGTTTGAGCTTTTAAGGTTCTTGCAAAAAATATGACGCATTGGAAACATTTGACAATAGATCTTATTGTTTAGGAAACAGATGCCATATTTAGTTACAAGCATTGGCTTATTGGCTTGAATATTTAGAAACATTATATATATTACAAATTTGAAATCTGTATTTACTTTACTGTGATTTTATGATTGAATGAGAATACTCAACCTTCTATTGCTTTATTTTGCGGAAACAATACTATTTTTGTAATTTGGAGGAAAATTAAATTGTAAAAATACGATATTTCTCTTTTAATTATAGTCAAGTATTTATTTATCTACACTAAGGATATCTCAACCAAACAACGAAATACTTAAGAAATTATAATTATTAATCATTTGTCTAGATCCCATAGCACAAGCCTAAAACTCAGTTTAGTCCAGATGGTGCTATGTGAAAAGTGAATACGTAATTTTAGAATAAAATTGTTCCTTCATAATTGAAAAATGCCAATCCTCAATATAATTAATACCAATGAATAGAAGTAACAAAGGAACTTTCAGAACCTGTGAAGGCAAGTTAATTCATAAGTCCATAATTACCAGCTCGTGGTATATTATATAATACTTGATAAATTGTAAAACACGGTATATCATATGTACATGATATATCATAATACATGGTATATAATAATACACGATATTATAATACAAATACAATACTTTACTTTACAGAAGTAAAGTAAAGTAAAGTATTTCATATCTTGAATGAAAACACTTGTACTATTTATTTCCACCGAATACCATCAATCGACAATATTAACAGAGTGTTTAATGATAGAGATGCCGTTACTGATCGACTATCAGAATCATTAATCACAGCTATGTTGATAATAGCACAGAAAATAAATCGAAATACTTAAGTGTTTACAGAAAGCTTTACGTGATCTCATATTGTGTTGATTCCCCGAAGCAATAAGGAATATAATTATCTGTAAACTATCTGTCTGCGCTACTTGACATAAGTATATATTGACAGGCGATTGTGTTTCAATCTTGTGAGAAACGAATCCTATCAAGAGTAATAATCGATTGACGTCGTTATTGTTTGACGATGGATAATAAATGTAATATTTTTGGAGTGGGACTACTTTATAGACGTTGAGAGACATTTTCTAGCTGTAAACAATTGTCACGTTTTTCGGTTACGTGTCATGTTGTTTTTAGGTGAAACTTCTTTATCATAAATGAAACTTCTTTATCGACGTATTAGAGAAATTATATAGCTGTAAAAAAATGCCGTAAAGATGTTTCACTTCTTACCTGTGTACTCTGGTACACACACATATTTTTTTATAGGAGATAGTTAAACAAACGGCCTATGGAGTTCGTGGGTGTAACGAAGGTCTTTGGGCTCAAGCAATAGGGTAGTTTAGCCGGTTTTCGGCCATTTAAGCAAAGTTTCGTATTCAGAGCAATTTTTTTTCCATGACAGAGTAAACGATACTAAACAAAAAAAATATTTTCAAATCATTGAACTAAAACAATTTACATATTTCTATAATTGGCTAAGAAAAAAAAAATAGTTAAACTATAAAAAAATAAAATCTCGAGTAGTGACGATATTGCCTGTTCTCGGATACATATCTTAGATTACGGACGTGTTTTTGTTAATTTTCGGCCAGTATTTGATGTTTTTATAATAACTCTTACGTCTATGGAAATAGGTTCTCCTTTTAAATATAAATGAAATTAGTATAAAATCAAAGTAATTCTTCTTCTTCCGTATCCGTATCTGTTTCTCCGCCGTCATTTCAATACATTGCCAGAAACCAATTTAAAATCATGTATTTATCAGATACTTAATAAAACTGGGCCGAATACTAGAATCACAGTTTACCAGTATTCGGTCGTGTTGTATTTGCTGAACCGAAAACTATGTTTTAACTATCACTTTCTCGGCCTCTGACTAAATTATGGCCGATAAGCCTCTGTATAATTTGGCCAATAATCTATATTCGGCCGCCAGTGATACTATAAAATCAATAAGGTAGCTTCTAAATGAATCAAGTAGGTATGAAGAAGTTTTTTAGACCAAAACCTCAATGAATAATAGAGACATTTGAAAATAAAATATTAGTATTTCTTACCCTATTTTTAACTGACCGAAAAATAAAGTAAATGTTGTTAGTCTTCGGCCAATTCGTTAGATATAGGTCGAAAACTAAATTTACTAAAACCCATTCACGGCCACCACAATACAAAACAATTGAAGTTGATTTTAGCCAAAGATTCCGTTAACAAAAGTGCGGCCGAAATCTAACTCATGAACATAACACATTGAAAATTATATCTCAACAACATTATTCGCAATAAATTATTACTGAATGGTAAAATAATCAATTTAATATTATAGGATTGGTGTCAGATTTCGGACAGGCGGCCGAAAATCAACCGGCTGAGCAAAATTTTAGTTTGTTATCCGTCCTCATAAAATTTACTATTTTTTTCAAATGATTATAGTCAATTTATTAATATAACATCAGTTTAACCTTTAAACAGTAAACCATAGTTATATGTTTGTGGATAAATCAATACAAAACATTGTAACTTAACTTGCCAAAAATTGGCGCGCAATATTTTTTTCGTTGTTTTTAACACACATTTATACTGCTTCACTTTCGCGGGTAAGCTGTCGAAACAAATGAAATGCTGCAAAGGTTCTTAGTTATGTTCGCATAGACGTCATTAGAATCTATGCGGTGATGGTGGATTTTTTACTTGGGCGTGTTTTATTTTCTTATTATTTGGTAAAAATTGTGTGATGGCCGAAAACTGAAGGTTGCCGGTAAACCAGCTAAATTACCCAATCAAAAAGAATGACACGAGCTCTCTTACTTGGTTTTGAGGTCAGGCGGCAATTGCTTCCATCAATGTCGAAAATCTAATGTAAACTATAGCTGCTTCTAACAGTCTAAAAAAGTTGACCTTATTACGAAGAGAAGAGAACCTAAGGATGTTTACAAGAGACCGTTTTTTGACTAATGAAGTAGGCGTCCTTACGGGGTTGGAAGATCAGACGGCAGTTGCTCCTAAAAATACCGAAAATAAAAAGCTAAACGAAAGCTGCTCCTAGCAACCAAATAATTTGTATTTGATTGCTAGGAGCAGCTTTCGTTTGGACGTTCGTATGGAACAATCTTAAAAGTTTGAATAGTTATCCTACCAGGTCAGGATCTGATGATTAAATCCTGGAGAAATCTATCACAATGATGAACCTTCTTTTTACCCTTTCTCCATGAGTTTTATTGCCAGGTTCTTCTTCAGCCTCTACCTATTGCTTTGCGAATCTGACAGTAAATGTAAATGTAGAAACAATAATCTTGACGTTAATACTCGTAAGTTTTACTTTGTTACCTACATGAATAAATTTTTTCATTTGCATTTTCATTTATTTTTATCATGTTGGTTGTGTTTTGATATGATTGTTACTTCAGGATTTTGTCGTCTGTAATCTAATCAGAACTTATATTTATTTTATCCTAAGATTTTTTTCTCATGTGTTCTTTTCCTTTGATATTTCTGTCTTCAAAAGAAACTGCTTAATTGGATTCAACGTCAATAGTAATGAGATCTACGTTATATCCATATGTTATTTCCAGTTGAGCTCACACTATCATTAGTACCTTCTTGTAATTGATACGCATGAATAAATTCGTAATATTGTACCGTACCGAAATATATTTTAAGGTGATTCGTGAATGTGGACCTATTTACTGAAAGGCGTACATTTTGAACAATATTGGATATTATTATACGAATATAATACTAGAGACCCATTTGCCGTCAAATTCGACAGAAGTCTTTCAACTACGGTTCTTCCTATCCTCAATTTGAAAAATTCTTTTTGTTTTTTATAGTCAATTTATCGACGATAACTATAGACTCTTAGTCATTACGCTACTACCCCGGAGAGCGGAGCAGTAATCATAAATGTCGACAAAACTGGCTAAATTTTATACTTTATTGTAGAATTTATAAGCAATGGGATTAAACAGGTGCGACGGGAGTTCAAAATATGTCATGGGCGGAGCCGTAAGGATCACCTAGTAAAGTATAATTCTGCGAAATTCCCTTCTCATCCATCAGCGAATTTTATAAAAAAGAGGTAACTACAAAGCTTTCTCTTCACGTACTTAGATTTCAAGGACAACGCTTTCATTAAACTTTTGTCTTTAAATCCTAAATGTTTTGTATTATTTGACACAAAGTTTGCATTATGTATGTAATAAAAATGGAGGCATTACTTGATATAAATCTTTAATAAAGTGGAAAAAGACAATTCGATTCGAGACAGGGATTGAACCTGTGACCTAACCAGGGCAATGTTCTAGCCACCTGAACTACCCGAACCGTATCGAACCAAGTTGAAATTCTCCACCATATTTTAACCGCCATTTAAAGAGTATGACCAGAGCCATCTATCGAGTTAATGAACAATTCGATACCAATGAACAGCGTTACAACCATTTTTAAACATTGATGCAATGGACTCCACTCAGTTTATAGATAATTTTGCTAAATTTTTCATAAATCTTTAATAAAGTGGAAAAAGACAATTCGATTCGAGACAGGGATTGAACCTGTGACCTTCGCCTAACCAGAGCAATGTTCTAGCCACCTGAACTATCCGAACCGTATCTAAATTACACTAAACTAAATTTCTCTAAAATTTTGTTGAGAGATTGCCAAATGCTATTCTGTAATTATGTCGAACTAAACTTGGTGATATTATAAATAGCACTAAATTTATATTTGACATCACTAAAATTCCATTTATGTGATAAAATTCAAAAAAACATGTATTTAGATGCCGACTAACTTAGTGATTGAACTGTCTATGTACATTTTTCACTTTTTTTTAATATGATCACATAAAATGAATTTTAGTAAAATCAGATACAAATTTAACGTCACACAAAATTTAGACGTTTTCACTAAAATTAGACGTCAGCTATTTAGGTTTAATTTTAGTAACCGTTTGAAACGTGAAAACGTGTAAAACGTTGTAACGTGAAATATGTACATAGGCAGTTCAATCACCAAGTTAGTCGGCATGTATTTACATTCGACTGTCTATGTACATTTTTAACGTTACAACGGAAATCTCTTAATGAAATTTTAGAGAAATTTTGTTTAGCGGTCCCAACAACAGAATTAGCACCATTGTATAACGATTAACTAATTATATCTATTCAGCGAGTACCTCAAAAAATATTGAATTTTAAGTAATTGGTTTGTTGTTATTTGAATAAATTTATGAGAAAACTGTTATTAAAATCCTACAGATTAGTTTTTAAAGTCCCTAATAATATCATATTTAGAATAAAAAATAATTACTGCTATATAATATATACTAGCTGACCCGCGCAACTTCGTTAGCGCCACATAAGAGAAACAGACAAAGACATTAGTTAAAGGGGGTGGCGCGTAGGCTATTCTTTTGCAACAAATTCTGAAGTATTCGCTTTTTAACAACAAAAAACGAATGTAATCGAAATACTTGTTGATGAGTTACTTATAATTGAATAGTTTACACGCAGGCGAAACTGCTTGAACTGAATATCCTGTGCGAGACATTTCCTGAATGCAGCACATACATAGGGTTCCGACTTTATATTCCGGGAATAAATATTTTTCCCGCGAGAAAACTTTTTTATGTAGGTACTAACGACTTCAGTGAGCGGAGCCACGGGCATACTTTCGAAAATGTTCTACCTATATGCCGATTTTCATCACAATGTGATTAAATAACAATCGTCCAAATAATATAGAAATCTTTACAAACTTTCACATTTATAATATTAGTAAGATTACAATCCCGTGATGATACCGGGAATTCTATCTATCTAACGTAGGTACGTAAAGAATACGTTCACCAAATTTTAGGTTGTGTATGGTTTTACTCACGTAGTTCCCGTTCCCGTGGGAACACCGGGTATTCCTTTCTTAGTGCTGATTCAAGGTAGGGGTTTTTTTTTAATCATTTTTTTTTGGAGTTTTTATCCCTGAAGGAAATGTCAACTCCGTCGTGCCTTAATCTAGTATAGGTACATCATTCTCAATACTAAGCTTATATTTATTTACACAGTGCGTTGATTGGCTATTGTAACTAGGTGACACATTTTTTTAGCAGCATTCGACTTAGGTTAACTTAATATAGACTGTACTAAACCTACATCCAATACATTTAACTGTACCTCTTTAAATAGAGTATTTCGTTCAGTACCGTTTCCGCCACACTCCATCTGGTATCACACGGTAGATACGTAATAAATACTTTTACCAAATTTCAGGTATGTACCTATGTTTGATAGTTTAGACGGTGTGTGGCTTCATCCGCGTAGTTCCCATTTCCATGCAAAAATCTGAAATCCCGTTTTTATTGCTTATTCAAAGACTTAAAGTATACATTCGACAAATTTTAGGTTTCCATGTTTAATGTTTAGGCTGTGCGTGGTTTACTGACATAGTTTCGGTTCCCGTGGGAACATCGAACTCGCTGGTAATACAGGCCTTAGGAGATTCTTCTAAAGCAGGTGTACTCGTAGGTACATAAGAACATGTTACTAACTTTGAAAACGACAATCTTCCATACAACTCCATGAATTTCGTAATTAAAGAATCAGTTAATACAACATCTGTTTTACCTCCGTATAGGTAAACTTTTGAAAAACCGCGATACACGTGCCCATTTATTTGTAACCAGAAACAGGTGTACGTAACTTTACAAATGACGAACTTCAATACAACCGTTTATCGCTTATTTACTTCCTTAGAAGTAGAATTTCGAAAAAGCTGTTCTCAGAGGAAACCTACGTGTTCAAAGGAACCCCCATGCGAAGTTTGGGCTTCGTAGCTTTGTTAGTTTTATAGGTTTCGTGATCAACGAGTCAGTTACCACAACTCCTGTTTTACCCCCTCAAGGGTAAAATTTATTAACGCGTAATTTTTTATTTTTATACAGAAGCAGGTATAATAAATTCAGTGTTGCTATGTTTGAAAATGAACAATTTTCTATATAAACACTTCCGGTGCTGCGCGACATACTCATATCTCCATTAGCTTTGAATATATTAAATTCAAGGTGAAAAATTACCATTAATGTATTTACCTTTTAGAAACACTCGTTCCAGGCGTCTAGGTCCAGTCAGAAGTAGTGACTTCATATGTCTTAACATGTTACCTCGCAGATCCATTTCGCGAAGTTCTGCCATTTCTGTTACCACATCAGCGGGGAATTCCCAGAGTTGTGTCATGCCATGTACAGCTAGTTTCTGTGGTTCAATTCAAATAAAATCATTATTGAAACTTATGTTACTAAATTTAAAAGTATCCTTTCTACATAGCCCATTACTCAAAATCAATCATAATAAAACAATCTTTACTTTTAAAGCTAAGTATAGAAACGCTTATGACCGAACCATAAGAGAATATAATACAAAAATATGATAAACCTATAAAAAACGCAGAGCAGTAACAATTATGACCTCTAAATTATTTTAGGAAATAGTAGCTCAGTTTATGTTTCTGTATGTGATTACTACAAGTGATTATAATTTCTATTGAATCATTATTGAAACAAGTAATAAGTAATAGCCCTTTCTTAATAAGTGACCTTTCTTAATCACAATTTTAAAAGTTTTTACAGGTGTATGTTCATATGACAACATCCAGATCTAACGTATAAACAAAAAAGTAAGTTTATATTTACGTATAAACTAAGGCTAAGATCACATAAAATCTAAGAAGTGTACAGTACACGTTTCCCTTTTAATTTATTCTCAATTCTTTGCCTTCTGACCTCTCAACCTCACAAGGGTGGCTCATGACCTTCAAACATCCTTGCGTCATTCATCGGATTACAGGTGTACCGATGATTTTACTTGAGCCCCGGAGATCTTATACCCTGGTGAGGTATACATTAAGAATTAATAATACTTTTCAAAAAATTTACTTTGATAAAACAGTTACTCGGGCTTTCCTTCAAATTATACTACCGTTAAATGTTAATTAAAGACTCCGTAGTTCTAATTATAATACCTATATTACAAGGATACCCTCTACCAGACTAAGCCTTAAAAGTTTTGGTAGTTCTAAAGTATCAATAATGTATTAGTATTTTAGTATACTAACGCGTAAATAATGCGACTAATTAATAATAAGGAATATTGGGTTCGTCCATCTTTTTTTCCACTACAAGGGGGCGGTCGATCACTTAATGTTATGTATTTACTTGACAACTGAATTGCAAATAACTATACACAGATTATTTAATCATAAAATAACTTTAACAAATTCACAGAAAAGATTCGAGAGACAGACGAGCAGATGGATTTGAGAAAGATTTTATTGTACCAAAAGCGGCTTCGTAGACTAGCAAAGAAAAGGAGTCGATCTTTAAACCTTATTATTTTCATATAGGTTCCATATTTTTAAAATGTATTGTTATACCCTAGCCTTCCTGTTTAGAGCAAGCTCACAAATATATGCTTTTAAGGTAAAACCGACAAAGTAGACTGAAAATTGATTTCTTCTTTATGTAACATTATAGACTTACTTCATTATCGATGAAAAATGTTAACACAAGTTGAAGTAAATTTTCACTTTAATTAAGCTGGATATCGGATTTATGTTTTGAAAGTGTTAGTTCAAAAAAAAACTCTGACAATTATTCACGCTTTTCAAAGTTAGAAGCAAACAAAGCAATGAAAAAATAACAATATTTTTTGTAATTTATTACTTCACCAGGGACATTCTAAATAACTTTACACACCCAACTACAGATTATTTTTTGAAAGCACCTATAATTTCAGTTTGTAGTGAAACACTTTTGACTCAGAAACGCTTGTTTCATAGTTTGGGCGTTGTTTCTGTGTGATACATACGTATATATATTCACGCTAGTTTTTCATCGGGGTAGGTACCAATTTGCTACGGTTCTGGCATATGATGATCGCTTCTAATTTCATAAGTGTTTACATACACGCTCGCTGGTTAAGATAATCTTGAACTGGTCTTTTCCCAGTATGTCTTAGATAACTTTCGATAACGCTTGGTGGCCAATGCTATTAATGAAATTAAAGTCTCGCGGTTGCTATAGAAATATTTACTCTCTTATTTATTCATATTTTTCACAAGGTACAACAACTTTAAAATTAGGTCATTATTCTGCTACCAAAACGTTAACAATAGGCTGTCCTCAGGGGTCTGTGCTAGGCCCACACTTGTGGAACTTAGGATTTGATGACTTTTTCAGTTTACCATTACCGGAGGGCTGTTCAATGACAGGATACGCCGATGACGGTATGTTGCTCGTTCAGTCGAATACTTATGCGGGACTCGAGAGCTTGGCCCACACGTGTTTGCGCGTCGTTGCGGAGTGGGGCGTACGAAAAAGGTTATTTTTTGCACCCAACAAAACATTTCAGTTGCTTTTGAAAGGAAGTTTGAAAGTACCACCGCGCATTAAATTCAATAACGTTTATATTAAAAATAAAACTTCGGTTTGCTATTTAGGATTGATTTTAGAGAGAAATTTTGCATTCGTTGAGCACATAAAAACTGTAGGTGAAAAGGCTAAAAATAGCTTCTATGCGTTGTCGAGAATATCTACTGCTACATGGGGACTTTCGTTCAAAACACTGCAGGTCGTTTACGGGGCCACTTATCTAGGCTGTATGTGTTACGGGGCGCCGGTATGGGCAGATAAGGCTTCTATTGGTGCTGCACGTTTAAAGTTACTGCAAAGTCAACGCCTTGCATTGATATTTTTATGCAAGGCCCACAGGACGGTTAGCACGGAGGCTCTACCGGTGATGGCAGGGGTCCTCCCGGTTCATCTCGAAATTCAGAGACGCGCGGCTTTATACTATTCGGCTAGGGATGGCATGGATGATAGGTTTTTGTTGGAAAGAGATCTTTTGGAGAGAGAACAGGTCGACCCGTACCTGTTTCTTAATTTTTTTATCATTTATCCTCTCTACTTGGCCGAACCGTCTAAGAGTCCCTTTTTATATCTTATTCACTACAACTTTTGTCATACCGCAGTGTTACCTTATCTCGCTGTTCTTTTCTTTTCCAATAATTTCACTCCAGCTGTACTTCATAAACTTTTTATTTCCACTGCATTAATTATACTTCTATGCTTCTTCTACCACAAAAAAACTTTGATCGGCATTCTTAAATACGTTCTGACTGCTCATAAATATGTACATGCTCCATTCATTTCATTTTCTGCCATTGTTCTTCACTCAATGTCATAGTCACACTTAGCATATCTCGCAAATTTTGAACTCAAATATACAAATTCTTTCACCAGTTCTTCTAAAATCGAGCAATGCGTCATACTACCTATAATTATTTATATAATACGTCATATCTTTCAAAAACCATTACTTTCGTCTACATTCATTCCCTTGATGCATAATGATAATCATAAAGGGCAACTCACTCACATATTACCCGATCATCAACTTATACATAAGAGATATATGTAAGAGGCATTTACCGTTCAGCTCATTCATCAACATAAACATTACGCTCTTTACTCTCTCTTGTAGTTCTTTCAAGCATTTGTCAATGTGCAGACGGTAACGCTACACAACCCTGACTTATGACTTCCCCATTGGGAAAAGAGGTGGAAGAAAGCCATCTGCCTTACGAGCCCGTTCCTTCTACTTGCGACAATGCCCTGATTCTCGAGTCTGCAGGAATATGCCTGCTTGAAGGTGATGAATTTAAGCGTCTGCTACATAGTTATAATACAGCGTCCCAGCAGAAGTGACCTTAGTGTTGCAATCCTTGTAGACAACAGATATAATTCAAATTACATTTTGACCTTTATCGTTGTTGGTGGAACCGATCAAAGATTCTACACCCATGTAGCTAGGGTAAATTCCCTCAATATCCTGGGATACTTAACAATAACCGTAACCAAAGTTTGCTAGTAAACCGTAGCAAAAGAAAAAGTTTCTACACGTGTGGTCGCTGAAACCAGACACTTCCGAAAGTTTAATTAGGGAGCATGTGAAGAAACAGTGTAATACGGATGATATTGTGGTTAAAAAAATAGTGCCTAAAACTAAACGAGACTACGCTTCGTTCATGATTGGGGTTCCGGAATCAACTTTTGATAAACTAAACAGTGGTGACAGTTGGCCAGTGAATACCCGCTTTAATGAATGGGTGTGGTTTCGAAACTCCAATAAGGCAACATCGACCCATTAGTAATACATACAATCAGATCCAAGTTTACTATCAAAATGTTCGCGGTTGTGTGGTATATATTCCACCGGGTGCTGGTAGTAGTGAATATATGCGACTATTTAATATTATTGAAAGTATTTGTGTTAAATATGATAGTGTTATACTGTTGGGTGACTTTAATATGTACTCAGCACCATTGGAAATACATACATATTTAGAATACGTAAACACTTATTGTGGATTCTGCCAGGTTAATAATATTAGTAATATTAATAATCGAACTTTGGATTTGGTATTGACAACGTTTTTATCAACTGACATAGAGATTGAATTATCTGATGAGCCGCTGGTTGTTATCGACAAGCAACATCCACCGCTGGTAGCTCGTGTATCTGTGAAGCGACCGCCTACGACCACCTCATCGGCGGGGACATCTTGTGCACACACTAACCAAAATAACGCGGCACTGGAAATACAGCGCTGGAACTTCAAAAAAGCCAATTTTCCACTCTTGTTCCATAATTTGCAACAGGTATGTTGGGACGGCCTTTATGACATTAAAAATCCAGAGGAAGTTTTAAGTTATGTGTATTATTTATTGAATGAAGCTATTAATTTGTGTGTACCTAAAAAGATAAAAATACTAAAAAACATAATTCTAGGTATATCTATCCTGATTGGTATACGGCTGATTTAATTAGTGATATTAAGGCTAAATGGAAATACCACAAGTTATTTAAATTGACGGGGGTGCGGAATAATTATGAAACGTTTTCCCGCCTCCGTTCGTCAGTAAAAAATAAAATAAAAGTGTGTTATGCAGCGTATCAAGATAGGCTACAGCTTAATTTTAAAAAGGATCCCAATCCTTTTGGAGTTACGTAAGAGATAAACAATCCAGACGCGGCTCTACTCGTATCACGTATCAGATGGGAGAGAGTTAGATGAACAGGAATGCGCGGATCGATTTGCATGCTATTTTCACTCAGTGTATTCGGGCGTTCGGCCGGCTCTGGATGCTGGTGCGGCAGAGCACACGGTAGGCGGGCGCGCAGGCGCTGCACGAGTGCACATTGAGCGTCTGAGCGAGAGCGACGGGGAGAGCGCACTTGACCGCCTCCAGCCCAAGCGCTCCGTGGGCCTGGACGGCATACCGCCATATCTAGTTAAAGACTGTCGTGCAGTCTTCAAGAAGCCTCTGCATCATGTGTTTAATGCGTGTCTCAGGGAGGCCCGATACCCAGACAAGTGGAAGGTTACCAGGGTGATCCCGGTTCCTAAGAGGGGTTTGGGTTCGGATGTAACGGAATATCGCCCGATTGCGGTCCTGTCGGCGTTCGCCAAGGTATTTGAATCCGCCTTACATAAACAAATATACAATCAAGTTAGCTCGCATATGGCGGACGAACAGCATGGCTTCCGGCAGGGTCGGGGTACAGGCAGTAACCTGCTCTCCTTCTTGAGCTATGTGATGCCAGCGGTGGATGCGGGTGGCCAGGTGGACGCCGTGTACTTTGACTTCCGGAAGGCGTTTGACGTCGTCGATAACGACATCTTGTTGGAGAAACTTGCAGCAGTGGGCTTTACACCGCAACTGTTGCAATATTTTTCCAGTTACCTTGGCGAACGCCGGCAGTATGTGGAATGCGCCGGACATGAGTCTGACCCATATTTTACATTTTCGGATGTGAGCCAGGGCAGTAATCTAGGGCCTCTGGAGTTTATCTTGATGATAAACGATCTTCCAAAGGTAGTCCGGAATGCGAGATGCCTACTGTTCGCGGACGATCAAACTGTTCTTAACAGTGAATGATAGATCCGATTGTGATCGTCTACAGCAAGATATTGATGCGGTGGTGCAGTGGGGCACTAACAATAAACTGTACTTTAACTCAGCTAAGTGTAAAACTATGAGTTATGGGCGTCAACGGAATCCGATGAAATACTCGTATCGTGTAGGTGATGCAATAGTAACGCGTTCGGGTAGCCTAATAGACCTGGGCGTTCGAATGGTATCGGATTTAGCGTTTCGGGATCACATCGTTGACATCTGCGGAAGATCTTTCAGGAGCCTGGGATTTATTTTAAGGCAATATAAGGATTTCCGTGGTACTGAAGTCACCAGAATACTATATAACGCACTCGTTAGGAGTAGACTCGAAACGAGTGGCATAATATGGAATCCGCTCGAGACTAAATATATTCTTATGTTGGAAAAAATACTGGATAAATTTGCACGGTTTTTGTATCTGAAAGAGTATGGCGTTTACCCCTTATACCCACTGAGGTACCCGACCCTGTTTGTACTTGGCATGGTGGGGTACAACAGGCTAGCAGTGAGGCGCAATGTCGGGCTTTGCAAATACGTGTGGCGCGTACTGCGCGGACACACGCACCACTCCGAGCTGTTGGCGGCGCTGGGACTGTGCGCGCCGGACAGCGCCGCCACCAGGAGGCGTTGGTTTTCCCACCTTCAGTGTTCCCGTCTGCAGGACGAACCTTCTCGAGGGTGCCCCTGTATCACATGCACTAAGACTACTGAACCTAATAGCTGAAAAAGTAGATATTTTTCAATGTAGCTTGGCAGAGTTCATAAGAGTTGCGTGTGATACTTGTGAACATTTTTAATTTTGATAATTTAATGTTTAATTTTACTTTCTTTTAATTTTAATTTTATTGAATAATAAATTCTAAATAGTAATTTCATAATTTTAATTATTAAATAAATTCTGAATTGTAATTTCGTAATTTTAATATGACTTTTTTATGTTTTTTATTTTTTAAATTAATAATTAATGTTTTTTTATTATATTAAGTTATTATTAATTATTTATATTATTTGGAATCTATTTTTATTAATAAGATTACTTATGTTTTAAATTTTTTAATTTTTATATATCCTATAGCATTAAATTCTAAATTGCAATTTCTAAATTACATTATTTAATTAATTAAATTCTAAGTTGTAATTTCATTATTTTAATTTTTAAATGAGTTAAATTATGAATTGTAATTTCTTCATTTTAATTTATAATATTTATCTTTTTTTATTTTTAAATTAATAATTAATTATTTTTTATTATATTCTGATTTTATTAATTATACATTTTATTTAGAATTTCCTCTTTTATTAAGATTTCATATTTTAAATTTTAAAATGTATATGTATCTTATCCTATTGCATTACATTGGCATTAAGCTGTAATACATGTTATAGATGTATGTTAAAAAAATAAATAAATATAATCCCAAATTTTAACTTAAATATTTTAAATCTATACTAGACCTTGAGGGTTTCAATTAAATAATTGTGGTGAGATGAGTATTCAAATATTAAACAGACCTGAATTTTGTTTAACGGACTGAAGTGTCCTTTAAAATATTTCAGATTTGTAGAATTGATGAATTCTAATTTCTTGAGTTCTGGGTAGTGGAATTGTACGTTATCGACGTTTAGGCAATCTCCGGGCCAGTCCACTAACTGCAGATGAGTTATTTCCCGCCTGTGAAAAATATAACATTTGTTTTTATTCCAGTACAGCCACAGGAAAAGATAATCGTACAAGTAAATAGATTAAATCAAGATATACCACTAGTTTAAATTATGATGAGATTAGATTAAATTATACTGATAAAAATGATAAAAAAATACTATCAATATTCAATCGTTTCAGGTTGAGTGAAATAAATCATATAAAAATTATCTTGAATTCATTATAATCATCCGAGTCATTCTTTGACCACGACATTGAGAGATACTCAGTCAATGTCGTGGTCAAAGGAAATCTTCAATAGTGGTTGTCTCATCTACTTTTTATCGTCTGTCTCTTTGTTTTGTGGCTGACATGTTATAGCGATATTATGTCAGTCAATCAATGTATTAACTTTGACATAATTTCATAAGTCCCTAACTAATAATAGGCCGCCCATTGTACATTTCAAAACCTGTATTTCATTTACTTCTAAATATTAATAATTGGTGTACAATAAAGAATATTTCTATTCTATTCTACTCTATTCCAAGTACATACCTACTAGATATTTCTGCGTAATTTGAACTTATGTAACTAATATTGAATACTTCTTTTATTTCGCCTCATAAGTAATATTCTTTACGAATGTAGTAAGTCAAAAGCGATCAGGTTTACGAAGTAAATATGGGGCAGTACAAATTGTATTTTTAAATACGTGTGGTTAGGTTTACCAAGTACCATTAATCAATAATATTATGATTATAATTTTAAATAAATCACTGCGTAAGCGTCTTATACTAAACTATATACTAGACTAGTTGGTACCCTCCTTATTGATATTTCCCAAAGAAATTTGTTCTAGGGATATAAAGCCTGATTTAGGTATAAACATTATCACAAAATTTCACATTTATTATATATTATTATTAGATGTGACCCCATACTTTATGATTACTACGCCGCCAAAAGACCCCCATAAACGGTACTTTATTTGTAATGTAACGAACAATGTCCTAAACGCGTTTTTTGACTGCAGTGGCTTCAAAATGTCTGAATATGCTTAAAACTCCAACCCATTATGAATAGAATAGGTAGAATAGGGGTAGAAACAATTCCGGATGCCAACGTTACAAGTTTACTAGCGGTAATATTTATACATATAGTTTACACAAGTTTGTAATTGTAAGAATATCAGTTTGGCGTTGATAGATGAATGAGTGAGTCACTCAGTAATTAGTGACGTAACGCCATCATGTATATTATTTTAATATAAGTATGTAGTTACATCTTGAAGTGTATACTAATTTGTGCTTTGAAATTTTATTTGATTAACTGAATCATTTGGCTGATGGTACACACATTATTTTATATTTTTTATGCCACTGAGGCGGCAGAGAAGCAAACGGGCCCACCTTATGAAAATGGTCACCGTAGCCTATGGACATTTGCAACAGCAGAGGTGCAGCACTCACGCTGCCAAAAATATTAATAAATATCTATCGAACTTCACTAGTAATATTATTGTACTTAATATTTAGGATTATAGATATATAGGTTACATTAAAGCTCTCTTTCAGTCTACGTAATACTAGGTAAAGAAAAGAAGAAAGCAAGCACTTAAAATTAATTAGACATCTCTAGAGCTTGTGGTAGTTTATGTTGACTTTGAAAATGAAACCGCTTTAGAAACACAGTCAAAAAATGAATATAGTATCGCGCAAATATTGCCCAACACCGGATGCAAATTCGAGATACCAGCAAACGGCAGTTATTATAATTATGTTCATATTCATAGCAGCATTAGAAGACAGATATTGCTAATACGAATTATATAATAATATTACATTTGCTCAATAGGGACATAATACTTGGGGATATTCTGTACTCCATACATTCAATGTAAACAAACATCCATAATGGAAAGGGACACATAATTCAATAGTCCATTTTGAAACAAAGAAGTGTATTTACAATACGGTGAAACCCGCTGTGTTAATAAAAATATAGGAATACTAGTTGACGCCCGCGACTTCGCCCGCGTAGAGAAGTTTTCACGTTCCTGTTTCCACAAGAAGTGGATTAAAAAGTAGCCTATGTGTTATTCTGATGTATAAGCTATATTATTGTAAAGTTTTATTAAAATCCATTCAATGTTTTTACGTGAAAGACGACATCCATTCTTACAAACTTTTGCATTTATAATATGTATTAGTAGGATAAGTTCAAATTAATTAAGTTTTTTTAAAGTAATACAATGAGTTCTATTAAGTGGCAACACTTAATAGTTACATACAGTATTAATTGAATAATCTTCTGTTCTTTTTGTTCTTCATGAAGTATTCACAGTTGCTGGTGACGTTTTACATCGGTTTCTGATTTTTTATTTGTTGGGAGTACTGCCGTTTGACGACCCCTGTCATTGTCTCGTACGTTAGCTAGCATGTGAACCAGGTGAGGTCATTTAGACTCCAGAGATCTTGATATGGCCCCTTACACTAGAAGTAAATCCGACCGGTCTATGGTTCTGTATTACAATAATAAATGAGCTACAATAAATTTACATCACTTATTTCAAAACCAGCGTTTTCATTTTGTGCACAGTTTCAAAGTCAAAAAGAGCAAACCGTTTAAACAAGATTAAAGGAAGGTAGAAGTATTTGATTGAGAACAAAATCTGAATAACGCTGCTAAATATCTAAATGCCTATATCCATTACAAAAACAGGTCAATCGTGTAATTAAAATTACGTAGCTATTTGTCAAGAGAAACAAATTTGTGAATGGCAAATCTCAAATTTGTTTCGAGGAAGTCCTAACTCATTTCATTTTGAATATTTCTTTATAAAAATATTCTATTCAATAACTCCGTGATAATTTGCAGTGAATCTTTTTTCATACCATTCTTATATTTCTTTTATCAAACTATTAGCTACATTTGCAAATCTGAAATCGTTTTTATATAAACTCATGACAAAGCCTTCACGTGATACAGGTGTGAAATACTTCGTAACATAATCTCGCTCGACTGATTGTATTAGCAGTAGATATTAGGTACCATACTAATATAATAAACCATTATACTGTTTACTATGGTCAACACCTGTCCTAGCTATTAAGAAATTAACAAATTAGACTAAATCATAATATTGTCTAATTAGGTTAAGTGCTACTATAGAGATCATTAGTGTGTTGTTATATGGTTTGGATATTTAAAATCTTCGGCTCGACCGAGAAAAAATACTACGCCCTGACTAAAGATTGAAAATAACAAAATAAACTATTTATGAGATACCTATAAGTACTTATGTCGCACTAAAAGTATCGTATACTCTTGGAAAATCTTATCTTTTAGACGCACAATGTATCTTTTTGCCTTGTAATCAAGTATAGCCTTCCACACGCATAGAGCTTGGAAGATATTTTCTTTCATTTACAAAAATATTGCCGTCGCGTAAAGATACTATGCCTGACCGGCTAACCTAAACACCTAGTCTAAACACTAATGTTTTTCTAATATGTTTTTCTGTTACGGATAGGAATTATTTT
Organism: Thumatha senex; assembly: GCA_948477245.1. Lineage (NCBI taxonomy): Eukaryota > Metazoa > Arthropoda > Insecta > Lepidoptera > Erebidae > Thumatha > Thumatha senex. The sequence goes on from OX419735.1 coordinate 16,807,896, forward strand.
TAGTAAGTACAAGTCAAGTAAAATTTCCTCATAGATTTACAATAAATAAATATAAAAACTCACTTGATTCCTCTTAACCAATTTGTAGTTAAGCCACCAGTACAAATAAGATCGTATTTGGAGTGTCTGCACAGCGCCTTGAATGAATTATCGGCTAATGTACAACGTTGGTTCGTCACAGCATCAGACGTATTCCGTATCTTAAACTGGAACCCTGGTGTTACTTTTGTCACTACGTTGAATAACACCACAAACTGCAGCAATACTGCAAAGAAGAATATCATTCTATCAGATTAAAATTTAGTTCAGCGTTTTTGAACAACTCTTTCAGGTGGAAATTATACTGCAATGTGGTGGTTTTAAACTTCACCACCTCTACAAATCATAGTGGAGTCTCCGTACTCGGTACCCGCCATAGAAATGGTAAAAACTATTTTTACATATTTCATGGAGTTTTTATACGAAAACACCTGTATTTTATGCAAACTTCGCGGAAGGGATCAAAAGAATTATCTTTGTCCGACGCACCGTTTGCGAATAATCCTTTCAGCACATTGTCGCGGTGACACACAAAACGTTCTCGTATGGTACTTCTCTTGTTTTTACTATTTCTATGGTACCCGCATTAACTTCCTCAGCAGCGCAGTGGTTAGTATATGCAATTGCTGTACTGAGGTCTCTTCATATCTGGCGGTCTGTTTGTTCCAGCTTATCTTTTAATTTCTGGACCGATTTACTGGCAGATAGCTGATGTTCTAAGGAGTATTTTAGATTAAAACTTTATCTGCATATTCCCACTGAATGACGTAAGACGACGTGGGGTGCCGACTGATGTTTGTAATGTTGGACATTCGCTTTTGGAACGTCGGTCGCCGCGATATTAGCTTTTGTCACTTGTTGCGCCCGTTTATAATTTAGTTTTATTTAGTCATTAGAATGAGGGTTTTCGATACTTTTTCTGCCGCCAGGCGGCGCTTCGTATGCGTCAGGTCCAAACAGCTGTCAGATAGCACAGAATCTTACCGAACGTATTATTATTTTAGTAAAATTTTATGTATTTGGAAGTGTTATTGATTTTATTATGGATTACGGCCAAAGAAAGGTTGCCGAACTGAAGATTGAGCTCAAAAAGAGAGGCCTCCTTTTTTATTTGCACACATAGGCACTGCACAACACTGTGGCATTTTGGAAAACAATATTCCGTTTGTAACGTTTTTAAGAATAAATAAACCAAAAAAATGATCGAAAAATATAAATCGTGTATGTGTTTTGACAGGTAGTTGGACCTGACGTTACAGCGCTGCCATCTCACGGGGAACATTTCAAAAAAACCCTCATTGGTTGATTTCTCTAATAAATTAGGCTAATTATTAAAATGTACATGGTTTCATTGCTGTTTCTTAAAATTACAGGTCAAGTATGAGTTTGAAGGCCGAGCCGTAGGCAAGGACTTCGCTAATACGAGACAGGCAATAGCCATTTCCGCCGAGGCATATATATTGCTTTTCTTAAAAGAATGCAGGGAAATAAAACATTCTAATTAATAAGAAAAATGACATTAGCCATATTTGGGTAATTACTGAAAAAAAAATTTACTACCTACTTCAGTAGATTTCACGCGGCAAGATCGAGATTAGAATAAATTATTAGAGAAAATCGTACTGTCTTTCCCTATCGATTGTCTCGGTGGTGTAAATGGTAGTGTATGCGACTGCCGCGTTTATGTCTCTGGTTCGCGAGTCAAAAAATATTTTTCTGATTCATTGATAAATATCTATGTATTTAGAAATAATTAAGTATGTTTATCAGTTGTCTAGATCTTATAGCACAGGCTTATAGCTTAGTTTGGGCTAGGTAGCGCTATGTGAAGAAGTGTGAAATAAATTTATGATTTATAGCACGTTGACACCTTTATGTACCAAGAATCTACCACTACCACACTTACAACAATACCAAGAATGATTAGAGATCCAGTCTAAAGTAAGAGTATCTAAAGCACCTACACGCCGTTTCATATGTTTTTGGAGTAGAGCGTTGAGAAAGCGACTAGAATGCACTAAACAGTTAATTGTACAGAAAAATGAAAAAAGGCACTTTTTGTAGATAATTTCCCGACAAACCATTTTATAATGACCCGTATTGACCTCCGATAGATCGCGAGATATTTGCAAAAAAACTGATTTTCGTGACCTTTTATAACTTTTTTAGCCGGCACGAAATTAATGTCGATTTTTCACATCTTCATTACAACGCCGTAATAAAGGTGTGTACAAAAATTCAGCTCACTAGAAATTTTTCTGCAGATAAATCTAAAATGACTGGACTAGAAGAAATGTGCTTCAAAATTCAGTTGGAAGATTTTACCCTAAGAAAAAAACATTGCAAGTTAATAGAAAGCTTGTAAAAAATGTCATACAATACATTGTACCTACATAGATCTGTTAAACAGATGTTGACTCCTTTCATTCGTAAATGTAAAAAAACAATCATCTCAATTTGACACGTTTGTATGTTTTTCTGGCACCGAGTGGAATTAGAAACAGATGTTTTTAAACAATGAGGTCTACCGTTATTCAATAATTGTCCCTCGGTCGGTTCGTATTTCAGGGTTGCAAAAAAGTTTACAACAAAGTTTCTATTTTACTCTTCAAGTCAAGTTTATGACTTTCAAAGGAGCTATTGAACAGTATTAATAAGTTCAACGTCTAAATCAAGTACTGGTACCACTCATGTCTGACGAAGTAGGGGTTGCTTTTTATTGCATGTAATATCACTACATATTATAAAAAAAAGTCGGTTTTTGCTGTCTGTCCCTATGTATGCTTAGATCTTAAAAACTGCGCAACTTATTACGATGCGGTTTTTCTTAATAGTTAGACTGATTCATATAGAAGGTTTTTATATATAATTTGTATAAATTGACTAAATTTTAGTGATATTTGTCGGGAATGTCAAAATAAATAAGCCGTCTGGGAGCTTTCAACGAAAACCCTTTGAGATATAACAAAATATTGTATGGTGCATTTGTGTATCTAATGTAGGTCTACAAAAAAGTCCGCGACGATATATGTCTATCTTTTAAGAATAACATAATATATCCATTTTAATACTTTAAAAAACCAACAATTATAAAGCGGTAATTTGAAGGCTATTTACACAAATAAGATATTAATCCTTATCATTTTTAAGTCAGTTGGCTTCAGCATCTCATGAAAATTATTTTGTCCATTTGCTTCTTGCAAATAAAATGAATATCTTACGAGTTATAGCAAATTCAAAATAATACGAATTGAAACTAATTTCGTGTAACCATAATTAAAGTGGGCCCGTGCGGGCGTACTGGAGAGCGGACAAGTAATCAACGAATTTGGAAAATGCTCATGTGAAATTAATAAACGACGGGATTAAATGGGTGCCATGGGTTTGACGTATGTCACGGGCGAAGCCGGGCGGGTCAGCTAGTTGATTATATAAACAACTTGATTTTGTACAGCAACTCTATCTATCTACAAATTCCATCATCTCTCCTTTGCTGGTCCCGAAGCGTTTTAATGTCGCTGGACGAGAACACATCAAAAGTCCTGTACCACTCGACCCAATGATTACAAGTTACAAAATGTTAGAAAATCTTTGATCCTTAGCCTCCTTTCGCGTTTCGATCTTCGGGAAATCAGGCTGCTTACCATATTTTGAAAGCGATTTTCTTAGAATAGAATAGAATGGAATAAACTTTGTTGCACACCAATATAAAAATAAATCATACAATATCTTCTGTCTTGTCGTTCTCTGGTCCTAACTTCGCAATGAGCTAAATACTTGAAACTTGAAAATGTGAAAGAAGAAGAAGGAAAACGAAATGGTGAGATAGATTTTGATTTTAAAACTAAATTCCCTACCTAGATATTTACTTCAAATTTGGTTCAGAAGTGGATTATAATACATGAACATGTGAAAAGAAGAAGAACAAAGGGAGAAAGAGAACAGAAAAATAAAGAAAACGAAAAATACAGTAAAAAAGAAAAACAGCAAAAATAAAAAACAAATCAAGAAGAAGAAGGAAAATTTCCTTCACTATCTATTTTATACTAATTAGTTCATTAAAAAAAAAACATGTTATTTTTTTTCATTTCATTTGTTTATAATAATATTCAAGCCGAAAAAGGACCGGTAAAACTCCAAATTGAAATTATTAGCAGAAATCTTAAAATATTTTTAATTCGTTTGGTAGGTATGAGTTTAAATTATTGGTTTTGTCTTAATTTAATACGTTCTAGGTGTAAAATTGAAAAATATGTAGGGGACATGTCTTACAAATGTGGCCGTCTGTAATACAGACGGGTATAGGGAGAAAATACGACAGCAGTGGTGTAACGTAAAAAATCTTATATTTTGAAAGAGGTTCACTAACTAATATTTCTCTCATAACTACATATTCATTGAATGAAACACTTGCATCGCGCCACAACATTTACCCGGTCGCTTTTTCGATCACGACAATCTCAAAGGATTTTAAGATGACCAATTGAGCGTAGTACTGAAACCGGTCAGCTTCCATAGAAAATTTTGTGGTCTTATTGAATTTGTGTAACAAGTTGCTCCAAATACCGTTAACAGTAACTTCTCTCCTCCTCGCACCAGTGTTGTTTCTATAAGCGAGAGGTGAATAAGCATCTTTAAAAGACCATTCCTATAAGAAACATTGTTTATCTTTGGGAAGTATGACAGCAGCTCTCGCAGCTACAAATCTAGCAATATTACAAAAAAAATGTAGAACACTTTTTTACACAGCGTCATCAAGCCCAACCTAAGCTATAAGCTTGTACAGATAAACATACCTATAAACAATGTCGCTAGTTTTAAAAAGGAACTCTTAAATGTAAGACATAGGCAATGAAACAAAAACAAGTAGAAATATATCTTACTAGCGGACGCGACAGACGTTGTCCTGCAGTATACCGACTTCTGTTCCTTTTATTTCTTTGATTTGTGAATCTAAACCATCCAGGGCGCAACCCAAACGCATACTAAAAAAATCAATCAAATTGGTCCAGCCGTTTAGGAGGAGTTGAACTCCTCCTCAAAATTCTATTGTATGTATGTCACTGATGACATACATACAATAGAATATTATATTTAAAGAAGATGTCTCCGTGTATCAATTCCTCGCATAACGCAGTCAGAAGCAGTCAGAACAACACTCAGAACTTCATGTTGTTATTGGGATGTTATGAAAGTGGTGTTAATTTATTTACCTATATGTTGGGAAGGTCGTGTTGGTTGAATCACGTAAATTATTGTACCACGAATAATATTCAGTGTCAATACCTACATTGCACATATATGCTAATGAATAACCATAAATAAGTAGTTACTTATGGTAACATTTTGACTACCTGGGTATTTCTGTATGTAGTAAATAATGAGAATGATTAGTAAATACCTAAGTATAGAACTACGCACCACTTCACAGAACATTTAGTAAAAAAATTTAACCAATTATCATGTTCGAGTAGGGGGGCTGTTTCACCTCTTTTCGACGTCTGTATGGGCGTCAAACATTGTTGTGTCATGTCCGCCTGGCTGTTCATAGAGTATCTGAACAGTTGCCAGCAGAATTTGAAAGAATGTGATAAGGGTGTGAATTTGGGTGACTTAACAGTAAATTTTGGTCGTTGCCCCGCGGACTCAGTGTTCTGTAAACGATCACTGCTTTAGGCAACTTTCACTATGGCTAGTCCTCGGATGTGTGACCACTTTGTGGCATTTACATTTGCGACTGTTTCCATGGTTCGGAAGGCACGTTAAGTCGTTGGTCTCGGTTGCCAGTAACATGGCAGTCGTTAAGCCCAGTTGAAGCTAATTGGCCGCCTTGAAAAATTTCAACAGCAGGTCGCCACAGTCTGCGCCTGTCCATTTTAACACGACAATGGGCTCACCACCTGCTACGTGGGACAAAGTGCATACGGTGAAATGTGGGCGTATAGTATGCCTCTGCCTACCCCTTCGACTTCCGAATATGGCTGATGGACTGGCCATATTTTATCTACTGCTACAATATCGGTAGCAAATGAAAAGGCTGACTAAATATAACACGTAATATTAGTGACATCACTCTTAATCCAATATGACGGGCTATTAATGATACAGGGATTAAGATTTTTATGATTTCTTTTAACATGGATATTAAATGAAAGGACTTAGCGCATTTTTGGGAATTTAATATAAAGAAGCGCTCGTGGCCCCGCGGTCTCAGTGTTCTGTAAACGATCACTGAGTTACGCAACTTTCACTATGGCTGGTCCTCGGATGGGTGACCACTTTGTGGTATTTACATTTGCGAGCGTTTCCGTGCTTCGGAAGGCACGTTAAGCCGTTGGTCCCGGTTGCCAGTAAAATGGCAGTCGTTAAGCCTGGTTGAATGCCTTATGGGCGGCATAAAAAATTTCAACAGCAGGTAGCCACAACCTGCGTCTGTCTATTTCAACACGGCAATGGGCTCACCATCTATTACGTGGGACAGGAATCCACACGGTGAAAAGTGGGCATATAATATGCCTCTGCCACCCCTTCGGGGATAAGGCGTGATGGATATTTATTTATTTATCTAATATAAAAATATATTGAACTTCCATTGCGCACAGTTCATGCCCGCTTTGTTTAAAAGGACGGTAATAGGCAATGGGCCACCTGCAGTGAGAGTTAAAAGTATTGTAAAATATATTAACGATATGGGCATCTGATTTGAGGGTTAAATGAACTAGAAACTAAAGAACTAGGTTATAGATGAAGATGACGTCAGCCGTGATGAGAATAACGGATCTCACCAAGATATCCGGGGCCAAAGCGACCTCATCTACCGTGCACCTGTTGACTAACAGACTAGGCTATGACGCAGGCACCCCTACGAGGTTGGGAGCCCAAACGCTTCTAATAATGCTAAAATCGAAAACCAAACAATAGCTACTCCTATAGCCAAATAAAGGTGGGCCTCAGGCTCTAAATTCAAGTAAGGTTTGGACGCAACTCGCAATATACTCTGATGAAGAAAAGAAGAGTAGATGGCGTCAGCTATTTTCTATTTTTCTTATTATTGAAGTGAAACTTCTTTATCGACCGTATGAAGAAAAGAAGTTTCACTTTTTACCTGTGTACTCTGGTACACACACATATTTTTTATTATATATATCTCTGTTTGACGGGTATTTTCTTTTTATTTTCTTACGAAGATACCCGGTCTTTTGATAGGCTTACATGGGGACACTTTTCCAACACGGGGCGCCCTTTATCATTTTTAACCTTATTTTTGGTAATAGTGACGTCCGCTTACAGATTAATTGCTATAGGTACATAACAGGACACACTCACTCACCGTTAAGTTTCATATTTGTTGCAGATCACCAATTGCTTCTCAAAGTTGCTGAAGTATATTTTGTTTTAATAATGAATATTGTTTATGTAATATTTAAGGTATACACACATACACACACTCACCATCATATCACTATAGTAACCTCATAACTAGCCAACATAGTATATAATGTACGTTAACATAATATTTTTTTAGACAGAATTGTGGGCATAACATTATTTTCTTTTTTATCCCATTACATAATGTAATACAGACAGCCACATCTATTTCCCAAAGGAGTGCAGAGCTTATTTTATCATGACATTATTAAAAATTTCGCATTACTTCCTTTTTTTTCGTCCATAGGCTATGCCGACTAGATCCCATCAGCTGCGCTTGTCTACCTCAGTCATATAAAAAATGTGTGATTTTTTTAGTTTAAATAATATAATATTAATAGTACGTTTACTATACTATCTTTACGCTGTATCCCTGACGGGGTAGTCTAAGAGGACAGATCGCCAGGCATTATTTGATTTGATTTATATAAAAACGCAATGTTTCTAATATAAAAAGCTAGTAATACTGGAGCTATATTTTATCCTCGCAACTCTGTCATTCCAGTTATTACTTTATCAGTAAAAGTTTTAAAATTGTACAATATTACACTTCACTACGGAACACGTAGTACCCTTTGAATGGTGCCTAACTCCGTTAACGTCTCAGATCTCTCTTCTGTGTCGACATTAGTATGTTTAAGGTTCTTGCCTTGATCTGCTTTTCATAATTTTTTTTATACCACTGAGGTCACAGTGCTTACGCCCCACCTGATGGACAGTGGTCACCGTAGCCTATGAGCGTTTGAAACACCAGAGGTGCAGCACTCGCGCTGCCGACCTTCTAAGACCTTCTTAAAGAACTTAGTATTAAACAAAAGTCACTTCTCTATCTATCCGTATCCACGTATACGTAGGTTTTCTAAACTCCCTGGGACATCCTTTCGATTTGTTGCAAGAGGGTGTCCGTCATTAAACAGATAAGGGGACCGCGTGGATTTAGTCGGTTCGAGCCCGGCATAACATTCGGATTTTCAATCGATAAGAAAGATTTCAACTACGTAGGAGATTTGTTTGTTGTATTTTTCACCATAAAACAAAATAACTTCTTTCGTTTGCGGAACGGTTATTAGTTGTAAATAAAAAAATATTATTTAGCAATTAGAACTTTCTTGGGTCTCACTACATGTATTAAGCTGAGAGTTTAACACTAGCACTACATTGTAATACCTAATAATTTCAGTCTTAAACATATACAAAGTTTTAATTCTATTTTCCTACAATTTTTTTTCTAAGCAGTTCTTTAAAAGTACTTGCGACTCCAGATGCTGAATGATGATGATGATGAATTTAAATAAAGAACTTTTTTCCAATAACTGACATACTTTTGAGCTATTCTTCAAAAAATATTCTAAACTTTACATGATTACCAAGTTAATCATATTCGTAAACGGTATTTGTAAAATAACTTATTAAAATAATACACAATCTATAAAAAAAAAAATACTGTTAGAGATATTTGTTGAATACTACTTGTAAAATTTACAAAATAATTATAATTTAAACTAAATATTCATTCAAAGTAAACAATAGGCAAGTGAGCATCGAGTAACAAAAATATTTTTCAAAGTAATCGAAGTTTGTACGCAGCGTTTTCACGGAAAATCGCGGAGTTTTCACCGAATACGAGATAAGCGTGTCGATCGCCCAACGCACGGGTAACGACTGAAAGCCTGAAAATAATGATAAATGGTAATATCGCACTTCTTTATCTTTACTTATCATATTAACGGGCCAGGATGAATTGGTAGATTCAACATTTAGCAGACAGACGTGGGATGACGACGATAATATTTATAATACATCGGAAACTTTGTGTTTCTCAGCAGTAAGAGTTTTGAAATTAATTATTTCAATTCCAAGTTATGTTAAAATTATTTTTATGTGAAACAAAACATAACATCTATACTAATATTATAAAGCTGAAGAGTTTGTTTGTTTGTTATTGTAAAGCTGAAGAGTTTGTTTGTTTGGTTTTTACTTTACATTTACTCCAAAAAATTTATACGACGTACAGTTACGTCGTATGAATTTTATGGAGTCATGTCATGATATTACATTCAAGATATAGCAAGCAAAAGCAATCCGCAACAAACATAGTATCATCTTATGGAAGCTCATTGTCAGCTCAAAACAGCTTTTACTCCTGCAGCAAGCAATAGTAAAACCAGTTCAATTCTGCATATTTTGTAAGTAAGAACACAAGCTTTATTCCTGCCCTAAATTTTAACTACTCCATTTTACAAAGCAACAAACTTAGGAAAATATATCTAAACAAACATACTAAGCAGTGTCACTTCAGGATTGTACATAACACGTATGCCAGCCATCAGTAGGTAACCAAGATATCTGAAACATCTATCACACAAGCATTGTTTATTACCGTACAAGATAAATGAATTCCTCGGAATGGTATTGAGGTCCTTTCAAAGAGCGGTGGTTCTCACACATTGTTTGAGATTACAGAACCATCATAGTGATTGTATGTATGTTTCAAATCACAGAGCAAGGAATCAATGTCACTCGCGCACTCTCTACCAAAGACGCCCTCTATATTCTTTACTAATTTACAATTACTAATATCTTATATATAATTTATAATTTGGACAGGAATCTACACGGTTAAAAGTGGGCATATAATAGGCCTCTGCCACCCCTTCGGGGATAAGGCGTGAAAGAAATTTTTTTATATAAAAAAATGAATTGATGTGCGTTAGTATGCTAAAACTCGACAATGGCCGGACCGATTTGACTGATTTTCATATTGAAAGGTTTGTAAAGGTTCAAGGTAGGTTTAAACGGTTAGAAACAAACATCTACACTAATATTATAAAGAGGAAAACTTTGTTTGTTTGTTTGTAATGAATAGGCTCAAAAACTACTGGACCTATTTTAAAAATTCTTTCACCATTTGAAAGTAACATAGGCTATATTTTATTTTGGAAAAAAAACAGGGTTCCGTAAGATATTTGGGTTTTTCGGACACAATGTGTAAAAAATCAACCAGAAAAGTTACTTATTTTGGCGGCTTACGGGCGAAGCCGGGCGGCACAGCTAGTAATAAATAAAGCAATAACTAAATATGACCATTTTTTCAATACAAAAGTTCCTGCCTGTGAAATTTAGATTTTCTTTGAGTCTCTTTTGTTTTTTGTTTAGAAATTCAAAAATAGAGTCACTAGGTTGTCAAATATTGATCTGTGCATTGAGAAATTTGTATGTTTCATAGCTGTAGCAGCTGTAGTATGAGTCCCGATCTCTTTGGTCTATTTTGTTGGAATACAAAAGAGTTCTGTTTCAGTAATATAGTAAATAAAAATAATAGTGTCAGTTGAATGTTGAAAAAAGAAAACTGTCATTATTTCGAAAATAGAATACGCAAAGTATTGCATTGACGGACAGGGAAAATGAAATTAATTGGAGGAGTGTTTTTTAAATTTAGAACATTACACCGCTCCAGCAATGTTGTATGAAACGGCGCGCAGGGGCTATTAGATACTCTTTGATTGGATTTATTTTATAATTCTTCTTCAGCGGACGCTTACTGCAAGTATATTATATTCGAAAATAAGTGTGTGTTGTTTTATGTGTGTTGTTTTATGTGTGGGAGTGGTGAATTCTGGGACATAAAAGTTGTGTCAATACAAATAAATAAATATTGTGGGACATTTGTAGGTCATTTTTTTACACAGCGCCGTCTAGCCCAAAGTAAGCTAAATATAAGCTTGTGTTATTAGATCTAGACAACTTATATAAATACGTATATATTTCTAAATATATACTCATTATACATAGGAAACACCCAAACTTCGAAAGAAACATTTGTCGATCCCACCAATATTTTTTCTTCATGGAAATACTGTAATTATTTCGAAAAAAGAATACGCGAAGTATTGCATTGACGGACAGGGAAAATGAAATTCATTGCTATCCATTGCATCGCTCCAGCAATGTTGTATGAAACGGGGCGCGCTGGGGCTATTAGATACTCTTTGATTGGATTTCTTTTATCATTCTTCTTCAGCGGACGCATACTGTAAGTATATTATTTTCGGAAATAAGTGCATTTATGTTGTTTTATGTGTGGGAGTGGTGAATTCTGGGACATAAAAGTTGTGTCAATGTACTATAAATAATAAATAAACATTGTGGGACATTTGTGGGTCCTGTCATTGTCATTTAAACTAAGCTATAAGTTAGTGCTATGGGATCTATACAACAGTAACTGATAAAGAAACTTAAAATACTTTTAAATACATACAATATTATATATAGGAAACACCAAAACAGCGAAACAAACTTGTATGGATCACACAAAAATTTGTTCTGACCCGGGAATCGAGCTCAGCGCGGCAGTCACATATACTATTTGTTTTTAGATTTTCCATCTTGCTGCGAATAATTCACTGAAGGAAAATTAAAAATATTTTCTTCTTCTATTAGGTAATTGCCCAATATGGCTAATGTAACTTTTAATATAAATTTAATTAAATGTTAATGTGTAAACTTTTGTTTTATTTCCATGCATTCTTTTGCCTCTATATGCCTCGCCTCGTCTTTTCATTTCTATATGCCTCGGCCGGAATGGCAATTGCCTGTATCGTATTAGTGAAGTCCTCGCCTACGGCTCGGCCTTCACACCCATACTCGACCTGCAATTGCCTATTTCCCGGCCTTTGCAATGATGTACTATTATAATTCCATAGTACGTAATACATATAATAATTACATACTTCTCCTGTATGTGTGTTTGTCACGTAAGTTTTCCTAAACGGCGAGACTGATTTGGATGAAATTTTGTATGTTTATTTCAATGGGTTGCTGGATTGTTTAAAATTGCTGGCAGACTGACCTGACAGATGGTTCTGTTTGTCGGTATGTTATATAATTTGCTATGCAAAAAAAACATCCATAATTTTTAATAATCTTCCTAAACAGCGGGACCGATTTGAATTAAATTTTGTGTGAATTTGTAAATGAATAACTTGATTGTCAAACATTTATTAATGTGTTTCATAGCTATAGCATTAGGACCCGATCTCTTTGGTTTGTTTGGTTGGAATACAAAATAGTTCTGTTTAAGAAATAAAAAGTTTTAATTAATGACAGTGTCAGTTGGTGCCGAGAAAAATTAATATGCTTACTCTACGTGTTTCTCACCTAATTCCTATACGACGGGACCAATTTAGATGAGATTTTGTATGTATATTTACTGGATTGGATTTTATTACCGGATTGTTTGAAAATACAATTGGACTCGGTAGACGGCGATTTTTTTAGTTCGCTATAAGTTACTATTTTTATAACCACTTGGCGAAAGTGGTCATCTTAGCCTTGGACGTTTTTAACATAGGAGAGGCGGCACTCGCGCGGCCGACCCTGTTGAAACCTTCTAAGACCCTTCTAAGAACGCCATACTGTAGATGTTTGGAAAAAACGGGAGCTCATTCCACAATCAAAGCATAGGCGGAAGACACCTCATATCGGACCTAACCGTATTCGACCGCTCCGAACGCAAAGTCTAAGGGTAAACACCCTGTCTAAAGCGAGCGCTGCGATGATAAGAAGTCGCTATAGGCATCATATCCAACCATTCCTCAGAGCTACAGAGAAAGAAGCTGCTTTTCCAGCTTTAAAACTCAGCTAATAACTAAAAACAAAATGTGTTAATTTTAAGGCGGTAGGAAGTCCGCCGGGTCAGCTAGTAATATTAGAAAGCTGAAGAGTTTGTTTGGTTGACCGCGCTAATCTAAGGAACTACAGGTCGGATTTGAAAAAATCTTTTTGTGTGAGATAGCCCATTTATTGAAGAAGGCTATAGGCTATATACCGTCATTCTACTACCCTGAAGAGCGGAGCAGTAGTCATAAATGTCGACAAATTAGCCAAATTTTTATGCATTCTTGTAGAATTTATAAGTGATGGGATTAAATAGGTGCGACGGAAGTTTGAAATATGTTACGGGCGAAGCAGGCCGGGGGGGTCACCTAGTATTTCATACAACTAAGCATGTCAGGGAGCGTCAGCCTTTTTTGTACGATTATACGAATTACTACAGATGAATAGTAGGCAACTGACAGGTTGCGTATGGGATTTTATCATAAAATGATCATGAAATCAAAAGACCCGAATAACATAAAATGCATAGTATAAGCCGTGTGAGTTTAAAAACATTGTTTTCTCATACAGTTTGACGTAAACTTGGCACACGGAATTATTATTACTTTTCTCTGTTAGGTGCGAGAGAAAAGGGACCGAGCAACATTCCTCGCTCTGTTTCAATTACTTAATATATAATGCTCATTGTTAATTATCTAGTTTTTATATTGCTTGGTATAGTTGTGACGGCATGATTGACATAATAGTTTAGCATAGAGCAATAATAACTGCATAGAGTGTGAGTAGGTACAAAAGCTTTATCCAGCAGAACGCTTAAGGTGGGCGAGCTGTGCTTATCACTTATAATTGTTAATTTCGTTCAATTAAATTCATGAAACTGAATGCTGAAGAGCCGAATTATATTTCAAAAGAAAGTTATTTAAACTTTCGAATAATTTTAGATATTAAACTTTGTTCGTGGGTGGGTTTGAAATTAGTTTTATATTTGTTGTGTTATTTATTTACTCTAAAACTTGAATTACAATAGCAATAAATGAAGTGAATATGAAATAGGGAGTTAAAGCAAATAGAATCACAATTAATTGCCTGCCGCTGTTCAAGTTCGCTATATGCCTCTCCAGGGATTATAAAATAATTGGCAACATTTAATAATGAATACGAGATTTACCTGGCACAAAGTGGGACGGATGGAACCATGGATCATAATTGTAGACACTTCAAAAACTTCATATCATTCGTATGTTCGTGTATCGTATTATCAAAAATATAACAACCCTTACCCGCGTAATATAGAACTTTAGAACTTCTAAGGCTGTTAAAGCTATTCCCTATTAGGAAGCAAAACAGCTATCGCGAGTGATGGAGACACATGGAACGCGTAAAAATATCCACTTTACCGATCAAAAAAATTTCACGATTGAAGAGTTCTACAACACACAAAATGACATCTCAGAGTTCTAAAAAATACTGCCTAATTGGTAGGAAAATTACATCGTGGTGATTATGCTGTGTCAGGGATGGTTTGGGCTGTATGAAGGAGTCATTACACGATACCGGGCCACTGTTTAGCTACGAGAGAGCCTTTAGTTCAAAATACGCCTGCGCGTATCGTTTCCACAGTGTTAGTTAGTGTAAATTTCTTTATATTAAAGTAAATCTTATCGGTAAACCCGAGTTTTATTACATTACTTAACTATAACTATAACTATCTTCACGCTGTATCCCTGGCGGGGTAGTCAGAGAGGACAGATCGCCAGGATTCGCGGTCCATGCATACTTCTATCGCTTCTTCAAGATTCATCAATCGCTTCATACACGCACGTTTGGGTTTCCGAGTATTTTTTACTTTCCGTTTTTGAGCAATCTACTCACGTGGTCTTCATATATAAGTCTCGGCCTACCCTGACCTCTTCTACCCTCTGCTTTCGCACAATATATATTCTTCGTCAATCGTTCCTCACTCATTCGTTGGACGTGTCCAAACCAACGGAGCACGCCCTTTTCCAGCTTAACGCTGACACTTTCATTCAAACCTGCCATATTGCGTATCACTTCGTTACGTATTCGGTCGGCCAAGGTAACGCCGCAAAATTTTCGAAGTGATCGCATCTCCACAGCATTCAATTTACCTTTATGCATCTGCTGACATACCCAGGTTTCGCTACCGTAAAGCAAAGTTGGCACTAGCACTGCGTTATGAATCGCCAGTCGTGCTTCTTTTACGATGCTTTGTCGCTTTACTAATTGGGACAAAGCACCGTTAATTTTGTTTCCGGCACCTACTCGCCGTTCTACATCCGAATCACATCTTCCATCCGCGCTAAACATACTTCCTAAATACACAATTTCATTCACTTGCTCTAGACGTTCCTGGTTTACCCTAATCTCGCATTTAGTTCTTACGTCATCTCTTTGAAATACTAGAACCTTAGTCTTACTTGCATTCAAGCGAAGACCCTTACTTTCACACTCCTCTTTCATATTAGTGACTAATGCCTGAAGGTCGGCTTCTGATGAGGCCATGAGCACCGCATCATCAGCGTACAGCAGACAGTTTACTGAAAAGTCACCCAAATTCACACCCATATCACAATCTTTCAACTTCTGCAGGCAACTGTCCAGATACACTATGAACAGCCAGGCGGACATGACACAACCCTGTTTGACGCCTGTACTGTACAGACATCAAAAAGAGGTGACACATCCCCCCCTACTCGCACGCAAGCCTTACAGTCCTTATAAAGCGACTGTATTGCCCGCAGCAGCGAGCTGTCCACACCATATCCGGGCAGCAAATCCCACAGAGCTTCCCTCACAACGTTATCAAATGCTTTCTCCAGATCCACAAAAGCGCAGAAAACCCTCTGGTTAATAGCCAGAAATTTCTCCGCGATCATGCGGAGAGAAAACACTTGATCCATGCAACCTCTTCCACGTCGGAATCCGCATTGAGCCTCCCATAAATACCTTTCAGATTTTTCTTGCATTTTTGCCGTAATAATCTTTATATTTATATAAATAAAGTATATATATAAAGTATAAAATGTTAGCTAAGCTGAACAAGCTGATCGCCCTGTAGCTGGAGCAGTTTAGGCGCGTATTACATTACTTCATACAATTTATAGGCCAGACTAGGTAATTAATAGTGAAGTTCAAGTATCAAGTCTTGAAGCAGTTGTTAACGACATAACCTGAAATTACCAACCCAGAATAACCATTTTTAACCTTTTTGTTTACAAAAAACACTTCTTTTCATAAATTTATTCAACTTTCTTTCGGTTTATAAATAACTAGCTGACGCCTGCGGCTTCGCCCGTGACAAACTTCTAATCCCCGTCGCACCCATTTCACCCCGTCGCTTATTATTTTTACAAAACTGTAGGTAAATTTTCCCGATTAGTTGACATTTATGATTACTGCTCCGTAGTACCATGATGATAAATAGCCTATATCCTTCCTCGATAAATGGGCTATCAACACAAAAATATTTTTTCAAATCCGACCAGCAGTTCCTGAGATCAGCGCGTTTAACCAAACCAACAAACTCTTTGACTTTATACAATAAAGTATCCATAATTATCTTAGTGCATTCCCTGTTGCTGCCAAACTCGGTCTGGATACAGAACCTGGGGCCAAGTAAAGTATTTTACAATATAAGCCATTCTATTTCTATTTTTGGTACCTCGATTCTATTCGTATTGCGGTTGATTCAAAAGTAATCATAATCACAATCGTACTTAGCAAGCCGCAGAGTAGAACCAAAATCACTAGTTTTAGCTGTCAAGTATTTGAAAAATGCAACTTAAGAGCGGTCACTGACGCATCACTTGTTACTGGAAAAAACTGTACTTGTTGGTAGTGTAACCTAAAGTAAAAAATGATGAGATAGAATAGAAAGAAAGAAGAAAGAAAACTTTCAAAATCAAACATACAATTTTTTTACTTGCTTAGGAAAGGTTAGTTGCTTAGGCAACATAATAATCGAGTCATGTTATTGGTCGAAAGCGTTTGTACTAAAGTTATTAGTATGTTTTAGAATAATAATATTCACAAGTAATATCTTGCTAAATCTTTATATAATTTCAATTGATTTATCGACTACTAATATAGTGTAAAATACAGCCTTTTATGGGGTTCATACCCCCCTAAAATGTTAAAGATAGTAACAAACATAAAGTACAAAAACGGTCTAAGCACCGACCGGTATAACCGAACTTCCGATTGAAACTTTTTAGACCTCAAGTCTATTTAAAGCGCAGTAGGTCAGAAAGTAGGCTTCATCGTTTGGGCACTTTCGGCGTGGAAATTTCAATTTAGAGATGCTCGGACTATCTTGGTGATCACTTCTTGTAAACCTGTTTATCACAGAAACATCTCTAAATATACACTTCGCCAAGTCTACTTTTTATTAAATTACGAGTTCATTAAGAAGAGCCCCCTAGCGACTTGAGAAGGTATACATACATATGGCCTCAAGGACCCTATCTTCGGAGCCTGCACAATCCCAATATGTGCAACTTTATGTGACCCAGTTCTACCTCGAGTTCGGCAAGGCTCATGTCCAGCCGTAGTATATTTCCATGGGTAGCCAGGTTCAAAAAACTTACATATGAAGTGAATTTGTAAGTTTATTGTATTATGCACTTCCTATAACCCGTGATGACGCCCACAAACCTGAAAACAACAACGACATCTTCGAAGAGGTTGCTGTATCACTGCTTATACTCCGACAATCATATTATACATTTGACTCAGTTTATAATGTTTTACAACATTTATCAGTTTTCCTGCGAAAACCAACATTTATCCTGAAATAAAAAATATTGTATACACTGAAACTATTACCATACTAAATTTTGAACAAATTTCAGACGTACAGGATAAAGTTATGTTGCTTATTACGCAAGCTTCAGTATCGATTACATCCTACATTAAATATGTTTTGAAATATATTTTATATACAGAGCTCATCTTGTTACACTTTTGAAGTACAAAGGATGCCTTTGAAATGACTATTCTGTACCTAAAAAATAATTTGAATTTCTTCCATTATTCTCCTGTTAAAAAAATCATTTGCGCAGGTGAAAATCGTCGATTTTTCCTCCAGGTAAGAATTTGTATAGATATAGGAATTTAAATAACATTTCATCAAATATCAAACTCACAACAATTTCAATTCAAACACAAAAATTGGTTAGGCGAACTCAATTGTATATTTTAAGTGATTTCTGTAACGAAAAAAGAGGTCGCCAAGGCGTGCTTAATATTTTACACCAACATTATTTTATAAATTAACCAGCTCCACGGCTTCGTCTGTGATATCGAACCCCGTAGTACCTGTTTCACCCATATTATATTATGTATTTACAATAACGTGTAGAAAATTGCAATGTACGCTTGGACTTTCTGCTTGGGAAACGTAAAATAACTTCAGCCGTTTGTAAAGCAACCTTGGCTTCTTTATCATGCTGTAATCAATGTAAGTATAAGTCTTGAGATGCCATCTGGTGACTTCGCTTCGAAACCCAAGATACTCTTACTTTATTCCCTCCAACGTGCAAGGTCTTCAGCATCGTAAGTATTGCCACTAATCCGCATATATATATAATCGATCATAGACAGGTTCTTTTTGATCCTGTCCTTCTAAAGTCCTTCCTTTCTTTTTAAGGATTGAAAACAGGAAGAATCTCTCATGCTCACAAATCCAAACGATAGTGAGGCCTACTTGAGTAATCGAGGTGTTTATTAAGCAGAAGCTTGATATCGAATATTATGCCGAGTGTCCTTTATGTACATTCTTAAAAACTTCACCATTCAGGTAGTGACCGAGCCAGTAACCGCAAATGGTGATATTTTTTTTTTATTTAACTGCAGCCTGGATATTGCCTGCATACACTTACTAATATTATAAATACGATGTCAATCTGTCTCGCTGTCACGTCAAAACTACTGAGCCGATTTAAATAAAATTTCATATAGAGATAGTCCAGAGCCCGAGAAAGGACATAGACTACTTTTTGTCCCAGGAACAAATACCTGTGGCAAAATAAATGGCAAAGCTTCATTTGCGCAATAAAGCTTTGCCATTTGCCAAGGTGGAACCGACAACTAGTAATAATAATCCCTACTAATATTATAAATGTTAATGTAAGTTTGTTTGTTATGAATTCACGCGAAAAAAAAAATATTTTACGAAATATAATTGTCTGTTTCTCTTATGTGGCGCTAACGAAGATGCGCGGGTCAGTTAGTAGTAATATAAAATAACTAGTAACAATAAACATATTATGATATTGAAATATAAATTTTGTGAACAATAAAAGAATAAAAAGTGATCCTTGGGGAACACCCGAGGGATAGAGTACGAACTAGATATCTATTCGACTGATATTATAAACGCGAAAGTTTGTAATAATGTATGGGTGTAGGTTTGTTACTCTTTCACGCAGAAACTACCGAATGGATTTTGATGAAATTTAATAATAATATAGCTTACACATCATAATGACACATAGGCCACGGGAACTCATTCAGATTCAAACAGAACAAGAACAAAATTGCATTAAACAGATTGGTGTAACTTTGTTCGCGTTCCCCTTTTCTGCACCATGATCTCGTTCGGTATGTCACAGATGTACCATTTACAGGTGGCCATCTTGGACTCTAAAGATCTCAGTACGACCCTATCGTGGCCTTATCGCACTCATGCATGCATGAAACAGCTAGTCAGGATTTAGCGTGATTTTCTTGCTCGGATACGTAGGCACTAGTCATTACTTATTTACTTTCTCTCCACCTTTTCCTTTGTCAATATTTTTTTCTTGAAATACAAAATTAATTACAAAATTTCAATTACAAAAATTAAGTCTCAAGTTAAAATGACGCTTCATGAGATGCCGCCGCGTCTGATGTCCTCAAGTTGTAAGGCAAAATCCTCAAATTACGTGGGCGTTTCGATTGCTCCGCCACGGTGTCTAATCAAAAAAAGCACTCCGTCAAAAAATTGTCGAAATTTGTCAAAACCGAATGCAACCAACCAAAAATTTGTCAATGTAGAAATAAAGAAGATACGAGTATTAGGGTTTAAAATTGGCCGCGCGAACGAAACGTGGAGGATTGCGCGGCCACGGAGATCTCAGCAACTACATGGGTTAGAGATCTAATTCTTTTTGTAAATTAAAGATTGAATTTGTCAAAAAATTACGAAAAAAAAGTATAAGCTCTAGAGCAATATTTTACGAAATATTCGCCTTTGAAGTTATGGCCGCCCAATCCTCCACTCGTTGTTTCTTTAATGTTGATTATTGTTAAACCTTACTATTTTTATAGTTAAATTTACACAAGAAGAAAGATCTTAATTTGTCGAAACTAATGAAAGCAATAAATACTACTAAGTTTAGTTAAACAGGAGATATCGGTCCAAAACAGAAAGTCCGTGGCCGCGCGAACTAAACGCTACTTTGTAGGCTCATATCTCACTACCTATAATTGCTAGGATTTTGGTGTGAACTTCCATTTATTCGGCATATTAGCCTAATTATAATCGCGTATTGTTTTATCCTCAAAACTGTTTACAACTCGTGTGAAATCAAAAATAATGATGTCTCATATGATGTTCTACCAGGGTGACAGTAATTTAATTTTTATTTGGGAATACATTTACATTCAATAACTGGAGGACAGCTATGAAATTGAATAACATTTAGATCGATCTGAAAATAAAAATACGAGTAAATAAAAACTTAATATATTTATTCATCATTAACATTAAAAATCACAAAAAGATAAAAATGGTAAAAATCAAGACTAATATAAAAAAATCAACTAATAAAATAAATGCGAGCTTTAGTAGATTCGTGGTCATGGCGTTTGTAACAGAACCAAAATATCTGATACTCGATGAAAGAATAAAATTATTGCATGGTAAATATCACGTTACTGGTAGTAGTAGTGTAAATCGGCGTATCGACTTTGCACGGCAAACCATCAAACATTGGCGAACCATTATAATTTTACTACAAGAAATCGTAAGGTTTAAAAAATAATCAACATTATAGAAACAACGAGTGGAGGATTGCGCGGCCATAACTTCAAAGGCGAATATTTCGTAAAATATTGCTCTAGAACTTATACTTCTTTTTTCGACTATTTTTGACAAATTCAATCTTTAATTGACAAAAAGAATTAGATCTCTAACCCATGTAGTTGCTGAGATCTCCGTGGCCGCGCAATCCTCCACGTTTCGTTCGCGCGGCCAACTTTAAACCCTAATATCTTCTTTATTTCTACTTTGACAAATTTTTGCTTTGTTGCATTCTGTTTTGACAAATTTCGACAAATTTTTGACGGAGTGCTTTTTTTGATTGGACACCGTGGTGGAGCAATCGAAACGCACACCAAATTACATGTGCTAAATCAGCTCATTGTTGCATGTCGCTGACTGGCTCATATGAATGAATGCTTGTTCCTGGCTACATAGCACTGAACTAACTAATATACGTGTGGGAACACGAATCTATAATTTGTTATATTTTTTATTTTACCCATCCAACGACACAACTAGCCTCATTTCGATTACAGTGTTGTCGTAGTTCAATTTAAATGTTAGTCTAGAAAGTCTCGACTAGTAAATTATGGCGTAATTAGGCTTATTAAAATTAATCTAAATATATGAAATGGAAAAATAAGAAGTATTTATTAAACAGTGGAGAGCTTCGGATGCGACATCAAAAGAAGGAGGAGGTATTTAATTCGTGTGTACTTGTTTTATGTGTGATATCTCATTTTTTTCTGCAAATACTTCTCGTATGGTCCCATTTAAATATTATCTAAATCTGACTAGTAGTTTTTAAGTTATCCTTAACGTATTTTCATTAATAAAATAACTATATATGTAGGTAGATTGTTTAAGAAGAGCATTATAATAATTTAATGTGTTGACATTCTAATTTGAATTTTAAATCTACGAAAATATACAACGAATCTTTTTAATAAAAATAGTAAAATAATCGAGATTGCAGTGAGCCTACATGTATGTATTATATTCACCATTCCATAACATTAACATTACGTCACGCTTGTTCTGTTTCAACTTACCCATCTAAAGGTACCTAAGGCATTTTAAGTATAGATTATAAATAAATATTGTGGGACACTTGTCACACAGCGTCATCTAGCCCAAAGTAAGCTAATATTAGCTTGTGTTATGGGATCTAGATAACTGATAAACATACTTATATATTTCTAAATACATACATATTATAGATAAATAACACCCAGACACAGAATAAACCATCGTGCTCATCACACAAAGTTTTATCCTGGGTGGGAATCGAACCCACGACCTCTTGCGTAGCAGTCGGATGCACTCCCACCGCGCCACAGAGGCAGTCATTATTTATACTGTTAATTGATGGCACTTGGTGGAACTGCTACACATATTAAAAACACCATTTTTGCTGTTTCACAACATTTACTTTGTAAACCAAACCGGTTCGCCTCACGACATTCTCAAAGGTACACAATTTTAGGTATAGATTAGAAGTCCGTTTTTGTTAATTCTTTAGAAAAAATGTGTTAAATTATTCTATTTTAGAATCCTTTAACTATTCAGCATATAAAATATAAAAGTAGCTACATAAAAAAAGATGTTAATATTGATATCGAATAGGAAAACGGGTTATAGGTACCTCACTAATTTGACCTCTCCGGATTTGTACCAATATTAACTGAGTTTGATTTGGAAAATGGTTTATCATGGAATTATGAATGAAGTCTAATTCAATATAATAATTATATCAATATAATAAATACATTCGGAAATAACTAAGTAATAATATGAAAATACTTGGCCATACAATATACTATATTGCTTGTAAATACTGCATCGTTAACGATTATTTTTTACGAGTAATGCCTACTCGTTAAAGATGTAAAAGATAATCGTGAGACCGTCGTCTCTTGTTATTACATTATTGCAATGATGCAGTTGCAGTTTAATGAACTCATGTCGCTTTCTTTTTAATTTACTATATAAGTTTTTACCTTATTTATATATTAAGGTAAAAAGAAAGCGGCACACGTGTAATATTAGTGGATTAAGCTGGGGGTGAATCTAGGGTGATTTACGCACAGAGATGAAGTAAAGTTGTACTTGTAAGAACATAAGCATTTATTGAACTAGTTAATGTTTTGTACAAAGCAAGGAAGAGAATTTGAATTTAAAAAAATTATCAAGGCCGAAGATAATAGAAGAAGAGGGGCGGGTTCGGTAGGCGAGATTACTGAGAGGGTCACGTCTCAGTATAATTATTAGATAAAGTGGGAGAAGCCACCTTGTCGAGCAGATGCAGCAGAGAAGGGCCGAACGGCCCGTTATATATGGCACTGCGGTGGATGTAAGGTCGCGGTGGCAAGGCATCGCTAATGGCTCGCACTGGGCCGCAGGTAGCCAAGACGTCACACATCCCCGTCGTCAGGACAGAATTTTCCGCTCTCATCTGTTATGAAACTTACAGGGTTGAGAGGTCAGACGGCAGTCGCTACTAATAATTCCGGTAATCAAAAAACAAACAATAGCTGCACTTTGCAGTGAAATAAAGGGGACCACAGACTCCAAAACAAGGTAGGGTTTGGAAGCAACTAGGAATTAGGTGTTTCTTATATGTAAATTGTATTTAGAAGTAACCTTTGAAATATTTATGTTTATATTATTATAAATATCAGATGTCTAAATCAGGCGTGTTTACGGGAACTCAGGAGAAAACCTTAGTGGTATTAAAAATAGAATGCTTACAAGAAATAGTATGGTCATTTAATTTTTTAATCAAATTTTTCATTAAAATTGTATTAGTTGATTAAGTTTTCAGGATTGGACCCTTAGTATAAACATTTCTAAGTCCTTTGACGGCAATAAGGTGGTCATTCAATGCAATGGTGGCCCAAAGAAAGCAAGCCCAATTTATTATTAAAACTGTTAAACTTTGTATTAAAATATATAAAGCATTGTATCTATATGACGAAAAGATTCAATTTACATAAATAGTTTTACTCTATCACCTTAAAAAATCATCATGTGGTCCAATCATCACAACCTTCCCCAAGCTTAATTTGGGCAGGACAGCGTCACTTAATAATGTGTACAGAGCGTAGGTACATACATACATACATATCATCACGCCTGTCTCTCATCGGGGTAGGCAGAGACTATTCGCTTTCCACATGATACAATCCTGGCATTCAACTTTCGCTTCTTTTACTTTCGTAAGTGTTTTCATACACTCACGCCGGTTAAAGGTCCTCTTGACCTGACCTTTTTCTAAAATGTCTTCCATTTGATTGCCATATGTACGTCGAGGTCGCCCCTTACCAGTTTGCCCATTCACTCTCTTCTGATAAATCTGTTTCGTTAGTCTACATCTTAGTCACTACATCTTCTACCATACCGCAATGTTCCCTTCTCACACTGTTCCTTTCTTTGTCCATCAATTTCACTCCAGCTATACTCGTTAAAACTTCACTCCAGCTACGCTCGATAACAAAAAAAATCTACGAGTGTAGGTAGTTAATTCGAATTTTAATAGTACAAATTTAAGGGAAAATTTCTTCGACTGGGAACCCAGTTATGTCGTTCTGTCCCTTTCTGCGGCACATTCTATCACATCTATAGTATTCTCCGTCTACGGAAATTCGGCTCCTCGTGCTGGCTGAAGTCTCCAATGCGGTACGGTGTCAGTATCTCGCCAGCCCCACTTAAACTGAAAGCAGTTTAAGTAGGGTTTTTTTTAACGTGTGGAAATCCCCTCGGATGTCATGCCGGACTCGAACCGGCTAAAACCACACAGTCCCCGTCTAACTGTCTATTGCCGGACGCCCCGGGTAACTCCTCGGTAATAACTAATACACTTATAGTATGCAGCGCGATATTTTAAATGTTAATATTTGGAAAAACGACAGGAAACTACAAATATAAATCTGTTTTGTTTTCTAGTGGTAGGCAGTGGGCCAATCAAGTCCATGCGTATTACCTGGAAGGGTTTAGCACAATGTTGAGTTCCACCGATGTAACCTAAGGTTAGGTGATTCTGGTGCTTATGGGCAACTTAACGACATCAGAATACATTCCTGGCCAATAGTAGTTAAGAGCAAGACGCTTATATGTTTTATGTATTCCAAGGTGACTGGCAACGAGTACGGAATGGTTCTGAGCAATCACGCCTGATCTTTTTTCTGATGAATTGACTTACCTCCACTGAAACTCTCTAGTGAGGGGATTTAGACTTTTCCTGAAACGATACAACTTGTTGTTAATCACTGGGTAATCCACAAATAAGGCAGAAGTTTGGGAACAACTCTTAAAAATATTAAAATACCAAGTATCATTCGTGGAAATAGCGTCATCGACGTGCAGCGTCTGGGTCATTATTAATAGCCATAATGTTTGGGGAACATACATACATACATACATACATATCGTCACGCCTGTCTCCCATCGGGGTAGGCAGAGACTATGGCTTTCTACTTGCTATGATCCTGGCATACAACTTTCGCTTCTACCACTTTCATAAGTGTTTTCATACACACACGCCGGTTAAGGGTACTTTTGACCTGACCTTTTTCCAAAATGTCATCTATTTGATTGACATATATGTACGTCTAGGTCGCCCCTTACCAGTTTGCCTATTCACTCTCTTCTGATAAATCTGTTTCGTTAGTCTACTTTCATCCATCCTCTCCACGTGTTCGAACCATCTAAGCATACATTTTTCTATCTTAGTCACTACTTCTTCTACCATACCGCAATGTTCCCTTATCACACTGTTCCTTTCTTTGTCCATCAATTTCACTCCAGCTATACTCCGCTGAATTCTCATTTCCACTGCATTAAAGTAAAATTACTTCTATGCTTCTTCTGCCACACCCAACTTTCACTGCCATACATGAGTGTAGGAACAAGTACTCCTCTTACACAGTCAGTATTGCCTTCTCAGACACGTTTTGACAGCTCATAAAGGCGTACATGGCTCCATTCACTTGATTTCCAGCCAAAATTCTTCGTTCAATGTCACAATCACACTTTCCATCTCTCACAAATTTGGGGAACGTGAAAGATAATGTAATAAGAACCACGTGGATGCCTTTTTTCAAAGTTATATGAAGAAAGACGGCCATCCCATGGGGCTAGTCTACCGTTAGGGTTATTGAGTTTAAGAAACCATTTGATTGATCGGTATAGACAACGAACCTATTAGTCCCATTACCATTTTCGACGTACCAACGCCAGTGCTCGATGGCAGATAGTACAGCAAGGGCCTCGCGCTCAGTAGCACCATATTTTTTCTCTTGATCTGATAGCGATTTTCTATAACTCGTTCCTCTCAAAACTTACGCCACATATAGGTATCTATATGTATAGGCTTGTTATCACACACGCATACACACACAGCGACCACTGCCAGGCGGGCCAGCTTATTATGTTTAAATATAGAATACAGTACCTACACTAACATAGCATTAAAGTAAATTATTGCTAACAAAATGATATATTTTTATTTATAATGATAAATTAATTTTATTATGACAGCATATGGCATTTTGTTACGCGTCAATTTCTACTAAATCGCACTGCCTATGAAAGTGAAAGAGATTTTTTATAATTCGAACCAATAATTCCCAAGAATAGCGCGTTCCACTCAACAAACAAACTCTTCAGCTTTATATATTAGTATAGTAGTACCTAAGTTTCTTCAGACTATATTTCCACATGAAATACGGTAATGTTACATTTCGGTCGAACCTCGAAGTTGTTACTTTTCCGCTGACTCAAGTTGTGCCACGGGCAACACTGCATTATCTGAATGCGGGTCGGTGACTCGTTTCGGTGTAGGTCGACTGGTCGAGTGAGTCGAACACGAACGTCTCGCCAGTCGAGCATTATTCGAGCGGTTTTTGTTGTTTCAAAAGTGCACACAGTACAATGTTTATATCTTGTGTGTGTATATAACCCCTAATTTAATAAAATATGTGTTGGATATTGTGCTATTTTCAGTTATTTATAATATTGTGCATAACATCCTATACTATTTGATGTGATTAAAGCAGTTAGTACTTCGTGCCAAGGATTGATAAATATGTGCATATATACACCTGAAGAGATTTAACCTCTTTATATTCCATTTCGCTAGGTGGTAAGTTAAATAATAATTATCTGTGTCTACTAGTTCTTTTTGTTTATTTTGACAAAGTGATCATTTATTATTTATATTTATTTATTTATTTATATTTATTAATTAAATATTTTCTTTTATTTTGTGCTAGGTATCATACTAGCACAGTATATAGAGAGAAATGGTCTTTTGGCTATGATGGTACGCAAATATAATATAGAGACACTACCAATACACAAAAATTACTAGTTTATTTTGACTGTTGACTGACAGATAGCTACGCATTAATGTCATACATCAATAATTAATACAAGCAGCCACAATAGAAATTGAATACATATTTATAGATTTGTGCTTCACATTTTATTTAATTTACTTTAATTAAATGGGAATCACGAAATATTTTATAAGGAATCTCGTAATTACCGTTTTCCTGCAGTAATTGCAAAATTAATGTTTAAACTAAAATCGTATAATTAGGTACGATTCGGAGTGACCCAATTTGACTAGAATGATAGATCTATAGGACTTTTTATATATAATTATTAATAGTCTATCTTTCAAATATCTAATATCTAGTAACTTTCAGTGCCTATAATGCATTAATATTTTTTCATGCTGAGCATCTTTATTTTATCTTTAGTTTTTCAAATTTGAAAAATAATATTCCAACCCAAAGTACATAGCTAACTGCCTCGGTGGCGCAGTGGTCCTGTATGCGACTGCTGCGACTGAGGTCCCGGGTTCTATTCCCGGGTTGGAAAAAATATTGGTGTGATCCACAAATATTTGTTTTGGAGTTTGGGTGTTTCCTATGTATAATAGAAATAATACCTTAGTAATGTTTCAAAAGCTTACACTTGAGATCTGCAGTCTGCGGTGACAGAGGAGCCGCATATTTGTCTTCGCGCAAAACTCGGTCACCATGACCTTAGAACGGCGAAACAGATCTGCCCCAAAGAAAGGGATTACACCTGAACCGGCAGACGAGGCCGAGGCGGTAGCCAAGTCTAACAAATGACAATGCAGTTTTGTTTAGATATAATATTTTAGCTGTAAGAATTTATGAAAAAACTTTAAAAGAGTAGGTAGCTATCCATTTCAATACATTGTTTTCATATATGCTTCAAATATGTCATCAACACAATTCCAAACTAATAAACCAATTACCTTTTTTTAACGCGTTGAGATCCCCCCAGATGTTGATGTTATGCTGGACTCGAACCGACTAAAACCATATGGTCCTTGCCTATCTGTCTATTACCGAGAACTAGTAACTCCACAGAAAGATGTCCCAGTGCTTCCGGCAGACTTTGGCTACTATTGCGGCCTCACTAAAGGATTTAAAATTAAGGTTTCGTATGCCATCCCGCTTCTTGGGGCGTGAAACGTGCGTCAAATTTTTACGTGACGCTGCCGTCTTGGGCCTGCTTCTGTAAGGACAGTGAGCCGCCCACCCTCTGGTACAACGGAACACAGGTAGGAGACCGTTCCCTCTCCGCCGCCTCTTTCCTGAGCATCCCCTGCTTGCAGAAAGTTACCGTGGCGTCCCACTTGTTCCCGCTGGAGCATCCGCCCCAACAAGAGACTGTCCATGTTTAAACTCGCCACGAGGTCTTGGTTCGGCAGAAACGCCACAGATACTTACCGAAGCACCTGGGCCCGGTGATTATCTGTGACATCCAGTAGAAGAGGTTGCAATGGCTCTCCAGCCACTCGTTCATAATTCATCTGACCACCTCGATAGTGGCGTTTCTCCACCTCAATTGCTCAACTCGCACATTCAATGCCTCCCATGAGTTCCTGGCGGAGATGGTACCACCTGACCTTCGATTCCTCGGGGCGTAGGGCTATTGCCCTGCTCCCGCGATTTATTGCTCCTGTTTAAATAATGACGCAAGGGGTCTCGCTTCCAACTCCCATGGAGGTTAATTTAATTACCTTTTGATTTTAGTCACGCAACTATTTACTTATTATGTTAACGCTGCAACTCAAATAGAAAGTAGCAAATTGCAAGTTCAAATAGAAAAATTATCAAAGTATAGAGATTATTTATCAATGTCACCATTCTATTATCAAGATCAGGAGTTCTTTTTATTTTAGACCCCTATGTTCTTGGATATTTTTTTAAAGCAATGAGTTTTCTGACGTTCATATATTTTTTTTAACATAGTTGTCGAACGAAGTTGTCTTTTTTCACTTTAATAAAAAACCCTATCTTCTTTTATAAAAAGATTGCAAAACAAAGTAAAATAATAAGTAG
This sequence comes from Thumatha senex, assembly GCA_948477245.1. NCBI lineage: Eukaryota > Metazoa > Arthropoda > Insecta > Lepidoptera > Erebidae > Thumatha > Thumatha senex. The sequence continues at coordinate 16,837,407 of OX419735.1, forward strand.
ACAAATTGATCACATTGTGATTGTTACGTAATGTTTAACGTTTTCGCCAAACATCTGGGTCCCTCTGAAGTTGTAGCCACGCACGGTTCGCACAGGTTCAGTTAAGAAGACAATGGTTACAATTATATTATAAAAAAAGACGTGTGGCACTCGGAGACTGTCGCGGTAAAGCTATTGCATAGCATACCTTTGTTTTTCTTTGATATTAATTCAAGTTACACTAAAAAAAAAAAAAAACACAAATAAAAAACACCCTCACCATCACCCTCACTCTCACCCTCACCCCACCCTCACTCTCACTGTCACCCTCACCCTCACACTCACACTCACTATCATCACGTCTCGATCCGTGCGAGCTTCGTACAATCGTACCATATATAATATGTACATACACGTTAAGCCAACGCTCGGCCGTGCTCGGTGAACTTCGTGTGACCTCGGGTCTTAGGTTTTGTGTGTTACGGAATTTCTTGATTAAAGCCCGCACAAAGCCCGCGATAAAACGCTCGGCCGTGCTCGGTGAACTTCGTGTGACCTCGGGTCTTAGGTTTTTTGTGTTACGGAATTTCCTGATTAAAGCCCGCTCAAAGCCTGCGATAAAAACTATGCAATAGCTTAAAAAATATTAATATACTAGACTAAACCTAGAGTATAGGTCGCGCGGTGAATGATGAGCTCTGGCAAAAATTAGTGGGGATAGTTTGCGCATGTACAATCGCGCACAATATTATTACACAAGAATAACAAGTTTAATAGCACACGACTTTGAATATATTTACACATTTTTTTATTTTGGTGCGTAAGTACGTAAATAGGTATTTATTATATACAACGCGTAAGTTCAAAGTCTTTGCGTAAAATTAGTAAACCGTGTGCTATTTTATTAAGTTTTATGTGATCGTATTTGTTAAAAAAGAATTTATTGTAATATTTTAATGTTCATAATCAAAAATAGGTATAACAAAAATAAAAGAAGAAATATATAATAAAAGAATCTTAGTAAGTAAAAAAAAAATTAAAAAGAAACTATTCACTCGGCAGTGGTATTATTCCTTCCATGAAATCGTCGTCCGAATCAGAGGAATGAGGTAGTGGTTGGCCACTGGTAGCTCTCATAGAAGGTCCCTCATTAGAGTCAGAAATATCTGAGTGTTCGTCATTTTCAGTATTGCCGCTGTCCGAAGTCTCCGAGCTGTCATCATTCAACCGAATAATAAACTCTTCGGTTACAGAGTCAACAATATGGTCACTTCTTGCGTATTCTTCTTCTACATTTTTAACTTTATCGCATAATGTCTTCCATTCTCTTGTACCCATTTAATTTACTTTTTCTTTCACGAGATTAGTAACACTAGTTACATTCCACTGAACATTTTTACTAGCCACATACTGTGTGATCATGGACCATGCCATCTCAATAGGGTTGAGATCTGGGTGATAGGGGGGCAGCCTTAAAACGCTATGTTGATGTTCACCTAAAATCTTATCTATAGAAAATGTCTTAAATCGATCTTTATTACTCTTAATAAGTTGGTATAACTGGGGCTTCAACATGTCATTATCAAACGGAATATCTTTGCCACGAAGCCACTCTTGCATGTCTACTTTCCTAGATTTTGACGAAGGCGTGCAGTCACATTGGGTATATATACGCAGCATTGTCGACAACCACAGCAGATACGCAGCGATACGCAGCATTGTCGACAACCACCACAGAATTAGGAGGGAGGTTGGGTATTAATTGGGTTTGCAGCCAATGTGAATAATTTTCAAAATTCATATTGTCGTGGTAGTCCCCGGTTTTACTGCCAGCTTTAAATGTGAGCAATGCATTCGGAACGAACCCAGTCTCTGACCCAGCGTGAACTATGACTACCCGCTGCCCTTTTGAAATAGGCTTTTTGAGCCCTTGTGAAGATCCGTCCGCCCAGGCTTTGGGAGTAGAGTGAGACGAATCAACATAAGATTTATCAGTGTAAATTATCGTACGTCCTTCTTGACGATATTTTTTTATTTGTTGGAGGTATTCGATCCGCTGTAATCTAATATTGGAGGTTTCAATGAGAACTTGTCTTTTATTTTCAGTTTTTCTCCATTTGAAACCTAGATTCTTAATGATTTCTCTCAAACTTGTTTCTGATCCCTGGTAGTTGATATCTTCTTCTCTCTGTTCTTTTGTTATATGGAAGTTATGAATTGCTCTTTTTATTACCCCTTGATCAAAATTATCTATACTTGTTACTGGTTTTGCTCGCGGTTTCTTTTTACCAGGTGTTCTAAATACTACAAAAAATTCCGATTTATCTGCTTGTACAATGATCCTTTTAACAGTGCTTGCCGATGCATTAGTAGCAAGTGCCGTTCTTTTCAGACATTGCTTTAAATTTTTAATTATAAATTGTAATTTATTTTCACTTACCTTTTCATATTCTTTGTGAGTGTGGTCTAATTTGTAGCAAAGATCGGTTATTGTCGATATATCAACATCATTTGTTAATCTGTTTTTGATAAGATCTAAATTTTGACTTATTGTTGCCAAATCTTCGCGTAATCTATTAACAGCTTTTAATAAATTGTAAGCTCCCAACAATTTTATTTGTTTCCTTTTTAATAAAACCATGTACATTGTAAACCATTTTTCTTGCTTGTCTATTTAACACTTTTTTCTTCGGAGGCATCTTTATTTATAACACCAAAACAATACTATAATTATGTGCGCGACAGTACTGAGACAAGTGACAACACGTGCCGATAGATTACGGTGAAGTGTGCGACTTAACAACAGTATTACTCTGTGTGCGTGTGGGATTTTGACCACTCAGTGCGCCCGTGCTCCCGCCCTTCAGTCCTGCAGCCCCACCAAACAGACCCAATTTATGAGTTCTGCGCATTCCCCTTCCACTTTTTTACAGAGCTCATCATTCGCCACGCGACCATAAATAATACTCCCATCAAAATTTTATAAAACCCGTTACAATCGAGTAATGTGTTTGTGTATGTTCTGGCTCACCCCACGATCCATACGCTAGGGCTTCCAAACATAAAATCGGCTACAAAAAAAAATTGCCTGTGACGTTTGGTTCTGGAGATATACAATTCATCCGTATGTCTGAGTCTTATCTCATTGATGCTAATGACAAACCTTAATATCTCATCGTTCACCCTCACCTTGTCAGGAATCTAACAATTAATTTCTTATTTACTTAATAATCGCTTATACTCCCGGTTCGGCGGTGTGTCACTGATTCATTCTCAGTACCATTACAAATTGTGTATTTATGTACTTATTCTAACTAAATATACCCACTACAATCTTTTTGGAACAATTTTTATTGCACAATACGAAATATGAAGAATGAATTGTAAATCTCCATAACCAATCGTCACACGCAAAAAAGGAGCACAGCGCATGCCATAACTTTTTTTTGTCTTCGTCTGTTTCATTGTCTTCGCCGACGTAGTGAACCAAAATATACACTAACACACTACTCAGAGGTGGTCCTATCCACTCCATATAAAATGTTTAAGTGCATTTAGGACATAGGCACGTGAAGGAGTAATATTTAGCTCACCAAAATGACACCACCTGCCTGATGGAAATTGATGACATCAAGCAAATTGAGAGGCACTCTTTGATCGTTCAAAAGGTCATTTGAAAATATTACATATTAACTAAAACCGTTTTCGATCAATCGTTTTATAAAATTTGAAGCTTAGCAGAGTCAAGTTTTTCTGAAATTCGAGAACAAAAGAAACAGATTCTCAGAAATCTGTCCTGCAGCTTAATGTACTTTTAGGCTGACTATGCTTAAGATGAAAGATAACCTCTGCCACCCCTTCAGGGATTAAGGCGTGATTGTTGAAAGATAACACTAGTGAATTATGTCGCTGCAGTGCAACCGATGCGATTGCTCAATGGCCTTTATTGTAATTCGGTATTATAGATAAACCTTATGTGACTTCATTATTCATAAAGTATTATAAACGACCATTGACCCTAATAAAAAATAAAGACAATAGGGATCTGTTCATAAAATGGAGCATAAGTCACTTGTGTATCATAAAAATCCCGGCTAAGTGCTACTGGACAGGGAGGCAATTCTCGTTTTCTTCGAAATAATCTCGAATTCGAGTTCACTCTTCGAATCCCTTTTCGACCATAAAATCTCGTAAATCGAGATGGTTTTTTCGAATGTCTTATTCCCACCACTATTCGAACTAAAGTTCGAGATTATTGTGTGAAATGTTGCCATTTAAGAACCATGTCACGTTACGATGCGTTCCGTTCGACACGTATCATCCGGTTTTAAAACGGTTACAACAAGACTACTCTTACAAAATGTTCTAAAAGATTTTTAAGCTTATTTTACACGTTATAAACAATAATTACGTATTTTATAGTAATTATTAAATGATAAAATATTGTAAACTGCATAATATTTATTATGCAGTTTACAATATTTTTATTTACAGTTACTTAATGTATATTTTAAAAAATTGCTTATACCGTCCCGTAAAATGAAAAATATCCATATTATTGAAGACTGTGTTATTTGTAATCACAAATTGCTGAAATTTCCACATTGCTCAAACATCGGCGACGACGTGTTTGAAATTGAAGCGAGTTGCAATATGTTTTGTACGTATTAAACTAATAACGAAATTCATCACTCGTTTTGATATTTATTAAATGTAAAATGTAATAAAATGCTAATTTAGGGTCGGTCACTAAAGAAATGTCCAAAGATTATAGTGATTCGAATTCGAGATCTGCGTCTCGACTGCTACAAACCATTCGAAGCAACTCGAGTGGCTTCCCTTCGAGAAAAGTCGAGTTAGAGATTTGCAGAATACTGTTACTGTCTCGAAGGCATGAGAATTGCGGCCCTGGGGCAAGAAGGGTATCATAATCTAAATTACATTATAGGTATAATTATTATTTTTTGAATGTGTAAATATGTGATGCTTTTACCTGTTGCCGTTACAAAAACTGCAATGAAACTACGTTTGTTGTATGGGAATCCCCTTAAATATCTATTTATACTAATATTATAAAGCTGAACAGTTTATTTGTTTGTTTGTTCGGTTGAACACGCTAATCTCAGGAACTACTGGTCGGATTTTACTGTCGGAGGAATGCTATAGGCTATGAAAGGAAGAGGATGCACAGATCAGGTCTTTTCCTTACGATGCATAGCCGAAAAATTTTTGGCGAAATGTCAAAAGGTCGATTGCATATTTGTAGAGTTGGAAAAGGCCTATGACCGAGTGGTGAGGCATGAACTATGGACAACACTGGCCAAGTATGGAGTAAGCAGTCACTTGATACGAGCACTGAAATCTCTCTATGAGGGCTCCAGTGCTTGTGTCAGAATCAACGGAGCTTGCCCGGACTTTTTTCACATTGAAAAAGGTGTGAGACAGGGTTGTGTAGCGTCACCGGCGCTGTTTAACCTACGCTGTTTAACGTATGGTTTAAAAATGAATGAACTAACTGTCAAATGCCTCCTATACGCTGATGACCAGGTAATACTGGCATCATCGGCGGAGGAGTTGCAGTGTGAAAGTTCATGTTACTTACTTTGAAACTGAAAATTTTCCATACAACCGTAGAATTTCACGAAACCCTTTTATAGAGGGCACCTACGTGTTAATAAGAACCCCGATGCGAAGTTTGGGCTTCATAGCCATAGATTTCGTGATCAATAAGTTATATTAATAGATTTCGTGATCAATAAGTTAGTTTGTTCAAACCCTGTTTTACCTCCTTATAGGTATTTTTTTTCGAAACAGCGATACACGTGTCCATTATATAGTAAATTCATGTTTCTAACTTTGAAAAGGACCAACTTCAATACAACCGTTTAACGCTTATTTACCTTATTTCCTTAGGGGTAGAATTTCGCAAAATCCGTTCTTAGTGGAAACCTACGTATTAAATAGAATCTCCATGCGAAGTTTGAGCTTCATAGCTTCGGTAGTTTCAGAGATTTCGTGATATATATAGATAGAAGATTGCATTAAATTTATCGTTGGCTTTGAGCGCGGCGACCGAATCAAGAAATTCCGTAACGAAAATAAAATCTAACAACCCCCACTCCACCTACCATGTAGCTCGGCCGAGCGTTCGCTTAACGTGTTTGTATATCGTACGAGCGTATGAAGCTAGCACGGATCGAGTCTAGCTGCATAATTAATATTTATTATATTATATAATTATAAGGAAAATAATACTACTGCAAATATAATAGATGTATCTGAAGACAGTAGCAGTATCAGCATTGACAGTGAAATTAAGAGCAATCAAATTTAGAATAATAACTGCATGGGAATAAAAATACTAACAATAATATTATCGATATACTCGTCGAACACATTCAAATAAGACTGCAGAGCTCTCGGAACACATTAACCCATTATTGAAGCGCTCGTGGCCCCGCTTTCTCAGTGTTCTGTAAACGATCACTGAGTTACGCAACTTTCACTATGGCTGGTACTCGGATGGGTGACCACTTTGTGGCATTTACATTTGCGAGCGTTTCCGTGCTTCGGAAGGCACATTAATCCGTTGGTCCCGGTTGCCAGTAAAATGGCAGTCTTTAAGCCTGGTTGAAGGCCTTAATGGCGGCTTGAAAAATTTCAACAGCAGGTAGCCACAACCTGCGTCTGTCTATTTCAACACTGCAATGGGCTCACCATCTATTACGTGAGACAGGAATCCACACGGTGAATATTGGGCATATAATATGCCTCTGCCACCCCTTCGGGGATAAGGCGTGATGGATATTTATTTCATATATTGTTATATTATATATATTTATAATATCTACAGTATTTTTTTCTTCATTACAGGCAGACCAAGTGATCAAAGGACGTTCGAATCTAGAGAATGTAATAAAAATGTCAACAATGGACAAAGGTAAATACTTACTTTAGGTCTTATACAATTTTTTTGTATATGCTCTATTTCTTTTGCGGAACGTTATTGTCATTGGACCTGCTTACGGGTCGAACGTTGCCCATGCTGAATATGGTGGTGTCGAAATAATGTTGCCCATGAATAACTAGGTGAGCTGTTGACGCTGCAGATGAGATCGTACAGCACCCTTATCTATACTAATATTATAAAGAGAAAAGATTTGTAAGTTTGTGTCAAATTTTTGCTGGACAAAATGAATACGCTCAGAAACTACTGGGCCAATTTTAAAAATTACCGATTACCGCTTAACCGCTGGACAAAATGAATACGCTCAGAAACTACTGGGCCAATTTTAAAAATTAATTCAGTATTAGAAAGCTACATTCTTCGTGAGTACCTAACATAGGCTTATATTGGATTACCAAAAAGTGTTAGGGTTCCGTACGCAGTCTCGAATAGGAAAACTACCACGCGGGCGAAGCTGCGGGCATCAGTTAGTTCATAATAATTCGTAACGATTCAACAAATCAAACGAAAACACGTATCGAATCAAGTCCGTCGTTTATTTATTTTACAATAATGTATGAAAATATGCGATTCGATTAGTTAGAAATTTATAATTACAGCTCCGCTGTCCTGGGTAGTAGCATGCCAAGTTCATCACGTCGTGAAACTTTGTTTTTGGCTAAGTGTTTATACATGTGAATTTACCCATGAAAAATGTAAAATAGCTGTTAAGTTTCCGAATAAATAAATAAATAAAAACGTGACGAGCCTATAGCCTTTCTCAATAAATGGGCTATCCAAAACAAAACAAACAAACTCGTTTTAGCTTTATTAAATTAGTAAACAATATGTTTTTATTATATATAAACTTTCCAAGCTAATATTTTAATTGTGACAGTGTGTTTGTTCGTCCTTTCCTGCAAAATAACGCTTGCCGGATCAGTTTGTTTTAATTTAATAATCTGAACAAAGTTTTTTTTTCTGTTTCAGCTAACATTATAAACCAAATGGAGCAGTATGACTTTGGTACGCCAATTAATGTAACAATGATATTTGAAGACAGCGATGAAGAACCTTATCATCATGTATTAAGGGAATGGCGTAGAAACAGTGCGAACAAACAGAAAGGAAAGTGCTGCAGGGCACAACAAAAGACTGACAAAAAGAATGACTCAATAACACCATCAGCACCGCTGGAAAAAAAATTTCAAGATAACTCATCTAGTACTAAGGAAAATAATACTACTGCAAATATTATAGATGTATCTGAAGTTAACAGTATCAGCATTAGCAGTGAAATTATGAGCAATCAAATTCAGAATAAAAATAGTAACTGCATGGGAATAAAAAATACTAACAATAATATTATCGATAAATCAACACATTCAAATAAGACTGCAGAGCTTTCGGAACACATTAACCCATTATTAGACATAGTATCAGAACATTTAGTACTAATCACTATAAAATACTATAGCGTGTTACATCAAATTCATGGCAAGAATACAGCCAAGGCAGCAGAAAAGAAAAGCGAATTTAATGAATTTAAATTTCATATGTTTGATTTATCATATAGCATAGTAGTATCTATTATAATACCGCAGGAAAAAAACGATCTATTCGTTGAAACGTTACTCAATAAAACTGTAGTAGAAGCAAACAAAGTATTGAGCTGGAAATGCAATCGGAAACATATAGAACCATTTTATTTAGAAATGATTAGATGGGTAAAATTAAAAAAAAAGTATTTGCCAACATTAGGATTCAAGAGTACCCACGAACAAAAAAATAATAATATGAGTACTAATGAGAACAGATTATTAAAATCCATGTTAGCCGATTCAAGACTATCTTTGAATACAGCAAGTGCCCCGAAAGAATTAGATGGAACGGGAGTACCAACAGATAAAAATGTTCCTAGTCTTAGCGATCAAGTAGTAAATATCACTACTGACAACAATTTGTGTATTTTCTCCTCTGGGCATCAGGGTAGAAATGTCAGCATAAGCATAAATCCAAATATGTTTTTCAATCAAACAACACAGCAATACACCGTTACACCACAGACTTCAACAACTTTAATACCAGTCCGAAATAATAATTGTACCAGGAATTCAACTGTTCTTCATAACTATGACCCACGAAGAAATCACTTAGAACAAAATACTTACCCTCAAAGTCAAACGATACACCATAGGCCCGTATCACAGAGGCCACCACCACACTATGACGCTATACATCACAGCTCCTCAAATGCAACAATTCCAAATTACAAGAACTTGAGTCAGATCAACGATAAAATTGCGCCAAGCTTACAGAATTATCAAATACAGCAAAACTTGGCAGCATCGGCTAATGCCAATTCACACTTTGGACAAATGGTAAGAAACCACATTTCATATATTTGTCATTCTATTAGTTTCCACTTTTATAAATAATGTTTCGGTTACAGTATCACACGCAAGTAGAAAATTTACCTACCGCTACACCCGTAATAACGCACGTATCACCATTACATGCCAATGATACGATATCATTTCCAACGAATGGCCATTGCTCTGTCTGTGGTATTAACACCAACTTACGATGTCCAAGATGTAATAACTTGTCGTACTGCAGCTCATTGTGTCAGGTAATAACTCTCATTTCACAATTTTTAGTTATATTAATAATTAGAAGCGGGATACCACTGGAATCATTAGACGAGGCCGCGGTGGTAGCCAAAGTCTGTAGGTAACCGGAGACCTTCTTCCGAAGAGTCACCTGGGCCGCCTGGCGTGGAATAGATTGGCAGAGACCGTGTGGCTTTTGTTAGTTCGAATTCGGTATCAATAAACTGTAACAATCGTGGAGATTCCCAAAAGATAAAAAAGGCGTTATCTTGTATAATGATTTTTAATCCAATCTAATACTTTTGTGCGCTACATCCTTGGGTGTATTTCCAGCACCTAGATAGATAATATTATATGGTGGCATCAGCTAAGATTGAAATAGTACATATTTATTATTTTACATACATACATACATATTGTCACGCCTTTATCCCCGAAGGGGTAGGCAGAGGCATATTAAACGCCCACATTTCACCGTATGCATTTTGGTCCCACGTAACAGGTGGTGAGGCCATTGCCTTGATGAAATGGAAAGGCGCAGACTGCGGCGACCTGCTGTTGAAATTTTTTAAGCCGCCCATAAGACCTAAAACTTGGCTTAACGACTGCCATTTTATTGGCAACCGGGACCAACGGCTTAACGTGCCTTCCGAAGCACGGAACTGGGGTGGGTCTAAAGGGCCGAATAAATTAATAAAATAAAATGTGTCTATTTTCGATGTTAAATTTTGAACCCGTTGCCTTGTTAGTGAGGTGGTAACAAAAAGGCTAAAAGGTTTTATGTGCTAGACACTAATTAGCACGACCAATTAAAGTCCTGGTAGTCTCGGACTTATTATTTTAAAGTCTTAAAATATCATAAAAAGAGTGTTTTATCTCCATTAATGGAATCTGTTTTATAAATCAGTGAATTTGTTTACCACTCACAAACGGTATGATATTTTTATATGTTACAGGAGCTGGATGCGGGATCTCACAACGCTGTATGCAGGCAGAAATAACCAATAAAATATATGAGATATTTTTTTGTTAAAGTGAAAAAAAAACAAAAAGTTAACTACAAGCTACTTAAATAGTTTAAAAAATATTCTAAAATATATATGATAAGTTTAGATTACCCTTTTTTAATTAAACTATCCTTCAATGAAACATAATAATTATATGTACCTCTAATTAATATGTTTCAATAAAGTGTCGGGAATGGAGGAATTGTTTATAGTTCCATTCTAAATTAGAAGAAGAGTTTTAGTTGCATCTGTTATTTAGATGTATGCATTTTATAATGCTCAAAAAGAAAGCGAAAAGTATTTATTTTTAATTGTGTATTGCCAGTGTAATTTTGTATTTAGGGGCCCTGATAATGTTACAAAAGGTTTCGGGTAATTGACTTTACCAAAAAAAGCGTTTATAACTAGTACCAAACAATCATAAACGCGTTTTTTGTTTTTTTTATATCTATGTATATAAAAAGCAAAATCACTCACTGACTTATTGATCATGAAATCTTTGAAACTCCCGGAGCTATGAAGCCGAAACTTCGCATTGGCACAGTATGTACTTAATTATGTAGTTTTTTTTATCACGTAGGTGTCCCCTAAAAAGGGATTTTGAGAAATTGTACTTCTAAGGAAGTAAATAAGCGAAAAACGGTTGTATGGAAGTTCGTCATTTTAAAAGTTAGAAACATGAATTTACCTAAACCTGTTTCTGGTTACAAACTTACTAGTAAATGGACTCGTGTATCGCGGATTTGCAAATTTTCACCTATTAGTGGGTAAATAAGGGATTGTACTAACTGACTCATTGATCACGAAATCTATGAAGCTAACGGAGCTATGACGCCCAAACTTCGCTTGAGGGTTCCTTGTAACACATAGGTGGCCCCTAGGAAGGGAATTTGCGAAATTTTATCCCTAAAGTCGTAAATAATGGGTAAACTGTTGTATCGAAGATTGTCATTTATAAAGTTAGTAATTTGAACTTACGTTACGTTTGAACAACTATTTTTGGTTACAAACAAATGGGCACGTGTATCACGGTTACGTAAAATTTCACTTATAAGGTTGTAAACAGGGGTTGTAAGTTTAAATGGGGAATTCTTCATTTTCAAACATAGCAACACCAAATTTCGTATACCTTTATATACCAAATTTCGTATACCTAAAAAATGGGTATAGTGTGAGAGGGGAACGTACAATTCGAAAATATAGGGAAAAACAAACTGACGTCTCCAGGCTGCCGGCATTTTTACCCTACATCAGAGGAGTAACGGATAAAATTGGTACGATTTTGAAGGCAAACTCAATACACACCGTTTTTACTCCCATGTCAAAGGTGTCTCAGCAAGTGAGAAAACCAAAGGACACTATTCCTTACCAGACACCGGGCGTCTACAAAGTGAACTGCAGCTGTGGAAGCTCTTATATCGGTCAAACAAAGCGAACAATCGCAGAACGTGTGAAAGAGCACATAGCAGCGGTCAAAAACCACCGAACAGAGAAATCTGCGATCGCGGAGCAGCTGTTGCTATCGGGTTCAAGTCACTGGATGGAGTTACATGCACCAGAAGTTCTATCCACTGAACGCCGTTACTACCCTCGGATTGTTCGTGAGGCGGTTGAAATTAAGAAGCATCACAATTTCAACCGCGAAGGTGGATACAAGCTTTCCTCCACTTGGAATCCAGTAGTCAAAAAGTGCAAGTGTCGAGACAAACCGCCTAACGGACGTTCGGACGTCGTGAGTGAAGTATGTCGCGGCCCTAATGACTGTTTGTGAATAAGATGTGGGTACCTGACGAACGTTCAAGATGATGACGCCCGCCGCTTTCCCCAGTCTACTCGTGACCACGGCTATTGCAATATAGCCAAAACGTCGAGACGTGACAAAAATTTAAAATATTACGCGAAAAAGACCCAAAAAACATAAAATGAATTCGTATACCTTCTTCTGTAAAAAATAGAAAATCAGGCGTTAAGGAAATTTCTATAAATTCTACCCTTAAGGGTGTAAAATAGGGGATTAAAGATTGTATGATATGGGGCATGGATAAGGGTTGTGGGGTGCAACGGTAGTTCGAACTACACCATGGGCAAATCCGGGGAGCTATCTTACTCTATATCTATATCACTACACATTATAAAACAAAGTCATTTTTCGCTGTCTGTCCCTATGTATGCTTAGATCTTTAAAACTACGCAACGAATTTCGATGCAGTTTTTTTAAATAGATAGAGATTCTTATAGAAGGTTTTTATGTATATTTTGTTTACGGTTATGGTTTTTGTTTACATTAACCTAATTATAACGATATAATTATGTTGGCGGTGTCGGAAAAAATGAGCCGCCTGGGATCTTTTAACCAAAACGCTGCCTAAACCCTTTGGGATATAACAAAATAATGTTTTGTGGAATTGTGTATCTAATATAGGTCTACAAAAAAGTCCGCGACGGTATATGTCTATCTCTTAAGGATACCGTGCTATATCCATTTTAATACTTAAAAAAAAACAGCAATAATAAAGTGGTAATTTAAAGGCTACATAAATACATTATTAATCCTTATCATTTTTAATATGTTAGCTAGTTTTAGCATTTTATGAAGATTATTTTCTCCCTTTTCACTTTGCAAATTAAATGAATATCTTAGGCGATATGGCCATATCAAAAAAATGCGCAAAGAAATTAGTTTCGTGTAACAAAAATTCGACCGGGCCGTGCGGGCGCGGGCGTAGTACTTGAGAGCGGAGAAGTAATCAAGTAATTTGGAAAATGTTTATACTATAGTGAAATTAATAACCGACGGGATTAAATGGGTGCCACGGGGTTCGAAGTATGTCACGGGCGAAGCCGGGCGGGTCAGCTAGTTAATATATAAAGCTGAAGAGTTTGTTTGTTTGGTTGAACGCGTTATTCTCAAGAACTAGTAGTTGGATTTGAAAATTTATTTTGTATCGAGGAATGCGATAGGCTATATATTATCACGCTACTATATTGGAGAGCGGAGCGGATTTGTCCGTTGTTGTTTAATTTATTTTGAACAACAACGGATTAATCAGTCTACATTTTACGCAAGATTCCTGGCTCTGGCATGTCTTCAACTACTGAAGTTCACAGCGCAAAAATGAACAAAATAGTGACTGAAAATCCTCATTGAAGTTCAAAAGAGATAGCAACTGAACTTTTTGCTGTCACAAGTCGATCCTTGCCGTTTTTTAACACACGACAGAAACCAAGAGGTTTTAATAGTTTTTTTATAAACCCACAAGGCCCATTGATCTGATATTTGGTATACTGGCAAGGGGTTGGAACTAGGTATTTAAAATGTCTGGCTACTGAGGAAACATCATTTACTCATTACCCAAGTCATCATCATCCGAGCGTCTGTCGCAGTTGCGTCTCGCGGCGAACGGGGTCCGCTTTCCTGCATTTTCTCCTCCACTTCGCACGGTCTTCGGCATCCCCTGTAGTGAGACCATTGGCATGCATGTCATCCCTTACGACGTCAAGCCAGCACTTCTTAGGTCTTCCCCTCTTACCGGGACCCGGCGGGGCTGACATGGCCAGACATTTGTTACCTACGTAGAGAAAACCTGTTACCTGTTTACCTGTTTTTAGCCGACCTACAGGCATTAGTCACTAATATGAAAGAGGGGTGTGAAAGTAAGGGTCTCCGCTTGAATGCAAGTAAAACTAAGGTTCTAGTATTTGAAAGAGGTGACGTAAGAACTAAATGCGAGATTAGGGTAAACCAGGAACGTCTAGAGCAAGTGAATGAAATTGTGTATTTAGGAAGTATGTTTAGCGCGGATGGAAGATGTGATTCGGATGTAGAACGGCGAGTAGCTGCCGGAAACAAAGTTAACGGTGCTTTGTCCCAGTTAGTAAAGCGACAAAGCATCGTAAAAGAAGCACGAATGGCGATTCATAACGCAGTGCTAGTGCCAACTTTGCTTTACGGTAGTGAAACCTGGGTATGTCAGCAGATGCATGAAAGTAAATTGAATGCTGTGGAGATGCGATCACTTCGAAAATTGTGCGGCGTTACCTTGGCCGACCGAATACGTAACGAAGTGATACGCAATATGGCAGGTTTGAATGAAAGTGTCAGCGTTAAGCTGGAAAAGGGCGTGCTCCGATGGTTTGGACACGTCCAACGAATGAGTGAGGAACGATTGACGAAGAATATATATTGTTCAAAAGTAGAGGGTAGAAGAAGTCAGGGAAGGCCGAGACTTACATATGAAGACCACGTGAGCAGATTGCTCAAAAACGGAAAGGTCAAAAGTACTCGGATACCCAGACGTGCGTGTATGAAGCGATTGATGAATCTCGAAGAAGCGAAAGAAGTATGCATGGATCGCGAAGCCTGGCAATCTGTCCTCTCTGACTACCCCGTCAGGGATACAGCGTGAAGATAGTTAGTTAGTTTTAGTTAGGACACAAAGGCTCTGAAAAGTTTATTTAGTTTGAGATATAAATTTATCTAATCAACAATAGTAAACATTGACCTTGAAATATGATTCCGGGTCTGAAATTCTCTCATCTTGTGATAACTCATCAAAAAAACACTTCGTTATCTTTCGCCGTTTATTTTTTTAAATAGTTGTTTCCCTCCCACTGTTTTGCTAAATCTCTGGACTCATTTAGCAAACCATTGAATGAATTTCGATTTCTTATTTCCTTTAGTCTATTCAAAAGATTACATAATAAAATTCTAGCTTTTTTATATTTGGCACGTCAAAATGGCGTCACCCGCCTGATCATGAGCAAAGACGACGACCCGTGAATGCAGGCCGCTATCTCAACCCGCACGCAGGGTTCCAGTAGCGACCCTCATTTTGACGGCCCAAAAATATGCCTTATCACGCTTCTCTTAAAGGACCCAGTTTCATGTTTGGGGAGTTCCATGTTTTTATGGTGCGACATAAAAAAGACCCACGGAATCTTTCGGTTCTGGGCACGATTGTGTCCACAGTGAAAGGATGACATCTCTGCCCCGCTCGTGTTGTTCGGGAACGTAAGGGGGAGGGTGGGATCAATTGGAAGAGTTCTTCAGAACACCCACCGTACTGGATGCAGTAAAATGCAGCTAATCTGGCGACTGTTCTGCGCATCTCCAAAGGTTCAAGTCTCTGGACAATCTATTATGCGGATGGCACGTCGCTGCAAAGTGTCGAGAGCGTCGAGCACGTACGTGGTGGAGCCATCCCAGAGATGTGAGTAGCTTTCCACGCACGGACGAATCTGACATATAGTAAGCATCTCTGTTCCGGTGTGAAAAACCGCTTCACCTTTAACAGGACTCCGAGCTTGCGAGAGGCCAAGCTGATGCATCCCTCGATGTAGTTTTTATTGTTAAGCTCTCAACGAACGTCTAACCCCAGAGAGCTGAGGTAATTTTGCAGCGGTAGTGTTGTGTTCTGAAGAGTTGAAAGGGTAAGGAAGAGGGATAATTAAGCAGTAAACGCACACGCCTGCGTTTTCCTGGCATTGAACTCGACCAGATTATCGGAACCCCACCGAGAGATGCAGTCCAGACTCCGATCAAATTCCGCCTCAACTCGTTCCCTCATAGCCTCAACATCCGTCCGCTTTGCCGTCGGGTTACTTACATATCTCCCATGTAGCTTTCTGTAAGTCATTATTTCCATGCTGCAGAGCTCTAGAAACAGGATTTATGATTTCAAATAATGAAGAAAAAAACGCCCAGCCGAGCCGTTTTTCCTCAAGTGTTTTCGTATTCTGTCACACACTCAATGGACCTGCTCGATTATAGAGTGCTTTTGTCTGAATCCAAATTGGTGGGCTTGTATTATTTTAGATACTTCCAGAATGGACAATATAAGCTAAGAATTAATTCTTCGAAAATTTTATGAGATGATTGGTAATAAACTGATAGGTCTGTAGGATCCGATATCATTTTCAGATTTACCATCCTTGTGTATTAGAATTATTAGTGAAGTTTTCTAGAGTGTAGGATAGTGTTGAACTCTCATGATGCCATTAAAAAGAACAGTCAAGAAGACAATAGCCTTTTTCGGGAGTTACTCGAGGACTTCTTTGGTGATTCAATCGAATCCAAGTGCCTTCTGTCTTTCAATTTCACTATTACTCTCAAAACTTCTCAAACTGTCGCAGGTTTCGGTGGTAAAGACATTTATAGATCCTGGTTCAATTTGTCTTTAACCTGATGTTCAGACTCCGTATTGAAAGAATCATTTGGATAAAAGACGTTTGCCAAGTGATCAGCAAAAGCATCAGCTTTTTCTTGAGGAGTTCGGGCCCAGCCATAAACAGTTTACAGTGGCGGTCTTGGCGTCTTAGGTCTTACATAGTTTTTTATAAACTTCCACAATGAATGGTATGAAGAGTTTCCAGGAGTCAGAGATTCCAATTGTGTTTGCAGGGTTCTATCATTCCAGACCCGTATCATGTGGCTTAGATTTTCAGCTGCCTTGATAAGCTAAGTTTTATCGTCACCAAGCTTTGATTGGTGCCACACTCTGCGCAATCTTCGTTTTTCCAGCACTGCCTGTTTTATTTGGAGCGGATACATTGTGATTTTACTACCGAATTTTTTTTTTAGGAGTACTTATCCAGCAGGCTTCTTGTATCAGGGTGATGTATGTGACTGCATTTTCAATGTCTTCGGGTGTTTTTAGAGCAACTTTTTTTTCCTTTTTTTTATTGATATACTCCCTGAAATTGTTCCAGTCAGTATATTTATTGTGGTTCTGGTTCTGAGTCTTCAATTAGTCTCATGCTTATTGTAAAAGAAAAGCACAGGTGTATGATCTGAGCAAGTGTCAAAGCATGGGTCGCATTGTAGGTAGAGCTTAGATATTCCTTTGGTAACAAAGAAGTCCACAAGGTCTGGTTTTTTATTAGCATGAATTGGCCAGTATGTTGGTTCCAGGGCGGAATTAGTGCTCAGATTATTATGATCAACACATAATTTCAGTTCTCTCCCTTTAGGATTGATCAACCTAAAACCACAATAGGTATTTTTTGAATTCCAATCGCCTCCCACAATAAACCGAGTACCTGGAAGAATTGCTTGAACAGAACCTCGCTTATTATGTATTTTGGTGGACAATATACAGCAGAAACCTTAATGGTATCCGTCTCATCTTCTACAGCAATTGTAGTTGCCTATAGATGGCTAGATTTGTATTCAGGCATTTGGTGGTGACGAATAGATTTTTTGATTATAATTGCCATTCCCGCATGGGCTGTTCCATCTGGATGGTGTGTGGTATAGCAATTACAGTTTGAAAATTTGACTGATATTTTAGGAGTAGAGTGTGCCTCTGAAATTAGTAGAATAACTAGTTTGTGTTCCACCATAAATAGTTCTACTTGCTGTTTTTTGAAGCAAGTCCATTTATGTTCCAAGTAGCTATATGTAGGGCAATCATTTGGTCAATTTATCTACTAGTTTTGCTATGAGGCTCAACAGAGCACTCATTTGTTGGAGGATACGTTAAAATTTTTCATTTTGAGTTGACAAAATTTTCTCTAATTGTGAATGTTTTTCTGTGGATTGAGTGTATCCTTGGTCCTTGTGGGGGTTGTCAGTGACAGGGTTTCTGAGTGTAACGGCATAAGATCTTTTGCTGAATAAAAACTTATCTTTCAGCACACCGTCCTGTTGTGCTGGGTTTTCAGTGTTAGAAGCAGCGGAGATGCGGTAGGTACCAGAGTTTTGCACTTGAGTGTTTCGTTGTCTTCTTGTTAAAATTTGTTGATATACTTCGCATCCTTTAAAATTTGCTGGATGGGGTCCATTGCAAAGTGCACACATAGCAGGAGCGTTACGATCAGATTTTGTACAGTCTGATGTCTTGTGAGACTGCCCACATTTAACATACCGATAGGGTCGCATGCAATAGTTTTTTGTATGGCCATATTGCTGGCACCTCTGACATTGCACTATTGTGTTTCTTTTCTTGGAATCTTCTATAATAATAGACTGATGATAAATGTACTTTAATTCTTTAATAGTTTTATTATTCGGTCCACTGACTAGGTTGACATAGAATGTGGATGTGGGCTTTTTCTCAGGGCCATATCTGGCATTTACAATTTCACCTGAGACAGTGTTACTTGTAGCCTCTATGTCTTTCTTAATTATATTCAGAGGTGTTGACTGGTGCAGGTTCTTAATGACTATTCTGCAACACCTATTATTCTTCCTGTTGAAAGTGTGACCGATAAGTGCATTGTGTCAGATCAGCGTTACTAGACTTTTGTATACCTCTATGTCACTGCTGTTTATTCTTAGTTGGTTTTTATGGACTATTCTATAAGTGAACTGATTCCTATTGGATACTGTTTACAGCGGCTCTGTCAGTTTATTTACATCCTCGA
Organism: Thumatha senex; assembly: GCA_948477245.1. NCBI lineage: Eukaryota > Metazoa > Arthropoda > Insecta > Lepidoptera > Erebidae > Thumatha > Thumatha senex. Next base: position 16,856,315 of record OX419735.1, read on the forward strand.
TACCATATAAAACAATGGGTGGTGGTTTACTAGTTCTTGTGGGTGTGTCTTTATCAGTCTGATCAATGGACAGCACAGTAAAACTCTTTGATGTCTTAGTGGTTTCCACGGCTGAGAGCTTTCTCTTTTTATTCCTATTTATGGCGACTTTCTGCCATGAGGGAGGTTTTGGGACGACATTATTACTTAGGTTTGCATTAACTTCACTCTTCTGCACTGCAGTTAATGGTTTGGAACAATTGTCCATTGAAGCAGATCTAGGTCTTGTAACGAACACGCTGGGATGGAATGCTTGTTGCACAAGTACTTTAGAGCATTGTGGTGAGCTTTTATTTATTACTGATTTATCAATGATATTTGTATTTTCATTCCTTGTCTCTGTTGGCTAGCTGCCATTCTCCACACTCATGATGTACGAGTACTGCATATTGTAGCCGTGTTTACCCAAATATTAGATGCCATTTGACATTGGTAAACAAAGAAAAACAATATGAAAAGTATCTAAATAAGATGAGGGTGGGTGAAAAAAGTTTTAAATTTCTGATTGTCAAATCTGAATATTCGTCACTGTTTTCTCTTTAATTACGTAACATTTTATGCTAAAAACAATGTCACACAGATATCACTATCGACGATACGGTTTTGTTATATTTCCAGGCACAAATTCACAGCCTAATTCACAAAAACACTTGCATTTTCGACAGCACTTTTACACACGTTGACAATTTCCGCGAGAAATTGTAAATTGTTCAAGTTAATGTTGTCTAAGTTGATGGATTCTTGCTGTCCGATCTCCTTTGGTGGTTCGATGCTAGGAAGATGTATATTTGGCATACTATTATAAGTTACCTCTCCAGCTTGTACATGTCTTCTTTTAGGTATGATTTTGTCAATCTTTACTTCACATGCTTGAACTAGAGTTAATAATAATAATAATAATACTCTGGCAACTCTGAGCTACCAACTGTCTTTTTATCATAATACATTTAAAATTAATTAATACAATAAAATATAACCAATAAAGTCCAAGAACAAATTTACAATAGAAGAATAATGTATTTAAGTGGAATAAATACAAATTATTCATGGATATTTATAAACAATTACTATGATATATAGAAAAAATTCAATTCATAAATGACATGACGTTTGACGTCAAGATAATTTCAACAATATTGTGATAATAAAAATGAAAAAACTGGTATGGTAACAAGATCCAGAGCGAAACAAAATGCACGTTTACCATCTCCGGATTCGCCGCATAGCTCCGCCTCGCAGCCCACGGTGAGCACACCGACTGCTGTTGAGGCTTTGAGCTCGAGCTCCAGCGGCGAATATTTCTCTCCGCCGTCGTCACCAACACCAGCGCGGCGGCGTGGGAGAGGCCGGCCACCAGTTTGCTTGGGGTCCCGAGGCCCATCGGCTTCGAATAGGGCTCCCGCTGCCGGTGGTGATGTGCACCGCATGCGATGGACTCATTCCATGAATGAAAACGTCATGCGGGCATATTATGAGGCTACAGAGGGGGGAACCAACTTGACCGCGTATCGCGATCGAATGCTTCTTCTGTTTCAGGGTCTTGAACCAGGTGTCTACGTTTCGGCACAACGACTATCGGATCAAGTGCTATTCAACGTTGTCATATGTTGGATAGTACCGTACTTGAGAGGCTACGCTCTGACTTGCGGCAGAGAAATGTTATCTCTCCCACATCACAAATAACACAATTACAGGTACCAACACCATTACCTCTCACACGTACCGATGATGGAGTGGATAGCGTAACTTTAACCGTAAGTACTCAGTGCAATGAATAAATAAGAAGTGCTTTGGAGTGTGCGATGCAGGATTATCTTAATGTTGATTTGAAAATAAGACCGCGTCTGCCGCGTTTGCCGATGCATAAACGCAATATGGCGCTGGTGTGTGCCCTGGATTCGCTATTGTCTAATTATTTAGATAAAAGTGAAAATCTCAGTAGTACGCACTCAATTCTGTACTGTGCAGCTGTTGCAGCATGTCGAGTAGCTGGTGTTAAATTCCCAGATCATAAGATCACTACTCGACCAGTTTGTGCTGTACCATTGTGGCAGTGCAGGATTGAGCGGCGGATTGCTGAGACCAGGGTACTCATTGGCAAGCTTATCTGCTTTAGGTCGTGCAATACTCGTCCGAAAGTGATGCGTTTTGTAGCTCGGGCTTTTGCTGGAACTGGAGTACGCAATTGTGATTATGCAACCCAAGTTACAGAACGCACTGACTTCCTAAAACAGAAAGTTTATGCATGGGCAAACCGAATTAGACGCTATAAAACTAGGACAGGTAGATATATCCTGAATTGCACATTTCAGAGAGATAAGCGGTGGGTGTATAGAAATTGGGAGCAACCTGATACTGTGGGTGACATGCATTTACCAGATACTGTAACTACGAACTCATTTTGGCGTAGTGTTTGGTCAGTGCCTGTCACCCATACAGAAGGTGAATGGATGCGAGATGTCAAGCGAATGTGTGACTCTATTAATCCAATGGAGCCACCATCAATTACATCTGATGATGTTGCTAATGCAGTCCGTCAACTTCCTAATTGGAAATCTGCAGGACCAGACGGACTGCACCATAGTCGTTTGGAATCTCAATTTCAATCATCCGTGGAATCTGGGTTGCTTCCAAGTTTTATGACCACTGGGATAACCCACCTGCTACATAAGTCTGGTAGTACCATGGACCCCAAAAATTATAGACCTATAACGTGTCTTCCCACGTTATATAAACTTATATAAACTTATATAAACTTCTTACATCTATTCAGAGTGTAAAAATAAACTCTCATATAACAGAAAATTCCATCCTGTCAGACTCTCAGAATGGATGTAGGACTGGGGCTCGTGGTACTAAAGAACTTCTTATTGTTGATACGACTATTAGCCAACAGGTTCGTCGTAAACGAAGGGATTTAGCGACATCTTGGATAGACTATAAGAAGGCTTATGACTCCGTGCCACATTCATGGTTCATGAGGGTGCTAGAGTTGTATAAGATTGATGCTACTCTATGCACCTTCTTGAAGACGTGTATGGGACAATGGTGTACGGTCCTTCGTTATCCGGGATGTCGAGAAATTCTGGGTGACGATGATTCTATAAATATAAAGCGGGGTATTTTCCAGGGTGATAGTTTGAGTCCTTTGTGGTTCTGTCTAGCACTAAACCCTCTGAGTACAATATTAGAGGGTTTAAGGCTAGGCTATAATTTGCAGGGAGATGGTCCAGTTATATCCCACCTCTTTTACATGGATGATTTGAAGCTCTTTGCCTCCAACGATATCCAATTGACAGTCTTACTAAAGGTAACTGAAAACTTTAGTAATTCTATCAAGATGGAGTTTGGTGTAGATAAATGTGCAACCATGCATGTTAAAAGAGGGAAGATTGTGAAATCTGATGGATTGGAACTTTCAGATTCCACAAAACTTAGATCCCTTTCTGCAAATGAAACCTACAAATATTTGGGTATGTCACAGGCATTAGGAATTGATGACAGGGGTATGAAACAATCATTGGTGGAGCGTTTCTTGGGCCGCCTGAAGAAAGTACTGAAAAGTCTTTTATCAGGTGGGAACAAGGTTCGCGCCTATAATGATTGGGTCATACCATTGTTAACCTATTCCTTCGGCATACTCAGATGGACTCAAACTGAGTTGGACACCCTCGACAGAAAGGTTCGTACTCTGCTTACTACATACCGAATGCACCATCCACGTTCGTCTGTTATGAGGTTGTATATCCCGCGGAAGATTGGGGGTCGAGGCTTCTTAAATGTTAAGACTCTCCACAACCGCGAGATATGCAACCTTAGAGAATATTTTCTGTCAGCGAATATGGGTATGCATCGGTGTGTGGTTGCCGTGGATAATGGACTTACCCCGCTTAGTCTGGCTAAACAGAACTGGCGCAAATCTGTGATACTCACTACTGATGATCGCAAGGAGATATGGAAGAGTAAGGAGCTGCATGGACGATTTTTCCGGGCCCTATATGGGCCCGATGTAGATTTAACAGCATCTGTTTCCTGGCTACGGTTTGGGGACCTCTTTGGGGAAACTGAAGGTTTTGTCTTTGCAATTACAGACGAAGTAGTAATGACGAATAACTACCGAAAGTATATTCTGAAGGATGGTACGATTGACATTTATCGGGCATGTCATCGTCCGGGTGAATCTTTAAGACATATTATTTCTAAATACAAACATTCAAGACATATTATTTCTGGTTGTTCGCGTCTTGCTAACGGGGAGTATTTGCATAGACACAATCAAGTAGCCAGGATTGTCCATCAGCAACTAGCTCTTAAGTATAAACTTGTGGATTTGGAGGTGCCCTATTACAGGTATGTACCCGACCCAGTTCTTGAAAATGGTCGTATCACACTGTACTGGGATCGATCCATCATTACTGACAGGACTATTGTTGCCAATAAGCCTGATATAGTGGTGATAGATCGATTAGAGCGTCGCGCAATGATTATTGATATTACCATCCCACATGACGAAAATCTCGTAAAAGCAGAAAAAGAAAAACAATTGAAATATTTGGACTTGGCTCACGAGATTGTTGACATGTGGGATGTGGATTCGGCAATCATTGTCCCGATAGTCGTATCAGCACATGGGTTGATTGCCAAGAGCCTCGACCAACATCTTATGAGGCTTGCGTTAGGCAGTTGGATCGGGAGTTTGATGCAGAAGGCAGTTCTCCTCGACACGGCACGCATTGTCAGGAGGTTCCTATCTCTGGAGCCCTAACCACCGGTAGCTTGGTCCCTGTACCCGATACCGGCGGGCTACTACTTTTTATATTTTTAATTGTGTTTTTTTAGATATATTTGAAAATGTAATTTGTATGTCTGTATAGTTAATAAAGAGAATAATAATAATTTAATTTATTAAAATTAAATTTGAAGCGCTCGTGGCCCCGCGGTCTCAGTGTTCTGTAAACGATCACTGAGTTACGCAACTTTCACTATGGCTGGTACTCGGATGGGTGACCACTTTGTGGCATTTACATTTGCGAGCGTTTCCGTGCTTCGGAAGGCACGTTAAGCTGTTGGTCCCGGTTGCCAGTAAAATGGTAGTCGTTAAGCCTGGTTGAAGGCCTTTATGGGCGGCTTAAAAATTTCAACAGCAGGTAGCCACAACCTGCGTCTGTCTATTTCAACACGGCAATGGGCTCACCACCTATTACGTGGGACAGGAATCCACACGGTGAAAAGTGGGCATATAATATGCCTCTGCCACCCCTTCGGGGATAAGGCGTGATGGATATTTATTTATTTTTAAAATTAATTAATTTTTGGCCTATTTAATTTCTGGGTACGGTTGTGGCTGACAGCGATGTGAAAGAGTTTTTTGATGCCTAAGTATTTCTTTTAATTTTTATTTTTGATATAAGTTTGTAAATATTCCTTACCTTCCTTTTGTAATATGTGTAAAGTTTATAGTAGCTGTAAGTTGGAGGACCATATAAAATTTTACACATTCCTATATACATCGAATTAAAATTAAACACATTGAATCAAACATTAAAATTAAACACATTGAATTAAACATTAAAATTTATTTACCATTGGATTTAAAAGTCATTATAATTAATTAATACGTTAACTTAGCTGCTATATTGACGGCCATATACGAAGAAGTAGTTAGCTTCATATATAGCCTTCAATGTTTCATTGTCAGATACATGTAATTTTTCCATAAGGAGGCCCGTGCTTTCCTCATCACCGCATAGAAGTCATCTACCATGGGCGTACCCAGGGGGGCGGGGGGGGGGGGGGGCAGCTGGCCCCCCCTGGCTTTGGTATGGTTTCCTACTTTTGTCGATAATAGTACAAAAATAACTTTTTCCGATTTGCAATACCCTATACATCTTTTAAAAATCGTGAGGCACGCCCCTTTTAACTGTTTGTTAGCAGCGTTAAGGTTTAATATATCGTCATATGTTTAACTATTAGTTTAACACCGGGTGCTCCCAGTAACACCTCGCAAATCCTCCCTGGGTTCCCGGTAGAGTTTGGCTACCATCGCGGCCTCTTTTAATGGTTTGGGCGTTATCCAGCTTCTTTGGAGTTTAGTTTGGATCCCGCTTTTGAGGCGGTTAGCTAGCGTGAAATTTTAAGGTCAAGCCGCCGCCTTGGACCTGCTTCTGTAAAAACAGTGGGTCATCCAGCGTACTAAACATAGTTATTTAAGAAATTATAAAACAAATACCTGTTTTAATTTATATATATTTCTTATTTACTAGTAGACGCACAGCGGTTTAAACTTTTGCGTTAATATTGAATGGGTTAATTTTTTTTAGTTTTAGTTAGAATAATTATAAGTTATTAGTGTCATATATCGTTTTAATCGTTATAATACCAGGAATTTAATTATGTAAAAATAAAGTGTTTTATATTAGTTTTTGGTGTAACGGCAAATTTCTGAAAAATAACGTTAATTTATTTTTTTACCGACTTTTTCGTGTTTATACCAATATATCAGTTAATTATGATTAAAATTCCAAATTATTATAGCTATAAGTTTTATCTTTAAATATTTTACGATTTTTCAGTAGTTAAAATTTTTTGTCTAGATATTATAGTTTCCAAGATATCACGATTTTATGTAATTAGGTCATAGGTTAATTACAAAAAATGCGCTGCTCCGGCAGCGCGAACGGTTAACGAACGTTGGAGTACCAGAGTAATCACACGCCAAAAATGCCTAACATTATTATAAAAAAAAAGCTGGACCGATATTAACCAAATATACCTAAGAACCACCACCAAGAAACGGGATTTCAAATGAAAAAGACCGCTTTAAAATCGGTCTGTCCGTTTAAGAGCTACGATGCCACAGACAGACACACTCACACACCGAAATCTACGTGTTACTTATAACATTAAAACTCCTTTTTTTGCGGGGCGGGGGGAGGGGTTAAAAACAGGTAAAATTATAAAAAATCTTAATTGCCCCCCCTGACCCAGATCCTGGGTACGCCCATGTCATCTACCCTGTTTTCTGCAAACATACCGGATGCACTGCATCGCCATGGTAACCTCAACATACATCTAAGTTTAATATATAAGTTCCTAAAACATGGTGTTGGTTCATGTAATTTTCGCAGGATTCGGTGAAAAAGTGCGTTTCCCTGTATAAAATCCACTAATTTCGTTGTATATTTTAATCATAAGTTCTGTAGATTTTACGGGTAGCGGAGATCACGACGTAATCTTTGTGGATCATCAAATCTTGAATACATTGACTTTCTTCAGTAGTAATATCCTTTTTTATAGCAATGAAATTTTCCTTCGTGCATTTCTCGGCCAGGTTGCGAGAGCGCTAACATTTTTGACCCTCTCGCAAGGATAAAGGAATGTTAGGGGTTATTAGGTATGTATGATTTGAGGTTGGGTTATACTCGTACAATGGATGCATTTTGTAATAATTGTAAATCTCTATTTGGACTGTTGGAACTGACTTAATGAACGTTATTAGTTTGCCTTTAACATAAGTTTTAATATCGATACAGTGTTCTAAATTAATCAAATTATCTAAACTAACGGGTAAAATTAATCTTTCAGTTTTCTCAATGTCTTTCAATATTGTAAACAGTTCATGAGTATCAAGTATTCAAGTATTCAAGAGTATGTAAGATATTAACACGACTGAATACAACAGCGGTTTCAATTTCATCTAGTCGGGTTGCAAGTATTTGAAACTTATGAATCCAAAAGTTAAATGTATCTACAATCTATATATATAAAAGGCAAAATCACTGACTGACTGATCACGAAATCTCTGAAACTACCAAAGCTATGAAGCTCAAACTTCGTATGGAGATTCTTTATAGTACGTAGGTTTCCGCTAAGAAGGGATTTGCGAAATTCTACCCCTAGGGAAGTAAAGCGATAAACGGTTGTATGGAAGTTCGTCATTTTCAAAGTAAGAAACGTGAATTTATGTACACCTGTTTTTAGTTACAAATAAATGGGCACGTGTATCGCGGTTTTGCTAAATTTTAGCATTTTTAAGGGAGTAAACAAGGGTTGAAAGTTAATATGGAAAATTCTTTATTTTCAAACATAGCAATACTGAAATTCTTATACCTGCTTCTGTATAAAAAAAATACGTGTTAAGGAATTTTGAAAAATTCTACCCTTAATGGGGTAAAACTGGATTTGTAATAATTGACTGATCACAAAATCTCTGAAACTACCGAAGCTATGAAGCCCAAATTTCGCATTGGGGGTTCCTTTTAATACGTAGGTTTCCCTAAAGAATGGATTTTGCTAAATTCTACCCCTAAGGAAGTAAATAAGAGATTAACTGTTGTATGAAAATTCGTCATTTTCAAAGTTAGAAACATGAAATTACGTACACCTGTTCCTGGTTACAAATAAATGGGCACGTATATCGCGGATTTTTAAAAGTTAACCTATAAAGAGGTTAAACAGAGGTTGTATTAACTGACTCATTTATCACGAAATCCATGGAGCTAACGGAGCAATGAAGTACAAACTTCGCATGTGGATTCCCAATTACAAGTAGAAGGCATTTGGCGACATTATACCCCTAAGGGAGTAAATAAGGGATATACGGTTTTATGGAAGATTGTTATTTTTAAAGTTAGTAACATGAACATACGTTCACCTATTTCTGGTTACAAATAAATGGGTACGTGTATCACGGTTTTACTAAATTTATGTGGGGATTATAAACTATAATGTAAACAGTGATTGTAAGTTTGTACGGAAAATTCTTTATTTTCAAACAGCAACACCAAATTTCCTATACATGCTTCATATAAAGTAAAAAAACAGTGTTTCACAATTTTTTTTTAAATTCTAACCTAAAGGGGTTAAAATAGGGAATGAATATTTGTATGAAAGAAAAAAGTGTGTGCAATGGAAATTTGACCTACCCTATGGAAAATTTCGAGGATCTATCTATAAAAAAATACGAAATCTCTGACAGTTAGTTAAATTTCTATATAAAACGTAGGCCCCCTAAGATAGAATTTTGCGAGATTCCACCCCTAAGGGGCTGCTGAGTTTGAGAAGGTTTATAGGGAAAAATACTATGACTTACCAATTTAAACTTAGAATATTCTGACTAAATAAATTAACTCCACTTTTGTCCTTAAAGTTTCGACCTTAAATAATAAATGTGACCAATTGTGTCTTCTTTGGAAAGTTTATAATCTTTTTTATTTTATTTATTTATTATTTATCTATCACGCCATATCCCCGAAGGGGTGGCAGAGGCATATTATATGCTCACTTTTCACCAATGTATTCCTGTCCCACGTAATAGGTTGTGAGCCCCATGCCGTGTTGCAATAGACAGACGCAGGTTATAGCTAACTGCTGTTGAAATTTTTCAAACCGCCCATAGCCTTCAACGACTGCCATGTTACTGGCAACCGGGACCAACGGCTTAAAGTGCCTTTCGAAGCATGGAAACGCTCGCAAATGGAAATACCACCAAGTGGTAACCCATCCGTGACCAGCCATAGCGAAAGTTTCTCAACTCAGTGATCGAACTCTGAGACCGCAGGACCACGAGCGCTTCTATTTATTTTTTTGAACTATTGGATCATTTTAAATTTGTATTCTTACGGCCGAATACTGAAACGTCACTTAAATACAGCGCACAGTGGAAGAGCTCTCAGATTTCAGTATCTCTCAAAATTTAAGTGGTAATCACAAAGGCTACTCAAACGATTTGCAGGCATAAGCAGCTAAGCAGCCGCCAAATAATTTGCGCCATGGCAACATTTACGATGCCTTATTTTACGCAACAGTTTGGACTTAACAATATTTACAATGCTACTTAATTTAGTTAAAATAATAGAAAATAATAATAGTTTTATTTGGTACACAATGTAATTTCTATAAAGTTCTGAAAGATAGGTTTTAAAGTTATATATAAGAATAAATAACTTAAAACTATATCGAAATTGAACGTAAACATTTGCTGACCCAATTGTCGTAGAACGTAACGTTCAATTTGATTGAAACCAGTGACATTAGCGTGATTTGTAAACATTTTTAAATAAAAAATGAAAAAATATATATCCATCACGCCTTATCCCCGAAGGGGTGGCAGAGGCATATTATATGCCCGCTTTTCACCGTGTGGATTCCTGTCCCACGTAATAGGTGGTGAGCCCATTGCCGTATTGAAATAGACAGACGCAGGTTGTGGCTACCTGCGGTTGAAATTTTTCAAGCCTACCATAAGGCATTCAACCAGGCATAACGACTGCCATTTTACTGGCAACCGGGACCAACGGCTTAACGTGCCTTCCGAAGCACGGAAACGCTCGCAAATGTAAATGCCACAAAGTGGTCACCCATCCGAGGACCAGCCATAGTGAAAGTTGCGTAACTCAGTAATCGTTTACAGAACACTGAGACCGCGGGGCCACGAGCGCTTCAAACATGCGCATGTAAACATTTTTCAAAAATAAATTGAGATATGGAAGAAAAACATTGGAATGTACTTCTTCAGTAGGCGTCTGTATGTAGCAATGGAGTCAGCACAGCAAATAGGCTGACATGAATAGCCGCTATCTCCATGAATTACCATATTGACAAAATCACTATCATCAAATTGCGTTGATAGTTACTGTTTATTCTCCACTAGTTTTTACAAAGCGTTTCAAGACTTCTACTAAAACTTAATGTAGAAAAGGAAAGATGAGAAGGGATATTAGCATAAGACATTTATTTCTCTTTCTTGTGTGGTGTGAGGAACACAGTTTAGTCGGTATATATTTTTCTATTAAATGTCTGTCTTTTTAATCCCAAACAATTTTTTTTATTTTATACAATCATCTGTTTTAATTTATACAAGTTGACGCCCGCGGCTCCACACGCGCGGTGAAGTTTTCCCATTCCCGTTTCCCACAGGAACTTTCTCCCGGGATTAAAGTAGCATTATGTGTTATTCTGATGTGTAAGCTATATAATTTTAAAGTTCCATCTTAATCCATTCAGTATATTTTTGCTTGAAAGAGTAACAAACATCCATACTTAAAATCTTTCGCGTTTATAATATTAGTAGGATTTTTTACTAATAATAAAGCTGAAGAGTTTGTTTTTTAGTTGGTTTGGTTGAACGCGCTAATATCAGAAACTACTAGTCGGATTTAAAAAATCCTTTTGTATTGGATAGCCCATTTATCGAGGAAGGCTATAGACTATGTATTATCATGCTACGGCCCTGGAGAGCGGAGCAGTAATCATAAATATCGACAAATCGGGCAAATTATGCATTATTGTAGAATATATAAGCGTCGGGATTAAATAGGTGAGACGGAAATTCGAAGTATGTCAAGGGCGAAGCCGTGGGGCTCACCTAGTATTAGCTTTTTTAAAAGTACGGTGGATGGGTTACCTGCTTTCCTAACAGATACAGGCTTAAGATGACGGCTTTACGTGAGAATTTCACGTACGCAATACGTAATATGCGCCAGGCAATACATTTGTACATTGAGATTGAAAGCTGTGGAAATAGTATAATGGGCGGCCTTATCACATAAAGCGATTTCAACCAGGCTAAATTTAATAGACAAAAGTAGGAGTCGTAAACCATGTCCGGAAGGGAACAGCTCCCCTTCTGCCCTCCCCTGGGACGCCCATGGAATAAATTATCCAAATATAGAACTGTCTCATTAGAGATACGTAACCGAGCAGGAAACTCCGCATGGTTGCATTTTTCGTGTATGTATTTAGGTTCTATAGGTTTCGTCGACAGGCGGTCAGTCTTTCATGGTCAGAGAGTAAAGATAGCGAAGATAAACACTTTATTTTAACGCTTCAATATATTCAATTCCAGATTTAGGAGACCTCTCGACCCACTCTTACATTTAGGAGGCGTTCAAATCAGTTTGACAGGTCATTTGACAGCTAAATTAAATTAAGTGGCATTCCAATATACGAATTTTATATTGAGTGGCGTCTGAGCGCAACTAACCTGAGTTCATCTTACATTTATCACATGCTTAAATTGATGTTTGAGAATACGAATTTTGTATTTAGGGGCTGCTCAAACATTTAAACTGCAGTTAGATATTTGAGTGACCTTTCAGTATTCGGCTTCGGCCGTTAGTGTCGTAAATTTGAGGACAAAGGTGGACTAACTCATCTTCTGATAAATGTCATTGCGATTTAATATTTGAAAACTGACATAAATAGAACCAGTTACAAAATAAAAAAATACAATACCACAATCAAATAAAACAAATAAAGAGGTTTAAATCAATTTTATTTGATATTAGAAAATAATTAATTTTTCATAAATGGAATTATGTCTCTGCTAAAAGGTTTCCCATTGTAAGCCTTTCTACGTACATCTATCTTTCGTGTTTAGATGCGAATTTTGGTGAATTCGGTATTTCTTGCGATTAGATTTATTTTACTTATTGTCTTCGTTGCATTTTTTTGGTTTGGTTTTCTTCATTTGGTGTTGTAAAATTGTTGTATATTTACCGTTTCGTTTACTTAGTTCTTTCTCTGTATAATAGTTACATAGGTGTTTTCTTTCGGTATAGTTTAGTTCTGTGATTATAGTAGTAAGTGTACATTTATAAATAGGCAGTTAGATATAGACTTTTACGAGTCTTTTTCGTTTTCATAAACAACGATGGAGTTTGATGTTGTTTTCATGAATGACATGCAAGGCTATTGCCGGTTAATAAAAATACCAGGTGATGGAGCCTGCCTATTCTCCTCGCTTTCATATTTGATGCACGAAGATGTGTCAATGTCTTTGCAAATACGGCTGAACATTGTTTGCCATGTATTAGATAATTCGGTAAGATTTCAGCCATTCACTCAGGACTGTACAGGAGCACCATATGGCACCAAAAACCGTTATATTGCCGATATGTCCAAACCTGAAACATATGGAACGACCTGCGAAATTATGGCAGCCGGGGAGATGTTTCCCTACAAGGTTCAGGTGTTTAGTAATGGCTATCTTATTCTTGATATAGGGCAGGTACGAAAAGGTGTGATAATGCTTCGTTTCACCGGTCACTTTAACGCGGGACACTTTGACGTTATTATTTCAATGACTCCTGTTAATTCAACATCAACAACATAACCCGAGAAAGAGGTGAACGAGATCGAATCCCCCACTTACACGGAGGTTTCTCTGTCTTTTACTACACGTGGAGAGTCTATGGTATATATACAGGAGAAATCGTTTAATCAGGTTGAAGGGTCTCCAACTTTTACACAAGACAGTACTCTTACTGAAGTTAAAGAAATATCAAAGTTTATAAATATCTCTTTACCTAAAGTGAATTTTAGGTCGACAGAGTCTCTTCTATGTCAACAAGGAAAGAAACGTAGGAAAAGGTTTACCGATAGAATTCGCAACAATCAACGAAGAAATGCATCTAAGAAATATGCCAAACATAATCTTGATGTTCATCGCGCGGCTGTGAAACGGTTCACCGCGAAAAACCCCGAAGTCCATCGCCAAGCTGTTCATCGGTATTCATCTAATAATCCCCACATAAATAATGAATCTACTGCAAGATATAGAGAAAGACAATTGGTTCCTTGGACTAATAAACATAATTCAAATAAATAAAATAAATATCCATCACGCCTTATCCCCGAAGGGGTGGCAGAGGCATATTATATGCCCACTTTTCACCGTGTGGATTCCTGTCCCACGTATGCCTTGTATACAAAGTATATGCAATACTAACAGCTGTACGATTATGCTAAGTGCTATAGTTTTTAGCGAAGAATTTTAATTAGTGCAATGATAGGGATAGATTCGAAAGTGAATTAAGTTCTCTTTAGATATTTAATTGGTTCTATTTATAATGATAGGTACTTCTAGACAATACGAAAGATGTGTAAATAATATTCTAGGTATATAACTTAGCTGGGTAAGTTATGTGAAAAAGAAGTGATTAGTATATACTAGTGAACGTGAATGAATAAGCACAATCTTGATATTTTCAATGGGTTTAGCTATTGTTATTTGAAAGTGATGGTATGTACAGCTATGTAATCGTTGCAGTAAAGGCTTTTAAGTCGTAGAGTAGACGTACATAACGAGAAATATGCGACTTTTAAACTTGCAAAGCTGTAGGTACGTTAGCTAAAAATAGTAGGTATCGACATAAAATTAATAATAGGTGAAAAGCTATGTATTGGGAAATTGGTGCAGTAAAGGCTTATAAGACGTTAAGTAGACGTATGTAACGAATGATAGGCGAATTATAAGCTTGCAAAGTCGTACAATAGCTATACAAATAGTAGTTACCTATGTATCTCAGTAAATGTGGGTATATAGGCTTTATAGAAAGTCTATTAACACAAATCGAGTGCTTTACGATAGTGTAGGAATAATAAGAAAGGATAAAAAGGAACGAGCTCACTTTTGGCTGGCAGAACCGCTGCTGGGGTGCGTTTGTAGGCTCCGCTAGACCTCAGCTTGGCCGGCTCACAAAGGCTGCAAAAGTGCTTCTTTGATGTTGGTGCGGGCGACAGAGCCGGTTTTCGCACGTACGATGCTTGTTGTAGCTTCAACGTTGCTTGAGGCGCCAACAGCCTGATGGTATCGTTAAAACTTTAACTTCAGCTCGTGTAATAAGATATTTTGCCGTGGTTGATGACAACACTTGTTGATGAGCAAGTAACAGAGATGGATTATAATATAAATAATTATACTAATTATAATTATAATTCGTGCTCTACGAACAATCAGAGTTGCATCTGTAATAGTAACTTTAAATTTAAGGTCGTTCGAAGAAGCCATGAGATTAAAATTTTCCCTAGACCGAACTAATTTTACACACATATCAACACCATTAATCAAAAAACCATGAAGATGTCCAATCATTTCTATTTCTCTACGTTCACTCGCCAATTGTCGTCTTTTCATAAAATCTTCATTTTTATCATCCATCTCATCCATTTAGCCGGCCACGCCTTCATACCAAAGACCACATGATAGATGAGACTTTTTAGCTGCAGGTGCATAGTTCAATAGTGTTTCTATGTAAGCTCGATACGCATATGTACGATTTTTACATCTTAAATTGTTTTGATAATTTTTATGGACTTCAGTATAAAAAGCGGGGATCGTCTCATCTTAATAGGCTTTTTAAATTTATGATAATTTTTTTGTGAGAAAAAGGTTGACATCAATAAATCTCAAAAGGTTTTTGAAATTTACGATAATGATTTTGGGATAAAATGTGAATTTTTTACTGCTCAAAATGTGTTTGAAATTTACAATAACTGCTTTGTTAGAAAAAAATTTATATCTTTAAATCTCAAAAGGTTTTTGAAATTTACGATAATGATTTTAGGATATTGCGTGCGAGTAGGGGGGGATGTGTCACCTCTTTTTGATGTCTGTACAGGCGTCAAACAGGGATGTGTCATGTCCGCCTGGCTGTTCATAGTGTATCTGGACAGTTGCCTGCAGAAGTTGAAAGATTTTAATATGGGTGTGAATTTGGGTGACTTTACAGTAAACTGTCTGCTGTACGCTGATGATGCGGTGCTCATGGCCTCATCAGAAGCCGACCTTCAGGCATTAGTCACTAATATGAAAGAGGGGTGTGAAAGTAAGGGTCTCCGCTTGAATGCAAGTAAAACTAAGGTTCTAGTATTTGAAAGAGGTGACGTAAGAACTAAATGCGAGATTAGGGTAAACCAGGAACGTCTAGAGCAAGTGAATGAAATTGTGTATTTAGGAAGTATGTTTAGCGCGGATGGAAGATGTGATTCGGATGTGGAACGGCGAGTAGCTGCCGGAAACAAAGTTAACGGTGCTTTGTCCCAGTTAGTAAAGCGACAAGAAGCACGACTGGCGATTCATAACGCAGTGCTAGTGCCAACTTTGCTTTACGGTAGTGAAACCTGGGTATGTCAGCAGATGCATGAAAGTAAATTGAATGCTGTGGAGATGCGATCACTTCGAAAGTTGTGCGGCGTTACCTTGGCTGGCCGAATACGTAACGAAGTGATACGCAATTTGGCAGGTTTGAATGAAAGTGTCAGCGTTAAGCTGGAAAAGGGCGTGCTCCGTTGGTTTGGACACGTCCAACGAATGAGTGAGGAACGATTGACGAAGAATATATATTGTTCAAAAGTAGAGGGTAGAAGGAGTCAGGGTAGGCCGAGATTTACATATGAAGACCACGTGAGCAGATTGCTCAAAAACGGAAAGGTCAAAAGTACTCGGATACCCAGACGTGCGTGTATGAAGCGATTGATGCATCTCGAAGAAGCGAAAGAAGTATGCATGGATCGCGAAGCCTGGCGATCTGTCCTCTCTGACTACCCCGTCAGGGATACAGCGTGAAGATAGTTAGTTAGTTTTTTAGTTATTTTAGGATAAAAGGTGACACTTTTCCACTCAAAACGTTTTTGAAATTTATGATCATGATTTTGGGATAAAATGTGAACATCGGCTCATCTGTAATTTAATTTTTTATTCATCGAGATACAAAGTGGGGATTGTTGCTTACAGAATAAAAACGAAGGTTTAAGGAATGAATATCATAGTGCTCCTCGTACTGTTACAAAGAATTCTCGTGGTCCGTTTTTAAAAAAAAGAATGTTCACAAATGCACAGATTATTTATAATTTCACACACGCAGAAACACTCAATTTGGAAAACTGGTAAAATACACTTTTAGAAGGTAAAAGAAATGATATTGGAAGGCGAGTGTTCAAGACGAAAGTTCAGACCGGACTGACTGCCCTGCGGGGCATCCTTGCCTAGCATCGTAGGTGGGAAATGCTGAGATCAGCCGGATCCCATACATGAGGGCTACGTAACAGCCCCCCGGTTAAGAGGAAACTTACCCTTAAGGAAAGTTTTCGGAAAATTACTCTATTCGCAACCGCGGTTGGGTGACGATTGTATCTAGCTCAACAGGCGGATTTTCATTCTGCTCATTTAGAATTGTTGTCCTCCTTGGCATTGAACACTTGCCCTTTTTACAAAAATACACTAAAGCTAAGGATATACATACAATTATGGATAATACACTGAGGATAGGAAAACTAACATGTGTTTTAAAATCATTTGTAGAATCTATAGAATTCAAATCGTCTATGATTTGATCGGATATAATTTTAAGATCCTTAAGATTATCTAATTTTACATTATTAATTTTGAGAAGAGATAAATTTAATTTCTTGACATGATCAATGTTGCAACAACTATCATTAATAATATTAAAACTAGAAGAGACCATCGGTAATTTTACAGTAGGAACGGTTTCTTTTACAATTATGGTATTCTTACAATATGCTACGCAATTATAGGGGATGTTCAAGGTGCCTGTGCCAGATATGACAGTTTTTGAAAAGATGCTATCTGAACATTCAATGGTAAGCTTTGTAGGTTCAGATTGTACAAATATCCAGTTATTGTTGTTTAATTTATGCCAAATGTCAATGCTGCCATGAAGGAACCTGTATTGACAGTTTTCGGGAATGGAGGTCACTGCTTTAGTAATTATATCTATTTCACAATATTGGTTACCTGACACTGCATAAATTTCGGGCAATTTGCAAAGATACATATTGTAGGATATGTCTTTACAGCTATCCATATCTTTTATAAATGTAAACGAAGACTTATCTTTACTTAAAGCTAAGAACTGTTCAGTAGGCAAGATCAGGCTAAAAGAATTTGTTTTTTCTAAATCATAAGGAATAGGCAATGGAATACTCTTATATAAACTATATTCTAATACACTAACTAGAGGTATTCTGATTACAAATATTAATTTATCATCTAAATAGTAGCAAATTAACTCGGCAATGTTAATTAATGTATGAATATTATTTAAGTCTAATTTAACAGGAAACTCCTTATATTTAGGCAATATTTTAAGATTATTTACAATGTCGTTATACAATTGGCGAGGCGTCAAAACAGATGGGTGTAGAGTGTTACTCTTAACAAACAGAATAGAGTTTAGTACATCTTCAATCCTGAAAGATAGAGCATATAGATTGGATTGAAGAATATTTATAACGTTGTCAAATCTTAACTTAAAGCTATTAACTGCTACAATTTTAGACATATTATTAAGTGACAATGTCAATTCATCTACAACGTCGCTCAATTTTGCCTGATTGAGATATATTTCATGAAGAGATTTATTTATATTAGATATAGCTGATTGAGAGACTATAATACTCTCTTTTACTGCGTCTGTAACTTTCTTCTCGTTTGTAGAAAGTCTTTGTATTGCGTTATTATAATTTTCAGCGTCATCCTCATCTAAAGTGCCAAATATGTGTCTAAAAACTACACCGATGCCAGAGATCCAAGCAGATCTTTTTGAAAGATTGTTGGAAATTATATGAGAAAACGAATTAAAATCGCGTAAAATGTCAGAATACAAAGAATTTAAAGGCTCTAGTATGTTATGGCATTGTTTTTCATCTATTTCTTCACTTTCTCGACATTGATAGCGTATTATATTAAAAACATCACGAGTATTTTCAATGTGGCTTTTAAATGCAGATATATCCAAAGGAATGACAACGTGAAATTGGTCATTTACTGATTTCACAGTGCCGACGGGATCGAAGAGTATACCAGGACCCTGGGTGATGTATTCAATGTATTGATTTTCGCTGGTTGCCATGATATAAGCGGCCTCCAGTCTGTAATCGTAATTCATAATAACTATGTTAATTAATTATTAAAAGTACCTAAGATTATTATACTAAATTATGATTATTATATTATAGCTAATATTTCTAGCCGTTCAAATGTGCTGGCTTTACTTCATCGAAATGATGCTTAATGTGACGTCTATTTATCAGAAGGGATAACGTGTTATTTCCATGAATTTCTACAATTTTGTACGGACCCTTCCAAACCGGTGATAAAGCCTTTCGTAATCTCACGTGATTTTTCAAATAGACATAATCACCAACCTTGTACTGGACCGAGCGAGTGTGCCTATCATAATAAGCTTTGGACCTTTCTTTTGAAGCTCTGATATTTTCGAGGGCCTTTTCCCGGGAAATTTTAAGACGGTGTTGGAGCATTTTGACGTAATCAGGGTAGGTGACATCTGGAGAAAGATCGAAAACTGAATCAGGGATAAATGGTTTATGTCCAAAAACGAGCTCATATGGCGTAAAGCGAGTTGTTGTATGAACGCTGCTATTGTAAGTTAACATAGCGGTGTAGACAAATTTGTGCCAATTAGTTTGATTTTCGTTGACGTATGATTTTAAATATTCTTTCAAGGTCGAATGGCTTCGTTCAAGAGCCCCCTGCGTTTGAGGGTGATAAGGTGATGACCATAATTGTTTTATCTTTAAAAATTGGCAGGTTTGTTTAAATAGATCAGCAGTGAAATTTGTACCTTGATCCGTAAGTATTGTTTTAGGAATGCCGAAAAATGAAATAAAGTGTACTAAACATTCACAAGATTCTTCGGCAGTTGCATTGGAGATAGGGTAAGCTATAGAGAATTTGGTCAGATCATCTTGGAGAGTGAGTATAAATTTAAGCTTCTGTAGTCCAGCTTCGGGTAAGGGGCCCACGATGTCTAGACTAATTCTTTCAAAAGGACGGGTGGAAGTAGATGTTATTTGCATAGGAGATCTATTGATGCCACGATATGCTTTATTAGACTGACACAGAGCGCAATTTTTTACAAAATTATCGATGTCTGATCTCATATTCTTCCAATAATAACGTTCTTTTATACGATCAAACATTCTATTTGAACCGAGATGCCCTGCTATAGGTATGTTGTGATTCTCTTTAAGGATCTTGACAATTTCTGAAGGTACAGGGTATATAATAGTGTTGTGATATACATTAATCTTGATATTAGTGTTATTAAATAAATACATAAGCATACCATAAATTTTAACAAATGAGTGGCGTTCAAAAGCGTTCTTAAAATCTGAAATAGATATTTCGTTTATGTCGCCACAGAGGATTATGTCATCTCTTACTGATTTTAAGGTTTTGAAAATATCGGGGTATGTAGAGTTATCAAAGTAGTGTACCTTGGTGAATAGTAAGTAGTAGAATTTCCCTGTTGATTCCACCCTTTTAAAAGAATAAAGTTCTAACTCACTTTGTAATAAAGTGTTTAGATCCTCTGGCGTAGAGAATATGTCTGTTAAGTAAGGGTTGGATTCATCGAGATCTACTGACACGGGGATAATGATTATTTTAGAGTTGCTTTTGAGTAATGTTTCGTTGAATTCTGCGATCTGCGTTGTGTAGGTTTCGTTGTTATTCGCAAAGGATTTTAGGAAATCGGAGTATTCATTATTAGGACTTGTTTCAGGTATCTCGACAATGGTTGAGGGATTTGGAGAGTCTGCGGAAGTAGTGGGAGTTCCTAACTCTAGGTCTATGTTTGGACTAGGGTCAAATGCACCCAAATCGATTAATTCGTCAAGGACTTCCTGGGGAATGTCTAACTCTGGGCTGGAGTTAGGGTTGTTGTTTATGCCACTGGTAGAGGGTTGTTCTTCGGTAATTGGATTAACTGGGAATCGTGACAATGCATCAGCATTGCTATTTATTTTTCCTTTTTTATACTCTACTTCGTAATCAAATTCTTCTAATTTAAGTCTCCATCGTACTAGTTTCGAGCCTGGGTCTTTACAGTTAAATAACCATTTCAGGGGACGATGATCGGTAACAATTTTGAATCGACGGCCATAAAGATATGGCCTGAAAGTTTTAGTTCCAAAAACTATTGCTAAGCATTCCTTCTCCGTGACACTGTAACTACTTTCGGCTTTATTTAATGTCCGTGATGCGTAAGCTATGGGACGGTCTTTCCCTATAGAGCCTTGCGATAGAATAGCCGATATTGCGTAATTTGACGCATCACATGTTAAGACAAATGGTTTAGAAAAATCAGGGTATGCTAAGATAGGGGCAGTAGTTAGAGCATTTTTTAGACTCTCAAAAGCTAGTTGCTGTTCATTTTGCCAATGAAATGGAATATTCTTTTTCAAAAGATTGGTAAGAGGTTTAGCTATTTTAGATAGGTTTGGTATGAATCGGCGATAATATGAAACCAAGCCCAAGAAGGACTTTATATCTTTTGGGCTTTTTGGCAAAGGAAATTCGGAAACGGCTATGATCTTTTCTGGATTTGGTTTTACCCCTTTGTCTGTGATAATATGACCGAGATATGACACTTCTTTACGGAAAAACTCACACTTGTCGGGTTGGAGTTTTAAATTAAATTGACGCAGCCTTTCAAAGACGTCGGACAAGTGTTTTAGGTGAAGATTGAGATCGAATGAATGAATCACAATGTCGTCTAGATAGACGAAGCATTGAATTCCTTGTAGGCCCGACAGAACGGTATTCATAAGCCTCTGAAACGTCGATGGAGAGTTCTTAAGGCCCATCGGCATTCTAGTGAACTGGAAGTGCCCCTGTGGGACAGTGAAAGCAGTTTTAGGTGCATCCTTTTCTGCCATTTTGACTTGGTGAAATCCAGAGGCTAAGTCAAGAGTACTAAAATATTTACATTTACCAAGTTGATCTAAAATCTCTGTTATATTCGGTATAGGATAAGAGTCTCCTATTGTGATATCGTTCAACTTCCGGTAGTCTATTACTACACGCCACTTGCGCTGACCTGATGCGTCTATTTTCTTTGGAACTATCCAGATAGGAGAGGACCATGGAGAGGTAGAGGGTTTGATTATACCATCGTCAAGCATTTTATTGATCTGGAGTTCAACTTCCTGTTTGTGAATTTCTGGGAACCTGTAGGATTTAGTATTGATTGGAGTAGAGGAAGAAGTATTAATTTCATGTTGTAAAGCATCTGTGGAAGTTAATCGGTCGCTAGGAAGGTGAAAAATGTCGGAGTAAGTAGAACAGAGGTCACATAGAGCATCTGTTTCTTCAGGGTTTAGGTGAGAAACTCTCAAGGAATTTAGAACTTGTTCAGTTCGATTGTATATATCTCGATTTACTTCGGAGTGCGATGTATGGAAAATCGTGTTCTCTTCGGGTTTCTCCATTGGTTTGATTTCTATGTTCAGATTTGAATCAAATTGAACAGGAGATTCAGATATGTTGACAACGGTTAAATTTATTCTGGAATTTGGTTTCACTTTTACAATACAATTAGCTATTAGAAGGGTATTACTTATATGCTGGTCCAAAACTAGGCCTTCTTTTATTTCAGGATTAAGAACGGAGCATTCTACAATTGACTCTGTTCGGGGTGGAATAAAATATGTAGGTTCACTAAATTTTAATCTAAGTTCCGTGTTATTGATAAACAAAGTGTTTTTGGTATAATCAATTTTGCAATCACAATAAGAGAAGAGGTCGTTGCCGATTATTCCGTCATATGGAAAACTTATATCTGGAACCATATGGAAGTGGTGACTAAGCGAATTGAAATCAATTGGTATATGACCTAGAGTCTTCATTGGATTTTCGGTTGATCCCAATCCATGGAAGGATATGGAATGATTTGTAATCATAGGCATTTTCTCGATGACGTTTATTTTTAGGAAGCTGATAGAGGCACCACTGTCTACAAGAAATTTGAGGGGCTTATTGGAAACGGAAGTAAGGATTTCTACATGAGGTAAGTATTTTTTTATACAATTTTTTGTAATATTATGTGTTCTAGGAGATATATTTTCCTTTTCAGATGCCGTACAAGATGGACAAGATTTGGATAAGGATTGGAATGCGGCAATAGACGGAGGAGGAGTATTGGCGGAGTCAGAGTGTACCCGGTTATCCGGTTCGTTGGTGAATGAAGTGGAATTGGAATTGATGGTTACCCGGTTATCCGGTTTATTTATATAGGAAGTAGAATTGGAATTAGAAGCTACCCGGTTATCTGGATTTTTAGTGGATGAATTGGAAACAGTGGAATTGTAAGGGCCACTATGAATTTGGGGCTGGTTACCCGGTTTGTTAGTGGATGAATTGGAAACAGTGGAATTGTAAGGGCCACTATGAATTTGGGGCTGGTTACCCGGTTTGTTAGTGGATGATTTGGAAACAGTGGAATCGTAAGGGCCACTATAAATTTGGGGCTGGTTACCCGGTTTGTTAGCGGATGAATTGGAAACAATGAGTTGATTAGATAAGGCTTTAGTATCGGTTTGTCCGGTTGTCATGCCCGCACGATACTGAACGGGTCGGATTACTCGTTTAAATGATAGACGTTCATATTCTCAGGGTTCTGTGATTCTTCAATAACGTCGACAGCGTGAATAGGTTGATTATTTCTCGCAGAACTGTTCGACGGCTGTTGGTGTGGAGGGTTGCCAAATCGTTTATTGTTATAATCACGTTTTCGGCAGTTCTCAATAGTGTGACCTATCGCTTTGCAATATCGACACACTGGCGTTGAAGTAGTTGTAAATCCGTGGCTAGTGGATCTACTGGCAGTGTTTTGCGAATGCTGTATACCGCTTCGATTTGGTAGAAATTGTCTTTGAAGGGACCGACCTTGATTAAATGAATTGTTGTTATTAAAAGACGACGTGTTACGCTTAAAAGTGCTCTGTAAAATTTTCTCCTCAGACATGGCAAAATTGATGGCGTCGTTCAATGTCTCAGGGTCACGACATCTGACTACAGTAGACAAGCGGACATTTAAACCACTAATAAAAGTGTGCAAGGCAAGGTCTTGCATCGCAGCGACACGGCCAGCGAGTTCGCCTTTCTTTTTAGTAGGTATAGAAATATTGATCTCTGTTAAAAGTTTCGATAAACAAGATTCCAAACGCAGGGCGAACTGGTTGACCGTTTCGGTATTGGATTGACAACAATCTTGGAGATCTGAGAGCAGTGCAGCATAATGTTTCCTTTCCCCAAATTGTGATTTTAAGAAGTCTTCTAATTGTGCCCATGTGTCGAATTCTTTTATGGCACACGCACTTTCGGCACGACCTTCAAGTTGACTTAATATGTATTTTAGTAGAATGTTTTGTTGTGCCGTACTTGCGAGATTTATCGCATTTCGGCAATTATTTAGAAACGCGTTTATTTTTTCTCGGTTGCCATCAAATTTATTTATAAATTTTATCAATACATTTATATCGATATCTTTGGTTTCTTTGGGGAGAGGCATCGTTATGACCGTGTCTTTGGTTTCTGTAGCTTCCTTAGACATGCCACACTTGAGCTTAATACAGACTAAAACAAGGAGATAAGCTGCAGACGGTAAAGAATGCGATAAGGAAAGTATGTTGCACTGACCTCGGGACTAGACTAAACAATATGATACTTCGATGGTGTGTTCAGCGGTGTATAATGAGCGACAATACTCGTAATTGTAATAAACACTTATCACTTCTTTGTTAGTTGTAAATGCGATATTTCACTAGCACTGATCACTTTGAAATCAGTAAATTTATCAATTTTAAGGAACTTACAGGAGCATGGCGACTGCATAAATACCACAGGTCATGTTGCGGCTGGAGTTTACCTTCACCAAGGTAAGCAGGTTCGGCGATGTATCAGGTCGGCTTAGCAAGATACAGGTGCATATACGTAGATTTAGTACCACAATTTTGCACTACACTTCGCGACGCGGCGATTAGATATGGCGATTCGGGGTTACACAGGAACAGCGGCACAGGTTTTAACCCACAGTTTACACGATACGGCGATTGGATACGGTGTTTTCTTGGGATTTTGAGGCGTACCTGGATTTCCGTTTGAAATCCCACCGCTGCCACCAATGTTACAAAGAATTCTCGTGGTCCGTTTTTAAAAAAAAGAATGTTCACAAATGCACAGATTATTTATAATTTCACACACGCAGAAACACTCAATTTGGAAAACTGGTAAAATACACTTTTAGAAGGTAAAAGAAATGATATTGGAAGGCGAGTGTTCAAGACGAAAGTTCAGACCGGACTGACTGCCCTGCGGGGCATCCTTGCCTAGCATCGTAGGTGGGAAATGCTGAGATCAGCCGGATCCCATACATGAGGGCTACGTAACAGTACGTTACAGTGTGTAGTTCATACGCTTCGGTTAATAGGGCTGTAGAATTTTCATATTTCAAATAATGTTCTCAATTACGTTTTTCTTTTATTCATGTGTCCTTACCATTTCTGTGTGTCTGTCTAATGTGTGTAGTAGTTAGGGAGAACAACTACAACTTACTAAGTTGTCGTTAGTTTTTTTCACCTGATAGACCCTTGACACTTTTTTTACCTGTTTATTATGTAGCTCAAATGCGGTTGCTGTAACTTTGCACTGGTTAGTCGTACGCAAAAATGGATTAGCGCAATCGATCGGGCATGTCTTTTTTTTAGCCGCGGATGACCCCGCCTAAGCCGATTGATAGGACACGGCGGGAGGAGAGACTGAGGAGGGGGGTTGGTCGTTTGGAGGTGTTCCAGTCCCCGTGAATCCCTACTACTCTCGTTGTACCTACTGATATAAAAATGCAACGCAGTTACGGTTGATTAAAAACATTCATATTGTCACGCCCATAGGAATCAGGAAAAATGGCATGCGGGCACACTCATGTGTCATCAACATGCTCAACAATAAAGTAAGAGCCAAGTACGAATAAGACCTTCAGTAGTCCTGGGGGCCGAGTCTATTAATGAGAAGCCGTAGAATAGAACCAGAACTTCTGTTTTAGCTGTCAAAGTGTTAGTAGACTATCGAAAATGCAACTGACTAGCGGCCACTAGCGCGTCACGTGTTAGTAGATTTATATAAAGTAGAACGGCCGACCGATAAAAGTCCATTGGACTGCGAAATACAATGGAAACTGTCAAAATTGTACCTTAGGCTTTCTATTGAGCGACGATTTCGATTCTATTTCGACACCATTGAAATAGCAAACTCAGCCTCTGGAATCGTGTACCATTCATTGGGTTAATATTGTACTACGTACATGGAGCAGACAGCGGCGCGGGGTTATGGGGAGGAGGCGCCCGAGCCATACGACTTACGCGCTTAAGAGCGAGAAAGCAACAGTGAACTGTGGCTCATGCACCACAGTTGAACGGAGCACTGGCGATATAGGGCGGTGGCTTCTCTATGTACGTAGTACAATATTAACTCAATGGTACTATTGACTTTATCCATAGCTTGCGAAGGATAAAATACAGTTTTTACACTGAATACGCTGTACTTTAATTAAACATTTCTCGGTGGGGATCAAAAGAATACTCTTTGTCCAACGTACCGTTTGCGAATAATCTCAAGCACAGCATCGAGCATGTCACCTGCTGTACCAACCGCCCAAGGCGTTACACCTGGATTAACGACTGTCATGTCACTGGCAATCGGGACCAACGGTTCACAGTTACCACCAGTTAACAGTCTGCGACGATATACGAGTATGTCTATCTATTAAGAATAACAAACTATATCCTTTTTAATACTTTTTAAGGCTATTTACACAAATATGCTATTATTCCTTATCATTTTTACTACGTTAGTTGGCTTCAGTATTTCATGAAGATTATTTTGTCCCTTTACACCTTGGAAATTAAATGAATATCTTATATCTATGCTCAAATAAATTATTTTGTGTATAACCATAATTTGACCTGGCCGTGCGGGGGGCGTACTGGAGAGCAGACAAGTCTTCAATGAAGTTCGAATATGTTCATACATTATTGTGACATTAATAAACGACGGGATTAAATAGGTGCCACGGGGTTCCAGTATGTCACGGGCGAAGCCGGGCCGGGCCAGCTAGTAAGTGATAAAATAGTATAATAATACGAACTAGAAAAAATATTTTATTAATTTAACTTTAAGTTAACATCTGAAATTGTATTGTAATAAATATTTATCCTGCATTATTAGAGTCTTTTTTATAGTCGCACTTTGCTGCACATGTGTCCAGCCATCTCCAATGATAAGAAAAAATGCACTTCAAATCAATTGGGTTTTTGTCAATTCTAAAGAGTTCTTTTTCTAAGAAAGGTAAAGTTTATACTTTGAAATGGTACAAAAAAGGGATTGATAATAAATTAATACTTAAGAAAAAAATGTTAGAGAGTTTGAGAAGGGTGGTGGTAAGGTACCAAAATGTTTCAAAATATTGTTATATTGATTTCGGTGCTCAAGGGCTTGAGACTTTAGAAGTGAAGGAATGTACTCTGCCATCATTGCTACTAGTGAAAAAGTTAAGTGATAAGAAAGGGTCTAACAGGGAAAGAAAGTGCAGGTTGAAAGAAGTTTATTAAAGAAGTAAATTGTATACTTAATAGTGTTTTGATATGTTATTAGTGTGGTGTAGTTTTAGTACTTTAGTAATTTAATAAGTAAATTCAGTGTAAAGAGCTCTTAGTTGGTAATGTATAATTTTCCTAAACTACTATTAAATATAAGTATGTTTTCCATTATTGCATGATTGCGTGTAAAATATTTTTTATTTTATGAATTTAATAAAATTTCCGTGTTTTGAACCTACCTAAATAGAATAAAATATAATTATATAATAATATTGTAAGTGATGGTATACTAATCTATGTTATAAACTTTAATTTATTTCATGTTAGATTAATAATCGCAGTGTTCTCGTATAATTTTTACGTAATAATTTAATTATACAACGTCTTTACAGTCTACTTCTTAAAAATATTATCTATTAATATTAAATAAACACAAATCTACTCTCATATTTGGACAATGAAATATTACTTTTTGTAGATATTCTAGGCGCTAAGTTTACACACACGCACGCCCATATTATTTTTATGTTTTTAAGTCAAATAATAATAATATGGGCGTACGTGTGTGCGTTCAACGAAATATTCTGTGAATATTTAAAATGGCTGCCTGTTGCCGTGATTAATTTTAAGTAAAAAATTTCAAAAGTTTCACGTATGTGGTACGGAAGCACCTCTTAAATAAATAAAATATCCATCACGCCTTATCCCCGAAGGGGTGGCAGAGGTATATTATATGCCCACTTTTCACCGCGTGGATTCCTGTCCCACGTAATAGGTGGTGAGCCCATTGCCGTGTTGAAATAGACAGACGCAGGTTGTGGCTACCTGCTGTTGAAATTTTTAAGCCGCCCATAAGGCCTTCAACCAGGCTTAACGACTGCCATTTTACTGGCAACCGGGACCAACAGCTTAACGTGCCTTCCGAAGCACGGAAACGCTCGCAAATGTAAATGCCACAAGGTGGTCACCCATCCGAGTACCAGCCATAGTGAAAGTTGCGTAACTCAGTGATCGTTTACAGAACACCGAGACCACGGGGCCACGAGCGCTTCTAAATTATTTAATAATTATTTAATTATTTTTATATCATTATTAATTTTTAAAGTGAATATATAAATAATATTCTATAAATATTTGTGTAGTGTACAAATATTATAATGCCAGTAGACACCTACGGCTCCTTAAGTGGGACGAGTAACCATGGCAACGAGCGACGTGCAGTGATTCCTTGCCTCTCTCGACCCGCGCACGCACTGGGCTCGCCTTGGGTACCAGCGATAACACAAGTGTCACGTAATTTCATTAATCGGTCAATACTTATTATAAATTATTTGTTTAGAACTACAATTTTATGTGTTAGATATGTTTAAACTTAGTGTTTTTGTAAACAGTGTTGTAAAGAGGTTATATATAATAGTGTTTTTAGTGTTATTTTGCAAGAAGTGATTTTTTATTAGTATCTACAATGTCTCCGCCTATGAGTAAAAAATATAAACGTACTCTTAATAGACAAGCGAAAAAATGGTGTATGACGTTTACTGCTTTATGAAAAATAAATTCAGCGGACTGAATTACGTTTAGTTGATGGCAGAGGTAGCTGAAGCTACAAAGTTTCTAAATCTACTATATACAGGACAGTAAAGCAAGCTAACCAATCAGATTAACTAACTGTTTTTAGAACTCCCGGGAAAAAACGAAGCCGGGCATTTCTCATAACAGGTGTAGATAATTTTGACCAAGGGGTGATAAAACGAGCTATTCACAATTTTCACGTAACAAATAATGAGATTCCCACAGTTAAAAAACTTTTATCAAAATTACAAAATGACATACATTTTCGAGGATCGGAGACAAGTCTACGTCGCATAATTAAAAATATAGGTTTTAGTTGGAAAGCCACTGAAAACAACAGAAAAGTCCTTTTTGAAAAATCCAAGATAAGATTGTTACGTATAAATTATCTAGAAAAAATAAGAAAGTATAGACAAGAAATTAGACCTCTCACGCTACAACAAAATCCTGGTCTGATGGGTCAACAAAAGGTTTAAAAAACCCCATTTCAAAGGGTCACCGTGTGGTTATTGTGCATGCAAGTTCTGAGGCTGGATTTGTACCAAACTGTCTATTAGTTTTTTAAGTCCGGTACAAAAACTGGTGACTACCACGACGATATGAACTATGAAAATTATGAAAAGTGGTTAAAAACACAACTAATACCTAACCTCACACCAAGGTCCGTCGTGGTAGTTGACAATGCCTCCTACCATAATAAAGAATACGATTCTGCACCAAATACCAATAGCAGGAAGTCAGAAATGCAAGCTTGGCTGACAAGCAAAGGCATATCATTTAGGCCTGAAATGTATAAGCCTCAGTTGTATGAGTTAGTAAAATTAAATAAAGAGACACACAAAAAAAATAGTATTGATAGAATACTAGGCGAACATAACCACGAAGTTCTCCGCTTGCCACCGTACCATCCTGATCTCAATCCTATTGAGATGGCTTGGGCCGCAATTAAGGGTTCCGTTAGTAGTAAAAACGTAGAGTGGATGAGTAGATGGACGCGTTTGATAGCGTAACAGATTTGATAATAGAAAAGGTAGAGGCAATGGGGGCTAATGATTGACAGAACCTCTGCAATAAAGTAAAGTCGATTGAAAAAGAATATATCAAAAGCGACCATATAGTCGACCACATGACGGACGAATTAATAATACGGGTGGGACAAGACTCAGATAGCGACGACAGTGATTCTGATCAGGAAGATTTTGCCGAAGAGGATGAGTTGTTCCCAGGCCCAAGTTCTGGAGAGCCATCCGATCCAGCTCAAGCTGCTAGCCCAAGCAAACTGCAGTTTCCACTAATGGAAGGTGTATTGCCGTTGAGTGACAGTGCCACTGATTAACTTTTATTTCAAGTGTATGTGTAGCTATATATCAAATAAACATAACAACAATTTTTTATTGTTATAATCATTTCTATCCTATACACAGCGAATTTATATTGAATATCATTTTCTACACGCGCACGATAAGTTGAGACCTGCGAGAAATGTTGTTCCCCGATTATTATAATAATAAGTCTACAAATTAGAACATTTAATAATATAAGATTAATTATTATAATATAGAAAAATAAATAATAACTATACATTTTTTTACATCTGTACCAACTTATTACTGTCAGGTCACAGAGGTCAAGCCTCAACTTATAGTATTTATAGTACACTTTTCTCTTCGAATATACATGCGCAGTCGACGCCATTTTCTTTCATGACTCGTGGCGCGTACTGTACTACATCTTTTCCGCTGAAATATTTTTTTATTCTATGCCTAATTCCACATAGATCGAATACATCCAGATCAATTTTCTTATGTTTATTTTTCTTAGGTACTTATAGAAAATGCAGATGACGATCTTCGTATGTCCACCTAAAAAATTGACTATAAATTGCCAAATTTAATCCACCTCTTTACGCCTTAAGGCGATGTAAGGCGCCATCTACCAGCACTTACGAATGTTACACGGTACGAATGTGATTGCACCTATAACCATTCGATTTGTGATGTGATGACACCTGCCTAATCATTAGACGATTTGACGCGTTACCAGAAAGTGCTTTTTCCAGCTAGACTTAAAAAAAACATTTTAAATGTATGATACAGTTTGCTAACTGTATCATACATTTAATAATAAAATTTGAAAAGCAATTAGTATGCTTACTAATTGCTTTTCAAATTTTTTTCTAATAAATTAACCAATTTACATTACACCTTCTGTCAAGTTGACAACAAGGTCCTATAAATTAAGTTCATTCCTTCAGACTTTCTTCTGATTAAGCTTCGGAATTTTGTAAAAAAAATACTGTACTAGTTTTAATAGTTTTCAGCACAAATATCACGTTGTATGCCAGGTTATAACCTGGCACTGGTTCTTATAACACAAATTGTTCTTCCGTAACAATTTGGAGTTGTCGGTAAGATTAATCAGGAAAAAGACGAATACAGACATGTAATCACCTAAAGTGCGGTAGAGTGAATTTTATAAATTTCTAAGTTACCTACTGAAATGGAATAAAAATGATTGCAATGAAAATGAATAAAATGAAATAAAAAAAAGAAAAGAAAAGTAAGCAAAGGACGGAAAAGGAAAAGAAATTATTTTTATTTATGTAGGTCACAAAGAAATACTTATTAACGTTAACATGCATAACATTATTGCTTCTACGTTTACTACTACTGCCAGATTTGCAGGGCAATAGATAAAACCTGAGTAAGAATCTGGCAATAAAACTCACGGCTAATCTTTTCTAATCACAATATTTGTATCAAATTCGTTTGCATATTGTATGTTCTTACTATTTCTATTTATTTGTATTATTTCTCATTCTCCTAAGTATCAAAGGCGGACTTGGACATAAATCTAACATCCCATCAAAAAAAATGTCCAAAGACATCGCGTCTGTTTTTGAACTTATCCATTTGATACTAATCACTAAATTTACGGATTTATCAGGTATATATTCTGCTTTTAAATTAGTCAACTCCGAGAAAACACTAATGTTATTATGTTAGTATATTAATACTACTTATTCACATTCTCCCGCCGCCGGTCATTCCTTATAGAAATTAACAGTACCATTTGCACTATCGTTTCTTAATACTGTTACCTAGTTTAACATTTCTAGTGTAGTATTATTTCATAAACAATAATTAAATAACATTATCAAGGTACCAAGTCCATCGGGGACGAATTCAATTTTGTTATAAATGATATGATAATGTTATTTACAATGTACGTTGATTATTTTGTTTTTTCTCTTTGGTGGGATTAATGCCTTTTTGTGTGTGTGTAGATTTTTGTGTTCTTCTGTAATATCCCGACACAACTGTAACAAATTATTTGTGAATAAATAATGTAATCAAAATTCCTAGTTCTGAATCTGAACATGCGTCGCCATTCTAACGAAGACGATATAAAAATGGTTCAACTCATACTTACTCCAATTTTACATATAATTATAAAAAATCATCAGCATCAAACCTTTTGTTCCAGCACAGTGACTAAATCAAATAGCATTAACTCAGTAATTAAAAACAAATATTAGATAATGTGGTTAATAAAACCATGAAAAATTACCTACTTATGGGCTGGGAATAACAACCAGTGGTTTTTATTCCCAGCTTATAAAAAAGCACCGGGGTCCGCTCCCGGTGCTTTTTTCGGGTAAATTTTTTTATTTAAATTTTACGGCGTTAAAGCCGATAGGTGTCTGTGCCCATGCCATTAGAGCCGACCCTTTACTCTTCCTGGAGCTGTTTAATCAGTGCCTCCACTAGACTTTCCTAAAATATGGTAGTAAGCCGTGGTACTGTAAAAGCCAGGTCAGGACTCGTACGCAGTTCCCATATCGTACGGACCGATTGGTCATACTCGTGAGTATTCTAACGGAGCACCATCATTTAAATTAACGCGGCTTACGGGTTTAATAATACTGTACCTATCACGGATGCTGACTAACGCGTACTATGTGTGATATTTTATTAATGTTTTCCAAATGCTATTTTACTTCTGACGTTAGGTACCACATGTGAGACGACATAATCTTTCTTGAAAAACCCTCCGTTTTCAAATGACATGCAATCTTTCCTATTCAAATACAAAATATCGTGGCAGACAAAATTATCCGTTGTTCGAAAGAAAGGGTTTTTCAAAACAAAGAGTTGCAAACCTTTTTATAGAACAAAAGATAAAAGGGCCCGCTATCAGCTTCGTCGGCGCTACGCCGGCGCCATAGCGACTTCACAGAATCGCTTCATGTTTATACTCGGTACTAATAAGTTTTAGGTTTAGAATTTATTTTACGTAAAATTTAAAGGCGTTACCACGAGTTCTCATATGTGTTCTTCAAAGGATTTAAATTTTGATACATTTAGGAAAAATATATCAAATTTGATATGCATTTACATTTTTGTTTTTTTTTGTCGATTCTGTTACCTGAAATGTGCTCAAAATATTGTGGTTCAAAAGCACTATAAATTCTTTGTGTTGGAGAGTTTCCGGTAGTCACGGACACATAAACAAAACTTATATTATTATATTTTAGAAATGAACAAAACTATACGTTTTATTTTATTTTATAAATATTAAATAAAACACATAAAATCTAATTTAAGATAAGTAGTAATAACATAATTTCTTTATCTTAGAGTAAGTCAGTCTTTACACTTATGATAATGTATCCAGTCTTTTTCCAAAGCTTCCAAATGATGCATTCTGTTCCCGGATCTCATGATAAATCTTGAAAGTTCTGTTTAGTTTTAATTTTTTTCATTGCACCTTTCTTTTTATTCTATATTGCTATAGCTTTGTTAATTGCAATTTTTCCCACCAATTACTTTAACTTTGTTACTTATAATCACTTTCCTCACCACAGCATTTTTGAAGTAAAACTTCTTTATCGATGTTCGACGTTGAGAGATATTTTATAGCTGTAAAAAAAATCGTCACGATTTTCGGTTACGCGCCATGTTGTTTTGAAGTGCAACTTCTGTATCATAAGTGAAACTTCTTTATCGACGTAGGAGAGAAATTTTATAGTAGTAAAGTATTATTATTAAATTACAATCATTAGCTTAATGACTCAGAATAATACTTAAGCTTAAAGTAAACATAGATAAGTCAATGAGTAACAATAGGATATAGTAAACATAATAGGCTAAGGACATTTATGATAAATACATTTATTTATTTATTTATCATTAGTACTTAGTTGATAGAAATTTGTATAGTGACCAGTGATAATTTTTGTTCGGGTTGTCAGTAAATTAATTAATTTATTTATTTACTGACAACCAGAACAAAAATTATCACTGGTCACTATACAAATTTCTATCAACTAAATACAACTAATAGGTATAAATAGTTTATCTTTATTTTCGTATAGTATACTATTTATACCTATTCATTGTATTCACAATACTAAGAATACCAACGCGACATGACATTTGCAACCTAAGCCTTACACAAATACAACTAGTATTTATTTTTATGTGTCTAAAGGTCCTTAAGGTCACATTTGCTGTAGAACAAAACAAAAAATGAAATCGAACTGTCATGAACTGTGCTGTGTGGACTTTTGGCAACGACGCACATTTGTTGTAGGTATATTATTATCCAAAATTACTGTACAATTCGAGATTTATGTTTAATAATGATGGAATAAAATACTTATAGAGCTCGGAAATGTCAAATGTTCGGAAGTCTCTAATAATAAGAATATATATAATAAGCTAATGACACTTATAGATAGATAAACAGACTAATAATAAGAATAAACATGATAGGCTAATGAGAATTACAGAAAAACTAATAATAAGACTAAGTACAAATAACAGGCAGGGGCTAGAAAAGTCAGCAATATTTCCTGCGCATGCGACCAACGGCCTCTCTTAGCTTATCTTCGCCCAAGACTACCGGAGTTCTTGACCGAGGGACTGAGGGAGGTGAGTGCTTTTCTAAGAACAGCGAGGATTGCTCGCTGTTCTTAAAAAAGCAAGCTCTAGACGGTGGCGTGGTGTGGCGTGAGAGCTTCACTCACGCCCTTCACTTCTGTAAAATCAGTCTATATATATATATATATCAGTCTAAAGTCTGCTCAGAAAACCCGACTGCGGTGATCCCTCAGGATGCTGGCAATCCAGCTACTTAATGTACACCCCCAGAGTATATAGCCGTTAACATGCGCGCTTATTTTGCAAGAGACAATCTCCGGTGTCGTGCGATTTTAGCTCGAATAGTGATTAAGACGAAAAAAAAACAATTGCAATAAAATAACAGGAGAAGCAGGTTTTTTTTATACATAGCACTTTTTACTTTCAAGAGCGTCCTATGAGTTCCTAGGGTGGACTATGACGGGCCTGCCTTACCCTACGTAATTTACTAAACGTAATATTATGCTAATAATGTATCTTTATTGCATGGCTATCTTGAAAACAACATTTATATTCAGTGAGCATTTTCGTGGACATACCTATTAATAAGCATTAGTCAAAGGGCATTCAGTATTCATGTTATTCTAATTTACAAATCCAGTTGTTAGTCGATGGTATCATTGTATCGCCGTCAGACGTTTAGTGAAACTGGACGCGTCTCGTACTGTGGCTGCTGCGGGTGGCAATCGCGAGTGTTTTCACTTTTAAAAACAGACTTTGGATTATTTATTTATTTTTAAAATTATGAAATAACGTGATAATCTATAGTGACGATAAACAGGATAAAAACGTAAACTTTTCTAATTTGTGAGGTAAGGAAACTGTTTATCATAAATACCTAAAGTTTTTATAGGTCGTCTGGGACGAGAGTGCATTGGCTTTGTGATGATATCATTTGCTATTTTTATGATATCTTTTATAGTTGTCAAACTCTGAAACCCGACATTGGTTTTAAATAATTTATCCCTGTCTAAATACTATCCATGAACTTCGAGTTTATGCTTACATCGAAAAGCTTGCTTTTTTATTAATTTAGTTTGATTAAGTTATAAGAGTAGGGATAGCGTGACAATAAAGAAACTTATTTTCATGTTGACTGTCAGAGCGTCCGAGCTGAACGAGGAAAGGGAGAAAACGTAAATTCTATGAGTCGATTTTTAACCCTCGACGAAACAAGAGGGGTGTTAATTTTGCCGTGTCATGGGCTCTGTCTGTCTGTCTGGGGCATCATAGCTCCCGAACGTATGACCCGATTTCAATTTAGTTTATTTTTGTATTAAAGGTGACTTACTGCGAGTGTTCTTAGGTATGCTTAGAGCCGTTTAAAAGTTGTGGGGGTGAAAGTGGGGAAGGGTAACCGAATGTTTGCAAAATATATTCGAGTAGGGTCTCAAATGAAAAAACGTGCTCATTACAAAAAAAATGTTCATTTTTACTTTTTAAAGAAAACTTAGGTTTTTGAGTCGGGCATTATTTTTTAAATTTTTTTTATATATATTATTCATATCGAAAGGGACATAGTCATTTGCAGAGGTACCTATCTAGGCTACCAGCTACCAGACCGTAAGAACTTACTAACACGAAGTCTGTATCACGCAGTAAGAGGTCCGCTGACTTCCGCTCGCTAAATATGATTTGTGCGTACCTTGCCTAATCTTCAAGTCCGAGACTACCAGGACTTTAATTAGTCGTGCTAATTACAGTGGCGTAGCTAGGTAACCAATGGCCCTGGCGCAAATCATAAAAGGGCCCCACTGCTATCTAAACTGGTTAGATTTTATCAAATAAAAATATGAAATTTACAAATACTTTAAAAATGCTAAGCTACTTTATCATCAACTCTTTTTCGTGCACTCATCATCATCCGAGCGTCAGTTCCAATTAGCGCCCTGGGTCCGCTTTTCTACATTTTCTCCTCCACTTTTCACGCCCTGCAGCATCCCCTGTAGTGAGACCATTGGCACGCATGTCATTCCTTACGACGTCAAGCCAGCACTTTTTCGGTCTTCCCCTCTTACCGGGACCCAGCGCGGCCGACATAGCCAGACATATATTTCCCACGTAGCACAGCGGTTGCCACAAAACGTGACCTTACCAGCGAACGCGACACTCTTGCAGCTTATCATCAATGTCACGGACGTAAAGACTGCCGCCTATGCGAGAGTTCCTCACACGGTCCATCCGCGTGACTCCATACATCCATCGCAGCACCTTCATTTCCGTGACACACAGCTCCTGCTTGTGTCACTCTAGTACTGGCCACACCTCACTGCCAAAAGGACAGGTCTAATGATTGTTTTATAAACCTGTCCCCGTTCAACCTGACCGCTCCGGCATTTTTGGGTCACAAATGACACCAGTCATCTCGAGCCAATTGGACCACGCGGCAGCTATGCGTGTCTTGACGTCGCAACTGATGTCACTGGACGCATGAAATACAAATTCCGTGTATTTAGTACGTGGTCCGTGTGCTCGACCATATCATCGCCTATGCGGACGGATGTGGGATCTGTAGAGTTTAATGCCAGGTACTCGGTTTTTGTCACATTAAGTTTCTGACCGCCGTACTCAAGCGTGTTCTTCCACGCCTTCACACGTCGTACCAACCTGCTCCTGTCCGCGTCTGCCAGTGCGATATCATCAGCATACATAACAACGGAGGCTGCTCATGTTGGTCCCTAATGCTGTCTGACATTATGTCTAATATCACGCTAAACAAGAATGGACTAAGGATCCCTGGTGTACCCCGATGGTTATGGGAAGGGTTTCGTTTCGCCTACAGCGGCCTGTTCCACGGAATTGGAATGGCGGTACATGTCCCGGAAAATGTCAATATAAGCCTCTGGAACCTCTTTGGATCGCAGTGCCCACCAGATCATCGCTCGAAGAACACAGTCGAAGGCCTTCTGCATGTCCAGGAATAGACAGTGCAGAGGCGTATTCTTCATCCTGTATTTCTTCACGACAACCCTGAGGGCAAAAACGGGGTCTGTGATCCCATGACCAGGGGCGAAACCCATATTGACACTCCGAGAGAGTACACTCCTGCCGGATTCGGGTCGAGTCAATAATCCTCTCAAAGATCTTCATGGTGTGGGACATAACCTTTATACCGCGGTAGTTCCCGCACTCCTACACTGACCCCTTACCTTTGAAGACTGGAGTACTAATACTCAGCCTCCATTGGTTTGGGATTTACCCGCTGAGGAGTACGCAGTTAAACAGGTTTACTATGATGCCCACACCGCGAGGAACCAGCGCCTTCCAAGCTTCGATGTGGACTCCATCGGGTCCGACAGCTTTCCGATTCTTCATTCGGCGAAGTGCAGTCTGGATTTCTCCAGGCGTTATCAGTGGAACTAGTCTCTGATTTTGGGACGAGTTCCGGAGGCGAGCAGCCTTGCCTCTTGGTTTCCTTGTCACATTTGCGACCACCCTAATACTTGCCGAGCACTGCCTTCACCGCTACAAGGATAGCTGCCTGAATCCTAAGCCAGTACTTTTGATTTGGCTCGCCTTCAGTGTCAGTGCACTTTTCACAGACAGCTGAGGGGAACCCCTGAGATCTGGTTACATTAAGCACTATAGAGCAGCCACCATCTGCTGCGACGCTGGCACCTCTCGACACATTTGACTTTGGGCTTCACGCAGAGATCCATGACAAGGAGACGGTGTTGTGCAGTTATAGTGATACCATGTCTCTTAGTGTGTA
Source organism: Thumatha senex (assembly GCA_948477245.1). Taxonomy (NCBI): domain Eukaryota; kingdom Metazoa; phylum Arthropoda; class Insecta; order Lepidoptera; family Erebidae; genus Thumatha; species Thumatha senex. The sequence goes on from OX419735.1 coordinate 16,894,763, forward strand.
GGAAATCGATTTGAGCTGCGCTCCCCACTCCGGTAGGTAATGAGATGTTCGAATTTCTTTTGGAAAAACGTGTTCTCGATGGCAAGATCGGCAGCCGCACACGTTCTGAGGATAGAGTCCCCTTCAGTGATTCGGGTGCCGTATATAAAACCATCACGAACACGCTCAAACTCCTCACACCTCTTACCCAAATGATCGTTCAGATTGCCACCCAAAACGATTCCCTATGACAACGGAATGCTCCGAAGCACTCCCTCAAGTTGACCCCAAAACATCATCTTATCGACATCGCTACAACCGACCTGTGGCGCGTAGGCACTTATCTGGTGGGTTATAATCCCACCGATATGCACCCTCATGATCATAAGCCGGTAGCTACAGTGTTTTACCTCCAAGATTCATAATAATAATAATAATAACAACAAAACACAAAACACATAACACCTGGCAACACTACATAGCAAATGTCGTTTATATAATCTTAAAATATTTAAAATAATATTACCATAGCCGGAAAGCTTATAAACCGTATTTCTAGTAAAGGAAAAATGAATATAAAATATGAAAATCAAGAAATAACAAATAAAACCTTATATACGGAAATATACAAGATACTATAATTATGGATATGCGTGACATTAGATGTCATGTGACATATCAGAATTAATTTCACAAACATGAAACATAAACGATATCTTTGCTAAATGCTTACAAGATCCAGGGCTAAAAGGAATGCACAAGATCCATCTCCGGATTCGCCGCATTGCTCCGCCTCGCAGTCCACGGTGAGCATATCCGCTACATCGACTGCAGTTGAGGCGTTGAGCTCGAGCTCAAGCGGCGAATATTTCTCCCCGCCGTCGTCACCACCACCAGCGCGGCGGCGTGGGAGAGGCCGGCCACCGACACGCTTGGAGTCCCGAGGCCCACCGGCTTCGAATAGGGCTCCCGCTACCGGTGGTAATGTGCGCCGCATGCGATGGACTGATTCTATGAATGAGAACGTCATGCGGGCATATTTTGTGGCTACAGAGGGGGGAATTAACCTTACTGCATACCGTGATCGGCTGTTAACTGTGTTTCAGGGTCTTGAACCAGCTGTTAACGTCTCGGCACAACGATTATCGGATCAGGTGCGGGCTATTCAACGTTGTAACATGTTGGATAGTGCTGTACTTGAGCGGCTACGTTCTGAGGTACGAAATAGCCTTGACTGTCCAACTTCATCACAGGTTACAAATTCATCGGTAACAAACACAACACACAATGATGAAGTTGTTACAGTTGAGGCTATATCCGTAAGTATCCAGTGTAATAATAACTTAAGGAGTGCATTGGAGGATGCGATTCTGGAATATCGATCTATGAGTCCAGGCTGTAGACCTAGCCTACCGCGTTTGCCTATGCATAAACGGAATATGGCCTTGGTGTGTGCTCTAGATTCGCTATTACCTGATTATTTGGATAATAGTGAAGACCTTGGTGATACGCACTCGATCCTATACTGTGCGGCCGTTGCAGCATGTAGAGTAGCTGAAGTAAAGTTTTTTGAAAAGAAACTTGCTTCTTCTCCTAAACTTGCTGTACCAGCTTGGCAGTGTAGAATTGAGCGTCGTATCGCTCGGGCTAGGGCACTCATTGGGAAGCTAATCTGCTTTAGATCGGGAAACACTCGTCCGAGGGCCATGCGCTTTGTGAAGCAGGCGTTTTCAGGCACTAACATCACGCCTCAAGAATATGTGGGAACGTCATGTATCACGGAGCGCATTGACTTTCTGAAGCAGAAAGTTTGTGCATGGGCAAACCGGATTCGTCGTTATAAGAAACGCGTAGAGCGATATACCCAGAACCGCATGTTCCAAAAGGATGAGAGGTGGGTTTATCGACGGTGGGAAAAACCCAATTCCGGTGTGGATAACGGACCGCGACCAAATGCTGATATTACAAATGCATTTTGGCGTGGTATTTGGTCGAGGCCCGTTAGTCATATTGAAGGTGAATGGATGAGAGATGTTGAACGGGAATGTGAATCTATACAGGCAATGGAGTCAATTAATATATCAGAACAGGATGTAGCAAATGCAGTCCGTTCTTTGCCCAACTGGAAATCAGCGGGACCGGACGGACTGCATAATTTCTGGCTTAAGTGGCTCCGTAGTTCACATTCTCGTTTAGCAGGTCAATTCCAGTCATGTGTAGAGTCGGGCTCTCTGCCCGATTTTATAACAACTGGAATAACCCACCTTCTCTATAAATCTGGCGATGCCTTGGATCCCAAAAATTATAGACCTATCACATGTTTACCAACAGTCTATAAACTTCTAACATCCATTTTGAGAATCAAAATTACTTCACATTTAGATAAAAATTCAGTCTTGTCTTTGTCTCAAAATGGATGTGGAAGTGGGACCCGAGGCACCAAAGAGCTCCTTATTATTGACATGATCATTAACCAACAGGTACGCCGTAATCGTCGCAGTCTGACGACATGTTGGATTGATTATAAAAAAGCTTTTGACTCTGTGCCTCATACGTGGCTTCTGAGGGTGCTGGAGCTGTACAAAGTGGATGCAACTCTTTGTACTTTCCTGCAGTCATGTATGAGGCAATGGAGAACAGACCTTTGCTATCCAGGATGTCGTCAGACTGTAACAAATGGCTTGCCTATTGAGCGGGGTATATTCCAGGGCGACAGTCTCAGTCCTTTATGGTTTTGTCTAGCACTGAACCCTCTTAGTACTATACTAGAGAGTTCAGGGCTAGGCTTTCAGTTGCGAAGAGAAGGTCGAGTTATATCCCACTTGCTTTACATGGACGACCTTAAGCTATTTGCCACCACCAAATTGGAACTGATAGAACTATTGAAGTTAACAAAATCCTTTAGTAGTTCTATTAGAATGGAATTTGGCGTTGACAAATGTGCAGTCATGCATGTAAAGAAGGGTGGGATTGTGGAGTCTGAAGGTGTTGAGCTTTCAGATTCCATAATACTCAGATCTCTCTCCGCCACTGAGACCTATAAGTATCTGGGTATATCGCAGGCATTAGGAATTAACGAATCTGGTGTGAAACAAACATTGAAGGAGCGATTCTTTGGCCGTCTGAAAAAAGTACTGAAAAGTCTTTTATCAGGCGGTAATAAGGTGCGTGCCTTCAATGGGTGGGTCATACCGGTCCTAATGTATTCCTTCGGTATACTTAGATGGACTCAGACTGAATTAGATGCCCTGGATAGGAAAGTGCGGTCCTTGTTGACCACATTTCGAATGCATCATCCTCGTTCATCAGTAATGAGGTTGTATATCCCTCGGAAGTGTGGAGGTCGAGGCTTTTTAAATGTCAAGACCCTCCATAACCGTGAGATATGCAACCTCAGAGAATATTTTCTCAATGCTGACACGAGGTTGCATCGCGATGTGGTTGCAGTGGATAATGGACATACCCCGCTCACGTTGGCTAAAGAGAATTGGCATAAACCTATAGTACTTGGTGTTACTGATCGCAAGGAGGTATGGAAGAGTAAGGAGCTGCATGGTCGTTTTTATCAGGCCTTACACAGGCCTGATATAGACTTCAATGCATCAGTATCTTGGCTACGATTTGGTGATCTCTTTGGAGAGACTGAAGGGTTTGTTTTTGCAATTACTGACGAAGTTGTAATGACAAAGAACTACAGGAAGTATATCCTGAAGGATGGTACGGTGGACATCTGTCGGGCATGTCATCGTCCTGGAGAATCCCTTAGGCATATTATTTCTGGTTGTTCGAGTCTTGCAAACGGTGAGTATTTGCATCGACACAACCAAGTAGCCAAGATCATTCACCAGCAACTTGCTCTTAAGTACAATCTTGTTGATTTAGAGGTACCATACTATAGATATGTGCCCGACCCAGTTCTCGAAAATGGTCATGTCACATTATACTGGGATCGATCTATTATCACGGACAGGACTATTGTCGCCAATAAGCCTGACATAGTGGTAATAGATCGATTAGAACGCCGTGCAATTATTGTTGACATCACCATACCTCACGACGAAAACCTCATGAAAGCCGAGGTAGACAAACAAAAGAAATATTTAGACTTGGCTCATGAGGTTGTCGACGTGTGGGGTGTGGATTCAGCGATCATTGTACCGATAGTCATATCTGTCCATGGACTTATAGCCAAGAGCCTTGACCAACACCTACAAAGGCTCGCGTTAAACAGCTGGATCAAGGGCCTGATACAGAAAGCAGTTCTTCTCGACACGGCACGTATTGTGAGGAAATTCCTTTCTCTGGAGCCCTAACCACCGGTAGCTTGGTCCCTGTACCCGATACCGGTGGGTCACTATTTTTTATATTTTTAAATGTATTTTTTATTTTATAGATATATTTAAAAATGTAATTGATATGTTGTATAAATAAATAAAGAGAATAATAATAATAAATCTTTATTAATTTAGGTCACAAAGTAACACTTATGAACGTCAAGAATATTGCTTCTACATTTACATTTACTGCCAGACTCGCAAAGCAATAGGTAGAGCCTGAGGAACCTGGCAATAAAACTCATGGCCACTCTTTTCTAAACGCCTGTAATTATATTAGTTTGATTAAATGATATTTGACCAATTTTATAGTAATGAATTTATACAAACAAAAAAAAAACAAAATCAATGTTGTGTTTAAAATCATATCAAAATTAGAGCGGTTCTAAGGGCAGTGTACCCTTGAAGAAGAAGAATCTGGCAAGAAAGTCAATGGATGGCATTTAAAAATGTAGGAATGGCTTACAACATTAAAATTACACTTACATTGTTCCTTTGGATTTATGTGAGAACAGTCGACCAAAATTTAAGTTTAGCTTAAATATAAATAAGATTATTTGTAATAAATGCTATAACAGCTATGAGCTGACCAGTCCCATCAGACGGCACCCGTTCACGGGTATGACGCATTATATCAGCCATCGCCCTACTCAACCGTATTATAGGGAATAAGGCGACCCGATACATACGCCACCACTGCCAGGACACTGAGGCGAGCATGACATACTCAAAAACTGCACAGCAACTATCATGTCAATTTCAAAATAATAAATAAGTCTACATGGTGCTCACACAACAACTTATTACCGGGACTAAACGCAGCCATACCTTTAGTTGCCTGGCGTTTCAAATTATTTATACTGTAGAATATAAAAAAAAAATACAAAAAAAACTAAAACTAAACTATCTTCACGCTGTATCCCTGACGGGGTAGTCAGAGAGGACAGATCGCCAGGCTTCGCGATCCATGCATACTTCTTTCGCTTCTTCGGGATTCATCAATCGCTTCGTACACGCACGTCTGGGTATCCGAGTACTTTTGACCTTTCCGTTTTTGAGCAATCTGCTCAGGTGGTCTTCATTTATGTAAGTCTCGGCCTACCCTGACTCCTTCTACCCTCTACTTTTGAACAATATATATTCTTCGTCAATCGTTCCTCACTCATTCGTTGGACGTTTCCAAACCAACGGAGCACGCCCTTTTCCAGCTTAACGCTGACACTTTCATTCAAACCTGCCATATTGCGTATCACTTCGATACGTATTCGGTCGCCCAAGGTAACGCCGCACAATTTTCGAAGTGATCGCATCTCCACAGCATTCAATTTACTTTCATGCATCTGCTGACATACCCAGGTTTCACTACCGTAAAGCAAAGTTGGCACTAGCACTGCGTTATGAATCGCCATTCGTGCTTCTTTTACGATGCTTTGTCGCTTTACTAACTGGGACAAAGCACCGTTAACCTCGTTTCCGGCAGCTACTCGCCGTTCTACATCCGAATCACATCTTCCATCCGCGCTGAACATACTTCCTAAATACACAATTTCATTCACTTGCTCTAGACGTTCCTGGTTTAATTTTAAATTCTAAAAAAATACAACAATTATATGCAGATTCAAGACAAGTAGAATATAACACAAGATTCATTCGAATCCTAAATAGCTCGAGCGAAGAGCAAGCAACTCATTTTCATTTATTTTTATCATTCAAATAATCATTAATTGTGTAATAGGCCCTTTTCAAGAGGTGCGTCTTAATTTCCGCCTTAAATTTATGTAACGGCAGGTTCATAATCACAGAACAGATGTTTAAAGGAATTTTATTATATAGGCGTACGCCAAAACCTGCAACAGAGTCGTGAATATGCTGTAAACGATGATGCGTTCCAATTAATTTATGCTTATTTCTAGTATTTATCAAATGTATGTCACTGTGTCTATTGTATAAATGTACGTTCTGTTTTACTAACATAATATTTGCAAATATATACTGTGATGCAACCGTTAAAATGCCAATTTTTTTTAATTTTTCTCTAAGAGACACTCTAGCATTCAATTTATATATTTGTACAGCAGGGCACCGTGAGGAGCACTATTTACCCCGCTGTAGTGTTCGGTGGGACTGGGGTTGGTGAAGTACTAAATGAAAACCGCAATGCCAGATCGTGCTTGACCGTTTATTCTTGCCACACAATCTGCCACAGTAAATTCTTGCTAGAACTATTCTTCTGGTCCAGGATTTATTCAGGATTCTTGAGGATTTCTTCTGTAGTGGACTGTTCTGTTCCTGAGGACTGTTCCTGGTTACTGTTGCCGGTTGACTGTGTCGATACCCAAAATGGGTCGTGTATTTATTCAATTTTCGCATTATTTATTATTGGACAAAAATACAAGTCCAATCAGAATGTCTACATTTTAACCAATAGTAATTACACAATATTTACAAATTTTTACTAAGCTACTTCGAAACTTTACCGTAACGAGAGCCGCGGCACATTTTTGTCGATTTCTACCTTAAAATCTAATTAAAAGTATATAAACTGTGTATTTTCTTATTTACTACGTTATTACACATTTATAAAAAATATAAAATCAACAAAAAGACTGTATAATAAATCATGTAAACAAAACAAATCGAAACCACAAGTACTGTACGTACTAGTCTATAGATACGTAGGTATTATTGTACTATGCGATCTTCAAGTCGTCCCGTACAATATTGCACGTATAGCTCTCTTCTGGAGTACAAAAATTACTTGTAGATCAGCTGCTTTGCCCCACAGCAAAATGCCGTAAGACATGACACTATGAAAATAACTAAAGTAAACCAGCCTGGCAGTTGCCACATCTGTAAGCTGCCTGACTTTACTAACGGCAAAGGCTGCTGAGCTAATTTTTCCTGCAAGACACGTTATTTGGGCATTCCACTGCAGTTTGCTATCTAAAGTGATCCCCAAAAATACAGTTGATTCTACAAGATTAAGGGTATCACCGTTCAATGTTATATTTGTACCGCAATTCCTGACATTAGGCATGCTGAATCTGATACATTTTGTCTTCTTAGCGTTTAGTAGCAAATTATTGGTCGTAAACCAATCTACAACTTGAGCAAGTGAACTATTTACGCCGTTAAAATTACTAAGCGTGCGATCAACTTTAAAAATAAGTGATGCATCATTAGCAAATAGAACAATGTCGCACAAGTTCTGTATATAGAATGGCAGATCGTTAATATAAATTAAAAATAGAAACGGACCCAGAATTTATCCCTGCGGTACGCCCATAGCTACACATGCTCCAGAGGAGTGAATTCCATTGACATCAACATGTTGTATTCGATCATTTAGGTAGGAGGCAACAAGGTTCAGTGCAGAGTCTTTGATACCATAATAAAAGAGTTTTCCCAATAGTGTTTTATGGTCAACGCAATCAAATGCTTTGGAGAGATCGCAGAATACACCAATAGCATCTTGTCTATTCTCCCAGGCGTCATATATATTATTCAGAAGTGCATGCATGAATGTTAGAACGACCCCTTGTGAACCCATACTGCTCCTTATGTAATAGCATATTTAAATTAAAATGAGCTTCTAAATGTTGCAATATGTATTTTTTCAAAAATTTTTCTAATGGCTGGTAATATTGAAATTGGTCTGAAATTACCAGGGTCGGTGTTGGATCCAGATTTAAATAGAGGTATTACTTTACTGTGTTTCATTAAATCTGGAAACACTCCTTTATCAACACATTTATTAAATATTTCAGCTAGATGTGGTGATATATTAACAATGATAGACTCAATCAATTTTACAGAAATACCCCACAAGTCAGCTGTCTTTTTTGAGTTAAGTGACTTGAATACTTTAACGATATCGTTGGGGTTTACATATTTAAAGCCAAATAAGACACTACACTGTTCCACGCTGCCCCCAAGCATGCGTTGAGCTTTTATTGGACAAGAATTTAAGGAGCTAGTTGTTTTCGCGGGTATGTCTATAAAATAGTTGTTAAAAGTTTGTACTATATCTAATTTATTATTACACACTTCGTTATTTATAATTAACTCAATGTTATTATCACGGGGTAGTAATCGACCGGTTTCAGTATTGTATTACATTCCAAGTCATTTTTGCCTTGTTTTTTGACTCTTTAATTTTATTACTTATATGTAACGACTTGGCAGCAGCACAGGCCATTTTAAACGTCTCAGAATAAATTTTAACATATTGAATAAAGGCAGAATCAAAATTAAATTGCTTCATAGTCCATATAGTTTGTACAACTTAGCCCTACTTTTGTAAATTTCTGCAGTTGCCCACTCATAAAACTGCAAGTTTTTGTTTTTATAAAATGTTTTTGATTTAAATGTGTTGTTGTACTCAGCTTTAATTGTATTAAATAAGGAGTCATATAAGCAATGTTAGGATCTTCCTGATTAAAGCCAATATGAGTGACTTTTGCTGAAACATTAACATTAAATTGTTCAAGTCGATGTGCACTCATTGGCCTACATACGATTTTATTCTGTTTAGAAGTGACATTAATAGGAAATGCTGCTTTCTGACCAAGATGATCTGATGGAAAGTTACTTAGTATCTCCCTTGTTGTTGATACACAGTTGCAGAATATATTATCCATACATTTTCTAGAATGTGAGGTGTTTCTAGTTGGCTCACAAAATAAATTTTGTAAGCCAAAAGACTTAAACAAATTTATAAATCTAATACATTTCGAAGACTGCACAAGTAAGTCAACATTAAAATCCCCACACTCGTACCACAACATGTTTTCTACTAGTGAACAAACGCTTCAATACATTTTCCATTACAGTTTCTAATAAATTATAATTCCTATCTGGAGGACTGTAGACACAGAGGATAATGAGTTTCTCAAGCTCAACACAGGACAATTCTGCAGTACGCTCAATAGAAAGGGCCACAATATCTTTACGTTCTATACATTTTAAATTATTAGATACAAATATAAAAGAGCCACCACGAATAGCTTTCTTTCTAGAGAACGCACTGCTAAGTGAATAGAATTCATTGTTGAACAATAGTTCATGACTTTTTAACCAATGTTCTGTAATACAAAAAATGTGAACTTTGTGTTCCTTTATATAAAGTTCTATTTGTAGTAGTTTTTCAGATTTGCCTTCAATATTTTGGTGAACTAAGTTTAAACCACTAGAAGTATTGTTAATATACTCAGAATTATTACAAAAAATATTATTTTCAGTGTCTTTAAAAAAATTTAACTCAATGGGCTCAAAAGACTTATAAAAATGGCCAGATTTTTTACCTGTTGTCTTACAAACTAGTTTTTTGAGGTAATTTCCCAAGTTAGTAAGTCATTCCTAATACGATCAAAAGGAGCTGGTTAATAAGCCAATAATTTGGCTTGATTCAATAAAAAATTGGATAACAATACAGCTATATGACGTGGTAAAAAATTTGATAGTAAACAACTATCTAATGTCAAAAAATAATAATTCAGTACCTAATAAAGGATTTCAGTCAAATAATTCTATATTCGTACAATATGAAGGTATGTAACTTTCTATGTATATTGTATCTAATGTTATTTTCAATTTGTGTAAAAGATTTGCTATATGGCAATGTAGACAGTATAACCTGTTTAACTTGCATGTTTGACAACTGTTCATAAAACTTTATGATAGTTTTAATGTTCACATTATCTCTTCTGCCAATAAGTATCACTATTGTTGTTTGTGGGCAATGTGTACTGGTTAATACCTTATTAATTATTTGAGAGTAGGATGCCCCAGAAAATGAAAGTGTTATAACCGAGTTACCCAGAAGTTGAATTAAGTGAAAACCTAAATAATTGCCAATTTCATCACAATAAATAACAGTCTTTCCAACATTTAATGGTTGCGTAATTTTTGTTACAGGACTATCACAGTAAATGTTATTTGTGCTTACAATAATGTCACATATACTGCCTACAGAGTCAAAATTTTCAAGTGATAAGAAACTTTGTTCATTGCTGTGACAAGACTCCACCAAGCTATTCAATGCCTTAATGTACTCCCCAATTTCTTTCTGTGATGTTTTGTATTTTAAAGTTATTGACTCTAAGGAATCATTTAAACACATAATTTCAGTCTGTAATTGATGTATATCCATCTTATATTGCTCTGTTTGGGTGTATATATGTTTTTTACTTGTTTCTATTAGTTGTTTTAACTGTACATTTGATTTACAAGTCCTAAGATAATTGTTCATTCCTATTCTAAGCTTTTTGATGTGTTTCTGTGATTTGGAAATAAATTTATTGAGATTTATGTATTTTTTTAATTTATTCCTGCTACTACTAACTAATCTTATTGATGTGTTGGTGTTAGTCGATACACCAGTTTTGTCTATTGCTGCAATAGGAATATTCAATGAGTTAATGCGATAGGAATATTGAATTCCGCTCTGCAGCCCCTCGGATAGCACCTCAGCCTCACCATTCTCCCCGTCAGGTGCACCCGTGTAGCACAGCTTGTAGCCTTTCTGCAAAGGTCAGGCTCTGTTGCCTTTCCATCGAGTCTCATGCAGAAACGCCACGTCCACCCTACGCCTGGAGAGTATCTCAACCAATTCAATCGCGCGCTCAGTCAGCGTCCCAATGTTCCACGTTGCGAAGCGGTTTCGGGTTGGGGCTAACTTTTTTGGCCCTACACACGGCGCCGTAGCCCACTTGGAACAGGAGTCGGGCGGGACTCCCGCGCGTCGTTTAGCGGCGACGCCCTGTCACAAGCTGCATTCTTTTTCTTTTCCATATTTTGTTATGGCAGATGGGCTTTTAGGGAAGCGACTACCCTCAGACCTCCCAACCCCAAAAGAGGAAAAGCTGACGTGAGAGCCTCGTTCGTTATTTAGCAGTTGCACGAACTCGCACGTGTGGATAACTTGGGCCCCTAAGGTCTTGGTAGGGCCCCATGCACCCAGCTCTTATTCGTGCACTGCAGGGTAGGTAATGAAAATATTAAACAGTAACAACAGCAATTACAATTAATACCTTGGTGTAGATATTTGGCAATAAAACGAAATAGAAAAGATTCAAGGGTTTATTGCCTAGTTGTGCCATAAATATTGTTATATATTAGGGTAATTCCCCAGATATAACTTGCGAATTTCTGTTGATTGAGTTGCCATAATTAAAGTCGTGTTGCAAACTGTCATATTTATTTTGAAAATGAGAGACATTTACAAAAGATCAGTTTCGAAATTTACTGTTAAGGATTTGAGGGCCACCTGAGCTTGAGGGCCCCGGGGCACTGCCCCGCCTAGCCCCTAGGTAGCTACGCCACTGGCTAATTAGTGTCTAGCACATAAGACCTTTTAGCCCTTTTGTTACCACCTCATTAAAAAGGCAACGGGTTCAAAATTTCTTCCAAATTTAACATCTAGAATAGACACTTTTTATTTTTATTTATTAAATTTATTGGGCCCTTTAGACCCACCCTAGTTCCGTGCTTCGGAAGGCACGTTAAGCCGTTGGTCCCGGTTGCCAATAAAATGGCAGTCGATAAGCCAAGTTGAAGGACTTATGCGCAGCTTAAAAAATTTCAACAGCAGGTCGCCGCAGCCTGCGCCTGTCCATTTCAACACGGCAATGGACTCACCACCTGTTACGTGGGACAAAAATGCGTACGGTGAAGTGTGGGCGTTTAATATGCCTCTGCCTACCCCTTCGGGGATAAAGGCGTGACAATATGTGTGAATGTATGTATGTTGCCTAATCTTTCGGTTAATAGGCATGATTTTAGTATACTATTTTACCTAGTAAACTTTGACCGTAGCTGTTCTCACAGGTTCGTATTTTAAAAGGTCATGAATCAAATCTTTAAACATTAAGTTCAAACTTAAGTGAGTGATTATTTTGGAACGATGTTTATGTTGGAATCTTCACACAAGTATAGTTTTTGAAAGGTGTGATCTTTGTTACGTTAGACAAGCTGAAACTAGTTATGAGTCTTCTAATAATTCGCTATTCTTTTACAGAGACTGGAATACATTGGTGGACTATTTTCTTCCAAAAGGATTCAAAACCATTCACAATGGGAGAAGGTGCGTAAATCAAAAGTGCATAGTGTAATTGGAGTCTAAAAACTCCTTTTTACCAAAATTTACAACTTTAGTTTATCTGGCACCGCTTGTTAAACTAAATCATTTATCCATATATCCATCATAGCTTTCTTTAACATTTTCATTAACATTTTCTGACAGACATGAAACTGTGTTCTCTCCTTGTTTTCAAGAAGTCAGTGGAGAAATGAAGTCAGTTAGTATAAGAGACATAAAATTTTAACTTGAAATATAAAAAAAAAATTCGTGTAATCGACCAGGTTCAAGATAATAGGTAAACACTACTCTACGGTACTTCCATACGGTGTTAAACGTTCACAGTAGTACATTTTACATTGCTTTAGTTAAAGATCATGGTTTATTCCAGTTTATCATCTAATCTCCCGGGGTAGCCTAGTCTATAACAAAATATCCCACAAGGATATATAGGCTGTGTGAAAAGTGTACCACAATATATTTATATCAGAAGTATTTTTTTACAGATAACGTTATGCAAGTAATGCTGCAGTATGATTTCAATAAACAAATTACTGCAACTATAATAAATGACAGTGATAATGAACTGTCAGAAAAAAATGAATCTAATGAACTATTATTGGAGCATTTATATGTTGTAGATAGTGCAAATAGCCATAGCGTTGAGAAAAGTGTTGGAAACGTAAATTTTGAATATAATGCAAATTGTAATGATAGTATATCGAGAGAAATGCTTCAGAAAGACAATGTGGTAGAAAATCAACCAGTAATGCATACTGAAAATGAGTCATGCAGTACCAACACAAACATACAATTCACGAACACAGGTAATAGCATAGAAACTTACCAAGACGTTATGGTGATAAATATGAATACCAACGAAGAAATTGACACATTAGAACAAGAAGTTATATATCTTGATGATGAATTAGCTGACATGATAAAAAATACAGCGTTCAGCAAAAATTGTGCAGAAAAACAACGACCCATCTTGAAAAAAAAAATAGTAGGTCAAGAAGAAATAACAATTGGTAAAAAAGAAGTAACCACTATTGAAGACGACGATGTAACTGTCATTAATACAAATGCACAAGCTACTAATCAACTGACATTTATCTCAGAAGGTAAAAGATTGTCTGATGAAGTAGACACTACCGGCAATAACAATACAGATATAGTGACGGAAAATTATATAATTAATATTACTAAAATCTATACACGTGAAAAAGATGTACATGGATGGGCTATGTGGGTAACAAGTTTGGTGAACAAAGTCTCAGCAAATTTATGTCTTATTATACGCTGCTACTACGAAAACTTTCATAAGAACCAACGTCTATTAAAGGACCTAAAAACATACATATTCACTATTTCTTATGGTACAGTGGTATTAATCATGTTACCTCAAGAAAAAAATGATAAGTTTGTGACAAAGTTCATTGACAAGACGGTGACCAACGCTTCTAAAGTACTTAATTGGAAATGTGAACCTAAACATGTAAAACCGTTTTACGAGGAATTGATAAAGTGGTCAAAAAGGAAAAGAGACAGTATGAAAAGTAAAAGATCATACGAGGATAGCAAAAATAGTGGTGTAGCTGGTTGCACTAGAAAAAAATTAAAATATGGTAATTATTATAAAATTATTGAAAAGAGAATTAAAAATAACATGCTTAATAGAGTTACATTACGTGGTGATATTACACAGAAAAGGAATCGTAGCTGTGTAAAATCAAAATTTAACTCCAAAGATGGTAAAAAAAGAAAAAAGCTAATCAGACGAAACAAAAAAGGAAAGAAAGCTAATAATGGTGATAGAATAGTTACACAAAAACAATTAAATGACAATAATAGCATAATTGACACGAATCCAAATAGTATGAATGAAACCAAACAAATTTGTCACGGTAGATTAAAAGCTACTAACAAACTTAATTATAATAGAAATAGTAATAATAAGGCTATTATGATTAATGATAATAGTATGTTGGTGGATCATCTTGACATACTTCAACAACCTGTTAATATTTTACATTCGGTGACAGCTCCTGCATGTCCCATGAATTTAAATGCAGATAACAGTAAATGTATATTTTCATACGGCGTTCCTGGGAGCGAAATCACTATTAATATTAGTCATGACTTATTACTTAATCATGTAGGTACGCAAAATAATAACCACGACAATCAGAAATCTAAAAATACAATGCAATTAAATAATAATAATGACTCAACGTGTCGGAATGATTATTCACAACGTAATTCTCATGAAATTGCATATCATTCTTTAAACATTAATAACTCAGTAACACCACAGCCTACCCCGACGCAAGTAGAACTATCAATTTCCGAAATAAAACCTGACGGTAATTCAACAAGAATGCATCAAAACTTTGATGTCACCCAAAATAAAATACAGTCACACATCACAAAAGCGTCCCATGTAAAAGAAAACAACGACAGACATGCACTAAAATCATTTAACATTCAATCGAATTTTCATCTGCGTCTACAGGACACTTCTTTAGAGACATCTCGTAAAACTCAGGCTCCCATAATACTAGAAGATCTCGGGCCACCACTAAGTATTAGTCAGAATCATAATATTTCAGCAAAGATGAATCCAATTGTAGGTTACGATCAGAATAAAATGCATATTAAATCTGTAAATTCAATGCAAGGTAATATAAATAAGAAGCCTGATGCACCAATATCTCAAAATGATGCGCAGCCAGCGAATGCCCTTGAAAGCGTACAGAATTTTAACTTACACAGTAATACTACGCACCATGTTTTTTTACCAGTGCAACCACCACCGACACGGCTGAAACCAGCACTGCACAGTTGTCGAAGTCATTATATTCCAACAAAAAATCAGTATCTCAATTACAATCACCATGAAATACAGCAAAATATTACAAATACAATGCAGGTAACTGAAGGCTACATTCAAGCATCAGCATGCCAAAATCATAATCAGTCAAATACGCAGCTACATCCACATAATTATAACTTTCAAAATAACTTTACATACCATGAATCGGCACTAACAAAGCCACCACCATACAGTAGTCCAACTCATAATATTACGATACCGAATCAAAACTTCAGCTATAATGAAAATGAAATACAGCTAGCTGTGCCTAATCCAATTCATGCAAATGAAGGCAACAACTTCCGAGCAAAACGCTACCATAATAATAAGATAAATCAATTTAATCCGCAGCTACGTGTACATCATTATAACACTGAAAGTAATATTACGTACCATAAATCAGCACCACCACAGCCATTCCCGATATCACTGGCATCACCACCTTACAATAGTCATACTCATAATTCTGCGATATCCAACACAAACCTCAGTGGTACAGAAAATGAAATACAGGCAAATATAGTAAACATACTTCAAGGAAATAATGACAAAGACATTCATACGCCCCAACAAAATACAAGACAATTGAATATTCAACAAGGTGGTCAGAACTATAGCCACCAAAGTAATATTGCATACATGCAGTCAATGCCACCACAGCCACTCCAAATTCAAGCGGAGTCAGAAATCTATGGTAATCGAATTCATAATATTGAAAGGATGGTTGAAAACCTTGGTAGTGATCAACCTGGAATACAATCAAGTATTATAAATACATCGCAAGAAAATAATAACTATAATTGTTATGCAAGAAAATCGCAGATGCATTCACGGCAATCTAATATCTACCGACAGAAATACGACTATCATAAATCTGCGCCACCGCCACCACTATATATAAGACCACCGGCCAAACCACTATCGTATTTTAAGCAAACTCATCCTGCTATATCAGTAACAAATCCATATCTTAGTCATAAACAAAGCGGAATAAACGCTAACATTATAAAGTCAATTCAAGGCAATAAAAACCATAAGAATTATGCACCAAATGTAGAAAGCATGGTACAACTTAACTCAGCACCACCGCCAGACTGCCGAAAGAAAATCGGACCGAAGCCACCAGAGTATTGTAATCCAACTTTTAATACCACATCGATGTATCAAAACCATGACCAAAGACACATACAGGTAAATATTTTTCAATTAATTCAAATATAAGAAAGTGAACGCTTGAAAGTAAAATCAATAAAAGAGAAATCTAATAATGCTGATGTCTATTTTGATGATCAAAATTAATGATTTGCATAAAGACAATCGGTTTTGTCAATAACAGAACCGCTTGTCTTCGTGCAAATGATTAATTTATAAGTTTCTAAGTTTAGCATAAATATTTATTTATAACTTTTTTTTTCAATCACGACTTATCTCCGCGGGTTGGCGCATTATACGCACACTTTTCACCGTGTGTATTCCTGTCCCACGTAATCGATGGTGACCCCATTGCTGCTGAAATTTTTCAAGCCGCCCATTTGACCTTCGACTTGGCTTAACGACTTCCATTTTATTGGCAACCGGGACCAACGGCTTAACGTGCCTTCCGAAGCACGGAAACGCTTGCAAATGTAAATGCCACAAAGTCTAGAACCAGTTATAGCGAAAGTTGACATACTTAGTCAGGGGGACCACGAGCGCTTCTGTATTTTATTAAAAATTATTAAAATTTTTTTCTTTGTTACACATCTGACCTGTTTTTGAAGAACATAATTTGCTAAAATTGTACATTGCTTTCAGCATCCTGTTGTACCCGTCCAGGTCAACCATAATGCATCTGTGACATCCATTAACAGATTGAAAGAGGTTGGATTCTGTAATGTTTGCGGAAGAAATACAGCCATAACTTGTAAAAAATGCCATAAAATAAGTTATTGTAGTAAAGTATGTCAGGTAAGAATCAACTTATAATACGTATTTTATTACAATGTCACACAACAGTGACTGACCAAGACAGTCAGACATGCTGATAATGTGGGATTTATGCTTTAAAGTTGTAATAGATTTTGAAATATTTATTTGGAACGAAGTTCCTAATCGCGCGTTGCGAAAGGGCTAGATGGAAAAAAGTAAGTTTTGCTTATAGTTGTAAGCCTCTCTCTTTCTGTAAGTCTGTCTCTCTCTCTCTCTCTCATAGGAAGCAAGCCAGTTATTTTCGTTTCGTCTTTTTATATATTTCTTTTTTGGAACGAAGTTCCTTATCGCGCGTTGCGAAAGGGGGCTAGATGGAAACAATTAAGACAAAAAGTTGTAACGACACTTTTTGCTACAGTTGTAAGCCGTGCGGACGGCGTCTGTCCCTATGTATGCTTAGATCTTTAAAACTACGCAACGAATTACGATGCGGTTTTTTTTAATATATAGAGTGTTTCATAAGGAAGGTTTTTATCTATAATTTGTTAAGTTATTGTATACATTGACTAAATTATAACGATATTTGTGGGGGGTGTCGGAAAAATATAAGCCGTCTGGGAGCTTTCAACGAAAACGCTGCCTAAACCCTTTGAGATATAACAATATAATATATGGTGGAATTGTGTATCTAATATAGGTCTACAAAAAAGTTCGCGACTATGTCTATCTCTTAAGGATAACATACTATAACCATTTTAATATTTTAAAAAACCAGCAATTATTAAGCGATAATTTGAAGGCTATTTACACTACTACGTTATTAATCCTTATCATTTTTAATATGTTAGTTGGCTTCAGCATTTAATGAAGATTATTTTGTCCCTATAGACCTTGCAAATTAAATAAATATCTTAGAAGATATGGAAAAATCAAGAAAATGCGCTAAAAAATTAATTTAGTGTAACCATAATTCGACCGGGGCGTGTACTGGAGAGCGGAGAAGTAATCAACTAATTTGGAAAATGGTCATACATTATTGCGAAATTACTGAAAGACGGGGTTAAATGGGTGCCACGGGGTTCGAAGTATGACACTGGCGAAGCCGGGCAGGTCAGCTAGTAAATAAAAAATACAATTCCTTCACTAAATAATCGAAATCAACTTCGTTCCATCCGGGTATCCCTTGACACCTCTCAAGTTTTTTTTTTGTATTACGTATAATTCTAGAATTGTGGTTACAGTCGCTTGTTGCAGTAACACTATTGTCAAAACACTCCTACTTTTTATTCGTAAAAGTGAACAAAAACTGAACAAACACTGGTTTGGAAGACACTATCATACAATCAAATCAACTGCGAAACATTTTAATCAAAAATCCACACCTGCAAATACATTTCGGAAGAAAATTTATTTATGTCAAACACATTTGTAGGTAACTCGAAGTTAAAAATCATCACTGTAAACAGACTTGAAATGAACGCTGCATCACTGACGTTCACAGTGCTACCAACACATCAGTCATAATTACGTTCCACTTTACGCTATCTATCTACGTTTTATTATTGCAATCATGGTTTCATTGATGTCGGAAGATATGTCAAAGTTGTTTAGCATGATGCAAGTAGAGTTCGAGAAACAAACGGCGATTATTACAAAGTCTGTTTCTGAGAATGTTTTTGAAACCATTATGTTGAAAATAGATGAGAAAATTAAACCACTACTTGAAGAAAATAAAAACCTAAAATTGGAGATAGAAACGTTAAATTCAAAAATAAAACATCTAGAAAATTTAAACAGAAAAAATAATATAATTCTTCATGGTCTCAAGGAGACTGAAAACAACCATACAGAGCTTTTCAAAAGAGTGGTGGAAATTTTTTCAACGTTATGTGTACCTATAGCAGACTGCAACATCAATAGAATGTTCAGAATTGGGAAGCAAACCACAGGAAAAACGCGTCCAATCATTGTTTCCCTTACCACTTTTAACAAGAAATTGGAAATATTAAGAAATAAAAAGAAAATGCCAGAAAATACATATATAACAGAAGATTTTTCAAGGAAGACAATGCAACAACGGAAGGAATTTCAGCAACAAGTTAAACAAGAAAGAGAAAAAGGCAACGAAGCCTACATCAAAACAACAAAATCATAGTGCAGCAAAAAAGGAGTGAGAAAAGGAAGCGAGACGACTTTGCATCTCCAGGTCCTTCAATGTTTCACCAAGAAAAAAAGGGGAAACCTGTACTGGCCCCAACAAATTTCCAAAAAACTGATGCATTTGCATATATGAGAGCCAGATCTCACTCTCTGACGGAAAAACATGCATCATCTAAAGCATAGGATAAAGCAGGCATTGGTAATCGGAAAAACAAACAAACAATAAATAAGCAACAGAAAAAAAATAACAATCTCCCCAACTCGGCTGGTCACCGTGGGGTGAAAGACCAAAACCCCCCAGATATGCTCACAAAAGAGTATAATGAGAAAAACATTGAAAACAAACAACATATATATATCAACACTAAATACAAGAACAGTAAGAACAGAAGAATCCCTATACGAGTTGGAACACGCACTTCAAGCTATTAAATGGGACATTGTAGGATTAAGTGAAATACGAAGATCGGATGAAAAAATCGAAGAACATGACAAATACATATTCTACTATAAAAATGAAACGCCAGGGCTATATGGAGTCGGATTCATGGTACAAAAATATTTGAAAAACAGAATACAAGACTTCATTGGAGTTTCTGATAGAATAGCTGTTCTAAATTTTGATCTGTATGGCAATCAATGTCTCGTATCGATAGTGCAACTCTATGCATCAACGGAAAAGGCAAAACTAGAAGAAAAAGATTTATTTTACAACAAAAATAAAAATTGTCATGGAAAATTACACAGTACACAAAACAGTGATTATAATGAGTGATATAAATGGCCAAATAGGAGAACGAACTAACGGCGAGAGTAAGTTTCTTGGACCTTACACAACAGGTAAACGAAATGATAATGGACAACGACTCATAGACTTTGTTCAGGAACATAACTTGTATATCATGAACAGTTTTTATAATAAAAAATGTAGCAGAAAATGAATAGATATGAGAAATAGATATAATCACAAACAAACCCAAACTATTTATGGATATAAAGGTACTTAATCGGTTCGATTTCAACAGTGACCATAGAATGGTACGCGGTAAAATCACAGGAGATACAATTAAACCCTCAAGAAAAAAATTGTACCAATAATAATAATAATAGACAAGTACAGCTGCCTTAACCGGTAAAGGACCATGCTTTGGAATATTTGCAAAAATCTCTTAATCAAGTAATAAAAGAAACACATAATATACAAGAACACTACAATATTTTGGTAAAAGAGCTAACAGATATACAAAATAAATGTAACACAATTTTGAAAGAAATAGATAAATTAGGGAAAGGCGCACGAGATTTGATAATTCAACGTCAAAATCTTAGGCAACAAATACCAAGAAATAGAACACAAATATCATTAATAACAAAAATTTAAACAAGCACATTAGAAAACATAGATTGAAAACAAGAACAGAAAACATTATATCCTACATAGAAAATACAGGAGGTGTAAAGAAAGCATGGAAAGAACTACTAGAAAATACCGATTGGATACCTAAAATGCAAGAAAGACACAATAAAAAGAATACAACAAAAAGAAAAGATATATTAAGATTTGCCACTGATTTTTATAAAGATTTATATAGTGATGCCTCATTAATACAAAATCCTAACCTGGAAACAATACCACTAATCATACGACCTGAAATAAATAAAGCGATCTGTCACAGAAACACAGGAAAGCACCTGGAGAAGATGGTATTATTAATGAAATTTTAAAAGGGACTGCTCCTGTAATATTAGATCTCTTACAAAAATTATTAAACGCAATTATCGAATCAGAACAAATACCGTCACAGTGGTCAGCTTCGAAAATTATTTTACTCCACAAAAAAGGAAACAAGGACGATATTGGAAATTATAGGCCAATAAGTCTCATGCCTAATCTGTATAATTTTTTTTCAAAAGTGTTATTGGAACGCACGAAACACGTATTATGGACGAAAACCAACCTAGAGAACAGGCAGGATTTCGAGCTGGTTTTTCTATGATAGACCACGTACATACTATAAAACAGATAATTGAAAGTATAACGAATACCGAATGCCATATTACCTTGCGTTCATAGATTATAACAAAGCTTTTGATTCTCTGAAACATCCAAAAATATGGGAAGCATTACTGAACCAAGGAGTAAATAAAAAATACCTTCGTATTATAAAAAATATATATAATGATATGACCGCAAAAGTAAAAACCGAACGATTGGGAGAAAAATTTTATATCAGACAGGGAGTTAGGCAAGGCGATCCAATGTCACCAAAACTATTTTCTTCAACTCTGGAACAGATATTCAGAAAGTTCAATCGGGATCAATATGGTATACAAGTAAATGGAACCCCATTAAACCATCTACGTTTTGCAGATGATCTCATACTTATATCTGATAATGCAAACAATAATAATAAGTTTAATAAAACACCAATGACCCCTCGAGGACAGTCGTTATCTTTTATAGGATTAACGCAACCCTATGAGGGCATAGTAGATTCGCTTTTTGAGTCATCCACTTTCTGATATCAACAAAAAGTGTATCAGAAAGTTATTGAAAAGCTCACATCCGCAGGGCAGCTTGTGGCGAGCTGAATGTGCGTGGCTACACATCGGTCCCGATTCCTCAGAGTTTTGTTGCCCTTCTGCACCTGTTAGGATTTAATGGCCTAACGGGAGAGCAGTGAGAGTGCTTCTCCCGGGAGTGCAGCAAATCTCAACTCTGGCTTGCCTTGATTGGCCGGTCTGAGGGAGGGAGCCAGAGCTATATACTCGGGGGTGGAAGTGTCATTTTCAAGGGCATAACTACGGGGAAGCCCGCTCCGGGCCTGTCCCGCGAAGGTGAAACCGGCGCCGCACCGCTCGACACCCCAAGCCGCTCACACCGGTGTTGCCCTCTGTCGCCTTACAGGCTTATCATGCCTATGGTGATTGTATAGGGGGCCCATCTAGTGAGTTGGCGAGTCACCGTCTGCCAATAGTTTAATAATAATATATTAAAAAGGCAGACGCCGTTTTCATCAATAGCTTAAATCACCCAATCCATTTAACACCCAACCCAATAGCCCATTTCATAGTTAGCACATTTCACAATAGTTTAACTCCCATTGGAGGTGATCCATTACCGTTCTTCTACATAAGGCGGGCGTGGACTATCTGCAGTGAGGGTCCCATTCCCTATTAGATTAAAATTCTCAAAGGGCCTCTGCGTGTTGGACCTATGTCTCCATGTAAGCCTACCAAAAGCCCGGGTATCTTCAAGAAAAAAAAAAGAAGATGCCCGAGAAAAGAAGAGAGTTTAATAATAAGTTTATTTATTTTCTCTTACATAAAATTAATACAAGGGTAATACTTAATTAAGGTACATTTTCAAAGAATAGTATTTATGTGAGAGACCGGTATCTGTACTAGGAGACCTGTGTGACAGATTACCAGCCTCTCCAGTCTCTGCAAAACAAGCATGCGTTTGTGTGTGTGTGTGTGTGTGTTTGTTTGTGTGTGTGTGTGTGTGTGTGTGTGTGTGTGTGTGTGTGTGTGGGTTGGTTGTGTGTGTAAGTGAGTGTATGGCCATTTCAAGAAGTGAGCATATTAGGTGATTCATAGTACAACATCTAACAGATTTTCTGTATCTGAAAAGTTTAGTGTTTTTAACCAATCTGATATGGTTTCTTTACATTTGTGCTTTGTAAGAGGGCAAATTGTAAGAATCTTATTAATTTTATTATATAGATAAACGCTCATGAATCCGTAAAATCTCTATGAGAAACTAGTGTTCCACTGTTTCATAGGACAACAAACCTTATGTTTAAGTCGTTTGTCTATGTCAAGCTCAGGATTAAATTCTATTGAGGAATGCTTTTTGAGAATCACGTGTAAAATAAACAGTTGCTAACTGTAAGACCATTTGCTACTTTAAACAATTCGTTCGTCGAGAAGCTGATAGGCAAGGACAGACTAACTTTTAAAACTGCTCTTTGAGCTCTTTCCACTTCCATTAAGTAGGCTTTGCAAGCACCACCCCATACTATAATACAATAGCTTAAGATAGATTTACATAGGGCCATATAGACCATTTTTACGTGCTGTCGGCAATATGACGGAGATTTTTAAAGATAAAAATAAGTTTACGGGTTCTTGATGAGAGGAGTTCCAGATGAGGCTTAAAATTTAGTGATGAATCAATTATGACACCAAGATATTTGACACTGAGTACTCTTTCTAGAGGCTCACAAGAACATATGACACGCATTAAGCAAGTGTGGGCTACGATAGACTGATTTGCATGAATGTCAAGTGGGAGACTTCTGATGGAAAAATGCACGTACATAGTTTTTTGAACATTAAGAGTTAAGCCATTTTTCCATTGCCATATAAGGTATCATCAGCAAAAGTAACTATTTTCCCATTTGATAATTTTAGATCACATAAGTCGTTAATGAAGGCTAGGAACAACGTAGGGCCTAGCACGCTTCCTTGAGGGATAACATGAGACAAGGTCAAATCATCACTAACGACGTCTCCAATCCTCACTCTTTGCTTCCTACCAGTCAAATAACTTTTAAACAAGTTAAGTTGTGTATTTCGAATCCCTAGGTTTTCTAATTTGTTCATCAAGAGTGGAACAGGGACTGTGTCAAATGTTTTTTTTATATCCAAGAATATTGCTATTACTTTCTTCCTGGAGTCAAGTTTGGAAACTATGTGGTCCACTCCTCCCATCCTAAAGCCAAACTGGGAAACAGATAGGAGATGTTTGCATTCAAGATATTTTGTTAAGCGATTGTTTAAAAGTTTCTCCTGTGATGTTGTCGCGTCCAAAAGTTTTATCTTTCTTTAAATTTAAAATGATGTGCCGTACTTCCGTATCATCAGGAGGTATCAAGCCAAATGAAAAAGAGCAGGAATTTGGGTGTATGAAAACGTTAAGATGCCAATGCCGTGATTTTAATACATTTGATGCAAGGTTTTCACCGATAGATGCGAAAAAATTGTTTATGTTATTAATAGAACTTGTGGGATTTTTTTTGGAAATAAGATCAGTTGCAGGATTATTTAATTTAGAAGAAAAGGTTACTTGTTTTATGCTCTCCCATAGCAATTTGTTGTTTTTGCTTTTTATTGCATTATTAATTAAGTTATTTTCATAGTCTCACTTTAGTTATTTTAGCAACTTGTTGCAAAAATTCCTGTATCTGATAATGTTACTTTATTTACTTCATTAGTTATATCTTTTTTATATTTACTATGGAGTTTATCACGATTCCTCATACACTTTAACAACCCAGTTGTTATCCAGGGCTTCTTTATTCTCTTTCGGCAGGATATCTTAGAAGTAATAGTGTTAGCTACAATTTTAGAGTTAAGAATCATGATAAGACGGGAAGTTGCTGTATCAGCATTTGTTGTTTCGTATATGGATTCATAATTTATATTTTGCATGTCATTGTCAAAAGTAAAATAGTTTTTTTTTTTTTAATTATAGGTTTATAGGACAGACAAGACAGCTCCAAAAAGAGTATTGTTGCATTATGGTCAGTTACTGTAGAATTCAAAACATAGGAGAAGGCCGGTTGCTTAGTCTTAAGTATAAAATGATCCAGGCATGTTTTATTATGAGTAGGCATCTGATATGCCGGTAACATACTATGTTAAGCCAATAGATTTAGATAGATTGGTGCACTTGCCTCTTTAGTATCTGCCGTAATATCTAAGTTTATGTCCCCACAAAGAATGACGTTGGAGCACTTAAGATTGCCTAAAAGGGTATCGAGTGACGATAAGAAAGGATTAGTGGTATAGCCGGGAGGTCTATATATTGCAACTATAGAAGTATTTCGGTCAACTTTTATTACTAGGCATTAGTTTGCATTTTGTACCTGGGGCTCAATTATACTTATAAGAATGTTGTTCTTAAAATATACCACAATACCCTCATTTTGGGTTAGGTTAGCGTTATTTATAGCATAGTTATACCCGTCTAGGGTGGCTATGCGTTTTGTATGCCGTAACCAACACTCAGTTAGAATAATAAAATCCCAATGAGTTTTGGACCTTTCAAGAAGAGTTATGAAACTAGAAAAGTTACGATTAATACTTCGTATGTTTTGGTGAATAATTTTTAAGGAAGTCTCTGGAGATTTCACTAGTTTAGGACACTCCTCTACGTCACAAATGGCTGATTTTGCATTCACAAATTTATCAAGGTTGTCGTTCAAAATATTGGAGTTATCGAATTTTTAAAAGAAAAGTATTAATTGTTGAAATAACCAGTAAAACTTGGAATTGATACGGGAATTGATAGTGGTTGTAGTGAGTATAGGGAATGTGGTATGAGAATATAGGGTGCCATAGTGCGATATTTGTATGTATTAAGACACTGTAATTGTGTAACGTCTGCGTGGTAGAAGTGTAAATGATATGAGTACAATTTTTTGTGTATATTTAAATGGTTTAATAGTGTACCGTCTGCGTAGTAGAAGAGTAGATTATACAAACAGAAATCATAATAAAATATTCCACCTTGAGTATACTTTTTGTAGTAGTAGGATAGGTTATTTATTTACATATTTCCTAATATACCTAGGGAGTACAATTCTATATAGATTATGTAGTAATATTGCAGTTCATACAAATACAGAGTACTGTATATTATAACTGAGTGGGATAAAATTTGTGCACGGATATGCTGAAAAACCTTATTTAAGTTAACAAGTACCGACAGTGAAACAATTAGAAAATCACTATACCTAAGGTATTGAACACACAAAGTAAAATGATAATTACGTGAAACATTGTTAAACTCGAAAAATAACAAACAAGTAATATGACCTAACTAAAGTAATTTTGGGATGATTTTCAGAAGATCCTGTTAATGGTCAATACGCAGCGCAGGGGAGTCCTGTGATTTCCTGATGTATACCTTACCGTATGAGGTCCAAGTACTGTGGAAGTTACTGTCTTTGGTAGTTTGTCTAGGCCAGTTTTCTTCCTAAGCTTGTGAGCGATTCTCCGATGAAAATAGGCCTATTTGGACCGGTTAGTTGTAGGTGAGAGGTGTTTATCTTATTATCTTTATGTGTTTTGTTATATTTCCCGCTTTGTCTGAGAAAATCATCCTTCATTAAGGTAGTCTGAAAGTTAACTACTATTTGATTGTTTGCTTCTTTCATGGTTTTAAGACGAAACACGTCATAGATCTGACCGTCAGATAAGGGTTGTTAAATCAGGTCAGCCATCTTTTTGACAAAAGTACGTAACATGGTTTTATTCTCCGAAGGTTGTTTAGGGATGTTTTTATTTCGATAGTTGATGCTTTGGTATTACGTTCTAGTTGTTCCAACTTACTCTCGAGAGACTCAATCTTTAGTTCGTAACTTTTATTTTTTTGTTCGCGATTTTGCATCTTTTCTAATACATCATCGTTTTTAGATGATAAAAAATCCATGCTATTTAGTAATTCGGTGTTCTGATCCTTTATTGTTCTTATGGACGTCACAAGTTCATCAAATCTTGCATCATGCTGGTGAACAAATGAATCAAACATATCCCTCATATGATCCAGAATAGTCACTTGATCAGAAGCTGAATTATCGGTGCATTTGCGCTTCAACCTACGTGATATGTTCTGATCACAGCGTTCAGACTCTAAACCTTGTGGAGACACATACAATTGGGAATCAGAGCCATAACTTAACGCTGAAACATTACCCATTCAATGATTTTGGCAGAGTGCGTTAAACAGACATTTTAAGTGGGTAGACGAACTAAGAATCTATTCGGTTGTTATTATTATGCACCTACGGAGGGCGTCAACGCTAATTATTACTATTGAGAGTTGATTATACATCTCACTCTAATTCACACCAACTGCGTTAGCTGCAGCCGGAGCTTATATGTAACAATTGCAAGCGCAGTCAGTGGGTGTGGCCCGTAGCAATAAACGAGATGCTGTTATCTCTTACGGTGACCGTTGTCCTGTTTTTACAAATTGCGCCTCACCTGCACGCAGTTTTGGTGCGCCTGGCACTTACGAAAAAATATTAATCACTTTTATTTTATATATTTCACTAATTTGGTAAATTAAATAGATATAGCAGTTTACTGTATGCACGACCGTACACCACGGTGTCCAGAGGGGAGAGGGATAGGGAGTATCCACACAATTTGAGAACAATGTTGCGACAACTGGTTGATGAAAGCGCAAAGGTAGGTCTACAACTGAATGTACTTAAGACAAAATTGATGTCCAACCATATAAAAATACCCATTGAAATCAACAACAGCGAAATAGAATATGTAGAAGAATATAGTTAACTCGGTCAAATTATATCTCCAACACAATTGAACAGCAAAGATATAGAAAATAGAATTAACTCATCATGGAAAAGATACTGGTCCTTAAAAGAGGTCACAAAAACCCAGCAGTACCAATTAAACTTAAAAAACATATCTTCAACTCCTGCATTCTCCCATGTATGACATACGGCTGCCAGACTTGGTCCCTAACAAACGAAAATATAAAAAGATTAGAAACTTGTCAACATTATATAGAAAGAAGTATGCTAAAGTAAAGTTAAGTATGTATACCTATTACGTGGGACAGGAATCCACACGGTGAAAAATTATTTTAAGTATGCTAAATATAAAAAGAACAGTAAAAATAAAACTAAAAGAAATTAGATTTAAAACAAAAGTTATGGATATATCTCACAAAATAAAATCCCTGAAGTGGAAGTGGGCAGGTCATACTATCAGAAATGAAAGGGATAAATGGAGCAAAGACATTATAGAATGGTACCCAAGAGAGGGAAAAAGATCAAGGGGCAGACCACCCGGAAGATGGGAAGACGATATAAAAACTACAGCAGGTACACTATGGATGCGGAAAGCTCATGACCGAGAGCTATGGAAGAGCCTGGGGGAGACCTATGCTGAACAGCAAAACAGCCTTTAGTGTTTTTTTTTTTGTAACCAATGCCTATCAATAATTTTGTAAACAATTTTTATATAAGGTTGTTAATAAAGGTTATTTGAATTGAACGTATAATTCCTTATGGACAATATAACTTCGTTGCATCCGGGTGTCCCTTGACACCTCTCAAGTTTTTTTAATCTATTGCATTGTTTTTATGGCGAGCTTTGAATGGGCTTTAATCAAGAAATTCCGTAAGGAATAAAAACCTAAGATCCGAGGTCACAAGAAGTTCACCGAGCACGGCCGAGCGTTGGCTTAACGTGTATGTACATTTATTATATGGTACGATTGTACGAAGCTCGCACGGATCGAGACGTGATGATAGTGAGTGTGAGTGTGAGGATGAGGGTGACTGTGAGAGTGAGAGTGGGTTGAGGGTGAGGAGTGAGGGTGAGGGTAGGGGTGGGGGTGAAAGTGAGGGTGAGGGTAAGGGTGAGGGTGGGGGTGAGGGTTTTTTTTTTGTGTTTTTTTTAGTGTAACAAATTGATATTAAAGAAAAACAAAGGTATGCTATGCATTAGCTTCACCGCGGCAGTCTCCGAGTGCCACACGTCTTTTTAGTTATTTAGAAACTATCTCTCGTCGTCGTCGTCGTCGGTACTCGGGAAGTATGGGGATAAAAGGGTGAACGACGCTGGCAAGCTAATACTGGCATTTTGTAAGGAAAAGGATTTGTTTGTGGCGAACACAATGTTCAACCACAAACAAATTCATATGTATACGAGGAGATGTAAGTCAAAGAGAAGCATGATAGATCTATTCCTAATGGATAGTCGGCTCCGTAAACAGGTCACAAGGGTTTATCGAGGCGCTGAGCTGGGATCAGACCACTACCTAGTCATAACTAGGATTAGGGGTCTGTTCGCGGGTTGGCGTCATCGTACCGAGTGTCCTGAACCTGAGCCGACTTATAGCATCAAAAGCTGGAAGCTGCAGGATGCATTCATTAGGGATAAATATAATGAAAGGGTAGCCGAAAAGCTTGGCGATGTCAATGTAAGCAGTGAGAATGTGGAAAGTGTATGGCAGAACCTTAGGGATGGTATGATAAATGCCGCTGTGGAAGTGTGTGGAGAAACGAAAAGAGGCAGTAGTAATAAGCGTGATGCATGGTGGAATGAGGAAGTGAAAGAAGCAGTTCGAATGAAGAAGAAAGCATGGCTAGACTACTTAGCCTCGCGGAATGATTTTAATATGAAAGAGAGATACAAGCTGCAGAAAGTTAACACGAAGGCACTTATAGAAGAAGCTCGTGAAAGGTGCAGAATGAAAGCGGATGAAAGGTTGTCGTCCAATTTCCGGGATAATGCCAAGCTCTTCTGGAAAGAGGTAGGCAAGACCCGGAGTTGTTCGGCAATCTGCAGTATGAATAAAGTGCTTAGTGTTAACAATGAAGTCCTAACAGACCAAAGTGACGTCCTGCAGAGATGGAGTGAATATTATGGAAAGATGTATGCAAGAAAAGACAGAGATGCCACATCGGGAAGGGGAGCTCACTTCGATGCTCCGGATCCCGATGTCATTGAAGTCATTAGTATGAAAGAAATAGAACAAGCGATAAGAAGTATGAAATGTGGTAAGGCTGCGGGAAAAGACAGAGTCACTGCTGAGATGATCAAGTACGGTGGGTCGCGTGTCTGGGACACACTATGTCTGTTATGCAACTTGTGCTGGCGGACGGGTGAGGTCCCAGATGACTGGCGAGTAGCAGTTGTAGTACCTATTTACAAAGGGAAAGGCTCGCGCCTAAACTGCTCCAGCTACAGGGCGATCAGCTTGGTCAGCTTAGCTAGTAAGGTGTATGCAAAGGTTATAACGGCACGAATGCAAGAAAAGTCTGAAAGGTATTTATGGGAGGCTCAATGCGGATTCCGACGTGGAAGAGGTTGCATGGATCAAGTGTTTTCTCTCCGCATGGTCGCGGAAAAGTTTCTGGCTCTTAGCCAGAAGGTTTTCTGCGCTTTTGTGGATCTAGAGAAAGCATTTGATAACGTTGTGAGAGAAACGCTGTGGGACTTGCTGCCAGGATATGGTGTGGACGGCTCGCTACTGCGGGCAATACAGTCGCTTTATAGGGACTGTAAGGCTTGCGTGCGAGTAGGGGGGGATGTGTCACCTCTTTTTGATGTCTGTACAGGCGTCAAACAGGGATGTGTCATGTCCGCCTGGCTGTTCATAGTGTATCTGGACAGTTGCCTGCAGAAGTTGAAAGATTTTAATATGGGTGTGAATTTGGGTGACTTTACAGTAAACTGTCTGCTGTACGCTGATGATGCGGTGCTCATGGCCTCATCAGAAGCCGACCTTCAGGCATTAGTCACTAATATGAAAGAGGGGTGTGAAAGTAAGGGTCTCCGCTTGAATGCAAGTAAAACTAAGGTTCTAGTATTTGAAAGAGGTGACGTAAGAACTAAATGCGAGATTAGGGTAAACCAGGAACGTCTAGAGCAAGTGAATGAAATTGTGTATTTAGGAAGTATGTTTAGCGCGGATGGAAGATGTGATTCGGATGTGGAACGGCGAGTAGCTGCCGGAAACAAAGTTAACGGTGCTTTGTCCCAGTTAGTAAAGCGACAAAGCATCGTAAAAGAAGCACGACTGGCGATTCATAATGCAGTGCTAGTGCCAACTTTGCTTTACGGTAGTGAAACCTGGGTATGTCAGCAGATGCATGAAAGTAAATTGAATGCTGTGGAGATGCGATCACTTCGAAAGTTGTGCGGCGTTACCTTGGCTGGCCGAATACGTAACGAAGTGATACGCAATTTGGCAGGTTTGAATGAAAGTGTCAGCGTTAAGCTGGAAAAGGGCGTGCTCCGTTGGTTTGGACACGTCCAACGAATGAGTGAGGAACGATTGACGAAGAATATATATTGTTCAAAAGTAGAGGGTAGAAGGAGTCAGGGTAGGCCGAGACTTACATATGAAGACCACGTGAGCAGATTGCTCAAAAACGGAAAGGTCAAAAGTACTCGGATACCCAGACGTGCGTGTATGAAGCGATTGATGAATCTCGAAGAAGCGAAAGAAGTATGCATGGATCGCGAAGCCTGGCGATCTGTCCTCTCTGACTACCCCGTCAGGGATACAGCGTGAAGATAGTTAGTTAGTTAGTTAGTTAGAAACTATCTGTTACAATTGTGTCGGAATATACATACACACACACACACAAAAGGCAATAATCCCATCAGGCGTTAAATTTAGTTAATCTATATACTGTTCCACCTGTGTTACAGTGCCCGCGACATACATACATATGAATATTGCCGGCACAAATAAGTATGAAGATCAAGGCATTTGCCGAGACGAGCGAGACGCTTGCGTCATTAATACCAGACATTAATTTAATATATTCTCATTCCATTGGGCTCGAATATATTTGTCTCACAGACTAATATCAACTGTCATAGGGCTCCAAATATCTCTGACTTTTATTTACCTAATGTGTACCTTCAAGTATACAAATATCGGGTGGGCTGCTAGCCGTCCTTACAGCTGCTTCAGCCTGAGATGATGGTGTGGAATGATAATCTCACGCACGCTTGACGCCCCAAGAAGCCTGATTAGACCCAAACGAATATTCAAAAATCGGAATAACACCCGAACTAATTCCCATTGAAGCGGGATAGCACGGACCAATTCCCAAAGAAGTGGGATAATACCTGAACTCATTGGTAAGGCCGCGGTGGTAGCCAAAGTCTGTCGGGAACCTTCTAAGGAGTTACCAGCGGTGCACAGCGATAGACTCATTGGTAGGGACCGTGAGGATTTAGTCTGTTCGAGTCCGGTATAACATCCGAGGAGTATCCCACACGAAAAAAAAACAAGAATACACAAATACACGTGATAAAGTGAGAAGGCTGCATGACTATCGCTGTAGGCAATAATTCTGGCTAAAAGGAGCAGTAAAAGTGCATCTCTTTCTTTTGCATATCAATGACATGCTGTCCCTCGGGAGAATTGTTGTCGGTGAAGGGCATGCGTGTGGCACTGAAGCCAAGCCACCGTCTAGGAACTGCTTATGTAAGAATGACGAGCACCCCACCCGCAGTCCTGAGGCTCCCGGTCATTGAGGCCAGTAGTCATGGGCAAAGACAAGTCTGCGGCGCCCTTGGCGCCGACTGCGGAACTTCAGGAGAAAGAGTTCTCTCCCGCTCCCTTTCTGCAGCCTCCTTTGCGAGCAACACTGGTCAGTTGATGAGTCTATGTAAATAAACTATGCAAGACTCGCGCGAGTGGTGTATCTGGTTTGGCCGGACAAAACAAAAACCTGTCATAACATGACTCTAGTTAGACCCTGCCCTTATCCGATACTTTTATATCTGATACGGTTACGGAGCTCCTTAACATCCTTGCTCTTCACATCAAAACATGGGAGTCACCACATAGCGCCTCATATATATATGTCTACAAATGTTTAATTATATGATATTTTTCTATGAAATAATATAAAAATGTTTCAGTAGCGAATAAGAGACAGTATTCGCATGCTCAAAGTATCAAATAAGGCCCCATGAAAGATAGCTACTAATGGTCTTATGAATAAGGATCGTGCTACGGTGAAATTTTAATTTAATAAAATATTTTTTCAGGCGATGGACATAAAAACGTAGAAGCTTACAAAAAGACTACATCCTAACATCACTCCAGATTTGGAAGTTCATTTACAGAAATATTTAAAAATAATTTAATGCGACCAAGCACCACTATGTACACAAGTTTTGTTAAGTTATTTACTTTCTACAGAAAATACTGGAGTTATTTCGGGTACCTAAGTTTATACCTACTAGGTACCTACCTACACCTAAGAATGTTATTGGATAATTTATTATAATTAATTAGGCATTTTATAATAGACTATTTTAAATCAGTGATTAAATTAGGAATTTGATATTTTTTTACATATTATTAATGCAATACTTATTTTTTTTAATATTAAACCTTTTGTTTTATTTACTTACCTGCGTGAACTTCTGCCAAACCTCTTTACCCCCGCTACGTTACCTTATTGAGTCACTGGCTCACAAAGCTCAAGAGAAAGCAGACTTGCTCGCAAATCTCTTTTTGTGTCGACGACTGTGGGCTCCCACCATTAGGCCACCCACCATTGCCAATTGTAGCTACACAATGCCTGATATTGTGATCAGACAATGTGACGTACGGGCAGTGCTACGGTCACTCAATGACCGACGAACCTGACGGTATTCTGGCGGTGGTACTTGAAAAATGTGCAGCCGAGTTGTCTTAAGCGCTAACACGTCTGTACCGTCTTTCGTATTCTTCGGGGGAAGTGCCGGAGGCTTGGAAGGAGGCGAACGTACAGCAAAAAAGGAGATCGCTCAGATCCAGCCAACTATCGACCCATAGCCATCACCTCAGTTATTTGTAAAATGTTCGAGCTCATTGTCAACAAGTAACTCATGCGATACCTTGAGGATCACTCGTTGATCAACAAACGCTCAACGGGTGATCTTCTAGCTTACATAACACATATTTGGGGTGAGGCTGTGGAAAGGCACGGTGAGTCCTTGCCTATAAGTCTGGACATTGCCAAAGCCTTCGATAGAGTTTGGTATTCGTCGCTTCTTTCCAAGCTACCGGCATAATGGTCTACGGCCTCAATCGTGCTGCTGGATGGCCAGTTTTTTTACAAGGGCGTCGAATGCGGGTCCTATGATGACCAGGCTTCTTGCTTTTTGCAGGCTAATAATGCCGGGGTACTACAGGGGTCTGTATTGTCGCCAACTCTCTTTCTTCTGCATATCAATGACATGATATGCAGAAGAAAGAAAGCATTCTATGCGGATATAGCACGTTGCATGGGAGTTATAAAGCGGGACGGGCCGACATTGAGGAAAGAAGACGGCAACTTGTGGCTGATGTCGACCGTAATCTGAACCGCATTTCCAAATGGGGTTCTGAAAACCTGGTTGATTTCAATGCACCAAAAAAACACAGCTAAAAATACCCTATCCTATACGCGTGCTGGGCAGAAGTGCCACTCCCATACAGTGGAAGCATTTTCGCCAGAACGGAAAGATTTAGAAGATCGTTTCTCTGTCAAACGTATTTCCTTCCTCTTACAATCCCGGGTTCTTCAAGCGGAGCGTGAAGAAGCACATCATTGGGCCGCCAACTTGAGGGACGCTGTCAGTAGTCATGTAGACTAAGAGAGTGCCCCTCAATTCGCTAAATGTCATCATGACTTTCCATCAGGCGGAGGGAGTTAATTGGTTTGGATTTGTCGCTACCGGCCGTGGTGCGAGCCATGGTCGGCAGCCAACAGTGCTGGGCCGCCGTCGCGTCGTTTGCTAGCGAGATGATGGCGGCTAAACGTGAGGCTTTGTTGTGCGGGAGCGTATGGGACAGACCGCCTTCGTGTTCGGGGGCGACGACGTACAGAACACATGAGCGCCCCCGAATAGTGTCTGGCCGTGGGTGGAAGACCCCGCCCAACTGGCCACATGGCAAAGGGCACCCTTTCAGTGTTCCAGGGGGTGCCCACTTACCGCACGCCCTTACCGGCCGCTCTCCACCTCCTCTGCTTACAGAGGTTGCTCGAGAGCGGTGGAGGTGCGGGCTAGATTCTTTAGCTCCTTAGGGAGTGGTGGTCGCTTTTCCGGCCGCCCCGAGTCAGACCCCTCCATCCTGAGGTGCCCCTTGCTCGCAGTGATTTAACCTCAGGCCTGCCCTGCGAGCCGGTTTAAGGTGAGGCGGAACACCGCGGGGTTTAGTGGGTAGGACGGTCTCTTATGGGCCGACATCCCCACACACCGTCTGACGGTGAGCAAATGCATTCCCCGCGAAAACAAAAGAAAAACCTACTCAAGTAACCCAAAGGTATTAATGAAATATGGCCGTGTCGCCCTGCCATGCCCTGATATTATAGCGTAGGTATATTTCTCAGTCAGTTAGCATGTGTGCTCAGTGTGAGTTTTAGCGGGCGCATATCGTAAAGCACAGTAAAGTGCATTTATGTGAAATTTGTATGTAGTCGCGATAAGCAGCGACCAGTCTCGGTTCCATACAAATTAACGTTATCGCGCACACTGTACTACTGAGCGCTTGTAGTTAGTCGCACTAAGCACTCAGTTCCTTCATTCATCAGACATCGCAGGTTGTGTTATCTATTCTTTTTAAACGACCCACAAGGCCTTAAACTTAACGACTACTATAAAAATTATCGGTTTGTTCCTGTTCCGTCCCAAGTTTTCGTCCCAAATTCCTAAAATTTCTTGTTTTGTCCCACTTTAGTTTTTATTCCTGTTTCGGAGCACTATATAAATATTACTTTCGTAGAGTCAGAAAACATAATTAAAACAGTTTTCTAAATAAATAGGAGCAGAGTATACAAAAGGAGCTCTTAAATCAATTACACAATATGGTGCTCCAGATTGACTAGTTCGGTATCTCAGACTTTATACCGATGTTTTCCTTGATTACCATATAAGCACGCTCTTCCTACCTAGCAAGGTAAACACGTCAAACGTTGGGACCCAACGTTTGATTTTGGACTCGATGTAGTACCTACTACAGCCCTTCGCTATGTGGCGCCAATACTTGTGCAACGCTTGTATTATTGTGTCGAAATTCTTTATATTTGAGAATCAACATTTTTACCAATAATTCTCACACACTCAAATAAAACCAAATACCTATATATTATTTAACTATTTAATGACATGCTCTTATAACTATCGTAAGTGTTAGTGTTGTGTTACGTACCTCACCACGAATACAAATTTCGTGGCACCGCGAGTCAAAACCCTCAAGAACCTAAGTAACTGAAAGATTTACTGCAGTTCTTTTATGTTATGAAAGTAACAAATTAATACAATTTAGGAAAATATGAGTCGCTTATTTTGTTGGTGGGCCCAGGTAGGCCATTAAATAACCAAATTCATTACCAATGTACGGAACCAGAATTATAGCAACACCGAAGTTAAAACGAAAACCAACGTTTCACCCACAACTGTCAAATGAAATAAAAAAATATGAATTGTCAAAACTTTTTTCGGTGGGAAGAGTGACAAGTGCGGACGCTTGTTGTATATTATTTTCTAAAACTAGTGCATTTATCTTTTTTATGTGCTGGAGTGGTGATTTATTGGACATAAAAGTTGTGTTAACCTGCTATAGTGATAGACAATGATATATAAGCAGTGAAATGCTATTTTCTATCTTTCCGCCTAAAGTCCACTGAAACCTCAGTATACGAATCACCATTATACTGAGGGTCCTTAGTCCTCAGTCCTAGGACAAGGACCTAGGACTGAGGACTCGACATCGACAAAGACTGGTCAGAACTAAATACTAAGAAAACATAAATACTGAAGACCAGGCTGCATGGACCAAGTTTCCTTTGCCTGCCCAAGATGGGCAAAGACAACCAACAAACAACAATGAATTGTCAGGAATTTTGGCGGGAATAGTGACAAGTGCGGACGCTTGCTGTATATTATTTTCTAAAACTAGTGCATTTATCTTGTTTTATGTGCGGGAGTGGTGATCTCTTGGACATAAAAGTTGTGTTAACGTGCTATAGTGAAAGACAATGATATACCGAATGGCGCCGAGTATATCACATTAATTTGAACCACGTAACCATGTTATCTTCTGCGAAAATACCCCAACATGAACCAAAAATACTAATCAGTTTAACTAGGATTCGCTTATGTTTGTTTAGTTTATTTCATCACCATGTGTTTTATAGAAAAGAACCTTAGTAGGTATTGACCTAGGTCAATTCTTAGGATAACGACCCGACACGTTGCCGCTCTTACGAAGATATTTTAGAAAACAAAATTCAACCACATTTCAATTAAATAAAGTTGACAATTCCCAGTCGTTCGTTAGAGAGTGCGAAAAGAAAAGAAAAAAATATATTTCTCTCTATCGGACCTAGCCGCTTAGCTAGGGAGTTCAGCAGTGAAACAAATATCGATATTTGGATATTTATTAAAATATCACCGTTCAATAAAATCTCTACCACAACCAAAAAATTTCGATACAAAAGTCATATACTCGTAGCAAGAGATTATGGTTTTAAAATAATAATGTATTTTTTACTTAATTTAACCTGACTCAGTAATTGATACGGGTTACAGATAAATCCGCTATTTCTACAGTTTAATCATCACGGCAAGTAAAATGAACTACTATGTACGTATTATAAACTTGTAACTTTTAATTACTTGCTTGTCCTTCTCTTTCAATACTAAGGTTGTGTTTTCAGAAAACGATCACTCTTAGCGATAAGACTGTCATGGTAATCCCTAAAATTTATAGTTTTTAAAGAATATTATAATTATGTTATTAAATAAGGAGTATATGATTATCTATCTTATGCAAAAAGAACCCACATTGGGTAAAGTGAAATAAAATGAACAATGGTCGCCACATATATTCCATACCAGTCGGACAAAATACAATAACTTTAAATATGGTTTAATATTCTGCTAAGAGACTCAAAATTAAATATTTTGTTTCGATATGTCAATACTTTTTGAACAAGGCCGCTCTATCTCATGGCGGCCCGCTGCTTTGATGTGTTTACTAGACAATTGGCCGCGTGTAACCTTGAGTAATTCAAATTAACAACTATTTTAGTCTCATTAAAAGTTTTACGATTTTAGATGAATACAATAAAAAAAATCCTACTATCAGTGAATTGATTTATGGTGTATTTGGGAATTTACATTTCACTTACAATAGAAACTTATATTAAACTTATATTATTAACTTATAATTAACTTATCTTGTAACTTCCTTAGTCGCCATACCGTTATAAACACCAATTTTCACACTATT
Organism: Thumatha senex; assembly: GCA_948477245.1. NCBI lineage: Eukaryota > Metazoa > Arthropoda > Insecta > Lepidoptera > Erebidae > Thumatha > Thumatha senex. The sequence continues at coordinate 16,932,877 of OX419735.1, forward strand.
TTTGTTAAAATACATTTTGTTAGGTACTATGAATTATTACAAAATCCCAAAATACATTAATACATTCTTAGTAGCACTTCGTTGGTTTTAGTTTTAAGGTTTAAGTCAAATTATTCTTTATTTTGTAACTTAATCGTGTGTTGAGAAGTCATGAAGTGAGATTACTTATTTAGTATGGCCGTCGCCGCCCGCCGGGTTGATGTAAAGTTTGCGCCATGTAATAGGTACTGGAAAAGTTAATAGGTATGAAATTTGTGATAGTGAAAATTGACGTGATTTTTGTTTATTTTCTTTTTGTCACGATACCGCGAGTGAATAATACCGCCCCGGAGTTCACTGACATGATCCTCATTTACGAGGAATGCCGACAAAATGCGGCCTTAGCGTCGTTAAGGGTATACCGTGAGAAGTTCGTAAATAGTCGCACATGTCCTTCTGACTCCCGAATCTTTGTAAGAGTTGTGCAAAGATTGCGGGATAACCCGCACCTGGTGCCAAGGAATGCAGAGGTTCTCCCGCGGAGACCATATACGACGATGTCAGCGGTGCATTGCAGTAAATAGCATGTTGAGAACATAAATGTGTTAATTAGGTATAAATGGGAAGTGTTTTTATTAGAACTGTTATAGTGTCAAGTAGTCATTTAGAAAAATAAAGGTGCAGTAGGTAACTAGGTATTGTGTATTAGCTGCAAGCGTTTGATCATACAGCCGCCTTCTTGTCAACGTAAACACGCGTTGTTATGGCAACCGTAACGTTGCCAGTTTTCTCAAAGGTGAGTGTACTTTCATTATAAATAAACAAAAACGGGATGTTCTAACTTTCGACTCTTTTTATTCTATTTATGGTATGCGCAAGGACACGACATCGACAAAGACTGGACATGTCTAATTAGAAGATAAGATTGAAAAAATATGATATATAAATAAGATTTAGCTAAAAGGTCATTGTAACCAGGTCATAATATAATTATAAATAAAATTAATTGTCAACTGTCCATGTCAAGGACTTTTGGCGCGAAGATGAGCAGTGACGCACGTTTGTAGTATATTATTTTCAATAACTAGTGTAAAATTCGTGTTTTTGTGTTTAATAATGGTGGAATATTATACATAAAGAGTTCGGAAGTGCATTAGTTAAGAAAGTGATATATTGCACTGAATAGCGGTGTTGTTTGTGTTAGTGCCAAATTTCCATAGAGAGCTGCAATAAGGGATCCACTGCCTTATTGGAGCACGGACTAGGACCTAGGACTGAGGACTTGACATCGACAAACGACTAGACAGGACTAAAACAAGAAAATAATAAATACTGATGACTAGGCTGTATGGACTAAGTTTCCTTTGCCTGCCCAAGAAGGGCGAAGACAACTAAAAAAAAAATGTCCATGTCAATCTCTCCAACTTTCCCAATTATTTATTTTCTAAATTATTTTTCCTTGTAATAAAGTGATACAAAAGTTTCAAAAAGAATACAATCGCTGGAAAGTATCACTTAAAATCATTCATTTGATTTCTCTTTTATTTAAAATGTCCTTGGAGAAAGTATTCAGTCGTTCATTGCATTATTTCGCTTGAAAATGTTAATAATCTTCTACACTTCTTTACCTCGTTATTGTATTCAATATTCTAAACTAAAATTCTATACCACATATAAAATGTGGTATGCTGCTTTAGTTCGATTCATAAGAAGACGATTAGTCTTAGGTATAATATTTGCGTCTTCTTTAACTTACTGTATCGTCAGTTTTCTTAGAGAGGTGGGTATTCTATTATATTAAATATCTCTACAATGGTAAAGCATGATATATATTAATAAATATCGTTAAATATATTATAAGACAACTTTGTGACAATTTTAGTATTTTGTTGCAAATCTTCATTTCTAAACTCTGTTATGAATACTTAATAAGTACCAGAAGTAATGTATACCAGATTATATCAGTAATTCACTGGAAAATTTCAATAATAAGTAAAGAATAAATAAATAAATAAATATCTATCACGCCTTATCCCCGAAGGGGTGTGGATTCCTGTCCCACGTAATAGGTGGTGAGCCCATTGCCGTGTTGAAAATGGACAGACGCAGGTTGTGGCTACCTGCTGTTGAAATTTTTCAAGCTGCCCATAAGGCATTCAACCAGGCTTAACAACTGCCATTTTACTGGCAACCGGGACCAACGGCTTAACATGCCTTCTGAAGCATGGAAACGCTCGCAAATGTAAATGCCACAAAGTGGTCACCCATCCAAGGACCAGCCATAGTCAAAGTTGCATAACTCAGTGATTGTTTACAGAACACTGAGACCGCGGGGCCACGAGCGCTTCCTTCTTTATAAGTAAAGAACCCTTACTTATTATTGAAATTTTAGCAACAAAGTAATTAATGTTTGTTTAATCTGTTGCATAAACTTTGACAATTAAGATTGACCTGAAAGTTAATACATAAAACTTTATGATTCAGCAAAATGCCAAAATGTGTTTGCATGTAAACAAACAGCAAATACTAACTGCCAATACAAGCATTCACTATCACTACTATTAAAAAAATTAGGTTGTAGAAACCAGCTCATTTACTACATGATTACTATAAGTATAGATCTTACCTTTATACTACACTCGACTTCTATTACTCCTAAGTATTTGGGGTATCTAGGGTATCTGCCTATACTGTAGTACGTACACCTAATTGTGATGTCATCATGTTCAATTCACAAGTTCATATTTTAGTGTGAATTTTTGTATGTGGTAAACTTTACATAGTATTACATGAAGCCACTTTCGCTGTCTGTTCGCTTAGGCCTATCTGCTGCTGAAAACTGCATTAAAATCCATTGAGTACAGTTTTCAGCAGTAGATAGAGTGATTTAGTTTGCTAGTATTACACAAATGACAACAAGGAATTGAAAAACTTTAAATAATATTTACGGAAAGGTCAAAAGTACTCGGATACCCAGACGTGCGTGTATGAAGCGATTGATGAATCTCGAAGAAGCGAAAGAAGTATGCATGGATCGCGAAGCCTGGCGATCTGTCCTCTCTGACTACCCCGTCAGGGATACAGCGTGAAGATAGTTAGTTAGTTAGTTTTTAAATAATACTTGCAGGGCAGTAGTAGGAGTATGACATATCAAGATGTAGCATTTGAAAGAAAACCATTTGTTTGGAGAACTCTTCAAGAACATAATGACACAAACGACAATATACAATGTAGAAATTCCGTTCAAGGGAAACAGCTGCTGGTTGATGACAGAGGTAATTTCACCTTTATTAATTTCGTATAATTTTTAGAATACATTTTTGCAAATACAGGATCACCAATGATAAAAAAAAGGTATCCCACAATACCCTATTCCTCAGTGCAGGAAGGCCTTTTTGGCCTGGGTGTAGCTTTCCTATATCCTCTATCTCTCTTGGGCTACTTCTCTTGGTTTTATGTATGCCATTAACACTGAATCTCTTTTTATAATAACACTAAAGGGGCTGTAAATAATACTTGTTTGTTTATTTTAAAATATGAAAAATTGATTTTAAGATTGAATTTTTATTTTAGAGCTGGTAAAATATCTTGCTCATCTTTCCAATATATATTTAAACATGCATTTAACTATTAAAAAGTGGCCCTAATTTGAGTATCAAATTTTACTCTTACGAGTACTAAACTATTGTTATACTCTGATGAAGTTCTATTTTATTTATTTATTTATAGCCTTTTTATTGATTAATATTTTTACATTTTATTTCCTACCTATGTATAATTTCATGCATTATTATATTAATTTCATTACAATATTAATTACACATTAATATTATATAATGATTCATTTCATTATTAAATTCTTCATTTCATTTCCTCATTACCTTCATTCCATTCATTACAATGTTATTTAATTTGGTTCATAATAGTATTACATGGTCTCATATATCATTCAATTATTCAATTCATTATTCCATTATATAATTAAGGTTTATTACATTATTTTAATTATATTTGTTATTAATCAATTTGTCCAGAGACTAAGGCCTCTTCCAGAGTCTTCCAATCCTTTCTATTTCTTGCTTTTTGCATCCATGTTGCTCCTGCTGTCTTCCGTATATCATCATCCCATCTGCACTTAGGTTTACCACATTTTCTTTTATTTCCTCTTGGGTACCATTCTATTATGTCTTTAGTCCATTTTTCATCTTTTGATCGAATTAAATGGCCCACCCATCTCCATTTTTGTTGTGTCGTTATTTTTGTCACTCTTTTGCTATTGGATTTCTTCCTTATGGTTGTCAGTTTAACTTTGTCTTTTAGTTTTATACTCAGTATGCTCCTCTCCATGTTGTTTTGGCATACTTCCAGTTTTTTCTTAGTTCTCTTTGTCAGCGCCCAGGTTTGGCATCCATATGTTGCCACTGGAAGCACACAGGTATCAAGTATCTTAAACTTAAACTTTAGTGGCATTTCTTTAGACTTTAGCACCTCCTTTAGTGACCAAAATTTGTTCCATGTCTTATTTATTCTATTTTCTATTTCCCTTTCATCTATATGTTTTGTTGTTATAGTGCTCCCAAGATGTATTGGTCAACATAATCGATTTTGATACCGTCTACTTCTATTGGTTGTTTTATTGCATTTGTCATGATCTTCGTTTTTGACATATTCATGGTTAATCCCACTCTCTTACTTTCCATGTTCAGTTCTGTCAGCATTGTCTGCAGTAGTGAAGGATTTTCTTCTATTATAAGATCATCAGCAAATCGTAGGTTGTTCAGTCTAACACCATTGATGTTCAATCCCTTATTATCCCAGTCTAGGCATTGAAATACAGTTTCCAGCACTGCAGTAAAAATCTTTGGAGATAATGGATCTCCCTGCCTTACACCCCTATTTATTATATATATTCTTCTCCTTCTTTTTCTAATTTAATATTTGCTTTACTTGATTCATATATTTTCTTTATTATACTTATATACTTGGGATGCACTCCCTGTTGCCACAGTGACTGCCAAATAGCGTTATGTTTGAGTGAGTCAAAAGCCTTGTTATAGTCTATAAATGCAAAATAGTATTGCTTTCCATATTCATTGTATTTTTTAATTACTTGCTTTACGACTAGTATGTGGTCTACAGTGGAATATTTTTTTCGGAAACCAGCTTGTTCTCTTGGTTGGTTTTCCATTAGCGATTTTTCAATACGTCTCGATATTACTTTCGTAAATACTTTGTACAAATTTGACGTCATGCTTATTGGCCGGTAGTTGCTTATGTCATTTTTATCTCCCTTTGTATATAGTAGAGTTATAGTGGTTTTAGTCCATTGGGTTGGAATTTATTCATGTTCTAATATTTTATTTTGAATTTTAGTGAGTGGGTCTATGATTATTGCTTCAGTGCTTTTCAGGAGTTTGTTGGAAATTTGGTCTTCACCAATGCCTTATTATTTCCTTGGGAGGCTATAGCCGTTTCCACTTCTCTTTTTAAAATAGGTGGTATATTTTCAATGTCTTCCATTTGTCTGCTTGTGTTTAATGTAACATTCTCTCCACTATCTGAGTCGGCATACAATTTTTTGTAGAATTCTGTCGCTATATCTAATATTTTCCACCTTTTAGTATGTTGTCTCTGTAAATTGTCTTTTAACATTGTTGTCCAAGTCTTTAAGTTGTTTAGCTCTTTCATGGCTTTTTTTATTCCACCTGTATTTTCAATACATTCTTTTATTTTTTCTTGCCTGTTGCCTTGCCTGTATTTTCTTATATTCTCATTGATTTCTTTACTTACCTGTGTTATTTTCTTTTTATTAGCTTTTCTGTTTTCTAGCAATTCTTTACGTAATTTTAATAGTTGTCTTGCCTTTTCTCCTATTCTATCTTTGTTCCTATTGGCACCTTTAAGATCTCTCGTAGTGTCTCTTTTCTTTATGTATTTTCTGGACTTCTTGAACTCTTGTCGAACACTTCAGCTCGAAGCATTTGATGGTCCGAATTAAAGTTTAAATTTATTGTCTCTATGTTTGTAATGTTATTTTTCGTGTTTACAAGGATAAAATCTTTTACATCTCTTACTTTGTTTGGCGATTCATATGTCCACTTTTTGTTAAACTTTTTCTTATAGAATGTATTCATTACATATAGATTCTGTTCTACTGCAAAATCTATTAGTCTGTTTCCATTTTCGTTTCTCGACCCTGTGCTATATTTTCCCAAGTTTTTAAGTAGGGTACCATGTATGCTTCCCAGAGTGCTATTGAAATCTCCCATTAAAATTATATTATTGTAAGCTGTTTCTACAGTGTTTTGGAGATCTTTGTAGAATTGGTCTTTTTCTTGCTTGTTTGAAACTTCAGTTGGAGCATATGCTTGTATGATGGACCATTTTCCTTTATAACCTGGTAAGTTTATGTTCAAAATGGCCATTCTTTCAGATACACCTTTGAATTCCTCTATGTTATTCTTAAGTTCTTTTTTCACCATAAACCCAATTCCATACAACCCTTTTGTAATTCCTTTGTAGTACATAATATATGAACCCATATCTAGTATTTCATCTCCCACACGTCTCACCTCACATAGTCCAATTACATGCCAGTTGATATTTTCCAATGCATACTCCAATTGTAAAAGTGACTCATCAGTTCTCAGTGTTCTTACATTGTATGTTGCTATATATATTTTAGTTTTCTTTCTACTATTTATGCCCATGTTCCTCTGTGACTCTGGAAGGGTTTGGTCTATAACCCCACGGTGACCAGCCGGGTTGGGGAGTGTATGTGTTTTTGTTAATCTAGTTATATTTTCCCTGTCGCGTATCGCAATGTTCAATTTATTTCTTGTTTGTTTTATGTTTTTGTTTTGGGCTAATTGCTACTTCCTTTCAGAGATTTTGTTTAAGCCTGACCCTGAAGGTCTCTGCCTTGTGTGCGTGTAAGCTTCAATTATATTTTTCTTTTGTTGATTTTGGGTGCGAAGATTGTTCTGTGCATCTTGGTATTGATTGTATGGTGAAGTTTCTTCAGGCCTTTTCTTTTTCTCGGTCATATTATTATCATTTTTGTAGTTTTCTCTTATCAACAGTTTATCATATTTGATTACTGCAAAGTTACCCTTCTCTCTTTCTTCCTTCATTTGGATGAGTAATTCTCTGCGCTTATCTAGAATTTCTTTTGGCTAGTCTTCTGTAATATATATTTTGTTTGGGAGACTTTTCTTATTTTTTAGAATTTCTATTTTTTTCCACACTGATGTAAGTGTAAATATTATTGGTCTTTTCTTTCCCTCGTTATGCTTGCCCAGTCTTCGGGCACTAATTATTTCTGTGTCTCCTATCTCGATTGCCTTACTTTGCAATAGTCTTTTAATCAATGTTATAAGTTCCTTCATATTACCTTCTGATTCGTTTACACCATGTAATATGAGGTTGCTTTTTCTGGAGTCTCTTTCTAACTTTGTTATTCTTCCCGTGAGATCTTCAACAATCACCTTTAGCTTATAATTTTCCTGCTCCATTTCTTCAAGTTTAGATTTAAATGTTTCTTCTACTCTTTTAGTTATTATCTCTGTTTGTTTATTCATTTCTAATTTTAATCTATCAAATAATTTTTCCATTTCATTTTCCCCAGCCATTTTTATTTACTGCTTATTGGCAGTTTTTTGTATTCTAAGTTCTGCTACCTGATAACCTGCATATGTCTATTTTAACATGGCAATGGGCTTACCATCTATTACGGAGGACAGGAATGCACATTGTGTAATATGGGCATATAATAATATGCCTCTACCATCCCTTCAGGGGTGTAATAGATAAACAATACCAACACTTACTCGGCTATAATTAACAAGGCATTGAATACAGATATCAAAGCTTTGGATTACTCTAGTAGACCATCTGATATTTTATGCTAAATTGTCAATTTCAGGATATGTGTGCAAAAGGATGGATGTGTTGAAAAATGGTTGCTGTGACCCAGAAGCTGACTTCACAGACAAATACAGTTGTGAGTCTTGTTCAGACAATAATTGTTGTGTTATATATGAGTACTGTGTCTCCTGCTGTTTGGATCCTAGCAAGGTATTATCATCTTTACTGTACGTTTTACATAGATACATACAATCAATGGCCTTACTACAGGGGATGCCGACGACCAATGTGAAGTGGAGGAAAAAATGTAGGATAGCGGACCCCGGGCGTCGCGAGACGCAACCTTGAGCTCGGATGCTGATGACATATCCAATCAAACTCCCAAGGAATCTCCTTATTCCCATCCCCACCATTTCTTAGGCAATGGTGGGGATGGGAATAAGAAGAAGATGGGAAAATTGTGGAAAGGAGATGGGAAGAAGAAGATAAGAAGAAGGGTGAGATTAAGTAAAGAAGCTTTTTATTGTGACGGTAAATGGAGTCCCACCAATAACTCCGGGGCCCATGCGACCTCACCTGCTAGCGGTGGACCCAACGAAGGTACAGGCCCCCTTAGTCGCTCGCAACAAAGCCGAAAGTAAATAGCCAAACCAAAACTGCTCCTAGTGGCCAAGAACACCAGGCTCCAAATCCAGGTACTTGTGTCATTAAAAGGTGATTTTCTTTTAATGACACTAAGATCTCAGATAGGCATACTACTTGATCGAAAGTGGTCTCTGTATCATATGGACGATTGTAACACTGGTGCTGCCCACCCTGTAAATTTTAAGACAAAGAATCTGTTGACACTAGCAGGTATGTACATCTTTGATCTAGCGGTGTTTGTATGCAGGAACCCTGAACTTTTTGAACTAGCTTCAAATACCACTTACAGGGGCAACAGAATGGTAAGAGATCCAACAAAATTGGCTCTAACCAAATGTAACACAACACTTGCACAGAGAAATTGTAGCTTCATGCCAGGTTTTGTGTGAGCTTACAATGGGAAAGGTTTACAATGGGATCCCAAAAGAAATTAGAGAACAGCCTTTCAGAAGTTTTCAAAAAGAGTTAAAAAAATGACTGATAGAAAATTATTTTTGAATTTGAAAATTTTAATCAAATTAAAAATGGATATGAGTGTCTCCATTATTTCCATTCCATCTATTAAAAATGTAATCTGTAATCATAGTATTTGACATATAGCTATAGATAATGATACTTTTTTTTAATAATAATAGTATTGACATGAATAATGATAGTATTGACATTAATAATGATAGTATTGACATTTGTTTTATTTGTTTTGACAAGGATGATGACCAGTCTTTCGAGACTAATTTCGGTACAACTGTATCTTTTTTTTTTAGTTTGTTTGTGCTAGTTTTTGGTAATTGATTATCAGGCATCTTTTACTATGTAAAATCATAAGTATGTAATTCTAAGAACTGTAACACCATATTTCATGCGAATAAATATATCTATCTATATATTTATCTAAGACCCTATTTTGAAGAATTCCGTACTCTAGAATTCGGAAATTTGGAGCAGGGATTTTATTCAACAATCCAAGCAAATGTGGAAGGAACCCCCATTTAGACCTTTATAGTGGGTGGTAGAACAGGCCTAGGAAGGAAAAGATAGGACCTCATATTTAATGATATTTGGAGTGTATTATAATGCGGATCTCGAACTCACAGAGTTCGCTGTTATCTTGCACCGGAACTTTCATTGCGCGATACAAGATCACGAAATATAAGTATAGTTCACACTATCTATCAACATTGCGTAGGCAAAACATAGTAGAGGAACTTAGTTCCTCTATCGTATCATATCGTTATCATCCGGATGAAGTGCATAGAAATCCTCGCATTGGCACTTGAAGACACCAATTTAATATTGAATATCTAGTCAAAACCACAAAAGATAAAACATAGGACATTTGTAGAGAACAGACGGCTCGTTTTGACAGCTCACACAAACAAATGACATTTGTACAAACTGTCATGTGTATGAAAGAAAATAACGTTACAAAGTTGCTACTATTGGTGGCATGCGACGGCATAACCCTAACATCCACACTCGGGTGAACGTTAGCGACAGCCGCAAATCTCGAATTTGTATAACATTCTCGCAACTTTACGGCGATACTTACGCCCGAATGTAGAACGCGGGTAGTAACTTACACGTTTCGTACATAGCTACATACTCTGGCCGACCTATCCGCTTGAGCCGATTTCGGTAATATGAGTACAAATCTTTAAGTCGGACCGACAGTCCAAAGATTACAATTGCAAACAATCCCTGTCTTTCACCCTGTAACCCTCTTACTTGACTGTATCTACACAGCTGAAGTGGAGTCCCTCGTTTTCCAGCTACGCGACAATACGGCCGTAGGCTGGGACAGAGTAATACCCTTAGTTTTAAAACACTGCCAAGATTAATTGATATCACAATTAGCCTTAATAAATGTATGATCGCACGCATAATAGTTTATTTTAAATAACATTTAAGGAGTTTAATTTTTTTTATTAAATGTTTATCAGATTATAGTGCTGTTGTTTTTTGTTTAAAGTTCGTTTATTTATTTTTTACAATTTTAAGTTACAATTATATTTTATCATTATCATATATATGTTTTTCCATTGTATGTTACACTGTATCTTTTCCGATGAAATAAATATATCTTTATCTGTTGCTCATTCTACAACTATTCTACAAACGAGCACTTACAATACTATTCGGCCTTATTGGGAGCGACAACCGTCTAACTTGTCAACTCCATAAGGACGCCTACTTCGTCGCCTCGTCCATTAATGGGATTAGTCGTTATGGCTAGATGATATAATATAAATCTTATCCAATATAAATCTTTTAATTCTCTTTTACAGAGAGATATGCTGGAAATCGTCTTATCCAAACTGTCAACGGAAAAAAATGTACTGTTCCGTTCCCTAAGCGACGATTACGAGTTGTGTTTGACAAAATGTCGCACAAGTTCACACAGTGTCCTCCATGAGAACTCTTACAGAGACCCTATAAATAAACACTGTTTTGGAGATGAACCCACAAAAGCAAGATCGCCAGACTAACAAAATTATATCTATTAGGATAGTAAGTTTTAGGAATAATAACTTTTTTATGTTTATATTTTTTTAAATATAAGTACTTGCCTTAATTTAACACTTTCTTTGCTGGGCACAAGAACGTTATGCTTTAGCCGTTAGTTGACGAAGTAAATTGTTTTATAAATGATAATTTGATTGTACGAGTATTGCGTGTCTATAAATATAGTTAATGAATTATGTGCCTTTTAGGTATACACTATAGAAAAATATTTGCGCCTTTTATTCAAGAATCTAAAGTTAGATAGAGACATTAAAATATAAAATGAGAACTAATGGTACAATGTAACGCTGGAGAAGTGAGGTATAACCAGGTTTCAAGTTAGGCGACTGAGTAGTACTACGAAAATTGCTATGGATATCCTATCAGTTTGCACATATTTTAGTATCTTAGGTTCTTCGCCTTCACCAGCTTCGTGAAAGAATATAAACAGTGGCGATGGCTTGCCCCAAATCTGTGGCCTGCTGAGCGAGCTGCCCCATATAATTAAATGGATAATTTATAAAACCAGAATGCTGCTTGTTTTAGATAATATTTTGTACCGTGCAGCTCTGGGGCGGACCCCCCCCCCCCCCCCCCTACGCTATATAAATTTAATAAGCACCACCATCTATATACTTGAAGTCAATAATAAAATAGGTATATCAATAGTGTTATAGTAAAAATTAAATCAAAGTGGGCCCGCTAGGGAGTATGCTCCACAAAGGACCACCAGGATAATTCTGTTGCTGGCATGACTCCGTCTGTGCACATGACTGTGCAGAAAGTTTTAAATAAGTAAATAAATAAAATTTCAAGGTGGACTCATCTATCAACGCCCAACCGAAACCTTTACACCTAGGAACTTGAACTTTCTAGAGTAAGCTATCCAGATAATATACACAGCCACTACACACCTTATAAGAGGTAAAGTAAGGGAAAAGCAGTTGTATATAAATTCGTCATTTTCAAAGATAGAAACATAAAATTACGTACACGTTTTTTGTATACAAATAATTGGACACGTGTTTCGCGGTTTCGCTTATTTTTACCTGTAAGGTGGTAAAATAGGGATTCCAAGTTTATTTGGGAGTTTCTTCATTTTCAAAGATAGCAATACAATTTGAACCAAACGTGTTTTTTTTTGTTTGTTTGTTGTAACTGGGCCGTTTCCGCACATAGCCACTTCATTGGGCCATTGTGCGAGTATTCTTCATCCATTCACTCCAATCATTCAAGGCAGTCCCAGAAGGTCAGCAGCCTTTTAAGGCTCTGGCATGCTTCTGGGAGTGTTTGCGGCGACTGTAGGATGCGCGCCCGGTCATCTGCCACGCTCCTGCACTCCATTAGCGCGTGCTGTGGCGTTTCCTCTGCCTCCATACATCCTCTGCACAAGGGGATGTCTGTTACACCTATGGTGAAAAGTGTTTATTAAGGGGGCAGTGGCCTGTTCTGTCTATACTTTCTTAATCTGGCCTATACTTTCCCTATTTTGCGTAATGAGGTTGCGGGAAAATCTTTTAGATATCTCCGGAATCGCTATCTTAGTTTGCCTACAACCTGCGAGGGTTATCCAATATCCACGCGGTTTTATGTGCTTCTTCAGTGATTGTGCGCAGCCATGTCTTTATCCGTGCCTGGGGTAGCGGTAGTAATGGTTTCGGTCCATATACTGTTTCTTATGATCCCCTTTTGGCCAGTTCATCTCCTGCGCCTGTACGTCCGAGATTATTTTAATATTAAAACCACATAAGTCTCTAGCTGCAACCGCATGTGCTGCCTTAATTAACCTACACATTTTGCCTGGAAGATTGTGTTTCGTATTTCTAAAGTGGTTGATATTTTAATGTTTAAGTCGTCCGAGAAGACGCCAGCTCCAGTTCCATGTTTGGTTTTGGAGCAGTCTGTGTATATCCTAACTTCATCGATGCCTGAGCTATCTATTGTTAAAGCGATAAGTTGGATATTATGGTCCGTATTCTAGAACGTTTTTCAATACTCAATCAACGCTTGAGGCTTGATTTTGCCTTATAAAATCTACTCTCAAGCGTCGATTGATTATTGAGTAACGTTCTGGAATACGGACCATAATATCCAACTTATCGCTTTAACAATAGATAGCTCAGGCACCTATATCTTGGGTCAAAGACCTAGTACACCCCGAGATTTTGACCGTGGGCGCCTCAAGTAGCGGGTACTTCTCCAGAATCTCCTTCAGGACTTTGGTATGTGTGATTTCTATGTTTTGTCTCCATAGGCCGTGTGCAGCTGCTTTTGCTTCCTCTTGTATGACCAGATCTAGTGGTCTCAAGTTCAGCAGGTACGGCGGCTGATAGGGTAGTTCTCGTGCATCCAGTGGTTGCTACACTCGCCAAGCGTTGGCTTTGCAGTTTTGTTCGTGCTGTGGATAGTTGTGTTCTAGGCCACCATACACCTGCTCCTTAGGAAGAAGAAAGAAGAAGGTCTGATAACTGATGTGTAGAGCCAAAAAGTGATTTTCGGGTTCAGACCCCATCTTTTTCCAACCACTCTTCTACACTGGTTGAAAGCTATACATGCCTTCTTCGATTTAGTCTTAATGTAACGCGCCCAGCAGAATAATTTTGGTAGATCCAGTTCTGGTAACTTCCTTATCTTTGTGAAGAGGGTGAAATCTGTTTTATTTGGCTTTACTGACAGATTATGTTCGTCACACCATTCTTCTACTATTTGAAAGGCCGTACGCATTACTTTTCGTAAATTTTTTTTCGCATTGCCGTTGATTATAATTGCTAGGTCGTCTGCATAACCAATAGTAGTGTATCCTTTTTCATTAAGTTTCTTTATGAGGCTGTCCACCACTATGTTCCACAGTAGCGGTGATAGGACGCCTCCCTGGAGGCACCCTTTTACTACCCTCGCCCTTTTGCTCACCGTTACCTGAACCGCCCTTTTGCTCGCTAGTTCCGAAATCCAGTCTCTCAGTACCGGCGTGCCGTTGAGATTTTTCAGGGCGTTGTTGATGCTACTGTGTATAGTTTTGTCAAAAGCTCTTTCTATGTCAACAAAGGCAGCCAGCGTTGAAATCTTGTTTGTGAAGGCAGTTTCAATTTGTGCACCACTATATATGTAGTGCTGACTCTATCGCTATGCCCTTCCTGTATGCATGTTGTTGGGGATGTAGTGGTCTACTAATCAGTATTCCATCCCTTAGGTGTCGGTATAACTAGTCACTCTAGAGTTTTTAGACGAAAAGACGTTAGACTAATAGGTCTGAAGGATTTGGCTTGTGTATAGTCCTCCCTTCCTGGTTTTGACAGGAAAACTACTTTTGCTTCACGCCATGGTTTGGGTATGTATTTGAGAGCTATGCAGGTCCTAAATATTGGTGCTAGGTATTTGATGACTACGTTGGATTACCACTGAAGTAGTGCCGGGAAAATTCCATCGATACCCGCGGATTTGAATTGTTCGAAACTTCTCAGAGCCCACTCTGTTCTATCGTTAGTCACTATCTTGCTCGCAGCTTCGCATTGTCGTTTAGTTGGTGTGCAGTATTGCTTGTCTGACCACACGTAGTCATTAGTAATCTGACAGCCAGGAAAGTGTGTTTCAAGTAGGTACTACGGCGGTGGATTCAGAATCTGTGCTTGTAAAAGTGCCGTCCTCCTTTTTAAGGGTTCCTAGAAGGTTTAAGTTGCCTTTGGCTAGGACTTTTTTTAACCTGAATTTTTTTGCCCCGTTGAAAAGAGTTCTGAGGCCCTTGTAAAGTCTTTCAAGTTCTGGTCCCCACAATAAACTTTTATCTAGGCCTTTGGTGGTTGTTTCCGGGCATGCCTGCTGATAGCTATCGACAAGGGCCTTGGTTAGGGACTGTGTTCTCCAGCACTCTGCGTAGGGTTGCTGTCGCTATCTGTTTGAGCTGGAGGTTTATTTTTATTATTTCTAGGGAGTTATGGGGTACGCAGGACGTCATCGTCATCACTGGTAGCGCTCCCTGACTTCGGGGATGGGGATGTGTCTATCTCGCTCGTACCCTTTCAGGGAGCCGAGGTGGACGGCTCTGCAGTGGGAGTCTTTACCGCGGCCGCACTCGTCGCCGTTGCTGTCTCCGTCTGGTTTACGTCGTCCAAGAACCGTAGCTTGCTTGTCTGTCTGGGAGACCGCTAGTCCCTTGCTCGTCAGGGTTATCCGCCGCTGCGTTCTACCGACCGCACGACACAGCCTTTCGGCTTCCGTCTGCGTTTTGCCTGGTCTGTTGGTGGTGGAATATCCGGCATGGTTTGTGACGTGGCCGGTGTTACAGTCGGCGTCGACTTGCGCTGCGGTATCGCTACTGAGGCAGTCGTCACATTGTGTTCGATTTTAGGCTTAGGGGCTTCCCTCGCGCGCCTTTTTATGGCGACTGCGTTCCGATTGACCCTTCAGCCTTTTTTTTGTTTTAACCGCGCGCTTGTGGGCGACTACTGTCCAGCAATCTCCTTCACCATCTTTATTTTTTAAATGTATTGCTAGAGCCTGGCTTATGGCACAAAGTGTCCCCACAGAATACGTGGGACGGATCAATTGCTTGGTGAGGGATTCTCCGCCTTCGGCGCTACCCTCCTGGGGTAGTCTTCTGTTATTTTGTGCTGCCATTTTTTTCGAGCTATTTAATGAAACGCATACCACTAGCCCATAGTGAGTATGCGAGATGTGGGTGTTGGGACGGGAGAAAGGAAGATGGAATAGGGTGCAAGAAGAATTTTCTAGGGAAAGGTAGGACGGGGTCTTGGGATGGGGTGAGGAGGAGGAGACAGTGGCCAGAGGTTTTAGTTAAGTCAATTACAGTGGGTATTTGACCAATAACGGAGGGCAACCTCGAGAAGTATAGTCTACTGGCCTTGTCTAGGGGATCTTTGCGACCAGCGCTACTCCCTAGACTTGTATAATGTTTAGTATTTCAATTTCAAAGAATTTTGACAAAATTCCCGCTTTCCATTGTAACTGAAATTGGAAATGCTAAATTTTTATTTTCCAGTAATGCTATAATGCTACTGTGTTCTTTATAAGCGACTGCAAATGCAGATACCACAGAATCGAAACCAAATGTATTTCATAATATCATGTTATCAATATCTGACTTACTAATATTTCCATTAGCATTATATCCAATAGCTTTAAAATTTTTTATTATGTCTTGATTTTACTGTTTCTACCAAAGGTTTTTTTTATCATGAGCTTTATTGCGCCAATTTTCCTCATAAACTGGACTGTACTGAATTTTTTTTTTATTTATATATTATATAATTGCAAATACTGGTGTACAAAGATGTTGTAATTTTATGATAGGTATCACCATATTTAACCTTGCGGCATGCAATATTTAGCAATATTAAATTTAAGACTATCAAAAACATACTTTAAACATAACTTAATTTAAGATCGCATGTCAATTCATTATAAAACATAAAATTAATTCGTCCAAATCTTAAAATGTCGAATTACGCAGTAGTACAAAATGATAAAAAAATAATATTCATACAACCAAAATCAAAATATTTCTAGCGTCCTAACTTAAAGTTTATCATTTAAATATTCCTCAACAGAGTAATAACATTTCCGTAAAAGCATTAGTTTCAATTCTCTTTTTACAGTTTTGTGATTAGATTTTTAAAGAATAGCCTTTGGTAGATGATTATAGATTCTTGGAGCCACATAGAAGATGCTTTTATTTAAATATGCTGTCGAGTTTGGCGTTATCCTAATTTTTAAATTATGCCTGCTACCTTTCAGTTTGTCAAATATTTCTATTTTTTTTCACAAATATTACAGTTTCTAAAATATAAATACATGGTAACGTCAAAATATTCAGTCTAGTGAAAAATGGTCGACAGCTATCGGTTGATTTTAATTTAAAAATGCTTCGTAGGCATTTCTTTTGTGCCTTAAATACAAATTCTACATCTGTACTATTACCCCAGAAAATTATAACGTATTTTAATATCGGGTATACATAACCATAGTATGCAGTTATGACAGTTGATGTGTGTGTTGTTTTAGAAAGCATATATAGGGCATATGAGTGCTGATTAACCTTTGAACATAAACTGTCAATGTGGCTTTTCCAGCTCAAAGTTTCGTCAATTATTATACCCAAAAATTTCGTTATTTCTACTTGTTTAATATTAATATCATCACATGTCACACTAAAATTATCTAATCCAGTAACTCTATTTCTAAAAGTCATTACATTAGTCTTTTTAATATTAATTTGTAGTTTATTTTCTGTTAACCAACCTATAGTTTTGTATAAAGTATTACTTATGTCACGTTCTACATCCTGTTTATTATAACCTTTAAATAAAATAGTGCTGTCATCAGCAAAAAGTACAGTTTCATGTGGTAGCATAGCCTTGGGGAAGTCATTGATATATATTATAAACAGTAGTGGTCCTAGTACACTGCCTTGTGGCACCCCAGTTACAACAGTTTGTTGCTCTGAATAATAGTTCATGATTAGTTTTTTAAGAGGACATAATCTAGAAATATGGGTGTATTGCATCCTATTAGTAAGATATGATTTTATAAGTTCAAGTACGCTCCCCCTAACACCATACGCATACAGTTTGTTTAGCAGAATCATATGATCCACACAGTCAAAAGCCTTTGATAAATCCATATAGAGAGCGCAAGCATGATTTTTTTTATCTATTTAAGTCATTATTGTTTTAAGAAGTTTAAAAATAGCAATATTAATATCTTTATTTCTTCTAAGTCCAGCTTGTTCTTCGACTAATAAATAAATAAATAAATATCCATCACGCCTTATCCCCGAAGGGGTGGCAGAGGCATATTAAATGCCCACTTTTCACCGTGTGAATTCCTGTCCCACGTAATAGGTGGTGAGCCCCTTGCCGTGTTGAAAAATAGACAGACGCAGGTTGTGGCTACCTGCTGTTGAAAATTTTCAAGCCGCCCATAAGGCCTTCAACCAGGCTTAACGACTGCCATTTTACTGGCAACCGGGACCAACGGCTTAACGTGCCTTCCGAAGCACGGAAACGCTCGCAAATATAAATGCCACAAAGTGGTCACCCATCCGAGGACCAGCCATAGTGAAAGTAGCGTAACTCAGTGATCGTTTACAGAACACTGAGACCGCGGGGCCACGAGCGCTTCTGCTAATAAATGTTTACTTTCAAAATAACTATATAAACACTCGTGAATCACCTTTTCGAATATTTTAGATATTACTGGAACCAAAGCAATTGGTCTATAACAATTCAAATCATGTTTGTTATCTTTCTTAAAAAGTGGTTTTATCACTGTTACTTTAAGTTGCGCTGGGAAAACACCATGAGATACGCACAGATTAATAATATGGTTCAAAACAAATTACAACTTAAGTGAAACACGTTTCAGTATTTCAACAGATATTCCATCATAGCCAGTACTCTTTGTTGATCTAAGATTCAAAATAATTTTATTTATATCGCTGGGTAGTGATGGTGACATGAACAGGGAATTCAGGTTTCTACTAGTGTAGTTTTGTAATGGTTAATATTATTTAATATTTAATTTTGACCCTTGATCACTGATGATATTATTATTTATAACCATATGTTGAATTTCATCTCGCGGAACATTAAACTTACTGTTTTTTTATGATTGACCACGTTGCTTTACATTTATTTTTCGATTTGTTTATGAAATTTTTATTATGTGCTTTCTGTGTAAGCTTTATTATATGGTCTAATCTTGATTTTAGTTCTATGTTACACAGAACTTTTTATTGTGGTCAGAACGATTTTTACGATATTGCCACAACAATTTTCTCTTTCTTTTTGTAATCCACTGTTTGATTCCCTTTGTAATCCACTTTGGTTTAGAAGTTGTATGAACTTTTATTTTTACTAAAGGGAAGCAGCGGTCATAAAAATGCCTGAAACTTTCGTAAAACAGCGTAAATGCAACATTAGGATCTTTACTTTCAAACACTTCTTGAAAACTAAGTGCATTTATACGTTCCGTAAATTTATCAATGCTATCTCTGTGATAATACCGTTTCTTAATATACCAATACTTAAGCGCATGTATTTGATTAATTGGAATTTGAAAATACTGAGCAGTATGGTCGGATAGCGCATACTCAAAGATTTCATGCCCACAACAACGTGTATTAAAGAGAAAATTATCGAGACATCGGCCACTTGCCAATCATGTAGGTTGCCTAAAGGCTATTTTGAGTTTATATGAATTCAACATGTCCATGAACTGTCTGGATTCGCGACTTTCTTCAAGTATGTTGATGTTAAAGTCACCGCAAACTGTAATTCTTTTCCTTACATGAACGAAACGTGCTAATAAAGTATTAAACATTACAAAAAAACTATCTAAATGTTCTGTTTTCGATTTTGGTGGCCTGTACACACGTATAACGTTAAGTTTATGATCTAATAACTCAAATCCAGAACACTCTATAATATTTTCTATGCAAAAGTTACTTTTCTTTTAGAGGACTATATGACAATAAATTATGTATAAAAACACATGAACCACCTCGACGGTTTTTCCTATAGAAAATAGAACCAATCCTGTAGTTCGGAAATCTAGTATCTTATTGTCAGTATTTTTTAAGTTATGCTCCGTGACACACAGCACTCCAACCTGCTTATGATGATCTTTGAGCGACTCAAGTGCTATGGTAAGTAAATCTGACTTATTATTCAAGCCATCAATATTTTGATGCAGTATGTTCAATTGCCTAGATCCGAAAAAACTTACTGTGCTGACTAGCTACAATGTTTTCACTTGGGCCCAAATCTGTCTGAACACACGTAACCTCAATATCTGTTTGTGTACTCACTGAGCTAGTCTGTATGCCACCTTCTTTATGTGATAATAGTAAATAGTCATTATATCTATGTAACTAATCAATTTTTAAGACCTCTTTTAGTAAGTGACCTGCCAAAACACGAGGAAAAATACTACGATGTGGGATCTCCGTACAATACCCCATATCAATATAACATACATTAAAAAATCTCGAGCATAATAGTTTTATTTCATAGTTTAATTTGGACTTATTTAAAAATTTATTGAACTTCACAAACTATAACGTTTGTATTGACTGTGGCATATAAAAAATGAGTTAAACAATTTGGAAAACTGCATGGTGAGTTGTCATGTATACCACCTAATACGATAACATAGTCTTTGTTGTGTAAACAAGATACTTGAAACCTGTCTCCAATCAAGCGTTGCAGTGTGTGTTGTAGTTGTCGCCCTTGATCATCCGCGATGATAATTATCTTAGATTTTGCTTTAGCGTGTTGAAATTCAGATTTTTTTTTGTGGTACATTAATCTTCAACAGGTGACAGGCCCCCCCCCTATCTCAACTCGTGAGTAATCGTCTTGATGTGGGTTTGGTAGCACATATGATGGACAATCCCTTGACACATTGAAGTAACCAAAACACTTTTCAGTGTGATGTGGAACCGAAGCAGTTTGGATGTGCTCATGAGAAGAGCTTGAAGAAGCTAGTTTGAAGAGAGGGTTGTGATTCTTGACTGTCAGAATTCTGATGCATTTGTAAAATTGACATGATTTTTGATAATATTAAGTAAAACTGAATTTCTTTCTTTATCTCTATGCGGGTGTTGTTTATAATTAGAACTTTCAGCATTACTTGAAAAAGAACACATTGCGGTTTATATTTCACCTGAAATACAATTATCAGTATGTTTTATGATGAACTCATCTACACGCATCAATCCAGTTTTTGTGTTCAACAACAAATGTTTAATATTTTTAAATTAACTTTCAATGTTACTGCTACTTGGTGAACAATTTGCGTCTTTAAAAAATTGTAACATAACATTTGTCCAAATAGGAAGCCTGTAATTTTTTTAATAAAAGTATTAATAAAACTCGGCAAATAATACACATTTTCATATTTCGTTTGTTCACAAAGATCAGGCATACAATTTTTATGCTTCTACTAGTGAGATCATCCAATTCAATTACAGATTGTTCAGCATTTGCTGTTTTCCTCCAATAATTTTTGGTTGTTTGAGAGTGGTGGTTGATGAGAGTCTATCGGTGATTGTCAATTTAAACAATCTGTAGCATCAAGACTTATTGATGTATAGAGCGCTGGTGAAAAACGTGTTTTAAAAGTTTTATTGGGCTTGAGTCCAGTAATGGACGAATCACTCACACTTCATTGAAACAGTTCTTACGAGATTGTTGAAAGGCGGTGTGGTGTTCAAGACATAGTCCACAACGCCAGGAGTGCCCTTTCGATCGCATAATTTTTTTCAGCATAATGTAGTATGGCATAACTGTTTTCAGCATAATGTAGTATGGCATAATTTTTCTTTCTTGAACTTCGTTATTAAATTTTTTTGATAGTATCATGTAATAGTTGGGAATCTTAATTTAACATTGTGCAATGAACGATCACTGAATTCTCCCCTTTTCTCGGTTGAAATTGGCATTTTCCCATCGCATTTTTTACAATGTCCCTTTATTATTACAGAATGATTATCGCTCGCTGAATTAGTTTTAAAGGCCCATGAGCATCGATTTGGCGTGTTTTTTCTTCAAACGTATTTCCTCATAATGTCGGTCCATTTGTCTTTTGGCATTCGTCTCTGTTACAAGTAGGAACTGTTGGCTTTTTCAAGTCATTACGAACTCCAGGGTAAATCTCCGGTTGGAAAGCTGTCCACTCTTCAGTGGACAAAACAAAAGAAACTAAATTTTCGCCACTGTCACTGTCAGTCTCCCCTGCTTTCTTAATTTCATCGCTAGTACACTCACTGTTATTACTTACATTCTCACTACTATTTTATTAAAAATAAATAAACACGTGTTTAAGAATTTTCAAAAATATCAAACTTAAGGGTTTAAATTGGGGAATAAGTTTGTATGAAAGTATTTTAAATCTAATAATGGTCATGAAATTAACGTGTGTGGTGCAACAGGTCTTTGAAGAATGTCACGAGCGAAGCCGGGGGCCACAGCTAGTTTATTCATATAGTTTATTTGTTGGTACAAAAACAACTCATTCTTTTTTTCAACGCGTGGAGTCAGGCGCTTATCTGATGTTCATGAGGGATATTTAAAAGAGGTCATAAATTTAAAAATTGACTTAACTAAATATTATCAAATTGATTAAAGGAAGTTGCAAAATATACCATACATTTTTCTGGTGTCGTAAATAAGGTTGAAAAGCCTACAGTAACAGAATTATCGCGAGTGGCACGCTGGGGACCATGCTCTTCAGCGGGTCAATATTAATTTATGATTTACCACGAACCTATTTATATACCTTTTTTATTGAGTATACAATCATATACACGTTATCTAGAATTATTCTCGCTCACTTTCTTTGTCATATCCTTTAACCAGACGCTTGTGCTTAAGCGTTGAAATTTGAAATTTATCAGTGATCGTAAATTGGTTTACATTAACTAAAAATTAAATTGACTGTAGTACATTTGTAAAATAAATATCATACAATTTTCTGGTGCTATATACAATTTTTAAAAACCTTCAGCATCAGAATTATTCTGGTGCTCCGCTGTGGAGCATACTAGCGGGCCCACTTTGATTTCATTTTACTATTAAACTATTGTTATACCTATTTTTTTACTAACTCAACAAGTATAAAGCTACTATATACAATTTTTGGTGCTTATTAAATTTATATAGCGTAGGGTGCATTCTGGTTTTATAAATATCCATTTAATTATATGGGGTACCCGCTCCGCAGGCCACAGATTTGGGGCAAGCCATCGCCACACACTTCTTTTTCACGAAGCTGGTGTAGGCGATGGACCTAAGATACTAAAATATATCCAAAGCAATTTCCGTAGTACTACTCGACTGAGCCTAACTTGAAACCTGGAACCTACCTTGATATCTAAAGCAATTTTCGTAATACTCAATCTCCTTGACTTGAATCTTGGTTATACCTCACTTCTACTGCGTTACCCAATGACGCACCCGATAGTAGCGTCATGTCATTCAGCAATGCAAAGAACTGTAAGAACATTTTAAAAACTCCATTCTGAATCAGCGGTACGACTTCATATTCTGTCTATTTTAACACGGCAATGCGCTCACAACCTATTACGTGGGACTAAAATGTACATGGTAAAATGTGGGCGTATAATATGCTTCTGCCACCTTTTCTTGGTTAAAGGCGTGACTGATAAACTATTTTGTAATGTGAATTTTCACCATACTTATTAACGTGTTTCCGTGCCTTTTCACCGCGTACTTAGACGTAGAAATGGACAATGGCAGTAAAGTAATTATAAAATCTATTATTAGTTTTTTTAATTTAGCAAATTAACTATAACTTGAGACTGAGTAGCACGCGTAGCTTAGTTTGGTGACGTATTGCGGCACTCAACGTAATAATACGAATGCTACTGATGTAATACTTAATTTCTACATATTATAATTTCATCAGGACATTTAGCGTCCCGATGAGGGATATCGCGACGCATTCTCAGACCCCTGAAAATCGGGACATCTGGCAACACTATTTGGTACCCATTGGGTCATTCTACATTTGACCGTAAACATACCTACTCTTTTAACTTATAAATAGCCAATAGCAATATATTATACCATAGCTGTCTCTTGCCGATCTGTTAATATGTTCTTACATTACGTATTGCTGGTATGAAGTCAGTATATTGCTGAATATAAATTGCGTTTTCAGCACACAACAGAAGTGTATATGTAGTGTGGTGTAGAAGTGGTGCAGATAAGAGATCAAAGCTATTGTCATTCACATATATAGGTACAAGCTTGTTCTCGCTTCTCACATTCGAACGTTGATTATGAAAATGACTGTGTTGTAATGCCAAAAATATGTCTCTCATGATGCTGCCTATTTGGTTGTGGCAAAAGGTTTAGGCTATACACATACTATAAGTACGTATACATATTTGACCCCGACTATGTGATGGACACTATACGTAGTAAAAGTGCTACAATGTCGTTTACTAAGTGTATGCACTGTGCTTTGCCAAATGTTCAAGGTATATTGCCCATAAATCCGATAAGACTAATGAATCACGATATAATAAAATATTGTTACCAAAGAGGAGGAAGTCTTTCCTTCTGGGTAGGACTCTAGTATGTACGGCCACGGACTTAAATTTGGCACCCAATTAAAGTGGGCACCAAAAAAAATCTTATAGGAGGGCTGATAGGTATTGTTTATACATCTCTAAAGGCAACCGTTTCGAGACGCGAAGTTTTTGACCTTTATTGTATTGTGAATGTATTACATACTGCGTCCTAAATTAACGTTCGTGACCGTCTACATGTGGGTAGGTACCCATTAGTGAAACCTACAGGCCTTTATAATATTTACTTAATCTAATAATGGCATTCTTAGGTATATTTAAAGCTGTCTATATTCTAATAACCAGTAATAAATATTAGTTACCGCATCAACACTTAATACTTAGTCATTAGATAAATGAAGTTACGAAATAAGTATGGTAAAATTTATATATTTTTTGTAAGAATTACAAATAAACAAAATGTTAAACTAAACATAATTTGTTGATTTTTCTTTGTACTCCCTTCACTTATCTGAAGCCAGGTGGCACGTACATGATGGAAAGTGGTCACCTTAGCCTATGGACGTGTGTGTGTGTGTGACACGTTGTGTTTGGGAAATGTTAAAGCTCTTGGCCTAAGTCGGCAGTGTAGAAGCTAGGGGTTTCAGTTGCAACCTGCTGTGTCTAGCGCCAGAGGTCATTTTCAGAATTCCCAAATTCGGTTACTCGATCCGAGCCATCGTCAGCCAATTGGTCAGCAGGTGCACCGCTGGCCCGGATATATTTGTGGGATTTCTCACACCCATCAGTGACCCATCTATACAGTTGACTTTTTATGACGTCTAGCTGACCCGCAAACGTTGGAAAAAAATGAAGGATTCAGGCCTATTCGCACACAACAGTGCCAACACTTGCCGATCAGTACTGTTATAAGAATTATATAATATTATCTGTGGTACTGTATACATCAGTGTCAGTGAAAAATTATATTGTTGCATAATTTTTGTCGACGCTATCCGCACTCGTCAGTGACTGTGACGTTATAGATGACGACCGATTCTCAGACCTACCGAGTATATACATAAAAAATTGGTCTTTCGGAGGACTGTGTCCCCTATTACTATGACACGAGAATTTAATGTAAAACTAGCTAACCCGGCGGACTTCGCATCATCGCGATAATGAGAGACAAGTACCCGATATAGTAGCTTCACGGTAAATATGATATTTTTGGGAGCCATAATCCTTCTTTGGCCTCTCTCTCTCTCTCTCTCTCTCTCTCTCTCTCTCTAATAGTATGATGTTGATATCTTCGAGATGTCTCTCAATTTTTTGTCATGATGCCCACGGCTACTTTTTATCATCGCACCCCTCGTCACAGACAAGGTGTTGATCCTAACACTTTACGTACGGGCCGTTCGCATACGGTGAGGTCTGAAAGGGGCTTTTTCAGCATACTCTTGGATTCTGCAATAAACTCGAAATCGAATCCGACACTGCGCGGCAGTCAATAACTATCTTAGAATACTTAATAAATTTCGTGCTTTGGATGGGGCCCTCCCAGTAAAAATCGTCACATTGTAATTTAACTTTAATGAGTCCAAGTAGTTACCGAACACTATTAACAATGAAACAGATGATGAAGCGGATGAAACGCTCGTGGCCCCGCGAACTCAGTGTTTTGTCAACGATCATTGCGTTAAGCAACTTTCGCTGTGGCTGGTCATTAGATTGGTGACCGCTTTGAGGTATTTCTATTTACGATCATTTCCGTTCTTCCGAGGGCACGTTACGCCCTTGGTTGCCAGAATCATGACAGCCGTTAAGTCAAGCTGAAGGCCCGGGCTGCTTGAAAATTTTCAACAGAAGGCCGCCGCAGTACATTTCAGCACGTCAATGGATTCACCACTTGTTACGTAGGACAAAAGTGCACACGGTGAAATGGCACATATTGGGTTTGTGCGAAGTCCGAAAACAGGGGAGGACACGCTAAGCCGCCAAGGCTTAATTAAAATTTATATATTTTTTGTAAGAATTACAAATAAACAAAATGTTAAACTAAACATAATTTGTTGATTTTTCTTTGTACTCCCTTCACTTATCTGAAGCCAGGTGGCAGTCCGGCAACCTGTTCTACTATCGAGAAGCATTTCTCCGTGGGCGCTATCGGTTTTATGGTAAAAAAGGACCTTGTTAGCAGCGTTGTGGAAGTCAGTAGTGTCTTGGCTCGGGTATAACATATTTAAAACTGAAGCTCACCGACGGGTACTCCCTGAAGGATGTTCAAGTGTATGCCCCGATCTCGAGAGGCAATTAAGGTCGTGTACGAGGACATAGCGACCGCATTACACGGTACAGCTAAGACTCACTACAACGTTGTTATGGGGGACTTTAACGCCAAAGTGGGAGTACTAGAACGCGGCGAAACGATAATCACCACAGAACAAAAAAAAACAGTAATGACCGGGGCTTAACGAAATTTTTCTGCGCTGCAAATGGCCATGGGGCCCGAAAAGTTCTAATTGGAACATCAAAATCGTATCGGTCTGCTGGATACCACTGACAAAGTTCACTATAAAACCATAGAGTGGTCAAAACGGGCAGCAAAATTACGAGCTCAAAACTCAACTTGAGAAATAGACGTGAAATGCCACAGACGCACACGCTTTCGTCAGTCCAGAGAGACTTAAAGCTGATACGACGTGACCTTAGACGGTACAACACTAACATCGTCAAGGCTGCGATCGAGAAGAACAGGTGCTATAAGTTGTTAGTTCAACAGTTTGGAAGATCCCGTCTGACGAAATGAAAACAGCGGGTGGCCCAATTGTGACCTCAAGGTTCGAGATTCTCGAGGAAATCGAGAGCTTTTACAGAGATCTGTCTGTCTGAAGACTGACTGTAGACCCATCTCACTTCTGAGCCACATATATAAGTTGTTTTCGAGACTAGTCACAAACCACCTCACCGGGAAACGCGACGAATTTCAGCCAAAGGACAGGCCGGGTTTTGAAAAGGCTTTAGCACTGTGTTCCACATCCATACTGTTAGTCAGATTGTGCAGAACACAAAGAGTACAATCATCCTCTGTGTATGACTTTTGTGGACTACGAGAAAGCCTTCGAGTCTGTCAAAACCTGGGCCGTCCTGGATGCTCTGCAACGATGTCGTAGTGATTGGCACTATATTGAGGTATTAAGATGCTTGTACGACACCGCTACCATAACATCCAAGGCCAAAAGACGAACCCCATTGAGGTGCGTAGAGGGATAAGACAGGGCGATGTTATATCCCTTAAGCTCTTCACCAACACGCTTTAGTATGTCTTTAAGACGCTGGACTGGGAGGGATGAGATGTGAATATAAACGGCGAATGCTTCGGTAGTCCGACGATATCCTTTTTGGTAGTGGAAATGCTAGAGCAGTTGAGCGGGAAGCTGCACAGTCTAAGCGGAGCGTCTTGACGTGTTGGTCTTGGTATGAACTTGTATGAATCCAAGGTCATGTTCAATGAGCACGTCATACCGGGTCCAATATACGTCGAAGGATTGAAACTCGAAGTTGTCCAGAAACAAACCTACCTTGGACAGGTTATCTAACATGGCAAAAAGAACCAGGACAAGGAAATTGCAAGAAAGATACCTTGTGTGTGTCAATACCTTTTTTTGGTCCGGCGCCGGCAGCAGCGCCATTAAAGTACTTACTTTCGTGGTGAATAAATGAATAAAGTAATTCCTCGATCGTCACCGCGTATGTTCGCCCGCGCCAATGTACCGCGACAAAAAATTAGGAAGCAATAATAAGTTCTGAAATCGATCGTAATTATTTTTGTTTAAATGTACTGGAATCATTACAATTAGTACGATAATTAGTTAGATTTTTTTTTGATGTTTTGGCGATGTCCGGCTTGGACTTAGCCACGACGCATATTATATTATTTTTTTCTTATAGTGATAATTTTCAAGTAGATAATGAATATTCTTCATTCAAAATTAGTAAATTATTCTTATTGATAGCAGCGTATTCATGTATAGGTTTGTTCAGTTAGTTCTCATTTCTACTGCAGTAAAATGATGGTAATATTTAAGTACTGCAGTTATATGTGGATTTTGGAAGGTGACAGAAAATACCGCGCTTCACTAAGTTATCCAATTTCACAACACTTGTGCACGTTGTCGAAGCTTTTATGTTTAAAACACCATTATTTTTACACATAAATACCCGAAAATACACTAGTTTGAAAAATTAATAACGGAGTGGCGACCGCGTCATTCGCTGTCTCCCGCCAAAAACCCAGTTTGAATTTTATATATCCTTAGTTGCATCTCGCTTAAATAGATTTTAAATACTTTTAAAAAATGTTAGGTAATTTTTGAAGTCTCAGCCGCTGCCACTGGGGCCGCTGTCTGCCCGTGGCAAAATGCCACCCTATAGTTACGCCACTGGCCCCACGCCTGGAGACCGGCTCTGAAACTTTCTCCATATTAATAAGACAGCCTTGGAATGTGATACTGTCAGTTCGATATGTGCGATTTGCCGTCACTGAACACCACAGCAATTGCTATATCTGCGTCTCAACCCGAAGCACTGCACCAGGCGCCTACACTGCCACAGCGTACTCTTCGCCAGAAAGACAGCTGGCTTCACAGTGAGGGTACGACTGCTTTCGTGGCGTGACGCGCCTCTTGAAACAGAACCTCGGTTAGGTAAGTCCGAAACTAGTCCACTAGTAATTTACACGTAAGTAAAACCGAATAGTAATAAGTAACATTTTCGTTCTGCATCCTTGACGGGGCAATAAGAGAGGTTATATCTTTAGGCTTCCAATCATACGTCTTTCGCTTTCCACAAATTCATTATAACATGTCTACAACAGCGTGAGGGTACTTTCTGTAGGATTGACATAAGCAGTATGTTACAAAATGGGTGTATAGGTCCCACCACTTTCAGGGCCCCACCACACCTCAACTGCAAGTAGTGCACCTGTTGACAGACGAATGAAACAATTGCGTTAACGTCTGTAGACGAGTCCGAAGGTCAGACGGCATCCAGTTGCTTCCAACATGAACAAAATAGTCCAATCGGACCAGCCCCAAGTAGCCAATCAAATCGAACTCCGGTTCCAATATTGAGATTCCGGATGCAACCAAGACTTTACGCTAGGATGACATGTTTATTTGTTAGACAGGGACCCCGTGCAAAATATTTGGGAGCTAAGCTAACCTCATCCAATGGTGCAGATGCTGACGGGGTGGAAGGTCACACGACCATCGCTCCTATTTAAATACACAATACGGAATTTAAAAATAAAAATCATAGCTAACCCTAGTGTCCAATAAAAGCGGACACCACTGGCGACAAATAGAGGTAGTGTATGGAAGCAACGTTACATGCTAAGATGAAGAATTGAGTGGCATTATTAAAATTTTTACCTATTTTGCTTAACAATTACAATTAAAACAGTTAACATTTAGACTGATAACAGTTAGGTACAATGCCATACTGTATCTCACAATATGTTATTCGTGAATTCATCCATTTTAAGAACTATATCCCTGTATGTAAGCACATTTTGAAAGATGAAGGTAACATGGTGAATCTGATGATGTCGGAGACTTCGTGAGCGAACTACTAGATCCACAAACTTTCTATGCATATCTAAAAGAACAAATTTTTATTTCAAAAATCTTAGTCGTCAAATTGTTCAAAGTCATTTTAAAATAAAGGTTTGTAGGTACTCGTTTTTGTACACTACGATAACATTGTATATTATACTACAGATATTATAATATTATTCTTATAATTATACGTATTAAATCAAATGATAATCCCGTAATGAGGAGTTGAAAAAATATTTATTAAAATTATTTATAATTAAAATAATATTAATAATTATAATAAATATTTTTTAAATCGATCGATTTAATTAATAATTTAATTTTGACAAATTTTCCGCTACTTTACTTAGACTTTGACATTTTAAATTTTTGGTTATTATTTAATTTCATACATAATGGTAGTATGTATTTTGACTTACCATTTGAATTTAATTCAAAACGGTTGTAGTTAAGAACCTAGTTTAATGTGTTATGTATTTTGAATTTTTATAACTAGGTATGACTACTATATGTTATGATATATTATTTTCATACTTATGTGTAGGTATGCATTTTGTTTGACCATTTGAATTAAAATTAAAATTTCAATATATAATAGAATAGGACAATAAAAATGATTTACTAAGTAACAATTTATTGTTGATTATTTTGTTTGGTTTAACTTTTGATTACAAGTGTAATTTATTAATTATTATTATTTTATTTATTTGACTGCCTCTGTGGCGCGGTGGGAGTGCATCCGACTGCTACGCAAGAGGTCGTGGGCTCGATTCCCACCCAGGATAAAACTTTGTTTGATGAGCACGATGGTTTATTCTGTGTCTGTCTTGTGTTATTTATCTATAATATGTATGTATTTAGAAATATATAAGTATGTTATCAGTTATCTAGATCCCATAACACAAGCTAATATTAGCTTACTTTGGGCTAGATGGCGCTGTGTGAAAACTGTCCCACAATATTTTTTTTTTTATTAATAATATTATTAGAATTTCTGACACTCATATTGACGAGTGCTTTATCTACACAATTAACTTGCCCACACTGTCCGGGGTCATCTCGTGCTTTTTCCGCACGAGGGCTGAAGGTGCATATTGGGCGTATGCACAAACGTGTGTCGCATCCAGATGTGAACTTGCAGGCTTCTTCGGTGGACTCTGGTGCCGTTGCGCCTGTGGGGCAGGGTCTGCCACCTAGTCAGTGTTCCCTAGATGTGCTTGCTTCTCTTAGGGGAAGGATACCGGTTCTCCGACACATCCCTAAGGGTGCCCGAAATCAGACGGCTGGTAGGCTGTGTGATATTGTTGACTCATGTGTTACTTAAAATGGTGTAGATGAGTGGGGCACTCTTTTTTCTTTCGCATATACAGCTCTGAGAGTGCCTGCGAGGGAGTCATGCGGGAACGTGACATCAAAAGTCAAAGCCAATGTATTGTCGTCGGGTCGCTTTGATAATACTGAACTGTCCGCGCCGGCGGCGGCTACCGGTACTCGCACTATTAGTAAAAATATTGAATCGAAGGTATTTGAGGGCGATTTGAGGGGCGCCGTCCGGCTCTTGATGTCTAACGATTCCTTTCCACCGCGAGATCCCGACACGTTGGCCACTTTAAAGCTTAAGCATCCGAGTCCTTTACGTCCGCTCGATTTTCCTCCTGATCCGGGTTTACCATTTAATCCGGCGACAGTCACTATAGTACACGTGGTTTCTGCAGTTGGTTCTTTTTGTGCGGGGTCAGCTGCGGGTTTGGACGGGATCCGACCAGGACATCTTAAAGAATTAACATCTGTTTCGGCGGGGGAGAACGGTAGGCGCCTCTTGGGATGTTTGGCGAGACTGGTGAATTTTTTACTCAGTGGTCAGTTGAACCCTCTGGTGTGTCCCTATCTGTATGGAGCCTCCCTCTTTGCTTTAGCCAAAAAAGATGGCGGTTTAAGAACAATAGCGGTGGGTAGCGTTTTTCGCCGCTTGACAGCCAAATTGGGTTGCAGAGCCTTCAGAGAGGAAATGGCCGGATACCTGCAGCCACACCAATTGGGCTTCGGAACGCACCTAGGATGCGAGGCCGCCATCCACGCCACGCGAGCATTTCTCATGGACCCGGGGAACGAAGACTCAATTGTGTTGAAGCTGGATATTTGCAACGCGTTTAATACCTTGGAGAGAGATGTTCTTTTGAGTGAGGTCTGGGAAAGAATTCCATCTCTCTACCCTTTTCTTCATCAAGTCTATAGATTTCCTTCCAACCTTTTCTTCGATGATAACATAATCCTTTCAAAAGTGGGAGCTTAGCAGGGAGATCCACTCGGTCCGCTAGTGTTTAGCCTGGCTATTCATAGGGCGATTCGCGATCTCAAATCTACTTTTAACGTGTGGTACCTGGACGATGGCACTATCGGGGGCAAACCATAGGATGTGTTTAAGGATCTAGAGGCCTTAGTTCCCAGCCTTAGAGAACTGGGTCTGAAGTTGAATCCCTCGAAGTGTGAATTCTTTCCGTGTAGCACTGCGGCTCAAGCACACTTTTCTCATTTCAGCTCTATTCTTCCTGGCCTCAAGGAACTGACTTCTTCTGACTTTAGCCTTTTAGGATCTCCAATGTTTCTTTCTGCAATTCCTGAGGCCATCACTGCTCGAAAGAAGCTTCTCCTTACTGCTCACGATCGCCTGAAGGGCCTTTCTGTGCATGTTGCGATTATTCTATTGCGCATTTGCTTCGCTCTTCCGAAGTTTACTTACTTAATGAGGACCGCCCCAACTTGGCTCTGTCCCGAGGAAGTTTCCTCTTTTGACGATACTTTGAAATCGGTGGTGGAGTCAGTCCTCAATGTGTCTCTGGATGAGACTCATTGGAGTCAGGCTGGTCTGCCAATCCGATGTGGTGGTCTGGGAGTGCGTTGTGCACGTGATGTGGGCGTGCCGGCTTTTCTGGCGTCTGCTCATGGGGTTGCAAACCTTGTCACTATTTTACTCAATTCTGAGGGTGACGGGGGGAGCATGCCTTTTGTGTCGGAGGCTATATCAGCTTGGACGGTCCTCAACGCGGTTGCGTCGATCCCTGAGGCAAGGCACCTTCAGCGTGCGTGGGATGACGTTGGGATGCGACGACTCCAGGATCAATAGACTGCGGGCTGTGTCGCAGCATGAGTCTGGGGCGTGCTTACAAGCGTTACCTTCACCCCACCTGGGAACCCTGTTAGACGGAGACTCTTTGCGTGTGGCAGTAGCTTTGCGCCTGGGCTGTAGGGTGTGTGAACGTCATAAATGCACCTGCGGTTCCATGGTGGGATCAGATGGTCATCACGCTTTGAGTTGTCGGCGGTGCACTGGAAGGTTTCCGCGACACCACGCCCTCAACGATATTATTCGCAGGGCCCTTATCTCAGCGAAAGTCCCTTGTGTGCTTGAGCCTCCAGGTCTGAGTAGGTCAGACGGTAAGAGGCCAGATGGGCTGACTTTGATTCCCTGGACCAACGGCAGGTGCCTAATATGGGATGCAACTTGCGTCAACACGGTCGCTGCCAGCCACCTTAGTCG
The DNA here is from genome assembly GCA_948477245.1 of Thumatha senex. NCBI lineage: Eukaryota > Metazoa > Arthropoda > Insecta > Lepidoptera > Erebidae > Thumatha > Thumatha senex. The sequence goes on from OX419735.1 coordinate 16,966,076, forward strand.
CACCGTTCACTCCCCGTCTGCCGCAGCGGAAGACGCGAGTTTAAAAAAGAGGCTAAAATACGCCGATTTGGAGCCACTATACCAATTTGTGCCGGTGGCGGTTGAGACCCTGGGGTGCTGGGGCAAGGACGCTAAAGTGTTTATAAAAGAAATTGGACAGAGGCTCATAGAATTTACTGGTGACTCTCGATCCGGATCGTTCTTGGTGCAGAGGCTGGCCATCGCAATCCAGCGTGGAAACGCAGCGAGTGTGATGGGCACGTTTGCGCCGGGTACGATTCGGGGCGGGTTTTTTGATTAGTTTTTAATGTGTTTTATATTATTTTATTTTAAATTTATGTAATTAAATTAAATGTTTGTGATTCATAATATAATAGATTAAAAAATATATTTTTCATCTCCCTCAAATTATTTTTAGACTAGTTGACGCCCGCGGCTCCGCACGCGTGGTGAAGTTTCACGTTCCCGTTTCCCACAGGAACTTGTCACCGGGATAAAAAGTAGCCTATGTGTTGTTCTGATGTGTAAGCTATATTATTGTAAAGTTTCATCAAAATCTATTCAGTAGATTTTGTGTGAAAGAGTAACAAACATCCATCCATACTTACAAACTTTCGCGTTTATTTATTAGTAGGATTAATTTCGATGCGGGTGCTACTAAGACACTCTAGCTTCTCCTGGGACTTCACCGAGTTCGAGCAATAGACTATAACTTTTCTGGTCTTGGATATTTCGGTAGATCCTGGCTTACACAGGAGTCACAGTATCGGTCATGTCAGTCAGTCATGGTAATGCGGTGGAATTGAGCCCAATAAAAAAATCGTCATAGCAAGTTCACGCAGCAAGTTTGAAAAAAGTCTTTGTAATATTGGCCTTACTTTGGTGGACATCGTAAATGCATTAGGCTTCTTATCTTTGTATTAACTTTATGTAAACTCAGTCGTGTGCTATGCATAACATTATTTTATCAACGTTGTAAGATGAGATCTAAGCTTTGACAAATGAAGTTGTAATACCGTGAAATCACTGTTAACGCTGTAAATACATATAGTAATTTTGTAATAAGTACCTGAAGCATTTTCTCCTCTATCAGTTAGTGCGTAGCTGTTTCTTAGCGCTGACGCCCCTAGTGTACATACATCTTACACCGTTTATAAAATATGTATCTGTGGTGAGTACATACAGGTTAAAAATTCCGACCTATTAACATACTGTGTAGGAACTTTTTATTTTTTCAAAAACATGGGTATTGTGTACCGAGACTATCTAGGTACAATATTGAGAAATCTTTAACAATAATCGAAGATAATAGATACTTACCAACCCAAAAATATCGTCAATCTAATAAATTATTTTCACGCTGATTTCCTGATGGGCTTGAGCTACATATTATATGGGCAGAGGTACTTATTTCGCTTCATGCAGATTAATTTATCGTTTCATACATGCACGTATGTTTTTTTTTGACGCGGGGAACTTCGTCATTTCTACTGCAAACTTCCGGCTCTTGGGGGCCATCCCCACGGTGTTCCGCCTTCTTCCCAAGCGGGTCACAAGATAGCCTCAGGGCTATTTACGGCGACCCAGCTAAGGGAATGCCCCAATATGAGGCTATTCTCGGCGGGCTGAATGTGCTGACCCCCATGAACTTCTGGAGGAGATTAGCCTGTGTCCGCTTCGAACCGTCCCCGACGTCCCTCTGAGAACAGAGGGGGTGCAGAGCGATCGAATGGGCACTATAAGGCACCTCGGAACACGAGGGGTGTCAGCCGCTAGCAAGGCCATTATGAGCGGGGTCACTCGACCTTCCGTCCACGGCCGTAAACTAGTTGGGGGCGCGCTGGAGGAGCTCCGCCTGGCGTCGCCCCTGAGGTTGCCGGTGGGACGGAAGCGTGAGGCCTGTTTGCTCCCGGATCCGCAGCTCCTCTCTTTTTGTCGCTATCAACTCCATGGCGAAAGGGGCCGAGTCCCAACACTGTCAGCTACAAGCCATGGCTCGCACCATGGCCGGCAACGACAGATCCAGCCCCACGCTGCGCGTGAGGGCATTGTGTCCATTGGTCGGCGACCCCGCTAGGGCAGTGACGTCAACGGGGTGCGGCTCCACATATCTCTATCTGAGTTCATTTGACAAATATTGATAAACAACATAGTCCGGTCAATTTAGACATTCGAAGTTACATAAAGTCCCAACAAGCTGAATTTCTGTGAAGTTGTTTAAAACATAATTATAAACAATGTCTCCAAGTTCCCCATCATTCTCGTTTAAGGAAAAAATTTTATTCAAGGTCAAAGGTCAAAAAAATTAGTCTTTCTCGATTTTCAGCAAAACGGTAAGTTTTATCTAAAAGTACGTCAGACAAAAATTGTAGATCATAAAATTATCTATAAAAAATGTTTCAATACTTTTTTTCTTACGAGCCACCGTTTCTGAGATATAACGATTCAAAAAGTTATAAAAGTTGTTATCGTCATAATATGCACACGTTTCCACGCCACCTATGAGGTAGTGTACTTAGCGCGTTTTTTTTAACGTGGTTTCCCCAGTAGGCCTACTCCACCGGTCAGTTGTGATCCTGTTTAATGTAAAACTATTGCAAAATAACGGAAATTTTCAAAGATTGGGAAAGATAAAAGCGATGTAAATTAAAAAAAAGTGTTGAAGTTTATTTGTCTTATTCGTAAGTTTCAAATTCTTGTTCTTCTTCTTGATCTTCTTCTTGTTCTTCTCCTCCTGCTTCTTCTTCATCTTCATTTTGGATGCAAGTAAATTGCGCCAATAGCGATGTATCGCATGATACTTCGTCGGAGTCAAACGAATCTTCCATTATTTGTGTTTCAATATTAGAGCACGACCGGCCTTGACAATTTGTGCATGCCAAAGAACAAAACAGTCCGACTTTTTTGCAACCACATTTAGCACTGCATCCCTTTTTGCAGTTGCAAAAAATAGTGTTCAGCAGTTTTTCCGGCGCAGGTGGAAGTAAAGTTTGAACTGGCTCTAATATATTGTTTACCAACTTCCAACCCCAGTCTGTAGGGTCTAGCTGATTACCAAGCCACACTTGAACTTGGTAATATACTCGAAAAAGATGTTGGTGAGCAGCAACTGAGGTTGGAGGAAGACAAGCTAATTGAACTTGTTTTTTATTTTCAGTATTTTTAACAAAACATGCATATCGATGCTTATCTTAACAGGTAGTTTTTTTAGGAGCTCCATACATATAGAGAAGAAAGCGGATGCCGTTGGTAATAACTTCTTGTTGAGTTGAATTAGTCTTTTTAAAAACTTCAGCACATTGAATTAAATCTTGTTTTTTCAAACATTTTGAAAACTGCTGTTTTACCCCTCCTGTAAAATGCAGATGTCGTATCACAGCCAGTTATTGCGTGTAAAAATAGTACATGATCTTGACACTTTACAAAAGTTAATAAACTTTTTGATGAATATATATCTGATTGATGCTGAGCTTTTCCTGGTTTTAAGAAAAAAATAGTTTTTTCAGCTGGCGTTCGAGCAGTGAGTAATACAAGTAAGTCAACATCTTCACCAACAACAATAGTTGTTTTTGTCAAATTGAATTGCTCTATTGATGTTTCAATAATCAATACATCAGCATCATTATTAGCTTGTTTTACCAATATATTTTCAGCCGTAAACTTTTCTTTCAACATTGAAATGAACCGAGACTTGTTTTGGGTATTTGTAAGAAATTTCTGTTGACTGGTTGGGACTGTCATAAGTTCATCAAATAAAATATCAGAAGATGAAATTGTTGCTAAAGTTCGACGACGTTGTTCTGCAGCTTTGATATTTCTCGTGCAATCATCATAGCCATCAAATACGACAGTAACTCTGGAACCAAAATGTCTACGTACATATTGAACGTATTTATCTAAGATAACGTTGAATGTTTCTTCGCTATCCCACACAACGCGGTGTAGTAAGTATCCTCCGTCAATGATGTATGTCGCATTAGTTATAATATCAATATTTACTTTTTCAAAACAATCGTAAATGGTAGATTTCTGTGTTTTACGCATCCCGATGTCATCAAATAACGATAAAGGGTAGGGAGCTAATTCATATTCAAAATATTTTTCTATTTCATCTTGTTACACTGGCTTTTTGACCTGATATTCTTATAGTTAAAACTTATGTATATTTTATATTGTAAGTATGAGTTACAATGACCGATAGAAAAATATTTAAACATTTAATATATAATATAACAACTCTAGATGTATATACGTGGCGTACTCATGCATATTATGACGATAACAACTTTTATAACTTTTTGAATCGTTATATCTCAGAAACGGTGGCTCGTAAGAAAAAAAGTATTGAAACATTTTTTATAGATAATTTTATGATCTACAATTTTTGTCTGATGTACTTTTATGATAAAACTTACCGTTTTGCTGAAAATCGCGAAAAACTCATTTTTTTGACCTTTGACCTTGAATAAAATTTTTTCCTTAAACGGGAATGATGGGGAACTTGGAGACATTGTTTATAATTATGTTTTGAACAACTTCACAGAAAATCAGCTTGTTGGGACTTTATGTAACTTCACCCTCATTTTTTGGTCTAAATTGACCGGAATACAATCGAAAATTTAAAAAATTTAACCATATTACTAGAATTTACATAATTTAATAATATTATGCACCTGACATTTTCCTATTTTTCGTATAATCAAATATTTTTCAGCCGTATCTTTTTTAGAGACCAAGGCCGTTTTGTCTCACCATACTCATTGTTGAATTTATTAGTACTCATACTATAAACAACATACAGATCTCATGTGATATTTTGATATTCTTTATTCATTCTGTATTTATAAACATTGTGTTATAAAACACGACGTATTTGTCAAATCAAACACTTTAGAGTAGGTACCTACTTAAGTTACATTAGTAATAAATACAAATTGTAATTATGATTGTATTGTGAGCCCTTTCGATCGCATAATCTTTTTCAGCCTAATGTAGTTTGGCATAGCAGTTTCACCATAAAGTTTTATAAGCACTAAATACTACTACTACTCGCATAAATTATGATAAGCAGAGTGTTATAAACGCAGAATGGTTATATTGGCATAACCTTAACTTACTCAAATTTTCTTTATCATAATTGTAATACGCCTGAAGATAATTTATCATAAACTACAAAACGCAAAAGTCTTGGGCAAAGTCGTAAATAGATACGACGACGAGCGAAGCGAGGAGGAGCGTTAGGTCACTTATGACCACAACGCGCGAGCCGAAAGAGCGAAGCGAGCGTGCCGCGGCAGCGGCCGGTAAAGCTCCAATACCGATACTGACTTCTTTTTGTATTTTATTTATATTCTATATTTAGTATATTATAGTCTAAATTCTATATAGTATTAGTATTGACATTTTGAACTTCAGTATAGTGAATCATCATCATCATTCGAGCGTCTGTCCCAGTTGCGTCTCGCGACGCCCGGGGTCCGCTTTCCTACATTTTCTCCTCCACTTCGCACGGTCGTCGGCATCCCCTGTAGTGAGACCATTGGCACGCATGTCATCCCTTACGGCGTCAAGCCAGCACTTCTTGGGTCTTTCCCTCTTACCGGGACCCGGCGGGGCTGACATGGCCAGACATTTGTTACCTACGTAGCCCGGCGGTTGTCGCAAGACGTGACCATACCAACGAAGGCGACACTCTTGCAACTTGTCTGCAATGTCACGGACGTGAAGGCTGCCGCGGATGCGAGAGTTCCTCACGCGGTCCATCCGCGTGGCTCCACACATGTGGATGTGTGGAGCATCTTCATTTCCGTGACACGCAGCTCCTGCTTGTGTCGCTCCAATATCGTCATTCCTCATATATAGTGAATATCGTCATTTTTAATCATGCGGCATTTCAAGCTTAGACAGTTCGAGCTTAAATATAAAAATAAAATTATGTACTCGTTAACATTATACGAGTAATACCATAATGTTAACGGGTACATATTTTATTTTATATGTATGACTTGCAGTCTTTATGCCATAGATTGATGATGCCAACAAAACTAGTATGATTAGTATTCGTTGTTGTAAAAAAAATATGCGTGAACGTTGTATGCGGGTTTATCATTATTATAAAAGAAGTTATGGGAAAATAAAGAATGCCTAATGATTTATTCTGTTTGAACGTTATGCGAAACGAAGAGTATGGCAAAAAACGTTATGCTGTATTAAATTATGCATTTTAAATTTATGCAACCCAATACGGACCCGATTCTATTTGCCCTGTTGTATATTTGTTGTTTCCTAGACTAACAAATTGAAGAAAGCAGGCGTACTAATAAAACTTGATAACAGAATGGCGGGGCGGATTCGACCCCAGCTCTTGCACTATTGGACGTTGTATTTTGAAATTTGTATCCTCAATTCTATGTGAATATTCGGGAATAAAGTCGTGGGAGTGGAGTGTTATGCCAAGATTTAATAACTACGACCAAGTATGATAATGATTGATTTCATTCAATACGAGTGGGTACAGACAATAGATATTCAAGTTAATAGTATACAAGATTTAGTCTGTAGTCCATTCATTTAAATAACACCGTCGTTTTAAGTGTAAAACTGTAAAGAAAAGACTTCAAAACTCGAGAGAGAATTTAAAATCAAGACGACTACAGACAACGACTACAAAAAAGGTTGAAAAATAAATAATAATCTAGCTAAGTCGTATGTAGAGATCCTGTAGATGTAGGTAGTTCTGTAAAGGCGTAGAACGCGTTGTGTGTTGCTAGAAACAACATACAACTTTAAACAATTTTGTTTATAGGTATTTTACTGTTATAATAAAATATAGCGTGTACTCGTATGCCTCTTGTATAATGATTCTAATTTTTGAAATGTGAAGTTTTTTTAAATCAGTTCCTGCTGATATAGTTGTTAACAAACCAACAAACCATCGCCAGGTATTTAGCGTGTTACAATTCTAGAAATATTACGCCCATACTTTTCAATAATGAGTGCCAGGTTTAGGAATCAGGTTTTAAAATTCTGCATTTCTCTTTCGTCTTCTACATTTTATTATCGCCATCTCGGTTGCTTTTTTTTTTCTTCCAAATTAAACTTTATATTTTCGGCGTTGTTGGTATTGACTGCCGTCTAACCTTTCAACTCTTTAACGGTTCCTGTGTTTTGACACACCTGTGCAGCAGTGCACCTGCTCACGAACCAACGGCCTGCACCTGGAGCAGGTGCACTACGCACATTGTAGGTAGGCTTGTAGGCAAGGATGTTGGTAGGTAATTATTTTTCCTTATAAAAATCAGTACATCTAAGGGCCGAGTCTACGATTTTCCAAAAGAAAGCCGTTCTAGTTCTATTTTATAGCGGTTCTATTTTGATTAGTCCATAACTAGATAATCTACTAAAACTATTAATATATTAGGAGTTAGTATTGCCCTGGGGCTATCCTTCCGAGGGCTCACCTGGGACTCCTGGCCATAGACAGATAGAAGGGTAACGTGTGGTTTTAGTCGGTAGGAGTCCGGCATAGCATCCATGAGGATTTCCATACGAAAAAAAGAAGAAAAAAATAAGAAGTGGTTATAGTATGAAATTGCCGTTTTTTACTGAAAATTTAAATTGTTTATTTTTTAGTTTATAACAAATTTATTTAATCAAAATAGTTACCATTATTATATATACATTGCTGCCATCTAATAGGAAGGTAATTTATGCCTTTGCGATAGAACTCTGAGGATCTAGACTTCACAAACTGTGTGAAAGCATTTTGTACTGCCTCCTGGGAAGAAAACTTCTTGTCACGTATCACTGTCCAAATAACGAAAAAAATGGTAGTCCGTTGAAGCAAGGTCTGGCGAATACGGAGGATGACGAATGGTTTGTAACTGCAGTTCCTGAAGGTTCAAAACGGTTCCTCGTGCTGTATGAGGTCTCGCGTTGTTTTGGAGCAATAATGTTGAAGATCGATTCATGAGTCGGCGCTGTTTTACTGCTAGTCTTGCAAACATTGTTCGGAGTTCGGCACAATAGACATTTGCCATATTGCTTGACCAGATCGGAGAAAACTAAAGTAAATAACACCATGCTGAGACCACCAATGCTGAGATTACCAAAAAAAAGGTAATGGTAACTCTAATATAATATTAGAGTTACCATTACCTTTTTATTGGTAAGTTTTGCTTTAGGACACTGTTGTGGCGTTTGACCTGGGGTCAGCCATTGCATTTTTCTTTTACGGTTATCAACGAATCCACTATTCATCACTTGTCACAATTCGATCCAATATTCCTTGATTTCTGTACCGATTCAACAAGGCAACACAAGTTTCAACACGCGTTTCTTTCTGCAGATCAGTCAAATCATGAGGCACCCATTTTTCGTATTTTTTTATTTTATTGATTTGATGCAAATGAGTCGGTATTGTGGGTAAGGTAACGTTAAACCATGCCGCTGATTCCTGGGTAGTTTGACTAGGATCGGCTTCCATCATATCTCTTAATTTATCGTTATTCACCTGTGTGGGCGGTCTTCCTCGTGGCTCGTTCTTCAAGTCGAAGTTTCCATCACGAAACCGTTTAAACCAAAATCGCACGGTGCGTTCATTAGCAGACCCCTTACCAAACGCAACACTGATATTGCGGGCTATTTCTGCCGCGTTACTGCCGCGTCGGAACTCGTATTCAAAAATGACTTGAATTTTCGCAGTATCCATCTTTCTTTTCTAAGTTGAAAAACAAGAACAATTGAAAGTCGATATTCAAACGTTTCACATTTAAAAAAAAAAATAACATCATATGAAATACCATGTGAAAAAAGTTTCATTCGAAAACCTCAAAACCATGAAGATTCGGCCGGCCGATAGATTTCTATTGGAGCGCAATTGTAATAGTAGACTACGAAAACTGTAATTTTTTTCTGTCAGCTCTCTATTGAGCGACGATTTCTATTCTCTTCTGACGCGATTGAATTAGTAGACTTGGCCCCCTGTTCTCCTGCCAGCGCTTTTATTTGCCGATCCGACTACTACTTTTTAGGGAGATCCCTTTCTACTTACTTACTTTTTTTACCTATTCACGTACCTACTCTTAATAAAACAGCATAAATTTTAATCTCAATTCCCAAATTAAGTATGTAGTTTTATCATTATCTCTGTTTTAAGCTGATAGATAATATTCTCTGCGTAACAGTACAATCTTGAGCAGAGCAGCCTAATAAAGATATGAACTACCACAGTTGTATGAATCGAAAACCACGTAAAACCTGTTTGTGTAGATCTTGTCAAGAAAAGTAGAGCATTTATGATGAGACACTATACAATGTTTTACCTAAGTTTATAACGATAATTGGTACTGATTAGATAATGTAAGCATAAGTAATTCATTCATATAAAAATATTAACCTTAAAGCAGTAGTTTAGATACCTACAGCTGATCTGAACAGAAGAAGAAGAATTTTTGTATTTATTATTTTTTGTATAAGTTTATGTATAGCTAGCTACCTTTGGTCCTAAGTAACAAGCTTACATAGGATTTCCCACTTGTAACAAGACACATGTCTAATGTACCTAATTATAATTGTATTTATTTATTGTAATTTATTGATATGGTTAATGATACCTGAAATACTTACATTGATTTATAATTATTATTATTAAAGAGATCGGGCTGGTTGGCTACTAGAAGCTGATGTCTTCTTCATCTGTGCGTATTCTCAGTTACTTCCAAACGCTACCTGGATTTGGAGCTATCCACCCGGTCCTTTCGGTCTTGTCGGCCTTTGTTGACTGCTAGGAGCGGTTTTGGTTTGACTTTTTATTTTCGGCATTGTTGGGGGCTAGTACCGTCTGAGTTCCCAACGGCGTAAGGGTGCCGGAGACATTACCTCATCTGTCGATCAGAAGGTACAACGCTAGCAGGTGAGGTCGCTTGTGCTTGATAGGCCCCTTACACAAAACTAGGAGCAGCTGTTTTAGAATTTTTTTTTCAGCGTTATTGGAAGCAAATGAGATTTTCACTCCCAACCCCTGTAAGGACGCTTACGCCAGCCCCAGTGCCTCATTCGCTGTTCTGCAGTACCAACTAACAAATGAGACTGATTTAAGAGCGAATGTTTTAGTTCGTCGCTTGCCCAATGTTTTGTAACTGTTATGGTTTTAAATAGATTTTAGTATCTACTTATTTGGAAGTTTTAGGAGATGGTTCGTTAAATTTTTGTATTAATATATATGCAACTGAACTCTACCTTAGATTGATTTTAATAAATCCAAAATATCTAAAATCTGGACAGGCCTAGACAAACTTTTTTTGATATATTTTTGAAGAAGCTGACTTGTTAAAAAAGTCATCATAATGACAAATGTCAATAATTATTGTCGCTCTCAGTTGGATTCTACATGTCTGTTTTTGGCTGAATCGTTGAGTTCGTTCGACGAGTGCCATACCCAAAAAATTGAATTGCATTAGTTGGATTCTACTTTACTGCACTTACCTAATGAATTTCTTGAATAGTCATTGAAATTTACAAATCGTACAGAATTTAAAGGCTACACTAAGTGTTTTGTGTCGGTGTAATGTTGTTTGTCGCATTTGGTTGAGTGTTGACAAGGGTTGTGTTGTGAGGTAGGGTTTGGAAGTCGCGGCGTTGGTGGTTGGTGGGCAGCGTGTTGGCGGCGCTGTTCGCGGGCGCGCTGGTGGCCGTGCTGGTGCTGCAGCCGTGGGCTGGCCCCGACCACCCGCGCTTCCCGCGCGCTACCGTCGCCGCCAATGGCTACGAGTGTGCTTCCATCGGCAAGTATGTTGCACCTTTTTAAAATTAGTTATTTTATTTTTAATAACGTACCTATAAAGTTCACGCTGTATACCTGACGGGGTAGTCTGAGAGGACAGATCGCCAGGTGTCGCAATCCATTAATACTTCTTTCGCTTCTCAGCTTAAACAGGATACAATCTTGAGCAGAAGTAAAATAAAAAGTTCCTTACAGTAAAAGTAAAGTTTTTTAACCATGTAGAAAATTCATTTATATGTACTCGTATCTAAAAGTATTTGGTACTTATTAAAAGTTTAGATCTTGCTTTACCAATCTGATGATTAAATTTTGTTATTGATTTCTTGTATTTTTGTTTATAGTGTTAAAGTACTTAATACACAATACAGAAATTAATTTAATTTAATTTCTCTAGCGCAACTCAATTCAATTTTTCTTGAATGGCAAACGGTATCGGTAGTGATGTCCACCGACGACTACTGCCAAAATCAGATGTGTTATGGACACTCGTGTGTACAAAGAAGGCGTACGAAAAGAATACATTTCTGACAGCGCTATGACATTAGCGTGTCCTTCAGTGCAGCTTTAACTGGTGACTTCATTACAGCAAACGAAAAAGGGTCCATTCATTTCTCGAAAAAATTATTCTTACTATTTTTCTTCGCACTCTCACACTCGCTCTACTTTTTAACAAGATCAATTCAAATAATAATTGATTATTCTAGGATTTATTATTGGAATATTCTAGGGGAATCTTGGAGAGAAATGGATCAGCTGTAGACGCAGCAATAGCAACACTGTTCTGTGAGGGAATCGCTTGTGCACAATGTATGGGACTCGGCGGCGGTTTCCTGGCCACAATCTTCGACGCGTCAACGGGGCAGGTCCGAGTCATGAACGCGCGGGAGAGAGCACCAGCAGCAACTCACAAGAACATGTACGCCAACGCTTCTCCGACCGTCGGCGGGCTTGCCATCGCCGTACCCGGAGAACTTCGTGGATACGGAGCTCTTCATCAAGCGTACGGACGCCTCCCGTGGCGAGATATCGTCGCCCCAACCGCCGAGCTGTGCCGCCGCGGCCACTTGGTCAATCCATACATGGCGCGGGCGCTCAAGTCTTACAGCGACAGAATCAAAGGCGACCCATCAATGAGGTGAGAAAAGTTATAAAATCTCTGCTATTTTCATACAAAATTTTAGCCATTTTTTTTATTTAAGTGACATTGTCCAGGGAACTCTACGTGAACGAGGAGACGGGCGAGGTATGGAAAGAGGGCGACTATATCAAAGAGCCGGTAATGGCCAGAACTTTGGAAATTATCGCCGAGGAGGGCCCCGAGGCGATACACAATGGCTCACTAACGTCGCGGCTCGTACAAGATATCCAGAACCTGGGTGGAATCATTACAGAAGAAGACCTCAGGGAGTTCAAGTAAGACCGAGAATATTACGTAACTAGATTTTCTTGATAATTAGAAACTGTATTTGTGAATTAGCAAATTTTATTTCTTTCAACTGTTTATCTAAATGGCGTTTCGGAAAAAGCGAAACTCCCTCCGTCCTTCCGTCCGTATGTCGAACTCTTAGAAATTCGAGATGAAATTAAAGCTATTAATACTCAAACCGTTGAAGCTGTGAAAACATCAGACTTCATTTGTGTACTTAAAAATAGATTTGGTCTTTGATATTGCGAAAACGTATAAACGACAATCTCAAGCGAATTTAAATATCCTACTAATAGTATTAAACTATTAGTCATAACGCGAAAGTTTGTAAGTATGGCGCAAAATCTACTGAATGGATTTTGATGAAACTTTACAATAATATAGCTTACACGTCAGAATAATACGTAGGCTGCTTTTTATCCCGGGTACAAGTTCCTGTGGTAAATGGGAACGAAAAAACATCACCACGCGTGCGGAGCCGCGGGTGTCAACTATCATAGGATATTTTCCGTTCAGGACTATGAGTATAGGGAAAAATCTGAAGAATATACATTTGTAATTATATCATAAAAAATATTAAATGGAAAATTATTAACATTTTTACGTAGGTACAAATTTGTTCGGAACCCTCGGTAGGTGGGTACGACTTGCATGGTCCGGTTTTCGTTTGCTTTTCAGTTTAACTACATAACTTAAGATTAGTAAATTGCGCAACCTGATGCTACGGTGAAAAACCAGATGTGCTATCGGCATAGATATCTAAACAGAGGGATATAATTTTCAATTACATTTATACTAACTAACTAACTATCTTCACGCTGTATCCCTGACGGGGTAGTCAGAGAGGACAGATCGCCAGGCTTCGCGATCCATGCATACTTCTTTCGCTTCTTCGAGATTCATACATTTATACGAGTATTCTAATCCACAGTGTTCAGTCAACGTCATAATTTGATACATATTGCAGGGTGGAATGGCAAGACCCAATCGAAGTGCCGTTAACAGACGACTACACGTTGTTTTCCGTCCCCCTTCCGGGCTCAGGGTCGGTGCTGGCCTTCATACTGAACATGCTGCGAGATTGGGTTGGCGATGGTACGATAGCACCCACAGATTCAAGCCTCTACTGGCATCGCATTGTCGAAACCTTCAAGTTTGCGTACGCAAAACGCACAGGCCTCGGCGACCCTTCACGCTCTAACGTTGACTACGATATAAGAGAGGTAGATATAATGATAAAACTTCATTGAAAAAAAATAAAGTTAAAATAAGACAATAAGTACTTAAACACGCTGACAAGCAACTGTAGAATGGAAAATGGGCAACTGCAAACTTAAAATAAATGACCGTCGTCGTATACAAACCCGGTCATTTTAGATGAGCAACATGATGATGATTCTTAAGAAAACAATTTTTCAATAAGATTGACAGTACTTTTTTCAGCTATGTAACAATTTAGTTGTAACATTCATATTGCAAATGTACGCCCGCTAGACCTCATGTTCCTGCGTACAGTTCGTCGGACAGGGTACCTACACTGGAGTTAACAGTTCTAGTTATAATCCAACTTCAGCGCTGCTCATTTTGTTTGTCACAATTTGTTCTTTCACTTAGTTTTTATATTATAACACTTCAACAAGTAAAATAGCGACATTTTTATTAACTAGATATCGGGCCTCACAATTACCTTGTCCAAGAACCTTAACAGACCAACACACTGTCGAACTTTACAACTATATTGCATTTGCAGTTGGAGCGTAATCTATCTGACCCCGGCTGGGCAAGGACCTTCCGTGCTGGCGTGAACGATGCGATGACTTATACCGACTGGGAGCACTACGGCGCTTCGTTCGCAGGTGCTGATGATCACGGAACTGCCCACATCGTCGTCATCGCGCCAGACGGCAGCGCTGTCTCTGCTACTAGTACCGTGAATTACATGTAAAGATTATTTAATTTTACTTTATTTACACTCTAAGGTCCGTATTCCAGAACGTTTCTCAATACTCGATCAACGCTAGAGACTAGATATTGCCTTATAAAATCTACTCTCAAGTGTTTCTTGAGTGTTGATAAACGTTCTGGAATACGGCCCTTAGAGTCATATGCACATCATTTCATTGTTCAAATTCAACGAATGTCGTGCTAGATTACAGACTTCTAGCACCAATTTTCTGAGCTACATGGTGGATAGACAGACACAAGTCTGTCCGCCATCTAGCTCAAAAACTCGATCAGGCAGATGGAAAAGGCGAAATTAAAAGTATTCATCATTTACCATGGAATCCGAAAAACATACTCACTAAAATGTTGTTGTCTACAGTTGGGGTTCTTTAAGACGATCGCAAAGCCTAGGATTCGTTCTGAACAACGAGATGGACGATTTTGCAATTCCGAACCGTGAGTCGGCATACCGTCTGCCACCTTCTCCGGCTAACTTCCTGGAGCCCGGACTTCAGCCGCTAAGCTCTATGACACCGAGCATCGTGATGACGAAGACGGGCAGGGTTGATTTGGTTATCGGGGCTGCTGGAGGCACCAAAATTACTACTCAAGTTGCGCTGGTAAGCAAATACAATCTTACAATATAAATTGGAAAGTGTGTTGGTTTGTTCTTCTTTCACAATATAAATTGGAAAGTGTGTTGGTTTGTTCTTCTTTCACAATATAAATTGGAAAGTGTGTTGGTTTGTTCTTCTTTCACGTCTCGCAAAGAATCAATGAACTATAGTAGTAGTAGATTTTAATAAATTGGAGGTAGTTTAGGTTCATTTCGTTAAAGAAAAAGCGAGTCATTTTCCTTTTTCTTAAAAACGAATAGCAATATCGGTTCAATTACAAGAAAGGACTGACCATTTGACGTAGTAATTTGGTTATTACTGGAAATTCCATAAATAAACTAGGTGCAGTCTCCGGCAAGTCTAAATGGAGCGAAGCTGCGGTCACCATATCCGTAATTTTGTTTTTTTTTTTTTCATATATATTTCTAAATACATACATATATTGCATAGAAAACACCCAAACTCTGAAACCAACATTTGTGGATCACACAAATATTTGTTCCGACCCGGGAATCGAACCCGGGTCCTACTGCGCGGCAGTCGCATACACAGCAGTACCACTGAGCGAGGCTTT
The DNA here is from genome assembly GCA_948477245.1 of Thumatha senex. Classification (NCBI taxonomy): domain Eukaryota; kingdom Metazoa; phylum Arthropoda; class Insecta; order Lepidoptera; family Erebidae; genus Thumatha; species Thumatha senex. Next base: position 16,981,420 of record OX419735.1, read on the forward strand.
GTTTATTCTAAGTAGACAAATAATAACTATAATGTATTCTTTTTATATTGCTGATTTATTGCACTTGATGGAACTTGCATCACATCTATACTAATATTATAAAGATGAAGAGTTTGTTTGTTTGTTTGGTTGAACGCGCTAATCTCAGGAGCTACTGGTCGGATTAGATAAATTATTTTTGTGTTGTATAGCCCATTTATCGAGGAAGGCTATAGGCTATATATCTGGAGAGCGGAGCAGTAATCATAAATGTCGACAAATTAGGGAATTTTTTAAGCGTTTTTGTAGAATTAATAAGCGACGGGATAAAATATGTGCGACTAGTTTTGAATAAAAACTTGAACTGTTCCACTTATTTACTTTTAAACCTGGCATTTTCAAATATAAATACATATTTCCACTTACAGTTGACTAGACACACCATATTGGAGGGTAAAGATCTGGACATCATTAAAAGGCCGCGACTACATCATCAACTGTTACCTATGGAAGTTCAACATGAGGCTGACTTTGATCCGGTAACCATTATACATACAAACTGTCACGACTTTATCATAGCATACTATACGTCGCACTTTTGTCTGTATGAATTATTTTTTGTCACACGTAACAGATGGTGAGCCCATCACCGTGTTAAAATGGACAGGCGCAGGTTGCAGTTACCTGGTGATGATAATGTTCAAGCCGCTCATACGGCCCTCAACTTGTTTTAACGACTGCCATGTTACTAGCATCCGGGACCAACATGGCTTAATGTGCCTTCCCAAGCACGGAAACTCTTGAAACGGAAACGGAAATGCCACCAAGCGACCATCAAAGGACCATTCATAACGAAAGATTCTTAATGCAGTTCATTGAAAATTTAGATGAGGTATGTGAGATGGAAAAATTATGGAAGTCGTTTAAGGAAGGACTCGTGGAAGTTGCGATTGAAGTGTGTGGAGTAAACAAGAGGAGCCAAGGATGTAAGGTAAAGAGAATGTGTGCTGAAGTCATGAAAGCGTTGTCCGATAAGAAGAAAGCATGGTTGGATTGGCTGATTACAAAAGTCAATCAAAGAATGCAACGGATGAGGATGTAAGAATGGCAAAGGATGAATATAAAAGGTTTAAGCGTGTTGCAAAAGAGGTGATAAAAAGAAATAAGAAGGATGACAGAGACGATTTTGACAACAGGTTATCTGATGATTTCCAAAAGAATATAAAATTCTTTTGGAAATCCATAAGAACATTGAGAGCTCAACAGACAACATCGCAGCTCACCCATATCAGAAACCATGATGGCAGTGTTGTGAAAGGTGAAGAATGTGTGCTAAAACGATGGAAGGAATATTTTGAAAGGTTATTTGAAAAAGAGGGTATGCAAGCACAGAGACATTGCTGGGAAGTGAGTGAAAGCGGCAATGAAAGTGATATAAGTATAGAAGAAATTATGGAAGCATTGAATAGTATGAAACTAGGCAAAGCTGCGGGAATTGATAGGATTTCTTGCGAGATGCTGAAAGCGGGACAGGGCGTGGTAGTTTGCCAGCTGTACCGCCTTTTTGACCTTTGCTGGAGGGGTGGCAGCGTACCAGAAGATTGGTGTAAAGCTGTCATTGTACCGCTGTATAAAGGAAAAGGGTCGCAGCAAGAGTGCAAAAACTACCGCGACATAAGCTTGCTCAGCATCGTCGGCAAATTGTATGCGAAACTTTTGATAAAAAGAGTGATGAATGAAACTGAAGGGAAAATGTGGGATGTGCAAGCAGGATTTATGAAAGGAAGAGGATGCACGGATCAGGTCTTTTCCTTACGATGCGTAATTGAAAAACTTTTGGCGAAGAGTCAAAAAGTTTATTGCGCATTCGTAGACTTGGAAAAGGCCTATGATAGAGTGGTGAGGAATGAACTGTGGTCAACATTGTCCATGTATGGAGTAAGCAGCAACTTGATACGAGCACTGAAATCTCTATATGAGGGATCCAGTGCTTGTGTCAGAATCAACGGAGCTTGCACAGACTTTTTTCACATCGAAAAAGGTGTGAGACAGGGTTGTGTAGCGTCACCGTGGCTGTTTAACCTATACATTGACAGTTGCTTGAAAGAACTGCAAGAAAGTGCGTATGGTCTAAAAATGACTGATCTGACTATCAAATGTCTTCTTTACGCTGATGATCAGGTAATACTTGCATCATCAGCGGACGAGTTGCAGTTGATGGTTAATACTATGCATGATGCGCTGAAAGGCAAAGGAATGAAAGTGAATGGAAATAAGACGAAAGTAATGGTTTTTGAAAGAGAGAAAAACATGACAGATTGCTTGATTTTTGTGGAAGGAAAAAGAGTGGATAAGTGAAAGAATTTATATACCTAGGCTCAAAATTTGCGAGAGGTGGAAAGTGTGATGATGACATTGAAAGAAGGGTTTTGGCTGGCAATCAAGTGAATGGAGCAATGTACACCTTTATGAGCACCCAGAACGTGTCTAAAAAGGCAAGACTGGCTGTGCATAGAGGAGTGCTTGTCCCTACACTAACATATGGCAGTGAAAGTTGGGTATGGCAGAAGAAGCATAGGAGTAAAATTAATGCAGTAGAAATGAGGAGTCTGAGAAGTATAGCTGGAGTGAAATTGATAGATAAAGAAAGGAACAGCGTGATAAAGGAACATTGCGGTATGACAGAAGACGTAGTGACTAAGATAGAAAAAGGGATGCTTAGATGGTTTGGACACGTGGAGAGGATGGATGAAAATAGACTGACGAAGAAAATTTATGCGGTGAGAGTAAATGGGCAAACTGGTAAGGGTCGACCTCGACGTACATATACCGATCAAATTGAAGATCTTTTGACAAAAGGCCAGGTCAAGAATACCCTTAATCGGCGAGCGTGTATGAAAACAATTATAAAAGTTGACGAAGCGAAAGTTGTATGCCAGAATCGTAGCAAGTGGAAAGCCATAGTCTCTGCCTACCCCGATGGAAGACAGGCGTGATGATATGTATGTATGTATGTATCGAATACTGAGCTAGCGGGGCTAACTGCGAGCTAAATTGATATTTAAGATGTTGTTTTATTTTATTGAAGGAAGTAGTCGATTAAATTATTTTACACTCGAGGTCTGCTTTCCTACTTATTTTCCTCCACTTCGCACGGTAATCGGCATCCTCTGTAGTGAGACCTTCGGCACACATTTCATCCGGACAGACGTCAAGCCGGAACGTCTTGAGTCTTACCCTCTTCACGGGACCCGGCGGGGCTGACATGGCCAGATATTTGTTCCCCACGTAGCCGTTTACTGTAAGACATGAACATACCACCCAAGACGACACTCTTGCAACTTATCTGCAATGTCACGGATGTGAGGCTGCCGCGATTGCGAGAGTTCCTCAAGCGGTCCGTTCACGTGATTCCACACCTCTACCACAGCATTTTTCATTTCCGTGACTTACAGGTCCTGCTTGTGTCGCTCCAATGCAGGCACGTCTTACTGCCATAGAAATGACAGGCCTAACGATGGTTTTATAGACTGTACTACTACTGTGACTCGCCACTAGGTAAAATTATTTACCATTTAAATCTTGGCTTAAATCTTTAAGTGTACATAATATTAAACCTACGTATTAACAGAAGGTACTTTGATCTACTTGTTAATTTTAAAATACTAAAGAAATCAGTACTTACGTTTGCCAAAAATCTCAAGACTCAAATGTACTCATAAACCTACATACTGGGGCATTAATATTTAAAACAGTTATCAGGTACAATGTATAATTGAACCATATGAAGCGAACAATTGAAACAATCGCCGAGGCCAATGAAACGTGTAGAAATTTATCTAAATAACATTAAGATATTATACATGACCATCAATTTTATGGTCCATCAAGGTACAAGCGGCGACATAATAAACTGCTGTAAATAACCTACATTCTAGACAGACATTTCCCATCTACCTATTAAACAATCCCTCTAGACTTAGGTACCTATTATTTTAAATTACTAACTAAGTACATAGTATACACCTTTATGGCTACCTATCCACTCCAACACTTGTGCCTAAATGAAAACTGACATGTCATCCTCGCATTCGAAGACTTTACCGCTTTGTCGGTTATAACAGATGGTTAGCCTGAGGACTCTACCAAGCAAATCCGAACGAGGTTATGAACCGCTTAACTACTGCCTCGTATAGGCATGAAAAATTCATACCCTGCACAATTAACTTTATAAGAGCTACCAACAGTACGAGTATGTTGTACTACGCACTAAACGACGCCGACGTGCAATTCACAAGTTATTGCCTTTGCTCTTCGTTATCACTGGTTCTTGAGTTTAATTTGACGACTTAGGCCTAAAATTAAAATGAACAATTATTACCTACTAATGGTTTCTGCTTTAGTAGGTACCTAATAAATATTTTAACTTTGTTCAACAGTCAATTCTAGCATCTCTACAAAAGAAGGGTCATGCAACTACCGAACTAGGACCCACCGCGGGATTCGCTGCCATGGTCGCTGCTGCACGAGATTCCTCGGGTTACTTAGTACCAGCTACAGATCGTAGGCGACCTGGTAGTATTGATGGTTTCTAAAGGAATGTCTAAAGATGTGTATGGCATATCAACTGTGATATAGGAACATAAATTGGCAGCTGACCACGAAATCTGTTTAAATCGATAGCCAACGTCAACATAAATGGAAAATACCTACTAACGCGGAAATGTGACATTTTTCAATGTTCAGCATCAGTACCCTTTCTATATGTATTGATATCAACTATCGATTTGTCTACTTGGCATCTACATAATATTATTCGCTTTTTACAATAGGTATGCCAGGCTTTATACAATATGTATTGGAGGACTGCTATAATTGTTTGTAACTGACAGGCATATTATGGCTTTATATATGCCAGGCTCTATACTTTGTGTAGTGAGGTCTGCTATCATTTTTGTGACTGGCAGGCTTATTATTACTTTTTACAATAAAGGTATGCCAGGCACCATAAAAAAATCTTGACACTCCTCTACTTTTAATTATTTCCTAAACATTAGGTGATGATTTCAACCTAATGATTTTTCTTACTAAAAAAAATACATCGAGGCTGGTCTCCAATTATTTTTTTAAATCTTTGTGCAATATTGATCAGAGCTACAGCTGTTCATAACACGGGTGGTCACTAACTTGATAGTCAAGTTGTATTTATTTTAAAAGTGTAACGTTAGGTTGTTTAGAAATCGATTGTGATATTACTTAATGTTTGTGATATTAGTTAGCATTTTTCACATAAGTATTATGTTATTACTTGTATTTAATTTATTGTGATATTTAATAGTGTTACTTGAGAAATATTTGGTATTGACGAGATTATACTGAACAGAACCTACAAAATCTTATTTTATTTTCCCAGGCATTTCATTATCATACCTATATACAGTGAACCCGCAATACTAGTAGTGTCACAAATTTAAAATATGTCATTTGGATTAGCAAAATAGTTTCACTCAACTTAAAAGTGTTATTAGAAAAAGACGTTTAAATTGAAAAATATTTACTCTAAACTCCATATTTTTATCAATGCGATACGAGTGGCTAATGAGCTTTCTATGTATGTACCTAAGATTTTACAGCAGTGATTTTTTTAAATCTTTAAATCGCAGTTTATCATTTTTTTTTTTGAGATGCCACCTTATCGATATTCATGTGCATAATCATGTGAGAAACGACGAAATCGTTGGCATTACGGTAGAAACCCGTGTGCCTAGGAATGGAAATAAAATACAGACATATAAGCACACTGTCATACAATACAATTTAACTTAGGTGCCGCCGCCGCGCCGCCTCTGAGACCCTTAAACGGCAGAAATATTTGCAACTCGTAAGTGATTACGTTTTTGAGCCATTTTGGGTCGACACGTTAGAGTCATGGGGTCCAAGCGCTCATAATCTATTTCAAGAGATTGTAAAGCGCCTAATTGACACTACTCGTGACCAGAAGGTTGGTTACTTTTTCGCACAAAGGCTGAGCATTACCATTTTTTTTTTGGAACGGATTTCCTTACGGCAGATTTGGAAGAGATAGGAATTTTGCTGCGCGACCGAACTGAAAAATATGTGATAGTAAAACCGTAAGAAAAAAACGGGATGAAAAATTCCGTGGAATAAAAGCGTTAAATGAGACGTGCGCAGGCGCGACAGTCGTTTGTTTTGCAAATTGTGTCGATTTTCTAACTGCCACCCCTTCGGGGATAAGGCGTGATGGATATTTATTTATTTATTTATTTACCTCAGTGAAGTGAACACTAATTTGGAAGTCGCATTAACATAGCTGTGGGGTTTGGGTGGTATGATGCTCGGCTGAGACGCAAAAGGCCCGCGTTCGAATCCTAGTACAAACGTTGACTTTTTGTATGATTAATTGAATCGTGAACTTGTTAACTTCGTTCCTACCTGGTGTCCCACGACACCACATAATTTTTTTTTTTAATTCATTTCATAAACAGAAACAGCGTCTTTCAGTCGCATTCATAGAGATGTTTGGTACGTGTGTGTCTGGATTATTTTTGGATATTTATCAGTTTTGGTTTATATTGTGACCTATTGAGTTCCGTGTATTTTGTTTTTATGTTATAGATAATAACTGCTTGCAGGTTTTCTATTGTTCTATATTAAATAAGTAGTCATCATGAGCAAAAACAAACCTCCTGATCCCCCGGATATCGAAACTACCTCAACTCCTTCCTACTCACCTCCGTCAACCCCTACTTTTTCGACTTCACCACCTAGTGTTTTTATGGAATCAACATCCAAAATTTATTCTCTGTCGCAATTCGCTTCAGTAGCATGTAACTATGCGGATAGCCAAGCCACATTAACGCGAAAAAGACGTGTGGAGGAAGCAGCCATGGTTTCCTCTAGTCCGCCAACAAAGCTATCTAAAAGTTTAGTGTCGCGTTCCAATTACAATGCGGGGGATAAAGTTCCATTCATAGTTCACGTAAATAAAATTGAACCACAATATACACCAGGTACTTATCTACACCCTGTTACTTTTGGCCTGTTTTTACTTCAAAATAATATTTCTAATATAGTTAAGGATGGGGTTAAAAAAGTAGGACGTAATAAAATTTCCTAACAAATCCAGCACTGGTCAGGAATAATTTTTCCGCCACCATTCCATCATTCCGCCACCATACCATCATGCCATGTCACCCGTATGGGCATGGGCGTACCCAGGATCTGGGACAGGGGGGGCAATTCAGATTTTTTATAATGTTGCCTGTTTTTTAACCCCCCCCCCCCTGTAAAAATAGGGGTGTTAATGTTATAAGTTAGACGTAGATTTCGGTGTGTAAGTGTGTCTGTCTGTGGCATTGTAGCTCTTAAACGGACAGATTGATTTTAGGTGGTTCTTAGGTATATTTGGTTAATATCGGTCCAGCTGTGTAAGAGTACCTTTTGTTTTTCATAATAATGTTAAATAAACTTGTTTCAATTATTTTATATTAAACATGTGACAGAATTTATGACTGACTAGGTATGTATGTACATGGGCGTACCCAGGATCTGGGCCAGGGGGGGGGGCAATTCAGATTTTTTATAATGTTGCCTGTTTTTAAACCCCCCCTCCCCTGTAAAAATAGGGGTGTTAATGTTATAAGTTAGACGTAGATTTCGGTGTGTAAGTGTGTCTGTCTGTGGCATCGTAGCTCTTAAACGGACGGATTGATTTTTAGGTGGTTCTTAGGTATATTTGGTTAATATCGGTCCAGCTGTGTGTATCACCTTTTTTTTGTCATAATAATGTTAGGCATTTTTGGCGTGTGATTACTCTGTTAAGTGCTTAAAGCGTGCCAGTATAATCGTTAAATGACTATTAATAGCGAACTTTGACCTAATGCTGCAATGAAAATGATCACCAGAGAACCCGACTCTTCGAAAATTCACAGCAGACATGGTGTTTGGGTTCAATAGTACCTACTTTTTAAGGGTTGTTCCTTAAAATACAAGTATATATATAAATTAACATTTTTGAATTTTGAAATTAAATATACTTTTTAATTTATTTTTTTTATTTGGTAAGTTCAAATCTAAATGTATAGATAAATAAAATTAAAATGTCTGTTTGTAATTCCAAATTTACAGATTTTCACTACAGAAAAAATCTTTATTTTGCATAGACCATTTTAACGGCGCTTACAAAATTTATAAGTTATATAATTGTAAAGTCTTTAAAAAATATTCAGTAGTTTTTACGTGAAAGAGTAACAATCATCCATACAAACTTTGGCATTTATAATATTATTAAGATTTAATAAAATGCTGAGCTAAGATTTGTGGCAACGAACACAAAACATGGCACAAGTAAGTAAAAGTGATATTGCAGTGAAAAGTGAATTATTTTACTCCTAAATTCCCATATAAATTGCCAATAAATGTTTCATCACTTTACTGGGACAGGGCCACGGAACTAAGACTGGACTTGATATAAACAAAGGGATATGATGACTAAGCAAATGTAGGCAATGCTGTATCGGACTGTGTCCTTTGTCTGCCATTTTTATTTAGTCATTTAAGGCAACAAAAAAAAATTATCTGTCAAGTGTCAATGTCAAATGTCAATTTTGGATTGTAGATTTCGCGGGCTATTGCGTTGCGTTTCCTGATTTAAAAGAAACAGAGTTTTATCAGCTCATTCAGCGTATTCAGCTCTTGCTAGCGTTTTTAGTTTAGTAGTTGGATTTTAGGAGTTACTCCAAAATTAAAACATTTTCAATTTACTTACGAAAGAGCTGTACAAGTTCTAACGCATAAAATGAGTCTTCAACTGTCGGAGGGCTCCCTCGAGGTAAGTTATTTAATTTGTTTGCATGCAAGAGCGCAGTAGGCTATAAAATAATTATTTTTGTATGCTTACTGATATTCAACGAGCTACGGCGCCTAAACTCACTTAAACAAAGTCTACGCAAACCATATTATTTATTATTTCTGTTATCAAATGTTAGTTACAGTAAACAAGTTTTAACGTGTTCCTTCCTACAAAAACACTACTTGATTTATTCTTGACTTGACAGTGTTGAACTGTTGAACTAATATTGTTACAGCGACTGGTACTTTATCCTGTCTATATGCATAAATAAAAGCAGTTATGATTGGACTTTATTATTTATAAGTGTTGTAGACAAACTTCAAGTTTACACAAATAAATATGTATTCATTGAGATATAATGCACTACTACACTAATCATATTAATTCAACACACACAATAAAATATATTTTAACAAACAGTATCGGGAATGATCAGTCCAAATATGTTATTTACTTCTTATAGCATATGAAGCACTCCTTTCAAACTTGTCCTGTATCAATAGATATGAATGATTTCACCTTTATGTGCTAGAGAAGCTCCGGGGAGTGTAATATTCTCATAGATATGTATAAGGCATATAGACACAACATTTTTACTACTTTTCTGCTTACTTTATTTTATTTTAAAAATAAAAGTCATTGATACATTGTTATTGTAATTATAATGTTTATTTTACTGCTATTTATCTCTACTACATTACAACTTCATCATTGAACTGGCAAATGAGTCTTACAGTTTCCATATAATTTCTGATGTACATTTAATTCTGTAATTCATAGGTGATAATGAATGGTGGACATTATGAAAAGCCAATTATGCAAGTATTGGGCAGTAAAAAAATCCAAGGCAGTGGTGCCAATGAAAGATTCAGACTCCTTGTGTCTGATGGGAAACACTCACACAGCTTTGCCATGCTTGCTACACAGCTCAATGATAAACTTATCTCAGGGGAGTTGTCAGATTACTCTGTAGTCCAAATTGATCGTTTTGTTACATCACTTCTGAAGAACACTGGTAAAGGCGAAAAGTAAGTGTTTTTTATTATGCTAAAAAGAAAAAAGGCCATGACAGCATGAACATTTACTTCTAAAATGAATTAAGAAAATATAATATATAAACATGTCTTTCATTGTACATTTCTCCATTCCTTTAGTGACATAGATTAAAAAATGTAAAGATAGCCACTTCATATCATTGACCAATTGAAATTAGAGCACAAAATCTAATATCTGCCATAACTTGGACATAAACTTTTTTACTTCATCAATTTTTAAAGAGGAGACAGTAATAGTTCTTCATAATTTTTACAAAATAACTGGTCAATGCACCATGATTTATGTATATTATTTACCTAGTAGTGTTGTGCTTTGTTTTGTTTTTATTTAACTTTTTATTTGTGCTATCACTTAAAGTGGCATATTTTTGTACACCGCCGTTAATAAATCGCGTTTCAATTTACAGCTATGGCAAAGTTTGTGTATGCATTCCTCTAAGAGCTGTGACTCTGATGCAAGGAGCTAAGGCCTCTTTATACTTTTTGGGGAACCCTAAAAATGGAATCACTTTCTGTACCGTCCGTTGTTTTGTCATGACCCTTTATTTCAGCAATGTGTTGAGTTGTAATGAAAACCACATGGTTCGTCATTTTAGCTATTAGTTGGTTTATTGAAGTAATATTTTTTTTGTTCTTATTACACCAACTTTCACTATGGCGGTATCCGGTAACCGCTTTGTAGCATTTCCATTTTCATTCCATGCTTCGAAGGTATGTTAAAGCGTTGGTCCCAGTTGAAGGTTTAATGGGTAACTAGTAAATCGCAACTGCAGGTCGCCACAACCTGCGCCTGTCCATTTCATTACGACGATGGGACTGTTACGTGGGATAAAATCGCACACAGTGAAAAGTAGGCGCATTTCGAAATAAAGGCTCATCGATTTTTCCTGTTGACCTAGACTAGAACTATGAAATTTGCCAAGTATTACCGGCTCTACAATATATATAATGAAATTCCGAAAACTATATTATTACATTAGTAATTAAATCATAAGCCCTACAAATTGCACGCTAGCATTAGCATAGTACTATTAATTATTCTGTGCTAATAGTGGGCGAGTCAACCACGTACTTTTTTAAATTAACATCAAACAAGAAACTCATCTATACCAATTAACACTTGTACAGGCATGGTATTCAAAAATAAAAGTGTCATTACCTACCACAGGCGGGTTATGATCATCTTGGACATAACAATAGTAGCGCCCGGCAGTGAAGTGGGTAAAAAATTGGGCAATCCTCAGACGTGGACGGAAGAGTCCGCTGCCCCTACTCCAGCCGCTGTTCCGACGCCAGCGCCTCGACCAGCAGTCCCGGCACCGAAAACTTTAATGAACCCCACTGCTCCTGCCAATCTCGATGCCAGCCTCCTCTCGTCGCAAATGACTCATCCTATCGCAAGTCTCAGTCCTTATCAAAATAAGTAAGTACAAGCAAACATAAACGTACATTAATAATAGGATTGGTTTATTAATTCGACGTATTTTCAGTCGAAAAATGAATTTACTCTTTTACCCATACAAATATATAAAGCTGAATGAATTGAAATTACAATTAATCTTTTTGTGTGGTATAGCCTATTTATCGGGGATGACTATAGGCTATATATCATCACGCTACCATCCTGGAGAGCGTAGCAGGAATCATAAATGTCGATAAATCCGGCAAATTTTTATGCATTATTGTAGAATTTATGAGCGACGGGTTTAAGTAGGTGCGAGGGGAGTTCGAAGTATGTCACGGGTGAAGCCGTGGGGGCTGGGGTGACCTAGTGCATTATCATAGAAGAAAAATGTCTTATAAAATAATATATTCGTTCTAATTTGTTTGAATCAACTTTCGCTAATCAATCGATTTGCTCGCGTGGTGAAGTTTTCCCGTTTCCTACAGGAAATTGTTCCCGGGATAAAAAGTGGCCTATGTGTAATTCTGGTGTGTAATTTATATTATTGTAAAATGTCATCAAAATCCATTCAGTAGTTTTTGTGTGAAATAGTAACAAACCTACATCCATACATTCTTGCAAACTTTCCCGTTTATAAAATTAGTAGGAATCTTTTCTTCAAATTATGAGTACGTAATACGTACTGATGGTGCGGGCGACGGACCTTTGTTGTACACAATGTACACCCGTATGAGACCGAGACATTTTTACTAACAAATGAAGTTGACTTAAATAATTGAGGTTTCAAAGCACTACCTTTTGGACGCATTTTATAAGGATACTTTATCTATTTCTTCCGTGCATGAATGCGAGATGTGAGGCGTTCAATACAACTTCATCTACAAGTGGTGCACTTGTTGACTCACATAAGACGTCATAAATACTCTATAGACAATACTGTACCAACTCATCAGGCTGGCTTATTCTTGAAGGCTATTCCCCCTTCCTAAATGACAGAGAAGCCTAACGTCGTAATATACTGCGATAGACTGATTTGATTAGTAATATTGTGAATGTCTGTTTTTTTCAGGTGGGTTATAAAAGCGCGAGTGATGAACAAATCGTCCATACGTGTTTGGAACAATGCGAGAGGTGAAGGAAAATTATTTAGTATGGACCTGTGTGATGACAGCGGAGAAATCAGAGCTACAGCATTTAAAAATGAATGTGATAAATTTTATGATATGATACAGGTGAGAACAATTTTTAACGATTTTTGCTCCGTTTTCAGTAACACTACCTATTAAGGTGTTCTATTTGAATGTAAATTCATGAAAGACTAATGTTTAATAGCTTTTATGAACACTGATCTTGTTAAGAAATAATTTTAAACAAGTAACGCGCTCTTCACTATTGTATCGAAGTAATCAGAAGACTTCTAAAGCGAAACTAGTTTATTTATTATTTATTTATCCATCACGCCTTATCCCCGAAGGCAGAGGCATATTATATGCCCACTTTTCACCATTTGTATTCCTGTCTCACGTAATAGGTGGTGAGCCCATTGCCGTGTTAAAATAGACAGACGCAAGTTGTGGCTATCTGCTGTTAAAATATTTCAAGCCGCCCATTATGCCTTCAACGAGGCTTAACGACTGCCATTTTACTGGCAATCTGGACCGATAGCTTAACGTGCCTTCCGAAGCACGGAAACGCTCGCAAATGTAAATGCCACAAGTGGTCACCCATCCGAGGACCAGCCATAGTGAAAGTTGCGTTACTCAGTGATCGTTTATAGAACACTGAGCCCGCGGGGACACGAGCGCTAAAAGCAATTAGTAATGCTGACTATAAGTTTAAAGTGGAAAATTTAAGCTTCATCACTAAGTTCTAACATGCTTTTCAGATCGATAAAGTATATTACATAAGTCGATGCCAACTGAAGACTGCTAACAAGCAGTTCACAAGTTTAAAGAACGATTACGAGATGACGTTCACAGCTAACACAGTAGTCGCCGAGTGCATGGACGACGCCACTTCGGTGCCTTCTGTCAAATATGAGTTCACACCTATTAACGAGATAGCTGCCAAAACACCTGACTCTTTACTTGGTAAGAACAGATTTTTTACATGTGTAAATAAAGCAAGAGCCTGCTCCCGGTCTATACATATTTAACACTAGCAGACCCGCGCGGCTTCGCCCGTGATATAATTCGAACTTCCGTCAGTTTATCAGTCGTGCTTTTATTCCCGTCGCACCCATTTCATCCCGTCGTTTATTACTTTTACAATGATTTATAAAAATTTGCCTGATTTGTAGATTACTACTCCGCTCTTCAGGGTATTAGCGTGAAGATATAACCATATCGACTTCCTCGATAAATGCGCTATCCAACACAAAAATATTATTTTTTAATTGAGCTTTGTATATTAGTTTAGTTACCAAACTATAAGACATCGCAAAAACATAAATAGTTACCAGGAAACATCCGTACGAAGCCGATTTGCCCACGGGTTTGAGACGCGGGGACGATATTCACAGAAAAATTATAGAGCGCTAAATTGAAAATGAAACAATATCAGAGACCAAGTGAAAAATAAAACCATCATAAAATACAATTGATTCCTTCTCTGGTCCTCTCGTCATTAAGCGTAAAGTCCAGGTTGCATCTAACAAGCTTGGAACCTGGGGTCCACTTTGATCGGCTTAGTAGGCCAAACTTGACCAGCTGAGATCGTCATTTTTAGCCATTGTTGGAAGAGAATGCTGTGTGACATTTAAACCCACTCCTTAAATATTTATTTAAAAATCTATACCATCATTATTTGTACTAAGACCCATTGTCCACGTAAACCGCACGTCATGCGCACGTCTCCGTCAGTTGACGATTGCAAGGCGAATTCTTGCATCTTGCGTAGAAACAATCAAAGCTGTGTCCACGGAGCCGCAACGTCGCGTTAGCCGCACGTCATGCGTTAGTCATGCGATGCTCCCGGCAGCGTGTCACTACTCGTGAGACGCTTACGATTATTTGATATGTAATTTTAGTCACTCTGTAAAATGATTGAAATACTGAATCATCTTCTGATATCTTTCTGGCAGCAATAGACAATCTACAATTTATATTTACTTCTATGTATGGATGAATCCAGTACTGTCTGCGCCTGTTTCGTCGCCTTCTGTATTCTTGACTGCCTCTGTGGCGCGGTGGGAGTGTATCCGACTGCTACGCAAGAGGTCGTGGGTTCGATTCCTACCCAGGATAAAACTTTGTGATGAACTCGATGGTTTATTCTGTGTCTGGGTGTTATTTATCTATAACTAGCTGACCCGCGCGGCTTTGACCGTGACAAACTTCGAACTGCCGTCAGTTTATCAGTCACGCCTTTATTCCCGTCACTCCCATTCAATCCCGTCGTTTATTACTTTTACAATAATGTATGAATATTTGCCCGATTTGTTGATTACTGCTCCGTTCCTCAGGGTAGTAGCGTGGTGATATAGCCTTTTATCAGTCACGCCTTTATTGCCGTCGCGCCCATTTATTCCCGTCGTTTATTACTTTTACAATAATGTATGAATATTTGCCCGATTTGTTGATTACTACGCGCTCCTCAGGGTAGTATCGTGATGATATAGCCTATAGACTTCCACGATAAATGCGCTATCCAACACATAGTTTATTATTAGTATAGTTACCAAGGAGCAAGACATTTGTTTAAGTTGATTAGATTGACACGCGAGGATTTCGCAGAGCTCGCTCGCTATTGGCTAGTCGCGACGTCGCGCATGCGTAAATCGCAAATCATCGGCCATACTTTTCACTTGTCAGTTTAATAACAATTTTTTTCACAATAAAATGATTATGGTAAGTTAACCTTAAAAGATAAACATAAATATGCTCTATATTTTTTTAATAAAGTGGAAAAAGACAATTCGACTCGAGACAGGTATTGAACCTGTGACCTTTGCCTAACCAGGGCAATGTTCTAGCCACCTGAACTACCTGAACCATATCGAATCAAGTTGAAATTCTCCACCATATTTTAACCGCCATTTAAAGAGTATGACCAGAGCCATCTATCGAGCTAATGAACAACACGATACCAATGAACAGTGTTACAACCATTTTTAAACATTGATGCAATGGACTCCACACTCAGTTTATGGATAAATTTTTAAAGCAATTATTTGCTCAATTTTTCATATTTTTTTAATAAAGTGGAAAAAGACAATTCGACTCGAGACAGAGATTGAACCTGTGACCTTTGCCTAACCAGGGTAATGTTCAAGCCACCTGAACTACCCGAACCGTATCGAATCAAGAGCCATCTATCGAGCTAATGAACAACTCGATACCAATGAACAGTGTTACAACCATTTTTAAACATTGATGCAATGGACTCCACTCAGTTTATGGATAAATTTTTAAAGCAATTATTTGCTAAATTTTTTATATTTTTTTAATAAAGTACTGTAAAAATTATGAAAAATTTAGTAAATAATTGCTTTATAAATTTATCCATAAATATGCTGTCACGGACATTATTTTAGAACTTTTAAAGGGGTATAATTATGTAATACATAGTTTGTGCGTAACTTGAATCGTTTACGCAGCGTTCACAACGGTAGCTATTAAAAGGAATTATGTTTCCCCGATTTTGCCAACTTTATCATTGCTGTTCCGCACCTATTGTTCGTAGCATGAAGCTATATAGCCTATAGCCTTCCTTGATAAATGGACTATTCAACACAAAAATAATTTTGCAAATCGAACCTGTAGTTCCTGAGATTAGCGCGTTCAACCAAACAAACAAACAAACTCTTCAGCTTTATAATATTAGTATAGATATGTATGTATTTAGAAATATAAAAGCATGTTTATCAGTTATCTGGTAACCATAGTACAAGCTCTGCTTGGTTTTTAATCAGATAGCATTGTTAGAGTTAGTTAGAGTCCCAACAATATTTATTTATTCTAATAAAGTTGTATGCTACAATCACTGTTTTGAGTCCGAGACTACCAGGACTTTAAATGGTCGTGCTAATTAGTGTCTAGCACATAAGACTTTTTAACCTTTTTGTTACCACCTCACTAAAAAGGCAACGGGTTCAAAATTTCTTCCAAATTTTACATCTAAAATAGACACATTTTATTTTATTAAATTTATTTGGCCCTTTAGACCCCCCCAGTTCCGTGCTTCGGAAGGTTCGTTAAGCCGTTGGTCCCGGTTGCCAATAAAATGGCAGTCGTTAAGCCAAGTTGAATGCCTTATGGGCGGCTTAAAAAATTTCAACAGCAAGTCACCACGGCCTGCGCCTGTCCATTTCAACACGGCAATGGGCTCACCACCTGTTACGTGGGACAAAAATGCATACGGTGAAATGTGGGCGTTCAATATGCCTCTGCCTACCCCTTCGGGGATAAAGGCGTGACAATATGTATGTATGTATGTACAATCACTTCATCATCATCGCTTGACATTTTCACAACAACAAACGTGCTTTCTCGATGCTAGTTGAAAGAAAACTGAGACGTTTTGTAGCGTGGTTGACGATTGCATGACGCAGCGTGGACATAATAAATATGCAAAATACGCCTGTCGTCATTTGTAGGTTGCATGCATCCTACAAATGACGCATACGTCGACAATCGGCTATAATAGTGACTAGGCTCGGCGCAAATGGGCCACCGACCACAGCCACCGGTGGCCAGCGACGGCGACTTAACACACCTTTAAATATATTTTGTATAGACGCGCCGCACACGTGTATCCGGTGGCGGCCACTCGCTATAGTAGTGTCCGCGACTTGCCACTAGTGGCCACCACACAAATCGCCGACACCCGCCACTGTCGCACTGCTCAACCCGCGCACAGTTAACCGTCCGACGTTCTACATATCGCACGCGTAACATTTTGGGTGCAAGCCGACCTCACCTGCACGTGGTGCACCTGCTGATCGACGGACGAGGCTACAGCGCGCAGGCACTCAGAATGTGTGCTAGGTGGCACAAAAATAAAGATTTCTTTCTTCTTCTTCTTCTTTTATTTTGTTTGGACCGGTGGTGTACCACCATGCAGCCCGCGGAAAACCCCCAAATTACACTTGGGTTGGCAAGCCGGGCTTGGAGCGAGATTTGATTGTTGATTTGTGCTGAGTGGCGTCTAGTGTAGGTGGCGCGAGTCGACCTGCCGGCCAGAGAGACTTGTATGCCCGCTGCATAGTACAGGGGCCCAACTGGGACTAACCATCTCAGAAGGCTGCCCTACCAGGTCGTGTAAAATCCCGATGTGGTTCGTCGTGCCGGTTGGGGACCGGATGCGTGGTTCCTTTGGGTACACGGGGGCCCTTCCGTCCCGCGGATCGGCTTCGGCCTAGCCACACGTCACTGGACAAAACGAGCACCTACGCTTTGTCACTCACAGCTGCGTCAAATACCGCTCAATTTCACGCTTTCTTCTTTCTCAACTATTATGGCAGCGCAAGATATAAGACAATTCTCTACAGCGGCCAATATAAATCCCACACATACGCTTTTTGAGGTGGAGTGCACAAACATCCGTAGACTCCATACAAACCTCAACGCCATCCACCAGCATTTTGAGACAGCGCGGCCCGGATTGCTGTTCCTTACGGAAACGCAAATATGCCGCCCTGACGATACGTCGTATTTGTGCTACCCTGGCTATATTGTCGAGAACGAGAAACGGGGTGTGCGTGTTGGTTAGGCCAGATGTTTGTGTTCGCCGTCTGCGCTGCCTGGAAGACCCATCTGCTGAAAGATTTCAACAGTAGGTTGCCACAACCTGCGTCTGTCTATTTCAACTTGGCAATGGGCTCGCCACCAAGTGATTGCGAGTCTTTCTGCAGGGGTGACGCTTTGCCGCATATTGGTATTTTGCCGTATTAATCCATCTTTTGTAACACCAACAGCAAGCAGTTCTTGAAATGTAGTCAAACTCGTTCAAAAATATTTATACAACTTTTTTGGATATCTAGGTAGAATATCGAAATGCAAGTTATGTTTCACTGTTAACGAGCGGGTTATAAAATGAGGCGGCTTCCAAACACCGGTGGCCGTCGCTCGCTTCTGACACTCTTATAAATGTGGCGGTAGCGCGCGACAGCCACCGGTGGCTGTGGTCGGTGGCCCATTTGCGCCGAGCCTTAAATATATGTACGTTCAATGACTTGTCATTCATACTATGAATGACAAGTCATTGAACGTACATAAAAAAAATCATATCAATCATACTTATTTGACATTTTAATTTTGTTGTGTGTTTATGTTTTAGATATTGTGGGTGTCTGCAAAATGGCTGCTGATGTTCAAGAACTGACTGCGAAGAGTACAGGGAAATTGTTGAAGAAACGTGAAGTTACTCTTGTAGATAATTCTGGTGGTGCGGTGGGTATCCACATTATTTTGTTCATCAAGAGATTATTTATCTGTTTCACTCGCGTAGTGCCCGTGAGGGTATTGGAATAAAATGTAGCCTAAGTTACTCATTATAAGATCAGCTATCTGCCAGTGATAGTCCTGGTAAAATCGGTCCAACCATTTCAGAGAGTAAACAGACAGACAATTTTTTTTTATGTTAGTACAGTATATACTTTGATATGCATTTATTGAAACGCTGTTGATTTGAATTTGCTTATTTCCAAAATTATATTTTTTTTATACCTTAATACACTCCCGGACTCTTGAATCAAGCCACCTTACATTCCCGGGCCTAAAAGGCCAATATACAAAAAATTTTTTTTTTTCTTTTCCATTAAATCTGCAATCAGCCCCAGAGCTATAATCAGATCTTTTGAAGTACTAGCACTGTTGAGATTGCACATCCATTGATATTTAATCTCTTATTTTCGAACTCATCTTTGTGGTTAGATTGACGCCAGTCGCATTCTTTTCAACCGAAATATGCTGTCATTGGTATTTATTAGTTTTGCAGCTAGATGATTTCTATGTACTGTGAGTCTTTGTTTATAGGTAGAAGAAGAACTTTCTATTTCTTCCTTAACTGTCGGGATTTCCAGGTACTCATGGACCTAAGTGTTTTTCGTGTGAACCATGGTGCGTTGCAGAGAATTTTCAGAACTTTATTCTGGAAGCGCTGGAGGATTTCTGTGTTTGAGTGGCTCGCTGATCCCCACAGTTGTATACCGTATGTCCAGACCGGTTTAATGATACATTTATATATCAGGAGTTTGTTTTCCAGACATACTGTCGAGTGTCTGCCCAGTACATGTCTGCAAACTTTTTATTTGCCTGTTCTTTTTTTGCCTTTATGTGATCTCGCCATGTGAGTCGTCTATCAATGTGCACGCCCAAATATTTAACGGTCGTTTGGTGTGGTAGGATAGTTCCGTCAAGAGTGACTGGTGGGCAGTCGCCTCTTTTTAGTGCGAAAGTAATGTGTACTGATTTCGCTGGGCTTGCTTGGACTCTCCACCTCTTGAGCCATAGTCCAATTTTATCCAGGCATTCTTGCAGTTTTGTAGAAGCTGTGTGTGGATCTTTGTTACAGGAGAGAACTGCGGTGTCATCTGCGTAGGTTGCAGTAACTATTTCTTCTGAGACAGGTAGGTCAGCAGTGTAGATTGTATATAAAATTGGACCCAGTACGGAGCCCTGCGGTACACCAGCTTCTATTTGATTGATCGATGATAGACAATCTTCGCATTTAACCTGAAATATTCGGTCTTGCAGGTAGGACTTCAATAGCATAAACGCTGTATTTGGGAGGTGTAGCTTTAGCTTATATAAGAGACCCTTGTGCCATACACGGTCAAAGGCCTGTTTTATGTCGAGAAAAACGGCTGAGCAGTATTCTTTCCTCTCCAGTGCTTGCCGTATTGTATGAGCCACCCTATGTATTTGCTCTGTAGTTCCATGATGTGCACGAAAACCGAACTGGTGATCTGGTATGAATTTTTGTTCTTCGAGTATTGGGAGTAAGCGTCTCAGAAGTAGCTTCTCGAAGAGCTTTGATAGTAAGGGGAGAAGACTTACGGGCCTGTATGATGTCACTTCTGTGGCGGGCTTTTCTGGTTTAGCTACCATGTTTATATAGACACTTTCCACAACTTTGGAAAGTATTGTATTCTCAATATTGCATTGAAGAGGATTGTGAGCAGAACAATGCCCTTTTTTGGCAATTGTTTTAGGACTTCTGCCGTTATTAAATCAAACCCTGGTGCCTTTTTTTGCTTTAGACTTATTATTGTTTTTCTTACTTCTGCTGGTGAAACTGATTTCAGTGGTAAAGACATCTGTTGGTCACTGTTGAGGAATTCATCAATTTCTTCTTCGGTCTGGGCGATGTCGGGTTCGTTAGGTTTAAACACGTCTTTTAGATAGTTAGCAAATAGCTCAGCTTTATCTTGAGGTTTTCGTGACCAGTTACCATCATCTTGTCTTAGTGGTGGTATGTGTTCTTTTGGTCTTTTTAATGAATTAGTCATTTTTCAGAGTGAATAGTCCTCAGCTTTGATTGGTGACAGGGTTTTTAGTTTATCTTGCAGGGTACTATTCTCATTTTCTTTAAGCATTTCTTTGAGCTCTTTTTGAATTTTATTGAGTGCTGTTTTGTCTTCTCTGTTTCTGCTGGTGTACCTAGGAAACTAAGAAGGCAGTGGGCCTTCTTAGTTTTCTCTTTTCAGCTATCAACTCTTGGATTTCCTGGGTAGCGTCATAACTTTGAGGTTTAGATCTTATAAACGGAGTTGTTAGCCAGGCTGCTTTTTGAATTAGGTTGGTCGTATACCATGCAGCGTTTTCTATGTCTTCTTCAGTTTTTAGTGGTATACACAGGTTAGCATTTTCTTCGATGTATTCTCTAAAAGCCTCCCAGTCAGTTTTGTGATTGTACAAGGTCTCACGTGGTTCTTTCAGTATGACTGTAGAACTCAGTGCTCGAGGGAGCTTGTTGACTGAGATTGTGTATTCTCTGTTTTTCTATTCCAGTAGTTGGTATTTGTGGTGTTGGACATATTTTCAGGTATGTTCGCTGTTTCTTTCTTGATTAGGATGTTGTCTAGTGTATCTGCTAGGGTTTAGTGGAGGAAAATCATCTTTTTGAGGTGGTGGTATAAATGGAACTTTCCTTTTTCCAGCTTGTGTCATTTTTCTTGCTCTGATCTCTTTATAAATTTGGCAGCCCTTGTAATTGGCTGGACGGTCACCATGACATAGAGTATAAGTTGCTGGTGTGTTCCGATCCTTTTTTGGGCAGTCAGTGGTTTTGAGTCCTTTTGCACACTTGACACACCTGTATGGGCGCATGCAGTTATTTTTGGTGTGCCCATATTGTTGACACCTAGTACACTGAGGAATATCAGTTGATTTCTTTGGATCTTCGATCTTAACTCTCGTGTGGTATATATATTCTATATTTTATATTTGCGGGTTATTGGGGCTAGGTTCCACATTTACAAAGAACATGTTCAGGGGCATTTTGTTTTTCTTAGATCTTGCACAAACAATTTCGCCTCGTACCCTGTTTCCCGTTTTTTCTATTTCTTCCATTATAGCCGATTTGGTTTGAATTTTCGCAATTGTTGTTAACCAAAGTTTAGATTAGTTATTTTTCTATAATTTCAACCGTTTTTGGCTATAAAATTATGGATACTTCACCTAAAGTAGCCGCGCAAGCTGTAGCACTTTTTCAATCTGGGCTAAGTCAGCGAGATGTGAGTTCACAACTTCACATAAGTCGTTCCGCTGTTCAAAGAGTGTACCACCGATACCTGGAAACTGGCGGCTTCGTTCGGCGAACAGGAGGACCTCGTTACCAAATGACAACGGCGAGACAAGATCAATACATTGTCACTTCTAGTTTACAAAATCGACGCCTTAACTCTGTTCAGATACAAGAACAGCTCAGGGACTTTCACGGAGTTGCTGTAAGTGCTCGGACCGCTCAATGAACGTGGTTTAAAGCCCCATAAGCCAGCCAATGGACCCAAATTGACACGAGCACACCGAATAGCCCGTCTAGAGTTTGCGCGCGAACATCTAAATTGGACTCGACATCAATGGAGCCAGGTTCTCTTCACAGATGAGTCCAAGATAATGCTATACGGTATTGACGGAAGGAGTAAGGTGTACCGAAGACAGAACGAGCGTTTCGCGCAATGCTGTATTGGCGAGAAAGTGAGTTATGGTGGAGGATCATGGACAGTCTGGGGAGGAATCTCTATGGAAGGCAAAAGTGAGCTAGAGGTAGTGACGGGACCGCGACTGCCGCCCCTAGATGGCAATAAATACATTCGCCAATGTTTAGAGAACCACGTGATGCCATATGCTGGATTTATTGGCCAAGATTTCGTTTTAATGCATGATAATGCAAGGGCCCATACTGCGGGAATCGTCAGGGAGTACTTAAATGACATTGGTATCACTTATGAGATGGCCAGCGCGAAGTCCTGATATGAATCTTATAGATCATATCAGTATGGGATGAGCTGAAGAGGCGTGTTCGAGCTCATCATCCTGCCCCGCAAACCATGCAGGAGCTCAAAAATGTAATTTTGGAAGAATGGGAGGACATTCCTCAACATGTCATAACGACATTAATTAATTCTATGCCAAACCGTATGAGAGCTGTCATAAATGCACTGGAAAGACATGTAAAACATGTCTTTATTTAAAAATCTATTAGAATTTTTAGAATCAGTGGCACTCTAAATGAATGATGAGTATACCAGCTCCAAAACTGCACCAAAACATTTTCCTTCTACATACATCTTTTATAAGTTACAGTACTCCAAACCAAAAAATCAAGGTGGCTCGATTTAGGTGTCCGGGAGTGTATTACTTTTCTATATATGTCATGGACCTATGGTCTGTTCTCTATAATCTTAGAACCTATTCCCAGAGGTTATCCTAAGGATAGAGATAAGGGTTATGAATTGTGCAGCCATTATCGTAGTAAGCTAATTGAAAATAAAAATGAAATATTTTCATAATTACAGGTTGCCCTCACACTGTGGGGTGAAGAGGCTGAGAAGTTTGAAGGAACCACACACCCTGTAATAGCTGTCAAGGTATGTGATATTTTTATGTTTATAGTTCCCTGAATAAGAGACCTGTTTTTTTTGTGTTTTTCTTAACCAGCTTAAGTAGCCAGTTGTGGTGCTCAATAAATTTAATTTGACAGTACAGACTGCAGGGCTTACAAACAGGCCTTGTGGTTCTACCAATGTTGTCACACCATACTTTTGGTGATTTTTTACTGGGACTATCAACCATCTTAATCTTAATAATATTATAAATGTGAAAGTTTGTATGGATGTTTGTTACTCTTTCACGTAAAAACTACTGAATGGATTTTAATGAAACTTTACAATAATATAGCTTATACAACAGAATAACACATAGGCTACTTTTAATCCCGGGAACAAGTTCCTGTGGGAAACGGGAACGAGAAAACTTCTCTACGCGGGCGAAGCCGCGGGCGTCAACTAGTACTTATATATTTCTAAATACATACATATTATAGATAAATAAAACCTATCACAGAATAAACCGTCATGCTCATCACACAAAATTTTATCCTGGGTGGGAATCGAACCCACGCCCTCTTGCGTAGCAGTCAGATACACTCCCACCGCACCACAGAGGCAAAGTAACCTGTTGAATGGTATCGGCAGGGTGCCCGCCTGACGGAGTTCAACGGCAGCAAGTCGCTGTCGTGCCTGGCGAGCACCATGCTGCGGCTCAACCCCGACCTGCCTGAAGCACACAAGCTGAGGGGCTGGTACGACAATGGCGGCGCCGACATGGACATCGTCAACATCTCCGCCAGGTATACACATCTTTCAAAACACATCATCAATCTTTTCTCAAACATTTGTGACATTGGCTGGGGGTAAATTTAGGGTGACTACCTCACAGAGATGAAGCAAAGGTGCGTTTACAAGAACATAAGCATTTATTAAGCAAATTTAATGTTAAACAAAGCAAAAAGTAGGAATTTAGAAATTTAGTAAGCTAAGGAGATAATAGAAGAGGTTCGGTAGGCGAGATCGTTGAGACGTGTCCCAAGATGAAGTGGGAGACGTCATCTGTCGAGCAGCTGCAGCAGAGAAGGGCGAGGACCGGCCAGCGCGGCCCGTGATATGGCGCTGCGGAGGACGTAAGGTCGTGGGAGCAAGGCACCGCTCCTTGCATTGAACGTTACAACATTATTTACTAAATAACTCTTCATATGAGTGATTCAAAGTTGCTTCCAAACTCTAGAAGCTCCCCTGCTAGGAGCAAGACTTTTGCATTGTAAGTGTGACTGTCACCTGAATTCCCAACCATGTAACTGTTAGGTTTTCTAGATGTGAGATCTTTTTAGTCTGCTCAGATGCGCTATAGAATGATTGTTATTGAATGATTGATTCTAATGTCCCAACCCCATCATTGTTGACTTTTTTGTTAGTCGCTTGGGCTAGGAGATTTTGATGGGGCCCTTTACACTCTTCTTTTCTAGTCTTAATTAATAACCACCACCGCTCCGCCCGCGTAGAGAAGTTTTCCCGTTCTCGTTTCCCACAGGAACTTGTTTCTGGGATAAAAAGTAGCCTATGTTTATTCTAATGTATAAGCTATATTATTGTAAAGTTTCATTAAAATCTATTCAGTAGTTTTTACGCGAAAGAGTAACAAATATCCATACAAACTTTTGCATTTATAATATTATTAAGATTATGCTTCTCCCATATGGTAAGGATCTTCAAGTATTCATGCATTTCATCAATTTACTGTGAACCATGGACATATATACCTAATATTATTGGTATATTGTAATTACAGAACGGGTGGCTACACTGGCGGCAGCGGTGAATGGATCACATTCTCAGACGCAGAGAGTCGCCAATTAGGCTCCGGTGACAAGGGAGACTACTTCAGCATGCTTGGAGTGCTCACCTTCACATTCTCAGACAACGCGGTGTACAAAGCCTGTCCACAAGAACAGTGCAACAAGAAGCTAGTGGACTTGGAAAATGGGCTCTACAGGTGTGAAAAGTGTAACAGAGAGTATCCCAACTACAAATATAGGATACTGCTATCGGTGAGTTACTTTACCTATATGTTACCTCTATCATGAATGGTATTCTTTTCCATACTACTGTGCGAAATCAATACTTAAATTGCCTTTGAAACATTTTAATAGTGGAGTAGCTGTTATTGCGCTGTGTTCTGAAAAAGATCACTTTTTTGAAAATCTGACGCTATAATCTGTCCTGAGATGGGTCTCTATGTGAACTCTTGCATTTAGGAGTCATTCGATACTTTGGAAGGTACATTAGGCTGTTGGTCCTAACTGCTCAGTGACATGGCAGACATTAAGGCTTTTTATAAGCGATTTGAAAAAAATCACGCAAGCACTGCCTTTGCAATAGGTGATAACCACTACCAACTAAATACAACCAAATTGTTTTTTTCTTTGGTCTAAGAACTCATTAGAATATCGTTTTTTTCAACGGATTCGCCATCTGTTACGTGGGATGCCGTGTTGAAATGGGCAGGCTGTGACGACCTGCTGTTGAAATGGGCCGGCTCTGACGACCTGCTGTTGAAATTTTTCAAGCCGCCCGCCCCTAAGGCCTTCAACCAGGCTTAACGACTGCCATTTTACTGGCAACCGAGACCAACGACTTAACGTAACGTGCCTTCCGAAGCACGGAAACGCTGACAAATGTAAATTTTACAAATTAGTCACCCATCCAAGGACCACCAATAGCGAATGTTGCTTAACGCAGTGATCCTTTACAGAACACTATGTCAGCAGGGCCACGATAATACAAAATGTACTGAAAACCAATTATATCTCTGTAACATACTTAGACCATGACTGTGTCATAGAGTCTTTAAATGGTACAATTACACGGAATATTAAAACATTTGTTTAATTTGACCAGGCTAACGTATCGGATCCCACTGGAGATCAACGCGTCACGGCATTCAATGAGTCAGCTGAAGCAATGCTGGGCAAATCGGCAGCCGAGATAGGCAACTTGTTCGAACACGACAAGACCTCCTACACGCAGATGTTCGAGGACGTCAAGTTCAACACGTTTGTGTTCAAATTCAGGACCAAAATGGAGACTTATAATGTAAGTTCATTTTCATTCACTAAAATTAAAACACGCTATATGTAGAACCACTATACATAAATATTGGCACACCTTCATCCCCGAAGGGGTAGGCAGAGGCATACTAAACGCCCACATTTCACCGCATGCATTTTTGTCCCACGTAACAGGTGGTGAGGCCATTGCCGTGTTGAAATGGGCAGGCGCAGGCTGTGGCGACCTGCTGTTAAAGTATTTCAAGCCGCCCATAAGGCCTTACGCACCAGGCTTAACGACTGCCATTTTAAAATGTAGAACCACTATAATATGTAGAATCACTATAGATAAATAGAACATTACATATTAACATTAAAGGAGTTTACAACTACACCGTCTTGTACTATGACGGTGCTAGGAACATATCAGATACGAGAAGCAACATGATAAGCCCTGATATACCCACTGAAACGGATTGATGGCATTATGTGCTCCCGTATCATACCCATATGCAAGCTGTTTGATGACCGTATGCAAATGGACTGGAATCCATTCAATAACTATAGCCATAGCTGTTTGCATGGACTTCCTGATAGGGACGTGCTGCTGGTATGTCTAATAATAAGTTAACTGTTAGACAACTGGCACAGTTTTGGACGAGGAGGCATAAGATATTCGCCGACAATTGTTGACACCCGTGTTTGGACACTAGTGGGCACGTACTCATACTTTTCTATAGACCGACAGTCACGGTATAATCCGCTTATGAGGACTTAAGGCATCGGTTGATTTTGAATTTAATACTATCTTTTTTTTTTTTTTTTTTTGGAGCTTTGTCAGAAGTCAATACTTCTATTGGAAAAATATCCAAGTGAAATTTTATGATGCGTGCGCACAGCTACACCCAAAATCGACACTGAAGTTATCTGATAACTATTACCATGACACCACCACACCCATAACTACATTGAAAGTACTTTTTATTGTTTTGATTATATGTTTTTGTTTTTAATAATTTATCATTTATTTTACAAAGAGTTGTAATAGACTTGATGAAATCTTGTTGGACTAAAGAAATATCTTCTTGCATGCGTAACATAAGTACACACACGCGCGCGCACACACACACACGCACACGCGCGCGCGCACACACGCACACGCGCGCACACACACATCTTTTTTATATCATTTTATATGGTTTTGCCAGATATATATTTAATTTATATGGTTTTATATAAAGTTGTCAGTAAAGAGAACTAGCCTGCAACAAAACATTGCAAATTGTATTTCAGGACGAATCTCGCCTGAAGACCACCGTAATGAATGTACAACCTGTCAATTACAAGGATGCCAACACAAGATTGATCTCAAGCATAAAATCCATCACCGGAGTGGAAGTCTAGCAACTCCTCACTACAGTCTATAATTTAAGTTAAATAAGTAATAATGTGATTGATACAATTGATCATGTTTGAATTAATACTGTATGTTTTTAAATTATGCCAGTATACATGTTATCCTAAGAAAATTGTATTTTGATTTCGATAGTTAGATAAATTATCGAATTATTAAACAAATTTTCTAGTATTCTAACTAATTTAAATTTGGACCAATTTGATTAGAAATGTTGGGAAATCATTTTATTTTGTAATTTAGAAGCAAACTGAGTAGACTGTAATGAGGAAGAAAACTGTTAAATAGTTTATTGTAGAGGGCGCCAAATGTTTTTTTCAAATAATTCGTCCGAAATACATGTTTTTAATTTTTTATTAAAGAATCGGTCGCTGTTTGGCTTTTAAATGTGGCTCTTTATTATTTTTTTTAATTCATCGACTCGCCAGGTAGAATACATGTTGTAAAGCTGTATTCCTCCACAAAAAACAATAAAACGCAAGAACGAAGCAGACTTAGGTTTCGCTATGAAACATTTTCTGTGTAACAAACATACAGCACCTTCTACGTAAAAGTTTTGCGTTTTCTTACCCATTTTTACAAAGGGTTATACGATGCAATATGATAATACACAACGACAAAAATGATTCAAAAGAATAAATACCTTATTTTGCGCTGTGAAGCATCTAACAGATCTAAAGAGGTTTGCTAAGGAAAATTGGCCAATACCTATACGCTTACCAACCATCGATTCTTATATTTTAGACCAGTCAATAACCCTGTATTGTTTAGATCATAATAAGATTCACTCGCGGATAATATTTTTAACAAATTCAATACGAAAGCATTGAAATTGACCAAATTTCATTAAGTTATACATAAAAATTAAATGAACACCTGCTATTTTCAAACAATCGACAACAAATCGAAAATGGTTACCAATTTCTCTCTACAAGACTATTAGTGTTGCCAATAAAGTAAAATTTACTGTTTAATTTTTATGGGAAAACGGAACAATATTATTTTTACACCTACGCACAAATTTTTACTAATTTGCCGACCAATTACTTAAAAATCTTCATACTGTAGTCACTAGGGGAAAATTTGGCAGCATTTGCCAAAAACGTTTTTTGTTTTTTTTTCGTTTGCGTTTGTTTTTTTTTAGTCTTTGCCTGGTCGATTAAACAAATATTTCTATTTAGAATGAATCTGTAATACTGATGCCCAAACCATATTATTATAAGGCAGAAATAACGCTGAGTGAGTGAGTTGAACGCTCATTTGCCAACAACTTGTTAAAAGTATACACAGGTACATAAAAATAATACACAAATATTTTACTAGTTACTTTATTCATCAATCTCATTTGATATGACTCATAATTTGGCTAAGGAATAAAAGGTTATATTGGATGTACTTAAACATTGAATTACAGCCAATGATATTATATACCGTAAGGACAAATTAGCTTCAGACAAGCATCTTATAATTTTTGAATCCAAATGCTACATAGAAAACGAGACGAATGCGTTCTCTTTCTGTACTATACAGAACGCTATATCCTTATTCATACCTTCTTTTGTATACAATATCATTGATTACAGGCATTAATTACAAGGGAATTAACTCAAAGAGTTAGCAGGTACTATTGAGATCTTGTTAACAATCTGTTCTTCAGCGATGTTTATGAAATCTCATTTAAGACAATTGTGTAAAAGGGCGGCATATCTATCTACTGCGCAACCCGTAAGTTAATTAGGTACTAATGAAAATGCTAATTCTGACGGTAGTTTACAATTTAAAAAAATAATTGTTAGTATTATTAAATGTTAGTTAACATTTAATAATACTAACGATTATTTTTTTAATAAAAAAAGAAACTAACAATGCGGTAAAAAAAAAAAAGAAACTTGTTCTTTTATTTTTACATTTGTCTGTGGATTTAAAGTGAGATTTATAAATAAAAAGTATATCTATATGAATTTATAAACTGGACTAAACTCCGCATCTCTTAAATGTAAATAAATATCAGGTATACTGAGCTTGTTCTACGCGATGATTTGTAAGCAACGGAAATGCAGATGCACCATAGACTATTTTTGAACAGAATTGCTTCCGCATATATTGTTATTCGACCCTGCGTCGGATTAGCCAGGACAACAGCCTCTGAGTAGCATGGGCCATGCAAAACCCATAGGATAGCTGGTCCTTGTAGGCAGTAAAGTACAAAGGGTCGGCAGCATGATATTCTTTAGTTGAACTAGATTAAATTGCGTGGATTTCAGAGCTTATATGGATGGCAAAGTCTATACGATTGAGACTTCTGTCGCACACAGTGCATTTCTGATAATAGGCGACTAAAAGACGAATTTACTAGTAGATATATGGAGTGCGCAGACTCTACAACAATCTGGATAACACATATTGTAAACACTGGTCAACCAAGTGTCAAAGTACCCTCAGGTGCAAATGCGTAAAATAATTAGTTAAACCATCCCATATTAATAGCAGATGGGGGATTATTGTTCTACGTAAAATGTAAACTTATGTTAGGAGATTCCAATAATTTAACATTACATTATATACTATAATACTAAAATTAGTATGACTTATACAGAAAATTTTTTAATAATACATAAAATGGCAGTGTGATTTTACTCATACTAACAAAGACTAATGTAGGTATACGTCGCTGCCAACTTCACTACAAAAAACTTGAATCTAAATTTTATCTTAAAATTATAAAAGACGGAAACCAAAAGTAAAGCTTAATTTTTAAACAATAAATTATAGTTACGTAAAGCTATTATAAGCTGATCACAATAAAATATAAATTAAGAATATTCATACAGAGATTCACAAAATAAAATTGAGATAATGACTTAATATAAAAATTGTTAAAAGCCACATTGTTTTATGGACAAATCTTGTATTAATGAAATAAGTTTTCGGCACAGGGGTCTACGAAAAAACATGTACGGGCCATTTTCGAGACATACCTACCACGGTTTTATTTAGTTTCGAAACTATTAACTTATATTCTCCATCACGAAAATAGTTTGGCTATGAGAGTCATTGGCCTTCTTGAGAAAAATAAAGAGTAGGTGAAATAGGAGAAATGCAATTTCTTTCCTTGTCAAAATTGATCGGAACAATAGCTAGGAGGGGTATGTATTGGGTTGCATAAATTTTAGAGGCATAACTTAAAACTGCATAACGTTTTTTGGCATACTCTTCGTTTCGCATAACGTTCAAACAGAATAAATCATTAGGCATACTTTATTTTCCCATAACTTTTTTATAATAATGATATACCCGCTTAAAATGTTTACGCATAATTTTTTTTACAATAACGATTACTAATCATAACATTTATTGGCATATCACTCACTCTCGCATAAAGATTACAAGTCATACACATAGAATACCATTTTGTTAATGAGTACATATTTTTATTTTTATATCTAAGATTGAAATGCCCACTGATTAAAAATGTCGATAGTCATTACACTGAAGTTCAAAATTTCAACACTTATATAAAATAAAATACAAAAAGAAAGTAGGTAGATTATAACGAGCGATTCTATTGTGGTCACTCACACGTCGCTCGTCGTCGTACCTATTTACGACTTTGCTCAAGACTAGTCTAAAAAAATAACACTTAAAATATCGTTTTATATGTTACAGCTTAAAAACTTGCCTATGAGTGAGATGATTATTTACAATGGTGTGTTATCATTTCTTAAATATTCTTAGTCAAATTATTATTAATTTATGATTTAAACGGTTATCCATACCTCCATTATGCGTTTCGTATTTTATGAATCTTTAGGCGTATAACAATTATACCCTTTACATTTATGCTGATTAAAATTATGATAAAAAAAATAGAGTAAGTTAATGTTATGCCAATAAAACCATTATGCGTTTATAACATTCTGCCTATTATAATTTATGCGAGAAAACTTTATGCTGAAACTGTTATGCCAAACTACATTATGCTGAAAAAAATTATGCAATCGAAAGGGCACCCAGCTAGGAGGCCCGCGATAATATAGATTGGTATTGAATTGGCACGAGACTTGAAAACTAATCTTCTTCAGCTCAAAATATAAATTGATATAACCTGTCTCTCATTTCACATAAAAACTAAGGATAACACTAAAACCAGCTCTTGTCCCTAAAACTTGAATTCATGTTCTACGCAGTTCGAGATTGTTGTTTTTTTTTTTGGCCCGTGTTCACAAACATTTAGGTTAACAGACAAACAGTTAAACACAACTGGTAAACATACATAATTATATACTAGGAATAAATAAAATAAACAATTTGTGTGTAATAAAAAATTACGTGAACTGCCTTACGATATGTAAAGCATATTTTCCTCCATACTTGTGTGTATAAATAGCTGCCTATCACAATAAACATATTAATATTAGTAAACTTAGGAATTATGATGAATGACAGTAATAACAACTAAATGTGTGGTTAAATAAAGGAATGCGTAGATCATGATTAATTAGTAATTACATTTACACACTAAAGTATTAGATCAATTAATGAAATTAAAGCCACGTTCAAGAACATATAAATAATGTTTCAAAACAAATCATCTGATCACAGAACACAATGCATTCTTTCACAAATATACACTTATTTTTAATTAGGTAGATACTGCTTTTTATAATTATAACTTTATTGATAAATTAATTATTACTTTAGACTTCAGTAATCATATAAATATTACGAAAATATAATTTTCAAATCATTTTCATTTCCCAATATTGTTTGACATTCACTAAATTAGAAAAATTCTATTGAAATCACTAACACAATTAAAATAATCTCAAACTTGCATTAATCTGTGTCACAGACAGAATTAATTTCTACGTTATACAATCGTTAGTAAAATAGTATTTCAGTAATATGAAGTAGATACGCCCTACTAAAAGGTAACTTCATCGAAACCTACTTAATTCCTTTTAAACTCTCAGTAGTCATAGCCCGTCAGTTTCAATAGTCCGAGTCGCGGACCGTACACGTTCGTCGGTCCTCGGTCGAGCACTAACCGTTCCCCTGTCCACAAACACATGCACTATCGAGCACTAACACTAACGCCAGTGGTCATTACAAGAGACATAAGCGGAGCCGCATGTCGCGGTACAGTCCGAGTGGTCGCCTGCCCGGAGGCCGCGCCAAGTCGCGCACACACACTCCCACACGCCAACACACACACCACGATGCAGCACAAGCGGGAATATTACACCCTACACCGATATTTACACGCACGAAACGAGGACAACTCAATAAATTAAAGCGAATAAATAAAATCAACGCTCTTTGGATTTAATCAGGCTCGAGGTACGCGTACGCTCGGATGGCTCGACACTCGCTCGCTCGGGAACGAGCGTAGACAACCGAACGGAAAGGTCACGTTCTGCTGTACACTAGTAGAATATTTAATTACAAACACCTCTCCGACGGAGGCGAAGTCCGCCCTGCGAGAGAGAGCGTAAAATTTTCGATTTTCCCAACTTCCCTCGAATAACACCGAAATCGATATTAACATCACACGTATTTAAAATAACAGAAACAAGGGTAAATCGTAGGACGATACAAATAAACGATAGAGGAACGCGGATCATAGCACTCACAGTGAAAGCGGTCGAGAATATAGTCGATGAGCGTCATCGATTGACTGACAGTGATAGATCGCGACACAGGTGGAGTGCTATGACGAGCAAGTGTAAGGATGGTGAGCATCGTGTGCGTGGCGGCTACACCCAGCGGGCGGGGGGCGGCGCGGCGCGGCGCGGGCCGTGGTGCGCGCTAGCGGGCTCACGGCACCAGGTCGGGCAGGCGCCCGCGGCCCTAGGGGCGCGCAGCCTCGCCCGCACTCACCACCTGCACATACACATATAGTTTGCTTACGGATTCATTCATTCAACATTCATTCATTTTTCGTTTTATTCTTTCGTTTAGCATTACTAACTTTAAAACTTTAGCGTTGAATGATGCTAATAAATATAAAATACAGGAAATTTGCTTGACGTTTCGACTAGGTTGCAACAGCAGATATCAATTTGTGACCACCTAGTCGTAACGTCAAGCAAATTTAAGATAAACTAAAAGCATGATCCTATTATTACCCGTATTTTATATTTATTTGTATTTTTAATATTTGCGACAGATCAAGTTCTCCATACCGCACACTTAGAAACGTTAAGCGCGACGATTGAAGCCCTACAACAAGCGACTCCGATACCGCTTCAGAGTCCTAGAAGTCTCGAAATCGTTATGCTGCATCGAAGCAGTCGCTATTACGCGCTATTCAAACGTCAGTCACAAAAACGCGATGCATCACGCATCACATCATGATAAAGTCACATAAATGCCAATCGCCAATACTAAAAATACAACTCGTCGTCGTTCGTCGATCCTTGGTCGAGTACTAAACTATTCCACCTCCCACATTATATCAGTGTGCCCTAACACTAACCACACTTGTCCCGTCTTATGTCTTCTATTTTATGACGTCGCAATTAAATATCCCAATGAGTCTATTCGTGACCAACGGCTATTGACATATAGCCGAAACATCGAGAGGTGAGGAAAAGTCAATTCATTACGCAAAAGACCCGAAAATCATAAAATACTGAGTAGAAGTCGTGTGAGTTTAAAAACATTACATATCCCAGGTAATGATTCCGAACCAATTAATAGATTATTTTTCCAAGGGATTCGGAAGCAAAGACCAACAGGGCCAGGTGGTCATAAAGGGACTACTTGGGTTTAGTTACAGGGCTCGAGATAATCTCGAAGGAATGACCCTTTATGATTGGCTTTTGAAACACCCGAGAGTTTTTTATACTGACTCACCAGGGTCCTCTCTGGACACCGTTACTGCTGTGAGTTCCAGTTTCGGAAATGGCGAGGGTCAACTCCCGAGTTCAACTACCGTTAGGATTGTTTCGAAATCACACTGAACCACATCCCAGAAGACTTGGAAAAAACAAACCATTTGGATATAATTATTACCTTTCGCTCTTTGTAGTAAAGTTCCTCACTCTCTTTGTCGCATAACAGCAATACCACGGCACCGAACAAGAAAATAGCAGCGCCCCAGCCTACACCATACGCCCAACCAAACTCCCACACTGATCTGTTACCTAAAAAAACGAAGAATTTGTTAGAAAATCAGTCAATCAAACAATGTCGTATTATATCTATATTATTCGAAGTACTAGCTATCACTTACCCAGATTTAATTCTGCAGCAAAGCAGACTGGATAGATCACCAGTGCTATTAAAATGCACATTACTGAAATGAAGAATAGTAAAAATTAATACAAAACTAATCGTAGGTTAACTAAACTAAACATAATATTTCAAAGAGTTAGTAATTTAAACAAACATTTATTAACTTTAGGAATAGGTGTTTATCTAGTATCATTTAGGACCTTAAAGTGTAGGTTCTTTACATGTTCGTATAGGCACATGAGGGTGAGGGTTATCAGCGACATCGAACATTGCTATGGTGTGTATTTATACCCGAAAAGTATTTGGCTGATCAAGGACTTTGGACAGAAAAGGTAAGATGGACAATTAAAGATATTCGGAGGACACACGATTTTCTTTCTTGGTAGAAGAATCTCTATCAAGAAAGAAAATCGTGTGTAATAACTTGATGAATATTATTAGTCACGTGCTGGTTTTAAAACACCGGTGACACACTTTTTGTGTTTTCTTCATGAAATTATTAACTCATGGCCTCATGAGTCATATGTCGCACGCAAGTAATTTGATTACGGTGGCAACCTTGACAATTTTTCATCGAAAACAACCTTTTGTTGAATGGATGTGGATTATTTACAGAATCCAAAGGAAACTGGATTTTATGTATGTATAATGCGTTGTTTGTTACTATAACAGTCGTTATTACTCACTAACTATGTAGATAAAAAATATTGCTCTTCTGTATTTTTTTTTTGTATGTCGATCTACTTAAACAACACACCTCTCATAAAATGAACAGTTTCGGTGTTATGTCTGTTAAACTGATCAGAGGTATTACTTGTTTTGAGAGAGATCAGAGGTAATTTGAGTGCTTATACGCATTCCAAACACTCAAATAGAGATATAGAATATTGTACATACATACAGACTTAAGGGGAATTAAAGAAGTGCATTTTTTTCATAGCTTAATTTAGTATAAGTGGCACTTACAGGCTAACGACATGGCGAGCACCGCGAACCTATAGTATCTGAACTTGGTGCGGTGATCGGCGGAGCGCAAACCGAGACCGGTTAACAGCGCTCCACACACATCCGCTGCCAGTGTGGCCACACACAGACCAGCAGCTGCTCTGAAAAAGAAAGAAGAAATGCATTTAATCATAGAATTTGATACTGATATTCAGACTA
Organism: Thumatha senex; assembly: GCA_948477245.1. NCBI lineage: Eukaryota > Metazoa > Arthropoda > Insecta > Lepidoptera > Erebidae > Thumatha > Thumatha senex. The sequence continues at coordinate 17,017,596 of OX419735.1, forward strand.
GCCACGGGTGTAAGAGGTCCCACCATCATCTCCGTGGCCTAAGCGACCTTACCTACTATTTGTGCACCTACGGACTAACAGACGAGGCATTGACGCAGGCGCCCTTATGTAATTGGGAGGTCTGAAGGCAGGTCGTTGCCAACTATACCGAAAATTATTTTATATTTGAAAGTAACTGGGAATACAAGAGGAAGAGTAATTCAGACTATTCACATTCGTATTTATTTTCTGCTGGTTGACGCCCGCGGCTCCGCCTGCGTGGTAAAGTTTTCCCGTTCCCGTTTCCCACAGGATCTTGCTCCCGGGATTAAAAGTAGCGTGTGTTTCTGTTGTGTAAGGTATATTATTGTAAAGTTTCATCAAAATGTAAGTCCCGAGACTAAGTACTAAAACAAGGTTTTTTTTATAAAATTATTTTTTATACATCAACGTAGTCTCCTCTAAGGGTCGTATTACAGAAACTAACTCAAGTCACACATAAACGGAATTTAGCAGATTGACACTTGAGTGCTAAATCTAGACATAAGCATGTGGTTTATTATAGAACTATCCCCATGCTCAGATCGGCGAAAAGTAACCTTGAGTAAATATCCAAATCTCCAATCGCCAGAATACGCATTGGAATGTTGCAAGCCTAAAAACAGTCTGTTTTCTATTACATTTTTATTCCTTACATATTTTGTTTTCATTCCACGCAGCTTACTTTTTGATATTTATGTTTCAAAAGCTTATTTTTGATTTACTTTTTTCATTGAAATGGTTTAATAACCTCTGTGATTGCTTTAAAGTATCCTTACTTCAAAATACTAAACAAAAAACTGCTGTAGAGGAAGTCCCGGACTCATAAAATGAACCTTTTCTCTGCGTTAAATGGATCGCGAGTTTAATAAACTTTGCTTGACTGACATTTGATATTATGGTGCCAGTGTTATGTTAACATTGGAAATTAATTGAAATTCTTCTAATTCTGTACATATCTGAAAAAAGAAGTATTTTACGATCGTCCAAAGGAATCTATTACTAGACATATTGAAATCTTTCAAGAATATTAGGTATACAAAATACAAAACGATGCCATACAACGTCTTGGGCCAATATTTCAGAAAAGTATATTTACTACAAAAACTATCGAAACAGTAAGTGTTGGATGTTTATGGTCTTATATATTTGTGCAGATATACACCATCTAGTATTTCATGATAACTGTTTAATAAGATTCATTCTATTTTTGTTCTAGGCATCCGGAGAGCAGTTTCAGATCAGCAGAGCAGCAAGACAGCGTGATGAACTTACGTGTGAAAGGCAGTACCATATAGCCACTGTCTGTAGAGGTCTTTATCCTGATGCCGATATGGATCCAGATATCTAATGTAACATATGCACTGAATTTAAATACCAGAGACTATTGACACATACCGGGTAATTACCTATTATTTGTTGAAAATATTATAGAGTTTTGTACACTTTGTAACATTGGTTGCATAGGGTTCGGGGCTCTGTCATAAACAACCTTGAGAGGATAGAAAGATAGAGCTTAAAGTTACATGTAGAACAGAAGCTTTAACACCGTGTTGTATGTAGGTAATGAGTTTATAAATAAACATTGTAGGACACTTTTCACACAGCGCCATCTAACCCTTTAAGCTTGGGTTATGGGAACTACTCACCTGATAAACATACTTATGTATATCTAAATATATACATTGTTATAGAGCAAACACCCAAACTTCTAAACAAACATTTGGGGATCTCACAAATATTTATTCCAATCTGGGACCCTTACATGAGTAGCAGTCACATACACTATCACCTACACCACCGAGCCAGTAAGATACCTGAAGATTTTTTTTTGTTACAGTGATATTATAAGCTGAAACAGATACTGTGGAAATAATAGTATCTCAGAGAACAGAAGTTGAAACTCTTGTCCTTTTATTATTAATGAGATAGTCGACTGTGACACAAGCGTCCAAAAACTTGCCGAGCCTGTCGTGCACAATATTCACCACAAGAAAGTACCAAAGAATCTGTCATCAAATCATTATCTTAAGAAATAATAATAATAATGATTAATTATTTTTAGGTTCTTTATTTAAATAAAATAAAATATAATTGTATTGTTTAATATGAATATTTAATTCATCATCATCCGAGCGTCTGTCCCAGTTGCGTCTCGCGACGCCCGGGGTCCGCTTTCCTACATTTTCTCCTCCACTTCGCACGGTCGTCGGCATCCCCTGTGGTGAGACCATTGGCACGCATGTCATCCCTTACGACGTCAAGCCAGCACTTCTTGGGTCTTCCCCTCTTACCGGGACCAGGCGGGGCTGACATGGCCAGACATTTGTTACCTACGTAGCCCGGCGGTTGCCGCAAGACGTGACCATACCAACGAAGGCGACACTCTTGCAACTTGTCTGCAATGTCACGGACGTGAAGGCTGCCGCGGATGCGAGAGTTCCTCACGCGGTCCATCCGCGTGACTCCACACATCCACCGCAGCATCTTCATTTCCGTGACACGCAGCTCCTGCTTGTGTCGCTCCAATATCGGCCACGTCTCACTGCCATGTAAAAGGACAGGTCTAATAATGGTTTTGTAGACCTGTCCCTTCAACCGGATCGGCATTTTAGGGTCACAAATGACACCGGTCATCTCCCGCCATTTGGCCCACGCGGCAGCAATGCGTGACTTGACATCGCAATCGATGTCACTGGACGTGTGAAAAACAGATCCCAAGTATTTAACCTGGTCCGTGCGCTCGACCAAATCACCGCCTATGCGGACGGATGTGGGATCTGTCGAGTTTAGTGCCAAGTACTCGGTCTTCGCCACATTTAGTTTCAGACCGCCGTTCTCAAGCGTCTCCTTCCACGCCTTTACACGTCGCACCAATCTGCCCCTGTCCGCGTCTGCCAGCGCAATATCGTCAGCATACATGAGCAACCATGGAGGCTGCTCATGCGGGTTTCTGATGCTGTCCGACAATTCGTCTAATATTACACTGAACAGAAGCGGACTAAGGACAGAACCCTGGTGTACCCCGACGGTGATGGGGAAGGGTTTCGTGTCGCCAACAGCAGTCCGAACCATTGAATCGGAGTCACAGTACATGTCCCGGATAGTGTCAATATAGACCTCTGGAACCCCTTTGGACCGCAGTGCCCACCAGATCATCGCACGAGGAACACAGTCGAAGGCCTTCTGCATATCTAGAAACAAACAGTGCAGAGGCGTGTTCTTCGACCTGTATTTCTCTGCGACAACCCTCAGGGCAAAAACAGGGTCCGTGGTCCCATGACCAGGGCGAAACCCATATTGAATATAGAATATAGAAATATGAATATTTAATTAATATAGTATAAAAAAATCATTAAAATAAATATTTTATCTATTGATGATGGTTGTTATAAGTTGTAGTGTACACACCTCTCATTCAAATAAATGTTATTACAGTGATAAAGATAACTCGGTTCAAGATGGGGCTTGAACGAGTGACAATGAAAATATAGTAAATAATTTCAACTTATTTTGGTATGGTTATGATACCTCAGTGGCATAGAACATTGCCCTGGTTAGACATAGGTTACGGGTCAAACCCCATCCTAAACCAAGTCATGTTTTTCACTTTAATAAAAATTATATGAAAGTCAGCATCTACAAATCGCTTTGAAAATTTATCCAAACCTCTCCTTTATCTATTCCTATTCCTCCTACATATTGAATGATCATGTTCTTATTATATGGAGTACTCTCTTAGGGGGTAAAGTGTATTGGAAGTCAATAGGGATATTAATATAATAGGCACAATAGTGCAGTACAGCACAAGCTACAGTACTATCCTGAAAGGATGCTGTGGCATAAAAAGGATGTCCACGCTGGTATTGCTTTAACAAATGTTCCATCATTTAAGGTATTATCTTGTATTTAATGTTATGTGTTTTATGGTACATAGCTACACTACTCGTAAGCGACATTGACTCTACAACACAACCATAATAATGACATTATTTTTTAATATCCACATATCTCATTATTATCATAGGTATTATTTTATTATCACATTTCTATTAAAAGTGTGGTAGTTGAAATAAAAGAATGAAGCAATACGATCCACACTGCCACACAATACAAGATCACACTGTCTTCGGTATTAATATAATACTGAATTAATATCTTTGTAAAGTAATTGTTATTGATTGGTACGGGTCTGCTGTTTGATAGAATGTGCTGGCACTGAAATAGGGGCGTAAATATGGCTCTGCCACTCTTTCGGGGATAAACACGTGAATGATAAGTAAGTAATAGTCTATTTATCTTCAAAAATATCAATTTTAGAAAGATAAAGGAGGCCATCTTTTATTTTTGTTAACTAAAATCTCTGCTTGAGCGTGGTGTCGACTAAACTTACGAAAACTGCTCGCAAATCTCGAATCAAGTAGCGAATCTGAGCTGAATATGGTTTAAAAATAAAGGATTACTGAAATGACACTTGAGCACTGTTTTATAATATGAATCAAACGTCATTTCACTGTGACAGCTCTCAGGTGATTCTAGATTGACGTTTCACGAATCGAGTAAGGTTCTATAATAAAAGCTCAGCTTAAAACTAGTTTTATGTAATACTTGAGGCTTGAGTAAGGTTCTATAATACGACCCTAAGAGCGATACAGTCCCTCCAACGCTTTTCTAACTTTTCTATCCCATGCGTGTAGAACGATTTGTCTTTGGCTTCAAAATAAGCCTCCGTTGCTGTGATAACTTCACTATTTGAGTCTAATTTCTTACCATGGAGCATTTTTTTGAGATCTGCAAACAGCCAGTAATCGCTGGGGGCCAAGTCTGGCGAATTAGGGGGATGAGCATGAATCAATACAAAGCCCAATTCATTAATTTAGGCCATCGTTCTCAAAGACTTGTGACAAGGCGCGTTGTCCTGGTGGAACACCACTTTCTTTTTGTTCATTTGAGGTCGTTTATCCGCAATTGCGTACTTCAATCGCTCCAATAAGCATATGTAATAGTCACTATTTATATTTTGCCCCTTTGCAAGGTAGTCGATGAAAAGTATTCCATGCGCATCCCAAAATATATAAAATAGACGCCATAACCTTACCCGCCGAATTCTGAGTCTTTGGCCGCTTCGGGCGGCTTTCACCAGCCGCTCTTCACTCCGCTGACTGCCGATTGGATTCCGGAGTAAAATGGTGTATCCATGTTTCATCCATTATCACATACCGACGTAAAAAAACCTTTTTATTACGATTCATCAGCGCCAAACATCGCTCTGAATCATTGATACGTTGTTCCTATTGATCAGTTGTAAGCAAACGCGGCACCCACTTGGAAAAAAACTTTTTCGTGGCCAAATTTTTATGTAAAAATAAACTCAAAGGCTAAGGGACTACTCACAAACAGGCTAGATAGCTATCTAGCCTAAGGTTCGGGAGCTAGCTAGCTTAGCTAAGTAGCTACTTAGCTAAGCTCGCTAGTTCCCGAACCTTTCCAAAATAAGCGAGACAGCACCCAAACCATCCAAATAAGCGGGATAAAACCCTGGATAGCTAGCTTAGCTCAAATAGCTATCGAAGGTTCGGATTTTATACCGCTTCTTTGGATGGTTCGGGTGCTATCCCGCTTATTTTGAAAAGGTTCGGGTGCTGTTCCACTTCTTTGAGGGGGGATGAAGGGCGTGCGTGTAGCTATCACGCCACGCCACCATCTGCGGCCTGATTCTGTAAGAACGGCGAGCACTCAACCCGCCGTCCTCAGGCCCTCGGTCATGGAGGCCGGTATTCTTGGGAGAAGTCAAGTCTGCGGCGCCCTTGTCGCAGACTGCGAAACTCGGGAGGGCGAATTCTCTCCTGCTTCCTCCCCACCGCTTCTTTATTTTGTTTAATCCAGTGACATTAGCCTCCACTTAATATAAAATAGACAGTTTGTACAAGGTTACCTTTGTCTCAGAACTTATAATTACATTATGTAAGTACGTCTCTTCATGTAACATTGGATAATTGATTCTCGTTCGTTCACTGGTCATGTTTCGATTTTGATAACCCCATTTCTCTTTATAACGAATTCCATTGAAATGTTAAACTGCTTTTGAGCGAGTGTGACTCATCAGAAGATTAAAGACAAAGCATTTTAGCGTGAATACAACTGTAGGTAGGTAAATCACACATTTTTTTTTACTCATAAAAAGTGTAAAAATAATCCCAAGTAGAGTTTTTACATCTATACTAATATAATCGATAAACTCTGGAAATACCGAACTGATTTTAAAAGTTCTGCCACCATTAGACCAACAACTAAGTTATTTAGAAGTAACATAGGCTATGTTTATGTATCACTAGATGACCCCCACAGCTTCGCCCGTGGACTATTTCGACCTCCCGTCGCACCTATTTAATCCCGTCGCTTATAAATTCTACAATGATGCATAAAAAATTGCCCGATTTGTCGTCATTTATGAGTACTGCTCTGCTCCCCAGTGTAGTAGCGTAATGATATATGGCCTATAGCCTTCCTCGATAAATGGGCTATCTAACACAAAAATATTTTTTCAAATCCGACCAGTAGTTCCTGAGATTAGTGCGTTCAACCAAACAAACAAACTCTTCAGCTTTATAATATTAGTATAGATTAAGTTACTACATTTGTGGACAACATTTGTGGATCACACAAATATTTTGTCCGACCCGGGAATCGAAACCTGGACCTCAGTCGCGGCAGCCGTCTGCAGGGGTTGTAAAGTCGGAGAAATCGTATGAAATCGACGGAATGATGTAGAATTGTAGTGATGCGCATGATCGAAAACGCACAACTTGGACCAAAGAGCAATAGGATTTTGTTATGTGATAAGTCTCGATTTGTAGTTAGGTCCAATACAAGAAAATTAACATTGGGGCACATAGCCCTATCTACAAGTGCCAACTAGTGTACCTAACATAGCTCTAAACAAAACCCTGTACTAACTCAACTGGTCCACGCGCGCGGCGTGGAACTGTAACTTTAAACATACTCCATTTTGCCACAAGAAATACGTAAATACACGTATACAATTTTTTTACAAGTTTTATCTTTTGTTAGTTACATATACAAAACCACGCAAGCGTAGCCGCGGGTAAATGGTAGTAATGAATATTGTAAGTACTTACTTAATATAAGGTGCAGGTCTAGCGGCATAGCAGCCTGGTTGAGCTGTTATATCAAACGGTAGCGGCGTGGGTGCCTCGGGGTCGATACAGTGCATGAAGAGACCCTGTCGCCAGCCGGCTGCCATGAGCCAATCTGCCGACGCTAGTCCCAGAACCATCAGGATCACAACCAGTAAGCCGCATATTAGCGCGATTACCTGAAAAAAAAATTCTTCTATTTGAACAACGTGTCAATTAGAATCGTGGTACTTGCAGAAATCGAGGTCATGACAACATGACTACTGATTATGAATATTTATTGGAAGTTAGAAGATGCTGTAGTGCAGCAGTAGCAGTCGGATCCAGGTTGCTCAATATAATTACAACTAAGTAGTAAATGTTGTAGCTTTACAAGGCTTAAAACGTTACTAATATAATCTTCGCCCTGTAAGACATTATAACCGACTTCCAAAAACGAGGAGGTAATGTGTTCTATTGGTTTTTAATTTTCTACCTTTTAAACCATATTTGAATACAGAACCTACTTTTGAAGTCTGTAATATAATAAGTTATTAGGTATATCGGCGGCATTTGTTTCCAACGTCAATGTTCGATTAGATGATACAGCAAATCCTTAAATCGCTTTTAAAGTGACTTGACGTCCCTATTAAATTACAAGACTTAAGCTGTTAATGTGAAACTCTCAACATTCCTGTCTTCTCCTTTAAATGTACAACTTATGTTCCGTGAAACTATTTGAAACTTTATAAAAACAAAAGCAAAAAGTGACTGTCGTATACCATGTGACTTCGCTCGCGACAAACTTCGGCTCTACATTAGACTCATTAAAATTAAATGTTTTCAAATATCCTTTCTTAGCGGATACCTACAACATAAAGAAAATCAATTCTATCTTACTTTTAAAAGGTGTTTACGATATGGTCAAGGAATTCAGCTCGTTCCGGTCGGTTCTGTGTCTCGGTGGTCAAAGCGTTACCCTGGTTACACAAAGATCATATAAATGCGACAAATTGGTCAACTAACCGAGGACCATCCATAGTGAAAGTTGCGTAACTCAGTGATTGTTTACAGAACACTGGGGCCACGAGCGCGTTTATAGATTTTTATTTATTTAAGTTAATCAGAGTTTCCTTTCATAATACCAAATAAGTATTTTTAAGTTATTGAGAAACTAACTACCTAGTCTGTTTAGAATGGATTGCAATAGTTTTTAATGTGTTATATTTTTAATCTTGTTCAAAATAATCTTGCCTACCCTGTTTTAGTAAATACTGAGTATGAAGTGGAAGGTTTGTGTTAAGTAGTAACAAATTTTATCAAAAAATTAAAAATAAAACTCCGACGTGAAAAAAACCTAAGTGCCATTTAAAAAATAAAAAATAATATAAGAACCTCAATCTTAGTATGTATTAATAATTGAGTATTAATAACGGTGACCGCTCCTAAGTATTTATTATCTACGATTTTATTGTCAGACGTATCACATTAGTTGTTCTATGTTGCTTAGTTAGGTTAAGTTACCTATTTGTAATTAAATTGATAGGTTTGCAGCGGTCCCCCAACGTGACATACTTTTTTTTAGAATTATTGTTGAATACTTAGGTAGTTTAAGACTGAGTTTCTTTTATTATTTTTTACTTTTTAAAAGGAACTTAGGCTTTAACGTCGGGGTCTTTTTTAATTTTTAATATTTTTTTTAAGTTATACTTTTTATAGGTACGTACTTATTATAATATAGATTTTGTTAAGTTGTAAATACATAGCTTTATTTTTAATATTTTCTCCTTTGTCCCACATAATATTTGCAGACATTGGGCATTTTCTCCACTTTTATCCCTAGAGGTTTTTCACAGTCAACCGATTTTCATTGAACATATTTTTTTGTAGTGTACATGTGATGCGCTTTCATTTAAGACCCCACACGAGTATATTTGGCAGACATTCGGTTATTCTTCCCCATTTTCTCCCCCCACAACTGTTAAACGGCTGCACCGATTTTCATCAAACATAGCTAAGAATACTCCTGACTACAAAAAACCTTTCAAACAAAAAAACATCATCAAAATAGGTTTACCCGGTAGGCAGCTACGATGCCACACACACACATACACGTTAAACTTATAACACCCCGTCGTTTTTGCGTCGGGGGTTAAAAACCGAAAATGAGCGAGTCGGTCTTGCTCACTGAGGGTTCAGTACAAATTCTTGGGTCTATTATTAGTTTTCAGATTTATTCGTTTTCAGCTTTATTTCTATACTTATAGTATAATATGGAATCACTTGCAAAATTTTATAGTTTTTAGGTCAACGAATACCCTAAAAATTTAAATTACCTTGAAAGTGTGGAAGTCACGTACGTTTTTAGAGGCATAAGCCGCCGTAACTTTTCTTCTTAACCTAGAATTTTAATAATTTACAGCTTTAAGGGTCTTTAGAGTTGAGTATTTAATCTCATTTCATTGTAGGTTTTAAATTCAACCCGATACGTCCAAGCGTTCCCGGGGTCTTAAAAAAAGGGATCCACTTTTCCTTTTTAGACCATTGGTTAAAGAGACACATAAAACACGCATATTTTGATCAACAAAATAAATTTAAAAAAACCTAACCACTCCGGGAGTGCCGACAGAAGTGAAAACTCAATTTATTAATAATTTATTTATCTAGACGCGTTGGTACATGCATATATGCACACACTATAGCTGCGTATCGTAACGGGGTGTAGCGAGTCCAGAGATTTATCTCATCTAAAAAATTGCGTACCGCGCTAAAAGAAGTTTTTCCTTCAAAAATTGACCGGGATCGACGTTAATGATGATGATGATGAAAAATAAATCTACACTGAAAGACTCCTAATTGATTACACAGCATTATTTAATAAGACCTGTAGATGACCGGAATCAACGTTAGATGATGATGATGATAATGGTCGCGAGTCCAGAGATTTTATCTCATCTAAAAATAAGCGTACCGCGCTAAAAGAATATTCACTTCAAAAATTGACCGGGATGGACGTTAATGATGATGATGAAAAACTAGTCGCGTTGGTACATGCATATATGCACACACTATAGCTGCGTATCGTAACGGGGAGTAGCGAGTCCAAATTTATCTCATCTAAAAAATTGCGTACCGCGCTAAAAGAAGTTTTTCCTTCAAAAATTGACCGGGATCGACGTAAAGATGATGATGATGATGAAAAATAAATCTACACTGAAAGAGTCCTAATTGATTACTCAGCATTATTTAATAAGACCTGTAGATGACCGGAATCAACGTTAGATGATGATGATGATTATGGTAGCGAGTCCAGAGATTTTATCTCATCTAAAAATATGCGTACCGCGCTAAAAGAAGTTTTTCCTTCAAAAATTGACCGGGATCGACGTAAAGATGATGATGATAAAAAATAATTCTACACTGAAAGAGTCCTAATTGATTACACAGCATTATTTAATAAGACCTGTAGAAGACCGGAATCAACGTTTGATGATGATGATGATTATGGTCGCGAGTCCAGAGATTTTATCTCATCTAAAAATATGCGTACCGCGCTAAAAGAAGTTTTTCCTTCAAAAATTGACCGGGATCGACGTAAAGATGATGATGATAAAAAATAATTCTACACTGAAAGAGTCCTAATTGATTACACAGCATTATTTAATAAGACCTGTAGATGACCGGAATCAACGTTAGATGATGATGATTATGGTCGCGAGTCCAGAGATTTTATCTCATCTAAAAATATGCGTACCGCGCTAAAAGAAGTTTTTCCTTCAAAAATTGACCGGGATCGACGTAAAGATGATGATGAAAATCTTACGCTTTTTCGATCAGGACACGTGTCCTGACGCCACGTGTCCTGACGCGAGTTTAAGATTTTATACCCATTACAGAATATTATATTTAAAATGCTCAACGTCGCTAAAGAAGTTTTCACTTCAAAAATGGCATCCATGATGGAACAATTTTACCATACTTATTTTGTGAAACTTATTGTGAACTATTATTGAGACGCACTCAGGGGTAAATTAGCTCCCTATTAGTGTAATTAAAATTAAATGAGTACTTTCGGTGAATATCTCTGAAATCCAAACTGACAAACTTTTCCTTTATATAATACAAGAAAAATATCACACGATTGACACGTTTGGTATACAAGCTACATTTTAAGCAAGGGAGACAGACTTGCCAGGAGTCATAACACTCCGTATTAGTGTTTTTGTAGTACCAGCGTAGCCCCTTCGTATATTCGAAGAAAAGAAAAGCGGGAAAATGAGACGGGCGAGTGTCTAGAGGTGAGGTGAGGGTGAGCGCGGGGTGCGGTCATCGATCGCAATCCCGACGGCGCGCTCGGGGTCGTAGGGCCGCCATCAGCTGTTGGAGACGGTGTCGATGTCGATTCGCCGCTCGAACGAACTCTTGGAGCCCACTTGACGCCACACTCCTTATCTTCTCACCCATTGTTATGAGTATTTCAACTTTAAGCACGTTTCAATGTGATGTAAAAATATATTCGTATTTCATAGCCAATAAGGTACCAAGATGATTTGAATATCAAATTAAAATTCTAATTAGTTTGTACACAAAACGATACCGAATAAAAATGGGCTGACGTGTCCATTAATGAATTCCCCAAACCCAGCGAAAGCGTTGGTCATAAAGAGGGATTGCATTCATTAAATTACAAAGCGAATTAGCTCACATCACGGCCCTTCCTGTCACTCAGAAAGGGGAGAATACAAATACAAGTCGTCCTTTCTTTTGACACCTGACTTGTACAAACTAAATAAACAGGAACGATTTGTTTGTATGTTAACAGATTTCAGTTTGAAACTACTGCACCGACTTAAAAAAAAAACTTATCGAAAGGCACATAAACATAGCATATTATGTATACTAATGTATTTTATTTCAGTACTTAATACCAAAAGTAGGAGTCTAGTTGAAGCAAGAGCCGTCCCCAAATCAGCTACCACTGAAAAATAGTGCTGTAGTTGACACATGCTGCATAGATGTGGCAAATTAGTTTAGTTTTTGATTTACTTATAAATACCTTACTTGTACGCTTCTGAAGCAAAATATTAACAGTTTCAAATATTTTAATATTTTCAAACAAGCTGTCAAGGCGAGCTTCTTATTGTTCAATAGCAAAAACACAAGACACAATTTTGAAAAGCAATTAATATGCTAACTATATCCTAAATTTAAAGTGGAAATAAATTTCAGTCTCGAGCAGGACTCGAACCAACGTCTTTTGGTTGAACGCATCGACGTGTTTACCAATTACACCACCGAGACTTTTACTTTTTTTTTTACTTTTTACTCATCATGTGGAGATAAATACAATAACATTTTAAATTGACCGTATCCTTTTGAGTTATAATGGTGTAGATAACAGTGCTAACACTAATATATATTATAGATATACGAAATACATAATAGATATAATAATATAATGAAAGCAATTTCCATAAGGACCATTATATAACAAGATACGGACCGTCCTGCCAAATTGCCAATCCAATTACCGTTTTTAAATGCACTGGAGAATGCAAATTTAATACGGTTTAACTAGCCCAAACAGTGATCAAAAGTCACATTTATCTATGCCATCAGTGTATTTCCAACCATTACAAACGAGGTAACGGTCTTAATTGCAATATTCTTAAATATATCATATACTATCAAAGTACAGGGTCGTCAAATTTCGTTGTCCCACAAATGTCTTTAATTCTTTCTAATGTTCTCGTAGAAATAAGGTATTGTCCTGGGATATAATCAATCTCCAGAGCTAAGGCTTAATGTCCAAGAAAATACATTGGTTCCTTATAACCGACAAGAACGAAAAACAATCCTTTCAACAAAAAATAAATCGAAAAAAGTACCGAAGGAGTCTTTTCGCACTAGCGATTTCTCTAAATATTGAGTTTTAAAAAGACGTGGCTACTTATTGAAGAGGCGTTGTGTCCTCCGTCGATGTCCTGCCTAAGTGATAGTTAAGATATTGTTGTGGTGACTACTTTTTAGTCTATCACTTTGAGTTACAGAGAACACGATGAAAACGAGACTTCACGACGACAGTCAGTGAGAACAGGCAGGCTGCCTTGAGATCCGGTGGGCCTGACACAGACTTCACTAATTGGCAACGAATAGAAATGACGGTTCCTAGTGCTCTAAGAACCACCATTCCTGGCGGCTGCTGTTCCAACTAGCCTACTAATTCGGTCAGATTTTAAAACCCTCCAGTAGGTCCCCATAACGGTGACCTCCGGCTGTGCAGCGGTGACGACAAACGATGCGGAAGTTTTGTATTCTTCAGTGATCAAAAATTTTATCAGTATCATCCCACACAGACCTTTGGTGTTGCAAAGTTCCATAGGATACGGTGACCACTTTCCATCAGGTGGGCAGTATGCTTGTGTGCCACCTCAGTGGTATAAAAAAAGCTCCACATTGAATGAATAATATACTTTAGTACCTTTAGCTGCTAAAGGAGATTAGGTACTTCTTCAAAATATGAAAACTACAAGATACTTTAAAATTAACGTTTTGCACCATGCATTGTAGTGTCACCAGAAATATTGATTTTACAGTATCCTTCATTATAATAGTTATCTAATGAAATTTAAAGAAAAAAGAAAGAAAGAAAATCATTTTTTTCTGCGTGTAAATATGCATAATACATAAAATGGCATTTTAGGAATTTACATAAAAAGAGGAAAAATAAAAAAAAACTAACTTAAATGCCTATAAACGCCTCATCCACGCAGAACAGGGGACACTTTTCAGCATTTGCTGACGCGCGGGCAGCATGTTACTGCTGACACTTGACAGCGCTGATTTTAAAAAGTTACTCCGGAGAATAATTGAAATATAATTAAATTTTAACAATAATACATAATGATAATGCCAAATGTGCAAAAAGTATTTTCTGAAATATTATATATCATATAATAGAAAGAAACCATATCGTTTATGGTATGACAACCAGTAAGGGACAGGAACGCTTAAAGTCAACCTCAACGTTTGTCTGTCATCCATTATGGTTTGCAAAATATTTATTGTTTACGTAATCACTGTGAAGTTGCCATAGCTCTGTTATTTGTTAAAAAATAGATAGCTCTTAATTATATTGCTATGTATCTGAAACTAAATATGCTTTAACGCAAACTATACCAAAGTAAATTATGAACCTGTGCAATCTGATTGGCCGGCATCTCGTCTTGATCAGTTGCAAACTGCGGAGGAGGCGGTAGTACAGGCGGCGGGAGGGCGCGCGGGTGTGCGCGGAGCCCGCTCGGGCCTTCGCCCGCGCGCCCCTGCATGCGCTCGCTACCGGCCCGCCACCACAACACGTGACTCCGTTACCAGCTCAACAATCCCACCACTACACTATTCTTTTTTTTTAAGTTAATTCGCACACACACACACACACTTTACACAATTTAATCAGTTATTATATTCCACAAAATAATCACAGAATTGACTATTAATAGTATTTGAGATTTCAAGACGCACCTGTACATACAGAGATTACATTATAGAAAAAACCTTCAGGAGGAGGGTACCTTATCTAGTTATCAGCACGATACAAAACAAAGTATCTAATAAACGAAAAACAAAGATGGAACACAATCAATCTATGTCGAATGGGGTCGCAGACACAATATAGAAATCGTCCCCTGTCCTGCGGTTAAATAAACTACTGATTGATTGTGCAAACGAAAAGAATTGAAAGGGCGCCATTCATGGTAGGTACGAATTCCGCGACGCCCGCGCGCCCTGATAAATTACTTCAATCATAATTATCATGGGCAAATGCTTCTTGTTTTTATATAATCTCAGTTCTTACTATTTGTTTAAAATATATTTATAGACTTGCTAATGCTGTTACTTGTTCGTGTTAGTCAATCATAGCCACAAAAATATTTAAAAGTATCATAAATATATATATCCATCACGCCTTATCCCCGAAGGGGTGGCAGAGGCATATTATATGCCCACTTTTCACCGTATGGATTCCTGTCCCACGTAATAGGTGGTGAGCCCATTGCCGTGTTGAAATAGACAGACGCAGGTTGTGGCTACCTGCTGTTGAATTTTTTCATGCCGCCCATAAGGCATTCAACCAGGCTTAACGACTGCCATTTTACTGGCAACCGGGACCAACAGCTTAACGTGCCTTCCGAAGCACGGAAACGCTCGCAAATGTAAATGCCACAAAGTGGTCACCCATCCGAGGACCAGCCATAGTGAAAGTTGCGTAACTCAGTGATCGTTTACAGAACACTGAGACCGCGGGGCCACGAGCGCTTCATAGACAACTGATAAAAGTATCACGGAGCATTAATTACTAACTATCCCATTAAATTATTATTAACCTCTTTTACAACAATGATATCCAAAGGTAAACAACAGATTTAGTCGTTTGTTTGCTTTATGCTAGCTATTTTCAACTTTAAGGTGTTATTTAGGTCAACCACTACTCCCGATTTACAGCATAGCCAATGGGGTCGAACGAGTGTGTGTTGATATTTAATTTCAGAAATCGATAGAGAAGTCGATATATTAGTGAATTCTTGAGATTTAACCACCAATAATAAATAATAAAAGCGTTTAACCATTACTGTCTTATGAGCTCCTATTGTCACGCCAACAATGATATTACATTTTATCGTAACATTCGGTAAACAACTAATTCAAAACTGTATGTCTGGGAAACTATTTATTCGTGAATAAATAAATACTTTGCATTGCGGTGTCATAAATGAAATCGATTTCGAAATTATAATGATTGTATTTTTCTGTTACAATCAGATTGTCCCACAATGATCAAGAACAATTCTGTGAACGTACTGTAAAAGTAAGGCACTGTGCTTGTCGGTGATTGACAACTAATAGTCACATGAATAGCGTTACACAAAAGTTAATTAGTAGGTAAATCAGTTTAACTAGTAGTAGGGTTAATCTCCCCGTGGTGTATCATGCACATTTTTATTCTTTTTTGAAAAATAATTGTTCCTAGCTGAGCAAATATTACAAGAAGAAACATATATTGAAGAATCAACACAGGGCTGAGCAAATCGATTTGAAACGATCACTCTTAAACCTGTTTGCTAAATTTGCCGCCAGAAAGAGTTTGAATGAATATTTATATAAGTCACCTTAGTTTGAAGCTAAAACTAAAGATAAAAACAAACTAAATCCTTCGCGAGTATTGATAAGTCACATTACTCCGAAGCTTCATAAAAAGGACCTCTCAGCGTCAACCGGCGCGGTGGTATTTAATAAAGAAACACTGACAAGTTGTAGCTGCCACCGAGTAACGATTCTTTTCAACCTGTCCCGTTCACATAATAAGCAATCGAATTTGAGAGATCATCTCTTAAATCCAAAATCAACTCGATTCAATTGTACTCTGACTAGGAACTGTTTGACATTTTCAGGCTCAAGGGACTAGCTCGAGGATTGTACTGTTCCTCTAGGCTATAATCTAATTAAGAAAATGTTCACCTTCAACCATAAAAGAGTAACGTTGAGCTTCAATGAATACACAACTACAGTAATATTTTTTGAGGAATAACTTAACAATTGGACGGATAAACTTAAGAGTTACCAATTAAACACACAAAAAAAGACTCATTGCAACCAGTTTAATTTACACAGCCGTTGACCATATTCAAAAATATACAGTCCAATTAAGCAATTTGATGTCGGTAGAAAAGCAGCGGTTTGCTACGCATTTCTTCCAGAACGTTTGTTTATAAGTCCGGAAGCTATTGAAATACAAATAAGCTAAAAAAGAACGTTTATGAAACAATAATCCAAAAATGATGAAACAACCGTATGTAGAGTATCACATCTGGCTGGTGCAATGTTATGTTACTCATTGTCTGAATGGAATGTCGTGTATATTATGCCGAGTAGCATGCTGCTACTCTTTGAAATACTAATGCTACAAAATATGTGAACTTATAAATATCAATCATAAACCGACCCATAGGGGACATTCAAGAATGTGTTTAGATCTTCAAGTTTTAGCCATAATTTTATGTAATAGTCGAAGTTCATAGCACATTTAGACGAAATCAGCAAAAGTCGATGAATGAAATTTAGAAATAAGTTGTTTTTCTTCCTATTTCAACTGCGATTGGTCTGCTAAAGCAGATTTGTTGAAGGATGCCTAACTTTATATCTGAAGAGTTTGTCTCCCACTAGAGACTTATTGTAGTGTCTTTTCTTTTGAGTCGCTTTCTATAGCTGCTGTGCCATATTACGAGTAGATAAGGAGCGACAGCTATAGGGTGGTTTTCTAAGCCACTCTTCAAGCAGTTTCTTTTATTGTGTTCATCTCGTAATTAATGATAAGCAGTGAGGCTTGTGAGTTATGATAATTATTGAACGCAGAATAATATATTGCATCCGTGTACGAATATACAGGGTATGTTGTCCTAAATAATGGATAGCACGTTAATTAGAAGTACCTAGTGCTGGTGCTGGGCTATATGAAAATAATATTTTCATGTCAGGGTTACCAAAAGTGTGAAATTTGTGAACACTTTTTATTTAATTGTTGAATTTTGCTACTTTGCATATTTATTTTGTTGCCGCTTAAAGAAATTAAGATGTTTCTTGCTACATTTTTTGTATCCTGCTCCTGGAGACTTCCATCATTTTATTAAACTAAAAAATGGGCGCTATTCATGTAAAATATTATTAACTTTAACATTTAAAGCATGTTTTTTATTATTTCTTTGCTTTTGACTGTGACAAAAGCAGTACGTAGTTACGTACTACTGTGCCATTGTTCACCATTATCTTAATAACATGTCTAGTTTGTGTAGATTCTAAAAAGTTGTACTTAGCAAGGGTAGAATTTTAACGCTTTTGATTACATAATCCCATTTTAAACCGTCTGTTAATTAAGAATGTGTTTGGAACATTCTTTATTTACACAATCACGGTACCTAAAAAACGCAGCTTAAACATGCATGCGACTATTTTCAAACCTTGTATCTATCTGTTTATTTGTTACCAAAATCGTCCCTAAAATATCAGTATCTTAAGAAATGTATGGAAATGCTTTTATTTCTAAAGCAATTATTTCTTCCGATCTGTTCTACATAATCACAATTACTAAAAACGACAAGGGAATAGAATTTGACATAGTCGACCTATACAAATGCCAAATTTGTTAAAAAATTATCGTTTAGAAATTAAACTTTAATTTAATATTATATATAACTGACGTCCAAAAAAATTTAATCTTCCATCTAGAGCGACGATTTGAATGCTGCGAGATTAATAATATCTGAAATTATATAACACCCTTTCTAGTTAAGCGTAATCTATAAAATCAATCTTAAAACATGCTTCTTATAATGCCGTGTTATGGCTCACTTATCGTTATCGAATATTACAACAAGTAATTTTTCAAGTCAATTTCACACTGAAAGCGTAGTTAGCATATTTGCTGAACCTATATACTCAATGGGACATTATTGAAATATTTCTTTTTGTAAATGTTGTGAGTAATTCTTTATAGACGTGTTAATAAGCAAAACCAAAACAATTTATATAGTTCGCGTTTTGTGCACAAGCAAGTACCTACATAGAATCGTATTGCTAAGTTTAGTAAAATATGTAAGTAATTTAGTTCCGAAGAGAACGGTGATCCAATAATAAGAACTTGTTAAATACTCATAAGAACAACAGCAATAATGTCTCGTCCTAGTTTTCGTTATCATTTACGAGGTTTGCGCATTCAATCGCGCCGGTTTTTGTATCTTCACACAATACATTCATATCACGTTTTACAAAATACGCAAAAGAACTGCAATAGTCGTATTTGAATAAATCACAGTGATATAATAAGGTTCCGATTGAAGATGTGTAATTGACTGTGTTCGTGGTAGGCTGTCAAGGCAGGTTTTGTGCGGTAGTGGCGGTAAGTCCTGACGGTGCGGCGCCTAACGCGGTACTGTCGCCCGCCCAGTTTTCCCGTCACCCCTCGCCACTCGCTGCCCGCCCATGTTCGAACAAAACACGAATAATGGAAATACATTTATTAGCCAAATTCTACTTAAAATCTTAAGTTTCTATATAACGAACACAGTGATCGCTTAGCGTTCTAATTATTAAAGTCTTGAGTTCTTAAAATAGTATTTTACACACTGGATTAACTAATTATATCTGACACAAAAGCTATTTGTGATTCAACTATTTTTAATTCTTCTAAATCACACCTGAGTGATTTGCAGTCGTGGCCGGTGAGGCTGACGCTTGGGTGGACGCCGTGGTCGTAGTCTGCACCAATCTCTAAATGCACGCAATCGCTTCGAGCACGAGGAGCGTGATGGTAGTTTGCACCACCTTCTTGAATCCTTCTTCGCCCCGAAAGTCGTAGTCATTCTATCTCCGGGTTTAGGCATATCATAAACAATCTTTGGGCTATCTACTACTTCAGACCCCGGCGCTACACGATATTTGGCTCCTGTGATAGCTTTCTTGAAGCCATTAAAAGCGCGTTTGGCAGAATTTTCTTCTTTTACTTCAAAGGTGTTCTCTTTAGGTACGGCAGTCAGAAGTCCTGATGGTGGACGATTTGCTGTGATTGTCTTATCAGGTTCGCCCTCATGCTGTTTAACGAAAAGCCTCAGCTTGCTAAGTATTGTAGGTGGAGATTCGGTATTCGTACCAACAGTGCACACCCGTGGTTTAACGTGCTCTTGTTCCGAGACTGAATATGCTTGACAAGGTAGGGTGGCCGCACGTTTTGGTAATGATTCATCTTGCAGATACGCAATATGTAATGTACTGATACTGAGAGGTTGTTGTGGAGAAGAAGGCCACAATTCTCTTGTAGGTGGAACGGGTGCTGGGCGTGCTCCTAATATGCGCCGAGCAAATTCACCCGGCTGCCATAAGTAGCTCGCTGTCAAGTTTCCGTGCGTTTGCATCACGACGTCGATCTTTACTAACGGTATACTAGTTGTGGCCGCTAATCCCATTTCAGCTTTTTGCACTTGTCGGTATTCAAGTAAGGATTTCTCAAATTGGATCAAGTAGTTAATATAAAGAATTGTGCACGTGAACATATGAAAAGCAGATAAATATGTATAAAACTGCCAGCCTACATCTAGGTAATTAATTTTTCTACTTTGTCAACGTAACTTATGTACACATTATACCACACTGTTTTTTCTGTTCTGTGGTACCACATCATTAATTTCATGTTGAATCGTCACACAGGATGGGAATAGACAATTATCTATACTTACTAATATGTAAAAATGAAGAGTTTGTTTGTTCGTATGTTTGTTTATTTGTTTGGTAGAACGCGCCAATCTCAGGAACAACTGATCCGAATTTAAAAATGAGTGAAAAATTCTTTTTGAGTTGGATAGTCCATTTATAGAGGAAGGCTTTAGGCTATATAACATCATGCTACTACCCAGGAGAGCGGAGCAGTAATCATAAATGTCAATAGTTTGGGCAAATTTTCATACATTTTTAAACCGACTTCCAAAAACGAGGAGGTTATGTGTTCGATTGGTATTTTTTTTATGTATGTATATTTATAATCCGATTTACGTGATTCTTCTTTAGTTTGATGCAGAACGGTTGCCATTTGGTCCCATTAAAAGTTCGCATAGTTTGTCACAGTAGTTTTTTTTTTATTTTATGAACATTTTACAATATTTACTGTGTGAAAATAGGTTTGCATAAGAGGTGTATAAAATTAAATCTTTATTAAGTTTTAAGTTTGAGAAGTCGGTTTTTTTAAACGAAGTTTTATTTTTATTGTAACAGTAATAAGCGAAAGGATTAAATGGATGCGACGGTAAAGTATGTCACGGGCTATGCCGTGTGGGTCAGCTAGTTACACCTATCCTATCTGCGTTGTCATTGGCTGAGTTGTACGGCAGTATACATTGTTTTGAAGAAAACGAACGATAAACGTACCAGAATGACGAGGTCTATATAATAAGACTATAGCGGACATTTTTTAAATATAAATAATCAAAAATTCCTTTCAGTGTATCCGTAAAATATATATATATACTTATTATTCCGTACTCCGGAAACATGACTACACAAATATAACAAAGGTGTCAAAAGCATTACGTAATGAAATGAATCAGTGAGTAAGTAGCCGTTCTATTCATAACGAAACAGGGGAGCGTCATTGAACACAATAATCTCGGAGGGCAGTGATAACAAAACAAAGTATTTCCGTATGTGTCAGGTCTTGCATAGAACTCATCATCATCATCCGAGCGTCTGTCCCAGATGCGTCTCGCGAAGCCCGGGGTCCGCTTTTCTACATTTTCTCCTCCACATCGTACGGTCGTCAACATCCCCTGTAGTGAGACAGTGCAGGTCTTGCTTAGAACTGACGCAACAAAATACAAAAAAATATAAGCATGTATGTGTAGGACGCGGCTTCGACACGTTGTCATATCACCCTGAAGCATCTTGAACAAAAACACTTGTACTGTTCCACTTATTTATTATTTTAACCTGACCGGTTTCGCCTTACAGCATTTTCAAAGGTTAGCACATATTTTATGTATTTCGGATGTCATTGAATACAATCGTCCCGTCCGAGACTACCAGGACTTTAATTGGTCGTGCTAATTAGTGTCTAGCACATAAGACCTTTTAGCCTTTTTACTACCACCTCACAAAAAAGGCAAAGCGTTCAAAAAATTTTTTTCCAAATTTAACATCTAAAATAGACACCTTTTTTTATTAAATTTATTCGGCCCTTTGTTATAGAAATTATATTATATTTACCCTATGCTAGCCCCTCTCCTTCATCGTCATTTTCCTATCCATAAATCCTTTCCCTACCTCATCCTCTTCCCATCCTCTCTCCGCCAAGCCAAGGTTGCCGTGCCTATGTGCTGCGTGGCTAGGGGCGAGCCTAGCATTAACGTGCCTTATGCCTTTGGGACCGGGCGACCCCAGAACAAGGCTAGCCTTACTTAGACAAGCGGGGCTCTGTCTAGGTGGACTTTTGTTTTCCCTTGCCACTCGTGGGAACGCTATGGTGTTTCAAAATTTTAAAACCCAAAATGGCGGCGATGCGGTTCTCCACCCGTCACGTCCCGTTTCCCATCGAGGCGAAAAGTGGGCTATGGATAGCCGCTTTGCTACACTGAATGTTAGAGGAGGATTAAAAGATAAAATTGAGGAGGTATGTGAGATGATGCGAGAGAGACGAATTGATATTCTGTGTGTGAATGAAACAAAGAGGAAAGGATGTGACACCACTACACATGGACCCTATACAGCCTACTGGTCAGGTGTAGCCCCGACCAGTACAGCGTGCCAGGGTGTGGGTGTGTTACTATCCGCGAGAATGAATGAATGTGTGACAGAATATGAATGTGTGAGCCCAAGACTCCTTTGGTTGAGGCTGAAGGTTGCACCCGCATCTTTGTTGTAGGAGTTTATGCTCCGCTAGATGCGCGGTGGCGCCGATCTTTAGGGGACCAAAGTGAGAGGCAGGCATTTTGGGAGAGTGTGAGCGATATACTGAGTAAATGCAAACGGAATGAAAGAATAGTAATGTTAGGTGATTTTAATGGTTGGGTTGGTGTGAAGCGTGATGGTTATGAAAGTGTATTGGGAAAGTATGGTGAAGAACGAGTGAATGAAAATGGAAAAAGTTTGCTTGAGGCATGTTTGGAGAGGAACCATGTGGTAACCAACACCATGTTCAACCACAAGGATATCCATTTGTTTACGAGACAAAAAGGAATCAAGAGAAGCATGATTGATTATGTGATTGTGGATGCAAGGATGAGAAAGAAAGTGTTAGACACTCGGGCATACCGCGGTGCCGGGATTGACACAGACCACTTCTTGGTTGTCAGTCGAGTAAGAGATCTGTTTCAGCGGTGGCGGCATCGTGTGCATGCACCTGTTAGTGTACTAGAACGCATAAAAGTCGAGAATTTGCAAGGGATATGCATAAAAGAGGAATTTAAGTGTAAGCTGAACAAGAAATTTGAAAATTCTGATGACGTATGTGAGATCGAAGAAGTATGGAAGTCATTTAAGGAAGGTCTAGTGGAAGTTGCGGTGGAAGTGTGTGGGGTAAGCAAGAGAAGCCAAGGGTGTAAGAGAAAGAGAATGTGTGCAGAAGTCCGAAAGGCGTTGTCTGATAAGAAGAAAGCATGGTTGGACTGGTTGACTACAAAAGTCAATCAAAGAATGCAGAAGGCAACGGATGTGGACCTAAAAATGGCAAAAGAGGAGTACAAAAGGTATAAGCGTGTTGCAAAAGAGGTGATGAAAAGAAAGAAAGAGAATGACAGAGATGAATTTGATAAAAGGTCATCTGATGACTTCCAACAGAATATGAAATTATTTTGGAAGTCCATAAGAACAGTGAGGGGTCAACAGACGAAATCGCATCTCAACCATATCAGAAACCACGATGGTAGTCTTGTGAAAGGAGAAGAATGTGTGTTAAAAAGATGGATGCAATATTATGAAGGCTTGTTTGAAAAAGAGGATATGCATGTACAGACTAGTATCTGGGAAATGATTGAAATTGGTAAGGAAGAAGTCATAAGTATGGAAGAAATAGTGGAAGCATTGAATGGCATGAAAGTGGGAAAAGCTGCGGGACTTGATAGGATCTCTGTCGAGATGCTGAAAGCGGGACAAGGCGTGGTAGCTTGCCAGCTGTACTGCCTTTTCAACCTTTGTTGGAGGAATGGCAGCGTACCAAGAGATTGGCGTAAGGCTGTCATCGTGCCGCTTTATAAGGGAAAAGGGTCACAGCAAGAGTGCAAAAACTACCGCGGCATAAGCTTGCTCAGCATCGTCGGCAAATTGTATGCAAAAGTTTTGATAAAAAGAGTGATGAATGAAACTGAAGGAAAAATGTGGGATGTACAAGCAGGATTTATGAAAGGAAGGGGATGCACGGATCAGGTCTTTTCCTTACGATGCGTAGTAGAAAAGCTTTTGGCGAAAAGTCAAAAAGTTGATTGCGTATTTGTAGACTTGGAAAAGGCCTATGGGGGACTGAACTGTGGTCAACACTGGCCAGGTATGGAGTAAACAGCCACTTGATACGAGCACTGAAATCTCTCTATGAGGGCTCCAGTGCTTGTGTCAGGATCAACGGAGCTTGCACAGACTTTTTTCACATTGAAAAAGGTGTGAGACAGGGTTGTGTAGCGTCGCCGTTGCTGTTTAACCTATACATGGACAGCTGCCTGAAAGAACTGCAAGAGAGTACGTATTAGTGTAGGAAATATTAGCGTTAGCAATCATATTTAATTGCTAAGACTCCATTCGTATTAATTTAATGAACAGTACTTGTTAAAATTAATTATTGCTAAGAGACATCGATTACGCAATAATTGACAATTCGTCACGAACCCACAATCTCCCTCCAATACATGACTAACCGCATCGACGTTCGCGCCGCTACTGAGTGGCGAGTTGTGAATGCTAAATTAAATTGCCAAAATTCATAATTATAATTCACGACAAATTCATATCGCAGGCGAGCTGTGAACGCTGCGTCGCTGCGACGACTAAATCATGAGGCAGGCGAGCCGCGAATGATGCGTCGCTGCGATTGCTAAAATGAATTTTCACGTCTAATTCATGAATGGATCATGTCATTGTGCTATTGCGAAATACGGAGTGTGTGAATGAAAAAGTGCATGGTTGATATTTAGCCCATTATTTTTAACTATTAAATGCTTGTGTTTGGGGTTATTTATTCCATTTTAGTATATTTTTTTTTGACATTCTGTGAATGCCATTGAGTTGAGTAAGAAGTCGAAATTCGTACGTACTTTTTACGAGTTGTAGATACTTTGGTTTTTATGTATTATTCTATTATTTTGAATATATAAACCCTAAAATGGCAGTCGTTAAGCCTGGTTGAAGGCCTAATAGGCGGCTTAAAAAATTTCAACAGCAGGTAGCCACATCTGTCTATTTCGACACGGCAATGGGCTCACCACCTATTACGTGGGACAGGAATCCACACGGTGAAAAGTGGGCATATAATATGCCTCTGCCACCCCTTCGGGGATAAGGCGTGATGGATACAATAAAATCGTATGATTGTACTTTATTGTGGAATAAATAATGTAATACAAAATGTATTTTTTGGGTTCCGTCTCTCGAAAGGAAAACAACGGAACTAAAGTATTTTTATTTTTATTGAATTGAAAACTTCTTTTAGAGCGGTACGCTTATTTTTAGATGAGATAAATATCTGGACCCACGACA
Organism: Thumatha senex; assembly: GCA_948477245.1. Lineage (NCBI taxonomy): Eukaryota > Metazoa > Arthropoda > Insecta > Lepidoptera > Erebidae > Thumatha > Thumatha senex. The sequence goes on from OX419735.1 coordinate 17,043,026, forward strand.
CCGTTAGGCATATACATATAGCAGACCGCGAACGCGTCTAGAAAAATATTTATTCTTGATAGTTAATTTGTAGATTCAATATCTTGCTACTAAATAATAGAATCATCATCATTATCATCTAACGTTAATCCCGGTCATCTTCAGGTCTTATTAAAAATATTGTGTAATCAATTACGACTCTTACGGTGTAGAATTTTTTTTCATCATCATCATCATTAACGTCGATCCCGGTAAATGTTTCGTTTTTTGGTAATTATTAATAAATTTGCAGAGTGAAACCCTTATTTTTTTTCATAATGTCCGTCTGGACGTCAGTTCGTCTGTCTATCCATGTGTCATCATCGATTTTCTCAAGAATGGGAGGACCTAGCAAGTTGATGTTTACTTCATTGATGTTCATATTAGCATAGCAATAGTACATCGCATGCTAAGAAATAAAAATTAGCACACTAATGAAATTAACGAAAAATAACATTAATTTCCATCACTAGTACGTATGGTATAAAAATGGATGAACTGACAGTGCCACCTATACGCCGATGATCAGGTAATACTAGCAACATCGGCGGAGGAGTTGCAGTTGATGGTAAACATTATGCATGATTCGTTAATAAACAAAGGAATGAAAGTGAATGTAAACAAGTCGAAAGTAATGGTTTTTGAAAGAGAGGTAAGTACGACGGATTGCTCAATTCTTGTGGAAGGAGAAAGAGTAGAACAAGTAAAATTTACGAGAGATGGAAAGTGTGACTATGGCATTGAGCGAAGAGTTTTGCCAGGAAATAAAGTGAATGGAGCCATGTACGCCTTTATGAGCAGTCAGAACGTGTCTAAGAAGGCAAGACTGGCTGTACATAGAGGAGTGCTGGTCCCCACACTTATGTATGGCAGTGAAAGCTGGGTATGGCAGAAGACGCACAAAAGTAAAATTAATGCCGTGAAAATGAGAAGTCTGCGAAGTATAGCTGGAGTGAAGTTGATGGATAAAGAAAGGAATAGCGTGATAAGGGAACATTGCGGTATGACAGAAGATGTAGTGACTAAGATAGAAAAAGGGATGCTTAGATGGTTCGGACACGTGGAGAGGTTGGATGAAAATAGACTGACGAAGCAGATATATGTGGCGAGAGTGAATGGGCAAACTGGTAGAGGTCGACCTCGGCGCACGTATGTCAATCAAATCGACGATCTTTTGGAAAAAGGCTAGGTCAAGAGTACCCTTAACCGGCGAGCGTGTATGAAAACACTCATGAAAGTAGAAGAAGCGAAAGCTGTATGTCAGGATCGTAGCAAATGGAAAGCCATAGTCTCTGCCTACCCCGATGGGAAACAGGCGTGATAATATGTATGTATGTATTGAATACAATATAATTTCGGATGTCATTGAATACAATAGTGTAGCAAGTTCCATCAATCAACAGTGTAAAAACCCTGAAGCAAATCAAAGGTTCCAGTGCATGCCCCTTTTTAGGAGAAGACGTTGGAATCCAATTTAGCTGCCCACTGGGGTTGCCAGAGTACATGCACAAGAAATTCCATTCCTTATATTATATGTAATAGGTATATTTTATTATTGTTATTATTCTCTCTAATTATAATGCACTAGGGATCTTTAGATCTGATATGTACATAATCACTGCTGAGGCAGAAACATTATTTACATCTTACCTTGAGGGGTCTTGTAATTGTGACTGTCTCTATAACTGTGGTTGATGCCATTTTAGTAGTTTGAAGATTTCCTGCAAGAAAACATAAATATTTAAAAATGTACTATTTAGCTCATTGTATTTAACAATAATTGAAGTAACTAAACTCAAAAAGGAAGTAGTTAAGCAGTTGTTATGTTTTAGATTTAATCTTCACCTTAGCATTGTTAGTTGCATCAGGTTTAGTCTTCTTCTTAGCAATAGTTTTTGGCTACATCATGATTTTTAGGGATCTGCAGTAAAATATTCCTTGTTTATACCAGATCCCTAAAAATCCCTTATAGTTTTGTAATATATAGTATATAGTCTGTTTGTAGGGTAGCTTAATTAAACACTACATGTCGTCAAACAGACAGAATGCTAAACAGTTGTGGGTTGATTAGAGTCAAATTTATATTGACTATTGAAATGAGTATCATAAAGAATAGTGTGAAAATTCTTAAATTTAAGAAATTGTTTTTAAAGCTGTGCCCTTTGTACATTTATAAAACTGTAATCACTTTTTATATTTTTTTACATTTGTATATATATATATTACAAATGTAAAACAATTATATAAAGTATACTCTTCTTTCCAAGTGACACAAGATTTTGAGGGTTGTAAGTATGGCCATATTCATTTTTATTTTCTGAAGATATCACAAGTATATAAAGTGCATAATGCAGTAATAATGACAATGGTAAAAACAAATATGTAGAATAAATATGTAAGGGGTACTAGGAGGTACACAAATATGTATGGGAAGAGAACACTTAAATATATGGTACCAGATATTATAAATGAAATACCATTATTACTCAGAGATTCTTTTACAAATGAGAATAATAAAAATAAATTACAATGTTATTATTTACAAAATTATAACACAGCCAATAAATGTTAAGCAACCTGTATATAAGTAATTCGTAAGACATTGCATAGCAATGTCGTATGGCATACTCGCTTACTATGGCAAGGTAGTGGGTAGTAGTAGTATTGTATACTTTTTTATTAACATGCACCCACTTAGGTAAGGGTTAATATTGTTAGGTATAAGTAAAAATTGTATTTTTTAGTATTATTGTATAAAAATATATATTTGTGATGTATGTATTACCGAGATTGATGCACGGTAAAACTTTAATGAGTTTATGTTTGCATCATTGTTATGTAATGCATGTTGATCCTTACTGTAATAAATATAAATATTGAAAAAAAAATTTGCTGCTACATTTTTTCAAATTTTTAATTTGTTTAGGTTCAGTAGATATCTTGTCTTGATATATTGCACTATGTGAAAATAAGTTTGAAGATCAGTCCAGTCCGAGACTACCAGGACTTTAATTGGTCGTGCTAATTAGTGTCTAGCATATAAGACCTTTTAACCTTTTAGTTACCACCTCACTAAAAAGGCAACGGGTTCAAAATTTCTTTCAAATTTAACATCTAAAATAGTAACATTTTACTAAATTTATTCGGCCCCTTAGACCCACTCCAGTTCCGTGCTTCGGAAGGCACGTTAAGCTGTTGGTCCCGGTTACCAATAAAATGGCAGTTGTTAATCCAAGTTGAAGGCCATATGGGCGGCTTAAAAATTTCAACAGCAGGTAGCAACAACCTGCGTCTGTCTATTACAACACAGCCATGGGCTCACCACCTATTACGTGGGACAGGAATACACATGGTGAAAAGTGGGCAAATATAATATATATGCCTCTGCCACCCCTTCGGGAATAAGGCGTGATAGATAAATAGGTTTGAAGATGGCCGGCTAAAAATGCAGTGTGACAGATGACTATAGACTGTTCTTCAATAGATTAAAAAAAAAAAATATTTGACTCAAATTTACATTCGGCTTAAAGTTTTAACGCTAAGCCGATGGTGCACAAGACATGTTGAAACTGAATTTCATACTAGGCTAAAGCCTGTATTATGGAAGACAGTATTCAGTCATGGAAACAATAATATCCTAGATATGGACATAGATGTCGTGAAGCCGCATTTACACCGGAGCGTGGCGGATCGAGGAATGCACTACTGTGTTGTGTGTGTGTGTGTGTGTGGTGTGACTGTGGTGTGGGCGTGTGTGTGTGTGTGTGTGTGTGTGTGGTGTGTGTGTGTGTGGTGTGTGTGTGTGTGTGTGTGTGTGTGTCAGTGTGTGTCAGTGTGTGTGTTTCATATTTAAAAGAATTTGAGGATCTATTCTACGTACTCGAGCAATTTGTCAGTCATGTCATAATCTAATTGTTGTATCCAATTCCTAACTTTGTTTATTAATTCGAAATGTTTTAGACTTGAAATATTTAGAATTTTGTTAATTGTATTGTAAATTTTGCAGCTCAAACTATAGAATTGTCATCTCCCGAAGGAAGTCTTACAATGAGCGCTTGGGACGATTTTCTTATTAGTCCGTCTGTTTGGGTCGAGAGTTGGAAGAGTGCGGTGCTTTCTTGAAACGAGTCGGAGTATAAACAGTTTACGAACTGACAGTACTTTAATGTCTGAATACAGTCTAGAAGTGGGATACCTGTATGGTTTTTTAGTACGGCTCTCTGAGCACGTTCGAGGTCTATTAAATGCGTCTTTGCAACCCCTACCCACACCGCAATACAGTACTGGATGATGGATTGCCCAAGTGCCGATTATACCAATTTAAGTTTTCCTGGACTGGTAATGGCTCGCAGCGATTTTAATAAGTGGATCATACGTCTCACCCGACTTGTCATCAATTCTATATGTTTGTCCCTGTCCCTGTCCCTGGTAATTTCAGTACAGGTGCATTCGTTCGGTGTTATGCAGGTGTGTGCCTTTATTGAGAAGCTTTGAAGGGGACTTCCGACTTTTGTTATTGAAAAGGGAATAAAATTTGTTTTTGTCAAGTTCAGTGTTAGTAGATTTTCGTTAAGCCATTGCTTTATTTTAGACGAGGAGTATTCCGCTTTCTCTTTTACAATTGCCAATTAGGTCCGGTAACTAAAATAGCTGTGTCATCTGCGTAAGCAAAGATTTTGGTATTTGGTAGAGAGAGAGTACAGAGATCGTTTATGTACATCTGAAAAAGTGTTGGGCCTAAAATGCTTCCTTGTGGAACCCCGTAATTAACTGTAGTCTCCTCACTTATGTAACAGTCTATCTTTACAGAATGTTTGCGATTGGTCAGGTAGTCTTCAAAAAGCTGAAGTGGTATGCCTCGGATACCCATCTTTTCTAACTTTTCTAAGAGGATAGGCGCAGCGACCGTATCGAAAGCTTTAGTGAGGTCTAAAAATATACACAAGGACTTGGTTCCGTTATCAAGACTTTTGCTTATACTTGTTGTTAGATCGAGTACAGCATCTTCAGTTGAGACATTCGAACGAAAACCGTATTGATTCTGTGCTAACAAGCTGAATTTATTGAGGAACCGTTTTAGTGCATTATTTATTATTTTCTCAAGAATCTTAGATAATGAGGTCAGCACTGCAATAGGTCTGTAATTGCTAACGCTGTCTCTGTCCCCACCCTTACAGATCGGGTGAATAAGTGACCTTTTAAAGACCGCCGGGAAAACTCCTGTTGTAATGGCAAGGTTACATATGTGAGTTATTGGAGCAACCAAACTATCTCTAGCTAGCCGCAAAATTTGAGAGGGAATGACATCACACCCTACGGCACAGTGAATGCGAAGTTGAAGGATGATAGCTTCTACTTCTTGTTCAGTTACTTCTGTGATGGCTATCGAGTTGGGTGGGCTGTGTCTATTGCGTGATAGGTCTTTTTTATAATGTGGTTGTTGTCGGTTGGAGGAAAGTATCTTGTCGGCTAAGTGCTGTCCCAGTTCACTGAAAATTTTGACACGAGGTTTAACGAGGTTTTCTGGTTTGGGTGAGTTTGCAGTAATTCTAAGGGTGTGGTATTCACTTTTTTAGTGTTTGACACTATTTTGATGGCTTTCCATAGTGCTTTAGTATTATTGCCGGCTTTTTCAATTCAAAGATTAAAATAATAAATAAATAAATATCCATCACGCCTTATCCCCGAAGGGGTGGCAGAGGCATATTATATGCCCACTTTTCACCGTGTGGATTTACCTATCCCACGTAATAGGTGGTGAGCCCATTGCTGTGTTGAAATAGACAGACGCAGGTTGTGGCTACCTGCTGTTGAAATTTTTCATGCCGCCCATAAGGCATTCAACCAGGCTTAATGACTGCCATTTTACTGGCAACCGGGACCAACGGCTTAACGTGCCTTCCGAAGCACGGAAACGCTCGCAAATGTAAATGCCACAAAGTGGTCACCCATCCGAGGACCAGCCATAGTGATAGTTGCGTAACTCAGTGATCGTTTACAGAGCACTGGGACCGCGGGGCCACGAGCGCTTTAAAACATTAGATAAAAAACCCTCGATACTGAGTTAAAATTAGACCAACCCAAATGCATTTCTGACCAAGATGTAAAATGTACAGATATTTAAATTCAGTATATATTATGGGTAAATGTAATTGCTGTTTAGATGAACTTCCAACTTAATCAATGCCAAACTTAGTCAACTCTCAAGTAAAAGCAAATTAGCAAACACAAACGAACACACACAATTATTTATTTAAGATACAAACCATATAACAAATATTACAATACTGAAGATAAATTACGTACATAGACCAGCCTCAGTCTTCCAGACCATGTAAGATGAGAAGAATAATATAAGTACACGCTGTACGAGATTTATATGGATAAACGCATCTTGCTTATTACTTAACTAAACGACAAACAAAAAAGGGTTTCGTGATATTTTATCTTTATACACTCACGCAAGCAAACAGTATTTAGTCACTACCACAGAGTACATTTTTATATATGAGAGTCACTACATTACACACAACGATGAAATAATTACATACATATTAAAAACAAATTAATTATTGAAAATGATATGCAGATTGTGCAGGCGTGCAGCAGATCCAATACCAAATTTTTTTTGTTCTCTTCGCCAATCTTGGGCAGGCAAAGGAAACTTAGTCCATACAGCCTAGTCTTCAGTATTTATTATTTTCTTATAATTTTGTTTTAGTCCTGTATAGTCGTTTGTCGATGTCAAGTCCTCAGTCCTAGGTCCTAGTCCGTGCCCCAATAAGGCAGTGGATCCCTTATTGCTGCTATCTATGGAAATTTGGCAGTAACACAAACAACACCGCTATCCTTTGCAATATATCACTTTCGTTCACTAATGCACTTTTTCGAACTCTTTATGTATAATATTTCACCATTATTAAACACAAAAACACGAATTATACACTGGTTATTGAAAATAATATACAACAAACGTGCACCGCTCGCGTTGGCGCCAAACTTTTCCCAATACAATAAGTAGGTATGAGGGTTTTTTGAAATGTTCTCCGTGAGATGGCAGCGCTGTAACGTCAGGTCCAACTACCTGTCAAAACACATACACGATTTATATTTTTCGATCATTTTTTTGGTTTATTTATTCTTAAAAACGTTACAAACGGAATATTGTTTTCCAAAATGCCACAGTGTTGTGCAGTGCCTATGTGTGCAAATAAAAAGGAGGCCTCTCTTTTTGAGCTCAATCTTCAGTTCGGCAACCTTTCTTTGGCCGTAATCCATAATATAATCAATAACACTTCCAAATACATAAAATTTTACTAAAATAATAATACGTTCGGTAAGATTCTGTGCTATCTGACAGCCGTTTGGACCTGACGCATACGAAGCGCCGCCTGGCGGCAGGAAAAGTATCGAAAACCCTCGAGTTTGACAACTTATTTTTTTTTTAGTTATATACGCCCTCGCCCCGTACTTTTGGCGCGAACTTTAGTTATGACGCCCGTTTGTCGTATATTATTTTTCAAAACTAGTGTAAAATTCGTGTTTTTGTGTTTCATAATGGTGGAATATTATATATAAAGAGTTCGGAAAAGTGAATGAACGAAGGAAAGTGATATATTGGAATTAATGGCGGTGATGTTTGTGTTAGTGCTACATTTCCATAGAGAGCTGCAATAAGGGATCTACTGCCTTATTGTGACACGGATCGGGACCTGAGACTGAGGACTTGACATCGACAAACGAATAGACATGACTTAAATCAAATAAAAAGAAAATAATAAATACTGAAAACTAAGCTGTATGGACTAAGTTTCCTTTGCCTACCCAAAATGGGCGAATTTTTTTTTTAATTATTTTATAGCCTGGTTGCTAAGACTTTTTAGCTAAATCTTAATTTAGATTTCTTCAATCTTCTTTCTATTTATCTATATAATGTCCCCGTCCTCTACTTCTTAGTCAAGTCTAGTCTTCAGGTCAGTTTAACCCAGTATAATGGTAGTTGTTATACTGAGGTTTTTTAGTTTATTTTATGTTATTGTGTTATTATCTTTCACTATATAACACGTTAACACAACTTTTATGTGCAAGAAACCACCACTCCCACACAGAAAACAAGATAATTGCACTAGTTTTAGAAAATAATAAACAGGAAGCGTCCACACTTGTCAATGATCCCGCGCAAAATCGTTTTAGCTGTCTACGCCTTCGTCTTTTATCTTTTTACCTTGGACAGGCAAAGAAGCTCAGTCCATACTGCCTTATCATTACAATTTTTATATTTTCGTTATGTCAGTAGTTTGCGCATGTCCCAAAGATCTTACACTTATAAATAGACTGATTACCAAAAAAATTCGTGAACCAAAATTACATCTATTTCCTTAGACGTGTAGGGTAGATAGTTCCTTATAAGCGGTAGCTAGCTAAAAACGGTCCTGGCGAGAGAGCTCCGAAAGGTGCTATGTCCTTGTCTAACGCGCTGCCAGCTCAAATAACCATTGGATTTGGTAGAAATGGTAAAAAAATTATACATTTCTTTTTTTAAGATTTAGTAAAATTAATTAAATTTTGGAACTTATCTAAATATTTCTACAGTTCCTATTAATCTATGTAAATAAAAGGCAAAGTCCTGACTGACTGGTGACTATCAACGCCCAGCTCATACCCTTAGACCTAGATACCTGAAATTTTGCACAGAGATTTCTTTTACGATGTAGGCAAGGAATAAGGAAGGATTTTTAGAAATTCAACCCATAAGGTAGTAAAATAAGGGCTGAAAGTTTGTATGGAAATTCGCCATTTTAAAACATATTTGCATAAAAAGTTGTATGTGGACTTTTGTTAATAATTTAACATAGACTTGTTTCACGAATTTTTGAAATTCAACCCCTAAGGGGGTAAAATAAGGACTGAAAGTTTAAATGGAAATCAGTTATTTCTGAACTAATCAACATAGAAATTTGTCTATAGGTTTTCGGTAAGAAAATTAAAACAGACGTGTTACTCGATTTTCTGAAATTCTACCCGGCCGGGGATAAGGTCAAATGAGGGATGAACGTTTGCATGGAAATCCACCTTTTTTAAACTGATATACATAAAAAAAATGAGCTTTCTCTTAAAAATTTACATGCATACACATACATATTGTGACGCCTTTATCCCAGAAGGGGTAGGCAGAGGCATACTATACTCCCACATTTCACCGTATGCATTTATGTCCCACGCAACAGGTGGTGAGTCCATTGCCGTGTTAAAGTGGACAGGCACAGGCTATAGCGAACTGTTGTTAAAATTTTTCAAGCCGCCCATGAGGCTTTTAACCAGGTTAACGACTGCCATTTTATTGACAACTGGGACAAACGGCTTAACGTCCCTTCCGAAGCAGGGAAACGCTCGCAAATGTAATTTCCACAAAGTCAACCATCCAATGACCACCTATAGCGAACGTTGCTTAACGTAGTAATCGTTTACAGAACACAGAGTCAGGGTGCCACGAGCGCTTGAAATAATTCGAAATACAGATGGAAGTTTTTCAGGATATTCTGAAATTTTAAGGCAATCGCTCCTATCAATGCCGAAAATTAAAAGCCGAACAAAAGCTGCTCCTAGCAGACAAACAAGTGGACCCTAGGCTCAAATTACAGGGGTTGGAGGTAAATACACTAACATAAGAAGGGTAATAAAACACTAGAGGGTTGGAATACTGTACATTAGAGATATTTTGAAAAATTCTTTAGTAGCATTCTATATACGATTCTGAAGACAAAACAGTAAATTTTTTTTCTGGATGGAAGTCTGTATTATATGATAATGGGCATCACGTCGTAACTATTGAATCGATTGAAATAAAACTTGCCATGATCTGAGTTTTTACTCAGAGAAATGCTTTAGTGTAGTTACTATTGATCTAGATATTCTTGGTGACTCCTTTGAGAGAGGGGATGAGAGACAAAACTGTTTATTCAATTTCAACTCATCAACGCAGTAATTATTATTATTATTTAGTTGAGACGGGGTACTTTAGGATTTTTTTAATATATATTTAAATACCACCTAATGCCCCGCATCTCAGACTGCTAGATAAATTTTACCTTTACCCGTTTCCACAGAGAATAGTAAGCTATCTATAAAAAATAGACACTTTTTTTTTTGTTCTTTTGGCGATACTGTTGCTCCGCCAATAACTCAGTGTGGATTAGGTAGGAGTTTAGCAAGGCGGTCCACACTTATGTAGGATCCAAGTTTTGTGAGTGTACAGGTAAAAAGGGAGAAAATTAGACGATAAAGGCCGAAGTATCCAATAGGCAAATTATGTGTTGAAGTACATGGAACAAAAAAATAAGACAACATTAAAGCACACGAGTTATGTTAGTGATTTATTGCAAACACACAAAGTTCTAGAGTTTTATGTTGTTGGAGTCAATGTAGTCACATATAAATGAGAGGAATCAACATAGGTCAGGAGAGAGTTAAAATTAAAAGGACGGGGGAAATGTTCTGTAGGAAGAGAGTCATATAAGGATCCATTCCTTCTCAGGCATTCGAAAAAGAAATGATTTGTAGTATCATCGTCCAAACCACATTCACACAGAGAATTATCCCTAATCCTTATCTTAGTTAAGAATACATTAGTGCAGACATGACCTAACCGCAAACGACAAATAATCGATGTTGCTCTCTTGCTAGCTTCTCGAAATTTAAAAAACCAAGGCTTAGCTGGGATATCACCCTGAAGGGAAGCATAATGTAAGCCCTTAACTTTACTGGATATAGTCCAGAGGTCCATCCATTTTGAAAATAGACTGGATTTAGAGAGAGAGGTAAGATCTTGAGGATAGGCTCTGTATTGGTCAAGAGAGCCATTAGTAATAGCATCTTTGGCCAAAGAGTCAACCATTGTATTGCAAACAATTCCACTATGCCCAGGAATCCAGACCAGACAGACTAATAGTCCCTTAGATTGGCATCTAAAAAGGGAGTTCTTTATTTGGAGGATTAAAGGAGATCTAACTTTACTGGCGAAACGATTAGCCAGAATAGCCATTAAACAGCTCTTAGAGTCAGTAAAAATTACTGACTTGCTTATGTTATGTGACTCTATATATATAATGGCTTCAAGTATGGCAATCGCTTCACCTGTGAAGATAGAGTTCACAGAAGGAGACTTAAAGGGGAGGATAATTTTGTATCGGGGTATCCAAACTGCAGACCCAACACATGAGGAGCCTGTCAATTTAGAGGCATCTGTAAAAAAGACCAATCGATCTCGCCACTTTTGATGAATTAAGGCAAGTAGATGTTTATTAGCCTCTATAGAACCTTCACTGATACCAGAATTTAGAATTATGTCTGGAGAATGTATAATGGCTTCGAATGGGGATTCAAATAGGGGGTTGATTTTGGACTGTGAGCAAGGGAACGGGAAGCGTAGAAATTTAAGAAAGCTATTAAATAAGCAGGGATGAACTTTATTTAACCAGTAACCACCAGAAAAAATATTGGAAATGAAATTGACTATCTTCTCTGGAACACTCAGCTTAAGCAGTTTTTGCCTGAGCACAGGAAGAAGAACATTATCATATGCGGATGCTATATCCAGAAATACGCCCACACAATACTGATTTTTAGACATTGCTATACGAATATCACTAGTGAAAATGCCTAGACTATCCATAGTTCCGAGGCCCTTACGGAAGCCAAACTGGGTCTTCGAGAGTAACTCTTGGCTTTCCATGAACCATTCCAAGCGACTTTTAATGAGGTGTTCCATTATTTTGGCCATAGTACAGGAAAGGGCAATAGGGCGATAGCTTGAACAGTCGTTACTCGGTTATCCTGTCAATATCGAAAGAATGATTTGGGACTTCCACTCATCAGGGGGTATGCCAGAATAGAAAACCAGATTTAAGATTTTAAGGAAATAGTTTTTAGTATCCAAGCTGCTATTAACTATAAAAGAATAGGGGATTCCGTCAACCCCAGGTGAGGAATCTTTCAGGGACCCTAAAACAGTCAGAAGCTCATCTTGAGTGAAAGGGGAGTCATAGGTATGTCTGGTAGGAGTAGACAAGGAAGAGAGAGTTAAGCACTCAGAAGCAGAAGGGACGGTGGGAGGGGCGAGTTTCTGCTCAAAGCCTTGAATCCATGGTGATGTATCGTTAGAAATCATGGGGATGTCAGACATTGAGTTCTTGAATCTTCGGATAAAAATAGACACTTTGTACAAAATTATGACCATTGTGTAGACCTATAAATGACATAGACATATTGTCACGCCCTTATCCCCAAAGGGGTAGGCAGAGGCATACTATACGCCCACATTTCACCCTATGTATTTTTGTCCCACGTAACAGGTAATCTAAGGATTTACTGAACTGATTTTAAATATTCTTTCACCAACAGAAAGCTAAATTATCTGCAACCTGCCGATTCATTTTTCGGTTGTGACGCTTCAGGCTTCCCTTTCTGCCTCTGCTGGATCCCGCTGGACGTCCCTCCCCCGCCTCAGCCCCGTCAGCCCCGCTGGCAGTTCCCCTTGTGGAACCCGTACCTGGCGGTGCTGCCGGCGTCCTGGGGCAGATTCCGTGCGCCCCAGCATCCTCCAGCCTGCCAGACTCCGCTTTCCGACCCGCACCGTCACCGGACCCCATGATGACACTCGCAGTTTCCCTTACGGAGCCCGTGCTTGGTGTCACTTCTGGAGCCCTGGAGACGGCACCAGGCGATGCTGAGCCTGGCCTAACTACCGGCTTTGTAGGCCGGCCTTTCACTCCCCCTACACTCCCTGTGCCGTTTCCCTCCAGACCTTTGCCGACCTTGCGGAATGCATCAGCCAGGGAGGTTCCCGACACAGAGGAGCTAGGCTTGGAGCCTCTCCTAACCTTGGACACGCCGTCAGCAGTATCTACCGGACCCTTGCCCCCCTTGCGGGAGACAGAGCACCAGGGAGATTCCGGCGTCGACGTGGACGGAATTTGCGCGCCATGCGCCTTTGTCGCAGCCCCCGTAGAGACCTTGACCCTAGAAGTCCCCTCGTGAGAGGGGCCAGGGTTTTCGTCGGTTTTTATATTATATCCATCCATAAAGGGGGGAAAAATGTTTCGCCAACTCGACTCCTCACCCTCCACGGAGCCCTCAAATGGGGATGCTCTCAAGCACCAAGGCTATCGAGTTGGTATAGTGCCCTTGAGTGAAGAGCCTACTAGCTTTCAGAGCCTTAACGTTCCCCTTCCACTGCAGACCCTCACAGCTCCGGACGCTCGCCTGATGTCCGTCTGACCGGACATCGCAGCCGATTGACCTTGATTGGCTAGATCAAGGTCTCCCGTGTAAGGTGAAATCCGGACCAAAGAGGTGTGTTGCCGTCAAGAGATATCGACCCGATCCCTTGCAGACTCAACCTCCAGGATTCCTTCATCCCCCCGTACGGGTCCCTGCGCATGGCACAAACACGCAGGAGGTCATTACTGTCCACCATCTTATTATTTTGATGATGGACACCCGGGGACATGACCTCTCCATCACCCCAGATACGCGCCTGATGTTTTAGTTGCGTCTATTTCTTAAGAAATTAGACCAATAACGGAGCGGCAACCACGAGAAGGATAACCATCAGACTTGCGTTGGGGATCTACACGACTGTTGCGCTCTCCCCCAAGACCAACGCCCCCTCATCCCCTCTGAAGGAGGTGGATGAGGTAGCCAGGACCCTCTTTATCCCAGAAGCCTACCATGGGCGAGGATAAAGAAGTCCCTGACCGCCCTATCGTTTTAGCTGAATTCAACTCCTAACCTACCATTTTGCTTTCTTTGGATAGTTCTCTAATCATTATTTCCAGGTCGCGCGCTGTTTCAGCGAACACCACAATGTCGTCAGCGAAACTCTCCATCTATTTTTAGGCCTTTCTCCTCCCAATTTAGTTTCCTGAAAACAAACTCCAAAACAGCTGAGAACATTTTTGGGGATAAAGGATAACCCTGCCTCACACCTTTCTGAATATCAAACTCTTCTCCTTTTTTTTTCAATTTTATACTAGCTCTATACTGTAGACTGTAGATATAAGCCACGGATAACATTTATGTAAGTTTGGTGCACTCCTTGTTGTTCTAGAGCTTGCCAAATGCTTTCGAAGTGTAGGTTGTCAAACGCCTTCATATAATCAATGAAACACATGTACAATGGCTTACCGTACTCGTTACATTTCTCGATAAGTTGAGTGATTACCAGAATATGGTCCATAGTTGAATATGTTTTACGAAAACCTGCTTCCTCTCTTGATTGATTCTCATCTAATGTCCTAGTAATTCAATGAAGTAAAACTTTTGAAAATGTCTTGTTCATGTTGCTCATAGGCTAATAGGTCTATAGTTTGAAAGGTCACATTTGTCTCCTTTCTTATGTATTAAGGTTATAGTAGAGTGTCATACTCTACTATAACCTTAATACATATTGTGTGGGAATGTTCTCTGATGTGATAATACAACATTGGTGGTTTTAATAGAAGCAAACCTAGTGATTTGAGAACCTCATTAGTAATATTGTCGCTTCCAGTGGTTTTGCCATTTTTTAGGCTCATAATTTGTTCTGAGGCTTCTTTCTCTATACGAGTATCTTCCAAATATCAATTCTTTACCTCTTTGCATTTCTCCGACTCTAGCATTAAAATAGCCTAACAAGATAATGTTCTTTGCACTTACAAAATCTAGAGCGGTCTGTATGTCTGTGCATTTAGTATTACCAAACCCAAACATTTAAATACTACTCTTACTAAGTAATAATAGATGTCATTTTAGCTCAATGATTTTTTTTTATTATCAGTCTGGTTATAAGTATAAGGTCTTTGATGTGGCCATGGAGACGCTAGACCACTTAGTAAGCAGGCCATAAAAGTTTAAAAACTAATGGAATTAAATGTCAATTTTTGTTTATACCGCACGATACCGCGACTGCGCTTGGCGGTAATTTTTGTCCATGGATTGTTTCTCTCTCGCACGCCATTGTCGCGTCTCGGCACCGCGTCTGTTTGGTTTCAATCATTTTTTTTGAAATTAATGCTTACTTACAGTTTATTATATTATTTTTAAGTGTGACCTACGATGGCAGTTGTTAAGTCTATGGTGATTCGAGGTATTCGAAGTTTTGGTCCTGAAGATTCAGACGAACAAGCCATAGCGTTTGAAAGTCCTCTAACCTTAATTTTGGGTCAAAATGGATGTGGAAAAACAACTATTATTGAGGCCCTCCGTTACGCCATCACGTCACAGATGCCTCCTGGAATTGGACACAATGATTGTTTTGTGCATGACCCTAAAGTAAATAGATCTACGGAAGTTCTTGCACAAATAAAACTCAAGGTACGTTTTTACGCCGGTTGTCGGTTGTTTTGAAAATTTTGTGACGAAAAGCTACTCTCTTCTGCTTTTCATTCAATTTATTTATATAAACCTAAACAAATGATTATTTCAAAATTAAAATAAATCTGTTTCAGCTTCTGAATGCTAAAAATCAAAACATGGAAGTTGCAAGATCCATGAAAGTGACTGTACAAAAAAAGAAATCAACTTTTCGAACCTTAGATTCCCTATTATCAATAACAAATGACCTAGGAGAGACAAAGGACATATCTAAGAGATGTGCAGACTTGGACGCTGTTCTCCATGATGAACTTGGTAGGTTTAATAATATATATATTTATAGTGTAGAGGGTAGAAAGAATAAGGGTAGGTTGAGACTTACATACAAAGACCACAGGAGTAGAAGACTCAATAATGGAAAAGCCAAAAGTATTTGGACACTGAGACGTGTATGTATGAAACAATTATTGAATCTGCAGGAAGTATGCAGCCTATTGCCCCATTACATGAAAATTATTCCAAATCATTTTTATTATCTACTGTTCATACAAATCCTACCTGATAGTCTGTGGCAAGGCTTCAAATAACAGTAAAAAAAGTAACCTTACCATCTCTACACTGTTGATAACGTTAGTATAAAAGTATTGTTATTAAATTTAATGTTATTTAATTAGGTCATACCGGTAGTCTTTACTAACATTCATGGTAAACTAACGTTAGTTCAGTGTCAATTTGGTATCATTAACTTTGTAAATGTATGAAGTGGGGATACAGTCATTGCGTTGGATAATCAATCATTGCTTTGGTTCGCTGCCGCTAATAATAACAAGTTGAGCAAAATTTGTACATACATATAATATACAATATTATTTGGGATTATATACAATATGCCTCTGTTTATCCCCAGGGGATAAACAGAGGCATATTGTATTTTACCGTATGCAGTTTAGTCCCACGTATCGGGAGATGAGCCCATTGCCTTGTTGAAATAGCACAGGATACAAGCGCAGGATGTGGCGATTTGGTGTTGAAATGTTTTAAGCCGTAAATAAGGCCATCAACTTGCCTTATCAACTGCCATATTTCTGGCAACTGGAACCAATGGCCTAACGTGACTTTCGAAGCACGGGAACGCTCGCAAATGTTTATGATACAAACTGGTCACCCATCCGAGGACCAACCATAATGAAAGTTGCATAACGCAGTGATCGTTTACAGAACACTGAGTTAGCGAGGCCACAAACGCTTCTTTTAAGATAGAGAAAATTGTAAGTGGTTTTTATATAAATTTCTTATTGGAAACTAAGTATCTATAGTGATAAAATTACGGAGTGACTCGCTCATCTATCATCACCCAGCTGAAACGCTTAGGACTTACCTAGGAACTAGACATTTTTTAAGGTAAGCTATCTTTATAATGTAATATTACTAAGAAGAGATTTTTCAAAATTCCACCCCTAAGAGGATGAAATGAAAGCTATAGGTTATTTGAAAGTTCGTCATTCTCAAAGTTGAAAATGAAATTGCGTATACCTAATCCTCATTACAAATAAATGGGCATGAATATCGCGGTATTGCGAAATTTTAACTAGGTATTCAGAGTAAAATAGAGGTTGTCTTCTAGACTAAAATATTAATATTATAAAGCTGACGAATATGTATGTATTTTTGGTTGAAGGGATTAATGTTTTTGCGTTCGATAGTCCATTTATCAAAGAAAACTATATGCTATATACTATCATGCTACTACCCTGGAGAGCGGAACAGTAATCATAAAGGTTGACAAATCGGGCATATTTTTATACAATATTGTGGAATTTATAAACGACAGGATGAAATAGGTGCAACGGGAGGACAAAATATGTCACGAGCGAATTCCTGGCGGGTCACCTAAAATCAATGAGTATCTCATTCTTATAATTTAACGCTCAGCTAATGCTCTTAGTACAAACCTAATTATTTTTAAGGTGAGCTACCCTTATTACGTAGTCATCCCTTAAGAAAGGATTTTTCAAAATTTCAGCGTTGTGTATTTTAACGAAGTTTAGAAACATAAAATTAGGTACATGTATTTCTGGTTACAAGGAAATGGACGTGTTTGCAGTTTTGTATAATTTTAATTTTAAGGGTACACCTAAAGTTTATGTGGGAGATTCTTTATTTTCATAGATAGCAACTCTAAACGTCACATGATTTTTTTATTCCACCGAGGTGGTAGTACGGCCCACCTGATGGAAAGTGGTCACCGTAGCTTATGGACGTTTGCTACAACAGAGGTGCAA
Source organism: Thumatha senex (assembly GCA_948477245.1). Lineage (NCBI taxonomy): Eukaryota > Metazoa > Arthropoda > Insecta > Lepidoptera > Erebidae > Thumatha > Thumatha senex. Next base: position 17,060,677 of record OX419735.1, read on the forward strand.
CACTCGCGCTGCCGACCTTTTATAATACCTTCTTATTACCCTTTTATAAGACCCCTTTTAAAGAACCCCATATGTAGGCATTCGGCAAAAACCAGGTAGGGAGCTAATTCCCGTGAAAGTAGTATATCACGGGCAGAGCTGGGGGGGTCTATCTATATTTTATAAAATACGTGTTGTAAGTTTTTTTTTTTAAATTCTTAGAGAATTTATAATTTTATAAAGTCAATAAAAAAATCAATTTTATATAAATCTCAGTAAAAATAAGTCATATTTACCTAAATTTTAACTAAGTACGTACTCACAAACATAAACTGGGGCCCTTCGGTAGGGTACATACCCATTAAACTAATATATTAATCTAGTGTACTTATTTTATTTCGTATATCTGCTTATGATTAAAATAAATAACCACGTGTTCCAGTATTCCAAATATTCTACTTTTAAGGATGTAAACTAGGGGTTCAAGTTTATATAGGCATGAGTCAAATGTGTGAGGTGCAACCAACGTATGTTCACAAGCGGAGCCGGGGTGCAAAGCTATTTTTTTTTTAATTAAAGTACATTTAAAATTGTCAGGTTCAGTCAATTCACGATTCTTGAAAAAGCATTGTTGGGCTATACAACAAAACAATAATTATTCCAGCAGTTCCTGAGATTAGCGCATTAATCTAAACAAACGATGTTACAAACTCTTCAGCTTTATAATAATAGTATAGATCAAGAATTTATCACATTAGGATGGTCCACAATCCGTCTAGTTCGTTTTTATATTATTCTTAAACTATCAGGTAAATTAACTCATACCGATGTTTCAGAATGAGTTAGTTTACGCGATAGTTCGCAGCGGCCCGCTATACCTCAATCGACTACGGCGAAACGAGTACTTGTTTGCTTGCGCATCCCGTACACGGTAACAGTCTATAGTCTGCACGTAGTGGCAACAGGTATAAAGCAAACGGCTATGCGGGCGGTACGGGTACGCGGCTATGAGCCGTGCATCATAGGACGCGGAACGGCAACATCTGCAGATATCGTTAAAATTCACTTCAAAACTAGCGGTAAATCCTAACGTTAAATACGGTAGTGTTAGCTAGTAACGGTAAACATTTTGTAACGTTAGCTATTTTTGATTTCGAAGCTAAAAAAAAAGTTAGCATTTTAAAATTAATGTTAGGTAACGTTAAGTTTTATGTTAATTGGTAACGTTAAGTTTTATGTTAATTGGTAACGTTATCGAGCCCTGGTCTGTGGGCTGCTCTTAGCCATTATGTGGCTATTAAATGTTTAGTTAATGGGAGCACCTGGCGTCTGAACTTCCAAACCTGCATCATTGCCAAATCTATCTATCAGCAGGTGAGGTTGCTTAGGCTGTAGATCTTGGTGGAGCCCCTTAACCCCAGTCTGTCTGAATAGTATATATTACAATAAATTAATGAGGATGTCCAACAGGAAAAGGGTAGGAAATTAAATATAAAAAAAATCCTTTTATCCAGACACATAGTAAAATATAATATATATTAAAATAAAATTAATGTGGATGTCGAACAGGGAAAAGGGGCGGAAATACACAAATTAATCTTTTAGATAGAGACATGGCCTACAGGGGCTATGGCATACATTGATGAGAATATGAACCTTTATTTTATCATTCCTTTTTTAGGAGTCTCTCGGGCTATCTTGAACACAGTCATATTTTGTCATCAAGAAGAATCCAGCTGGCCTTTGGATGAGGGCAAGAAGGTTAAAGAGCGTTTCGATGAAATATTTGACTCTGACAAATATAGTAACTGTTTTGATAAACTAAAAAAGATAAGGAAGAACTATGTAACAGATATCAAAATACTTAGTAAGTATATTAGGCCACAATATTCACAATTATAAACATGGAAGAGGACCTTATGTCAACAACTTTTTATTTTTCTACACAATATAAATTTCGTTATGAATGGTTTTGTAAAAATATATATTTGGGAGTTCTCTAAAGTTTATACATATTTTTTAGACAATCCGTCTACTAGAGTCAATAGATTGAGGGTAAATTCCAACATAAACTCCAAGATTAATATTCAAATGTCATTAGTTTATAAATTAACTAGTTGACACCTGTGGCTCCACACATGTAGTGAAGTTTTCCTGTTTACCACAGGAACTTGTTCCTGGGATAAAAAGTAGCCTATGTGTTATTCTGATGTGTATCTATATCCTATGTGATATTGTTAGATTTTGGGTAAAAGAGTAACAAACATCCATTCTTACAAACTTTCGGGTTTTTAATATTAGTAGGATTTATAGGCTATGGCTTAACATCAATTTTAATCAGTTCTTAAAAGTATTACAGACCTGACACTTACAACTTAGCGCCTACTTGGAGTATAGGTACTATAAACATTACTATTACCACATTAGTACCACCAACCACGTAGCTGTGCGCTGAAATAGCTGAAATACCTATTATAAAAAAAAAATAAGTATCGCCTTGCTCCTTGCTGGTTTTACTTAATTTCTCTCTTTCAGCTGAACGAGTTTCTATTTTAGAAGAACAAAAAAAAGAACTTGATAAAAAGAAAATGGATGTTCTCAATACTGAAACTACCATATCTGAAACAGAACTAAAACTAGGAGATCTTATTAAAAAATTTGAACCAGTTGAAACCAAACTAAAAGAAATCAAAACAGTTGAAACCACTTTCACTTCTTTGGATAATAAACTAGGGAAACTAAAAGTGAAGTAAGTATGCATGCAATAGCCACTCCAGCCCAAAGTGTTGAATTTGCAAAATTTTGAATTCCTAAAATGTTGAATCCCAAAATGTTGAATTGGAAAAAAGTTGGAACACACATGGAATTCTTAAATTTATTTATTTTTACTAAACAGACTACCTCAGTGGTGCTTGGATCAGTACAAATGCAAATGTTTGTTAGGTGTTTTCTACTTTACTACTACACAGGTTCTGAGAATAGTTCCTATTCAACTTTGCTAATGGCGTATCCAAAACCACCATGAACTCGCTCACACTTCTCACCAAAGTGACCGTTCAGATCATCACCCAAAACCATTTAGCGGCAAAATTACAACTCTCATTTAGATTTTCAATTTTGTCACATACCAAAGTGAGTTACAACTTTACGACCGAATGCACTACTTGTTGCTGCATAAAACAACTTACAACATGTTACAACACACACACACATTTAGAGAATTCAACATTTTGCAAATACAACTTTTTTGGAAATTCAACATTTTGATTGCTTGTAAAATCCAATTTACACAGAGAAAGCAAGTCTTATAAAAAGGCTATTGCCAGGGCTAAAAATTGATTTCATCGGCATAACTGTCTGGCGTGAAAGCGTGAAAATACGTGTTACTTACAGGACACCCTTTTTTTGCTGAATATCCATAACATATATTACATGGGTCACTCCAATAGCCCCTGGTCTGCAGATGGTCATGCATATGAATAGTGTCATGAAAAAGTTAAAAATTCTAAATTGTTGAACATAAATGTAATATAGCACTTTTTCATTTTCATAGATTGGAACAATGCCGTAAACATGAAGAGGACTTAAAAAAAGATATTAAGAATTTATTTGAAGGAACCTTGCCTGAACTCAAGGAAAAAATTGGTAAGACAACTTTAAGATAATATATTTTTAGTAGTTTGGAGGTAAAGTGGCAAAACCAAGTCACATTAAGAACAAGCAAACTCTAAAGTAGTACTACTTAGTTTATTTACTCTTTTTTGTTCTATGATTATTCATGAAGTGCTGCACCTGATGCACCTCTAATGTTGCAAACGTCCATAAATAAAATAAAAATAAATATCCATCACGCCTTATCCCCGAAGGGGTGGCAGAGGCATATAATATGCCCACTTTTCACCGTGTGGATTTACCTGTCCCACGTAATAGGTGGTGAGCCCATTGCCGTGTTGAAATAGACAGACGCAGGTTGTGGCTACCTGTGGTTGAAATTTTTCATGCCGCCCATAAGGCATTCAACCAGGCTTAACGACTGCCATTTTACTGGCAACCGGGACCAACGGCTTAACGTGCCTTCCGAAGCACGGAAACGCTCGCAAATGTAAATGCCACAAAGTGGTCACTCATCCGAGGACCAGCCATAGTGAAAGTTGCGTAACTCAGGGATCGTTTACAGAACACTGAGACCGCGGGGCCACGAGCGCTTCGTCCATAGGCTTGGTAACCACTTTTCATCAGGTCTGCCACGATTGTCTGCACCCTAGTGGTGATAGAAAAAAAAAAACAAGTATAAACAAGTGTTATGAGGGCTAGTTTAACACACCAAATATGCTCTCCATTGTGCGGTATATTTTAGTATAATATACATTATAATACAATGACGAACCATTGCTCAATAGAGAAATAAAGACGCCAGATTAAAAACTATACCTATGAAATACTAATTTACCATTTACAATTTTAGCAAATTATGACTCTACAGTAAAGGCTAAAGAGAAAGAACTTAAAGAATCTAATACAAAGGTCTTCAAGTTCAATGATGAAGAAGAAAAAGTGGCCAATGAGGTACAAGCTAATAAGTTGAAGCTTGAGAAATTCAGTGTGTTGGAGAGTCAAAATGAAAAGAAAATTGTAGAGAGAAATGAAATGATAGGATCTGTGGCTAAAATAGCAGGTGAGCAAATTTGAAGCTTCCATATTTATTTATGTCACTTTCCACAGATTATTGAAATTTAGCAAAGGATGTAATCACACAGCACTCCATTGCACAGGTCTGTTAATTTGTACACAAATTTTGGGCAACTTTATCACTTACGTCTTGGTTGTGAAAACGCGGCGCCTAGGCTAGGCAAAGTAGATCTACTCGTGATCACGGCTATTGCAATATAGCCAAAATGTAGAGAGGTGAGCAAAAGTTTAAATATAATATTATGCCAAAAAGACCTCAAAGCCTTAATCGTGAGAATTTAAAACAATTCCGTCTAGTTTAAAAAAAATTGTTAAGATCTTTGATCATAATATATGGTTCTATTTAACTAATTCCAGTCTCACATCCCATCACTGAAAAATTACTAGTAGTTTTGGTGTCTATAGAAAACAGACAAAGATACTTCAGAAATGAATACTATTTTAATATTGTGGGACACCTTTTACACAGCGCCATCTAGCCCAAGCTAAACTTTAACAATATATAATTCTACTATATGTCACTGAACTCCTCCTTAACGGCTGGAATGTATTGTTTGAATTTTTGAAGTGAAACTTCTTTACGAGGGCTGCACTAAAAGTATCGGGAATGGAACATTTCCACTGTTCCTGTCATATTAAAATATTTATAATTGAAAACTCCTTCGTTTTAAAAATCGAATACCATTTATTTATTTAAAAAAAAGATTCTCGGTCTTGTCACAAGGTTTTGTCAAACTTGTTTAGTCGTTGAGAAAATGGAATTGACTCGAGAAAATTCAAGAGCAATGATTAATTATGACTTTCGAAGTGGTTTAACACAAAAACAGTGTGTTGACCGGATGATTTCTGCATTTGGTGATGAAGCCCCATCCAAAACCACAATTTATCGCTGGTTTGCTGAATTTCAACGTGGACGTGTCAAGCTCAGTGATGATCCCCGTCAAGGTCGTCCAAAAACTGCAGTCACCCAAGAAAACGTTGATGCTGTGCGTAAGCTGATTGAGGAAGATCGACATGTGACATACCGCGAAATTCAGGCAACTTTAGACATTGGCATGAGTCAAATACAAATAATCTTGCATGAACAATTAGGTGTAAAAAAGTTGATTTCCCAATGAATACCGCATTCGCTCTGTAAAGAGCAAAAAGCTGCTCGCGTTACTTGGTGCGTCAGAACTCTCGAAAGATTCCGCGCAGGATCCTCAAATGCTGTATACAACATCGTATCAGGTGACGAATCCTGGATATACGCGTACGAACCCGAAACAAAAAACCAGTCACGAGTTTGGGTGTTCGAAAATGAGTTAAAGCCAACAAAAATTGTTCATTCACGGAGTGTTGCAAAAAAATGGTGGCCACATTTGTCTCCAAAACCGGCCATGTTGCGACTATTCCTCTTGACGTTTAATGCAGAATGGTATGCTAGCATTTGTTTGCCACAGGTCGTTTCTGAACTCCGTAAAGAGAACTGCAACCGCCGCATCATCCTCCATCACGACAATGTGAGTTCTCACACCGCGCACCGAACAAAAGAGTTTTTAGAGCAAGAAAACATAGAATTATTAGACCATCCGCCGTACTGCCCCGACCTAAGCCCTAATTTAATGATTTCTATACTTTCCCTAAAATAAAGAATAAATTGCGTGTTCAGAGATTTTAATCACCTGAAGAAGCTGTGGACGCCTACAAAACGGCCATTTTGGATACCCCAACTTCCGAATGGAATGGTTGCTTCAATGATTGGTTCTATCGTATGGAAAAATGTATCAAATTTCGCGGAGAATACTTCGAAAAGCAATAAATACATTTTTAAATAGTAATGTTGTGTCACTTCCTTGATTCCCGAAATTTTCAGTGCCGCCCTCGTATCGACGTTGAGAGAAATTTTATAGCTGTTAAAAAACAAATGGTCACGTTTTTAGGTTACGCGCCATGTAGTTTTGAAATGAAACTTCTTTATCATAAGTGAAATTTTGTTTGTCGACATATGAGAGTAATTTTATAGCTGTAAAAAAAATGTGTTAAAGAAGTTTCACTTTTTACCTGTCTCATTTTTTTTGTATGTGTTTGGGTGGCACCCTGGATGGTTTAGATTTGTTGATGGTTTTATCACAAATCAAAGAAAAAGAAAAGGCGCTGAAGTCGGTATACTGCAGGACAACGTCTGTAGGGTCCGCTAATTTTACTTTAAAAAAAAAAGATAATTCATATTACAGAACTTGAAGACATACCTACAGTCCAGTCAGACGAAGATGCAGTGAAAGGTATGAAAGCAATAACTGATAAGATAAATAGTTTAAAAAAAGAACTAGCTGAACTCAAGTCTTTGGCTGACAAGGAGGAGAAAGAGAAGCAAGTTCTTGTGGATGAGAGCCGTGAAGCCTTAGTAAGTTTACTGTCTTCATTTTCTGTTGGATTTGAGAGGAGTTTTGGTATAATACACATTATATTTGTAATATAAATAAAACTCAGCTCATGGCCCTGCGAACTCAGTGTTCTATAAACGATCACTGAGTCACAAGTAACTTTCACTATGACTGGTCCTCGGATTGGTGACCACTTTGTGGCATTTACATTTGCGATCGTTTCCGTGCTTCGGAAGACACGTTAAGACGTTGATCCCGGTTGTCAGTAACATGACAGTCGTTAATTAATGTGGGGCTCACCAGCTATTACGTATGCCTCTGCCACCCCTTCGGGGATAAGGCGTGATAGATAAACATAGATTAAATGCGTAGATCAATTCAGCTAAATTATTAAGAAAAATCATCATAATAATATATGGAAATACAACAAACGGTCATCCATCTATTGACTAACCGTAGGGAACATGCTTACCCTAGTTGTTTACAGAACACTAGAGAATGTGGCACTACGACCGCTTTACATGATAAACTATTTGTCATGCAAATGTTACTTTCTAATATGCTATTATTAAGCTGGTATGTAACAGAATCGTACGCTTTTATTACACTGGTATGTATCTATGTAACGGAATCTTTGAAGTGATTTTCACACCTTTATAAAACCTTACACACTTATCAAGGACTGATGACAATGCAATAATTTGTACAGTTTGTCCCATTATCCTTAACAGAATCTGCAGTATTAATGTATTTTTTATTGTTTTAGTCTCGTCACAAACAACAAATAAGCTCTAAGTCGTCAGATATTGCAAAGAATAAAAGAGAAACAGTGAAACTGGATAGGGAAATTAGTTCTGCAACTGAGTCTAAAGTACGTTTAGAGGCTGCAGAGAGCAAGTTTAAGGCAGCTGAAGAGTAAGTTATAATTAGTACTAGCTTAACTTAACTTTAAAATAAATCCAGCCATTTGGAAAGCCTCCTTAGGTATTTTAAGGCGTTACTATAATCATTGTCAAAGCGTTATTCCTTGGACGAAGTGGAAATGAAAACACGCAGATCGTTAGCCGCTCCGGATCCGCCGACGTCCCCAGAAGAAATTAAGAAGCCATTTTAATAAATAAGTATTATTCCTGATAGCATCCAAGATCGATTAAAAATTTATAAAAAATATAGCATAATAACTGCTTTAAAATTTATCCACCTCTATCGATTTTTTTTTCTATAGAATTCATCCTGTTACCGTTTTATTAAAAGTACAGAGATATAATTGTAACTGAACAAAATATACTAACACTTCTGTAAGTAAATGATGAACGTCTACTAGTAACATGTCCTCTTTATTATTCTTTTTTGGGACACACCCATAGGTCAAATTTACTACATAACCCGTAGCGATTCATGACGTGGCGCAGTGGTAGTATATGTGACTGCCTCTGTTTTTAATCCCGGTTGAGAACATAGAATTTGTGCGATTTGTTTGTTTTGGGGTTTTAAATGTTTCCTATTTATAATATCTATGTATTTAGAAATATATAAGTATGTTTATCAGTTACCCCATAACACATGCTAATATTAGCTTACTTTTGGCTAGAACGCGCTGTGTGAAAACGTTTATTACCCGTGGACCACCTGCGTGGTTCACCTGGGTGGACCACGGGCAACTATTTTTGCCCGTGGATCACCAGAATGTCCATATGTTGATCAGGAAGTGTCCTACAATATTTATTTATTCATAAAGTTTATATTTGCTCAATTGGGGCTACATGACGCTCTATTTTTTTTAAATGAATACTTTTACACACACAAGTTAAAAGTATTATTACCACAGATAAATAGGTTTCACAAGCTTATAATGAATGGTCGACAAATTAAAAAAAAATCATTTTACATAAAACCATAAATTGTTTCTGAGCCGACTCGCACTTGACCGACTTTTTTTATTAAATGACTCATCATCATCCGAGCGTCTGTCCCAGATGCGTCTCGCGACGCCCTGGGTCAGCTTTACTACTTTTTCTTCTCTCGGTCGTCGGAATCCCCCTGTAGTAAGACCATTATAAATATTATATTGTTGGGACAACTCACACAACGCCATCTGATTCCAAACTAAGCAGAGCTTCTATTATGGCAACCAGATGAATGAATGATAAACATACTTATATATTTCTAAATACATACATATTATAGATAAATAACACCCAGACAGAATAATCCATCGTGCTCTCTCACACAAAGTTTTATCCTGGGTGGGTATCGAACCTCTTGCGTAGCAGTCGGATACACTCCCACCGCGCCACAGAGGCAGTCAAAACCATTGGTACGCATGTCACCCCCCTACGACATCAAACCAGCCTTTCTTGAGTCTTTCCCTCTTGAATCGGCGGGGTAGACATGGTCAGACATTTGTTTCCCACTTACCAGACGTGACCATACCAGCGAAGGTGACACTCTTGTAGCTAATCTGCAATGTAACGAACGCGAAGGCTGCCGCGGATGCAAGAGTGGGGGAACTTTAAATGACTTTATTACTAATAATTTATTACAATTTCAGAGAATATGAAGAAATAGAAAAACAATTGAACACTGAGGAAACCCAACAGAGTATCAATGATGATGAAAAAGAAATGGATAAGCACGACCAGGAACTAGATGAAGTGGATAAAAAGGTTCATATTTTTATTAATAGCATGTTCAGTCTTTATTTTTACATTTAATTTTTGTGCTTATTTTAGATAAAACAAAACATGCTTAATTTCGCCGTTAAAACAGCGCTATATTTACTCGTAGAACATTTTATTATGGAATTTCAGATATCAACCTTGCAAAAGCAAAGTACCAAGCTGAAGGAACTACAAGTAAAAGAGGACTTGGTTAAACAAAAAGAGAAACAATTTTCAACATTGAAAAACAAACATAAATCTACTTTGACAGAACTCTTGGGTAGTATGCCCGAGAAAGACTATGTTGTGTCAGTTAAGACATTGGAAGTCAAATTGAACAGCGAAGTCAGCACATTAAAAAAAAGTTTAAATGAAAAGAAGACTAAGGTGAGTATTTATATTGAATTAATTCACAAAGCAAGCAATGTGCCCACTCGCGCCCAATATTGACGAAAGTAATGATAAAACCGCGTGCAAAGTTTACGTCAAACTGTATGCGAAAATCGCTTACGTGACCTGTTAGTTGTCTGCTATTCGTCTGTATTAATTAGTGAAATATAAAAAGCACAAGAAGAATTCCTTACTCTGTGACTATTTGGTAGGCAGTTGCAGCAACTGATAATAACTGTATCTTACTAGTGCTCACTAGTTGCTTCCATGCTGCATAAAACATGTCAACCCTTTACTTGAATTTCACCAGAAAACAAAACTTGAAGAGGAGAGAAAGTATGTCCGCAAGAATCTCAACGAGCGTTCAAATGAACATTCAAAAGCTGAAGAACAGTTGTACAAAGTGTGCGGTGCCCAAACTTATGAAGCTACCCTGCTAAAAGTTTGCGCAAAGTTGGAAAAACTACAGGTGAGTTGCCATTTTAAACCATTTTTTTGACAGCTTAAAGTAATAAAAATATTTTAAAGTAAATTCATCATCATTATCGAGCGTCTGTCCCAGTTGCTTCTTACGGCGCCTGAAGTCAGCTTTTCTGATTTATTCAACTCGTCTTCGCACGGTCATCAAAATCCCTATTAGTGAGACCATTGGCACACATATCATCTTTTACGACGTCGTAAAGCCAACAGTCTTAGGTCTTCCCCTTTTACCGGGACCAGACATTTGTTCGTAGGCCATGGCCGGCTGATGCCGAAAGACATGACCATACCAGCGAAAGCGACATTAGCATATTATCCATGTTTCGCTGCCATGTAAAAGGACAGGCCTAATGATGGTTTTATAAACCTGTCCTTCCAACTTGACCAGCATTTTGGGGTCACAAATGACACTAGTCGTCAACCCACGCCACTAGACTCACGCGGCAGCAATGCGTGTCATGATGTCGCAATTGATTTCATTTTTAAAGTAAAATATTACTAAAAGTTATTAAGTCGATATTTAATTACTAAAGTGTAAAACTAAGTACTCCAAGCCCAAATATTATTATTGTGTTTTTACAGGATGACCACAATGTTCTTCAATCTTCAATGTATCTTATTAAGAAGTACGAATCTCAGTTAAAGGAAAATAACTGCTGCCCTCTGTGTAATCGTGGATTTGATGCAGAATCTGAGGTAAGAATATTTAGTTTCTTGGAATTTCACAAATAAATACTTTTTAAGTTTTTGCCATGCCAATAAAATTTTTTGTACTTCCTATTTAATCTTTTATTTAAAATATTAAACGTAAAGGTATTAAACACTCTATTCTTTGATGTTTAGAAACTATATTGGTCTTCTCAATTGTGTCTTCTGCTTGGGTAGTAGTAACAATCAGTTTATAGTTCCATTTATATTCAAAGCATACACATATACACTCCTAAACTTTTTGCAATCAAATGACATAATAGTGAATGGATGGTGTTATCACCAATGGCAAGCGTCGCTATTATGCCAGCGGCAACGTCGACACTTGAGTAGTTGGAAATGTGTCCTTCGTGTGTAGAGGCCCTTACGTACACAGTATGTTTAACAAATAATCTCCTAATAATTTTTTTTGCAGGTAACAGATTTAATAACACAACTGAATACGAAAGTGATGACAGTTCCCACCCAACTTGAGCAAGTTTCCACGGATTTATCAAAGGAGTCTGCGAAGAAGGACGAACTGCTGAGCATGAAGTCATTAAACGAAAAGCTGACTTTGTTCAAGGAGAAAGAGAAACCTGCTTTGGAAAAGCAACTTGCTGCTGTTGAAACCGTAAGCATAATTTATTCGAGTAAGCTTCTGGCATACAAGAAATAATTCCATTATGAAATAATTTGTTAAAGTGTGATGCTATTTTCAACCGACTTTCAGTAAATGAGTATCATCGTTTGTTATCCACATACTCTCTTAGACCCCCATGTTTACATTTTTCTAATATCTTCGTCATCCATCAGTTATGAAGCAATTTGGAAAAATTTTTTGAGACGCAATATTATAACTTTATTTTGATTTATTTTCATTGCAGTGGAATTATTACTCATTGATAAAGCAATGAAATAATTCTACTATTCTACATATCTAATAATTCTATTGGTACCATTGTCAAACAGCTTTACTCGCGAGTAATTTTCTACATCCCATTTTAAAAAAGAGTGTTGTTTAATTTTTTATGATTATTTTATGGCCTAGTTACGAAGACCGGTTTACCCAAATCTTATTTTAAACTAGTTGACGCCCGCGGCTTCGCCCGCGTAGAGAAGTTTTCCCGTTCCCGTTTCCCATAGGAACTTGTTCCCGGGATAAAAAGTAGCCTATGTGTTATTCTGATGTATAAGCTATATTATTGTAAAGTTTCATTATAATCTATTCAGTAGTCTTTACGTGAAAGAGTAACAAACATCCATACAAACTTTCGCATTTATAATATTATTAGGATATCATATTTCTTGAATCTTATCTTCTAATTTAGTGCTGTCTAGATTATGTCGATGTCGAGTCCTCACTCTTAGGTCCTGGTCCTTGCCCTCAGTATAATGGTGGTTCTTATTCTGAGGTTTTTAGTGGACTTATCATTGTCTATCACTATAGCACGTTAACACAACTTTTATGTCTAAGAAACCCACTACTCCCGCACATAAAACAAGATAAATGCACTAGTTTTAGAAAATAATATACAGCAAGCGTCCGCACTTGTCAATGATCCCGCGAAAAGTCCTGCTGCAGTTGTCATTCTTTAGATACACCATAGTATAATTGTTTCCCAGACTCAACTGGCAGTAATGCCACAATTAGCCGAATCAGGCCGCGACCTGTCGATTTTCCATTCGAAATTGGCATTATATCATTGTTAATTTTTATTTTAGAAAATAACATCCTTGACTGAAGGCATAGATGAAATAACAACGTCTTTAGTAGAACCTGAGAAAAATCTTGCACTTCTGAAGCAAATTCAAGGAGACATGCCATTATTAGACCGTTGCAATCAAGAAATGGCAACATACATGAAAGACGTAAGTATTATAGGACAGTTTAATATCAAAATGTCTTCACGCTGCATCCCTGACGGGGTAGTCAGAGAGGACCGATCGCCAGGCTTCGCGATCCATGCATACTTCTTTCGCTTCTTCAAGATTCATCAATCGCTTTCATACACGCACGTCGGGGTATTCGAGTACTTTTGATCTTTCCGTTTTTGAGCAATCTGCTCACGTGGTCTTCATATGTAAGTCTCGGCCTACCCTGACTTCTTCTACCCTCAACTTTCGCACAATATATATTCTTCGTCAATCGTTCCTCACTCATTCGTATCAAAATGTCAATCAGTAAAAAGTTTTAAAACACGATTTTGAGGTATGCTCATAGAAGTTACCGATGTTGGATGACTCAGAATGATTAGTATTTGTAATTTTTAAGTAAATGTGAAATATAAAATTTTTAATATTATAAACTCTTACTTATATCATCCTGCACTAGGAAGGAATGACTTGGTGTAATTTTATTTAATTCTTCACATCAATGTAATCTAGTTATTATTAATATTTCTATTTTACCAGTTCGAGGCCATTAAAGCTCATTGTGCAACATTCGAATCTGACATGACATTAGAAGAGGCACGAGCGAAGCAAACGGAACTGAAACAAAAGATCAGCGCCTTGAAGGCGAAAATCAAAGAAACTCAGAAAAAACTCAATACTCATAACAAAAAACTTCAGGAACAAGCCACAAGGAAGAACAAACTAAAGGAGGAATGCCTTAATCTACAGAAAAAGGTAATTTACATATCACTTTTTTTATGTACTGCAGGAATATACATACATATTGTCACGCCTTTATCCCCGAAGGGGTAGGCAGAGGCATACTATACGCCCACATTTCACCGTATGCATTTTTGTCCCACGTAACAGCTGGTGAGCCCATTTCCGTGTTGATATGGACAGGAGCAGGCTGTGGCGACCCACTGTTAAAATTTTTCAAGCCATAGGGCTTTTAACCATGCTTAACGACTGCCATTTTACTGGCAACCGGGACCGATATCTTAACGTGCCTTCCGAAGCACGAAATCGCTCTTAAATGTAAATTCCACAAAGTGGTCACCCCTCCAAAGACCACGAATGTTGCTTAACGCAGTGATCGATTACAGAATACTGAGTTAGCGGGGCCACGAGCGCAGTCCTGTCAAAGTAGACAAATCCATCCACAATCTTTTGGACCTTAGGTCAAGGAGAATTCAATTACAAGCAATGTTTTACATGATGTTTGCCACAACAGGTACGACTGTATTGACATTGTAAATGAGATCAACTACAGAGTGCCACTCAGACTACAGACTACACACACGAAGCTGTCGTACAACCCCAACTTTCTTCACCCGAACACCGCGCACTAACGCAGGCTTGCGCGTACCCCTTCGTCGCTTACTTGATTTATATAACTTAACTTGACTATCTTCACGTTGTATCCCTGACGGGGTAGTCAGAGAGGACAGATCGCCAGGCTTCGCGATCCATGCATACTTCTTTCGCTTCTTCGAGATTCATCAATCGCTTCATACACGCACGTCTGGGTATCCGAGTACTTTAGACCTATCCGTTTTTGAGCAATCTGCTCACGTGGTCTTCATATGTAAGTCTCGGCCTACCCTGACCTCTTCTACCCTCTGCTTTCGCACAATATATATTCTTCGTCAATCGTTCCTCACTCATTCGTTGGACGTGTCCAAACCAACGGAGCACGCCCTTTTCCAGCTTAACGCTGACACTTTCATTCAAACCTGCCATATTGCGTATCACTTCGTTACGTATTCGGTCGGCCAAGGTAACGCCGCACAATTTTCGAAGTGATCACATCTCCACAGCATTCAATTTACTTTCATGCATCTGCTGACATACCCAGGTTCACTACCGTAAAGCAAAGTTGGCACTAGCACTGCGTTATGAATCGCCAGTCGTGCTTCTTTTACGATGCTTTGTCGCTTTACTAATTGGGACAAAGCACCGTTAACTCTGTTTCCGGCAGCTACTCGCCGTTCTACATCCGAATCACATCTTCCATCCGCGCTAAACATACTCCCTAAATACACAATTTCATTCACTTGCTCTAGACGTTCCTGGTTTACCCTAATCTCGCATTTAGTTCTTACGTCATCTCTTTCAAATACTAGAACCTTAGTCTTACTTGCATTCAAGCGAAGACCCTTACTTTCACACTCCTCTTTCATATTAGTGACTAATGCCTGAAGGTCGGCTTCTGATGAGGCCATGAGCACCGCATCATCAGCGTACAGCAGACAGTTTACTGAAAAGTCACCCAAATTCACACCCATATCACAATCTTTCAACTTCTGCAGGCAACTGTCCAGATACACTATGAACAGCCAGGCGGACATGACACAACCCTGTATGACGCCTGTACAGACATCAAAAAGAGGTGACATCCCCCCCTACTCGCACGCAAGCCTTACAGTCCTTATAAAGCGACTGTATTGCCCGCAGCAGCGAGCCGTCCACACCATATCCGGGCAGCAAATCCCACAGAGTTTCCCTCACAACGTTATCAAATGCTTTCTCCAGATCCACAAAAGCGCAGAAAACCCTCTGGCTAATAGCCATAAACTTCTCCGCGATCATGCGGAGAGAAAACACTTGATCCATGCAACCTCTTCCACGTCGGAATCCGCATTGAGCCTCCCATAAATACCTTTCAGACTTTTCTTGCATTCTTGCCGTTATAATCTTTGCATACACCTTACTAGCTAAGCTGACCAAGCTGATCGCCCTGTAGCTGGAGCAGTTTAGGCGCGAGCCTTTCCCTTTGTAGATAGGTACTACAACTGCTATTCGCCAGTCATCTGGGACCTAACCCGTCCGCCAGCACAAGTTGCATAACAGACATAGAGTGTCCCAGACGCGCGACCCACCGTACTTGATCATCTCAGCACTAACTCTGTCTTTTCCCTCAGCCTTACCACATTTCATACTTCTTTCGCTTGTTCAATTTATAACAGTAACTTTATTAAGTATTATATATATAGTATTATAAACATTCTTGGTCAATCGTTCCTCACTCATTCGTTGGACATGACCAATACAAGGAGCACGCCCCTTTCCAGCTTAATTCTAACATTTTTATTCCAACCTGCCATATTGCGTATCACTTCGTTATGTAGTCGATAAAACAACAAATGAGATCTCACCACAAAAAAATTGTGTTTTTAGGTCCAAGAAATATATAATCTGCAAGAAACCAAAAAACAATTGGAAACAGATAGAGAGAAATACGAATTGGAACTTGTAGAGTTGAGAGCAGGTATTGCCCCTCTGGATGAAGCTGTAAAAGAAAAGGAGGAATCTAAATCTATCACAGTCAAGAAAAACAGGTTGGTTTATTATTTATATTTAATAGCGCTTTCACATTTGGATGTTAGCAGTTGAGATGCCTTCACATTATAAGAAGAGTCGCGCGTCGTCAAAAAAATAGCCTTGCTAAGTTTCTTGCAGTTTCTTGCAGCCGCGTTCGGGACCGGTATCACTTTAAATATTTTTAATTTATCTTTAGTTTTAGTATATGACATTTGTAAGCGCCGTTAAAATGGTCTATGCAAAATAAAGACCTTTTAATTTTATTTTATTTGCCGCACCACGGTTTAGATCAGTGTCGCCACTTCATTTCAAAAATGGATTCCAACGGAGAAACGTTGCATTATTAAATTGTTCAGTATCAAGCCCGCCTTATTGTGTGGGTAGATAGATAAATCATTTGCGATAACAACACTCGCATGTGGGGTCAAAAACACAAGTATTTATTGTTGCAAACATCCATAGGCTATGGTAACTAATGTGTTGCGTCTTGTGTATGCGTCACCCTAGACTAGATATATACTTATTTTTGTAAGTAAAAATTTTTAGCCTCAAAATGAGAATTCTATCTATGTATCTTCACGCTGTATCCCTTACGGGGTAGTCAGAGAGGAAGGATCGCCAAGTATCGCGATCCATGCATACTTCTTTCGCTTCCTCCAGAAGCGTGCATGTATGAAGCGATTAATGAATCTGTAGGAAGCGAAAAAAAAACGGAATTAGTATACGAATTATGTAAAGTGTTTGATCGGGAATCTGAACTTTAAATTGAACCTTAATTTATTTATCAATAGGGGCATGATTGAGCTTAAAGATGCGGAAATCTCGAAAGTATCGCTTGCCTTTGAAAAAGTGAAGTCTATAGACACAGAGATCAAACATCACTTGGAACGAAACATTCCACTAGAGAAAACCAAGAAAGAGGATGCGATAAAGAAACTGGAGGAGAAGTTAAAACAAATACAGATTGACAGACAGACTCTCACGAAGAGGATCGAATGCTTAAAAGACGAAATCGCTAAAGAGCAGGTAAGTACATTACTTTGTTATGACCTATATATTGATTGAGACATCAACCAATATATAGGCTGTCGTGCTTCAACATCACACAAAATGGTCTTTAAATGGCGTTTAATCACTTAAATCAATGCCAAATTGCTATCAAATTTCATTTAATTTTGCATACTTTGCTTTACCGGTAAGTAATCTATGCTAGTCGCGGTGGCTAAGAATTAACGAAACAAGAAATGCTATGATCTCTTTGAATTGAATTGATATAATTATTTTCTTAAAAATTAGGTAAAAATTACTTGATTAGAAATGAATTCCTTTACCGTACCGCATCATTACACAATTTATATTAAATACTAGGTGATACTCGCGGCCCCGCCCGTATGGTGATATTTTACCTGTTCCCGTTGCCCACAGGAATTTGTTCCTGAAATAAAAAGTAGCCTATGTGTAAGCTTATAATATTGTAAAGTTTTATCAAAATCCATTTAGTAATGTTATTTTTAAACTTTCGCGGTTTATACTCATCCGCCGCGACCACGGGCGCTGCAACGCGCTCGAAACGTCGGTGAATGTAAGTACAAAATTGTTTCGCGCGAAGTCCCGAGTAGTATATAAAATTTCCATTCAGTAGTTTTTGCGTAAAAGAGTAACAAACCTACATCCATACATTCTTACAAACTTTCGCGTGTAAAATATTAGTGCAAGTTTGGACATTGTCGCACAACGCAATCCAGCTCAAATTAAGCTATTAAACTTGTACTATGCTATCTAGTCGACTGATAAACATACAGTTATATATTTATTTGATGTATATGTTTTTAAATACGTACAGGTTGTACGTAGGAAACACCCAAACTCTGAAACAAACATTTGCAGATCACGCAAATATTTGTACTGACCCGTAATTCCAATTCGAGACCATAGCATCAGCAAAGTAGTCTAATGGCACTCCATGTTTTTCTAGATCAACAAAAGGGAACTCAACGACAACTTAAAGTTAAGAGGATTACAAACAGATATTGCTAATTGCGAGAAAGACGAGCAAGAAATAAACGAGAAATTGAGTGCAATCGATAGGAATGTGTTGAACGAAAAGGATTCGTTGCTCGCCAGCCATAGAAGTCTGACCAAAGAGAAGTCGGAAACCGACGGCGCATTGCGGACACTACTGGTATGTAAGTTACGATAACTATAAATAAATTAATATCATTGGGGCAACGCACACAACGCCATTAGATTCCAAACTAAGCAGAGCTTGTACTATGGTAACCAGATAACTGATAAACATACTCATATATTTCTAAATACATACATATTGTAGATAAATAAAACCCTGACACAGAATAAACCATCCTGCTCATCACACAAGTTTTATCCTGGGTGGCAATCGAACCCACGACCTCTTGCGTAGCAGTCGGATACACTCCCACTGCGCCACAGAGGCAGTCATTCAGACTTTTCACAACTTTTCCATAACTGATCCTGTTATTTCTTGTTTGACACAGTTCAGTAAACCTATATATAAATATCTATGTTAATTAATATAGATACATATAAGACTTTCCAGCACGCCAGCAGTCTCATATCGTGAAGATAAACCTCTATTTCTATAGTCTGATATGTTTGTTTGTTTATCAATCACACCTTAATCCCCGAAGGGGTGGCAGAGGCATATTATACGCCCACTTTTCACCGTGTGTATTCTTGTCCCACGTAATAGGCGGTGAGCCCATTGCCGTGCTGAAATAGACAGACGCAGGTTGTGGCTACCTGCTGTTGAAATTTTTTAGCCGCCCATAATGCCTTAACGACTGCCATGTTACTGGCAAACGGTACCAACGGCTTAAAGTGCATTCCGAATCACGGAAAAACTCGTAATGTCAATGTCACGAAATGGTCACTCATCCGTGACCAGCTATAGCTAAAGCTGCTTAAAGCAGTGATCGTTTACAGAACACGTGAGTTAGCGGCCCTACAAGCGCTTCATTTCGAGTCTATTATTATAATTGCTTTCTATTACAGACGACATTAAAGCGGCAGAAAGCTGATTTAAAAGTAGCTCAAGCAAAAGATATCGAAAAGAAGTACCGTGAGAAGTTCTACGAGTTACATGTTACTAAGATGTTAGACGAAGATGTGAAGAAGTATTCTGTAGTTTTGCAGAACTGCCTCATGGAATACCACAAGAAGAAAATGGAGAGCATCAATCTTATCATCAGGTTCGTAAGACCTATAATAGATTTTAAATGTCACAAATATAGAAGTTCATAAGAAGTATATTATTACTAGCTGATGCCCATGGCATATGTCGAACCCTCGTGGCCTACATTTATTCCCGTCGTTTATTAATCACTATCACTACATATTAAAAAACAAAGTCGCTTCCCGCTGTCTGTCTCTTAAATCTTATAAACTATGCAAAGAATTTCGATGCTGTTTGTTTTAATAAATAAAGATATAATAGATTTAAGAGGAAGGATTTTAGTAAATAATTTGTTAAGTTTTTGTATACATCGGCTAAAATATAACGACATTTGTTTGGGGTGTTGGAATAAAATAAGCTGTCTGGGAGCTTTCAACGAAATCGTTGCTTAAACCCTTTGAGATATAATAAAATAATGTATGGTGGAATTGTGTATCTAATATAGTCTATCTCTTAAGGATTACATACTATGTCCATTTTAATACTATAAGAAACCAGTAATTACAAAGCGGTAATTTGAAGGCTTTGTATTTACACGAATATGTTATTAATCTTTATAATTTTTAATACGTTAGTTGACTTCAGCATTTCATGAATATTATTCTGTCCCTTTAAATCTTGCAAATTAAATGAATATCTTAAGAGATATAGCAAAATCAAAATAATAAAAAATAAAGTAGGCCGTACTGGAGAGCGGAGAAGTATTCAACTAATTTAGAAAATGTTCATTCATACAGTATTGTGAAATTAAGCTGTGAGTCCTAAAAAACGCACAAAACACTACTAGACGTTTTAAAAATGCTGTGGCACTGGTGTCATTGAATTGTCAAAAATTATTATTTTCAATTTCTTTAAGAATGGATCTATAACAACACCACGCGCGATTTACCTAAAATAATGCTTTTTTTTTCGAATACTTATCGATAACATTGATAAAATCAGCAAAATCGGCCTTTCATATTTTGTCTCTGTCAGCTAAATCGTTGTTATAATTGAACAAATTTTTGTTTAAAATTGGAGACAAAAGAATAGATAATTCATTTTTTTTTAAATAAATATTATGGGACGCTTTTCACACAGCGCCATCTAGCCCAAGGTAAGCTAATATTAGCTTGTGTTATGGGATCTAGATAACTGATAAACATACTTATATATTTCTAAATACATACATAATATAGATAAATAACACCATATTTACCACAGTAGTTTTATTATTGATTCAAATTAAAAGCAACAATCTAAGCCTATACATATCTCATTTTCTTACGGAAGTTTGTTCATACATTTTAACGGATTTATATTAGAATACGCGACCGCTAAAAATTCAGTGCCGTCCAGAAATTCAAGGTCTGAAGTTTATTTCGAGTTCTATTGTTCCGCGATGTTTTGAACTCTGAACTGAATTTGGGTGGGTTGCAAGTGTCAGAAATCTGATAGTTATAATGTTTGAACTAGTAGATAATTTACGTATATGTACCTAATGTATTATGTCATTTATCTTCATTTAAAAAAAAAATATCATTATGATCATTAGTGCCCGCGGTGCCCGTTACCCACGCCTCTTTTTGAGTATTTTTTTTATGAATTTGTAGTTGCAGTAGATGCGGGTTTGATGTTTGAATGTTTATCACTATCCGAGCGTTGGTCCCGGATGCGACTGAAAACCACGCAACTAAGTATTTGATCAATTTTTATTAGAGTAGAGGTTCGATGTTTGAAATTTCAACGTCACCTGAGCGTTAGTCCCGGTTGCAACCAAAACCTTGACGAATTTCTGAGAATTTTATGAATTTGTGATTGAAAAAGATGCTGGTTCGATGGTTGGAACGTTTAACGTCACCCGAGCGTTAGTCCCGGTGGTAACCGAAACCTTATCGAATTCCAATGAATAAAATAAGTATTTAATGAATTTGTGTTTGACATAGGTGCAGGTTCAAAGTTTGAATGTTCAACGTCATCTGAGCGTTGGTCCCGGTTGCAAGTCAAACCCTTACGTTTCTTCGGAGTATTTTATGAATTTGTGTTTGAAATAGGTGCAGGGTCAATGTTTGAATATTCAAAGTCATCCAAGCATTAGTCCCGGTTGCAACCGAAATCCTTGCACGTTTCCGGAAATTTTATGAATTTGTGATTGGAAAAGATGCTGGTAACGATGGTTGGAACGGAACGTTTAACGTCATCCGAGCGTTAGTCCCGGTGGTAACCGAAGCCGTAACAAATTCTAATGAATAAAATAAGTATTTAATGAATTAGTGTTAGACATAGGTGCGGGTTCTATGTTTGAATGTTCAACGTCATCCGAACGTTGGTCCCGGTTGCAAGTCAAACTCTTACGTTTCTTCCAAGTATTTGATGAATTTGTGATTGTAATAGCTACCATCTTTGTGATTGGAATATCTTCAAAAATTGATTCGGCATCTGATAATTCAATCTGAATGTTCAACCCATTGCAAATGAAACCATAACAACTTTTTGAGTATTTGATGATTTTCCGTTTGAAATAAGTGCGGCTTTAATGTTTGAATGTACAACGTCATCTGAGCGTTAGTTCCTGGTCAACACAAACCTTTAGAAGAAATTTCTGAGTGTTTAATGAATTTGTGATTGGAATAGAGACGGTTCAATGTTTGAATGTTCAACAAGGTCCGAGTGTTGATCCCTCATCCAAGCATCGACTAGGTAATGTTGGTGTATTACAGTATATACCGTGGGTAAACAAAATAAACGTGCGCTATGTGTTGCATCTGTATCAAATGTCAGTTAAAAATTCAGATTTAGAACCTGGAACCAACCTGGACATTCAACCAAAAAACACGCACCGCACAGTGTGTCGAGTAACCGTAGCATTTCTCGTACTTCGCATTGCCTGATCACTATTTCAGGCACCAATAGCGATGGTGGAGGGCTACAAGCTACATTCGTCGTTCAGGGAAAGAACTTTAAAAGCATGTTAGCATGTGTTTCTTGGGGGCTTGTGAGAATGTAACTTGGGCTTGTAGAAGCGCTCGTGGCCCCGCGGTCTCAGTGTTCGGTAAACGATCACTGAGGTACGCAACTTTCACTATGGCTGGTCGTCGGATGGGTGACCACTTTGTGGCATTTACATTTGCGAGCGTTTCCGTGCTTCGGAAGGCACGTTAAGCCGTTGGTCCCGGTTGCCAGTAAAATGGCAGTCGTTAAGCCTGGTTGAAAGCCTTATAGGCGGCTTAAAAAATTTCAACAGCAGGTAGCCACAACCTGCGTCTGTCTATTTCAACACGGCAATGGGCTCACCACCTATTACGTGGGACAGGAATCCACACGGTGAAAAGTGGGCATATAATATGCCTCTGCCACCCCTTCGGGGATAAGGCGTGATGGATATTTATTTTATTTATTTATTGTGAGAATGTGGTTCATCCGGGTAACGCAGCTGTTGCTGTAGCTGTGCCGGCGACAAGCATTGGTCGGATGCCAGTATCCACCACTGTGCTGCCCGTTAGATGCTGCGTCAGCAGGTAGCTAGTTTTATGGCTGTGTCTAAAAGGCCTACAGTGGCCCTATTGACTCTGTTGAATGCCGCCTTGAGGTTATTCATGTTATATCACGCACCGCCCTAGCCCTAACCCACCGACTGTTTTGTTGAATAACCTCTGCGTACTCCGATCTTGCCAATAATAACAGAGGCACTATCCGATGAAGTCTTTTCTGCAAAGCAACTCTCTTTGGGATGCAAAAGAGAGCCACCCCTTGGGTATCTTATAACGACGGAGCCTCGTTAACATTTGGCAGGTGCGCCGTTTGTTAAGGCCCTGAACATCTTGATGACATTGAAAATTGAATTGAAAATATGAATGTGGATGTACAATCACAAATTCCTACGCCCGCAAACGCGCCCCTTAATAAACGATGGGATTAAATGGGTGCAACGGGGTTCGAAGTATGTCACGGGCGAAGCCGGGCGGGTCAGCTAGAATAAAGTATGAAAATTTGCCCGATTTGTTGACATTTATGATTGCTACTCCTCTCTCTTGCGTAGTAGTAGCCTACTAGTTGACGCCCGCGGCTTCGCCCGCGTCGAGAAGTTTGCCACAGGAACTTGTTCCCGGGATAAAAAGTAGCCTATGTGTTATTCTGATGTATTATCTATATTATTGTAGTTTCAATAAAATCTATTCAGTGGTTTTTATGTGAAAGAGTCACAAACATCCATACAAACTTTAGCATTTATAATATTATTAAGATAGTCTTCCTCGATAAATGGGCTATACAACGTAAAAAATATTGATTTAATTTGAACCAAGTTCCCAAAATAACTAAATAAACAAACTCTTCTGCTTTATAATTTATTATAGATATTCATTTTTATGTTTTCAGGGAGCTGTGGAGTAAAATATATAGTGGCAATGACATTGACTACATTGCTATAAAAGCTGAAGGCTCTATGAGTGCAGACTCGGAACGCTGTAAATATGAATACAGGCATGTATCCATTTGGAATTTAATAGAAATTTTAAATTATTTCTCTTACACCTCGTTTACACTAAGAAACAAGTACTTGCTATTTTTATACAAAACTTGTAGAATACTTGTCAAAAACCAAATTTGTAGAATACTTGTCAAAAACCAAATTTGTAGAATCATTTCAATCTTCAAGACATCCAATCTTTCCTCAGGGTCTACCTTGCTACAGGGTTTGCTTTGCAAATCTGGCAGTAAATGTAAAAGCAATAATTTTGATGTTCATAAGTGTTACTTTGTGACCTACATGAATAAAGATTTTTCATTCATTTGTTCTAAATATGTATTGCAATTGTTTCAAACATTGTTTCGTTCAGATGAATCACCTGATTCAACAAGTTTAATACATGTTTTGTATACAACGAGTTCTAGTGAGAACATAAAATGAAAACATTTCATAAAATTTGTAAAACACATGTGTATACAATGGGTTATAAGGTGACTCTGTCTATGGAAACCCAATCCAACCTCAGCTGAAAGATGACCAGCTGTTTGACATCTGCTCTATAGAGGAGTAGTAGAAGACTTTAGACTCCAAAATAGATATTACTAGTTGACGCCCGCGGCTCCGCACGCGTGGTGAAGTTTTCCCGTTCTCGTTTCCCTCAGGAACTAATTCCAGGGATAAAAAGTAGCCATTGTGTTATTCTGATGTGTCGGATCGATCGCGTCGTCACGTCCCTAACAAGAATATATTTACAATAGTAGTTTCATCAAAATCCATTTAGTAGATTTTGCGTGAAAGAGTAACTAACATCCATACTTACCAACTTTCGCGTTTATAATATTAGTAGGATCAATGCAATCGGTCCTTTGCTATCTTCACTTGCCTCGTGGGCGGAAGTGATAGTGTATGTGACTGTCGCGAATTCTCTGGTCGGAATTAATATTTGTGTGATCCAGAAGTGTGTGTATTACGAAATGCTTATGTTAGCTTAATTTGAGCAAGATGGCGCGGTGTAAAAAAAAATTCTACAATATTTATTTATTACTAGTTGACGCCTGCAGCTTCGCCCGCCGAGTAGTGAAGTTTGTCCGTTCCCCAGAGGAACTTGTTCCCGGGATAAAAAGTAGCCCATGTGTTATTCTGATTTGTAAGGTATATTATTGTAAAGTTTCATTAAAATCCGTTCAGAAGTTTTTGCGTGAAAGTCCTGACTGCGCTTCGCCGCATGAAGAATCGGAAAGCTGTCGGACCCGATGGAGTCCCCATCGAAGCCTGGAAGGCGATGGGTCCTTGCGGTATGGGCATCTTAGTAAACCTTTTTAACCGCATACTCCTCAGCGGGCAGATCCCAAACCAATGGAGACTGAGTATTATTACTCCAGTCTTCAAAGGCAAGGGGTCAGTGCAGGAGTGCGGGAGCTACCGCGGTATAAAGGTGATGTCCCACACCATGAAGATCTTCGAGAGGATTATAGACTCACGGATCTGGCAGGAGTGTACTCTCTCGGAGTGTCAATATGGGTTTCGCCCTGGTTATGGGACCACGGACCCTGTTTTTGCCCTGAGGGTTGTCGCAGAGAAATACAGGTCGAAGAACACGCCTCTGCACTGTTTGTTTCTAGACATGCAGAAGGCCTTCGACTGTGTTCCTCGTGCGATGATCTGGTGGGCACTGCGGTCCAAAGGGGTTCCAGAGGTGTATATTGACACTATCCGGGACATGTACTGTGACTCCGATTCAATGGTTCGGACTGCTGTTGGCGACACGAAACCCTTCCCCATCACCGTCGGGGTACACCAGGGTTCTGTCCTTAGTCCGCTTCTGTTCAGTGTAATATTAGACGAATTGTCGGACAGCATCAGAAACCCGCATGAGCCGCCTCCATGGTTGCTCATGTATGCTGACGATATTGCGCTGGCAGACGCGGACAGGGGCAGATTGGTGCAACGTGTAAAGGCGTGGAAGGAGACGCTTGAGAACGGCGGTCTGAAACTAAATGTGGCGAAGACCGAGTACTTGGCACTAAACTCGACAGATCCCACATTCGTCCGCATAGGCGGTGATTTGGTCGAGCGCACGGACCAGGTTAAATACCTAGGATCTGTTTTTCACACGTTCAGTGACATCGATTGTGCGATGTCAAGTCACGCATTACTGCCGCGTGGGCCAAATGGCGGGAGATGACCGGTGTCATTTGTGATCCTAAAATGCCGATCCGGTTGAAAGGACAGGTCTATAAAACCATTATTAGACCTGTCCTTTTACATGGCAGTGATACATGGCCGATATTGGAGCGACACAAGCAGGAGCTGCGTGTCACGGAAATGAAGATGCTGCGGTGGATGTGTGGAGTCACGCGGATGGACCGCGTGAGGAACTCTCGCAGCCTTCACGTCCGTGACATTGCAGACAAGTTGCAAGAGTGTCGCCTTCGTTGGTATGGTCACGTCTTGCGGCAGCCGCCGGGCTACGTAGGTAACAAATGTCTGGCCATGTTAGCCCCGCCGGGTCCCGGTAAGAGGGGAAGACCCAAGAAGTGCTGGCTTGACGTCGTAAGGGATGACATGCGTGCCAATGGTCTCACTACAGGGGATGCCGACGACCGTGCGAAGTGGAGGAGAAAATGTAGGAAAGCGGACCCCGGGCGTCGCGAGACGCAACTGGGACAGACGCTTGGATGATGATGAGTTTTTGCGTGAAAGGGTACATCTATCATCCATACATTTTAATAAACTTTCGCGTTTACAATATTAAGTTGGATTCATATAGAGTTCCTGCAGCATGGAGATGTTATTTGATTGTTAAAGATTATACATTTTACCGATATGATTTTTTTCTTTTACAGAGTGGTTCAATGCAAGAACGGTATAGAGATCGACATGCGCGGCAGATGCAGTGCCGGCCAAAAGGTTCTAGCTTGCCTTATAATTAGATTGGCACTCGCAGAAACATTTAGCTCAAGGTAATTTCATATTTATTATTACATACCAGCTAATATCGGCGGATGCGCCTACGTGAAGATTTGCCGTATTTGTTTTCCGCAGAAACATGTTCCCGAAGTAACAAGTAACCTATAGCACTAGGTGATAATACACTTTTCTAACAGTGATTTAAATATCCAGAGATTACTCCCTACAACCTCACTCTTTATGATATTAGTATACAAAACAGACAAATATCGTATTCACGTCTCATTTCTGTCAGTGTAGGCAGTAAATATGTTTGTCAAGACTAACTGGCATTTTGTAAAATCTCATGAAAGTAGTAATAAAAAAAAGTATGTTTAATTTGTTTAAGCAAGCCGGCGTTAAGAGCATGCCTCTCCTTTTTTTTAACACTGAACGGCATAGCTGCATGGACTAGACTCTTGGATCCAGGCTTATTGCCTCTAGTAGTTTTAGTATAAATTCTTCAGAACAAACCTTACCCCTTACGTTAAGACAAGTTCCACGATTATTTTTCTTTACCTAAATGTTGATATACATTTTTATAGGTTCGGAATCTTGGCTTTAGATGAGCCTACCACAAATTTGGATCAAGAAAATATCAAAAGTCTATGCATGGCTCTTGGCGAGATTGTGCAAGAGCGTATGATGCAAAAGAATTTCATGTTTATTATCATCACACACGACAGGGAGTTCATCGAGTCCTTGGGACAAATAGATAAAGTGACACACTACTATGAAGTTTCAAGAAACGAAGATGGCAAATCTAGAATTAAGAAACTTAGATTTACATAGTATTGTAAGAGTTTACTACTAAGTAAGTAATCATTCCCATATTTTCATTATTTTGTTATTTTTATAAAAGGCTGTGCCTTAAATTCTTTACTGAAATGTAAGCATAACATTTTGATAGTCAAAAATTAAAGAAAATGCTATAGACATACATAATGTGATTTATTTCATAACTTAATAATATATTAAAACAATACTTTGATATATATTATTTACTATATTTAGTTTACACTAATACCAGTTACACAATTCAATGGCTCCCCAATTTTGCTTTGATCTATGTGCAAAATTTGACTCTCTTGTAAACCAGTCAAAGTGACGCCCAACAGTTCTGCAATTTGCGTCGAAGGGAACGATTGTGACAGGCATTTCGATATGAATGGCACCAGGTCTTCAGTAAAACATGCACAAAAGGATACGAAGTTCTGTCTTTCTACATCGGTGAAACTCTGTTGTTCACGGTAGTAAAATGCTAAAAGGACTTGAACAGCTTTACCAAATGATTCCCTAAACGCATTGTATACCTCCTTTACAATGTTTAAAGGTGCTGTAACTCTCATCGAATTTAATACAGTTAGCATGCCATTACAATACTCGGCTAATGGATAGTAATCCAATAAATTTTCTGGCGGGCCTGTAGAAATACTCTCATTTATTGGACGAGGAGCATTTTTTATACTAGGTACTTTATAACACCGCATTTGGTGTTCGAATTGATTATCAGCTTTTTCTAGGCCACTGTGAAATTGAGTAATGATTTTGTTTCGGAACAAGGGTGTAAGTACGCACCTCATATCTGCTCCTACCCTGCCGAAAGATAAACATAGATACATACACTGGTTTAGTAAGGACTCGAAACTGGCCTCATCTTCCTTTGGTAAGTCCTTGTTCAAGATTTGCGATAGTATTTCCACCTGCAAACAATTCAATTGCACATCTCATCATTCAATGACACATCATAAGCTGTTGTCGACTATCTAAATGCAATTGCAATGATCGAGAAATAAATTAAAAGGGGTCTTAAGGGAAATAAAGTGAAAGTTCTACCAAAACTGTAGTCTTCGCAAAATTTCTCTTATCAAATACATTTTGTAAATGAGGCAATTATCGAATTGTTTCCAAAATATAAATCATACTATTTTACCAATAATCAGTTTCTGGTAATACTATTAGAAGCAGTTTTTTAGTCTTGAAATGTTTTAGTATAGAAGGAGTCATCCTTCTATACTAAAATATTTCAAGACTAAAAATCTGTTTCTAGGTAGGCTAGGTAGGTGGGTAGGCCGAGACTTGCATATGAAGACCACGTGAGCAGATTGCTCAAAAACGGAAAAATCAAAAGTACTCGGATACCCAGACGTGCATGTATGAAGCGATTAATGAATCTACAGGAAGCGAAGGAAGTATGCATGGATCGCGATGCCTGGCGATCTCTCCTCTCTGACTACCCCGTAAGGGATACAGCGTGAAGATAGATAGATAAATCTATATATATAAAAATAAATCCCTATTTCCCTTGGTCACGCCATCACGCGTGAACGGCTGGACCGATATGAAAAATTATTTTTGTACTGGATAGCTCATTTATTCAGGAAGGTTATAAGCTATATATTATCACGCTCCTACACAGGAGAGCGGAGCAGTAATCATAAATGACAACAAATCGGGCAAACCTTCATACATTTTTGGAAAAGTAATAAGCGACAAGATGAAACGCGTGCCACGGGGTTGGAAGTTGTCACGGACGAAGCCGAGCAGGTCAGCTAGTATTTTATAAAATGTACACTCTAAATTTTAAAAAAATTCCATACAATCGAGAGGCATTTCCGGTAAGCCGACCAGCTTAGCCGCTATGGCTGACTACCTCTCTGCACTCACAAGCATAGCTTGCATGGGAACACAGTTTGGTACATAGATTGACTAAATGGTATAAAATAATCAATGAATCTGGAGGAACCAAAGGAAGTATGTATGGATCGCAAAGTAGGCAAACTGTCCTGTCTGGCTACCCCGTCAGGGACACGTGAAGATAATTTTTTGGAACACAAATTCACCTTTAATTTCAACCAGCATGACAACGCACTTGTACCGCTCAATTCATCATCATTGATTTTTGATTCTTGGGAGTCTGACAAAAATATTGATTTGTGTTGGGTCAAAACATTGAAGAGGTGAATCCTATGTAGCTCTACAATTCTTCGTAACAGCTTTTCTGATGCTAAAAAAGAGAGAAACTCGTGGTTTAATAATAATAATTAATTCAATAATAACCAAAATATATGAAGTACAATATTTTATTACAGTACATACTTTCAGTGTTTTCTGCATCATCCAATGCTTTTTCAAACCATGCATTTCTTGCTTTTAGGAAATGCAAATGAAGACCGTCAGTTGCTAATGCACTGCTACTTTTAATGCTACCTGTATACAAACTATTTTCTTCGTCATCCGTTGATTTGTACACTGTGTTTGCTCTGCGAAGATATCCTAAAATCTAAATCATATTCTCACTTTAGTTTCTTTTTTCATCTGTTTTCTGCATAACACAATAGTTTTTCAGTTACTCACTTGCAAGCATTGAGGCAGAGGTAAATCGTATCGCAACTGGTTAAATAGGTGGTAAAGAGTTTCAAACCACAAGGTCATAATCTCGGAAGTTGTGTTCTAAGGAAGACAAAAAGTTAACATTAATAATAAAACGTGATGTTAGCATATTTTCAAGAATTAGCTGGTGAATATAAGGCTTCAAGTTTATGGACCGATAAAGTTCAAAAAAAATAGATTATAAAAAAAATACTATGGGCTAAATTAAATACTCCATATTATTAAATACTCCATGAGTACACTATGTATTTACGGAAAAGTTGACACAACTAAACTAGGTGCACTTGCCGTCCCCGGTAAGTGTAGATGGAGCGAAGTGTTTTGCCGCTTTTCGGGTTCTTGTGTCGATGTCTACTTTCGTTTCGGTGATTATTCCTCCATGGTATGTCCGATTGCCGATTTTATTGGCTAGATGTCGTAATATGGGTCAAATTTGATCAAAAAGTGTTGAGTGGTTTGGGAGGAGTTCGAGGACAAAGCGAAAATCCGAATCTGGGAAAAATAAAATCTGGCAGCAATCTATTTTGTGGGTTTAGTTAAAGTAGTACATGAAACTGCACATACCTAATTAGTTCTTGAACACTCGTGCAATGTTCGCCTATCTATGGCTTGTGGTGTTAACTTACCCTCATATTTTAAGAACCCTATTAAGAAAGTTTCATAAACTACTGTGTAACTAATAAGTTATTAATAAAATTTTAGTAATCATAATAGATTGAGTCTCTCATCACTAACAGATTTCGTTTGGCTTGATTATGACCTGACCGTGTTGGGAGAGACTGACGTTTTACATTCAAACCCTGTAAGGGAGCTGGCGTTGTTGACAAGTCCGTTAGTCAGCAGGTGCACTGCTAGTAAATGAGGTCCCTTATCCTAGAGATCTTATGGGGCTCTTTAAACCCACTGCTTTATGAAAATTTAACACTTTATTATTTTTCTACTAATTATATTCTATAAAGTTATATACCTGCACAATCGGTATTCCAGAATATCTTTTAGATAGATTACGGACAAATGTGAAAATGTCCAAAGCACTTTCATAGTCCTCAGCATTTAATGCTTCTCGCATTAAGGACGGCAACTCCAAGAGTTCCAATAATTTATCACTTTGATTTCGAATGGTGCTGTAGCGACTGAAAAGCAAAAATATCATTTAGTGGTCAGTAAATGATGCTATAGTGCTAGTGCCAACTTTGCTTTACGGTAGCGAAACCTGGGTATGTCAACAGATGCATGAAAGTAAATTGAACGCTGTAGAGATGCGATCACTTCGAAAACTGTGCGGCGTTACTTTGGCCGACCGAATATGTAACGAAGTGATACGCAATATGGCAGGTTTGAATAAAAGTGTCAGCGTTAAGCTGGAAAAGGGGCGTGCTCCGTTGGTTTGAATACGTCCATCGAATGAATGAGGAACGCTTGACGAAGAATATATATTGTGCGAAAGTAGAGGGTAGAAGTAGTCAGGGTACTAGACTAGTACTACAGGGTACTAGTAGTACTAGACTTACATATGAAGACCACGTGAGCAATTGCTCAAAAACGGAAAAGTCAAAAGTACTCAAATACCCAGACATGCGTGTATGAAGCAATTGATGAATCTACAAGAAGCGAAAGAAGTATGCATGGATCACGAAACTTGGCGATCTGTCCTCTCTGACTACCCCGTCAGGGATACAGCATGAAGATAGTTAGTTAGTTAGTTAAATGATGCTAAAATTGATGTATTTAAATGATTACCCATAGATAGAGTGGGGTCAGTAGTAGCTCTTGTTATGATATAGTCAAACAAGAACATGTTGGTTCCACCAGCTGTGGTCACTGTTTACAAATTCTTGCATCCAGAGACCACAGCTGGTGTACATATCCCTACTAATATTATAAATGAGAATGCAAGTTTGTTTGTTACACTTTCACACGAAATCTACTTAACCGATGATCATGAAACTTTGTACACATATTCTTGGAGGTATTAGAAGTAACATAGGATATATTTTATTGAAGTGAAAAAAGTGTAAAAAAATAAAAAAATTGTTTGTCACAATTTTTTCAAACTCTCACTATTTTTCTCACTTAGGTGGCGCTAACGAAGTTGCACGGGACAGCTAGTAAAATAAATAAAAGATACTGAAGGTACTATTATGGGATATTACTATAGCATACACTGAAGGTAATATGAGACACTGAAGGTACTATTTTGAATAACTCCATAAACTGTTTCCAAGCAACACAGTGTTAACAAAATTTTTAATATAGTACCTTTAGTGTCTACCATCCGTCTAATAGTACCTGTATCTTAGTCCAAGAGATATCATAACAGGTACTTTGTAGTCAAACAAAAGTATTTTTGATCAGAGATGCCACACATCAAGAGAAGTTCAGTTAGCAAGTAGTTTTATCTAATAGTTTTATATACTAGGTGATGTCTGAAACTCCCATCACACCTATTTAATTCTGTCACTTATAAATTCTACCAAAATGTATGAAAATATGCCACATTTGTCGACCTTTACGATTACTACTACCCTCTCTAGGGTAGTAGAGTGTGAAAATGGCATAAATGAGCTATCCATCACAAAAAGATATGTTTGAATCTGACCAGTAATTCCTGAGATTAGCGTGTTCAACCAATCAAACAAACTCTTCAGCTGTAAACACATAAATTAAAGTTTAGATACTACCAATAATCATAAACTCTTACTGTTACACAATCAATGAATCTATTTCTCTTATTACTTACCTTTTCTCTTTAACAATGTTACCAGCAACTTGAGAAAATTTATCACATTCTTGAAGAAAATTTGGTGTGTTATCTAAAAAGAATGATAGTGATTCTTTGGATTTTGTCAAGTCATTTATGATTGTATGTGAAATCTCAGCTGTGTCTACAAATGTTTTGTAGTTTGTAAATGCCAATTCTTGAGTTTGCTCTGTTAATTGTTTCATCTCATCTGTCAATCTTTCAGGTTCCTTTTGAATGTAGTCCCAATTTTGGGATCCTAAGTTTTTTATGTAGTCAATGACATCATTGAAGTATTCAGCTTTTTCTGAAACTGAATATGTAAGTACATATCAGCTGTCTGGATCATAAAATACAAACATTATGATGTGTAAAATGTGTATCAAATGTGTTAGAATTTTTGAAATCAGAATAGTTCAACCAGCTTGTTCAAACAGACTAACTGCATCTTTACATAGTATGAAATGAAGATATCATTGTCCATATGTATTTATTTATTGGAAAACAGTATGCTGGCTGGACCTCTATTGTTACATAGTGTTACGTTCGTAGGGTGGGTACTAATAGGAATTGCACTAATACCACAAATTAAAAAGAAACACTTTAATTACTCTAAATAAAAACAATAAAACCACAACTAATAATCGCCACCAAACACACTAAACACAAATTCTTCTCTAAGATAATCGCACTGTAACAGTATCGCACTATTTAGCTTCGATCACTTCGATTCGCACTGTTCGCTTCCTCAAAGGAGACTGTCCTGTAGCCGCGAGCTCGGCGGTTATATACGCCTAGTAATGTTCTGGAATATTAGGGAGAATTCGTTCGGTACCTACAATCGGGTACATCTCTAGAATGTTCCACACGATACTAGTTGCTCCTTCGGTATGTGCCGGAAGGTTCTCGACCTATTGCTGTCCCTTCTGGTGCTATCTCTATCACATAGTTGTAGAATGTTCTTAGTGTAGCTATCTGTTTTTAATAGTGCTATCCCTGTCTAATAGCTCTGGAATATTCTGAATGTAGCTCTCTCTTTCTAATACTGCTATCCTTGTCACACTTTCATGAAATTACGCTATATACTGAAATGGGCTTCAAAGGCCCATAAGAGGTCCTGAAAACGCCTGAAAAAGGGTTTTCAGGTTATGATGTCATGTGATAGGGGGTGGCCTGAAACGAACTGAAAACATGTTTCAAGCGCCTGAAAACAACGGCAACTGGGGTGAAATTCGGATAATTTGGTATGTGATAGAGCCTCCTTGGGGCTTTTCGTCATCGGTTGAAACTGTCAACAACTCAGTGCAAAATATTCCTTTGTTTAAACTATTAATCCTACGTTTTACACAGTGAAATCTACAAGAAAGTGTGAAAACCTAATAAGTGTGGTGTTACTAATGTTTGCAGACAATAAATACGTCAATTAATGCAAAAAAAACAGTAAATAAAAATTCTAAACTTTACATATAATAATTAACTTGTCAAAATAACTATTTTTATACCCTCATCTTTCGTCATTATTTCATGACACCAATAAGACCTGCCAACATAAGAAATTTGATATACATTGCTTGTTGTATGTACTAAAGCATACATTGCATCCTGAAGGAGTACCATACCAATTACATCAGAACGAATCTAGGGAATACTAGATTGGAATTACGATGGAGGAACAAATTAATATACTATGGAAAAAATTAAAAGAGGAATTAAATTCACAAACTGCCGCTATAACACAAAATGTTACAAACTCATTATCAGAAACTATTGAAAGCAAAATCAGACCATTGGTTGAAGAGAATAAAAAATTAAAGGAAGAAGTTAATTTCATGAAAACAAAAATATACTACTTAGAGAAAGAAATCAGGAAATCCAACATTATTCTGCATGGAGTTGTCGAACAAGAAAAGACCAATCAAGACCTCATAAAATTAGTCCTAGAGACTCTCAACTTTATGAGTGCCAGAGCAAAGATTAGAGAGTGGGACATGTGGGAAATTAGAAAAGTTACACGCCTTGGTAAGAAAAATGAAAACAAAGCTAGACCAATACTCTTGAAACTATCGCTTGAATGGCGTAAGATTGAAATTTTAAAACATAACAAGCACTTTTCGGTAGACGTCTATGCCACAGACGACTACCCAAAAGAGGTCCTAGAAAAAAGGCGTGAGCTGAAAAACAAAGTTAAAATAGAGGTAGAAAAAGGAAACATAGC
Organism: Thumatha senex; assembly: GCA_948477245.1. Taxonomy (NCBI): domain Eukaryota; kingdom Metazoa; phylum Arthropoda; class Insecta; order Lepidoptera; family Erebidae; genus Thumatha; species Thumatha senex. The sequence goes on from OX419735.1 coordinate 17,096,106, forward strand.
TTACATCCACTATGATAGATTAATAATTAAAGGTAGAGCTGAGAACAATGAAAAAAGGAAAAGACTGCCATCTACACCACCAACTAATAAGACGCCAGCTGGTGAAACCTCGAACAAAGTGCCAAGTAAAATTACTAAAACTAGTACCTTCAGTAAAATAAGGGGTGAAACAAGCGGTCGTTCAAGCAGTGAGCAATAACAATCAACAGACATCGTCAACCGGACAAATAATAGTAAATTACTAACAACTAAATCAAACAGAAAGACATATCCCAACCCGGCTGGTCTCCGTGGGATATTAGACCATCACCCTCCATACAAACAAACCTACACAACAATAACGGCAGACACAAAATCAGCTAAAGAAAAATACAACACGGAACATACAATAAAAATCCAGAGAAAAGATAAATATATACACATATCAACGCTAAATACAAGAACATTGAGCACAGAAGAAAGATTGGAAGAACTCAAACATGCATTAGAAACAGTGAATTGGAATATTATTGGATTGAGCGAAGTCAGACGGTTCGGAGAAGAGATCAGAGAATATGATGACTTCATTTTCTACTATTATGGACAAAAGAAGGGAATGTATGGTGTAGGCTTCATCATCAAAAAAGATTACAGGCAACATATAGAGAAATGTATAGGAATATCTGATAGAATTGCTGTATTGAACATCAGACTACCTGGTCATAAAAATCCAATATCAGTAATCCAAGTATATGCTCCAACAGAAGAGGCAGAAGAGGAAGAAAAAGACAAATTTTACCGAAGTCTATATGAAACCATGGAAAAGTCGCACAAACATAAAATCGTACTAGGAGATTTCAACAGTAAAGTGGGGACAATGCAGGGAGGAGAAAGATTCATAATGGGCAACTTCAGCACAGGAAAAAGAAATAAGAACGGACAAAGATTACTTGATTTTGCGATGGAGCACAATTTAAAGATAATGAATACCTTTTATAAAAGAAAACCCAATAGAAAATGGACATGGTTACACCTGACGGTAAATACAAAAATGAAATAGATATTATTACATCTAATATGTCCCAGCATATTATAAATATTGAAACAATTAACAAGCTAAATTTTAGTACAAACCATAGAATGGTGAGAGCAACTCTCAAAATAGCAAACATAAAACGATCAAGAAAACACTGCAAAACAGCTTCAACTCAAATAATAGAAAAATTATCTGATGAAGTGATTACAAAGCTGAAAGAAGAATTTCCAGACATTAGATCTGACATAACAATGCAAAATAAATATGATAAATTAGAAAAGTATATACTGAATGCAGGGAAAAACTGTCTACAGTTAAGGATGAGAAAGACAGAATTGGCAATGAAGCAAGAAATCTCATAAAGGAAAGGAGAAACATGTTTCAAGACAGAAAAAGTAACATAAATAAAATAGAAAATATCAGTAAACAGATAACATCGAGCATAAGGAAACATAAACAATACACAAGGATAGAAACCATGCAAAAAGAAATAGAAAAAACAGGTGGACTAAAAAAAGCATTAAAAAAACTTAAAGAATATGAGACATGGATGCCAAGTATAAACAACTCGAAAAAAGACAAAACCACAGCAAACAGGTCAAAAATAGGGAAAACAGCTACTGACTTTTACAAAAACCTCTATAATACTGAACATACTGAAAATATAGATTGGATCATAAACACTACAGATGACCATGAACTAGTTCCCAGCATCCTCACAAGTGAAACTAGGCGAGCAATAATCTCACAGAAAAACTATAAAGCACCAAGTGAAGACAAAATTTCCAATGAGCTGCTTAAACACTTAATTGACATTATAGACAAACCTTTAACGGAATTGTTCAATGAAATATTGTATACAGAACAAATACCGAGACAATGGACAAATTCAACAATAGTATTGATACATAAATTGATACAAAAATTTTTCAAAAATAATACTTAGACGTATAGCAAAAACACTAGACGAAGAACAACCCAAAGAGCAAGCTGAATTTAGGAGTGATTTTTCTACTGTGGACCATATGCATGTATTAAAACAACTAATAGAGAAACTCAATGAATATGGAAAATTGTATTACATTGCATTTGTGGACTACAACAAAGCCTTTGATTCCCTATTCCACAGCTTCATATACAAAGCTCTACATATTCAAAGAGTAAATAAAAAATATACAAAATTAATATATTTAATATATTAAACAGCACAGCGAGTCCAGCTAGAAAATATAGGCGAATCATTTAAAGTAAAGAAAGGTGTAAGACAAGGCGACCCACTATCTCCTAAGCTGTTCACAGCGGTCTTGGAACAAATATAAAGAAGTTTGGCCTGGGATACAAGAATCAATGTAAACGGAAGTAGACTAAACCACCTACGATTCGCTGATGATCTGGTGTTGTTTGCAGAATATCCACTAACCTTACAAAACATGTTGCAATCACTTTCTAATGAAAGCAAAAAAGCAGGTCTGTATATGAATACAGCCAAAACAAAAATAATGACTAATAGTATTAAAACCAATATAACAGTAGATAGCAGGGAGATTGAATATGAAGATGAATACGTATACCTAGGTCAACTGATAACACCTAGCGGTCAAACTATAAAAGAGATACAGAGGAGAGTTAACAACGGCTGGGCAAGGTATTGGTCATTAAAGGAAGTAATGAAAAGTAAGTCCATACCTATTTCTGGAAAGAAAAAAGTCTTTAACACCTGCATACTGCCAGTATTGACTTATGGGTGCCAAACATGGCCATTCACAGCTGCCTCAGTACATAAATTAAGAGTATGCCAACATAGCATGGAGAGAAGTATGCTAGGCATTAGACTAAAGGACAGACTAAGGCTTACGGATATCAGAGAAAGAACAGGAGTAGTTGATGTAGTAAGAAAAGCAAAAACCTTAAAATGGCGTTGGACTGGCCATATGATGAGATCCAAAACCAAGAAATGGATGAACAATATAACAGAATGGTACCCAAGAGACGGTAAACGAAGAAGAGGTAGACAGATAAGGAGATGGGAAGACGACCGACCCAAAGGATGGAGAAGAATAGCGAAAAATAGAGCTGATTGGAAAAGTATGGAGGAGACCTATGTCAAGGGACAGCCTGACCAAATAGTGGTGGACGATGGTCACACATCGGTATCACCGAATGAAACAATAAAATATATAAGATAGGTTACATGTAAATAGTTATGTGTCAGTAAATATAGGTTATTATTATTATTATAGAGCCTCCTCGGAAACTGCCTGAAACCGCTATTCAGCCTGCTGAAAACGTTCCCAAGGCCCAGAAAATAACGTTTAAAGTTGTTCACTAGTCCGCCGGCGTAACAATAGCTTTTTTATTGTAATATTTGGTTGTTATCCAGTAGGTGTGTGATGTTTAAGACAATATGATTTAGATAAAAAAATATGGATTATATAATTAGGTAACCATTTATAAAAATGGCCTGCATGCTTCATTCCAGTGCACTGTGTACTATTTTCAGAATATAGTACATTTGGCCATTTATGTTTTCACTATTGCTTGAAGTATGTTATACCACTAAATAATGAAGTGTAACTACTAAATAAGTTCAAAATACTCTTTGCTTCTAGATTTCAATAGATAGTGTGATTTAAATCGAAAGTTAAAACATTTAGTTCGATACAATTTTGAGTAAATTTGTTGTATTATGATTGTAAGACTGCGTCCGTGGCACGGTGGGAGTGTATCCGACTGCTACACAAGAGGTTGTGGGTTCGATTCCCACCCAGGTTAAAACTGTGTGATGAGCACGATGGTTTATTCTGTGTCTGGGTGTTATTTATCTATAATATGTTTGTATTTAGAAATGTATGTTTATTCCCGGGTCGGAACAAATATTTGTGTGATCCGCAAATGTGTGTTTCGGAGTTTGGGTGTTTCCTATGTATAATATGTATGTATTTAGAAATATATAAGTATGTTTATCAGTTATCTAGATCCCATAACACAAGCTAATATAAGCTTACTTTGAGCTAGATGACGCTGTGTGAAAAGTGTCCCACAATATTTATTATTTATTATTATTATCAGTTATCTGGTTACCATAGTACAAGCTATGCTTAGTTTGGAATCAGATGGCGTTGTATGAGTTGTCTCAACACTTTAAAAAAAAAACAAGTTGACGCCCGCGGCTTCGCCCGCGTAGAGAAGTTTTCCCGTTTCCCACAGAAACTTGTTCCCGGGATAAAAAGTAGCCTATGTGTTATTCTGATGAACAAGCTATATTATTGTAAAGTTTGATTAAAATCTTTACGTGAACGAGTAACAAACATCCATACAAACTTCCGCATTTATAATATTATTAAGATAATATTAATATAGTGATCAATAAGTAAAGAGGAAAATAGGTAGCAACTAGAGTTTATCACCTTCACTGTCCGGAAAGAGCAGCTGACATAAATCTTTTAATTCTTTAGCCATTTCAGAATAATTTAGGCAACTACTTCAGTCATAAATTTTTTTCTTGAGGCCTTATAGTTAGCCACAATTTCACAAATGTTAGAGTTGAGAAAGAACAATGAGCGAAGAAAATTATTTAGAACATCAGAAGTGAATCCACGAACAAAATTTAACAAAATAACAAATTCCACAAATTAAAAAAAAAACAATCATTGACAACCAAATGACAATTTGACAACCTTTTTTTTTTCAACAAATCTTTTTTTTTTGTAATTATTTTATGGCTTTGTTACTAAAACCTTTGGGCAAAAACTCTTATTTTGTCATATTCATTCAATCTTTTTATTTTGTTCCAATTTTGTCCTGTCCAGTCCCTTGTCGATGTTAAGTCCAGTCCTAGGTCCTGTGTCCTTGCCCCATTAACGTGGTAGAAGCGTAATTGAGGTTATCAGTGTAGTTTGCACGGCAATATGTAAAATAGCATTTCACTGCGATATATTAGGTACTGTCTTTCAATATAGCACGTTTACTCAACCTTTATGTCTAAGAATTACCCTTTTTTTACCCATAAATTAAGGTCAATGCACTAGTTTTGGAAAATAATATAGAGCAAGCGGGAAGTTCTCGAATAGGGACCATTCGAGAACTTTCCGCGCAACATCTCACAGACACATCGGGCGCGATCAGCCGCGTTCCACTTATCGCCCACAAAACACACGACCGCGTCCGCGGAAATTGCCGTTCCACTATAATAAATTGGCCGTGGGTGTTGTGGTCGAAATTCATAAGTGATATTTTGTGGCGTCGTCGTATGGTCGCGAACAGTGACGTTATTTATGACATACGAATAATATAAACCTTACTGCTTAGACGAAGTACCTATAGACATAGCCAATGTAATCGTCTCGTTCTCACGAGAAAGAAAAGCAAATACAAGCAATACTGAGGAAATAAGAGGAAATAGTATCATTGTTGATATCTCAGACCGTAGCATAACAATTTTGACGTATCGAAATTTGTGCTAAAATAAATAATGTACTTTTACAATTTTAAATAGTAAACATTGTGTATCGTGTGTAACAATTAAACCGTAATACATACAGTATTGTTTATTGTAAGGTGATCCAGTGTAAAAGTAATAGTTTGCGTAAGAATCCTGGAATTTCTTTTCATGGGTAAGTAACACTGTTGGCTATGCTAACAGGCATCTTTATACTATATTATACTTTTGTTCGAGGTTTTAACGTGAATAACGTATATCTTAGTGATAAATAATGATTAATTAAAAGAATTATTGCTTTATAACTTCTTTTCGATATTGCTAGTAACTCGTAATAAAATCCCCCATATTTTTCTAATTTGTTAGAATGTTGCTGTTCATTTAGTAATAAATTTAAAAATCCATACTAATATAAAAAGCTGAAGAGTTTGAACGGTTGAACGCGCTAATCTCAGGAACTACTGGTCCGAATTGAAAATAAATAATATTTCGGGAGTTTAAAATATGTCATGTAGTCAGAAACGATAGATTGCCGTAATAATTATAAGAGAAATAAATATACTTATTCAAAATAACCATTCCATCTGCTACCATTAAAGTTACATACAAGATTATTTCATATAGTTTCGCGTCTAAGACAAAATTGCGTGCTATTTGGATAGCTGCCAATAGTCGTATTGGATGGGGAACCAAAGAAGCATTCCAAAATATGCAGCGACATTTTGACACTGCTTTTTTGATATAAAAGGTAAGTAAGTCGTACCTAGTAGGACAGTAGTTTCAGTAATTTATTTATTTATTTAACAAATTATGTACACAATAATATTATAAAAGATGAAAAGAGTAGGATAATTATACAACGGTACTGCTTATTTCTTAAAGAAATCTCTTCCAGCAGACCGACCGGCGAGAGAAAAGCTTCATGAAATAGTTAAAGAGGTAGAAATGTGTAAGAGAGTTTTAAAAAAACGAGAATTCATACACACAAATTTACTTAAATATATTACATACATATTTTACAAGTATAAAATAAATAAATATATATATATACCTATATATATAGACTTTCAAGATAAAGAGGAAATATAGTGTTCACGGACTCTCTTTTTGAAAGAGGAGTTAGTGTTACTTTCTCTGATGACAGGCGGCAAGGAATTCCATAATCTGACTGCATGTTCAGTAAAGGAATTGGAATAGAAATCGGTTTTGTGGACAGGGAATTTGAGGTTGGATTGGAGATGAGACCTGCAAGGAGCATTAGGAGATCTTGCAAATGAGAATCGCTCCTCAAGGTAGCACGGAGTTTTAGGATTATATAAAATATTAAAAACAAGGCATAGTATTCGAGTGTTTCTGCGAAGGCGAATTGGGAGCCACTTGAGTTCCTGGCGAAAATGTGAAACATGGTCATACTTTTTGAGATTGTAGATAAAACGGATACACAAGTTTTGCAGCCTCTCAAGTTTATCTAGTAGCTCCTCTGTGGCATCTAAATAGCAGGCATCAGCGTAGTCAATAATGGGCTGGATGAGGGTCTGAGCAAGACTAATCCTAGTTCTAAAGGGCAAAAACGATTGTAGGCATTTCAATGAGTGGAAAGTGTAGTGAACCTTTTTGCTGGTTGCATTGACCTGGGCACTCCAGGATAAATTAGTATCCATTAGTATTCAAAGATTTTTAACCTTATCAGAGTAAGGAATCGGAATACCGTCCAGTGACACAGGCGGAAACCCAGCCCTTATTGAGTCGGTAAACAAATATCTGCTGCCAATTACAATAGCTTGAGATTTTTGAGGGTTAAAGAGTAATCCGAACGACTTAGCCCAGTGAGTTAAGCAAGCCAAGTTCTGATTCATGTCGGCTATTTCAGTTAGAGCATCAGTTAGAGAAAAGTGTAGGTACAGCTGCAGATCTAGTCTGCATAGAGATGGAAGTTGCAAGAGATTAGACTTGTGACTGAGTTAATGAAGATGGAGAACAGAAGAGGAGAGAGGACACCACCCTGAGGCACGCCCGCAGCAAGTTGAGCCCAATCTGAAGACTTCTGATCTAAACGAATGCATTGCGAGCGGCCCCGAAGATAAGAGTCAAACCAGGAGATAGAATTCGGAGAAATATTGAATGTCTTCAGAGAACCAAGGAGGAGGTCAAAATCGACAGAGGTGTAGGCACTACTAAAATCAAGCAAAGTCAACAAAGTTAGTTCCTTCCTTTCCATGGCCCAACGAATGTCGTCGGTGACCTTTTTAAGGGCAGAGGTCGTACTGTGACCAGAGCGGAAGCCTGATTGGAAGGAGCTAAGTAGATTGTTCTTAGAAAGAAATGAGGAAAGCTGCTCGTAAACAATATGCTCAAGAACTTTTGACAAGTATGGAAGAATTGAAATTGGTCGGAAATCAGTAAACGAGGAAGGCGTAGATGTTTTAGGAAGAGGGATAACAGAGGCAAACTTCCAGATGTCAGGAAAGGAACCGAAGAATAGAGAGTGGTTGTAGATAAAAATTAAGATAGGAAGCAAAGTGAAGCTCCTTCCCGCGATCTGAAAGGTGCGCGCACGAGAGCGAGAGAGTGTAACTTTTTTGTCCGCTACCATTTTGTCTGCACCCAAACCAAATCATACTTTTTCGATTAATACCTACATTATAGTGTGTTCCTGAGCTATACTGATTGATCATAAGCATAAAAAAATTATTTGCTTTAAATTAGATCTATGCCGTCTGGATTAAGGTTTTTGCCTACCTAATTTAGTGTGAAATTTTAAAAAATTGTCTATGGTATGATTGTTGAAAAAATAGAAATGGAAGATAGCCATTTGTCTGATAACCAAATTTAATAGAAATTATTGCTAAATGAGTGTTAACTAGATGATTAAAACTAACAGTTTATAATTCTTCAATACCATACAGGTTAGTTGTTCCATAAAACTGCAAGTGACTTTGGTTATATTATTGTTTTCATCAATGGTGAACTATCATTTAAGTTTTGATTGCGTCATGTAAAATAGCACGATTATTTTACAAACGTGGGGCTTTCATAAAATGTGATTGATTTTTTACTCATATAATGTTAAATAATAACTTTCGAAGCCCAACCTTTTTGGCAGACTAACCTAAGTCCTTTTTTTTCAGCTTTACATATCCCAAGTCGACACCATTTTTGTTTCGCCTTTAATTCTTTGCACATTTTTATATAAATGTGTGTTAAACTAAAAAAGATCTCTCGTTCGAAGAACCCTTGTATTTTTACAGAGTCAGATATTTGTTATATTAAGGTTATGTTGATGTTTTGATTGAAGTCTTAGATGTAACTTTATTGACAGGAATGCAATATGTTCCCTACATTATCTACTGAGACATCTATGATTCTGTGTGTGATTATTCTTGTTGTGTTTATATTTTATATATTATTTACAGTGATTATTTCAATTTGAGTGGATATGGATTAGAATGATGAAATTAATATGGATGGGGAAGGTGTAGATTTCAACCTTCAGTGGGAGGAGGAAGTTGTAGTAAAGGTACATATAAGGGTAAGATTAGTTTGGCCACCATGAGTTGTAGGATAATTTTACAAGAGGAATTACTCATTTCTAATATAGTTTTGAAATCTCTTATTTGTAACAAATTTTAAAAGACACACAACCAATTTTTTAAAGAATAGGAGAAATTTTTACATAATTTTTGTAGTGTTTATTGGTTTATAGAGGGGTTTGCAGGGGTGGGTGTAGAGCAAGTGTTTTGTTTTTTTTATATTTTGTACCTTGGTCTGCGGCATTATAGGTTCCAAATGGATTGAGATGAAGGAGGAAACTGATTGTGATGGTTCTGAGCCATAGTAAATTAATAATTGATGATTTGTTATTTATGCTTGATTAAAGTTTAAAATACCCCTACATTTTCATCATAATTTTTATTAATAAAAATTTTTGAACATATTATTATTTTTTTGACATTAATTTGTAATATATAAATATATTAGATTAAAATAAAATATAAATTTGTTGGTTGGAAGATTCATCAGCTCACTTCCTAGATGATGTAGGGACCCCACTAAAATCCATCCACAAGTCCAATTGATCTGAAATTTGGAGTACTGTTCCCTTGACAGTATTTCCACAATATGGTAACCTTGAATTTGCTTCATTAAGTAGTCTTTGGGATATCCAACTTCTTAGATAATATATTGTAATTATCTGAGAAGTTTAATATCTCTTAAGCTATGTGTAGGCTTATTAGAACAATCTTGACAAGTGGTTCTTATTTTTGATTTGGGGGTTTTATATTTTTTTAATTAAAGTTTTCGAAATAATGATAAATGCACCGACTGCTTCAACTGTCTGTTGCTTATTGTATTTTGATTGATTTGGTACTCCCACTGTAGATAATCCACATAGACCTTATTGTAAAATTGGTAATGAATAAAATATGAGCACATTTTAAAATAGTTCTTATTATAAAACTTCCAATGAAACAGGCTGTTGGTTTAAATAGATTGTTTTTGTTTGTTTTTAAAATGTCCGGATATACGTCACTTTGGTCGAATCAATTATCACCTACTGCATACCAGTATGGGGCGGGGCCTAAAAAACACTGTTTTTAGAACTTGAAAGAGCCCAAAGATCACTTTTAAAGGTAATGTACTTCAAGCCATATAAATATCCTACCGTGAGCCTGTACTCATTTTGTAATCTATTATCTATTAGGAAACTGTATATTCTACTCACTACTTTAAAATTGCATTGTGAATTACCGTACGATCCTCTCGTGCAAAAAAGGAGACGAAAATTTCCGATATCACATGTAAACTCTGTTAAAACCACATATGCTCAAAGACAATACAATTGGCTGCCGTACTTCCTATATAAACAATTAAATAAGCACTTAAACATATACCCATTGAGCAGCTATCAGTGTAAGAAAAATTGGCTTTTAAATAAAAGTTATGAAGATATTGAGTCCCTCCTGACCCCCATCACTTAATCATTGTAGTTATCATATATGTATACAATATTTATTTACAAGAAGATACAAGATGTAATATTTAGTTATTGAAATAAATAATTTGAATTTGAAAAATATCCTTTAAGTTTAAATTCTGTAGTGTAAAAATCCACCAAGTGCATAACTAAAACAAATTTTGTACATATTGGATACAGCGTGAAGTTAGTTAGTTAGTTATATAAGTAACTAACTAACTATCTTCACGCTGTATCCCTGACGGGTAGTTGGAGAGGAGAGATCGCCAGGCTTCGAGATCCATGCATACTCCTTTCGCTTCTTCAAGATTCATTAATCGCTTCATACACGCAAGTCTAGGTATCCGAGTACTTTTGACCTTTCCGTTTTCCTCACGTGGTCTTCATATGTAATTCTCGGCCTACCCTGACTTCTTCTACCCTCTACTTATAACTTATATAAACACGCTAAGTATATAAAATAAGAGATTCTATATCTTTATGTAATATAATTTATTTTATAGCATGATCAGAATGAAATCGCCACAGAAGAGGTAATATCAGGCCTTGAAAGTGTTCAAAGTGCTCCATACTCAAATATGGTAAGTTGAAAAATATGATTGATTTTTATTTACTTATACATTCATGTATTTATCATAATATACAACCTTTTTGTGTTCTTCAGTTTACAGTAGGAAAGCAAATCTATATGAAAACAGAACAGGAAATTATAGCAAACACTGACCAAATGGCTGCAGAGAATTTAATGTTCCTAGCACAGGATGTGGTAGGAGGTTATACCGAGACAGCTGAACTGGCTGATGATCCAAACGTAGAGTGTGTCACGGAAGAAGTTATCACAGATGATTGGGTCATTTCTGGAGGACAAGAAAGGTAATGTCTAGTATAGTACTCAGATGCAGATGGAATGCCAATCTCTAAAGATGAATTGAACTAATTAAAATCGATAATAGAAAACCCGGTATAAACATAATATTGTAGGTGGATGGATCAATATATTTTCGCTAGTAAAGCTATTCATATTGTTTAAAGAACCTTTTGTATCTTTTAAATCTTTTTAAGATATCATTTTATCAGACCCAAATTTCTTTGTAATAACCCTTGCATATTTAATTTAACTGGATTCAGAGTGGAAGTCCCTATGGAACATTTGACACATCCAGTACTAGATGTAAAAGAAGAAAATGACCTTGATGTTCCATTACCAACTGATCAGGTGAGTGTTAATTTCACAACATATTTCACACATCACAATTGGAATTAAATATTGTTCTAAAATTTTATTGGGATGATAACAAAGAAGCGAATAAAATTATAATTTTCAGTGTTGCATGATTGGTCATTGTTGATCTCTAGCTCTAACATACAATATAAAGTGTTTGAACACTTTCAGCATAAATTTTAATATATAAATATTTGTTTGCCTGTTTTCGTAGCCTTTCATTTCATACATTGATCAGTACTCAACATATGAATGCTCCACATGGGAGAAATGGACTGACTGTGGTGCTCTCTGGTTGCAATCCAGGGACTGTTTTGCACTCCAGAGATTTTTCCGTGGATAACAGGATCCCTTGGAGTGTCTCAACAAACAATTTATAGTAGTGAGAGTGTTCTTTTATAGAGTTGTCACTCATCTGACTAGTGTTTACGTGCCTCTTATTTCCTTAGAACCCAAATCCCGAACCAATGGAGGTTATGTATTATCATCCAGATTTTTAATGGTAAGGGCATTGTCTGTCTCTAGACATGCAGATGGCGTTTGATTTCAATACATGTCTTGAAATTTCGCAAAGGGTTCTCGAGAACTATTTCATGTCGTCTGGGATTACTGCACAAGTCTAGAGACAATTACTTACTACTTGAGCCGAGACTACCAGGACTCTAATCGGTCGTGCTAATTAGTGTCTAGCACATAAGGCCTTTTAGCCTTATTGTCCCACCTCACTAAAAAGTCAACAGGTTCAAAATTTCTTACAAATTTAACATCTAAAATAAACACATTTTATTAAATTTATTCGGCCCCTTAGACCCACCCAGTTCCGTGCTTCGGAAGGCACGTTAAGCCGTTGGTCCCAGTTGCCAATAAAATGGCAGTCTTTAAGCCAAGTTGAAGGCTTTCCATCATCATCCGAGCGTCTGTCCCAGTTGCGTCTCGCGACGCCCGGGGTCCGCTTTCCTACATTTTCTCCTCCACTTCGCACGGTCGTCGGCATCCCCTGTAGTGAGACCGGAGAAGTTGAAGGCTTTATGGGCGGCTTAAAATATTTCAACAGCAGGTCGCCACAGCCTGCGCCTGACCATTTTAACACGGCAATGGACTCACCACCTGTTACGTGGGACAAAAACGCATACGGTGAAATGTGGGCGTTTAATATGCCTCTGCCTACCCCTTCGGGGATAAAAGCGTGACAATATGTATGTATGTATGTATGAGCCAACTAGCGTGAGGCGGTTGATGTTACATTAGAGCATAATTTCCGGTTAAGCTAAAGCGACAGAACTATATAAACATTATTAGACCTGTCCTTCTGTACAGAGATAAATATGCTGTGGTGGATGTGTGCGCAACAACGCACATAAACCATGCGGGCAGCGCAAAAAATGCTCATGTCTGTGTTATTGCGACGCCCTCACTGATATGTTTTGGCTACGTTTTAAGAAGAGCACCTATGCCGTCTCCGCCAGGTCAAAGTAGAACAGATAGACCCAAAAGGGCTAGACGTGGTGAAGGATGACATGCATGCTATTGACCTCCGTAGGAGTGATATTGAAAATAAGTTGTTTTTATACCTGTAATTTTTTTTTTCCAGGATGAATACACGGCAATGCGACCATGGCCTTGCGATTTTTGTTCACGAAGGTTTCGTAAGAAAGCTGCCCTCATGAATCACATGGTGGCCCATCAGAATGACAGGCCACATGCTTGTAACCTTTGTGGCGTACGATACGTACGCAAGTGTGATCTTATGAACCATCTTAAAGTACATGCATTTATACCAGACAATTCCGATTCCATAGACTATGGTGAGTTCAAACATGTGTGTGCGGTGAATTTTTAAACCCCAAACGCTAAACGAGGGATGTTATAATTTTGACGTCGATGTCTGTATGTATCTTTGTGACATCGTAACTCTCAAACGGATGGACCGATTTTGATGCGTTTTTATTTCATTTCGAAGCCAGTTTTCTTGCAGTGGTTCTTAGCTATGTTTGGTTAATATCGGCCCTATAGTGTAAGAGTATCAGCTCTTTTCCAAAATGATGTAAGGCATTTTCGGCTTATGAATACTCGATTAAGTGCTTAACGCGTGCCAGTATAATCGTTAAAGACAATTAATTGATAACTTCAACCTGGTGCTGCAACCAGAATGGTCTCTAGAGAACTCGCCACAGCTTTATTTTGCAGGTTATGATCTTGCAATACGGTCATACATTGATCTGGTGCTGCATCCAGGATGATCTCTTAAGAGTTCTCTGGTCTTTTAAGGGTTGTTCTGTAAACTATAAGTATTTTTTGGCATATTTATTTTATGGCATATTATATTATTAAAATCTTTAATTTATAATATAATCCAAAAAAAAACTAACGTTGCCTTGAATATTCATCATCCTCCCCTCATACAACAAGCAATACTTCCGAAGCACGTCCTCGTTCGTAAATGGAAAAATTGCAAACGGTCACCTATTTCAAGATTGACCTACGTGCTCACTTACTTTCTTATAAATTGATTATTTTTTTACGAAGCGCTTACAGCGTGCCCATTCTTCATCTCTACTTACTAATATATAAAGCTGAAGAGTTTGTTTGTTTGGTTGAAAGCGCTAATCTCTGGAACTATAACTAAAATTTTTTTTTGTGTTGGATAGCCAATTTAACTAGAAAGGTTATGTGCCATTACGCCCATTATTTATCATTACGCCCAGGAGAGCAGGGCAATAGTCAAAAATGTCAACAAATCGGGCAAATTTAAATACATTTTTGTAAAATTAAAAGCAACGGTGGTTCAAAATATACAACAGGCAAAAGCCCGGGGTCAGCAATGAATATTTTGTTTTTATTCTGTCTTTTTTTGGAACTGTCAATTTTGACAATGTCGCTCCGCCTATGAATAATAAATATGAATAAACTACAAATAATAAATATACAGTTCATTGTACCATACACATGATTGACATTACTTTCTTAGATGATTAACATAATATATATTCGTATTTACAGAACTTTTGGATAGTAATCAAGTTGTAAAACCAAAGAAAAAGCGTGGTCGTCGGAAAAAGAATCCGGAACCGGTGGAGGTAAGTGGATTTAAAATTCAGCCATCACATAATAATTATGTATAATCAGCCGTCAGTACGAAAAGTTGTATTTTCGGTTTAGTTTTGATATCACGTTTTTTTAAAAGTAAAGAAATATTAGTACGAATTTTAAGCTACAATATTGTGCAAATCATAGCATAAAGACGATAGATGAAAACAGTCGAATTAAAATATCGCAATAATTTTAAGCTAAACTTTTGCCTTCAAGATTTATAGCCACTCTTTAGTCTAAGCATCGCCTATGTTGACATTTCATTTGCACTAATGTTATTATCTTAAGATAATCTTAACTTTCTGGTTTATAGCTAAGTGAATGAAAATAATTGAAATTGATGATTTTTCTATGTATTTTTAGTCTGTTGCTACCTAACACTGTCAACCTCTGTCAACAAAATACACAATTTTTCTGGATTTTAGCTGTAAAAGATATTATTTTATCTAAACGATTGTGTTTTCGTGTGTAAAAAATGGGCCTAGAATCAAGAATTCTAAGCATAAAAACTTAGATTATTGAAACACCCAGATACCGCGTCCAGTACAACGCGTGTCGTCAAGGTTGCTGCCACTTTTTTAGCCATATGTGTAAAGCCACGCCCGGCGCGAGTATATTACGTACGCCGTTGCGTTTGTGTGCGTCATGTGTGCGCCAATGACCGTATGGTGCGCCACGTGTGCGTCAAACCGTATTGCATCGTGATCACTCAATACGGTCATTGGCGGGCGGATTGACCGACATACCCGAACTAGTGTATATTTTTTGGCTTCATTTTCGTCGCGCGCATTAGTAATCTGGGTGTTTATATAATCTAAGCATAAAAGCTTCGACAACGTGTACAAGTGTTGTGCATTGGGATAAGTCAGCGGAACACGATTTTTCTGTTCTTTTCCAAAATCTACATACAGCTGGAATAAATTTTAAATTCATAAATATTTTCGAGTGTTTATATGTAAAAATGGTGGAATATTAAACATAGAAGCTTCGACAACGTGCAAAAGTGTTGTGCAATAGGAGAAGTCAGTGGAATGACGTTTTTTCTAACATCCATATATAGCTCCTGCAAAGTTACAAACAGCAAGTAAACAAACAAACCTATACATGAAAATGCTACTATACACAGAATGTAGCTTTACATGAAGAAGATTCTGATTAAGGACTTGAAAACGAAATATAAATAACAAGGAAGATTCTAATTATAAATCTAGCACTGGCTCAACCCAAGAAGTCCAAGAAGAAGAGGAAAAATAAAGAAGTATTTTACAAACAGCGGTCATGGTCGGAGAATTTATAAAATTGTTAATATCTCCTTGAAAACATGGATACATGTTATGTACCTAAGCAATGCAGACTTCGTGTTAATTGTTTTTCAAATCTGATGTATAATTGTATAAGCATTGCGATTTTGGTGGACAGTGATGTGGAAGAGATTTTGATACCAATAAATTACAATTGTGTATAATTTGTGTTTTTATTAAAAAAACCAGTCAAGCGCGAGTCGAACTCACTCGCCGAAGGTTTCGTACCTTACCCATTATACCGACAATAAAATTTGTATGTACCTAATTTGAGGTATGCGCCATTTAAGCTAGACCTACAAATTGTACGAGCGCCCCTACAACTCAGAGGTCAATATAAGCCCATCTTTTTATTGTGTTTACTCAGGACTTTGATTTTTATGCACCTAATAGGGACTAGATCTCAGTATCTGGTATAAATTTCAACTTGCTAGGGCCACGTCCACCTGTTCCTTTGAAATAAGATGATAACACACGGACGGACAGGCAGACAAGAATGTAATCGGTTCCTTTTTTACCTTTTGAGGTACGGAACCCTAAAAAACATCAAGAGTTCAAAAACGTGGATGAGAATAGGAATAATGCTATCTGAAACCGACCTACTTTTCACTGCAACTTGCAGTGAAAAGCGTAGCTTTTCATAGAAAGCAACAGTATAGGTTTTTGAGACTAGAACATTGCACTTAGGTCCATATTCCAGAACCTTTTTTAATACTCAATCAACTCTTGAGACTAGATTTTGCCTTATAAAATCTACTCTCAAGTGTTTCTTGAGTATTGATAAACGTTCTGGAATACGGCCCTTAGAATTAGACTTGACGTAGACAAAGAGCGGATAATCACGCATACTAAACATATTTGAAACTAATGACGAGGCTGTATGAACTGAATTACCGTTGCCTGCCCAAGATAAGGGCGAAAAGAACTAAAAGAAATCAAATGTGACAATGACATTAGAAGTTATGACATACTTAGATGATAAGAGTCGCATAATCGATGTCATTACTTTAGGCATCGACTTAGCGTATTTAAGATACGCCTAGTGTTGGTGCAATGTATTTTTTCATTAGGAGTGTCATAAGAACCATAGATGTAAAGTTATGATACTCTTAAGTTTAGTGCAAATGGCCATTAGATAGAAGGCCAAGAAGATAGATAAGTATGTAGGCCAACATGTTTTTTTTAAGAAAATCCTGTATATATTTTTGAGGTATTATATGGTTATATATGTAAATGTACCATAGCAAATGTCATAGAAATAAACAGGTACATATTGTGAAAAAAGAAAAAAAAAAAAAACCAATCTCAGGATGGCCCATCTCATTTGCCCATTAAACCGTCAGAAGCTATGATGTCTTCACCATTAAATAAATTAAAAAAAAAGCTTTGTGAAAAAGGTTATTACTCTGTTAAAGACTGAAAAAGGTTTTTTTTTATTTATTTATCCATCACGCCTTATTATGAGGGGTGGCAGAGGCATATTATATGCCCAATATTCACCATGTGTATTCCTGTCCCACGTAATAGGTGGTGAGCTCATTGCCGTGTTGAAATAGACAGACCCAGGCTTAACGACTGCCATTTTACTGGCAACCGGGACCAACGGCTTAACGTGCCTTCCGAAGCACGTAGTACGGCTTGTTAGCTGAAAAATATATGAATATCGGTCCCATGTGGCAGAAAGCATGAAACTTGGCATGCTTGTAGCTTTTATATATGTGCTTCAATATTGAAGGAGGAACACGTCGAACAATGCTTTTTCCCCTCCCTTCCCCCACTTTTGTGTCTCCAATCGCAGTTTTATTTTATTTTATTGAAAACGGCCTAAGCAAGGAGAACACCGTCAACGGATAAAATGTTCTTTATAAAATTATCTACCAAACAACCATTGGATGTATGTTGATAGGATCTATAGTTTTCAAAATATGCTAACATTTAATTATGTAAATATAAGGATTCAAGCAATTATTAAAACTCAGTCAAGTTTAGTGAAAATTATATTTATTTGAAATTACAGGAATCTCCCCCGCTCTTACAAAGACCAGTACAGGGAAGCCCAGACTTCCTACATTGACATCTACCTGTAATACAGCTGCGACATGAACACTTTGTTAATTCCTTTACGGATGCTGAGGTTTCTTTTTGTTTACTCCAAAATGGAACCCAAACTTTCTTTTCTTTTTTTTTCCTTTTCTTCCATCCCCAATTCTTGAAATTGGGGTATTCAGGATTTGCAATCAGGGTCTGACCCCAGATGAATCCTGCTTGCAAACATGCCCGTTTTGTGTGTTCTATAAGAGCACCAAATGTTGGAGGCAGCCTATCCATGGCCCGTCCCTTAATAAATAATTGCTTTCTGGCTTGGTTGATGTCTTCTACATCACTTGTTTGCCAGTTTCTTGGCAGTTTGCCTGCTGCTGTGACCCTTTGTCTAAGTCCTGTTCCTCGCTTTTCTCTGGTATTATTCTTGAGGCTGTCGTCTCATCAAAAGAGGTTAATACTCTGTTAAAGACTATTTGTGAGACAGGGACGCCTGGAAATGATCTGCTGGCAAAGTGAAATAATATTAAATTGTAAATAGGCCATCGAAAAAAAAGCCTTCCTAAGTTTCTAAAAATTTTAAATAGTGTATGATATTTTGTAAGCGCCGTTCAAACTGTCTATGTAAAATAAATATATTTTAATTTTTTTTATTTTATATCTTTATACATTAACATGATGACCTCACCATGGGTTACTTTTACTAGCAAGCTGTTGAGATCATTTGGGCTTTTTACAAATAAAATTAAAGTTCAACATATATATTGACTGCCTCCGTGGCGCTGTGGAAGTGTATCCTACTGCTACGCAAGAGGTCTTGGGTTCGATTCCCACCCAGGATAAAACTTTGTGTGTTGAGCACGGTGGTTTATTCTGTGTCTGGGTGTTATTTATCTATAATATGTATGTAGTTAGAAAAATATAAGTATGTTTATCAGTTATCTGGTTTCCATAGTACAAGCTCTGCTTAGGTTGGAATCAGATGGCGTTGTGTGAGTTGTCCCAACGATATATAAAATATATAAATTTGTTTTTATCTAGAACGGTGTATGGGAAAACATGACATCGGCGCGGACGCAGCAATGGTCGCGCCGTGCCCGTTCGCCTCCCAAGCGGCCTGTCACGCCCCCTTCGCCGCCATCTGAGCCTTTGCCGCCATCACCTCCGCCCCCTCCAGTAGACCCTTCCAGACCGTTCGAATGCAGGCATTGTGGCATAGGGTTTGCTAGAGAAAAGGCGCTGCAATCTCACTCTAGGGTATGTGTTAATTTGTTTATTTAAATTTAAAAAAAAGTTATCTAGTCACTAGCTGTTGTCAACAATTTTTTTTATAAACCACTGAGGTGGCAGACAAGCGTACGGCCCGTTACCTGATGGAAAGTGGTCACCGTAGCCTATGGACGTTTGCAATACCATAGTTGCTGAACTCGCGCTGCCGACCCTTTATAAAACTAAGACCCCTTTTGAAGAACCCTATACTGTAGACGTAAGGGAAAACCCAGTCAAGGAGTTCATTCCACAATCTAAGCGTATGCGGAATAAAGCATATGGCTTTGTTACTCCATTTTCTGCCTTTAGGGTGGAGTTCAACTTTTTTACATCGCCTCAAGTTTTTTCGTCAATCTATAGTTAGTCGCATAACAGTCGGCTGTGGAGTATAGTGAATCAATCATCTGAATGATTATATTTATTACGTATGCCATACTCTAATACCCAGATTGAAATTAAAATTTATAATTGGACATCTTGCCTACCATTGATTTGCCATTATCATTCCCATTCTCCAATTATTAAATTAAGATTATAAACATGATTTCGTCGAACAATTTTTCCATAAATTTTTAGTACAGCGTGTCCCTTGAGAAGTTACTTTTTAGAAAATTAAGGCAGTCAGATCAAGTTGCAACAATATTGTTATAGTAGAAAATCAAGAGTTTATGATGCATAAATGTTACTTAAAAAGGGACGCAATATGTAGAGTCTACCAAATCAAAGTTATTAATTTTATTAGTAATGTTTCTAGAATAAACGAAATGTAATAAGCTTCTGTCCCTCGGAATGTTTTAGTATGATTGGCACGTGTCAGATACTTTATGGATTGTCGTATGTCAGATACACGGTGGCGACTCCCCTGTGGAATGTGGCACGTGCGGCGAACTGTGTTGGTCCCGCGAAGCACTGGCCTCGCATACACAGCAACGACATCCACATCTACCACCCAAGACTGAGATACAGCACCCTGACTACGACGACACCGACTCAGGTAAGACTACATACATTTTTTTTTAATAATTTAATGGTCTGGTTACGAAGACCTTATAGCGAAATCTTGTGATTTTATAACATGTTTCAATTTTATGTTCAATCTTATCTTCTAATTTAGTCCTGTCCAGTCTTTGTCGACGTCTAGGCCTCAGACCTAGGTCCTGGTCCTTGCTCTCAGTACAATGATGGTTCTTATACTGAGGTTTTCAGTGAATTTGTACAGTGAAAATAGCATTTCATTGCATATATATCATTGTCTTTCACTATAGCACGTTAACACAACTTTTATGTCCAAGAAACAACCACTCCCGCACATAAAACAAGATAAATGCCCTAGTTTTAGAAAATAATATACAGCATGCGTCCGCACTTGTCACTTCCCGCGAAAAGTGACTATACATAAAAATGTGTGTGTACTTGTGTAGTATAGTCTACAGTTCACCTAGACACAGTTAAAGGAAGTTAAAGATAGTGCAGACTGCCAAGAGTTCGATGTGGCACACAATAAAAATTTATAATTTGCAAGATTTGGACCCCGACATAAATTCAAAATCATAATATGATGCTGTAAATAATGAAACTGGATTTATTTCTGAGATTGACATTTTTGTAATTAGTAAACTTATATTATACTAGTTCACGCCCGCGGCTTCGCTCGCGTAGAGAAGTTTTCCTGTTCCCGTTTTTCACAGGAACTTGTTCCCGGGATAAAAAGTAGCCTATGTGTTATTCTGATGCATAAGCTATATTATTGTAAAGTTTCATTAAAATCTATTCAGTAGTTTTTACGTGAAATAGAAACAAACATCCATACAAACTTTCGCATTTATAATATTATTAAGATAGACTAAATTGGTTATTATTTATTTTCACAAAAACATTTCCTTCTCCATAAGCCTTGATTGTAGCGGCAATTAATTGGGATTGTAGGATAGTATTATTCTATTTCGTTATGTCGATCAGGTAGGCTGTAAAAATTGTATATTGTGTGTGTAAAATAAAATAATAATAAAATTTCAATAATATATTTGTCCTTGTCCCATCTTATAAGCAATTTCAGCTATTGAGGCTGTTTTTTTTATTTTCAAGACGTTTCTTTGTAAATAATAATAAAAATTTGAAATTTTAATGAAAATATTACGCGTGAAATATATTAAAAATAACGTAATAACTCATCGCAAAAGTTTAAAACCATTTGATAAATTCGCCAGATGATGACATGGATTTCCGCCTGTCGCCACTGTCGCACGCAGACAGCAGCCGGTCGGAGCGCGCTGTGTACGATACGATACGAGGCCCGGAACTGTTCTGCCAGGATTGTGGCGTCGCCTTCCAGAGGGCTGACCTACTGCGGAGACATGTAGCTGCTGCACATAGGTAATATATTACTAACTAATATAATAATAAGTAAATTTTTAACAAAACGCTGTATAATTACTCAAAAACATTTTTAACAAAACGCTGTATAATTACTCAAAAACATTATTTTTATTAACATTCGGTAAAAAATAGTGACAATCAGACCCACGGAGTAAAGAATAAAAGCGGAGATGCCGCAAGGGCAACCGAGTTGTGTGCCACCAGGTAAGTTGTTACGTCACAGAGTGGGCGGAGTCACGCGCCACAGTTTCATGTAAATCTTTGTTGTGCTCGGTTGAGAGTCTAAAATTTATTTACCCATGCTAAATTCTATAGTTATTGACAGTTTTCACCATGAATTGTGCTATTCTTAGATGCAAAAACGATTCAGAAACTTAATTTAAACATAGTAACGTATAACATTTCATTTGTAGGTATTTTTACTTAATAAAAAAAAATATAAAATATTTTTCTCGGATCTTCTTCAAAAATGTAAATTAGAGCCATCTATAAGACAATAGATGCAACTAACTTTTGACATGCACCTATTGAAGAAAAATAGAAAAAAAATACTCAATTAATACTTTTGTAAATACGCCACATTATAATGTTTGTTCATATTTCTGCCCAAAACGACAATAATTTTGTAAGTCTGCAGCGTATTTACATGATATGACGACATTTTACGAGGGCGTCACTGAAAATTTCGGGAATCAAGGAAGTGACACAACATTACTATTTAAAAATGTATTTATTGCTTTTCAAAGTATTCTCCGCGAAATTTGACACATTTTTCCATACGATGGAACCAATCATTGAAGCAACCATTCCATTCGGAAGTTGGGGTATCCAAAATGACCGTTTTGTAGGCGTCCACAGTTTCTTCAGGTGATGAAAATCTCTGACCGCGCAATTTATTCTTTATTTTATGGAAAGTATAGAAATCATTAGGGCTTAGGTCGGGGCTGTACGGCGGATGGTCTAATAATTCTATGTTTTCTTGCTCTAAAAACTCTTTTGTTCTGTGCGCGGTGTGAGAACGGAGGATGATGCGGCGGTTGCAGTTCTCTTTACGGAGTTCAGAAATGACCTGTGGCAAACAAATGCTAGCATACCATTCTGCATTAACCGTTCTTTGTCCCTCAAGAGAAATAGTCGCAACATGGCCGGTTTTGGAGACAAACGTGGCCACCTTTTTTTTTTGCAACACTCCGTGAACGAACAATTTTTGTTGGCTTTAACTCATTTTCGAACACCCAAACTCGTGACTGGTTTTTTGTTTTGGGTTCGTACGCGTATATCCAGGATTCGTCACCTGATACGATGTTGTAGACAGCATTTGAGGATCCTGCGTGGAATCTTTCGAGAGTTCTGACGCACCAAGTAACGCGAGCCGCTTTTTGCTCTTCACAGAGCGAATGCGGCATCCATCGGGAATACAACTTTTTTACACCTAATTGTTCATGCAAGATTGTATGTATTTGACTTATGCCAATGTCTAAAGTTGCCTGAATTTCGCGGTATGTCACATGTCGATCTTCCTCAATCAGCTTACGCACAGCATCAACGTTTTCTTGGGTGACTGCAGTTTTTGGACGACCTTGACGGGGATCATCACTAAGCTTGACACGTCCACGTTGAAATTCAGCAAACCAGCGATAAAATGTGGTTTTGGATGGGGCTTCATCACCAAATGCAGAAATCACACACAGTTTTTGTGTTAAACCACTTCGAAGGTCATAATAAATCATTGCTCTTGAATTTTCTCGAGTCAATTCCATTTTCTCAACGACTAAACAAGTTTGACAAAACCTTGTGACAAGACCGAGAATCTTTTTTTTAAAATAAATAAATGGAATTCGATTTTTAAAACCAAGGAGTTTTCAATTAAAAAGATTTAAATATGACAGGAACAGTGGAAATGTTCCATTCCCGATACTTTTAGCGCAGCCCTCGTAAAAAGAATAACACCATCTACCGGTGCATAAACCAACAATTTTATTGATAAGACATTGTACATTATTCTAGCGGGAGCATTATTTGGAGTTTCATAGAAGTACATAATTTTTAACTTTATAAGTGACAAAATATAATATTTAAAAACTAGAAATGCATGGGTAAATATCATAAACAGACCCAGAGTAGAGAATGTTCTAGAAAAGTAGGTAGCGCTATTGTTGCGAGTAGACAAACTAAAATGTTCATTGGATCTTCAGTTCTATATGTGTTGCACCATTATGTCGCTAGATGGATTTACAATTAGGGACGAGTTAAAGACGAAGTTAACCGCCCCTTCTCCCCGCGCGGCTCCATTTCCCACCCGCAGTTAGGCACGCTTTTTACTAAAGAGAAATTTGCTTGCAACATCTCCGTTCTTTCTGTCCTCCATGATCAGACCTCAAGCCTCATCACCTAGTGGCAGTAGTACATATTTTTTACACACTCGCGGACAGGTAGCTTAATGGGCATTGTTTTGTTTATGCTAATACTATCACAAAGAAATCATCTCAAGATCTAATGTAGTGGCACCCTAAAAAGGACTTTAGGGCGAGGTGCTTAAGCGTTTATTACAAGTGAACATATGACTTTCTATTCATTCTTAAATATATATGTAAAACAAGGTCTAAGTACGCCGTTTGAAACTTGAGAACACGTCGACTGATTTTTATAATCCTTGATTTGTTATATTTGTCTGTACCCTGAAGAGCATAAAACAAAAAGCGTTATAAAGACGAAAATTTTAGAGTTTGGGAAGAAACGGTAAAATCCGCGTGTTACTGCATTATATCATTTTTCGAAGCCCATGAACGCTTTTTATGTTCAAGAATCCACCATTTTCGGACATGAAACACTCGAAAATATAAACACTGCTTTTGGATAATAATACAATTAATGCGTATCTCCTCGATGTCGTTAAGCCTACGTTGGGAACTTTACGAATGGTTTTAAATAGGGATGGCCGTTAGCGAAAATATCATATGACGAACAACAGGGATGAATGGAAGAAAAATATACTGCGCCGACCCCAAATAAATTAGAATAAGGGCAAGAGGATGATGAGTGGAAATAAACCGGCGACCGGCATTATGCGACTGTATCGTTACTACATCGCTTTTTGGCGACTCTCTGGTCTCTGGACGTAACTTCAAAACCTTTCGTTATAGTGACTGCTCTGGTGCTGCATGCATCGCGATTTCATGACATCCTGCATTCGGACGCGGTTGCGCATTTTAGCGATTTAGTTGCTGCGACCAGCGTTTTAATTGTGTGGGGTGGAAAGCTTTTAAAAAGCAACAAAATTGCCAATGCTAAGAGTAACCAGTATGGTGTACCTTCCCTCTCGCTCCTGTTGAGCAAGCGGGTCTGTGCGATCGCTCCGTAATTTTAATATTTTTTCTTTGGTTTAACTTTGTATTCCCAGCTCGTGAATTGGTTTGTGTGATATTTTAGTGTTTGTGTTTCGGTAACACGTAAGTGAAACTTGGTTTTATTGTCGTTAATCGCGTAAATATTGCTATTTATCAATCGGTAAGTTTTTTTGATTTTCATTCTAAAGTGTGGGTATCAGTGAATTAAGTTGCGCCGATAATTTTATTGTTTACACTTTATTTAGACACTTTTTTTTATTTGTGCTGTATAATTAGTGTTAAAAAATAATGCCCTTGCGAGATGAACCTCCCGATAGAGGGGGAGGTAAACGCGTATGTGCTACTATAAGGTCGCCACCGGCAAAGCAACTTTTTAGTGAAATGTCTCCGGTTTTCCAAACACCCGAAGATGTAAACAAACGGGTACAATCAGTTAAATTGGTCAATAGTGACTTGTCGGAATACAATAATAAAGGCGAATATTGCATGTTAGTCGAGCAGGCAAACAGTTATATTGCTACAATAAATAATATCATCAACGATCAGGGATCTCGAATCACTTTGTCTAATAAAACTTCTATCATGGATTTAAACCAGCGCTTGACCGGCATTATTTCTATTCTGGCATTAAAATCGTCATGCAACGAAACTTAGGTGGCAAATATGGTCAAAGAACTGCAAGCACTTAAATGTCAGCAACCAAAAATGTCATATGCGGATAAACTAAGGTTACGTTTGCCAGCTAAATCGGCCCCCGCCCCAGCAGCAGTGAAGGCTCTTCCAGCCCGACCCTGTGTGGTGGCTTTCCCCGCGCCTGATCGTTCAACCGAGTTCACAACCGCGTCCGCGACTAAACAGGCACTTATGAAAGCTATCATAAGTGCCTGTTTAGCTCAGTGACGATGGCTTCCAAATTGTAGGCATTAAAAAAACCGCGTAATCGGGTGTAGTACTTCGTGTTGCGAGCGAAAGCCAACTCAAGAAGTTGGAGTCAGTGGACGCAATCAAATCGGCGGTCTTGCGCTTAAAAAACCCAAGGGTCGTAAACCGCGAATCCTAGTTAAAGATGTTCCTGGGTCTATGGAAGACCATGACTTTATTAGAGCCTTATATCGCCAAAACATTACGGACGAAATAAAAATTAGCGAGGAGGACTTTATTAAGAATTCCAAAATAGTTCGTAGGCGTCGTTTAGCTAACGGTCGTTCGTGGGTGGGTTTGGAGCTGGAGCCGGAGATCCGGAGTCATTTGGTGGCCACGAAGGATAAATTATTTATGGATTGGGCCACTTTTAGATTTATCGATGACCTCGAGGTAGTGCGTTGTATGAACTGTAACAGTACGGTCATGTTCACAAATTTTGTACCAGCAAGTCACCCAGCTGTGCTAATTGCGGCGAGGAACATGAAACACGAGCATGCCCATATAAAGACAGTCCTGATTTTAAACCCATCTGTATAACCTGCAAAAGGTTTAAAAAGCCCCATGACCACCGTTGCGGCTCTCGGGAGTGTCATATCTATAAGCATAGGCTGCAGCAGCTCATTCTGAGCACAAGCTACTTACAGGAACAATATCAGAGCGCCCACCTGCGTAACAGAGTGGTACAAATACATGTCAAGACACGAGCTGGGATTTATGTTTCTAGTACAAATTTTACTGTAACATCTTTGAGCAACCTCATGACATCTCATTGTGCTGTTGTTGAGGTTACTTCCTCGGCCTATAGGGTGTTTGTTGTGAGCTGCTACTTTCAATATTCACATCATATCGATCCTCACTTACACCATCTTCGTCACGTCCTGCAGTCTCTTGCGGGTCAAAGAATAATCATAAGCGCTGATGTCAATGCCTCTTCTACATTATGGGATGGCAAACTACGTTTATTCGATAGGGACCGGCGCTGTGCCGTCGAAGAATTCATTGCAGAAATGAATTTATCTAAACACAATTTTCCCAATGCACCACCTACTTTTTACGGCCCTATGGGTGAGTCTTCTATTGACGTGACGCTTTCACGCGGCGACGTCTCGATATCCGAATGGCGTGTCCTCCCGGATGCGTCCTGTAGTGACCATCGTCTAATCGTTTACAATCTCTTACCCGGTGATGCACGAGAGGCGCAAAGTACTACTTGTAATTTCAAATATAAAAGTAGGGGCGCAAACTGGAAGCTCTTTGGTTCTCTGTTTGCGGCTCACGCTAAAGATTTTGGTCGTGGTAACCTGTCTGTCGAAGAGAGTGCTTCGTTAATGTCAGAAACTTTTACCTACTGTGCCGACGTGGCCATTGGTCGTGGATCTATTAACAACACTCGGAGATGCGATTGGTGGAGTGATCGTTTAGCTGAGCTTCGAAGGCGTTTCCGGAGAGCTCGTAGAAAATTAAAATATTTTAAAAAGCATAAAATTAGTGCCGGTGCGGAATACAATAGCGCTTTACTTGCACTTAGAGTTGCCAGGTCCAAATCAAAGGGTAATTTGCTACGTAAACTAGTGCATGGGCTGGAAGCTAAGGGTCCGTGGTCGCCTATATACCATGAGTTTAGGGCTAACCGTTCTGTTGATCTTGCCTATGTACGAAATATCAAAATTAACAACTCTCATACTATAGGTCTGAAGGAAACCGCGGATTACCTTTTGGATTCTCTTATACCCGACGACTGCTCGGACAACGATAGTGATTATCATCGACAGATAAGACAGTGGGCTCTTGAGCCACCATACTCACCCCAGTCAGACCTACCAACTTCTCATGAGTTCCTCGAAATTGTTAGGTCGTTGTCTATAGGTAAGGCGTCGGGTGACGATAAAATATCTAACAAAATGATAAAGGAGGCTTGCAAGCTGTCGGGTGAAGTAATGTTAAATGTTTTTAACCGATGTATTTACGAGGGAGTGTTTCCTCCACAGTATTTGTGATGTGGCTATATTCGGATTATTCCTAAAAAAGGCGACTAGCCGCCAGATGACCCTAAGTCGTACCGACCGATCACATTATTGCCCTCCTTGGGAAAGCTTTTAGAGCGTCTCATAGTACCCCGGCTCCTGCCGGGCGGTATTAAATTTCAATTTGGATTTACAGTACGAAAATCTACTATTGACGCAGCGATATCAGTGCGAAAGACTGTCACTTCATCGGTTTCTCAATATGTGCTGTCCATCTTCCTAGATATTTCCGGGGCTTTCGATAACGCTTGGTGGCCAATGCTATTAATGAAAGTAAAGTCTCGCGGTTGCTATAGAAATATTTACTCTCTTATTCATTCATATTTTTCACAAGGTACAACAACTTTAAAATTAGGTCATTATTCTGCTACCAAAACGTTAACAATAGGCTGTCCTCAGGGGTCTGTGCTAGGCTCACACTTGTGGAACTTAGGATTTGATGACTTTTTCAGTTTACCATTACCGGAGGGCTGTTCAATGACAGGATACGCCGATGACGGTATGTTGCTCGTTCAGTCGAAAACTCGTGCGGGACTCGAGAGCTTGGCCCACACGTATTTGCGCGTCGTTGCGGAGTGGGGCGTACGAAACAGGTTATTTTTTGCACCCAACAAAACATTTCAGTTGCTTTTAAAAGGAAGTTTGAAAGTACTACCGCGCATTAAATTCAATAACGTTTACATTAAAAATAAAACTTCGGTTTGCTATTTAGGATTGATTTTAGAGAGAAATTTTGCATTCGTTGAGCACATAAAAACTGTAGGTGAAAAGGCTATAAATAGCTTTTATGCGTTGTCGAGAATATCTACTGCTACATGGGGACTTTCGTTCAAAACACTGAAGGTCCTTTACGGGGCCACTTATCTAGGCTGTATGTGTTACGGGGCGCCGGTATGGGCAGATAAGGCTACTATTGGTGCTGCACGTTTAAAGTTACTGTTAAGTCAACGCCTTGCATTGATATTTTTATGCAAAGACTACAGGACGGTTAGCACGGAGGCTCTGCCGGTGATGGCAGGGGTCCTCCCGGTTGACCTCGAAATTCAGAGACGCGCGGCTTTATACTATTCGGCTAAGGATGGCATGGATGATAGGTTTTTGTTAGAAAGAGATCGCCATAGAATTGCCAGACTGTATCGTGATAATGTACGTGAAGAACTTTTGACGACGAATGACGAATGGCAGCTGCGTTGGAACACTTCCATCAAAGGGCGCCACCTCTACCAGTTTTTCCCAGACGTTCGTGAACGCCTGGGAATGTCCTGGCTGGAGGTTGATCACTGTATTGCTTAATTTCTTATGGGACATTGTAACTTTAGGAGCAAATTACATTCGTTTAAGCTGGTTGAGTCACCGTTCTGTCAGTGTTCAACTGCTGACGCCAAATATGATCAGACCGCCCATCATATACTTTGGGAGTGTAGCATTTGGCAAAATGAGCGATATAATATGCTGAATTGTTTACAAGTAACGTCGGGAGTAGTTTACTATGCGGATCTCGTGGCATCGAGGGTGAATTTTCGTGCTTATAAACGTTTCTGCCATACACATTACTGGAATCAAACATAGCTCACATAGGACCCGTAATATACTATTACCATGGTGCTTCCCTATTTCTATAGGATTTACACCTAGTTGCTTTCCAGGTCTCCCGCTTTGCAAAGGAGGGAAGAGGCATTACGTTCTTTTCTTACTTCCTCACATTATCTTCTGATTAATTTCGTTGCGGGATCCAAGACATGCCAACTTCTCCTGGGACATCACCGAGATCGAGCTCGGTGTAACTTTTCTGGTGTTTTTGGTCATTGCTGTAGATCCTGGTTTACAGGAGTCACAGTAATGGGAATGTGGGTGGGATTAGTCCCATTAAAAAAAAAGTATGCGGTGTACCTTAGAGCCACCGCACACTGGCTTCTTATAGTGTCCGCAACCGGCGACTGTGAGACTGTGTCGCACTCGGTCGCTGCATCTGGCTTCCTCAGAGCTACTAAGTGGCCGGTTGCGGATACTAACCTAAACTACTTTTACTAGTGTAGGGTGGTTGTTACACTTGCAGCTACAAGCGTCACGATAGTACTGGCACATGGGGTACGTGCAGCACGTGCGGCGAGAGCTTCAGCGACGCGCTGCAGCTGCTGGCACACGCCGAGGGCCACGCCGAGCGACACCAGGCTCCCGCGCCTGATGACCATTTGCCCACCAGGTATCACTGCATACAACTAATGCAGCCATACATGATGATGACACGTATTGTCACGCCTTAATCCCCGAAGGGGTAGGCAGAGACATACTATACGCCTACATTTCACCGTTTACATTTTTGTCCCACATAACAGGTGGTGAACCCATTGTAGTGTTGAAATGGATCGATAAATCAATTTTCTATGCATTATTGTAGAATTTATAGGCGACGGGATTGCATTGGTGCGACGGGAGTTCGAACTATGCCACGGGCGAAGCCGTAGAGGTCATCTAGTACTATATATATTATTCTTGTGTAGTTATAATAATATGTTTGATTGTACACTTGCAGGTTAAAAAAAACGGCGAGAGGTCGACACAATACATCGATATCGAATAATTCAAGGCAATTTCCATGCAGAGTATGTGGTAAGACATTTATTTTACTTATTACATACAAAGAAAACGTCACATGAGGGAACTGGGCGTGGAAGGCACAGGACTTTGCGTCTATGTATGGCCGTGGGCCGCCAAGGGTGACAGAATATCCAATAACATTATTGAGCCCTGAATGTCTTCAATAAGTCAAACTTTTGTGAATAAGCAAATTTCTAGGCCGTCAGTCTGAGGTCCGATATGACTGCTGGCTTGATAGCGACCCACGGGTCGTCGACTATGCTTTTCATAAAGTGGCCCATTTTGACATGACAAATATTAATAAAAAATAGCACTGTAAAACTAATTTGCATAACTACTTTTATTAAAACTCACGCACATTGTAACGGATTAAAACAAAAACGGGATTTTGCGTAAACACTTACGTGTTGTCGATGTCGATCGTCAATTGTTTCGCCTTCATAGAAATATATAGGTATGTTTATCAGTTATCTGGTTACCATAGTACAAGCTCTGCTTAGTTTGGAATCAGATGGCGTTGTGTGAGTTGTCCCAACGTTATTTATATTATTTATTTTTATTTAATTTGCATAACAGATTATTCACCTACAACAAACTGAGACGCTCGCAATATCGTTGTTATCGACAAAAAAGACAATGTCATTTTTTAGAGATTTTTACTATAATACAATGGAAGTATGAAAAATATGGCTCTTGGTCGGTCGGTGCTCTATTTTTTTTGTTATGAGAGAGTAAATTGTTCAATAGAGTGATCATAATATTTTTTTCCTATAGGCAAAGTATTTGGATCTCGAAGTTCCCAACAAATTCACATACGAATACATACAGGAGAGCGGCCGTACGCGTGTCGGTTTTGTTGGAAGGCGTTTGCAGATGGTGGCACATTGCGAAAACATGAACGTATACACACAGGTTTGCAAGCAATGATTATAACTAGAAATTTTACGTTATGATGAGCACTATTTGAATAGCTTTTATTAAAAAATATTAGTAATTGTTTATGTTATTTCGTTAGGGTAAAAGAGGTACCCAATTAGTTACCATGGATTACCACTCCAAGACTTCCTATAGGTAACTCGATCTTTAAGAATATCTATTGTACCAGATCCCAAGCTTATGTGATTGGAGCTAGTAATCCTAATTTATCTATATTTATATTATAAAGAGGAACGATTTGTAAAATTGTTTGTAATGAATAGGCTCAGAAACTAATGGGCCGATTTTAAAAATTCTTTATTTCTCATGCCTTATTCCCGAAGGGGTGGCAGAGGCATATTGTATGCCCACTATACACGTGTATTCCTACTATACACGTGTATTCCTACTATACACGTGTATTCCTATCCTGACTCTTTTAAAAATTCTTTACCCATTAGAAAGCTATATTCTTCGTGAGTAACATAATCTTTAATGGATTTTTAAAAAGTTTAGAGTTCCGTATGAAATTTTGCCACCGTGCGAAGCCGGGGCGGGCCGCTAGTGTATAGTAAATTGAATTTGTTTATTACTCTTTCACACAACAATAACACATCCAACACATTTTCATAGTCAACATATTTCAATGAAATCTAGTGGGGGGATTGATCAAGCGTTGGAGATGATTATAGGCCGCACTAAACTTATAAAAAAATATTGTCAAAAAGAATCTTCATTTATGAAAAGTACGTATCCAGCAGCATATTCATGTATAGGTTTGTTTATCATTCTAATATCTTCGTCTTTTGCATCTTAGTCATGTAAAAGTCCAAGTCAGTCTTGCCCCTGTAAAGTGGTGGAAACGTTACTGTAGCTTTCAGTGGAATTTACGCGGCATCGTAAAAAAATCAAATTGTTCTGTGATATATCAGTCTTTCACAATAGCACAAAAACACAACTTTTATGTCTAAGAATCCACCATAGTTACACATAAAGGAAGATTAATGCACTATTTTCAGAAAATAATATACAGCAAGCTTCCAACATTCGTTATATTCCCGCGAAAAATTTCTCATCAATACCTTATTATAGGCGAAAAGCCGTACGCATGCGCCGTGTGTCCGCGTGCCTTCAACCAACGCGTGGTACTGCGCGAACACGTGCGCTCGCATCACTCCGCACCTGACCGCCGAGCCAACGGTATGTGAAAATGAAAATTCTTTATTCATGTAGGTCACAAAGTAACACTTATGAACGTCAAGATTACTGCTTCTACATTTACTGCCAGATTCGTAAAGCAATAGGTAGAGCCAGAGGAAGAATCTGGCAATAAAACTCATGGCCACTCTTTTCTATCCGCCAGTTATTACATTAGTTCTTACCACATGTGTGAGTACCACATGTGACGCAGATGGGAACACACCGTTTTAGGCACGTGCGACCCTCTGGTTCTAAAGGTATTTTAGGAGATAAATTATATGAAATAGCCGTTTAAAAAAAAAAACAGTTTGCACTGATGTATTTAAAAAGAACATCTGATTTACAAACAATAAACTTAGAACAATGCTACTGAAGTCACACAATTAAAGAAGACTCAGGGGTAAGTAGTGAAAGCAGGACGCGTGTTCTGGCTGATAGAAGACAGAGACACTTGTTTCGCAGCCGCCGGAAGAAAAAAAAGGCTCTTATCTGACTGGTCATCTCACAACTCCCCTAGGGGAGTTGGGGGGAGACTGGACGAGGCATTGGCCTCTTTCAGTGGATGTCAACGCCGCCTGTCGATACAGGCGGGCCGTTGGAGTGGCTAGTAATAGCCGTGGAGTCAATTCCGGGCGTCAAGTCCGGTGGTGAAGCGTGCCGCTAGCGAGCCCTGACCCCACCGGATGGTTCCGATGGGCGGTCTACAAGCCAGCGGCAGCTGAGGTCGTCATCTGGGGGTCACCCTGGGGGCGTCGGCGAGGTCGAGCCTGGCGGGAAGGGTTCCCGGCAGGCGCCCATCAGCCGGCCTCAGGGTGACGTTGTCTAGTCCGGTCGGGCTGCAGCGGGGATTAAGTCCCGCGGCAGAGGTCTGTCCGGGGGGCGCCGGTGGTATGGAGCGATCTCCCGCAGGTGGCGGAAGTTCGACTCCCCGGCGCGTGCGAACATGTTGGCGCTCAAGCGACCGATGTAGTCGTCGAGGCTCTCCATGCGTAGGTCTCGGGCGATCGTTGCGTTCCTCACGAAGCGAGGGGCGCCTACGGCGTGTCGCAGCGACAGCGACTGCTGCGCACGCAACCGTGCACGGTACGTTTCTGCTGCCAGAGCGTACCATGCAGGGGCGGCATAGGTGAGGCGGCTGCGAATGTAAGTTTTGTAGACGCCCAGCTTCGCGCGGAGCGGGAGGCACGATGTGATCACCGGACGCAGGAGAGCTCGAGCGGCGCGAGCTTGTCCAACAATGTTCTGCACGTGGTGTCGCATGGTGAGACGACGGTCAATGGTCACTCCAAGGTACTTCACCGTCGGGGACCAGTCGACGGCTTTTCCGAGCAGGGTAAGGGGCGCGGGTTGCCACGCACCCCCTACAACAAGCGCTTGGGTCTTTGCCACGTTGACCGTCAGTCTCCATTCATCCAGCCAGGGCGGGAGCACATCCAGGGCACGCTGCATTTTGGCCGCCGCATGTGTAGCGGTCAAGGAGGTCGTGATATAGGCGGCGTCGTCGGCGTATAGCGCCAACATCGCGCCGTCTGGGACTGGGATGTCGTCAGTGTACTTGGCGTAGCACACTGGCGACAGGCAGCTCCCCTGGGGCACGCCGGCTCTGATGCTGCGCTCTCCGGACAGGACGCCGTCCACGATGACTTGGAAGCGTCTGTCCTGGAGGAAGGTGGCCACAGTCTTGACTATTCGTCGCGGAGTAGTAGACGTGGCCAGCTTGTAGATCAGGCCGTCGTGCCAGACGCGATCGAACGCCTTCTCCATATCGAGGAGTACTGCAACACCGTGCTCTCTCTTGTTGAGAGCGACGGTGAGATGGTGCAGTACCCTCGCGAGCTGCAGCGTGGTGGAGTGTTCGGCTCGAAAGCCGAATTGCTCGTCGCGTGGCTGGATGTGTGGTGTCAGGTGCAGGAGTAGAAGCTTCTCGAAGACTTTCGAGAGTGTCGACAGCAGCGTAATGGGCCGATAACTTTCGGGCTTCAGTACGTTTTTCCCGGGCTTCGGCAGCATAATGACTCGGCCGAGTCTCCATGCTGCGGGAAAGTGGCTGGTGCGGAGGATGCCGTTGAATAACTGCGTCACCGATGCGATAGCTCGCGGGGGCAGGTGACGCAGGGCCTCGTTCGGGATCCGGTCGGGGCCTGGGGCTTTCTGCAGTTGGGTGCGGCGAATCATACGCTGCACTTGGCCCGGAGAAAACACGACTGGGTCTTCCATGGGGGTTATCGGCGCCTCGAAGTAAAACTTCAGATGCTGCTGGATAGCTTCTACTCGAACTGCGTCGGAAGCTGGATTCGGCTGGAACTGTTTCTCCAGGTGTTCCGCGAAGATCTCCGCTCGATCCTCGGCTCGGTAACGTGGGGTACCGTCACCGGCCATGAGGGGTCTAATCGGAGGCGGTTTCCCGGAGAGTTGGCGGCACAGGCGGTGGATGCCCGACCAGTCGTCCCCGGCGCGCTCAATGGTGCGCTGCCAGGACTCGGTCGCTTCTGTTTCCAGGGCGCTCGAGACCCTTGCAGCCAGCGCGTTGAGCTGGCACTTCAGGGTCGGGCATCGGTTGCGCTGCCACAGTCTTCTCAGCTTCCGCTACTTCTCGATCATCGCCAAGATGAAGGCCGGCAGTTGAGGAGGTTTCCGGGTCGACGGGGCTTCTAACCTGGAGTCTCGTAGCGCTGTGTTAATAACAGCGCTGAGATCTTCGGCGAGCGCGTCGACGTCTGACTCGGACTCAATGCGGCGGTGCGGCGAGTGCTTCGCCATAAGATCGGCAAATGCTTGCCAATCCTGGCGAAAGCGAGGCGATGGTGGCGATGACCGAGTAAGGTTGCTTGTCAGGGTCAGAAGGACTGGCTGGTGGTCCGAGAGGAGGTGGTCGTCCAGGACGTCGATCGATGGCGCGGCTGGCAGGCCGCGGACCAGCGACAGGTCGATCACGTCCGGCAGGAACGCTGCTTGGTATGGGTAGTGTGTCGGGACCTCTGGCCCCAACACCTCGTACCCTTGCTGCTCCGCGATGTTGTAGAGTCGGCGCCCGTTGGGACAGATGCGCGTGGAGTTCCAGGCCGTGTGCTTGGCGTTGAAGTCGCCCGCGACTATGACCGGGTCCGGTGAGTCCATCAGGGTGTGGACATCAGCCGTTGCCAGTCGCGCGTCCGGCGGCTTGTAGAACGCAAACACACGGATGGGGCGGCGATTGACGCAGACTTCCACGCCCAGGGCGTACGACGTCTGCAGCAGGACAGTTGGCAGCGGTTGGTGGACGACACTTCTCTTCACCAGGACTGCCAATCCCCTGAAAGCAGTCCCGGTCTGGGAGATTTGCTCCTCTCGGTACACATGGTACCCTGGTGCTCGGAGTGCTGAGCTCTTCCTGAGGCGCGTTTCGCAAATGAGGGCAATATGGACCTGCCGCTGTGCGAGCAGCTGCCTCAGGAGCCTGGTCTTCACGGGGGACATCCCGTCGGCGTTCCAGAAGATGATGCGTAGGGAGTTATCTGCCATAGGCACAGATTTTCCCTACGCATTGCAGGATGAGCTGGACGGGGTCCCGTCCCTCCTGAATGGCTTGGAGCACTTGGGTCAGCACTCCGATCACCATGGTGATCATCGGGTCAGCTTCTTCCCGCTTCGCCTTCGTCCCTCCCTTGGGGGCGGCGACCACGGGTTTTTCCTGGCGTTGGCGCAGGCTGCTCTGCCGCTGCAGCCTTACTGCGGGGTCCTCTCTTGTGCTTTTTCCTTTTGTTGCCCCCCGGAGCCGGGTTTGCGGCTGCCATTAGGGAGCCTGGGGCATTGTTTTCCGCTGCTGCTGCGACGGAGGGGGCAAGTTTCGTGGACGCGGTGCGTGCTACGGTGCCAGCCTCCTTGTTCCGCGCCTCCTTGCGGAATACGGGGCATGCCACGTGGTTAGCTGTGTGGGGACCTCCACAGTTTGCACACGTGGGTGGGTCCTCTAGAGGCCGCGGGCAATCCTTGGCAGCATGTTCACCGCCACAACGCACGCAAGCGGGCGGCCTGTGGCAGTGGTGAGATGAGTGCCGGAATTGTTGGCACCTGTGGCACTGTGCAGGGCCTTTCTTCCCGCGCCACGCCTCAATCTTGATGCCGGGCATACAGAGCATCTCTGTGATGTCATATATGCCCGGTGTGATGTCATCTGTCCGCTTCAGCTGCGCCAGGAACAGGCAGCCTGGGCGGCCCGAGCGTGCACGAATGGCGCGCACGAACTCGGGCGTATATCCCATGGCCGTGAGATCCTGTTCTATGTCCTTGGGGTCGGTATTTTGCGGCAGCCCTCTGATGGCCACCTTTAGGCTTCGGTCTTGCGGCAGTAAGAGAACCAAGAAATCTTGGTCTCTTTTTCCAAACTATACAGGTACTTCTGGATAGTACGGTACTCGGAGCCCGATTTAGGGATAAATCGGACCCCTTTCCCGAATGCGCGGCCGTTTGGAGAATGGCCCAGGAGTTCCTTCAGTTTTCTGAAATGAAGTGGCCAGTCCGGCAGCGTTTCCACAATCAAAGGCGGGTACTTTGTATGCGGGCTGGCGGTGAGTGCGGTAGCGGCAGTGCTGGTCTCCGCTGATGTTGACGTCTTGGCTGGAGGCGCGTCGGAGGTTGCTTGTGGTGTTTCTGGGCGCGCCGTCAGTCTCCTTGGTTGAGGAGTGGGTGGTTTGGTTGTTGGTGGCGGTGGCGGGCTGTTCAGCGCAGCGGCGTAAGACATCTCCATCGGCGACGATGGAGATGTCCCGGGTAACGGGCGCTGCGTGTTTTGTGGCGGCGAGAAAGTCGCCTGCCCGTGCGTCCTGTGCGGGGGAGAGGGGAACCTCTCCGCCGAAATCGAGGTCTTTCCGGATTGGCCAGGGGTGGGCCATCTGTGTCCAGAAAGTGGCGCCGCTGGCCGAGTTGCGGCTCGAACGGCTGCAGCTGCAGGGGGTGCAGCAGCAGCAGCGGCAGTGGCTACGGCTGCAGTAGCGCCGGCAGCTGGGGCCGGCCGAGTCGGCCGGGCACTGGTGGCGGCCGGTAATATGCGCCTCTGCGCGGCGTCGGGGCCGTCGAGCCTTGGCATCGACGGTGCGGTGGTGGTGGTGGGTGACCCGGGCAGCGGGCTGCCCGAGAAGTACTCCTCGCCCCCGGATGTGCTGGGGCGGGCTGTCGCTGAGCGGCCGAAGGCCAGGCTGGGCTGGCTCTCGGTCGCCATCCTCGTGAGATGCACGATTGCTGCGTGCGCAGGTCCGCGGGTGCGGACAAACGTTCGCTTTCCCCCGCGAGGGGCGGGGGGGCGCGTCGCACGGCGAGTAGGTGGATGCGGTTGCGGCGGCGGCATTGCGGCCGCTGCGGGCGAATAGATGGAAAGCGCGAGGGGGGATGGATACCCGTGTGCGGCCCTAACCCCGGCCTCGGCACGCCGATACCTCCTGACCCGGTCCCCGGGGCTTGCCGCTGGTGGCAGACCGGGAAACCAAAGCCAGGCGGCACGACGCGTGATCCGAGGTCGGAAGCTGGACGCAACTTGCTATAGGTATCGGACGGTGGTACGGGGCGTACCACAGAGATAACTTAGGAGGGCCCGTGCACACAAAACGGTACAAGGCGATCCAAAAAAAATCAAAAGGCTCTTAGGTCGTCCGCAGCGCCTTATATACCGCGACGCAGGATAGCGGACGCAGCTGGGTAATATGGGTAGTGGGCGGTTCATCGTCACAGACATACTTCTGTAACTAAACTCCCAACGACATCATGGACTTTGCTCGAGCATACATACAAACCTACAAAGACTAATAATGGCAAGTGACATAAGTGAAATTAAAATGTGAAATGTATTGAAAGTGGTAACAGTGATACAGACGAAACCTCCCGCCGCCGCTTAAACGAATTCTTAAAAAAAAAAGGCTTATACCTATATACAAATACATTCAAAATACATTTCGACAAAGGACAGTGACCGAATATGGCCTGAGCGCGGACAGCAGTTTTGCAAAGTTATAAAACTTGTAATAATTTTTATTTATTATACAATAAGTATTATTGACAATTTGGTTGTAGCCACTTATCTGATATTCAAAATGAATTAAAAAAATATTTGTCTTGGCTTACAAACGGATATTAATTTCATTTTTTTTTAATAATTATTTAATGGCCTGGTTTCTAAGACCTTTTAGCCAAATCTTATTTTTTATATCACATTTCTTCAATCTTATCTTCTAATTAGTCCTGTCCAGTCGAGGTCGTGTCCTCATTGTCCGTCCTGGTCCTTGCCCTCAGTATAATGGTGATTCTTATACTAAGGTTGTCAGTGGACGTTTCGCGGCAAGAGAGAAAATAGCATTTCACTGCATATATATCATTGTCTTTCACTATAGCACGTTAACACAACTTTTATGTCCAAGAAACCACCACTCCCGCACATAAAACAAGATAAATGCACTAGTTTTAGAAAATAATATAAAGCAAGCGTCCGCACTTGTCACTCTTCCCGCCAAATGTCCTATTATTTTCATTGTCACCCTTGTGTTGCATAAAATAAAAGTAATGACAAGAGTAGGGAGAATTAAAAGTCGAAACTCCTTATTTATTAGTCACTACTATTTCATTTAATAACTGAAACTATGCTAAATGTTTTGTGTAATTATTTATTGTTTTTTAAGATACTTCTGTATTTTTAAAATACTAAATATATTTAAATAAATGCATATTTTTATAAAAGATAAACCGTATTGGGTATTCTAGTTTTTATCTTCTAGCAACACTGATCAAACCTGTCATCGAAGTTGAACGACCTTGAATGTATTGTAAACAAATAAACAACACAAAGTGTCTTATTAAAATTATATTTTTAACTATATAATTATATACCTAGTTCGCGTTTGTATTTATCGAGCGTTTTGTATTATAATAACTAATTCAACTTCTCACGACCACCTTTGCTTTTTGGGTCCTGTAATAAAGACAATGGCATTGTTTTGTTTGTTGAATCTGTTGTGGTAATGATATTACACACAGAAGTCGTCATAACTCTTGACCTGATGAAAGTGCCGCATGTAATTCTTTAGTGGATAGTACTTTGAGTAGTAAGTTTTTTAATTTCAAGTAGGTTGTTATAAATGGTCGCTTACTTACTTTTAGTACTTTTAGACCCAGATGCATATGTATATAAGTTATATATGTAAGTTAAGTGTAGATAAACAATGTATTATCTCACTTGAGGTACGTTTTTTCTTTTGATTTTTATTGATTTTGAATGATTGACTTTATTAGGTATGTATTACTAAAGTGACCAACATACATATACATAGACTAGCTGTGCCTCACTCCCGACTTCCTATTTATAATAATTTATTGAATATAATGTTATTCAGTATATTATTGTATTAAACTCTGCCCGCTTGAT
Source organism: Thumatha senex (assembly GCA_948477245.1). Lineage (NCBI taxonomy): Eukaryota > Metazoa > Arthropoda > Insecta > Lepidoptera > Erebidae > Thumatha > Thumatha senex. The sequence continues at coordinate 17,136,227 of OX419735.1, forward strand.
ATTTATAATTACTACTGTATTACTTTTACACAACATAGCTTTCAAATGTTAAAACAATTGTTTTTAATCAGTTCAGTGGGCTAGCCAGTAGCTGCATTACCTGCAGGTGATATATGGCTTGTTGCCATAGATTATTTTGGAGCCTCTTACATCAACATTTACCAACAGGTTTGTTACATATAACTGTTAAAGTACTTTTCATTGCCTTTTTTTGTTTCAGTTAAGAGCATTTGACAGAACCTGTTATACTTGATGGATTTGCCCAATGGGCAAGTTACTTGCAATCTGTAAGGACATAATAATTTTCAAGTCAAATAACAGAACCCAGAAGGAACCATCTTTTTGCCAGATTTGAAGAGAGCCACTGATACTCTATTACATTGTTTTTTCTCCTGAACTGTAACTATGAAGAGAGATATTAAGTTTCTAGGTGACTCAGAGTACAAACATAAACAAAGTATATATGATATATACTACAGCAATGTCTGATTTCCAATTCCAAAAAACAATGCTTGTGCAAGTGACAAAAATAATGCTTTTTTTATTTTCTATATAATATTGATGTAGTATTTTAAAGGCTAAGTTATACTAAATAAAACAACCAGGATCATAATATGGTAAACACATAAGAAATAGTGATACATATTTATTGTTGAAATGTGCACAGATAAAACTAGCAAGATTTTGGGCGCGATTCCTTTGAGCCCTCAACTGCAGATTATTAAGAGGTAAAAATATAGCAAACAAAATATGTTTTTTTGCTTATATATGCCATATAAGCAAAAACATATTTTGTTTAAATATGAAAATAACATTGGTAACCTAGACACCATAAAACATTATCATTGTTACAGCATTGTCGGCCAAACACTTATTGGTTGTTTGCTACTATCATGTTTGTGATGTGGTACTCGAGTTGGGTAAGGTATGGTGAAAATATTACTCTTCCAGCTCAATCCTAGACATTGTTTTACTAACATATGATAATGATCACATTTGTAAATTAAATTGAGAATAAAACCTACAGTTTTCTTTTATTTTTATTTTTTTTTTAAACTACTTGGTAAAAAAAAATCTATATCATGGGTTTCTACATAGTCTCAGCTATGCAATAGCAGTATTTTTAAGGCGCTACAAAATTGTCTGCGTCGAGGCCAAAACTCCATAGAGAGTGGTCACTGTCCTTTAGTTGAAAAATAAAAGCGACAATTTAATCCCAAAATATAGATCTGGCTAAAAAGTCTTAAAAAAACATACATACTTATAGTCACGCCTTTATCTCCTTGGCGGTAGGCAGATGCATACTATACTCCCACATTTCACCGTATGCATTTTTGTCCCATGTAATAGGTGGTGAGCCCATTGCTCTGACATAGACTATATAGAAATAGATAGAGAAATTTTTCAAGCTGCTCATAAGGCCTTCAACTTGGCGACTGCCATTTTACTGGCAACCGGGACCAACAGCTTGACGAGCCTTTCGAAGCACGAAACGCTTGTAAATAGGTTTCTATTTATAAGCGTTTCGTGTCTCTAAGTGGCCCATCAGAGGATCAGCCATAATGAAAGTTGGAACACTGAGTTACCAGCGCTACGAAACTTCTTAAAACTAAAGAATTTTAAAATTGTTAAGAATTGCCTATACAGAAAGGGCTATTTCACTACGAATGATTTATTTAAATAATACATACAACAAAAAAAGAATTTCACTAATAAAATTACATACGCATTATTAAGGATAACTCAATTTGTATTGAACTCAATTGGATTTAAGGGGTCCCACCTAGGTTTCCGGAGTCCAGGTGATGTCAACTGCTAGCTGTGTACCTGCAGAGTGCCACATACCGGGATGGTCATCGTAAATACCTGACAACTATATATTTTTCACCATTTAGGTGGTTCAGCGTATTGCTGCGTGGTGTGCAGCCGAACATTGCAGTCTAGTGCTGAACTCGTGCAACATTTGATTCAACATTGCGACCTCAACACAGCGCTCAAACGACAACCACAGGTGAGTTTTCAAGTCATTTAAGTCCAGTTTCTACTCCAGACAAAACTAATTACTTATCTATAAATTACATTTAAATAGTAGTAGTAGGGGAGGTAGCGTTAATGCTCACTAGGAATTTTATACCGGCTGATATTCATAATACTAATAGTTCTTTACCAATACTTAACAGATTTGACCGTTAGTCAATCTGGTAGTGGTGAAACCAAAATTTCCGTATGCCAATTAAACTAGACATCCAAATTGTATAAGCCCTAAACTCAAAGGTCTATGTTAATTGGTATAAACTATGTATGTATGGGGACCTACAATTGTCAATTTTGATTAAAAGCATGGTCTTACAGCACCAATAAAAGAAAATCTTCAAAAAAAAAGTTGAAAAAAAACCCCATACATACATAGTTCATACCTGATGGCGGGCGACGCCATTTTGACGTGCCACGTATAAAAAAATACAAATTGGGATAGGTATCAATACGAAAGACAAAACATTTTAAATTTCAGAACGGACCCCGCAAGTACAAGCGGCGAAGGAAACTGAAGAACGAGCAATCGCCGCCGTCGGCTCGCGAGTGGGGCCACTCGCCCACCCCGCCCGTCGCGTCGCGCTCGCCCACGCCCGTGTCGTCGCCCCGCGCGCCCTCGCCCGCCTCCCCCGCGCCCCCCTCGCCCCCGCGCCGCCGTCGCAGGCGCGCCTCGCCACCGCCTCGCCCGAGGATGATCCACACGGAACACAAACCCCGCGGACGAGCCGCACAGGGACGAGGCTCCCGCACCCGCCAGGTACGCACTCGACGCCCGCCGAGACACCCCGCTGACGACCTCCGCGCCATTCGCCTCCCCGAACCCGCCTCACCCGAGCCGGACCTGGAAACCGAACCCGAAGCCGACCCCGATCCGGTACCCGACACCGAAGGTCCGTTCCGGTGTGAGATGTGCTCGATGCAGTTCTCGCGGCGCGACTCTCTGCTGCTACATGTGCCGGTGCATATCTGACGCCTGGACCGACGTTAGAGCGGGACTCGCACACTATCGCGCATCACAAGCTATCGGTACCGCTTAAAAACGAACGAGCTTATCGATAAATTTCTCTTTCGCGATAATTCCGAGTATCAAGAAATTGAGTGAATTTGTCTGGCACGCTACGAAATTTACGCAAGATTCACGAACGAGTGTAGAGTGGCTATTAGAAATGACCTTTTAACGGAATGCTACCGTAACAACAACTCCGAGTGCTGTCGCCTCAGTGATAAGATATCAAATTTGTGAGTCTGCGAATGTACTGCAGAAATTATACTCACTAAGGGATAGATCACGTATGAATCTTACAGTTAACAAGGAACGAGGTGAATTCTTAAGCATGGTTAATTACGAAACTATGAGAAATAGTTAAATGTACTCAAACAGACTTAAACCGGTTTAAATGAAAATTAAAACTGTATCAATAATTTTATGAATGAAAGTATCAGCAATAAGCTGGGGAAAATGTCCGTTGATTTAAACACGTCTAACGAATGTGCGAAGAACAAAAAAAAATAGTTGTGCGAAAGAGAGCGTAGAAGGAATTAGGATTATGTATGTAATACATATGAAGACCACGTGAGCAGATTGCTCAAAAACGAAAAGGTGAAAAGTACTCTGATACCCAGACATGCATGTTTTAAACTATTATTATCTGCAGGCAGCTAACGAAGTATGATTGGATCACAAAGCTTACCGATGGTACAATAAATCAGTGTTTTTTGTTATTAAATATATTCGATTTTTGGTTAGAAATTAAAAATATATTTTTTTCACATATCCAATGATGCAGTTTTAACTTTTGTCGCTATCGCTCATAGTTACATATTTAGCCACCCACACACTCTTGAAAAACTACACCCAGTACATTATAATGGCTATAAATATAAACTTGTAAAAAGTATACTTATCTAAGGGTGCCCTTTATATCGCATAATTTTTTTAAGCATAATGTACTTTGGCATAACAGTTTCAGCATAAAGTTTTCTCGCATAAATTATGATAACCAGTGTTATAAACGCATAATGGTTTTATTGGCATTACATTAACTTACTTAAATTTTTTTTTCATAATTTTAATCAGCATAAATGTAAAGGGTATAATTGTTATACGCCTAAAGATAATTTATCATAAAATACAAAACGCATAATGGAGGTATGGATAACCGTTTATATATATAAATAATCATCTCAATCATAGCCAAGTTTTTAAGCTGTAACATATAAAACGAAATTTTAAGTGTTATTTTTTTTAGACTAGTCTTGAGCAAATCCGTAAATAGGTACGACGACGAGCGAAGCGAGGAGGAGTGTTAGGTCACAACAACGCGCGAGCCGAGCGAAAATAGAAAAGAATAGAATCACTCGTTTTAATCTACCTACTTTCTTTTTGTATTTTATTTATATATTCTATATATAAGTGTTGATGAAATTTTGAACTTCAGTATAGTGACTATCGACATTTTTAATCAGTGGGCATTTCAATCTTAGACAGTTCAAACTTAGATATAAACATAAAAATATGTACTCGTTAACATTATGGTATTCTATATGTATGGCTTGTAATCTTTATGCGAGAGTGAATGCCAATAAATGTTATGATTAGTAATCGTTATTGTAAAAATAATTATGCGTAAACATTTTATGAGGGTACAGTACGCGCCACGAGTCATGAAAGAAAATGGCATCGACTGCGCATGTATATTCGAAGAGAAAAGTGTACTATAAATACGATAAGTTGAGGCTCCCTCTGTGACAGAGAGAGAGAGACGTGTACAGATGCAAAAAAAATATACTTATTTGTATTATTCGATATTATAATAATTAATCTTATATTATATAATTTTTAATAAAGTGGAAAAAGACAATTCGATTCGAGACAGGGATTGAACCTGTGACCTTTGCCTAACCAGGGCAATGTTCTAGCCACCTGAACTACCCGAACCGTATCGAATCAAGTTGAAATTCACCACCCTGTCTCGAATCGAATTGTCTTTTTCCACTTTATTAAAAATTTATGAGAAATTTAGCAAATAATTGCTTTAAAAAATTATCAATTATATTATTTAATGTTCTAATTTGTAGGCTTATTATTATAATAATCGGGGAACAACATTTCTCGCAGGTCTCAACTTATCGTGCGCGTGTAGTTAATGATATTCAATATAAATTCGCTGTGTATAGGATAGAAATGATAATTACAATAAAAAATTGTTGTTATGTTTATTTGGTACATAACTACACATACACTCGAAATAAAAATTAATCAGTGTCACTGTCACTCAACGGCATTACACTTTCCATTGGTGGAAACTGCAGTTTGCTTGGGCCCGCAGCTTGAGCTGGATCGGATGACTCTCCAGAACTTGGGCCTGGGAACAACTCATCCTCTTCGGCAACATCTTCCTGATCAGAATCACTGTCGTCGCTATCCGAGTCTTGTCCCACCTGTATAATTAATTCGTCCGTCATGTGGTCGACTATATGGGTCGCTTTTGATATATTCTTCTTCAATCGACTTTACTTTATTGCAGAGGTTCTGCCAATTATTAGCCCCCATTGCCTCTACCTTTTCTTTTATCAAATCTGTTACGCGTTTTATATTCCACTCTACGTTTTTACTACTAACGTGCCCTTAACCTTAACCCTTAATTGCGGCCCAAGCCATCTCAATAGGCTTAAGATCAGGATGGTACGGTGGCAAGCGGAGAACGTCGTGGTTATGTTCTCCTAGTATTCTATCAATACAAAATTTTTGGGTGTCTCTTTATTTAATTTTACTAACTCATACAACTGAGGCTTATACATTTCAGGCCTAAATGATATGCCTTTGCTTGTCAGCCAAGCTTGCATTTCTGACTTCCTGCTATTGGAATTTGGTGCAGAATCGTATTCTTTATATATATTTCGCTTGTCTATTAAGAGTACGTTTATATTTTTTACTCGTTTGCGGAGACATTGTAGATACTAATAAAAAATCACTTCTTTCAAAATAACACTAAAAACACTATTATAAATAACCTCGTTACAACACTGTTTACAAAAACACTAAGTTCAAATATATGTACACTATGTACGCTTACAATACTTTTTAATTATTTTTAATATAAACACATAAAATTGTCGTTCTAAACAAATAATTTATAATAAGTATTGTCCGATTAATGAAATTACGTGACACTTGTGTTATCGCTGGTACCCAAGGCGAGCCCAGTGCGTGCGCGGGTGGAGAGAGGCAAGGACGTGCAGTGAGCACGTCGCTCGTTGCCATGGTTACTCGTCCCGCTCCTCACCCCTACCTCAACTGACACCTATTTATCGTCGTCTGCGCACTTTCATGACTCGTGGCGCGTACTGTATATCATTATTATAAAAAAGTTATGGGAAAATAAAGTATGCCTAATGATTTATTCTGTTTGAACGTTATGCGAAACGAAGAGTATGCCAAAAAACGTTATGCCGTTTTAAGTTATGCCTCTAAAATTTATGCAACCCAATACGGACCCCTTATCTAAATCCTTATTATGTGTACAGTGTCTGCGGCTTTGAATTTGCTTGTTAAATAGTTTTTTTTTTATGATATCTATTTGCTTTTAAGCACTTAAACGAACTTCCCGTGTTTTTTTTAATAAATTCTTATTATGTTGGATAGATCATATTCCAAAATACGTTTTTTTACAAATAAATGCTATTGTCTATACTTCTATAGTTCTCAAAATACGGACGTAATTTCGATCTTTGCCCGCCCATTTATGTGTGTGCTTGCAATTGAGGGACCCTTATCTAAATATGGTGATGACAGTTTGACACAGTTTGATACCTGTTATTGTTGTGTGGTAATTTTGACAGATGTAGCTTCATCTCAATCATGTGAAAATACGTTCGTAATATTTTAGACCTGTGGATACCAGCCAAACAAAATACAATATTTGCACAATTCAAATGGTCTACTTACTGTAATACATATTTTATAAGATAACCTTCGGTGTAATGTAATGTGTGTTGAACAAAATCAAAAATTTGAAAGTTTCTAAACATTACCTCTGAGTATGGTGTTTGGATGTTGTTGTATTATACTAATTGACTGATTTATTGATTAGTTGAATGTAAATTTGTTATTATTATTCTGCCTTGGATCAACTATTCTATAGATGCACGCTCTTATGCAAAAACATGGAGGAATAATGGCGAAAATCGAAACTTTATAATATACATAAACGAACCCTGAATCGGAAAAAAATCAACAACGTAATAGGAAAATATACTCTTTTTACATGTTGGAGTCATTGCTATGATATATATATTACACTAGATTAGTAGTTACTTTGCATAATGGCCATGGCTATATAGGCAGAAAATATCAGTTCCGTGTTCAGTGAAACGACAACCAAGTTGAACCGAGCGACACGAATTCCGAACTCCTAAATGGGTAAATATTTAGAAAAAATAAGGCTATTTAAGATTACAAAAACATTATAAATCACGTAGTATTTGTAACACTACACGTATGTTACAAATACTACGTGATTTATAATGTTTTTTGTTACAACAGAATGTTCTACTATTATAGAATATGAATTGATCTGTAATGTAAATCCATTACTTTTTAACGATGAGCGCACCGCTGGCTCGGTGCTTTACAAATTATCACTGCGTTAAGCGTCCTACGATACGGTCGGCCCTTAAATGGATAGGCGTTTGTAACATTTCCATTTTTAATAGTTCACGTGCTTCAAAAAGCACATTGGTCCCGACTGCCGTGCCAAATTAGTCGTTAGGGACACCGCAGGCTTGTCACATTTAGCACCGGCGACCGAGCGAAGTTTAGTCAGTTTTTTGAGGCAAATATGTTAAAACGCGCGTATCCGAATGCAGGAAGTCGCAAAATGCAGCATGGATACAGTCGCAAAATTGCCGGTCGCCGATGCTCAAAGTTGCTAGTCTGCTGTGTCCCACAAGCCAAGTGAAGGCCTTTGCGTGGCTTGGAAAATTCAACCTACCTAACTATACCTCCCCTTTTCTGTTTCTACACTGCTATAGGCTCACTACTTATTTTGTGGAACCAAATACAACTTGTGAACGGGAGCTGTATGTGTGATATTCAATTGTTTTAACCGATTAGTACTACAAACAAGCAAGGCTTATTGCTCGTATTACTACCTCCCAATAACACTGGTAGTAGTACCACGGACAACGAATTGAAAATGCTTAAATTAAAATACATGCAGATAAAAATAAACAAAAATATCCATTTCTAATGGTTTAATACATAAAGACGTTTGGTTGATGACGTTATAGTGATCGCGCATCTATAGTACATTTGATCAAAGCATTATACTGTAAAATTATGTACATAAACATGTTGGTACCAGTTTATTGCGACAATTAAACTTTTTCAGTGTTAGATAATACATATTATATACTATTATGTTTTGGGGGCTTCTATTGGTTTAGATCTTCACATAGATATTGTTTTATAGGCATTTTGAATCACTTAAATGCATAATTGTGCCATGACTCCATGAGGTGTATCTTTGACAGTCTGAAAGTCAATTTTATAAATCCCTACTAATATTATAAATGTGAATGTAAGTTTGAATGTTTGTTTGTTACGCTTATACGCGAAAACTACTTATCCGATCATCGTGAAATTTCGTACACTTATTCTTAGAGGTTTTTTTAAATAAAAGAATTGTTTGTCAAAACATTCTCTCTATTTTTCTTTCGTGGCGCTAACGAAGTTGCGAGGGTCAGCTAGTATTAAGTTTATTTCTTTATGATATTCATAAGAATTAAATTCATTCTGCATTTTATTACTGTCTATCATATTTTGATGCCCTGCTTGTGTTTTTAGATGTGTTGTGGTAGGTGTCTTGGTGTTTAAACGATGATGTGCAATACATTCCCCAAAATACACGGTAGTCTGTATGCTTATATAAAATAAATGTGCTCTTTGTTTTAGAATATCAATCATAAAATTGTACATATACTGAATAAAATGTTTATGTACTTTGATTTGTTATTTTATTTTTAATTGGGGGTTGGATCTGAACGGACCCTAAGCGGTATTTTATCTCTATAGACGAGACACACATGTAGTTTTCGACGAATCTTGTCAGAAAAACTGATTTGTACTATTTACTTTTTGCCTGAATGATAAGAAACTGCTGTGTGGCTGAATGGCTTAGACCACATCATCGCTGAAATTTTATGGCACGACAACAGAGGAACATTTTTTCTACACAGCGCCGAATCGAGCCCTAGACCTCAGCGCGGCAGTCGCATACACTCACTGCGCCACCGAGGCATTGATTCGCTATTTTAGTCTCCAAACATTAGATTAACTCGATTCAAAAGCTGTGTTTTTATTGGACCGAGCTGGAAGACACTTTCCTTCGCTTAGACACATTTTCGAACTCAAAACATGTTTATGTCTAAAAATCCACCATTGTTATGTACAAAACAGTGTTTTGTACATAACAATGGTGGATTTTTAGACATAAACTAATTTTGGCATTTTATTTTCTATACTTTATAACATTATAATATACCGTCAGACATTTGGCGGGAAGAGTGACAAGTGCGGACGCTTGCTTTATATTATTTTCTAAAACTAGTGCATTTATCTTGTTTTATGTGCGGGAGTGGTGGTTTCTTGGACATAGAAGTTGTGTTAACGTGCTATAGTGAAAGACAATGATATATATGCAGTGAAATGCTAGTTTCTCTCTTGCCGCGAAACGTCCACTGACAACCTTAGTATAAAAATCACCATTATCTGAGGGCAAGGACCAGGACGTAGCCTGAGGACACGACATCGACTGGACAGGACTAATTAGAAGATAAGATTGAAGAAATATGATATAAAAAATAAGATTTGGCTAAAAGGTCTTAGAAACCAGGCCATTAAATAATTATTTAAAAAAAATATATACCGCCCAAAAACCTAGATGCCAATAAAAATATTGAAAAAGAAAATGCGTTTGGATTCTCGTCCTGTGCTTGGTTGAGAGTTGTGAGTTCTGAGGTTATATTTGGCTATATTGTACCTTTTTAGTTTCTTGTGTTCTGAATATTTATGTTTGTGTTGTCTGAGTGGTGGATTAACCCATAAGGTTAGTGTCTATTTATATTTACGCTCATTTCTTGTGAAATGAGCGTGGATAAACCCCCCGATGGGGGTGGTGGGATACCTCCCGATATACAACAAAAGGGCGTTAAAAGAGCCGCGGATCCTTTACTAAATAATGATCCTGAAGGAAAAAGGATTCGCTCCCCAGCGGAATCCATCCAGTCTGTTTTCTATAAACCAGGCTACGAGCCTGACTCTAAACAACTTTACTCCTTATCAGATAAGGGACCTTTCTCAGTGTTTGTCTCGAGACTCGAGCCGGACCCTAAAACAGGCCTCACACTGAAATCACTAAAATTAGCGCAGTTTCTATTTAAAAATAACATACACGATATTAAAGAGGGCAGCATTGTAAACGCAGGTCGAAATAAAATTAGTATTACATTTAACACTGCTGAATCGGCCAACAATTTCGCTCATTTAAATATCCTTAAAGAACACAACTTCGTCACTAATATACCTAATTTTCAGCTATTTCGTATGGGAGTAGTTAGGGATATTCCAACAGATTGGTCCCTTGAGGAATTAGTAGAGGGCATCTCCACCTCGGGCAACTGTGGTGAAGTTGTCAGAGCCAGACGTCTGAATGTGAAGTCCAAAAAAGAGAACTCCCCTGTTTGGATCCCATCAAACTCAGTAGTGTTAACCTTCTTAGGCCAAACTTTGCCAGAAAAAGTCTACTGCTTTAACGCTTCTTTACCTGTATCATTGTACCAACTTCCCACTATACAATGTAGAAACTGTTGCCGCTTTGGACACATTGCCAAGCAATGTCGTTCTAGGTCTCAGTGCTACAAGTGTGCTCAGCCCCACCCAGGAGACTCCTGCATGGTAACAGACTCAGATTCAACATGCCTACTATGCAGAGGTAACCACTTGGCAACGGACACTAGGTGCCCGGAACACAGCAGACAGAAGTCTATAAAAATTGTTATGGCTGAAGAGAATATCAGTTACACTGAAGCCTCAGCCCGATTTCCCCAGCGCTACAAACTTCTATACTCTGAAACAGTCTCCAGACCGCAGAATACCTCTCTTTACCCCCCAAATCCCCAGTCTCAACCTTCCTCTTTACCCCTCTACTCTACTCGTAATACCCGGCCTGCTGCCTCTCCCGTTTCCTACAAGGAAACAGTATTCCGGTCCCCACGCCCCAAACCTCCACTGGGGAAATCTTATGACACTACAGCTCACAACAATATCACACACTCTCCATCTTCCAGTCAGCCCAATGGCTGCTGTCTCACCCCTCTTACAGAAACCACACTTCTTGCAACTCCTAATGACAACTTAGTAGAACTACTCCTGTGCTCCCTAATTAATATCCTTTCCAAAATGTCTGATGCTCTACCGTACGATGTCTCTGTTCTTGTAGAACAACTACTTAAAGTTTTCACTAAAAATAATGTTGTCAATGGCTCACAAAGTCCTTCAATGGAACTGTAAGAGTATACGTCGTCGCAAACCAGATATTGTATACCTTATTAATCGACACAAACCTGCCCTTTTAGCCATCTCGGAGACATTGCTGAGGCCTGGAATCAACTTCAGGATTCCGGGCTTTTCATGTCTCCGCGAGGACAGAGATGATGGTTGGGGAGGATGTGCCCTGCTTATTAGCAGGAACTTATCCTTCTCCCAAATTAATTTACCTCTCCATGATCCAGGCTATAATATTGTGGCTGTCAGAGCCATCAATATATCCATCATCTCCCTCTATATACCCTACCCAAATCACCACATCCTGCACGATCTAAAGTCCATTTTGTCCTCAATCCCCCCTCCCATAATCGTCCTAGGCGACTTTAATTGCCACCACACTCTCTGGGGCTGTCATTATATCGATTCAGTATCTCCCACTCTACTTGATTTGATGGATGAACTAGACTTATGTGTCCTGAATGACGGATCTGCAACTCGCAGAGTCTCCCCAACTCAAAATATTAGTATTCCAGATCTTTCCCTTGTTTCATCTAGTTTAGCTTCCCTTATGACTTGGTCTCCACTGTCAAACTCGTTTGGCAGCGACCATTTCCCTATTAACATCACCTATTTCCATTCTCCGGCATTTACTCTATCTCCTACGCCTTTTCAACCTCTCCTTAAATACCGTCTAACAGGTGCTAATTGGGACTTGTATGCTGATTTGCTGGATTCAAAACTAGCTTCTCTTCCACCAGTAAATTCTATTAACTCTCTATCTCTGTATGACCTATATGTTACCTCAATCATATCTGCAGCTGATGCCTCCATCCCCTTAAAGAAACCCCCTCCCTTATCAATTTCTTCTCCGCCTTGGTGGGATTCTGAATGCACTGAGAGCATCCGGAGTCGCAGGGAGGCTGAGAACAAGTTTGCAAGGACATTGACCATGATTGATTACATTGATTTTAAAAAAATATCTGCACACACCTCAAGGATCCTTGCTAAAAAAAAATCACTTGGATGGCAAAAGTTTTGTGAATCCCTATCCCCCCGTTCTCCTATTTCACTTGTTTGGAGACGCATCAAAACTTTTAGATGCAGCATCTTAGACTCCAATATCTCGAGTAATGAACCTCACTCCTTCTTAAACGAATTCATAAGTAACCTAGCTCCTCCCTTTGTACCAGAATACGCATGTCTCCCCCATAACAGTTCGCCTATCATAGATAACCCCCTAGACCCCATGAATAGTCCTTTCTCTTTCTCCGAACTATCCTTTGCCCTTGATCATCTTCACGACTCCTCACCAGGCATAGATGGCATCCCATATTCCTTTATCTGTAAATCATCCAACAATAGTAAATCTATACTCCTCAACATTCTCAACTCTATTTTTATTTCTGGGGACACTCCGGAGTCCTGGAAAAATCAAATTGTTATCCCTATTCTTAAACCTGGTAAAGACCCTAAAATTCCCACCTCCTACCGCCCCATAGCCCTTTCCTCGGTTCTGGCCAAAATTATGGAAATCCTCATAAAATTCAGACTAGAATGGATCCTGGAACATCGAAAATTACTTGCGCAGAGTCAATTCGGTTTTAGAAAGGGTAGGGGTACATTGGATAACCTCAGCATCCTTACCTCTGAAATTCGACTGGCGTTCACACGAAATGAACATGTTATAGGAGTTTTCTTAGATATCTCCGCTGCTTACGATAATGTCCTTCTTCCACTACTCAGGCAAAAATTGCTCCAGCTGAGTATTCCTGCGAGGTTGGTTCATATCATTTGCAACATGCTCATGTGTCGCACCATATCGGTTAGGTTCCATGATAATATTCAACCTCCTCGTGCTGTATGGAAGGGCCTCCCTCAGGGATCAGTGCTTAGCCCAATTCTATATAATATTTACACTGCTGACTTAGACCGTACAGTCAATTCCTTCTGTAACATTCTACAGTATGCAGACGATATTGCTCTATACATTTCCTCCTCTTCCTTTTCTGACTCCTCAGTCTCCCTGAACTCTGCTCTCTTCTACCTGAATAACTGGTTAACAGAACACAACCTCTCCCTTTCAGTTGCTAAATGCTCTGCAGTTATCTTTACTCGAAAGCGCAATGTCCCCTTCATCTCCCTCTCTGTAGCTAACGAGCTAATTCCAATTAAAGATGAAGTTAAATTCCTAGGCTTAATCCTCGACTACAAAATGACTGGTATTCCTCACCTGAATCATGTGATAGGTAAAGGTGAAAAAGGTGTAAATGTCCTACGCTCCTTATCCGGGGTTCGATGGGGTTCCCACCCCTTCTGCCAGAAACTATTATATAATGCTGTTGTGCGCAGCCACTTTGATTATGGCACATTCCTTCTTGAACCTTGCAACAAGATTGCTCTTGCCAAGCTAGAAAAGATCCAGTCTAGGTGCCTACGAATTATAACAGGTGCCATGAAATGCTCTCCCATTAATGCGCTCCAAGTTGAGTGTGTTGATCCTCCTCTTCATCTTCGTAGACAATACCTCGCCGACAGATTCTTTTTTAATATATCTCAACTCAGCCCCCACCCCCTTTTTCCAATTCTTGACCAGCTCTCACACCTTCTCTCTACTTGTCCATACTGGCATCACAAATCACACCCCCTTCTCTCAAACTCATTCGCAAAATTTACTAACCTTTCTGTCCCAGTCTCCCAATTCTCTCTCAATCCTCTATTTAATACAGATTTTGAATCCTTACTATTTCAACCTCGGATTATTTTAGACTTTGGGATAACTAAACAATGCCTTGAAGCCAACCAAAAGTTCCTTAATATCATTAATAAAGATTGGTCACAATGGCTAACTGTATACACCGATGCCTCTAAATTGTCTGTGGAAGCTTCAGTCGGCTCAGCGGTTTGGATCCCAAAATTCAGAATTATTCTCAACTTTAAAAGCCCTCCTTTTAACTCAATTTTTTCTGGTGAATCCATAGCTCTCCTGGAAGCAGTTATGTACGTAGAATCACACAAGCTTAATAAAGCTCTCATATTATCGGACTCCTTGAGTTGCTTAAAGGACTTGTTAAAGAATCCATTCAAGACACGTAATAACTTCCCGCTTTCCCTTCAGATTAAATCATTATTGTACAAGTGTCACTTGTCTGGTATAGAGGTGGTGTTAGCATGGATTCCCAGTCATGTGGGCATATCAGGCAACGAAACAGCGGACTCTTGCGCAAGGGTAGCTGCTCAGTCAGGATGTTCTACCTACAACTATACTTTTGCTAGAGACTTACATTCTCTGGCCAGATTTTCTCTAACTAGAACCTGGAATGACTTATGGCAATCCTCCCGCTTGTTAAAAGGTAAATTTTACGGATCCCTACAACCCACCATTCCCCCTAAACCTTGGTTTTTTAATAAAAAACAAAATATTAATAAGTCGGCTACCTCAATCATAATTCGTTTACGATTAGGATTTGTCTGTTCACCTGTCTTTCTGGCCAAAATTCGCGTACGGGACCACTCCCTTTGTGAGTGTGGTTTAGGCGAGGGTTCCCTCGAACACATTTTCTTCTCCTGTCCCAGATTAGTGGTTCCTCTCTACGATCTACTTCCTGAAAAAATCTCCCGTCCGGTTAATTTGGCCTTCTTGTTAACTTTAGTTAACTCACCACTTATAAAAGTCCTTTACAAATTTATCTCTCAAAATAACATTAACTTATAAGTTCTCCCATTATGCTACCGTAATATCTATATGTTCTTTTGGCTGCCCTTAGCAGTGCTAGGTATATGTACATTTACTAACTGATAGGTATATGTTTACTAATTGATACTAATACTAACACTTGTGCTGTCCTATTTCAGAAAACAATAACGATAAATTGTCTGAGAGACCGACCAATTGTCTCATAACTAAACCTCACACTATTAAATCTACTCTCCACCTTGACATTGGCGGAATCGTCGGTAAACGACGGGGCCATTGCTATAAGAAAAGAAGAAGAAGAAGAAGAAAATGCGTTTGACAGAATGCAGATTTGACATTAGGATAGGTCAGAATATGAAAAAGGGCGGGAAACTGAAAGTGAAAAGGCGCGCTCCTCTAAATTTTTTTATTTAATAATATAACAATCTGCAATAATTGTATATTAAAACTGTAAATATCTTTATCTGTAAGCGTTCCAGTTAGTAGTTTTATAAATAAAACCCCGCTATGGGGAAAAAAGGCGGCGGAAGGATGAACTGGCCTCTCCAGAACTGCTGATGTCGACGGCCTTGGAGTCTTCGGATTCCGACTCTGCTGAATCAGTAGCCACAGTAACAACCATGACTACCAAAGAAGAGAAACAACACAAATATGATGTTTATAAGGTAAAGGGGTACACTCGTAAGTATCCCGAGGATGGTAAGTTGACAGAACTGATAGTGTTCCTGACTCACAAAGATGAAAACAATGTATTTACCGATAAGGACCGTATGGCTCTGTCCAAAGGCTTGCGGGAACATGGTGTTTCGGGCGTCATGCATTTGCGTTCTGTTAATAAATATAAAGTCGGTATCACCTTTGATTTGCCTAACAACGCAAACACTTTTATTAAAAACAAGAAACTTCTTGATCAGCTCTCACTAAGAGCGTCTATTCCGGCTAGATACACACCGAAATTACAGGAGTCCTCACTTCGGTTCCTATTGATATGTCGAATAAGGAAATATGCTCATTGATTGGCAGTTCTAAAAATGTTATCCAAGTAAGGCGTTTCATGCGCCGAGTGAAAAAAGATGATGCAGTATCGTTTGTTCCCACACAGGCTGTTGCCGTCACATTTGCTTCCACGGTCTTGCCCGAATATAACTATCTTGACTCCTGGCGTCATGAGGTCAGTAAATATATTCCACCGGTAAAGCAGTGCCTCAATTGTTTACGTTATGGTCATATTGCCAAATACTGTCGTAATACTGTTGTTTGCTCCATTTGCTCACAAAATCATAGTTTTAAAGTATGCCAAACTAATACAACTGAAGCCAAATGTGTAAATTGTAGTGGCAACCATATTGCAATATCGTCAACATGTCCCATCAAAAAACAAAAAATTGAAGAAAATAAGATTAAAACAAGGAATACAACCTACTCAGAACTCCTCAACCCAAATGCCTTTCCAGCTCTTTCAGCTCGGACTTTTGAGACCCAAATTAATAATTTAATTAAAAATGACAAATTCATAAATTATATAGTTGAATCCATCACTAAAATAATCAGCAATAAAGATGTACCAATCAATACAATATCTATTAAAGAGGTCCTTAAAACAACTCTAAGTAACAAAACTTCTTCTTTGTCATGATGGATTATAATCATTTAAATATTGTACAATGGAATGCCCAAAGTCTAAACAGCAATAAACATATTTTCACCAATTTCCTCTACATACACAATATTCATATTGCAATTATAAGTGAAACTTGGTTTAAGCTAGGTCAGCAATTTAATATAAAAAATTACAATATTGAAAGAAATGACTGTGGTAATGACCACAATGGAGTTGCAGTAATAATTCATAAAAGCATATGTTACACTTCAGTTAGCACTCATTTTGACAACTCCCTACAAAACATTTGTGTAAAAATAACTATTAATAAAAAAGATATTAGTATAGTCAGTTTCTATAGCCCTTCCAACTGTAATCCACCTTTTAGCAAAGATAATTTTGACAAATTGGTCAAGTCAATCCCCAGTCCATTCATATTTGCTGGTGACTTCAACGCCCATCACACTTCTTGGGGCTGTGCTTACGACTCTCCACGAGGCCGAGATGTTATGGATGTTATTGATGATAATAATTTGATTCTTCTTAACACTGGTGAACCAACAACAGTAGGCTCCATTTCTTGGCGTCCTAATGCATTGGATCTTACATTTGTTTCTTCTTCATTAGCACTCAACTGTGAATGGGTTCTTCATGATTTTCCGTTAGGTAGTAGTTATCACATTCCTGTAATCATAAAGCTTGTGGTTACCAAAATTCAGGAAAAAGACACAAATACAAACTGTTCTAGTGCTACACATTTGCCTGTTTATCCAAACTATAAATTGGTGGATTGGCGGGTGTATGGCACTAACGTAGAGAAGTCGTTAGATTCTTTCATCATAGATTATGATTGTCCTCTTAATTCATATACTCAATTTTGTTCAATATTACGCACAGCAGCGACACATTCTATTCGAGACTACAGTAGCCCTAGCTCATCAGTGACACATTGTACCAGTCATTCCTTCTCTTCACCTAACAGATATCGTACCCCACTTCCTTGGTGGAATCAAAGATGTTCTGATGCTGTATCACACTTTAAGGCTGCATACATCAGGTTTAAGAATAATCCAACAGAAGAAACATACTTGGAATTTAAGAGGTTAAAAGCTGTTAAAAAACTCACTCTAAAAATAGAGCGACAAAAAAGTTGGTTAGATCTTTGCATGCGTTTCAATAGATGCACACCATTAGCTACAATTTGGAAATTTATGCGCAAATACAACAAAACATACAGTGCTATAAACCCCGAAAATGACACCTGGGTGTCCAACTTCTTGAACAAATACACACCAGACTTAGTTATACCAGACTCCAAACACTATACAAATGACACAAATCCCAGTAATAATTTTTTAGTGAAACAATTTACAATAAGTGAGTTAAAATCTGCTATCTCTTCCCGAAAAGATACAACTTATGGTCTCGATGGTATGCCATATACATTGTTCAAAAACCTCAGCAACAAAAGTGTAAATGTATTTCTAAAAATTTTGAACTTACTCTGGGAAAATAACAGTATACCAGTAGACTGGAAGGTGGACTGTCTGGTGCCAGTATTGAAACCTGATAAATCTAAATTATGTCCTGATTCTTACCGCCCCATAGCTCTTACTTCCTGTGGAGGTAAACTATTTGAACAGTTACTGAAACAAAGATTAGAGTTTTATGTTGAAAAAAATATGCTTTTACCCTCTAATCAATTTGGTTTTCGGCGAAATCGGTCAGCCAGGGAAAGTATATGTCAGTTACAACTTGATATATATAGCTCAATACTGGAAAACAAAAACTTAGTTGGAGTGTTCTTTGATATTGCAGGGGCATTTAACAGCATTAATATAGACATCCTATGCCTTGAGTTATCACAAATAGGGATTCCTGGCAAATTATTAAGTTGGATAAGAAGTTTCTTATCCGATCGTAATGTGTTTGTAAAGTTTAACAGACATCTTTATGGTCCTAGGACTTCATTGAGAGGAGTCTGTCAGGGTGGTATTTTATCACCTTTGCTGTTTATTTTGTATATACGTAGGTTAAATTTAATTTTAGGTCCAAATGTTAAAAATCTGCAGTTTGCAGATGATCTTGTTGTATATGCATCAGGGAGTAATGTACTACATACAGTTCAGTTAATCAACGCAGCCTTAGGTCATCTGTATGAATACTTCTCTTACCTTGATCTTGATGTAAACCCAACTAAGTCCAAAGTGGTAGTGTTTGGCAAACAGGGGCACTTGCGATACATGCCTGATGTACAGTATAATAATTGTGTGGTTCCTATCACATCAGAGGTGAAATTTTTGGGTATTCCTTTCACTTGCAATCTGTCCTGGAATAATTATAAAAAACATATAATTAGTAAAGCAAGTAGAGCATGCAATATATTAAAATCGTTGACTGGCTGTTACTGGGGTGCAGATCCCAAAATTTTATTATTGTTGTATAAATCTTTGGTTCGTAGTCACTTCGAATATGGTTTCTTCTGTTTTGCTGTAGATGCTAAGATTGTAAAAAGTTTAGATATTGTGCAAAATAAGTGTTTGCGTATAATAACTGGGGCATTCAGAAGTACTCCTGTAAATGCATTGCAGATTGAATGTAATATCCCACCATTAAGTATTCGATTTAATTATTTAAAAGAAAGGTTTATACTAAAACTTTATGCTGTCTCTGGTAATAGCCTGATGGCAAATTTGATCAGTTCTACTCCTTTGTCAGCTTTAAAACCACTATATATGCTACAAGGTTTACAAAATACAAATAAATTTCTTAAAAGCATAAACATTTATCAATCTCAATATACTCTATCTTGCTATCGAGGAACATTTGATAGTAAGTTCCCAGCTATTGATATACATTTAAAGCAAAAAGTTGACCTCCCAACCAAAGAGGATGTATATGCCATGTTGGCAGAGTGGTCTGATCATAAATTTATATATACTGATGGCTCTAAAAACGACAAAGCAGTCTCTTTTGCTCTATATGAGCCTACTTCAAATATAGGAATTGGTCAAATGATGCATAAAGCTGCTAGTGTCTTCACAGCTGAAGCTGTTGCAATATTCAGTGCTATGAAACACATTGTTAACCATGGTTCAGAACATAGTAAGTGGGTAGTGGTAAGTGATAGCCTGAGTGTTTTGAAAAATTTGGCAAACAATAGACTTCATGCTAGCACTAATTATGTAATTCATTTAATAAAACAACTATGGGTTGAATTATTGGAAATGAATATTGTGGTACGTCTAGTCTGGGTGCCTTCACACATTGGAGTAGCAGGGAACGAGAAAGCCGACTATCTGGCAAAACAAATAGTCCAATTACAACAACTAATATCAAATCCTGACGCAAACTCAAATGTTTATATCCCCTATACAGATGTGGTTAGCTTGTTAAAAGAACGCATGTATCAAGTATGGAGAACACATTCCGAACATTGCATTACAGTTGAAAATAAAGGGACCAGGTTTGCTACGCTGAATGTTAAAATAAACTCTTCACCTTGGTTCTGCATGAGTCGTACTTTTGTTAATAGGAAATTTTACTCAACTATCTGTCGTCTGCGTTTCGGTCATTGTCACTTAAATTATCATCTATATAGACTTAAAATGGTCAACTCACCTTATTGTGATTATTGTCTATCTGGGAAAGTTCAGTCATTGCAGCATCTATTCTTCGAGTGTTCGTCTTTTAGCATTCAGCGCCTTGTGCTGTCAGGCGAACTGCTAGACATCTATAAAAAACCTGAGCGGGTCCCGCAATGCTTACAGGAGTTACTAATGAACCCCTCGACATATGTATCTTTGTATAAATTTGTTTTAGAAACTGTAAATGATATTTAGTTTTAGGGCCCATTATATTAATGTAAATATGTACGTTAATCTGTTCAAGATAAAATACTTTATGTTTCAAAGCTACGATTACGATGTAAACATTGACGACACTGACAGTCAGCTGAGGCTGACGTCAACCAAGGACATTGACCTCTCTCAAACTCAATGAGGAAAATTAAGTATCTCCGAAATTCAATACTAGCCTTCCTAGTGAATGTGGATTATTATTTATTACAAACACGAATGACATTATAAAAATTCACAAAACTAAAGGGTAAAATACTAACTAAAGACAAGGCGGTATGGTCGAAAGACTATAGCCTGCCCGTAATGGGGCGAAATAAAAAAAAAAAAATTAGGATAGGTCAAATTGACATATTGTAAAAGTGTTTCTCTGCAGCGGTTAGATGAAATCTTAAAATACTTATTATTATTCGAAGGAACCACACATGTTATTATAAACACCAAATAATATAATTTCAAGCAGTAACTTTTATTACAAAAAGTGATTTCGAGTTAATAGTTAGGTATTTGTTTATTCTTCTCGAAGGTTATCGCTGTTATCAAGTTATCAATCATCCAGAGCAAAGTTCGATATGGCTGCTTTGAAAAGATCTAATAATATAAAATTCCTAACTGTTCTTACGCATAACTATCAGCCACAAATAACTGCAAGAAGAAACTTGAATCTACAAGAATTTAGCAGTAAAGACCTGTTGAAAAAATATCAGGTTACAATCCAAGACTTCCGCATATTAGATTCTAAATTGGACTCTAATCCTATATCGGACTTCAAAGCGGACGAATACGTAGTGAAAGCTCAGATATTAGCTGGTGGAAGAGGGAAAGGTCACTTTGATAATGGATTCAAAGGAGGTGTACATCTTACAAAAAACCGCAATGAAGTCTTGAGCTTAGCAAAGAACATGATTGGGAATAAGTTGATTACTAAACAGACATCTAAAGAAGGTATTTTAGTAAATAAAGTAATGGTGGCAGAAAGTGTGAATATTGTCAGAGAAACATATTTTAGTATTGTTATGGAGAGGTTATTCAATGGTCCTGCAATTGTTGCATCCCCTGCTGGTGGCATGGATATTGAGACAGTGGCAGAAAAGACACCACATTTACTAAAGACAATTCCAATTGATATTTATGAAGGAGTTACAGATAAAATAGCATTGGATGTAGCTGATTTTTTGGAATTCAAAGGCCAGTTGAGACAAAAATGTGCTGCAGAAATAAAAAAGTTGTGGCAGTTATTTTTAAAGGTAAGAATGTATCACTTAAAAGCAAGAAACAAATCAAATTGAATAAATAAAGCAATAGTGAACTTGAATCTGCTAAATCAACTCAAGGATGTAATCATTTCAACATTCTTAGCTTCCTAATAAAATATTGTTTGTTGAATTACATGCCCATCTATAATTGTATTACAGGTAGATGCAACACAGTTGGAAATAAATCCTTTAGTTGAAACAGATGATGGACGAGTAGTTTCAGTTGATGCTAAAATAAATTTTGATGACTGTGCTAAATTCCGACAGCAAGAGATATTTGCTTTAGATGATGACTCAGAAACAGATCCAAATGAGGTAAGATATAATTATTATTCAATTATCAACATTGTCTTCATTTCAAAGTTAGTCCTGGTTGCGTCATAGCATAGGTAACACGAGCTATTTTTTTTAGTTATAATAGTGCAACTACAATAGACATACAATACCTGCACATATATTAATATTATTTTATGATTGTCAAAATGGAGAACACATCATTATCATCATCCGAGCGTCTGTCCCAGTTGCGTCTCGCAACGCCCGGGGTCCGCTTTCCTACATTTTCTCCTCCACTTCGCACGGTCTTCGGCATCCCCTGTAGTGAGACCATTGGCACGCATGTCATCTCTTACGACGTCAAGCCAGCACTTCTTGGGTCTTCCCCTCTTACCGGGACCCGGCGGGGCTGACATGGCCAGACATTTGTTACCTACGTAGCCCGGCGGTTGCCGCAAGACGTGACCATACCAACGAAGGCGACACTCTTGCAACTTGTCTGCAATGTCACGGACGTGAAGGCTGCCGCGGATGCGAGAGTTTCTCACGCGGTCCATCCGCGTGACCCCACACATCCACCGCAGCATCTTCATTTCAGTGACACGCAGCTCCTGCTTGTGTCGCTCCAATATCGGCCACGTCTCACTGCCATGTAAAAGGACAGGTCTAATAATGGTTTTGTAAACCCGTCCCTTCAACCGGATCGGCATTTTAGGGTCACAAATGACTCCGGTCATCTCCCGCCATTAGTGATGGAAATTAATGCTATTTTTTGTTAATTTCATTAGCGTGCTAATTTTTATCTCTTAGCATGCGACGTACTATTGCTATGCTAATATGAACATCAATGAAGTAAACATCAACTTCCTAGGTCCTCCCGTTCCTGAGAAAATCGATGATGACACATGGATAGACAGACGAACATTATGAAAAAAAATAAGGGTTGCACTCTGCAAATTTATTAATAATTACCTAAAAACGAAAAATTTACCGGGATCGACGTTAATGATGATGATGATGATGAAACAAAAATTCTACACTGAAAGAGTCTTAATTGATTACACAATATTTTTTAATAAGACCTGAAGATGACCGGGATTAACGTTAGATGATAATGATGATGATTCTATTATTTAGTAGCAAGATATTGAATCTACAAACTAACTATCATGAATAAATATTTTTCTAGACGCGTTCGCGGTCTGCTATGTACATGCAT
This sequence comes from Thumatha senex, assembly GCA_948477245.1. Taxonomy (NCBI): domain Eukaryota; kingdom Metazoa; phylum Arthropoda; class Insecta; order Lepidoptera; family Erebidae; genus Thumatha; species Thumatha senex. The sequence goes on from OX419735.1 coordinate 17,159,710, forward strand.
ATGCCTAACGGTGTCGTAGGTCCAGATATTTATCTCATCTAAAAATAAGCGTACCGCTCTAAAAGAAGTTTTCAATTCAATAAAAATAGAAAACTTTAGTTCCGTTATTTTCATTTCGAGAGACGGAACCCAAAAAATACATTTTGTATTACATTATTTATTCCACAATAAAGTACAATCACACGATTTTAGGCTTTATATATTCAAAATAAAAGAATAATACATAAAAACCAAAGTATCTACAACTCGTAAAAAGTACGTACGAATTTCGACTTCTTACTCAACTCAATGGCATTAACACAATGTCAAAAAAAAAATACTAAAATGGAATAAATAACCCCAAACACAAGCATTTATAGTTAAAAATAATGGGCTAAATATCAACCATGCACTTTTTCATTCACACACTCCGTATTTCGTAATAGCACAATGACACGATCCATTCATGAATTAGACGTGAAAATTTATTTTAGCAATCGCAGCGACGCATCATTCGCAGCTCGCCTGCCTCATGATTTAGTCGTCGCAGCGACGCAGCGTTCACTGCTCGCCTGCGATATGAATTTGTCGTGAATTATAATTATGAGTTTTGGCAATTTAATTTAGCATTCAAAACTCGCCGCTCAGTAGCGGCGCGAACGTCGATGCGCTTAGTCATGTATTGGAGGGAGATTGTGGGTTCGTGACGAATTGTCAATTATTGCGTAATCGATGTCTCTTAGCAATAATTAATTTTAACAAGTACTGTTCAATAAATTAATACGAATGGAGTCTTAGCAATTAAATATGATTGCTAACGCTAATATTTCCTACTCTACCCGCCATTTGGCCCACGCGGCAGCAATGCGTGACTTGACATCGCAATCGATGTCACTGGACGTGTGAAAAACAGATCCCAGGTATTTAACCTGGTCCGTGCGCTCGACCAAATCACCGCCTATGCGGACGGGTGTGGGATCTGTCGAGTTTAGTGCCAAGTACTCGGTCTTCGCCACATTTAGTTTCAGACCGCCGTTCTCAAGCGTCTCCTTCCACGCCTTTACACGTCGCACCAATCTGCCCCTGTCCGCGTCTGCCAGCGCAATATCGAGCATACATGAGCAACCATGGTGGCTGCTCATGTGGGTTTCTGATGCTGTCCGACAATTCGTCTAATATTACACTGAACATAAGCGGACTAAGGACCGAACCCTGGTGTACCCCGACGGTGATGGGGAAGGGTTTCGTGTCGCCAACAGCAGTCCGAACCATTGAATCGGAGTCACAGTACATGTCCCGGATAGTGTCAATATAGACCTCTGGAACCCCTTTGGATCGCAGTGCCCACCAGATCATCGCACGAGGAACACAGTCGAAGGCCTTCTGCATGTCTAGAAACAAACAGTGCAGAGGCGTGTTCTTCGACCTGTATTTCTCTGCGACAACCCTCAGGGCAAAAACAGGGTCCGTGGTCCCATAACCAGGGCGAAACCCATATTGACACTCCGAGAGAGTGCACTCTTGACGGATCCGAGAGTCTATAATCCTCTCGAAGATCTTCATGGTGTGGGACATCACCTTAATACGTAGCTATTTCTAGTACTTAATAAGTAGCTCCCGCACTCCTGCACTGACCCCTTACCTTTGAAGACTGGAGAAATAATACTCAGTCTCCATTGGTTTGGGATCTGCCCGCTGAGGAGTATGCGGTTAAAAAGGTTTACTAAGATGCCCACACCGCGAGGACCCATCGCCTTCCAGGCTTCGATGGGGACTCCATCGGGTCCGACAGCTTTCCGATTCTTCATGCGGCGAAGCGCAGTCAGGACTTCTCCAGGCGTTACCGGTGGCACTAGTCCCTGATTCGGAGGGAGGTCCGGAGGCTGCACCTCTTTGTGCTGTTTATTAAGCAGCTCGTGGAAGTACGAGCGCCATCTCTCCTTTACCGCGAGGTCTTCGCTTAACAGGTTGCCCTCAGGGTCTTTTACACAGCGACACTTGGATATATCTTGTGCCGCTTTGACCCTGGAGCGCGCCAGCTTATAGATGAGCTTCTGCCCCTCAGGCGATTCCAGCTTATCATACAGAGGTTGTAAGTGGTCACGTCTGGCTCTGGCTACAGCTCTCTTTGTGGCGCGCTTGGCAGCCTGTACGCGTCGCGGTCTTCAGGAGATCCGGTCGCTTGCCACTTTTTAAAGAGGGCTTTCTTCTCCCTAGTCTCCCTCTGGACTGCGTCGTTCCACCACCAAGTTTCCTTGTCACATTTGCGTCCACCCTTAGACTCACCGAGCACCACCTTCGCCGCTCCAAGGATGGCCGCCTGAACTTTGTCCCAGTAATCTTGAACTGGTTCGCCTTCAGTGTCGGTGCACTTGTCACCGACAGCTGAGACGAACTCCTGGGACCTAGTTTCATCAAGCAGTCACCATCTGATGCGGCGCTGGCACCGCTCGATGCGTTTGCATTTGGGCTTCACGCAGAGGTCCATGACAAGGAGACGGTGTTGTGCAGTAAGACTCTCACCGGGTATGACCTTGCAGTTGGCCACCTTGCCGATGCTGTGTCGCCTAGTGAGTAGGAAATCGATCTGAGTTGTACGCCTCCCGCTCTTGTAGGTGATGAGATGTTCGGATTTCTATTTGAAATACGTGTTCACAATGGCCAGATCGGCAGCCGCACACGTTCTGAGGATAGTTTCTCCTTCAGCGTTGCGGGTGCCGTATCCAAAACCACCATGAACACGCTCAAACTCCTCACACCTCTCACCCAAATGACCGTTTAGGTCGCCGCCCAAAACGATTCCCTGTGACAACGGAATGCTCCGAAGCACTCCCTCGAGTTGACCCCAAAACAACATCTTATCGGCGTCGCTACAACCGGCCTGTGGCGCGTAGGCACTTATCAGGTGGGTAATAATCCCATCGATAAGCACCCCCACGATCATAAGCCGGTCGCTACAGCGTTTCACCTCCAAGATGCCACTCTGCAGCCCCTCGGAGAGCACAACGGCCACCCCGTTCTCCCCACCAGGCGCACCCGTGTAATACAGCTTGTAGCCGTTCTGCAAGGGCCGGGCTCTGTTGCCCTTCCACCGAGTCAAAATGGAGAACACAAAAGGGTCAAAATATTACTATGAAATACAACAAGCCGTATTTCCTTACCACTTTTACCATTGATGACTTCGAGAGTGCTACTGTCGAATGAGCTGGGTTGTGACGTCATCGACGTATGCGGTCGCCGGCGTTTTTAAAAACATTCGGCCGGAAATACGCACTTTGATCGTGAATATTTTAGCTATTTTTTAAATATAAAAAACGTAAAAACACCCTTATCTCATATTTTTTGTTTTATTTGGCATGTAAAGTATTAACGTTTGTAAAACCTATTGCTGCTGTCTTGGTAATGTATAGGTTTGCCTGTTTCGCTACCAGCGACTATAAAAAGGGGACTAGTATTATTTGAGTTACAATTTTTTTGTTTCTTTAACCATCTGTGTGATGTTTAATAGACATTCTAGTAGTACTATAATATTTCATGACTTTATCTACATACAACATTTCCTTTAAATCATTACAGCCGAGCCCATTCACAGGTGAAATTTTCCATTTAAGAATAAGGTACTTCATAAAAGTTATCTAATAGCACAGATAAAATAATATAATTCTTATACAGATGCACGAACAGGAACAAAATATGGTCACGGACTTAACTTTCCAAGCAGGCAGGCAGTACGGGAGTTTGTATATAGATGGCGACAATGTTTTGGCAAACTATTCTTATTATTTACTACACTACACGAAATGTCACTATAAACATAAATACTCTGCCGTATGCCTTTTCTAGCTAATTGATGTTATCAATATTCTGTACGGGCATGATAAAGGTCATGTTATAATGCAACAAATAAGGGTATTACTTATTTGGATATTTTATCTATAGGTACTAATATTATAAAACTAGAGTTAGTTCATTCATGTGTTTTTTTAGTTACGTAGGTACTTGTAAGTGACCATTTGTAATTTCCATGCATGGAGATCGTTTGTAGAGGACATTGGAAGGTGGCCATAGGAACTTCTAAAATAGACTTGATAAACCCATTCCAGGGTTCATGAATGTTCAGGGGCCAGGATCCAAGTTCGAGGACGTAGAGCCCATATTCCCGACCCGGGGTCTGGGATCCTGAATTCCGGCTTCTGTGTCTTAGATCGAGAGTCCAAGATCAGCTACTCCAGATCCTCTGTTTAGAGTCAAGGGTTAGGTTCTCCACCGAGGGTATGCAGTAGAGGCTCTAGAGACCTCACAGTACAGGGGGTAGGATCCAAGGTTAATGGCCTGGGGTTCATGATCCTGTTCCCGAGATCCGGGGTCCAGGGTCCTGAGTCAAGATTCCAGAATCTTAGATCCGAAGTCCAGGCTTCTGGACTAGAATCTGAGTTTGTGGGCTTAGACCCGGTAGGGCCCAGAGACCTTAGATCCTGAGGTCAAGGTCAACTGTCTAGAGTCAATGGATGTCTATAGCCCCTGGCTCCGGGGTAGCTAAGTCTATGGTCAAGAAATCGGGGTTTAGGTTGTAAGATATACCTATTGTCTACAGTGCAGGCTACAGAGACCGAAACCAGGGGTCATATTAACCCTTAAGTTCTATAATTTAGGTAGATAATCTATTGTATCAGGCCTCCGAACGTGAAATTTATAATTAATGAAAGCAAAATAAAAGAAAGTACCTAGATAGATTATGATTATCTTAATGTTAATAAAATTATAAATGTGAAAGTTTGTATGGATGTTTGTTACTCTTTCACGTAAAAATTACTGAACGGATTTTAATGAAACTTTACAATGTGGCTTATACATCAGAATAACACTTAGGCTACTTTTTATCCCAGGAACAAGTGTCTGTGGGAAACGGGAACAGGAAAATTTCTCTACGCGGGCGAAGCCGCGGACGTCAACTAGTTTAATATAAATATTATAAGATATAAATATTATAAAGTGGAAAGATTTGATGTATGTTTGTTACTGTTTCACGTAAAAAATACTGAATGGATTTACAACATATAGGCTACTTTTTAAACTGGGAACAAGTCCCATCCCGCGAGCGGAGCCGCGGCCGTCAACTAGTTTTTTTTTATATTTTTAACTTTTCAAAGCGCAATGTATCATCGTATTATACGATGCAGCGCTAATATTTTGACGTAAGAGTAGTGCCGGCGCGGCGGTCATACCACTTTGAACCTTATTGGCAGGTTGACAGAGACCGACAGTTATTACGCGCTTCTATTTTGAACTTTATTTTAAGTAAAATATCGTTTACTTTGGCGGATCGGATCACTGGATTTGTTTTGATTACAATTTAGATGCCACATCGCGTTTTGATATAAAATAAAACTATTTAATTTCTGCAATCAAAAAAAAAATGTGGGCCAGAAAGGCAGTGGTAGTCAGTTTTTTTTTTAATGAAACTTAAGTCAATCTAGTACGTAATAAACACTATATTTAGTAAATTTCTATAAAACCAAAAAAACAGTATTACTTTTTCGGTGTTTTGATTCATAATTGTTAATATTTATTTTAAAATGCAAAAACAAAAATCAAAACAATGAGGATTCGATCTTGGGACTCTATACTTGGGAAAAATACTAAAACAAACATTACATCTACTTCTCGCCATTAACCACCAGACCACACACATGGTTACGAAGTGCGATGAATTTATCTACTACTTGATTATTGCGGAACAATCCTCGTCGTCGATATCACAATATTTTTACAAATAAGTTTATTATTCTAGCGTGCATCGCTGTGACGTGCGCGACCGAAAGAGATAGAATGCTCTTTTTTTTACAGGTACTATTGGCATAGAGAGACGAATGTTAGTGGAGAACTGTTCAACTTATTACGTCGCCATCTATTATTATAGATGAACAGTATCGAGAACCAATTATTCACGCAATCTACATTATTTGTATTATTAACGAGTTTAGTATGTTAATATCACAGATTATAATATGGTTTTTATTTTAGAAATCAATTACCGGACTTTACACAGCTAAATAACATTTTTATTTTTTGTAATCTTGAAAATGATACCATTACTGCCATCTAGGAATAATTTAATGTTATTAAAAATACTTTGTTCGCATTGATACCCCCTGCTAATAGATAGAATCTATTTTATTAAATAAATTATTTATTAAATGTTTTAGAGAGAAGCAGCAGCTAATAATTTAGTGTATATAGACCTTGATGGAAGTGTCGGGTGCATGGTGAATGGTGCTGGTCTGGCTATGGCAACCCTGGACATTATCAATCTGAATGGAGGAAAACCGGCAAACTTCTTGGACCTTGGCGGTGGTGTTGGCCAGAAACAAGTTACAATTGCTATGAAAATATTAGAATCTGATCCTAAAGTAAAATCTATTTTCGTCAATGTATTTGCTGGTAAGATATTTGCTCATGTGTAGACAGTGCACACATACAGCAGCAATATTTGGACATTTGTATGAAGCCATATTATGTGACAGGTATTGGGTGTTTCAGTCACTTAGTTGGGACAAAGAGCGTTTTATAATTTTATATGATTTCATTCAAAGTCTTTGTTCAAATATTGGATGTATGTGCCCAGCATCAGAGTGAGGTTTGCTGAGGACAAAATATAAAGTAATTTTAAATGTTGTTTTCCATGTTCACAGGTATAATCAACTGTGCCACAATTGCAAAAGGAATAATTGATGCGCTCAAAGAAAACCCATCAAAGCACCCAATCGTTATCAGGCTAGTAGGCACAAATTCCGAAGAAGCTAGAAGACTTCTGATAGAATCTAAACTTCCTTTGCAGATAATTAATGACATTGATGACGCTGCAAAAGTAGCTGTACAATTGACACAATAGTGTTTATTTTATTACTTACAAGTAGGTTGAAGCTAGCCCTACACTGATAAATCTAAAGATAATGTACTTATTTAGACAAAAGTATAACTATCATTGTATAAAAATTACAAAAATTTAATTTTTACAATAAGTCTTCCTACCTGCCTACAAAAGGCCTTGCTACTCCTGTAGAAGTCAGCCTCTCAAAATTGCAAAAGGCACAACCAGGCTCTTTAGATTAGGTTAAAATAATGTATAAATGTAATATTTGTTACTAAAGAATTATTGTTAAAAAAATTTGGGTATTATGTACTTTTATTCCACTTATGATACATCTCTTCATTTCATAAAATTGAACCAGATAGCGGATGTACGGTGTCGCAGAGCAATAGCACTCTGAAAGAGATATGAGCGCCGCGCCGACGCGCCTCCGCCGCCACGATTTAGACCGCGCTGCCGCTTCTAGACGTCGGCGCGCCGGGTACGAGCCCTTGGGCTCTGTTTAGACGATGCGCAACTGCAAAAGCTTTGATGAGCCTTACCGGCAGTTTAACCAAACTTTCTGACCGAACCCAGGCACGTTTGACTGAATTGGCCATCGGTTCCTCTACAGATCTGGCCAAATCATTGCTACTTTAACTTACGTATTCTGCCAGCTATATCGACCAACCTGGTGCTCTGACGAATAACCTCGTTTCGGAGTTTATCCTTTAGAGATACTCGAAGCATAGCCTAGCTCCATCGCATATTGTGCATCATATGGCATGAACTAGCCCCACCGTAAGTGTCCACATTTCGGTACCGTAGGCCATAACCGGTAGCAAAAACTTGTCTTTAAGCGTTGCAGTATAGGCAAATAGAAAACCCGACGCAGTTTTCTGAACGTTGCTCAGCTCAAGCGTATTCTTCTGGCAATTTGCTTTTACAGGTTTTTTTTGCCAAGTTGGATAACTTGCCTAAGATATACCTGCACGATTTCTAGTCTCGATCCTTTGACGTATACTGGAACCGTCGTTACGTGCTGATTAAACATAACCTTGAAAAATGACAACACGGGACTGTGCAGCATCCCGCTCAACTGTTCCAGCGTTTCCGCTACTAAAATGATGTCGGCAAACCGAAAGTGTGAGATGCACATTCGCCGTTTATATTTATAATAATAATAATAATAACTTTATTAATTTCTTTTCTTTCACAAAGGTTACTTATGATAAGCATTTATCACATACTTACTACTAATAAAAACCCTTGTGAGAGACTGGTATCTGAACTAGGAAGATCCTGTCAAACAGATTACCAGGTTTCCCACACACATAACAAAAAAGCAATGGACAGTGTGTCACAGGTAATAAATAAGTCGTTTGATAATTACAAAAATGAAAAATAAAAAAAATGAAAAATAAAATTACAACAAAAGGACCAGTATTTAGTGTATGTGTTTGTGTGTGTGTGTGTTGTGCGTACGCGTGTGTGTGTGTGTGATTCATCTTTGATCATATATTTGTTTTAAGAAGATCCTCAGTGTCATTATAACTGAGGGTCCGCAGCCAACTAGATACAACCTGTTTACATTTATTTTTAGGAAAAGCATATATATTAAGTAGGTATAGAATTAATTTTATTATACAAGTAACTACCTAGAAAACAATACATATTGTGTGAGAGGCTATATCTGTATAGAACCGGTGAGTATATCCTATTTCTTCGCTTTTGTGAATGGTTGTAAGGAGTGTAATTAAATTCGGAATGCTTTTTAAGTATAGTGGAGAGAATGAATAGTTGTCGGACTGTGAGAACCTCACATGTGTTATACAAGGCAACTGTAGGGTAATAAAAAGGGAGAAAATGTGAGACCTTTAACACAGCTCTTTGAGCACGTTCAAGTGGAAGCATGAATGACATCGCAGCTCCACCCCAGTCTGTGATACAGTATGTGAGGAGGGATTGACAAATTGCAAGATAGGTATTTTTAATAATTACAGTATCCGCCGAATTTCTAAGATTCTTAAATACATAGATGAGTTTTCGTATTTTTGATGCCAGGAGAGTTAGGTGTGGTTTAAAACTCAGATTCGCATCAATTACGATCGCTAGGTATGTAATATTTATTTTTATTAGTAAACTGGGGCAGTCACATACAGTAACACTATTATTAGGACATGCGTGGGAAGTAATGCTAAGATTAGATAGTTCAGGGAGAGAGGTGGTTGTCAATGATATGGGTAGATAATGTGTTTTGTTAACATTAAGGGAGAGTGCATTACTGGAGAGCCATGTATTGACTAGATTAAAGCCGGTCTGCGCATATTTAAAAGTCTCCTCCCAATCTTCCGCACTAAAAATTAAGGCCGTGTCATCGGCGTAACTAACAATCTTTCCATTTGAAAGACAAAGTTCGCAAAGGTCATTTATGAATATGAGGAACAGGGTAGGGCCAAGTATACTTCCCTGAGGAACGCCACAACGTACTTCTAAGTCCTCACTAATCAGACTGTCAATTTTGACGCATTGGTATCGATTTGTTAAATAACTTTTAAAAAGTTCAAGTTGTATACCTCTTATGCCCAAGTTATCTAACTTTTGTAAGAGCAGTGGTGTAGAGACTGTCAAAAGCTTTAGCTAAATCCAGAAAGACTGCGACTACCTTCTTCTTTTCTTCTAATTTAGTGATTATATGGCCAATTAGTTCGTGAACTGCATCACTGGTAGACTTATGTCTACGAAATCCAAATTGAGCATTAGATAATAATTTTTTAGATTGTAAATATTGTATTAGTCTATTGTTTATGGCTCTCTCTAGGACTTTAGAAAATGTTGGTAATGTAGATATAGGTCTATAATTGTTGACACAGTCTCTTGCACCGCGCTTATGTATGGGATGAATAAGAGATCGTTTGAAGGCAGTCGGAAAGATACCTGTATTTATAACTAAATTACAAACATGAGTGAGAGGTGGTACAATAATGTCCACATACTTTTTAACAAGCCCACTAGATAAATTGTCACAACCCGCGGTACAGTAATTTTTTAGGTCATATATTAATGATCTGACTTCACTCTCGTCTACCGGGAGAAGTACAAATGAGTGTAGTGGTGGTGCTGTAGACGTTGGCAATGTTAATGGAGAGTTGTTTTTATTAATTGAATCAGCCAAATTTTGACCAACGTTTACAAAAAAATTGTTAACTATATTTATTGATTGTAAGGGGTTTTGTTTTTGAAATTAACTCTGACGCAGGTTTTTTAATCTTGTTAGTACCTGTCACATTTTTAATGACCTCCCATAGCTTTTTATTATTATACTGCGCATTGGTGAACGCTGTTTTTTCATATGCAATTTTAATTTTTTTTAACAGGTTTTTACAAAAGTTACGATATCTCAAATAAATGGATTTATCGATCTCACTTTGTGATAATCTAAATTTAGCGTGTAAGTTATCCCTATTTTTGATGCACCTGAGCAAACCACGAGTGATCCAAGGTTTGATTGTTCTTTTGCGTCGTGGAACTTTAAAAAGTGTAGTACAATCCATAAGACTATTTTTCAAAGAGGACACTAGAAAATCTGCAGCTTCGTTTGCATCATTAATCATGTAGATTGGACTAAAATCAAACGTTTTAAGCGCATTATCAAGTTTACTGTAGTTAACTCGGTTGAGTGTAATACTTTTATTAAAATGATCATTTTCACTTTTTAAGCTAAAAGCCAAGCTATAATGATCTGTAACAGTACTGCGTACAACAAGACATTTCATACTCTGTTTTGACTATAATATGGTCTAAGCAGGTCAAAGTATGTGTTGGAACATCAAAAGCTGTCAACATGCTATGTGACGCAAGTAGATTAAGATAGCTCTCCGCCACGACAGCTTCCTTAGTCGTCGGAGCTATGTCGATGTTTATGTCACCTGTGAGGATGAGATTTTTATACACTGATAGACTCGTTAGAAGCTGATCCAGTGAATTTAGGAAGTTCTGCACTTCCTTTTGCCCTGGCGGACGGTATACTGCAACAATTGCTGTATTGGTATCAATTTTGATCATTAAACAGTTAGCATATATTGAAATATGTGGTTCAGTAACTATATAACTGTACATTGTCTTATAGTAGACAGTTACACCCTCATTTTGTGTTAAATTATTTTGTGTGTGAACGTAGCTGTATCCTTCGATAGCGGGTAAAATGGGATTTTTAGGCAGCCAACATTCTGTGAGTATAAGTATGTCCCAGTCTACGCTTGACAAGCACAGAGCAGCAAGAAAACTATTAATGTTACAGTTAAGACTTCTGATATTTTGAACGAAAACATTTACCGAGTGACCATCATTGTAAACAAGTTTCCCACACTCATCAATACTGCAGGTTGTGAACTCTGCTAAGGATAGTCTATCAAGTTCCTGTAATGTATTTTTAAAATTGAATTTTATAGTGATTGAATGACATAATGAGATTGCCTTGGCTACGATATACTAATATATGAAATGCTACTAATTTTGTATGCTTCATTATTAAATAGAGTAGTAAGTTATGATATTCACATATACGTTCATAGATTATACACATACAATTGCAAGGTATATCTACTCGATCACAAAAATCTGCGCCTGTCCACCTCAACACGGCAATGGGCCCACCACCCATCACGTGGGACAAAACTACATACGTTGAAATGTGGGCGTTCAGCACGCCTCCGCACACCCCTTCGATGATAAAGACGTGACAGCATGTATATTTATAAGGTAAAGTGAGGTAATTATGATTTACTAATATCAGTGTGTATTTAAGGTATTTTATATGTATTGTTGAGCAATGGATGTACCGTATACCATAACCATAAACAGGACATTTAGGGCCGGTTGTTTCAAAAGGTTCGTTAACGTAACATACGTACGTTAAAAAGTTACGATCACGAAGGATGTTTAACGTACGTTAATTATAAAGCGTTGTTTCACCGTATAAAAAATGGATTGTCATAGTTAATGGGGTTGCCAGTTGAATTGACAATATTTATGTGAAAATATTCGATGGGAGACATTTTGAATAAGGCAACATTTGACATTTAACGTCATTTATGTGTCATATATGTCAATAACTAAAATAAACACGTTACAAACAACCAAACCAAACACGTTAATGCATTTTACAGTTGATGAATATCGGAAATAAACACGTTGTTGCATTAATAGTGGTAAATTATCTGTCAGTTCATATAAGTAAGAAATATTTTGTACAAAAATGGATACGTTTATAACAAAGTAAGTATTTTATTGACGATTTTTAACCAATTGACGAATATATTTACTTAGCAATTATTATAGTTTTTTAGACTAACGTGATATTATTAGGGCTGTAAATTTTACAAAAAACGAGAAATCACGTTTTCAGTCTTTGATTGAAAAATACAAAGCAAGCACCTGGTCTATAGGTTTTACTGCAAAATTTCTGAAATATTAAGAATAACATAATTTATATTAGCTACGCAATGAGAATGACTACCGTAGGATGTACATTGAATTATTCTTACTTTTCTGTAGCAAATTTTAATTCTTCTTCGATTTGGCGTGTTAATAGTAGAGCTACTTCATTTGATACACGGTACCTTGCAATAAATTCCTGATCACTCCAAAGGCTTAAGTTGTAAATACGTGTTTTAAATATTTTTCTCTTCCTTTCTACTCCTTGCATTATCATCTGACGAACTGCTATCGTCAAAGACAGGCGAAAACAAAAGTGCATCCATATTCTTTTATTTTACACAAATGAAATAAGTAACGATTCAATTCAATTGTTAGGTGTTTTTTGCAAATGAAGTAACGTTAACCAATGACCGAACCATCTGTTACCGTCATCGTTATTTTTTTACGTACGTCAACTTCACATTTTGTGAAACAACTTGTTTTTATGTTTAACGATTGTCAGCGCCATTTTTAACGTCTACGTATTCGTTATGTGGAGTTGAAACAACCCGCCCTTAGAGTACCACAATATCTGAAACGTAGCTTGGTTTATTATAACATCACCTATCAATTTACTGCATTCCCTTGAAGCGTAAAACCGCGTACATGATTATATTATATGATTATATTACTTTGCACCAAATTAAGACAATGCTTAACAAGAGTTAAGTTATGGACGGATACCAATGATAATGATAGTATGTTGCCACATAAGCGAGTATTTGTTATGAAATATTTATGTGATTGTCTCCAGTTATATGTTGTAATGTTTGTGATAGTATTATTTATTGTTAAGAGTTCTGGTTTAAATGTAATATGTGTATGAGTATTTGTGATCAATATAAGTGTATTACTCTGATATAGGATTTTTACAAGTACATAGAAACAATAAATTTTCAACTTAGAAGAACTTAGAAGAATTTATGCTGTATGCCTCTCAGTCCAGCGTCTTAAAGACATCCTCAAGCGCGTTGATGAAGACCTTGGGAGATATTACATCACCCTGTCGCACCCCTCTGCGCAGCTCAATGGCTTTAGTCTTTTGGTCTTGGAGCTGAACTGTCGATGACAGCGATGTCGTACAAGTATCTCAACACCTCGATTTGCTGCCAACCAACATGACATCGCTGCAGAGTATCCAAAACGGCCCAGGAGTCGAAAGTTTTTTATCGTAGACCACAAAGCCTTACACAGAGGGCTGATTGTAATCTTTTGTCTTCTATACAATCTGCCAAACAGTATGGATGTGCTCTACGGTACAAAAGCCTTTTCGAAACCCGGAGTCGACTATTAATTAATTAATATAGACTATCTTGCTTCTCTTCGACATACCACCATGAAAACCTTTATCAAAACCAGTTTTAAACAGATTCAAAGGATTCTTGGGCCAACCAGTTTATAATTGGAAATACTGTTGGCCAATCGCAAGGACTGCCATACTCACTCTGTGATAGTCCAGCTCCAGATCATTGCGCGAGTACCCCACCCAGGAGCTCTAGGACTTTTTCACCCTTGCACTTGGTCTCTATCATACACATCTAATTTCAATCAATTCGTTCATCAATCTTGGAAGATATTGGTGGAATGGATTCCACACAACTAACCTAAACTCCGTTTCCACTTCCCGCAGTTTCGGGCCGAAAGGTTGGTACTTTGGGAGTTTGGCACGCTGCTCTGGCTCTCACTTCTCGCACCAGTTGGTACGAACTGGTGCGCGATGCCTCTGAGGGAGGCCCTAGCCCTAGTGGCCTTGGTGGCATTCGTGACGGAGTAGAATTGAGCCCTCGGAAGTGCTGGCAGGGATGGCAGCGTGTCCGCTTCTACCCTTCACCCCCAAATCTCTGAAAGTCGTTAATTATACGTTTTTTTTTTGTTGTTAAATGAAGGCCACGCCGCCGCCGCAGACATCAAAACATCGGCGCGCCGCCGCCGGCATCAAAACATCGGCGCGTCGCCGCCGGCAATTTAGGCATCGGCGCGGCGCTCATATCTACTCTGAAAATGAAATCATTTTTAGTGTCATAAGTCGGAACATAACACTTATATTCCGAGAGCTCTGACATGTTTAGAACCCAGTAACGCGATGCCCCCTTCACTATCGTAGCGAAGAAATCAGACGACTTCTAAACCGAAACCAATTTCAATTTAAACTTCAAAATCTGTTATGCACGTATTCATGACGTCCTGCATCGATGCCTCTAACCGTGTCTCTATCTCTTATGGTTCCTGAGATATTCAGATTATAGACGCGAAGAAATATTACGTAAGTTGAGATATAGACGCGTACAGACGGATAGACATTTTTAAACTTTAGTTTTTAGAAGTCTTAAATAAGTCCTATGAAGTTGCTAAAACTTCGCTCACAGCTAGCGGATGTAGTACGAAAAGTACAATAAATGCGCGGGATATACTTAGGTACAAATAATAGGCTGTAAATGTAAAAGTTTGCGTCTTTGAGGCTGCTGAGCTTGAATTTGCCGCCCGGGGCGCGGGACCCAGACATGAAATGTGTTTTTTCGCGTAAAGTCTCGAGTAGTAAAAGTTGATATTTGAAAAGTAATAAACAAACTCATATTCGAATTTAAGTTTTAATTTCAAATATAAGGTCGTATTTTTAATTAGACGAAGTCAACTGACGTTTATCGTGTTGTCAGTTTTTGAAGTTTTTTTTTTTTTTTTTGTTTTTTTTCACGGCGGGAAGTGGCGGATGGAGTGCAGGGTAGCTGCGTGGAATGTTAGGGGAGGAATGACAGATAAGATGAATGAGTTGATGGATGTTATGAATGAGAGAAAGTTAGATGCAGTGTGCTTGACAGAGACCAAGCGCAAGGGCAGCGAAGTCTTGGAGCTCCCGGGTGGGATGCTCGCGCTTTGGTCTGGAGTACCAGAGAGCGAGCATGGCAGTCGGGGGGTTGGAATTTTGCTGTCCTCGCGATTGGCCTCCGGTATGTATGAGTACAAACTGATAGGTCCTAGAATCCTCTGGATCCGTGTAAAACTTGGTTTGACGAAGATTTTCCTGGTAGCTGCTTACGCGCCAGTATCTTCGTCGAACGCGAGTGAGCTAGAGGACTTCTGGGAGAGTATGAGAGAAGCTCTAAATGTGATAGAAGGAAATGAAAGACTTATAGTATGTGGAGACTTGAATGGATGGGTGGGTACCGCTCGCGATGGTTTTGAGTCGGTACTCGGGAAGTATGGGGATAAAAGGGTGAACGACGCTGGCAAGCTAATACTGGCATTTTGTAAGGAAAGGATTTGTTTGTGGCGAACACAATGTTCAACCACAAACAAATTCATATGTATACGAGGAGATGTAAGTCAAAGAGAAGCATGATAGATCTATTCCTAATGGATAGTCGGCTCCGTAAACAGGTGATGGACACAAGGGTTTATCGAGGCGCTGAGCTGGGATCAGACCACTACCTAGTCATAACTAGGATTAGGGGTCTGTTCGCGGGTTGGCGTCATCGTACCGAGTGTCCTGAACCTGAGCCGACTTATAGCATCAAAAGCTGGAAGCTGCAGGATGCATCTATTAGGGATAAATATAATGAAAGGGTAGCCGAAAAGCTTGGCGATGTCAATGTAAGCAGTGAGAATGTGGAAAGTGTATGGCAGAACCTTAGGGATAGTATGATAAATGCCACTGTGGAAGTGTGTGGAGAAACGAAAAGAGGCAGTAGTAATAAGCGTGATGCATGGTGGAATGAGGAAGTGAAAGAAGCAGTTCGAATGAAGAAGAAAGCATGGCTAGACTACTTAGCCTCGCGGAATGATTTTAATATGAAAGAGAGATACAAGCTGCAGAAAGTTAACACGAAGGCACTTATAGAAGAAGCTCGTGGAAGGTGCAGAATGAAAGCGGATGAAAGGTTGTCGTCCAATTTCCGGGATAATGCCAAGCTCTTCTGGAAAGAGGTAGGCAAGACCCGGAGTTGTTCGGCAATCTGCAGTATGAATAAAGTGCTTAGTGTTAACAATGACGTCCTAACAGACCAAAGTGACGTCCTGCAGAGATGGAGTGAATATTATGGAAAGATGTATGCAAGAAAAGACAGAGATGCCACATCGGGAAGGGGAGCTCACTTCGATGCTCCGGATCCCGATGTCATTGAAGTCATTAGTATGAAATAAATAGAACAAGCGATAAGAAGTATGAAATGTGGTAAGGCTGCGGGAAAAGACAGAGTCACTGCTGAGATGATCAAGTACGGTGGGTCGCGTGTCTGGGACACACTATGTCTGTTATGCAACTTGTGCTGGCGGACGGGTGAGGTCCCAGATGACTGGCGAGTAGCAGTTGTAGTACCTATTTACAAAGGGAAAGGCTCGCGCCTAAACTGCTCCAGCTACAGGGCGATCAGCTTGGTCAGCTTAGGTAGTAAGGTGTATGCAAAGGTTATAACGGCACGAATGCAAGAAAAGTCTGAAAGGTATTTATGGGAGGCTCAATGCGGATTCCGACGTGGAAGAGGTTGCATGGATCAAGTGTTTTCTCTCCGCATGATCGCGGAAAAGTTTCTGGCTCTTAGCCAGAAGGTTTTCTGCGCTTTTGTGGATCTAGAGAAAGCATTTGATAACGTTGTGAGAGAAACGCTGTGGGACTTGCTGCCAGGATATGGTGTGGACGGCTCGCTACTGCGGGCAATACAGTCGCTTTATAGGGACTGTAAGGCTTGCGTGCGAGTAGGGGGGGATGTGTCACCTCTTTTTGATGTCTGTACAGGCGTCAAACAGAGATGTGACATGTCCGCCTGGCTGTTCATAGTGTATCTGGACAGTTGCCTGCAGAAGTTGAAAGATTTTAATATGGGTGTGAATTTGGGTGACTTTACAGTAAACTGTCTGCTGTACGCTGATGATGCGGTGCTCATGGCCTCATCAGAAGCCGACCTTCAGGCATTAGTCACTAATATGAAACAGGGGTGTGAAAGTAAGGGTCTCCGCTTGAATGCAAGTAAAACTAAGGTTCTAGTATTTGAAAGAGGTGACATAAGAACTAAATGCGAGATTAGGGTAAACCAGGAACGTCTAGAGCAAGTGAATGAAATTGTGTATTTAGGAAGTATGTTTAGCGCGGATGGAAGATGTGATTCGGATGTGGAACGGCGAGTAGCTGCCGGAAACAAAGTTAACGGTGCTTTGTCCCAGTTAGTAAAGCGACAAAGCATCGTAAAAGAAGCACGACTGGCGATTCATAACGCAGTGCTAGTGCCAACTTTGCTTTACGGTAGTGAAACCTGGGTATGTCAGCAGATGCATGAAAGTAAATTGAATGCTGTGGAGATGCGATCACTTCGAAAGTTGTGCGGCGTTACCTTGGCTGGCCGAATACGTAACGAAGTGATACGCAATTTGGCAGGTTTGAATGAAAGTGTCAGCGTTAAGCTGGAAAAGGGCGTGCTCCGTTGGTTTGGACACGTCCAACGAATGAGTGAGGAACGATTGACGAAGAATATATATTGTTCAAAAGTAGAGGGTAGAAGGAGTCAGGGTAGGCCGAGACTTACATATGAAGACCACGTGAGCAGATTGCTCAAAAACGGAAAGGTCAAAAGTACTCGGATACCCAGACGTGCGTGTATGAAGCGATTGATGAATCTCGAAGAAGCGAAAGAAGTTTGCATGGATCGCGAAGCCTGGCGATCTGTCCTCTCTGACTACCCCGTCAGGGATACAGCGTGAAGATAGTTAGTTAGTTAGTTTTTTAGTTTTTGATGAAATAAAAATAATGATTTGACACCTTTATGTAAATTTTTCAGTGATATTTTAATTTAATAACACAATCAAGATACACAATTAGTCAATACAAAATTGTTAATGTTGCTTATCAATAGTATACACATGGAAAACTCCATTGCACGTTAGACAGTGGCGGAATTGCCGGTACCCGCTCTATATATATATATATATATATATATATATATATATATATATATATATAGGGGCCATAAGAAAAAGAAAAAAAAATGATTTGACAAAGTGAATGACATTAAAATTTATTAATTCGTAGAAATTATTTAAATCTTAAACCCCTACCAAATCCACACTGAGTTATTGGCGGAGCAATAATATAGCCACAAGAACAAAAAAAAATGACTGAAAAAATTCCTGAATTAATGAAATTGCCGCGATTGTCTAGTGACTAGTTAGTGTGCCGAACTGCCGATATCGGGTACGGGGTTCGAATTTTAGTCGTGCTGTGTACATACCAACAAGTTTTTGACGACTATGTTCCTATAGTATCTACCTATACTGAATACAGAGTGTTTTAAACATTAAGGAAAACATTGCGAGGAAACTTGTAAGACTGTCCTATTTTCAATACACCATGTATTTAAAACTATAGATGTATATAACAATTATAGGTAGGTAATAAAAATATAAAACATCGCTTAGGACATTTTTTTTTTTTATTCTTCATCAAAAAAAATCATCACTATCGCTTTCGGTGACATTTATTATAAATCTGTCTGACACATTATCGATCATGTGGTCGAGACCATTTTGTCTTCTTCTTTAATTATATGAGACACGCAGCTACTCCATTTTTCAGGTCCGATATGTTGAAGTCCTTTTTCAATAAGTTTCTTTACTTCTGTCATTTAGAAGGTTTTGTTTTTTCTTGCAACATATCCTTTAGCCTGAGCCCATACCAACTCAATGGGATTTAGCTTACAGTGGTATGGGGGCAGACGTAAAACAATCATCCCATTATTTTTTTTGGCTTCAAATATTAATAAGCTGTCTTCTACGAATCCTTCTTTCCCGCCTATATGGCCGATAATTAACAGTTTGTCCTTTCCTGAAGGCTGTTTTAAACCAGTGGTCAAGCCATCTAGCAAGGCCTGGCGGGACGATACCACTGTATAGTCAATCCATACAGTGCAGGTCATGCACCGAAGAAGGCACAAAAATAATGGGATGATTGTTTTACGTCTGCCCCCATACCACTGTAAGCTAAATCCCATTGAGTTGGTATGGGCTCAGGCTAAAGGATATGTTGCAAGAAAAAACAAAACCTTCTAAATGACAGAAGTAAAGAAACTTATTGAAAAAGGACTTCAACATATCGGACCTGAAAAATGGAGTAGCTGCGTGTCTCATATAATTAAAGAAGAAGACAAAATGGTCTCGACCACATGATCGATAATGTGTCAGACAGATTTATAATAAATGTCACCGAAAGCGATAGTGATGATTTTTTTTGATGAAGAATAAAAAAAAAATATGTCCTAAGCGATGTTTTATATTTTTATTACCTACCTATAATTGTTATATACATCTATAGTTTTAAATACATGGTGTATTGAAAATAGGACAGTCTTACAAGTTTCCTCGCAATGTTTTCCTTAATGTTTAAAACACTCTGTATTCAGTATAGGTAGATACTATAGGAACATAGTCGTCAAAAACTTGTTGGTATGTACACAGCACGACTAAAATTCGAACCCCGTACCCGATATCGGCAGTTCGGCACACTAACTAGTCACTAGACAATCGCGGCAATTTCATAAATTCAGGAATTTTTTCAGTCATTTTTTTTGTTCTTGTGGCTATATTATTGCTCCGCCAATAACTCAGTGTGGATTTGGTAGGGGTTTAAGATTTAAATAATTTCTACGAATTAATAAATTTTAATGTCATTCACTTTGTCAAATCATTTTTTTTTCTTTTTCTTATGGCTCCTATATATATATATATATATATATATAGAGCGGGTACCGGCAATTCCGCCACTGTCTAACGTGCAATGGAGTTTTCCATGTGTATACTATTGATAAGCAACATTAACAATTTTGTATTGACTAATTGTGTATCTTGATTGTGTTATTAAATTAAAATATCACTGAAAAATTTACATAAAGGTGTCAAATCATTATTTTTATTTCATCAAAAACTAAAAAACTAACTAACTAACTATCTTCACGCTGTATCCCTGACGGGGTAGTCAGAGAGGACAGATCGCCAGGCTTCGCGATCCATGCAAACTTCTTTCGCTTCTTCGAGATTCATCAATCGCTTCATACACGCACGTCTGGGTATCCGAGTACTTTTGACCTTTCCGTTTTTGAGCAATCTGCTCACGTGGTCTTCATATGTAAGTCTCGGCCTACCCTGACTCCTTCTACCCTCTACTTTTGAACAATATATATTCTTCGTCAATCGTTCCTCACTCATTCGTCGGACGTGTCCAAACCAACGGAGCACGCCCTTTTCCAGCTTAACGCTGACACTTTCATTCAAACCTGCCAAATTGCGTATCACTTCGTTACGTATTCGGCCAGCCAAGGTAACGCCGCACAACTTTCGAAGTGATCGCATCTCCACAGCATTCAATTTACTTTCATGCATCTGCTGACATACCCAGGTTTCACTACCGTAAAGCAAAGTTGGCACTAGCACTGCGTTATGAATCGCCAGTCGTGCTTCTTTTACGATGCTTTGTCGCTTTACTAACTGGGACAAAGCACCGTTAACTTTGTTTCCGGCAGCTACTCGCCGTTCCACATCCGAATCACATCTTCCATCCGCGCTAAACATACTTCCTAAATACACAATTTCATTCACTTGCTCTAGACGTTCCTGGTTTACCCTAATCTCGCATTTAGTTCTTATGTCACCTCTTTCAAATACTAGAACCTTAGTTTTACTTGCATTCAAGCGGAGACCCTTACTTTCACACCCCTGTTTCATATTAGTGACTAATGCCTGAAGGTCGGCTTCTGATGAGGCCATGAGCACCGCATCATCAGCGTACAGCAGACAGTTTACTGTAAAGTCACCCAAATTCACACCCATATTAAAATCTTTCAACTTCTGCAGGCAACTGTCCAGATACACTATGAACAGCCAGGCGGACATGACACATCCCTGTTTGACGCCTGTACAGACATCAAAAAGAGGTGACACATCCCCCCCTACTCGCACGCAAGCCTTACAGTCCCTATAAAGCGACTGTATTGCCCGCAGTAGCGAGCCGTCCACACCATATCCTGGCAGCAAGTCCCACAGCGTTTCTCTCACAACGTTATCAAATGCTTTCTCTAGATCCACAAAAGCGCAGAAAACCTTCTGGCTAAGAGCCAGAAACTTTTCCGCGATCATGCGGAGAGAAAACACTTGATCCATGCAACCTCTTCCACGTCGGAATCCGCATTGAGCCTCCCATAAATACCTTTCAGACTTTTCTTGCATTCGTGCCGTTATAACCTTTGCATACACCTTACTAGCTAAGCTGACCAAGCTGATCGCCCTGTAGCTGGAGCAGTTTAGGCGCGAGCCTTTCCCTTTGTAAATAGGTACTACAACTGCTACTCGCCAGTCATCTGGGACCTCACACGTCCGCCAGCACAAGTTGCATAACAGACATAGTGTGTCCCAGACACGCGACCCACCGTACTTGATCATCTCAGCAGTGACTCTGTCTTTTCCCGCAGCCTTACCACATTTCATACTTCTTATCGCTTGTTCTATTTATTTCATACTAATGACTTCAATGACATCGGGATCCGGAGCATCGAAGTGAGCTCCCCTTCCCGATGTGGCATCTCTGTCTTTTCTTGCATACATCTTTCCATAATATTCACTCCATCTCTGCAGGACGTCACTTTGGTCTGTTAGGACGTCATTGTTAACACTAAGCACTTTATTCATACTGCAGATTGCCGAACAACTCCGGGTCTTGCCTACCTCTTTCCAGAAGAGCTTGGCATTATCCCGGAAATTGGACGACAACCTTTCATCCGCTTTCATTCTGCACCTTCCACGAGCTTCTTCTATAAGTGCCTTCGTGTTAACTTTCTGCAGCTTGTATCTCTCTTTCATATTAAAATCATTCCGCGAGGCTAAGTAGTCTAGCCATGCTTTCTTCTTCATTCGAACTGCTTCTTTCACTTCCTCATTCCACCATGCATCACGCTTATTACTACTGCCTCTTTTCGTTTCTCCACACACTTCCACAGTGGCATTTATCATACTATCCCTAAGGTTCTGCCATACACTTTCCACATTCTCACTGCTTACATTGACATCGCCAAGCTTTTCGGCTACCCTTTCATTATATTTATCCCTAATAGATGCATCCTGCAGCTTCCAGCTTTTGATGCTATAAGTCGGCTCAGGTTCAGGACACTCGGTACGATGACGCCAACCCGCGAACAGACCCCTAATCCTAGTTATGACTAGGTAGTGGTCTGATCCCAGCTCAGCGCCTCGATAAACCCTTGTGTCCATCACCTGTTTACGGAGCCGACTATCCATTAGGAATAGATCTATCATGCTTCTCTTTGACTTACATCTCCTCGTATACATATGAATTTGTTTGTGGTTGAACATTGTGTTCGCCACAAACAAATCCTTTCCTTACAAAATGCCAGTATTAGCTTGCCAGCGTCGTTCACCCTTTTATCCCCATACTTCCCGAGTACCGACTCAAAACCATCGCGAGCGGTACCCACCCATCCATTCAAGTCTCCACATACTATAAGTCTTTCATTTCCTTCTATCACATTTAGAGCTTCTCTCATACTCTCCCAGAAGTCCTCTAGCTCACTCGCGTTCGACGAAGATACTGGCGCGTAAGCAGCTACCAGGAAAATCTTCGTCAAACCAAGTTTTACACGGATCCAGAGGATTCTAGGACCTATCAGTTTGTACTCATACATACCGGAGGCCAATCGCGAGGACAGCAAAATTCCAACCCCCCGACTGCCATGCTCGCTCTCTGGTACTCCAGACCAAAGCGCGAGCATCCCACCCGGGAGCTCCAAGACTTCGCTGCCCTTGCGCTTGGTCTCTGTCAAGCACACTGCATCTAACTTTCTCTCATTCATAACATCCATCAACTCATTCATCTTATCTGTCATTCCTCCCCTAACATTCCACGCAGCTACCCTGCACTCCATCCGCCACTTCCCGCCGTGAAAAAAAACAAAAAAAAAAAAAAAAACTTCAAAAACTGACAACACGATAAACGTCAGTTGACTTCGTCTAATTAAAAATACGACCTTATATTTGAAATTAAAACTTAAATTCGAATATGAGTTTGTTTATTACTTTTCAAATATCAACTTTTACTACTCGAGACTTTACGCGAAAAAACACATTTCATGTCTGGGTCCCGCGCCCCGGGCGGCAAATTCAAGCTCAGCAGCCTCAAAGACGCAAACTTTTACATTTACAGCCTATTATTTGTACCTAAGTATATCCCGCGCATTTATTGTACTTTTCGTACTACATCCACAATTATAGGTAGGTAATAAAAATATAAAACATCGCTTAGGACATATTTTTTTTTTATTCTTCATCAAAAAAAATCATCACTATCGCTTTCGGTGACATTTATTATAAATCTGTCTGACACATTATCGATCATGTGGTCGAGACCATTTTGTCTTCTTCTTTAATTATATGAGACACGCAGCTACTCCATTTTTCAGGTCCGATATGTTGAAGTCCTTTTTCAATAAGTTTCTTTACTTCTGTCATTTAGAAGGTTTTGTTTTTTCTTGCAACATATCCTTTAGCCTGAGCCCATACCAACTCAATGGGATTTAGCTTACAGTGGTATGGGGGCAGACGTAAAACAATCATCCCATTATTTTTTTTGGCTTCAAATATTAATAAGCTGTCTTCTACGAATCCTTCTTTCCCGCCTATATGGCCGATAATTAACAGTTTGTCCTTTCCTGAAGGCTGTTTTAAACCAGTGGTCAAGCCATCTAGCAAGGCCTGGCGGGACGATACCACTGTATAGTCAATCCATACAGTGCAGGTCATGCACCGAAGAAGGCATTCTTCGGTGCATGACCTTCATGATAGTGAAAAATATCAATTAATTCTTGAAAGTACAGTTGAATGTAAAGAAAACAGAAAATTATAATCACCTTCGTTGATCCAGGTTTCATCTTGGTAATAAATATACCTTCCTTCTCTTCGATACTCTTTAATTCTTCGAAGGTATCGCTGGTGCCATAAAACAATGTCCTGCCTGTCAATTAAAATGCTTTGTCTTGATTTTGTGACATATTTGAAATTTAAATGTTTCATAATATTTCTTAATGTACTCCAAGAAAAATTGGGTAAGTCTGGGTCTTCATTGACAACCTTAATAATCTGTAAAGTAATAAAAAAAATAATAAAAATGTATGAGTAATAAAAAAAGTTTTTGAGTAAGGAAGTCTACGCAATCTAATACTTTGGTTTTACAAAGAACATTATGGTGGACACAGAATATAATGCAGTAGAAGGAATAAAGTTTAAGTTACCTTTAAAATAGTGGGTGGCTCATTTGCATAAAAAATGCTGTACTTTTCGCCTTACAGCGGCAAAAGTAAAATCGTCTAATTTTTCTTTGAAACTGTGTTTCGGTCCATGTTTCTCGGGAAACTTAAATTGTTCATTTTCCTTGTATTCTTTTAATACACTGTGAACAGAGTGATGAATGAAACTGAAGGAAAAATGTGGGATGTACAAGCAGGATTTATGAAAGGAAGGGGATGCACGGATCAGGTCTTTTCCTTACGATGCGTAGCAGAAAAACTATTGGCGAAAAGTCAAAAGTTCTATTGCATATTTGTAGACTTGGAAAAGGCCTATGATATGGTGATATGGTCCGTGAACCGTGGTCAATACTAGCCAGGTATGGAGTAAACAGCCACTTGATACGAGCACTGAAATCTCTCTACGAGGACTCCAGTGCTTGTGTCAGGTTCAACGGAGCTTGCACAGACTTTTTTCCCATTGAAAAAGGTGTGAGCAAGGGTTGTGTAGCGTCACCGTTGCTGTTTAATCTATACATGGACAGTTGCTTGAAAGAACTGCAAGAGAGTACGTATGGTTTAAAAATGGATGGCCTGGCCGTCAAATGCCTCCTATACGCTGATGATCAGGTAATACTAGCATCATCGGCGAAGGAGTTGCAGTTGATAGTTAACATTATGCATGATTCGTTAAAAAACAAAGGAATGAAAGTGAATGTAAACAAATCGAAAGTAATTGTTTTTGAAAGAGAGGCAAGTATGACGGATTGCTCAATTATCGTAGAAGGAGAAAGAGTAGATCAAGTAAAAGAGTTTGTATATCTAGGTACAAAATATGCAAGAGATGGAAAGTATGACTATGACATTGAGCGAAGAGTATTGTCAGGAAATAAAGTAAAAGAAGCCATGTACGCCTTTATAAGCAGTCAGAACGTCTCGAAGAATGCACGACTGGCTGTACATCGAGGTGTGCTGGTCCCCACATTTATGTATAGCAGTGAAAGTTGGGTTTTGCAGAAAACGCATAAACGTAAAATAAATGCAGTGGAAATGAGAAGTCTGCGAAGTATAGCTGGAGTGAAGTTGATGGATAAAAAAAGGAACAGCGCGGTTAGGGAACATTGAGGTATGACCGAAGATGTAGTGACTAAGATAGAAAAAGGGATGCTGAGATGGTTCGGACACGTGGAGAGGATGGATGAAAGTAGACTGACGAAGCAGATTTATGTGTAGAGAGTGAATGGGCAAACTGGTAGGGGTAGACCTCGGCGCACGTATGTCAATCAAATCGAAGACCTTTTGGAAAAAGGCCAGTTCAAGAGTACCCTTAACCGGCGAGCGTGTACGAAAACACTTATGAAAGTAGAAGAAGCGAAAGTGGTATGTCAGGATCGTAGCAAGTGGAAAACCATAGTCTCTGCCTACCCCGATGGTAAACAGGCGTGATAATATGTATGTATGTAAACTGAGGCCACACCAATTCCCAAAATGTCAGCTGTTTTTGAAACACATTTTTTTTTCGGTAGCCTCTATAGGTAATAGTGAAGCAGCTTTCTCTTCAAATACGTGTTTGTAGACGTTTTGTATCATAAGTTTTTCGGTAACGCTTAAAGCAATCCGTGGTTTCTTCTTTCTTGGAGACAAGCTTTGGCTTGAAGTGCTTGGTTGAGGATCCATATCGTTTGTACGAAACAATATAGCAACAAATAAACACAACAATTACCACAAACACAACGTAATAAAAAACTTGTCAGCGATTCTCCTCTTACACCAGGATCGGCCATAGCTTCTACGTGGATATTTAGACAAATAGTAGAATAGAGAATATAATGTTCTTTAATTTAAAGAAGACTATTACACACTGTTACTTATCAAAATCAGCACTCAGACACGTAGAGAAACTCTAATTGCCTCTAAGGAAATTATAATCATTAAAGTTATTTCTAAGATTACGCTGAATAATGACGATTCGTCGGACTTGTATCGCGCACGCCGTTCTGAACTCAACTGTCCTAAAATGGCCGCGCTTCTATAACATAGACACGACGCGCCGTCAGAATGACTTCTGTGGACAGCTGTCACTCTCATTCCGACGTGATAATAGATGGCGCTGGCAACGCGCCGTCACGGCCGGACTGACCTGCGGTCGTCCTCGGGCGCTTGTGGTTACAGTTTTGTAAAAATCACACAAATATCTATAGCTAACTTGACAAGCAATACCAAGACCAGTGTAACTCACCCTGGTGGAAGGAACAGTGTCATCCGGTCTAGCAGTGGTGGCTAGTCGAAGGGAAACACCCGTCCGGTCCAGTGTAAATAGGTGTTACACTGGTCGAAAGGACAGTGTCGTCCGGTCTAGCACTAGAAGCTAGTCGAAGGGAATCCACACGGTGAAAAGTGGGCATATAATATGCCACTGCCACCCCTTTGGGGATACGGCGTGATGGATATTTATTTATTTATTTTATAAAATTGTTCATTGTTCATTCATCTGATCGAACGAGAACTGAACGTATCACTATTACTTTAAATATGGCAACATGGCACAACTGCTACTCGCCAGTCATCCGGGACCTCACCCATCCGCCAGGAAAAGTTGCATAACAGACATAGTGTGTCCCAGACACGCGACCCACCGTACTTGATCATCTCAGCAGTAACTCTGTCTTTTCCCGCTGCCTTACCACATTTCATACTTCTTATCGCTTGTTCTATTTCTTTCATACTAATGACTTCAATGACATCGGGATCCGGAGCATCGAAGTGAGCTCCACTTCCCGATGTGGCATCTCTGTCTTTTGTTGCATACATCTTTCCATAATATTCACTCCATCTCTGCAGGACGTCAGTTTGGTCTGTTAGGACGTCATTGTTAACACTAAGCACTTTATTCATACTGCAGATTGCCGAACAACTCTGGGTCTTGCCTACCTCTTTCCAGAAGAGCCTGGCATTATCACGGAAATTGGACGACAACCTTTCATCCGCTTTCATTCTGCACCTTTCACGAGCTTCTTCTATCAGTGCCTTCGTGTTAATTTTTTTTTTTATTCTTTATTCCACATAACAAATATAGTGACATAAAATAAGTACTAATATTATGATGTACAAAGGCGAGCTTAACTCGCTGCAGCTAACTTTCTGCAGCTTGTATCTAAGTATTTTATTTATACTTAATTTGAATCTCGAAGAAGCGAAAGAAGTATGCATGGATCGCGAAGCCTGGCGATCTGTCCTCTCTGACTACCCCGTCAGGGATACAGCGTGAAGATAGTTAGTTAGTTAGTTAGAAAACTTAAGTATGAATAAAATACTTTACAATTATTGTATATTATTTATTAAGTAGTACCATGGGTAATATAAAATCTCCCGTATACGTCACAGTAGTACCACGGGCAAAAAATATTTCCCGTGGTATTACCAGTAGTACCACCGGTAGTACCACGGGTAAGTACTGCTCTCTTTCATATTAAAATCATTTCGCGAGGCTAAGTAGTCTAGCCATGCTTTCTTCTTCATTCGAACTGCTTCTTTCACTTCCTCATTCCACCATGCATCACGCTTATTACTACTGCCTCTTTTCGTTTCTCCACACACTTCCACAGCGGCATTTATCATACTATCCCTAAGGTTCTGCCATACACTTTCCACATTCTCACTGCTTACATTGACGTTGCCAAGCTTTTCGGCTACCCTTTCATTATATTTATTCCTAATGGATGCATCCTGCAGCTTCCAGCTTTTGATGCTATAAGTCGGCTCAAGCTCAGGACACTCGGTACGATGACGCCAACCCGCGAACAGACCCCTAATCCTAGTTATGACTAGGTAGTGGTCTGATCCCAGCTCAGCGCCTCGATAAACCCTTGTGTCCATCACCTGTTTACGGAGCCGACTATCCATTAGAAATAGATCTACCATGCTTCTCTTTGACTTACATCTCCTCGTATACATATGAATTTTTCCTTACAAAATGCCAGTATTAGCTTGCCAGCGTCGTTCACCCTTTAATCCCCATACTTCCCGAGTACCGACTCAAAACCATCGCGAGCGGTACCCACCCATCCATTCAAGTCTCCACATACTATAAGTCTTTCATTTCCTTCTATCACATTTAGAGCTTCTCTCATACTCTCCCAGAAAACCTTTAGCTCACTCGCGTTCGACGAAGATACTGGTGTGTAAGCAGCTACCAGGAAAATCTTAGTCAAACCAAGTTTTACACGGATCCAGAGGATTGTAGGACCTACCAGTTTGTACTCATACATACCGGAGGCCAATCGCGAGGACAGAAATATTCCAACCCCCCGACTGACATGCTCGCTCTCTGGTACTCCAGACCAAAGCGCGAGCATCCCACCCGGGAGCTCCAAGACTTCGCTGCCCTTGCGCTTGGTCTCTGTCAAGTACACTGCTAACTTACTCTCATTCATAACATCCATCAACTCATTCATCTTATATGTCATTCCTCCCCTAACATTCCAGCTACCCTGCACTCTATCCTCCACTTCCCGCCGTGTCGGGCCGCGCGTGTAGGGTGGCGGTCCCCTACGCCGCTCTGGCTCACAGTTTTCGCACCAGTGGGGACGAACTGGTGCGCGTCGCCTCGGGGGCAAGCCCTAGCAGTATTCGCCCTGGTGGCACTCGTGTTGGAGTAGAATTGCAGCCGTAACTGGCAGGGATGGCGACGTGCACGCTTCTACTCTTCATCCCATCATTATAAAAACTAATTCGTGATACGCGCTCACTCACGCGTCGTTGCACTCGCGATGGCTACCAACAAACGATCATCGTGAACGAGCTACTGGCGTTCATCCAGAATGCAATTGACACTTTGGACGAGATCAGCATAATGCAGATCTGCAAGTCCAATTTTAAGGAGGAGGACATCTGTAGTGGTAAGGCATTGTTGTACCAATAGGTCAGCAAAACTGCCCAGATGCCGTCCCGCAGGAGAGAATGAGGGGAACGAAGTGTGCAGGATATCATCACCCTGCTGAAAGAAAGTGATCCTGATGAAGTGCCCGACTTCGTCGCAAAGGAGCTGCACAAGCTCCCACCAGTGGGATTCGACCATGTCGACGTAACAAGACTGCTGAAGGACATCACGTACCTGAAATCCAGCCTTGCCAGTGTGATGGCAAAATTAGAGGCCTCTGATAAAACTATCAGTGGGCTACAAACGGAATTATTGTTACTTCGTAGCAGTAATTCAGTTAGTAGGTCGCCAAACGTGGCCTCTAATAATGTCAACGAGGCGCGCAAAATGCGTCACTGTGCAGTTTCGAGTCAGCAGAATTTGACTCGCCCGACGCTCCAGTGACCGTGGCGTATGCCTCGAACACGAGCCCGCGCACCGCCGCCTCCGCCGCCGCCTCCGCCGCCGCCTCCGCCGCCGCCTCCGCCGCCGCCTCTTCCCCCGTGAAGGTGCCGACTACTGTCACGTTGCCAGCTTCTCAGCTACGTGACTACGCCGCTGCAACGGCCAGCAACCCAGCAACAAAGGAGAGGAAGCAGAGCAGTGTGACTCAGCGCAGCACTGCACCCGTTAAGGCTTCGCGGAAGGAGCCTTGTGACGCAGACGGTTTCACGGTAGTGGTGAAGAAGAAGAAGCCCTCCTGCAAGAACCAATGTGGTACTGCTTCAAGACCTATCGAGCAGCACTTCCGAGCAGAGGTACGACTACGTTGATCTACGTATCGCGAGTTCACTACAATGTGAACGTCGTAGACGTCGTGGACTACCTCCAGAAGAAAACCGGGTTGGATTTGAGGGTGGAGAAGCTGGAATCACATCACAAAGTGAGTTTTAACTCTTTTGTGGTGAGGGTTGAAACACTACGCATCGCCACCTTCTTGAGTTCCTATTTTTGGCCGACAGGGGTGAAGTTCCGACGCTTCATAGGACGTCTGCCAACACGCGACCCTCGCCCCGCGACTCGTCGACGTCTAGAAAGACCGTCCATGCAGCTCTTTGCTCCTCCATATCTCCCTGCGATCATCAGTAGTGAGTATCACAGGTTTGCACCAGTTCTTTTTAGCCAGATTAAGCGGGGTAAGTCCATTGTCTACTGCTACTACATCCCGATGCATACTAACGTCCGCTGACAAAAAATATTCTCTAAGGTTGCATATCTCGCGGTTGTGGAGAGTCTTAACATTTAAGAAGCCTCGACCCCCAAACTTCCGCGGAATATACAACCTCATGACAGACGAACGTGGGTGATGTATTCGATATGCAGTAAACAGAGTACGAACTTTTCTATCCAGGGTGTCCAGCTCTGTTTGAGTCCATCTGAGTATGCCAAAGGAGTAGGTTAACAATGGTATGACCCAATCGTTATAAGCGCGTACCTTGTTTCCTTGTTGTTGTACCTTTTTCAGGCGGCCCAGGAAACGCTCCATTAACGATTGTTTCATACCCTTGTCATCAATTCCTAATGCCTGTGTCATACCCAAATATTTGTAGGTTTCATTTGCAGAAAGGGATCTAAGTTTTGTGGAATCTGAAAGTTCCATGCCTTCAGATTCCACAGTCTTACCTCTTTTAAAATACATGGTTGCACATTTGTCTACACCAAACTCCATCTTGATAGAATTACTAAAGTTTTAAGTTGCCTTTAGTAAATCTTTCAATTAGATATCGTTGGAGGCAAAGAGTTTCAAATCATCCATGTAAAAGAGGTGGGATATAACTTGACCACTTCTCTGCAAATGATAGCCCAGCCCTAAACCCTCTAATATAGTACTGAGAGGGTTAAGTGCTAGACAAAACCACAAAGGACTCAAACTGTCACCATGAAAAATACCCCTCTTTATCTTTATAGGTTCATCGTCACTAAGAATTTCTCGACATCTTGGATAGCGAAGGACCGTACTCCATTGCCCCATACATGTCTCTAAGAAGGTGCATAGAGTTGCATCAATCTTATACAACTCCAGCACCCTCATGAGCCATGAATGAGGCACGGAGTTGTAATTATTATTATTATTTCCTTTATTCATTAATTACACATATCAATCACATTTTTAAATACATTATATAAAAAAAATCTATTTAAAAATATAAAAAATAGTATCCCACCGGCATCGGGTACAGGGACCAAGCTACCGGTGGTCAGGACTGCAGAGACAGAAATTTCCGCACAATACGTGCCGTGCCCACAAGAACCGCCTTTTGCATCAAGCCCTTGACCCAACTGCCTAACGCGAGCCTCTTGAGATGTTGGTCGAGGCTCTTGGCGATCAGGCCATGTGCTGATACAACTATCGGAACAATAATCGCTGAATCCACATCCCACATGTCGACAACCTCGTGAGCAAGGTCCAAATATTTTATTTGTTTGTCCTTTTCTGCTTTTACAAGATTCTCGTCATGTGGTATGGTTATATCAACGATTAATGCAAGGCGCTCTGACCGATCTATATCAGGCTTATTGTCTACAATAGTCCTGTCAGTGATAATGGATCGGTCCCAGTACAATGTGACGCGACCATTTTCTAGAACTGGGTCGGGCGCATATCTATAATACGGTACCTCTGAATCGACAAGATTATATTTTAGTGCAAGTTGCTGATGGAGAATCCTGCCCACTTGGTTGTGCCTATGCAAATACTCGCCGTTGGCAAGACGAGAACAACCAGAAATTATATGTCTAAGAGATTCGCCAGGTAGGTGGCATGCCCAACATATATCAACCGTATCATCTCTCAGAATATACCTTCGATAGTTATTCGTCATAACAACTACGTCTGTAATACACATACAAAACCCTCGGTTTCTCCAAATAGATCAGCGAAACGTAGCCAGGATACAGATGTTAATAAATCTACATCAGGCCCATGTAAGGCCCGATAAAATCGTCCATGCAGCTCTTTACTCTGCCATATCTTCTTGCGATCGTCAGTACTAAGGTATCGTCAGTATTACAGGTTTGCGCCAGTTCTCTTTGGCAAGAGCAAATGGGGTTAGTCCGTTATTTACTGCTATCACATCCCTATGCACACCCACGCTAGTATGAATAAAATATTCTCTAAGGTTGCATATCTCACGGTTATGCAAAGTCTTGGCGTTTAAAAAGCCATAGCCATTAGTTTAAAGCTTATGATTCAACATGCTGTACGTCATTAGGTGTTTCATTTATTTCACTAGGTTGAGACGAAGTAGGAATGATGTGGTTACATTGTACTTCAGAGCGGAGCCTCTCAAGTGCGGCGTCATCCAACATATGACAGCGTTGAATGGCTCGCACCTGATCCGACAGCCGACATGAAATGGGCTATTGGGTTGGGTGTTAAATAGATTGGGTGATTTAAGCTATTGTAGAAAACGGCGTCTGCCTTTTTAATATATTATTATTAAACTATTATTATATTATTATTATTATAACGATTATTAATTTTACCGATTAGGTCTTCAAACCCTTTTTCTTGGTCTTTAGAGAAAGAATTAAAGATATTCATCGATAACACATCCATCACTTTCTCGTTTGTTTGGTAACTCTTTTCTTTCGACCCTCCATAACCGGAAGCTGCTCAACAACCGGATCATTGGAATCACCAAGAGACATGTCAACATCTGCTTTTGCCACTGCTAATAGTAGTGGTGATATAGGGGGCCATGCGATTGATTGGCATTGCGAACCTTATTATATTAATACTTTGACCATACCAGGATCAACAACTCCCTTCTAAACACAGCTTTTGAGATGCTGGATGCTATAGGTGGTTTATTTTGAGATGCGGCTTCGTTAAGCTCCTCAAAGTCAGTCACGTCAAAAACTGCCAATTTTGAAAATTGGCAATTTCTATGATGTAACGCTAATTGTTGATTATTCTTTTTAGTGCTAACAACACCAATGCTAATGTTAACACGTAAAGACTTTTGGCGCGAAGATGAGCAGTGACGCACGTTTGTCGTATATTATTTTCAGAAACTAGTGTAAAATTCGTGTTTTTGTGTTTAATAATGGTGGAATATTATACATAAAGAGTTCGGAAGTGCATTAGTTAAACAAAAAAGAGATATATTGCAATGAATAGCGGTGTTGTTTGTGTTAGTGCCAAATTTCCATAGAGAGCTGCAATAAGGGATCCACTGCCTTATTGGGGCACGGACTAGGACCTAGGACTGACGACTTGACATCGACAAACGACTAGACAGGACTAAAACATAATAACAAGATAATAATAAATACTGAAGACTAGGCTGTATGGACTACGTTTCCTTTGCCTGCCCAAGATGGGCTAAGACAACTAAAAAAAAAATGTCGACACGTAATAACTTCTCACCGTTAGATTATCGTGATTCGGCGTTTTTACCTTTATTATTAATTATTGATTATAGCAACACTGTACATTGGATTATTTTATTTTACTAGATGGCGCTCGTAGTAGTTTATTGATGTAATTCTGTAGTAAAACTGTCAAATTCGGAGGGTTTTTTTTTTCAAATTTACCCTATGAGTGGTACAAATCTATATTATTTTGTTTGATAATAGAATAAAAGTAGTTTACACTTCACTATGATCAGAACATATTCCGTAAGAGTTAAGTCAACGGTTTACACTTAGTTATAAACACTGCATTACTTATTAGTAAAGATTATTTAACTTCTTCGATGTTTTTAATGTAATGTTTCTAACGCCACTTGCGCTATTCACAGATGTTCACCAACATTATCACTTGAGTTGAGTAACCTAATGTTTACTTCCTGTTACACTGTATTATATTCCAATTAACTTATATTAATATTAATTCAAATTTTAAAATGTACCGGGGATGTTTACACCGACCGGGCTGCCAGTCAAAAAAAAGATGAAAAGATGAGAAGTATGCCTCTGCCTACCCCTTTGGGGATACAGGCGTGACAATATGTATGTATGTATAGTATAAAACAACGTCACTTTCCGATGTCTGTCCCTATGTATGCTTCTATTCTATCTTTAAAACTAAGCATAGATTTTGATGCGGTAAGAATAGATAGTAAAAGGAAGGTTTTTATCTATTATATGTTAAGTTTCTGTATACATTGACTATAATTATATCGATATTTGTTGGGCGTATCGGAAAAAAATAAGCCGTCTGGGAGATTTCAACGAAAACGCTGCCTAAACCCTGAGATATTTAACAAAATACTGTACAACTATATTATTTCTTTATAATAGGGCTACAGAAAAGTCTTCGATGGCATTAGCTAACTATACTCTGTGAGAAACGGGTACAGAAAAACTTCGCCACGCGGGCAAAGCTGCGGGCATCAGCTAGTAATATAATAACCATAATTCTTTATTTGCAACATAGGTGTTGTGAAATTGGATATGGAACGCGGCATTTTCTGTTGCCTTCCAAAATTTACATATATGGCTGCAGTAAAATTGCCATCGCTTCAATGGAGGCATAAATGGCCTTGACATAATGAATACTAATCTAATAAGATTTTTTGTCCATAGGACATGGTTGTATGGACTGTTTCCTTTGCTTGGTCAAGATTGCCAAAGCAAAAAAACAACTATTTGTCAACATTGTCAAATCGTGTTGACTTGTCGAGTCAACAAACCAGCTCATTAGTTTTAAAAAAAGTAGTTGAGGCTATTCTTAATAAATTAATTTGTCTAAGAAATCATCGTATTGTGTAAGTGAGCAAGCAATCTTATTTTGTGTTGGGAAGTCACAAGCGTGTGTTTACTCAGTCAGCAAAGTATTCCAACATACATATTGTCATTACAAATTTCAGCATATTTTTCAATAGTCGCGTGTAATTAGTGGAATTATTACACACAAATACCAAAACGGCGGGGCGAAGCAACATGCGTCGTGCCCGCGATGGGTATCATTATCAACCAGTTCCTCGAGTGGCAACGGAAGATGCACTGGAATATGAAAATGAACGAATGGCAGAAGAGCTTAGCGGAAAAATTAGTTCTCTAAAAGACATATCTATAGAGTTGGGTAATGAAGTGCGATATCAAGACAAAATGATACGGGGCCTTGACGACGACGTTGATAGAAGTACAGGGTTTTTGGGCAAAACAATGGGTAGAGTTCTGAGATTGGGCAAGGGAAATCACAATTACTATATTTTTTACTTATTCCTTTTTTCAATATTTGTATTCTTTTTGCTTTATATCATATTAAAATTTAGGTGATTGATACTGTGTTACATTGTCTAAACATAATATTAAAGTTGTTGTTGTCATGCTATAGGTTGTCATTAGCTTTCTATTAGAACTTATACTAGTATAGATTATATTCTTGCAGAAAGCTATTGATATATCAGGTTCTACCAGAATAGCCATGGAAATAAAACATAAGGATTTTTCTCCTGGTGAAATGTCTTATGATATCAAGTCTACCCTGGTGTATATGGCAGTTGTAATAGTTCACACCAGATGAATGTATTATATTCATTAAACATGTTTTTAGTTTTGATCTATCTTTGTTAAGGCATAATGTATATCTTAATGAAGCTATTTCCATTATAATTAAAAGTTTTAAAAACTAATTATACTGATTTTAAATTAGATACCTGAGATCTATCATCCCAAAATTTAGTACAATAAATGGCTTCAAGTTTAGTTATAAACTAAGGTCTGTATTCCAGAACGTTTCTCAATACTCAATTAATGCTTCAGACTAGATTTTGCCTTATAAAATCTACTCTCAAGTGTTTCTTGAGTGTTGGCAAACATTCTGGAATACGGCCCTAAATCTATCGTTTCAATGATAGTTGCATTAGGATAATTATAAATTTTATATCCATAAAATTACTGGTATGGATATGAAATAAGATTAATTTTACATGCTATTTTCACTATTATAGTCACTGTTGGGACCCGTATTTTGCTTTACAATACAAAATTATGCTTGTAAATTATTCACATCACCACCATGTATACCTGTTTCTGTGCTATGTGGTATTAGTCATGCTGTAGGACAGCATCATCATCACATGTCCAGCCTGAATGGTTGCTTAAAATATTGATGTGATTTTACAGGTAGAATCAGATAGGTAGTTTCATCAGTGAGAGTGGGCAAAAATATTTTATTAAAACATATTCATTAATAATTTATTTAAACTAATTCAAAATATAAATAATAATAATAAACAGGAAGTATATCCTGAAGGATGGTACGGTGGACATCTGTCGGGCATGTCATCGTCCCGGAGAATCCCTTAGGCATATTATTTCTGGTTGTTCGAGTCTCGCAAACGGTGAGTATTTGCATCGACACAACCAAGTAACCAAGATCATTCACCAGCAACTTGCTCTTAAGTACAATCTTGTTGATTTAGAGGTACCATACTATAGATATATACATTATACTGGGATCGATCTATTATCACGGATAGGACTATTGTCGCCAATAAGCCTGACACAGTGGAAATAGATTGATTAGAACGCCGTGCAATGATTGTTGACATCACCATACCTCACAACGAGAACCTCATGAAAGCCGAGGTAGACAAACAAAAGAAATATTTAGACTTGGCTCATGAGGTTGTTGACGTGTGGGATGTGGATTCAGCGATCATTGTACCGATAGTCATATCTGTTCATGGACTTATAGCCAAGAGCCTTGACCAACACCTACAAAGTAAGTAAGTAAGTAAAACTTTATTGTACACCAATATGAAACAAATGACACAAATATAAATTGCATGAAATTGTACAAATGGCGGCCTTATCGCTAAGAGCAATTTCTTACAGGCAACCTTTGAATGGACAAAAATGATTTCCAAAAATGTGAGTAATGGGCAGTTATTGGTGTAAAATTTAAACAAAATAGTTGTTAAAAAACAACGAGTATAAAATGAGAGGATAGTTTCACAGTCATAGATTACGCTAGCCTAAAGTATATAAACAAATATATACATATATATTTTATCCATATATTACATATGCTTAAATAAATAAAAATAAAAAATACATAAATAAAAAATCTACTATAGACAAATGCATAAACAGAGACATACATATATATGATAAATAAATAAATAATAATACTACACACTAATACCACAGCCGAAAGACATACAGTCGGTCGACGAAGCTGTCTAGACAGAGCAATCGAGCGGGGGACAAGGGACGAGACGGAGGCGGGCTTGTCCCGAGCTGCGAACAAAATTTTGTTAGTAGCTCGGGACAGTCTTTCAGGGCTGACGCATTCACGACCGCTTGCTATGATTATTTTAATTTTGTATCGATTTCTTTAATTCATGGGGTTTTTAATATTCCAAATACAAATTTCGTGTTCATATTGCAATTCAATATGGCCGCCGCGCCGTGGTTATAAAATTTCTTGTAGGGTATCGTATAACAGGTTTTTTGGTATGCTGAGTACGAATTTCGTGTTAATATTGCAATCCAATATGGCCGCCGCGCCGTGGTTTTTAAATTTCATGTTGGGTATCGTATAAGGGGTTTTTTGGTATGCTGAGTACGAATTTCGTGTTAATTTTGCAATCCAATATGGCCGCCGCGCCGTGGTTATAAAATTTCATGTAAGGTATCGTATAAGGGATTTTTCTAGTATACTGAGTACGAATTTTGTGTTAATTTTGCAATCCAATATGGCCTCCACACCATGGTTTTAAAAATTTATGTTGGGTATCGTAGAAGGGGTTTTTTGGTATGTTGAGTACGAATTTCATGTTAATTTTGCAATCCCATATGGCCGCCTCGCCGTGGTCATAAAATTTCATGTTGGGTATCGTATAAGGGTTTTTTTGGTATGCTGAGTACGAATTTCGTGTTAATTTTGCAATCCAATATGGCCGCCGCGCCGTGGTTTTTTAAAATTTCATGTATCATATAAGGGGATTTGGTATGCTGAGTACGAATTTCGTGTTAATTTTGCAATCCAAAATGGCCGCCGTGTCGTTATAACAAAAATCGAGGGAATGGGAGCATGAACCAGGAATGGGAATTGATGATGAGAAATGGGAACTGGAAGCTGAGGATGGGAACTAGAAATTCAAAAAAGGGTGAGCCGACATATGTGTTCTTTAATATGTTCAATTTGTCACCGCCCCGAAGAGCAATCTTAGAAAATAAAAACCAAATTCTATGGCGATACGAAGTTCGCCGAGTATATTATTAAAAAACCCCTTACACGATACCCAACATGAAATTTTATAACCGCAGCGCGGCTGCCATTTTGGATTGCAAAATTAACACGAAATTCGTACTCAGCATACCAAAAAGCCCCTTATACGATACCCAACATTAAATTTTATAACCACAGCGCGGCTGCCATTTTGGATTGCACAATTAACACAAAATTCGTACTCAGCATACCAAAAAACCTTTTATACTCGTACGATACCCAACATGAAATTTATAAGAATGGTTCGGCGGCCATATTGATTGCTAGAAACCCCATAATTTTATATTCGGCAGCCATTTCGTAAACGCTTTAACTAAACTAAACTAACTAACTATCTTCACGCTGTATCCCTGACGGGGTAGTCAGAGAGGACAGATCGTCAGGCTTCGCGATCCATGCATACTTCTTTCGCTTCTTCGAGATTCATCAATCGCTTCATACACGCACGTCTGGGTATCCGAGTACTTTTGACCTTTCCGTTTTTGAGCAATTCGGTCGGCCAAGGTAACGCCGTACAATTTTCGAAGTGATCGCATCTCCACAGCATTCAATTTACTTTCATGCATCTGCTGACATACCCAGGTTTCACTTCCGTAAAGCAAAGTTGGCACTAGCACTGCGTTATGAATCGCCATTCGTGCTTCTTTTACGATGCTTTGTCGCTTTACTAACTGGGACAAAGCACCGTTAACTTTGTTTCCGGCAGCTACTCGCCGTTCTACATCCGAATCACATCTTCCATCAGCGCTAAACATACTTCCTAAATACACAATTTCATTCACTTGCTCTAGACGTTCCTGGTTTACCCTAATCTCACAATTAGATCTTACGTCACCTCTTTCAAATACTAGAACCTTAGTTTTACTTGCATTCAAGCGAAGACTCTTACTTTCACACTCCTCTTTCATATTAGTGACTAATGTCTGAAGGTCGGCTTCTGATGAGGTCATGAGCACCGCATCATCAGCGTACAGCAGACAGTTTACTGTAAAGTCACCCAAATTCACACCCATATTAAAATCTTTCAACTTCTGCAGGCAACTGTCCAGATACAATATGAACAGCCAGGCGGACATGACACATCCCTGTTTGACGCCTGTACAGACATCAAAAAGAGGTGACACATTCCCCCCTACTCGCACGCAAGCCTTACAGTCCCTATAAAGCGACTGTATTGCCCGCAGCAGCGAGCCGTCCACAACATATCCGCGCAGCAAGTCCCACAGCGTTTCTTTCACAACGTTATCAAATGCTTTCTCTAGATCCACAAAAGCGCAGAAAACCTTCTGGCTGACAGCCAGAAACTTTTCCGCGATCATGCTAAGAGAAAACACTTGATCCATGCAATCTCTTCCACGTCGGAATCCGCATTGAGCCTCCCATAAATACCTTTCAGACTTTTCTTGTATTCGTGCCGTTATAACCTTTGCATACACCTTACTAGCTAAGCTGACCAAGCTGATCGCCCTGTAGCTGGAGCAGTTTAGGCGCGACACAGCGGCATTTATCATACTATCCCTAAGGTTCTGCCATACACTTTCCACATTCTCACTACTTCATTGACGTCGCCAAGCTTTTCGGCTACCCTTTCATTATATTTATCCCTAATGGATGCATCCTGCAGCTTCCAGCTTTTGATGCTATAAGTCGGCTCAGGTTCAGGACACTCGGTACGATGACGCCAACCCGCGAACAGACCCCTAATCCTAGTTATGACTAGGTAGTGGTCTGATCCCAGCTCAGCGCCTCGATAAACCCTTGTGTCCATCACCTGTTTACGGAGCCGACTATCCATTAGGAATAGATCTATCATGCTTCTCTTTGACTTACATCTCCTCGTATATATATGAATTTGTTTGTGGTTGAACATTGTGTTCGCCACAAACAAATCCTTTTCCTTACAAAATGCCAGTATTAGCTTGCCAGCGTCGTTCACCCTTTTATCCCCATACTTCCCGAGTACCGACTCAAAACCATCGCGAGCGGTACCTACCCATCCATTCAAGTCTCCACAGACTATAAGTCTTTCATTTCCTTCTATCACATTTAGAGCTTCTCTCATACTCTCCCAGAAGCTCTCTAGCTCACTCGCGCTCGACGAAGATACTGGCGCGTAAGCAGCTACCAGGAAAATCTTCGTCAAACCAAGTTTTACACGGATCCAGAGGATTCTAGGACCTACCAGTTTGTACTCATACATACCGGAGGCTAATCGCGAGGACAGCAAAATTCCAACCCCGCGACTGCCATGCTCGCTCTCTGGTACTCCAGACCAGCGCGAGCATCCCACCCGGGAGCTCCAAGACTTCGCTCACTTGCGCTTGGTCTCTGTCAAGCATACTGCATCTAACTTTTTCTCATTCATAACATCTATCAACTCATTCATCTTATCTGTCATTCCTCCCCTAACATTTCACGCAGCTTCCCTGCACTCCATCCTCCACTTCCCGCCGTGTCGGGCCGCGCGTGTAGGTGGCGGTCCCCTACGCCACTCTGGCACACACTTTTCACACCAGCGGGGACGAACTGGTGCGCGTCGCCTCGGGGGCACGCCCTAGCATAATTCGCCCTGGTGGCACTCGTGTTGGAGTAGAATTGCAGCCGTAGCTGGCAGGGATGGCGACGTGCACGCTTCTACTCTTCATTCCCGTCTATGTAAACGCTTTCTCATAAAAAAAAACTATCGATTCGACATGAAATGAACCTTACCTTCTGATGAAATCTCTGTAACTTTTACGATTTAATAAATAAGTTATAAATAATATCAGCCTTGTATACTTGTGACAACCCTACAAGCATCAC
This sequence comes from Thumatha senex, assembly GCA_948477245.1. Lineage (NCBI taxonomy): Eukaryota > Metazoa > Arthropoda > Insecta > Lepidoptera > Erebidae > Thumatha > Thumatha senex. The sequence continues at coordinate 17,201,193 of OX419735.1, forward strand.
TGTCTAGACGTTGTCGGCATTTTTGTCAACTTCAAAAGCGTAACGCTACTGATAGGTTTACTCTTTATACTGTGCTAATACTTTAAGTAATGTGCTTTGACCATACCCTTGAAGACATGCAGTGATTGGGCACGCCTAATGGACACCGGTAAAGCATTCCACAATCGCACTGCTTGCACAGTGAAGGACTTGTCATAGAACTTAGTTGAATGTTCTGGGACAGTTAATTCCAAGGACTCCGATGATCTCAAGGATCTAGAATGTGTGTCATTAAGGAACATAAACCGTTCTTTTAAATAAGTAGGGGTACAGGGATTAAACAAAACGCTATAAAGAAGCGATAGAATGTGAGCATTCCGGCGAAGGCGAATAGGAAGCCAATTGAGCTTACTGCGATATTCAGATACATGATCATATTTGCGTAAACCAAATATAAATCTAATACATAAATTTTGGAGGCGCTCAAGTTTATCAAGTTGCTCCTCAGTGACATCGAGATAGCTAACGTCAGCATAGTCAAGTATAGAAAGAAGAATAGATTGTGCAAGCGCAATTTTGGTGGCAGTTGGTAGAAAATTACGCAATCTACGCAAGGATCCCACTGCTGCAAACATTTTGCGACTAATTTCACGCATTTGAGGAGCCCAGGATAATGTATTATCAATCAATACACCCAGATTTTTGACACTGGTACTTATTGATAGTGTAATGTCTCGGAATATTATATTAGGAAGTTGCATCCAGTCAATTTGAGATACCATCCGGGGGCTGCCAACAACAGTGACTTGAGTTTTAGATGGATTGACGTGAAGTAGTTTACACCATTTACATATTTGTGACAAGTCTTCATTGATGATTAAAATAGCCTCACTCAGTTCATGTACTGGAGCCTGCATGTATATTTGGAGATCATCTGCATAGAGGTGGTAGGATGAAAGTAAAGATTTGGAGATGGAATTTATAAATACAGCAAAAAGTAACGGAGATAAAACGCCACCCTGAGGCACGCCGACAGATATGCTACTCAAGAAGAGAAAGATTCGTCGTAACGTATACGCTGCCGACGCCCAAACAGGTAACTTTGAAACCAATCAATCGCTGTTGGAGATATGTTAAGAGAGCGCAATATTCCCAATAGGATATGGAAATCCACCGTGTTAAAAGCGTTGCTGAAGTCCAGCAACGTTAGTACAGTAAGATTACCATTCTCCATTCCAAGCCTAATTTCGTCCGTAACATTGACCAAAGCACTAACAGTGCTATGGCCTGGTCGAAAGCCTGATTGATAAGGATCAAGGAGTAGGTTTTGAGGAATGAATTAAACTGACCATGAACGAGACGTTCTAAAACTTTAGACAGGAAAGGTAAAATGGATATTGGACGATAATCAGAAAAGGAAGTTGGGTTATTTTTTTTAGGTAGTGGGATAATATTAGCCTCCTTCCAGGCACTGGGAAACACACCACAAGTAAGCGAGTGATTTAATATATGGCATATTACAGGAAGGATCTTATCTAGGATAGGATGAATCATATTACGACTTAAACAGTCACTGCCAAGGGCATTGGAATGTATAGACATAATACACCTCTTAACATCACAAGCAGACAGTTGATTGAAAAGAAACGGTGGATATGAAGGAGTTGGAAGTGATGAAAGATAATGTAAACTGTTAGTTTTACTAGTCTGATCCAAATTGGATGATGAAGAAAAATGTTGATTCAATGACTCAATGTCAATTTTCTTAGGCATATTATGTCCCAAGTTAGACTTACCAACCCCCAATGATTTAAGAAATTTCCATACTTTTGATGAGTCGCCGTTCTCGACTGAGTCATAAATATATTGGCGTTGAGCTTTCCTACACACCTTGCTGCAGAGATTTCGTATAGCAATATAATTTTCGTGGTTACTAGGAGTAGGCCGGGATTTAAATTTTGACTTTGCTGCAGCTTTCTTACATATAAGTCTTTTTATATCAGCTGTGAGCCAGGGCGCAGGCAGGTGCCGAATTTTTACCGCATGGATTGGTGCATGTATATCATACAAAGTAATTAATTTGAAAGGCTCCGTTAAACAGCTGGATCAAGGGCCTGATACAGAAAGCAGTTCTTCTCGACACGGCACGTATTGTGAGGAAATTCCTTTCTCTGGAGCCCTAACCGCCGGTAGCTTGGTCCCTGTACCCGATAGATACCGGTGGGCCACTATTTTTTATATTTTTAAATGTATTTATTTACTTTTTATAGATATATTTAAAAATGTAATTGATATGTTGTATAAATGAATAAAAATAATAATATTGTTGGGACAACTCACACAACGCCATCTGATTCCAAACTAAGCAGAGCTTGTACTATGGTAACCAGATAACTGATACACATACTTATATATTTCTAAATACATACATATTATAGATAAATAACACCCAGACACAGAATAAACGATGGTTTATTCTGTGTCTGGGTGTTATGGATAATTTACAATATATACAAGATATAGACAAGATGCCATACTAAAATATAGACAAGATGCTATTGGTGTATTCTGCGATCTCTCCAAAGCATTTGATTGCGTTGAACATACAACACTTGCGAAAACTCTTTTATTATGGTATCAAAGACTCTGCACTGGATCTTGTTGCCTCCGACTTAAATGATCGGATACAACATGTTGATGTTAATGAAATTCGCTCCTCTGGAGCATCTGTAGCTATGGGCGTACCGCAGGGATCAATTCTAGGTCCGTTTCTATTTTTAATTTATATTAACGATCTGCCATTCTATATACAGAACTTGTGCGACATTGTTCTATTTGCTGATGATACGTCACTTATTTTTAAAGTAGATCGTACGCTTACTGATTTTAACGGCGTTAATAGTTCACTTGCCCAAGTTGTAGATTGGTTTACGACCAATAATTTGCTACTAAACGCTAAGAAGACAAAATGTATCAGATTTAGCATGCCTAATGTCAGGAATTGCGGTACAAATATAACATTGAACGGAACTTAATATTGTAGAATCAACTGTATTTTTGGGGATCACTTTAGATAGCAAACTGCAGTGGAACGCCCAAATAACGTGTCTTGCAGGTAAACTCAGCTCGGCAGCCTTTGCCGTTAGTAAAGTCAGGCAGCTCACTGATGTAGAAACTGCCAGGCTAGTATACTTTAGTTATTTTCATAGTGTCATGTCTTACGGCATTTTGCTGTGGGGTAAAGCAGCTGATCTACAAGTAATTTTTGTACTCCAGAAGAGAGCTATACGTGCAATATATAAATTGAGTGCTAGAGTGACTCTTAGAGAGAAATTTAAAGAAATTGGCATTTTAACGGTTGCATCACAGTATATATTTGCAAATATCATGTTAGTTAAACAGAACATACATTTATACAATAGACACAGTGACATACATTCGAGAAATACTAGAAATAAGCATAAATTAATTGGAACGCATCATCGTTTATAAAAGGTTCACGACTCTTTTGCAGGAATTGGCGTACGCCTATATAATAAAATTCCTTTAGACATTATGAACCTGCCGTTACATAAATTTAAGGCGGAAATTAAGACGCACCTCTTGAAAAGGGCTTACTACACAATTAATGATTATTTGAATGATAAAAATAAATGGAAATGAGTTGCTTGCTCTTCGCTCGAGCTATTTAGGATTCGAATGAATCTTGTGTTATATTATCTACTTGTCTTGAATCTGCATATATATGTTGTATTTTTTTTTTACATTATTTTTATTTACATTCTCCAGTATAAATAATTTTAAACGCCAGGCAACTAAAGGTATGGCTGCGTTTAGTCCCGGTAATAACTAATATACATAATTATATGTAATTTGACTTTGTTATTGTGTGAGCACTATGTAGACTTATTTATAATTTTGAAATTGACATGATAGTTGCTGTGTAGTTTTTGGGTATGTCATGCTCGCCTAAGTGTCCTGGCAGTGGTGGCGTATGTATCGGGTCGCCTTGTTCCCTACAATACGGTTGAATAGGGCGATGGCTGATATATGCGTCATACCCGTGAACGGGTGCCGTCTGTTGGGACTGGTCAGCTCATAGCTGTTATAGCAATTGTTACAAATAATATTATTTAATTTTAATGCAAACTAAGTTTAGTCGACTGTTCTCACATAAATTCAAAGGAACTATGTAAGTGTAATTTTAATGAACACAACATTTATTTTGTTTTTTTTTGTATAAAATCTTTACTGTATAATTGGTCAAATATCATGTTAATCAAACTGTGTCAAATGGCAGTTAGAAAAGAGTGGCCATGAGTTTTATTGCCAGGTTCTTCCTCTGGCTCTACCTATTGCTTTGCGAATCTGGCAGTAAATGTAAATGTAGAAGCAGTAATCTTGACGTTCATAAGTGTTACTTTGTGACCTACATGAATAAAGATTTTTGATTTTGATTTGATTTTACTGGATAAAAGTTTTACAAAGTTTCACACAAAGTTTTATCCTGGGTGGGAATCGAACCCACGACCTCTTGCGTAGCAGTCTGATGCACTCCCACCGCGCCAAAGATCTTTTTTTTTTTAAAACAAACCCTGGACAAAATAAGGTGTATTTAAATCATTCATACAATAAATATAATTAAATTACAATAATGCATACGGTGAAATGTGGGTGTTTCATATGCCTCTGCCTTACCCTTCGGGGATAAAGGCGTGACAATATGTATGTATACAATAAAATAAATTTAAGGAATGGTATTTACTTATTTAAGCATAATTTAAGCCTTTATCAATTCATGTTCTAATTTTCAACTATGTTATAATATTTTACCCAATGAATTGACTATGACCTTAGTTCCCTGTTCAAATAGGGCACATTATATTAAGTCTTTATTCACTTTTAGAAATATATACACAGTAAAGTTCTTCTAAAGTGTTCCAATTGTCTTCACTGACCACATCTTTAGGCACAGATATAAATAATTTACATGTAGTTTTCAGTAGAACAGCACAGCTCTGAATAGTGTCTAATAATAAAGCAACAATTCCACAGGCATTATGTATATTATTTTTGTCAATATAAGCACTAATGTTGTCTAGAATTATTGTTGATGGAACATTTTGCCAATCCGGTAATGTAGATATGCTTTCAATAAGAGAATCTAAGCTTTTCACATATAAAAATGACATCATTTTCATGTAATGTTTGCTCGCTGAATTAAAGTCTTGAGATAATTGAGGCAATTCTTCTAACTCCTCATGTAGTACATATAATACTCTGCCGTGCTCAGCACCTAGTAATGCTTCTTTAAAAAGCTTTTTACGAGCTATATTTAAATCATCGCAGTAAAAAGTACAATCAATGCTTCGCATTGTACTAAAAGTTGATTGCTGATCGTCAGGAATAATATTGTTCTGTTTCTGATAGTCAACAAATCTATTGATTTTAAAGAAAAATAATACCAAACGCGGTCAACGTTTAATCAATCATTATAATCCATTTTTAATTTTAATAGACATTTTTAATTAAAAATGTATTCTGTGAATGTGAATGTATAATATGTCTCTGCCAATCCTTCGGGGCTAAAGGCATGAGGTGACTGATAAATATTAAAATAAATTTGAAATGTCTTAATTACTTGATAATTAACTACACTGCACTGCACATCACAACATTATTTGTCAATTGTTGACATTGTTTTTTTTATAATTATTTTATGGCCTGGTTACAAAGACCTTTTAGCCAAATCTTATTTTTTCTAACATATTTCTTCAATCTTATCTTCTAATTTAGCATTTCACTGCATTTATGTCATTGTATTTCACTATTTATTTATATTATAAAACTATTTTTATTTTAGGAGTTGTACTTAATTTCTTCGTCCAATCCAAAGAGCAGGCGAAAGTATTAAAAACTATACTGCCATTTATTTTTTTATTATTTAATGGCCTGGTTACAAAAACCTTTTAGCAAAATCTTGTTTTTTAAATCATATATCTTCAATCTTATCTTCTAATTTAGTCATGTCCTGTCTTTGTCGAGTCCTCAGTCCTAGTCATATCATAGTCATTACTAGTCATATATCATTGTCTTTCACGCACGATTGACGATTATATTATTTTCGTTGCACGTTAACACAACTTTGATGTTCAAGAATCCACCACTCCCGCCACAAGTGGAGTCTATCGTATTAATGCATAAAAAGATTGATATTAGTGTTGATAAGAAGCTCGATAGATGGCTCTGGCCTGGCCTAATAAACTCCAAAGTCAACAAGATTTCTTGTTGACTGCGGAACATAACTTATATTGTCACCCGCCGACAGAGAATACCACCCGCAGACAAAGAATACTATATAACTAACTATCTTCACGCTATATCTCTGACAGTGTAGTCAGAGAGGACAGATCACCAGGCTTCGCGATCCATGCATACTTCGTTTGGCTCCTGCAGAATCATCATTGGTTTCATACATGCACGTCTGGGTATACAAGAACTTTGACTTTTCCGTTTTTGAGCAATCAATCTCACGTGGTCTTCATATGCAAGTCTCAGCCTACACTGTTTCCTTCTACCCTCTGCTTTGCACAATATATATTCATCGTCACGCATATATTACGGAGCACGCCCTTTTTCTGCTTAACGCTGACACTTTCATTCGAACCTGCCATATCACTTTGTTACGTATTCGGTCGGCCAGTTACACAGCACAATTTTTGAAATGATCGAATCTTCACAGCATTCAAATTACTTACATGCATCTTTTGACATACCCAGGTTTCGCTACCGAAAAGCAACGTTCGCACTAGCACTGCGTTATGAATCACAAGTCGTGCTTGTTTTACGATGCTTTGTCGCTTTACTAATTGAGACAAAGCACCGTCAACTTTGTTTCCGGCAACTACTCACCGTTCTACATTCTATTCACATCTTCCGTCCGCGCTAAACATAAGTACTCCCCAAATACAGAATTTTAGTCCTAGAGTCTTCGACGTTCCTGGTTTACCCAAATCTCTCATCACTTAAACTAGTTTTACTTGCATTCAAGCTAAGACCCTTACTAGAATTATATTATATTATTATATTATCTGTGATATTAGTGACCAATGGCTCAAGGTCGGCTTTTGATTGGTATTATTTACCCGGTATTTACTTATTGTATGTATTCTCTGTCTACGGTTTCACTATGTCAATATGTCCATCTGTCTGTCCGCAGAGTAGCTCAAGGACTAGTGGTAGAAGTAGCTGTAATTTGACTTTTCGGCCGGTGTCGATACGCTTTGTGCATGGAACGCGTGGTTGAGAGTAAGAGTTATTTAATGACCGCATATAAAACGCCTTAATTCTTCTGTAACAGCAATATGCAATGGCTTCCTGTCGATTTTATATCACAAAGATTGCATACGATTTACCTACCTTACATACGGTCAGATACTAGTAGAGTATATCGTGTTACTCTACGTGCCTAATACGCTCATAGCTCATAGCCATAGCAAGATTATAATAAACCATGATAAACATACTTACATATTAGGTCTTTACCTATGAAATTGCCGTTTTGTATAAAAAACATTTTAACTAATTTTTTTCATGTATTTTTTATTTGTATTAATCGAAGTAATCACCCATGCAATCAATGCATCTTTGCCAACGCAGTGGCAGTTTATTGATGCCCTTCTTTAAGACATCGGATCAGTTGGATGGCAGGCAACAAATTCTTCAAACTCATTTTGTACTGCCTCTCGGGTATTGAATTTTTTTCCCGCCAAGAAGTTATCTAAATTCTGGAAAAAGTAGTAGTCTGTAGGCGCAAGGTTTTCTAGGGGTAAGTTTTCGTTTAGGGCATTGTTTAGGTGCTGAACCAGGATCCAACCAAGTTGCTGAGCGCTTGCGGTTATCAAACAGAATCCATTTTTCATCGCAGGTAACAATGCGGTTCAAAATTCCTTCATTCGTGTGTCGTCTCAACGCGTACTTCGCGCTGGCGATCATTGAGTTCGTGGGGCACCCATTTGTCAAGCTTTTTTACCTTGACAATTTGACGCATATGGACCAATATTGTTTTGACGCTAACGTTGAAAGTTGCTAATTCAGCCGTAGATTGTTTCATCAGCTTCCACAATCGCCTTTAATTCGTCATTGTCGACCAAAGTTTTCGTCCAAAGGGTCGTCAGGACGACCGCGAGGTTCATTTTTCAGAACTCGTAATTACCAGAACGGAAGCGAGCAAACCAATAACAGGTGGTGCGTTGGTTTGTAGTGTTAGCTCGGTAAACGTCGTTGATGTTGCGTGCCGCGTTGCTGCCACGACAGTACTCGTCATATTCCATAATTACCCAAATTTCAACATATCCATGATGACGAAAAAGATTGAAATGCGATGAAAATGTAACACTAATCAATAAACAAATGACTACTTTTGGAAAAAGAATTCCATGTTTTTAAAATAAAATTAATTAGAAATTAGAATTCTTAGCCAAACAAAAAATATTTTGATATGAAATGGCCAGTACTGCAGAACTGCAATTTCATAGGTTAAGACTTATTATTTCTAAAAACATACATATTAAACATAGGAAACACCCGAACTCCGTAACAAACATTTGCACCTCACACTAAGATTTTTGTTTCAACCAAGGAATCAAATCAAACTCGCGCGGAAGTCGCATACACTACCACATATAATAATGAACGACAAAAGTACATTTACACATTTATTACTGGAACTTACTAACGTAAAATACAAAATTAGTTTAAAATAATAGCATAGATCCTCACAGCTATTTGCAAAACAAGTCATTGAGATTTTCCTTCAAAGTGGCATACAAAACACTTAAGCATAAATGTTAACCCTTTCATTAAATCAGTATGTAATTGATGTAGGTATTATACAAATAAATTAAACAAACCTTAAAAATAACCGTAATTAATATCCTAGTATGTGAAGAATAGTTAGATCGAATGGCTTAAGTAATTGAAATCTCTATATATGGTAATTACAATTATTATGATTGTTGAATTACACAGTTTATTTATAATACTTTAAACTAGAATATTTCAACAATAACATTCTGAACTCAATTTCAATGCCATACCACAGAAAACTATTATTTTAACTGATGCAGTGATTTCATTGTGAGAAAATAACCCATCTCACAAACAAAACTACAATTCTGTTAATTAATAGCTGTCTGCAATTTAGCAGTATGTTGCAAATGCATGCCCAGTTCATGTATGATGTTGACTTTCTGGAATTGATTGGTTTTATAGCTTTCACTCAGTGGCTGCCATAGCACGTGCTTGCGCTCGTACTCGTTTATCATATTCGAGACGATTTTGGCTGTGAAAGATCAACAAAAAAATCATTAGAACGAAATCAAAACTAAGGCACAATTTATAGGTGGTTGCTTCAAGCGCTCCATTTGGATATGGTTATGAGAAGGAGTCAACCAGTAATTTTATTAATAAAAGGCAACCTCTAATTTTCCCAGCATTAGATAAACGTGTCCATTTATTTGTAATCAGAAATAGGTACACATAATTTAATGTCTTTAACTTCGCCAGATGTGGCAGAGGGATATTATATACCCACTTTTCACCATGTGTATTTGTGTCCCACGTGTGGTGGTGAGCCCATTGCCGTGTTGAAATAGACGGACGCAGGTTTCGGCTACCTGCTGTTAAAATTTTTCAAGTTGCCTATAAGGCCTTCCACTTGACTTAACAACTGCCATGTTACTAGCGACCGGAAGTAACGGCTTCACGTGCCTTCAGAAGCATGGAAACACATGCAAATGTAAATGCCACAAAGTGGTCACCAGTGTGTGACCAGCCGTAGCAAAGCTTGCTAAACGCAGTGATTGTTTACAGGTCCGCTGAACCACAAGCACTTCAAACTTTCTTACTTCTGTTTATGCTTTATTTTACCTCCTTAAGGCTGAAATCTAGTCTTTCTTAGGGGGTGCCTAAATTATAAAGGTAGCTGACCCTCAATATATCAGATCCTAGGGGTAAGGGTTTCAGCTGGGTGTTGATAGATCAATGAGTCACCCCGTAATTTTATTAATATAGATAATACTGATAAAATTTCAACCTTCTAAACATCATATTTTTTCTTCTACTTGTAGCAGGTGCTTTACAAATTTACAGTCAGGCATTACTTGAACAATTAAAGGAAGATGTTAACAGGGATTTAAGTGCATTTGGAGTTGCAACTAAGGCTTTAAGGCCTTTGAAAACACAATTAACAATTTCTGTCAGCTCCAGATTTTTGGAATTTGAGGTAAATTAGAAAATCAACTTGGGGTTTATGTTTTCTGTATTGAAAAAGGGCTCAATTCTCCTTTTTTATGCAAACTACTGTCATTCCATCCTTAAATAAAAATAAAACAGCAATATTGAGGAATGGATCATCCTTTTATCACAGGTACGTGCAGAGGCATACTTTACACCCTCATATCACCATATGCTTTCTTTTGTCCCATGTAACAGGTGGTGAGTCCATAGCCTTGTTGAAATTATGACCAAAATAAAAATAGAAATATGTAGTGATTGGTGGTCCTCTGCAACTACTTTAATGTGCATATTTTATGTGTTAAAATAATATATTTGGCAGTTGGGTTAGTCATTGTACACCCAGCTCCAGAAAAATATCACTTACTATAGTTATCATTCAGATTTGTAAGATGTAAAATTTCTTTGGCACCATGCGTACAAACAGTAATATAAAAAAATAACATACCAATAAATAGTATAAGCTTCAGCTTGTGCAGGATCTTTGACATTGGGCTCATTGAGTAAATCTTGTATACCAAGGAGGATTTGTTTGATTGTGATTGCAGGGCGCCAATCTTTTTCTTCATCTAGTAGTGATAAGCATACTGTCCCTGATGGATAAACATTGGGATGGAATAGAGGCGGTTCGAACTTGCACTTTGGAGGACTGGAAGGATAGTCATCTTTGAAAATCATACGGAGTTTATACAATCCTCCTTCCCATGGCGTCTGTAATGATGAAGACATACCAGTAAATAAACAGTCCAAACTTGAGATAAACTACAAATCGTTCAAAGACCTGAGTTATAACAAAGGCTTAGAAAGGTTCTAGAAATAACTAACCCCTTTTTTTCCAGGAATCGCACATTCCCATGTCATAAGGTTCAAAGAACCGTCAGGATTTTTCATAGGTCTAGCTACAAAGCCCTGAAATACAAAATTGTATTAAGTCGATTCATCTAGAGAAGCAAATAACAAGAGTAACGTCAGTCATGTAGCTTACAAAAGGATGATCTTTGCGCCAGGCTTTTCTTTCTTCGGCTAAACGTGCACTTGCTATACCTGACATGGCCCTGAAAATAAAATTAACAAATGTCAACATATAATTATTTTACCACAAATGAACACAAACATCATAATAAACTCACTTTACAATGATAAATACAATGAAATAATACGAAAAAATAATTTACACGGCGCGAAGCGTCCCACAGCGAAGTAAGTAATAGGGATGTGACTAAAAGTAGGTATCGATATTTAATTTATTATATCCAATCGATTAATTTCCTGTGGGATGTGAAGTTTACCAAATACACATGTGTAGTGTGGACGTGGCATACCTGTATCTTAAGAGACAGTAAAGTGAGTGCCAGCAATGCGAGGACTTAAGCACGGTTACGGCGCTGCCTACATTGGTGAAGTGCTGCAGTGCAGTCATCTTTGAATGACACATAAATGCCGATCCGGTTGAAGGGACAGGTCTATAAAACAATCATTAGTCCTATTACATGGCAGTGAGACGTGGCCAATATTGGAGCGACACAAGCAGGAGCTGCATGTCACGGAAATAAAAATGCTGTGGATGTCTGGAGTCACGCGTATGTACCGCGTAAGGAACTCGCTCATCCACAGCAGTTTTCACTTTCATGACATTGCAAACAAGTTGTAAAAAGTGTGTTATGGTCATGTCTTGAACTGGCAACTACGGGGCATTTTAACCAAATAAATTTTGACAAAAAAATATTGACTTTGATCTATTAAAATATTTATCTTTTAAGATCTATCTATTAATATATTTATCTTTTGTCAAAATTATCAATTAATTCGCCTAAATTGAAAAGTCACATTAAATTTTAGTATGTCCTCATCACTAAAAGGTACTTTTTACGGCATGATTGGCATACATAGGCATAGCACCTTGATCTATAGTGCCTTACCGATTTATTTCTTGGTCTTTTTTACCTGTAAAAAGTCGCTTCCTTTCCACAGTCCATCTGTATGTATGTATATACGCTTAGGTCTTTTATCTACGCGACGGAATTTAATGCAGTTTTTATTTATACACTAGCAAACGCCCCACGGTTTCACCTGCGTAGGGTCTATTTCCACGAGAATACGGGGATCAAGAGTAGCACAAGTTACTTCTTATAACATCAGCTATCTGCCAGTGAAATTCCCATTAAAATCAGTCCAGCCATGTCAGAGTTTCGCCGGAACGAACAGGCAAAGAAATTAAAAGAAAAATGTATTTTTAAGAAGTAAATATGCTTCTGCTATCCAAAAATAGTTTCATGATTTTAGTGAAAAGCTGTTAATTTGGAATTATTAACAGAAACATCAATTTTCTCTTAATCTCTATACCTAGATTTAAGAGTTATATAGGTTTATTGAATTCCTATAGCATACTTACACCGTTTAACTAATGTTCTATTACAGTTAAATAAATGAAATGTTACGATAATTATTTACTTTTATTATTACCCTTATTTTATTTTAAAAAGGAGAACATTTAAAAAAAGTTATTTGATTTTTTTGGTAGGTATGTTTATTGCATTTAATTTTAAATAAAATAAAAATAGTTAAAATTGTTCAATCACCATGACGTCATCGTGTGGCAATAAATCGTGGGACCTTGCCTTAAAAAATACTCGGTTTGGGAGAGGATGAGAACCCGTGACCTTTACCTAACCAATGCAATGGTCTAAGACTAACCACTGAGCTACCAGATCCTTACCAAAACAAGTGAAATTCTTCATTGTATACGGGTCACGGGTCCAATCCCCGTCCTGAAATAAGTTGTGTTATTTCACTTTAATAAAAAAATATAACTAACTATCTTCACGCTGTATCCCTGACGGGGTAGTCAGAGAGGACAGATCGCCAGGCTTCGCGATCCATGCATACTTCTTTCGCTTCTTCGAGATTCATCAATCGCTTCATTCACGCACGTCTGGGTATCCGAGTACTTTTGACCTTTCCGTTTTTGAGCAATCTGCTCACGTGGTCTTCATATGTAAGTCTCGGCCTACCCTGACTCCTTCTACCCTCTACTTTTGAACAATATATATTCTTCGTCAATCGTTCCTCACTCATTCGTTGGACGTGTCCAAACCAACGGAGCACCCCTTTTTCCAGCTTAACGCTGACACTTTCATTCAAACCTGCCATATTGCGTATCACTTCGTTACGTATTCGGTCGGCCAAGGTAACGCCGCACAATTTTCGAAGTGATCGCATCTCCACAGCATACAATTTACTTTCATGCATCTGCTGACATACCCAGGTTTCACTACCATAAAGCAAAGTTGGCACTAGCACTGCGTTATGAATCGCCATTCGTGCTTCTTTTGCGATGCTTTGTCGCTTTACTAACTGGGACAAAGCACCGTTAACTTTGTTTCCGGCAGCTACTCGCCGTTCTACATCCGAATCACATCTTCCATCCGCGCTTAACATACTTCCTAAATACACAATTTCATTTACTTGCTCTAGACGTTCCTGGTTTACCCTAATCTCGCATTTAGTTCTTACGTCACCTCTTTCAAATACTAGAACCTTAGTTTTACTTGCATTCAAGCGAAGACCCTTACTTTCACATTCCTCTTTCATATTAGTGACTAATGTCTGAAGGTCGGTCTTCGGTCGGCTTCTGATGAGGCCATGAGCACCGCATCATCAGCGTACAGCAGACAGTTTACTACAAAGTACCCAAATTCACACCCATATTAAAAATTTTCCTATAAAGCGACTGTATTGCCCGCAGTAGCGAGCCGTCCACGCCATATCCGGGCAGCAAGTCCCACAGCGTTTCTCTCACAACGTTATCAAATGCTTTCTCTAGATCCACAAAAGCGCAGAAAACCTTCTGGCTAACAGCCAGAAACTTTTCCGCGATCATGCGGAGAGAAAACACTTGATCCATGCAACCTCTTCCACGTCGGAATCCGCATTGAGCCTCCCATAAATACCTTTCAGACTTTTCTTGCATTCGTGCCGTTATAACCTTTGCATACACCTTACTAGCTAAGCTGACCAAGCTGATCGCCCTGTAGCTGGAGCAGTTTAGGCGCGAGCCTTTCCCTTTGTAAATAGGTCCGCCAGCACAAGTTGCATAACAGACATAGTGTGTCCCAGACACGCTACCCACCGTACTTGATCATCTCAGCAGTAACTCTGTCTTTTCCCGCAGTCTCTCTCTCTCTCTCTCTCTCTCTCTCTGTCTATTACCACATTTCATACTTCTTATCGCTTGTTCTATTTCTTTCATACTAATGACTTCAATGAAATCGGGATCCGGAGCATCGAAGTGAGCTCCACTTCCCGATGTGGCATCTCTGTCTTTTCTTGCATACATCTTTCCATAATATTCACTCCATCTCTGCAGGACGTCAGTTTGGTCTGTTAGGACGTCATTGTTAACACTGAGCACTTTATTCATACTGCAGATTGCCGAACAACTCCGGGTCTTGCCTACCTCTTTCCAAAAGAGCTTGGCATTATCCCGGAAATTGGACGACAACCTTTCACCCCCTTTCATTCTGCACCTTTCACGAGCTTCTTCTATCAGTGCCTTCGTGTTAACTTTCTGCAGCTTGTATCTCTCTTTCATATTAAAATCATTCCGCGAGGCTAAGTAGTCTAGCCATGCTTTCTTCTTCATTCGAACTGCTTCTTTCACTTCCTCATTCCACCATGCATCACGCTTATTACTACTGCCTCTTTTCGTTTCTCCACACACTTCCACAGCGGCATTTATCATACTATCCCTAAGGTTCTGCCATACAATTTCCACATTCTCACTACTTACATTGACGTCGCCAAGCTATTCGGCTACCCTTTCATTATATTTATCCCTAATGGATGCATCCTGCAGCTTCCAGCTTTTGATGCTATAAGTCGGCTCAGGTTCAGGACACTCGGTACGATGACGCCAACCCGCGAACAGACCCCTAATCCTAGTTATGACTAGGTAGTGGTCTGATCCCAGCTCAGCGCCTCGATAAACCCTTGTGTCCATCACCTGTTTACGGAGCCGACTATCCATTAGGAATAGATCTATCATGCTTCTCTTTGACTTACATCTCCTCGTATATATATGAATTTGTTTGTGGTTGAACATTGTGTTCGCCACAAACAAATCCTTTTCCTTACAAAATGCTAGTATTAGCTTGCCAGCGTCGTTCACCCTTTTATCCCCATACTTCCCGAGTACCGACTCAAAACCATCGTGAGCGGTACCCACCCATCCATTCAAGTCTCCACATACTATAAGTCTTTTAAATAAATATCCATCACGCCTTATCCCCGAAGGGGTGGCAGAGGTATATTATATGCCCACTTTTCACCGTGTGGATTCCTGTCCCACGTAATAGGTGGTGAGCCCATTGCCGTGTTGAAATAGACAGACGCAGGTTGTGGCTACCTGCTGTTGAAATTTTCAAGCCGCCCATAAGGCCTTCAACCAGGCTTAACGACTGCCATTTTACTGGCAACCGGGACCAATGGCTTAACGTGCCTTCCGAAGCACGGAAACGCTCGCAAATGTAAATGCCACAAAGTGGTCACCCATCCGAGGACCAGCCATAGTGAAAGTTGCGTAACTCAGTGATCGTTTACAGAACACTGAGACCGCGGGGCCACGAGCGCTTCTATTCTATATATAAGTCTTTTATTTCCTTCTAACACATTTAGAGCTTCTCCCAAACTCTCCCAGAAGTCCTCTAGCTCACTCGCGTTCGACGAAGATACTGGCGCGTAAGCAGCTACCAGGAAAATCTTCGTCAAACCAAGTTTTACACGGATCCAGAGGATTCTAGGACCTACCAGTTTGTACTCATACATACCGGAGGCCAATCGCGAGGACAGCAAAATTCCAACCCCCCGACTCCAATGCTCGCTCTCTGGTACTCCAGACCAAAGCGCGAGCATCCCACCCGGGAGCTCCAAGACTTCGCTGCCCTTGCGCTTGGTCTCTGTCAAGCACACTGCATCTAACTTTCTCTCATTCATAACATCCATCAACTCTGTAAGTATCTATCTATCATTCCTCCTATTAATAATCTTATCTGTCATTCCTCCCCTAACATTCCACGCAGCTACCCTTACCTACTACTAGCTACCCTAGCTTGGCGACGTCAATGTAAGTAGTGAGAATGTGGAAAGTGTATGGCAGAACCTTAGGGATAGTATGATAAATGCCGCTGTGGAAGTGTGTGGAGAAACGAAAAGAGGCAGTAGTAATAAGCGTGATGCATGGTGGAATGAGGAAGTGAAAGAAGCAGTTCGAATGAAGAAGAAAGCATGGCTAGACTACTTAGCCTCGCGGAATGATTTTAATATGAAAGAGAGATACAAGCTGCAGAAAGTTAACACGAAGGCACTGATAGAAGAAGCTCGTGAAAGGTGCAGAATGAAAGGGGATGAAAGGTTGTCGTCCAATTTCCGGGATAATGCCAAGCTCTTTTGGAAAGAGGTAGGCAAGACCCGGAGTTGTTCGGCAATCTGCAGTGTGAATAAAGTGCTCAGTGTTAACAATGACGTCCTAACAGACCAAACTGACGTCCTGCAGAGATGGAGTGAATATTATGGAAAGATGTATGCAAGAAAAGACAGAGATGCCACATCGGGAAGTGGAGCTCACTTCGATGCTCCGGATCCCGATTTCATTGAAGTCATTAGTATGAAAGAAATAGAACAAGCGATAAGAAGTATGAAATGTGGTAATAGACAGAGAGAGAGAGAGAGAGAGACTGCGGGAAAAGACAGAGTTACTGCTGAGATGATCAAGTACGGTGGGTAGCGTGTCTGGGACACACTATGTCTGTTATGCAACTTGTGCTGGCGGACCTATTTACAAAGGGAAAGGCTCGCGCCTAAACTGCTCCAGCTACAGGGCGATCAGCTTGGTCAGCTTAGCTAGTAATGTGTATGCAAAGGTTATAACGGCACGAATGCAAGAAAAGTCTGAAAGGTATTTATGGGAGGCTCAATGCGGATTCCGACGTGGAAGAGGTTGCATGGATCAAGTGTTTTCTCTCCGCATGATCGCGGAAAAGTTTCTGGCTGTTAGCCAGAAGGTTTTCTGCGCTTTTGTGGATCTAGAGAAAGCATTTGATAACGTTGTGAGAGAAACGCTGTGGGACTTGCTGCCCGGATATGGCGTGGACGGCTCGCTACTGCGGGCAATACAGTCGCTTTATAGGGAAATTTTTAATATGGGTGTGAATTTGGATACTTTGTAGTAAACTGTCTGCTGTACGCTGATGATGCGGTGCTCATGGCCTCATCAGAAGCCGACCGAAGACCGACCTTCAGACATTAGTCACTAATATGAAAGAGGAATGTGAAAGTAAGGGTCTTCGCTTGAATGCAAGTAAAACTAAGGTTCTAGTATTTGAAAGAGGTGACGTAAGAACTAAATGCGAGATTAGGGTAAACCAGGAACGTCTAGAGCAAGTAAATGAAATTGTGTATTTAGGAAGTATGTTAAGCGCGGATGGAAGATGTGATTCGGATGTAGAACGGCGAGTAGCTGCCGGAAACAAAGTTAACGGTGCTTTGTCCCAGTTAGTAAAGCGACAAAGCATCGCAAAAGAAGCACGAATGGCGATTCATAACGCAGTGCTAGTGCCAACTTTGCTTTATGGTAGTGAAACCTGGGTATGTCAGCAGATGCATGAAAGTAAATTGTATGCTGTGGAGATGCGATCACTTCGAAAATTGTGCGGCGTTACCTTGGCCGACCGAATACGTAACGAAGTGATACGCAATATACGCAATATACGAATATACGAAGTGAGACACAGGGAAAGGGCGATTCGGAAATGAAAGGTCAAAAGGTCAGCTTACACCTGCCGGCGGTTTCTTTTGATATCACATACACTCGTCGCCGCATGCCAACAAAGGTGTAATCAGTTTTTAAAAATTTGCTATATTTTAAGGAAATTGGACTAATTCTCATGTTAAGTAACTAAGTCATACGTTTAAATAATATGATTTGTAATTTTTTATGGCTATGTTATTGAAGTACCTAAATGCCTCTTTCGGGTCGGACAGGGTTTTCTTAACACAATGTATAGTATATACCCACATTTCACCGTAAGCATTTTTGACCCACATTCCACAAAACGGTGGTGAGCCGATTGCTGTTATAAAACGGATATGTGCTTGGGCTAGGGCTTGTGGCGACCTGCTGCTGAAAATTTTCAAGCCACCCATAAGACCTTCACCTTCCTAACGACTGCCATGTTACTACTGGCAACCGGGACTAACGGCTTAAGGTAATGGCTTAAGGTAAATGTAAATACCACAAAGCGGTTGCCCCTATAGTGAAAATTACTTAACGCAGTGATCGTTTACAGAACACTGGGTTAACGGGGCTAAGGCTCTTCATAAGAAATATAAAAATCTATACTAGTATTATAAAGCTGAAAAGTTTGTTTGTTTGGTCGAACGCGCTCATCTCAGGAAAAAGAAGGTCATCAATGTGAATAAATCGAGCAATTTTTTGTGCATTATTGTAGAATTTATAAGGGACCGGGGGACGGAATTAGATAGGTGCGACGAGAGTTCGAAGTATGTACGGGTGAGTACGGGTGAAGCCGGGGGTCACCTAGTAATATATATAGAGTTTTCTTTAGAAATATATGAATTAAGGTTTGTCTCTAGTGGGATGAGGCTTTGTATAATATTTAGAACAAACGTCAAAAACAAAAGAAATATATGCATAATTTGAGTTTTCGAGTCCTCAGAGTGGAGGCACTCTAATGGACGTATGTCTGTTGTGAAGTTTATAATCTAATAGGGTAGAGTCATAAGTCGTAACATAACTCGTGATCAACTTAAAAAAGCTGTCAACCTTTCAACCCAATTAAGTTCATGAGCTCCATATTTATATTAGGCAATTATTATGGTGATAACCATTTAGCAGTTCTCCACTCATTATTCATCAATTCATAGACTTTGGACCTGTAGGTTCATGATTGAGATCACCGAAATAATCACTGTAATAAGAAAAAAATACCAAATAGTCACAAAAATGCTAAAATTTCGAATGTCGGTATAATGCGTCTATAAAACATGGTTGTCGGCAAAAAAGGTGGTGATTTTTTAGACTGCAAGTACGTTCTGTGTTGTTTAAAACAAACCGTACTCTGATTCGCTATAAGCCAGTCAATGCGAGCACGTTATTGGTCATTTTATTACGGTCTAACAGAGAGAACAATAAATGTCGGCGAACGCTAGGTGGCATCTTAAGCGTGTCGGCCAAAGCATTTTTTTATATTCACTATAGATTTGATTCTTGATGTGATTTGTTCCGTGTTGCGTTGTGTTGACTGAAAAAGTTTCAATTAATACTAGAAAAAAATATTGTTTTGGTAAGTGACATTGTCTCAATGATCGTAACAGCAACAAGTGAATAAATTACATAAATTTATGTTATTTCTGATATTATAAATATCTCATTTAATGGCTCAAGTTCTTCAGTGAAATGAAAGATGCATACTGATGGGGTGGCATTGAATTTTAAATATTTTAACGTTGTACAAAATATTCAATATTTTGCTTATTTTATTTTGTACTATTCGGATATATTGTGTAAGTCTAATAACGGTTCATGACAATATACAAGAAAAATAACCATTTAATTATGTGAGTTGGCGGGAATGCCGGTTTGAAGTCAATTTTAGGTTATGTGAATGTATATTCAGGATTTGTACCTATAATTGAATATTGTAGATTATATCCCACCATGACTTCTGTCGAAGAAGGTGAAACGCCGTCTGAGGACGTGCCAGCGGGAAATCCAGAAGATTTAGCAAAAAACCCTGTTGCTCTCAAAGGTTTGTTGTTGTTTTTACCATTATACTTAACATAATCAAAATCAACCATGAAGTTATGGACTATTTACACTTGAGCCAGTGCTTGAAACAGTCCACTGAGCCAGTCCTCTAAGCTAGAGAAATTGAAAGCATTCTAATTCTGGGACAGTCCATTGTACTGAATTGTCTGTATTTACATAATGCCAATGTTGGAATGGTTTAATGGATAGTCTCAAGTATTGGGTGCCCTGCTAAGACTATGTTATACTATATTGTTGTAATAACAAATTATTCTCATTTTATAACATTATTTTGATTGATGTCTTTGATTTAAGTGGGTCATTGTCTGAATTATAATCTCAGTTGCATCCAAAACCTTCGCTACACTACACTCCATGTAGTGTCCTTATTCCTGCCCCTTGTACTTAGGCATATTGCTGAACATTTGTTTTTTTTACACAGCATTTTCTAGCCCAAAGTAACCTAATATAAGCTTGTGTTATGGGGTCTAGACAACTAATATACATACCTATATATCACTAAATACATACATATTATACATAGGAAACACCCAAACTCCGAAACAAACATTTGTGTATCACACAAATATTTGATCCGACCCGGGAATCGAACCCAGGAATCAATCAATCACTGCTGCTGTAACCTAGCAGAGGCAGCTGGACCTAACACTTGTTTGATAAGGTTAATTTAAGCGTGACTTGAGTTGATAAGGACACAATAAGTATATAAATAAACTTTTTTTGTTAAATTCACCATCGGGATTTTAGACCTAAGCAGCTTTTTGTGTATTATATAGGTTTCCATAATAGTTCTCTGTTTATTTTTTAGAAGCACATGAGCAGATGGCAACTTTGGATGTTTTAGTATGTGGCCAGTGTCATTCTGCATTCCATTTTGTTGAGGAATTCAAGGAGCATAAAGATGCGAGTAACTGTACTGGAAAATCTCCTGTACGGGATAGTGTAAGTACAAACTGCCATTTTAGCCAAACTATAAACCAGTGATCTCATACTTGGTATAATGCTATTGTTTAAAGACTTATAACTGAAAATCACATTTGAAGTGTGTGTGTACTATATCTAAATTAGAATGTATTTTGTTTTTATAGAATGAAGCTAAAGCTCAAGTGTGGGCTTTCTTATTATGGAAATGCTCATCTGCCCGAGATGGATCTACAGTCAACACTGACAATAGCTGGAAGCTCTACCAACAGTGGTGTCGTATGGCTGAGGCACAACGCACTGCCTGGATTACAGCTGGATCTAATGTTCAGGCATTGTCTAAATTTGCACATGCTAAAGTTGTAAGTTTTATTAATTGTTTTCCACTTTCTTTTTGATACATTGGATTTGTTAACCTTGAAATTAACCATTTAAAATATTAGGCGTGTCATTTTTATTGTCAGTTTTCTCAAAGTACCTACCTACTTTTTCCTAACAAAATCATTTTTATCATTGAAATGAATATCATCAATTCACATTGTTACAGAATAGAAAAATAAATGCCATTACTTAAATTTCATACTCTATTTTTAGATGGAGTTGAAGACTGAAGACCAGCTAGTCCCTGTTCAAACACCTTCACAAGCAGAGTCCAAAAAGCGAGGCAGGCCCAGGAAACCAGTAAAACCGGTATGTTATATAAGATAATAATTACTCAGTATTACATCATCATCTATTCTTTCATATACACTAATAATAACACCATCTTGTAGGAGGATTCTGAGACACAGCCATCAGGAGAGGAAAGTGATGATATTGTTAAAGCTAGTCCGGTTTTGAAGAATAACAAAGCACCAATTACACCTGTTAACAAAAATAACAAGGTATGTCATGACTATTCTTACCTTAAGTTTGCTTTTCCTTATTTTCCATCATAACCCTATGGTCACGAGACCAGACGTGTAGGACACAGATGCGGCGCAACCACATGTCTCTTCCACATCTGATTCACACAAAATGTAAAGAAATGTAACAAAGAAAAGACCGGCGCGACTCGAACACGATCAGACGCGAGGGGGCTACGGAAGGGCAAGAAGAGTTTTAGAGGGTTGCCAGCCGTCCAGGTCTTTCGCGTCGTCGATCTTACACATAGATAGCCATCGTCATCTCTCGCGAAGTCCAGCATCACGTCCATGCCATGTCTTATCTATCTGTTTTAAACAGTCGCGACAACGACGCCCTGACTCTGCCCTGTCTGCACTACATCCTCCGATATTGCCCTTTCTGTGTCCAGACTCCTAAGAATCAATGAAATAACCTTATTTTTAGTATTAAAATTTTTTATATTGGTTTAAACCTAGAGAGTGCCTTATGCTATGGTAACTGAAAATACATCTTATTCATACTAATATACATATAAGTATGTTTATCAGTTATCTGGTTACCATAGTACAAGCTCTGCCTAGGTTGGATTCAGATGGCGTTGTGTGAGTTGTCCCAACAATATTTATTTATTTATACTATCATATTGTTGTAAATCTCCAAATCTCCAGCCTCGCAAACATATTTCATATTCACAGGAACTGACCGACTCTGTGAGAAACGCTCAAGAACGAGTACCGCCTGAGGAGCGAATCGCGCGACGAACAGAGCGCACCGGAGATGCTACGGAGACCGGCGAGTTCGTTGTAGAGAAGATCCTCGCCAAGCGGTTCAACCCGCGCCGCAAACAATATGAGTATTTACTCAAGTGGGAAGGCTATCCGCAGTGAGTTATCTCTTTATAGTTGTTGGTGTAAACTTAATTTCTTTATTTGTGAGTGTTAACAATACTTGTTCCCATAGTGTACAATTTAAAGAGATATCTACTATTTTGATAAGCCATAGAAGCGCTCGTGGTCCAGCGTACTCAGTGTTATGTAAACAATCACTGCGTTAAGCAACTTTCGCTGTGGCTGGTCATGGATGGGTAATCACTTTGTAGGATTTAAGAGACAAAGCATCGTAAAAGAAGCACGACTGGCGATTCGTAACGCAGTGCTAGTGCCAACTTTGCTTTACGGTAGCGAAACCTGGGTATGTCAGCAGATGCATGAAAGTGAATTGAATGCTGTGCAGATGCGATCACTTGAAAAACTGTGCGGCGTAACTTTGGCCGACCGAATACGTAACGCAGTGATACGCAATATGGCAGGTTTAAATGAAAGTGTCAGCGTTAAGCTGAAAAAGGGCGTGCTCCGTTGTTTTGGACACGTCCAACGAATGAGTGAGGAACGATTGACGAAGAATATATATTGTGCGAAAGTAGTGGGTAGATGGAGTCAGGGTAGGCCGAGACTTACATATGAAGACCACGTGACCAGATTGCTAAAAAATGGAAAGGTCAAAAGTACTCGAATACCCAGACGTGCGTGTATGAAGCGATTGATGAATCGTGAAAAAGCGAAAGAAGTATGCATGGATCGCGAAGCCTGACGATCTGTCCTCTCTGACTACCCCGTCAGAGAAACAGCGTACTTCGGAAGGCACGTTAAGCCGTTGGTCCCATTTCCAAGTAACATGACAGTTGCATCCCATTATCCCAACAGATGCCTTGATATCAGGATAAAATATCCTATTTAACCTACCATATCAAGACCTATACCAAGTTTCAGCTTTACGCTACTCATCTTTGTGTAATTCAAAATAAATCAAATAAAATAATAAATAAATATCCATCACGCCTTATCCCCGAAGGGGTGGCAGAGGCATATTATATGCCCACTTTTCACCGTGTGGATTCCTGTCCCACGTAATAGGTGGTGAGCCCATTGCCGTGTTGAAATAGACAGACGCAGGTTGTGGCTACCTGCTGTTGAAATTTTCAAGCCGCCCATAAGGCCTTCAACCAGGCTTAACGACTGCCATTTTACTGGCAACCGGGACCAACGGCTTAACGTGCCTTCCGAAGCACGGAAACGCTCGCAAATGTAAATGCCACAAAGTGGTCACCCATCCGAGGACCAGCCATAGTGAAAGTTGCTTAACTCAGTGATCGTTTACAGAACACTGAGACCGCGAGGCCACGAGTGCTTCAAACTGAAAACTGAAAACTGAAAAATAAATCAAGAACCTTAAAAGACATCCAAACTTTCATATCAATATTATTAGAAGGGAGCTGAAGTTTAAAGTCAGCCAATAAAAAGATATCATGGAGATAAAATGCCATTCTTCATTGTTGGTTAGTGTACGAACTTGTAAGTTGACCAGGGATTCCATAAGAGAATATACCTGGTTTGTTGGCCACAAGCTATAGCTTACCAGCGATCAAGCAATCTACCTTTTAGCTCCATTAGCCATTGGAGGGTCCACACAATTTAGTCCAAGAGCTAACTACTCGCATTTACAGCCTCCATGGTTGCTCATGTATGCTGACGATATTGCGCTAGCAGATACGGACAGGGGCCGATTGGGGCGATGTGTGAACGCGTGGAAGGAGACTCTTAAGAACGGCGGTCTGAAACTAAGGTCCGTATTCCAGAACGTTTATCAATACTCAAGAAACACTTGAGAGTAGATTTTATAAGGTAAAATCTAGTCTCACGCGTTGATTGAGTATTAAGAAACGTTCTGGAATACGGACCTAAATGTGGCAAAGAGCGAGTACTTGGCACTAAACTCGACAGATTCCACATCCGTCCGCATTGGCGGTGATTTGATCGAGCGCTCGGACCAGGTTAAAACCGGGGTTCTGTATTTCACACGTCCAGTGACATCGATTGTGATGTCTAGGCACGCATTGCTGCCGCGTGGGCCAAATGGCGGGAGATGACCGGTGTCATTTGTGACCCAAAAATGCCGATCCGGTTGAAGGGACAGGTCTACAAAACCATCATAAGACCTGTCCTTTTACATGGCAGTGAGACGTGGCCAAAATTGGAGCGAAACAAGCAGGAGCTTCGTGTCACGGAAATAAAGATGCTGCGGTGAATGCGTGGAGTCACGCGGATGGACCGCGTGAGGAACTCTCGCATCCGCGGCAGGCTTCACGTCCGTGACATTGCAAGCAAGTTGCAAAAGTGTCGCCTTCGTTGACATGGTCACGTCTTGCGGCAACCGCCGGCCTACGTGGGAAACAAATGTCAGCCCCTCCGAGTCCCGGTAAGAGGGGAAGACCCAAGAAGTGCTAGCTTGACGTCGTAGGGGATGACATGCGTGCCAATGGTCTCACTATAGGGGATGCCGACGACCGTGCGAAGTAGAGGAGAAAATGTAGGAAAGCAGACCCCGGCGTCGCAAGTCGCAACTGGGACAGACGCTCAAATGATGATGACAATTTAGTTCAAGAGATTTTCGGTAGACTACCTTAGGGTAATATTATAGACAAATTTATTTATTCATATCTTGGAATGTTCTTAAGTAATGAATAATATTCATCATCATCAATAGGCATATCATGCTGTATTTTTAAAGTTATTATGAAAGTCTCCAACTTTAGTTTATTAATCTCATAATGTGTAGCGAGCAAAACACTTGGGAGCCAGTTGAAAATATGGAAACCTGCAAACACTTATTGGAAGCGTTTGAGAAGCAACTTGCCAGACAGAAGGAGTTGAAGGCACTTAGAGCTCAACAACAACAGCAGCAACAACATCCAGTGCAGGTAAACATCACTTAACACATAAGTTGCCCACAATTGAAATTGATATCAAAACTAGTTGACGCCCGCGGCTTCGCCCGCGTAAAGAAGTTTTCCCTTTCCCGTTTTTCACAGGAACTTGTTCCCGGGATAAAAAGTATAAAGTCTATGTGGTATTCTGAGGTATAAGCTATATTATTGTAAAGTTTCATTAAAATCTGTTTAGTAGTTTTGACGTGAAAGAGTAACAAACATCCATACAAACTTATAATATTATTAAGAATCTACCCATTTTAGATATTTGCAGTAACTTATGTTAGTTAGACAAATTAGCTTTTTATTAGTAGACTATAAAAAGCTATATTATTGTTTGTCTTGTTTATAATATAACTAAGATTCTACCCATTTTAGATATTTGCAGTGACTTATGTTAGTTAGACAAATTAGCTTTTTATTAGTAGACTATAAAAATGAGAATTGTATTGTAACTGATATTATTTTTGATTGTGTTTTTGTATTGTAGGTGAAACAAATAAGCACACCTTTACCACAGGTAGTGAAACAAGTTGTAAAGAAGGAGAGCCCTGCTGTAACGCCTTCTGGGTAAGATATTCTTACATAGTAATGGTATTTGGATGTTAACTAGCTTAAGCTCAGTAGCTTCATCCACGACGTAAGTTACACTGCTTCCAGGTGTGCATTTACAAATTAGAACCAAATTCGTTGTATTGTTTGAAGTGTGCTTTGAAAATGAAAATTAAAATATTTTTATTCATGTAGGTCACAAATTAACACTTAGTCAAGATTGTTGCTTCTACATTTACTGCCAAAATCCCAAAGCAATAAGTAGAGCCTGAGGAAGAACCTGGCAATAAAACTCATGGCCACTCTTTTTTTAAATCCATTAGACATGGTTGCTTATTAAATATGTAGAAAACCCTAATCTAATATCTTGTTAATAAATAACTCATTCAGAAGCCTAAGATTTAACTATTCCCATATTTTGAATCACTCAAGATATTCAGTGTCATAACTAGTAATATTGCTTTCAGACGTCTTCAGCGTTCAAGTAAAGTACGTGCACTTGATCAAGTAAAGGCATGGTGTGGTGTAGAGGAAGGGGAACCAGCCCATAAGAAAGTTAAAAAAGAAATGTCTAGCGAAGATGAGGATTATTCAGACCCAGACTCTACCAAAGGTATTCAGTGTATTTTGAATAATAAATAAATAACGTTGGGACAACTCACACAACGCCTCTGATTCTAAACTAAGCAGAGCTTATACTATGGTAACCAGATAACTGATAAACTTACTTATATATTTCTAAATACATACATATTATAGATAAATAACACACAGACATACATAAACCATCATGCTTATCACACAACTTTTATCCTGGGTAGGAATCGAATTCACGACTCCTTGCGTAGCAGTCTGATACACTCCCACCGCGCCACAGAGCCAATCATAATAAATACTAATATAATTTATTTAAAGCTGGCGCCACACAGCTCTTATATTTGAATGATGTGGGTTTTTATAGGTTTTCAATATTTGTTCAGTCTTTTCAACATTTATATCAGTTTGTATACCGTAAAGCGAACTATAGAACATTACGAGTATTACTTAATTTATTATTCATGACTACCTGTAACTGTAAAACGCAAGGTCCAGTACTTAACATCAACTGTAAATATACATTTCAGCTGACAAGAAAGTGGTAAATGGGCAATCTTCACCAAAGTCCAGTCTAGACCCGGAGTTGGTGAAATCACTAGGCCTCAGTGGAAAAGGCATGCCGAACATTAAGGGAGTTATTAAAGTAGATCCTAAGCATATGCCTAACCTTTCAACAGGTATTTAGTGATTTTAATATTGGTAAATAGATGTAGTGCTGGCTTTGCTTTTCAATATTGTCTATGTATAACGACTTTGTTTTGTGACAGGTGTGTACATAATGTCAAAGAGTTCAGGAATAATGAAGATTGACTCGCCCGGCAAATTGGGACCAGGCCTAAATATTGACCAGGATGTAATCAGGAAACAAATATTAGCTGCCAAACAGGTATAGTTGGATTCTTTTCACGCTGTCAAATTTTCCTTTAGAATATAGAATATATTGAAGTTAATTGTTTCAGAAAAAATTAGAAGAAACCAAAAAGACATCCCCAGTACGTACACCAGTAGCTTCACAGGTAAAACAGCTATATGTGTATTTTGTAGATTGGTTTTTTGCCTCTCATTATTTAGTACTATTTGACGCCCGGAGGCGCGGGCGTCAAATAGTACTAAATAATGAGAGTTCACGCGTAGTGAATTTTTCCTGTTCCCGTTTCTTACAGGAACTTGTACCCGGGATGAAAAGTATAGTATATGTTATTCTGATGTGTAAGCTATATTATTGTAGTTTCATCAAAATCCATTCCGTAGATTTTGCGTGAAAGAGTAACAAATATCTATAATTACAAACTTTCGCTTTTATAATATTTAGTAGGATGTATGGTAATCAATATCTATAGTATTGTAACGTGACTCATACTCTTCGATTTACTGTTAAAATAAGTCTAATGGCATTACTTTTTCTTGACAGTTAGTTGTTCCCTTTTTTTTATACGCTACTTACTATATATAGCATTTTTGAATAAGAAGTTGTTTTACTTTCGATGTTTCCTTTTACAGTTCATATATAGCTAACAAGCTTACCAGTTTCATATACTTACAGATCAAAAAGACTTATGGTTCAGGAGGACAACAAGTGACTGAAAAGACCATTATTACTCCCTCGGGACAGAAGATTATTCAACGGACAATACAACGACCTTCAGGACAGGGCGAAGGGAAATCACCTGTTACTATTCTTAATAAGAAACTAGCACAGGTGAGATTTTTATTTAGTGCCTATTCACTTCCATTTTAAACAATTACCTTTTATTATCTTCTTTTTTTTTTCATTTGTTCTTCTGTTTGTTTCTTAAGACTTCTTTGTTGTTTTGGAAGGATATTTGCCACTCCATATCCTATTCTTTTCGCATTAATGGTATTCATAAATGTTTTTATATTTATGGTGATATTTTCTGTAATAATGCTAGTTTATTTTTTTCTCATTTTTTTATCAGAATTAATCTTTAATTACCTAAATTGTTAAACTAGAAGTATCCAATTTAGAGATTTTACTATGTATACATATTTGCATGAAGTATAAGCAAGTAGCACAAGTAATTGATGCCCGCGCCTTCAAACGCGTGGTGAAGTTTTTCCTCATACCATTTGTTTACGAGATAAAATTAAAAAGTAGCGTATGTCTTATTCTGATGTATAAGCCACAATATGAATTTCCTTAAAATTCATTTAATAGTTTTTGGGTTAAAGCGTAACAAACATCCATACTAATATTTACCATCGACTTAATCATAAGATGTAAGGCTTATAAAAAAAATGAGGTTAAAAAAAACATAGTAATTTTCACATTTTAAGGAGTAGAATGTCATGGACTTTCTTAGTGACATAACTTAACTTAACTTAACTATCTTCACGCTGTATCCCTGACGGGGTAGTCAGAGAGGACAGATCGCCAGGCTTCGCGATCCATGCATACTTCTTTCGCTTCTTCGAGATTCATCAATCGCTTCATACACGCACGTCTGGGTATCCGAGTACTTTTGACCTTTCCGTTTTTGAGCAATCTGCTCACGTGGTCTTCATATGTAAGTCTCGGCCTTCCCTGACTCCTTCTACCCTCTACTTTTGAACAATATATATTCTTCGTCAATCGTTCCTCACTCATTCGTTGGACGTGTCCAAACCAACAGAGCACGCCTTTTTCCAGCTTAACGCTGACACTTTCATTCAAACCTGCCATATTGCGTATCACTTCGTTACGTATTCGGTCGGCCAAGGTAACGCCGCACAATTTTCGAAGTGATCGCATCTCCACAGCATTCAATTTACTTTCATGCATCTGCTGACATACCCAGGTTTCACTACCGTAAAGCAAAGTTGGCACTAGCACTGCGTTATGAATCGCCAGTCGTGCTTCTTTTACGATGCTTTGTCGCTTTACTAACTGGGACAAAGCACCGTTAACTTTGTTTCCGGCAGCTACTCGCCGTTCTACATCCGAATCACATCTTCCATCCGCGCTAAACATACTTCCTAAATACACAATTTCATTCACTTGCTCTAAACGTTCCTGGTTTACTCTAATCTCGCATTTAGTTCTTACGTCACCTCTTTCAAATACTAGAACCTTAGTTTTACTTGCATTCAAGCGGAGACCCTTACTTTCACACCCCTCTTTCATATTAGTGACTAATGCCTGTAGGTCGGCTTCTGACTAGGCCATGAGCACCGCATCATCAGCGTACAGCAGACAGTTTACTGTAAAGTCACCCAAATTCACACCCATATTAAAATCTTTTAACTTCTGCAGGCAACTGTCCAGATACACTATGAACAGCCAGGCGGACATGACACAACCCTGTTTGACGCCTGTACAGACATCAAAAAGAGGTGACACATCCCCCCCTACTCGCACGCAAGCCTTACAGTCCCTATAAAGCGACTGTATTGCCCGCAGTAGCGAGCCGTCCACACCATATCCTGGCAGCAAGTCCCACAGCGTTTCTCTCACAACGTTATCAAATGCTTTCTCTAGATCCACAAAAGCGCAGAAAACCTTCTGGCTAAGAGCCAGAAACTTTTCCGCGATCATGCGGAGAGAAAACACTTGATCCATGCAACCTCTTCCACGTCGGAATCCGCATTGAGCCTCCCATAAATACCTTTCAGACTTTTCTTGTATTCGTGCCGTTATAACCTTTGCATACACCTTACTAGCTAAGCTGACCAAGCTGATCGCCCTGTAGCTGGAGCAGTTTAGGCGCGAGCCTTTCCCTTTGTAAATAGGTACTACAACTGCTACTCGCCAGTCATCCGGGACCTCACCTGTCCAGCACAAGTTGCATAACAGACATAGTGTGTCCCAGACACGCGACCCACCGTACTTGATCATCTCAGCAGTAACTCTGTCTTTTCCCGCAGCCTTACCACATTTCATACTTCTTATCGCTTGTTCTATTTCTTTCATACTAATGACTTCAATGACATCGGGATCCGGAGCATCGAAGTGAGCTCTACTTCCCGATGTGGCATCTCTGTCTTTTTTTGCATACATCTTTCCATAATATTCACTCCATCTCGCAGGACGTCACTTTGGTCTGTTAGGACGTCATTGTTAACACTAAGCACTTTATTCATACTGCAGATTGCCGAACAACTTCGGGTCTTGCTTTTCTTCTGCACCTTTCACGAGCTTCTTCTATCAGTGCCTTCGTGTTAACTTTCTGCAGCTTGTATCTCTCTTTCATATAAAAATCATTCCGCGAGGCTAAGTAGTCTAGCCATGCTTTCTTCTTCATTCGAACTGCTTCTTTCACTTCTTCATTCCACCATGCATCACGCTTATTACTACTGCCTCTTTTCGTTTCTCCACACACTTCCACAGCGGCATTTATCATACTGTCCCTAAGGTTCTGCCATACACTTTCCACATTCTCACTGCTTACATTGACGTCGCCAAGCTTTTCGGCTACCCTTTCATTATATTTATCCCTAATGGATGCATCCTGCAGCTTCCAGCTTTTGATGCTATAAGTCGGCTCAGGTTCAGGACACTCGGTGCGATGACGCCAACCCGCGAACAGACCCCTAATCCTAGTTATGACTAGGTAGTGGTCTGATCCCAGCTCAGCGCCTCGATAAACCCTTGTGTCCATCACCTGTTTACGGAGCCGACAATCCATTAGGAATAGATCTATCATGCTTCTCTTTGACTTACATCTCCTCGTATACATGTGAATTTGTTTGTGGTTGAACATTGTGTTCGCCACAAACAAATCCTTTTCCTTACAAAATGCCAGTATTAGCTTGCCAGCGTCGTTCACCCTTTTATCCCCATACTTCCCGAGTACCGACTCAAAACCATCGCGAGCGGTACCCACCCATCCATTCAAGTCTCCACATACTATAAGTCTTTCATTTCCTTCTAGCACATTTAGAGCTTCTCTCATACTCTCCCAGAAGTCCTCTAGCTCACTCGCGTTCGACGAAGATACTGGCGCGTAAGCAGCTACCAGGAAAATCTTCGTCAAACCAAGTTTTACACGGATCCAGAGACATAAAATATTTGAAATTATACAATATTATGGTAATTTTTTTTTTAAATCCATTCAATAGTTATTGGGTTAAAGCGTTACAAACATCCATACTATTTTGTACCAGCCAACTTAATCATAAGATGTAAGGCTAATAAAATAAATGAGAATGAAAAAAAAACAAACTAATTTTCACATTTTAAGAAGTAGGATGTCATGGACTTTCTTTATGATGTCCAGAGCCCAGGGGACAGTCTGCTTCGACGCGGCGGATCAAGTCGCGGACGTGGTCGCGGCGCCTACGCGGTAGCTACGGCGGGTGGGAACATTGTGCGCATCCGGGAAAACAAAGTGCCTGTCACCTTCGAGTTTGAACAGGTACCTACTTGATTTGTTTGACACTGTTTACATCACAGAGCAAGGAATGTTACTCACTATCTCTCGCTCCCTCTCGCTCGCGCATAATAGAGACGAAAGTTATAATAATACCGCCAGCCAAACTCTATGCCAAAATCGCATACGCAACCGGTCACTTGCCCCCTGACACGCTTGGTTGTATGTACTTAGTTAAATGAAATGTTTAGAGTAAGGCCTAGTAGCGCGCGAGTGTCATTGATTTCTTGCTCTTTGTGTTATATCATTGACGAAATGTTTATGTTTTTCTTTGTATTATTTTATTTACCTAGAATAAAATTTCATAAACAATTCACCTATGTGCTAGTCTAGCAGTCGCTATCAATAGTAAAAAAGAAAAATCACACATGTTAACAAGGTAAACGGTATTTTTATGATGGGACTAATCCCACTCGCGTTCCCATTACTGTGATTTTTTTAAACCAGGATCTACAGCAATGACCAAGATCATAAAAGTTACACTGAGCTCGATCTCGGTGAAGTCACAGGAGAAGTTATAGTGTCTAGGGACCCACATTAAAAAGATAATTTGAAGGTAAACTGTATTATTGACAGTCGGACGCGTCATCGGACACCTCAGACGGTCTCGAGGACCCGTTTCCCCGAGACCTCGGACCCCTGCCTGCGCCGAGTCCAGACCGGGAGCTAACACTGTGCCCACTGTCGGGCCGGCGGCTAGCGCGAGCGGAAGGAGAACCCACGCCCCCGCCCACGCCCAGTCCACCGCCCACGCCACCCCCGGCAACCACGCCCCCACCGCATGGCACCATGCTCATGAAGGTCAGTGTACCAGCATACAACTCTCCAAGCTTTTTGATACATATTTTTTTTTAATTAAGTGGAAAAAGACAATTCGATTCGAGTTGTTCATTAGCTCGATAAATGGCTCTGGTCATACTCTTAAAATGACGATTAAAATTTGGTAAAAAATTTCAACTTGATTTGAACGGTTCAGGTAGTTCAGTGGCTAGAACATTGCCCTTGTAAAGCAAAGATGATGATGATCCATAGCTGCATCTGACATACAGTTTACACTAGTGTAAATGAAATAACTCATACGCTTGACAAAAAAGAACCAAATGGCTAAACTAGTTAACTATACCTTGATTTTTTTCTTTATATACTAGAATGACATTTCTGTATGTCATTATTTCTTTTTAATGTTGCAAGTTTGCAACCGTAGTGCCTTACTTAGTCGATTTAGTTTATGGATCGAATCGCTCGACTAGCACTAAAGGATTATAAATACTATACTATTAATATTAATACTACAATAATGTGTAAATATTTCTTAACTATCTATATCTGTAGTACAGGCGTCCAACAGGGTTGTGTCATGTCCGCCTGACTGTTCATAGTGTATCTAAATAGTACAGGCGTCCAACAGGGTTGTGTCATGTCCGCCTGACTGTTCATAGTGTATCTAAATAGTACAGGCGTCCAACAGGGTTGTGTCATGTCCGCCTGACTGTTCATAGTGTATCTAAACTGTTGCAGAAGTTGAAATATTGTGATATGGGTGTGAATTTGGGTGACTTAACAGTAAATTGTCTGCTGCGCGCTGATAGCCTCATGAGAAGCCGACCTTCAAGCATTAGTCACTAAAATGAAAGAGGAGCGTGAAAGTAAAGGTCTTCGCTTGAATGCAAATAACACTAAGGTTCTAGTATTTGAAAGATTTGGGTAAACCAGGAACGTCTAGAGCAAGTGAATGAAATAATGTATTTAGGGAGTGTGTTTGGCGCGGACGGAAGATGTGTTTGGATGTAGAACGGGAAGTAACTGCCTGAAACAAAATTAGACAAGAGACAAAGCATCGTTAAAGAAGCTCGCTCGACTAGCGATTTATAACGCAGTGCTAGTTCCAACTTTGCTTTTTGGTAGCGAAACCTGGGTATTTTTCACACACAGTTTTCGAAGTGATCGAAAATGAGTCGGCCAAGGGGCCGACCGAATACATAACGAAGTGATGCGCAATTTGGCTGGTTTGAATGAAAGTGTCAGCGTTAAGCTGAAATAGGGCCTCCGTTGGTTTGGACACGTTCAACGAATGAGTGAGGAACGATTGACGAAGATATATTGTTCAAAAGTAGAGGGTAGAAGGAGTCAGGGTAGGCCGAGACTTACAAATGAGGACGTGAGCAGATTGCTCATAAACCGAAAAGTCAAAAGTACTCGGATACCCAGACGTGCATGCATGAAGCGATTGATGAATCTGCAAGAAGCGAAAGAAGTATGCATGGATCGCTAACCCTGGCGATCTGTCCTCTCTGACTACCCCGTCAGGGATATAGCGTGAAGATAGTTATTATTTTTGCTCTTGGACGACGATAGCACTGCGGCAAGTACGTCATGCTCACGAAAGAGGCGGCGTAGAGGGGGCGGGTAGTAACTCTCCAAACCGATCCGCATTATGTCCGTAAACTAATTCGATACAAATTAAAATATTAAAAAAAAATTAGGTGACAAACGAAAGAAAATATTATATATATTATATAATATTATTTATATAGAAATTCATCCTACTTCTTAAAATGTAAAATATAAATATTATATATATTATATTATTGTGCTCAAAAAAACTTATGTAGTTTTGGGAATTGGTGTTACCACTGTTTAATATGTTAAAAGATATAAAAGATAATGTGATGCTGACTTTGCCGCAACGATCTGGCCTTAGGCTGTTCATTTACAAAGAATGACTGTTAAAATGTGATACTATAATTGTCAGGTGGAGATGTCACCAGGAGGTACTACTGGCATGTTAGTGCAAGGCGATGGAGCACAACCTTCGCTACCTGTACTCACAGACGAGGATGGCGTAAGTAACTAAAATCATGGATTTTGTAGATTAGTGTGAACTGTATACATCTGAAATCTCCTACTGTGAAGATCAAGGTATACTGTATTCACTGTTAGGAGTAGAAACGATTCGACTTGAATTCAGGTAATGTTTGATTTTTAAAATTATTACTGCAGAAAAATGTCAGGCAATGTGAAATAGAAAATAGACTGTAGACCTACGGATGCTCAAGCCTGTCTGAAGCAGAAGGTGAACAAACCATAGACTCCGATGCGAGGACCTCACACTCAACCGGGATTAACACTCTAATGATAACATAATTTTGTAGCATGTGTGTGAAGTCACTGAAACTTGTAAAGTGATTTTTGCAATCCTTTACACATTGGATATCACTGCCAGACATTAACTTGTGCAAGATATTTGTCCTTTGGTGTTGCAAATGTCCATAGACAAAAGTGACGACTTTCCATAAGGTGATGCCGTATGTTTGTCTGCCACCTCAGTGATATAAATATTTTTTTTAGTTTTCACCGTTATAATTATTTTGCCAGACGGAAGTGAAAGTAGAAGCCAGTGCGGTAAAACAGCTGTTAGAAGGCAGCGTGGTAGGTGAAGACGGTGAAGAGGTCGGACTATTACACGCCGGACACACGCCTATCATGATCAGAGGGGAGGATGGAGTGCTCTATCAGGTAAGTTATTTTCATGACATGACATTACATATTGTCACGCCTTTATCCCCGAAGGGGTAGGCAGAGGCATACTTTACGCCCACATTACATCATATGGACTTTTCTGGTTTAAAATTGGCTGTAGAGCCCAAAGTGCCCTAGTCATTTCATACAATTAGTATTGATAGCAGCTACTAAAGCTAAATATACGTTATCATATTAGGTGGCAGGAGAAAACGAGGCGGGTCAGACATTACTCGTTGCGGCCGAAGGTGTTGAAGGCGCTGTAGAGGGAGTAGAGGGAGCTGTGGACGGAGAAGGAGATGTCGTCTATGTAACGAGAGAAGATGGACAGGTATGTTTACATGAATAAAGCAATAATGATTTTATTATGTTTTATAATCATACATAAGTAATAGAGTGCATCAGTGCACCTATGCACAGTACTACCCACCCATAAGCAGATTATTTTTGAGGTGGTGACGCAGCAATTAACTGCGAATGAGTTTTTAATGCATTTTTGTGCGAGATGCATTAAAAACGTGTGTGTGACGCCCGCGGCTCCGCACGCGTGATCAAATTTTCCAGTTTCCCACAGGAACTTGTTCCCGGGATCAAAAGTATCCTATGTGTTATTCTGGTGTGTAAGCTAAATTTTTGTAGTTTCATCAAAATCCATTCAGCAGATTTTGCGTGAAATGTAACAAACATCCATACTTAAAAACTTTCGCGTTTATAATATAAGTAGGATGTATATTATTTGTAAACTAGACCACATATTACAAGCTTATAGCTTATTTTGGGCTTGATGTCGCTGTGCGAAAAGTGTCCCACAATATTTATTTCATTTATTTATTATTAGTTAGAAATGTATGTGTGTATGATGTGTGTGTTATTCCAGGACGTGCTGGCGATAGACCCGGGGCAGCTGGCGCAGCTGATGCCGGGCGGGTCGGCGCCAGCGCTGCAGCAGGTGGCGGTGCAGGTGGAGGGCGAGCCGGGCGAGGACGCCACGCAGGTCATCGCGCAGCTGCTGCAGGCCGACCTGCCCTCGCCTGGTAATCATCCTTTTTTTTTTAATTTTTTTTTGGCATGGTTACTAAGACCTTTTAGCCATATCTTAATTCATTGTCCTCTCTGACTACCCCTTCAGGGATACAGTGTGAAGATAGTTAGTTCGTTTTTAGTTTAGTTAATTCATATTTTGTCAATCTTCTTTCATAATGTCTGAAATGTCCCAGTCCTCTACATCTTAGTCAAGTCTAGTCTTAAGTCAAGGTCTCACACCAGTATAATAGTGTTTGTTATACTGAGGTTTTCAGTGGATTTACGCGGCAAAATAGAAAATAGCATTTCACTGCATATATATCATTGCCTATCACTATAGCACGTTAACACAACTTTTTTGTCCAAGAAATCACCACTCCCGCACATAAAACAAGATAAATGCACTAGTTACAGAAAATAATATACAGCAAGAGTCCGCACTTGTCGAGTTTCCCGCGTAAACCCCCCTCGCCTGGTAATCTAATCCTAATACTAACGCAACCACAGATATACAAGAATAAGCAGACCAGACATATTCCTTTTAGTCTGCTTATTCTTGTATGTCTTTGCTTATGGAGCAATACTTCATCACTTTCACTCTTGCCATTTGTTGTATAAAGCTATCTTTGTTATTCCTGTGTAGCTACATCTAACTCACACTTTGACAGCGATTAGCGCGTAGCCAATTCTTCTACTACAAAGAAGCTACAAACTTGTAATAACAACCGCCGCTGCCATCTTTAAATCAAAGATTTATGTGTCAAAGTGAAAATATTACATAAAATTATTGTAAAATGTTACAAAAGTAGACAAAAAATATACAAATAGGTGTTGTGCATAGAGTGATAAAGTTTCATTATCAAGAAATCACCAGAAATAACTAAGCAACGCTACCTGTCAATGTGTGTGTAATAGGCTACGCAATTTTTCGCTAACGTTGTGCATTTTTTTGGGATAGGTAAAAAATGTTGGCGGCAGGTCACGTGACCTGATCGAAAATTTGTAAGACTGAGGGAGAGTAGATATAAAGCAATTAGTGCAAAATTATTCCCTAACAATTCCCAAGTATTTAATAATACATAATGTTCAAGTTATAACTTACGTCAGCATGGTTTTTTTATTTAAATTTTCTTTTGTTTTCTCCACAGGTGGCACGAGAAGGGTTGTACTTATGTTACCCGATGGCAGTTTGACAATGACAGAATTAGACAAGGAACAGTATGAATCGATAACAGAGGCTAGTAAAGTTCAAGAGTAATAGCGAAGTAACTTTTGGATATAAATATCTTTAATGGATATTGTAATAAAATGGTAAATTGCAATAATTGTACTAAAATATAATGTTTTTGAGTGACAAGTGCATGACGTGTTCTATTGAGTTGTACACGCGAACAATGCTCACAAAACTTTAAATTTTCCACAACATTAATTTACATCTTAAAGCGGCTTCCTTTTGTTACAATAAGTGCATAATGTAATTAAGAGGTGTTAACGTTAAATGTAAATATTGCGAGTTTCGTGAAAACAGATCTAATTGAACTTCAAATCAATGTATGTATTTACAACTAGGCTTTTACATGTTAGACCGAACACTGTGTTTAGAGTAAGCAGTTTAAAACTGCAAAAAAGTAACATGGTTTTCTAATACTGTTTTTAAACATCAACCTTCGAAATTGGTGTCTTCATAGTTTAGATATGAGTATATAAATTAATAATTGATGAAAAGCATTGACATATAGTAGAAATCCTTTATGAATTGAAATAGAACTGAGTGAAAAAGTTTTGGTGCACGATTTTGTGGTTTTAGCTATCTAAATCCCGCAATGCGTGCCCAGCCTTAGGAAATATATGACCCCTTACTATGTTCTGTCAAAAAAGAATATGTATTTTATGATTTGTTTATTCAGATGGGTGACAGTGATGACAACTGTTGTCCATTTTACCATTAAGGTTTGACGCCAACTATTGAACATTGTCCTTAGATTTATATACATATATCGAAAATTTACGTGAAGGAGAGTGATATGTTGTAGTAAACAAGTGTTCTTTGTGTTAGTGTCAAATCTCCATACAAAGCCCGGTAAAGGTTCTATTGCTTTATTGGGGCAAGTACCGACAAAGGACTGGACATGATCAAATATTAATAAAATTTGTATACTAAAGACAGACTGTATGGGCTGAGTTTCCTTTGCCTGCTCAAGATGTGTGATAGTAAATAACAACCATTTCGGTGCGAAGTTTGACTTGCATCTGTTGTAATGCTGTTATAAGTTAGATCAATCTAGTATGTATTGCTAATTTCATGGATAAAACGTTGAACAAATGGTTTTGTCTTAAGTTTTGCATCACCGATAGAATTTTGGTGTTCGAATTGCCTGAAAATTGTATGAATTTATCAATAACATGTGCTTGTGAGTGGTGGCACATCGTATATGGTATGTACATAAAAAAAAAACACTTTGTTGCAGCCACAGACTTATAAGACAGTAAGCAGACGAAAAGTTTGCGAAAAATAGCTTAGCCTATTACACACACATAGACAGGTAGCTTAATCCAGGGTCGCATTCAGCTATCATATATCAATTAAATATCTTTCTGATTTGTGTTTATTAACCAAACATCTTTTTAATAATAATTAATTGATTTTGGCGCTATATTTATATTGACTTTGGATATTGACATTTCAAACAATTTGTATTATTATTTATTTTATTTCGTATTCGTTGGAATTCTTCCCCTTGTACTTGACATGTCGTAACAGCACAAATGTATGTAAATTAACAAAAATCTTAGATATAGAAGACGATAGCTACTAAACGGTTTATGGGAACAGATGCTATGAACCAGATATTAACAATTTGTCAAGTTTTTGTCTAGAAGAATCACCAGTTTTGGATAAATATATTAGAATAATAACACGTAGTCGTAACTAAAACATCAATTACCTGTGAAAAGTTTTTCCTGGTGAGTTCTTAAGACTTGAGCTATTACAACATTTTACACAACACTTCACCATGCTTCTTTATACTTTTATAACCTTTTTTTAAATATATATACACAATATTTTCCCTTCGGCACTAAACACTAATAAATTCCTGATTTAAAATGGCGCCAATAGTTGACATTATGTAGAAATTTAGGCTACACGCTGTTCGCTGTCTATGTGTGAGTTACGACAAAAAAGATAGCGTTATACAACAAATAAAAAGAGTGAAAAGGATGAAGTAATGCGCTTTAAACAAAGGAATATGTTTGGTCTGCTTACTGTCTTACTTCTATGTCTGTGGTTGCGGCTCATCTCTGATACGACTGGACCGGCTACATTTTATCCCCATATTTACAAGGGAACGTTCGCCTAGTAAAAAATACTATTTCAACGTTATGCGGCGGTTAAAACAGTAAACGATTACAGTCTAACTTTCTAGTAAACGAATGATAAAAATGTTTTCAGTATTGCCAATATACAAAAGTACCTTTTACCTTTTTATTTTCTACGTAGTATATTACCTTCTACAATTTGTGATTCAATAAATTATGAAAAATAATTTATTCATTTTGTACACTATAGACATTATTGACAAACAAATACAATGGCCTTATTTTAACACCTTTCCATCTGTTCTCCTGAAGTTATTATATATTTTCTACAGATAGTATATTGTACACATTTAAATAAAATCGTCTAGTTATAGGTATTCCAGTACATTTATGATAATTTTAAAAAATTGTAGGTATTTATCTGTTTTTTTTTTAAACTAGCATTTACAACTCCATTCGTATATAACTTGTAAATAGTTCTCTTATATCTAAATCTGTGTTTTATTATAGAAATCCTAGCCTCGACTCTAAAAATTACTTATAATTTATGTAATTACGCGTTATGGTTCAAACACAATCTCGCGGCGGCAGAGTAGTATTTAATATTAGACTGTTAATAAGGTTTAAGGCTCTTTGAATTTAGGCGTTTTGTACCGGACGACTACCGCACAGTGGTAAACCATCATACACAGTAGCAGCAAGCACAATTTAAACGCCGCAGCCCGCCATCTTGCCGTACGCTGGAAACGCTGTGCGGCAGTCGTCCACTTATTATTTACATACATCTAAAACTAGTGCATTTATCTTGTTTTATGAGCGGAAGAGGTGGTTTCTTGGACATAAAAATTGTGGTAATGTGCTATAGTGCATATATGCAGTGAAATGGGATTTTCCATCTTGCCACGTAAACTACACTGATAACCTCAGTATACAACCACTATAATACTGGGGTGAGACTGACCTTGACTTAAGACAAGACTTGACTAAGACGTAGAGGACAGGGACATTTTAGATAACAAAGAGCCCTCATTATACATTAATTTGATGTAGTGTAACTAATAAAATATATGAAATTGAATTGTAGTAATTTTATTAATTTCTTTATTGGTATCTTTATTTATAATCAATGGGGGTTTGGTTGGGTGGTATTATTTAATAAAGAATCAACACGTTATACAGACTACACAGTCAATCAAGATAATCGTGTCTCGTCATGACTAGTGCAGGAGCATCGAGATTTCTTTTACCTCAATCAGTTCATTAAAATTCGAAGGTGCGATTGCTACACTGTCGAAGACATCGAAGACTCGTATAAAATGGGATTGCCTATCAAAGTGTGTTTTTTTTTTCAAAGTTGTCTTTATGTGCTTGATGTCGTGGAGAGAAGTGTACCTACTTCATTATCTCTGATGATTGACCACCACTGCTGGGCATAGAGCGTTGATTAACGGACAAACTTTTCACAAAAAACTACAATGTTTGGTCCTACACCGCCCATTTTCCGCTGATCGGGTACTGAGGCTACGTGTGAAATCATGGCTACCTGCGAGCCAGTAGCGGTGCCTTGCCTCAGCTACCTAACGTACCTACTCCGCAGCGCCATATATAACTGACCGCACTGACGGTCCTCGGCCTAGGCCTCTGCTGCAGCTGCTTAATAAAGTGACGTCTCCCACTTTTTCGTGGGGACATATATATTGTCACGCCTTTATTCCCGAAGGGCTAGGCAGAGGCATATTATACGCCCACATTGCACCGTATGCATTTTGTCCCACGTAACAGGTGGTAAGCCCATAACGAGGTTGAATTGGACTGGCGCAGGTTTTGTTACAATATCTATGATCCTAGTGCCATGTTGAGAGTTATGTTGAGACTTCCTGCTGTTGAAAATTAAGTCCCCCATCATGCGACGTCCTTCATCGTAACAACAAATCTGTGGCCCTGGTTCAATTCCGTCACATGTATTGCTTTGACTGGACTTTAGGGATAGGTACTGGACAGATACCTTTAGATATTAGATAAAATCAGGACTCTCCTTACATGATCATTTCCCGCTGCCATGTCATTGGATCATTTGATCCATTAGGTTTATAAAAAGTACTTACATAATCGATTGATTCAATAATGGAATCGTTATTGCAATGTCCGGACGTATTGCGTCCTCCTACATAATGCCGAAGTGGGCAGTGAATAACTGCAAAAAACGGTCAACGACATCTAGTTTAGGAAAGTTGGAATCACATTTCATATTTAAATATTATATTCGGTCTACATTAGCTAACCTATTATTTAAAAATAAAATAAACACATTCTTTAAATGAAGCACCCGTGGCTTCGCTGACTCAGTGTTCTGTAAACGATCACTGCGTTAAGCGACATTCGCTATAGGTGGTCCTTGGATGGGTGACCAGTTTGTGGAATTTACATTTGCGAGCGTGTCCGTGCTTCGGAAGGCACGTTAAGCCATTGGTCCCGGTTGCCAGTAAAATGGCAGTCGTTAAGCCTGGTTGAATGCCTTATGGGCGGCTTAAAAAATTTCAACACCAAAAAAAATAGCGTACGGTGAAATGTGGGCGTAAAGTTTGCCTCTGCGTACCCCTTCAGGGATAAAGGCGTGACTAGATGTAGGTACGTATGTATAATGAACATCGAGAACATTTGAAACATATCGATTTTTAAAACTTATCGAGTCA
Organism: Thumatha senex; assembly: GCA_948477245.1. Taxonomy (NCBI): domain Eukaryota; kingdom Metazoa; phylum Arthropoda; class Insecta; order Lepidoptera; family Erebidae; genus Thumatha; species Thumatha senex. The sequence goes on from OX419735.1 coordinate 17,243,952, forward strand.
TTTGTCGTTATAAATTCATAGTTGACGCCCGCGTAGATAAAATCGAAATTTATTAGTGGAACGCACATCTTGGGCGCTGTAGGCTCACTTGGACTTATCTTTATTTTGTGGACGAGGTGGGCGTCATGCGGTCGCGTACTGTGACATCGTGTATGACGTCATACGATCGCTCGCAAGTCGCAACGACTACGAGCCTTAGGTGGAACGATACTAAGGTCTGCATTCCAGAACGTTTATCAACACACTACAAACAATTGAGAGTGCAAAATTAGTCTTAAGCGTCGATCGAGTATTGAGAAACGTTCTGGAATACGGGCCTTAGGCATTGAGTTAATATTGTACTACGTACATGGAGCAGACAGCGCCAACAAAATCTGTGCGCCACGCGCGGCGGTGCGGGGTTTGGGGGAGGAGGCGCCCGAGCCGGCCCGAGTCAAACGACTTACGCGCTCAAGAGCGAGAAAGCAACAGTGAACTGTGGCTCATGCACCACAGTTGAACGGAGCACTGGCGATATAGGGCGGCGGCTTTTCTATGTACGTAGTACAATATTAACACAATGGCCTTAGGGTGTTACGATCGTTGTGGGCGTTAAGTGGACCGTAGCCATCGTGCACGTTTGTCACTATGTGGTGACAGTGTAGATGCAGATGTAGTGAATTGCGAATGTGTGTGATTTCCCCCGCACCCCTTCACTACTAGCAGAATATTTTTGTTTGCGATGGATCACGTTAGGCAAATCCAATACTAATAATAGCGTATGGTTTATGAAACCTTCGCCTGTTTCAGGGTCAGGTGTCAGCAGTGGAGGTTTGGCGCCAACGCGAGCGGTGACGCACGTTTGTTGTATATTATTTTCAAAAACTAGTGTAAAATTCGTGTTTTTGTGTTTAATAATGGTGGAATATTATACATAAAGAGTTCGGAAAAGTGCATTAGTGAACGAAAGTGATATATTGCAAAGAATAGCGGTGTTGTTTGTGTTAGTGCCAAATTTCCAAAGAGAGCTGCAATAAGGGATCCACTGCCTTATTAGGGCACGGACTAGGACCTAGGACTGAGGACTTGACATCGACAAACGACTAGACAGGACTAAAACATAATAATAAGAAAAATAAATACTGACTAGGCTGTATGGACTAAGTTTCCTTTGCCTGCCTAAGATGGGCGAAGACAACTAAAAAAAAAAAGGTGTCAGCAGTGTGACCAGATTCGGATTTCGGTATTTTTCGGCTTTTTTTTGAATATCGGTATTTTTGTAGGTATTTTTGCGGAAGTCAGTATTTTTGGGTATATTTTGGATAAAGGCAACACGCGATTATGGTGAACGTCTCCGCGAACATAAATATTGAGGGGATTTCCCTGATTTAGTCTATATGTCATTCAGGAGCAAAGAACTGTTAGTTAAAGTTAGTTAGTTAGTTAATATAAGACATGACAGGAGGCCTCCAGAGAGGCCGAATAGAATTTCCGTTATAGTTACGTTGATTGGGACATTTAGAAAGAATGACGAAGAAAATGTATAGAGCAATGTAAATGGAGGCTGCACTGCAAGTGGATGTCCTAGGGAACGTGCGTTAATAAAATTAGTTACGAATTCGCAAATGGCCAAGTAAATAATTCCCGTAAGAAAGCGTACGTAAAGCGATTAATAAATGTAGATAATGTTTTTTTGTTTAACATTTAGTTTAATCTTTGAAGGATTGGTTTGAACAATGCGGGGATTTCCTCAAATTTGTAGTACATTTTAGTCGTCATATAAATAAGATGCACTTGTGTTTTAGGGCTCCGTACCTCAAAAGGAAAAATGGAAACCTTGCTTTTGACTTTATTGTCCGTCTGTATGCCCGTGTGTCATCGTCGATTTTCTCACAAACTGGTGGCTAGATCCCAGTTAAAATTTATACCAGATTTGGGTTTTTTTTGTTGATCAAAATACATAACTTTTGTAATGTAAGTACATAACATGCTACTCACTTAAACCACAGCGGTTTTTGGGTGAACAGGTCAAACGGTATAGTATATTTTGTGTCGAAAACCTATGTGGTAGTTCTCATTGACATAGAAAAGCAAGGTCTTACAGAGCAAATAAAAAAATTAACATTTATTGTCATGACGAATAATAAATGGAACATGTTTTGAATCAGTATTTTTATGGGTATTTTTTCCTTAAGCAAGTTGGTATTTTTTAGAATCTTTTTCAAACTGCTTCGGTATTTTTGTAAAATTTAATCTGGTCACACTGGGTGTCTTTCAGTGTCAACTGTCACAGTCACAAGTAGTTTACTGTCAGAACAGAACTTGTTTTCTGTAAATAAAAACTTAAAAATTAGGCAAAAAGAAATTAATAGAATAGGAAAGGAAACCAAAGTCTATCTACATTAGTACACTACAGTAAAACATTATTCTGACAAAAGCAATTGTGTGTACTCGAAGTTAACGATTACAATGGCTGATGATGAGCAGGATCCTAAAGAATACCGGTGGGAGACCGGTTACGAAAAGACTTGGTATGTATTATAACTTAAACGTTGAACTATGACTCATAAGTTTGAGCAATAAACTAACCCTAATAATTCTGTGCCAGGGAGGCGATCAAAGAGGACAAGGATGGTTTGGTGGCAGGTCTTGTGGCCGAGTTCGCTCAGAAAGCCGCGCGCAAAGCAGCAGTACCGCGTCGTGGACCCGTCCGGTTGGGAATGATGAGACACTTGCTTGTAGCAGTTGACTGCTCTGATGCTATGAATTCGCAAGATCTGAAGCCCTCTAGATTTTTATGTACTTTAAAGGTATCACCGAAACATAAGTGACCCAAAAAATATATCACCAGTATTTAAAAGTGGGGTGCAAAGGTTGACCATTGCTATTAACCGTGACAATACTGCCAGTGTAATCGGCACCTTTGTTCGGAATATGATGAGAAACGGGTTAATGAATTAGTTTATAATAAAAATAAAATATTGCAATAATGAAATTGACAAGTTATGGTAATCTATTGTATAAAAAAGAAATCAGATACATTTGATAATATATATAATTATTTACAGCTTCTTGAAAAATTTGTGGAAGAATATTTTGATCAAAATCCCTTGAGTCAACTTGGATTAATACTTATGAAAAATAAAAGGGCTGAAAAAATCACAGAACTTTCTGGGAACATTAGAAAACACTTAAAAGCTTTGCAAGGGTAAGATAATTGTTTGTGAATAAATTGATAACCAAAAATAACCATATAAATGTACATACCGACTTATTAAATCTATAAGTAAATATGTGAAGGGAAAACTGTACTCCTTTTTAAGAGAATTGAGCAAATGGTTCAAAATTAAATTTGACACAGTTAAATTTTATATGGAGAACAGATACATATTTATTTAATAACATTTCTTTTTATTTTCAAACATAAAAATTAGAGGTATTATAGTTGATTTTCGACCAGCGGAAGCTTACTAGTAACAATTAATAAGCTATGTTTCATTCAATAGTAGTGCGAAACTACCTTGTTATGCGAGCTACTGCCTGTTTCCACTGTAAGGCAAATATTAATTCAAATAGTGTTCAGAATCAAATTGTCTTCTATCACATTATTAAATTTACAGTAAAACAGTCAGTATACTAAGTAAGTACCATCTCTGAAAATAATCTCTAGTTATACATTTGTCATGGTATAAGAGCTTTTCTGTCTGACTTTGTACTATTTGTATCTTCAATATTGTTTACACCTATAAGCCTAAGGCTGGACTATAACCAAAAGTTACAAATATGAATTTTTTAATGGTCTTCAACAGGTTAACAGACATGTCTCTAAGTGGTGAGCCTTCTCTGCAAAATACACTAGAGTTGGCTGGACGCATACTCAAGCCACTCCCAGGTCATGCATCAAGAGAACTCCTTGTGTTGTTTGCGTCACTCACAACATGTGATCCTGGTGACATCAATACTACTATACAGGTAAATAGAATGTGAAAATATTATTAATACTGAAGAACTAAAGGCTTTCATATACTGCTTTGCTCAGGTTGCATCTGTTGATTAACAAACAAGTCCACAACGAAGGTCTTACGGGGTTAGAAGGTCTGATAGCAGTTACTCTCACCAATGCCAAAAATCCAAAACCAGATGATAGCTCCCACTATTTGGAAGAAGAGGTTTCCATGTAGAGGCTTTAATATTCTCATTGTCTAAACAGAGCTTTAACTGTGTACTATGTGGACTGCAGTGCATGGTGTAATATGTGAGATCTTTGTGGTGTCCTGTCACCTAAACAGAACCTTGTAAGTCTTTATTGAAAGTACTTATGAAACTCTGTATGTGTCTGTACACATACACAAGTAAAGACTTGTGTATGTGTAGTGTAAAATAAATAATAAACACTGTGGTATTATTTTACTTCCAGTCATTAAAAACAGAAGGAATTCGATGTTCAGTGATAGGGCTGGCAGCTGAAGTGAGAATATGTAAGAAGTTATGTCAAGACACAGGTGGAGAGTATGGGGTAAGTCCCATAGAATTTTTAATTATTATCGCCATACTAGTTTTAAGGTTTGTTGCTCTGTAACCTACTTGTTTCCATGTCTCACTCCTCACAGTATTCGACAACCCTAATGTTGAAAACCTTGGATGGTTGTCTGACTACTTGGGTTGAATCAACTCTTCCACAAAAAAAAAGAGGTTTTAATCAAATTATTCACATAAATAGTTTGCAACAAACAAATGTCTGTGCCATAGAAATAGAGTAAATTTTTTCAATGTCTAACTTTGCTTTGTAAGTATTCAAGCTACATTGTAATAATAATAATGGTGAGGAACTAACAAACAAACAAAATATATAACTCGTTTCAGGCGCCAGGAGGATAAGTCCTACCAACTTTATGCACACGGATATCAGCGATAGAGATTGAGCTTCTAATCATAAGAGCAGGAACCAAAAATAATAGAATACATCTCTAGAAGAAAGTTTCTATATTTTTTATAGGCGAATTGATTGAATATACATAGTATACATTATCACTATTATACTATTCCAGTGATTTAGTAAGCTAAAGATTAACTATTCACAGGGTTGAGGCGTGAAATTTAGAATAGTGAGATCCAGCATAAGGCCAGCTTATGAGTCAAAATATATATCGTAACATGATTCAAAACATGAGCCAAATCATTGAGTCTTTACATGGGTTCATTGAGTCGTGCATCATCACTAGGTTAATCTACACAAAAACAATTCAAACTAGGTACCTGATGACGTGGTTACATTACTCGGTTACATTGTTCGTGATTTGAACACATAAAGAGAACTTACCACTTTTTTAAAGAAAAACCAATAAATCTTGAAGAGCAGGCAAATATTCCATTAACGTTGCTCCAAGCATTAATTACAGTTAAACAAATGAATAACCTTTCGTTAAAATACTAAAGATCACCAAGGCTAGAAACGTGGTTTCGAAAATCCAAAGTTCTTACCGAAATACATAGTTATTTTGATATAACCATTGATAAGAAGTCACAGGCGTGAACTTCCATATACAATTTATAAAAGATTTCTTCTTTTTAGCGAAGTTAAAAAAATATATTTACAATCGACATCTTTTCTGTCGATGTAGCTAGACGAAAGACGTTCCATCACCACAGACAAAAAGACATTTTTTTTTGTTTTTTTTCTTTCTTACCAAGTCTACCCTATGGCATGGAAACTAAGGAATACAGCCTTACAGAAATCGCAATTTGTTTAAAATCGATGACACACGGAGCGAAAGAGTCAACAATCTACTCACCTCTCTGTCTCTAAATCTCAAGACCAACAATGACATTTCAATGTGACGTTTTACAACGTTACATCACACCCCAACCAGCAATAAAAGAAACGAACTTTCTTTTTCAAACAATAAAGCTCTAATAAATAAATGGAAATAATTCCAATAAAGGAAAACCAAAATCCCAAAAACAAAATTCTGTAACAAGAATAAATAACCAACTAACCATAAGTATAGTTCCAATAAAAATCTAGTAAACAAACCAGAACATTCACATTCCATTAGTTCAGAAAAACATCCGACTCTACCAACACTAAACTAAATACGAAAGTACGGTTGAGCACCATAGCCACCGACTCTATCATCCAACTCTTTACAAATAAGAATATCAAAATTAATACAACAAAAAAACTTAAAGTCAAAGCATTGACTTAACGTAAGTACTAAAGAATAACAAATCCAACCAAGTTCTCAAACCAGGAGTTCAGTTAAGCTATCTAGCCACTGACTCTTTCATCCAATCTTATCCTTATATATACTGAAGATGCGGTTGAGCTGTATCGCCACCGACTTCTTTCACTTACAATCCCATATAAAAATCAAAATATCAGCAAACAAAACTGTGCTGTAACTTGTAATCATTACAAAGTCAAACAGCAACTGTACAAAGTGTCGTGACAAACGAACAACTTCAATATCAAACAGCATCACCAACGTGGCTGTGACAAACAAAGACACAAAGTCAAACAGTAACTGTACATAGTACTGTGACAAGTAAAATATTCCAACAAAAATTTATTGTGGAAAAATACACCAAGCAGATGTGATCGGTTCAACACCACCGAACTCCCGAGCACAAACGCTGTAACAAAACCAAACAGATGTGATCGGCTCAACACCTCCGAACTTCCGAACACAAATGCTGTAACAATACCAAACAGAAGTGATCAGCCCAACACCACCGAACTCCCGAGCACAAATGCTGTAACAAAACCAAACAGATGTGATCCTATAGTCAAAAGAGACAGATATCAACATCAAAAGGTATTTCAAAAGTCATATACCAGGATATGACTTTGAATTACTTAACAAACAAACAAAATATATACAATATGCGTGGGTCAGCCCTGCGACATGGCCTCGGGATCAGAAGAACTGAGATACAGCTACTTCTACCAACCCAGAAACGCAACATCAAAACTATTCTTAAGGATTCATCATCCCAATATAACTATCTTCACGCTGTATCCCTGACGGGGTAGTCAGAGAGGACAGATCGCCAGGCTTCGCGATCCATGCATACTTCTTTCGCTTCTTCGAGATTCATCAATCGTTTCATACAAGCACGTCTGGGTATCCGAGTACTTTTGACCTTTCCGTTTTAGAGCAATCTGCTCACGTGGTCTTCATATGTAAGACTCGGCCTACCCTGACCTCTTCTACCCTCTGCTTTCGCACAAAATATATTCTTCGTCAATCGTTCCTCACTCATTCGTTGGACGTGTCCAAACCAACGGAGCACGCCCTTTTCCAGCTTAACTGACACTTTCATTTAAACCTGCCATATTGCGTATCACTTCGTTACGTATTCGGTCGGCCAAGGTAACGCCGCACAATTTTCGAAGTGATCGCATCTCTACAGCATTCAATTTACTTTCATGCATCTGCTGACATACCCAGGTTTCGCTACCGTAAAGCAAAGTTGGCACTAGCACTGCGTTATGAATCGCCAGTCGTGCTTCTTTTACGATGCTTTGTCGCTTTACTAATTGGGACAAAGCACCGTTAACTCTGTTTCCGGCAGCTACTCGCCGTTCTACATCCAAATCACATCTTCCATCCGCGCTAAACATACTCCCTAAATACAAAACAATATAAGAAAACAATATGTACAAAATAAAATTTAGGAATAATAACCTAAACATACAAACAAAACTAGGAAAATTTCCTACAAGCAGAACAATATCATTCCATAATATAAGTGGAATAATAATGTTTTAATAACCAATTAAGGTTCCAACAAACAAACAAAAAGATAAGATCTTTCGATGTGTATGACAGTTATTTGTGTGAAAAAGTTAGTGTTATTTCTAAAAGGCTAATTTTGATAATTCTAAAAGGTAAATTGATAAATTTTTAATCAATTTATAATATCCTAAGTTCTATTTTTTAAAGATTTAGAAATTGATTCTAATAAAAAGTTGTGAAGTAACCTAATATGCACCCTCTTTCAAAATTACCATTTCCTTTCATTCATCATACTAACAAGGTAAATTTCCTCCCTAACCAATACCAAAATCAAGACCAAAGTCTGTAATATTCAAAACAAAATATTTTAATATTTAATTATATCCTTAACATGGAAGCGACCTGTGGATCCTTTATTCAGGTCCTCCAAAAGGTAAACGTTAGGTGAAACTTAAGGTACAACGCATGAGGTTTAATTTAAATTTATTTAAAAATTATTAATTTATTTTAAATTTAATTTAAATTTAATTTAAATTTAAAAAAGGTGCTAATACAGCCGATGGTACACCAATAACAACACTCACTTGTATAACTTAACACTCCGCTGTTAAGTTATACAAGTGTGATTGGAAAGACCTCAGATGAATAATTTTAATTTATATGGTTATGTTCTATTTATATTAATATAACTTATTAATAGGCTGTAAAGCAATATGCTGTAAAAATGTTAAACCATTAATGATGCATGGCTCGTACAAATAGTAAGGCTATATAATTAAGTTTGTCACAAAATGTATTATTATGTAAACACAAATTATCATTTAAAACATTGTTATGTTATTTATAACAATTCACTCATATTTTTATATCATAAAAAGCAAATAATAGTTATGAAAGTCACATCAATATGTAGATACAATTAGTATACAAACTTATTACTTCACATTATTAAAAAGTTAAGTTATAGGTTATTTTCAAGAAATCATAATTACTTCAGTTTAAGATTACTCCAGTTTTAGATATATATATACCAGTAGAACCTATACCTATACCTATACCTTATGGGCGGCATGAAAAATTTCAACAGCAGGTAGCCACAACCTGCGTCTGTCTATTTCAACACGGCAATGGGCTCACCACCTATTACGTGGGACAGAAATCCACACGGTGAAAAGTGGGCATATAATATGCCTCTGCCACCCCTTCGGGGATAAGGCGTGATGGATATTTATTTTATTTTTAGAACAGTATTTTTTATTTGTTGAGAATGTTTCAAAAACAAAATAGTTTATTAAACTCTTAACAAAATATACAGATATATATTTCAGAGCAAAACAATGTAACAATACCACTATGCACGACTCACTCACTCACTACAAGCAAATGTATATTCAAATCAATCCTTCAAGTCTCTGTTCACACGCGTCAATTGTAATAATAATAATATTTCAATTGTCTTATTACGGAGACATGAATTAACAAACAAACAAAAGTTATAACTCGTTTCAGGCGCCAGGAGGATAAGTCCTACCAACTTTATGCACACGGATATCAGCGATAGAGATTGAGCTTCTAATCATAAGAGCAGGAACTAAAAATAATGGAATACATATCTAGAAGAAAGTTTCTATATTTTTTAGGCGAATTGATTGAATATACATTATATACATTATCACTATTGGTATAATCTATTCCAGTGATTTAGTAAGTTAAAGATTAACTATTCACAGGGTTGAGGCGTGAAATTTAGAATAGTGAGATCCAGCATAAGGCCAGCTTATGAGTCAAAATATATATCGTAACATGATTCAAAACATGAGCCAAATCATTGAGTCTTTACATGGGCCTGATCATTGAGTCGTTACACGGGCCTGTTCATTGAGTCGTGCATCATCACTAGATTAATCTACACAAAAACAATTCAAACAAGGTACCTGATGACGTGGTTACATTACCACGGGATTCGAAATCACATCTGCAGACCGCGACAGGTGTCGTCTCCACGAGAATGACGAGCCCGTAACCTGACCATGTCAGCATCCATGGCAAATTTTATCCAAGAATAAAGTTAATATAAAAAAGTGCCTTTTCAGCTGCAAAGAAAAGAATTAGTTCCATTAGATTTGGAAAAACAATTGGAGATTTGTTCGTGATTTGAACACATAAAGAGAACTTACCACTTTTTTAAAGAAAAACCAATAAATCTTGAAGTGCAGGCAAATATTCCATTAACGCTGCTTCAAGCATCGTAATAAACTGTAAACAAATGAATAACCTTTCGTCAAAATACTAAAGATCACCAAGGCTAGAAACGTGGTTTCGAAAATCCAAAGTTCTTACCGAAATACATAGTTATATGATATAACCATTGATAAGAAGTCACAGGCGTGAACTTCCATATACAATTTATAAAAGATTACTTCTTTTTAGCGAAGTTTAAAAAATATATTTACAATCGACATCTTTTTTTAAGCTTTTTGAATTAGCTAGACGAAAAACGTTCCATCACCACAGACAAAAAGACATTTTTTTTTGTTTCTTTTTTCTTTCTTACCATGTCTTCCCTATGGCATGGAAACTAAGGAATACAGCCTTACAGAAATCGCAAATTTGTTTAAAATCGATGAAGCACAGAACGAAAGAGTCAGCAATCTACTCACCTCTCTCTCTCTCTAAATCTCAAGACCAACAATGACATTTCAATGTGACGTTTTACAACGTTACAACATATACATTTAGGGTCGGCAGCGCGAGTGCTTCACCTCTGGTGTTGCAAACATCCATAGGCTACGGCGTCTACTTTCCATCAGGTGGGCCGTACGCATGTCTGTCACCTCAGGGGTATATAAAAAAAAACATAATATTTATATAAGTTTCTTGATTTAACCTAATTTTACATTTTTTTTATTAAATCACTTTCTTGTATAGGGTGGAAGTTTGTTATTAATTTTAAACTAACTTCCCAATAAACTAGATACTTGAAATTTCAGCTATAGAATGGAAGTTTATGACAATGCATGAAAATGTGAATAAAGAAGTTTGTTTTAGTCTGTTAAAAGACATGGTACTTATATTTTTTTTTAGTTATTGGTAAGCTTGGTTTATTACAACATTTGGTTAAACAATATGTTCATAATAACACAGGTGGTGCTTGACGATGTCCACTACCGTTCGTTGCTCCTGGAGTGCACAAGTCCCCCGCCACGAGCGCGTGCCATGGACGCAGGTTTAGTAAAGATGGGTTTCCCACATTCCGCTCCGCCGACCGACGCCTCGGACCCGGCGGGGAACGCTGACCCACCTATATCTGTCTGTATGTGGTAAGTGCATTGGTGTGGCAAGGGCAGACACTCCATATACTCCGCTATGCATATATCCAGATACTCTGCTAGTTCTCTAACTAAAAACCATTTATATTGCACGCCTCATAAGCGAAGCGTTGAGGTGGGTACTACTGTCACTTCACGCAAAACATCTCATTTTTCAAACTTAACTTTTAACCTATTTATCATATATTGCACTTGTAAAATAATATATACACACACATATCAAGAAAAAACACAATTTTTAACACTCATGATATTTTTGATGCCATTTTTGTTATTTAAACTAGTTAAAAAACTGTATAAAAAGTTCCGTCTTGGACGTCCGTGTGTCTGTATGTTACGGATTATTTTCTTGTTAACACGATAACGACCGAAATACTTTACTAATCGAGTCTTTTTTTTTCTCTTGCGCTTCAGTATAATTAGGAATAGAACCCTTTCAATTTTCACGGTCTGATTCGATGTGGTTTAATTGTTATTAAATAAACAATTTTAGCACAACGCCATCGAGCGCAAGTTAAGCTAACTAATCCTTTTTTTTTGTTTAGATAGCATTATGCGAAAAGTTTTTAAAAATTTTCAGTCATTGGTCGAAATTTAAATTAAAAAAGAAACCATAATTTTTATAATAAAATAAAAAACGCGTAAGGCGTGCACTTTTGGATTTTCCAATCTTTTTTGTTATTGTCCCAATCAAAACCATTTTTATTTTGTTATATATTTTGTTATCTGTTATTATCACTTGGAAGCGCTCGTGGCCCCGCTAACTCAGTGTTCTGTCAACGATCACTGCGTTAAGCAACTTTCGCTATTGCTGGTCTTTGAATGGGTGACCATTTTGTGGCATTTTTTTTATACCACCGAGTTGGAAGACAAGCATTCGGCCCACCTGATGGAAAGTGGTCACCGTAGTGAAACGAATCTGTTTCAGATAAATTTTAGTTAATGGCCTTGAGAGATAAATTATAGATTTATAACTTTTACAAATGTAGTTTATTATGCTCTCCGGTACCGCGATGATCTAATGTGTTTAAGCCTAATTCAGGGTCGTGTTCGTAACATAAACAGCAGGGTTGTCCTCCAGTCGTGAGTAACGAAACTGGGACTTATCTTGTATGAATTCGAGGTCGTTGACAGAACCCCGAACCCGTCAGGACGTCGGCTCCTTCGACGTCAGAAATTTTCGTAGACGAAAATTTCGCACTTAAGTGCGAAGTGCTCGGATAACGGGCAATGCCGCCACAATCTCCAAATGTGCACTCCAAGTGCACATATAGAGATTGTGGCGGCATTGCCCGTTGCATTGTGGCCGCACTGCCCTGAAATTATCCAGACCGTCCATGATTTCCTGATCCGACTCGAGATCCTCGCCTTCGCCCCCCCAGTCCCAGTCGGCGTGGCGAGAACCTCACAATCTTCACATACATAATAGATACTCAACAATATGTCTACCAACATTAAAAGCGCTAATACACGTTCAGATTTGGTCTGCCGGACCTCGATAGATCAAATCCGCCGAGTCCGCCGACCAAATCTGGTGTCGCAACAGACGACCGGATCAGGCCGCACCGGACGGCAGACGACCAGACAGGGTGTTCAGATTGGGGGCTTTTTCCCCTATTCTGGGGTAAAATTAAAATTTTGGGGAACTTTTGAGTAAATGAAAAGTATATAATAAGGTATATACTTTCATATGCATTAAGTGAAAAGCTGTTAATTTGAAATTACAAACAGACATTTCAATTTTATTTATCTGTGTAGATAGCGCTGATAGCCGCGATGAAGCGCTCGTGGCCCCGCGGTCTCAGTGTTCGGTAAACGATCACTGAGGTACGCAACTTTCACTATGGCTGGTCGTCGGATGGGTGACCACATTGTGGCATTTACATTTGCGAGCGTTTCCGTGCTTCGGAAGGCACGTTAAGCCGTTGGTCCCGGTTGCCAGTAAAATGGCGGTCGTTAAGCCTGGTTGAAGGCCTTATAGGCGGCTTAAAAATTTCAACAGCAGGTAGCCACAACCTGCGTCTGTCTATTTCAACACGGCAATGGGTTCACTACCTATTACGTGGGACAGGAATCCACACGGTGAAAAGTGGGCATATAATATGCCTCTGCCACCCCTTCGGGGATAAGGCGTGATGGATATTTTTGTGTAGATAACTGGATTGCATAGTATTCCTTTCCATAGAGCAAATAAACACTAGCTATGAAACGCTGGTGGTCACCCGGACTCAGTGTTCTGTAAACAATCACAGCGTTAAGCAACTTTCGCTATGGCTGGTCACGGAAGGGTGACCACTTTGTGGCATTTATTTTTACGAGCGTTTCCGTGCTTTCGAAGGCACGTTAAGCTGTTGATCCCGGTTGCCAGTAACATGGCAGTCGTTAAGTCAAGTTGAAGGCCTTATGGGTGGCTTGATAAATTTCAATAGCAGGTAGCCACAACCTGCGTCGGTCTATTTCAAACACGGCAATGGGCTCAACACCTATTACGTGGAACAGGAATACACATGGTGAAAAGTGGGCATATAATATGTCTCTGACACTCCCGGGATAAGGCGTGATAGATAAATAAAAATAATAAATAAACCCTACGTTATGTATTAATGTAGTTCTTTTTCTTTTTTGGGGAATAATGTATGAAAAATTATATTTTTGGGCAAAGTAAAACTAAGACTGCAACATTGGGTAAAAAATGTAAAAGTGTCTTTTTGGAGAAAAAAAAATTTAATCTGGGGAAATTTAGGACAAAGTAGCTAGAACGGCAAAATTGATCATATCCGATGCGAATTGAGGCGGGCTCAATTAATAATAATTATGTCCGCCAGACTGCTCTACAGACGGTAAGATTTGGTCGGGCGGCAAATCTAATCCGCGGTCTGGTCGGATCAAATCCGGTCGTGTGTTAGCCCTAATACGGTTAACACAACTTTTTTTTGCCAATCTTAGTTAGTTTGTCAAAGATGTCCCCAGTACCGATTTTACCTTTCCCCAAAAAAATACTTTTTCATTCATTTTTTGCCAGAAAGAAAAAAGAGCTACGTTAATACATAACGTAATGTTTATTTACTCTATGTAGAGGAATACTATGCATACCAGTTATCTACATAGATAAGTAAAATTGAAATGGTGTGTGTGTAATTTCAAATTTGCAGCTTTTCAATAAATGCATATATATACTTTATTAGAAACTTTTCATTTCCACAAAAGTTCCTTAAAAAAAAATATTTTACCCTAGAATAGGGAAAAAGCCTCTAACCTGAACACCCTGTCTGGTCGTCTGGTCGTCCGGTGCGGTCTGATCCGGTCGTCTGTTGCGACAACAGATTTGGTAGGCAGACTCGGCGGATCAAATCTGTCGAGGTCCGGCAGACCAAATTTGGTCGTGTGTTAGCTCTTTAAGAATTATATTAAAAGATTTTTGAATTATGATCGTTATTTTTCTTGCATCTGCATACCCCCCACGAACTGAAAAGAATGTTTAAACAGCCGCTACTTAAATGTAATTACCAGAAAACTGGGTCGATAGACTTTTATAAAATTTATTTACTTTATAACTTTTGGAATTATGATTTAAGTTTATACGAGTATTCTAGATTGCATTACAGTCGTGAGCCAGTCGTGCTACGGACTATTTAATCACTAAGTTGTTTCTCTTTATTCGAATCGTAAGCTTTGAAGTGTGTCAAATCTTTATTTCCAATTTATAGTTTAGGTTCCGCGCCCTCTGTACAGGATCGCGTGTACTAATTATTGAACGTGGCGATCCTACCGTTCTTTCGATCCGTAGGCTTATCAGTCTACTCGTTTTATTCAGTTTCACTAGATGGCGCCTTGATTAAATTTTTGAAGATGGGATTTTGACTACAATTCCCATTAATGGGGTAAGCAGAATTACATCGTTATAGTAGCCTTTTTTAACATTTGCGATTTCCGTGCTTCGCAACGCACGTTAAGTCGTTGGTCCCGTTGTCAGTACAATGGCAGCTGTTAACCCCATTGGAAGGCCTTATGGTTGGCTTTAAAACACAGACTAGACACATATTTTTAAAAATCTAGGCATACATAGGGACAGACAGCGGGAAACGACTTTGTTTTATACTATGTAGTGATTAGGTTTAGTATTTTTGTAATTTTAAGTATTTGAAACCGAGTTAAGTGAATTTACATACATACATACATACATACATATTGTCACGTCTTTATCCCCAAAGGTAGGTAGGCAGAGGCATACTATACGCCCACATTTCACCGTATGCATTTTTGTCCCACGTAACAGGTGGTGTTGCGACGACCTGCTGTTGAAATTTTCAAGCCGCCCATAAGGCCTAAACCAGGCTTTCTTTTTTTCTTTCTTAAATTTAATAAAATGTGTCAATTTTTAAAGCAATTATTTGCTAAATTTCTCAAAAATTTTTATTAAAGTGGAAAAAGACAATTTGATTCGAGACAGGAATTGAACCTGTAACCTTTGCCTGTCTCGAATCAAATTGTCTTTTTTGTTTTTATTGTTTATGAGAAATTTAGCAAATAATTGCTTTAAAAATTTATCAATATACTGAGTGAAGTCCATTGCATCAATGTTTAAAAATAGTTGTAACACTGTTCATTGGTATCGAGTTGTTCATTAGCTCGATAGATGGCTCTGGTCATACTCTTAAAATGACGATATAAATATGGTGGAGAATTTCAACTTGATTCGATACGGTTCGGGTAGTTCAGGTGGCTAGAACATTGCCCTGGTTAGGCAAAGGTCACAGGTTCAATCGCTGTTTCGAATCAAATTGCCTTTTTCCACTTTAATAAAAATTTATGAGAAATTTAGCAAATACTTGCTTTAAAAATTTATCAATATACTGAGTGGACTCCATTGCATCAATGTTTAAAAATAGTTGTAACACTGTTCATTGGTATCGAGTTGTTCATTAGCTCGATAGATGGCTCTGGTCATACTCTTAAAATGACGATATAAATATGGTGGAGAATTTTAACTTGGTTCGATACAGTTCGGGTAGTTCAGGTGGTTAGAACATTGCCCTGGTTAGGCAAAGGTCACAGGTTCAATCCCTGTCTCGAATCAAATTGTCTTTTTCCACTTTAATAAAAATGTATGAGAAAATGTGTCAATTTTAGATGTTAAATTTGGAAGAAAATTTTGAACCCGTTGCCTTTTTAGTGAGGTGGTAGCAGAAAGGCTAAAAGGTCTTATGTGCTAGACACTAATTAGCACGACCAATTAAAGTTCTGGTAGTCTTGGAATGAATTAGCTTAAACTGATACATGTGTTGCAGTCACTTGGAGGAGGGTGAAGGCGTTGGCGGAGAGGGTCACCTATGCCCGCAGTGCCGCAGCAAGTACTGCTCGCTGCCTGCGCAGTGTCGCACCTGCGGCCTTACACTCGCCTCGGCACCGCACTTAGCCAGGTACCTACTACAGGGTGGAAACTTTCAGCGGGACATTAAGGAGAAGTACCTTATCCGTTGCAGCCACACAAAAATGGTCTTAGGAGACAATCCATTATACACAATTTTTTTACAAAATGTACTGGAAATGATTTTTGCAATTTGTGACTTTTTGAGTTAATTAACGATGTTTGATTTTTTAAACTAGTTGACGCCCGCGGCATCGCCCGCGTAGAGAAGTTTTCCCGTTCCCGTTACCCACAGGAATTTGTTCCCGGGATAAAAAGTAGTAATTCTGATGTGTAAGTTAAATTACTGTAAAGTTTCATCAAAATCCATTCAGTATGTTTTGCGTGAAAGAGTAACAAACATCCATCCATACTTACAAACTTTCGCGTTTATAATATTAGTGGGAAGTACAATCGGGTACAGAATTTCCTCACAATACAAGCTGTGTTAAGTAGAACCGCCCTCGCTTGACCTTTATGATTAATACTGTTTACTTCCCACAGATCCTACCATCACTTATTCCCAGTGCATCCGTATGAAGAACTAGCCAATGAAGGTCAAGCCCAGTATTGCTTCGCGTGTTTAAGAACCTTCACTGATCTAGACAAACAGGTAAGTGCACTAAAATATTACAGAAGATTGTTGGGTATGGTTTTTTATTATTATTTAGCTCTCATGCCTTATCCCCGAAGGGGTGGCAGAGGCATATTATACGCCCACATTTCACCATGTATATTCCTGTCCCACGTAATAGGTGGTGAGCCCAGTGCCGTGTTATAATAGACAGACGCAGGTTGTGGCTACCTGCTGTTGAGATTTTTCAAACCGCCTATAAGGCCTTGAACTTGACTTAACGACTGCCATGTTACTTGCAACCGCGACCAACTGCTTAACGTACCTTCCAAAGCACGGAAACGCGGTCTTTCATTATCTATACTTATTTTTCATTATATATAATGAGCTCAAGAGTTGGTTTGTTTGATTAAACGCGTTAATCTAAAGAGCTACTGGTCTGTATGAAAAAATATTTCTTTGTTGGAGATTGCCTCTCAAGACTGCTCTGCAGCAGTAATCATAAGTGTGAACAAATCTGGCGTATTTTAAAATTATATCATGTATGTAAATTATCATGAATGTTGTGTTGGACACCTACCGACTGTTTCCTATGACGCGGTGGTCTTATATTTGTTCAGTTGTATGGGAGTACGGGGCCCCATCAAATCTCTGGGGGCCCAAGTTGACCTCACCTGTCATTCCCAACAAAGTCGAGGCTTTTCTGTTGGCCTTCAAATCCTGGTCAGATTAGAAAACAGCTAGGACGACGAAGAAATTTGTAGTGGTGCGTGGGTTTTGATCATTTTCCGCTTCCAACTGGTTCCTGCAAGAGTAAAAGGCCCAATTATTACCCTGAATATCAATTTCAAGAGACGAAATCGGTTTATTACCTTTTATTCTACAACTAGAGACACGCGCTGGCTTAAATCGTGTAAAAAAAACTCAGTCTTTTGTAAACGATCACCGCGTTAAGCATCTTTCGCTATGGCCTCAAATGGGTGACCATCATCATCATCCGAGCGTCTGTCCCAGTTGTGTATCGTGACGCCCGGGGTTCGCTTTCCTCCTTTTTCTCCTCCACTTCGCAGGGTCGTTGGGATCCCTGTAGTGAGACTATTGACACCCTCAGATGGGTGACCGTTTAGTGGTATTTCTAATTACGAGCGTTTCCGTAATTCGGAATGCACGTTAAATCGTTAGTCGTGGAATTCCTTAGGGTTTGAAAAATTTTAACCACTGGTCGCCACAACCCGTGCCTTTTCATTTTCAACACGGCAATGGGCTCACCACCTGTTACGTGAGATAACAGGTGGTCCCTTCGGGAGTAAAGACGTGACTATATTTCACACTGACAGGTTATTTATTTCACAGATATACCTTTGTTCGCGATGTAACGAGTTCTACTGCTGGGAATGCGAGAGTGTTGTGACCACAACTTTACACGTATGTCCCGGTTGCGCCTCTCGACCCCACCTGTACCAACGCCTGCCCGACGCGTCCGGTCGCATTTAGTACTAAACTAGTACTTTAGTACAGTAAATTTTCCCTGAGTATGCGCATAAGGACTGTTTTTTCTATCCTAGTATTAATAAAGAAGTGAATAACTGTAAATAATTGTTAGTGTGTATATTTTGTTATAATAGTGCTAGCTTTAAAATACGTATTGTTGTATTAAAGTGTCTTTAAGATTATTGTTTTTTTTTTCACTGGCTTTCTTAAGTTATATAATTGTCATACTAGCTATGATAAAAAGGTACACATGAGTTTCCATGTGTGAAAATATACTCGCATAAAAGTCCAGAACTCTAGTTCTATCACTTTTGCGTTAAAATATTTTTTAAAGTTATTTAAATACTTAAATAAAAATTTATAATGAAAGTATTTATGCTAATTGCTTTAAAAAGATTATCTATACCGGGTGGCCCATATAAAACGGTCAGTGTGTGGAACTCTGAAACTATAAGACATAGAAAGATCTGTTCTAAGGAACCATGTCACCGATTTTGATGAAAATAAAACCTGCATTCATAGATTTAAGAAGAATATTTTGTACTCACGTCGGGAATCGAACCCGGAATTAACGGCGAATAAAACTTCCATTGCCACCCTGTGTATTTAAATATTAATAAGTAGGTGATTGGCAAAGATAGCTCCAGAGAAATCTCACCTCCAATAGTTAACATTTACATCTAAAGGGGTGAGATTTCTTTGGAGCTGACCGTACAAATTATACGCATTTTCTCAAAATTTTAATTAAGTTTCTGAAAGTTACAGGTTATTTTTAATGCAAGGTAATTGTTTTAAATTTCTAAACACTAATTTGTTTGAGTGGTTAAAAATTTAAAACAGTTATTTTTAATTTATTTAATTTATTTAGCTCGTCAATATGAAGGCGCCTGCCTGATGGACAGTCATGGCCACATTTAACGAATGATGTGCTTCTTCACGCTTTCACACGAAGTTAGTTACCACCACAACACTGAGTTTCGATGGGTCCGTAAGTTTGGGCCGAAACCAAAATTAGCTTACTTGGCCGAAACCGAAACTAGCTTTCCGGCCCAAAACCGAAATTAGCTTTCTTGGCCGAATTATCAAAATCGGTCGGTTACGATAGTTCAAATCAAGTTATACTTTTTCCCTGCTTATTTTTTTTGGAAACCTTAGCGCATGTGTTGTACGATTACTATGATCGTCGTCCGGTAGTCGTTTCTTTAATTTCAGGTCAACCATACTAACTAGAGATGCCTGGCTCCTAAACAAAATCTCAGAGGCGATTTCGCCAAAGTGCTGATCTCTTGGATATTACCTAAATGAAATGTAAAAGAAAACAAACTAGTTTCATTAAATGGTTTATATATATCACAATTTGGAATTATTTGTGGCATTAGATAAATAACTGATCTTAAAACTAACTATGCTAATAATAAGTAAATGTCATTTTTATGAAACATACCCTTATAAATTTGTATAACATAACTTTGAAAACCCTCATGAGCCATTTCATCTCAACATTTGACAGACAAACAATATCTTTTTGCACACAATTCGAAATTCATTGAAAAATAATAAAGAATAGAAAATAACCACTAAAAATATTAGTAAAAATATCTATGAAATAAATTTGTTTTAATGGTTATTATCCTTTAAACAATTTTTTATTGAATCAATATTGTAGATTAATTCTATTATATATAAGATAATTTATATTTTTTAGCTCAGCTAATGGCAAGCATTTCCATTAATATTGGATATTTTTGTAACATTCTCCTATACGTCCCAAGGCCTTGCTATATATTATAGTAAGTAATCCCTATTTATAATTTAGTTTTGTAATGACAGCCAAATACATCCAAATTATTATACTTTATAATCGTAACAGAATTTGAACTTTTGGCGTTATAACTATATCACAATAACAGTTACGACTGTAACTTAGTAGCGGCCTCGTGTATAAATCACAGATCCTCTTGTATTGATCTCTGGATAGTAAGTACCTTCTCCAACTTGGTACTCTATTAGCAAAGACCTCACCAAACTTCTAGATCTGCACACTCTAGATGGAACTAGAAATTTCGTGAGGCCCTTTCATCGCAAAATATAAATTTTGCGGTTTCCTAACTAAACATATTTCAAAAGGCAATTCTGTATTAAATTCGGAAAAACCGTTTTAAACTACTTACTGGTATACTATTACTTAATTAGCTGGTACATGTTACAATTCTTAAAAATATCTCAACTCTTCACAGGCAATATTGGTCACATAAAGTTACATTAAATAGGTATCTGATGTGACATCTTTAGAGTACTCGTACCAATATTAATTTATTTGCTATATATATGTAACATAAATGCATTGTTTGATTAACACATTTAAAGCATTATACTTGTTTAAAGTGTACATTTTCTCCACCGATCGTTATATAGCCATTCTTCTATATTTTACACTGATATAATTAAGTGTAAAAGTAAGTAAATCCTGTAAATCGTCAAGAATAAAATATAAGTACGAGTAAGGAATGTTATGACCAATTGCTCAGTACCAAAGATTGACATTATCATGTCAAAAATAAATTAAATATAAAAAAAATCTGATGACGGTAGTTCTAATTATTTTAGTAATGTGACAAATTGGTAGTCAGTTTATTATAACATAACAAATTAATTGTAGCGTGTTATACTATTGTTAGACTAATTATATCCTCCGTACTTCCTTATCTATGGCATAGTAAAACAGTTTATAACGTGTGTTTTGATGGGAGATCTTTTTGCGCATTGTGTTTATTTTACTACCTACATAACATACTTTGTATTCAGCACATTCCTGCTCATTAAACATTATTTGCTCTAACTCGTGTATGAGTATTTACAATACAAACTCCTGCTTGGTTATAGTGAATTTCATTAGACTTTTGGTTCTGTATAAATCACTATATGAAAATGAAGTACATATAATTAATTAATATATATTTATAATTAATATTAAAATATTTACATTTGAATATAATCAAACCCCTTGGGAACGGGATTCATTTTCACACTTCTTTCGAGTAATCCAAAGTATATTAGGTTGCTCATAATACTTTTCAATTTGTAGAAGAGATATCCCTTTCGTCTCCGGCATTACCAGGAACAGCATGATCGTAGCCACTGCGGCGGCGATACCGAAGAGCCCAAACACACCCGTTATGCCTATGTTCCTACTCATAATAGGGTAAAGCTTTGTGAAGCCGAAGAGAAGCGCGTTAAAGAGGCCGAATATATAGCCTCCGCAAAGACCGCGAACTTTTGTCGGCAGAAGTTCGCCAACCATAAGTCCGGGTAAGAGGAAGAATCCGAGGGTGTTGAAACCGACGTAGCCCATAATGAGGATGGGTACTGCGATGCCGGCGTTGGCTCCTTGCGAGAGCATGAAGGCGAGCGCGAGGGAACACACGGCGGAGCCCGCACCCGACACCAGCGCCACCGAGCGCCGCGTGGCCTTCAGCGACACCACGCATACTATCGCCGTCACCACGAGCCGCGCTACGGCCGTACCGTTTGCTGCCATCTGGAACAAATTAAACATATTGCGTATATTATTTTCCAACACAAGTGTTAGACTGACCGAACTTTCGGTTTCGGCCAAATTCGGCTATAAAACCTGGTTTTGGTTTCGGTCAAAATTGGCCTAAGATACATTTATGAAAAAATGCTGATAGCTCGTTCAAATAACCAACTCGTAAATATTTAAAATATTAAATTGAATTCCGATTTCGGCTGAAACTGAAACAAAGGCCGAAAATTCGGTCTCGGCTGATAAACCTGTATTTATCGGACACAAATAATTTGTATTTTTGAGTTTAAAGATGGTGGATTCTTAGAAATAAAGAGTGCGAAGACGGGCATAAGAATAGGAAAGTGATAAGTATGTTGCAATGGACAGGTTCCTAAATATCCATACCAAGCCCCAGTAAAGTTTAAAAGAAAGACACAGGACGAAGACAAAACAAATTTGAATACTAATGACAAGGCCAACGTTTTTTCAGGACCAAAGTTTTTTCGCTGTACAAGGTTAGGGCGAAGACAATAAAAATAATGGTGAAACGCTACGTATTTGAAGCGGTACTTCTAATGAGAGGCAGTGTATTGCACAGAAGGTGGTCTCTTCACAAGGCGGCGGATTTCCACCTCGCTGCTGCACTTGATTAGTACTAGATTCTCGTCGAATGATTTATTCTGGTATAGTTTATTACCTACCTAAGTAGTTCATCACAATTTTTATTGTTACCAATAACCCTAATAATTATCTCTAATATTCAATCAAACTGATAATCATCATCATTCAAGCGTTATTCTCCGATGCATTCGAAGTGCGAGTTCATCATTCACGCTGCATCTTTCCATTATATCGGTCTCCAGCACCCCCATAATGAAACCATTGGCAAGAACATCATCACCTATAAAAGTTATACCATGGTAACCATAGAAATCGTAAAAACAGTATAAATGGCATTCGGGAACATTCATGTTTCGCCGCGACAAGCTCATCCATCATGTCCGCATCAAGTAAGTATTAAAACCTTCACTAACCCTGGAATTGCGTGCCACAGATATTATACATGGCGAGCGAAGGTTTTTTACATGAAAACGCTGTATTTTAGCAAACTTCGCAGTGGCAATCTAAAGATCAAAGAACACTATGTCAGACTTTCCGTTTGCGAATAATCTTGACCACTATGAGCATGTCGCGGCCACATGAATGTTTCTGCATGTCTTCTGTTATTACTATTCTATGATGATAACTTATTAATATTATTGATATATCTATAATACTTACAGTAGGTTCCATAGCTCCACCAGCGTCTCTTATAATATCGACAGCATAGAAGATAACTACATAGGTGCCGGACAATATCTGCAGTATGTTGAAAGCGTTGATCAGCAACAGTGGCTTCAGTACCGGAGCTCGAACCACCGTCGCGAGGAAATTCACCTTTTCTTCACCACGAGCCTTTTCCTTCTCCCGAGCGTTTATTAGTTCGTGGAGCTCTCGTTGCGCCTTGAAATCAAAGATAGCAGATTTTTGAACTAGCTTTCGATACTAATTCAGAGGTTTAGGATACAGAGTAACACGATGCTAGTTTTAATGTTAGCAATTCTTTTGAAATTGACTCTAAAATACCGATAAATTCTTAAAATAGATGGTATTGTTTCCATTTCAGTCTAATGATAAGTAGGTACTTCTCAACACAACGCCAGTTTTTTAAAAATGTAATTACAAACTAGATTTAAATCAACATATCGCTCTGATTCAACTTTCAGATAAAGGATTGGAGTAACGTAGTTCCTTGTTAATATATTTTTTATCTTAACCTTGTTTAATCAGCTGGATATTTAATGTGTAAGTACCTACGTATGAATTAGGTAAGTAATACCTATTTGTAAGTAAGTGTAAGTACCTATGTGGAAATACCTATGTGTAAGTACTTAGGTATGCATAATATGTATTTCTCTTCAACTTCATAAGCTGACCGGTTACTATTATATTATTCCCCTTCGGGGAAAGTGGCGTGTCACGCCGATACTACATATTATAAAACAAAGACAGACACCATATGTATGCTTAGATCTTTAAAACTAAGCATTAGATTTTGATGCGGTTTTTATGTATAATTTGTTAAGTTTTTGTATACATTAACTAAATTATATATATATATTACATTAACGATTTTTGTTGTGGTGTCGGAAAAAATAAGCTGTCTGGGAGCTTTCAACGAAAACGTTGCCGTGAAATTATTAAACGACGGGATTAAATGGGTGCTACGGGGTTCGAAGTATGTCACGGGTGAAGCCGGGCGGCTCAGCTGGTAAGTAATAAATGTAAACTCAAACCCGTTTAAAGGCACAATAAACTCAAACTCTACAATTACTTAGATATTCCGTATCTTTGGTGCGTATACGTCTTCCTACGTAAACCGCTAAAACAGAGACTAATGAAATATTAGAATTAGAAGGCCTTTGAATGAATATTTATCATCAGTTTACTAATGACAAAAATATCCATAGAAAATTTACAAAGTTATTTGTTATTCAAGTTAGTTTGTTTGCTTAGTGCTTATCAAACGGTTACCACAACAGCTCGGTTACCAACATTTTCTATAGGTATTATATTATTTACCTACGCGAACTTGAAATTTATTAATTCTTATTTCGGTAACTTTTTTATATGCCCAAGAAAGGGTTTTTAAATAACCCTTATCTGGCCTAAGCCTTTACGCTGCATGAAGATACAAACTCGGTTGAAACAAATAAGTTTACGTTAGTAGGTATTCTGTGCTATAGTTAAAACTAGTTAAAACTCATCGCCCAGTTTTGGCAAAAATAAAACTTAAAGAAGTAGGAACTCTACGAGTACCTATGTTAACCCAAGCGTGCCAAGAGAATAATTTAGTACTTAGTAGAATCTACAAACATACCTAAAAATTATATCAAGGTATAAAATGTACTTACAGAATCGCGATCACCGCGCAGTCGAATCATTGCTGCCATGGCATCATGGAAGCGACCCCGACGGGCCAGCCAGGTGGGGCTCTCCGGAGACAAGCATAACGCGATGAACGCCAGCACTGGGACCAGTATCGAGAGGTAGGCCACAGTCCGCCAGGGCAGCGATCCTCCTAACGCGTACACGTATAAGACGCCGAGGGCATACGCCACGAAAGGAGTTCCAATCAGCAATCCTCTTAATTTTGGCTCCGAGATTTCTCCTAAATATACCTGGAAAAATTAGAATCGTATCATATCGTATCGCCTATGAATTGACTGCCTCGGCAGTGATAGTGTATGCGACTGCCGCAATTGAGGTCCAGGGCTCGAAATGTTTGTTTCGAAATTTGGGTGTTTCCTATGTATAAAATGTTTGTATTTAGAAAGATATAAATATGTTTATCAGTCGCCTAGATCACATAACACAGCTTATTATTAGCTTTTTTTTTGCTAGACAACGATGTGTAAAAAACAAATATAATCACAAAGATCAATATACAAAAGGATAAGAAACATCTACATATTAAAAGATTTGAAGTATTTTTGACACAAAACTGAGTTAGGTTTATGATGTTTACCAGAAATCAAATTCAATGTCGTAACTTAATAATTTTGCAAGAAATACCTGTGAAGGCGCAGTCATAATGCCGACAGCGAAACCACACACCACTCTGCCAAGTATCAGTAAGGCATATTGCGTGGAGGTGCCGATGATGATCCAGCCAAGTATGAGGGGCAGAACGGTCATCTGCAACGTTCGTCTCCGGCCTAGCCTCTCCATGGACGGTCCCGATAACAGCGAGCCGAAAGGTGTTGCCGCGGAGTGTATACTTGCTGTGAAACAGAAAATCTAACGTTACTAATTATTTTAGTCTGTGTAACTATATGTATAGACAATAGACAGACATATTGTGACGACAATATGTCTGACTATGTATGTATGACGACTTTATCCCCCAAGGGGTAGGCAGAGGCATACTATACGCCCACATTTTGCCGTATGCACTTGTTGAGCCCATTGCCGTGTTGAAGCGGACAGGCGCAGGTTGTGGCGAACTGCTGTTAAATTTTTTTAAGCTGCCCATAAGGCCTTCAACTGGGCTTAACGAATGCCATGTTACTGGCAACCGGGCTATATAGACTTTGAAAAATCTATGTAAGTACATAAACTTATACCTACTGCTATGCTAGAGCGTTACGTATGTGTAAAATTATCAGCTTTTGCGGGGTAGGCTCTGCAGTTCTGCACTCATAACCTTGACATACCAAATTTGATAACTCATATAACTGTTAAGTTCTTAAACGATGTCAATCACAATGATGGTCTCGTTTTACCTCAGGGACTTGGCAGGTGCATCGTTTATCAACACAACGCCAAGGCGTTTGTTTGCCTTCATTGTAGCGAAACAATTGTAAATGAATCAAGTAGGTAGTTAACATTTCCCCTATGTCCAATATTTAAGTATTCAGTCCAGAAAAAAGATGGCTTGACACAGCACGACATATCCCTTTTCAGAAGCCGTTAAGTTTTGAAACCTAATCAATGATTTAGTAGATAGGTACCTACCTACCTAACACAGGAAATAGAGCAAGCAAAGTCAATCCCAATCGAGCACGAGCGACTTTGATTCCTTGGTATGTCTGTGTTACATAAGCATTAAATCGAATTACGACCCATGCATGGGCGACCCGACAAAGTACGTATTCTAATCTATAGGGCGATGACTATTGTTCTTAAAGATTTCTCGGTGACTTCATGTTATGGTACGTTATACAACAACATCATAACTGTGTGCATACATATATCATTAACCACAGCATTATGTATATAACTAGTCACACTCGTGGCTCAGAATAACTAATTAGTAGGTACATAAGGTTACTATGGTACATATCCAATACAAGTATTAAATGCGGACGCCCGGCGTAATTAATAATAATTAAACCTGCTCATTACCTTTTTGTGGTTTTGAAAAGAGTTGTGGTCAACATAAATATACAAATTTATGCTGAATCATAAACCATAACGTTCTATTAGTTATTTAAATATTAGGATTGCTCAGAAATAGATGCTTGATTCTACCTATTTCGAGAAATAATTATGTGACCATCTTAAAATTGTTATTTTAAAATAATGTTGAAGCATCTTCGACCGGTAATCCACATATCAACGGTTGGAGATGCTCTTCCAACACAAAGGGAGGATCTTCAGACCAGGTAAGGTGTTCGCGCCTGGGGGGTGCGGCCTCAACATTTAAGATAGGTAAGTAACTTTAGATATGTATGGTATACCTACTCGTAGGTATAGCTACATCATGGATACATGCCCCATTTGGAATAGAATACAAATTAATCCAGTGCGGGTGTCGTTAAAGGCGAAATATTTGTGTCATCCGCAAATGTTTGTTTCGGAGTTTTTGTTTCCTATGTGTGTATAGGTATTTAGAAATATAATATACCTAAGTATGTTTATCAGTTGTCTATCTAGACAACTTAAAAACATACTTAGATATATTATATTTGCATGTTTGTATATCATTTATATTTGTATGAGCAAGTGGTATGGGATCTCCCATACCACAAGCTTATACTAGCTTACTAAGGGCTTGACAGCGACAGCGATGTGTAAAAAAATGTCCCACAATATTTAATATTATTTATTTATTCTAACAAAAGGACTTACCTATCCACGAACCCATGTCGTCGTCTATTCTCATGGTGCTGTTCTCGACCCTCAGTTGTGGCAGCGCTACTGCGGAGAATCCGATTGGATGACCAGCTCCCGCCGCCAGAAGCAATATCGCGCACGTGATGAGGCACTGAAACGTGTACATTTTATTATAATACTCGTATTATATACATGTTCAAATATTTAAGATGAAGCGCTCGTGACCCCGCGGACTCGGTGTTCTGTAAACGATCACTGCGTTTAGCAACTTTCGCTATGGCTGGTCACGGATAGGTGACCACTTTGTGGTATTTATATTTGCGAGCGTTTCCGTGCTTCGGAAGGCACGTTAAGCCGTTGGTCCCGGTGGCAGTCGTTAAGTCAAGTTGAAGGCCTTATGGGCGGCTTGGAAAGTTTCGACAGCAGGTAACCACAACCTACGTCTGTCTATTTCA
Source organism: Thumatha senex (assembly GCA_948477245.1). NCBI lineage: Eukaryota > Metazoa > Arthropoda > Insecta > Lepidoptera > Erebidae > Thumatha > Thumatha senex. The sequence goes on from OX419735.1 coordinate 17,272,110, forward strand.
ACACGGCAATGGGCTCACCACCTATTACGTGGGACAGGAATACACATGGTGAAAAGTGGGCATATAATAAGTAAGTCTCTGCCACCCCTTCGAGGATAAGGCGTGATAGATAAATAAATATAATATTTACACAAATGTGTAATAAAAAAATGATTATTACAAAACTGACAATTATTACAAAAGTTCGTATGTATGTTTGATCTGAGCCAATAGAAAGATTTTTAGATGTTTAAAAACAATTCCTACTTTTACCTTTTTGTAATTATTAATACTCGTATTACTTATATCTATACTAATATTATAAAGCTAAGGTTTGTTTGTTTGATTGAAAACCCTAATCTAGTTCGAATCTAAATACTCTTTTTGTTTTGGAGAGCCCATTTATTCAGGATATGTATTATCACGCTACTCTCCAGGAGAGCGGAGCTGTAACTATAAATAAAAACTAATTTTCATTATTATACGTTGTATATATGTTTATTAGTAAACGACGGGGATTAAATGGGTGCCATGCCATCGGGTGTTCAATCAAAGTAGGCTTATATAGTTCACTCTCTCTTAAGTCAGACGGCTGTCTAGACTAAGTGCCTTAATATGGCTTTGGTAGTTTATATATAAACAATTAAGTTTTGACATAAGCCGATTGAATCAGGTCAGACGATCGGCAAAAAGGAAGACTATCCGATTTTGAAATACAATACCTCTTATTATCTTTCTTCATTTATTTTCTTATTATTATCTTCTTACATTTATTTATTATTGTTCGTTACTATATATTTTGATGACATATTTTTTCCTCAGTATTTTAAAATCATAATAAATGGATATATAAATTGCTCTAAAAATTCTAAGAAAACGCAAGGATTTAAATAAATATCATCTTATAAACTGTATAATATGTTATAGGAACTATAAAAGGCTTGATTTCACAATTTCTTTTTACTTAAGTTTATTTTGTTCAGAAATCACTTAAACCAGATTAACGCGTTGACCGATAAAGACATGACGAAGGTGACGATTAATGAATTTGCAGGAAGCGAAAGAAGTATGCAAAGATCGCGAAACCTGGCGAGTGTTGAAACAGGTTCAACCCTCTCTGACTACCACCTCAGTGGTATAAAAAAAGGGATAAAACGCGAAGATTTTGACAAACGGAAAGAATTTAACAAGACTATTTTGTAATCAGTTCCATCCAGTGTGCCTACGCACTTTTAATTATAGTAATAGTCCCACCATAATAATACATTTAGGAACGTAACATACCTACTTATTATGTAACATGGCGACAATCGACATGGGCAGTGATAATAATCACTGATAAAACCTTCACAAATCGCTGTGTGTCTATAAATTGCCTCCATGTTATAAAAATATCTCTTTAGTAGTAGTAATTGTGGAGTTATCATATCTCAATATTGATAAAACGTTTACTCAATCGGACTGCCATGTAAGAGATTTTTTTTGAAGAAATACTCTACCTCTGTATTTCCTCACGCTTGACTCAACTATTTCACAAACAGTTCATCGGCAAACAATAAAATGTAAAACCGTCTGGGCACGAAGAAATTTTTCAGTAAGCTGTTACGGACAAGGGTAATTCGGCTTTCGATTCTATACTGCTAAATTAGACGGCTCATTAGTTATTCCACCTCGGGAAGGGTAACTTTTTATTATTATTTGTTGTTAACTAGGTACCTATCTAGAATTATCAATCAAGAATTTGAGTTAGTAATATCTGTCTATGCACTAGTAGGGGTTTAGGTGGCTTCATATCTGTGCAATATTATGAATTAAAAAAAAAAAAAACTTAACTATCTTCACGCTGTATCCCTGACGGGGTAGTCAGAGAGGACAGATCGCCAGGCTTCGCGATCCATGCATACTTCTTTCGCTTCTTCGAGATTCATCAATCGCTTCATACACGCACGTCTGGGTATCCGAGTACTTTTCACCTTTCCGTTTTTGAGCAATTATGAATTTAAGTTGTTTTTAAATAAATTAAAAATGAAACAGTGTGAGTCGTGTGGAAAACAAGACTCAATAACAAGTTTTTATCATAATTCATTTCAAAATAAATCTGCAACAGAGTGTGTTCCAGTTCTTGGCCTTAGGGACCGTCTTCACAAGAAACGCGGCGAAATTATCGTCCTGCCTCGTATTTCTATACACTCTCTGAACGTCTGCACACTGCGATGCGACTATGAGAACTATAAGGTATAAAGGAGTCGCTAGATATCTTGTTAACTATATGAATGATGTTACTGCTGTATTACTTCTTAATTTTACAAAGAGTAATTCGCCCAATAGGACCTTTGCTTGGTGTCCTATCCAGACATCACATGTTTGTCAATTGCGATAGGTTTGTCATTTGCAATAGGCGAAGAACTTACGATTCTACAGATACTATTACTGGAATATTGAAGCTTTTAAAAACAAAACCTAACATTCTTCATGTGTTTAATTAAAACTTATTGCTGGATATTTCATAAGTTAGGAGCAGTAAACTAAACCCCGCGAAATTCACTCTTCTAAATATTTTTTCCGTTAACTGAGTATGGAGATGCGAATAATATATGCAAATCGAATAATGCGAATAATACGGCAATTCAACTTTTATTAAAACGTTCAGTCTCTTTCAGTCCTACTTTGAAGCCTGGGTCCGTTTTGATTACATTTTTGCAAAGGTAAGTTTTAGCAACGTAGGAAGCGACAGTCTGCCAATTTACCAATTATAAGAATGCCCACACCATAGACGTTTGAAGTACACTACTATCAGTAAATAAAGTTGGTAGTCTGTTTAAACCTAGGTAGGTATATCGTTGATTTCTTATCGCACCTAAGTAGTTCACTGCACTGTGTTACTGCAAATATTGGTGCTATTAGACAATAAATATTTTTTAATTGGTATATATATGTTCCGCAGATGAGCACATTAATCGCAATATCGACTATATAAAGTACCTAGAGGCAACAAGAAAAGAATACGTGTAGTATTTATTCTTTGTGTCTTGTGTAGAGTAATTACGGGTCAATGTTCACTACACCCGATATACTTACGAGGGGCGGCTGACAAGGTAATAAAAATGCTGATAGAAATGTATTAAAAATATTTTTCAATATAATCTCCCTCTTAATTCAATGCACTTCTTGCATTTATTATAAAGACTTTTAACTATACTTCGTGACGCGTTCACGCAGTATAGTATACGCACCCTTAATTTCGAATAGATGGACGGACAGTGTTTCGTACAAATGTGAAGTACATCGCGGTTTGACCCTACATGATGTTTATGAATGTCACAAAAACATGCATGTATTTTATCCATTAGCTTTTTGTTTACCGATACCGCTACGTGGTGGCGGACTGCTGTCTTCCGTAGGAAAATGAGAAATGTTTAGGCTTTGGTTGTTGCTTTTGATTTGAATCAATAATAAAACCAAGTTTCTTGTTACATCAATGACTAATATGGTAAATGAATTATCTATAGATACTTTTGTCTCCAATTTTAAATAAAAAATATGTTCAACCCACAGACATAAAAGACAGTAAGTTATGTCATGTCTTATATGTCTTGTTCAACCAATGATGTAGCAGACAGTCAAAATATGAAAGGCCGATTTTGCTGATTTTATCAATATTGTCGATTGTTTTGAACTCGCGCGTGGTGTAGTTACAGATTCATTCCTTGAGAAGTCGAGAATTATAAATTTTGACAATTCAATGACAGTTCCTCAGCTTTTTTCAATCGCCAAGTAGTGTTTTGTGCGTTTTTAACTTTAGCTTTTGTTTTTTTCTAATGACTTCAATAAAATACAAAGGTTCCTTTTATCAAAGAATTTACAATTATAAATAGACTGATTACCAAAAAATTTCGTTGAGCTAAAATGACATTTCTTTTTTCTTACCTGTAGGGTAGCTATTTCCTTATAAGCGGTAGCTAGCTAAAAACGGTCCTGGCGAGAGAGCTACGAAAGGTGCTGTGTCCTTGTCTAACGCGCTGCCAGCTCAAATAACCATTGGATTTGGTAGAAATGGTACAATTTTTTATATATTTTTATTTTTTTATGATTTAGTAAAATTAATTATTCATAAACTTTGGAACTTATCTAAATATTACTACAGGTCCTATAATTATTAATAAGAACTTCATAGTATTAAAAAAAATACGCATTAATACTTAGTAAGAGTAGTACTTAAATGTTTGAGTTTGGTAGTACTAAAAGCAAGATCTGCCTGGACCCGCCATCTTGCTTAAAGTGTAGGGTCACCATAAATTTTATTAATCAAATATTTTTACAATCTCATAATAGTAGGTAGGTAGATACTTACGTATCGATTGTTTTAAATTGAAGATGTACCGTTATAAGGTCATTGTATGCTCGTGCTTCGATTTGCGATTGTGTAAATTTTCATATTAAACCTCTCAGATTTTCATGAAATATGGTTAATTCATGTTGTGATATGACATGTTGACAAGGTGCAAAAATGACTCTTTTAACGGTAGCAGCTTCTCTTTCCACGGGTAAATAACAGCACCAACCATATTTTTTAAGTAACATAGTACTTTGTTGATTATAGATTTTTTCAATCTCATAGGAGATATATTAGATAACGTTTCTCAATACTCAAGAAACGATTAAGGCTAGTTTTCGCCTTAAAATACTACTCTCAAGTGTTTCTTGAGTATTGAGGAACGTTCTAAAATACGGCCCTTAGTATTAGGTAGGTAGATACGCAGCATCTGTTTAAATTGGAGATGTGTGAAAAGGGGCAATACCTAACATTTAGATTTTTGGAACGAACTTGAAAGCGGTTCACGGATGGTACCATTTAGCAGAAATCGTCGTATTAATGAAATGACATAAGCCATGTGTGTACTTATGCGTGTGTGTATCGAACCTACAAATGAGCACATGAGCAAGTGAGTGCGCAACCGGGTGCACAACTCTCTCTCTTTGTCTCAATACACGTATTTTTTTGCAATTAATATTTTTTGTAACGTATATACCTCGTTTCTGACGGGGGTCCCCGACTGTATATTATATATGTATTCTTTTAATATTTTTTACTTACAATAAATTCAGTAGGTTCGAACAATCGTTCAAGGAATTTGTCCTGTGTTCTAATTGGTCATGGTCACTTATTTAGAAAGAGACACCGCCACTGCCGAGAGCCGTCTCACGCGGATCGATTATTTCGCAGTAATGCACAGTCTAGTTATAGGTATAAGGTCTTTGCCTTTTATAAACTCGGTCGGTCACAGATTAGATAATAGTTTTTTACTTTTGTTCAGATTTATGTTGAATACTACCAATTTTTGTTACGATGCGGTGGAAAGCATTTGGGCACGTCATCGTCATAGCCACGACTTAGTGTGAGGCAGGCTGAATTACCAACTAAACCACAGAGGCTTTTCACCCAGCTGTAGGATAGGCTATAGGTTAAGTCACTGGGACTTAACCGGACGTGACATCGGGCATGCGAAATGGGGCACTTCTCGGGGAAAATTTACGCAAAGATGGGCGAGATAAGAAATTTTAAAAAAGAGCTTACTTGATTAAGCACGCCTTTAAACGAAGAGTAGGATTCGCCTTTCACATATGGCGGTAATGTGGCTGTGGAACTGATACTTTTAAGAAAGCTTTGTAGCGCCTCGTATTCCTCATCTTTCTTCGCCTGTTTTGTGTTTTCCTTCACGATTTGAGGAACCGGTTCATCACCCAGCATAGCCTCGTGAGCTCCATCGCTGTGAAAGAAGTAAGCGTTGAGTTAATCGTTGCTACACATATAATAAGGGAGATGGGACAAATGCTCATGGAGACGACTGGTGACTTCCGATCATTAGTGGTACAGGGGTTGGCCATCACATCTACTCCAGTGTGGAAAGTGATAATACGACTAGTGTTTTGGTTAGTATAATAAGTTATCGTTATTATTATGGATAAACCTATTTTCGAAATATTGATATTTTTAAAAATAAAAACATTATGTTTAATAAATATTCTGTATCTTACAAAAACAAAAATCAATGTTAATATTATAATCGACATTAGATAAAGGTATGTACATTTTAAATTTGACCAAACACTGTCAGATGTAATGCTATTAAAACAATTCAAATTTAGAGTTTAAGTTATGGAACCGGGTTTGTCTGTCCTGGATGTTCTTTATCGCCTCGTTCACGTGGGCTCAAATACTAGCCATGAATAGATGGGGGCCGAGTCAATTTTTGACAAGCCGTAGAATAGAAACAGAATCGCTGTTTTTAGCCTTTAAAATGTTAGTAGACTATCACTGACTAGCGGCCACTGGTGCGGTACACTATCGGCCGACCGATAGAAGTCTATTAGAGTACGATTGTACTAGTAGACTACGAAAAGCTGTCAAAATTGTACCGATGGCTTTCTATTGAGCGACAATTTCGATACGATTGAAATAGCAGACTCGAAGAATATAATATGCGTAAGTAGTACAAGCCACGAGGCAGGGGCGTTGTTTTATCACCACACCGGCGCCGCGAGTCTGTTGAAAAGCAGTCATAGATTTGTAATCAATGATTTGTGTATAGAATATTAAAGCTCCGTTACCCGAGAGCTCTATAAGTGGCGTAGGTATTCTTAAGATCTGTCTTGAGATAGGTGACTTTTTCATATTATATGTTTATGCTTTTGAAGTTACGTAGGTTGCCAATAGAATGGTACCTATTTTAAGGCAGTTGTGTGCTTTGGAAATTTCAACAGAAGTTAGCCGCTGTCGGTGTCCGATAATCTGGTAATAGGCTCGCTACAAACAACTGGTTGAGTGTGAATTTATAGTATGCCTCTGTCTGCCTCTTCGGGGAATATGATGTGAGTATTTTATGTGAGTTACAAACAATGCAATAGTGCAAACTTAAGATCAACGCCCAACCTAGCACAGATAATGATGCGGTGGTCACTTAGGCGGTGTATGCTCATGTTTTATATACTACTCTTAACTTTTACTTCACGCGAAACAAAACAGCCACGACTACGGACGCTGCAACGCGTTCGAATCGTCGGTGAATGTAAGTAGAATTTTGTTTCGCGTAAAGTCCCGAGTAGTATTTAAAAGAACTCAATAAACTCACCGCTGAATTCTTCTCATTCTGATTCTATCATTAAAATAACAAACAAAGCAACACAAAGTCACAACCATGATGACATATAACTAAACCTGTGTTTTGCCCACGTCCTGTTTTTTTAAGGATTGTGATCGATGCAACTAATTTATCAAACTAGATATTATTAGGGTAAACTTTAACCTAGTGAATTTTAATAATATACATTTAATTATTAAATGTACATTTTTATCCACCACACTACACACTGCTATTTGTGACAAACTGAAAATACGGATGAATATTATTGCACAAATGTCGGTAGATCACCGAAAATATATTATTTCCTGATTTAGCTCAATAGATGGCATTACTTACCACCTACTTAATTCATCATTTTTTTTCGTAGGATGTAGCCTATTAACAGAATACATAAAAATACACGATAGAAGAAAATAATCATAATTATTCCACCTCAAAATTTAGAATATAGGTATAATAAGCCTATGCCTTCGGGGATAAAGGCGTGATTGATAAACAGCATACCTCGATATACCTAACACGTATAATAAGACTTGCTAATTGTCACTTGTCATCTAGTCCGACGCGCTCGTGGCCCCACGGACAATATGTATGCCTCTGCCACCCCTTCGGGGATAAGGCGTGATAGATAAATAAATAAATAAACTCTTCAGCTTTATATATTAAGTAAAGATAAGTAAATATAAAACAATGAAGTGTTAAATTTAAAATAATAGCTTTGTAGTTATACAAAATTGTTTCACTAAACAATGGACAATGGACTATCTTATTATTATTATTATGTTGGTTTGTTGTCTCACGTAAGTTTATCTAAAAATAGGTATACCTACATACCTAACTTTGTGTTGCCAGTTGGTATTTTAATGGGTAGGTATTATCACAGATAATATAATAAAATTCTTATAGTATTATGTACATACAAAACGTGACAGTTTATAGAATTGCAACTGTATCAACTGAGCAGTTTCAACTTAAATGGGACATGAAACCAATTAACTGTTATCACCACTAATAGCAAGTTTAAATTGCTCTTTTTTCCTAATAATCACGAATTGTACATTTTGGTCAGGAAAATACGACAGGTTTTGTAATTTATAATATTTATTACTAGCTGACCCATCCGGCTTCGCCCGTCACATACTTCGAACCCCGTGGCACTCAGTTAAATTTTTAACCCGTCCTTTATTATTTTCACAAAATGTAAGAACATTTTCCAAATTAGTTGATTACTTCTCCGCTTTCCAGTACGCCCGCACTGCCCGGTCGAATTATGGTAACACGAAATTAATTTCTTTGCGCATTATTTTGATTTCGTTATATCTCCTAATATTTATTCAATTTGCAAGTTGTAAAAGGACAAAATAATCTTCATGAAATGCTGAAGCCAACTAACGTATTAAAATGATAATAAATAAATAATATATAAAAATGTCTTTATTTTGCATAGACCATTTCAACGGCGCTTACAAAATGTCATACACTAAAACTAAAGAAAAAAATTGTATATTTAAAGTGACCACCGGTTCAGAACGCGAAGAGAAGAAAAGGATATAAGGAGAAGATAAGGTTAAATTACGTATTTTTGTAATAGCCTTCAAATTACCGCTTTTTAAAGTATTAAAATGAATATAGTATATAATTAAGAGATAGACTTATACAGTCGCGGACCTTTTTTAAACCTATATTAGAAACACAATCCCACGATACATTATTTTGTTATATCTCAAAGGGTTTAGGTTTAGGCAGCGTTTTCGTTGAAATTCCCAGACGGTATTATTTTTCGACACACCCAACAAACATCGTTATAATTTAGTTAATGTATGCAAAACCTTGACAAATTCCTTATGAATCACTCTATCTATTAAAAAACAGCATTGAAATTCGTTGCGTAATTTTAAAGATCTAAGCATACATAGGGCGAGACAACGGAAAGCGACTTTGTTTTATAAAATGTAGTGATGATAAACTAGCGAATGTATACGGGGATAAAATGTAGCCTAAGTTACTCACATCAGTTATCAGTCAGTGAAAATAGCCGTTTCAGAGATTAACCAGAACAAACAGACATAAACGGAATAACAGGCAGATAAAATTTTGAAAACTTGATTAATTTATGTGAATATATATTCGTACTTCATGAATTTAGTGAAAAGCACAGATACAAAAAATATATTTATACGAGTATAGGGTCGGGTACGAACCGGAGTAGGTTATTTTATGTATATATCTAGTGAAGTATAATTTGATAGTGTATTAAAATTTTAATCTGTGTTTATTTAGATAGGATTTAAATAATTTTTATTACATATTTAGATAGGGCTATACGCCTCTCCTAGAATCAAGGAAAAATTGGTTAATGCCTCGGCAATGTTAGCAACAATGGCCCTATAATATATTATAATATATTCAGACCGATATTAACTACAATTATGAATATCTTTAACGTGAAAGTTGAGTATACATATAAATAAATATGAAAACTTACATTTTAATCTGACGATATGAAATGTACGTAAATAACATTTTGTCAGATTAAAATGTCGCTTATATTATGTGTGATATATTTACACACAAATCAGAGTTTTAATCAGACAAAATAATGTAGTTTTGATATTATAGTTTGACAACGACCGCTATACCGCTCACTGCGTACAATTTTGTACGCAGTGAGCAGTGCAGCGGTCGTGGTCAAACTATAGTACGTTGTTCAGGGTACATGTATAAACTAATGGCATATAGACGAACAAAACAGACTTCAGTATCACCACACATAATATAATTCTTATATCACTATCTAATATGTTTAAATGTAAATCTTATGTGATTTTCAAGTTCAATCAATAGAATTACGAAACAATGAACATAGATATACCTATGTTGTAATAACATAGAATTATTGTGTCACACTTTCGCATGGAAGAATTATAATTACGTGACGGGCAAGTTCGCGTTGACCTCGAGGTGCATATCAAAAACTAATTGTATCGTCGCTTCATGAGTGAGTAGGTTATATCAGACTATACGACCCACTGAACAGTCCAGACCAATCAGAAACCCGCATAAGCAGCCTCCATGGTTGCTCATGTATGCTGACGATATTGCGCTGGCAGACGCGGGCAGGGGCAGATTGGTGCGACGTGTAAAGGCGTGGAGGGAGAAGCTTGAGAACGGCGGTCTGAAACTAAATGTGGCGAAGACCGAGTACTTGGCCCTAAACTCGACAGATCCCACATCCGTCCGCATAGGCGGTGATTTGGTCGAGCGCACGGACCAGGTTAAATACCTGGGATCTGTTTTTCACACGTCCAGTGACATCGATTGCGATGTCAAGTCACGCATTGCTGCCGCGTGGGCCAAATGGCGGGAGATGACCGGTGTCATTTGTGACCCTAAAATGCCGATCCGGTTGAAGGGACAGGTCTACAAAACCATTATTAGACCTGTCCTTTTACATGGCAGTGAGACGTGGCCGATATTGGAGCGACACAAGCTGGAGCTGCGTGTCACGGAAATGAAGATGCTGCGGTGGATGTGTGGAGTCACGCGGATGAACCGCGTGAGGAACTCTCGCATCCGCGGCAGCCTTCACGTCCGTGACATTGCAGACAAGTTGCAAGAGTGTCGCCTTCGCTGGTATGGTCACGTCTTGCGGCAACCGCCGGGCTACGTAGGTAACAAATGTCTGGCCATGTCAGCCCCGCCGGGTCCCGGTAAGAGGGGAAGACCCAAGAAGTGCTGGCTTGACGTCGTAAGGGATGACATGCGTGCCTATGGTCTCACTACAGGGGATGCCGATGACCGTGCGAAGTGGAGGAGAAAATGTAGGAAAGCGGACCCCGGGCGTCGCGAGACGCAACTGGGACAGACGCTCGGATGATGATGAACAGTCCAGACCAAGAGATTTACGTGTATGCTGACGGCAGTGCTGAGATTTTTTTGCACAATATTATTTAAGTTCTATAGTAAGAAGGTTAGTAGTACGTTCTAAAAGACTTTAGAGGATGGTTAGGGATACCGAAAACCGTGCGAAGTGGATATCTCGGAAGCGAGAGAAAGCTGGGATGATAATGAGTAATGATGACGATAAAGAAGGAGTTCGTGAAGCGCTCATGGCCCCGCGGACTCAGCGTTCTGTAAACGATCACTGCGTTAAGCAACTTTCACTATAGCTGGTCCTCGGATGGGTGACCACTTTGTGGCATTTACATTAGAGAGCGTTTCCGTGCTTAGGAAGTCACGTTAAACCATTGGTCCCGGTTGCCAGTAACATGACAGTCGACAGGCTTGAAAAATTTCAACATCAGGTTGCCACAACCTGCGCCTGTCCATTTTCAACACGGCAATGGGCTCACCACCTGTTTCCTGGCACAAAGTGCATACGGTGAAATGTGGCCGTAAAGCATGCCTCTGCCTACCCCTTCGGGGATAAGGGCGTGAGACAGTATGTATGTATAAAGAACGAGTGCAGAAAATTGTTGAAATGTGAACATCATAAAGCAATGAATTTAAACTTGATAGAATTGCCATCGAATTGTGTGCGCTAAATGGCCCACTACGCGTTAGTTAGTACACAAGTGATCGTTGTGTTACAAAATATATGCTCTCAGTTTTAATAAGTACCTATTTCATTAATTGTAATGTTACCCAAGTCAATTGACACAAATTGTTACAACTACAGCAGGTCTGTCAAAACAGTTATCACACGCCGGTTTATCCTCAGCGTGAAACTCATCTAAATAACTTATAATTTAAACAGTTTGGTTCCTGACATAACTAAACGTTTGGTCTGTTTTAATTACTAGTTTATTAGTGTGAGTAAGATTTACTTTTTTTCACTATCCGATATCTATAAGGCCTTAATATGTATTATTACTACAAAATGTCAGATTCTATGATTCTAAATATGATTACTAAATATGTCACGAAATGCGCTAATATTCCTAATTAGTGCCACCATTCTTTCGACAGCCCTGACCTACAGGATGTTTCTTTATCTATCAGTTTCTGCCTGTTATTTTCCCTACATGTATGAACGTTATTTTGTAATTAAAAAGGACAAACAAATGTTTTGTGTTTCTGAATCCTAATTACATATCCACTTATCTATACATCTATACAGATACAAAAAAAATGTGTGTGTACCAGAGTACACAGGAAAGAAGTGAAACATCTTTACGAGTTTTTTTTCCCTGCTATAAAATGTATCTCATAAAGAAGTTTCAGTTATAAAAAAACGTGATGTTTTTTTATAGCTATAAAATATCTCTCAACGTCGATAAAAAGTTTCACTTCAATAAAATGGAAGTGTCGATTTGTAATTTTAAATTAACAGCTTTTTACTATACGCATTTGAAAGTATACTTACATAAATGTCTGTTACTTCCGGCTAATCTCTGAAACGGCTGGACTGATTTTAACGAGACTTTCAATGGCAGATAGCTGATGTTACAAGGAGTAACTTAGGCTTCATTTTATTCCCGTATTTCCAAGGCAAATACGCTAGTAGAACCACAGGGCGTTCGCTAGTGTTATTACTTATAAAGTGGCTCCTTCACTGAGATATAATTACTGTGTATTAAAAGAAATAAACGACAAAATTGGTAAATAAAATATGTAAATATAAAGATTCAACCTTTAGCCCTTCCTGAATAATATCAACAAGGTCTAACGTACACTTCCATCTGGTGGCTTTATAATACAAATGACTCGGTAAACTAAACGTAACCACATCTACAAAATCAAGGTTATAAAACGCGTTTTAACAAAGGCGTGTTACCATGATGACGTCATAAGGGTTTGTATATTAACACTTTATAACTATTATTTTATTTACTAAGATACCCTATGATAAGCGACCGTTCTTTGACTAGTAGCATTAATAATTTTTTTTACACTGTTTCCCTGATTGTGTAGTCAGTGAGGACAGATCTATCGCTAGATTCGCAGAGACCACCAGGTTTCGCGATCCATGCACTTCTGGGTATCCGAGTACCTGATTGTGGCCTTTCCGTTTTTGAGCAATCTGCATACCTGGTCCTCATACGTCTCGAACAAATGATTTACTATTAGGAATGCATCAGGAATCACACCATTCGCCATAGACAGGGTGTTCACCCTCACACTTTGCGTTCGGTGCGCCGACATATGGTTAGTTCCTATAGAGGCTTTATCCCGCGTACGCTTAGGTTGTGGAATGTACTCCCTGCCTGGGTATTCCCGAATGTCTACAGTATGGGGTTCTTCAAAAGGGGTCTTAGAAGGTTTGTAGGTAAAGGGTCGGCAGCGCGAGTGCTGCACCTCCGGTGTTGCAAACGACCATAGGTAAGATGACCAATTTCCATCAGGTGGGCCGTATGCTTGTCTGGTGTGGTATAAAACAAACGGAATAGAATTGAAAGAACTACCTACTGTTATTTAGTAAATTAGAAGACCACTCGATTATCTAAAATTTTTGGTTTAAGGGACAGCTAGTGGCAACTATGTTTTATATAGCACAAGCTGGTATTAGTTTAATTAATTTAATAGCTAGAGCATATTAAACTAATTTCGCAATATCGACCACCACAAATTGCCACGGCTGCTATAGTTACTTAGATTACCTTTGTTACTAACCTAACTACATATAAGTTTAAATTGTATCCAACGATGTATTATAAAATGGTGAGAAATATAAATTAACAGTTTTAAAAAGTTTTTTAACTTAAGCTAGATGGCGCAGTGTAGAATAGGTTATTAAATGTTTATAAAAGAAATCAGATCAATGATAAACCTCACATGATACAACTGTGAAGAATGAATTAGACAGAAGTTAGAATAGTAATTTAATAGGTACCTAGATTTTTGTATTGTCTACTTGTTTTATCTCAATGTCTATTTTGAGAGTAAAACCCTACTTTGAGAGTAATAAACTTCCCTTTGAATTCGTTAAAGAAATAATGCATTATTATTTATTGACCTACTTTATAGATAGACCTCAAAAAAGACCTTACATTAATTGTAAGTACATTGACTTTTTACAATAGAATCAAATTAGACAGAATTATATTATTGTTTCACTTCCCTTTATACGAGAGTATCTATCTAGTCTAAAGAAGGTCTATACGTATTACTTTTTTATTTAATTCTATCTTGGATAGAAAATATAAAATTTTATTTGCCAAGATCAAGACTATCTTAGCTTTTTGCGAAATTGTAAATTTACATACATAATGTATATGTAAATTAACATTTTCGTAATACGCAATACCTATTTTATAGATCTTATACCTACTAGCTAACCTTCACAAGTGTAACTCTAAAACACACTTCCTTCACATTATTTTCTTAGTGGATGTCTATGTCAAGTTCACGCTTTATCCCTGACGGGGTAGTCAGAGTGGACAGATTGCCAGGCTTTGTGATCCATGATTACTTCTTGCGCGTACTGCAGATTCAATAATCAATTCATACATATACGTCTAGGTATTAGGTAACCGAGTACTTTGGTCTGTCCGTTTCCTTACCCTTTATACCTACGTCATAATACATATTAACTTATAGTACCTAACGCCTTTTATTTTAAGGGTTAGGCAGATGCATACTATACAAATTTTGAAATTTGAATGCTAGGGTACTATTTTATTTTAATGTTTTTTTAGCCCTCGGTGACAAGGGCAGAACACTGGCGTAGATAATTATTTAGTAAATTTGAGTCAAAATCGTTCAGCGCGGTTTAAGCTGTGCTTCATGGATCTCTCAGTACGGTTCTTTTAAAAAAAATAGGTACCTACTTTCTACATACATATTGTTACGCTTTATCCCCGAAGACATCGGCAGAGGCATACTATACGCCTACATTTCACCGCATGCATTTTTATCCCACGTAACAGGTGGTGAGCCCATTGCTGAGAAAAATATTATAATCGGAGCTTTAGTCCCATTTGCGTCTGAATCTTGATCCAAATATTCAGTATTCTGGATCCGCTTACGTAATCGGAAATTTGGGACTAGGATGCGGGGGCCGACGGAAGTTGGTGCCATAAATACATGTTTTCATTGAGTGCAACCCAACCTTGAAATTAGTTGAAATATAATCCTAACACTAGCACTGTCTGCCCTTATTCGTCTCATTCGAGACTCGTTGGCCGTGGCCGTGGCCGTGGCCATGTGAGACTTGATTTTATTCTGATAAGGTGGCCAGACGATTGTACCGAACTAGTATAGCTATAAAATTTGTAACGACATAAACATGAGGTAGGTATTACGGAGTAAGCATCTACCAGCACACGGCAAAAAAAAATAACAAGTTTATATGACGCTGACACAGCCCCGTCATTTTCTACAACTCCATTTAGCATTTAGTACAATTAGTAAAGTGAAAAACTTACAAGAAATTCAATTTATTACATGGGGTTATTGGTTGGTATTACCTATAAAGAGTTATTATACTAACATCGACAAGTACCTAGGTACTCTGATTGACATAAGTAGGTATGTGGAGGAACGGGTGAGACCTAATTACCGTCATACTAGAGTGCTGTGATGGTGGCGACGATGCTGTTGATCTGCTCCGTGAAAGCTGCTTCCAATCACGTCGGGGTCACCACTTTGGAGGAACGGGTGGAGATGTTAATTTTAACATCTCCACCCGTTAATGTTGTATATATCATTCTTAAGCGTGAGAACTCTCATAGCGCGATGTAGGATTCTTAGTATCGATGTGGTTCGATAGCTTTACGCTAGGTGGCGCTGGTCGCCACAGGTACAACAGCACAGCCCAAAAACAACAAGAACGTTATTGTAGGAGAAAATATATACATACAAGAATATATACATATATATATATATTTCTTAATCCGTAAGGGATGGGCAAAGGTATGCTATACGTCCATATGTACACTACATAGGTGATAACAGCACCAAAGCGCAATGATTCGGTGTATGTTGGTATAACATGATCTTCTTCTTCTTGGAGTGCCTCTCCACTACTGGAAGTTGGCCGTCAGCTCTGCGTATCGCTTCTTATCTCTCGCGAGGCGAAAAAGTTCCTCTACGTTGGTGATACCGGTCCATTGCCTGATGTTGCGGAGCCAGGATAGCTTTCTTCTTCCGACGCGTCTTTTCCCCTCAATCTTACTCATCATAATTGTCTGGAGAAGATGGTAGCGCTCATGTCTCAATACATGTCCCAGATAAGCTACCTTTCTTCTCTTAACGAGTGTCATGAGTTCTCGCGATTTTTTGACACGTCGTAGAACTTCTTGGTTCGTGACTTTTTGAACCCAGCTTATTCGAAGCATACGACGACATATAAAATAAAATAAAAAGTAAAATAAAAAATCTTTATTTTGCATAGACCATTTTAACGGCGCTTACAAAATGTCACCAACACTATTTAAAATATTAAAAGCGACCACCGGTTTGGAACGCGGCCCACCTGAGAAGAACCGGCAAGAAACTTAGGAAGGCTTTTTTTTTGATGGCCTATTTACAATTTAATATTATTTCACTTTGCCAGCACATAGTCTCTAGTCGGCGTCCCTGTCCTGCAAATAGTCTTTAACGAAGTAATAACCTTTTTCACAAAGCTTGTATTTAATTAACTTTTTAAATTTATATAACATGATTTCCGACACGATTTCCACTTACGGTGCCTGCCGTATCACCTGTCACTTGTTCTCCTAGTATGATTCATAGAGATAGACCGAGATAGAGCTGTCACAGCGGCAGCGCATATCAGAACGGCAACAGTGCAAATTAATGTCAGCACCGTCTATGTTATTTTTAGGTTGTCTAAGCGATTTTCGCATTCAGTAATCTTGGCACATGATTTTTTATTACTTTCGTCTCTATCAGGCGCGAGCGAGAGGGAGCGAGCAACGTTCCTTGCTCTGTGCTCTAAAATATAATAATTTATCTCTCTTCCGGTATTACGAGTATGACATTGTAAATTAAATGAATAAAACATTTTTATTATAAGTTACTATATACATACCTACCTAATTATAGGAATGCTACTGAAATCAAACGACCGGTTTTATGCATAACATACCAACATATTTTCAATTGCGTCGGAACTTAAATTGCAAATCAAGTTTATATACTGTTGAATATCTGTGTTACAATTAGATATTTTAATAGGTAGTTCGAGATAGAGGGAGTCACAAGAAACACTTATTACAGTTTTGTAAAAGTTTATGCTTGATAGATTTATGGGAATCCAACTCGAAGAACCAAATTTTATAGATATCAAAATGTTATTGATTGATGATATGGTGTTTTTTTTGAAATATGTGCAAATGTTTGCATAGGCCGCACTTATTTAAGCATTCTAAAGAGTGACATTCTCAGAGTTTGGGTGCGATAGGGCCCTACCTACCTCACCAGCGTGTGGTGCACCTGCTGACTAACGAAAGACGTCATGGCGAAGAAAAGGAAAGTTCGAGACAAAGTTCTGTACCAACTCGCCTGGCCAGCGTGGTATAGTAAGGCCAAACCCTATCAATATGAAGGCACAAACAAGAAACGCGGCCTCGGTTCTCGGCACTTACGCTGTTCTCGATTACCGTAGTGATCGTGGTGACTGCGGACGAGGGGGTGCAAAGAATCTCCGGGCTACATGAGGCTACCATACACGTTTGACCCTAGCAACCTGTAGAAATATCCTACGGCTGGACAAGTGTCTATTTAACTCGAGCTAGAACTGGGTCACATATACAGGCACATATTGGGTATGTGCGAGCTCCGAAAAAGTGGGTGGACACGCTAACTGTTCTACGTGATCTGTTTTACGTTCGGGAAGGTGATGGCAAGCATTTCTCTAAAGGGCAATATCGGTTTTATTAATTAATTATATTAGGACCTGTTGGCGTGACAGAAATGACCGGGACCATATGCTTATTAACTTTCTCGAGTCGCAAGGGCTTTTATTAACGAACTCTTAATTTAATTAAAAGTCCCACAAAAAGTGGACATAGCGAAGCACCGAAAAGGTCACTAGGAACTAGATAGACTTCTTCATATGTGATAAACAGTTTTAATACCGAAAGTGATCACCGACTTGTCCGAGCATATCTAAATTTAAGATTCCGCGCCGAAAGGACCCTACTTTCTGACCTACTGCGCTCCAAATAGACTTGGGATCTGAACAGTTTCAATTGGAACTTTAAAATTGTTTTTGTTTAGTTTAGCATCAGGGACTTACATGAGCAGCCGGAACGCCAGAAAGACCGAGTACCTACTTGGCCCTAAATTCTACAAGGTCCTACATCCGTCAGCATAGGCGATGATTTGGTTGAGCGCACAAACCAGGTTAAATACTTGGAATCTCCTTACTCTTAAATGCTATACTATTGTTAAAATACAAGATATAAATTAGACATATATGACAACTGCCCCGCTCCTTTGAGTAGTAACGTGATGATATAAAGCATATTATTTCATTAATGTTAACGCGTGGACGTGTTGTTGAGTAATTCGCGTTTTATATGTCGTTGCATTAGTATTACTATATCTGTTTGATTATCAATCACGCCTTATCCCCTAAGGGTTGCAGAGGCATATTATACGCCCACTTTTAACCAAGTATATTCCTGTCCCAATAGGTGGTGAGCCTATTGCCGAGTGCATGTCGTGTTACTACACAATTAAATTACAACCAACAGAATGACATCAAAATTACACAGTCCTTAAAAAGTATGGTTATTTGAGATTTTTTTGTTTGTAGGTACATCAACAGCATTTTTAGTAAACCTCCTAGACCTCTGTTTTTTATTTGCAAATTAAATATTGCCTTTAAAAAAATATTAGATCCGTGTGTCACCATCGATTTTCTCAGGAACATGTGAACCTAGCAAGTTGAAATATATACCAGATACTGAGGTATAGGGACTCTATTAGGTGTATAAAAATCAAGGTCCTGAGTCAACAAGAAAAAAAGATATGGACAATTTGAGAATTCCCGAAAACCAAAAGAGATACAAAATTTAACTTAATTTCCATCTTTTTTAGTTTTCGGAAGCTTTTAACCAAAATTTACAATTCTACGTCTCGTACCCTATAGATTTTGGGTCGAAATCCTAAATGGCAGTTCCCGTTGACCTGGAATCACGAAATTTGGAAAAAAAGCAAGATCTTACAGCAAAAATAAAGGAAAAATTCCAAAAAATAAAATATTTTGATAATTAAGGGATGTCCTCATACATAGCAACCACAGTTTACATAGACCTCTGAGTAGTATGACCGCTCAAACAATTCAGAGGTCTAGCTTAATTGGCACATACCTCACATAAGTTGCTAATTTTATTGTGTCAGTATAATGGGTAGGTACGGAACCCTCGGCACACAAGTTCGACTCGTGCTTGACTGGTTGTTTACATTATAACCGCAGCGGGTGTACAGTCATAGGACCGTCAAAATTTCAACCTTACCTTACCTTGGAATGGCGCAATGACATTTTCATTTAAGTATAATCATTGTATAGAGTCTAGAAATAATTTAGACGAATGAGTATTTTTGAATGAAAACTGCTCAAGTAAAATCCTAGAATACCTACCTATTCAAAAATACTCTATCTACGACCTACTGAATTTTGTTTTGGCAACAACCTTTATAAATCGTCCATGGCTTCTGTAGGTACAGTGCGGTTGCCGCGCTGTGGTCGTGACATAATGGTACCTATGTAACAAACCATACTGTCACGCCTTTATCCATGCCATGCCATGCCAGGGGTAGGCAGATGCGTACTATACGCCCACGTTTCACCGTATGCTTTGCTTTTTGTCACACGTAAGAGGTGGTGAGCCCATTGCCGTGTTGAAGTGGACAGGTGCAGGTTGTGGCGACCTGCTGTTGAATTTTTTTCTAGCCGCCCAACGGCCTTCAACTGGTTTACCAGCCATAGCTGACCAGCCACAGTGAAAGTTGCTTAACGCAGTGATCGTTTACAGACCACTACGTGCGCGGGGCCACGAGCGCTTCTTAGTATCTATGTACATAGATTTAAACGTTCTTGATTAGGTAAATAGTAATAAATTTGCTATTGCGGTGTCTAAGCGGCGTCCGCCAGTCTACCTCTCAAAAACCTTCACATCGAATAAACAGAGCCTAGGAGTTTTTAATTTTAAGGGGTTATTATTTGTTTACTACCTAACCCTAAAACGTTTCAGCGAATGTCAGTAGATATTGTGACGTAGTAAATCAAGATATCTATGGGCACATGTTTCGATTTTGTGAAGATAGGACGAAAGCGTGTCCTTATCGATACAGCTTGGTACAGCTTGTTTGATGTATAAAGCCCTTTAAATACTTATATAGAAAACATTATTTTATGTAAACCTACTTTGAGATCGACTTCTTGATTACTTCCGTATATTAATTACCTACTTTATGAATATTATAGCAATAACTCATGATTTTTTTCCACAAGGTCAATGTCGATGACTTGTTTAAGTTTTATCAAGCTTTATATTATTTACGTTTAATGCTGGCTGATTCGAGACTGTCATGTGATTGCAATAAGATAGTTAGTAGTACCTGAACACAGATCAAACTAAGGTCCTATTCATTATTAAGGGGAATATTCTGTCGAACTGTTTTCTTTGACACCATCCTCTACTTATATATATAATTTCTATTTATTTTGTTCTTTCATGCGAGACAAAGTGCAATCTAAGTAAACCAATGTATTGCCTGTAATATTAGTGTGTGTTCCAGCCGACTAGCTTTTAATTAGCTGTCCATATAACTGTCTAGACTATTTACTTTGATTATCAAACATGCTGTGATAGATAATATAATATATTTATATATCACTTGTGATAAATGTGGTTTTAAAAAATAATTAGCAATTTAATGTCTATAGATATGGATATGGACCACAATTTATCTACAAATTATTCTACATAGTATGTAGTAAAATTATTGAGTCGGTATATCTTTAATATCATGTCATGATATATTAGTAGTTTTGATACTGTTGCATAATAAGGGTTCTTATAACATGAATGAGTTTTTTTTATAGTATCACACGAGTTTTATAAGACCAAGTTATGTACAGTGTCATACACTACTTTATCTACTCTCATACTATAATACGTAAAACAATATTGCAAATAAAATGATGAATATAACAACTAATTTATTTTTTAAATGTCAAATGTTGGCTCCAAGGCGCAAACATTGATTGCGCATGCGCGCTTGCGTCGCGGACTCGTTCGTTGAAGTTGAAACCAATGATTGAAACCTTTTTTTTTTAAGTAGAGGTTCTACCTCCTTGGTCCAGCTGGAGGTTGTATAGGTGTATCGTTATGATTAAAAAGTTATATTATGATACAGGTGTCCATACAAGACCTGTATCGTAATTAAACTTTTTTTTTATTATTTTTGGCCTGTACGTAATGTTTGTACTAAGAATTTTGTAATCAGTTTTATAATCTTTGTATTATAGTATCAGAGTAGATAAAAATAATACTAGCATTTGTCTTGATTTTCTGGTCTGTATCAGATGTAGATGTAGATCAGAATAAAGGGACCCAAGCAACATTTGGCATGTAACTCGTAGGTACGTAAGGCCCCTATTACTATCATTGTCTCTTCTAGGGGATGATAATTCTGTGACATTGCATAGTTATCGTATCACATAACCATAATAGCTAACGATTTAAATGAATGAATGTTCAGTGTAGGTACTTTGTTATTTAGGCTAGCATTTATCAATGTTAATTAATGCGCAAATCGAACAAATTTTCACGTGCATGATGTCATGCACGTGAAAATTTGTTGGATAACTTTGTACTTTCTGGGAAGTCCCTAGAAGTCCTGTATCAACATTGATCATAGACTTAATGTTAATATCCTAGGTCCTAGGTGTACTACCTAATGTTAGATTATAGCTAGATAAACATTATCACTCCAGTCCACTGCAGCATTTTTATTTTCGTAACACGCAGCTCATACTTGTGTCGCTCCAATAATGGCCACGCCGCCGCCGTATTACTATGTAATAGATGAGGGTTCAAAAAATGTGACTGGCGAATGCTCGGAACAAAGAGTTCTTAATGTACCTAAGCTGCACTAATTTACTTGTGTTAGGAGTGGGTCACGTCGATAGTGAAATGTATTTGGGTCAATTTGGGTGGCATCTTGCAAGTCGAATTTCAAACGGATATTTTCAACAAATTGAGCTTATGTTTACATGTTATTATGTCCGTTTCAAAAACTTGGTACATTAAAAATGATTAAATGTAAACTTGTTAATAAACAAGTGTGGTAAAAAAAAATTGAAATCAATGTAAAAGATAAGCTAGTGTTTATTTTTTTGTTCATAATTTATTAGGTTCTTACTTGTGACCAGATAGTTATTAGTTCATCAGGATGACCAGATAGTTCTTCATTTTTAGTAGTGTCATCAGGAGTGCTACTAACGATTACTGGGGTACATGAGTTATTGACCTACAGGTGGCAAACAATCATAATCTCTTCTACTCTCTTCATCTTACTGTATTGCCAGTTACTTTCAAGCCCCACCTGAATTTGGAGCCTGGGGTCAGCTTTTATTTGACTGCTAGCATCAGCTGTCGTTTTATTTTTGATTTGAGTTTTTCGGCATTTTTAAGAGCGGCTGCCACCTGTACTTTCAACGCCGTAAGGGCGCCTGCATCGTAGCTTCGTTCGTTAGCAGATGTACCGCCCCCTTCTCTGCTGCAGCTACTCGTCACGTCTCAACGATCTCGCCTACCGAACCCACCTCTCTTCTATTATCTTCTTAGCTTGCATTTCTAAATTCCTACCTTCTCATTGCTTTTTATAACTTTAACTTTGCTTAATAAATGCTCATGTTCTTGTAAATGCACCTTAAGGTAGCTTGGGTCCCAGCAAAGATCTTATTGGTACCTTTCACACCCAGTACAGAATATTAGTGCACAAAACTAGTCACCGTGATCACTCAACGTTTGCAACACCAGAAATGGATGGATGATGGATTTGGTAGTACAATACCTAGTCTTGCCCTTAACATTGTTACAAGGAAAAAACTGTTTTCTATTGTTTAAATCATTTATAACTGTGATGAGTGTTAATTTATACATTTTATTATAATAATATTTTATTATAATACCAAGAGGATACAGAGTTACAAATGGCTCCATACCTACTTTGTGTAATTCTATCACAAGCAATTTGGTTCTATTTATCCTCCTCCATTTTAATATCACGAAAATTTTGTATTACCGAAATTGAGAAAACACAATGAATATTAATATGAGAATCAGATTCCAAATTTAGAATATTATGTTTTTTTTTATTGTAACACTGTTGATGACCAGACTAAGCATATAAATAGAATAAAATAAAACGAAATATAGGAGGTCTTAAAATAGAGGTTCACAAAGATATAGTTTTTTTATATTTAATGTATAACAAATAAAAAAGCAAGCTAGCTGTTTAGGTATGTACCTACTTGTTTTAAACACCTATTCATATTTTAAGAGGCAATTAGTAACGGAATGTTATGTTTTACTTGTGGTATGTTAAATTACCTATTTGTATGTTTTCTTGTAGAATAATGGGCTTGACTGATGATTAATTATTTGGTGTTATTAGACTTGTAGGGACGATGGGCTCTATACAGATCTTCGTGGTCCAAGCCAGCCTTATCGGCAAGTGGAGTACCTACCTCTCTGACTAATGGACGAGGTTACGTGGTTACGTCGAAGAGTAGGTACACTTAAAATAAAACTTTTTACCAGAGTCTGGCTAAACATATTTACTACCAAAATTATTGGAAGTGGCAAAGTCGTGCCCGTCTGTCCATTCTTCAGAGACCTTTAGCACTAAAACATTACACACTGGTAATGTAACTGATTAATATATATTTTTAATAGAAATATTTAAATATGTTTAATATCTAAATATGTTTATGAGTTGTCTAGTTCTCATAGTACAAGCTTAGTTTGGGCTAGATGGCGCTGTCTATAAAGTGGCCCACAATATTTTTTAAATTTATTCTCCTCGACTAAGTATTTTCCGCAGCCTAGCTCTCAACCTTTAGCACTAAAAACAGTTTTCATGGATATAGGTACATTTGTTTCACTTCTTTAAAGTAGTAAAATAAATAAAATTCAAAACTAGGTTCGTCTTCTTATGTTTTCTTGTCTAGGGTAACATTAAAAGCAAAACGCTAAACTATGTAGGGCAAATATGACAAGTAGTTATGAACAGTTTTGTTGGAAATCACATATTATCAAGGAGTAGCCAGGTACTCTACTTAATAAAGTTATCATTAGCTATCTTGATCATATTTTTTGAATATTTATTGTGAGAAAGTAGACGCGAGAACGAGTCAGGGTAGAACAAGACGATGGCCACGTAAGCAGATTGTTCAATAACGGATTGTATGGAATGAACTAACGAATGGAACGACGGAAAAAAAATGGAACGAATAATGAAGTGAATGAAAAACTCGAGATCTGTTCTCTCTGTCTAACCCGTCAGGGATACAGTCTGAAGATTTGAATAGTTTACACATTTAATCGTAGTTTTTCACATTTAGTCAACCTTTCAAAATGCCGTAAGGTGAAACCGGTAAGTAAATCTTGTGGAAAAGTACAAGTTTTTTTTTTCAAAACAGGTCTTCTCATTCTGCACGTTAAGGTAGATAACTGCAAAGTCTTATAACTTTATAAATAGTAAGAAATCAGTGATTGCTCATTAAGACTCTACATTAGGAGCCTCTTCATAAATTTTTCTCAAAAATAACAGAGTTATGCCAATTAACCATTATAATATTATTTTATGCTATGCATATTATCGTAATTTGTGCTAGATGGCGCTGTGTGAATGTCTCTAAATAATTATTTATTATTTTATTGATATCTATATTATATATAGTCCCAACGATATATAACGATATAATTACTGATTCCTTACCATTTGTTTAGTTACAAGTTTGCAGTAGTATCTACCTACTTTAACGTGAAGAATGAGATAGGTATGTTGTTTAAGATTGAAACCATCAGTTTTCCTTTAAAAACTAATAACACTTCTCATCAAATTTAACGGAATAAGTAATACGGTCTATATATTAAAAAAATGAATACTATTGTAGGAGATATATGAAATACTACTACTATGTATGTACCTATGTAGGGCTCCCTTTATATTTTTTTAAATTTTTTCTAATTTTTCCTTTATTTGTGCTATAAGACCTTGCGTTTTGCCTAATTTCGTGATTCCAGGTCAGCCGGAATTATCATTTAGGTTTTCAACCCAAAACCTATAGGATACTTCCGGTTGACCTGGTATTGTCAATTATGGGAAAAAATCGATAAATTAACAAAATAATAATTAATATAAAAAAAAACAAACAGGTAAAGTCATGCCGGGCAGCTTGTAAATAAATAAAAACATATTCACTTTATTTCAAAAATGGTGTGACCGCTTTACTTAATTTGCGTGTTCTGCTAATGCCAATCAATGTGGAGTATTGTGGAGTATGGTAGAATTTATGGCCTCTGCATGTAATTTATGTAAATTCAATAGTACCTAACATTTAACGAATGAACAACTTATTGTAGGTACTATTAAAAGCATTTATCGATGAATAAACTGTAATTTCTGACAAGGACAATGAACCTTCTATGTTTAAACATGAAATCAGTATCTAAGTACATCCGACTAGAGCTTACTTAGGTTGGTAACCTATAGGTTAGTAACTTAGTTAGTGCTTGTCGCTGCTTGATACTATTTGTATATATGTATAAATTGCTGTAGAAAACATAACATACCTTTTTTCCTTATCCTTCATGTTGAGTCGTTAACAAATTCACTTAAAAAAAATACTGTCACGAAGTGCAAAAATTCTTACTTGAAAGTCACTTAGAAAGTCATATCAACAATGTGCAAAACTTTAGCAGTAAACTATCTGAACAAATCACTTCGAAATGAGTTGTATGTATTACACAGCCATAATGTATTACACAGCCATTAATATTATATTCAAAACATGTGAATGAAATCCAAACGAATCGATTGTTTGAGTAGAAAAACAGTACTACACTTGATAATCGACCGCTCCGTACGAAGGTATAAAAACGACTGGGGGACAGGGCTTCGGGCAAAGCGAATTGTATATATGCCAGCTGCAAGCATGCCTGCGTATAATACCACGAATCGTACCGAAGTCCAAGTGATTATGTCAGCCGTTTTGCTTGTGACCTTCAAAATACCATACGTTCCATGCTTGAGCTTGTCTATGAATAAATAAATATCCATCACGCCTTATCCCCGAAAGGGTGGCAGAGGCATATTATATGCCCACTTTTCACCGTGTGGATTCCTGTCCCACGTAATAGGTGGTGAGCCCATTGCCGTGTTGAAATAGACAGACACAAGTTGTGGCTACCTGCTGTTGAAGTTTTCAAGCCGCCCATAAGGCCTTCAACCAGGCTTAACGACTGCCATTTTACTGGCAACCGGGACCAACGGCTTAACGTGCCTTCCGAAGCACGGAAACGCTCGCAAATGTAAATGCCACAAAGTGGTCACCCATCCGAGGACCAGCCATAGTGAAAGTTGCGTAACTCAGTGATCGTTTACAGAACACTGAGACCGCTAGGCCAGGAGCGCTTGTCTATGCTTGGTCAATAACTTATTACCTTGAAATAGAGACTGATGTAGGTAACTATAGTCCATCACAGCACAGACTAATATGTACCTACCATCACAGGAACCCTATCAGGCTTGTCCGTACATGTACTCAGTTAAGATGAATATTTATAGGTAATGGACTCAGGTTTGTGGTAGGCAGTTGTACTATCAAAAATTGGGAAACGCATTGGACGGCGGTAGGCTGATTTGAAATGAAAATTTAATTGAATCGATTCATCGCTCATTATATACGGTACATAATACGAACACAATACATGAAGGTATCAAATAATTAAGTAGGTACATATAAAAGTCTTTGATAAGAAGGTTAATGAATAATACGCATGAACTTGAAATTCATAGTGTTTTAAATAAGTAATATTTATGCTTAGCAAGGTTTTTAATAAAAACGAATTAAAACACAAATGTACTTACCGATTTGAAATTCGACATGGGTACCTGTTATAAGTTAATATCACAATTGATATACATAATTCATTTATACATTTTTCTTCATTTTACAATGAGTTGAAAACGACTTGGCTCGTTACATTTGAATCCAAGGTTTTTGTAATGAAACGGAATGCCGCCACCCACCTGATGTAATGCAGAGACGTTGACCCGTGATTGAGGGCCAGTGTTATAGCCAGCAGAACTCCGACAGCGGCACTCACGTTGACGGCCCAGAAATATGCTTTGTCCACCCTGAAAGGATTGGTAATTCCTTGTAAATAAAATAAGCTCTACAAGCGAACTTTCTAAATCAGTATTTCTTCTTTTGCGTTCCAAGAATGTATGAAGGTCCTTATTTGTCAATAAAAGACACTATTTTATGGTCACTAACATTAGTATTAGTGTTAACATTGTTGTAAGCGCCATGGTCACGGAGGAACTGAGACTTAATGTGATCATGGCGCTAATAGCATTGCCAAAACATGGAAAACATAACACACTATTAAACTATAGAACCTCGTGATTGAGGGCCGGTGTCATAGCCAGCAGAACTCCGACAGCGGCACTCACGTTGACGGCCCAGAAATATGCTTTGTCCACCCTGAAAGGATTGGTAATTCCTTGTAAATAAAATACGCTCTGCAAGCGAACTTTCTAATTCAGATTTTCTTCTTTTGCGTTCCAAGAATGTCCTTATTCGTCACTAAAAGACACTGTTTTATGGTCACTAACATTAGTATTAGTGCTAACATTGTTGTAAGCGCCATGATCACGGTGAAACTGAGATTTAATGTGATCACGGCGCTTAAAACATTGCCAAAATATGGTAAACATACGCACTATAAAACTATAAAACCTATTTAAATTAATTTGACAGTAGGTAGTAAATTTGGTTAGTTCCATGGTTTGTTCTAAGGGGTGGTCCCAGTTCGGGCGCCAATTGTAAAATAAGAAATTTTACTAAATTAAATTGTACTTTACAATTAATCTTAAAGTAGTAGCTATAAATGCTACCATTTACCCCGTGCAAGAGTTTTCGTTTACTAAAGAAGTTTCGCTTAGAAAAATGTAATTGCATCTAAAATCCAAAGTGATTTTATTTAGCAATGATTAATAGAGACCAGTTGATGAATTTTATATTAAAGTCAGAGTTTGTATCTTCATTTTCCAGTGTAAAATTAAACCTTTTGTAAGCTCTCCTTTTCTTTCTAGAGTCATAACATACTACATGCAAACTGCGGGCAGACAGAAAGATGAACGGTCTTGATTTAACTACGTAATCCTAAAAAGAAATACACAGCAGACTTAATATAATATTCAGACACAATCATAACCTACAACAAATTTTGGAGAGGCGCTCCGAAATAAATGGGATAAGCTCAGAGGATGAATTAAAAATTCATGGAATGGTTTTGTTGTACGTAAATAAATAAATGACAATAAATATTGTGGGACATTCTTCACAGCGCTCTCTAGCCCAAATTAAGCTGGGGGATCTAGACAATTGATAAACATACTTATATATTTCTAGATACATATTATACATGGTAAATACCCAAGCTCTGAAACAAACATTAAATAACATAATAAGTAAATTTTTTTTCACTTTAAGCCCTTGAACCATATAGTTTATACAAATAAAATAAAAAAAATACATTGTATTCTTAAAACTGAAATTCATATGCCACACCAAATTTACACGAAAATTATCAGAATAATTATCGAGTTTGTTAACATACATATAAAACGATACTCATTTACATAAGTATGTAGATAAATAAAAGGAATTAATTATATTTAAGTACAAATATGCTTTAAAAATGTGAGGCGCATGTAAACGAAAATAATAATAAATCATCGTTGCCTTAAACAAGCCTTCGTAGTAGGTATATTTATTTAGGTTTTAGTTACAAATGATAAGGTCAACTGTGACAGAATCAACGCAACGTCTGTATGTTAGAATCAGAGATAACATGATACTAGACTAGGTTGGAACTGAAAAATAAAAGTTCAAAGAAATTTTACAGCGAAAGAATCAGCAAGGCGGCAATGTAAGTCTATAACTAAAAACTAACTAACTATCTTCACGCTGTATCCCTGACGGGGTAGACAGAGAGGACAGATCGCCAAGCTTCGCGATCCATGCATACTTCTTTCGCTACGTCGAGATTCATCAATCGCTTCATACACGCACGTCTGGGTATCCGAGTACTTTTGACCTTTCCGTTTTTGAGCAATCTGCTCACGTGGTCTTCATATGTAAGTCTCGGCCTTCCCTGACTCCTTCTACCCTCTACTTTTGAACAATATATATTCTTCGTCAATCGTTCCTCACTCATTCGTTGGACGTGTCCAAACCAACGGAGCACGCCCTTTTCCAGCTTAACGCTGACACTTTCATTCAAACCTGCCATATTGCGTATCGCTTCGTTACGTATTCGGTCGGCCAAGGTAACGCCGCACAATTTTCGAAGTGATCGCATCTCCACAGCATTCAATTTACTTTCATGTATCTGCTGACATACCCAGGTTTCACTACCGTAAAGCAAAGTTGGCACTAGCACTGCGTTATGAATCGCCATTCGTGCTTCTTTTACGATGCTTTGTCGCTTTACTAACTGGGACAAAGCACCGTTAACTTTGTTTCCGGCAGCTACTCGCCGTTCTACATCCGAATCACATCTTCCATCCGCGCTAAACATACTTTCTAAATACACAATTTCATTCACTTGCTCTAGACGCTCCTGGTTTACCCTAATCTCGCATTTAGTTCTTACGTCACCTCTTTCAAATACTAGAACCTTAGTTTTACTTGCATTCATGCGGAGACCCTTACTTTCACACCCCTCTTTCATATTAGTGACTAATGCCTGTAGGTCGGCTTCTGATGAGGCCATGAGCACCGCATCATCAGCGTACAGCAGACAGTTTACTGTAAAGTCACCCAAATTCACACCCATATTAAAATCTTTCAACTTCTGCAGGCAACTGTCCAGATACACTATGAACACATCCCCCCCTACTCGCACGCAAGCCTTACAGTCCCTATAAAGCGACTGTATTGCCCGCAGTAGCGTGCCGTCCACACCATATCCTGGCAGCAAGTCCCACAGCGTTTCTCTCACAACGTTATCAAATGCTTTCTCTAGATCCACAAAAGCGCAGAAAACCTTCTGGCTAAGAGCCAGAAACTTTTCCGCGATCATGCGGAGAGAAAAGACTTGATCCATGCAACCTCTTCCACGTCGGAATCCGCATTGAGCCTCCCATAAATACCTTTCAGACTTTTCTTGCATTCGTGCGGTTATAACCTTTGCATACACCTTACTAGCTAAGCTGACCAAGCTGATCGCCCTGTAGCTGGAGCAGTTTAGGCGCGAGCCTTTCCCTTTGTAAATAGGTACTACAACTGCTACTCGCCAGTCATCTGGGACCTCACCCGTCCGCCAGCACAAGTTGCATAACAGACATAGTGTGTCCCAGACACGCGACCCACCGTACTTGATCATCTCAGCAGTAACTCTGTCTTTTCCCGCAGCCTTACCACATTTCATACTTCTTATCGCTTGTTCTATTTCTCTCATACTAATGACTTCAATGATATCGGGATCCGGAGCATCGAAGTGAGCTCCACTTACCGATGTGGCATCTCTGTCTTTTCTTGCATACATCTTTCCATAATATTCACTCCATCTCTGCAGGACGTCACTTTGGACTGTTAGGACGTCATTGTTAACACTAAGCACTTTATTCATACTGCAGATTGCCGAACAACTCCGGGTCTTGCCTACCTCTTTCCAGAAGAGCTTGGCATTATCCCGGAAATTGGACGACAACCTTTCATCCGCTTTCATTCTGCACCTTTCACGAGCTTCTTCTATCAGTGCCTTCGTGTTAATTTTCTGCAGCTTGTATCTCTCTTTCATATTAAAATCATTCCGCGAGGCTAAGTAGTCTAGCCATGCTTTCTTCTTCATTCGAACTGCTTCTTTCACTTCCTCATTCCACCATGCATCACGCTTATTACTACTGCCTCTTTTCGTTTCTCCACACACTTCCACAGCGGCATTTATCATACTGTCCCTAAGGTTCTGCCATACACTTTCTACATTCTTACTGCTTACATTGACGTCGCCAAGCTTTTCGGCTACCCTTTCATTATATTTATCCCTAATGGATGCATCCTGCAGCTTCCAGCTTTTGATGCTAATAGTCGGCCCAGGTTCAGGACACTCGGTACGATGACGCCAACCCGCGAACAGACCCCTAATCCTAGTTATGACTAGGTAGTGGTCTGATCCCAGCTCAGCGCCTCGATAAACCCTCGTGTCCATCACCTGTTTACGGAGCCGACTATCCATTAGGAATAGATCTATCATGCTTCTCTTTGACTTACATCTCCTCGTATACATATGAATTTGTTTGTGGTTGAACATTGTGTTCGCCACAAACAAATCCTTTTCCTTACAAAATGCCAGTATTAGCTTGCCAGCGTCGTTCACCCTTTTATCCCCATACTTCCCGAGTACCGACTCAAAACCATCGCGAGCGGTACCCACCCATCCATTCAAGTCTCCACATACTATAAGTCTTTCATTTCCTTCTATCACATTTAGAGCTTCTCTCATACTCTCCCAGAAGTCCTCTAGCTCACTCGCGTTCGACGAAGATACTGGCGCGTAAGCAGCTACCAGGAAAATCTTCGTCAAACCAAGTTTTACACGGATCCAGAGGATTCTAGGACCTACCAGTTTGCACTCATACATACCGGAGGCCAATCGCGAGGACAGCAAAATTCCAACCCCCCGACTGCCATGCTCGCTCTCTGGTACTCCAGACCAAAGCGCGAGCATCCCACCCGTGAGCTCCAAGACTTCGCTGCCCTTGCGCTTGGTCTCTGTCAAGCACACTGCATCTAACTTTCTCTCATTCATAACATCCATCAACTCATTCATCTTATCTGTCATTCCTCCCCTAACATTCCACGCAGCTACCCTGCACTCCATCCTCCACTTCCCGCCGTGTCTGGCCGCGCGTGTAGGGTGGCGGTCCCCCACGCCGCTCTGGCACACACTTTTCGCACCAGCGGGGACGAACTGGTGCGCGTCGCCTCGGGGGCACGCCCTAGCAGTAATCGCCCTGGTGGCACTCGTGTTGGAGTAGAATTGCAGCCGTAGCTGGCAGGGATGGCGACGTGCACGCTTCTACTCTTCATCCCCTATAAGTCTATAATAATAGTAATCATTTAATTCAGATTTTCATCCATATTTCATTAGTAGGTATATAGGATATAAATAGAAAACCCAAAATCAATTTTTTGCAGGTAATTACCAAATACAACAGATCTTTTTTTTGATTTCATTGGTTACGGTAATTTAGTACTTTTGTCACTACAAAAGGCATAATAAATAAAATCGTATTAATTTTTAAAAGTTAGATATGAGACAGTTAGTATCTACCAGACCTGCTTCTGTAAAGCATTTTAAATATGTAAACAACAGATTTTTTTGTCGAGAAATAGGTAAATGGATTACAAATAGTATTTACGAGTAGCTGAGGTATTTGTAACCGCCGCCGCGCCGACAGAAAAAGATGGGAATTAGAAGGTTAGGCTATGTTGGAAAGTTAACCAGTGTATATTAAAGTCAGCAGATCAGTGTGGTCGCCAGATATCTAACTTGCAACTTTAATATATCAATCAAAAGATCATTGCCTGATTAGCAATAATCTCGGGAAGCATATACTCAAGAGCAATAATCTTGACGTTTATAAGTGTTACTGTGTGATCTACATAAAGAAAGGTATTTTAATTTAATTTAATTCGATTGACGAAAATTAAACAGAAAAGAAGAACTCCTCAGCATGTGAAGTAATTGTTTAGGTTCACTTTAGATGACCTGAGGACCGCGGGTGAGCTACATGCCGTTCTTACAGAAACAGGCTCTGGACGGTGACGTGGAGTGAGAGCTACACACATGTTCTTCACCCCCCAAAGAAGTAGAATAACACCAGAACACCCTGAGGTGAAACCGCTGTGCTGGATCAAAACTGTCGAGGACCCCGGGGTTATCCATCCGAGCGATCAACCGGGGCTCCCAGTCTTAGGCAGATAAAAGGGTAATTTTTGGTAAAAGTCCCGCATATCCATGTTGATTTTCATACGTAAAAAGGTTCAATCTAAAACAGAAGACTAGCTACCTGCGTGGAATTTAAGCAAGGTTTAGAAATGATTATATTCTGCTTTATTACACGTACATTTACATAAAATTCTGGTAGTTCACAAGGTATTATATAAGGTAGTTATACAATAGTTTCAGAGGAAACAAGTTTCTGTTTTGATAACAATATGTAAGTATTATGTTATATTATAGCATCTAGAGTCATGATATAAGACATTTATCGTAGATATACATGATCAACATAAGCGATTAAGTAATAGGTCTGTGCGTATATATGGTTCTAGACAATTGAAATGTCGCCTTCCGCCAGATAGATGGCGATGCCGAAAGATGGACGTGATAAGCATAATTGACGGTATGTGCTTATTACGGCCGATTAAAGAACCCGAGCTTGCAAGTGGAGAGAAAGACATGTGCTGGTTGAGAGTTACAATTTTCTGTTGTAGTAAAGAGATGGTCTATGTGAGCGTCGATCCTGTTCCTTGCCCCGCATCTGTTGTTTGGGATCGATAGGAATATAGATAGTAATTTTAAACACGTTATTTATTACTATTCTACCGTATGGTTTAGCGATGAAGTTCCTGTTATTTGTGGTGTTCCCCTCATGGAGTTAACCCAGTAACATTTTTGCCACCTATATCGACTGTAATAACTTACGAATTAAACCGCAGACAATAGCAAGTATATAGTATGACGGAATAACTAATCCTATGATTACAAGCCCTTTAATACAAGGTAAGTAGGTGCTACAGCTACATAACTAAGATATAGGCCAATGCTTGACCGTCCTTTGCTACTGTCGATAAGATTTAATAGACCTTATCAATCACTGTGATAATGGACAGTAGGTACTCTGATTTATATTGCCTCGTATTTACACATCGATACTACGAATGTATATTCCTCCTATATCCGAGCGCTGATCCCGGTTGCGTATGAAGTGTCGCTAAAAATATAGGTATACCCTTACCTGTGGCAATCTCGAAACACCCGAATAGGTGGTGAGGGAGAGAAGGGTTAAGAAGCCATACAATTTAATGTAGTCGGTGGCGATAGGCGGCCGTTAAAACTTACATAAGGCACAATAGGATAGCAATAGAGAGAACAATGGGACTAAATCTAGACTGATTTAATTGATGACCTCTTTTTTTGTTCTTGGGCTTTTAAGTATGAATCTTCTTCCATAATTCATAACATTTTATACTATCTAGGTCAACTGGAAGTACCTACCCTATAGGTTTTTAGTCAAAAACCTATATGTTAATTTTAGTAAAGAGAAAATACCGAAATATAAAAAAGTTGAAAATTAAGGTAAATTCTGGTTGTCTACTTGGTAGCCTGCAGTCATTTGTCATGATTTTGGTCGTATAATGCGGGACGTGCTTTGCCTTTATGTACAGTCAGCTAAAAAAATAGTTTGCCACCCTAAGGTTGAATGTAAACGTTGTTGAGTGAAAACGACACCGTTAGTTTCGTTAGGAAATCGATCTGAAAACTTTTATAGGTAGTAGGTATAAACCATGTTCAACATGTGCGGAGTCGCCCTTTCGCATAATTGGAGATGTAGAGGCAAGGCAAGTAACACCATCGAGCCTCTACAATTTCGACGCCACATCGCCTTTCTTAACGTTTTCTACCGAATGTTTCATGTGGAATGCTCTGAAGAAATCTTTAGCCTTATCCCTCCTTCTCCTTTCCTTAACAGAAACACGCGTAAGGGCCTTCGGAGTCATCGTTATACAGTATACTCCTTTCCACATCGTACCAAGAAATTCCAAGATTCCTTTTCCTGTCGTACACCCCACACTTGGAATTCTCTACCTGCGCACGTGTTTCCTCACTCCTACAACATGGATTCCTTGAAAATGCATCTATTGGGTTGGCAAGGGGCGGGCAGGTAGGAGGACAGTGGTCGTCACATCACTGCCCTATCTGTCATCTTCAAAAACAACTAAAATACTCCTGTTTAGGCTGACCGTAACACACCTGGCGGGGGCGCGTCCTTACAATTAGCCTAGGGCGGTCAGAACGTTTGATCAGTCGCTACATATTATATGCCCACTTTTTACCGTGTGGATTCCTGTCCCACGTAACACGTACATAATATTATACATAGAAGACACCGAAACTCTGAAACAAGCATTTGTGGATCACGCAAATATTGATATAGACTACCACTTACGCCACCGAGGCAGTGACTTGGGTCGCTGAGTTTCCCTATTCCCATCGATGTACGTCACCCGGATAGTCATCCCACTTGATAGGTGTAACCTGTAACACGTGAAAGAAGGTCATTGTGGTAAACGTAGATCTCTACGTCATGGTTTAACAGGTAACCCTTTTTTTTTCAACGTGCGGCATCTTCATGGACTTCACATCGCCATGCCTACCAACTAAACCTCACGATGTCTTCTCTGCTCTATGACCCGGGTTTTCCCGTGGAGGATATCCCCAGGACCTCGAAGGCATGGCAGCTGGGGGTTCAGCGACTCCGCCTCATTGGGGGAAGTTGTGGTCCACACAGTGTGAAAACGCGTTCACAGACACAGTACAACGCGCTCCGCCCTGAGCCTGCCTGTGCTAGGGCAAGGTTAGCCCAAAGCCTTGCCCCATGCCCACGCTCATGGAGGTCGGAGATCCGTCTACGGCGCCCGGTGCGTCTTCTGCGGCCGGGAAAGATAATGGTAACAGGTAACCCTATTACTAAGGAAAGTTACCTAATGAAAAAATATAATATAATGTCTATTACGCTACAATGGTATATAGTACGTCACCGTAATATGACCAATATTGTTAGTACCTAACTAGCATAAAATATATAATTAATAAAAATAACTTTACGCAAGCTAACAATTACTACGAATCTTCATTAATATATGCTGTGAATAAAGTGTTAAATTAAACAGTTTAATGTTGAAATTGTTAATTTAATATTTATTCCACAGAATATAGCCAAAATTCAGCTACCACGCGGTGGCGTTGCTGGTGTCAAGAGAAAACATTTAAAAAAATAATTGTTTTTTGTCCAATGTTTACGTTAGTGTTCATTTCTTGTAGTCACATGATTTTTTAATTTTTTGCACATAATTTCGAGACTTTCGAGACTAATAAGTAAATCGGTGGAAACGAAAGGATAAAAGTGAAATAATATTTAAATTATGACCCCGTCAATATTGAACTTCTGGAATCTTGCAATCTACTCCAAGTTTAGCATGCCGTATGACATAAATCACCTATTTTCTCTCGCCAATAGGAAAGAAAACAAATTGTCGGAGTAAATTACAATGACGTCGTATGCTTACTTCATATAAACATAATATTGTTTTATCCCTCAATATTAAAAACATCTATTGAAATTTGTAAGACTACTTCCTATGACGTCAAATCTACATTAACCACAAGAATATATTTCACTCGCAATTAGCTTTAAATTATTCTGTGACATCACTTAACACGGGAAATGGTTATGTTATAGGAGTGACGTGTGCCAACGGGAAAGTCTTCGCGACAGGTAGTATTGGCTTAGTGACATACGGCCGGTCTCAATAACCTATCTATCTTTTACTATTGTCTAAAATAATGTCAAAATAGTTACCGTAGTTAATTTTCGTTTATAGGTACCGACCTATAAACGAAAATTTCGGTTTCAATGACCAAAGATAGATAGAAATATTTACCTACGACATTGAATTATCTGTCACAAAAGTGAAATATCAACTGTATATCTGTGGTAGTGATCTATGTTTACCTGAAGATAGAATATTGAAACCGGCCATTAGTAAACACCTTGAGCAAATAAATAGAGCGTGAATTCTTACATGAGCTCTTATCTAAAGAAACTAAAGCAGCATGCATTTCAAAATATACAAATAAAAAAAATAAACGAACATTTATATTATTTATTTTTTGGTAATAATCGTACTGCACATAACATGTCAAGTTTTTTTTATCTAATTTGGCCTGCTCGAGCACACCCATCGTAGTCAGTAATGTAAATTGAAAATAGTAGACACTTTTTAATTAAAAAACAAAAATAAATAAATAAATAAAAATATCTTTATTTTGCATAGACCATTTTAACGGCGCTTACAAAATGTCATACACTATTTAAAATATTTAAAGCGACCACCGGTTCGGAACGCGGCCCACCTGAGAAGAACCGGCAAGAAACTTAGGAAGGCTTTTTTTTTTGATGGCCTATTTACAATTTAATATTATTTCACTTTGCCAGCAGATCATTTCCAGGCGTCCCTGTCCTGCAAATAGTCTGTAACGGAGTAAAAACCTTTTTCACAAAGCTTGTTTTTAATAAACTTTTTAAATTTATTTAAAGGTAAATTTCTCAGGTCACAGGGAAGCTTGTTGTAAAAGCGTATACAGTTACCCTGGAAAGAATCGCCAATCTTATGTAGACTGTGGTGGACTGAAAGATTATTTTTATTTCTAGTGTTTATATTATGTTTATTACAGAGTTTAGAAAACTGTGATAGATTTTCTGGACATACATAAGATTGGCAAAAATGTATTGTGATGGTACGGTTAGAATATTTACTTCTTTGAATTTTTCTCGGAGAGAAACTCTGGGGCCCAAATTATAAATAGCGCGTACAGCCCGCTTTTGTAGAACAAATATAATATTTAAATCTGCAGCACTCCCCCAAAGGAGAATACCGTAAGACATAATACTATGAAAATAGCTGAAGTAAACCATTCTAGCCGTATCCACATCTGTTAGAGTCCTGATCTTTTTTACAGCGTATGCAGCAGAACTTAATCTAGAGGCTGTCTTTTCTATGTGTGGGCCCCACTACAAATTGGCATCAATAGTTATACCTAGGAACACAGTCGACCCCACAAACTCCAACACCAGTCCATTCAGTTGAACATTGGCCGCAACTTGTTTCACATTTGGTAGAGTAAATTTTATACATTTAGTTTTATTTTCATTAAGGCAAAGATTATTTGAGCTGAACCAATGAACTACTCTTGCAATTGCATTGTTTACATCGTCATAGTTATCTAATTGTCTTTTAATTTTAAAAATTAATGAGGTGTCATCTGCAAACAAAACAATCCTATTCCTGTCCCCTACATAAAATGGTAAATCATTAATATAAATGAGGAACAAGAATGGCCCAAGTATCGAGCCTTGCGGCACACCTATTGTAACCATGGATCCTACAGAACGTGTACCATTAATATCGACCCTCTGTATTCTATTGTTCAAATATGAAGACAGAAGGTCGAGAGCTTTGCCTCTTATTCCATAGTGGTGTAATTTTTTTGCACAGCGTTTCATGTTGAACGCAATCAAAAGCCTTTGATAGATCGCAAAATATACCTAATGCATCGTGCTTGTCTTCCCATGCTTCATGAATACATTTTAATAACTCAACACCAGCATCGGAAGTTTAGCGCCCTTTCGTAAACCCAAATTGATTCGCATGGAGTATTTTATGACTATTAAAATGGGATAGCATTTGATTCAAGATTATTTTTTCAAATACTTTGCTCAAAGTTGGCAGCACTGACACTGGTCGGAAATTAGACGGCTCTGAAGCGCTGCCAGCCTTGAACAAGGGAACGACTTTGCTGTGTTTCATTAATTCAGGAAATGTACCAATAGAAACACAGTCATTAAACACAGTTGCTAGATGGGGCGCAATTACCTCAATTATACATGATGCAGTTTTGACCGATAATCCCCAAATGTCCGCGGTTTTCTTAATTTCGATACATTTAAATGTTTTTACAATGTCCTGAGCACAAATATCTGTGAATACAAATGCATCCCTGCAACAAAGAACAGATTCTTCTAATAAAAGTTCAGCGGAACTGGAAGATGCTTGGAGAGATTTTGTTGTCAATATAGGTACATTTTTGAAAAAGTG
Source organism: Thumatha senex (assembly GCA_948477245.1). NCBI lineage: Eukaryota > Metazoa > Arthropoda > Insecta > Lepidoptera > Erebidae > Thumatha > Thumatha senex. Next base: position 17,311,377 of record OX419735.1, read on the forward strand.
TTCAAACTCCGTAGCCACTTCCAGGTCCCCTGTAACATGGCAACCATTTACTTTTAAGTGGAAATCCCTTTCAGTCACTAAAGATCTACCGCATTCAGAGTTAATGATGTTCCAAGTCATTTTTATTTTATTTACAGAATTAGAAATTTAATTTTAATGAAGTTTGACTTAGCAAGATGACACGTTTGTTTAAATATCTTTGAATAATTTTTAACATATTCCTGAAAGGTTTGCCTAAAATTATATGATTTTTCTGAATATAATTCAAATAATTTATTTCTACTTTTAAAGATTCCTGGTGTTGCCCAGTCACTGAAAACAGGACGACCACCAATCTGTAGAGTTTTTGAGGTAAAAACTTTGCCAAACTTATCATTAATCAAATTAAATAAGTGTTTATATGACTGGTCTACACAAGTGAAGTTAGGTAGATATGGTAATCTCTTTAATACATTTTCTTTAAAATTATTCAAACGACTTTGGTTAATTGGTATATTTTTAATTTGTTTTTTGCTGACTTTGTTACTACTTTTAGGAAATTTTATCCATTGGCCACGATGATCTGACTCCACAGGATCCACAATACCTTTATCTATAGGTTTAATATCAGTAAAAATATTATCAATACATTTTGCACTGGTGGCTGTAATACGAGTGGGTTCTAAGAATGTACTATGCAGATTAAAGGATTTAAATACATTTTTCATTTTATTTCTCTCTGATGGAGTTAATGATGTATCTAATATATCAACATTAAAATCTCCACAAACTATTATAGATTTCTTAGAACATTGGCATTTGAACAGTGCTTCTTCAAGTTTTTCTTCAAATTTAATGTAAGAAGCATCAGGGGGACTGTATACGCTTAACAAGATGAAATGCTCAAACTCAATACTGGCAATCTCAATAACTCGCTCAATGGAGAGGACTACTAAATCCTTACGTTCTTTAAATTTTAAGTTTTTATTAATTAATATTAAAGAGCCTCCACGTTTAGAATGTTTTCTATCGAACGAGCTAGCAACCTGGTGATTTACGAAGTTCAACAATGTGATTTGATGATCTTTTAACCAGTGCTCTGTAGCACAAAAAATATTAATAGAATTTGCATTAATGTATAGCTCTAACTCTAAATCTTTACCATTTATTAAACCTCTAACATTATGGTGCACCAGGTTTATAAAAACAATATTTTTACTAAGATTATTCTCAGGGGCCAAAGTGAACTGGCCAGATTTATTATCTGTTGTCCTATAAACTAGTTTTTTGGAATTTCATTTTCCAAATGTGAAGTATCAAAACTATCCTGCTCAATAAAAGCAGTTGTACTTGCCAATAATTTGGCTTGAAAAATTAAAAAATTAGATAGCAACAGAGCTACCTTTCGTTGTAAAAATTTTGATAGAAAATATCTATCTAATGTCAACAAACTATTATTATTGAAAATTATGTTCCAATCGAACAATTCAATTTTTTTGGAATATGATACCATGGTATGTAGTTTCATATTTAATTTGTATCTTAAGTGATTTTCCTTGTGGCTCATAGCAGTGCTGTATGGCAAGGTGGACAAAATTACTTGTTTTACTTGCAGACTTGATAACTTATCAAAAATTTTTAAAAGTTTGTCACTATTAATATTGCCTCTTCTGCCAACCAGCACCACTATAGTAGACTGCATGCAGTGTGTACCAGTCAATATAAAATCTATAATTTGAGAGTATGAAGCTCCTGGATATGTATGATTTATTACAGAATGACTTAACTGTGATAAATAATGTCCAAAATTTTTACCTATTTCATCGCAATAGACTATGGTCTTTGCATCACTTTTTATTTGCAACTTTTCTATTATACTCGTAGATGCCTCGCAATTACTACTTGAACTTAATATACTATTATCCACACTGCACACAGTTTTAATTGGTGAAAATTCATCATTGCATCTAATTCTTTCACAACTTAAGGGTGAGGAGGGAACATGGCCTGCGGATGTCAATTGGTCATTTTGACAATGACATGAATTTACTAATTTACCTATGGCTAACACCTGTTCCCTACTCTGTTTCTCTGCTGTTTCATATTTATATGAAATTGATTTCAAAGAGTCTTGAAGTCGGTCAATCTGACATTGAAGGGCCTTTGTATCAGTTTTGTACTGTTGTGCAACAGTATCAAGTTCTAACATATACATATTTACCTGGTCAATCAGTTGCAATCTCTGTCTATTAAGTGACATGCTATTTATAAAAAACTTGTATTTATGGATAATTTTTTTAGATTTAGTAATAAACTTTTTAATTTTTAAATATTTCTTTAACTTATTCTTACTACACTTAATAATTTTTAATGGTTTAGAACAGCCCCCGGTTTCATCATCAGAAGTGAGGTCTATGACAATGGAAGGGTGAGCTGTAGCAGTATCTAAGCTTGTAGCCATCAGTTCATCGAACAAACTCTGATTAGATTGAACCACTGTGCTCTGTTTCTTGTCTTCTAGTTGCGATATTTTGATTTCCGATCGTTGTAGCTCCTCCTTTAGTATTCTAATTTGGTGCAGAGTTTGTTCATAATGTTCCCTACATGAGTCAAAACTGTCAACTATAAGTTGTAACCTATCCCGATCCTGTAAGGTATCAGTATACAGTGAATGCAACTGTGCCAGTTCTTTTTTTTTTTCAATGACTAAAGCGTGGCTTACTAAAGTTTTATATAAATTTCGAATTGGCATGACTAAATGAATATGTGATGAAAACGATGATCAATTTTAAATTTAACGGGCTAAATTTAAAATTGATCATCGCCACATGAGAGAAAGAAAAATTTAACAGCTTATAAATTTAGTACATAAATATTTAAGAAGCCTTGACCACGACTCTCGAAATCTGTTCCATTATATTTGGTCAAAATTGAGCTCTGCCGGATTCAGAATAATACATACATATGGAAGACATGTTATGTCTTCCTCTAGCAAATGTTGTTGCCATTTTAGGAATTGATATTTCTACCTAGTACACCACTCTCTAGCGGAGTATTGGATTGGTTTCGAGGTCTAGTTCTTTAGATCATATAAATAATAAATAAATAAATATTGTTGGGACAACTCACACAACACCATTTGATTCCAAACTAAGCAGAGCTTGTACTATGGTAACCAGATAACTGATACACATACTTATTTATTTCTAAATACATACATATTTTAGATAAATAACACCCAGACACAGGATAGACCATCGTGCTCATCACATAAACCTTTATCCTGGGTGGGAATTGAACCCACGACCTTTTGCGTAGCAGTCGGATACACTCCCACCGCACCACAGAGGCAGTCAAATATTATGATGGTTTAGTGTAAGTCCACTGCATGCATTCAGGTACTGACATTTCACACCGCCGAACGTTTAATTATGTAGAGAGGAGAATAATCGATTACTAACCTGTTGGTCCCCATATTCTGGTAATTTTATAAAATCAAAAAAAGATCTCTGAGCTCATGTCCAACGTAAATAACAACTATCAGCCACTTGAAGCTAGGATCATGGTTACCTTGACACTTGACATCAAAGGTGTATAAATTAGTACCTCAGTTTTGTCATAGTATAAAAGTCGGTTCTTTTAAATTATCTTCAGAATAATATTAGTAAATATACTAAATATATATGTATAGTTTGGTGGTAACCCCATGCCAGAGAGCTTCAATAATTTAGCTTTCTTTATCCTTAAACGAATCCCTATAGATAGCGCTTATCGATTTAGTTAGAAAAAATGAATGTGCACTTATGATTGTGTTGGTTGTCTTAGGTAAGAACCTATAGATTTTAAAGGTGCATACTAATATCAATAAATATAGCAGAAACTTGAATTAACTGAAAAGATTGAAGATAGTAATTATTAAATAGTGATAGAATCCTTGAAATTTTAATAAGTAAACAGTAGTTTAAATTAAACACTTGTACTCATTAAACTTAACAAATACATTTAATCGATGATGCATTGCTAAAAACCGTTCTTCAGATATTTTGTCAAATATCTCTTAAAAATACAACAAGCGCATTACGCAACCAAATGATCAAACTGTATCACTTTTGTTTACAAGTAACAATTGACAATATGCCTTCAGGTACATGTACACTACATCTCAATGACGTCGGACTACACTATGATGTAATATTGTCAGCATTTGATAGAGAACTCAAAACAATCGTTGAACTTGTAAAACCACTACGTAAGCAAGTCAGGGTATATTGACCACAAGTAATAAATTCGTTTAATGAAGGATAACTACCGGGATGAATGACGTCTAATGACGGGAAAGTCTCAGAGGATCAAAACGTTGACTTCACGTAGAGTCGGTATGGGTTGCGTAAGTAACGTCATTAATTGTTATCTTTCTAAGAAATTTGCGTGATTGTAACTTGCGTTATGTGTTGGTCGTCAGGGGTAATTGGTATTGTCAGTAATGGTATGGTAGCTTATTTGATTAAATTAGGTATGTGTCCTGTTAGCAGAACTACTATTAGATACTTACTTGTATAGATATAAATTCTTTAGGACATTTTTGCACAGAAAAAAAGCTTTATAAAGCTTAATCTTTACCTACAAGTCTACTTCTATACTAATATATAAAGCTGAAGAGTTTGTTTGGTTGAACGCGCTAATCTCAGGAACTACTAGTCGGAATTGAATCTTTTTGTGTTGGACGGCCCATTTGTCGAGGAAGGCTATAGGCTATACATCATCACGCTACTATCCTGGATAGCGGAGCAGTAATCATAAATTGCAACGAATCGGTAAACATTTTATGCAATTTTGTAGAAATTATAAGCGACGGGATTAAATAGGTGCGACGAGAGTTTGAAGTATGTCACGGGGGAACCCGAGGGTGTACCACCCTACTCCCACTGTCTGTTCACGAAGATCTTTTAAACTACTCTATCTTCATCTTAATGTGTTTTCAGTTGCTTCCAAGCCCTACCTGGATGTAGAGTCTGAGTTCTTTTTCGTCTGGCTGAGCTACTGCCGTTTGACTTCCCAACCCTGTAATGGGGGCACCGCTTGCAGGTGGGTTCGCTTGGGCCCTGGAGATTGTGGTACGGCCCTTTACACCCTGATATTAGATACTAACGTTTTGACATCGTCCAAGTTGAGCTCAATATTAAAATAGTAGTTCGACTTCAACATATCTGTTGCTTCAAACTTCTATAGACTACGTTAATCACTTTCGATCAGGCGGGCCGTATGCTTGTCTGCCACCACAGTGGTCTAAAAATGAAGATGAAATTATGTTTTTAAAATTAGGTAACTAGTTCCAATCGTAAACGAAGATGAAATTATGTTTTTAAAATTAGGTAACTAGTTCCAATCGTAAACGGAAACTTCAAACGCGATTTATAATATGCGTTGTTTGTAGTTTGATACTTTATCATTGGTGTCATCAAATCGTATACGCCAATACACGCACCGTACGGGGTGTGATCGCGCACGCGTTTGGCATAATTAAATTATCGCCACTTTGCGAGAGTTATATGTACATATATGTGATTCACTTGTTAATAGTAGTGAGAATTCGTATTATTGTCAATTCACACTATTTTTTTGTTATCATTTAACTATATTTAAGTCTGCGGAGTATAGCTGGAGTGAAATTGATGGACAAAGAAAGAAACAGTGTAATAAGGGAACATTACGGTATGGTAGCCGACGTAGTGACTAAGATAGAAAAAGGTATGCTTAGATGGTTTGGACACGTGGAGAGGATGGATGAAAGTAGACTAACGCAACAACTCTTTCACGCAAAATCTACTGAATGGATTTTGATGAAACCTTACAATAATATAGCTTACACATCAGAATAACACATAGACTACTTTTTATCCCGGGAACAAGTTCCTTTGGGAAACGGCAACAGGTATACTTCACCACGCGTGCGGAACCGCGGGCGTCAACTAGTACTTATAGGGCTATTTGGGGAATAAATGTTTGGCCATGTCGGCCGCGCCGGGTCCCAGGAAGAGAGGAAGACCTAGTGAAAGTAAAAGAGAAGTGCTAGCAAGGCAAGGTATGGTCTTACTACAAGGGATGCCGATGACCATGCAAAGTGGAGGAAATTAAGTAGGAAAACGGACCCCAGGCGTCGCGAGACGCAACTAGGACAGGCGCTAAGAGGATTTTTTTTTTATTATTGGGACTAATCTCACCTTCATTCCCATTACTGTGACTACTGTTAACTAGTATCTACAGCAATGACCAAGACCACAAAAGTAACACCGAGCTCGATCTCGGTGAAGTCCCAGGAGAAGTTAGCATGTCTTGGAACCCGCAACGAAATTAATCAGAAGATAGTTTGAGTTAGTTGGAAAAAGAACGTAATGCCTCTTCCCTCCTTTGCAAAGCGGGAGACCTGGAAAGTAACTAGGTGTAAATCCTTATAGAAAAAGGGAAGCACCGCGGTAATAGTATACTACGGGTCCTATGTGAGCTTACATTTGATTCCAGTAGTATGTATGGCAGAAACGTTTAAAAACACGAAAATTTACCCTTGATGCCACGAGATCCGCACAGTAAACTACTCCCGATGTTACATGTAAACTGCTTAACATATTGTATCGCTCGTTACGCTAATGGAGGTAAAAGCTAAGAGGTATTGTGTAAACATCTCACTTCATGAATCTCTTGTTTGTTTTAGGTTTGTACGGATTCATATTTAGCGTTTTACAGGAGTGTTGTGTTTTACAGTGACTCAAATTCAAAACCTTCTTGACAATGACTTTTTCAATACGATCATGTACATAGCTATAGTCCGGACTATTAAGTTAAATTTAAATATTGTGGGACACTTTTCACACAGCGCCATCTAGCCCAAACTAAGCTAATATTAGCTAGTGTTATGGGATGTAGATAACTGATAAACATCTTATATATTTCTAAATACATACATATTATAGATAAATAACACCCAGACACAGTATAAACCATCGTGCTCATCACACAAAGTTTTATCCTGGGTGGGAATCGAACCCACGACCTCTTGCGTAGCAGGCGGATGCATTCCCACCGCGCCACAGAGGCAGTCAGTTAAACTGCTTGTCTATACTAATATTATATAGAGGTAAAGTTTGTGAATTTGTGATGTAGTTATAAGTTTGTGAGGTTAGGGGTATTCTCTGGAACTACTAAATTGATTTTGAAAATTCTTTCATTGTTATAGAGTTGTATTATTCCTGGCTGCTATAGACTACTTTATATCCCGGATATATGCTCCTGTGTTAAACAGGTTTGGGAAATCTTCACCACGCGGGCTGTGACTAACGAGGGCTTTAACTTGTAAAGTCATAAAATTAACAAAGTAATGAACGGTTTATTCAGGTCTGTCCAATCAAATCAAAATCGAATGTCGAAATATTATAGTATGTGGGTCACAAAATAACACTTATAGGTAAACGTCAAAATTATTGCTTCTACCTTCTACACTTACATTTAAGCCAGATTCGCAAAGCTAGTGCTGGTTTAGATTCGAATCGTAGGTAGGAACAAATAAGTATTAATGTGGTCCGCAAATGCTAGTTTTAGATTTGGGATTGGAATATGTATTAGTTTAGAAATATATAAGTACCTAATAGTCCAGTCATTTACGTCGGAAAAAGCGGGTTAGAAATGCAAATGAACCGAGAAAGCCTAATTTTGGATATTACGTGGAGGTCTATAAAAGCTTAAGTTCAAATTATCGATCAAAATAACCTGATGGGTTTTCCGCCATCTTGAAAAAAGGGTTAAATTCAGTTTTTAATAATAACTCGGTTCCCCGTTATGATACGTTTTTTTCTATTTTTTTTTATAAATCTAAAATGACCTGCTATGCAATTCACAAATCTCGGATCCAAATCCGCTACCGCGCAAATGTCATTGATGTTCGAGTTCTATGAAGCTATATGCCCACTTTTCACCATGGTGTATTCCAATATACTTACCAATTCAAAATTTAATAAAACAGAATTTTATATTTATTTTCAACAATTCGTTTTCAGCCTATGTTATTATGAACTAGTGGAAGCCCCGCGTTGCGTAGTGTTCATTCCAGTGGGAATACTGTTAATGAGAGTTCCGTTAAAATTGGTCCAGCCAAAATTATCCAGAACAAACAGACATACAGAAAATTATTAATAATTGATTTACCATTCCGTGTAAATGCCACATATTTACCTATATAGCTATAGCAATAAGTAAAGCTGAGGAGTTTGTTTGGTTGAATGCGCATATCTTGGGAACTTCCGGTTCGAAACGAAAAATTATTTTTGTGTTGGTTAGTCCATTTATCGAGGAAGGCTATGGGCTTATACCATCACGCTACTATTTTTCATATTTTTTTTTAGAATTTCAACTTGATTCGATACGGTTCGGGTAGTTCAGGTGGCTAGAACATTGCCCTGGTTAGGCAAAGGTCACAGGTTCAATCCCTGTCTCGAAGCGAATTGTCTTTTTCCACTATATTAAAAATTTATGAAATATTTAGCAAAATAATTGCTTTAAAAATTTATCCATAAACTGAATGGAGTCCATTGCATCAATGTTTAAAAATGGTTGTAACACTGTTCATTGGTATCGAGTTGTTCATTAGCTCGATAGATGGCTCTGGTCATACTCTTTAAAAGGCGTTTAAAAAATGGTGGAGAATTTCAAATTGATTCGATACGGTTCGGATAATTCAGGTGGCTAGAACATTGCCCTGGTTAGGCAAAGGTCACAGGTTCAATCCCTGTCTCGAAGCGAATTGTCTTTTTCCACTATATTAAAAATTTATGAAATATTTAGCAAAATAATTGCTTTAAAAATTTATCCATAAACTGAATGGAGTCCATTGCATCAATGTTTAAAAATGGTTGTAACACTGTTCATTGGTATCGAGTTGTTCATTAGCTCGATAGATGGCTCTGGTCATACTCTTTAAAAGGCGTTTAAAAAATGGTGGAGAATTTCAAATTGATTCGATACGGTTCGGATAATTCAGGTGGCTAGAATATTGCCCTGGTTAGGCAAAGGTCACAGGTTCAATCCCTGTCTCGAAGCGAATTGTCTTTTTCCACTATATTAAAAATTTATGAAATATTTAGCAAAATAATTGCTTTAAAAATTTATCCATAAACTGAATGGAGTCCATTGCATCAATGTTTAAAAATGGTTGTAACATTGTTCATTGGTATCGAGTTGTTCATTAGCTCGATAGATGGCTCTGGTCATACTCTTTAAAAGGCGTTTAAAAAATGGTGGAGAATTTCAAATTGATTCGATACGGTTCGGATAATTCAGATGGCTAGAACATTGCCCTGGTTAGGCAAAGGTCACAGGTTCAATCCCTGTCTCGAAGTGAATTGTCTTTTTCCACTATATTAAAACTTAATGAAATATTTAGCAAAATAATTGCTTTAAAAATTTATCCATAAACTGAATGGAGTCCATTGCATCAATGTTTAAAAATGGTTGTAACATTGTTCATTGGTATCGAGCTGTTCATTAGCTCGATAGATGGCTCTGGTCATACTCTTTAAAAGGCGGTTTAAATATGGTGGAGAATTTCAAATTGAATCGATACGGTTCGGGTAGTTCAGGTGGCTAGAACATTGCCCTGGTTAGGCAAAGGTCACAGGTTTAATCCCTGAATCGAATCGAATTGACGTTTTCCACTTTATTAAAAATTTGTGGAAAATTTAGCAAAATAATTGCTTTAAAAATTTATCCATCACGCTACTATCTAGGACAAAGAGCAGTAATCTTAAAAACATCAACAAATCCGGTAAATTTTCATAATTATTCAACATTAAATAAACAACGAGAATAAATGGGGGCCATGAGCGTTCGAAGTATACTCCACGAACGAAGTCACGGGGGTCAGCTAGCTTTCATATACATCTAGTAAAAAGCTGTAAATTTGGATTTACAAACAGACACGGTGGAAAGTGGGCATATAACATGCCTCTGCCACCCCTTCGGGGATAAGGCGTGATAGATAAATAAATAATTAAATAAGTATATAAATTACTAGCTGACTCACACAGTTTTGCCCGTTACTTACTTCGAATTCCCGTCGCACTTATATAATCCCTTCGTTTATACATTACTATGTGACATCCGCGGCTTCGCTCGTAACATACTTCGAACTCCCCATTTAATCCCGTCGCTATTAAATTCTACAATAATGTATTACAATTTGCCCGATTTGTCGACATTTGATTACTGCTCCGCTCTCCAGGGTAGTAGTATTTTCAAAACTGACCAATAGTTTCTGAGATTAGCGCGTATAAATAGTTGTCCCCTTGATAACCTCATCTGCAATTGCACAGGCGAAACCTTTGGTTTCCCCGAAGAAGTCACCGAAACGTAACCAGGCTACGGACGATAAAATGTCCACATCAGGCCCATGAAGGGCCTCATAAAACCTACCGTGAAGCTCCTAGCTCTGCCATACCCTCTGACGGTCACCAAGGATAAGCACTAGGCTTGTGTCCTCCACCTAACCTTAACACTTATCTACTTACCACCGAAGGTCATGAACCACGAAACTGTTTCATTGTAATCTACAAACCCAGTGATTTATCTATAAAATACCAAATTGACACGTACGAGAGAATAAAGTATTTATCACATAAACAATGTTACAAGGTCATCTTTATAATTGTTATACATTTAGGTACTAGCTGAATCACGCGGCTTCGCCCGTGACGTACTTCGAACCGCTGTTGCACCCATTTAATACCTACCGACATGGGCGTACCCTTTTCAGCTGCGCCCCCCCTGGCTTTTGGTTTGGTCTCCAACTTTTGTCGATAATAGTACAAAAATAACTTTTTCCCATTTGCAATACCCTACTTGTATACATCTTTTAAAAATCGTGAGGCACGTCCCTTTTAACTGTTTGTTAGCAGCGTCAAGCCGGACTTGAAACGACTAAAAAACTCACGATCTCTACCTATCAGTTTAACACCGTGCGCCCCCAGTAACTCCTCGCAAATCCTCCCTGGGTTGCCGGTAGAGTTTGGCTACCATCGCGGCCTCTTTTAATGGTTTGGGCGTTATCCAGCTTCTTTGGAGTTTAGTTTGGATCCCGCTTTTTGAGGCGGTGAGAAGCGTGAAATTTTAAGGTCAAGCCGCCGTCTTGGACTTGCTTCTGTAAAAACAGTGGGTCATCCAGCGTACTAAACATAGTTATTTTAGAAATTATATAAATAATACCTGTTTTAATTTATATGTATTTTTTATTTACTAGTAGACGCACAGCGGTTTAAGCTAAAGAACGGGATAAAAGTAGCCTGAGTTACTTCTTCTACATATAATACGAGTGCCAGTGAAAGTCCCGTTAAAATCGGTTCAGTTGTGTCAGAGATTAGCCGGAACATACAGACAGAGATACACATTGTAAAAACAGGTTTTTTTGTTATGTAAATTAATGTATTTGATTTATCAAAATCTGAAAACAAGCAAGATGCATTAGGTGTATTCTGCGATCTATCCAAAGCTTTTGATTGCGTTCAGCATGAAACGCTGTGCAGAAAATTACATCACTATGGAATAAGACGCAAAGCTCTCGACCTTCTGTCTTCATATTCTTCTTCTGTTAATAAAAAAAAGTTTTATGAAAAAGGTTATTACGCTGTTAAAGACTATTTGCAGGACAAGGACGCCTAGAAATTATCTGCTGGCAAAGTGAAATAATATTAAATTGTAAATAGGCCATCAAAAAAAACATTCCTAAGTTTCTTGCCGGTTCTTCTCAGGTTCCGAACCGGTGGTCACTTTAAAAATATTAAATTTATCTTTAAACTAGTGTATGACATTTTGTAAACGCCGTTAAAATAGTCTATGCAAAATAAAGACTTTATTCTGTAGTAAAAATCTTTAAATTTGGAATTACAAACAGACATTTTAATTTTATTTATCTATACATATAGATTTGAACTTACCAAATAAAAAAAATAAATAAAAAATAAATAAATTTCAAAATTCAAAAATATTTATTTTTATATATATTCTTGTATTTTAAGGAACAACCCTTAAAAAGTAGGTACTATTGAACCCAAACACCATGTCTGCTGTGAATTTTCGAAGACTCGGGTTCTCTGGTGATCATTTTCATTGCAGCATTAGGTCTAAGTTCTCTATTAATTGTCATTTAACGATTTTACTGGCAAGCGTTAAGCACTTAACAGAGTAATCACACGCCAAAAATGCCTTACATTGTTATGAAAAAAAAAAAGGTGATACTCTTACACAGCTGGACCGATATTAACCAAATATACCTAAGAACCACCACCAAGAAACGGGTTTTCAAATGAAAAAAATAACCGCATTAAAATTGGTCTGTCCGTTTAAGAGCTATGATGCCACAGACAGACACACTTACCCCTATTTTTGGGGGCGCGCGCGGGGGGGGGGTTTCTTGATATTTGTGATCACTGCTCCGCTCTCCTGTAGTAGCGTGATGATATATTGCCTATAGCCTTCATTATTAAACGGGCTATCTAACACAATAATAATTTTTCAATTCGGAACAATAGATAGTTTCTGAAATTAGCGCGTTCAACCAAACAAACAAACTCTTCAGCTATATATATTAGCATAGATATGCGACACGTGTTTGTAAAGCGTTTTTACTATAGGTCCGGATCAATAATACAGTTGTGAGTAAATAAAGTGTTGAGTAAATTCTTTATTGATATCACGCTTCACGTGAGAATCTATAGATACAGACAAATAAAATTAGTGTATCTGTTTGTAATTAGATATTAACAGCTTTTCACTAAATGCATAAAAGTATATATGTACCTACGTAAGTCCCTATTAAATATAATTTAATTTCTTTTGTCAGTCCGTTTTTTTTCCGCTAATCTTTGCTGGCTGGATCGATTTTAACAGGACTTTTACTGGCAGATAGCTGATGTTATCAAAAGTGATTTAGAGTGCATTTTATCTCCATTATCCCACGGAAACGGGCACTACGTAAAAAAACGGGTAAAACCGCGGTGCTCCGCTGATATAATTATAAATTACCCTACACCATCTATCAAACATTAATTAGAAAACCAGAGGTCGTGGGTTCAGATCAATCAAATCAACAATCAAATCTCTTTCTGTAAAGAGAATGTTAATTTTTTTATCTATAACTAGTTGACCCACACAGTTTCACCCGTGACATACCTACCTCGAAATCCCCGTCGCTAATATATGAAAATTTGCCCGATTTCTTGGCATTTATGATTACTGCTCCGCTCTTCTGGGTAGTAGTGTGATGACATATAGCCTGGAGACTTCCTCTATAAATGGGCTGTCTAACACAAAAATAATTTATCAATTCGAACCAGTGGTTCTTGAGATTAGCGCGTTCAACCAAACAAACTCTTTAGCCTTATATTACCTGCTAGGTGACGCCCGCGGCTTCGCCCGCGTAGAGAAGTTTTCACGTTCCCGTTTCCCACAGGAACATGTTCTCGGGATAAAAAGTAGCCTATGTGTTATTCTGATGTATAAGCTATATTATTGTGAAGTTTCATTAAAATCTATTCAGTAATTTTTACGTGAAAGAGTAACAAACATCCATAAAAACTTTCACATTTATAATATTACTAGCTGACCCGCGCAACTTCGTTAGCGCCACATAAGAGAAACAGACAAAAAAAGAGACATTAGTAAAAGAGGGTGGCGGGTAGGCTATTCTTATGAAACAATTTCTGAAGTATTCGCTTTTTAACAACAAAAAAATTAATAAAATCGGAATACTTGTTGATGAGTTACTTACAACTGAATAATATACACGCGGGCATTTCCGTAATTAATACATAGGGTACATAGGGTTCTTTATATCCTGGAAAAACATCTTTATCCCGCGAGAAAACCTTTTTGTGTAGGTATTAACGACTTCATGTGAGCGGAGCCGCGGGCATCAACTTTCGGAAATATTCTACCTTTATGCCGATTTTCATCAAAATGTGATTAAATAACTAATGTCCAAATAATATAGAAATCTTTACAAACTTCACATTTTTAATATTAATAAGATTACATACCCGCGGGAATACCGAGAATTCTTTCTTGGTGCTCATCTAACGTAGGCACGTAAAGAATACGTTCACCAAATTTTAGGTTGTTTATGGTTTTACCCACGTAGTTCCCGTTTCCGTGGGAACACCGGGTATTCCTGTCTTAGTTCTGATTCAAGGTAGATACCTAATAAATATTTTCACCACATTTCAGGTATGTACCTATGTTTGATAGTTTAGACTGTGTGTGGCTTCATCCGCGTAGTTCCCGGCTCCATGGAAATATCGGGTATCGCGTTTTATTGCTTATCCAAAGACTTAAAGTATACATTCACCAAATTTTAGGTTTCCATGTTTTATGTTTAGGCTGTGAGTGGTTTACTGACATAGTTTCGGTTCCCGTGGGAACACCGAACTCGCTGGTAATACGTAAAACAGGCCTTCGGAGATTCTTCAAAAACAGGTAACGTAAGTACATGTTGCTAACTTTGAAAATGACAATCTTCCATACAACCGTTTATTACGTCCATAGGGGTAAAATTTCGCAAAACTCCTTCATAGGGAGCTATGTAGGACCTACGTGTTTAAAGGAACTCCAATGCGAAGTTTGGACTTCATAACTCCGTTAGCTCCATGGATTTCGTAATTTATGAGTCAGTTAATACAAACCCTGTTTTACCTCCTTATAGGTAAAATTTCTCAAAACCACGATACTCGTGCCTATTTATTTGCAACTACAAACAGGTGTGCGAAAATGTATGTTTCTAACATTGAAAATGACGAACTTCCATACAACCGTTTATCGCTTATTTACTTCCCTAGGGGTAGAATTTTCGCAAAATCCCTTCTTAGCGGAAACCTACGTATTAAAAAAAATCTCCATAGGAAGTTTGTGGTTCATAGCTTTGGTAGTTTCAGAGATTTCGTGATAAATGAGTCAGTTAGTGATTTTGCATTTGAAATAGATTAAGTATAAATATATTTATCTATCATGCCTTATTCCCGAAGAGGCATATTATATGCCCACTTTTCACCATGTGTATTCCTGTCCCACATGATGGATGGTGAGCACAATGCCGTCTGGAAATAGATAGACGCAGGTTGTGGCTACCTGCTGTTGAAAATTTTCAAACCGCCCATAACTTTAACTTGACTTAACGACTGCCATGTTAACGGCAACCGGGACCAACGGATTAACGTGCCTTCCGAAGCACGGAAACGCTCGACAATGTAAATGCCACAAATTGGTCACCCATCTGTGACCAGTCATAGCGAAAATTGCTTAACGCAGTGATCGTTTATAAAACACTGAGTCTGCGGGACCACGAGCGCTTCTCTATAATAGATATAGATATTTCAAAATATATAAGTACCTACCTACTTATTCTATATTTCTAAAAATCTATATGTATTATATAGAAACCCCGAACTTGCGTAGTTACTGTGGTAATAAAATATAGTAGAAACCATCTCTGAAGTACCTAGTTTGTAAGTATATCATGTTAAAATGTGAACCAATCGATGAAGAACTTTTGTCTTTGAAGCGTACACAAACAAACTTAACATTGTTACGTGTACATATTTTATCAGTTGCATAAATCAGGTACCAAAAGCATGCTACTTGGGTGTCCTGTGTAAAAATGTATCTCATATTACACAGCCCATAACATTTAGGTACCTATTATTATGAGCTTTCGTTTATATTAAGGTCCGTCAAAAACCAGACCATACTATATTTATCACTCAAGAAAGCTAAGTAAAGATAAAATGAAAAAGTAAAGATAAATAAAGATAAAAATAGTCTCACCTTTTTAGATTGTCTCCTTTCCACTCCTTTTCCTTAATGGTGTCCTGAATCGAATGTCGTTTGTCTCCATCTCTTATGGTTCCTGAGAAATAGATGCGTATGGGGGGGGGGGGGGGCGAGTCTGCTATTTCAATCGTGTAGGAATAGAATCGAGATCGTCGCTCAAAAGAAAGCTAACTCTACAATTTTGACAGTTTTCGTCGTCTTCTATTACAATCGTACTCCAATAGCCTACTATCGGTCGGCCGATAGAATTCTACTAACACGTAACGCGCTGGTGGCCGCTAGTCAGTTGCATTTTTGTCAGTCTACTAATATTTTGACAGCTAAAAACAGCTATTCTGGTTCTATTCTACGGCTTGTCAATAGTAGAATCGGCCCCCAGAAGGACGAACGGACAGAGCCGTTTTGTAAGACTTTTCTAAACTTTAGGGTTTAGAAGTCTAAAACTAGGTGGAGCTGTGTATAACGCTGTTACGTTCGATTATTCGACAGCCGTAATTTATAATTATGTTTTAAGTTCTTCTTTTCATCCAAGCGTATTCCCAGTTGCTAAACCCTATTTGGATTTTAAATAGATTTATTTGGCTACTTTAGCAGCTATTGTCTGACCTCATAACCTCGTAATGGCACCTGTATCGTTACCTCCTCGTCCTTTGGTCAGCAGGTGAGGTCGCTTGGGCTCCAAAGATCTTGGGGGGCCCCTTACTTACTTAAACAATCAAATAGCCTATTACAGTTCGCAGCTGGACGTACGCCTCTCTCAAAATTGCCATATTGGCCGTACTATACCACGCTGACCAGACAGGCTGTAACGCGGCAAAATTACCTCAGCATTCTAGGGTTGGACGTTCATCGAGAGCTTAACTATAAAAACAACATCGAGGAAAAACTACAGCTTGGCCTCTCACAAGATCGGAGTCCTTAACAGGGTGAGGCGGTTTTTCACGCCGGAACGTTTCGATTCGTCCGTGCGTGTAATACTGTTCACATATCTGGGATGGCTCCGCCAAGTACGTGCTTGCAGCTCTCGACGCGTTGTAGCGACGTGCCATCCGCATAATAGATTGTCCAGAAGTCACTGGCAGTCTTGAACCGTTGGAGTTGCGCAGAACCGTCGACAGCTTAGCGGCATTTTACCGCATCTACCACGGCGACTGTTCTGAAGAACTCTCCCAATTAGTCCCTCTTTCCCCCTTCCGTTCCCGAACAACACGAGCGGGGCAGAGATGTCATCCTTACACTGTGTGTGGAGAGGTCTTATGTCGCACCATAAAAAAATAGAACTCTGCCGGCGCCCGTGTTTCCCTCCTCTTTCAATCCCGGGTCGTCTAAGAGAAGCTTCAAAAGGCTGATTTCTGGGCCGTCAAAATGAGGGTCGCTAACAGAGCCCTGCGGGTTGAGATAGCAGCCCTCATTCACGGGTCGTCGTCTTTGCTTACCATCAGGTGGGCGATGGCATTTTGACGTGCCAAATATAAAAATAAAATATTTCTATGTATTGTCCATTGCACCTATACCTTGTGGCATTCTACTTTAGTGATACTTTAGTTATAAAGTGTAATAATTCCGTAATCGATTACTACACTATTTATAGAGTCTTTCTCATCAAGTCGATCTCATCTGCACGTGGTGCACCTGCTGATCAATGGACATGGTAACGGCGCAGGCCCTTACCTAGCAGCACCATGGTTTTGTTCGGGGTTCAGCGGCTGCAAGCCGGATTTATGTGCAAAAGATATTTGTGGGCCGTCAACCTGAGGACCGCTATTGTAGCCCTGTTGTATGTGATAGCGGCCCACAATCACAGGTCATCTCTGCTTTCCATCTGGCGAGCAGCGCCATTTTGACGTGCTAAATAAAGAATAAAAAAGGTTAGTCACTAGGAATTGTGTTATTTCGAGCCTTAGCCTGTGGTAAACATAATTGTGGTTAGTTTCCTATTTAAATCTGGTTCTTATTCAACATCACCAGACTATGAATACGACTTGTGGACGTGATAATTGGAACCGACCGCATGACCCGTTACATTTCTCAAAACTCCTTTACGGTGTAAACATATGCACCAGATGTGTGTCATGTCAGCCGATGTTAATTATCGTCCCTATAAAAACGTGACGACTCACTCCAACTCGGATACAAAGGGATTAGTCTCCCAAGCGCAAGTCAAGCTTTTAATTTACAGTATTTTATTGTAAACCACAATAATGTTCAACTGTAAAGTTATTTGTGTTGTTTTATTATTAATCGTTGCGTTCGTCAATTCAAAGCCGGTTGAGTCAAAAATCTCAGATGTTAAGGTGGACGCTGAGGATATGATGGAAACGGCAGAGTCTCACCCGTTTTTGCCCCGCTTTGCGATGAGAGTATTGAGAGCTCGAAGTGAGAAGGCGAGAGCTGAAAGAAGACAATATTTGGCACAAAGAAGAGCTTTAACCACCAATCAAATCAGAGACGATTATAAACCTCCGCGGAATCCGTGTCATCAAAGATTTTAGTGAGTATATTTTTTGAGATAGTGTTAGAGACTTTATAGGTATAGAAAACAGTCTCTGTTATAGGTATAGAAAACATTTTGTAGCACGGGATCTCATTTTATATAGTCACTAAGAGAAGCCTGTATATACGACGGTTTATAGGTACCTTCTTCATCTGACACTTATATGCTAATAGGAGCAATTGTGATTTGACTAATTCTCTTCAGCATTGGCGGAAGCCACTGCCGTATGACTTTATCAGTCTTTTCCTTTGAGCTCTTGGTGATACCTCATTCGATTAGAACTCTCTGTTGCATTTACAATAGATATACTTTTATAACTATCAATTATATTGATTACTTATACTCATATTCGAAATCATTCAGAACTTAGTAATTTCTATACTTAGTTCATTATAAATTGTTTTACCGAGTTATATAGATATACCTATTAGAATCTGCGTAATATTTGCCTGAATATAACTGTCTCAATACATTTATATACATGACTAATTTACACTATTTATCACCTTTCTTTGACCCAGAATACTACAATATAAGTCTATGACACCATTAAACATTTACAGTAGAAGGTATTATAACCAGCACAATATATCGTGTTTATTGTTTTTCCAGAAAAAAATGAAGACAAGTATAGTTTTTACATTCGCACTGGGTTTTGCGAGCGTGATCGCGAATCCAGTAACATCTAGTCATAAGAAACCGACAATTACAAAAGTTATTGAAAATAGTGTTCAAAAAAATGTGTCGTTAAATACAGAAGATTGGAGTAAGGTTACAGAGACTACATCCAAATCAGATATTTCTACAGTAAACACAAAAGCAAATGAAAACATAGAAGCTCTAATTACAAATATTGAAGTAATTAATGAAATACAACCCACTGAAGCTGATAAAACATCAGTACAGGATATAAAAGAATTTGAAGAAACAAAGCCTGAAATCAAAGGAAACATTGAAAAGACAACAAATTTCGCTAAGAAAGATGAACATATAGAACCCACAGATTATTCAACTAACAATGCTGTATTAACAAAAATCATTAACGAAATACGAGGTGCGCCCAATGACGGTAACAATACACCTATACAGAACGCAGTGGAAATTGGAAATATAGATGGCGCATTTAACTTTATTGATACTGTCCCCCCTTCTGATGAAGGAGAAGTAGATATTGTTATTGAAAATAATCCAAATTCTGATATAGATGTAGGGAACACACAACCTCTCGAAGACGTACCAGAAATTCAGAGTACTACGAATAATGACTTCTCTTTAACAAACTATATCTACAGAACTTTTATACAAAATCAAATGGAAGGTGGAATAATGCCAACAGCGAAAGGCTTTGCTCCTTTACCAGCGTTCAGTATTAATAAAAGGAGGAAACAATATTCTCGACGACGATACGCTATACGAAGACGTTATAATAGGTATCCATATAGGAGATATTCTCCCGTGTATTACCCATTTTATGCATTTTATCGTCCTAGCTCTCTAAGATTTTATTAGTTTAGGTAAAGAATCTAGATTAGAAGATAACGTCTGTTAGGTATTTATGGAATATGATAGTACCTACTCTCGTGGTCTTATTCGGGGTATTTACATTAGTATTGGATTGAACAAAGGTCCATTTTTAAACAATGGATACCAAGACACGTCTTGGTCACTGATGTCTTACCCACGCTCTTTATTATCAAGACGTTTGGATCACACTTTATGATTATTATAATGAATAAAACAATTTTAGTGTCCAATTCATTGTGTTTATTTCTACAAAATCTAGCCATTAGCACAAATGTTTTCCCAATATTACTTACAATAATAATATTATATTCATTAATATATTTACAATTCTTTTAAAAACTATGCAATATAACTGTTTTACTTAGAATACAAATTCATTGTACACTTAGTTGAATTATACTCATGGCAGTTGTATCAAATGGTTCCTCCAATGTTTACAACAATACATGGACTAAAGTCTTTTTACATCGTCCATGTAAATATGACACCAATTGTTGTTTGATTATTAAAATATACTTTAATCATTTCATTATTTATACATACACATCAGAGGTCACTATACAATAGGAAAAAGATTACAATAAGATAAGTTTATACAATGAAGAGATTTTGAACGATAAATAAATACAGATCTAAAAGAAGTTCATGTTTAGTCCACTTAAAAATAATAGAATAATGTTATATAGGTTATTACGTACTTACATTGCGATTTAGTATTAGCCACAATAGAGATGGCCAATAAATGGGTACAGGCTTACTCATTTCCCCGCACCCACGTGTGCCTCATCCATGAGTTCGTCATCTGTGATGCACGGCGAATTGGAGTGCGGGGAAGGTGCAATCAGTGGCGATGGAGCGGGACTCTTGGATAACTGCAATGCTAGTGCTGGTGACGTCGGGTATACCGGCCTAACCGCCACCATACCAGACACTTTGCTACCTGACGACGACGAAAAGTCTAACAACATTTCAGCAGCCTCTTGGGGAGTTGTCGCTCCACTCCGAGCGACCGATCCGCTCGCGGGCGGCTTCATACACGAATCAGCACCTTTCCTATCTTCTGAGCTGCCTTTAGGTGTAGCAAAACCTTTCGTCATTTCAGTTTTGAAATCAAGCGGTAACAAGGGAAATGAGCCGGGATAACCATCCTTTGCGTCTTCCTTGTTTCTTTGAGGGCTAGCTCCTTTTGATAAGCTGTCGGCTAAGACTTTGGAAAACTCTAAGGGACGATCTGATTGGTCTACCTTATTAAGCGCAATGGTTTTAGGGCTCATGCTGCCTATGTTCAGTAACGGTTTAGGCACAGTTAAAGGGTATGCGGACTTTTGCAGTGAATCACTTGTCCGAGCGTTTGGGTCGAAGTGGGGAAACGGGTATTTATTTTGTTCTAATGTACGGGCAAAATCATTAACCATAGAGCGACTATCGTACTGAGATGACGGACTGTTCTTGTCCGGAGTGTTTAAGTTTTTTAACTTAGGTATTTGAAACTTGCTAGTGTCGAGTGGTTTTATTAAGCCTTCTACGAGAAAATTTGCTTCTTTGGATGATTTAAACCGGTCACCATCGACCTCGTCCCTTGAGCTACTAGGGCTAGAGTGGCGTTCAGACTTAGAAGAGAATATAGATTTTTCCGAATTAGTCGTTAGTTTTGTTCTAGCTTTTTCACGTTCCCTGTCTCTAATGATTTTTGATAGATCCGAACTACTGCTTTTAGGTGATCCTGAGCTAGATTTAGAACCAGACTTGGATAAATTGATTCCTGTACTACTTGTGCTCGATGATTTAGAATAAGGCACTTTAGGCATATTGGTGTTGCCTGCTCCCGATGAATCTGAAGGACTCAAGTTTGCTTTAGGAGGAGTACCACCTGATGACGTACTGCTAGATTTAGACGATTGCATAGCTTGAGTTTTTTTCGAGGCGGGCCCACTAATTACGCCTGGTTTTAAGCCTGTATGTGTTTTGGGGGAGCCTTGGCTTGGAGGGGTAAGCTGTGGCGACGATTGCTTATTAGAACTGCTATAGTTCAATTTGGAACTACTGCTTGAAGAATCTTTTGACCTAGTTTTGTTTATAGTGATTTTCATTCCATCAGAGCTCGGTTTGACCATATACTCTTGATTTTTACTTTCACTTATTTTTCCACTGCTACCGACTGCGTTAGTTTTTTGATCGGAAAATTTACTAGCACTACTAGAAGAGCTGCTAGACTTGCTACCTACATCAGTGTCTGTACCGCAATGTTGGGCAGATTTGAGCTTGTCTATTACAGCACTAAGAGAACCTTTTCTATTCCGAGCCAGGCTCGGTGCATTCGATTTATTAATTTCAACATTGGGTGGCGACACAAGTGGTTCTGTTACAGGACTATCGCACGATATAGGAGTAATTTCTAGCTGTTTCAGTTTCATTTGGTTTTTTAACTTAGGACTGCTTCTACCGGAACTAGAAAAAGATAAACCGGAATGTTTCTTTTCTTTGTCTTTGGAGGTCGTAGAGCTAGATCCATAGTTATCCTTGGATAATTTCTTTGAAAGGTCATATCCAGTGGTGCCAGATTTTCCCGAAGGTGAACCAGTAGCCGCAGATTTCAGCGCAGACATACTAGGTTTACCGGAGCCTGAAGAACTATGTTTCGGTGAAGAAATACTGTGGTTTTTTGGACTTGAATAGCCAGTTAAGTGCTTTGGACTATTTTGAACTGGCGAATGCCGCGGACTGCTATGATGACTAGAAGTGCCGGACGATTTGCCTATACCTTTCGCGGCGCCAGGATTTGGAGATTTCGTTATAGATACCGACCGGCCATGCGTTGGGCTAGGACTAAATTTTCTTATAAGCGAGTTTGGGGACGTTGGTCGTAAAGGGGATACATCTGTAGGTTTTATGCTGACCGATACAGGTTTAGTGAGAGGGTCTTGTTTTGGGGGTACCTTTTCCGGAGGGCCCATAGAGTCGTCCCTTTTGCGTTTCTTTTTCTTTTCTTTGCTGCGTTCTTCGCCGGATTTGCTGGATTTCTTTTCGGATCTTATTCTATCGTCGAGATTCTTCATTTGTGATGATGTGATTGGAGTTATAGTTATGGAGCTAGGTAATGCCGCTGGTGCCGCCGCTGCGATTGGTATTATTTCGATCCCAGGACGTCTATCTAAGCACAGCATTGAGGAAATACTCGAGCCAGTTCCAGCGTTGGGTGGATTCGAAGTGCTGGATCCTATAGGCGTGATGCTAACAGATGATGGCATGTAAGATTTACCTTCAGTCAAGTCCAGAAGGAGGGACGACGAACTTCTGCCAGATCGCAGTTCTGAATCTTTGTTTTTAAGTTTTTGCCTTTTGTGCTCAGACTTGTGAAAAGAATTCCTGAAACAAATACTATTTTAGTGCTTTTAAAAAAACATATTTTTTCGGAATGACTATGATTTTTAAAACGGATAATCATCTGAGTTGTTACTCGTATTGACTGTCGATAGTGTAAACGCGCGAGTCCGTTCTATAGTAAGTTGGAATAGATTTGCATCAATTACTTCTTGAACGATAATAGAACGCTTCGTGCAACATTTGTAGAGAGTTGAGACATGTTCTCTTGTTTAGTCTCGAAACTGTAGAATTCATCAAATCCAGTAATGCGTTTGTTTGAACACTCTAATCTCAGCAAGAAATCGGGCAAATTTACGTACAGGTATTGCAAAATAAATAAACGACGCCAATAAAAAGGTGCCACGAGGTCAGCTAGTCATTTATACCGATGTTCATAAGAGTTACTATTTTATTTAAAACCAATCATACAATGCCATCTGATTGCAAACTAAGCAGAGCTTGTACTATGGTAACCAGATAACTGATAAACATACTTATATATATATATATATATACTTATAAATACATACATATTATTTATTTTATTGGCGTATTGTTTGGACCATTGTCTTATAAATTTACTGTAAGCTGTGAAGTAACTTTCAATAAATAAATATATAGATAAATAACACCCAGACACAGAATAAACCATCGTGCTTATCACACAAAGTTTTATCCTGGGTGGGAATCAACCCCACGACCTCTTGCGTAGCAGTCGGATACACTACCACCGCGCCACAGAGGCACTCAATGATTTGATCTTTCATGAATAAAGATTATTGTTATGTTTGTATAAAAGTAAAAGAACGTACCTGATTATATCCTCAACATCTCCATCGTTCGAATTGTCCATGTCGGACGAGTGCCTGGTATCTTGTGCCAGCGCATCGGTAGGGTCCATCGCGGAAAGTTCCATGTCCGATGCGAACTCGTTCTGCGACGCCGAAGAAGCCCGACCTTCCAGATCTTCATTCGTCGAGTTACTATTCACGGTATTTTCATCTTCATTCACATATTCGTCAGAATTGTCACTCTCACTGTCAGAGGCCATCATTTCTGAGATCCCTTTGCCTTTCTTTTGACTGGAAGACCATATCTCGTCGGATTTTCTTTTTTTTGGTTTTCGATCTTCAAGTTGGGGTTTGAGGTCACTTGCGCTGGTATCCTGACACATTACTGACAGATGATGTTGTTGCTCCGAGAGGTAACTCCCTAATTAATAAAAAAATTTGATAATATAAATATAAATTAGATTTGTAGGATATTTTTTAAATATGAAGTAAGTTGCAAGAGAGTCGTCTTCGCTAGTATGGTCATGTCTTACATCAACCACCGAACTACGTGGAGAATAGATATCTGGCGTTGACGTCCCCATCAGATCCTGGTAAAAGGGGAAGATCCAAAAAGTGCTGGCTACAGGGGATGCCGACGACCGTGCCACGTGGAGAACAAAAAGTAGGAAAGATGAATCCGGGCGTCGCGAGACGCAACTAAGACAGACGCTCGAATGATGATGATTTAAATACGAAGTTACTGGGCGCAGAAATGTATTGTTTTCGAAGGTACCGTTTCCTCAACGCAGTGTACTGAGAGTCTAGTGCGAGTTTTTGACAAAGGTCACGGTGAACGCCTTAAAGCAAATGTCTACAGAATCGAGGAAGCGCCAACTAGTATCAAACTCGGGACCCCGCTTGACTCCATACAAAACCCCCATAACGCGCCCACACGTGCTCAGTTAATATATTCGCAATACCTCACACCACGTACTCAGTTTATTGACGTGCGGATGTATATACGATTAAAATCTATTTGTATACAATGTATAAGTCACCGGTAAACACAGGTACACAAAATAGCAAGACTGCTGATGTTAAACATATGGCATAAAGGTTGCATTTCGTAGTTACGGCTGCATTTGCAGACGAAACAGCAATAATACTTCATAATGGTAGCATGTTTATGTGGGTTATTGATTTTTACTCTGTGACATTAAAATTGACTTTCCATACTGATAATGATATATGCTATGTTGTTCCCTACACCTGTCTTTACTATTTTATTGGATACCATTGGACCACTGATATTTATTTAGATACTAGTTGACGCCCGCGGCTCCGCAGGCGTGGTGAAGCTTTCCCGTTCCCGTTTCCCATAGGACCTTGTTTCCGAGATAAAAAGTAGCCTTTGAAGTGTAAGCTATATTTATGTAAAGTTTCATCGAAATCCATTCAGTATATTTTGCGTGAAAAAGTAACAAACCTCCATTATTACAAACTTCCGCGTTTAAAATATTAGTAGGACTATTGAACATCTGTGGGTGCAAAGTGCCTCACCAAGATGTCCAAGTCCTAAGCGACCTCAGCTTTTAGCGGTTCACCTGCTGACTAACGGACGAAGCATCGGTGCCAGCGGTCTTACAGGGTTGGGAGGTCAAACGGTAGCCCCCAACAATGCCAAATGCTTGCAATATATTAAAAGCCAAACACTGCTCTTCGCAACCAAATTAAAGTAGACCCCAGGCTTCAAATCCAGGCAGGATTTGAAGGCTGCTGCGAAAACACTGAGAATAAAGAAGTACACCTATGGTGAGGCTGCTTGCCATGGGAGCCCCGGCGATCTTGATGGATTTTACTCCCCTTATTAGGTATGAGTGTTTACTATTATTTAAAGCTCGTGGCCCCGCGGACTCAGTGTTCTGTAAACGATCACTGCGTTAAGCAACTTTCGCTATAGCTGGTCCTTGGATGGGTGACCACTTTGTGGCATTTACATTTGCGAGCGTTTCCTTGCTTCGGAAGGCACGTTAAACCGTTGGTCCCGGTTGCCAGTAACATGGCAGTCGTTAAAGAAAATTTTCAACAGCAGGTAGCCACAGCCGGCGCCTGTCCATTTCAACACGGCAATCGGCTCACCACTCGTCACGTGGGACAAAATGCATACGGTGAAATGTGGGTGTACCTATGGTATGACTCTGCATACCCCTTCGGTGATAAAAGCGTGCCATATGTATGTATGTATATGTGTTAATGTTATTGATCTTTACTCTGTGACATTAAAATTGACTTTCCATACTGACAACGATATATGCTATGTTGTTCCCTACACCTGTTTTTACTATTTTATTGGATACCATATTTTATTGGATGCTCGGACTGCAGAGATAAAAAGCGTGTAACAACTGTCCTGGCTGCTGGGATATTTTATAGGTTTGGAATACAGAAGGTTTAGACAAAATTACCCTATCCTAGTCCCTTTCCTATCTCATCCTTTTTCCTACCCTCTAATCCTTTTCCCACCTTATCCTCTTCCCATCCTTTCTCCGTCAAGCTAAGGTTGCCGTGACTATGAGCTGCGTGGCTAGGGGCGAGCCTAGTCGTAACGTGCTTGACTGCCCTGGGACCGGGCGACCCCAGAATAAGGCTAGCCTTACCTAGACAAGCGGGGCTCTGTCTAGGCGGACTTTGAATTTCCCTTGCCACTCGTGGGAACGCAATGTATATTGAAAATTTAAAAATCCGGAATGGCGGCGATGTGGTTCGCTGCCCGTCACGTCTCGTCTCCTATCGAGGCGGAAAGTGGGCTAGGGATAGCCACTTTGCTACATTGAATGTTAGAGAAGGAATGAAAGACAAAATTGATGAGGTATGCGAGATGATGCGAGCAAGACGACTTGATGTTTAGTGTGTAAATGAAACAAAGAGGAAAGGATGTAACACCAGTACACATGGACCTTATACAGCCTACTGGTCAGGAGTAGCCACAACCAGTACAGCGAGCCAGGGTGTCGGTGTTCTACTGTCCGCGAGAATGAATGAATGTGTGACTGACTATGAATGTGTGAGCCCAAGACTTCTTTGGTTGAGGTTGAAGGTTGGACTTACCCGCACCTTTGTTTTGGGCGTTTATGCTCCGCAAGATGCGCAGTGGCGCCGATCTTCAAGAGACCAAAGTGAGAGACAGGCATTTTGGGAGTGTGAGCGATATTCTGAGTAAATGCAAACGGAACGAGAGAATTTTAATGTTAGGTGATTTTAATGGTTGGTGTGGAGTGAAGCGTGATGGATATGAAAGTGTATTGGGCAACTCTCACCATTTTAATTCACTCGTTCGTCACGAGTGAATGAAAATGGTGAGAGTTTTCTTGAAGTATGTTTGGAGAGGAATCTTGTGGTAACTAACACCATATTTAACCACAAACAGATTCATTTGTATACTAGACAAGAGAAGTATGATTGTGATTGTAGATGCAAGACTAAGAAAGAAAGTCTTAGACACCCGGGCATATCGCGGTGCCGGGATTGATACAGATCACTTCTTGGTTATCAGCCGAGTAAGAGGTCTGTTTCAACGGTGGCGGCATCGTGTATGTGAACCTGTAAGTGTACTAGAGCGTATAAAAGTCGAAAATTTGCAAGAGATGAGCATAAAAGAAGGATTCGTGAGTAAATTGAGTAAGAAATTTAAAAATTTAGATATAGTATGTGAGATTGAAGAATTATGGAAGACACTTAAGGAAGGTCTAGTGGAAGTTGCGGTGGAAGTGTGTGGGGTAAATAAAAGAAGCCAAGGATGTAAGGTAAAGAGAATGTGTGCAGAAGTCATGAAAACATTGTCCGACAAGAAGAAGGCATGGTTGGACTGGCTGACTTCAAAGGTGAATCAAAGAATGCAGAGGGCAACGGATGAGGATGTAAAAATGGCAAACAATGAATATAAAAGGTATAAACGAGTTGCAAAAGAAGTTATGGAAAGAGAATGATAGGGATAAATTTAATAGTAGGTTATCTGATCATTTCCAGCAGAATATAAAATTCTTTTGGAAATCTATAAAATCTGTGAGGGGTCAACAAACATCATCGAAACTCAGTAATATCAGAAACCAGGATGGCAGTTTTCTAAAAGGAGAAGAATGTGTGCTCAAAAGATGGAAAGATTATTTTGAAAGCTTATATGAAAAAGAGGATATGGAAGCACAAACGAGTTCTTGGGAAAGGAATGAACTAAGCAACGAAAACATCATAAGTATGAAAGAAATTGTGGAAGCATTGAGTAGTATGAAATTGGGTAAGGCTGCTGGATTTGATAGGATTTCTGTAGAGATGCTGAAAGCGCGACATGGCGTGGTAGCTTGCCAGCTGTACCGCCTTTTTAATCTTTGCTGGAGGAGTGGCAGCGTGCCAGGAGATTGGCAGCGTACAAGGCTGTCATCGTGCCGCTTTACAAAGGAAAAGGGTCACAGCAAGAGTGCATTGTCGGCAAATTGTACGCAAAAGTTTTGATAAAAAGAGTGATGAATGAAACTGAAGGGAAAATGTGGGATGTACAAGCAGGATTTATGAAAGGAAGAGGATGCACGGATCAGGTCATTTCCTTACGATGCATAGCCGAAAAATTTTTGGCGGATTGTCAAAAGATCTATTGCATATTTGTAGACTTGGAAAAGGCCTATGACCGAGTGGTGAGGCATGAAATATGGACAACACTGGCCAAGTATGGAGTAAGCAGTTGATTACTTGATACGAGCACTGAAATCTCTCTATGAGGGCTCCAGTGCTTGTGTCAGGATCAACGGAGCTTACACAGACTTTTTTCACATTGAAAAAGGTGTGAGACAGGGTTGTGTAGCGTGGCGCTGTTTAACCTATACATGGACAGTTGTTTGAAAGAACTGCAAAAGAGTGCGTATGGTTTAAAAATGAATGAACTGACTGTCAAATGCCTCCTATACGCTGATGACCAGGTAATACTGGCATCGTCGGCGGAGGAGTTGCAGTTGATTGTTAACATTTTGCATGATGCGCTAAAAAGCAAAGGAATAAAAGTGAATGTAAATAAGAAAAAGTAATGGTTTTTGAAATAGAGGAAAGTATGACGGATTGCTCGATTTTTGTGGAAGGAACGAGGCACGAGGAACACAGTCGAAGGCCTTCTGCATGTCTAGAAACATACAGTGCAGAGGAGTGTTCTTCGACCTGTATTTCTTTGCGACAACCCTCAGGGCAAAAACAGGGTCTGTGGTCCCATGACCAGGGCGAAACTCCGCAAACAGTCCGAAAGAGTACACTCCTGCCGGATCCGAGAGTCTATAATCCTCTCGAAGATCTTCATAGTGTGGGACATCACCTTTATACCGCGGTAGCTCCCGCACTCCTGCACTGACCCCTGACCTTTGAAGACTGGGGTAATAATACTCAGTCTCCATTGGTTTGGGATCTGCCCGCTAAGGAGAATGCGGTTAAAAAGGTTTACTAAGATGCACACACCGCGAGGACCCATCGCCTTCCAGGCTTCGATGGGGACTCCATCGGGTCCGACAGCTTTCCGATTCTTCATGCGGCGAAGCGCAGTCAGGACTTCTCCAGGCGTTACCGGTGGCACTAGTCTCTGATTCGGAGGGAGATCCGGAGGCTGCACCTCTTTATGTTGTTTATTAAGCAGCTGGTGGAAATACGAGCGCCATCTCTCCTTTACCGCGAGGTCTTCGCTTAACAGGTTGCCCTCAGGGTCTTTTACACAGCGACACTTGGATATATCATGTGCCGCTTTGACCCTGGAGCGCGCCAACTTATAGATGAGCTTCTGCCCCTCAGACGATTCCAGCTTATCATACAGAGGTTGTAAGTGGTCTCGTTTGGCTCTGGCTACAGCTCTCTTTGTAGCGCGCTTGGCATCCCTGTACGCGTCGCGGTCTTCGGGAGATCCGGTCGCTTGCCACTTTTTAAAGAGGGCTTTCTTCTCTCTAGGACTCTGGACTACGTCGTTCCACCACCAAGTTTCCTTGTCACATTTGCGTCCACCCTTAGACTCACCGAGCACCACCTTCGCCGCTCCAAGGATGGCCGCCTGAACTTTGTCCCAGTAATCTTGAACTGGTTCGCCTTCAGTGTCGGTGCACTTGTCACCGACAGCTGAGACGAACTCCTGGGACCTAGTTTCATCAAGCAGCCACCATCTGATGCGGCGCTGGCACCGCTCGATGCGTTTGCCTTTAGGCTTCACGCAGAGGTCCATGACAAGGAGACGGTGTTGTGCAGTAAGACTCTCTCCGGGTATGACCTTGCAGTTGGCCACCTTGCCGATGCTGTGTCGCCTAGTGAGTAGGAAATCGATCTGAGTTGTACGCCTCCCGCTCTTGTAGGTGATGAGATGTTCGGATTTCTTTTTGAAATACGTGTTCACAATGGCCAGATCGGCAGCCGCACACGTTCCGAGGATAGTTTCTCCTTCAGCTTTGCGGGTGCCGTATCCAAAACCACCATGAACACGCTCAAACTCCTCACACCTCTCACCCACATGACCGTTTAGGTCGCCGCCCAAAACGATTCCCTGTGACAAGGGAATGCTCTGAAGCACTCCCTCGAGTTGGCTTCAAATTATTTAATGTTCAATATATGTATGTTTATCAGTTATCTAGATCCCATAACACAAGCTATATTAGCTTGTGTTATATAATATAATATAATATTATTATTTAGTACTTTGGGCTAGATGGCGCTGTGTGAAGAGTGTGCCACAATATTTATTAAAAAAAAAATCTTACCTCCTTGATGAGGATGGCTGACGTTGGAAGGGTACATCGACCGGGAAGAATGCATCGTGCCCGGTTCGTGCTTCACGTGGTCACCACCTGGGTCGAGCCCCCCCACGCCGCAGCTAAAATTTGGATCCAGAGCAGAGTAGCCACCGTTTAATTGTTTACTAGCCGCTTCGCGCTCCAAGATTTTTATCAACGACCTGTTTGGAAAGGAAAAGGTAGTGTAGTGAATAAACAAATCAATTAAAGGGGATTGATCAAAGTTTATTACCTTTATTTTAAATTTTAGACTTTGAAAATACAGTATGTAGTATTGTAAGAAACTACTTTAAATATTTTTGTCATATTTATTAACTCAAGAACGTAATTTTATAACTCAAGAACGGGCTCACCTATCCAAACCAACTGCTTAGGATTTGTTCGGACTATTTAGTAGATAAAAAAAAAATCAAATTTGCACAAAATCGGTCGAGCGGTTCTTTTATCACATTTTTGGTGGCGCTAACGAAGTTGCGCGGGTCAGCTAGTACTGAATATTTTTTTATTTTGTGCTCTATTTTCGTTCTTATACATAGGTGCTACTGTTGTAATGCCAACGATGGCGTCATTTGAAGGTTAAACGACGTTTGTTCATTTTGACCAAAATACTAATAATCTTTCATTATTTTCCATTACTAAGGCATAAGTAGTGATCAGTAACAAAAATAGCATTTCACTGTGACATTTTACTGTCTTTCACTACAGCACGTTGACACAACTTTAATGTCTAAAATGTTTACACATACAACAAGATTAATGCATTTTAGAAAATAATACATAGAAAGCATCCACCATTCTTCCCATTTCCCGCGCAATCGCCGAAAAGATATTACAAAAAAGGCATAACCTCTTTAAGAGCTATGTGCTAAATGCGTCTATATCAAAAAGTCCTTACCTAAGCGTGATGGGTATGGAGTGCGTCTTCTGGAGTACTCTGGTGATGTAATCGTCGATGTGGTCTGTAGGGGGTGGGGGTGAAGTACTAGAGGGGTGAAGCGTATACAGCGTGGCTCGGGGAGCCGCGGGGTCACTCAGCTCTAGTTCCACCGTGGCCATGCTCTCGTCACTAGGGTGTTCTAGAGACACCGAGATGTGTTGCCAGGAAAGCGCACTCACTTCGAATATCAATGCGTTCTCCAAGTCTACGCCTGCGAAGACACAAATGATATGATACAATAAATAATCCAACCTCGAGGTTTGATAAAATATGCTGTTTTCATTGATTGACATGAGTATAGACTGGAGTCGGTTAGTTATGATTGGGCTATTTCTTTACGGAATTGTTGGTAGAGACCACAGACGTACAAGAGTAAGCAGACCAAACATATTCCTTTGCTAATGGAGCAATACTTCATCCTTTTCACTTTTGCCATTTGTTGTATAATGCTATCTTTGTTATTCCTGTTTAGATACATCTAATTCACACATTGACAGCGAACAGCGCGTAGCCTTTTTTCTGCTACAAATAAGCTACAAACTCAAAAGAAGAAAAAAATAATACAAAAAGGTGTTGTTCATAGAGTGATGAAGTTTCATTATCAAGATATCACCAGAAATAACTAAACTAAGCGACAAGTGATGTGCACCACTTGAAGGGAGGTGAGGTTGGTTTGGGCCCTGAAGATTTCAGTGTCACTGCAAAATGTAACAAGCGTATACGATTTTTATTGAAGTGAAAACTTCTTTAGCGGCTTTGTGCACTTTTTGGTATGGGTAAAAAATAATAATATCGCGTCAGTTCACGTGACCTAATCGAAAATACGTAAAACGGAGGGAGAGTAGACCGCCGGTGCGGCGTAGGAGAGGAAGTAATATCCGCCTCTCTTTCTACCGCGCGGCGAAAATGTATGCCTGCTACTACTGTTTTGTTTAAGCGGCGCGGGGGTATTTGCGCCAGTTCTGCTAATGGGTCCACCATCTGTATACTTGTAAAATTCGTGTATATAAAGGGTTTAAAATATGGAAATTGAACAAAGTTAATGTAAATTGTCATGTTTGTGTATGATACCGCAATAGATGAATATTGTATTTTATAACACTACAGTCCACTTACCTTTAGTGTACTGCGTCCTGATGCAGCTGGCTATGAGGGTATTGAAGAGTGCCTGCTGCCGCAGACAGGCCAGTAGGGGCGGCACCTGCGAGGGGTGTGTGAAAGGGACGCTCGATACCACGCACCCGTCTAACCCTCTAGAGTCACATAGGAAGTAACATTGGGTCTGCTCTGGCAAGTTCTACAACAAAAACAAACACATCGGTCACGCTTTTATCCCTGAAAGGATGGCAGAGACGCCCACATTTCACCGTAAAAAAATTTAGTCTCAGGTAATAGATGCTGAACCCATCGCTGTGTTGGAATGTACAGGCGGAAGTTGTGACGGTGACGGTTGTGACTGGTGTTGCCAACCAGACCAACGGCTTAACATACCTTCAAATGCACGAAAACGCTCGCAACTGAAAATGCCACAAAGCTATCACCCATCTGGACTAGCTATGTAAGTTGGTAAATGTAGTGATCGTTTACAGAACACTGAGTTAAAGGGAAAAATAAGGCTTGGTGGTTCATTCACATGCTTTATTCTAAGATACATACCACAAAAAGTCCCTTGCTAAGATTCAAGTCAACAGGCTTGCCGGGTGAAAGTTTGTTGTATGCTTGTTGAGCTACTAAACCAAGAATAGGCTTCGCGTTCGCCCAGTCGCCAGCCACTTCCACCTGTAAAGGCAAACACAATTTAATATTATGAGATGGTGGCAGATTTGAATAACGAGTTCAAACAGTCAGTTTTGATCCACTAATATTTGTTTCGGTGTGAACCTGTCAGGACTAAATAGCTTATTTATCAATCACGCCTTTATCGCAGAGGCATACTATACGCCAACATTTGCATTTCTGTCCCGCGTAACGGGTGGTGAGCCCATTACCATGTTGAAACAGACAGGTGCAGGTTGTGGCAAGCTGCATTTAAAAAAATTTAAGGCTTTCAACTTGGCTTACTGGCAACAGGGACCAACAAACTAGCTGGCTGTCATAAACAATTTTTCTATGAGGTTTTTCACAGTGCCACCTAACCCAAACTAAGCTATTATAAGCTTGATCTATGCTCTAGACAATATATTAATATCTTATTATTATAGTTGAGTCATTATAAGAGGCCACATTTGACAAGTGTCAGTTTTTGCTTCATAGTGAGATGACATGATGAAAAATATCGATTATTGTGAATGAACCGATACGGACCTCAAACATTTATGAATCGAATCAGTTATTTTGAAGAAGTAAGCTATGAAGAAGAAAATAGTATAGTATTTCAGTCGATTTCCCGTCCAATTATTGTTAAACTTTTTATATCGTAAATTTTGGGAACAATATCTGAAAACTAAACGATATAATAAATGTATTAAATATATATTTATCAATTCAATATATTGATGTAAAATGTTTATAATTGTTATTATCTTCGAGTGGGTCCGTATTGGATTGCATAAATTTTCGAGGCATAACTTAAAACTGCATAACGTTTTTTGGCATACTCTTCGTTTCGCATAACGTTCAAACAGAATAAAACATTAGGCATACTTTATTTTCCCATAACTTTTTTATAATAATGATATACCCGCATAAAATATTTACGCATATTTTTTTTACAATAACGATTACTAATCATAACATTTATTGGCATATCACTCACTCTCGCATAGATATTACAAGCCATACATATAGAATACCATAATGTTAACGAGTAAATATTTTTATTAAGCTATTGCATAGTTTTTATCGCGGGCTCTGAGTGGGCTTTAATCAAGAAATTACGTAAGGAAAAAAACATAAGACGAAGGTCGAGACGAGGTCACACGAAGTTCACAGAGCACGGCCGAGCGTTGGCTTAACGTATATGTACATATATTATATGGTACGATTGTTCGAAGCTCGCACGGATCGAGACGTGATGATAGTAAGTGTAAGTGTGAGGCTGAGGATGAATGTGACTGTGAGAGTGAGGGTGGGGTGAAGGTGAGGGTATTTATTGTTTTTGGGTTTTTTTTTGTTTTTTCTAGTGTAACTTGAATTAATATCAAAGAAAAACAAAGGTATGCTATGCAATAGCTTCACCGCGGCAGTCTCCGAGTGCCACACGTCTTTTTTTATATCTAAGCTTGAACTGTCTAAGATTGAAATGCCCACTGATTAAAAATGTCGGTAGTCACTTTACTGATGTTCAAAATTTAAACACTTATATATAGAATATATAAATAAAATACAAAAGAAAGTAGGTAGATTAAAACGAGCGATTCTATTCTGGCGTTGTAGTCACCAGAGACCTAACACTCCTCCTCGCTTCGCTCGTCGTCGTACCTATTTACGACTTTGCTCAAGACTAGTCTAAAAAAAATAACACCTAAAATATCGTTTTATCAGTTACAGCTTAAAAACTTGGCTATGAGTAAGATGATTATTTACAATGGTGTCTTATCATTTCTTAAATATTCTTAGTCAAATTATTATTCATTTATGTTTTAAACGGTTATCCATACCTCCATTATGCGTTTTGTATTTTATGATAAATTATCTTTAGGCGTATAACATTTATACCCTTTACATTTATGCTGATTAAAATTATGATAAAAAAATTAGAGTAAGTTAATGTTATGCCAATAAAACCATTATGCGTTTATGACACTCTGCTTATCATAATTTATGCGAGAAAAGTTTATGCTGAAACTGTTATGCCAAACTACATTATGCTGAAAAAAAATATGCGGTCGAAAGGGCTCCCTCTTCGAGTACTCTATAACGTAAAGGCTGGCAATGTGGGTATTCATTTAAAGTGTAGTGCTCCTGCACAAATATGGAAAAAGAATAAATGCCACGTACTTTATTTATACAAAAATAAATAAGTAAAATGTGACAGTAGCAATATTAGGTTTTGTTATGCAGAAATAATAAAAAAAAAACAAAAAAGAAGTCCTGGAGTAGGTATGCATTTCATGACCTTCATACGTCGGAGCTCTAGAGCACTAGACATAGGACAACTGGGTGAGAATAGCGAGCTGATTTTCTAGAAGGTTAAAAAAGCATTCCCTAAATTATGTTGATAGAACTGAGATATAGACGGATTTTAAGTATTAAGGAAAAATTGTGTTGAAGTTGCGATGTAGCAAACAGATTGGACCTTAACATGTTAAGAAACCAAATATCAAAATAAAATTAGTAAACCTGTCAAAATTAGAGAAATATTAGTTCAAGAAAAGTATGTTAATGATACATGAAAATAATGAATATATACTAATTATTTATGACGAAATTTCGAAAATATGTATGATTGAAACAAAACTTTAAAAGTGGTAGAATATTTCAAATAAATCTCATTACATTCGATTCTGCTAATAAACTTTCGATTTTCTTGGTAACCTCCATAGTGTTTAAAAAGGAAAAGGGTCCACTGCCGCAATGTTGTAACGACGCCGACGTTCAGTTCTTTGAAACAGAAATTGTTTATTTTTTTACAATGATGAGTGAAAGTAGATAGTAAAATAGCTGTCTTCTAGCATTTAGACAAAAAAATGTAATGTATGTGTGTAACTGAGAAAAGTTAAGCAAAGGCACTGTTTTAAGTTCGAAAAATTTTATAATATTTTATACCCGCCGTTACAAGGAAAAGGTGGCGATTTATGATGAAGTGTCAAATGTGGCTTCTTAAAATGACTTGACTATAACTTATCGAACCACAGAACATGGATAATATCAAACAATGACACAATACTACCTGTCTCTTTCACTCTCATGCAATTATGTGATCAATTTTATAGATATGTATGACTAAAATATTATTACTGAAAATGCACTGTAAGAGACTCACTTCAGTAGTGGAATGTATATGTTTAGCCAGTCCAGCACATAGCGGAGTCGGTGAAGATAATTTTAAAGTAAAGCACGCAGGCAACATCGCGCTATTCTGAGGCACTAATTGAGCGTATACAGGTCCAGTGCTGTAAAAAAGGAGAGAGAGAATGACATATAAAATAGAAGTCTAGAATGAATGTCTTATAAATACAACCCTCAAGTGTTTCTAGAATGTTGAGAAACATTCTGATATACAGCACCTAGAATGGAGTCTTGAGACTCACGAGTATTCCCAGATGCTTAAAAAGCCCTGCTTATATTGGCAGCTAGGAACAACTTTTTATTTTGGGACTTGTTGAGAGCGATTTTCTTCTGATCTCTAACCCTGTAAGGACGCTCGTGGCTTCTTCCGTTGCTCAGGAGGTGCACTCCTGGCGAAAGATAACGCTTAGGCTCTGTAGTAATGTAATAGGTGAAATATTATGGAAACTTTACCTTTTTCCTGACCTTATCCCATTTGATAAAATAGGAGACAATTGGAGCTTATTGGGTGCAGAACCCTCTAAGAGAACGGTTGCAGAGTGTCCAATAGGAGTATGGGAAGGTCCAACTAGAGAAGCAAGACCACTAGACGCAGAAGGTTTGCCTTTTATGAGGAGCTCTGTTGTTAATAGTTGAAGGCCCTTCTCTTTATCAAGTAGTTCGTATGGTGACACGAAGTACGTAAGACGCATCGCGTGGCCTGAAATAAAAATATATTTGCTATTACATAAAAGTAAGGTATCAAAAGTTAGTTTGGTGAGTTTGTATCATTTTTGATAAGAAGTGAAAAGTCTTTAGAATATTACACTTACATACATACTTGTAGTCACACCCTTAGCCCTAAAGGAATAGGCAGAGGCATACTGTAAGCTCATATTTCCATGTATGCATGTTTGTCCCACTTAACATGTGGTGAGACCATTGCCTTGTAGAAATGGACAAGTGCAGGTTGTGGCTATATGCTGCGATGCAAAAATTTTCAAGCCGCTCGTAAGGCTTTTAACTTGGATTCAAGATCTGCCAAGTTATTGACAACCGGGACAAATAGCTTAACGTGCCTTCTGGGGGCCAAGTCTACTAATTCAATCACGTCAGGATAGAATCGAAATTGTCGCTCAATAGAAAGTCACCGGTACAATTTGACAGTTTTTCGTAGTCTACTATTACAATCATACTCCAATAGATTTTTATCAGTCGGTTGACAGAATTCTACTAACACATACCGCGCCAGTGGCAGCTAGTAAGTTGCATTTTTGATAGTCTACTAACATTTTGACAGCTAAAAACAGCAATTCTGGTTCTATTCTATGGCTTATCAATAGTAGACTCGGCCACCTGAACTATTTATTGACACTTTGTGGTTTTAACTGCCTAAAACCAAATTTTTGGGATTTTGGAAACTGTTTGCTCACTCTTTGAATTTAACATAACATACAGAAGAACTGCAGGAAACATACCTCCTCTTCGCTTCTGTAAAAAACCAATTGGGCTTTTGTGAACTAGTGCTGTCGGATCTTTGATGTAACTCTGGAGATGTCTCAGTGTACATAAATCTTCTTCTAAACTTTGTAACGCACTAAATGCCTTACACTTGACCTGCAAAAATTTAAATCTTTTTTAGAACTACTCAACAATAATAAAATGCAGCTAAGTTAAAAATTCTCTTTTAATAACCAGGAACATACTAGTAAATAATAGTAATAAACATTGATCAATATGTCCCACAATATTGATGGGACAGAAACCATAGTGCAACTCGAATGGTTTATAATGTAGTTTGGTTCTAGAGTCTAACAAATTTAAGCCAATCTACTGAACGGATGAACGAGAACTCATCCTAAGAGCCTTTTATAGTTTCTTTTCCAATTCAACCATCAAATACAGTTCCTAGGCTACAGATATAGAGTACTTTTGCTTTGACTGCAACTGTCTCAATGCTATGATAAAAACAGAAGTTCTAAAATTTAAACTATCATAAATAAAAAAAAATTGTTCTCAATAGTTTTATGAGTAAAATATTTAAATGAAGAACCATACCTTCTTCTCTGCATTAAGTTGATATACAGCTGTAAGACCCTCTAGTTGTGCTGTGAAATCAGCAAAATCCCCACGAGATATTGATGACACCATTTCTTCACAACTTTGCTGCTCAATCTGGTAAAAATAGAATTGGTTTAGAATAAGTTCAACTAGATGAGAATAGGGAGACTATACATAAAGAAGAAATAAAGTACTTACTTTTCCTTCATGGTGAATTTTAACATCTTTGACACTACCAGAAAACTCAACCAAAATCTCTAAGTAAAACATATCAGATGATATGAACAAATTCACCCCTGAAGTTCCTACAACGAATTTTAACCTGAAAATTAAATTCATAATTATGTCACAATTAAAAAAAGAAAGTGTAGTCTCTACAATTGGCAATAATTGGTTTATCAGCACAACACAACATGATTTCTGAAGTCATTTTTTTTTATATTATTGTTATACTCATAGAATTTGTCAACTTGTTTAATGAACCAAGATATTTTGAATCCACTGTGAAAAAAAAAACTATCTAAACTGTCAATCTGACATGATAGTACTTAATAAATTGTGACTGTTCTGGCTGTTTTAAAAAAAAATGTTTTTTTACATAAAAGATAATGTTAGACTACTGTTTAATACATACCCAAGTTGTCTAGATAGGCATTCAAGCCTTTCTATGAGACTTTGCAATGAGCTGACTTTGATGCAGTGCTGTAGACTATCAAGGCACTTTTGTAGTATTGTACGGTCGGCACTGTCTATTCCCCATCTTTTGTCCTAAACAAAACAATATGATTTTTATAATGGGTCTGACAAACGTTTTTTACTTTAAATGCAAAACAAATCGTATTTACAAAAAGTATTTACTTTTATTATACTTCAAAAAATCACGATCAAAGTGAGTATAACGCGGGTGACCTCATACGTCACAACGCTGCTCATTCGACAGTCGCGCTCTCGTTCGCACCCGAGCGCTTCGCCTTGTCGCAGTCTGTGCTACGCTGTGACGGCAATGAGCGCGCCTAATCTCGGAAATTCAAAAAAGGGCTATAACTTCTCGTCATTATAACTTCGGATTTACTGCATGTATTGAAGTGAAATAAAAACCAATGTAATGTAACATGAACTACACTTCAATTTTAGATGTATTTGATACTAATATTTTGACCCTTTTGTGTTCTCCATTGCGTTTATTTGCTAATGTTCTTGTATACTTGAACATCCTCAAACTTCCAATTGTCAAACTTACAATGTCATATAAGGTATAAATCCCATATCAAAATAAACTAGCCCAAAGTTCAAGTAATGTCATAAAAACAAGACAGCTAAAAACATTTTGGGATAACCTCTAAGCAACCAAACTGCTTAATGTTTAACTAACACTGATCTTAAGTACGTAAATACATTTAGTCATGTCTTAATCCCCAAATGGCTACCCATTTGGGGATAAAGACATGACTGGGGAAATGGGGAATTTTGCTGTAAAGTATGCTTATGGCTACCCATAGGCATACTTTACAGCACAATTCCCCATTTGTATATATATCCCATGTAACAGGTAGTAAAATGGAGAGGCACAAGGCTGCCCACAGTTAACATATTTCTAGGCCTTTAATTTGGTTTACTGTCTACAAGATGAGCCAACCAACAGATTAACATGCCTTCCATGAAACACTCATAAATGGAAATGATGCAAACCAGACACCCATCCGAGGTCCAGCCATAACAAAAAATGCTTAATGCAGTGAATGTTTACAGAGCACTAAGTAAGCAAGGCTACAAGTGCTTTACTGCTCAAAAAGAATCACTCAAAAACTGATCTTATGTTGTTACAAAAAACAGTTCATATTCAAGCATGCATATGAAGGCTATCCTCAGTGGTTCTCTAGAAACTTTATTTCAATGCTCCAAGATTGTTAATTTAAATGGCTTTCATCACCTTCCACACTACCCAAAACTGCACAATACCCAAAGTTAATCACCTAGTAGACTAGGCGTCATTGATGTCATTGATTAAGTAGTACCTATGTACTGCTTCTTGGGTGTGGGTCTTATTTCCATGCACTGGCTGGCCTTGATTTGAGTTTTGATTCAATGGCACAGTAGATTATGTTTGGCAAAGACCGACTGGGTATATTGTGAACAAATCCAAACATGGTGCCTCTGCCTGGTCTTACTCAGGCAATTTGATATTTAGGAGTATCAAATGGGTTGAAGTATAATATAGGGACCATTGTATGTTCTAACTGTTGTTAATTAATTTATTAATTGTAGTTTAATTAATTGTTGATCTAACCATAAGTATGTTTATTTTTGATTCCTCATACTCTCAATCTTTTGTCTTGCAGATTTCTCATAGAAACAGGACCTCTTAACAGGATGATTATGGTACAAATAATTATTTCCTTTACATATTCAACAAAAAAGAAACATATTTACGTACTAGCAGGGCCATTCGAACTCCTTTGGACGTTTCTGTTAAGTTTTTGAACTGAGATGTTTTGGATCTCAATTTTTCCATTAGTATCTCCTTTTGAAGCTCTTTCGATTTATCCAGCAAACCGGTTGAAGAAGCCATGACTGCAGCGTTACTTTCCGTCATTTTTGCAAACTTTATTGTAGAACTATACACATACACGAAATAATGATAACACCAAATCACTACAGCAATCACAGAGAATTTGCTAAGTTGCTAAGTACATACACACTGTCATTAACTTTCATCATAGTACAGTATTCTTTAGAGAATTAAACAGAATTTCTAGTGTCCTTATAAAAATAAAGAATTAGTTGATTTGATTTTCTTTCGTTACAAATAATAATCG
The DNA here is from genome assembly GCA_948477245.1 of Thumatha senex. Lineage (NCBI taxonomy): Eukaryota > Metazoa > Arthropoda > Insecta > Lepidoptera > Erebidae > Thumatha > Thumatha senex. Next base: position 17,352,914 of record OX419735.1, read on the forward strand.
TTCATAGAACAAAACTGTCATGTTCATGCGATGCCATTTGCTACTATAAGCCAAGTGAATAAAATATGTCTGAGTTGACATTATGTAAGTTACTATGTAGCGCTAGTGGTTATGTATGAGAACCGTAGTTAAGCAAGATGTCCAATAGTTTCTGTTACGATTTGCATGTATAGTTCATTTAGTCGGGTTATACTGCAAATGCCAGTTGCCACCTGCTTTCAGTTCAGAAATTATCCACAGAGTATTGAGAGAGGACCAAAACATTACAGTTCAAAAACTTTACAGAAACGGTAAAGATGTTTCAAATGAAGTCTGATTTACTGATTATTTGTTTTATTACTCCATTGTTTGTTTATATTAGTTAACTAACTAAAAACTATCTTCACGCTGTATCCCTGACGGGGTAGTCAGAGAGGACAGATCGCCAGGCTTTGCGATCCATACATACTTCTTTCGCTTCTTCGAGATTCATCAATCGCTTCATACACGCACGTCTGGGTATCCGAGTGCTTTTGACCTTTCCGTTTTTGAGCAATCTGCTCACGTGGTCTTCATATGTAAGTCTCGGCCTACCCTGACTCCTTCTACCCTCTACTTTTGAACAATATATATTCTTCGTCAATCGTTCCTCACTCATTCGTTGGACGTGTCCAAACCAACGGAGCACGCCCTTTTCCAGCTTAACGCTGACACTTTCATTCAAACCTGCCATATTGCGTATCACTTCGTTACGTATTCGGTCGGCCAAGGTAACGCCGCACAATTTTCGAAGTGATCGCATCTCCACAGCATTCAATTTACTTTCATGCATCTGCTGACATACCCAGGTTTCACTACCGTAAAGCAAAGTTGGCACTAGCACTGCGTTATGAATCGCCATGCGTGCTTCTTTTACGATGCTTAGTTTATAGTTGAATATAAGCCTATATAGAATATATAATATTTAATTGAGCCAGCACTTATGATAATAACATTAAAACTGTGATATTTAAGGAAACAAAGGATTTATTTCGGGTTCAGTTAGGATATGAGCCTCCTTCTCCCAAGCCCTAATAGGTACACAATCCTTCGCTTTCCGCATTCGGTTACGAATTTTCTAGCTTTTAAACTTTAGATCTTCACTGCCTGCTGCTTCCACGCTGATCAGATTGATAGATGACAAATCAAGTAGGAAAAAAAAAATTAAAAAAAGAAATATCGTCGGGACAACTCACACAATGCCATCTGATTCCAAACTAAGCAGAGCTTGTAATATGGTAACCAGATAACTGATAAACATACTTATATATTTCTAAATACATACATATTATAGATAAATAACACCCAGACAGAATAAACCATCGTGCTCATCACACAATGATGAGCCTAATATATCCCCCGTTATATCCTGGGTGGGAATCGAACCCACGACCTCTTGCGTAGCAGTCGAATACACTCCCACCGCGCCACAGTGGCAGTCGATGCAGCAGTTTCTTTTTCCGTACTGGTTTCCCCCAGGGTAGGATCAGCTTACTTAGCTGTCCAAAAGTAGCCTAAGTTACTCCTTATAACATCAGCTTTCTGCCTGTAATATTCCCGTAAAATCGGTCCAGCCGTATCAGAGATTAGTAGGAATAAACACATTGCAATAATTTAATTTTTCTTTTGTTTTATGATGTACCTACCGAATTTACTTATATATTCATTTAGTGTTTAGCTTTTAATTTGGAATTACAAACAGACAATTACATTTTAATTATTTTTTGCATCCTCAATGTTCTTCGAAGTATTTACGTACATACGGTCTGATCTATCGCCATCCCAAGGCTGTCTGCGCCAGAGTCTAGTTCGTCAATCAGCAGGCGAGCCAATTATCGGGTGATTTTGGTTTCGGCACTGGAGAAAATTGTGATGTTTCATAGCTGGGCATTAACTGGTTAATCCGTTAATCGTTAATTAAATAATTTTGATTAACGGATTAACTTTTAAGTTTACTTTGAAAAATATTTACGGACACGTTAACTTCCGTTAATATGGACTGCCTCCGTTAATCGTTAATCCAATGCCTAATAGTCACCGCGCGTGGCAGCGTGAAGCAAAAACAAAACTAGATATATTTTGCCGGCGCACTAGGAGACACACAGGAGAAACAAAACTGCGAAGATATTAGTTTCTTTTTTTTCATTTCTTTACTTAGCGCCGGTACTTAGAGTGACTCGGGTAACAGATATTCATAAATCTATTCATTAAATACAATACAGCAAAACCCTCAACGTCTTTTTTCTACGGGTAAAGACATTTTAACACCAAAACGAGCCTCGCTTTTAGAAGAGTAATTCAACATGTTAATGTTCATGAAGGGGAATATGCACCTTAATTTTAACCTGTTAACTTCCAGAACCTAAACCAACAGGTTTTATAATTTCACTAACGCAACGATATAAAAATGCAATTTCACACATATTAGTCCGAGACTACCAGGACTTTAATTGGTCGTGGTAATTAGTGTCTAGCACATAAGACCTTTTAGCCTTTTTGTTACCACCTCACCAACCATCGCGGTCGAAGAAACAGCGATCCTGCCCAAGAAGAAGAGCTGCTCGCGGCATACCGGGTTGCTCGAGCTGCCCTCAGCTTGGCGATCAAGGCCGCCAGGGAGGCGGCCTGGAAGGAGTGGCTCGAGACCCTAAATCAAGATCCGTGGGGGCGCCCGTACAAAGCCGTGAGTGACAAACTCCGGCCCTGGGCGCCTCCCCTCACAAAGTCTCTCGAGCCCTCATTCGTCGGCCACATTGTCAGTTCCCTCTTCCCTGCGCGGGAAGAGTGGGTCCCACTGCGGATGGCACCAAGCCAGACGCCGGCAGACACAGAGGCGATGATTCCGCCGGTGTCAGATACCGAGCTCGGGGCGGTGGTCCTCAAACTCAAATTGAGGAACCGCGCCGCCGGCCCCGATGGCATCCCTGGGCGTGGCATCGCCCTAGTCATGCCGGCATTCGAGGAGGAGACGCTGTCCTTGTTGTCGTAGTGTTTGGCGTCGGGTAAGGTCCCGCGACCGTGGAAAACCGGGCGGCTCGTGCTGTTGAAGAAGCACGGGCGCCCGGCCGAGTCGTCGTTGGCCTACCGCCCCATCGTATTGCTCGACGGGATGAGCAAGCTGCTCGAGCGGGTGCTCGCAGCGCGTCTCGTCGAGCACCTGGAGGTGGTGGGGCCCAATTTGAGTGACGGCCAATACGGCTTTCGTCGCTAGAAGTCGACTCTGGGCGCCATCTCCCGGCTTCGGGACAGCGTCGAAAAGGCCGTCGGGGGGAGGTGTTGCTGGCAGTGTTACTCGACATCGCGAACGCCTTCAATACCATCCCCTGGCAGACCATCGCCGAGGCGCTGAGGTACCACAATGTCCCGTGGTACGTCAGGCGCATTCTCGCGGTCTACTTCGTGGACCGGGCCATCTCCTATCCGGCCCGGTCGGGAGTGGTCCGTGCGGGTATATCGTGCGGTGTTCCACAGGGGTCGGTTCTGGGTCCGCTCCTGTGGAACATCGGATATGATTGGGTCCTGCGCGGTGCTACTCTTCCGGGAGTCGGCGTCCTCTTTTACGCCGACGATACCCTAGTCACCGCGCGGGGCCCCGACTTTAGGGACGCGAAGGTCCTGGCCTCCGCGGGCGTAGCCCTGGTGGTCAGCCGCATTAGGGAGCTCGGACTCCAGGTGGCCCTCGAGAAATCCGAGGCCGTATTCTTTCACGGGCCTCGGCGAGGGCCCCCTCGAGATTCCCAGATTGTTGTGAGTGACATCTCGAGGCTGCAGTCCTTAAGAAGGTATACGAAGAGAGCGCCCTGGTGCGACGAAATGGTGGACGGCCCCTTCCCGGCGATCTCTTCCGGAAGTGGGCGGAAAGGTTGGTAGGCCCCTTGGTAAGCCCCCGGCTCGTGGGGGCTGTCTAGCCTGTCTTGCGTGCTTGGGTGGAGAGGGCACACGGAGCGCCGACGTTTCACCTCAGTCAGCTCCTCACTGGGCATGGCGTATTCGCCAAGTACCTGTGTGTGGCGGGGGTGGAGCCGGACCCCGTGTGTCGTCACTGCCCAGGTGGTGCCATGGACACGGCGGAGCACACACTCGCCGTGTGCCCGGCGTGTGACGGGCCGCGTACTGCCCTCACGGGCATAATTGGTGTGGATATGTCGCTGCCGGCCGTGGTGCGAGCCATGGTCGGCAGCCAGCAGTGCTGGGCCGCCGTTCGCTAGTGAGGTGATGGCGGCCAAACGGGAGGCTTTGCGGGTGCGGGAGCGTACGGGACAGACGCTCCCGCCCCGCCGTCGTGTTCGGGGGCGGTGACGTGCAGAGTACATGCGCCCCCCGGAATAGTATCTGGCCGTGGGCGGAAGGTCGGGGGACCCCACCCAACTGGTCACTTGACGAAGGGCACCCCTTCTGTGTTCCACGGGGTGCCCATTTAGCGCACGCCCGTACCGGACGCTCTCTACCTACTCCTCTGCTTACAGAGGGGCGCTCGAGAGTGGTGGAGGTGCGGGCTAGATTCTTCAGCTCCTTAGGGAGCTCCGGGGTGGTCGCTTTTCGGCCGCCCCCGAGACGGACCCCTCCACTTTGGGGTGACCCTTGCCGGCTCGCAGTGATTTAACCTCAGGCCTACCCTGCAAGTTGGTTTTGAGGTGAGGCGGAACACCGCGGGGTTTAGTGGGTAGGACGGCCCCTCTCTCACGGACCGGGAGCCCCACACACCGTCCCTGATGCCCCTGCAGTAGGGATGACGGTGCGTAAAGGCATTCCCTAAAACCACCTCACCAAAAAGGCAACAAAATTTCTTCCAAATTTAACATCTAAAATAGACACATTTTATTTTATTTCATTAAATTTATTAAGCCCTTTAGACCAACCATAGTTCCGTGCTTCGGAAGGTACGTTAGGCCGTTGGTCCCGGTTGCCAATAAAATGGCATTCGTTAAGCCAAGTTGAAGGCCATATGGGCGGCTTAAAAAATTTCAACATCAATTCGCCACAGCCTGCGCCTGTCCATTTCAACACGGCAATGGGCTCACCACCTGTTCCGTGGGACAAAAATGCATACAGTGAAATGTGGACGTTTATTATACCTCTGCCTACCCCTTCGGGGATAAAAGCGTGACGATAAGTATGTATGCATGTATGTTTACACATATTAACGGATTAACGATTAACTTGCGTTAATTTATCCGAAATGTAACGTTTTAACGTTTAACGAAGCTAACTTTTTTTGTATTGTTTTTTTTTTGTAATTGTAATTGAAGCGCTCGTGGCCCCGCGGTCTGTGTTCTGTAAACGATCACTGAGTTACGCGACTTTCACTATGGCTGGTCCTCGGATGGGTGACCACTTTGTGGCATTTACATTTGCGAGCAAACGCTCGCGTGCCTTCCGAAGCACGGAAACCCGTGCTTCGGAAGGCACGTTAAGCCGTTGGTCCCGGTTGCCAGTAAAATGGCAGTCGTTAAGCCAAGTTGAAGGCCATATGGGCGGCTTAAAAAATTTCAACATCAACGCCACAGCCTGCGCCTGTCCATTTAAACACGGCAATGGGCTCACCACCTATTACGTGGGACCGAAATCCACACGGTGAAAAGTGGGCATATAATATGCCTCTGCCACCCCATCGGTGATAAGGCGTGATGGATATATATTATATTATCTAGATATTTATTTAATAGATATTTATTTATTATTTTAACTTTTTTTGTAGCGGATTAACGATTAACGAAGTTTACTATTTGATTAACGGTGCCCAACTATTTAAAGTTCTTTAAAAACTAAAATTTATTATCAAAGATATACCTTCTTCTATGACTGGTCCTCGGATGGGTGACCACTTTGTGGCATTTACATTTGCGAGCGTTTCCTTGCTTCGGAAAGCACGTATAGACGTTAGTCCCGGTTGCCAGTAACATGGCAAACGTTAAGTTAAGTTGAAGGCCTTATAGGCGGGTTGATAAATTTTAATAGCAGGTAGCCACAACCTGCGTCTGTCTATTTCAACACGGCAATGGGCTCACCCCTATTACGTGGGACAGGGATACACATGATGAAAAGTGGGCATACAGTATGTATGCCTCTGCCACCCCTTCGGGCATAAGGCGTGATAGATAAATAAATATATAAAATATACGATCTTGTTAAGTAAAAAAAAAAGGTGAAATCTGAGAACAAGTACATCAAACACGCCAACCTAAAACGTCGAATAACACGATCAAAATTTACAAAATTGATTTATTTGTTTATCAGTATGTTTGTTCTTATTTGTTGTCTACCTATTTCTATAAAATATCACTGTATCATAATATTTCGATTTTCTTCTATGCTAAGCGACTTTAGTTGCTCACTGCAGGTTTTCTTAATGTTGTTTCATGTTTAAATTCTATCGCTATTATATTAACTGTGCGGATTTTATTATTCAATTAGATACTTTATTGGGCACTGTTTTACAATAAACTCGTTTTTAGATATATCAGTGATGTCTATTGCTTGTATTATTGAATTTTTATTGTTTTTATACTGGAACTCATTCTACGACTCAATATATGAATAAACGAATAAACAAGATCTGTTAAAGGTTCGCCTTTTTTCTACAGAGTGCAACCTCTTTATCTTTCAAATTAGTCCATGAAACTAGCCTTGCTCGCGAACATAAGTTTTGAAAGTATAGGAATAGCCGAAAACCGATTAAAATTGACGTAATATTACTTACGTATTATGTGGTAGTATGTACGTAGTATGTGCTATGTACGTAGTATGTGGTATGTACTTAGTATGTGGTTTATATACTTACCTTGACATCCGAGGGGATTAGTTTGAAAACCTACCAATACGAAACTCTAAATAGCTTTTCTCTGAGTAGAGAGATAGTTAGTTATCACTAACTATCTTCACGCTGTATCCCTGACGGGGTAGTCAAAAAGGATAGATCACCAGGCTTGGCGATCCATGCATACTTCTTTCACTTCCTGCAGATTCATAAATCACTTCATACCTACATGCACGTCTAGGTATCCGAGTACATTTTAATTTTTTCGTTTTTGAGCAATCTGCTCACGTGGTCTTCATGTGTAAGCCTCGGTCTACCCTGACTTCTTCTACCCTCTACTTTCGCACAGTATATATTCTTCGTCAATCGTCCCTCACTCATTCGTTGGACGCAAACCAACGGAGCGCCCTCTGATGATAATTTGTATTTATCATTTACATATGTAAATAATATTGTACCTGAAGAATATGTGTACAAAGTTTCATAATGCACCGTTAAGTAGTTTTCGGTACCTACACGAGTTACATATTGATTACAGGATAAAACTTTGTCACGACATCTATAATATGTATGTATTTAGAATTATATAAGTATGTTTATCAGTTATCTGTTTACCATAGTACAAGCTCTGCTTAGTTTGGAATCAGATGGCTTGGTGTGACTTGTCCTAACGATATTTATTATTTATTTATTTATTTACTGTTTAACTATGTATGCACATTACATAACATTATAAAAAAGATGGTAATGGTTAAAGTGGCCCCATGAATTTTAAAATGTTATTCTTTAACCTACTCACGTCTATTGAACTTAAAGGATCGTTGTCAGAGAAACTCACAAAATCAAATTACGGATGCCGCACTTTTTGTTCCTTGAAGCAGCGCCCCGCATATTATAGACTAGGTGACCGTCCAGCTTCGCCCGTGACATACCCTCGAACTCCCATCGCACCATGATATATAGTCTATAGCCTTCCTCGATAAATTGGCTATCTAACACAAAAATATTTTTTCAAATCTGACCGTTCCTGAGATTATCGCGTTTAACCAAACAGACAAACTCTTCAGCTTTATAATGTAGTATAGATTGTCCTGAGGGATTCTAAGGAATCTACAACGTCGACTGTTTTGAAGAGCTTCTCATGACTTCAACTTAAGCTCACTCTTACGTTTTTGATCTCGAACAACGCTAAAGAATCTTCGTCAGAACCGAGCGATTCAGAAGATTGTTGTTCTTACATATCATAGAAATTTTGAACGCTATTTCAGCACGGGAGCCCTTTCGATCGCATATTTTTTTCAGCATAATGTAGTTTGGCATAACAGTTTCAGCATAAAGTTTTCTCGCATAAATTATGATAGGCAGAGTGTTATAAACGCATAATGGTTTTATTGGCATAACATAGTTTACTCTAATTTTTTTATCATAATTTTATTATTTAATTTTTATTGTATAATTGTTATACGCCTAAAGATAATTTATCATAAAATTCAAAACGCATAATGGAGGTATGGATAACCGTTTAAATCATAAATGAATAATAATATGACTAAGAATATTTAAGAAATAATAAGACACCATTGTAGAGGATCATCTCACTTATAGCCAAGTTTGTAAGCTGTAACATAGAAAACGATATTTTAAAAGTGTTATTTTTTTTAGACTAGTCTTGAGCAATGTCGTAAATAGGTACGAAGACGAGCGAAGAGAGGAGGAGTGTTAGGTCACTTGTGACCACGACGCGCGAGCCGAGCGAGCGAAGCGGCCGGCAATGCGCCAGAACTGAATCGCTCGTTTTACTCTACTTACTTATTTTTGTATTTTATTAAATATTCTATATTTAAGTGTTGACATGATAAACGCTGCTTATGTGGGATATACCTTTGCCCTTCGAGATACTCGTATCTGCGCCGTACTGGGCGTATGGAGCTTTTTGTACACTAATTTTAACTAATTATGTAGCATTTGTTTTAAACTAACACGCATTGAACACATACTTTTGTATTGTACGGGATTTTCGCGCGGCACTATATTACAACTAAAAGATTAGTATACCTTTTTGTTCCTCGACGTTTCGACAGGGTTGTCGTGGTCCCGAGGCAACAGTTGCTAACCTTTTAGTTGTAATATAGTGCCGCGCGAAATCCTGTTCAATACAAAAATATTATGTAGGTTTATGTAGACCAGAAGGGTAACGAGACAAAAATTACACAATGATCTAATGTCCCTCAAATTTATTAAAAAATAAATTAAAATATTCATAGCGTGTCTTTGAATGTGATTGGTTTTCAATAAAATTATTGTGTTAAAACAATTTTATATAAAATAAAACTGTGCCCGATAGAGGCTACTATTATGTTGTGTTCGCATCCATGCACTTGTCCGGAACAACAAGTAACAAGTGGTTGAAAAATTATATAGATTTTTTCTAGAATAGACATAATATACAAGACACAAACAAAAAGATAATGTTGATTAGCATGGACCGGCCACGTCGACACTGAACTGATTCATTTAATAGTTTTTATAGTGTTTCTAAATATAGTAGGCGAATATCGTCCACATACTAATATCTCTAGAACTAGTGAATTCTGATGAAGTATTTAATATAATTAATTCCTTGAAAATATCATGTCTGTGAGGGTTGGCAACCATAATGGCCTGTTGCACGGTACATAGCACAGCCTTTGGCGTATATAACTTTCAGCGAAGTTTGTTTCCCCGAAAATATATAATTTTACGTCATCAAACTCTTTCATAAGCATGAGTTTTAATCTGATTTAAAGAATCTGAGATTCGAATATTTTTAGTTCCATTATTATCCCCGTAGTTATAGTACTCGTACTGTCAAAAACCTTGGAAAGGGATACGAATAGAAGAGTGCTGCAATTTAAAGATTAACATTATATTTTGAACACATGAACACGATTTCGACATAGTTGGTAATATTTGCTTAAGTTATATCGATTTAATGATTCCAGCGTCTGCCCTGCTATTGGCCTCTCTGCTCTATATATTTTTCTATCGTTGAGAAGAGTTTCTTTAAGCCCGCCTGCTCGACTGCCTGGAATTTTCCAGTAAACTGTATTTATACCGTATTTATTGTTCTACTTTATTTCCACATGATGTAGATGCATTCAAAATATTTGTTAATAATTTTAGTAGATATATTTAACTTATAAAACCAGTGTTAGTAGGTTAATAATTTTTATGAGATGTGGATCCCTAAACGGGTAACACTCCTCTTTCGCCTTCCACAATTCCCTTTCTCTGCCTAAAGTACTGCAACCTTGTCCTGCTTTTTCAAACATATCATTAGCCACCCTCTAGCAGGTCTGCCAACATTTCTATTTCCAGGTGGTCCATCTGCTGTCCGTTAGCCTCGAGATACGACCTGCCCATTGCCATTTCAGTTTTAAGGCTTGCGTTAATGCATCGGATAACTTTGATCTTTCTCTAATGACTTCTGGTTTTTAATATGCTTCTCTCCATTACTCTCTGAGTTGTCCTTATTTTGTTTTTTACATTGCGTGTATTAGTCCACGTTTGACAACGAAACAGTAAGCAAGGTAAAAGACAAGTTTTAAATACAAATTTTTTTTCATATTAAATGTATAATTTCTTTTTAATATTTCCTTGAGGTAACATAATTTGCTGGAGCAAATTATAATGATCACATGACTGTGATTTTGCATTATCTTTCAATTTTTTATTCATTACTTGATGAGGACGAGACTCAACATAATTGCGAAGCCCATCCCAGCCTGCCGACGAGTAATGCCATAGTCGTCGCGTCACCTTTACTGCACGAGCAGGAGATGACACCTGCATGTTAGCGTGTACCATACAGTGATTGGAGGTACCCGGTGGGGCGCCTACCGACACACTATACAGGGCTGGACGACTCGTCAGTAGTAGGTCCAACAAAGCGGGAGCGTGATCTGAGCTGTCTGGTATCCGCGTGATCCCGCGTACCATCTGGGTCAGACTATGAGAGAAAGGGAATGCGTCCTGCATGATCCTGCGCGGTAAACGCACATGTAGATCTGGTTTGTGGAGCCATGACCCACGTGCAGCCAGAGGACAGAATAGGAGGCGTTCTCAAGGCATCGCAACCGGCTACACTAAACATCCGCCCTAACGAAAACGCACACTCCGGCTTTATCTCGGAAGTGCTCTTCGATGACATAGCCAGGGTTACACAGATAAGATGAATCGTCAGGGCGGCGTATTTATTTCACCGTGAGAAACATGACAGTTGGCTGTACCGTTTCGAGGTGGTTGTGGACGGCATCGAGGTTTGCATGGAGTCTACAAATGCTTGTGAACTCTACCTCTAATGTGTGATTTTGCGGGGTATTGGACGACCACTGTGACTCACTTTATTTTTTTATGCGCTGCCATGAATTTTAAGAAAGGGAAAGCGTGGACGCCAGGACTCCGCGCCGGTCACCATCTGGCATGACGATCCACATCGAGTTATGTGCGACCTGGTGGGGCAACCTCCTAAGGTGGTTAGTCCCAGTTGGGCCCCTATACTATGCCGCGGGCGGCTAGCGGCACCACCGTTTCTACAGGTCTCACTGGCCTGCGGGTTGACTCACGTCTCCGACACTGGATTCCTCTTAACACTTACTGGTCTGCATCGCCCCGGGTCCAGTTTTGAAGCTGCTAAAATTGTACTACCTGGCACCCACATGGGAGTCATACCACCAAGTGGGTACCCTAAAGCGTCTGAGCCTCGTCAGTTGGTCAGCAGGTGTTCCGCTTGCAGGTGAGGTCACTTGTGGCCCTAAGATATTTATCTTAGGGCCACAAGTGACTAGCCAGTCGATGCCAAGGAAATTTCACTTCATTCGCGTGGTCTAAAGAAAACTCTTTTTTTTATAAACTGAGCTTTTTTCTTTTTTGCCATTATTAAGATGTAAAATGAATCATATTTAATGTATCTATTATTATTAACTAGCTGACCCCGTGATATACTTCGAACTCCCAGCACCTATTTAATCCCGTTGTTTATAATTTTACAATAATATATGAAAGCTTTTCACATTTGTTGACATTTATGATAACTGTTTCGCTCTCCTGGGTAGTAGCGTAATGATATATAGCCTACGGCCTTCCTCGTTAAATTGGCTATCTAACCCAAAAATATTTTTTCAATTTGACTTAGTGGTTATTGAGATTAGCGCGTTCAATATAATAAACAAACTCTTCAGCTTTATATATTACGTATAGATTCAATTGTATTGACTAACTGCAACGTAGACGCTAGGAGTACATGTATTTATTTGTTGAATTTTATTATCTTCACATAATCAAATTTAACGTTATTATCATTACCATAGACGTTGCGTACTAGTGCTTTTAGTTGATTACTTTTAATATTTTGATTGACATTGACATGTTTTCTCTGCTTAAACCATATTTTTTTACTGTGACTGGAGAAATATGTCTTAGATCAAACTGTATTGTAATATTCTATTCACCATACTTAATATGTTAAAAAAAAAATATAATAGACCAGAAATAAAATAAACAAATATTGGGAACATTTTTATAAGTACATACTCGTATTACAATTAAAAACCTAACCTAACCACTCCGGGAGTGCCGACAGAAGTGAAAACTCAATTTATTAATAATTTATTTATCTAGACGCGTTGGTACATGCATATATGCACACACTATAGCTGCGTATCGTAACGGGGTGTAGCGAGTCCAGAGATTTATCTCATCTAAAAAATTGCGTACCGCGCTAAAAGAAGTTTTTCCTTCAAAAATGGACCGGGATCGACGTTAATGATGATGATGATGAAAAATAAATCTACACTGAAAGACTCCTAATTGATTACACAGCATTATTTAATAAGACCTGTAGATGACCGGAATCAACGTTAGATGATGATGATGATAATGGTCGCGAGTCCAGAGATTTTATCTCATCTAAAAATAAGCGTACCGCGCTAAAAGAATATTCACTTCAAAAATTGACCGGGATGGACGTTAATGATGATGATGAAAAAAAAATTCTACTCTGAAAGAGTCTTAATTGATTACACAATATTATTTAATAAGACCTGTAGATGACCGGGTTCAACATTAGATGATGATGATGATTATAGTCGCAAATCCAGAGATTTTATCTCCTCTAAAAATATGTGTACCACGCTAAGAGGCGTTTTCACTTAAAAAAATCAATTTATTAATAATTTATTTATCTAGTCGCGTTGGTACATGCATATATGCACACACTAACGCTGCGTATCGTAACGGGGAGTAGCGAGTCCAAATTTATCTCATCTAAAAAATTGCGTACCGCGCTAAAAGAAGTTTTTCCTTCAAAAATTGACCGGGATCGACGTAAAGATGATGATGATGAAAAATAAATCTACACTGAAAGAGTCCTAATTGATTACACAGCATTATTTAATAAGACCTGTAGATGACCGGAATCAACGTTAGATGATGATGATGATTATGGTCGCGAGTCCAGAGATTTTATCTCATCTAAAAATATGCGTACCGCGCTAAAAGAAGTTTTTCCTTCTAAAAATGACCGGGATCGACGTAAAGATGATGATGATAAAAAATAATTCTACACTGAAAGAGTCCTAATTGATTACACAGCATTATTTAATAAGACCTGTAGATGACCGGAATCAACGTTTGATGATGATGATGATTATGGTCGCGAGTCCAGAGATTTTATCTCATCTAAAAATATGCGTACCGCGCTAAAAGAAGTTTTTCCTTCAAAAATTGACCGGGATCGACGTAAAGATGATGATGATAAAAAATAATTCTACACTGAAAGAGTCCTAATTGATTACACAGCATTATTTAATAAGACCTGTAGATGACCGGAATCAACGTTAGATGATGATGATGATTATGGTCGCGAGTCCAGAGATTTTATCTCATCTAAAAATATGCGTACCGCGCTAAAAGAAGTTTTTCCTTCAAAAATTGACCGGGATCGACGTAAAGATGATGATGATAAAATCTTACGCTTTTTCGATCAGGGCACGTGTCCTGACGCGAGTTTAAGATTTTATACCCAACGCCGCTAAAGAAGTTTTCACTTCAAAAAAACATATCAGTGGAGGGGTTAATCGTGAGTTAACTTTCTACATACCTAAGAATATCCGCTAGAGAAATAAGTTAAGAAAAACGCAGAAAAACGATGTGGGTTAGTTTAAATCTATATTGTAGGTCCAAGTGATAAATCGGGTATTTTTCATAATAAATAAATAAATAAATATTGTGGGACACTTTTCACACAGCGCCATCTAGCCCAAAGTAAGCTAATATTAGCTTGTATAACACAAGCTAATATTAGGATCTATATAACTGATCATCATCATCCGAGCATCTGTCCCAATTGCGTCTCGCGACGCCTGGGGTCCGCATTTCTACATTTTCTCCTCCACTTCGCACGGTCTTCGGCATCCCCTGTAGTGAGACCATTGGCACGCATGTCATCCCTTACGACGTCAAGCCAGCACTTCTTGGGTCTTCCCCTCTTACCGGGACCCGGCGGGGCTGACATGGCCAGACAATATTTGTTACCTACGTAGCCCGGCGGTTGCCGCAAGACGTGACAACATAAGACCCACATACCTATTATAGTTATTATCACATTGATTTAATTTTGTTTCTTTTGTATAGACTTATTATTATGTAATTTGTTCAAATATCATGTAAATAAAACTAATGTAATTACTGGCGGTTAGAAAAGAGTGGCCATGAAATTTATTACCAGGTTCTTCCTCAGGCTCTACCTATTGCGTTGCGAATCTGGCAGTAAATGTAGAAGCAATAATCTTAATGTTCATAAGTGTTGCTTTGTGACCTACATGAATAAAGATTTTTGATTTCATTTCATTACATATTATAAAACAAATTCTTTAGCCGCGTCTGTCTGTTCGCGATAAACTCAAAACTACATCACTGATTTTTCTGCTGTTTTTACTGTACAAAGGATAGAGTGGTTCTCGAGGAATGTTTTAGTATAATTATAATTTTTTAAGTTTTTGTATGTATTGACTAAAATTTATATTTGTTGCAGGTGTCGGAAAAAATATGCCATCTGGGAGCTTTCAACGAAAACGCTGACTAAACCTTTTGAGATATAACAAAATAATGTACGGTGGAATTGTGTATCTTAAACTTTTCTATAGACAGACCGTCTATAGAAAAGTCTGCAATGGCTTATGTCTACCTCATAACATATTAGCTTATTGGGGGAAACGTAGCAATATAATAATGGCCGGGTAAGATGATGAATAATACAGTTTATATAATAATTAACCACTTTTCCCGATAGAGGTAGACATTATTAATAGTGTCCGGCCATTATGTAAAATGCCCGCATTCATCACTTGGTCTATAACATAGATATCAGTCTCTCCGTTATCTCCTAGGGGTGGCACTATATCACACATTCATTGGTTGCATTTTTATCCCACGTAGGTAGCAAGTAGTCAGCCCATTGCTGTCATGTTGAAATGGACACTCGCAGGTTGTGGCAAATGTGAGTACTTATAAAAAAAGTGTGTGTTTGTGTGTGTACTTATGTAACACGCGTTAGAAATTATACATCTTTAGCGTAATAAAAAAAAAAAGATAGTTTTCGCCTTAACCTATTTTTGTAGAACTGTAGTAATAACTTCAGGGTGTTTAAAAACTACTTTTAATGTAGTTATAAGTTGTCATGGAAACACTTATGGTGTCTACTTTTCGTGCAGGGGTGTGCGCGCATCGTAAAAATTTACACTCATCATTTTTCCCTAAAACGCCAAAAGAAGTATACTCGTAACTTCAAAAATCGGTCAAGAATAGTTACTTTTAGTATTTTCTCAATACAAATATTTAATATGTGAGTTAATAAATATTGAAAGCTCATCTAGATAATGTGTTTCAGTGATTGGTGGTACGTTCGTAACAAGGTAACAAGCTGTGCCTGCAGCTGACGCGCTAAAAATGCAGTTTTTTTGCTGTCTTGACGTGCAGGATTGTGTTTCACTGTGCGACACTATGTATTTTAGTCTCGTAGCCCCACTTAGTGTTCAGCAAAAGATCACTACGTTAAGTAACTTTCGATATATCTGGTCCTCGGATGGGTGACCGCTTTGTGGCATTTCTATTCATGAGTGTTTCCGTGCTCCGGAAGGCCCGTTCAGCCATTGGTTTCCGTGGCCAGTAACATGGCAGTCGTTAAGCCTTAGTAATTTTAAAAGCAGGTAGTGTAACGGTCCCGACGTACCGTTCACATTAATTAAGAAACATTTTGAATAAATCAAGATATTTTGTTGGCAATTAGTAATACTGAAAAAAAGGAATAAGCTGAGACGTTTCCCAAGACCCTTTAGTTTTTAGAGAGTATGGGTTATTTATGACGGTTTCTAGTGAGAATTTCTTAAGTACAAAATATTCTATTGATAAGCCATTTATGAAACTCTTAGCACACGTGCAAGTCGTAAAGCTGTAAGAAAAAAGGGTCACACAATTCTATCCTGTGTTGTCCACTCTCTAAATGGTATGCAATTGTTTTATTTTATGATATGACTAGGGTGTTATTTTAACACAATTTGAGGTTGTTTTTGCCACTATCCAAACTATACAGCTGACAAAAAAGGAAACGCGACATGTTGACGCCTGTACTGAGATGGAATTTACAAACAGAAAAATAGATTAAAATACTTACGCAAAATTAATATTTAATAATAAATTAGAGCAGTTATGAATTTAGGTTATTAACGATAAGATCTTTAAGAGCTACGAGTTTGAATTAAAGTAGCATTACTCTTTTATTCCTCTATGGTATCAAACAGGAGTTTGAAATACCTAATAGAAGGTGAACTGAATCTTTGAAAAGTGAAAAATCTTTATTCATGTAGGTCACAAAGTAACACTTATAAACGTCAAGATTATTGCTTCTACATTTACATTTACTGCGAGATTCGCAACGCAATAGGTAGAGCCTCAGGAAGAACCTGGCAATAAAACTCATGGCCACTCTTTTCTAACTGCCAGTAATTACATTAGTTTTATTTATATGATATTTGAACAAATTATATAGTAATGAGTCTTTACAAAAGAAACCAAATCAAATCAAAATGAGAGCGTTTCTAGTTGCCAGTTTTAAAGGCTTATGAGGAAGACTCCGGCAAGAAACTAAATGGCTGCCATTTTAAAATGCAGGTATGGCTTACAATATTAAACTTACATTGCTCCTTTGGAGTTACGTGAGAACAGTCGACTAAACTTAATTTGCCTTAAATATAAATAGTTTTATTTGTAATAATTGCTATAACAGCTATGAGCTGACCAGTCCCAACAGACGGCACCCGTTCACGGGTATGACGCATATATCAGCCATCGCCGTATTATAGGGAATAAGGCGACCCGATACATGCACCACCACTGCCAGGACACTTAGGCGAGCATGACATACTCAAACTGCACAGCAACCATCATGTCAATTTCAAAATTTATAAAAAGCTATGTGGACGGTGCTCACACAATAACAAACTCAAATTACATATAATTATATTAGTTAACCTGACGTTTCAGATCACTTATGTTGAACAAAGGTACCTACATTATATTTATAATGTTTCTTTATTATTATTATTAATTATATTTGTATATTTATGTGTGTTGACTTAGAGCGACTTACTCCCATGCATTTTTATCATTTATATAGTCTGAAATTTTATAATATGCCTTGTTACACTTACTTTACTTTAAGGTATAAGTTGAAGTCACTGCTATCGTCTGTTTGTATGTACGATTAAATCTTATAAGCTACTCAAGGATTTAAATGCAGGTTTCTATATCGGTAGATGAAAGTTTATATGCGTAATACTTGCTTAATGGTATCTACTTTGCATTAATAGCTAGTTACGTATAAAATAACTTAGCGAATATGCAATACCAATCACTTTGAAATAATCATAGTAATATGGTTATCGTAGTAGCGAAATATTTCAAAATCTGACTTAAGTTGTGTTCATTAAGGTGCATTTTCGGTCTCATTCGAGTGATCCGAAAAATGGGCGTGTTTTGGTTTTGGTGGAGGATAGGCGGGAACATCCTAGGAGTTAATAAAAACCCCGTGACGCGGGAAGAAGGGGGCTTTTTTCTTTTTCAACCCTGGTGCGCAAGCGTCGTTTCGTTTATTTCGTTCTTATTAGTTTTTTTTTTGGAAATAATAGTTGGTGTACATAAAGTTTCATTAAAGACGCGTTGTGAGATAGTGAGATCTCTACTACGTTTATTGATATTAGATATTTGTTGTATTAGCTAAATAAATTGTCGTGTGAATTCGGAAAAATACTATTTTTTAAATTAATTAGATTGTATTTGATTAAATTCATATGTGCTACTGTAGTCAAATTCCTTATTGGTTATTCAGATAAAATTATAGTGAGTGTTTATTAATTTTCTTTATCTTTCAGTTTAGTTACCTTTCGCATAATTCTTCTTGTAGTATTTTAGTTTCGCGTACGCGGCTTTCGCAGAGGTTTATTGCTAGGGACCTCCCGTCAAGAAAGGTAGGTAGCTAGTAGCCGAATAACATTTGGAGAGTGCGGCAGTTGACTATTCTCGTTCTAGCGAGGTCGACTTATCTCCCGTTTTGTATATATATAAGTTTGTTAGGTTGATTTAGGGGTACTATACATAAGAAGCTCGTTAGTTTTGTATAAGTCGTAATTAATTAGTCGTATATTTTGATAATTCTTACCTCTTGTTAATTCATGAACTTTTGAGAGTTGTTCTCAGTTACTGAAATACTGAATTAGTTCTGTGAAAGTGCTAAACTGCCTAGCTAATTAGCTTATTTGCAAACCTTGATAAATTTTGAATTGTATCAATCATTTGACTCGGACCAAGTCAATCGACTAATTACTGAATAGTAACCGTCACGAATATATCAATCTTTTGATAGTTCTATTATCAGCGTCTCAAGGAACTCCCTATTCTGGGGATTGTATATTAGAATTCATTCTTGGCCGGGAGCGGTTGTCTCCATTTAATAGGTGTCCGCTAACCCAGGGACTCTATTACACTTCGACACGGTCAAATGGCAATTGCCTAATGGGTTTCAATATACTATTTCGCTGAGTGTGTTGAATAGAACCAAGATTTTAGTAAAAATCATAAAATTACCACTACAGTATTCTTGTTGTGTATTTCTGTTGGCTGAGTCGAATCATAGACCGCATTTTAACATTTTTAATCTTACTATATCATCACCATACTTGATTTTATATTTAACTTTGTTTCATCAAACCACTCTATAGATTGTAGAAATCATAGAGAAGTATAATTAACCAAGTGCTACGAAATAATAGATCCGTACAAAACTTCCTATTTAGGAGTTAGTTGTATATTAATAGGGCGAGTTTTAAGCCTATTAGAAATCTTTCAAAATTCTTATTAGTTGTTATGACGGACATCACGGAGGTGTTACAGACCTTATAACAGAGTCTAGTTTCACACTAATGATGAGGGAGGCTAATTAATGTTGGATGTTAGCCACCGTGTGTGAGCGGAGACTGGGGCTCGACACCGAAGAAAACCACCCACAGGTGTAACAAATAGCCATTTACCACTTTATTGTAATTTCGCTCCAAAAGTGAGGCTGACATCGAAGAAAACAATCCACAGTTGTAGCAAATAGCCATTTACCACTTTATTGTAATTTCGCTCCAAAAGTGAGACTGACACAGAAGAACACAACCCACAAGGAGTATAAAATAGTAATTTACCATATTTTTGTAATTTCCTTTTGAAAGTGAGGTTGATACCAAAAAAAGAACAATTTTTTTCCTTTGTCTTCGGAAATAAGAATTCGTGAAAACCATATTAGAGTCATTGTGTTCAAACAGAAAGGCCTACAAGAATTTCTACGTCATAAAATCTATTCGTCTTATTTGCCATCGTTGTAGTATGAATTCCTAATATAACCGCCAAGTACAATTCGTGGATATTAGTGCCGATATTATGACCACCATATTAGATATAATCGACTAAGAATTTGTCATTTTTATAAAGTAGGTTTAGTTATTTATTTTAGGTACGTAAATGTCTAGATTGCACATCGACTCTGTCTAAACTCTTATAGAATCTAGGGCGTTACGGAACATAACTAGGGTATCTAACCACTATACGATCACAGGCCAATTTAGTGTTTAAGCGGTAATTATTATTGATTCGATTAGTTTAGTTAGTTTAGGAAGTCATTTAGGGATCGTTACAATTTGCTACCTTTGGACCAGGATAGCTTAGGAACATTACAGTAGCTACAACCAGCCTCTGTCTATTTCAACTCGTCAAGAAGGCTCACCACCTTTTAAGTGGGACAATAATGCTTATGATGAAATGTGGGCCATATAATATACATCTGCCTTTATCTCTGAAGGCGTAAATGGTAAAATAAAGTTAGGTACTATTAAGTAGTAAAAAAAATACTATAATAGTCAATAGCGCCAGTAATATACCAAATCCTTGGTCGAAAGATAGGTGTGTACTAAACTTTGTGTGATCTGCAAATGATTTTCAAGCTTATAATAGTTTTGGATGTTTTCTGTGTGTACATATCTATTATATGTATTCAGAAATAATAGAAAAATCTCGTAGCCAGCTAACTCGGTGTTCTGTAAACGATCATACTATTAAGCATCTTTCGCAATGGCTGGTGGTCATTATGTCAAGTTGAAGGCCTTTAATGCCGGTTGAAAACTATATTACTTAACGGTTCCGTTTGAACACGGTAATGGGCTCACCCACCACATATTATGTGGGGCAAAAATGCATAAGGTGAAATGGAGGGGTATGGTAGGTATGCCTTTGTATGCCCTCTTGGTGATTTAGAGACATAGAATAGAATAAAATAAACTTTATTGCACATTAATATACCTACAAATACATTTACAAAGAGAGAAGTAATATTTATTAAGTTTATTAAATACAGTCATCATAACAAGAAATTATTAGATATTCATGAACTTTACGTATGGAAGTCTACATAAGTCAGAGCTATATAAAGGTTTAAGAAACAAACTAACCAAGTCCACATTTAGCAAAAAGTAGGTCAGTTCAAAGTCCCAAATTTGTCTTCTGAGAGCTTTAAATGTAAATTACAGTTGCTTAATTAATATAACTCCTCAAATCCTAAAAGCATAGGTAGGAGTCCCGTAGCTATTCTTCGAAATTGAAGTCAAGTTTGTTTAAAGAAGTTGTATGAATATTCATATACTTATTTACATATGTTTGTTTAACGCTGTTATATGTTATGAGAAAATGTTCTTTTGTACTGCGCCATCTAGCCCAAAAATTAGTTAATCTATACCAGTCTTTACTAGTTTATGATTTTGTGAGGTCGTAGGGGGTTATATCTCCAACGGTGGCATAACGTGACATCACGCGTACATCTTTCACCCCTCAAGGAAGTAGTTACACCCGGACTCCCAAAGAAGCGCGATAAAACCCCCCCTCTGAAGACGATACTGCGTTGGGAGTATCCTTCCGAGGGAGTTTACCCGGGACTCTTGGCCACAGACAAAATGGAAGGGAACCGTGTGGTTTTAGTCGGTAGGAACATAAAAAAAGACGGGGTAATATCTGGATTGACTGTCCCGATTTTGAGGTATAGTTAGAAAAGTGTATTATCACCGAGTGTAGGCTACTTTTTATCCCGTGAACATGTTGTATGGGAAATAGGAAATCTTCGCCACGCGGGTGGAGTCGCGGGCATTAGATAAATAAATAAATATTGTGGGACACTTTTCACACAGCGCCATCTAGCCTAAAGTAAGCTAATATTAGCTTGTGTTACGGGATCTGGATAACTGATAAACATACTTATATATGTCTAAATACATACATATTAAACATAGGAAACACCCAAAACAACTTGTGTAGTTTGCATAATTAGCTTGTGTTGGATTTCTTATAAACTTTTTAACATTGCTAAATAGGTATTTACATATTGGACATAGATACATTCTATCACAAAGTTACAATCATTTGTGGACGGACGAAATATTGGTTCACCCTTCACTAATTGCATTCTTCGGAAAATCTCACATATTGCCCACCCAGCAATAGACTAAATAGCATTGGGTCACGACCCGAAGTCAGATAAATTCATTGCAGCAGATAAATTAGGTCAATACTATTGACAATTTAAAAAATAAATAAATAAATATCCATCACGCCTTATCCCCGAAGGGGTTGCAGAAGCATATTATATGCTCACTTTTCACCGTGTGGATTCCTGTCCCACGTAATAGGTGGTGAGCCCATTGCCGTGTTGAAATAGACAGACGCAGGTTGTGGCTACCTGCTGTTGAAATTTTCAAGCCGTCCATAATGCCTTTAACCAGGCTTAACGACTGCCATTTTACTGGCAACCGGGACCAACGGCTTAACGTGCCTTCCGAAGCACGGAAACGCTCGCAAATGTAAATGCCACAAAGTGGTCACACATCCGAGGACCAGCCATAGTGAAAGTTGCGTAACTCAGTAATCGTTTACAGAACACTGAGACCGCGGGGCCACGAGCGCTTCAAACAATTTTTATCATTATTATTTTCTCAAGTACCTAATTTTAATTTATGTAAAAAAATTCATTTTAATGAAATTTTATGTACAAAAATGAATTCCTGTTTGTAAGTCTCGCTAAAACTCGAGAATGGCTGGACCGATTTGGCTAATTTTGGTTTTGAAATGAAAGTTCAGGGTAGGTTTAAACGGTTCGAAACAGAAATGATAAGTAAAGAAATAGCATATTACGAAGTAAGTGCGTTATGGTGGTTAAAATGGACGAAGCGTGCGTAAGTAATAGTTTGTGAATAATAGAACCGAGTGAGTTTAACCAATAATACCTTACAACGTTTTTAACACACTTAGAAGGCAACAGAATAAAAAAACAATCAAAATATTTTGTTTCCACCTAAGTAAGGTACATATAATATGAAAACACAAATATGTTAATGATGTTCATGTACTACATGATGTTATTTTTACAAGAAATGAAAACGCTCGTGTAATGCTATAAAAAGTAATAAAACACTCGCCTATTCTTTTTTATTAGAAATTAAAATTTTTGGATATCCAAAATATGTATAAATACAAAGAAAAGAATATTAGAGAAAAATGGCACGCCCATTATTTTCTGCCGTAGCTGTGTACGCCAAACCGAAGCTACTCATACAGCCTTTTTTATATTCTTTTTTTGTGGTGAAATGTGGCGTGTAATATACCTCTGCCCACCCTTCGGGGATAAGGCGTAATTGATGCACAAAAAATATAAGAACATAATATTTAAAAATATCATATTTGACGTGAAGCTGCTTTACCGAGTATTTATCTCTAATTATCGCTATTTACTGTAATAAATAAAAACTCGGCCAAAAACTTAACACAGATTTATAAATTTGTTTGTCGGCTGGTTGTTCATAAATAAAACAACACTCGACAACTATTGGCGTTTACTCTCAGCGAAAATATTCAGACCTTGCATTCGACATTTCAATTCAAAGTTGGGGAATGAAATGAAGTTTTGTAAAGTTCAACCAAATTTGGGCATAGATATAACTACGTGTAGCTATGTGTCTATTTAAAATTGAAATGATAATAAATTATATTCCTATTAATATTATAAACGCGAAAGTTTGTAAGAATGGATGTTTGTTACTCTATCACGCAAAATCTACTGAATGGATTTTGATGAAACTTTACAATAATAAGCTTACATATCAGAATAACACATAAGTTACTTTTTATCTCGGGAACAAGTTCATGTGAGAACCTAAAATCTTCACCACGCGTGCGGGCGTAAACTAGTTAATAATAATTGGGTCTTCTCCAATTTTATAAATAAGAAGGTTATAATATGATTTAATGACACTTATACTTAAGTTTTGACATTCTGTTTTCACGGCTTCAATCGTTAAAAATATCTTCTCCAGAATCCCGTCAATCAATATACCTAAAAATCATCTATTCAGTTCATCTGTTGAGGTATGAAAGCGTAACCAACAAATACTTTCACTCGCTTTTGTATTTAACTTTAAGTAGTTACTGCTACCTATGTTTCCTCCCACTTTAATATCTTAAACGAAACCCTCCATAGTTCTCATTCAGTATTACGCAATTAAATTCTATGAAAGGTTCTTAGAAATGGAAGCGCAGCTAATCCTTGCCTCAAGTACCTGCGACTCCATGAAATAGGTGAATGTAATAAGTCTCCGTTCATCTTAATTCCAGCGACCTAGGTACTAGACTGTGAATAGAGGTGCTTGCGGTGTGCAGCCGCTGTATTCTCGTTAATAATAAAATGAGATATAAATCGAATCCGCACATGGATTTATGAATGAATGTAAGTAACTGCCGAAAAGTAGTATTTCAAATTTCAATGCCAAACAAAAATAAAACGGACAGACAAATAACAAAGTGATCTTATTACAGCTCAACAAATCTCAAAGCAAATCAATTCAGAATTAAAATTACACCTGTACGAAGTAATGAGCAATAGGATCACCACCTGTTATTTGTCAGTCAACAATTTGACAATCGGCGCATAATATGTCTCTGCCACCCCTTCGGGGATAAAGACGTCACTGATAAGTAAGTGAAGCAATGGCAGTATTATAGTAACTTTTAAAATTTAATTATTGTATATTGTTTGTTGTAGATAGGTATATTAAGCTTATACGTGCTCTGCATGCTACGTAAGGCATTTGAATACTACTTATTATGTAATACTTGAGAACTTTGATAGACGTTATTGTGCCCTTAATTTGTGTGTGTGTATGTATTATGATTTATTCTAAACTTTGCCAAGACTACATAAGTCCATTGTTTACTCTAAAATCTCAAGAAGTACCTAATGCTTTATATAATACCACAGTTTATGGATGATCACAGATATAAAAATATATAATAAAAGTCCCAATATCGTTGGGACAACTCACACAATGCTATCTGATTCCAAACTAAGCAAAGCTTGTACTATGGTAACCAGATAACTGATAAACATACTTATATATTCCTAAATACATAGATATTATAGATAACTAACAACCAGACACAGAATAAACCATCGTGCACATCACACAAAGTTTTATCCTGGGTGGGACTCGAACCTACGACCTCTTGCGTAGCAGTCGGATACACTCCCACCGCGCACAGAGATACTTATTACCTAACCAAAATATTCTAGTCATTTTTGGAAAGTAGAACTCTTGTTGTTCTTAGCGTTAGGTCCCTTTTTAAAAGCTTTAAAGTTGTTGAAAAATGACAGCTGCCTTGAATTCGGAGTTTCAGGTTTAGATGGTACCTCCTCCAATTCTCAATGAGTGCCTATACTGACACCGTCTTCCTAAGTAACGGTATAGGCCCTAAACCGTTTGTCAACAAGTGTATAAGCTAATACTATAAACATTTTTTTGATCATTAATAATCAGTGGGCTTTGGATGAGGCTTATGACCTATACGTCCTTTTGTCAGAAGCCCTGTGGTGTGCTTTCCGAGGGTTCACCCGGGCCTAGTATATATACAAGAATGTGTGATTTTCATCGAAAATAGAGAACAGCATTCATGAGGATATCCACATAAAATGACACATTTCACCGTTTGCATTTTTGTTCCACGTAACAGGTGGTGAGCCCATTGCCGTGTTTACATGGATAGGCACAGGCTGTGACGACCTGATATTGAATTTTTCAAGCCACCCATCAGGCCTTCAACCAGGCTTAACGCCTGCCAATTTATTGGCAACCGGGACCAAGACGGAAACACTCGCAAATGTAAATTCCACAAAGTGGTCACCCATCCAAAGACCACCTATTGCGAATGTTGCTTAACGCAGTGATCGTTTACAGAACACTGAGTCAGCGAGGCCACGAATTATTGGTGTCTAATAAGAATCATAAATTCACCATATTTACTGTTTATTATGAACAACTAAATCCTAGTTTGTTATAAGGACTTAAGCATCATCAATTCAACGATTATATTGGATTTAGGCGCGCTTAAATCCAGTACCCAAATTTCGTCCAACTTTATAAAACTTTGCTATACAATACGTGCCAAGCCTTGGCTTGACTTTGTTTGGAAATGTCGATTGCAAAATCCGAATTTCGTCGTACGTTTTGAAGCCTTATTCTCATCACTACAGATGCTGAGGTCTGGGTTTTTGCCAACGGCTTTATTTATTTGATCAAATTTTGCGAGTGTACAATTTTTGTTACTGCTAGCAACTGGTGGACTAATTTGCACGAAATTTGGTGTAGAGGTAGCTGACCACTATGGAATAACGCATTAAGAATTTTTTATTCCAGGACTTTGGTTTAGAAATTTGATTAATTTATTGATGTTTGTATTATGGTTATGTAATTATATGACCATAATCATATTTACGTATAGATGTTGTCGTACCTATTTTACTATACCTGCTCTATTATATCACCTCTTTGACTGCCACGGTGGCGCAGTGGTAGTGTATGCTTACTTTGGGCTAGATGGCGCTGTGTGAAGAATGTCTCACAATATTGCTTCTTTCACTATTTGTAGAAGACAAAAAAATCGTTTGTTTTTTTCTTAAGAATACGTAGTAGGATAAATGTTTTAATGCGCTTTTTGCTGCGTTGACAATTAAGCATTAAAATGTTGTTATACAATAATAGGTAGGTACCCGCTAATACCCATACTCTTCATACTTATTAAAAGAAAACAAAAAATAACGTTTCTCATTCCAAAGGACTATCACTATACGCAAAATGACAAAAACCAATTTATTTAGCTTCGAAGGTACTTTCATTTTCTTAGTAAACATTAAGTACGTACTTAGTAATATATTAAATAATGGGTCACTGAGTTTCTCATAATGTCGTATTTATTTTTTCTTTTGTATTTTATACTTGACCCTGATCTTGTTGATACTAAGGGGAGAAGAGGAGAAAATTCACCACACACCTTCGATTCCACTAACTAGTATGTTGTAGGCGAGAGTGAGATGGCAAACAGGTAGAGGTTAACCTCGTCATACTTATATCGATTAAAATCAAATCAAACTCATATCGAAGGAAAGGGAAAAGGCCTGATCAAGAGTACCCTTAACTGGCAAGCGTGTATGGAAACTCTTTTGAAAGTAGAAGATGTATTAGAAAACAATTTGAAAAGCAATTAGTATGCTGACAACTCAGTCTCTTCCTATCCCGGGAAACAGACATGTTGTTACGTACGTATGTGAAACCAACATTTCAAGGAAAGGGATATTTTTTTTTTTTGTTGACGCATCTTTGCCGTAGGCAAAGCTATCTTATTCTTATGTTTTCTAGCTACACCATTTATAGGCAAGCCCCGCAGGGCATAGTTTAACTATTTCTATTTAATCACATACATTCAGTCTCTTGTAACATTCCAGTTCTTCTTGTATTCCTCTCGCACTTACACACAGTCCCGCTCTTTCACACTTTTTCTTAACTAAACTTATTTTATCCGCTTTTATTCTGGCCCCAATAGGCATACTCGTCTCGCTTTTATCCCTCCTCCAACATTTATTCAATACCTTTCATACTTATGGGTTTTATGGACAGTTGGGTTTACTTTATTTAATAACATAAAATTTTCCTTACATTTTTTGACATTTCTTACTTACAACTATTAATTTCTTATAAGTAGTTCCATAAATCTAACTTATAATGTTACAAGACAATATATTTTTAAAATTATATTGTTGTACATTTCCTTACACTCTATTTCTCTTATTAACTACATTAACAATATTTATACCATATTCTAGGAACTCCTTCCTATGCTTTGATAACAATACGGGAAGGTTATCTTTTGTTACTGATAATCTGGTTTTAATTTCCAGATCCGCTCTCTCAGAGCCATGGACCGGACATTCCACCAACAGGTGGACCACGTTTTCGCCAACACCGGGTTCGCAGGCACACGATGGGTCCGCCTTACACTTGAAGCGAGTCAAGTATTCAGCGAACCCACCGTGCCCTGTTAAAAACTGGGTTGTAGTGCCGGCAATCGTCATCTTGCGGACGATACTGTACGCTGCCACTGCGCAAGGGAAGAAAACCTTGGTGACGGAGGCGGTCTCGCCCTCCCTGTACCTCTTGTTCCACTCGTCAAGCGTGCTCCGCCTTAGAGCACGCCTGACGAATGAAACAGGGCACAGGCCGTAATCCGGTGCTCTCTTCAGTGTCAGAGCCGCTTCCATCGCGAGCACATCTGCTCGCTCATTGCCCTCCAGCCCTGCGTGGGCCTTGACCCAGAATAAGGAGATTTCCTTACCCTGTATTCGCGCAGTTTGAGGACGAAGTGCCAGCGTGTGCGGCGCGACGAAACACAACTTTTGACGTATCGCACTCTCGATTCGGTTAAGAAAAAACCACTTTTTCGAATTTTTAAAAGGTGGAGCAAGCACAAATCGTGACACTCTCGGCTGAGGGTCAAGTGAGACTGAGGAAAGGGATATTAGAAAGTAGGTATATGATATAATCAGTTTACTCTTCCTCTACTTTATTTTCGATATAAGATGGATTATTTCCACATAACGTCTTATTCCATCATTAATCTCCATTATATTTTTAATAGATAGATTTTACTTTTATAACAAAAATATTCATATTTAAATTTGATTTGAGATCTTGCGAGAGAAAGCAGATATAAATTGCCCATATCCGGGATAGTGTCTGTGAACGTTTTATGAAGGATTCTTTTTTAAACTCCTATAGTTTTCACCCCTTTGATTAAATCGAAAATCTCCAATAATAATGCTATTATTAATTATACATCTATAAAGGCTTATTTTTCAATTCACGCTCATTCATTAGCAATCAACTTTGATGCTTCTTCGCATATTTTCCTCCTATTTTCTTATACAGCTTTTTTATGTCGTTCTTGCTCTGCGAGTTAAAATCAAAAGTTGTTTTATATATAACACTTACAAAATGTCAAATAAATGTCAATTCCGTAATTTACTATAAGGCTAGAAGGCTTTTTAAAGAAATAGCAAAAAGGTTAGTCGACATCACAGGAGACCGAAGAGCTGGCAGCTACCTCGGACAAAGAATTAGTCTAGCTATTCAAAGGGGAAACGCTGCCAGTATCTTCGGAACCTTGTCTAAAGGGACTCCTTATATTAATATATTTTAAATTATCATATTTTTAAGGTTATTTAATAATTTGTTGTAAATGTATGTTTTATGTAAAATCTCAAAAATTTTAATGTAAAACAGGCAAATATTGTAATATTTATTTATCACTTTTGTAATGTCAAAGGGTTGCTTGTTATAAAAAAAATACGAATAGAGACTGAAAGGAGTAGGTAATATTATCTAACTTACTGTTGGTAGTTTATTTTAGTTGACTACCAACTACAATAAACTATCAGCGGTAAGGTTTAAAAAAATCTGTCAAGTCACATATACTTGTGAAGTTGCGGCTAAACTCTAGATATTAAGATACTTGTGATGAATTCTCTGTGGTTTCATTTGCACATATGTTTACAGCTATCCGAACTAAACCACAATATGTAAATGAACGCTTTCACTCGTACACGTCTCTAACATCTCGTAATCAACCTTAGCTTTTAATTTGTATGACTATCTAGCAACTGGGTGAAGGTATGTAATACCGTAAGATGCTTATTGCCATGCAAATGAATTGCCTGGATATAATTGGATAACCTTTCCCTGTGCTACCACTATTGATATGGCTAGTTGATGAACTAATGAATTAATAAATAAATATTTAATAACTAGTTGCACTTGCCGTCCCCGGTTTTTTCGAGTTCTTTTGTCGATGTCAATTTTTCTTTCGGTGATTATTCCTCCATGGTATGTCCGATTTTAGATTTTATTTTTTCTAAACCATCTATGGCTAGATGTCGTATTAAGGGTCAAATTTGATCTAAAAGTATTGAGTGGTTTGGGAGGAGTTCGAGGACAAAAAGCGAAAGTCCGAATCGGAAGAACGGAGCTACGCTAACTTCGTTCGCTTCGCTCATAAATATTTGTGTGATCCACAAATGTTTGCTTCGGAGTTCGGGTGTTTCCTTTGTATGATTTATATATGTATTAAGAAATATATAAGTATGTTTATCAGTTATCTATCTCCCATCGCATAAGCTTTAAGTTTAGTTTAGTTGGGTGGCGCTGTGTGAAAAGTGTTCCACAATTTTTATTTATTTATTAATTTTAAAACCTTTTTTGATAACAAGCTTTTTTAATTCCGTTAAAAAGAGTTATTCTCAAAATATTCGAATGTAGTCCCGAGTAGGAGTATATCAAAATTTTAATTATTTTCAACCATGTTAATATTTTTATGCAGACTTGTTAACTTCTGAAAAAAAAAAACCAACAACTTCTGTAGGAATCCTTTTCTTAAACATAGATCGACTAACTATATTTATACTAAACTATATCTTATCTTAATCTATATATATAAAAGGCAAAATCACTGACTGACTGATCACGAAATCTCTGAAACTACCAAAGCTATGAAGCTCAAACTTCGTATGGAGATTCTTTATAGTATGTAGGTTTCCGCTAAGAAGGGATTTTGCGAAATTCTACCCCTAAGGAAGTAAATAAGAGATTAACTGTTGTATGAAAATTCGTCATTTTCAAAGTTAGAAACATGAAATTACGTACACCTTTTCCTGGTTACAAATAAATGGGCACGTATATAGCGGTTTTGCAAAAGTTAACCTATAAGGAGGTTAAATAGAGGTTGTATTACCTGACTCATTTATCCATGGGGTTCTTATTAACACGTGGGGCACCTACCATCTATGAAAGGGTTTCGTGAAATTTTATCCCAGAGGATGTAAATAAGGGATAAACGGTTGTATGGAAGATTGTCATTTTAAAAGTTAGTTATAAGAAGAATCTCATAAGGCTAAAAGAAAGCTCCAGTATTACCAGCGAGTTCGGTGTTCCCACGAACCGAATATGCGAGTAAACCACGCACTGCCTAAGCATTAAACATAGAAACCTGAAATTTGGTGAATGTATACTTTAAATGTTTGGAAAAGAAAATAAAACAGTATTCCCGATATTTCCATGGGAATGGGAGCTACGCGGGTGAAACCATACACAGCCTAAACTATCAAACATAAGTACATACCTGAAATTTAGTGAGAGTACTCATTAGATCTACCTTGAATCAGCACTAAGAAAAAAATACCCGGTACTCCCACGGGTACGGAACTACGTGGGTAAAACCATACACAGCCTGAAATTTGGTGAACGTATTATTTACGTACCTACGTTACATGAGCAAAGAAAGGGATTCCCGGTAATCCCAGAGGAATTTAATCCTATTAATATTATAAATATACAAGTTTGTGAAGATTTCTATATTATTAGGACGTTTGTTATTTAATTACATTTAGATGAAAATCGGCATGTAGATAGAATATTTCCTGAATTAATACATAGGATACCTCCTTTTTATCCGGGAAAACATCCTTTTCCTGCGAGAAATTCTTTTTGTGCACTAACGAAACTTCACGTGAGCGGAGCCGCGGGCATCAAGTATTGGAGACATTTGAAAATTATTTTTGTAGGACTTTCTATAATCGACCACCAAGCCGAGAATACTGAATCAATTTTGGCATGATTTAGGTTTAAATACTGATATTCGGCGCGGTTCCTTTGCGAGAGAGGATGAAATGTGTGTAAAATGTATATTCTGTTTCTGCAGTTTTGCCCGCGTGTATATTATTCAGTTTTAATTCATCAATAAGTATTCCGATTCAGTGCTTTGTTGTTAGAAGGGAATCTCTTTGTCTGTTTCTCTTATGTGGCGCAAACGAAGTTGCGCGGGTCAGCTAGTAATATTATAAATGCGATAGTTTGTATGGATGTTTGTTACTCTATCACGTAAAAACTACTGAATAGATTTTAATGAAACTTTACAATAGTATATCTTACATATCAGAATAACACATAGGATAATTTTTATCCCTATTATATTTTATTTTTAAACAAGGTCCTGTGGGAAACGGGAACGGGAAAACTTTACCGCGCGTGCGGAGCCGCGGGCGTCAAGTAGTAATTCAAAATATCGCAAATAATAGATAGCTCCTCTAGCTAAGCTAATTTACTTCTGGCGGTAGTGATACCAACTCATCACCACTATTACCACCAGAATATAGTATAGGAGAAGGAAATTAGAGATTAAAAAGTCGGATTGACAATCAGAATTTGTGAGTTTCAAACCTGACCATTTCATTATGGATAGGAACCTACTTCTATCAACAGAACTACATTTACTCCGATTTTATACATTATCTGAATGACCCGTCCTGTAAATAAATTCCTTGAAGGTCTTGAAGCATTTACCTTCCAGTCCACTTTCTCTTTCTCTATTCTCGCTGCTACTGAACAAACAAACATCCATCTAAACATCCATCCATACTTACAAATTTTCGCGTTTATAATATTAGTAGGACAAGTGCTAGTAATTATAAAAGAATACTCAAGTCCAAAATGTTTAGACAAAAAATAAACAATTTGACTTCTGTTTTTGAAGTTTGAAAACATCTAAGGATGATTTATATTTGATTTTATTACTATAGCTTTGTGGTTTTCACAAAAAAAATATTTTCACAATATAATTTAATATTGTTATTATCATTAACACTTTAATAAGAAAATAATGAATTTAGGAAGTAATTTAATCTTAAACTGAAAGGACTTTGAAAAATATTGTCTATGTAATGCTATCTCTACTGTCTAACCGCCGCGACTAGATTGGGATAACCGACCCTTATGTATTTTGGAAAGTGTAAACTAAACACTAATTAAGTATGTTTACTTGTTTGTACTTTCGCCTATCCGGTGTTGAAGTGCTTGCTATCTTAAATATTACTATCGAAGTGAAATGAATTCGATGAAGCGGATTTCTCTATCAAATAAACATTTTTTTTGAAGTGATAACTTATTTTAGCGTGGTACGCATATTTTAAGATGAAATAAAATCTATGGAATCGCGACACCGTTACGAGACGCAGCTAAAGTGTGTGCATATATGCATGTACATATAGCTGACCGCGAACGCGTCTAGATAAATATTTTTTTTGATAGTTAATTGGTAGATTTAATACCTTGCTACTAAATAATATAATCGTCATTATCATCTAACGTCGATCCTGGTCACCTACGGGTCTTATTAAATAATATTGTATAATCAATTAAGACTCTTTCAGTATAGATTTTTTTTTTCATCAATATCATCATCATTAACGTCGATCCCAGTCAATTATTGCGAAGCGAAAACTTATTTTAGGGCGGTACGTATATTTTTTACATTAATTTAGTTTTCACTTCTGCCAGCACTCGCGGAGTGCATTCTTTTTTTATATTTGCTTGCAAAAATGGCCCGCTTGATGGAACACCACGGCAGCATCTACCGAATTAAGACGCACAGTCACAAACAAGACTATTGACATTGGTTCTTAAGTTGACAACGACGATGATGGGGTTATAACAGAATGTCGACACGAGCGCTTGCAGAGTTTCTATGGTTCTATAGATAAACGATCTTTTGAATCGCTTGATGCTGGCTAAATTCTCTTCACTATATGAGACTCGTATCTCTACCCGTCACGCATTTTTCAGGATCAAAAGAGAGATGGTGGTATAAAGTTTTTAGGACACTCCTCGTGGTAGATTCATTAAAATGCAGCCATTAATGTATTTTTTTCTACGCTGCTCTAGCGCCTTAAAGCTTCGCGTTACCTCAGAGCAATCTAGATTCTGAAACGTAATCCCTGAATTGCATACATACATATTGTCACGCCTTTATCTCAGAAGGGGTAAGCCGAAGCATAATATACGCCCACATATCCCCGTATGCATTTTTGTCCCACGTAACAGGTGGTGAGTCCATTGTCGTGTTGAAACGGACAGGCGCAGGCAGTGGCGACCCGCTGTTGAAATTTTTCAAGCCTTATCTATATATTTTTCATAAGGCCTTCAACCAGGCTTAACGACTGCCATTTTACTGGCAACCGGGCTTAACGTGCCTTCTGAAGTACGGAAACACTCGCAAATAGAAATTCCACAAAGTGGTAACCCATCCAAGGACCAGCTATAGCGAATGTTGCTTAACTCAGTGATCGTTTACAGAACACTGAGTTAACGGAGTCACAAGCGCTTCATTTCTGAATTGACCTAGAGTCATTTCAATTAGAAAGCAGCTGCAGCTACTGAATCTAAAATATATAGGTGAGGTTGTAGCCCGTTAGATAGTGTCGCAAACACTCGTGGGGATGGGTGACATTACCTGTCTCATGCTGAATAAAATAGGTGCACTGACTGCCTCGGTGGCGCAGTGGTAGTGTATGCGTTTGCCGCGCTGGTTCAATTCCCGGGTCGGAACATTTATTTCTGTCATCCACAAATGTTGGTTTCGGAACTTGGGTGTTTCCTAAGTATAATATGTATGTGTTCTGAAATATATAAGTCTAGGTCCTAAAGTACAAACTTAAATTAGCTTAGTTTGGGCCAAATGACATTGTGTTGACAAATGACAAATGTTATCCATAAGAAAGGTTAAAAATTAGCCATTTTTTGTCTTTACCTGTCATAATCATGTAATCATACTAATAAGCCACATACTATGCAATGGTTCTGAGGCCAAGAAGAGTACAGGTTAGAAATCCATCATCCTATCACCTTTGAGCATCTTCTATTCTTTATCTGTCGGAAACTTTGGCACTGGGATCTCATACGATTGTGATGTTTATCACAATTATAAGGGATCCAATAAATTAGTTACAGAAGTTTTTTATTTTCTTATACCCCTGAGGTGGCAGATGAGCAAGT
Organism: Thumatha senex; assembly: GCA_948477245.1. Classification (NCBI taxonomy): domain Eukaryota; kingdom Metazoa; phylum Arthropoda; class Insecta; order Lepidoptera; family Erebidae; genus Thumatha; species Thumatha senex. Next base: position 17,387,564 of record OX419735.1, read on the forward strand.
TTTGATTGATTGAATGTGATTTCCTCGATTTAAGACTCTAATATTTTATCAGTACCTGGCGCTATTAAAGTAACTTTTGAAAATAAGGACACAAGAAGTGCAAAGAGTGTTATCATCAGTAGTCTCTCAACCTAAGCTGTAACCATTCATGTCGATTGCCAGAAGTGTTAATGGAGGTATAAAATAAATAAAGACCAATCAGATTCTCTTATTTATTTAATGATTTTACATTAATGTCTTAATTTTTTATTATATATTCTTTTCATAATATAATTTGCAACTGAGTAATTCAGTTCGAAGGTACAATATCATTTTTTTATTTAATATTTGGATTTTGACTGATATAACATTAATAATCTAAACCTCTCCTTCCTTAATTTTAAATATTTAATATATATTATCAGAGAAATGTACAACACCATATTAAAACTAATAATAAATAGATTCATTTCATTATGTCTAAAGAGTATTTTGGACAATGTTTTCAACTTCGCTATGTATATCAAATAAAAAGAATCAGAACTTTTAGTAAAGTCTTTGAGATACCATTAAAACTTTTAAGAAAAATAGAAACCAGTGTTGTGAAAGTCAAAGTCTATTAGTACAAGATTGAACAAAGTATTTTTTCAGGGTTTCACGAAGTTGTGGAGGCGACATGAAGACTACTAAAGGAGACAGTTCCGAAAATGTTTACTTAGAGCAAGTTGCGTACTAGTGGGTAACTCTCTCCTGATCTCTTGGAGCCGATGGGGAAGTGGGTAAAGTCAATCTCGTCCATAGGGTAATCTGGTCTGTATCTCTTCTTGTCGTAACTTGAACTGAAAAAGACAAAGTCGATTAAAACCTTTCTATAATCTTTCTACTGTTTTAAGGTTTTCAGACACGATGGAGTTTATTTTACCATGTTTTATTGACTGGCTTTGTTGTATGTCTATGCGGCGGCTGTAATTTTGTAATTGATTTATATTATCTTTCCGATGAATTTGTATTATTGAACTATGTCTCAAAAGTAGATGACAATAAAAAACGTAAAAAAGAAGTAGAAAAACGAAAAGAAGAACAGTAAGATGAAGAAAATGAAAAAATGAGTAGGTATTGATTTTAAACTAACTTCCAGATGAACTGGATACTTGAAATTTAGAACATAGCTCAGAAGTACAAAGCATGAAACAAAGCATGAATATTGGAAAAGAAGAAGAAAAACAAAAAAGAGGAGAAATGGTGAAGAAAACAAAAAAAAAGAAAACATTATAAAAATATTTTTTTCTTGCACCATCCAGTTTATACTTTGAACACCTTTATAAAAACGGTAGGTCTTTCAAACCCAAAAAAATATTTAGATACTATTTATCTTGCTGCTATCTGAAACCCTTTCACTGTCGACAAAAGTGGAAAAACTTTGTACCTTAAGCCATTCTATATCATTTACAAATCCTTTAATTTCAAATGTCACGTAGATTTCTATACAATAAGTACTTTAGGAATTTCATGTACCTACTGTTCTTCTACTGTGCTACTGTGCTTCTATTTGGAACTTTAATAATTTCGCTTCAAACGAAACACGTATTTAAATAATATTCATATCACGAAGTAACTTACCTAACTTCTTCAAAATATTAATAAATAAGATAAAAGGAATCTTCTTGAAAAGGGAAGAACATCATCATTATCCGTGCGTTAATTCCGGTTGCATCTGATTATCATATCGAAAAAGACAAACTATGTTGCAGTTTATCGGACTTTTCACATCTCGAGCACAATTTTTTGGATTTTGAGGAGCATCGAAAAATGTTCTTTTTTTACACGTATGGAAATCTACACTGATGTCATACCGGATTCGAACCAACAAAAACCCCACGGTACTGATCTTTCAAGCGCCGGGCGGTCTGGGTAACTCCTCGGAAGCACATCTACGGGCTCCCGGCAGACATTGGCTACCACTGCAACATCGAATACAAATTAGGTGTTATCCTCTTTTGGGGTTTGTTCCGGTGTTATCACTCTACATAGAATATGACGCGTGACGCGTGTGTGCGTGAAATTCTAACGCTATATATTTTGGATCACTAAATGTTCTAAGACTATTAAAAAAATATTTTTTTTTGTTTGAATGCAAATAAGTGAGGTACCTACTCAAATTGTATTTTTTTATAAGTACGTATAAACTTATCTTTGTTTTAAAAAGTAATAAGTACTTGTTATGGATTCTATAATTGAACCTGGATCCAAAATCGCTTAAAATGACATAAAATTAACGAAGTGTATCAATAAGAATATCTTTCAACACTAGTTTGGCATTATACTGATTTATGTCCTTTGTATTTCCACACATACATCCAGTACAGTGTCTCGTGTTACGAATGGTCACTAACACATCTTACACAGGTATATCAAGATCTAGGTAGTTGGGTCCGTACAAGTGGTAGAAGCGTTTGGTCGCGTAGGGGAACGGCATTGAAGACCGATCGATCTCGTCGAAGTTGCGTTTCTTCAAAAAAGTGTCCATGTTAGACCTAAAAAAAAAAATCATACAATTACAAAAGGTATTAATAAAGGTAATTCTTGACCGTTAGGAACGAATGAATAAATCGAGGGCGTAGTGGGACACTCCTTCCCTTCATTATTATTGTTCTACGATTTTGGATTTTCGCCATATAACGTCCGATTCAATTATTAGGTCTTAAATTATTGATAAATTATAATTAATAATTTAGTTTGAGGTCCAAGCCAGCCTCACCTTTATTTGGTGCACCTGCTGACTAACGGATATGGTCAAGGCAAAGCGAAGAAAAATTCAAAACAAAGCCTTTTTTTGTATTATTATTTTATTTAAGGCCTGGTTACCTAAACCTTTTAGCCTTCTTTTATTTGGTCAAGTATAAGTCTTAAGTCAAAGTCAATCTTGCCCCAGTACAGTGGTAGAGCGTTACTGTAGCTTTCAGTACAATTGTGCGCGCAATTACTTTCGCGGCAAGATGTAAAATCGCATTTCACTGCCATTAAAATGACAAATGTCTTTCACAATAGCACGTTCATACAACTTTTATGTGTAAAAATGGACACCTGGGCGGGTCTGGTGTTATGAAAGTAATTATTGTAAGCCATACCTACATTTTAAAAGAGCATCCATTGATGGATTGGATGGTTTCTTTTCCATCAAGTGTAGGGTGCCCTTAGCAAATAGAATCGCTCTCTGTTTAATTATTGTCATGACTATTCATAAGTGCCTAAAATGGTCTACACGAAAGTTTTTATTTTTTTTTTGATGATATTTTAAACGTCTTGTTTGTTCCAAGTTCCTATGTAGACAAGAATTTTAATTATTTTTTTGGTATTTTTAATGTAAAGACTTCGTAAACTTTTCTTACTAAACATCACCAGTTGTACCCGCAGGGTAACTCAACATTATTACTTATCTGTCGAGTTTAGTTTAAGATTTATTTAAAGGTGGATAGAGCTTAAAAATATACGACGTTTACAGACATACAACAAAATAACCTTTGATTTTACCAATAAACTGTCACACAATAAAAACACTGTTGACTTTACCGTAAAATACTTGGATTTTTAGAGACGAAATTTTAGGCAGAATAAGAGAATTATAAAATCAATTTAGTGGACAAAATAAAATACAAAATATTCAAGGAACTGGAAACGGAAGCACTTAAACGTTTAAGTATGCCTTTGGTAATGATATCGCTTTAAAATTCTTCTAAGAAAGAGGAACTTGTGAATTCAGGACAATGTGTTTTCCTGTTGACTCGTAGAAGAAGATTAATAATTACTAGCGGTTTAGATGACGGTTTATTTAATGGGATTAATCCCCCCGCATTCACATTACTGTGACACCTGTAAACCAGGAACAGCAATGACCAAGATCAGAAAAGTTGGTCCTGTAAGGTCCTAGAAGAAGTTAGAATGTCTTGGGACCCGCATCGAAATTAATCAGAACATAGTGTCAGGGAATCGGAAAAAAGAACGTAACGACTTCTTTTGGAAGGTGACAGACCTGAAAGGCAACTAGGTGCACATGCTATAAAAAAAAGGAAGCACCAGTGTAATAGTACGGGTCCTATATAAGCTATTTTTGATTCCAGTAATATGTATGGTAGAAAAGTAGGCAGTTGATATCTATCATTGAAAGTTTCAACACGGCTATAGTGTCGGCAGCGTGAGTGCAACATCTTCACAGATGTGTCAAGTATAGTCATAAATCAAATCTAAACACTTGTCGTTATTACGACTCTTTTCTTCTTTCTCCTAGCCTTATCCCATTATTTGGTGTCGGTTGTCTTGACTGTCTTCGACAGGCAGCTCGGTCCTGGGTCGTCGCTGTGAATATATTTACGTTTTTGAGGTCTTCATTAATTGTGGCAATCCACGTTTGACGGGGTCTGCCTCGGGTTCGTTGTTACTACTAAATATACTTTACAAATAATAAATAAATAATTCTTCTATTGACAAGGTGCAGTCTTAAACATCAGTAATGTAGCAAATTTCCAGAAGTAGAATTATTTATTGATTATTTTTTTTAAACTGCACAGGCTCAAGGCGATATGGTTCATATGGTGAGGAATAAGATAAAAAAGTTATTAGACTTAATGCGAGCTTAATGTTAAGGATATTGTGTGCACGGAGACGAATGATAAGTTTAGGCTCATGACAGCAACGTCGTACATTTTTATATGGAGGACTGCACAATGCTATTATGACAGGACCTCAATATCGTTCTTACTTTACAGTTGAAAGACTTTGAGGTTGTATATCGACCACTAGCTGGACCCTTAATAGTGGTTAGGGAAAGTACACATACTACGTGACATGACTCATTTACTTTGTTTAAAATACCACGCTTTATCACAGGGGCGAAAGAAGGGGTTTAGGTTTTGTAACGTAGACAATATCCTCCAGGGAAATCTCGTGCTTATTTCGAGCTTTATTAAAATTTTATATTGTTTTTATTATTAGTGTTGTAGGTACACGTCGTCAGTTAGCTAGCACCGTATAAACAATGACAAATATGAGTCAATTCTTTTAAACTTTTAAATTTATAAACAAATTAATACAACCTTTTTATGAATTACTACACTAAAACGAGATGGGAGTCTTGGCAAAGACAATGGCTCGTCACCTAGGAGGTAGAAAGAAAAAAATTTGTAAAAAAAGGACACGCACAAATGTCAAGATCGCGAAGTATTAGTAAGTTCCCTTATTTGTACATGTTATCGTTCAATATGTTCAACATACACGACCTTGATTTTTATTTTATACGTAACCTTTGATATAATATTAAATTGTAACTCTAGGTCAGTATGATAGCTAACTGGAAATATATGAAAGGGCGTGTCATTTATATCTATGTACTAGCTAATGCCCACGTCTCCGACCGCGATTTCCCGTTCCCGTTTCCCACAGGAACATGTTCTCTGTTTACCGTACTCTTTTATAATATTAGTATAGAGAACTAGCTGTGCCTTGTCCAATCGCGGAAAATTTATGTTTTATGATTACAACACACAAACTTCGAATGCCCCTTAAAATTAGGGAAGGCTTAACAAAAATACTTTCCTAGACGATGACATAGAAACTAGTGTGACATTACATTTGGGAAATCAAAAAATATCCTTGATGATGTACGTGAAATACCTAACTTTGAGCAAATTTGAATTTCTGTGAGACCAATGGCTGCTGTAAACCGTAATCAGCAAATTAAAACACCACGCCACGTGCCATCAACTCTTTCCCTACTGACTAAAACCCAAATCAGTTATAATTAAAAAGTTTTGGCACTGTGGCAAGCGACTACATGTTTGCAACTAGGTTACATAATGTAAACTAAACTATAAACGTAAAAGACAATTTTTTTTTTTAATAAATTTGAGGTTAACTAATTATAGTCTTGAACAGGACTCGAACCTGCAATTTCTTACTAGCCAGATGAGATGCTTATCCAACTAAGCCATCGCTGACACTCGAAACTGCATTTATATATTTTATACATATTGTGCGAAAGTAGAGGGTAGAACGAGTCAGGGTAAAAAACGGAAAAGTCAAAAGTCAGATACCCAGACTTGCGTGTATAAAGCGATTGATAAATCTGCAATCTGTCCTCTCTGACTGCCCCGTCAGGGATACAGCGTGAAAATAGTTAGTTAGTTAACTAATGCATTTGATATAAAGTTAGTTAACTAATGCATTTGGAGTATATCTATGTTTAAAAACAAATAACTTTTATATTTTTTCTTCATATAAACTTTAACTGTGCCAAATTCCAAGTACATCCGTTAACGCAATTTTCTTAAAAAGGGGTCAAAGTTGTCGCTTTACATATTAATATCATGATTATAATTATACGGGTCGTGGTTACATGCAGAGGACGGTATAACCTGGTAGTATAACGTTATGCAAATTGAAATAAACAAGTAAGAGTTATGAATACGTTATTTTGTGCTGTGTAAGGTAGATCATGAGCGTACTCCAAATTTTTCGTAAAGACCTTTAGAGTAAATTAGGATCTAAACTTAGTGTCCCTCTCTTTAACTTAGTGCGTTCTCAGTTGCTTTTAAATCTTACCCGGAGTTGAACATCTGGGGACTTTGATTTGGCTGCTAGGATCAGCTGTCGTGTAGCTTTTAATTTTCGGCATTGAAAATAATTTTTATTTAAATCATTACGGAATGACCTGCATATTTACAATAAAATCCAATCACAATATCTAACTATCTATCTATCTTCACACTGTATCCTTGAGCCAGAGAGCAGATGCAGATTTATTAATCGTTTCATACATGCACGGGTATCCGAGTACCTTTGAACTTTTCTTTATCTAACTCAGCTACTAAATTATAAATCACCCGTCTCGAATCAAATTATTAGCATATTAATTGCTTTAAAATTTTATCCGTAACTCAGCTATATCTACAAGTTAGATGGCGATCTGTCCTCTCTGAATACCCTGTCAGGGGTACGTATAGCGTGAATACAGTATAGCTAAGTTTTAATCCTTAGTTAGAATGGGCTATTGCCCATAATTTATTATGTAAATAATAAATTTATTTATTTTAACACGGCAACAGACTCACCACCTATTCCGTAGGACAAAATACAAATGGTGAAGGGAAGGTGTATAGTATGCTTCTGGCTATCGCTTCGGGAATAAAGGCGTGACTGTATGTATGTAATTTATTTCAGTCATGTTCTAAGTAAAAAATAAATCTGTCCATTAAACTACACTATGTACCTCAGTATTAGTCGGCGGACAGCAAAAAAGTAAGGAAAACGAAACTTACCTGTCGATTTCATCGAAATTGCGCTTGGGGAGTCCATCTCCGTAATATCCGCTGTACTCGATAGGCGCTAACGGCCACGGTTCACGCTTCGCTCCATACGGACTGTGGTCAAATACTCATTACAGATTCTATTCATAGCCCGCTCAAATTAGCTCCAAAAATTGTTGGTGGCGATGGCGTGGTGGCCAGGTCGACAGGTGGCGCCGAGATCCCGGTTTTGATTCCCGAGTCAGAACAAACATTTGTGACGATCAGCAAATATTTGTTTCGGAGTTTGGGTGTTTCTTATGTATAAATATGTATAGTATGTATTTAGAAATATATTAGTATGTTCTTCAGTTATCTAGATTCCATACCACAAGCTTATATTAGCTTACTTTGGGCTAGATGGCGCTGTGTAAAATAAATGTCCCACAATATTTATTCATTTAGTTACACTTCGAGAATTCGATATCGTACATTATCGAATTAGGAGAATCGATTGCAACTATACCCATAAAATAGCATCCATTAATTTTCTTACTAGGATTATAATCTTCCTATTTATCTTACATCAAAATTATACAGAAAAGTACACCTATTTAATATCGAGACAAGGAAACTGACCTGCCGAAATCAAATCTTCTAGAAAGAAGGTACGGCATGTAGGCTGAGTGTCGGATCTCACGCACTTGACGGAGCAAATTGCTGCCTACAGGTTCCGATGTTCCAGTCTTGTGACCTAATATGTAAAATATAATACTAGGAAAATGCTCTTATTAGAATATAATAATATTAACACGATGTATAGTCTTACCTGTAGTTTGGACCACATTGCTGCTATTAGAACACTTAGTAACACATTTGCAATAACAACAAAGAAAAATACCATTAAAAGGTTGCAATGTATTTATTTAAAACGACAACATTGAACGACAATTCACGCCAAATAAAACTATATGTATCACATTTCTTGTACATAAAATATTGTAAAGGGTAGATGAATAGATTACTATTTCATTGATAGATTAAACTAAATTGGAACCTCCTAGAGCGTCTAGTTCTCGAACAAAGTTTCCTCCCCCGAGAGCGTCTAGATTACGAACAAAGTTTCCACCTCCCAATGAATCTAAATTCCTTTTGACAAGGTTTGGTCCACCGAGTTGGTCGAGGTTTTTCTTAACAAAATTGCTGCCACCGAGAGAGTCCAAGTTCCTTACGAAATTGCCTCCGCCCAGTGCGTCCAGATTACGAACTAAATTGCCACCGCCGAGGGAATCAACGAATCTTGAGTGTCTTTTGTATCCATCGAAACTTCTGCCTACGGTGTTGTGGTAATTTCTACCATTATTGAAGTCAAAGTTTTTTCCCAGTTGACCATTACCCCCTGGACCTCCAAAGCCGTTTCTTCCAAAGTACCCATTGTAGTTCTTTGCTAGTAATGAACCACCACCGATACCATTGATGTTGTTACGATCTTCCGCTTTATACTCGTACTGCATTAGGAAGCGTAGAAAATCTTCTAGATCTTCTTTTTGTTTGTAATCTGTAAGATTATGATGGAAATATAAGCTATGAATAGTTGGAATTGCTTAAAAATCAATAGCATAATTGGTGTTTATTAAAAAAAACATTCAGTGCATTTATATCAAAGTAGTACTTACCTCGAAATTTGAATATAGAACAACAAACATCACCGTGAACAAACTGTGCAAAGACGAATTTTGTGATTAGTGCATTATTCCATCACCATAAAATTATCAGTGCACAAAAAGGACTTATTCACAAAACAAGTGCTGTTTCCGATACATATCACATTAAAAATGAATTGAATAAAATATGTGGCGGGGAGTGTAAAGGTAAGTACTTATAATGGATAGTGTGTCAAGTCAAGATATCAATAAGTATAATGGTGTGTGTAACAAGGCTTTAAAAATATCAATAATATAGAGGAGACTAGACCATTGTTCAAAATAATCCTAGCCAATATAAGAATGAAAGACTCAAATGGAAGAAAATTAACAAACCGTAATTCTAAAACGATATTTACTTAATTGAGATACTGTTTAATTTTCGTATTAACTAGCTTCATTTTGAACAGAAACGTCGGATCGTATTAACGCTGACTGTACAAGGTAAATTTAAAGTCATGTAATACTTTTGCTACCATTTACGTATAGAAAAATACAAGTATAAAAAGGGACTTTTAAAAATGAAGATTGTCAAGTCTGCTGTGTTTTTACTATATTTGTCATAGAAATCGATTACTGGGTGACATTTATCAACTTTGTTTGATAAATGACATCGTGTAGTCTAATTATACAATATCTATCATTAGACAGAAGTATAACATGACTTACAGGACATGAAACTTGCCAGGGTAACATGTTAGATTAGATTTGTAATTGGCAAACCAGAACAGTGCATGGTAAGTGACTAATTAGTGTTCAGTGCGAATTGATGAACGTGTAAGGAATACCAACACAATCAACATAATGATGACATCATTACTTGTAAATTATATTCAGTTTAGACTCCCCGATAAACTTGGACTATAACACTCACGTATCTAATAAATTAATACTCATTAATGAAGCATGAAGATTTCAACATAACCTAGAAATCTTCTGTTCAAATTAGTGGCAACGTATGATTTAGTTTTCTCCTAATTATTTTAAGACAAACATACATTTCATGCACTTTCTATCAGATGAAGAGAGACAGAAAAAGGGCGTGCTAAGCCAGCGTTGTACAGTAAGGTAGACTGTCAAAATTTGATTGGACGATGTCATTAAAACAGGTTATGTGCCCCTGTCACTTTATCGTGTCAAAATGACACGATTTTGATGTGTGCGAGTCAATTTCTTGTAAAAAATAAATAAATAAAATTGGTTATATATACGTCATAATAGTGTGATACTTCGTTATTTTTTCTTGTGGAAACCTCATGGATTTTATGCTGGACTCCTACCGACTAAAACCTCACGTTACCCTTCCATCTGTCTATGGCCGGGAGTCCCGGGTGAGCCCTCGGAAGGATAGCCCCAGGGCTATCGCTACCGCGGCCTCATTCAGGGGGTGTTCGGGTGTTATCCTGTCTCTTTGCGAGGTTCGAGTGTTATCTCGCTTCTTTGGGTTTAGTGTGATACTCCGTACCTATTTCTTAATTGACCGCGGTTATATTACAGTAAGTCATTTACAAGTTTAATCCAATATTGATTGTGTTAGGTTTGCATAAGTAATTCGTGTTTCTGGTAAAGGTAATTTCTATTATGTGCCAGGTAGAATATCAGTATTAAAACATTCTGTGCATACAACCGAAGTTGGTAAAGTGTGAAGTTAAGGGATATAAGAGTCTAAAGAGAAATACTCACCAGCAGTCTCGTAGCGTTCTCCTGAGTTGTGATCGTTTCCACTCACTTCTTGTTCCTGTATAAAGAAAATATATTAGTGTTTCTGATAGTTTGGCATTGTTGCAATCGTCAATCATCATGGAGGAACTGAATTACTGGTGGTTGACGGAGAAGATGTATTTGAGTGAAAACCCCGAAATCTTTCATTGCCGTGTTTGTCCGCACCTCACCTTGATGTATATTATACCTCATTGATAAAAAAATAAAACTAACTAACTAACTATCTTCACGCTGTATCCCTGACGGGGTAGTCAGAAAGGACAGATCGCCAGGCTTCGCGATCCATGCATACTTCTTTCGCTTCTTCGAGATTCATCAATCGCTTCATACACGCACGTCTGGGTATCCGAGTACTTTTGACCTTTCCGTTTTTGAGCAATCTGCTCACGTGGTCTTCATATTTAAGTCTCGGCCTACCCTGACTCCTTCTACCCTCTACTTTTGAACAATATATATTCTTCGTCAATCGTTCCTCACTCATTCGTTGGACGTGTCCAAACCAACGGAGCACGCCCTTTTCCAGCTTAACGCTGACACTTTCTTTCAAACCTGCCATATTGCGTATCACTTCGTTACGTATTCGGTCGGCCAAGGTAACGCCGCACAATTTTCGAAGTGATCGCATCTCCACAGCATTCAATTTACTTTCATGCATCTGCTGACCTACCCAGGTTTCACTACCGTAAAGCAAAGTTGGCACTAGCACTGCGTTATGAATCGCCATTCGTGCTTCCTTTATGTGATGATGATGATGCTTTGTCGCCCCATCTAGCAACTGTGTTTAATGACTGTGTTTCTAGTGGTACATTTCCTGATTTAATGAAACACAGCAAAGTCGTTCCCTTGTTCAAGGCTGGCAGCGCTACAGAGCCGTCTAATTTCCGACCAGTGTCAGTGCTGCCAACTTTGAGCAAAGTATTTGAAAAAATTATCTTGAATCAAATGCTATCCCATTTTAATAGTCATAAAATACTCCATGCGAATCAATTTGGGTTTACGAAAGGGCGCTCAACTTCCGATGCTGGTGTTGAGTTATTTAAATGTATTCATGAAGCATGGGAAGACAAGCATGATGCATTAGGTATATTTTGCGATCTATCAAAGGCTTTTGATTGCGTTCAACATGAAACGCTGTGCAAAAAATTACACCACAATGGAATAAGAGGCAAAGCTCTCGACCTTCTGTCTTCATATTTGAACAATAGAATACAGAGGGTCGATATTAATGGTACACGTTCTGTAGGATCCATGGTTACAATGGGTGTGCCGCAAGGCTCGATACTTGGGCCATTCTTGTTCCTCATTTATATTAATGATTTACCATTTTATGTAGGGGACAGGAATAGGATTGTTTTGTTTGCAGATGACACCTCATTAATTTTTAAAATTAAAAGACAATTAGATAACTATGACGATGTAAACAATGCAATTGCAAGAGTAGTTCATTGGTTCAGCTCAAATAATCTTTGCCCTAATGAAAATAAAACTAAATGTATAAAATTTACTCTACCAAATGTAAAACAAGTTGCGGCCAATGTTCAACTGAATGGACAAGTGTTAGAGTTTGTAGAATCAACTGTGTTCCTAGGTATAACTATTGATGCCAATTTACAGTGGGGCCCACACATAGAAAAGACAGCCTCTAGATTAAGTTCGGCTGCATACGCTGTAAAAAAGATCAGGACTCTAACAGATGTGGATACGGCTAGAATGGTTTACTTCAGCTATTTTCATAGTATTATATCTTACGGTATTCTCCTTTGGGGGAGTGCTGCAGATTTAAATATTATTTTTGTTCTACAAAAGCGGGCTGTACGCGCTATTTATAATTTGGGCCCCAGAGTTTCTCTCCGAGAAAAATTCAAAGAAGTGAATATTCTAACCGTACCATCACAATACATTTTTGCCAATCTTATGTGTGTCCAGAAAAATCTATCACAATTTTCTAAACTCTGTGATAAACATAATATAAACACTAGAAATAAAAATAATCTTTCAGTCCACCACAGTCGACTACATAAGATTGGCGATTCTTTCCAGGGTAACTGTATACGCTTTTACAACAAGCTTCCCTGTGACCTGAGAAATTTACCTTTAAATAAATTTAAAAAGTGTATTAAAAACAAGCTTTGTGAAAAAGGTTTTTACTCCGTTACAGACTATTTGCAGGACAGGGACGCCTGGAAATGATCTGCTGGCAAAATGAAATAATATTAAATTGTAAATAGGCCATCAAAAAAAAAGCCTTCCTAAGTTTCTTGCCGGTTCTTCTCAGGTGGGCCGCGTTCCGAACCGGTGGTCGCTTTAAATATTTTAAATAGTGTATGACATTTTGTAAGCGCCGTTAAAATGGTCTATGCAAAATAAAGATATTTTTATTTTTTTATTTATTTTATTTTATTTTACTAACTGGGACAAAGCACCGTTAACTTTGTTTCCGGCAGCTACTCGCCGTTCTACATCCGAATCACATCTTCCATCTGCGCTAAACATACTTCCTAAATACACAATTTCATTCACTTGCTCTAGACGTTCCTGGTTTACCCTAATCTCGCATTTAGTTCTTACGTCACCTCTTTCAAATACCTGAACCTTAGTTTTACTTGCATTCAAGCGAAGAACCTTACTTTCACACTCCTCTTTCATATTAGTGACTACATACATACTTACATGCCTGAGGGTGTGAAATTTCGTGTCCCAGACACGCGACCCACCGTACTTGATCATCTCAGCAGTAACTCTGTCTTTTCCCGCAGCCTTACCACATTTCATACTTCTTATCGCTTGTTCTATTTCTTTCATACTAATGACTTCAATGACATCGGGATCCGGAGCATAAAAGTGAGCTCCACTTCCCGATGTGGCATCTCTGTCTTTTCTTGCATACATCTTTCCATAATATTCACTCCATCTATGCAGGACGTCAGTTTGGTCTGTTAGGACGTCATTGTTAACACTAAGCACTTAATTCATACTGCAGATTGCCGAACAACTCCGGGTCTTGCCTACCTCTTTCCAGAAGAGCTTGGCATTATCCCGGAAATTGCACGACAACCTTTCATCCGCTTTCATTCTGCACCTTTCACGAGCTTCTTCTATCAGTGCCTTCGTGTAAACTTTCTGCAGCTTGTATCTCTCTTTCATATTAAAATCATTCCGCGAGGTTAAGTAGTCTAGCCATGCTTTCTTCTTCATTCGAACTGCTTCTTTCACTTCCTCATTCCACCATGCATCACGCTTATTACTACTGTCTCTTTTCGTATCTCCACACACTTCCACAGCGGCATTTATCATACTATCCCTAAGGTTCTGCCATACACTCTCCACATTTTCACTACTTACATTGACGTCGCCAAGCTTTTCGGCTACCCTTTCATTATGTTTATCCCTAATGGATGCAGCTTCCAGCTTTTGATGCTATAAGTCGGCTCAGGTTCAGGACACTCGGTACGATGACGCCAACCCGCGAACAGACCCTTAATCCTAGTTATGACTAGGTAGTGGTCTGATCTCAGCTCAGCGCCTCGATAAACCCTTGTGTCCATCACCTGTTTACGGAGCCGACTATCCATTAGGAATAGATCTATCATGCTTCTCTTTGACTTACATCTCCTCGTATACATATGAATTTGTTTGTGGTTGAACATTGTGTTCGCCACAAACAAATCCTTTTCCTTACAAAATGCCAGTATTAGCTTGCCAGCGTCGTTCACCCTTTTATCCCCATACTTCAGGAGTACCGACTCAAAAACATCGCGAGCGGTACCCACCCATCCATTCAAGTCTCCACATACTATAAGTCTTTCATTTCCTTCTATCACATTTAGAGCTTCTCTCATACTCTCCGAGAAATGCTCTAGCTCACTCGCGTTCGACGAAGATACTGGCGCGTAAGCAGCTACCAGGAAAATCTTCGTCAAACCAAGTTTTACACGGATCCAGAGGATTCTAGGACCTACCAGTTTGTACTCATACATACCGGAGGCCAATCGCGAGGACAGCAAAATTCCAACACCCCGACTGCCATGCTCGCTCTCTGGTACTCCAGACCAAAGCGCTAGCATCCCACCCGGGAGCTGCCCTTGCGCTTGGTCTCTGTCAGGCACACTGCATCTAACTTTCTCTCATTCATAACATCCATCAACTCATTCATCTTATCTGTCATTCCTCCCCTAACATTCCACGCAGCTACCCTGCACTCCATCCTCCACTTCCCGCCGTGTCGGGCCGCGCGTGTATGGTGGCGGTCCCCTACGCCGCTCTGGCACACACTTTTCGCACCAGCTGGGACGAACTGGTGCGCGTCGCCTCGGGGGCACGCCCTAGCATTATTCGCCCTGGTGGCACTCGTGTTGGAGTAGAATTGCAGCCGTAGTTGGCAGGGATGGCGACGTGCAAGCTTCTACTCTTCATCCCCTAATAAAAAATATTGATTATTAATCTTGAAACTTAGTTTTTTTTTTGATACGTGAATAGTTAAAGCATAGTTACGGAATATATTTATTCCAATATTTAAAGAATACAACGAATGGTTAATAAAAAATCATTTGTCCCAGAACCACCTTTCATCGCCGTGTCCTTCACATGTTTAAGAACATTGTCTAATCTAAAGACGTGTGGTCCCCCCCTTGTGCGCTAAACGTTGCACATTAGTGCCGCCCACTTGACGTGGAAGGATGTACATTTGTGCATGCGTTTTCGCGTTATAAATGTAAATATTCCATTTTTTTATGTTATGGACATTTTTTCTTTCATCGCCGTGGTCAGGTGTAACTTCTATTTGAATAAGTTTGTCCTCTTGATTGAGCATTCAATAGAATGCCATTTATCTTAAGTTTATTTGTGAAGTGTATAATACTTTGAATAACTTATATATTTGTTGTTATTTTAAATTTTTGACTTGATTTTCATCGTCATGCTTTCATTGCCACGGTTTCCGTGGCCAAAATTTGCTATGGCAATGAAAAAAAGACACAATAATGAAAAAAATATCATTTCCTGTTTCACAATTTAGTTTCATTGCCGTGGCCAGGTGTTTCATTTCCATGACATATGTTTTCATTGCCGTGGTAAGATTATGCAAAAAAAACATCATCATCATCATCCGAGCGCTTGTCCCAGTTGCGTCTCGCGACGCCCGGAGTCCGCTTTCGTACTTTTTCTCCTTCACTTCGCACGGTCGTCGGCATCGCCTGTAGTGAGACCATTGGCACGCATGTCATCCCTTATAACGTCAAGCCAGCACTTCTTGGGTCTTCCCCTCTTACCGGGACCCGGCGGGACTGATATGGCCAGACATTTGTTTCCCACGTAACCCAGGCGGTTGCCGCAAGACATGACCATACCAACGAAAGCGACACTCTAGCAACTTATCTGCAATGTCACGGACGTGAAGGCTGCCGCGGTGCAAGAGTTCCTCACGCGGTCCATCCGCAGGACTCCACACATCCACCGCAGCATCTTCATTTCCGTGACACGCAGTTCCTGCTTGTGTCGCTCCAAAATTGGTCACGTCTCACTGCCAAGTAAAAGAGCAGGTCTATGGTTTTGTAAACCTGTCCTTTCAACCGGATCGGCATTTTTGGGTCACAATGCGTGACTTGACATCACCATCGATGTCACTGGACGTGTGTAATACAGAATCCAGGTATTTAACCTGGTCCGTGTGTTCGACAAATCATCGCCTATGCGGGATCTGTCGAGTATAGTGCCAAGTACTCGATCTTCACCACATTAACTTTCAGACCACCGTTCTCAATTCTCCTTTCACGCCATCAGACGTCGCACCAATCTCCCCCTGTCCGCGTCTGCCAGTGCGATATAGTCATTTTGCTGAAGCTCGCACAGATGGTTTTCACGCTATCATGCGTAAAAAAATAAGCGGTTTCCATGTTACAGCGTTTGCGTAACACTCGGAACAGCATCCTGAAAATGATTGTAAACAGGCCGGACTGTCCTATACAAAGACACTGGGTGAAATTAGCAATAGGTATAAATAGATAAGTTTGTGTTGTATCAAGTAACTAACAATACTAATGTAGATTATAAGTACATGGCTGTTATTAACCCATTACTAACAAATTTATGGACTGTACATTTACGTGTTCATGTCTGAAATAAAGATATTATTATTATATTATTTTTATAGTCAGCATACATGAGCAAACATGGAGGCAATATCACATGAATAGAAGCGGACTAAGGACCGAACCCTGGTATACCCCGACGGTGATAGTGAATGGTTTTGTGTCACCTAGCGGTTCAAACCATGAAATCGAAGTCGTGGTAAAGGTCCCGGATAGTGACAATATAAACCTCTAGAACCCCTTTGGACCGCAGTGCCCACCATATCATCGCTCGAGAAACACAGTCGAAGGCCTTTTGCATGTCTAGGAATAGACAGTGCAGAGGCGTGTTCTTTGTCCTTTATTTCTCCGCGACAACTCTCAGGGCAAAAACAGGGTCCGTAGTCCCATGACCAGTGCAAAACCCATATTTACACCCCGAGAGAGTACACCTGCCGGATCCGGGCATCAATAATCCTCTCGAAGATCTTCATGGTGTGGGACACAACTTATATACAGCAGTAGCTCCCGCATTCCTACACTGACCCCTTGCACTTGAAGACTGGAGTATTAATACTCAGCCTCCATTAGCTTGCTCCATTGCTTCTTATAAAAAAAAGACAGCAAATCTTCGAAATTACATACCTCCAAATGTAACTTATGGTTAAGAATATGATGAAACACCAAGAATGAAGCCATATGAAATGTCTTTTGGATTATTTCAAGTAGACCATGATAACATGCAGATGACTCCTCTAATAAGACTAGTAGCTCACGTCTTTAATCTTTAACACAATTTGCAAATTGACGCTCTAGTAGTAAGTAGCTCAAATAAAATAATAAACATTTTTTTCTAAAAAGTTTTTATGCAAATGAAGAATGAAAGTATAATAAGTAAAGAATGACAACACTAATTAGAGTCCTCAATTCTACACTAATTTACCACACTACTACTCCTAAAAGTTTGTGTATGAGAGTAAGATTTTTATTAATATCTATCCAAATACATACATTTGGATAGATATTAATACAAATCTTACTCTCATACACAAACTTTTGCTGGAACCAAGTTATCGTTTGTGGTATGGGACGAATATATAGGATCCGATGGAGTGACTGGGTATGATTTTTCCTCTAGGAGACAGGTGTGTAATACTCAGGTAATATAAATATTATATTTAATATGGATTTTTATTTCCGTGAATAGGTACGTTCATTCCCGTGGCACAGTTCTTTAATTGTCGTGCACGCATGCGTCATCGACGTGCACGCATGTTTCATCGCCGTGGCACGAAATTTTCAGTCTTGTAAATCTCGTTGGTTTTTAAGTAATTTACTAGATATTAAGAGTTTTTGATAATGTATGTATTCTTACATACATTATCAAAAACTCTTAAAAATGCAAATTTTTTATAAAAAAATCTAACAGAAAAAAAAATCCACGGGAATGAAATTTTTTATAGACCTGTTGAAATTTGCCCATTTATCGATCTACCTCCTTCGAAAAACCACGAAGCGCTCGTGGCCTCGTGGGGTCAGTGTTCTGTAAACGGTCACTGCGTTAAGCAACTTTCGCTATGGCTGGTCACGGATAGGTGACCACTTGTTGCATTTACATTTGCGAGCGTTTCCGTGCTTTGGAAGGCACGCTAAGCCGTTGGTCCCGGTTGCCAGTAACACGGCACTCTCGTTAGGTCAAGTTGAAGGCCTTATGGGCGACTTGACAAATTTCTACAGCAGGTAGCCACTACCTGCGTCGGTCTATTTCAACACGGCAATAGGCTCACCACCTATTACGTGGGACAGGAATGCACACGGTGAAAAGTGGGCATATAATAGGCCTCTGCCACCCCTTCGCGGATAAGGCGTAACAGATAAATAAAAAAACCTTCGCATCGTTAGTGACACGTAGTACATCTACCACTAAATTCACTACAAACTTGAACTCTATAACGTTCTTACACAACGCTAGGTTGATGCAGTCGATAAGCATAAAGCTTCGATAGCACCATGTTGGAACGGAGTAAGTCTTGTCAATTTATAAAATTTATAAAAGTAACTTATGTTTATAAATTCTATTGGAATGAAAGATTTAAAATAGCGCTCTTTTCAAATAACGGGAAATTCCATAGACATAGTGTTTTTAGTAGTAAGTTCAAATTTCGGGCTCCGTTACTATCTGATCCTAGTCTTGTCGATTCGGACTAACCCAAAAAGTATGAAAGTTGGTTGAGAATTCTATGAGTTACGGCGTTACATACATTTCTTCATTGAAGCGGGGAGCTCCGCTCTACTAAATTATAGTTTATAATTATTGATAGATTTAAAAAAAAGTGATGCCATACATAAATAAATAAGTATTTTTGGTCATTGTTTACAACACCGACAAACCCAAATGTAGTTAAAATAAGCTTGTGCTATGAGATCTAAACATCTAATAAACATACTTAAATAGTTAAATCTCATCTATATACATATATAAAACACATTGTAAACTCCTTAACCAAAGAAAAACGTAAAATTTACAGTATTGCATTATATTTGTAATGTCATTATTTTTTACTATATCTTTTTTTATCTACTAGATCCAGTGGTCACATTGTGTGCCTTTGAGAATGCCTTGAGGCGAAACCTGTTAGGTTTATCAAGTAAATGTTGTGGAACAGTACAAGTGGTGTTAATTAAAATGTGTAGCAAGTACCACCAAGTACCTTCAGTCAACAGTATAAATTATTTGTACTCGTATTATACCTAAATAATTTTATTAATTATTGACTAAATTTAAAAGGTTTTAACAGATAGCACTAATGATAGGGTCATCAATAGCTTTAGAATCTAATCGATTATTACTTCCACGGAATCGAATAAAATTGTTAAATGATTTTACTACCTACCAATAAGACAAAATTTCCATATTTTATCTTATACATACGAAAATAAGGGTACGTTCGTGATGACATATAAATTCAGATTCGAGGTCCAGTGGGACTAGATTACTCGTTTGACTTTGTATTGAGGTCTTCGATAGATAATGATGTAAGTGTGAATGAACACGTACATATTTTGTTTTGAACTTATAAAAATGTCATATGCACAATATGTGCTAGGTCTAGCTCTTTTCCAGGTTTCACCAAGGTTTACTTTAAGCATATATTTTACTAGTTGTATTTTGTCCCACGTTATAGTTGGTGAGTCTATTCTCGTGTTGAAATTGGAAGGAGGCCGTTGTGGTGGATGGCTCCTGATAAAAATAAAACTACTCAGAAGGCTTTCGTCATACTTGGCTTAACGAAAATGTTCGAAAAACCTCATGAGCGAGCCTCATCAGCAGGTAGTACGCTTGCAATTTTGATGAAATGAGGAACTGTATACTGTCTAAAGTAAGAGAATGAAATTGCGTACTTAAGGGACTGGACACAAGGTGAGGGCGTGACATAGAATAGGCACAGATAGGGTGCTGTCGCGGGATAGTACCCGAACCAACCCCCAAAGAAGCGGAATAACACCCAAACCCTAGGTGAGGCCGCGGTGGTAGCCAAAGTCTGCCGGGAGCACTGGGACATCTTTCCGAGGTAAGTAAAAAGGAACGGCTATACAGCTAAAAACGCTTAAGGGAGTTAAACTTTATAGGGTACTTCTCGATTACTTAGAACTAAATTTAGCAACTAGTGTCCTCATTTACCACAATATTTAAAAAAAAATGAAATCATAAAAATATTTGAATGAATATCTATTTTCATCGGTGGGCGAGGTCAACTCGCGCTTATCCGGTTTTTTGAAATTAGATAAAGTTACATAGGGCTTTATATCCAATTTATACTTTTGTAAAACAATGTTTTAAATTTCAGTAACTTTACCCTATTATTTTGGATAATTAAATAATTACCCGAGTACCCTATTTATGGTACTTTTTCTACTTACCTATCAGTCAAGTCTTTATCCTCAAAAGGATACTGTATACACCCATTTCACCATATTTAAGTCTTTTTTGTCCCACGTAACGGGGGCGACATGTTGTTGAAACTTTGTAATTCAACTTGGCTTAACGACTTATATGTTACTAACAACTGGGAGCAACAGCTTAAGGCGCTTTTCGAAGTACAGTAACGCTCGTAAATGATAAAGGCTACACAGAAGCCACTCATCTGCGAAAATTGCTTACGTCGTGATCGTTTTCAGAACACTGGGCGACGAGCGCTATTACTTATTCTAAATTATAACTCTAAGTTGCGGTTCCGCTCCGGGGTGAAATTGCCAGAGGGACATATTCTCGGGATTAAAAGAAGCCTATGTATTATTTTGGTGTGTAGGTATATTATTGTAAAGTTTCATCAAAATCCATTCAGTAGTTTTTGCGTGAAACAGAAACAAACCTACATGCATAAATTCTTACAAAGTTTCACTAGTATAAATTTAGTAAGATAGGATAGCAAAGATAAAAACTACTACATAGTAATATCACAGCCGAAAGATCATCGTAGGTTTTCTCTCCTTATATTGTGGTATAGTGTGTTAAGTATTTAATGTAAGGGCGCCCCTCTTGACAGTTGCTTCTATTGGAATAAACTAGTGTTAAGCTCCTGGGGTTATCCTTCTGCCCTGGAGTTATCCTTCCGAGGGCTTACCAGGGTCCCGGTGATAGTGAATGGAAAGACAACGTGTGATTTTAGTCGGTAGGAGTCCGGCATAGCATCCATGAGGATTACCATACGATAAAAAATACCAGTGTTAAGCTAACTAGCGATCGTTTCACTTGTCCCGCGTCCGCATACCTACTCGTAACATAGTGGAATCATCTTCTCTTCATCTTACCATATTCCCAGTCACTTCCAAATCTTACCTGGATTTGGAGATCGGGATGCACGTTTATTTGGCTACCAGGAGCAGCTATTGTTTACCTTTGACTGCCTCTGTGGCGCGGTGGGAGTGCATCCGACTGCTACGCAAGAGGTCGTAGGTTCGATTCCCACCCAGGATAAAACTTTTTTTGATGAGCACGATGGTTTATTCTGTGTCTGGGTGTTATTTATCTATAATATGTATATATTTAGAAATATATAAGTATGTTTATCAGTTATCTAGATCCCATAACACAAGCTAATATATTTACCTTTTGATTTTCGGTATTGATAGGAACGACTGGCGTCTGCCAGCCTCGTAAAGACGCTTGCGTAACATTGCCTTTTCCGTAAGCAAGTAGAGATTTTAGTGTTTTACCCCGAGTGGGTGTATAATATATAAAACGTTTTCAAATAAGTAATTATTTCGACATTTTATAACCCTTGTCATAGATTTTTTTAAATCTAATTTTTTAATCATTTTTTTATCCATTATAATTTTGGGTGAGTTTAACAGGTCCCAAAACGCCTCAATTAGTGCAGAAAGGTAGCCAAGAAGTTTTAGTGGGTATTCCCAGTACAACCACGAGCAGGTGCTGGGTGACCCCCACACAAGCCCATTGCTAGCCAGCAGTAGGTAGTCTGTAAGCGGAACTCACCTCGTATAAAAAAAACCAATTTCATAATTGTAAGTACAACTTATATAGGTACCTAATAAATATTAAGACCTAATACTGTATCTAATATTTATCGAGTAATGTTACAAATTGAAGAGTTTTGGTAACATTAATATAAACTTACTTTCTTAGGAAATATTATTAAGGAAATATTTAATTTTGATTTGAATATGAAATGAGCAATTACTGAACAAGATACCTGTACTTATAGAATTATAAATTTCTACAAACTTCTAAACGAATTACTAACAAGGCGGCTTATAATTTTGATTAGATTTTCGTAGCAAGCTAATCAATCACATTTTGTTTTATAAATTCGTCAGTTTATGTAATTTTAATACATAACGGGAACTACATAAAACACAAAATAGAACAGTGTAGACTATATTATAATTAACTAACTGATAACCGCAGTTTCGCTCGCGTGGTGAAGTTTCCCTATTCGAGATTTTGTACAAAACCCTAAACTTTATGAAAATCCAATATAGTCTGTTACTCACGAAGAATTTCCTTTTGCTTCTAATCGTGAAAGAATTTTTGAAATCGGCCCTGTAGTTACCGAGCCTATTTATTACAGACAAACGTAGAAATCTTTCCTCAGTTTTCAAACAAACTTACAAATCTTTTCTCTTTATAATATTAGTATAGATATTTCATTTTCATTTACGAAATTCCGTGTTTATTGTACTGGTTGGTTGGTCTAGTGCCGTAGTAGATATCTCAAGAGCCCAATTTGACGATAGAAATTTAAGTTGCGGTGTTTAAAGCTCATATTGAATGAAAAATCGTTTTGCATACTCTCTATCTTAATATTCAGAAAACTTTAAAAATGAAGTAATTTTCGCCCCTAAAATTGGAGAAAAAATTTGGTTTAATTTTAAATAAATAAATAAATATCCATCACGCCTTATCCCCGAAGGGGTGGCAGAGGCATATTATATGCCCACATTTCACCGTGTGGATTCCTGTCCCACGTAATAGGTGGTGAGCCCATTGCCGTGTTGAAATAGACAGACGCAGGTTGTGGCTACCTGCTGTTGAAATTTTTTAAGCCGCCTATAAGGCTTTCAACCAGACTTAACGACTGCCATTTTACTGGCAACCGGGACCAACGGCTTAACGTGCCTTCCGAAGCACGGAAACGCTCGCAAATGTAAATGCCACTAAGTGGTCACCCATCCGACGACCAGCCATAGTGAAAGTTGCGTACCTCAGTGATCGTTTACCGAACACTGAGACCGCGGGGCCACGAGCGCTTCAATTAATTTTACTTGTGATTTAATTAATAGGTGATTTAATTAATAGGTTTGAGCATAATTTGAAAATTATGATTTGACCTCCTTGCCAATAAGCTTTTATATAATTATAGTTATGAATACGACTGCTACGCAAGAGGTCGTGGGTTCGATTCCCACCCAGGATAAATCTTTGTAAAATGAGGACAATGGTTTATTCTGTGTCTGTATGTAATTTATCTATAATATAAATATAAACATACTTATTTAGAAATATTTAAGTATGTTTATCAGTTATCTGATTACCATAGTACAAGCTCTGCTTAGTTTGGAATCAGATGGCGTTGTGTGAGTTGTCCCAATGATAATCTACCTGTGATCACTTATTTATCAATAATAAATTGTCCTGAATTTTGAAGGACATTGCTAACCTAATGTACTGCAATTGATTGACTGCCTCAGTGGCGTAAGTGATAGTGACGAGTGAGTGAAGACATATATTTGTGTGATCCACAAATGTTTCAGTTTTTGCTATGTATAATACGTAGGTATTTAGAAATATATAAGTATGTTTATCAGTTCTCTAGGTCCCAGTTTTAATTTACTTACTTTAGGCTAGATGGCGCATTGTAAAAAAATTGTTCCTCAATATTTATTTATTACTTGCGTAAAATATATTATACTACCGTCAGTGTGATGAGTGACCGTTCGTGATATTTCCATTTACGATCGTTTTTGAGCTTCAGAGCCACTTCAAATCGTTTATTCCTAAAGTCCCGTTAGTCAATAAACCAAATTGAAGATCTTATAAAACCTCATACCACTTAGTTTGAAAATTATCAACAACAGGTCAGGTTGTAGCCACAACTTGCCTTTGAGCCTATAGTATGTCTTTGTCTATTAACTGATTAATAGATAGATAGTTTGTATGCTGACTGTTTTTTATTTTTATTTTATACTACGACATAGCAAAAAAGCTTACGGCCCACCTGGTGTTAAGTGCTTACCGTCGCATATAGACACTTGCAATATTAAGGTTAAACTGCAAGTTCGTTGCCATCCTGGGGCCTAAGATGATATGCCTCCATGCCCTGTAATTACACTGGCTACCTTTCCCTTCAATCCGAAACACAGCGGACTGCTTCACGGCAGAAATAAGAAAGGCGGTGGTACCTACCCAGACGACCCTACATACGGGTCTACCACCTAGTACCACTGTTTATAGAAGATTAAGCAAGCGGAGCTATAAGAGACAGAAATTTTATTGAAATAGAGAAATAATTAAATCACCTATATCCACGCAAATGAAGATGGTCACAAATGATGGAGAGCCATGAAGTACATGTCATAATAAAAAAATCTACGCTTTTATGAAACCCATTTTGTAAATTTGTTTAATAATTCAAAGCACTAATGTCCACAGAAGCTTCACAGTACATTTTATATTTAAAAGGGATCGAGGCTATTCATCAATACCGAAATATTTTCTAACATTTATCAACCACTTTCAGTAACAGTGGAATTATTAAGAAGCTTAAGGGAACCTTATAGAAATTGGGTACTTTGGGTCCTTATGGAGATTTTAGGGCCCAAGTCAGCCTCCTACAAGTGGTATTACTAACAAACGTGATTATGGGGAAGATAAAAGAACTCAAAATGAACCCCAGTACCAACCCGTTTGGTAGCCAACATGGTACAGTAATGCTTTATACCAATCCCAAACAGAAATTCGGAGAGGTTTACGTTCAGCAGTGCACTGTGATAGCCTAATTTGTTTGATTTGGCAGATACGACGGCAATGGCTTCCAACAAAGAAAAAATAAACCTCTTTATACCCATTTAAAGCCGATAACGAGCTCCACAGTCAAATGGCATCTGATTCTCTCGTCTTAGTGTGAAATCTTTCATGCTAAGAGAAGTCTGATGTCATTTGTATGTAATTCCCCCCCCCCCCCCCCTGCTTGGGGGGCGAAAGAGACTGATTGTCACAAAATCTGTGTAAATACGCCTTCGGGAGTTTAGGCATATAGGCTTGAGAGAATATGAAAAGCCACACAAAATAATATTATGGAAGTGTTACCTGGTGAGGGTCTGCACTGCAGCATACGATTAAAGCCGCTACGGCCACAGCCAGCACTCCGCCGGCACTGCGCATTGTGTTGACCTATAACGATATGATATAGTTATAACCTTACCACTAATCCTATATTACATACATACATATATACATATTGTCACGCCTTTTTTCCCGAAGGGGTAGGCAGAGGCAAATAATGCGCCCACATTTCACCGTATGCATTATTGTCCCACGTAATAGGTGGTAAGCCAATTACCGTGTTGAAATGGACAGGTGCAGGTTGAGGCGACCTGCTGTTGAAATTTTTTAAGCCGCCCATAAGGCCTTTAACTTTTCTTACGACTGCCATGTTAGAAGCAACCGGGACCAACGGCTTAACGTGCCGTTCAAAGCACGGAAACGCTCGCAAATGTAAAAGCCACAAAGTGGTCACTCATTCGAGGACCAGCCATAGTGAAAGTTGCGTTTACAGAACACTCAATGGCCACGGGCGCTTCAATATTAGAAGATAAAAGATTTACAACTGACACCGGATAGCATAGATATTGATAAATTACATTCGAAAAAGTATGAAAATAAACCAAGAAGCGAGAAATTGAATTTGATACCAAACACGATAGAATTAAATATTTTATATAAACCTTTCGCGCGTTCAACTATTACTAAATAAATTAACAAAAACTCTTCATCCACTTTATTAATATAAATTTAGATTTATAACCATTTAAAAGAAATTAATAGAATATAAAATCTTTGAGTGCTATCTAAGTGCTATAGATCTAAGCGTAGATTCACTGAAAGAAAACCAAAATTGTAATTTATATGTGTATATTAATTTTTATAAAAAAAATCGAAATATCAATGCTAGATGCTAGATTAAATCTCAAAAGAGGAATGTGGCTTCCTCTCACAAAAAAGGTAATCAGATCATGTAACTGTAATGTGACATTTTACTTTTTCCCTTCGTCTATAATCTGATAAATCTGTACCGGAATGATAAAAGTTGCGAGACGGATATTACTGAAGTATAGGAAGATCGTATAAAATGCAATAATGAAATTGTATTGAGATTGCTTGATATGAATGTAATAAACCGTGCAATTCAAATTGAAATATAAAGTTACGTATGAAAATATAGAGCTACATGTAAAAATATTCGCTTTTATACTAGTTTTTTATTTTTTTAGTTTTTTTTAACTTTACATCTTATTTATATTAAATTAAGGGTTAAGATTTCATATTCTTTAACAGTTTTATTTATTGAAGCGAAAGTGAACTAAGTGAGCGTAGCTCCATTCTTTCCCATCAAATTTGACCCATAACACGACATCTAGCCATAGATGATTAAAAAAAAAAAACGAAAATTGGACATTCCATAGAAGAATAATCACCGAGTGTTCGTGTTTAGAAATGGTGATGGCAAAACGCTCCGCTCCATTTTTTAGCAAGTGCACCTAGTTTACAACTAGTTGACCTAGCGAGCTTAGAATCTATTCGGGAAAATTTCAACAAATCAAGCATCAAAAAATTCTGGCCACCCCTACTTGAGCATTAACTATCACGACTTTGGGGCGAGGTCTCAGGGATTCACGGGGTTAGACACAAATACGACAGATGTCCACCATTTCAAATTTGCCATTCGCCAGAATAACCTACCTCACGCTCAAAAGTATCAAGTACATATTCCCTTCGGTGCTCTCTCATTATTATAAAGTAATATACAAGCTGAAGAGATTGTTTGTTTGGTTAAACGCGCTAATCTCAGGATCTACTGGCCCGAATGTAAAAAATGTTTTTGGATAGCCCATTTATAGAGGAAGGCTATATATAGCTCATTACACTACTATCATTATGTATATCTATCTAGACTATCATTACGCTACTACCCAGAGGAGCGAAATAATTATCATAATGTCGACAAATTCGGCATATTAAAAAAATAAAGTTAAAAAAATAAATAAAGTATACATTATTATTATTGTTAAATAACTTTTTTTTTTAACGAAATAAATTAGACCACATTTCTATAAAAATACATTCAATAAAATTAGTTCATAGGAAAAATAAAGAATTAATCAATGGTTTTATTTCCGGCAGATGTGTCTTCGTCATTATGACGAATGTGGAACGATACAAAGAGTTCCATCGATCATCCTGTCTCTCATTAATAATACGAATATGTGAGTATTGATGAAGATCAACTAGTAGCGGATTATATCCAAAAATTAATCTACAAGCTTTAAGCTGCTATCATCGCTCTCTTTATTTTATTTTTACTGATGCGGAAAAGAATGGAGCTTTTACATTCATATATGTGATTTTTTTATGTTTTTGACAGTCTAAATGTAGGTAGCTCTCTCTGCCGGTGCACGTGTTTCCCTCGAAGCGTGAAAAGGCATATTTCAGGGCCGTCAAGTTGAGGGTCGCTATCAGAGCCCTGTGGGTTGAACCCCTCAACCCAGATTACAACTTACCATCAGGCGGACGACGCAATTTTGTCGTGACAAATATTAAAAAAAAACGTAGGTATTCTCCATATCCAAATGGCCAGATTTTTGATAGATTGACTGCCTCGGTGGCGTAGTGGTAGTGTATCCTGACTGACAATGTTTTTATCGGAGTTTAGGGTGTTTCCTACTTATATACATTATATAGGAAACACCTAAACTCCGAGATATTGATCCAAGATAATCGAAGGATGTTTATCAGTTGGCTACATTTCATGCTACAAGTTTAAATTAGCTTACTTTGGGCTAGATGGCGCTGTGTAAAAAAATATCGTACAATATATTTTTACCTTTTTTAACTGACGTGTAAAAGGAAGAAAGATTTTATATTCATCAGTGTGATCTTTTTTATGTATTTGACAGAGTAAAGGTAATCTCCATATTAAAACAGTCAGGTTTTTGATAGTGTGGAAGCTGAAGGCACAAAAGGGGGAAGTTTAGATAAATCGAATTTCGAAGAATCGTTCAATAATTATTAACAGACGAGTTTTTTTAAAACGGTGCCCAATTAATTATTTGTTTTAACGTACAACTCATGTGTGATTAACATATTGGATTTCAATAGTCGCTACAACCTTTATATCAACACGGCTATGGGGTCACTACCTGTTACGTGGTACTTAAATGCATATTGTGTAATATGAGCTTATAGAGTGGCTCCACCTGTCCCTTTGGAGATAATGGCGGGACAGATAAGTAATTTAATATATTTTATACTACTGAGGTCGCTGATAAGCATATGATCGACCTCATCGAAAGTCAATACCGTGGCCCATGAATGTTATCATTACCAACAGGTCTCCTAACGCAGTACTCCTATTGCAGTGTTGAAAAAAGACGGGATAAGAAAAAACTGTGGCTGCCCCTTAAAAAAAAAACCGTAGCGCCTTTTACTTGGCTTTACGCTACGATGAATGTTATTGGCAACTGAGACCAACGGCATTAAAATATATAATTATTTTTCAGTTATCTCGTATTTGAGTGTTAATAATTTGATGTAAGTAATACCATTTCAATTTGATATATTTCAATTGTATAATCTGTGAAATGTATAATGTACGGGTGGATATGACCTGATATAAATAAATGACATTTTAATTAAACAAGAGGTTCGAGATATATAGTGGGCGAGAAGAGTGGTAGGAGCAACTTGTTCAATATGATTGAAACTTGTTCTATCTATAACTGATATCTTATTAACAAATTATGTATGTAGGAGGACTTGCGACATCACTGTGGAAGCAACACGTGGCTTCCATTTTTAGAAAACCTGCCGCGTCGCCTGTTAGCCTACGATCCGGTTGTTTAATCGTCTGCGTGGGAATATTATAAAAATCTGTGTGACAAAAGAGTAACATAATATCCTTTCATCCTTGTGAAATATTGACCTTTTAATAAATAGCATTTGTAATTAATATGAAAAAAGACAGTAGAATTTAGATACTGAATAGACAATAGGTATAATATTTTTCTTTAATTTATCTATCTCTATCAATGTGTATTAAAACAATACTTATACATGTTTAAGTTCGGTGTTTAATTCTTGTTAATTCAATTCAATTCAATAATCATTCACACCACAATTAGATCATATTACATAAATTATCAATAATGAATGAATCAGATACATAAATAAAATTGATGAAAATAAATACAAATGATAGAATAATTAAAATTAAATTGAAAAAGTTTCGTTTATACCGTAGGGAAGCTGACGCTAAAGTTTACTGTTGAAGAATAATATTGTAGTGTTTTTTTTTAAATTAAATTTTTTGTCTAGCCTAATGTAAGCTAATATAAGCTTGTGTTATGAAATCTAGATGAGCGATAGACATACTTATATATTTCTAAATACATACATATCTTATATACAAAAGAAACACCCAAACTCCGAAACAAATATTTGTGGATCACAAAAATATTTTTTCCGACCCGGGAATCGATCCCGGGACCTCAGGCGAGGCAGTCGTATACTTTACCACTGCGCCAACGAGGCAGTCTAGTGTTTGGCTTGTTGAATAGTTTTTTTTTAAATTGATACAAAGGTTGTCTATATTTATTAATTTTAATTTGCATTTGGTAATAAAAAAAATAATTTAATTTATATATTAATAAAATAGTCAGTATGAACACAACTAATGCAATTTTCATGTTTTTAACTTTGTATACACTAAAAGATGTTTCTAAAAAATAATGAAATAATTAGTACATAAAATATATAGTACAAAAGTACTCGGATACCCAGACGTGCGTGTATGAAGCGATTGATGAATCTCGAAGAAGCGAAAGAAGTATGCATGGATCGCGAAGCCTGGCGATCTGTCCTCTCTGACTACCCCGTCAGGGATACAGCGTGAAGATAGTTAGTTATAAAATATATGAATAGAATAAATTAAAACAAAATAAAACCTTTTAACTATATTTTTAGGGGACATTTTTTTCTAGCCTATTATTTAAATTACGAAAAGTTTAATTAATTATTTTTTAAATCTGTAAAACTTAATATTTTTTTTTTAATTTTTTTAAAATATTTTTAATTCATAAATGAAGTAAGTTATAAAAGAAATTTCCAATGACCGAAAAAAAAGAATAAAATAAAATACTTATTTCGACTAACCTGTGACTATCAGTTGCCGGAGATGGGAGAGGTCCTGAGTGCCTGTGGTTGTATTGCGATGTGCCGTTGGAAGGCTTCGACCGGCTTATATATCCGATGCGTGAGGTTTGGGCGGGCCGGTAAATGGGCAGGCGCGGGCGGACCGCTCAACCCATCACACTATCATTCACTTATCTTCGTGCACTAATGATTGCACTAAAAGCACTTAAGTTCTAGATATTCCAATAAAAAAAATATTATCCGCAGATATTATTCTTTTTAAATACGCATGGAATTTATTCATGATGATCTGAATCTAATTTGTTTTTGAAATATGTGTTTTTGAACAGTGTGTTCTTGTATGATGATCTAAAGAGGTCTTGGATTTGATTCTCGGGTACAGAGTAGAGTAGAGTGATATGATTGACTGACTTGGTGGCGTAACTGGTAGTGTATACGACTGCCGTGCTGAGGTCTCGGGTTCGATTCCTGGGTCAGAATAAATATTTGTGTGATCTGCAAATGTTTGTTTTGGAGTTTGGGTATTTCCTTCTTTATTCTTAATGTATATAATATGTATGCGATTAAAAATATATAATTATGTTTATCAATTGTCTTTACGAGTATATCATAACGAAAGCTTATATTAGCTTACTTTGGCTAGGAAGCGCTGAGTAACAAAAAAAATTGATTTGTTTAACAAGGTCCCGGGAATGGAAGCGGTACAATTCCAGGGTAGAAGAAAACAGTGTGGATTTCGCAAATATAATTTCACCATTTTTTAAAACTACTTTTGAATTTTATTTCTCTATATAATATATGTCTGCTACCATTTATTGCTAAAAATATAAAAAAGAAAGAAAGAATAAATACATAAAAATAAATAAATATATATATTGTTGGGACAATTAACACAACGCCATCTGATTTCACACTAAGCAGAGCTTGTACTACGATAACCAGATAACTTATAAACATACTTATATATTTCTAAATACATACATATTATAGATAAATAACTCCCAGACTCGAACCCGCGACCTCTTGCGTAGCTGTCGGATACACTCCCACCGCGCCACAGAGTCAGTCAACGATTTTTTTTTTTTTTTTGTAATTTATGATAAGACTTGTAGGCCCTCGAATTGTCATTGTAATAATAAAATAATCAAAAGTATCAAACCGTAAAATGCATAAAGTGCAGCTAATTTAACTTTAAAAATAAATAAATGCGTTGTTAACCGAGTGGTTACATAAATCGTGTATTGAATTATTGTTGACATATTGGATACAAAATGATTTTACAGTTATTGTTAGTTTTAACTCTAAAAATATTTAAAAATAAAGTCATGAGTTCTTGCTAGGCCATGCAAACACATTTTTAAAGTCTAGTTACGTAAAAAGCTAAAAATTATTAAAATGTTTGTTAGGAGTTCTTGACACTTCGTCTTCGATATTATTAATATGAATAGATTATCATTTTCTTCTATTCTTTGCCTTCTGAAAAAAAATCAGATGCAGTCCTCATTGCCGGTGATGACATATTGGTAAGAGTAGCGTCCTCGTAATATGGACTAATGAAACGACCTGATCAAATTCAATGGATGTAACGTCTCGGAAATGACGGCCATGGATTTTACAGAATATGGAGAGAAAAGTAAGATAGATTTATTAACCACTTTTTGAGGAGCTACGGACAACGAAAGTGATATAAGTTAGACCTGTGTATCTATCTGTAAGTCTGTAGCTTATTTTTTTTTCGAAAGCCGATGTGATGGAGATAAATCTTAGGTCATCAGCTTACTTCCAAGGTGATGAAGAGACCTGGAGCTTGCAGCCGCCTAAAGTAGTATGGGGGATATCAAACTGCTCAGAAAATTATTAAGCCCATTACAAAAATCTCAACGATTAGTTATTGTACTTGGTGTAGAGGTTTTTTTATTTTAGCTTGTTAAGATTTGGCTGAAAAATAATTAATAATATAAAGTCACAACCTGTCCATTTCATTCAGACTTACCTATTATGTGGTACAAAAAATGACACCGGTGAAATGTGAACTTTTAGGATCTCTGTATCTGTATATTTCTGTGTGCCTGTCTCTCAACAGTTCTAGCCCTTAGTACCAGAAAACTGTAATTTGGCATGATTAAACATATTACGAGTAGTTACGCCAATAAAAAGTAATAATAAAACTTTAAAAAGTAGTTGTTGGTTACCTCTCCTACATGTAAAGTGAAAATTCCTTTCGATTCCATGGTGTGGGTTAATGTTGAATGTTTTTTTTTTAAAGTGTAGGCTCCCAAACCCTTTTTATGTTAAGGCGTTTGTAAATTTTAAGGCTATTGCATTAATACAATCTTTAATTTTGAGAATCCGTCAATCCGAAAATAAAAATCAGTCTTTAAGTAAAGTTGTTTATTATTCTAATAGAGACATCTAAAATATTAAGTATTTTATACATCATTTATGATACGAGTATATTCTAGAGGGGTTGTTGAAATATAATAATATCTTACTGTGTTTGTTCTTATGTTGCTGGACAATTTTGCACAACATCAACTAGCTGAAATGAAGGTGATTTATACATTCATACATATTGTCACGCCTTTATCCTCGAAAGCATAGGCAGAGATATACTATACGCCCACATATAACAGGTGGTGAGCCCATGGAATGGACAGGCGCAGGCTGTGGCGACCTGCTGTTGAAATTTTTCAATCCTATACGGTTTTCAATTGGGCTTAAATTGAAACTGGCAACCGGGATTTTACTGGCAACCGGGACCAATTCAAAGCACGGAAACGCTCGCAAATGTATATGCCACAAAGTTGTCACCCACCCAAGGACCAGCAATAGCGAAATTTGATTATCGCAGTGATCGTTTACAGAACACGGAATTAGCTGGACCACGAGCGCTAAGCTAATTCCTACACAATAATAATTCACATGCAAAATGTAACATTTTAAAACTATAGATCGCAATGTACTATGTAACTATGGATCGTAGTAAGTGGAAATCCATAGTTTCTGCCTACCCAAATGGGAAAACAGGCGTAATAATATGAATGTATATATGTAGATCTCAATGGCTTAATAATAATGACAGGGTGGGTATATCATACTCATACTGATTAAAACCTTACGGCGCTGGTGTGCCTTAAGTCAGGAACTCCAGCTGTGCCTTAGGGAAGATATTCCCAGGTGCCGTAACAGACTGGGCCGGGCCACCAATTTTGCCTCGCGACTACTTCCTGAGAGGTGAGTGAAAACGTAAATTAATTGTAATAATATCTAAGTGCAATTTATAAACTAAGTAATAAATTTGAATAATAACTTTCGTGGGCGTTGTTCAATATTACTAAGTAAATGTTGTACTCACGTGTCGAAGTCCGAAACTAGTCGGGCGATCCCGAATTTTACACGTGATTGTAACCGTTTACTTACTTATAATAAATAACCAATTGTCTTCACGCTATGTCCCCTGATAGGGTAGTCAGAAAGAACAAATCTTTAGCTTCGAGTAAATATATTATTCTGTCAAAAATGCACGTCTGAGTATCCGAGTACCTTTGACCCGAATACAGTTGATCCGAATAATTTTACATAATAATAAAAAATAAATATCCATCACGCCTTATCCCCGAAGGGGTGGCAGAGGCATATTATATGCCCACTTTTCACCGTGTGGATTCCTGTCCCACGTAATAGGTGGTGAGCCCATTGCCGTGTTGAAATAGACAGACGCAGGTTGCGGCTACCTGCTGTTGAAATTTTTTTTAAGCCGCCCATAAGGCCTTCAACCAGGCTTAACGACTGCCATTTTACTGGCAACCGGGACCAACGGCTTAACGTGCCTTCCGAAGCACGGAAACGCTCGCAAATGTAAATGCCACAAAGTGGTCACCCATCTGAGTACCAGCCTTAGTGAAAGTTGCGTAACTCAGTGATCGTTTACAGAACACTGAGACCGCGGGGCCACGAGCGCTTCCTATAATTAAACTAATATTTATTAAATAATTTTACATGTATGAAAAAATTTAAATAAACATTTTGGTATTTCTGATTACTTTGTTTCCGTTAAGTTATACACCCTATTGCCAATTTTGCCAATATTTGAACATTGTTTTTAGTGAAATATACAGACAGATTTTAATTTAGATATATCAGTTATATCCGCTGTATAAAAAAAAATTACAATTAAATATTTTAGAAGATTTTGCAGCAGATGAGAAGTTACTAGTACTTAGAACGGTAATACAGAATGCACAATTAAGCATAATTAGTATAATTTTGTAATACAAGCCTAAGTGTTTTTCTGAGTCTATACACAGCAGCTGTTTTAAGGAACACATATCTTCTCATTTCAACTCCACTATCCTGCAAAAGAATCAACATCGTAGTCAAAAAGTATTGAGTTTTGAAAGATTACATGTGTATCAATTATCCTCGTACCACGACTGCTGTACCGCTCACTGCGTACAATTTTGTACGAAGTGAGCGGTAAAGCAGCCGTGGTCAAACTATTAGTGACTAGCACAATCAGAATCGGAATTATAGAAATAGGAATGGTGGTGATAACACTCGATGAAGACGATGACGGGATAAGAAATTCAATAAATTCTTTAAAACATTATTAAGTTAGATATTCACTTACCGGTCCGCAAAGTTATATACAAACGAAAAAAACTTCAAACAGATACAAATTGAATTCCAGAACCCGCGTCCGTAGTTATTTTTGTCAAGGCCAAGTTCCCAAGACAGTTTGGTAGTAGTTGGAATCACCTATTTGCAACTTTGTCCAATTCTGAAGAGGTATGTTAGTCCGTCAACTTAAATACGATTTTTATTGATACAGTTAATTGCCTTGCCGGTAAGTGACTTTCAATCATTAGCTTGTCTCCAAAAAAATATGATCTAACAATGCCAAAAACTGAAACGGGGCTGTTCTTAGCAGCCAAATAAAAGTGAATCCCAAACTCCAAATCCAAGTAAGGTTTTTTAGCAATTGGGAATACACTAAGATGAATAGAAGAACGTTAATGGATTTGTGAGTCAAGGGGACAGATATTAATAATAAGTTAGGTAATTTATGAAACAAAAGGGAACGAAATATTTCATTATCATTACAATCAACATGTAACCTTTGTCCTGACGACAATGGTCATTTTGTAATGGTTCTACGATACGATTGCTACGGCGTAGCACAACGTAGCATTCTACCTGTAGCCACTGTATTAATTTCTTTTATTCGGAAAACAGACAATTATAATTATTGTGTTTTTGTATTAGGAAAAACAATGCTATAGTTATAGAGTTTTCTTTTGATGCGGCATATTACATGAAGTCTATGAAGATAAACATCACAACACGTAGTTATAACGATTTGTATTTAGGCTTACAAAGAGCTATTTTCTTCAGGGTAATTTTATTTTATACTAACGGACGCCCGGCGCTTTCATCCGTAGTGCCCGTTCCTGAAACAATAAAATGTAGCCCGTTACTTGGGCTACATTTTATCCCGAAAAAACGGGGATATAATGTAGCCCAAGTAGCTTCTTATAACATCTTCGATCCGCTAGTATAGCTCCCGTTAAAATCAGTCCAACTGTATCAGAGATAAGCTGGAACTATCTAACAGACACAGAGAAAGAAATTTTAAAATAGATTTATTTATATCGCTGTTTGGGAGTTCCAATGATTTTTCAGCTCTTCTTGAATAGTAGTTGTACGTTTCCTGTTTGCGTAGAAATTCTATGTAGTATTCAGTAGGCTTGAGGTAAAGTTGTTAGTATTATACATCTTTGTATATATATTGGGTTCAAATTACTCAGTTCAAGTTCAGATTTTGTTATTTTGTTCATTGTTTTTTTTTTTTTAATTTAAATTGTCTTAAATAAAAATGAAGATTTCATTATAAATATTATTAAAACTAGCGACTAAACTAAGTAAGTAGTATTCTTACCAAAGAGCAAGGAATTTTACGACAGAGGAATGTTACTACAGAGGAATGTTACAACAGAGGAATGGTACAACAGAGGTATGTTACAACATTGGAATGTTACAACTGAGGAATGTTACAACAGAGGAATATTACAATAGAGGAATGTTACAATACCGCGTGCCAAGTTTACGTCAAACTGTCTGCGAAAATAGTATACGGGACCTGTCTACTATTCGTGTGTAGTAATTAGAGCAGTCTTATGAGAAAATGGTGACGCCCCTTAGCACTTGGTTGTATCAAATACTAGGTGGCCGCTACAGCTTCTCTAATGGCATTACATATGTCTTTTATAATCTATTGGTGTCTCAAAATAAGTGTAAAATACAGGTATTAACGCGAACATGCTTATTTACCTTAAATAGCTTGACGTTTCGACTGGGTTGCACCAGCCGTGGTCATAAGCAGACTGATTCTGACCACGACTGGTGCAACCCAGTCGAAACGTCAAGCTATTTAAGGTAAATAAGCATGATCGCGTTAATACCTGTATTTTACACTTATTTTAATCATAAAATAAAAAATAAATATCC
Organism: Thumatha senex; assembly: GCA_948477245.1. Lineage (NCBI taxonomy): Eukaryota > Metazoa > Arthropoda > Insecta > Lepidoptera > Erebidae > Thumatha > Thumatha senex. The sequence continues at coordinate 17,424,768 of OX419735.1, forward strand.
TTCACGCCTTATCCCCGAAGGGGTGGCAGAGGCATATTATATGTCCACTTTTCACCGTGTGGATTCCTGTCCCACGTAATAGGTGGTGAGCCCATTGCCGTGTTGAAATAGACAGACGCAGGCTATGGCTACCTGCTGTTGAAATTTTTTAAGCCGCCTATAAGGCGTTCAACCAGGCTTAATGACTGCCATTTTACTGGCAATCGGGACCAACGGCTTAACGTGCCTTCCGAAGCACGGAAACGCTCGCAAATGTAAATGCCACAAAGTGGTCACCAATCCGACGACCAGCCATAGTGAAAGTTGCGTACCTCAGTGATCGTTTACCGAACATTGAGACCGCGGGGCCACGAGCGAGACTATTTTAATCATGCACCGCGAAAGTTTAAAAGTTAGTATTGGTGTCTCATTTGATTCATAATGAGATTTAGAATTATACTTTTAGTAATTCAGATCATTCCATAAAATAAGACGTGCGTGATTTCAAAGTCAAATAAACCTGAATCTAATAAATAAGTATTTATTATTCAACATTGATCGTATAATATATTTTGCTCTACGTCGATATTGTTTATCTGGTTGGTAATACATATACATAATCATGTAAATTTCAACCTTATTGAGACATATGAATAAGATTCTCAATTCTTATATCTTGTGTCAAGTCACCTTCATTCCACTGTTTCTCTAAAATTATACAATTTATTTTTTTAATTATCGAAATTATTATATACTCTCAAAGTTGGCCCCGGTTGCCAGTAACATGGCAGTCGTCACATCGTCGTAGCCCAGTTGTAGGCCTCATGGGCGGCTTGAAAAATTTCAACAGTAGGTCGCCACAACCTGCGCCTGTCCATTTCAACACGGCAATGAGCTCACCACCTGTTACGTGGGACAAAAGTGCATACGGTTAAAAATGGGCGTATATATGCCTCTGCCTACTCCTTTGGGGATAAAGGCGTGACAATATGTCTATGTCTCAAAGTAAATGTCATTATTTGCACTCTCATACTATATACTCTCATACTCTAAAATAATGAAATCTATCGCTACTTTATATAGTATTTGGGAATTTACCTGAAATAATATTAACTTACATACACCGACGTAAATATTATGCCACTTGAAGTCCCGAATCACTACAAATTATAAAACAAAGTCGCCTCCCGCTGTCTGTCCATATAAACAAATTTCATGTGATTCAAGAGGAGGGTTTTAGTATATAATTTATTAAGTTTTTGTATACAATAAATATCCGACGGCGAGACTCGACACCTCCAACAAACATTTGTTGGGGGTGTCGGAAAAAAATAAGTAACGTAAACGGTGCCTAAACTCTGAGATATGACAAAATAATTTATGGTGGAATTGTGCATCTAATATAGGTCTACAAAATAGACTGCGATGGTATATGTCTATCTCTTATGGATAACATACTAGGTATATCCATTTTATAAATTTTAATTTTAATACTTTAGTTGGTTTCAGCATTTCATGAAGATTACTTTGTTGCACCTAGCAACTTAAATGAATATCTTGGGAGATATAGCAAAATCAAAATAATGCGCAAAGATATCAATTTCGTGTAACCATTTTTCGACCGGCCCGTCGGGCGTACTGTAGAGCGGAGAGGTAATCAACTGATTTGAAAAATGTTCTAACATTATTGAACAACGGGATTAAATGCTGCCACGGGGTTAGAGGTATGTCACGGGCGAAGCCGGGCGGTTCAGCAAGTAGTATATAAAGTATGAGTTTACACCACAAAAGTTTAAAAATAAAATTATTATGAAACTATTTATGACTGTAGTGTATGCGACTGCCACGCTGAGGTCTCGGGATAGATTCCTGGGGATTCCGGGGTTGGAACAAATATTCGTGTGATCCACAAATGTAGAAGCTTATAGATTAGTTTGGACTAGATGGCGCTATGTAAACAGTGTCCTACGATATTACGATGCGTGCGCACACCGTCACGAAAAACCGTCACCCTGAAGTTAGCTGATAAGTATTGCCATGACAACTAATAACTACATTCAAGTAGTTTTTAAACACCTTGAAGTTAGGGATAGTCAACATTTTTGTTTTTTTTCTACAAACGTAGGATAAGGCGAAAGATAGCATTTTTAAAAAGATTTTTATTTTGTTACGCCAAAGAAGTATAACTTCTAACGTGTGCACATTAGTACACACACACACTTTTTATTATTTGTGGATATTTCTATATCTATAACCTAGTAATAGCAAAATTGATGGCCTGAAGAGATACATGAAGATTTCACCTGTAGAGTTGAATGTTCATTAATAATACCTATGTCGGTTTCATAACTTTCCACCAAAATCCGTGTAGCTGTCGTCAAACTAAGCATCGTTATCTTCAAGAAAGTATGTAAACTGTTCAAAACTTGCTCTTACACATTAATAGTGGTTCAGTCTTTACAATATCTACATACACGGTTTTATCAGTCTTAGTAAGTTGTTCCTTTGTAAGGACTATGGGAACATTTCACAACCCTTCTCAAATATCATTGGAAATTATCGTAAACCTAAACGAACTGTTTAAATTTAGATATAATTCACGCCTTTGTCCCCGAGGGGGTGGCAGAAGCAAATTATACGTCCACATTTCACTGTAAGCATTTTTGTCCAATTGCCGCGTTGAGTCCTTTAAAGTTAAGGATTATCTATATAAATTACAATGAATTGCAAAATATGTTGCTAAGAGGAAATCTCGAAGACGGCTTTACCAATTTGAGTATTTTATTTATTTATTCCTTGAGCTCTAAAGAAGGTTATTATGGGAAGAAAAAAATTGCAACGAGAATGGAATAACTTCATTTCGCGGGCGGAGCCGTGGGCATCAACTATTTAATTATAAATTGAAGATAATAACTGCCTCGGTCACGCAAGCGACTACTGTTACTGAACTCGAATAAAGTTTCGGGTTCAATTCCCAATTTAGGTTTTTAGTTGTCTCAGTCCCATACAACATACACTACCACAAATAGTGTCTTTAACTCGGTCTCTTAGGTACAGTCAGCAACGAAAGTCGATTAACATCTACAAATCTAATTAAAGGATTTAGAATATCATGATAGGACTATTATTAACAACTATACGCTGTTTTTATTTAATTTAATATAATTAATAACAAATTTGCAAATTTTCATTCAAAATTCTGATTCTGTAAATTTGGATTGTGTAAAGTTACAATTGATATTGGCATTTGCTATGGGATCAAGACAACTATATAGGTACTTATATATTTTAAATAGTCAATATATATAAAAATAAATGCCACTTTCCGTTGTTGTTTTGTAACTCAAGAACGGGCTCACCTATCCAAATCAAATGTTTAAGCTTTCTTCGGACAATTTCGTAGATGGTTTATGTGAAATTTGCACAAAATCGGTGGAGCGGTTCATTTACTAGATATTATACATAGATAACGAATCTCGCATTACAGTAATATTTGTTCCGGCCCCGGATTCGAACCCAAGACTCAATAACCACATTCGCACTACCACTGCGCTACTGAGAAAATCAAAACTTGAAACTTTAAAAAAATGCTAAAACATCCGTAAATTGCTACCTAAGTTATTGTAATACCAAAATGAAATACCTCCTTAACTGAGGGTCTTTTAATAAAGTTTATGTTGTATTAATTATTGGCAGCTTATCATCCGAAGTCAGGCGTCAATTCCTTGAATCGATTGAATTAATTAAAACGACATCATCATTCAGCTTTTGTATATCTTCATTACGTAACTTTTCAGCTGCCTTCATAACAAGAGTTATGAAGGCAGCTGAAAAGTTATCAATATACATGTTCACAGTTATCTTTATGTGACTCCGTTTCTGTACTACTTTTTTATAGAACATGGTAGCTCCAAAGTTTACCCATACATATTTGCCTCTGTGGCGCGGTGGTAGTCTATCCGACTGCTACGCGGGAGGTCGTGTGTTCGATTCCCACCCAGGATAAAACTTTGTGTGATGAGCACGATGGTTTATTCTGTGTCTGGGTATTATTTATCTATAATATGTATGTATGTATTTAGAAATAAATAAGTATGTTTATCAGTTATCTGGTTACCATAGTACAAGCTCTGCTTAGTTTGGAATCAGATGGCGTTGTGTGATTTTTGTCCCAAGGATATTTATTTATTTACTTATAGCCTTAAAATTGGTTTACCTACCAATAATGTGTTAGGTATCATATTGACATAGCAAGAATGCCGAACCCACTTAGCCCAAGTCACTTCGCCTGTTGGTTATGAATGACGAACGGTCAACGGAAGCAACGACGCGCTATTACGGGGTTGGGAGGTCAGACGACAATCGTTGCCACCAAGACCGAAACTCAAAAGTCAAATAATAGCAAAATAAAAGTGTGTCCTAGACTTCCACTCCAGGTAGGGCTTGAAAGCAATTGCGAGTACTTTAAGATGAAACGGAAATCACTTTGATTTATCTACGACTAGCTGACCTGCCCGGCTTCGTCCGTGACATACTTCCAACCCCGTGGCACCCATTTAATCCCGTCGCTTATTACTTTTCCAAAAATATATGAAAGTTTCCCCGATTTGTTGACATTTATGATTACAGCTCCGCTCTCCTGTGTAGTAACGTGATGATATATAGCTAAGAACCTTCCTCAATAAATGGGCTATCCAATACAAAAATAACTTTTCAAATCGGTCAAGCCGTTTTCATGCTATGTCGTGACAACGGAAAACGGGTTTCATTTTTATATATATAGATATATATATTACCGTATATTCCGTTGACTTTCAATCAGGTCATTTGAAAAAGTCCGGAAGTACATAGTTTGATCTCATATAAAACAAAAAGGAAAAACATTCGGAAATTGATTATTTCTCTTATGGCCTTTTTGCAATCACCAACACGTACCAACGACCGTGGAAACCAGGGGCCAGTCACATGTAACGGATTTTTTTCCGTACATTTTCACTTACTTGCCACAGACGTGAGTGGGTGGTCGCACACGCTACGGTAGATGTGACTCGACTTGTGGCTGCCATCGGTCACATAAAACGCCGAGACTAGTCGTGGTCAGACCGCTAGTTGCTCACGTGTTCTTTCCGTTTATTTGGTTTAGGACTGTTGGTTCCATTGGAAAGTTCCATTGATTGGTCCAACGGGATTTTTTAACCCTATTTTAACTGACTCGCTACAGACGTGAGTGGTCATCACACGCTTAAGTAGATGCGGCATTACTTGTGGCTGTCATTGGTCAAATAGGACTCCGAGATTATTCGTGGCCGCTTACCGCTAATTGCGGACACTGAACACCGTTAGTTGTGGCTATTTATTATATTATAATATATATTTTATTTTTATTTATCGACTTTGTCACGACGACTGGCCTTTTAAAGTGTGCAATGTGGAGCGTTTTTTTTCCTATTTACCTTCTAAATATCAACTAAATCAATAGTTGCTGATGTTAAAAGTAGTTAGTCTGCGATGTTCGTTATTTTGATGTATCAGAGGATGTTGACCATCCGGTCGTGTTTTTCTAAGATGTCTAACAATGAAATTGACTTGGTACTTCAATATCCTGTACATCTTTTACAATAAAGAATGAATAACTATATTATTCTTTATTTTCTTACCGCTACAATAGATTTATTATTCATTTCACGGTTTTTGAACTTGGATGTCATTATATTTCGTTATTCGACTACCGGAAGATATTGTACATATGTTATACAGTGAAGCACTCGTGGCCCCGCTGACTCAGTGTTATGTAAACGATCACTGCGTTAAGCAACTTTCAGTATTTCACGGATGGGTGACCACTTTGTGGGATTTACATTTGCGAGCATTTCCGTGCTTCGGAAGGCACGACAAACCGTTGGTCCCGGTTGCCAGTAAAATGGCTGTTGTTAAGCCACATTGAAAGTCTCAGGCTTGAAAAATCTCACCGCAATAGCCAAAACCTGCGTCTGTCTATTTTAACACGGCAATAGGCTACCACCTATTACGTGGGTCACTAACACACGCCGTGAAAAGTGGGTGTATAATATACCTCTGCCACCCCTTCAAACAAACAAACATTATACAGTCCTGTTTGTTGGCAAAAAGAGCTGTACTGCCTAATGTGTTGTAAAAGTGCATATTATACTGTAATAATACACTAAATTGAAATAGGACGGACCTTAAACATGCTCGGAACTAGAAGACGCTCGAGGCGGCTCTAGTGTTGAAGTTAGCCCGTACCCGAATCCCACAGCAATCTGTTCCCGGAATAAAAGCCTACGAGTTAATTTAGCGTGCCCGTTACTTCCACACCAACTTTATCCAAATGTATTCAGCGGTTTAAGTAGAATCAACAATAATACACCCACAAACATTCACCTTAATAATATTTATACTAATTTTATAAAGCTGAAGAGTTTGTTTGTTTGGTTGAACGCGCTAATCTCAGGAACTACAAGTTCGATTTGAAAAATTCTTTTTGTTTTGAATAGTTCATTTATCGAGGCAGGCAATAGGCTATATATCATCACGCTATTACGCTGGATAGCAGAGCAGCAACCATAAATGTCAATAAATCAACCATGTTCTCGTACATTATTGTAAAATTTATATGCGACTGGATTAAATAAGTGCGACGCGATGAAATAGGTGCGACGGAGTTCGAAGTATGACAGAGGTGAAGCCGTGGGGATCAGCTAGTAATGAAATACTCATGTCTATATTTACCAGATAGGTTAAACATAATTACGATGTTGTTGTATTTACACACAAATCAATCCCTGTATGCTTTCAAGGAGGATAAGCATAAAGTAAATATTTGGCTGGCCCTTTGGAAACTATCGGGAACTATTTAACAGCATAATCAAATTGGTACCTTAGGAACCCCTATAAAATAAGAACTGGTAAACAATAATCCATTGTAGGACAATCCCTGAAGTCACGAAGTTTACCTATTCAGGATTTGAGATCCTGAATAGGTAAACTACTATGTAAACATACAAAATAGATTATCTGCCTACAAACCAGAGAGTAACAATTGGCAGGGATGTTTAACATCTTTGAACCGTGTAACGAAATGAGGTATATTGTTTATTTTCTAAATTTTAAGGCATTATTAGTACGTATTATAAATATTACCATTTATTCCATAGTCCATATTTTATATAATAATAATTCATGATATGATAAGTTACGGAATTATAATATTCTATTAGTCTTCACAATGACGCACAGCCAGTTCAGTTCCTCCCAAATTCGTTTTGTAGGTTGTTCGTCCATCTACCAGGAGGGAACTTGAGGAACCCAGAGTAAGGACAAGGGAAACCAGTATGTAAATAGTGTTCCATATTTCGATTGTACGGCAGTGATTATTGAACTGTTCTGTTCAGCCTCAATGGGGGGTAAACTGCTGACTACAAGGTCGTGGCAAAGAGAAGAAAATCTCGAAACCAAACGCTTCCAATACATGTGATAGCATATATGACTGTGTGCTTTAATTAACATTAAGACGCCCTTCGTTTTTTCAATCCCCATTACGAACAATATTTTTTTAAAAGACCTCTCAAATTCCCCGACGACTTCAAAACAACAGAAAAGCGGGATGAGATGTACCTCCGTCACAAAGGTAGAAAACTATTATGTAGCAAGGTGGTCACGCTTTACCGCCTGCGGCAAAACGGTTAATATTGGCAGCCTGTTTGTATCTTTTGATACAATAGTGGTACGTAGCAGGGTTCAGTGTGATGTGTTTTATAGCGCAATGCAGGTTTTTATTAAATCCTTACTATCACCACATAGAGAAGAGTAATTGAACTGCTACGAGTTCTCTATAGCTCTGCTCTATTTTGCGATGGTCGGTACAATACCGAAATTGAATGCCTGTCACGTCACAGTTATTTTCCAACGCTACTTAATCTGTCACGTATAAAATTAAGTAACAATTCCTGAGTCATTTTCATATTTGATGTTGGTCTTTTGGTCGTAATTCGTCAAGTGTTTGAGCATCATGTACGCGGAGCACGAACATCTCATCTTTATTAACCACCCTGGGATATTTTTCTTTAATATTTGGTGTGTCCGCTCTTAATTGACGCTTTGGCGCCTGATGAGCTCCGTCTCTTAATGATTGAACGCCAACCTCGCAACGACCGCCAACAGGAATGCATAACGTGTTTCTACGGAAAATTTGATATATTTTCTTTGTCCTTTATCTATTATGGTCGCTAGTACTCTTGTTTATTTTACAAAATAAATTTGAAAACCTTATATATTGTCACTTCAAAATTGTTTGATATTGGGCTCACTATCTGTTACGAGTGTGTGGGACAAAATGCTTAGTTTGAAATGTGGGCGTATAGTGTGGATCTTTCTACAACTTTAGGAATTAAGGCGTCACTATATTTATGTATAAAAAATACAGAAACGGCCATTTAGACTACAAGATATCTATTCAAAATAAAATATTAACAACGTACATATACATAAAGTCCTTAGGTAGAAGTTCTATTATATTCAGGAGAATGTCTAATGAATAAAAACAATCTTAACTCAATATATGTTCTTGAAAACGAACCTTTGAGCAATAACGTTATTGAAAGGGAGAGAAGTATATAACTGTTTAGGAAACTTTACACGATAAGTTATCTACAAATTATTCCCAGGATAAAATGTAGCCTAAATGTGATTCTGGTGTAGAAGCTACGAGTATATTAATTTATGTATTATTTAAAAGTTGGGGTGCTGACGCAAACTTAGTGAGTGAATTGGTGCGCCCGGCTAAGGGACCAGACAGGTGACTACCGTTCTGGGTCGTATCTCGTGCAAAGATTGGCGATTCAGCGGGACAATGCAGCCAGTGTGATGGGCACCTTTGCACAGGATACGATGACGAGCGGGTTAATTTATTAGTTTAAAGTATTAGTAATAGAATTGACATGTTTTTAATATAAAAATATTATAAAAAAAATACTCTAATGGTCACTAACATTCATAATATTCTTTTAAAGTTTCATCAAAATCCATTCAGTAGTTTTTGCGTAAAAGAGTACCTAATAAACATTCTTACAAACTTTCGCGTTTATAATATGAGTACAGACTACACTATACGAAGTCGATTGGTCCCATAAGTCTGGCCGTATTACCACGATGGATGGCAATGCTTACGAGCTTTCTCTAAGCGAGAAAGAGCCCATCATTGTGACCATGAAAACTATTATTTTTTTTAAAGTTTTATGTTTTATTATTAATCTACAATACAATACAATACAATTTTACAATTGACAAATTGTCATTACAATTTAAATTTTAAATGCTGCTGGTGTTTAAAAAGGTGCAACCTGTCGTATAAGCACCAGCTTCCTTCCAGTTGCACAGATTACAGAATAATCTAAACATCATAAAAACATTTGTGAATGTCGTGTGGCGAAACCAGTTAGGTTTACAAAGTAAATTTTGATGGAAAATTACAAGTGGTGTTATTTAATGACAAGGTTTTTAAACCTTCTTTTTCTTTTTTTTTTTAAACCTTCTTTTTCATTTACTGGTTCCCTTCTAATATAACGATTTCGACTGCCTCGGTGGCGCAATGATAGTGAATGCGACTGCCGCGCTTAGGTCCCGGGTTTGATTCTCGGGTTGGACCAAATATTTGTGTGATCCGCAAATGACTGTTTTAGAGTTTAGGTGTATCCTATGAATAATGTGTATGTATTTAAAAATCATAGTCTAGGTATATTAAGGTATATCAGTTGTCTAGATACCATACCACAAGTTTATATGAGCTTACTTTGGGCTAGATGAACCTGTGTAAAGAAAAATGTCGCACAATATGTATTTCTATATAAAGTTAGGCATTGTTTAAACACGAAATTTTGTGTTTGCATGAATTATTGTGTACCAATATTTTATAAAACGACCTATATTTTGACTTTATCACAATAGTATTCCATTTTAATTAGTGAAAATAATTTATGAACTGACTGTTGTGTATTTTAAAGGCTTTGTACAATTTTATGGAATTAAAATGGAATGTTAACAGAATATTAAAGTGGTTTAAGCAAATTCTATGGTTACGGATGCTAGTACCTACTTACTTTAAAGGCACATAGATGTATTTGTACTCGTATATACTACGCACTGTGCAACTGGATAAAGTTTTGATATCGAGGCGCCTTTTTAACTGAAGGGGTAGACAGAGATATACTATGCTCAGATTTAACTAGTTATAATTTTGTTTGGCAGACAAACATATGGCTCACCTAATGAAAAGTGGTCACCGTAGCCTGTTCATAGGCTACGGTGACCACTTTTCATTAGGTGAGCCATACCAGAGGCGGAGACTAAGACCCCTCTGAAGAACGCCACACTGTAGGTAGTTGAAAAAACCAGGCAGGGAGTGAGAGAAGAGACTTTCTTTTTATAACATTCTCAAATTATCTTCTCATTAATGTCGTTGCAGGTTCCAAGACATTCTAACTTCTCCTGGGACTTCACTGAGATCGAGCTCGGTGTAACTTTTGCGGTCTTGATCTTTGTTTTACAGGAGTCACAGTTATGGAAATGCGGGTGGGACTATTCCCAAAAAAATCCAAGCTTAGGCAGATAAAAGCCCCTATATATGTATGTATGGTATGCGAGCGCTCCGAACACAAAAGGTTGTGTGTGAGAGCTATCTCATTTCATAGTAGGAAAAATATCAGATGTTGCATATGTCTTCATTTGTGACTACTTCATATGCTTTATCTACGACAAAATCATCAAATTTATGAAATAATTTCTTAAATTTGTTAATCCTTCATGCCAATAACTTAATTACTCGTGTATAAGGTAGGATTGGGTACAAGTTAGTCTCTAATCTGATAACATTAATAATGTTTGTTGGGATGTTTACCAAGTCAATTTCTATCGAATACTTACAAATACGCGCGGGTATGGTAAATATCCCGACAAATATTATTCTAGTTCTATAAACGGGCCTAAACTCATACCAGTGGTGTCCTATTGGTCTTAATTCGATTTGAGAGTCGTTTCCGTATGGAATTTCATATGGAATTCGTTGAGAGTCAAATATAGACTTGAAACATTTTAACATCAAGGTCGCTATAATGTTGACCTGTCCATATCAACACGGCAATAGGCTCACCACCTGTAACGAGAGACAGTGAAATGTGGGCATATATTATGCCTCTGCCATGCCTTCGGGGATAAGGGCTTGACTGACAAGAATTTTATTTTTAAGTTTGAACTACTTAATGCATTTTATATGAAAAATAGCTTTATGAACTTTAACTGTGTTCTCCATCAGCACAAATTTTATCAAAAAGGGGATTACTTGTTTTATAAAAAAAGGATACGGGGTAAAGATAGTTTGGTAGTTAGTTTTATAAAAAAATACATACATACATACAGACATATTCTCACGCCTTTATCCCCGAAGGGGTAGGCAGAGGCAAATTAAACGCCCACATTTCACCGTATGCATTTTTGTCCCACGTAACAGGTGGTGAGCCCATTGCCGTGTTGAAATGGACAGGCGCAGGCTGCGAGCTGGCGACCTGCTGTTGAAATTTTTTAAGCCGCCCATATGGCCTTCAACTTGGCTTAACGACTGCCATTTTATTGGCAACCGGGACCAACCGCTTAACGTGCCTTCCGAAGCACGGAACTTGGGTGGGTCTAAAGGGCCGAATAAATTTAATAAAATGTGTCTAATTTAGATGTTAAATTTGGAAGAAATTTTGAACCCGTTGCCTTTTTAGTGAGGTGGTAACAAAAAGGCTAAAAGGTCTTATGTGCTTGACACTAATTAGCACGACCAATTAAAGTCCTGGTAGTCTCGGACTTTAATAAAAAAAATGAAACGCAAATAACATCTCTGAACTGACTTGATTAGTTGTATGTGCCATAATTATAGCCTAATAACCCCTTTTGGAGATATGAAAGAACATATATAATAGAATAAATAAATATTGTGGGACACTTTTTATACAGCGCCATAGTCCAAACTAAGCTATAATCTTGTACTATAGGATCTAGACAACTGATATATATAACCTATATATATTTCTAAATAACCTACATATATTATACATAGCAAACACCCAAACTCTGAAACCAACATTTGTGGATCACATAATATTTGTTCCGACCCGGGAATCAAACCCAGGACCTCAGCGCGGCCGAGGCAGTCAACATCCTTCAGACACAACTAATTAACAGTCTTGGCTTCTGCAAGCAATACAATATCGAATCTGATACTTTTAACAATACGCTACTACCGCTTAAATTACTCGTTATATAAAAGAATATATCCATTAATCATTTTTAACGCCCTAATTGAATGCTGAATTTGCTTACAACATCAATTTACAGTAGGTAATAAGTGGGACACGAAGTCATTACGGCGATCTAGTAATAAATCAGGATTTTTTAAGCCAATCATTATATGGCGCCGGCGACAATCATTATATCTGACCATACAGGGTCTTCCCAAACATATAATTATAACGGCTATGACGTATATTACTCCTACATTTATTTTTAACTAGCTAACGCACTTGTCCTGCAAAATGTTGTTGGTGTCTGTACTTTTTATTGTGCAAATAGTAGCCTAATGTCACTCTTGAAACTTACAATCATTTTTTTCTTATAATATCATTGCCAATGTCTATCCCCTAAAAAATCATAATGACAAATAGACGTTTGCAACATCAGAGGCGCTGCGCTCGCGCTGCCGAACGAACAAAAATATTTCAAGACCCATATGAAGGATTTTGAAGAACCCCATACTATAAATATTTGTGAAAACATAGACAGGGTGTCCGACACAATCTAAGCGAACACGAAAGAACCTATCGGACCTAATCATATGGCGAACGCTCTGGATGCAAAGTGTGAACATCCTGTCTAAGGCAAGTGGTACGATGAAAGAAAGTAGCCGTGGGCATATAGTCAAACAATTCTACAGAGCACAGACAATTTTGCAGGCGATAGAACATGCAGAGGAAGGTGAAGTCTCTCCTGTCACGAAGAACCTCGATACCGTCCGCAACTAGAGCATCGATGATAATCCTTATTCTGGATTTTGCACCGAGTCGAAAGGTCAAAGTCGGTATTCAGTTGCAACAGTGCCACAGCCATTGACACCGGCAATACTTCGTATGATTTCCCACTTGCGACTTATAGAGAAGCAATGTGTGACCAACAAAGTATTGCCGCGCCCTGTTGAGCTTTTCGTGTATTTTGGACGCCAGCATGGCCATACCTACCCGTACTACGGTATTGGACGTTTTAAGAGATCTCAACACCAAGGATCCCGATACTATTGTGTTAAGTGTTTACGATTATCACCATCTTCTAAGATAAACTAAACACTGGCGGTACCCTACTTGGAAGTCTAATTCATATCTGGTATCTTTGTCCACAATCCAAAAATCTTTTCTGCACACATACTTTAAATTAATTTGTCTATAATCTCATTTAAACGATTGAAAAATATAATTGTTTAGGGATTCTTTATTAGTTAATATAATTTCACAAACTTCATAAATTTTATGTATAAGTATCATTGATGCTGAGTGTAAAACGGCTAAATAAAAATATGATAAATGTAGTTCGTGGTATAGATATATTAGTAAAAATATGTTAGTTTTATCATTTGAAAACATTATGTATTAACCAACGTCCAACGGTAAAATAAACCAAACAATCACTTTTCCTTGTACCGGATAAAGTGTTAAAACAGATTTCCATTGATTAAGTGCTACTGTTGGAACAGAACTATTGACGCAATAGATGTGACATCATTCAGTAGCGTATGGCGTACGTTTGGTAGATATTTGTATCATCCAACCACTTCATTCGACATCAAGTGCGGTATTAACTGTGAAAAGCACTCTATATAATGGGATTGGTTAAAAACGCATGCGTTCGTCACGAATATCATGAAATACTACCATTCACCTTCTTATTATCGCCACTTTATTTATTGATATTGATATTTTATTTTTTTATTTTAAAAAATTTCAACAGCACGTCGCCGCAGCCTGCGTCTGTCCATTTCAACACGGCAATGGGTTCACCACTAATAATGTAAAGTATGTACTAATAATATAAAGCAATTAGTATATTAACTTTTCATTATAAATATAAATACAACTTGTCCAGGACGGGACTTGAGCCCCGTGACTTTAGCCTAACCTATAAGTTGAGTAGAGTTGTATTAATGTTTAAAAATGGTTCTAATACTGTTTACTCTGTATTATGGTCTAATATGTCCTGGTTAGGCAGTTCTCCCGCCCTGAACTGGGATATCATGTTTCACTTAAATAAGAAAATAAAATAATGAAATATCCTACATGTCACTAGACACTACTATCATATACAACTTAAATTCAAATCATGTCATCAGGGTGAAGTAAAAACCCTTACTAAATATTGCAGTTTTAATTTCGTAGCATATATACTACGGCGTAGTAGCGTTGTCGTAGCCCCTACGAGATTTGGTGCTACATGAATTGCTGATTACATAAATGTTATAAACTTTTCTCATCAAATCTGAGTACAGTAGTGCTTATAAAAGCGTTGTAATAGATACATATGTATTTACACAATATAAAGGGTTTTCAGAAGTTCTTTAGTGGAACCGGTAGAGTTCATTAACAAATTTGAGAATTTTTATGGCAATGTCAACCTAATATAAAGCTTAGACGATGACCCGTGATTGAGTGCCGGTATAGCCAACTGGACTCCGATAGGGGTACTCAGTGTGACCACCCAGAAATACACCTTTTCACGCTTCTCTCAAAGCACCTAGGATTGCCAGGAGAAAGAAACACGTGTGCTGGCAGTGAGTGCCATATCTTTATGGTACGACACAAGAAAGACCTGCGGAATCTTTCGGTTCTGGCCACGATTGTGTGTGTGTGTTGCATAGTGTGAGAATGATATTTCAGCCCATGTTGTTCTGGAACAGAATATATCTAGCTCAAGAGAAGAAAATATGAGACCTAAAAAGTATCACCATCCCCTGTTGAACCTAAACCTAGAACACTCTGCCTGCACACGTCTATCCTTTCTTTTAGAACTCTGGGTTCTTCAAGAGGAACATGAAGAGGCACATCATTGGGCGGCCAACTTGAGGGACGCTGTCAGTAGTTTTGTGGACTCTGAGAGAGGTCCTCAATTTGATAGATATCACTTACACACGACAAAATATAAAAAAAATATATAAAATTTATGGAAATCGACACGCTGGTATAAGTTTTGTTTTAGGAATATCCTGGAGTCTGAGTCTCCCGGAGGACTGATGGTCGATTTCCAGTTGGTTGCGAGGTAAACGATTCGAAAGTTGCCGCGTTATTTTTTCTATGCATCGCCGTTCTCCATTTGGTTTTAATTAATTAGTTGTCGACACTCCCACTCCGCTTCCTTTTATTCCATTTCTCTTTCGCATCTACCTTGTCTCGCATAAGGGAAGAGCGAGACAGCTGTGTTACCGCCATCTAGCGGTAGAAATCTCCACCGCAGCGCTGTCCACTCACAGTCAGCGAGCACAGGCAGCAAAGACGCTCTGAAAAAGTAGAACTGCAATGGCCGCGCGCGCGTTCGCATCAACTTTTCGCAATAGTTGTGTTTTCCATGGATAAATAGTGTTTTTGTGCAATGGAACCAGGGGTCCAAGTCCAGGGACGTCCCCGGCAGCCTCCACCTCAGCATCTCGCAGCAGTAGCAAGGTAGTGTGCCCATTCCTGTTTTCCATTTCTTTTTCGTCGACAACCGCGTGTAAATTTCATTTTTGTCTTTCCCCGCAAATACAGTCTACTTCGAATTTATTTATCTCGCCCGCTCAACCACCAGTGATAAGAAAACACTAACCCCCGTTTTCATAACCACTCGTAGGTTTCAACAATTTTTCCGTAACCGAGATGGCAGACAAGCATACGGCCAATCTGATGAAAAGTGGTCATCTTAACCTATGACCGTTTTCAACACCAAAGGTATAAAATCCTTAACGAAAAATTTTAAAAGCAGGTAGTCACAACCGAGCTCGAGTGCCGACCTTGTAAAAACTGATATTGAAAACGCCCATAGACTATGGTGACCACTTTCCATCAGGTAGGCCGTATACTTATCTGCCACCTCAGTGGTATAAAAATTCACTGTTTTAATACCAGACTCATACAGACGCTCCTGATAAGCGAGATTGCGTTAAACAACAACGCTCTCAAGCGTACTCAATAAAATGTAGGTCACCTGCAGATTTTATATTATCTACCATAAACACGAATAATAATATTTGTTTTATTTCTCGAATCATTAATGCTGCATAAAATTAATTGAACTGCAATGTTACTCGTGAAAACATACTCATCATTCATAATCGTGTTTATGCTTTCGATATTTAAAGTGTCTGGCAATAAATACTCGCTTCAGATCCATCGTACATTTAGCCATACTTATGGTGGTATAGCGGGTCATTTATAGTAAAACGGTGCCAATAAGTGAGTGACCCTAATACCCCTGGTGGTGGCTCCTAGGTTTTGAAGCAAATCGGAGCTTCCAAAATTTCGAGGGGTATAAACCACCCAACGTGGTAGAGGCTGCCAAGATGATTAGAAAAAGCCCAAACTTGACTGCTCTGCGGTGACTGGGTCCGAAGTTACAAGCAGTCAAAGTTTCACTTTAACTTAAAATCAGCCATCTTGAAAATTTTAAAACCGCTGTGTCCGAACCAGTGGTCCTAGAGACACAAGGTTTTCGGTGGGGAACTTTAGAGGGTGTCCTACGGGTGAACACACAGTTTTCAGGCACTTTCAGGTCCTGAAAATATTGAGTCCTGAAAATACCAGGGTGTGGTAGATCTCGTCGAGCCCTTTACAGAGAGCCCAAGCACGACGATTTTGGGCCGCGGATTTCGGAGATAATTGAGTGGGACAAATTTTGGACCAGGTCCAGAGAAAACTTTGGACCTTGATTGCATCCGAGCCAGTTGGGCTAGGTATGTCGTGTTTGGTATCGCTGGAACGAACGCGAGGAACTCTATTTTTTAGGTTGTATAGAGCAGCTCTACATAGAAAAAATCGCACGTAATTTGCAAGATATTAGACAGTAAGGAAAAATAAGCAAAATCAAATCAACGGCAACATAGAGAAGGCTTTTATATAGTTGAAACAGTGACTGGCACACTCTACCATAGTTTAGGCTAAGATTAGATTTAAGTATTAGGTTTAAGACTAAGGCATTATTGGCCACTAGTAAAATAGGACCATAGCTGGTCTACAGCTGGTAGATAAGTGTAGAGCACTCCTACACGATAAGACAGCTCTAGATAGAGCCATATACTGTTACTACTGACAGTATTCCCATATATACAAATTAAATTTTAAAATTCTTAATCGGACTAGAGCCCTATTGACTCTACTGTAGGCGAAATAAGGACCTGTGCACGCACTACACTTATACAACAGCATACACATTACATACATAATACACACACGCACACACACATATCTCAAACGTGGACAAGCGACACACATACATACACGAACCAAACCGTCATACATTACACACAACAAAGACACATTCTGATAGGGTACCCTTTACATACCCTTCAGAGAAATACACTTCGCAAAACATACGCGGACTTAGGTACTCTATACATACCCAATAAGCAACACATTTTATAAGCCGACAGTAGCATACCACCTCATTATGTTCGTCTCACAGAGAACACCGCAAAGAAGTATGGAAGAGGAAACCACCCGCACATCACCAACATCGAAAACGGTGACGAAAAAATCGATAGTGCGAAGAAGTCTAGTTCAACTGTGACCATCGAAACGCCTAGAATATAGTCCACCAAAACCAAGAAAGCCTGCAGACAAAACGACAGAGTTAGAAAAGACCAGGAAGGCTAAAACACCACAGCCCATTGAACATAGTCCTGTCTGTGAACAGTCGTACCCCGACAGAACGTCTGAGGCAAGAGACATTGCTAAGAAGGCGAAGACTTCTCTCGGGCTGGCCAGAAATCTAAGGTCGGAAATAAAAACCGATGTGACGCAGTGGATAGAGAAACTAGTAGACATCGTAAAACAAATGGAGACAGGGAGAGAAAGAATAGAGACCTATACTGATCCACCCAGCCATACACCCATTCGACCATTTGAATTAGAGGAACTCACAACACAATTACAAGAACACACAGAGCTACTTGCTAAAAATGCGGAGCAAATGCAGGAGTTGAAGTCTGCACTGCAAGCAAGCACAGAACAGCAAGCAATATCAACATACGCCAGCGTGGCTGTCGCCTCCCCCAGAATACAACAGCAAAAACCTCCACTGCATTCCATCGTCATAACATCTGACAAGGAGGAGGAAACTGGGGATGAAGTATTGGAAAGGGTAAGAAAGGCAGTAGACGCAAAGGAAGGGTGGATTAAGGTCGAAAGAGTGAGAAAAGCGAAGGACAGAAAGATCATCCTGGGCTGTCCAACAGCTGCGGACAGGGACAGCGCAAGAGCTAGACTAGAAAAGGAGAGACTCCACGTCGAGGACGTCAAACACAAGGACCCGATGGTTATGCTTAGAGATGTCCTGAGCATCAACTCGGATGAGGAGGTGCTTGGGGCACTCAAAAAGCAAAATCGGGATATCTTTGACGGGCTCGATAAGGAGGACGTAAGACTTTCAGTCAAGTTTAGAAAAAGGGCGAGGAACCGTCACACAAATCATCTGGTCCTAACGGTTTCACCGAAACTATGGAGGAAAATGACAGCGATCGGGACTCTTCACGTGGATCTGAGAAGTTGAAGAGTTCTGCACCGAAAATGAAGAGACGTGCTGTCAC
This sequence comes from Thumatha senex, assembly GCA_948477245.1. Lineage (NCBI taxonomy): Eukaryota > Metazoa > Arthropoda > Insecta > Lepidoptera > Erebidae > Thumatha > Thumatha senex. Next base: position 17,443,618 of record OX419735.1, read on the forward strand.
TGTGGGCAACCACACTTGAAGGCACATTGTGACGTGTGGGCGGTCAATGCGACACCATCATGCAGGAATTGTAAGAGAGCGAAGATGGACCGCACGGAGCATAATGCATTTAGCAAAGAGTGTCCCATCCGAAGGCGCTGGAAGTCACTTGCCAGGTCAGCCGTAGCATATTGCTAAGGGCAGCCAGGCAGTAAACTCCACCTATCGCGTGTTCCAAGAACACCTGATGAAAAAGAAATTGGTCCAACAAGAACTGCTTATAGAAACAGCAAAACACAAGGTAATGGCAGCCCTAATCCAGGAACCTTGGGTTGATGGGACTCGAGGGATGAGGAGTTATCCAGGAACTAGAATCTTCCAAAATAGCGCGACAGGGAGGACAAATTCAAAGCAGCTATAGCTGTCTTTGACCCATCGATGTGGTCCAATACCCCGACCTCACCACAAACAACATCGTAGTGGTGGGACTTGAAACTTTCGCTTGGAAGATCACACTGGTCTCCTTCTATTTCGAGCCGGACGAAAAGCTCGAACCACAATGGGATCACCTTTGGGATTAAACTCATAAAGTCTAGGGGAACAAACATCACCAGAACCACGCGCAAATACAATACGAGGAAAACGAAGTGGAATGATTTTCGGAGGGTGCTGCCTGGGGAGTCACCTGCGTCATGGACCTGCGCAGTCGAGCGCCGTGTGCAGGGATAAAGGGATCCTGGGGGGTTGAGCTGAACGGCGCTGGCGGTTATGCGTCCGTAAGGCAACACGCCCTTTTTGGCCCTGATTTCAGGCTAAACGGTGGCCTCAACCACTAGCCACGGTTGAGGAAATTAGGCCATGGTGTCCCATTAGTGGGCCACTGGCAAGGAGTGTCCGCGATAACTGTCCTTGGGCGAGTATCGTGGTAGGCAAAGGTCATGTTGACGGGGTAAGTGAGGGTTGGTCAGTCGTTGTGGGGTGGGCCTTGTTAATGCCCCCAATGCCAACCCGATCGAGCTCCCGATGTCGCACTGTAAGCCAGCCTTACACTTCTATATCTCTTTAGTAATCCTAGTGCCCCTCGAACTATGTCGAGTAAGGCACTCCCAGCTGCGGGCTCGTGGAGGGTGGGAAGCCAAAGAGACGAAATAAAAATTTTTAATAAACATGGATCCTAGGCCAAACAACAAAAAATTAACTTCTACTCACCAAACCACAACACAACTCCAACCTGCCAGCTCAGTGGCTCAGACTACAGGCACCAGCGAGGGAAAAGACACATCACGCGTCTTCAGCGCTCACTTAGCCCAAACCAGCAGCTCAGCGGCCTCGGCTGCGGGCACCGGTAAAGGCACCCACACCACACACCACAACACCCCTTCTGGCAGCTCAGTGGCTCCGGCTACAGGCACCAGGGAGGGTGGAAACACCGCACGCGCCTTCAGCGCTCACTTGGCCTCAACCGGAAGCTTAGCGGCCTCGGCTGCAGGCACCGAGAAAGGCACAGACACCTCACACCACGCTACCCAAACTGGCAGCTCTGTGGCTTCAGCTACGGGCACCAGGGAAGGCACTCACCCACCTCACCAACACAAAATTTCAACCCCAACTACAATAGATACATTCGCCAATGTTTAGAGAACCACGTGATGCCATATGCTGGATTTATTGGCCAAGATTACTGCGGGAATCGTCAGGGAGTACTTAAATTACATTGGTATCACTGTTATGAGATGGCCAGCGCGAAGTCCTGATATGAATCCTATAGAACATCTATGGGATGAGCTGAAGAGGCGTGTTCGAGCTCATCATCATCATCATGCAGGAGCTCAAAAATGTAATTTTTGAAGAATGGGAGGACTTCCTCAACATTTCATAACGACATTGATTAATTCTATGCCAAACCGTATGAGAGCTGTTGTTTGCGCTTGCAACAATTTATCTGTCATTTTTATGGTTGTCATTCGATTTTAATTTTATACCCACCTTTTTTTAAATTGTTAAAATTTTTATGTTATACAAGTCTATGTAAAATGTGAGACGAATTTGTGATCTTTCAAGATTATACTAATAACTTGAAGATTCGAGGTTTTATTCATTATATAAACTTCCATTGTGTCCAATACGAGACATAATTATTGGCGACCGTGACAGGACTCACTTTGCAATCTCGGACCAATTACATACTAAGTCGAAGAATTTTTCATACAAAGTCAAGATTGTTGTTGATGTATATCCATCTGAGAAGACGCAAGAAGAATACAGACGACTAAGCCAGCCAAGCCGGACAGCTACAGAAAGCACCGCGCCCAGCCTTAGCACCTACGTCGAAATTCACCGTCATTATAAAACAACCTTGATTACTACCATCGAAATACATCAAACAATACAAAGGGATAAGCAGTTTGTACTCCAATCCACGGTTCCTGAAGCAGATTCAGCTAGGACTATTCAGTTAAGTGCCCATCCTTACAACTTATTCACCTAAACTAGCCATCATTCAAAGGTTGCTATAAAGTACACTTTTTCTTGAGTTATTTTTATAATTTATAATACATTTCGTAGTATGTTCGATTCATTTTATAGAAATTCATAATATAATAGTAAGAAACTAATAGTTCTACAATTTTCATACTATTTTACCACCCACATTGTAACAAAAAAGTCTTATTACGTGGTAAAATCGTTAGAAATTAATTCATATATTATCTATGTAAGTGGTTTATTTACATACATTCTTAGCAGTGTATCTTGCACTATTAGTCGTATTTGAGGTGACTGAGAGGCTTTGTCATAAAGTCCTATCACTTCATGTTGACTCAATAGCTATTTTAGATATTTGCGTGGGGAGCCCAGATGCCGTCGCATGAGAACTTTCATATAAAATTTTGAATATTTATAACTTTATGGCCTCATTGTGCTTGCATTATTGATTTGATAAATAAGTAGACCTCACTTTTATTTAGACAATAACAAACCATTCTAGTGATTTTCCATTACTCTCATATAGTAACATTCTAATTATAAAAACATTTCAAAATGTCTGTTAGTGAGGATTTGAATGCAAAACAATTAAAGGATTTAATCGCTAAACGTAGCTCAGTTAAAGGGCGTTTAACCAAGTTCAAAAAATATTTAGATATTGTGCTTTCATCAAAATTAACTAAGTTGCAAGTTCAAGAGCTACAAATTAATGTTGATAAAATACAAGCTATGTCAACCAAATTTGATGATCTACAAAGTCAAATTGAAGTTTTAAACTGTGATAAAATGGACTCTGAGATGGACGAACGTGATGAGATTGAACAAATTTTCACTTCGCACCTTGCAGTTGCTCAACAATTGTTGACAAAACATAGCCATACTACTGATGGTTCTGAGGATTTTAATTCATCACAATGCCATCACGATCGGTCCTCTCACTGTCATAATGTTGATTTTAAGTTGCCGCAGATACAGATTGCAAAGTTCGGCGGTGAGTATTTCCGCTGGCTTGACTTTCGAGATACGTATGTGTCACTTATTCACAATAACGAACGCATCAAGTCAGTACATAAATTTCACTATTTAGTATCATACTTGGAGGGTGAAGCGGCACGAATTATATCGAACCTGGAAATCTCTGATACAAATTACGAAACTGCATGGCAATTGTTGTGCGATTATTTGCGAGAAGCGCTCGTGGCCCCGCGGCCTCAGTGTTCTGTAAACGATCACTGAGTTACGCAACTTTCACTATGGCTGGTTCTCGGATGGGTGACCACTTTGTGGCATTTACATTTGCGAGCGTTTCCGTGCTTCGGAAGGCACGTTAAGCCGTTGGTCCCGGTTGCCAGTAAAATGGCAGTCGTTAAGCCTGGTTGAATGCCTTATGGGCGGCATGAAAAATTTCAACAGCAGGTAGCCACAACCTGCGTCTGTCTATTTCAACACGGCAATGGGCTCACCACCTATTACGTGGGACAGAAATCCACACGGTGAAAAGTGGGCATATGGCCTCTGCCACCCCTTCGGGGATAAGGCGTGATGGATATTTATTTTATTTATTTATTTATTTCGACAACAAACGCCAACTTATCAATCACCATCTCAACTCACTATTAAATATTGGTTCCTTTACACGGGAGACAGACAAATCATTGAGGTTTCTAGTTGATCATGAGACTAAAAACTTACGTGCCTTATCGAGCCTAGGTCAACCTGTCCAGCACTGGGACACACTGATCATACATATATTGTCAGCTAAACTAGATAATCGCACTACAGTTAAATGGGAAGAATACCGTAACGGACTAACCGATGTACCTTCTTTAAAAGAATTTTATAAGTTTTTAACAGATCGCGCAGATGTTCTAGAAACATTATTTCACAATAAATTGGACAAGTCTAAGGTTGTCCAAACACAAACTCGCCATGTTGACAATACTTCACACAACACAAAATCATTTACTTTCTCAACTCAACACTCAGGCCCTATCACTTATCGCTGTGTTGTCTGTAAAGGCGAGCATAGGATATATGATTGCCCTATATTTGCAAAGAAGAGTGTACAAGAACGAAAGGCCGAAGTGCAAAAATTGCGCTTGTGTTCAAACTGTTTGAGGTTAGGTCACAATGTGCGTGACTGCAGGTTAGGCCCGTGCCGAGAATGCAATCGTAGGCACAATACACTCCTGCACTGTGACCCCAGCAAGGGAGATAGTACTAGTGTAGATTACAATTCACCTAAAATATCAGTAAACAATTCAATTAATCATAACAATAATTACACAGAAACTCAAATTCTTTTGTCCACTGCTATGATAAAGGTGACAAATCCTTACACGAACAAACATGTCCAAGTCCGCGCCTTATTAGACTGTGGCAGTCAATCTTCATTCATTACCCAATCATTAATGAATCAACTTTCCCTACAAATATGTCCCATAAATGCCATTAATATTGTTGGCATAGGTAACAACTTAGCAGGTCAAGTCAATAAAAGTTGCGTTGCCCAATTAAATTCTTTAACGAATAACTATAACATAGTGCAATCGTTTTATGTTCTGAAGGAACTTACGGGTTCTATTCCCAAGCAGTATATAGACATAAAATACCTCAAAATACCAAAGGACATACAGCTTGCTGACCCTAAATTCAATCAACCCTCATCCATAGATGTTTTAATAGGTGCAGATTTATTCTGGGACCTATTGGGGTGTGATCAAATGCCATTGGGACCAGACATGCCTAAGTTACAAAGTTCAAAGCTAGGATGGGTTGTTGTTGGACCAATTGCAACTATAACTCCCAATCAATTGTCGGTTAAAACAATTTTATGTAATATGTCAGCGAATGAACAGTATGATTCTAACATTAGGGAACAGCTATCCAAATTCTGGGACCTTGAACAGGTGCCTGATAGACAATATCAGACTAAAAACGAAAGGCAATGCGAAGATCATTTCTATCGTAATACATACCGCTTGGGTTCAGGTAGATTTTGTGTAAGAATACCCTTAAGAGATACACCAGATTGTTTAGGCGATTCGTATGCAATTGCACGGACACGTCTACTTCATTTGGAGAAAAGGTTCCGCAAATCTCCAGAACTCAAGTCACAATATGTAAACTTTATTAAAGAATATTCTGAATTAGGACATTTAGAATTATGTCCTACGTATAGGCCATATTCATCGTACTATTTATGCCATCATGCCGTATTAAAACAAAATAGCGAATCAACTAAACTACGTGTAGTCTTTGATCGATCTCTACGCACAAGTTCAGGATTCTCACTTAACGACCTACAATTAGTTGGACCTAATGTTCAAGACTCTCTCTTCTCCATTTTGATTCGAGCTCGCCAGTACAAGTACCTTATGACTGACGACATCAAGAAAATGTATCGTCAGATCCAAATAGACGAGCAAGATCGCAATCTACATTTAATATTATAGAGAAGTGATGAGTCCAGTCCTATTCAAACTTTACGTCTCAAAACTGTCACTTACGGACTTGCAAGTGCAGCCTATTTGAGCACAAAGTGCCTGTCGTTATTGGGAGACACATGTGATGATGAAGTCATGGCCACTATCATGAAACATGATTGGTACGTTGATGATTTGATCACGGGATCGAATGAATCATCTGAACTGCTCCATATACAACGGATGATTTCGTCTACTTTAAAGCTTGGTTGTTTCAACCTACGCAAGTTCAAGTCAAATTTACCAAGTGCTTTAACGTCATCTGTTATTGACAAAAATGACAAGGTCAGCTTGAGCGAATCAGCAAGTACTGAGAGCCTGAATTGGAACCCTAATACAGATTGCCTTCATATATCAATTGTAGTGCCTACTAAAGAACAAATAATAACAAAGAGATCAATTCTTTCAGCATCTTTCAAAATTTTTGATCCTCTTGGCCTCTTGAGTCCTTGTATAATCATTCCCAAGGATGAACCAGTCAGCCCAGACATTTTAAAGTCATGGCACAAATTTGTAAACAATTTGCACTTCATATCAGATCTACAAATCCCACGTCTAGTCTTATGCGACTCCGCTAACAATATAAAAATTCATACCTTCAGCGACGCGCGACAGGCGCCTGTAAGTACTTACGGTCATCTAACTCCTCCGGGATAGTTGAGGTCAAATTGTTATGTGCTAAGTCTAAGGTAGCACCCCTGAAGCCTACAACCATTCCACGAATGAAACTTTGTGCTACTCTACTCGCTGCTAAATTGTCAAATTCTGTTATCAGCGCATTGCGCTACCGACCGGATCGCGTGATTTACTGGTGTGACTCTAGTGTTGTACTTGGTTATTTGGTAATGCCGCAAAATTAAAAACCTGGAGTCCGAAGTCTTCAATTTTATCACTTTCACCATTTTTTGATGAAGCTGGTGTCATTAGAGTTGGTGGCAGGATTGAGTTATCTAATTACAGCTACTCAAAAAAACATCCTATTCTCTTACATGCTTCACATCATCTAACTAAGCTATATTTTCACTATCAACATTTGCACTACCTTCATGCTGGACCTCAACTTTTACTGGCTAGATAGACTGTGTGGCCCATTAACGGTAGGCGTTTGGCTCGCCGCACAGCCCATAATTGTATCACTTGCAGAAGACTACAAGGCAAAACCATTACTCCCATCATGGGAAATTTGCCTGCGCAGCGTGTCACACCAGATTTTCCATTTAAAACCGTCGGTGTTGACTTTGCTGGTCCCTTTTTTATTTTAAATAAAAGGGGCCGAGGAGCACGAATAAATAAATCATACCTGTGCTTGTTTGTGTGCTTTAGATACAAGTGCGTACATCTGAAAGACGTCAGTGATTTGTCTAAGGAAGCGTTCTTATTAAGTTTGCGCCGATTTATTGCCAGAAGGGGTAAGCCAGAGGAAATATTCTGCGACAACGGACGCAATTTTGTGGCTGCAGCAAAGGAAATTGGCGATTTTCTGAAGGTTAACTAAGATCAACTGCACAATTTTGCTGCGGATGAGGGCATAAAGTTTGTTTTCTCACCTGCTTTCGCGCCATCATTTGGCGGCGTCTGGGAAGCCGGGATAAAATCCGCGAAGTATCATATCAAGCGCATTATGGGTAACACTCATCTGACGTTTGAGGAGCTATCAACACTTTTCGTTCAAGTTGAGGCAGTACTAAATAGCAGACCTTTGTGTCCACTTTCTCCTTCCCCAAATGACTATCACTTCCTGACCCCTGGGCACTTTCTGATTGGCCGTGCTCTCAAGGCATTACCAGGTCCATCATATGAAGACAAGAATAAAAATAATTTACAACGCTATATACGGCTTCAACAAGTAACCCAACATTTTTGGCAACGTTGGCAACAGGAATATATTGCAGAATTGCAACAGCGCTCCAAGTGGCGAACCAACAAGGCAACATTAAAGGTGGGAGACCTAGTTCTTCTACAAGAAGATAACGTGTCTCCTCTTAATTGGCGATTGGGACGAGTCAGCCGCTTATTCCCCGGGCCTGACGGAGTATCACGAGTGGCAGACATTAACACTACCAGAGGCTGCTACCGAAGACCCCTGACGCGCATCTGCCCTCTACCTACGGCGGATGCTGAAGAAGTCTAGTTGAAAGAAGGCTTTCAACGAGGGGGAAGATGTTTGCGCTTGCAACAATTTATCTGTAATTTTTTATGGTTGTCATTCGATTTTAATTTTATACCCACCTTTTTTTAAATTGTTAAAATTTTTATGTTATACAAGTCTATGTAAAATGTGAGACGAATTTGTGATCTTTCAAGATTATACTAATAACTTGAAGATTCGAGGTTTTATTCATTATATAAACTTCCATTGTGTCCAATACGAGACAGCTGTCATAAATGCACTGGGAGGCAATACAAGTTACTAAATAAACATTTCTTTTCATGTAAAACATGTCTTTATATAAAAATCGATTAGATTTTTTTCCTTGAAAAAAACAAATATGGACTTGTTTCAACGTAACTCGACTTTTTTAATAAGCTGTAGTTCCAATTTAGAACAGTGGCACTCTAAATGAATGATGAGTATACCAGCTCCAAAACTGCATCAAAACATTTTCCTTCTACCTACATCTTTTATAAGTTACAGTACTCCAAACCAAAAAAATCAATGTGGCTCGATTTAGGTGTCCGAGAGTGTATTTTGGTACACTTTTTACACAGAGCTATTTAACCCAAACTAAGCTAACATAAGTTTATGCTATGGGATCTAGATATACTTATATATTTCAAATATACACATTTGTGGATCAACAAATATTTGTTCAACCGGGATTCGATATCACTTATGCCACTGATGCCGTCGAAATATATATTTACTATACTTATAATGCTAAATCGCTAATTTACATAAAAAAGAAGAGTGGTTTTCCTTATACTTGATAATATCAAAACTATACTTGTTGGAAATTCGAAAAGTTGATTAATGAATTTTCGTTCTTGCTGTCACAACATTTCATTTCAGAATTGATTGAGGACGACATCCAGTGGCCTTGAAGCATCTGCTCATTCCCAATTTACGTCAGAAATCTATACAATTAATTCTAAGCGCTTTGGAGTCAGACATTCAGGAGGCATCCCAAACGACGCAATTAATTGATTTACATAGCACATTATACTAACTAATATACTTAATTTAAATAATTCTAACAACGTGTCAAATATTAGAGGAATTACACAACAATTGGAAAGAACAACAGCAGTTTGCAAATTAAAAAGAATTAATCGAAAAATACCTAAGAATTGAAGGCAGCCTCTTTATATGACATATTTAACAAAAAACGAGAGAAGAAAAAAAAATACCTCAAACAAACGCTCAGTTATAAACCTACTATTATTCAAAAGAGAAAAGATTTGCTTATTTTAATAAAAGAGAAATAAAGGTGTGTACAACTATATTAATTATTATTAATTCGAAATAATTTTTATATCAATTGTAGGTACCTACTCCAACATCAATGTGTGTGTTCATTTATTTGCGCTTAGAGCAATAATGAACGACAATATATATTTACAAAGCACTTAAGTTGTCAATCTTAATAAAAATTGACAAAAGATTATAATATAATGTAAAAGTATAATGTCTGATGTTTGAGAGGTGTTTTATAAAAAAGAAAATAAAAACACCTGTTGTATTTTTATATTATTACAGAGATTATACCGTACATATTAAATAACACCACTTGTACTGTTCCACAACATTTACTTTGTAAACCTGACCGGTTTCGCCTCACAACATTCTCAAAGGTATACAATATGACGACTACTTCAGTTCGGTCGCTCCGGTTCGTACCCGGCTCAAAGGTGCCCATAATCTTGGCAGCATTACCGCGCTGAATTGCAGTGGTCAACCTTTGTGTCAGGTACGTCCCGGCGAAGGAGTCAAGAGTTTTCTCCCTCAAACTACGCCCGATCTCCAAGATCAGATAATTAGTGGCCTTCCCTCAGCAATCCATCGTTTCCACGGCTACGGGCACCACAAGAGCAACAAAATCACACCTATTGCTTTAAAATAGAAATTAATTTTTTTTTGTGAATGTCCTCATGTAAAATTTAGGAATGTCCTCAAGGAGTAGTGTTTGGCAGGTGACAAGTGTCAACTAACCTGCGACCACTAAAGCTGGAAAACTCAGAGTACGCATGAAATGGGATGATGAAATTAATAAATTTATCATGCGCACATATTTTCAAGTCACTCAATTAGAAACAGATAGGACTATGTACTGCTCTAAACTTTATGAAAAATTCAAATTAGAATACCCACATTTAAATCTTTCATCACAACGAATCTCAGATCAAAGGAGAGTTATCGTACGAAACAAACTTATACCAGATGCAGAAATTAGCAAGATTAAATTTGAAGTAGCTAAACAGTTAGAACAAAGTGATAGTAATGTAGTAGAAAATCCATCACTACCATTCCCGGAGAATGATGCAAATATAGAATTACAGCCTACATACGAATCACCAAATCAACCAACATCATACCTTATACAGTCACCTCAAGCCCCAGCCACACGTAACACGCTTTCACTCTCTCACACTTCTACACAAACTACATCACTCCCAACACAAATATTACTACTGGACGAGATCACTACGCAAGTTACAACAATACCTGACACTATCACAACAGATTTAATAGAGAATTTAGAGACAGCACTTTCTAAGTACACTGGAACCGATCCCACAACTAGACCTAAACTACCTCGACTAAGAGAAACCAAAAAACTATATGAACTGGTAAATAGATTTAACACACAAATACTGGCACAATACATCTCGGTAGACTCAGATTTAACACATATACACACACTGTTATACTGTACTGCTATGGTAATAAGCTCTCAACTAGGTTTTAAAATTTCTAATAGTGCCGATGCCTTAAAGACAAAAAGAACGTCTGTGGAAGTACCAGCATGGCAAAGGAGACTAGAAACTTAACTGATATTAAAAATTTACGAACTGACATAGGCAGACTGACACAGTTTATTAATAATAATAGAGGAAGGAAACTGCTTAAAAGAGTTTTGAAAATTTTTGAAAATGTAAAGGTACGAAAAAAATAACATCAGACCCGAATAATATTTGGACACATTAAAGCAGAAATTATCTCTAAAATCACAAAGGTTAGCTCGATATAAAAGAGCACTACAAAGGAAACTCGACAATAAAGTTTTCACACATAATGAAAAATCGTTTTATAGATCTACGAATAAAAAATCCGATCATTTAACATCCGATGCACCATCTAAAACTGAGCTCAAAACTACTGGACTGATTTATGGAAAAAGCAAACTTCACACAATGACAATGCCTGTTGGATAAAAAAGGAAATAAAAAAGCTCTATAGAACAGATGGAATTCGATGGTATTAGTGTAACTGATGTTGAAGAGATTACAAAAATGACCAAAAATTGGAAAGGACCAGGTGTGGATGGTGTCCACAATTTATGGTATAAAAAACTCACATTTCTCCATGAAATACTTGCAAAAATCATCTCCAACATCATATCAGGATCAGAAGAACTACCAAAATTCATAACCAAAGGTATAACATACATGCTCCCTAAAAGTAACAATACATCAGACCCGTCCCAGTACCGGCCTATAACTTGTCTACCTACTATTTACAAATTGATAACTTCCTGCATAACTCACAAAATCAACAGACACATCGAACGAAATAACATACTAGCTGAAGAACAAAAAGGATGTAGGCGCAGACATATGGGATGTAAAGAACAACTTATTATTGATACAACTATTCTAAAACATGCGACATCTCATAACAGAAACCTATATCTATCCTACATAGACTACAAAAAGGCTTTTGATAGTGTACCTCATTCATGGCTTATACGTATCCTGGAAATTTATAAAATAGATTCAATCATCATAAAGTTTTTAAGTGATATCATGACTCACTGGAGGACTACACTTTCTCTCACTATCAACTCAACATCGATTTCTACAGATGAAATTCCCATCGAGAATGGAATCTTCCAGGGAGACTCGCTGAGTCCTATATGGTTCTGCCTGGCTCTTAACCCACTATCCAATATCTTAAACAACACAAAATGCGGTTATAAACTTACATCTGACACTACAATTAACCATCTCATGTACATGGATGATATTAAAATCTTTACCAAATCTGAAAAAGAAATGGATAAGCTTATAAAAATCACATCACAGTTTAGCAACGACATCAATATGACTTTTGGACTTGACAAATGTAAAACAATTCATTTACACAGAGGTATAATAATCAACAGAAGCAATACCGACAGACCTAACAATCCACATGAATACATTAAATTCAGCATAATGGGCGAGAATGACACATATAAATATTGAGGGCTACATCAAGGACGAACAATCAATCATACAGAACTTAAAAAAACCTTAAGCCGGGAATACATACATAGATTAAACCAAATTTGCAAAAGATCACTATATTCCAAAAACTTATTTAAAGCAATAAACACATATGCCATACCAATATTAACTTACTCTTTTGGAATCATAAAATGGACCTACACAGATATAAACCAATTAGAAATAAATACTAGAACGACACTCACCAAACACAACTACCTTCACCCGAAATCAGCAATAGAACGAATGACAGTACAGAGGCAGAAAGGAGGGAGAGGGATGATAGATCTGAAAAAACTATGGGAAGGGCAGATACAAAAACTAAGAAATTTTTTTTACGAAAAATCCAAATTTAGTAACATTCACAACACAATAGTAGAAACTGATACAAATTACACACCATTAAATCTAGCAGATAGAAACAAGGAATTCAATACTTCAGAAAACTTGCATAACTTGAAACTAATAAGATGGCGAAGTAAACAATTACATGGTCGACACATCCACGATTTAGAACAGTCTCATACAGATTTTCAGGCTTCAAATAAATGGCTTAAGCTCGGCTCACTTTTTCCTGAAACCTAAGGCTTTATGATAAGTATTTAAGACCAAGTTATCAACACCAAAAATTATAGAAAGTTCATTATTAAAGACCCCAATACCCTAGACGATAAATGCAGAAAATGCCACCGTCACTCGGAAACTATTCAACACATTACCAGTGCATGTCCTAGTTTAACTCAAACAGATTACACACATAGACACAATCAAGTAGCTCATATAATTCATCAAAAACTGACCATTAATCACAAACTCATAACTGGCAAACCAACACCATACTACCAATACAATCCGAAACCTGTAATAGAGAACACCAACCATAAGCTATATTTTGATAGAGCAATTCTAACAGATAGGACCATTCACAATAATAGACCCGACATTACTCTTATTGATAAAACAAATAAAACAGTATATCTAATTGACATCGCAGTTCCAAACACTCATAACCTTCATCGAACTATTACTGAAAAAATAAACAAGTACACAGAACTCAAAGAAGAAATAACTAGGATATGGAAGATGAACAAAGTTTATATAGTGCCTTTAGTTTTATCTAGTACAGGAGTAATACCTAAACACCTGATACAATCCCTTAAAACAATAGACATTACTGAAAATTCATACATGACAATGCAAAAAGCCGTAATTTTAAATACTTGCCGCATAGTCCGTAAGTTTCTCCAAGAAGATTTAAATATTCAACCCGAATAAGAACATGAAACTCACTTGGTTTAGGCCCGTGGTTCATAATTACCGATGTGTCCTAAATAATAGCAGTGAGAGTGCTACTCCCGGGAGGGCAGCAAATCTCATCTTTGGCTTGCCTTAATTGGTCGGTCAGAGGGAGGGAGCCAGAGCTATATGCTTGGGGGTGGAAGTGTCATTTTCAAGGGCATAACTACGGGCAAGCCCGCTCCGGGCCTGTCCCGCGAAGGTGAAACCGGCGCGGCACCGCTCGACACCCCAAGCCGCTCACACCGGTGTTGCCCTCTGTCGCCTTACAGGGTTATCATGCCTACGGTGATTGTATAGGGGGGCCCATCTAGTGAGTTGCCGAGTCACCGTCTGCCAGTAGTTTAATAATAATATATTAAAAAGGCAGACGCCGTTTTCATCAATAGCTTATATCACCCAATCTGTTTAACACCCAACCCAATAGCCCATTTCTTAGTTAGCACATTTCACAATAGTTTAACTCCCATTGGAGGTGATCCATTACCGTTCTTCTACATAAGGCGGGCGTGGACTATTTGCAGTGGGGTCCCATTCCCTATTAGATTAAAATTCTCAAAGGGCCTCTGCGTGTTGGACCTATGTCTCCATGTAAGCCTACCAAAAGCCCGGGTATCTTCAAGAAAAAAAAAGAAGATACCCGAGAAAAGAAGAGACATAATAATAATTAATTAAATTAGAACGCCATGCAATGATTGTTGACGTCACGTTCAGACAAGCAGAAGAAGTATTTGGACTTAGCTCATGAGGTTGTCGACATGTGGGATGTGGATTCAGCAATCATTGTTCCGATAGTCATATCTGTCCACGAACTTATAGCCAAGAGCCTTGATCAACATCAACAATGGCTCTCGTTAAGCGGCTGAATCAAGGGCCTGATGCAGAAAGCAGTTCTTCTCGACACGGCACGTATTGTGAGGAAATTCCTTTCTCTGGAGCCCTAACCACCGGTAGCTTGGTCCCGGTACCCGATACCGGTGGGGCACAATTTTTTATATTTTTAAATGTATTTTTTTATAGATATATTTAAAAATGTAATCTATATGTTTTGTAAACGAATAAAGGAAATAATAATAATATTCATTTATTTCAGGCAACATTAGAAAAGTAACAGATGTTATAAACTTATTCTATGGCCCATAGATAAATACCTTAAAAACTAAGAATACATAAAAATATATCACACTGTGTTAGTATATACAATCTTAATACTAATATTAGTATAACTTCACTGTCGCACTATGTCTTTTTGCGATCCGGTGGTAACTGTCCGCGGAAGCGATGGAACACCACGCCCTGTGGCCAGAAGTTCTCCTGCATGACTAAATGCAAGCAGCTGTTGGGCACTCGTAGCACGAACGACAGGAAACTGACGTTTCGGCTTGACTCCAACTGCTGCACTCTCACCGTGTAGTTCATCTTTTACGGCACGTACTCCACGATGTTCTCCGCCTTAGTAGTGAAGTATAGGCGGGAGACGTACACCGGTGTGGTCGGTATTGCGGCACGCAGCGCTAAGGTAGACTGCACAGGAACTGGTGCAGTGCCGCAACGGTTCACTAAGGTTCTCGGACAGCGCTTCTTATTTTGCACCGTCACAAACCCATCAGCATCCAAGTTTGATACCTTCTCTGGTAGTGGCTTCGTTGGAGTGGTCGGAGCGCTCTTGGTGACGTTAGCGAAACTTTGTTGAGATGTTTGAAGTTTCGCCTGAGCTGCAAGCACGGGCAGCGGTTTGGGGCGTGGAGCTCGAACGGCTTCACAGGTAACAGCCTCTGGGGCGGGTACGGGAGTGCGGGGCTCGCTGTTTGCTCAAGCGACGCGATCTATCTTTCTATCTATCTATCTTACGCGTGGTTGGGATCACGACAAAAGTATTCTACAACAATAATTCATAGTCCCTAATTGTCCATCGGTGAATTTGCATCATGTAATACTCGTAACGGTTTATGCACCTGCGATTTGAGGGTCCTTCGGTAGTGAAATTTTGAACTGTAGTAACACAATCAGGTAAATAGCTATCATGTTAATGGCCTGTGAACGAAATACAAAAAATTAAATATCCATCACGCCTTATCCCCGAAGGGGTGGCAGAGGCATATTATATGCCCACTTTTCACCGTGTAGATTCCTGTCCCACGTAATAGGTGGTGAGCCCATTGCCGTGTTGAAATGGACAGACGCAGGTTGTGGCTACCTGCTGTTGAAATTTTTCAAGCCCCCCAAAGGCCTTCAACCAGGCTTAACGACTGCCATTTTACTGGCAACCGGTACCAACGGCTTAACGTGCCTTCCGAAGCACGGAAACGCTCGCAAATGTAAATGCCAAAAAGTGCTAACCCATCCGAGGACCAGCCATAGTGAAAGTCGCGTAACTCATCGTGATCGTTTACAGAACACTGAGACCGCGGGGCCACGAGCGCTTCTAAACCCTTAAACCTTGTTAAACCCCTACTGTGCAAGTTTATAATACATCTCCGTTGAGGAGATATATGTATAATAAACTTGCACAGTAGGGGGACACAAAAAAAAACATAAAAATAAGTTAGAACAATTAACAGCAATGTTATATAAAAATACTTTTAAGTTACACAGATAATAATTTAATACAAAGTTTCATTATTTACACAACAGAGATAGAAAAATAGGTGCTCCGATGGAGACTTTTCTAGAATACAAAGAAAAATATAAAATAAATAAAATAGAATACAATATAAAGTAGGTAGATATTGATAGGTAGGTACCCAGCTTAATTGTGTGTAAAAAGTCTACGTTTTAACTCCACTGGTACGGGAAATATGCTATCGATGTCCGACCGTTCGTCCGTCCATTCAGTCTACAGGTCGCCTTTTTATCGGATTTGCTTGCAAGTTCGCTGAACCCACCCTCGATTATCCCAATCTTCTATTATCAACTTAGTTTATTTTCTAAATTCTTACCTTCTTCTAATTGCTTTGTATAATATACAGTTTGATTTGCTAAATGTACTTACAAATGCATCTTTCCTTCATCTTTGTGCGTAAGTCACGCTAAATTCACCCCCAGCCTATCCCCTCAACGTCACATAACTAGCCAAGACTTGCATAAAAAGAAAAAAACTTATCACGTAATACGCATATATTTATATATATATATATATATATATATATATATATATATATATATATTTTATTATTAACTTTTATTTCAATATTTCTTATTAGCATACCTATGATATCAATTGTGTAAAATGATATCTAAAATATAAATGAGACAGTTACTTACCGAAGTAAGTAATTCCCTGTTGACGTGAGAGTATCCTTTCAAACTGACTACAGCGGGGTTCATTTCAATAGCTTGAATGAAATGATCGATCTGTGAAATAAACCCATTTTGTTAAAATTAGTTGTTAGGGTTCTGTAAAGAGAGGGAACAAGGAAGCCATTTAGCCATGTCCATTCGTCTCTTCTTCTTCTTTTCTCTCTCTCTGAGTGTAGAGTGTACTTGCCCAAGCAATTCCACCTGCTAGCGGTGCACCTACTGGCTAACGGCGAGGCATCACCCTTACTAGATCGGGAGATCAGACTAAAGTCTATCCCAACAATTCCGAAAATCAAAAGACAAACGAAGCTGCGCCGAGGAGCCAAAAGAAGTAGACTCCAGGCTCTAAATCCAAGTAGATCTTAAACGCAACTGGGAATACACTAATATGAAGTGATACTGTTCCTGTTAATTTGACCCACAATACGACATGTAGCCATAGATGGTTTAGAAAAAATAAAATCGAAAATCGGACATACCATAGTACCATGGAGGAATAATCACCGAAAGTTCGTGTTTGGAAATGGTGACGGCAAAACACTTCGCTCCATTTATATTACCGGGGACGGCAAGTGCACCTAGAATTATTTGTACTGAGGTCGGAACAAATATTTGTGTGATACACAAATGTTTATTTCGGAGTTTGGGTTTATAATATATATTAACTGTATCTATTTAGAAATATATAACATTTCAAACTGACTACTGCACAAGCTTATATTAGCTTATTTTGGGCTAGACGCCGCGTTGTCTGAGAATGTCCGAAAATACTGAGAAAGTAGTCATTACAGGAAGTGGTCGTTTAGGGAGTGGGCAGTCTGGGATGTGGTCCTTTTGGTAAGTGGACATTTTAGGAACTGGACATTATGGTATTAAACCATATTTATTTATTTACTTCCCTTGTCTTTTTGTCAGAATAACATCGCGATAATTATATTATTGTATGGTAATGTAGGCGTTAACAAACCAAATACGGTTAACAAAAATGACGTCATACGCAACCAGGTACAAAGGGCCTCCGCACACTAGCTTCTTTTAGTATCCGCAACCGGCGACTTAGTATCTTTGTGTAAGCCAGATGCGGCGACCGAGTGCTCCCCCCCGGACACTATCAGATACCCAAAGCGGCGACTGAATCACTTTTCGGATGATCTATAATGCGACTTATCGCTGCCCCCCGCACACTACCGGACGCCGGTGGCGGCGATTTTGCATCTGCCTGCAGAATACGACTAGGGATGCAATATCAAAACAACGATATAAGAACAGTCATATTTTTAGAACTAATTTTGAAAAGCAATAAGTATGCTAACAATATCATAAATTTAAAGTGTATCAATTTTCAGTCTGAAGCTGGACTCAAAATAGTGTCTTCTCACTTGCCGTGTGAAACACTTAACCAACTAGGCTACCGAGACCCACTCAAAACAGACGAATTAATCGATCTCTTTCCGTCTTAAGGTGATGTAAGGCGCCATCTACCAAATATTAAGGGTTTATATACGATGAGAGTACACTACAAGTTGCATGGTTTCTCCGCATATGGCTTTCCGACGTGCTCTAGTAACTACTAAAATCCTTCTAGTATCTTCTTCTTTTTAGATTGTTTTCGAAAGAGCGCTTAAAAGTTCATCACGGGCAAAGCTATAGATCACAGCTATTCTGCTTTGATTGATATGTTTATTGACAAATATGCATGGTTTAAGTAATCATTTTGAAATGTATCATTTGGAAATATGCCTACCATTGCAAATCGGTAAACATCGATATAGTTGACTACACTACAGGCGACCCGGTTCAGCAGTCGCTAAGTCGCCGGACTCTGATACCAAGTTGCAAAACCGCGACACAGTGTACGAGCAGTCGCCAAGAGGCGGGATACCGACGCTGCGCCCGGAGGCCAGAGAGTCGCCCAAATGCGACATAGTGTCGACACAGTCTCAAAGTCGCCGGTTGCGGATAATAAACGAAATTAGTGTGTGGTGGCTCTAAATGTGCTGAAAAAAAGTGCACTTTAGTTCCTTCATAGATTATTATTGGTGTATATAAATAACTTCGAGATGGTAACAGGACATAATATTGATTACATTGCCGTCTTAACAATTTGAGTACCCATTGCCTACTGTCAGCAATGTTGAAACATCAGTTAATCTAATAATGTATGTAATACAGCCTCTAAGGCAGTCAATGTGCGGCTTGAAAGCATAGGCGGAAATTTACTGTTAAATGTCATTTTGTCTCATTTTTTGCTGTTTCTCACTTAACACACAATCACACTCATACAGTTATACTTTAAATATATTCGACATTCTATACTTTATAAATATTCGAGGATATATAGTTCACTATTGTGGGACATTTGTGGGATATTGGGGGACTTTTTTTTTTAAACTATATGCACATACTTTGCCTGTAGTTTTTTGCGTGTATGGCACCATCAAGATCTCTGAGCGGCCACACTTGCTAGTGGTGCACCTGCTGATTAACAGACGGGGAAACGACGCAGACGCCTTTGTTTCATATACAGAGAGATTAGTCGGCAGTCGTTCCAAACAAAAACGGCATAGGGTAAAGTAAATAGGATTTCAAAGCAACTGGGGATACTCTTAGATTGAGAGAGACTTTGTCTGTCGTTGATCCCGTGGATAGAGGGATAAGGTATTTTTAAATATGAGACAAATATGTGTCCAAATAATTGACAAATCGTATGTTCAAGAATCGTAAAAGTCCTGTACCTCTTTCTGAGTCGGTCTATCTACAGTTAGTACATCGATAGACAGTAGAGTATCTTGAACACCAGCTGCGACCTGCAACAGACCAGAACACAGTTTAAGTCGTAAGTAGAATATTATATCGCGTGACGTCCCGAGTAATCTTATCTATATTTTTAATGCAGTATTGTAGAATTTATAAGCGACGGGATTAAATAGGTGCGACGGGAGGTCGAAATATTCCATGGGCGAAGCTGTCGGCATCTAGTTTATATATATAAAAGAAAGTCGTGTTAGTTACACTATTCATAACTCAACAACGGCTGTACCAATTTGGCTGAAAATTGGTGGGGAGGTAGCTTAGAGCCAGAAGACGGACATAGGCTATTTTTATCCCGGGAACAAGTTCCTGTGGAAAACGGGAACGGGAAAACTTCTCTACGCGGGCGAATAACGACGGGATTAAATGGTGCCACGGGGTTCGAAGTATGTCACGGGCGAAGCGAAGCTAGTATAAAATATGAGTCTTAAGACACTTTTTTAAGAGTAAGGCAACACCATCTAGCCCAAACTAGTTTTAAGCTTGTGCTATGGGATATATTAGTATGTTTATCAGTGGACTAGCCACTGATGAATACTAATTTATTCTTTATTACATATTATACATAGTAAACACCCAAACTACGAAACCAACATTTGTGGAGCACACAAATATTTATACCGATCTGGGAGTCGAACCTGGGAACTCAACTCATTTACACCACCAAGACAGTCAAAAGATCAATTTTGCTAAATTACATTTGTTGCACAGATCAAAGAATTTTCAACCGACTGAGACTAGAGAGGCCTATCCGCACAGTGTCGACACTTGCCGATTAGTAACGTATACATCAGTGTCAGTGAAAAATTATACTGTTGCATACATATTTACGACGCTATCCGCACTCGTCAGTGACAGTGACGTTCAGTGTGATGTCACTGTCACACAACAGTGTCGGCACGCAAAGGCACTCAGCACTGTGCCGGCATTGTTGTGTGCGGATAGGCACACATGTGTATCATAATGATGATAAAAGTCATAAGTACCTTTAGTGTAGATTTGTGTGAGCAATCTACAAATATGAAGAGTAAAGTGCAGCAGTAAGCAGCATCTACGATGAGCCCAATCTCCTTGAAGCTGAACTCAAAACCGTGATCCACGATTTCTGATAAAGCTCCGTATACCGCGATCGTTATATTTGCAAACCTGCATCAATACAAAATATGTAAAAGAAAATTAAAACCCACACTTCGAATTTATATGACCCAAGGGATGGCAGTTATCTATTTCAGCGACATTATTTTGTTATTTATTGTATGTTATATGTATTCACGAGTGTATATATACACGTGTGTATATATACACTCATGCATGTGTATGTGTTAATTTTTTCATATCTATATATATAAAAATGAAACCCGTTTTCCGTTGTCACGCCATCACGGGTTAACGGCTGGACCGATTTGAATAATTATTTTTGTATTGGATAGCCTATTTATTGAGGAAGGTTCTTAGCTATATATCATTACGCCACTACATAGGAGAGCGGAGCAGTAATCATAAATGTCAAGAAAACTTTCATACATTTTAAAGCGATGGGATTAAATGGGTGCCACGGGGTTGGAAGTATGTCACGGACGAAGCCGGGCAGGTCAGCTAGTATTAAATAAATATCGTCGTTGGGACAACTCACACAACGCCATCTGATTCCAAACTAAGCAGAGCTTGTACTATGGTAACCAGATAACTGATAAACATACTTACCTGTATATTTCTAAATACATACATATTATAGACAAATAACACCCAGACACAGAATAAACCGTCGTGCTCATCACACAAAGTTTTATCCTGGGTGGGAATCAAACCCACGACCTCTTGCGTAACAGTCGGATACACTCCCACCGCGCCACAGAGGCAGTCAAATTATATATAGGCAGTCAATATTATGTATGTAAATAGTATGGTTATGCAGTCTTAATTTTCGTTTTAATTTGTTATCTCTGCATCACCCTTGTTTGACTGGTAGAGAATGCCTTTGGCATTAATTTTACCTGTGTAGGTGCATCGTTGTGCATCATGTTATAAAAATTAACATGACTATTACAAATGGAGAGATGCAAGTATAGTATACCTTTACCTACCTCTTTGGGGATAAGAAGGTGATTATAGGTATGTATGTATGCCTACGTAAAGCTACCGACTTGCTTGAAAACTACAAAAAAAAATTAACAAATATTTTCAACCATGTTGCAATGAATATAGTCCATAGGCTGACTTTATGCAATATAATCTCCCGCGTTCATCCCCATCTAGATAATATTAATGAGTGAAGCAGAAACTTTGTACCAATTTTAAAGAAAATTCACGAATGGATGAACGTAAAATTTAACTATCTTCACGCTCTATCCCTGACGGGGTAGTCAGAGAGGACAGATCGCCAGGCTTCACGATCAATGCATACTTCGTTCGCTTCTTGCAGATTCATCAATCGTTTCATACATGCACGTCAAATTTCACATATTTTTTATTATAGAGGTCATACTGGTAATAAATTAATGACGATTAAAATATAGTAAAGAATTTCAACTTGTTTCGGTACGGTTCGGGTAGTTTAGTGGCTAGAACATTGCCCTGGTTTGGCAAATGTCACGGGCCGTCTCGAACCAAGTTATTTTCACTATAATAAAAACTTATAGTTAAAGTTTATATGGAGAAGAAGTGCATAAAGCGTTTATATTTTATATATAAAATGCATTAGTTCAAATTAAAAAAATAAATGACATAAGTTTAGTCGAATTTAAGAGTCAAAAAGTCGAGCTGGATACTTGTAGTATCGTATTCGATAAAAGATCCAGCTCGACAAAATATTTTTAAGACACATTAGATACATACATAAACAGACAATATGTAGAATAAGTTCTTGCGTAAGCGTTTCCTAATAACTGAAGTTGTTCCGACAAGTTAAGCCACAGGAAACGGTATCGTGATATTAATTTTGCTGAACATTCAATTTCAACGTCCTGAAAGAAAATACATTATAATAACCAATGTACGGTATTATAACAAAATACTGACCTAATTCCTATTATCCACTATCAATATAGTGGATATGAATTAGGTCAGTATTCGTTTCTATGTTGATGCACTTCAGAATGTACTGCCTCTCCGCGTGCTATGCCCACTGATAAAGATTTAACGGCATGAATGAACAGGGCCCCAATTCTCGGTCATACGACTCGAAAGCGTAGACGTAAATTTACTGGTGAAACGTCTTTTGTCTCTCACCGTTTATAGATATGAAACAAATGACATTTCATCCGCAAATTTCCGTCTACGCTTTCAAGTCGTATGGTCGAGAATTGGGGCCCAGGGGCCCAATTGTCAATCATACGACTTGAAAGCGTAGACGTAAATTTGGTGGTGAAATGTCTTTTGTCTCTCGTTTTGCCGATTCTAATATGAAACATGGAAATAAATGACATTTCACCAGAAATTTTTCGTCTACACTTTCAAGACGTGCGATGGTCGAGAGTTGGGCCCCAGGGCCGCTATCGAAGGACTGACTATTTCAGAACATTTATTATACACTTTTATAATATTACTGCGGTTGTTATATGTGTATAATATTAATGAGCGTAGTTGTGTAACTACACAAGACCTCATAGAATTAAAAAAGGGCGGCCCAGTAAGCTTACACCATTTGCCCACTGTACATTGGGACTTGGGCGCCAATGTACTATCACCGTTTTTTTTTGTTTGTATAAATTCATTACTATATAATTGGTCAAATATCATGTTAATCAAACTAATGTAATTACTGGCGTTTAGAAAAGAGTGGCCATGAGTTTTATTGCCAAGTTCTTCCTCAGGCTCTACCTATTGCTTTGCGAATCTGGCAGTAATTGTAAATGTAGAAGCAATATTCTTGACGTTCATAAGTGTTACTTTGTGACCTAAATGAATAAAGATTTATTATTATTATTATTAATGATACGGATTCGACTAGACCTCAAAATTACAAAATGTATTGTAGTAAATATTTATATTCAATAATAACTCAATGGCACAATGAATGTTTTAGAAAGAACAAAGTATAAAACAGCAGTTATTTGGAAATGATCTTAACCCAAATGAGATACAGTTTGATTTTCATATTTGCTTGGATCATTTTCAACAGCTGTAATTACGTAGGGTAAAATTTAAATGGTGAAGTGTGGGCGTATAGTAGGTATAATGTACTTCGAGTATAAAGGCGTGATTATTTAATTTATTTATTTATAGGCATATTGAATGCCCACTTTTTCACCATGTGAATTCCTGTCCCACGTAATAGGTGGAGAGCCCATTGTCGTGTTGAAATAGACCGACGCAGGTTGTGACTACCTGTTGTTAATTGTTTCGAGCCGCCCATTATGCCTTCAACTTGACTTAACGACTGCCTGTTACTGGCAACCGGGACCAACGGCTCAACGTGCCTTCCAAAGCACGGAAACGCTCGCAAATGTAAATACCACAAAGTGGTCACCAATGCATGATTATAAGTATGTATGTTGTTATACAATAACCATTTACTATCATATTTTACAATTTCATAATGATTGAATTTCTTTAGACTTCTTCGTGTTATGGCCGGATTCAATATACTATCTTCAGTTAAACATAGATCGCTACCATAGACAAACAGTTGATTTTTAACCTTTGTGACAGATAGTTCAATGTCGTTGGTAAAGATTTCTATCTATCTTTGGTTAATGAAACCGAGATTTTCGTCGATATGTACCGATGATAACTATTTTGACATCATTTTAGACAATAGTATAAGATAGATAGGTTATTGAAACCGACCGTTAGTGTATACCAGCTGCTTCCAAATCTTACCGGGATTTGAAGCCTGGAGGCCAATTTTATTTGGCCACTAGGAGCTTTTTTAGGCTTTTGATTTTCGGCAATGTTGGGCAGTGGCGCCGATTGTCGTCTGACCTCCCAACCCCGTAAAGGCACCTGCGTCGTTCCCTCCTTAGTCAGCAGGTGCACCGTTACCAGGACTGGTTGCTTGGGCCCCACAGATCTTGGTGAGACAAATTACACATAATGTGTTATCGTGTAATAATTTATTATCATACTATACCCTTCGGAAGCAATTAGACAGGCTTTGCGAAGCGACTTTTATTCCTCTGCAGTTGATGTACCATAGAGCGCAGTTCATATTAATCATGGTTATAATATGATAGTAAGCTGTGGTGTGTATTAAGAGAAAGCCATCAAGTAAAGCGCACAAGCTTAACAGAAACCCCACAGCGAGGAGCAGGCAACCCACACTGATTATCACAATAGTCGTCTTCAGGTTAGGAAATTTGAGGTTTTCTCCAGTCACTCGATAGTACCTGACCTAGAAAATAAAGATTTTGTTTCAGAAACAATTTTAAAACTAGTTTATCGTCATACTACATTACACTGCTGCTTGAAATAGCAGTTTACTCTCTTTCTTCTTCCAATCATCTTCTGATTAATTTTGAAGCGGGATCCAAGACATTCTAACTTCTTCTGGGAAATCACAACACTCCTGTAACTTTTCTGACCTTGTCATTGCTGGTGAAGTCACAGTCATGGAAATGGGGGTGGGATTAGTCCCAATTTCTGCTGGAAGTAGACTTTTCCTTGGACGGCAGCAAGCTGCTTGATCTTTGACCTTTGTGCTTATTAGCACAGATAATATAATATAATTCTTATATTATTAGGTAAGTGTGTACGTATCTGCTCACACCGCCTAGTCCTAAGGTATCTTATAGTACGTCATACAGTCATATGTCAATCTATTTGTTGTATCCAAAGATAATGGTATGGTATAAGATTACTTATGTATATATAATTCGTATGAACAGCAAAATTTCGCCTCAAGGTGATTAGACCCAGAGAGACTTGCTGTAATGAATTTGTTTGTATAATGCAGAAAAATCCATTTGTCATTCAATAAACAAACTTAACATCATACCCATCAACATATTATTTTTATACAACTGAGGTGGCAGACAATCGTACGGCCCACCTGATGGAAAGTGGTCACCGTAGCCTATGGACGTTTGCAACGCCAGAGGAGCAGCACTCGCGCTGCCGACCTTCTAAGACCCCTTTTTAAGAACCCCATACTGTAGACGTTCGGGAAAGCCCAGGCAGGGAGTTCATTCCACAATCTAAGCGTACGCAGAATAAAGCCTCTATTAGACCTAACCGTGTGCGTGCGCTCCGGGCGCAAAGTGTGAGGGTGAACACACTGCCTATGGCGAGCGGTGTGATGATAGAAGGTAGCCGTGGGCATCATATCAAACAACTTCTCAGAGCATAGAACACTAAGCAAACTATAAGCTCACCTGAAATTTTCCCCAGTTAGTTTTATAAATGGCGACCTGATTAGCGACGCCCCATCCGACAAACGGTATCCAGAAGTGTGGCACAAGGAATATCACAAAGATGATGGCGTAAATGTAATCGTCGAACTGTCGAATAGACTGTAGTATCATGACACGTTCATATCCCACCCAGAGAACAACAAATGTAGCCACGATGTAAAAACATACAGCGTATATCGTAGCTGAGGACTTCCAACTGAAAGTGATCGTTCCTGAAAATAATAGTTGACTTCACTAAATGATCAAAATAAAACTGGGATTCCTAGTCATACTGTATTTGGTTAAGTAAGCTCAGGTACCCAGCAGTTATTTAAAGAATGAATGAAGTCACTTACATTTAATAACATACATGTACTCGTACATATCGACGGCAGCAAAGAGCAAACGGACATCTGTAAAATCACTAGTTTTCAGGAGAGCGTTTTTAACGCAAAATCGTTATAACTTTTACAATTACAAAGCTAGCTCCTTGAAATTTGGAATACTTAATTAAAATAGCATTTCGAAGAAAGCAATGGAGGTCAGTCAACTGTAATATTAATATTTAAAAAAATACGGCAGATGTCTTTTTCTACTTCGTACAATATAAATTACTAAATGAGTCAACTGCCATATGTTTGCTTCTACTTCGGACCTTCTAAATTATGATCCCTAATTAATTTCATCAAAAAAAGTCAATAATTGTTATCCTTTTTATAATCTATATCCAACTACGACAACAAATAAAGGGCACGTATGATTGATAGCAAAATAATGTAAGTAGTTGTCTCAATTTACTGCGTATCATAAAGGTCCTGTTGCTGATTTTGCAGTTATCTTTTTAATTATGATGAGCTTTTTCAGTACAATAAAAGAGTCCAGTGCATTGTATTTTCCATTTTAATCGGGACATCGATTGCGATGTCCCGTCACGCATTGCTGCCGCGTGGGCCAAATGGCGGGAGATGACCGGTGTCATTTGTGACCCTAAAATGCCGATCAGGTTAAAGAGACAGGTCTACAAAACAAGGCAGTGAGACGTGGCCAATATTAAAGTGACACAAGCAGGAGCTGCGTGTCACGGAAATGAAGATGCTGTAGTGAATGTGTGGATTCACGCGGATGGACCTCGTGAGCTCTCGCATCCGCGGCAGCCTTTATGTCCGTGACATTAAAGACAAGTTGCAAGAGTGTCGCCATCGTTGGTATGGTCACATCTTGCGGCAACCGCCAGGCTACGTGGGAAACAAATGTATGGCCATGTCAGCCCCGCCAGGTCCCGGTAAGAGGGCAAGACCCAAGAAGTGCTTGCTTGACGTCGTAAGGGATGACATGCGTGCGAATATTCTCACTACAGGGGATGCCGACGACCGTGCGAAGTGGAGGAGAAAATGTAGGAAAGCGGACCCCGGGCGTCGCGAGACGCTACTGAGACAGACGCTCAGATAATGATGAAACTTAAATATGTCAACCTGTCAACCGTGACGAAACGGTCAAGTAACTGATACCTTTGTTTATATTATGAAGCGACGCGCCGAATTTTCCGACGCACACCGGACAAGTGTATATGCCCGTGTGTACTTTGTTGCATTCTAAAAAAAAGGTGTAGGTGTGTTTTTATACGCTGCACAATGCCACTAAATATTTGATTTAAAAAACAATAAAAACTAAATCCAAATGGAAGACAAAATTCTTAATTCAATCATGTAAAAAAACGATTTTTGCAAAAATGCAGATGTTCGTGTGCTCTTTGCTCCCGTCGATATTGTCACGCCTTTATCCCTGACGGGGTAGGCAGAGGCATACTATTCGCCCGCATTTCATCGTTTGCATTTTTGTCCCATGTAACAGCTGGTGAGCCCATTGCCGTGTTGAAATGGACAGGCGCAGGCTGTGGCGATCTGCTGTTGAAATTTTTCAAGCCAGTAGTTCAAGTAGTAAGGCACTGTTACTTATTCTGTGGTAAGGCCTTCAATTGGGCTTAACGACTCCTATTTTACTGGTAACCGGGACCAACGGCTCAACGTGTCGTTTAAAGCACGAAAACGCTTGCAAATGTAAATGCCACAAAGTGGTCACCCATCCAAGGACCAGGTATAGCGAAAGTTGCTTAACGCAGTGAGCGTTTACAGAACACTGAGTTTTGCCCTCCGGCCAGTTCTCACAACCTTTATGGGGCCGTTACTTATTCTACTAAAGTGACCATTGTCTATGATAGTCTTGTCCTGTGTGTGAGAATGAAAGTGCAGGTGCAGAATTACCTGGACGCGATCGTGTGATAGGCATAACCGCAAGAGCACGAAACAGCACTAGCAACAATTTGTGGTCGCGATAAAACTGGTCGTGTATTTCACACGTGTCGCCATCTAGAGATGACAGCATATCACGTTGTTCCTGTTCCTAGACATCAGAGAACATAATATTATAGACTAGGTGACTCCCACGGCTTCGCCCTAATGTGACATACTTCAATCTCCCGTCGCACTTATTTAATCCCACTTATAAATCCCACCAAAATGCTGAAAAAATTACACTATTTGTCGACATTCATGATTACTTGCTCCGCTCTCCTGGGTAGTAGCGTGATGATATAGAGCCTTATAGCCTTCCTCGATAAATGGGCTATCTAACACATAAAGGTGTTTTTCCAAATCCGACCAGTATTCCCTGAGATTAGCGCGTTCAACCAAACAAACAAAGAAACAAACCCTTCAGCTTTATATAATATTAAAGAAGTATAGATATCTTCCTGAATACGGTCTCATAAGGGGGCAGACAAGTTATGCGATAGGTTTATTTGCACTCGTAGACTAGTGTAAAAAATAAGTTTTACCTGGGACTCCATACACCCTATATTCCCAATGGGAAGTCTATGTATTTAGCTTGATAGATGGCAAGTGAGACAAGTTGACAGGGTACTCCAGGAACAATAAGAAAAAAAAATGCTAGCTTTCCAGACAGATTCGGAATTTCATAGGAAAATATGTGTTGAAAAATGCATTTGATACCTAGTGAATTTTTTTTAAATATGTAATTGTATTTACGTAATTTTACTTACATAATCCCTTTGCGTTTTGCCATAAACTACTTTATTTTGTTGATATAGATGTCTCATATCATTCTGTAATAAAGAGTCATTGATTCTTTCGTCGAAAAAGTGGTCAGGAATAGTCATATTTCTGTTATGAAAAACATAAGAAAGCGCTGTAACCGCTGCGAGTCGTGAACTAAATTAATGATAGCGTCCCACAACTTGAAATGGTAGGAAGGTAAACAAAGTTAGTGAAATTTAATTAAATTTTAAAGCTAATTACGATGTCACTCATTGCATATCAATGAGCAAGTTTACCATTACTACCTACTCTAATAGCAGTTGTGAAAAGCAAACAAGGTTTGTATGATATATTACATGCTGCTAACATTATTAAGACACTAGGTGACTCCCACGGCTTCGCCCTTGACATATTTCAAACTCTCGTCGCACCTATTTACCTATATAATTTAATAATCACGTCGCTTATAAATTCTACAATAACGCATAAAAATTTGCCCGATTTTTCGACATTTATTATTACTGCTCCGCTCCCCAGGGTTGTAGCATGATGATGTATAGCCCATAGCCTTCCTCGATAAATGGGCTATCCAACACACAAATATTTTTTAAAATCCGGCCGTAGTTCCTGAAATTAGAGCGTTCAACCAAACAAACAAACTTTTCGGCTTTATATATTATACTATACAAGTATAGATATGCACGTAATATATACGTACCTATAAGCAATTATGAGGTCATTTGACCATGTTACTTTAAAATGGGGTGTAAGGAGTCCCACCAAGATATTAAAGGTCCAAGCTACGTCAACAACTAGCGGTGCATCTGCTGACTAACGAACGAGGTAAATGTGTAGGCGCCCCTATAGGAGTGAGGAAATCCGACGGCAGTCGCTTCCAATGATACCGAAAATCAAACGCCAGACGATGACTTCTCCAAACAGCCAAGTAAAAGAGGAACTCAGATTTCAAGTACAGGTAGAATTCGAAAGCAACTGAGAATACACTAAGATCGAGAGCGTATCGTTTATCGTACCAGTGCAAGAACTCTGGTGTTTCAAACGTCCATAGGCTATGGTCATGGGCGTACCCAGGGGGTGGGCAGCTGCCCCCCCTGGATTCGGTTCATGTCTCCGACTTTTATCGATTAAAGTAAAAAGAAATAACTTCTAGATAATTATGGTCGTATAAGATATATGCAAAAGTTGCAGGACCGTGTGTTGGGGGTCCAGTAGTAGACTGCCATAGTCTGATTTGATTGATTCATGGTCTACATTAAAATTTGTTAACACTATATGTTATTCTGCCAAGAATTCGTCATAAACCGTTCTGCCGAAGGCACTCAGAAGTTACTTTTAAATAGCATTTTTTACGTGTGGAAATCCCATAGATATCTTAAGTTTTAGTTATGATATAATCCTCAAGGATGTTTTGTGTGATGTGTGTACGACGTTTAACGCCGGGCGCCCCGGGTAAATTCTCTGAATGTCCCAGATGTTGTAGCTGACTTGGCTACCACCGTGCCCTCGCCTGATGGTTTGTTGTTATCCCGCTTGCTTAGAGGTTGATTTGGGTGTTATCCTGCTTGTTAAAGCATAAGCGTGCGTGAATTTCTCTCACGTCAAGGCACCGTCTTGAGCCTGTTTCTGTAAGGACAGCGGGAAGGCTGGCCACCGTACTTTTAAAATATTTAATTACTAAAGAAATTATACAAAACAATTACGTATTTTAATTTAATTTATTTATTTATGTAATAAATAAATAAAATCGATTTGAAACTAACTGTATAAATTAAAACAGGTAGTTTTAGACTCATCAGTCATGCCTTCATCCCCATTGCGGTGGCGGAGGCACATTATACGCCCACATTTTACAGTAAACATTTTTCTCCCAGATGGTGAACCCATTGCCGTGTTGAAATAGACAGACGCCGGTTGTGACTACCTGCTGTTGATTTATTTTAATAAGACCTTCAACTTGGCTAACGACTGCCATGTTACTGGCAACCGGGTCCAACGGCTTAACGTGCCTTCCGAAGCACGGGAACGCTAGTAAATGGAAATACCACAAGGTGATCACCCATCCGTAACCAGCCATAGCGACAGTTGCTTAACGTAGTGTTCGTTTTCAGAACACTGAGTTACCGGGGCTACGAGCGAAAATTTCTTAGGAAAATCGGATTTGCCCCAAGAACCTGGTTACGCCCATGGCTATGGTGATGATGAAGCAGGGACATTTAAAGGTTATGTAAAGCTTACGAGAATCAAAGCAGCCAAAGACAGTTCACTTACCTCACCCAATTTTCTCTATAACACACGGTCCTGCTCCTACCGTATTAATCCGACCCTATGACCTTTTCTAGTTCATTGGTCTATCTGGCGGTGATTAAGTCTGATGTCAACAGCCTCGAGAGGCATGAGCAACACTGTGCGTCGTCACCTCAATAGAAAGGAATTTCTTTATGTGCATGACTAAATGCGAAAATACGAGTAAAACAAATAACCAAATGTCTCCGGCTTGAGTTTAATTAAAGCAAAACGGTATAAATGACTGCTTCGGTGTCGTAAGTGGTAGTGTGTGCGATTGCTGCGCTGAGGTTCCGGGTTCAATTACCGGGTCAAAACCAATATTCGTGCGATCAATGTTTGTTTCGGAGTTTGGGTGTTACCTATGTATAATATGCATGTATTTAGAATATAAATATATATGTATCTTTATCAGTTGTCTAGATCACAAGCTTATATACATACACGTACTTTAGGCTAGATGGCGCTGTGTAAAAAATACACAACAAGACTGATCGGCAGCCAAATAAAACTGGACCCCAGATGTCAAGTCCAGGTAGAATTGGAAAGCAATTGAGAAAACACTAAAGTCACACAAGATCTGTAGTACGAGTGCAACAACTCTGGTGTTTTAAACGTCCATAGGCTATGGTGACCACACTTTCTCGATCTGGACTGTAGGCTTGTTTGACACCTTAGTAGTAAATAAATATATGTGTGTACCAGAGTACACAGGTAAGAAGTGAAACTTCTTTACGATATTAATTACAGCTATAAAATTTCTCTCATACGTTGATAAAGAAGTTTCACCAACATGGCGAGTAACCGAAAAAGTGACAAATTATTTTTAAATACATATTTTTATAAAAAGAAGCGTCACTTCAAAAATATATTAAACTATTTTGGAGAATTAGGTTACAATCGGGGATGCTAAAGAAAGTCAAAATGTTACAGAATACGGTCCCAGGGGGCCAAGTCTACTATTTCAAAGGCGTCAGAAAAAAATCGTAATCGTAGCTTAATAGAAAGCCACCGGTACAATTTTGACTTTTTTTCGTAGTCTACTATTACAATCGTACTCCAATAGACTTCTATCGGTCGGCCGATGAGTTCTTCTAACACGTACCGCGCCAGTGGCCGCTAGTCAGTTGCATTTTTGATAGTCTACTAACATTTTGATTGCTAAAAACAGCGATTCTGATTCTATTCTACAGCTCGGCCCCCAGGACTTCGGGAATTACGCTCAGATCATGTGAAGATAGGATAGGAATCTTGAATATATATTAAAACAAATATTTTCTTTCGTAGCGTATAATATAAAAATATATCACAGTTAGTTATTTTCACATTATAGGTACGTTAGGTTTTGTATACATTTATAATATATTTCGCTGTAAGATCGCAAGCGAGTGTATAATGTCGAATATATTATTTCTTATCGCTAAAATACGTGTAGTGATCAGATTGAATACAAATGTCACCACCCCAACTCATCCCGTGGGTGTCGAAAAAAGCGACTGAGGTAACACTTTTTTTAAACAATACTTAATTTTTTTTGGATACACTCGCAAATATAGATACCCAATCCGTAGAGAACGAAATTCGATTTTCGAACGAAATCTGTTACGGACCCGGTCTGATCGGCGTTGTATATAAAGGTAAATAATACCTCAAAAAGGATAGTGTTAATGACCTTTAGGGAGGCACAGCCGTGGTCCATCAATCTGCTGGGATGATAATGATTACAAAAAAATAACCAAAAGCATGATTTATAACTATTGGTAGCAGATATCTAAATATATCTGCCGACTGTCTTGACGTCGCAGTGGTAGTGTATGTTACTGCATTTGCTGAGGACTTTGCAAGTCTTTAGAAGAAATTTCACTTTAAGTTCGAGTCCCGAGTTGGAACAAATATATTTAAAATATAAAAATATGTTTAATACTTATGTAGATCATATAGCAAATGCTTAATTAAGGCTAGATGACGTTGAAAATGTTTCACATTTTCAACAACAAACAAAATTATATTTTGCGAATTCTACTTTTTATTGAGTGTAGGATCTCAGGGCAAGGTTAACCAACCTTGTTTTACGAAATATGGATCAAGCACCTTTAAAAAAAATTCGCTCAGGCGGAAACCGCCTAAAAATAAACTTGTATTTTGGCATTCTAAAAGTTGTCTCAAAACCTACATAAGGTCCGCGTCTATTAAAATTGGAGGTCAAAAGTCACAAATGTCGATATTTTACATATTTTTTCAAATATCTCTTTGGTGAACTTAAGATGACTGTGCTACAAATAAACAAACGCGCATACACACGGACGATCACGCCTGTATGCGTTCCTTACCCGTGCTTGCGGTTCATATTTGATATGTATTCTAACGAGTCGTAACACACCTTAAACTTCAATACCTAATATTGGTAATTTATGAATGGTAACAAGTTATAAATATACTAGTCATACTCATAAATTACGAATAAAACATGGTGAAGAATTTCAACTTGTTTCGATCCGGTTCGGGTAGTTCAGTGGCTAGAACATTGCCCTGGTTAGGCATAGGTCACGGGTTCAATCCCTGTCTCGAATCAAATTGTCTTTGTTCATTTTATTAAAAATTTATATTTATAAGTTATAAATAAATATTATGGAATTATTTTACAAAAGGCATCTAGCCTATAAGCTTGTGCTATAAAAGACAAACATATATTTTGTAATATTTGAGTTTATAATATTATATTATACCAAATCTGAAACAAACATTTTCGGATCGGACTAAAGTTTGGTCCGACCCGGGAATCTAATCCGAGACCCCAGCATCGGCAGTTGTATACACAGACAGAGTAATGGACGATCGCTTTCTATATTTTATTGAAGGTGTAAGAGACGCGTAAGGCTTCAGCCTTTATGAGATAGACTTAGTTATAAAAAGTATGCTTATGATTTTAGTTTAGCTAGTTGTGCCATCAATTCCTTATCGGCGTCAGTCGTAGCTGTTCCGACCTTTGACCGTGACACCGAAGGTGCGTTTGCCATCTGAAAATAATAAAAAAAGAAATTAGACAAATAGTTTTACATCGGCGTTTTTTTTTCTAATTTCGAACACCTATCTATGTACCAATCAAAACCAAATCAAAATGATTAACTCGAAAATCACATTGTTTTTCTTTTATAGTTACCACGCCACGCTCACAGTCCTCAAGTCTATTGAGAGTGGCTATCAAGTTGGTGGCCCAATGATGTGCCTATTATAAGTGTCAATTAAAAGAGGAAGGAAATATGTGGGTTGGCAGAGTGTTCCAGGTTTAAATCGACAGAGAAATAACTAACTATCTTAACGCTGTATCCCTGACGGGGTAGACAGAGAGGACAGATCGCCAGGCTTCACGATCCATGCATACTTCTTTCGTTTCTTGCAGATTAATCAATCGCTTCATACATGCACGTCTGGGTATCCGAGTACTTTTGAATTTTCCGTTTTTGAGCAATCTGCTCACCTAATCTTCTTATGTAAGCCTCAGCCTACACTGACTCTTTCTACTCTCTACTTTCGCACTATATATATTCTTCGTCAATCGTTCCTCACATATCCGTTGGACGTGTCCAAACCAACGGAGCACGCCCTTTTCCAGCTTAACGCTGACACTTTCATCCAAACCTGCCATATTGCGTATCACTTCGTTACGCAATATGGCAGGTTTGAATGAATGCACAATTTTCGAAGTTATCGCATCTCCACAGCATTCAATTTACTTTCATGAATCTGCGGACATACCTAGGTTTCGCTACCGTAAAGCAAATTCTCTCTTGGTGCTACTTCATCGTTTTGTATGATCAGATCATGGGAAACACGTGTTTTCAGTAGACTACCTTAGAGTTTTATACTTTAGTAAAGGTAGCAGACATGTATGACGTTTGCAACACCAGGGGCCCGATTCTCGGCCATATGACTTGAAAGCATAAACGGAAATTTGCTGGTGAAATGTAATTTCTTTCATATTTAGAAACGGCAAAACAAGAGAGAAAAATTTCACCGTAAATTTACGTCAATTATTTCAAGTCGTATGATCTAGGATTGGGGCCCAGGAGGTCTCATCTACCAAAATCTCTTAAAGTAATATAATTTTAATATTACTTTAACTTTTATAGTGCTACATATTGCTATATGATAGTGCCTTCAGAGGTGCTATAATCGCGCTACAGACTAAGCAAACACCTTCAAAATATTTAGAAACGGCGAAACAAGAGACAAAGGACATTTCACCGAAAACTTACGTAAATTCTTTCAAGTCGTATGATCGAGCTTTGAGGCCTGAAGGGCTACCTACCAAAATGTCATAAAGCAATTTAATTTACATATTACTTTAACTTTTATAGTGCTACATATTTCTCTATAATAGTACCTTCCGAGGTGCTATACTCGCTATGCAGATTAAGCTAATACCTTTAAAGACACACTTTGAAGATACAAGCATATATTCTACTAACCTTGCCACTAATTTCGATGCCAATCTCGTCCAACACCTGGTTCACGATGCCTTCAGATTCCTCTTCATCGCCGGACTCGCCCATGATGTCATCAAGAGTATCTGAAACTGTGTAAAGAACGTTATTATTCAGTGAGTTGATAACTAACTAGCTCATATTGAATGATAGGTGGCTGTATTATAAAAGGTGCAACAGAATTCAGGGACTCTTGGCTGCCAAGCAGTCTAAGGTCCGTATTCCAGAACTTTTCTAAACACGCAATCAACGCTTGAGGCTAGTTTTTGCCTTATAAATCTACTCTCAGGTGTTTCTTGAGTATTGATAAACGTTCTGGAATACGGCCCTTAGTGCCTCATGTGAAGGAAAGTAAAGCAGAAGATATCACATTATTAACATCCTAGAGGGTTATTATTATCATCCTTGCGTAGTCCCGGTCGAATCTGGGGTTCTCACTTTGAATCAGGTAGCAAGCTCTCTCATTCCGGACTCGTTCGTATGCGACACATCTCGTTCCACCAATATTTTTATGTTTTATGTTGTTAGAGTGTAATTTTGTACTCCGGGGCCTGTTCCGACATTTACTTCTTCTCTTCGCACGGTCTTGGATATCCATATCCATGATATTGAGACCATTGGCACACCACCAAGTCAGCACTTCTTGGATCTACCTCTCGTTAAGGGTCTATCCCTTAACATTCTAGATGGTGAGGTGTACTACCTACCGCTAAGGCTACAGCTTTCGAAATATGAAAAATGCCACAAACGGCCACCCATCACCATCTGTAGTATAAGATGCTTAACGTAATGTAAACTAAAAGGCCTACAAGCGTTTCAAAAACGTAGCTATATTTCTGTAATATTGTCCCAACTGATAAAGGGTTAGCATTATAAATATAGCAGTATAAAATATATTATGCTGGCATAATGAATATGACTTGAAGGGTGTAAAAGTCAGAGGATGGATAAAAAAAGACGATTGTAAGGAATGTGAAAGGAGTGAATGATCAGATGACGTATAACATGAATAAATGAAGGAATGAAAGAAGAAAATATACTGCGCCGGCGTCAAATAAATTAGGACAAGGGCAAGAGGATGATACTAATGCTAAGAGAATAA
Organism: Thumatha senex; assembly: GCA_948477245.1. Classification (NCBI taxonomy): domain Eukaryota; kingdom Metazoa; phylum Arthropoda; class Insecta; order Lepidoptera; family Erebidae; genus Thumatha; species Thumatha senex. Next base: position 17,480,671 of record OX419735.1, read on the forward strand.
TAATAGGTACATCTCTCTCCTAATAAACTCAATCTTACTCATTTCATCTGTCATATCCATCTTAGCATTTGCTTGTTTGAAGGCCTCCATATCCTTGGCAATCTGGTGTGGGTTCATCACCTTGTTCATACTGCCCATAGTTTTGGCAGTAGTACCCATTGCATTGGCAATTGCAATGTTGGAACTCATTGCTTTGTTGTGCATTTGTACATTTGTAATCTGCAATTAGTGAGAAACATAATAAGCTAAGCATGAGTTTATTTTAACATGCTAATCTGTGGAAGTAGCAGTCAGGCTTTAGAAAATTATCTCTATAGCCCTTATAGTATTACAAGTTGACGCCCGCGCATAAAGCGTGGTGAAGTTTCCCGTTCCCGTTTCCCAAAAGAACTTATTCCCGGGATAAAAATTAGCCTATGTGTTATTCTGATGTGTAAGCTATATTATTGTAAAGTTTCGTAATATCCATTCAGTAGATTTTGCGTGAAAGAGTAACAAACATTCATATTTACAAACTTTTGCGTTTATAATATTAGTAGGATAATAAATGAGGAAAAAGAATAAGTATAGTAGGTGCTCCTTCTCCCCTATGTCAATCCTAATTGTAAAGGTTGAATGACAAATCAAACTTCTAAAAAACCAAGCATGCCTCATGCTTGGTTTTTTAAACTTAAAAACCAAGCCAAGTAAAAAGCTTTTGTGTTATAAACGGCCATAACTTCTTTTTACGTTATCGTTTCTATACAACAACAAGGGACCATAGTACCTAAATAAATATTTTTTACTTTCAACCCGATACTTTCATGAGTTCCTGAGATAAAGGATTGAGTTCCTGAGATAAAGGATTCCGTTATTTTTTCCTTTTGAGGTACGGAACTCTAGAAAGGGGAAGGTAGTAACCCTACATATTATAAACCCTACCTGGATTTGGCGCTAGGGGTCCATTTTTAAATGGCTGCTATAGTTTGACCAAGACCGCTGTACAGCTCACTGCCTACAAAAATGTACACAGTGAGCAGTACAGCGGTCTTGGTCAAACTATAAAAGCCACTATTGTTTGGCTTTTAATTTTCGGTGTTGTTAGATGCATCTGCTGTCTGACCTCCCAACCCCGAGCATTATTAACCTGCATCAGCAGGTTACTTTAGCCGAGGAGATCTTTGTGGGTCCCTAACAGATATAGCACCTGATTCCATTATATATAACCAAACATATAGCCAAATAATAAACATATAACCATTTATATAGATATTATGATATAACCAAAATTAGTGAAAATTAATTTTAGAAAGTCAACAATAATTACTAGTTTTGAAGAGTGCAATGGACATTGATGCCTTGTTAGATAAGTTTTATACAAACGGTTATTAGATAGATTATACAAACCTTACTGTTGGCATTATACATTCTCGCCTTTTGTTTCCTCAACTGTACTAACTGCTTTGCTAGAATTTTGCAGCCATCATTGTTGCCTTCTTTTGCCATTTTTTTTATCTCCATCTCCTGAAATTGAAATGTTTGTTTCATGTTTTAAGGCCTAGAATGATTATGGCGGACATTAATATGGGATAGCTGAATAATTTATCTGTTTACAACAAGGCATTTAGTATCAATTACAATCTACTGTCTTCGAGTCATGTGTAAATACCATGTCAGAGAGAGACCCTGGATAGGTGATATTGTCCCAACAGACCTTCACATTCTATAATTTGTCTTAAGATTTGAATTCAAATGTGAATGCTCATACCCAGATAACCAGAGTCCAGCTGAATACGCTTGGCCATTTTTCTTAAGTTTATTCTTATATATTTCTAGTTTAAAGAATATTACTTACCAACTTTTTCTCTTCACGTTCCAAATTAGCTTTGTCCCGGTCCAAATCTCGAGCTGCCTTACGTAACTCTCGGTCATTTTGCCTTTCTTGTTCTGAAAGGCAAATATATTTTTAAATAAATTTTATAAGTATAATGATTATTATACCTGTTCCATTATTGGACCATTCAGCTACAGTTGTATCATTTGATACTAATAAAGCAGGGAAAAGGAGCAACTAATGTACACCCTTAATATGATAATACAATACATAATATATACATATAAAATTTGATGCCTAAATTGGTCTTTGATTGTGATAGCTGTGGATGAATCTTTTGGAAATATAGTGTCTGCTATCTGACTTCAAATCCATCAGTAGCTGCACTTCTTACAGGTGAGATTGACTTGACTCAAAGATATTGATGGGGCTTTTTACATCCACTTTACTATTATGCTACGTAATGATATGATCATAAATATAATCAACAGAGTGTGAGATCAGAGTGACTACTTTCCATCAGGTGAGCCGTATGCTTGTCTGCCACCTCAGTGGTATATAAAAAAAAAGTGTGTGAATGTGTGAGCAGAGGTGGCAGAATGCAGAATGTTCCTGGTAGCATGGATCAGCAAGTCACCAACCAATTTCAACAGCAGGTCGCCACAACCTGCGCCTGTCCATTTCAACACGGCAATAGGCTCTCCACCTATTACGTGGGACAAAAATGCATACAGTGAAATGTGGGTGTATAGTATGCTGCCTACCCCTTCGGGGATAAAGGCGTGATGACGTATATATGTATGTTTTTGTGTGTTGACTTACTGATCCATACATATGATGACAATATGTATTAATCAGCAAGTCACCACACCAAACAGTCGCTCTAACCCTAAATGACAGATATTTATTTGACTACTAGCTGATTTGCCGGGCTTCGTCCGTGACATACTTCCAAACCAGTGGCACCCATTTAATCCCGTAGCATATTACTTTTGAAAAAATTTATGAAAGTTTCCCCGATTTGTTGACATTTATAATTACTGCTCTGCTCTCCTGTGTAGTGGCGTGATGATATATAACTAATAACCTTCCTCAATAAATGGGCTATCCAACACAAAAAGATTTTTAAAATCGGTTCAGCCGTTCAGGCGTGATGTCGTGACCAAGGGAAATAGGGATTCATTTTTATATATTTAGATAATTGTCTATTACAGAGGCGTTTGCTGCTAACTAGTTTCTTGAAGGCAAAATGAATTACAGATATAAGAATTCACCTTTTTAGATTCTATGAAGGAACCTTAAGCGACGACATTACACCTCTACTTAATAATAATAATAATGGGTCTATGCTATATGATAATGCTGACGGGGTATTCTTTCTTTTGGTAACCAGTAAGTAGATTCTACTTTCTTTGGTAAAAATAAATCTAAATAATGACCTTACCTTTAACAGTGGGGGCTTTTCCAAATAACCAGTCCATGATTATCGTGATTATTAAATTAAAACAGTAACTAAGCCTAACTAATTAATAATATATTTATCTATAATAAAGTTAAGATTTATCAACAAAACAAACCACTGTGAATCAGATTGACAATCATATGATTCATCGCCGTTGTTGTTACTTGTCTTCGCCCAACTTGGCCAGGCAAAGGAAACTCTTGTCCATACAACCTTATCTTTAGTATAGAATTTTTTTTAATATTAAAATTTGGTTATATCCAGTCCTTTGTCAATGTCAACTCCATTCTTAAGTCCTGTGTTCTTGCCTACAGTTAGGTGTTGGTGATGTTATTGCAGTAATATATGTAGATTTCGTAAGATAATAAAAAATGCCACATTCAACTGAGTTACCCAATGCCACAACACCTGTGCATGTTGTCAAACCTTTTACGTTTAATAAACTACAATTTTTACACATAACCACTCGAAAATACACTAGTTTTAAAGAAATATAACTGAGTGGCGACCACGCCCTTTGCTGTATCCGCCAAAATCCCATATATGTTTTGGTATTTTTATATTCTGTTCTTGTACTTTTTATTAGTTGCGTTTAATCGTTTATGAAAGTCAAACCCAGTCCTAAGTTCTGAGTCCCTGTGCCTATAAAACGATGGAAATTTTACATAAAGTTTCCATCGCTTTACTGGCCCATGCTTTCCTAAAGATTTGGGACTAACACAAAAAACAATGCCGTTCACTGCAACATATTTTACTTTCCTTTGCTCATGCACACATTGAACTCTTGTCTAAATAAACGGCAACTTGAACTATTTATTTGTTGGTACTAAAAACGGTACGGTTGGTACGGAAAACTATCAATACAGAAGGAATCAGGGGTGGGCCCCTGATTCCTTCTGTATTGATAGTTTTCACAACGGAAAATAAGTAGTTAAGGGTAGCCGCGTATCTATAGACCCAATCCTATTTTACTACTACTTCACGCAGTAATTGTATGAAAATGTTGAGTGCATTTTCAGACGAAATTTGAAACCCATATTGTGGGAAAGCTTAAAACTTAGTCCGCCATATTAAAGATTGTACTTAAGGGTGAACAATTCACTCATTGTTCTATACAAATTGCGTTTAAAGATAACTCCGTACTTATCACATGTACCACCACAAATTAGATGAAAATGACGTCTTTATGTTGCTCACTATGTCAGTATGGTATCAAAATTACAATAAATATAATATTTAAAAAGCTATGAGCCTCGAATTTTAAATATTTTGTAGACAATTTTTACAAAACTTGGCAGGTTAGTAAATAAAAAGTATTGCGAGCAAGAAACATGTAAAAAAACTTCCATAATAACATAGTTTGTTTATTCAAAATATCAAATAACTTATTTTGGTTACACTAAATGTAGACATCAATCTATAATTATTAAAATTTTAAAAGCATTTTTAGAAAATTTGCCGTGTCCGTTTACAATGCGTATCACCTTCTTCTCTCTCGTTGCTTGCCGCGGGGGTAGGGGAAGGAAACCAGCGGTTGTTTCTGTGTAAATGTTTAGGTTTGTTATTGCCTCGCTGATGTCTTGGGTTTGGTACCCAGGTCGGAACAAATATTTGTGTGGTCCACCAATGTTTGTATCGGAGTTAGAGTTTTATTTTTTGATATGTATGTATTTAGAATATACTTTTAAGTATGTTTAGCAGTTGTCTGGATCGCATACCACAAGCTTATAATAGCTTACTTTGAGCTAGACGGCGCAGTGTAAAAATGTCCTACAATTTTTTTTTGTTTTACAAGCAATAAGCTACTTTGTATTATGTAAAATTGCAGATTAATATGTACAACTATTTAATTATGCAGTAACTAAGTACCCATGTGTACAACCTATTGCTAGTGTCTTGCCTACCTCGAAATTGATCCATGCTTGTAAATAAGTACTTCCAAAAAGAGTAGGTGCAGTATTAGAGCTTATGTAGAATCTCTCATTTTAAGTATTAGCTAGTATGTTAATGAAATAAACAGAATTGAAACTGTCGAATGTTGTTTGCTATATTATTTTTATCTTGAAAGGCAAACGGTATCGTATTTGTCATATTTAATTTTGTAATTTTATCCGGTGATTTTCATCAAAGACATTTTTGCCCACTGATAATTCACTCTGACTTACCAGTAGGTATCTACTTGAATAAGGAGGTTAAAAACCAACGAGAATAAATACAAATAAAATACTTTTGATCTGGTTTTCTTGCGACAAATACTTAGACGAGAGAAGTACTCGTAATAGGTAAATGATAGCCATGTTGAAAATTTATGATTTTGGGCCAGCAGCACTGACCTCCATGCATACAAGCCGGCAGCGATCAATATACATTCCAAAAATGATATGAAAATCAAACTCAACATGTGATCGTCTTAACCCACGCCAGAGGGCTGCACTCGCGCTGCTGAACCTGCAAAACCTTCTAAAACCTTTTAAAGAAGCATACACTGTAGAGGATCGTGAAATTCGGAGTAGGGAGTTTGTCCCACCCATACCAGTGTTTGCTAAAGTACGCAGAACAAAGACCTTATACGAGATTGCGCTTGACGCATTGTATGAGGAGGAATACCTAGTCTATTATGAGCGGTGCGTGGACAGAAAGTAGCCGTCAGCATCATATCAAACCATGCCTCAGATCACAAACCATAGTACACGTGATAGAACACGCTAGAAGGTGAAATCTCGACAGTCGCGAAGAGGCTTGATTGCGCAGCGCCGGCAAGTAAAAGATTGTCGATAATTGTCATGTACCGAGTCGACAGATCGAAGTTCTTAACCAGGTCAACCAACTCAAAGGTAACAGCAATACTCCATGTCTGGCCGCACTTAAGACTTAAAGAGAAGCAATGTTTGTACCGCACTAAAGTACTGTCGCGCCATGTTGAGCACTCCGAGCTTTTCGGAGGTCGTTTGACCTTACCCTCTAAATGACTACGGTATTGGACGTCACTACAGATCTTAATAAGATACTGTTGGGGCTAATTGAGGATGAAGAGAGTTGTGCCCTGAAACTACGGCGCTACAGTAAAACCCTGTCAGTAGTAGGGATTAACGGGGACTGGAACACCTCCGAACGACCAACCCCCCCTCCTCAGGCTCTCCCCCCGCCGTGTCTTATCAATCGGCTTCGGCGGGGTCATCCGCGGCTGAAAAAAGAAAAAAAAAAAAACAAAAAAAAAAGTTGGTGTCTAATTGGGGCTTTTTGGGCATGCCCGATCGATTGCGCTACTCCATTTTTGCATACGACTAACCAATGCAAAGTTACAGCAACTGCATTTGAGCTATCTAATAACATACATACATATTATCACGCCTGTTTCCCATCGGGGTAGGCAGAGACTATGGCTTTCCACATGCTACGATCCTGACATACAGCTTTCGCTTCTTATACTTTCATGAGTGTTTTCATACACGCTCGCCGGTTAAGGGTTCTCTTGACCTGGCCTTTTTCCAAAAGATCGTCGATTTGATTGATGACACCACATATATCTGCTTCGTCAGTCTATTTTCATCCATCCTCTCCACGTGTCCGAACCATCTAAGCATCCCTTTTTCTATCTTAGTCACTACCTCTTCTGTCATACCGCGATGTTCCCTTATCACGCTGTTCCTTTCTTTATCCATCAACTTCACTCCAGCTATCCTTCGCAGACTTCTCATTTCCACGGCATTAATTTTACTTTTATGCGTCTTCTGCCATACCCAACTTTCACTGCCATACATAAGTGTCGGGACCAGCACTCCTCTATGTACAGCCAGTCTTGCCTTCTTAGACACGTTCTGACTGCTCATAAAGGCGTACATGGCTCCATTCACTTTATTTCCTGCCAAAACTCGTCGCTCAATGTCATAGTCACACTTTCCATCTCGCGTAAATTTTGTACCCAGATATACAAACTCTTTCACTTGTTCTACTCTTTCTCCTGCCACAAGAGTTGAGGAATCCGTAGTAAATACCTCTCTTTCAAAAACCATTACTTTCGACTTGTTTACATTAACTTTCATTCCTTTGTTTATTAACGAATCATGCATAATGTTTACCATCAACTGCAACTCCTCCGCCGATGTAGCTAGTATTACCTGATCATCGGCGTATAGGAGGCACTTGACGGTCAGATCATCCATTTTCATACCATACGTACTCTCTTGCAGTTCTTTCAGGCAGCTGTGCAATGTATAGGTTAAACAGCAACGGCGACGCTACACAACCCTGTCTCACACCTTTTTCAATGTGAAAAAAGTCTGTGCAAGCTCCGTTGATCCTGACACAAGCACTGGAGCCCTCATAGAGAGATTTCAGTGCTCGTATCAAGTGGCTGTTTACTCCATACCTGGCCAGTGTTGACCACAGTTCATTACTTACCACTCTATCATAGGCCTTTTCCAAGTCTACAAATACGCAATAGACTTTTTGACTTTTCGCCAAAAGCTTTTCTACTACGCATCGTACGGAAAAGACCTGATCCTGCTTGTACATCCCACATTTTTCCTTCAGTTTCATTCATCACTTTTTTTATCAAAACTTTTGCATACAATTTGCCGACGATGCTGTGCAAGCTTATGCCGCGGTAGTTTTTGCACTCTTGCTGTGACCCTTTTCCCTTATAAATCGGCACGATGACAGCCTTACACCAATCTCTTGGTACGCTGCCATTCCTCCAACAAAGGTTGAAAAGGCAGTACAGCTGGCAAGCTACCACGCCTTGTCCCGCTTTCAGCATCTCGACAGAGATCCTATCAAGTCCCGCAGCTTTTCCCACTTTCATGCTATTCAATGCTTCCACTATTTCTTCCATAATTATGACTTCTTCCTTACCAATTTCATTCATTTCCCAGATACTAGTCTGTACTTGCATATCCTCTTTTTCCAACAAGCTTTCAAAATATTGCATCCATCTTTTTAACACACATTCTTCTCCTTTCACAAGACTACCATCGTGGTTTCAGATATGGTTGAGATGCGATGTCGTCTGTTGACCCCTCACTGTTCTTATGGACTTCCAAAAGAATTTCATATTCTGTTGGAAGTCATCAGATAACATTTTATCAAATTCATCTCTGTCATTCTCTTTCTTTCTTTTCATCACCTCTTTTGCAACACGCTTATACCTTTTGTACTCCTCTTTTGCCATTTTGAGGTCCACATCCGTTGCCTTCTGCATTCTTTGATTGACTTTTGTAATCAACCAGTCTAACCATGCTTTCTTCTTATCAGACAACGCCTTTCGGACTTCTGCACACATTCTCTTTCTCTTACACCCTTGGCTTCTCTTGCTATCTAATAAACAGGTGAAAAAAGTTTTTAGCTGATAGACCCTTGACCCTTATGTTGATTTTGTTGATAGCAAAAAAACAGTGTGCGCCGCTCGATGATCCCTCGGTTTTGAATTGAATAGAAAAATAACATTCTCAATACTAATGTGCTTTATTATTTTTAAAACAATATTTCATTATCTTACATAATATGATATCATTGTACAACGTATTGTTAGTGAACAGCAGCTGAAATTCGGCTAGTGACAAACCATTCCATGTTCTGCAATTTCGTTCTAAAAACGCCCGATGATGTCCGACCGGTGGTCTTCCGTAGGAATCAAAGTACTGGCCAACTCCATTCGTGTCTATGTGTATCGCAATCCAATGAGAATCGGGTTTATTGTCGCTATCTAAGTTACTTATGATATATGTAGGTTTATCTACGTGAATTGGCAAGCGGTTTGCAGCATAGACATTACATTCAATTTTTGGATCGATTAGTCTCAAGTACCTCTGTATTTCTAATGTATTCATGACCGCTGTATGGTAGGTCGTATCGGGATGGTAGATAAGCAAGTAATGAAGATCGTCGATATGGATATCATATTATTTGAATTCACACACAATAGAAGGGAACTTCTATTATCACAATTCTAACCTAACCTAACCCAACACATAGCTAATAAAACAAAGAAATATGTTGTACGAATATACTTTATTGAAAGGATCAATATACAACAATTCAAACTTAATTCTAATACGCACTTAGTTTTAATACATTTTGTTTAACTACTATAGTCTACTGAAATGTTACGGTTTTTATCTATTTCTATAACATTGTCAAATTCTGCATAAACAATACAGTTAACAGTTTGTGTTAGAGCCGTATCAAAGCGAACTTCTATCCGTACGCTACCATGTTTTATAAGGTTCCAGTGAAAATTACTATTGGCCGAAAGATCGGGGGTCAGATCGAATGCCAGAAGACAAAACCCTTTAGCATATTGTTCTCTAGATATGCCGTTTCCTTCATTAAGGAAATGTATTCCTGTGTTACTGAGAACAACGTATGATAGGTAGAGGTAAAACTATTATTCCCAAATGATGGTTGTAAAGCTTTTGAAGGTATTTGTTGCCCATCTATGTATAAACAAAACGTACTAATATGAAAGAGGGGTGTGAAAGTAAGGGTCTCCGCATGAATGCAAGTAAAACTAAGGTTCTAGTATTTGAAAGAGGTGACGTAAGAACTAAATGCGAGATTAGGGTAAACCAGGAACGTCTAGAGCAAGTGAATGAAATTGTGTATTTAGGAAGTATGTTTAGCGCGGATGGAAGATGTGATTCGGATGTAGAACGGCGAGTAGCTGCCGGAAACAAGGTTAACGGTGCTTTGTCCCAGTTAGTAAAGCGACAAAGCATCGTAAAAGAAGCACGAATGGCGATTCATAACGCAGTGCTAGTGCCAACTTTGCTTTACTGTAGTGAAACCTGGGTATGTCAGCAGATACATGAAAGTAAATTGAATGCTGTGGAGATGCGATCACTTCGAAAATTGTGCGGCGTTACCTTGGCCGATCGAATACGTAACGAAGTGATACGCAATATGGCAGGTTTGAATGAAAGTGTCAGCGTTAAGCTGGAAAAGGGCGTGCTCCGTTGGTTTGGACACGTCCAACGAATGAGTGAGGAACGATTAACGAAGAATATATATTGTTCAAAAGTAGAGGGTAGAAGGAGTCAGGGAAGGCCGAGACTTACATATGAAGACCACGTGAGCAGATTGCTCAAAACGGAAAGGTCAAAAGTACTCGGATACCCAGACGTGCGTGTATGAAGCGATTGATGAATCTCGACGAAGCGAAAGACGTATGCATGGATCGCGAAGCCTGGCGATCTGTCCTCTCTGACTACCCCGTCAGGGATACAGCGTGAAGATAGTTAGTTAGTTTTAGTTACTAATATCGTAATTTTCAAAGTTAAATGGGTTTTTAGAGAGGCTTCCATTGAATGCTGTATTATTCACAAAACCAACTATACACCGTTTAGGAACTTGCCCAAGGAATATGTTATCAAGCGTTTTACCCTGGACGCCTGATGGTATCGTTAAAACTTTAACTTCAGCTCGTGTAATAAAATATTTTGCCGTGGTTGATGACAACACTTGTTCATGAGCAAGTAACACAGCTGGATTAATTCGTGCACTACGAACAATCAGAGTTGCATCTGTAATAGTAACTTTAAATTTAAGGTCGTTCGAAGAAGCCATGAGATTAAAATTTTCCCTAGAGCGAACTAATTTTACACACATATCAACACCATTAATCAAAAATTTTTCTTGATTAAATACATCACCCTGAAAATGTCCACTCATCCATCTCATCCATTTTGCCGGCCACGTCTTCATACTAAAGACCACATGATAGATGAGACTTTTTAGCTGCAGGTGCATAGTTCAATAGTGTTTCTATGCAAAAGCTCGATAAGCATATGTATTATTTGGAGGTGATACAAGTTTCTGGTTTTAAGTACACGTCAAGTTGACTGAAAAGCGAGTCTAACCAATTGTTAACCGGAGCAATTACTGCACTAGCGGCAAGTTTTGTATTATCCTGGGTTACTATTTTCGCTTTTACTTGAAGTAAAGTATGCGATAAATCATCATAGTCGTCGCCTGCTCCAGGTACTTGAAATTCAATAGGTCCATCATCAGCAAGGGACGAAATGGGCTTATAATGTATCCATACTCCACCTTCAATACTAGTTTGAGTCGTTGGTAATGCAAATAAATCTAGTTCCGACTTAACACATTCACAAGATTGGCTGTGTAAGAAAGACATAGGTAATTTGAAAATATGTCTTTAATTTGATTGTTTTTCAAATTTTTTGTGGCTTGCACTCTCGCGGTTATCGAAGGAATGAATGTAGAAAGACGTTTTCGTTTCGATATATATCCTGATCCAGACATGTTGATTATATCGATTTTATTGTCAGCTCTGCGTTTCAAATTTGAACCGACCTCTTTGAGGCGGGATTTAATCGATTCCTCCATAGGACGTGCACTAACCATATCCGATAACAGACCAACACCAGCATTTAAAGCTTCTTTACCAATGGCTTTAGCTCCACTAGATAGTAATGGGAAAACAGATCGGAATAATCCTCCAAGAAAGCTTCCAATACCATGTCCTTTCTGATATGGTGCTCCCCTATATACCACTCCTATACCTGATCCAGCCTGATGGCATTAATAGTGTTGGTAAGGACATGTGATATTATCACGTTGCGAATACATCAAAATTTTTGAAAGTGGAGTTTAATGCACACTGTCCCGAATTGAAATAGTATCTTTTGACCAGTGGTTGATCTTATATCTATTTCAATGGTGTCAAAATCACTTCGCATTACAGGTAAATAATGGAGTGGAGAGAAAACATGCATTTTGTTAGTACCGTAAATGTATTTCGAGGGATCTAATGGTATAATTCGTAAAAGTGGAGCCATCACATCTCCAACAATTTGTGGTTCAACTATATCACAATAAACAAATATTTGCGATGGTAAGCCTAAATGTAAATTAGCTGGACATTTCCCCATATTTTTTATTACTAAGTTTCTATTTGGTTCAAAAGTTAATTGGAGAGCTAATCTAGGTGATTATGAAACGGCTTTTATATTTTCATCTGTCACACTAACCACCACAAACTTTGATATTTCATCATAACAAATTTAGATTTTTCTTGAATACTGTTTAATGCCTTTAAAATGTGATTAATATTGTCATAATTTGTTGCTGGAATGTGCGTTTTGTAATATACTAGAGATTGTTTTGCTTCATTAGGCATTTGTATTTTTTTTGTAATGTATATGACGTTCTCACTCTCTTGAACCGTGAACATGGTGCATGGATACTGGAATCCCACAACTCCAACCTTCCATTCTCCTTCTAGTATTATTGGTTTCGGTAATTTTGTTGAAAAAATAGATGTTTTGTTAACTGGAAAGTATTCCATGAAACTATTACTTAGTAAAGTTAAATAAAAACTATGTTTATTCATATTTCTTTCAAATAAGAAGCTAAGACCAAACTATTAAATTTATCTGGATAACCTCTCCTCTTCAGTAACACTTCTTTTCTGGCACCAGAATACCGAGAACGTATTATTTTATCTACTTTAAAATTGGCAGTGGGATCGAACATGATTTTCTGCAAGTCTTTTTCATAGAAAGTTCCAATTATCTCTTCGCCCTCTAAGTCTTTTAAAGTGTATACTATCCATGGAGAACGATGAATTATGGAACATATTATAAATATTTCATCACTCCAATTAGATTCATAACCTTTTTGAAAAATATGTTTATATTTAGTTATTCTAACAAAGTCACCAATGCGTAACTTCGATAAAGCGACGTTAGAAGGTTTGTTCTTGCCTTTTTTATAAATTAAATTTTCCCATACAGTCATGATATTCCCACTATTTACTTCAGATGGACACATTTTGATACTAGAATGATAACTATGATTATATTGGAATTTTGCTGTCCTGGCGATTGGGCTCCGGTATGTATGAGTACAAACTGGTAGGTCCTAGAATCCTCTGGATCCGTGTAAAACTTGGTTTGACGAAGATTTTCCTGGTAGCTGCTTACGCGCCAGTATCTTCGTCGAACGCGAGTGAGCTAGAGGACTTCTGGGAGAGTATGAGAGAAGCTCTAAATGTGATAGAAGGAAATGAAAGACTTATAGTATGTGGAGACTTGAATGGATGGGTGGGTACCGCTCGCGATGGTTTTGAGTCGGTACTCGGGAAGTATGGGGATAAAAGGGTGAACGACGCTGGCAAGCTAATACTGGCATTTTGTAAGGAAAAGGATTTGTTTGTGGCGAACACAATGTTTAACCACAAACAAATTCATATGTATACGAGGAGATGTAAGTCAAAGAGAAGCATGATAGATCCATTCCTAATGGATAGTCGGCTCCGTAAACAGGTGATGGACACAAGGGTTAATCGAGGCGCTGAGCTGGGATCAGACCACTACCTAGTCATAACTAGGATTAGGGGTCTGTTCGCGGGTTGGCGTCATCGTACCGAGTGTCCTGAGCCTGAGCCGACTTATAGCATCAAAAGCTGGAAGCTGCAGGATGCAACCATTAGGGATAAATATAATGAAAGGGTAGCCGAAAAGCTTGGCGACGTCAATGTTAGCAGTGAGAATGTGGAAAGTGTATGGCAGAACCTTAGGGACAGTATGATAAATGCCGCTGTGGAAGTGTGTGGAGAAACGAAAAGAGGCAGTAGTAATAAGCGTGATGCATGGTGGAATGAGGAAGTGATAGAAGCATTTCGAATGAAGAAGAAAGCATGGCTAGACTACTTAGCCTCGCGGAATGATTTTAATATGAAAGAGAGATACAAGCTGCAGAAAGTTAACACGAACGCACTGATAGAAGAAGCTCGTGAAAGGTGCAGAATGAAAGCGGATGAAAGGTTGTCGTCCAATTTCCGGGATAATGCCAAGCTCTTCTGGAAAGAGGTAGACAAGACCCGGAGTTGTTCGGCAATCTGCAGTATGAATAAAGTGCTTAGTGTTAACAATGACGTCTTAACAGACCAAAGTGACGTCCTGCAGAGATGGAGTGAATATTATGGAAAGATGTATGCAAGAAAAGACAGAGATGCCACATCGGGAAGTGGAGCTCACTTTGATGCTCCGGATCCCGATGTCATTGAAGTCATTAGTATGAAAGAAATAGAACAAGCGATAAGAAGTATGAAATGTGGTAAGGCTGCGGGAAAAGACAAAGTTACTGCTGAGATGATCAAGTACGGCGGGTCGCGTGTCTGGGACACACTATGTCTGTTATGCAACTTGTGCTGGCGGACGGGTGAGGTCCCAGATGACTGGCGAATAGCAGTTGTAGTACCTATTTACAAAGGGAAAGGCTCGCGTCTAAACTGCTCCAGCTACAGGGCGATCAGCTTGGTCAGCTTAGCTAGTAAGGTGTATGCAAAGGTTACAACGGCACGAATGCAAGAAAAGTCTGAAAGGTATTTATGGGAGGCTCAATGCGGATTCCGACGTGGAAGAGGTTGCATGGATCAAGTGTTTTCTCTCCGCATGATCGCGGAAAAGTTTCTGGCTCTTAGCCAGAAGGTTTTCTGCGCTTTTGTGGATCTAGAGAAAGCATTTGATAACGTTGTGAGAGAAACGCTGTGGGACTTGCTGCCAGGATATGGTGTGGACGGCTCGCTACTGCTGGCAATACAGTCGCGTTATAGGGACTGTAAGGCTTATGTGCGAGTAGGGGGGGATGTGTCACCTCTTTTTGATGCCTGTACAGGCGTCAAACAGGGATGTGTCATGTCCGCCTGGCTGTTCATAGTGTATCTGGACAGTTGCCTGCAGAAGTTGAAAGATTTTAATATGGGTGTGAATTTGGGTGACTTTACAGTAAACTGTCTGCTGTACGCTGATGATGCGGTGTTCATGGCCTCATCAGAAGCCGACCTACAGGCATTAGTCACTAATATGAAAGAGGGGTGTGAAAGTAAGGGTCTCCGCTTGAATGCAAGTAAAACTAAGGTTCTAGTATTTGAAAGAGGTGACGTAAGAACTAAATGCGAGATTAGGGTAAACCAGGAACGTCTAGAGCAAGTGAATTAAATTGTGTATTTAGGAAGTATGTTTAGCGCGGATGGAAGATGTGATTCGGATGTAGAACGGCGAGTAGCTGCCGGAAACAAGGTTAACGGTGCTTTGTCCCAGTTAGTAAAGCGACAAAGCATCGTAAAAGAAGCACGAATGGCGATTCATAACGCAGTGCTAGTGCCAACTTTGCTTTACGGTAGTGAAACCTGGGTATGTCAGCAGATGCATGAAAGTAAATTGAATGCTGTGGAGATGCGATCACTTCGAAAATTGTGCGGCGTTACCTTGGCCGACCGAATACGTAACGAAGTGATACGCAATATGGCAGGTTTGAATGAAAGTGTCAGCGTTAAGCTGGAAAAGGGCGTGCTCCGTTGGTTTGGACAAGTCCAACGAATGAGTGAGGAACGATTGACGACGAATATATATTGTTCAAAAGTAGAGGGTAGAAGGAGTCAGGGAAGGCCGAGACTTACATATGAAGACCACGTGAGCAGATTGCTCAAAAACGGAAAGGTCAAAAGTACTCGGATACCCAGACGTGCGTGTATGAAGCGATTGATGAATCTCGAAGAAGCGAAAGAAGTATGCATGGATCGCGAAGTCTGGCGATCTGTCCTCTCTGACTACCCCGTCAGGGATACAGCGTGAAGATAGTTAGTTAGTTAGTGAAATAATGCCATATTTTCAACTTTAGAGTTCTCTGGAACCTTTCTACAGTGCTTGCTTTAATGTCAGGATTATTTATAGTATAATAATTAATATATTTTGATTTAAAGTATTTTCGTACGTCTTTGGATACGAATTCTGTGCCTTTGTCAGATTGTATATGTGTAGGTGTAGCCTTAGCCTCCATGAATATACTCTTGAAACATTCTTTGATTGTTTCAGAGTTTTTCTTTTTCATTGTTCTCGCATAGGCATATTTACTAAAAACATCAATAACACAAAGAATATAGTTAAAACCATCATTATATTTCGAGTAAGTTTTCATATCGCTTAGGTCAACCTGCCACAGTTCGTTAATATTAGACAAAATATACCTATTTCTTGAAAATTTTCATTGAACAGGTTTATGTAATGTATATGTTTCTTGTGATCGTAACCATTTCTTCACATCATCTCTTTTCAATTTACCTTTCATTGCTTTGCTTAATTTGTCAAGGCTACTGTACCCTGCAGGATGGGCAGCATCATAATAAATCTTATTTAATTCTAATATGGGGTCCATTTTTCCCAATCAATTTTTCTTTTTATCTTCTTACGAAATTTACTTTTTGGTTGGGTTGTTTTAACTTTTCTATTAGAGACGGATCAATGAGCAACATTTTTTTAGCATTATCCATTTTTAAACAAGTGTACTAACCAACGCACTTAGAACTGAGCCCAATATTAGCGACAGAAATGCACCTCCTTTTTGTATTATTAAGTGTTTTCTGATTTTGTGTGATCCCTTTCGTATAGTACGAAAGGGATCACACAAAATCATTTTCGCAGAATATTTTGTACCTTTTCAATTTTGACTTTTCTTTTACTTTCAATTCTATTTTTCCTTGTAAAACGTTATGAATACATTCACAAATATAATTTATTTCTTCTTCATCACAGGCTTTTAAAAGCATTTTGATATTTAGGTTTAAGATTAATCAGAGCGCTTAAAAGACGTTTATGCGTCTTTGTGCTTCCCTGCATTATTAGTAACTGATGGATATTGGTTGGTTTCTACTATATTTAAACCCTTTTGATGGTATATAAACAGTGTAATATCCATCGGATGGAAATATCTTTGTCTTAACACGACACATGTCATTTGTTTCTTGTTTTAAATCTATCATAAGATAACCATGTGCATTATTAGTTGCATCTTTGTAAGAATCTTCCAAGTATTTTGGATTTTCTGGAAATACTTGACGTGCTAAGTATCGAATTTAAGTTTTATCTCGAGGATTTTTAAAATAAATTATAAAACTTGAATTCAAAGATATATCTCGTTGGCCTTTTCCTTGATGAAATAAATTTTGTGATATGTAAAACACACTTAAATTTCTATGATGACTTCCTTTTGTGAATATATCAACAATACGCCCATCAGACTCTCTCATTAAGTCGTCAATTATTAAAAGTTGAGGATCCTCTCCACTAAACATAGTTACATCTGGTATACCTTGAATATAATTAACATTTTGGATGTTGTACAACGGCTGCATTTGCTGAAAACACCAAGTTATTTGATTAAAATTTGTGTTGCAAACATTTTTAACAAATTTTATAAAATTTGTTACAAATACGGGTTTTCCACATCCACTTGGACCAGCAACTATAGCAGTAAACGGGTGATTGAAATGAATCATTTTGATAAACGTCCAAGTGAGTAAAGACTAAGACTAAGAATGAAACAATTTGTTGAAGAACATGCATTTATTATTACTACTAACTATAATACAATTACACGTACCTATATACAATAAAGAAGCGCTCGTGGCCCCGCGGTCTCAGTGTTCTGTAAACGATCACTGAGTTACGCAACTTTCACTATGGCTGGTCCTCGGATGGGTGACCACTTTGTGGCATTTACATTAGCGAGCGTTTCCGTGCTTCGGAAGGCACGTTAAGCCGTTGGTCCCGGTTGCCAGTAAAATGGCAGTCGTTAAGCCTGGTTGAATGCCTTATGGGCGGCTTGAAAAATTTCAACAGCAGGTAGCCACAACCTGCGTCTGTCTATTTCAACACGGCAATGGGCTCACCACCTATTACGTGGGACAGGTAAATCCACACGGTGAAAAGTGGGCATATAATATGCCTCTGCCACCCCTTCGGGGATAAGGCGTGATGGATATTTAATTTTATTTATTTTATTTATATACAATAAAACTAATAGTACTTTAATCTTATACAATACTAGAAATTATATCACAAGTATTCTTAAAAAATAAAATAAAATTACTTCTAATGACAGCGCTCTCCGTACGTTAAGTTTCGGCTACCAGTTTTTTATCAATTATATTATAAACATCTTTATAGTCTTATTTTATTGTAATAGTTCCAAGTAGATGTTTGAAAACATTAGTATCTATATTAATAACTACTGAGTTATATATTAGAATAGTCAAAGATACACTTTTATTTAATAAATGTACATAAAATAATGTTACAATTAAATGTTCTTAATTTTGTAATGACCCCAAGCTAACGTATTGATACCGTCTTCTAATATGTATCGTTTTGTATCACTATATGAAAGTGAAATTTTGTTAATTTTTTGAGTGTAACTGGTATGTTTTAGCGACTTAAATCGTAACATTTCACTGTAATGTATTTTTTCTTGTAATAAACAGGTTTTATAATCATTTAGAGTAATTTTTTTTGTGACACATTTATTAACGCCCTTTGCTTTAGCTATAAATTTATTTTGTACGTCCATAGCATACATTTTTGCTCGAAGAATTTTGCTCCTACAAACTCTTTAAGAATTTTACCGTTATTTTCGTCTTTGAAAAATCCTAACTTCTTTTTATTTATTAGTGGTAAACCATATTTATTATCAGGGGGATAATAAGATGTATCAAAGTAATTCTCTAAATTTTCTTTAATGTCATGATAAAAATTATCGGTAAATATTTGGTATACTAAACTGTCAGTATCTGTATATAGTAGTTTAATATTTTCCGGATATTTTTCTTTCATAAAATCGTAATGAAATTCATACATTAATTATTTTGAAATGTCTAAAATACTAAATCCCAGATAAATCGGCTTATTATATAAAACTTGTGTTTTGTTTAATTGTACTGCAATTAAGTCCTCTGAAAATACAGATAAACTATGAAATTCAGGTCTTGCTATTAAAGTTTCAGCTCCCTGAGTTTTCCCACAATTTACCCAATGGTTTACTAATTTAACATTTACTCGTTTTAAAACATTTTCCATTGTTTTACCAAAAACAGAATTATTCATTAGTTTAAAAAAATCTTTTTCAAAATCGGAAGTTGCCAACGAACGCATGCGAGTGTTTAAAGCTATATAAACTTTTAACCACGCTGATTGACAAAATTTAAGAATTTTGTGAACTTTAACCAAACGAAGTCCTTTTCTCAAACATTGTTTAAGATTCCTATAATGAATGAATAGTTCTTTTTATCGTTTAAATTTGGAATCAATTTTTTGTCTTTACTAACACCTAAACATATATTTTCAGGACATAGTGGTAAATCCGTATGGAAATCGTGTAATTCTTTTGGATATTCTAAATCCACTTCTAAAATGAATCCATGATCCGAATCATCAGGTACATAAAAGTTTGTATTAACATCAACCCATTCAAATTTTCCAGTAGGGAGACATTGTGACATATCCCAGCCGTAAGGGTTATTTGCATCTAGGTACATTAGAAAGGAAGATGGTACAGTAGGATCATACTCTGTCATATAAATATTATTTGCTTTAGCATGTCTGTTACTACATTGGGATATACCCCCTCGAATATTTTTTGCGATAAAAGCAATTTTGTTTATATCAGTTAACAGCTCTAAATTTATTTAGTATGTACTAATATAGCATCCCAACTCAAACCCGGTGCTGTGTAATAATGGGCTGGATCTAATTCATATGTTTTAAGACATACATCTCTAAAATTTTCAAATACATCTGCTAATAATAAAACATCTGTTTTTAAATATAAGTCAGAGTATTCTATCATATTTTTACAATGGAAATGATTCCATACGTCTTGTGCATGAAAGTAATCATTTTTTGTAACATGCATATCAGTTAATGAGCTATAAAAATCTTCAAGAGGAGGAAGAGATGTTATGTTTAAACATTCAAATGAAGTCATGTATTCGTAAGGATAAATACCTTTACGTATTTAGCGTCGAAAGTCCTCCTCACATGGAAAATTTAATTTAAGTTCTTTGAATTGTTCCAGTAATAAATTTTTAGCTAATTTCTCCAAACTACTAGACATAAATTTAAAAGAATCAAGAAATCTTAATTTCATGATACGATTATTTATGTTTAATATTTTTGAAAAAGAAATGTACTTCTCTTTATTCTCAGGAATGATTTCATAATTATCATCTTCAAAATTAAGACCGTGAACAATAAAATGAGAATCGTAATTTCCTAAGTTATGTAAAAATACGGGTACAAAATTCGGTACTCGATCTTTTTCAGAACAATGTGTATGACCAACTCCTTCATATAAACCAGTAAACCAATTATAGCAAATTTTTAAATCTTTATTCAAGTTTCTATTACAAATATAACACACTTTAGTTTGATTACAGGCATTAATATTTTCTTCTGTTAAAGGTAGCGGACTTTTAACAAATGTATTTTTTTACAGATATTTCCCAAATCCTCTTTTATCATTTTCATAAACATAAGTGCACAATCTTTACCAGTAAATGATCTATACTTTGAAAGCTTATCATCGTAAGAACATTTAATGTAATAACCAAAGGTATACATTTCATGTTTTTGGATTTTTTCTGTCGAAGAGTTATTTGGATTATTAGAACAACTATTAATAGGATTCAAAAAAGCTTCAAAGTCAGCGTATATTACAAATGGTACTCTTAATTTTCGTTCGTAATTGTTAAATGAGATTTGGTTTGAAGGTATTAATTCATTAAACCAATTTCTTTTTCTATCACATTCCGATGGTAATTTTGTTGAAATATGGAAACAATCTTTTTCTTGATGTTGTTTTAAATTTATATGCGATGTAAAATTTAACAAACACCCGTCACAAATATGAACCACACATTTCATTGTTGAAATTTGTTGAGCTACTAACCTTGAAAGATTTTTATGTAACAATAATGACCTCTGTTAGCTTGAGTTATATATAATAAGTTTATATGATTGTTTCTTTTTTCTTTTTGTGAAATATAATGGACCAACCACTTTATATTTTTTATTCACAGAATCGTAATCTAGACCAAAAACATTAATACTAAGATCATTAAGTTTTTTTTAAATTTATTAATATCTTTCAGTTTTACAGGAAAAGAAATATTACCGAATTTCAATTTATTTTTATGAGGAATATACCATGAACATTGGATTCAGCTGGATATAATGCTGATAAAACCGCCCATCGATAGCATTCGTTATCTTTATTTTGCACATTTATTACTTTTTTAACTTCTATTTCTAATGGCAAGTCTATGTAGGATGACCCTCGTAATGGATTAAATTTATTAACATTCATGTCCAAGTAATTAATTTTTAGCAAACTCCATCCACTGTCTTTTTTCTCGAAATTTGAAATTTTGGTTCTTATTTCAGAAGTTATTAAAGAATAGATTATTTCTTTATCATCACCGCGACAAACAACATAATTTGTTATTTGGAAGTCGAACGTATTAAGTAATTTTTTAGTTGTCTGTGTAAAATCCGCATTGAGAATAAAATTTACTTTTACAATAAAAAGATCTGTGATACATCTTTCAAGTAAAGTAAGTACGACAAGTTTATTTTCTTTTAAAAATAATTCAGGTTTTTTAAAAGGTTGGGTATTGTGGTCAATAATTATATCAGATTTAATTCTATATGTGATAATTCTATTCCCGAAAGCACTTTCAACGATTTTAACATTTTTTCTCACTAACACTCCTTCAGATGTAAAGATAACCATACATTTCAAAAACCTTTTGAGTGGAAAAGTGACACATTTTATCCTAAAATCATTATCGTAAATTTCAAAAACCTTTTGAGATTTAAAGATATCAATTTTTTTCTAACAAAACAATTATCGTAAATTTCAAAGACCTTTTGAGCCGAAAAAAAATTCACATTTTATCACAAAATCATTATAGTAAATTTCAAAAACCTTTTGAGATTTAATGATGTCAACCTTTTTCTCACAAAAAAAAAATATCATAAAGCCTATTAAGATGAGACGATGCCCGCTTTTTATACTGAAGTCCATAAAAGTTATCAAAACAATTTAAGATGTAAAAGTAATACATATGCTTATCGAGCTTACATAGAAACACTATTGAACTATGCACCTGCAGCTAAAAAGTCTCATCTATCATGTGGTCTTTGGTATGAAGACGTGGCCGGCAAAATGGATGAGATGGATGATAAAAATGAAGGTTTTATGAAAAGACAACAATTGGCGAGTGAAAGTAGAGAAATAGAAATGATTGGACATCTTCATGGTGATGTATTTAATCAAGAAAAATTTTTGATTAATCGTGTTGATATGTGTGTAAAATTAGTTCGCTCTAGGAAAAAATTTAATCTCATGGCTTTTTCGAACGACCTTAAATTTAAAGTTACTATTACTGATGCAACTCTGATTGTTCGTAGAGCACGAATTAACCCATCTGTGTTACTTGCTCATCAACATGTGTTGTCATCAACCACGGCAAAATATCCTATTACACGAGCTGAAGTTAAAGTTTTAACGATACCATCAGGCATCCAGGGTAAAACGCTTGATAACATATTCCTTGGGCAAGTTCCTAAAAGGTGTATAGTTGGTTTTGTGAATAATACAGCATTCAATGGAAGCCTCTCTAAAAACCCATTTCATTTTGAAAATAACGATATTAGTACGTTTTGTTTATACATAGATGGGCAACAAATACCTTCAAAAGCTTTACAACCATCATTTGGGAATAATATTTTTACCTCTACCTATCATACGTTGTTCTCAGGAACAGGAATACATTTCCTTAATGAAGGAAACGGCATATCTAGAGAACAATATGCTAAAGGGATTTGTCTTCTGGCATTCGATCTGACCCCCAATGACCAATTTGGGTGTAAGGGGCCCCACCAAGATCTTCGGGGCCCAAGTCAACCTCCCGTGCTAGTGCGTGCACCTGCTGACTAACGGACGAGGCTCTGGCGCTGGCTTTCCCCTCTGGGGTTGGGAGGTCTGAGGGCGTCGCTCCCATAAAAGCCACCCGCCAAAACTAAATGGAAATGTACAATCGGAATGTAGCTAGGGATAGGGCGCCGCCGCAAAACGGCGTGCAGGAGCCCCGCCCGACTCCTGTGGCAAGTGGGCTAGGGCTGTCGTGTGTCGGGCCAGCACGGCTAAAGAAGTTAGCCCCAACCCGAATCCGCTTCGCATCTTGGAACATTGGCACGCTGACTGGGCGTGCGGTAGAGTTGGCCGAAGTACTCTCCAGGCGGAGGGTGGACGTGGCGTTCCTGCAGGAGACTCGGTGGAAAGGCAACAGAGCCCGGCCCTTGCAGAACGGCTACAAGCTGTATTACACGGGTGCGCCTGGTGGGGAGAACGGGGTGGCCGTTGTGCTCTCCGAGGGGCTGCAGAGTGGCATCTTGGAGGTGAAACGCTGTAGCGACCGGCTTATGATCGTGAGGGTGCTTATCGATGGGATTATTACCCACCTGATAAGTGCCTACGCGCCACAGGCCGGTTGTAGCGACGCCGATAAGATGTCATTTTGGGGTCAACTCGAGGGAGTGCTTCGGAGCATTCCGTTGTCACAGGGAATCGTTTTTTGCGGCGACCTAAACGGTCATGTGGGTGAGAGGTGTGAGGAGTTTGAGCGTGTTCATGGTGGTTTTGGATACGGCACCCGCAACGCTGAAGGAGAAACTATCCTTAGAACGTGTGCGGCAGCCGATCTGGCCATTGTGAACACGTATTTCAAAAAGAAATCCGAACATCTCATCACCTACAAGAGCGGGAGGCGTACAACTCAGATCGATTTCCTACTCACTAGGCGACACAGCATCGGCAAGGTGGCCAACTGCAAGGTCATACCCGGTGAGAGTCTTACTGCACAACACCGTCTCCTTGTCATGGACCTCTGCGTGAAGCCCAAAGGCAAACGCATCGAGCGGTGCCAGCGCCGCATCAGATGGTGGCTGCTTGATGAAACTAGGTCCCAGGAGTTCGTCTCAGCTGTCGGTGACAAGTGCACCGACACTGAAGGCGAACCAGTTCAAGATTACTGGGACAAAGTTCAGGCTGGCTGCTTGATGAAACTAGGTCCCAGGAGTTCGTCTCAGCTGTCGGTGGCAAGAGCACCGACACTGAAGGCGAACCAGTTCAAGATTACTGGGACAAAGTTCAGGCGGCCATCCTTGGAGCGGCGAAGGTGGTGCTCGGTGTGTCTAAGGGTGGAAAAATAAATAAATGTAACAAGGAAACTTGGTGGTGGAACGACGCAGTCCAGAGGGAGACTAGGGAGAAGAAAGCCCTCTTTAAAAAGTGGCAAGCGACCGGATCTCCTGAAGACCGCGACGCGTACAGGGCTGCCAAGCGCGCCACAAAGAGAGCTGTAGCCAGAGCCAGACGTGACCACTTACAACCTCTGTATGATAAGCTGGAATCGTCTGAGGGGCAGAAGCTCATCTGTAAGCTGGCGCGCTCCAGGGTCAAAGCGGCATAGGATATATCCAAGTGTCGCTGTGTAAAAGACCCTGAGGGCAACCTGTTAAGCGAAGACCTCGCGGTAAAGGAGAGATGGCGCTCGTACTTCCACGAGCTGCTTAATAAACAGCACAAAGAGGTGCAGCCTCCGGACCTCCCTCCGAATCAGGGACTAGTGCCACCGGTAACGCCTGGAGAAGTCCTGACTGCGCTTCGTCGCATGAAGAATCGGAAAGCTGTCGGACCCGATGGAGTCCCCATCGAAGCCTGGAAGGCGATGGGTCCTCGCGGTGTGGGCATCTTAGTAAACCTTTTTAACCGCATACTCCTCAGCGGGCAGATCCCAAACCAATGGAGACTGAGTATAATTACTCCAGTCTTCAAAGGTAAGGGGTCAGTGCAGGAGTGCGGGAGCTACCGCGGTATTAAGGTGATGTCCCACACCATGAAGATCTTCGAGAGGATTATAGACTCTCGGATCCGGCAGGAGCGTACTCTCTCGGAGTGTCAATATGGGTTTCGCCCTGGTCATGGGACCACGGACCCTGTTTTTGCCCTGAGGGTTGTCGCAGAGAAATACAGGTCGAAGAACATGCCTCTGCACTGTTTGTTTCTAGACATGCAGAAGGCCTTCGACTGTGTTCCTCGTGCGATGATCTGGTGGGCACTGCGGTCCAAAGGGGTTCCAGAGGTCTATATTGACATTATCCGGTACATGTACTGTGACTCCGACTCAATGGTTCGGACTGCTGTTGGCGACACGAAACCCTTCCCCATCACCGTCAGGGTACACCAGGGTTCGGTCCTTAGTCCGCTTCTGTTCAGTGTAATATTAGACGAATTGTCGGACAGCATCAGAAACCCACATGAGCAGCTTCCATGGTTGCTCATGTATGCTGACGATATTGCGCTGGCAGACGCGGACAGGGGCAGATTGGTGCGACGTGTAAAGGCGTGGAAGGAGACGCTTGAGAACGGCGGTCTGAAACTAAATGTGGCGAAGACCGAGTACTTGGCAATAAACTCGACAGATCCCACATCCGTCCGCATAGGCGGTGATTTGGTCGAGCGCACGGACCAGGTTAAATACCTGGGATCTGTTTTTCACACGTCCAGTGACATCGATTGCGATGTCAAGTCACGCATTGCTGCCGCGTGGGCCAAATGGCGGGAGATGACCGGTGTCATTTGTGACCCTAAAATGCCGATCCGGTTGAAGGGACAGGTCTACAAAACCATTATTAGACCTGTCCTTTTACATGGCAGTGAGACGTGGCCGATATTGGAGCGACACAAGCAGGAGCTGCGTGTCACGGAAATGAAGATGCTGCGGTGGATGTGTGGGGTCACGCGGATGGACCGCGTGAGAAACTCTCGCATCCGCGGCAGCCTTCACGTCCGTGACATTGCAGACAAGTTGCAAGAGTGTCGCCTTCGTTGGTATGGTCACGTCTTGCGGCAACCGCCGGGCTACGTAGGTAATAAATGTCTGGCCATGTCAGCCCCGCCGGGTCCCGGTAAGAGGGGAAGACCCAAGAAGTGCTGGCTTAACGTCGTAAGGGATGACATGCGTGCCAATGGTCTCACTACAGGGGATGCCGAAGACCGTGCGAAGTGGAGGAGAAAATGTAGGAAAGCGGACCCCGGGCGTCGCGAGACGCAACTGGGACAGACGCTCGGATGATGATGATTCGATCTGACCCCCGATCTTTCGGCTAATAGTAATTTTCACTGGAACCTTATAAAACATGGTAGCGTACTGTCGGCGCATCTCGCCTAGCAACAGGCGACCGAAACGTAACGGTGCGGCGGGCCGGGGGGCTTACCACGGCTAACCCGCTCACTTCGCTCCACGACGCGCTAGACCTCGGGCACTTACTTGGTTTCAATTGTAATAAATTAATTTAAGGCATTAAAGCCCATTTATAATACAGTCCACAACCTTTTATTTGGTAACCACCGCAAGGCGGCACCATAAGATTTGGTCCTTCTCCCGAGCAAAGAATTTTACATCGGCCACATACCTACCTACATTGAAGAAAAAGAAGTCGTTCCTGAGAGCGCGTGCATCGCTTTGGAAGAAGCTGAAGTCATTTTCTGGGAGTATAAGTACTTATCTGAGTGAGTTCGTTCCAATTAGTTATTTCCCGCTATCTTTTCTTGCCGAAATAATCATTTATCCTGATAAAATTTCATTGAGTGAGCAAGTACATTACCCTTCACAAATAGTTATTTTTTAATTAATAATTTTATAATAGTGCATTCACGTAGTCATTATTTCGATGCTTTTTGTAGTTAATATATTTCGTACGTAAATCTATGCGCGAGCGCATCACGTCCTTGAACGATACCGGTTTTAGCGACAGTGAAATTTATTACCTGCTTGCATCGCATCGGTCCGGTGCTATTGTTTGCGCTCAGCTGTTTTGTGATTTTTTCTATAAGTAATTCATTAGCCTTATCTTTCGTGTAACGGTAAATAAACGTAGATTTATATTTTTCTTTCTAGTAGGTACTACAACATGACGGACATTAAATCATTGACCAAGAAACGTAGTTCTATAAAATGCAAGCTTACAATTTACAGCAACTATTTAAATTTAATTAACAGTAGTGCTAAATTATCCGAGTTGCAAAGATTAGACTTGCAGGAGCGTTTTAATAAATTCGAAACCTTACACGGCGACTTTGATCATTTACAGACAGACATCGAAATGCTTGCCGACGATGCCGAGACTGCCTTCACGGAGCGTGAAGAATTCGACCGCCAGTTCTTCAATCTGGTGGCACTTACACGCAGCCTGCTCGGTTCTTCGAGTATCGGTGACGGTTCTGAGCCGGGCTTCAAGGATGCCGACTCAGGTGTACATGTTCACAATAACTTTGTTCGTTTGCCTAAAATTGACTTGCCTCACTTTGATGGAAACTACCAGTGCTGGCTCGAGTTTCGAGATACCTTTTCGTCATTAATTCACGATAACGCTAGCATCAGTGACATTAACAAGTTCCACTACCTGCGTGCTTCTCTCCAGGGAAACGCAGCATCACTTATTAAAAATATCACTTTCAAAAGTGATCATTATAAGATTGCATGGGACTTGTTGTGTGAGCGGTACAACAATGATTACATACTTGTGAGTAACCATTTACAGGCTTTGTTGTTTGACGTCAAGCCAATGACTAGTGAATCGAGTGTCTCCATTAGAAACATAGTGGATACAATTAATAAAAATGTTCGGGCACTAACAAATTTAAAAAGGCCCACTCAATATTGGGATGACATAATTATTTTTGTTATGGTTAAAAAATTAGATTTAACTACTAGTCGTGAATGGGAGGTTTACAGGAACAATGAAATTACAGGTTATCCCACTACCTCACAATTTTGTTGTTTTTTAAATAAGAAAGCTGATTGGTTCGAATCTATTGAATCGAATATTAATGCAAATTCCTTACAGAGTAGCACTATTGTTGCCTTAAACAATAGTCATTCGCATACAAATAAAAATAATTATTCTAATATTAACCCAGATAAAAAACATAATAGTAAAAATTTTAATAAAAATAATAAATGCCCGCTTTGCTCCCAAGCACATACTTTATACAAATGCGAATCTTTTAGAAGCTTATCAATAGAAAATCGCATTCAAAAGGCAAAAGATTTGACTGTTTGTCTTAACTGCTTACGCATTGGTCATTCTGCTAAGCAATGTAAATTTTCACACTGTAAATATTGCAAGACAAAACATAATACGCTTTTGCACTTACAATCTAGCGAACATGGCCGCTCTAAATCGTTTCGTGGCGCGTCGAGGCAAGCCCCGAAGCATCTCGTCCGATAACGGGACAAACTTCGTAGGCGCGTCTAATGAAATGTATAATTTTCTTAAATCATCAAATGTTGCATCTGAATTGGCGCTGGAGGGTATTGAATTTATTTTCACGCCTGCTTATAGCCCTCATTTTAATTCTTTGGCTGAAAGTGCTGTCAAGTCTTGCAAGCATCATTTAAAAAGATTGCTTAATCTTACTCATTTTAATTTTGAAGAAATGTCTACTTGTCTCACTCAAATAGAGGCGGTATTGAATTCGCGCCCTCTTACACCTCTCTCTTCTGACCCTAACGATTTTTCGGCACTAACTCCTTCCCACTTCCTAATTGGACGACCACTTTTGTCAGTACCATGCCCCCAGGTGACCGATGCCAACATCACACGACTGGATCGCTGGAAGAGGATCCAGTATATCAGGCAGCACTTCTGGGGACGTTTTCATAACGAGTATACTTCTCTGCTTCAGGCCAAAACAAAATGGTTTCATTCCAGAGGGGAAGTAAAGCCAGGGTCTCTGGTCCTAATCAAGGACAAGACGACGCCACCACTGCTCTGGTCCCTGGGTCGGGTCACTAAGACCTATCCCGGCGTTGACGGAGTCACCAGGGTTGCGGAGATGAAGACGAGGAAAGGCACTATTCGCCGCGGCTTCAACTGCATCTGCCCACTTCCAGTAGAAGAAACTTGAAACTCTTCAACCCGGGGAGTATGTCGGCGCATCTCGCCTAGCAACAGGCGACCGAAACGTAACGGTGCGGCGGGCCGGGGGGCTTACCACGGCTAACCCGCTCACTTCGCTCCACGACGCGCTAGACCTCGGGCACTTACTTGGTTTCAATTGTAATAAATTAATTTAAGGCATTAAAGCCCATTTATAATACAGTCCACAACCTTTTATTTGGTAACCACCGCAAGGCGGCACCACGTACGGATAGAAGTTCGCTTTGATACGGCTCTAACACAAACTGTTAACTGTATTGTTTATGCAGAATTTGACAATGTTATAGAAATAGATAAAAACCGTAACATTTCAGTAGACTATAGTAGTTAAACAAAATGTATTAGAACTAAGTGTGTATTAGAATTAAGTTTGTATTATTGTATATTGATCCTTTCAATAAAGTATATTCGTACAACATATTTCTTTGTTTTATTAGCTATGTGTTCGGTTAGGTTAGGTTAGAATTGTGATAATAGAAGTTCCCTTCTATTGTGTGTGAATTCAAATATTATGATTTCCATATCGATGATCTTTATTACTTGCTTATCTACCATCCCGATACCACCTACCATACAGCGATCATGAATACATTAGAAATACAGAGGTACTTGATACTTGAGGTATCGATCCAAAAATTGAATGTAATGTCTATGCTGCAAACCGCTTGCCGATTCACGTAGATAAACCTACATATATCATAAGTAACTTAGATTGCGACAATAAACCCGGTTCTCATTGGATTGCGATACACACAGACACGAATGGAGTTGGCCAGTACTTTGATTCCTACGGAAGACCACCGGTCGGACATCATCGGGCGTTTTTAGAACGAAATTGCAGAACATGGAATGGTTTGTCACTAGCCGATTTTCAGCTGCTGTTCACTAACAATACGTTGTACAATGATATCATACTATGTAAGATAATGAAATATTGTTTTAAAAATAATAAAGCACATTAGTATTGAGAATGTTTTTTTGTACTCAAATCAAAACCGAGGGATCATCAAGCGGCGCACACTGTTTTTGTGCTATCAACAAAATCAACAAAAGGGTCAAGGGTCTATCATGTCAGCCCAGCCGGGTCCTGAGGGGAAGACCCAAGAAGTACTGGCTTGGCGTCGTAAGGGGTGACATGCGTGCCAATGGTCTCACTACAGAGGATGCCGACGACCGTGTGAAGTGGAGGAGAAAATGTAGGAAAGAGGACGTAGAGCAGACGCTCGGAAGATGATGATGACTAACTATCATTGTATTAATGTAAATATGAAATGTGGTAGATAGATAGACTGATAGATTTATTATAACATACAGGAAAAACAAAACACAGGAGATGACAAATACAACAACTATTTTATAATGAGCGGTCTTAACACTAAGAGCGATTTCTTTGAAAGATTGATAGAATGTTAAATTCAGATTAGTTCTATTAATTTAGCAGCAGGCTCCAACTCAAGGTAGTATCCATTGTTACTCCCAGATTTTTACAGTAGATTTTTTTAAGGAATATTAGACATCCATCATCATCCGAGCGTCTGTCCCAGTTGCGTCTCGCGACGCCCGGGGTCCGCTTTCCTACATTTTCTCCTCCACTTCGCACGGTCTTCGGCATCCCCTGTAGTGAGACCATTGGCACGCATGTCATCCCTTACGACGTCAAGCCAGCACTTCTTGGGTCTTCCCCTCTTACCGGGACCCGGCGGGGCTGACATGGCCAGACATTTGTTACCTACGTAGCCCGGCGGTTGCCGCAAGACGTGACCATACCAACGAAGGCGACACTCTTGCAACTTGTCTGCAATGTCACGGACGTGAAGGCTGCCGCGGATGCGAGAGTTTCTCACGCGGTCCATCCGCGTGACCCCACACATCCACCGCAGCATCTTCATTTCCGTGACACGCAGCTCCTGCTTGTGTCGCTCCAATATCGGCCACGTCTCACTGCCATGTAAAAGGACAGGTCTAATAATGGTTTTGTAGACCTGTCCCTTCAACCGGATCGGCATTTTAGGGTCACAAATGACACCGGTCATCTCCCACCATTTGGCCCACGCGGCAGCAATGCGTGACTTGACATCGCAATCGATGTCACTGGACGTGTGAAAAACAGATCCCAGGTATTTAACCTGGTCCGTGCCAAATCACCGCCTATGCGGACGGATGTGGGATCTGTCGAGTTTAGTGCCAAGTACTCGGCAATAAGGTAAGGAATATTAGACATACCAAATTGTATTTTAAGGAGTGTAGTGAAGTCAAATTATGGTAAAAATCGTGAACTACATAAACTATGCTTATTCCAACACAACAGACTTTTTAACAAAAATAGAGATAAAACACCCATAGCTGGCAACGTCGCTCTCCCAAATACTGTCCATCCTGTGAGGACGTTAAATAATCGATGGTATAGATAGATTACGATCAATATATCTAGGATGCCTATAATGTATCACCATGGTTCGGGGTTCAAAAATGTTGGGGCATGACTGCAAGACGAATATCGCGAAAAAGTAAATTATCGGAAAACGACGTATTCCAAGGATCTGGACATCAGAAAACTAAGCAATATTCATTAAGACATTTTAAATAAAGTATGGGGAACTGGGGGACGTCGTAATGAACCACAAGCATGACGCCAAAAGGATTGAAGGATGTATATATAGGTATATGATAGATTTCCCTCATCCGTCGCAGTTCACATGTAAACGTGTTTATGTGTATGCTCTTATGTTTATGCTGTATACGTGTAAATTAACAAAAACTAGTGTGTTAACTAACACGAAAACACGTTGCACCAGACGTGCCCTTACGCGCGCTTTTATAATTACTACTAATTATAGTTTATTGTTATCAGGGAGTCCTAAGCTTTTTCAGTTCACAGCGCATTTAATTTTATTTGTTTCGGTCTAGTTCAAATATGTAGTGTAGATTAATACTGCATGCGTAGTAACGATTCACGCGCCCCCCTGATCCTCGCGCCCTAGGCTGCAGCGTCATTAGTCTAAGGGTTAATCAGGCCCTGGGCGTAGTACACAGGCTTTTTAAAACCTACGATGACAAACAAGAAAAATAAGGAACAGTAAATTA
Source organism: Thumatha senex (assembly GCA_948477245.1). Taxonomy (NCBI): domain Eukaryota; kingdom Metazoa; phylum Arthropoda; class Insecta; order Lepidoptera; family Erebidae; genus Thumatha; species Thumatha senex. Next base: position 17,512,895 of record OX419735.1, read on the forward strand.
AAAAAAACATAACATACTTTCACGCCTTTATCCCCGAAGGGGTAGGCAGAGGCGTACAATACACCCACGTTTCACCGTATGCTTTGCTTCTTTGTCCCACGTAACAGGTGCTGAGGCCATTGCCGTGTTGAAAAGGACAGGTGCAGGTTGTGGCGGCCTGCTGTTGAAATTTTACAAGCCGCCCATAAAGCATTCAACTGGCTTAACGACTGTCATGTTACTGGCAACCGGGACCAACGGCTTAACGTGCCTTCCGAAGCATGGAAACACTCGCAAATATAAATGCCACAAAGTGGTCACCCATCCGAGGACCAGCTATAGTGAAAAACAACAAAAAAAGAAAATGAAATACAAAATTGATCTCGTGCCAGATGCACGCCTCAACCGAGCAGAAGTTGGTCTCCTCTCAGCATGTGCTGACCAACAAACGGAACCGTGCTAATTTTCAGAGGAGGCTAATGATGCTGAGGACATTGTACTCACGTAATGAGTATATTTTTAAAATCCAAAATTAACCAGAAATAAATAATTATACCGTAAAACTATATGAAATAAATATATTGCATGTATGTTATAAATGTTGCACCACTATCAAGATGTCTTAAAGTAATTAATAAATATGTTACTACTAGGTTACCCACCTGCCTCGCCCGTGCCTAATACCCCCGTCGCACCCACCAATCCCGCCGCTCATGCGCTAATGCGCCACAGCAATGCACAATAAATTACCCGACGTGCCGACACTCATGACTAACGCTCCGCTCTGCAGGGCTACTGCCTCTTAATATAAATTTATGAGAAACTCTTCAGCCTCATAATCTTAGCATAGATTTCAGATGTATTTCATAAAATTCGGTAACTTCCTGCAAACATTGTTGTAATTTTGGGTTACAGACCAAGCGACTTTTTTTATTACTGCGCAGCAGCGCTGCTAACAAGCAGTTGGAAGACGCGTGCCTAACTTCTAAAGTATCGCTTATTAACAACAAAAAACTTAATGAAATCGGAATACTTGTTGCTGAGTTACTTACAACGGAATAATTTACACTGTATAATAATTAAGATACACGCGGGCGAAACTGTTTGAACTGAATATCCTGTGCGAGACATTTCCTGAATTAATACATAGGGTACTATTATCCCGCTACTTTATATCCCGGGAAAACATCGTTTACCCGCGAGAGAAACCTTTTTGTGTACTAACGACTTGACGTGAGCGGAGCCACGGGCATTGACTTTCGGAAATATTCTACCTATATGCTGATTTTTATCAAAATGTGATTAAATAATAAACGGCCACATAATATAGAATCGAAATCTTTACAAACATTCACATTTATAATATTAATCAGATTACATTCCCATGGAATATCGGGAATTCTCTCTGGGTGCTCCCCTAACGTAGTACTAACTAACTAACTAGTAAAGAATACGTTCACCAAATAGGCTGTTTTTGGTTTTACCCATGTAGTTCCCGTTCCCGTAGAAATACCGGGTATTCCTTTCTTAGTGCTGATTCAAGGTAGATATTTATTATTTTTTAGGTTATTCCTTATGGGTAAAAATTCGTCCTTAGGGGTAAAAATTCGCAAAACTCCTACTTGTTAAAAGGAACCCTAATGCTCTATACAAAAAGTCCGCTAGACATCTCGAGTCCGGTCGTCTGCGCTACGCAGACAAGATTGCATTTTCTACTTTAGTTGAAAACTAGCCTAGTTTCATTCAGCAACGATTTCACTCCTCACCGGTCCGCTAGCCTTCAGAGCAAACGCAGACTAATACTATTAGGCCCACTTGCGTGAATGCTGGGGTTAAATAAATAATTATAGAGTTAGATAACTCGGAATTAAGTAAATAACTTTTTAACCCTAATCATGTCTTGCACCATAGAAAAATATCATCGGGTTAACTAACCCAGTGTTTTATGTCATTCTATGTCATCCAACCAAACATTAATGATTGAACAAAGAATGAAACAGGTATGTCTATCTCTTTTACACTACAGTTGGCCACATAAGACTTTTTCTTACACGAATGAATGTAACATGACAGCCGAGTGCATTTTATTTTTATCGTATTATGTGTGCGCGGCGTGTCATTTTGAGGAGTCCGTGTCACGAATGTGTCACGTGCCACTTCATTGTCTGTCAGCTGCTAACCCAACGTTTGACGAATTAACCCTCAGAATTCGGTGAGTTAAAGTTTTAGCGATTTAACCCTGGGTATACCCTTAACTCGGGGTCATGCGAGACAAATTAACGATTTAACTCGGGGTTAGTCCATACCTCCGAGTTATACACGTTAACCCAAGATCGCGCAAGTGGGCCTTAGTTAGGTGAGTAAACAAGCTAGAATCAGCATATCATAAGCTATTTCGGGTTTCTTTGGTTGATCGGTTCCTTTTTCAGATCTTTGAGCCTAGTTGTAGGCACATAACTATGATACGGGGTTGTATCAAGTTTTCCGGGGCCCAAACTACTTCTTTCACAAGTGGTAAAATATGTAATTTGAGTTTGTGTGAGCTTGGTGCTCACACAAACTCAAATTAGACTCAAATTAGACTCAGAGTAGACTTATTTATTATTTTGAAATTGACATGATAGTTGCTGTGCAGTTTTTGGGTATGTCATGCTCGCCTAAGTGTCCGGGCAGTGGTGGCGTATGTATCGGGTCGCGTTATTCCCTATAATACGGTTGAGTAGGGCGATGGCTGATATATACGTCATACCCGTGAACGGGTGCCGTCTGTTGGGACTGGTCAGCTCATAGCTGTTATTGCAATTGTTACAAATAAAATTATTTAAATTTAAGGCAAACTAAGTTTAGTCGACCGTTCTCACATAATTCCAAAGGAACAATGTAAGTGTGATTTTAATGTTGTAAGCCATACCTACATTTTTAAAAAGAGTATCCATTGACTTTCTTGCTAGATTCTTCTTCTTAAAGTGTAGGCTGCCCTTAGAACTGGCAACTAGAATAGCTCTAATTTTGATATGATTTTCAACACAACATTGATTTTGTTTTTTTTTTATTTTGTATAAATTCATTTTACACACAACATTGATTTTGTTTTGTATAAATTCATTACTATATAATTGGTCAAACATCATGTAACTCAAACTAATGTAATTACTGGCGGTTAGAAAAGAGTGGCCATAAGTTTTATTGCCAGGTTCTTCCTCAGGCTCTACCTTTTGCTGTGCGAATCTGGCAGTAAATGTAAATGTAGAAGCAATAATCTTGACGTTCATAAGTGTTACTTTGTGACCTACATGAATAAAGATTTTTCATTTCACTTCGGTACCTGCTGAGTAAGACGGACGAGACAACGACGCTAGCGCCCTTACTGGGTGAGACAACAACATACATACATATTGTCACACTTTTATCCTTGAAGGGGTAGGCAGAGGCATACTAAACGCCCACATTTCACCGTATGCATTTTTGTCCACGTAACAGGCGGTGAGCCCATTGCCGTGTAATATGTGTAATACGTGTCGCTCCCAAAAAAGTCGATTTCGGCTCTGACTCCGAGTTCTGGTAGGGTTCGGAAGTTAGATACTTGGTTGTAACCCTACCTGAAGACGCTAAGACAAAGAAACTATGATACGGTGACCACGTAAAATAGTGTGACGAATCTTGTATTGCATACCTCCAAACCGTACGTTACGTTTGAACGACTAGACAGTACTTACTGCAGTAGGTAAGTTTGCTCCCCCTTTTTTTATTTCGTTTGGATGCCATACCAGACACCCTCCTACTAAACCACACGATATACCAGGGTGAGCCCTCGAAAGGATAACCCCGGATCCTAATTTTTTACTTATCGATTATAAATAAATATAACGAAAAGCAGGGATTATCTTGTAATTTTATTTCGAGAGTAAAACCGAATATCTATGAGTCACTTCATTTTTATTAAACACGCACTATAAATAAATACAATAAGTCATTTCATTTTTGTAAAACAGATACATGAATATTATAATCTATGAGAATGTAAAAGGTTACAACAATAAGCTTATACGTCCAAGTACTAGTCCATATTTTGTGATAACTATCACGGAGACATACTATACAAAAATAGGCACAATCGTTACGTAGGAAATAGTTATTTCATATCTAAATCTTAAGCCGGGTCATTAACTGCGAAGTGAAGAAAAAAAATAGATTTTAAAAACAGAAATGGCTAAAAATTATACACGATATTCATAAGAATATTGTTTAAGGAACTACTTTAAAATTGATTATAACTGTTACAAGATAAGGTGGTATAAAAGTTTAAAACTCAATTTGATTAACATTATTATTTATATTTGGAGCTATTCGAGGCTTTTGGTTTTATGTCACCGCACGCAAGGTCACACCCCGCTTACCCAGTCTAAAACTACCGACAATAGACTTTCGCACAGACAAACTATTCATTTTGACATTACAATGACAACAAATAAATTGAACTAAAACACCTAACAGACCACGATTACTAAATCAGACATAAATCCAATAAATACTCCTAAAGTAAACATTGCCTAAATATAAAAGTTGTATTTAATGAAAAACATTTAAGCAACCTTAAGGAAATAATTGCTTTTCAAAATTGTTTCTAAAAAGTTATAAGTCGCAAACAGGCCGTATATTTGCTAATGGTTGGTAGTCTTTTTCTCAAATTATTTAAATAATATGACCAGAATAAACTTAATCGCTAGTAGGTGAAAGTAATGAACGTAGGCTTAACTTATAAATTAAAACGAATTATTATGAAAATTATAAGACGGCTTGGAGATTCACCACGACCAATGAGGAGAGAATGGTTCGAAAGCCCACTTGTCTGGTAGGCCTAAGTGTGTAGAATTCTCATATAAGCTCTTTGACCAAGTAAACGGCTTTATGGTGTCTTTATTCAGTAACTCCATCTTATCTTCTTCGGCTTTCTCTTGCTGTTGTAGTATGAAGTCTCTTAATTCTAGGCCATTAACATTTGTGTTGTTATTTAGTAAATTTGTGTATATTGGCGCAATGTTTCCTTTGTTAATAGATACTTGAATTTTATCAGGCATAATCTCCGTAAAAGTTGGTCCGGACAAAGCGAAAAATTCCAAAGCTGTTTCATTTAGAATACCTGTAAAAATAGAATAATGCATTAAAATTTAGTCACTTTTGCCATTTTGTACATTAGTATTCATAAATATCAGAAATATTCGATACTAATTACTGTTAAAAAGCATGGAGTTCGTTTAAAATAGATATACAAGTTTTACAACGTAACATACATCTCAGAGTAAGTTCCTATTTACAACGAAAATCCGGATAATGTAATTTGCCCTGCTTTACGTACTTAATTGGGAACCACTCATACATTTTCGCTTTCTAATTAAAAGCAATTTATGTGCACCACATCTTAAAAGTTCGTAATAACTTCTAACATCTTAAAAGTTCGTAATAACTTCTTCTAGTTAATCATTAGATCCTATTGTTTCATGAAATAAATATATCTGAAATTAAAACTAAAAGCTGCAGTCCCGAAAGTTATATGTACATCGTTAGTTCCATTCTACTGGGGCTACAGAAGAAATAAGATCAATATTTGATGTTTCATTGCATCATTTTAATACTTCGCAATATCCTAGAGAATATAAAATCTAGCACCTGTCCTTTTTTCCGGAACAATCGAGCGAAAAATATCACATACACGCATGGAGACATTGTATGCAAATATGTTTATTCATTCGTTACATCCAATGGTTTAGATATTGAAAAATAAATCTCTACTATTATTACTAAGCAGATTTTCTTTGCAACATTGCAAAACAGATAACTGTTACTTACCACTTACAACTTTAGTATCAATAACTCCATATGCATCTTTATATTCTTTGACGATATCTCCTCTCACTCCGATGACAGACCAACCGCACTCTTCTAAGATACAAACTACATCATCTGAACAATCCTCGGTCTTTTTATCATGGTTCGTTCCTTCCGTTACGTTGTTCTGCCGCATTAAGGCTAGGATGCTGTCTAGTGATGTGGCGTTTTTGAATCCCTCCTTAAATATCATCGCCCTTGGGGACTGGAATTCAGAGAAGACGTTTCCATATCGCTTCTCCATTTCAGAGGTGTATGTAGTCTCACGTACATCCTGAAAAGATTTAGTAAAAGGTAAAGAATTAAATACAATAATAATAAAAATACAGTACAGGACCGAGGGGAATTTGTAGGTACGTACTTAGGTACATAAAAGAAATGTGTATGTACCAGAGTACACTGGTAAGAAGTAAAACTCTTTACGACATTATTATTACAGCTATAAAATTTCTTTCATACGTCGATATAGAAGTTTCACTTATGATGATGAAGTTTTACTTCAAAACAACATGGCACGTAACCGAAAATCGTGACGATAAAATTTCTCTCAACGTCGAGAATGAAGTTTCACTTAAAAATCGATTGATATTTCATTATCATAAGCATTTATTTGTGAAACGGTTGGTTACAGGTCTTGAAAATAATTATTTCTATAGTTCACTATTTCTTACCACTTGTATAGTGTACAAATACTATAAAAACTAAAACTACACTTAATTACAGACTGACTCACAAGTAAATGCATCATTACTGCAACAAAATGTATTCATTCATCAAATAAACTTACTTTGAAAAATGGTAAGCCATACGAAGCCCAGTAGCTTTTTTCCAGGAAAGCTTCAGATAGATCAGCAGCGTGTGTCAGCCCTGGAACCTGCTCGACGAGTGCGACCAAACCCTTGGAATGACTGTTGCTGTGATGAAACTTCACAATGTGTCTGACATCTCTGTTGACAAATTAAGTAGATTTAACTATCTATCTATCTAACTCACGCTGTATCCATTACGTGTATTATTAGTCAGAGAGGACAGATCGCCAGGCATCGCGATCCATGCATACTTTTTTCGCTTCCTGCAGATTCATTAATCGCTTCATACATGCACGTCTGGGTATTTGAGTACTTTTGACTTTTCCGTTTTTGAGCAATCTGCTCACGTGGTCTTCATATGTACAGGTCCCGCGGCGAATGATGAGCTCTGACGAAAATTAGTGGGGATAGTTTGCGCATGTATAATCGCGCACAATATTATTACACAAAGTATCAAGTTTAATACGACTCTGCTTTGAACCTTTAAACATTTTTTTATTATCTTATAACGTAGGTAGGTAGGTGAGTACGTGAGTAGGTATATATTATTTATAACAAGTGAGTTCAAAGTGTTGTGTGTAAAAATATTATACCATGACAGGTATTTTATTGAGTTCTCAGTGTTCGTATTTTTAGAAAAAACTTTTTTACTGTTATATTTAAATGTAGAAATAGGTATATAATGTGTGTGACACTGACAATACTTATTAAAGTAAAAGAAGTGGAAGAAGTCTCTGCCTACCCTGGTGAATGATAGGCATGATTTTATTATTTTGTATTAAACATGAAATTGTCGAAAATTTATAAGTAAACTAATAAAAAAGTATCCGTGACGGGTTAATCAGAGAGGACAAATTGCCAGACTTCGCGATACATGCATACTTATTTCGCTTCCTTAAGATTCATCAACCGCTTCATACACGCATGTCTGGGTATCAGAGTACTTTTGACTTTTCCGTTTTTGAGCAATCTGCTCACGTGGTCTTCATATGCAAGTCTCAGCCTACCCTGATTCCTTCTACCCTCTACTTTCGCACAATATATATTATATTCTTCGTCAATCGTTCCCCACTCATTCGTTGGACGTGTCCAAACCAACGAAACACGCCTTTACCAGCTTAACGCTGACACTTTAATTCAAACATGCTATATTGCGTATCACTTCGCTAAGTATTCGGTCGGCCAAAGTTACGCCGTACAATTTTCGAAGTGATCGCATCTCCACAGAATTTACTTTCATGCATCTGCTGACATACCCAGGTTTAGCACTGCGTTATGTAACGCCAATAATAATAATTCTAATTGGTATAAATATTTGATCAAACAATTTACATTATAAACCATTTTTCTTTCTTGTCCAGATTGGACACACAATTTTCTCGGGTCATCAAAACCTCAATACGTTGTTATAAGATTTGCGAAAAAGAGTATAATATTTTATGTGCGTGACAGTACCGAGACTAGTGACAACACGTGCCGACATATCGCGGAGTAGTGTGCGGCTGAGCACTAGTGTGCGTGTAGGATTACAACCACTCCTGCGTCCACGCTCCTACACTCCCGCCCTTCACCCCCTGTCACCCCGCCAAATAGACCTAATTTATGAGTTCTGCGCATGCCCCTTCCACTTTCTTACAGAGCTCATCATTCGCCGCGCGACCTATAAGTAAATATTCTTCGTCAACCGTTCCTCACTCCTTTTTTAAATTCACTATTAATAAACAGATGTGGGGAACTACTTTGTTTTATAATATGTTAGGACTATGCATTTAGTTCCTCAGCAAGTTCATATATTATTGCAATTGCATTTTTATCGGTCATAGTAGAACACATGGCACTTAACTCGTTTTCTGATAACGCCACTATCGTATTATAGCTTTGCTGTAACGCCACGTGTGCGATAATGATGTAACTAATAGTATAACACCTTTATCCACTATAATAGTTTTTTTTTGTACTAGTTTACGTAAGCTTTGTGGTTTAATTTTTTTATGTAGATCTATAATATTTTAAATGTTTGAATATCAATCAGGTTTTATTTCATGTTGATTTACTGTTTAAAGTCCGTCATTATGGGCTAACTAGTCTATGTTTGTCATCTGTCGAATCTGTGAGGTAGTAAAGGAAGCTGAACGAAAAGCTGTAAATTATTTTCCCCGTTTTCGTAAACCTTTTCATTGCTGCTCCGCTCTCCTATTCATAGTAGTTTGATTCCTTAATAAATTAGCCATTGAATTCATAAAGAATTTTAAAAAAATCATCTAATAGTTCCTAAGACCATCGCGTTCAAACAAACAAACTATTCAGCTTTACAATATTAGTACCTATAGATTCATGGGACCAAACAATAAATTCTAACTCACTTGTTCACTGTACTCTTGATGAAAACCTCATGATGTGCAGGTTTCTTTACTTCAGTGTGCGGCGCGAGGGAATGTAGATGGTCGAAGCGGTTGAAGTCCACCACCAGCCATTGTTTGCTGGCAGTGCCGGAGTTGCTGCTGGCAAGAATATGTCCCCAAGTAGTAACGTTGACAGCTAGACGGTTGGCTGCTACGACACGAGGTCCTACGGGTACCTGCAATTTTTTTAGTAATTCTTAACAAGTCGTACACTTTACTATTATATAAGGGCTCCACCAATATGCGTGAGACAACGACACAGACGGGTTAGGAGGTCAAACAACAGTCACTCGGCTCCCAATAATGGCGAATATCAAAAATAAATAAAAACGACAGCTGCTCCTAGCAGCCAAATAAAAGTAGACCCCTGCTCCACAACGGGTACTTATTTTTTTTATTTGGCACTTCAAAATGGCGTAGCCCACCTTCTGGTAAGCAAAGAGGACGACCCGTGAATGAGGGCCGCTATCTCAACCCGCAAGCAGGGTTCCAATAGCGATCCTCATTTTAACGGCCCAGAAATATGCCTTTTCACGCTTCTCTTAAAGGACCCAGGATTGTAGAAGGAGAGAAACACGTGCGCCGGCAGAGAGTTCTTAACCGCCTTTAACGACACCGCGGGATAGATTCGAGTGTGACGTATAAGTTCACTACTATCTATCGTACTTTAATTGCATGCCTACCTACAAGAACAGCTCTATACTTTGCCCTGTACTTAGGATTGATCCACTCCATCAATATTGCATAAGTGCTACTTACATGATCCATTATATTGACGTCCTTCCAGAGCTCCGAATTGTAATTTCTCAAAGGTGTGCCTGTTACCGTCATCCTATGGTTTTCTCCCTTTATAATATAGAACTCGTCTTGACTAGTGACAGAACCAGGATATCCTGAGAAGTCGACCGAGGTACCATAAACCAAATCAGATTCTTTAGAAGTTTTGTGATAATTTAATTTGTATCTCTTGAGTATTCGAGTCATAGAAGTATACTTTCCCGCGGCGTTTTGTGATACAAATAGTTTCTTAGTAGGCGTTCCATCTTCTGTATTAGTATCTACTACCCGCAAAAAGGCGCTGGCTAAATGTGGGAGCTTGTTAATCGGATCTTCTGTAAAGGACAAGTTCATTGCTTTTTGAAATTCGAATGCTTCGGAAACAAAATTTAGCCAGTATAAGTCTGAAATGTCAGTGTCGTACTCCTTTGAGCTGCGTTCTACCCCGTACTTCCATCCAGTCCACATACCGTTGATTTGTGTATAGTACAACATAACCTGAAAGCATGAAAAGGACTATTTGAAGTCACGTCGATAAAAAATTATCCACTGCAATAAGATAAGTTAAAAAAAATAATAAAGAAGGGAAATTGTAGCAGAACATTTTCGACTAATTTTCGTATATTATATTCTTGCAATACTCCCTATTGCAAGAATATAATATACGAAAATTAGTCAAAAATGTTCTGCTGTTTTTAAATATGAGCTGAACTAATAATGTTAACTGTTTATTAATAAATCTCCGTCAACTCATTCAAGTCGTACGGATAAGAATTGCCAACAAGACCCATAAACTATTGAATGGCAGTAAAGGTACCAAATGAAATTTGTACTAGGTAGTTGTTGGTTTCCAAGCGATAAGTCAACATCTTCTTCAAACGTCTTGCTGCTGCACCTGTTGACTACAGGACAAGGCTCTAGTACACGCAGACATAAAGAAGATGAGAACTTTAGCAGGTTTCTTCCAACCACGGCTGCTTCAAGCGCCTTAAGAAAGAGAATTCCAAGAAACCAATATAGAATCTCAACCGATACTTGATGATGATAGACAATATAACCTTACATGATGCCAAAAAGGATCCGTTGCTGCATTATCGCTAGCATATGCCGTCCATTTCTTAACTGATTTATAGAGGGCGTCCCTAAACTTATCGCATTGCTTTTCAACAGGTTTGTCGTCACACGTTGCTCTTATGGTATTCTGGAGATGTTCGTGTATCAAGTTCCATGTTAGAGCACCTTCCACGATGCCCGCGGCGTAAGCTTGATATTCATCAGAGTATGTTGGGTCGGTTTCTATTTCTAAAATCGACCAGCTGAAAATAAAAATCTATTTAATAAACAATGGCTATAAATTTCATTTACTTATTTACAATTGCCATAATGTTAATAAAGAAATTAAAAATATAAGTTACTATTATATAAGTATTTACGTCACAATCAATTCCATCTATTCAAGCTAAACTTCATTGTTCATTCCTCTGGCTTTCAATATTACTTATTATACTCTTTGCCTCTGGCCATAATAGGCCTTTTATAGTTTACGACCATCATATCAACACCATTGTTTCCGAAATAAGCCAATCCAATAACATCATGCTTATATCTCACAACAAATTGCACTCAATTGAGATGATAGTGACCGTAGTGACGTACCAATCAAAATAACTTACAATTCCCTCAGTAAATTAAAATTATTACTATAGCACAAGCACTATAACAGATTCATTAAAAATTACCAAATTCTTCACGCAGTCCGCATATGGTATTTGTAATTTAGTGCCAGAAGTTCCATTTATGTTAACCCATGTGACTAGTAAGATGAACCTAAAATATTGTCACTTGGCCCAAGGGCCTACTGGGATTAAACAGTGTGAGTTTTCCCATAGTGGAATAACGTCATTAGACCTATTGGGTTAAACAGGCTAACCTTCGCAACTCAGGTTTTTACTTGGAGGTCAAGGTGACGCCACGCCATCCACTTTTTAGGAAAGAACAATCACAATATGTGCGAGCAAACCATCGCTTTTAGAACCATGACATATAATTATAGAAGTCGTTGAACTTCAAACTCCATATTTAAGTACATACAAAGTATTCATCGACTTCCGTTGATATTTTGTTATCTGTCATTTACACAATTTATAATTTATACTAAGCGTGTCTAAGAAATTTATATCTTCAGAGACACGCTTAGTGTAAGTACTAGCAATTTGTTTCTTCTCTATATTTTTATCTATGATCTCTTGTTATGGATGTATAATAACCATTGAACATCCAATACTCATAAGATTTAGAATTACGTTCAAACTATATAAGTAAACGTGTATACAAAAATTCAGCGCATTCAGCAACCAAGAAGTAAACAAATATAACTTCCAAGACCTTTTTTACATAGTTATTAGGTGAAGTTAAAGAATTTAAGTATAATTATTGTCACTTATTTTCAAGACGGTTCTTTAGCTGACCTTGAACTTTTTAGCCGAAGAGTTCTTCAGCTAACAACTAATAGGGTTAAGCTTTGGAGAACCAAAGAAATGAACATAACTTGTTAAAGCACGTGATGTAGAAAGTGGTAGTAGGTCGGCCATATTTGTAGAAGAACTGAAGGTCGACGGAGCAGATGAATTATGAGTTGTTGATCGAAATCGTGAGTTGAGGTCTTCATCCCAGTCAGAAGGATTGACGATCAAAACTCGGTCACAGGATGGTTTCGGAAGGCGGTGAACAGTGAGAGTGAAGAGGACTATATGTCTGGGTAGGTGTTCTATAAAGTACGTTTTCTAATCTAAGGCAAGTGTGAATATACCTAAACCTAATGTTAATGGGTCCAATTCTATACATTCGTACCGTGTAACTTAAATAAGTGCCGATAGCGCCTACGTCGCCATACGAACTATAAAGTGCAATATTCATTGGTTTCGAGCGTAATTTGGTATTGGTAATTTTTTTATACCATTAAGGCGGCAGATTAGCATTCCTGATGACAAGTGATCACCGGATCCCGTTGGTAGCGTAGCAGGCTAAAGTGGTATCTCGTATCTAAATCGTAAATCTTTTTTTCATATTGATACTCACCCTGTTGTGTCCATATCCATCCTAAAGTATGCTCTAGCTACTCCTCTAGGAATGTCTGCGAGATCATTACTCTGTCCCCAGTATTCAATGCGATATCCAGTTTTATTCGAAAAGAATACAGTAGCTGCATAGTTTCCATCTTCCTGAATCCTAAAAAAAACAATATTAACTATTTTAATATTAACGCTGAATTCGTGTGCTTTAATAACACGGAAATGTTTGAAAATGCCTTATCTCTAAAAATAAAATGTGTTGATAAACAGTTGAATTATTTGGCGTTCGTTCACTAATTATGGTTTTATTTAAGCAGCATTTTTTTTTAAATGTTATCTAAAATTCATAAGATTAAATAAATCATTTAAGTTAGAAATAAATTCAAATCCAGTGAACTTTTTCATTTGTCGTCAAAGATCAGGGTCGTTGTTAAATTATTACGGGAATCACATCAAAAAACCGCTTTCATAGTATTTCATAACGGAATATTTTTATTTGGATATCATAAATCACTTCTTTCATAAACTGAGTATATTGACTGATAAATTGGTTTTAGAGTAGAGCTGACGCTATCCACTGGTGGTGTGGACATGTGGCGATAGACTGAAGTTATAATAATTTACTTAGTTTCAGTCTCCTTTTAGACTGGCTAAACCTCGAGTTTCTTTAAGGATAAAGTTGCTCATAGGTTTGTCACAGTCAGACAACTTATACATACATACATATTGTCATACCTTTATCCCCGAAGGGGTAGGCAGAGGCATACTATAAGCCTACATTTCACCGTATGCATTTTTGTCCCACGTAACAGGTGGTGAGCCCATTGCCGTGTAGAGAGAACTTATAGAACTAACTAACCAAAGGGTGAACATTGTATAACTCACCTTTCAAACTGTCCAACAAAAAGCGCCAAGATAGACAGAATCCCGAGTATGCCGAGAATATAAGAGCTTATCTTAGTCTGGAGCCACGACGCTCCCACTACTTTCAGGATCTTGCTACTCATTTTCAAAATCAAAACTCGTACAAATAAATATATAAATACTACAAAATGAGAAAGATATTAAGAAATTTAATAACAATGAAGTGACAGTGCGTGTAAATAATTTTCTCCAGTAAGGGAGTGACCATCAAAATGGCGATGAGACGTCGAGGTGTTCACGGTTCTACTGGCAATGCTCCGAAAGCTTGGCTCGGAGAAGGCATTGGATACGACCCGGTTGCCTGTCACTTTTGTGGCGAACTTGGGTGCCAAGATCTTACTAAGATTCCCTTGTAAACCTGGAACAACAGAAATTTAATTTTGAGTTATAATCCGGATCAAAATCATTTATTTGCTAGAAACATGGATACAAGTTGGTAAATTACAATTAGATATGTACAGCATGTTTCACTGTACATGGAGGATAGTGTGCAAAATTTATAAATTATCATGCAGCAGTCAATTATCAATTTCGTAGAGGCCTTAACGTAAAAACAATAACAATTAATAAAGAATCAAGCAATCGTTACATTATACAGTTGTAAATTTTTTTAAACATCTGGTGTGGTTTGTTTTCGACAATCTTAGGGACCTAGGGGAACCTAATCAAACTAAGATATGATTGACGTAAAAGATTCGTGCCCATTTGCACTAAAGTTAGGCGTATCAACGTTTACACCTATAGTTCTATGACACTCCTAATGAAAAAAGCATTGCACCAACCCTAGGTGAATCTTAAATACGCTAAGTCGATACCAATCAAATGTCAACATAGGCGATTGTGTTTAGTCTAAACGGGCATCAGACTGTTTATTTATTCTCTGGAAGGAGTACAACTAATTAGTCCTATTCTGGTTGAACAACTGATACACTATCATTTCTACAATTACAAAAATACAAGCAACGACATTCATATCAGTATTTCGCTGTCTCAGCGGTTTGACTTGCTGGTTCTACTATTGTTACGGTATGGCTACACATAAGAGGTGGCTCTTAAGTTGGCGGCCCCACGATGTGCCTCTTACGCTTGAAGAACCTGGGTTTTAAGAATTTACCCTAGAATATACCCTAGCTGGCATGGTAGCTGGGTTGCAAGTGCGATTATTCATCATTGTCTTAGTGTATTCCCAGTTGTGTCTATCCAAACCTTAGAAGGTTTTTAACGAGTCGGCAGCCCGAGTGCTGCACCTCTGGTGTTGCAAACGTCCTTGGGCTACGGTGACCACTTTCCATCAGGCGGGCCGTATGCTTGTCTGCCAAATCAGTGGTATAAAAAAACCCTTTTGGATTAGGAGCCTGGGGTGCTATTTAACTTGGCTAGTGATTCTCGGGCTAACAAGCGTAATTAACGTATAATAATAACATATAATATTATTAAAACAATAGCAGCTGATAGACTTGAATACATTTCACAAAGGAACAAGACTGATATATATGCACCGCAGCTCAGTATATAACAATAAATTACTTGCAATGTGTCTTACTTGAAGAATGGGACTCTGTTTAAATCCCAGACATTTTGCACCGAAGCCCGTGTAAACTTAATATCAAAACCACTGCACTAAATACTTGACATATGATGGGTTTCCTGACGACTGAGGTACGAACTCAGTAGTCAGGTACACACCTGATCATATCTTATATCAATAAGATACCTAATGTTTGAGGATTGTTTCTCATGATATTATTATCTATAAGTGATGTGTAGTAACTACAAATCTAAAATTGGAATTGTCTACTTTGTTTAATTGGTATTAGCAGTGTGTTTGTCCATTGAGATCTCTGGGTCCCAAGAGACTTTATTCTCCTGACTAACGGGCGGCAAGAGGCCACGACGTGACGCAAGCGCCTTTATGGGGTTACGCCAAGTTGAAGACGGCTGTATACATTATGCCAAGGCAGTGAAGGCAGTGGACCAGGATGTTTGTTCAAATGCTGGTAGTTAGCGCTAACATTGGCGGGTCTACCGTATGTTGTCGGTTTTTCGTCAAAGGATTGTTGTTTTTGATGAAAGGAAGTTGTCAAAGGATCTTGGCGCGCTCGGCAGACAGTGTTCACGTAGGGTTACTTTAGATCAGGATTCAGAGGTGAATAAATACATTGAGAGGAAGTGCCTTAGCTCGAAATATTGTGTAAAATAGACATGTCATTGTGGTTCCATGTGGGTATGAGTATGGATTTTTAAAGATCTTTAACCTGGCAGAGAGTACTCGGGCGGTGATTCTTCACCCATCCGTCTTTATTTGCACCATTTCTTTACTCTACGTCCATATTTATTCAAAAGTCAATGCATAATGATCGGTAGGTATGTACACCAATGTAAAAACAACCAAATTTTCAATTCATTATTTTGGCCCAACACAACCCACAACGTTGGCCCAATGTATACAGCAGCCTTAAATGGGCAACTCGAAACATACCAACAACCACAACCTGCGTCTCTCTGTCACAACACGGCAATAAGGTTGGCGGGGCGAATTTAGATACACACAATGCTTCTGGTGTTGCTAACCTTCAAAGGTTACGGTAACCACTTTCCATTAGGTGGGGGCCTATGCTCGTCAGTTACCTACTCGTTAGTATAAAATGCGATGATGATGGAAAGCCACATAGTTTTATTGCAACCTCTGACATAAATCAAATTTTAATATCCGAAACCACACTGATATTCATTACAAAATTTACTTGTGATTTATAATTTTCATTAGATTTATAGCTTTCTTACAAAAACATATTGATAAATATGTTTGGACATTTTCTCCCAAAATTACGTTCTATGGTCACCGTTTTTGCAGAGCTAGACATGCTGTATCTAAATGGTCATGGTGTGATAATAGCAATAGCACATCATGGCATGCTTATGGAAAAGTCATAATAGTTCAAAAGACTACTAATAGTGTTCCTCTAGTTGAAGGCCCTAAGCTATTCTACTGGACGTTCGATTGAACAACCTGACGATATAAGAGGAACTAAATGATCTTCAGAATCTCATAAATTATTTTTTTATAGAACGCAACTTTCACTGTGGCTGGTCCTCGGATGGGTGACCACTTTGTGGCATTTACATTTGCGAGCGTTTCCGTGCTTCGGAAGGCACGTTAAGCCGTTGGTCCCGGTTGCCAGTAAAATGGTAGTCTTTAACCCTGGTTGAAGGCCTTATGGGCGGCTTGAAAATTTCAGCAGCAGGTAGCCACAACCTGCGTCTGTCTATTTCAACACGGCAATGGGCTCACCACCTATTACGTGGGACAGGAATCCACACGGTGAAAAGTGGGCATATAATATGCCTCTGCCACCCCTTCGGGGATAAGGCGTGATGGATATTTATTTTATTTAAATATTTTTACATTTTTTTGTAAATTATGACAGGCTCTATGATTCAATTTTTATTATTACCTATTCAATTGGTCATTTTTTAAATATCCCTACGATATTAAAATCGTAAACGTGTAAAATACTGTACTTTAAACTTTAATTATTTTCACAAAAACACATGTACATAAATCTGTCGTATGTCATAAATCTCATCATCATCATTTCTTGACATTTATTATTAGGTATTACTACTCTGCTCCCTTCGGTAGTAACATAATGATAATGATACATAACCATAACATGATACTTCTGAAAAACATGACTACTTAATACTCGATTTTTTAAAGTATGTAGTTATTTTAATATAGAATATTATAACCGTCTAATCATTTTACTAATAATCGTTTAACGATATCTGTTTTACAAACCCGGTAGTTGAAACTGGTGATTCCGATTGCAGATTATCATGATAATATCATGAAACTCAAGCTTGCCTGTTATTGTTACCAACTAAGCGCCATGGCAACTAAGAATCAGCTCCTATTCCACCACACTTCTCATTACACATTATTAGATAACAGCACTTTGATTACGCGGTTTCAAATGCACCGCAATTTAAACGCGGACAAAAGATTTCTATACTAAAATGCAACATACCTGAGATCCGTGAGAGGATAAGTAAATGATTAATTGTAATACGATGCCCACAGCCAATGAAATAATTATCACTGAAATAGTGTCTTTTTAGTTGCACATAAAATGCCTACTTTGATTAGAAAAGAAGATACAAACAGGAGAAACGGCTAATAGATTCAAAGACGAGCTATTCTCGTAGCACCCACTGAATTTATGTTACTTTATTATAAATATTAGATTCGAATTTGCCGAAGTACGTACGGCGAATTCGTAAACATCTAAAGTAAATCAATGCGAGCTGCTGGAACAAATATACCTACATTCGATTTCATGAATTTTATGATGATGGTGTCTACAGTGTATTAAATTTATTCTCTTTGCTGTCCGTGTTCAAGGTACTGAATATTCATAATACTCGTCACACGATGACCAAGAATAGAAATTCCGCTTTATATCATACAAAACCTTGTCAGTCTTGAATGAACTCCATGTTAGCGTTTACCCCAGTTACTGGTACCTAAGCTCAGTGGTTGGGTGTAAGTGGTTTCACACAGTGTGTCTTGTAAGTGGGCCTTAGTAACCTCAGTAACAACGGTGCACCTGTTAACTAACAAACGGGGTGAGGAGGTCAGACGACAGTCGCTACCAGCAATGCCGAAAACTAAAAGCCAAATTGTTGCTGTTCTTAGCAGCTAAATAAGAGTGAACCACCAAGCTCTAAACCCAGATAGGTTTTGGTAGCAATGCAAATCTACGTATACGAAGAAGGAGGAATGTTAAGTTTTGGATTCGTTACAAGAATTTTATTTAAATTAATTGTGCGGTATGCCCAATTCATCAAAATGAAATTAACGCAAAATATTAGCCTAATTTAATGTTAATGAATCTTCTATAGCTACTGCATGTTTTAGTTGTACTATGCTTGTTAGTTGATAAGTACTAGACTCGTGACAGCACAGGTTTAAACCTCTGTGGTTTCTGCTCTGCTGTTACATATGAAATATGTGCATATGTGTCAATTATAAACTAGCAATAGAATGTATATGTGTAATTTTATAACTAAAAATTTAACTATATATACCTACCTAAAAAAAAATATAACGGGTTGCACTCCGCGAGTGCCGACAAAAGTGAAAAGTAAATTTATTAATAATAATTTATTTATCTACACGCGCTCGCGGTCTGCTATATGTACATACATATCTGTACACACTATGGCTGCGTCTCGTAACGGTGTCGCGAGTCCAGAGATTATAACTCATCTAATAATATACGTACCGCGCTAAAAGAAGTTTCACTTCAATAATTGACCGTGAAGCGCTCGTGGCCCCGCGGACGTAGTGTTCTGTAAACGTTCACTGCGTTAAGGAACTTTCGCTATGGCTAGTCCTCGGATGGGTGCCCACTTTGTGGCATTTATAATTGCGAGCGTTTCCGTGCTTCGGAAGGCACGTTAAGCCGTTGGTCCCGGTTGCCAGTAACATGGCAGTCCTTAAGCCAGTTGAATGCCTTATGGGCGGCTTGAAAAATGTCAACAGCAGGTCGCCACAACCTGCACCTGTCCATTTCAACACGGCAATGGGCTCACCACCTGTTACGTGGTACAAAAAGCAAAGCATACGGTGAAACGTGGGCATATAGTACGCCGCTGCCCACCCCTTCGGGGATAAAAGCGTGAAAGTATGTTATGTTTATGTTATGTTAATTGACCGTCGTAAAATGGTTACTTAGTTGTTAAACGAAGATGTAAATATTATGGGCAGCCTAAAAATTCCATCAGCATTTGTCTCTATCTTTTGTGAGATTGTCACAAACAGTCGACTATCTCAGAACTTATCATATCTGTAGATGCTTAACGTAGAAATCAGTGTTCAAGGCTTCGAACGTATGTACGTGATGAAACTAAAATATATAAGTAAGTCTAAGATACCTACAAAATCTGTAAATAAATATCAAACATTTATAATGATATTAGTAAGGTATTAAATATTTTAATAACCAGATGTATACCTACTCATGACGTATGTTCTTTATATTTCTTTGTTCGGAATGTAAAGTCTCGGAGCATAAAAAATCTTCAACTCGGAATCAGGCGTTCATTAGGCACGCTGAAAAGCTTTCTGGGTGGCGTGACCTGTATAGCCCACTTGGAAGTCTCTTAACTAACTCCGAATGCAAGTGGGCTGATGTAAACTTGATACGAACAAATGAAACTACACGGACGTAGGAGACACCGAATGCAGGTGTGACACAAATCTGCAATCCACATTGGACTAGCTGCTGGTATGTCCAGTGTGCTCGCTACACATGCACACTCCAAGACCTTAGCCGCTACCGGCGGAGTGTGGAAGGTGAAGAAAAAGTGAGGAAGGGAGATGAAGAAGATTCTAGATGAGATGCTAGAAGCGAGTCGATTGCTGTCTGACTTTGCAAAATGAGAGCGTACGCTATTTAAACATCTGATTAGCTGCCTCACACAATACGCATTAGCTCCTCATACAAGTTATACAAGTTAGTTAGATATTCTTTATTGCAATACTAAGAATACATTTTACATATTTACAATGTGATTCTAAAATGGTTTTGCAATTGCTGGCCTTATCGCACAGAGGCAATTTCCGACAGGCAACATTTTGATGGAGAATTATTATGAGAAATAAAATTGGGGCAGAATGGTGTTAAGTACATTAAAATATTACTTAC
Source organism: Thumatha senex (assembly GCA_948477245.1). Taxonomy (NCBI): domain Eukaryota; kingdom Metazoa; phylum Arthropoda; class Insecta; order Lepidoptera; family Erebidae; genus Thumatha; species Thumatha senex. The sequence continues at coordinate 17,533,456 of OX419735.1, forward strand.
ACTTCGGTAATTTTAATATTTTCAGTGACATATACAGGCTGATTTTTTCAAGCGAGCCTTCAGGGCCTAATCCCAAACTACAAGGAACATCGAATAATGCTGAAAGAATCGCGAGTCGGAAAGGTCTCTCGTCACTTCAATTTGTCTGCTAGGAGTACCTATCGTTACACTTTGAATTTCGGCATTGTTGGACGTGACTGCCAGCTGACTTCCCAATGTTTTGGTTTACATTAAAGATATTTAAATAATATTAAATTAAATTAAAAATTAAAAAAAAAACCCGACTCAAAAATCTAAGTACCCTTTAAAAAGTAAAAATGAACGTAATTATTTTGTAATGTGCACGTTCTTTCATTTGAGACCCCACTCGAGTATATTTTACATACACTCGGTTACCCTTTCCCACTTTAACCCCCACAACTTTTAAACAGTTCCACCGATTGACATCAAACATGTCTTAGCACACTATTGAAATCGTTTCATCCGCTCGGGAGCTATGATGCCACAGGCAGACAGACAGAGCCACAAACACGTTAAACTTATAACACCCCTCTTGTAGCGTCGGGGGTTAAAAATAAGGGAACACCCCTGCCTCCCTATTAGAGTAGACCAGGCATTCTTAGTTTCAAAATCAATTAAGTAAGTATATCTCTGAATCGAAACTTACAGTAAGTAAAGATCATCATCATCCGAGCGTCTGTTCCAGTTGCGTCTCGAGACGTCCGAGGTCCGATTTCCTACTTGTTCTTCTCCACTTCGCACAGTCGTCGGTATCTCCAGTAGTGAGACCATTGGCACGCATATCATCTTTTACGACGTCAAGCCAGCACTTCCTGGGTCTTCCCCTTTTACCAGAAGCCGGCGAAGACGGCATTGCCAGACATTTGTTTCCCATTTAGAGTACTTATAGATACTTCTAGATAATTCTTATTTGCAAACCAAGTTAAAAACGAGTAAGCATACATTATAAATAAATGTGGAAACCCAAAAGTGCACGCCTCCTACGCTTTTATAATATTATAAAAAAAATACCATTACAAGCTTCCAAACTTTGCTATGAATTATCGCATAGGGGTTATGAAATAAATAAAGTAAAGATAATAACAAATAAACCACATCGAATCAGACCGTGAAAATTGAAAGGGTTCTATTCCTAATTATACTGAAGCGTAAGAGAAAAAAAAAGACTCGATTAATAAAGTATTTCGGTCGTTATCGTGTTAACAAGAAAATATCCGTAACATACAGACAAACGGACGTCCAAGACGGAACTTTTTTAAACAGTTTTTTAACTAGTTAAAATAACAAAAATGGCATCAAAAATATCATGAGTGCTAAAAATAGTTTTTTTTTCTTGATATGTGTGTGTATATATTATTTTACAAGTGCAATATATGATAAATAGAGACATTTTAAGTTTGAAAAATTAGATGTTATGCGCGAAGTGACTGTAGTACCCACCTCAACGCTTTGCTTATGAGGCGTGCAAAGCCTACAAATTTACCTGTTACTAAGCTTAATGAGGAAAAAAATGCAAAACCAATCATTTGCTTACGTTGAAATATCCTAATTTTACACGAAACCAAACGTAGCGTTGATTTAGCTGACATTACATTTAGATACAGTTGCAATAACGTCACTAAAATATTTAATTTACGTCAAACTGAACGTGTATCGTATAGACATTTATGTGAATATGATATACATCTTATTAGGGTTGCCACTTTTTACATTACGCATAAAAATTTTCAAAAAAAAAATATTGCGGTCGAATTTATTTGCGAGTGTTTCCGTGTTTCGGAAGGCGCGTTAAGCTGTTGGTCAGTAACATGGCAGTCATTGAGGCCTTATGGGTGGCTTGAAGACTTTCAACAGCAGGTAGGTAGCCACAACTCTGTCTGTATATCTCAACATGGCAATGGGTTCACCACCTATTACGTGGGACAGGAATATACAAAGTGAAAAGTTGGCATATAATATGCCTCTGCCACCCCTTCGGGGATAAGGCGTGACTAATAATCAAACAATTAGCCAAAAAAATACTCAAAAAATATCCGTATATATAATATAAAAGACATTAGATGATAAGTGCACAAAAATGTAACTGGCGTACAAAATAAGTAAATTCTGGTAATTATAATTTATATTTGAAAACTTATAAACTGGTTATTTGTTTACTTATTAATAACAAAATTATTTTAACTCGAGACTTGCGCTTTCATAACTTATACGTCGTCTATACATCACCATTGATCCAAAAATATATTAATATATTAATTATACATATAATATACCGTTACTATAAAGATTTATGCATGAGTCCTAAGGGAAGGTGCCATTTTTCTACTCTAGGCTAAAGATTAATCCAGGGAAATCCGACCGTATTGCAACCCTAGCTGGTATCAATGCAGTATGAATACATTTAGGTAATGGTTTCTCAGTACCTCTTAAGTGTATTTTTGATTAGAATAAAGTGTTCTACAGTTGGCGCCATAACAGTGGTTACCATAACCTATTTTCTCCTTATTCCAAGGTATTTGTATATCACAAATCACTCATGAAACCGCAGCGTTACATTAAAATAAATATTGTTTGACCGTGGCATTCGATAATCAGGTTATTTTTCGTTAGGGTCAAGACACAATGCCAAACTGATTACATCAAATCGTTTATTTAAAAAGTTTGTAGATATATAAGCCATGTTTTCAACATGTGATGTAAATATTTATAGGCTTTTATTTTATTTTACGGGTGGAAATCTCAAAGACTCCTACCGACTAAAAATACACGGTGTCCTTCCATCTCCCTATAGCCGAGACTCCCGGGTAAGCCTTCGTAAGGATAAACCCAAGGCTCTCTACAGACTTGGTCTGCCACCGCGGCCTCACCTCAAGGGGACGGGTTGTACGCTTGTCTGATATGGTTAGCTGCAGAGACACTACAAGTATTTCTATTGCTAACTGTATTCCCTCAGGAAAAAAACAAGTCTTACAAAAGTTTTCAGTGGTGCGAAAACGTGATTAAACCCATTTTGCCAGCTAAATCCTAGTTGCTCCGTGTTGAACAAACAAAAAGCATTTTCTGGCGATCGAAACAGATTTGAATGCGAAATGCGAATACTTGCTTAAAATTATACGTTAGCTATTGCTGAATTCACGTGTGTGGTAACGGAAATACATAGAAATACCTGTTTGCAGAATCATGCGCAGAAATGGATGGTTGGTTGATTTATACTTAAATATAGACACGTGTTCTCTTCGATCGCCGTAAGAATCGATTTGTTTAATAACAAAGGATTATTATCATAACAGTAACGAATTTATTAACTTATCGGAGAGGCACGATACATCATCGCTATGATCATCATCTTAGGCCCGTATTTTGAAAGGTGTCTCAGTCATGAATCTTGTCTTAAAACTGTATTCAATCAATGGAGTCAGTAGGCTTGCAGTGCACTGCTGGATACACGCCACTAAACTCTCATTATTTACATACAGCCACAGAGAGAAGACTGCGGAGATATTGTTTCCCAAAGTTTTCTTTATTTTGGGGACCACTGACTAACTAACTAACTATCTTCACGCTGTATCCCTGAAGGGGTAGTCAGAGAGGACAGATCGCCAGGCTTCGCGATCCATGCATACTTCTTTCGCTTCTTCAAGATTCATCAATCGCTTCATACACGCACGTCTGGGTGTGTGAGTACTTTTGACCTTTCCGTTTTTGAGCAATCTGCTCACGTAGTCTTCATATGTAAGTCTCGGCCTACACTGACTCAATTTTTATTTTTATTATTCTTGTTTTCTTAACCTCTGTGTTGAAGCGCTCGTTGCCCCATTAACTCAGTGTTCTGTAAACGATCACTGCGTGCCGTTGCAAGCCCACTTGAAGGCCTAATGGGTGGACTGATGAATGTCAACAGCAGGTCTCTCCATTAAACACGGCAATGGGCCCACCACCTGTTACGTGGGACAAAAAGATGTATTGAGTGTATTGACAGTGTGTGCCTCTCAGACTTATCATTCTGTGTGAATCAACCTTCAATCTTTCTTTTTTTTTTGACAAGTGGTGTTATTAATATATTCAAACTTTTTATCATTTAATATAACCTCTACTATTGTTTATTTTATTTTGCGAAATGTTACAGTTGGACGTCTCCCTCTTCATCTTAATGTATTCACAGTTGCTTTCAAACCGTACCCTGATTTGGAGCCCGGGGTTAACTTAACATTTATTTAGCTGCAAGGAGCAGCTATTGTTTGTTATGAAAGCGCTCGTGGTCCCGCGGACTCAGTGTTCTGTAAACGATCACTGCGTTAAGCAACTTTCGCTATGACTGGTCACGGATGGGAGACCACTTTGTGGCATTTACATCTGCGAGCGTTTCCTTGCTTCGGAAGGCACGTTAAGTCGTTGGTCCCGGTTGCCAGTAACATGGCAGTCGTTAAGCCAAATTAAAGGCATTATGCCACAACCTGCGTCTGTCTATTTCAACACGGCAATGGGCTCACCATCTATTACGTTGGACAGGAATACACATGGTGAATAAGTGGGCATTTAATATGCCTCTGCCACCCCTTCGGAATAAGGAAAAAAAACATATTTAGTTCCAATTATTTCTACGATTGATTTTCAATGAAATTCTCAGTACAGGTACCTCGTCTGTTTTACCATTTATACCAAGTTCAAATCTGTACTGCTTTGATAAAGAGTTTGTTTGATTGAACGCGCTAATCTCAGAAGACTATTTATTTGAAATGAAAAATCCTTACGGTGTTGGATAGCCATTTAACGAGGAAGGCTATTTGGTATATATCATTACGCCACTACCCAGGAGAGCGGAACAGTAATCATAAATGTCAACAAACCGGGCCAGTTTTTATACTTATTCTAGAATAAATTATCGATTGGAGATAATGAGTGCAACGGAGTTTCGAATTATGCCTCGGCACAGCCGCGGGGCTCAACTAGTTACATATATGACAAAATCTATTACGTCTTTGAGACAAAGAATTGATAAGGATGTGGATATATTGAAAGATAGGCACGCGTTTCACAAACTAATGTCACGCTACACGACGAGAGGTACCGTGACATTCGTCTGTCGTTTTAATGCAGTTTGATAAGATTATTTATCTTTTCAAACTGCATTAAAACGAATAGAAACTAAATGAATTATGTATTATTATAGAAATAAATAAAATTGAAGTGTCTTTTTGACTGCCTCTGTGGCGCAGTGGGAGTGCATCCGACTGCTACGCAAGAGGTTGTGGGTTCAATTCCAGGGTCGGAACAAATATTTGTTTGATCCACAAATGTGTGTTTCGGATTTTGGGTGTTTCCTATGTATAATATGTATATATTTAGAAATATTAGGCGCCATTGTAGCCCTTTATCTCTATGATAATGGGAACTATGCATGTAAAACCGCGGGGCTTCCGCTAGTATATATACTTATATGTATATATATTCATAAAGGACTATAAACTGAGCAGCAGTTCATAACTATCTGCATTTTAAAGGCTTTGACCGCAAAAAAATGGTAGCTTTTCTTATGATTTTTTCTTTTTTATACTTTTTAACAATGGAGGTTATATTTACCTTTGAAGTTGATTGGAAAGGCAATATGCGATTATAAAGTAATCACGTGGAATAAAATATCTCTCTAGGTTAATACGTAGGCTCTCCAGTTCTAGAAATGTGTTCATTTTAAATTTCACGCTCATCCGTTAATTACAAAATCGTTAAAGATGAATAAACATATTAACAAATAATTACAGATTTAGTCAGTCGATCGAGATCGAAATAAAAGCAAATCCATCACGACCGGAAATTCCCGCCTAGTAAAAAAAAACCTCCTTTTTACTCAAGGACCTGGTCGCAAAAAAATATATATAATTACACAGAAAAAAATATCCTTTTTTTTATTGTACCGGTTTCAATAGCCTCTGTGCCGTGCATTAACATGCGAATCATAATATTATGCTCGTATACCTACTTACTTTCTCCTATACACTCTCACATTCTCTATATTTGTAGAACAATACCAAATGAGTGAACGCTCGATACGGTAAAATGCTAAAAATTGTTATGTGACGTAGTAAAGTTTTACTTTTAACAACAGTTATAATGATAATACAGATAATAATGTTATAAATTTTTTCGAATAAACATGCTTATCGTTTCTTAGTAGGTTAAGGGAAATTCCATCAATAACTTCTATGATATGTTGCAAAAAGTAATATATTTTTATATAACCCATTGTGGGTGTAATAGTTTATTTTTACAATATTAATAAATAAAATCAAACTATGGCAGTCCACTGGACTTACTTACCTGACCACAATTTAGTTCCTGCGGCTTCCTAAGACGCTTTCCATTTTTACAATAAGTTTCATTTTAATATAAGATATACAATGTGTCCCCTTAAACAGTCATATTTAATTTAGATACTTGGTTGTTAATTATTATTTTAGAATTGATAAATTCGAAAATATTATGTTTGCAAGTATATTGCGGCTAGCATTATGGGCCCCTTTGCAAGTGGAACGGTTAGAGACAGGTTATTTGACTAAGTTATACTTATTTCTTTAACTTTTATTACAGTTTATTCCTTTTCGTGTTTAGAAGTATTTATATATACTTTTTTTGTTTTTTTTTTTTAGTTTTTTATGTTTGTGTCTATTTATTTTAAAATATTATAATTGTTAAGTTTGAAATTATTTAGTAAACATTTTACGAATAAAATCTTTATACTATCTTCTAGTCTAGACGACTAGACTAGACTCTCCGTACTAGTACGGAGTAGTCAGAGAGTCATGAGTCAAGATTAGTACCCACATAACCGCCGAACCCCCCCCCCCCCAAACCCTCCCCCCCAAGGACGATACCGCGCTTGCGGATAAAGTCTGCTGGGAGCCCTGGGGCTATCCTCCCAAAGGGCTTATTCGGGACTCCTGGCCATAGACAAATGGAAGGGCACCGTGTGATTTTAGTCGGTAAGACCCCGGCATAGCATCCATGAGGATTTCCACAACTTAAAAAAAAAAGTGTTGAATAGCCCATTTATAGTCATAAATGTCAACAAATCGGGCAATTTATTTTTATGCATAATTGTAGAATATTAAACCAACGGGATTAAATTTGTGCGACAGGAGTTCGGATTATGCCACGGGCGAAGTCGTGGGGGTCATCTGGTGCTAAATAAATTATTAAGGTTCATTTCGTATGTAAGGATATTCATCATACGAGTAACTTGTGGCGTATTGTTATAAATATCAACGCAGAGCCACAAACCGCACCAGTGAATGGATTACAGTTCGAGGTCGTTCAACTCGTCTTGCCGTACTGCACAAAACGGCAGCTGCGCCCGAGCACGATTCCATGATAGCTTGCATCGAATCCTTTTAGATTTATCACGTAATATTATTGAACTAGCTGCTTCGCCCGCGTGGAGAAGTTTTCCTATTCGCGATTTCGAAACGAAACCCTTAACTTTTTGAAAATTCGATGTAGCCTATGTTACTCATGAAGAATGTAGCTTTCTTATGGTGATAGGATTTTTTAAATCGGTCCAGTAATTTTTGACCCAATTCGTTACAAACATACTCACATACAAATCTTTCCTCTTTATAATATTAGTATGGATTATGACTTTCTCAATGTTTTCAAAATGTAATAATTTTGTCATCTAGATTTCAAATTAGGTAGGTACATACTTAAATAACAGTAGTGACTGTTTACATACATACATATTATCACGCATTTATCCCCGAAGTGAGTAGGCAGAGGCATACCACACGCCCACACTTCACCGTATACCGTATGCAGTTGCGTACCTAACAGGTGGTGAGCCCATTGCCGTGTAAAAATTACTGTTTATTTGGTGATTTTTGATTAATTCACATAGGTACTCGTATATCTTATTATAATATATAATATTATTATTTATGGGAACCAAAACAGAAATATAAATTTATGGCTATTAAGCACTAGCGTTTTGTGTTTTTATACGTATAAATATATTACGTATATAAATATATGTATTTATATATATATACCTTATACTATTTTTTAATGCATCTGTAATACCTTATAATATTCCCATTAGTTTATTTACTAAGCTCGGTATAAAAACATTATTATTTATAATTATTATTCTATGTTGTTAAAATCAACATACTTATTATAATAAAAACCAAAAAAAAGCTTAAGTATACAAATTACTAATTATTTTATATTTATTTTATGACTCGTTGAGGAGCGTAGTGGAGTCCATACTTAACGTCTCCCTTGATGAGTCGCAGTGGCTTCAGGCGTCCTCTCCGGTTCGGTACGGGGGTCTCGGGGTTCGGCGTGCTCAGGATGTGGGCTTGCCGGCTTTTATTGCGTCGGCGCACGGGGTGGCAGGACTCGTTGCTACTATACTCCAGTTGGATGGCGACGGGTTCAGCATACCCTATATGTCCGAGGCGGTCACAGCCTGGTCCACACTCGCTCCGGGAGCGTCATTCCCGAGTACTCCTGCGGTCCAGCGATCGTGGAGTGATGTCCTCGCCGAGAAAAATTATAGCTTGTTGGTGAGTGGGGCAGCGGGGGCGGACTTGGCCAGACTGCGGGCGGTGGCACAACATGAGTCAGGGGCTTGGTTGTTCGCTCTGCCATCGCCCAATATGGGAACTTTGTTGGACGATGACTCACTGCGGGTGGCTGTCGCTCTCCGCTTGTGCTGCGGAGTGGGTGAACCTCATCTATGCATCTGCGGTACCTTGGTGGAGAGCGACGGTCATCACGCGCTGAGTTGTCGTCGCTGCACAGGCAGGCATCCGCGCCACCATGCCCTTAATGATTTAATCCGACGTGCACTGGTGTCAGCTGGTGTCCCCTGCGTGCTCGGGCCCTGGGTCTATCCCGCGCGGACGCGGTCGCAGAATAAAGGAAAAGACTCATGACTCCCACGCCCGGTCGTACCTGGTGCGAAGTATAGCCATTGCTATCCAACGAGGCAAAGCCGCAAGTGTATTGGGCACCTTTGCATCGGGTATGTTCAGGGGTGAGTTATTCAGTAGGGGTGTAGCCATTATTTATAAGATTGATTTGTTTTGAATATTATTTATTATGCTATGTTTTATTGTTAATGTTCATTGTTAAACCTATTAGAAAAAAATATTGTATTATTAAACCTAGAGCAATGTTACTATACTATACGCCTAAATCTATTACGATGTATTTTACTTGTTCTAACCTTTTTCTAGCTTACGTACGGTGATTTTCCGAATTATAACATCATTAAACTCATACTTTTCATTATCAATTATTTACGAGGTTTATCAGTCAACTTAGAACATACCATATTGGGTATGTAACCACGGAAGAATTTCATTATTATACTGTAATAAATACATCATATATGATAATTTATCTAAATATTTCAATGTCACTTAGTTTAATGACGAATTAATGGAAAATTATTACAATAATGGTTCCGGAATGGACGATTTAAGAAAGAATAAGTAAAGTAAAAGCTGATGTTGTTATGGAATAACTGCAAGTATCTACTGCAATTGATTATCTGTATTATAATAGTATAACATAAGTATTACTGCAAATGACCTAATTTGTAAACTCACTAAGGGTCAATGAAAGATAACACTGTAGATTGTAGCTACATAGGCAATGAGTGATGGTCTGAAGGAGAAAGAGGGGAGATAGCGCACTTGTGAAATTTGCCAGAGTTTTATGTAGGTACCTACAGTTGACTGTTGGGAAGGCTGATGGGAGAAATTTTCTTTAAAATCTTGATTTGTACCTATATCAAAATTTTAATTAGTGACTTCGAGTGAACAGCAGTTTACATTGGTACTCTGAAATTTATTTTAAAGAACATCAACAACGATTAGCGATTAACATTTATTGGATTTTCATGAATCATCAAGAAACACAAACACACGCCCATAATAAAAGTTGATCGTGTGTAAATGGAGAGCCTCACTCGCAAGTCTCTCAACAGGTACATTCGTTTGGTCAAAATATTCCATCAAATATTTGAGATTATGAGTTCCAACAAAGGGAAGTCCCCGACATTAATTAAGTAAATAACTTTAAGCTAACTCTTAAAAATTACAAAGTCGTATTAAAGAAATGCAAAGATGACTGATCGACCAATCCACGGGTTTTAATTCTCCTTTTAAAGTCTAATCTGAACAAAAAAGTTATCGTTTTATTTTAATTAAATCCACAACTCCTAAAAATGTGTGTAGCGTAGGTACCTGGATAGAGATAATGTTTTGGATCGTAATTCCTCTACATTCCTGCTTTTGTCAAACATTCCTTTAGACACGAAAAAAAAAGGTTAAGTGTAAGTGCTAACACAACAAGAGTCCATGACTAAAGCAAAAAATAAAAACGTAGCCCACATTCCAATAGCGATTATTCAACAATATAACACTTTAAGAGTTACTTTACTTTTATATATTTTTTAATGTTATTTTTAGAAATACTACAATATATCCAATTTATACGAAATTGATTGTTTTGAATAATTTTTAACTATTTTAAGAGCGATTGGAAAACAGTGTCTGTGGAATTTATTGTCAGATTCTTACTCGCATGCTTTTGCTAATCTGGCAGTAAATGTAGAAAGAAGCTTTCATAATTGTTACTACTCGTATGTGACCTAAATTAATAAAAATACTATTGTTTGTTTGCTTATAGGTGTTTATATATGTTGTTTATATAATATTTCGTTACTTGATTTGAAAAGTGATCTTGAAGCCTTGAAGACTGGAATTTGTATGTATGTTTGTATGTACATCTGGGTGCCGTGTCTGCTATTTCAATTGTGTCGGAATAGAATCGAAATCGTCACTCAAGAGAAAGCCAATGGTACATTTTTGACAGTTTTCGTTGTCTTTCGCACTCTAATAGCCTTCTATCGGTCGGTCGATAGAATTCTACTAACTAGCTGCAAGTCAGTTGCATTTTTGATAGTCTACTAACATATTGACAACTAAAAACGGCAATTCAAATTCTATTCTACGGCTTGTCAATATTAGACTCGGCCCCCTGGATGTTCCTACTGCTAGAAAGACTAACGAACTCATAAATGACTCTTAAACGAAAAACCCCAACATTATGGCAATCTATAGAGGAGGGGATCCTTTGCAAAACAGTAAGCGTCAATCGGTTGCCATGACGATGAAGCAAGAAACTGACCAAGCCATGCTATTCGATATTTACCTACCTACCTACTTGCGAAATTATTTATTTTCATTTCTAGGCATTTTTACGATAAAATCTGTGTCATCAGTTGCCTACATTTTTATTAACAAGTGTTGTATTATGCTACGTTAACTGTAAAAAATTAATAAGATAATCGAATAATAGTATATTAGGTATTTAATGATAGAGCTGACGCAAATCTCGTGCTAGTATTTCGATTCAATATTTAAAAAACACAATCCACCAATATGTTATGATGACAATAAAGTACTACATATAAGACTACATTTAATAAAACAAAGTTGCTTTTCGCTGTCTGTCCATATGTATGCACATATCTTTAAAAACTATGCAACGAATTTCGATGCGGGTTTTTTAAGAGATTATATAATTTGTTGGGGGTGTCGGAAAAAAGTAAGCCGTCTGAGAGCTTTTAACGACAACGCTGCCTGGAGCAATTGTATTTCTAATATAGAACCACAAAAAAGTCAGTGGTATATATATAACATACTATATCCATTATAATACTAAAAAAAAAACAGCAATTATAAAGCGGTAATTTGTAGACTATTTACACAAATATGTTATTAATCCTTATCATTTCAATTAGCTAGTTGGCTTCGGCATTTCATGAAGATTATTTTGCAAATTAAATGAATATCTATCTTGGGAGATATGTATAGAAAATCAAAATAATGCACAAAGATAATAAATTTCATGTAACCAAAATTCGACCGGGCCGTGGAGAGTAACGTACTGGAGAGCAGAAAAGTAATCAACTAATTTTGAAAATGTTCATACACTATTGTGAAATTAATAAACGATGGGAATAAATGGGTGCCATGGGGTTCAAAATGTGTCACGGGCGAAGCCGGGCGGATCAGCTAGTCTCTATTATATTTAGCAGGCAGTTATGATTACTCGTTGAAAAAACCTTAGTATAACTCATAAATTAAATTATAATATCAAAAGGTACTTACAGCGTGAGTGGTGTTACCACTAACACAAATCGTCGGCGTACTCAACCCATCGGGATGGAACACTGTCGGAAACTGCGGGAGACGGTCACAAATCTAGACCGCTACAGCTGATCTGTAAGAAAAAAAAACATTTATAAAAAAAATGACGTAGATTTATGTATATGTCATATCAAAGTCAATTCTCGAAGCTCCGGCGCTTCTATATTTGACTTGTCAATCCAAGCAAGAATACAGATTGCATAGTAAAATATTTAACACTTTAACTACAATTTTTAAAATAAAAATAAACCATAGTACTCGCCGGCCGCTACCGCGGCATGCTCGCTACGCTAGCTCGGCTTTTGCCTAAGGGGTCGCAGTTCTAACATAACCTAACCTAATAAAATTGGTCCCGAGGCCCGAAGACTTTGTTCAAACCTAGGATAAACCAGTCATTCCGCGAAGAGACTGCATATCGACTTTTGACAATGACCATTGATGAACAGTTTTTTGTTACATCAATGACTATGACATATATACTGCTAAGTAGGTATAAGTATTTCGTAAATAGTACGAAGGCGCTGTAAGGGCAGGTACCTAAACCGTTAGAAGTCTATTGGAGTACGATTGTAATAGTAGACTACGAAAAACTGTCAAAATGGTACCGGTGGCTATTTATTGAGCGACGATTTCTATTCTATTTCGACATGATTGAAATAGCAGACTCGGCCCCAAGTTTGTCGTAAACTTGGCACGCGGTATTATTGATGTGAAACTTCTTTATCGAGCGAGAAATTTTATAGCTGTAAAAAAATGTCGTATAGAAGTTTCACTTCTTACCTGTGTACTATGGTACACACGCATATTTTAATTATTACTTTCGTGTCTATTAGGCGCGAGAGAGACGGAGTGAGCAACAATGCTTGATCTGTGGACCAGCCATATATTTTAATTTTCCTGAACTGCATTCACAGATTTTGGGAAAAAGTAACGGTTAGCAAAAAAAGAAAAACATAAAAACTTTTTCCAAACGCGCCAATAGAAGGTATAATATGACCACATTACATATTTATGTACTTTGGTATAACTTCAAAAATATATTTATGCGAGGGTCTGAACGAGACGAACGTTTCATAATAAAATCAAACATAGCTCACATAGGATCTGTAATGTACTATTACCGTGGTGTTTCCCTTTTCTATAAGACATACCTAGAAGCCTACTTAGTCTCCTGCTTTACATAGGAGGGAAATGGAGTTACTTTTTAATCACGCTTTAGTCCCCGAAGAAGAGGTGGCAGAGGTATACGCCCACATTTCTCCGTGAGCATTGCACGTTTCTTTTTTTTTTTTCATTTTTCTCTTCTGAATAAATTTCAACATAGTTTTTTGCTGTGACTTTGAGAAATCCAGCTCGGTAAAACTTTTTTGGTATTGTTTTAGGTACCTTCTGGTTTATGGAAATAGATCCATCATTTGAATGGCAGTTAGCAACGAAGATATTACATTGTTCAATGATTTCACTTTATCAGTCCTTAAATGAATAAAATGTAATAAATACTCATAAATTATGTTGTTATAAATTCCTCAGATAAGATTATGCAACATGAATGTTAATGCTCAAAATGCTTAAATTATTATTACACCTATTTATAAGTTAAGAGATATTTTGAGAAATTCAATATTTCTCGAAATATCTCTGAAATCTGCTAAAAGTCTAAAGTAACCACAGATAATATAATATAATTCTTATAAAAGTAACAAAATTGATTACCCGCCACAATATGGCTTTTTTTTATTGTAGAAAATGCGTTCACGCTCCATCGTGGGGGCAGTTGTCATTGTAGCAGAAGCTGTCCCATGTTCAGTCATACTACTCTATGGGGAAAGGAATTAACCCTCAAAACAAAATATTGGAGTCACCAACAGCCTGTTGATTGAAGGAGCATCGTTTGTATAGTCGGCACGAGTTCGATACACACTATTATTAACACAAGAGGTGTGAAATCTTTGGAAGATTCTAAACGAATAAAAAAAATCATCGAAACTAGAACAAGTTAGAATAACTCATCATAACGACCATGATTTAGATTGGGTTCCTAAACTCCAATGGCAATCTTCGGAGCCTCATCACCTGCTGACTAAAGGACAAGTTAACGGAATAAAACCTCGAACCAAAACCATGTACCAACCCATCGCGTCAATGAGGTACATAAAGTCAATCACCTTCCAAAAATCATTGGCCTACATCCAGCAATTGATACCCATAGGCTAATTTGATTGATTTAAATAGAAATCTTTGGTCTGTGCGTGACATTCTTGATACCCCCGTTATAATTCATTTTAAGGAAGAGAATTGAAATTACACCCTGTGTACTAAAGTTTGACTGCCGCTGTGGCGCGGTGATATTGTATTCGACTGCTACGCAAGAGGTTGTGGGTTCGATACCCACCCAGGATAAAACTTTGTGTGATAAGCACGATAGTTTATTCTGTATTTAGATTTTTTATGTATTTAGAAATAAATAAGTTTGTTTATCAGTTATCTAGTTACCATACCATAGTACAAGCTCTTCTTAGTTTGGAATCAGATGGCATTGTGTGAGATGTCCCAACGATATTTATTATTAATTTATTTATTAAAGTTGAGTCAAATCTGTTCTGTGTCTTTGCATATTGTTACAATTTTCTTTAAATTATATTAATAGTAACCTATCTCGCTAGGATTGTCTTTCAAAGTGCTTACATTTCCATCCATGGCCAGATGGGAGGGCATCGTGTGGTTTTAGTCAGTAGATTAATACAACATGACATACATGGGAATTTCCGAACGTAAAATAATAGTAATCTATCCGTCTATATCATAATATACATACCTAGATAGACTAGTAGGTAGAGATAGATGGTAATCTATTGATATACAAAAGAGCGAAACCATACGTGCGTTCGCAGAACCTTGTTTACCTTTTCTCGCCTAATGACCACTTTGTCTGAAGTTACTATAGGTAATTCAAACAGGTAGGTAATATCGTCGGCGCGGGCGACGGTTATCTGACACTGGGCCAATTAGCGATTGTTATAGCCGCATTGTAATCACCTGCACTTGTAAACAAAGTGCCAGACACAAGATGAGATGAACGACGAGACGCGTCGAGGTGGCCGGCTATTAAACAAGCGGTAAGACTAAGCCAGGCGGTTGCCAGCTAAATGATCGTACTAGTCGTGTTGCTATGGCTCAATTCAATTCAAACTAATTAGTGTATTGACATCTACGAATAATATTCGTAGATTAACATGAAATAGTAATATTTTCAATATGTGTTCTGTAACCGATCACTGCGATAAGCATCGTACTATAGGGATATGGTCCCAAATTGGGTGACGGTTTGTGGCGTTTACATTTAAGTGGCTGTACTCGTACCTTTAAAGTGCTTCGCTGGTATGGTCACGTCTTGCGACACCCGCCGGGCTACGTGGGAAACAAATGTCTGGCTATGTCGGCCCCGCCGGGTCCCGGTAAGAGTGGAAGACTCAAGAAGTGCTGGTTTGACGTCGTAAGGGATGACATGGCGTGCCAATGGTCTCACTACAGGGAATGATGACGACCGTGCGAAGTGGAGGAGAAAATGTAGGAAAGCGAACTGGGACAGACGCTCGGATGATGATGACCTTTGAAGTGCGAAATGTAAGTGGCCCACCATGGTCTCCCGGACACAAGCGACATCACCTGCTAGTGCTGCACCTGTTGACTAAGGGACGAGTCTACTACGCAGGCACCCTTGCGGTGTCGTGAAACCAGATGGCGTCACTCCCAACAATGATTTTATTAGGAATCATTTTGATTTGATTTTGAACACAACATCGATTTTAATATTTTTGTATAAACTCATTACTATACTCGTATAATTGGTCAAATATCATGTAAATCAAACTATCGTAATTACTGGCGGTTAGTAAATAGTGGCAGTGAGTTTTACTGCCAGGTTCTTCCTCAGGCTCTACCTATGGCTTTGCTTATCTGGCAGTAAATGTATAAGCAATAATCTTGACGTTCATAAATACTTTGTAACCTACATAATTAAAGACTTTTCATTTTCAATGCCAAAAACTAAAAGTTCAAAGGGACTTCTAGCACTCAAAAAAAACTGAACTGCAGGTCCCAAACACTTGTAGGGTTTGGAACAACTGGGAATAAAGCATATTTCAAGAAAACAGGTAATACTAACGAAATTACGCTGCTATAAGATAGTTCTTCACATCTTTCATAGAGAACTTTCTGGACGCGAAACACGTCTATTGATAAAAAGATTATATTTGACTATTTTTTAAGCTATTGCATAGTTTTTAACGCCGGCCTTGAGCGGGCTTTAATCAAGAAATTCCGTAACGCAAAAAACCTAAGACCCGAGGTCACACGAAGTTCACCGAGCACGGCCGATATCGCGGGCTTTGAAATGTCAATATTATGCCTTTATGATAATGTCGATACTTAATATGGGCGTTATTATACGCCCATATTAAGCCTCTGCCACCCCTTCGGCAATAAAGGCGTAATTGATAAAAAATCACGATAAGTATTATAGTTAAGATATGTGACCAACAAACGTTTCTTGAGCGTGTGACCGTTTAGCAAACAGTGACGTCAAAACAAACAATTGTTTTATAATGCGTCAGTCGTCAGTACTCAGTAGGTACACAGACAATCACTCGTAGTACGTACCTATGTGTATATTTCTATATGTAAACTATACTCTATGCTAAATTTTGAAATGAATAAATTAATACTATAAATAACTTAGCAAATTATGACGACATGATGTAAACTCGCTCATAAAAGTGACTAGAGATTCTAATTATCGATATGGTTGACTTTTCCATGGAAGTCAGTTTTTGTTAGCTAGCTGTGATAAACGTGACACAAAGCATCACGTTAATAGAATTTATACAAATATTATTAAGCCGAAGAGTTTGTTTGATTGTTTGGTTGAACGCGCTAATCTCAGGAACTACTGGTCGAATTTGAAAAATTCTTTTTGGGTATTTTTGTGTTGGGTAGCCTATTTATCGAGGAAGGCCATAAGCTATAAATCATCACGCTACTACCCTGTAGAGCAGTAATCATAAATGGCGACAATTTTTGTAGAATTTATAAGCGACGGGATTAAATAGGTGCGACAGGAGTAGTCACGGGTAGGTAGTAGGTGTGACGAGGTAGGTCACGGACGAAGCCGGGGGGGTTACCTAGTACAGTCATCATTATATCATTGCTAGGGGAAATCGACCTTGTTGTTTTATGACGTTCAAATGCACTTCAACGTAGAGTTTGACTGTCCGTAGTGATTTTATACAAGTGAAGATTGAGCTCCGCAAAGCATTATATTCCTTAGGCAGTAGGTATATATCACGGGTCAATCAACTTTTGGTACTGAAATATAGCTTTATTATTACTACCATTTGATTCTATAGTAATATTTTACATACATACATATTGTCACGCCTTTATCCCCAAAGGGGTAGGTAGAGGCATACTATTTTAAACTTAATGATACAATATCCTACTAATATTATAAATGAGAAAGTTTATATCTAATAATGTATGGATGTAGGTAAGTTTGTTACTCTTTCAACCAAAAACTATGGAAAGGATTTTGATGTAACTTTACAATAATAGAGCTAACACATCGGAGAATAACACATAGGCTACTTTTCATCCTGGGAACTAGTTCCTGTGGGAAACGTGAGCGAGAAAACTTCTCTACGCATGCGAAGCCGCGGGCATCTACTAGTAGGTTAGATGTAAAACATCAGATTAGTAAAGAGACAAAATAAGAAATACAAACGCCACCAACGCGGCAACGTCACGTTAACATGTTTGAGACGTGACTGCCATATTGATAACACAGGTACTTGACGTGATTTTTTTTAATAAACATAGCTCCTCAGACGTCCACAGGCGATACAAAGGAGGCCGAGTCTGTCGAGTATTTCAATCGTGTCGAAAAATAATTAAAATCTTCGCTCAATAGAAAGGCACCGGTACAATTTTGACAGTTTTTCGTAATCTACTATTACAATCGTACTCCAATAGACTTCTATCGGTCGGTCGATAGAATTCTACTTAGTCAGTAACAACGATTCTGGTTCTATTCTACGGCTTGTCAATAAGTACGGCTTGTAAAAAAGTAGACTCGGCACACAGGTTTTTTTTTATATTTGATTTTTTTGGAGCTTTGTCAAAGCAAGCACCCTCGTTAAATATTTTACATTAAATACCTACTCAACAACTAACCAAACCATTTCGACCAAGTGCTAAAAATCCCAATAAGTGAATGAATGACACTTGCATTATTCACATTACAGCGCAGCGATATTTTTAGAACTTTTCTAAAGTATGAGTTTTGTTAATTAGTTCGTTTACCTAATATTATCAAGATAGATAGTAACTTTATTACTTCGCAGTAACCTTAATATATTATTATCCGTCAAAAGTTGTTATCGCGATGTTGGCGTAAGAAATAGGTACCTAATAATACAGATTAACTCATGACTGTTTTGACGCAAATTTCTAAAAAATACATTATTCATTTACATAGCGTAATAATTTTTATGAAAATTAACTAAATCTTATTTTGAATTATAATGACATGGCAGAAAAGTATACTGATTATATTTTACTTATCATCATCATCATAGTTCGATCTGGGTGACCTTCAAACCAAATAATTTGTCCCCTCGCCATATCTAGGTAGGATCAAACGCTAAGGTAAGATTAGATGAGTTTAAGTAGTTTTTCTATTATGTTAGATACCTAAACTAACTAACTACCTTCACGCTATATCCCTCACGGGGTGGTCAGAGAGGATAGATCGTCAGGTTTCTCGATCCAAGCATACATTTATACATGCACATCTATGTATCCGAGTACCTACTTTTGACTATTCCGTTTTTGATCAATCTGCTCACGTGGTCTTCATATGTTAGTCTCGGCCTACCCTGAGTCCTTCTACCCTACCCTCTATGTAGATACCTGTTTATTTATTTATCATGACTGCCTTTTTATGCCCCACAGTGGTGGCAAAGGCATACTATATTCCGACATATCAATATATGCATTTGTATCCCCCGTAACAGATGGTAAGTCCATTGCCGTTTTAAAAAGGAGAGCTGCAGGTTGTGGCGACCTGATTTTAAAATTTTCATAGCTGCCTATAAAACCTTTCGCTACGCGAAAGTTGCTTAACGCGGTGATCGTTTACAGAACACTAAAATAGCGGGGCTATGAGATACCCTTTACTACTTATTACCTGCATATTAGGTGCTCTAGGTGAGGGAGAACCCTAAAATCGAATGCGGTTCATACCGCCAAATTCCAAATTCATGACTATAAAAATTGTGATAAATGAAACTAAAAAAATACAGGTTATTGCATGAATTAGATTAGATTGTCACACTTTGTTTATACATATCTACAAATATACGACCTTCCGTGTATTCAATGTAAGTATAAAATTTTGACAAATACAGTTAAGTAATCGTAAACTGTGCCATGTGGCCATGTGCAAATGGTAATAATTGAATGTATTTAACACGTATATTAATAACACTGGCAGTCTGTAAGTCTGTTCCATTTTCTATTTGAACGAATGCAGAAATAGAAAATTGTCTATGGTCATGGGCATGTAGTGTATCAACGA
Organism: Thumatha senex; assembly: GCA_948477245.1. Taxonomy (NCBI): domain Eukaryota; kingdom Metazoa; phylum Arthropoda; class Insecta; order Lepidoptera; family Erebidae; genus Thumatha; species Thumatha senex. The sequence goes on from OX419735.1 coordinate 17,553,328, forward strand.
AAACCTTTTTGAAGTGTGGCATTTCTATTTACGAGCTTATCCATGCTTCGGAAGGCATGTGAAGTCGTGTTGGTCTCGGTTGCCAGTAACATGGTAATTAACGACTGCCATGTTATATCCTCCCACTCCCAATTTGCCAAAAATTAGGAGAAGTACGTCAATATACGACTTTGATATGCTGATTTAATTGATTGAGGTTAAAAAGGTCAGTATAATATTAATTTATCAACAATGTCGACACAACAGCAAGCAATACGGACAACACTGGAACAGGAAATCAATTGAATAACAGAAACAATTTTCCTCATTAAATTACTTACTATTTACCCACAGCTCGAGTGTGAACATCTTACTGCGTGGTATAAACTGTCCGTTATAAAACAATGACTTAAGTCGGCACGAAGCAGAAGAGTTCCCACATTGATAAATTAACAAACAATCCGTTTTATGTTTATAATTGTATCAAATTAAAATGTCTTTATTCATGTAGGTCACAAAGTAATAACTATTTCTTTTACATTTACGAAAGACTCACAAGGCTTATAGATAAAGCCTGTGAGAAAAGAACCTCACAATAAAAACTCACGGTCACTCTTTTCTAATCTAATCTAATATCACAATATAAAGATAGAAAACCTATGATCTTTCGGTTGTGCTATATACAAAACTGAAGAGTTTATTCGTTGAACGCGTTAAAAGTCGGGAAATACAAGCAGGTATTTAAAAGTAGTTGAAAAAAAAATTATAAGAGGAAGCCTATAGCCTAAATATCATTTATGTTACTACCTACTTTGGAGAGAGGAGCGGTGGTAATGTCGGTAAATCGGGCGAATTTTCTACATTATAATTATCAACGTTACAACGTACATACGCAGTACATGTCCAGGATAGTGTCTATATAAACCTCTGGAACCCTTTAGGACTGCAGTGCCCACCAGTTTGACGAATGGTTGTAAAAAAGAATAAGCTCGAGTAACACAGTCGAATGCCTTCTGCATATCTAGGAACAGACAGTGCTGAGGTATGCTCGCGTTCACCCTCGGGCAAAAACAGGGTCCGTGGTCGCATGACCATGGTGAAATCATATTGACACTCCGAGAGAGTACACTCCTGCCAGATCCGGGAGTCAATAATCCTCTCGAAGATCTTCATGGTGTGGGATATAACCACGATTATGCCGCGGTAGCTCCCGCACTCCTGCACCGACCCCTTACCTTTGACGAGTGGAGTAATAATACTCAGCCTCATTTAGTTTAAGAGTACGTAGTTAGAAGTTTACTAAGATGCCCACACTACGAGGTCCCATCGCCTTCCAGGCTTCGTTGGGGACTCCATCGGCTCCGACAGCATTCCGATTCATCATGCGGCGAAGAGTAATTTGGACTTCTACTGCGTTACGAGTGGCACTAGTCCCTGAATCGGAGGGAGGTCCGGAGGCTGCACCTCTTTATGCTGCTTATTTAGCAACTCGTGGAAGTACGGGTGCCATCTCTTCTTCACCGCAAGGTCTTCGCATAGCAGGGTTCGCATTCAGGATCTTTTACACAGTGGCACTTGGTAATATCCTGTACTGCTTTGACCCTGGAGCGCGCTAAGTTATAGATTAGCTTCTCTCCCCATCAGGCGCAGGTTGTAAAGCTTGTAGCCCTTCTAGAAAGGCCAGGCTCTGTTGTCCTTCTACTGAGTCTCCTGTAGGAACGCCACGTCCACCCTCTTCCTGGAGAGTACTTCGGCCAACTCTACCGCACGTCCAGTCAGCGTGCCAAAAGCTCCACGTAGCGAAGCGGATACGGGTTGGGGCTAACTTCTTCAGCCGTGCTGGCCCGACACACGGCAGCCTTAGCCCACTTGCCACAGGAGTCGGGTGAGCTCCTGCGCGCCTGTTTGCGCCGTTTTTTTTACTTTTCATGTTAGTTTTGGCGGGTGGCTTTTATGGGAGCGACGCCCTCAGACCTCCCAACCCCAGAGGGTAAAGCAGCGCCAGAGCCTCGTCCGTTAAGCAGCAGGTGCACGCACTAGCACGTGAGGCTGATTTGGGCCCCTAAGGTCATGGTGGGGCCCCCAACGCCCAAAATTCTTCTCTCATCTGCATTATCCTTATCTACTACGGTATTTAATGAAATATGTCACGGGAGAAGCTCACTTATTTGCCATATAATCTTACTTAATCTTATTATATAATTCAAGGGCAGCCCATTTTATGTCAAATGACACTACATACATATTTACCTATATATAGTGGGTTACAGCTAATAAACATACATAAATAGTTCTGTATAGATATCTAACTACACACAGACACAAAAAGAAGTGAAAACTACTACAATACACACGTTTACCCTTGGAGTTCAGACGCCTACCGACCATGAACATCAGTTAAATATAATATGGCGTGAGTTTTTTTTCACAATTTATTTGCAAGTAATTAGTCCACGATGATGGACAGATTGCAGATGTACAACTATAAAAGTATGTGTAATGTATTAATGTGAAGGTTCTATCTATATCGATAAATAAAATTGAAGTGTCTGTTACTCTGTTTGTATTTCCAAATTAATTGTTTTTCACTTAATGCCTATGAAAGTATATACGGTACGTACTTACACAAAAAAATCGTTGTTGAAAATTTTTCACTGTCTGTTTGTTCCGGCTAATCTCAGAAACGGCTGCACCAATTTAACGGTACTTTCACCCACAGATAGCTGATGTTATAAGGTGTAATCTAAGCTACATTTTATCCCCGTATTCTACGAAAAAGGGCACTATCTACGCTGGTGAAGCCGCAAGACATCCGCTAGTAAAATATAACTGAAGTTACTGCATCTATTTTGTGTCTTTATTGCTTGCAGTGACAGGGATTAGTGCTTAGTTCAGTATTCAAGTAGAACCAAAAGCATTTACAAACCAGTAATAAACAATTTAAGTTTAATCTCTGGTGACTTTTGATATCAAGAATAAAATTATAAGAGGAAGTAAAACAAGGCTACACCTAATTACACAGTACCTAAGGATAATTATGAAAGCTAGTGACATTCGTAAAATTAATTAGAGCCAGTAAGATAAGAAACTACCTATAAAAACTCAGGGCTGTTATTTTTTTATTTTTGTTAGACATTCTATTTACGAATTGAAAACGGATAATGACGGACGTAAATAAGTTTGGTCACAACTTTGACTTATGTGGCGGCGCCGGGGCGGCGTCAGGGGAGCAGGAGAGAACTCTTTCCGAGTACCGCTACCTGCGTCGAGAGCATCGTAGGCTTTTCTTGGCCCAAGACATCGGTCTCCGTGACCTAAGGCGAGCATGGACAGTTCGCTGTCCTTATAGAATTAGGCTCAAGACGACAACGCGGCTTGACGTGAGAATTAAAAGTACGCCTCACATCCCAAAAAGTTTGTCACCCGAACCTTGAACTAGGCAGCTGTAGTTGTCAAGTAGCCAATGTCTGTTGGGATTTCCGGGACATCCTTTCAAGGCGGCGGCGGCGACACTAGACAGGTATGTAGCGAACTAGGTATCGTGTGGTTTAATCGGTTTTAACCCGGCATGACACTAGTGAAAAAAAATGGATGGTGAAGAATACAAATGGCCGCCTATTTATGTAAGTGTTTGCAATAGAGATTTTTTTTAAGTTTCTACTTTTTTTGAATCTGTGTGAGGTTATTCTTGTGAAATAAATTATAGGTCTCATGGATGCTATGCCGGACCCCTACTGACTAAAAACCACGTGGTGAATCTGTGAATATCGGTTGAGCCCTACACAATCGTCTAACAGTACATCCGTACACTTTTCTTTTCGTCTAGACGGACGCCCAATTACCTGTGAGACGAACTTATATCACGAATACCTAACTAGAGCCCAATTCATTTAAAATCAGTGTACAGTACTTTTATAATTACTCTTGTAATAGCCGAAATATTAGATGGATATCGTACCAATACGCTTCAAATGATCATTGACAACATCAGTGGCTTTTTTCATGGCAAGTAAACACCTAGTATCTAATAGAGTATTTCGGTCGCTTAACTTGCATTTTACATGGTATTGTAATCGAAGCGCTCGTGGCCCCGCGGTCTCAGTGTTCTGTAAACGATCACTGAGTTACGCAACTTTCACTATGGCTGGTCCTCGGATGGGTGACCACTTTGTGGTATTTACATTTGCGAGCGTTTCCGTGCTTCGGAAGGCACGTAAAGCCGTTGGTCCCGGTTGCCAGTAAAATGGCAGTCGTTAAGCCTGGTTGAAGGCCTTATGGGCGGCTTGAAAATTTCAACAGCAGGTAGCCACAACCTGCGTCTGTCTATTTCAACACGGCAATGGGCTCACCACCTATTACGTGGGACAGGAATCCACACGGTGAAAAGTGGGCATATAATATGCCTCTGCCACCCCTTCGGGGATAAGGCGTGATGGATATTTATTTATTTATATATTTACATGGTATTGTTAAATTTCTAACAAAAAAATAACTACTCGGTAACGATTATTTTTTCGTCATTCGGTTTCATCCTACTGTTCCACCGGCTTTGATTGGTCTGGTGGTCGACGTGTTCGGCAGCTTGTACAGGGAAATAATTTCAATATTATCATTGGAAATCATTATTATTTAGTCCAGGCGCGACCTTGGGCGCAGCAACACGTCCAAATCTTTGGTGTAGGTCCGTTTAAGTATAAGCAATATTATTTCGCGTCAAGTTACCAGTAGTTTATGTATGCTTTTTCTTTCTCTTAGCGTCTTCTCAGTTACTTCCAAACTATCTGAATTCGGAGCCTGGGGTTAGCTATAATTGGCTGTTAAGCTGCCGATATGTTTGGGCTTATTGTTATCATAACCCAAAGAATCCTATCTATCTGCCACTTAATTTACTAATAAAATTAATTAAGTACATTCTGTTGTGAAAAGCAAACATCCTAAATCGAATTACTTACTTTCGAATTTATTTATGAGCAGAGTGTACTTCGCAATTTAGACGGTACTAACTGGGTAACCAGACTTCACTCGTCTTTTTTGAGCTCAAGTTTTAACTTAGATGAAGTACAATACTTAGTATAATACTAGGTATAATACTTTATCTAAGAGTTTTAGTACTGAATAATGCTAGTACCTTAAATATCTACGAGATGGCATTGTAAGAAAGATTTTAAATATATTGCTAATTTTTCAACAAAATACTAAAATCAAACAATAAAATGAATCTAGGTATGCACCAAATTCCGTATACCTAGAGCCGTTATCGAAATGGTTTATTTTAGTAGGTATATTAAAGAATTGCTTGTTTAAAAATACCTATTAGGTGCAACATTTTATACAGAATTCTTAATTACTTCTATTTTTATGAAGAATATAATTACATTTCATTATATTCTCTAGTTATTGCCATATAATTTTTCACAGACAAAAGAAAAAATAAAAAAGTAGAGATATTATTCTTAATAACACATTATAAATGACAGACTAATATAATATATAATTAGTTATTGCCATATAATTTTTCACAGACAAAAGAAAAAATAAAAAGGTAGAGATATTATTTTTAATAACACATTATAAATGACAGACTTAAAAAAAAAATTTGGTAAACAGGCCACATTAAGTCAGCTTCGTAACGTGGTCTAAATTTATTCACCACGTGCTCGGATAAGGGCCATCGTCCGAAGTTATTCGATTCACAAAATGAGTTATGTCAAATTCTTTGTGTCTGAACTCTATTCTGTCTGGCACAAATAACTCGTTCTATTGAGCACTTAAGCGTGTACGTTTTGAATTATAAATTAAAGATATATTTAAATACATTGTAATATTATACATAGATCTATCTTTACTCGAAGTAGAATAAATTTTATAATTTAAATAGTTTTAAATTTTCTCTTCTTTTCTTTGGCTTGGAAATTGCAAATAAAGTTATAAAATTGAATAAAGTTAATAGAATAGAAATCGATAAAACAATCGTTAAAAAAAAAATTCTTGGAAAACGATTTTCTTGAAAACTGTGTAAAATGATGACTGATCTAAAAACTTTTCAATGATCTATAGAGATATAAGTAGGTGTACTTACGATTTCATTGATTTTCCTCTCGAAATTCAGAAACAATCCTTTGACGTTAATTACACCAAAAGGACTACATTTGAAAAGGCACTGTTAAGGGCTTTCGTGCGAACTACAATGAGCCCTGTAGTAACACGACCGCTCGTAGTTACATCGAAATGACGATTGTGGCAGAATGGCTTGGCTAGGTCGTGCGTGCTGGATGACGTTGCGCAAGCGCCGCTTTACAAGAATTGCTCTACGAAAAACGCTCTTATTTCAAAATGATTCTACAGATTTTTTTCATTCAATGTACTGGAAAATCGCTGGCAGTGATTTCCTGAAATATTTTAAAACAGACTACAGTTAAATTAGCACCTAATGCTGATAAATTGCAATTTATTATTACCTTTGATCAGTATAAATACTATTTTCAATTGAATTAAAATTACATTTTGCATGTAAGTTTCCATTCGAGTTATTTTCCTCTACGTTTTTGCATGTTGTAATATAAGTTCAAATTATGAAACTTATGGATAACAGCGCCATCTATGTTGTATTATCAAGACTACATTATGCTAGAGTCACCTGTAAACTCCTATAATTTGCCGTGACGATGGGTTGTACAGTACAATAGTACAATTCATAAAACTTGTTATTGTAGTGAACAGATGACGCTATTTGTCGCACAAATGTACTGTCTTACTGTAGATTGTTTTTTTTAGCTTGAAACGGGTTAATTATATTCTTAAAAGTTGTAAATACTTTGTGTATCTGTACATAAATCCATGTTTAACTAGGTATATGGTAATCTTTTACATAAAATAATAGTTAATATCTACCTTCTCAAAATACCTACCTATTAAGTTCATACTTATTCAATACAAAGGTTTGCTAAACCACGCTAAACGTACTCATCCTAGAGGTTATCTTAATAATTAGATGGTATTTAAATAGTTATAAAGAAGTACGTGTATATATGTTTTAAAGTATAATATATATATATAATGTATATATAATAGATTGCAGTACGATATATATTATTGTCAGTCAATTTAATAGGGAACTGCAAAATAACGTAGATATAGCTAAGATGATACCACAGATAATATAATGATACTAAGGAAATGGTTTCATTCATTTATAAAGACACGCTCTTCGTGCCCATCTTGCTGACCCTGAATGATGCGAATATAACCTTTATTTATAATGTAGGGTAATGTCGCCTGTTCGCGTCCACCACCCAGTTCGCGTCCTAAAGATGGGGGCACACCTTAAAAACAGTGGGAAATAACCATACCGAGTCACTAAAAAAAATTAATGGTATTTCTATTGAAGCTTAGATATGTGGTAGGTTTATGCATATAAATAAAAGCTTTGTGGGCGTTACCACCATTACGTAAAAAATATACTAAAATCTTGTATAAAACAAATACTTGCGATCGTATGATATTTTGCAAAAAAATTAGTGAGCAGCAGCGCGTTTCACGGGAAAGTTTTAATGGCTTTATTTCAAATTCGGGATACATTATTGTTTCTAAACCTTAATTATGAGCCATATAGTAAAGTAATGATGTTTGTGCTCAAATTTTATTTGATTAACAGTTAAAAAACGCTGGACGCGAACTGCACTACCAAATTTATACATTAGTCACATTGCGTCCGCAATGGACGCCATCTGGTCTATCTAATTCTAACTTAGATGGTTTTTATTATATGACAAATCATGACAAACATTATGAGTTTTATATTGATTCCATCATTATTAACATACACTTTGTAATAGCCTCTTTACGTCCACTATAACGACTATAGAAATAGATAAAAATGTCGAAAATCATCACACATCACAAATCATACTTGGACGCAAACTGTACCTAAAGGTGAGACCTAGGAAAAGATTGCGTCCACATTTTAGTCACACACAAGAAGTGCGTTCTCCAGATCCACAAGATCAAAGATTTACTGTGCTCTTGTGGATTTGTTTGACTAAACAGGGGAGCTGTAAGACATCGTCGCTCTTGCGCTTAGTCTCTGTCAACAATACTACACCTAAAATCTCTCATTTTTTTTAAAGATTAATATTGTATTCTCTTATATTTATCTCTTCTAAGTTGGTGGACGCAAACTGGTCCACAGGTGGTCGCAATCTGGATTTCATGGACGCAAAATGGGAAAATCATATGTTTTGGCTATTAGTCTATTTATTTATTAATATATCAAACGGTTTGTCCAAAACTGTATAATAAATTTAACAAGGCTGTTATAAACGATGGCGTTAGTCGTATGATGGCGCAGCTTGGCAACGCAGCATTACCTGTATACAGAATATGTGAAAACCATTTTTCATTCGAAATTACTACTCTAACATTATTATTTTCTTGCTCAAACCTACCAACTCCACTATGTGGACGCGAACAGGCGAACTTACCCTATTATAAGATTATTCAAAAAAATTCTACTGGTACCTAATTCTTGTTTGGTAAGATGTTTTAAAACAAAGTCTTGTATTGTATAACTAGTTGTAGGTATTGTAAATAACTCGTTTATTTAATAAAATAAAATAAAATATGCAGTGTTATAGATATTTATACACTTAGCAGAGCAGTTTCATAATAGGTACACTAGCTGAGACTCGCGGCGTCGCCTGTGATATACTTTGAAGTCCCGTAATAATAAGTTTTAGGTATATGAAAATTTGTCCAATTTATTGTTACTTCTCTTTGCTGCTTCGCTGTCCTGTCTCATAAGTGTTTATAACCTTAACACACAGAGGAAACACTTAAGTTGTTCTGTAAATAATTTAAACGTTAAGCATCTTACGCTGTTACTAGTCCTGAGATGGGCCGGTCGGCTTAATTTTTTTTAAAAATCCTTTAGGAAATCCAACACTTCAGATCCCCTATTCATATCTGCTAGAAAAGTTCCCGACAAATATTCATAACGTCTTCCAAATGTCTGTCGATTTGAAAATGTTATTCTTGGAAACTAATTGTTATCAGATCCTACAGGCTATTTGAATCGTTGTTTTAGAATCGGATCGGAATCAACATCGTTGAAAGTTTCTCGGAAACTATACCACTAGTTGTGAATAAGGGCACAGGTGACTTGTATTACCGGGAATAGCAGTAACCAGATTCAAGCCAACTAAACTACTTTGGTCTCAGTTCAACTATTGATAATTCTACTAATACTTAGTCTAAATTTCTGTATTTTTTATAGCTTTATAATATTTCTCATACGTCGATAAAGAAGTTTCACTTATGATAAAGAAGTTTAACTTCAAAACAACATGGCAACAGTCAGATTATGGAATTCCTTGCCGCCAGTCATCAGAGAAAGTCGTACTATCTCTTCTTTCAAAAATAGAGTCCGTGAACACTATCTTTCCTCGTTATCCTGATCTTTCGATAAAGTTTTCGATATTTATTAATTCTTTTTAAAATATATAGGAATATGTTTATATATTTATGTGTTTATATACTTATAAGTGTATTTATTATATGTATGTGTATATTATATTATATATTTTTATTGTGTGTGTATGTACTCTCATTCCTTAAAACTTTCTTACACATTTCTACCCTTTTAATGATTTCTTGATTCTCTCCTCTCGCCGGTCTGCTGGAAGAGATTTCTTTAAGAAATAAGCAGTACCGGTGTACAATTTTCCTGATATTTTCAATTTTATATTATAATTTGTGTACATAAATTGTTAAATAAATAAAAATGGCATGTAACCGAAAACGTGTTGATTATTTTACAGTTATACATATTCTCTCAAATCCTATATTGCGGACTACTAATAAATATACCTTTACTTATTTATAATCTCTGGAAGGAATCTAACTAATATTATAAACGTGAAAGTTTCTGATAATGTATAGATATAGGTTTGTTACTCTTTCATGCCAAAACTACTAAATAGATTTTGATGATCTAACTAACTAACTAGGTAACTATCTTCACGCTGTATCCCTGAAGGTAGTCAGAGAGGACAGATCGCCAGGCATCGCGATCCATGCATACTCATTTCGCAAAGTCATCGATCGCTTCACAAGCTACATGCACTGGGTATCCGAGTACTTTTGACTTTTCCGTTTTGAGCAATCTGCTCATGTGGTCTTCATATGTAAGTTTCGGCAGATTTTGATGAAACTTTACAATACTATAGCTTACACATAAGAATAACACATACGCTGCTTTTTATCCCGGGAACAAGATCCTTTGGGAAACGGGAACGGGAAAATTTCACTACGGGTGCGAATCCGCGGTTGTCAACTAGTATGTAATAAAAAAGCTTATAAAAGAATTTTAAAATTATGTGTCAGTATTTGAAAATTGTTAAGGTTAAAAAGCGAATTTTGTGGAATAGTACAAGTGTTTTTATTCAAAATTAGTTGATGCCCGGCTTCGCCCGCGTAATGAAGCTTTCCCGTTCCCGTTTCTCATCCGTGCAATTTTTCAAATATTTCTCTCCATAATAACCTACCTTAAATTCAAGAAACCAAAATAAAATACTCGTATTTGTCCAGCCATCTTCGAGTTTTGCGCCTGGCAACATAATATTTTGTGATTCATTTTAATTTATATAGATGTGAAGCAAGTTGAAGCGCTCGTGGCCCCGCGGTCTCAGTGTTCTGTAAATGATCACTGAGTTACGCAACTTTCACTATGGCTGGTCCTCGGATGGGTGACCACTTTGTGGCATTTACATTTGAGAGCGTTTCCGTGCTTCGGAAGGCACGTTAAGCCGTTGGTCCCGATTGCCAGTAAAATGGCAGTCGTTAAGCCTGGATGAAGGCCTTATGGGCGGCTTGAAAAATTTTAACAGCAGGTAGCCACAACCTGTCTCTGTCTATTTCAACACGGCAATGGGCTCACCACCTATTACGTGGGACAGGAATCCACACGGTGAAAAGTGGGCATATAATATGCCTCTGGCACCCCTTCAGGGATAAGGCGTGATGGATATTTATTTTATTATTTTATTTGAAGAAAGTTCCACCAAGTGCCATCAATCAACAGTTATAAACACTTATAACTAACTTGCCAAGCCAGGCTTCACGATCCATGCATACTTCTTTCGCTTCTTGCAGATTCATCATTCACTTAATATACGCACGTCTGGGCATTCGAGTACTTTTGACTTTTCCGTTTTTGAGCAATCTGCTCACGTGGTTTTCATATGTAAGTCTCGGCCTACACTGACTGAACAGCATTCAATTTACTTACAAAATATAAAATAAACACTTATAAAAGAAAAAAAGGGTTCTCCTTGGAAAATGTCGACGTGTGCATTCAAGTACAGTCAAGGTCTCGAACCTTTCGGTTTACGTAACCTTTTGTCGACAAGTGTTCCACGGTCGCGACCTGCCTCACGCCCACTGTTACCTCATACCTCAGTCACCGCCACAACAACGGGTAAATGAACTCAACGATTTTCCTAATGGCCGGCTGCTATCTCTGACGCGGCATGGCGCCACTAGAATTATTTCACGTTGAGTGTTGTTACTATGAAGATAAATCACAATATCTATATTTCTTACTGTCTATACTTATTACCTAAAGCGCTCGTGACTCAGTGTTCTGTAAACGATCACTGCGTTAACCAATTTACACTATGGCTGGTCATCGGATGGGTGACCACGTTGTGACATTTACATTTGTGAGCATTTCCGTGCTTCGGAAGGTACTTTAAGCCGGGACCAACGCCGTTTGTCAGTAACATGGCAATCGTTAAGCCCAGTTGAAGGTCTTATGGGCTTGAAAAATTTCAACAGCAGGTCGCCACAACCTGCAATGGGCTCATCACCTATTACGTGGGACAAAAGTGCATACGTTGAAATGTGGGCGTATAGTATGCCTCTGCCTACCCCTTCGGGGATAAAGGCGTGACAATATGTCAATGTCTATACTTATTACATATACGAGCTGACCTGGCTTTGCCCGTGACATACTTGGAAGTTAGAACCTCCGTCGCCACAAGAACAAAAAAAAGTGTGTGCGTAATAAGATAAAAATCTTATTAAATAAGAATATTTTTCGCTATTAATTATTATTATATATTATTTATATATATATATATATATATATATTATTATTATATTATGTTTTCGGTTTTTGGAGACAGTGTGCGCGCGCATCTTAAAAAATTATTTTCATCACTTTTCTCAAAATAACTCCAAAGAGATCTAGGTGTGAGGAGCCCCACCAAGATCTCCGGGGCCCAATCTCACCTGCTAGCGGTTCACCCGTCGAATAACAGACGAACTCAAACGATTTAACGGAGGCTCCCTTACGAGGTTTTGAAGTAAGTATCTTTGGAGTTTGGAGCGACTGCCGGCTCCAAACTCCAAGGTTAGCTTCTCCTAGCAGCCAAATAAAAGTGAACCTCATTATAGGTAGGACACCATTCAAACATTTCATTCTTCATCATTTCGCTCTCAAACATGTATGTTTGAGAGCGAAATGATGAAGAATGAACACGTCCATGTATGTTTGTTTGTGAGCGCTAGATAGGTTTTCGGTGAGCCTTTGTCCATCAGTGGCCGTTTAATGGCCGAAATAATGATGACGATAAAAGTAAAATTATAGACGGGTGGGGGTGGAATTTTTAGCTTTTTCTCCGCCTCAAAAAAATTCAAGATCCGAGGCTGCTTCAAGTGCGACTCTGAGCACTTGAAGCAGCCTCGGATCTTGAATTTTTTTTAGAGTCATCTGACAAATTTTCAAAATGCCTTAAACACCTACCTGAAATGTCTACAAGCTCTCATTTTGTCTGGTCACCCAATCAGTGCATTGATCGTAATGACGCAAGTCTAAAGATTCTTGCTTTAGGTTATACGACCGATAGTAAAAACATAGTTTTACAACCTATACACGCTTCACGGTGGACACGTGCAGAGAGTACTAGTTCTCTGTTTTCGTAGTTCATACCTACCAACACGTAAGTATGCACGCAGATTATGTAACCAAGTAAAAGAAGAATACGTTTACTCTATGCATTATGAAGTTTGACACGTGTTTCATGCACGTTTGAAGATTATAAATTTAATCATAATCTATACTAATATTATAAAGCTGAAGAGTGTTTGTTTTGTCGAACAAGCTGATCTCAGGAACTACTGGTCTGATTTGAAAAATAATTTTTGTGTTAGATAGCTCATTAATCGAGAAACGCAATAGGCTATATACCATCACGCTACTATCCTGGATAGCAGAGTAGTGTGGTCATACATGTCGACAAATCAGGCAATTTTTTATGCATTATTGTAGATTTTATAAGTGACGGGATTATATAGGTGCGAGCGACGAGAGTTCGAAATATGTCAAGTTATCTACTCTACAATATGTACCTATTTATTTAGAAATACATAAGTATTTTTATAGATAGATCCCATATCACAAGCTGAAAGCTTAGTTTGGGCTGGAAGCTCCGAAGCCCGGCTTCGTCCATGACATATTTCGAACTCAAGTTATCTACTCTACAATATGTACCTATTTATTTAGAAATGCATAAGTATTTTTATAGATAGATCCCATGTCACAAGCTGAAAGCTTGTTTGGGCTAGAAGCTCCGAGGCCCGGCTTCGTCCATGACATATTTCGAACTGAAGTTGAAATCACAAAGCTGAAAGCTTAGTTTGGGCTAGAATAATAATAATAATATGTACCCCTCGAGGTCAGTCGTTATCTTTTTATAGGATTAACGCAACCCTATGAGGGCATAGTAGATTCGCTTTTTGAGTCATCCACTTTCTGGAGAAATCCACAAAAAATCTATCAGAAAGTTATTGAAAAGCTCACATCCGCAGGGCAGCTTGTGGCGAGCTGAATGTGCGTGGCTACACATCGGTCCCGATTCCTCAGAGTTTTGTTGCCCTTCTGCACCGGTTAGGATTTAATGACCTAACGGGAGAGCAGTGAGAGTGCTACTCCCGGGAGTGCAGCAGATCTCAACTTTGGCTTGCCTTAATTGGCCGGTCAGAGGGAGTGAGCCAGAGCTATATGCTCGGGGGTGGAAGTGTCATTTTCAAGTGCATAACTACGGGGAAGCCCGCTCCGGACCTGTCCCGCGAAGGTGAAACCGGCGCCGCACCGCTCGACACCCCAAGCCGCTTACACCGGTGTTGCCCTCTGTCGCCTTACAGGCTTATCATGCCTACGGTGATTGTATAGGGGATCCCATCCAGTGAGTTGGCGAGTCACCGTCTGCCAGTAGTTTAATAATAATATATTAAAAAGGCAGACGCCGTTTTCATCAATAGCTTATATCACCCAATCTATTTAACACCCAACCCAATAGCCCATTTCTTAGTTAGCACATTTCACAATAGTTTAACTCCCATTGGAGGTGATCCATTACCGTTCTTCTACATAAGGCGGGCGTGGACTATTTGCAGTGGGGGTCCCATTCCCTATTAGATTAATAATCTCAAAGGGCCTCTGCGTGTTGGACCTATGTCTCCATGTAAGCCTACCAAAAGCCCGGGTATCTTCAAGAAAAAAAAAGAAGATACCCGAGAGAAGAAGAGATTATAATTATAATTTCTTTATTTTCTCTTCACAACAGTTACTTATATTTATGATAAAATAAGGTCAAAAATTGTAATAATTAACATTGTGAGAGACTGGTGCCTGAAGTAGGTTTGTGCATGTGCACAACCTGTATTACTGGTCACCAGGACCCTCCCGCAGGTAATTAGATGACTGAGATAGGTTAATGATATTGTAAGCAATCAAATTATAACTGTTTCCCAAAACAATAATCTTAGAAAACAACTGCAATGCGACTCCCCATAAACAGACGTTACAAGAAGAATAAAGGATATAGACTGGATACAATTAAATACATATAAAAATGGTGTGTGTTGTGTGTTTGAATATGTGTGTGTGTGCGAATGTGTTTTAAAGAGGGTGTGTTTGAGCAAGAGTATGAGAGTCAATTTATTTTAACCCAACAGCAGTTCCACCGAGCGGTATGCACTCCATCAAATTCTCCAACCAACCCGATACAAATGCAAGCATATTTTATTAAATGACAGGATTCAACAGAAGTTCCGTAGCCTCATAGTCAAATTTCTTCAAGTATTGTGTTACAACAGCCTTACATATAGGTCTGGTCATAGGGTAAATATTTAATATTTTATTTTATTTATTATACAGATAAGGGCCAGAAAAACAAAAGAATTTGTTTGAGGTAACGGTTCGTATATTTTGTCTCTCACACACATTACCTTTGTAACGCTTATCCTTTAGCAGATTTGGATCGTATTTGAGCATCGTTTGCTGCTTTAGGACGCAGGACGAACGACTTTCTGACCGAGAGAATATCCCACCTCCTATAGAGCTCCGAAGTAGGGAAACTGAAAGTGAGACCAAGCCACTTTCAGATTTGCACGTTGCGCACGCTCTACCTATATAAGATGACTTTTGGCATCTCCTCCCCACGATATGATGCAATACTCAATTAAAGATTGGCATAAAGCGTGATACACCATTTTAATAGTGCCTCGATTTGCTGTGTATTGCTGGTTTTTGAAAACGTAAATTAATTTATGCAACCTAGACACCAAGATCTCTATGTGTGGTTTAAAAGTCAGAGTCTGATCGATCGTTACTCCTAGGTACTTAACTGTAATATGAGGCAGGTGCAGGAAATCTGATCGAACGCACACTGGTGAGACTTGATGTTAAATGAGACAGGAGGAAGAAGGTGTTTTTTGTAAGCGAAAGTTAAATATTTAGTTTTAGTCACGTTAAGTGTTAAAACATTGTTTTTTAGCCATAAGCTAATCCTGTTGAACCCATTCTGAGCATTGAGAAAAACCTCCTCCCAGCTATCACCACTAAATAGAAGAGCAGTGTCATCAGCAAAGGTAATAACCTTGCCTTTGAAGAGTTGAAGTTGACACAAGTTATTGATATAGACCAGAAATAATGTTGGGCCTAGGATACTTCCTTGAGGAACTCCAAATATTATCGGGAGCTCATTACTCAGCATATGATCTATTCTAACTATCTGCCTTCGTCCAGTTAAGTAGTCCTCTAACAATTTCAGCGGCAACCCCCTAATGCCGACAGCATTCAACCTTTCCAATAAATGTGGGACAGAGACGGTGTCGAAAGCTTTCGCTAGATCAAGAAAGACCGCCAAGCACCTCCTCCTATCCTCCAGGTCAGTCACGACTGAATGCAGTAGTTCAGGAACTGCATCGTTGGTTGATTTACGGCGTCGGAAACCAAATTGAGCATCAGATAGAAAATCGTTGGTCTCCAAATAATTGATTGATTAGCTTAATTAGCCTCTCCAGGATTTTGGACATTGCTGGCAGTATGGAGATAGGTCGGTAGTTGTCGACACTGCCTCTGTCGCCACTCTTGTGGATGGGTTTGATCAACGCTATTTTGAACGCCCTTGGAAATGTACCAGTTGCAATAGCCAGATTACAAATGTGAGTAATAGGAGATATTAGTACATTAACATGTCTTTTTATAATATTACCCGATATCCGATCTACGCCCACAGAACACCCATCCCTTAATCCAAGAAATAGCTGGTGTATTTCCCCCTCATCCGTAGGCAACAATACAAAAGAAGTCAAAGGTGCGTTGTCTGGACAGTCGTGTTGCGTCAAAAGTGGGACTCTAATTTGCTCTGCGAGTCTTTTACCAATGTTATCAAAAAACGAATTCACATGATTAATACTCGCTTCTTGATTACCAGACGTCAAGAGACTTGCGGAGTGGTCGACTACCCTATCTGTGCCACTTATCTTCTTAATTACCTTCCAAAGCTGTTTCTTATTGCCTCCCGCTCTTTCAATCTCCATTTTTTCGTAAGTTTTTTTTTCCTTTTTTATTAAATAGTTGCAATAATTGCGATAACGCTTGTATGATACTCTCAAAATCTCATTTTCAGGATTCCTTTTTAACTTTTTATAAAGGTTGTCTCTACGCGCCATACATCGTAGGAGTCCTTTTGAAATACAAGGCTTACTTACGCGTTTTCTTTTGGGCACCGTGATTTGTTTAGTGTTATTATGTATGGCAGAGGTCAAGAACATTATAAGCATGTCTGTGGCTAAGTTGGCATCGTTACAATCCATAATTGGTTGAAAATTTGTGCTCTGTATATCAGCGTCAAAATGGTTGAAATCAATAGTGTAAGCTGTGGTATTGCGACACTCAATATGAGTGTCAACAGCAAACAATGCCGCCACACACTCGTGATCCGTAATGGAAGACTCAAAAATTAGGCAGGTAGCATCCATTTCAGTTCTCATCATGATGTGATCAAGGCATGTGGCACGCAGTACCTAACCCTTGCCGAGTAGGAGTAGTATGACCAGGGAGCATGCCGTGGCTGGCAAGTAGGTTTAGAAGGGCGTTATGTGAGAAGTGTCCCACTATATTTTTATTTTTTATCTACTAGTATTTATAAAGCTGAGTTTTCCCAAATGGCTGGACTGATTTGGATAAAATTGGTGTGAAAGTAACTGTACCCATGGATTTACTTTACTTTGCCATGACCTCGTTGGGCTGAGTTTGGATCCTAAGATCTCAGCAGAGCTGCTTTGAACATCGCATCTGCGGATGCTGGACGCTTATTTGTAATTATGGCTAATTTGTATTATGATTTATGTTTCATAACAAAGTATTTAATGAGAACTGAGCATTCTTATACATTATTTATCGAATATTGATTTTTAATTGATGGTCCGTACGAAACGAGTGAAAGTGAAAGTGAAAAATCTTTATTCATGTAGGTCACAAAGTAACACTTATAAACGTCAAGATTATTGCTTCTACATTTACATTTACTGCCAGATTCGCAACGCAATAGGTAGAGCCTGAGGAAGAACCTGGCAATGCCTGAGGAAGAACCTGGCAATAAAACTCACGGCCACTCTTTTCTAACTGCCAATAATTACATTAGTTTCATTTACATGATATTTGAACAAATTATAAAGTAATGAGTCTATACAAAAGAAACAAAATCAAATCAAAATGAGAGCGTTTCTGGTTGCCAGTTTTAAAGGTGAAACTAAATGGCTGCTATTTTAAAATGCAGGTATGGCTTACAATATTAAACATACATTGTTCCTTTGGAGTTACGTGAGAACAGTCGACTAAACTTAATTTGCCTTAAATATAAATAGTTTAATTTGTAATAAATTATAAATTGCTATAACAGCTATGAGCTGACCAGTCCCAACAGACGGCACCCGTTCACGGGTATGACGCATATATCAGCCATCGCCGTATTATAGGGAATAAGGCGACCCGATACATGCACCACCACTGCCAGGACACTTAGGCGAGCATGACATACACATTTTGTACCAAACAATTTCATCGAAAAGTTTAGTTATCTCTTGATATGGTACAGTTAAATGTTTACTGGCACGAAATAAAACATTCTGAGTATGTAATCATGAATTAGTTCAAAAAATTGGGTATCACAAAAATAATATTTCAAATCTGACCAGTAAGTAGTTCCTGAGATTTGCGCGTTCAACCAAGCCAACAAACTCTTCAGTTTTATATATTAATATAGATAAAGAGAAACCTATGAACTTAACCTTGAATTAAGTTTAAAAGGCTGCTAGCGGTAACTCTCCTGATCACCGGGCGAGAACAAGACGCAGGCGCAAAATCAAGAGTCAAACGATATTTGCTCATAGCAACCAAATAAATGGAAACACCACCTTGCTGAAATTCCAGATAGAGTTTGGAAGTAACTGGAAATACACTAAAATGTAGAAAAAGACCGTGAAGTATCTATAATACGAGTATCTATCCACATCCGTCATGTTCGACGAAGTCTCGTCTGATTCCAGGGGGCCAAGTCTACTATCGACAAGCCGTAGAATTGAACCACGAGTCAGGCCTCCACGTCGCCGACCTCCGAGGGGCAGGTCGTTGTAGAGAGGGCAGGTCGTGGTAGAGATCCACCAGCCGTCGGCGTCACAAGCCACTGCAGACATCGACGTTATTCTATAACATATTAAGTAGAGTTATGTTGGGCTTGAGGTTCTCTGCGTCAGTGTCCTTATTCGACTTCAAGTACAGCCCATACTATCAGAGGGCAAAGCCCTCTCACTCAGGGCTATATTATTCAGGACCTCCTGCCAAGGCCAGCTCCAAAAGTAGACTCATTTGACGGCCCCGGCTCCCTTCCATTTCAGATTGGTTGGCATTTTAAAATTTAAACAATATGATTCTATAACATAAAAGAAGAATATTAATTTATAACAAGGTCTAATACCTATACAACCTAACCTACTGGCTCTAGCAATAAATTAAAAATAACACCAAGGTTTGTCATTATCTGACATTACTAAAGGTAAACAAACATTAAGAGAGCACTAGAAAATCTAAATAGCTCGAAATATTGAGGCCTAGGAATGCTACAGACAATGGCCATGCAGATAATTGGAGAGAACATATAATAAAAAGTCTAAATAAAATAGACAAAACGTAAGTAAAAAGTTACATTACATTTTCGACACGATTAAAATAGCAGACTCCAAGCGCGGAACCACTATAGTGGGCACGATGGGCATGCCAACAACCAAAATTGACCTGTGACACCACACTTTAACGGGCTATAGAACTCTATTGACTGCTGATGTTATTATCTAAAGCCTTAATTAAAAAAATATGGTGCTTAATTTCGAAAAACTTCGACGATATGCCCAGATGTGCCATAAAAACCAACCAACCTCACCTGCTAGTTGTGCACTTGCTAACCAACGGCCGAGGAAACGAGAGGGCTGAGACGGTCACACGGCAATCGCTCCCAACAATGCCGATAATCAAAAGTCAAACGCTAGGTACTTCTAACCTACCATCATTAGGTTTGTCCTATTACATAGTAGTGAGGCGTGGCCACTGATGTGTCAAGCCACGCGGATGGACCACGTGAGGAACTCTAGCACCCCGCGGTAGTCTTCCCGTACGTGACATTGCAGATAAGCTGCAAGAGTGTCGCCTTCGCTGGTATGGTCACGTCTTGCGGCAACCGCCGGGGTACGTGGGAAACAAATATCTGGTCATGTCGGCCCCGCCGGGTCCCAGTAGGCGGGGAAGGCCCAAGAAGTGCTGGCTTGACGTCGTAAAGGATGACATGCGTGGCAATGGTCTCACTACAGGGGATGCAGACGAAAGCAGACCCTGGGCGTTGCGAGACGCAACTGGGACAGACGCTTGGATGATGATGAGTTGGCTATTTTCGGGTGGCTATGCCAACAACCTTTTTCGAGGGTTAGATCCGCACCTGGCAGACTCGGCACGATTCGGAAGTAACTAATAAACGACGCGTCACACAAGGTAGCGATCATGGTTTTAGAGAAATCATGATTTGTTTTTAAATAATTGTTCCCGGTCTAGGTTTATTAAGACCACGAGTAGATAACGGATGCATAAAAATGTCAAGGTTCTCACTTAATATTTAGTTGTTGGTCTAGTGTTCACGAGTCTTTAGACAATAACAATGTATTATGTATTTATTGATATTAGATAGAGGCAATAGAATATGAAATAGGAATGTGTAATGTGAAATACGGCATATCTGCGTGGCAAATGAGCCAGAGAAAATGACGAGTAACCCTATTTGGAAAATAGACAATTAAAATTAAATGTAATTTCGATTGCGTTGAATTGAAGTAGAATTACTTGCTATGGTGAGGAGCTTTGGAAGTTTTTGTTTATTGACCACGTGTTTCATTAACTAATTTGACAAATTACTTCATGATTCAGATGCTAATATTTTAAATATGGCCATTTGTAAACAGATTAATCAATGAACACAGTTATTTCTGCCAGATAATACAAAAGTGGAAAAAAATCTGCCTCGAGCGGGACCATAGGCGAGATTTCTCATTTGCCGGGTGAGCTGCTAACTAACCAAACTACCGACGACACTCAAAACTAATGTTCTTTCCAGCTTTTCCGTCTTAAGTTGATGGTGACGCAATCTACCGGCACATAGTTAAGTTTCGTCACTATTATATAGAACTGCACCTATAATCATTTAATTTGTAATGGGCACTGGGATGGTAGGGTATTTATAGAAAATCTCTGGTCATACTCTTAAAATGACGATTAAAATATGGTGGAGAATTTCAACTTGATTCGATATGGTTCGAGTAGTTCAGTTGGCTAAAACATTGCCCTGGTTAGGTAAAGGTCACGGGTTCAATCCCCGTCTCGAATCGAATTGTCTTTTTCCACTTTATTAAAAAAATATAGAAAATATTTTACATTATACCGAAAATGTGGCTGGTGTCGGGGGTGATTCACGCATCAGCAGACTATCCATACAAGTCAAGTCAATTGGCAAGGCGACCTAGTCAGTTATTTGAGGATTGAGCGATATGCCTCTCCTCTCCCATACTTTCCCACCACTTTTGCGTTCAAAGTGCAAGGAATACAGCTGCCTTGTTTTGCGACGAAATGACGACGCGACGCTATCCCTAGAAAGGTATTCTACTGTACTTACTGTACATACTTGTGTTTTTATATACCACAAGAAAACGCGCAACGATAATATATAACATATTATAGATAGGTAGATTTCATATTAATATTTTATTTGATATCCATATGTAGGTACGTATCTACTTAATAAATTACTAGTGTTCTGTAAACGATCACCGAGTTATGCAACTTTCACTATGGCTGGTCCTCGGATAGGTGACCACTTTGTGGTATTTACATTAGCGAGCGTTTCCGTGCTTCGGAAGGCACGTTAAGCCGTTGGTCCCGGCTGCCAGTAACGTGGCAGTCGTTAAGTCAAGTTGAAGGCCTTATGCGCGGCTTGATAAATTTTAACAGTAGGTAGCCACAACCTGCGTCTATCTATTTCATCTCACCAGGCTCACCACCTGTTACGTGGGACAGGAATACACATGGTTAAAAGAAGTGTGCATATAATATGCCTCTGCCACCCCTTCGGGGATAAGGCGTGATAGATGAATAAAAAAAAGGGTTGACGCCCGTGGCTCCGCACGCGTGGTGAAGTTTACCCGTTTCCATTTCCCACAGGAACTTTTTCCCGGGATAAAAAGTACCCTATGTGTTATTCTGATGTGTAAGCTATATTATTGTAAAGTTTCATCAAAATCCATTCAGTAGATTTTGCGTAAAAGAGTAACAAACATCCATCCATACTTACAAACTTTCGCGTTTATAATTTTAGTAGGATTTTTTGAATACAAAAGGTAATAAATACTATAAATATAACAATTATATAAGTACGTACAACAGTTATTTCTACATGGCTAAATGCTATTTAAGCTTGCAGTTTATTAATTACCTAGTTAAAATAAAGTTAAGAAAAGTGAACACCGCGTTAAATTTTTATTCAAGTTAAATATTTCGTATTAAATACAGTGATTTCCAATGACACATCTTACGTTTACTTCTTTTGTTTTCGGAAGTTACTGGCCAATTACGAACTTTTTATAACACAATAATATCAATACATAAAACTTAACTTAAAAACTACTATTTCAAATAATTTATTTACTTTGCACTTTTCCTTTTTAGTACAATAGCTTAACTTAACTATCTTCACGCTGTATCCCTGACGGGGTAATCAGAGCGGACGGATCGTCAGGCTTCGCGATCCATGCATACTTCTTTCGCTTCCTGCAGATTCATTAATCGCTTCATACATGCACGTCTTCCGAGTACTAGTAAAATAATTTAGAAGTGACTAGAGGTATGTGTGAGTAAAAGTGACGAATAGATGAGCCCGTTCTTGAGTTACAAAAATACAACGAAAAGTGGCATTGATTTTTATATATATTGATAATTCATACCAAAAATTTACTTTACTTATAACATAACTATTACAATTAAGGAAATGTTCAAATAAAAAATTGCATCATATGCTATGAGTTAGCAGCTATGATATACAGACAGATTCAACTACTTAGATCTAACATAAAACTACCTCTATGAATATGAATGTAAGGGGCTCTACTAACATATCTGAATGTGTGCCAGGTGCATTCGAGCGTATTTTTTACCACCATTTTTTTGTAATATCGCCTAAAGCTTTAAGAAAGTTGTGTTTTTCTGAGTCTACTCGGATGCTATTTTCAGGAACAGACATCTCGTCGCGTCCTTTCCATCATATATGTGACATAATAAATCTTGGGGGCAAATAGACTAGGTATTGAAGCTAATGATTTTCATCTTTAGTCTGCTTCTGAGAAACGTGGCCACTCACTACGATCACTGCGTTAAGCAAATTTCACTCTGGCTGGTCACGGATGGGTGACCGCTTTGTAACATTTACATTTGGGTTGGCACATTAAGCTGTTGATCCCGGTTGCCATTTTTTTTTAATTGGGACTAATCCCACCTACATTCCCACTACTGTGACTCCTGTAAACCAGGATCTACAGCAATGACCAAAACACCAGAAAAGTTACACCGAGCTCGATCTCGGTGATATCCCAGGAGAAGTTAGCATGTCTTGGATCCCGCAACGAATTTAATCAGAAGATAATGTGAGGAAGTAAGAAAAGAACGTAATGCCTCTTCCCTCCTTTGCAAAGCGGGAGACCTGGAAAGCAACTAGGTGTAAATCCTATAGAAATAGGGTAGCACCACGGTAATAGTATATTACAGGTCCTATGTGAGCTATGTTTGATTCCAGTAATATGTATGGCAGAAACGTTTAAAAGCACGAAAAATCATCCTCGATGCCACGAGATCCGCATAGTAAACTACTCCCGACGTTACTTGTAAACAATTAAGCATATTATATCGCTCATTTTGCCAAATGCTACACTCCCAAAGTATATGATGGGCGATCTGATCATATTTGGCGTCAGCAGTTGAACAATGACAGAACGGTGACTCAACCAGCTTAAACGAATGTAATTTGCTCCTAAAGTTACCATGTCCCGTAAGAAATTGAGCAACACAGTGATCAACCTCCAGCCAGAACATTCCCAGGCGTTCACGAACGTCTGGGAAAAACTGGTAGAGGTGGCGCCCTTTGATGGAAGTGTTCCAACGCAGCTGCCATTCGTCTAAAAGTTCTTCACGTACATTATCACGATACAGTCTGTCAATTCTATGGCGATCTCTTTCTAACAAAAACCTATCATCCATGCCATCCTTAGCCGAATAGTATAAAGCCGCGCGTCTCTGAATTTCGAGATCAACCGGGAGGACCTAAATAGCAAACCGAAGTTTTATTTTTAATGTAAACGTTATTGAATTTAATGCGCGGTGGTACTTTCAAACTTCCTTTTAAAAGCAACTGAAATGTTTTGTTGGGTGCAAAAAATAACCTGTTTCGTACGACCCACTCCGCAACGACGCGCAAACACGTGTGGGCCAAGCTCTCGAGTCCCGCACGAGTATTCGACTGAACGAGCAACATACCGTCATCGGCGTATCCTGTCATTGGACAGCCCTCCGGTAATGGTAAACTGAAAAAGTCATCAAATCCTAAGTTCTATAAGTGTGGGTCTAGCACAGACCCCTGAGGACAGCCTATTGTTAACGTTTTGGTAGCAGAATAATGACCTAATTTTAAAGTTGTTGTACCTTGTGAAAAATATGAATAAATAAGAGAGTAACCGGTTGCCAGTAACATGGCAGTCGCTAAGCCAAGTTGAAGGCCTTGAAAAATTTCTACAGCAGATTTCCACAACCTGCGCCTGCTCATTCCAACACGACAATGGGCTCACCACCTGTTACGGGACAAAAATGCTTACGGTGAAATGTGGGCGTATATACCCTCGGGGATAAAGGCGTAAATATATGTTATATAGTCTCGTTATATAGAAGCGCTCGTGGCCCCGAGGACTCAGTGTTCTGTAAACGATCACTGCGTTAAGCAACTTTCACTCTGGTTGCTTACACATGGCTGATCGCTTTGTAGCATTTACATTTACGAGCGTATATATGGTTCGGAAGGTACGTTAAGCGGTTGGTCCCGGTTGCCAGTAACATGGCAGTCGTTAAGCCTAGTTGAAAGGCTTGAAAAATTTCAAGAGCAGGTCGCCAGAACTTGCGCCTGTCCATTTCAACACAGCAATGGGCTCACCACCTGTTATGTGGGACAAAAGTGCATACGGTGAAATGTGGGCGTATAGTATGCCTCTGCCTACCCCTTCGGGGATAAAGGCGTGACAATGTGTATGTATGTATGTTATATAGTCTGCTACTGTATTATTGTTATTTTTCCTACTGGAACGCAAAAATGTCGAAGTACCACATATCTCCATCACGGTGGCCTAATAAGAGGTCATAAGTGTAACGACTTCCATCTTAAATATCCACATTTAATTACGTACCACTCCTTAAGATAGCCGATACATTGATAAGCAAATAATCTCGAGTGCACGATGTAGCTTCTTATATTTTAATACAATATTATAATCCGGTATATTACCCACTACATTTTTATATACAGGTCCTAATGGCCTCCGGCCTCCGTCCCTCGAAGGCTAGCGGTGAATATTTATTTTCTTTTTGAGATTAGGATTGTACCGTATTTTTTATATTAATGATTTTTGTACACCACGCCGTCTAGCCCAAAGTAAGCTAATTTACGCTTGTGGTATGAGATCTAGAAAACTAATAAATATACTTATATATTACTAAATACATATATTATATACACAGGAAACATCCAAACTCCGAAACAGAGATTTGCAAATCACACAAATATTTGTGCCGATCCGGGACTCGAACCCGGGACCTCAGCGCGGCAGTCGCATACACTATCACATATGCCAACGAGGCAGTCAAATAGTTGAAATCGATAGCCGTCTGACATTCCCAACTCCGTAAGGACGCTTAGCAAGGACCAAATATAAGATTTTTTTTATACTTGGTCTAAATAAACATACATACATACATACATATTATCACGCCTGTTTCCTAACGAGGTAGGCAGAGACTACGGTGATGGAGAGGGGATGAAGAGTAGAAGCGTGCACGTCGCCATCCCTGCCAGCTACGGCTGCAATTCTACTCCAACACGAGTGCCACCAGGGCGAACTATGCTAGGGCGTGCCCCCGAGGCGACGCGCACCAGTTCGTCCCCGCTGGTGCGAAAAGTGTGAGCCAGAGCGGCGTAGGGGACCGCCACCCTACACGCGCGGCCCGACACGGCGGGAAGTGGAGGATGGAGTGCAGGGTAGCTGCGTGGAATGTTAGGGGAGGAATGCAAGATAAGATGAATGGCGTGTATGAAGCGATTGATGAATCTCGAAGAAGCGAAAGAAGTATGCATGGATCGCGAAGCCTGGCGATCTGTCCTCTCTGACTACCCCGTCAGGGATACAGCGTGAAGATAGTTAGTTAGTTAGTTAGTTAGTCCTAGACGCTCAGAGCCTCACCTTATTAGTCAGTAGGTTACACCAGTTACACCACTCGCAGGTGACTTGGGCCTGAAACGTGGTTCCCATTACCCATTCGATACATCTCAACTAATAAAACAAAGTAATTATATTTTAATAAAACTATATTTTTGTTACTAAAAACAAAAAAGAATACCAGTTAAAAAAGATTGCTGGAACAGTTACTTAGCGTATCTGAAACAAAAACACAAGCATATAATAATTTTAAACTTTGTATAACCATTTATTTAACAGACTTAAAGTATATCTTTTTAACAATTTTATGCATATTCATCCACTTTTGAGCATCCAAGCAAGCGAGAGAAATATGGTTAAAATAAACTTAAATGTAATCTATATTTATCAATCTTAGTCGATTTATCTACTGTTGTGCATAGGACCCCCCAAGGATCAAACTATGTATTTTTAATACGTATTTTTGGATTTACAGAGTACCACGGAGACAGACGGATTACAATAGGGTTTTATTTCCAGTCCTTCTTTCTCTACTCACTTTTAAAAGATCTGAACTGCTCGCATTCATTTCAGATTTATAGAATGTTTTATAAATATTCTTTCATAGCTTGGCAAAATCATGATTGGATGCTTCTATAGCCAGTCGCGCCCACTACACGGCATCCATGTTCCATTTGTAACAAAGTCAAGCGAGTCCTCTGATATCCGTTACACGTTCTTCAATTCAAGGAAAGAGAAAATAATATACATTTATTTACATTAATACTTTTATTTCCTGCTTAGTTTGGAATCAGATGGTGTTGTGTGAGTTGTCCCAACGATATTTATTTATTTTTTATTAAACACGTGACATATTTAAAGACGGCTATGGATATCAATATCATGAGCACAACTGCCGTCCGACTACTCGACCCATTCAGAGGGGGGTAAGCACAGAACATATAATAATAGGTAGTGTTTTGTGGTGGCAGATGATATTGCCCCACCAGACCCTAGAATTCCCCAGTTGTAGCTGACATGAACTGAATGACATCCAGCGATTCATCATGTTTATCTTACTTTACCGGCCTTTATTGTCGGCAATGTGAAATTGCCTTGGGTCCCATCAATTTTAGTGGGACCTCATCCACCTCAAAAACCCTTTACAAATAAGTAATACATATAACTGTACATATAACTAACCTAGCAGTGAGTTGTCCGGGCAGTATTTGATGGTGTGTGCATAGCTACCAGTGGCACTGCAAAGCGGGCACCGATACCTTCGTAGTACCGGACACTGCACGTGTCCACGGCCATCCTTAAGTACATGAGACGTGTACCAGCTCGCTGGTCTGCCATTGTTCTTACAGAACGCGCATTCCTGAACCCAATGAAAAATATAACATTGCATATTTTTAGAATATTGATGAGGTTGAAACCAAAGTGATCTAGGACACAGTAGTAATTATGTTTTAGAGAAAATATTATCAGTAGGCCGAGTCTATTATTGACAAGCCGTAGAATAGAACCAGAATCGCTGATTTTAGCCGTCAAAAGGTTAGTAGACTATCAAAAATGCAACTGACTAGCGCTAGCGGCCACTGGCGCGGTACGTGTTAGTAGAACTCATCGACCGAACGATAAAAGTCTATTGGAGTACGATTGTAATAGTAGACTACGAAAAAAAGTCAAAATTGTAACGGCGGCTTTCTATTGGGCGACGATTACGATTCTTTTCTGACGCGATTGAAATAGTAGACTTGGCCTTCACTTTGTAATCTGTGTCAATTCTATAGTAAAATCTTGTGATCTCTCAAGAAAGTAACCACTGATGAGAACGATCAGTGTGATAGCTTAGCGAATCTCCGCGTTAAATTGATATAATATCTCTGAGTGCTATTTGTAAACATCGGCGATTGGGCAGAGATTGTGGCAGTTCCTTTGAACGGAGCATTCTTCCTATAGGAAACTTTGATGTTTGTAAATGTGCTCCGAGACTGTTACATTTTCAAACATTTGTACATACAGCTTAAGTCTGTATAAAACCACGCTCAAGCGCTAAGTTTTAAAATACGTTTTGTAATACGGCCCTTAAACTAGACTTTGAATCTATAGAATGAAAGCAATTAATTCTAGTAAATATACTCGTACAATATGTATTGGATTTAGGTACCTATAGATTTAATGTGTATAGGAAACAAAGGTTACCTAGGTACGTGAGCTGTGTTTACCAGACGAATCACGTAAAGCTTAATTGTTACCAAACATCAGTTCAAACAATTACATTTTGTTGGTTTCGCAATTTCGCCTTTTGTTAAGCCTGTCTGGCCTTGGCTACAAATTGTACGATACCTACACCTCTTTCTCTTCATCTTAGTCTATTGTCGTAAATTGGAGCCTGGGGTCTAATTTTATTTGGATGCTATCCCATTAGGGCGCCGGTGTTGTTGCCTCTTCCTTTGGTCAGTAGGTGCACGCAGCTAGGTGACCTTATTTATTTGAGCCCTGCAGATATTTATTAAGCGCCTGACATCCACGGAAACTTGCCAAATAACTTACTATCTTCACGATGGGGTAGTCAGAATTCTTATCGAATAGAATACGTTATAACTTATAAAATACAAATAAATATGGAAATACTATTAACGCGATCATTGTTATTTACTTTGAATTCACTGGACGTTTCTTGACGGTTGTACCAGCCGTCGTACCGCGTCACAAGCAGACTGATAATACCTGTATTTTTGTATCATGCAACTAATAATAAGCGCTCGTGGCCTTACTGATCCAGTGGTCTGTAAAAGAATACTGCGTTAAGCAAGTTTCACTATGGCTGATTACGAATGGGTGACCACTTTGTGGTATTTCCATTTTACGAGCGTTTCCGAGCTTCAGATTCGGTTGCCAGTAACGTGACAGTCGTTAAGTTGAAGGCCTTATGGGAAGCTTGAAATTTTCAACAGCAGATCGCCACAACCTGCATCTGTCTATTTTCAAAACGGCAATGCGCTCACCACCACGTGGGACATCGATGCACACGGTGAAAAGGGGGCGTATAATATACCTCTACCAAGTGTATCTCTTCGGGTATAAAGTGACTGCTGAAGTAAAGCAAACAAAAACTACTAATACTTAAGACATCATACATATATACATATTTTCACGCTTTTATCTCCGAAGGGGTAGGCAGAGGTATATTAAACGCCCGCATTTCACCGTGTACATTTTTGTCCAACGTAACAGGTGGTGAGCCCATTGCCGTGTTGAAATGGACAGGCGCAGGCTGCGGCGACCTGCTGTTGAAATTTTTAGGGCCTTATGCCTTCAATTTGGCTTAACGACTGCCATTTTATTGGCAACCGGGACCAACGGCTTAGCGTGCCTTCCGAAGCACGAAACTGGGGTGGGCCTAAAGGGCCGAATAAATTTAATAAAATGTGTCTATTTTAGATGTTAAATTTTAAACCCGTTGCCCTTTTTAGTGAGGTTGTAACAAAAAGGCTAAAAGCACATAATGCTTGACACTAATTAGCACGACCAATTAAAGTCCTGGAAGTCCCGAACAGCAACTTAAGACATCAACTTACCGAATATCTTTGACTAATGATTCGCTGCCTTCGTAACATATCAGCGTACTTCATCAACATTTCCAATTGGTGCGGCGACAACGACAGAAGAGCTTCCTCGTGCTGTGATACCATTTCTTTGAAGCCTTTTCTAGTGTTCTGTACCGGTGGAGTTTGGTTGTCTAAAATCATCACATACACACACATTAAATAAATAAATATTGTCTATTATACATAGGAAACACCCAAACTCCGAAACAAACATTTGTACATCACACAAATATTTTTGTCGCCACCGAGGCAGTCAAATCAGACCTTTTTCCCCGAAGGGGTACATATATGCACAGGCATACCAATGTGACCACAATGTACATATATGGTATTCGGTCATTAACGTAGAATCCCGTGACGTGGTTCTGGCAGTGTCAAATGACATTGCAAATGTATGCATTTCGGCATTGAGGAGCGACTGCCGTCTGACCGCCCAATCCCATAATCCGTTACCTCGTACGTTCGTCAGAAGGTGCACCGCTAGCAGGTGAGGTCGCTTGGGCCCCGGGGAATTTGGTGGGGCCCCTTATACCCGAATTGTATATTTGTTACTCCTACATGCTAAAACGTTGGACGAATTTGGAAAACATTTCAACAGCGAGTATCATACCAATCTGCCTATGTTAGTTCAACAGGGCGATAGGTTCACAATCACTACCCTTTTTTTGTGTGGTGCTTCACCACCCTTGCAGTTATTAGATAGTCAGAGAAGTCTGGTACCGCATCAAAAACGGTAAAGGTGTTAAACTCTTATGCTACACTCTACCAGCGTATTGGTTTCCCTTCTCTTACAACCCCGGGTTCTTCAAGCAGAGCGTGAACAGACACATCTTTGGG
This sequence comes from Thumatha senex, assembly GCA_948477245.1. NCBI lineage: Eukaryota > Metazoa > Arthropoda > Insecta > Lepidoptera > Erebidae > Thumatha > Thumatha senex. Next base: position 17,584,146 of record OX419735.1, read on the forward strand.
TCGCCAACTTAAGGGACGCTTTCAATGGTCTTGTGGAATGTGATAATGATTCTCAATTCGTTAGATGTTGCCATGGGTTTCCATCAGGCGAGCGGTATCATTTTTGCTAGCTATATGTAAAAATAAACAGTGCTACAGTGCTATCTATAATAATTCGGTCACAGAGGCCTTTATCAAGGCTAGCAAGATTGCAACCTGCGTTCAACGCTGATACTGAGGCCTGTTCCAATTTCACTTTGGAAGGGCAATTGGACTTCCTGTACCACACTGACCAGACAGTTTACCGTAACATGGCATACGCCATAACCTCGTCTGGTGGTCAGCAAGAGCACCACTTGTATTGAGGCTGCTTTGGACCTAAAAAGATCTCGGTAGGGCCAATTTGCGCCCACATTCATACCTAGAATTTATTATTAATTTTTACACTTCAGCGTACAGAGCATAAATACCAACATCTTTAGCATCAATGATAAAATTATACTAATATCACTAGCTGAGTACCATGGCTTCACCAGTGACACCGGGGTCGTGGCACCTAAGTATTTAATCCCTTTGATTATTAATTTTATAATAATGTATTAATACATTATTATAAAATTAATAATCATTCATCAATTGGTCCGGTTTGTTGACATTTATGATGATTGCCCCGCTCTCCTGTATAGTAGCGTGATGGTTTATAGACTGTAGCCTTTCTCGATAAATGAGCTATCCAACACAAGAAGAGTTTTTCAATTCAAACCATTAGTTTCTTAGATAAACGCGTTTAAACAAACAAAATAAATCTTCAGCTATATAAAATTGGTATAGATTGATGTATAATTTTACAACTCATTTATTAGAAGAAGGTCACGGCCACCGAGGTAGAAATACTACTTCACACTAATAGCAACATGAGACATCGTACCTTTAGTAGTGTCAAAAACATCACTTTGTCTTCCACTTGACTCTTTACATTTAGCGTTGTCTCGTTTATCAAGCACGGTCACTTGAGCCTCGAGAACGGCTGGATCGAGTTTGACGGCTTCCAAAGCATCTTGAACAAGATATTTGGATTCTTTATTTCCCCAAAAAACATTGACGCAGCGCAAGAAGCAAGACAAAAGGGTTCTTGCGTCAGGGATCAAAATGTTTTTGTTATGATCATAACCTGTGCATCATAATAGATCAACCCATACAAAGATTTGAATGGATTTATCTATTGTGGCATATAGTTCACCAACATTACAATAGTAACTCAGCAACAAAATAATATTTTTATACCGTTTTTGAAATGTATAATAAGTGCCTTATCGTTAAATGCTGTACTAGTGGCACGCTATGATGGCCGTTTTGACATATTACAATAGTGATGATATTTAACTGTTTTACATAAGCAACATGTTTTCTACCGTAGTAAAAATACCCTCTTAAGTGGTCGACTATTCACATATTTCTACAAATAAAATGTAATTAAAATTAATACGAAACTTCATAAAAGGACAAACGTCAAAACGGCCATCATAGCGTGTCGCTAGCATAATAGTTCTTAAATACAATAACTTATTCAGAACGAATCTAATGATAAGAAAATTCTCCTGCTCTGCCAAGATCTTTTTATGGGTCCAGTTAACCTCACAGTCTCTTTTGGGTTCCAATGTGCCTTCATTTGTATATTCTTTGAACATAGACTCTGGGTTCCAGAACAGGTAACATACAGGACATATAGAGCTCTGGATACGACTCAATGCTACTTGCAATATCATCATCATACGAGCATTTGTCCCTCCTTTTCCCCTTCACTTCGCACGATTTAGGCATCCTGAACAGTGAGCCCATTGGGACAACTAAATGTATGTACCTACCTGTTTGACTACTGAGATTGGCGTCTGCATCACAGTTGAGGGTTGGTGAAGTCTAAAAATAAAAAAAAATTAAAACTTCCGTACACTAAACATTTTATTGACAAATAAAACTTTGCAACAAGCAACTTCAGTTCCTCCGCAGTCGTTGTTTGTTTGAACGATATAAGTTTAACCTGTGTATCTATCTGGCCGTATGTGGTATCATTATCTTGATGCGGATTTTATGTTCGAAAGCCGATTTGATCGAGATCATAATCCAGATCGAATCATCATTTTCTAGGTGACGAGATCATTACGAATTAACTGTACCTACAGTTTTATCGTACGGCTCATAGCCGAACTACACACGTTCCGATTATCGGTTCAGTTAGAATCGCAGCGTATAAATTATAAGCTAAATAATAAATTTAAAGAATCTATTTTTAACATTTTTTTCTGTCTTTTTGTTCCGGATAATCTCTGAAACGGCTAGATACATTATAACGAGACTTTCACTGGCAGAAGCTGATGTTATAAAAATTAACTTAGGTTAAATTTTATCCCAGTATTTCAAAGGAAACGGGAACTACGCGAGTGAAAAAGCGGGGCGTTGAATAGTCACAAATAAATTTTTCAGAAAATGTTATAGGTTACTACTTACTTTTTTGGAAACTGCGTGTAACTGAAACGAACTATGAGAGAATAGCGTTTTGATATCCATTTTCTATCTGCAGTATTATTAGTTTCCGTGATAATAATATATCGGAATATAATGTACAGGATCGGAATACAATCTTAGTACAAAACGTTAATAGAATCTTATAGTTTACGAATTATAATAAACTACCCACATTTTATGTCTTTAGTTTCGACGTCTTTTTTTAATTTTTTTTCCAGCGATCAGGCGAAGCTGTTTAAAACCATAGTGCCAATATTTGTAATAAAATCCAGCTGTCTGAAAATGTAAGAGAGAAGGTGTATCAGAGTCTAACGGTCCACGGTATATTGCAATACTGTTAGTAAATCGAATGAAGACGGTTCCGGTATCACAACGGCGTTCTTTTTTCCTGGAGGAGGTCCTTATCTTATACATACCCTGCTACCCGGTTAAACCTGTCTAACAACCTCAGTGGTGTAGTAGGTAGTTTACTGCCCCCGCTGTAGATTGACCAACGTAACGAGCGACAAGGAAGGTGCTCAAATCTATCAAAATAATACTTGTGGGTGGACCACAAACATATAAGTAAGCAGACAGTAAGCAGACCCAGCGTTAGCGAAAAATAGCGTAGCCTATTACACACTCATAGACAGGTAGTTTAAAAAATAAATAAATAAATATCCATCACGCCTTATCCCCGACGAGTTTAGCTTAGATATTTCTGGTGATTTCCTTATAATGAAACTTCATCACTCTATGCATTTGACCCCTTTTTGTATACAATTATTAGTAGTATTACAATTATTTTTATGTAATATATTCACATCGATACAAAAATCTTAAATTTAAGATGACAGCGACGGTTGTCATTACCAGTTTGTAGTTGTAGTAGATAATTTGGCTACGCACTGTTCGCTGTCAAAGTGTAAGTTAGATGTAGCTACACAGGAAAACAAATATAGCTTTATACAACAAATGGCAAGAGTGTTGAATGATGAAGTATTGCTCCATAAGCAAAGGAATGTGTTTGGTCTGCTTACTGTACGTCTGTGTTGTGGATTACTGAAGGTACCATTATTTCAAATGCTTTTTTCTTAATTATGTGCTCTAGAAACGTTACCAAAGGTCTGCTTTCCTTGAAAATGAAAACTCGGTATAAAAACGATAAAAAAGGTTAATGTGGCAGTGGCCTTGCCACGTCTATAAAAGAACCAATGGCCAAGAGAGCAAACGAGTTCTGGAGTGGAGACCGCGACTCGGCAAATTTATGGTAGGACGACCCCCTGCCAGATGGAGCGCCGACTTGGAAAACGTCACAGGGAGCAACTGGATGTGAAAGGCGCAGGACCGTATGTTGTGACGTGAATTGGGAGAGGCCTCATACGCTCAACAGTGGACTGCCGTAGGCTGATATGATTGAGGTATAAAAACAAGCTCATACACACTGCCATTTCGAGTTCCTTTGCTGCGTATCGAGGTTTCCATTTGGTATAACTTTTAACTCGGAGAAGCTACACGTTAGTTCAAATTTCACATAATTACAAGTAACAAGACGTATTTTAGGTACAACACACGGCCATGTCCATGACACAGCCACACCTCTGTGACATCGGTACGTACACTTAAGATAGTAGTTATAAATATATACTTTAGGACTATTAATTACTCTGTAGTTTACTACTAAAAAAAATATTATTTTCCTTTTATCGCGCAGCTGTCTGCTTTTTACGTTTACAGGTGCCTGGTTCGTGCCCCGATTTTCAGGAGTTGCAAGTAACTTTAAATCTTAGCTCAGGTCTTTACAAGTGAGACATGTTCTCTACGAATAAAGAGGAATTGCCGTCTCAAATGGCAGTGGGCGGTTTTCAATTAGAACTGACTAACTAGCTAACTATATTCACGCTATATCCCTGACGGGGTAGTCCGAGAGGACAGATCGCCAGGCTTCGCGATCCATGCATATACTTCTTTCGCTTCTCGCAGATTCATCAATCGCTTCATACACGCACGCCTGGGTATCCGAGTGCTTTTGACTTTTCCGTTTTTGAGCAATCTGTTCAAGTGGTCTTCATATTTAAGTATGTGTTCAAATAGAACTGGGTATCGCAAAACGAAATGTGAGATTAATTAATGTACAAGAAGTGAAAATGCCTGGCGATCTGTCCTTTCTGACAACTTCGTCAGAATACCGTGAAGATGATAATAATAATAATTAGCATCCTACCGGTATCGGATACAAGGACCAAGATACCGGTGGTTAGGGCTCCAGAGACAAAAACCTTCTCACAATACGTGCCGTATCGAGAAGTACTGCTTTCTGAATCTGCCCCTTGACCCAGCTACCCAACGCGAGCCTCTTGAGATGTTGGTCGAGGCTCTTGGCAATAAGTCCATTGACAGAGACAACTATCGGAACAATGATTGCCGAGTCCACCTCCCACATATCGACAACCTCGCGAGCTAAATCCAAATACTTACTTTGCTTTTCTTTTTCAGCTTTCACGAGATTGCCATCATGAGGGATTGTGACATCGACAATCATTACACGACGCTCTGACCTGTTTATCACCACAATGTCAGGTTTGTTAGCTATAACAGTCCTGTCTGTGATGATAGACCGGTCCCAGTACAATGTGATATGACCATTTTCGAGAACTGACTCAGCTACATACTTATAGTACGGAACCTCAGTATCCACCAGGCGGTACTTCAGAGCAAGCTGTTGGTGAATAATCCTGGCTACTTGATTGTGCCTGTGCAAGTACTCGCTGTTAGCAAGTCGAGGACAACCGGAAACGATATGTCTTAGGGACTCACCTGGTTGGTGACACGCTCGACAAATATCGATCGTGCCGTCCCTCATAATATGCCTCCTATAGTTGTTCGTCTTGATAACCTCATCTGCAATTGCACAGACAAAACCTTCGGTTTCTCCGAAGAGGTCACCGAAACGTAACCAGGCTACGGACGATAAAAAGTCCACATCAGGCCCATGTAAGGCCTGATAAAACCTACCATGAAGCTCCTTGCTCTGCCATACCCTCTGACGGTCACCAAGGCTTAGCACTGTTGGCTTATGCCAGTTCTCTTTAGCCAAACCAAGCGGGGTGAGTCCAACGTCCACTGCAACAACATCTCGATGCATTTCCACATTCATATTAATAAAATGTTGTCTAAGGCTGTACACCTCACTGTTATGAAGACCTTTCACATTTAAAAAACCTCGTCCTCCACATCGTCGTGGGATGTACATCCTCATCACAGAAGAACGTGGATGATGCATCCGATATGCTGTTAGCAATGTACGTACACTTCTATCCAGAGCATCCAATTCAGTCTGAGTCCACTTGAGTATGCCAAAGGAGTACATCAGAAGTGGCATGACCCATCCATTATAAGCACGCACCTTGTTGCCGCCTGATAAAAGGCTATTTAGTACCTTTTTCAGGCGACCAAAGAAACGTTCTCGTAATAAATGTTTCATGTCAGCTTCATTGATGCACAAAGCCTGCGACATACCCAAGTACTTATAGGTATCAGTTACGAGGAGTGACGTCAGGTGAATGGAATCAGAGAGCTGAATGCCATCTGATTCCAATATCTGCCCTCGTTTAATATGCATGACTGCACATTTATCCACACCAAACTCCATTTTGATTGAATTACTAAAGTTTTCAGTTACCTTTAGTAAATCTATCAAGTGGGAGTTAGTTGTAGCAAACAACTTTAAATCATCCATATAAAGCAAGTGCGATATTACCTGACCACCTCTTCGCAACTTATAACCTAACCCTGAACTCTCAAGTAGAGTACTTAAAGGATTCAGTGCTAAGCAAAACCAAAGAGGACTCAAACTGTCACCTTGGAATATTCCCCGCTTAATTTTTATATGTTCACCACCACCGCATATCCCTCGGTATCCTGGATAGCTAAGTATAGTATATAGTAATGTATATATTATAGTATAGTATAGTATAGTATATATATGAAATAAATTGTGAAAATCAAATGTAATATGATACCTTATATATTTGACATGACATTATACGTCAAGTCAATAAAGATCAAGAAACACATAATAAAAATAATGGAAATGATATGAAAGACTGTGATGCTAACACGAGCCAGATGCAGAGATGCACAAAATACACCTCCGGACTCATCACTTAGCTCCGCCTCGCAGACGAAGCAACAAGATGACGAGGCGTCGAGCTCAAGCTCCAGTGATGAGTTCTTCTCCCCGCCGGCGTCGCCAATACCTGTATGCCGGCAAGGGAGAGGCCGGCCGCCGACTTGCATGGGACCCCGAGGCCCACCGGTCTCGAATAGGGCCCCCGCTACCGGTGGTAATGTGCGCCGCATGAGATGGACACAATCAATCAATGAAAATGTCATGCGGGCATATTTTGTGGCCACAGAGGTTGAAACCAACCTTACAGCGTATCGTAATCGTATATTGCCTCTTTTTCAGGAGCTTGAACCAGCTATCAACGTATCTGCTCAAAGACTATCGGACCAAGTGCGGGTCATTCAACGTAACCATATGTTAGATAATGCCGTTCTTGATCGTTTACGCTCGGAGTGTTTGCAGAATATGCGTGTTATCGCTCCTCCGCCACAAACTGTTAGTACCATAAATAATTTAAATACCACTGTGAATGGTAATAATACTGTTGTGGATGACACGTTTATTCCTGCAGATACACAGTACAATGACGAGGTAAGAGTATATTTGGAATGTGCAATTGGTGAATATCGCACCATGCCAATTCATTTAAGACCGCGGTTACCTCGGTTGCCCATGCATAGAAAGAACATGCTGCTAGTGAGTGATGTTGACTCATTATTATCTATTTATTTAGATAATAGTGAGTCTCTCGGTGATTCCCATTCGATTCTGTATTGTGCAGCAGTTGCGGTTTGCCGTGTAGCAAGAGTAAAAATGCCCTTGCAAGACCTTGTTCCACGGTCAAAACCTATCGTCCCTGTTTGGCAGTCCAGGATCGAACGACGTATTGCCGAGACAAGAGTGCTCATTGGCAAATTAACCAGTTTTAAAGCTGGTAACATTCGACCAAGAATCATGCGCTTCGTGAAGCGAGCATTTTCCGAGACTGAAATTAGTCCACAGGATTATACGGCTCGTGTCACAGAGCGCATTGATTTTTTGAAACAAAAAATCTATGCTTGGGCACAAAGAATTCGTAGGTATAGAAAACGCGTGAATCGATTTCATGTTAATTGCTCATTCCAAAGAGACCAGAGGCGTGTTTATAGAAATTGGGAACGACCAGATAAAGATGTGAATGTCGGTTGCCTACCTGATACCAGTCGGCACCAGTAATTCATACTGAGGGTGACTGGATTTGTGATGTCAAGAGAGCATGTGAAAGTATTGCAGATATGGAACCCATACAAATTAATAATTTAGATGTGGCTAATGCAGTCCGTCCATTATCAAATTGGAAAGCTCCAGGACCGGACGGACTGCAAAACTTCTGGATTGAATGGTTCCGCAGTTCACATGGTCTTTTGGCATCTCAATTTCAGGCTGCCATTGAATCTGGTACGCTGCCAATTTTTATGACTACAGGAGTTACTCATCTGCTCCATAAGGCCGGCAGTACCTCGAACCCCAGTAATTATAGACCGATCACTTGTTTACCATCGGTCTATAAACTTCTAACTTCCATTTTGAGAGACAAAATTGCTGAACATGTTAGCTACAATGCGATAATGAGTGTCTCGCAAAATGGATGTAGAAGTGGAGCTCGAGGTACTAAAGAGCTCCTCATCATTGATATGATCATCAGCCAGCAAGTTCGCCGCAACCGTAAAGATCTCTCTGTATGTTGGATAGATTATAAGAAAGCATTCGATTCCGTACCTCATACGTGGCTTTTGAGGGTGTTGGAGTTGTATAAAATAGATGCAACTCTATGCAGCTTCTTAAAGTCATGTATGGGCCAATGGAGAACTATACTTAGCTATCCAGGATACCGAGGGATATGCGGTGGTGGTGAACATATAAAAATTAAGCGGGGAATATTCCAAGGTGACAGTTTGAGTCCTCTTTGGTTTTGCTTAGCACTGAATCCTTTAAGTACTCTACTTGAGAGTTCAGGGTTAGGTTATAAGTTGCGAAGAGGTGGTCAGGTAATATCGCACTTGCTTTATATGGATGATTTAAAGTTGTTTGCTACAACTAACTCCCACTTGATAGATTTACTAAAGGTAACTGAAAACTTTAGTAATTCAATCAAAATGGAGTTTGGTGTGGATAAATGTGCAGTCATGCATATTAAACGAGGGCAGATATTGGAATCAGATGGCATTCAGCTCTCTGATTCCATTCACCTGACGTCACTCCTCGTAACTGATACCTATAAGTACTTGGGTATGTCGCAGGCTTTGTGCATCAATGAAGCTGACATGAAACATTTATTACGAGAACGTTTCTTTGGTCGCCTGAAAAAGGTACTAAATAGCCTTTTATCAGGCGGCAACAAGGTGCGTGCTTATAATGGATGGGTCATGCCACTTCTGATGTACTCCTTTGGCATACTCAAGTGGACTCAGACTGAATTGGATGCTCTGGATAGAAGTGTACGTACATTGCTAACAGCATATCGGATGCATCATCCACGTTCTTCTGTGATGAGGATGTACATCCCACGACGATGTGGAGGACGAGGTTTTTTAAATGTGAAAGGTCTTCATAACAGTGAGGTGTACAGCCTTAGACAACATTTTATTAATATGAATGTGGAAATGCATCGAGATGTTGTTGCAGTGGACGTTGGACTCACCCCGCTTGGTTTGGCTAAAGAGAACTGGCATAAGCCAACAGTGCTAAGCCTTGGTGACCGTCAGAGGGTATGGCAGAGCAAGGAGCTTCATGGTAGGTTTTATCAGGCCTTACATGGGCCTGATGTGGACTTTTTATCGTCCGTAGCCTGGTTACGTTTCGGTGACCTCTTCGGAGAAACCGAAGGTTTTGTCTGTGCAATTGCAGATGAGGTTATCAAGACGAACAACTATAGGAGGCATATTATGAGGGACGGCACGATCGATATTTGTCGAGCGTGTCACCAACCAGGTGAGTCCCTAAGACATATCGTTTCCGGTTGTCCTCGACTTGCTAACAGCGAGTACTTGCACAGGCACAATCAAGTAGCCAGGATTATTCACCAACAGCTTGCTCTGAAGTACCGCCTGGTGGATACTGAGGTTCCGTACTATAAGTATGTAGCTGAGTCAGTTCTCGAAAATGGTCATATCACATTGTACTGGGACCGGTCTATCATCACAGACAGGACTGTTATAGCTAACAAACCTGACATTGTGGTGATAAACAGGTCAGAGCGTCGTGTAATGATTGTCGATGTCACAATCCCTCATGATGGCAATCTCGTGAAAGCTGAAAAAGAAAAGCAAAGTAAGTATTTGGATTTAGCTCGCGAGGTTGTCGATATGTGGACTCGGCAATCATTGTTCCGATAGTTGTCTCTGTCAATGGACTTATTGCCAAGAGCCTCGACCAACATCTCAAGAGGCTCGCGTTGGGTAGCTGGGTCAAGGGGCAGATTTAGAAAGCAGTACTTCTCGATACGGCACGTATTGTGAGAAGGTTTTTGTCTCTGGAGCCCTAACCACCGGTATCTTGGTCCTTGTATCCGATACCGGTAGGATGCTGTTTTATATATTTTTAAATAGATTGTTTTTGTTTAATTTTAAATTTATTTAAAAATGTATTTAATAAGTATATAAAATGAATAAAGGAAATAATAATAATAATAATATACCCCTCGAGGACAGTCGTTTTTTTCTTTTATAGGACGCAACGCTTTTTGAGTTAACTACTTTCTGATACCAACAAAAAAATGTATCAGTAAGTTATTGAAAAGTTCACATCCGCAGGGCAGCTTGTGCAATGGCGAGTTGAATGTGCGTGGCTACAAATCGGTCCCGATTCCTCAGAGTTTTGTTGCCCTTCTGCACCGGTTAGGATTTAATGGCCTAACGGTAGAGCAGTGAGAGTGCTACTCCCGGGAGTGCAGCAAATCTCAACTCTGGCTTGCCTTAATTGGCCGGTCAGAGGGAGGGAGCCAGAGCTATATGCTCGGGGGTGGAAGTGTCATTTTCAAGGGCCGCTCCGGGCCTGTCCCGCGAAGTTGAAACCGGCGCCGCACCGCTCGACACCCCAAGCCGCTCACACCGGTGTTGCCCTCTGTCGCCTTACAGGCTTATCATGCCTATGGCGATTGTATGGGGGCCCACCTAGTGAGTTGGCAAGTCACCGTCTGCCAGTATTTTGATAATAATATATTAAAATGGCAGACGCCGTCTTCAACCACAGTTTTAGTTACATACTCCATTTAACCTTCAACTCAATAGCCCATTTAGTAGTTAGCATATTGTACAATAGTTTAACTCCCATTGGAGGTGGTCCATTACCGTTATTCTACATAAGGCGAGCGTGCACTATCTGCAGTGGTGGTCCCATTTCCTATTAGATTAAAATTCTCAAAGGGCCTCTGCGTGTTGGACATATAAGCCTACCAAAAGTCCGGGTATTGTTGGGGGCGACTGCCGTGTGACCTCACAACCTAGTATTCGTTGCTGCGTCCATTAGACAGCAGGTGCACTGAAATGATGTCGGGGTCGATTCTTTGTCGACTGGTCACTCTGTTCCCAACACTATGGTATCAGTTGTCTCTTCACTAGTCAACAGAGAATGGGTGTGGGTAGTGGCTAATTAAAACGGTTTGCTCTAAGGGCATCGACCTCTTTATTTCTCCACGCTTATCGCTTGCATTGATCCTGCGTCTCGTCTCTTCTCCTAGCATATCTATTTGCCTACCTTCATCTTCACACTTCGCCCGCCGTCGTGTCTGGTTGCACAAGCGCCGTGCCTATACTGCCGCCTTCTACTGCAAGTTAAGTCTTCCTTCCATCTCGGACACACGGAGGGACTTCCAAGACTGCCTAACTTAACCCTACATATTTTTCCGAAACCATATTATCGAACCCTGCCTTAAATTGTTATTATTTTATTTATCTATCACGCCTTATCCCCGAAGGGGTGGCATAGGCATATTATATGCCCACTTTTCACCATGTGTATTCCTGTCCCACGTAATAGGTGGTAAGCCTATTGTTATTATTTTAAATTCTAATACATCTATTGATGTATCTAAATTGTCTCATCGCTTAATTTATCTCTCAAGCTCTCACCTTACAAATTTTCCTTCGCACACTAGCTTCTTTTAGTATCCGCAACCGGCGACTTGGTAGCTTTGTGGAAGCCAGATGCAGCGACTGTGCACGACACAGTATCGACACAGTCTCAATGTACATCACATAACATCACAGTACTTCTAACGGGGGAGGTCACTTGGAACTCGGATATTTTGGTGGACCCACCTTTTTCTCTTCCTCTTTTCATTCTTTCTATGCTTACATCAGATTGACAGCTTCGCAAGTTAGGTAGGTATATCTAATTTGTCTATATTAAATGTTTTAGCGAATTATTCTAGTACAATGTCTCGTTGGAAATAATTTCTGTCTCATCACGACGATAGGGTTGCCACCTTTTAGATGTGGTATCATCATATCTCTTGTGAGAAAGCGCTTGTAGCCTCTCAAACTCAGTGTTCTTTAAACACTTTTTGATTATGCTATGGCTGAGACGAGTGGCAGCAATTTGACATTTCCATTTGCCGCTGTTGGTCCTGATTACCATTAATATGTCTTTCGTTTAACCAACTTGAAAGCAATATGGGCGACTTGAAAAATTTCCGTAGCAGCAACAACTTGCACCTGTCTATTTCAATAAGGCAACGGACTCACCACCTGTGGGCCAAGTCTACTACTACAATCGCGTCAGAATAAAATCGTCGCTCAATTGAAAGCCACCGGTACAATTTTGACAGTTTTTCGTAGTCTACTATTACAATCGTACTCCAATAGACTTTAAACGGTCGGCCGATAGAACTCTACTAAGACCTTATACCACGCCAGTGGCCACTAGTCAGTTGCATTTTTGATAGTATACTAACATTTTGACAGCTAAAACAGTGATTCTGGTTCTATTCTGTAGCTTGTCAATAGCCAGTCTACTATGTTAGCCCCCTGTTATGTGGAACTGGTCAAAATAACTAAATGGTGAAATTTGAGTTTTGTGAAAAAGGCGTTGTTGGTACCTACTTATGTAAAGTTTTACTACCACCACAGAATAAGTAATAGTAGTTACCACTTCACTCGTCTGATGATCTTCAAGGCTAAATGTTAGTTAATTAGTAAATGGTTTTTATATTGTTAGTTAATTGATTTTTAATAATCACTGCAACTGGTTGTAGTTGTTATTACAATAGATATTCTCTATTCATGATCATCATTATAGTACCTTGGGCATGTACTCACCGTCGATATCAGGGATCATGCTGACATGGATCGGGAGCGGAGGGCGCTGTCTGTCAAAGCAAACATGATCACGCGTAGGTTTGCGAGGTGTTCAACGGGGGTGAAGAATACGCTCTTTGCAGCGTATTGTACTTTACTATACACATGTAGCTAGTGGGCCCAATTACAGCCAAAAGTGTTACAGCGCCCTCAGCGTCCAATTTAATCATGTGTTTAGAGCAGTGATGGGTCTGCCCCGATTTTGCAGCGCTTCAGGTATGTTTTAGCTGTCAAAATGTTAGTATACTATCAAAAATGCAACTGGCTAGTGGCAACTGGCGTGGTATAAGGTCTTAGTAGAGTTCTATCGGCCGACCGTTTAAAGTCTATTGGAGTACGATTGTAATAGTAGACTACGAAAAACTGTCAAAATTGTACCGGTGGCTTTCAATTGAGCGACGATTCTATTCTGACGCGATTGTAGTAGTAGACTTGGACCACAGGTGGTGAGTCCGTTGCCTTATTGAAATAGACAGGTGCAAGTTGTTGCTGCTACGGAAATTTTTCAAGTCGCCCATATTGCTTTCAAGTTAGTTAAACGAAAGACATATTAATGGTAATCAGGACCAACAGCGGCAAATGGAAATGTCAAATTGCTGCCACTCGTCTTAGCCATAGCATAATCAAAAAGTGTTTAAAGAACACTGAGTTTGAGAGGCTACAAGCGCTTTCTCACAAGAGATATGATGATACCACATCTAAAAGGTGGCAACCCTATCGTCGTGATGAGACAGAAATTATTTCCAACGAGACATTGTACTAGAATAATTCGCTAAAACATTTAATATAGACAAATTAGATATACCTACCTAACTTGCGAAGCTGTCAATCTGATGTAAGCATAGAAAGAATGAAAAGAAGAAGAGAAAAAGGTGGGTCCACCAAAATATCGGAGTTCCAAGTGACCTCACCTGTTAGAAGTACTGTGATGTTATGTGATGTACATTGAGACTGTGTCGATACTGTGTCGTGCACAGTCGCTGCATCTGGCTTCCACAAAGCTACGAAGTCGCCAGTTGCGGATACTAAAAGAAGCTAGTGTGCGAAGGAAAATTTGTAAGGTGAGAGCTTGAGAGATAAATTAAGCGATGAGACAATTTAGATACATCAATAGATGTATTAGAATTTAAAAAAATAACAATAGGCTTACCTATTACGTGGGACAGGAATACACATGGTGAAAAGTGGGCATATAATATGCCTATGCCACCCCTTCGGGGATAAGGCGTGATAGATAAATAAAATAATAACAATTTAAGGCAGGGTTCGATAATATGGTTTCGGAAAAATATGTAGGGTTGAGTTAGGCAGTCTTGGAAGTCCCTCCGTGTGTCCGAGATGGAAGGAAGACTTAACTTGCAGTAGAAGGCGGCAGTATAGGCACGGAGCTTGTGCAACCGGACACGACGGCGGGCGAAGTGTGAAGATGAAGGTAGGCAATTAGGTATGCTAGGAGAAGAGACGAGACGCAGGATCAATGCAAGCGATAAGCGTGGAGAAATAAAGAGGTCGATGCCCTTAGAGCAAACCGTTTTATTTAGCCACTACCCACACTCATTCTCTGTTGACTAGTGAAGAGACAACTGATACCATAGTGTTGGGAACAGAGTGACCAGTCGACAAAGAATCGACACCGACATCATTTCAGTGCACCTGCTGTCTAATGGACGCAGCAACGAATACTAGGTTGGGAGGTCACACGGCAGTCGCCCCCAACAATGCCGAAAATTAAAAGCCAAACGATAGTTGATCCTTGCAGCCAAATAAAATGGAACCACAGATTCCCAATCAAAGTATGGTTTGAAATCAACCAAGGAAATAAACACATAGTGAAGTTATTACGAGAAATGTCTACGTATTGTGTTATAACTATGCTATTTAAAGCGATGACGTTGCCGCCGTATGAAACTTTGAATACAGTCTTATCGGCCGATATTACGCACATGTAAGTGCAATAAAAATTCAGTTATTTAAGCGTTTCATATCAATATCCAGAACCAATATAAACACGTCATTTAGACATACTCGTAACCGGTACAAATTATTATGATGCTATATGTTTTTTTTATATTGAGTACTAGCTGCGCCCTTGACTTCGGTCTACATATTTCTAAACCCTAGTGCGTGGTGCGGGGACTGCAGTAAGGATAAAGCGCTTCATACAATTGCGGAGGGCTTAGTGTGGACGCTGCGGTGCCGCGCCGGAACCACGTTGCTAGACTGGGTGTGGACATTATCGCGCTGGTGACCATGGCGAGAGCAGCAAGCAAGTGGGAAGTCGCTGCTTTTGCGAGCAAGCCATGTTTGTTTGATTGTTTTGTCTGTCCAAATCACGTCCAACCCACACTTCTACTTACCGAAATCATCAGCTCCTACTCTGCCAATCTTGGCTGAAGCTACCACTCTATTGTGGACCCGCTATCCCATGACGTCATCGACGACTAACTTTTCGTCTGAACGCGGCCGCGTGTCGTCTGAACGCACTCTTAGTTTACTATATTAGCCGATTCGAAATTCGATCAAAATTAAGCGCAATATAAAATCAATCTTATCAAACTTAACCAGTTTTATTGCAATATTATAAAAAAACTAAGGAAGTAAAATGGGGTAAATGCGATTAATTTATTATATCTTCAATAAATTGATGATTATTTCTTTGAATACTCGTATTATCTACAGCATATACAATGAATGTACTATACATATATAATGCGACAAGGTCAGACGGGGTACTGATAACAGCAGTTATTGTATTTATCATAATGCATTAGTATCTACATAAATAATTCATTTTGAATATTAGTAAAGTTAAATAGATAACTTGAACTAAAACACTTGTACTGTTCCACTTATTTATAACTTAAACCTGACCGGTTTCGCCTTACGGCATTTTCAAAGGTTAGCACATATTGTATGTATTTCGGATGTCATTGAGTACAATTTGTCCCCAAAAAAATAATTAATAAGTGGTATCATGACTTCCTTGTTTACCCTCAGTGAAACCATTGTTGTTGTGACTTATCATATTGTACTCAATGACATCCGAAATACATACAATATGTGCTAACCTTTGAAAATGCCGTAAGGCGTAACCGGTCAGGTTTAAGTAATAAATAAGTGGAACAGCACAAGTGTTTTAGTTCAAGATGTGTAGCAAGTTCCAATAAAGTGCCATCAATCTACAGTGTAAACAGTATAAATAGAAAATGTTAGGAGGTTTATTGATATGGATATTAGGGCAGGTCGTTGTTGGGTGAGATAAAGCGACTATCGCAAACCTACGTGGCAAAAATAGTGTTATGAAGTTGAGACAAAAATGTCTACTGGGGTTTTTGAAGTTATTTAGCTGATAAGTGTTTCCATGGCAACTTATAACTACATTCAAAGTAGTTTTCAAACACCTTGAAGCTACCCTAAAGTGAAGTTAGCAATAAATAGTCAACATTAAAGTTTTTTCTAGGATAAGGCGAAAGATAAAATTTTTTAAAAGATTTTTATCTTGTCAGGCCAAAAAATTATAACTTCTAACGAAACGTACATAATTATATATTATGGTGCCCTATGGTGCCCTTTCTCTCTCTCTCTCTCTCTCTCTTGGTAGGGTTCACTTTATTTTGCTGCTGCTAGCAGCATCGTTAGATTTTAGATTTTCGGCATCGTTGGAAGCGACTGCCGTCTGACCTCCTGACGTCTGACCTCCTAAGACGTAAAGACGACTATATCATTGCCTCGTCCGTTGGTCAGCAGGTGCACCGCCAGCAGACAAGATCGCTTGGGCCCGGGCAATTTGGTGGGACTCCTAATACCTGATCATCCTTACCCCGAATCCTATCTATTTCTACTAATTATACTTTCACTGATGATAGGATTGAAGGTTTTAGTATAATATCAAAGGCAAATACAACGCTCACCTGCAGCGTAAAAGGCTTGTTTTGTCACCTCAAGGACTATTTTATACACTGATGTCGTAGTCTAAGCTCATCTCATCCAATAGTCAGATGAGCCTCGTTCCACTTATTCACAGCAATAAGGCTCCATCAGCTGATATCAGACCCTTTCTAAGATTTGACGAATGAAGTTCTTGAGTCTGTGCTCTCTGCTCCGATTCCTGAGCGTTTTACCCTTGAAGCGCAAATCTTCAGCATTTCCGGCACCGAGTCCCCTTCGTAATCTAATAGCAACGACGACAAACAATACTCAATAGGTATTACTAACTTATTAGACAAGAGGATACTGGAATATGCAGAAGTGCATGTATGAAACGATTATGAATCTGCAGGAAGCGAAAGTGTATGCATGAATCGCAAAGCCTGACGATCTGTCCTCTCTAACTAACCTGTCAAGGTTACAGCCAGTGGCGTAACTATAACCATATAGACAAGCGGCTGAGAGTTCAGCAATAGCCAAACAATTATAACAAAATTATTTTTTTTGTTGACATAAAAATTCAAACTAATGATTAAGATTTCAGCACTTTTATAACATTATTTTTAGAGATAAAATAGAAAAGTCTTCGTGTATTAAAGGACTTGCTGATGTATTAATTGAAGGGAAGCGCTCGATCAGTGGTCTGTAAATGATCACTGCATTAAGCAAGTTTTGCTATGGCTGGTCCTCGGATAGGTTTGTGACATTTCCATTTACAAGCGTTTCCGTTTATAAGCTTTTCAGTAACGCGCTTGAGGATGTCTTTAAGACGCTGGGAGGTATGTATGAACAGTTGACTGCAATACGCTTCATCCATGGTCGCTTTTACTATATCAAATTATTTAATGTAAATTATTTTGAAATTTTTCATTTAATACCCAATTTATTATAAAATAGATTAGTTACGTCAACAACTACCAGTTTACTCCTACCTATTTACTTTTCTATCCAAAGGTTGCCTGGCAAAAAAAAAAGGGCCGCCCATTGTACTGCTATTTTGTATCTTTTTTTTTATATTGTAATACTATCTAGGCGTACAATAAAGTTTATAAATAAATAAATATTAGGACTGACCAACAATAAAATATTGAAACAATACAGTGCAAAGTGGAAGTAAAAATACCTGACAATCGTCTGGTATATCTACTTTCACTGCAACTTATCAGTTAGTTTGATAGATATATCATACTTACTGATAAATTGCAACTTTGCAGTATCATATCGCTGCGACAATAGACTAACAAAAAACAATTTTACGCTCCAAGGTCTTTCGCACCGTGCCATCCGCTTACGTCAGCATTCAGCATATGTTTGAACAGGTATGGATTTTGTTACCAGGAAGTATTTATTGCAGCTCCTAGACCACAGCAATTGATACATTATAAAGCTAGTACATTTAACACTTCTACTCAACTCAAAATTTGTTTAGATAAGATAGGTACCACTGGATTAAAAACTATAATCAAAGGGAGGGCAAGATAGAGGAACCTCATTTCCGTATAAGCAGTTCTTATCAAAGAACTGCCTATTCGGAAATGAGGTTCGCAAGGATCACATTTGCCTGCGTACGTGATACCTACATCGCTAACGGGTCAACAAGCGTTATCCTAAAACCGACATTTACTATTGGTCGTCGACAGGATAATAGCAGCATAGCTTTTTTTGTAATATCGCTTGTCGCAAAATTGACAGTGAATTCTCCATTTAGAAAAATCTGTAGCTAAAAGAATATATTTGTAATAGATTTATCGCCGTGCCGCTGAAACATTCTGGTAACTGGAAAGGTCGGTCGTCAAACATGGCGATAGAAGTTTCTGTCGGTAAAATGTTCATAGTCGAAAAATACTGAGGGGGAAACGGAAAAAAAATTAATCGTCTTGTCGACAAACAATGTGGCGAATCGGTTTTTTAAGAGAACAGTTGCTGGCTCGTTGTAAACTTTAGACGAACCAAGCACCTAATTAAATGAAATCCATACACGACACACGTTTTGCTAGCGAACGAGGCGACGGCGGCCAAGCCCCGGTTGGCGCGCTTTTACCAGCCGTGCCGTCCCCGGGGAGGATAGGAAACTGGACCGCCAACGTGGAGGTTCCCCGACTCGCGTTGCGTTTTTTTACGTTTAGCTCACATAGGTGTTTGTGTCTTTAAAATCATCCGCTTTCCTAGGGGAGAGAGGATATTTTTATTTTTTTTATACTAGAAGGGTTTTATCTCGAAGTCCCACCTATTTATCTGTTGTTCTGTTGTCCTATCACGAATTGCAATGCATAATAATATAGCAATATAGATATTATAACACTAGATTATTTTGACAGCGATCTGTGCACACGACAATCTTGCAATTGACAATTGATAGTCCCACAACAACAAGATACGCGCAATTGACATGACATAACTCTTTCCTTGTCGTGTAAGAAAATTATTTGATCAGCATCATCATCCAAATCGATTGCCCTCTCCGCTATATGCATGCACTGACGTGCATGAAAAAGTTGCAGGGAGAAACTGGACGCGGAAAAGAAGCACTGTGTAAATATTCTGATTTGATTAATTATGGGTTTCCACTCGAAAACCGTACGTACAAGGGGCCCAAGAGACCTGGCCTGCTAGCGGTACACCTGCTGAGTAATGGACGGCGCAATGACGCAGGCGCCTGTACGGGATTGCGAGGTCCGAAAGCAGTAGCTCCCAACATTGTTGAAAATTAAAAATCAAACTTTAGCTTTTGGACGCCAGGCTCTGAGGGTCGTATTATAGAACCTTACTCAAGCCTCAAGTATTACTTAGAACTAGTTTCAAGCTGAGCTTTTATTATAGAACCTTACTCGATTCGTGAAACGTCAATCTAGAATCACCTGAGAGCTGTCACAGTGAAATGACGTTTGATTCATATTATAGAACAGTGCTCAAGTGTCATTTCAGTAATCCTTTATTTTTAAACCATATTCAGCTCAGATTCGCTACTTGATCGAGATTTGCGAGCAGTTTTCGTAAGTTTAGTCGACACCACGCTCAAGTAGAGATTTAAGTTAACAAAAATAAAAGATGGCCTCCTTTATCTTTCTAAAATTGATATTTTTGAAGATAAATAGACTATTACTTACTTATCATTCACGTGTTTATCCCCAAAAGAGTGGCAGAGTCATATTTACGCCCCTATTTCAGTGCCAGCACATTCTACCAAACAGCAGACCCGTACCAATCAATAACAATTACTTTACAAAGATTAAAGATTAATTAATTCAGTGTTATATTAATACCGAAGACAGTGTGATCTTGTATTGTGTGGCAGTGTGGATCGTATTGCTTCATTATTTTATTTCAACTACCACACTTTTAATAGAAATGTGATAATAAAATAATACCTATGATAATAATGAGATATGTGGATATTAAAAAATAATGTCATTATTATGGTTGTGTTGTAGAGTCAATGTCGCTTACGAGTAGTGTAGCGATGTCAAACACATAACATTAAACACAAGATAATACCTTAAATGATGGAACATTTGTTAAAGCAATACCAGCGTGGACATCCTTTTTATGCCACAGCGTCCTTTCAGGATAGTACTGTAGCTTGTGCTGTACTGCACTATTGTGCCTATTGTATTAATATCCCTATTGACTTCCAATACACTTTACCCCCTAAGAGAGTACTCCATATAATAAGAACATGATCATTCAATATGTAGGAGGAATAGGAATAGATAAAGGAGAGGTTTGGATAAATTTTCAAAGCGATTTGTAGATGCTGACTTTCATATAATTTTTATTAAAGTGAAAAACATGACTTGGTTTAGGATGGGGCTTGACCCGTAACCTATGTCTAACCAGGGCAATGTTCTATGCCACTGAGGTATCATAACCATACCAAAATAAGTTGAAATTATTTACTATATTTTCATTGTCACTCGTTCAAGCCCCATCTTGAACCGAGTTATCTTTATCACTGTAATAACATTTATTTGAATGAGAGGTGTGTACACTACAACTTATAACAACCATCATCAATAGATAAAATATTTATTTTAATGATTTTTTATACTATATTAATTAAATATTCATATTAAACAATACAATTATATTTTATTTTATTTAATTTAAATAAAGAACCTAAAAATAATTAACCATTATTATTATTATTTCTTAAGATAATGATTTGATGACAGATTCTTTGGTACTTTCTTGTGGTGAATATTGTGCACGACAGGCTCGGCAAGATTTTGGACGCTTGTGTCACAGTCGACAATCTCATTAATAACAAAAGGACAAGAGTTTCAACTTCTGGTCTCTGAGATACTATTATTTCCACAGTATCTGTTTCAGCTTACAATATCACTGTAACAAAAAAAAATCTTCAGGTATCTTACTGGCTCGGTGGTGTAGGTGATAGTGTATGTGACTGCTACTCATGTGAAGGTCCCATATTGGAATAAATATTTGTGAGATCCCCAAATGTTTGTTTAGAAGTTTGGGTGTTTGCTCTATAACAATGTATATATTTAGATATACATAAGTATGTTTATCAGGTGAGTAGTTCCCATAACCCAAGCTTAAAGGGTTAGATGGCGCTGTGTGAAAAGTGTCCTTCAATGTTTATTTATAAACTCATTACCTACATACAACTTTGATTCACGGTGTTAAAGCTTCTGTTCTACATGAGACTTTAAGCTCTATCTTTCTATCCTCTCAAGGTTGTTTATGACAGAGCCCCGAACCCTATGCAACCAATGTTACAAAGTGTACAAAACTCTATAATATTTTCAACAAATAATAGGTAATTACCCGGTATGTGTCAATACTCTCTGGTATTTAAATTCAGTGCATATGTTACATTAGATATCTGGATCCATATCGGCATCAGGATTCTCTAAGTAAGTTCATCACGCTGTCTTGCTTTGAAATTTTACCACATGCGGTTCAACTGCTCTCCGGATGCCTAGAACAAAAATAGAATGAATCTTATTAAACAGTTATCATGAATTACTAGATGGTGTATATCTGCACAAATATATAAGACCATAATCCTCCAACACTTACTGTTTCTATAGTTTTTGTAGTAAATATACTTTTCTGAAATATTGGCCCAAGACGTTGTATGGCATCGTTTTTTATTTTGTATACCTAATATTCTTGAAAGATTTCAATATTTCTAGTAATAGATTCCTTTGGACGATCGTAAAATTCTTCTTTTTTCAGATATGTACAGAATTAGAAGAATTTCAATTAATTCAATTCAATTCTTATTATGGCTTTCTGTGCTCTTTGCAGCAACTTGCCAGTGTCCCGTAGCTAGAACTAGTAACGAAGGAGGCATACAGTGGCTCGGGATTTGACCGGTGGCCTTGGATATGAAGTTAACTCAGCCAGAATTACACATGAAAAAGTCAACACACACTTACAAATACAACAGATAATAAATATAAGCCAACACAAACAGATAATAAATATTAATTAATAAAGATTTAGGGCCGAACATTAGCTAGGTATCAAAAAATAAGTAATGGGGAGCAAAGTATAAATTAAATTTTTATTTGATTAATTTCAATAACTTTACCCAGGGATTTTACAAAGGGAGTGAAAACTAAGGAAAGAAGGGATTCAACAGTGGCGGGGCGAGGGATATTGTCCGGAAGAAAATCATACAGTGATATTCTATAGAGGGGACAACTGAAGAGGATGTGATTGACGGAACCTTCATCTAAACCACACTCGCAAAAAGAATGATCCCTTACCCTAATCTTCGCCAAATGAACCGGAGTACAGGCGTGACCTAAGCGGAGGCGACAAATTACAGAAATGGCATGCTTGTTCATACCGCGATATTTGAAAAACCAAGGTTTATTAGGTATGGTGGATTGGATTGCTGCGTAATATTTCCCTTTTATTTTTTTGGATTTCCGCCATTCGTCATTCCAAGCAAGAGTAAGGCTGGTTTTTAGAACTTCCATTAAATCATGCGTTAAAAGGTAAGAGTGCTCAGTTGTTCCTAACCTAATGGCACTTCTTGCGCAAGAGTCTGCAGTCTCATTACCTGGTATGTTGGAATGACCTGGTATCCATGCTAATACTACAAGCAAACCACGTTCGTGGCAATGCAGTAGAGCCTCTCTTATTTTAAAAATGATGGGGAATTTAGTTTTGGAGCGAAAGGGATTTGCAAGTATGGCTTGTAGGCAGCTTTTGGAGTCAGATAGAATCAGGGATTTATTAAGATTATGAGATTTAATATACTGGATGGCTTCGAGAATTGCTATTGACTCTCCGATGAAAATAGAAGACATAGGGGAACATTGGTAGCACAATATAATTTTGTATGTCGGGATCCACACTGCAGAACCAACAGGCTCGTTTTTGTTCATTTTGGAAGAATCAGTATAGATTTTTAGCCAACCATCAAAATTGTTAGATATAACATTATTGAAAATCGCATTCGCATCTATAGAACCCTTTTCAATACCCAAATCAATCAGTATATTAGGACGGAAAATAGCAGCCTTGAAGGGGAGAGAGTAAAGTGGGTTCAGTTGGCTCTGATTTACCGGATGAGGAAGACGAGTGTATTTTAGGAAACTATTTACAAGACAAGGAAAATTATTTTGATTAGGCCTGGAATTTGAGTTGTAATAATCGAAAAGGAATTTCAGTTTATCAAGGAGTAAGTGTTGAGAATTTTGAATAAGTTTAAAGAGAAATCTGTCACATAGGTACTGTCTGCGAAGAAAAAGTGGGGGATCTACAGCTTCAACTTGTAAAGCGTTGGTAGGAGATGACTTCATTGCCCCGAGAATAATGCGCAGGCACTTATACTGAATCTTGTCCAGTTTTTCAAGAGATCTTTTATTACAAGGTTCAAGGAGAAAGGCGCCATAGTCCATGTGACTCCTTATGATAGAGTTATAAAGGAGTTTTTGTGTGAAAGGGTGACAACCCCACCATGCTCCAGATAAAGAACGTAGGATATTAACGTTTTTCTCGCATTTAGAAGTTATATAGTCAAAATGAGTGACTCCTGTCATTTTTGAGTCAAGCCAGACTCCAAGGAATTTTGCACTGGAGCACTGGGGGATGGATTGGTCTTCTATCATTAAGTCTATTGAGGGAATGTTTCTCTTGAGAGTAAATACCACCGCCTTGCTTTTCGATGGGGACAAAGATAAACCATGTTCCCGTAGCCAAGTGTTTAAAAGGTTAAGGGTGATGTTCAAATTAGTAGATATATCTTCTATTGAGCCAGACGTCATATAGAGAGCTAAATCATCCGCGTACTGAAGAATTTGGCAAGGTGAGATGACAACTGATTCCAAGTCATACGTATAGAGACTGTAGAGAAGAGGGCTTAATACTGAGCCTTGAGGAAGACCCTTCCAAATAGTCCTGGGTGGGAGGACGAAATTCTGATTCTTTATCACAATAGATCTCTCCATCAAAAGACCAATACAGAACTGTACGAGCTTCTCAGGTATATTCAGCTGCTGGAGTTTCGTCTTGAGTACTGGCAGCAAGACATTGTCATATGCAGATTGAATATCTAGAAATACAGCCACAAGGTACCGCTTTTGAAGGAGAGATATACGTATGTCAGTGGTAAGAATGCCAAGGCTATCCATGGTGCCAACATTTTTCCTAAAACCAAACTGAGACTTGGGTAGAATCTCTCGACTCTCTACATACCATTCAAGCCTATGCTTAATGAGGTGCTCTGCCACCTTGCACATCACACAGGAGAGGGCTATTGGGCGTCTGCTATTTGAAGAGGAAGGGTTCGAACCGGGTTTCAGGATAGGGATGATGATTTGGGTCTTCCAGTCAGGAGGGAATATGCCATTACTAAAAATTAGATTGACAATATCTAGGAAAAACATTTTGGATTTATCTGAAGCTCTTGTTATAAAAGAGAATGATATCTGGTCTTGACCAGGGGTGGAATCTTTCAATCCATCCAATGCCAGTTCGAGTTCATTAAAAGTGAAAATTTCATTTAGGGTATTTTGATTGGGCAAGGGAAGAGAATAGGGATAGGGATTGGGAACTGAGTCCTCTGTGGGAACCCACGGTGGGGCCAGCTTGTCAGCAAAGGCGTCAACCCATGACGACAAGTCATTACAGTTAACATCCTCAATGGAACAGGCACCTCTAAATTTTTTGATTTGTTTCCACACCACTGTGGATGGAATTCTGGGTGAGCAGTTTTCGCAGAAGTTCAACCAACCATCCTTTTTTTTTGAGGCCAGAATCTTTCTTGCTCTAGCAGCCTTCTGCTTATATGATAGAAGGTTGTCCACTGTCATTGCTGAATTATAAGTAATTTCTGCTTCCCGTCTAAGCCTAACAGCCTCTGTGCACTCAGCATCCCACCATGGGGTGGATAAGGAGTGATTGGAAGGGTTTTTGACTGGAATATGCTCATTGGCAGAGGCTATAATGGAGTCCCGTAAATCGGAGTAGGAATTTAAAACATTGTCAGAGAGAGGGGGAGGAATGGCATTAATTTTGTTTTCCAAGGATACTGCATATGCAGTCCAGTCTGCTCCTGACAACCTATACTTGCACGAGGGGGAAGGGTTGATAGAAGGGGAAGTGGTTGTAGAAAGTGTTACTATTATAGGGAAATGATCACCACCATAGGAGTGAGGTAGGATGTTCCAGGATATTAGGGAAGCAAGGCCCGGTGACGATATCGTAAGATCAACAGCACTGGGATTTTGGTTTGGGAGGACTCTACGAGTCTGCGATCCATCATTTAATACACACAGATTAGCCTCGTCAAAGATCTCTATTAGAGCATGGCCAAATGAGTTACAGTCACTTGACCCCCAAGAGGTGTGATGACCATTAAAGTCACCCATGATGATCACCGGAGAGGGGACACAATTGAATAATAATAAAAGATCTGGAATGAGAGAAGAGCAAGGGTGAGGGATATACAGTGAAATGAGGGTAATATTTTGTATTCTCGCTGCTACTATGTTGAAAAGAGGAGAGTGAGTGGGGAGGATGATTCGGGAAAAGGAAAACTTACGGTTAAGTAAAAGGCAACAACCATTATATCCATTATCCATATCGTCCCGAAGGCATGAGTACCCAGA
This sequence comes from Thumatha senex, assembly GCA_948477245.1. NCBI lineage: Eukaryota > Metazoa > Arthropoda > Insecta > Lepidoptera > Erebidae > Thumatha > Thumatha senex. The sequence continues at coordinate 17,610,110 of OX419735.1, forward strand.
CATACGAAAACGATGTACGGGTTTTAACCACGTCTCCGAGGCTGCAATGGCCAATGGTTTATATTTGCTTATGAGATGAGTTAAATCGGATTTTTTAGAGCGGATGCTCTGGGTGTTCCATTGAATTATTTTTCGGGAATCCATTGGAATGAATAGATAAGGACATTTGGGAAAGTGAAGAGGCAACGTTGGGCGGTAATGTAATGTTATATTGGGAAATTATTGAGAGTAAAGTTTGAAGTAGGGTAAGGAGGAGATCTTGGGACATTGGACGATCTTGAGTGGATTCAGTATAGGGTTGGGAGAGATGAACCGAACTTTGGGGGTTTGTAAGGGCACAACCATTGTCGAAGGAGGATGATGGCTCAGAAACTATTGCCTGATGTGTAATCCTATCATATGATTTTGCCAGAGGAGCTCTGGGTCGAGGGTTAGTGAAGGTGGTTTTTTTGTAGGATGATCTCAATATCGAAGGGTCGGTGGTGATAGGAGATTGAATCGCTGACTTGGTGACTACAGCAAAGGATTTTTGTTTCTTGGGAACCGAGTTTGAAGCCTCCAAGTAAGACACACCTTCTTGGGACATCTTAAGTTTAATTTCCCTTTGTCGATCCTGTTCAGGGCACACCTTGTTAATCGAAAAGTGGTTTTCTAAGCAAAAAAGACAAGTAGACCTAGCTTCCTCAATAGTGCAAGATCGACCCACATGAGGTTGAGTGCACCTGTAACATCTTGGATTAGAGCGACATTGGGAAGCAATGTGGCCGAATCTACAGCAGCTAAGACATTGTATAGTAGGGAATTGGTAGGGATCAACAGACAGAGAGGTATAATATGAGTAAATACGAGTGGGAAGAACTTGCCCTTTAAAAGTGATGACGACTGTTTGGGTAGGGACCCAAGTTATAATATTATTTTCGTCTATAGTCTTCCTATTTAGCCGTCGAGCTTTCAGTATAATGCTGCAATTAGGTGGGAGGACTATGGACTCAACAAATTCATCCATAGATAGGTCTACCGGAACTGATCGGACTACACCCATTCTTGAAACATTGTAGGAGGGAATAAAAGCCTCATATTTATTAATAGCCAAAATAGGGTTATCCAGGAAACCATTGGCATCGCGAGCTGATTTAAATTGCACTGACATTTTATTTCTGCCTACCCGTTTTATACCATCTTGACAGATATTTTGCACCTTATGTTGAACAAGAAATTGACCGAATTTAATGGGCTTAATATTATAACCTGCAGGAAGGTCTTCATCTTTTTTAGAGACAATGATTACAAATGGTCCTTTATCTAACTCACTGTATGATTTTATTCCCAAGACAACTGTAGGGTGGGAGTAAATTGTTTGATAAGACGCCGCCGCTGATTCTGTGTCTATAATAGTTTTTTTTGCTACTCTATCGTCTGGTTCGACTATATGACGCTTTTGCCGAGAACTTTTATTAGAAAGCTCCATAGGCTGAGGGGGGTCCGGAGGATCAGGGGGCTTCGGCGGAGAGTCCGCCATGCTTACCTGATACACCACTGAAAATACACACAAAACACTATTTAGTATTTGTTAGTGCCATCAAATGTAATTCTGGCAGTAAAATATTTACACAAAATAGTAAAATAATTTGTTTTTCCACTGAAATCTCGCTTATACGTTACACAGGTCCTAACGTTAGAAGCACCCAGCCTAGTTTTCAGAATTTCAATTAATTTACAATGTAAACATAACACTGGCACCATAATATCAAATGTCAGTCAAGCAAAGTTTATTAAACTCGCGATCCATTTAACGCAGAGAAAAGGTTCATTTTATGAGTTCGGGACTTCCTCTACAGAAGTTTTTTGTTTAGTATTTTGAAGTAAGGATACTTTAAAGCAATCACAGAGGTGATTAAATCATTTCAATGAAAAAAGTAAATAAAAAATAAGCTTTTGAAACATAAATATCAAAAAGTAAGCTGCGTGGAATGAAAACAAAATATGTAAGGAATAAAAATGTAATAGAAAACAGACTGTTTTTAGGCTTGCAACATTCCAATGCGTATTCTGGCGATTGGAGATTTGGATATTTACTCAAGGTTACTTTTCACCGATCTGAGTATGGGGATAGTTCTATAATAAACCACATGCTTATGTCTAGATTTAGCACTCAAATGTCAATCTGCTAAATTCCGTTTATGTGTGACTTGAGTTAGTTTCTGTAATACGACCCTGAATCAGGTAGGGTTTGGAAGCAAATAGCAAAACACGAATCACTTAACATAAAGAATAGACTCGAGAACCTTACGGCCCGGTCTGCCGTCAGTATCGTCCCAGCTACCAGCTGTTAATAACGACATCAGTTACTTTTTATTTTTATTACTTTATTTTTAAATTGTTTATAATGTGTACCTTAATATAGTACTGTATTATAAGGTACTCAGTATATTACATTACATACTGTGTACCTTATGGTATGTTATTTATTTATCAATCTCGCCTCATCCCCGAAGAGGTGGCAGAGGCATATTATACGCCCACTTTTCACCGTGTGTATTCCTGTCCCACGTAATAGGTGGTGAGCTCATTGCCTCGTTGATACAGACAGGCGCAGGTTGTTGCAATTCCCTGCTGTTGCAATTTTTCAAGCCTAGTGCTTTTTTCAAGCCAAGTTACTGGCTACCGGGACCAACGGCTTAGCGTGCTTTCTGAAGCACGAAAACGCTCGCAAATGTAAAGTGCGCACAAAGTGGTCACCCATAGCGAAAATTGGTTAACGCAGTGATCATTTACAGAACACTGAGTCAGCGAGGCCACGAGCGCTTCAACTACAAGGTACACAATATAAACATTTGAAAGAAATATACGATAAGACTGCACTAATGATAATAACGATTTTTAGGATTGGACCGTTACTGTTATTATGTATAATCGTTATCAAATCACTACTGGAGCGACACAAGCGGGAGCTGCGTGTCACAGAAATGAAGATGCTGTGGTGGATGTGTGGAGTCACGCGGATAGACCGTGTGAGGAACTGTCGCATCCACGGCAGCCTTCGCGTCGCGCCGGGTCCCGGTAAGAGGGGAAGACCCAAGAAGTACTGGCTTGACTTCGTAAAGGATGACATTCGTGCCAAGTCACGGGTGCACGGTCTTCGGTATCCCCTATAGTAAGTATATCCTGATACCGAACACCGTGCGAAGTGGAGAAGAAAAAGTAGGAAAGCAGACCCCGGGCGTAGCGAGATGCAACTGGGACAGACGCTCGGATATTGATATATAATCGTTATCGTAAATTGTAACTAACACAACATAACCTCGACCACCATCGCTCGTCACTGACATACGCTACACATACATCACACACAAAACGAATGCAATTTGTCAAGGTTGCTATCGAGACCGCCTTGTCACTACTCGTACTTACCTATTCATTGTTTTCTAAGTTACAATACAATGTAATTATTTGTAAATACGAATTCTGTTGACTGTCTCTGTGTGGCGCAGTGGTGCTCTGCCGTGCTGAAGTCTCGGGTTCGAATTCCGGTTCGAAATTAATATTTGTGTGATCCGCAAATGTTTGTGTCAGAGTTTGGGTGTTTTCTATGTATAATATACTAGATGACCCCCACGGCTTCGCTCGTGACATACTTCGCCCTCCTGTGGCACCTATTTAATCCCGTCGTTAATAAATTCTACAATAATGTATAAAAATTGGCCCTATTTTTAGACATTTATGATTACTGCTCCGCTCTCCACGGTAGTAGCGTGATGATATATAGCCTATAGCTCTAGCACTATTTCTCGATAAATGGGCTATTCAACACAATATTATTTTTTTCAAATCCGACCAATATTTCCTGAGATTAGCGCGTTCAACCAAACAAACAATATGGATACATGTGATCCACTCAAACAAAAATATTCTATCCAAATCTATCATATCCTATCCCATGCAAGTTCATAAAAAGCTTTCAAAATTGGTATGTTAATACCTACAGAAAGTATGTTTTTAAATCACCGGAAACCCTATGGTGCTCATGGTCTTTTTCCAGGAACATGGAGCGTGGACACGCACGCAAAGTATGTGCCTCGAGGTGGAGTTGCAAAAAGCGGCTTGCCGAATCAAGTATCAATGTCCCTGCAAAATGGCGACTTCAATGACTCCACAATATTTTTTGACTTGATATTAACCCATCTATTAATAAAATTGAAATTCTGTTTGTAATTCCAAATTTACAACTTTTTGCTCTAAATGCATAACATGAAAGTATATAGTAAACTACCTGCTTACGTTACAAAGAAAATCAATTCTTTACATTTTTGTCTGCCTGTCTCTTTTGTTCTGGCTCTGAAACAACTGAAACTATATTTTAACCTATTTAAAAATTTCATTGACAGGTAGCTGATGTTATAAGGAGTAATCTGGGTTACATTTTATTGCCGTAGTCCTACGGGCACTATATGGGTGTGTGGGTGGAGGGGTGGAGCGACCGCTATTTTTTTAATAAAATCGTTTGTCACGATTAACTTAACATCGCACGATGTAAATGTTGCATCAGATTGTAGGTATATTAATCTGCTTTTCTCTCACTCCTGTTTCATTTAAATATGCCGAGACGCGCCGAGAACGGGTCATATGCATAATACATGCAGTTAGGATCTGAATACACGAACAATCGTTTAGTTTTAAAAAATCGAATTTAAAACAGTTTCCATTTTATATGTGCCGAAACCTTATGGTCTTTACAGTGCCGCGATCTATTGGCGAATGAGCAAGTATATTGCGACTAAATCACACTCTTCTCTCTGCCTGTGTGGTTTAAAACACAGGTACACCCGTGGAAGATGTCCCCAGAACTACGAAGGTATGCCCGCTTGATGTTAAATAGCTCTCTACCTACATTTACTATGCCTGCGTACCTTTGTCCGGCGTGATAATGTAACACTATAGAAACTATAATCAGTGGTATTAATATCAAATTAGATTAGTTCAAACATCAGTGTCCCACTTAATACCGCCGTGTTGATATGAATAATGAGTAGCGGCAGGTTGTGGCTCCTGATGATGACAATTTTCAACTCGCTCAGAAATCTCCTTATTCTTTCTTGACTTAACGACTATCATATCATTCACAGCTGTCACCAACGGCCTAACGTGCCCATCTCAGAACCGACCTTAAGATATGCTTTGCGTCCGGAGCGCTCGCATACGGTAAGGTCCAATAAGGACTTTCTTCCGTGTACGCTCAGATTGTGAAAAAAGCTCCCTTCCTGGGTTTTTACAAACGTCTAAATATAGGGTTCTTTAAAGAGGTCTTAGAAGGTTTTTAGGGAAAGGTTTTTACAAAAAAATACTGTAGATTAGACCAAATAGATCGGTAGTTCCCGATTTATTTGGTCTAATCAAAAGTACTTACAAGTGCTGACAGAGAGACGCATGAAAATAGTTTACACCCAGTAAATTTAACTGGTGCTTGGCTTATTGCCACGACCCGATACAACAAGCAGCAGTTGAGTTCAAAGTCATAATCATAACCAATGCCAACAGTCATAGGCCTTATTTACTAACATACGCATAGCATCCCTCTCACAGTTGCCTGCAAGAAATTTCCACTTTGCGATAAGGCCGTCAACTGTTTCACCTGTTTCATTTCTAAATCTGTTGAACTGTATTCTTCTTGGGTTGGGTACAATACAGTTAAAATTAAGTTACATTAACAATTACCCACACAGAATGAGCTAGGAGCAGTGACTTAAAGCCTCCAAGAATACCATCTCTGGACCTCGAGGAATTAGAGCCACGACTGGTATGGTATGGCTTTAATGCATGCCTTGAAAGCTTTAAGACAAAATGTTCAACGGTATCATAGCCCTATTACGTCATTCTGAATGAACTATTTTAAATTGAAAGATATGTATGTCATTGCTCGCGAACTATTAAGCATTAAATAGATAGTCCGTAGCAGTCCGTAGTATCAAATGAGATGGCATTTATTTCAAAACAAGCATTGCAAATTTTATCATAGACCTACGGTTAATGGGAGAATTTAAATAATTGTGTACATTTAGATAACCAAAATAAGATTATTTAATATTTTAAATAAATAAACTATGTCTATACGGCTGTATTTCTTAATATATTTTACTCTAATTCTATCTATTACGCGCAAACTTTCGTAATAAATAGCAGTAAATTATGAAATATTTTGGCTCGATTTCGTCGTATGACTAAAAATAAGACAAATATATATTTTATACTTTATTTTTGTATTATTTATGGGCCTTAATTTTTTGAGCTATCGGCAGGTATATATAGGACCGTGTGGTTTGAGTCTGTTAGAGTCAATGATAGTCGTGGAAATAATAAAATAAATATATATAATAAGACCACGTAAACAGATTGCTCAAATAAGGAAAGGTTAAAAGTACTCGCACAAAACGATTAATAAATCTGCAGCAAGCGACAGAAGTAGTATGACCGCGGATGCGATCTGTCCTCTCTGACTATTCCATCAGGTATACATCGTCGTGATGATAGTTAGTTTTTATAATTATTCAATATAGCAGATTAAAACAATAATATTCAAAAGCTACTCTATGCCTTCCTTGTTTACTTGGTGATAAATTATTTATAACAAAGTGTCTCTGACGTTTTTTATGTCATCGAGTCACGTTGCAGGCCAGGCTATCGTATGCACAAACAAATCAAGCGATACGCAATGTCATATTTATATTAGAGAGCACTAGCTGCTGTCGCATCTTTTTACCATCCATTCTTCTGATTTTTGACGGACTACAGTCACGTCATGATCATTAGATAGCTGATTCATCGGTAAGCAGAGCGATGCGATTTGGAGGTCGGACAGATAGCTACAACATCCTACTAATATTATAAACGCTTATAAGAATGAATGTTTGTTACTCTTTCACGCAAAATTTGGATTTCGATGAAACTTTACAATAATATAAAATAATACAATGCCTTTAACCAAATAATATAAAGAGAAAGCTCCTATTTCCAGCCAAAAAAATTAAATATCTACTTAGCTTACACTTCAGAATACCACATAGGCTACTTTTTATCCCGGGAACAAGTTCCTGTGGGAACGGGTACAGGAAAACTTCAACACGCATGTGGAGCCGCGGGCGTCAACTAGTAATTTATTTGTCACAGTTAAAACTAATTTTAAGATAGAACGCGTTAATTCCTAGTTAGAACTAGTTTTTTATTTATAAATAAATATCCATCACGCCTTATCCCCGATGGGGTGGCAGGGGCATATTAAGTGCCCACTTTTTACCGTGTGGATTTATTTATGCCTTTGTTAATACTAGAATTAGTTAATGCTTAAATCGAATATCAGTTAAAACTAGTTATTACAATCTGAAACAGCTGAACCGATTTCCCGTATTCCCATGTGAACAAAATAATCTGTTGTGAACGTATGTAGTTCTCTCATCTTTTTGAGATATCTTAAAAACTCTCTGGATATCTTAAAAACCTATTGAATTTGTAATGACTACATTTAGTGTACCTACTTCCTTCAACATAGTCAGCATTTGTTGAATAGTTTCATACATCTAAGGCCATTTGAGGACACTTCCTCTTATGGCCTTAAAGTATGAACCCATCGTATACTACTTAACTAGTGGTTCGGAGAAAATTGAGGAAAAAGGCCTTATTTTTTTTTTTAATGTGTTAATTATTATTAATAGACAGCATGGCTTTCCTGTTGCGCACCCATGAGGTAACATGTACATTTTATTTTATTTCTAATGGTTTTAAAATAAAAATCGCGTGGCTCAGCAGCACACTTCAAGCCCATACCGTTTAGAGCGCTCTTGCCAACCACTACGGGACAATTACCCCTTTTCCCCCCGATCGAAAAACCCCCTCGCTAAAAGTTTTTGGCTATATCAAGGATTGTCCATGCCAAGTGGCATGCAAATCCGATGAAAAATGCGACCTGTAGACTGAATGGACGGACGACCGGACGAACGGTCGAACGATCAATAGCATTTTTCCCGTACCAGTGGACTAAAAAACGGAGATTTTCGTCGGTACGCTTCGCTCGCCTCCTCAGTCAATATCAGTTAGCTCAGTAAGCAAGTATTCAGTGTTGGTCGGACAACTAGCAGAGATTAGTCAATTTTTGTGGAAAATAACACGCCATTTTGTTAATCTCCCGCTAATAACAGTAGGTAGGTGCATTTTGCGGTTGTATAATATTTGTCAAACGTGTATGCGAGGTTATCAAAGCGGTCAGCAGTAACTGATTACAGATACAAAGAGTCTTTTTGATATTGCTATCAAGCTACCTTCACCTTCTTAAGTCTTCAAAGCAGAGGTGTCTCTTTGAATGATACAAACATGCATTCATACATATAAATATGTGTGTGTGTGTGTGTGTGTGTGTGTGTTTATATGTATATTTTCAAGAAGACAAAATATAACAATCCAAGGATAATAAACTTAAAAAAACATTACTAATATAAAAACTAAAAAGTCTCTAAAAGTACCTACTGCATACAAACGTCGAAGAAATCCTCATTACTGACTGGAAATTTTCACAGAAGACTGAATGGCAATGCTAATCCTTTGTGCAAGGAAATAGCCAGCTTACTGATACCGTGAAGCCTCAATTAGCCGCCTTACTAAATCTTTGTAGAATAAGCGAGCACTCGGGCGTCAAGGCCCCTCACGGCTGTAACATATATTACATATTCACCTACGAGATTTCAGTATTTGCCCCTCTTGAGGTTTTCCGCAGAAGCAGCGGCAGTACAACGAAGATGCGATGATGCAAGGATGTCAACTCATGTTGCGTCACACACCAACGGCCAACCTATCCTTCATGGCATGGCAACAAAGACGTACCGGCCCAGGGACCGAATCTGCTATTTCAATCGTGTCGAAATAGAATCGAAATCGTCGCTCAATAGAAAGTAACCGGTACAATTTTCACAGTTTTTCGTAGTCTACTATTACAATGGTACTCCACTAGAAAATCCGTAGACTTCGCCAGTGCTGCTAGTCAGTGACATTTTTAATAGTCTACTAACATTTTGACAGCTAAAAACAGCGATACTGGTTCTATTCTACAGTTCGTCAATAGTAGACTCTACTATTGACGAGCCAAAATGTTCGTAGACTATCAAAAATGCAATCGACTAGCGGCCACTGTCGCGGTACGTGTTAGTAAAATTCTATCGGCCGACCGATAGATGTCTATTGGAGTCTGGAGTATAATTGTAATACTAGACTACGAAAACTTGTCAAAATTGTACCGGTGGCTTTCTATTAAGCGACGATTTCGATTCTATTTCGACATTATTGAAATAGCAGACTCGGCCTCTAGGTCTCTAGCCATTCGTCACGCACCAGCCCGTTTGGTTCTCGTACGGTAGGTACCTACTCCTGCTAATAAAATATAACCTGTTGATGTCAGTATAAAATTAAAACTTATCTTAATGAATTTGAAGCTTTTACTGAATATTAACGGCCTCAAACGATAATAAAGGATTCGCAATAATTGTGCACAACACTGACATTTCATTAAATACTGATTTTGAGATAGAATGATAACAAAACCTTGACGCACACATTGTAATATTGCCACACGATTTATTATCTTATTTCTAGTTTGATATGAGTCAATATTTATAAACTTAGATATGTAGTTACCAATAGGTATTTACAATGTGTTGTAAACTGCACTAAACACGGATAAGACATCGCCTAAACAACTTTGTTGACGCTTTAATGGGTAAACAACACATGTTCATAATACACAGCATTGACCATTTACAAGAATGTACGTTCATACAATGTAGAAATCCAACCGATATGTATTTCAATTAAGTGGAACTGTGGAAATCAGTAAGATATGTTTAACAACTATGAAATGAGCTGATATTTTTAAATACCTGAACCAAAACTCAGTAACGTTACACGTTCAACCACAGAACAAGTTTAAAAAAGATAAAAAACCATCATAATTTTTATAATAGCAACAAGAACATCATTTTTATAATAGGAAGAAGAAGAACGGCAGTGCGAGTGCTGCACCTCTGCTGTTGCAAATGTCCATAGACTACGATGCCCACTTTGCTTCAGGTGGGACGTAACTATGCTTCTCAGTGGCATAAAAAAAATGTGTGTGTACCAGAGTACACACAGATAAGAAGTGAAACTTCTTTACGACATTTTTTACAGCTATAAAATTTCTCTCGTACGTCGATAAAGAAGTTTCACTTATGATAAAGAAGTTTCATGGCATGGCGGTAACATGGCGCGTTACCGAAAAACGTGATGATTTCTTTTTGAGCTATAAAATTTCTCTCAACGACGATAAAGAAGTTTCACTTCAAAAAAAACCGTTGTCATTGTCACCAGTTGCTCACATCAGTTATACTACACTATCATATTCACAAATACCTACATATTTATCGTCTAACATTCAATGGTTCATATTATATATAAACTTTATAATGTTATTGCAAGTATCTATAATGTATGCTACTAATATTATAAAGGCGTACGTTTGTAAGTATCAAAGTTTGTTACTCTCTCACGCCAAATTAAGTGAATGGATTTTGATGAAATTTTACAATAATATAGCTTACACATCAGAATAACACGCAATTTTTATCCCGGGAACAAGTTCCTGTGGGAAACACGAACGGGAAACTTCACCACGTGTGTGGAGCCGCATGCGTCAAGTAGTACTATATAAAAAGGAGACCTTATTCCTTTGGCTACACCATTACTTGTCAACGGCTGCTTCCATAGGGCAATTCAAAATAACAAATTGTATATGTATATATTTATTATAATTCCACTACTGGATAGCTAAGAAATCAAACAATTTATTACGCTATTATTTATACCCTATTTATTATTTATTTAAATAAGGAGATAGCACCGCTATTTTGAGGTTATTTTACTGCGTACCTATCGGTATACTTAACCGTAACCGAACCACGAACCCTCCCCTGTAGATTTAATTTTTTTTAAAGTGTGTGTGTGTGTGTACTTACTTGTATACACGCATGAGAATTAAGTTATACTTCTTTAGTCTAATAAGATTTCATCACATATACCCTATGGTCTAAGCTAAGAATATACCACAACTCATGTTTGTAACGTACATACGCATATATACTTTGTCACGCCTTTATCCCCGTAGGGGTAGGCAGAGACATACTATACGCTCTCATTAAAAATGAATTTAACCACAACACAGTAATGATAAATTAGTAAGAAAAAATCATCAAAAGTGTGAAAACCATTTTGAATGTAACTGTAATGTAACTAACTTCATGGTGTCGGATATTCGTGAGCGCGCGCATCGTAGAAATGTACTCACATATTTTTTTCCTTATCGCGCCTAAATGTATAACTTCAAAACTCAAAACTATCCAAATGCTTGTGGGGCACGCGCATATGCGCAATTTAAGGTTTCGTAGCTGCTCAATATTTTTATATGTTGGCACGTTGGCACCACAGATATCTTAACTAAACTAACTTTAGTTAAGTTATCTTTAGTTGTTGCATAGGCATGTATTATACTAACTTCCACTTGAATCACTCCATATATTGCTGAAAACTGCATTAATTCCATAGTAGTTTTAAAGATCTAACAGACAGGGAAAGCGAATTCATTTTATGAAATGTAAAGAAAATTTATAGGTGAATGGAACAACATCACGTTTCGATAATTTTTCGAAATTTCGTTAACAGATCGATTTCTAGAACCGGCATAACAGTCTCGGCGAGCAAGACCGAGGTATCAGGGACATTATCGAGCAAGACACCCTTCTGCTCACTAGTCATCTCTTTCCCACTAATCCCGTGCTTCACAAAGTGAACTGAGAGGCAGTGGCGTAACTATAGGGTGGCAGGGCTGGCAAAATGCCACGGGCCCCCAACCTGAGAGGGCCCCGGCCCAACCGGCTGATAGTTCAGAAATAACCTAACATTTTAACAAAATTTATTTAGTTATTATATTTTTTTCAAGTACTTAAAATAAAAGCGACACGCAACTAAGGACCAAAACATACAAATTCAATCTATTAAGATTTTAACAAAAATTTCGATTAATTTCAGAACGTATCCATTAGTGGTTGCTTCAATTTTTGTCGCGATACATTGGTACAGTCTAAGTCAAACATCTTGGTCCCTCTGAAGTTGGAGCCGCGCTCGGTTTGCGCACGTACAGTTAAGTAGACAATGCTTACGAATTTATCCTCACTACATATTATAAAACAGTCGTTTTTCGCTGTCTGTCCTTATGTATACTTAGATCTTTAAAACTACGCAACGAATTTCGATGCAGTTTTTTTAATAGTTAGAGTGATTTATAGGGAAGGTTTATATGTATAATTTGTTACGTTTTTGTATACATTAACTTAATTATAACAATATATGTTGGCAGCGTCGGAAAAAATGAGCCGTCTGGTAGCTTTTACCAAAAACGCTGCCTAAAACATTTGAGATATAACAAAATAATGTAATAATATAATAATTATAATAATATAATAATATTTTCATTATTGACACTCCGGTAGCTGATGCAGTTCGTCTCTGAATAGCTTTAAGGTCAATTTTTATTCCCTACTCAGGTTCCTTTTTTATGAATTGCAAGACGTTATACACCATCTTTCTCGATTGCCGACGTAAAACGTTATTGCGTCTTGGCATATTTAATAATCTTATCAAAGAAACCAAAAACAAATACTAAACAAAATCTTAAAAAAAGCTAAATATTAAAGTTAATAAACCAATTGAAACTAAAAACAATAACAGTCAACAAACACGGAATGTAACTAATAATATATAAAATTTTAAAAACATTAATTATTCAATCTATTCCCGACTGTATTCTAGGAACGAATGAGCAGGATAATAAGCTCAACTTTCTTCGCGCTCGCTCGTATGGCGCGATGACACCCCTGAATTCTCGGCGTTCGGAAACGTTCGTGTGATTACGTAGCACGAGCTTCCTCCCGCTCCCCGCGCCCATTCCCTACGACACCTAATATTGCGTTCTGCGCAAGTGACTCGCTACAACTCAGAGGGACCAAGATGTTTGAATTCACCTATAGCACGGGCGAGCTAGTAGCGATGACATTCCCTTCCATATTCCATATAGTCTAAGAAACACCCAAGAAAGCACTTTTATTAGGGCTTAGGTCGGGGCTCTTTTGTTCTGTGCGCGGTGTGAGAACGCAGAGTTTTTAGAGCAAGAAAACATAAAATTATTAGACCATCCGCCGTACAGCCCCGACCTAAGCCCTAATGATTTCTATATGTTCCCTAAAATAAAGAATAAATTGCGTGGTCAGAGATTTTCATCACCTGAAGAAGCTGTAGACGCTTACAAAACGGCCATTTTGGATACGCCAACTTCCGAATGGAATGGTTGCTTCAATGATTGGTTCCATCGTATGGAAAAATGTGTCAAATTTTGCGGAGAATACTTCGAAAAGCAATAAATACATTTTTAAATAGTAATGTTGTGTCCCTTCCTTGATTCCCGAAATTTTCAGTGCCGCCCTCGTAGTAGTAAATATTATCTTAAGGTGTGTGTTAAAATAATAAATCTAGAAGTAGTCCTAAACCTAGGCAAGTGAGAACGCTAGGCCACTGTCACACCGTCCGCCACGGAGGCGACAGAGAACACGTGCCAAGGACACCTCATACCTAACAGACTTCAGGTACCTATAATTTTGTTACCAAACGGCCGCAACTCGACCTTCTCTCATTCAGGTACTCAACCATACATGTCCAAATGAACGACGCGATTATAATTAAAGGCGAAATAAACAAAGATCGAACGATCATAATTTAAGGTTAGGTTAGTAGTGATCGACCGAACATTCGGTTTTGGTTTCGGTTAAAAAAGTTGGCTTCTATTGCAATTTCGGTTTTAGTCAAATTTTTGGTTGTATACATTTGCGGCTGACTCGTGAATACCGGCTCTGGCTCAGTTCACCTCCACCTCCCGGGGCAGTTTTGAGTTGTGCTTATGTAAAATAGGTAACATAGAAGTAACATTTTTGTTACTTGATCGTACAACAAAAAATTAGCCTCAACCAACCCTCAAGTTCTTAGATTTTTCTGTTTTTAGCTCGGAACATATAATAATAGGTATTTTAGATAGTTAATAGTTATTGAACTATATTATATTCTAACTAACCCTTCGTACGTGCATCCACATTTATGTAGATTTTATAGGATCTGCATAGTAGGACTTGCAATACCGGAAGGTTTTCAATTCCGGAACTGAGTTCCAATATTGGAGATCCGGAATTCGATTAACGTTCTTTTTTCAAATCAAAGAATATTATAAATAAACATATTGGATCATATTTCTTCCTCATCACTGTAATTAAACATTTAATTCAGTCTGCGATCCGCCGGAACCGTTGCAGTAGAATGTGTAGAGATGCCAAAAGACGCATTTCCATGAAACCTTGAATATGACATTTGGCATTTCCTTTGATATGTGTGATTTGGTAGATCCACTGACTGTGTTAAACATTTGACGACTTCTGTGCTTTAAATAAAAATTTCTTCTCTCACCTACAAACTAAAAACACATCGTTAACCTTGAGGTCTCTGGTTCGAAAACCAAAGACCTCAACACTCAGTCGCACACACTTATTATTGCTGAGGCAGTCATTACGAAGCTGATATTATTACATTCTTCAAACCATTGCCTAAAATCTTATCAATTCAACAGAGAATCAACTTCAAAGTCTATAGTCGAAATGGATATACATAAATGAGTTTTCGTAGTAGGTACCTCTAAATAGTAACAAACAAAACGTTCCCATTCCAAATTCCCGAATCTATATTCAGACAGCGCGTGTGCCCTAGACAGGCGCTTAAAACCCTACCCCAGACAGCTACAGTCATCGATTTTAAAACTACACAACGACCACGACATTAACATTCATCCAAACGATTCTATACCTTATTCTTTGACATGTACTGCTCATACTCTATCTGACTAGATTTTAGGGTTTATTCCATTGATTTTGTAATGTCTGAGAAGCTGTTAAAGGAAAACTAGCTTTATCACAATAAAGTACGAACGAATTTCTAAATTGATTTGAAATGGCTCCTACCTCATTGTCCATTCGACAATGGACTCTGTGAGCACAGTACATACCTACCTATATTCTGATTCTGAGAGCTTCCATAATATTCCACGTTAGTTTTATAGGGTAGATGTTTTTAAAGAACTTAAGAATTATGTAGCGCTCGTGGCCCCGCGGTTTCTGTAAGTTACGGAACTTTCACTATAGCTGGTCCTCGGATGGGTGACCACTTTCTGGCATTTATATTTTCTATTTTGAAGATAGTTAGTTTTTTTTTTTTTTTTATATTTTCTAGCGATTTCGTGCTTCGGAAGGCACGTTAAGCCGTTGGTCCCAGTTTTGACAGCTAAAACAGCTATTCTTGTTCTATTCTACAGCTTGTCAATAGTAGACTCGGCCCCCAGGGTGCAAAGCAGTGACCGACAAAAGACTCAGTAGGTATTTTTTATGTGAAAACTTTTTGTGCGCGTTTAACGATTTGTTGTAGGGGAAAGTCGTACCGGTTCACTTCACTTCAACACAATGTATTATACTCTGCCCTGTATGATATGCGCCTTAGTAGACGCTTTGAATACGATTAAATGAAACTTTCTGTTAATGAGGTAGCTAAATGAAGCGGGGAAGAGGCGCAGAATCGAAAGAGATAGTATAAGCTGTATGTAAGGTATGTGAATAAGGAACAAGGCCAATCTATCGTCCCACCAGATGGTTCACCACCTGGATCCTGGATGCTAAAGGCGCAGCAGCGTCTTCTTCTTCAAATTAGTGTATACCGAACTGCTATCAGAACCTATCGTATTTTGGAGCCAGAGGTTCACTATTTATTACTGCCAGAAGCAACAATAGTTTGGATTTTGATTTTCTTCATTATTTAGAACAATTATCGTGACGCGCCAGCCGCCCCTTTTATATTTCCCATTCTATTCGACGCCTTCTAAAGTGCTATTGTGATATATTTGATAGACTAGTTGACGCCCGCGAGGTGAAGCTTTCCCGTTCCCGTTTCAAACAGGAACTTTTTCCCAGGATAAAAAGTAGCCTATGTGTTACTAGTGGTTCTGTGAACCGTAGACTTCGGAGTACGTTGAGGAAAAGGCTATTTCTTTTATTAATGTCTTAATTATTATTAGTATAGAGCATGCATGACTTTCCTGTTGCGCACCCATGAGGTAGGTACCATGCGGCGCTCGTTGGGTGATTTATTGTAGGCGCTCGGATCATTTCACCTCGCCTCCATTTCCCTCAGATCGAAAAACCCCCTTTCCAAAAGTTTTTGGCTATATCAAGGATCGTCCATGCCAAGTTGCATGCAAATACAATGAAAAATACGACCTGTAGACTGAATGGACGGACGAACGGTCGGACACCGATAGCATTTTCCCTTACCAGTGGACTTAAAACGGAGAATTTCGTCGGCTCGCTTCGCTCGCCTCCTCAGTCAATTACGATGTGTAAGCTATATTACTGTAAAGTTTCATCAAAATCCAATCAGTAGATTTTGCGTGAAAGAGTAACAAACATTCATACTTACATACTTTCGCGTTTATAATATTAGTAGGATTTAGTACAGTTTTGTACCAATCAAAATAGAATCGAAATAAAATAGAAATAGAAGTATTTTATTGTATAAGGCTAATTGGCTTAACTACTGCCATGTTACTGGCAACCAGGACCACCCTGATGCGCCCGTAAATAGTAAAGCCACAAACTGTCAGCATCTCAAAAACGATCTTAGCGTAAGATGCTGATCGCAGAGCACTGATCTAGAGACGCTAATAGTCGAACGTTATAAATAAAAAAAAACAATTCTATAAAAAAATGCAACCTAAAACTAGTTAATAAAGTCAAGGTTGCGTGCGCGCACACATACGAGTACTTATCAACTTTTAAAGATTTTATTAAAAAAACTTGCCCACATAGAATAAGTTTTAGTTCAAAATCCTACTAATATTGTAAACGTGAAAGTTTGTAAGTATAGATGTTTATAACTCTTTTCCGCAAAATCCACTAAATGGATTTTGATGAAACTTTTTAATAAAATAGCTTACACATCAGAATAACACATACATAGGCTACCTTTTATACCGGGAACAAGTTCCTGTGGGTAACGGGAACGGGAAAATTTCACCATGCGTGCGGAGTCGTGGGCGTCAACTATTATTCTATAAAAACAAGTTTTTAATTGAATCCTCTAAATATAACTATTCTCAGTACCTAAGCCCTTAAATTTAACCCATATTGTATGAAAGCATAACAATCTTTATAATCTGCCATATTGAATTAGGAGTAACGTCACTTAATCTTTCGATTAATTCTTGGCAATCCCTTTCATTTGAAATCCATATGGTGTGTGCCCATATTGTGTAGGTATAGTCTGTGGTATAGAGCATAGCCATAAAAAGAATTAAAAAAAAAAAATATCCGCCATTTTGGGTTTTCGACCATGTTGTTTTGAGATGATGTTCAAACCTAACTAACCATCCAATGTCGTTGAAACTAAACGTGTTAAAAAAAATCAGCTCAAACGGTTGCAGGTATCTGCATCAAATTGCAGTAGCATTCCAAGATATCACTCGAACAAACATAGACACCTTCATTGCAAGTTAATAAAAGTTTGTAAAAATAACTAACTAACTATCTTCACGCAATATCCCTGACGGGGTAGTCAGAGAGGACAGATCGCCAAGCTTCGCGATCCATGCAAACTTCGTTCGCTTCTTGCAGATTCATTAATCGCTTCCTACATGCACGTCTGGATATCCGAGTACTTTTCACTTTTCCATTTTTGAGCAATCTGCTGACGTGGTCCTCAAATGTAGAAATAAAAATTCATTTTGTCCTTATATGTAAAAATCAACTCTATAAAAGTCAATCAACTACTTAATGAAATCATCGAGTAGTAGAGAATATGTATACGTCAATGAATTACCTAAGCTAACAAAAATGCATTATGAACGCAACCGTCATAGGAACAAAAGCGGAGTGGGACGGTCGGCGGCATCCGAGTCAACGAACTTACAATGTCACCTCTAACACGTAATGGCCTGATAAACCTCGACTCCTTCCCTCTACACGCATATGCATACACTCATCTAGGTCTAATCAAGTTATTGAGTACCTATAAATATAATCCACTTCTTTCATATACCTAACTGCAATGAGTTTATCAAAAAGCAAACACGAACTCGACGTGTTGATAAAGAAACGTGGTAGCAACTACGTATTTAGGTGAAACTACAAAAATATGTACTTATATTATATTACTGGCTTTGCCCCGCGGCTTCGTCCGTGACTCTCTTTAAACCTCCTCGGAACCTATGAACATATGATGCAGCTCTACAGGCCGTATTCCAGAACGTTTATCAATACTCAAGAAACACTTGAGAGTAGATTTTATAAGGCAAAATCTAGTCTCAAGCGTTGATTGAGTATTGAGAAACGCTCTGGAATACTTACCTACGACTCAATGAATCACTGAACTTTGCTTCGTTTAACTATTCTCTATAGTCATTCGTTGTTGGTTATTATGATCTTAGTTTTACTTTATCTACTCATATATTGAAGGGGATTTTCAAATGATCGTGTAGGTATAGCCTTTTCAATAAATGGGTATCCATCATTCATAAAAGGAATTTATAAACCAATAAATAGTTTCTGAGATTAGCGCGATCAACCAAATTAACTAATTATTAGTCGTCTAGATCTCATAACACAAGCTTATATTATCTTACTTCTGGTTAGAAGGCGGTGTGTAAAAAAAAAGTCACACAATATTTATTTATTTATAATCCCTAGCACAACTATAGCAAAATGTCCTGTCCGCTGAACGAATGAGGCAGCTACCTTTTTCCCCCGACTCTTGGACACTTTTGTTGGCAAATCTTCAAATGGAAGCACCCTGGGTCTGTCCACTGCAGCGCTGGTTAGTCATAAAATCGTACTAGAGTAACATCACAACTGTCGCACGTTATCAAGTCACCACACCACCCTTTCCCGCCTCTTGTCTCGTTTCTCACGGCCGCAAGTCAAAAAAGTCGTATGTGACGTGATTTGTATGTAGTCTCAGGAACTGTTCCGAATTGAAAAAAATCTTTTTGTGCTAGATATCGAGGAAGGCTATAGGCTGTATATCATCACGCTACTTCTTAAGAGAGCGGAGCGGTGATCATAAATGTCAACAAATCGGGTTTTTTTTAAACATTTTTTGTATAAGGAAGAAGCGACGGGATTAAATGGGTGCGACGGGGGTTCGAAGTACATCACGGGCGAAGTCGCAGGGGTCAGCTAGTCCAACATAAGAATAAAAATCTCCACAGGTTTTTCCAACATACTTCTGTGTGCATGTCTAGTGCGCTTAGAATAGAACTTTTGTAGTCTGTTGTGCTATTGTAGAGATCATAATCAATATTTAATTTAGGTAGGGTGATGCAGACCAAAGTCTCCCAAAGATTATTCAATTGAATAACAGATTTTTTTAAGTTATACTCCTTTTGGCGCGTTAGGGAAAAATGATGAGAGTAAATTTTAACGATTAAAACCTTCAGTAGTTCTGGAATCACAGGGATTCTACGCGGGAAAATTAACAAGTGCGGAAGCTTGCTGTATATTATTTTCTAAAACTAGTGCATTTATCTTGTTTTATGTGCGGGAGTGGTGGTTTCTTGGACATAAAAGTTGTATTTAACGTGCTAAAGTGAAAAACAATGATATGTGTGCAGTGAAATATTTCTATCTTGCCGCGTAAAATCCACTAAACACCTTAGTAAAACAACCTCCATTATACTTGGGTGAGACTCACCTTGACTTAACACTAGACTTGACTAAGACGTAGAGTACGGGTACATTTTAGATAATAAGAAAAATATTGGAGAAATATGTATTATGATATGGCTAAATGGTCTTAGTAGAGGAGGCCATAAAATAGTAATTTTAAAAATATCCTGTAATTACATACAATATTTGACTTGCGAAAGCTTAAAATGCTGTATTTTGAGCAAATTTCGCGATTAGGATTAAAGCAACACTCTGTGTCCGACGCCGTTTGTGAATAATCTTGAGCACGTTGAGCGGGTTGAGCATGCCGCGGCGACACACGAATGTTCCCGCATGGCAGGCATGAGAGTTCGAGGATTTACGATTTCTATGATAATAACCTTTATATCCTTAGATTATATAAACACCAACATTTTTATAAAATATAAGCCTATATTTAAGTAAAGATAAATACTACCTACGGTAATAAAAAATGCTTACAATGAGATGTGGGCGTGTACAATATGCCTCTGCCACCCCTTCGGGGATAAACAACAACAACTTTTATTTTGTAGGTAGGTATATCTCTTAATACCGATATCTCGTGTGCTTGTTTTCTTCGCGAAACGTTGCTTGCTTTCATATAATCTAAGTTAGTACCTAAATAGGTCCCAAAAAATTAGTTTTATAACATTTTATCCAAAGTCACATGATTTTTTTTTAAAATACAACATATTGGCCTAATACAAACAGAAACAGCTTCATACAACTCGAAAGGAGCACTTCAAATATTCAATACATAAACGCTTTAGATAAGTAGGTACGTATATTTCCTTTGTTCGTTCAAAAAGAACGCTAAACTTTGGTACACCGAGTTTTATATTTAGGCACGTAGTAACAGCGGCTGCAGTGAATGTGTGCGTGTTCCGTTTGGTTTGGAGGGCACCTTCAAACGATGCCGTTGACCGTGGTCAGGGACAGCCGGGCTCTGACCGAGCTGTGCTGCGTCTAGCCAAAATCAAGGTGACGTAATACCAGTAATACGGCCGCCACTCACTGCTTCAATAATAATTTATTTTGTAGGTAAGTACTGAAGGCCACAGATAACATAATGCCATAGATACATATCACATATCTACTTAATATATAAATAATGTCTATAGGGAATGTGAAAGTGTGTTTACTTGTGTTTTCTTTTAATAACGTCGCGTCTTTGGAGGAAACAATGGAGGGGCATGATCTTTTTAATAGGTTTAAGCAGGATAGGGTGCACTACCCCTATGTAGGGCAATTAGGGCACAGTGGTCAGTGACTCATTGGGGAACAGTGACTTGAGCGCACCTTAATTAGAATAAGATGCATTATATAGCTATCTTACTTCCGCATCGAAACCGGATAGACGCGCGAACGCGAACAAACCATGCACACATGACTCAACCACTGAAGGGCAGTGTCACCCTAGTTGTTTATTATCACGATAATAAAATTAATTTTATGGAAAAGTTTAACGTGTTTTCATTCTTATACTTACATGGCAGCCATGGCAGGTGTTTATCTTTTTGCCAGGTGCTAGACTAATTGACCACCGAGTCCCGGTAAGAGGGGAAGAAGGAAGTGCTAGCTTGGCGTCGTAAGGGATGACATGCGTGCCAAGGTCTCAATACAGGGGGTGCCGATGACCATGCGAAGTAGACGAAATGAAGTAGGAAAGGGCATCTCGGGCGTCGTTGACATTACGAGTTCATAATATATTATTATATTATTTCTCGTATCATTGGGCCCCTACATGAATTAAAAGTTTCATTAAAATCTGGTTAATAACAAAAAATGTAGCTGGATTTAAATTGGCGTGTGAACTAAGGGGTTTTTATATTTTGCCAAATACCAGGGGGCCTAGTCTACTATTGACAATTGACAAGCCGTAGAATAGAACCAGAATCGCTGTTTTTAGCTGTCAAAATGTTAGTAGACTCAAAAATGCAACTGACTAGCGGCCACTGGCGCGAAAGTGTTAGGAGAACTCATCGGCCGACCGATAGAAGTCTATTGGATGGAGTACGATTGTACGAAAAAAGTAAAAATTGTACCGGTGGTCTATTGAGCGACGATTACGATTCTTCTCTGACGCGATTGAAATAGTAGACTTGGCCCCCAGTAGTATTGCGCAAAAAAATATGGTAGATATGATTTAGTACTAGATTTGAAACAATTGTAGAACAAATCTGAAATTTTGGACATAAATACTATACCTACTAGAACTTTTTATAGGCATTGATAGTGCAGATAATAAGTGATATTCGGTTACCACCTTCTCTTATATTCAACCTTTTTTTACAAGCTATCTATAGGTTCGATTCGGGTCGGAACAAATATTTGTGTACCTAGTCCACATATGTTGGTTTCAGAGTTTGGGTGTTTCTTATGTATAATATGTATGTATTTAGAACAATATAAGTTTGTATATCTTGTCTAAATGGAATAGACTAGTCTATATCGGATAGATTCAAGTCAATCCCATAGTACAAGCTTTTAGCTTAGTTTGGGCTAGATGGCGCTGTGTAAAACGTGTCACACAATGTTTTTAAAAAGTGTCCCACTTGCAATGTTGGATATGTTTCTTCGGGTGGAATATTGCAAATTATTTTTGAAGCAAAAATCTTCATCCGATTGAGCTAAAAATTAGCCATGACCTATTGTGATGTACCTACCTATAAGCTATATTGTTGTAGTTTCCTCAAAATTCATTCAGGAGTTTTTGCGTAAAATAATAACAATGTTTGTTAGTTGCAACATAGAAACTTATTAGGGCCGTATTCCAGAACGTTTCTGAATACTCAATCGATGCTTGAGAGTAGATTTTATAAGGCAAAAACTAGCCTTAAGCGATGATTGAGTATTGAGAAACGTTATGGAATACGGACGGTAGAAACTTTCACATGTCGGTACGAACCTATAATATTTGTTAGAATTGGTAGGAAGTATAATTTAACACGTTGCCACGCTGTGCATCCAATTTAGTCATAGGCAGTGATAATGCAGGTGATATTCGGTTACCATCATTCAAACATTCTACCTATTTTACAAGCTATCTACTAACTTGCAATGTATGTAGGTATTGTTCGAATGGAATCTATATAGCAACTCAATTTTGAAGTACATTTCGTCTCTGGAGCTGAAATTTAGTATACTTACACGTTTAATTTGGATAATAATGAATGGCCTAACCACTCATTGTCATCCAACTTATACGTGTAGTGCGACGTCATTTTCAATTCAACATGATGGAACACCAAAGATGGTGGACTAATTATTTTAATTGATTGATTCAGTATGGGTATCAAATGAAAGAACATTCTGGGTAAAGCTCGAAAAATAAAGTGACGTCACTCTAAATCCAATATCAGCCATATTAGATTTGGAGTGACGTCATGACGAGACCAAGTTTTTTAAGCTGTCGTACAATATGGGTTTCAAATGAAAGAACTTGCTGATAATAATTATTTTTAGAACATTTCAAGAACAATTATGTTTTCAAGAAAGTCACTATTTGTAGAATACCAAGTAAGTTATGATGCCACAACTCGTAGCTTAATGGTACATGTAGCTGAGTGCTGTATCCTACGTAAGACAGAAGATATGCTGTGGCGGCGGAGCTGCTCACCACATGCCTGTCTTGCTGCTGTACTTTCACTTTCAGTTCCAATAGGCTGCTGCGTGTTCTCGGACTTACGGAGTCGATGGTTAAGTGAGTAATACTCAAAGTTAGCGAACCGGGCTGAACCAAATATTTAGCGTGTAACAGATTACGAGTACATGAGCTGATCGCACCGAGGTAAGGAGTTGACTGTGGGCACGCTACGGTTCAATTGCAACTCGGTGTTATTGCATTATCCTATGACATAATCTTGTATAAATATTTATCTGTCATATAAACCTCCGTGGTTGCTCATGTATGCTAACGATATTGCGCTGGCAGACGCGGACAGGGGCAGATTGGTGCGACGTGTAAAGGCGTGGAAGGAGACGCTTGAGAACGGCGGTCTGAAACAAAATGTGGCGAAGACAGAGTACTTGGCACTAAACTCGACAGATCCTACATCCGTCCGCATAGGCGGTGATTTGGTCGAGCGCACGGACCAGGTTAAATACCAGGGATCTGTTTTTAACACGTCCAGTGACATCGATTGCGATGTCAAGTCACGCATTGCTGCCGCGTGGGCCAAATGGCGGGAGATGACCGGCGTCATTTGTGACTCTAAAATGCCGATCCGGTTGAAGGGACAGGTCTACAAAACCATTATTAGACCTGTCCTTTTACATGGCAGTAAGACGTGGCCGATATTGGAGCGACACAAGCAGGAGCTGCGTGTCACAGAAATGAAGATGCTGCGGTGGATGTGTGGAGTCACGAGGATGGACCGCGTGAGGAACTCTCGCATCCGCGGCGGCCTTCACGTCCGTGACATTGCAGACAAGTTGCAAGAGTGTCGCCTTCGTTGGTATGGTCACGTCTTGCGGCAACCGCCGGGCTACGTACGGATGGGATGCCGACGACCGTGCGAAGTGGAGGAGAAAATGTAGGAAAGCGGACCCCGGGCGTCGCGAGACGCAACTGGGACAGACGCTCGGATGATGATGATGAAACCGTTTCCGGACTACTATTTTATTGATATGTATGTGCTTGTACTCTTACCTAGAGCATAAACGAACATACACAACAATGAATTACGAAACAGATTACCTACATTGCATTGCATTCAATATTTCGATATAATTTCCGGTTCGGTCTGGTATGAGGGTGTCCGCTTCGGAAGTTTAACTTTCAGAGTGTTGAATGACGAATATTATTCGATTTAAGGGACGCCACTCCTATTATCAATTATGCTGTGACTGAAGATAGACTTTTGCATTGAATCCTACGATATTGGAAGAGTTATATACCGAGATCTATGGTCAAATCAATCTATTCGTCGATTACTGCTCTCATATTTTCAAGGTACTTACTGGACGGCTCGACGTTATGCAGACACGTGCTATTTGCATTATAGATTGTGCTGAAGTAACATAGAGCCATGAACCGCTGGTGCAGCGTAAAACAATAATTGCGTCCTCGGCTGCATTCTACTAAATATACCGCGGCCACGGCTAGTACTCTTCAGCCTAATCCCATCCTCCTTTTCGGCCCCGAACAACGCGTAGGGTAAAAGTGCCAAACTCATACATATAGGGTAATGGCGCCTGTTCGCGTCCACCGCCTAGTTCGCGTCTAAAAGATGTGGCACTCCTCAAAAACAGTGAGAAATAACCATACCGAGTCACTAACGAAAATGAACGGTATTTCTATTAAAGCTTAGATATGTGGTAGGTATATGCATATAAATAAAAGCTTTGTGCGCGTTACCACCATCATCATCGCGAGACGCAACTGGTACAGACACCAGTTGCGTCTCGCGACGCCCGGGGTCCGCTTTCCTACATTTTTTTATTGGGTGTAAGGGGCCCCACTAAGATCTTCGGGGCCCAAGTCAACCTCCCGTGCTAGTGCGTGCACCTGCTGATTAACGGACGAGGCTCTGGCGCTGGTTTTCCTCTCTGGGGTTGGGAGGTCTGAGGGCGTCGCTCCCATAAAAGCCACCCGCCAAAACAAATAATGGTGCGCGTTACCACCATTACGTAAAAAATATACTAAAATCTTGTATAATACAAATACTTGCGATCGTATAATATTTTGCAAAAAAATTAATGAGCAGCAGCGCGTTTCACGGGAAAGTTTTAATGGCTTTATTTCAAATTCGGGATACATTATCGTTTCTAAACCTTAATTATGAACCTATAATAATGTAATGATGTTTGTGCTCAAATTTTATATGATTAACAGTTAAAATAACGCTGGACGCGAAATGCATCACCAAATTTATACATTCATTAGCCACATTGCGTCCGCAATGGACGCCATGTCGTCTATCTAATTCTAAATTGGATGGTTTTTATTATATAACAAATCATGACAAACATTATAAGTTTTATATTGATTCCGTCATTATTAACATACACACTGTAATAGCCTCTTTGCATCCACTATAACGACTATATAAATAGATACAGATGTCGAAAATCATACTTGGACGCAAACTGTACCTATAGGTGAGACCTAAGAAAAGATTGCGTCTACATTTTAGTCACACACAAAAAGTGGCTTCTCCAGATCCACAAACTCACAGATTTATTGAGCTCTTGTAGATCTGCTTTACTCCACCCGGAATCTGTAAGACATCGTCGCTCTTGCGCTTAGTCTCTGTCAGCAATACTACACCTAAAATCTCTCTTTTTTTAAGATTAAGACAGTTTTCTCCTATATTTATCTCTTCTAAGTTGGTGGACGCAAACTGGTCCACAGGTGGTGCAATCTGGATTTTATGGACGCAAAATGGGAAAAACATATGTTTTGACTATTGGTCTATTTATTTATTAATATATCAAACGGTTTGTCCAAAACTGTATAATAAATTTAACAAGACTGTATACAGAATATGTGAAATCCATTTTTCATTCGAAATTAGTACTATAACATTTTTATTTTCTTGCTCAAACCTACCAACTCCACTAAGTGGACGCGAACTTACTCTACATATAGAATACGCACAACAACATACATACATACAACATATTGTCACGCCTTTATCCCCGAAGGGGTAGGCAGAGGCATATTTAACGCCCACGTTTCACCGCATGCATTTCTGTCCCACGTAACAGGTGGTGAGCCCATTGCCGTGTTGAAATGGACAGGCGCAGGCTGCATCGACCTGCTGTTCAAATTTTTTAAGTCGCCCATAGGGCCTCCAACTTGGCTTGACGACTGCCATTTTATTGGCAACCGGGTCCAATGGCTTAACGTGCCTTCCGAAGCACGGAACTGGGGTGGGTCTAAAGGACCGAATAAATTAAATAATAAAATGTGTCTATTTTAGATGTTAAATTTGGAAGAAATTTTAAACCCGTTGCCTTTTAGTGAGGTGGTAACAAAAAGGCTAAAAGGTCTTATGTGCTAGACACTCATTAGCACGACCAATTAAAGTCCTGGTAGAGTCGGATTAATGTTAGCTATAGATTATATAGATTACGCGGCTAGACGCCACCAAGTCTATTTATAAAAATCTTCAATTTCCAAGTTGGCACGTGCGGGTGGGTAGATACACACATTCGCCATAAATATGGTACTTACATACATTATGGGGAAAAATAATAAGAAATGTTTGCATATTATAGTTTATTGTTACATAGACAGTAGGTGAGTAATATCAATTAACATTATAAGTTATACATTCATACAAACAATGATTATCTAATGTAAAACACGTTTACTCCAGAACTATAATAACCAGAGAAATATTTTACACAAGAGATAACCTATAATTTACTTGTGTAATACGTCTATTAAATCAGGCTATTGCAGTTAACTGCTGAAAGTAGGCCTTTCCGAATACACATAGTCGATACGTACAAATATTTTGAATAATTTAATGTAACTATCCGACTAACAATACATGCAATGTTCAGATCCATAACAGTACAAAATATAAAACTTATTTACTTATCTCACGCAAGACTTATCGAATAATTCGGCTTCCATTGACATACCATTCATATTCCGAATTAGTTTCTATCTAATGTCACAACCCTTATAGCCATTCTATCTGAACAGCATTTTTTTCATTTCGACTTGTTTTCTTAACAATATTTATTTATCAAAAGTTAACACTGAGACGCACACTTCCTATGGTCACCTGGAAGACGAAGGGTCCTAGCAGCGTAGGATTCTCAACAAACCTTAGGGGATTGTTCATTTGCAAATATTTTGGGGTACCGTTCCTATATGTTAAGTAAGGATGTTATTTTTGTTCTCGTCACCCCATGGTATGGGTTGTCGGTGCATAGTTCTTTAAATAACTAAAATATCCTACAAAAAATTTCGAGTATGATTATTTAAAATCATATATTACTCATATTTTAAAATATTACTTTTGGATGCGTCAGCTTTATTTTCTACAAATGGTTTGCAACCCCGTCAGTCATGCAAGTATCAGAAGATACTTTCATGCGCTTTGTCAAAATAATTGAAGAATTTAAAGAGAATAATCTTAAGCACATATTAATGGCACTCATTACTATATCTTAAGATAATATTTTCATACCTAAAAGATAAAACTTTATATTACTAGTAGAAGGACTAACTAAAACCGCGTGGGAAGGCCGTTTATACGCTAATTTTAAAAAAACCTTCCATAATGCTTCCTTCGTTTACAAAAGCAAATGCACAGTATTCGTACATAGCCAAGGCAATATTTTTATTCATTTTAATCTACTATCTAGAATACATAAGGTAAATTTAGTAGTTTAGACTTGGGATCAATAAAAGCCACCTCTTACAAAAGTTGCCGTATCTTGTAATCTATACTTACTTAATATACATAATATTTAAAGCTGTAGTTTGTTTGTTTGGGTAAACGTCCTAATTTCAGGAACAAGTGATTCGAATTAAAATATATTTTTGTGCTGGATTGCCCATTTATCGAGGAACGATATAGACTATAATCATCATGCTACTACCCTGGAGAGCGGAGCAGTAGGTAGAAATGTTAACAAATCGAGACAATTTTCATACATTATATCGAAAGTAAAAAAAGACGGGACTAAATGGGAGCAACCGGGGATCGAAGTGTGTCACGGGCGAAGCCGCGCGGGTCAGCTAGTGTAAATAGTACGTTTACATCAGGGTTGGACTGATGTTTCTGATGAAACATTATACCAATATACCATTTACAATATTTGTTTGTAATTTGAAAACAAACTGTAGATAATTGCGTAGTTTTTTAGTTTTTTTTTGCCTTGCCAGGATCGACTGACCTAATAATAGCCAAGATCAGTCGATCACGACTGACCCCAGGTATAAATCAATACAGATCTTATTATATATGTGCTTACAGTTGATGCCAATGTTTGGACAATTTGTAGTTCAGTCTTTTTGGTACAAAAATTTCAACACGCGTCCTTTTCGAATCCCACCTTAGTCTAGTCTACCTTTCTAAGCTACCGACCCACGCTCGAAACTAATGAAATATTCCACCTTATACGTCTTAGGGACACCTCGTGAATTTTTCCACATATCATTATAGTATGTATAGTCAGCATACGAATTAAGAAGACCGAGTACTTGGCACTAAACTCGACAGATCCCACATCCGTCCGCATAGGCGGTGATTTGGTCGAGCGCACGGACCAGGTTAAATACCTGGGATCTGTTTTTCACACGTCCAGTGACATCGATTGCGATGTCAAGTCACGCATTGCTGCCGCGTGGGCCAAATGGCGGGAGATGACCGGCGTCATTTGTGACCCTAAAATGCCGATCCGGTTGAAGGGACAGGTCTACAAAACCATTATTAGACCTGTCCTTTTACATGGCAGAGAGACGTGGCCGATATTGGAGCGACACAAGCAGGAGCTGCGTGTCACGGAAATGAAGATGCTGCGGTGGATGTGTGGAGTCACGCGGATAGACCGCGTGAGGAACTCTCGCATCCGCGGCAGCCTTCACGTCCGTGACATTGTAGACAAGTTGCAAGAGTGTCGCCTTCGTTGGTATGGTCACGTCTTGCGGCAACCGCCGGGCTACGTAGGTAACAAATGTCTGGCCATGTCAGCCCCGCCGGGTCCCGGTAAGAGGGGAAGACCCAAGAGGTGCTGGCTTAACGTCGTAAGGGATGACATGCGTGCCAATGGTCTCACTACATCCCTGTAGTGAGACCATTGGCCGACGACCGTGCGAAGTGGAGGAGAAAATGTATGAAAGCGGACCCCGGGCGTCGCGAGACGCAACTGGGACATACGCTCGGATGATGATGATGATAGTCAGCATACGAATTGCTTTTCAAAAATAATTATAGTACAAAGTTCTCGCTTTACGTATTAATATATCTAAGAGCCACCGCACACTGGCTTTTTTAGTATCCGAAGTATCCGCAACCTGGGATTTTGACTGTGCCGGTGCTGCGTCGCGTTTGGGCGACTATCATTCTGGCATCCGGGCGCAGCTCGGCTGTTCCGCGTCTTGACGACTGCTCGGATACTGTTTCGCGACTGAAAATGAAAAGTGATTCAGTCGCCACATCTGACTTTTTAAGTGAGCAGGGGAACACTCGGTCGCTGCATTTAGCTTCTAAAAAGCTCTTTTTTTTTTTAATAAAGTGGAAAAAGACAATTTGATTCGAGACAGGGATTGTCATACTCTTAAAATGACGATATAAATATGGTGGAGAATTTCAACTTGATTCGATACGGTTCGGGTAGTTCAGGTGGCTAGAACATTGCCCTGGTTAGGCAAAGGTCACAGGTTCAATCCCTGTCTCGAAACAAATTGTCTTTCTCCACTTTATTAAAAAAAATATGAGAAATTTAGCAAATAATTGCTTTAAAAATTTATCAATTTCTAAAAAGCTATTAAGACACCGGTAACTAAAAAAAGCTAGTCTGCGGAGGCTCTTACATTTATCTCAACAATGGTTTTATCGTCATTTTATTTATTATTACTTATACAACTAAAGTGGTAGACAAGCATACGGCTTACGACTCACCTGATAGAAAGTGGTCACCGTAGCCTAACTTCCAAGTATAACATAGGTTATACTTAGCTCAGCATAGGCTCAGTGATTAGAAAAATAAACTCTGGCATTACCTCTCATATAATAAAATGGCAGAAAAGTCATCTTAGGGGAATGTCTAGCTGGATTTTAATGATTAATTTTAAAAATCAATATTACTTGGACTAGTCTTAAAGATGATGCCCGATGCTGAAGATGCGCATAAAAAAGATGGCCATTTTAACAGCTTACTTATAGAAAGCAAAATACTAAACATATTTCTTTGCTCAGCACTCTCATTCTGATAAAAAAACGATGTTTAAAAACAGTCCTATATTTGTACGACGTTTGTGTTTGTAGGCAAGGTAAATTATCATCCCGGGACTAGGATCAGTATCCTATTTATTATACAGGTCGTATTGTGAGAATTCACTTTATCAAACCCAGACATCCACATGCAAAATGTAGTTTAGTCACTGTCTTAATAGTTGATTGTCATATAAGGTCCTAAAATGACGTATTTTAATGAGGTATATCGCCACACCGCGGAGAGCCTCATATTGCCATAGCCGGGCCGCGGCGAATAGCTTTCAGGCCTATCCTGCGACCCGGTTGGGAAGAAGGCGGAACACCAAGGGGTTCAGTGGGTAGGACGGACCATAAAGGCCGGGAGTCCCACGCACCGCCACCGTAGGAATGTCGTCGCGTAAACGCATTGCCAGCGTCAAAAATAAAAGAAAAATCGAAGTAGATCGTGGGAGTAAATAGAAACTTCCAAATGGATTTGAGCATGGCATGGTAAGAGCCATTGGCCTACATGGAGAGAGTTTATCACTCGCTTTGGGGGAAAACTCGTACCTACTACGTATTATGTATGCTATTATCGTAGCCTCACTAACTCAGGGTTTTATAAACGGTCACTGTGTTGCATCTTACGCTAGCTGGTGGATGACCGCTTTTTTACGAGTGTTTCCGTGCTTCGGAAGCCATGAAAATCAACATGCAGTCGTTAAGCCAAGGACCTTATGGGCGGCTTGACCCATTAGGTGGGGCAAAGTACTAATGATTAAATGTGATTATGCCTCTGCTTGCTCCTTCGGGATAAAAACGTGGCTATATGTATGTATGCTACTTTCGTAGGCCTATTTTTAGATGATATGATTCACATGTTTACATTCAAACAGAAAACAAAATACTCTCCAAAAGTAGGTATGTCATACAATATCGCCAAGGCTTGCACTGTGACACAAATCGCTTAAAAACATACATACTCGTATTTACTATTTACATACCATTTCTCGCTTTGGCTAAGTTATATCTCGTACGACATTTTATTCATTTTTCATAATAGTATGATGATTTTCATCATAGTATGATGATTTTTATAATAGTAGGATGTAGATTTTGTCATTGGAGTTTGATGATTATCACATTATTTGTATCTGTTCAAAATGTTTCAAACATCACATAAATTTGAATCTGCATACAATTATTTATTGGCAGAAGGCATGCATGATATTTTTTTAATATTTGTTTGTTGAATAACACCCACCACCCACCTGATGCAACATCATTGTGGCATCATATAGTCACAAGAAGTTGCATCTGCATCTTGTGACTATATGATGTGTGTAATGATGCTAATAAGACTTCTTTAAGTATTATTTGTTATCAAAAAAACAAATATTTATACCTCTAAGGTGGCAAGCATATGGCCCTCCTGATGTAAAGTGGTCACCATAGCCTATGGATGTTTGCAACACCAGAGGTGCAGCACTCGCACTGCCAAACCTTTAAAAAGTTCTAAGACCCCTTTTGAAGAACCCCATACTGTAGACGTTCCAGAAAACCCAGGCATCTGCTCATTCCACAATCTAAGCATACGCAGAATAAAGCCTTTATCAGACCTTGAACCGTGTTTGATGACAGAAGGTAGCCGTGGGCATCATATCAAACGATTCCGCAGAGCACAGACCGTTTATCAGGCGACAAAAAATATATTTCTACTAGAAATTAAAATTGGTACCTTTTCTTCACCTTGGAACAATATTATGACTAACTTTTTGAGCAGGAGTAGTAAAAATACTTTTAGTCATACTGTATGTATCTTCACAATATTATTTTATAATGTCAATTAAAATTATAGCCAATTTATATATCATGAAATAAACATTATTAGTGACATCATAAGTATTTATTGTACACACTTAAATCATTGTATTAGCAGTTAAGTACAAGTAGTACTACTAACTACCTTTCTATTTGCAGAATGCATCGTAATTTTAAATTAAATAATTGTATACCTGTCTAACACTACAATATGAATTTAATATATATTTTATTCACATTAAAGTGTTAGGTTTTAAATACAATGTGATACAGTCTTTATTTTTTTTATTTATCTTTATCATCCAAAATAAAAAGTTTTGCTCATACAGTGGGACTTACCCAACATACAGTCACCATTCTTCATTGTTCACTTACACTAAGTTTTTTTACCATTCGGTGAAATTATCACATTGTAGTAACATTTAACATAACACTGTCTTACTAAACAGTTACTTTGTTACAGATAGGAACAGACATCACAATGCCTATTACCAAATTAAACGTGTGTACTTTGTGATCCACTAGGTTGTTGATAGTCATTGTTGTTTTGATGGTCAACTTTCCTTCTTTTCCTTGAGTCTAAACGCACACCAGTCTCCTGAACTACTTTTTCACTATTTTGAATGGCAGATATTATATTCTCTTTAGATGGAGGTATCAGTTTCAACTCATCAACATTCTCATTAACATTTTCAATAAGATGCATCACAATACGCTCCATCTTCTTAGGATGCTCTACCGGATCATCATTAGTAGGGATTGCCTCGCTGGTTTGCGGTTGTGCATCTACAATAACTGAGTATTTCCGCTTCATTTCTGCCATCATTCTCTGGCCATACTCCTCACTGATTACACTATTGACACATACAAAACTTTGTACATTTTTTGTAGTTGGATCAATTTCTA
The DNA here is from genome assembly GCA_948477245.1 of Thumatha senex. Lineage (NCBI taxonomy): Eukaryota > Metazoa > Arthropoda > Insecta > Lepidoptera > Erebidae > Thumatha > Thumatha senex. The sequence continues at coordinate 17,643,609 of OX419735.1, forward strand.
GAAACCCTCGAGTTCTCATATATGTAAAATGTCCAGAACGTGCCATCAAACGGTAGTAAGATTCACCAAATTCCCTGCTTTCCTCATACATCTGCCGTAAAACACAAACAACCCAACGCACATCATCTTTGTGCATAAATACAAAAGCTGAAGTTCCAGTTACTTCTTCTGTCATATAGCCTGTAGCCAAGGCAATAGTTTGATCACATTGAACAATACGACCGTCTACAAGATGCCTAGTCCAATATTCAGAGTGAGCTGTAGGTGGTAGAATACGGGCTGGCAAAGGAGTAGACAATACATGAATCATACCAATAAAAACATAGTCATTTCCACTAGATGAGAATGTTCTATTTGTCCTAACTCGTTGTCTTCTAATAACTTGTTCATCCTGCACTCCATGTGAGGTAGCTTTATCTGATCTCCTCAATTTACCATCTATGCGACAGCACTGATATCGCGGTGGGTCAGTACGGGCACCAGCTCTCTTCACACGAATGGTAAAGTTGTGATGTTGCTCAAATAATCTACTATCATAACTGGATTGAAGTTGTGGTGGGTAAATATTGCGGTGAAGTATTTCCGAGTCATCTTTGTGAATATAATTGTAAAAATCTTGGCCTAATAGATCTGTCTGACAGTAGCCTAACTTTTCTTGAACGTTCGGTGACACAATAAATATGCGCCCTCGACACGTTAACCCGAACATAATACCATCAAATAAGTCGAAAAATTTGTAAAATTTGTGCGACCATGTTTCTAAATGTCCACATTTAATAGTGTCACCAAAAACGTGTTCGTTACGAAGTTTATTTGCTGCGAGTCTTAAAACACTTGTCTTATCAACCTTACGTGGTGAATGCACTACATCAGACAATAAAGTCATCATATGATTAATTTGAGAACTGTATTGACTTCGCCGTTGCTTTTCTGCTTTGTTACGGCATTCTCGATCCTTCGCTTTTAAAGATGGTACACTTGGCGATTGGGATTCAGAAGAAGATTCATCGCTCTTAGGAACTTGCAATTCATAGCTCGTTGCCGGTTCTGGCATAGCCATAGTTAAACTAAATTCCGAAGACGGATTCGTAAGCGCAATCTGGGTAGACACTGAGGAATGCATCCCAAACTGTGTACTTGTTCCGGCCGGCGACGTCATTTTGACTATTATTACTGCACACAAATTATGTCCTTGTTAAAATCATTCATCACTATCCACCAATAGCAACACAAAAACAAAGACCACAAAATATTTAAGCAACATTGGTGGTGATTTAGTAATTTTACTATCACATAACAGCGATAATGATTATTTTAGAACCGAATGACGGAATACTTGAGTTAATCGCTACTATCCTCGACGTAATTTCGATAAGGACTGCACTGCACTGTTGAATAAAGATAATGCAGCTGAACTAGACCTGTGTCGATCGCGATTGATCGAATCGTTTTGATCCGATCACAACCTGTGCGCGAGTGATCGAATCACAGATCTTTAAAAGACCGGATTATAATTGACCTGATGGGTTACACAACAAACTAAATTGAACTTTATTTTCACATCGTTACCCTAAGTAATTGCTTGCAAATAAAAGTGATCGAGTCTTGCATTCAATCATGTAATGAGACGTAACAAACTAATGTTTCTATCTCTTTCATTTACTTACATTTTAAAACACGTTCGTTTCGTTCCCACTCTTTCTCGATAATGGGGATTGTGCTTAGCTCGTGGCTGGTGAACGAACAAACTCAAACTATCGATCGCGTTTGAATTTTTGAGATCGAATCAATCAAATTACATTAGTTGCACCGGCGACCTATGTATGCCCCGCGACATGCGCGTAAGATTGGCTTGCTGTATTGCGGTTGCTTACGTATTTTGGTGGATTTATTAATGATTGTTATTTATATTAGGATAAGTTAACAAACAATTTGTTGTTTAACTCCCATTAAAAAAAATGTGTGTGTACCAAAGTAAAACTTCCTTCCGACATTTTTTACAGCAGTAAAATTTCTCTAAAGAAGTTTCACTCCAAAAATGTCACGAGCCGAATCTGAGTGATCCGGAGTGATCTGTTTATAGAATTTAATAAGTAGGTATAACATACAGACAGTCGACATGCCCCTAGACGTATGTACACAAAATGGTATAGAAAATAGGTAATGTTATGTCATGATTCTATCTAGCAATAACCTGCTCTGCATCCTTCACTCTGTCGTACGAACAAAACTAAAAGTTCTGTGTGTAACCCAAACAATCGAATAATTTTAATTCGATCACCACCCGAGTGGGTTGTGATCGACCCGGGTTACGAAAAATGATCGATTGACACAGGTCTGAGCTGAACTGGAACTTGAACCTTGAGTTGAGCACTGACAAAAAAAGAAACGATTGACATTGACAATAGTGTTTTTTTTTTTAGTTGTCTTCGCCCATCTTGGGCAGGCAAAGGAAACATAGTCCATACAGCCTAGTCTTCAGTATTTATTTTTCTTGTTATTATGTTTTAGTCCTGTCTAGTCGTTTGTCGATGTCAAGTCCTCAGTCCTAGGTCCGTCCGTGCCCCAATAAGGCAGTGGATCCCTTATTGCAGCTCTCTTTGGAAATTTGGCACTAACCCTCGTGTAACTCGTGGCCCCGCGGTCTCAGTGTTCGGTAAACGATCACTGAGATACGCAACTTTCACTATGGCTGGTCGTCGGATGGGTGACCACTTTGTGGCATTTACATTTGCGAGCGTTTCCGTGCTTCGGAAGGCACGTTAAGCCGTTGGACCCGGTTGCCAGTAAAATGGCAGTCGTTAAGCCTGGTTGAAGGCCTTATAGGCGGCTTAAGCAATTTCAACAGCAGGTAGCCACAACCTGCGTCTGTCTATTTCAACACGGCAATGGGCTCACCACCTATTACGTGGGACAGGAATCCACACGGTGAAAAGTGGGCATATAATATGCCTCTGCCACCCCTTCGGGGATAAGGCGTGATGGATATTTATTTATTTTATTTACACAAACAACACCGCTATTCTTTGCAATATATCACTTTCGTTCACTAATGCACTTTTCCGAACTCTTTATGTATAATATTCCACCATTATTAAACACAAAAACACAAATTTTACACTAGTTTTTGAAAATAATATACAACAAACGTGCGTCACCGCTCGCGTTGGCGCCAAACCTCTTGACAATAGTGATTCAATGTTGCTAGCAATTTTTTTTTGTGGTTATGTTATGGCCTGGTTATGAATAATAATGCGGTAATGACCTTTTAGCAAAATCTTATTTTTTATGATTTTTTAATATCATATTTCTTCAATCTTAACTTCTAATTTAATCCTGTCCAGTCCATTGTCGATGTCAAGTCCAGTCATAGGTCCAGTGTCCTTGCCCAGTAAAATAATATACAGCAAGCATTTACCAAGATCCCGTGCAAATCCCAGCTAAAATTACAATAGCATTTTTGATACTAACAAATTCTTGGCACCATGTCTTTTAAGCTAAAGCATCCCAGATATCCGTTTGTTTCACCCAACCACTTTGTATTTGAAAAAAAAAGATTTTTATTACTGAAATATACTTTTTATTATAAGCATACTAATAGTGGCATTTTTTTTGGATATACCACTGTTATACTGAAGCTAAGAGTAAATAATATTTTCAAGTTGAAACCTTGAAGTTTTAGCTTAACCATCTTCATGAGTTCATGAAACAACTTCAACAAAAAGTTTAATCAATCTATGGCTAAATATGCTATGTACTTCCCAAACTACTCATAAGTGCAGTTTCATCTACTACTAAAACGCGATCTATACTAATATTAAAAAGAGGAAAGACTTGTAAGTTTGTTTGTAATGAATAGGCTCAGAAGAAACACTAAATTAAAAATTACTTTACTATTAGAGAGCTAAATTCGTCGTGAGTAACATAGGCTAATTGGATTTTTAAAATGTTTAAATCTCGAATTGTACAACTTCTACTTAAAACATAAAACTAAATTCCTTGCATTACATGCACAAATGCATAAATTATTGATAATAAAACAAAAAATAAAAAAATAGAAACAATTTTGAAAAACAATGAGTATGCTAATTTATTCCTAAATAAAGATTTAAAATAAAAATTTTTATTCACTTGAACATAAAACAGTGCTATAAGGTTTAACGCACCAGACGCGTTTCTAATTACACCACAGAGACCTTGATAAAATCGACATTGTTCTCATAAACTTATGGCCATCTTGCTTTAACTTACTTATGTAAAAAGAGACAACGATATATATATACGACTTAGTTTTGGCAGCATAAAGATGTTATAGCAATGCATGATCATAGCCGTTCGCCATTTTAGTTTCTCACCGTATTCTGTCAAAGTGAGTCTTTAGAGCTGCCCTTCACATCATTTCCATATCGATTTTTCATGTGTGACTTGTAGTACAATAATTTTAAAAAGGGTTTTTTTTATTTCAGGTTGCTTAGTCTTAGTCCGAGACTACCAGGACTCTAATTGGTCATGCTAATTAGTGTCTAGCATATAAGACCTTTTAGCCTTTTTGTTACCACCTTACTAAAAAGGGCAACGGGTTCAAAATTTCTTCAGAATTTCACATCTAAAATAGACACATTTTATTAAATTTATTCGGCCCTTTAGACCCACCCCAGTTCCGTGCTTCGGAAGACACGTTAAACCGTTTGTCCCGGTTGCCAATAAAATGGCAGTCGTTAAGCCCAGTTGAAGGCCTTATGGGCGGCTTAAAAAAAAGTCAACAGCGGGTCGCCGCAGCCTGCGCCTGTCCATTTTAACATGGAAATGGGCTTACCACCTGTTACGTGGGACAAAAATGCATACGGTGAAATATGGGCGTCTAATATGCCTCTGCCTACCCCTTCGGGGATAAAGGCGTGACAATATGTATGTATGTATGTATGTAGTCTTAGTGAGGAAAATCATGATTGTACAAGTGTTCGTTGGCTTGAATGATTTCGACGGTTTTGGCGAGGCTTGTGCCGGCTGCACTCGTTGACACGTGTATTAGTATCAGCCGGTTCGTTGAACAGTGTACGGGTGCTGCTCGTAGCCGGGATTAGTTGAAGGATCCTGGGGAACTAGTAATGGATACCAGCGAATTGTCTGGGTGTGGCATACGGCCGCTCGTAGCCGTTTTAGGATCCTTGGAAAGGCATCGCGGTCGTTGAACCGTGGCCAGATTACTTAGGTACCAGTCCCGAAATGCGTTTTAATTGGTTGGTATTAGATTCCGGAGTTCCGGGTGGTTTGCGAACTGTTAGCGTATGCCAGGCCTAGCAGAGAGCGACGTGTTCAGTCTATGGATACTGATAGTGATGATCAGCTGGTCTTTCTCTGATTCTATAGAACCTTGTTAAGTAATGCGAGGCATGACTCACATATACCCTATCCCACTAACAGCCTCGCGGGCCAATCCGGCCGGTACGCCCCTCAGATGGGCAATTTTGTCTGGAGCGGTATTGAATCGTAGGCAGATGGCTTCGCTCTATAAATACGCTGGCATGCGTGCTTTCCTTCACTACCACCCATGAGGGGGAAAAGTTCCATTTTTGTAACTGCATGAGTGGGCTCAGTAAACAAATGCGTGGGTATCCTATATCCTAGTATCACAATAATGGTACCGTTTCTTATACTTATTCTATTTTATTTTTTCTAACTATCATGTGTTATCCTTTGTTACATGTGTGATATGCTTTGTTAATTAACCTAATCTTTTTGTGTGTTTTATATACCTATGAAACCACTAGGCACTTTGACCTTTGTGGGTACTTCGCGACAACTAGTATATAATTCGTGTTTTTGTGTTTAATAATGGTGGATAAAGTGTTCGAAAATGTGTAGAAGTGAAGAAAAGTGATATGTTGCAGTGAACAGCGGTTTTCTTTGTATTAGTGCCAAATATTCATAGAAGGCCCTAGTCAAGGGTCTTCTGCTTTTATGGGGCAATGATACCGGATATAGGACTGGATTTGACATCGACAAAGGACTGGACATGACTAAAACTAAATGTTAAGATTTGTTTACTAAAGACAAGCAGTATCGTATATTTGAACTTGACTACAGTCCGGCATTTTGTTAACAAAGGAAAATAAGAGGAATTTATTACTGTAGTTGAGTCATTATAATAGGCCTTATTTGATAAGTGTCAGTTTTAGCTTCATAGTGAGATGACATGATTAAAAATATCTAGATACAGACTTCTAACATATTCAAATCAAATAAGTTATTTTTAAAAAGCCATCGCCCTACTCAACCGTAATAAAGGGAATAAGGCGACCCGATACATGCATACTCAAACTGCACAGCAACCATCATGTCAATTTCAAAATTTATAAAAAGCTATGTGGACGGTGCTCACACAATAACAAACTCAAATTACATATAATTATATTAGTTAACCTGACGTTTCAGATCACTTATGTTGAACAAATGTACATTATATTTATAATGTTTCTTTATTATTATATTTGTATATTTATGTGTGTTGACTTAGAGCGACTTACTCCCATGCATTTTTATCATTTATATAGTCGGAAATTTTATAATATGCCTTGTTACACAATTTGGCCTTGACTGTTGTCTTAAACATATTTATTGACAATATTCTAATTTCATCGGGAAGTTTGTTATAGAATCGTATACATTGCCCCATAAAAGAATTGCTGATTATTTCGAGACGAGTAGAATGTAATACAAGATTATCTTTATGCCTAGTTTTTACATTATGTATATCACTTTTTTTAAGAAATGTGTCTATGTTTTTGTGCACATAAAGTAAATTCTCATATATATATATTGTGATATAACGGTAAGAATATTAAGGTCTTTGAATCTTTCTCTTAGAGATACCCTGGGACCAAGCTGATATATTGCTCTCACAGCTCTCTTCTGTAAAATAAATATCGTATTAATGTCCGCTGAGTCTCCGTATGACGAAGAATCCTAGAATCCGAAGAATTCCGTATGACATAACGCTATGGAAATAACTGAAATAAACTATTCTAGCCATTTCAACATCAGTGAGCCGTCTTATTGTTTTTACTGCATATGCAGAGCTTAATTTGTCTGACAATTTTTCTATATGTGGTCCCCACTGCAACTTTGAATCAATAGTTATACCCAAAAACAAAGAAGCTCCAATAGTATCCAACCCTGATCCATTAAATTGCACATTGGTCGCCACCTGTCTCACATTAGGTGTCGAAAACTTAATTACTTTAGTTTTTTTATCATTTAAAAGAAGATTATTCACGTTAAACCAATGAACAACTTTTGAGAGTGCACTGTTAACATCGTCATAATTAATTAATTGTCTATCAATTTTAAATGTCAAAGAAGTATCATCCGCAAACAGCACAATCTCATGTTTATTAAGAAGTAATAGAAGTAATAAATCTTTATTTATTTAGGTCACAAAGTAACACTTATGAACGTCAAGAATATTGCTTCTACATTTACATTTACTGCCAGATTCGCAAAGCAATAGGTAGAGCCTGAGGAAGAACCTGGCAATAAAACTCATGGCCACTCTTTTCTAAAGGCCAGTAATTACATTAGTTTGATTAACATGATATTTGACCAATTATATAGTAATGAATTTATACAAACAAAAAACAAAATCAATGTTGTGTTTAAATCATATAAAATTAGAGCGATTATAGTTGCCGGTTCTAACCCTTGAAGAAGAAGAATCTGGCAAGAAAGTCAATGGATGTCATTTTAAAATGTAGGAATGGCTTACAACATTAAAATTACACTTACATTGTTCCTTTGGATTTATGTGAGAACAGTCGACTAAACTGAAGTTGACCTTAAATATAAATAAGATTATTTTTAATAATTGCTATAACAGCTATGAGCTGACCAGTCCCAACAGACGGCACCCGTTCACGGGTATGACGCATTATATCAGCCATCGCCCTACTCAACCGTATTATAGGGAATAAGGCGACCCGATACATACGCCACCACTGCCAGGACACTTAGGTGAGCATGACATACTCAAAAACTGCACAGCAACTATCATGTCAATTTCAAAGAAATAAATAAGTCTACATGGTGCTCGCACAATAACAAACTCAAATTACATTGTATACCGGGACTAAACGCAGCCAATTTAGAAACCTTTAGTTGTCAGACGTTTCAAATTATTAATAATGTATAGATGTAAAAATACGACATATATATGCAGATTCAAGGCATATCACAAGATTCATTCGAATCCTAAATAGCTCAAGCGAAGAGCAAGCAACTCATTAACATTTATTTTTATCGTTCAAATAATCATTAGTTGTGTAATAGGCCCTTTTCAAGAGGTGCCTCTTAATTTCCGCCTTAAATTTATGTAACGGCAGGTCCATAATGTTTAAAGGAATTTTATTATATAGTCGTACGCCAATTCCTGCAAAAGAGTCGTGAACCTTTTGTAAACGATGATGCGTTCCAATTAATTTATGCTTATTTCTAGTATTTATCGAATGTATGTCACTGTGTCTATTGTATAAATGTATGTTCTGTTTAACTAACATAATATTTGCAAATATATACTGTGATGCAACCGTTAAAATGCCAATTTCTTTAAATTTCTCTCTAAGAGACACTCTAGCACTCAATTTATATATTGCACGTATAGCTCTCTTCTGGAGTACAAAAATTACTTGTAGATCAGCTGCTTTGCCCCACAGCAAAATGCCGTAAGACATGATACTATGAAAATAACTAAAGTATACCAGCCTGGCAGTTGCCACATCAGTAAGCTGCCTGACTTTACTAACGGCAAAGGCTGCCGAGCTGAGTTTACCTGCAAGACACGTTATTTGGGCATTCCACTGCAGTTTGCTATCTAAAGTGATCCCCAAAAATACAGTTGATTCTACAAGATTAAGGGTATCACTGTTCAATGTTATATTTGTACCGCAATTCCTGACATTAGGCATGCTGAATCTGATACATTTTGTCTTCTTAGCGTTTAGTAGCAAATTATTGGTCGTAAACCAATCTACAACTTGGGCAAGTGAACTATTTACGCCGTTAAAATTACTAAGCGTGCGATCTACTTTAAAAATAAGTGACGTATCATTAGCAAATAGAACAACGTCGCACACGTTCTGTATATAGAATGGCAGATCGTTAATATAAATTAAAAATAGAAACGGACCCAGAATTGATCGCTGCGGTACGCCCATAGCAACAGATGCTCCAGGGGAGCGAATTCCATTGACATCAACATGTTGTATTCGATCATTTAGGTAGGAGGCAACAAGGTTCAGTGCAGAGTGTTTGATACCATAATAAAAGAATTTTCCCAATAGTGTTTTATGGTCAACGCAATCAAATGCTTTGGAGAGATCGCAGAATACACCAATAGCATCTTGTCTATTCTCCCAGGCGTCATCTATATGATTCAGAAGTGTCACACCTGCATGAATGGTAGAACGACCCCTTGTGAACCCATACTGCTCCTTATGTAATAGCATATTTAAATTAAAATGAGCTTGTAAATGTTGCAATATATTTTTTTCAAAAATTTTGCTAATGGCTGGTGTTATTGAAATTGGTCTGAAATTACCAGGGTCGGTTTTGGATCCAGATTTAAATAGAGGTATTACTTTACTGTGTTTCATTAAATCTGGAAACACTCCTATATCAACACATTTATTAAATATTTCAGCTAGATGTGGTGATATATTAACAATGATAGACACAATCAATTTTACAGAAATACCCCACAAGTCAGCTGTCTTTTTTGAGTTAAGTGACTTGAATACTTTAATGATATCATTGTAGTTTACCTATTTGAAGCCAAATAAGAAATTGGATATGTATCCCCAACATAGTAAGGTAAGTCATTAATGTATATCAAAAAAAGAAATGGACCAAGGATTGATCCCTGTGGAACACCCATTACAACTGGAGATCCTGCTGATCGTTTACCGTTTACTTCAACCCTCTGAATTCTATTGCTTAAATAAGAAGTCATAAGGTCGAGAGCTTTATTTCTGATACCGTAGTGGCGTAATTTCTTTACAAGAGTTTCGTGATGAACGCAATCGAAGGCTTTAGATAAATCGCAAAAAACACCTAATGCATCCTGCGAATCCTCCCAAGCCACATAAATACTTTTGAGTAAAGCAACCCCTGCATCCACCGTTGAGCAACCCTTTGTAAATCTAAACTGTTTCCTGTGTAGTATATTATGTATATTAAAGTGTCTAAGCAACTGTCCAAGCATTAGCTTTTCAAATATTTTACTTAATGTTGGTAGTACGGAAACAGGCCGAAAGTTAGAGGGATCTGCATTATCGCCGGCTTTAAATAAAGGAATTACTTTACTATGTTTCATTAGGTCAGGAAATATCCCAGACTTGACACAGCAATTGAACACAGCTGCCAGATGTGGAGCTATTACAGTGATAATATGAGAGACAGTTTTAACAGATAGACCCCACAAATCTTTAGTGTTTTTCATATTAATTGCCTTAAAAGTTATTAAAATATCCCTAGGACTAACAGCTGAAAATTCAAAGTCTGTGCCACATTCCTCCACGCCTTGTTTTAAAAGTTGTTCAGCATCGTTAGAGCAAGACGAGAGAGTTCTTGTAATTGAAAGAAGAATGTTAGAAAAATATTTTTCAAATTAGGTGCAACTTTAAAATCTTCTATAATATTTACGTTATTTATTTTTAAATGAAAATAATGACTGCGTACTTTGGATTTACCGGTTTCAATATTTATAACATTCCAAGTTTCCTTAATAACATTATTTGAATGTTTGATTTTATTTTTTAAATAAATTGATTTTGCTTTCAGGCAAGTTTGTCTAAATGTTTTTGAGTATTTTTTTACAAAATCTTGAAAATTTGGATTGTGATTATAGGACTTCTCTTCGTATAGTTGATACAATTTCTTACGACTATTATAGATTCCTGGAGTTGCCCAGTCACTGAAAGTTAGGCCTTCACTCTTAGATAAGTGCTTAGGAGTAAAAATTGAGCTGAACTCACCATTAATCAAGTTGACTAATGAGTTGTATAAGTGATCCACATTTCCGTGACAGGGCAAAAAATTTACTTTTTTTGTAATATTACATTTAAAATTTTCTATACGGTTCTCACTGAATGGTATCACATTTATTTGTCTTTTTACATTACTTTGAGAATTACAAAAGGAAACCAACTGCCCTGTGTGGTCCGAGTCAACCTTATGAATTAGAGACTTAACTGGCGCGCATGGAGGTTTGTACAGATTCAACACAATAAATCGCTCCAATTCAACACATGCAATCTCCACAACTCGCTCAACAGAGAGGCTCACAACATCCAATCTTTCTTTAAATTTAATTATTTTATTAATTAATATTAAAGAGCCACCTCGTTTATATTTCTTTCTATTGAACGAGCTTGCAACCTGGTGATTATTGAAGCTATGAGTGAAATGATGACTTTTTAGCCAGTGCTCATTTAAACATACAATATCAATACTGTTACAATTCATTAACAACTCCAATTCTAGCTATTTACCTTTTAAACCTCGAATGTTTTGATGCACCAGGTTGAGACACTTCTTCATACTGTTACAATTCACAGATATGTTTGATGGGTTCATATTTTTATTAGAAACCCTAGTTATACATTTTATTTCTTTAGCCCCAGAATAGGGAGGTACATATGTAGGTACTATGCAAGAAAAATTATCTGTTGTCTTATTACTCAGTTTAAATTAAATAAATTTGAATTGTCAGTAGTAAAATTACTGACATTGTGAATGTCATACAAACATTGCTCAATAGGAGCAACTTGTTTAGCCAAGTTCTTGGCTGATATATCTAATAAATATGATAGCGAAGTAGCTATTTGTCTTATAGAATAATTGGAAAGATAATAATAATTATCTTTTGTCAAATAAAATGATTTTCTAACATAGTTGTTAGTATCAATAAAATTAAACTTTTTATTATTCATACATAATGTATGCAAAGTCATATTTAACTTATATCTAATAATATTTTCCTCCTGTGACAAACTGTTACTATAGGGGAGTTGAACATTATAATTTTCTTTACATTTAAAGAATCCAGTTTATTTATATAGTTTATCAAAGTGGACTTGTTCAAATTCCCCCTATTTCCCAAAATATCATTAAGGTTTTATTATTATTATATACATACTCAGTAGCTGATTTTAATGTACTGGTGGGAGGCACCAGGCATACAACAGTTGATTGTGCAATGTCCCATCTTAGTTAATAAATAACCTAATTTTTTTCCAATTTCATCACTAAATATTACTATATTATGCTTGCTTTTGAAATTTTCATTTTTTTTATATAACTTAGTAGCAAGGTGCTTCATTTCTACAGACAGTGACACACTAAAGGAGTCTTTACTATTACTGGATTTATTTTGCAACATAGCCGGAGAATCAGCTTCCAAAGAGCTCACATAACCGTTCATCGCTTAAAAGCTGACACTCACAAATATGCTTGTTTGATAAAGATTCAAACCGTTCATTATTATAATTACTTAACCGAATTAGTTCATCCATAGCAAGAATGTGCTGCTGGATTTGTAGTCCAGAAAGCTCATATTTTTTGGTTATTGAATGGAGTGAATCCTGGAGTTGGCTGATTGTAACTTGTTGAGTATGCACATCCAATGTATGTTTTGAAATAATATTTTTTAACCTCATTGAATGTTCCTTTACTTTCTCTCTAAGTTGCAATCTCTCTCTATTAAACTTTTCATACTTAAAGGAAAACTTGTGTTTTTTAATTAATTTTTGAGTTTTCTTAATATACTTATTAATTTTAACATATTTCTTTAATTTGTTTACAGTCGGCATATAACAAGCACCAGAAATCATAGAAGCGTCCTCGACCTACAATTCATCATAGAGGGACCGATTCGTTGAAGCAACTAACTTATGTTCAGATTTATCTAATTGTGATTTTAATCTTGATATTTCATTATTTGCTTCGTGAAGCTCTTTTTCTAACCTTGAAAATTGCTGCAACCCAAAGTCATACTCTCTGCGACATTGGTCAAACCCATCTATCACAGAATGCAGCCTATTCTGCTCATCAATGGCATCACTATATTGATTATATAATATAACCAATTGCTTTTTAAGAGATTTTATTTCCTCTGAAGATTGATTTAAAACTATTTCATTATCCTCCAACACTTTGCTGTACTGGTTACATAATTGTTTGGAGGCCTGTAGTTCCTTCAGTACAATTTGTAACTTTTCCTCTGTCTGGCGAGCCAAGGCCCCACGGGTAGTAATGCCAGCCATTATTGTTTAGATTAAAAAATAAAACAAAACAAACAATCGTGTAACTAGACAATCGAGGTAGGAGGTCAGGTTAGGTATGTTCACGCATTAACCAGTGCTATGTTCTACTTTTAAAACTGATAAATATAATAATCACTATGTTACTTGATTAAAAAAACGAAATAAATTAAATTTTACGTGAAATTGAGATCAAATACAGTATTTTTTACCTTACAAATCCGTTGTCAAACTACCGGTAATCTTCACACAATTAGTACTGTACATCCAGCAATTTCACACCAAAAAACACTAAAATAATACGTAATGATACCTAATTACACTTTTTATCTTTATATTAGGTGGCTTTTTTAATAAATGGTATTATAAATGTAATTTTATTTAAATAAAATTTGGGACAATTCAAAATCAGCTGTTAACGATAGTGTTGCCACAGAAGAAAAAAAAAGAAAAAAAATGAAAGACTCATAATTTCGCACACAATCGTAAAATTGACACACATACAAATGATTTGCAATATATGAAAACCAGTGCTGTCATGGGAGCAACTTAATTGTTCCTGGGGCAGCTTATCACTGAAAGAGGGCCTTATTTAGGGCTATACGAATTCCCTTTTATGATATTCGGTTTACGAAATGCTGGGCAAACTTTTCAGCGGTTCATGGACGAAATTGTCCGAGATTTTGACTTTTGCTTTCCTTATATCGATAATATTTGGATTTTTTCTCATGATAATATTTGGATATTCTCGCCACCTGCGCATCCTTTTTCAAAGACTGGCCGATTAAGGCGTCGTCGTAAACCCAGCAAAATGCGTTTTAGGGCAAAACGAACTCACCTTTTTGGGATACCGCGTGTCTAAAGATGGCGTCAGTCCTCCCACAGAGAGGATTACTGCCTTACAGGAATTTCCTCTTCCTAAATCAGTTCAGGGCCTTCGCAGGTTCCTGGGCATGATTTATTATTACCGACGATTCCTGCCACATGCGGCTGAGATGCAGGCGCCGTTGATAGACGTCTTGACGAATTCGAAGCTCAAAGGTGCCAAGCCCGTGCCTTGGACACCAGAACTAAAGCGCGCATTTCATGATTGCAAAGACAGTCTTGCGCAAGCGACTCTTCTGGCACACCCTCTGGTTCGTTTGGCCGTCCATTCGAAAAGATGTTCGCGAATGGGCAAGATCTTGTCTCTCTTGTCAACGCAAGAAAGTGACGAGACACACGGTCGCCCCACTTGGTGAATTTTTTACACCGACAAATCGTTTTAGGCACATCCACATCGATATCGTGGGTCCACTTCCCGCCAGTGAAGGGTTCCTTTACCTTCTGACGGCTGTGGATAGGTTCACTCGTTGGCCTGAGGCATGGCCGATGCGTAGTATTACCGCGGAGGAAACCGCTAACACGTTGCTTCATGGGTGGATCTCAAGATTTGGAGTACCTTCACGAATCAGGGAAAAAAATTTGAATCCGACTTATTTCGCAAACTTTTGACACTTTTGGGCATCGAAAAGTTCAGAACAACAAGTTATCACCCCTGTGCCAACGGGATGGTGGAGCGCCTGCACAGACAGCTCAAAGCATCTTTAATGTGCCATGAGGAAGCATGGACGAAGGCTTTGCCTATCGTTCTACTCGGCATGCGTGCAGTATTAAAGGATGACCTGAAGGCTTCCTTAGCCGAACTCGTATCGTCACGGCCAGAAAAACATTTTTATTTTCAAAGACTTGGGAACTGCTACGCATGTTTTCTTGCGGGCAGACCATGTCTCATCACCTTGTTCAGTCCTCATCCGGTTGTAAGACGAAACTATAAAACTATTACCATCACTATTGGTACTAGGGAAGCAGTCCTGAGTACTAAACAAAACACCGCACCTCCACCAAATGATTATACCACACGATCTGGTAAGAAAGTTACATTTTCTCACCCTTTTGATTTGTAATTTTTATTCTTCGCATAATTTTTTTTTCTTTTTTCCCTCTGGTGTGTTTCCCTCTGTTTTTCCTGGTGTGGCGACATGACGTTTAGTTCCCAATCTCGCCACTAGAGTCGAGATAGATAATCTGTGAATGATTATTAGATTATCTGTGGTTCTTGGCCTTTTACTATGTTACTTAGAGTTAACCTATGCTAAGATCGGTTATGTACGCCGACTTGTAGAGATTGTTCTTAGCTTATTGTAATTACATTATTGTACCAAGTGCAGTTATCAATAAACGCATCAAATATAGTGTGAGTCGTATTAATATAGGTGTTCGACGTATCAACGAACCACGAAAACATCCTATAAGATTAACTAACAAACAACAACTTTGACAGGAGTTTGGCGCCGATTCTTGAATATGACGCACGGATGCAGTAATTTAATTTACAAAACTAGTGTATAATTCGTGATTTTGTGTTTAATAATGGTGGATTATGATACATAAAATGTTCGAAAATGTGCATGAGTTATGAAAAATTAACTGCGGTGTTCTTTGTGTTAGTGCCAAATCTCCATAGAAATCTCAAGTAAAGTATGCACTGCTTTACTAGGCCAAGGTTTAGGACCTATGGCTGAGGACTTGATATCCACAAAGGACTAGACATGACTAAAACTAAAAAATAAGAAAATATAAATACTGTAGAAAAGGCTGTATGGACTAAGTTTCCTTTGCCTGCCTAAGACGGGCGAAGACTACTAACGACTACAATAACTTTAACAGGATTTGCGCAGGATCTTGATAAATGGCGCCGCTTGCTGTATATTATTTTCCAAAACTAGTACATTACCCTGGGTTTATGTCTAAAAGTGGTAGTTTCTTAGACATAAAAGTTGTATAAACGTGCTATAGTGAAAGACAGTGATATATTGCACTGAAAAGCGATTTTACAACGTTTCGTGCAAATTCCACTGAAGGCCTCATTAACAAGGCAAGGACACAGGACCTATGTCTGGCATCTACAAAGGACAGGACAGGACTAAATTAGAAGATAAGATTGAAGAAATATGATATAAAAATTAAGATAAGGCTAAAAGATCTTTGTAACCAGGCCATAATATAATTACAATAAAAATAACTTTGATAGTGTGGCAAGACAAGAGTGACAAGTGCGGACGCTTGCTGTATATTATTTTCTAAAACTAGTGCATTTATCTTGTTTTATGTGTGAGAGTGGTGGTTTCTTGGACATAAAAGTTGTGTAAACGTGCTATAGTGATAGACAATGATATATATGCAGTGAAATGCTATTTTCTCTCTTAACGCGAAAAGTCCACTGAAAACCTCAGTATAAAAATCATCATTATACTGAGGGCAAGGACAAGGACCTAGGACTGAGTACTCGTCATCGACAAAGACTGGACAGGACTATATACTAAGAATATAAATACCGAAGACTAGGCTGTATGGACAAAGTTTCCTTTGCCTGTCCAATATGGGCGAAGACTACAAAAAAAAATCACCATGACAATCATTGTCACTATGACAGCATATATACGACGGATTTAAAATTTTTATTATTTTTAATAACAGTCGATTACCTACTTTGCGGTTACAGACACAGTTTTCTTGATCTGGTTAATTTAATTTTATCTATGATTCTGCTAATATTTTATTGACCGACTGTTGATCTAAGTTGTCTTACTTCTCCGAACTTTCACTTCTTGATATTTAATCTTTCTAAAATTATTTTCATCATTACAAATGATTGTTGAATTAATTTTTTGATAATATATTTTGAACATTTTAAAACCGGTTTACTAAGTGCTAATTAACAAAGAGGAAACTAACTCTGAAAAACGAACACTGTACATTTAATCAAATTGTCACAGTAAAAATAAAATGTGGATTACACTATTGATCATAACAAATATTTTTATTTTGCTTCCTGTAATATCAGAAGACGGTAAGTTTTCGTTACAACTAAATCCTGTACTTTCATTTTTTTAAATTTGTTTTTGCCTATGCTACAGCAACTACTTTCCATCAGTAGTATACAAAAAATATCGTACTACTTATTACTAATATATTGTGATTTTACAGTAAACTAGTTTTTGCTCGCGTCTGTACTCGCTATAAAACGAATTCGGCCCTGTCCTTAAATTTTCCACTTTTATTCTTCAAAAAACTGATATACTTCAAAATCTGCTCAGCTATACTGGGAAATGACATTCCATTTTTTTACTGACATATATGTTTTCATTGAGAAGATGATTGATGTACCTAATGTTTTAAACTCACCCATTACTAAAATTAATGATTAGCATTAAAACACGAGTTTTTATTACTTCATCACATTTAAAAACAAAAACAAACTATTTTATTTTTGTCTGATAAAGTTATAAAAACTCAATTTACTTATTTAGTTTATAAATAAAGATATGATGTTGGATTAATACAACTACACATCATCATATTCATCATACCAATGTTAGTCCTGGTTGCATCTAAGGCCTAGCTTTTATGCGCAGGGTATGGTTATACAAATATTTTACTCTGTTTTTATTTATTGGTTTGTATATTAACCGATAAAAGATAAAATAAAAAAAGTAAAAATAACAAGGTACTACTAATTTCTACAGAAATCTCCCAGTAGAGCTGAGTTGAGGAGGGATAAAGTTAATAATCATGTAGGTTAATGAACATCACATTATAAACTAAAACCATACATTGGACATTACAAACATTTTGCTATTTGTGTTGTAATAAAATATTGTTACTTGTACTGTCTTTGATAACTTGTTAAGTGATTTGGGAAATAGGTGTATAGCAGCTATAATTAAAGAGGCCATTTACTTCTTTTCAACTGACCTGTTTTGCTGTATCCCTGACAGTGTAGTCAGAGAGGACCGATCACCACGTTTCACGACCAGGAATGTGACTTGTTTTGCAACAAACAAATAAAGAAGTTTCTGTCAAAACAAATGTAAAAGGCTTCTTGAAGTATGGAATTAGACTTTTAATGATACAAACATTTTGTGTAGTCCGAGACTACCAGGACTTTAATTGCTTGTGCTAATTAGTGTCTAGCACCTTAGCCTTTTAGCCTTTTTATCTCACCTTACTAAAAAGGCAACAGGTTCAAAATTTCTTCCAAATTAAACATCTGATATAGACACATTTTATTAAATTTATTTGGCCCTTTAGACCCACCCCAGTTCTGTGCCTTGGAAGGCACATTAAGCCGTTGCCAATAAAATGGCAGCCGTTAAGCCAAGTTGAAGGCCTTATGGGTGGCTTAAAAAATTTCAACAGCATGTGGGACTAAAATGCATACAGTGAAACATGGGCGTTTAATATGCCTCTGCCTACACCTTCGGGGATAAAGGCGTGACAATATGTATGTAACATTTTGTAAGTGGTTACAACTCTCTTCATTTCCATAGTTGGCGACAAGTGTACAAGCAATGACTTGGAGGGTGTTTGTACTGAAGTTTCCCGATGTGATGCAGCCATGCTGTAAGTTTTATTACATACTAGCTATGCCCTGTAACTTCGTCCATCACGTACTTTGAACCCCCGTGGCAATCATTTAGTCTTAATCTACAATAATGTATGAAACTTTGCCAATTTATGAACATTTATGATTTATGGTCCCTTGTAGTGTTATGATATACGAGAGCGGCACTGAAAATTTCGGGAATCAAGGAAGTGACACAACATTACTATTTAAAAATGTATTTATTGCTTTTTGAAGTATTCTCAGCGAAATAAGACACATTTTTCCATACGATGGAACCAATCATTGAAGCAACCATTCCATTCGGAAGTTGGGGTATCCAAAATAGCCGTTTTTGTAGGCGTCCACAGCTTCTTTAGGTGACGAAAATCTCTGACCACGCAATTTATTCTTTATTTTAGGGAAAGTATAGAAATCATTAGGGCTTAGGTAGGGGGTGTACGGCGGATGGTCTAATAATTCTATGTTTTTTTGCTCCAAAAACTCTTTTGTTCTGTGCGCGGTGTGAGAACTCGCATTGTCGTGATGGAGGATGATGCGGCGGTTGCAGTTCTCTTTTCTGAGTTCAGCAACGACCTGTGGCAAACAAATGCTAGCATACCATTCTGCATTAACCGTTCTTTGTCCCTCAAGAGGAATAGTCGCAACATTTTTTGCAACACTCCGTGAACGAACAATTTTTGGCTTTAGCTCATTTTCGAACACCCAAACTCATGACTGGTTTTTTGTTTCGGGTTCGTACGCGTATATCCAGGTTTCGTCACCTGATACGATGTTGTATACAGCATTTGAGGATCCTGCGTGGAATCTTTCGAGAGTTCTGACGCACCAAGTAACGCGAGCCGCTTTTTGCTCATCACAGAGCGAATGCGGGTATCCATCGGGAAAACAACTTTTTTACACCTAATTGTTCATGCAAGATTATTTGTATTTGACTCATGCCAATGTCTAAAGTTGCCTGAATTTCGCGGTATGTCACATGTCGATCTTCCACAATCAGCGTAAGCTGCTGTGCGTAAGCACAGCATCAACGTTTTCTTGGGTGACTGCAGTTTTTGGACGACCTTGACGGGGATCATCACTGAGCTTGACACGTCCACGTTGAAATTCAGCAAAACCAGCGATAAATTGTGGTTTTGGATGGGGCTTCATCACCAAATGCAGAAATCATCCGGTCAACACACTGTTTTTGTGTTAAACCACTTCGAAAGTCATAATAAACCATTGCTCTTGAATTTTCTCGAGTCAATTCCATTTTCTCAACGACTAAACAATTTTGACAAAACCTTGTGACAAGACCGAGAATCTTTTTTTTAAATAAATAAATGGTATTCGATTTTTAAAACCAAGGAGTTTACAATTAAAAAGATTTTAATATGACAGAAGCAATGGAAATGTTCCATTCCCGATACTTTTAGTGCAGCCCTCGTATAGCCTTTCTCTATAAATAAGCTGTCCAACACAAAAACTATTTTTATTTTAACTCTCCAGATTTTATTGTGACTTGTAATTGGCCATGGCAGAGGTGGGCACTGCCACGGCAGGAACTAATACCTGAACCGTGACATCGCCCATTAAGGCTCATAATGCGCATATCATCACATTTTGTAGGCCTAGGCAAATCGATACTCGACCTCCTGTCTCTAGCGGCCAAAATGCGATACAGTTAGTAATTTTGTTATCAATGTAACCACCTTCTACACTCATTTAGAGGTGAAAAATTACTTGATCAGAAGCAATATCTTTTGACGTCGGCCACGACATGCGGCTCTGGGTAACGCTGGCCATAAGAATAAAACTCTTCTAGACGGTATCCAGCATCTCATACTACATCTGACTTGTTTCATGATGAAAGTCTCGCGATTGCGTCAGATTTGCATGCCAATTACATTAACATGATGTCCGCATATAGCTAGATTTTATATCCAAGTCATCAAATCAAGTTGAGTAAAGTAAAAAAAAATATTGACATGACGTACGAAAAAACTTACAGTCGAATCGGTGGCTGCTCTTTTTCAAAACTGGTAAATAAGAAACAGATAACAATATGTACTTACTGTATTATTTTACAGAGCTATAAGAGCTAGAAGGCAACACGGATTCGAGAGATGTGGTTTTAGTGGGTTACAAGAAATTGTGTGCTGTCCGAAACCTACTAATAAATTTGGTAAGTAGTATAAACTGAAAATGCTTAGATGTAATACTAATATAATGTTTAAATATGTGTTTTATTACAGGGGAAAATACTCGTAACACCACTGGGGGTGATACTGGTGAAAAATCTGGTGACAATAGATCAGGAAGTAACAAGAGCAAAACACGAAGAATTATAGATAGAGGTAAAGTATCCGTATTCCGTCCGAGACTACCAGGACTTTAATTGGTCGTGCTAATTAGTGTCTAGCACATAAGACCTTTTAGCCTTTTTGTTACCACCTCACTAAAAAGGGAACGGGTTCAAAATTTCTTCCAAATTTAACATTTAAATTAGACACATTTTATTAAATTTATTCGGCCCTTTAGACCCACCCCAGTTCCGTGCTTCAGAAGGCACGTTAAGCCGTTGGTCCGGGTTGCCAATAAAATATCAGTCGTTAAGCCAAGTTGAAGGACTTTTGGGCGGCTTAAAAAATTTCAACAGCAGGTCGCCTGTGCCTGCGCCTGTCCATTTCAACACGTCAATGGGCTCACCACCTGTTACATGAGACAAAAAATGCATACGATGAAATGTGGGCGTTTAATATGCCTCTGCCTATCCCTTCGGGGATAAAGGCGTGACAATATGTATGTATGTATGTAAAGTATAATTTTACCTATATTGATAATAATATATGTTGTTTATTTCTACGAGTACTAAAGAACATCCTCGGTACCGCTTTTTAAAACGTGTTTTCTGGGGCCCGTGGACATTAAATTTAGCAGAGATGTGTGAGGGTGTGAGAATAAAAAGACACTGGCCTGTTAGGAGAGGCGCAACCGACGTCCAAAATTGGAGACCCCAGATGCAGCCCGAGATTAACACACAGCGAATGGTACGTTGTGTTGGGTGATTTGCAATGTTAATCTATATATATAAAAGAAAGTCGAGTTAGTTACACTATTTATAACTCAACAACGGCTGTACCGATTTGGCGGAAAATTTTGTGGGGAGGTAGCTTAGAGCCAGAAGACAGACATAGGCTACTTTTTATTCCGGGAACAAATTCCTTTGGGAAACGGGAACTGGAAAACTTCTCAACGCGGGCTAAGCCGCAGGCGTCAACTAGTAAATAAATAAAGCCTAAGCCTAATACAGCAGGCTTAAGCTAGAGAGCATTACGCTTAGTCAATGTTAATTTTAAATTTGAATTGAAAACTGAGCATAGCTCAACGATACAGCCAGGAATAATACTTTTTCACACACACGCACACACCACACACACACACACACACACACACACACACACACACACACACACACACACACACACACACACACACACACACACACACACACACACCCACACACCCACCCACACGCGCACACGCACACACCCACACACCCACCCACACGCGCACACGCACACACCCACACACGCACACACACACGCACGCGCGCACACACACACACACACACACACACACACACACACACGACACAGGTCAGTGACAAGACAGGGAGATTATCAAGACTATGTTGATTACATTAGAATTAAATGTAGCCCATATAAACAAATTGGACACATTTTAATGAAGGTAATAACATGATTTTAAAAAATGTTGAAAATCATATCTTCACTAGTTTGAATAGCTTCTTGAATACCTCAGAACAAATAATAATATTAATAGAAATATGTATATTAGGACAAATAATAATACCTATTATTATTTGTTCTAATATACCTATTTCCATTTGTTTTGAGATCAACACTTTTATTCAATTCATTAACACCTTTATCGTTTACAACAAAACCCACTACATTACCACCCTTCATAACAATATCAAACACATGTAGCTAAGTCTGTCCTTTATTACTATTTGTTTGCACCGCTTTATCAATACCATCTGTTTTTATATTATTTTTTAAAATAAAGTCAACTAGCTATTCATTATCTTCTGTAACGCGTTGAACCACTGTGCCATCTGCGTTACTTTGTAATTCAAGACAAACTAAACTATTATTTTGATTTCACTATTGTTTGTTACAATTTCATCAATTGACGCCATGTCTATTAGTCACAGTAGCCAAAGTGCAGAAAATTTCGGCTTTGGGTTAAAATCCTTGAGTTGGATTCCGTTCAACGCCTTTGACGAAATAAAGACGCGAGCAGAAAATATTGCGCCGTCACTCTGGGCCTTGCTGGTTCTAAGGGACAGGTAGCCCTAACTGTCGCCTCCAGTTCATGGTAGTCGGATACAGTTCTGGAACCCTTTCGTCAAAATAAATTCGAAATTGATTCAGCATTTCGGAAATTACACACAGAATTCACAGTCTTTCCACCTTTATCAGTAGCTGTCCATTTGCCGAAATTCTACCATAATTTATAAAAAATTACACATATCTATTACACACATACGTATTATACATAAATATTGTCACGCCTTTATCCCCGAAAAGATAGGCAGAGGCGTATAGTATATACGCCCACATTTCACCGTATGCATTTTTTCCCACGCAACAGGTGGTTGCAGTACAGCCCATTGCATCATCATCACTACATATTATAAAACAAAGTAGTTTTTCGCTGTCTGTCCCTATATATGCTTAGATCTTTAAAACTACGCAATTAATTTCGATGCAGTTTTTTTTAATAGTTGGAGTGATTCTCATCGAAGGTTTTTATGTATAATTTGTTAAGTTTTTGCATACATTAACTTAATTATAACGATATATGTTGGGGGCGTCGGAAAAAATGAGCCGTCTGGGAGCTTTTACCGAAAACGCTGCCAAAACCCTTTCAGATGTAACAAAATAATGTATTGTGGAATTGTGTAACTAATATAGATCTACAAAAAAGTCCGCGACGGTATATGTCTATCTCTTAAGGATAACATACTATATCCATTTTTATACTTAAAAAAAACAGAAATTATTGCAGCAGTTGTTTGAAGGCTATTTACACAAAAATATAAAAATAAAATAAAAGTCCTTATCATTTTTAATTTGTTAGTTGGCTTCAGCATTTTATGAAGATTATTTTGGCCCTTTACACCTTTCAAATTAAATGAATATATTTGGAGACATGGCAAAATAAAAAAAAAATGCAAAGAAATAAATTTTGTGTAACCATATTCGACCGGTCCGTGCGAGCGTAGGTACTTGAGAGCGGAGGAGTAGGTAATCAAGTAATTTGGAAAATGTTCATACATTATTGTGAAATTAGTAAACGACGGGATTAAATGGGTGCCACGGGGTTCGAAGTATGTCACGTGCGAAGCCGGGCGGGACAGCTAGTTTTATATAATTATAAAAAAAGAGTTTTATGCACATCGTTTTCAAGTCTAAATAAATAAATATCCATCACGCCTTATCCCCGAAGGGGTGGCAGAGACATATTATATACCCACTTTTCACGTAATAGGTGGTGAGCCCATTGCCGTGTTGAAATACTCTGAGGCAGGTTGTGGCTACCTGCTGTTGATTTTTTTCAAGCCGCCCATAAGGCATTCAACCAGGCTTAACGAATGCCATTTTACTGCCAACCGGGACCAACAGCTTAACGTGCCTTTTTGAAGCACGGAAACGCTCGCAAATGTAAATGCCACAAAGTGGTCACCCATCCGAGACCAGCCATAGTGAAAGTTGCGAAACTCAGTGATCGTTTACAGAACACTGAGACCGCGGGGCCACGAGCACACAAGTCTAGAGCAAGTGAATGAAATTGTGTATTTATGGAGTATGTTTAGCGAAGACGGAAGATGTGTCAGATGTAGAACGGCGAGTAGCTGCCGGCAATAAAGTTAACGGTAGATAAATTTTTAAGGCAATAATTTTTGCCAAATTTCTCATAAATTTTTAATAAAGTGGAATTTATAAGAAAGTTAACGGTGCTTTGTCCCAATTGGTAAAGCGACAAAGCATCATGAAGGAAGCACGACTGGCGATTCATAACGTAGTGTTAGTGCCAACGTTGCTTTACGGCTGCGAAATCTGGGTATTTATCAGAATAGAATAGAAATATACTTTATCGTACACCAATTATTAATATTTACAGGTTGTTGGGGCTGTTAGTTGTCCCAACATTAGTTAATGTTGAAAATTGTTAGGTATTTGGGTAGAAATACCAATGTTGATGTTGTGTGACGCTCGGATGATGATGATGATTGTAAACACACTAAAAATTACATTATAAGTAGAACATTATATACTACGATTTTGATGACCAAGTACTATGTACTGGCTTGTACATGCTCCCGACTTAAAGATAAATTGACAATAGGAAGAGGAAATACATTAAGTATGACAAATAATACATTAGAATATTTAACAGCTAATTATCTGCGATCAGTAAAGGGTGACGTTCCTTTCTCTGCTGACGTATTGCCTCAGGATTGGTTCCTTTTAGGTGTGTGATTGTCGAGTTGTACTGCTGTCTCTCGGTTGTTCTCAGAGTCTACCTTGTTCTGATGTCTACTCTGGAGACGCTTCTTGATCTTAAGAACGCCGAAGGCTCCCATAATGGCACCGCCTAGTGCTAGAACTGCTCCCAAAATGTAGTGATGGCTGTCGTGCGTATCAGCCTTTACTTGGCTGTTTTTGATCCTTTACTGATTTCAGCTTCTCTTCCAGAGAACTCAGTTGTCGAATATGGTTTTCAGGCCTAAAATTGAAGATGCTGCTGTTAATGATTTTATTAATCCCAGTTTTGCGATTGCTCTTCACTGTGTTTTGGAGTCTCCGGTGGGCTTGAATTAAAATGCTCTTCAGAGTGCAGCCTTCCGCAAGTGTAATGACTCCTGTGTGCTGTAACTTTTGTGATATCACTCCAGTCGGACAGAATATATTGACTAATCGTTCATCGCAACACGAGAACCGCCACGCGTCTCGGCTGTGCAATTTGATCCATTCGTCACTACAGACATCAGCCGACACCGTCTTGCAACTTGATAGCTCCTTGTTGTTTATAATTCGGACCACCAACCAAGATGACGTTTCTTAGGTATTTGACGTCGGCGCATAAATTTATCGATGCTCGATTAATTGTTTGCCCGACGATATGTCGCTGTATGATAAATGCTAAAAAAATCTTTTTAGATTTAGTGCCAACTGGAAGATTGGACTATTTTAGCAGTGGTATTGTCTCGTTTCTGAAGTATAGGTGTAATGCAGTTCACCTCGTATTGTTCGTTTGATATTAATGGTAGTTTTCTTGATCATTGTTGTCCAGTGGTAACCTCGATAACTTAGTTACTGGTCGCTTCAAGGTGCCCCCTTTTGTCTCTCGACTCGACCGTCCTTTCCAGGATGAGTTTCAGTGACCCTCCCTAGCACCCAACGTCCTGGAGGTATGTTATCTTCCTTTATTAGCACAATATCCCCTGTTTCCATATTTTTCGAGGCGACTTGCCATTTACCCCGAGTTTGTAGTGTTTGTAAATAATCTGAGGACCACCTCTTCCAGAAGTCTCAATGCATTTTAGTGATCATGTGCCATCTCATTGTTAGTCCTATATTGTCCTCTGGAACTGATAATGGAGGAGCCAATAAAGGGCCTCCGACGAGAAAGTGTCCAGGCGTAAGGCAGTTGATGTCATCGATATCATCTGTTATGGCTACTAGGGGTCTGGAATTGAGGCAGGCTTCAATTTGATATAATAAAGTGGAGAACTCCTCGTAAGTCAACCTTTGTGGTCAACAAAGGTTGACTTACGAGGAGTTCTCCTCATCACCCTCTTTAAATGATGTTTCATTTTGAATACTGCGGCCTCCCATACCCCCCTTCCGGAAGGCCATGCTTCGCCGCATGAAGAATCGGAAAGCTGTCGGACCCGATGGAGTCCCCATCGAAGCCTGGAAGGCGATGGGTCCTCGCGGTGTGGGCATCTTAGTAAACCTTTTTAACCGCATACTCCTCAGCGGGCAGATCCCAAACTAATGGAGACTGAGTATTATTACACCAGTCTTCAAAGGTCGTGGGGTCAGTGCAGGAGTGCGGGAGCTACCGCGGTATTAAGGTGATGTCCCACACCACGAAGATCTTCGAGAGGATTATGCACTCTCTCGGAGTGTCAATATGGGTTTCGCCCTGATTATGGGACCACGGACCCTGTTTTTGCCCTGAGGGTTGTCGCAGAGAAATACAGGTCGAAGAACACGCCTCTGCACTGTTTGTTTCTAGACATGCAGAAGGCCTTCGACTGTGTTCCTCGTGCGATGATCTGGTGGGCACTGCGGTCCAAAGGGGTTCCAGAGGTCTATATTGACACTATCCGGGACATGTACTGTGACTCCGATTCAATGGTTCGGACTGCTGTTGGCGACACGAAACCCTTCCCCATCACCGTCGGGGTACACAAGGGTTCGGTCCTTAGTCCGCTTCTGTTCAGTGTAATAGTAGACGAATTGTCGGACAGCATCAGAAACCCACATGAGCAGCCTCCATGGTTGCTCATGTATGCTGACGATATTGCGCTGGCAGACGCGGACAGGGGCAGATTGGTGCGACGTGTAAAGGCGTGGAAGGAGACGCTTGAGAACGGCGGTCTGAAACTAAATGTGGCGAAGACCGAGTACTTGGCACTAAACTCGACAGATCCCACATCCGTCCGCATAGGCGGTGATTTGGTCGAGCGCACGGACCAGGTTAAATACCTGGGATCTGTTTTTCACACGTCCGGTGACATCGATTGCGATGTCAAGTCACGCATTGCTGCCGCGTGGGCCAAATGGCGGGAGATGACCGGTGTCATTTGTGACCCTAAAATGCCGATCCGGTTGAAGGGACAGGTCTACAAAACCATTATTAGACCTGTCCTTTTACATGGCAGTGAGACGTGGCCGATATTGGAGCGACACAAGCAGGAGCTGCGTGTCACGGAAATGAAGATGCTGCGGTGGATGTGTGGGGTCACGCGGATGGACCGCGTGATAAACTCTCGCATCCTTGGCAGCCTTCCATCCGTGACATTGCAGACAAGTTGCAAGAGTGTCGCCTTCGTTGGTATGGTCACGTGCGCGCGCCCGCATCAAACCTTTCGCAATAATTGTGTTTTCCATGGATAAATAGTGTACTCGTGCAGGAAAACCAGGAATCAAAGTCCAGGGACATCCCCGGCAGCCTCCACCTCAGCATCTCGCATCAGCAGCAAGGTAGTGTGCCCATTCCTGTTTCCATTCTTTTTCGTTCGACAACCGCGTGTAAATTTGATTATTGTCTTTCCCCGCAAATACAGTCCACTTTGAATTTATTTATCTCGCCCGCTCAACCATTTTCTGGTCCTAACGATCCGGATTTTGATCCATTCGCTTTAGTAGTTTGCCAATAAAAACGCAATAGTTTTTGTCCCATAGGGAATAAACGCATAGGTATAGGTTATAGTTTTTTATTCCTCCACGGAATAAACGCATAGGTATAGGTTATAGTTTTTATCCCATAGGGAATAAACGCATAGGTATAGGTTATAGTTTTTACTCCATTCGGAATAAACGCATAGATTAGGTAATAGTTTTTATTCTATGGGGAATAAACGCATAGATAATAGTTTTTGAAGTGAAAACTTCTTTAGCGGCGTTGAGCACTTTTTCTGTAATGGGTATAAAATCTTAAACTCGCGTCAGGACACGTGACCTGATCGAAAAAGCGTAAGATTTTTTTATCATCATCATCTTTACGTCGATCCCGGTCAATTTTTGAAGGAAAAACTTCTTTTAGCGCGGTACGCATATTTTTAGATGAGATAAAATCTCTGGACTCGCGACCATAATCATCATCATCATCTAACGTTGATTCCGGTCATCTACAGGTCTTATTAAATAATGCTGTGTAATCAATTAGGACTCTTTCAGTGTAGAATTATTTTTTATCATCATCATCTTTACGTCGATCCCGGTCAATTTTTGAAGGAAAAACTTCTTTTAGCGCGGTACGCATATTTTTAGATGAGATAAAATCTCTGGACTCGCGACCATAATCATCATCATCATCAAACGTTGATTCCGGTCATCTACAGGTCTTATTAAATAATGCTGTGTAATCAATTAGGACTCTTTCAGTGTAGAATTATTTTTTATCATCATCATCTTTACGTCGATCCCGGTCAATTTTTGAAGGAAAAACTTCTTTTAGCGCGGTACGCATATTTTTAGATGAGATAAAATCTCTGGACTCGCGACCATAATCATCATCATCATCTAACGTTGATTCCGGTCATCTACAGGTCTTATTAAATAATGCTGTGTAATCAATTAGGACTCTTTCAGTGTAGATTTATTTTTCATCATCATCATCTTTACGTCGATCCCGGTCAATTTTTGAAGGAAAAACTTCTTTTAGCGCGGTACGCAATTTTTTAGATGAGATAAATTTGGACTCGCTACTCCCCGTTACGATACGCAGCTATAGTGTGTGCATATATGCATGTACCAACGCGACTAGTTTTTTCATCATCATTAACGTCGATCCCGGTCATATTTTGAAGGAAAAACTTCTTTTAGCGCGGTACGCAATTTTTTAGATGAGATAAATCTCTGGACTCGCTATACCCCGTTACGATACGCAGCTATAGTGTGTGCATATATGCATGTACCAACGCGTCTAGATAATTAAATTATTAATAAATTGAGTTTTCACTTCTGTTGGCACTCCCGGAGTGGTTATTTATTCCATTAGGGAATAAACGCATACTTACCTACTGTTTTTCGCATAGGTATGTACTAAATAGTTGGTAATTTCGACTGCACCGCATAGTAATGGACCACGCGAGCAGGTACCTAGGCCCGCGCGCGCAAGTACCTACGCTCGTTCGCGCTGAGTCTCGCTGCTCACCACCGCTCCCATTTTGATAGTTCGTTAGTTTTGCACAGTAGGTAGCTATAGTTGTTTGTTTTAACAATGCCTCCGAAAGAGATTCCGGATCTACAGTTAAAACTATTACACGCTAAGAAGGATAGCCTTTTTAAGCGTATGCAATTTTTGTGATTATTCATCGAGGATCGCAGATGAATCAATAAAAGAATTGTTTTTATCCTCGATCGAAACCTTAGATACTTTGCGCTTAGATATCGAAAATGTTCTCGATAAAATTAACTTGCTTGCATTAAAATTAAATCCCGATTTCTTATTAAGTTATGACGCCATGTCATCTTTCGAAGATTTAATTTGTCGCATAAAACGTGTCGCTAAGTCATTGCAAGCGCCCGTGCCCGTAATAGTCACCGATTCGAAACCCGGGCCAGCCGGTTTTGATTTGCTGAAACGGCGACCTAAATTACCGCCCATACAAATACCCGAATTTGATGGCGATATTAAAAATTGGCCTTTGTTTTTCGCTAGTTTCGAAAATACGATCCATAATAATAATTCGTTATCGGATTACGAAAAATTACATTACTTAGTTAGTAAACCAACCGCCGAAAATTATAGTTTGATTTTGAATACTTTGAAGGTCAAATACGAAGACAAACGCTTAGTAACAACCGCTTATTTGGATCAAATATTTAATTTAAAAAATAGCTCATCGTGTAATGAACACGACTTGGAAAAATTCTTAGATATTTTTGCATCAGCTGTTCACGCCCTAAAGAATGTCAAGGTCAATGACGTCTGTGACTTTTTGTTTTTGTATATCGGTTTAAAGAAATTAGATTCCGAAACCGTTCGCTTATTTGAAATGGATAGACGTGGCCATCAAATACCTAAGTTCGACGATTTAGAAACTTTCGTTCGTCAACATATTCGAATTTTGCAACGAACTTCGTTAAACCACGGAGTAGCGAAAAATAGTCCGACTAATCGTAGTAAGCCCACGAAGTCTTTTGTTAATTTTGAACCTACAACTTCGCAATCGCAAGTGTTGCATTCGAAAAATTGTTCTTTGTGTCAAGGTCACCATGACCAACTTTATAAATGTTCGGAGTTCAATAAACTCACTCCAAGCGATCGCTATAAATTTGTTCGTTCTAGTAATTTATGTATCAACTGTCTCAGTAAGAAACATCGTGATTCATTCTGTAATTCGAATAATTTTTGTCGCAAGTGTAATGGTAAATACCATTCATTATTACACTTCGAAAACAATAACGCCATGTCCGGTAGTTCGTCTGTTTTCGCGTGTTTTCGTCCCCGTCCGCGCCTAGCGACGGCGGTGCCACTGCCGCGCGCCTCCAGCCGAACGATGTCGCTTTGTGCTCGCTATCAAGTTTGCACACAAGCCCTACTACGGTACTTCTGGCAACCGCTCGAGTTGTTGTTTACGATTCGCATAGTAGGGGACATAGTGGTCGCGCACTTTTAGATAGTGCTTCTCAAAGTAATTTTAATAGTAAAAATTGTCGTAGTGTAATGTTGGCTAATAAAGGTATTGGGGGTTCCACTAAAGCCGTTCAGGGTTCTGTAGGGATTAAATCCACTCGCGTTTTGATTTTAATGTTAGTTTTTCGATGGATTCGATTGTTGTCGAAAAGGTTACCGAATTTTTACATACTGTCGCAGTCAATACCTCATTATTGACTAATTTTAGAGATTTGCCTTTGGCCGATAATACTTACGCCGTTCCAGGAGACATTGATTTGTTAGTTGGCGCTTCGATTTTCCTGCACCTCCTGTCGCAGCATAAGGTTCAATGTCACGCATCGCACCCCGCGCCGCTCGCCTTAGAGACGGTTCTTGGGTTTGTTATTGTTGGTTCCGCACCCGCTTATTTTGATTGTAACTCGACAGTGTCATATTGTTGCGCCGTCGAGCCGCTGGACAATTAATGATGGAAATTCTGGGAGATAGAAGAGGTGAACGTCCCTCCTATTGTCAGCCCGGATGATAAACTTTGTGAAGAGTTTTATAGTCGCACGACTTTTGCTTATTCGCTGTCGCGCTTTCAGCCGACATTAGACAAATGTTTCTTTGTATTGGTGTTTGCGAATCAGATCGCCGATTTCAACGCATTAATATAGATAGAACTTTCGCATTCTCGGACTCGACCGTCGCTTTGTGTTGGACACATTCTTCACCCCATCGTTGGGATACATTTGTCGCAAATAGGGTGGCAAAAATTCAGTCGGAATTGGCGCCGCAAAACTTTTATCACGTCTCAGGTACGGACAACCCTGCCGATTGTTTGTCTCGTGGGTTAACACCTGCACAGATTTTGGATCATCCGTTGTGTTTCCATGGCTCTTCCTGGTGCCAAGCCCCACCTGATGAATGGCCTGTTAGCCCTTTCAACCCCGCTATTGTCCACGATGCCATAGGAAAAGAAAGCCTCTTTGGTTGCTACCGCGCCGCTTGAAAAGTCGCCTATCTTAGAGTTGGCTAGCCGTGTTTCGTCGTGGTCGATTCTTTTACGTAGTGTTGTTTTTATTTGTCGATTTTTGAAAATCCTTCCTCGTCGCGAGCATGTTACCGCCTTTGACTTAAACAAGGCTGAGTTAATCGTGCTTCGTTAACTTCAGCGATTTTAATTTTCGTCTGAAATTAGAAATTTGGAATTAAATAAACCTTGTAGTCGCGCTTTTCAACATTTGAAACCCTTTTTGAAGGATGGCCTCATTCGAGTTGGTGGTCGTTTGAGCCAGTCCGCATTAGAGTACGATCAAATGCATCCTATAGTTCTCCCGCGCAAGGATCATATCGTTGATCTTTTAGTTGAATCTCACCATAGGGTGAATTGTCACGCTGGTCCAGATTTATTAATGTCGATTTTGCGCCAGAAATGCTGGATTCTCTCCGCACGCAATTTGATTCGTTCGATAGTTCATAGATGTATTCCGTGTTTCAAACTTCGCCCGAAGTCAATCGCGCCCGAAATAGCCGATCATCGTCCTTGTCGTGTTGTTCAGGCTGCTAAACCGTTCGTACACACGGGTACAGATTACGCTGGCCCCTTCAGGGTAACAGTTTCTCGTGGTCGTGGTATACGCTCCACGAAAGCTTATGTTCGTCTTTTTGTTTGTATGTCGACTCGCGCCGTTCATATAGAATTAGCTGGTGATTTGAGTACGCCATGCTTCATGGCTGCATTTATAAGATTTTTGTCGCGTCGGGATTCCGTATCTCGAATTTAAGCACCGTGCTAACTCAAGTCGAGGCCGTAATGAATACGCGTCCTCCTTGTAGAACCTTGTCTAGTGATCCCTCGGAGCCGCTTGCACTGACTCCAGCGCACTTTTTGATTGTTACACCGTTAAAATACTTACCCGCTTTTGAAATAGAGGAAGATCGACTTCATCTTCTCTCGCGTCATGCCTTATTGGATAAACTCGTTCAGTCGTTTTGGAAGCGTTGGAGGACAGACTATTTGCATACGCTACAGTCACGTCAGAAATGGAATACTCCATCGAACCCTATTACTGTCGATACTGTCGTAGTTATTTTAACTGGAAATATGCCTCCATTACATTGGATTGGACAAATGGGATCACCCGTATAGTTCGCGTTAAAACCGCAACTGGTTCGTACTTGCGACCAGTTATTCGTCTTTGTCCTTTGCCTAATCAACAGTAACTTCAATAACAAATTTATCTTGTTCGATTAGGTTTAGTTTAGTTTAGTTGGATAGCATTTTGTTTATTTAGCAGCTAAAGCTTAGTGGCAACTGTATAGTCAGTTGTTTCTTTATCGAAGGTAACCCTTCAAGCCGGGGGGGAAATGGTTGCGCCGGTATACGATAAAAGAGTAGCCGCGTTATTTTTTCTATGTTGCATCGCCGATCTACATTTGTTTTTAATTAATTAGTTGTCGACACTCCCCCCGTTTCCCTTTATTCCATTTCTCTTTCGAACCTACCTTGTCTCGCATAAAAGGAGAGCGCGACAGCTGTATTGCGCGCGATCTAAAACGCCGCTCACAGATTCACGGATTGAAGGCTCGCTGTCAGTACTACAATGGCCGCGCGCGCGCCCGCATCAAACTTTCGCAATAATTGTGTTTTCCATGGGTAAATAGTGTTTTCGTGCAATGGAACCAGGGATCCAAGTCCAGGGACGTCCCCGGCAGCCTCCACCTCAGCATCTCGCAGCAAAAGCAAGGCAGTGTGCCCATTCCTGTTTTCCATTTTTTTTTCCGTCGGCAACCGCGTGTAAATTTCATTTTTGTCTTTCCCCGCAAATACAGTCCACTTTGAATCTATTTATCTCGCCCGCTCAACCAATAATAATAATGTATATAGATAATATTAATATAAAACATACTAGTATATATTTATGACTTGTACCAGTTTAATGTTGGTTGTTTGTAGATATGTCGGGAAATACGAGGGTGGGTCAATAAGTCCGTGACTTTTTGAACTTCTGACCTCTTTACTGAAAAAGAAACACTGCTCCTGTCAACAGGCATCTGTCAGTCGACTCCTGTCAAAATTTGAACTTACTGCGTCAGTTAGTTTGTGTTTGGCAGCTATTTTTATCAGACTACCCAGCAATCTGAGAAGAAAATGGAAAAAAGTGAATTTCGTGTGCTTATTAAGCATTATTTTTTGCGAATAAAAACCATTTCCGAAACCAAGGCTAAGCTTGATAAATACTATGGGGACTCTGCGCCATCGATTTCAATGGTGAAAAAGTGGTTTACTGAGTTTCGTTGTGGCCGTACAAGCACTGAAGATGCCGAACGTCCTGGACGCCCAGTTGAGGTGTCTACACCCGAAACAATCGAAAAAATTCACGATATGGTTTTGGCCGACCGAAGATTGAAAGTGCGAGAGATTGTGGAAGCCATAGGGATCTCGCATGGTTCAGTGGTTTCAATTTTGAATGATCACTTGGGCATGAGAAAGCTTTCCGCAAGATGGGTGCCGCGTTTGCTCACAGTCGACCACAAACGCAATCGTGTAACAACTTCACAGGAGGGTTTGGCGTTGTTTAACCACAATATGGAGGAGTTTTTTCGCCGTTTTGTAACCGTGGACGAAACGTGGATCCACCACAACACACCAGAGACCAAACAACAGTCAAAACAGTGGGTTTCTAAGGGTGAATCGGCGCCAAAGAAGGCCAAAGTGGGTTTGTCAGCCAATAAAGTCATGGCGACTGTTTTTTGGGATGCACGCGGGATAATCCACATTGACTACCTTCAAAAAGGAAGAACAATCAATGGAGTATATTATGCCAACTTATTGGGCCGATTCAATGACGATTTAAAAAATAATCGCCCTCATTTGGCCAAGAAAAAAGTTCTTTTCCACCAAGACAATGCAAGGGTGCACACATCTGCAGTCGCCATGGCAAAAATCCATGAATTGGGCTATGAATTGCTCCCTCATCCGCCCTATTCTCCAGATTTGGCTCCGAGTGACTACTTCTTGTTTCCAAACCTGAAGAAATGGCTTGGTGGAAAAAGATTTGACTCGAATGATGAAATCATCTCACAAACAAAGACCTATTTTGAGGACCTCGACAAATCTTATTTTTTGGAAGGGATAAAAAAATTGGAGAAGCGGTGGACAAAGTGTATAGAGCTCAAGGGAGACTACGTTGAAAAATAAGATATTTTTTTAATCAAATAAACTGTGTTTTATTCAAAAAGTCACGGACTTATTGAACCGCCCTCGTATAATAATGTCAGAATATAGTTCAAACTTGAGTATGACGTGCAAAATAAAGAGAAAAATTCGAAAGTTTTCTTTACATTGCCGAGATTTTAATTTAATCAGCTAGTTAAATAGTAATAATAAATAATACCTCAGAGCAAAGAATTAAATTCACTCGCTCTCTACTAGAGACGCGTTACCCTATACATTCCATACAAACAAGCGTGTCAGGGGACGTCACTCTTACTCATACAATTACGACTACTGACTGCCTATATACTAAGTATACCATGACTATCTCGGTGGCGCAGTGGTAGTGTATGCGACTTCCGCGTCCGAGATCCCGGGTTCGATTCCCGGTTCGGAAAAAAAATCTTAATTGAAATGATTTATTTGTTCCAAAACAAGACTACACAACTTATAGCTAGACAGTAAAAGCTCTGCAATAACATTGACGCAAGTTGAACTCCGGTACCCATGATAAGATTCAACTTGTGTTATGGGTACCGGGGCACTCGCATATAATACTTACAACTAAAAGGTTTACGTGGACCTACAATAGGTAACAAAGATAAGCAGTTCAAACTATGTTTAAAACTAAAATTATAGTATATCATTTTTCACATTGCTAAGCCTCGCCTCAGCTCACCCACAGATCCCTTAATAAACACAGTGCGAACCCCGATACCAGGTCCATACAATGCAGATATGTTGCCTGACTGCACACGACCGAGCATCAGGGCATTTTGTATATACGTACAACTAGGCACATTCATACATTCGCATAAATATAAACCTACATAGATAGAATATGTACGCAATACACATAAATCAATATAGACATAGTCACCAGCAGACCTAATGATACCTACAACAAGTAAGGAGCTCTTCAGTATCTGTGTACGATTTAAGTTGGAGCCATTCTATGACCGTAGATCTGCACAGAGACTTCTGTAGTGGATATATGTTACAATTTTTATTTATAAAATAAAATAAATATCCATCACGCCTTATCCCCGAAGGGGTGGCAGAGGCATATTATATGCCCACTTTTCACCGTGTGGATTCCTGTCCCACGTAATAGGTGGTGAGCCCATTGCCGTGTTGAAATAGACAGACGCAGGTTGTGGCTACATGCTGTTGAAATTTTTCAAGACGCCCATAAGGCATTCAACCAGGCTTAACGACTGCCATTTTACTGGCAACCGGGACCAACGGCTTAACGTGCCTTCCGAAGCACGGAAACGCTCGCAAATGTAAATGCCACAAAGTGGTAACCCATCCGAGGACCAGCCATAGTGAAAGTTGCGTAACTCAGTGATCGTTTACAGAACACTGAGACCGCAGGGCCACGAGCGCAACGAATTTTTATTTATGATATTGTAAAGATGACCCCCCCCATCACCTGATACTGTCTTACGGCAAAAGCGGTTCTATATTTCTTGGTGCGCATACTTGATATTTACGTCGTATATCTACTATTGTAGTGTACGGTAATTGCCTATGTTTCCTCAAGACTGTTTGAAGCACGTAGACTTGGCGCACTGTGAGTATTTGGTGGATGTTGGGTACCTATATGGTTTGCGAATCATAACTTTTAATATGTATGTATTTAGAAATATATAAGTATGTATATCAGTTGTTTAGATCCCATACCACAAGCTTATATTAGCTTAGTTTGGGCTAGACGGCGCTGTGTAACAAAAAAAAGTCCCACAATATTTTAAATTTACCGACGAATGGCAAAGGCAACGTACTCGTACAGACCGCGTATGTGATTTTCCGCAGTTTGATGTAAACTTGGCACGCGGTATTATTATAACATTCCTTGCTCTGTGATAAATATTAACAGTTTTATGTTTACAAATTTTCAAATCACGATTTTTTCTATTTTAGAATGTCGGAAGATTGAAGCTAATAGCATACCACCATTGGATTTGCATATACTAGGAGGTGAGGCGGCATCACAAGGGGAATTTCCTCATATGGTAAGCTCGTACTTTTTTCCTCATCTATATAACATACAATAATTTAACTAAAATATTTTTTTTTTATTGTGGAAATAACAGGAAAGTCTTAGGTTTTGTTGAGTTTTCCTTCTTCTATGATTTGTTATACAAATTATCGTTCATTTACTACTTACCATAACCTGTGCTGTGTCTTGGTATATTTTAAGGTAGGTACTACTCATTCTATATAATACTAGCTGATGTTTCACTAATACATTATATTAGATATAGTGATTCATTAGGAAGGTTTAGTATATACCAAAATTTGACAATATTTGGTTAAAATATTACGATAATTATTCAATATGTCGAAAAAAAATTAAACCGATTGAGGGCTTTTATCGTAAACACCGCCTAAACCCTGAAAAATATTACAAAACAATTTACAACAATATTACAAAGTCTGTGTCTATTTCTAAAGATAGCTTATTATTCGCTGTCTTTTTTTTTTAAAATAGCTCACTATTCGCTGTGGAAACGGGCACAGGTAAAATTGATTTAGCAGGCTAAGATGTGGAATGCATCAGGTGGTATTGGAATTTTAAAAAAATAATATAATAAATAAAAAATACTCAGTTTGTCTTTCATCGCTCTTTCAAAAGAACCACAAAGAATATGTAGATCAATAGTACCTACCCAACCCACCCTAGTACCTGCCTTTCTCGCAGTAAAAATTCAGATCATGGCAAGTTTCATTTCAATCGATTTAATAGTTTCTGCGTGATGCTCATTATCATCATTCATCATTATCAAACAGACTGACAATCAGAAAAAAAAATTAACTATTGTTTTTTAGAATCGGATATAGAATGCCCTACAAAAGAAATTTTCAAAATATCTCCAATGTATAGAATTTCAAGTTTTATTCCCTTTCTCATTTAAGTGTATTTACTTCCAAACCCTACTTGTATTTTGGGCCTAGGGTTCACTTTTTTAGCTGCTAGGAGCAGCTTTTGTTCGGCTTTTAACTTTCAGCATTGATAGGAGCGACATCCTGATCGATCTCCCAACCCTTTAATTGCGCCTGCTTCGTTGCCTCTTCCGTTCATCGGCAGTTGCGCTGCTAGCAAGTGACGTCGCTTAAGCCCCGGAGATTTTGGGCGTTGCCTAAATGATGGTTTTCCATGCAACTTTCATCCTCTCTATTAGAATTTCGGATTTTTATTTTTTTGTTAATTTCTTGCCGAAAAGCTTGGCGACGTCAATGTTAGTAGTGTGAATGTGGAAAGTGTATGGCAGAACCTTAGGGATAGTATGGTAAATGCCGCTATGGAAGTGTGTGGAGAAACGAAAAGAGGCAGTAGTATTAAGCGTGATGCATGGTGGAATGAGGAAGTGAAAGAAGCAGTTCGAAAGAAGAAGAAAGCATGGTTAGACTACTAAGTCTCGCGGAATGATTTTAATATGAAAGAGAGATACAAGCTGCAAAAAGTTAACACGAAGGCACTGATAGAAGAAGCTCGTGAAAGGTGCAGAATGAAAGCCGATGAAAGGTTGTCGTCCAATTTCCGGGATAATGCCAAGCTCTTCTGGAAAGAGGTAGGCAAGACCCGGCGTTGTTCGGCAATCTGCCGTATGAATAAAGTGCTTAGTGTTAACAATGACGGCCTAACAGACCAAACTGACGTCCTGCAGAGATGGAGTGAATATTATGGAAAGATGTACCTATGCAAGAAAAGACAGAGATGCCACATCGGGAAGTGGAGCTCACTTCAGTGTTTCGGATCCCGATGTCATTGAAGACATTATTATGTAAGAAATTGAACAAGCGATAAGAAGTATGAAATGTGGTAAGGCTGCGGGAAAAGACAGAGTTACTGCTGAGATGATCAAGTACGGTGGGTCGCGCGTCTGGGACATACTGGTCTGTTATGCAACTTGTGCTGGCGGACGGGACCTCACCCGTCAGATGACTGGCGAATAGCAGTTGTAGTACCTATTTACAAAGAGAAAGGCTCGCGCCTTAACTGTTTCGGCTACAGGGCGATCAGCTTGTTCAGCTTAACTAGTAAGGTGTATGCAAAGGTTATAACGGCAAGAATGTAAGAAAAGTCTGAAAAGTATTTATGGGAGGCTCAATGCGGATTCCGACGTGGAAGAGGTTGCATGGATCAAGTGTTTTCTCTCCGCATGATCGCGAAGAAGTTTCTGGCCAGAAGGTTTTCTGCGCTTTTGTGGATCTAGAGAAAGCATTTGATAACGTTGTGAGAGAAACGCTGTGGGATTTGCTGCCCGGATATGGTGTGGACGGCTCGCTACTGCGGGCAATACAGTCGCTTTATAGGGACTGTAAGGCTTGCGTGCAAGTAGGGGGGGATGTGTCACTTCCTTTTGATGTCTGTACAGGCGTCAAACAGGGTTGTGTCATGTCCGCCTGGCTGTTCATAGTGTATCTGGACTGTTGCCTGCAGAAGTTGAAAGATTGTGATATTGGTGTGAATTTGGGTGACTTAACAGTAAATTGACTGTTGTACGCTGATGATGCGGTGCTCATGGCCTCATCAGAAGCCGACCTTCAGGCATTAGTCACTAATATGAAACAGGAGTGTGAAAGAAAGGGTCTTAGCTTGAATGCAAATAAAACTAAGGATCTGGTATTTGAAAGAGAAGACGTAAGAACTAAATGCGAGATTTGGGTAAATCAGGAATATCTAGAGTAAGTGAATGAAATTGTGTATTTAGGGAGTATGTTCAGCGCGGATAAAAGATGTGATTCGGATGTAGAACGGCGAGTAACTGCCGGAAACAAAGTTAACGGTGCTTTGTACCAATTAGTAAAGCGACAAAGCATCGTAAAAGAAGCACGACTCGCGATTCATAACGCAGTGCTAGAGCCAACGTTGCTTTTCGGCAGCGAAACCTGGGTATGTCAGAAGATGCATAAAAGTGAGCTGAATGCTGTGGAGATGCGATCACTTCGAAAATTGTGCGGCGTAACCTTGGCCGACCGAAAACGCAACGAAGTGATACGCAATATGAAATACTCGGATCAAAGTACTCGGATACCCAGACGTGCATGTATGAAGCGATTAATGAATCTACATGAAGCTAAAGAAGATGAGAAGCGCTCGTGGCCCCGCGGTCTCAGTGTTCTGTAAACGATCACTGAGTTACGCAACTTTCACTATGGCTGGTCCTCCGATGGGTGACCACTTTGTGGCATTTACATTTGCGAGCGTTTCCGTGCTTTGGAAGGCACGTTAAGCCGTTGGTCCCGGTTGCCAGTAAAATGGCAGTCGTTAAGCCTGGTTGAAGGCCTTATGGGCGGCTTGAAAAATTTCAACAGCAGGTAGCCACAACCTGCGTCTGTCTATTTCAACACGGCAATGGGCTCACCACCTATTACGTGGGACAGGAATCCATATGGTGAAAAGTGGGCATACAATATGCCTCTGCCACCCCTTCGGGGATAAGGCGTGATGGATATTTAATTTAATTTTTTAAGCTAAAGAAGAAGTATGCATGGATCGCGATGCCTGGCGATCTGACCTCTCTGACTACCCCGACAGGGATACAGCGTGAAGATAATTAAGTTATGTTAATTTCTTACCGAAAGTCAAAAGACAAATTATTATGTTCATTAGTTTAAAAATAGCGGATTTCTATA
Source organism: Thumatha senex (assembly GCA_948477245.1). Lineage (NCBI taxonomy): Eukaryota > Metazoa > Arthropoda > Insecta > Lepidoptera > Erebidae > Thumatha > Thumatha senex. Next base: position 17,684,644 of record OX419735.1, read on the forward strand.
CAATCTTACATACCTTATTTTACTCCCTTATAGGTTAAATTTTAAAAAATCCTAAAACACATCTATCTTAAATTATAAACGAAAGTCCACATACAAATTTTTATGAATATTATTTTAACAATGGCGGAGTCCAAACAAACTTTCAGCCCTTATTTTACTACCTTAGGGGTTGAATTTCAGAAAATGCTTCCTTATTCCTTGCCTACATCATAAAAGAAACCTCTGAGCAAAATATTAGGTATCTAGGTCTAAGGGTATGAGCTGAGCGTTGATTGTCACCATTAAGTCAGGACTTAAACATAAACATACTGTCACGCCTTTATCCCCGAAGGGGTAGGCAGATGCGTACTATACGCCCACGTTTCACCGTATGCTTTTGCTTTTTGTCCCACGTAACAGGTGGTGAGCCCATTGCCGTGTTGAAGTGGACAGGTGCAGGTATTGGCGACCTGCTGTTGAAATTTTTCAAGCCGCCCATAAGGCCATCAACTGGCTTAACGACTGCCATTTTACTGGCAACCGGGACCAATGGCTTAACGTGCCTTCCGAAACGCTCGCAAATATAAATGCCACAAAGTGGTCACCCATCCGAGGACCAGCCATAAAAATTAAAAATTGCTTAACGCAGTGATCGTTTACAGAACACTACGTCCGCGGGGCCACGAGCGCTTCTTAAACTAATTTTGAGTCAGGACTTAGCCTTTTATATATATATATATATATAGATTGTTCAGATATACAGTTTCACGGAAGACCATATCTACGAGGGCTGCACTAAAAGTATCGGGAATGGAACATTTCCACTGTTCCTGTCATATTAAAATCTTTTTAATTGTAAACTCCTTGGTTGTAAAAATCGAATACCATTTTTTTATTTAAAAAAAAGATTCTCGGTCTTGTCACAAGGTTTTGTCAAACTTGTTTAGTCGTTGAGAAAATGGAATTGACTCGAGAAAATTCAAGAGCAATGCTTTATTATGACTTTCGAAGTGGTTTAACACAAAAACAGTGTGTTGACCGGATGATTTCTGCATTTGGTGATGAAGCCCCATCCAAAAACCACAATATATCGCTGGTTTGCTGAATTTCAACATGGACGTGTCAAGCTGAGTGATGATCCCCGTCAAGGTCGTCCAAAAAACTGCAGACACCCAAGAAAACGTTGATACTGTGCGTAAACTGATTGAGGAAGATCGACATGTGACATACCGCGAAATTCAGGTAACTTTAGACATTGGCAGGAGTCAAATACAAATAATCTTGCATGAACAATTAGGTGTAAAAAAGTTGTTTTCCCGATGGAAACCGTATTCGCTCTGTGAAGAGCAAAAAGTGGCTCGCGTTACTTGGTGCGTCAGAACTCTCGAAAGATTCCACGCAGGATCCTCAAATGCTGTATACAACATCGTATCAGGTGACGAATCCTGGATATACGCGTACGAACCCGAAACAAAAAACCAGTCACGAGTTTGGGTGTTCGAAAATGAGTTAAAGCCAACAAAAATCGTTCGTTCACTGAGTGTTGCAAGAAAAAATGGTGGCCACGTTTGTCTCCAAAACTGGCCTTGTTGCGACTATTCCTCTTGAGGGACAAATAACGGTTAATGCAGAATGGTATGCTAGCATTTGTTTGCCACATCATCCTCCATCACGACAATGCGAGTTCTCACACCGCGCACAGAACAAAAGTGTTTTTAGAGCAAGAAAACATAGAATTATTAGACCATCCGCCGTACAGCCCCGACCTAACCCTAATGATTTCTATACTTTCCCTAAATTAAAGAATAAAATGCGTGGTCAGAGATTTTCATCACCTGAAGAAGCTGTGGACGCCTACAAAACAGCCATTTTGGATACCCCAACTTCCGAATGGAATGGTTGCTTCAATGATTGGTTCCATCGTATGGAAAAATGTGTCAAATTTCGCGGAGAATACTTCGAAAAGCAATAAATACATTTTTAAATAGAAATGTTGTGTCACTTCCTTGATTCCCGAAATTTTCAGTGCCGCCCTCGTACAACCAATGGTTACCAAAATGTTGAAGAAACGCGAGTACCTTAAACTTTTCGTAAATGTAAGGTGTCTGAACATTTCTTTACAGTAAAAAAGGAATGCATCGAAAGATGATAACATTTAAGCAAAAAGGTTAGGAAGATGTGTGTGAAGTTAAGAAAAAAGAAACAAAATATTTTAACACTTGTATTAAAATGTCACACATAAGTATAAAGATAAACGCAGTATAAATTTCCATTTAACAACTTGTTTGTTATCTTTAGAGGGCACAGTTCATAAAATACCTAAATAATATTCGTCTTGTATATTTTATACCGTGTGTTGACTTGAGACATTGTTAAAAGTATACGAGTACCTATTAAAATCTTCTTATTTTCTTTCGCATAAAAATGTTATGTTTTTAAAGTTTTTTAATTAACATTCTCCATAAATGAAAAAAAAAAACAATTTTGTCAAGTATTTGTTTGAGCGTGTTCACGGAGTTTTTGGTCAAGGGTGGCACAGCAATCAGGGCCGTGACGTTGTGTGAACGTGAGTGGCCGCAGTCCACAAAAATGAGCTATTCTTTTAAAAGAAACTTGAGCACCTCCTCACCAGACACGAGCACGGGATGAAGGAACCAAATTACATACACACTAGAAGGCACTGCAGAGTGGCCAACACCAAAGTTATATTAAGAGAGTCACTGCACAGCACCGCCTTCTTATCAGAGGAAATCGTTTGGGGAACGACGCCGGTAGTCTGAAACGAAATGTGACGAAGACCGAGAATAATTAAATCCGTAACAGGTATACAGAATGAATAAATCGGTATGGATAGGATAATTCTAGCAAATAAGCCTGATATCGTGTTGATGAACCGATCAGAGTCGCGGGATTATTCATGACGAGAACGTCGTACATGCCGTAGCAAATAAGAAGAGAAAGAAACTAGTACTCGCGCAGGAGGTTACAGACATATGCAGGGTGGAGTTCACAGAAATGATCCCGGTAGTTGTTTGTTCCCAAAAAGCCTCTCAGTCCACCTTGAGATCAGAATTAGTGAGAACGCGGTGGCGACTAAGACACAAAAGACTACCTTGCTCAATTGTCGAACCCGAATAGTTCGTCGGTTCCTCTTCCAATCACCCTGATACTCTGACCGATTGTTGCTTACTCACCGCAACTATTTGACGTTTCTTTATCATTTAGACGGAAATGTATTGTTAACTATATAATAATATTAAAAAACCTGGAATCTCTACTTCCCGAGCCCGGTGACATCAATTTTGATGTCAAAACTGGTATTACTGTCTCTGGACAAGTGACGTAAGTTGGCGGGTGTATATTTTCTCGAAATGAGGAATAGACTGAAATAGCAGGTCTATCAGCAGCAGCTGGGAGTGGGGATGAGAATGCGTCACGGCAATAGACCTCGTTAGGAACTCCCTCATCCGCATTAGCTTACATGCATTGATACCAAGCATTGGGTGTTACAGCCACGGTTTGTGTCGAGCAGTCGCAGCGGATCGATTAGAAAAAGAGGGCTATATCTTTTCTACCGGGTCGCACAGAAACGTACCATGCATGATATGCTTTGCAATGGTTGAAGTTGATGATGCTGAAGGTTGAGGGAACTGGAAATGTAACAACAGGAAAGCGAATCTCGTGTATTGAAGCGCGAGCTTCGGAAGCTACCGAGATTAATGTGGAGACAGTGATAATTAAAATGTATGATTATTCGTAATGATGTGAGTGTTCAAATAAGGAAAAGTTGATACCGTCGTGTGCCACTACTTTGATTAACATTATGTAGTGCAAAATAACGGCACCATTCGCTAAGTTACCCACTTACCGGAACGAGTAACGTTCTCAGAATCTTGGACAGTTTTCGCTAGAAACAGATCCATTGAAACTACTATGCGTCATTTCTAGTACAAACCTAAAACTCGTACATGAATGGATGGTTGCTTTGGTCACTTTTAACATGGATTCGTAATACCAATCATATAAAAGCGGCGGTAGCGGCGGTTTGTCCTACAAAAATATCGATAAAGAACTCGTTGTGTATCAGAAGTAAATTGAGAACCAGTACATTTAACTTATACATCAACTACACTTCGTGGATATCAAGAAAATAACCTTGACCTAAAATGTTTATTGTTGTTAGATATAAGTACCTACTACTTACATATTTTGTTACAACTAATAATCGAAGACAACCTTGCGTGGCATCGGTTTTCTCCTCGTGTCGACTGACATATCGAGAAGGTAAGCCAAGCAACTTGATGTTCACGGGACATTTTAGGGCTGCAGGTCGGAGAGTTTATATTGGTCGCGAAAAACCTTCCCATATTTCTAGAGTAATTTCGACGTTTCTTATAAGTAAGATGTTTTGTCCACATAAGGCAGATTTCAAATATCTTAGTCTTCTAAAACTAAGTTATTTTTGCGAAATTACACTTAAAAGCGCTGCCAGGTCGTTTTGACTGTCATACAATATGTAGCAGTAAAAGCTTCGAGCCCACAAATTTTATCAAAGAGCTATGATTTATCGCACTATGTACTATTTTTAGACCACATAAGAATAGTTTTATATCGAGAGAAACCGCTTGAACTTTGGAACATTTTGTCTAACTGTAAATTTTAATGACGCATTCAATTCTTTATTCAATTTCAAAATTCATTCTTGTTACATTTTAGCGTCTAATTTAGGTATTTAGTTTTTCTTATTTTGCTTCAAACTTTACATGGATTTGGAGCTTGCGGTCCATCTTTATTGACTGCTATGAGCAGCATTGATTTGGCTTTTCATTTTCGACATGTAGAAAGCGTCTGCCGTCTGACCTTCCAACCCTGTATGGGCTCCTGCGCCGTCTTTGCCACGTCCGTTGATCAGCAGGTCCACCGCTAGCAGAAGAGGTCGCTTGGGCCCTAGAAATATTGGTGGTAAATATCTTTATTCATGTAAGTCTAAAAGTAATACTTATGTACGTTACGATTATTGCTTCTACAATTACAAGATGCCTATCTTAATATTTATAGGTATTGCTCCGCGCATTTATTGTACTCTTCTTACTACATCTGCTAGCTGTGAGCTAAGTTTTAGCAAGTTACTTAAGACTTACATTAAATTATAACAAGGTCATAGATTAGTTTGCAAAACAAAATACAATACAATAATAATCAAAACAATTTTCACCATAATAACGAAACCGCCGTCGAAGTAATGCCTTCCATCACCTTCCCGAGAGTAGAACAGGACGCTACACTATGTGTTATAAACGACATTTTTCGGACGTCCCCTTTTTATTTCAAAAACTTATATAACTATGGGTCGTATTATAGAACCTTACTCAAGCCTCAAGTATTACTTAGAACTAGTTTTAAGCTAAGCTTTTATTGTAGAACCTTACTTGATTCGTGAAATGTCAATCTAGAATCACCTGAGAGCTGTCACAGTGAAATGACGTTTGATTCATATTATAGAACAGTGCTCAAGTGTCATTTCAGTAATCCTTTATTTTTAAACCATATTCAGCTCAGATTCGCTACTTGATTCGAGATTTGCGAGCAGTTTTCGTAAGTTTAGTCGATACCACGCTCAAGCAGAGATTTTAGTTAACAAAAATAAAAGATGGCCTCCTTTATCTTTCTAAATTGGATATTTTTGAAGATAAATAGACTATTACTTACTTATCATTCACGTGTTTATCCCCGAAAGGGCGGCAGTGTCATATTTACGCCCCTAATTCAGTGCCAGCACAGTCTACCAAACAGCAGACCCGTACCAATGAATAACAATTACTTCACAAAGATATTAATTCAGTATTATATCAATACCGAAGAGAGTGTGATCTTGTATTGTGTGGCAGTGTGGATCGTATTGCTTCATTCTTTTATTTCAACTACCACACTTTTAATAGAAATGTGATAATAAAATAATACCTATGATAATAATGAGATTTGTGGATATTAAAAAATAATGTCACTATATGGTTGTGTTGTAGAGTCAATGTCGCTTACGAGTAGTGTAGCTATGTACCATCAAACACATAACATTAAACACAAGATAATACCTTAAATGATGGAACATTTGTTAAAGCAATACCAGCGTGGACATCCTTTTTATGCCACAGCATCCTTTCAGGATAGTACTTGTGCTGTACTGCACTATTGTGCCTATTATAATAATATCCCTATTGACTTCCAATACACTTTACCCCCTAAGAGAGTACTCCGTATCATAAGAACATGATCATTCAATATGTAGGAGGAATAGATAAAGGAGAGGTTTGGATAAATTTTCAAAGCAATTTGTAGATGCTGACTTTCATATAATTTTTATTAAATGAAAAACATGACTTAGTTTAGGATGGGGTTTGACCCGTAACCTATGTCTAACCAGGGCAATGCTCTATGCCACTGAGGTACCATAACCATACCAAAATAAGATGAAATTATTCACTATATTTTCATTGTCAATCGTTCAAGCCCCATCTTGAACCGTAATAACATTTATTTGATCTTTATCACTGTAATAACATTTATTTGAATGAGAGGTGTGTACACTACAACTTATTACAACCATCATCAATTGATAAATATTTATTTTAATGATTTATTTATACTATATTAATTAAATATTCATATTAAACAATACAATTATATTTTATTTTATTTTTTTTAAATAAAGAACCTAATAATGATTAATCATTATTATTATTATTTCTTAAGATAATGATTTGATGACAGATTCTTTGGTACTTTCTTGTGGTGAATATTGTGCACGACAGGCTCAGCAAGTTTTTGGACGCTTGTGTCACAGTCGACTATCTCATTAATAACAAAAGGACAAGAGTTTCAGCTTCTGTTCTCTGAGATACTATTATTTCCACAGTATCTGTTTCAGCTTACAATATCACTGTAACAAAAAAAATCTTCAGGTATGCATATATTACTGGCTCGGTGGTGTAGGTGATAGTGTATGTGACTGCTACTCATGTGAAGGTCCCAGATTGGAATAAATATTTGTGAGATCCCCAAATGCTTGTTTAGAAGTTTGGGTGTTTGCTCTTTAACAATGTATATATTTAGATATACATAAGTATGTTTATCAGGTGAGTAGTTCCCAAAACCCAAGCTTAAAGGGTTAGATGGTGCTGTGTGAAAAGTGTCCTACAATGTTTATTTATAAACTCATTACCTACATACAACTTTGATTCACGGTGTTAAAGCTTCTATTCTACATGTGACTTTAAGCTCTATCTTTCTATCCTCTCAAGGTTGTTTATGACAGAGCTCCGAACCCTATGCAACCAATGTTACAAAGTTTACAAAACTCTATAATATTTTCAACAAATAATAGGTAATTACCCGGTATGTGTCAATAGTCTCTGGTATTTAAATTCAGTGCATATGTTAAATTAGATATCTGGATCCATATCGGCATCAGGACAAAGACCTCCACAGACAGTGGCTATATGGTACTGCCTTTCACACGTAAGTGCATCACGCTGTCTTGCTCTGAAATTTTACCACAAAGCGGTTCAACTGCTCTCCGGATGCCTAGAACAAAAATAGAATGAATCTTATTAAACAGTTATCATGAATTACTAGATGGTGTATATCTGCACAGATATATAAGACCATAAACCTCCAACACTTACCGTTTCGATAGTTTTTGTAGTAAATATACTTTTCTGAAATATTGGCCCAAGACGTTGTATGGCATCGTTTTTTATTTTGTATACCTAATATTCTTGAAAGATTTCAATATTTCTAGTAATAGATTCCTTTGGACGATCGTAAAATTCTTCTTTTTTCAGATATGTACAGAATTAGAAGAATTTCTATTAATTAACAATGTAAACATAACACTGGCACCATAATATCAAATGTCAGTCAAGCAAAGTTTATTAAACTCGCGATCCATTTAACGCAAAGAAAAGGTTCATTTTATGAGTCCGGGACTTCCTCTACAGCAGTTTTTTGTTTAGTATTTTGAAGTAAGGATACTTTAAAGCAATCACAGAGGTGATTAAATCATTTCAATGATAAAAGTAAATAAAAAATAAGCTTTTGAAACATAAATATCAAAAAGTAAGCTGCGTGGAATGAAAACAAAATATGTAAGGAATAAAAATGTAATAGAAAACAGACTGTTTTTAGGCTTGCAACATTCCAATGCGTATTCTGGCGATTGGAAATTTGGATATTTACTCAAGGTTACTTTTCACCGATCTGAGCATGGGGATAGTTCTATAATAAACCACATGCTTATGTCTAGATTTAGCACTCAAGTGTCAATCTGCTAAATTCCTGTGACTTGAGTTAGTTTCTGTAATACGACCCTAAGTATTTAAAATGCTAGAGTAAAATTCCCAACTGATAAATATAATTATTTTAGCCCTAATATTTTTATAAAATTCAGTGATTAATCACCCGGATAAAGTTAAGAAATATTATGAGCTGAAAATTAAGCAAATAAAAATTATCAACTTATGCTGTTTGGAACTGCTACTTAGGCTTTACATTTAAAGGTTAAAAAAAAAAAAAAATATAATTATAAATCCCGTAACTTGCTAAAAACCGGAGTAATATATTTTTTTTGATATTTTTTTTTTCTCAAGTAATCCACTGTTTACTATTTCACTATAGATAGGAAAAAAATCATGTCCAAATATCGTGGAGTCTAGAAATTATGACCAATTTTAAATTTTTGCCAGGGTTGTCACTTCAGTATAACCGGATTTTTAATAGTTAGAAAAAATGTGTATGTAGTAATGTCTGAGTAATTGGCATATCTTATTATAAATTCAGGACTTTTTACACACACAGATAAACTTTGTCATCAATATGTTTTATCCGGGAATTACCAATCACTTTCGATCTTCAATGGGGATTTTAATCTTAAGTGAAATGAAATTTATAAATGAATCTGCTATTAACGTAAGTTTCTAAGCAGCTACGGAATAATAATAGTGATGTCTGACCATAAGTGGCTCTTGATGACATGCAGAATTATTTTATTAATCTGAATCCGGCGTTACTTGGTGACAATACTGTTTTTTTTTTAGGTATATTTATATTTCACCTACCCTGTTGATTTGACTACGTTCGCGTGATAATTTTATTTTTTTAAATATTTCAATTTCTCGTGATAGATAAAATCTTGAAAAAATAATTGTAGTAATGATAGTAAAAAAATACTAGATCGGGCCATTGATTTTCAGTGGTGCTTAAACATACCAACAAATTGACCAAGATTAACTATTTTGAAGTGTGTCATATGTATGTATACACTATTTACCTTTTTCAAATATGTTTAATTTATAATTAAAATATTTTTAGCAATGTGTCTATTCTAGCCTCTTTTCGTGATTAATTGCTGTACAGTTACACCCATTCATGTATTAATTCGACTCATTAAGAGTTGAAACCCTATTTCGTTATAAGTGTGACATTATTATCAATTTTCCAATTAATAATACCAAATAACAACAATTACAAATTGTCGTTGTTCAGTGTCACTTATTGGAAAAAAGTCACAGTGTGACTGAACAAGAAAAAATATACCTTTAGAATTGCACTGTGACCAAAAAATCTACGTTTTCTCAGTTTTACTGCTTTGTAACTTCTTTTGAAATTTGATAGATATCGTCACATTCCTATCATGATGTAATTTATTTTTTATTATATTTATAAATTACATCTTCATACATACATATAAACATATTATCACGCCTGTTTCCCATCGGGGTAGGCAGAGACTATGGCTTTCCACTTGCTACGATCCTGACATACAGCTTTCGCTTCTTCAACTTTCATGAGTGTTTTCATACACCTTCGCCGGTTAAGGGTACTCTTGACCTGGCCTTTTTCCAAAAGATCGTCGATTTGATTGACATACGTGCGCCGAGGTCGACCCCTACCAGTTTGCCCATTCACTCTCGCCACATATATCTGCTTCGTCAGTCTATTTTCATCCATTCTCTCCACGTGTCCGAACCATCTAAGCATCCCTATTTCTATCTTAGTCACTACATCTTCTGTCATACCCCAATGTTCCCTTATCACGCTGTTCCTTTCTTTATCCATCAACTTCACACCAGCTATACTTCGCAGACTTCTCATTTCCACGGCATTAATTTTACTTTTATGCGTCTTCTGCCATACCCAACTTTCACTGCTATACATAAGTGTGGGGACCAGCACTCCTCTATGTACAGCCAGTCTTGCCTTCTTAGACTCGTTCTGACTGCTCATAAAGGCGTACATGACTCCATTCACTTTATTTTCTGCCAAAACTCTTCGCTCAATGTCATAGTCACACTTTCCATCTCTCGTAAATTTTGTACCCAGATATACAAACTCTTTCACTTGTTCCACTCTTTCTCCTTCCACAAGAATTGAGCAATCCGTCGTACTTACCTCTCTTTCAAAAACCATTACTTTCGACTTGTTTACATTCATCATTCCTTTTTTTATTAACGAATCATGCATAATGTTTACCATCAACTGCAACTCCTCCGCCGATGATGCTAGTATTACCTGATCATCGGCGTATAAGAGGCACTTGACGGTCAGTTCATCCATTTTTATACCATACGTACTCTCTTGCAGTTCTTTCAGGCAGCTGTCCATGTATAGATTAAACAGCAACGGCGACGCTACACAACCCTGTCACACACCTTTTTCAATGTGAAAAAAGTCTGTGCAAGCTCCGTTGATCCTGACACAAGCACTGGAGCCCTCATAGAGAGATTTCAGTGCTCGTATCAAGTGGCTGTTTACTCCATATCTGGCCAGTGTTGACCACAGTTCATTCCTCACCACTCTATCACAGGCCTTTTCCAAGTCTACAAATACGCAATAGACTTTTTGACTTTTCGCCAAAAGCTTTTCTACTACGCATCGTAAGGAAAAGACCTGATCCGTGCATCCCCTTCCTTTCATAAATCCTGCTTGTACATCCCACATTTTTCCTTCAGTTTCATTCATCACTCTTTTTATCAAAATTTTTGCATACAATTTGCCGACAATGCTGAGCAAGCTTATGCCGCGGTAGTTTTTGCACTCTTGCTGTGACCCTTTTCCCTTATAAAGCGGCACGATGACAGCCTTACACCAATCTCTTGGTACGCTGCCATACCTCCAACAAAGGTTGAAAAGGCAGTACAGCTGGCAAGCTACCACGCCTTGTCCCGCTTTCAGCATTTCGACAGAGATCCTATCAAGTCCCGCGGTCCTTCCCAATTTCATGCTATTCAATGCTTCCAATTTCTTCCATACTTATGACTTCCTCTTTGCCAATTTTATTTACTTCCCAAAAACTTGTATGTACTTGCATATCCTCTTTTTCAAACAAGCTTTCGAAATATTGCTTCCATTTTTTTAACACACATACTTCTTCTTTCACAAGACTACCATCATGGTTTCTGAAAAAATTGAGATGTGATGTCGTTTGGTGACCCCTCACTGTTCTTATGGACTTCCAAAAGAATTTCATGTTCTGTTGGAAGTCATCAGATAACCTTTTATCAAATTCATCTCTGTCATTCTCTTTCTTTCTTTTCATCACCTCTTTTGCAACACACATACCTTTTGTATTCTTCTTTCGCCATTTTAGGTCCACATCCGTTGCCTTCTGCATTCTTTGATTGACTTTTGTAATCAACCAGTCTAACCATGCTTTCTTCTTATCAGACAACGCCTTTCGGACTTCTGCACACATTCTCTTTCTCTTACACCCTTGGCTTCTCTTGCTATCTAATAAACAGGTGAAAAAAGTTTTTAGCTGATAGACCCTTGACCCTTATGTTGATTTTGTTGATAGCAAAAAAACAGTGTGCGCCGCTCGATGATCCCTCGGTTTTGAATTGAATAGAAAAATAACATTCTCATACTAATGTGCTTTATTATTTTTAAAACAATATTTCATTATCTTACATAATATGATATCATTGTACAACGTATTGTTAGTGAACAGCAGTTGAAAATCGGCTAGTGACAAACCATTCCATGTTCTGCAATTTCGTTCTAAAAAAATTAAAAACGGAAAAAAATAAAAATCATATATCTCGAGTTCTAAGCAAGATAGGAGGTTCGTGATTGGTTTAAAATATGTAGCTTTTATTTCGAGTTCTTATTGCATACACTTTTGGTTTTTAATTGATTTAGTTTTTAGTGTAGCCAACTTTATTGGGCGAAATTTTAATGGAACTTTAACATTTTATACTGACTTCACTAATTATTTTTATCACACCGGAGTTTTACTCTAGCTTTCCAAATGATTTGTTTTTGTAATAAAAAGCGGATGTCCGAAAATTTGCTCCTGTAACACAGTGCGCTGGAAGCAAGGGTGTCCTTCCTCTTTCTTCGGACCTCGCACAAACCCAACATGTGCCAGTACCATGCGACCCAGATCTCCCTCAAGCGCTCACCCAGCTGTGAGGTAGTAGTAGGTAGTTCTGATAGCCTTGTTCAAATCTGAACCAAAAAATATGAACAAACGGTTAGAATACACAAAATATAGAAATAGGGTAAACAAATTAATAAATGTTTCAAAAAATTCATATAGACAGTCAGAAATAGAAAAATGTAAAGGGGATTTTAGAAAGATATGGGCAAACATTAAGGGTCGTATTATAGAACCTAACTCAAGCCTCAAGTATTACTTAGAACTAGTTTTAAGCTGAGCTTTTATTATAGAACCTTACTCGATTCGTGAAACGTCAATCTAGAATCACCTGAGAGCTGTCACAGTGAAATGACGTTTGATTCATATTATAGAACAGTGCTCAAGTGTCATTTCAGTAATCCTTTATTTTTAAACCATATTCAGCTCAGATTCGCTACTTGATTCGAGATTTGCGAGCAGTTTTCGTAAGTTTAGTCGACACCACGCTCAAGCAGAGATTTTAGTTAACAAAAATAAAAGATGGCCTCCTATATCTTTCTAAAATTGATATTTTTGAAGATAAATAGACTATTACTTACTTATCATTCACGTGTTTATCCCCGAAAGGGTGGCAGAGTCATATTTACGCCCCTATTTCAGTGCCAGCACATTCTACCAAACAGCAGACCCGTATCAATCAATAACAATTACTTTACAAAGATATTAATTCAGTATTATATTAATACCGAAGACAGTGTGATCTTGTATTGTGTGGCAGTGTGGATCGTATTGCTTCATTCTTTTATTTCAACTACCACACTTTTAATAGAAATGTGATAATAAAATAATACCTATGATAATAATGAGATTTGTGGATATTAAAAAATAATGTCACTATATGGTTGTGTTGTAGAGTCAATGTCGCTTACGAGTAGTGTAGCTATGTACCATCAAACACATAACATTAAACACAAGATAATACCTTAAATGATGGAACATTTGTTAAAGCAATACCAGCGTGGACATCCTTTTTATGCCACAGCATCCTTTCAGGATAGTACTGTAGCTTGTGCTGTACTGCACTATTGTGCCTATTATATTAATATCCCTATTGACTTCCAATACACTTTACCCCCTAAGAGAGTACTCCATATAATAAGAACATAATCATTCAATATGTAGGAGGAATAGGAATAGATAAAGGATAGGTTTGGATAAATTTTCAAAGCGATTTGTAGATGCTGACTTTCATATAATTTTTATTAAAGTGAAAAACATGACTTGGTTTAGGATGGGGTTTGACCCGTAACCTATGTCTAACCAGGGCAATGCTCTATGCCACTGAGGTACCATAACCATACCAAAATAAGGTGAAATTATTCACTATATTTTCATTGTCACTCGTTCAAGCCCCATCTTGAACCGAGTTATCTTTATCACTGTAATAACATTTATTTGAATGAGAGGTGTGTACACTACAACTTATAACAACCATCATCAATAGATAAAATATTTATTTTAATGATTTTTTTATACTATATTAATTAAATATTCATATTAAACAATACAATTATATTTTATTTTAATTTTTTTAAATAAAGAACCTAAAAATAATTAATCATCATTATTATTATTATTTCTTAAGATAATGATTTGATGACAGATTCTTTGGTACTTTCTTGTGGTGAATATTGTGCACGACAGGCTCGGCAAGTTTTTGGACGCTTGTGTCACAGTCGACAATCTCATTAATAACAAAAGGACAAGAGTTTCAACTTCTGTTCTCTGAGATACTATTATTTCCACAGTATCTGTTTCAGCTTACAATATCACTGTAACAAAAAAAAATCTTCAGGTATCTTACTGGCTCGGTGGTGTAGGTGATAGTGTATGTGACTGCTACTTATGTGAAGGTCCCATATTGGAATAAATATTTGTGAGATCCCCAAATGTTTGTTTAGAAGTTTGGGTGTTTGCTCTATAACAATGTATATATTTAGATATACATAAGTATGTTTATCAGGTGAGTAGTTCCCATAACCCAAGCTTAAAGGGTTAGATGGCGCTGTGTGAAAAGTGTCCTACAATGTTTATTTATAAACATTGTAGGACACTTTTCACACAGCGCCAAGCAGTAAGTAGGTAATGAGTACCTACTTACAACTTTGATTCACGGTGTTAAAGCTTCTGTTCTACATGTGACTTTAAGCTCTATCTTTCTATCCTCTCAAGGTTGTTTATGACAGAGCCCCGAACCCTATGCAACCAATGTTACAAAGTGTACAAAACTCTATAATATTTTCAACAAATAATAGGCAATTACCCGGTATGTGTCAATACTCTCTGGTATTTAAATTCAGTGCATATGTTAAATTAGATATCTGGATCCATATCGGCATCAGGATAAAGACCTCTACAGACAGTGGCTATATGGTACTGCCTTTCACACGTAAGTGCATCACGCTGTCTTGCTCTGAAATTTTACCACAAAGCGGTTCAACTGCTCTCCGGATGCCTAGAACAAAAATAGAATGAATCTTATTAAACAGTTATCATGAATTACTAGATGGTGTATATCTGCACAAATATATAAGACCATAAACCTCCAACACTTACTGTTTAGAAGCGCTCGTGGCCCCGCGGTCTCAGTGTTCTGTAAACGATCACTGAGTTACGCAACTTTCACTATGGCTGGTCCTCGGATGGGTGACCACTTTGTGGCATTTACATTTGCGAGCGTTTCCGTGCTTCGGAAGGCACGTTAAGCCGTTGGTCCCGGTTGCCAGTAAAATGGCAGTCGTTAAGCCTGGTTGAATTCCTTATGGGTGGCTTGAAAAAATTCAACAGCAGGTACCCACAACCTGCGTCTGTACATTTCAACACGGCAATGGGCTCACCACCTATTACGTGGTACAGGAATCCACACGGTGAAAAGTGGGCATATAATATGCCTCTGCCACCCCTTCGGGGATAATGCGTGATGGATATTTATTTATTTATTTTACTTACTGTTTCGATAGTTTTTGTAGTAAATATACTTTTCTGAAATATTGGCCCAAGACGTTGTATGGCATCGTTTTTTATTTTGTATACCTAATATTCTTGAAAGATTTCAATATTTCTAGTAATAGATTCCTTTGGACGATCGTAAAATTCTTCTTTTTTCAGATATGTACAGAATTAGAAGAATTTCAATTAATTTACAATGTAAACATAACACTGGCACCATAATATCAAATGTCAGTCAAGCAAAGTTTATTAAACTCGCGATCCATTTAACGCAGAGAAAAGGTTCATTTTATGAGTCCGGGACTTCCTCTACAGCAGTTTTTTGTTTAGTATTTTGAAGTAAGGATACTTTAAAGCAATCACAGAGGTGATTAAATCATTTCAATGAAAAAAAGTAAATAATAAATAAGCTTTTGAAACATAAATGTCAAAAAGTAAGCTGCGTGGAATGAAAACAAAATATGTAAGGAATAAAAATGTAATAGAAAACAGACTGTTTTTAGGCTTGCAACATTCCAATGCGTATTCTGGCGATTGGAGATTTGGATATTTACTCAGGTTACTTTTCACCGATCTGAGTATGGGGATCTGAATAAACCACATGCTTATGTCTAGATTTAGCACTCAAGTGTCAATCTGCTAAATTCCGTTTATGTGTGACTTGAGTTAGTTTCTGTAATACGACCCTAACTCATGGTTAGGTCGGCAAAAATCTAGTGTGGACAGTGTCATTATGAAGTACTTAGCAAAGGTCGAAAGTGTCAGTAATATATGTACTAATTTTATAAGAACTTTTACAAAAGAAATACAAGATATTAAACATATATGTAGTATAAAATTCCTGGATAGGGAAAGTTATGTGCGCCCGTCAAATATTAGTTTTAGAATTACAAAAATATACCCCTTGCATGTAGAAAAATATATAAAAATGATGTCCAGTAGAAAATCACCAGGCTTGGATGGTATATAAGGGTCGATGATATTAAGTACTTGCAAAAACAGATTAGTCCGGTGCCGGCTAAGTTTATAAATTTGTGTTTAACGAAAAGTGTTTATATTATTTATACTGTTGATTGATGGCGCTTGGTGGAAATTGCTACACAAATTAAATAACACCACTTGTACTGTTCCACAACATTTACTTTGTAAACCTGACCGGTTTTGCCTCACGGCATTCTCAAAGGTACACAATATGACGACTGGACCTAGAAAGTATACTAAAACTATTAACCGTACAATGTAGGTATGTCGACATTACAAGTTACCAGTTTAGAAATATACCCCAAAATTAGGGAGAATACAATTTTATATTTGAAAAACCTTTAATACTACCATTCATAATTCTTAGTAAAATATTAGAATTCAAATGTCAAAGTGTCATATTATTCAATGTCAAGAATTTAAAATGTCAAAAGTATTAAATGTTAAGATATTAAATTGTCACAATTATTACTAAATTACTATGATTTGCCATATTGAACTGTGCCATTAACTACACAAATTACAATCATTTTTTGGTTAACTAAAAATTAAAATTTACATACTCTGTGTTAATAGTATAAATATATAGATGTCATCACTTGTAATAATGTAATAAGGGTGAACGATTTAAATCCAACTGTTGATTTCAAATAATGTTTGGGTCTGCACTTATCTCGAGCGCTTCGAGAGCATTAATTTTCCTTCCTTTGTCACAAGAATGGAGCACCTTGAAATTAGCTTTTGGGTCAAAACAGTACTTTTCTGTTACTAGGTGTTCTGCAAAATTGGAATCAGTCTTTTTGAGTCTCCAGCCACTGACATGCTCTGCAACTCTAGTCTGAAAACATCTGCCAGTTTGGCCAACGTATTTTTTATTGCAATTGGCACATGTCAGTTCATATATACCACTTTTTTGTTCCACGGGAGTTATATCCTTATTGATACAAATTAAATTGCTGAGGTTATGAGTGGAATAATATGCCGGTTTGCATTCAGATAGCTTCCTAGCGCATTGATATGAAATATTACCGATGTAAGGTATGCGAGCCCATCGTTTTCTTTGTGTATTCACGGTCGTGGGTATTCCTCCTTTATACGCTAAATCTGTGACAGCCCTTGCTCTCTTTCTACTCATCATTTTCTCTATTAATTGAAATGGGAAACCATTATTTGTCGCTATTGTTTTTATGCATGCTAATCCCTCCTCGAAGTCATTTTGTGACGTTGGGATCGAAAGTAATCGATGCAACCGTAAGAAAAAGTCCGTGGAATAAAACCGTTAAATGAGACGTGCGCAGGCGCATTGAGTGCAAGACAGCATGTTTATGACTTGTCGGGTGCCTAGAGTTTATATGTATAACATTATCAGCAAATGTGGGCTTTCTATAAACTTTAAAAGTATATCTATGATTAATAAAATTAATGGTAATGTCAAGAAAATTGATTGTATTATTTTCTATTTCGATTGTAAATAACATATTAGAATTGATTGCATTAATAAATGTCAAAAACTCATTCAATACATCTACACTTCCGGTCCACATATAAAAAAGTAGTGGTGTCGTGGGACACCAGGTAGGAACGAAGTTCCTTCTGCTAATGTAGAATCGACACAATTTGCAAAAAAAAAATGCGAGAGTCGATTTTTTTTTTTGCCTGCGCACGTCTCATTTAACGGTTTTATTCCACGGACCTTTTCTTACGGTTTTACTATCACATTTTTTTCAGTTCGGTCGCGCAGTAAAATCCCTATCTCCTCCAAGCCTGCCCTAAGGAACTTCGTTCCAATAATGTCATCTACTATACCAATAAATAATAAATGGCTTGTAAACATTGTTGCTTAAAATCTGCTCCTCGATGTAATTCATAAAAATGTCTGCACAAAGAGGTGAGAGAAGGCTGCCCATAGCAAGGTCATTAAACTTTTTATAAAATTTATTACAGAATTTAAAATAATTTTGGTTTCATTTAGAGAGATACTCAGGAAAAGATTCTTTACATCAAAAGAAATTAACATCGCTTTTTCTGGTAAATGAATATCTTTTATCTTTCTTACAAGTTCGAGACTATTTTTATACTAGTAGTAGTTTACAAAGTTAGTAGGTACAAAGCTTGTATGTTGCTTAAACAGTTGGTTAACATCCAGGTACCTGGTGCTGCGGTATATGTAACTACTGGACGGATAGGAACATCAGGTTAATGTAACTTATAGTAGGCATGCAGTTTTGGAGGTGGAGGAATCATTAAAAAAATAAAATCAAAAATAAAATCAAATATTCAAATAATGTTATTAAGGAAACTTGAAATGTTATAAATATTGAAACCGGTAAATCCAAAGTGCGCAGTCATGATTTTCATTTAAAAATAAATAACGTAAATATTATAGAAGATTTTAAAGTTGCAACTAAATTTGAAAAATATTTTTCTTACATTCCTCTTTCAATTACAAGAACTCTCTCGTCTTGCTCTAACGATGCTGAACAACTTTTAAAACATGGCGTGGAGGAATGTGGCACTGACTTTGAATTTTCAGCTGTTAGTCCTAGAGATATTTTAAAAAAAATTAAGGCAATTAATATAAGAAAAACTAAAGATTTGTGGGGTCTATCTGTTAAAACTGTCTCTCATATTATCACTGTAATAGCTCCACATCTGGCAGCTGTGTTCAATTGCTGTGTCAAGTCTGGGGTATTTCCTGACTTAATGAAACATAGTAAAGTTTTTTCCTTTATTTAAAGCCGGCGATAATGCAGATACCTCTAACTTTCGGCCTGTTTCCGTACTACCAACACTAAGTAAAATATTTGAAAAGCTAATGCTTGGGCGTTGCTTAGTCACTTTAATATACATAATTTACTACACACGAAACAGTTTGGATTTACAAAGGGTTGCTCAACGGTGGATGCAGGGGTTGCTTTACACAAAAGTATTTATGCGGCTTGGGAGGATTCGCAGGATGCATTAGGTGTTTTTTGCGATTTATCTAAAGCCTTCGATTGCGTTCATCACGAAACTCTTGTAAAGAAATTGCGCCACTACGGTATCAGAAATAAAGCTCTCGACCTTATGACTTCTTATTTAAGCAATAGAATTCAGAGGGTTGAAGTAAACGGTAAACGATCAGCAGGATCTCCAGTTGTAATGGGTGTTCCACAGGGATCAATCCTTGTTCCATTTCTTTTTTTGATATACATTAATGACTTACCTTTCTATGTTGGGGATAAACATGAGATTGTGCTGTTTGCGGATGATACCTCTTTGACATTTAACATTAATAGACAATTAATTAATTATGACGATGTTAACAGTGCACTCTCAAAAGTTGTTCATTGGTTCAACGTTAATAATCTTCTTTAAAATGATAAAAAAATTAAAGTAATTAAGTTTTCGACACCTAATGTGAGACAGGTGGCGACCAATGTGCAACTTAATGGATCAGGGTTGGATACTGTTGAGGCTTCTGTGTTTTTGGGTATCACTATTGATTCAAAGTTGCAGTGGGGACCACATATAGAAAAATTGTCAGGCAAATTAAGCTCTGATGCATGTGCAGTAAAAACAATAAGACGGCTCACTGATGTTGAAATGGCTAGAATAGTTTATTTCAGTTATTTCCATAGCGTTATGTCATACGGAATTCTTCTTTGGGGAGACTCAGTGGACATTAATACGATATTTATTTTACAGAAGAGAGCTGTGAGAGCAATATACCAGCTTGGTCCCAGGGTATCTCTAAGAGAAAGATTCAAAGAAATGAATATTCTTACCGTTATATCACAATATATATATATGAGAATTTACTTTATGTGCAAAAAAACATAGACACATTTCTTAAAAAAAGTGAAGTGACATAATGTAAACACTAGGCATAAAGATAATCTTGTATTACATTCTACTCGTCTCGAAATAATCAGCAATTCTTTTATGGGGCAATGTATACGATTCTATAACAAACTGCCCATACTGCTGCATAATAAAGAAACATTATAAATATAATGTTTCTTTATTATTATTATTATTAATATACATTTGTTCAACATAAGTGATCTGAAACGTCAGGTTAATTAAAATAATTATATGTAATTTGAGTTTGTTATTGTGTGAGCACCGTCCACATAACTTTTTATAATTTTTGAAATTGACATGATGGTTGCTGTGCAGTTTGAGTATGTCATGCTCGCCTAAGTGTTCTGGCAGTGGTAGTGCATGTATCGGGTCGCCTTATTCCCTATAATACGGTTGAGTAGGGTGATGGCTGATATATGCGTCATACCCGTGAACGGGTGCCGTCTGTTGGGACTGGTCAGCTCATAGCTGTTATAGCAATTATTACAAATAATATTATTTATATTTAAGGCAAATTAAGTTTAGTCGACTGTTCTCACGTAACTCCAAAGGAACAATGTAAGTTTAATATTGTAAGCTCTACCTGCATTTTTAAAATAGCAGCCATTTAGTTTCTTGCCGGAGTCTTCCTCATAAGGTTGGGCTACCTTTAAAACTGGCAACTAGAAACAATCTCATTTTCATTTGATTTTGTTTCTTTTGTATAGACTTATTACTATATAATTTGTTCAAATATCATGTAAATAAAACTAGTGTAATTACTGGCAGTTAGAAAAGAGTGGCCATGAGTTTTATTGCCAGGTTCTTCCTCAGGTTCTATCGATTGCGTTGCGAATCTGGCAGTAAATGTAAATGTAGAAGCAATAATCTTGACGTTTATAAGTGTTACTTTGTGACCTACATGAATAAAGATTTTTCACTTTCACTTTCATTGGTTTCAATTTATAAGAGTTTTTTCCGAAAATGCTATTTGCAGATTGCAAGGTTTCTTTTACAGCTTCATTGTACTTTTTTGTTGGGTCTTTCTTTAGTTCAACGAACGATGGGTTTCTCAGAAAAGTTTCAACCTTGGCCACATAGTCTTGTCGTGTTGCTACGACTACGGTGTTGCCTTTGTCAGCTTTTGTAATTTATTTATTTATTATAATAGTACAACCACATCATACATATTAACACATTAACAATAAAAAGAAATAATTGGTATTACATCTGATATGTATGACAATTAAGGTGTACATGGCATTCGTCATAAAAATAAACATATATTGTAGTTTTATGTAGAGTGAAAATAAGAAATAAGTTCTTACAATGAATAACTCTAGGTACATTATGATCTAATCTTAAATAATGAAATTGACATAAGGTTAATTTAATTATTATTTTAACTGAACGTATAAAAAGGACTAGAAACTCAATCTTGTACTAAACATATTGCAAAGTGTACTTTTAAATTTGTTGAATAAAAGGTTAAAAATGCCAATGTATGGATCACAAGTGTGGATATTATTGCACAAATCAAAGACTATTAATAGGTGATTGTCGGCCTAAATTTGTTTTAGAAAACCTTGTATGGAAAAGCTTTGTAATTTTATATCTAGGGTAGGAGTGTGGAATGGTTAAAGTTATTTTTTCTAATAAATAAGTACACTGTATTTGATTATTAAGTAATCTATGGAGAAAACAAAGATCAGAAATTCGTCTGCGGTTAGAGAGACTGATCATGTTAAACTTGGATAAGCGTTGGTTATAGGAGAAAAATCGCTGCTAGAGTAGGCAATATTTCTTGTGAAAGTTCGTTGTATACTTTCAATTCTTTGCGAATGGATAGCGTAAAAAGGTGTCCATACTGTACCTACGTATTCGAGATTGCTACGTACGAGAGTATTGTAGAGAAGTAGTTTAGTTTCCAGTTTTTTAAATTCCACAGTGTTTCTTCTTAGGAAACCAAGCATTTGGGCAGCTTTCGTGACAATGTTGTCTATATGCGTTGCAAAAGTTAGCTTGGTATCGAGAGTAACACCCAGATCTCGTATCTCCTTGACTTCTGATAAATAAGCACTACCGATCTTGTACTTTGTCACAAGTGGTTTTTTTTACGAGTATATTTAATGTGAAAACATTTATTATCATTGAGGGTCATACGATTAACGCTGCACCATTCTAAAATTTTATCAAGATCGTCTTGAATTCGTTTCGAGTCATTAATAGTTTTAATTGGATGGTAATTTTTTAAATCATCGGCATATAATGTCATTTTACAGTGTTTAATGTACGAACTTATGTCATTAATGAATATAAAAAAAGTAAATGTCCTAGGTGTGAGCCCTGGGGCACACCGGAAGCTGCAATATAGAATTGTGACTCAAATCCATTAATAACTACGCTTTGAGGTCTATTAAACAATTAAGATTAAAACCAGCTCAACAATGAACCTCCTACGCCGTAGGCATGAAGTTTTTGTAGTAGAATAACGTGATTAACCTTATCAAAGGCACTACTAAAATCAATGTAAACTGCATCTACCTCTGATCCAGCATCTACTTCCTGAGAAATATCAGAAACAAAAGCCACTAAATTTGTCAATACAGAATAACCACGTCTAAATCCATGCTGATGATCGGAAATACAGTTATTTACTAAAGTTGCAATTGATGGGTACATAATAGATTCAAACAATTTAGAGAAGCATGAAAGTATTTATATTGGTCTATAATTTTTTACATCTGCGTGATCTACTTTTTTAAGAACTGGTACTATGCGAGCTTTTTTCCACTCATCAGGAAATATTCCTTCGGCAATGGAACGTTTATAAATCAAAGAGAGTGGGAATGAGAGCGATTTACCACACTGTTTAATAAATATTGGGGGAATCATATCGGGCCCCGCACCCTTCAATCTGTCAAGCTTTTTTATTGCACATTGAATATTAAGTTCCGTGAATTGAATCATACATATATATTTATTATTAGAGGTAAGAATGGTACATCGGGTGACGGAGAAACAGAGGTACTTTCAGTATATACAGAACGAAATTGGTCAGCAAGTAGAGTTGCAATGCCATTACCATCTTGTGCAACTTGTTATATCTGTGCATTTTGGCTGGTAATGTCGAACGCCCACCACGCTTGCTTTTTATGTAACTCCAAAAGGACTTTGGATTTTTGGCTATATTTAACTCTATTGCGTTTTTGTAATTATTATAGCAAGAATTAATAAGTTTATGGCAACGATTGCGGAGTAAGTGAAATTCAATTTCATCACGTGGGTTGCCATATTTCCTGAACTTTTTACGAACTTTTTCCTTTTCATTTAAAAGTCGGACCAATCCATTATTAAACCATGGTGGGTAACATGCTTTAGTAGCTTTCCTAAAAGGTACGTGTTTCGAAATCAACTGTTTTAAAATTATGTAAAATTCGCTCACCATTTCATTGACATCTTTACATTTACTAAAAACATCATGCCAGTTATTACGAGGGCGGGTCAATAAGTCCGTGACTTTTTGAATAAAACACAGTTTTTTTTATTAAAAAATCATCTTATTTTTCAACGTAGTCTCCCTTGAGCTCTATACACTTTGTCCACCGCTTCTCCAATTTATTTATCCCTTCCAAAAAATGAGATTTGTCGAGGTCCTCAAAATAGGTCTTTGTTTGTGAGATGATTTCATCATTCGAGTCAAATCTTTTTCCACCAAGCCATTTCTTCAGGTTTGCAAACAAGAAGTAGTCACTCGGAGCCAAATCTGGAGAATAGGGCGGATGAGGGAGCAATTCATAGCCCAATTCATGGATTTTTGCCATGGCAACTGCAGATGTGTGCACCCTTGCATTGTCTTGGTGGAACAGAACTTTTTTCTTGGCCAAATGAGGGCGATTTTTTTTAAATCGTCATTGAATCGGCCCAATAAGTTGGCATAATATTCTCCATTGATTGTTCTTCCTTTTTGAAGTTAGTCAATGTGGATTATCCCGCGTGCATCTCAAGAAAACAGTCGCCATGACTTTATTGGCTGACAAACCCACTTTGGCCTTCTTTGGCGCCGATTTACTCTTAGAAACCCACTGTTTTGACTGTTGTTTGGTCTCTGGTGTGTTGTGGTGGATCCACTTTTCGTCCACGGTTACAAAACGGCGAAAAAACTCCTCCATATTGCGGTTAAACAACGCCAAATCCTCCTGTGAAGTTGTTACACGATTGCGTTTGTGGTCGACTGTGAGCAAACGCGGCACCCATCTTGCGGAAAGCTTTCTCATGCCCAAGTGATCATTCAAAATTGAAACCACTGAACCATGCGAGATCCCTATGGCTTCCACAATCTCTCGCACTTTCAATCTTCGGTCGGCCAAAACCATATCGTGAATTTTTTCGATTGTTTCGGGTGTAGACACCTCAACTGGGCGTCCAGGACGTTCGGCATCTTCAGTGCTTGTACGGCCACAACGAAACTCAGTAAACCACTTTTTCACCATTGAAATCGATGGTGCAGAGTCCCCATAGTATTTATCAAGCTTAGCCTTGGTTACGGTAATGGTTTTTTTTCGCAAAAAATAATGCTTAATAAGCACACGAAATTCACTTTTTTCCATTTTCTTCTCAGATTGCTGGGTAGTCTGATAAAAATAGCTGCCAAACACAAACTAACTGACGCAGTAAGTTCAAATTTTGACAGGAGTCGACTGACAGATGCTTGTTGACAGGAGCAGTGTTTCTTTTTCAGTAAAGAGGTCAGAAGTTCAAAAAGTCACGGACTTATTGACCCACCCTCGTATAATTTAAATCTATTCTAATAGTCTCATAGTCACTCTTTAAAAAAAAATTACTTATCTATTGAATTAGGAACTAGATATTTGACTTTATCTTAATAGAGAACTTTCACTAATAGACTAGGATGATTTTGGTAAGTTTTACTTAAAGAGTACAAAGGTGTAGTTACACTTATCTTGGGCATGTTACAAAGAACCAAATCTAAAAAACGATTATCGCTATTTTTAACACAATTAAATTGTGACAAGTTACTTGATGTCATAAAATCAATCAAAGAGTATCCCAAACTTAAATTATAATTATATGGAGTCATGTGAGTGCAACCATTTTCTTCACTCACAAGATTTTCTTCACTCCTAATAGCAATAGCTTGGTGATTTTCATCCTTACGCATATAAAGTCGTCCATTACGGACCCATACAAACTTATATGACAGCTCTCTGGCTCTAATTCGTGCAGCGGCGTGTAAAAATTTGTTGTTCGGGGTCAGATGTTCGCTAACAAATACTGGCGAACGAGAACCACCTATGTCTAGGTGACCGGTATTGAGCTTGTCCTGAGAATTCTTCTTATTGAACTTGGTAATTGCAGCCAGTAAAGTGTCTCGGATACAAGGGTTTCGCAACTTAACAACAATAGCCCGTGGTCTATTATTATCTCGGGACAGTTTTGCGACTCTAGTCACTACATGAATATCGTCAAATGTTGTTGGACTTTCTGTTACTTTAGTCAATTGTAGTATGGTACTAAAAAGATTCTCAGACCTATTTTCAGGAACACCATTTATTTCGATATTGCTTTCCCTCATGTGTAATTCTGTTGAACATAGTCGTCTAGATAGATCATTAAAAGTGACCTTCAATTTTTCATTGTCCTTCTTTAGTTCATTCATACAGGTGATAGTATCCTCGAGCTGCAACTTCATATCCTCAAACTGCTTATTTAAGAATGTCATAGATTCCTGATAGTCGGATATTTTTTCGTAAATGTTCTTTAATTCGGTAGTTATTATTTGTTTAATGGTTGATTTCATCGCAGAAGATATTTCATCTTTTAATATTTTACGTAGCCTTATTTCAGTAACAAAATTGGGTTGCAAAAGTGGTGACTGCAAGGTAACATTGGCCCGGGCTTCGTTCTTGGCAGGAGCTCCCGAAATAGTTGAGCCTTTGTTTAATCCTTGACTGATAGGGGTATTGACATTGCTATTTTTTGAGATACGATTACAACATTCTGGACATTTCCAATTTCCTTTCAATTCAGCGCTCAGAGATCGAAAACGTCTCTCTGACATATTAGCGCATAGTAGGTCAAAAAAGGAGTGACATGTAAAGCATTGCAAACGATCTTTAGTTTTAATCGGTGCCAAGCAGCCAGCGCACTTATTTACATGCATTGTAAAATGATTGTCAATTGTGTTTTGGGATTACAAATTCCTGGAAATTTAAAATATAATAAATATAAATAAATAAAATTTATTTTAAAATTATTTGGTAGTAATTAAATTGACTTTCCTTTGTAACTGTTGTTGATACTGGTCTGGCCACCTGCATGCACGTGGGTCGTGTCCAAAACGTGGGGTTTTGCAAGAAGATGTTTATAGTGAGATGCGCCATTTAGCAGTAATTATTCACAGAAGACACGTGAGTAAATTAGCTAACTTAAGGTCACATCAAAACAACAATTCTAATATATCAACGTCACTCTCGTATCCAATTAATAAATTTTATTCAGTACTTAAAAATTTCACTTGTGTAGAATTTGTAAATAAAGAAATCTAATTATTAGAAAAAGGTTTAAAGTATTGACCTAATATTCCGGTATCCCAGAAAGATTTGGATAAGTTAGCTGTCGATTTAGACTTGGCTGAGACAAACATCACGGGGAAACACATACTGTGTAGAACTTTAAAGCAGCAAGTATCGAAACAACAAGAAAACACTAATTCAGGAGACCGAAAAACTATTTTAAATATCCGTTCCAAAATTCAAAAACATAACCTGGTTATTACAAAAGCTGACAAAGGCAACACCGTAGTCGTAGCAACACGACTAGACTATGTGGCCAAGGTTGAAACTTTTCTGAGAAATCCATCGTTCGTTGAACTAAAGAAAGACCCAACAAAAAAGTACAATGAAGCTGTAAAAGAAACCTTGCAATCTGCAAAACTCTTATAAATTGTAACTAATGAATCCTCAACCTCCAAAACTGCATGCCTACTATAAGTTACATAAACCTGATGTTCCTATCCGTCCAGTAGTTGCATATACCGCAGCGTACAAAATGGCAGCAGATGTTAACCAACTGTTTAAGCAACATACAAGCTTTGTACCTACTAAAAGTATAAAAAATAGTCTCGAACTTGTAAGAAAGATAAAAGATATTCATGTACCAGACAAAGCGATGTTAATTTCTTTTGATGTAAAGAATCTTTTCCCGAGCATCCCTCTAAATGAGTGTAAAAGTGCCGTTAAAGATATTTTAATAAAATCTGTAGTCGACCCACAAATATCCATGGATTTAGAACATGCCATATCTGTATGCCTAGCCCAATTTTTTTTTAATTTTTGTAATAAATTTTATAAACAGATAAATGGCCTTGCTATGGGTAGCCCCCTTTCACCTCTTTGTGCAGACATTTTTATGAATTACATCGAGGAGCAGATTTTAAGCAACAATGTTTACAAGCCATTTGTTATTTATTGGTATAGATATGTAGATGACATTATTTATTTGTGGACCGGAAGTGTAGATGTTTTGAATGAGTTTTTGACATTTATAACGCAATCAATTCTAATATATTATTTACAATCGAAATAGGACATAATACAATTAATTTTCTTGACATTACCATTAATTTAATTAATCATAGACATACTTTTAAAGTTTATAGAAAGCCCACATTTGCTGATAATGTTATACATATAAACTCTAGGCATTAATTTAATTAATCATAGACATACTTTTAAAGTTTATAGAAAGCCCACATTTGCTGATAATGTTATACATATAAACTCTAGGCACCCGACAAGTCATAAACATGCTGTCTTTCACCCAATGGTGCATCGATAACTTTCGATCCCAATGTCGCAAAATGACTTCGAGGAGGAATTAGCATGCATAAAAACAATAGCGATAAATAATGGTTTCCCATATCAATTAATAGACAAAATGGTGAGTAGAAAGAGAGCAAGGGCTGTCACAGATTTAGCGTATAAAGGAGGAATACCCACGACCGCGAATACACAAAGAAAACGATGGGCTCGCATACCTTACATCGGTAATATTTCATATCAATGCGATAGGACGCTATCTGAATGCAAACCGGCATATTATACCACTCATAACCTCAGCAATATAATTTGTAACAATAAGGATACAACTCCCGTGGAACAAAAAAGTGGTATATATGAACAGACATGTGCCAATTGTAATAAAAAATATGTTGGCCAAACTGGCAGATGTTTTCAGACTAGAGTTGCAGAGCATGTCAGTGGCTGGAGATTCAAAAAGACTGATTCCAATTTTACAGAACACCTAGTAACAGAAAAGCATTGTTTTGACCCAAAAGCGAATTTCAAGGTGCTCCATTCTTGTGACAAAGGAAGGAAAATTAATGCTCTCGAAGCGCTCGAGATAAGTGCAGACCCAAACATTATTTGAAATCAACAGTTGGATTTAAATCGTTCACCCTTATTACAATATTACAAGTGATGACATCTATATATTTATACTATTAACACAGAGTATGTAAATTTTAATTTTTAGTTAACCAAAAAATGATTGTAATTTGTGTAGTTAATGGCACAGTTCAATATGGCAAATCATAGTAATTTAGTAATAATTGTGACAATTTAATATCTTAACATTTAATACTTTTGACATTTTAAATTCTTGACATTGAATAATATGACACTTTGACATTTGCAATTCTAATATTTTAAATAGAATTATGAATCGTAGTATTTAATATTTTTCAAATATAAAATTGTATTCTCCCTAATTTTGGGGTAAATTTCGAAACTGGTAACTTGTAATGTCGATATACCTACATTGTACGGTTATTAGTTTTAGTATACTTTCTAGGTCCAGTCGTCATATTGTGTACCTTTGAGAATGCCGTGAGGCGAAACCGGTCAGGTTTACAAAGTAAATGTTGTGGAACAGTACAAGTGGTGTTATTTAATATAAAATAAATAAATAAATATCCACCACGCCTTATCCCCGAAGGGGTGGCAGAGGCATATTATATGCCCACTTTTCACCGTGTGGATTCCTGTCCCACGTAATAGGTGGTGAGCCCATTGCCGTGTTGAAATAGACAGATGCAGGTTGTGGCTACCTGCTGTTGAAATTTTTCAAGCCGCCCATAAGGCCTTCAACCAGGCTTAACGACTGCGATTTTACTGGCAACCGGGACCAACGGCTTAACGTGCCTTCCGAAGCACGGAAACGCTCGCAAATATAATATAATAAAAGTGTTTATATCGGCTTAAAAATGCTATTATACGCCCAATTACAATATGGGTATAGAAAGGGAAGGAGCACAATATCCGCTCTGACTAATTTTGCAGACTATGTAAATGAACAATTGGATACCGGGAAACAGCTGATAGCCCTTTTTATAGACTATAAAAAAGCGTTTGATACTTTGGAACATAGTATACTATTGCAGGCAATGAGTGAGTGTGGGATACGTGGCCCTACCAATAACTGGTTTAGAAGTTATTTAACTAACAGAAAAATGCGAACTGTTATTGATGAAGTGTCCGGAGAAGACGCGGTGGTGACTTTGGGCGTCCTGACCGGCTCTGTGTTCGGGCTGGTTGGGTACGTTATACACGTCAATAGCGTATCTAATGTGGTGAAACAATGCCAGGGATAAATGTATGCG
This sequence comes from Thumatha senex, assembly GCA_948477245.1. NCBI lineage: Eukaryota > Metazoa > Arthropoda > Insecta > Lepidoptera > Erebidae > Thumatha > Thumatha senex. The sequence goes on from OX419735.1 coordinate 17,714,535, forward strand.
GATGATATGTGTGTTATGTATGCCTTAAAAGACATCATAGAGGTACAAAAGTATGTGCAAGTTGACTTCGAAAATATCACTAAGTCATGATAACGGCATCATACTGAACTTTAATAAAACTAAATGTATGCATATATATTCGCCATATAATCATGCCGCAAAAAGCGTTAAAAAGGCTGACATTGCTATAGTGGGACACCAATATGAATGTCTGCATAGAAATAAATATGGCTGTAATTGTAAACTATTGCAATATGAATTTAATTTAAAATATCTAGGTTTAAGGATTGATTACAACTTCAATTGGAAAATGCAAGTATCTGATGTATGTGGTAAACTAAGATTGGTATTAGGTAAGTTCTATCAGCTGAGCCGAGTACTAAATACAAATACGTTAAAAACTGTTTACTGTATACTCTGGCGGACTCGCTGATAGGCTACGGACTAACTGTGTATGGACGAACTTTTGCTACATACCTTTTATTCAATTACATTTTACTTACATTTTATTAAATTTATTCGGCCCTTTAGACCCACCCCAGTTCCGTGCTTCGGAAAGCACGTTAAACCATTGGTCCCGGTTGCCAATAAAATGGCAGTCGTTAAGCCAAGCTGGAGGCCATATGGGCGACTTAAAAAATTTCAACTGCAGGTCGATGCAGCCTGCGCCTGTCCATTTCAACACGGCAATGGGCTCACCACCTGTTACGTGGGACAGAAATGCATACGGTGAAACGTGTGCGTTAAATATGCCTCTGCCTACCCCTTCGGGGATAAAGGCGTGACAATATGTATGTATGTATGTAATAAATATAATACTAGAGGGATTCGACATCAAAAATTATTAAAACCAAAAGTAAAAAACTATTATGGTAAAAGAACTACTAAGTATTGGGTACCGAAAGTATTTAATAGTATAGACTTGTTAAGACAGGAACCTAAATTAAATATTAGTACTATAAAGAGAAAAGTTGTAAATGCTTTGATGGGTTAGGTTGCTCCGTGTACATTGAACTAATATTGTTATTAGTTAAATTTTCATAAACTTGTTTTGTAACAATATGTCGCAGAATTCCTCCTAAACAGATGGATGTAGTTAAGTGTTGTGAGTGTTTATTGTTTTTGTAGACATTATAATTGTAAAAGAGCGATCTCGCCGTTAAACGTTTATGTTTGGCGAGTTAAAAGTGTAAAGTTAACCAATGTTATGTAATATAACAGTAAAATAAATAAATAAAAAAAAATAAAAAAAATGGGAGGGTGTTTGGTCTAGCTGTACCATGCTGGCTAGACGAGTTGGTACAGAATTTGCTTGCTTCAACATGATCTCTTCCGTTAGTCAGCAGGTGCACCACTCGCAGGTAAGGCTGACTCGGTACCCGAAGAGATATATAGAGCCCCATTCCCACCCTATATCCAACTCCAACTCGATTTATTTCAGACCGTATCCTTTGCTTTTCTAACAACATAATAGAGACAGCTCTAGATAAACTATCCGTGAAACGGTCACTGATGGACATAGCCATGTCCATCAGTGGCCGTTTGTTGACCGAAATAATGGTGATGATATAAGTAAAAATATAGATGGGTGGGGCGGCATTTTTTAGTTTCTGCCTCGCCTCGATAAAAATCATGATCCGCGGCTGCTGATTTTTGCAATTCCGACATTACCCTACAATTGTCTATAAAATGTAAAAAAAAAACTATTTGCAGGTAGGCGTGGGGTATGATCGTGGTGAGGGCTACGTATTCGATTGCGGTGGTTCAGTACTGTCTAATACTTACGTCTTGACTGCTGCGCACTGCGTGGATACATTGGACAGGTATATTCCTATAAATATTTGTATAAGAAAATCATATCTTGGCTTCATGTACGTTAGCATGCGTTTCAGTTCTATAATATGATTCCCATTCAAATTGGATTCCTCTAGCATTTTGTTAATCCTTTAAACATAGTGACCACATATCTATGGAAACTCACACTTGCCCACCTCCTTGAAAAATGTTGATATTTTAAGGATTTCCATAGCAAGAGCCAAGTTGAAGGCCTTAGGCTTGAAAACCTACCCCTGTGCATTTCAACATGCCAATAGAATCACCTCCAAATAGCAGGGACAAAAAACTGGTGTATTTTGTGGGTATTCAGTATGCCTCTGCCTACCCTTCTGGGGAATAAAGCGTGACCATATTCATGTCTGTCTAATATCAAGAGACTTAGAGCATGCTATACACTCTAAAAGATACCATAATCAATCAAGAGAGTGAAGTGTCATATCTTAGGGGACACCTATTCCTACCTATACCGCAGACTAGCTACTTTTAGCATCAGGAGGCCGAGTCTATTATTGACATGCATTAGAATAGAACCAGAATCGCTGTTCTTAACTGTCAAAATGTTAGTAGACTATCAAAAATGTAACTGCCTTGCGGCCTGACCGAAAAATGTCTATTGGAGTATGATTGACGCGCTGAGGTCTCAGGTTCAATTCCTGGGTCGGAACAAATATTTGTGTTATCCACAAATGTTGGTTTCGAAGTTTGGGTGTTTCCTATGTATAATATTTATGTATTTCGAAATATGTAAGTATGCATATCAGTTGTCTAGATCCAATAGTACAAGCTTATAGCTTAGTTTGGGCTAGATAGCGCTGTGTAAAAGTGTACCACAATTTAGTTTAAACAAAGTGACTATTTCGCCGGTCCCTTATAAAATCTATGAATCTTAATGACTTGATGATTCTGATACCTGTGATTCATGTTCCACTTTTTCAATATAGTATCTGGATAACACATTTCAGTAGCATGCATGTCTGTTTTACTAAAAAAATGAGTATTATTTTGTGTGTATTTAAGGATAGAGCCTACCATAATACGCGCAGGGGTTATAGAGATCGGTGGCAGAGAATTCAACTCGGACACTGACGTGCGAATTGCACAGATTATCCTTAACCCTCGATATATCAGGAAAGAGAAGTACCATGACCTGGCTTTGCTAAGGTAAAAACATGTTTGTTGTACTTATTTGTACGTTATCTTTATTTGTACGGTATAACCCCAAACCGACACTGTAAGTAAATTTAGGATGCAATAACAATTAATTAAACATACACCTTTAAATTGGATTCAATATTATTATTATTATAAGATACAAGAATCTCGACTGAGTTATGAGGCTTTGCAACTGAAACTAGTCTACACTGAACGCTAACTTTTTTAAGACTCCAGGTTCATTTTTAAGGGCCGTATTCCAGAACGTTTCTCAATACGCGATCGACGCTTGAGACTAGATTTTATAAGGCGAAAACTAGCCTCAAGCGTTGATTGAGTATTGAGAAACGTTCTGGAATACGGACCTAAGACTCGCGACTGAACCTCAAACTTCTTAGTAAACTCGAATCGTTTTAATCATTTGAGTCTTTTCTTATGACACGAGCTCTTTTAAATTAGTTTTGATCCTCAAGTCGTAATTATTTGGAGTAGGGTCTTGAAAACCGAGGTGCTTTCATAAAAAAAAAGACTTAAGTCTTTTCAACACTAACACTACTCACCCACTGTTGTAGCAAAGATAATATATATGTGGGATAACTTAATGGAAGCGAGAGGTTTCGGGTTCAAATCCCGGACGAGCCCCCATAATTATGTGGGAGAACTCAATGGAAAGTCAGAAATCTTCTTTAAAACTAACTTTTATTTCTTAGCACAACTTATCACGTATGTATCACTCAGTTACTCTCGTCGTTATCTCCTTTATCAATTACTTTGCATACTCCGTTACACGCATCACCTTACAAATAATATCCCATCCTAAATATATGATAGCAACGAAATGCCACAAAGCGGTGAGTGATGACCGCATTTCTATTCACGAGTGTTTCCGTGCTTCGGAAGGCACATTAAGCCGTTGGTGCCAGTTGCCAATAACATGATAGTCGTTAAAGTCAAGTTCATGGGCAGCTTGAAAAATTTCAACAGCAGGTCGCCACAACCTGCACCTGTCCATTTTTAACACGGCAACACGTCTCACCACCATTTGCGTGGAACAAAAATGCTTACTGTGAAATGGCGGAAAGGCATACTATATGCCTCTGCCACCCCTTCGGGGATAAAGGTGTAGATGAGAAGGAATCATATATAATAGTACAACATAATTGTAGTGTGCAAATAATAATGCGATTAGTTGAATCCGCGTAAATGATGTATTCCTTCATTTTCTTTTCTCAGATTGGAGAAACCACTAGAATTTTCTAGCAGTTTGAATGCGATATGCCTTGAAACCAATAATGATGATCCGTCAGAAATGCTTATAGTTACCGGTTGGGGGAAAACTAGTAATTCCAGTAAGTATTACCTTTTTATATTCTCAGTTTCAATTCTTGATTACAGTTTATGCTTTATGCTTGTTATATTAAAACCTACTGTGTGTGTGTTAGAGTCTCTCTCTCTCTCTCTCTCTCTCTCTCTCTCTCTCTCTCTCTCTCTCTCTCTCTCTCTCTCTCTCTCTCTCTCTCTCTCTGTGTGTGTGTGTGTGTGTGTGTGTGTGTGTGTGTGTGTGTGTGTGTGTGTGTGTGTGTATGTGTGTGAGTGAGTGAGTGGGTGTGTGTGTGTATATAGTGCATATATATAGAGCGCCATGTAGATTGTGGGCCTAAGAGTTTCTTAGTATACTAGAGCTATATCCAGCGTAACCCTGGTGCCCCGTCAAACTGATAGGCTCGGGACTGAACGGTTGTTATCGGTACGAGTTCGGCATGACTTTGGTACATACGAAAAAAAGGCTCACAAAGTTTTTTAAAAAAAGAATTGTCTTTTTCCAGGAGACACAAACAGCCACATTTTGTTAAAGACAAACGTGACTGTAGTTCCTCGCGGTAAATGTAGCGAATCATATACGAACTGGCGCAAACTACCTTCAGGCATTTCCGCTGACCAGTTGTGCGCAGGAGATCCAGAAGGCATCAGAGACACGTGTCAAGTAAGTGCTTGTAAAATGTCTGTGACCAACACTAGCTACTTTTTTTTATATTTGGCACTTCAAAATGGCGTTGTCCGCCTGATGGTAAGCAAAGACGACGACCTGTGAATTTGGGTCGCTATCTCAACCCAAAGGGCTCTGAAAGCGACCCTCAACTTGACGGCCCAGTAATATGCCTATTCACGCTTCTCTTAAAGAACCCAGGATTGTAGGAAGAGGGAAACACGTGCGTTTTATGTTTATCAGGTGCGACATAAGACAGATCTTTCCGTTCTGGGCAAGATGGTGTCCACAGTGTAAGGATGACATCTCTGCCCCGCCCGTGTTGTTCGGGAACAGAAGGGGGACAGTGGGACTAGTTGGAAGAGTTCTTCAGAACACTCACCGTGGTAGATGCGGTAAAATTGAGCTAAGCTGGCGTTCGTGTCACCAACGGCTCAAGATTGCCAGTAACATCTGGACAATCTATACTTTTAGTATCGGCAACCGGCATTTGTCGATTTTTGGAAGCACACTTATAAACGCGCGGAATCGCGGTACAGGATCGGAGCGGTCGCTAAAACTATCTATTCCGATGCCTAAATGCGATACGGAATCGATAAAGTCGCAAATTCGCCGATCGCCGATGGTAAAAGTAAGTAGTCTGAGTTGTTCTAAATCAATATAAATATCGTTGGGACAACTCACACAACTCTAATTCCAAACTAAGCAGAGCTTGTACTATGGTAACCAGATAACTGATAAACATACTTATATATTGCTAAATACATACATATTTTAGATAAATAACACCTAGACACAGAATGAACAATCGTGCTCATCACACAAAGTTTTATCCTGGGTGGGAATCGAACCCAGTACCTCTTGCGTAGCAGTCGGGTACACTCCCACCGCGCCACAGAGACAGTCATATGTTCTTCAGTTTGTTTTACCAAATGTGTTAACTGATAATGCTTACGTGATAAAAGTTACCTCAAAGGAATATTCCTTAACCGTAGAACCAACTGATATTAAATTAATTGTATAAATCTTTTAAAGCAAGAACCTTCATAGCATTTTCTTCATAGCATCAGCACTCGTAGCATTTTTTTATACCACTGAGGTGGCAGACAAGCATACGGCCCACCTGATGGGAAGTGAAGTACCTTGACTCCTTTTCAATAAATGGTGCTGGTTGGTTAAAATTTTACAGTATGGAAGTCTGTCCGATTAGCTGAGATTATTGCTAATTGCACTTCCTCTATAAAATAAGCTATCCAACACACGAGAATTTTCGATTCAAACCAAAATAGTACCTGAGATCGCTCTGTACTGAAAGTAGCGGGTTTATGTTTTCGACTGGAGCGCTTCGAATACGGTAACCCTTGACCCTTCTGCGTACCTTACCGTCTTACGCTTAACGTTGTGGATCGGCTCGGTTTTTGCGAAAGTTTACAGCGTGAAGTTCTTCAAAAGGGGTCTTAAGTTTATCCAGCCAGGGATGGCAATGGGTTTTTTTTTTGTAATTATTTTATAATAATAATAATAAAAAAAAACACCTGGCAACACTACATAGCAAATGTCGTTTACATAATCTTAAAATATTTAAAATAATATTACCATAGCCGGAAAGCTTATAAACCGTATTTCCAGTAAAGGAAAAATGATTATAATATATGAAAATCAAGAAATAACAAATAAAACCTTATATACGGAAATATACAAGATTCTATAATTATGGATATGCGTGACATTAGATGTCATGTGACATATCAGAATTAATTTCACAAACATGAAACATGAACGATATCGTTGCTAAATGCTTACAAGATCCAGGGCTAAAAGGAATGCACAAGATCCATCTCCGGATTCGCCGCATTGCTCCGCCTCGCACGGTGAGCATATCCGCTACATCGACTGCTGTTGAGGCGTTGAGCTCGAGCTCGAGCGGCGAATATTTCTCCCCGCCGTCGTGACCACCACCGCGGCGGCGTGGGAGAGGCCGGCCACCGACACGCTTGGAGTCCCGAAGCCCACCGGCTTCGAATAGGGCTCCCGCTACCGGTGGTAATGTGCGCCGCATGCGATGGACTGATTCTATGAATGAGAACGTCATGCGGGCATATTTTGTGGCTACAGAGGGGGGAATTAACCTTACTGCATACCGTGATCGGCTGTTAACTGTGTTTCAGGGTCTTGAACCATCTGTTAACGTCTCGGCACAACGATTATCGGATCAGGTACGGGCTATTCAACGTTGTAACATGTTGGAAAGTGCTGTACTTGAGCGGCTACGTTCTCAGGTACGAAATAGCCTTGACTGTCCAACTTCATCACAGGTTACAAATTCATCGGTAACAAACACAACACACAATGATGAAGTTGTTGCAGTTGAGGCTATATCCGTAAGTATCCAGTGTAATGATAACTTAAGGAGTGCATTGGAGGATGCGATTCTGGAATTTCGATCTATGAGTCCAGGCTGTAGACCTAGCCTACCGCGTTTGCCTATGCATAAACGGAATATGGCCTTGGTGTGTGCTCTAGATACGCTATTACCTGATTATTTCGATAATAGTGAAGACCTTGGTGATACGCACTCGATTCTATACTGTGCGGCCGTTGCAGCATGTAGAGTAGCTGAAGTAAAGTTTTTTTAAAAGAAACTTTCTTCTTCTCCCAAACCTGCTGTACCAGTTTTGTAGTGTAAAATTGAGCGTCGTATCGCTCAGGCTAGGGCACTCATTGGGAAGCTAATCTGCTTTAGATCGGGAAATACTCGTCCGAGGGTCATGCGCTTGGTGAAGCAGGCGTTTTCAGGCACTAACATCACGCCTCAAGAATATGTGAGAACGTCATGTATCACAGAGCGCATTGACTTTCTGAAGCAGAAAGTTTGTGCATGGGCAAACCGGATTCGTCGTTATAAGAAACGCGTAGAGCGATATACCCAGAACCGCATGTTCCAAAAGGATGAGAGGTGGGTTCATCGACAGTGGGAAAAACCCAATTCAGGTGTGGATAACGGACCGCAACCAAATGCTGATATTACAAATGCATTTTGGCGTGGTATTTGGTCGAGGCCCGTTAGTCATATTGAAGGTGAATGGATGAGAGATGTTGAACGAGAATGTGAATCTATACAGGCAATGGAGTCAATTAATATATCTGAACAGGATGTAGCAAATGCAGTCCGTTCGTTGCCCAACTGGAAATCAGCGGGACCGGACGGACTGCATAATTTCTGGCTTAAGTGGCTCCGTAGTTCACATTCTCGTTTAGCAGCTCAATTCCAGTCATGTGTAGAGTCGGGCTCTCTGCCCAATTTTATAACAACTGGAATAACCCACCTTCTCTATAAATCTGGCGATGCCTTGGATCCCAAAAATTATAGACCTATCACATGTTTACCAACAGTCTATAAACTTCTAACATCCATTTTGAGAATATAAATTACTTCACATTTAGATAAAAATTCAGTCTTGTCTTTGTCTCAAAATGGATGTAGAAGTGGGACCCGAGGCACCAAAGAGCTCCTTATTATTGACATGATCATTAACCAACAGGTACGCCGTAATCGTCGCAGTCTGACGACATGTTGGATTGATTATAAAAAAGCTTTTGACTCTGTGCCTCATACGTGGCTTCTGAGGGTGCTGGAGCTGTACAAAGTGGATGCAACTCTTTGTACTTTCCTGCAGTCATGTATGAGGCAATGGAGAACAGACCTTTGCTATCCAGGATGTCGTCAGACTGTAACAAATGGCTTGCCTATTGAGCGGGGCATATTCCAGGGCGACAGTCTCAGTCCTTTATGGTTTTGTCTAGCACTGAACCCTCTTAGTACTATACTAGAGAGTTCAGGGCTAGGCTTTCGGTTGCGAAGAGAAGGTCGAGTTATATCCCACTTGCTTTACATGGACGACCTTAAGCTATTTGCCACCACCAAATTGGAACTGATAGAACTATTGAAGTTAACAAAATCCTTTAGTAGTTCTATTAGAATGGAATTTGGCGTTGACAAATGTGCAGTCATGCATGTAAAGAAGGGTGGGATTGTGGAGTCTGAAGGTGTTGAGCTTTCAGATTCCATAATACTCAGATCTCTCTCCGCCACTGAGACCTATAAGTATCTGGGTATATCGCAGGCATTAGGAATTAACGAATCTGGTGTGAAACAAACATTGAAGGAGCGATTCTTTGGCCGTCTGAAAAAAGTACTGAAAAGTCTTTTATCAGGCGGTAATAAGGTGCGTGCCTTCAATGGGTGGGTCATACCGGTCCTAATGTATTCCTTCGGTATACTTAGATGGACTCAGACTGAATTAGATGCCCTGGATAGGAAAGTGCGGTCCTTGTTGACCACATTTCGAATGCATCATCCTCGTTCATCAGTAATGAGGTTGTATATCCCTCGGAAGTGTGGAGGTCGAGGCTTTTTAAATGTCAAGACCCTCCATAACCGTGAGATATGCAACCTCAGAGAATATTTTCTCAATGCTGACACGAGGTTGCATCGCGATGTGGTTGCAGTGGATAATGGATATACCCCGCTCACGTTGGCTAAAGAGAATTGGCATAAACCTATAGTACTTGGTGTTACTGATCGCAAGGAGGTATGGAAGAGTAAGGAGTTGCATGGTCGTTTTTATCAGGCCTTACACAGGCCTGATATAGACTTCAATGCATCAGTATCTTGGCTACGATTTGGTGATCTCTTTGGAGAGACTGAAGGGTTTGTTTTTGCAATTACTGACGAAGTTGTAATGACAAAGAACTACAGGAAGTATATCCTGAAGGATGGTACGGTGGACATCTGTCGGGCATGTCATCGTCCCGGAGAATCCCTTAGGCATATTATTTCTGGTTGTTCGAGTCTTGCAAACGGTGAGTATTTGCATCGACACAACCAAGTAGCCAAGATCATTCACCAGCAACTTGCTCTTAAGTACAATCTTGTTGATTTAGAGGTACCATACTATAGATATGTGCCCGACCCAGTTCTCGAAAATGGTCATGTCACATTATACTGGGATCGATCTATTATCACGGACAGGACTATTGTCGCCAATAAGCCTGACATAGTGGTAATAGATCGATTAGAACGCCGTGCAATTATTGTTGACATCACCATACCTCACGACGAAAACCTCATGAAAGCCGGGGTAGACAAACAAAAGAAATATTTAGACTTGGCTCATGAGGTTGTCGACGTGTGGGGTGTGGATTCAGCGATCATTGTACCGATAGTCATATCTGTCCATGGACTTATAGCCAAGAGCCTTGACCAACACCTACAAAGGCTCGCGTTAAACAGCTGGATCAAGGGCCTGATACAGAAAGCAGTTCTTCTCGACACGGCACGTATTGTGAGGAAATTCCTTTCTCTGGAGCCCTAACCACCGGTAGCTTGATCCCTGTACCCGATACCGGTGGGTCAATATTTTTTTTATTTTTAAATGTATTTTTTATTTTATAGATATATTTAAAAATGTAATTGATATGTTGTATAAATAAATAAAGAGAATAATAATAATAATTCTTTATTATCAGGCAATACGAGAAAAGTTACAGATCTTATAAACTTATTCTACGGCCCATAGAACACACACATTAAACCAAAAAATACATAGAATAATAACTTAACCTGAGTTACGCGTAGTGACGTCGACGTGTCGCAGGTCGAGAGATCATGCGTTGGCAGGCGTCCTCTGAAGCGCCTGAACTACACCCCTGTTGGCCAAAAGTCGGGACTCATGAAGGTGGCGATGCGTTCTGTGGGAACCCTCACCACAAAAGAGTTGAAACTCACTTTGTGGGCGCGAGCTCGTGTTCGAGGCACACGCCGCGGTCACCGGAAATTCTGCTGACTCGAAACTGCACATTGACACATTTTGCGCGCCTCGCCGTATGTTGACATTATTAGAGGCCACGTTAAGCAACCTACTAACTGAATTACTGCTCCGTAGCAACAATAATTCCGTTTGTAGCCCACTGATAGTTTTATCGGAGGCCTCCAATTTTGCCTATACACTGGCCAGGCTGGACTTCAGGAACGTTATGTCCTTGAGTAGTCTTGTGACGTCGACGTGGTCGAATCGCACCGGTGGGAGCTTGTGCAGCTCCTTTGCGACGAAGTCGGGTACGTCATCAGGATCAGTTTCTTTCAGCAGTGTGATTATGTCCTGCACACTTCTCTCCCCTCCATACCTCCTGCGGACGGCATCTGGGCAGTCTTACCGACCGATTGGTACAGCAACGCCTTCCCACTGCATATCTCCTCCTCCTTAAAGTTGGATTTGCAGATCTGCATGATACTGATCTCGTCCATGGTATCAATTGCATTCTGAATGAATGCCAGCAGCTCGTTCACGATGATCGCCTTATTGGTAGCCATCACGGCGGGCGTAGGGCAGCGACGCGTGAGTCGCGCGGGTCGCGTATTAATTGTTTACTAATAATTACGAGAATGCATTAGCGAGGCGCCACCGTTTCCGACCACTCACCGCTAAGCAATGATAAGACATGGCCTGGACCTTTTAGCCAAATCTTATTTATATCATATTTCTTCAACCTTATTCCTCCTCCTGTCCAGTCCTTTGTCGATGTCAAGTGCAGTCCTAGGTCCTGGGTCCTTGCCCATTAACGTGGTAGAGCGTTATTGTGGCTTTCAGTGAAATTTGCGCGGTAAGAAGTAAAATAGCATTACATTGCAAATATCACCGTCTTTCACTATAGCACGTTTACACAAATTTTACGTCCAAGAAACTAGCACTTTGACACATAAAACAAGATTAATGCACTAGTTTTGGAAAATAATATACAGCAAGCTTCCGCCATTGACCAAGTTCCCCATGAATACTCGAGAAATGCTGGCTTGATGTCGTAAGGAAGCGTGCCAATAGTTTCACTACAGGGGACGCCTATGACCGTGCGAAGTGGAGGAACAGATGTAGGAAAGCGGACAGACGCTCGGATGATGATATTTTTTTTAAACTTTTAAATTATTGTTTTTAGGGAGATTCAGGCGGGCCGATAGTAAACACATCTGAAGAAGGCCAGGGGAGGAACCGACTGGTGGGAGTGACGTCATTCGGTCGTGGTTGCGGCTCCCCTGTACCCGGGGTATACACACGTGTTAGCCGGTACGTGGACTGGATACAAAGCGTAGTTTGGCCTAACTAGCTACCTACTGCTTCTAAGTGGAGAGATCACATCTCATTTTGAGCACAAAAATACGTTGTTTTTTACTTTATTGTAGTACGGTCAGCAACAAATGTCACTAATCATATCGAAAGTTTCATTATTGTTACTTAATATTAAAAATGCGAAAGTAACTCTGTCTGTCGCGCTTTCACGCTAAAACTACTAAACAATTAAAATGAATAATTTATACTGTTGATTGATGGCACTTGGTGGAACTTGCTACACACTTTCAATAAAAACACTTGTCAACAAATTTATCCCAAAAACCCTAATTTTGGGGTAAATTTCGAAACTGGTATCTTGATGTGTTGATATACCTACATAATAATGTTATTAATTTTAGTACACCTACTAGATCCAGTTGTCATATTGTGTGCCTTTGAGAATGCCGTGAGGCGAAACTGGTAAGGTTTATCAAGTAAATATTGTGGAATAGTACAAGTGTTATTTTCGAAAAAAAAAAAAGATTAAAATGAAATTTGGTACAGAGATAGCCCAGAACATAGGCTACTTTTGCTCCGGGAACAAGATCCTGTGGGAAACGGGAACAAGAAAGCTTCTTTATGCGGGCGGAGCCGCGGGCATCGGCTAGTTATATTTAAATATTGATTTGCTTTTTGTAAGTATCGTTTCTAATAATTGTTTGTACATCACAACATTCATTATTATTTATAGTTATTTTGATTTCTGTGATTCATTCTACTGTTCTGTACAAATCTATCCTTTTCTTCAATATTTTGTTTACAAAGAAAGTGAAATTATTCTGTAACTTTGAATTGTGTTAATGTTTTTTTTTTTTTTTTTTTTTGTTTTCGCGGGCAATGCATTTACGCACCGTCATCCCTGCTGCGGGGGCAGCAGGGACGGTGTGTGGGGCTCCCGGCCCGTGAGAGAGGGCCGTCCTACCCACTAAACCCCGCGGTGTTCCGCCTCACCTTAAAACCGACTCGCAGGGTAGGCCTGAGGTTAAATCACTGCGAGCCGGCAAGGGGCACCCCAGAACGGAGGGGTCCGTCTCGGGGCGGTCGATAAGCGACCACCCCGGAGCTCCCTAAGGAGCTGAAGAACTAACCCGCACCTCCACCGCTCTCGAGCGCTCCTCTGTAAGCAGAGGAGGTGAGAGCGGCCGGTACGGGCGTGCGCAGAAAGTGGGCACCCCCTGGAACACAGAAAGGGTGCCCGTCGCCAAGTGGCCAGTTGGGCGGGGTCCCCCGACCTTCCGCCCACGGCCAGACACTATTCGGGGGCGCGCATGTAATGAGCACGTCGACGCCCCCGAACCGGACGGCGGGGCGGGAGCGTCTGTCCCGTACGCTCACGCACCCGCAACTCCTCTCGTTTCGCCGCCATCACCTCGCTAGCAAACGAGGCGACGGCGGCCCAACACTGTTGGCTGCCGACCATGGCTTGCACCACAGCCGGCAGCGACAAATCAACTCCGACAAGGCCCGTAAGGGCGATACGCGGCCCGTCCCACGCCGGGCACACGGCGAGTGTGTGCTCCGCCGTGTCCACGACGCCACTTGAGCAGTGGCGACACACGGGGTCCGGCTCCACCCCAGCCACCTCCCACAGGTACTTGGCGAATACGCCATGCCCTGTGAGGAGCTGACTGAGGTGAAACGTAGGCGCACCGTGTGCCCTCTCTACCCAAGCACGTAGGACGGGCCGGACAGCCCCCACGAGCCGGGGGCTAACTAAGGGGCCTACCAACCTCTCGGCCCACTTCCGGAAGAGATCGTCGCGAGCCGACTGTCTCCAGCGGTCGATCTCGTCCGGAAGGGGCCGTCCACCATTTCTACGCACCAGGGCGCTTTCCTCATAAACATTCTGAATTGTGTTAATGTACTTCAGTTGTTGACCAGCTCTTGACTTGACTGTACAGTTTGTCGTTCAATGAGAAACATATATGCAACTGTATCTCATTTTGTGCACAAATTATTAGAGTAAGTTATTTTTAAATTAGTTGACTTTAGGTACGGTCAGCAACGTAAGTCAGTAAATACAACTGATAATTAATATTATTAAAAGAATAGACTAAATTGATTTCAGTATGTCATGGTACTGGCTGAAGCGGTTCATGATATACCTATATATCTTATAATGAAGATGTATTTACAATATTCTGTTATTTGTTATAAACTGCTCACATGCGCGTTGAGAACGCGTAATCTTGGATTGTGTTAATTGATTTATGTTGTCGACTGTATATTTACTCGTAGATAATTTAGGAAGAATACACAAATCTTCCTTTTAAGGATATGTTATTTTATACCATTAAGGTGTAAAACAAGCATCTGGATATTGTATATACCTACGTGTGATATTAATGACTGAATAAATATGTTTAAAGTTTGTTTGCAAGCCTATACACGCTGAAATTTAGTAAATAATACGTTCCATGTTGTACTTAGCTACATAACACTCAATAATTTATGAAGCTAAAAAGTACATTTCATACAAATTCGAAATGGATTCATGAAATATGAAGTAGTTTTGAATTTTGTATGAAACACTTGTCGGACAGTAACACTTCCACGCAAATTATAATCTTTCTACTAGGCATTTCGTGTTTATAAAAACTGTGTAATAATAAGTTTTTGATATAATATGTTAAGAGTATTTAATAAAATTGAATAAATCATTTAACTAACGTAACTGTATACGCTTTTACAACAAGCTCCCCTGTCACCTGAGAAATTTACCATTAAATAAATAAATTTAATAAGAAAAAAAGCTTCGTGAAAAAGGATATTACTCCGTTAAAGACTATTTGCAGGACAGGGACTCCTGGAAGTGATCTGCTGGCAAAGTGAAATAATATTAAATTGTAAATAAGCCATCGAAAAAAAAGCCTTCCTAAGTTTATTGCCGGTTCTTCTCAGGTGGGCCGCGTTCCGAACCGGTGGTCACTTTAAATATTTTAAATAGTGTATGACATTTTGTAAGCGCCGTTAAAATAATCTATGCATAATAAAGATATTTTTTTTTCAATCATCACGTCTTTTTAAATCAAAATATATGAACATTTTAATCACAATATTAATAATTACAAAATGTTGATATTTACAATGATTTCAGTCAGTTGAATGAGAATCTGAAGCCGAACTAGAACAAGTTTGTATCTCGGCTTACAGCGCCTAAACCCTCTCCCTTGAAAATAGGTTTATTGTCAATATAAACTCTTTGCTTTTTAAGTATTATCTACATACATACATATCGTCACGCCTGTCTCCTCTCCCATCTATCTCAGAGACTATGGCTTTCCACTTGCTACGATCCTGGCATACAACTTTCGCTTGTTCCACTTTCATAAGTGTTTTCATACACACACGACGTTTAAGGGTACTCTTGACCTGACCTTTTTTCATTTTTTTTTCTATTTGATTGACATATGTACGTCGAGGTCGTATTTTCTAATATTGACTTATTAATAACCTAAGTGCTGTAGATTGTCGATTGGATTCTTATAAAGTGACTTTAGCTATTAACACAGAACAAAGCGCTGTTGTTGAAGCGCTCGTGGCCCCGCTGACACAGTGTTCTGTAAACGATCACTGCGTTAAGCATCTTTCGTTATGGATGGTCACGGAAACGCTCGTAAGGAAACGCTCGCAAATGTAAATGCCAAAAATTGGTCACCCACCAATTTGTGGCATTTACATTTGCGAGCGTTTCCTTGCTTCGGAGGGCACGTTAAGCTGTGTGTGTGTGTGTGTGCTTATGTGGATTGGTATCGTCCCAAATTCGACAAATTTGTTTGTTTACGTAACCTATTCATCCAGAAATGGGCCTCATCGCTGAAGATAATTTTTCTGTGAAAATTACGGTCAGTTGCTAACTGCTCCAGTGCCCATCCAGCGAACACACGTCGTTGTCTATGGTCTATTTTATACGGGTGCAGGCCCAAGTCACGACGCAAAATTAGCCAAGTTGTGGTCTGTGAAAGGCCGAGTTCTTGTGAGCGACGCGACATCGACTGCCTCGGATTCTGCTGCACAATCTCACGGACAGCGGCGATGTTTTCGGCATACCTTGCGTTTCGTTGACCTTCGGGTGTTGGTCGATCATTTACCGAACCAGTGGACTCAAATTTATCCACCACACGACGAATAGTCCTCTCGGTAGGACGATTATGGCGACCGTAAAATGGGCGAAGCGCGCGGTGCGTTGCCCGAACAGAACACTCATTTTGATAAAACAATGTGTTGTTGAATGCTATAGCTATGCATGATGATTTGGCAAAACAGAATGAATAAATGACAACCAATTTGAAAGATGTAGCTTCAACAAGATGCTACAACTATTGACAATTTGTAATTATCTAATTATGTTGTTGTATTTTATTTTGCCTTTTTGTTTTTTATTGTTAATCTTTGATATTGTATAAGTTCATGATACTTGACCTATTTGACATATGATAATAAGTAATTTTTCCAATTTGACTGACATATTTGTGTTTCTTTTTATCAAGATAATATTTGAAGCGCTCGTGGCTCCGCGGTCTCAG
Organism: Thumatha senex; assembly: GCA_948477245.1. Taxonomy (NCBI): domain Eukaryota; kingdom Metazoa; phylum Arthropoda; class Insecta; order Lepidoptera; family Erebidae; genus Thumatha; species Thumatha senex. Next base: position 17,731,202 of record OX419735.1, read on the forward strand.
TGTTCTGTAAACGATCACTAAGTTACGCAACTTTCACTATGGCTGGTACTCGGATGGGTGACCACTTTGTGGCATTTACATTTGCGAGCGTTTCCGTGCTTCGGAAGGCACGTTAAGCCGTTGGTCCCGGTTGCCAGTAAAATGGCAGTCGTTAAGCCTGGTTGAAGGCCTTATGGGCGGCTTAAAAATTTCAACAGCAGGTAGCCACAACCTGCGTCTGTCTATTTCAACACGGCAATGGGCTCACCACCTATTACGTGGGACAGTAATCCACACGGTGAAAAGTGGGCATATAATATGCCTCTGCCACCCCTTCGGTGATAAGGCGTGATGGATATTTATTTAATTTAAGATAATATTTAATGTTAGTATGTACCTTATATATTTTTGCATGTCTTATGGTGGCTATAAAACAGCGCACATATGTATTTAATATAATGACAAATACCAACATTGTAATACCTACCTGTTTTATGCGAAATAAATACTGAATACTGAATTAGTATGTACTATTGTGCTTCTAAATATTGCTTCTACTTTCTTGACAACCTTATTGGATCTATTGTTATTAATGTACTGCGTTAATCTACCACAATCGGCTCTAAGTTTTTGTATATCTCTCTCTAATCTTATTTCCCACGGAGGTTTAATTATGTTTTTAGTTTTTGTACTAATTGAATGGTCTATTACTTTGTAGTTCAGTTCTTCAGTTATAACTAATGCAGTGCAATGAAATGGAAAGAATGGGACGTGCACTAGTATGGGATGCCACTTGCACCGATACTCTTGCAACGTCCTATCTCCCGGCTACTAGCAAAAAAGCAAGCGCTGCGGCAAATCTTCGCGAGCGGCTGAAGTTTGGCAAGTACAGTTGTCTCGGTACCCAATATGAATTCATTCCATTTGGTGTCGAGACACTAGGTCCATGGGGTCGCGGCGCACATGGTCTTTTTACGGCTTTAAGTAAGCGTCTGAGGGAAGAAACTGGCGATCCTCGTGCAGGTAGTTTTCTCGCGCAAAGGCTTTCCATAGCTATTCAGCGTGGGAATGCTGCCTGCATCATGGGTGGGTACCCTACCGAGGGGACCCAGTCTAAATTTTAATAAATAGGTTAGGTAGATTTTTTTTTTATTTAGGTATAGTTTTAATTGTTTTTTTAACTAAGATTAATGCTAAATCATATTATATATATAATAAATAATGGAATAAAATTTACCTATAACTATTTAACTTGAAAAATAAATTTACGCGATCTTGATAAGATACGTTTATAGTTTATGCAGTGCAATATATAAGGGTATGTATATCTGTAAGTAATATATCGCTAGTTAGAAATCGGTTAAGTATATTTTGATTAAATAAATTTGTAAGTTGGGTGAGCTTGTATCTGTATTTTAATTTGGGTAGCTTAGGTCTTGCTGTTGGATCCATTCCAGAGAATTGTGCTATAACTGTTCGGAACTTATCAGTCATTTCTTGAATAAGTGCATTCTTTACAGAACTATATTCTTCTAGGGTTTCGGTATAATTTTCGATCGTCTCTGTTTTAGTAAAATTTTGATTTTCCGTTTTTTTATATGTAAGTCTCGGCCTAACCTGACTCCTTCTATCCTCTACTTTCGCACAATATATATTCTTCGTCAACCGTTCCTCACTCATTCAGTGGACGTTTCCAAACCAACGGAGCACGCCCTTTTCTAGCTTAACCCTGATACTTTCATTCAAACCTGCCATATTGCGTATCATTTCGTTATGTATTCAGTCGGTTAAAGTTACGCCGCACAATTTTTGAAGTGATCTCAAATCCACAGCATTCAATTTACTTTCATGCATCTGCTGATATAACTAGGATTTACTAACGTAACGTGCTTCTTTTACAATGCTTTGTCGCTTTCGTATTTGGGACAAAGCACCGTTAACTATGTTTCCGGCAGCTACTCGCCGATCTAAATCCGAATCACATCTTCCGTCTGTGCTAAACATACTCCCTAAATACACAATTGCTCTAGACGTGCCTGGTTTACCCAAATCTAGCAGTTAGTTCTTACGTCATCTCTGTCAAATACTAGAACCTTAGTTTTACTTGCATTCAAGCGAAGACTCTTACGTTCACATTCCTGTTTCATATTAATTAGAAATATCGTTTTGTTGTCATTGATTTTAGATCTTCTGATTTGAATTCTTTGATTGAATTCTGTTCAAGTTTCACTGTCGATTCCTAGTTTAGATCCTAGCTTTCCTAGAAGTTCAGATTTTAAAAGTTTGATATTGTCCGTGTTGGAATGCATTAGGGCACTTCACTAACCTTAACTCTCGCATCCGCGGCAGTCTTTGCGTCCGTGACATTGCAGAAAAGCTGCAAGTGTGTCGCCTTCGCTGGTATGGGCACTTCCTGCGGCAACCGCTTGAATCCGTGCGCAACAAATGTCTGGCCATATCAGCCCCACCGGGTCCCGGTAAGAGTGGAAGACCAAAGAAGTTCTGGCTTGACGTCGCAAAGGATGACATGCGTGACAATGGTCTCACTACAGGGGATGCCGACGAAAGACAAAAAGTAGGAAAGCGGACGCCGGGCGTCGCGAGATAAAAGCTGCAACAGACGTTCGGATGATGGTGATGACTAACTTGCTTCAGGGAGCAATAGAGCGGCTTTGTGGAGAACTCCCAGTCCTGGAGAGTGTCCTAACCATTAAATCACCACATTGTTCCACCTCACCACTATCGATTCGCAGGAGTTAAGTCACTTTGTTTCAAGGGGGTGGAAAGCGGTAACACGGGGCCCCATATGACTAATGGTGGATGGGGTACTACCGGCTACTACAGTCGTGGTCGCGCATGACAGCCGCGAGGCGGCGCCTTCAAACCAAACGGCGTAATATTTTTCTCCTCGCTGCCATCACCTCGACCGTGAAAGAGGACATGGCGACCAAACTCGCCGGATTTGATACATCCAAACCAACGTTGCTGCAAACACACTTGCGGTATTTCGCTTCTACCAGTCAACCTGGGAGTACCGCAATGCCGCAAGCCTTGCAAGTCCGCCAAACCACAATGTTCTCTTGCAATAGGGTCAGCTGCCGGGAATTCGTACAAACGTGTTAACCATCTCTCCAAGGTGCAACAGCACTCCTGCTTCCGCTGACCACCAGCAAGCCCGTAAGGGGTAAGAAACGTGTGGAGGTTTCCCGATTCCTATCTCATATCTCAGAAGTTGACTTGGCTAGAATTTACGTTTAGAGCTTTATACAGCTTTTATTTTATTTTTTTTGGTTTTTTCTGTTTTACTTAAGATTTACGAGTATTATTGGGGGTAGAAACTATTATTTATTATTACTATGAATATGAATGAAACTAAACAATATAAATGAAATCCTGTCACAACGAGAAGAACGGCTGTCATCTCAGAAAGGTGTTACTCCGTATTTGAGAGATGTTGGGCTAAAGGTTAGAGCGCAGAAATGCTCAATTCTCAAAGAGTTCATCACTCCATTTTGAGAGACGTCTTAATCAGTCATCAGCGAGCAAAAAGTTTTAAATCTGAAAATGAACATCAATCAACTTTAAGAAAAGCTGAGATCAGTCAGCGAACAACGAAGCTCTACTCCAAAATATTCAACAAACCACTCTAAAAGAAACCGTGTGAAATCGACGGAGTGATGTAGAGAGATGCGAATGATCAAAAACGCATAACTTGAACCGGAGACCAATAGAATTTTTGTTATGTGATGAGTCTCGATTTGAGGTTAGGTCTGATACAAGAAAATGAACATTGGGGTGCATAGAGGCCCTATCTGAAAATAGTGCACCTAACATGGCAAAGGTAAACTCTAAACGATACTCTGTACTAAATCGTCTGGACTGCGCGGATGGCGTGGAATGTTAACTTTTAAAATCGTCCATATTGCCACAGGAAATAAGTATAAATGTTATTTTTTTACAAGTTTTGAACTTAATGTTAATCACATACAAAAAACCACGCGAGCGTAATTGGCGGGCAAATGCTAATACAACACAGAATTGGATAATGGCATGCTAACAAGATCCAGGACAAAACGTAATGAACAAATTCCATCCCCGGATTCGCCGCAAAGCTCCGCCTCGCAGCCCACGGTGAGCGCAGTCGATACACCGACTGCTGCTGAGGCGTCGAGCTCGAGCTCCAGCGGCGAGTATTTCTCTCCGCCGTCGTCACCAACACCAGCGCGGCGGCGCGGAAGAGGCCTGCCACCGACACGTTTGGGGTCTCGAGGCCCATCGGCTTCGAATAGGGCTCCCGCTACCGGTGGTGATGTGCACCGCATGCGATGGACTCATTCAATGAATGAAAACGTCATGCGGGCATATTTTGTGGCTACAGAGGGGGGAACCAACCTCACTGCGTACCGAGATCGTATACTCCTTGTGTTTCAGGATCTTGAACCAGGTGTCAACGTTACGGCACAACGTCTATCGGATCAAGTGCGTGCTATCCAACGTTGTCATTTGTTGGATAGTACCGTACTTGAGAGACTATTCTCTGACTTACTGCAAAGAAATGCTATTTCTCCCGCATCACAACCCATAGAGGAATCAAGACCATTACCTCTCACACCTAACGATGTTGGAATGAATAGCGTGCCTTTAACCATGAGTACTCAGTGCAATGAACAAATAAGGGAGTGCTTTGGAATGTGCGGTACGGGGTTATTTTGATGTTGATTTGGATTCAAGACCGCGTCTACCACGTTTGCCAATGCATAAACGCAATATGGCACTGGTGTGTACCCTGGATTCACTATTACCTAGTTATTTAGATAATATAAAAAATCTCAGTGATACGCATTCAATTTTGTATTGTACAACTGTTGCAGCATGTCCAGTAGCTGGTGTTAAGTTCCCAAGCCACAAAACCACTACTCGACCAATTCCTGTTGTACCTTTGTGGCAGTGCAGGATTGAACGGCGTATTGCTGAGAACAGGGTACTCATTGGCAAGCTTAGCTTACGATAGACGATAAATAACACATGAAACATTTTTATTTTTTAAATGTTACATTGTTTTCGTTTAATTAACATAGGCCTGCGTTATCTTAAAAAAATCTTGATTTTTGTTAGAAATGCTTGAAATTTTGAAAATAAAAGCCAAAATCTAATCACCACCGTGTCCCTTTTCCCAGATTTTAATAAATTTATGAGTCTTTCTAGAAAGTCTTGGGAGAATGATTTTTTTTAAGACGTTTTCGGTTAATAAGTTAATTAATCCATATTATGTTTTAGTAACGTTTACGAATGAACAAATTTAAGTGGTATCATACCACTTAGAAAAATGTCCTTACACTTACACATAATTAACATTCAAAGACATTCACGACACAATATTTTCGCATTTACGCACGGTTATGGACTAGATTAAACATAAAAGATTCGCTGACCATTACCGCATTACGTTCGTGAACAACACGCCCCTGAAAGTACATTTTTTTACTATGTAATTTAGAGTTCTCCTGCTCGAAAATTGGTTTGGTTTAAAATATGTCTACATACCATTTGCTTTTTAAAAGGTAATTATTTTATGTTTTTTACATAATTATTTGCTATATATATCTAATATATATCCCTCTATACAGTGTTAAACTTAACAAATCGTTACCTATTTAAATAATCCTTTTATTTCTGAAATAATTGAAAACCTCATTGCCAATATTATAATTACCATTATTTCCGATTATTTTTAAAACGGAATGGTAATTAGAAGAAACAAACGGTAATGTTTCTAATTGAGTCTGGATGACGTAGCAATGACAGAGATGGTAATCTCCCCCATCGTGGAGGCCAGCGGCTGTCCCAGTGACCGGGCGAGAGCCAAAGCTAGACGCTTCGGCTTCGGTCACGATCTTCTGCTGCCCAGCGTGTATAAAACAGCGGACGAACAGAACCTCCTCATTGGGACTTCCGAAAGACCAAAGTGTATCTTCTACAGTCCTGGGAAACTAGGTGCTACAGGTCCCTGACCGGAGAGAGTGTGGGGGTACAGTGCACAGTGAAAGTTACCGTGAGGAACCATTGCTTCCGCTTCAGTTTGTCCTGTCACTTAGCAAGCTCTTACCGCTGTCTCACCGCACTACTTTAGTTGCGTTGCGTAGAGCTAAAGTACAGACCATCTCGAGATAAAGGCCCGTCAGGTATGGTAGTGGTTGTTACTGGTCTAGAGCGGCCACGTTCACGACAGGATGGGGGAATGGAAGTTCATTAATTATCCGCATCCTACAGGTGAATCTAAACCACTGCTCTGCTGCTCAGGATCTTCTGTGCCAGAGCATTGCACGGTAGACATTCGCCTACCGCAAGTAGTTATCAAGGAAGAAGGAAAACTCATCTTTTACAACTGGTTGCGTAACATGATTGCGATGACGAGAAATCAATTAGGTTCTATAACGTGGTCACCGTTGTCAAGCCGTACTGGGTCTACCACGGGAGCCCTGTCACCATTGACAGCTTAGCTTTTTTTAGCTTTGGGTGTTGACGTGGACACCTCGCGCCTTGCAATTATTGCTTCCTAGATCGGCTCCTGCCGATGCTGCGTTGCAGCTGATTGCAGCGGAGTGGTTATCGTGGCCGCTTATTTCTCGTCAACCTGTAAGCAATATCAATTTGAACTATGGCTCGCTGAGCAAGACGTCATTCTTACCGCAATTCGTCCCAGTCCTGGAAAATTTCAACGCCTGTGGATGATACTTGAGGCTCCCGAAAAACCACTGGTAGGGGGAGAACTTCGGCGGTCTGGATGACAAATCCATGACGTGCGCGGTTCGACCGTAGATGTCGATCGTTTGCGACCCCTGATCGCATACGCCGCATCCAGGACTGGAATGTGGTGGCAGAAGGGGTCGTTATTCGTCCATAGTTATATTTAGTTTGACGTTTCTCCTCCAACTAGCCACCGGTGGAGATCGTAATGTGCACGCAGCGTACATCTCCGCTATCGGTGCACCAGGCCCTGAGGCCCGAGAGAAGGAGCACACGTGTCTTACAAGGGTGTCGAAAGGTCCCTTTAGGAGACCATTAAGCTGGCCAAGAAATTGACCCGAAAATAGCTCCTAGAGAATCTGGAATGGTAAGGCAATCCGTTGGCCCAAACCCCAGCCAATGTTAGAGATTACGTCGAGAACGACGTGCCCGTAGTCACCAAAGGTGAGCTAGAGGTGCTGCGGCTAAGCCCCTCAAGTGAACCACTCCGGACCCGATAGCATTCCGGGGTGAGTGTGACTCCTGGATCTCTATGAATGTTGAGTATTAAGGTTTTGGCTCATCCTTCAATAAAGACTGGTTTCCCAAGGTATCGTGTATACGGGGAAATTGGTCCTTATCCAAAACGAGGGCGGCCAGCGACCTCGCCTTTCGGCTATTGGTCGCTCGTATTGCTCGACGAGGTATGCAGGCTCTTTGAGTGTATCATTGCAGAGCACTTCGTCGCATATGTCACAGTCATGGGGATCTGGTACATAAGCAGTTTGGTTTCCATCAGTTTGGTTTCAGTGCTCCTCCAATGATGCGATCATGCGTGTCGGAGTCCTCGCGGAAGGAGCATCATCACAGGTGAGGTAGTCATGGCGGTGTCTCATGACATAGTCAACGCCTTGCCCTGGAAATGCTTTAAGAAGACGCTCATTTTCATATAGTGCCTCCTTGCCTCCAGTGCATTGTCGGGGCTTATCTTTCCGAGAGAGCCATAACTTACCAAAGCTAGGACTGGCTTGGCGAGAAGTGTTGTGTTTCCCATGGAACGGTCCTAGGACTACTTCTGTAGAACATCGGCTACGATTGGATGCTGCGCGGTCCGTTACTGAGAGGTCACACTCGTGATGGCGCGAAGAGGAATGCATCAAGATGCAATCCTAAGAACCACGTCAGGTGTTGCTCCAGTCCTGTGTCGAGGTTATTTTTCAAACCTTTGATTTTATTTCTAATTACCATTTCAATTTATTTCACTACCATATCTCGAGATCTAATTACCGTATATGGAAAATCTCATTACCGTTTTTTTAAAAAAAGAAACGTATATAATATCTCTTGGCAGAAAATAGTAATTGCTGGGCCTTTCACAAAAATTAGTTTCTATCATTAAATTCTATCCAAAAATATCATAAAAAACATGAATATGTGCATTACTTTTTTATTCTCCAAAACGTCAAATATGCTCGAAATGAAATATCCGCCCAGCTGCTTTAGGTCGGGCAATACTCGCCCGAGAGTGATGCGTTTTGTAACTCGGGCTTTTGCTGGAACTGAAATAAGTGATTACGCAACCCGAGTTACAGAACGCATTGACTTCCTAAAGCAGAAAATTTGTGCATGGGCAAACCGCATTACACGATACAAAACTAGAACAGATAGATATATCCTGAATCGCACATTTCAAAAAGATAAGCGGTGGGTTTATAGAAGTTGGGAGCAACCAGATGCAGTGGGTGACACGCATTTACCAGATAATGAGGCTACGAATTCATTTTGACGTAGTATTTGGTCACCCATACAGAGGGTGAAGTGTGTGAAGTGAAAGGTGAGTGTTCTAGGTAGTGGTGGATGGTCTCTCTTATTATGAGAGTGCTTCCCCCTCTCGCAGTATTGACAGGGTGCAGTGCATGATATATTTTATACCCATTAATGTGAATGTACGATTCTCTTGTAAAATGAGCCTCTGAGATGAGGCACACATCAATTTCTTCTGAGACAAGGACAGCCTGAAGCTCGTTTCGATGCTTTAGGAGTCCGTTTGAATTTCACGCCATAATTTTTACAGTATTTTTCATTTTTGCATCACATAAGGTAGCTGTGTAGCGCTACTTTCTAGGTTTTTCAACCTTTGTTCAAAAGAAGTTAAAATATTCAAAATTGTATTTATATTTTCATTTGTATCGGAGTCTCCTGTCTTGAGGACTTGTGGAGCGTGTACCTGTGGCTGGGAATTTAGTTTAAAAGCTTTCGTTACTTGCGCATAAGATACATTATTTGATACACTTTGGTGTGTAAAACGTAAAGAGAGATTGTTCTTAGCAGTAGGGTCCTGAGTAGTAGATGTAGTAACCTTTTTTTTTAAAGTTTTATTTTTTAAATGTTGCAGTTCTTTGGCTACCATGCAGCCCCTGTAGTTAGCTGGATGTGGTTCACCACAGTGAACACATTTAGGTTTTACTGCTATAGATTTTGTGCAGTCTTTAGTCAAGTGTTTATCAATGCACTACACATCTTTGTTCCTTGGAGCAATATTTCTGTGTGTGACCATATGCTTGGCATCTTTTGCACTGTGGTATTAGCATAGGTGTTTTTAACCGCTCCCCTTCAACCTTACAACCTAGTATGGACTTAAAACCATAGATCTTATTTATGTCTTCATCGTTTTGGAAGGAAAGTATAAACATATTTAAAGGAACTTTAGTCCTCCAACCAAATTTATTTACTGCTTCTTGGATTTTATAACCGTTAGCACTTAGTTCTTCAACTATTCTATTTGGCAAACACGATGAGTGTAGATTTTTGACTATGACCCTAATTGGTCTATCTTGTTTGTTCTTATACGAGTGCCATTGACAATTATTTTGTAACAATAATTATTTTAGTAATCGCTCTGTAGGAGTTCTCCTCTTTGGCATTTACTTTGACGGTATCCCCATTCATCATTTTGACCATGAAGGAGTCTTTATTTGAACAAGTCAAAGGTCGTAAAACTGCTAATAGTTTTTGATGTTTTCTACAATGACTGGGGGAGGTGGGGGTTACTTTTTTATTTTCTCGGCTTTGTACTAGCCTGCGATTTAATGGAGCTTACTCCTTGCGATAGTGGAGATAGTGAAGTATTCAACTTTCTTTTTCTTTCTGCTTTTCTGTCGCACCTACTCTGTTTCTCTGGCAAGATCCTCTTCTTCAGTCTTATATTCGACTGCAGGCTGAGGTTTATCGTTCGTCGAATGTTCCTTCTCCCGAGTAGATTCAGCTGTTGTTGTAGGGCTTCTATCTGACTACTGAGGGCTTTTACTAGCTGCTGCAGTTCTAGACGCTCATTCTGTTCCGGTTTGTACCGACAGTACAACTGATGTTCGAGTTCAGTTTTGAGGACAACTTTATTCGGCGAAGCCATAATTCATAAGTTATAATTAAATTACTATAACTTACCGAAAATTTGCACAAATATGCATGATTCAATTATACTGTATGTAGGTCATCGCGGCGACCGCGAGGGCTAGCGCGTCGGAATAGGTTACTGCGTCAGCAATTTTACACGAGCGCAGACTTGTACAAGAGCGTTTGTGACGCGACCGTTTTCACTACGGAGATCGACCACTCAAATGCGCTGTTATCAAATGCGCCTTTTATATCTAGGAAGACCGCTAGAGTTAACTTATTACATTTGGAATTGTTTTGAATGTCATTTATAAGACAGCTCAGATTGTACATTGTATTTTTACCTTTACGAAAACAAAACTGATAGTCTGGAATTAAAGAATTATGTTCAATATAACATTTTAGGCGATTAATGTTGGCTGTTTGTGTTCATTACTGTTGGCTTCAATGTGTGCAGTAGATTTTTCAACATTATCACCAACCTTCTGACCTGTACAAAAAATCACAGAATGACGCTGACGACATATTATGCATTGACTGATGCACACTTTAGGGTGATGTCCCTTTTTCAAGCAAATAGTGCAGGCTTTTTCTTGTTTCAAATGGGCTCACCGTTCTTCAATAGTCATCTTCTGCATTTTGTAGCACTCTAGGCTCTCATCATCTCAACACTCTAGTTATGTGAATCTTTCCCACACCACACACATACAGTGTTCTTCTTGGGGGTAGCTTTATTTGTATTTGTCAATAAACAACTTGCCGTTGGCTCCGATGTAGTGGTTGTAGTATTGTCCAGTGTTTTCTACGCTAATAATATTCGTTGCTCGCTCTCTGAAAGTTAATAGACTGTCAGACTGAATAGAATTCTGTGCTGATATCTACATTTTCTTTTTTGTTTCGTTCCCAAACCTTTAATAATTCTTGAGGTAGTGCCGACTCTACCATTGGAAGTAAAAATGCTGCAAATTTGTCTTTCGTCACTCCCAAGGTTTCTAATGCACGTAGCATGGCACTAATTTTGTCAAATAATGCTGTCAGATTATATTTTTCCACTTGGTCTATCACTTGGCTAACAACTCTCTCTGAACTTGATATCCCTTTACCCATTAACTTCTCCTCCTTACTAACCTATTCTTCTCCTGAATTGTTTAAACTTTTAATTTCCTTTATTCAGTGTAACTCCATCAGACTCTGATCCTTCTCCCTATTATAAAATTATTATTATCTATATTATTCGTATTTATTTGTTTTTATATTAGTGTTTTTTTTTTTCTTATTATGTTTATTCAAGAATTTTTCACATATGGACCAAAACCAAAATTGCTAAATTGTTATTCCTACAATTTCACATTTACAAATAATCTCCATCGCATGTCTGTTTTTGGCTGAATCGTTGAGTTCGTTCGACGAGTGCCATACCCAAAAAATTGAATTGAATTAATTAACAACTCTCTGACGTATACTTGTATCAGTGCTCTTCCCGAGCATATCTACTTTTCAGTTGTGCAAGGCACTCGTTGTACGATGTTGGTGTGAAACTTTCCACTAAGGACTTCGGTTCTGAGCCTTCCGCCATCGCTTGTAGTAAATATTGATAATTATCATGGGTGTCAAGCTGTGGGTTACTATCAATTTTCTGGAACTTACCCCAAAATGGTAGCCATCCCTTTAAGTCGCCTCCAAAGGTAGTAAATTGGAGCGTAGGGAGCTTAAAATTGCATTTATATCTTTTCGAGTCGGTGAGATTGTCGCTACTTGCGTGTTTCAATGTATTTTTATATCTTATGTCAAGCATGACCCATGTGGTCTTGTACTCCATGGCACATTCCATTTCGTGTTCTAACATAGTTTCGTCATCTTGGACGCTCATAATTTTTCTTACTTTTTTGTCAAGCTCAGAGAGCTGATTTTGCAAATCGAGCAATTTCAAGTACTGACCTGTGGTCTGAGAAGTTTCTCCAACACATTGGCGTTTTTAGTGAACAGTGTTCGGGTTACTTTTCTTTCCCTCCGGATCGCTTCAGAATCATAGTTGTCATTGGTCGCCATGTTTTCGGGATTAATCCTGATCGGTTAATTAGTTGTTTATGCAGGCTTTTAGTGATTTATTCGGATTGAAGAAAAAACACACGCATTTCACTTGATCATTTTCAAAAAAGCAATTTTATTTCCACAGATCACATTATCGTTCATTTTGACCATAGATTATAAGAAATTGTTATAGATTACTAGCTGTACGTCTAATTTTCCACAATTACTTTCCGAAGGTAGTCAGCAATCATACGGCACAACTTTTTATTGGCTACATGGAAGAATTCTTCATAGTCCCGAAAGCACTTCACAGATTTTATTTGCACAAACTTCGGCACTACGCCCATATCCCTGCACTGCACAACAAACTGTAAACCGCACTCGAGTTTTTTCCGTTTAATTCGCAGCTTTGTAAATACCTTCACTTTTTCTAGCCACACCGTACCGTAGCGGTTTGCTGTATTAGAATAATAACTTTCGTGAGCGATGTTCATGATAACTAAATAAACGGTTTTACTCACGTGTAAATTTCGGGATAGCCCGACTAGTAAAGTACGCGAGGCCATCGATATCGGCCGTCGTCCGAACTTCAGCAGGGACTCTGGTTGAGTATTGCCCCCTGCAGGGAGACCGGCTTTAAAGCTTGCTCCCCCAACAATATTCCAGCCTTGGACGGAGATACGACCAGCAGTTCGGTGTGTGCGACTGCACCTCCTGCGCCTGAGGTTAACACCACAGCAATCTCCACATTGGCTACTCAAGACGAGGCACACCCACCTACACTGAAACAACGTGCTCCTCTGGAAAAATAACCTCCGTTAGGTCCGAAACTAGTTGGGCTATCCCGAAATTTACACGTGAGTACAACCATTTATTTAGTAATTATTTCTATTATTTTTGTATGTGTGTTAGTTTTTTTTGTTCAGTTTTTCATTTACACACTTTTGTTTGTTCAGTTCCTAGTTGTTCACATTCTCCTCTCGCGGGTCTGGTGGGAGATATTTCTTTTAGAAATAAGCAGTACCCTTGTACCTATGTTTCTTTCAACTATTACTATTAAGTTCTTAGTGTGTACATAAATAAATAAATATGTTTTTACCTTAGCAAAGCCAGGTCTTGGTATTTCTCTTTCCTGGTATATCGAGGGTTTAGGATAATCTGTGCAATTCGCACGTCAGTGTCAGAGTTGCATTCACTGCCACCGATCTCTATAACCCCTGCGCGTATTATGGTAAGCTCTATCCTTAAATACACACAAAATATTACTCGAGATATTAATCATTTTCACGTCAGTAAAACAGACATGCATGCTACTGAAATGTGTTATCCAAATACTATATTGAAAAAGTAGGACGGAATCACAGGTATCAGAATCATCAAGTCATAAAGATTCATTGATTTTATAAGGGACCGGCGATAAAGTCACTTTGTATAAACTAAATTGTGGTATACTTTCACACAGCGCCATCTAGCCCAAACTAAGCTATACGCTTGTACTACGGGATCTAGACAACTGATATGCATACTTATATATTTCGAAATACATAAATATTTTTCATAGAAAACACCCAAACCTCAAAACTAACATTTGTGGATCACACAAATATTTGTTCCGACCCGGGAATCGAACCCGAGCGCGTCAGTCGCATACACTACCACTGCGCAACCGAGGCAGTCAAAATAAATAATGCTGCGATTAAGCGCACCAGACCGCATACTTAAAAACTTCAATCGCGGCGACTGAGTCGTCTTAATGCAGGAGGGCAGGAAATCCCGATGCAGCTTCGATAAAGCCACATAATCACCGCGTCACCAATCTGGGGGACAAGTCTGCTATTTCAATCGTGTCGAAATAGAATCGAAATTGTCGCTTAATAGAAAGCCGTCGGTACAACTATGACAGTTTTTCGTAGTCTACTATAACAATCGTACTCCAATAGACTTTTATCGGTCGGCCGATAGAATTCTACTAGCCGCTAGTCAGTTGCATTTTTGATAGTCTACTAACAGTTAAACAGCTAAGAACAGCGATTCTGGTTCTATTCTACTGCTTGTCAATAGTAGACTCGGCCCCCTGATGCTAAAAGTAGGTAGTCTGCGGTGTCCCCTAAGATATGACATTTCATTGTCTTGATTGATTATGGTCTCTTTTAGAGAGTATGGCATGCTCTATGTCTCTTAATATTAGACAGACATGCATATGGTCACGCTTAATGCCCACAATTTACCAGTTTTTTGTCCCTGCTCTTAGTTGATTCTATTGCTTACTACACTAAACTCGACAGATCCCACATCCGTCCGCATAGGCGGTGATTTGGTCGAGCGCACGGACCAGGTAAAATACCTGGGATCTGTTTTTTACACGTCCAGTGACATCGATTGCGATGTCAAGTTACGCATTGCTGCCGCGTGGGCCAAATGGCGGAAGATGTCAGGCCATGTCAGCCCTGCCGGGTCCCGGTAAGAGGGGAAGACCCAAGAATTGCTGGCTTGACGTCGTAAGGGATGACATGCGTGCCAATGGTCTCACTACAGGTGATACCGACGACCGTGCAAAGTGGAGGAGAAAATGTAGGAAAGCGGACGCCGGGCGTCGCGAGACGCAACTAGGACAGACGCTCGGATGATGATGATGATTAGTTGATTCTATTGGCATGTTGAAATGCACAGGGATAGATTGTGACTCTTCCTTTTGAAAATTTTCAAGCCTAATGTCTTCAACTTAACTCTTGCTATTGAAATCCTTAAAATATCAACATTTTTCAAGGAGGTGGGCAAGTGTGAGTTTCCATAGATATCTGGTCACTATGTTTAAAGTATTAACAAAATGCTAAAGGAATTCAATTTGAATGGGAATCATATTATAGAACTGAAACGCATGCTAACGTACATGAGACCTAGATATGATTTTCTTATACAAATATTTATAGGAATATACCTGTCCACTGTATCCACGCAGTGTGCAGCAGTCAAGACGTAAGTATTAGACAGTACTGAACCACCGCAATTGAATACGTAGCCCTCACCACGATCATAACCCACGCCTACCAGTAAAATGTTATTTTTGTTTTTTTACATTTTATAGACAATTGTAGGGTTATGTTAGAATTGCAAAAATCAGCAGCCCCGACCTTGTTTTTTTTCGAGGCGGGGCAAAAACTAAAAACTGCCGCCCTACCCATATATATTTTTACTTATATCATCACCATTATTTCCCGGAAAGCTTATCTAGCGCTGTTACTATTATATTGTAAGAAAAGCAAAGGATACGGTATGCAATAAATCGAGTTGGAGTTGGATATAGAATAGAAATAGAATAAACTTTATTGCACATCAATAACAAGCACTCATGTTAAGAGATTACAGTCTTATAAATGTACAAAGGGTGGCCTTATCGCTAAAGAGCAATCTCTTACAGGCAACATTTGGATGGAGAAGATTGTCAAGGATCACTTGGGAATTGCGTAGCAATTAGTGTTTTAAATTTTATATGGAACATGAATAACTAATAAATGTAATAAATTTACCTAAAACGTTCCAAGTCATCATCACACATACATAAATACATACATACACATATATATAGGTATATATACACACTATTTACAATATTTACATTCATAAAAAATACTACAATGACAAGTAGTGCTCTTTAACAAGTTTTTTAAAAGCATTCAGTGATTGCGCAAGCCTTATATTTAGTGGTAGCTCATTCCACAACCGTACAGCCTGTAAAGCGATTTATCGTAAAACGATGTGGAATGTTTAGGAACTTTTAATTCCAGAGTCTCTGATGACCTTAAGGATCTCTAATGTGTGTCATTAAGGATATAGGGTGGGAATGGGGCGCTACCTATATCTTGGGGTACCGATTCAGGCTTACCTGCGAGTGGTGCACCTGCTGACTAACGGAAGAGATCATGGTGAAGCAAGAATGAAGGACAATTGAGACAAAATTCTGTACCAACTCGTCTAGCCAGCGTGGTACAGCAAGACCCAAACACCCTCCCAATATGAACAAGGCTATCAGAAAACGGCCCCCAGTTCCCGGCACTTCCGCTGTTCCCGGTTACGGTAGCGGTCGGGGAGATGGCGGAAGAGAGGATAGGTAAGAATTTCCGCGCTACCTTAGGCTATCATACCGACTGACCCTGACAACCTATAATGGAAATACCTTATGGCTGGAAGCCTTACGGTTGGGTTTGTGCGAGGTCCGAAGGAAGAGGGAGGACACGCTAACCCTTGCTTTCAGCGTCCTGTTCTACTCTCGGGAAGGTGATGGAAGGCATTAGTTCGACGGCGGTTTCGGTTTTATGGTGAAAATGGACCTTTTTAGCAGTGTTGTGGAAGTCGGCAGTGTGTTGGCTTGGGAAACTCAGCTAAAGCGACAAGTACTCTCTGAAGGCGTAAAGTGTATGCCCCGACCTCGACATGTACTGACGACGGAGTTGAAGCCGTGTACGGGGATATAGCGAAAGCATTACACGTTACTGCGAAGGCTCACTACAACATTTTTACGAGGGACTTAAACGTTAAAGTACAAGAACGCAGCGAGACGATAATCGGTCCATATGGCTAAGGGCGCAGAAATGACCGGGGCCATTATGCATTTCAATTTTCTCGAGTCGTAGGGGCTCTTTTTACGGACTCTTTATTTAAGAAAGAGCCTCACAGAAAGTGGACTGGGCGAAGCCCCGACAATGTCACATGGAACTTCAAATCGTTTTTGTCGATCTGCTGGATAAAACCGTTATAGTGTGACCACTATAACTAAAGTTATATAGTTATATTATATATTGACAAAACGTTACAATAAGTGCCTCGAAGGATTTTGTCCAGAAAAGCAACAACAGAATCTCATACTCTCGAACTTATGAAAATTAGACGTGAAATGCTACCTACGCACACATCTTCGTCAGACCAGACCAGAGGTCCATAAACTTCAGAATTCGCAGGCTAGTACGACGCCATAGACGGTAAAATACTTGCATAGTCAAGACTACGATCGAGTAGAACAGAGGCACTAAGGTATTTGCACAACAGCTTGAAATACCTCGTCTGACGAAACTAAAAACAGCGGGTGGCAAAATCGTGACCATAAGGTTCCAGATTGTCGAGAAAATCGAGAGTCTTTATCTGTCTGTATCACGGACAAACAGCCCATGGGACCCAGTGATGATGCCCTGATGTCGACCAGTGCTAGGTCAACTCGGCTCTCGAGCAATGTTGATACATTAAATCCCCTTGAG
Source organism: Thumatha senex (assembly GCA_948477245.1). Lineage (NCBI taxonomy): Eukaryota > Metazoa > Arthropoda > Insecta > Lepidoptera > Erebidae > Thumatha > Thumatha senex. The sequence goes on from OX419735.1 coordinate 17,748,580, forward strand.
AGGATGGAATTACGACTGAGTTCATTAAAGCAAGTGGTACTTCGGTCCTTGAGCTGGTGAGTTTGTTTAATTCCATCCTCCAGTAGGGACAAAGACCGAAATCGCGGGGCGGGAGTAAGGTGGCTCTGTTCTTTAGAAACATGATAAAACCTTGCTCAGGAACTACAGACCCATATCACTTCTGAGCCACATATACTGGTCATACTCTTAAAATGACGATTTAAATATGGTGGAGAATTTCAACTTGATTCGATACAGTTCGGGTAGTTCAGGTGGCTAGAACATTGCCCTGGTTAGGCAAAGGTCACAGGTTCAATCCCTGTCTCGAATCGAATTGTCTTTTTCCACTTTATTAAAAAATTATGAGACTTATACAAGTTGTTGTCGAGTTGAGAGTAATCAATCACAAACGCCTCGCCAGTAAACTCGAAAACGGTAAGTACCGAAAACCACATCCGTACTGTTCGGCAGATTGTACAGAAGAGAAAAGACAGTCTTTGTGTATGGATATTGTAGACTACGAGAAAGCTTGCTTCTTTCGTTTGTCCTGGATGCTCTACAGCGATGTCGTATCAATTGGTATTATGTATTATATATAATATTGGAATATATCCAGGAGTTAAGATGCTTGTTCGATACCGCTACCATTACAGTCCAGCTCCAAGATCAATAATAATAATAATAAATAATAAAATTATTTATTGACTTTAAAGTAGTACATTTACTTTTAGACCCACCAAACTGCGCAACAGTTTGTCGGTGGGACTTCGCTCGCTATTTCTTAAATTGTACTTACACAGATTATCTATAATGCAACTTACAAAAACATTTCATCTGGACAGTCACTGCTCTCAACATGTAGCAGAAGTATAAAAGCAATATATGCCTATAAAATAAACTAGGCTACACTACTACAGCTAGGGGTCACTTTTATTCACATTGACTTTCACTTAGTTCCACTAGTAACATATTTTTAAGCTTCTTTTTTAGTGTATATTTACATAAGTTACTTTCCTTCCTAAGCCAGTCATACTTATTGAATAACGTTGGTGTTAAGTACTTATTGGTTCTTTGGCCATATTTTTTTACAGTTGGTAGGACTAGTTTACATTCCGCAACACTTCTAGTGTTATATTTATTCTGAATAAGTACCTTGTATTGATCACTATAGTATTTTGCCAATACCAACAAGTACTTAAACTTTTCGTGTATAGGGAGAATCTTACAACATACAAACAGTCCCTCGTAGTCATGCTTACATTCATCTTTTACCTTTGAGCTTACAAGATATTTCATTAAACGCACTTGCAACCGTTTAATATTATCCAAATATGTTTTAAATGTGCGCCCATACGCACTCAACCCGTAGCTCTGCAGTGACTCGGCGAGGGCAAAGTACAGCACTCGTAGGGTTTTCCTACTCAATGGCGTTATTAGGCAATAAAATTTACTAAGCAGTGACCTCAGCTTCGAACATACGGCATCTACATTTGGTCTCCAATTTATATTTGTATCCACCCATAATCCTAAATATTTGAATTTACTAACATATTCTATATTCTCACAATAACAGTTAACCATGCCGGCATGCAAGCAGTCATATGTGTGTCCCATTATATTTATTAATGTATTGTGTATGTTCTTGGCTACCAAGTTGTGGGGTGTATATATATATGCATTACTTTAGTTTTTGCTAAATTCAATATAATACCATTGTCGTGCGCCCACCTAGTAATATTATCAAAATCTTCTTGTAACATAGCTCTGGCTTTCTGTATATCTTTAGCTGAGTACAACAGGCACATATCATCTGCATACATATACACTCGACACCTTTTCACCACATTACTAACGCTGTTTACGTGAATAATATAGCCCACAGGGCCAAACACGGATCCGGTAGGCACACCTAGGTTCACGCTGTACTCACGGCCCGTTACCGGGCCACGGAAGTCTGTAGACTTCATTCACTCAGATAGCTTTGGAACCACTTGTTCGTTGGGCCCCTGATGCCACACTCCTCCATGGCCTGGAGAAGGACCTGGTGATCTGTGGAATGTGTGGAATGCTTTTTTATAATCAATAAATAGTGCTAATACCTGATGACCACTGTCTAAACTATTATTAATATCATCTGAAAACCCATCCAATGCCGTCGCAGTACTGCGACCACGCCTAAAACCGTGCAGAGAATCAGACAGTATTTGCTTCCTCTCTAAAAAGTCACAGATTTGCCCAATCACTATCTTCTCCACTATCTCATTTATAGTGGACAAGATGGCTATCGGTCTGTAATTAACATAATCAGAATGAGAGCCTTGCTTAAAAATAGGTCTAATCACAGCTTTTTTAAGGTGCGCAGGATATTCCCCGCTGGACATACATAGGTTGACAAAGTGAGCTAATACTGGCGATATCTCTTTTTTAATAATTTTTAAATCAGATGCTCGTATGCCATCGATACCCGGCGCCTTGCCTTAAAACTAAACTTCTATCTATCCACGGCTTTGGAAAGCGTTTGTTAGACCTAGGTACTATCACTTTACAATTCTCATATATATTTGAAAACGAACTCCGCAAATTTTCATACAAAGATAATGGACAATCCATATTCAATAACTGAGACCAATCAAAACAAAGCAATTTATTTGTAACTAATTTAGAATTTAACACATACCGCTCGTCCAAGACCTTACTCTGACTCTGAAGTGAGACCCCAATCATATGGTGGTCCGACACGTTGCACTCGATTATATATGACAAACAATCACACGACTGTCTCAGACGCACCCACACATGATCTATACATGACACAACGTGTCCACGACAGCTTCCCGTGTCACTTGATTGGCGGGGATTCAAAACTGAAGGCCCAGGTCACTCAGGCAATCCCTGTAGCGTGAGGCATATGTATCACTATTTAATTCTAGTAGGTTAACATTTACGTCACCTAAAAGTATGATTTCCTGGTTACGCGGTATTTTCCTAGCTATTATGTCTTCTATTTCGGAGATAAATACTGACTTGGCCGTCCTTGGCGGCGTATATACTGCTACAATATTTAAAATAATTAATTTAATTAATACAAGATTTATTCCATGTAAGTTAACCGTGAATTATTTCCGCCGACACTAAAGTCACTTTTTCTGCACTAAAGCTAAAGCTTTCTTTGCTGTAAATCAACACTCCACCTCATTTACCTCCTGCTCTCGTATTTGAGAATAACGGAAACCCCTGTATTTTATATAGTAATACTTCCTCCTCTTTAATATTCACTTCAGACAAAACTATAATAATTATATCCTGAGAATTCCGTTGTAACAAGACTAGTAACTCATCAAAATGCTTTCTCATAGACCGAATATTTAAATGAATAACATGAAAATAAAGACCACTTTCAGAAATACTGTGACTCCATTCGCATAAATTTTCATATCTACTAAATTGACAGTCAGATGTTACAATTGCATCAAACTTGTCCACTTTTGCTGCTTACTGCGAGTACACGCTTAAAACACATAGCTATTAATTTTTTTTTGAAGCGCTCGTGGTCCCGCGGTCTCAGTGTCCGGTAAACGATCACTGAGGTACGCAACTTTCACTATGGCTGGTCGTCGGATGGATGACCACTTTGTGGCATTTACATTTGCGAGCGTTTCCGTGCTTCGGAAGGCACGTCAAGCCGTTGGTCCCGGTTGCCAGTAAAATGGCAGTCGTTAAGCCTGGTTGAAGGCCTTATAGGCGGCTTAAAAAAATTCAACAGCAGGTAGCCACAGCCTGCGTCTGTCTATTTCAACACGGCAATGGGCTCACCACCTATTACGTGGGACAGGAATCCACACGGTGAAAAGTGGGCATATAATATGCCTCTGCCACCCCTTCGGGGATAAGGCGTGATGGATATTTATTTTTATTAATTTTTCCAGGTAAACCTGGTTATACATTTATTCACCAGTAGCTACATATCGCTCAATATCACGCTCACAGCGAATGTACAATATTTTCTTTTGCTCGTCACTTTTTTTAATGAGTATCTTTCCATCCTGCACCCATATGTACTTAAAGGTCTTACGTAATTGATGTTTTGTTAGCCACAATAGGTGCCTTTTAAACTTAGATAGGTTTTCATTTATGTAAATACGGGTCTCATTTCTTGTACCATATTTGTTGCCATTTGTAAGTGATTTCTTTCGAATTTCTAACCATTTGGTGCGAGCTTCTCTAGTCTTTAAAGTTATAACCAGCGGTATAGGTTTATTAGGGTCAGGTTTTTCTCGCCCTACCCTCTCCGCTCGCTCAATTTGACCAGGATGCAGTTCCAGATTTTCTGCAATTTTGCAAGTCAAGACGACAGGCACTTCATTTTCCAACTTTTCTAATCCAGTCAACTCCACTTTATTCTCTTTATCTTTTTCTTCCAGTACATTCAATCGCTCCTCCAATGCATTATTAATTTTTCAAGAAATACATTTTTATGTACTAGCGCCTTCATTTTTTTCTCAGCCCATTCTCGAAACCCACAAAGCTTGTCGTACTTGCCCGATATGAAATCAACCAGATCCGTCAGCTCTCCCAGTTTCTTTTCCAAATTACCCATTACCTCCATTTTTTTATTTAATTCAGCCAAGGTACTAGAGATGCTATGATCCTCTTGACTAGGCGAGCTGGACGGAGTTATGCACTGTTCGCACTTTTCGAGTTTGAGCGACTTTTTTGTAACACACTTCCTGTGGTAAACACTTTCACATGGTCCCTTACACTTAATGATCTCGTCCTTCGCTATCGAAACATACTTATTACATTTCCTACACTGAACCATTATTAGAACAGTCACACACGCGTATTAGTTGTAACAGTAACCAACAGTAACGCCAGCGAAAATACTTGGATAATATTTACACAGAACTAACGCGACCGTACGCCGAGCGCGCGCGCACAGATCATGATCAAAAGACCTACTCCATAGAGCTGCGTAGAGGGTTGAGACAAGGCGATGTTAATACTCATGTTATGTCTTTAAGACGTTGGTCTAGGAGGTACGACAATTACGGTGGGTCTAGTCCATGCCCTCAAAGTTGCACAACGGGCTATGGAGCGAGCTATGAAGGATAAACGCCGAAACAAGGTTGTCCATCGGAGAACCAGAGTGGCAGAGTGGTCGACATAGCTCGCAGAGGATAAGCTAGTTAAGTGATATGGCAGTCCACATCTGTAGAAGAACCGATGCCCGATGGAGCAAACGAGTTGAAACTGGATCCTGAAGGTGCCGGACCGTGTGTTGTGGCGTGAATTGGGAGAAACCTACGTCCAACAGTGGATTCCCTTATGCTGTTTTGATTATTATTGTATTGTATTTTGTTTTGCGAACTAATCTATGACCTTGTAATTATTAATTAATTAATAAAACTTAGCTCTCAGCTAGCAGATGTAGTAAGAAGAGTACAAGTGGACAGTCAAAAATAATTTGGGTTTAGAAAACTGAGATATCTGAAATCTGTCTGATGTGGACAAAAACATCTTACATATTAGAAACCTCAAAATTCCTCTAGAAATATGCGGATGATTTTCGCGACCAATATATGTATCACACCCGTGAACGGGTGCCGTCTGTTGGGACTGGTCAGCTCATAGCTGTTATAGCAATTATTAAAAATAATCTTATTTATATTTAAGGTAAACTTAAGTTTAGTCGACTGTTCTCACATAAATCCAAAGGAACAATGTAAGTGTAATTTTAATGTTGTAAGCCATTCCTACATTTTAAAATGGCATCCATTGACTTTCTTGCCAGATTCTTCTTCTTCAAGGGTAGGCTGCCCTTAGAACCGGCAACTATAATCGCTCTAATTTTGATATGATATAAACACAACATTGATTTTATTTTTATTGTTTGTATAAATTCATTACTATATAATTGGTCAAATATAATGTTAATCAAACTAATGTAATTACTGGCGTTTAGAAAAGAGTGGCCATGAGTTTTATTGCCAGGTTCTTCCTCAGGCTCTACCTATTGCTTTGCGAATCTGGCAGTAAATGTAAATGTAGAAGCAATATTCTTGACGTTCATAAGTGTTACTTTGTGACCTAAATGAATAAAGATTTATAAATATATAAATAAATAAATAAACTCTCGCCTTAAAATGTCCCGTGAAAATCAAGTTGCTTGAGTTAGCTTCTCGTATTGAAGCGCGAGCTTCGGAAGTTACCGAGAATATTGTTCGGAGACGGTGATAATTGAAATGTATGATTATTCGTAATGATAATATATATGAGTGTTCAAATGAGGAAAAGTTGATACCGTCGTGTGCCACTACTTTGATCAACATTATGTAGTGCAAAATAACGGCACCATTCGCTAAGTTACCCACTTACCGGAACGAGCAACGTTCTCTGAATCTTGGACTTCTGTGCGTCATTCCGACGAGTTTTAGGTTAGTACTTAACCTAAAACTCCTACATGAATGGATGTGTGTCTTGGTCACTTTTAACCTGGATTCGTAATACCAATCATATAAAAGCGGCTGTAGCGGCGGTGTGTCCCACAAAAATATCGATAAAGAACTCGTTGTGTATCGGAAGTACATTGAGAATCAGTACTTACAGTACGTACAGTACCAGTTAACTTATCCATCAACTTTACTTCGTGGATATGAAGAAAATAACCTTGACCTAAATCCTCCTGTTGTTAAGTTTCCAGTTCCCTCAACCTTCAGCATTATCAACCTGCAAAGCATATTATGCACGGTACCTTTCTGTACGACCAGGTGGAAAAGATATGGCCTTCCTTTTCTAATCGACTCGCTGCGGCTGCTCGACACAAACCGTGGCCGTAACACCCAGTGCTTGGTATCAATGCATGTAAGCTAATGCGCATGAGGGAGTTCCTAAAGTGGTCCATTGCCGTGACGCATTCTCATCCCCACTCCCAGCTGCTGCTGCTGATAGACCTGCTATTTCAGTCTATTCCTCATTTCGAGAAAATATACACCCGCCAACTTACGTCACTTGTCCAGAGACGACAGTATTACCCGTTTTGACATCACAATCGATGTCACCGGACTCGGGAAGTACAGATCATTTTAATATTATTATTTAGTTAACACATTCTGTGCTCCTCACTCGGATCCGAGTGGGGCGGGGCCATAGTAACGGTGCCGCCCACTCGGATCCGTGCAAGCGTCCCATTCATTTTGTTTTGGCTAGTAACGCACCGGCGTTTGTAAGCTTGCTCACGTTGTTTTGCGCGGCCACTCTGGCAATATAATCAACTTACGAAAAAGAAAATTGGTTTCATTCTAATAGTGTTGTGGTGATTTGTATACACGATAGACAGGACGCTATTTTTTAGCCAAAATGTAACAGTAAGGCTCGGCCGTCGACTGGTAAAAGTGCTACAAAAAAGCGTCGACAAAGTGATGATTATGACTCGGAAGGGTCTGAAGAATATAGTGATGAAGAAGTGTATTCGCAAGGAGTTCATGAAGAGGGGTTATCTTCAAGTTCAGAAGGATCTAGCGGCAGTGATGTTAGTATTTTTGATACAAAAATGAAGTCGACCAGTCGTAGACCACGCGCTGGTGATGTACCAGCTCAACCTTCAAGGTCACAGGCATCAAAGCGAGGTTTGAGTGAGTCAGGCGGTAGCCCTATTATTCGACCTAAGCAACTGAAAGCAATGGTTAGTGATGGCCGCAAGGGAGCGAATATACCAGGTACGCGTGATACATCAGCTCAGTCTTCAACGTTACCAGATTTCTCAGCATCGAGGCCTGCGTTTCGCCAACTAGAATTTGACAGACTGGACAATTATGAGATCAACTGCGAAATTGAACGTCTTTCATCGCCCTCTATCGTACAAGATTATGGAGACGTACTGCCCGATTTGCCAGAGAATCTATCCGTGGGTAACATTTCTACGCCTAGCGTGTCGCTTCTGAGATCTAATGCGGTGACTCCGAACTTCTCGTCAGAGCATAATGACGCCCCTCCGGCTTTTCCCGTTCTAAGATCTGAAAGTAGTACTCCCAACTTGCCAAGCGATAACCATGATGCCCCGTCACCTCAAAATTCACGCAATAACTAACCTTCACATCAAGGAGCCACTACCACCTGGAGCTCTAACCCAAATTCAATGAAAACTATCGACTTTACCACGGAACAACAACTCTTGGTGCCGCCTCCAACAGATCCTTACGATGCGTTCCGTTTATTTATTGATGATGATTTATTAGATCTGATTGTTCGAGAGACGAATGCAAATGCAGTAAGAGTGGGTGCTGCAGATAATGTAAAGCGTAACACACGAATAAACAACTGGAAAGTTTTAACTAAAGAAGAACTGATGACATTTCTCGGACTCCTTCTGCACACTGGAACAATTCGGCTAAATCGTATATGCGATTACTGGAAACGGCACTATTTATTTAATATTCCATGCTTCGGTCAATTTATGTCTCGAAACCGTTTCTTATTGATATTACGATGCCTGCACTTCACGTCGGAAACAAGCGAAGAAGACCGCCTAATAAAAATTCGACCATTTGTGGATCATTTTAATAATAAAATGATAAATATTTATTGTCCGGGTAAACAGCTATCATTGGATGAGTCCATGGTTTTGTGGCGCGGACGACTGCTGTTCAGACTTTTACATTAAGAACAAAAGGCACAAATATGGCATCAAACTTTATGTCTTGGCAGAACCAGATGGCACCGTTTTAAAATATCAAGTTTACGCAGGTGCCAATGATGAGACGTCAGGACAGGGTCATGCCAGCAAGGTCGTCTTTAAACTCCTCGAAGAGAGACTAGATTCTGGCCACCATGTGTACATGGACAACTACTACAATTCTTATGGTTTGGCTGTGAAATTGCTAGATCGACAGACGTACTGCACAGGAACGTTAAGAAAAAACCGCAGAGATAATCCTGTTGAAATTGGGACTATCCCATTGAAAAAAGGAGAAAACAAATCCTTGTTCTTGAACGGGGTTCATATTGGTAAGTGGAAAGATAAACGTTACGTATTATATATTTCCACAGAACATGGAGACGAGATGCTGGAAACTACTTCCAAAAGGGGATCTGTAGTATTGAAACCAAGCCCAATTGTCCATTACAATAACTTTATGTCGGGCATAGATCTTCAAGATCAGATGCTCGCTTATTACCCAGTCCAAAGAAAGACGCTGCGCTGGTACAAGAAGCTGTTTGTTCATATAAATTGTAAATAGGCCATCAAAAAAAAAGCCTTCCTAAGTTTCTTGCCGGTTCTTCTCAGGTGGGCCGCGTTCCGAACCGGTGGTCGCTTTAAATATTTTAAATAGGGTATGACATTTTGTAAGCGCCGTTAAAATGGTCTATGCAAAATAAAGATATTTTTATTTATTTTATTTATTTATTATTTATATGCTGCAAATGAGCCTCAGTAATGCAATGTACTTGTACAACAAATTTTCGGCGACTAATAAAATGAATCTGTACGATTTCCGTTTGAGCATACTGGAAAGGCTTCTACCTGATCCTCATGATGTCAATCAACGCAATGTTTTGAAAGTGAAACATAAACTCACCAAAATAGAAAAGACCCGAGTGAGACAAAAGAAGGTAGGAAGAGTCATGAAGGAAACCACCGAAGTGGCCCGAAAGGAATGCAAAGGCTGCAAAGCCCAGAAAAAGAGAGTGCAAACCATTTACGAATGTAAGCAATGTGAAGGTTCTCCAGGCTTCTGTATACAATGTTTCTGTCAGGCACATTCCTAAGTTTTTTTATTTTATTTTAAGTTTTTTTTCTTTGTGTACGTAACATACTGTGATTCAGAGTGTCATTTTTCGGTTAAACTTATAATTAAGTATTATGTTTTTTTGTTTGATTTTTATAATTGTAGATTTTAATGCTTCTTTGCATAGATTGATTAATATATCTTTCTAAATAAATAATTCTCCAGATGCATAATTGTTTTATTTACTTACTGTTTTTTTAAGTGGTGACTTATGATGACATTTTAGTTAATAAACAATTGCCATCCCTAGCACTCGGATCCGAGTGTTCGGCACCCGACGTGCTGCATGCCGACCACTCGGATCCGAAAAATGTATTTTTTAATAAAAATAATAATAATATACATTCATACATATTTTCAAACATTCATATTTACTTAATCAAAATTCACCATAAAAAGTTATGGCTTACGGCTATTACTTTGTATCCATTGTTTAAGCAATCAATGTGTTAACAATACATTTCCGTCTAAATCATAAAGAAACGTCAAATAGCTGCGGTGAGTAAGCAACAACCGGTCAGGGTATCAGTGTGATTGGGAGAGTAACCGACAAACTATTCAGGCTCGACAATTGAGTAAGACAGCCTTTTGCGTACTAGTCGCCACCGCGTTTTCACTAATTCTAAACCTCTCAATGAGGACTGAGAGGCTCTTTGGGAACAAACAACTACCGGGATCATTTCTGTGAACTCCACCCTGCACATGACTGTAACCTCCTGCGCGACTATTAGTTCTTTTTTCTCTTCTTATTTGCTGCGGCATCTACGACGTTCTCGTCATACTGAATCCCCAAAAAATACCCGCGACTCTGATCGGTTCATCAACACGATATCAGGCTTATTTCCTAGAATTATCCTGTCCATACCGATTTCATTATTCTGTATACCTGTTACGGATTTAATTATTCTCTGTCTTCGTCACATTTCGTTTCAGACTACCGCCGTCGTTCCCCAAACGATGTCCTTTGATAAGAAGGCGGTGCTGTGCAGTGACTCTCCTAATATAACTTTGGAGTTGGCCACTCTGCAGTGCTTTCTAGTGTGTATGTGATTTGGTTTGTCCATCCCGTGCTCGTGTCTGGTGACGAGGTGCTCAAGTTTCTTTTAAAAGAATAGCTCATTTTTTGTGGACTGCGGTCACTCACGTTCACACAACGAAGTAAAGTTGATGGATAAGTTAACTGGTACTGTACGTACTGTAAGTACTGATTCTCAATGTACTTCCGATACACAACGAGTTCTTTATCGATATTTTTGTGGGACACACCGCCGCTACAGCTATATGATTGGTATTACGAATCCAGGTTAAAAGTGACCAAGACACACATCCATTCATGTAGGAGTTTTAGGTTAAGTACTAACCTAAAACTCGTCGGAATGACGCATAGAAGTCCAAGATTCTGAGAACGTTGCTCGTTTCGGTAAGTGGGTAACTTGGCGAATGGTGCCGTTATTTTGCACTACATAATGTTGATCAGAGTAGTGGCACACGACGGTATCAACTTTTCCTCATTTGAACACTCATATATATTATCATTACGAATAATCATACATTTCAATTATCACCGTCTCCGAACAATATTCTCGGTAACTTCCGAAGCTCGCGCTTCAATACGAGAAGCTAACTCAAGCAACTTGATTTTCACGGGACATTTTAAGGCGAGAGTTTATTTATTTATTTATATATTTATAAATCTTTATTCATTTAGGTCACAAAGTAACACTTATGAACGTCAAGAATATTGCTTCTACATTTACATTTACTGCCAGATTCGCAAAGCAATAGGTAGAGCCTGAGGAAGAACCTGGCAATAAAACTCATGGCCACTCTTTTCTAAACGCCAGTAATTACATTAGTTTGATTAACATTATATTTGACCAATTATATAGTAATGAATTTATACAAACAAAAAAAAACAAAATCAATGTTGTGTTTAAATCATATCAAAATTAGAGCGATTATAGTTGCCGGTTCTAAGGGCAGCCTACCCTTGAAGAAGAAGAATCTGGCAAGAAAGTCAATGGATGCCATTTTAAAATGTAGGAATGGCTTACAACATTAAAATTACACTTACATTGTTCCTTTGGATTTATGTGAGAACAGTCGACTAAACTTAAGTTTACCTTAAATATAAATAAGATTATTTTTAATAATTGCTATAACAGCTATGAGCTGACCAGTCCCAACAGACGGCACCCGTTCACGGGTGTGATACATATATTGGTCGCGAAAATCCTCCGCATATTTCTAGAGGAATTTTGAGGTTTCTAATATGTAAGATGTTTTTGTCCACATCAGACAGATTTCAGATATCTCAGTTTTCTAAACCCAAATTATTTTTGACTGTCCACTTGTACTCTTCTTACTACATCTGCTAGCTGAGAGCTAAGTTTTATTAATTAATTAATAATTACAAGGTCATAGATTAGTTCGCAAAACAAAATACAATACAATAATAATCAAAACAGCATAAGGGAATCCACTGTTGGACGTAGGTTTCTCCCAATTCACGCCACAACACACGGTCCGATCTTCAGGATCCAGTTTCAACTCGTTTGCTCCATCGGGCATCGGTTCTTCTACAGATGTGGACTGCCATATCACTTAACTAGCTTATCCTCTGCGAGCTATGTCGACCACTCTGCCACTCTGATTCTCCGATGGACAACCTTGTTTCGGCGTTTATCCTTCATAGCTCGCTCCATAGCCCGTTGTGCAACTTTGAGGGCATGGACTAGACCCACCGTAATTGTCGTACCTCCTAGACCAACGTCTTAAAGACATAACATGAGTATTAACATCGCCTTGTCTCAACCCTCTACACAGCTCTATGGAGTAGGTCTTTTGATCATGATCTGTGCGCGCGCGCTCGGCGTACGGTCGCGTTAGTTCTGTGTAAATATTATCCAAGTATTTTCGCTGGCGTTACTGTTGGTTACTGTTACAACTAATACGCGTGTGTGACTGTTCTAATAATGGTTCAGTGTAGGAAATGTAATAAGTATGTTTCGATAGCGAAGGACGAGATCATCAAGTGTAAAGGACCATGTGAAAGTGTTTACCACAGGAAGTGTGTTACAAAAAAGTCGCTCAAACTCGAAAAGTGCGAACAGTGCATAACTCCGTCCAGCTCGCCTAGTCAAGAGGATCATAGCATCTCTAGTACCTTGGCTGAATTAAATAAAAAAATGGAGGTAATGGGTAATTTGGAAAAGAAACTGGGAGAGCTGACGGATCTGGTTGATTTCATATCGGGCAAGTACGACAAGCTTTGTGAGTTTCGAGAATGGGCTGAGAAAAAAATGAAGGCGCTAGTACATAAAAATGTATTTCTTGAAAAATTAATAATGCATTGGAGGAGCGATTGAATGTACTGAAAGAAAAAGATAAAGAGAATAAAGTGGAGTTGGCTGGATTAGAAAACTTGGAAAATGAAGTGCCTGTCGTCTTGACTTGCAAAATTGCAGAAAATCTGGAACTGCATCCTGGTCAAATTGAGCGAGCGGAGAGGGTAGGGCGAGAAAAACCTGACCCTAATAAACCTATACCGCTGGTTATAACTTTAAAGACTAGAGAAGCTCGCACCAAATGGTTAGAAATTCGAAAGAAATCACTTACAAATGGCAACAAATATGGTACAAGAAATGAAACCCGTATTTACATAAATGAAAACCTATCTAAGTTTAAAAGGCACCTATTGTGGCTAACAAAACATCAATTACATAAGACCTTTAAGTACATATGGGTGCAGGATGGAAAGATACTCATTAAAAAAAGTGACGAGCAAAAGAAAATATTGTACATTCGCTGTGAGCGTGATATTGAGCGATATGTAGCTACTGGTGAATAAATGTATAACCAGGTTTACCTGGAAAAATTAATAAAAATAAATATCCATCACGCCTTATCCCCGAAGGGGTGGCAGAGGCATATTATATGTCCACTTTTCACCGTGTGGATTCCTGTCCCACGTAATAGGTGGTGAGCCCATTGCCGTGTTGAAATAGACAGACGCAGGCTGTGGCTACCTGCTGTTGAATTTTTTTAAGCCGCCTATAAGGCCTTCAACCAGGCTTAACGACTGCCATTTTACTGGCAACCGGGACCAACGGCTTGACGTGCCTTCCGAAGCACGGAAACGCTCGCAAATGTAAATGCCACAAAGTGGTCATCCATCCGACGACCAGCCATAGTGAAAGTTGCGTACCTCAGTGATCATTTACCGAACACTGAGACCGCGGGGCCACGAGCGCTTCAAAAAAAAATTAATAGCTATGTGTTTTAAGCGTGTACTCGCAGTAAGCAGCAAAAGTGGACAAGTTTGATGCAATTGTAACATCTGACTGTCAATTTAGTAGATATGAAAATTTATGCGAATGGAGTCACAGTATTTCTGAAAGTGGTCTTTATTTTCATGTTATTCATTTAAATATTCGGTCTATGAGAAAGCATTTTGATGAGTTACTAGTCTTGTTACAACGGAATTCTCAGGATATAATTATTATAGTTTTGTCTGAAGTGAATATTAAAGAGGAGGAAGTATTACTATATAAAATACAGGGGTTTCCGTTATTCTCAAATACGAGAGAAGGAGGTAAATGAGGTGGAGTGTTGATTTACAGCAAAGAAAGCTTTAGCTTTAGTGCAGAGAAAGTGACTTTAGTGTCGGCGGAAATAATTCACGGTTAACTTACATGGAATAAATCTTGTATTAATTAAATTAATTATTTTAAATATTGTAGCAGTATATAGGCCGCCAAGGACGGCCAAGTCAGTATTTATCTCCGAAATAGAAGACATAATAGCTAGGAAAATACCGCGTAACCAGGAAATCATACTTTTAGGTGACGTAAATGTTAACCTACTAGAATTAAATAGTGATACATATGCCTCACGCTACAGGGATTGCCTGAGTGACCTGGGCCTTCAGTGTGGAATCCCCGCCAATCAAGTGACACGGGAAGCTGTCGTGGACACGTTGTGTCATGTATAGATCATGTGTGGGTACGTCTGAGACAGTCGTGTGATTGTTTGTCATATATAATCGAGTGCAACGTGTCGGACCACCATATGATTGGGGTCTCACTTCAGAGTCAGAGTAAGGACTTGGACGAGCGGTATGTGTTAAATTCTAAATTAGTTACAAATAAATTGCTTTGTTTTGATTGGTCTCAGTTATTGAATATGGATTGTCCATTATCTTTGTATGAAAATTTGCGGAGTTCGTTTTCAAATATATATGAGAATTGTAAAGTGATAGTACCTAGGTCTAACAAACGCTTTCCAAAGCCGTGGATAGATAGAAGTTTAGTTTTAAGGCAAGGCGCCGGGTATCGATGGCATACGAGCATCTGATTTAAAAATTATTAAAAAAGAGATATCGCCAGTATTAGCTCACTTTGTCAACCTATGTATGTCCAGCGGGGAATATCCTGCGCACCTTAAAAAGCTGTGATTAGACCTATTTTTAAGCAAGGCTCTCATTCTGATTATGTAAATTACAGACCGATAGCCATCTTGTCCACTATAAATGAGATAGTGGAGAAGATAGTGATTGGGCAAATCTGTGACTTTTTAGAGAGGAAGCAAATACTGTCTGATTCTCTGCACGGTTTTAGGCGTGGTCGCAGTACTGCGACGGCATTGGATGGGTTTTCAGATGATATTAATAATAGTTTAGACAGTGGTCAGAAGGTATTAGCACTATTTATTGATTATAAAAAAGCATTCCACACATTCCACAGATCACCAGGTCCTTCTCCAGGCCATGGAGGAGTGTGGCATCAGGGGCCCAACGAACAAGTGGTTCCAAAGCTATCTGAGTGAATGAAGTCTACAGACTTCCGTGGCCCGGTAACGGGCCGTGAGTACAGCGTGAACCTAGGTGTGCCTACCGGATCCGTGTTTGGCCCTGTGGGCTATATTATTCACGTAAACAGCGTTAGTAATGTGGTGAAAAGGTGTCGAGTGTATATGTATGCAGATGATATGTGCCTGTTGTACTCAGCTAAAGATATACAGAAAGCCAGAGCTATGTTACAAGAAGATTTTGATAATATTACTAGGTGGGCGCACGACAATGGTATTATATTGAATTTAGCAAAAACTAAAGTAATGCATATATATATACACCCCACAACTTGGTAGCCAAGAACATACACAATACATTAATAAATATAATGGGACACACATATGACTGCTTGCATGCCGGCATGGTTAACTGTTATTGTGAGAATATAGAATATGTTAGTAAATTCAAATATTTAGGATTATGGGTGGATACAAATATAAATTGGAGACCAAATGTAGATGCCGTATGTTCGAAGCTGAGGTCACTGCTTAGTAAATTTTATTGCCTAATAACGCCATTGAGTAGGAAAACCCTACGAGTGCTGTACTTTGCCCTCGCCGAGTCACTGCAGAGCTACGGGTTGAGTGCGTATGGGCGCACATTTAAAACATATTTGGATAATATTAAACGGTTGCAAGTGCGTTTAATGAAATATCTTGTAAGCTCAAAGGTAAAAGATGAATGTAAGCATGACTACGAGGGACTGTTTGTATGTTGTAAGATTCTCCCTATACACGAAAAGTTTAAGTACTTGTTGGTATTGGCAAAATACTATAGTGATCAATACAAGGTACTTATTCAGAATAAATATAACACTAGAAGTGTTGCGGAATGTAAACTAGTCCTACCAACTGTAAAAAAATATGGCCAAAGAACCAATAAGTACTTAACACCAACGTTATTCAATAAGTATGACTGGCTTAGGAAGGAAAGTAACTTATGTAAATATACACTAAAAAAGAAGCTTAAAAATATGTTACTAGTGGAACTAAGTGAAAGTCAATGTGAATAAAAGTGACCCCTAGCTGTAGTAGTGTAGCCTAGTTTATTTTATAGGCATATATTGCTTTTATACTTCTGCTACATGTTGAGAGCAGTGACTGTCCAGATGAAATGTTTTTGTAAGTTGCATTATAGATAATCTGTGTAAGTACAATTTAAGAAATAGCGAGCGAAGTCCCACCGACAAACTGTTGCGCAGTTTGGTGGGTCTAAAAGTAAATGTACTACTTTAAAGTCAATAAATAATTTTATTATTTATTATTATTATTATTGATCTTGGAGCTGGACTGTAATGGTAGCGGTATCGAACAAGCATCTTAACTCCTGGATATATTCCAATATTATATATAATACATAATACCAATTGATACGACATCGCTGTAGAGCATCCAGGACAAACGAAAGAAGCAAGCTTTCTCGTAGTCTACAATATCCATACACAAAGACTGTCTTTTCTCTTCTGTACAATCTGCCGAACAGTACGGATGTGGTTTTCGGTACTTACCGTTTTCGAGTTTACTGGCGAGGCGTTTGTGATTGATTACTCTCAACTCGACAACAACTTGTATATATCTCATAATTTTTTAATAAAGTGGAAAAAGACAATTCGATTCGAGACAGGGATTGAACCTGTGACCTTTGCCTAACCAGGGCAATGTTCTAGCCACCTGAACTACCCGAACTGTATCGAATCAAGTTGAAATTCTCCACCATATTTAAATCGTCATTTTAAGAGTATGACCAGTATATGTGGCTCAGAAGTGATATGGGTCTGTAGTTCCTGAGCAAGGTTTTATCATGTTTCTAAAGAACAGAGCCACCTTACTCTCGCCCCGCGATTTCGGTCTTTGTCCCTACTGGAGGATGGAATTAAACAAACTCACCAGCTCAAGGACCGAAGTACCACTTGCTTTAATGAACTCAGTCGTAATTCCATCCTCTCAAGGGGATTTAATGTATCAACATTGCTCGAGAGCCGAGTTGACCTAGCACTGGTCGACATCAGGGCATCATCACTGGGTCCCATGGGCTGTTTGTCCGTGATACAGACAGATAAAGACTCTCGATTTTCTCGACAATCTGGAACCTTATGGTCACGATTTTGCCACCCGCTGTTTTTAGTTTCGTCAGACGAGGTATTTCAAGCTGTTGTGCAAATACCTTAGTGCCTCTGTTCTACTCGATCGTAGTCTTGACTATGCAAGTATTTTACCGTCTATGGCGTCGTACTAGCCTGCGAATTCTGAAGTTTATGGACCTCTGGTCTGGTCTGACGAAGATGTGTGCGTAGGTAGCATTTCACGTCTAATTTTCATAAGTTCGAGAGTATGAGATTCTGTTGTTGCTTTTCTGGACAAAATCCTTCGAGGCACTTATTGTAACGTTTTGTCAATATATAATATAACTATATAACTTTAGTTATAGTGGTCACACTATAACGGTTTTATCCAGCAGATCGACAAAAACGATTTGAAGTTCCATGTGACATTGTCGGGGCTTCGCCCAGTCCACTTTCTGTGAGGCTCTTTCTTAAATAAAGAGTCCGTAAAAAGAGCCCCTACGACTCGAGAAAATTGAAATGCATAATGGCCCCGGTCATTTCTGCGCCCTTAGCCATATGGACCGATTATCGTCTCGCTGCGTTCTTGTACTTTAACGTTTAAGTCCCTCGTAAAAATGTTGTAGTGAGCCTTCGCAGTAACGTGTAATGCTTTCGCTATATCCCCGTACACGGCTTCAACTCCGTCGTCAGTACATGTCGAGGTCGGGGCATACTCTTTACGCCTTCAGAGAGTACTTGTCGCTTTAGCTGAGTTTCCCAAGCCAACACACTGCCGACTTCCACAACACTGCTAAAAAGGTCCATTTTCACCATAAAACCGAAACCGCCGTCGAACTAATGCCTTCCATCACCTTCCCGAGAGTAGAACAGGACGCTGGAAGCAAGGGTTAGCGTGTCCTCCCTCTTTCTTCGGACCTCGCACAAACCCAACCGTAAGGCTTCCAGCCATAAGGTATTTCCAATATAGGTTGTCAGAGTCAGTCGGTATGATAGCCTAAGGTAGCGCGGAAATTCTTACCTATCCTCTCTTCCGCCATCTCCCCGACAGCTACCGTAACCGGGAACAGCGGAAGTGCCGGGAACTGGGGGCCGTTTTCTGATAGCCTTGTTCATATTGGGAGGGTGTTTGGGTCTTGCTGTACCACGCTGGCTAGACGAGTTGGTACAGAATTTTGTCTCAATTGTCCTTCATTCTTGCTTCACCATGATCTCTTCCGTTAGTCAGCAGGTGCACCACTCGCAGGTAAGCCTGAATCGGTACCCCAAGATATAGGTAGCGCCCCATTCCCACCCTATATCCTTAATGACACACATTAGAGATCCTTAAGGTCATCAGAGACTCTGGAATTAAAAGTTCCTAAACATTCCACATCGTTTTACGATAAATCGCTTTACAGGCTGTACGGTTGTGGAATGAGCTACCACTAAATATAAGGCTTGCGCAATCACTGAATGCTTTTAAAAAACTTGATAAAGAGCACTACTTGTCATTGTAGTATTTTTTATGAATGTAAATATTGTAAATAGTGTGTATATATACCTATATATATGTGTATGTATGTATTTATGTATGTGTGATGATGACTTGGAACGTTTTAGGTAAATTTATTACATTTATTAGTTATTCATGTTCCATATAAAATTTAAAACACTAATTGCTACGCATTTCCGAAGTGATCCTTGACAATCTTCTCCATCCAAATGTTGCCTGTAAGAGATTGCTCTTTAGCGATAAGGCCGCCCTTTGTACATTTATAAGACTGTAACCTCTTAACATGAGTGCTTGTTATTGATGTGCAATAAAGTTTATTCTATTTCTATTCTATATCCAACTCCAACTCGATTTATTGCATACCGTATCCTTTGCTTTTCTTACAATATAATAGTAACAGCGCTAGATAAGCTTTCCGGGAAATAATGGTGATGATATAAGTAAAAATATATATGGGTAGGGCGGCAGTTTTTAGTTTTTGCCCCGCCTCGAAAAAAAACAAGGTCGGGGCTGCTGATTTTTGCAATTCTAACATAACCCTACAATTGTCTATAAAATGTAAAAAAACAAAAATAACATTTTACTGGTAGGCGTGGGTTATGATCGTGGTGAGGGCTACGTATTCAATTGCGGTGGTTCAGTACTGTCTAATACTTACGTCTTGACTGCTGCACACTGCGTGGATACAGTGGACAGGTATATTCCTATAAATATTTGTATAAGAAAATCATATCTAGGTCTCATGTACGTTAGCATGCATTTCAGTTCTATAATATGATTCCCATTCAAATTGAATTCCTTTAGCATTTTGTTAATACTTTAAACATAGTGACCAGATATCTATGGAAACTCACACTTGCCCACCTCCTTGAAAAATGTTGATATTTTAAGGATTTCAATAGCAAGAGTTAAGTTGAAGACATTAGGCTTGAAAATTTTCAAAAGGAAGAGTCACAATCTATCCCTGTGCATTTCAACATGCCAATAGAATCAACTAATCATCATCATCATCCGAGCGTCTGTCCTAGTTGCGTCTCGCGACGCCCGGCGTCCGCTTTCCTACATTTTCTCCTCCACTTTGCACGGTCGTCGGTATCACCTGTAGTGAGACCATTGGCACGCATGTCATCCCTTACGACGTCAAGCCAGCAATTCTTGGGTCTTCCCCTCTTACCGGGACCCGGCAGGGCTGACATGGCCTGACATCTTCCGCCATTTGGCCCACGCGGCAGCAATGCGTAACTTGACATCGCAATCGATGTCACTGGACGTGTAAAAAACAGATCCCAGGTATTTTACCTGGTCCGTGCGCTCGACCAAATCACCGCCTATGCGGACGGATGTGGGATCTGTCGAGTTTAGTGTAGTAAGCAATAGAATCAACTAAGAGCAGGGACAAAAAACTGGTAAATTGTGGGCATTAAGCGTGACCATATGCATGTCTGTCTAATATTAAGAGACATAGAGCATGCCATACTCTCTAAAAGAGACCATAATCAATCAAGACAATGAAATGTCATATCTTAGGGGACACCGCAGACTACCTACTTTTAGCATCAGGGGGCCGAGTCTACTATTGACAAGCAGTAGAATAGAACCAGAATCGCTGTTCTTAGCTGTTTAACTGTTAGTAGACTATCAAAAATGCAACTGACTAGCGGCTAGTAGAATTCTATCGGCCGACCGATAAAAGTCTATTGGAGTACGATTGTTATAGTAGACTACGAAAAACTGTCATAGTTGTACCGACGGCTTTCTATTAAGCGACAATTTCGATTCTATTTCGACACGATTGAAATAGCAGACTTGTCCCCCAGATTGGTGACGCGGTGATTATGTGGCTTTATCGAAGCTGCATCGGGATTTCCTGCCCTCCTGCATTAAGACGACTCAGTCGCCGCGATTGAAGTTTTTAAGTATGCGGTCTGGTGCGCTTAATCGCAGCATTATTTATTTTGACTGCCTCGGTTGCGCAGTGGTAGTGTATGCGACTGACGCGCTCGGGTTCGATTCCCGGGTCGGAACAAATATTTGTGTGATCCACAAATGTTAGTTTTGAGGTTTGGGTGTTTTCTATGAAAAATATTTATGTATTTCGAAATATATAAGTATGCATATCAGTTGTCTAGATCCCGTAGTACAAGCGTATAGCTTAGTTTGGGCTAGATGGCGCTGTGTGAAAGTATACCACAATTTAGTTTATACAAAGTGACTTTATCGCCGGTCCCTTATAAAATCAATGAATCTTTATGACTTGATGATTCTGATACCTGTGATTCCGTCCTACTTTTTCAATATAGTATCTGGATAACACATTTCAGTAGCATGCATGTCTGTTTTACTGACGTGAAAATGATTAATATCTCGAGTAATATTTTGTGTGTATTTAAGGATAGAGCTTACCATAATACGCGCAGGGGTTATAGAGATCGGTGGCAGTGAATTCAACTCGGACACTGACGTGCGAATTGCACAGATTATCCTAAACCCTCGATATACCAGGAAAGAGAAATACCAAGACCTGGCTTTGCTAAGGTAAAAACATATTTATTTATTTATGTACACACTAAGAACTTAATAGTAATAGTTGAAAGAAACATAGGTACAAGGGTACTGCTTATTTCTAAAAGAAATATCTCCCACCAGACCCGCGAGAGGAGAATGTGAACAACTAGGAACTGAACAAACAAAAGTGTGTAAATGAAAAACTGAACAAAAAAAACTAACACACATACAAAAATAATAGAAATAATTACTAAATAAATGGTTGTACTCACGTGTAAATTTCGGGATAGCCCAACTAGTTTCGGACCTAACGGAGGTTATTTTTCCAGGGGAGCACGTTGTTTCAGTGTAGGTGGGTGTGCCTCGTCTTGAGTAGCCAATGTGGAGACTGCTGTGGTGTTAACCTCAGGCGCAGGAGGTGCAGTCGCACACACCGAACTGCTGGTCGTATCTCCGTCCAAGGCTGGAATATTGTTGGGGGAGCAAGCTTTAAAGCCGGTCTCCCTGCAGGGGGCAATACTCAACCAGAGTCCCTGCTGAAGTTCGGACGACGGCCGATATCGATGGCCTCGCGTACTTTACTAGTCGGGCTATCCCGAAATTTACACGTGAGTAAAACCGTTTATTTAGTTATCATGAACATCGCTCACGAAAGTTATTATTCTAATACAGCAAACCGCTACGGTACGGTGTGGCTAGAAAAAGTGAAGGTATTTACAAAGCTGCGAATTAAACGGAAAAAACTCGAGTGCGGTTTACAGTTTGTTGTGCAGTGCAGGAATATGGGCGTAGTGCCGAAGTTTGTGCAAATAAAATCTGTGAAGTGCTTTCGGGACTATGAAGAATTCTTCCATGTAGCCAATAAAAAGTTGTGCCGTATGATTGCTGACTACCTTCGGAAAGTAATTGTGGAAAATTAGACGTACAGCTAGTAATCTATAACAATTTCTTATAATCTATGGTCAAAATGAACGATAATGTGATCTGTGGAAATAAAATTGCTTTTTTGAAAATGATCAAGTGAAATGCGTGTGTTTTTTCTTCAATCCGAATAAATCACTAAAAGCCTGCATAAACAACTAATTAACCGATCAGGATTAATCCCGAAAACATGGCGACCAATGACAACTATGATTCTGAAGCGATCCGGAGGGAAAGAAAAGTAACCCGAACACTGTTCACTAAAAACGCCAATGTGTTGGAGAAACTTCTCAGACCACAGGTCAGTACTTGAAATTGCTCGATTTGCAAAATCAGCTCTCTGAGCTTGACAAAAAAGTAAGAAAAATTATGAGCGTCCAAGATGACGAAACTATGTTAGAACACGAAATGGAATGTGCCATGGAGTACAAGACCACATGGGTCATGCTTGACATAAGATATAAAAATACATTGAAACACGCAAGTAGCGACAATCTCACCGACTCGAAAAGATATAAATGCAATTTTAAGCTCCCTACGCTCCAATTTACTACCTTTGGAGGCGACTTAAAGGGATGGCTACCATTTTGGGGTAAGTTCCAGAAAATTGATAGTAACCCACAGATTGACACCCATGATAAATATCAATATTTACTACAAGCGATGGCGGAAGGCTCAGAACCGAAGTCCTTAGTGGAAAGTTTCACACCAACATCGTACAACGAGTGCCTTGCACAACTGAAAAGTAGATATGCTCGGGAAGAGCACTGATACAAGTATACGTCAGAGAGTTGTTAATTAATTCAATTCAATTTTTTGGGTATGGCACTCGTCGAACGAACTCAACGATTCAGCCAAAAACAGACATGCGATGGAGATTATTTGTAAATGTGAAATTGTAGGAATAACAATTTAGCAATTTTGGTTTTGGTCCATATGTGAAAAATTCTTGAATAAACATAATAAGAAAAAAAAACACTAATATAAAAACAAATAAATACGAATAATATAGATAATAATAATTTTATAATAGGGAGAAGGATCAGAGTCTGATGGAGTTACACTGAATAAAGGAAATTAAAAGTTTAAACAATTCAGGAGAAGAATAGGTTAGTAAGGAGGAGAAGTTAATGGGTAAAGGGATATCAAATTCAGAGAGAGTTGTTAGCCAAGTGATAGACCAAGTGGAAAAATATAATCTGACAGCATTATTTGACAAAATTAGTGCCATGCTACGTGCATTAGAAACCTTGGGAGTGACGAAAGACAAATTTGCAGCATTTTTACTTCCAATGGTAGAGTCGGCACTACCTCAAGAATTATTAAAAGTTTGGGAACGAAACAAAAAAGAAAATGTAGATATCAGCACAGAATTAAACAGTCTATTAACTTTCAGAGAGCGAGCAACGAATATTATTAGCGAAGAAAACACTGGACAATACTACAACCACTACATCGGAGCCAACGGCAAGTTGTTTATTGACAAATACAAATAAAGCTACCCCCAGGAAGAACACTGTATGTGTGTGGTGTGGGAAAGATTCACATAACTAGAGTGTTGAGATGATGAGAGCCTAGAGTGCTACAAAATGCAGAAGATGACTATTGAAGAACGGTGAGCCCATTTGAAACAAGAAAAAGCCTGCACTATTTGCTTGAAAAAGGGACATCACCCTAAAGTGTGCATCAGTCAATGCATAATATGTCGTCAGCGTCATTCTGTGATTTTTTGTACAGGTCAGAAGGTTGGTGATAATGTTGAAAAATCTACTGCACACATTGAAGCCAACAGTAATGAACACAAACAGCCAACATTAATCGCCTAGAATGTTATATTGAACATAATTCTTTAATTCCAGACTATCAGTTTTGTTTTCGTAAAGGTAAAAATACAATGTACAATCTGAGCTGTCTTATAAATGACATTCAAAACAATTCCAAATGTAATAAGTTAACTCTAGCGGTCTTCCTAGATATAAAAGGCGCATTTGATAACAGCGCATTTGAGTGGTCGATCTCCGTAGTGAAAACGGTCGCGTCACAAACGCTCTTGTACAAGTCTGCGCTCGTGTAAAATTGCTGACGCAGTAACCTATTCCGACGCGCTAGCCCTCGCGGCCGCCGCGATGACCTACATACAGTATAATTGAATCATGCATATTTGTGCAAATTTTCGGTAAGTTATAGTAATTTAATTATAACTTATGAATTATGGCTTCGCCGAATAAAGTTGTCCTCAAAACTGAACTCGAACATCAGTTGTACTGTCGGTACAAACCGGAACAGAATGAGCGTCTAGAACTGCAGCAGCTAGTAAAAGACCTCAGTAGTCAGATAGAAGCCCTACAACAACAGCTGAATCTACTCGGGAGAAGGAACATTCGACGAACGATAAACCTCAGCCTGCAGTCGAATATAAGACTGACGAAGAGGATCTTGCCAGAGAAACAAGAGTAGGTGCGACAGAAAAGCAGAAAGAAAAAGAAAGTTGAATACTTCACTATCTCCACTATCGCAAGGAGTAAGCTCCATTAAATCGCAGGCTAGTACAAAAGCCGAGAAAATTAAAAAGTAACCCCCACCTCCCCCAGTCATTGTAGAAAACATCAAAAACTATTAGCAGTTTTACGACCTTTGACTTGTTCAAATAAAGACTCCTTCATGGTCAAAATGATGAATGGGGATACCGTCAAAGTAAATGCCAAAGAGGAGAACTCCTACAGAGCGATTACTAAAATAATTATTGTTACAAAATAATTGTCAATGGCACTCGTATAAGAACAAACAAGATAGACCAATTAGGGTCATAGTCAAAAATCTACACTCATCGTGTTTGCCAAATAGAATAGTTGAAGAACTAAGTGCTAACGGTTATAAAATCCAAGAAGCAGTAAATAAATTTGGTTGGAGGACTAAAGTACCTTTAAATATGTTTATGCTTTCCTTCCAAAACGATGAAGACATAAATAAGATCTATGGTTTTAAGTCCATACTAGGTTGTAAGGTTGAAGGGGAGCGGTTAAAAACACCTATGCTAATACCACAGTGCAAAAGATGCCAAGCATATGGTCACACACAGAAATATTGCTCCAAGGAACCCAGATGTGTGAAAAGTGCATTGATAAACACTTGACTAAAGACTGCACAAAATCTATAGCAGTAAAACCTAAATGTGTTCACTGTGGTGAACCACATCCAGCTAACTACAGGGGCTGCATGGTAGCCAAAGAACTGCAACATTTAAAAAATAAAACTATAAAAAAAAAGGTTACTACATCTACTACTCAGGACCCTACTGCTAAGAACAATCTCCCTTTACGTTTTACACACCAAAGTGTATCAAATAATGTATCTTATGCACAAGTAACGAAAGCTTTTAAACTAAATTCCCAGCCACAGGTACACGCTCCACAAGTCCTCAAGACAGGAGACTCCGATACAAATGAAAATATAAATACAATTTTGAATATTTTAACTTCTTTTGAACAAAGGTTGAAAAACCTAGAAAGTTACCTTATGTGATGCAAAAATGAAAAATACTGTAAAAATTATGGCGTGAAATTCAAACGGACTCCTAAAGCATCGAAACGAGCTTCAGGCTGTCCTTGTCTCAGAAGAAATTGATGTGTGCCTCATCTCAGAGTCTCATTTTACAAGAGAATCGTACATTCACATTAATGGGTATAAAATATATCATGCACGTCAATACTGCGAGAGGGGGAAGCACTCTCATAATAAGAGAGACCATCCACCACTACCTAGAACATAAATATGAAGAAGAATTCATACATACAGTAGCAGTTAGGGTCAGAACTAAACTTCATCACATTACTGTAGCTGCTATATACAGTCCACCAAAGCATGCTCTCAAAATAGATCAGTACAGAAACCTATTAAAACTTCTTGGCAACACATTTATATTAGGAGGAGACTGGTATAGCATTATCTAGGACTCATCTGTGAAGAGAACCTGGCTCCATTGATGTCGAGTCCAATTTAGATGTTCGCGCGCAAACTCTAGACGGGCTATTCGGTGTGCTCGTGTCAATTTGGGTCCATTGGCTGGCTTATGGGGCTTTAAACCACGTTCATTGAGCGGTCCGAGCACTTACAGCAACTCCGTGAAAGTCTCTGAGCTGTTCTTGTATCTGAACAGAGTTAAGGCGTCGATTTCGTAAGCTAGTAGTGACAATGTATTGATCTTGTCTCGCCGTTGTCACTCGGTACGAGGTCCTCCTGTTCGCCGAACGAAGCCGCCAGTCTCCAGGTATCGGTGGTACACTCTTTGAACAGCGGAACGACTTATGTGAAGTTGTGAACTCACATCTCGCTGACTTCGCCCAGATTGAAGAAGTGCTACAGCTTGCGCGGCTACTTCAGGTGAAGTATCCATAATTTTATAGCCAAAAACGGTTCAAATTATAGAAAAATAACTGAACTAAACTTTGGTTAACAACAATTGCGAAAATTCAAACCAAATCGACATTAAATTGCTTCAAAAGCAACTTTCATCAGTCATTATTTTTTTTCAAATCAGTGACTTTATTTTAAGTTCTAAAATTCAAATTTGGAATAATACATACGGGAAAGACGATGAAATATGCCAGCATTAAAAATGCATAAAAACTTTTTTGTTATATTGTATATTTTTTGTGTATTGGGCTTTTAGGCCCGGGAATGTAAGGTGGCTCGATTCAAGAGTCCGGGAGTGTAAAAGTTAAAGAAAATGGTCCCAAAACAATTTGCAGATATTCTAGAATCCTACATAACTGAGTGAACATTTAGAGTCAGACATGAAGATGCTTATTCTGATCTCAAGCAAATAAAAGCTGGAGTACCACAGGGAAGTGTTCTTGGCCCTGTATTGTATCTATTGTACACCTGTGATATCCCAAAAAACAACGTTATTGCAACTTTCGCAGATGACACAGCCATTATGGCTACAGGTGTCTTTCACAATGACGCCGTAGAGAAAGTACAAATTGCCATCAATTCCATCACCGATTGGACAAATAAATGGCTCGTGGCCCCGCGGTCTCAGTGTTCTGTAAACGATCACTGAGTTACGCAACTTACACTATGGCTAGTCCTCGGATGGGTGACCACTTTGTGGCATTTACATTTGCGAGCGTTTCCGTGCTTCGGAAGGCACGTTAAGCCGTTGGTCCCGGTTGCCAGTAAAATGGCAGTCGTTAAGCCTGGTTGAATGCCTTATGGGCGGCATGAAAAATTTCAACAGCAGGTAGCCACAACCTGCATCTGTCTATTTCAACACGGCAATGGGCTCACCACCTATTACGTGGGACAGGAATCCACACGGTGAAAAGTGGGCATATAATATGCCTCTGCCACCCCTTCGGGGATAAGGCGTGATGGATATTTATTTATTTATTTAACTATACACCGGTATACATTAACGGTAGCATAATACCATATGAAAATACGGCAAAATACCTGGGTATGACGCTTGACGCAAAGCTTCGCTTCGCTTTTTGACATAAGCCTTCCAGCTTATGTCAAAAAGAAACGCCAGGAGTTAGATCTACGCTACAAGAGTATGTACTGGCTACTTGGCAGACATTCATCATTGTCAGTGAACAACAAAGTTATTTTATACAAACAAGTACTTATGCCTGTATTGACATACGGTATTCAGCTTTGCGGTTGTACAAAACGCACTAATGTTGAAATTATACAAGGGTTCCAAAGTTAAGTACTTCGGAGTATAGTTAACGCTCCCTGGTACACTAGAGATGAGGACATCCACCGGGACTTAGGAGTGGACCTTGTTATTAAGGTTATTTAAAAGACTTCTTCAACATGTGAATGTCGAGGCTATCCAGCTCCTTGACACCACGGACACTGTAAGAAGACTAAAAAGGACAAAGCCTTTTGAATTAATTTAGTAAAACTAGTGTTACGTGCCTCAAGGCTAGATTGTAATTGTTATGAGGTAACCAAACAGGTACATCATAATAAAAAAATAAAAAAATAAAAACCTATTAGTGTTTAAACGACTCGACGCTTTAAAAAATCTTGACTGAGTTATGACGCTTTGCAACTGAAACTAGTCTACACTGAACGCTAACCTTTTTAAGACTCGAGCTTCATTTTTAAGACTCGCGACTGAAGCTCAAACTTCTTAGTAAACTCGAGTCGTTTTATTGATTTGAGTCTTTTCTTATGACTCATGCTCTTTTAAGTTAGTGATGATCCTCAAGTCGTAATTATTTGGAGTAGTCTTGAAAACAGCTTTCATAAAAAAAGACTTAAGTCTTTTCAACACTAACACTACTCACCCACTGTTGTGGCAAAGATAATATATATGTGGGATAACTTAATGGAAGCGAGAGGTTTCGGGTTCAAATCCCGGTCGAGCCCCCACAATTATGTGGGAGAACTCAGTGGAAAGTCAGAAATCTTCTTTAAAACTAACTTTTATGTCTTAGCACAATTTATCACGTATGTATCGCTCAGTTACTCTCGTGGTTATCTCCTTTATCAATTACCTTCATTTAAAACACATACTTTCCTCTCACTTTAACATTAATCTTACCTCTCTCTCATACTACTTACATACTCCGTTCCACGCATCACCTTACAAATAATATCCCATCCTACATATATGATAGCAACGAAATGCCACGAAGCGGTGAGTGACCGCATTTCTATTCACGAGTGTCTCCGTGCTTTGGAAGTTTAAAGACCATTTTTAAAACGGCAACACGTCTCACCACCAGTTGCGTGGACCAAAAATGCTTACTGTGAAATGACAAAAAGGCTTACTATATGTCTTCGGGGATAAAGGCGTAGATGATAAGTAATAATATATAATAGTAAAACATAATTGTAGTGTGCCAATAATAATGCGGTTAGTTGAATGTAATCCGCGTAAATGATGTATTACCTTCATTTTCTTTTCTCAGATTGGAGAAACCACTAGAATTTTCTAGCAGTTTGCATGCGATATGCCTTGAAACCAATAATGATGATCCGTCAGAAATGCTTATAGTTACCGGTTGGGGTAAAACTAGTAATTCCAGTAAGTATTCACTTTTTTAATCTCAGTTTCCTTTCTTGATTACAGTTTATTATTGTATGTCTGTGTGTGTGTGTTTGTGTGTGAGTAAGCGGGGGCGGGCGCGTGTGTGTGAGTAGAGAAGACACAAAAATAATATTGAATCAATGAATTTAATCGATTTTTTACATGCAAGTAAGTATATCATGTACTCGTATATATAAAGCGCCCCCGTGGATTGTGGGCCTAAGAGTTTCTTAGTATATTCAGCGTAATCCTGGTGCCCCGAGTAACTGATAAGCTGGGGAGTGAATGGTTTTTGTCGGTACGAGTTCGGCATGACATCGGTACATACGAAGAATAGGCTCACAAAGTCAGTTTAAATAAAAATTCTCTTTTTCCAGGAGTAACATACAGCAACATTTTGTTAAAGACCAACGTGACTGTAGTTCCTCGCGGTAAATGTAGCGAATCATATACGAACTGGCGCAAACTACATTCAGGCATTTCCGCCGATCAGTTGTGCGCAAGAGATCCTGAAGGCAACAGAGACACGTGTCAAGTAAGTGCTTGTAAAATGTCCGTACCAAACTGCGTTTGAACTGCATTGAAATCGCAATACAGTATCGGAGCAGTTGCTAAAACGATCTATTCCGATGCCTAATTGCGATACAGAATCGATAAAGTTTCCTAATTCGCCAGTAGCCGATGGTAAAAATAGGTAGTCTGTGGTGTTCTTAAATTTATAATTTATTTATCTATCACGCCTTACCCCCGAAGGGGTAGCGGAGGCATATTATATGCCCACTTTCCACCATGTGTATTCCTGTCCCACGTAATAGGTGGTGAGCCCATTGCCGTGTTTAAATAGACAGACGCAGGTGTGGCTACTTGCTGTTAAAAATTTTCAAGCTGCCGACAAGGCCTTCAACTGGACTTAACGACTGCCATGTTACTGGCAACCGGAACCAATGACTTAACGTGCCTTCCGAAGCACGGAAACGCTCGCAAATGTAAATGCCACAAAGTGGTCAACCATCCGGACCAGACATAGTGAAACTCAGTGATCGTTTACAGAACACTGAGTTCGCGCAACTATTATAAATATCATCACCCGCAAAAGTTCTTGCATCATGTGTCAACTGATGATGCTCACGTGATGAACATTGGCTCGAAGGAATATTCCTTAACCGCAGAACAGACTGATATTAAAATAACTGTATAAATCTTTCAAAGCAAAAACCTTCATAGCAGGACTCGTAGCATTGAAGTACCTTGGCTCGTTTTCACTAAATGGTGCTGGTTCGTTAAAATTTTACAGTATGGAAGTCTGTCCGGTTTGCTGACATTATTGCTAATTGCACTTCCTCTATAAAATAAATCCTCTATAAAATGAGCCATCCAACACAAGAGAATTTTCGATTTGAAACTAAAATAATATCCCTCTGTACCGAAAGTAGGGTGTTCATCTTTTCGACTGGATCGCTAAGAATACGGTAAGTTTAGCTAAGGACCCTTCTTCGTACCTTACCTTCTTACGCTTAAGTTATGAATTGAGCTCCGTATCTCGGTTTTTGCGAACTTCTACAGCAGAAAGTTCTTCAAAAGGGGTCTTCAGTTTATACAGCCTGGGATGGGGACGTGAATTTTGTTTTTGTAATTATTTTATGGCCTGGTTACTAAGACCTTTTAGCCATATCTTATTTATATATTTTTTCTTCATTCTTATGTTTTAATTTAGCCCTGTCCTTTGTCGATGTCAAGTCCAGTCATAATTCCTGTGTCCTTCCCATTTAACGTGGTAGAGCCGTATTGAGGCTTTCAGTGGAATTTCCGCGGTAAGAAGTAAAATAGCATTTCATTGCAAATATTCTCTATAGCACGTTTACGTCCAAGAAACTACCATTTTGACACATAAAACAAGATTAATGTACTAGTTTTGGAAAATAATATACAGCGAGCTTCAGCCATTGACTAGGTACCCCAAAAAGAGAGGAAGAGTCAAGAAGTGCATGCTTGATATCGTAAGGATGCGTGCCTATAGTCTCACTACAGGGGACGCCTATGACCTTGCAAATTGGAGGAAAAGATGTAGGAAAGCGGACAGACGCTCGGATGATGATATTTTTTAAACTTTTACATTACTGTATGTAGGGAGATTCAGGCGGGCCGATAGTGAACACGTCTGAAGAAGGCCGGGCGAGGAACCGACTGGTGGGAGTGACGTCATTCGGTCGTGGTTGCGACTGCCCTGTACCCGGGGTATTCACACGTGTTAGCCGGTACGTGGACTGGATACAAAGCGTAGTTTGGCCTAACTATCTACCTACTGCTCCTGAGTGGATAGATCACATTTGAGCACAAAAATACGTTGTTTTTGACTTTATTGTACTACGGTCAGCAACAAAAGTCACTAATCATTTCGAAAGTTTCATTATCATTACTTAATATTATAAATGCGAAAGTAACTCTGTCTGTCGCGCTTTCACGACAAAACTACAAAACTATTAAAATTAAGTTTGGTACAGAGATAGTCTTTAGCCCGAGAAAGGACAGACTACTTTTTGTTCCGGGATCAAGATCCTGTGGGAAAAGGGAACGGGAAAGCTTCATTGTGCGGGTGGAGCCGCGGGCATTGGCTAGTTATATATAAATATTGATTTGCTTTTTATAAGTATCGTTTTTAATACCTGTTTGTACATCACAACATTAATTATTATTTATATTTTGATTTCTGTGATTAATTCTACTGTTCAATAATTTGTGCACAAAATGAGATACAGTTGCATATTTGTTTCTCATTGGACGACAACCTGTACAGCCAAGTCAAGTCAAGAGCTGGTCAACGACAGAAGTACACAATTCAAAGTTACAAAATAATTTCAGGAATGGAATCCTGTACGTAAGAAGTACTTCGTAAAAAATATTGAAGAAAAGAATAGATTTGTACTCAGTACAAATCTATTCTTTTTGACCAGCTCTTGACTTGACTTGGCTGTACAGGTTGTCGTCCAATGAGAAACAAATATGCAACTGTATCTCATTTTGTGCACAAATTATTGAAGCAAGTTATTTTAAAATTAGTTGATTTTAGGTACGGTCAGCAACGTAAGTCAGTAAATAACCCTGAAAATTAATATTATTAAAAGAATAGACTAAATTAATTTCATTTGTATCTCATGGTACTGGCTGAAGCGGTTTATAATATATAAAATAATGAAGATTAATGTACTTACAATATTCTGTTATTTGTTATAAACTGCTCACATGCGCGTTCTCATAATCTTGGATTGTGTTGATTGATTTATGTTGTCGACTGTATATTTACTCGTAGATAATTTAGGAAGAATACACAAATCTTCCCTTTAAGGATAAGTTATTTTATACCATTAAGGTGTAAAACAAGCATCTGGATTTCCTATATATAGGTCGCGCGGTGAATGATGAGCTCTGTAAGAAAGTGGATAGGGAATGCGCAGAACTCATAAATTAGGTCTGTTTGGCGGGGTGACAGGGCTGAAGGGCGGGAGTGCAGGAGCGTGGACGCAGGAGTGGTCGAAATCCTACACGCACACTAGTGCTCAGCCGCACACTACACCGCTGTTTGTCGGCACGTGTTGTCACTAGTCTCGGTACTGTCACGCACATAATATATTCTTCTTTTTTTTGCAAATACTTCAAGAGCGTATAGAGGTTTTGATGCCCCAAGATAATGTATAGGATTCGAATGAATCTTGTAATATTCCTTGAATCTGCATATATATGTTGTATTTTTACATCTCTACATTATTAATAATTTGAAACGTCTAACAACTAAAGGTTTCTAAATTGGCTGCGTTTAGTCCCGGTAATAACTAATATACAATGTAATTTGAGTTTGTTATTGTGTGAGCACCATGTAGACTTATTTATTTCTTTGAAATTGACATGATAGTTGCTGTGCAGTTTTTGAGTATGTCATGCTCGCCTAAGTGTCCTGGCTGTGGTGGCATATGTATCGGGTCGCTTTATTCCCTATAATACGGTTGAGTAGGGCGATGGCTGATATAATGCGTCATACCCGTGAACTGCCAGGACAGGTGCCGTCTGTTGGGACTGGTCAGCTCATAGCTGTTATAGCAATTATTACAAATAATCTTATTTATATTTAAGGTAAACTTAAGTTTAGTCGACTGTTCTCACATAAATCCAAAGGAACAATGTATGTGTAATTTTAATGTTGTAAGCCATTCCTACATTTTAAAATGGCATCCATTGACTTTTTTTTGCCAGATTCTTCTTCTTCAAGGGTAGGCTGCCCTTAGAACCGGCAACTATAATCGCTCTAATTTTGATATGATTTAAACACAACATTGATTTTGTTTTTTTTTGTTTGTATAAATTCATTATTATATAATTGGTCAAATATCATGTTAATCAAACTAATGTAATTACTGGCGCTTAGAAAAGAGTGGCCATGAGTTTTATTGCCAGGTTCTTCCTCAGGCTCTACCTATTGCTTTGCGAATCTGGCAGTAAATGTAAATGTAGAAGCAATATTCTTGACGTTCATAAGTGTTACTTTGTGACCTAAATGAATAAAGATTTATTATTATTATTATTGTCTCTTCTTCACGGGTATCTTCTATTTTTTTTCTTATGAAGATACCCGGTCTTTTGGCAGGCTTACATGTGGACATATTGGTCCAACACGCAGAGGCCCTTAGAGAATTTTAATCTAATAGGAAATGGGACCCCCACTACAGGCAATCCACGCCCGCCTTATGTAGAAGAACGGTAATTGATCACCTCCAATGGGAGTTAAACTATTGTGAAATGTGCTAACTATGAAATGGGCTATTGGGTTGGGTGTTAAATGGATTGGGTGATTTAAGCTATTGATGAAAATGGCGTCTGCCTTTTTAATATATTATTATCAAAATAGTGGCAGACGTTGACTTGCCAACTCACTAGATGGGCCCCCTATACAATCGCCATAGGCAAAATAAGCCTGTAAGGCGACAGAGGGCAACACCGGTGTGAGCGGCTTGGGGTGTTATTATTATTATTAATCGTCTGTTAAATCTAGGCAAGAAAGAGAAACGGTCTATAGGAAGTTTGATGAAATTATATATTTCCGATAATTTGTTTAATATAAAAATGTTTAAAATCACGCCTATCTCTCATCGGGGTAGGCAGAGACTTCTTCCACTTCTTCTACTTTAATAAGTGTTGTCAGTGTCACACACAATATATACCTATTTCTACATTAAACTATTACACTAAAAATGGTTTTACCTACTTAATACAATTACTGAAAACTAAATAAAATACCTATCATGGTTTAATAATTTCACGCAAAACACTTTGAACTAACGTGTTGTAAATAATATCTACCTACTTAAATACCAATGTAATAAAATAAAAAAATATGTGTAAACGTTCAAAGTCGTATCTAACTTGATATTTTTGTGTAATAATATTGTGCGCGATCATACATGCGCAAACTATCCCCACAAATTTTTGTCAGAGCTCATCATTCGCCGCGCGACCTGTACCTGCGTGTGATATTAATGACTGAATAAATATGTTTAAAGTTTCTTTGCAAGCCTATACGAAATTTAGTAAATAATACTATCCATGTTGTACTTAGCTACATAACACTCAATAATTAATGAAGCTTAAAAGTACATTTCATACAAATTCGAAATGGATACATAAAATATGAAGCCATTTTAAATTTTGTATGAAATACTTGTCGGAGAGTAACACTTCTACGCAACTTATAATCTTTCTACTAGGCATTTCGTCTTTATAAAAACTGTGATAATAAGTTTTTGATATAATATGTTAAGAGTTTTTAATAAAATTGAATAAATCATTTAACTAACGTAACTGTATACACTTTTACAACAAGCTTCCCTGTGACCTGAGAAATTTACCATTAAATAAATAAATTTAAAAAGTTAATAAAGAAAAAGCTTTGTGAAAAAGGTTATTACTCTGTTAAAGACTATTTGCAGGACAGAGACGCCTGGATATGATCTGCTGGCAAAGTGAAATAATATTACATTGTAAATAGGCCATCAAAAAAAAGCCTAAGTTTCTTGCCGGTTCTTCTCAGGAGGGCAGCGTTCCGAACCGGTGGTCACTTTAAATATTTTAATAGTACCTATGTGACATTTTGTAAGCGCCGTTAAAATAGACTGTGCAAAATAAAGATATTTTTATTTTTATTTTAATCATCACGTTTTTTTAAATCAAAATATATGAACTTGTAAGACATAAAGTAATAATTACAAAATGTTGATATTTACAATGGTTTAAGTGATTTGAATGAGAATCTGAAGCCGAACTAGAACAAGTTTGTATCTCGGCTTACAGTCAATATAAACTCTTTGCTTTTTAAGTATTATCTAATAATAAGAAGATATTAGGGTTTAAAGTTGGCCGCGCGACCGTAACGTGGAGGATTGCGCGGTCACGGAGATCTCAGCAACTACATGGGTTAGAGATCTAATTCTTTTTGTCAATTAAAGATTGAATTTATTGAATTGATATTGAATTTGTCAAAAATTTTTGAAAAAAGAAGTATAAGCTCTAGGACAATATTTTACGAAATATTTGCCTTTGAAGTTATGGCCGCGCAATCCTCCGCTCGTTGTTTCTGTAATGTTGATTTTTAAAATCTTAAGATTTCTTATAGTAAAATTTGTACCAGAAGAATGATCTTAATTTGTCGAAACTAATGAAAGCAATAAATACTACTAAAGTTAAGTTAAACCGGAGATATCGATCCAAAACAAAAAGTCCGTGGCCGCGCGAACGTAACGCTACTTTGTAAGCCGTTATCTCGCTACCTATAATAGTTAGGATATTGGTGTACTTCCATTTATTCGTCACATTAACCTCATTAAAACGACGTATCGTTTTACCCTCAAAACCATTTTCAACGCGTGTTATTCAAAAATAAAAAATGTCTCATATGTTCTACCAGGGTGACCATAATTTCGATTCGATTTGTACATACACCTGTTCTACTAGAATAATGTATGTATGTATTAGGAATAATTAATTTGTTGCATAACTTCTTACGTTTGTAAACATTTTGTTTTGTTGTAATTTGATAGGTAACAATATTCATTATGAGCATGGAATTTCATGGAATGAGTTCCGATTCCGATAATCATCACAAGAATTATCTATTTTTGTTATGATTATCGATTAATCTAAGGCTATCTATGTAGAGACCTAGGTCGATTTGCGGCAGTTTTCGCTTACCATCATGTGACCATAGAAATGGAACACACTAAGCGTAAGCAAACGCACTAAGCGTAAGCAAATTATGCCACTAAGATATTGTCTCATGGTATCATGTTGCAAGGTGTAGGACTAATCATATTATCATAGGTATTTCCTATTTTAAAATAGTTTAGGAAGTTATTCTCATTCATATATAGGTTTAATTAACACATACTTTATTAGATTTAATTCCCAAATATAAATAGGGTTGTTCACGCCCGTGTGATAAACGAGTTTATAACTAGTTCACTTGCCCAAGTTCTAGATTGGTTTACGACCAATAATTTGCTACTAAACGCTAAGAAGACAAAATGTATCAGATTCAGCATGCCTAATGTCAGGAATTGCGGTACAAATATAACATTGAACGGTGATACCCTTAATCTTGTAGAATCAACTGTATTTTTGGGGATCACTTTAGATAGCAAACTGCAGTGGAACGCCCAAATAACGTGTCTTGCAGGTAAACTCAGCTCGGCAGCCTTTGCCGTTGGAAAAGTCAGGCAGCTCACTGATGTGGAAACTGCCAGGCTAGTATACTTTAGTTATTTTCATAGTGTCATGTCTTACGGCATTTTGCTGTGGGGCAAAGCAGCTGATATACAAGTAATTTTTGTACTCCAGAAGAGAGCTATACGTGCAATATATAAATTGAGTGCTATAGTGTCTCTTAGAGAGAAATTTAAAGAAATTGGCATTTTAACGGTTGCATCACAGTATATATTTGCAAACATCATGTTAGTTAAACAGAACATACATTTATACGATAGACACAGTGACAAACGTTCGATAAATACTAGAAATAAGCATAAATTAATTGGAACGCATCATCGTTTACAAAAGGTTCATGACTCTTTTGCAGGAATTGGCGTACGCCCATATAATAAAATTCCTTTAGACATTATGAACCTGCCGTTACAGTCTCAGGCTCTACCTATTGCTTTGCGAATCTGGCAGTAAATGTAAATGTAGAAGCAATAATCTTGACGTTCATAAGTGTTACTTTGTGACCTACATGAATAAAGATATTTCATTCATTCATTCTTACCCCCACATCGCTTTATTATTGTCCGGTTACGAACTTTATATTTTTTATAATGTAATTTAATAAACTTTGTTTATCACAGCAGTAAAGGAGTTTTTTAAGCTGCATAGTTTTTATCGCGGGCTTTAATCAAGAAATTCCGTAAGACAAAAAACCTAAGACCCGAGGTCACACGAAGTTCACCGAGCACGGCCGAGCGTTGGCTTAACGTGTATGTACATATATTATATGATACGATTGTACGAAGCTCGCACGGATCGAGACGTGATGATAGTGAGTGTGAGGGTGAGGATGAGGGTTTTTCCTGGGATTGATATCTCTATCAATTAATTAAATTTTTTGAATACTGATAAAAAAAATTTCATTATTACAGTATCAAAAAGCTCACGATCCCGAATCTATGTTACGGCACACCTAAAGATATGCGGCAGCGGGGAATTTACTTATAAATTATGATTTAGTTTTATACGTAGGGTAACTTCGCCTGTTGGCGTCCACTCAGTGAAGTTGGTAGGTTTGAGCAAGAAAATAAAAATGTTGAAGTAGTAATTACGAATGAAAAATCGATTTTACTCTTCTAAGTTAGAAGAGATAAATATAAGTGATAAGTATCTTAATCTCTAAAAAAATGAGAGATTTTAGGTGTAGTGTTGTTGAAAGGGATTAAGCGCAAGAGCGGCGAAGTATTACAACCCGGGTGAAGTAGAACAGATCCACAAGAGCACAGTAAACCTGTGCTGATGTGGATCTGGAGAAGGCACTTTATGTGTGTGACTAAAATGTGGACGCAATCTTTTCTAAAGTCTCATCTATAGGTATAGTTTGCGTCCAAGTATGATTTTCGACATCTGTATCTATTTCTATTATTGTTATAGTGGACGCAAAGAGGCCTTACAATGTGTATGTTAATAATGACGGAGTCAATATAAAACTAATAATGTTTGTCATGATTTGGCATAAAATAAAAACCATCCTACTTTGAATTAGAGAGATCAGATCGAATCCATTGCGGACGCAATATGGCTAATATATAAATTTGGTGGTGCAGTTCCCGTCCAGTGTTATTCTAACTGTTAATCAAATAAAATTCGAGCACAAACATCATTACTTTATTATATGGTTCATAGTTAAGGTTTAGAAACAACAATGTATCCGAATTTGAAATAAAGCCATTAAAACCTTTCCGTGAAACGCGCTGCTGCACACAAATATTTTTACAAAATTTCATACTACTGCAAACATTTGTTGCATACAAGATTTTAGTATATTTTCTACGTATTTGTGGAAACGCACAAAGCTTTTATTTATATGCATATACCTACAACATATCTAAGCTTTCATAGAAATACCTACTGTTCATTTTTGTTAGTGACTCGGTATGAATATTTCCCATTGTTTTTAAGGAGTGCCAAATCCTTTGGACGCGAACTGAGCGGTGGACGCGAAGAGGCTACATACTAAAATCTAAACTAAACTATCTTCATGCTGTATCCCTGACGGGGTAGTCAGAGAGGACAGATCGCCAGGCTTCGCGATCCATGCATACTTCTTTCGCTTCTTCAAGATTCATCAATCGCTTCATACACGCACGTCTGAGTATCCGAGTACTTTTGACCTTTCCGTTTTTGAGCAATCTGCTCACGTGGTCTTTATATGTAAGTCTCGACCTACCCTGACTTCTTCTTCTTTCTACTTTCGCACAATATATATTCTTCGTCAATCGTTCCTCACTCATTCGTTGGACTTGTCCAAACCAACGGAGGACGCCCTTTTCCAGCTTAACGCTGACACTTTCATTCAAACCTGTCATATTGCGTATCACTTCGTCGCGTATGCGGTCGGCCAAAGAAACGCCGCACAATTTTCGAAGTGA
This sequence comes from Thumatha senex, assembly GCA_948477245.1. Taxonomy (NCBI): domain Eukaryota; kingdom Metazoa; phylum Arthropoda; class Insecta; order Lepidoptera; family Erebidae; genus Thumatha; species Thumatha senex. The sequence goes on from OX419735.1 coordinate 17,788,416, forward strand.
TCGCATCTTCACAGCATTCAATTTACTTTCATGCATCTGCTGACATACCCAGGTTTCGCTACCGAAAGCAACGTTGGCACTAGCTGCGTTATGAATCGCCAGTCGTGCTTCTTTTACGATGCTTTGTCACTTTACTAATTTGGACAAAGCACCGTTAACTTTGTTACCGGCAGCTACTCACCGTTCTACATCCGAATCACATCTTCCATCCGCGCTAAACATACTACATTACCCTATATATTAAAATAATACAACAAATACCGTCTCTATGGCGTAATATGACGGTTATTACGCCACATATACGGACATTTTCACAAGGTATATAGGTAGATATTTACGAGGAATGTTAAATTCAGCTAAATCAGTGAATTAGGAATCGTAATCATAAAAATCCCTTAATGGTGCAATGTAACTTTTACGTAAACGTCGTATAATGAGAAAGTAAAATGATAATTGCAAACGCTATTGCCACATTATTATTGTTGTGTACAAACAATAATAACGGTCGAAAACAGTATAAGAAGTAAGAAGGCTTATTGTGTGAGAGCGACAGAAGACCGACTTCAGTCTTATCCCCCCTACTTGATAAATTAGTAAGTTTAATAAAGAGCTAACAGACGACCAAATTTGGTCTGCCGGACCTCGACAGATTTGATCCGCCGAGTCTGCCGACCAACTCTGTTGTCGCAACAGACGACAGGATCAGACCGCACCGGACGACCAGACGACCAGACAGGGTGTTCAGATTAGGGGCTTTTACCCTATTCTAGGGTAAAATTTTATTTTTAAGGAACTTTTGTGGAAATGAAAAGTTTCTAATAAAGTATATTATTTTATATGCATTTAGTGAAAAGCTGCAAATTTAAAATTACACACACACTCATTTCAATTTTACTTATCTATGTAGATAACTGGTATGCATAGTATTCCTCTACATAGAGTAAATAAACACTACGTTATTTATTAACGTACCTCTTTTTTCTTTCTGGCAAAAAATGTATGAAAATGTAATTTTTGGGGAAAGGTAAAATCGGTACTGGGGACATTTTTGACAAATTAACTAAGATGGCAACATTGGGAAAAAAATTATGAAAAAGTGTATTTGGAGAAAAATTAAATTAAATCTGGGGAAATTTACGACAAAGTAGCTAGAACGACAACATTGATCATATCCGATGCGGATCGAGGCGGACTCAATTAATAATAATTATGTCCGCCGGACTGCTGTACACACGGAAGATTTGGTCGGGTGGCAAATCAAATCCGCGGTCTGGCCGGATCAAATCCGGTCGTGTGTTAGCCCTATTATATTAAAGTTACGACTTCAGTCTTATCCCTCCTACTTGCCCCTACTCCGTGCTGTTTACTGGGTGCAAAGTGACATTGTTATAAGCCTGGCTCGAATAACTCATCAAATGATAATTGATCAGTTACCAATCAACTAGAGTTAAAATTAGTTAAATTACTAATATAGCTATTAAAAATAGGGATAGGTGGTAAAACGTGAAAATTCAGGGTTGTATCACCGCGACACAATAATTTTATATATTACAAGATTAGATAAATACGGACAAAATGCTGACCGTGAAATAGGCGCGTATAGTATTGTCTCTGCCTACCCTTTAGCTATAGGCGAGACTGATCAGTGATTTTACAATAACATGTCATGAATTGTGGTTGTACAATGTCATTGTACGTAGAAGACGTGCAGCGGCCCCTTTTGTCGTTATTCAGTAATTATTGTGATATATGTTCCGGTAATCACTACATTTACTGTTCCATAGAAATTGTTTAGTACCATACAATCTAATTAAAGTAGGTACGACATCTGTAGTTCTTCATGTTTTCACAGCGCGCGTTAACTAAAATACGTTAACATTATCCCGCGATATTAGTGTGCGTTTCGATTGCTCCGCCATGGTGTCCAATCAAAAAAAGCACTCCGTCAAAAAATTGTCGAAATTTGTCAAAGTAGAAATAAAGAAGATATTAGGGTTTAAAGTTGGCCGCGCGAACGAGACGTGGAGGATTGCGCGGCCACGGAAATCTCAGCAACTACATGGGTTAGAGATCTAATTCTTTTTGTCAATGAAAGATTGAATTTGTCAAAAATTATCGAAAAAAGAAGTATAAGCTCTAAAGCAATATTTTACGAAATATTCGCCTTTGCAGTTATGGCTGCACAATCCTCCACTCGTTGTTTCTTTAATGTTGATTATTTTTTAAACCTTACGATTTCTTATAGTAAAATTAACACCAGAAGAAGGATCTTAATTTTTCAAAACTAATGAAAGTAATAAATACTACTAAAGTTTAGTTAAACAGGAGATATCGGTCCAAAATAAAAAAGTCCGTGGCCGCGCGAACGAAATGCTACTTTGTAGGCTCATATCTTACTACCTATAATTGCTAGGATTTTGGTGTGAACTTCCATTTATTTGGCATATTAGCCTCATTATAATGGCGTATTGTTTTACCCTCAAAACAGTTTACAACTAATGTTAAATCAAAAATAATGATGTCTCATATGGTTTTCTACCAGGGTGACAGTTATTTCGATATAATTTGGACACACCTTTTCTACTACACTAAATACATCTATTAGGAATAATTAATTTATATCATAACTTAAAGTTAAATCTTAAGCTTGTAAACTTTTTGTTTTGTTGTAATTTGATAGCCATGGAATTTCGTAGAATGAGTGACTGCAGACCCAGGTCAATTTGCGGTAGTTTTCGCTTACCATCCAATTGTTTTATTAAAGCGTAAGCAAATGACGCCACTAAGATATGTATCATACTACCAAAGCTGGAACTAACTGAGCTAGGGACGTTGCATGATGATGTCGAGCTTCAGTGTGTCGCACAAGCGTACATTCAAACTATGGTGAGTCGCAGTAGTTTAATCTCACCAGCAATAATCGCACTTCCATTTGTCGAGCTCACATTGTAACACTTCTGAGTGTCGGTTACATATTCTTACGATTTGATTTACTAAACTTATTTCTGTATACATCCCTTTTGTGGAAACAAACTCAATTTTCACAATACTTTAGTTATAACTCTAAACTTATTTGTCTAATTATTTAATATGTTGTAACATTTAATTCTGTTTGTTTTTGTTTTGAACGACATGCTTTTGACGTTGTCAAAACTGTCATGGTCGTTTCGAGATTTTGGCACGTTCTAAAATTAACGCGTGCTGTCTATGGTGTCTTTCAGTTATTACAAATAACCAATATCTGTAACTGTTGTTACAGGGGTTTTTTCTTTTTACGGTTATTTCGTTTTTTAATAGTTCTTTATTTTAGATCTACATGATCTTTTAGAGTTTAACGTGTTTCACGTTCTCTTCATTCTACATTTTTACTCCTTGTGAATGTCTATATGAAACTTATAGTAAGCTGAGACAATGTTCAAAGCGCATATTTTTCCCTACTCTGGTTACCTACTACCTGGACTTCTAAAAGAGGAAGAGATGTCAAGGATTTGGACGTTCCTCAACCTTATATCCAGATAAGTAGTAATCCTTAATTAGTTTTTATGTATAATAACTCGGTAAAGGCCGACTGATGTTGATTGTTTAAAAGGAATAACTTTTAAAAATAAATAAATAAATAAAATTATTTATTTCGGGCAGTTACCCATATGTGTTAGTAACAAAGGACTTAATAACTATGTTAGTAAATAAAATATAATTTTAATAAGATAAAAATAATCATTTATTCAAACTCAAAATGGACATAATTAATTTTTGTGTCTTTGGCGAGGTGTACACGTGTCCAGTGCTGCATAATAGCACTGTCAACGTCGAGCCTCGCCGCAACACTCTGCAGGAGGCTGTTGGAGCTGCCCCGTACCCGATCAATCAGGGATGCGATGCGACCTCTCAAAATAGCTACAAAACTTTTAATGCCAGCCTCGGCAAACATCCCCGAAGCACTGCAGTAACGTGGCAGCCCCATCAACATCCTGAAGGCATTGTTATATTGAGTGCGTAGGGCCCTATACGCCACCTGTGTGTAGCACGTCCAAAGGCTGCACGTGTACAGCGAATTACAGTAGGCTTTAAAAAGTGTAATCTTAACCTGTTTAGTACATCGCGCAAATCTACGAGCAAGCATATTGGCCCTGACACACAGCGCCCTACGCTCCCGCATTATGTTCATATCATCCCTGAGTGACTCAGTCACCCAATGTCCCAGATATTTAAAACTCTGCACTTGATTGAGTGGAGTACCATTGAGCCTTACATGCGGAACTTTGTAGCATTTGTTTTTTGCTTTAAAAACTACACTTTAACAACTCACTCTTAGAGGTGTTATACCTGAGACCGTGGGCAACTGCATACCGCTCACAGATGCCAATCAGCCTATTCAAAGCACTGATCGAGGGGCACAGCAGTACCATATCGTCAGCGTAGCTTATGTTATTAACACATGTACCGTCAATAGAACAACCAACGCCGGCACTGCTGAGCTCCTCAATCAGCCCGTTCATATAAAGGTTGAAAAGCGTAGGCGAGCTTATTCCACCCTGCCTCACCCCACTTCGCAACCCATACACGTCCGAGAGCTCCCCTGATCACCTAACAAAATTCTGTCGGTGGGAGTACCAATACTTTAATATATCTATGTAGTCCCGGGGCAAGTCAGTATCAAGCTCGAGCTTCCTCCATAGGACATCATATTGTACCAGGTCGAATGCTTTTGACAAGTCCAAAAATACAGCATACACCGGCGTATCCCTAGCAGTGTAGTACTGGACAGTCTGCTTGAGACACAGAACTGCGGCTTCGGTGGAGAGACCAGGTCTGAATCCAAACTGTGCATCATGAAGCTGGACACAAGCATTTAACTTTAAATCAAGCAGTCTGTCCAGGACCTTTGCAATGATGGTAGCTAAGGATATAGGACGATAATTGGACTTGTCACTAGCACTACCCGTTTTACTTTTCACAATAGGCACTACTAATGTCTTCAACATATTATCTGGTATAAAGCTATGACTTAGACAAAGAGAGAAAAACATTGCCAGAACACGCGGTAAATGAACACCAGCATATTGAAGGTGCTCAATACTTAAATGATCATGCCCCGGGGATTTACCCTTATTCATATTTCTTAAGACGGATCTAACATCTCTTGCCCCAATCACAACCGCGCAACCCAATGCAGAGTCAGATCTCCCCTCACACAAACTACTAAGGTTCCCAGCTGAGACCTCCGTACTAACGGACGAGACGTTAAAATGTTCTTTAAACATTTCTGCTATCTGCACGGGTTCATTTAAACCCTCCACACTCACCGGATCCCCAGTTCGCGGAGACAATCTTTTCGTGTGCTTCCAGAAACTCTTAAACTTTTGATTTGCATGTGTAATACCCAAAACATCCATTTTTATTTGTGTTTCATTGTTTTGACACCATTTCAGTTTGTTTTTGAAATTATTTCGGGAATTACACATCTTGTCATAAACAAATCCTTCACGCGGCCTACCATATAGGACCCACTGCTGAAACCACAAACGAGCCTCACTATGTGCACTCTTTACATGTTTATTCCAACCACATATATATTTCTTAGAATTATTTCTAGTTCTCTTACAACTAAGTATCGAGGCTTCCTTTAATATATTTATTATTTGGTCATACAAATTTACAATTAAAGCACTATGACTGGGGTCTTTACACATTGAATTTGCACACTTTGTAAACTCAGATGGAAAATCTATCAGTTTCAACCTATCATTACAGTAACTAGAATAGACTGAAATTTGAGAATCATTCCTCTCTCCCCACACAATATAGTTAAAATTATTACTGTGTGGCACTGATTTTGGTGTTAAGATATTCAGGTTACAGTGTATTTCCAATGGAAAATGATCTGACCAAAAAACACCATGATTAATTTTCACCTCTACAACAGTTTGTTTAGCTGCCTGCGTCACCAGACAGTGGTCCAACCAACTACTAGTACCATGAATGTCACTCACATAAGTGTAGGATCCCGAGGTTAGTCCAAGCAGCTCCAAGTCCACACATGTCCATTCCTGGTCAGCACAGAAAACTTTCAACTCAACCCCAAAGCGTTATCCCGGGTGAGCGTTTAAATCACCAAGTATATAACTATACTCACTATCACAACTGTCTATAATCGCACTGATCTCACTTAAACACTGTGTAAACTCCACTAAATTCACGGCGTCGTCAGTGGGCATATAGACAGAGAAGACCAAGAACGAACACTCCGCAGTCTGTACCTTCACAGCTATAATCCGATCACTGGTACACGGCACAACCGACACAGCACTAAATACGTTTTTTCGCCACATAATAGCTACTCCACCGTACGGTCGTCCACGTAGAATGCCCTCTGATGTATCAACGGCAGACTTTCCAGTATATTCAAAGTCAGGATGCACCCCACCTAGCAGAGGGATGTCGTGAGGCAGAAGGCACGTCTCCTGGAGTGCAATCAAATGTGATGATTCACACAGAGTCCTAATGCATTCCATAGAGCTCAACAATGACCTGCAGTTAAAAGTTACAAACTTTGCCTTGTCATCATTCCCCATTACTGACTTATATTATTCTCAAGATTAACAAGGTTTACATGTAATTGTCTAGGTTTTCTCTTAAAATCAACGAAAACTTTAAATAATTCTAAACTTTAAATATTCATTTTTCTGTTACCTATGTAGATTTCAACTACTTTAATATACTGGACTACCGATGTGACGTTCCAGTTACACATATTTTATAATCTCTTTATTATCACAAAGGAATATTAATGTGAAACTTTATTTTTACCTTGTTATGTTGTAGTGTATGATGATGATGATGATGATGATGATAGGAAGCGGTGTTGTGTGTTAACATAACTCAGAGATAGTTTAACTGTGTCTGTATATAATTTAGATATTTTTAAGGCATCTGACAACTGCTTTAATATTTGTCATTTTAGGCCACGCCCACTTCCATACTTTGGCTTAAATTTTTATTTGTACTAAATATAAACTTATTTTCAAGTGGCCATATATGTACATATATGGATCCACTATACGTGACTAAGCCATTTCTTTTCACCGTTATATATAAATACTTATGTCTACATATGGATATAGTTTAAATAAATGTAATTAATAATTTGGTACTATTGTTTTTAATTGCATCATTCGTTTGATGGAGAGATACCTGGCGCCCTCTCTTTATAAATTCTGGTATTTCTCTGCTCCGGGTTGGTCCATACTCACTCCCTATACTCATGCTCTGCTAGCTGGTGCACCAGTGATTCTTCGAGATAGTGTTCCTTACACATCTCCAGGGATTACCACCCGTAACCGATGGGTGCATGTAGGTGTGTTGTTGCTACCTAATGCGCGTCACCCCTACCACGCCCGTCTACTGTTATAAAGTGCCTCCTACTGTGGCTACTTGTTATAATGTGGCTACAACGTGCGGCTACTGTCATAACATTACACTCTAAATATAAAAATGTCTTTATTTTGTATAGACCATTTTAACGGCGCTTACAAAATGTCATACACTAGTACTAAGGATAAATTTTATATTTTTAAAGTGTCCACCGGTTCGGGACGCGGCGCACTTGAGAAGAACCGTCTTATTGTATCTACGTATACACTAACTGACCCGTGCAACTTCGTAAGAGGCAGAAAGAGAAGTGAGGCGTACCAATTTAAATTACAATTCTAAAGGAGCTGAAATTTAGATTTGGTTTATATATGTATTTTTAATGCCACATCAAAAAAAAAATGTTAAAATCAAAATAATACATTTGGGGTGGACCCACCCTACCCTTATCACTCATCATCATCCGAGCGTCTGTCCCAGTTGCGTCTCGCAACGCCCGGGGTCCGCTTTCCTACATTTTCTCCTCCACTTCGCACGGTCTTCGGCATCCCCTGTAGTGAGACCATTGGCACGCATGTCATCCCTTACGACGTTAAGCCAGCACTTCTTGGGTCTTCTCCTCTTACCGGGACCCGGCGGGGCTGGCATGGCCAGACATTTGTTACCTACGTAGCCCGGCGGTTGCCGCAAGACGTGACCATACCAACGAAGGCGACACTCTTGCAACTTGTCTGCAATGTCACGGACGTGAAGGCTGCCGCGGATGCGAGAGTTTCTCACGCGGTCCATCCGCGTGACCCCACACATCCACCGCAGCATCTTCATTTCCGTAACACGCAGCTCCTGCTTGTGTCGCTCCAATATCGGCTACGTCTCACTGCCATGTAAAAGGACAGGTCTAATAATGGTTTTGTAGACCTGTCCCTTCAACCGGATCGGCATTTTAGGGTCACAAATGACACCGGTCCTCTCCCGCCATTTGGCCCACGCGGCAGCAATGCGTGACTTGACATCGCAATCGATGTCACTGGACGTGTGAAAAACAGACCCCAGGTATTTAACCTGGTCCGTGCGCTCGACCAAATCACCGCCAATGCAGACGGATGTGGGATGTGTCGAGTTTAGTGCCAAGTACTCGGTCTTCGCCACATTTAGTTTCAGACCACCGTTCTCAAGCGTCTCCTTCCACGCCTTTACACGTCGCACCAATCTGCCCCTGTCCGCGTCTGCCAGCGCAATATCGTCAGCATAAATGAGCAACCATGGGGGCTGCTCATGCGGGTTTCTGATGCTGTCCGACAATTCGTCTAATATTACACTTAACAGAAGCGGACTAAGGACCGAACCCTGGTGTACCCCGACGGTGATGGGGAAGGATTTCGTGTCGCCAACAGCAGTCCGAACCATTGAATCGGAGTCACAGTACATGTCCCGGATAGTGTCAATATAGACCCTGGACCGCAGTGCCCACCAGATCATCGCACGAGGAACACAATCGAAGGCCTTCTGCATGTCTAGAAACAAAAAGGTCCAGAGGCGTGTTCTTCGACCTGTATTTCTCTGCGACAACCCTCAGGGCAAAAACAGGGTCCGTGGTCCCATAACCAGGGCGAAACCCATATTGACACTCCGAGAGGGTACACTCCTGCCGAATCCGAGAGTCTATAATCCTCTCAAAGATCTTCATGGTGTGGGACATCACCTTAATACCGCGGTAGCTCTCGCACTCCTGCACTGACCCCTTACCTTTGAAGACTGGAGTAATAATACTCAGTCTCCATTGGTTTGGGATCTGCCCGCTGAGGAGTATGCGGTTAAAAAGGTTTACTAAGATGCCCACACCGCGAGGACCCATTGCCTTCCAGGCTTCGATGGGGACTCCATCGGGTCCGACAGCTTTCCGATTCTTCATGCGGCGAAGCGCAGTCAGGACTTCTCCAGGCGTTACCGGTGGCACTAGTCCCTGATTCGGTGGGAGGTCCGGAGGCTGCACCTCTTTGTGCTGTTTATTAAGCAGCTCGTGGAAGTACGAGCGCCATCTCTCCTTTACCGCGAGGTCTTCGCTTAACAGGTTGCCCTCAAGGTCTTTTACACAGCGACACTTGGATATATCCTGTGCCGCTTTGACCCTGGAGCGCGCCAGCTTATAGATGAGCTTCTGCCCCTCAGACGATTCCAGCTTATCATACAGAGGATGTAAGTGGTCACGTCTGGCTCTGGCTACAGCTCTCTTTGTGGCGCGCTTGGTAGCCCTGTACGCGTCGCGGTCTTCAGGAGATCCGGTCGCTTGCCACTTTTTAAAGAGGGCTTTCTTCTCCCTAGTCTCCCTCTGGACTGCGTCGTTCCACCACCAAGTTTCCTTGTCACATTTGCGTCCACCCTTAGACTCACCGAGCACCACCTTCGCCGCTCCAAGGATGGCCGCCTGAACTTTGTCCCAGTAATCTTTAACTGGTTCGCCTTCAGAGGTCCATGACAAGGAGACGGTGTTGTGCAGTAAGAGTCTCTCCGGGTATGACGTTGCAGTTGGCCACCTTGCCGATGCTGTGTCGCCTAGTGAGTAGGAAATCGATCTGAGTTGTACGCCTCCCGCTCTTGTAGGTGATGAGATGTTCGGATTTATTTTTGAAATACGTGTTCACAATGGCCAGATCGGCAGCCGCACAAGTTCTGAGGATAGTTTCTCCTTCAGCGTTGCGGGTGCCGTATCCAAAACCACCATGAACACGCTCAAACTCCTCGCACCTCTCACCCACATGACCGTTTAGGTCGCAGCCCAAAACGATTCCCTGTGACAACGGAATGCTCCGAAGCACGAGTTGACCCCAAAACGACATCCTGTCGGCGTCGCTACAACCGGCCTGTGGCGCCTAGGCACTTATCAGGTGGGTGATAATCCTATCGATAAGCACCCTCACGATCATAAGCCGGTCGCTACAGCGTTTCACCTCCAAGATGCCACTCTGCAGCCCCTCGGAGATCACCACGGCCACCCCGTTCTCCCCACCAGGCGCACCCGTGTAATACAGCTTGTAGCCGTTCTGCAAGGGCCGGGCTCTGTTGCCCTTCCACCGAGTCTCCTGCAGGAACGCCACGTCCACCCTCCGCCTGGAGAGTACTTCGGCCAACTCTACCGCACGCCCAGTCAGCGTGCCAATGTTCCAAGATGCGAAGCGGATACGGGTTGGGGCTAACTTCTTTAGCCGTGCTGGCCCGACACACGGCAGCCCTAGCCCACTTGCCACAGGTGTCGGGCGGGGCTCCTGCGCGCCGTTTTGCGGCGGCGTCCTATCCCTAGCAGCATTCCTTTTCTGATTGTTCATTTTTTTTTTGTTTCGGCGGGTGGCTTTTATGGGAGCGACGCCCTCAGACCTCCCAACCCCAGAGGGGAAAGCCAGCGCCAGATCCTCGTCCGTTAATCAGCAGGTGCACGCACTAGCACGGGAGGTTGACTTGGGCCCCGAAGATCTTGGTGGGGCCCCTTATCAAGGGGTATTAAAAAAGATTACGACCGATTATCAGATCTATCAAATATACATATGAAATTTAATAATAATCGGTCAAGCCGTTTCCGAGCCATGCATTAATATTAGTCTTTCATCGAGTATCAGATATTTCGGTTCTGCTACAAACGCCATGACCACGAAACTACTAAAGCTCGCATTTATTTTATTTGTTGATTTTTTATATTACTTTTGAAATTTAATGTTAATGATGAATAAATATATTAAGTTTTTTATTAACTCGTATTTTTAATTTCAGATCGATCTAGATGTTATTCAATTATGAAATTGAATAACATCTCATATATAACTGGAGGACAGCTATGAAGCTGTCCTCCAGTTATTGAATGTAAATGTATTCCCAAATAAAATTAAATTATTGTCACCCTGGTAGAACATTATATAAGTCATCATTATTTTTGATTTAACACGAGTTGTAAACTGTTTTGAGGGTAAAACAATACGCCATTATAATGAGGCTAATGTGCCGAACAAATGGAAGTTTACACCAAAATCCTAGCAATTATAGGTAGTGAGATATGAGCCTACAAAGAAGCGTTTAAGGCGTGTAAAGGTATTCCCAAATCAAATCGAAATTATGATCACCCTGGTAGAGTAAAGATGAAAAAAAGAGAGTAAAATCCACTGAAAACCTCCGTATGACTTGGGTGAGAATGACCTTGACTTAAGACTAGTCTTGACTAATAAGACTTAGAGAACGGGGACATTTTAGATTAATAAGATTAGAAGAATAGAGGTAAAAAAAATATCAAAGAGGCTAAGTCTTAAAATAAACCAAGCCATAAAATAATTCAAAAATAAAAATAGTCCTGGTGAGAACATGAATGCAGTCTCACCCTCCACGTAGGTACTTGCCCCGTTTGACACTGCACTTATATTAGGATTTAGACCTTTTAATCGGTATAGAATTTTTATTAATTGTGACGCGTGAAAGCAGCCTAAACCATACAATGAAAAATTACCGTTGTTAGCTTTTAGGGATTCAAAGAGAATTAACCACTCATTTTTTCTGTAATCTTTATTTAAATTCAAGACACACTACAAACAAAAGAATAATACAATTGATATATCCTTTAATTAAAGTCGTCAATATACTAAAAACTTAACATATACGAGGCTACATATGAATCTTCTTGCTCAAAGTCAGTTTCACTCCTTTTTTCAGTCTGTGCCAGTGCGCCAATTTTTTAACATAACATGTTATCAATTCGTCGCCGTCGCGGTAAACATGTTAAGTGTTTTTTCCTAACAAACTGTTAGGTGACGCTTCTAAATGTTAATAAAACATGTTATTGTGTTAAAAGACACGTTGCAGCGGAGCCGGCCTTATGGACAATGAACGAGAGCCTGGGGCTGGTTTCATGATTGGGGTTTATAAGTATAACACATACATAACCCTCATCTCCACTTGATGACTCTCTCGGCACGACCTTTCGGCATTTGAGATTAAATTATAGAAGAGCGAGCGACGCTTCTAATTCTATTTCCAACTTCTTATTTTCTGTCTCTTCGCCATCTTAATACATCCAATCACACAACGCAAGCAACGGCGACTTTGCGTTGCATAGCCATTATTTTAGTGTACCATTTGTGTTAAAACAAGCTGCTTAAATAAAGCCCTCTGCGTTCTTAACCTAGTCCTTGTGGCACCCGGCGCCAGCCACACCTCTCGATCATTGTCCCAACATTTCGTCAATCTTGTTAGCTAGCTCTCTCTACAGATGCCATCCATCAAAAATTTCGATTCGGGGATCTAGCTAACCTCTAACCATAGTCCTTCCTGGCATAAGAAGAACGCAGCCGGTATTGTTCTATCCCAGCTTCGCTTCGGAGTGAAATAGGAGTAATTTCCAGGCATAATCGAAAGATATCGAAAGGCAAATATCGAAAAAAGAAAAATAAGAAAAAGGACCAGATCACAAGAGCGTTGCAAGGATCAGTCGCCCGTCTACTAGCGTAGGATGTTTAATAAAACTTAAAAATATGCGATATCAATAGATATTCCTTAACATTCTAATGCAATTTAAACTAAAAGGTTTTACTTTATAGCCATACACTAACATTCAAGTTACATAGATTAATATGTTGTATTTCAGACATTTATGAAAGTTTTAAAACTTTCGTGTTATTATTTGCGAGTCTATAAGAAGTACCTCCAATAGTAGCTTTGCAATCTGGGCATTTGCCAGTTTGAACTGCACCACCGCAATCACCAATACAATAAAAGTGACCATTAGGACATTTATACCAATGACCGGCTTTAAATTGCATTGCTTGAAATACCATTTCACGCTCTAACTTAGATACAACAACAGAGCTCGTTTTAATTGCATTTTGTAACTGCTTCAGAGATTCAATAGCTTTATCTTCATTGAATACAGATAACACAAACACTGCCGATTTAGCTTTTTCCATGTAACCCTGTACGTTTCGTTCATCCTTTACACTTTTGTCCACTTCAAGTAAGTCGGCTACTTGTACAATAGCATTCAAACGCTTAAGTTCATTTCCGATATCTGTTTGTTGTTGCTGACTTACCTTTATCGGTACTTTAGATTTTAGGTCAATCTTTAACACCTTCAGTATTATTGAAACGTATTCCTCAAATTCGTCTTTAAACATTCTATTGTGTTTCATATCAAATACTTGGCAGCGTTCTGCTAACATTTCAGTTATGTTGCAGTATATGAGTAGCATTTCAACTTGCAAAAAATGCATTTTCTTTTGAGACTTAATAAACGAATCGAATTGCGCCAATGTGATTCGCAGACCCTTATGTCCTGAAATAAAGGAATGCATAATAAGTTTGGACCAAAAGATAGGCGGACAACGTATCGAGATAACAGAAGATGTTAAGGAGGTACTCATAGGTTTTCAAATTTGTTACGCCGATTTTTTTACTTATTTGCTAACTACAGTTTCTGCTGTACAATGTTATCCATGAATTGAAATAAATGCTAGCAATATAACTAATAGTTTCCATTCCCTAAACAATGTAAAGTTACAATTTGTATTACTGTTACTGTTTGCGGACATGTTAAAATTTTATTGCGTGGTTGTTTAAACTCTGAAGCGGTTATATATTTACTATTTCATACCAGTGCTCCCATTATCTATTTTCTGTCCATCTGAAGGTATCCGATTGCTTTTAGCGATAAGGGCGCCTTTTTAAGATACTCGTTATACGATATTCTGTATTGTGATTCAAATTTGTAAACATAAAGTTTGTCTTTTCTATTCTTTACATACATACATACATATTGTCACGCCTTTATCCCCGAAGGGGTAGGCAGAGGCCACGTAACAAGTGATGAGTCCATTGCCGTGTTGAAATGGACAGGCGCAGGCTGTGGCGACCTGCTGTTGAAAATTTTCAAGCCACCCAGAAAGTCCTTAACCAGGCTTTACGACTGCCATTTTACTAGCAACCGGGACCAACGGCTTGAAAGGACCACCTATTATCGAATGTTGCTTAAAGGTCTATCCGCACACAACAGTGCCGACACGTTGCGGCAGTGTTGTCTGACAGTGATGTTCAGTGCGCACTGAACGTCACTGTCACTGACGAGTGCGGATAGCGTCGTATAAAATGTATGCAACAATATAATTTTTCACTGACAGTGATGTATGCGTTACTGATCGGCACGTGTACTGTGCCGGCACTGTTATGTGCGAATAGGCCTCAACGCAGTGATCGTTTACAGAACACAGTCAGCGGGGCCACGAGCGCTCTATTCTATAGTAGGCCCTAAAACATTTTACATAATTTTGCTCTTAAGACGTTATTCTTCTATCTGAAGTTGTATTAGTATGTAAGTAATTAATGAAATGAGAACGAAATTTAATTAGTTTTCATCGACAAAGCGCAATAAAGATTTTGTTGTAGCTTTACGTATAAAATACTAGCAATTATAACTATAAAAATAAAATATTAATAAGTACGTATATTTACTTTCGAACACAAATCTTAATCTTAATAATATTATAAATGCGAAAGTTTGTATGAATGTTTGCTCTTTCACGTAAAAACTACTGAATAGATTTTAATGAAACTTTACTATAATATAGCTTATACATCAGAATAACACATAGGCTACTTTTTATCAAGGAAACAAGTTCCTGTGGGAAACGGGAACGGGAAAACTTCTATACTCGGGCGAAGCCGCGGGCGTCAACTAGTTTTACATATAAACTTATGTTTGATTATTTGATAATGATAACAAAACTAAGGAATAGTTCAGTAATACCAGGAGAAACGAAGAAATGACATTATGGTAACCAGGCTATGTTAAGATGGTCACAGACAAGCCAACCGGACACTATCACTCTTGTTGAATCTGTATATATACAGATGCATACAATATGTTGAGTGAAACTGCTTTATATGTTTAAACAACAATAACGTATTAAATTTAGCAAACCTATCACGAGATATTTCGCATATAAAACCCGGCTATATGATCACAGGAATCAACGAATCAATCACATCAGCTACGTAAGTCTCGTAAGTCTCTCCTAAACATCTTAAAAGGTTGATTGACCGTACTGTAACACGATGGTGAGACGGGTTGGAAATTAAAATTAAATAAATTAATTAATTAGATTAAATGAAATTGATTAAGTTCTGTTTGGAGTTAACTATTTGATAGTTTCAGGAATCAATCCCTTAAATTATTTGGCCGGGATTTATAATTCTACATAAAAGATGATTATAAATGACAATAATAAGAATATAAACATACATAATTATTATACGTGAAGCCTTCTTAGAGTACAATTTTAAACAATTTAAAATTCCATCACAAAATTAGCCATGTTATTGGCCTCTTCTGAGTAAGCAGCAAATTTAGATCCATCCATTTCAGGTGCATGAGCGTTATTTCCCAGAAGAGCGTGATTGGTACCACCGATTGCCTCTCCACATTCCGGACATTTGCTAACTTCCATAGCTCCACCACATCTATCGATGCAATAGAAATGACCATTGGGACATTTAAACCAGTGGCCAGCTTTTAACTCCATAGCCTTGACGATCATCTGACGTTCCATTTTCGATATCTCAGTACTTGACTTCATGCTTGACTGCAGTTTCATCAAACATTCTACAGCTTTATCTTCATTAAATACAAACAAAGTGAACACTTCTTTCTTAGCTGCTTCAATATCAGTCTTGACCCTTGAGTCATCTCTCATAGAACCACTATTTTGCAGTAATTTGGCAAATTGTATTATAGTATTCAAACGTTTAATTTCATTTCCGATGTCCTTCTGTTGCTGTTCACATATTTTTATAGGTACTTTTGACTTAAAGTCGATCTTTAATACCTTTAATATAATTGTAATATGTTCAATCAGTTTCTCTTCTAAGATGGTAGATTGTAAATTTTGGTACGTTTGCCAGCATTCTACTATAATTTCCAATATTTCACAGTATACGAGGAGCATCTCCACTTGCAACAGAAACGGTTTCTTTTTTGGTACAATAACTGATATCGTATGTTTTACAGCCTTTTGCCAATCCATGTTGCCTAAAAATAATAAATAATTCGTTGACATATTAAATGTCTGTATAAACATATTTAATGTAAATAATAAATTTAAGGAGAGAGAGCGTCGCAATATGGGATGCTTCTAAAAAATAACAATTTAAGTGGGGAAAATTTGCACAAAATATGATAAATTATTAGCAAAACCACGATGCTTCTAAGTATACTACATAAGTAAGCAGTTTTTATGCAGTTATTTTTCAAATATCTATTACATTATCTTGGCCAATACTGTCATTTCTTTGAATACTGATAAACTGAATTAAAAAGACGTACCTACATCTCGTTGTATTTTATCAAAATCCAAACTAATGGCAGAGGTTTTTTTTAATGCTGGAATATCGCTGGGTATATATTCCGACACGGGCGTACACTTACCTTTTAAAACCATTGATGATTGAAAAAAAACTGATTTAGAAATAGTTATTTGAGGATTACGGGGTTTGGATCTAAGGCTAAATTTTAATCACAATTATTAAACTAAAAATCCCTTTTGTTCTCGCTACAGCAAAATATTATTATATAGGTATAACAATGTTTCGTATGTTAAATTAGAGAGTACCTACTTATGTAGTAACGCAGGCACCTATAAAATATAGAAAAATAAAGATGTATTGTTCCATACATAGGTAACATTACAATAATACAATGAAAAATAAATGATGTCCCTATTCTTTATAACGAGAATCTTGTGAAGGCAGAAATGGTACTTGGCCCACGAGATTGTTGACGGGCGGAGTCTCGGCTATTATAAAAAAAAAGATGGTAGTTCTTCTTAATGCTGCACGTATCGAGAGGAGATTCCTGTATCTGGAGTCCTGACAACCTGTAGTTTGGTTCACGTACCCGTCGACGTCACCGGCCGATTGGGTACCTACTATTCTTTGTATTTCCTTTTTTATATTGTAGGTATTAAAAATATCTCATTATTCCGTTAAAATATTTAACAAAATCCAAATTGTTTCGATATAATCAGATAGACAAAGCATTCAGCATCGATACCAAAGTTCACTTTAATGTCCGGTTCAATTTTCCTATCCTCATACGCTGCGTTCCATAAGCATTTTAGTTGTCCATGAAACTCATTGGTTTATGACAAAATAAAAATTAAGTAATAAACACAGAGGCACTGCCTACTTCGTAAGACATCTCTTTCATCGCTGACTACACACGCACGCACGCACACACGTACACATATACCCCACGCGCACGCGCGCCCACACTCACACACGCACACAAGCACACGCACACACACACACACTGCCGCGCTGAGGTATCGGGTTCGAATCCTGGCGCGGAACAAATATTTGTGTGATAATCAAATGTGTTTTAGAGTTTCGGTGTTTATTATGTGTATTAAGTATACATCCCGTCGTTTGTTAATTGCACAATATCTACTGTATGAAAACGACTGTGTTCCTCGAGCGATGATCTGGTGGGCACTACGAGCAAAAGGGGTTCCAGAGGCTTATATTGGCATTATCCGAGACATGTACCGCGATTCCGATTCCATGGTTCGGACAGCTGTTGGCGACACAAAACCCTTCCCCATCACCGTCGGGGTACACCAGGGTTCTGTCCTTAGTCCGTTCTTGTTTAGCGTGATATTAGACGTGATGTCAGCCAGCATCAGGGACTCACATGAGCAGCCTCCATGGTTGCTCATGTTTGCTGATGAATGCTGATGATATCGCGCTGGCAGACGCGGACAGGGGCAGGTTGGTACGACGTCTGAAGGCGTGGAAGGAGACGCTTGAGAACGGTGGTCTGAAACTTAACCTGGCGAAGACCGAGTACCTAGCATTAAACTCTACAGATCCCACATCCGTCCGCATAGGCGATGATTTGGTCGAGCGCACGGACCAGGTTAAATACCTGGGATTTGTATTTCACGCGTCCGGTGACAATGCAGATCCCAGGTATTTAACTTGGTCCGTGCGCTGACGACGACGACGGCAAGGCACGCAATGCTGCCGCGTGGTCCAAGTGGTGGGAGATGACTGGTGTCATATGTGACCCGAAAATGCCGGTCAGGTTAAAGAGACAGGTTTATAAAACCATCATTACGTCTGTCTTTTTACATGGCGGTGATGCTGCGGTGGATGTGTGGAGTCACACGGATGGACCGTGTGAGAAACTCTCGCATCCGTGGCAGCCTTTGCGTCCGTGACATTGCGGATACGCTGCAAGTGTCGCCTTCGCTGGTATGGCACGTCTTACGACAACCACCGGGCTACGTGGGAAACAAATGTCTGGCCTCTTCGGCCCCGCCGGGTCCCGGTAAGAGGGGAAGACCCAAGACACTTCTTGGATCTTCCCCTCTTACCGGGACCCGGCTTGACGTCGTAAAGGAATTTTAAAGGAAAATCTTAATCATATTATAAATGCGAAAGTTTGTATGGATGTTTGTTACTCTTTTACGTAAAAACTACTGAATAGATTTTTATGAAACTTTACAATAATATACTCGTAGCTTATACATCAGAATAACACATAGACTACTTTATGTCCCGGGAACAAATTCCTGTAGGAAACGAGAAAACACCTCTACGCGGGCAAAGCCACGGGCGTCAACTAGTAATCATATACAATTTAAAAATCATCGTAATTATCACCTAAGGCGGTTAATACTAAGGAATATTGAACTGTTAATAAATTGTGGACCTACCTTGATAAACTTTAAGGTAAATAGACCTTAATTTTGTTCGTAGCTCTACAATTTTTTTTTCGATTTCTGTATTTTTACCATAAACCTTTTCTTTTATAGGGTTTATATCATTTTTTAACATTTTATTCACCAGATCCTTGTATCTGTTAGTATTAATGATTGGTTTACGGCAAAATGGGCATTGCCTTATTTGTATGTTTTCTTGATCGCCCATCATTAGGTTGTCCATGTTTTCCAATTCTAATACGTGACCACAATCCTGCAGTAGTATAAACCTGTAATATAATAATTCATTTATTAAAACTGCCTCGGGTTTATTATCGTCAGGGGATGGTTCATATGAAATAAAAAATTAAGAACATTGCGAAAATTTAACGATCGTACTAATTTTTGTAATGCAAACTTATGGCGATAAACGCTTTCAATTAAAATAGTGTTATTACCTTGCGAAGCCAAAAGAAAAAAAATAAATTAGTGTTAATAGTTTGACATGTTAGTTCAATCTCTTTTACAAATGCAAAAGTAACTCTGTCTATCTGTTACACTTTCACACCTAAACTGATGACTACTGACCTGATTAAAATCATTTAAATGAAATTTGGTACAGAGATAGTCTAGAGCCCAAAAAATTACACATAGGAAATAGGCAACATTTTATCCCGGGAATCGAATTATACTAGCCGTGGGCACGCGTTGAGTCAACCCGTCATAAACCATTAATGCCACCCGATACAAGATCCGGGCGTTATCGAATCTATAAGGGTTCGATAAAGATGGTAACCTCTCTCGCTAAGAACCGGGCTTTATTTACCTACTTAACCTATATGTATAGGTTCGATAAAGCCCGAATTTTCTTAATTTCCTAATATCAATCGAGACCGAGGGTGGGCGCTGTCACATAGCTGAAGAACGTGTTTTCATTGGAGCCTGAGAAGTATTATACAATTGTCTATAGATATCGACACACGTAAGTGTTTTTACGCAAAGTTCCGTTTTTGTTTAATAAGTGCCATGTGCGTGAGTTTTAATAAAATTATTCACAGAGATTATTAACTTATCAGGACGATTTAAGCACTGGATGCGTAATGTACTCAATAAAGTATGAAATCACGTTCAACGAACTTTCGTGCGAGGGGGGGGGGGGGGGGTGTAATTCTTTTTATGCTGTTTATAGAAAATGAACGTATACTGAATATAGTCCGATTAAGTTGTTGGTATGTTTTAATAATTAACGGTTTTTGGTAAAATTAGTTATGTAAATGATATAAAATTTTACTTATGAGTGAAAAGAAACAGTAGTTGTTCGACCGCTACTTACTTACTTACTTGGCACATGGCAAGAGGGGTATAGGCGCAAACGGTAAGATAGCGCGTCCATTGGTTAAATCGTCCTAGCTTACAGGAGTCACAGTAATGGGAATACAAGTGGGATTGTCCTAAACATACACGTCAGAAAAAGAGAAAGATTAGATTGGAATTAGATTTAAAAATTTCAACAGCAGGTAGCAACAACCTGCGTCTGTCTATTTCAACACGGCAATGGGCTCACCACCTATTACGTGGGACAGGAATATATATGGTGAAAAGTGGGTATATAATATATATGCCTCTGCCACCCCTTCGGGGATAAGGCGTGATAGATAAATCAATAATAAATAAATTAGATTGGAGTAAATCGAGTTGAGTTACTTGTCGTCCTCGCCGTAGTCGTCGCCGAGGAAGTCCGTGGGGAATGTGTCGGGGCGGCAGTCGCGGCAAATGTCGGGGCACGGCTCCCCGCACACGCCGCGGCAGCGGTGCCCGCACGCCAGCGCCAGCGGGCACGCCTCCCCGCACGCCGCGCACGAGCACTCCTCCGAGCACAGCCGTGTGCAAGCACCGTGCATACACCTACGACCGCATTTTTCCTACACCGACAAAACGAACGCGTGAACGAGACAGCTTCAAGCTACCCATCTCTACTAAATACAAATGCACGGTAACGCACTCACGCGTGAGTCAGTTGTATCTGATTTAAATTTTCCAGGAACCTGAATGCTGTGTGAGACAAGACCAGAGAAGAGAAAAAAGAAACCAGAGTGAGTTACAAAATAAAATGCAATAACTCACTCTGGTTCACAGAATTCAGGTCCTTGGAAATTTTTGGCTGACTTTATATTTATGAAAAAAATGTTTTCCCTTGTTTATTTTTCATCATGTAACTGATTACCATTGTCTTTAAAACACAGAAAACGGCAAGAAATTTCAATATGTAAAATTCGCAGCTGGCACAGTCCAGAATCAAAGCAGTGCTACATTATCTCCGAAAGTAGAAATTATACTCGTCCGGCCACGAATAAACTGTAGTAAAGTAGTATAAAAAGGTGCAGCTACCGCATGCCAAGACTCTACTAGGGTATGAAAATGTTATTTTTTTTAACTAACTAACTATCTTCACGCTGTATCCCTGACGGGGTAGTCAGAGAGGACAGATCGCCAGGCTTCGCGATCCATGCATACTTCTTTCGCTTCTTCGAGATTCATCAATCGCTTCATACACGCACGTCTGGGTATCCGAGTACTTTTGACCTTTCCGTTTTTGAGCAATCTGCTCACGTGGTCTTCATATGTAAGTCTCGGCCTTCCCTGACTCCTTCTACCCTGTACTTTTGAACAATATATATTCTTCGTCAATCGTTCCTCACTCATTCGTTGGACGTGTCCAAACCAACGGAGCACGCCCTTTTCCAGCTTAACGCTGACACTTTCATTCAAACCTGCCATATTGCGTATCACTTCGTTACGTATTCGGTCGGCCAAGGTAACGCCGCACAATTTTCGAAGTGATCGCATCCCCACAGCATTCAATTTACTTTCATGCATCTGCTGACATACCCAGGTTTCACTACCGTAAAGCAAAGTTGGCACTAGCACTGCGTTATGAATCGCCATTCGTGCTTATTTTACGATGCTTTGTCGCTTTACTAACTGGGACAAAGCACCGTTAACTTTGTTTCCGGCAGCTACTCGCCGTTCTACATCCGAATCACATCTTCCATCCGCGCTAAACATACTTCCTAAATACACAATTTCATTCACTTGCTCTAGACGTTCCTGGTTTACCCTAATCTCGCATTTAGTTCTTACGTCACCTCTTTCAAATACTAGAACCTTAGTTTTACTTGCATTCAAGCGGAGACCCTTACTTTCACACCCCTCTTTCATATTAGTGACTAATGCCTGTAGGTCGGCTTCTGATGAGGCCATGAGCACCGCATCATCAGCGTACAGCAGACAGTTTACTGTAAAGTCACCCAAATTCACACCCATATTAAAATCTTTCAACTTCTGCAGGCAACTGTCCAGATACACTATGAACAGCCAGGCGGACATGACACATCCCTGTTTGACGCCTGTACAGACATCAAAAAGAGGTGACACATCCCCCCCTACTCGCACGCAAGCCTTACAGTCCCTATAAAGCGACTGTATTGCCCGCAGTAGCGAGCCGTCCACGCCATATCCGGGCAGCAAGTCCCACAGCGTTTCTCTCACAACGTTATCAAATGCTTTCTCTAGATCCACAAAAGCGCAGAAAACCTTCTGGCTAACAGCCAGAAACTTTTCCGCGATCATGCGGAGAGAAAACACTTGATCCATGCAACCTCTTCCACGTTGGAATCCGCATTGAGCCTCCCATAAATACCTTTCAGACTTTTCTTGCATTTGTGCCGTTATAACCTTTGCATACACCTTACTAGCTAAGCTGACTAAGCTGATCGCCCTGTAGCTGGAGCAGTTTAGGCGCGAGCCTTTCCCTTTGTAAATAGGTACTACAACTGCTACTCGCCAGTCATCTGGGACCTCACCCGTTCGCCAGCACAAGTTGCATAACAGACATAGTGTGTCCCAGACACGCGACCCACCGTACTTGATCATCTCAGCAGTAACTCTGTCTTTTCCCGCAGCCTTACCACATTTCATACTTCTTATAGCTTGTTCTATTTCTTTCATACTAATGACTTCAATGACATCGGGATCCGGAGCATCGAAGTGAGCTCCACTTCCCGATGTGTCAGCGGGGACGAACTGGTGCGCGTCGCCTCGGGGGCACGCCCTAGCATAGATCGCCCTGGTGGCACTCGTGTTGGAGTAGAATTGCAGCCGTAGCTGGCAGGGATGGCGACGTGCACGCTTCTACTCTTCATCCCCTAAATTTTCCCTAAATCCCCTTATTTTTTTTAGGGTATGAAAATGTTATACGTAAAAGTTATTTTGGTGTATAGCTGTCATCGTGCCGCTGCATAAAGGAAAAGGGTCGCAGCAAGAGTATAAGCTTGCTCAGCATCGTCGGCAAATTGTATGCGAAAGTTTTGATAAAAAGGGTGTTGAATGAAACTGAAGGAAAAATGTGGGATGTTCAAGCAGGATTTATGAAAGGAAGAGGATGCACGGATCAGCTATGCAATTCACAAATCTCGGATCCAAATCCGCTACTGCGCAGATGTCATTGATATTCGAGATCTATGAAATATCGATGACATTTGTGCCGTAGCGGATTTGGATCCGAGATTTGTAAATTGCATAGCAGATCTTTTCCTTACGATGCGTAATTGAAAAACTTTTGGCGAAGAGTCAAAAAGTTTATGGCGCATTCGTAGACTTGGAAGAAGGCCTATGATAGAGTGGTGAGGAATGAACTGTGGTCAACATTGTCCATGTATGGCGTAAGCAGCAACTTGATACGAGCACTGAAATCTCTATATGAGTGTTCCAGTGCTTGTATCAGAATCAACGGAGCTTGCACAGACTTTTTTCACATAGAAAACGGTGTGAGAAAGGGTTGTGTAGCGTCACCGTGGCTGTTTAACCTATAGGTACATTGACAGTTGCTTGAAAGAACTGCAAGAAAGTGCGTATGATTTAAAAATGACTGATCTGACTGTCAAATGTCTTCCTTACGCTGATGATCAGGTAATACTTGCATCATCAGCGGACGAGTTGCAGTTGATGGTTAATATTATGCATGATACGATAAAAGGAAAAGGAATTAAATTGAACGTATATAAGACGAAAGTAATGGTTTTTTAAGAGAGTAAAATATGACAGATTGCTTGATTTTTTTGGAAGGAAAAAAGAGTGGAACAAGTGAAAGAATTTATATACTTAGGCTCAAAATTTGCGAGAGATGGAAAGTGTGATGATGACATTGAAAGAAGAGTTTTGGTTGGCAATCAAGTGAATGGAGCAATCTACATCTTTATGAGCACCCAGAACGTGTCTAAAAAGGCAAAACTGGCTGTACATAGAGGAGTGCTTGTCCCTACACTAACAAATGGCAGTGAAAGTTGGGTATGGCAGAAGAAGCATAGATGTAAAATTAATGCAGTAGAAATGAGGAGTCTGCTGGAGTGAAATTGATAGATAAAGAAAGCAACAGCGTGATAAGGGAACATATGACAGAAGACGTAATGGATGGATGGATGGAAATAGACTGCCGAAGAAAATTTGTGCGGTGAGAGTAAATGGGCAAACTGGTCGACCTCGACGTACATAGGTATGCCAATCAAATTGAAGATATTTTGACAAAAGGCCAGGTCAAGAGTACCCTTAATCGGCGAGCGTGTATGAAAACAATTATGAAAGTTGAAGAAGCGAAAGTTGTATGCCAGGATCGTAGCAAGTGGAAAGCCATAGTCTCTGCCTACCCCGATGGCAGACAGGCGTGATGATATGTATGTATTGTGTTATGACCTACAATTCCGGTGATGTGGACTTTTACGGTTGCCCAACGAGCTATGGAGCAATCTAGGGATAAATTCCGAACGGTTATTCGTTAGAAGAACAGAGTGATCGACATAGCTCGAAGAATAAGAGCGTTAAAGGGAAAATGGGCTGGCCATGTTTGTAGAAGAAATGATTGACCATAGAGCAAACGAGTTCTGGACTGGATACCGCGCCTCTTAGGATCAGATGGACCGACGAACTAGAAAAGGCCGCAGGGAGGGACTGAATGCGAAAGTTGCAGAACCGTGGGTTGCGGCGCGAATTGGGAGAGGCCTACGTCTCACGGACTGCCATATGCAGATTTATTTAAAATTATAACACAGGAGATTCTACGCGGGAAAATGGCGGAACGCAGACGCTTGCTGTATATTTTTTTTTTAAAGCTTGTGCATTTATCTTGTTTTACATAAAAGTTTTCTTGGATATAAAAGTTGTGTTAACGTGCACTGACACTGTGATATATGTATATGCAGTAAAACAATACGATTATTCATCTTGCCGCGTAAAATCCACCGAAAGCCTCAGTATAGCAACCACTACTATTTAGGTAATAAGAAGATTGAAGAAATCTTAATAATATTATAAATGCGAAAGTTTGTGTGGATGTTTGTTACTCTTTCACGTAAAAACTACTGTATGGATTTTAATGAAACTTTACAATAATATAGCTTATCCATCAGAATAACACATAGACTACTTTTTATCCCGGGAACAAGTTCCTGTGGGAAACGGGAACGGGAAAAATTCTCTACGCGGGCGAAGCCGCGGGTTCCAACTAGTAGGAAATAAATATGATTGGACTAAAAGGTCTTAGTAACCACGGGCTATAAAATAATTACCAAAAAAAATAGTCATATTGGATTTTTGCAGTAGCAGGTATTACAGAAGAAAAACTGCGTCCTAAATACAATTCAATAGGAACAATGTATTATACAACTAGATTACCCCCACAGCTTCGCCCGTGGAATATTTCGATATCCCGTCGCACCTATTTAATCCCGTCGCTTATAAATTCTACAATGATGCATACAAATTTGCCCGATTTGTCGACATTTATGACTACTGCTCTTCTCCCCAGTGTAGTAGCGTAATGATATATAGCCTATTGCCTTCCTCGATAAATGGGCTATCTAACACAAAAAGAATTTTTCAAATCGGATCGGATTTGAACGCGCTAATCTAAGGAGAGATTAGCGTGTTCAACTAAACAAATAAACTTCAGCTTTATAATATTAGTATAGATAAGTTGTTCTTATAAGATGGGCCTTGACACCCTTAACTAAAATGAATCTGGGCACCTTGCATTCCACGCAGGGCTCGCCGCAAATACGTCCACAACGGGAGTGTTGACACTCCACTTCACACAGCATGTTGCAAGGAGGACATATTTGATTGCAAGGTTCCTGACACCTGAAAACAATCATATATAAATCGTATCAAATTTTACATGGCAGTGAGACGTGGTCACTATTGGAGCGACACAAGCAGCAGCTGTAGGTAGCGGAAACAAAATGCAGCGATGGATGGGAGAATCTCTTGCGTCCGCGCGATGGATGGATGTGAAGATGGCTGTCTTCGCGTCTGGTACATTGCAGATAAATAAAATAAATAAATAAATATAAATATTGTTGGGACAACTCACACAACGCCATCTGATTCCTAACTAAGCAGAGCTTGTACTTTGGTAACCAGATAACTGATAAACATACTTATATATTTCTAAATAGGTACATACATATTATAGATAAATAATAACCTGACACAGAATAAATCATCGTGCTCATCACACAAAGTTTTATCCTGGGTGGGAATCGAACCCGAATCGGTGGGAGTGCATTCGAATGCACTCCCACCACGCCATAGAGGCCGATAAGATAGATAAGTTGCAAGAGCCTTCGCTGGTATGATAATGTCTTGCTGCAACCAGCGTGCCTGGTTACGTAGGGAACTAATGTCTGCGATTTGCAAAGTGAAGGAGAAGAAATAAAAAAGCGGACCTTTTTTGCCTTTTGAGGTACAAAACACTAAGTATTTAGTTTTATTATAGATATACCTAGCAATGTTTTTGATGTAGTTTTATTATTTAATTAGTTGGATGCAAAATGAAATAAAACAACTCACTGGTGACCGCAAATGTTCCGTTGATTGCAAGTCTGCTTGCAGGGTGCGTGCAGTCTGCCTTGGTAGCACTGCGAACAAGTTCCACCACAGATGTGCTCGCACGCCAAGTCCATTCCACAAGGCTCCTCGCAATACTCCATCAACTTCTTTTCTTGTATTTCACCTACAATTAGTATGTAGCAACGGAATAGAAGCATAAATTATGAAAGAAAATAGACCCCAATCGACATAATTATGCCGTTGGACTTGATTTGGATCGAGATGGTGGATCCTACAGGACAGAGGGGATTCTTATTTTATTTTCTTGTTGGGGACGCCGGCACCGCCGAGCGAACGATCCGGACCGCATGTATTGCCGCCCACTTCGCTCAACAAGAGAGGATTCTTAGGGTTTGTACACATCACGTTACGACGACGTGCCGTTCCGCGGAACGTTACGTAGTCGTAACGTGATGTTGATATCTGATAAAGTCACTTTATCTTCCGTTTCGATGACATTTTCCAAATCTTCCAGTTCCAATTTGAGCAATTCCACCCATCAAAATATCAATGTTGTCATATGTAGTATGGGCCGTGCTCCCTGTTTAGCAGACCCCAGTCAAATTTATCGAATTTGAGAAAAGATAAATATGGCCACTACTGTATATGTGCTTCAAAATTGTGATACTCAAACATTATATACCAATAATGCAAGTAAATATGTTTTTTCTTTTTTTTTGTTTATTTGTAGTACGGTTACTTCCTTACCTTTTAAAAATGCTGTGTATATGTTACAGGGGAGCTTAACTTTGTGCCCGCACGGAGAATCCACCTCAGTTGAAACTTTCTTCTTACAATTGCTTTGATCACAGTTCGCACTGCAGTTAGCCATGCAAGGATGGCCACAGGGCAGTGTGCGGTTACACTTAGCTGTGCAATGTTTTATTTCGGCAGTTACGTGACACTCAATCTTAACTTTGTGATTGCAATCTGGAATTACTTTAGTCACCTAAAAAGTAAGTCAGGTCATTAATAAAGTACATATTATGCGGACTCCGGCTCCGAAGTGAGAAACTCGGATGCGACCTAAAGCAATGATAATGATCGTAACAGGTAACTACTTAAAAAAATAGGGCAACTTTCAAAACACACGGAGCAAATAACGTAGCTGGCTCCCTTTGCCCCGCGTGTCAAGTTTACGTCCGAATATAGGCGAAAATCGCGTACACAGCCCGTAAGTTGCCTGCCATTCGCCTTTTTTTTCGTTTGGAAATCCTCATGGATGCTATGCCGGACTCCTAACGACTAAAACCACACGTTCACGCACTATCTGTCCATGGCCAGGAGTCCCGGGTGAGCCCTCAGGAGGATAGCCCCAGTGCCTGCCATTCGCCTGTAGTAATTAATTAGTGTAAACGGATGAGAAAAGGTATGAAATATTAAGGAGTCTCTAGTATAGCGCAAGTGTCATTGATTCCCTGCTCTGTGTTCAAAATAGATATATTTTATTACGACCCATAAGCCAGATGAAGTCGGATAAGTAGGTACTTTTGTAAGAACTTTAGGTCCCTGATTTGATACGGACTATACAATTTTTATGACAAGAACGCGGTCATTTTATTATCTTGATACAATCTATGGAACGCACAGAATTCGATTTTGGAGTTTTGGCGAGGACGACGAAAAACGCGGCGACTCTGTGATTTCATTTTTCCAAACTGGTGTAATTTCCAATATTTATGGGTAATAATGGTGGGTTCTTAAACGTAAAGGCTTCGACAACGTGTACAAAGAGATATAACGCAGTGTTACGAGGCATTTTTTGTTATTTTCCATTCTCTATAGATAGCTCCAGTAAAGTTTCCAACGCTTTAAGCGATGTAAAACTTTAACCAAGCCTGGATATGAATACTTTGCTATATACAAGAATGTATATCTTATAAAAGAAGAAGAGTCATATTCTTTATCCATGGCATAAAACAACTACATATAACACGGAGGTTTCAATTTATTTGACTCTGGTACTGCTCAAGTCGACAGCCCAAGGAGAAAAAAAAGGCGTTCCTTTTTGTTTTACGACGAGACGAGGGTCAGATGAATCCAGATACCATACTAGGAACGCTATTAGATAATGAACGATCATTATCTACATAGAGTTCCTGGTTTTTGACGGGAATTGATAACCCTTTGGGTATGATTAGTCCATTTCACATTCAATTGTCAAAAAAGGTGACCAGGTAGTTTAAAAAAGTTTGGGTGTTTCCTATGTATAATATGTATGTTTTTATAAATATATAAGCATGTTTAGATCCCATAGCAATAGCTTAAAGCTTAGCTTGAGCTAAATGGTGCTGTGTGAAAAGTGTCCTACAATATTTATTAATTTTAGTCTAAACTAGGTAGGTATATTTAAATAATTTATCTTTTTTTTTCTCCTATATAAGGTTTGTGAGAGGCTGTGACATATGTACCATAATTGTGCAGTCTCCGCACGGCTCAAAGCATTTGTTCTTACAAAAATGTCCACACGCCAAGCTACGAGCGCATTTATTTTTGCATGGAGTTTTATCAATATCTTCGCAACAAGCGACTTTGGCCACGTGCTTGCAATTCGACCTTTTCTTCATAACCTGAAACATAAGATCATACATATCTTACCTGAAAGGTTCATTATCTTGTGTTAAAGCTTTAGTGGCATGTTAGGTTTCAAAGCGAAGCAGCTATGTTGACCTATGTATTTTTCTGATGCAACTACCCGTACAATCAGAACCAATAAAAAAAAACCGGACAAGTGCGAGGTAAACTTGCCCAGCGAGGGTTTCGTAAGAAATTATAGGTACAAGATATTATCAATAACCAGCTGTGACCCCCAGCTTCACCTGACATACTTCGCTCTCTCATTGCACCCACCCCGTTAATGTGTTGTTCTCGTTCAGTTACACCCAGATATGTAACAGTTTGACTTATTAGGAGTTAAATTCCTATTGAGTAACACTGTGTCTTAGTGCAACTTTGTCTTAAATCAGTGATCGCTTTTAAAACACTTAGATAACGGAGCTACGAACGAACCTGGATGTCAGGCTAGTGGTAAGTGTTAAGTAGGTATTATAGATAATATCTATAATACTATAATATATTACATGGGCGTAGCCAGGGGGAGGGTTTTTGGGGTTCAAACCCTAACGATATTTACAATCATCATCAACCGGACGTCTGTCTTAGTTGTGTTCACGAGTGTTCACGGCGCCGGGAGTATGCTTTCCTACTTCTTCTGTGATATATTATATTAAATTTACTTACTTGAACATTGCAATTATTACATTCCTCATAACATTTTTTCATGCATTGATGTGGACTTTCACTGTCGACCACTTCTGCCATGCACCCCTTATTTTTCTTAGTGCACATTTTTAAGCATATATACTGAAAGCGTGAAATGTTGTAAATATACTACACGTTTAGTTATCTTCATATACATACTATCTGACCCCCACAGCTTCGCCCGTAGAGTATTTCGACCTCCCGTCGCACCTATTAAATGCCGTCGCTTATAAATTCTACAATGATACATAAAAATTTTCCCGAATTGTCGACATTTATGACTACTGCTCTGCTCCCTAATGTATTAGCGTTATGCTATATAGCCTATAGCCTTCCTCGATAAATGGGCTATCTAACACAAAAATTTTTCAAATCCGACCTTTAGTGCCTGAGATTAGCGCGTTCAACCGAACAAACAAAAAAACTCTTCAGCTTTATAATATTAGTATAGATTTTAAAAATATCTTTAAATTAGATTCTATTTTGAGTTTGGATGTTTCCTATGTATAATATGTATGTATTTAAAAATATTTAAGTATGTATATCAGTTATCTAGAACCCATAGTAAAAGCTTTTAGCTTAGTTCGGGCTAGATGGCGCTGTATGAAATGAGTACCATTTTTTTTATTAAAAAGTTTCCTATGTTACTTCTAATACTTCTAAGAATATGTGTAGCAAGTTTCATGATGATCGGTTACGTAGTTTTCGCGTTAACAAACTTACATTCTTATTTATAATATTAAAGAAGGGATTAATATAGATGTGCCGTACTTGACGGCCCTTGTGTTTTGCTGTTTGTTTGTGCTCTTTTTTTTGCGATGTATAAAAATGTTCCAAAAGTATTTATTATTATTGTGCCGTACTTGACAGTTTAAACGTTACTTTCCTCACAAACATCTTATCTTACTAGCTATCCTAATGAGATGAATTATGACTTACATCATCATGGTCGGGATAGGTCAAGTGACACAACCTTTCACATACATGACCACATTTTTCAATTCGTTGTTTACACTTTTCTGAGCACTTTACTTTTGTTATATCCATGTGACATTGTTTCTGCGCCTGTAACAAAGGTTCCTTATTAAATTCCATATTCTACAACGTATAAAACCTAAGCTTGATCCTCAGCAATAATGTCTTTTTCACTTCTCATGCTCTGAAAGTGCTTATTTGTGCAGAATATAGGCGGCACAAATAAGCACTTTCCATCGAAGTGAAAAGCAGGGTTTATAACTCGTCCACAAATCATTTTATCCTCGACATTATTATCAGCCCTAAGTCTCGGATAAAAAATGGTTTGTTTTGTGCATTTGTTGTATAATCTACTATGGTCTGGTGCTATTGCACCAGACCATAGTAGATTATTTTATATGTAAATTGATTATTAGACATAAAAGTCACAGTGAAAGAAAGTACGAGTAATAAATCGCAGTCAGTGAAATGTGATTTTATATTTTGCTACGTGTTCCACTGAAAACTTCAGTAAAGCTTTTACAACCAACAAAAAAAAACAGCACAAAATACAACTTTACTGAGGCAAGATTAACTTTTTAACGATAGTAAGAAGACTAATGAAGAAGAAGAAATATGAAATAAATAAGATTTGAGTTAAAGTTCCTAGTACCTATTTGCCACAAAATAATTACAAAAGAAATATTTATAAAATTGGCATTAGTATACCTAGTTATACTACTGGTGTTTCAGACTGGTGTAAACAGAAACTTGTACCCATGCTTGTGTAGAAAATGATACTCATCAATCTTCTTTTTTATTTTTTTTCTCCCCATTCTCGGTAAAGCCACTGAAGCGTTCCGTAAAAAGATTGGACTTATTTTGCAGCGCTTGATCATGTGGTTCGACATACTATTTAAAAACATCGTGCCACCATCCAGTCATGCTTTACATGTAATCACCATAATTAACAACCAAATCAGATCAGTCATCAGTGTTATTAAGTGTAGGTATATTTTGGTTACACCACTGTCAAGTGACTGCACAAATTTGGAAAAAACGATCTAGATGTACCTGACACTCTGGATTAACACTTTTTATCCCAGTAACAGGTTCCTGTGGGTAACAGGTATCTTGACCACGCGAGTATTACCCACTGGATTCTTCTGGTTGTTAATATTTAATAGTATGGCAAACAAGTATAATTTAAAGTAAATTTTCATTTTCATTTAATAACAAGTAACCGTTCAAGCACGAGTCGAACTCGTGCGCCGAGGGTTCCGTAAAAGATTTACATTATTTGAGAAAAAGCTAATTAAGCTAGACCTCCGAATTGAATGAGGGCCCATACAACTCAGAGGTCTAAGTTAATTGGTCATGTATGTATGTTTAGGGACACCCTATAATATTTTTTTAATTTGGAATTTTTCCTTTATCTGTATATAAGACTAACTAATATATATATAAGACGTTGCTTCGTACCAAATTTCAAAATTCACGGAAAGTAGTAGTAATTTTTTTTTCTTTGAGGTACGGTACCCTTATAATATAAAATAATACGTATAGACTACGAATGAAAATTATGACAGAAATTTTATAACTCCACCGATAATATACCTAGCATGACAAATGTTTCAGAAATTACTTTCTCGTCTATTATCTTGCTTATAAACCCCGTCAACTCACCTTATGGTTGCAATTCGGTAATACAACGTCAACATTTGTAGAGCACTTGATTCTGGGATCTTCGGGCTCGCGATGACAATATACATTCATTTCGTGGCCACATGGTAAAGTCTTGAGAAGGTACACTTTGCACTTGCCACAAGTCTCACGACACTTTAGTGGACATACGTGGCCAAGATCACACAGAATTCTAGAATTTAAACCAATTATAAATTACCTTAATTATACTTAGTTCCAAAAAACCCAAATACAAAAGCGTTGAGCATCGATCGTCCTCACCGAAACAAGTCACAGCCTTAATTAATATTGTGATTTTTGTAGCGTGAGTACGTCTTTAAAATTGATTGCTTCCATAGACAAGAAAAATAATTTACACTACTGGATAGCAAGTATCAAAGAATTTATTACACTAAATAAGGACAATGAACAACGAGCGCGGCAGAAAGGTCCATCATTTTGAGGTCATTTTGCTGCTTATCGAGATTTCCTTTAGTATAACTTTTGACGAGAAGCTATGAAGGTTACAAAAATTTACGAGACGAGTTCAAATACTACAACTCGTAGTACTATTATTTATTCTGTGCTACAATACACGGTTGTATCCACGACCCAACCGCTAAGGGCCTGCCTTCTGAACTATTCTCAGTAGTAGTACCGCAATATTCTCTAGCCCAAATCAAACCAAAAATATAATAGCCACAGCTAGACAACTGATGAACACTCATATTTCTAATACATATTTCATTTGATTATTACGTGGAAAATATCTCAACTACAGAACCAACATTTGCGGATCATACAAATATTTGTTCCGACTGGGATTCGAAACCGAAACCTCAGCACGGCCGTCAAATACACTAGCACTGCACCACCACTATGACTGCAGTGATAGATGCAACAGTACCACACCTAAAGGCCGTATTACAGAACGTTTCTCAATACTCAAGAAACGCTCAAGGCTAGTTTTCGCCTTATAATACTACTCTCAGGTGTTTATTGAGAATTGAGAAACGTTCTGTAGTACGGCCTTAAGATTTCGGAGTCAACCCGGATAATATTTCCGATTCCTATCATCATGACTGTCTCTATATATAGTCATGCCTTTATCCTCGAAGGGGTAGGCAGAGGCATACTATACGGCCACATTTCACCGTGTGCATTTTAGTCTCACATAGCAGAAGGTGAGCTCATTGCCGTTTTGAAATGGACTGGCGCGGGTTATGAAATTTCCCAAGCAAAGCCTTCAATTTGACTTAACGACTACCGTATTACTGGCAACTGGGACCAACGCATGGTTAAAATTGTACTCGTAAATGGAAATACTACAACGTGGTCATTCGTCTCAGGAGAAGCCATTAGCGTTACCGCGGCTACGAGCGCTTCCTAGTACTACCACTTTCGATAAACACCACATTTAACTCATTATAAAAATTTATATGTACTTATGTAATATACTATTACCATGGTGCTTCCTTGCACCTTTTCTATAGGATTTACACCTAGTTGCTTTCGAGGTCTCCCGCTTTGCAAAAGAGGCATTACGTTCTTTTCCTAAATAAATAAAATAAATAAATATCCATCACGCCTTATCCCCGAAGGGGTGGCAGAGGCAAATTATATGCCCACTTTTCACCGTGTGGATTCCTGTCCCACGTAATAGGTGGTGAGCCCATTGCCGTGTTGAAATAGCTACCTGCTGTTGAAATTTTTTAAGCCGCCTATAAGGCCTTCAACCAGGCTTAACGACTGCCATTTTACTGGCAACCGGGACCAACGGCTTAACGTGCCTTCCGAAGCACGGAAACGCTCGCAAATGTAAATGCCACAAAGTGGTCACCCATCCGTCGACCAGCCATAGTGAAAGATGCGTACCTCTGTGATCGTTTACAGAACACTGAGACCGCGGGGCCACGAGCGCTTCTTCCTCACATTCTCTTCTCCTACTTCCTCACATTATCTTCTGATACTTCTCCTGGGACTTCACCGAGATCGAGCTCGGTGTAACTTTTCTGGTGTTTGGTCATTGCTGTAGATACTGGTTTACAGGGGTCAGAGTAATGGGAATGCGGGTGGGATTAGTCATTAAAAAAATATAAAAAGATTCAATCAAAGTACCTTTCACACTGTTCAGTGCATAAGGTTCTATCGTGTGCGCGATCATATCCATGACAATAAAGTAAACAGCTATGGCCGCAATTGTACTGATAGTTACATTTCAGTAAGCAACCTCCTTCAGGCACCTTATTGAAGTCTTCAGCAGCTACAACCTGAAAAGCCAATAGCATTATTTATACACGTAAAGCTCCTCCAAGACATTCAAGGACTAAACCTGTTAGTGCTGATTACTGACAACGAGGTTGCCTGGTCGAAGAATTAAATATATATTGGGAGAACTTTTTTACTCGGCGCCATCTAAACCAAATTTAGATAAAACTTTAAACATAAAACAAAGTCACATCACAAGTACATTACATACACAAAAACGGGTGGACCGATTTATAAAATTCTTGATTTGATGTATTTGTCTATACTTCCAATAACAAAAAAGTAAAAAATGATCCCCGACAAGTTCCGTACAAGTTTGTAGTAGGGTACCTACTTAAAATTAATGCTGAATGAAATGCCAAATTTAACAGTTGTTGGTCAACGGGCAATAACCTATAAATTTAGATTCCCTTGAGAGTTTAAACCCGAAAAAAGGCGATACACGAATAAGTACTAAACACTCAAACTACAAAACACTCATTAGCGAATTACACATAGGTACTTATAAGTATTTGTTCCGCGGCAAAACCACTTCTCAAATCTCTGACGTTTTTATTAAGGGTTTGGTCCCAAAAAAATAAAGGATTAAATATATGGTTCCAAAATGACCATATCCAGACCCGAATCTTAAACATTTCAAGTTGCTCCGCTTGAAGAACCCGAGATGTACACCACCACTCCTCTATATAAGAGCAAATGACATTTTGGCCGGCTCGCGTAGTTCGGGATTGAAAAGGGGAGAGCGGAATTAAGTAAATAGCTCTTCGTTCTATAACGTGTACTCACAGGTGTTATTTGATGAGGATGCACTTGACATTTTAAGTTCAATACTGTTCCTAAGGAGCCGGTGCTCTCCAAAGTTGCCGCGATTTTCCTCCACAATTCAGATTTTCCTTTCAGCATATCCATGTTACCAAACATAAAGAATCCTGCAATATAACAGTTTTACGTAAGCATGGCACATTAAGGCTGTAATAATTAGTTGATTATATGTATGGATGGATGGATGGATCTGGACACAGTTTTGTACACTATCGACATAATTAAAAAGTTATTTAATACTTTGAATATTTATTTATACCACAAAATATGCGGTTCATTTAATTTAGTTTGTTATTATTTGCGAATGTGCTAAAAACAGCCTTACAATGGAGAATTTGGAGATATCACACTGGTTTCGTTTGTCTACCTACATTACTGATGATTCGGTCACTTTTCACTCTACTAGAGGTGTTATTTATAGGTACCAATAATAAATGAATATGTAAATTCTGTGGTGTCTTTTTATTCACAGCTAGAAGCCACTACCCGTGGTAACTTCATCAACGAGGCAGGCAAAGGTCTTTATTTTATTTTCTTCACAGAACCACATTTTAATCTAAGTCATGTACGATGTCGAGGTTAGAACAGCAATTGAGTGGTTGAAACTTTTCCTAGTTACCGTCGAAGTACAGCAGAACTTTGTTACTAGCCCGGGTTGTTAAGCGTTGGACGTCCTGTCGGTAACCTATAAAAATCAAATGTTTTTTTTGTTCCAGGAGAACTTCCCAACTGACCTTGTTTAGCTCGTGAGAGTGCCACACAAATTCTGTTCTCAGTTCCGAGAAATCCAATGATATTGTCAGGATTATTTCTTACTAGAGACAGTAATATGATTCTCGATTCTTCTCCCTGATAATTGTCTACTACGGTTATTTTCACATCATTAAGGCAAGCATAATGTTGACGTTCCTAAAACGTGAAATCATAGAAATATGTGAGTATCGATGGCGTAGTGCGACGTGCAGAGTGATCTTACCTTCTGCCATTAGAATAGATTTCTTTCTTAGCTAAAAACGTGAGTGTAGCATGTTGTACATTGCGACTTGTTGAGCGTTGTGCCATATTTTGTCTAAATTCAAGGTATGCGAAATGGCAAAGTGCTACAGTGCCGTGAGTATTCCAGCGATGGTATTTGGCTGTCTCCGAGACATGATCTGATGTGCATCAAGATTCAAGGGGATTTTGGAAACCTACATTGACATTATCCTAGGCATGCACGACGTCGAGGTGCGGACAGAGTTTGGCGTTGAAACTTTTCCTAGGCACCGTCGGAGTACATCAGAACTATGGCCTTAGCCTACTCTGTTCAGCGTTAACGTGCTGTTGGACACCATTAGGGACTGACATGAACAGCCATAGTTGCTTATGTATGCGGATGACATGGCGTTTACCGACTCTGGCAGTGGTAGATTGGTGAATTGGTCGGAGTTGTTTAAGAAAGACGGCCTGAAACAAAATGTGGTGAAGCACTTGAACTTTAAAGACTCTTCCGTATCAGCGATGACATGATTGAACCAACAGATGTTGTGTAGATAATACTTACTTTGGGTAAGTATACTAGCGCAGTACTGACCCAGTGTCGACTACTGGGAAAGTTCGCGCTTGGGTCAAGTGGAGTAACGTGGCTGGTGTCATAGTGTTCTCAAAACGCGAGTGAGAGAGATGAGTAATATCTATCCTAGGGGTTACTTCCGGTTATTTAAGAGACCAAACTAAAAATCTTAACAATCTCAAGAATCCGTACCGGAGAATCCCTAAATCTGATTTTTGAATATAAATTTTAGGCTAATACATACTTTTCTCATATAAAACATTTGACCCGAGTATGCAGCGAGAATTGTTACTTCATCGCTCCTGTATCCCTGTTGTATGAGATAATTCGCAAAGGCGAGTGTTAAATCTGCTTCTTTATGATTTGCTCGACTGTTGCCATCGTTGATATTTAACTAAAAATAAAATTAAATAAAACTTGAATGACGTACATTTAACAGTCTTATGACATTGAGCCACGTGGGAGGCAGAGTCGCCGCACCACACAACCGCATTTGTCTTTTGAAGAGAGTAACAGAAGACAATTCGATTCGAGACGGGGATTGAACCCGTGACCTTTGCCTAACCAGGGCAATGTTCTAGCCACCTGAACTACCCGAAGTATGACTAGAGCCATCTATCGTGCTTATAAACAACTCGATACCAATGACGATTAAAATATGGTTTAGAGTTTCAACTTGATTCGATACGGTTCGGGTAGTTCAGGTGTCACTGGTAGGCGCCATTTACCACCGCCCTTAGCCTCAGTTGAGCTCACGGCGTTGTACCGATTGCTTGTGGTACAGTAACAAATTGTTACTTTCATCCGTGGTACCACTTATTTTCGTATTCCAGAATGCATAACAATACACAAGTATTTACAGACGTCGACTTCTTGCCTAGCTTCGTCACTAATCGACCGTTAGCAGCCACTAGTGACGTGTAGACAGACGAGATACCATTACCAACACACCATTAACAAGTCGTCTAATAGAAGCCACACACACTCATCATCATAAGCAAAAGAACTATTTCGGCTAAAGACTTGCAGCCTCTACAAAGTGTGCTAAACTCACAACAATATTAATATCACTAGTAGCTTCTCCATCTTCATCACCATTACTACAAGACTCCTCCTGAATTAATTAAGCACCCAATAATAGCCGTCGACATCTGTTTCTAAAGCAGATGTGGCTATTTCATCGTCGTCATCTGATAATTTAACCATCGCGTCTACTTCTTCAGCTACTGGTCAACAGCCATGCGAACATCGTTTAGCCCCTATGAGGTTAAGCCCTTGGCAAAAGCAGGCCCCAAGAAGATTAATGAAAAGGCAGAAAATTTGCAATAGTGACTGACACTCCAAACAAGCTTGAAATTCTAGATGAAGAAAAAAAAGCTTGGATACAAAGTAGTTAAAAAACCATTTTTCCGACTGCTAGAGATAACGTCAATAGCTTTTGTAGTCAAGAAAACTATTTAGATAAAACCAAAGAAAACTTTATAAGAAAACAGAAACAGCAGCTTTTAAGAAATAACTACAGATAGTGGTGATTCAGACAGCAAAGACTGATTCAATTAGGTATGGAAAAAAATGGGTGCCGTGCCTAGGTACGGTACCGAGACAACTGTATTTGCCAATCTTCAGCCGCTCGCGAAGATTTACCGCAGCGCTTGCTTTTTTGCTAGTAGCCGGGAGATAGGACGTTGCAAGAGTATCGGTGCAAGTGGCATCCCATACTAGTGCACGTCCCATTCTCCAGGGTACTAAAGACATCCCGTCGGGTCGCTTACCATCATCTCGTATAATTTGCGGTTCTAAGACCGCGGGGACATTTATACTGACAAGGGTTCGTCTCAGGATATCATTTAGTGCAGCGTGACGGGAGTGACGGCCAGCGGCAAAAAAACAGACAAGCCCATG
Organism: Thumatha senex; assembly: GCA_948477245.1. Lineage (NCBI taxonomy): Eukaryota > Metazoa > Arthropoda > Insecta > Lepidoptera > Erebidae > Thumatha > Thumatha senex. The sequence goes on from OX419735.1 coordinate 17,827,893, forward strand.
ATGTCCAAGGTGGCTCACATAAGCTCCGCACGATACACAAGAGTGTTCAATGCACACATCAGCCTCCAACCGGAGACAAACTGCTATGCGGAGTGTAGTGGGATCAATGGAGGTGCCAGTGTTCGGAGAAGGAAAGGCGTGAAGCCATTGCCCAGACTCTGATCGAGATACAGCTAAAAGCCTTGCTCGATTAGTACCGGAAGAGTTTTCAATAAGAGTATTGAGAAAAGCAGAAGAACCTATTGTGTCCCAGGCCCTTTGCATTTTGAGTGTCGGGGGTAAATTTGGACTTGGTCCAGCTAGCCAAGCATTCAAGGCTTCGTCCAGACTCGCAATCTCACAGTTTGAGGCTGTAGAAGCCTTTAAGACTTTACCTATGAGGTCACGAGTGCTGAAAATCGAAGACAAGAATGCTGGTAAAGCTAAACTAGAAAATTTTCGGGTCCCCAAACCACCGAACCTAATAGGTAAGGAAGCTTGGGACCATGCTTGCTCATTATGATGAATATTTAGATTAGTTTCTATTTGGGATTTTAAAACATTTTTAATGGGTAACATCAGATTAGGAAATTTATTTGAATTAATTTAGAAGGGCAGTGGTAACACTGAAGTAAGAAATTATAGATGTCAGGAACATGTAAATTAATTTTATTTAGCAAGGCGTCCCGATTAACCGAATTAAAGGCATTTTTAACGTCTAATTTTAAAAGAACCTCGCATTCATCGGTCTGTGCAAAGGTGCGAACAGCATGAACTGCCGCTTCACAGCCTCCGCGGGTGCCAAAGCCAACCTGAACGGGTTCAAAGAGGGTCTGCAACTTGGAGGGAGATAGTGGGACACAAACTTTGGCAGCTGAACGACGAAAGGTAGAACCCACCGCTATAGGGCGCACACCACCTACTTTTTTTGTGAGGGCTATAAGATTGGCTCCATATAAGACAGCAGTTACGTCTTGCCAGCAGCATAAGGTTTACCAATTTAGTGAGGTCAACAACGAGACGTTCGCCAGCAATACCAGTGCCATGGCATGTAAGGTCTATAACGTGCTGCGGAGAGATGCCATCTAAACCGGAAGCAGACCCTTTGGGAAATGATGCAAGAGCTGCTACAATGTCTTTTTGCGAAGCCTGGATACAAGTCTGAGGATCAGAAGGTGGGTCAACAAAAAGTGGAGTGGAAGGGCTTTGTCTCCGGTGTATCAGGTGCTAATGTATCATTACAGAATAAAAGCCGCGTAGCACCTTTGAGATCGCCATCGTAAATTTTCTCTTAAATTTTTCGTGTAATGTTAAAAAGGTGTCCTCGTTATTTGGGAGCTGGAGCGGAAGAGAGCAAAGGATTATTTGCAACATTATTTTAAATTTTTTGCGTTAATGAAATGTTATTGGTGGAATCATTTACCACATGTAGATTTGAGTATGAGAAAGTGAGCAAATTATGCCAGGATGGAGTATCATTAAATTTAAAAAAATATACTAATAATAATAACTATAAAAATTAAATGAAAAAAAAACTAAGAAAAGTGAATACATTACCTCTTCCTGGTAATTGTGAGTAAAAAAAAACACACTCTTCTCGACACCTGGGACGTCGCCTAAGTTTTCAACAGACGGATGGTTTTCTAAATCGGGGTATATATGCGGTGAAATAAGTGCGGCGATCTCTGGCCGCATACGATGTTGCACCTTTAACCTGCGACTGTGTATACCGTTGGTAATCATGCGCTCAAATAAGGAAACTTCTATGTTGTATTGCTTCGCTAACTTTATGTAAGATGCTGAGGGTTTCAGCTGCTGATGATCACCTATAAAATAACTTATATTCAGTATATAATACTTCCAGGAACTTCTAATATAAATGATGGATTTTTATCAGATTGTGTCAAAACGCGATGTATGGCGATCGCACACTAAGTTACTGAAGCTGGCGGACTGGTATGTTGGTGTTTACTTTAGCTAGTGACTTCCTAGCAGTTACGCTAAATCACCTAAAACTAATTTATCTTCATTATAACTTCTTGGACATTAGCGAGTTTGAGCTAGCTTTAAATCTTCTAGCCTTGGTCATGGCTGTAGATTATTGTACTTTACGGTAGTGAAACCTGGGTATGTCAGCAGATGCATGAAAGTAAATTGAATGCTGTGGAGATGCGATCACTTCGAAAATTGTGCGGCGTTACCTTTGCCGACCGAATACGTAACGAAGTGATACGCAAAATGGCAGGTTTGAATGAAAGTGTCAGCGTTAAGCTGGAAAAGGGCGTGCTCCGTTGGTTTGGACACGTCCAACGAATGAGTGAGGAACGATTGACGAAGAATATATATTGTTCAAAAGTTGTTGCACCTGATGTTGCACCTTTAACCTGCGACTGTGTATACCGTTGGTAATCATGCGCTCAAATAAGGAAACTTCTATGTTGTATTGCTTCGCTAACTTTATGTAAGATGCTGAGGGTTTCAGCTGCTGATGATCACCTATAAAATAACTTATATTCAGTATATAATACTTCCAGGAACTTCTAATATAAATGATGGATTTTTATCAGATTGTGTCAAAACGCGATGTATGGCGATCGCACACTAAGTTACTGAAGCTGGCGGACTGGTATGTTGGTGTTTACTTTAGCTAGTGACTTCCTAGCAGTTACGCTAAATCACCTAAAACTAATTTATCTTCATTATAACTTCTTGGACATTAGCGAGTTTGAGCTAGCTTTAAATCTTCTAGCCTTGGTCATGGCTGTAGATTATTGTACTTTACGGTAGTGAAACCTGGGTATGTCAGCAGATGCATGAAAGTAAATTGAATGCTGTGGAGATGCGATCACTTCGAAAATTGTGCGGCGTTACCTTGGCCGACCGAATACGTAACGAAGTGATACGCAAAATGGCAGGTTTGAATGAAAGTGTCAGCGTTAAGCTGGAAAAGGGCGTGCTCCGTTGGTTTGGACACGTCCAACGAATGAGTGAGGAACGATTGACGAAGAATATATATTGTTCAAAAGTAGAAGGTAGAAGGAGTCAGGGAAGGCCGAGACTTACATATGAAGACCACGTGAGCAGATTGCTCAAAAACGGAAAGGTCAAAAGTACTCGGATATCCAGACGTGCGTGTATGAAGCGATTGATGAATCTCGAAGAAGCGAAAGAAGTATGCATGGATCTTCTAGCCTTGGTCATGGCTGTAGATTATTGTACTTTACGGTAGTGAAACCTGGGTATGTCAGCAGATGCATGAAAGTAAATTGAATGCTGTGGAGATGCGATCACTTCGAAAATTGTGCGGCGTTACCTTGGCCGACCGAATACGTAACGAAGTGATACGCAAAATGGCAGGTTTGAATGAAAGTGTCAGCGTTAAGCTGGAAAAGGGCGTGCTCCGTTGGTTTGGACACGTCCAACGAATGAGTGAGGAACGATTGACGAAGAATATATATTGTTCAAAAGTTGTTGCACCTGATGTTGCACCTTTAACCTGCGACTGTGTATACCGTTGGTAATCATGCGCTCAAATAAGGAAACTTCTATGTTGTATTGCTTCGCTAACTTTATGTAAGATGCTGAGGGTTTCAGCTGCTGATGATCACCTATAAAATAACTTATATTCAGTATATAATACTTCCAGGAACTTCTAATATAAATGATGGATTTTTATCAGATTGTGTCAAAACGCGATGTATGGCGATCGCACACTAAGTTACTGAAGCTGGCGGACTGGTATGTTGGTGTTTACTTTAGCTAGTGACTTCCTAGCAGTTACGCTAAATCACCTAAAACTAATTTATCTTCATTATAACTTCTTGGACATTAGCGAGTTTGAGCTAGCTTTAAATCTTCTAGCCTTGGTCATGGCTGTAGATTATTGTACTTTACGGTAGTGAAACCTGGGTATGTCAGCAGATGCATGAAAGTAAATTGAATGCTGTGGAGATGCGATCACTTCGAAAATTGTGCGGCGTTACCTTGGCCGACCGAATACGTAACGAAGTGATACGCAAAATGGCAGGTTTGAATGAAAGTGTCAGCGTTAAGCTGGAAAAGGGCGTGCTCCGTTGGTTTGGACACGTCCAACGAATGAGTGAGGAACGATTGACGAAGAATATATATTGTTCAAAAGTAGAAGGTAGAAGGAGTCAGGGAAGGCCGAGACTTACATATGAAGACCACGTGAGCAGATTGCTCAAAAACGGAAAGGTCAAAAGTACTCGGATATCCAGACGTGCGTGTATGAAGCGATTGATGAATCTCGAAGAAGCGAAAGAAGTATGCATGGATCGCGAAGCCTGGCGATCTGTCCTCTCTGACTACCCCGTCAGGGATACAGCGTGAAGATAGTTAGTTAGTAAATATTTGTTAATATGGAATATTGTTTGTTTGATGTAATTTTCCACAGTAATTTTTTGACGTTAATGACAAAAACGACCGCTTCTAAACCACTGGACTTCACGTAGTCTTGTCTGCCCTAGATTGTAGTTTAAGCCTACACAGGCGCCCGACAGCGCCGTAGCAGTGACAGAAAAAATATCTACTGCATGTAGCGAGCTCGCTTGCATGGTGCTGTATGCTGCATGGTTGCATGTATGCCGCATATTTGCATGCAAGCTTAAAATGTTATTCTTGACAATACGTTTTGTATTTAATAAACAATACTTACTAAGTAATATTATATGCTCGCGGCTCCGCCCGCATAACGAAGCTTTGCCATTCCTTAACCCAGCAACTGTCCCCGGGACAAAAAGTACCCTATGTCCTCTCCCGGGCTTCAGACTATCTCTGTACCAAATTTTCTCAGTTTTAGCGTAAAAGCGCGACTGACAGACTTACTTTGCATTTATAATATTTTTAAACATATTAATAATAATAACCTGCTCACCCGGCAAACGTTGTTTTGTTATATAAAGGGCCACCCACTTAGGGGTATGAAAAATAGATAACCGAGACCGATTCTCAGACCTACCGATACCATATAAAATTTCATAAAATTGATCAACTCGTTTCGGAGGAGTAGGTATGGCAAACACACGTAACACGAGTAGGTACTTTGAATAGTTTTAAAATAACGTACAGCCACCACTGTATATTTTTTTAATGATGGGAACATTATAAAAAAAGTTCCAGTGTTATGGTATATTTCGTGGCATCTTTCTGGATACGTGAAGAACCTATTCTGTTGGGTCCTAGAAAGATAGGTAGTTCCAAATAGTCCTGGCTTCGCGTTACAGTTGATGACATTTGTATCAATAGGTTGAATACTCGGGATGCGAAAGGTAGAAAAGGGAGAAATGGTTATTTGTTCAACGAGTGAGGAAAAGTATTTTTTGCACCGAGTGCTGATGTAAAATCACGAACTAGCGAAGTAGTCTAAAATTCGCAAATAGACTACTGAGCGCAGTGAGTGATTTGAAAGGCACGCAAAAAATGGATCTCGTGTGAAACATACAACTTTTCACCTCTCCAGCGAAAATACTGTTAATACTGTTACCTGAAGTTAATCATAATTAATCATAAACACAAGTCGAATAATCAAAACCATCTAGATTTTTTAAATTCCGGCTTTGTCCACAGATTATACAGATTATTTTAGAGCTGCGGTAATTTTTGAAAACTAAATACTAATGATATGTTTTTGTAACGCGACATTATGGTTTACTGAATTATATAGTTGATAATTTTTCAATAAAACGTCTATAAATTAATAAAGTTACACCTATAAACTAAAACAATTTAATTACATAATTGTACGGCCAGCGCTAGTCTTGAGTTTCGGACCGTGCTATTGCTTATTTCAAATTTATTTAATAAGTACTTTGCCTCACGCTCGCAGCAAAAGTCGCTTTTCCTTCGAGATTTCACTAAGCATAAGTGCCCTTTTGCTGCTGGAGACGCGAAAAGGCCTTACTCATAACTAAAGGTTTCCTTTTTAATGTTGTTTTTTTTTATCAATCACGCCTTATCCCTGAAGGGGTGGCAGAGGCATACTTACACCCACATTTCACCCTGTTTACTCCTAGCCGTGTTGAAATAGACAGACGCAGGTTGTGGTTTTGTTGTTCTTTGGACTTTTTTTACACAGCTCCATCTGGCCCTAAGTAAGCTAATATAATCCCGTGGTATGATATCTAGACAACTAATTAACATACTTATATATTTCCATATACATACGTATTGTATATAGGAAACACCCAAACTCCGAGACAAACATTTGTGGATCACACAAACGTTTGTTCCAAAATATTTTAGGGCTTCAGATACAACTTGCGAGTGTGATAGAAATTTCTCACCAATAAGGATAATATGTTGGCAATCCTTAGTCAGCGACGTTATGATGTGCTGTTCCAACACTTCGGCGGCTTCTTCCACAATCACTGTCAATAAAATGGTCAAACTATTAAAGAATTGAACAATGCTAAGTACAGACCCGGGTTAATTATCAGCATTCTGAGATTTGATTAGCGTCGTGGTGTCTTCCACAGGGCTCAGCATTAGGACCACTCTTGTAGTCCTATTTCATTTGGTCACCTTATGTATGATTATGTCGATGATAAATAAATGCAACTGGTTGCTAATATCTATATGTACGAGGATTAATTGGAGGAGGTGGAAGTAGAATGTTCAGTGTGTTGATCTTCAGTTCATTTTATTCCAACAACGTTTATCAATCACGCCTCTATCCCCGTAGGGGGTGGCAGAGGTATATTATACGCCCACATTTCAGCGTGTGCATCCCTCTCCCACGTCATAGTTGTTGAGCCCATTGCCGTGTTGAAATAGACATACGCAGGTAGTGGCTATTGAAATTTTTCAAGTCACTCATTATGGCCTTCAACTTGGCTTAAAGACTGCCATGTTACTGGTAACTGGGACCAAAGGCTTAAAGTGCCTTTCAAAGCAACGCTCGTAAATGGAAATACCACAAAGCTGTCACCCATACGTAACTAGCCATAGCAAAAGTTGCTTAACGCAGTGATTCGTTCAGCTCTCGAGTCAGCGGGGCCACGAGCGCTTCAATAACGCTAAACCTACATCTATACTAATATCAAGTTGAAGAGTTGGTTTGTTTGTTTGATTGAACGCGCTAATCTCAGGAACTACTGGTCCGAATAGAAAAACTATTTTTGTGTTGGATATCCCATTTATCGAGGAAGACTATAGGCTATATATCATCACGCTACTACCAAGGATAGCGGACCAGTAATCATAAGTGTTAACAAATTGAGCAAATTTCGTGCGACAGGAGATCGAAGTATGACACGGGCTAGTAAATAATATGTAGCACATACTTATCTTAGGTGAAACCGCGTTTAGGAGCTTCCTCATCCTGGCCGCTGCGGAAGTTGTCATTCCAAGTACTTTAATATTTTTACTCTTTATTAACTCCAAATCCATAATCATTCTGATTTCTTCGTAAGCTGTTACCATTGGTGATACCTGTTTCTGTTAAAATATAACACGTGCTTCAGCTCTACTTTAAAATTTTTACAAATTATTTTTTTAATCACGAGCCTTATTGCAAAAGCCTTGACGAAAATTAGTATAAATGCAAAATCTCCATATTTAACTGTTTCTACAAAGAGTAAAAATGAAAATAGAGTTAGATATAGCAGTATAATAGTAGAGTTAGAAATAAAAGATATTTTCAATACACTTGCTCGTAAAGTGGATCTTATTTCACCAGTTTTAGTCACATAAAGTGCGCTATAACGCACAGGTGTTTTATGAGCCGCTTTATGTCAATAGTGACATTATATTCGCTATAACCGCACTATTTCCTTTTTTATAATCATAGAAACAGTATGTAAATATTATTGTTAATAAATAAACTCTATGACCTACTTAAAATATAACAAATAAACGTCTGTTTTCATATCATTATTCAGTTTTGTCAAAAAATTAAGTGATTTCTACATCTTGGCAGTATGTACCTACCTAGTAGTAGCTTTAGCGTACGCAGCTATGGCAGAAAATGCGCGCCATTTATCTTTTCTTTGTATTTATATTTTGGATTTCTAAATATGTCAACTTCCAATACCGAGACCCGGCAGGGCCGACATGACCAGACATCTGTTTCACACGTAGCCCGGCGGTAACCCGCAAGACGTGACCGTACCAGTGTAGGCGGCACTCTTGCAGCTTATCTGCAATGTCACGGACGCGAAGCATCTTCATTTTCGTGACACGCAGCTCCTGCTTGAGTAGCTAGTCGCTCCAGTAGTGGCCACGTCTCACTGTTATGTAAAAGTGACAGGCGTAATGATGGTTTTATAGACCTGACCCTTCAAGCTGACCGGCATTATTGGGTCACAAACGACACAAGTCATTCCCCGCCAATTGGTCCACGCAGCACCAATGCGTGCCTTGACGTCGACTGATTGACAATTGACAAACGATTTTACTGGCCGCGTGAAATACAGATCTTAGGTTAACCTGGTCAGTGTGATCCTAGGTTAACCTCGACCAAATCATCGCCTATGCGGACGGATGTGGGATCTTTAGAGTTTTATGCCAGGACTGGGTCTTCGCCAGGTTAAGTTTCAGATCACCGTTCTCAAGCGTCTCCTTCCACGCCTTCACACGTGGTACCAACCTGCCCCTGTTCGCGTCTGCCAGCGCGATATCATCAGCATAATGTTCCCCGTACTGAAACGGATACGGGTTGCGGCTAACTTCTTTAGCCGTGCTGGCCCTACACACGGCAGCCCTAGCCCACTTGCCATTAGAGTCGGGCAGGGCTCCTGCGCGCCGTTTTGCGGCGGCGCCATTTTGTTTCGGCAGGTGGCTTTTATAGGAGCGACGCCCTCAGACCTCTAAACCCCAAAGAGGCCAGAGTCTCCTCCGTTATACAGCAGGTGCACGACCTAACACGTGAGCTTGCTGTGGGCCCGGAAGGTCTTGGTGGTAGGGCCACATGCACACCCAACACCATTACGTAATGTTCTGTTACATAATTGATACTTACTTAAGTATAAGTGAATAATAAGGATAACAAAAAAAATGTACTAACAACTATCACGCTGCATACGTATTAGTTATTACCGGGACTAAACGTGGTTATCTTTCATACCTTATGTTGCCTGACGTTTCGACCAGTATGCACCGGACGTGGTCACAGGCTGACTGTTTTGTTGCCTGATGTTTCGAACTTTCGACCACGCTGCACTGGCCGTGGTCACAGGTCGACTGCCAGTCAGCCCACAAAAGGTATGAAAAATAACCACGTTTAGTCCCGATAATAATTAATACACTAAATAATAATAAAAATTGTTTATTAGAACCAGATCGTCAATATTTTTACCTTTGGTTAATGTCCCGAGTCTAAAGTAAAAATAAAATAAATATCCATCACGCCTTATCCCCGAAGGGGTGGCAGAGGCATATTATATGCCCACTTTTCACCGTGTGGATTTACCTGTCTCACGTAATAGGTGGTGAGCCCATTGCCGTGTTGAAATAGACAGACGCAGGTAGGTACTTAAAAATCATTTTATGTGGGTACTTACTTGGAATTCTGCTATCTTTTTCTTTGTATTATCTATTAAGGGTTTTATCCACATAAAATATAAGCGCCATCGGGTTTGCGGAGCAATCCTTAAAAACTCTGTATTATCTGTGATGTTCAGGTGGATCTCTCGGGAACGATATTTTTCCATGTCCTACAAAAAAATCAAACAAAATGACACCTATTAATGTACTTTATTTTAATGTATGTTTTGAATATTCACATAAAATGTCATATTTTAAGTAAAAATTTAACATCCCAAAACATATCTACCGTCCACGCTAAATATACTCACTATAGTACACAATTTCATTCACTCTGTCTAAACGTTCCTCTTTTACTAAAATCTTGCACTTAGTTCTTATTTTTTCTATCAAATACCAGAACCTTAGTTTTACTTGCATTCAAACGAAGACCTTTACTTTTCCACTCCTCTTTCAATTAGTCGACCTTCAGGCATTGTCACTAAATGCCTGAAAGTCTACTTCTGAGCCTATCAACAACGTAAAACAGACAATTTACTGTTCTACACCCATGATACAATTTTTCACCTCCTGCAGGCACCTATCCTCATACACTATGAACAGTCGAAAAGACCCTGTCCCTCCCTACTCGTACAAGTCTTACAGATCCTATAGACTGTTTTGGGGTGTAAGGTGTCCCACCAAGTTCTCCAGGGCCCAAGAACCTCACCTGCTGACTCACGGACGTGGTAACGACGCCAGCACCCTTACGCAGTGTGTAGGTCAGACGGCAGTCGCTCCTAACAATGTCGAAAAACTAAAACCAAACTATAGCTGCTCCTAGTAGTCAAATAACAGAATAACAGTGGACCTTAGATTCCAAATAAAGATATGGCTTGAAAGCAACTGGAATACACTAAGATCAATAGAAGAAAGTGGCTGTATTGCCCGCAGTAACGAGCCGTCCACAGATCCAGACAGAAAGTCCCAAAAGACATTCTCTCACAACAATTTTTTAAAGTCAAAAGATTTATATAATATTCAATAACTTATATAAATATTATATAGTAATACTAGTCATATATACATTGTAGTTAATTTTTGTGATATGGATACCTGCCAGGCACGCTTGACGGACTACCTTTAACCAGTTTATAACTTTACAGTACATACTTTAACAATGTATGTGTGAACTGAGGGACTATTCTCGTATATCGTATTTATAGTAGTTTTGGGGTGGAGCTGCCAAAAGTTATCTCCTAAACGCAGAGCGTGCGCAGCGTGCAATTCTGAAGGTGAGTTGTGGTCTCCCTTTCAGTTTCCCCACCAGTAGCCATATAGGAGATGGGATATTCTCTCGGTCAGAAAGTCGTTCGTCCTGCAAACTGTCCTAAATCAGCATACGATGCTCTAATAAATAAATAAATATTCATCACGCCTTATCCCCGAAGGGGTGGCAGAGGCATATTATATGCCCACTTTTCAACTTTTCACTTTTTTTTCTTTTTTTTTTTTTTTTTATGTTCTAATACGATCCAAATCTACTAAAGGATAAGCGTTACAAAGGTAATGTGTGTGGGAGACAAAATTTACGAACCGTTACCTCGAACAAATTCTTTTATTTTCCTGGTCCTTTTCTGTATAATAAATTAAATAAAACATGAAATATTTACCCTATGACCAGACCTAAATGTAAGGCTGTTGAATCGCAATTCTTGAAGCCACCATGAGGGTTAACATTTGACTGTTGAATCATGTCATTTTGTATGTCTTCTCATCTTGTTGTCCTTGTTTTGAGCACGGTGCGGGGGCGATTTAACTAAGTTCCCGTACGCGTAGGTAAGTGATAGTGATCTTTTTAATATTGTTGCTTTTAATATAATAATATTGTACACTAATAATATACGGCAAAATAGTTACCGTAACGCACAATAAGGTAATTATTTTCATTCAGTGCGGTAAGGAGAATATCCTGCCGTACCCCCCCCCCCCCCCCTCCCCCCAACCTCGCACCACACCGCATGCGTCTGCGCGGCGGTTCTTTTTGCATTAGTGCTGGCCGTAAGCGAGATGTGCTCGTAGATACTTAAGTGCTCGATATTATTAGTAAAAAATATTACGCGGCTCAGCTACCTTACAGTGAGAATGTGGAAACTGTATGGCAGAACCTTAGGGATAGTATGGTAAATGCCGCTGTGGAAGTGTGTAAAGAAACGAAAAGAGGCAGTAGTAATAAACGTGATGCATGGTGGAATGAGGAAGTGACAGAAGCAGTTCGAATGAAGAGGAAAACATAGTTCGACTACTTAGTCTCGCGGAATGATTTTAATGTGAAAGAGAGATACAAGCTGCAAAAAGTTAACACGAAGACGCTAATAGAAAAAGCTCGTGAAAGGTGCAGAATGAAAGAGAATGAAATGTTGTAGTCCAATTTCCGATTCCAATTTCCAAAAGACTCGGAGTTGTTCGACAATTTGCAGTATGAATAAAGTGCTTGTGCTTAGTGTTAACAATGACGTCCCAACAGACCAAACTGAGGACCTGCAGAGGTGGTCACTCCACCTCTGCAGAACGTCAGATGATAGATATTATGGAAAGATGTATGCAAGAAAAGTCAGAGATGTCACATCGGGAAGTGGAGCTTTTGTTTGTTGCTCTGGATCCTAATGTCATTAGCATAAAAGAGATTGAACAAGCGATAAGAAGTATGAAATGTGGTAAGGCTGCGGTAAAAGACAGAGTTACTGCTGAGATGATCAAGTACGGGTCGCGCATCTGGGACACACTATGTCTGCTATGCAACTTATACCGGCGAATGGGTGAGGTCCCAGATGACTGGCGAATAGCAGTTGTAGTACCTATTTACAAAACGAAAAGCTCGCGCCTAAACTGCTCCAGCTACAGGGCGATCAGTTTGGTCTACTTAGCTAGTACGATGCATGCAAAGAATACAAGAAAAGTCTGAAAGGTATTTGTGGAAGGCTCAATGCGGATTTCGACGTGGAAGAGGTTGCATGGATCAAGTGTTTTCTCTCCCCTCGCAGACGGAAGATGTGATTTGGGTGTAGTACGGCGAGTAGCTGCCGGAAACAATGTTAACGGTACTTTGTCTCAACTGGCGAACGGTACTTGTCGACTAGCGATTCATAACACAGTGCTAGTGCTAACTTTGCTTTTCGGTAGCGAAACCTGTATGCACCTGTATGCATGTGCATGAAAGTGATTTGAATGCTGAGGAGATGCGATGACATCGAAAATTGTGCGGCGTAACCTTGGCCGACCGAATACGTTACGAAGTGATACGCAATATGGCAGGTTTGAATGAAAGTGTCAGCGTTAAACTGCAAATGGGCGTGCTCCGTTGTTTTGGATACGTCCAACGAATGAGCGACGAACGATTGTCGAAGAAGATATATTGTGCGAAAGTAGAGGGTTAGAAGGAGTCAGGGTACGCCGAGACTTACATATGAAGACCACATGAGCAGATTGCTCAAAAACGGAAAAGTCTAAAGTACTCGGATACCCAGTATATAGTTTTTAGTTCTTAGTTTTTTTAATTTATATTATTATCTCAAATTAAAGTTACGTTTATTTACTTACATTTACATTACATATTACATTAAAGTTATTTCATTTTCAAAATGATTCAAAGTAATTATGAGAATTGGTAAATAATTATGTTGATTTATATTACACAGTTAAATATGAATGTTGAATCTATAATAAAAAATATTATTAACATATCGATAATCATTTCGGAAGTAAACCCCATCCCTAGCAATTTTTCACTTCTACGCTATGCGGCATATATATTGCCGCAAATGACTGATTTTGAAAAATCTCTGTATCTTTTAAAATATCACAGAGACCCGGGGCTACTACAACGAGGATGTAGTCTATCGATTTGTTGATAAAAATCATTGATATGGGCGGTTTCCACGTCTGTATGGACTGTGAAAGTCAGGTTCTGGTAAGGCAAAATAGAAGTCGTAACGCATTTCAGGAAATATAGATACGGGCAGTATCTGTCTCGTATCGCACTAGCAGAAACTTTAGATTCAATGCTGCCGCAGTGAATGTGTTAATAAGATATGCTCTCATTTGTATCGGTTGGAGAATTTGATGGAGTGCATACCGGTCGGTGGAACTGCTGTTGGTTTAAATTAAATTGGCTCGCACTCTCGCTCAAACACACCCTCTTAAAAACACGTACGCACAGACACACACCCATATTCGAACACACACACACAATACATGCATACACATACACAACATATTTATTAAATTGTATCCAGTTGTTTTCCTTGATTCTTCTTGTAAACGTATGTTCATGGAGAGTCGCATTGCAGTTGTTTTCTAAGATTATGGGGATTTTGGAAAGCAGTTGTAATGTGATTGCTTACAATATCATGAACCTATCCCAGTAATCTAATTACCTGCGGGAGGGTCCTGGTGACCAGTAATACAGGTTGTGCACATGCACAAACTTACTTCAGGCACCAGTCTCTCACAATATAATTTTTTTTTTCACTATATTTTATCTTAAATATAAGTGACTGTTGTGAAGAAGAAATAAAGAAATTATTATTACTTATTATTATTTCGCAAATCAAAAATATATAAGTAGTGTTTTGGTATTTAGTACTCTTGAAACAATTGAAAATGTTTACTTTGACGCAAATATTTGTAGAACGAAAAAAATTGTATAACGAATCTGGGAATTTGTAAAGTAATATTCCAAAAAATATAGCCACTGTGGTCCCACACTCTTCACATACCATCAGCCAAATCTCGGATTGTGACTACAGATATTTAGAAAAACATTTGTTACTAAATAAATGTTAGAAATTCTGACATATTCAAAAGCTCAAAATTTCAATGCCCCTAAATGGTCATTCAATCGTAACGCCAGTAATTTACTCACCTCATATAGATTTATCATAGAATTTAATTCTATAATCTTCTTTTCAATATCTAGTCTTTCCCTAAAAGATATTTTTGGATCCGAGTATCCTAAAACCAAATTCCTAAGATTCAACTTTGCATCTGTTATCAAGAATGACGCCAGACGTCCTTTAATCTGTTCCAAAAAACTTGCTCTATCTTTATCATCATCCAATACAATATTATAATCTGTTCTCGTCTTGTTGTATTCATTGTCATTATTATCAAAGGTTAGATTTTGATATTCATTTAAACACTGATTAAAATCACTTCTATATACAGCTTTATTTGAAAATAACCAGTGCATTAATGGATTTTCAATAGACGGAAATTGTTCGTAATATTTTAATAATGACTGAATTTGAGGAACTTCGATAATCTCCGTATCAACAACGCCATGGTTTAAAATATCAAGTAGTACTAAAGAAAACTGAAAATCTCCAATACATTGTTTTAGATCTGTTTTAGTGTCTATGAATAAATTGTGTAGCCTGGAGCCCCGACCATCAGATTTACGTAGATTTGTTATATTGTATTTATCCATTTCTTTATTACGTGATTGGCCACCAATACGCACTAAGGCCTGGGTCACATGTGATATTTCAACAAGAAATTGATCTAAGGCATGATTCGTATAACATATTACGAGCATGAGGCACTGTTGATTTGATTTTATATTTTGTAACAGCGTCTTGGCTACATTTAAACCCACATATGTTTTTCCTGTACCCGGTGGACCTTGTATAACAGCGAATTCGTGTGTAAGTGCCAATTCATAAGCTTCATATTGACTTGTGTTCAATTTCAATTGTTCTTTCGTTGGCCACGTTTCTGGTTTTAATACTGTGAATTTAATCTTTGGTGTTTCGGGGAATACCAATTCTATATTGTCTAATAGTTTAATCTTTGGTGTTTCGGGGAATACCAATTCTATATTGTCTAATAGTTTATTTGCATTCCGTTGTGGTTTATCGTTGATTACAAATTCTGTGTCAGTAGTCAGGTAGGCAGGTTGACCAATGGTTGGCTAGAAAATATAATATAATATAATAAAATGAGTTAGGTCACCAAATATAATATAATAATAGTAGATTATGGTACAAGTGTGTAAAGTTGGTGATTACCGCTGAGGCGCTATTGAGTCTAAAAAGAGCCGAAGGCTAATCAACAATACACACTTGTATCATACGACGTTTTTCAATACACTTATGAATAATATAATACTAAATAAAACAAATTAGTTTTTTTTTATACGCGCACATTGAGCACAGATTAGAGAATGGGGTTTAATTTTTTTTTGCTAAAGATGTTGTTTCAAGTTTTAAACAGAGGGAAAACTAAAGTTATATTTGAGTGAAAGTTTTGTTTAATATACACGTATAAGATGAAATTTTCTATATAAATACGAAGTTGCATGAAATGAACAAGCAATAGGTAGGTATATTACTTTATTTGTTCTATTGAACGCGATCTTTATTGCATCGATTTTTTTTAAGAATAATGCGACTCAACCTACATAATAAAAAAACATCTATTATCCCACTCGTAATTTAATAACAATTAAAAAACGACTATTTAATAATAGGTATCATTATGTGCCTAATTGCGGTGAGATTAGAGCCATATTATGAGTAAGTGCATTGAAAAATAAATTATGTTACCACGTTTGCAACTTCAAACTTAATTATTTCAACTGGTCAGCTCCCACTCTCTCCACTCTGCCTCTTCTAACAAAACCTCATTTCTTGTATTCTGATAATGGCTTAGGAATGATTGCGGAGCAGATTTACATACAAAAAGATAAATCAGTTCAGTTTGGTTCGTTGTATGTTGGACAAGCTATTACTTATATAAACACTTACGTCAACTTTAACAATGTATTGCTGCATTGGTAACTGCTGCGCAAATGCAGGACTTTGAAGAGCCTTCAGTAGGTGAGAGTATGGTTCAAAATAAACTTCGCTTTCTATCATAGTATAACCATCTTCATGGCGCAAATGAATTTCAGAACTTGAATCGATTATCGTAACGGCCAACTGTGAAATAATGAAATGCATAACAATACTTTAAAATTTCAGTACTGAAATGACTAGTTTTTGCAGTTGTCGTGTTATTGTTTGCTTAATGTTACCAATGTACCTTTGATTGCAAAACAATGTAGGTATTTTTGATAAAGTAATATAGAATGGGGACTAGCACTGTAACTCCTAAACACAGGCTGCTTTGTAGCCTATCTAGGGGGACAGTACTCATCCCTCCCCATTTGTGAGTTACAAATACATGTTTGGGGGGTTTTAGATATGTATATACAAAACTGTAACATAATAATGTAATTCAAAAACGCTGTTACTTGAATAAATTACATTTTTTTTTATATTACTGAGGTGGCATATAAGATGTTTTCAACACAAGCACAGCAAGAAGCACAGAAACGTTCGTAAATTTAAATGCTATAATAATATTTTAAAACTTACCTTGCCTATAGATATAAGGTGGCTATCTCGATCTAAAATAGTAGCCACGATAAAGTCACTGAAGTTATTTTTAGTAAACAGCAGCAGCGAACCAAACAGTAGTCTTTTGCTATTGGCCCAGTTGATTTTTTTAAAAAATTTGTTACTTTCAATATCGATTTGAACTAATGTTCCAACTTTTAAATTTGTTATATAAGGTCCAACAAATTTTACATTACGAAAAATGCTGTAACAGAAAATAAAACCATAACAAAGGTCGAATAAAAAAAATAATTAAAGAATCTGTACAAAGCAACTTACCGAACATGGTCGTATTTTCGTTTAGTGGGATCTGCCAGATATTGATCTATTAAAAAAAAGTTTTTAAATATCCATGAAACCAGGTACTATTCATACTTCATACATAATCTTATTTATAGAGAACTTTTTTATTTTTTGACATAATTATTTTTGGAAGTTATTATTTTTGGTCATTATTATTTTTGGACATTATTATTTTGGACGTTATTATTTATTGACATTATTATTTTTGTACATTATTATTTTATAGACATTGTTATACTAACTCCCATCTGGTGAATGATGATGCGGAAAATTGGCGTGCATTAATTACCCAGCAGGGAAGTTTCGACTGGAATAATTGTAGTTTAGTTTATCAGTCACTTTATCCCAGTGTGATCACCTCGGATGTCATGCCGGACTCGAACCGGCTAAAACCAAACGTTCCCTGCCTAACTGTCTATTGCCGGACGCTTCGGGTAAGTCCTCGGAAAGATGTCCCAGTGCCCCCGGCAGACTTTGGCTACCACCGCGGCCTTAACCTAAGGGTTTGGGTGTTATCCCGCTTCTTTGGGGGCAGGTTCGGGTATTATACCGCTTCTTATGGGCGTGAGACGTGCGTGAAATTTTCACGTCATACCGCCGTCTTGGGCCTGCTTCTGTAAGGACGGCGAACAGCCCACCTACCGTCCTCAGGCCCCCGGTCATGGATGCACCCGTGCTCGGGAAATATCTGTGACAACCGGTAGGAGGGGTTACCATGGCTCCTCTCCAGCTACACCCATAAGGCCTTCAACTTGGCTTAACTATTGCCACGTTACTATAAGTTTGGTATCTACAAATGTTTTGTCAATGTGTAAATTAGCTATGAAAGCGGCTTGACATAGCAGAACATTATTTACATACCTATATCTAAATATAGCACCTATTCGGTATATGTCATGATCTGACTATTTTAAAGGAGTTGAAACTGTTCTTATATATTATAATTTTAATATAAAAGGGACAAACATGGAAATTATCATTAATTACGATTTTTATTTTCGCTCAGGACTATGGATGGTAGGGGAAGGTCTACTCGCCGTCCTTACAGAAAAATAAGTTTTGACAATTCAAAAAAGAAGCGAAATGCCAAGATAGTGAAAATTACAGCAGTTTTGTTAATAAATATCCATCACGCCTTATCCCCGAAGGGGTGGCAGAGGCATATTATATGCCCACTTTTCACCGTCTGGATACCTGTCCTACGTAATAATTAGGTGGTGAGCCCATTGCCGTGTTGAAATAGACAGACGCAGGTTGTGGCTACCTGCTGTTGAAATTTTTCAAGCCGCCCGCCCGTAAGGCATTCAACCAGGCTTAACGACTGCCATTTTATGTGCAACCGGGCCCAACGGCTTAACGTGCCTTCCGAAGCACGGAAACGCTCGCAAATGTAAATGCCACAAAGTGGTCACCCATCCGAGGACCAGCCATAGTGAAAGTTGCGTAACTCAGTGATCGTTTACAGAACACTGAGACCGCAGGGCCACGAGCGTTTCTGTTTCGCTTCTGTTAAAAGCAATATAAAAATTGCGTAATACACCAATTCTTTCTATATGTATAGGTACTTACTATTCTATTTGTTATAAGCTTAGGACAATGGTCTAAGGTTCTACAAAATGATTTACCTTAAAGACGTTCTATTGAGAAATACTTACTGACTCCAACTCTAATGGGTCCATAACAATCTTCTCTCAAGAGTCTGAATTGTACATCTAAATAATGTTCAACATCGGAGTAAGCGCCGTCAACTATATTCGGACGTAAGAATGGTTGAGCATCTAGTAAATCTTCACGAGTAGGTATCACACTGAGTTCCCGAAAATCTTCGGGAGGCTTCATATCTACATCACTCGTATTGGTATCCACGTTATTAATTTTGACTTCACGCTACGGTTATAAAAATCTATAGTTATTGGAATACATGAAACGCGAGACAACAATAACTGGGGGCCAAGTCTACTAATTCAATTAAAGAAGCAAAAAAGAAGAGATAATTGTCACTCAGTAGAGAGCCGACAGAAAAAAATGTCAGTTTTCGTAGTCTATTATTACAATTGCGCTCCAATGCAATAATATCGACCGGCCGATGTTAATAACTATGAGTAGCTCCTAATTTGCATTTTTGGTAGTCTATATTAATATTTTGATAGCTAAAAACAGGTGATTTGTCTCTTTTCTGCAGCTTGATAACTGTGATTGTGAAATATATAATAGTTTGAGTAGACTACCTAGTTTTAGAACCGCTATAGAATAGAACTACAACGGCTTTCTATTGGAAAATAGTGGACTCGGCACCCTGTTTGCGTGCTAATAGTAAGTTTGTAGAGGAATGAAGTGAGAACTTCATCTGGTACCAATGAAAGGTTCTTTGACCAAGCAAACGGACGCCTAGGTGGCAGCAGACTTTTCGTCACACCGTTTATTCCTCCACATAATTCTCCTATTGTTATAATTTACCTTATCAGCATATTGAATCATTTTATTTCTTAACTCCTCCAGTCTCAACTTGTCCTCTTCTGCTAACACGAATGCATGTTTATTCTTTAGTTGTTCTAAACACGTCATAGAAACACTTTCTATTAGCGCTCTACATGTTCTAACAGCTGTAGCTGGAGACATGTGTACAATATCCCGGCAAAATGTTATGAAGTTCTGCCAAAACTTATTTTGGTCTTTCCAATACATGTTGTTTTGTGTTTTGTTTAGAGTATACGGTAAATCCGTTAAATAGTTCCGCAAACACGAAATAAAATTCGAATTACAAACGTCCAGAAACAACTTAGATTTTAATTCTTCAAATGGAGACTGAGAGACTTTTGAAAATACTTTAAATATCAGGGCAATCATATCAAGTCGGTGAATAGGCGAATTTAAAACATCCATAAAGCCTTCTTTGTGTTCGTTAAGATGCAATAATATATCTGATGTGTTCGATGTCGCAATTCTTTCCAATGTTACAAAACCCATAGAACGATATCGATTGTTATGTTGTCTTTGTGTACCACCACGACTTCTGTAGTTTGAGGAATTACCGTTCCTTTGCCAGCCATGATGCCGTTCTTGTGATACATCTGAAATTACCACTTAATGGTAGTTATTACAATTTAGTAAGGCACTAACTATTTTTTTACTATTAACATCATTATTTGATTATCAATCACACAGTGTTACTAGTGAGACCTGCCAATAGTTTTCTTTTTTAAATTAAGCACATAAACGATTAGTAGTAGGTACATTACGATATAAGTGCGTTATGGTGGTTGTAACGTACGATTCCGATTTTTAGCAAGAGCCGTATGTAGGGTGAAATAGGACCGAGTAACTTTAACCAATATATACAATTGTACACGTATATCGTACGACGTTTTTCAACACACTCACGAGGAAACAGAATGAAAAAATAATCAAAATACTATGTTTCCCCTTAGGTAATACTACTCTACAGAAGCATACCACAGTTTATAGAGAAAAAAACATATAATGTTTCGGCTGTTGGTATACCATCAAAATAAATATAAATAAATATTGTGGGACACTTGTCACACAGCACCATCTAGCCCAAAGTAAGCTAATATTAGCTTGTGTTATGGGATCTAGATAACTGATAAACATACTTATATATTTCTAAATACATACATATTATAGATAAATAACACCCAGACACAATAAACCATCGTGCTCATCACACAAAGTTTTATCCTGGGTGGGAATCGAACCCACGACCTCTTGCGTAGCAGTCGGATGCACTCCCACCGCGCCACAGAGGCAGGCAAATCAAAACCTACCAATAACATCAAAACACAAACATGTTGTTGTTTTCACGAGAAAACAAAAACACTTGTGTAATGCTGTAATAATTTCGCCTATTCTCCATTATTGGAAGTTGACATTTTTAGATATGCAAAATATAAATACTAAGAATAGAAAATTAGAGAAAAATCAAGCGCACATTATTTTCTGTCGTGGCTGTGTACGCTAAAGCTACATATAGCCAAGTTTAAAAAATACTTTTTTTTTTATTAAAAGACACAAATCACTGTTAATTTGTAGACAAACTGTTACTATGACAACCCATTGCTGAATAAAAAAAAGCAAATAGTGCTAATATAGAATATAACTTCACTATTTACATCTATAACGCACGCGTGTTTTGTGAGCTGCTATTAGTATCTAAAACCGGTGAAATTTGATCCACTTTACGAGCAAGTGTGTTGAAAAAGAAGTTACCTAGGAGATATGTTAAGGCTAAAATGATTTAGCTTATTTCTTTTAGTTTTTAGCGAACATCTTAAAAAAAAAGAACAAGATCAAACGCAAGCGTGGCGTAGCAGGCTTATTTATTTTATTGTATTGAATTTCTTCATATTATTATCGTATTGAATTGAATTTAAATTTATTGTGTAAGTATTTATAATTTATATGTATGTAACTTAATTTATTAAATATTTAATTGCTATGTAATATAAATCCAATGATTTTAAAATAAAAAAATATTATTAATATTGTATTACTATTCCCAAACATCTATAATTTCACTATCCCCATCTCCACAGCGTTTATTTATGTATTAAAATTAATTCCCAGAACATCCAAGGAAGTCTACATCAACAAGGTTTTCTAGGATTGAGATGATAAATTGCGAAGATATTTTCTTAACTTAATGGATACTGATTTATTAAGCCCCTTTCTTTTACCATTGAAAATAAATCTTGGATTATGAAGAAGAAAATACTTAAATCTTTTTTGTCACATTGGATGATAGACATTAAATAGGTGATATTCTGATGAAGATGGGAAATGTACAACGGAACTCTTCAATATGAACCAGTAAAATGAACGCGATTGGAGTGATCGTACATGTCATACTAATATATAAAACTGTAGAGTAGCTTTGTTTGTTTGGTGGAACGCGTAAACCAATTGAAAAAAATCTTTTTGGATAGCCCATTTATTGTGGAATGCTATAGGCTATATATCGTCATGCTACTACTACCCTGGAGAGCGGAGCAGTAATCATAAATGTCAACTAATAGGACAATTTTTTTTACAATGTATAAGATATATTTAACAGATTCAGCAGTCCATTAACATCACGCCGGTTCGGTTTCAGGGGGTAAACAGATGTCTATCGTATCTGCAGTCGGTTATAACCTTTAACTTACCCACCCACCTAATAGTTAGGGCATTTTAAATATTATTACATAATAGTTTTATATTACATAAGCGTGATGCATGGTGGAATGAGGAAGTGAAAGAAGCAGTTCGAATGAAGAAGAAAGCATGGCTAGACTACTTAGCCTCGCGGAATGATTTTAATATGAAAGAGAGATACAAGCTGCAAAAAGTTAACACGAAGGCACTAATAGAAGAAGCTCGTGAAAGGTGCAGAATGAAAGCGGATGAAAGGTTGTCGTTCAATTTCCGGGACAATGCCAAGCTCTTCTGGAAAGAGGGAGGCAAGACCCGGAGTTGTTCGGCAATCTGCAGTATGAATAAAGTGCTCAGTGTTAACAATGACGTCCTAACAGACCAAACTGACGTCCTGCAGAGATGGAGTGAATATTATGGAAAGATGTATGCAAGAAAAGACAGAGATGCCACATCGGGAAGTGGAGCTCACTTCGATGCTCCGGATCCCGATGTCATTGAAGTCATTAGTATGAAAGAAATAGAACAAGCGAAGCGATAAGAAGTATGAAATGTGGTAAGGCTGCGGGAAAAGACAGAGTTACCGCTGAGATGATCAAGTACGGTGGGTCGCGTTGTCTGGGACACACTATGTCTGTTATGCAACTTGTGCTGGTGGACGGGTGAGGTCCCAGATGACTGGCGAGTAGCAGTTGTAGTACCTATTTACAAAGGGAAAGGCTCGCGCCTAAACTGCTCCAGCTACAGGGCGATCAGCTTGGTCAGCTTAGCTAGTAAAGTGTATGCAAAGGTTATAACGGCACGAATGCAAGAAAAGTCTGAAAGGTATTTATGGGAGGCTCAATGCGGATTCCGACGTGGAAGAGGTTGCATGGATCAAGTGTTTTCTCTCCGCATGATCGCGGAAAAGTTTCTGGCTGTTAGCCAGAAGGTTTTCTGCGCTTTTGTGGATCTAGAGAAAGCATTTGATAACGTTGTGAGAGAAACGCTGTGGGACTTGCTGCCCGGATATGGCGTGGACGGCTCGCTACTGCGGGCAATACAGTCGCTTTATAGGGACTGTAAGGCTTGCGTGCGAGTAGGGGGGGATGTGTCACCTCTTTTTGATGTCTGTACAGGCGTCAAACAGGGATGTGTCATGTCCGCCTGGCTGTTCATAGTGTATCTGGACAGTTGCCTGCAGAAGTTGAAAGATTTTAATATGGGTGTGAATTTGGGTGACTTTACAGTAAACTGTCTGCTGTACGCTGATGATGCGGTGCTCATGGCCTCATCAGAAGCCGACCTTCAGACATTAGTCACTAATATGAAAGAGGAGTGTGAAAGTAAGGGTCTTCGCTTGAATGCAAGTAAAACTAAGGTTCTAGTATTTGAAAGAGGTCACGTAAGAACTAAATGCGAGATTAGGGTAAACCAGGAACGTCTAGAGCAAGTGAATGAAATTGTGTATTTAGGAAGTATGTTTAGCGCGGATGGAAGATGTGATTCGGATGTAGAACGGCGAGTAGCCGCCGGAAACAAAGTTAACGGTGCTTTGTCCCAGTTAGTAAAACGACAAAGCATCGTAAAAGAAGCACGAATGGCGATTCATAACGCAGTGCTAGTGCCAACTTTGCTTTACGGTAGTGAAACCTGGGTATGTCAGCAGATGCATGAAAGTAAATTGAATGCTGTGGAGATGCGATCACTTCGAAAATTGTGCGGCTTTACCTTGGCCGACCGAATACGTAACGAAGTGATACGCAATATGGCAGGTTTGAATGAAAGTGTGAGCGTTAAGCTGGAAAAGGGCGTGCTCCGTTGGTTTGGACACGTCCAACGAATGAGTGAGGAACGATTGACGAAGAATATATATTGTTCTAAAGTAGAGGGTAGAAGGAGTCAGGGTAGGCCGAGACTTACATATGAAGACCACGTGAGCAGATTGCTCAAAAACGGAAAGGTCAAAAGTACTCGGATACCCAGACGTGCGTGTATGAAGCGATTGATGAATCTCGAAGAAGCGAAAGAAGTATGCATGGATCGCGAAGCCTGGCGATCTGTCCTCTCTGACTACCCCGTTAGGGATACAGCGTGAAGATAGTTAGTTAGTTTTATATCGGTTTTTGTTATTTATTAGAAAAATAAAATTTAAATTATAGTAGTTGTGGAGGTCGTTGGAAGTAATGTATGCAAATTATTTTTTATGGGACAAACAATGGGATGGGATGGGCATATCTGGGAATAAGTACACGTGCAGACGGCGCGTACAATAACATACCTCTACTGACACTCCTTGGGTTTTGAGTATGGTTCTCCTCATGCGATGGATTTTGATGCGTCCCTTTAGAAAAACGTCTGTGTGTATGGTCGACGCTCCGACCACGATTACTTGGTGCTAATGACCCTGAAAAACATTTAAAGTGAAAACTTCTTTTAGCGCGGTCCGCATATTTATAGATGAGATAAAATCTTGGACTTGCGGCACCATTACAAGACGCAGCTGTAGTTTGTGCATATATGCATGTACATATAGCGGACCACGAACGCGTCTAGATATTTTTTTTTTATGGTTAATTGGTACATTCAATACCTTGCTACTAAATAATATAATCATCATCATCATCTAACGTTGATCCCGGTTATCTACAGGTCTTATCTATACTAATCTATAAAGCTGAAGAGTTTGTTTGTTTGTTTGTTCGGTTGAACGCGCTAATCTCAGGAACTAATGGTCGGATTTGAAAAAATATTTTTGTGTTAGATAGCCTATTTATCGAGGAAGGTTATAGGCTATATATCATTACGCTACTACACTGGAGAGCAGAGCAGTAGTCATAAATGTCGACAAATCGGGCAAATTTTTATAATTCATTGTAGAATTTATAAGCGACGGGATCAAATAGGTGCAACGGGAGGTCGAAATATTCCACGGGAGAAACTGTGGGGGTCATCTAGTTAAATATAAAATTTATCGTTGGGACAACTCACACAACGAACCAGATAACTGATAAACATGCTTATATATTTCTAAATACATACATATTTTAGATAAATAACACCCAGACACAGAATAGGCAAACCATCGCATTCATCACACAAAGTTTTATCCTGGGTGGGAATCGAACCCACGATCTTTTTCGTAGCAATCGGATACACTCCCACCGCGCCACAGAGGCAGTCATTAAATAATATTGTGTAATCAAATAAGACTCTTTCAGTGCATCTTTTTTTATTATCATCATTAACGGCGATCCCGGTCAATTTTTGAAGTGAAAGTTCTTTATTTTCTATTTTTTACTTTAATTTAGTTTTCACCCGTAATTCCTTTTACACTCAAACATATCTGAAGAGTAAAACTATATATTATAACTATATATAATAGGTTAGAACTTAGAACTATTGTTTTTTTAACAATTAAGTCTTTTCTACTTTTAATAAAAATTAATTTTATTAAAAGTAGAAAAGACACCTTGGTTCAGGACAGGGATTAAACCAGAGACCTTTGCCGGTACCGGTTACGGTAACGAAAGACAAAAATCGGGTAGATATTGGAATCCATATCACCACAGCACTGGGCTGTGCTAACGACAAATTGTATCAAAATTTTCTGAAAAGGAAAGAATGGAGGAAAGATTTGTGAGTTAGGTTGTAATGAAGAAATTATAGGGCCGATTTTAAAAATTCTTTCACCATTAGAAAGTATCATTGTTCGTGAGTAACACGCAAACTTTTCTCGAATACGCAAACTTTACCACGCGGGCGAAGCTGTGAGATCAGCTAGTAGAATAATATGTTGATGAATATACATACATATTTAGACAAAAATTGGACAGAAGGTTTTACTGAATGCTGCTTTCGAAATGGAAAAAAAAAGAAAGGGCGTCAAAAAATGAGAGATGGAAGGATGATGTCAAAACAGTAGCTGGAAATACGACACCCAAATGTGCCGTTTTAACGATTTCTATGGTTTCAGTATACAGCGGCTTTTTGTGTTAGTGCCTATCCATTACGACGATGTACCCAAATACTCCTTTTGCGTTTTCGTCTTTTACGACTATTTATCACTATAGTAGCAAGAGCAAAATATAAATATAGTAGCAAATTATTTTTTCTAAAACAATGGGTTAGGATGGGCATATCTGGGTAAAGTACATGTACATGCAGACGGTGCGTACAATAACATACCTCTGAACTCAACACTGACTCTCCTAGGGTTTTGAGTATGGTTCTCCTCATGCGATGGATTTTGATGCGTCCCTTTAGAAAAACGTCTGTGTGTATGGTCGACGCTCCGACCACGATTACTTTGTGCTAATGACGACCCTGAAAAACATTTGAAGTGAAAACTTCTTTTAGCGCGGTACGCATATTTATAGATGAGATAAAAATCTTGGACTCGCGGCACCATTACAAGACGCAGCTGTAGTTTGTGCATATATGCATGTACATATAGCGGACCACGAACGCGTCTAGATATATTTTTTTTGATGGTTAATTGGTGACTTTCAATACCTTGCTACTAAAAAATATAATCATCATCATTATCTAACGTTGATCTCGGTTATCTACAGGTCTTATCTATACTAATCTATAAAGCTGAAGAGTTTGTCTGTTTGTTTGTTCGGTTGAACGCGCTAATCTCAGGAACTACTCAGGTCGGATTTGAAAATTATTTTTGTGTTAGATAGCCCATTTATCGAGGAAGGCTATAGGCTATATATCATTACGCTACTACACTGGAGAGCAGAGCAGTAGTCATAAATGTCGACAAATCGGGCAAATTTTTATGGATCATTGTAGAATTTTTTTCAATTTTTGAATTGAAAGTTCTTTTAGCGCGGTACGCATATTTTTTACTTTAATTTACTTTTCACCCGTAATTCTTTTTACACTCAAACATATCTGAAGAGTAAAACTATATATTATAACCATATATAATAGGTTAGAACTTAGAACTATTGATTTTTTAACAATTTAGATTATTTTTTTATTAAAAGTGAAATAAAACACCTTGGTTCAGGACAGGGATTAAACCAGAGACCTTTGCCGTTACCGGTAACGGTTACGGTACCGAAAGACAAAAATCGGGTAGATATTGGATTCCATATCAGCACAGCTCTGGGCTGTGCTAACGACAAATTGTATCCAAATTTTCTTAAAAGGAAAGAATGGAGGAAAGATTTGTGAGTTAGGTTGTAATGAAGAAATTACTGGGCTGATTTTAAAAATTCTTTCACCATTAGAAAGTATCATTGTTCGTGAGTAACACGCAAACTTTTCTCGAATACGCAAACTTTACCACGCGGGCGAAGCTGTGAGCATCAGCTAGTAGAATAATATGTTGATGAATATACATACATATTTAGACAAAAAATGGACAGAAGGTTTTACAGAATGGTGCCTTCGAAATGGAAAAAAAATGAAAGGGCGTCAAAAAATGAGAGATGGAAGGATGATGTCAAAACAGTAGCTGGAAATACGACACCCAAATGTGCCGTTTTAACGATTTCTATGGTTTCAGTATACAGCGGCTTTTTGTGTTAGAGCCTATCCATTACGACGATGTACCCAAATACTCCTTTTGCGTTTTCGTCTTTTGCGATTTATTATCACTATAGTAGCAAGAGCGGCTGCACGACGTTTATCCATTCTGACCGTTTATCACTAACTAGTTTGTGTGTGAACAGCCCAGACACAATTTCCATACACTTTGTCGCAATTTGTGTCGTAGTGTAAACGTACCATTACGGTAATAGGCCACACTTCATCATGTGTATTTTCTGTACCTAGGTGTTGTAACGGGCTGGTAGTATTTTACTACAAACCTTACCTGGATTTGTAGTAAGAGGTCGCGTTTATTAGCTGCTTGGAACAGGGGCAGAGTCTGCTATTTCAATCGTATCGAAATAGAATCAAAATCTTCACTCAATAGAAAACCACCGGTACAGTTTTTCGTAGTCTACTATTACATTTGTACTCCAATAGATTTCTACTAGCCAATAGAATTCTACTAACACGTACCGCGCCAATGGCCGCTAGTCAATTGCATTTTTGATAGTCTTACTAAAATTTTGACAGCTAATAACAGCGATTCTGGTTCTATTCTACTGCTTGTCAATAGTAGACTCGGCCCCCAGTTTTTCCTAGTCTACTATTACAATCGTACTCCAATAGACTTCTATCGGTCGGCCGATAAAACTTGATTTACGACCGCGGCTTCATCTTCAGGACGTGGTGAAGTTTTCCCGTACACATTTCCCACACGAACCTGCTCCCGGGATAAAAAGTGCCTATGTGCTAATCCAGGTTGTCTGCTGGCGACACCAAATTTTATCTAAATTGGTCCAGCCGTTTGAGCGTTTGTAAGTAACAAATATACTCACAAAATTTCACCTTCAGAATATTAATACCATATTAGTACTGACTAGCTGTGCCCCAAGGCTTCGGCTGTGACATACTTCGAACCTCGTAGCACCTTTTTATAACGTAAAGTACAGTAAAAGATGAAAACATGCCTGATATTTTGTCATTTCAAAATAATGTACCGCTACCATGGATAAGTTACATGGTCATAGTCCATGTTGTTCCTCAAAAACTGCTTTTTAATACATACATACATACCATCACGCCTGTCTCCGATCGGGGTAGGCAGAGACTATGGCGTTTCACTTGCTACGATTCTGGCATACAACTTTCGCTTCTTCTACTTTCATAAGTGTTTTCATACAAGCTCGCCGGTTAAGGGTACTCTTGACCTGGCCTGTTGTCAAAAGCTCTTCAATTTAATTGACATTCGTACGCCGAGGTCGACCCCTACCAGTTAGCCCATTTACTCTCGCCACAGAAATCTGCTTTGTCAGTCTATTTTCATCCATCCTTTCCGCGTGTCTAAACCATCTAAGCATCCCTTTTTCTATCTTGGTCACTGCATCTTCTGTCATACTGCAATGTTCCCTTATCTCGCTGTTTCTTTCTTTGTCCATGAACTTCACTCCAGCTTTACTTCGCAGACTTCTTATTTCCACCGTATTAATTTTACTTTTGTGCTTCTTCTGCCATACCCAACTTTCACTGCCATGTGTAAGTGTAAGGACAACTTACACACACACAGCCAGTCTTGCCTTCTTAGACACGTTCTGGCTGCTCATAAAGGTGCACATGGCTCCGTTCACTTGGTTTCCAGTCAAAACTCTTCGATCAATGTCATCATCACACTTTCCACCTGTCGCAAATTTTGAACCTAAATATACAAATTCTTTCACCTGTTCCACTCTTTTTCCTTTCATAAAAATCGAGCAATCCGTCATGTTTTCCTCTCTTTCAAAAACCATTACTTTTGTCTTATTTACATTCACTTTCATTTCTTTGCTTTTAAGCGCATTATGCATAATGTTAACCATCAACTGCAACTTGTCCGCTGATGATGCTAGTATTACCTGATTATCAACGTAAAGAAGACATTTGAAGGTCAGATCAGTGATTTTCGAACCATACGCACTTTCCTCCAGTTATTTCAAGCAACTGTCAATGTACAGGTTAAAGAGCCAAAGTGACGCTACACAACCCTGTTTCAGACGTTTTTCAATGCTTAAAAGTCCGTGCAAGCTCCGTTGATTCTGACACAAGCCTGCACTGGAACCCTCATGATAGAGATTTCAGTGCTCGTATCATATTGCTGTTTACTCCATACATGGACAATGTTGACCACAGTTTATTCCTCACCACTCTATCATAGGGCTTTTCTAAGTCTACGAATGCGCAATAAACCTTTTGACTTTTTGCACAAGCCTGCACTGGAACCCTCATTATAGAGATTTCAGTGCTCGTATCAAATTGCTGTTTACTCCATACATGGACAATGTTGACCACAGTTTATTCCTCACCACTATCATATGCCTTTTCCAAGTCTACGAATGCTCAATAAACCTTTTGACTTTTTGCCAAAAGTTTCTCAGTTAATCATCGTAAGGAAAAGACCTGATCCGTGCAATCTTTTCCTTTCATAAATGTGGAGATGCGATCGCTTCAAAAATTATGCGGCGTAACCTTGGCCGACCGAATACGTAACGAAGTGATACGCAATATGGCAGGTTTGAATGAAAGTGTCAGTGTTAAGCTGGAAAAGGGCGTGCTTCGTTGGTTTGGACACGTCCAACAAATGAATGAGGAACGATTGACGACGAATATATGTTATATTGGGCGAAAGCAGAGGGTAGAAGGAGTCAGGGTAGGCCGAGACTTACATATGAAGACCACGTGAGCGGATTGCTTAAAAACGGAAACTTCAAAAGTACACGGATATCCAGACGGGCATGTATGAAGCGATTAATGAATCTACAGGAAACGAAAGAAGAATGTAGGGATCGCGAAACTTGGCGATCTGTCCTTTCTGACTACTCCGTCAGGGATAGAGTAAGGATAAGTTATTAATATTAACCTCTTCGATGTATTATTTCAACTACCACGCGAACGAAGTCGCAGGCAGAAACTAATGTTGTATAAGCGCCAAATAAATACAGCAGGCAACATTACTGTATCTAGTTAAAATGACGCTTTGCTTAATTTTCATTCCACTTTTTTCCCTATAGTTTACCTACGACCGGTAACTGAAAAAGTTATAAAGATTCAATCCATGTCTAAAGAGTATTATAGTGTTATGTGGCTGATATTTATTTCATATTTATTGTTATAATAAGTATACATCACATGTGTTAGTCTCAGTCTACGATCCTTAAATCCCCTCTACGAATTACCTAACATGTCCTCGTGTTTACAAAATTAGTAACTATAGCTACTAATACTAGGTATGTAATCATTACGGACGCACTGAATCTATGAACTTTACTGTTCTTAGCACAATGTAACAAAGTATTTATTTTAACAATTACATTAATAAACCATTGTTTGTTATTGAGCAAGTCTTCCTAGAAGTAAAGCAATATATCAAAGCTGTATCATACTTGTGTTATGCCAATTTCGAACAAAAAATTGCAACATACATACAAGTACTCTAAAGGAATTTATAGCTTCTCTGAACTGAAGCAAACTCGAAAGAGTTTGAATACTGAGTCAGCACTAATATTTGTATGATCCACAAATGTTTGCTTCGGAATTCGGGTATTTTCTATGTACACATTAAAGTAAATTAAAGATATAAATTGTTACTTGTCGTTCTTAATTGTTAATTCTTTAGTTAATTTTTTAAATGTTAATAAATTGTTTCTTATGCGACCACGGTCTATCAAAAAATCAGTCAACCACTGCTATACATACCATACAGCTCTATTGAAATAATCGGGAACGGTCTCGGGCCGAGCACACTTCCCTGTGGGATTCCGTAGACTATGTTTTCCTCTTTACTAAATTGCTTTTTAATTTTAAATTGCCGTTTCCTATTTTGCAAGTAAATTTAAAACAGTGATAGTGTGTTTCCTATGATGTAATTTTTTTCAACTGCTTCAGAAGGATGGAAATGAAAACGGTGTCAAAAGCTTTTTTGATGTCTACACTGTCAGATATTTGTCTCCCCTATCAACCCTTGTGATAATTTCATTAGTCATTGCTCGAGGTCTAGATCCCGTTAATGCATTGATTACGTATGGAAAGAACCTAAGAAGCCACACATTGCACTAGCGTAGGTAAAGTAGGTATGAACACAATTAAACTATACAATTTATTACTAGGATTAATTACTAGGAAGAGCTTATTACAAGTACAAAAACAGAACCTCTCCTATCTATACAGACAGACAAAAAAGTAGACGTGGCTATTTCTAATTCCAAATTAACAGTTATTCAGTAAATGCATATGAAGGTATATAATAGAACTATATACGGTACTAATAAAAAAAACAATTTTTAAAATTATTCTCAAACTGTCAGTCTGTCTGTTTGTACCATCTACTCTATGAAACGGCTGAATCGATTTTAACGGGCCTTTCAAGGTCAGATAGTAGATGTTATAAAGAGAGTTACTTAGGCTAAGTTTGATCCCCCCATTCTAAGAGAAACAGGCTCTACGCGGGTAAAACCACAGGGCGTCCGCTTGTGTACCTTCATATCATTGGCTCACAATCTCGATTCCTCAATCCTAGCGATCACAACAGTCAACTTTACTCACCTGGTTTATTAGCTTCGTCTTCATCCATTTTTCACACTAGTTGCTTCTGTTTTAGTTATAATTACCTGAAATGTGTTATTTATATTATTATAAATATTTGTATTATTCTTAGACTGACAAGCGTGCTAAATATGTCGATGAGAGATCCTGTCGAAATCTTTGGAACCCACTACCAACAATTCCAGGCCACACCTCTCTCCATGTCCAATAACATTGATGTTGACATCTCTAGTAACGTTCATTACCGTAGTCATTTAGTGGATACTGCCAAGCTGGCGTCCTAAAAACTTGGATAATAGGGCGCGGCAGTACTTTACACTTTGACAGCCTCTGTGGTGGGAGTGTATCCGACTGCTACGCAAGAGGTCGTGGGTTCGATTCCCACCCAAGATAAAACATTGTGTGATGAGCACGATAGTTTATTCTGTGTCTAGGTGTTATTTATCTATAACTAGCTGTCCCGCCCGGCTTCGCCCGTGACAATCTTCGAACTCCGTGGCACCCATTTAATCCCGTTTGTTTAATAATTTCACATTCTCAATAATGTATGAACATTTTTATAAATTCATTGATTCCTTTCCGCTCTCCAGTACAGTACAGACCTAAACGCACGGCCCGGTCGAATTAAATTAATTTTTTGCGCCTAATTTTGAATTTGCGATAACTCGTAAGATATTCATTTAATTTGCAAGGTGTAAAGGGACAAAATAATCTTCATGAAATGCTGAAGCCAACTTACGTAGTAAAAATGAAAAGGATTAATAGCATATTTGTATAAATAGCCTTCAAATTACTGCTTAATAATTGCTGTTTTTTTTAAGTATTAAAATGAGACTGCCTCTGTGGCGCGGTGGGAGTGCATCCGACTGCTACGCAAGAGGTCGTGGGTTCGATTCCCACCCAGGATAAAACTTTGTGTGATGAGCACGATGGTTTATTCTGTGTCTGGGTGTTATTTATCTATAATATGTATGTATTTAGAAATATATAAGTATGTTTATCAGTTATCTAGATCCCATAACTAATATTAGTAATATTAAGCTAATATTAGCTTACTTTGGGCTAGATGACGCTGTGTGACAAGTGTCCCACAATATTTATTTTATATTTATTTTATGGATATAGTATGCTATTGTATTACTTAAGAGATAGATATATGTCGTCACGGACTTTTTTGTAGACCTTTATTAGATACACAATTGCACAATACATTATTTTGTTATATCTCAAAGGGTTTAGGCAGTTTTTGTTGAAAGCTCCCAGACGGCTTATTTTTTCCCACATCCCCAACAAATATCGTTATAATTTGGTCAATATATACAAAAACAACAAATTATACATAAAAACCTTCTATGAGAATCACTCTAACTATTTAAAAAAACCGTATCGTAATCCGTTGCGTAGTTTTAAAGATCTAAGCATACATAGACACAGACAGCGAAAAGCGACTTTGTTTTATAATATGTAGTGATATGTATGTATTTAGAAATATATAAGTATATTTATCAGTTATCTGGTTACCATAGTACAAGTTCTGCTTAGTTTGGAATCAGATGGCGTTGTGTGAGTTATTCCAACGATATTTATTTACTGCAGTGCAAACACTGCTTCTCTATAAGTCGCAAGTGTGGTCACATATAGAGTACCTGAATACCAGTTTCGACCTTTTGGACTCGGCAGAAAGGTCGAAACTGGTGCTATGAGGATTGTCAACACACAACAGGCGATTTCAAGCCCCTTCGCGACAGGAGACTTTGCCTCCTTATACGTGTTCTACGCGTTCTGTCTGTACAACGGTCTGTGATCTGAGGAATTGTTTGATATGATGTCCACGGCTACTTTCTATCATCGCACCGCTCGCCATAGAAAGGGTGTTGTGTTCACCCTCACACTTTGTGCCCGGAGCGCATTCGTTTAGGTTCAATACATCCTTTCTGCCGCGTACGCTTAGATTGTGGAAAGAAGTCTGGGTTTTCCCGAAAGTCTACGCTATGTGGTAAGAGAAGAGTCATAGCTGTACCGTGCTGTAACCGTTGAACTAATATTACTATATTACTAGCTCAATGCCTATATAACCTATTATGTGTGCAGCCTATATTGCAGCATTATAGAGGTACCTACTTTGATTTGATATTACGAAAGTAATTTTTATAATTGAATTTAAATCGGCGAGGTATTGTATCGAAAATTTTGGCAATTTCCAAAGAGATAGTTTCATTATTTTAGAAAACCGTCGTACAGTTTTCTTAAACTACTGCACTGATACACTCGCGAGAGATGAAAAGTGTGACTGTGACATTGAGAGAAGAGAAGTGAATGGAGCCATGTACACCTTTATTATAAGGAGAAGCGAAAATTGTATGCCAGGATCGAAGTAAGTGCAAATCGATAGTTTCTGCCTACCCCAATGGGAAACAGGCGTGATGATATGTATGTATGCAAGCTATAGATCAATTACACAGAAATGGTCACCCAGCAGACCCACCATACCACCGGCCGGTCCTACCTCTGGTCGTAGGCCGGTAACAACAACATTCCAAGAATAACCTAAAGATGTGACTTCTTGTTATTATTTCTGTTCCAATGCCGAAAATGAACTTGTAAGAATGTTATTATATTGTAAAAAATACTCTTATTATTATATTGAGTAATTAGTTTTTATAAAATTGATTCATTGATTGATATTGACTGACTTCTTATGATGAGATCAAAATAAAATGACTAAAAAGACATTCTATATCTAAGACTAATCTTATTTATTTATACATTATTATCTACTTTGGTATTATTTCTTGTTAATAATCACGTAATGGAATTTTAATTACTTTGGTGTTTATTATTTTATCTTTGACAATTTGTAATATCATTTATGTACCTAATTACCTGTTAATCAATGTATGAGTCACGGTTAGGTACTTGAATTAAAGAATAAAAGAAAGTAATTATTAGTATGTTTGGTATGGTATGGTATGGTATGGTACCTACGGTTGGGACTCGGTAAACACTATTGTATTAGTATGATTGAGGCCGTATCCACTAGCAAGAGATTCTCGGCGGATCCGTGCTTCTAGTCGTGTATGATCTACGAACACTCTTAGTAGTCTGTGTCTACGAACGAGCGATTGTTCCTTCAGCGCAGAGCGTATATCCTCGACTCGTATCGGAATAGCCACGTTCTCTTCAAGAGATGTTATGCAATAGACTTTAGACATGATATGTACCTACATAAATAATATATGTACTTTATATTGTACTGTGCTTAAGATGTCCAACCTACGGTGTCGGAGACGCGGTATTAAACTGTGGAACGGAAGAACTGTGAAGTTGAAGAAGAGTTAGGACCCTTTACGAATTGATACTAGATCCGAGTGCCTCAGTGGCATAATTGTATTGTCAGAGTACCTATATGAAACAAAAGCCGCGCGTCGCACGAGGTCTCCGGTTCGATTCACGAATCGGAACAAACATAAGTGATCCACAAATATTTGTTTTGTAGTTTGGGTCAAAATCAAAATCAAAAATCTTTATTCATGTAGGTCACAAAGTAACACTTATGAACGTCAAGATTACTGCTTCGACATTTACATTTACTGCCAGATTCGCAAAGCAATAGGTAGAGCCAGAGGAAGAACCTGGCAATAAAACTCATGGCCACTCTTTTCTAACCGCCATTTGACACAGTTTGATTAACATGATATTTGACCAATTAACTAACTAACTAACTATCTTCACGCTGTATCCCTGACGGGGTAGTCAGAGAGGACAGATCGCCAGGCTTCGCGATCCATGCATAATTCTTTCGCTTCTTCGAGATTCATCAATCGCTTCATACACGCACGTCTGGGTATCCGAGTACTTTTGACCTTTCCGTTTTTGAGCAATCTGCTCACGTGGTCTTCATATGTAAGTCTCGGCCTACCCTGACTCCTTCTACCCTCTACTTTTGAACAATATATATTCTTCGTCAATCGTTCCTCACTCATTCGTTGGACGTGTCCAAACCAACGGAGCACGCCCTTTTCCAGCTTAACGCTGACACTTTCATTCAAACCTGCCAAATTGCGTATCACTTCGTTACGTATTCGGCCAGCCAAGGTAACGCCGCACAACTTTCGAAGTGATCGCATCTCCACAGCATTCAATTTACTTTCATGCATCTGCTGACATACCCAGGTTTCACTACCGTAAAGCAAAGTTGGCACTAGCACTGCGTTATGAATCGCCAGTCGTGCTTCTTTTACGATGCTTTGTCGCTTTACTAACTGGGACAAAGCACCGTTAACTTTGTTTCCGGCAGCTACTCGCCGTTCCACATCCGAAAATCGATATTCGATTTTTGGCATTCTACTCCGGCCAAAGATCGATTAAATGAAGTAATTAACTTCGTAAAGGTGCAGTTTGGTGTTTCAGTTCAAAACGAAGAGCAAGACGAAAAATTAAAAGCATTCTTGAAAAAAGAATGTGAACAAATTCGCGTCAAATGGGTTCGCAAACAAAGAAGGTTAGACTTATTTTTAAAAGAACACGAAGATTGGTTGAACGAAGATTTGAATTTCAATATGCTTGTGGCACCTGAAGACTTATCACAACCAAGCACTAGTGGTGGCAGACCACAGAAAAGTTTTAAAGAAAGTTCCGAAAAATCAAAAAAAAGAAAAGTGCAACATTTGTTACATAATTACAGCAGCGATGAGTTAACTTTTGCGACGCAAGTAAGTGTCAGAGCCAGTGGGAAGCGAGATGCTGCAACAATAATACAGGAGCTGTCTACATCCTCACCAAAGCGTGCCACCAAGTATAAGAAAGCTCGCAAAATTTTTAATACTCCAAAAGAAAAAAGACCGTATACTCCGGATGAAGCCTTAGCCTTTTTTATATCAAATAACTTGACAGTCCAAACTTATAAAAATATTCAGCAAGAAGCAAAAGAAAGGGGATTCAATGCATATCCTTGCTATGATCATGTGGCCAAAGTGAAGAAGCAGTGCTATCCTTCTGTTGAAAATATAACTGTTACGGATATATCAGCTGAAGTGAAACTGGATGCTCTTTTGAGCCATACTGCATTGAGAATATGCAAAGATATTATTGGAGAAAGGTTAGACATAAGTTTATTGAATTACACTTTAATATATAAATGGGGATGTGACGGGTCATCGGGCCATAGCTTATACAAGCAACCATTTGATGATCCAGATAGCACAGATGAATATATGTTTATCATCTCGTTGGTTCCAATAAGACTCGTAAATGATGAACAGAAGATCATATGGGAAAACCCTCGTCCATCATCACCAAGATTCTGCAGAGTGATAAAATTTATTTATAAGAAAGAAACTGAAGCATTAATCAAAGAAGAGTGCCAAGTAATTGAAAAGCAAATAATGGAGTTGGAACCAACTCGCGTAGAAGTAAAGGGTGTAGCCATCTCCATAAAACACGATTTGATTATGTCAATGATTGACGGAAAAGTCTGTAATGTTCTTACAGAAAACAAATCAACACAGAGGTGCTTTATCTGCAAAGCAACATCCAAAGAGATGAATTCACTTCAACCAATGGTTAGAGAAGTAGACGAGAGCATGTACGGATTTGGCATATCGAGCCTACATGCATACATTCGGACAATGGAATGTTTGTTAAACATTAGTTATCGCATGGACATTCGCGAGTGGCAAGTAAGGGGAGAACAGAATAAGAAAATAGTAAAAAAAACTAAAGAAGAGATCCAGAAAAAGTTTAAAGGAATTGGCCTAATCATAGACAAAGTAAAGCCGGGTTTTGGAACCAGCAATGATGGTAACACTGCGCGAGCCTTCTTTTATAATTATGCCACAACGGCACAAATCACAAACATTGATGAAAATCTAATCCATCGATTTGGCACTATTTTAGCGGCCATAACTTCAGGCTACGAAATTAATACCGAAAAATTTCAAGAATTTTGTCATGAAACCAGAGTCATTTACGTGAATTTATATGCTTGGTATAATATGCCAGCCACAGTGCACAAAATTCTTGTACATGGAGCAAGCATAATAAAAAATTGTATAATACCAATTGGACAAATGTCTGAAGAGGCTTCTGAAACCAAGAATAAAGAAATTAGGAAGGCCAGATTAGGCCATACAATGAAAACCTCAAGATACAGAACCAATTACGATTTAATGAAGCATTTACTGATATCTTCAGACCCCTACATCACGCTATTACGAAAACTTCCAAGAAAAAGTACATTGAGACATGACAAAGATGTACTTACTTTGTTAAAAGATTGAAATAAATATTGTATACATTCCATTTGGCCTTTTATTAATCATATTATTGTTTTAAATGTAACAAACAATGCATTCTTTTAGTTCCTGAGTTTTGTCCACCTAGATTTGTCAAATCGTATACTGTGCGACGTCAAGCCAGCACTTCTTGGGTCTTCCCCTCTTACCGGGACCCGGCGGGGCTGACATGGCCAGACATTTGTTACCTACGTAGCCCGGCGGTTGCCGCAAGACGTGACCATACCAGCGATATTTAAATAACGCTGAAGCAAAATTAACAATATTAGACTGTATCAATTTCACAGAAATACCCCACAAGTCTGCTGTCTTTTTTGAATTAAGCGACTTGAATACTTTAATGATATCGTTGGGGTTAACACATTTAAAGCTAAATAAGACATTGCACTGATCTACGCTGCCCCCAAGTATGCGTTGAGCTTTGATTGGACAAGAATTTAAGGAGCTAGTTGTTTTCGCGGGTATGTCTATAAAATAGTTGTTAAAAGTTTGTGCTACATCTAATTTATTATTAATCACCTTGTTATTTATAATTAACTCAAAGTTATTATCACGGGGTAGTAATCGACCGGTTTCAGTATTGATTACATTCCAAGTCATTTTTACCTTATTTTTTGAATCTTTAATCTTATTACTGATATGTAACGACTTGGCAGCAGCACAGGTCTTTTTGAAGGTCTTGGAATATTATTTTACATATTAAATAAAAGCAGGATCAAAATTAAGTTGCTTCATACCATATAGTTCGTACAACTTAGCCCTACTTTTGTAAATACCTGTAGTTGCCCACTCACAAAATTGCAGGTTTTTGTTTTTATAAAATGTTTTTGATTTAAATATATTGTTGTACTCAGCGTTAATTGTATTAAATATGGAGTTATATAAGCCGTTTGGATCTTCCTGATTAAAATCAATATTAGTGGCTTTTGCTGAAACATTAACATTAAATTGTTTAAGTCGATATGCACTCATTGGCCTACATACAATTTTATTTCCTTTGGAAGTGACATTAATAGGAGACGCTGCTTTTTGACCAAGATGATCTGATGGAAAGTTACTTAGTATCTCCCTTGTTGTTGTTGTTGTTGCACAGTTGCAGAATTTATTATCTATACATTTTCTAGAATGTGAGGTGATTCTAGTTGGCTCACATGTAAATTTTGTAAGCCAAAAGACTTAAACAAATTTATAAATCTGATACATTTCGAAGACTGCACAAGTATGTCAACATTAAAAACCCCACACACCACAACATGTTTTCTACTAGTAAATAAACACTTCAATACATTTTCCATTACAGTTTCTAATAAATTATAATCCCTATCTGGAGGACTGTAGACACAGAGGACAATGAGTTGCTCAAGCTCAACACAGGAAAATTCAGCAGTACGCTCAATAGAAAGGGCCACAATATCTTTACGTTCTTTACATTTTAAATTATTAGATACAAATATAAGAGAGCCCCCACGAATGGCTTTCTTTCTTGAGAATGCACTGCTAAGTGCAAAAAATTCATTGTTGAACAATAGTTCATGACTTTTTAACCAATGTTCTGTAATACAAAAAAGGTGTTCCTTATGTATGTATATTATTTATATATTATATTTATTTGTTACATTTTATTTATTAATTTTATTTGGCCCTTTAGACCGACCCCAGTTCCGTGCTTCGGAAGGCACGTTAAGCCGTTGGTCCCGGTTGCCAATAAAATGGCAGTCGTTAAGCCAAGTTTGTTGTTTGTTGTTTAGCGCGGATGGAAGATGTGATTCGGATGTAGAACGGCGAGTAGCCGTCGGAAACAAAGTTAACGGTGCTTTGTCCCAGTTAGTAAAACGACAAAGCATCGTAAAAGTAGCACGAATGGCGATTCATAACGCAGTGCTAGTGCCAACTTTGCTTTACGGTAGTGAAACCTGGGTATGTCAGCAGATGCATGAAAGTAAATTGAATGCTGTGGAGATGTGATCACTTCGAAAATTGTGCGGCTTTACCTTGGCCGACCGAATACGTAACGAAGTGATACGCAATATGGCAGGTTTGAATGAAAGTGTCAGCGTTAAGCTGGAAAAGGGCGTGCTCCGTTGGTTTGGACACGTCCAACGAATGAGTGAGGAACGATTGACGTAGAATATATATTGTTCAAAAGTAGAGGGTAGAAGGAGTCAGGGAAGGCCGAGACTTACATATGAAGACCACGTGAGCAGATTGCTCAAAAACGGAAAGGTCAAAAGTACTCGGATACCCAGACGTGCGTGTATGAAGCGATTGATGAATCTCGAAGAAGCGAAAGAAGTATGTATGGATCGCGAAGCCTGGCGATCTGTCCTCTCTGACTACCCCGTCAGGGATACAGCGTGAAGATAGTTAGTTAGTTTTAGTTAGTTAAGCCAAGTTGAAGGCCTTATGGCCTTATCCTACGCCTGTCCATTTCAACACGGCAATGGGCTCACCACCTGTTACGTGGGACAAAGGTGCATAAGGTAAAATGTGGGCGTATAGTATGCCTCTGCCTACCCCTTCGGAATAAAGACATGACAATATGTCTTTAGGTATATCTATGAATTATTTGTAATACTGCATCACAGGGTACATACAGCTAAGCAGCGACCATTTTTGAGATAATATCGCCACGTACCTACACTCTACATGTAGGCACACACGACGATGTTAACGCGACGATGATGATGATTGCAAGAGAAACGTCGAAAAAAAGCTCGCAAATATAAATGCCACAAAGTGATTACCCATCTGAGGACCAGCCATAGTGAAAGTTGCTTAACATATTCGTTTTATTTTCATTTTTATTATCGTTTACAGTACACTGAGTCCGCGGAGCCACGAGCGCTTCTTTTTTATGTTAAATAATGAACCTGAAAAAAGCGCTGCATTTCGTTGACGAACTATTATATTATGACGCGATATTAGAATACCTACCCACCTACTACGTACAGACGCGAGGACAGAAGCGTTTGGTTGTTCGGTATTGTGACCTCGTAAACTGACTCCCCCAGTGGCTTTCACATGTTTGTGGAGATAGAGACAAAGCACCATACCTTATCCACCTATCACACACAGCTCTTATCGTGCTAACGCTTAACCAGACGTGCCTATCTATGTATATCTATACTCATATAAAAAGCTTAAGAGTTTGTTTGTTTGTTTGGTTGGTTGAAAGCGCTAAACTCATTAGAAAAATTCGTTCTGTGTTGAATAGCCCGTTTATCGACGAAGGCTTTATGCTATATACCTACCTACTTATCACCACGGTTACGCTACTACACTGGAGAACGGAGCAGTAATCATTAATGTCGACAAATTTGTATACCTATAATATTGTAGAATTTATAAACGACGGGATTAAATAAGTGCGACGGTAGGTGGAAATATGTCACGGGCGAAGCCGTGGTGGTATTACAATATTGTTTATATTTTTATTTATTTTTAAACCAAACAAACAAACAAGTTCTTCTGCTTTATATATTGGTATAGATTATGCTGTCTGGAAGAAATCGCGCCTTGCGATAAGACCGCCGATTGTACCCTATAGTTTAAGTTATAAATATTGGAAATTCCTATTGTAAATTTATGGTGTACAATAAAGTGTATTGTAGTATGGAAGTATAGATAACAGGTAAAGTCCTAGGGCGGTGCCTTAGGCTACAGTGCTCCATCTCCATAAAAAATTAACAATATCATGTCATCGGTTTTACATTTTTAGTTTCCGTAAAGTGCTCATAATATCTATCTACCATGCATATCAGTTTAAACCTATGTAATTTTATTTTGCACCCGATTACACCCCACTTTTGAAATACCATTCGCTTATCGTATTGAATGTAATTTATTATTATTGTAGAATAAATAATTATTATAAGTATCTACTCACTATAAACGGCTTTATTAACCTCAAGGATTATTCTGGAATCCCACTAACACAAAATTTTATGCATCACAAATACAGACAGAATACTGAAATCAAGTCAAGCACGACAGAACTGCCAGTACAAAATGGTGGATAGTAGGTATTTAAAACGTACTTATTGAATGAGCGGTACGAATGAAATGAACTATCACTGTATATAAATATATAGTACCTATGTAGCAATTTGTGACGGGGGAAGTCCCGCAGCTTAAAGCCCTTAACACACGACCAAATTTGGTCTGCCAGACCTC
This sequence comes from Thumatha senex, assembly GCA_948477245.1. NCBI lineage: Eukaryota > Metazoa > Arthropoda > Insecta > Lepidoptera > Erebidae > Thumatha > Thumatha senex. Next base: position 17,870,809 of record OX419735.1, read on the forward strand.
GACAGATTTGATCCGCCGAGTCTGCCGACCAAATCTGTTGTCGCAACAGACGGCCGGATCAGACCGCACCGGACGACCAGACGACCAGACAGGGTGTTCAGATTAGGGGCTTTTCCCTATTCTAGGGTAAAATTATTTTTTTTAAGGAACTTTTGTGGAAATGATAAGTTTCTAATAAAGTATATTATTTTATATGCATTTAGTGAAAAGCTGCAAATTTGAAATTACACACACACACATTTCAATTTCACTTATCTATGTAGATAACTGGTATGCAGTATTCCTCTACATAGAGTAAATAAACACTACGTTATGTATTAACGTAGCTCTTTTTTCTTTCTGGCAAAAAATATATGAAAAAGTAATTTTTTGGGGAAAGGTAAAATCGGTACTGGGGACATTTTTGACAAAGTAACTAAGATCGCAACATTGGGAAAAAAATTATGAAAAAGTGTCTATTTGGAGAAAAATTAAATTAAATCTGGGGAAATTTACGACAAAGTAGCTAGAACGACAACATTGATCATATCCGATGCGGATCGAGGCGGACTCAACTTTAAAAGCCCTAACACACGACCGGATTTGATCCGACCAGACAGCGGATTTGATTGGCCGCCCGACCAAATCTTACCGTCTGTAAAGCAGTCCGGCGGACTTAATTATTATTAATTGAGTCCGCCTCGATCCGCATCGGATATGATCAATGTTGCCGTTCTAGCTACTTTGTCGTAAATTTCCCCAGATTTAATTTAATTTTTCTCCAAATAGACACGTTTTCATTTTTTTTTCCCAATGTTGCCATCTTAGTTAGTTTGTCAAAAATGTCCCCAGTACCGATTTTACCTTTCCCCAAAAATTTTTTTCATACATTTTTTGCCAGAAAGAAAAAAGAGCTACGTTAATACATAACGTAGTGTTTATTTACTCTATGTTGAGGAATACTATGCATACCAGTTATCTACATAGATAAGTAAAATTGAAATGTGTGTGTGTGTAATTTTAAATTTGCAGCTTTTCACTAAATGCATATAAAATAATATACTTTATTAGAAACTTTTCATTTCCACAAAAGTTCCTTAAAAATAGTAATTTTCCCTAGAATAGGGAAAAAGCCCCTAAACTGAACACCCTGTCTGGTCGTCTGGTCGTCCGGTGCGGTCTGATCCGGTCGTCTGTTGCGACAACAGATTTGGTCTTCAGACTCGGCGGATCAAATCTGTCGAGGTCCGGCAGACCAAATTTGGTCGTGTGTTAGGGCTTTAAATTTTGTTCCACATAAAAATATTATGACGTCAGATGATCTAAATATTGCGTCATTTCGTCATTCCAACAACGTCTCCTAGGAGGCCGAGTCTACTATTGATAAGCCTTCCAGAATCGCTATTTCTAGCTGTCAAAACGCTAGCAGACTATAAAAAATGCATCTGACAAGCGGCCACTGGCGCGGTAAGTGTTAGTAGAATTCTATCGGCTTGCCAATAGAAGTCTATTGGGGTATGGGTATGATTGTAATAATAAACTACGAAAAACTGTCATCATAAGGCATAGATTAGAACCAGAATCGCTGTTTTTAGCTGTCAAAATGTTAGTAGACTATCAAAAAAGGTCATTGATTAGCGGCCACTGGCGCGGTACATGGTAGTAGAATTCTATCGGCCGACCGATAGATGTCTATTAGAGTACGATTGTAATGTAATATTGTAATAGTAGACTATGAAAAACTGTGAAAATTGTACCGTCGGCTTTCTATTGAGCGACGATTGCGATTCTATTCTGACGCAATTGAAATAGTAGACTTGGCCCCCCGGTCCCACTGATCAGACGGTTAATTTTTCGTTAATTTTCGACTTTCATTCGGCCTCTTTCACTTGGAATGAAACGTCTGAACACAAAATGAAACAATAGTGCCGAATGAATTCACTAATGAACTCTCCTACCGGGTCCAACAATGTTGGATATTGGCATTCGGCATCTTTCACTTTCACTCCGAATAAACGAAAAATGAACAGTCTGAACTTGTGTTCAGAAAGAAGTGAACATTCTCTAGGATAATACTATTTTATCTATAGTCCTGAAGTGTTAATAAACGCACATCGCCATCGGGAATTCACGGCGAAATGGTGTTCAAATGGAATGGTCAAAATAAGCTCCTGTTTTTGGAGAACCTTAGAAAGTATTAATGCCGAAAGTATAAATGTAAGATAGGGCCTTAGGATATTAGGCACGTAAGGGCTCAGCAGGTGCTATAGCCTGAAAGTCATAGGTTTTGTCTTTATACTGTGGTACTGTGGTAGGGCCTTAGGGTGTTAAGTATTAAGCCGGGTTTCGGTAGGTTCTTACCATATAATTGTGACCATACAATCTGCTACTAGTGGCGACTGTACATAGATACTGTTATCAGTGTATCACATCCGCCCGCTATCTAAGATTATTTGGACTTGTTTCAATAAGAATAGAAAATAATAATGAAATTTAATTAAATACTTGGCTTCAATTACGTAAGTATGATTCATTAGAACATCTTGAACTAAAACACTTGTACTGTTCCACTTATTTATAATATATTAATAAGTGAATAATATATTCCACATATTATATAAGTGGAACAGTACAAGCGCCACCAAGTGCCATCAATCACCAGTGTAAACACTGTAAACAGATTCATTAGAAATTATCCGATTAGGTACTAAAGTTTTGTAATGTTGTACCTACAGCGCTCGTGGCCCCGCGGTCTCAGTGTTCGGTAAACGATCACTGAGGTACGCAACTTTCACTATGGCTGGTCGTCGGATGGGTGACCATATTGTGGCATTTTCATTTGCGAGCGTTTCCGTGCTTCGGAAGGCACGTTAAGCCGTTGGTCCCGGTTGCCAGTAAAATGGCGGTCGTTAAGCCTGGTTGAAGGCCTTATAGGCGGCTTAAAAAAAATTTCAACAGCAGGTAGCCACAACCTGCGTCTGTCTATTTCAACACGGCAATGGGCTCACCACCTATTACGTGGGACAGGAATCCACACGGTGAAAAGTGGGCATATAATATGCCTCTGCCACCCCTTCGGGGATAAGGCGTGATGGATATATTTACCAACACTTGCTGTCACTTTCACTTTTTTTTTATGACATTCTTAACGATACACAATTTTTTTAAATCATTATTTAATGGCCTGGTTCCTAAGACCTTTTAGCCAAATCTTATTTTTTATATCATATTTCTTCAATCTTTTCTTCTAATCAGTCCTGTCCAGTCGATGTCGTGTCCTCATTGTCCGTCCTGGTCCTTGCCCTCAGTATAATGGTGATTCTTATACTAAGGTTGTCAGTGGACGTTTCGCTGCAAGAGAGAAAATAGCATTTCACTGCATATATATCATTGTCTTTCACTATAGCACGTTAACACAACTTTTATGTCCAAGAAACCACCACTCCCGCACATAAAACAAGATAAATGCACTAGTTTTAGAAAATAATATAAAGCAAGCGTCCGCACTTGTCACTCTTCCCGCCAAATGTAACGATACACAAAGATAGAACGGTCACACAGATACAAGAAAGAACGGCAACAGCACGGCTTATTTTTATCTTGATCCTAGGTTCCAACCACAAGAGAAAAAAATGGAACCCTTATAAGATCACTTTCTTTTGTGCGTTGTGCCACCATCGATTTTTTCAGGAACGTGTGAGCCTATAAAGTTACAATATATACTAAATACCGAGGTCTATAGTCCCTATTAAGTATATAAAATTCAAGGTTCTGAATCAATACGATAAAAAGATTTGGCAAATTAAGATTTCCGCGAAAACTATATTTACCTTAATATTCATATTTTTCTGGAAGATCAATAAATTTTGTTGTTGGTAATCGCGGCACCGTGCGTAGCCAGAATTAAAAATAAATTCATGTTAGGGGTGTTTGTTTCAAAAAAACATCGATATATTATTACGCCCTGCCTGGTTTTTCCTGAACGTCTACGGTATGGGGTTCTTCAAAAGAGGGTCTTAGAAGGCTTTTTAAGGTTTGGCAGCGCGAGTGCCGGACCTCTGGTGTTGCTAACGTCCATAGGCTATAGTGACCACTTACAATCTTGTCTGCCATCTCAGTAGTATCATAGAAAGCGGCCCGGGGTCCGCTTTCCTACATTTTCTCCTCCACTTCGCACGGTCTTCGGCATCCCCTGTAGTGAGACCATTGGCACGCATGTCATCCCTTACGACGTACAGCCAGCACTTCTTGGGTCTTCCCCTCTTACCGGGACCCGGCGGGGCTGACATGGCCAGACATTTGTTACCTACGTAGCCCGGCGGTTGCCGCAAGACGTGACCATACCAACGAAGGCGACACTCTTGGAACTTGTCTGCAATGTCACGGACGTGAAGGCTGCCGCGGAAGCGAGAGTTTCTCACGCGGTCCATCCGCGTGACCCCACACATCCACCGCAGCATCTTCATTTCCGTGACACGCAGCTCCTGCTTGTGACGCTCCAATATCGGCCACGTCTCACTGCCATGTAAAAGGACAGGTCTAATAATGGTTTTGTAGACCTGTCCCTTCAACCGGATCGGCATTTTAGGGTCACAAATGACACCGGTCATCTCCCGCCATTTGGCCCACGCGGCAGCAATGCGTGACTTGACATCGCAATCGATGTCACTGGACGTGTGAAAAACAGATCCCAGGTATTTAACCTGGTCCGTGCGCTCGACCAAATCACCGCCTATGCGGACGGATGTCGGATCTGTCGAGTTTAGTGCCTTCGCCACATTTAGTTTAAGACCGCCGTTCTCAAGCGTCTCCTTCAACGCCTTTACACGTCGCACCAATCTGCCCCTGTCCGCGTCTGCCAGCGCAATATCGTCAGCATACATGAGCAACCATGGAGGCTGCTCATGTGGGTTTCTGATGCTGTCCGACAATTCGTCTAATATTACACTGAACAGAAGCGGACTAAGGACCGAACCCTGGTGTACCCCGACGGTGATGGGGAAGGGTTTCGTGTCGCCAACAGCAGTCCGAACCATTGAGTCGGAGTCACAGTACATGTACCGGATAGTGTCAATATAGACCTCTGGAACCCCTTTGGACCGCAGTGCCCACCAGATCATCGCACGAGGAACACAGTCGAAGGCCTTCTGCATGTCTAGAAACAAACAGTGCAGAGGCGTGTTCTTCGACCTGTATTTCTCTGCGACAACCCTCAGGGCAAAAACAGGGTCCGTGGTCCCATAACCAGGGCGAAACCCATATTGACACCCCGAGAGAGTACACTCCTGCCGGATCCGAGAGTCTATAATCCTCTCGAAGATCTTCATGGTGTGGGACATCACCTTAATACCGCGGTAGCTCCCGCACTCCTGCACTGACCCCTTACCTTTGAAGACTGGAGTAATAATACTCAGTCTCCATTGGTTTGGGATCTGCCCGCTGAGGAGTATGCGGTTAAAAAGGTTTACTAAGATGCCCACACCGCGAGGACCCATCGCCTTCCAGGCTTCGATGGGGACTCCATCGGGTCTGACAGCTTTCCGATTCTTCATGCGGCGAAGCGCAGTCAGGACTTCTCCAGGCGTTACCGGTGGCACTAGTCCCTGATTCGGAGGGAGGTCCGGAGGCTGCACCTCTTTGTGCTGTTTATTAAGCAGCTCGTGGAAGTACGAGCGCCATCTCTCCTTTACCGCGAGGTCTTCGCTTAACAGATTGCCCTCAGGGTCTTTTACACAGCGACACTTGGATATATCCTGTGCCGCTTTGACCCTGGAGCGCGCCAGCTTATAGATGAGCTTCTGCCCCTCAGACTATTCCAGCTTATCATACAGAGGTTGTAAGTGGTCACGTCTGGCTCTGGCTACAGCTCTCTTTGTGGCGAGCTTGGTAGCCCTGTACGCGTCGCGGTCTTCAGGAGATCCGGTCGCTTGCCACTTTTTAAAGAGGGCTTTCTTCTCCCTAGTCTCCCTCTGGACTGCGTCGTTCCACCACCAAGTTTCCTTGTCACATTTGCGTCCACCCTTAGACTCACCGAGCACCACCTTCGCCGCTCAAAGGATGGCCGCCTGAACTTTGTCCCAGTAATCTTGAACTGGTTCGCCTTCAGTGTCGGTGCAACAACGTCTCAGCTGTCGGTGACAACACCGACAGCTGAGACGAACTCCTGGGACCTAGTTTCATCAAGCAGCCACCATCTGATGCGGCACTGGCACCGCTCGATGTGTTTGCCTTTGGGCTTCACGCAGAGGTCCATGACAAGGAGACGGTGTTGTGCAGTAAGACTCTCACCGGGTATGACCTTGCAGTTGGCCACCTTGCCGATGCTGTGTCGCCTAGTGAGTAGGAAATCGATCTGAGTTGTACGCCTCCCGCTCTTGTAGGTGATGAGATGTTCGGATTTCTATTTGAAATACGTGTTCACAATGGCCAGATCGGCAGCCGCACACGTCCTGAGAATAGTTTCTCCTTCAGCGTTGCGGGTGCCGTATCCAAAACCACCATGAACACGCTCAAACTCCTCACACCTCTCACCCACATGAACGTTTAGGTCGCCGCCCAAAACGATTCCCTGTGACAACGGAATGCTCCGAAGCACTCCCTCGAGTTGACCCCAAAACGACATCTTATCGGCGTCGCTACAACCGGCCTGTGGCGCGTAGGCACTTATCAGGTGGGTAATAATCCCATCGATAAGCACCCTCACGATCATATGCCGGTCGCTACAGCGTTTCACCTCCAAGATGCCACTCTGCAGCCCCTCGGAGAGCACAACGGCCACCCCGTTCTCCCCACCAGGCGCACCCGTGTAATACAGCTTGTAGCCGTTCTGCAAGGGCCGGGCTCTGTTGCCCTTCTACCGAGTCTCCTGCAGGAACGCCACGTCCACCGTCCGCCTGGAGAGTACTTCGGCCAACTCTACCGCACGCCCAGTCAGCGTGCCAATGTTCCAAGATGCGAAGCGGATTCGGGTTGTGGCTAACTTCTTTAGCCGTGCTGGCCCGACACACGGCAGCCCTAGCCCACTTGCCACAGGAGTCGGGCGGGGCTACTGCGCGCCGTTTTGCGGCGGCGCCCTACCCCTAGCAGCATTCCTTTTCTGACTGTTCATTTTTTTTTTATTTCGGCGGGTTGCTTTTATGGGAGCGACGCCCTCAGACCTCCCAACCCCAGAGGGGAAAGCCAGCGCCAGAGCCTCGTCCGTTAGTCAGCAGGTGCACGCACTAGCACGGGAGGTTGACTTGGGCCCCGAAGATCTTGGTGGGGCCCCTTACACCCAACCCATGCAATCTCAGTAGTATAAAGAAATGAATACCAATGAAAATTATAGAACTGCAACAAAGACATGAACAAAATCGTTTGTAACCAATATTTTTAATCTAGCTAATTTTAATTAGGTAACATATTTGATCATCTCTTTACTTTCAACAATTTTACTTCAGGTACTGAAGTATTTTTGGTAATATATTTCTTGTTGTGCATGTATGGCTGTAGAACTTCAGGTATATGTATTTTACCACGGGGATCCTGATGAGTTTCCAACAGAGTTATTAAAATTCTTGGTATGGCACAGGCAGTGCCATTCAAAGTGTGAACGTAACTGCTTTCAGTGTCATGAACATATCTTATGTTGAATCTGCGTGATTGATAGTCAGTGCAGTTGCTACAGCTTGATATTTCTCCATAGATATTACGTCCTGGCATCCATGCTTCTATATCATATTTTCTGGAGAATAAAATTATGATTATTTTTCTAAAATGGAAGCGCTAGTGGTCTCGCGGTCTCAGTGTTCTGTAAACGAGAGCTTTAGCTTTTTGTTCTGTAAAGTTCAAGGCCTAATAGGCGGCTTGAAAAGTTTCAACATCAGGTAGCCACAACCAGTGTCTGTCTATCTCAACACAGCAATGGGCACAGCAATCAAACCTGTTATGTGGGACAGGAATACACAAGGTGAAAAGTTGGCGTATAAATATGCCTCTGCAACCCCTTCAGAGGATAAGGCATGATTGATATACTAAACTATTATTTTTCTATTATCTCATTCTACTTGTGAAGTAGATAGTCTTGAATCTACATACCTGAAAGCCGGTGCTCCCAACTCATGTGGTGGCATATCTAATATCTTCATATTGAAGTCAAGAGGTACAAAGAGTTCCTCTTGCATTTTTCTTAAGTATTCTAACATAGATTCTGATTGCGATTTACTTGTGACTATAAACATTTCCACTTTAGTGAACTGATGTACTCTGTTGATAAAACCGAATATTCAAAAATTCATGCTTATAACATATCTGACACTCATCACAAGTCTATAGCCTTCATCAAAATAAATACTTTTGACACAAATAGTGTGACCGCTGAAAACTACAAGCTCTCAAGACAACTTAAAACACACATACTTTCCCTTTTTTTTTTAATTTATATGTGGTGACAATTAAGACATGATATACCTTCAAATTATTGTCTGCATAAGCTTCAACCTACCATGTTCATTACATAAGATACCTAGTCATCAAAACATCTATTGCTGCAATAGTGACTAACAAGGATTACTTCATTATCTAGATGTAGTAAGGCAATAAACCTTAGAATTTAAGGGCCCCATCTTTACCTGTATATTCCTCTTTCTTCAATGATATTAGAAGTTTCTGCTCTATAACATCTGCTTACAGCAGCCAATTTAAGAGGCAGATCGGTTTCAGCATATAATGTGTTAGCTAGTAAGCCAGCAAGGGACATCTCTGATGTACCTGATAAGCACAGGTCAGGACCATGCACTGGGTCTAATGAATATATCTGCAAAATTTTAAAACAAAGCAGAACTTTATATAATTAGAACCATGATAAGCAAGATCCATTTTTACTGAGGAGGTTGACTACAACATAAACTGCTAGCATCAAGTTGATCTCTAGGTAAATACAATCAAACTTGCCACTAATTTCTAACTTTAAGTTATCCAAACTTTTTCTCATTCTTACACAGAACTGTATGATAAATAAATAAAATAAATAAATATCCATCACGCCTTATCCCCGAAGGGGTGGCAGAGGCATATTATATGCCCACTTTTCACCGTGTGGATTTACCTGTCCCACGTAATAGGTGGTGAGCCCATTGCCATGTTGAAATAGACAGACGCAGGTTGTGGCTACCTGCTGTTGAAATTTTTCATGCCGCCCATAAGGCATTCAACCAGGCTTAACGACTGCCATTTTACTGGCAACCGGGACCAACGGCTTAACGTGCCTTCCGAAGCACGGAAACGCTCGCAAATGTAAATGCCACAAAGTGGTCACCCATCCGAGGACCAGCCATAGTGAAAATTGCGTAACTCAGTGATCATTTACAGAACACTGAGACCTCGGGGCCACGAGCGCTTCTTGTATGATGTTTAATGATGTTGAACTGTATGATGTTTTGAATAATTTTGTAAATTACTATGCAAACTATACTATAATTTAATATAGAAAAAAAAGATAACATGGACTACTAATAAGAAGATATGCATAAACTTCTAAAATTAAACCCAAGCAGAACAAGCTACTATGTCCATAACATAAAAAATTTGTCCCAGGGAAACTGATCCCACAAAGGTGTTTGCTGACACATACTATGCACTGGACTGTCAATTATAAAGCTATTTATTTAATTATGGTGAGCACAGTGCTCTCAGAATCTCTTAATGCAAGATATATTTAATGCTAATAAAATATAAAGAGTACCTGAGTGCGATCAGCATTTATTGTCATGCCACAACATTCTAAAACCTTACGAGGTAAAATATCAGGCACCGATACTAGTTGGAAGTCATTCAAAAGTAACTTATTTACAGTGTATTTAATTAGCGCCTCCTCAAGTTCGGCAAGTTCTCCTAAGAAATAGTAACTCTTGTGACCACATGTATTACCTAATTTGTCTGTGCGAACCAGATTTAATCGTCTTACTATTTCACTGAACTCCAGAGGTTTAAGTTCGTTGAAACATTTCTTTTGATTAATTTCGGCCAGAACTTGTGGCTCGACATAATCTACGACTAAAGGATGTGTTTTGTTTGGTAACAAACTAAGTTCGGTGTACAAATTTTCCTTCATGGTTTGATATAGCTTATCAGTAGGAGGAGTGATCTGGAACACTTTAAATAAATTTTGAGCTCGGCAATGATTACCAACACCTTTCCTAATTCTGATGTTATTTTCGATTTCTGCTGCATGTATAGGGTTACAATAATAGCTCAAGTCAATGTCGGGATAGCGTGTCGTAGAAAGAAACCTGAACCAAATTTTATTTTTCATACTAAGTTTCATAAATCTATGATGTTTTATTAACATTTCATCAAGTTATTTGAAATATTTTATTTTAAAATTTATGTTCAAGTCACAAATCAAAACAAACAGATTGTTGCTGTGTCTTCGCCTATTTTGGGCAGGCAAAGAAAACATAGTCCATACAGCCTTGTCTTTAGTGTTTATCTATATATATAAAAATGAAACCCGTTTTCCGTTGTCACGCCATCACGCGTGAACGGCTAGGCCGATTTGAAAAATTCTTTTTGTATTGGATAGCCCATTTATTGAAGAAGGTTCTTAGCTATTTATCATCACACCACTACACAGGAGAGCGGAGCAGTAATCATAAATGTCAACAAAACGGGGAAACTTTCATACATTTTTGGAAAGTAATAAGCGACGGTATTAAATGGGTGCCACGGGGTTGGAAGTATGTCACGGACGAAGCGGGGCAGGTCAGCTAGTATTTTATATTTTCTTAATTCTTAATTGTCATGTCTAGTCACTTTGTCGATGTCGAGGACTGCCGTGGTATTATGTAACTAAAATGGATATCAGTTTGATTGCGATTTGCGCCTATCAGCTGTCAAAATTCAGTTTTGGTATTATCTAAGTTAAGTGGGCATTTGAAATGAATTATGATTCAATTTTTTTTTTAGTTGTCTTCGCCCATCTTGGGCAGGCAAAGGAAACTTAGTCCATACAGCCTAGTCTTCAGTATTTATTTTTCTTGTTATTATGTTTTAGTCCTGTCTAGTCGTTTGTCGATGTCAAGTCCTCAGTCTTAGGTCCTAGTCCGTGCCCCAATAAGGCAGTGGATCCCTTATTGCAGCTCTCTTTGGAAATTTGGCACTAACACAAACAACACCGCTATTCTTTGCAATATATCACTTTCGTTCACTAATGCACTTTTCCGAACTCTTTATGTATAATATTCCACCATTATTAAACACAAAAACACGAATTTTACACTAGTTTTTGAAAATAATATACAACAAACGTGCGTCACCGCTCGCGTTGGCGCCAAACCGAATTATGATTCAAATTTGACAGCTACTTTCGTATCGATAGTCCTATAAACGCGTATCTAAGCATAATGGACTTCAAATTTATAACTAAAATCGTTTTCAAAGCAACTCGGTGACTTTGCCGAAAGCGGTTGCTAAAGAGATGCGTATATGAAGTTTTGATGGAAAGCAATTATAATGCAGTTGATTTAAAAATGGTCAATATCCTATGAAAGTAATAAATTTTGATGTACTTGTAATTTGATGGGATAATATCCTTACACGCTTTGTCGTTGTGGCTTCAGAGATTTACAAGTGTGAAAACTGCAAATCAGTACGTTTTTTTAGATTTCAATAAGGCAATGGGCTCACCACCTGTTACTTGGGACACAATGCACATAGGGAAATGTGGGCGTATAATATGCTATTGCCTTCGGGGATCTGCGGGACTAATAAAAGTATAAGGTAGCTTGTGCCATATTTTGGGATTTGCCGAGGAAGAAAATTGGGAGAGTAGGTAGGAATAGTGATATATATATATATTATAAGGAGCTAGGACTTGGGCAAAAATTAAAACGAGACTTGAGCAATTTTTGATTGATTTTATATGAAGTTGAAACTTAGTATAATTTTGGGCGGTTATGTAGGTTTATCGAGACATGTGAATATTTTGCGATTTGGACCCATGTAGTATTGGTAAAAGGGCTCTTGCGTTGTTGGTGGCAATACTAATTTAACCTATGGTTTATCGTACGTACACAAGCGGGTCCATATTTACCTAACCAGCTTTTACACATATTTTGCCATATCTCTTAAACGGTGCGTCTGAGCTTGAAAATAATGAGATTTTTGAAAGAAAGAAAGAAACACATTTATTAGGCACATACAATAACAACAATAAAAATGAAAACAAAATAAATAAAAAACCCTTATAAGTAATAAAAATAAACAAAAAAAAATTAATGTGCCTAAAAGGCCACAGCTCAGCATAATGCTGCGGAGTACCACAGCGCTGATTTTCAGCTGAAGCCATTTTTATTTGTCCCCTTTGTAAACCCTGAACACCTCCTTTACTACTAATTAGAAGATGATGACGTTTTTTTTTAAATATGTATTTCAAATAGAGTCGTGGCACAAGAGAAAGGCGGCAAATTCAAAAAATTTGAGGCTGTTAACACTGAATGTAGTTGGATTTATGAATATAATACTTTAGAATTTTATTTAAAAAAGCTGTTGACAACGTAACAGAAGTAAAACACGTAAAAAAAGTTCTATAATAGTATCTACTATGTATATTAAAATTCATCACAATTATTTCAGCCATTACATAGGGGGATATGTGATAACAAACACACATTCAAACACATAGAGATTTCCTAATTTATAAGGAGAAAGTAGTATTAAAAATAAAATGATGATATTATATACTTTTCTTCCTTTTTGGATAATTTGTAATTGTGAAAAAAGTATTCAAATGAAAAACATATGTTAGACAGCTCAAAATGTATTTTATTAATCAGAATCAAGATATTCAATGCCTAAATATGAGTCATCACTGTCACTTTCATCATCACGGGTGCAAATGATAAATGGTTCCAGTTCTGTCTCAGTAATTCTGTTTCTGGTTTTATAATCGTTTTCAACATGAATTACATGCTCAGTGCATTTTTTCCAATACTCTGCTGTTACACTGTCAAAACATTCTCTAATGAGATTTTCTGTCTGCGACCAAGGCAGTCCTAAATTTCTGCTCACTACTTTCCTCTTAGCCAAGCTCCAAATAAGTTCAATCGCATTTAAATCACAGTGATACGGAGGTAACTTAATAATCTCATGCCCATGTTGTTTCAGAAGTGTTTCTGCTTCATAAACAGGGGCTTATTATCTTTTACTACACACAGGAGTTCGGCCTTTGTTAAAAAATCCTCAAATGGGATGTTATTTTCATTCAGCCATCTCTGAATATCAGCCTTTAGGTTCTGATAAGTCTGGAATTAACATATCTTTCAACCATTTTATAAAATTATTTCTAGAAAACTAACGTTATTATTACACATTATAAATAGGTAAACGGGATTACTCACGTTTTTACGACCAGTAATAACCCTACGTCCACCGAATACCCAAACAACAAAACGCGGGCAGCGCGCGAGCGGCGAGAGCGGATGCGCGCAGTGTGCGTAAAGAGTGCTCGGCGAACGGTTCGCACCTCTGAAAAAGGCTGTCTAAATACAGCTGAAACCGGTCGGTCTATTACTGGTCGTAAAAACGTGAGTAATCCCGTTTACTTATTTATAAAATTATTTCTATTCATGTCATCATGATAATCAGCCATTTTTGACTTAGTGCTGAACACCAGTAAGGCATTAGGCACAAAACCTTTTTCAGATCCTGCATGCACTATTATATGTCGTTTTCCTGGGGAAATTTTGTCTACTACACCGCTTGTAGACGGTCCTTGCCATGATTTTTTCACCTTGTAATTTTGGTGGATATATGTTTCATCCAGGTAAACAATGAGTTTTCCTTGTTCCCGTTTCTGATGAATTTCTCTGAGATAGCTATGGCGCCAAGCAGATATTTCATAATTTTCTATTAAAACAGATATTTCATTTTTATTTTTCATGAATTGATACCCAGTGTTATGCAATATTTGTCTTAGTGTTTCCCGACACCCTGTGAATCCAATTGATTCTTTAAGTTCCTCAAGTAGAGCTCGGAGCGTTGGAACTTGTTTTCTGGTACAATAAAATTCGTTTATTTTATTGCGTATAGCAGAAATATCAAAACTGTCCAAGTTTGATACTGTAGGTGCGCGTGGACGTTTTTTACCTGGAGTATTCCATTCACCTTGATTTATTGAACCCTCTTTTTTTATCCTTCTTAATGTCCTAAGACTTATTCCTGTCATTGTGGAGATGTTGGCAAGATAGCCAGATTCCGAATATTTAGATTAATCTTCAACGTTTTTAAGCTCTTGAACTAGGTTTTTAATCTTCGTTGCAATAACTTTGTCTACATCACCTGGAATAATAATGTATAACGTAAATCAAACATGTCAATACGGGAACAACTGGTAAATCACTAGATTTTATTAAATATTACGGAAAAGTATCAAAATATCTTGATTGAATTACCTGATGCCGAAACGATTTCATCCAAAAGTCGCAGTTTTTCTTGTAATCGGGTATCTTCATCACTTTTTATTTCGTTGTATTTACTAATCATATTATATAACATGCCACGAACACTGCTTTTAATCGGTTTCGCCATGGTTATATACAAAAATCGAGAATTTTTCACGTTCAAGAGGTTAGAGCAACAATCGTTGACAGTCCGTTTGACAGATAAAAAGTGCTGCCATGTGAAGAATATAATTAATTACGTTGTGCCACGACTCGCTGGCCAGATTCTATGACAAAATCAAGTCACCTTTCTTACGCCTGTCTTTTGCGATTAATATATTACCATAGCCATGAGGCATAATAAAAATCTTTGAGAATTGGAAAGTCCTGCCTAAATACCTGACTATAATTCGGACCCTTCCTCCTCTGCATTGATGTTTCCTGTACAAAAATCTTGTTACCACTAAACTAAAATTGCCTACGATATACATAAAAAATTGACTCACATTATAATATTCAATGAATAAACAAATAATACAAATAAAATTAATAAATAAACATCCATCACGCCTTATCCCCGAAGGGGTGGCAGAGGCATATTATATGCCCACTTTTCACCTTGTGGATTCCTGTCCCACGTAATAGGTGGTGAGCCCATTGCCGTGTTGAAATAGACAGACGCAGGTTGTGGCTACCTGCTGTTGAAATTTTTCATGCCGCCCATAAGGCATTCAACCAGGCTTAACGACTGCCATTTTACTGGCAACCGGGACCAACGGCTTAACGTGCCTTCCGAAGCACGGAACGCTCGCAAATGTAAATGCCACAAAGTGGTCACCCATCCGAGGACCAGCCATAGTGAAAGTTGCGTAACTCAGTGATCGTTTACAGAACACTGAGACCGCGGGGCCACGAGCGCTTACAGCAAAAATACAATAGCGTTCGAATGCCAAACATTTCGCAAGGTTTTTAAATTTGCCGCAAATAACCAACATTCCATAAATTCTCGGTGTCTATCAACTATAAACCGTTCACGTTAGAATGTTTGTGAACTCTACAAAGATACCGACTAAATAGGTATATTTAACATGGCCGCGTAATGTCAATAAAACGGATGAGAGAAGAATGTTGATGTCAGAAGGTTTGCTGAAAGCCACTGTGCTTCGGTCGCTTTGAATTGTAATACGTAATAGCAATTTCACGCAACCTGCTAGTTGCTTTCAAAGCATAGATAAACAAAAAACGTATTACAATTCAAAGCGACTGACAACTCTACCATTTTATCGACATTACGCGGCCATGTTAAATTATACCTATTTAGCCGTTATATTTGTAGAGTTTACAAACATTTTAACGTGAACGGTTTATAGTTGATAGACACCGCGAATTTACGGAATGTTGGTTATTTGCGGCAAATTTAAAAACTTTGTGAAATGTTTGGCATCCGAACGCTATTGTATTTTGCAATGTTCCCGCGTAAAGACAAAGGACTGGCTACGATCTTGGTGATAGGTATGATGAGACACTGTCAAGTGTCATAAAAGCCAAAGCTTCCAATAAAGCTGTCAAGTGTCAATGTCAAATTAATTTTACGCGGCAAACAGCCAAACCTCGTACAAGTTTATGTTTCGTATTTGGAAATTTAATGTTTTAATTAATAATATAATTAATAATTTCGCAGATTGTGGAATTTTACAAACCTGTCATGGAATAATTTATTACGATTCTGAAAGTGCCGACATTCTGCTCATTAATTTAATAAATTTACGAATATTTGAAGTAGTCATGTATTCGTCGTTAAAGTGATTTTCCTCGTCCTGTTTAGTTTGTTTTTAAGTTGATCTTACAAAGATGCCTGTTAAAAATTTTAAACTTATTTCTTCCGACCCTATTGGCACTGACTCGGATTTGTCTCATGCCCAACCGTAAGTAACCTACCTCATTAGTGCCTAGAAATATTGTTTGTGTATTATTTTTATTTACGCTAATTATACACAGGCTAGGTATCATATTACTACTCAAGTGAACTGGGGAATTTCCATATATTATTCTAAATACAGGCGTATGGGTTAAACAGGTGCTATTGGATTCGAAAGTAAATAATTCTTCATTGTTAAGTAATTTTATAAAAATGTGATGTCCCATGTATGATGAACAATAAAAAAATATCATCACTAGTTGCTAAAACGAAGGTTGGCAAATCAATGCTAAGCAATGGGAGGATGATATAATCCAAAGTGCTTGAGTACAATGGCAATCTGTTGCAAATAATAGAGAAGGAAGACTGGACAAAATAGTATTCCTTCACCCTAAGATTGTTTCATAACTACAACCCACATTACTTACCTAACTTACATAGCATAAATAACAAAACTGTTCAAGCTTATGTGCCGAGAGTTCCATGCAACATCCATTATACAAACAATAAAATTGGTACCTTGAGGTAAATGCCAATTAAGCTAGATCTCTAAACTATATCGGTGCCCATACAACTCAGAGGTCTATGTTAATTGGAGATAACTATGTATGGTAGGTATCACAGTCGCATTGTATAATTATATAACATGTACAGCTAGCCATTATAAAATAAAATAGGTCATTGTAATTGACATGCACTGGTTCAACTTTATTAGCCTCAAAATATGAAATAATTTAAATTGAATTTTCAGGTCGCAACGGCGGTCACCACGCATTGGAAATCAAATGAAACTCACAAGTATGTTTTTATTAAAAAGGAACAGGAGCCCAGAAGAGGAGTTAATTGTCCAACCAGTATGATCTACTTTTGGTGAAATCTATTGTATTTTGCAAGGCATTGTAACAGTCAAACACCTTGTTAGAGATACACTCTTCTAGTACCTACTTATAATAAATATAATAAATAAATACTGTGGGACACTTTTCACACAGCACCATCTAGCCCAAAGTAAGCTAATATTAGCTTGTGTTATGGGATCTAGATAACTGATAAACATACTTATATATTTCTAAATACATACATATTATAGATAAATAACACCCAGACACAGAATAAACCATCGTGCTCATCACACAAAGTTTTATCCTGGGTGGGAATCGAATCCACGACCTCTTGCGTAGCAGTCGGATGCACTCCCACTGCGCCACAGAGGCAGTCAAAGTTATAGACATACTCACTGTCAAGATGCAACACTGATTTTAATAACATATTAACTTAGTTCTGTGATAGATTATTATGGCCTTACTTTGATAAGCGATAAAAATGTAGTAAAGAATTAAAACTAGTTTGAGCATGGTATTGTGGCTTAGTTGATGCAGGTTCAATTTCTGTTTCAACCAAATCATCTATTTTCTTAAACAACATTTAAACTATTAACTGATATGCTACTTTTTTCACAGAAAAAAATAAAGTTTACTAATGAGGAAGCTGAAATGAATAACACAAATTATTCAGAGAAATGTGAAATCAAAGCTAAAGATGATGTTGTAATTCAAAAAAAATCAGTTGAAAAAAATCTGGTACCACCTGTGACGGACAAATCTGAAGAAAAATATCCAAAAAATAAAACGGAGGTTACACCAGTAATTGCAAAGCCTCAGAAAAATGCTGAAAGTGATAAAACTGATGTTAATGCAAATAACTGTCCTGCTGAAAACAGCAATAAGGAAGATATATCTAAAAATATGAAGATAAATACTACACCAGATATGGATAAATGTGACATATGTGGTCAATTTTTAAATAATTCTGACTTAATATATTATCAAGGACATCCACAAGATGCTGTAGAAGAATATATAGCTCTGACCAATGAAAAGCTTGTTCTGGCATCAGGTATTAGGACACTTACCTTATTAACTAAACATAATCAATCAATCAATCGTAAAAGACTTCAGACCTCATGTGAACTTGGAGCTCTGAAACAGTAGTCTATGGAGGACTTGCTTGGGAAGAAGAAAAATCTGAAAAATTAAGATAGTAAGCAATGCTTGCTCTTGTGGTGTTAATGTTCCTAGTCTAGAACAGGTTCCCACACTTGTCTCAACTGGTATCTATATTAGTAGTAGCACAGAATAAGTAATAGTACTACATAGTACTAGTCCAGTATTTGATCTACTTGTCTAGCCTACTATTAGGATAAAATGTCCTGCATGTTGATGCAACTAACTGCATCAAAATTTATTGTGTGATTCAATTCAAGTCTTATTATGGCTTTCTGTGCTCTTTGCAGCAACTTGCCAGTGTCTCGTAGCTAGAACTAGTAACATAGGAGGCATACAGTGACTTGGGATTATGAGTATTAAACAATGTTGTTGACTTAGCGTCAAACATGCTTTAAAAAGTCAAATATCATTTCTAATGTTACATATTTTCTGTTTTAGGAGATGAAGGAGACATTATGGAAAGACCACAGACCAATATAACCAGTTTCTCTATATTTGACGAACAAGGTCACCTTTGCCCTATTGATGGTGGCCTTGTGGAGAATGATGTACGCATTTATATGTCAGGGTACTTGAAATCAATTTGTTCTGACTCTATAGACATTGATGAAGAATCTGTACCTGTGAAAGATGTTGGTCCTATTATTGAATGGTAAGTAATTTTCGTTGTGTTACTAAAAGTCTAAATATTATAACGTTGTAAAACGTCACATTGAAATGTCATTGTTGGTCTTGAGATTTAGAGAGAGAGGTGAGTAGATTGTTGACTCTTTCGCTCAGTGTGTCATCGATTTTAAACAAATTGCGATTTCTGTAAAGCTGTATTCCTTAGTTCCATGCCATAGGGTAGACTTGGAAAGAAAGAAAAAAAAACAAAAGTATGTCTTGACAGTAGTGACGGAACGTCATTCGTCTAGCTACAGCGACGACAAAAATATGTCGCCTTAAATATATTTTTTAAACTTCGCTAAAAAGAAGTAATCTTTTGGTTGGATTTGTTATTGTTAATCTTTAGTACTTAGGTTAAGTCAATGCTTTGACTTTAAGTTTTTGTTGTATCTATTTTGATATTCTTATTTGTAAAGAGTTGGATGATAGAGTCGGTGGCTATGGTGCTCAACCGTACTTTCGTATTTAGTTTAGTGTTGGTAGTCGGATGTTTTTTCTGAACTCATGGAATGTGAATGTCCTGGTTTGTTTACTAGATTTTTATTGGAACTATACTTATGTTTAGTTGGTTATTTATTCTTGTTACAGAAATTTGTTTTTGGGATTTTGGTTTTCTTTTATTGAAATTATTTCCATTTCTTTCGTAGAGCTTAATTGTTTGAAAAAGAAAGTTCCTTTCTTTTATTGCTGGTTGGGGTGTGATGTAACGTTGTAAAACGTCACATTGAAATGTCATTGTTGGTCTTAAGATTTAGAGAGATGTGAGTAGATTGTGACTCTTTCGCTCCGTGTGTCATCGATTTTAAACAAATTGTGATTTCTGTTAGGCTGTATTCCTTATTTCCATGCCATAGGGTAGACCTGGAAAGAAAGAAAAAAAAACAAAAAAATGTCTTTTGACAGTAGTGACGGAACGTCATTCGTCTAGCTACGACGACGACAAAAATATGTCGTCGTAAATATATTTTTTAAACTTTGCTAAAAAGAAGTAATCTTTTATAAATTGTATATGGAAGTTCACGCCTGTGACTTCTTATCAGTGTTTATATCAAAATAACTATATTTCGCTTGTTACGTACGATGTTTAGAGCGGCGTTAATGGAATATTTGCCTGCTCTTCAAGATTTATGGGTTTTCTTTAAAAAAGTGGTAAGTTCTCTTTATGTGTTCAAGTCACGAACAAATCTCCAATTGTGTTTCCAAATCTAATGGAACTAATTCTTTCCTTTGCAGCTGAAAATGCACTTTTTTTTATATTAACTTTATTCTTGGATAAAGTTTGCCATGGATGCTGACCATGTGGTTACGTGCTCGTCATTCTCGTGGAGACGGCACCTGTCGCGGTCTGCAGATGTGATTTCGAATCCCGTGGTAATTTAACCACGCCTTCAGGTACCTAGTTAGAATTGTTTTTGTGTAGATTAATCTAATAATGATGCACGACTCAATGAACAGGCCCATGTAACGACTCAATGAACCGGCCCATGTAATGACTCGATGATTTGGCTCATGTTTTGAATCATGTTACGATATATATTTTGACTCATAAGCTGGCCTTATGCTGGATCTCACTATTCTAAATTTCACGCCTCAACCCTGTGAATAGTTAATCTTTAGCTTACTAAAACACTGGAATAAATTATACCAATAGTGATAATGTTTATAATGTATATTCAATCAATTCGCCTATAAAAATATAGAAACTTTCTTCTAGAGATGTATTCCATTATTTTTGGTTCCTGCTCTTATGATTAGAAGCTCAATCTCTATCGCTGATATCCGTGTGCATAAAGTTGGTAGGACTTACCCTCCTGGCGCCTGAAACGAGTTATAACTTTTGTTAGTTTGTTAGTTCAGGTCTTATCGACATTATTATTATTACAAGATATAGCATTCACTTGTAGGTTAGTGTTCTCTAAATGATTAATGTAATGGCAGTTGTTGAACCAACTTGAATGACTTGCAAATTTTCTAAATTTTTATTACAACAACTTGTGCCTGTCCATTTGAACACAGCAATAAGCTCCACTTATTCAAATGGTGTTGTGTAAGCGTATAGTATGCTTCTGCCTACCCCTTCAGAGATAAAGGCGTTGACTATATATATATATTAGAAATAATTCTAACTGCATTCTCATTACTCCTGTAAACCAAGACCAGAAAAGTTATACCAAACTCGAACTCAGTGAAGTCTCAGGAGTAGTAGGTTCTTTTTTTATACCACTGAGGTGGCAGACAAGCATACGGCCCACCTGATGTAAAGTGGTCACCTTAGCCTATGGATGTTTGCAACACTACAAGTGCGGCACTTATGCTGCTGACTCTGTTAAAACCTTCTAAGACACCTTTTGAAGAATCCCATACTGTAGACATTCAGGAAAATCCAGGCAGGGAGATCATTCCAATGTCTGAGCGTACGCGCAATTAAGTCTCTATCCGACCGAACCGTGTGTGAACTGGACGCAAAGTGTGAGGGTGAACACCCTGTCTATGGCGAGGGGTGCGAATTCCTCAGACCACAGACCGTTGTACAGGCGATAGAACATGTTGTTCTGAAGAGGCGAAGTCTCTCCTATCACGAAGACGTTCAATACCGCCTGCTAGCTGCTAGTAGAGGATCGTTGACAATCATCATAGCACGCCCTTATACCGTGTCGAAAGGTCGAAGCTGAAATACCGGTGGACCAGCCCGAAGGTGACAGCAGTACTCCATGTGTAGCGTACTTGCGACTTATAGAGAAGCAGTGTAGCATGTCAAGCCAACCTAGTAATGATGTTCCAAACGACATGATTTTTCATCTTGGACCGATGTATCCCTTTAATAGGCAGCATATTGCTTATTTTGACAATACCAATAGAAAGTTGCACTGTGTTTTTCACTGTCTCTACGGCTGCGTGTATCGGTACACAGTCGCCACTCGAGAACCTTTCGGCTTCATCAAGAGTTGTTTCTATGAGCAAATATTTTTTACATCATTACTTTACATTACACTATTACAATAATACTGTCTCCATTACAGGTACATACATGGCTTCGACGGTGGAGATCGAAATTGTGTTACAATATCTACAGAATTTGGCGAATACAATTTATTAAGACCAAGTGAGCAATATACACCTTTAATGAATAATCTCTATGAGAAAATATGGTTAAGTAAAGTTGTTGTTGAGTATTTAGAAGAGTATCATTACTTGCAACCAACATATGAAGATTTACTGGAAATTATTAGAGAGGCGACAATTCCTGAGCTCAATGATATGAAGATGACTGAAGAAATGCTTCATAAGCATGCTCAGTTTGTGTGTGATCAAGTTTTGAGCCTGGAAGCTGACGAAGATGACGAACCTTTAATAACATTGCCATGTATACGAGAGCTGATCAAGCTAATGGGAATTAAATTTGGTAAACGTAAATACCGTACAAAGATAGATTATAAAAAAGTTGATAAAAAAGCTTGGACAAAGGCGACTACAACGCCACTGGTACAGAAAACATTTGAAAGCTTTTTCACAAATCAGTTGGATAAAACAAATCATGAGTTAGTATTGAGAAGAAAACGGTGTGGCATATGCGAAGCGTGTCAGTTGCCTGATTGTGGTGAATGTAATGCTTGTCGTGCAATGGCCAAGTTTGGAGGACATGGGCGTACAAAAAAAGCTTGTGTCAGAAGATTTTGTCCTAACATGGCGGTAGAACAGGCAGAAGATTCTGAACCTGATGATGAAGAGGAGTACCAAAAAATGGTAGAGAAGAAGCATCAAGATAAAATTGAAGATACAGTACCAGTTAAGTTAACAGGATCCAATAAAAGAAATATAAAATGGATTGGAGACCCTGTCAAAGCAGACACCACGAAGATATATTACGATAAAGTTGAAATTGATGGTGTCGAATTCTGTAATGGAGATTTCGTAATGGTAGAAACATCTCAGGCAAATATTCCTGCTCTTGTTGCTAGGGTTGTGTATATGTGGAGAGAAACAATAAATTCTAAAGGTAGCTATTTTCATGCCGAGGTGTTCATCAGATCTTCTGATACTGTTTTGGGTGAAGTAGGTGATCCCAGGGAAGTGTTTTTAGGTGATAGATGTTGCCATGGCGCTCCTCTGTCATCTATATTAAGAAAAGCTGATGTTGAAAAGAAGGAAACTCCTGAAGACTGGTTCAAACTCGGAGGTAAAGAAGTTGACGACAAACATGTGGAAGATGATGGCAAAACTTATTTCTATAATAAATATTACGAGAGATTTACAGCAAGATTTGAAGATATACCTAAAGATCCAATTTGCCCTAATCCGCTAAGAAAGCACAGATTCTGTCCATCTTGTGAACGGAAAACTAAGAGAGACGCTAAAAATATTCCTAAAGTTTCTGGCAAACTAATGGAAAAATCTGATATTGTATCAGAAGGAAATAGAACAGAATGGAGTACAGTTACGTGGCAAGACTTTGATTACAAGAAAGGTTGTGGTGTTTTCCTTAAACCAGGCACATTCAAACTTAAAAACAGCTTTACGACTCTAAATAATAGTTCTAAACCAAAATTAGAGAATATTGATGAAAATGTTTATCCTGAATATTACAGAAAAAGTGACAATAATTTGCGTGGATCTAATGCAGACACTGGCGAGCCATTTTGCGTAGGATACATTGCTGCCGTTACTGCAATTGGCGAAGGCCCTCTAATTGTACCGCAAGACATTTATCTGAAGGTAAATGTTCTGTACAGGCCAGAAAATACGTCGAGCCGATTTCCGCAGCAAGAAGACGTTAATGTCGTTTATTGGAGCGATGAAATGCGTGATATATCATTTTCTGCCGTAGCAGGACCGTGTCATTTAATTTATGAACAAAATATTCCTGAACCTTGTTTACTTTACGAGTGGTTGGAGCAAGATCCTATTAGATTTTATTTTAGAATGGCTTACGATAAAGTCTCTGGGCAGTTCATAGATGTACCACAACATGCAACCGCTGTCGGACGTACAGATAGGGTTAAAGATAAAGGGAAAGGTAAAGGGAAATCGAGTAAACCTGTCGATATAGTAGAAACGAAACCTGAAAATGCAACAGTTCGCCCTTTGAGAACATTAGATGTTTTTGCTGGATGTGGTGGGCTATCCGAGGGATTACACACTACCGGCATTGCTGAATGCAGGTGGGCTATCGAAAACGTAGAAGCAGCCGCGCATGCTTATGCACTTAATAACAAAAACTGTTTGGTATTCAATGAAGACTGCAATGCGCTGCTCAAGAACGTAATGTCTGGATCTACACACAGTTCTGGCGGACTAAGGCTCCCGACTCAAGGCGAAGTGGAACTATTATGTGGCGGGCCCCCATGTCAGGGTTTCTCTGGAATGAATAGATTCAACTCTAGAGAATATTCTAACTTCAAGAACTCTCTAGTCGCCTCATATCTATCGTATTGCGATTATTATCGACCTAAATATTTTATATTTGAGAATGTCAGGAACTTTGTGGCTTTCAAGAAAGGGATGGTACTAAAACTGACATTAAGGGCTTTGTTGGATATGGGATATCAATGCACGTTTGGAATATTGCAGGCTGGCAATTACGGTGTACCACAGACTAGAAGAAGGCTCATTATTTTAGCGGCCGCGCCTGGATTCAATTTACCTTTGTATCCTGAACCAACACACGTGTTCAGTCGACGGGCTTGTACTTTGACTACAACGATAGATGGGAAACGATTCGTTACCAATAGTCACTGGGATGAGTCTGCTCCTCGAAGAACTTGTACCATACGGGATGCTATGAGCGATTTACCCCATATAAACAATGGGGCTAACAGAATTGAAATCGATTATGGGTCTATGCCAGAAAGTCACTTCCAAAGATTAGTTCGAAGCAAAGATGAAACTGCGAAACTGCGTGACCATATATGTAAAAATATGGCGCCTCTTATTCAAGCCAGGTTGTGTAGAATTCCTGTTACACCTGGTTCGGACTGGAGAGATTTACCGAACATATCCGTCACCCTCTCAGATGGAACTAAGTGCAAGGTACAGTTTTCTTGAAATTTTTTTATTTTATTTTAGTAAAGTAACTTTTCTTAAAAAATACCGACTAAAAGCTTAAAACTTTTGTGGTTCTCGTGACCAGAGGGCAGGTTTATACTTGAACCTGAGGCTATATATAGTATAATATAATAGCGCTAACTAGCCCAAAGTTGGGTGGGCTGTATGATTGTCTGCCACCTCAGTGGTATAAAAAAAATAAAAATGTTGTGGAATATTGTGGGACACTTTTCACACATCGCCATCTAGCCCAAAGTAAGCTAATATTAGCTTGTGTTATTATATATTTCTAAATACATACATATAGATAAATAACACCCAGACAGAATAAACCATCGTGCTCATCACACAAAGTTTTATTCTGGGTGGGAATCGAACCCACGACCTCTTGCGTAGCAGTCGGATACGCTCCACAAAGGCAGTCAAAAAATGTAACCTAATTAAGTTTGTGCTTTGGGATATATCTATATATATATATGTGAT
This sequence comes from Thumatha senex, assembly GCA_948477245.1. NCBI lineage: Eukaryota > Metazoa > Arthropoda > Insecta > Lepidoptera > Erebidae > Thumatha > Thumatha senex. Next base: position 17,896,323 of record OX419735.1, read on the forward strand.
ATACATATACACATACTTAAAATAAAGGTATGCATTTTGTTTTTCGGGTCTTTTTCGCGTAATAGTCTTTTTCGCTTATATAGGTATTTCTAAATACATACATTATATCCTAACATAGGAAATACCCTAACTCCGAAACAAATATTTGCTGATTACACAAATATTTGTTGCGACACTTGCTCCACCGAGACAGTCAAAGAGTATCTAATAACCCCAGCACGCCGTTTTATACAACATCTTAAGGGTTGTAATATTCCAAATTCAAAAAACGCTCCAGCAATGGGCGCGTTCCTCTTATCTCCCGCAACGCCTACGACCGCGACCGCTGAAATTGCCGTTCCACTAATGTATCAAAGCCCGCGGGCGTTGTGGGTGAAAGTTATAAGTGGAACGCACTTCGAGCGCGAAATCGAAATTTAAAACCGAAACTTAAAATTTAAATTTTACAATTTATTTCAATAAGGATTCTCGTAAATTTATTGTTGCATTTTTGACAAAATTGTTGGTTTACAAACAAGTTCCACTGCAACATCACTTTCTGGATGCAAAAATGTAGTTTGTTTTGTCGCCATTGTTCTTATTTTGAATATTCCAAGTGTTGGTAAACGCCCACTCGGACCCACCTATATTTTGTGGGCGATGTGGGCGTCATGCGGTCGCAAACAGTGACGTAATGTATGACGTCATACGATCGCCCGCAACGACCGCAAGCCTTAGGTGAAACGACACATTGGGTGTTACTATCGTTGCGAGCCTTTAGTGGAACGCGCCCAATGTATTGTTTTTTTTGTCCTTAATTGTTGTTGTTGGTTGTCTTCGCCAATCTTGAGCAGGCAAAGGAAACTTGGTCTAAAAGGCCTGGTCTTCAGTATTTATGTTTTCTTAGTATTTAGTCCTGTCCAGTCTTTGTCGATGTCGAGTCCTCAGTCCTAGGTCCTTGTCCTTGCCTTTAGTATAATGGTGATTCTTATACTGAGGTTTTCAGTGGACTGAGGATTTCACTGGTTATATATTATTGTCTATCACTATAGCACGTTAACACAACTTTATATCCTAGAAATCACCACTCCCGCACATAAAACAAGATAAATGCAATAGTTTTAGAAAATAATATACAGCAAGCGTCCGCACTTGTCACTCTTCCCGCCGAAAGCCCTTTTTGTCCTTAAATTCAATACCTTTTTTTTATTAGTTGTCTTCGCCCATCATGGGCAAAGGAAACTTGGTCCTTACAGCCTTGTCTTCAGTATTTATATTTTCATATCATTTAGTCATGGACTGAGGACTTGACATCGACATAGGACTAGACAATCTAATCCTTTGTCGATGTCAAGTCCTCAGTCCTAGGTCCTTATCCTAGTAAAGCAGTGGACCCTTTACTAGGGCTTTCTATAGAGATTTGGCACTAACACATAGAACACCGCTGTTCACTGCAAATTTCACTTTCCATAACTCATGCACACTTTTGAACACTATATATCATAATCCACCATTATTAAACACAAAATCACGAATTGTACACTATTATTGTCAATTGTACACTAGTTTTGGAAAACTAAAATACGGCAACCGTGCGTCATCTTCCAGCATTGGCGCCAAACCTCCATAAATTCAATACCTCGTGTGTTCTTTTTTCGAAAATAATGTTAAAAATAGTTAATGTTATTTGTGTATGACTGTTTACATTGTTGATTGGTGCCACTTGGTGGAACTTGCTACACATCTTGAACAAAAACACTTGTACTGTTCCACTTATTCACTATTTTAACCTGACCGGTTTCGCCTTACGGCATTTTCAAAGGTTAACACATATTTTATGTATTTCGGATGTCATTGAATACAATAATGTTATTTGTGTATGTCAGGTGTTGCAGTACCGCTACGACGACAAGAAGAGCGGTCGTTCGTCGATGGGCGCTTGTCGCGGCGTATGTGCGTGTGCCGCTGGCGGGACTTGCTCTCCCGCCGACAAGCAGGAGAACACGCTCATACCGTGGTGCTTGCCGCATACCGGCAACCGACATAACAACTGGGCTGGCCTTTATGGTACGGTTTATTCACGTACATACATACTGTCACGACTTTGTCCCCGAAAGGGTAGGTATTGTCATACAATACGCCCACATTTCATCAAGGGCAATAGAATGATGATGGGTGCAATGGAACCCATCTAGATCTTCGAGGGGCCGCAAGCAGCCTCACCTTCAAGCGGTAAACTTGCTCAGTAACGGATAAGGCAACGACGCAGTCGCCGTTACAAGGTTGGGGGGTCACACGGCAGTCGCAACGATGCTGAAAAACAAACACCAAACGATACAATTTTTGAGTACAAAGAATATATTTTGAGACTGAACCGATATTGCTTCCCTGTGGAACTCCTGTTCAAATATTGCATTTTAGATATTTTTACCTCAAAGAAGACTATTGTTTTACTGTGTATGTTTGTTTGTGGGATCATTTCAATGTAATCTGTAACCTAAACAGATTGACTCATTTTGAAGTATGATATCATTAATTGTGCGAAAGTATAGAAAGAGTCAGAGTAGGCCCAGACTTCATATAAAGACCACCCGAGCAGATTGCTCAAAAACTGTAAAGTCAAAAGTACTATGATAACCAGAAGTGCATGTATGAAACGATTAATTAATCTGCACGAAGCTAAAGAAGTATGCATACATCGCGAAGCCTGACGATCTGTCCTCTCTGACTACCCCATCAGGGATACAACGTGAAGGTAGTTTTTGATATCATTAAATCCTGGAGTTTTATAAGCTATGATGTTTTCATGTAAAACGTTTTATTTCACAGGTCGTGTATGTTGGGATGGATACTTCAGTACCACTGTGACAGACCCCGAGCCAATGGGAAAGCAAGGTCGTGTCCTCCATCCGGAACAAAATCGCGTAGTGTCGGTACGAGAATGCGCTCGTTCACAAGGCTTCCCGGATACGTACATATTCGCAGGCTCCATACAAGACAAACATAGACAGGTAACCTATTTGGACTTTCACAATTATACTATACATGTGTATGTCTTTAAGAATTCTTCTTTTAAAGTGAAGTCTTGGTTGCAATTGGTTTTTTTTTGTTTACTTCAGTTGCTCAGGGAAGCTGGGATTTGATTAATTCAGCATCGTAATAAGTAATGACTTCTAATACATACTTATACATCTCTAAATAACCTAAGATTTTCTGTATCTATTTTATCTACTGAAAATAAAAATCAATCATAAATAATTTAAAAAGTAAGTTTTATCTTCATGAATTATTTTGAGAAATGCTCAATACCTAGTCAGGTCATAAATTCTGTCACATGTTTAATATAAAATAATTGAAACAAGTTTATTCATTATGTAACCATTTATATACCAAAATGAACTTAACAAAACATAGGTTCTTATGACAATAAAGTTTATTCAAAATGACCTCCGTGATTTTGAATACAGGCCTTCAATCTGCGCGGCCAGTCGTCTATCGCAGCACGAACGAGGTCCATGTCAATATCGGCGGCTGCCTTAATCAAGGATGTCTTGAGTGACTCCAAATTGGGATGAGGCTTTGGCCTTTTTCTCCAAGTGTTGCCATTTCTTGTAATCTAACGGACTCAAATCTGGACTGGAGGAGGGCCAGTCTTCGTGCCGGATGAAGTCGATTTCACGCGCCGCCAGCCAGTCTTGTGTGCTCTTCGCTCTATGAGCTGGCGCCGAATCTTGTTGGAATACCCAGTGCCTGTTATTGAACATGGTATGAGAAACAGGTTCCACAAGGTTCGTCAGGACTGTATTTTAATACACAACTGCATTCGTTTTTACACCTTTCTCGCCTGTACCTCTGTTAAGCCCCAATAAGAAACTCCCAACCATACCATGAGCGAGGGTGGAAAATGACCTCGTTGGACACGCGGAATACGGTTGCTCGCTTCTTCATTACTGTGTGCGTACACCTTATCATTTTGTTTGTTGTAGCTTCTACGGAAAAAAAAATTTTATCCGAAAAAATAATTTCCCGATATTTTTTTCCCGCGTACCGCTTCAACAAAGCGCGGCATTTCTTTATTCTCAAGTCCATTAGACGAGCATTTAAACGATGTCCTGTTTTTCTTCGATATGACCGAAGCCCTAAGTCTTCATTTAACACCCTTTTCACCGTGGTTCTGCTTAACCCCATCTGAAGGGCCAACAGTTTCTGCTTACGTTTGGGATTTCTTTGAATTCGCGCCTTCACAGCTTTTATCATTGCTGGAGTCCTAACAGACCGAGGGCGACCACTTCTTGACCTGTCATCTACACTAGAGTATTCATTGTATCGTTTGATGGTACGATAAACGAATCTTTTGGTTATATTAAAATTTTTCAGTATGTCAAAAAATTTAATTGGCGCGTAACCGCAACTATGCAACGCAATAACTGCAACACGGTCTTCTTTAAGCGTCCCCTCCATATTTAAAAATGAGTAAAATTCTAAAAAGTATACATTTTTATTTTCATGAACAATTCGAAATTCGAATTCAATAAACTTTTTTGTGGCCAGCATTCTAAAAGAAAAGTTTTTACTGTGTGACAATACTTATGACCTGACTAGGTATATACCTCGGCGGGAATGGCAATTGCCTGTCTCGTATTAGTGAAGTCCTCGCCTTTTTTTTCTCTTTCGTTCCGGCCTTTGCAATAATGAACTATTTTGTTATAGGTCGGAAACGCAGTACCGCCACCGTTGGGTGCAGCGTTAGGTAGAGAAATAAAGAAGGCTTTGAGTGCCAGCATTTTGACATGATTCTTCTACAAGTTGATGTAAATTATCGCATTGTCATTGCTCTAAAAATGTATCCATAAGTAAACCAGAAACACTATTATTAATTGACCAGTAAAATTAAGTAGTAAGTGTATGTATTTTGTTTTTTTTTATAATTATAGTTTACTCTTTATAAAATAAAACATTTCTTTTAAAAACCACTAGTTTTATTTTGCCACTTTTGTTTTTCTTTTAACATTTTTTACTAAAATACTTAATTCAGTGTCTTCCTTGAATTTTTTGGGATCATCGTCTTGTACTGGAACATCTACTGGGTTTCGTTTCAGTTTTTCTTGTATAAGTTTTTCCATATTCTTGGTTTTCTTAAAATTAGGATCACTTGGATCTATGTTATAATGGTGTGAATTGTAAAGCGCTGAAAATCTATCATCATTAACATTTATCTCGAAATCTGGCAGGGCCTGTTTCTGTTCATTCATTTTTTCTTTAAGTTTCCTTTTCCTTTTAGATTTCTTACTCGTTTCAGACTCTTGGATGTGTTTCAAACTGAAATGTGATTTTCCATCATCATCATCATCTAAAAGTAATTTAAGTTCAGCTTTCTTTTTTTCTTCTAATTCATCGAGAATTGGTTCTTCTTTTTTCTTTTTAATATTATTGACAGATTTTTGCTTTTTAAATTCTGGTTTATTAAACTCCTCAGCAAAATATGGATCATTCATGTCTATATCCGAAGGTACTTCATCTGACATATTATCTTCAGAGATGGATTCATCTTTAGATTGTTCCATTTTCTCTTTATTTAACTTCTTTTGCTTTTTCTTTTCCTTCCTTTTTTGAATCAATTTTTCAAATGGTGTCAAGGTCTTGGTTTCTGAAACAAAATGATGGCTATTAAAACAAACGGCACACAAAAGTCCTCTCTTTATTTTAGTCATCATGCTCTCTATTAAACTACCTCATTGACTATCAACAGTCGACGAAAAAGAGGCAACCATGAAGTGGGCGGCAGCATTCATGGAGTAAATGTAAAGTGTCACGTTTTCAGTGGTGTGCACAAGGATTTCGGATAGGGTATGCACTTACCCGAAAACCCTGCAAGAAAGTGATCTCAATGAGATGAGCTAGCGTATATACATTTCAAAATAAAAAACCAAACTACAAATATTTATCTATTTATACTTATTAGTAACGCGTTATTTGCGAAATAAGCAAAAATAAATAAATAACATTAATTACATACTTGAAAATTATTTAAATCTGAATATCCGTTAAAGGTCCAAACTTTATTTTGATCTTGTTTAATATAATTTTTGTAAATAATTTATTTGTGTACACAGCTTGCCAGCGAAATTTACGTAATTAAATAATAATAAATAATCTCAGTGAAGTGAACACTAATTTGGAAATTGCAGTCACGTAGCTGTGTGGTTTGGGTGCTATGCTGCTCGGCTGAGACGTAAGAGGCCAGAGTTCGAATCGTAGTACAAATGGTGACTTTTTGTATGATTATTTTACATATTTCATTGTATTGGGAATTATTTATTTATACAACTTGTAGTATTGGGATTGTGGGCTAGGGTATGCAGTGCTTATTTGCTTCTATGGACCGCACGCGCCTGCACGTTTTTAATCTGCGATCAGTCCTTGACTATGAGCGGATCTGTTGTGGGTCCAATGTTAGGCCAAAGGTGCTGCCCAGCGGCAGCACCCCTTTCAATATCGGGAATCTAGGTCCTGGATATCACATCGCTTGAGGCGTTTTTGGTAACTGACATTAATTAGCTCAGAGCTAGTACGTTAGGATGGTTCCTTAACCGGTTTTTATACTTTTGAGCTAAGAGCCTTATTTCCTTCTTTACTGTGTTGACCTGTAGTGCCTCATGTATTTCGGCATTTGTGACAAACCATGGCGTGTTGGCTAAGTTTCTGAGGATACCGTTCTGCACACTTTGCATGATGGTTAGGTTAGAGTTGCATGCGCTTCCCCAGAGTTGGAGTCCGTAGGTCCATATTGGCTTCAAGATGGTTTTTTAGATGAGCAGCTTGTTGTCCATGGACAAGACCGAGTTGCGCGCCATCAGCCAGTACATGTTTCTGTACCGCAGGTTGAGTTCATCTCTTTTTGTTTTAATGTGTTTCTTCCATGTCAGCTTGCGATCCAGATGCATGCCGAGGTATTTGATGGTATCACATTGTGGAAGGTCATTGTCATTGTTCAAGGTCATTCTCAATTTTCGAAGCTAGTCGTTAATAAGCGCTCGTGGCCCCGCGGTCTCAGTGTTCGGTAAACGAGGATCACTGAGGTACGCAACTTTCACTATGGCTGGTCCTCGGATGGGTGACCACTTTGTGGCATTTAAATTTGCGACCTTTTCCGTGCTTCGGAAGGCACGTTAAGCCGTTGGTCCCGGTTGCCAGTAAAATGGCAGTCGTTAAGCCTGGTTGAAGGCCTTATAGGCGGCTTAAAAAATTTCAACAGCAGGTAGCCACAGCCTGCGTCTGTCTATTTCAACACGGCAATGGGCTCACCACCTATTACGTGGGACAGGAATCCACACGGTGAAAAGTGGGCATATAATATGCCTCTGCCACCACTTTGGGGATAAGGCGTGATGGATATTTATTTATTTAGTCGTTAATATTATTAAGGCTATTCTGTAGTGTAGCAGATGCCAGCTCAGGGTCTCTGTTGCTTGCTAGTACAGCAGTATCGTCAGCAAATGTAGCGGTTGTAACATTATGTGATTCAGAGAAGTCTGATGTGTATATTGTATACAGCACCGGGCCCAACACAGACTCCTGCGGAACTCCTGCTTTTATGTTATAGAAGTCTGAAAGTTCATCATCCACTCTGACCTGGAAAATGCGGTCAGAAAGGTAGGATTCCATTAGAAGGTAATAGATGTGTGGAAGAACTTTTCTGAGCTTACAGAGTAGACCCTTGTGCTAAACCCTATCGAATGTCTGCTGCACGTCCAAGAATACTGCTGAGCAATACTCTTTATTCTCAAAGGAGTTTCTTAGGACTTCACATACTCGATGCACTTGCTCGATTGTTGAATGGTACTGTCTGAAGCCAAATTGATGCCTTGGTATGGTTTAATTTTTTATAAGAATGGGTATTATTCTAGCTAGCAAAATCTTGGACATGAAGCAAGTTACACTTGCTGTCAAGCAGTCTTGAGAATGCCTCGTGTGTAGGCGAAACACGTGTCGACTTGTCGACTAAGTGCCACCTTGTAAAGCGGAATATTGCAAAAGTTTTGACAACCTGGAGGGTAGGGTTTCCTTTTGCCTCTCCTACATCCTTTTCCTTGAGGAGTTCGGTTCGTCATTCCTCCGTTACAATTGGTGGAGGTTATCATTGACCGTTGTGCGTTAGGATTGACGAATCGAGGGTGTGTGGTGGGATCCTCCTCCCCTCCTTTATTATCTTCCATTGTCGCGGGAAGTACTGGACCCTCAATATCCCATTAAAGAGGTCAAGTAGAGTATGGCCTTTCTTGGAAGCTTTTCCAATACCTCCTTGTTGATTAAGTCAAACCCTGGGATTTGTTATTTTTAAGGTCCTTTATAGATTTTTTAATTTCAACAACTGTAATTATCTTTGGTGGTAGAGTTAAGTGGAGATCCATTTTGAGAAGAGCATCCACTTCCCTCTCGGCTTCTTGATTGCAACCTTCGTTCGGTTTGAATACCTCTGCAAGATGTTTCGCAAAGACGTTCGCTTTCTCTAATCCAAATTTTGTCCATCCAGCGTCAGTCTTTATTGGGTATTTCACATCTTGGAGACCTTTTAGCGTCTTTGTTGTCTTCCAGAGTGAGCAGTTAGTGGATGCCGTTGGGGTAAGATTTTCCAACTTGACCTGGATTGTTCTGTTCTGCACATCTTTCATCACCTCTTTTAAATTTTTAGTGGCTCTATTCAGCGCTGTTTTGTCACTTGGAAGCCTTGTGTGACAGACACGGCGAAGTCTCATTTTTTCAAGAACTTTTTGTTTAATGTCAAGTGGCAGATTTATAACATTTTGGAGACTTTTTTTCGGCGGTGTGATTTCCCAGCAAGCAACTTGGATAGCGTTTGTTATGTGGAAAGTGGCCTCTTCTATCTCATCTGGGATTTTTAGGGCTATATTTAACTTTAGACGTTTGTCTATTTGGTCTCTGAAGCTGTTCCAGTCCTTGTGTCTGCTATACAAGCATTCAGGCTTTGCAAGGCATATTAGATTTGTGCTAATAGTCAGTAGAACTGGATTGTGGTCTGAACTGCCATCACAACAAGCTTCAGCTTTTAGGTAGTGTTTTACTAGTTCCTCTGTGACAAAGAAGTCGAGTAAATCTGATGTCAAGATGTCGGTTCCCCAGTTGAGACAGCGGTAAGGTTATTACTGCTGAGGCACAGTTTAAGCTGTCTGCCTTTAGTGGATGTCAGTCTTGAACCCCAATGGGTATGTTTGACGGTCCAATCGCCTCCCGCAACAAACCTGCCACCAAGCGTTGAAAAGTACGCACTAAATGTAAAGCAGTTGTTAGCAATATTTAGGTGGACAATAGGCTAGTTATAAAGTGCTATATATAAAGTGATTTTGTGGGTGCCTGAATCTGGTGGGTTTTATATTCAGGAAGCAGGTGGTGTTTAATGGACATTCGTATGACGATTGCAGTCCGTCCAGTCCCATCAGGGTGGTATGTGATATATGTGTAGTAACCGTTAATGTTGACCTTGCTTTTCTCAGTACAGTGTGCTTCTGATATCAGAACTGCATCAAGTTTGTGAGTGGCAATCCGGAGTTCAAGATCGGACTTATTTGGAGCTAGTTCGTTTATGTTCCAGGTGGCTATTATTAAGGTCATCATTTTAATTTATTGACACTGTGCACTCAAGAGACCCATAAGATCATTTGTTCATCATCATTTGTTGTAGGAGAAGGTCAAATTGCTGGGATTGTTTCTTCAGTAGGTGTACTATAGTGTTGATTGGCGTAGGTCTTTCTTCATTACTGCTTTTGAGTATCTCGGAGTAGAGGGGTTTTCCTTTAGTTATCTTAGGGTGATATTCTGTATGGTCAGTATATGCAAGTGGTTGTAGGCGTCTAGTTGAGTTGGATTCATTATGTACCACAGCATGTGGGTGTTGTGTCTTAGAGAATGGCTCTGTTCTTACTGACTTTGGTTTGCGCCTGGCTAAGATTTCCCTATAGACATTGCATCTCTTATAGTTAGCTGGGTGTTCACCTTCACAGAGTGCACATAGTGCAGGTGTATTGCGATCCATTTTTGACACTGAGGTTTTGTGCGCCTGGGCACACTTTACGCAGCGATACGGGCGCATTTAGTAGTTCTTAGAATGGCCATATTACTGGCATCTCTGGCATTGAGGGATAATGTCTTTTTTTGGGATCCTCTATTGTGACAATATGTTGATGGATTTTCTTAATTTGTTTTACTGCGCTGTTATTAGGACCTGAAGCGATGTTCACAAAAAATGTCGACGTAGGCTTTTTTTCTGCACCGTACTTTACGTTAATTATCTCCCCCATGGACTTTGTTGCCACTTTTCTCTATTTCTGTCTCAATGGCTTTATGAGGAGTTGTGTGATGTAAGTTTTTGATCACCACTCTGTAGCAGCGTTGGTCTTTGCGGTTGAATGTGTGGCTATTAACCCATGTTTTGAAGTTAAGTTGATGATCACACCCCGTAATCTCATGCCCAATCCCAATCACATTTCTTTCTCAGCATACTTAAAAAATTGAGACACATTTCCATTTCATATACATAGCAACGAAAATGTCCTGATGGAAGGTAACAAACAAATACAGGTAAAAACGAAACAAACAACAATATTAATAAAACAGAAAAACTGCGATGGGTGAATAGAATGTATCATTCATTTTCGTTTGTATTCATGTCAGCAGTTCGATTTACAAAGATCGCCATTTTGTATCGGTGTGTCACGGTTCAACAAAAATCTATATTTTTTAATATATTAAGCTGAAGAGTTTGTTTGGTAGAACGTGCTCAGGAACTACTGGTCCGTATTGAAAAATTCTTATATATACAGGATCTTTCATTAAGCGTGTCCAATCTTTAAATTGAAATTAAACAAAGTGTGTAATATCTCACATATTAAAGAAATTATTTATTTATTTGAAAGATGTAGTGATGCCATTATGTGTGGAATATGACATCATTCAAATGTCCGCCACGGCTTCTCTGGGTGGAGCGCATGCGAGATATCCAATTTTCCATGGAAAATTGAATATCTCGCATGCAAAAGTTATGACTTTTGCCCATAAATCAGGCTGAATTTGACCTATGGCATAGGTTATGTCGGCTTTGAGGGCCGCTGTGGTTTGTGGTTAATTTGCATAGACCTGCGACTTAAGAAAACCCCACAAGAAATAGTCTAGCGGGGTTAAGTCACACGATCTTGGTGGCCTGTTCACATCAGCTCCACGTGAGATGACCATGCCCTCAAATCTCTCATGCAGAATATTCAATGTGGCATGAGCAGTGTGGCACGTAGCGCCGTCTTGTTGAAACCACTTGTGGTTGGTGTTCAGATGATCCAGTTCATGACAAAATGAAGTTGGTAATCATCGACCTATAGCGCTCGCCATTGACAGTGATGGCCTGGCCAACGTTGTTCTCAAAGAAATATGGCCCGATGACGCCGCCAGCCCAAAATCCACACCAAACTGTAACTTTTTCGGGATGCATTGGACGCTCTTGGATCTCATGTGGATTGGTATCGTCCCAAATTCGACAATTTTGTTTGTTTACGTACCCATTCATCCAGAAATAGGCCTCATCGCTGAAGATAATTTTTCTGTGAAAATTACGATCAGTTGTAAACTGCTCCAGTGCCCATTCAGCGAACACACGTCGTTGTCTATGGTCGTTTACCTTCAATTCCTGGGTGAGTTGAATTTTATACGGGTGCAGGCCCAAGTCACGACGCAAAATTCGCCAAGTTGTGGTCTGTGAACGGCCGAGTTCTTGTGAGCGACGCGAAATCGACTGCCTCGGATTCTCCTGCACACTCTCACGGACAGCGGCGATGTTTTCGGCAGACCTTGCGTTTCGTTGACGTACGGGTGTTGGTCGATCATCTACCGAACCAGTGGACTCAAATTTATCCACCACACGACGAATAGTCCTCTCGGTAGGACGATTATAGCGACCGTAAAATGGGCGAAGCGCGCAGTGAGTTGCCCGAACAGAATACTCATTTTGATAAAACAATTCTATCATTTGCACGTGTTGAATGCTATAGCTATCCATGATGATTTGGCAAAACAGAATGAATAAATGACAACCAATTTGACAGAGGTAGCTTCAACAAGATGGCCTCTACCAACTGCCAAAGTTCTAATATTATAAAGCTGAAGAGTTTGTTTGTTTGTTTGGTTGGTTCAACGCGCTTTTTCTCAGGAACAACTGGTCGGACTTGAAAAATTATGTGTTGGATTGCCCATTTATCGCGGAAGGCTATAGGCTATATATCATTACGCTATTACACTGGTGAGCAGAGCAGTAGTCATAAATGTCGACAAATCGGGCAAATTTTTATGCATCATTGTAGAATTAATAAGCGACGGGATTAAATAGGTGCGACGGGAGGTCGAAATATTCCACGGGCGAAGCTGTGGCATCTAGTTTTAATATATAAAGCTGAAGAGTTTGTTTGGTTGAACGCGCTCATCTCAGAAACTACTGGTTCATATTGAAAAATTATTTTTGTGCTGAATAGCCCATTTATCGACGTAGGCTATAGGCTTTATATCATCATGCAATACCTTGTAGAGCGGGGCAGTAACCATAAACGTCAAAATATCGGGCAAATTTACATACATTATTGTAAAAGTAATAAACAACGGGATAAAAATAAGTGCGACGGGGATTCAAAATATGTGAAGCAGCGGGGGCGGCTAGTAGAAAATAAAATACTCCAAAACAGAATATTATTTTCTTTACATTTAAATTTTTGTTAATAATTGCTTGTTAATATGTGTGTGTTCAAACTTACCTTCATTTAATTTTATCTTTACAAGTTCCTCCGCTTTATCTTTGATACCGACGCCCCAGGTTATTTCCAATTCCATATCTTTGTTGCTTTTCTTATCCTCTTTTTTATTTATATCTTCTAGAAGTTTCTTATATTTTTGTAAAGTATCCTCTTCATTACCTGACGCGTTTTCGACATCTTCCGTTTGGTCTTCATCTGTAACAATGTGTAAATGTGTTTGATAAAGTAATAAATTACAAAACTTACCCGCTCTTATAGGGTGCGTTGCGGTGTATTTATTTATCTATCACGCCTTATCCCCGAAGGGGTGGCAGAAGCATATTATATGCCCACTTTTCACCATATGTATTTCAAGCCGCCCATAAGGCCTTCAAAATGACTTAACAACTGCCATGGTACTGGCAACCGGGACCAACGGCTTAACGTGCCTTCCGAAGTACGGAAACGCTCGCTAAAGTAAATGTCACAAAGTGGTCACCCATCCGAGGACACTGGGGCATAGCATAGTGAAATTTGCGTAATTAGTGATCGTTTACAGAACACTGAGTCCGCGGGGCCACGAGCGCTTCTAATATATGGCTTTCATTCAATAATAAAATTATATTATAATTTATACAATTATTGAATGAAAGCCAAACTTAAGCTGGTCCTAGCAGCCAATAAAGGAGGACCCAAAGTTCCAAGCTCACTGTTTGAGTTGGGAAGTAACTGGGAAAACGCAAAAATGACGAAGACCTCTTTTGATTCATATACCTTTCCTAATACTAAAATGGCCTGACAGTGGCAATGTATCCCATGAATACAACCTAAATAAGGCTCAAATTCTGTAAAGATTTGAGTCAAACGATTATTTAAAATAAACTCAGGGTCAGGCATTTTAAAAGCCAACTCTAAGTTCCTTAGCCCTACAATAAGTTTTCTATACATACAGGCTTCATCAAGACGAGCATGCCTTAAAAAGTTTCTTTACTGTCCCAAGTGGCAGACTTGGGACAGTAAAGAAACTAATTTTTGTCCCAAAAATGTATAAACTTAACAGTGTTAGCTCTTAAAATTCAATAACGACAGTGAAATTGCTAAATATGAACGTAAAATGTTAGTCACCTAGTAACATCTAAAATTTCACCAATTTGACATTAATGATGATTCATTTAAATGAACCATTAGAGATTAGATTTGATTAATTTACACAATAATAGTAGTATATTTATAATAATAATAATATCAAGGGCCTGATACAGAAAGCAGTTCTTCTCGACACGGCACGTTTTGTGAGGAAATGCCTTTCTCTGGAGCCCTAACCGCCGGTAGCTTGGTCCCTGTACTCGATACCGGTGGGCCACTATTTTTTTATATTTTTAAATGTATTTATTTATTTTTTATAGATATATTTAAAAATGTAATTGATATGTTGTATAAATGAATAAAAATAATAATAATCACATAATAGTAGTATAATTATAGTAGTATGCAAGTACTGTTAGGTAAAAATAATATTTTGTATTTTACATTTGGATTACTTGGATACCCATTGTTGGGCATAGGCCTCCTCCATCCATCTCCACATAGTCCTGTCAGCAGCATGTCGTGTCCATGTGACACCGGCAACGTTTTCGATGTCGTCTCTCCAGCGGAGGCGGGGACGCCAGGTCACGCGGGTACCAGTGCAGCACGCGCTCCGTCCATCTGCCATCGGATGTGCGCGCCACGTGGCCCGCCCATCGCCACTTTAGCTTGCAAGCTAATGTAGCTGCGTCTACGAGTTTCGTTCTGTCTCTGAGCTCTGAGTTTTTGATGCGATCTTTCAGTTTATTGTTTAGCATAATCCTTTCTGTGGCTCTTTGAAATACCTGTAGTTTGTTAATTATTTTCTTTGATAGTGTCCAATTTTGGCAGCCATAAAGTAGAATTGGTATAACGGATTTTTCCATTGCTGTTTTCTTAATCGCTAGTGGAATATTAGCTTTGAATATTTGTTTTAAGGACCAGTACTTATTCCAGGCAAGCTTTATTCTTCTTTCTACTTCTATAAGTGTTTGATTTTGAAAACATATCTTTTGTCCCAAGTAAATATATTCGTTTACATATTTTATGTTTTGACCATTTACTTGTGTAGGTGTCATATTACTATTTGTTAATATGAGAGTTTTTTGTGTATTCATTTGTAGCCCACACTCCACACTGGCTGAATCCAACGTCTCGATCATGTAAGTAAGTTCACTATGACTTTCACTTAGTATAAGTATGTCATCGGCAAAACGAAGGTGGTTTAGCATTTCTCCGTTGATGTTTATACCCCTTGCTTTCCAGTCCATGTAAAGTTGACTGAAGATATATTCCAATAAAGCTGTGAAAAGATTTGGAGAGATTGGATCCCCTTGTTTTACACCTCGTCCTATTTTAAATGGTTTTCCCGTACGTTCCATTCGCACATAGGCGGTACTACATTTGTATATATTTGTGAGTATATCTATGTATTTATTATCCACTCCTTGTGCTTCTAGTGCTCTCCATAGAGCCTGGTGTGAAATCGAGTCAAATGCCTTGGAGTAGTCTATAAACGTGATATAGAGTTCTTTATTATATTCATTATAGCGCTCCATTATTTGTGTCAAAGTGAAAATATGATCCAATGTTGAATATTTTGGCCGGAATCCAGCTTGCTCCCTGGGTTGATGCTGTTCAAGCGTATCTATATAAGTCGTAGAAGAACACTTGTAAATATTTTGTATGTAGTCTGCAGTAAGCTAATTGGTCTATAATTGCCAATATCCAAATGGTTACCCTTCTTATATAGCAGAGTAATTATTGAATTTTTCCACTCTTTAGGAATAGAGCACGAGCTTAGTATACTGTTAAATATATCTGTTAAAATAGGTGTCAAAGGCTCAGTGATAGCTTTAACGGCGTCGTTGGAGATACCGTCTCCGCCTGAACTTTTAGCCGATTTCAGATTTTTAATAGCCTGGTAAATCTCTGAATTTTATAATGGCGTTACCTGAGATTCTTGCTGAGTAGGTGTAGTCGCACCGTCTTTGTTCTCTTGGTATGCTATGCTCTTATCATAGTAGAGGTTTCTGTAGAATCAAGACACAATTTCAAGTATTTCTCTTCGGTTGGTACATATTTTATTTTTCTTATTTAAGAGTGATGGTATCCACTCATTTGAAGATCTAAGTCTATTTTGGCCTCTCTTGATAGAGCCTTTTGTTTTTATTTCTTCTTCCATTATTGACATTAAATGTTTTTGTTTAGTTTTGTATATTTTTTTCTTAACCTTACGGAACAATTTTGTTAGTTGCCTTTTTTCTTGCTTTGTTTTGTTTTCTTTGGCCTTTAAATTGGTTCTTACATCAATCAGTTTACAAATTTCTGGGATAAACCTATATGTATCAGACTCTTTAATACTAGGTAGCATATCTAAACTCTTCTTGATAGCGTTAATTGTATATGTGTAATATATTTGTGTGGTTGTAGATGTCTGACAGTTTGGCAGTAGGTTTAAAAAGTTACTTTTAATCATTTCTTTTTGGAGGACCGTGAGTTCGCCTTTTCTATGACCATATGACTTTCTACTTTTCTTTGTATAAGTTTCTAAGTTCAGACAAGCTCTCACAAACCGATGGTCCGATGGATAGGTCGTTCCAATAACCGGAATATCGTCTATAATGTTAATTTTTTTGTCAAAATAAAATAATCTCATTTTTTACCTTGCCGTTCGGTGATAACCAAGTCCATTTCTTTTTATTGTTTTTATTAAAGCAAGAGTTTGCTATAAATAATTGTTTCTGAAAACATAACTGTATCATGGTTTCACCTCAATCATTTCTTTGACCGTAGCCCCACGGTCCCAATACTTTATCTTCGGGATGTGGTTGACCGATCTTAGCGTTAAAATCACCGATTACCAATGTATGTTCAGAAGTGTTGTTCAGAGTTACTTCGATTGCTTCATAGAATTTTTCTATTTCTGCCTTATCAGATTTGGTTGTAGGTGCATATACTTGAATTATATTGATTACATTTTACCAAATATCAAATATAAGCGGCATACTCTGTCGGAAATGGCTACCAAGCTTTTAATATTTTCTTTAAGTTTCTTAGCAATCATGAAACCAACTCCATTTTCTCCACTCTTTCGACCAGTGTACAGAAAGATATAATTTTCGTATTTACAGATTTTTGTACCTTCCTTTTTTACCTCGGAGAGTCCAATGACATCCCATTTCATATTTTGTAGACAATGCTCCAGTTCATTCAGACGTCCCACTCCAACAGGCCTCTCACGTTGTAAGTACCTATGTACATGTGTGGTTTTGTTTGATTTCGTAGATGGGTGGAGGGTTTTGGTCTTATACTCCCGCGGGGATCAGCCGTATTGGGAGATTTCTGCTCACTTATTTGTATATTTTTATTATAATGATAATGATAGAGGGCGGCCTGAGATAGTTGCTATTGCTCTGTATGAGTTACTTCTGATTTGTTATTGTACTTGAGCATATCGTTGGATTGTGGGACAGCTCTCGACCTCATCAAGCAATCAATAATTGGTTTGGGTCTCTTGGCACTGCAATTGTTAGTGCCTCTCTGTACGGACTCTCTTTCTGGGGACGGTTTGGGCTTTCGCTTATTGTTCTTATTTACATTACAGTGGCTGTTTTGAGGCTCATATGAAGGTGTTCTTGGGTGTTTATTCAGTACTATAATTTTGTCGTAGCGAAGGACTACATTTTCACCCAATTCTTTCCGGGATCTAAATTCTGTCTGTAATTCTCTTCTTTTTTAGTACTTTTTGTGTATAATCTTCTTTGATATAGATTTTAGAATTTTTATTTAAAAATTTCCTGTTTTGAAGTATCTGTCCATAGCACTTACAGTCAGAATCATCATCATCATCCGAGCGTCTGTCCCAGTTGCGTCTCGCGACTCCCGGGGTCCGCTTTCCTACATTTTCTCCTCCACTTCGCACGGTCTTCGGCATCCCCTGTAGTGAGACCATTGGCACGCATGTCATCTCTTACGACGTCAAGCCAGCACTTCTTGGGTCTTCCCCTCTTACCGGGACCCGGCGGGGCTGCATGGCCAGACATTTGTTACCTACGTAGCCCGGCGATTGCCGCAAGACGTGACCATACCAACGAAGGCGAGACTCTTGCAACTTGTCTGCAATGTCACGGACGTGAAGGCTGCCGCGGATGCGAGAGTTTCTCACGCGGTCCATCCGCGTGACCCCACATATCCACCGCAGCATCTTCATTTCCGTGACACGCAGCTCCTGCTTGTGTCGCTCCAATATCGGCCACGTCTCACTGCCATGTAAAAGGACAGGTCTAATAATGGTATTGTAGACCTGTCCCTTCAACCGGATCGACATTTTAGGGTCACAAATGACACCGGTCATCTCCCGCCATTTGGCCCACGCGGCAGCAATGCGTGACTTGACATCGCAATCGATGTCACTGGACGTGTGAAAAACAGATCCCAGGTATTTAACCTGGTCCGTGCGCTCGACCAAATCACCGCCTATGCGGACGGATGTGGGATCTGTCAAGTTTAGTGCAAAGTACTCGGTCTTCGCACATTTAGTTTCAGACCGCCGTTCTCAAGCGTCTCCTTTCACGCCTTTACACGTCGTACCAATCTGCCCCTGTCCGCGTCTGCCAGCGCAATATCGTCAGCATACATGAGCAACCATGGAGGCTGCTCATGCGGGTTTCTGATGCTGTCCGACAATTCGTCTAATATTACACTGAACAGAAGCGGACTAAGGACCGAACCCTGGTTTACCCCGACGGTGATGGGGAAGGGTTTCGTGTCGCCAACAGCAGTCCGAACCATTGAATCGGAGTCACAGTACATGTCCCGGATAGTGTCAATATAGACCTCTGGAACCCCTTTGGACCGCAGTACCCAACAGATTATCGCACGAGGAACACAGTCGAAGGCCCTCTGCATGTCTAGAAACAAACAGTGCAGAGGCGTGTTCTTCGACCTGTATTTCTCTGCGACAACCCTCAGGGCAAAAACAGGGCGAAACCCATATTGACACTCCGAGAGAGTACACTCCTGCCGGATCCGAGAGTCTCTAATCCTCTCGAAGATCTTCATGGTGTGGGATATCATCTTAATACCGCGGTAGCTCCCGCACTCCTGCACTGACCTTTGAAGACTGGAGTAATAATACTCCATTGGTTTGGGATCTGCCCGCTGAGGAGTATGCGGTTAAAAAGGTTTACTAAGATGACCCATCGCCTTCCAGGCTTCGATGGAGACTCCATCGGGTCCGACAGCTTTCCGATTCTTCATGCAGCGAAGCGCAGTCAGGACTTCTCCAGGCGTTACCGGTGGCACTAGTCCCTGATTCGGAGGGAGGTCCGGAGGCTGCACCTCTTTGTGCTGTTTATTAAGCAGCTAGTGGAAGTACGAGCGCCATCTCTCCTTTACCGTGAGGTCTTCGCTTAACAGGTTGCCCTCAGGATCTTTTACACAGTGACACTTGGATATATGCTGTGCCGCTTTGACCCTGGAGCGCGCCAGCTTATAGATGAGCTTCTGCCCCTCAGACGATTCCAGCTTATCATACAGAGGTTGTAAGTGGTCTCGTCTGGCTCTGGCTACAGCTCTCTTTGTGGCGCGCTTGGCAGCCCTGTACGCGCCGCGTTCTTCGGGAGATCCGGTCGCTTGCCACTTTTTAAAGAGGGCTTTAATAATAATAATAATAAATCATTTATTGCGTGAAACATGGTATTTTAAAAGGTTTTACATGAATTAATGCTCAGCATGTTCCGCAGATTCATCTGCATGCAAAATTAATAAGTTGCTTAAATTTCTTCTTATTTTACTATGTCATAATTTGCTATGACAAAAAATAGTTATTAAACACATTAGCAATCTGAGTCGCATCCCTTATAATTTCTCCGTTATATGAAACAAATTCAATATCGTGTCTGGTTATATTTTTTTCAGTCTCATTTTTTATAATCCTCCATGACGCTCTGCACTTATTCTGGGAGTTATTTATGTAAGTTTTATAATTGACTCTCTTTGAAATATTTATAAATTTTTTAAACTGCTTTTCGTATTGTGCATAATTACTCCTGTTTATAGAAGTTGGTTTCAAATAGCATAGGTACCTATATTTTCTTTTAGTTATGGCAGATATTTTAATGCCCTTTGTCAACCATCTGGGTCCCGAGCTGTTTGTTGTCATTTTTATTCTATTTATCGGAAAACACAAATTGTATAAAAGCAGAAACCACTCATGGAATATAATAAACGCATTATTGCAGTTTTGCTCACCATATACTTCAGACCACGACAGTGAAGAAAGATAATTTTTAAATTTGCTAACATGCCCTTTATTACAGTCTCTTCTATATGCGTACCAATTGTTGATTATTACTCATAATGTGGTCAATGCATGTTTTGTTGCGCGTTGGTTCATTGATATGATGGTGTAAATTATGACTCAATAAAATGTTTCCTAAAGTTTGTGACGCTTTACTATATTTTAAAATGTTAATATTTGTGTCGCCAGTTATAATTAGTCTTTCTTCAGGTTTGAGATTTAATTTGTGTAATAATATTTGAAGTCTATCTAGAAGTATACCCACATCTGAGTTGGGTATTCTGTAAAGACAAATGATAAGACATTTCAGTTTTGGTATTTTTATACCACAGCACTCGAATGAATTCACCAATGCCAGATCATTACAAACTGAAATAGGCTCACACTCGAGATGCCTCCTAACCAATATGCAAATGCCTCCTCGCTTTATGTTTTTCCTACCAAAGCTGCTCACCAATTTAAAATGATTCAAAAACACATTACACTCCTGACCAGTCAATACAAATGTTTCGGTTAAGCAAAGTATCTGTATTGGATTATTCTTTGATTCAAACTCATGTAGGCATATTTCTAAGCGATCTGTTTTTTTTAATAACCCAGCTATATTCTGATGCATTAGGATCATTTTATTATAATGTTTTATGTCTTTATTATTATTGACGAAAAAATGTGGTATTTAGTTGCTGTTTAGGTGTATGACAAACATTGGATCGGTTTGATGTGATTACTGGAAAATAGTATGGGATTGTGCCCTCATTGAAGACTAATTGTTTTAGATTCGTTTGAGTTTTTGGTTTATTGTGAGAATAATTACTGACTAATTGTTTTGGGTTCGTTAGAGTTTTTGGTTTATTATATTTATTATTTATTTTTATTTTATTATATATTTAAAATTTTAACATTCAGTAAATATTCTCATATTTACTGAATGTTAAATTTTTTTTTACATAATAGTTCATGTCAATCACTGAATTAATACAATTACAAATGTGCGTCCGAAGTTGACGCATGGTCAAATAATTATTGTTTCCCAGATCTAAAAACTTACAATTTTTGAAGTTACTACAGATATTTTTAAGAGTATTATTCAGCATTTTCTCATTCAAATATCTATTCTTAATTACTTATTATAATATATAATTATCTATTCTTAATTTCTTCTCCCTAGTCTCTCTCTGGACTGCGTCGTTCCACCACCAAGTTTCCTTGTCACATTTGCGTCTACCCTTAGACTCACCGAGCACTACCTTCGCCGCTCCAAGGATGGCTGCCTGAACTTTGTTGCATCAAGGACCTAGTTGCATCAAGAAGCCACCATCTGATGCGGCGCTGGCACCGCTCGATGCGTCTACCTTTGGGCTTCACGCAGAGGTCCATGTCAAGGAGACGTTGTTGTGCAGTAAGACTCTCTCCGGGTATGACCTTGCAGTTGGCCACCTTGCCGATGCTGTGTCGCCTAGTGAGTAGGAAATCGATCTGAGTTGTACGCCTCCCGCTCTTGTAGGTGATGAAATGTTCGGATTTCTTTTTGAAATACGTGTTCACAATGGCCAGATCGGCAGCCGCACACGTTCTGAGGATAGTTTCTCCTTCAGCGTTGCGGGTGCCGTATCCAAAACCACCATGAACACGCTCAAACTCCTCACACCTCTCACCCACATGACCGTTTAGGTCGCCGCCCAAAACGATTCCCTGTGACAACGGAATGCTCCGAAGCACTCCCTCGAGTTGACCCCAAAACGACATCTTATCGGCGTCGCTGCAACCGGCCTGTGGCGCGTAGGCACTTATCAGGTGGGTAATAATCCCATCGATAAGCACCCTCACGATCATAAACCGGTCGCTACAGCGTTTCACCTCCAAGATGCCACTCTGCAGCCCCTCGAAGAGCACCACGGCCACCCCGTTCTCCCCACCAGGCGCACCCGTGTAATACGGCTTGTAGCCGTTCTGCAAGGGCCGGGCTCTGTTGCCCCTCCACCGAGTCTCCTGCAGGAACGCCACGTCCACCCTCCGCCTGGAGAGTACTTCGGCCAACTCTACCGCACGCCCAGTCAGCGTGCCAATGTTCCAAGATGCGAAGCGAATACGGGTTGGGGCTAACTTCTTTAGCCGTGCTGGCCCGACACACGGCAGCCCTAGCCCACTTGCCACAGGAGTCGGGCGGGGCTCCAGCGCGCCGTTTTGCGGTGGCGCCCTATCCCTAGCAGCATTCCTTTTCTGACTGTTCATTTTTTTTTTTTGGTTCGGCGGTTGGCTTTTGTAGGAGCGACGCTCTCAGACCTCCCAACCCCAGAGGGGAAAGCCAGCGCCAGAGCCTCGTCCGTTAATCAGCAGGTGCACGCACTAGCACGGGAGGTTGACTTGGTCCCCGAAGATCTTGGTGGGGCCCCTTACACCCCCACTTACAGTCAGAATAACTGGTCTATTTATGTTTGGTGCATTTGTTTGTCATCCAATTCGTTTTACCGACTCAATATCTCGTGTCTCACATGGAATTTTCATTTGGAGATTGATAAAACTTAAAATATTTCCTTCCAGTTCATGATGAGATTTTTCACCTTCTGGGAGTCCAAAAAACACAAGATTTCTCTTTTTTAATTGTTGTTCCATTTTTTCTAAGCTCACCTGTTTGTCTTCTATTTGTTTTTCTAATTTATTGACTTTTATATAAATTTTTTCAAAGGAGAGATGGCGCTCGTACTTCCACGAGCTGCTTAATAAACAGCACAAAGAGGTGCAGCCTCCAGAACTCCCTCCGAATCAGGGACCAGTGCCACCGGTAACGCCTGGAGAAGTCCTGACTGCGCTTCGCTGCATGAATAATCGGAAAGCTGTCGGACCCGATGGAGTCTCCATCGAAGCCTGGAAGGCGATGGGTCATCTTAGTAAACCTTTTTAACCGCATACTCCTCAGCGGGCAGATCCCAAACCAATGGAGACTGAGTATTATTACTCCAGTCTTCAAAGGTAAGGGCTCAGTGCAGGAGTGCGGGAGCTACCGCGGTATTAAGGTGATGTCCCACACCATGAAGATCTTCAAGAGAATTATAGACTCTCGGATCCGGCAGGAGTGTACTCTCTGGGAGAGTCAATATGGGTTTCGCCCTGGTTAAGGGACCACGGACCCTGTTTTTGCCCTGAGGGTTGTCGCAGAGAAATACAGGTCGAAGAACACGCCTCTGCACTGTTTGTTTCTAGACATGCAGAAGGCCTTCGACTGTGTTCCTCGTGCGATGATCTGGTGGGCACTGCGGTCCAAAGGGGTTCCAGAGGTCTATATTGACACTATCCGGGACATGTACTGTGACTCCGATTCAATGGTTCGGACTGCTGTTGGCGACACGAAACCCTTCCCCATCACCGTCGGGGTACACCAGGGTTCGGTCCTTAGTCCGCTTCTGTTCAGTGTAATATTGGACGAATTGTCGGACAGCATCAGAAACCCGCATGAGCAGCCTCCATGGTTGCTCATGTATGCTGACGATATTGCGCTGGCAGACGCGGACAGGGGCAGATTGGTACGACGTGTAAAGGCGTGAAAGGAGACGCTTGAGAACGGCGGTCTGAAAGTAAATGTGGCGAAGACCGAGTACTTGGCACTAAACTCGACAGATCCCACATCCGTCCGCATAGGCGATGATTTGGTCGAGCGCACGGACCAGGTTAAATACCTGGGATCTGTTTTTCACACGTCCAGTGACATCGATTGCGATGTCAAGTCACGCATTGCTGCCGCGTGGGCCAAATGGCGGGAGATGACCGGTGTCATTTGTGACCCTAAAATGCCGATCCGCTTGAAGGGACAGGTCTACAAAACCATTATTAGACCTGTCCTTTTACATGGCAGTGAGACGTGGCCGATATTGGAGCGACACAAGCAGGAGCTGCGTGTCACGGAAATGAAAATGCTGCGGTGGATGTGTGGGGTCACGCGGATGGACCGCGTGAGAAACTCTCGCTTCCGCGGCAGCCTTCACGTCCGTGACATTGCAGACAAGTTGCAAGAGTGCAACGAAGGCGACTTCGTTGGTATGGTCACGTCTTGCGGCAACCGCCGGGCTACGTAGGTAACAAATGTCTGGCCATGTCAGCCCCGCCCTGAAGTGCTGGCTTGACGTCGTAAGGGATGACATGCGTGACACACAAAAGGTCACACTTCAGGGGATGCCGAAGACCGTGCGAAGTGGAGGAGAAAATGTAGGAAAGCGGACCCCGGGCGTCGCGACACGCAACTGGGACAGACGCTCGGATGATGATGATATAAATTTTTTCAAACTTTATATCTATGTTTTTATTAATATCGTGAATAATGGTACTTTTCATTATATCTATGTCATCTCGCTGTTGTTGCATGGCAATTTGAATATTTTTGAGCATATCCATCATTTCTTCCATATTTAAATAGTTACTAATCAGTATTTAACCAAATTTGTGAGTATCTGAGTCTTTCTTTCTGACGTATTACTATTTTTAATAGTTATTGATATTTTACATAGATGGCGCTGTTAGGAATCTTTTAATAAAATATTCAAACAAAATAATCAACAATAATTTACAAATTCAATTGATATAAAATAATCTTTTCATGATCGTCCCAATATTTTACAAACCATATATTTATTTTATCTTGAATTTACGTAGACTTACGTCTTTGCCGATAGATGTCATTTTGCTGGTCACTTTCCGTAAATTGTATACATTTCTTAATTTAATCCACTCACATTTATAATTTAGCAAATGGTTTCAAATGTTTAATTTCTTTTCATCACCGTTCATTGCAGTAAATTGTCCAAGTTCAATATTATTATTATTGAACCCTTCGTTTTTTTAAACTTAGTTCTAATTCATTTGCTAAAAATAGTATTTGTTTACAATATTCGTCAGCAATGGTTATATGTTTTGGTAATTTTTCACTTCACTTTATAGTCATATGTGAACTTATTTCGCAGTGTTCTTCACAAAACTCTAGTAAATTGCAGCACTAGTAATAAGTTGAAACATTTTTTACACACTATTAACACTTAATTACTTTAAAAACCTAATATTACTACAGAGCCGATATGAACCGTGGCACAGTAGCGACTTACTACTAAATACATACATATCGAAATAAACACATGTGGATCACACAAATATTTGTTCCGACCCGGGAATCGAACCCCGGACATTCATTGCGCCACCGAGGTGAATTGTGAGAGAGTAGAGGGTAGGAATAATGACGGTAGATCGAAACTTTATACGACGAGCACGTGAGCAGATTGCTTAAAAACGGAAAGCTCAAAAGTACTCGGATACCCAGACGTGCATGTATGAAACAATGAATCTGGAGGAAGCAAAAGAAGTATGACTGAACGAAGCGTTCTGTCCTCTGACTACCCTTTCAGTGCTACAGCGTGAAAATAGTTAAGTTTTATAATTCGTTAACATAAATAGTATACCTTCACTTTCACTACTTGAGGCTAAGTAGTCTTTTAGGTCAAGGTCTTCTATTTTGCCGACTAACGCATTTTTTATAGTTTCCTTGCGATTTGGATTTGTGGCATCCCACGTCAGTTCCACTTTCACCTGTTGTAGGGCAGTGGTGGTAAACAAGCGGGGTTTATACTTTGTCAAATCCGGCAGTTTGGTGCATGTTTCACGAGGTTCCTGTTTAATTTGGAAATTATGTAACTATTAGTCGATGTTATGATTAAATATTAATTTTAAAAAATATTGTAACACAATTTTCACACATCACCATCTAGCCCAAACTAAGCTTTAAGCTTGTCTTGTGACAACTGATAAACAGACTTATATATTTTTACAAACAAACTCCGAAACACCCAATCTCCGAAACAAACATTTGTGAAGCACACAAATATTTATTCCGATCCGGGTATCGAACCCGGAACTTTAGCGCGACAGTCGCAACTACTATAACTTACGCCACCGAGGCAGTAATTTTATTAATTAGATTATTAGGGTGTTACACACAGAAATCGTAAAAACAATCGTAAAATGGCATGCGGGAACATTTGTGTGTCGTCGCGAGATACCGTGCAAGAGACAATGGCTACGTTTCACTAAACGCCCGCAACGATCGTATCACCCAATGTATCGTTCCAACTAAGGCTTGTGGTCGTTGCGGGCGATCGTATGATGTCATACATGACGCCACTGCTCGCGACCGCATGACGCCCACTTCGCCCACAAAATATAGGTGAGACCAAGCTCAAGATGTGCGTTCAACTTATAAATTTCGACCGCAACGCCCACGGCCCATTTACTTTAGTGGAATTGCAATTATAGCGGTCGCAGTCTTTGGCGATAAGTGAAACGCGCCCAATGAGTGTTCTTTTGATCCCCATCGCGAAGTTACCGTTTAGATGAAACACTATCCGATTGGAACTAGTTCGCAACTCGGCAGGATTGCACTTTATACCTTAGCACGTTATTGTTATTTCTTAACTCAGTTTAAACTTAGTCTTTATTCATATAGTCACGCCTATTTAGTTGAAAGCGTAAGCAAAATCATTCCAAACGATCACATTTAGCCATTTACATCGTACATATAATGTAATCGCACCCATCGTACCCATTGTGTCATATAAATTCTAGTAAGTATACAAATAACAACAGCAAAGTGTGAATGGAAAACATCCCATAAACATGGTACGGTAGGTATATTCTACAATGTAAAGTGTGTTCAATATCGTGTACACATACACACACTCACACACACACGCACACATAATATAATACTATACCTGATCAAAAGTGACGTCATCCGGTATGAATCTCATATCAAGGCGAGTGGCACTGCTCTCATATTCCATTCCATCGCATTCTTGGTACAGTTTATCTGCAGTCGATACAGCATCGCATTCAACGACAGCGTAGAAATATTTAAGCCTATTCAGTTGATAACGGCGTAATTTCTCCATATGGTAAGCTGATCCTGAAAGTGCATAATTGTTTTAAATTGGGACCTCCTGTATTTCGGCCAGGTCCGAACGATTTTGTTAACGAAAATCCTGTACATCTATACTATTATAAAATTGTAAAAATAGTTGTGACGGGCATTGAAGATAAATAAAAAAAAAGAATTGGAATCGACTAATTAAGGAATTCTGAGTCCGAAACTGTGATTTTTTTTTTCTTCGTGTCTGTATGTTTGTTCGGGTTTGGAGCAAAATCCAGGCGGTTGATCACAAATGTATTATTAGAATATTGTGCCTACTTTTCCAGCTTAAATACTGCGCTATATTTCATCAAAATCTGCTTCTCAGAAGTAATATTACAGTTTGAATTATATTTTACAAGACGCGCTATACATTGGAAAGGTAGTAAGTAAAGAAAGGTAGTAAAGTATTTTGGTTATTACTATTGGCTTTCCTTAAAACTGAATTTTTCACATCCATGCTGGTTTTCAATTATGCACATACGTTTCTTTCAGTTGCAGTCTCTAATGGGTAAAAGAACAGTGAAGCTAAGTGCCCAATGCGCGATCTACTTTAAATGGGTGACCACTTTGAAAGAATGTGAAACACATTTCAGCAGACAGTTTGCATTCAGTTATGCACATAACAAGTTTCGGTCATTCGTAAAGTAATCTAAGCACGGTTAACTTTTCGATAGGTGACGACTTAGTGATATCTGCAGTTATATTTTTGCACTAAAGGAACACTCACTTGGCCCAATCCTGCTTCACCAGCACCTGCTAACTTATGGTAGAGGTTCTGGTGAAGGTGCCTCAGAAAGCTCAGGAGGTTGGTAGGCCAAAGGCAGTTGCTACTAATGTATAATGTTTTACACACATACATACATACATATCCCCGAAGATGTAGGCAGAGGCATACTATACCCAAATTTCAATGTATGCATTTTTGTCACATGTAAAGAGCCCATTGCCGTGTTAAAATGGACAGGCACAGGCTGTGGCGACCTGCCGTTGAATATTTTTTTAGCCGCCCATAAGACTTCAACTGGGCTTAACGACTGCCATTTTACTGGCAACGGCTTATAACAAAAGAATAATAATCAGCAGATGGATACTATTTTCAATTAAACAAACCAATTTGTAACTACTTCCTGACTAAAAATTTTTACCGTAGCCAACATACATTTGATTTTTGCAAAACCAAAGATGGTTATTAACTCGCGTTGCCAACCACTGTGGGATCTAAAATTATAGTTAGGTATTATGGTTTATACCTCTGTCTATCCCTTGAATAATTTAGTGATTGTATGTATTGCATGTGCGTAACTATAAATTATAGTCAAACGCTAATATAATTTTCCAATTCATAAAAGTGTCCCATAATATTTATTTAATAAGGGGTGGGGTGGTCAGAGTCTTACTATACTCCCATATTTCAAGAGCAGGTCGCTAGCACCTGTTCCGTGGGACAAAAATGCTTATGGTGTAATGTACATACTTAAATACATATTGTCACGCCTTTATACCCGAAGGGGTAGGTAGAGGAATACTATAAGCCCAAATTAAACCGTATGCATTTTTGTATCACGTAACAGGTGGTGAAGCCCACTGTCGTATTGAAACGGACAGGCACAGGCTGTGGCGACCTTCCGTTTAAATTTTTCACGCTGCCCATAAGGCCTTCAACCAGGTTTAATGACTGTCATTTTACTGGCAACCAGGACCAACGGCTTAACATGCCTTCCGAAGCAGGGAAACGCTCGCAAATGTAAATGCCGCAAAGTGGTCACCCATCTATGGATCAGCTACAGCGAAAGTTGCTTTACGCAATGGTCGTTTACAGATGCGTTACTGATAAAGGTATATTTGCCCACTATACTATAGAATGGTCATTTAGCAAAATATGCACGAAACACGCGTAAGTATATATGTAATACGGTTTGACGCTAGAATGTATCATATTAATATAAAATGTTATGCTTCATAGGTCCCCTTACTAAAGAGAATAATAAATAGGGATGTGTCAATAACTAGATTTTTATACCACTGAGTTGGCAGACAAGCATACGGTCCACCTGATGGAAAGTGGGCAACATAGCCTATGGACGTTTGCAACACAGGTGAAGCACTCACGCTGCTGACCGTTAAAAACCTTCTAATACTCCATTTGAAGAGACCATACTGCAGAAGTGTAGAAGTTTGGTAAAACCTAGGCAGGGTGTTCATATTGTTAGTATTGAAATGGCAAGTCTCATAGAATCAAACCTTCTTCATTGCCTCCATCAGCATCATCCTCTAGTTTCTCTTCTGTTAATTCTATAGGTCCTCGAACTTCTTCCTCACTCATACGTTTCAAACCATATTCCGATGGATAGATCTAAAATATAATTTATTTTTATTAACAATGTCATCTACAAATTAGAAAGCGACCTTTTACAATTGGCAAGACAGTATTCTATTCAGAACTGAGAAGTTTTTAGTCTGAAGAAATTAGCAAAAGACTTCTCTGTAAAGTCTGATTAGACATAAGACAATGTAAGAAGCCGAATTTTCAATCTATAAGATATCTTATCAATGGGCTCACCACCTATTACGTGGGACAGGAATACACATGGTGAAAAGTGGGCATACAACATGTATGCCTCTGCCACCCCTTCGGGGATAAGGCGCGATAGATAAGATATCTTAGCGAGTCATATGTTTTTCAACAATGTAATGCACTTTTATTTCTTTGGAAAAAAACTAAACTATATTCACGCTGTATCCCTGATGGGGTATTCTGAGAGGACAGATCGCCAGGCTTCGCGATCCATGCGTATGCACGTATTCTTTCGCTTCTTCAAGATTTATCAATCGCTTCATACACGCTCTGGGTATCCGAGTACTTTTGACTTTTCCGTTTTTGAGCAATCTGCTTACGTGGTCTTCATATGTAAGTCTCGGCCTACCCTGACTCTTTCGATCCTCTACTTTCGCACAAAATATATTCTTCGTCAATCGTTACTCACTTATTCCATGGACGTGTCCAAACCGATGGGAGCACGCCCTTTTTCATCTTAACGCTAATACTTTCATTCAAATCTGCCATATTGCGTATTCGGTCGGCCAAAGTCACGTCGTACAATTTTGGAAGTGCGATCGATCTCCACAGCATTCAATTTACTTTCTTTGGAGACTAAAACATTGTTGATCAGAAACTGACGCGCGTCAATTTCAATTTGCTTAATTGAATGCGCGATTCTTGAAATTACGCATGCATTCGTGTAAAGTGTGAAGATTTGACACTTCCATGAGCTTTCAACTATTCACTATAAATCCCATACAGTAAGGCTGCCGACGCTGCCGTACCTCCTGGTGATACTTACCGATACCTGCTTAATGACTCCTCCAGCTGGCAGAAATGAATTAAGAAGAACCATTAGATCTGGCGCTTTTATATTGTCCCAGTCCATATTACATATTGCAAGCCTGGAAATTAATAATAATGTAAATATAATTATGAAGTGCACAAAATTCAATGAGTTGGCTGTAGTATTCCTATATTATTTTATCCACTCATCAATTATTGATGGGCTTGCATGAGCCTGAAGGGTACTAGGTTCTAAGATAAATCTAGTAACTACTGCCTATTACATTTTTGTTCACATCTTTGATAATATTTGATTAATATAAGTGACTAACGGCCGAATACTGAAAGGTCACTCAAATATCTAACGGCATCTTAAATGTTTGAGTAGCTCTTAAATACAAAATTCGTATTATCAAACATCAAATTTAAGCATGTGATAAATTTAAGATGATCTCAGGTTAGTTTCGCTCAGACGCTACTCAATTAAAAAATTCGTATACTGGAATGCCACTTAATTTAATTTAGCTGTCAAATGACCTGTCAAACTGATTTGAACATCTCAAAAATGTAAGAGTGGTCGAGAGGTCTCCTAAATCTGGAATTTAATATATTGAAGCGTTAAAATAATGTGTTTATCTTCGCTATCTTTACTCTCTGACCATGAAAGACTGTCGACGAAACCTAGAGAACCTAAATACATTCGAAAAATGCAACGATGCGGAGTTTCCTGCTCGGTTCCGTATCTCCAATGAGACAGTTATATATTTGGATAATTTATTCCATGGCGTACCCAGGGGAGGGCAGAAGGGGAGCTGTCCCCTTCCGGAAATGGTTTCAGACTCCTACTTTTGTCTATAAATTTAGCCTGGTAGAAATCGCTTTATGTGGCAAGTCCACCCATTGTACTTTTTCCACAGCTTTCAATCTCAATGTACAAATGTATTGCCTGGCGCATATTACGTATTGCGTACGTGAAAATATCACGTACAGCCGTATTCTTAAGCCTGTATCTGTAAGGAAAGCGGGTAACCCATCCACCGTACTTTTAAAATAGCTAATACTAGGTGAGCCCCACGGCTTCGCCCTTGACATACTTCGAATTTCCGTCTCACCTATTTAATCCCGACGCTTATATATTCTACAATAATGCATAATTTGCCCGACTTGTCGACATTTATGATTACTGCTCCGCTCTCCAGGGCAGTAGCGTGATGATACATAGTCTATAGCCTTCATTAATAAATGGGCTATCCAATATAAAAGGATTTTTGTAAATGCGACCAGTAGTTTCTGAGATTAGCGCGTTCAACCAAACAAACAAACAAACAAACTCTTCAGCTTTATTATTGGTAAAAAATCCTACTAATATTATAAATGCGAAAGATTTTAAGTATGGATGTTTGTTACTCTTTCACGCAAAAATATACTGAATGGATTTAGATGGAACTTTAAAATTATATAGCTTACACATCAGAATAATACATAATGCTTGTAATACTAATATTAATGGTTAATAATAGTTAATTAATGGCTATCATGGAGTCATTACATGGGCCTAATCATTGAGTCGTGCATCATTACTAGATTACTCTACACAAAAAACAATTTAAATTAGGTACCTGAAGCGTGGTTACATTACCACGGGATTCGAAATCACATCTGCAGACCGCGACAGGTGCCGTCTCCACGAGAATGACGAGCCAGTAACCACTAGTTTCGAAGAATTCACCATATGGTCAGCATTTATGGCAAATTTTATCCAATAATAGAATTAATATAAAAAAAGTGCTTTTTCAGCACTTTTTTAAAGAAAAACCAATAAAACTTGAAGAGCAGGCAAATATTCCATTCACGCCGCTCTAAGCATCGTAATAAGCGAAATACATAGTTATTTTGGTATAACCATTTATAAGAATTCACAGGCGTGAACTTCCATTTACAATTTATAAAAGATTACTTCTTTTTAGCGAAGTTTAAAAAATATATTTACAATCGACATCTTTTTGTCGTCGATGTAGCTAGGCGAATCCTTGTACCGTCACCACAGACAAAAGTAATTTTTTTGTTTTTTTTTTCTTTCCAAGTCTACCCTATGGCATGGAAACTAAGGAATACAGCCTTACAGAAATCGCAATTTGTTTAAAATCGATGACACACGGAGCGAAAGAGTCAGCAATCTACTCACCTCTCTCTCTCTCTAAATCGCAAGACTATCAATGACATTTCTGTTGATTTATGTGATTTTGTTTACGCAAAAATTAATTTATTAATATTACGTTATTTACAAATCAGATTACTGATTGTATAAATATATTCAATTGTTCTTGAAAGGTATAAAACGACTTGATTTTTATAATGTCGCCCCACTCTGTGTCAACCTCTTGTAGCTGGCAGACGTATAATGCTTCCTAGTACGATTAAAATAAAAGGTGATTATTTGAAGTGTAAAAGTGAAGTTTCGTTTTCGATCCTTAATATCTAACAGGTTATGGGCCCTGTTCACGACCGAATATAATTCTAGTATATATAATTAAGTGCTATGATGTAATCAACTATGAAGTCATACCTTATATTTAGTTCCTAAGTTTGGTTTCTAGATGGCGTTGCTGTCGAATTAGATCTCGTTATTGTTTTGTTCACATGAGTTGTGTATAATCTAATACTTATTTTAATAAAGCGAGAAAGAGAAAGAGCTATTGAAAGATAGTCGATCGCCAGCAGTACAGTACACAGTGGTTTTATTTGAAATCCCCGCTAGTGTAAAGTTCAAATAATACCAACCTCGGTATTATACATTTTGGTCCTTCGAGCCGGATCGAGAGGCTATCTTTTTGTTTGAAGTGTGGCCAGCGTTTGCCCGCTTACACGGCTTCCCGCACGCAACAGCTTTGCCCAGCTTTGGGTGGCAAGCTTAGCAGTAGCGGATTGTTCAAGGAGTGGACGCTAGAGGACGCTACTCCCAGGTCAAACCTTCATTCACACTGTCAAGTGACACCCAACTCAGCTATCTACGAGACGTCAAGCGCAGTTCACCTGACCGCCACAGAGGGCGCTACTTGGAGGTTGGATATTGGTGTTTGAGTGAAGTGCAATAATTATTTGTGAGTACAATTTCTTTACTATAACGTGAACTATTCAAGCAATTTCAACTTTATTTCTTAGAAGATATTAACTCTGTAATTATTAGAAGATTTTGGACTTTGTAAATTTTAAGGACATTTGAGACATAGTTTCTGCTTAGGTTTATTAGTAACTTAGAGTTTATGTGCATGTTAGATTTAGGACTTAGAATTGTTTATAGAAAACGGGGGAACGAGGAGTCTATGCCCAATTTTGCTACGTTTTACAAACACTTGTGATATTTTAAGAAGTGAATTGGGACTTAGAAAGTTTACAATTAGACTTTTACGAACTTGTAAAATGTATAATACAACTTTAAACGTTACGTTTTAACACCTTAAAAATTAGCATATTTTTATTTAATTTGAGATATTTGTTATTTATTTAGGTTTCAAAATAATTAGATTAACTTGAAATTGATTTAACTTTGTCTTTAGTCGTTTACTTTTCTAAGATAAAAATAGTTTACATAACTTTAAATTGCTAGATTTATTTAACAAACTTATTTTTGGTTTATTGAACAATAAAATAACTGATAATAATGGAAGGACTATTTAATGTTTTGAAAGGTCAACAAAGTATTATTAATAAAAGTTTGATTAATTTTAAGAAAAGTGACAAAGATAGATTAACACAAGAGTACATAGAAGCTAGGCAGGATCTATTGGAAAAGGATTGGGCGTTGTTTAAAACCAATTACACGAAAATATATGAAAGTTTTAAGACTGAGGACGTAGAACAGAAGCTTGATGATATTTATTATGCAACCGAGAACACTTATATTACTTACATAAGTCTGATTAGGACTTTGCTAAAAACCATTCGCAACGAGAAAGGTCCTGCACAACCAAGTCACGATGCTTCTACTAGTGCATCCAAGTCTGGTAGTGCTTTTGTAAAGTTGCCTAGGATCTCTATTCCAACATTTTCAGTGAAATACGATGAATGGACTACATTTTACGATCTTTTCACATCTTTAGTGCATAAGAATGATTCTTTAGATAACGTGCAAAAGCTTCATTATTTAAAAAGTCATCTCTCTGGAGAGGCAGGTCAATTGATACGCCACACTCCTATAACTGATGCCAATTATAGCCAGTGCTGGACAATGTTAGAGAAAAGGTATAATAATGTTAGGTACTTAGTAAAATGCATTTTAGATAGGTTATTTAAACAATAACGTATGCAAGTGGAATCTGGTACAGCTCTTAAAGAGTTAATTGATACCACGTGTGATTGTCTTAATGCGTTAAAAAACTTAAAAGTTGATGTGAGTACATGGGATGTGATTATCATACACATTGCTGCTTATAAATTAGATAATGACACGCGTAAACAATGGGAACTTAAGGTTAACAATGACTCCGAAAATGACTTACCAACTTTAGATCAGTTCAAAAATTTTATAGAAAGTTGGTTTCGTGCTTTGTAAGGTTTCGAGTCAAAAAAGATCACAGGTCACAAGGTTAACAGCAGTAATAAAGGCTCACAAGCTTATCATAAAGTAATGTTAGCTACTAATTCGTCAAAGTTTAACTGTGAATTTTGTTCGGAAGGTCACAAACTTTGCTTCTGCAAAGGATTTACTAAGCAGCCGATTGAAACTAGGCGAGAGTTAGCAGCAAAAAATAGAATTTGTTTCAACTGCTTAGGCAGTAATCATATCGTAGCAGTTTGCAAAAAGCCCACAACTTGTAAGGTTTTCCGAAAACGCCACCATTCGCTTCTGCATATGGAGCCCCTTAACAAAGATCAGCCATCGACAACGTCGGCTATCGAGAGTGCTGATTCTTCCAGTTCTACGCCAGTAGTTTCGTGCGTGTCTACCGGTAATATTACTAAGCCCAGGCAGGTTTTATTAGCCACAGCATTAATAAAAGCCGAGTCGCGTACTGGTGAATATCAAACTGTCAGAGCCTTGCTTGACCAAGGCTCTCAGGCATGTTTTATCACCGAGTCCACAGTTCAACTTCTCAACCTGAAAAGGATTCCTATTCAAGGGCTTATTTCAGGAGTGGGTGACTCTAGTTCAACCATGGCAAGGTACATGGTACAGGTGAATATACAATCTCGGATAGAGCCAAAGTTTAATCTTACCGTCAATGCGTACGTATTAAAGAAAATCACCTCGTACTTACCAGAGCGTAGTATCAACACCACCATTGATTGGTTGAGTGTTAAAGGTTTTCAGCTCGCAGACCCTGAGTTCAACACACCCAATAAAGTAGATATTTTGTTGGGAGCTGACGCTTACAGCTGCATCATAATGGAAGGGATGGTAAAGAGTCCTTCAGGTAACCTGATAGCTCAAAACACCGCCGTGGGGTGGGTCCTTTCAGGTACAGTTAGTAGAGACGTTAGTAGGTCAAATAAGTTCAATGTAATGCATGTACAGGTTCAAGAGGACGAAATTCTCAAAAGATTCTGGGAAATCGAAGAGCAAAGTAGTTATAAGAAACTACTTACACCTGAAGAGAAGCAATGTGAAGAGATCTACGAGAGTACAACTAGAAGGGACTGTAGTGGTAGACATAGTGCGGTTACCTTTTCGCAACGACGATCCACCTTGCAAAGCTGGAAACTCGCGAACTATTGCTGAAAAAAGGTTTAAGGCATTAGAAAGTAGATTACAAAAGAACACAGATTTAAAAAAGCAGTACACACAAGTAATAGAAGAATATTTACATCTAGGTCACATGAGAAAAGTCGAAAAGGACGATAGAAACAAAGAAATAGCTGTGTACTTACCCCACCATGCAGTCATACGGGATGACAAAACTACCACTAAGGTGCGGGTTGTCTTCAATGCCTCTCAGAAGAACAGCTATGGAGTTTCGCTTAACGACACGTTGATGGTCGGACCCACATTGCAGTCTGATTTAAGACACACGGTGTTACGCTGGAGACTTCATCCTATAGCACTTGTAGCAGACATCATTAAGATGTACCGCCAAATCAAAGTTGCCGAAGAAGACGCAATGTTTCAGCGCATATTGTGGCGAGATAGTCCTGAAAGTGAACTCACTGATTACGAACTGATCACAGTGACGTTCGGAACTGCTTCAGCACCATATCAGGCAGTCAGGACATTACATCAAGTCGCCTATGATGAAGGTCAGAGCTTCCCGCTTGTTGCAGACATTGTTCTCAACTGCTTTTACATGGACGAGTTGATGTCTGGTTGTAGTAGCATAGAAGCAGGCATAGAAATCTACAAGCAGATGACCGAGTTATTAGGCAAGGGTGGATTTAAGCTGCAAAAGTGGAACAGTAACGATCAGGGTATTTTAGATCAAATCAACGAAATTGAAAAGAACAAAGGTGTAGGACAAATAGAACAAACATATCAAACTATAACAAAGGACAAAAATAGTAAGCTCAACATAAACAAGCACAAAATCATAAAGGACATAGAGCATGCAGTAAATTATAGTAGAAAAACAATAAAACAAGAAACAAAGGAAATGGAATTAAAACTAGACAGTACTATAAAAATTCTTGGACTTACCTGGAATCGCAACGAAGACACCTTCCAGTACACGGTGAATCTCCCGCTGCCGTCGACTGCACCTGTAACTAAACGCATAATTATATCTGTTATAGCACGACTCTTTGATCCATTAGGTTGGTTAGCTCCTAGTGTGGTCTTAGCAAAGGTTTTCATTCAAAAATTATGGCTTGCAGGGGTCAGTTGGGACGAAGAGCTGACGAAAGAATTAGTAAATGAATGGAGCTCATATCGTAAGGAATTGTTACTACTCACCAAGGTTCGCATCCCACGTTGGCTTGGTAACAAGTTGGACGATGATCTGGAACTTCACGGTTTTAGTGACGCCTCTAAAACTGCATATTCGGATGTGATTTATTTCCGGATCGTAGATAGAGAAGGCAAGGTTCAAGTGTCTTTACTAGTTGCCAAAACTAGAGTAGCGCCAGTCAAGCAGATAAGTATCCCACGGTTAGAGCTGTGTGGAGCACTTTTATTGTCTCAGTTAATTTCACAAACCGCAGACGTCTTGAACATTTCTCAGGACAAGGTCAACGCCTGGACGGATTCTACTGTGGTGTTGGCCTGGATTAACAGCCACCCAAGTAAATGGAAGACTTTCGTGGCCAATCGCACATCGGAAATCTTGACCAATATGAAAGCGTCACAATGGTTTCACGTGTCGACCAAGCACAACCCGGCAGACTGTGCCTCTAGAGGGCTACTGCCTAGCTCACTCCTAGAAAACGATTTATGGTTTTCTGGACCATCGTTTCTCAAGGAAGAAGCAATAACTTTTAGCAGACCAAACAGCATCTATAGTACAGATTTAGAAGAGTCTGTAAAGACACATGTGGCACTAGTTCCGGACTGTTCCATTTTCGAACAGTATTCTAGGTTACAAAAAATGGTTAGAATTGTTGCATATTGTCGCAGATTTTTAAAGGAGAACAAAGTACATCGAAATAAGTATTTACAAAAGGTAGAAATAGATGCTGCACTAGATTGTTGTATTAGACAAACACAGAAAGAAATATTTACAAAAGAATACAAAGAATTAAAGGACAAAGGCTATTTACAAACAAAATCTAGTTCGCTAAAATCACTCTGCCCTTACCTTGATAACAAAGGCATTATAAGAGTACGAGGTCGACTGGAAAAATCTGAGTTGAGCGAAGAGATGAAACATCGCATTATACTTCCTCACTCTAGTCATCTTAGTCAACTCATCATAAAGGAAGCCCATTATAAGACCTTACATGGAGGTCCTCAGCTGATGATAAATTATTTAAGAACAGCTTACTGGATTCTTGGAGTAAGAAACCTGGTCAAAAGGCATGTCAACAAATGTGTGACTTGTACCAGACAGAGGGCCAGCACAAAAAACCAAATGATGGGTTCACTCCCAACAGTTCGATGTACTCCAGCACGTCCATTTCTACACAGCGGCGTGGATTATGCTGGACCAATCAACGTTCGGACAACCAAAGGCCGTGGACATCGCTCGCACAAAGCGTACATTTGTCTATTTGTATGTATGGTCACTCGTGCATTGCATTTAGAAGCAGTCAGTGACATGAGCACCCAGGCCTTCCTAGCAGCGTTTAGACGCTTTGTGTCTAGACGAGGTCATTGCGCTAAATTGTGGAGCGACAATGGCACCACATTTGTAGGTGCCTCCAGAGAATTACAGCAGTTAATGTCAATCCAGCCTTCAATAGCAGAACATCTCGAAGCAAACGGCACAGAGTGGCATTTCATCCCTCCCCACAGTCCTAATTTTGGTGGCCTTTGGGAAGCGGGGGTGAGGTCCACAGAATACCACTTAAAAACAGTAATTGGTGATGCCACTCTCACCTATGAAGAATTAACCACTCTTCTTAATCAGGTCGAGGCTTGTTTGAATTCGCGCCCTATGAGCACTATTAATGTTGACGATCCCGGTGAACCAATACCTTTGACTCCTGGACATTTTTTAATAGGCTTGGTTTCGGTACCCGATCAAAATTATTATAATTCTAATATAAATTATTTAACACGCTGGAAGTTTGTTCAAAGACTGCTTCAGTCTTTTTGGTAGCGTTGGTCGCAGGAATATTTATCGAATTTAGTTAATCGGTACAAATGGTCTTCCCAAGTTGAAGAACCTAAAATCGGAGACATGGTTTTAGTCAAGGAGGACGACTTGCCACCGAGTCGTTGGTTGATGGGTCGAATATTAGAAAAGCATCCCGGTGATGATAATCTCACCCGTGTAGTCACACTGCGCACTAAGTCATCAACTATTAAACGGCCAACATCCAAAATATGCATTTTACCCATAGTTGATTAAGAACCTTTATTTTATAGATTAAGAACTTTTTATTGAATAGATTAAGAACCTTTTATTGTATAGATTAAGAATCTTTTATGAAGTTTTAAATATTTTGTTCAATTGAAATTTGTCCTATATTATATTTTTCAACTTTCAGATCAAATTGTACAACAGAATCATATTGTAAAATTTTCTACACTCGTTTTTATTTCCTTATACTTTTTTTCATTTTTAGTGTGTTTGTGTACAATTTAAAATCAACTTGTTCCATGGTTATTTTTAAGATTTGATTGTTACATAAAGTTTTAACTGTCACGTTTAAGTTCTACACAAGTTAGGATTAGTTTTGCAAAATAGTTTTAAGATTTTAGTTCAAAGTAGTACTGAGTAGGAAAATATAAAACTCGACAGTGACAGTCAAAATTTGGTATCGATAAACTGTGTGTAATGTGTTTAGTTCAATTTAGAAGGACGTTCGCTCAGTGTCGTCCTTGGTGGGCGGTATGTTCACGACCGAATCCTGAATATAATTCTAGTATATATAATTAAGTGCTATGATGTAATCAACTATGAAATAAAAGAATAAATAAAGCTTGGCAAGTCAACTGGCTTTAAGAAAGAAATTATTGGGTTTAAAATTGCAAGCCGATATTCCTCTAATAAAACATTTCACCATTTTTGACGAGATAATTACGGAGTTATTGGCAGCGGGGGCAAAATTAGAAGAAACTGACAAAGTTGCACATTTGTTACTGACGTTGCCAGTTAGCTATGATGGAGTCATTACTGCCATAGAAACATTGACTGAAAATAATCTAACCTTGGCATTTGTGAAAACAAGACTTTTAGACCATGAAATAAAATTAAAAAATGAGGGTAGTGATACAAGCGCAAAGGTTCTACATATTGAAAATAATTTCAAGCGAAAAATCGACTGCACAAATTCTACATTTAACTACCCGCATAATAACAATAAGAAAATAAAAGGACAGAAACACTGTAAATTTATGAAGTGTCATTATTGTGGTCGAAAGGGGCATATGAAGAAAGATTGCTTTTACTGTAAACGGATGAATAAACCTGATCGTACAAGAACAGTTCAAACCGTTGGATTGTCTCAAGAATCTAAGCCTGATGATTTTTCGGGCTATGCGTTTATGACGGAGAGTACAACCGAGAGGAAGATTCTAACATTATTACATTTTTATTAGATTCCGGAGCATCGGATCACATCATAAACAGGGACGATATCTTTAATTCGTACGAATGTTTAAGTACACCAATTAAAATTTCTGTTGCTAAGAATGGTACCTTTATTTCAGCTACAAAAAGAGGTTCAATCAATGTTGTGAGCAATATCGGTATTTCAGGCGTTTTGGAGAAGGTTCTGTTCTGTCGTGAAGTGCCATACAACTTGTTATCTGTGACAAAGATGCAACAGGCTGGTCTGAAGGTAATTTTTGATCAACATGGCACTCATATACTGAAGGATGGTAACATCATTATGAAAGGTAAGATTTTACATAACCTAATTACCTTAGATTTTAGAGTACCTTTAAAGATAAGTTCGTCTGTTTCTCATGGATGTTAAAGCTATGTTCACGATTATAAACTGTGGCATCAACGTTTAGGCCATATTAGTAAAAATAAATTCCTGGAATTAAAATGTATATGCTGGAAGATGGACATCAGCTTGACAAAATAGACCCTAGTTGCGAATTATGTGAAGCTTGCATAAATGGTAAACAGACGAGACTACCTTTTAATAAAACTAAAAATAAAGAATATATCAAGCGACCATTATATATTGTGCATACAGATGTCTGTGGTCCTATCACTCCTTCTACAATTGACAGTAAGAATTATTTTGTGTTATTTGTGGATCAGTTTACGCATCATTGTGTAGTATATCCCCTGACTTACAAATCAGATGTTTTCATGGCATTCAAAGATTTTGTTAAGAAGGCTGAATCAAAATTTAACTGTAAATTGGTAACTTTGTATAGTGATAACTGTGGAGAATATTTATCTACCGAAATGAAGGATTACTGTATTCAGAAAGGGATAAGTTATCACTTAACTATACCTAGAACGTTCAACGTTCATTCACAGTTAAATGGGGTCGCTGAACGTATGGTGAGGACCATTACGGAAAGGGCTCGTTCTATGTTAGATGGTGCGAAGATGGATAAATGTTTTTGGGCTGAAGCAGTTCTAACTGCTGTCCACTTAATAAACATTGTGCCATCAAAAGCCTTGCAACTGTTGAAAACCCCGTATGAAATGTGGCACGGTAGGAAACCAAGTATTGGGTCTCTAAGAGTGTTTGGTTCAACTGTGTATGTCCATGATAAAACTCATAAAAACAAGTTTGATAGTAAGTCATGAAAAGGTATTTTGGTGGGATATAGTCCCAATGGTTATAAAATATGGAACACAGAATGCGAAAAGTATGTAACTGCCAGGGATGTTGTAGTCGATGAGATAAATTTTCTGGTGTCCAGGCCTGTACTAAAGCCTGAAGGGAATAAAGTGGAATATTCTCGAAACAAAGCTGATAGAGACAAAGTCTTAAAATCAGTGTATAATGAATCTCACGATGCAAGTATTCCTAAATCAGATACCTTAAAATCTGATGACCAATTGGTAAAAGGCAGTCCGAATAAAATTCGCAAAGTTAGTGATAGGGATATTTCTGAACCTTCTATGAATACTGACAGTTTACCTTTAAGCAGTAAAGATACATGTGATGATTTGGTGCTTGCTAGAAGGAGTGATAGACTAAAAGGTCGGCCTACTATTTCTTATAAAGAAATTGATGATGAAATCTTGTTAAGTGCTTATTCTTTTATGTGTACTATACCTAAATCATTTGATGAAATACAACTATTAAAAGGTAAATGCTTTTGGGAGAAAGCAATAGAAGATGAATTAAATTCTCACAAAATAAATAACACTTGGACTCTTGTACCGAGACCAAGTGATAAAAATATAATAGATTGTAAATGGATTTTTACGATTAAAAATGATGAGTTTGGAAAACCTTTAAGATATAAGGCTCGTCTTGTCGCTAGAGGTTTCAGTCAAGAATACCTAACTGATTACAATGAAACTTTTGCTCCTGTCGCAAAAATAGCTAGCTTTAGGTTTATAATAAGTTTTGCAAATTAATATAATTTGTTAATTCATCATATGGATGTTAAAACAGCATTCTTGAATGGAGTCTTGAAGGAGGAAATTTATATGAAAATTCCTGAGGGCGTTACATGTAAATATGATAATTACGTTTGCAAGTTAAACAAAGCATTATATAGACTGAAACAGGCAGGTTTGAAATTTTCGAGCTATCTCTCAAATATAAGGGCTTTCGAAATTCTTCAGTTGATAGATGTTATATATTCTTGATAAAGGTTCCATTAATAAAAATATTTATGTGGTATTGTATGTTGATGATTTGGTAATAGTATGTGCGGACATTCAGACTATGAATGATTTTAAACACTATTTGATGAGTAAATTTGAAATGACTGATCTAAAGGATATTAATGTTTTCTTGGTATAAAAATAACACGATATTGTGACACAATTACGCTTGATCAGTCCGCGTATATTCAAACAGTTTTAAATAAGTTCAATATGATTAACTGCAACCCAGTAAGTATGCCAACTGAATTAAAACTAAATTACGAAGCACTGAACTTAGAAGTTAAGTACGATGCACCATGTAAGAACTTGATAGGGTGTTTGATGTATGTTATGATATGTACTCGACCCGATTTAAGTACGTCTGTAAATATACTAAGTCGTTATACTAATAAAAATAATAAGGAACTTTGGGTATGTTTAAAGCGACTATTAAGGTATCTTAAAGGCACTAAAATTTATTTAAATCCATTAAAATTAACGTACAAGAGAAATGCATATCATAATATACTGTGTGGGTATGTAGACTCTGATTGGGGTGGACATGATCATTGCAATAGAAAAAGTACTACTGGTTATTTATTTAAAATATTTGACCAATGTACAATTACTTGGTGTACAAAGAGGCAATCATCTGTTGCGACTTCGTCAACAGAAGCTGAATACATGGCTTTGTATGAGGCTGTCAAAGAAGCCTTATGGCTTAAGTCTCTGGCTGAAAGTATTAATATAATTATAAGTAAACCTATAGTCTTATTTGAAGATAATATGGGGTGTATAAGCATAACTAACAACCCAACCAATCATAAACGATCAAAGCACATTGATATTAAATATCATTTTTCAAGGGAACAGGTTAAGAAAAATGTTATTCAGTTAAATTATATACCCACAGGTTTACAACAGGCAGATATTATGACAAAACCGTTGCCAGCAAATACTTTTCAAGCAATGAGACTAAAAATTGGTTTAGAATATACCAAAGATTGTCAATAGTGATAACTGAATTAGTTTGTAATAGTGAACGTGGTTTGATTAGGTTTTACTGGGTTTCCCTAATCCTAGCAACAAATGTTGGACCATGGTTGTAATACTCCCAGCACACACTTGGAAGTAGCTTATATGATCTGCTTAGTTATAAAGAAAAATAGTACATTGAATTGTATGTAACAAAGATTAATTTTTGAGGGGGCGCGTTGATTTATGTGATTTTGTTTACGCAAAAATTAATTTATTAATATTACGTTATTTACAAATCAGATTACTGATTGTATAAATATATTCAATTGTTCTTGAAAGGTATAAAACGACTTGATTTTTATAA
This sequence comes from Thumatha senex, assembly GCA_948477245.1. Classification (NCBI taxonomy): domain Eukaryota; kingdom Metazoa; phylum Arthropoda; class Insecta; order Lepidoptera; family Erebidae; genus Thumatha; species Thumatha senex. The sequence goes on from OX419735.1 coordinate 17,940,395, forward strand.
TGTCGCCCCACTCTGTGTCAACCTCTTGTAGCTGGCAGACGTATAATGCTTCCTAGTACGATTAAAATAAAAGGTGATTATTTGAAGTGTAAAAGTGAAGTTACCAGCGATAAACTCAAACAACTAGTGATGAAACTTATTATCAGTGATCATTGTGATCAAGCTTCAAAATTCAGTTCCAGTTTACTAGGTAAAAATCCATTAAATGGTAATACAGTATACGGTACGGAATTTTAGGTATACCTAAAATTCGACCGCCGCCGCCGCCTTTGTTAAGTACCGCCGCGCACGACTCGTCTAGATCTCCTAATGTACCAGGAGTAAACTTATTTTTAACGCATGAATTTATTTGGTTCCGTACAGATAAGTTGTTTAAAACATTAACGCAATACTTTTTTTTTAATATTTGCCGGATACGTGTTTCTTTAGATCTTTCTTCATTTTAGTGTCTTCCCAGTTGCTTCAAAATCGTAAATTGATTTGGAGTCTGGGGTTCACTTTTATTTGGCTGCAAGGAGAAGCTATAATTTAACTTTTTGTTTTTAGCATTACTGGTAGCAACTTCCGTCTGACCGCGCGACTGACCATTGCCATATCCATTAACATGATGATTCTGCACAAGTAAATTCATTTAAAAATTCAACTGAGTATCGTGATGTCGCGGCAAAACCTGTGACACACCGGAAAACCATTCAAATCTAATGAAAAAAGTTGTCTCAAAATCGGTTTTAGGCTACAGTAAGTCACAATGGAACGTATTTAAATTAAACAATGGATTTAGGTGTAGTTTTCATCAGTAAGTAGATTTTTTCCAATATTTTCTAAACATGTTCTTGTAATTAAATTATCAGAATCATAATAAAACACTAGATGGTATCGAGAATAAAACACTATGCAAAGCCGTGCGGCACGTGCGTATAGTTAGTTATGAATAAAGCACACAGAACGAACGAAAAAGCCAAGGAAAAGCAGCTCCAAAACGTAAGTTTCATTTGCAACCGAAAAAAAATGCTAGAATGCAAACGATACCGACGGAACATATTAGTACAATACTAGGCTTATATGATACTTTTAAAGTGTCAGTGTTTACTGAAAATTGCTTTACGGTACCCTACGACGATAGTTATAATATTGAGAACCGCCCACATCATACACTCACACAAAGAAAGAATAGGGTGAATTAACCAATAATTAGTCATCTTATAAAATTATTCTTCATTTTAGTGTCTTCACGGTTGCATGGAAAGTAATCGAAACCCTTCTTTACGAACTTGATAAACTTGATTTGGTTTTTTAGGTATTAACACTATGCTGATTATTACCGTTTTTCTTTATTTTTGTTAATTTAGCAGTAAAATATGAAAAATGATGATAGTAAAAGTGGAATATAAATCACGGTTTTGTTGACCGGTAAGATTTTTGAGCGATATTCTCTTAAAAGTTAAAGTAGTCAGCTACCAGTGTTCTGCCTTTCAACGTTCCGTAAAACCAAAAATTATGACTTCTGTTAATAAGCTATTTTACCCTATTGTATCTTTGTAGTGGGTGGATAATGGGCGTTTCCTAATATTATTTTAGAGTACCGTAAAGCACGGTAAAAGTAAACACTGAGACAAACACTTACTACAGTATTATGTAATCCTAGTCTGTCCTTCATCTTAGTGTATTCCCAGTTGCTTTCAAATCATACCTGGATTATTTGGATGGAGCATTCGGTTCATTGTTTTTGGCTCCTAGAAACAACTATTATGGTTAAGCCTTTAATTTTTGGCATTGTTGGGAGCGACTGCCGTCATACCCTCCGACCCCGTAAGGTCTTTCTTGTGTCGGCGTCGTTGCCTTGTCGATTGGTCAGTAGGTGAAGGTTTGAAATGTTTCGAAATGTTAGTCAATGTACCTTAAAAAAGTATTTGGTTCCAATTATTTCTGCTACATAAGTACACACAAATAAATAAAAAAATTTAATAAAAGTCACTTATGCACAACATAAAGTCACTTGTACACAAATAAAAAAATAATTTATTATCCAGAACCTACTTACATATCTGGCAAATATTGCAACAAAAAAGGACAATGTTTTAAAATATCTGTACGGAACCAATACATTCAAGCGTAAAAATGAAGGAGATATACGTTATTTTTACGCCTGGTACATGAGTAGGTTGACAATATGTTTACGAAGAATTCAAGACAATCTCGCAATCTACATTGATACCAAATAAGTTCTAAAAATGTTGTCTCTGTACTTAAACGATACTCATTGTTTTTTTATCTTATTTTATGGAATATTGCAAGTAGACTTCGTCTTAATTTGCAACATAAATTTACTATCTGAGCTGAGTTTAGCGTTTTGCAGAACAAAAACCAGACAAAGCCGTATTGATTTCAATATTTTGATGAACCTACTCGGGTTCAAAGCTAGAGTTCATTCGAAGTAGGTAGTGTTGGGTATGAACATAAATACGATATCGATATTTTGCACTGTCGATGAAAGATAAAAATCATTTCCCACGACACGACAAGTCTATGGGATTCAAAACCCCGAGCCGCACATTACTGATATGATTCTCAATACCAACTTCAAATATGACTACACATTTCTGTAGCACATTGTATAACAGACCAAAAAAGCATCAAAGATGAAAAATATATACCGACTAAACTGTGTTCCTCACACCACACAAGAAAGATAAATGTCTTATGCTAATATCCCTTCTCATCGTTCCTTTTCTAAATTAAGTTTTAGTAGAAGTCTTGAAACACTTTGTAAAAACGAGTGGAGAATAAACAGTAACTATCAACGTAATTTGATGATAGTGATTTTGTCAATATGGTAATTCTTAGAGATAGCGGCTATTCATGTCAGCCTATTTGCTGTGCTGACTCCATTGCTACATACAGACGCCTGCTGAAGAAGTACATCCCAATGTTTTTCTTCCATATCCCAATTTATTTTTGAAAAATGTTTTCAAATCACGCTTATGTCACTGGTTTCAATCAAATTTAATGTTTCGTTCTACGACAATTGGGTCAGCAAATGTTTACGTTCAATTTCGAAATAGTTTTTAAGTTATTTATTCTTATACATAACTTAAAAACCTATCTTTTAGAACATTATAGAAATTACATTATGTACCAAATAAAACTATTATTATTTTCTATTATTTTAACTAAATTAAGTAGCATTGTAAATATTGTTAAGTCCAGAACTGTTGCGTAAAATGAGGCATTGTGAATGTTGCCATGACGCAAATTATTTGGCAGCTGCTTAGCTGATTATGCCTGCTAATCGTTTGAGTAGCCTTTGTGTATACCACTTAAATTTTGAGAGATACTGAAATCTGAGAGCCCTTCCACTGTGCGTTGTATTTAAGTTACGTTTTAGTATTCGGCCGTAAGGGTCGTATTTTAGAATGTTACTCAATAGTCAAGAAACACTTGAGAGTAGTATTTTAAGGCAAAAACTAGCCTTAAGCATTTCTCGAGTATTGAGTAATGTTCCAAAATACGGCCCTTAGTGACAAGGTAGAAATACTGTAAATGCAGTAAGTAATTATAAATGAATGTTATGTATGGTTTTCCTAATTTATCCCTTATTTATCAGTCACGCCTTTATACCCAAAGTGGCACAGAGCCATATTATACGCCCACATTTCACTGTGTATAAGGGTTTTCAGTGCTGGAAGGCACATTTAGCAGTTGATACCGGTTGCCAGTAACATGACAATTGTTAAGTCAAGTTCAAGGCCTTTTGGGCGGCATGAAAAATTTCAACAGCAAGTAGCCACAACCTGTGTCTGTCTATTTCAATATGGCAATGGGCTCACCACCCATTATGTGGGACAGGAATACACATGGTGAAAAGTGGGCATTTAACATGCCTCTGCCACCTTTTCGCCGATAATGTGTGATAGATACATAGAGTAATAAATAAATAGATATTTAAAATTGTATCTCATAGTTATTATAGTCAACCAAAACTATTAATAAGTTAAATTATTAAGAATGTTGTATTTAAGATTAAGAAACAATGGGTTTGACAATTAACACTAAAAAAAAAATTAAAAACAATCAATACCTTTTTGTTGATTCATCAGTAGTATCTGCATCAGCATCAAGCTCACCCCATTCATGTTCCAGCTCACTGTCTTCCTCTACTTCAGTACTATCCTCTTCAGAAGAGCTGTCTGTTTGTAGTATACCTAAGGGAATATATTTATAAATAAAACTTTAAAAAATATTGTAAATTTTATGTATTTTTATATGTGATTATATATTTTGAGAGACCACATAAGGAATATCTGAGGCAGCCTACATATATGTGAGATCAAGCAAGTTGCGTTCATGGTATGGCTATGTTTAAATGTTTACCTCCATAATGGTGCACCTCAAAAAATAGTTTTCAAAAGATTCTTGATGTGGTGGCAGATAAGTAATGTGGTGTTGGCTTGACTACAAAGCATGTTGATGACCATTTGAAGTAGGGACTAGTGTTTTGGACACAATCCAGATATATTAATTGCATCAGTTAATTTTTTTATACGTACAACCCACTGTTTCACCTGCATAGTGACCATGATAATATGGGGATAAAATGTAGCCAAAGTTATTCCTTATAACATTAGCAGTTGGTGAGTCTTGTTGATAATTATCTAATATACACTCTTATACCATACTAACATAAAAGACTTATTTTTTACTTTCATATGCATTTAGTGAATAGCTGTTTGCAATTCATCTATTAAAAGATGTACATATTACCATACTAATGCTACATATGTTAACAGTGAGCATTTTACTAAAAATGTTCGAAATAGAGATAGATTTACACACCTTCACCACGAGCATAATCAATGTCAAGATCTAATAGTCTTGATTTGAGTTTTTTGTTTAGTTTTCCACGAGTTAACTTATCATTTTCAAAGGTAGGTAGGTTCGCTTCTTTATTTATTTCTTCGTCTTCATCACTTGGCGGGCGCTTAACAAAACGTACACCTTCTAAGCTATCTTTATTTTGTATATTTGATGCTTCCTCAGACTCGTCTACGTCAGAACTGCTTGATTCCTCATCGACATCATAATATTTTCGAAGGTTTTCTGTAGAAGTCTCGTTAATGGGTCGTCCACGTTTATCAACGGAGTATTTTACTTTGAATTTTTCATCTTTAAACATAGATTGGAAACGTTTATCAATCTTAACCTTTCTCTCATGCTTAGGTATTTGTCGGTACCGAGGATCATTTAAATACTTTGTGAAGCGACTGTCCTTTAGTATGTCACCCATAATTTAAACGTCTTCAGTCACGCCGTGCTTCTGTGAATTAAAAGTTATCAATATAATAAAATGATAATTATTTACACAACATAATCGCAACTCCCAACAAGATTTCTAAATTTTAGGTTATGTTATTTTTTTTTAGTGTCTTCGCCTAATTTTGGCAGGCAAAGGAAACTTAGTCCATACATCCTAGTCTTCAGTATTTATTATTTTCTTGTTATTATGTTTCAGTCCTGTCTAGTCGTTTGTCGATGTCAAGTCCTCAGTCCTAGGTCCTAGTCCGTGCCCCAATAAGGCAGTGGATCCCTTATGGCAGCTCTCTATGGAAATTTGGCACTAACACAAACAACAACGCTATTCATTGCAATATATCACTTTCTCTAACTAATGCACTTCCGAACTCTTCATGTATAATATTCCACCATTATTAAACACAAAAACTCGAATTTTACACTAGTTTTAGAAAATAATATACTACAAACGGGCGTCACTGCTTATCTTCGCGCCATAAGTCCGGTTATGATTTTTTTCTTTCTTCTTGGACTTTCTCGATTAGAGGATTTTGCCAAAATAGTAAAGTTAAGGAATCAAAATTGAGAAAATAAGGAATTCAGAAACGTAGAAAATGAAATAATTATGGATGGGACATGGAATTATTGTTTAATTTGTAAGTAAATAAAAATATAAATAGTTATATATTGTACAGGCTTATTCTCGTCCGCACGAAGGCCTATTTCCACTTTGGGTGTACCAAATGAAAACACCCATTTCACTTTTACACTTCACTGTACTTTATTTTAATTTCACAACACAATATTTTTAATAATAATTTTATTCTGTCATTTTGATTCAACTTTCTAGTGGTGACAGTTCCTTATATACTAGGGGGCGGAGGATCTTAACACCGCGGTCTAAAATAACGGTGGTGTCATCTATTATTAATGAGATGTATTAAAATATGTCAAATCTATTTTCTACTCATACATACCGCCCACTATGGACAAACTCAGTTTTGTCCATCACAAATATAACAATCTTACACACAATACAAACTTGTGTTGAATCTGAAATCTTCATAAAATTTATAAAATACATTATTGATACAATAGCAAGGAAAGTTATAAATAATTGTAACGATAAACAAAGCAAAAGTATTAAAACATTATTTCAATGTAACATAAATAACTACCTTTTCAACACTAATTCTAAAAACAAACAAAATCTTATCTCGTAATAAGAAAATATAATAAATTATTCTTCTCTAGCTATTGGTAGAATACACAATTTATTTGTGGGTCTTTTAATAGTACCATTTTTTACCTTGAGAGTTACGACTCCTACAATATTATCAGGACCAGGATGAGTAGCTATTTCCCTACCATAAAGCCATCTACCAACGGGCAAGTTGTCCTCTCGTACTGTGACTACATCACCTATACAAGGTTGAGGGACTTCCGACGATCCTTGGTACCGTTTATAAAATCTATTGAGGTATTGTCGTGACCATATGCACCAGATACTTTGAACGAATCGAAGTGAGCTAATTATTGACCCTACAAAATTGGTATCAGGTGGTATCACCAAAGCTTCACCGACTAGGAAATGTCCCGGTGTCAGCACCAAGAAATCTTCCTCATTGTTTCCAGTAATCACTGACAAAGGCCTGGAGTTTAGACTTGCTTCAACCTGAGCAAGTACTGTGGACATTTCTTCGAACGTAAGTGTCGATGAACCGATTGTACGCTTTAAGTGGTACTTCACTGACTTAACTCCAGCTTCCCAGAGACTACCAAAATTCGGAGCCTGGGCTGGTATAAAATTTGGTTGCTAAAGATTCAGCAATTTCCTGAACTATAGAACCTCGTTCATTCTTAAAAAGTCGCTGCAGTTCACTAGCTGCACCAGTAAAATTTGTTGCGTTGTCACTCCATATCTCAGAACAATATCCTCTCCTTGAAACAAATCTTTTAAATGCTTGAAGAAAACCTTCCGTAGTAAGATCACTTACTACTTCTAAATGAATGGCTCGAGTCACCAAACATACAAACAAGCATATATATCCTTTTTGTGATTTGTATCCACGACCCTTGGCCGTCCTTAGTAGAATCGGACCCGCATAGTCAACGCCGCTCGATTTAAATGGTCGGGATGGTGTTGTTCTTGCAGCTGGTAACTGTCCCATTAGTTGATTTTTAGCCCTACCTGTATTTCTGACTCAAACAATGCATCGCCGAAAACATGCCTTAACGAGACGCCCTGCTCCTATAATCCAATATTTGGACTGTAAATAGCCTAACATTAGTTGGGGACCGCCATGTAGAGTCTGTAAATGTGCGTCACGAACTAAAAGATTAGCTAAATATGATTCTTTAGCTATCAAAATCGGATGTTTTCGCCCTTCAGTTAGTGGTGAATGTTCCAATCTGCCACCAACACGTAAAATTTCGTCTTTGTCCATGAAAGGGTTTAGACATCGCAATGCACTTTTCTTTGGTAAATTTTGATTTTTCTTTATGATATCTAACTCTTCTGCAAAAGTTTTAATCTGGCACTGCTTTATCGAATATTTCAACACAGTACCTAGTTCATGGGTAGTTATAAATCCAACCTGTCGTTCTATTTCTTGACTCGTCTAGAAAATACTAGTCTCCAATTTGGTCTTGCCTTAAATAGAGACAAGACAAAGGTAATGGTGGTGGATCGAGCTAAACAATATCCTACGGATATACGCAAAGCCAACTGTGAGGTGGTACAACAATATATCTACCTAGGTTCCACTATCTCGAACGCTGGAGGATGCGAGGATGAGATGAGATCAGGCGACGATGTGCCATCACTAGATCGGCGGTGGAGCGATTGGGAAAGATTTGGAAGGACAAAAGAATAACGAAGAATACTAAAGTTCGCCTAATGAAGTGCCTGGTGTTTCCAATTTTTCTCTACGGAGCCGAACCTGGTCACTCAAACTACAGGATCGCCGGAAAATTGATACCCTGGAGATGTGGTGCTGGAGACGTCTCTTAAAAATACCTTGGACGGCCTTCCGCACCAACAATTCTATCCTCAAAGAGCTTTATTTAAAGGATAGATTATCGTCGATTGAGCAGCTACGAATACTGAAGATCAATGGACACATCTCCAGAAACGAGGGTTCAATAGAAAGACTAGTAGTACAAGGCCGTGTGGAGGGAACGAGGTCACGGGGTCGGTCCCTTACCCATTGGATGGATCTCATTAAAACTGCTGCACAGTCGACACCAGTACAATGTTCTCGCAGTGCTGAAAACTGCCAAAAGTGGAGGGAGATAGCACAGCATCCATAAGCCATGAAAGCAAGTGGCAAGCCCTGCTCATCAACAGCCACGACCACTCTGACAAGAGTGACCGACTAAGAAGAAGAAAGATTTAGATAAGTTCCAAAGTTTATGAATAATTAATTTTACTAAATCATAATAAAAGAAATATATAAAATTTTCAACCATTTCTACTAAATCCAATGGTTATTTGAGCTGGCAGCGCGTTAGACAAATTCTTTTCGTAGCTCTCTCGCCAGGATCGTTTTTAGCTAGCTACCGCTTATAAGGAAATAGCTACCCTACTGGTAAGAAAATAGATGTCATTTTAGCTCAACGAATTTTTTTGATAATCAGTCTAGTTATAAGTGTAAAGTTATACTCTTGAGTCAAAGACGTAGTATTATTACTTATTCTGTGCCCACGTACCTTGGTACGTAGGCGCAGAATAAGTAATAATACTACGTACAGAATTGTCACTCCCTAACAAAGGTCAGTTTTAGGTATGAAAAAATACCTAGACTCGCCGCCTGCAAGGAAAATTGAAACACGCGCGCGTTCGTTGAGTTTTCTTTGCGCGCCAGAATTTTATGAACGCGCTGCGGAGTCCGCGCGGGGTTGTAAATTAAGAAGTTTCTGTACCTAGTTAATTTATTTAGGCACGGCTGTCGTGCGAGCCGAGCGGCACGGGTAAACAGCGGTAAAGTGTGGTGATATTAAACCAGAGTTCGGCCGAATTTCGTATTCAGTTAAACCACACTTAATTGCCACTTCTCTATTTTTAAATCTTCGCCCTTGCTAGCCTTCGCCCGTCCTTTGGACGAATAAAATAACTATCTGTGTTGACAGTTGACAGGGGTAGACTGACTGGGAGACTTTAGGCGCGAAGATGAGTAGTGACGCACGTTTGTCGTATATTATTTTCAAAAACTAGTGTAAAATTCGTGTTCTTGTGTTTAATAATGGTGGAATATTATACATAAAGAGTTCGGAAGTGCATTAGTTAAAGAGAGTGATATATTGCAATGAATAGCGGTGTTGTTTGTGTTTGTGCCAAATTTCCATAGAGAGCTGCAATAAGGGATCCACTTCCTTATTGGGCACGGACTAGGACCTAGGACTGAGGACTTGACATCGACAAACGACTAGACAGGACTAAAACAAAATAACAAGAAAATAATAAATACTGAAGACTAGGCTGTATGGATTGTTTCCTTTGCCTGACCAACAAGGGCGAAGTCAACTAAAAAAAAAGGTAGACTGACTGTCATACTGCCTCCACTTGTTTCGTCAAGTTTCATCAGACTCGCTACGGTATTTCATTCATACTATTTTGTTTGCGTACTGAATAAAACCTAATTTAGATCAAAACTACTCGCTTTAATAATAAGTATTACTGAGCCACAAATTTAATAGTTATAAACATATTCTGATTTCATAATATGAATAGTATAGGAGAAGAATGTACAGAGTTAAAAAAGAAGTATGATGATTGCTTCAACAGCTGGTTTTCAGAAAGATTTCTGAAAGGAGACAATGATGATTCCATGTGCGCTGGCATATTTAAAGTCTATCAGGATTGTGTGAAGGTAAAAATTGCAAATTGCCTTTAAATTGGTGCAAGAATTTGATAAGCCCAAATATGGGATTTAACTGTTATCAGTATCAATGTTGATTAGATCTTTAATATATTTACTAAGTTCATTGTATTAAAGGTGGTACTTTAGTAGAAAATATGTTTACAATGTTAACTAATGAGTACATACTTAATTGTAAATTATATTCCATACTTATATATAGTACCTAGTGATATTTAGTGGAATATATGTATGTAATGTTTATTTAGTGTTGTGTAATATTAAACTATATTCTATAGTATGTATAGCAAACATAGTAACTACTTGCTTTAAAAAACGTTTTTTTTATACCACTGAGTTAGCAGACAAGCATGCGGCCCACTGGATGGAAAGTGGTCACCATTCCCTACGGATGTTTGCAACACCAGAGGTGCAGCACTCGCACTGCTTCTCCAAAAATCTATAGATTTGAGTGGAGTTCATCACATCAATCTATAATATAGGTTGTAATACTATTCATTAATATCAGAGTGGCTCAGTTGCTAGATAGATGGCTCTGGCATACTCTTAAATGATGATTACAATACATTGAAAAGTTTCAGCTGGTTTCGGCACAGTTCTGGTTGCCCAGTGGCTCAGAACAATGCCCTTGTTAAGCAAATCATTCTGAACCAAGTTGTCTTTTCATTTAATAAAATTAATATGAATAAAATTAGCAGTGGTTTATTTTTCTAGCCTAATTGCTTTAAAAAATATTAATGACCATGTTATGTTACTAATAATCATTGCCAATTGTTTCAGAATGCTATGAAGCAACAAAGTATTGATTTCAAAGAAATTGATAAAGATGTTCTAGGTACTGAGAGTGAGTTTAAACCACCCCCTACAGGGAATAGCAGTTGACAGACATACTCATTATAGTATTTGGTTCAAGAGATACTGGTATATAAAACACAAACAGAGTGACTATTTAAATGTTGAGAAACAAAATCATTAACATTGCAGGTTATAGGTAAAAATTGCATTATGTTAATACACAATGCTACGTCTAGTCTTTCATATTTATGATTAAACCATTGATTGTCTAGATTCTATTGTGATCCTATTGTTAGAAATGTAGGTAGAGACTAGTATCGATTTATGTTGTTGAAATGGGTAATAAATAATTTATTGTTAAATCAAGCAGCTCTTTATTTTCAATGGTTGGTCCACTTGAAACTTATCAGCAAAAAAATATAATTATATTTGGACACAAGCCACAACATAGTTCAAAAAGAACCAAGTGGCTCAGACTGCAGGACTATGGCTTTGGTGTGACTAGACCCTGATTCCTTTAACATTTTTAAAGTTTATTGAATTAGGGACAAACAGACAAATACAATTAGGCAATAAAGTATCTAAAAGTAGTTTGGTTAGTCTTTTAAAATTCTATTTAAACATGGTCATCTATAGATCATCTACTGGGTGTCAACCAAACTATGCTATTATACCTAATTTTTGAGACAAAACCAAGAAATTTGCTTTACTTAGAAACTACTTTAATAGGCACTACACACATCTACTACGGATGTAAGGGGCCCCACCAAGGGCTGTAAGGGGTACACCTGCTGCAACAACACAGGTGCCTTTTCGGGGTTAGAAGGTCATACAGCGTTAGCTCCAAACAATGCCAAAAATTAAAGCTTAATGATGGTTGTTCCTAGCAGCCAAATTTGTACTTCACAAATCTCGGATCCAAATCCTCTACCGCGCAAATGTCATCGATATTCATAGAACATCAATGATATATGCGCGGTAGAGGATGTGGATCCGAGATTTGTGAATTGTGCTACAGGATTTAAAGTTAGGGTTTGGAAGCAAATGGGAAAAAATTTAAGCAGAAGAAGAGGATACATGGTAGGGACTGGATTATACGTAGATAAAATAGGTTGTTATTAACTAGTTCTAACCCCACCGTCACTTTGGGGTAGAATTATTCAAAGAATCTTAGTAACTACCCTTACTATTAGACTTAACAGTTTATTTACCATATGTTATGGGCTTCTGATATTTTAGCACTGTTACAAGCGCCCTGATCACGGAGAAACTACTGTTAATGAGGAGTGCCCTATCTTTTGGACGTGAACTGGGCGGTGAACGCGAAGATGATAAATTACTCGTGAATAGTTTTATTCTTTTCTTTAAAAACCTATCTATTATTAAAAAAAATATGACAAATCTGTTCAGTTCAGATTGAATTCAGTTTGACCTATGCTATGATAGGTCAGTCTGTCATGGTTTCTTTATATATTAGGATCTTTACACAGAGCTTCATTGTAGTACTACTTCTAGCATAGCGTAGTTCACAGAATGCGCTTTTTGTACCTTTACTACTACTTTTCCCATGTTCAAAAAGGTATACAGTCCAGTATAGTCTACTAGGATAACACACACAGACTTAAGAAATGCAGATTCATAACTGTCCTATTGAAGCACTGTAATCTCATAACGGGACCTGACTTTTAAATCATTCCTGCAAAATTAAAACATGTTGCACAATATGCTGTTCAATAATACAGGCAGTTTGCTTAATGATAATTTATTTAATAATATTAAGTATACTTTGTTTTGCTTATCTCTGACTTGTATCTCTTGGTCTGTATACATATCCACGGCTTTTCATTTCTCTAATAACACCAGCTGGTAGTCGGCCAGATACAGAGATAGCATATACACCTTTGCAGAATCTACCTGTTTGACAAACAAAGGGTAAAAACATTACAAATTATTGTTAATAGGGCTTGCATGGATATATGCCACATAATAACTGCAAGGTAGTCACTTCTTAGTACATAGGAGTTCTAAAAGTATGCTTGTGTTTTGATAAATTTCTAAAAAGCAATTATTTGTTAAATTTCTCATAAATTTTTATTAAAGTGGAAAAAGACAACTTGATTCGAGACAGGGATTGAACCTGTGACCTTTGCCTAACCAGGGCAATGTTCTAGCCACCTGAACTACTCGAACCGTATCGAATCAAGTTGAAATTCTCCACCTTATTTATATCGTCATTTTAAGAGTATGACCAGAGCCATCTATCGAGCTAATGAACAACTCGATACCAATGAACAGTGTTACAACTATTTTTAAACATTGATGCAATGGACTCCACTCAGTATATTGATAAATTTTTAAAGCAATTATTTGCTAAATTTCTCATAAATTTTTATTAAAGTGGAAAAAGACAACTTGATTCGAGACAGGGATTGAACCTGTGACCTTTGCCTAACCAGGGCAATGTTCTAGCCACCTGAACTACCCGAACCGTATCGAATCAAGTTGAAATTCTCCACCTTATTTATATCGTCATTTTAAGAGTATGACCAGAGCCATCTATCGAGCTAATGAACAACTCGATACCAATGAACAGTGTTACAACTATTTTTAAACATTGATGCAATGGACTCCACTCAGTATATTGATAAATTTTTTAAAGCAATTATTTGCTAAATTTCTCATAAATTTTTATTAAAGTGGAAAAAGACAACTTGATTCGAGACAGGGATTGAACCTGTGACCTTTGCCTAACCAGGGCAATGTTCTAGCCACCTGAACTACCCGAACCGTATCGAATCAAGTTGAAATTCTCCTCCTTATTTATATCGTCATTTTAAGAGTATGACCAGAGCCATCTATCGAGCTAATGAACAACTCGATACCAATGAACAGTGTTACAACTATTTTTAAACATTGATGCAATGGACTCCACTCAGTATATTGATAAATTTTTAAAGCAATTATTTGCTAAATTTCTCATAAATTTTTATTAAAGTGGAAAAAGACAACTTGATTCGAGACAGGGATTGAACCTGTGACCTTTGCCTAACCAGGGCAATGTTCTAGCCACCTGAACTACCCGAACCGTATCGAATCAAGTTGAAATTCTCCACCTTATTTATATCGTCATTTTAAGAGTATGACCAGAGCCATCTATCGAGCTAATGAACAACTCGATACCAATGAACAGTGTTACAACTATTTTTAAACATTGATGCAATGGACTCCACTCAGTATATTGATAAATTTTTAAAGCAATTATTTGCTAAATTTCTTATAAACATTGCCCTGGTTAGGCAAAGGTCACAGGTTCAATCCCTGTCTCGAATCAAGTTGTCTTTTTCCACTTTAATAAAAATTTATGAGAAATTTAGCAAATAATTGCTTTAAAAATTTATCAATATACTGAGTGGAGTCCATTGCATCAATGTTTAAAAATAGTTGTAACACTGTTCATTGGTATCGAGTTGTTCATTAGCTCGATAGATGGCTCTGGTCATACTCTTAAAATGACGATATAAATAAGGTGGAGAATTTCAACTTGATTCGATATGGTTCGGGTAGTTCAGGTGGCTAGAACATTGCCCTGGTTAGGCAAAGGTCACAGGTTCAATCCCTGTCTCGAATCAAGTTGTCTTTTTCCACTTTAATAAAAATTTATGAGAAATTTAGCAAATAATTGCTTTAAAAATTTATCAATATACTGAGTGGAGTCCATTGCATCAATGTTTAAAAATAGTTGTAACACTGTTCATTGGTATCGAGTTGTTCATTAGCTCGATAGATGGCTCTGGTCATACTCTTAAAATGACGATATAAATAAGGTGGAGAATTTCAACTTGATTCGATACGGTTCGGGTAGTTCAGGTGGCTAGAACATTGCCCTGGTTAGGCAAAGGTCACAGGTTCAATCCCTGTCTCGAATCAAGTTGTCTTTTTCCACTTTAATAAAAATTTATGAGAAATTTAGCAAATAATTGCTTTAAAAATTTATCAATATACTGAGTGGAGTCCATTGCATCAATGTTTAAAAATAGTTGTAACACTGTTCATTGGTATCGAGTTGTTCATTAGCTCGATAGATGGCTCTGGTCATACTCTTAAAATGACGATATAAATAAGGTGGAGAATTTACACTAGATTTGTGTGTTTTTGTTATGAACTTAGTCAAGCAAGAATTAGACAAAATTTAAAAAGAATGTTTTGGTGTAAGTGGAGAAAAAAAAATTCTTCATATTAGGCTTGTTGGTTTGGGATGTTAAATAAGCTTATTTTAAAAACTTACTAATTCTCTGCCATTTACACACCCAGCTATCTTCAGGACTCATAACAGCTATCATTCTGTAAATAATAAATATATTATGAGTAGTAACTCCTTACTGGAAACTGCAAACCACAGAGTGGTAGGTAGACCAACTGCAAGGTGGACTGACAACCTTTTAAAGGCTGTGGATGCCAGCTAGATGAGGGTGGCACATGCACAATACTGAATGTTAGATAGAAGCCTATCTTTATCACACAACACAATGACAAATATTAATGACAATAATTTATGAATATGATTTAACATTATTAGTCCACTAGATGTATTTATTTTTCTACATGAATGATGAAATATATTAATTTCTTGTATTTATATTATGTGATATATAATGTATATTGTAATAATTAGTACGCCATGATGCTATCACTCATTACCTGCTACCAAATTTCTCCATTCAAAGGTTGCCTGGTATAAATCACTTTATAGGACTATTATAGCCCATTGTACCTGACTATTATCACCCTAACTTATCATCTCAATGTATAATTGTATTTTCTGGCGTACAATAAAGTGTAAATAAATGATGCACTCTTCATGTTGCAAACATCTATAGGCTATCGTGACTGTCTATCAGATGGAGCTGTTTGCTTGTCTGTCACTTTGATAACTTAAATCCAAAGTTGTTAAGATTCCAGCATCACAGAAAGTGGTTCACTTATAATAAACATCCGTACAAAAATAACATTATCTCCATACTCACCCATCAAAGTTATTACTGGTGCAATCGTAAACGTTGTCTTTGTTATTTTTCATACGAAGAAACTCATCACAATTATCACATCCCTCGTATTCGAATTGGTCGAAAGTCTATAAGGGAAAAAAATGAGGATGTGTACATAATAAACAATCAAAAATGTATAGACTCCTGTGGCACATGTAAATAATAAACAATAAAAATACAGAAAGCATACCTTAATTAACGAACATACTAAACAGGCACGAAGACCTCGCAGATCTTTAGGAACAGTATCTAATGACATCTTATTGTGTTATATTTCAAATTATGTTTTATTCAGCTATAAGTTTAATATTTTCTGTGAGAAGTAATGAGTTTCAATAATGAGAAAAAAATCATTCAAATACTTGAGTTGTATTGTAAATATATCACAAGATTTATACCGAATCGGCTACTTTTTTTAACGTCATATACTGTAACTGTCAAGTGTCACACTGATTGTTGTTGTTGTTGTCATGTCTTTGCCCATATTGAGCATGCAAAGGAAACTTAAGTCCATACAGCCTTGTTTTTAGTGTTGATATTTTCTTATTATTTAGATGTAGTCATGTCTAGTCACTTTGTCGATGTCGAGTCCTCAGTCCTAGGTCCTGGTCCTTGCCTTCAGTATAATGGTGGTTTTCTGAGGTTTTCAGTGGATTTTACGCGGCAAGAAACAAAATAGCATTTCACTGCATATATATCATTGTCTTTCACTATAGCACGTTAACACAACTTTATGTCCAAGAAACCACCACTGCCGCACATAAAACAAGATAAATGCACTAGTTTTAGAAAATAATGTACAGCAAGCGTCCGTACTTGTTCCCGAAAATGTTATCGCGTAAAGTCGGTCACACTGACCTAGACACTGACTCTAGACTGCTTTTTTAATATCTGTTTTCGTTAGAACTGGCTAAGGTCAAAGATCACGCTGCTTAGTCATTAGAATTAAAAATATAGCATTTAGAATTAGATACATAAACGATCGTAACTTTTTGACGTTAACTTAGAAGTTTGATTTCATCACAGCTTCAAAGGACTGTAGACCTAAATAAATTGTTTTGATTGCAACTCGATACGTTGACGCGTTCCTGAGATAAAGGGTCTTGACAGACAGACCGACGGACGGACCATAAAATGATTAAGGATTCCGTTTTTTCCTTTTGAGGTACAGAACCCTAAAACTTAAACCTCTCGGTGACCTACCTCGTCAGAGAGGACGAACTCCAGAAAGAAACGCAGTAGTGGCGACTGGAGTACTCCCTATAGAACACATCTTAGCCATTATAAACCATGCCATAATTTGCAATGGACTCACCACCTGTTACGTGGGACAAAAATGCATACGGTGAAATGTTGACGTGTAGTATGCCTCTGCCTACCTCTTTGGGAATAAAGGCGTGACAATAAGTATGTATGTATGTATTTTTTTTTTCATTTCTTTTTATTTGGTTCAACATATAGGCGGGACTGCATACCTTTGGACGATAATCCCCGGCTCTTGGCCTCCAGTCGCCACTACGGCGTTTCTTTCTAGTGTTCGTCCTCTGTTACTAATCCCACCCACATTCCCATTACTGTGACTCCTATTAACCAGGATTTACAGCAATGACCAAGACCACTAAAGTTACACCGAGCTCGATCTCGGTGAAGTCCCAGGAGTAGTAAGCATGTCTTGGAACCCAGCAACGAAATTAATCAGAAGATAGTTTGAGTAAGTTGGAAAAAGAACTTAACGCCTCCCCTCAAAGCGGGAGGCTTTGCAAAGGAGGGAAGAGGCGTTTTTTTTATTGAGACTATGCCGCCCGCATTCCCATTACTGTAACTCCTGTTAATTAGGATCTACAGCAATGACTAACACCACAAAAGTAACACCGAGCTCCTTTGCAAAGCGGGAGACCTGGAAAGCAACTAGGTGTAAATCCTTATAGAAAAAGGGAAGCACCACGGTAATAGTAAACTACGGGTCCTATGTGAGCTATGTTTGGTTCCAGTAATATGTATGGCAGAAACGTTTAAAAGCAAGAAAGTTTACCCTTGATGCCACGAGATCCGCAGAGTAAACTAAAATTGCTTAGCATATTGTATTGCTCGTTTCGCCAAATGCTACACTCCCAAAGTATGTGATGAGCGGTCTGCATAATTTGCATCAGCTGTTGAACATTGACAGAAAGGTGACACGACCAGCTTAAACGAATGTAAAATCTTAAATGCAGTCCAAAGTAATCAGTCTTAAATGCAGCGCATTGTCACCTTTGCTATGCTATTGATGTGCTAAACGAATTCTGCCATCTCCCATACGCTACTTTTTAAGTAGGTGCCTACCTGATTATTTATTGTGTTTGTTCGATACGTATCTGCTGATAATTGTTATTTTATTGTGAGTTTATAGACCCTTACAATCTTAGTAGTCATCACACAAAGTAGGTATAAGTATTGCGTAATTTGATAAAATTGTTTCTCATAGTTCAAGGGTTATTGATTTGTTTAGTTTCTTGAGATTGACGAATTGTGAAAGAACTGGTGATTACGGGAACGATAGGTCAGAGAGCCCTGTATTGTTGACGTCAGCGAAACAGCTGCTTGTAGTATATCAATGTGAAATTTACTTACTGCGTAGTAATTATTGAAAATAATTAATAGCTACCAACAGAAAGAACTGTTGTGGGTTAGTTCGTAATTAGTGAATTGCGCAGTTATACTCTTGTCTTCTCTCTTTCTTACGAGAGTGATGACCCTAAATGTAAATAGTTTTTACTTGGCTGCCTGACTTATTTTAATAATATATTAATCTAGTAGCTGTGCCAAGCTTTCCGCCGCCTTAAAATTCAATTTCATAGAAAACGTATATATGTATTTACCGAACATTATTTAATTCATGATTTTTCTTGTTTTTTTTTACATATTTCTGCTTTAAGGTATAGAGACAAATCCGAAAATTGGTCGCCGTAATTTTGGCCGACCAAATATCTACGTAACGAAGTGGTTACATGGCAGGTTTGAATGAAAGTGTCAGCATTAAGCTGGAAAAGTCGTGCTCCGTTGGTTTGGACACGTCCAACGAATGAGTGAGAAACGATTGACGAAGAATTTATATTGGGCGAAAGATGATGGTAGAAGGAGTCAGGTTGATGATGGTAGACCTAGACTTACTTATGAAGACCACGTGAGCATATTGCTCAAAAATGGATACGTCAAAAGTACTCGGATACCTGTAAACCTGCATGTATAAAACTCAAAAAAAAATGTTGGTGGAATTCGATGTGATTCTTTAGTGAGAAATTGCCCGCTTCTATCGCTGAATTCCGTGCCTCTCTCAGTCGCCAAGTCGACAGCAGAAGAGCGGTTCCGGAAAAAACGTTAAGTCGTTGGGCCCAGGTTTTGGGTGTCCTATGAAATTCCTACGACACGAGCTAATCCCACTTTCTTGAAGCGCTCGTAAGCTCGCTACTTGTTAGAGGTTTCACAACCTACTCCTATACATTTCAACCTGGCAATAGGCTCACCAGCATGTGGAACAAAGATAAAGGCATTTGGTGTGTGTCTGCCTACCTTGTCGGGAATAAGATGTAAACAATGTTTGTATAACTTATAGCCAAAATGGTTATCATTAAAAATTAAACAACCACATTGGGTCATAAATAAGGAGCCAAATGCAATACATATATATAAATAATAATATAATAATAATAATTTATTGGCACAAAATCTTACAAACTTTTATGTATTAAAACCATTACAGTGGATTTTACTTTAAAAAATTCTATGCCTCCCGTGCTAGGAAGACCCTGTGTTACGGGGGACATCCCTCCAGATCCGCTCAACTAGGAAATAAATGGATTACCTTAGCAGTATAACGAACATGTAAAGGAAACCTTAAATCATCTCGTTAGGGAGACTAATGTAACAAACAAATAATTCAGATAGTTAGTAACGTTCAGGCGCCAGGTGGGTTTAAGTCTCTTCTCTTATCTGTTCAATAATCCTCAACGTGTATAGTAACAGCTGTATAGTAACAGCACTAAGTTATAGTTGCCTTCTGCAAGCAAGACAATATATTTATCTATATATTTAGAAATCTATAAGTAACTATATTAGTTGTTAAGACCTTATAATATACTAGCTGTCCCGCCCGGCTTCGCCCGTGACATACTTCGAACCCCGTGGCACCCATTTAATCCCGTCGTTTACTAATTTCACAATAATGACATTTTCCATATAACTTGATTACCTACTCCTCCGCTCTCAAGTACCTACGCTCGCACGGCCCGGTCGAATTTGGTTACACGAAATTAATTTCTTTGCATTTTTTCTTTTAATTTCGACTTATCTCCCTTTGGAGATATATATAATAAAATTAAATGAATATCTTTTTATTCATTTAATTTGAAAGGTTGAAAGGGCCAAAATAATCTTCATAAAATGCTAAAGCCAACTTACATATTAAAAATGATAAGCACTAATAATATATTTGTGTAAATAGCCTTCAAACTACTGCTTTATAATTGCTGTTTTTTAAAGTATTAAAATGGATATAGTATCTTATCCTTAAGAGATAGACATATACCATCGCGGACTTTTTTGTACACCTATATTATAAAATAAAATAAATAAATATAAATATCCATCACGCCTTATCCCCGAAGGGGTGGCAGAGGCATATTATATGCCCGCTTTTCACCGTGTGGATTCCTGTCCCACGTAATAGGTGGTGAGCCCATTGCCGTGTTGAAATAAACAGACGCAGGTTGTGGCTACCTGCTGTTGAAATTTTTCAGCCGCCCATAAGGCATTCAACCAGGCTTAACGACTGCCATTTTACTGGCAACCGGGACCAACGGCTTAACGTGCCTTCCGAAGCACGGAAATGCTTGCAAATGTAAATGCCACAAAGTGGTCACCCATCCGAGGACCAGCCATAGGAAAGTTGCGTAACTCAGTGATCGTTTACAGAACACTGAGACCGCGGGCCACGAGCGCTTCTCAAAACCTATATTAGATACACAATTCCACAATACATTATCTTGTTATATCTCAAAGGGTTTATTTAGGCAGCGTTTTCGTTAAAAGCTCCCAGACGGCTCATTTTTTCCGACACTCCCAACATATATCGTTATAATTAAGTTAATGTATGCAAAAACTTAACGAATTATACTTACAAACCTTCTATAAGAATCACTCCAACTATTAAAAAAAAACTGCATCGAAATTCATTGCGTAGTTTTAAAGATCTAAGCATACATAGGGACTGACAGCGAAAAACGACTTTGTTTTATAATATGTAGTGATATAGCATAAGTTCATATAATTAGCTTAACTGGGGTTAGACTGTGTAAAAATGTCCCCGAATATTATTATTACAAATTCGTTCACAAACAACTGATCAGAAAATACAGCATTATACCACGTTGGGCTTTTTATTACAGCTGGCTCATTTCGCTCTCTTTAGGGGACTTTTTTTATTTTCAATTTATTAAAAGACAAACCACCAAAAATCTACTTTACATTTGCTATGCTGGAACGTCCGAGGAGCGCATTTAAACATTAGGTGAGACCACAGACATATAAGCAGACCAAACGTTAGCGAAAAATAGCTTAGCCTATTACACACACATAGACAGGAAGCTTAGCTTAGTTATTTCTGGTGATTTCTTGATAATGTAACTTCATCACTCTACATCTTTATTCTCTTGTAACATTTTACAATAATTTTTGTAATATTTTTACTTCGACACATAAATCTTTCATTTAAAGATGACAGCGGCGGTTGTCACTAAAAGTTTGTAGCTTATTTGTACCTATTAGAAAAATTGACTACGCGCTGTTCGCTGTCAATGTGTAAGTTAGATGTAACTACACATGAATAACAAAGATAGCTTTATACAACAAATGGTAAAAGTGAAAAGAATGAAGTAATGCTCTATAAGCAAAGTGTTATGTTTAGTCTGCTTACTCTTGTACGTCTGTGGGTGAGACTCTAGATAAGACGGACGACCAGTAAAAATTAAGCGTAAGGGGCCCGAGTGACCTCAATACTAGCGGTGCTCCAGCTGATCAACGGACGAGGCAACGGGGTTGAGGGGTCAGACAGCAGTCGCTACCAACAATGCTGAAAATCAAACTCCAAACGATAGCTGTCTCTAGCAGGCAAATAAAAAAGAACCCCAGGCAGGCTCTAAATCGAGGTACGCTTTGAAAGCAATTGGGAATACACGTAAGATGAAGAAGAAGAACATAAAAAATATATTCATAGTCTTGTGACAAAAATATAAGTGACCATAAATCTACTTTACAAGGATAAATAATTGTTTATTGTAAACTTGATTTGCTTGACAGATCCAGCCATTCCTCCTGCATTCCCTATTTATGGAGTCGTAAACCGTGATTATGTTTGGGCGCCCTTCTGATGATAATGATTGGCAGTTCTCCAAGTCAATTTAAACAAGTCTGAAACGTGCATTTCAGATCAAACGACCATTAATGATTACATGTTTCCGAGCACTACGATGCAATTTGTAAACTCACTAGCTGACCCGCGCAACTTCGTTAGCGCCACATATAAGAAACAGACAAAGAAAGATATTAGTAAAAGGAGTGGTGCGTAGGCATCTATAGATATTCTTATGAGTCAACATTTGAAGTATCCCCCTTCTAACAACAAAGAACGAATGAGGAGTTACAATACAACTGAATAATATACACGCGGGCGAAACTGCGGGAACTGAATATAGGTACATTTTGTTTTTCATCTTCTCTTCCAAAGAATATCAGGTATAAAAACTCAGATCATTCGAAAAAAAAGACAATAAAATCTATTTCGATAGTCTTTTTTTATGGTTCAATCAGCTTTTGTAATCGTGTAGCAAAGACATTTTCCTAATAAAATACCTACATTTTTAATGAAGTACTGAGACTTTTTCATTCTATGTGTCATTCATTATCCTAAAAGTTTAAAAGATATTGATAAAAGTTTCAAAGTGGACACAATTGGACATCATATGTAACATTTATTATTTATCGTCGAAATTTTGAAGACAAAAGTGGAGTAAATCGAGAAAATGTCCGCAAGAAGTTTAGCAGTACAAACAAACTTTAGCAGTCCTTTTTACTTCCTTATGGGTGGAATTTCGCAAAATCCCGTCTTAGAGGTCACCTACAACATGTTTACTAATAAAATTACTTTGAGAAGCACTATCTAAAAGTGCGCGAACTCTATGTCCCCTACCATGCGAATCGTAAACAACAACTCGAGCGGTTGCCAGAAGTACCGTAGTAGGGCTTGTGTGCAAACACGACAGCGAGCATAAAGCGACATCGTTCGGCTGGAGGCGCGCGGCAGTGGGACGGGGACGAAAACACGCGAGTTCGCGCAGCCGGAACCGACGGACGAACTACCGGACATGGCGGGTGCATTGCTAACTACAAGCGAATTATTACCATTAACGCGCGAGGTACCAACTGAGTTAAAATTGGACGCGATATTATTGTTTTCTAAGTGTAATAATGAATGGTGTTTACCATTACACTTGCGACAAAAATGATTCGAATTACAGAATGAAACACGATGTTTCTTACTGAGACAATTGATACATAAATTACTAGAACAAACAAATTTATAGCGATCGCTAGGAGTGAGTTTATTGAACTCCGAACATTTATAAAGTAGGTCATGGTGACCTTGACACAAAAAACAATTTTTCGAATGCAACACTTGCGATGGCGAAGGTGTGGGTTCAAAATTAACAAAAGAGTGCTTGGACTTCGAGGGCTTACTACTACTACTACGCTTAGTCGGACTATTTTTCGCTACTCCGTGGGTTAACGAAGTTAGTTGCAAAATTCGAATATGTTGACGAACGAAAGTTTCTAAATCGTCGAACTTAGGTATTTGATGGCCACGTCTATCCATTTCAAATAAGCGAACGGTTTTGGAATCTAATTTCTTTAAACCGATATACAAAAACAAAAAGTCACAGAGGTCATTGACCTTGAGATTCTTTAGGGCGCAAACAGCTGATGCAAAAATATCTAAGAATTTTTCTAAGTCGTGTTCATTACACGATGAGCTATTTTTCAAATTAAATATTTGATCCAAATAAGCGGTTGCTACTAAGCGTTTGTCTTCGTATTTGACCTTTAAAGTATTCAAAATCAAACTATAATAAAATTCGGCGCAATGCGTTATTCCGGCGCAAACGGTTTTTGCTTTCCCGGTTAGTTTACTAACTATACTCTGATTCTTTTCTTTACAGACTAGAATGACATTTCTGTATGTCATTATTTATTATTAATGTTGCAAGTGTGCAACCATAGTGCCTTACTTAGTCGATTTAGTTTATGAATCGAATCACTCAACTAATAGGTAACGTTTACTCAATACTATTCTATTTATACTACAATAATATTATAAATATTTCTTAACTATTATTTTTGCTCTTGGACGAAAATATTCTCTCGTTGGAGACCATGATACTGGCCATACCTTCTTCGCTCCCGATCGGTTATACGTATACACATTCCACAAGCTTTGCTACATTGTTGTTTGAGTGTCGCTGTTTGGTTATATGTTTGTTGTTTTAAGTAAAACATCATGCAAAATACTGCACCAAGTATTTCGAGTGCAGTTATGACTCCAAGAAAATAAAAACGCCAGGTTGCTTTTAGCGTCAGAGAAGACAGTGGTATAAAACTAATTCGATACGTTACAAAGCTGACAAACCAAACAAGCGCCACTGTGCTCAAAAAGCTTATGAAGTTTTGGAGATTGGAGTTTTCACTGTTTATTGTGTTAAATAATATAAAAGAAAATGTGATGCTGACTTCAACGATCTGGCCATAGGCTGTGTGACTTAGTCTCCCTGCAGGAGACTTTAGGGTGATTAAAGGTTACCGCACGATCTCAGTCGAGGCGGTATGTCTCCTAGCCGGGACTAGCGTCCTTGTGTCAATGGCACAACGAGGCGCTAGAGAGGGACTACAGAGCTGGGCCCCGAGATATCAAGGATCAGCGATCCCTGCTCCGCCAGGAGCTCATGGAAACATGGAAGGTGCGACTTGAGGAACCTAATTAGGGACACACCACTATCGAGTGGTGAAGCCGGTCAGGGAGAAGTGGCATGAGAGGCAACATTGTACGGTCACAGATACTTACCGGGCACGGGTGCTTCTGTAAGTTTCTGTGGCGTATAAACCGGGAGGTAACACCACAGTGCCAGCACTGTGTGAACTGCAGCGAGGATACGGCGCTGCATACACTGACGGAGTGCTCAGCGTGGGACCTGCAGCGCCATGACCTCGTTGTGGGTCTGGGTGCACGTGCAACATTCTCACGATGGAGACCATGGTGAGAGCTATGGTCTCCAACGGAATCAAGTGGGACGCCGCTGCATCTTTTTGCAAGCATGCTTTGCTCGCAAAAGAGGCGGCGGAGAGGGAGCGGAGGAGAACTCTCCCTCCCGAAATCCACAGTCTGAGGCGCAGTCGCCGCAGTCATGTATTCGCCCAAGACTACCTTCCTCCATGACCGGGGGCCTGAGGACGGTGGGTGGGCTGCTTGCTCGACGTCCTTACAAAAGCAGGCCCCGGTCGGTGACGCGGTGTGAGAGCTGCACGCACACCCTTCACCCCCTCAAGGAAGTGGTATACAACCTGATCCCCCAAAGAAGATAACACTCGAACCCCCCTGAACGAGGCCGCGGTAGCGAACAAAGTCTGTCGGGAGCCCTGGGGCTATCCTTCCGAGGGCTCACCCGGGACTCCTGGCTATAAACAGAGTGTGATTTTAGTTGGTAAGAGTCCGGCATAGCATCCACACGAAAAAAAAGACTGTCTGACAAGTTTGACGAGTTCACATTTTCTACCATTCAACGCAAAGCGCACAGTTTTTAAAACGTCGTTTATAAACGTCTAGTCAGACTGAAATCGCATTTGTTGCTGATCCAAAGCGTACTTCTTTTTCTCGTGAGTCGCAGACAAGCAACGTGAGAAGCGCCTCAAGCAAGCATTAAGGAAGGAGTTTTGGTATTTCGGCAATATCCGAATAAAACTGCATGACTAAAATTTATTAAATTCTAAATTTCTAATTCAATACTCCATGAATGTAATAATCAACTAACCAACTATTATTTTTGGTCATGAAACTATCTACACGGCAACACTCCAAATGTCATATTAGTATATAAAGGAAAAAATCTGAGTATAAGTAATGTAATTTTTCGAAATCCGATAACGAATTATTGTTATGGATCGTATTTTCGAAACTAGCGAAAAACAAAGGCCAATTTTTAATATCGCCATCAAATTCGGGTATTTGTATGGGCGGTAATTTAGGTCGGTCCCGTTTCAGCAAATCAAAACCGGGTGGCCCGGGTTTCGAATCGGTGACTACTACGGGCACGGGCGCTTGCAATGACTTAGCGACACATTTTATGCGACAAATTAAATCTTCGAAAGATGACATGGCGTCATAACTTAATAAAAAATCGGGATTTAATTTTAATTCAAGCAAGTTAATTTTATCGAGAACATTTTCGAAATCTAAGCGCAAAGTATCTTCGGTTTCGATCGACGATAAATACAATTCTTTTATTGATTCATCTGCGATCCTCGATGAATAATCACAAATTAATTGCATACGCTTAAAAAGGCCTATCCTTCTTAGCGTGTAATAGTTTTAACTGTGGATCCGGAATCTCTTTCGGAGGCATTGTCAAAACAAAACAACTATAGCTACCTACAGTGCAAACTAACGAACGATCAAAATGGAAGCGGTGACGAACAGCGAGACGCGACGCGAGCGTACGTAGGTACTTGTGCGAGCGGACCTAGGTACCTACCCGCGTGGTCTACCTATTACTATGCGGTGCAGTCGAAACTACCAACTATTTAGTACCTACCTATGCGACAAACAGTAGGTATGTATGCGTTTATTCCCTAATGGAATAAAACTATTATCTATGCGTTTATTCCCTATAGAATATAAACTATGACCTAATCTATGCGTTTATTCCGAATGGAATAAAAACTATAACCTAATCTATGCGTTTATTCCGAATGGAATAAAAACTATAACCTATACCTATGCGTTTATTCCCTATGGAATAAAAACTATTGCGTTTCTATTGGAAACCTACTAAAGCGAATGGATCAAAAATCCGGATCGTTAGGACCAGAAAATGGTTGAGCGGGCGAGATAAATAAATTCGAAGTGGACTGTGTTTGCGGGGAAAGACAAAAATGAAATTTACACGCGGTTGTCGACGAAAAAGAAATGGAAACAGGAATGGGTACGCTACCTTGCTGCTGCTGCGAGATGCTGAGGTGGAGGCTGCCGGAGGCGCGTCCCTGAACTTGGATTCCTGATTTCTTTGCACGAAAACACTATTTATCCATGGAAAACACAACTATTGCGAAAAGTTTATGCGAGCGCATTGCAGTACAATTTTTCAGAGCGTCTTCGCTGCCTGTGTGTTGACAGCGCTGCGGTGGAGTTTTCTACCGCTAGTAGGCGGTAATACAGCTGTCTCGCTCTTCTGTTATGCGAGTCAAGGTAGGTGCGAAAGAGAAATGGAATAAAGTGAAGAGAGGTGGGAGTGTCGACAACTAATTCATTAAAAACAAATGGAGATCGGCGATGCAACATAGAAAAAATAACTCGGCAACTTTCGCATCGTATACCGGCGCAACCAACTAGAATCCCGTTTTTATCGCTTATCCATGGTTTACTGACATAGCTTCGGTTCCCGTGGGAACACCGAACTCACTAGTAATACAGATCTTAGAGGATTCTTCTAAAACAGTTGTAGGTACGTAAGTACATGTTACTAACTTTGAAAATGACAATCTTCCATTCAACCGTTTATCCCTTATTTACATCCTTCGGGGTAAAACTCCTTCATAGTGTGTGTTAAAAGGAACTCTAGTGCGAAGTTTGGACTTCATATCTCCGTTAGCTCCATGGATTTCGTGATTAATAAGTCAATTAATACAACCTCCGTCTTACGCCCTTATAGGTAAAATTTGTCAAAACCGCGATACACGTGCCCATTTATTTGTAACCAATAACAGATGTACGTAAATTTATGTTTCTAACTTTGAAAATAACGAACTTCCATACAACCATATATTGCTTATTTACTTCCTTGGGGGTAGAATTTCGCAAAATCCCTTCTTAAGGGAAACCTACTTTAAAAGGAATCCCCATTCAAAGTTTGGGCTTCGTAGCTTGGTTAGTTTCATAGGTTTCGTGATCAATGAGACAGTTATTACAACTCCTGTTTTGCCCTCTTAAGGGTAGAATTTATCAAAATTCCTTAACGTGTTTTTTTTATATTTATACAGAAGCAGGTATATGAAATTTGGTGTTGCTATATTTGAAAATGAAGAATTTCCCATACTAACTTTCAATCCTTGTTTACCCCCATAAAGGTAAAATTTTGCAAAACCACGATACACGTACCCATTTATTTGTAACTAAAAACAGGTGTACATCAATTCATGTTTCTAACTTAGAAAATTACAATCTTCAATACAACCGTTTATCCCTTATTTACGTCCTTAGGGGTAAAATTCACAAAACACCTTCATAGGGGCACCTACGTGTTAAAAGGAACCCCAATGCGAAGTTTGAACTTCATAGCTCCGTCGGCTCTGTGGATTTCATGATTAATGAGTCAGTTAATACAACCCCCTTTTTTCCTCCTTATAGGTAAACTTTTGCGAAACCGCGATACTGGGGCCTATTTATTAGTAACCAGAAACACGTGTACGTAAATTCATGTATCTAACTTTGAAAATGACGAACTTCCACACAAACGTTTATTACGCTTATTTACGTTCTTGGTGGTACAATTTCGCAAAATACTTTCTTAGGGAGCACTACGTGTTAAAAGCAACCCCCATGCGAAGTTTGGGCTTCCTAGCTTTGTTAGTTTTATAGGTTTCGTCATTAATGAGTCAGTTATTACAACTCCTGTTTTACCTCCTTAATGGTAGAATTTATTTAAATTCGTTAACGCTTAATTTTTCATTTTTATACAGAAGCATGCATAAGAAATTTGGTATTGCTATGTTTAAAAATGAAGAATTTCTCACATTAACTTTCAACCCTTGTTTACCACCTTATAGGTAAAATTTTGCAAAACCGCGATACACGTGCCCATTTATTTGTGACTAAAAACAGGTGTACATATATTCATGTCTCTAACTTTGAAAATGGCGTACTTTCATACAACCGTTTATCGCTTAGTTACTTCCTTAGGGGTAGAATTTCGCAAAATCCCTTCTTAACGGAAACCTGCGTATTAAAAAGAATCTCCATGCGAAGTTTGAGCTTCATAGCTTTGGTAGTTTCAGAGATTTCGTGATCAATGAGTCAGTCAGTGATTTTGCCTTTTAAATATATATAGATATAACTAAGAAGAGATTTTTCAAAATTCCACCCCTAAGGGGATAAAATAAAAGGTTGTTTAAAAATTCGTCATTTTCAAAGTTGAAAATGAAATTACGTATACCTATTCCTCATTACAAATAAATGGGCACGAATATCGCTAAATTCGAAATTTTAAATATGTTAGCTACGTCACCCGAGAAGCTAAATGTGAATAAAATTAGAACATAATAATATTACGGACAAGGCCATTCTTCAGACAGGATCAGCTGCAACAACCTACAGGGCGACAAGAGCGAAATATCGTTTCTATCGTTTCTATACAGCCCACTCGCTCTTGCCGTCCGTAGCGACCACCTATTTTAGGGACTACTACCACCTTGGTCCCTAACAATTTCTGGTCCTTCGAAGTGCCGGATTGGAAGAATTGAAGAATACAAGTTCTGAAGATGCCTACAGTCAGATCTACGTTACCAGGGCCATCCAGGAAAAACGAAGCCACAACGACCGAAGAAACATCCGATTGGTCCATGAACACACCCGCCACGACGGAAACGTCTGCAACAAGATCCACAACAGAAGCATCAAGAATCTGCCGCCAGACCGCCGCCGCCACTGCAGGGAACGCTGCGAGGAAGACGACTCGAGCCGCCGCCGCCAACACTGCCGCCGTCGGTACAGCCACTACGTCGTACGAATCCGTCGCGCCCGAATCCGAAGAACCTTGGAGGCACGCCTATAGTACCACCGTTCGCGTCTTCGGAGACCCTGGTACCGCGCTCAAAACCGACTGCGAGGTCAACAAAGTTCACCAAGAGGACAGAAATCGAAGCCCGACTGGAACTACAGAAGAAGCAGTTAGAAGTCGCCCAGAAAGCAGTAGCTCTAGCCGAAACGGAGTTAGAGTTAACGCAGTACCAGTCAGGGAAAGAATACAATGAAGAATTCGAGTTGAACAAATCCACTCACGTCGAAGAATGGGTGAATCATACCACCACATTCCTGGAAGCGCCCAGGAAAGACAACCAGAAGAATGGACCAACTCAAAAATCGGAACTCAAAGAACTCGCCGACGCTATCATCACCGCCGCACGAACCGTCCAGCCAAACCAAG
This sequence comes from Thumatha senex, assembly GCA_948477245.1. NCBI lineage: Eukaryota > Metazoa > Arthropoda > Insecta > Lepidoptera > Erebidae > Thumatha > Thumatha senex. Next base: position 17,970,902 of record OX419735.1, read on the forward strand.
CCCCCCCGAAGATATGGGACCTACCAGAATTCAACGGGTCCCACGAAGATTGGCTGCCATTCAAGAGAGCCTTTACTAAGAACTTATTATAGTGTACAGGGTTATTTGGATGATAACTGTATTATGCAGTTACCATGAAATTATTAGATGTTGTTGCAATGTTTTTTTTTTTACATTTATACATAAAAAAAACAATATATTAATTTTAATTTTAATATGGCGGGAAGTGGAGGATGGAGTGCAGGGTAGCTGCGTGGAATGTTACGGGAGGAATGGCAGATAAGATGAATGAGTTGATGGATGTTATGAATGAGAGAAAGTTAGATGTAGTGTGCTTGACAGAGACCAAGCGCAAGGGCAGCGAAGTCGTGGAGCTCCCGGGTGGGGTGCTCGCGCTATGGTCTGGAGTACCAGAGAGCGAGCATGGCAGTCGGGGGTTGGAATTTTGCTGTCCTCGCGATTGGCCTCCGGTATGTATGAGTACAAACTGGTAGGTCCTAGAATCCTCTGGATCCGTCTAAAACTTGGTTTGACGAAGATTTTCCTGGTAGCTGCTTACGCGCCAGTATCTTCGTCTAACGCGAGTGAGCTAGATGACTTCTGGGAGAGTATGAGAAAAGCTCTAAATGTGATAGAAGGAAATGAAAAACTTATAGTATGTGGAGACTTGAATGGTTGGGTGGGTACCGCTCGCGATGGTTTTGAGTCAGTACTCGAGAAGTATGGGGGATAAAAGGGTGAATGACGCTGGCAAGCTTATACTGGCATTTTGTAAGGAAAAGGATTTGTTTGTGGCGAACACAATGTTTAACCACAAACAAATTCATATGTATACGAGGAGATGTAAGTCAAAGAGAAGCATGATAGATCTATTCCTAATGGATAGTCGGCTCCGTAAACAGGTGATGGACACAAGGGTTTATCGAGGCGCTGAACTAGGATCAGACCACTACCTAGTAATAACTAGGATAAGGGGTCTTGTTCGCGGGTTGGCGTCATCACACCGAGTGTCCTGAACCTGAGCCGACTCATAGCATCAAAAGCTGGAAGCTGCAGGATGCATCCATTAGGGATAAATATAAAGAAAGGGTAGCCGAAAAGCTTGGCAACGTCAATGTTAGTAGTGAGAATGTGGATGGTGTATGGCAGAACCTTAGGAATAGTATGGTAAATGCCGCTGTAGAAGTGTGTGGAGAAACGAGAAGAGGCAGTAGTAATAAGCGTGACGCATGGTGGAATGAGGAAGTGAAAGAAGCAGTTCGAATGAAGAAGAAAGCATGGTTAGACTACTTAGCCTCGCGGAATGATTTTAATATGAAAGAGAGATACAAGCTGCAAAAAGTTAACACGAAGGCACTGATAGAAGAAGCTCGTGAAAGGTGCAGAAAGAAAGCGGATGAAAGGTTGTCGTCCAATTTCCGAGATAATGCCAGGCTCTTCTGGAAAGAGGTAGGCAAGACCCGGAGTTGTTCGGCAATCTGCAGTATGAATAAAGTGCTTAGTGTTAACAATGACGTCCTAACAGACCAAACTGACGTCCTGCAGAGATGGAGTGAATATTATGGAAAGATGTATGCAAGAAAAGACAGAGATGCCACATCGGGAAGTGGAGCTCACTTCGATGCTCCGGATCCCGATGTCATTGAAGTCATTATATATGAAAGTATGAAAGAAATTGAACAAGCGATAAGAAGTATGAAATGTGGTAAGGCTGAGGGAAAAGACAGAGTTACTGCTGAGATGATCAAGTACGGTGGGTCGCGCGTCTGGGACACTCTATGTCTGTTATGCAACTTGTGCTGGCGGACGGGTGAGGTCCCAGATGACTGGCGAATAGCAGTTGTAGTACCTATCTACAAAGGGAAAGGCTCGCGCCTAAACTGCTCCAGCTACAGGGCGATCAGCTTGGTCAGCTTAGCTAGTAAGGTGTATGCAAAGATTATAACGGCAAGAATGCAAGAAAAGTCTGAAAGGTATTTTTGGGAGGCTCAATGCGGATTCCGACGTGGAAGAGGTTGCATGGATCAAGTGTTTTCTCTCCGCATGATCGCGGAGAAGTTTCTGGCTATTAGCCAGAGGGTTTTCTGCGCTTTTGTGGATCTGGAGAAAGCATTTGATAACGTTGTGAGAGAAACTCTGTGGGATTTGCTGCCCGGATATGGTGTGGACGGCTCGCTGCTGGACAGTTGCCTGCAGAAGTTGAAAGATTTTAATATGGGTGTGAATTTGGGTGACTTTACAGTAAACTGTCTGCTGTACGCTGATGATGCGGTGCTCATGGCCTCATCAGCACCTACATCAGCGTACAGCAGACAGTTTACTGAAAAGTCACCCAAATTCACACCCATATCACAATCTTTCAACTTCTGCAGGCAACTGTCCAGATACACTATGAACAGCCAGGTGGACATGACACATCCCTGTTTGACGCCTGTACAGACATCAAAAAGAGGTGACACATCCCCCCCTACTCGCACGCAAGCCTTACAGTCCCTATAAAGCGACTGTATTGCCCGCAGTAGCGAGCCGTCCACGCCTTATCCGGGCAGCAAGTCCCACAGCGTTTCTCTCACAACGTTATCAAATGCTTTCTCTAGATCCACAAAAGCGCAGAAAACCTTCTGGATAACAGCCAGAAACTTTTCCGCGATCATGCGGAGAGAAAACACTTGATCCATGCAACCTCTTCTACGTCGAAATCCGCATTGAGCCTCCCATAAATACCTTTCAGACTTTTCTAGCATTCGTGCCGTTATAACATTTGCATACACCTTACTAGCTAAGCTGACCAAGCTGATCGCCCTGTAGCTGGAGCAGTTTAGGCGCGAGCCTTTCCCTTTGTAAATAGGTACTACAACTGCTACTCGCCAGTCATCTGGGACCTCACCCTCCGCCAGCACAAGTTGCATAACAGACATAGTGTGTCCCAGACACGCGACCCACCGTACTTGATCATCTCAGCAGTAACTCTGTCTTTTCCCGCAGCCTTACCACATTTCATATTTCTTATCGCTTGTTCTATTTCTTTCATACTAATGACTTCAATGACATCGGGATCCGGAGCATCTCAACTTGAGCTCCACTTCCCGATGTGGCATCTCTGTCTTTTCTTGCATACATCTTTCCATAATATTCACTCCATCTCTGCAGGACGTCAGTTTGGTCTGTTAGGACGTCATTGTTAACACTGAGCACTTTATTCATACTGCAGATTGCCGAACAACTCCGGGTCTTGCCTACCTCTTTCCAGAAGAGCTTGGCATTATCCCGGAAATTGGATGACAACCTTTCATCCGCTTTCATTCTGCACCTTTCACGAGCTTCTTCTATCAGTGCCTTCGTGTTAACTTTCTGCAGCTTGTATCTCTCTTTCATATTAAAATCATTCCGCGAGGCTAAGTAGTCTAGCCATGCTTTCTTCTTCATTCGAACTGCTTCTTTCACTTCCTCATTCCACCATGCATCACGTTTATTACTACTGCCTCTTTTCGCTTCTCCACACACTTCCACAGCGGCATTTATCATACTATCCCTAAGGTTCTGCCATATACTTTCCACATTCTCACTACTTACATTGACGTCGCCAAGCTTTTCGGCTACCCTTTCATTATATTTATCCCTAATGGATGCATCCTGCAGCTTCCAGCTTTTGATGCTATAAGTCAGCTCAGGTTCAGGACACTCGGTACGATGACGCCAACCCGCGAACAGACCCCTAATCCTAGTTATGACTAGGTAGTGGTCTGATCCCAGCTCAGCGCCTCGATAAACCCTTGTGTCCATCACCTGTTTTCGGAGCCGACTATCCATTAGGAATAGATCTATCATGCTTCTCTTTGACTTACATCTCCTCGTATACATATGAATTTGTTTGTGGTTGAACATTGTGTTCGCCACAAACAAATCCTTTTCCTTACAAAATGCCAGTATTAGCTTGCCAGCGTCGTTCACCCTTTTATCCCCATACTTCCCGAGTACCGACTCAAAACCATCGCGAGCGGTACCCACCCATCCATTCAAGTCTCCACATACTATAAGTCTTTCATTTCCTTCTATCACATTTAGAGCTTCACTCATACTCTCCCAGAAGTCATCTAGCTCACTCGCGTTCGACGAAGATACTGGCGCGTAAGCAGCTACCAGGAAAATCTTCGTCAAACCAAGTTTTAGACGGATCCAGAGGATTCTAGGACCTACCAGTTTGTACTCATACATACCGGAGGCCAATCGCGAGGACAGCAAAATTCCAACCCCCCCACTGCCATGCTAGCTCTCTGGTACTCCAGACCAAAGCGCGAGCATCCCACCCGGGAGCTCCAAGACTTCGCTGCCCTTGCGCTTCGTCTCTGTCAAGCACACTGCATCTAACTTTCTCTCATTCATAACATCCATCAACTCATTCATCTTATCTGTCATTCCTCCCCTAACATTCCACGCAGCTACCCTGCACTCCATCCTCCACTTCTGCCGACCTTTTATAATACCTTCTAAGACACCTTTTGAAGAACCCCATACTGTAGACTTTAGGGAAAAACCAGGTAGGGAGCTCATTCGACGATCTACGCGTACGCGGGATAAAGCCTTTAAAATAAAATAAAATAAAAATGTCTTTATTTAAGGCAAAAAACAAAATGTTATATTCCTCACCGCTGGATTTCCGCAGGGGCCAAGATGCGACCGTGGTTTAATCGGCTTTGCAGAGAAGCTAAAATTCTAAAGCATCTCTGAAGTGAAACTCAAACTGAATGCCTCCTCGAGGGCCAGCAAAAAAGCAATTACCAGAGCTAAATTTGATTTGATTGATTGTTTTATATTTAATTGATGATGAAATTTGATTTGATTGATTACTGGTACATAAAACATAAATTTATTAATAAATATATCATCATTAACTCCTACTAATATTATAAACGCGAAAGTTTGTAAGTATGTATATTTTATGATACTTACATATAAAAACTACTGAATGGAATTTAAATAAATTTTACAATAATAGCTTATCTATCACAATAACACATAGGCTACTTTTTATCCCGGGAACAAGTTCATTTAGATAACGGGAACGAGAAAACTTCATCACGCGGGCGGAGTCGCGGGCGTCAACTAGTATATCGTAAACTTATAATAAAATCCAACACAATAACAGAGATGTTCCATTTCGATTGCTACTGCCAATCATTTCTACTGTGGCGTGCCAGCGGAAAATACATCGTCAATCTATCTTGGCGGGGGCTGAGGAAGCGTTTTCGTGCTACGCGACTTAGACTACCTGCCCTTTCCAGGCGCGGATCCAACTCTCAAAAAAGGTTGTGGGCATAACCGAAAATCAGCCAACTTAATGTCGATATGAACTCGCTCATTATCGATGTAGTACATTCTACAATAGTCTAGTCTCTTTTTAGGTAAAATTACTCCTAAAATTTTGATTGATGTCATCCAATTTGGAATAGTAAAAAATTTAAGTTCAGCTCACAATAGTAGCAAAAGTTATCAAAAATTATCTGAAAATAAAAAAGGATGTTCGGTTTTTTCAAATACCCATAAAAGTAATTGAGATATATTTCATAAAAGTTTAAAAAAAGAGGAAGCAATTTCCTTAAAAAAGACTACGTCCTCTGGCTTGAATAGGCCACGCTCCTTTCGAGCATTTTAACAATAAATATTATTGAATCATCTTAAATATGAAAATTAACATATAAAATAGAAAAATTATAATCCGCAATCAAAGATTTAAAAGGATCAAAATATCAAAGTCGTTTATTTTTAGTAAATTTAATTTGTTTAAAACTGCAATATTTGCGAGCGAAACTTTATTTTTAAATACCCTTCACGCAATTCCGAATCGAATGACACGGAGGATTGAGAAAAAAGTTATTAAAATCAACTTAAAAGCAACAGTGACCAGACACATTAAAGCTCCTAGAAACACTGTGATTTTTTTGCGAGCTTAGCAGATGCGCCTACACGCATAAAATGCAGTACAGAGGATAATAGATTGAAGATTGGGTGTAAAGAGCCCCACCAAGATTTTTGAGGTCCAAGCGACCTCACCTGCCAGCGGCGCACCTGCTGACTAACGAACGAGCTAACGACTGGTTAGGAAGGTTCTAGACGGCTGGCTCTTCAAATAATGCCGAAAATCAAAAGTCAAACAATAAGTGTCTCTTAGCAACTTAATAAAAGTAGACCCCAGGCTTCAAATCTAGGTAGGCTTTGGGCAAAACGGGAGAATAGACGGTAAAAAAGGAGAAGGTTGATTCTCAATAATATCTTTCTCTGTTGCACAAGCGGACAAATAATGACTGCGCTCATACGCATACGCTTAACCTGCGACCCTTTCTTTAGGCGATGACTGAAGGGATGTTTAGCCCATCCGATTAATCTGGTTGCTTAAAAAAGTAATTAAATAATTAACTTACACTAACTAACTAATTATCTTCATGCTGTATCCCTGACGGGGTGGTCAGAGAGATCAGAGACAGATCATTCGACAGATCAGAGACAGATCATTCGACAGATCGAGATTTAAGTAAAGTTCTATTTGTTTGAGGGTTTAGTGTCTGGTCTCTGATCAAAGTGCGCTGACTTTAATGAATATTAATTAAAATAATATAAATAAATATTGTGGGACACTTTCAACACGAGCGCCATCTAGCCCAGACTAAGCTATAAAGCTTGGATCTAGACAACTGATATACATACTTACCTATATATTTCTAAAAACATACATATTATACTTAGGAAACACCCAAACTCCGAAACCAACATTTGTGAATCACACTAATATTTGATCAGACCCGGGAATCGAATCCGGGACCTCAGTGCGGCAGTCGCATACACCACCACTGCGCCACCGAGGCAGCCAAACAATATGTTTTATAAAATACGTAAAATTCAACCTTGAGAATTTTGAGAAATGGAGGACTGGACTTTTACCAACTTTCAGCACCTGGTTGCAGTAAATTGGCCATCAGTCCAAGCTAGCAAGTATGCATAAATTTCAAGTTTATACTACTGGTACCAAGAAAGAATAAAAGGAATGTCTGAGCATATCGTCGAAGATTCTTGGTGTCGCAAATCGCAAATCACGCCCCAGTCATTTTTTTATTAAAACTTTGGATAAAATATACATACATACATACTGTAACAACTTTATCCCCGAAGGGGTAGGCATAGGCATATTGAACGCCCACATTTCACCGTATGCATTTTTGTCTCATGTTACTGGCAACCGGGACCTACGGCTTAACGTGCCTTACGAAGCACGGAAACGCTCGCAAATATAAATGCCACAAAGTGGTCACCAATCCGAGGACCAGCCGTAGCGAAAGTTGCTTAACGCAGTGATCGTTTACAAAACACTACGTCCGCGGGGCCACGAGCACTTATTATAAATTCGGATATCAGTCAAAAGATAGACCATTGAGATGTGGTCACAGGTCAATTTGGGCATGCCCATCGTGCCCACTATATCCTGGATCCGCACTTGATCTTTTCTAAAATTATATGAGGCATTTTTAGCGTATGTTTAAGTGCTAAACGCGCGCCAGTGTAATCGACAAATGGCAATTAATGAAAAATTCAACCTGATGCTTGAACCAGAATGGTCTCTAGAGAACCAGACTCTTCGAAAACTAACAGCAGACAATTTTTGTGATTGGGTTTAATAGTAGGTAATTTTTAAGCATGGGTCTTCGTATTTTTATGTCGTAGGGGATTTTTTAAATATATAATTTAGTCTTGTAGGAAAATGGCAAATAAAATAAAAATTAATAGTAAAATACCCGTGATGAAGAAATATAATACCAATATATATTTGAGTTACAGTATTTTATAATTACAATGTTTTTGTTACAATTTGTCTTAAAATAAACATGTAATTGACAATTAGGGAGGGATGAGTACCTACTGTCCCCTAAGAGACTGTAGTCTACCTGTAGTACTGTACATTTCATCTGTACTGTGGTTAGTAGTTACAACGCTTGTCCTTTTTCTATATTTAGTTTGTAGCACATTATTAAGGTGTAAGGTGCTTGCTTTTGATTTGTATTGAAGTTTTAAAAATAGGCGCCGATCTTGATTAAATTATTTCGATCGCACACAAGCGCCAAGTCTACTATTTCAATAGTGTCAGAATAGAATTGAAATCGCCGCTCAATAGAAAGCCCACGGAACAAATTGTCAGTTTCCGTACTCCACTATTACACGTGACGCGCTAGAGTTGAATTTTTAGTAATATAGACTAAAATTCTGACAAGCTAACAAACAGATCTACTTCTTCTATTATATATTTGAGCCGTTTAGGGTTGAGACCTTAGAACCTTGGGGTCCAAGCCCGCTTTTTTTTTAAACATTAAGCAAAATATTACGCAATTCATAGAAATCACAAAGGATGGGGGTGAGATTGCTCCGTTGACCTTAAATTTATATTAATAAGTTTTACTAATCGAACAAAATGACATCCAAATTTAATTTTCATTAAAATAAGTGCGTAATCGTTGACATTTGTGCACATGCCGTTCTTATAATCTAAAGCCACCTAAGGTTCTTCTGGTTTCATACAACGATACACCAATGCCATCACCCCAGTATCATCTTGAAAGACTTGGCACTCCAGACCTGGCTCGCAGATGCAACTGCCGAGTGAAAATAATAAATAAATATTGTGGGACACTTTTTCACACAGCGCCATCTAGCCCAAAGTAAGCTAATATTAGCTTGTGTTATGGGATCTAGATAACTGATAAACATACTTATATATTTCTAAATACATACATATTTTACATAGGAAACACCCAAACTCCGAAACACACATTTGTGGATCACACAAATATTTGTTCTGACCCGGGAATCGAACCCGGGACCTCTTGCGTAGCAGTCGGATACACTCCCATCGCGCCACAGAGGCAGTCAAGTGAAAACAGTGTGGAGTAGGTACATATAGTATACCTACAAATAATAAAAGGTAACATTTTCAATAACAAGTTTTATAAATGCATTTCTACATATTAAGTGTTTTCCCAGATGCTTCCAAACCATACCTGGATTTGGGGCCTGGGGTACGCTTTTACAACAAGCTTCCCTGTGTCCTGAGAAATTATTTACCATTTAATAAATTGAAAAGTTAATAAAAAAAAGCTTCGTATAAAAGATTATAACGCTGTTAATATATAAAAATGACTATTTGCAGGACAAGAACGCCTGGAAGTGATCTGCTGGCAAAGTGAAATTTTATTTTCGCCATTTTGTATTAAAACAGCTGCAACCGGTCAGTCTGTATATGTTTGAAAAATGTTATTAATCCCGTTGACTATATAAAAACTTTGGTAGTATCATATACAAGAGAGACATTCGCAGAGGCAACCAACCAAAATAAACATTGCCACTGCAACTTTATATTTTTGCGTACTGCTTAAGCGCTAAACAAGCCCCGATAGATGATCCTAATACTATTAGCTTATCAACAATGACATTAATAAATTATAGTAGTAATTGTAAAGCTGACTGTGTGGATAAAATTATTGACACAATATTGGTAATTGAAAAGTTCCCTGTCACTGTTTCTTCTTTAACATGTGATTTTATAAAAAAAGTAATAAAGTCTTTGAATATAGAAATTGAAAAAACAGAAAAAACTCGCTTCCAACGCTTCCATTCTCTATGGTGTTTACAGAGCAGCGTAAATGCATTTCTAGTGTTGCAAATATTCATTCATGGTTTACGGTTGCCACTTTACCTCGGCTAGTTGGCCGACGTGGTGTAATAAGACGATGGAATTTCAGCTAAGGCTTATACAGAGCACAAAGGATGTAATTATATAGACACCGGTGTAACTTTTTTTTCCATTTTGAGAGTTCTCAACGGAATCACATTTTTTCGTCGCCGTCAACCTGAATTTGTCAAATAATTTAAATTGTTAATGTTCACAATTCAACGAGTGAAAATTTTTATAACCTAAGTACTATTCTTCACTCATTCGAGTTCAAACTAAAAATTTAAGTATTTTTATTTCCAATACAATTAGATAAAATATGAAATTAAAAAAAAATTCGCAATTTTTTCAAATTCGAGGAATGTAATTAAAAGTGGGCTAATGTTTAATATGGGCTAGTGACATTTCTCAAAAATAACAATTTGTAAGGCGCTACAATCGACTATCTTCTGTTGTATTCGTTCGCTCTAACCTCGCTATAACTCAAACTCACCAGTTTGGCGCGAGTTGTCACCGCGACAGGTGTATGTTATTTCGCCGCAGTTGAAAAAGTTTGTAAGGTACGTTAGCTTGTGTTATTTTTTTTATGAAAATGAAGGCTTAATACTGTAACTACATGTTAGATATATAAAAAAAATGTTAAATTTTATTATTTTTGCTCTATTAAATGGTTGTGGTATATGATTTGTATGGTATAAGGTCAAGTTTATTTCGTTTAATAATTTCGAATATGGGCTATGACTATGTACCTAATTATGGGCTAGCCCATATTTAACATGTTGATAGAACACAGGAAAAATTGGGATGAAGAACAAATGGGTTAACCCATAAAAGCGCTTCGCGACAAGAAAATTTGTATATACCCTACAAGCAGCAAAAAGTTTTAAAGTACCTACCAAGAACTTTGTGAACCTACATCTTCTAAATAGAAAAATTGAAACGAAAGCTATTGAAAATGAAATATTTGACAGTGAAAGTAAAGAGGAAATCTATTTAGATGCATACAGCGAACCAGATGCATATTAGTGTGAAAAACTCCGGACTCTGTAGACGCAGAGTGTATGTTATTTCAGCAACTTTTTTCAGGAGACTCCGTGGAGAACTGTGGATCAAATGTTTGATGTGTGGGTTGTAGGCACACAAAGACTGTGGTGGACCAAAATTTGAAGTTTAGATATGTGATTTCTGCAAGTAAAAATCATTACTTTTACTTTCTAAAAAAACTACATTTAGTTTCTAAAAATAACCAAAGTGATTTAATCTCTTACAAAATAACCATCATCAAAGTAAGATAACAAAACTTAAATCTGTAAATGGGATATAGCCCATATTTGAGTACCTGTTCCATATTTAGCGCCTATTTTGTAATTTTGTTCATTGATCAATTTTGATATTATAGTTTATTATTAAAAACATAAGACTGTTACTATGCCCTTTTAAAATATATGTATTAATAATATAACATATAAAAAATATTGAATACAAAATAGTTTTTTAATTATTACCGAAAAATAAAATGGTAGCCCATATTTAGTTACTTTCCTCTAATAATAATCGATTCTATTATTGATCCCGAATTCGAAATCTTACGCTCCAAAACATTTATAAATTCAACGTGTATAACGTCGCTAAGCGAACGGGGCGACGACCGACAGTCCAATACGGGTACCTGCCGGCTATGGCTTCCACTGTAGCCTGCAGCAACAAATCCACTCCCGACGCTGCTACCGCCCAAAGACGGCAGATTCCATTCTATCGACCGAGTTTGGAAGCTTTCACTCAACCGACCGAGGCCAAGAGTTTCCACACCACCGTGGACCGTGTGACGACTCTCGTGCAATGGGGTCAGATAGCCTTAAAAGTGCTGTCAGTAATTGATACGGGTGTATTGAGGCATTTGCTAACTAGCGCGCAGCGGGACAAAGTGCATAAGAACAGCAAACCGGACTGCCAACGTAGAAGAAGTAGAATATGAATACAAGAGTACAGCCTACGAGCGCGACGATAGCGACGCCCAGTCAGATACCCATCACTTTACGGGAATCGTGATCGATATATATATATATATTGTCAGCTTCCTCTCTCTCTCTCTCTCTCCTGGGAGTAGCGCAATGCTCTAAAGGGGTTGCCTGTAGTGTTCTAGTAAGTTAATCAATTTTAAATTATTTAGACGGTGTGTGCAAATGTAAACTAAAAATCTAAATATAATATAATAAAATACTTATAAAAAAAGTCTAAACAATATTAGACTTTTTTTATAAGTATCTATTATAATTATTTAGATTATAGTTTGATGACGGACTAGCAAAATCCACGTCGTTTTTACCGCTTAATAGTAAAATAGTAAGACAGGAAATTCGGATACCTACTGTAAATATCGTGGTAAGTGATTAAAACTGATTATATTCTTACAAACCCGACGCTAAAACAGACATATAAAACATTCTGCCCAATGAAAGTATCCGTTCGATGATTTAATAATTTCTCCCACTTTCATGGCACTTTTGGCCTGCTCCTCATTGGAACTGCGTCACATTATCAAATCACCACGCGAGCAAAACCGCGTGCAAATATTAAAATAAGTGGGGAATATTTTCTTACAACTTGTTGACGATATGAACTTCCGAGGTCTTGTACGGCTGGTAGATAGTCCAGGCGCAAGTTGTGATAGGTGCACAATATACCTGCTTTTCGGTCGAAGGCGGCGGAGGGGGTGCCTCCGATGTCGCTCGCTGAAACATAATCAATTAGATGTATGAAAAAACCAATATATTTTCAACTTTTTCATATTTTATTAACATACATACATATTGTCACGCCTTTATCCCCGAAGGGGTAGGCAGAGGCATAATAAACGCCCACATTTCACCGTATGCATTTTTGTCCAAACTTTTAAATTTTTGTTAACAACCGACGCAAAAACGACGAGGTGTTATAAGTTTGACGTGTCTGTGTGTGTGTTTGACGTGTCTGTGGCATCGTAGCTCCCGAACAGGTGAACCAATTTTCATTCTTTTATTTGAAAGATGAATTAGTCGGGAGTGTTTTTTAGCTATGTTTGATGAAAAGTTTAAAAGTTGTGGAGGGTGAAAGTGGGGAAGAATATCCGAATGACTGCACAATATACTCGAGTAGGGTCTTAAATGAAAGCGGATCACGTGCACATTACAAAATAACATATTCAATGAAAATCGTTTGAGCTATGAAAAAGCTGTAGGGTTAAAAGTGGGGAAAATACCCAATGTCTGCAAATATAATGTGAGGGAGAGAAAATTTTCTAAAGAAGCTATGTATTTACAACTTAACTAAATCCATATTAAAATAAGAGTGTAACTATAAAAAGTATAAAACAAAAAAAAAATAGTTATAAATTAAAAATATCCCGACGTAAATATCTATGTTCCCTTTAATAAGTAAAACATAATAAAAGACATTCAATCTTAAACTACATAGTATGTATTAATAATTCTAAAAAAAAATACGTCATGTTGGGGGACAAGTCCAAACCTAACAATTTAATCTTCTATCTATATATATATAAAAATGAAACCCGTTTTCCGTTGTCACGCCGGGTTGGAAGTATGTCCCGGACGAAGCCGGGCAGGTCAGCTAGTTACAAATAGTTTAACCTAACCTTACTAAGCAATATAGGCTACTGTGATACTTATGACAGACGCGACGTATTTTTTTTTAGAATTATGAATATCACTGACCTACATACATACAAGTATGAATATACCACAGACATATAAGTAAAACAGTAAGCAGACTAAACATATTCCTTTGTTTATAGCGCAATACTTCATCCTTTTCACTCTTTTATTTGTTGTATAAAGCTATCTTTTTTGTCATGTGTAGCAACATATAACTCACACATAGACAGCGAACAGCGCCCAGCCTTAATTTCTACATAATGTCAACTATTGGCGCCATTTTTGAATCAAAAATTATATTAGTGTTTAGTACCAAAGGAAAAAAAGTGTTTTTTTTTTTAAAATAGGTTATTAAAATATAAAGAAGCATGGTGAAGTGTTGTGTAAAATGTTGTAATAGCTCAAGTCTTAAGAACTCACCAGGAAAAACTTTTCACAGGTAATTGATGTTTTGGTTACGACTACGTGTTATTATACTAACAGCCGCACTCAGAGTCGTTCATTAAATTAGTGTAATTTAACTAATTATGATTAAATTAAATAATTGACCGTTGCTCCTAGAGACGAAAATTAATGGTTCATTAGTTAAGTCAACATAGGGCGGTGCGCCGTATCGAAACGTATGTCGGTAAAGAGCAATATCGCTACATACCTAAGGACATTGAAATAATTTTATAAAATATAGTAGTTTTATAGGGTAAAGTTATTATTTTCCTTCAAAATAAAAAAAGTTTAATGTTTTACTATTATTTTTAAGGAAAATTACTATCAATTACGGAATATAAGGGTTCAACGGCCATTAAAGTTAATTGACATTAAATGACAATAATGACTCGTTAACTGTCTCTGAGAGTGAATTTTTCTTAATCTTTACTTAAAACTCCTTAATCAATCATTAAATCGACTCTGAGTGCGGCAGTAAGATTTTTATCCAAAAATGGTGATTCTTCTACACGAACACTCGACAAGTTGTTAATATCTGGTTCATAGCATCTGTTCCATAAACCGTTTGGTCGCTATCGTCATCTATATCTAAGATTTTTGTTAATTTACATACATTTTGAACTGTTACGACATGTCAAGTACAAAGGGACGAATTCAGTTCAGCAAATTGTTTGAAATGTCAATATCCAAAGTCAAGCTAAATGTAGCGCCCGATTCAATTAATTATGTTAATCTATTTTTAGGTTTTCTAAGAATACCATTAAACAAGATGTTTGGTTAATAAGCATAAATCAGAAAGATATTAAAATGATATGATGTGATAGTTGAATGCGACCCTGGATTAAGCTACCTGTCTATGTGTGTGTAAAAGGCTACGATTTTTTCCGCAAACATTTGGTCTTTTAAAAAAAAACTAACTATCTTCACGCTGTATCCCTGACGGGGTAGTCAGAGAGGACAGATCGCCAGGCTTCACGATCCATGCATACTTCTTTCGCTTCTTCGAGATTCATCAATCGCTTCATACACATACGTCTGGGTATCCGAGTACTTTTGACCTTTCCGTTTTTGAGCAATCTGCTCTCGTGGTCTTCATATGTAAGTCTCGGCCTACCCAGACTCCTTCTACCCTCTACTTTTGAACAATATATATTCTTCGTCAATCGTTCCTCACTCATTCGTTGGACGTGTCCAAACCAAGTCTAGTGGTCTTGTCTTGTCTTGTGGTCTTTTTACTGTCTTATAAGTCTGTGGAATATATTAATAATATATTTAATGTTTAAGATTGAGTTTTTTTTACAAAGACCTTTTAGCCAAATCTAATTTTTAATCTTATTTCTTAAATCTTATCTTCTAATTTAGTCCTGTCCAGTCCTTTGTCGATGTCAAGTCCAGTCAAAGGCTATTTTCGACAAACTGTCTGTGGGCAGCCAAGATCTTTGGCAGATATTATAAAAGCGGTATTCGCTTGGACATGTAAGTTGTATTCGCTTTTCGCTTTGAGAGGATTCCGAACATTTAATTTCTTTAATTTGATTTGTTTTAATCGTCTTTTTTCTTGGGCTTTCTCGATTTGAGGATATTGCCAAGCTCACGTAAACTACATTGATCTTGAGGAATCAAAATTATGAAAAAAAAAATAGAAATTCAGAAACGTAGGAAAAGAAATTATTATGAAAGGAGGACATGGAAATATTGTTTATTTTGTATATGATATAGACTAAACGTATTTTATATCTATATTTTATATCTTAACTAGATGACCCGCCCGGCTTCGCCTGGGACATACTTCGAACCCCGTGGCACCCATTTAATCCCGTCGTTTATTAATTTCACAATAACGTATGAACATTTTCCAAATTATTTAATAATAAAAATATATTTATTTCAGACCAAGATCCATAATGTAAGAATTAATATAAAGTAAAAAGCAAATGAAGTAAGACTGTCACAATGCTAGGACACTTGCTGTAACGCATGTGTCGTATCCAGCGTTCTAACATCGGACACCACCTATGTTAGCCAATACACAATGCCATTACAATTTTAAACTTAATAATTTACCAGTCGTGCTCTGTATCAACAGTGCCAGTATTTCTTTTTCCAAAATGAATAAAACGGCGATATGTTATACCATCAGGTCAAAACTCATCGTTCGTAAAAATATCTTCCTTTTGTTTAGGAATAAATCTTATAGCTGTTATAATTTTTACTTTGACTACTTCTCTGCCCTTCAGTACACCCGCCCGCACGACCCGGTCGAATTACGGTTACACGAAGTTAATTTATTTGCGCATTAGTTTGATTTTGCTATATCTCCTAAGAGATTCATTTAATTTGCAAGGTAAAATGAATAAAATAATATTCATGAAATGCTGAAGCCAACTAACGTATTAAAAATGATAAGGATTAATAACGTATTTATGTAAACAGCCTTCAAATGACCGCTTTATAATTGCTGGTTTTTAAATAAATTTTTAAATATTAAATGGATATAATAGAGATAGACATATACCGTCGTGATTTTTATTGTAAACTATATTAGATACACAATTCCACAATACATTATTTTGTTTTATCTCAAAGGGTTTAGTTTTGTTGAAAGCTCTCAGACGGCTTATTTTTTTCCGACAACCCCAACAAATATCGTTATAATTTAGTCAATGTATACAAAAACTTAACAAATTGTACAAAAAAACTGTCCTTATGAATCACTTTATCTATTAAAAATAACCGCATTGAAATTAATTGCGTAGTTTTAAAGATCTAAGCATACATAGGGACAGACAGCGGTAAGTGACTTTGTTTTATAATATGTAGTGCTGTTGTGAGAACATATAAATAAGGAAAGAGATAAATATCAATATTGTTTAATGCTAATAACATAAGAACAGATGTAGGCAGTGAGATAGAGGTTGAAATTAAAGAAGAAAATAATAAAGAATGCTCATACCTGGACAGGAAAGTGCGTCTATCATATTGAGTAATATTGAATTTGGCTAGGTGGGAAGGGGTACATACATGAACAAGTCTCATTCTAATTAAGATGGTTGTAGACTGTTTCCCGAGTTTGAATTTAGATAACCACGGTTTGTGAGGAAGGGTCGGCTCTGTAGGAATAGAGTTTACCTTTACACTCCTATCTAATCGAACATAATCTGAAAAAACTGCGCCACATATATTTGTGTGATCCACAAATGTTTGTTTCGGAGTTTGGGTGTTCCCTTTGTATAATATGTTATTGCTTGAAAATATATACTCGTAAGTATGTAGATAAGTAGATAAGTATTGTGATAGATCTGTTGTCTAGATACTATAACACAAGCCTATAACACATTTTTTTTTACGCAGCGCCGTCTGTCCCAACTTAAGCTAATTTACAGAAAACCAAAGGGACTATAAAAAAAAATGCCCCACAAAATTGATAAAAAAAAAGCTGCTAGGTTGTGGTAATAATTTTTGTATAGATAGATGTCACCAAATAGCACGGCATCATTAGCAAGGTTGTCTGCTCTAACATTGCCAGAAATACCAGAGTGGCTTGGTATTCAGACACACGAAATATTTAATTTATATAAAAAATATTTATTAATAAATTTTCTGATTTCAATTATTATAAGATAAACAGTTTTACAAGTGAAATAAGCGTCTGAAAAAAAATCTGTATATCGAAGACACAGCACAAAAACAGCGTGCTCCATTGGTTTTGGCACGTCTAACAAATTAGTGAGCCACGATAGACGAAGAATATTTATTGCGGGAAAGTAGAGGGTCAAGAGGAGTCAGGTTAAACCGAGATTTATATACAATGACCACGAGAGCCGATGACCTAAAAACGGAAAGGGCAAAGTAGATTAATGTATCTACGAGAAGCGGAAGAAGTATGAAAGCATCGCGAAGCCTGGCGATCTGTTCTCTCTGAATACCCTGTTAGGGATACAGGAGCTTGAAGATAGTTTAGAATAGAATAGAAAACACTTTACTACACCATATCAAGTATTAAAAATTAATTTTATGTACATACAATCAGCCTTATGGCTTGTAGCGATGTCTTACAGACAACCTTATGATGAATTTGATATTAGGAATAAATATTTTAAGGTAGTTTGGTAGTATGGCGTATTAGGCATAGTGAAAAATATAACATGTATTTAACAATGCGTATATAAGACATAAATATAAATAAACACTAGAGAGTGCTTGGTGCGCAGGGCCTAGCAGCCCGGTGACACAGTACATCATCACTACATATTATAAAACATAGTCGCTTTTCGCTGTCTGTCCCTATGTATGCTTAGATCTTTAAAACTACACAACGGATTACGATACGGTTATTTTTAATATTTAGAGGTTCTCATAGAAGTTTTTTATGTCTAATTTGTTAAGTTTATTGACCAAATTATAACGATATTTGTTAGGGATGACGGAAAAAATAAGCCGTCTGGGAGCTTTCAACAAAAACCTTGCCCCCTTTGAGATATAACAAAATAATGTATGGTGCAATTGTGTATCTAATAAAGGTCTACAAAAAAGTCCGCGACGACATATGTCTATCTCTTAAGAATAAGATACTATATTCATTTTAATACTTAAAAAAAACAGCAATTATTAAGCGGTAATTGGAAGGCTATTTACACAAATATGCTATAAATCATTATCATTTTTACTACGTTAGTTGGCTTCAGCATTTCATGAAGATTATTTTGTCCCTTAACATCTTGCAAATTAAATGAATATCTTACGAATTATCGCAAATACAAATTAGGCGTAAAGAAATTAATTAAATTCGACCGGGCCGTGCGGGTAGGTAGGTACCTAGGTACTGGAGAGCGGAGAAGTAATCAATGAATTTGGAAAATGTTCATACCTTAGTATGGTGTTTATATAATCTAAGGTTCATACATTATTGTGAATGTGAAATTATTAAACAACGGGATTAAATGGGTGCCACGGGGTTCGAAGTATACCACGGGCGAAGCCGGGCGGGACAGCTAGTCTATATATATAAAAGAAAGTCGTGTTAGTTAAACTATTTATAACTCAACAACGGCTGAACCGATGTGGCTGAAAATTGGTGGGGAGGTAGCTTAGAGATAGGAGACGGACATAGGCTACTAGTTATACCGGGAACAAGTTTCTGTGGGAAACGGGTTCGAGAAAACTTATAGTAAATTAATAGTAAACTAATAGTAAATTAATAGTAAATTTCATTATATTAAATTACGGTCATCAATAAAATCACTCACAGTATAGTAACATTTACGAATTAAAAGAGTTTTCAATTTTTTCTTAAGAATATTTATATTCAAATCTTTGTATATATTTGGAATCTTATTATAAATCCTAGGTGCCATGCACAATATACTATTTCCCATGAGGGCCGTCTTAGCACTACGCGCACATAATCTATATTTGTCACGACGATTACGGATAACGACATCAGACATTTTAAGAATAAATGTGGGTTCGCCCTTACAAATTCTGCGGTTTCATAAATATATAGCGACGGTAACCTTAAAATGTTTTTTTTGTACAAATTACGGTTTGCAACTATAAGTCGTTTTCAGCCCAAGCATACTCCTAATACATCGTTTCTGCTGCTTGAAAATTACTTCTTTAAGAGTTGAATTACCCCAAAAAAAAAATTCCATATCTAAGCACTGATGCAACCGAACCATGATATGCCGTTAACAGCGCTGCCACATTTAGGGTTGGTGACAATTTGTAGAGAGCATATGAGCAACTCCCAAAATTCTTACATAATTGCTCTACATGGGCCTTCCAGTTGAGCCCGCTATCAATGGTTATACCGAGAAACTTAGTGGTTTCGAATTGGTGTAATATTATAAAGACTTCATATCTAACACTTACCTGTTTTATTAGGTGCCGTCGCTGGCTGAAATGCATTATATGTGTTTTGTTAAGATTTATAATTAGGCTATTATCTTTTAGCCATTGAATCACTGATATCAATGACTCATTTATATCATTCTCGTAAAAGTTCACATTTCTAGACGCTACAGTGATTGAGCTGTCATCCGCGAAATGGGTCATGGGTTGATTTATACTCTTAGGCAGGTCATTTATAAAAATATTAAACAGTAAAGGCCCTAGAACACTACCTTGTGGTAATCCATAGATAGCTGTACGGTCACCCGACATCAATATTTCCTCTCGTTTTATCTTCATATTGACCCTCGATAACGCCGTTAACTGCTTTCTTTCCGTCAGATACAAAACTATCAAATTTAAAATATTTCCTCTTATACCATAGCACTCGAGCTTGTCTTTTAATGTGGAATGTCTGACGTAATCAAATGCCCGGGTCATATCACAGAATACGGTAGATACGGGATTCCTTTTATCAATATTTGGAACAGTTTCTTGCAAAAAGTCATAAACGCCATATTTATTGTTTTATTCTTTCGGAATCCTTTTAGCTCGTTACAGATTATATTTTTAGTTTCTAGGCACTGAAACGAGTGCTATAGGCCTATAATTTTCCATTAAATTTGATTTACCCTTTTTAAAAATTGGTTTAATCATCGACCTTTTTAGTTTTTCAGGAAATATTCCTGAACAAATACTTAAATTGACGAAATGACTCAGATGACTACTAATAAGAGGTGCAACAGTTTTTATTACTTTAGTAGAAATACCATCATATCCCTCACTATTGGTATTTTTTAAACTTTTTTTATAGCTAAGATGTCATAGGGTATACTAGGTGCCATAAACATCGAATCCTTCATTTTAATCATGCATAATGGAGCTTTATTCGAAAACATTGGAAGTGGTGTCACTTTATCCATAAAATAATCATTAAATGTATTAGCAATTAATTGTGGGTCAATTATAATTTTATTATTTACTTGTATTTTTGGATAGATTCAATCGGAATATTCGGTTTTGAACTACGAGTATTATTTGCCATATTGCTTTACTCTTGTTATCAGTGGTATTTATTAGATATATATTTTGTGATCGCTTGGTCAATCTTACGATCTTTTTAAATAGTTTCGAGTATTTAGTATAGAGTTGTTTATTATCACATGTAGGTTCAGTTCTATAGGCCCACAATAGTTGTCTCTTTCTTTTGTAGCAAAATATATTTTAATGACCCGCGAAATCCAAGTAATTCGCTTATTACCCTTATTCGTAATAAATTTCATTGGGAAGCATGCATATAATACCAAACTGCTTTATAAACGCGTTATAAGCAATGTTACAATCTAAGGTTTCATAAATTTGTGAAAAAGGTAAGCTTTCGATGTACTTCTTAAAATTTTCAATATTTACCGATGAATAATCACGTTCTTTCTTGTACCAGTATTTTAAAAGGCATTTCTTGTTTACAGGAAATGAAAGAATTTGCATTGTGTGGTCTGATAATGCATACTCTAATACCTCTGATTTACATGGCTGCTAAAAGTTATGGGCGAAATTATCTATATATTGAAGCGCTCGTGGCCCCGCGGTCTCAGTGTTCGGTAAACGATCACTGAGGTACGCAACTTTCACTATGGCTGGTCGTCGGATGGGTGACCACTTTGTGGCATTTACATTTGCGAGCGTTTCCGTGCTTCGGAAGGCACGTTAAGCCGTTGGTCCCGGTTGCCAGTAAAATGGCAGTCGTTAAGCCTAGTTGAAGGCCTTATAGGCGGCTTAAAAAATTTCAACAGCAGGTAGCCACAGCCTGCGTCTGTCTATTTCAACACGGCAATGGGCTCACCACCTATTACGTGGGACAGGAATCCACACGGTGAAAAGTGGGCATATAATATGCCTCTGCCACCCCTTCGGGGATAAGGCGTGATGGATATTTATTTATTTATTTTATTTTAAATTATCTAAACATGTTTTTTTCTCTAGTCTAGTAGGTTGTCTAATAGCTAATTTTAAGTTATAATTTTGTAACAATAACCTAAAATCTGATGTAACCCTGTTATTTTTGATGACGTCAATATTAAAATCACCCGCCACTACTATATTTGAATAGCGCCTTTTTGTTACCACTAATAATAACTGTTCCAGTTTCCGAAAAAAAAAATCAATAAACACTGCGTTGTTTTCTTGTTGGTATTCTGTAGACGCAGATAATTGCGATATTATATTCAGTTAACACTATTCCACTACATTCAAAAATGTAACTTACAGACAGTTGCTGAATTCCATCTATTTCACTCCATAATAATCCTTTTCACACCAAAATGCATGCATCACCCTCTTTGTGTTTGTTCTACAGAAAGAAGCAGCCGGGCAGTAATTAGGAACATGGAGATGGTGGGTTTCATCTGTTATTACAAAGTGTTCTGTTATACACATAACATCCACAAGCCTGTGCGCATCGGCAAGCTCACTCAAACACACCATCAAACTATCCATCTTACTCACCAAGCCCGCAATGTTTTGATGAAGTACACATAATGGTCTAGTAACGAAAAAACATATCACTATTAACCGATGAATCACATTCATTTATGATATTATCACTTTTTAAATTATACACCGAACAATATTGTACATAACACCTAAGGTTGTTCAAAATATTTCTCATACCATGCTACTCTATTTTGAAAACATAGTAAAGTCGAATGTCAAATTCAAATTAGAGTCAAATAGTGTAGCGTATTTATGAGTGTTTATGTCAGAATAAATTAAATTAGAAAAACTTTCCACCCTCCAATTAAACATTGCACTATAGTAACTAAATTTATATGTGGGCAGGCATAGTATGACATTAGTGTGGCGTATCTCATTCAGTACCGCTCGTATCTTACAAACTATATCATTATAATTATTGCTTCTTTTGAAATCCTCTTGTCCAATCATAATTATACAATAATCAGTCATTGTAAAGTTCATGAGTTTTGTATGCAGGTTGCCTAGTAAGTCAACCCGGTTAGGAAAAAGATAATGACAAATTTCGATATTCGGGAATGTATCTTCTGCGATTCTTAATACGTTATTTATTTTGTTGCTGCTAATTATACACATTTGTTGATTAAGATAACTTGTTTCTGATTTCAATTTTTTCTGAGGGATATGCATTAAGCGTGCGGGTTTATCTATGATTTGTTTTACCTGCGTTGGTGTTACCGCAATTGCTTTGTCATGCGTAAATAGTTGCCTAGGGTTTTTTTTAGGCGTTGATATCTTTTTTGACGGTGTAATAATGTTCTCTGTCAATATTTTGGTGTCTTTTTTTACCAGTTCATTTTTTCTTCTAAGTTCTGTGACAGTCGTTCTAAGATCAGTGTTTTCTATAGACAGCAAGTTTATTTCTTCGTGTGCTGCCATTAATTCACCACTAAGCTTTGTTATTTGCTGCCTCAAGTCTTGTATAATGTCACTTTCATCATCAGATATGTTGGGCAAGGTATTTGCACTGTCATTTAGCATTGAACTGCTAGTACTATCATCATCACCTGTTTCCGATAGTGACTTGGTTTTTGTTTTACGGAATGTGATATTTTCGAAGTAATTCATATTGCAGTTAGGTATATATTTCTTACAAAATTGATAATAATTATTGGTTTGGTATTTCGTAGCGATAATTACCGTGTAAACCTAATAGACCGGTGAGGTAGTTTATAAAGTGTTGATTTCACTGTTGATTTGCACTTTTTTCTTGATATATACTTTTAAATCTATAATTAAACACTGTAAGTAGGTGAATTTTGCACAAATTTACTACTTTTTTCAAGACGTCCGTTGGTATTTTGTTTTTAAAAATACACTGGTTTCACTGTTGCTACGCAGTATCCTACACAATTTTCTTATGAATTGGAACACTAATAGTGAGTACGCAACGTTTCAATTACTTAGTATTTTTCTGTTTTTATAATTTTATTTTAACTTTCATTACGGACTCGATGTTAGCAGAATTCTAAATTCATCGTTATAACTAAAATTACCCGGCATAAAAGTATTTTGTTTTCTGTTTCAATAATTTAACATAAGGGACAAACGTATATTACTTCTGAATTCGTAACTATTTCTTTTAACACAATTATAAAATAAAGAGGTTCAACTAATTCAACTTCTTTTATTTTAAAATTTTATTGTTGGTAAGTAACTTTAACGTTTTTGTGCTTTTTATGAAATTATTAATAACAGAAGATTTATTTCATAAAATATTGAAAAATTGCATAATCTGAATTGCCAGTTTATGAAATCTTCAAAGTGCATTTACAAATTTCAAAAACAAATCAAATCCAAAAATCTTTCAAGCGTTAAATAAAATGTACCAAGTAACATTTCACAAACACAAGTATAAAATTTACTTACCTTGATCCTAGGAATCAAGGCAGCCGACACGGCTGCCAAAAATAAACATAATATCAGCAGCACTTTCATGGTTACAGTTAAACTTTTCTAAAAAAATGTTTCGGGACGTCAGAAAAGGAGCTAGGAGCGTGGCAGAGTGTGACTGAAACAGTTTAGCGCGTCGTTATATGTACAAACGAGTGAAGTTAATCGATCACACTATGTTATACTACTAATATTCGAAGTGTGGAGGCCCCCGCAATCTTAAAATTGCTACGATGTATCTTCAAAAGTGGTGACACGAGACTGTAGTGAGCACAGATTGAACTTTACATGATAAGGCGAAATTCTTGTTATTGTAAAATACAGCAGACGACGTTTGTGTGCTGTACAATAACAAGAATTTGAATAACAACAATTTATAATTGTGTGATGTAAACCGCGTATAAACTCATTACTGAACTAATTCACTATTTCATACACCATTGAACAAGACAAAAGTTCAACTCTTTAAGCCTTTACTTAAATATAACGCCTTAATAAAAAAAAAATTAGAATCAATTTAATGCGCTAAAAGCTGGCTTAAAATTAAACAAAATTGTGTCCTATTGCACATAATTTAGTATTTCTAAACCGCAATTCATGTAAGCAGTTATGTCGTTAGTCGTAGCTAATAAATATTAACAAAATGATGACAATAAAGTGACATAATCGCAAAACTTAGTGGTAAAGTTGTCAAATGTATTTATCGAGGATAGCGGCGTCAATAGGCAGTGATAGTAAGTGTCTCCTCGGGCTCTACTTGAGACGTGACAAAGGCCATATTCCATGGGATTCTAGATATAGATTTATCGTTTATTTCTGCCTCTCAAATTAGCGTACTGCTCCTGTCGAAGGTTATTATGGATTAAGGTTCGAGGTTTGAGGGACCGGGGTCCGAGATCTGTTATCTAAGATATGGAGTCCAAGCTACATGGTCCAGGGACAAGTGTCGAAAGCCCAGGATTCAGGTCTTAAGATCCAGATTCCAGCTCGATTCCAGCTCCAGTCTCGGATCTAGAGTTTAGGCTCTAGGTGTCTATGGACCAGGTTTCAGTGCCTAGGGTCCAAGACTCCAGGGCTCAGAGCCATGGGTCGAGCGTTTGAGGTACGGAGTCTGAGGTCAAACTCCTACAAGTTTATAGTCCAGAATCCAAGGTCTAAGGGTAAAGTCGGTGTTCCAAGGTCCATAGTAAATGCTTTAGAGTCTAAGATCCTGAGTCAGATGTCCAGAACTCGAGCTTGAAGATTCAGTTAAAGTCTGGAGTGATCATTGTAATTTATTAACAGAAAAATATACCATCAGTAGTTTTAACAGAAATAAATTATTAACTAACTAACTAAAACTAACTATCTTCACGCTGTAACCCTGACGGGGTAGTCAGAGAGGACAGATCGCCAGGCTTCGCGATCCATGCATACTTCTTTCGCTTCTTCGAGATTCATCAATCGCTTCATACACGCACGTCTGGGTATCCGAGTACTTTTGACCTTTCCGTTTAAATAAATTATTAACAAAATATAAATACTCCGTGACGTGCCAATCCCCAAAGAAATGGGATATGACTTCAACTTGATTTTTATACTGTGTCATAATCAAAAAATAGATCGAAACAAGACATATTATTTAGGGTTAATTAATAGGAGTTGGGTACCGTGTAAACCTTGAATTTACTATATCTTTCACTTTCCGTAAAATTATGTATTGTTCATTACGCGTTACAAATTATTTGACGTAACAGACAAATCCGACGGCAAATTTTATTTTAGTTTAGTCCATCTCTTGTTGTTGTACGTCTCACCCGGTGCCTCCGGGCCGCCTTGCAGACATGACTCACTCAGTGCGGGGCTGGCGATAAGTAATCGGTACTATTATTTGACGTAGTTGTATGCGAACAAAAATATTCCGTAACGTTGTAATCGATTTGCAAATACCTCAGGGATGTCACCAGAAGTACAGGTACACAATTTCCGGCAGCTGACCCCATCATTGCAGAAGGGGTTGATGTGGAAACTTCCAGCTTAAATTGGCAGAGTAGGAGCTGCCGGCTTCGGTTTGTAGAAACATGGCTTAATCACTGCAGGCGTTACTGTAACAGCTGAGGAGATTGGAGCGTGTCACACGCTTCCTTCCCGCCGCCTATCTTCCACCATGTACAAAAAATTAACCAAAAGCACTATTGGGTCAGTTCTGCTTATGATAAATCTACCACAGTCCCCTTTGTTGACTGTTAGCTACTCATCGCGCTCTGATAATCTATTAATTTATCGTGCGAATTAAAGTTGTAGGCGACTTATGAACAGTCTTACTATTTATAGGGAATATCGCGGATTTGCATAATGTACGAGTATGTACCTAATATAACTCGAAACAAAATCCAAATTAAGAGAGCTGCAGTGTTCAAGAGCAGAAGGCGTGTGCCTTGACAATATAGAAAATGTTCATATTTTAACGACTGATAATAATCTGACATCGGAACAAAAAATCACAACACTGGGTCTGGTGGTCTGACTCGTAATGAGCTAGACTTTAATCTATATATTATATACTAGCTGATGCCCGCAGAAAGTAGTAAGCTAGTATGTTATCCTTAGACATGGAAGCCATCGCGGGATTTGGGGAAATCTATATAAGGTACACAATTCCACCATAAATTATTTTGTTATATCTCTAAAGGATATAGCTGCGTTTTTGTTAAATGCTCCCAGACGGATTATTTTTTCCGAGACCTTCAACAAATATCATTATATTTTAGCCAATTTATACAAAACTTAACAAATACATACAAATTTATTAAAATAATAAGTAAATTCACAAAACAATTTCTTAACAAATTATTTACTAAAAGGTTTTGTGACAACAGCACAAAAATCGGCGACGTAGTTTTTGAGTTTATCGCAAAAGACATAAAGACATACGCGATGGAGGACTTTGTTTTATAATATCTGTACTAGCTGACCCTAGCATCGCCCGTGACATACTTCGAACCCCGTGGCACCTATTTAACCGTTGTTTATTAATTTTACAATATTGGATACAAAAACTTAACAAATTATGCATAAAACTTTCCTTATGAATCACTATATCTATTAAAAAAAACCGCATCGTAATTCGTTGCGTAGTTTCAAAGATACATAGGAACAACTAACTAACTAACTATCTTCACGCTGTATCCCTGACGGGGTAGTCAGAGAGGACAGATCCCCAGGCTTTGCGATCCATACATACTTCTTTCGCTTCTTCGAGATTCATCAATCGCTTCATACACGCCTTTCTGGGTATCCGAGTACTTTTGACCTTTCACATTCTCACTACTTACATTGACGTCGCCAAGCTTTTCGGCTACCCTTTCATTATATTTATCCCTAATGGATGCATCCTGCAGCTTCCAGCTTTTGATGCTATAAGTCAGCTCAGGTTCAGGACACTCGGTACGATGACGCCAACCCGCGAACAGACCCCTAATCCTAGTTATGACTAGGTAGTGGTCTGATCCCAGCTCAGCGCCTCGATAAACCCTTGTGTCCATCACCTGTTTTCGGAGCCGACTATCCATTAGGAATAGATCTATCATGCTTCTCTTTGACTTACATCTCCTCGTATACATATGAATTTGTTTGTGGTTGAACATTGTGTTCGCCACAAACAAATCCTTTTCCTTACAAAATGCCAGTATTAGCTTGCCAGCGTCGTTCACCCTTTTATCCCCATACTTCCCGAGTACCGACTCAAAACCATCGCGAGCGGTACCCACCCATCCATTCAAGTCTCCACATACTATAAGTCTTTCATTTCCTTCTATCACATTTAGAGCTTCACTCATACTCTCCCAGAAGTCATCTAGCTCACTCGCGTTCGACGAAGATACTGGCGCGTAAGCAGCTACCAGGAAAATCTTCGTCAAACCAAGTTTTAGACGGATCCAGAGGATTCTAGGACCTACCAGTTTGTACTCATACATACCGGAGGCCAATCGCGAGGACAGCAAAATTCCAACCCCCCCACTGCCATGCTAGCTCTCTGGTACTCCAGACCAAAGCGCGAGCATCCCACCCGGGAGCTCCAAGACTTCGCTGCCCTTGCGCTTCGTCTCTGTCAAGCACACTGCATCTAACTTTCTCTCATTCATAACATCCATCAACTCATTCATCTTATCTGTCATTCCTCCCCTAACATTCCACGCAGCTACCCTGCACTCCATCCTCCACTTCTGCCGACCTTTTATAATACCTTCTAAGACACCTTTTGAAGAACCCCATACTGTAGACTTTAGGGAAAAACCAGGTAGGGAGCTCATTCGACGATCTACGCGTACGCGGGATAAAGCCTTTAAAATAAAATAAAATAAAAATGTCTTTATTTAAGGCAAAAAACAAAATGTTATATTCCTCACCGCTGGATTTCCGCAGGGGCCAAGATGCGACCGTGGTTTAATCGGCTTTGCAGAGAAGCTAAAATTCTAAAGCATCTCTGAAGTGAAACTCAAACTGAATGCCTCCTCGAGGGCCAGCAAAAAAGCAATTACCAGAGCTAAATTTGATTTGATTGATTGTTTTATATTTAATTGATGATGAAATTTGATTTGATTGATTACTGGTACATAAAACATAAATTTATTAATAAATATATCATCATTAACTCCTACTAATATTATAAACGCGAAAGTTTGTAAGTATGTATATTTTATGATACTTACATATAAAAACTACTGAATGGAATTTAAATAAATTTTACAATAATAGCTTATCTATCACAATAACACATAGGCTACTTTTTATCCCGGGAACAAGTTCATTTAGATAACGGGAACGAGAAAACTTCATCACGCGGGCGGAGTCGCGGGCGTCAACTAGTATATCGTAAACTTATAATAAAATCCAACACAATAACAGAGATGTTCCATTTCGATTGCTACTGCCAATCATTTCTACTGTGGCGTGCCAGCGGAAAATACATCGTCAATCTATCTTGGCGGGGGCTGAGGAAGCGTTTTCGTGCTACGCGACTTAGACTACCTGCCCTTTCCAGGCGCGGATCCAACTCTCAAAAAAGGTTGTGGGCATAACCGAAAATCAGCCAACTTAATGTCGATATGAACTCGCTCATTATCGATGTAGTACATTCTACAATAGTCTAGTCTCTTTTTAGGTAAAATTACTCCTAAAATTTTGATTGATGTCATCCAATTTGGAATAGTAAAAAATTTAAGTTCAGCTCACAATAGTAGCAAAAGTTATCAAAAATTATCTGAAAATAAAAAAGGATGTTCGGTTTTTTCAAATACCCATAAAAGTAATTGAGATATATTTCATAAAAGTTTAAAAAAAGAGGAAGCAATTTCCTTAAAAAAGACTACGTCCTCTGGCTTGAATAGGCCACGCTCCTTTCGAGCATTTTAACAATAAATATTATTGAATCATCTTAAATATGAAAATTAACATATAAAATAGAAAAATTATAATCCGCAATCAAAGATTTAAAAGGATCAAAATATCAAAGTCGTTTATTTTTAGTAAATTTAATTTGTTTAAAACTGCAATATTTGCGAGCGAAACTTTATTTTTAAATACCCTTCACGCAATTCCGAATCGAATGACACGGAGGATTGAGAAAAAAGTTATTAAAATCAACTTAAAAGCAACAGTGACCAGACACATTAAAGCTCCTAGAAACACTGTGATTTTTTTGCGAGCTTAGCAGATGCGCCTACACGCATAAAATGCAGTACAGAGGATAATAGATTGAAGATTGGGTGTAAAGAGCCCCACCAAGATTTTTGAGGTCCAAGCGACCTCACCTGCCAGCGGCGCACCTGCTGACTAACGAACGAGCTAACGACTGGTTAGGAAGGTTCTAGACGGCTGGCTCTTCAAATAATGCCGAAAATCAAAAGTCAAACAATAAGTGTCTCTTAGCAACTTAATAAAAGTAGACCCCAGGCTTCAAATCTAGGTAGGCTTTGGGCAAAACGGGAGAATAGACGGTAAAAAAGGAGAAGGTTGATTCTCAATAATATCTTTCTCTGTTGCACAAGCGGACAAATAATGACTGCGCTCATACGCATACGCTTAACCTGCGACCCTTTCTTTAGGCGATGACTGAAGGGATGTTTAGCCCATCCGATTAATCTGGTTGCTTAAAAAAGTAATGAAATAATTAACTTACACTAACTAACTAATTATCTTCATGCTGTATCCCTGACGGGGTGGTCAGAGAGATCAGAGACAGATCATTCGACAGATCAGAGACAGATCATTCGACAGATCGAGATTTAAGTAAAGTTCTATTTGTTTGAGGGTTTAGTGTCTGGTCTCTGATCAAAGTGCGCTGACTTTAATGAATATTAATTAAAATAATATAAATAAATATTGTGGGACACTTTCAACACGAGCGCCATCTAGCCCAGACTAAGCTATAAAGCTTGGATCTAGACAACTGATATACATACTTACCTATATATTTCTAAAAACATACATATTATACTTAGGAAACACCCAAACTCCGAAACCAACATTTGTGAATCACACTAATATTTGATCAGACCCGGGAATCGAATCCGGGACCTCAGTGCGGCAGTCGCATACACCACCACTGCGCCACCGAGGCAGCCAAACAATATGTTTTATAAAATACGTAAAATTCAACCATGAGAATTTTGAGAAATGGAGGACTGGACTTTTACCAACTTTCAGCACCTGGTTGCAGTAAATTGGCCATCAGTCCAAGCTAGCAAGTATGCATAAATTTCAAGTTTATACTACTGGTACCAAGAAAGAATAAAAGGAATGTCTGAGCATATCGTCGAAGATTCTTGGTGTCGCAAATCGCAAATCACGCCCCAGTCATTTTTTTATTAAAACTTTGGATAAAATATACATACATACATACTGTAACAACTTTATCCCCGAAGGGGTAGGCATAGGCATATTGAACGCCCACATTTCACCGTATGCATTTTTGTCTCATGTTACTGGCAACCGGGACCTACGGCTTAACGTGCCTTACGAAGCACGGAAACGCTCGCAAATATAAATGCCACAAAGTGGTCACCAATCCGAGGACCAGCCGTAGCGAAAGTTGCTTAACGCAGTGATCGTTTACAAAACACTACGTCCGCGGGGCCACGAGCACTTATTATAAATTCGGATATCAGTCAAAAGATAGACCATTGAGATGTGGTCACAGGTCAATTTGGGCATGCCCATCGTGCCCACTATATCCTGGATCCGCACTTGATCTTTTCTAAAATTATATGAGGCATTTTTAGCGTATGTTTAAGTGCTAAACGCGCGCCAGTGTAATCGACAAATGGCAATTAATGAAAAATTCAACCTGATGCTTGAACCAGAATGGTCTCTAGAGAACCAGACTCTTCGAAAACTAACAGCAGACAATTTTTGTGATTGGGTTTAATAGTAGGTAATTTTTAAGCATGGGTCTTCGTATTTTTATGTCGTAGGGGATTTTTTAAATATATAATTTAGTCTTGTAGGAAAATGGCAAATAAAATAAAAATTAATAGTAAAATACCCGTGATGAAGAAATATAATACCAATATATATTTGAGTTACAGTATTTTATAATTACAATGTTTTTGTTACAATTTGTCTTAAAATAAACATGTAATTGACAATTAGGGAGGGATGAGTACCTACTGTCCCCTAAGAGACTGTAGTCTACCTGTAGTACTGTACATTTCATCTGTACTGTGGTTAGTAGTTACAACGCTTGTCCTTTTTCTATATTTAGTTTGTAGCACATTATTAAGGTGTAAGGTGCTTGCTTTTGATTTGTATTGAAGTTTTAAAAATAGGCGCCGATCTTGATTAAATTATTTCGATCGCACACAAGCGCCAAGTCTACTATTTCAATAGTGTCAGAATAGAATTGAAATCGCCGCTCAATAGAAAGCCCACGGAACAAATTGTCAGTTTCCGTACTCCACTATTACACGTGACGCGCTAGAGTTGAATTTTTAGTAATATAGACTAAAATTCTGACAAGCTAACAAACAGATCTACTTCTTCTATTATATATTTGAGCCGTTTAGGGTTGAGACCTTAGAACCTTGGGGTCCAAGCCCGCTTTTTTTTTAAACATTAAGCAAAATATTACGCAATTCATAGAAATCACAAAGGATGGGGGTGAGATTGCTCCGTTGACCTTAAATTTATATTAATAAGTTTTACTAATCGAACAAAATGACATCCAAATTTAATTTTCATTAAAATAAGTGCGTAATCGTTGACATTTGTGCACATGCCGTTCTTATAATCTAAAGCCACCTAAGGTTCTTCTGGTTTCATACAACGATACACCAATGCCATCACCCCAGTATCATCTTGAAAGACTTGGCACTCCAGACCTGGCTCGCAGATGCAACTGCCGAGTGAAAATAATAAATAAATATTGTGGGACACTTTTTCACACAGCGCCATCTAGCCCAAAGTAAGCTAATATTAGCTTGTGTTATGGGATCTAGATAACTGATAAACATACTTATATATTTCTAAATACATACATATTTTACATAGGAAACACCCAAACTCCGAAACACACATTTGTGGATCACACAAATATTTGTTCTGACCCGGGAATCGAACCCGGGACCTCTTGCGTAGCAGTCGGATACACTCCCATCGCGCCACAGAGGCAGTCAAGTGAAAACAGTGTGGAGTAGGTACATATAGTATACCTACAAATAATAAAAGGTAACATTTTCAGTAACAAGTTTTATAAATGCATTTCTACATATTAAGTGTTTTCCCAGATGCTTCCAAACCATACCTGGATTTGGGGCCTGGGGTACGCTTTTACAACAAGCTTCCCTGTGTCCTGAGAAATTATTTACCATTTAATAAATTGAAAAGTTAATAAAAAAAAGCTTCGTATAAAAGATTATAACGCTGTTAATATATAAAAATGACTATTTGCAGGACAAGAACGCCTGGAAGTGATCTGCTGGCAAAGTGAAATTTTATTTTCGCCATTTTGTATTAAAACAGCTGCAACCGGTCAGTCTGTATATGTTTGAAAAATGTTATTAATCCCGTTGACTATATAAAAACTTTGGTAGTATCATATACAAGAGAGACATTCGCAGAGGCAACCAACCAAAATAAACATTGCCACTGCAACTTTATATTTTTGCGTACTGCTTAAGCGCTAAACAAGCCCCGATAGATGATCCTAATACTATTAGCTTATCAACAATGACATTAATAAATTATAGTAGTAATTGTAAAGCTGACTGTGTGGATAAAATTATTGACACAATATTGGTAATTGAAAAGTTCCCTGTCACTGTTTCTTCTTTAACATGTGATTTTATAAAAAAAGTAATAAAGTCTTTGAATATAGAAATTGAAAAAACAGAAAAAACTCGCTTCCAACGCTTCCATTCTCTATGGTGTTTACAGAGCAGCGTAAATGCATTTCTAGTGTTGCAAATATTCATTCATGGTTTACGGTTGCCACTTTACCTCGGCTAGTTGGCCGACGTGGTGTAATAAGACGATGGAATTTCAGCTAAGGCTTATACAGAGCACAAAGGATGTAATTATATAGACACCGGTGTAACTTTTTTTTCCATTTTGAGAGTTCTCAACGGAATCACATTTTTTCGTCGCCGTCAACCTGAATTTGTCAAATAATTTAAATTGTTAATGTTCACAATTCAACGAGTGAAAATTTTTATAACCTAAGTACTATTCTTCACTCATTCGAGTTCAAACTAAAAATTTAAGTATTTTTATTTCCAATACAATTAGATAAAATATGAAATTAAAAAAAAATTCGCAATTTTTTCAAATTCGAGGAATGTAATTAAAAGTGGGCTAATGTTTAATATGGGCTAGTGACATTTCTCAAAAATAACAATTTGTAAGGCGCTACAATCGACTATCTTCTGTTGTATTCGTTCGCTCTAACCTCGCTATAACTCAAACTCACCAGTTTGGCGCGAGTTGTCACCGCGACAGGTGTATGTTATTTCGCCGCAGTTGAAAAAGTTTGTAAGGTACGTTAGCTTGTGTTATTTTTTTTATGAAAATGAAGGCTTAATACTGTAACTACATGTTAGATATATAAAAAAAATGTTAAATTTTATTATTTTTGCTCTATTAAATGGTTGTGGTATATGATTTGTATGGTATAAGGTCAAGTTTATTTCGTTTAATAATTTCGAATATGGGCTATGACTATGTACCTAATTATGGGCTAGCCCATATTTAACATGTTGATAGAACACAGGAAAAATTGGGATGAAGAACAAATGGGTTAACCCATAAAAGCGCTTCGCGACAAGAAAATTTGTATATACCCTACAAGCAGCAAAAAGTTTTAAAGTACCTACCAAGAACTTTGTGAACCTACATCTTCTAAATAGAAAAATTGAAACGAAAGCTATTGAAAATGAAATATTTGACAGTGAAAGTAAAGAGGAAATCTATTTAGATGCATACAGCGAACCAGATGCATATTAGTGTGAAAAACTCCGGACTCTGTAGACGCAGAGTGTATGTTATTTCAGCAACTTTTTTCAGGAGACTCCGTGGAGAACTGTGGATCAAATGTTTGATGTGTGGGTTGTAGGCACACAAAGACTGTGGTGGACCAAAATTTGAAGTTTAGATATGTGATTTCTGCAAGTAAAAATCATTACTTTTACTTTCTAAAAAAAACTACATTTAGTTTCTAAAAATAACCAAAGTGATTTAATCTCTTACAAAATAACCATCATCAAAGTAAGATAACAAAACTTAAATCTGTAAATGGGATATAGCCCATATTTGAGTACCTGTTCCATATTTAGCGCCTATTTTGTAATTTTGTTCATTGATCAATTTTGATATTATAGTTTATTATTAAAAACATAAGACTGTTACTATGCCCTTTTAAAATATATGTATTAATAATATAACATATAAAAAATATTGAATACAAAATAGTTTTTTAATTATTACCGAAAAATAAAATGGTAGCCCATATTTAGTTACTTTCCTCTAATAATAATCGATTCTATTATTGATCCCGAATTCGAAATCTTACGCTCCAAAACATTTATAAATTCAACGTGTATAACGTCGCTAAGCGAACGGGGCGACGACCGACAGTCCAATACGGGTACCTGCCGGCTATGGCTTCCACTGTAGCCTGCAGCAACAAATCCACTCCCGACGCTGCTACCGCCCAAAGACGGCAGATTCCATTCTATCGACCGAGTTTGGAAGCTTTCACTCAACCGACCGAGGCCAAGAGTTTCCACACCACCGTGGACCGTGTGACGACTCTCGTGCAATGGGGTCAGATAGCCTTAAAAGTGCTGTCAGTAATTGATACGGGTGTATTGAGGCATTTGCTAACTAGCGCGCAGCGGGACAAAGTGCATAAGAACAGCAAACCGGACTGCCAACGTAGAAGAAGTAGAATATGAATAAGAGTACAGCCTACGAGCGCGACGATAGCGACGCCCAGTCAGATACCCATCACTTTACGGGAATCGTGATCGATATATATATATATATTGTCAGCTTCCTCTCTCTCTCTCTCTCTCCTGGGAGTAGCGCAATGCTCTAAAGGGGTTGCCTGTAGTGTTCTAGTAAGTTAATCAATTTTAAATTATTTAGACGGTGTGTGCAAATGTAAACTAAAAATCTAAATATAATATAATAAAATACTTATAAAAAAAGTCTAAACAATATTAGACTTTTTTTATAAGTATCTATTATAATTATTTAGATTATAGTTTGATGACGGACTAGCAAAATCCACGTCGTTTTTACCGCTTAATAGTAAAATAGTAAGACAGGAAATTCGGATACCTACTG
Source organism: Thumatha senex (assembly GCA_948477245.1). NCBI lineage: Eukaryota > Metazoa > Arthropoda > Insecta > Lepidoptera > Erebidae > Thumatha > Thumatha senex. The sequence continues at coordinate 18,006,848 of OX419735.1, forward strand.
TAAATATCGTGGTAAGTGATTAAAACTGATTATATTCTTACAAACCCGACGCTAAAACAGACATATAAAACATTCTGCCCAATGAAAGTATCCGTTCGATGATTTAATAATTTCTCCCACTTTCATGGCACTTTTGGCCTGCTCCTCATTGGAACTGCGTCACATTATCAAATCACCACGCGAGCAAAACCGCGTGCAAATATTAAAATAAGTGGGGAATATTTTCTTACAACTTGTTGACGATATGAACTTCCGAGGTCTTGTACGGCTGGTAGATAGTCCAGGCGCAAGTTGTGATAGGTGCACAATATACCTGCTTTTCGGTCGAAGGCGGCGGAGGGGGTGCCTCCGATGTCGCTCGCTGAAACATAATCAATTAGATGTATGAAAAAACCAATATATTTTCAACTTTTTCATATTTTATTAACATACATACATATTGTCACGCCTTTATCCCCGAAGGGGTAGGCAGAGGCATAATAAACGCCCACATTTCACCGTATGCATTTTTGTCCAAACTTTTAAATTTTTGTTAACAACCGACGCAAAAACGACGAGGTGTTATAAGTTTGACGTGTCTGTGTGTGTGTGTTTGTCTGTGGCATCGTAGCTCCCGAACAGGTGAACCAATTTTCATTCTTTTATTTGAAAGATGAATTAGTCGGGAGTGTTTTTTAGCTATGTTTGATGAAAAGTTTAAAAGTTGTGGAGGGTGAAAGTGGGGAAGAATATCCGAATGACTGCACAATATACTCGAGTAGGGTCTTAAATGAAAGCGGATCACGTGCACATTACAAAATAACATATTCAATGAAAATCGTTTGAGCTATGAAAAAGCTGTAGGGTTAAAAGTGGGGAAAATACCCAATGTCTGCAAATATAATGTGAGGGAGAGAAAATTTTCTAAAGAAGCTATGTATTTACAACTTAACTAAATCCATATTAAAATAAGAGTGTAACTATAAAAAGTATAAAACAAAAAAAAAATAGTTATAAATTAAAAATATCCCGACGTAAATATCTATGTTCCCTTTAATAAGTAAAACATAATAAAAGACATTCAATCTTAAACTACATAGTATGTATTAATAATTCTAAAAAAAAATACGTCATGTTGGGGGACAAGTCCAAACCTAACAATTTAATCTTCTATCTATATATATATATATATAAAAATGAAACCCGTTTTCCGTTGTCACGCCGGGTTGGAAGTATGTCCCGGACGAAGCCGGGCAGGTCAGCTAGTTACAAATAGTTTAACCTAACCTTACTAAGCAATATAGGCTACTGTGATACTTATGACAGACGCGACGTATTTTTTTTTAGAATTATGAATATCACTGACCTACATACATACAAGTATGAATATACCACAGACATATAGGTAAAACAGTAAGCAGACTAAACATATTCCTTTGTTTATAGCGCAATACTTCATCCTTTTCACTCTTTTATTTGTTGTATAAAGCTATCTTTTTTGTCATGTGTAGCAACATATAACTCACACATAGACAGCGAACAGCGCCCAGCCTTAATTTCTACATAATGTCAACTATTGGCGCCATTTTTGAATCAAAAATTATATTAGTGTTTAGTACCAAAGGAAAAAAAGTGTTTTTTTTTTTTAAATAGGTTATTAAAATATAAAGAAGCATGGTGAAGTGTTGTGTAAAATGTTGTAATAGCTCAAGTCTTAAGAACTCACCAGGAAAAACTTTTCACAGGTAATTGATGTTTTGGTTACGACTACGTGTTATTATACTAACAGCCGCACTCAGAGTCGTTCATTAAATTAGTGTAATTTAACTAATTATGATTAAATTAAATAATTGACCGTTGCTCCTAGAGACGAAAATTAATGGTTCATTAGTTAAGTCAACATAGGGCGGTGCGCCGTATCGAAACGTATGTCGGTAAAGAGCAATATCGCTACATACCTAAGGACATTGAAATAATTTTATAAAATATAGTAGTTTTATAGGGTAAAGTTATTATTTTCCTTCAAAATAAAAAAAGTTTAATGTTTTACTATTATTTTTAAGGAAAATTACTATCAATTACGGAATATAAGGGTTCAACGGCCATTAAAGTTAATTGACATTAAATGACAATAATGACTCGTTAACTGTCTCTGAGAGTGAATTTTTATTAATCTTTACTTAAAACTCCTTAATCAATCATTAAATCGACTCTGAGTGCGGCAGTAAGATTTTTATCCAAAAATGGTGATTCTTCTACACGAACACTCGACAAGTTGTTAATATCTGGTTCATAGCATCTGTTCCATAAACCGTTTGGTCGCTATCGTCATCTATATCTAAGATTTTTGTTAATTTACATACATTTTGAACTGTTACGACATGTCAAGTACAAAGGGACGAATTCAGTTCAGCAAATTGTTTGAAATGTCAATATCCAAAGTCAAGCTAAATGTAGCGCCCGATTCAATTAATTATGTTAATCTATTTTTAGGTTTTCTAAGAATACCATTAAACAAGATGTTTGGTTAATAAGCATAAATCAGAAAGATATTAAAATGATATGATGTGATAGTTGAATGCGACCCTGGATTAAGCTACCTGTCTATGTGTGTGTAAAAGGCTACGATTTTTTCCGCAAACATTTGGTCTTTTAAAAAAAAAACTAACTATCTTCACGCTGTATCCCTGACGGGGTAGTCAGAGAGGACAGATCGCCAGGCTTCACGATCCATGCATACTTCTTTCGCTTCTTCGAGATTCATCAATCGCTTCATACACATACGTCTGGGTATCCGAGTACTTTTGACCTTTCCGTTTTTGAGCAATCTGCTCTCGTGGTCTTCATATGTAAGTCTCGGCCTACCCAGACTCCTTCTACCCTCTACTTTTGAACAATATATATTCTTCGTCAATCGTTCCTCACTCATTCGTTGGACGTGTCCAAACCAAGTCTAGTGGTCTTGTCTTGTCTTGTGGTCTTTTTACTGTCTTATAAGTCTGTGGAATATATTAATAATATATTTAATGTTTAAGATTGAGTTTTTTTTACAAAGACCTTTTAGCCAAATCTAATTTTTAATCTTATTTCTTAAATCTTATCTTCTAATTTAGTCCTGTCCAGTCCTTTGTCGATGTCAAGTCCAGTCAAAGGCTATTTTCGACAAACTGTCTGTGGGCAGCCAAGATCTTTGGCAGATATTATAAAAGCGGTATTCGCTTGGACATGTAAGTTGTATTCGCTTTTCGCTTTGAGAGGATTCCGAACATTTAATTTCTTTAATTTGATTTGTTTTAATCGTCTTTTTTCTTGGGCTTTCTCGATTTGAGGATATTGCCAAGCTCACGTAAACTACATTGATCTTGAGGAATCAAAATTATGAAAAAAAAAATAGAAATTCAGAAACGTAGGAAAAGAAATTATTATGAAAGGAGGACATGGAAATATTGTTTATTTTGTATATGATATAGACTAAACGTATTTTATATCTATATTTTATATCTTAACTAGATGACCCGCCCGGCTTCGCCTGGGACATACTTCGAACCCCGTGGCACCCATTTAATCCCGTCGTTTATTAATTTCACAATAACGTATGAACATTTTCCAAATTATTTAATAATAAAAATATATTTATTTCAGACCAAGATCCATAATGTAAGAATTAATATAAAGTAAAAAACAAATGAAGTAAGACTGTCACAATGCTAGGACACTTGCTGTAACGCATGTGTCGTATCCAGCGTTCTAACATCGGACACCACCTATGTTAGCCAATACACAATGCCATTACAATTTTAAACTTAATAATTTACCAGTCGTGCTCTGTATCAACAGTGCCAGTATTTCTTTTTCCAAAATGAATAAAACGGCGATATGTTATACCATCAGGTCAAAACTCATCGTTCATAAAAATATCTTCCTTTTGTTTAGGAATAAATCTTATAGCTGTTATAATTTTTACTTTGACTACTTCTCTGCCCTTCAGTACACCCGCCCGCACGACCCGGTCGAATTACGGTTACACGAAGTTAATTTATTTGCGCATTAGTTTGATTTTGCTATATCTCCTAAGAGATTCATTTAATTTGCAAGGTAAAATGAATAAAATAATATTCATGAAATGCTGAAGCCAACTAACGTATTAAAAATGATAAGGATTAATAACGTATTTATGTAAACAGCCTTCAAATGACCGCTTTATAATTGCTGGTTTTTAAATAAATTTTTAAATATAAAATGGATATAATAGAGATAGACATATACCGTCGTGATTTTTATTGTAAACTATATTAGATACACAATTCCACAATACATTATTTTGTTTTATCTCAACGGGTTTAGTTTTGTTGAAAGCTCTCAGACGGCTTATTTTTTTCCGACAACCCCAACAAATATCGTTATAATTTAGTCAATGTATACAAAAACTTAACAAATTGTACAAAAAAACTGTCCTTATGAATCACTTTATCTATTAAAAATAACCGCATTGAAATTAATTGCGTAGTTTTAAAGATCTAAGCATACATAGGGACAGACAGCGGTAAGTGACTTTGTTTTATAATATGTAGTGCTGTTGTGAGAACATATAAATAAGGAAAGAGATAAATATCAATATTGTTTAATGCTAATAACATAAGAACAGATGTAGGCAGTGAGATAGAGGTTGAAATTAAAGAAGAAAATAATAAAGAATGCTCATACCTGGACAGGAAAGTGCGTCTATCATATTGAGTAATATTTAATTTGGCTAGGTGGGAAGGGGTACATACATGAACAAGTCTCATTCTAATTAAGATGGTTGTAGACTGTTTCCCGAGTTTGAATTTAGATAACCACGGTTTGTGAGGAAGGGTCGGCTCTGTAGGAATAGAGTTTACCTTTACACTCCTATCTAATCGAACATAATCTGAAAAAACTGCGCCACATATATTTGTGTGATCCACAAATGTTTGTTTCGGAGTTTGGGTGTTCCCTTTGTATAATATGTTATTGCTTGAAAATATATACTCGTAAGTATGTAGATAAGTAGATAAGTATTGTGATAGATCTGTTGTCTAGATACTATAACACAAGCCTATAACACATTTTTTTTTACGCAGCGCCGTCTGTCCCAACTTAAGCTAATTTACAGAAAACCAAAGGGACTATAAAAAAAAATGCCCCACAAAATTGATAAAAAAAAAGCTGCTAGGTTGTGGTAATAATTTTTGTATAGATAGATGTCACCAAATAGCACGGCATCATTAGCAAGGTTGTCTGCTCTAACATTGCCAGAAATACCAGAGTGGCTTGGTATTCAGACACACGAAATATTTAATTTATATAAAAAATATTTATTAATAAATTTTCTGATTTCAATTATTATAAGATAAACAGTTTTACAAGTGAAATAAGCGTCTGAAAAAAAATCTGTATATCGAAGACACAGCACAAAAACAGCGTGCTCCATTGGTTTTGGCACGTCTAACAAATTAGTGAGCCACGATAGACGAAGAATATTTATTGCGGGAAAGTAGAGGGTCAAGAGGAGTCAGGTTAAACCGAGATTTATATACAATGACCACGAGAGCCGATGACCTAAAAACGGAAAGGGCAAAGTAGATTAATGTATCTACGAGAAGCGGAAGAAGTATGAAAGCATCGCGAAGCCTGGCGATCTGTTCTCTCTGAATACCCTGTTAGGGATACAGGAGCTTGAAGATAGTTTAGAATAGAATAGAAAACACTTTACTACACCATATCAAGTATTAAAAATTAATTTTATGTACATACAATCAGCCTTATGGCTTGTAGCGATGTCTTACAGACAACCTTATGATGAATTTGATATTAGGAATAAATATTTTAAGGTAGTTTGGTAGTATGGCGTATTAGGCATAGTGAAAAATATAACATGTATTTAACAATGCGTATATAAGACATAAATATAAATAAACACTAGAGAGTGCTTGGTGCGCAGGGCCTAGCAGCCCGGTGACACAGTACATCATCACTACATATTATAAAACATAGTCGCTTTTCGCTGTCTGTCCCTATGTATGCTTAGATCTTTAAAACTACACAACGGATTACGATACGGTTATTTTTAATATTTAGAGGTTCTCATAGAAGTTTTTTATGTCTAATTTGTTAAGTTTATTGACCAAATTATAACGATATTTGTTAGGGATGACGGAAAAAATAAGCCGTCTGGGAGCTTTCAACAAAAACCTTGCCCCCTTTGAGATATAACAAAATAATGTATGGTGCAATTGTGTATCTAATAAAGGTCTACAAAAAAGTCCGCGACGACATATGTCTATCTCTTAAGAATAAGATACTATATTCATTTTAATACTTAAAAAAAACAGCAATTATTAAGCGGTAATTGGAAGGCTATTTACACAAATATGCTATAAATCATTATCATTTTTACTACGTTAGTTGGCTTCAGCATTTCATGAAGATTATTTTGTCCCTTAACATCTTGCAAATTAAATGAATATCTTACGAATTATCGCAAATACAAATTAGGCGCAAAGAAATTAATTAAATTCGACCGGGCCGTGCGGGTAGGTAGGTACCTAGGTACTGGAGAGCGGAGAAGTAATCAATGAATTTGGAAAATGTTCATACCTTAGTATGGTGTTTATATAATCTAAGGTTCATACATTATTGTGAATGTGAAATTATTAAACAACGGGATTAAATGGGTGCCACGGGGTTCGAAGTATACCACGGGCGAAGCCGGGCGGGACAGCTAGTCTATATATATAAAAGAAAGTCGTGTTAGTTAAACTATTTATAACTCAACAACGGCTGAACCGATGTGGCTGAAAATTGGTGGGGAGGTAGCTTAGAGATAGGAGACGGACATAGGCTACTAGTTATACCGGGAACAAGTTTCTGTGGGAAACGGGTTCGAGAAAACTTATAGTAAATTAATAGTAAACTAATAGTAAATTAATAGTAAATTTCATTATATTAAATTACGGTCATCAATAAAATCACTCACAGTATAGTAACATTTACGAATTAAAAGAGTTTTCAATTTTTTCTTAAGAATATTTATATTCAAATCTTTGTATATATTTGGAATCTTATTATAAATCCTAGGTGCCATGCACAATATACTATTTCCCATGAGGGCCGTCTTAGCACTACGCGCACATAATCTATATTTGTCACGACGATTACGGATAACGACATCAGACATTTTAAGAATAAATGTGGGTTCGCCCTTACAAATTCTGCGGTTTCATAAATATATAGCGACGGTAACCTTAAAATGTTTTTTTTGTACAAATTACGGTTTGCAACTATAAGTCGTTTTCAGCCCAAGCATACTCCTAATACATCGTTTCTGCTGCTTGAAAATTACTTCTTTAAGAGTTGAATTACCCCAAAAAAAAAATTCCATATCTAAGCACTGATGCAACCGAACCATGATATGCCGTTAACAGCGCTGCCACATTTAGGGTTGGTGACAATTTGTAGAGAGCATATGAGCAACTCCCAAAATTCTTACATAATTGCTCTACATGGGCCTTCCAGTTGAGCCCGCTATCAATGGTTATACCGAGAAACTTAGTGGTTTCGAATTGGTGTAATATTATAAAGACTTCATATCTAACACTTACCTGTTTTATTAGGTGCCGTCGCTGGCTGAAATGCATTATATGTGTTTTGTTAAGATTTATAATTAGGCTATTATCTTTTAGCCATTGAATCACTGATATCAATGACTCATTTATATCATTCTCGTAAAAGTTCACATTTCTAGACGCTACAGTGATTGAGCTGTCATCCGCGAAATGGGTCATGGGTTGATTTATACTCTTAGGCAGGTCATTTATAAAAATATTAAACAGTAAAGGCCCTAGAACACTACCTTGTGGTAATCCATAGATAGCTGTACGGTCACCCGACATCAATATTTCCTCTCGTTTTATCTTCATATTGACCCTCGATAACGCCGTTAACTGCTTTCTTTCCGTCAGATACAAAACTATCAAATTTAAAATATTTCCTCTTATACCATAGCACTCGAGCTTGTCTTTTAATGTGGAATGTCTGACGTAATCAAATGCCCGGGTCATATCACAGAATACGGTAGATACGGGATTCCTTTTATCAATATTTGGAACAGTTTCTTGCAAAAAGTCATAAACGCCATATTTATTGTTTTATTCTTTCGGAATCCTTTTAGCTCGTTACAGATTATATTTTTAGTTTCTAGGCACTGAAACGAGTGCTATAGGCCTATAATTTTCCATTAAATTTGATTTATCCTTTTTAAAAATTGGTTTAATCATCGACCTTTTTAGTTTTTCAGGAAATATTCCTGAACAAATACTTAAATTGACGAAATGACTCAGATGACTACTAATAAGAGGTGCAACAGTTTTTATTACTTTAGTAGAAATACCATCATATCCCTCACTATTGGTATTTTTTAAACTTTTTTTATAGCTAAGATGTCATAGGGTATACTAGGTGCCATAAACATCGAATCCTTCATTTTAATCATGCATAATGCATGCATAATAAATGCAAAAAATAATAAATTATTCGAAAACATTGGAAGTGGTGTCACTTTATCCATAAAATAATCATTAAATGTATTAGCAATTAATTGTGGGTCAATTATAATTTTATTATTTACTTGTATTTTTGGATAGATTGAATCGGAATATTCGGTTTTGAACTACGAGTATTATTTGCCATATTGCTTTACTCTTGTTATCAGTGGTATTTATTAGATATATATTTTGTGATCGCTTGGTCAATCTTACGATCTTTTTAAATAGTTTCGAGTATTTAGTATAGAGTTGTTTATTATCACATGTAGGTTCAGTTCTATAGGCCCACAATAGTTGTCTCTTTCTTTTGTAGCAAAATATATTTTAATGACCCGCGAAATCCAAGTAATTCGCTTATTACCCTTATTCGTAATAAATTTCATTGGGAAGCATGCATATAATACCAAACTGCTTTATAAACGCGTTATAAGCAATGTTACAATCTAAGGTTTCATAAATTTGTGAAAAAGGTAAGCTTTCGATGTACTTCTTAAAATTTTCAATATTTACCGATGAATAATCACGTTCTTTCTTGTACCAGTATTTTAAAAGGCATTTCTTGTTTACAGGAAATGAAAGAATTTGCATTGTGTGGTCTGATAATGCATACTCTAATACCTCTGATTTACATGGCTGCTAAAAGTTATGGGCGAAATTATCTATATATTGAAGCGCTCGTAGCCCCGCGGTCTCAGTGTTCGGTAAACGATCACTGAGGTACGCAACTTTCACTATGGCTGGTCGTCGGATGGGTGACCACTTTGTGGCATTTACATTTGCGAGCGTTTCCGTGCTTCGGAAGGCACGTTAAGCCGTTGGTCCCGGTTGCCAGTAAAATGGCAGTCGTTAAGCCTAGTTGAAGGCCTTATAGGCGGCTTAAAAAATTTCAACAGCAGGTAGCCACAGCCTGCGTCTGTCTATTTCAACACGGCAATGGGCTCACCACCTATTACGTGGGACAGGAATCCACACGGTGAAAAGTGGGCATATAATATGCCTCTGCCACCCCTTCGGGGATAAGGCGTGATGGATATTTATTTATTTATTTTATTTTAAATTATCTAAACATATTTTTTTCTCTAGTCTAGTAGGTTGTCTAATAGCTAATTTTAAGTTATAATTTTGTAACAATAACCTAAAATCTGATGTAACCCTGTTATTTTTGATGACGTCAATATTAAAATCACCCGCCACTACTATATTTGAATAGCGCCTTTTTGTTACCACTAATAATAACTGTTCCAGTTTCCGAAAAAAAAATCAATAAACACTGCGTTGTTTTCTTGTTGGTATTCTGTAGACGCAGATAATTGCGATATTATATTCAGTTAACACTATTCCACTACATTCAAAAATGTAACTTACAGACAGTTGCTGAATTCCATCTATTTCACTCCATAATAATCCTTTTCTCACCAAAATGCATGCACCACCCTCTTTGTGTTTGTTCTACAGAAAGAAGCAGCCGGGCAGTAATTAGGAACATGGAGATGGTGGGTTTCATCTGTTATTACAAAGTGTTCTGTTATACACATAACATCCACAAGCCTGTGCGCATCGGCAAGCTCACTCAAACACACCATCAAACTATCCATCTTACTCACCAAGCCCGCAATGTTTTGATGAAGTACACATAATGGTCTAGTAACGAAAAAACATATCACTATTAACCGATGAATCACATTCATTTATGATATTATCACTTTTTAAATTATACACCGAACAATATTGTACATAACACCTAAGGTTGTTCAAAATATTTCTCATACCATGCTACTCTATTTTGAAAACATAGTAAAGTCGAATGTCAAATTCAAATTAGAGTCAAATAGTGTAGCGTATTTATGAGTGTTTATGTCAGAATAAATTAAATTAGAAAAACTTTCCACCCTCCAATTAAACATTGCACTATAGTAACTAAATTTATATGTGGGCAGGCATAGTATGACATTAGTGTGGCGTATCTCATTCAGTACCGCTCGTATCTTACAAACTATATCATTATAATTATTGCTTCTTTTGAAATCCTCTTGTCCAATCATAATTATACAATAATCAGTCATTGTAAAGTTCATGAGTTTTGTATGCAGGTTGCCTAGTAAGTCAACAATACCCCGGTTAGGAAAAAGATAATGACAAATTTCGATATTCGGGAATGTATCTTCTGCGATTCTTAATACGTTATTTATTTTGTTGCTGCTAATTATACACATTTGTTGATTAAGATAACTTGTTTCTGATTTCAATTTTTTCTGAGGGATATGCATTAAGCGTGCGGGTTTATCTATGATTTGTTTTACCTGCGTTGGTGTTACCGCAATTGCTTTGTCATGCGTAAATAGTTGCCTAGGGTTTTTTTTAGGCGTTGATATCTTTTTTGACGGTGTAATAATGTTCTCTGTCAATTTTTTGGTGTCTTTTTTTACCAGTTCATTTTTTCTTCTAAGTTCTGTGACAGTCGTTCTAAGATCAGTGTTTTCTATAGACAGCAAGTTTATTTCTTCGTGTGCTGCCATTAATTCACCACTAAGCTTTGTTATTTGCTGCCTCAAGTCTTGTATAATGTCACTTTCATCATCAGATATGTTGGCCAAGGTATTTGCACTGTCATTTAGCATTGAACTGCTAGTACTATCATCATCACCTGTTTCCGATAGTGACTTGGTTTTTGTTTTACGGAATGTGATATTTTCGAAGTAATTCATATTGCAGTTAGGTATATATTTCTTACAAAATTGATAATAATTATTGGTTTGGTATTTCGTAGCGATAATTACCGTGTAAACCTAATAGACCGGTGAGGTAGTTTATAAAGTGTTGATTTCACTGTTGATTTGCACTTTTTTCTTGATATATACTTTTAAATCTATAATTAAACACTGTAAGTAGGTGAATTTTGCACAAATTTAGTACTTTTTTCAAGACGTCCGTTGGTATTTTGTTTTTAAAAATACACTGGTTTCACTGTTGCTACGCAGTATCCTACACAATTTTCTTATGAATTGGAACACTAATAGTGAGTACGCAACGTTTCAATTACTTAGTATTTTTCTGTTTTTATAATTTTATTTTAACTTTCATTACGGACTCGATGTTAGCAGAATTCTAAATTCATCGTTATAACTAAAATTACCCGGCATAAAAGTATTTTGTTTTCTGTTTCAATAATTTAACATAAGGGACAAACGTATATTACTTCTGAATTCGTAACTATTTCTTTTAACACAATTATAAAATAAAGAGGTTCAACTAATTCAACTTCTTTTATTTTAAAATTTTATTGTTGGTAAGTAACTTTAACGTTTTGTGCTTTTTATGAAATTATTAATAACAGAAGATTTATTTCATAAAATATTGAAAAATTGCATAATCTGAATTGCCAGTTTATGAAATCTTCAAAGTGCATTTATAAATTTCAAAAACAAATCAAATCCAAAAATCTTTCAAGCGTTAAATAAAATGTACCAAGTAACATTTTACAAACACAAGTATAAAATTTACTTACCTTGATCCTAGGAATCAAGGCAGCCGACACGGCTGCCAAAAATAAACATAATATCAGCAGCACTTTCATGGTTACAGTTAAACTTTTCTAAAAAAATGTTTCGGGACGTCAGAAAAGGAGCTAGGAGCGTGGCAGAGTGTGACTGAAACAGTTTAGCGCGTCGTTATATGTACAAACGAGTAAAGTTAATCGATCACACTATGTTATACTACTAATATTCGAAGTGTGGAGGCCCCCGCAATCTTAAAATTGCTACGATGTATCTTCAAAAGTGGTGACACGAGACTGTAGTGAGCACAGATTGAACTTTACATGATAAGGCGAAATTCTTGTTATTGTAAAATACAGCAGACGACGTTTGTGTGCTGTACAATAACAAGAATTTGAATAACAACAATTTATAATTGTGTGATGTAAACCGCGTATAAACTCATTACTGAACTAATTCACTATTTCATACACCATTGAACAAGACAAAAGTTCAACTCTTTAAGCCTTTACTTAAATATAACGCCTTAATAAAAAAAAAATTAGAATCAATTTAATGCGCTAAAAGCTGGCTTAAAATTAAACAAAATTGTGTCCTATTGCACATAATTTAGTATTTCTAAACCGCAATTCATGTAAGCAGTTATGTCGTTAGTCGTAGCTAATAAATATTAACAAAATGATGACAATAAAGTGACATAATCGCAAAACTTAGTGGTAAAGTTGTCAAATGTATTTATCGAGGATAGCGGCGTCAATAGGCAGTGATAGTAAGTGTCTCCTCGGGCTCTACTTGAGACGTGACAAAGGCCATATTCCATGGGATTCTAGATATAGATTTATCGTTTATTTCTGCCTCTCAAATTAGCGTACTGCTCCTGTCGAAGGTTATTATGGATTAAGGTTCGAGGTTTGAGGGACCGGGGTCCGAGATCTGTTATCTAAGATATGGAGTCCAAGCTACATGGTCCAGGGACTAGGTAGGGCCTAGGGTCCAAGACTCCAGGGCTCAGAGCCATGGGTCGAGCGTTTGAGGTACGGAGTCTGAGGTCAAACTCCTACAAGTTTATAGTCCAGAATCCAAGGTCTATGGGTAAAGTCGGTGTTCCAAGGTCCATAGTAAATGCTTTAGAGTCTAAGATCCTGAGTCAGATGTCCAGAACTCGAGCTTGAAGATTCAGTTAAAGTCTGGAGTGATCATTGTAATTTATTAACAGAAAAATATACCATCAGTAGTTTTAACAGAAATAAATTATTAACTAACTAACTAAAACTAACTATCTTCACGCTGTAACCCTGACGGGGTAGTCAGAGAGGACAGATCGCCAGGCTTCGCGATCCATGCATACTTCTTTCGCTTCTTCGAGATTCATCAATCGCTTCATACACGCACGTCTGGGTATCCGAGTACTTTTGACCTTTCCTTTTAAATAAATTATTAACAAAATATAAATACTCCGTGACGTGCCAATCCCCAAAGAAATGGGATATGACTTCAACTTGATTTTTATACTGTGTCATAATCAAAAAATAGATCGAAACAAGACATATTATTTAGGGTTAATTAATAGGAGTTGGGTACCGTGTAAACCTTGAATTTACTATATCTTTCACTTTCCGTAAAATTATGTATTGTTCATTACGCGTTACAAATTATTTGACGTAACAGACAAATCCGACGGCAAATTTTATTTTAGTTTAGTCCATCTCTTGTTGTTGTACGTCTCACCCGGTGCCTCCGGGCCGCCTTGCAGACATGACTCACTCAGTGCGGGGCTGGCGATAAGTAATCGGTACTATTATTTGACGTAGTTGTATGCGAACAAAAATATTCCGTAACGTTGTAATCGATTTGCAAATACCTCAGGGATGTCACCAGAAGTACAGGTACACAATTTCCGGCAGCTGACCCCATCATTGCAGAAGGGGTTGATGTGGAAACTTCCAGCTTAAATTGGCAGAGTAGGAGCTGCCGGCTTCGGTTTGTAGAAACATGGCTTAATCACTGCAGGCGTTACTGTAACAGCTGAGGAGATTGGAGCGTGTCACACGCTTCCTTCCCGCCGCCTATCTTCCACCATGTACAAAAAATTAACCAAAAGCACTATTGGGTCAGTTCTGCTTATGATAAATCTACCACAGTCCCCTTTGTTGACTGTTAGCTACTCATCGCGCTCTGATAATCTATTAATTTATCGTGCGAATTAAAGTTGTAGGCGACTTATGAACAGTCTTACTATTTATAGGGAATATCGCGGATTTGCATAATGTACGAGTATGTACCTAATATAACTCGAAACAAAATCCAAATTAAGAGAGCTGCAGTGTTCAAGAGCAGAAGGCGTGTGCCTTGACAATATAGAAAATGTTCATATTTTAACGACTGATAATAATCTGACATCGGAACAAAAAATCACAACACTGGGTCTGGTGGTCTGACTCGTAATGAGCTAGACTTTAATCTATATATTATATACTAGCTGATGCCCGCAGAAAGTAGTAAGCTAGTATGTTATCCTTAGACATGGAAGCCATCGCGGGATTTGGGGAAATCTATATAAGGTACACAATTCCACCATAAATTATTTTGTTATATCTCTAAAGGATATAGCTGCGTTTTTGTTAAATGCTCCCAGACGGATTATTTTTTCCGAGACCTTCAACTAATATCATTATATTTTAGCCAATTTATTACAACTTAACAAATACATACAAATTTATTAAAATAATAAGTAAATTCACAAAACAATTTCTTAACAAATTATTTACTAAAAGGTTTTGTGACAACAGCACAAAAATCGGCGACGTAGTTTTTGAGTTTATCGCAAAAGACATAAAGACATACGCGATGGAGGACTTTGTTTTATAATATCTGTACTAGCTGACCCTAGCATCGCCCGTGACATACTTCGAACCCCGTGGCACCTATTTAACCGTTGTTTATTAATTTTACAATATTGGATACAAAAACTTAACAAATTATGCATAAAACTTTCCTTATGAATCACTATATCTATTAAAAAAAACCGCATCGTAATTCGTTGCGTAGTTTCAAAGATACATAGGAACAACTAACTAACTAACTATCTTCACGCTGTATCCCTGACGGGGTAGTCAGAGAGGACAGATCCCCAGGCTTTGCGATCCATACATACTTCTTTCGCTTCTTCGAGATTCATCAATCGCTTCATACACGCACGTCTGGGTATCCGAGTACTTTTGACCTTTCCGTTTTTGAGCAATCTGCTCACGTGGTCTTCATATGTAAGTCTCGGCCTACCCTGACTCCTTCTTCCCTCTACTTTTGAACAATATATATTCTTCGTCAATCGTTCCTCAGCGCTCGTGGCCCCGCGGTCTCAGTGTTATGTAAACGATCACTGAGTTACGCAACTTTCACTATGGCTGGTCCTCGGATGGGTGACCACTTTGTGGCATTTACATTTGCGAGCGTTTCCGTGCTTCGGAAGGCACGTTAAGCCGTTGGTCCCGGTTGCCAGTAAAATGGCAGTCGTTAAGCCTGGTTGAAGGCCTTATGGGCGGTTTGAAAATTTCAACAGCAGGTAGCCACAACCTGCGTCTGTCTATTTCAACACGGCAATGGGCTCACCACCTATTACATGGGACAGGAATCCACACGGTGAAAAGTGGGCATATAATATGCCTCTGCCACCCCTTCGGGGATAAGGCGTGATGGATACATATTGCGTATCACTTCGTTACGTATTCGGTCGGCCAAGGTAACGCCGCACAATTTTCGAAGTGATCGCATCTTCACAGCATTCAATTTACTTTCATGCATCTCCTGACATACCCAGCTTTCACTACCGTAAAGCAAAGTTACATAGGAACAGATAGCGAAAAGCAACTTTGTTTTATAATATGTAGTGATATATAAAAATGAATTGCTGTTTGTTAGACTCGAGAATGGCTGGAGCGATTCTCTCCTGTCGCGAAGGAGCTCGACACTATCCGTAAAAGCAAAAGTGACAGCAGTACCTACTCTGTGTGGTCGCACTAGAGCGATATATAGAGCAGTGTTTGCTCCGCAATATAGTACTGCCGCGCTCCTGGTCATCCATAGATTAGAAAACGTATGTGGTCATCGATCTGACCAACGGGAAGTACCCCCTTGTTGAGCACTCCCAGTTTTTTATCCTCCAAAATGATTAATGTTTCGGATGTCAGCAGAGATCTCTCAACATCGAGGATCTCAATACTTCATGGATAGAGGTGTTAATATTTAATATTAAGCTGGTTTTTCGGGTCTCCCATTATCATGATTTGCTTAAATGTATTTTTTTGGACTACTAACTAAACTAGACACAAAATTTATAACTTTTGAATGCGATACAGTCAGCCGGGTTCGTCCTGTCCACTCGGACTCCTGTTCGATCTCTCTTGTCTCTTTTGTCGTTTTAGAAATCTGGAATCGTAGTAGCCACCTTAGTGGTATGAAAAAAAAAAGAATAAATAATTTTAAGACAAAAATTAGTAAGTACTTATATTTGTATTTTTGTCTATCCGTATACAGCATACATAGCAGGAGTCAGAGTAGATCGAGACATACATTAAGTAAGAACACATGAGTAGATTGCTCAAAAACGGTATAGTAAAAAATACTCAAATACCCAGATGTGCATGTGACAGGAAACGAAAGAAGTATGCATTGATCTTGAAGCCATGACCAACAGACCAAAAATCTGCTTACAGAAAGGTGCTCGAGAGCGGTGGAGCTGCGGGTTAGGATCTTCAGCTCTTTAGGGAGCTCCGGGGTTGTCGCATTTATGGCCCCCCTGAGACGGACCCCACCATCCTGGGGTGCCCCTTGCCGGCTCGTAGTGATTTAACCTTAGGCCTACCCTGCGAGCCGGTTTAGGGTGAGGCGGAACACCGCGGGGTTTAGTAGGTAGGACGGCCCCCAACAGTCCGGGAGACCCACACACTATCCCTGCTGTCCAAGCAGCAGGGATGACGGTGCGTAACAGCTATCCACGCGACAAAAAAAACTAGCCGCTTGATGAGAGAAATATCAACAAATCTAGTGTACTTAATAAATAAATAAATATCCATCACGCCTTATCCCCAAAGTGGTGGCAGAGGCATATTATATGCCCACTTTTTACCATGAGGATTCCTGTCCTACGTAATAGGTGGTGAGTCCATTGCCGTGTATTTAACTTTTATGAAAAACTTACTACTAAGTAATAGGTATCAGAAATTGCGGATTTATTACCTCTTAGCTGAGAAAATATTATAATTTTTTGGAATAGGGTGATCACACAATGAAACAAAATGAACAGTACTGTTTTTAATTTTATCGAGCATTACAGGAAACGAAAACAAGTTTGTATCACTAAGTTAATGATTTTTTAAATGACTTTATGCACGTATACTATACAATCTATAAAATGTAGATTACAATATTAATTAAACTTATCCTTCTATTCATCATTATCGTAATAGGTGGTGAGCCCATTGCCGTGTACTTAACTTTTAGGAAAAACTTACTACTAAATAATAGGTATCAGAAATTGCGGACTTATTACCTCTTAGCTGAGAAAATATTATTTTTTGGAATAGGGTGACCACACAATGAAACAAAATGAACAGTACTGTTTTTAATTTTATCGAGCATTCTATAAAATGTAGATCACAATATTAATTAAACTTATCCTTCTATTCATCATTCACGCTTTTATCCCCGAAGGAGTGGCAGAGGCATATGGAGGATTGAGGGACCAGTTTTTACAACCGCTATCATCGAATTGTGTCGATAGATTTTCTCCTTTTGTTTTTACAAAATGGTTTAAAGTTTCAACTAAAATGTAGAAAAGCAAAGATTTTATCAATTTTATTGGATTATATATTTAAACGATATTTTTCTTTCTTGTGTGGTTTGAGGGACCACAGTTAAGTCGCTATATATTTGTTATCAATAATGTTTTTTTTGGTCTGTTATTCTATAAATATCATTTAGAAGTGTTGTACTAAATGTCTGTAGTCAAGATACCTTAATCTTGCAGATCCTAGATCTGGCTGATGGGCTGTGAGAACTGAGGGACCTCACTTTAAGGACTGTAGTTTTTGCTATATTTCTTTACAAATTCCCAGATTTGCTCAACATTTTTATAAGACTACGACTAAAATATACTATTTCAGATTTGCGACAGAAGAGCATGGTCCCTCAGTTCACACATACATCCTATTTTCCAGTTATGGGGGAACATCACACGGACACAACTAAATTCACAGTCTGCTTGCCTTCTGCAAGCAATACAATTCGAAACAATCCGCTGCTGACTCTAAGGGCCGTATTCCAGAACGTTTATCAATACTTAAGAAACACTTGAGAGTTGATTTTATATGGTAAATGTCAAGCGTTGTTTGAGTATTATGAAACGTTCTGGAATACGGACCTAAGATCTTAGAGGACTAAGGCCGAGATTCATAGATCGCACTAGAGTCAGCAGCGCTTTCTTTTCGAAGTCGATACTATTTTTAAAGAAAATAATGATTTGTTTATTATTTTTACGTGTTGAAAATATAGTAAGTATTTTTGCGTACTATATATTTCTTCAACTGTATATAGCACTGTTGATCCGAAATATAGTACAATACTATATTTATAGTACGGTTGGCAACCCTAGTTGCCCATAGACTAAGGTGACCACTTTCTATCAGGTTCACCTGATAGAAAGTGGTCACCTTAGTCTATGGGCGTTTTATCGGGATCCCTTTCGATCGCATAATCTCTTTCAGCATAATGTAGTTTGGCATAACAGTTTCAGCATAAAGTTTTCTCGCATAAATTATGATAAGCAGAGTGTTATAAACGCATAATGGTTTTATTTAAGTTACTCTAATATTTTTATCATAATTTTAATCAGCATACATGTAATGGGTATAATTGTTATACGTATAAAGATAATTTATCGTAAAATACAAAACGCATAATGGAGGTATGGATAACCGTTTAAATCATAAATGAATAATAAATTTGACTAAGAATATTTAAGAAATTATGAGACACAATTGTAAATAATGATCTCACTCATAGCCAAGTTTGTAAGCTGTAACATATGAAACGATATTTTAAATGTTATTATTTTAGACTAGTCTTGAGTAAAGCTGTAAATAGGTACGACGACGAGCGAAGCGAGGAGGAGTGTTTGGTCTCTTGTGACAGCAGCGCTAGAACTGAATCGCTTGTTTTAATCTACCTACTTCTTTTTGTGTTTTATTTATATATTCTATATACGAGTATGAGTGTTGACATTTCGAACTTCAGTATAGTAACTATCGTCATTTTTAATCAGTGGGCATTTCAATCTTAGACAGTTCAAGTTTAGATATAAAAATAAAAATATGTACTCGTTAACATTATGGTATTCTAAATGTATGACTTATATTCTTTATGCAAGACTGATTGAGATGCCAATAAATGTTATGATTAGTAATCGTTATTGTAAATAAAATTATGCGTAAACATTTTATGAGGGTATATCATTATTATAAAGAAAATAATGATTTGTTTATTATTTTTACGTGTTGAAAATATAGTAAGTATTTTTGCGTACTATATATTTCTTCAACTGTATATAGCACTGTTGATCCGAAATATAGTACAATACTATATTTATAGTACGGTTGGCAACCCTAGTTGCCCATAGACTAAGGTGACCACTTTCTATCAGGTTCACCTGATAGAAAGTGGTCACCTTAGTCTATGGGCGTTTTATCGGGATCCCTTTCGATCGCATAATCTCTTTCAGCATAATGTAGTTTGGCATAACAGTTTCAGCATAAAGTTTTCTCGCATAAATTATGATAAGCAGAGTGTTATAAACGCATAATGGTTTTATTTAAGTTACTCTAATATTTTTATCATAATTTTAATCAGCATACATGTAATGGGTATAATTGTTATACGTATAAAGATAATTTATCGTAAAATACAAAACGCATAATGGAGGTATGGATAACCGTTTAAATCATAAATGAATAATAAATTTGACTAAGAATATTTAAGAAATTATGAGACACAATTGTAAATAATGATCTCACTCATAGCCAAGTTTGTAAGCTGTAACATATGAAACGATATTTTAAATGTTATTATTTTAGACTAGTCTTGAGTAAAGCTGTAAATAGGTACGACGACGAGCGAAGCGAGGAGGAGTGTTTGGTCTCTTGTGACAGCAGCGCTAGAACTGAATCGCTTGTTTTAATCTACCTACTTCTTTTTGTGTTTTATTTATATATTCTATATACGAGTATGAGTGTTGACATTTCGAACTTCAGTATAGTAACTATCGTCATTTTTAATCAGTGGGCATTTCAATCTTAGACAGTTCAAGTTTAGATATAAAAATAAAAATATGTACTCGTTAACGTTATGGTATTCTAAATGTATGACTTATATTCTTTATGCAAGACTGATTGAGATGCCAATAAATGTTATGATTAGTAATCGTTATTGTAAATAAAATTATGCGTAAACATTTTATGAGGGTATATCATTATTATAAAGAAGTTATGGGAAAATAAAGTATGCCTAATGATTTATGCTGTTTGAACGTTATGCGAAACGAAGAGTATGCCAAAAAACGTTATGCAGTTTTATGTTATGCCTCTAAAATTTATGCAACCCAATACGGACCTGTTTCATCTGCTACCCTTGGTATAAAAAAACCGGACTCGGGCAAGTCGGATTCACATAACATAACTAACATAACTGAGCATAGGACCCGTAATGTGTCGATACTATTTTTTATAAATAATGATTTGTTTGTTATTTTTAGGTGTTGAAAATATAGTATTTTTGCGTACTATATATTTCTTCAACAGTATATACAGAATAAACCATCGTGCTCATCACACAAAGTTTTATCCTGGGTGGGAATCGAACCCACGACCTCTTGCGTAGCAGTCGGATGCACTCCCACCGCGCCACAGAGGCAGTGGTCACTTTAAATATATTATTTTTTCTTTAGTTTTAGTGTATGACATTTTGTAAGCGCCGTTGAAATGGTCTATGCAAAATAAAGATTTTTTTTTATTTTATTTTTTATATTAGTCAATTAATTATAGTACGGTTGGCAACCCTAGTTGCAAACGCCCATAGACTACGGTGACCACTTTCTATCAGGTAAACCATTTGCTACCTTTGGTATAAAAAAAAACCTGACTCGGGCAAGTCGGATTCACAAAACATAACTGAGCATAGGGCCCGTAATATACTATTACCGTGGTGCTTAGCTTATTCTATAGTACGAGTATGTAGATACACCTAGTTGCCTCAAATTATCTTCTGATTAATTTCGATGCGGGTTCCAAGACATGCTAGCGTCTCCTGGGACTTCACCGAAATCAAGCTCGGTGTAACTTTTCTGGTGTTGATCATTGGTGTAAATCCTGGTTTACAGGAGTCACAGTCTATTCTACTCTGAACAAATTTACAGGTACTCGTATATTATAGGCATTCTGTATGCATTTGTATTCACAGATATTTGTGCTCAGGACATTGTAAAAACATTTAAATGTATCGAAATTAAGAAAACCGCGGACATTTGGGGGTTATCGGTCAAAACTGCATCATGTATAATTGAGGTAATTGCGCCCCATCTAGCAACTGTGTTTAATGACTGTGTTTCTAGTGGTACATTTCCTGATTTAATGAAACACAGCAAAGTCGTTCCCTTGTTCAAGGCTGGCAGCGCTACAGAGCCGTCTAATTTCCGACCAGTGTCAGTGCTGCCAACTTTGAGCAAAGTATTTGAAAAAATAATCTTGAATCAAATGCTATCCCATTTTAATAGTCATAAAATACTCCATGCGAATCAATTTGGGTTTACGAAAGGGCGCTCAACTTCCGATGCTGGTGTTGAGTTATTAAAATGTATTCATGAAGCATGGGAAGACAAGCACGATGCATTAGGTATATTTTGCGATCTATCAAAGGCTTTTGATTGCGTTCAACATGAAACGCTGTGCAAAAAATTACACCACTATGGAATAAGAGGCAAAGCTCTCGACCTTCTGTCTTCATATTTGAACAATAGAATACAGAGGGTCGATATTAATGGTACACGTTCTGTAGGATCCATGGTTACAATGGGTGTGCCGCAAGGCTCGATACTTGGGCCATTCTTGTTCCTCATTTATATTAATGATTTACCATTTTATGTAGGGGACAGGAATAGGATTGTTTTGTTTGCAGATGACACCTCATTAATTTTTAAAATTAAAAGACAATTAGATAACTATGACGATGTAAACAATGCAATTGCAAGAGTAGTTCATTGGTTCAGCTCAAATAATCTTTGCCTTAATGAAAATAAAACTAAATGTATAAAATTTACTCTACCAAATGTAAAACAAGTTGCGGCCAATGTTCAACTGAATGGACAAGTGTTAGAGTTTGTAGAATCAACTGTGTTCCTAGGTATAACTATTGATGCCAATTTGCAGTGGGGCCCACACATAGAAAAGACAGCCTCTAGATTAAGTTCGGCTGCATACGCTGTAAAAAAGATCAGGACTCTAACAGATGTGGATACGGCTAGAATGGTTTACTTCAGCTATTTTCATAGTATTATGTCTTACGGTATTCTCCTTTGGGGGAGTGCTGCAGATTTAAATATTATTTTTGTTCTACAAAAGCGGGCTGTACGCGCTATTTATAATTTGGGCCCCAGAGTTTCTCTCCGAGAAAAATTCAATGAAGTGAATATTCTAACCGTACCATCACAATACATTTTTGCCAATCTTATGTATGTCCAGAAAAATCTATCACAGTTTTCTAAACTCTGTGATAAACATAATATAAACACTAGAAATAAAAATAATCTTTCAGTCCACCACAGTCGACTACATAAGATTGGCGATTCTTTCCAGGGTAACTGTATACGCTTTTACAACAAGCTTCCCTGTGACCTGACAAATTTACCTTTAAATAAATTTAAAAAGTTTATTAAAAACAAGCTTTGTGAAAAAGGTTTTTACTCCGTTACAGACTATTTGCAGGACAGGGACGCCTGGAAATGATCTGCTGGCAAAATGAAATAATATTAAATTGTAAATAGGCCATCAATAAAAAAGCCTTCCTAAGTTTCTTGCCGGTTCTTCTCAGGTGGGCCGCGTTCCGAACCGGTGGTCGCTTTAAATATTTTAAATAGTGTATGACATTTTGTAAGCGCCGTTAAAATGGTCTATGCAAAATAAAGATATTTTTATTTTATTTTTATTTTCTCATTATAAATAATTTACATTTTGAATATTTTTATGAATTTTAATAAATGTATATTCAGAATTTGCTGTATACGTTTTACTGCCGTTTCAACCGCTGAAAGTAGTTAGAACTTTTTTAATAGATAATCTTTACACTATCCATGGCCTGTCAAATATTATATTGTGGGACATTTTTTTTACAGCGCCTTTTTTGTCTAGCCCAAAGTAAGCTAATATAAGCTTGTGTTATGGGATCTAGACGACTGATAAACATTCTTTTATATTTCTAAATACATACATATAAAACATAGAAACCCCCAAACTCCGAAACAAACATTTGTGAACCATACAAATATTTTTTCCGACCCTCCGCGGCAGTCGACGTTACACTACCACTGCGCCACCGAGAAAGTCAAATTGCGGTTTAATTTAATTATGGATTAATTAATTAAATATATCTAAAATTATCTATTTATTTATTATATATTAAATATATCACTAATAATAATAATAGACGAGAGGGGCCGAACCGAAGACGCGTGTAGTTTTTTAACCGACTTCCAAAAACGAGGAGGTTATGTGTTCGATTGGTATTTATTTTTTATGTATGTACATCGATTACGCTGAGAATTATGATCCGATTTACGTGATTCTTCTTTAGTTTGATGCAAAATGGTTGCCATTTGGCAAAATTTCACATAATTTGGCCCAGTAGTTTTATATTTTATGAACATTTTGTAATATTTACTGTGTGAATATTTGTCCGATTTGTTAACATTTGTAAGGCCTATCATTTATGATCATTATAAAACCACTTATATAATATTGTCAATTGCAATTGTCAATGTGTAGAACGTGCAATCTTCACTCTGCTAAGTTATTTTATTCATGTGGCAACACTGTCAACGATTCGACATTAGTAGGGAGGCACAAAATGTCAACTATTACGTTTTTGAACATAGACTGTGAAAGTGTGTGACAAGTAAATCTGTTGAAATCCAAATAATCGTGGTTTCTTTTCTGAAATATTAAATTGACTTTATATCTCAGAAGTGGGATATACTAAATAGGCCCACAATTTTGAAGAAATATTATAAATAAGTGAAAAGAAAATTCACCTACCTACGAGTTTTAACAAAAAGTTTTATAGTGTTCCTTTGGAAAATGGAGGCTTCTAGTGGTGATGAAGGTACGCGAAAAAGTCGCAGCAGGCATCGGGCGTCACCGGAAATAGGAAACAAAAGAAAACGACGTCGTGATCACAGCAAAACTAATTCACGAAGTTCTGCTAAAGAAAAACGTAAGAGGCAGCGGTCTATCGCAACATTCCTGGAGTCACCGGAGAGAGCAAGTAGCAGTCGCAGGCACAGGCGTAGACGTGACAGCGATTGTTTTACGGCGAGGAGGCGGAGCACCAGGAACCACAGCCGTCGAGGCCGTCGGCGGACGTCAAGCAACAGCGAATCTCCACGTCGCCGAGGCAGGCGAGTTAGCAGCATGAGAGACAGCAGCGCACGCCGTGATTCTTCTGGTCACGTGAGTACCTTCAATGCCCTCAGCAATGACATACAAGCATTTTTGTCAACATTAGTAGAGGCATTGAGTAGTCGTAACCAAGGTAATAAATTCCCCATGTTAGGAAACGTTGTACCGGAGTTCGACCCTATGGTAAAGGGTCAAACGATTCATACGTGGCTTAATAAAGTTGACGAGTGTGCAAAGTTATATAACTGGGGTGATGTCAGATCATTCATTACGCTTTGCCGAAATTGACAGGTGTCGCGAAAACGTGGTACCAGGCCCTTCCAACCATGTCGTTTACATGGTCAGAATGGAAGGTCAAGTTAGAAGAGTCCTTCCCAAGTAGCGATGATTACGCGGAACTGCTCTCAGAAATGTTGTCAAAACGCGGGAAGTTTAACGAGTCGCTAGAACATTACTATTATGAAAAGTTAAACCTACTCAATCGTTGCGAAATACGAGGTAAACGGGCCGTTGATTGCATACTGTACGGTATAGACGATCGGTCCTTGAGATTAGGCGCTAAGGCGGTAAAATGCCAAGAACAAGAGCAGGTATTAAAATATTTTCAATCTATCAAGCAGCAATCTCGCGAGCCATCTGGCTTTTGATTTATCTAAATCAAAAGTTTACAATGAAAAACGGAACTATACTAGTACGTCATTACCCGCGACAAGCATTAAACAAACTTTTTTAATAACAACGAATCGCGGGTCACGAGGCCCCAGGGTGGTCAAACACCCCTATGTTATAATTGCAATGAACCTGGGCATCTTAGTTTCAAATGTACAAAACAGATATTAAAATGCAACATTTGTCACAGAATAGGCCACATTGCTACTACTTGTCCTAAATTGCCTAGTGAATCAGTTAGTAACGCAGGTACTGTTAAAAATAAAGATGTAATGTGTATAGAGACAAATAATTGCGGCAATGCTAAGTATTTAATACAATTAAAACTTAATGGTGAAACTATCCAGGGTTATATAGACTTAGGTAGTCAATGTACCTTGATACGTCTTAGTGAAGCTGTTAAGATGGGGATTAGCTGGACTGATAGTTATTTACCAACAATGAGAGGTATAGGAAATAATATAGTTATACCAGTGGGTGTAACAAAGGTGCAAATTGAAATACAAAATATTTCCGAGGAGGTAACTGCCTATATCGTAGAAGATAGTGTTATTAAATATTCCATTTTAATCGGTCATAGTTTCACCGAAAAACCAGGAATCGTAGTAACGAAAACCACCGACTCTTTAATTTTTTCACGGGACTATCCGTCAAAATTACAGTTAGTACTCGGGATTGACGTTATTGTTCCACCTAAAGATATGGCTCTGATATCAGTTCATTGTTCTAACAATTATTCAGGACCAATACGCGTAAGGGGTTCTTTAAGGAGGACTTTGGCAGATACGGAGTATTATTTAATACCGGCTGAATATGAATTGGATAATGGTGCAGGCCAATTACTAGTACAAAGTTTTAGCGAAAAATCTATTCTTTTGAAGGAGAATAGCCTAATTACACGAGCTATTTGTATCAGGGATTGTTTATCTATAAATAAGTTTAATTTTGATGATGTTAAAACAATGGATTCTCTTAATTACGGAAAGCAACTTAGTGAGGACGAGGTTATTAAACTAAAGCGGCTGCTTAAGGAATATGACACGTGTTTTTCGGACAACCTGAAAGATTTAGGATTAACCAATATAGTCGAATTAACAATTGATTTAACTGATTCACAGCCAGTAGTATACCGCCCATACAGACTCTCGTTTCCAGAGCGTGAACAAGTTAGGTCTATGGTTAAGGAAATGCTCGATGCAGACATTATTTGTGAGTCAAACTCATCTTATGCGAGTCCAGTTATACTAGTCAAAAATAAAACAGGGGAAAGTAGGTTATTTGTTGACTATCGTGCCTTAAATAATAAAACAAAGAAAGAACACTACCCCCTACCCTTGATTGACGATCAGCTGGATATGCTTGCTGGTAATTCATTATTTATCAGTTTAGACCTGGCTTCCGGTTATTATCAGATTAACGTTGAGTTGAAATCCCAAGATAAGACAGCGTTCGTGACCCCAGACGGGCAGTATCACTTTAAACGCATGCCATTTGGCCTCGCTAACGCGCCGTCTGTCTTTCAACGGGCAATAAATAAAGTATAGTCAAAAATAAGCTATGCCATAGTGTATATGGACGATGTACTAATTCCATCACGAAACTTTGATGAAGGTATCGAGCGCTTAGAAGAGGTACTGAACCTCTTAAGAGAAGCAGGGTTAACGCTGAAATTGAAAAAGTGTCATTTCTTTTGTACTGAGCTCGAATTTCTTGGATTCCATGTAAGCGGCGAAGGGATACGTCCAGGGACACGCAAAACGTTAGCTATTAGGGATTTTCCGGTCCCGCAAAACGTTCACGACATCAGGCGGTTCATTGGATTAGCCAGCTTTTTCCGCAGATTCGTAAAGGGTTTCGCTCTGTTAGCGCGTCCATTAACCGACCTATTGAGATCGAAATTCGAATGGAAGTGGACAAGTAAGGAACAAGAGGCGTTTGACATTCTGAAATTAGTAGAGCGTCCTATTTTGGCACTATACGATCCAAGTTGTGAGACAGAATTGCACACGGATGCTTCAAAAGTGGGTGTTGCAGGCATCCTCTTGCAACGGGGTTTAGACGGCTTACTAAGGCCAAGAGCTTATTACAGCCGTAAAACTACTGTAGATGAACAAAAGTTACACTCGTTTGAGTTGGAAACCCTAGCAGTAATCGCATCCTTGAACCGATTCCGAGTTTATTTGTTAGGATTGAAATTCAAAATCGTTACTGATTGTAATGCACGTCGTACCACTCTAACCAAAAGGAATCTCATACCCTGAATTTCACGGTGGTGGGTGCAGCTTCAGGAGTACGATTGCGAGATTGAGTACAGACCAGGTAAACGTATAGCTCACGTAGATGCGCTCAGTCGTGGTCCTGTTGCTGAACCTGCCAGCGAAAATGGCGATCACGTTCTTGATGTTTTGAAAGTGGACGTTCGAGACTGGATTGCCACCGTACAGAGTGATGATACCGAGATAAAACGTATAAGGGATATTTTAGAGGATGATGGGACGAAGTTCGTAGCTGATGTTCGTAAAAATAACCAGATGAAGGGCAATCATGTTTATAGGATATTAGATGAGGGATTGCGATGGGTAGTACCGAGGGGTTGTAGGTGGCAAGTACTGCGTATGAACCATGATGACGTTGGGCATTTCGGATATGAAAAAACTTTAAATAGAATCCGGGGTACATTTTGGTTTCCCAAAATGCGAAGGTTTACAAAAAAATATGTTGCGGCCTGTTTAGAATGCGCTAAGGAAGGATCACTTCATCCTATCCCTAAAATAGAGAAACCGTTCCACACGTTACATGCCGACCACTTAGGCCCGTTCATTCGCTCAAGAAGAGGAAATACGTACCTGCTAGTCATTATAGACGCGTTTACAAAATTTATTAATATAAAAGCTGTGAAGGATACTAAAACGGTTACAGCGATTAAGGTATTTAAAGAACATTTTAGCTACTTTGGTGTACCTGCTCGTCTTATAACCGACCGCGGTTCATGCTTCACAAGTGGAAATTTTAAAAACTTTACGACTAAATCCAAAGTAAAACACATTTTGAACGCCGTTGCTACCCCAAGAGCGAATGGACAGGTTGAGAGATTTAACCGTACTATATCCGACGCCTTAAGCGTTAAATGCCACGGGGAAAATGATAATTTGTGGGACGACCACATAGGCGATATTCAATTAGGCATTAATACCACCATAAATAAAACTACTGGGAAAAGCCCTTCAGTACTCTTATTTGGTTGCAAACTAGTAAAGGCGTCAGAAAATTTGCTAGCTGATGTTACTACGGAAACATCGATACGTTTAGACAGTGATGATTTAGCTCAATTAAGGTCAGATGCTAGGAAGAAGATAGAGAAACAGCAAGAATATGCAAAGGCACGGTACGATAAACATAGGAAGAGTAAGACTAAGTACAGCGAAGGTGATCTTGTTAGAATAGAACGGACTATAATTGACAAGGATCACTTAGGGAAATCTAAGAAACTTCTCCCCAAATTCCAAGGTCCTTATCGAATCGTTAAAATTTTACCTAACGATAGGTTCCTTGTTGAACATACTCCATTGACAAGAAAAGGGAATAAAAAGTACGAGAACGTTGTTGCATTAGACAAAATTCACCCTTGACTTAACTTTAGGGGGTACTCTAGTGAACACTCAGATAGCGACCAGGACGATAACACTGATGAAGCCCAAGAGTAGGTTTATATGGGACGCAGTTATGCCCTACGAATTTACATAAATTAACGAATTAATTTGATTTCTTTTGTATTTATAAGGCAGAAACAATGTGTCATTGTTAAGAGTTTTGATATGATTTATGAGCAATCAATCAGTGCAGATAGCGAATAGCATTGTGTAATCAATGTGGCACAGATGATTGCAGGATTGTGAATGCGAAATTGATTATGATTATGATGGGAGCACAGTTGTCATGAGCGGTCAGTGACGATACCAGTCCAGATGACCGTAGATTGTGATAAACTGTGCAAGATTTTCAGATTGTGAATATGGCGATATGGTGAAATAGAATGCGAAACCAGATAATGAATAATGAAAAGACCGATTACAAGTAATTAATATTTGATAAGAAAGTATTATTTATATGTAATTAGTTACTGAAATATGATACATACTAGAGTCAAAATAATTTAATAAGGTTATGTTATGTATACTTGTATTGTGACAATTTTACGTACTGTTATAATTCCTTCATGTGCTTATTTTTACTATTAGTATTGTTACAATTTTATAACTTATTGATTGCAGATTAATACTAGTAGAGATATATGTTATAATTAACTCTTCAAACATGCTTATATGTAATTATCATAGTTTATACTATTAAAATTGTACAAGTGGGAGGACCCACTTAGCAAGGATGGCCGAACTGTAAGGCCTATCATTTATGATCATTATAAAACCACTTATATAATATTGTCAATTGCAATTGTCAATGTGTAGAACGTGCAATCTTCACTCTGCCAAGTTATTTTATTCATGTGGCAACACTGTCAACGATTCGACATTAGTAGGGAGGCACAAAATGTCAACCATTACGTTTTTGAACATAGACTGTGAAAGTGTGTGACAAGTAAATCTGTTGAAATCCAAATAATCGTGGTTTCTTTTCTGAAATATTAAATTGACTTTATACATTTATGTTTATTCTATACTAGTTGACGCCCGCTGCTTTGCCCGCGCAGTGAAGTTTTCCCGTTCCTGTTTCCCACAGGAACTTGTACCCGGGATAAAAAGTAGCCTATGTGTTATTCTGATGTATAAGCTACATTGTTGTAAAGTTTAATTATAATCTGTTCAGTAGTTTTTACGTGAAAGTTTAACAAACATCCATACAAACTTTCACAATTATAATTTTATTAAGTTTAAAATGTACTATATGTACGGTTCACCCGCTCAATATTACGAATAAGCAATTATCATACGAAGTCGCTTAGCGAGCCGTGAAAGCAGTCCGCGTTTAGCCTTTCCCGGATTAGGGCTTACCATACGTGTTTCGTGGCATACTATTTACTGAGTGTGTGTACCAGCATTTATAGCAATTATATCAGTTTTAAGTATCAATTGGCTATTATTTATTTGTGTGAAGGAAATACAAAATCCACCACACAATTTGGTCCTTCAAAAAAAAAACAGCACCTGTTTGGTGTTACTAAGGGAATTCGCTAGGGACCACAGCAAGCAGAATTCAGCAGCATATGATCAGTCAGCGGTTTCCAAGTAAGATCTTTCCATATGTTTTCCTTGTTTTGAGCAAACATGGAGAATTTATATCTCAATCAGCAAGATATCACGGAAGCTATCAAAAAGTTTGCCAAAAATTTGCAAAAAGCAGGGTCCGAGAGAAGGACCGCAGATTACTTTCAAATGCGGTTAGTTATATCCTTGAAAGTTATTGGGTAGAGTATTAAAGCAATAACAAAAGCATTTGTGGACTGAAAATTAAAGACCATCCCTATTTCACTAATTCGGAATATGAGCATACAAAAGTACTTTATCTATCAGCCAAAGAACTTATCAATCAGCAGAGTCAGGATCTATCAGTGGCGCAGCCCTCGACATCAAAGTCGTTGACAAAAGAAACAAAGCAGGCACAAACATCACAACAGAAGCAGAACGTTCTACGGACGCAATGGCCAAGGTTTCCCAACCATTGTCGGTAACGAGAGGATCGACGAGTAAATTAGATGATTTACTTCGTAAGCAATTTGTAAATTTCAAAGCATTTATGAGATCAGCAAATACTATTAACATAGATGACATCAACGAGAAATGGGAGTTTCAGGATGTGTTGAAGGAGCTTCAGCCTCGCTGGACAACAATCGATACCCTTCACTGGGATATTCACATGGAATCAAACGGAGAGGATGAAGAGTATGAAGCTTTGTTTACTAAACATAAGACAAAATTCGCAGCTCTGAAAACATCCATTAATAAAAAACTTTGGTCGGTTTCTCACCGAGAGAAACAGTTCCCAAAATAGAGATACCTATATTCTCTGAGAACTATCAGCAATGGACATCGTTTAAGGATCTCTTTAACGAGACTGTCCATAATAACCCGTTACTGTCCTTAGCTCAAAAGATACAATTTTTGAAAGTACGATTACGTGGAGAAGCATAAATGTTGATTCAGCATTTGCATATAAGCACTGACAATTATGCGGCATGTTGGGAAATTCTCAACAATAGGTAAATACTTTACTTGGGTTACCCAATTTAAACCAGCAATCTGAAGTACAAATCAAAAGAATGCATGATGTCACTCTTGAGACACTGCTAAACTAAACTCGACAGATCCCACATCCGACAAATCACCGCCTATGCGGACAGGCGGTGATTTGGTCGAGCGCACGGACCAGGTTAAATACCTGGGATCTGTTTTTCACACGTCCAGTGACATCGATTGCGATGTCAAGTCACGCATTGCTGCCGCGTGGGCCAAATGGCGGGAGATGACCGGTGTCATTTGTGACCCTAAAATGCCGATCCGGTTGAAGGGACAGGTCTACAAAACCATTATTAGACCTGTCCTTTTACATGGCAGTGAGACGTGGCCGATATTGGAGCGACACAAGCAGGAGCTGCGTGTCACGGAAATGAAGATGCTGCGGTGGATGTGTGGGAAACTCTCGCATTCGCGGCAGCCTTCACGTCCATGACATTGCAGACAAGTTGCAAGAGTGTCGCCTTCGTTGGTATGGTCACGTCTTGCGGCAACCGCCGGGCTACGTAGGTAACAAATGTCTGGCCATGTCAGCCCCGCCGGGCCCCGGTAAGAGGGGAAGACCCAAGAAGTGCTGGCTTGACGTCGTAAGGGATGACATGCGTGCTAATGGTCTCACTACAGGGGATGCCGAAGACCGTGCGAAGTGGAGGAGAAAATGTAGGAAAGCGGACCCCGGGCGTCGCGAGACGCAACTGGGACAAACGCTCAGATGATGATGATGATGACTCTTGAGACACTGCATGCCATTGAAAATTTAGGAGTCGAGGTAACATCGTGGGATCCTTTTTTAGTTCACGTTTTGGCCCAAGGCTGGATAGCGAGTCATACAGTGACTATTTGGAGTTCATAAAAATCCACGAGAATTACCAATTTTAAAGGATTTTCGATCATATTTAGAGAGTAAGTGTACAAGCCTCGAGTCAGCACGCAGAAAACAAGATCAAGTTACCACCAAGACTCCTACACAAAATCAAACCAAATCTCAGCATTATTCAGCAAAGAAGTCATTTAATAATAATTCTTATAATTATCAAAATAGCGTTAGTAAAATCATTCAACGTAACTGCAGTCAAGTGTCCATTTTGCAGTGAAGATCATAGCCATTTTCCATTGCGCAAATTTCATCTCTCTGTCTAGTGACAATAAGTTGAAGAAAGTGAAGGAACTAAAAATTTGCATGAAATATTTATTCGATCACAACGGAAAACAATATACATAATACCTTGATACATGACGCTTGCGTCAAAGCTAAGGCGACATGTAACAGTA
Organism: Thumatha senex; assembly: GCA_948477245.1. NCBI lineage: Eukaryota > Metazoa > Arthropoda > Insecta > Lepidoptera > Erebidae > Thumatha > Thumatha senex. Next base: position 18,039,790 of record OX419735.1, read on the forward strand.
ACTTTTCGACTTCGACGTCGGCGGAATCGGTGGGAAAGAATTTACACGTGTCGCAATCAAGCCCTGGGAAAATATTACTCGCCACAGCATTCGTTAATGTTATGTCAAACGATGGGGCATATCATATTATGAGACCACTTATAGTACAAGGATCACAAATATCTTTAATCTCTGAAAGCGCCGCCTAGCAGCTAGGTGTGAAGAGAAATTTCTGCCGAGGTGTAATTTATGGTATAGGAGAGACAGCAAATAACTGGAAAGGCATAATTAATGTGTATGTCAATATACAGCGATTTTCAATTTAACACAGATGTCCTCATTATGAACATCATTACAAAAAATCTGCCTCAATGTACGTCAACTACAACATTTCGTCCGGACGGACGGTATGTGGTAAAGATACCTATGAAACAAGACTTCAACGATAAAATAGGTCACTCGAAAGAAAAAGCATTAGCCCAATTACGTAACTTAGAACGTAAGTTCGAGAAACAAACTAATTTAGCATTTCAATACAAGTCATTTATTAATGAATATATTTCCCTATAACATATGATACCATCCAGCTGTAATTATGGTAACAGAGAAACATCATTACCATGTTATTTACCACACCACGCAGTCTATCGCCCGGAGTCATCCACATCGAAATTGAGAGTCGTATTTAACGCTTCAGCAAAAACGACAAGTGGTTATAGTGTAAATGACTTGATGTGCAAGGGTCCTAATCTACAACATGATCTGCAGTCTTTGATCTTAAAATGGCGTATATATCGATATGCCTTTACATCTGATATCGAGAAGATGTATCGACAAATTATAATTAGCGAAGGAGACAGAGTATATTAGAACGTATTGTGGAGAGAGTCTCAAGACCAACCAATACAAACATTTCAGTTGGCTACGATAACGTACGGTTTCAAGGCCGGACCGTTCTTAGCGATGATGACCATGAGAAAACTAGCAGCCGATGAACGTCAAAGGTTCTCTGAAGCAGCCCAGGTGCTCGAAGAAGCAATGTATATGGACGATATTGTCCATGGAACACATGTAATCAAGCAGGGTCAGCAATTAATAGCAGATATCAACAGTATGACGAAATCAAGAGGATGACAAACGAACCACAAATACTAGCAGCAATAAGTAATGAGGGGTGTATTGAGCGACAAATATTTAACTTCAAAGCAGAAGGAACGTCGAGGACCTTGGGATTATTATGGGACTCCGAAAAGGATAATTTTACCTTCAAATACGATGACGTTGAATCTAGCACAGCGTACACTAAACGAAGAGTCTTATCTGAAATCTCAAAATTATTCGATCCGATCGGCTGGTGGGGTCTACTATCAACAAAACTGAAAATATTATTTCAAAAAACATGGACAGCAAACTTGAATTGGGACGATGAGATCCCTGAAAAAAATAATCTCGAATGGTTAAAAATAAGATCGGATATGTGCCATTTAAACCAGTGTGAAATACCGAGGTGGATAGGATATCAATCAGGTGACGTTATACAGCTACACGGATTTTGCGATACGTCCCTGAAAGCGTATGCAGGCGTTATTTACGCCCGGATAGTAACACAAAATGAAGTAAAGGTAATCTTGATTACTTCTAAATATCGTTTAGCTCCATGTAACAAAACATATCGTTACCAAGATTAGAACCATGTGGAGCCTAACTATTAGCAAAATTAATGCATAAAGTTATGCAATGTCTACACCAGGAAGTCATAGAGCATAGAGTCGGTTGGACCGACTCTATGGTCGTCCTAGGATGGTTACAAGGTGATCCAAATCGGTGGAAAAGTTTTGTTTTCAACCGTGTGAAAAGCATTATTCCTATTATACAGCCTCGCTGCTGGCGCTATGTAAAATCGAATGAAAATCCCGCTGACGCTGTGAGCCGAGGGCTCTTAGCGTCGCAGTTAGCAAGTTCCATCACTTTGGTGGCAAGGGCCACAGTGGTTAAAATCATTTAAAGAAGAAGAAGATTGTAAAATCATAATAAATACTACAGAAGAGGAGATTAAAACCACGAAGCAATCAGCTGCGTTCAGCAGAGTATTATTTTAGATCTATTACTGAGATTTAGTTCTATAATCAAAATAACTAGAATTTTAGCGTGGATACTACGAGCATTTGAAACAATAAATAAAACTACTAGCAAACGTAAACAAAAGCCTGCATATCTCACGTTGCAAGAGTTAAAGCGAGCCAAGCAACTTATCATAAAATATGTGCAGCGTTGCGAATACTTCGTTGACATTGAGTATTACAGAAAGTACAAAAGGGTAAGCAGTAAAAGTAAACTCTTAAATTTAAACCCCTTTTTGGACATAGACCGAATTTTACGTGTAGGAGGGAGATTGAGAAACGCAGAAATTCATCATAATTCCTCCCAGCTGTTTACTAACTAACTTCTTAATACAGCAAGCTCACTTATTAACTTATCATGGCGGTCCACGTATAACATTGTCCAATTTACGTCAGAGATATTAGATCATTTAGGGCAACAGAGCAGTTAAAAAAGAAGTTAGAAAGTGTATAAAATGTCGCAAGCATAGTTCACAACTGCAACATCAGTTGATGGGACAATTACCACAAGAGAGAGTTAATCCCGCACCTCCGTTCTATTATACAGGTATCAATTACACAGGATTTGTAGAAATTAAGGCCCAGAAGGGGCGGGGAGTTAAAATCTGTAAAGGATACGTGGCTCTGTTTATCTGTATGGTGACGAAGTTTTATAACTGCAATGCAATGCAGAATACGATTAGCACCCACAAAGTTGGTGCTAATCGTATTCTGCAGCAAGAGTTTTAGTAGATGACACGATAATAGATGACACGTTAAAGAAATCGCGGAGCTAGAGATTGAGTGGCATTTTATTGCACGAAAATGGGCCAGTGCTGGTGGCCTTTGGGAACGAATAATAGCCATTTTAGAACGGCATTTACGACGAGTTATAGGTGAGAAAAGGTTAATCTATGAATAGTACAGCACCCTGCTAGCACAATTAGAAGCTTGTTTAAATTCGCGTCCACTTTGTCCAGTATCTGAGGACGTTGAAGATTTAGATGTTTTAATACCTTCTCATTTTCTAGTTGGGAGAGCAGGGAGTACTATTATAGAAACCTCGGAGGATGCAAGAACCAGATGGTGCTTGGCAAGCAAACTAGCACAAGATATATGGAAACGTTTCAAGGTGTAATACCTTACGCAGTTATCAGTTAGGAGCAAATGGCTTCAGCAGCAGGAGAATATAAAGATAGGAGATATGGTAACGATACAAGACGATAATTTACCACCTGGTAAATGGATGTTGGGTCGAGTAAAGCAGCTACACCCGGGATCCGATGGATTGGTTAGGGTCGTTTCTGTAATGACCAAATCGGGTCTCTTAAAAAGACCAATTGTAAAATTATCCCTTTTGCCCATCCCATCATCAGCTGAACTTAACTCAGCCAAAAGGAATGAAGATGAAGTCTCAAACATAGCAGTTAGTAAAGTAAGACGCAAAACAAGACGAAGCTTTCTTGCATTGTGTTTATCGCTTTATAACATTTAGGACTATTTTTTGATAAAATCAGCAATATGAGACTGGCTAGAGATCAATGGAAGCTTGTGGTTTACTATAACATGAACCCCTATTGGGAAGGAATAGCAGCATTAGATAAATTTCAAAAATATCTAGAAAAAAGATGTGAGACGTTTGCCAACCTCTCTCATTGTGACTTAATTCTACTGCAACTACGTCACAGTTACTCAGAATTAGAGTTCACTAACCGAGTACTACTTGGTCAGCAAAACGGCACGCGACCGCGCACGAAACGTGGTCTTATCAATGGTGTCGGATACCTAGCGAATGCGTTATTCGGAGTATTGGACGACCATTTCGCAGAACAGTAACAGAAGGATATAAGTTAGTTAAGACAAAACCAAAGGTATTTGGCCTCTTTGTGGAAAAATCAAACATCAGTTGTGGAGGGAGAGTATAACATTTTAAGAAGAATCAAAGAAACTATTAGTAAACAGCAAAAAGTGATAGATAGGCGCTTGAATGAGTTGATAAAATTTTCGTCTACTTTAAATATACGAATGGAAACTCTGCAGAATATGGATGATTTTGCATTGTCAGCTATGATAACTCAAATTCTCATAACGGACATCAGGACCATATAAGACAAGTCAATTCAAATAAATTATAAGCTCGAAAAATATTTTAGCTGGAAACTATGCGGGACGGACTAGTTTGACAATGACATTGTCATGTTGCTACTTTTATTGTATTTTTAAGCCCCGACGCAAAAAGAGGGATGTTATAAGTTTGACGTGTCCCTGTGTGTCTGTCTGTGGCATCATAGCTCCCGAACAGATTAAGCGGTTTCAATTTATTTATTAACTAGCTTTCCCGCCAGGCTTCGCCCGTGACATACTTCGAACCCAGTGGCACCCATTTAATCCCGTTGTTTATTAATTTCACATTCACAATAATGTATAAACATTTTCCAAATTCATTGATTACTTCTCCGCTCTCCAGTACCTAACTACCTACACCCGCACGGCCCGCCCGGTCGAAATTAATTTCTTTGCGTTTTATTTTCAATTTGCGATAACTCGTCAGATATTCATTTAATTTGCAAAGTGTAAAGGGACAAAATAATCTTCATAAAATGCTGAAGCCCACTAACATAGAAAAAAAGATAAGGACTAATAGCATATTTGTGTAAATATCCTTCAAATAACCACTTTATAATTGATGGTTTTTTAAAGTATTAAAATGGATATAGTTATTCTTATAAGATAGACATATATCGTCGCGGACTTTTTTGTAGACCTACATTAGATACACAATTGCACAGTACATTATTTTGTTATATCTCAAAGGGTTTAGGCAGCGTTCTTGTTGGAAGCTCCCAGACGGCTTATTTTTTCCTACATCCCCAACAAATATCGTTATAATTTGGTCAATGTATACAAAAACTTAACAAATTATACATAAAAACCTTCTATGAGAATCACTCTAACTATTAATAAAAACCGCATCTTAATTCGTTCGGTAGTTTTAAAGATCTAATACATAGGGACAGACAGCGAAAAGCGACTTTGTTTTATTAATATGTAGTGAAGGTGACTTATGTGCAAGTGTTGTTAGACATGTTTGATGAAAATCTGTTGAGCCGTTTAAAAGTTGTGGGGGTTGAAAGTGGGGAAGAATAACCGAAAGTCTGCAAAATATACTCGAGCGGGGTCACAAATGAAAGCGCATCACGTGCACATAACATTATAATATGTTCAATGAAAATCAATTAAGCTGTGAAAAAGCTCGGGGGTACAAGTGGGGATACATACCCAATGTCTGCAAATATATGTTGGATTATTTAAAAAAAAAAGCATATACAACTTAACAAACCTTACATTTGAATTTTAATGAGCATGTACCTATAAAAAGTATTAAATAAAAAAAGGTAATCAAAAATGAAAACAAAACCCCGACTCAAAAACCTAAATTTCCTTTAAAATGTAAAAAATAATAAAAGAAACTCTAATCTTAAAGTACTTTTAATAATTAAAAAAAAAACTTCGTGTTGGGGGACCGCTCCAGACCTAACAATTTAATTACAAATAGTCTCCTAACCTCATAGGCATGTGATACTTATGACAAAAAAAATCGTAGTTCTTGAAAAATTAATAGCGTTCCCCAACGCGAGGTATTTTTTTAGAATTATTAAGACATACTTAGGTACTTTAAGATTGAGTTTATTTTATTATTTTTTACATTTTAAAGGGAACTTAGGTTTTTGAGTCGTGGGTTTTTTTAAATTTTTGATTATTTTTTATTTATTTATATAGATATGATAAAGCTACACTCCAAATGTCATTCTAGTCCATATTTTAGATTAACCTTTGTGACAAACTTAGAGAACAATGTGAAACACAAGAATGTGTCAAACATATAAAAGATTATGCTAAAAAATGTATATAATATTAATACCTGAATGAATAACTATAGTTATATTAAACCTATATTTTTTATATGTATAAATATTTTTGTGGCTCTGAAAAGGACGTGTTGGTTTGCGTATTGTGTGACGAGATGACAAAAATGAAATAATAAAAAATACAAAAACAACTTATTTATAGCTTCGTGCAACAGATAAATTATACAAATCTATCAATTAGGCTACAACGCATCAAAATTTTACTATATTTAAAGATGATCGTCAACGAAGTCTGCCCGTGCGAATCTGCCCTGGTTGTTTTGTTCTAGTCGAATTTTCCCAATTTAAAGTTACAATTGTGTTTTTTTACGTTAAAATTAAAGATATTAATTAGGTTTGCATGAGAGGTGTATTAAATTAAATCTTTATTAAGTTATTTTATACTTTTAAGTTTTAGAAGTCGGTTTTTTAAAACAAAGTTTTTTTTATTGTTTATCTGCAAATGTCAATTGTGTCCCTGTGTGTGTAAATAGTGTTGGGATGTTAACGACATTATTTTGAGACTAGCGTTTATAACTTTTGTGGTAATTTTCTTCCACATAATTTTCTTAGTGAATGTCTACGTCATGTTCACGCTGTATCCCTCACGGGGTAGTCAGAGGGAGGGATCAGAACCAGGCTTTGATTCATGATTACTTCTTTCGCTTCCTGCAGATATATTAACTTGGGGATAGTAACGTCTTTTCTACAAAGGGTTAGGCAGATGTATATTATACGCCCACATATCCCCAGTTGTACTTAGTAACTAACTAACTTACTATCTTCACGCTGTATCCCTGACGGGGAAGTCAGAGAGGACAGATCGCCAGGCTTCACGATCCATGCATACTTCTTTCGCTTCCTGTAGATTCATCAATCGCTTCATACACGCACGTCTGGGTATCCGAGTACCTTTTGATCTTTCCGTTTTTGAGCAATCTGCTCACGTGGTCTTCATATGTATGTCTCGGCCTACGATGACTCCTTTTATCCTCTACTTTCGCACAAAATTTATTCTTAGTACCACGTAGGTATTGCCGTTGAAATGTAGGGGGGAGAGGGGGGGCAGGTTGCAGCTACCTGCTATTGACATTTTCCAAGCCACTTATTAGATCTTTAAATTGACTGGTGTATGTTGATATAACAAGTATAATGTTCTTGGATAACATCCCTGCACGATTCACACGTACGGTGCGTCGTTGTCAAATTTACATCACCTGTCACTTGTACTCCTAGTATGAGTCATAGAGATAGACAAAGATAGAGCTGTCACACGCATACCAGAAGGACAACAGTATATCTTAGTCTATGGTATTATTTTAATACTGCGTTTACACTCTCGCGCGAGCCACAAGACGAGCTACGAGACGAGCTCCTAGTGTAAACACTGTATTATGGTACATTTTTTTCATGCTTGCGGCTTGTCTCGCAGCTCGTCTCGTGACTCGTGCGGGAGTGTAAATGGGGTATTAGAATTATATAATCTCGTACATCATGAAATAAAATCAGTATCGAAAAGATTCACATCATTAATTTATTTTTTGAAAAAGTACATTATATAATTGATTGTAAACTATGTATACATAATAAAATCAAAAATAATTATGAAAACATTACTATAAAACAACACGTAGTACCTAAAATTACGTATTTATTTACGCAGTTATTATGCCATTACCAACAATTAAATTATAAAAATAGGAACATGAAAACGACTGAGTAGCCACATACTTGGTCCACATGTAGTCGGCACAATATGAAAATTACTTACAACTACCTTAAATAACTTAGCTTAAGTACATAGACATACTAGATTAAGGCAATACAGCCTTGAGGTCATCGTCAATATAAGTCATATTACAAAAATAGGTTTTGAATGATATGTCTATACTGTTGATTCGTGGCACGAGGTGGAACTTGCTACACATCTTAAATGAAAACACTTGTAGGTACTGTGTATCACTTATTTACGTTTTAAACCCGGTTTCACCTTGCGGCATTTTCAGAGGTCAAAATATGTGCTTACCTTTGAAAATGCCGTTAGGCGAAACCAGTCAGGTTTATAAAGGAAACCGGTTTAAAAAGTAAAAAAAAAGTGGAAACAGTACAAGTGTTTTCATTCAAGATTTTGAATGAACGCTTTGCAGTTGTTAAAAATCTGAGTTACCAAGTACCTACTTATGAACTTTTGTGCTACAAAACTGTTAATACCAGCGGTTTATATGAAAACTATCAACTTCTACATATTATGGGTTAAAAATTAGAGATATTAATCTCCATGGTTAATTGACATAGCAATATCGTTACAAAAAGTGGTGTTTATTATCTAAAATACCCTCAAGTAAAATTAAAAAGTAAAATTATAAAAGTATTTGGTTCAAGTCTTAGGTTAAACCTGCGTCATCATGACCATGGGATGTATCATGAGTTTGATTTTATTTACATGTAAATAAGTTGTTTATTATAATAGGAAAGTTTATGGATGTTATTTTGTGAATTAGTTGTCAAATATGATAAGATTATGGCAACATTTGATGAGAAAGATTTGACGTGACGTTCGTACGTAACATAAATACGCTAGCTAGCTTTCGGCGTCATACAGCGGTATACTAATGCGCTGACCCCAGTATCATCTTCGAAGACCTGGCACTCCAGTCCCGGCTCGCAGATGCAACTGCCGAAAGATAAACATTGTAAAGTAGGTAATTATACAAATTATAATAATAGGTACCTACGTAAATTGACTGCGGTATTAACTTATCATTCACACCGTTTTCCCGAAGGGGTGGCAAAGGCATATTATACGCCAATATTACCGTTTGATTTTTTGCTCCAAGTAACAGGTAGTGAACCCATCGCCGTGTTGAAATAGACAGACGCAGGTTGTGGCGACCTGCTGTTGAAATATTTTAAGCCGCCCATAAAGCCTTTTACTTATTTTAACGAACGCCATGTTGCTGCAACCGGGACCAGCGGTGAAAAGTGCCAACCGAACGCTCCATAACGAAAGATTCTTTTATAAGAATGTGGCGCGGTGGGAGTGTATCTGACTGGTACGCAAGAGGTCGTGGGTTCGATTCCCACCCTAGATAAAACATTGTGTGATGAGCACGATGGTTTATTCTGTGTCTGGGTGTTATTTATCTATAATATGTATGTAATTTAAAATATCCAAGTATGTTTATCAGTTATCAGGTTACCAAAGTACAAGCTCTGTTTAGTTTGCAATCAGATGGCATTGTGCGAGTTGTCCCAACGATATTTATTTATAAATCCAGTAAAGTATCGTTTGAACATGGCACTTTGGTTCACCCCCTATTACTGGGGATAAAATACAAATGGTGAAGTGTGGGCGTAGCGATAAGGCGTGACTATATGTTACTTACTAGTTGTTGGTGATATTCATCTCATAGATCTGATCATGAGGCTTGTAGATAGTCCAGCCGCAAGTAGTGGTAGGTGCACAGTATACCACCCCGTCAGGCGATGTTGTGGGGGGTGCCTCTGATGATGTCTCTCGCTGAAACAATCAATTTGATATAAAAAAAAAAGATATTAATTATAACATCAACTACATAAAAAAAAACGTCGCGTTTGTTCGAACATTTATAACTCAAAAACCACAGAATCCTTGCTCTGTTGAAATCGCTTGGGCCACCAAGGTCTTGATGAGGCCCCACCCTACTGCTAGGCTAGTAGCAGGCTTGCAATAATCCTGGCATGTGTTTTAAAAATGACTCTTTAGAGAGGTATGAAATCTGATGAATTCTTCATTACTTTCAAGCCCTACCTGCATTAACCAATGTTTTTTTTTAAACGATTATCAAAAAGATTAGGAGTAGCTATAATTTGACTTTTATTTTGGGAGCAACTGCTTATCTCCGAACACCGAAATGGTTGTGCGGTACAACCAGACGCCAGACGCGCTCATTCATTGGACCACTTGCGGATGAGTCTACTCTTCTCTTCGTAGGCCACACTACATTTGTACAATATTTTTCAAGTTTAGTTATTTAGTTTAGTAGTGTAGATGTAGTCGCAGATGCATTATAATGACAAGCAATAAATTACTTTGCTCCTTTATACGACCTGTTTGATTGATGTAAGTACGTCATAACTCACAATAAACAATATCGACAAAGAAAACTAATGGGCACAAGTGATTTTTCTCCGAAAAGTAATTGATAAGAGCCATGAGCACTTATCAATTACTGTAGCAAAGGGCAAAAGTGTTATCAAATACCTACTGGTGTGATAGTTTATTGTGTCATCGTGGATGTCGTGGTTTGAATTCGTACTTGTTTTTAAACCGTTAGGTCGCGTTCTCAACGAAAGCGGAGCAGAAGCGAAAGCGATAGCGGTGCGATATTGCCTATTGACCTCATTACAGGACCCTGCGGCAGGGATAGTGATGCATAAGGGCTAGCGCGTATAGGCGGTATATACAACTTATATGAACAACTATTTAGTTGTGTATCATATGTCTATAGGACTATATTGAAGAGCATACTGGCAACTCGATAGATGTTCGACAAAAAAGTCAAGCTGTATACTTTTGATTAAAAAGTTGGACAACTATAATAAAACGCTTAATTTGCATTGCATTGTATTGATGTGCACATACCATCGACTAAATAGTCGATCCGCAACAAAACAGTTTAGTCGATACAAAAGTTGTATACAATGTGTTAAGAAAACCCTGTCCAACCCGAAAGGGGCACATAGGCACTTCAATAACATATCCAAAAAGGGAGCGTCGTCGCTAGTGAAACATAGTAGTTCCGTGATGTGAATTCAATCATCGCTGTCATTGTTCCCCGAGCCACCGCTTTAGTCGAGAACGCAGTCCTATTAAGTTGAATGGTAGTGGTAGAAGCAGTACTTACGTGGGGACCTACCTACTTTAGTTTAATTTTCAATAACAGTCTTACATTACTCTAATTAACAACAAGTATGTTTTATCGAACTAGAAAAATATATGGGCCACAGAAATAACGCAAAATACATAGTCAAGACTTGTTCCTCAAAGGAGTAGGTACAGGCGTTCTATACTCCCAAATTTCACAAGTTTTAATAATTCTCACATAATAGGTAGTAAACCTATTGCGGTATTGAATGAAATGAACGGTAGGTATTTGGGTATTATTTTGTGGTTACCTGCTGTTGAACTTTTGTTAGACCCACATAAGTCTTGTTTTGTCCCACACGATTAAAATCTTTGAGAGGATTATAGACTCCCGGATCTGGTAGGAGTGTACTCTCTCGGATATCAATATGGGTTTCGCCCTGGTCATGGGTCCACGGACCCTGTTTTTGCCCTAAGGGTTGTCGCGGAGAAATACAGGACGAAGAATGCGCCTCTACACTGTCTATTCCTGGACATGCAGAAGGCCTTCGACTGTGTTCCTCGAGCGATGATCTGGTGGACACTGCGATCCAGAGGGGTTCCAGAGGCTTATATTGATATTATCCGAATCATGTATCGCGATTCCGATGACGTGGTTCGGACCGCTGTGGGCGACACGAAACCCTTCCCCATCTCCGTCGGGGTACACCAGGGTTCTGTCCTTAGTCCGTTCTTTTTAGCGTGATATTAGACGTGATGTCAGACAGCATCAGGGACTCGCATGAGCAGCCTCCATGGTTGCTCATGTATGCTGATGATATTGCGCTGGCAGACGCGAACAGGCGCAGGTTGATGCGACGTGTGAAGGCGTGGAAGAACACGCTTGAGAACGGTGGTCTGAAACTTAACGTGGCGAAGACAAAGTACCTGGTATAAAACTCTACAGATCCTACATCCATCGGCGATGATTTGGTCGAGCGCACGGACCAGGCTTTTTACCTGGGATCTGTATTTCACGCGTCCAGTGACATCGATTGCGACGTCAAGGCATGGATTGCTGCCGCATGGTCCAAGTGGCTGGAGATGACGGGTGTCATTTGTGACCCAAAAATGCCGGTCAGGTTGAAGAGACAGGTCTAAACAGCGTGGGAAACTCTCGCAACCGCGGCAGCCTTCACGGAGTTGAAAGAATGTCGCTTCGTTGATACCAACGGTCTTGCGGCAACCGCCGGGCAACGTGGGAAACAAATGTCTGGCCATGTCGGCCCCGCAGGGCCCCGGTAAGAGGGTAAGACCTAATTAACGCTGGCTTGACGTCGTAAGGGATGACATGCGTGCCAATGGTCTCACTACAGGGGATGGCGACAACCGTGCGAAGTGGAGGAGAAAAAGTAGTTAAGTGGACCCCGGCGTCGCGAGACGCAACTGGGACAGACGCTCGGATGATGATGATGAAGTGTTGCAACTAGGCTTTACGACTGCTATTTCATTGTCAGCTAAAATATCTGATCATAATAAATAAATGATCATTCCATAGCGTAAGGTGCTAAAAGCGTGGCCTAGAAAAGCTTTATTCAGAAATAGATTTAGTATAAAACCGTAATTGGTTTATAAGGTATAACAGTTAACGGTGGTGGTACGTTGTAGCCACAATATAACAGTTGCCACACATTGAAGGCACATTATAACGGTGCGTACTAGGTAGCAACAACACACCTACATACACCCATCATGTACGGTTGGTAATCCCTGGAGATGTGTACGGAACACTATCTCAAAGAATCACCGGTGCACCAGCTAGCAGAGCATGAAGATAGGGAGTGAGTATGGACCAACCTGGAGCAGAGAAATACCAGAATTTATAAAAAGAGGGCGCCAGGTATCTCTCCATCAAACGAATGAGGCAATTAAAAACACGAGTACCTATTATTAATTACATTTATTTAAACTATATCCATATGTAGACCTAAGTATTTATATATGAAAGTGAAAAGAAATGGTTTAGTCATGCATAGTGATTTCTGACTATTTTTCAGGAATCAATTATGCAGCTATGGTTTTTATTATCATCGGTCTCGAGAAACCTTTTAGTATTTCTCGCTTTTTCTCATAGTTTTGGATTCGACAACCTTGCGAGTTAAAGAACTCCCCCTGTACATATTACTAAAAACTATACAAACTTCAAACAAACCATTTAATTCAAAACCATTGAAATAAACATTTTTTAAACTGTCACGTATCTCATATATTATTATAAGCTAAATCTCCCAATATTTGGGGTAAATGTTTTTACACGCTTTATTTTGCACTACGCACACAAACGCAACGGAGTACGTAATATACTCGCGCCGCGCGCGGCTTACCCACACATGGCTAAAAAAGTGCCAGCAACTTTGACGGCACGCGTTGTACTAGATGCGGTATCTGGGTGCTTATATAATCTAAGGTACAACCATTGTAAGAACATATTATTCGCAAAGGCCAAGTAATCTTACCGATTACGAAGAAACAAATATCAACAAATATTCTCACCTCATAGCAACAATTATTATGTCTACATATTTGCTATAAAGATTCTTCGGATATTAATCCGAATTAAATCACCATGACCTGGCGTATTCTTCATGACGCCATGTCGTAGAAAAAGAACGAGTTCCATTATTTTCTTTATATATATATATATATATATATATATACAGCCTATACAGCCTTGACCAAACATTGACAGAATAAACAAAATCAACATAAAAAAAACTCACTATTCCTGTTTGTCACACCGCACGCAATACATTATGTGTGGATGTAAGTCAGGACAGCTAATCTATCTAAGTTCAATATCCAGCACTAAACTGAAAGACACCATAGACAGCACGCGTTAATTTAACAACGCGCCAAAAGACTCGACGCGACCGTGACAGTTTTGACAACGTCAAAGTAAGTAAGTAAGTTAGTAAGTAATGCTTTATTGTACCCCAAGAATATAAATAAACAGATTAGTTTATAATGTACAGGTGATACAATTGGCGGCCTTATCGCACAGTGGCAATTTCTTACAGGCAACCATGGGATGGACACTATAAGATAAGGATTTAGATATGGGGCAGTATGGTGCATACATATAAAGAACAAATAAAATAATAATAATAATATCCACAACTATGATATCCATATTACATACTTGTATTAAATATACAATATTCATACCAAATATACCAAAATACATACTTAGATATACTATTATACACATACACATCCATACATCCATATTTATATATAAATATATATGTATACTTATACACATATAAACAACATGCACATTTACATACATACAATATACATGCATACACAATGATGATTAGTTAAGGAATCGTCAAGCATACCCAATCCCTCGCAGATAATAATCGTTCACTTGCTTTTTAAAAAAATCCAAACTTTTTGCGCGTCTAATAGGTACCGGTAGAGCATTCCATAACCTGACCGCTTGGACAGAAAAAGACTTGTCTATAAAATTTGTGGAATGCGGTGGCATTTTCAACTGTAAATTCACCGACGATCTCAAAAATCTAGAATTAACGTCATTCAAAAAAGTAAAGCGTTGTTTCAGGCAGGAAGGTGAAAAAGGGTAAAAGAGTACCGTGTATAATAAGGAGAGGATATGAGCATTCCGGCGAAAGCGTATAGGTAACCACTTGAGTTGTTGTCGAAATTCAGAAACATGGTCATTTTTGCGTAATCCAAATATGAGTCTTATACAAAAATTTTGGAGCCTCTCAAGTTTGTTTAGTTGGTCTTCGGTGAGATCAAGATAGCTGACGTCTGCGTAATCGAGGATGGGAAACAGTAGCGATTGTACAAGTGCAATTTTTGTCGCTATAGGGAAAAAATTTCTTAACCTACACAACGAACCCCCAGCGGCAAACATTTTGCGACTTAGTTCTTGTAATTGGGGACCCCAAGATAAGTCAAAATAAATCCCGAGGTTTCTTACTTTACCACTATAACATATATCTGATCCATTGAGTCTAATTTTTGGCAGGAGTAGCAAATCAATTTTTGCCATCATTCTAGCACTGCCAATAACGATGACCTGTGTCTTACTCGGATTCACCGTCAGGCCAAACGATATACTCCAGTTGCAAATAGTGCTCAAGTCAGCATTGACATTGCTGATAGCTTCATTCAACTTGTCATATGAAGCTTGCGAATAAATCTGGAGATCATCGGCATAGAGGTGGTAGGATGAAGATAAGTTGTTTGTGATTGAGTTAATAAAAACTGCGAAGAGTAGAAGAGAGAGAACGCCACCCTGTGGTACGCCAGCAGATGTATTACACCATGACGAGGTAGTACCATCAATATTTATACGCGCATATTGGTGACCAATCAGGTAACTTCGAAACCAGTCAATCACTGTTGGAGATATGTTGAGGGAGGTCAGTATACCAAGTAAAATATCGAAGTCCACCGCGTTGAAGGCGTTGAAAGTCCAGCAGTGCTAGAACCGTTAGCTGACCGCTCTCCATACCTGCTCTGATGTCCTCCGTAATATGAGTCAGTGTAGTGGTAGTGCTGTGACCAGTTCGAAACCCAGATTGAAGGGGATTTAAAAGTTTGTTTTTTGATAGAAAACTAGTCATTTGGGTGTGAACAAGTCGTTCCAGAACCTTAGAAAGAAGTGGTAGAATAGAGATTGGACGGAAATCAGAAAAGGAGGAAGGATTGTTCTTTTTAGCAATAGGAGTAATCTGAGCATTTTTCCAAGTTACCGGAAAGACATTGTAAGATATAGAAAAATTTAATATATGACAGATCACAGGAAGAATTTCTTCAATAATAGGAAGAATTATATTACGGCTAAGACAATCAGAACCTACAGCGTTAGAACTAATCGACATTATACTCTTTTCAACATCACAAGCAGAGAATTGACTCAACAAAAACGGAGAACACTTGGGAGGGGATACAGTTGAAAGATTATTAAGCGTAGTTTGTTTAGTAAGTCCATCAAAAGTTGACGAGGCAGAAAAATGCAGATTGAGGGAATTTAAATCAATTTTTTTTGGAATGGTCTCTTGACGAGGTTTCCCAACTCCCAATGATCGCAGAAACTTCCAGACCTTTGCTGGGTCACTATTTTCAACAGAGCTGTGGATATGTTGGCGTTGGGCATACCTACACATCTTGCTGCAGTGATTCCTGATTAGTACGTACTTTTCCCAATTAATGACTGTAGGACATCTTTTATACTTCGACTTAGCTTGAGCTTTTTTGGAAATAAGTATTTTGAGATCCGGAGTTAACCAAGGTGAAGGTAAATGTTTCATTTTAATTTTCCTAACTGGAGCATGTTCATCGTAAAGTGATAATATATTTAATGTGAATAAGTCCACTTTTTTATCAATACAATTTGATTGGAGTAGATGACTCCAATCAATATTACGAGCATCATTACGCAGGGCATCACGATCTATACCACCAAAGTTGCGTTGTAGCAGGATTTTTGGCTTAGGTTTAGGTAGACGGAGACGATAGGAAAGAAAAAGCAGGTCATGATATGAAAAAATCGTCTGCACTACGCTGGCCATGTTTAGCTATTCTATTTGGAGTAGAAACAACTATCAGGTCCAGAAGCGAAGGACGACAGTTGGTAAAGTGATGGGTGGTATCAGAAGGGAGAATAGACAAGTTACAAGACTGGATGATAGATTTGAAAGTAGAACAGCGTGAGTCATTTTTAACGAGACAAGTGTTAAAGTCGCCCATAAGGATTGTATAGTCATAGTTGGGAATGAAGTTTTCTAGGAGGAGTTCAAAGGAAGAGAAGTAATTTATATGGGAAGAAGGACCGTAATACACACCAAGGAGTACTTTGCTATGAGAGAGTTCAACCTCAACGAAAAGATGCTCACCAGCTAGTGGTTAAGGTGGCTGTGGAGATGAACTTACAATGGTATAGGAGAGTTGTGAGCGTAGGTAAATACCCACGCCACCATAACCATCCGGTCCGCGATCATTACGGATGAGGCTGAACCCTGGCAGAACATAAGCAGATGAGGGTAAACACGGCTTCAACTATGTTTCTGAGACTAGTATGGCATGTATATGTACACATTCAAAAGACGCCAACATATCTGTGAAGTGAGCCGAAATACTTTGGGCATTAAAGTGAATTACATTGAAATTGTCCGCAACGTCAGAGAACTGATCCGAAAGAAAATCTGCAAGTGAAGGTGCCGTCCGGAAACTGGAGTTACTGTTTGCAGAAAAAAAATCATCACTATCACTTTCTGTACTACTCGTATATTCTAATAAAGACATTATAATAAATATTAAATAATAAAGTATACAATAAATAAATAACTAAATACATTCTACGCCATAACCATAAATTAACTAATTTCCATCGTCTAATAAACTGTAACATGATTTGTAATATAATAAACATATAAAAAAGAATCTAGTAATCTGTGATCCGTCGCCATTAGTGTTGTGATTGTTGTTTGTTGCTGTTGTAATTTGTAATATTTATAGTGGAGAAATTAATGTAAAAAAGAAAATTATCAAGTAAGAGGATTTACAAAATAGCAACAGCTCTTGAAGAAATAAATAAAATGAAATGATTATCAATCTGGATGATCAACCTGGACTGTATAAAGCCATGACAAAAAATAAACGTTAACAATTTACTTTTTTAATGCTGCAGTTCGCCTGGGTTGCTTGGTCATGTTGCCTTTATTGGTGGTGCCTGTGGCTTTAGTAGTAGGGGCTATGGTTTTAGAAGGCATGTCATTAATTTTATGAAGATCTGGCATACAACCCTGTGGCGCACGACATCAGCCCCCAAGACGTAGATGATGCCTTCTTTGGTCCAGCACCTCGTGATCCCAAATTTCTCACGGGCGGCCATAAACACATCGTGCCTTGTCTTAGTGAGAAACTCTGTCATTGTGACCCCAGTCCCCTTCAGCTTGGACTTAGAGAACCCGATATAGGCCGAGGCTTTTTACTGGATGTCGGTCGTCCTAGCCTCTGACAGCGACTGATGTTATTGGAGCAAAGTTCTGGGATGTCACAGTGGTTTTTAATGGTGTTAACAACAGTTTCAGAAGGATTTTCATCCTTCACTTCTTCAACACCATGCAAAAGCAGTATCTTCCTACGTCTCTGCATTTCAATATTATCTACCATACGTGACAACGCCTCCATCTGTTGCTGTAGTAACTTTAAAGCCTGAGTGACGAATGCTTTAAAACCTGTGAACTCGCTGCTCAAACTTTTAACACTTACAGGATTATTTGGGGATTTCAGGAGCTGTGCTTCGAACTCTTCCATCCTGCTATTGATACTCACGGCTAAAACATCAATGGTATTTTGCATTGTATCCATGGAGATGTCACAAGTGTAAAGAAGTATTTGATTTCCGAGAGTACTTTTAAAAGGAAATGTTTGAATCCGGCAGTCTGGGTGTTTAGCTTTGCATATATATCATCAAACTATGCTTATATGTCATGTAATTTATATTAAAATTAAAAATAATCAGGACGAAAATTCTTTCAATGTTTACACACTACTACCCTCCAATGAATCACCTCCACTGACTCTCTCCACTCCACTGAAACTCTTGTCTTTCAAAACAAAAACAAACAGAATGAACATTTTTTTTTTGTTATAGTATCGCCACAAGAACGAAAAAAAATGTTTTTTAACATTTTAAATAATTAAACAAATAAGTTTAGAGTTATAACTAAAGTATTGTGAAAATTGAGTTTGTTTCCACAAAAGGGTAGGGCTGTATATAAAAATAAGGTTAGTAAATCAAATCTTATGAATATGTAACCGACACTCAAAAGTGTTACAGGTTATCATTCTCCATCTACACACGAAGAATTTTACTTCATATTTTGTTAAACTATAATTATTTTGTTTTAAATATAATTATTGCAATATTCCGCTTTTTTAAACTGTCGTACGATGTCGACACATGTTTCGCCTACACACGAGGCATTATCAAGACTGTTTAGCAGCAAAAGTGCTTACGCGTTCACCTCAACCTTTTGTAGTTCGAACCATGTTCGATCGCAATCAAACGACAGAGCGATGTAGACTTCTAGTTGCGTTAGACGCCTAGCCAGGGTAACTATTTGTAAGGTCCCAGGACAGACTCGCAGACTTTGGCTACTGTAACGGCCTCTCCTAAGGGTTCAGGTGTTGTACCATTTCTTCGAGGGTCGGTTAGATTTTATTCAACGGGAATATACGGTATAAGGTCGTGAAATTCTCACGTTACGCAATCTTGTATATCGCATATAATCGCTTCTGTAAGGATTGCGAGTAGCCCATTAACCTAACCTAACATTTTAATTGCCCTCGTCTTAATTGTCCCTCTCTTTAAATTGCCAAATAAGATCATGCTTTTTGTATGAAAAATACTCAATTCAATCTCCTCCACCATTAAAGCAGCAGCCCCAGCATTAAAATTTCTAATTGCCAACAGATGTAAATGTTGATGTAAATTTCTGTAATCAAAAAATGTAATGTACCAACAGAAATTTTAATGCTGGGTTGCTATAAAAAGTTCCGTTGAAATTGTACTCCAAGTGCAAGAAATAAATCTTTGATTTATACATCGAATAGGGTTATCTGAACTCTACTTGTTGTATACAATAATAATGCTATCATGTTATGATTCAATGTACTCCATAATATCATAATTTATCTAAATAGCACGCCGCTCACGTAGAGTACGCGTCATGCCCTTGAGCGTATCCGTTGGCGTGTACACATGCGCCGTACGCCACGCCACGCCACAGCACGACACACGCATTACTATTCTATTCATCAATGAATGGAATGAGCAAGCAGTGACTAATACAACACTATCGTTTGGATTCATACACACATTGCAGGTAGTAAACAGGAAGCGAATGACTTTGAATATGCAGGTGATTGACCTGTTTCGATGTTATTACGCCGTATCTATTACGGAGAGGTCAATACACCGTACCTTCTAATAAAATAATTTTCCATAGTTGTTGAGCGCTGAGAATAAACTCTGTAACAATCAATAACGTGCACGGAGGACATTCTCTACTCCGTGCTACCGTGTCATTCGTGGTTACCTCTTGTTCTTAATGCATCTGATTGACTGCCATGAGGGTGACATCGGCTTAGCACGTCACGGTACCCTCCACAAATTAACCACTAAACACCCAGTCGTAGCCACTGTTCCATAGAAGTGGTCCTAACTCAGAGCCCTGTGGAACACAATTATTTATTTATTTTATTTTTATTTATTTATTCGATATATATATATATATATATTATTAGATATTGATATATATTATTAGAGTAGGTGACGACGTTTTAAAATACCGCGCAGATTGAGACACGTCTTAGTAAATCATTAACTCCCTGACGAAGCTCCAAGACAAGGTGTTGGCCCTGTCAAAAAAGACAAAAGCATAAAACCCCTCTCGAAATTGCTCCTTCCGTCAGCGCCCTTACGTCTATGATCTTCCACGGTGGAGCTCCTCAGCCGATAACCCAATTGGTGATTCGCCTAATACGTCCCGAGTTACAAGGTGCTCGAGGAGCACGAGTTCCTTGAAAAACACTGAGGCGTAACGCGATCTCCTTCCGAATGAGGACCTACGCCCTTGTCTTCTATAATCTTCGACCCTGATGACGTTACGCTACAAACATACGCACAGTCTGTCATATCGGACTGAACGTTAAAGTGTTAATATGTTTCTCAACCTACTATGTTCTATTGTGTAGTTTGCAAACACGAATCACTGAATGAACATTTTGTGATAAAAATAAGCTAAAGTAACCAGATGAAAACGTAACACCGGGCACATACACAAACAGACATTGGTTGGGCCTATAAGTACCTTAATAATTTATTGGTTACCTATGTTGTGCATAGTAAAATTTAATTTAGTAACTGTTTGCATCATTGTTATAACCTACTGGATGGTGATGTGATGTTAATAAATAAATAAATTACTCTTGTTGTTGCTTTAAAACTGTCCTGACAATGCCTCGTGTGTAGGCGAAACGCGGGTCGACATTATACGACATTTAAAATGCGAAATATTGCAACATTAAAATTAAAAAGAAATAAAAATAAATTTAGTTCTACAATAAAGTTCCGCCCGCCATGTTACGCCGATTCGATTAGTTTTACCTTTGTGTAAATTAACCTTTCTTTATTAGTTTAGGACGATTAATTTACATATGGAACCAAAAAAATTAATAAATTTATCTTTTATTTTTTAGTTTCCAAATTGGTACATTATATGTGTAATGACATATAATGTCCCAATTTGGAGACTTATTCGGGAGGTCGGACAATGGTTGACAGGTAAGCAAAGTAGTACCAGTACATTCACTGGTTTTCAAATGGCCTCTAGTTTTAACTACACACTCTTGGACACATACCTATTGGGTATTATAGAAAACACAAAGGAAATAAAAAAAACGGGTTGACTCCGGGAGTGCCGACAGAAGTGTAAAACGAATGTCTGCTATATGTACATGCAATATATGCACACTCTATAGCTGCGGCACGTAACGGTACAGCGAGTCCAGAGACTTTATCTCATCTAAAAATATGCGTACCGCGCTAAAATAGGGTTCACTTCAGAAAATAGGCAGATAGGTAGGGTAAAAGTGGGCACGGTACAAGTACCTAGATAATAGACTAGTTAGTAAGTTTTGTGTGACGTATGACAATATTTCTAAATCAAATCCAAAAATAATAACAATATAAAAAAATTAAAATTGTGAAACATAACAGATCTTTTTAAATTATTGTATTTTCAAGAAATTACACAATATTAGATTATATTATTTTCATTTGAAGAAGTAAAAAATAATTGTATCTACCCTACACACTAATAGAAAAGTCCCCACGCCGCGAGGCCAAAATTAACCCAGGTAGATGTTTTATATCGAACAAAAAAGTAGTTTCCAAATGGATTTATAAACTACGATATTACGAGACTAGAAAACCTAGTTGTTTTTTTAGTGTGTTCAAGCAATTTATTGAAGTTGAACAAGTTTTCAACATTGCATACACTTGGTAGTAACAGACAGTACACTAGAACAAACAGACAACAGAATCTTATAAATAAAGCCGGGTTTTCGAACACTTATAACTCAAGAACGGGTGGGCCAATTCTTAAGATTCTTGCTATATTGGATTTAACCGTCTCTTTTCTACCGGAAATAGCAAAAAAAAATTGTCTTGTCAAACATATTACATGGAACTGAATTTTAAAGTTCGCCGGGGTCACAAGTGTAACCATAAACTTAATTTATTTATTTATTTGTATGTACAACTTACCGTAATTGGCGTGCTAAATTATCGGCGTGTTTAACGAACCGAATGAGAGGATAAAAATATTCAGGGATCAACCAGTCGTTAATAAATCAAAATTTAATACAAGATCTATACATTTATATACAGGGTCATTTTGAAGTAATTTAATGATGGTGGCAATCTAGCCACCATCATTAAATACTATTTACTATCATTAGATACTATTTTTCTTCTATTCGGGATAGATATTATTCCAACAAAGCAAATACTTATCATAAAAATCAGCTCACTCGTCCTTAACTTAAGTGTTTGAATTCAAACAAACCCGACTTTATTTTATACTAGATGACCCCACAACTTCGCCTGTGGAATATTTCGACCTCCCGTCGCACCTGTTTAATCCCGTCACATCAACAAACAAACATTGTAAGTTAATAAAAAGCTCTTAAAAAAAAGAAAATGTCGTGGAAAAAAATTATCATACTATTTTCTATGCAACCGGATTTAAAGGTCGCCTTGACAATTACCATTAATGTACATGTGGCTGCAGATATTTATTCACACAAAATAAATAAATAAAAAAAATAAAAATGTCTTTATTGTGCATAACAACAAAAAACGTGTAGTACATAACATATGTAACATACGTAGTATCTCAATATGATTAAATTATTATTGTAAATTCTGCTATTTTTATGTAGTTGATAATGCTAAGTTGGTACAGATTTCTCTCGTCGTTATAAAGCCTAACCGTTATCTATCTATCTTATTAATTATAAGATAGATAGATAAAAGAAAGTCGTGTTACTTACACTATTTATAACTCAACAACGGCTGTACCGATTTGGCTGAAAATTTGTGGGGAGGTAGCTTAGAACCAGGAGACATAGACATAGACTACTTTTTATCCCGGGAACAAGTTCCTGTGGGAAATGAGAACAGAAAAACTTCTCTACGCGGGCGAAGTCGCGGGCGTCAACTAGTACAACCTAGAAGCGGTACAACCAAAAAAGGTACTGTTAAACTCCAGAACCCTTATGTGATGCCGCCGGTAATCAAAGTCTGTCGGGAACCCTGGAACATCCTTCCGAGGAGTTACCCTGCACTAGACGAATAGGTAGGAACCGAGATGATTTAAGTTGTTTCCGATATCCGTGGGATCATTACACATTTAAATAGAAAAAAAACATGATAGATCGACAGGTTTCTCGATCCATGCATACTTCTTTCGCTTCCTGCAGGTTCATTAACCGTAAGTACATGCACGTCTAGGTATCAAAGTACCTACTTTAAAGAACAAGAAATGTGTGTGTTCCAGAGTACACAGGTAAGAAGTGAAACTTCTTTACGACATTTTGTTACAGCTATAAGATTTCTCTCAACGTCGATAAAGAAGTTTCACTTATGATAAAGAAGTTTCACTTCAAAACAACATGGCGCGTAACCGAAAATCGTCACGATTTTTTTACAGCTATAAAATTTCTCTTATCGTCCAAAATACAAAAAATTCACTTCAAAAACAAAATGTTGAATATGGTATTATGAGTTTGGAAAGTGTTTCTTTGCCAATTATAATTAGGAACCAAACTTTTCACAAAAGTTTTTCATAATAACTTTAACTTTTTAATTAGTAGTCGAGTTTCACGGATTCGCCTGTGACAGCCTTCGAACCCCGTTATTTATCAATTTCACAATTTGCCCAATTTGTTGACATTAATGATTGCATGAATCAATGAATTCCGCTTCCTCAATTGAGAATTCCTCATCAAGATTTAACAATTCGAAACAGTGTAATTACTGGGCATGGAAGGCATATCATCTTAGGCCCCAGAATGGCAACGCACTTGCAGTGTTAACCTTAATATAGCAAGTGTCTATAGGTGACGGTAACCACTTAACACCAGGTGGGACGTAACCTTGTTTGCCATGTCGTAGTATAAAAAAAACAGGATGCTTTGGAAGCAACTGGTAAAATACTAAGATGAACAAGTTCAGGGGGCCAAGTCTACTAATTCAATCGCGTCAGAGGAGAATAGAAATCGTCGCTCAATAGAGAGCCAACAGGAAAAATTGACAGTTTTCGTAGTCCACTATTGCGTTCCAATAGAATTTTAGCGGCCCGCCGATAGAATGTTATTTACCCGTGTAGCACCTGTAAGTAGGTCTTAATTTGCATTTTTAGTAGTCTATATTATTAATTTTATAATTATTATTTTTATATATTTTATAATTATTAATACATATTAATATTTTGATAGCTTAAAGCTACTTTGTCTTCTATTCTGCAGCTTGAGAAGTGTGAGTGTGAAATATATTATAGTTTTAGTAGATTACGTAGTTTTGGACTAATCGCAATAGAACCGCTATAGAATAGAATTAGAACGACTTTCTATTAGAAAATAGTTGACTTGGTCCCCTGAAGATATTAAAATAAAACCAAACCAACATCGTTAAAAAGGACTTCCTGAGATTAGCGCTTCAACCAAACAAACCAACTCTTCAGCCTTATTAAATTAGTATAGATTTATTGTAAAAAGATTAATTATTCTTTGTACGATACTAGTTACGAAGAAGGGTTTCTTAGGCGGTCGTATGTAACCATGAAACTAATTTAGTAGCAGGAAAAAGTCTTCTTACGATACTAGTTTCGTAGAAAGAAGAATTATTCTTCTTACGTCACTAGTTACGTAGAAGGGTTTCGTAGGCGGCCGAAGGGGTCAATGGAACTCAACACGTGTCCGAAGTTAGATAAGAATCAATTTAGTAGAAGTAATATTATCCATATAACAGGCTCAAACCGCGAACAAAATTGCGGGTGTGAGCCAGTTAATCGTTATATTGTATCGTCATGGGATATCGAAATATGTGTACCATTTAAAAAGAATCTGTTCAATTTCTAGAAATTGTTCAATTTTCCATCGTATGATTGATTTGAAGTTATACATTATGAGGTCAAACATCCTCCAGCAGTTGACAGTGATAGGAGAATTTGATTGATTGATACTTACGATGTCAAGCTAAATAAAATCGATTAATAAAAAGAAGTCTTACGAATGGAATCAAAAATAATGTAACTCCTTTTGAACGATCTTTTATGGTTACATGTTTGGTAGTTTTTTAGAAGCATATGATTCTACAAAATTCCCTCATTGGCAGCGAGAGAAAAGCTTTTGATTATTCTTTTTGAACTTTCTCAGCTTGATCAATTCCACAGTCAAGTAATTTTAATATTTCTTGTTATGTAAATTTCGTTGTTAAGTCGAAAGTATAAATCTTCTTCAATTAGGGTATATTCTTGGAGATAGCAGCGTAGTCATATAGGTGTGTTCAAATTTCTACTCCAGTAAATCAGCGGAACTTTATTGAAGCTATCTGTGGAGCTTTGAAAGCAACAAAAAAGCGCGATCCACTGAATTATACATTATTTCACAGCACTTGTGACCAAAAGCTAATATGTTTAAGAATCCAACACTTCCACACGATACTATTTTACAGTCGATAATACTTTAGTTTGGAACGTTATGCAACGAAGCGGTATACGCGTCCCTTGGTTGCTGCCAAAATGAAGCTAAACTAGTCCGCTTGTGACCAAGACTGGTGCATGCAATAAAAAAAAGCTAAAATCACTCACATTAACGATTTTTAGCGCGGACACAGATCATGGCGCAGCACGCACTAAACTATGGTGTAATTTGTGTCTTTCGGTTTTAAAATAATGGATTCTTATAATAGGAAAGTGATGTTGAAGTGTTATTCCGTAATCTCTAAAGAAAGTCCAGTAAAGTTTCCAATGCTTCACTGGGATAGAGATAGAATTGGACTTGACGTCGATCGATAAAGGACTGAAAATGACGAGTGCTAAGCAAATTTCTATACTAATGACAATTCTGTATGGCGAAAACTACTAAAAAAATTCAATGAACTAATCAGATATTTATCTATGTCATAATCCTAGACCTGTTACTCCGTTTACGAGATATGAGGGAACATCTCACGGACACAACTAATTCAGTCCACTGTGTCCACACAAGTCTACTTGCCTGCTACAAGCAATACGATAAACATGAAACAGATTAATATTTATATACAGGATGGCCTATTTAAAAGTATAAGACATAGAAAGATCTGTTTTAAGGTACCATGTCACCAATTTAGGGTTAAAGTAAAACTCGCGTACTCGCGTCGGGATTCGAACCCGGAATTATCGCAGAATAAAACTTGTTATTTTTTATTTGAATATCGATTGTGTAGAACTTAAGGAGTAAATGTTACTATGAAACATGATATCTAAAATGAATAAAATACACCGTTTTTTACATATATACATACATATTGTCACGCCTTTATCCACGAAGGAGTAGGCAGAGGCATAGTATACGTCACATTTCACCGTATGCATTTATGTCCCACGTAACAGGTGGTAAGCCTATTGCCGTGTACTATAAACACCATTTTTTATTTTGTTTAATTTAATTTACTAGTTTTTTTATTTGAATCTGCAAGACGCGAAAGAAGTATGCATGGATCGTGAAGCCTGGCGTTCTGTCCTCTCTGACTACCCCGTCTGGAATACAGCATGAAGATAGTATTGTATATTGTATAATTTACTAGGTGTTCGAAAAGATCATCCTCTTTTTCAGTACAACATTCAACTCGTTTAGGTAACGATTTTTTTTGTTTGTTTTATATCTCCAAGTGGTGAATTAGACTTAGAGCCGTATTCCAGAACGTTTTTCAATACTCAATTGACGCTTGAGAGTAGATTTTATAAGGCAAAATCTAGCGTCAAGCGTTGATTGAGAATTGAGAAACGTTCTGGAATGCGGCCCTTAAAATTGAATCTATGTTATTAATGGCAACATAGCTTTTTTGTACCCTTCGTCCTTAAGGTAACCTCACATAAAATAGTCTAGTAGGCTTAAATCGTGAGACGTCGCATTTGGCCATTTGATAGGATTATTAGTACCAATCTATTTCTGGGTAAAGTTTTGATTTAAAATGTCTCTAGCCATTTGACTATTGAGTTGGTTGAATCCTGTTGAATATGTGAAAGTATGTACCAAGTTTTGACACCGACTATAGATACAGTTTTACGCACAACGAGTTGAATGTTGTCTTAAAAAAAAGGTAGTCATTTCGAACATACCTCAATATGATGAGTATAAAAAACACTTGTGTGGTATTCATTTTAGATATCATGTTTTATAGTAACATTTACTGCTTTCGACCTACACAATCGATATACAAATATAAAAAAAAACATATTTTTATTTTACGAATCTTTCTGGTTCGAATCCCGACACGAGCACCTACAAGCTTTATGTAAAATCTATGAATGCAGCTTTTATTTTCACTAAAATCGGTTACATGGTTCCTTAGAACATATCTTTCTATGTCTTATAGGGCCGTATTCCAGATCGTTAATTAATACTCAAGAAATACTTGTGAGTAGTATTTATAAGGCAAAAACTAGCCTCAAACGTTCCTCTGAAACGTTCTGGAATACGGCCCATAGTTTCAGAGATGCCTATACTGACCGTTATAAATGGGCCATTCTGTATTACAAAGTGGTGTTATTTACACCATTCATAACTCAAGAACGAGTGGGCCGATATTTATGATACCTAATTAGTTGGATTCGTTTCTATCCTGAATAGAACGATTAGTAAAAAGAAAATAGAAACTCCTTTCATGAAAAAAGTCTGAAATAAAAACGTCAACCGGTAATTAATAAAATGAAAATAAAGACTCTTTTGTCACGTTTACTTATACCTACATATTTTCGCACAAGAACCTAAAATTAGAAAACTAAATGGAACGCTTAGCTTAGCTTTAAGTTTTTTTTTTCAAGGACAATCGACGAAAACATCAACAATCACAACAACATGAAGATTACAAGTTTTTTTTTAAATTCAGATTAGGTAATATCTATTTATATCATCATCATAGCTAAAAAAAATGTAAATATCTGTATGAAAAAAAAACGAAGGAAAAAAAACACTCATTCCTATCACCACATATGCAAATCACACTTACCCCCAACAAAAACAAATATACGTCGCCCGCGTAGAGAAGTTTTCCCGTTAAAAACTAGCCATAATGCCATGCCATGTGTTATTCTGATGTATAAGCTATATTATTGTAAAGTTTCATTAACATCCATTCAGTAGTTTTTACGTGAAAGAGTCACACAAACTTTCGCATTTATAATATTATTAAGATAAGATACTATTTTACGAATAAAAGTAACAAATTTTACTCACCCTGATCCTAGGAACGAATGCAGCCACCACGGCTGCGTAAGTCACAAACAATACCAACAGCTTCATAGTTACAGGCGATGATTATTCTAAGGAAAGAAAAACTTAAAAAAAAATTGTGAGAGCTCAGTAGGGAAGCAAGGAACGTGGCAGAGTGTGACTGAAACAGTCGGGTGCGCCCTTATATGTACGTCCGAGTAAAGTGAACCGACCACAGTACTTGATACCCACTACCTACTCAAACTACGTAGTTCCCTGCATTCTTGGAATTATCTACTACTAAGTATATTCAAAAGTCATACTACGCGACACGAGACCTTTGTAAGTAATTAATAAGAACTGAATGGATTTTACAAGATAAGGAGATATTATGTCATTAAAGAACAGGGCAAACGGACATACGTAGTTCAAGTTGCTTGCATGATGTACGCACGGCAGATGAACCTTCTGCTGAAATTACCCGCATTTTTTACGTCATTGAACAAGACAAAACGTAAAAACATGATTAGGTACAGAAAAGTCAACAACAACACCAACAACATATTGTCACGCCTTTATCCCCAAAGGGGTAGGCAGAGGCATATTTAACGCCCACGTTTCACCGTATGCATTTCTGTCCCACGTAACAGGTGGTGAGCCCATTGCCGTGTCGAAAAAGGTAAAAAAGAAAAGAAAAAATAAAAAGTATGAATAAAAGTCGCGCTCTAAAAAGTATGAATACAAACAATACGAGATAAATATAGTAACATAATATATTCTTATTATGTTATCCGTTCATTTAGTGTAAAAAACGATTCATAATGTTAATAAATTATAGGTATTCTCGTAATCACTAATAACTTAAAACAAAATAATTGTAATCTTAATAATACTCGTATTATATAAATACGAAAGTTTGTGCTTATACATACACACAGAATAACACATAGGCTACTTTTTATCCCGGGAACAAGTTCCTGTGAGAACCGGGAACGGGAAAACTTCTCTACGCGGACAAAACCGCGGGCGTCAACTAGTTTAATAATAAAGCATTATCTCGTCCACATTTAATAATTTAGTCTTTTGGTAGAGAATATATCTTGCAGGCAAAAAGAACTTGTGATTTCCTGAAAACGTCGTAATATTTATGGTGCCAGTTTCGAATAAATTTCATGCCTAGTGAGTAAATTAAAACTACAACAAAAATATGCCACGAACGAACTGTACCAGATATGGAGTGTTAAAATTTGTCCGTGATAGTGTCTAGTATGGTAGTGACCCCAGAAGACTAGCAGTATTGCCTCGATGGAGGGCAATGCTTAATTATTGTGTGGCCCACTATCCAGCCAGGTCACGAGGTTATACTAATACCCTCTTTAAGTTGATACTTCATTTGTTAAAACCATAGGAGAAAACCTGCGCATATGGCTTGTATCAATGTGGGTTGGGCACACAGTACCACGTTAGATTGATAAATCAGAAGTCCAAGCACGTCTAAGTCAAGTCAAGTTAAAAAAGTATCATGGGTTCCAAAATGGAGACTTTCAATGCAACAAGGAATATTAAACCCTACGGGACATTGAAACCGTCGTTACGAGTGGTTATAAGGTAACAAAAAGTATTCTTGTAAGGAATGTTTTACTTGGAATGTGAAGGAATAAAAGCGCTTGTGGCCCCGCTTACTTAGTGTTCTGTAAACGATCACTGCGTTAAGCAACTTTCGCTATGGCTGATCCTTGGATGGGTGACCACCAATTACCAGTTACCAGTAACATGGCAGTCGTTGGCCCAGTTAAAGGTCTTATGGGCGCCGTGAAAAATTTCAACAGCAGGTCGCCACAGCCTGCTCCTATCCATTTTCCACACGGCAATGGTCTCACCACCTAGGCTGTTACGTATGACAAAAATGAATACGGTGAAATGTAGGCATATAGTACCTTATACCTTTGCCTACCTTTCTACTCCTCGGAATATGGCGTGACAATATGTATGTATGTATGTAATGTTTTACTTACTTTATCAATCACGCCTTTATCCCCGAAACGGTGACATAAGCATATATTATACACCTACTTTTCATCGTGCGCATTCCTGTCCCCCGTAATAGGTGGTGGTGAGCCCATCGCCATGTTGAGATATACAAACGCAAGTTGGGCGGCTAAAGAAATTTTTATTAGCAGGTAGCCACACCTGCTATTAAAAATTGGTTGCCGCCCATGAAGCTGCAACTTGGCTTAACGACTGCCATGTTACTGGCAACCGGCTCAAACGGCTTAATGTGCCTTCCGAAGCACGGAAACGCTCGTTAATGGAAATAACACTAAAGCGGTCATCCACTCGTAAACAGTCATACCGTCAGTTGCTTAACATCGTGATTGTTTACAAAACAATGATTCAGCGGGGCCGCGAGCGCTTCATTTTACTTACTCTTTCACTTTATCAATGAATTTTTATTTATTGACATATGTACAACAAAACAGAGTTAGTTGCATCATTAATAACTCAACAAACAACAGAAGGGTTGAATTTGATGACCTTTGTTTTACTTTTTCAATATTTCTCTATTATTTTTATAGGAGGCAGCCATTAATATGTGCTTAATAATTTATTAAGTAAATTCAAGTTTATACAAAAGGAACGCCATTTTATACACATGATTCGTATTTTAAAACTAGTTCGCATTTAGACAGGTAGGCAGCGCCGTTGTGTACATAGTCCTGGCGACCGAGTCTGCTATTTCAATCGTGTCGAAATCGTCGCTCAATTAAAACCCACCGGTACAATTTTGACAGTTTTTCGTAGTCTACTATTACAATCGTACTTCAATAGAATATTTAGAAATTAGAATTGTACTAAGAACACTTACCACGCCAGTGGCCGCTAGTTAGTTGCATTTTTGATAGTCTACTAACATTTTGACAGCTATAACCAGAGATTCAGGTTCTATTCTACGACTTGTCAATAGTAGACTCGGCCACCTGGAATTGTAATTGTAGGTGTGCGTTTCGATTGCTCCACCACAGAGTCCAATTTAAAAAAGCACTCCGACAAAAAAAAATACGAAATTTGTCAAAACCGAATGCAACAAACCAAAAAATTGTCAAAGTAGAAATTAAGCGCTACGGAGCAACAACAACTACATGGGTTAGTGACCTACTAACCCATGTAGTTGTACCTATGTAGAGTTGTACCATGTAGTTGTACCCTGTAGTTGAACCTAATCCGTTTTGCCAATTAAAATTGAATTTGTTAAAATTTACGAAAAAGGAAATATATTATAAGCTCTGCCAGCTTTATTTTTCAAATTATTCGCCTTGGAAGTTATGGCCGCGCAATCGTATTCGTTGTTTTTTATACCTTATTTTTTTAATCCTTAAGACTTCGTAAAACTAATACAAGAAGAAAGATCTCAATTTGTCACAACTGATGAAAGCAATAAATATTACTAAAGTTTAGTTAAACAAAAGATATAGGCCCAAAAAAAAGGTGCGTGGACGCGCGTGCGTGTGAAGTTCACCCGTGACCAAAATGGAGAAATATTAAATAATATGAGTAAAAATCGCGAAAGCTTAAAAAAAAATATAAAATATAATAAAATTAATAAACGACGGTATTAAATGGGTGCCACGGGTGTTGATGTATGTCACGGGTGAAGTCGCGGCACTCGTAAATTAATAGAGTGGAGCTCGAGCTCGGGTTTTACAATCTTGTACACTTTATTACTTTTCAGTTTAATGAGACGTCAATTTTAATACGCAAAATAATTGTACTACGTAATTTATAAACAATGATAGAACACATTAGGTATACCTACTTCGTAACAAAATGTGAGGAAATCCGAAGAACAGATTTAGGTACGTAAAGTTCTTATCATGATACTTAGGACTTTTTGTCATACAACCACGTTTTTTTCTATAAAATTGCAGACAAGCATACGGCCCCACCTTAATGAAAGTGGTCACCGTAGCCTATAAACGATTGCTACACCTGAGGTGTGCGACCATGTTAAAACCTTCTAAGACCCTTTTTGAAGAACCCCATGTCGTTTGAGAAATACCAAGTAGGAAGTTCATTACACATAATCTAAGCGTACCTACGCGGAAGAAAGGATCTTACCGTATGCGAGCGTTCCCGTGCCAGATAAGCATGCGGCTCACCTGGTAGCCGAGTCTGCTATTTCAATCGTGTTGAAATAGAATCGAAGTCGTGATAGTCTACTAACATTTTGACAGCTAAAACAGCGATTCGGGATCTATTCGACGGCTTGTGAATAGTAGACTCGCCCACTGATCGAGAGTGTACAGCGTAACCGACATTTGCAACACCAGAGATGCAGCACTCGCATTACCCCTTCTTTATCTTAGCGTCTTCCCCGGTTACTTCCAATCCCTACTTGTTTTAGGAGCCCGGGGTCCGTAATAATTCACTGTTAATAGCTGATAAGATTTGGAGTCCGAGACTACCAGGACTTTAATTGGTCGTGCTAATTAGTGTCTAGCACATAAGACATTTTAGCCTTTTTGTTACCACCTCACTAAAAAGGCAACAGGTTCAAAATTTCTTACAAATTTAACATCCAAAATAGACACATTTTATTTTATTAAATTTATTTGGCCCTTTAGACCCACCCCAGTTCCGTGCTTTGGAAGGCACGTTAAGCCGTTGATACCGGTTGCCAATAAAATGGCAGTCGTTAAGTCAAGTTGAATGCCTTATGGGCGGCTTAAAAAAATTCAACACAGGTCAGCACAGCCTGCGCCTGTCCATTTCAACACGGCAATGAACTCACCACCTGTTACGTGGGACAAAAATGCATACGGTGAAATGTGGGCGTTTAATATGCCTCTGCCTACCCCTTCGGGGATAAAGGCGTGACAATATGTATGTATGTATAAAAATTATATCATTTGTTTTGAAAGTATTTGGGATTGACAAATAACAATAAAAATTTCTGCTTTATAAAGCGGACGGACGCCCTGCGGTTTCACCAGCGAGGATAGTGGGGATAAAATGTAGCCCAAATTAATCCTTATAACATCAGCTTTCTGTCAGTGAAAGTGCCGTAACAATCGGTCTAGGCGTTTCAAGGTTTAATAGGAACGGACACAGACAGAAAAAAATATTGATTTTTGTATTAAGTATATTACTTTCACCAGTACTGTAAGTTTTTTTGATTTTTAAATAGCTTTTTAACTCATTCTGCTATTCGGGGTACAGACAAAAACCAATAAAGCAAGGATCATAAATATCGGCAAACCCGTTCTTGAGTTATAACTGTTCGAACGAACCGGACTTTCTTTTACTATATTAAGATATGTATTTAGTGAAAAACTGTGGAATTACAAGCTGATGATTTAATTTATCTCAAGTCTAATATCATCACACAGGGATTTTGGTTCGAGATTTGCGTTTGAGGCTTACACGAAACTTCATTACAGAGTATATCAAGCAGTGCGATATCAATCATCTAGCATCACTTTACTGCTAAGAAGAGGAACATCTATTGAAATCGAACATCTAATCTAAATTATACCTAGGTGTCATCTGCAGCTGCACAGATCGTTGCAGTAAAGTTGGTACCCCGAAATACTGCCTCAAATACAGGAAATTTCACCATTTGTCCAATACATCAGTCACATTTAATAAATATGTGTCGTTTGTCGTATCCAAATGATTTCCAGAATATTCCTTTATTCCGAACAAACAAGATACAGAATGTATTTAAAACCAAAAATTATACTTTCAGATGATTTTATATCGTTGCGTCTGCATAATTATTAAGAGGGGAAAACAAGGTATATTTTAATAACTTATGTCAACGCTAGATTGTTCCGTATCATACCTACTTCGAACACCCGTTGCACCTCATGGCCCCCTATTGGTTATCAAATACATTCATGCAAACTTTATTCCTATTATTAACCCCTTGAGCGTAGACATTTGGATAATCTCGAAACACGTGTATTTTTATTTATCTATCACTCCTTATCCCAGAATGGGTGGCAGAGGCATATTATATGCCCACTTTTCACCATCCATGTGTATTCCTAGGACACCTTATAAAATTAAATTATGCAAAACAGCGATACCACGTGTCCATTTATTCGTAACTAGAAATACGTGTAACGTTATATTAAAAAAAAATATTGTTGGGACAACTCACAGAACGCCATCTGATTCCAAACTAAGCAGAGCTCGTACTATGGTAACCAGATAGCTGATAAACATACTTATATATTTCTAAATACATACATATTATAGATAAATAACACCCAGACACAGAATAAACCATCGTGCTCATCATACAAAGTTTTATCCTGGGTGGGAATCGACCCCACGACCTCTTGCGTAGCAGTCTGATGCACTCCCACCGCGCCACAGAGGCAGTCAATTTCATACTTTGAAAATAACGAACTTCCTTACATACCTGATTTTACCCACTTAGGGGTGGTATCCGGTCTTAGTGGGTGCTTACATTATAAGGGTAGCTTACCCTAAAATTCCAAGTTTGGAAGTGCAATAGTTTCCGCAGGGTGTTGATTGATGAGTCTCCCGGTAATTTTATTAATATACCTAGATTTGGGCAAGTCGGCGGCGTTGTGTGTGTGTCAAATATATTTATTTATATATCTTATTTAATGAAGTACCTGCGGATGGGTAGCCATCTTTTTCTCCATATTAATATACTTACTTATATATTAAAATATCCATCACGCCTTATCCCCGAAGGGGTGGCAGAGGCATATTATATGCCCACTTTTCACCGTGTGGATTCCTGTCCCACGTAATAGGTGGTGAGCCCATTGCCGTGTTGAAATAGACAGACGCAGGTTGTGGCTACCTGCTGTTGAAATTGTTCAAGCCGCCCATAAGGCATTCAACCAGGCTTAACGACTGCCATTTTACTGGCAACCGGGACCAACGGCTTAACGTGCCTTCCGAAGCACGGAAACGCTCGCAAATGTAAATGCCACAAAGTGGTCACCCATCCGAGGACCAGCCATAGTGAAAGTTGCGTAACTCAGTGATCGTTTACAGAACACTGAGACCGCGGGGCCACGAGCGCTTCTGCTTCTTCTTCGCTTACTTATATATTCATTTTGTTATTGTTGGAGTCCGGGCTCCATCCTGGCAGTGAGGCGTGCCCACTACTTGAGCGATACAAGCAGGAGCTGCGTGTCACGGAAATGAAATGTGGAACACAAAACAAACTACGTGGAAAACAAAAGTCTGGCCATGTTGGCCCCGCCTGGTCCCGGAAAGCGGGAAAGACCCAAGAAGCGCTGGCTTATCGTCGTAAAGGATGACATGCATGCCAATGGTCTCATTACAGGGGATGCCGACGATTTTCAGCATCGAAGGGAGTGACAGTCGTCTGATCTCCTAAACCCATAAAAATTACTGCGTCGTTGCTTCGTCCTTTAGGGCTGGAGATCCTTACACCCAAACCCACCTACCCTATATCAACCTACTTATTCAGTAAATTTGAGTATATCCAAGTGATTTATTTGTAATTACTAACATTTTGTCGCACAGTTTGTTTTTGACTAATTTTAAATCAGCTTTATCCTTGATTGAAAGTTCAAGAGAAAAAAATGTTTATGACATCAATTACGCGATATCGTATAAAACTAATTTCACATATTGGTTGGTATTTGGGAAGATAAATTATGACAAAAGTGGACATTTCTGGGTTATAGGTAGGTTAGAAAAATTGTGATAAATATTTTTCACTATCTAACTACGCAAGCAAAGTTCATGAACAAAGAACATGGCGTCTAATATAGGCATAAATTGAAGTCTTTATCTACTATATATTTTACTCCAACGTATTTTTTTAATCGTTATATCATCTATACCTACTAATATTAGGTATAAAGAGGTAATGTCCTGGTAATCTCTAGATCTATTGAATTGATTTTGAAAATTCTTTCGCTGTTAGAAAACTGTATTATTTTTAAATGCTATAAATAATACTTCTTATCCCGGGAACGTGAAAGTAGCCATGCATAATAAAAAAAGATGGCGAAACAGTAAGAAAAGACTTGAAAAATATATTTAATTAGTTTATTTTCTCCCACATACATTTTACCATTATGTAGGTATTCAACATTTTGGATTATTGAGAGACTGGTTTCCAAGTTAGGTAAAATACCTGAGATATAAAAAAAAAGCAAGCAAGGATCGGCTGGGGTGGGGCAATGACTTATCGGTCATTGTTGAGTAAGATAGATTTCTGATCTAGGCCGATCGGATTTGATATTATTTTTCGCCATTATTGGAAGCGACTGCTTTATGACTTCCTAACCACACAACGAGCTCTTAAACCGGTCTGTCAGTTGCCAGT
Source organism: Thumatha senex (assembly GCA_948477245.1). Classification (NCBI taxonomy): domain Eukaryota; kingdom Metazoa; phylum Arthropoda; class Insecta; order Lepidoptera; family Erebidae; genus Thumatha; species Thumatha senex. The sequence continues at coordinate 18,076,534 of OX419735.1, forward strand.
TCATTTGGGTTGGGCTCCGGAAGATTTTGGGACCCCATACTTACCAACTGAGCACCCCTTAGTAACTCAGCACTGGGTCCCGTACACGCACTACAAAATAATTCTGCTATCTTGATAGGGTCACCAGACAGCACAGTGCAAATAAACAGATTAGGTATCTTGACTGCGTGTTTTCCTATCAATCCCACACCAGCGTCGGGATTTCGAGGAGGTGGACTGAGAGGCTCTTTGATATGAAACCATTTACTTGTCAGTCACGCCTTTTACCCTGAAGGGATTGGCAGGGGCGTATTATACTCCTACATGTCAATGCAAAAATGAATAGTTCCCTATGTAGTGTTCCGGCATTGCCATGTTGAAATGCACAGGCGCAGGTTGTGGTTAGCTGCTATTGAAACTTTTCAAGTCTTCAGCTTGGACTAACGTGTATTTCGAAGCACGGAAACGCTTATAAATGAAACTGTCACAAAGTGATCACCCACCCGAAGAACAGAGAACACTGAGATAGTGGGGTTACAAGCGATTCAGATACAATACCCTTATCACCACTTTCAGCTGCTTCGGACACAAAGCTTTCCCGCCGATGTGTGCCAAGCACTGGCGTCGTACAATATCGTCGGCTCCGCGGCTACTACGTAGATCGTCCGGAGCACCTCAGGGTGTAACCCCCAGGCTGATCCGGGCTATCCTCGCCAACTTCCGGTAGATGCCGATCGCCTTTCATACTATGTAGGCACTAAGAATTAATTAAATGGTTTTAATGTGTTCCTTCTTAATAAAATTTTATTATTTATTTTTACAGATAATTTTATTATTTTTTTAAATGACATAAATACAGTATTCATTTCATTACATTTATTTCATCATCTCTATTTATTACAAAAATTATAATATTTTAATCTTAATTATCAATCTTAATAAAATCGTAACAAAAAAATACTACACATTGTGTAATGTCGAGGGCCTGAGTACGGTGGGCGAGCTGCTCGCCGTTCTTACAGAAGCAGGCCATGGAAGGTGGCGTAGTGTGAGGGTTAAACGCACGTAGTTAACCCCTTCGGGGATAAGGCGTGATGGATATTTAATTTAATTTTAATTTAATTTAGTCCACTCCCTCAAGGAAGTGGTATATCACCCGAACCCCCCAAAAAGCGAGACAACACTCGAACCCCACCCCCCCAAAGAAGCAGGATACACACCCGAACCCCCCCTGAACGAGCCTGCAGTAGCGGACAAGATCTGTCGGGAGCCCTGGGGCTATCTTTCCGAGGGCTCACCGGGGACTCCTGGCCATAGACAGATAGAATGGAAGAGGTAACGTGTGGTTTTAGTCGGTAGGAGTCCGGCATAGCATGCATGAGCATTTCCACACGAAAAAAAAATACATTGTGTAATGTGGTTTTCTTTTTTAACGTGTGTAAATCCTCATGGATGACATGCCAGACTCCTACCAACTAAAACCACACGATGTTTACTATCCATCTCTGAAGAAGAAAAATTCATTTGAAATTTCAAGAATCAAATACTTTGTAGATCACACAATGTTTCGTCAGTAAACAGTAGCTTTTGCAAAAACTGTTTACTGAAGAAACATATCCATGGATATAATGAGGTTGGCCACCCCTGGTCTCTAGTATATTCCTGATCCGTGATTTTGGCCTGACCATTAGATCGTAGGATGGGTGTTAGGAAAGCAATCGATCAATCCCCGAGCGATGCCATTGATCGACGATGAGTCGGTTGGTCTAATAACACCCATAGCACGATCATTTACGAGAACCTACCGTTTTTTTTAATATTTGGGACGTCAAAATGGCGTCATCCGCCTGATGGTAAGCAAAGACGGCGACCCGTGATTCAGGGCCGCTATCTTAACCCGCAGGGCACCGATAGCGACCCTCAACTTGACGGCCCAGAAATATGCCTTTTCACGCTTCTCTTAAAGGACCCAGGATTGTAAGAGGAGGGAAACACGTGCGCCGGCAGAGTTACATGCCTTTCGGGCATGTTAGCAATTAAAACTATATTTAGCCCCCCCCCCCCCGTTATCGTAAAACGTGTAAATGTGATATGTAATTTATACTAGGGTCACTATTTGTCCCAAATTCGACTAATTCATTAAATTTTTAATTCTTACTTTCCGATGTCCAGCGAAACACCTTTTAATAATTATTCTTTCAGTCCACCACTGGGTGACAGCGTCACACTTTACAAACGACCATTCCTGATGTCCACCTATTGTTTGACTCACACCTATAAACTTATCTTTTTACCCACCACTGGGGACCACTTTTTACCCTTTCTAAACAAAACGATCATTCCCAATGTCCACCTCTTATTTTGCCACAACTAGTGAACAGCAGAACAACTTTTAAAAATTATTTCACCACTGGGGGACAGCGTCATACTTTCTAAACTATTTTCATTAGCCATCACTGGTGGACAATATATATACTTACATAATAGTAGGTACTAATATCATTTAGTACTTCTACTCCATATAAACTTTAATTGTATCAAATTTCCTGTTCATCCGTTCGTTATAAAAGGGGTACAATGTTTTTCTTTACGTAATAATGATTACTATCTCATCATAGCTGTAGCCAGGGCCGGATTAACCCTTAGGCTAATTAGGCTGCAGCCTAGGGCGCGCGAATCGTGACTACGCATGCACTTGCATCTACACTACATATTTGAACTAGACCGAAACAAATTAAATTAAATGCGCTGTAAACTTAAAATTACATTTTCGGGCTCAGAATCCCTTATTTAGTCACGCAGTCAACGCACTCAGAGGTTTATGTTAAATGGTGTTACTATGTATGTATTGGGACAACCTTTTATTATTTTTATTATTATTCTTTTGTTCCTGGCTGTATTTAGCCAGAGAATCCGGTGTATCCTCGAAAGGAAATCTCCGAGACCTTGACCATCTCCGGTCACTGACCTCCCCGACCATCGTCTTCGAGGAGTCCACCAAACGCGCTGTAACGAGGATGAAAATACTAAAAAAGAGAGATACTAGCTCGGAGTTTCGCCCAAGGCTGACGCTTATGGGGGATGGAGATTGCTCTGGGGTCTCCGTCCCCCATAAGCGTCTTCTGCGCCTGTGCGTCTTCTGCGGCACGAAAGAGTACTATTCCTCCTCCCCCGTACCTTCTCCGCCGCCTCCATTGCGCACGTCACCTCCTAATAAAACATGGCGACAGTGTTCCATGCCCTGCAGCGTTAAATTTCCCGCTCCTATGGCCACCAAGAGGCCACGCCGCTGCTCCATCCATTCAGGGCAATTTGCCAGCGTGTGGAGCACTGTATCTTCTGAACAGTGGTGGCACTCAGGCGTTGGCTCCCGTCGTATACGATGCAATAAGAACACACCGAAGCAACCGTGCCCGGTGAGCACCTGCGTCAGCCGGTAGGAGAGGCAATCCTTCGTCAAAGGTCTTAGCGCCTCAATGTTGCCCAGCAGTTGGCCTCCCGAATAGCTCCTTCCACTCCTCCACGACCACCTGGTGGAGCTGGGATCGCTGTTCCTCGATTTCTCATAGAGTAGAATTCTGATCCCGCTCCATCGCCTCTTAACACCACGGGTAGAGTGATGCAAGAGCTCTCGCCACCAGGCTCCATGGAGGAGTACCAGCTAAGAGACTAGCAGCTTCAAAAGAGACTGTGCGGTATCCTCTTATAATCCTAACGGTCAGCAGCCGTAATGGACGTCTTAGTGTTGCTTCATTACTGGCTGTTAAATTCCCTGCCCGCCCCGACGTAAAGCCATAGACCGCACGATCCCCGCGTAGAGACATAGACCACACAATCCCCGCGTAAAGCCTCCTGCAGCCGCAGGACTTGTCGGGCCCCCTCAAGTTTGGCAGTAGTCTTGAGAGCGGCAATGCCACTCTCTTGAGCTTGGGATTTCGGGCATGCGCCCCAAAGTTCCGGTGGATATCAATAATATATATATATATATATATATTGGATATCGAGCCAAAGCCAAAGACGGCCTCAGGTGGTTGTATATTGGACCACGCCTTAATTTTCAACTTTTTGTATTTTTGGAACTTTTCCTTTATTTCTACTGTAAGACCTAGCTTTTCGCACTAGTGATTCTAGGTTAACGGGAACTATCATATAGGTTTTTTACTCAAAACCTATAGGGTACTTTCGGTTGACCTAGAATTGTTAATTTTAGTTAAAAGCAAGGTCTTATAGCACAAGTAAAGAGATAATATCGAAACATAAAAAAGTTGAAAATGAAGGTAAATTCTGGTACTTACTTTTCGCGAAAATCTTTGGAATTCTCGACCTGCTGCACGTGTTTCTTCCATCTTAATGAGTTCCTTAAAAATGCATCTATTTTGCCGGCAAGTGGCGGGCAGGTATGACAGTAGGAGTCATCACATCACATCACTGCTCTATCTATCATCTCATTTGGACCTCCTTCACCGCGTCACATAAGGCGGGAGATCATATAAAAAAATGGTTGCCCATAATAAAAACTAACATACTACTTTTTAGGCTGACGGGGGCGCGACCTTACAATTAGCCAAGGGCGGTCGGCGGCGGCGGGTCGGCAGTCGCTGGCTGTAGCAGTAAAATCCCGGTTGGTGGAGTGCTCAGAACAAGTAATAATATATAATAATAATAATAATAAATGATTTATTTGTTTCATAACAAGACCACACAACTTATAGCTAAACAGTAAATACTCTATAGTAACATTGACGCAGGTTGAACTCCGGCACCCATGGTAAGATTCAACTTGTGTTATGGGTACCGGGGCGCTCGCATATTATACTTACAGCTAAAGGTTTACGTGGACTTATAATAGGTAACAGAGAAAATCAGTTTAAACTATAATTGTAGTTATAATGTTTAAAACTATAATTATAATACATTACTTTCAACATTACTAATAGGATAGGTACCTATAATATTTTTTTTCTGAGCGGGATGCAGAGGTCGGTTTTGATATTATTTTTCGCCATTATTGAAAGCGACTGCTTAATGACCTCCTAACCACACAACTAGCTCCTAAACCGGTCTGTCAGTTGCCAGTGCATTTGGTTTGGGCTAAGGAAGATTTTGGGACCCCATATTTACTAACCGAGCACCCCTTAGTAACTCAGCACTGGGTCCCGTACACGCACTATAGAATAATTCTGCTATCTTGATAGGGTCACCAGACAGCACACAGTGCAAAAAACAATATTTGTTTTTCTCAATTCTTGATTAGATATCTTGACTGCGTGTGGCAAATTACACTAAAATCGTAAATATCTAAGTACTTGTATATTTTTTTAACCTCTATATCTATCTCCGCCTTCATAACGACCTAAAACGCGGACATAAGAGATCAAAATAACTTGTTTACCTCACCTTGGTGACAATAACATTCCTGTAAAAATGCACATTGTCAAACTTAATCTTTGAGTACTGTAGGAGACCTCAAATTAATAAGACCTTGTACCTTGGGTACAAGGTGTACCTTGCGCTGTGCCAATCCGTTCTTACGTACTGTATTACTTCATGGGGTGGAGCTGCGAGCTCAATCAGGCTCCCGCTGGAACGATCCCAAAGAGCTATCCTAAAGGTAGCCACTTCTCGCCATTTTAGATTTCCCACTCATGAACTATTTAAGGCATGTGAGGTACTGACGGTGCGCCAACTTTTTGTATTAATTTATATTATTCCACCGCCATCCAACGCCATATTATTCCAACACTCCAAACTAAACTAGAGGAGAAAAGATATAGTTTGCTCAAACCCACAAGCTAAACATGATTTCACTAATAGATTTATTTTATTTTTGGGATACATAAACTTAACAGAATACTAACCATATTATAGACTAAGCCATAGAGAATGTAAGATTAGTCTAACATAATATTTACAGACTCAACTACGCATACACAGAAGGGCTGTTGGAAATTCTAAAAAAAATATGAAATATCCATGACATACAGTAAATCCATCCAGTAACGCAATTCACAAATCTCGGATCCAAATCCTCTACAGTGCAAATGTCATCGATATTCGAGTTCTATGCATATCGATGATATTTGAGCAGTAGAGGATTTGGATCCGAGATTTGTGAATTGCGTTACTGGAGGAGGGAACTGTTCATTCTTAATACAGGTAAGGAACTACAGTTAGAAAATTGACCTATCAAGGGTAACAGAACTACACCCACTGGATTGTATCCTAGAAATAGATGTAACAATTAGTTGGTATTGTGTATACAACAATCACTTTAGTACAAATAAATAAAATCCTCACCTTCAATGGAGGCATTGCGACTCGGTTTTCGTTTCCTTCGGATTCTTCAAAATGGGGTCTAAATTTATTTATTAACTAACTAACTATCTTCACGCTGTATCCCTGACGGGGTAGTCAGAGAGGACAGATCGCCAGGCTTCGCGATCCATACATACTTCTTTCGCTTCTTCGAGATTCATCAATCGCTTCATACACGCACGTCTGGGTATCCGAGTACTTTTGACCTTTCCGTTTTTGAGCAATCTGCTCACGTGGTCTTCATATGTAAGTCTCGGCCTACCCTGACTCCTTCTACCCTCTACTTTTGAACAATATATATTCTTCGTCAATCGTTCCTCGCTCATTCGATGGACGTCTCCAAACCAACGGAGCACGCCCTTTTCCAGCTTAACGCTGTCACTTTCATTCAAACCTGCTATATTGCGTATCACTTCGTTACTTATTCGGTCGGCCAAGGTAACGCCGCACAATTTTCGAAGTGATCGCATCTCCACAGCATTTAATTTACTTTCATGCATCTGCTGACATACCCAGGTTTCACTACCATAAAGCAAAGTTGGACTAGCACTGCGTTATGAATCGCCATGCGTGCTTCTTTTACGATGCTTTGTCGCTTTACTAACTGGGACAAAGCACCGTTAACTTTGTTTCCGGCAGCTACTCGCCGTTCTAATACGAATCCGAATCACATCTTCCATCCGCGCTAAACATACTTCCTAAATACACAATTTCATTCACTTGCTCTAGACGTTCCTGGTTTACCCTAATCTCGCATTTAGTTCTTACGTCACCTCTTTCAAATACTAGAACCTTAGTTTTACTTGCATTCAAGCGAAGACCCTTACTTTCACACTCCTCTTTCATTAATTTATTTATTGTGTAGTATAATCTTATTACGCTTATACGCTTTTAAGGCTCGCAAATGTAAATGCCACTAATTGGTCACCCACCCAAGGATCAGCCATTGTGAAAGTTGCGTAACTCAGTAATCGTTCACAGAACACTGAGTCCGCAGGGCCACGAGCGCTTCATGTATAATGTTCATGACATTTTTTATGAATTTTTATGATTGATGTTATTATTGTTGTTTTTTTTAATATTATACAGGTATATATTAGGGGTTAAAGTATGAAATAGCCGTTTTTTACTGAAAATCTAAATTGTTTACTTTTTACAAATGTATTTAATAAAAATATTTACCATTATTATCTATACATTGCTGCCATCTAATAGGAAGGTCATTTATGCCTTTGCGATAGAACTCTGAGGATCTAGACTGCACAAACTGTGTGAAAGCATTTTGTGCTGCCTCCTGGGAAGAAAACTTCTTGACACGTAGATAACTGTCCTGATCACGAAAATAATGGTAGTCCGTTGGAGCAAGGTCTGGCGAATACGGAGGATGACGAATGGTTTCTAACTGACTGCAGTTAGAAACCATTTTGACCCTTCAGGAACTGTCCTGAAGGGTCAAAACGGTTTCTCGTGCTGTATGAGGTCTCGCGTTGTCATGGAGCAATAATGGTGAACATCGATTCATGAGTCGGGGCTGTTTTACTGCTAGTTTTGCCAACATTGTTCGGAGTTCGGCTTAATAGACATCTGCCGTTATTGCTTGACCAGATCGGAGAAAACTATAGTGAATAAAACCATGCTGAGACCACCAAACAGTTACCATTACCTTTTTATTGATAAGTTTTGCTTTAGGACACTGTTGTGGCGTTTGACCTGGGGTCAGCCATTACATTTTTCTTTTACGGTTATCATAAAGAATCCACTTTTCATCACATGTCACAATTCGATCCAATATTCCTCCATTTCTGTACCAATTCAACAAGGCAACACAAGTTTCAACACGCGTTTCTTTCTGCAGATCAGTCAAATCATTAGGCACCCATTTTTGGTATTGTTTTATTTTATTGATTTGACGCAAATGAGTCAGTATTTTGGGTAAGGAAACGTTAAACCATGCCGCTAATTCCTGGGTAGTTTGATTAGGATCGGCTTCCACCATCTCTCTTAATTCATCCTTATTCGCCTGTGTGGGCGGTCTTCCTCGTGGCTCGTTCTTCAAGTCGAAGTTTCCATCACGAAAGCGTATAAACCAAAATCGCACGGCGCTTTCATTAGCAGACCCCTCACCAAACGCAACATTGATATTGCGGGCTGTTTCTGCCGAGTTTCTTCCGCGTCGGAACTCGTATTCAAAAATCACTCAAATTTTCGCTGTATCCATCTTTCTTGTCTAAGTTTAATAACAAAAACAATTGAAAGTCGATATTCAAATGTTTCAAATTTTAAAAAAAAAGAACATAGTAGAAACCATGTGAAAAAAGTTTCATTCGAAAACCTCAAACCATGAAGATTCTATGTCAATTCAAAAAACCTATTACAATAAAACGGCAATTTCATATTTTAACCCCTATTATATACTACAGTGACATCGACATTTAGCTTTATGTAATGTACCTAATATCATACACAGTGTAAATGGTTTTAGGAATTTTTTATTAAATACAAGTAGAAGATTTTTGCAGTCGGCAGCACGAGTGTGGCACTTTCGTTTTGTTGTGACCACTTTCGATCAGGTGGACCTGAGAAATGCGAAATTGTCGTTGTTAAGAATGACATTCGTGATAATTTAGTTGCAGCATTGAAGTAAACAAATATGTATCAATGTGTTGTATGATGAAATTGTAGCATTCAAATTCTCGTCAGTGTTCTGTAAACGATCCCTGCGTTAAGCAACTTTCACTATGACTGGTCCTCGAATGGGTGACCGCTTTGTGGCATTTCTGTTTACGAGCGTTTTCATGCTTCGGAAGACACGTTAAGCCGGTTGCCAGTAACATGGCAGTCGTTAAGCCAAGTTAAAGGCATTATGGGCGGTTTGAAAAATTTGAAAGCAGGTCACCACAACCTATACCTGTTCATCTCAACACGGCAATGGGCTCACCACCTGTTACGTGGAACAAACATGTTTACAGTGAAATGTAGGCGTTTATATGCCTTTACCACCCCTTCGGGGATAAAGGCGTGAATGATAAGTAAGTAGTAAGTACCTCATGGTGAACAATGTAATCACAACATTTTTGTGGGAATAACAGGCCCCATTAAGATTCCATTAGCCCACGTCTGCGTCGCGGTGCACCTGCGACGCAGACGACCTTACGGGGTTGGAAGATCAAACAGTCTCTGCAGTAAGGCCTAAAAATAATAAAAAAAAATTGCAGTAAGCAGCTAATAATAGTGCACCCCAGGCTCTAAATCCAGGTATTGTTTAGAAGTTACTGGGAATACGCTTAGATGAAGGAACGAAGTCGTCTTTTCCCCATTTTTGTCCCACGTAACAGGCGGAGAGCTTATTGCCGAGTTGAAATAGCCAGGCGATGTGGGCGGTATGGTTACATGCTGTTGATATTTTTTGACTTAACGGCCGCCATGTTACTGGCAACCGGGGCTAAAGGTGCCTTTCGAAGCACGAACGCTTGAAATGAAAAACGGTCACCCTTCTGAGGACCATGAATCAAATGAGCGTACCACTTGCAGGTGTGACTGTGTGTGGCTCACTCTCCGAAGATCTCTATAGGGCTCCATTGCACCATGTGTGTGTATGTCACGAAAGATATCAATAGTTGATCCAGGTTCCTAGACGAGCACTTTTATAACGGCCGGACGACTATTTGTGTAAGTATAAAAAATATAAGTATAATATGCTTCTGCCACCCCTCCGGGATAACGGCGTGACTATTAAAAATATATTAATTAACTTCCCCTTCGCTCATCTTCGCAGTTACTTCCACAACCTACCTATATTTGGATTTGTATGATTTGCTACCATTAGCTCTATCTATGATTTAACTTTAAATTTTCGGTGTTCTTGGGACTTAACCCCGTGGCTTTCGATTAGGCGTCATTTTGGTTGGGACCTTAAGGTTTTCGTGGGGCCCTTACACAGACATTGACAACTCTTATTTTCATTTAGGCACCAAAAATGACATTCGCCTCTTCGATATTACATATATCGATGTGTGTTTTTAAAACCAACATTCTAGAATACAAGTGACACACAATGGTGCAAGAATTTACAGAGAACTACCCACTTTTTGGCGCTTAATTATAATATCTATATGATATTTAAATATTTTTACTTTTGACATGGAATTATGAGCCGTCTCACTAGGAATCATTGTAGTATAAGTTACATTCGTGACTTACAGAAAGATAACGTTACGTTCACACGGAGCTTGGTTTTGCCGAATCTAATTTTAAAAAATTAGATTCTAGAAAACTAAATATATTGTTCACATGGTATTTGAGTTTGGATTTACTGTAAAAAAATTGAATGGCGTGTACCGTGTTAAATACAGTTTTTTTGCAGAAATCCGCTCAGTCCTTATCTACTATTTGAAAGAGATGAAGGTGAACTCTTGCTATCATAGGTATTACCGCCTAAAGATTTATTCCATATGGCTGGCTAGCTTATAAGCGAAATTAAGATTTCGAGTACTACCCATCCGACTGACTTTACCTGTTACTGCGACATTCGGTAAAAAGTCGAATCTGCGCTCGTTTGATCAAAATATTTAAAATATTAAAAAAAAAAACGATTAATCGACTTCAATAGAAAAAAAGGATTAAGAAGTAAAAGTTAAAAAAAAAATGTCTCAACACACAGTTTAAATCAATTCAATATACACACATCAACACGGTCTAGGGATATTTTTAAAAAAGCGAATTACTATCAATGTGTTAATTATTTATATGACATGTATATATTTAAAAGATACGTTATTTAATATTCTACCATTTTTTAATAATGGTTAAGGTACTTCGATTAAAATTTCAGGATTTTATGGAAACAAATGAAGCATAGATGGAAACCGTACATGAATTAACTTTTAATTTATGAGTAAAAACTGAAAAAAATAGAAAAATCATTTAATTTGTGTTTATAGACTTGGAGTTAGTAGTCTGAGAAAGCGCCCATGATGTTCATAACACATCGGCAACGATTCGGCATGCTCAGAACAAGGTTGTCAATGTCTTGCTGCGGAATATTGTCCCATGTCCTTCTGAGGTGCGCAAAAAGTTGATCTTCTGTAGCCAGATTTTCAGAAACTTCCTTCAGAGCTCTTCTTTGCAGCATATCCTACGCATGCTCAATGGGATTTAGATCTGGCGATTGAGCAGGCCAGTCTAAGGCCCTAACATTGTGTGTATGTAACCAAGCTGCTACCGTTCTCGCCGTGTGTGCCCGGGCATTGTCGTGCATGAGCAGGAAATCTTGCCCCATTTGTGTTCTGTGGGGCAAGATTACGGGCCCCAGCACCTGTTGGACGTATCGTTCTGCCGTCATATTGCCCCGCACCCAAACGAGATCCGTCCGTCCTCCAAGACGAATTCCTGCCCAAACCATAATTGTTCCTCCTTGGTATGGGTGAACTTCCTGAGGGTTCTGAAGACGGCTCCATCGTCCATGAACTCGCCAAACACGCGTCCTTCGTGAATCTGGATGGAAGCCGAACCTGGATTCATCCGTGAACAGCACATTGGACCATTGCTCACGGCCCCAGTCCACGTAGTTCCGAACCCATTCTAATCGTCGTCCACGATTGCCTCTCCGTAAAGGTGGGACCCGGAGTGGTCTACGAGAGCGTAGATTGCTTTCATGCAGTCGCCTTCTTACAGTTTGGTCACTCACAAGCACTTGGTGTTCCACTTGCAGCCTTTGGACCAATTGAGTCGCCGTTGCATTTGGTTGAGCTCGCGCAGTAATTTGCAAAAATCGGTCTTGTCTGGGGGTAGTGATGCGACTTGGCCCCCGGTGCCTCTCCGCTACTTCACCTGTGGCACGATAGCGTGTCCACAATCTTGAAATTACATTTTGGTGGGTCCCTATGGCCTCAGCAACATTACGCTGAACAGACCCAGCTTCCAGCATTCCCACAGCTCGTAACATCTCCGCCCTCGTCAAATGTTGGCGTTGCATGGCTACAATACCTCAATTTTAACTTTATCTTTCGTTTAAAAATGAAAAAAAAACTGTAACTAAACGTAATTCGTATTGTTTTCTAAATTTCGCACAAATGAAAATTCCCTCTCCTACACATCAAGACATTTTTGTGCCACCAAAACAAAAGAATTTTCAAAAATTTGAATTTGGAATTAGTCTGAGATAAATTACAAACAAATCGGTGTATAAAAGATCCCAATGCGGCCAGTACTTTTCGAGTTATTTAATTGAGTATGAAATATCCCTAGACCGTGTTGATGTGTTTAGTTGAATTGAATTGAACTATTACAATGTGACAATTTTTGTCTAAACCAATGCTCGTTCTAACCATTAATGCTCGTGTTAGTTTTAAACATACTTATGAGGCATATCTACTATACGCCAACATTTCACCTTATGTGCATGTCTTACGTAACAGGTGGTGAGCCTCTTGCCGTTTTTAAGTCTGTTAAAATGCTATTTGGCTGTCACTGAGTGTTTTCAGTATTTCGCCGTGTGACCGAAACTGATTGCAGTCACAAAATAGAATGACGAGTCATGCCCATTATCCATCGGTTTTTAAAACCGCATGTGTAAGTAAACACATATACAAAATTACATTGTGATTAAATCAAATTGTGTAAAATTTTGAATTGGATTTAAAATCCGAAATGTTGTCGTGTGAACATAGGCTTAAAGCTACAAATAGTATCGTAATATTATATGAGGGTAGTTGTTAATAAACGTAAAGAAAACGTTTAGTAGTCATATTCGTGTGTGTAGATATACAAGAATATACTTCGTATATATTGTGCCTCTGCAGAGACGTATCTCCTTTCTACTATCGACGTCTAACGACAAACACATTATACCAGCTAGTGTTTTACCATCAAAGAATTGTTAAAAATGGATTCAGTATCGGGCAACTTTACTGCAGAGGAACATAAACCTATATTTACTTTGGCTGGTGAAGCAAACGCCACAACAACTACTGTAAGTTTAAAATATATATCTGAGATCTCGACATTATTAAACTACCTACACACAGCGTGTGTGAATTATCAATTACTTTATCTTTTACTTTATTACTATCTATTTCGTTATCAAATTTGTAGTGTACTTTTCTAAGCTTTTCTATTCTTTGGATTTTTGTCGCCAAACTACATACCTAACCATACCTACCTAACTAAATGTCACTATTTTTTTTTAATTTGAATACTACGCCATCTCGTGAACATACTAGATACTTGCATTGCGTGACTTTATAAAGACCAAAGTTTGTAGATACTAAAATAATACCAAACGAAGTTCTGTTACTCGGCTAATCAGAAAAATACCCAACAATGGCCGATTAGTCGGGTTAGTGGTTTTGTGTGATCTGTACATATGTTTGTGATTTCCTGTTTTTCGCATCCTATTTGTATGGGGTTTGTTCTTGTTATAAAACTACTAGCTGTGCACCAATTAAGGCTTCGCCTGTAACATGCTTCAAACCCTGTAGCATCTATTGAACTCGTACATTCCTATATTTTACTATTCGATGTGGATGAACATTAAAAATAATACATCGCCTATGTTACTACTGAATAACTTTTCATTTTAAAAGTAAAATTATTTAAATAATCTGTTCTGTTGTTTAAAGTTTATCGAGTACAAACAAACAAATCTTTCTTGCATATAATACTAGTTGACGCCCGCGACTCCGCACGTGTGGTGAAGTTTTCCCGATTCCGTTTTCCATAGTAACTTGTTCCCGGGATAAAAGTAGCCTATGTGTTATTCTGATGTATAAGCTATATTATTTTAAAGTTTCATTAAAATCCATTCAGTAGTTTTTACGTGAAAGAGTAACAAACATCCATACAAACTTTCGCATTTATAATATTACTAGCTGTCCCGCGCCGGCTTCGCCCGTGACATACTTCGAACCCCGTGGCACCCATTAATCCTGTTGTTTATTAATTTCACATTTTTACAATAATGTATGAACATTTTCAAAATTCATTGATTACTTCTCCGCTCTCCAGTACCTACCTACATGTCATGTCTGCACGGTCCTGTCGAATTATGGTTACACGAAATTAATTTCTTTGCGCTTTATTTTGAATTTAAGATAACTCGTGAGATATTCATGTAATTTGCAAGGTGTAAAGGGACAGAATAATCTTCATGACATAAGCCAACTAACGTAGTAAAAATGAAGAGGATTAATAGCATATTTGTGTAAATAGCCTTCAAATTACCGCTTTATTATTGGTGGTTTTTTTAAGTATTTAAATGGAAATAGTATGTTATTCTTATGAGATATACAGTCTCGATGTCTCTTTGTATTATCTGTCTCGAAGACATCGGACTTTTTTGACAACATACATTATTTTGTTATATCTCAAAGGGTTAAGGCAGCGTTTTTGTTGAAAGCTCCCAAACTGCTTATTTTTCCGACATCCAAAACAAATATCGTTATAATTTGGTCAATGTATACAAAAACTTAACAAATTATACATAAAAACCTTCTATATTAATCACTTTAACTAAAAAACCGCATCGTAGTTTTAAAGATCTAAGCATATATAGGGACAGACAGCGAAAAGCATCTTTGTTTTATAATGTGTAGTGATGAATAAGATTAGTAAAGAAGTATAGACAGTCACCATAGATGAAGAAAAACGATAATTATTTAATGCGAAATGTAAATATCTTATATAGGTACCTTTACCTTTGTTAGTTGAGACTTGAGGCTTGTAATAGACATCGCCGTTGGTTTATTTTTCTGAAGCGTTATGTATACATTAGGGTCTTATGTATAAATTATATTGGTTTAAAACTATAAATAGCGCTGTAATTCGCTTTTAGCTATTAAAAGCGAACCTTGTAAACAGGTGCGCTTTCGTCCAATAGCTTTCTATTAATAGCTTTTATCGTATGTTTAGGAGAGCTACGCGTTTGCGGACACGCGAAACGCGGGTAGCAACCAGGATGGAGTACTGTCCTCCATGACCCCAATGATGTCAGGACTTGGGGGCAACGAACTATTGAACATGCTGAGCAGACAAGAGCCGAGGGTTGCAGATTCTGGTGAGTTGCAATCGGTCCTTAGAAAAGCAACGGAGAGTTTTTTAAAGAGAAAGACTACGTCATGCATTCGTTTTTTCCAGCACCATCTGTCGCTGATATGGAAGAATTGTTAACCAACATACGCTTAAATGGTTCTGATGTTTATAATGACGACAGCAGCTTGAATAATTATTTCACAGGTACGTCATTCATACATAGATACATACTCGTACAATCACACCATTACACATTTAGGGCCGTATTCCAGAACGCTTCTTAATACTCAATCAACGCTTGGGAGTAGTGTTTATAAGGCAAAAACTAGCCTCAAGCGTTGATTGAGTACTGAGAAATGTTCTGGAATAAGGACCTTACATTTGCCACTGGTTTGTTGGTCCCACGTACATAATAGGGGTAAAGCCTATGCCGTCACCAAACACCTCTTTGTACAGGAGAAAATCTATATCCATTCTGTAATGGGTGCCACACACTCTACGAGAAATCGTTACGATATACGAATAACAGTACAGTTTTATCGTACGGCCCTATAGACAGAACTGGTACAGTTTTTTTTTTCACCGTCCAATTATCGGTTCAGTTTGAACGGTAAAGTTGTAACGATTTTTCATAGCATACGGCAATGGGCTCACCACCTATTACGTAGACAAAAATGTGGGCGTATGGTATGCTTCTGCCTACCTTTGTGCGTGACAATATGTATGTATATGTACGATTTTTCGTAGCATATGTGACTACCATAATCAAAACTAGACACGAAGAGCCAGGACAGTTGTTAAACATCAACAAATACAATCTATGCTGTCCTCTAGTTTATACCCATAAGTGGATACAGAGTATACTTAATTTATACACATATCTACAAAATAGTCTTTTAATTTGTATCGTCTTAAGTAATGGTTATTAACCAAAACAATTTACTGCTTCGGTGACGCAATAAGCTACTGCTGTTGACTGACATTTGAGCAGGTAATCTCTTCTGAGATTGCGCAGCTGTTCATCGATGCTTGTCATCTTTATACAATTCGGCAATGCTCAGTCTTCTGGGGACTTACGAGGACTGTGATGCAGAGAAATTTCATGATGAATATTAGATTTTTAATCTCTTTTCATATTTGTGGAGTGTGCCACAAATATGAATGTTTACCAATATGTTTCTGTTTACCATTTAATGTCTATGTTCATTTTAGTAGATACCTATATTTCCAGTTGCTCTCAAGCCTTACATGGATTTGGTGCCTGGGTTTCACTTTTATTCGACTGCTAGAAGCGGCTATCGTTTGGGTTTTGGTTTTCGACATCGTTTCAGCGACAGCCGCCGGACCTTCCAATCAGACCCTTGAGTTTTTACCTCTTCCGTTAGTCATCAACTGTACCGCTAGCAGGTGAGAATACTTGGGACCCGAAGACCTTAGTGGGGTCCCTTACAGCCACCGGACACTGGCTTCTTTTAGTATCGGCGACTTTCAACAACGCGCTCGGTCGCTGCATCTGGCTTCTACAACAAACACAAAGCGACTAAGTCGTCGGTTGCGGATACTAAAAGAAGCTAATGTGCGGAGGCCCTTATATCTCGATTACCATTTGATATAGTATACCTGTGTTTTTTTATACTAAAACACTAATTATGTATATACAAGGCTTATATATTTGAGCTAACGTATAAAAGTTTGTCCGTAATCTAATGATTCCAGGATACAATCGTACAGAGGCTTCATCGCCTGGTGTTTGGCCTGATAATATGAATATGCAGAGCTCCAGAAACAATGAAATGATGGACACCTTCGATTTTCTTGTCAAAAGTTAGTTCCAATTGTTTTATGTATGTATGTATGAAGTATGCGAGTGTTCCCTAACTTTACTGCTTCGATGACGCAATATAATATGCTACTGCTGTTGGCCAACATTTGAGCAGGTAATCTCTTCTGAGATTACCTGGTTTCTTTTTTGCACATCATTATACAATTTGACAATTAATATAAAACCAACTTTGCTTTACGGTAGCGAAACCTGGGTATGTCAGCAGATGCATGAAAGTAAATTGAATGCTGTGGAGATGCGATCACTTCGAAAATTGTGCGGCGTTACTTTGGCCGACCGAATATGTAACGATGTGATACGCAATATGGCAGTTTTGAATGAAAGTGTCAGCGTTAAGCTGGAAAAGGGCGTGCTCCGTTGGTTTGGACACGTCCAACGAATGAGTGAGGAACGATTGACGAAGAATATATATTGTGCGAAAGTAGAGGGTAGAAGAAGTCAGGGTAGGCCGAGACTTACATATGAAGACCACGTGAGCAGATTGCTCAAAAACGGAAAGGTCAAAAGTACTCGGATACCCAGACGTGCGTGTAGGAAGCGATTGATGAATCTTGAAGAAGCGAAAGAAGTATGCATGGATCGCGAAGCCTGGCGATCTGTCCTCTCTGACTACCCCGTCAGGGATACTGCGTGAAGATAGTTAGTTAGTTAATAAATAAAACTTTAATTCTTTAATAGTTCCGTAGTGGGACCACCAACCCGGCTATGACATGCGGTTTGTTGCTTAATGGAGGGAGAAGAAAATTACTTAATTGATAATGCGTTTTAAAAATATAAAAGTTATTCAGTTTTATAATATTGTTTTCTTTAATCTTTTGTTTTTTGAAACTATTTTTAATGTCTCTGCTCATTAATTTGACTTGATTTTATTTTACTTAATAAGAGATAATCTGCTACAAATACCTATACCTAACTGTTCTGCAGGTCTATCGTCAGCTAACAACTACGTGTCGATGCTGACACGAGAGCAGCTCTCAGTGCTTCGCTCCATCCGCCCCAGCTTGCTTTATGAATTGCTGCAGGAAGTAGCAAAGGCTCGAAGCGATAGACGCATGCGTCGTGCATTGCCGAATGTGAGATACTTTACTCCTGAATACATAGTTTTTGAAAATCCTGCGTAAAATTCCTTTAACAAAGTTTTCTTATTACGCCAACCTCGTCTACAAGCTAGTACAACACTGCTGTACTGAATAACTGACGTTGCCTCGGCGAGTTGATTATGCAACTGCCTCTATGAACCAATTATAACAGACCTCTAGCCTAAAAATGAGATATAAAATTTAAGTTGGATTTTGAACTAGGATGATGAGTTTAGGGTTCATCGAAACCCTTACTGTGCAGTCGGAGGCTTTGTTTCCTGCTCTCTTAATAGCCTAGGTCTTATTGTGTCACTATGTCCCATAACTTTATGGTTTATGGTTCCGCGTTATAGTTATGAGACTGACATTACAAGTGTCTGTAAGCTCAGGCTTTGCTGGCTTGTTTACCATATCTATTTAGTTATCTATCACGCCTGGTGTGGCAGAGGCATATAATATGCCCACTTTGCACCATGTGTATTTCTGTCCTACGTAATAGCTGGTGAGCCCATTGTCGTGTTGAAATAGACAGACGCAGGTTGTGGCTAGCTGCTGTTGAAATTTTTCAGGCCTACAACTTTACTTAACGACTGCCGTGTTACTGGCATCCGGGACCAACTGCTTAGCGTGCCTTCCGAAGCAGCAAGCTTAACGCAGAGATCGTTTACATAACACAGAGTCCGCGGGACCACGAGCGCTTCAGTAGCGGGTAGACTAACATATTTATATACCTAAAAGTATGTTGCATCGCTATCGCAGAATAGCTACTTTTAACATCGGCGACTGGCGAATTGGTAATTTTTTAGAAGCTGAATACATAGATACAGCCTCAAAATTAGAGGTTGCGGATTCTAAAAGTACGTAAGTCTGCGGTGTCCCTTAGTTACGTTAGTAAACTTGCAGGAATGTGCGTTTTGCAAGAACAATGGTGAGAACGAAGAGTGCTATTCGTCGCACGCGCTGAAGGACTGGCGCGGTCGCGTGCTGTGTCCAGTGCTGCGAGCCTTCCGCTGTCCCCGCTGCGGCGCCACCGGCGACCGCGCACACACCATCAAGTACTGCCCCGAGGGGGCCGACACTGGTAATAATTAGGGTGTCCTACATGAACCCACTCTATATTTTACAAACTATTAAACTAAATGCTGAGAGATGCATCACTTCGAAAATTGTGCGGTGTAACATTTTCCAACCGAAATGATACCCAATATAGTAGGTTTGATTGAAAGTATCAGCAGCCAGCTAGAAAAGGCAATGCTCCGTCAGTTTGGACACGTCGCTCGAATGAGTATGGAACGATTGACGAAGAATATCTATTGTGCTAAAGTAGAGAGAGGGTAGGAGTCAGGGTAGACCGAGACTTACATACGAAAACTTCGTGAGCAGATTGCACAAAAGCAGAAAGGTCAAAGTACTCAGATGCCCAGACGTGTGCATTAAAAAACTATTAATGAATCTGCAGGAAGCGAAATAAAAGTGCATGTATGGCAAAGCCTCACGACCTGTCCTCTATGATTCGCCAGGGATACAGTGTGAAGATTGTTTATTTAGAGAGGGTGATTGGCAGCACCACACTCTGCCCAGACACGTCGGTATAAATTTTTGTTTGTTTTCCTTTTCTTCGCCATTACCTCATCCGTTAGTCAGCAAGACACTTACAAATGAGACTGGCTTGGGCCCCATCATACCATTGGAGACTTCAGGTGCTAGTATTCTTTCCTTATACCCTTTTACGTGTAAACTCAGCAGCCTTCTGCGAAGGAACACCTATGTAGTTTTAGTCAGTACAACATAATCATTATCTACCATTTCTACAACTTTACTTTGGTCCTTGGATTGTATTTGTAAAACGAGCAAATTTGTAAATAACTCAAAAAAGCGTGCCCGAGTTTCCGGTCCAATTAGAAATATGCCCGGATGATGGTTGAAATATGTTTTATAAATTGGTTTAATGTTAGGACATAGACACTCCCATCATCCTCAAAAGTCCCTTTGAGTGTAAGAGGTATTGATGAGGTGGGCCTCGTCAGTTTATCTAGTTGGGGTAGGTAACCTGACATACCTCTCACAATGTATCTTTACGTTTCAACACTACTTCTATTGACTTCTTTGTTTCAAGTGTACCTAAATGACATTGTCCCAACTCTTATCAGGTGCTGGAGGTCTAGCTGCTCGCCGACGCGTGCCCCCTTCTACATCGCTGCTGTTGGGAACGAACGGTGTCGCTCGACAAGTGCCTACCCCAACGGCACCTGCCGCTTCTCCGGTCACCTCTCCTGCTAATCCTGGACTCTCGTATTCTTCCCTTTGGTCCAACTTTGGAATCAACTAAGCATACTTTATCATCGAATCAACCTATTCTGCGTCGATTCTATGATGAATAGTAATGAGGTATCGGAAAAAAATCAAACCTATTCTTATGTTTTTAATATGCTATTATAATGGAACTACGATTAAGTTTATTTGTATAAGCTTCTATTAAATTATCTGAAATCATTTTAGGGATATTGTTTTCTGTTTAGAATATTAAAGTATTTTGTAACACGGAAACTATGTTCGAGAAAGATAGGTACGTTTAATTTTCTATCTTGTCATTAGAAAATTAAACAGATTGTAACTATCTAAAGATTTCTAGCTGACCTTGCCCACCATAAGCACGCAGGCCGTGCTCATTTAGGTACCTAGGTAGGTACATCTTACGAAATTATTATGGTTTCAGATAATTTACCTAGGTATGTGTATTAACTATTCGTTTCTTTAATGAATTTTTCATTGGTTTTAAAAAAATATGAATCATCTAATATTATCAATTGTCTAAAGTTGATCATTTATTATAATAAATCTACTAAAATATTTCCACATCTCACAGCTACAATTAAATTGTTCAAAATCTTAATGAATTTATTGTTAATATTTATTCATTTTATTATCAATCTGCTTTATTTTATGTACGGTTGCTATCACTATGTATAAAGAGCTGGTTAAATCGAGTAGAAAATTTGACACGAAATAAATTTTTCAATCAGTGGAATACCATGTAGGTAGTTCATCTTGCCAATATTTTGGTCCTTTAGCCAGATCTTTTGGTATTGATAGTGACTACACCACAAATATTTTGATATGCCTATTAACTTTAGCAAAACTAACATCGCATAATTTATGTGCCTACCAATGAAAAATTTTTCTTAGTAGTATGTTATAAGTTAAGCGTTTCATTACGTATTTAAATATACTTCTTTCTTTTGCAACTATTGTTTTTTTAATCATTTATTTTGACTCCTCTCAGCCTCGCGAACCCGTCACGTGTTGAACTTGACTATCTGCACGCTGTATCCCTGACGAGAGACCAGCAGATTCAAATTCTGCCATATTGCGTATCACTTCGTTACGTGAACGGAGGGCCAACATACCGAAAATCAACGTTGGCACTAGCATTGCATTGTGAATCGCGAGGTGTGCTTATGTAATGGAGAACGGGGTAAATGAGAGTAGAAAGAGAGAGCGGGGCTGATTATTACCACCAGTAAATCTAAATTCATTGTGATATTACTGGCCCATATTACCGGAGATAATACTAACATAATGATAGGCAACACAAACCTAGAGCGTGTGCGACAATATAAGTACCTCGGCGCTTGGATAAACTAAGCATGGGAACCTGATCAAGAAATCAAGAACCAAATTGAAATTGCTAGAGCCTCATTTAACAAAATGGGGAATATTTTGTTGTCGTCAAATTAACATTAAGCTTAGAGTTAGAATGCTCTTATGTTACATCTGGCCCTTAGACACGGTTGCCAAGCATGGACCTTAAAAGAAGACACTATGAAACTAAACTAAAAAACTAACTAACTATCTTCACGCTGTATCCCTGACGGGGTAGTCAGAGAGGACAGATCACCAGGCTTCGCGATCCATGCATACTTATTTCGCTTCTTGAAGATTCATCAATCGCTTCATACACGCACGTCTCGGTATCAGAGTACTTTTGACTTTTCCGTTTTTGAGCAATCTGCTCACGTGGTTTTCATATGCAAGTGTCGGCCTACCCTGACTGCTTCTACCCTCTACTTTCGCACAATATATACCTTCGTCAGTTGTTTCTCACTCATTCGTTGGACTTGTCCAAACTAATGGAGAAACTAATAGAGGCATTTGTGATGTGGTGATAACGTCGCATGCTGCGAATCAGTTGGACTGAAAAAATTAGGAACGATACCGTACTCCTACCTCTACCCTCTACTTTCGCACAATATATACCTTCGTCAGTTGTTTCTCACTCATTCGTTGGACTTTCCAAACTAACGGAAAAACTAATAGAGGCATTTGAGATGTGGTGATAACGTCGCATGCTGCGAATAAGTTGGACTGAAAAAATTAGGAACGATACCGTACTCTGGCGTATCGGAATAAGCTGAATACACGAGAGGTAAACTGCAACTGATAATTATGAGCAAGGTTGAGGGTAAAATGCGCGTTGGCCGAAGAACAGGGCAACAGAAGGCACATAAAGAAGAAGATAAGGAGGAGTACGGAAAGTTAACGGCTAATCTTCAATAATGAAGAGGACATAAAGAAGAAGATAAGGAGGAGTACGGAAAGTTAGCGGCCAATCTTCAATAATGAAGAGGCACTTAAAGAATTGAATCTGGGAAACAGATATCCCAACATCTAGTTGGGGTGGTAGTAGGATAGTATCTAGTTAGGGTGGTAGGTAGTACCTACCACTACCAAACTAAATTATACCAATAGAATAATTAGGCACCTGATTAACAATTATTTTCATCCCTTCTATTCTGTCTGTCTGAATACAGCTGAAACCGGTCGGTCTATTACTGGTCGTAAAAACGTGAGTAATCCCGTTTACTTATTTATAAAGTAACAGAACTGAAAATAGTTTTACCAATATAAACAAAACTGAATTGAAATACATAAAGCATTGTTTTTTTTTATAAATATTGTGGTACACTCTTTACACAGCGTCATCTAGCCCAAATTAAGCTATAAAGCTTGTACTGTGGGATCTAGACAACTGATATTCATACTTATATGTTTCTAAAAACATAATATAGGTACATATTATACATTAGAAGATGTGATTGGGATGTAGAACAACGAGTAACTGCCGGAACCAAAGTTAACGGTGCTTTGTCCGAATTAGTGCTGCTAATTGCTTTAAGGCAGCTAAACCTGGGTATGTCAGAAGATGTATGAAAGTAAGTTGAATACCTACTGTGGAGATGCTTCATTCTCATCACTTCGAAAATTGTGCGGCGTAACCTTGGCCGACCGAATACGTAACGAACTGATACGCAATATGGCAGATTTGAATTAATGTGTCAGCGTTAAGCTTGAAAAGGTCGTGCTCCGTTGGTTTGGACATGTCCAACGAATGAGTGAGGAACGATTGATGACGAATATAGTATATATTGTACGAAAGTAGGGGGCAGAGAGAGCCGAAAAGTCAAATTACTCGGTACTAAAATACCCAGACTTGCATGTATGAAGCGATTAATGAATCTACAGGAAGCGAAAGAATTATGCATGGATCGCGATGCCTGGCGATCTGTCCTCTCTGACTACCACGTCAGGGATACAGCGTGAAAATACTTATTATACATAAGAAACGCCCAAACTCCGAAATCAACATTTGTGGATCACACAAATATTTTTCCGAGAATCGAACCCGGGTCAAAGTGAGGCAATCAAACCCAACCTGGATTTGGAGCCTAGGGTCTTGTTTTATTGGGTGCCAGAAGCAGCTTAGTTTGGCATTAGATTATCGGCTTCGTTGGGAGCGCCTTCTGTCTGACATGTCAACCTCGTAAGGCGGCGACCTGCATCGTTGTTTCGTGCGTTGGTCAGTAGGAGTACCACTAGCAGATGAGGTCGCTTAGGCTGCTAAAAACTTGGTGGAGTCCTTTACACACAGAGGTTATATTATACAAAACTAAATGAGTAAATTCATTCCAATAGTGCCTAAAATGCGCACATTTCGTCGTCCAAACCGCTGCGGAGACGATAAAGTGTTGGGGCAGTGAAGTCTCGTATTTAGAATACATACATACATATTGTCACGCCTTTATCCCCGAAGGGGTAGTCAGAGGCGTACTAAACGCCCACATTTCACCGTCTGCATTTTTGTCTTCTGTAACAGGTGATGAACATTGCCGTGTTGAAATGGTCAGGTGCAGGCTGTGGCGACCTGCTGTTGAAATTTTTTAAGCCGCCCATAAAGCCTTCAACTTGGCTTAACGACTTCCATTTTATTGGCAACCGGGACCAACGGCTTAACGTGCCTTAACTTTATTGCACATCAATAACAAACACTCATGTTAAGAGATTACAGTCATATAAATGAACAAAGGGCTGAAGAGCAATCTCTTACAGGCAACCTTTCAGGTATAGGTAGTAGAATACGGAAGAAGACCCAAGACTCCCCTTCAGCTCATACCTACCTGCAGCAAGCAAAGAATGGCCATTGCGGTTGAGCTACATCTTACCGCACCGAATCGCACTTTTCTATGCTTCTATCCTTTTCTGTTCCTTTTACTAGAGTGAGAGCGATAGCTGGAGTGCTAGCGCATCGTCAATTCAACCGCGTGCTTTCGCACTCTCGCTCTAGTAAATGACGATTTTTAGTAACAGAAAAGGATAGAAGCACAGAAAAATGCGATTCGGTTAGGTCGGATGTATTTCAACCCTAGTACCTACGCACCTAGTACTGTTAAGGGTGGGTTATTTACTTAATAGGGTATTATGATTTCTGTGAGTTACTTGTTAATAAAAAAAAAATAATAGTTATGTGGTAAAATTTTATTGACACATCTAAACAGAAAGATTACAAACAACTAAAACACCATATATATAAGGAAATGGTAGCAATAATAATATGGAAGCCTCATTTTACTCGTCACAAATAAAACCTGGCACAGAAAAACTTCAGTAGCTGTATAAAAGTAAACTACAAAGCCTGTAACAAAGTAAAGCTAATTCTTACCGAAAACTTACTGATAAAAAACAATACAGTCGTTCATTTCATTTCATTCAACCATTAATTCGTCATTGAAAATAAATTCATTCATTCTTTTCGGGATTAATATTGTAGAAAACAGTAATAATTTAGCAAGTAATTTGTAGGTTTAAATAAAGTAAAAAAAACTAATTAAATGAGATTCAAAAATGAGCCGAATCGTAAAAAAATAATTTAAATGCGGAATTCTGGAATGAAAAGTTACTATTTCTTTTTTAATAAGGAATGTTGCCAATTTGATTAATTTTCATAACAGTATAGTCCAGAAACTATTCTAAAAGCTACAAATCTTAACAAACCAATACTAAAATCTTTGGTTTTCTAAATATAAATCTTTAATTATATGGCAAGGTTACTAAGACCTTTGGGCCAGAAAATAGTGTGTATATAGTCTCATTTTTGTTACACCTGAAGATTATGGTTCAGGTCAACAAACAGAGGCTTTTGTATACTAATGAGGTGGCAAACAAGCATACGATCGGTATAAACGTATTAAGACCAATCCAAACGCATCGTGTACTTAGATGGGCGTTTATCTCGCGCGCAATATACTAGGAAATTTTATATGAGAAGTATGAAACAATATGTATCTATTTCGATGTGTGGTTATAGGTTTTTCGTAACAAATATAAATAGTTTTTTAGACAGTAATGCCTAAAAGAACGTTAGTATTAAATCGTTTACAATTAAAGCGTTCACATCACCTTTCAACACGTTGCTTATTTACACTACTTGTAAACCAACCATTATAATAAACTACGTCTAAGTTTGCAGTATAAGAGTATAAGTATCGCTTAATCTGATATTAAGGCCCATTATCCACGATGGCGTAGCTTTATTGTTAATTAAAATTACGTACGCACTGAATTATTGTATCTACGAGGCATATTAATAGGACACGCTTTCAAATAAACCGTAGTTACCCATTTAAAAAAAAATGACACAGTGTACACAATGTACCATACTGGTGTCAACACAGTATCATTTTGTGCTGTCAGTTAAAAATGTGGTCTACCTCCACGAAACAAGGTCGATTTTCTCTTGCAATAAAGTTAAACACAGTGGCTTATTATACTCATATATAGTGAATAATCAATAATAACTTTCGTGAGCGTTGTTCATTATTACAAACTAAACAGTTATACTAACGTGTGAATTTCGCCAGAGACGTCGCTGCGAGTTGCGAGCGCAGCTTCCGACGTTGCTTGACGCTCCTCTTAAAAAAGGACCTCCGTTAGGTCCGAAACCAGTCGGGCTATCCCGAAATTCACACGTGAGTATAATCGTTTAGTTTGTAATAGTGAATGATCAAGTTTTAACTATCACAGCTCGCAAAAACTCACTTCTTTTCAACCTTACTAAAATTTGATCTCACTATCTTGGCCGACTGATTAAAAGTGTAACCAAGTGTATAACGAAGAATAATGCTTCGTAAAGTTACAACGCCGTGGACGGTAGGCCTTATGGGAATTGTTGATAGCTACACGTTTATTGGTCTTCTGAATGCGTTTATGAAATACCGGTTTCCTTTAAGTGGTTAAAAAGAATATTATTTGATATTTATGGAATTTAAACCAAGCAATGATACTTCTTATTATATTATAGTAAGTTAAGATATGTGCGTTATGGTGGTTATAACGGACGAGGCGTAATAGAGCCGAGTGAGTTTAACCAATATACGCACGTTTTTTGTACGACGTTTTCAATACACTTGGAAGGTAACAGAATATAAAATTAATCAACTTTTTTCCACTTTAGTAATATACCTAGATACCTACGTATAACAGCAATACACAAACATGTTATTTCTACAAGAGAACTAAAACACTCATGCTATGCTCGTGTATAAATACAAAGACTCTACACAAGTGAAGTTAGATAGATATGTTAATCTCTTTACTACATTTTCTTTAAAAATATTCTAACGTCTTTGGTTACTTGATACATATTTCATTTGTTTTTATTATCTAAATCTAATGAATTAGAATATATACATCAAATACTATACAAAGATAAGAAAACTAAAGAAAAATGGCGCATACATTATTTTCTGCCGTAGCCGCGTACGCTAAAGCTACTACAAAAGTATTTGAAATACATTTTTTTTTGTTTATTAATTAGCAATAATTACTGTTAATTTGTAGACAAAAATTAATAATGGTATGAAAATAAACGTTTATTTGTTATATATTTTAAGTAATAAAGTTTATTTATTAACATTTTTTTTTCTTTTTTTGGTGATTTGTTTCTATAACAACTCTTTGCTGATTTTTTTTTTGTTGTTTTGGCGATGTCCGGCTTGGACTTAGCCACGACGTATATTATATTAACTTTTTCTTATAGTGATAATTTTCAAGTAGATAATGAATATTCTTCATTCAAAAGTAGTAAATTATGCTTATTGATAGCAGCGTATTCATGTATAGGTTTGTTCAAAGTTCTAATTTCTAGGTGACGCGATTGCCAACAACAAAATTTATTAATCTTCCATCTTCCATTACGAATTAAATTTTTCTTCTATAGTGATAATTTTCAAGTAGATAATTAATCTTCTTCATTCAAAAGTAGTTAATTATTCTTATTGATAGCAGCGTATTCATGTATAGTTTTGTTTAAAGTTCTACTGCAGTAAAATGATGGTCAATTTTACTGCAGTTATATGTGGATTTTGGAAGGCAACAGAAAATACCGCGTTCCACTAAGGTATCAAATTTCACAACACTTGTGCACATTGTCGAAGCTTTTATGTTCAAAACACCATTATTTCTACACATAAACTTCCGAAAATACACTAGTTTGAAAAATTAATAACGGAGCGGCGATCGCGTCATTCACTGTTTCCCGCCAAAGCCTATTAGCTGATTAAAAAAAAAAGCAAATAGTG
This sequence comes from Thumatha senex, assembly GCA_948477245.1. Classification (NCBI taxonomy): domain Eukaryota; kingdom Metazoa; phylum Arthropoda; class Insecta; order Lepidoptera; family Erebidae; genus Thumatha; species Thumatha senex. The sequence goes on from OX419735.1 coordinate 18,104,691, forward strand.
CCGTTATGTGGAATATAACTTCACTATTTGAGTCCATAACGCACGCGTGCTTTATGTATCTAAAATTTGTGAAATAAGATCCAATTTATGAGCAAGTGTGTTGAAAATTACCGTTTCAACTCACTTGTATATATATTATACCGACGGCAAACACTTAATTAGAAATTATTTAATTGATTTTGAATTCTGTTTGCGTTGAAAAACGTCGTACGATATACATGCGTATATTGGTTAAACTCACTCGGCTTAATTACAACCTGGCGCGTTATACTACCAACCATAACGCACTTGTATTTAGAAATTTCGCTAATATATCGTTGTCAGATTCATAGTTTAATGTAGGTATATACATTTTGGCAAAATACTTGAAACAGAACGAACTTTTTTGCATTGACGAAATGCTTCAGCTTATTTCATTAAGATAGAACATGGCGGCAGTCTATTGTAGGATATTGTAGGAATAATAATGGTACCAACAACTTTTTTTAGAAAATCTTTTATATGTTTTTATGGTTTTTGCTATAATTTTGGAATGACTGTTTAACCATATAAAATCTCATAAATATATACGGGCTTTTATAGGGCGTAGTAAAAATCTACGCCACTGACCTTCTACAATAAATATACAAAAGTAACAAATTAAATATGTTCTAGTTGAATGCGTTATAACGAAAACATAGGCACGCCCCGTTATTTTCCACTATATTTTGCCAAACTGTACTACAATTAAATATAAGAATCTAAGAAAAGAATCCATGATTTCTCGACCTTAATTTAGCTATCTAGTGTTAACGTAAACCACTATAATTCCACTGGCATTCTAATTATCTATAGAATTGAGATTTATCTATATCTATAGAATATAGGATTGAATAATATATCTATAGATATAAAGCCCTGTACTGCAGCATATATACTCTAGGAATTACTATAATAAACAGTCAATTATGTCAACTATCTGCAATAATTCAATAAGGAAACAAATTCACGAGGTAAAGCAGGATTTGAATCCGCGCGTCCTTGCCCAATTCGAAAGCACTACTTTAGTCCACTAAGATCACCCGGGACTCCTGGCTATAGACAGATGGGAAACGTGTTGTTTTAGTCGGTAGGAGTCCATGAGGATTTAAACACGAAAAAAAAAAAAGAAAAAAAGTCCACATACGCTTGAAAATAATAAAATAATCCACCTGTGTCTTAGAGCAGCGTGTACTCGAATTGGGCAAGGAATCGGCTTCGAATACCACTCGGCCTTTCGATATTTATTCCACATTAAATTATAGTATAGTCAGCATACAAATTGCTTTTCATAATATAATTATTTCAGATGAACTATAAGTTGATTATGTTTGGATTTTGGCAGCAATTCCGTTGTTATAGCTCGTTTATTAAAAGTCATATATATAAAATCTTTAAACAGAGATCACATTTTGTCCATTACAGGTCAAAGACGATTTATTATGATAATATAATAACAATAACATCAAATATCAATAGAAGGTAGATTTATATAACTATCTATCTAGTAATATATCTACTTCGTTTACGATAAATAGTGCAGTAACTATAATAGATATTTGGAACAGTTCTTATCAATAAACAGTGATATTATCACGCAAATTTGTATATATTATGTTATATCGTATATATAAAATACAAACGATAAAGCCAAAAACATTCAACACAAAGAGAGAGACATGATTATGGCCTACCTACAAGCCTCCCGATGGACTTAGTATAATATAGTCTTAACAGTTTTGAGTTATATATTGTATAGATATATTTAAATGTATTGTAAGGAAGCTAGGAACGGACCTGCGTTATTGTAAGAGTTTTAAAACAAGCAATACAAGAATATGTATAGACATCAAACCCATCCTGTTGTTTCTAAGGAAAGACAAACAACTCCAAAATAATCGCCTCATTTTAAATATATTGGCATATTTACAAGTATAGTAATGAACTAAACTAGTCCACAGTCGGAGCAAGTTCTGCTGTAGACTGTAATACTTCATACTGTAAACCGTAGCAAGTCTCACGGTAGACTGTAAAACGTCATACTGTAAATAGTAGCAAGTCCCGCTCTAGACTGTAATACGTCGTACTATAAACCGTAGCAACTTCTGCTGTACACTTTAATACTTCATACTGTAAACCGTAGCAAGTCTCGCTGTAGACTGTAAAACGTCATACTGTAAATCGTAGCAAGTTCCGCACTAGACTGTAATACGTTATATTGTTAACCGTAGCAAATCTCGCTATAGACTGTAATGCGTCTTACTGTAAACCGTAGCAAGTCACGTTGTAGATCGTAGCACGTCCCAAATGTAGCCCAGAAAACGGTCCCAGCTACCACAGCCAACGTCGTCGGCTGCTAGACTGGCTATGTCATTCACTCTGTTGTTCACCTGCATTTAGACATTAATAGTTGTAGCTGATTTATTAACACAGATTTTTAAGATTGTGATAGAATGAATTGAAACAAATAATACTAAAATAGCTATTAACATACATACATGCATACATATTGTCACGCCTTTAACCCCAAAGGGATAGGCAGATGCATACCGTATGCATTTCACGGTATGCTTTTTTGTCCCACATAACAGGTGGTGAGCCCATTGCCGTGTTGAAAAAGGCTGGCGCAGGTTGTAGCGACCTGCTGCTGAAAATTTTCAAGCCGCCCATAAGGCCTTCAACTGAGATTAACGACTAAAACCAATATTATAAATGTGAGTGTGCTTGGTTATTTATTTATTATTTATTGTATATTTGATGTGCAAGGTAGTTACACTCTGGACAGGCTACTTTTTAACCCGGGAACAGATTCCTTCGTGTGGAACGGGCAAGGCAAAATTTAGTGTTTCCATCTATTTAGAAATATATTAGTATATTCATCAGTTTTCAAAGTTGCAATACAACGCTTTGTAAAAAAATGATCAACTATATTTGTTTATATACCCTCTCAAGCTTTAATGCGCAATTTAATTAACATAAGCACTCGTTGCCCTGCTAACTCAGTGTTTTGTAAACGATCACTGCGTTAAGCCACTTTCGCTATGGCTGGTCCTTGGATGAGTGACCACTTTGTGGCATTTACATTTGCGAGCGTTTCCGAAGCACGGGAACAAATGTAGAGTCCAGGTTGCCAGTAAAAATATCAGTCGTTAAGCCCCGTACGTCCTTATGGGCGGCTTGAAAAATTTCAACAGCAGGTTGCCACAGCCTGCGTCTGTTCATTTTAACACAGCAATGGGCCCACCACCTGTAACGAAAAAATGAAGGTATATAATGTGATGAGGTATGCGCGTACCTTCGTTGTTATTGAGTCGAGCGCGCACGAGCCGCTCGGGGTGCGAATGCGCGAGCTGCGTGTAGTCGCGGAACACCTCGTTGTACGTGTCGTCGTTCGACGACATCTCGCTCTCGCGCATCTCCTCGTTCAGCTTCGTTAGCCTCAATCTGACCATACAATGATACTTTTAACATCTTTAAAACGACAACCATAAAGCAGTATTTGGAAAAAAAAACAACTATAACATTTTTTTTGGATTTTAGCTACTTTATATCGTATAATATTCAATTACACCACTGGGTAGCTGAAGAATCAAAGAATTTATTACTCTAAGTAAAGACTGTGACACAACGCGCGCGGCGTAGATCGAAAGAAGCCCGCCATTTTGAGGTCATATTGCAATGTATTAAGATTTTTATTAAGAATTACATTTAACACGGAGAAACTACTCGAAGAACAAACATGGCTCAAGTTTTAAAACTACACTCATTACTACGAAACGTATTAAAGTACAACACACAGCCGTGTCCATGACACGGCCACACCCCATTTTTATATTTAATTTTAGGTTTTACCAAACGTTGTACACTGTCTGTGTACTCAAGATTACGAGGGTGGCACTGAAAATTTCGGGAATCAAGGAAGTGACACAACATTACTAATTAAAAATGTATTTATTGCTTTTCGAAGTATTCTCCGCGAAATTTGACACATTTTTCCATACGATGGAACCATTCATTGAAGCAACCATTCCATTCGGAAGTTGGGGTATCCAAAATGGCCGTTTTGTAGGCGTCCACAGCTTCTTCAGGTGATGAAAATCTCTGATCACGCAATTTATTCTTTATTTTAGGGAAAGTATAGAAATCATTAGGGCTTAGGTCGGGGCTGTACGGCGAATGGTCTAATAATTGTATGTTTTCTTGCTCTAAAAACTCTTTTGTTCTGTGCGCGGTGTGAGAACTCGCATTGTCGTGATGGAGGATGATGCGGCGGTTGCAGTTCTCTTTACGGAGTTCAGAAACGACCTGTCGCAAACAAATGCTAGCATACCATTCTGCATTAACCGTTCTTTGTCCCTCAAGAGGAATAGTCGCAACATGGCCGGTTTTGGAGACAAACGTGGCCACCATTTTTTTTGCAACACTCCGTGAACGAACAATTTTTGTTGGCTTTAACTCATTTTCGAACACCCATACTCGTGACTGGTGTTTTGTTTCGGGTTCGTACGCGTATATCCAGGATTCGTCACCTGATACGATGTTGTATACAGCATTTGAGGATCCTGCGTGGAATCTTTCGAGAGTTCTGACGCACCTAGCACCTCTTCACAGAGCGAATGCGGTATCCATCGGGAAAACAACTTTTTTACACCTAATTGTTCTTGCAAGATTATTTGTTTTTGACTCATGCCAATGTCTAAAGTTGCCTGAATTTCGCGGTATGTCACATGTCGATCTTCCTCAATCAGCTTACGCACAGCATGAACGTTTCCTTGGGTGACTGCAGTTTTTGGACGACCTTGACGGGGATCATCACTGAGCTTGACACGTCCACGTTGAAATTCAGCTAACCAGCGATAAATTGTGGTTTTGGATGGGGCTTCATCACCAAATGCAAAAATCATCCGGTCAACACACTGTTTTTGTGTTAAACCACTTCGAAAGTCATAATAAATCATTGCTCTTGAATTTTCTCGAGTCAATTCCATTTTCTCAACGACTAAACAAGTTTGACAAAACCTTGTGACAAGACCGAGAATCTTTTTTTTTAATAAATAAATGGTATTCGATTTTTAAAACCAAGGAGAAAGATTTTAATATGACAGGAACAGTGGAAATGTTCCATTCCCGATACTTTTAGTGCAGCCCTCGTACATATGTCCCTGGGGCGATCCAGATCCAGGTGAGCGTTGTTTAAAGAAGTGTAAGTAAAATAACATAGATTGTGTCTGAGACAGTTTGTCATCTACCACGCGGGTCCTGTTTAATATAATGGTTGTGACGAATTGGATTTAATGAACTCCTTACAGACACCTTAACCAGTTACGAGAAGCGAAACGGAACTTGCGCGTTTATTCATTTACAATTTCTATATGCGTTGTGTCTTCAAGTGATCATACTGCAACGGTGAGCGTAAGCCTTCGTCTGTGTTCAGTTTTTTTATGTGCCCCGTGTCGCTTACGCTTCGATCACGTTCCGCTTACGCTTCGATCACGTTCTGCTTACGCTTTGATCACGTTCCGCTTACGCTTCGATCACGTTCCGCTTGCGTACTCTGTGTGCTAGTTTTACGGCTACGATCACCGAAGATTTAAGATTTTTTCAAATGAAATGAAAATACCTTTATTCATAAAGATGACATTACACTGTAGCACTTATGAATGTCAAGATTATTGCTTTTACATATACTGCCAGATTCGCAAAGCTATAGGTAGAGACTGAGGAAGAACCTGACAATAAAATTCGTGGCCACTCTTTTCTTACCGCCGGTAAGTAATGATTCAAATAAGATGCTGAACTAATTCTATAATAAAAACGAAGTATCACTTATAGGTGTTACCAATTCTCAAGGTAGCTATCCGTACCTAATAATAAAGTCTGGAGCGCACGCACATGGCTAGGACAGATAGATGCTTTATTCCGTGTACGCTTAGATTGTGTCCCTCCCTGCCTGGGTTTTCCCGAACGTCTACAGTATGGGGTTCTTCAGAAGAGGTCTTAGAAGGTTTATAAAGGGTCGGTAGCTCGAGTGCTGCACCTCTGGTGTTACAAACTTCTATAGGCTACGGTGATCACTTTCCATCAGGTGAGCCGTACGCTTGTCTGTCACCTCAGTGGTATAAAAAAAGTGTGATAAATCCCAGTGAATTTATGTCTAACAAAACAATAACTTGTCAATTACAAGATGACAGTAAGAAGTCATAAACACAATACCAAGATACTCACAATGTAACAATATCTGCGTTGGCGTTTGAAACTGCGATGTCGAGTGGCGTCTGATTATCCTTGTCCACAATGGACTGGTCTGCGCGGTACCGCAGTAGTAAACATACCTGTACACCAAATATTATTTAATTATTTCTCTATCTATCACGCCTTATCCCCGAAGAGGTGGCAGAGGCATACATATTGTATGCCCCCTTTTCACCATGTGTATTCCTGTCCCACGTAATAGGTGGTGAGTCCATTACCGTGTTGAAATAGACAGACGCAGGTTGTGACTAGCTGCTGTTGAAATTTTTCAAACCGCCCATAAGGCATTCAACTTGACTGCCATGTTACTGGCAACCGGGACCAACAGCTTAACGTGCCTTCCGAATTATTATACTAATTTTTTTATTGCTTATAAAAAAATCTCTAGATACAATTGAAGCGCTCGTAGCATCGCTAGCTCCGCGTTTTGTAAACAATCACACTTTTATGTATCTTTTACTATGCATTTTGAATAAAAAACAGTTGTTCTTTTCCACAAAATTTACTTTTTAGCCTGACACGTTTCGCCTTACGGCATTTTCAAAGTTAGACTAATCTATATAAATAAAAATTAATCGTAAAATATGTTGCTAAGCGCAAAACTCACAGACGACTGGACCAATACGAGTAGTTTTTATTTAGTTTATTCCTTGAATTTTAAGGTAGGTTTTTTGAGGGAAAAATTGCACGGATGGGAAACGGAAAAGGGGAAAGCTTCATTACGCGCGTTATGTGGAACAAAATGCGTGTGATGAAATTTGGGCGTTAGTTTAGTTTGTATGCCTCTGCCTACCTTTTCAGAGATACAGGCGTATTTGACAAGTTAAAATAATATGATACTATGACGTCATGTCCCTCAAAACCGTCTTTGTTTCGGTGGCATAGTAGTAGGTATCGCAAATGTTTGTTTCGAAGTTTTATGTATTTATGTATGTATTATAAGTTAAAAATAAGTATTGTTTTATTTATGTCATGTTATAGGTCTGTTATAGAGCATGTTTATAGAACTGTAAATCACACCCAGTGCTTTAGAGACAAAAAAATATACAAAAAAAACTGCGTATTGGGAAAGTGAATTAATAAATAAATATCGTTGGGACAACTCACACAACGCTATCTGATTCCAAACTAAGCAGAGCTTGTACTATGGTAACCAGATAACTGATACACATACTTATTTTTTTCTAAATACATACATATTATAGATAAATAACACCCAGACACAGAATAAAACATCGTGCTAATCATACAAAGTTTAACCTAGTTCAAAACCCACGACCTCTTGCGTAGCAATCGGATACACTCCAACTGCGCCACAGAGGCAGAGAAATTATAAACATTGCAAAGTAAATACCTGTCCGGTATGTCCACCTTCAGTAGCGAGGTGTAACGGAGTCTTGCCGTCTTCGTCTTGCGTGTTGAGCTTACTGCCGTTTAGTAGGAGGAACGAGCACGCCATCACCGATCCCTGCCCAAATAATTATACAATAGACATAATTCATCCTGAAAATAACCTAAGAATGTACTTTTTTAATTTCCGAGATTATAGAATACTACTACTCTACAACAGAATGGATTTTCATGAAAATTTACAATAATATAGTTTACACATCAGAATAGCATATAGGCTACTTTTTACTTTTGAACAAGTTCCTGGGGAAAATTAGCTAAATCTTCTCCGCCGTATTTTGCAACGTGCATTGGTGTACGAGGTGGCATCGCAATTTTAGTTATAATTGTAGGTTGAATAACTAGATTTTATTTATTTTTTAAGCTTTAAACACTTTGACACTATGAATGCACACACAGCATTCATTTTTGAAGTGAAAACTTCTTTTAGCGCGGTACGCATAATTTCGAATTAAAATTTCTGAACTCTCGACATCGTTACGAGACGCAGCTATAGTATGTGCATATATGCATGTACATAATTAGCAGATCGCGAACCCATCTAGATTTTTTTTTATAGTTAATTATTAGATTCAATACCTTGCTACTAAATAATATAAAATAAAATATAAATAAATATCCATCACGCCTTTTCCCCGAAGGGGTGGCAGAGGCATATTATATGCCCACTTTTCACCGTGTGGATTCCTGTCCCACGTAATAGGTGGTGAGCCCATTGCCGTGTTGAAATAGACAGACGCAGGATGTGACTACCGGCTGTTGAAATTTTTCAAGCGGCCCATAAGGCATTCAACCAGGCTTAACGACTGCCATTTTACTGGCAACCAGGACCAACGGCTTAACGTGCCTTCCGAAGCACGGAGACGCTCGCAAATGTAAATGCCACAAAGTGGTCACCCATCCGAGGACCAGCCATAGTGAAAGTTGCGTAACTCAGTGATCGTTTACAGAACACTGAGACCGCGTGGCCACGAGCGCTTCATTCGCTTCAAATAATATAATCTAATCATCATCATCTAACGTTGATACCGGTCATCTACAGGTCTTATTTAATAATATTCTGCAACCAATTAAGACTCTTTCAGTGTAGAATTTTTTCTTCATGACCATCATCATTAACGTAGATCACAGTCATTTTTTAGCGCGGTACTCTTATTTTTTACTTTAATCTTTTCACTTCTGTCGGCACTCCCGGAGTGCAACCCATTTTTTTTTCCAAGTGAGCGCAGTCGCATTCGTCACCTAGTATTAGTATAGATAAGAACTTCACAAGTACTTACGCTAAGTACAGCGGCATGTAGTGCGGTCCGTTGTGCTTCTCTCGTCTCACCGACATCTGCGCCGGCAGCCAATGCGGACCGCATCACTGCCACGTTGTGTGCACGCGCTGCTAAATGCAATACCGCGTCCGGGGACAGCCGGGACATATCTTCTGCCACTGGGGACAACCAAACTTGTTACTAGTTTTTTTTTTGTACCACTGAGGTGGCAGACAAGCATACGGCCCACCTAATGGAAAGTGGTCACAGTAGCCTTTGGACGTTTGCAACACCAGAGGTGCAGCACTCGCGCTGCCGGTCCTTGAAAACCCTTCTAAGACCCCTTTTGAAGAACCCCATACTGTAGACGTTTGGTAAAACCCAGGCAGGGAGCTCATTCCACATCCTAAGCGTACAACCTAAGTTGTGATAAAATAAGTAACTAATTGAATCGAGTGTTACACGGCGGAAATCCATCGTGGAACGATAATAAAGGAGAGGAGGAGGATCCCACCACACGCCTTCGATCTGTCAATCCTAACGCACAACGGTCAATGATAACCTCTACTAATTGTAACGGAGGAATGACGAACCAAACTCCTCAAGGAAAGGGATGTAGGATAGGTAGAAGGAAACCTTACCCTCCAGGTTGTCAATTTTTTTTCAGTACTCCGCTTCACAAGGTTTCACTTAGTCGACAAAACTTGTCGAGTAATGGGTTCTTCTCCTCCTTTATTATCGTTATAATAAGTACGTAGTGTAGAAAATATTAAGCCTACCAAGCCCACTTGTTTTACTTAACATATTAAAATAAATACCCATTTTTACTCTACCAAAAGTTTTTGCAACTAAGCTCAAATGAAAGTTTTGATTATACTCGTAATGTATATTTTATATACTACTCGGGACTTCACGCGAAACAATTTTGTACTTACATTCACCGACGTTTCGAGCGCGTTGCAGCGCCCGTGGTCGCGGCTGGACTCTGCTGCAACGCGCGTAGTATATAAAATATGAGTATAAACCGCGAAAGTTTAAAAATAACACTAGTAATGTAATTCTTTTTCTTGTAGGATGGTATATTTAAACTAACTCTTCACTTTGCATCGGTAATTTCTAATTCAATAAAAAATATACATTCTTACCTAATTCTTCGCAATCTTCACCCTCCGTGGAGTCGTGATCGGAGGGTAAGCTGAGATCCACACCGCGGTCGCTCGCCAACTCGTTGCCGATCAACAGAACCGGACTACCATCCGATTTACTCGAACTTTCTGACACTGGCAGTGGATAAAGGGTATGTGAAATAACAGCCTAGTCCACCAATAAAGTCCCAGTAATAACAAATTTACTTATAGAATGCAATACGATAGTTTAAAAGCAAATAATGACAAAGAATACAGATGAGGCTAAAGTCATGCAAATTTTAAATGGGAAGGGATGTTAGTTTCACTGTCATGCTTTTGCACCCCAAGGGAACAATTTATTGGCATCATATAATTTATTATAAATTGTAAATCCTGTATTTTTTAAATTTTTAAAGGTATACTTCATTTGGCGCGTTAAGGAAAAATGATGAAAGTTAATTATTACGACGCGCGTGCAGACAGTCAGGAATAACCGAAACCATGTAGTTAGCTGATAAGTCTTTCCATGACAACTTATAAACACCCTGAAGTTAGCTGATAAGTGTTTCCATGACAAGTAGTTCATTCTTTTGATGTTTTTTTTTCTTACTAATTTATCATTCCTGTTACAAACAAAGAATTGTGGTATAGGTATGTGATGAAATCTTATTAGACTAAAGCAGTATAACTTCTAACGCGTGTACATAAGTACACACACATTATTTTTATATACTGTACATGAAAACGATGGGGTAGTTCTAGGAATAAGTGATTCAAAAAGATCATCTAGATTATGTTATTGCCTCGGTCGTTTTTACGCATGGATATTTCAGTGTAACCCCTTACCCAATATACATCATAAAAGCAGAATGTGAGAACATAATTATATTTACCGCTTGTGTTACTGTTGGCGTCACTTTTTTCGTCATTTATTGTTTCTGGCACTGATGGGGCAGTGCGAAGTCTGTAACCAAAGGTTCAATATATATAAATTTAATTTCGTATCGTACGCTTATTTACAGAAGGTGTAGGTAGAGGTATACTATATAGGCCCACATATCGCCAGTAGTATTTTTATGTTCCATGTAGTAAAGTCTACTTTCGATTTAATTAATGTTACATGTTTTTGAGGTATACCTTAGAGGTTTACACACCAAATGCCTATGCATCGACGTTCCAAACCGGTGGTCACTATAAAAATATAAAATTTATACTTAGTTGTAGTGTATGACATTTTGTAAGCGCCGTTAAAATAGTCTATGCAAAAAAGGAGATTTTTATTTTTGTATGTTCACGTGAGCATTTACGTGTTAGCATATGTGCTAACATGTTATGTTAGGAAATTGGCGCTGCGGACCCGGCCTTAGCGTATTATTCTTAATAAAACTGTTAAACCACGCCCCTAACCTAACATGAAAACACGTTGGTCCTCAGGTAGTCTTTGGATGGATGACCACATTGTGGCATTTACATTTTGCGAGCGTTTCCGTGCTTCGAAAGGCACGTTAAGCCTGGTAACCGGGACCAACTCCCGGTTACCAGTTAAATAGCAGTCGTTAAGCCTGGTTGAAGGTTTTGTGGGCGGCATGAAAAATTTCAACAGAAGTCGCCACAGTCCATTTCAAAACGGCAATGGGCTCACCACCGGTTACGTGGGACAAAAATAAATACGGTGAAATGTGGGCGTATAGTATGTCTCTGCCTACCCCTTCGGGAATAAAGTGGCAATATGTATGTATAATTATAAAAAGTTACAATTTAATAGAACGTACACGCATACGTGTAAGTCAACGCATACAAATTTAGTGTTTTTTTCTTTAGTGTGTCAATCAAAGGCACACACGCGTCACTACGTGCGTGTTTACGTGCACGTACAAGGAACTGGTTAATTGTAACCATCCGTCAACATTAAAATATACAGAAAAAATATTGTGGTGCCTAATTTCACATTTCTTTTATAATCTTGTTACCCCTTTATAGGTACATAGGTGAACCCTCCCGGCTTCGGCCGTGACATACTTCGAACTCCCGTCGTACTATTTAATCTCATCGCTTATAAATTCTATAAAACTGCATAAAAAATTGCCCGATTTGTCGACATTTATGAGCACTGCTCAGCTCTCCAGGGTAATAGCCTTCCTCGATAAATAGGCTAACTAACACAAAAATATTGTTTAAAATCCGACCAGTAGCTCCTGAGATTAGCGCGTTCGATATTAGTATAGATATTATTAAGCCCGGTTGTTAGTTTTCGGGCACCGAAGTTATTAGACCTATTTTATTCTTCGAAATACCATGATTATGTTAGTTACCTGCGTCTCGCGCGTCGTACGGACCATCGTCGGCCGGCACGCAGCGGGGAATCCCCGCTAGAGGCGGTAAGGGCGCCACTGCTACCGACCAGGTCCTTCACGAACAGCCGCGTCACATATTTGGAACGGATCCATGCTTCGCGGACACACCTGTATTAAAATGAATACAATTTTATCAGGAATAGACCCGGGATCGAATTCATCATTTGTTTGCATTCAAAATCAGAAACATAGGTACATGGGTAATTGTCTATCGGGAGCCCCAATAAGGATACCCTTCGGAGTGAGGGTTCATCAGGGCCTCCCGGCCATATGCAAGTGGGAGGGCACCCTGTGTTTTTAGTCGGTAAATATCTGGCATGACACACAAAAGCTTTAATTATTTTTTTTGAAACCATTGAATTAAAATTCAATGTTTAAACAATATAATATACTAGATGACCCCACGGCTTAGCCCGTGGAATATTTCGACTCCCGTCGCACCTATTTAATCCCGTCGCTTATAAATTCTACAATGATGCATAAAAATTTACCCTATTTGTCGACATTTATGACTACTGCTCTGCTCCCCAGTGTAGTAGCGTAATGATATATAGCCTATAGCCTTCCTCGATAAATGGGATATCCAACACAAAAAGAATTTTTCAAGTTCGACCAGTAGTTTCTGAGATTAGCTTGTTCAACCAAACAAACAAACTCTTCAGCTTTATAATATTAAGTATAGATTGTAACACGTGAGCTTTTATTATTATATAAATACGGTTTAACATGATTATATCTTAGGTTGTAACAATTTTTGGGTGCCTATGTACTGTGCAGATTTCTTAACACTTTCTTCTTTCTTATATTATAATAATGTTAAGCCTCCGTCGTGTTAAGGTTAGGTGAAACAATAGAATGAAACAGAAACAGAACAAAAATGAAATCACAATAACTCCATTTAATGTTACTCAATGGACAAGAAATATCAATACTAATATTATAAAGCTGAAGAGTCTGTTTGTTTGGTTGGTTGAACGCGCTAATCTCAGGAACTTCTGGTCGGATTTAAAAAAAATATAGTTAAAGATATAATAGTTAAAAATATTAAAATATTTTAAATGATAACATAAATGTGTACGACGGTATAGTACTTACGTTTCACAGTCCGGTGTGGCTCGTGCGATAGTTGTACCTTCTGTGTTTGCTTCGTAGATCAAATTCACAATTTTGTTGCCCAGTTCAGCCATAACCTACAAAGAGAGGTAATACATTTTGCACAAATAGTGTAAGAACGCAGTCATCTATCAGTTTTTTGTTCGAAGACTGAGTCGGAACAAGTATTGCTGGTATTCGGAAGTCATGTTAAGCCGTTGGTCCTAGATGCAAGTAACAAGGTAGTATTTACATACAAGTAGTACATGTTACAAAGCTACCTGTTCGGGGGAAAATGACGTATAAGCTTATACTATTTTTTTTACACAGCGCCTTCTAGTACGTAGTAAGCTAATATAAGCTTGTGTTATGGGATTTAGACAACTGATATGCATACTTATATATATATCTAAATACATACATATTATAGGTAGGAAACACCAAAACTCCGAAACAAACATTTGTGGATCACACAAATATTTTTACGACTCCGGAATTGAACCTAGTACCTCAGTCGCGGCAGTCGCATACACTACCACTGCGCACAGACACAGAACGTACGGGATACTCCTTCTTCATTTTCCAATTGCCTCCAATTCCTACCTGGATCAGAAGCTTGGGGTTCCCTTTCATTTGATTGCTACCATTTGCCGCCCGACTTTCGGAATTGTTAGGAACAATTGAAGTTAGCAACTGACTTCCCAACCTCGGCAGAGCGCCTGAGTCGTAGCCTTGTCATTTAGTCAGCAGGTGCACCACTAGCAGGTAAAGTCGCTTGGTACACAGAAACCTTCGTGGGGCACCTTATACCTTATCTACTATGAAAGTATGAAAGTATCAAATCCTTGCCTTACCTTTATAATATCAGGTTCCCAGTCGTCTAAAGTCAGAGATCTAACTTTACTGACGTGTACGCCTAGAGATCGATGTATTCCGGAACATTCTATAAAAAACAATATTATTGGTATTAGTTTTTTTTTATAAATAATTATTAGTATTATTTATTTATCTATCACGCCATATCCCCGAAGGGGTGGCAGAGGCATACATATTGTATGCCTACTTTTTTCCATGTGTATTCCTGTCCTGTATTTTTATAATTTGCGGCCTTTTATTAACAATATCTTTGTTCCACAATTTTGAACGTGACATGCATTGAACCTACAGAGCAAGGAATCAATGTCAATCACGCGCGATCTACAAGAGACCCATTACTTTATAAATATTTCAAACTAGATGACGCCCACGTCTCCACAAACGTGGTGAAATTTTCCCGTTTCCCACAGGAACTTGTTCTAAAGATAAAATGTAGCCTATATGTTATTCTGAAGTGAAAGCTCTATTATAGTAGACTTTCATTAAAATCCATTAAGTAGAATTTGCGTAAAAGAGTAACAAACATCTATTTCTGTAAACTTTCGCGTTTATAATATTAGTAGGATAACCAAGCGTGTCAGAAGAGCATCACTCGTTTCTTACACGATTATACTAATTACTATAGACGAATGGTAGGCAACGGACAGATCGCGAATGCGAATTTTGCGTAGAGTTGCACGTTAAGTTGGCACGCGATATTTACTCGTATATTACTTTCGTCTCTATTAGGTGCGAGCAAGACGGAGCCAGCAACAGCTCTGTGTTTGAAACCCTATTGTGCCCTTTCAGCCCAACATAAGCCGCTAATATTGAACAATAAAGTTTGGAGGTTTTCCTGGGGGCCAAGTCTACTATTAACAAGCAGTAGAATAGAACCAGAATCTCCGTTTTTAGCTGTCAAAATGTAACTAGACTATCAAAAAAGCAACTGACTAGCGGCCACTGGCGCGATTCGTGCTAGTAGAATTATATCGGCCGACCGATTGAAGTCTATTGGAGTACGATTGTAATAGTAAACTACGAAAAACTGTCAAAATTGTACCGGTGGCTTTGAATGAGCGACGATTTCGATTCTATTTCGACACGATTGAAATAGCAGACTCGGCCCCCTGATTTGTTGATATTTGTGATTACTGCTTCATTCCCGTGAGCAGAATAATATATCTACAGCAGTCTCAACAATTGTACTATCTAAAAAAAAATGAATCTGTCAAGTCCGAGAAATAGTTCCTAAGATAAGCGGTTCCCTCTTGCTTTCTGGATATTGTTTGCTGTAAGGCTCGCTCGATTTATACCACTGAGGTAGCAGACAAGTATACTTGTCCACCTTATCGAAAGTTAGACAATTTGGTATTTTGGGGTAATAATAAAATATAATAAGGTCCATACACTCTTTCATATTCTCAATACGACCGCGTCTATAACAGATTGTACGACAGGAGTGATGGTGACTGTCGCTCCGTCGACACTTTTTCTTTTTCAACTTAGTGTATTCCCAGTTGCTTCCAAAACCTAGCTGCTTTGGAGCCTGGGATTCACTTATATTAGGCTACTATAAGCAGCTATCGTTTGGCTTTTTTGACATTGTGACACCACTTGTTACTTGGGACAAAAATGCATACGGCAATATGTGGGCGTATAGTATGCCTCTGCCTACCCTTTTGGGTATAAAGGCGTTACAATATGTAATGTATGTATGTATGTGAGACTATCATCTGATCTCCCAACCCTGTAAAGGCGTCGTTAGTAGGCTACTTTGGCCCCAGAGATCTTGACAGGACCCCTTACACACAACGCCGCACTGGATTGTGGGCCTATATTAGCTTTACTCATCATACATACCTATACAAAGTGTGATGCCAAGGTTGATACTAGCCCAGCGAGGGTTAGGGCTGCCACAGTCGCAGCAGTAGTTGTTGCCAGGTATACTTAGGAGTTGCTCCCATATCCTGAAATAACAAGTCCATTTAACGCTTAGAAGACACATTTAATGCAAACTATACTCATAACGTAAGTCAACTACCTAGCTTAGACAAGTCATTTTTCTATTAGGGTTAACGCCAAACACTTGGAAAAATGGTAAATTGACAAACTTAGAAAAGTCATGTGATCTTTACCAGTGTCTGTCCGTCCTTCTACAACCCAGGGTTCCTCAAGAGAAACGTGAATATGTCCATCAGATTGACGGATGGATGAAAATAGACTGATGAGGCAAATTTGTGTGGCGAGGGTAAATGGGCAAACGAAGCGTACGTATGACATTCAAATCGAAGACCTTTTGGGAAAAGTCAGGTCACGACTTCCCTTAAAAGGCGAGCGTGTATGTAAACACTTATGAATATATAGAAGACGCGCACGTTGTATGTCAAGATCGTAGTAATTGGGAAGCCATTGTCTCTGTCTACTAGAATGGGAGACAGGCGTGATGATATGTATGCATATATGTACTTTATTATCTTTATAAAAATAGGATCATACGATTTAAAATTTTATTCATAAAATTATAATTATAAGGTATAGTTAATATATGATAACTAACCTGATTTTCCTCATTCCCGTATGTGGAACATTGTGTCTATCAGAGGGCGGTCTATCATCAGGTACTAATATCAGCTGCGATTCAGGATTTTCCCGACTTTGTCCTTGTTGTATTGCGGACCGGATGCCGTTTTGTAACGCAGTTATCCAGCAGTTCAACATCTCTTCTGAGTCTGCTTGAAGCATGTGACTTCTGGAAGGATTACAGAGAGAGTACTTTAAAAAATTGGTCAGTGCTTAGAAAATATGGCTATTAATGCCTCTGGCCACCAATTTAATTGACCACAGGACTTGAAAATGGTATAAAAATAAAATAATAAATATTTTAAGACATTCTCACATAACGCTGCCTAAATAGAGCTAATATAAGCTAAAATGCTATGGAATCGAGAGAACTAATAGGTAAACATATATTTTTCAAACATGCATGGAAATATTGACATTATTTCGAAAAAAGAATACGCGTAGTCCCGCATTAACGGACAAAGAAATTAACACACATTGCTGGAGCGTTTTTTGAATTTGGAACATTACAACGCTCCAGCAATGTTGGATGAAACGGCGCGCTGGGGTTATTAGATACTCTTTGATTGGATCTCTTTTATCATTCTTCTTCAGCGGACGCTTACTGTAGTTATATTAGGTATCTATTTTCTAATCATATTTTTATTCATATATCTAAATATTTCATGAAGCGCTCGTGGCCTAGCGGTCTCAGTGTTCTGTAAACGATCACTGAGTTACGCAACTTTCACTATGGCTGGTCCTAGGATGGGTGACCACTTTGTGGCATTTACATTTGCGAGCGTTTCCGTGCTTCGGAAGGCACGTTAAGCCGTAGGTCCCGGTTGCCAGTAAAAGGGCAGTCGTTAAGCCTGGTTGAAGGCCTTATGGGCGGCTTGAAAACTTCAACAGCAGGTAGCCACAACTTGCGTCTGTCTATTTCAACACGGCAATGGGCTCACTACCTATTACGTGGGACAGGAATCCATACGGTGAAAAGTGGGCATATAATATGCCTCTGCCACCCCTTCGGGGATAAGGCGTGATGGATATTTATTTATTTTTATTTATCTATTTTCTAAAATAAGTGCATTTATCTTGTCTTATTTATCATGCTATAAAATATTAAATAAATATTCTGAAACACTTTTTCACACAGCGTAATTTAGCCCAAACTAAGCTGTAAGCTTGTGCTATGGGATCTAGACAACTGTTAAAGAAACTTAAATATTTCTAAATATTATTTTATATTTATTTAATATTTGTGGTTTACACAAAAAATTGTTCTGAACCGGGAATCGAACCCCAGCGCTCAGCGCGGCAGTCGTGTTTAATTTTTTTTTTTGAATTTCTATCTTGCTAAGTATCCACTGAAGGCAAATTAAAAATATTTTCTTTGAGGAAGTAATTGCACAATATAACTAATGGAACTTTTAATATTATGTAAATTAAATTGAATGCAATTGCCTGTCTCGTATTAGTGAAATCCTCGCCTACGGATTAAAGTGTTGTCACACTATAAATCTATCACAGCGGACAGTATAAATGTCTGTTTGAAGGTTTTTATGCTATCTTACAAAACGGTTTTCAAATGAAAGGAATTGCTGAGAATTATTCTTTTTAGAGCATTTATAAAGCTAGTTTTAAAAAATATTTATTTTAATTTTATTTTTATTTGCATTAAACGGCATGTTCATGCATCAAACGTGCTATAAATTCTCGACATATTTAAATAAGATTACAAATAAAACATTTTAATTAACTAGTTTTTAAAATTGTATTACAAGTATAATTTTTATGTTGAAATTAATTAAGTAACAAGACTAAATGTTTTTTTTTTAAATTGTACACCGTGTTTGCAAACATGTTTATTTGATTTGAGTTCAAAATAGTCCAACAGGTAGCTTTGCACTAGGACAATGCCCTAATGCAAAGCTACCTCGTGTTTATCAATAATCCGTGTCACTAGTATTTCTGATTCCATATTAAAGACACAATTTTCAAAAAATGTTTAGAGTGCATATGTCTATAGGCCAGTACTTTTGTGTTACCTAGCTTTTTTATCAATTGTAAAATAAATAATAATAAATAATAAATATCCATCACGCCTTATCCCCGAAGGGGTGGCAGAGCCATATTATATGCAAACTTTTCACCGTGTGGATTCCTGTCCCACGTAATAGGTGGTGAGCCCATTGCCTTGTTCAAATAGACCGACGCAGGTTGTGGCTACCTGCTGTTGAAATTTTTCAAGCCGCCCATAAGGCCTTTAACCAGGCTTAACGACTGCCATTTTACTGGCAACCGGGACCAACGGCTTAACGTGCCTTCCGAAGCACGGAAACGCTCGCATATGTAAATGCCACACAGTAGTCACCCATCCGAGGACCAGCCATAGTGAAAGTTGCGTAACTCAGTGATCGTTTACAGAACACTAAGACCGCGGGGTCACGAGCGCTTTATCAATTGTATTTGTTCTAATTATGATTTGTCTTCAACATCACATACAAATTGTATGTCAAAATATCAGGTTATCATAAAAAATAGATAAAAAGTTAGGAAAGAAAATCAAACATATTTTTATTAATGTAACCATTTTAGGCACTTATGAATAGAGAACCTGTCTGCGTAGGTACTTAATATGCGAGTACTTTGCGCTTTGTTCAACTCTATACTCATCAAAGGAAAATTAAAAAAAAAACTTTTTGAACTTTTAGTAAAATTAAAAAACAATACATGGTTTGACTTACTTTGATGGTGACAGGACTTCGAAACAGAAACGTCGTTCTCCGTCATGGACCGGCTTTACAGTACAGAGTCTTAAGTCTTCTTCCATTACAGTCACATTCAGCTCACCGGTCCTTTTCCTATAAATAAATACACAAGAAAAAAATATTATATTCATAAAATTACAGGGTTTTTTTTCGCTCATCTTTCAACGCCCAGCCAAAACTCTTGGACCTAGAGACTTGACATTCTAGGGTAAACTACCCTTATAATGTAGGCACCCATAAAGAAAGTATAAAGTTCCACCTCCAAGGGGGTAAAATAGGGGTCAAAGATTTTCAAAGTAAGTCACGGGGCACTTATAGTATTCTCATATTTCAATAATTTTACATTCAAACTGACAAAAAAATGCTTTTTTCTAGGAGTTATTTTGTTCAAGGAACACTGCTAAAAACTACGCCTGTATTTAACGTAGATTAGTTCAATAATGCGTCGCATTGTCCAGTAATTTTTTAGATAATAATAATAATCAATAAGTAATGACCTAATAATCTGCTCTCTTTGACTACCCCGATAAGGGTACAGCGTGAAGATGGTTATTTTAATGCGGCTCCTATTAAATATGACTTCTTTTCGTTCAATTTCTAACATATTGTTTTTATTATAGAAAGTATAGCAAAATCGATATTAATCGTCATGAAAATGATTACAAATCGATTTAAATGCCTGCATAACAGCACTAATCTAAGCGGTATCGCTTCAGGAAATTACGTCACCATCTTTCTACCTCTCTATAGATAACGAAAGCCTGATTAAAAGCAATCACTTACCGATACACTAGACGATTGTCGTACAAATAAAACCATCTTCTGTTCCACGTTTTGAAAGCGTTTGACGTCCTTTTAAACAAATATCCTTGCATTCTGGGCAAGTTCTTAAGGCATGGCGTACTTAGCCGGCCTTCTTTAGAATCGCCCTCAGCTGCGTTAGCTTTACAACTGGGCAATACAGTGTCTTTGCTATTCACTATGGTATGGCGGTTCTCCATCTCTTTGTCAAGCATTTTTGTGTCGTTACGCATTGCTGCTATCTGAAAATGTGATCGTTAGTTGAATAATTGCTTGAATTTTTGCCTCCAATAGAATGGCGTGCTGTTTTCAGTCACGTTATATATATTTCGCAGCTAATTAAGCTGACTTAATAAGTAACAATTGTAGATTATATAAATTTGTATTTGAATCCAATAGGTTTTAATCAGTAAGTATACAATGTTACCAAAAGTGTGACTTTAAACCCCAAGCAGAGATATAAAATTTCTAGTGAAAAAGGATTGGTTTTCGTATATAGTATCATCTTAATTATTATCTATTTGCACAATCATGTTTGATGTAAACAACTAGTATTTAAGCATTAAAATAGCAATAATTGTATTGGCAATATATTAAATAAAACAATGTGGTGTCACACACATCCTGGGTCTGTTTCAGACATACGATGCTCCGCACACAGACAGAGAAAGCATGGAGAGACCAACTATGAGGCTCCGTAGTGTCTCTCTAGCGGATGGTGTTCTGTCGTGACCACGTGCATGGTAAGGAAGTGACGTGCTCAAGAGTAGTAGAAAACAAACAGGAGAGCTATAACACTGGCCCGTGTCCAAAAATATGCACCATGCTGCTGGACATTATAGAGCAATCACAGTTATTTATAATCTCGTTCCTGGGGTCGATGTTTCGGGCTAGTCACAGCTCTTGCAGAAGCAAGTTCAGGGTGATGATACACGTATGTCCGCCTCTAACATTGATTGGCAGTCAAAGTAGTCTTTCAAAAAATATTCTGAACTCGAAAAAACTACTCGTCAGATCCGGTATCATTTAATTAATTTTCTAATTTCGCGACAAGATTCTGTTATAACTAAATCTAGTAAAACTTAATACAGTGCGGGCAATATATAAAAAAAAAATTTAATGTTAGCAACATTTGCAGAATTTACAAATACATAGTCTTTGTTACCTCCAAAGCAGTGGCCTTGAGAAATGGCTCCAAATCTTCAGATAAATCCACGCCTTGGTGATAGTAAGTGCAGCACGCTTGAAGGTACGACACGAACTGAAATAGAAAGCGACACTTTGAACACCAACTTTTACAATATTTCGACAGATGTTGTTTATAGACTAGATTTGAACTCTTTAGTAATAATATAATAGCTACCACCAGCTAAGTACTGTTATTCTAATTAATGATAAGGTTTTATATAAAATGAAAAAACTAGATGCCTATTCAGGTGTATGATTCGTCTATTTAATAACTTTTTAAAGTTCTGTTCATGGTAAATAGTTCAGGTACAAAACTTTTGTCTTGAAGACGCTAACGCTGAAATTACCACCAGTCTCATAATCAGGGCAGCTAAAGACGGAAGACGTGATTTCCCATGCAAACGGGTTTCCTGCCATTTGAGTTTTTCCCCGAACGAACAACAACAGACTCTGGAGAGCCCTCGCCCTGAAGTCTGGTGTTCACAGTAGAGTGTACATAAATCACTCAGATTGGTGAACCCCTAACCAACCTCAATTGGTACACCGGCTGATTAAACAGCAATAGCTTCCAGACATTTTGTAGCCATTCAATTTAAAGGAAATCAGCTTCTAGTGTAGTGTAACATTGTATACTTTCACATAATTACACTAAATAAAACGCGGTATGTGTTTATACTTTCAACTAAACCAACAATTACTGTAAAAAGCAGGATGGCGAGATAGCCTAAACTTGACTTTTACCGATATGTTGTATAAATAAAGACTAAAGCAACAAGTCACGCATGAGCGAAAACTAAGAGATTTTTTTGGTTTTCGTGACGAACATATTTATTTATGATCCGTATTCTACTACAAAATTAGAACGAACCTATGACACCTTATTACCGTCAATTTGTACATCAAATATGATGCTAATACTAGTGCGGCGTGTATATCCTACTGTTTATGCTTCGTGCATTGTTCCGGCTACATACAAACAGTATCCATACATTCTACACTCATAAAGGATGTATAATTGTATACGTTCTAGGTCAAGTTTATTAATAATGCGATCGGGTCTATATTTGAATCAATGACATACTTAAATCAAATAGAAATGTAGACGGGGAATCGATGAACGTAAAGTAAAACACCGGCCAATTTATTATGAGATTGGTATCGGGGATAATGTACCATAGGCTGAAGTTGGACAATCGTGTACGGTGAGGTGCAAATATTCTATTGTCTAGCAATACCGTAAGGTGACTAACCGTTTGGATTGTTTTGAATGTTTTAAAATTACTTACGTTAAAGTAAAGTTAGATAAGTGTAAAGGGTCTCTAAATTCATCCTACAAGATACCCCACAAAGCTTTATCATTTCTACTGTTCTTTCTTTATTTGAAATTTAGCAATGTCTTTTTTTTAACGTGTGGATATCCCCTTGGATGTCATGCCCTACTCGAAGCTACTAAAACCACACGGTCCCTGCCTATCCGTTTAATGCCGGATGCCCCCGGTAAGTCCTCGGAAAGATATCCCAGTGCAAATCTGTTAATGACTACATATAAGTGATGATATAGATGTATAAGTCTTCGAATTCAGTGTGTGAATCAATCAATCAATAATATCAATCTATTTCGATCCAATGCTGGACGTAGGCCTCTCCACGTTATACTCGTAACTCCCTGCGCGTACAGTATACAGTCTCTTTCTACAATATTTTCTAGTTTGTCGTTCGTACTGGCGGGAGGCGTCCTAATTTACGTGTATAAACTACTAAGCTGCAAATAAATATTATTATTTTTTATACCACTGAGGTGAGGTGAGGTAGACAAGCTTACTGCCCACTGATGCAATGTGGTCTCCGTAGCCTATGGACGTTTGCAACTCCAGAGGTGCAGCATTTCTTGCTAAGGTAACTATCTATTTTTGTTTTGTTTACTATAATTAAGTTCAATAACTAGTGACCCGGCTCGGTTTGGTACGGGTGCAATGTAATATACATGATTATGCATATAACCTTTCGAGTCACATATCTAGGTTCTGCTGAAAACTGTAATGAAATCTGTTCAGTAAGTTAATAGATTGAAGCGCTCGTAGCCTCGCGTTCTGAAAACTATCACTGCGTTAAGCAACTTTGGCTATGGCTGGTCCTCGAATATGTGACCGTTTTGTTGCATTACCATTAAGAGCGTTTCAGTGCTTCAGAAGGCACGTTAAGCCATTGTCTCGGTTCCCAGTAAGTAGAAAAATTTGAACAGCAGGTCGCCGCAACCTGCACCTGTCCATTTCAACACGGCAATGGGCTCACCACCTGTTACGTGGGACAAAATGATTATGGTGAAATGTGGGCATATTGCATGCCCCTGCCACATGTTATTTTAAAAGATCTAAGTGTAAGCTTATAAAGATTAGAGAGAATCTTGTCTATTTGCTATACTTAAATATTCAAATAAAAAAAAAATCCATAACGATACGTAATAAAACCGTTTAATTGTTGAATCTTGCTGTTATATCAGTCGCAAACAATTATTATCGCTCAGATAATTATTGCTAATAATAAATATTAACTGGTGATACGAGCTCATGTTAACGAAATATAAAAAAACGTATATTATGTATTTAGCACGCAGTAACCATTATGAATGGCTTTTCATTCTCATGTTCTCATGTTTATTATAAGGCGGAATATTGTCCGCCACTTGTTTAATTACGTGTTTAAGTTGCACATTGAGATACTTTCATACATATATATTGTCACGCCTTTAATCCCGAAGGGGTAGGCAGAGGCATACTATACGCCCACATTCCACCGTATGCACCTTTGTCCCATGTAACAGGTGGTGAGCCCATTGCCGTGTTGAAATATATAGACGTGGGCGGGTCTAAAAGTTCGCGGAATGAGGGGCATGGAGGGCAAGGTGACTTTTTACTACTATAAATACTAAGTTTCAAAAAAAATAGGTTTTAAGGACCGCCTTATACCTTAGAGTGCACGGGCCCTAAAGTATACTGTGGTACGCCTCGTACCACCTCTGATACTGCAAGCAAGTTGCGTCCAGCTTCCGACCTCGGATTACGCGTCGTCCTGCCTGGCTTTGGTTTAGCCCCGGGGACCGCAACAAGGCTGCAGCGACGGAGCATCCCACGCAAGTGCCAGCCAAGCCCGTGCTCGCCGCCCCCCAGGGAGGGACGAAGGCGCAGCGGGACACCCACCCGAAACCGACAACTAGCGTGCCGGCCGAAGGTGGAAGAGCTGACACTTTGATCACATGGTGATCGGAGTGCTGACGGAGGTGCCCCAAGCCATCCAGGAGGGACGGGACCCCGTCCAGCTCATCCTGCAATGCGTAGGGAAAATCTGTGCCTATGGCAGATAACTCCCTACGCATCATCTTCTGGAACGCCGACGGGATGTCCCCCTTGAAGACCAGGCTCCTGAGGCAGCTGCTCGCACAGCGGCAGGTCCATATTGCCCTATATACAAATATATATAAACAGATAGTAATAAAATGTACTCGCAATACAATAAATAGGCGTAAATGGAGACACATCGCACAATGTGCAGCTACCCTTACAGCGACTAATGACGGCAACCCTCTACCATATTTATCAACTACAGCCACTACCACTCTGACAAGAGTGTCCGACTAAGAAAAGATCTGAGAATTACAGATAATAAAATGGAGCTCGTTCTTCAGTTCTCATAGTTTTATTTATTTAATCATATTATTAATTTTGTATGCATATTGCTTTCTAAATACATTGATTTCGTAACTGCGTGCATATAACAAAACATAGCCAATCCTCTTGATGTTTAAGACTATTGACGTTAGGAAGCTAAGGTCCGTATTCCCCAACGTTTATCAATACTCAATCGACGCTTGAGAGTAGATTTTATAAGGCAAAATCTAGCCTCAAGCGTTGATTGAGTATGGAGAAACGTTCTGGAATACAGACCTATTATTCTGATATTAATCTGACGTAAGAAGTTTTTAAGAATAAATAAAATAAATAAAAATTGTGGGACACTTGTCACACAGCGTCATCTAGCCCAAAGTAAGATAATATTAGCTTGTGTTATGGGATCTAGATAACTGATAAACATACTTATATATTTCTAAATACATACATATTATAGATAAATAACACCCAGACACAGAATAAACCATCGTGCTCATCACACAAAGTTTTATCCTGGGTGGGAATCGAACCCACGACCTCTTGCGTAGCAGTCGAATGCACTCCCACCGCGCCACAGAGGCAGTCATTGCATATTGCATGATAGGCAAGAATGCGGGATGCCTCCCTTTTATTAGAAAGCCGTAAGTAAAAGTTCTGAAAACACAATCACTTTTCATTTTATGTTTTTCGGGTCTTTATCGCATAATATTTTTACGAACGTACAAGATGATGACGCCCGCCGCTTTCCCCAGTCTACTCGTGACCACGGCTATTGCAATATAGCCGAAACGTCGAGAGGTTTTCTCAAAGTTAAAATATTACGCGAAAAAGACCCGAAAAACATAAAATGAATAGTATAAGTCGTGTGAGTTTAAAAACATCACAATCACTTTGTCTCCCCGATGATGTTGGGAATCAACTGGTAATATCTAATAATCAAATAGGATCTAATACTTTATCCATTATGCGCACAACACTCATTGTCACAACCGAAGCACAATTAAGTCCATCCCACCATCGACTTCGTCGCAACTGATTTTCGCAGTGCTGATTAAGGATAAGTATATTTCTTTAGCTGCAACTGGTTGTAGACGAATTTTGTTTACATTTGATGTTCAGCGGCTGAGATAAATCGAAACCGGTAGTAATTTAATATCCTTTTTTATCACTTTCACCCAAATGTTTAAAAAAGATTAATTACAAATAAGCAAGTATAAATGACTCCGTTCGTCTATAGAAAGTAAGTGAAAAAGTAATGAAAAACGACTTCTAAACTAAGTGTTCATCATACCTGGAAAAGCTTCTATAGACAGTTGTCAACTTGAGGGCCACTATTTAGCTACAGTCACGTACCTAGTCATGTAGGAAAGCGGACCCCGGGCGTCGCGAGACGCAACTGGGACAGACGCTCGGATGATGATGACGTACCTAGTCATGTGATAACATAATTGGTAACTCTTTAAAATGATTCAGCCAATACAATCGCATTTACCTACCTATTTCCAAAGAACTGTATGACACACTTATACCTACGTAACCGTTTTGTATATAAGATAACTTACAAAGTGATTTTCTTTAATTATATTATACGCGCCTTACATAACAAATATGTAAGGCGCGTATAACATAATTAAAAAACAAATATATACAATACGCCATAGACAAACTGTTAAGCTAAAATTTCACGGACTCTGCACAAGTGCCGTAATAGGATTAGGCTAACTTCGGCTAATAGAACTATTGCGAAAATTCAAGAACTAGACGGTTGGCGACGGAAGAAAATTTTAATATTTTGAGCTTCTTAGGGGTTATTTTAAATATGATAATATTTGTTTAGGACAAATAGAAAATACGATGCTGATTGGTTTATCTAATAGATAATTCATAACATCTTTATACGAATCGGTCATAGCATAGCTATTAATAAAGATCGACAAGAAAATGAAATGCTTGACCAAATTTGTTATACAGAGAAGCTTTACATAACTAACAAACTTTAATGCCGATATGTAATACTTATATAATAATGCTTGGATGTGTTGTCTCGGTCTCCGGGCTCTGTGGTATAATGAGATTTTTGCAAAAGGTGATTATAATAAACTTCACTCGGAGGTATGAACTGACTGACTGACAATTTAAATTAAATAAATGATTGTTATTTTGAAAATTAAAAGTTTATCGCTGGCACCCAGCGCATTATAATAAAACTAGTTGATGCCTGCGGCTCCGCACGCGTGGTAAAGTTTTCCCGGGATACAAAGTAGCCTATGTGTTATTCTGATGTGTATGCTATGGTATTGTAAAATTTCATCAAAATCCATTCAGTAGATTTTGCGTGAAAGAGTAACACACTTTCGCGTTTATAATATTAGAAGGATTTACATTACGATAATGAGTTTTGAGTTAATTGTAATTTTTGCTAATTTATTACTCAATTAAGTACGGATATTTAAACAAGATTATTTTAGAGAATTTACTAGCTAATGTCCACCCTTTGGTGAAGCTTTCTCGTACCTGTTTTCCAGAGGATAAGGTCCTGTGGATTCCCAGGTGAAAATAACTAAAATCTGTGTTAAATCACGGTATCAGCTAGCTGTTTGTAAACAGCGTTAAAAAACACGAAAACGTCTTCACAAACTTTCACTTTTTATTAGTAGGGAAGCTAATGCCCCGGTGAAGATTTTCCGATGGTACACGTTTTATAACTTTTGATTGATTTGGAAATTTAGGGAAGCCTACGTGTTGATCCAGTGTTGGCTACATACGAGGGGAGATCAATAAGTTCGCGGAAGGGAGAGGTTGGTTGGGATAGGTTTACTCCTCCAGATAGGCACTAGTGAAGCTTCTCATTAAGAGTATATATATACCAAGTTTGAACCTAATCGGGTCAGCCATTATGATATAAATTGAACACTGCGCCGTTATTAAGTTTCTAACCAAGCAAGGAAAATCCGCTCAAATATTTTTTCAAGAGCTGTTGGCGGTTTACACCGACTCTGCCCCTGGTAAAACCATAGTTTACAAGTGGCATAGTCTTTTCCAACACGAAAGAGAGTCAATTGAGGACGACCCCTGCTCCGAACGGCCAATAGAGGCCACCACACCGGTAATTGTCGAAAAAGTAGAAAATCTTGTACAGGTAGAAACTTCACCTTCATTAGCTTTCAGAGAATATGGTTTAACGGATAAAGCGTAATCAAATAACGAAACATGTTGACGAACTTTCACATTTGGATTATTAAGAAGGATCAAATCTTCAAGTTTGTCACAAAGTATAAAATTGCAATAAAATAAATCCGAAGACATTTCAAAAATTAGATAAGATAGCATATCAAATTACATACCACGCCACAATAAACCCATAAAATAAAATTACAGCACGTATCAAATCCAAAAATCACTATACAAAAACCATACACCGATTATTCACATCAGAATCACAACGCAATCTATCTAATATTATTCTTTTAGATAGCAAGAACACTTAGATATATTTTACTACACCGTTCGATACTGTCTACATGTCTTCTCAAGACTACACTGACATGTTTAGTAGGACAGTCGACACAGGTGACAAGTGAGACACTAGCTTTAGAAATAATCATTTGCTAATAACAGGTGATAATGAATGAATATCAACTTTCTGTGTTATACTTTCTGATAGCATATCTTTTATCGAGGTGAATTGGGTAGGAATTTGCAGACTTAATGATAAAATAATTATTTACGATTTTTTAGGACGGAGTGTTTATTTTTGGAATTCGGTAAATCTTTTCTATGCTGAATTATAAACAGTTGGAACTCTTCACTAGCATACATGCTTCTCATCTGCAGATATCCTCATTTTATAGATATCAAGACGTCAGTGACGTCATATTTATGTAACATATAAAAACTGGCATCACTTATTTCCCTAATTGCAGTAACATTGTAAACGTCACTGAATATATATTATGATAATACCCACTATAATACAGACAGATTTTAGAGACTGGGGCTAAAATACTACAAGAAAAGGTACTTACTGCAAAAAGCATGTTTACATGTAATACTCGTTTTTTTTTAAGTAAGTAATGCTATTTCAGCATAAGTGAAGAGCACGTGTCCGCCAGAAGTTTATTATGTTAATTTTTGTCTTGGTGTGACTGGCGTCTCAACACCCAGAGCCTGCATAAGGGCTTCAATCACAGGTGTGCTCGTGGCCCCGCGGTCTCAGTGTTCTGTAAACGATCACTGAGTTACGCAACTTTCACTATGGCTGGTCCTCGGATGGGTGACCACTTTGTGGCATTTACATTTGCGAGCGTTTCCGTGCTTCGGAAGGCACGTTAAACCGTTGGTCCCGGTTGCCAGTAAAATGGCAGTCGGTAAGCCTGGTTGAAGGCCTAATGGGCGGCTTGAAAATTTCAACAGCAGGTAGCCACAACCTGCGTCTGTCTATTTCAACACGGCAATGGGCTCACCACCTATTACGTGGGACAGGAATCCACACGGTGAAAAGTGGGCATATAATTTGCCTCTGCCACCCCTTCGGGGATAAGGCGTGATGGATATTTATTTATTTATTTATAATCACAGGTCAATGGATGTAAAAAGTAATGTCATATTTCATTACTTCTTACGCCCATTGACCCATTGATTAATTGGTTTAATTTAGAATACAGTCCAAATAGAATGAGAAAATAGGCCATATTCCTAAGAACCCAAGAGTCCAAATTAGACACACACTTCCAAGAACAACTAACAGTAGCATGTTGATACTTTTATAGACTCATTGTACGAAATCTTCTAGACAAATAGTAGTCTCCACTGTAATATTATTAGGGCATTATTAATTAAAAAGACAATGTAAATGACAGTGTGAATTCTTACGCAAGCCAGCGCCCCTGGCGGTAAAGTAGAAGGTTAATTGTGTACATTCAATTACACTTGAATAAATACACTATTGTTATGTATTTAAATAGTGCATTACTGACCTACATTGCCTATATACTAGGTACGATATATAAAATAATATTTGTATTTAGAATTGTAATATCACCTGCATTTACTTACCTACATAATATGCCGCAGATGAGAAACAACTGCGTAACAATTATACCAGCAGTGCAACTAAGGTGACATAACGTTTACTAAAAGTGTCGTTGTAATTTTATTATCATTCACACCTGTATCCCCGAATGGGTGGCAGAGGCATATGCCATAGGCAAAAAGCATTTTTGTCCCACTCACCAGGGGTGAACCCAATGCCGTGTCGAGATGAACAGGCGCAGTATAGGGCGACCTGCTGTTGAAATGTTTTCAATCTGCCCATATGTGAAGATCTCGTAAGGCCTTCAACTTGGCTTAACGATTGCCATGTTGCTGGCAACCGGGAACAACGACATAACGTGCCTTCCACAGCACGGAAACGCTCGCAAGTACAAATGCCACAAAGTGGTCACCCATCCGAACACCAGTAATAGGTAATGTTGCTAACGCAGTGATCGTTTACAGAACACTCTATTAGCGGTGTTACGGCGCTTCAGTTTAATTTCAAAATCTGACCTTATCAAGTAGCTAATGTCGAGTTTGTAATGCTAATGCTGTAAACAAAACGTACGAGTCATAACTTTATGAGTCATTCTTTTTTTAATATGAGCTTAGGTACAACACACAATCTCACATAGTGCATGTTGGTACCCACGAACACTAATGCTTTATAATTGTTATCTCAACGCAACACAAACACGATGGAGGAATCTTACCTTGAAACAGTAATTATATTCAGAATATATGAATGCACCTTAGACGTGAGATCGGAGATCGTAAAAACAGACTTATACTTTATGAGTAGGTATGCGCTTCTTGTATATGTTTTATTCTTAGTTACATTACATTACAGTACATCGAGCTGTGTATAATTCATATTACATCGAAATCACTGTTGCTTCCAGTTTCCGTGATTTGGTCTCACCATAACACAGTGTCCTGAGTCCTCCGCATACAGTCCCTTCGTGTGACTAGTTCGAGGCCGTTCGAATAAGAACTGGCAGTACGCATAAGTAATAAGTAGTCGCGTATGACATGTAACATCTTCTGATATTTACGCCACCGCGCGCGTTCATTGGCCAAATCAGATAGCGCGCGCTACACACGTTTCTTATACCTAAAATATTTCCCTCCAATTTCCAAAATCACTCCCATCCACTCCACCCTCATCGTCCATTGCTCAGCAGGTGCACCAATAACAAATGAGGTAGCTTATGCTTTAGAGATCTTGGCCCATTACACAGTACCTATTATTAAATGTATAGGTTTAGTGCCTATGCATTTAGTAAAATAGAATAGAAGTTACTTCTCAGTCACGTCTTTTTCTCTGAAGGGGTGGCAGAGCCGTACTATACACCCACATATCACGGTATACATTAATGTCCCACGTAACAGGTGGTGAGCCCATTGCCGTGTTGTAATGCACAGGAGCGGGCTGTGGCGACCTGCTGTAGAACTTTTTTTAAGCCACCCATGAAGTCTTTAACTTGATTTAACGACTAACATGCTCCTGTCAACTGGCATTTACATTTGCGAGCGTTTCCGTGTTTCGTTAGACACGTTAAGCCGTTGGTCCCGGTTGCCAGTAAACGGCAGTCATTAAGCCCAGTTGAAGGACTTATGGGCGGCTTGAAAATTTCAACAGCAGATCGCCACAGCCTGCGCCTGTCTATTACAACACGGCAATGGGCACACCACCTGTTACGTGGGACAAGAATGTTTATGTTTATAAATAAGTAGGCATTACTTTTCGGCATTCGACACAATAAGTTTAATTAAAAATTATCTTTAGGTACAGATACCTAATTTATAACAGAATTTTTAGTTTTAACAGGGATTTCCTTATCTATTTAGTAACTTTCCTTATCGAATATGGGTGTAGTGTAGACGACGTAATGCCGCATTATCGTAACATAAAACAGAAAAATTATCAAGCAATTAATGTACATACTATCGGGAATGAACATCATCGTTCAAATAAGCATGAGCGGTTATTATTACCTCAATATGATCAAAAGGAGGTATCTAGGACAGTCGGGGGAGCGACTTGGTACTACTATTAGGTATATTTATTTTTCGTGCAACTACTTCGATACGCACGGACAAAAACACGCATTGCAGTGATTACAAACCTCCTTTTACCGTTAGTCCAATGATGTCACATTATTTTTCAGAGACAATGACAGTGAAAGTAGGTACACCTAAAAGGCAAAGTTTAAGCGGACATACTAAGGCCAGAGCATCGAATTGCTCGACCGTGAAGTAGCTAGCAGAATTGGGGCCAAATAAGTGTGTACTATGAATAGACGTGCGCCAAGCGGTTGTTAACCCATTGTCCTACAGCAGAACGCGATTATTGTCTTCCTATTGTTTTTAACAATGTACCTATTATAGTAATTTTGATTATTAAAACAAACAAAACAATTGCGGATGAGAACGAGTATTTGTACGTAGATTTAAATACATATGCTTTTTAGAAATTCGAGACGATGGGCTGTTGCCGCACAGAGGGTAAAAATTAGTGACGGATATATAGTATAGGTGCCCGGGCGTCGCGAGACGCAACTGGGACAGACGCTCGGATGATGATGATGATATAGTATAGGTATAAAAAATATGAGAGATAACCGATGACTTTCGTTCCTAGTCGTACCTGGTGCATAAGGCCATTCAGCGCGGAATTGCGGCCAGTATTCTGAACATCTTTGCACCGGTTACGATCCGGGTATGGATTATTTTGGCTAACTAGATATTGTCAGTTGATTAAGTATTTATTGATTTTTATTATCAGGCCGCCAATTGTTATACCATTAAGTCTAGTTGTCATATTCATTTTGTGTTTCCTGGTGTACAATAAAGAGTTTTTTACTTTTACTTTTACTTTAAGTATTTAAGATTGGACATTTGTTTATTTTATTAAATAAATAATAAATCTGATACTATACAGTATACATACTAAAAATAAGTTGATATTGTAAATTTGATTGCCCAGTATCCATTACCAATATAACAAACCATTCTGTACACAATGCATGAACTATTTTGAAGCTGTTTTGGTAATGATGAAGTGAGAGATCAAATTCGTTACGACTGGTATTTTTTAAATTAATAGTTTTTTTGTGTCTCTATACTTTGCTGACTACACTGTAGGCGGCCTCGTTTTTGTGTGCGGAAGATGGCCATCGCGTCAGCCCCACTATCACAGAGAAAGGTATCCGGCATCAGTCGCGTCTTTTGTAGAAGGGGAAAGTTTTAGCTTCCTACCTCGTCTTGTAAAAAGTAGCGGAAGGATTTGGTCACCTTTGCACGAATGAGCTACTAGAATCTAGTAGCTTTAAATCAACGAAGTCGAGGAGATAATTTTATACTATTGATTGATGGGCCTTGGTGAAACTTGCTACACATTTTAAATAACACCACTTGTACTGTTCCACAACATTTACTTCATAAACCTTACCGGTTTCAACTCACGGCATTCTCAAAGGTACACAATACGACCACAAAAAAAATCTTATTGTCTTCCCTTCAATCCTACAATATCGACACTACAAAGACTCACTCAATTCACCAAAGATATGAACGCATAGTGCCTACGAATAATAAAAATGGAATGACTTACAGTAGCAATGATTTCGTGGCGCTTCCTGGCCTGCAACATGGTAATTTTCTGCACGTGATCTAGAGCGGTGTGCCGAAAGCATGATCGTGTCGCCAATAAGAGATTCACTACTTCCTCCACTTCAGGTAGTTTGTGACGTGACACCTATATCAAATACATGACATGGTTGAAATATATAAAATATTATATTAACGTGTTGTATTTTTAGGCAGACGGGTCTTTTGTAGATTTAGTCGCTTGCCTTATGAACTTACCTGGGAATTCCTAATTAACGAGGAGTCCAGTTCATTTGAGATTTTTTCAAAATGGTATTTACTTTCTTTGACACCTTTTATGTCTCTGCAACAATACAAAATTCGTTCTAACTGTTGATTATAAATAAGCGGAAGTGGGGTGTCTGTGTCACTATCAATCAAAACGTAACACAGCTCGCAATTTTCGCATACATGTACTGTACATACCTACCTACTCTTTCAATAAATGTATATTATTGATAACAAACAAATCTCAAAAACGGAAAGGTCAAAAGTACTCGGATACCCAGACGTGCGTGTATGAAGCGATTGATTAATCTTGAAGAAGCGAAAGAAGTATGCATGGATCGCGAAGCCTGGCGATCTGTCGTCTCTGACTACCCCGTCAGGGATACAGCGTGAAGATATTTAGTTAGTTACAAACAAATCTCCAACATCAGTCCAAACTCCGAGCGAATTATAAAGTCTTTGTGAGTGACCGTTGGAGATAATCAAACATACTTCGACAGTTCACAGGTCACGGTTCACTAGGGCATCGTCTGCTTTCCAAAACCGTAGTAGTGTAACTGTAGTGCCGTCAGTGGTAGCTCATGTTACGTAATAGTGGCCAGCGAAAGACTAATACTGTGGGGGAGATTACAGCGATGTACTGCGTTAGAGATTTTAGACGCATACTGCGGGTCCATTTAAAAATACTATATGATGATGGTAGGATTTTATAATCTTGTATCGACCAACAACATATCCTCAAGAGTCAGACGGAACGACAGAGTCTAGCAGAATAGCTGCTGCAGTACTTACTTCCTGATCGTAATCTCGTGTCAACAACCACAAGTAAATTACAAAGATTGCCCATAACGATAGACACGTAGATCCTGTTCTTCATACGACATACATACACATGTCACGCATACTATACGCCTACATTTCACTTTTGTCCCACGTAACAGGTGATGTACCCATTGCCGTGTTGAAATGGCCTATAAGGCTTTCAACTGAGCTTAACGACCGTCATTTTACTGGCAACCGGTACCAACGCCTTAACGTGCCTTTCGAAACGCCCGCTAATGTAAATGCCACAAAGTGGTTACCCATCGAAGGACCAGCTATAGCGAAACTTGCTTAACGCAGTGATCGTCTACAGAACACTGCGCACAGGGCCACGACCGCTCCATACGACATACAGCTCTTTAATAATTGACTAGTTAACTACAATGGGTTCAATAGTAATGACTATGACTACTTAAAAAAGTTTCAAATATATTCCCTTTTCGTTTTCACAATATATAACATAACCAGACAGATTTCTACAGATTGAAGAAATTACCCATACCAATAAATAATCTAAAAATAAGTTTATATGCAGTAGGTAGCATCGAAGCATTCTAAAATATTCAAAGCGACTAATGAACTTTAAGATAAACATTATTGAGTATAAGGAAAACGCTAAAACTATGTAAATATACAAACTGTTTTGCTTAAACTATGCTGATTATTACTTCATGTGTGATTTTTTTCTAGACTGTGATTTTAGCAGAATATCAATTTCTAGATAATTAAACTACTTTTAATTTATACTAATAGCTGACGCCCGCGGTTTTACCCGCGTATTTAACCTAAACCTAGTCCCGATATATAACCCGATCCCATAGTAATACAGGGATAAAATGTAGCCTAAAACCATATCTGAAGTAAGTTGTGTATCGTGTCATAGGAATCGATCCCATAAGAATACAGGGATAAAATGTAGCCTAAAACCATATCTGAAGTACCTCAGTTGTGTATCGTGTCAAAATTTGAGCTCGAACCATGTAGAACTTTTCGAGTTTTTGTAGCATACACAGCTAACAGCGTAATTAGCGTACACATAATATTTTTATACATCTGAAGGTTGAACAGATATTGGTTACTCGAAGAGCTATTTGGGGTATAGAGAGGCAATATATCAGCATGGTATAGCCTCCAACTGTTAACAAACCCCTGGGGCAGTTAGTGCTAGTTGCTACCCGTTATTGAGTTAAATACATATGGCAAAAAGTGGATGTATATTATGCTATACATCTGCTTACAAATTTCGGGAAATAAGTGTATGAATAAACTTTTGAACATTCTTCCACTGTGGTAGTGTTCTCAGATGGAGAAGTCCAGAGATGACTTGAAATAATGAAGCCTGACCTGCATTAATTTAGTAGATTTTAATACCTAATGACTAACAATAAAAAAGTGTAAAAAAAGTGTTACCAGTCTGGTCAGCGTGGTATGGTAAAACCAATCACTATTCTCAATAATTATTGAGAGATTCCTACATACAGTAGTAGACCAAGATAAGTTGATGTAATTGATTGACAGTGATATTCACGCAGAGTGAACAACATCATCATCCTCATCATGACTGCTTCTGTGGCACAGTGGTAGTGTATGAGCGACTGAGATCCCGGGTTCGAATCCCAGGTAGGAAAAAATATTTGTGTGATCCACAATGTTTGTTTCGGAGTATGGGTGTTTCCTATGTATAATATGTATGTATTTAGTAATATATAAGTATGTTTATCAGACATCTAGATCCCATAACACAAGCTTATATTAGCTTACTATGGGCTAGACGGCAGAGTGTAAAAAAAAATGTCCCACAATATTTATATATTGATATCATAGCAGAAAAGTAGACTCAAAGGCTCAAAAGTGGTTTCCGGTACATACAAAACAATTGTTGGATGATGTTGACTTTCATGTAAGTGTTTTTATACACTGACGACTGATTGGTCAGCAGATGTGTGTCAGCTGAAGTTACTAGAGTATCAGGAATACATGCAGTCAGATTTTGTTTTATTACAATAAATATAACATGTATCAACTGGTTTATTATATAAATTTTGGTACATTACGGATCTTGAACCCATGACCTTTCCTTAACTCTAATCCACTGAGCTACTAGTACCATACTAAAACAGGTTAAAAATTCTTTACAATACTTGTGGATGCCTTGCAAGAATAAGGCCAAGTAATTCACATATTAAAGACATTTTTGGAAATAATGTATCAATTACATAAATAAATTTATTGTTTATTTTATTACAATACTATTATATCAGTATAAACTGTTTAATAAATTAAAATACTTACACTTTAATAAAAGCAGTGAGATTCTTGAGTACAGTCCGTGAGACTTGATCGAGTAATATAGAATGAAACTTGTTCATTTCTTGTAAACTATGGATCATTCTGTTGAGGTTAGCCATTACAGGTGGGTCGTCAGAGAAACATTCCGTTAAATCCCATAATGCATTTGTAAAATTCCTAGAAATAATTATTTTATATTAAACATTTGCTTCATTTTAGGATCATATATTTGCACACTGTATATTCAAAAGAGACTTTGGAGTTATATCACGCCATTTTAGCCAAAAGGGTAGGTAAAACTGTATTTAGTAGTATACTTATTATGTGATGAGCCTTGTGGCTGTTGAATATTTTTAAATTGCCATTAGGCTTCCAACTTTTCTTACAAATACCATATTACTGGCAGTTTGGATCAAAATCAAGGCTTAACATGCCTTATTTCTTGTTTAGGATGCCAGCACTGCCAGATGAACGATTCGACAACATAGTTCTCTGCTCATTTCATTCAGGACATGCCACTAATGGCCCATCCATCAGACTGACCATTGGCTATATAACAACCCTTTTACAAGATACTTAACAGTTAGGTTGATAATATTGAAATACCTATTTAATTTTAACAACAGTAGACAGTATTTTAATACTTTATATTACAATTTGAAGTTAAATAAGATTATTACTCTTGTCTAGATGTATAGTAATGCAAAAAATTTAATAAATAAAATGTGATTAATCTTGTATTGCAAAAGCAGCATATCTATACAGTTTTCAAATAGGTACTCCATATGTATCTTAATAAATTTTTATTATCATACTGTACTGGATGTGAAAGGAGTTCAAAGTACACTAAAGTTTACACACATGTGTCTTATTTCATAACATATGAAAATGTAAGTATTTTTAATATGCTATAGTAATGAATATTAGTGTAATATTTTAAATTAAAATTGTAATAATTATAATTTATTACCTCAATGACAATGTCAATTACAGTACCTATGATAATACATTCAGCTGACATTTAATGGAAATATTTTATGTGGTATATTAATAAGTAATTGTCTAGCAAAGAAATCTACAGTTCTATCAAACTTATAATGAAAATTTGTAATTATTCATAAGTTCTTTTTCATTGTTATTATTTGTAAATATAATAGGATTTAGATTTATAATTTTTTAGAATTATTTCATAAAGATGTTACGAAGAAAAATATATCATGATTGGCAACCAAACGACGAAGCAAAAAAAAAAGGAGAACTATAATCACCCTCTGTGACTCATGTAGATTTTGCCCGACTCAATCATCACAGAACATGCCTTGAGTATTTTATCAAGCTTTTGTTCCAATGAGTCAATGCTAGCTTCTTCCGTTTCCAGCTGCTCCCTACAATGACAAACAGGATCACTTAATCACCATTAAACACACACAACACGTACGAAATTTCACTTTCTATGTTTTACGTTCATTGCATGCAATGCTTACAGTACCTAAACTTTGGTGAATCTCTAAGACATTCATCAAAATCTATACGTGGCTTCATGATTATTATTTATGGATTGATGGGCTAACAGATTACAGAAATAAAATTATAATATCATTTCCACATTTCCTTTTCACCATCAAGCACAACACAACACAAAACGTTTTTTAACGCATAATTGCCAAATTTGCATTGACACTGACTGTTGTGACAGTCTGACACTGACAGCGTCTTTGTTTCTTTTACTGTCATTTTATTCGTTCATAGAAAAGGCGATGGTGTTAGAAACCATTGTACTTATTCTACTATCATTTGAATTTATTTGCTTAGTAACATAACAAGCATTGTGTCCCTTATTTGCACACTTATATCTTTGGCAATAGTTTGAATACTTCTCAAGTTTGAGTGGCAGCAATATTTACCGAAGCCCCTTGTCTTCATCAAGTTAAATCTTAAGTTTTTTGTCTTTGTCCCAGTAGAATTAAAGAAACTTTTTAAGGCTTTCTTTGAAGATTTGGGGGTAACCGAGTAACTAAAAATGGCGATTCACTATACTTGTACATTTTGTAGAATCTTTAAAGGATCCAGCACTTTCACACTTAACCACTTGAAATTATATATAAAAAATTATACAACGAGATTGAGCGAAAGAGATAAAAAATAAATAAAAAAAGAAAGAAATATGCATGGATCGTGAGCCTGGCGATCTGACCTGAATCTCCTCTGATACAGCGTGAAGATAGTATAGTATATACAAACAGTTCGTTTTGTTTACCATATGAAACACGGCTTCATTATTTTAAATTCTGTAGCAATTTTATTACTAATCTGATCTATTCATTTTCATTTTCAATCCGGGTGTTTTTATTTTAGGTTACTTAAAAATTACAGTAAAAGATCATTGTAAAGGGATTGAAATTTAGCTATTAACTATCAAGTTTACATTAAATAAATCTGACTCAACGTAATATGTATAAGAGAACATGCTTCTAGTTCAAATCCTCTTTAAAATGTACATACATAAATACATACATATTTTCACGCCTTTATCCCCGAAGGGGTGGCAGAGGCATATTATATGCCCACTTGGTAAGCCCATTACCGTGTTGAAATGAACAGGGGCAGGCTGTGGCGACTTGCTGTTCAAATTTTTCAAGCCGCCCATAACGCCTTCAACTAGGCTTAACGACTGCTATTTTAAGGGGAACCGGAACCAATGGCTTGACGTGCCTTCCGACGCCATCGCTATGCCAAAAGTTATTAAAAGTGCTGGCAGGGATATTATTATGAGCGACAAACGTGCTTGTGAAGAAGAACGAGACAATAACGGGCCTACAATACCGTTTTCTAAAGTTAGAGCTCGCGTTGTTTATTTGACAGGTAATTTTAGGGTAAACTTCTATAGCAATAAAACTCCTCGCATTTTGTACATTCAATAATCGTTTATAATTATTGTCGCGTCGTCTATATTAATCAGCATGTAATTGTTGTACTCGTATGAGTATTAAGCATAGTTGTCATTTTGTTTTAGGCGTTTCGGAACGAACCGTCACCCAAGTTACTCATGAGGGTAATGTAGCATCAGCTTCCTCATCAAAAATCGTGACTCCGGGAAAAACAAGGAATCGGATGAAAAAAATTGATGAAGTAGACGATTTTGATAAGTGCGCTATTAGGCATACAATTCAATCGTTTTACATCGTGAAGAAGGAGATTCCTACCATAAATAAACTTTGGTTGGCATTGGCATCTTTGAGGAGCATTTTAAAGACAATGGGCTACAAATACAAAAAATGCCAGTCTGATGCCAGATGCCAATGCCAGAACGACAAATATTTCGAATCAGACAGGCTATCGGATATAGAAATGGAAAAGCGTATAATTGATGTTACTGACGACACATCAGACTCTTCAGATGAAGATTGTATCACAGATTCAGGTGTGCGTTTCGATTGCTCCGCCACGGTGTCCAATCAAAAAAAGCACTCAGTCAAAAATTTGTCGAAATTTGTCAAAACCGAATGCAACAAACCAAAAATTTGTCAAAGTAAAAATAAAGAAGATATGAGGGTTAAGTTGGCCGCGCGAACGAAACATGGAGGATTACGCGGCCACGGAGATCTCGGCAACTACATGGGTTAGAGATCTAATTCTTTTTGTCAATTAAAGACTGAATCTTTCAAAAATTGTCGAAAAAAGAAGTAGAAGCTCTAGAGCAATATTTAACGAAATATTCGCCTTTGAAGTTATGGCCGCGCAATCCTCCACTCGTTGTTTCTTTAATGTTGATTATTTTTTAAACCTTACGATTTCTTATAGTAAAATTAACACAAGAAGAAGGATCTTAATTTGTCGAAACTAATGAAAGCAATAAATACTACTAAAGTTTAGTTAAACAGGAGATATCGGTCCAAAACAATAAATCCGTGGCCACGCGAACGAAACGCTTCTTTGTAGGCTCATATCTCACTATTTATAATTGCTAGGATTTTGGTCTGAACTTCCATTTATTCGGCATATTAACCTCATTATAATGACGTATTGTTTTACCGTCAAAACAGTTTACAACGCGTGTTAAATCAAAAATAATGATGAGTCATATGATGTTCTACCACGGTGACAATAATTTCGATTTAATTTGGACATACACCTTTTCTACTACACTACTAAAGTTAAATCTTAAGCTTGTAAACTTTTTGTTTTATTATAATTTGATAGAATGAGTTAAAACAATCATCACAAGAATCAGTAACCTGGGGCTATCTATGTGGAGACTGCTGATCCAGGTCTATTTACGGCAGTTTTCGCTTACCATCCTATTTTTTTTTGTTAATGGAAAAACAAATGACGCCACTAAGATATGTATCATATTACCAAAGCTTGAACTAACTGAGCTACGGACGTTGCATGCCACACCATCATGATGTCGAGCTTCAGTATGTCGCACAAGCGTGCATTCAAACTATGGTGAGTCGCAGTAGTTTAGTCACACCAGCAATAATCGCACTTCTATTTGTCTAGCTCACATTACACTCTAAATATAAAAATGTCTTTATTTTGCATAGACCATTTTAACGGCGCTTACAAAATGTCATACACTAGAACTAAGGATAAGTTTAATATTTTTAAAGTGACCACCGGTTCGGAACGCGGCCCACCTGAGAAGAACCGTCTTATTGTATCTATGTATACACTAGCTGACCCATGCAACTTCGTAAGACGCAGAGAGAGAAAAATCATGGGGCGTACGAATTCAAATTACAATTCTAAATGAGCTGAAACTTAGATTTTGGTTATATATGTATTTTTAATGCCACATCAAAAAAAGGAAAAAAATAATTGTTCAAAAATAAAATAAAACATTTGGACCACCCTAACCCTTATCACTAAGGGGTATGAAAAATAGATTACGACCGATTATCAGATCTATCAAATATACATATGAAATTTAATAATAATCGGTCAAGCCGTTCCGGAGGAGTTTGGTAACAACTACCTCCGAAACGGCTTTTAGAAGTTTATATATTAAATAAATATAGACAAAAATGCCGAAAGTGAAATGGGCGCGAATAGTATGTATACCCCTTTGAGGCCATAGGCGAGACTGATAGGTGATTTTTAAAATTAATTTATAATTATTCATTTTTCAAAAAGTTCTGTACAGATATGCAAAGATTTTTAATTCCTGACATGGTGATTGTTACACCGCGTAGACCATGTACATCGACGGCGAGCAGCGCCCGCTTTTGTCATTGTTCATCACATTATATTATTGTGTTATATGTTCCGGTAATCACTACATTTACTGTTCCATACAAATTGTTTAATACTATGTCGTACTCCATGTTTTCACCGCTCGCGTTATATAAAATTTGACATTTAATGCCGCGCTTTCAAAAACAGACAATGACTGGTTCGTCGTCAATGTTTGATGGTTTGCCGCGCAATGTCTATACGCCGCTTTACACTACTACTAGTAGTAGTAACGTAATATTTACCATGCATTTTAATGATTTTTACTGATAATGATGAATAAATATATTAAGTTTTTATTTACTCGTATTTTTCTTTTCAGATCGATCTAGATGTTATTCAATTTCATAGCTGTCCTCCAGTTATTGAATGGAAAAGTATTCCCAAATAAAATAAAATTATTGTCACCCTGGTTAACACGAGTTGTAAACTGTTTTGAGAGTAAAACAATACGTCATTATAATAAGGTTAATATGCCGA
Organism: Thumatha senex; assembly: GCA_948477245.1. Taxonomy (NCBI): domain Eukaryota; kingdom Metazoa; phylum Arthropoda; class Insecta; order Lepidoptera; family Erebidae; genus Thumatha; species Thumatha senex. The sequence goes on from OX419735.1 coordinate 18,147,787, forward strand.
ATAAATGGAAGTTCAGACCAAAATCCTAGCAATTATAGGTAGTGAGATATGAGCCTACAAAGAAGCGTTTCGTTCGCGCGGCCACGGGCTTTTTGTTTTGGACCGATATCTCCTGTTCAACTAAACTTTAGTAGTATTTATTGCTTTCATTTGTTTTGAAAAAATTAAGATCCTTCTTCTTGTGTTAAGTTTACTATAAGAAATCGTAAGGTTTAAAAAATAATCAACATTAAAGAAACAACGAGTGGAGGATTGCGCGGCCATAACTTCAAAGGCGAATATTTCGTGAAATATTGCTCTAGAGCTCATACTTCTTTTTTCGACAATTTTTGACAAATTCAATCTTTAATTGACAAAAAGAATTAGATCTCTAACCCATGTAGTTGCCGAGATCTCCATGGCCGCGCAATCCTCCACGTTTCATTCGCGCGGTCAACTTTAAACCCAAATATCTTCTATATTTCTACTTTGAGAAATTTTTGGTTTGTTGCATTCGGTTTTGACAAATTTCGACAAATTTTTGACGGAGTGCTTTTTTGATTGGACACCGTGGCGGAGCAATCGAAACGCACACAGATTCGGATGAAGATGTCCAAATGGAAGGCATAACCCTCTACAGGACCATGTCTTTACTAAATTTTGTAGTATAACTAGATATTCAATAAAAGACTTTCAAGGTTTCCATGGACTTTTAATTTCCTTTAACATATTACTTGAACAATATTTACTAACTTTCCTTTTTAATTTACTTTATAATATTAAATTAAATTTAATTAGATAGAAGCGCTCGTGGGCTCCCAGACTTAGTGTTATGTAAACGATCACTGCGTTAAGCAACTCTTACTATGGCTGGTCCTCGGACGGGTGACCACTGTGTGGCATTAATATTTGCGAGCGTTTCCGTGCTTCGGAAGGAACGTCAATCCGTTGGTCCCGTTTGCTAATAACATGGCAGTCGTTAAGCCCAGTTGAAGGCCTTATGGGCGGCTTGAAAATTTTAACAGTAGGTAGCCACAACCTGCACCTTTCCATTTCAACACGGCAATAGGCTCACCGCCTGTTACGTTGGACAAAAATGCATACGGTGAATAAAGGCGGGGGATAAAGGCGCGACAATATGTATGTATATAAGTATAATATTAGATAAGATGCCTTCAGAAATAAGATAATGCGAACATTGAACTAAATCTGTCCAGAATACTTCCATTATTATGTGAGTACAATTATATCGAACCAATGATTTATTTGATGAAAATTAGAAAAAAGAAAAATATTTAGCTGACAACATTAAGTACGCCATCAGTCGCGCGCAGACTTATCTTGCGAGCACCCTACTTAAGTGAATTTCATTTCGAGCATTTTTGAAGTTTTGAGGCTCAATACTGATGTTCCTTATGTATTTTTCGGAATGAATTTAATTAAAAATTAATTAATTAAACAGGATACCTATTCTCCTTTGTGATTTCTATTGTAATGTGTATAAAAAACAGGAATAACATGCCTAGTCCTTGGTGTATGAAAATAATATGTTTTTACAATATGGGTATTTTTGGATAAATTTTTAAAGCAATTATTTTGTTCTTGTTGATTTTTCTTTTTTCTAATTTTGAATGAAGCGCTCGTGGCCTAGCGGTCTCAGTGTTCTGTAAACGATCACTGAGTTACGCAACTTTCACTATGGCTGGTCCTCGGATGGGTGACCACTTTGTGGCATTTACATTTGCGAGCGTTTCCGTGCTTCGGAAGGCACGTTAAGCCGTTGGTCCCGGTTGCCAGTAAAATGGCAGTCGTTAAGCCTGGTTGAAGGCCTTATGGGCGGCTTGAAAACTTCAACAGCAGGTAGCCACAACTTGCGTCTGTCTATTTCAACACGGCAATGGGCTCACCACCTATTACGTGGGACAGGAATCCACACGGTGAAAAGTGGGCATATAATATGCCTCTGCCACCCCTTCGGGGATAAGGCGTGATGGATATTTATTTATTTATTTATTTAATTATTTTGTTAAATCTTTTCCATCATCTTTTTCCACCTTATTAAAAATTTATAGGTATTTTTGTTTTAGTTATCTTTGATTTTCTTAACTCTGAGATACCTAATAATAAAACTATACCAAAATTACTATTTTGAGTACCTACCAAACTTCAGAAGCTACTTGCTAGTACTTTAAATATGACATTGGTTAATTAATTGAACACAATCTTGGGTGCCATCAAAATAATAAATTTTGTTTTTGTTTTGTAGATAGTGTCAAAATGTATCACTTAGTCTAAAAATAAAGCACGTGTAAAATAATACACACACTTTTGTAACGGTAGCGAAACCTGGGTATGTCAGCAGATGCATTGAATGCTGTGGAGATTCAATTACTTTCGTGCGGCGTTACTAGGCCGACCGAATACGTAACGAAGTGATAAGCAATATGGCAGGTTTGATTGAAAATGTCAGCGTTAAGCTGGAAAAGGGCGTGCTCCGTTGGTTTGGACACGTCCAACGAATTAGTAAGGAATGATTGACGACGAATATATATTGTGCGAAAGTAAAGGGTAGAAGAAGTCAGCGTAGGCCGTGACTTACATATGTAGACCACGTGAGCAGATTGCTTAAAAAACGGAAAGGTCAAAAGTACTCAGATACCCAGACGTGCGTGTATGAAGCGATTGATGAATCTTGAAGATGTGAAAGAAGTATGCATGGATCGCGAAGCCTGGCGATCTGTCCGCTCTGACTACCCCGTCAGGGATACAGCGCGAAGATAGTTAGTTAACTTAACTTAACTTAACTATCTTCACGCTTTATCCCTGACGTCTGGGTATCCGAGTACTTTTGACCTTTCCGTTTTTGAGCAATCTGCTCACGTGGTCTTCATATGTAAGTCTCGGCCTACCCTGACCTCTTCTACCTTCTGCTTTCGCACAATATATATTCTTCGTCAATCGTTCCTCACTCATTCGTTGGACTTGTCCAAACCATCGGAGCACGCCCTTTTCCAGCTTAACGCTGACACTTTCATTCAAACCTGCCATATTGCGTATCACTTCGTTATGTATTCGGTCGGCCAAGGTAACGCCGCACGATTTTTTATGTGATCGCATCTCCACAGCATTCAATTTACTTTCATGCATCTGCTGACATATCCAGGTTTCGCTACCGTAAAGCAAAGTTGGCACTAGCACTGCGTTATGAATCGCCAGTCGTGCTTCTTTTACGATGCTTTGTCGCTTTACTAATTGGGACAAAGCACCGTTAACTCTGTTTCCGGCAGCTACTCGCCGTTCTATATCCGAATCACATCTTCCATCCGCGCTAAACATACTCCCTAAATACACTATTTCATTCACTTGCTCTAGACGTTCCTGGTTTACCTTAATCTCGCATTTAGTTCTTACGTCATCTCTTTCAAATACTAGAACCTTGTCTTACTTGCATTCAAGCGAAGACCCTTACTTTCATATTAGTGACTAATGCCTGAAGGTCGGCTTCTGATGAGGCCATGAGCACCGCATCATCAGCGTACAGCAGACAGTTTACTGAAAAGTCACCCAAATTCACACCCATATCACAACCTTTCAACTTCTGCAGGCAACTGTCCAGATACACTATGAACAGCCAGGCGGACATGACACAACCCTGTTTGACGCCTGTACAGACATCAAAAAGAGGTGACACATCCCCCCCTACTCGCACGCAAGCCTTACAGTCCTTATAAAGCGACTGTATTGCCCGCAGCAGCAAGCCGTCCACACCATATCCGGGCAGCAAATCCCACAGAGTTTCTCTCACAACGTTATCAAATGCTTTCTCCAGATTCACAAAAGCGCAGAAAACCCTCTGGCTAATAGCCAGAAAGTTTTCCACGATCATGCGGAGAGAAAACACTTGATCCATGCAACCTCTTCCACGTCGGAATCCGCATTGAGCCTCCCATAAATACCTTTCAGACTTTTCTTGCATTCTTGCCGTTATAATCTTTGCATACACCTTACTAGCTAAGCTGACCAAGCTGATCGCCCTGTAGCAGGAGCAGTTTAGGCGTGAGCCTTTCCCTTTGTAAATAGGTACTACAACTGCTATTCGCCAATCATCTGGGACCTCACCCGTCCGCCAGCACAAGTTGCATAACAGACATAGAGTGTCCCAGACGCGCGACCCACCGTACTTGATCATCTCAGCAGTAACTCTGTCTTTTCCCTCAGCCTTACCACATTTCATACTTCTTATCGCTTGTTCAATTTCTTTCATACTAATGACTTCAATGACATCGGGATCCGGAGCATCGAAGTGAGCTCCACTTCCCGACGTGGCATCTCTGTCTTTTCTTGCATACATCTTTCCATAATATTCACTCCATCTCTGCAGGACGTCAGTTTGGTCTGTTAGGACGTCATTGTTAACACTAAGTACTTTTTTCATACTGCAGATTGCCGAACAACTCCGGGTCTTGCCTACCTCTTTCCAGAAGAGCCTGGCATTATCCCGGAAATTGGACGACAACCTTTCATCCGCTTTCATTCTGCACCTTTCACGAGCTTCTTCTATCAGTGCCTTCGTGTTAACTTTTTGCAGCTTGTATCTCTCTTTCATATTAAAATCATTCCGCGAGGCTAAGTAGTCTAACCATGCTTTCTTCTTCATTCGAACTGCTTCTTTCACTTCCTCATTCCACCATGCGTCACGCTTATTACTACTGCCTCTTCTCGTTTCTCCACACACTTCCACAGCGGCATTTACCATACTATCCCTAAGGTTCTGCCATACACTTTCCACATTCTCACTACTAACATTGACGTCGTCAAGCTTTTCGGCTACCCTTTCTTTATATTTATCCCTAATGGATGCATCCTGCAGCTTGCAGCTTTTGATGCTACGAGTCGGCTCAGGTTCGGGACACTCTGTACGATGACGCCAACCCGCGAACAGACCCCTTATCCTAGTTATTACTAGGTAGTGGTCTGATCCTAGTTCAGCGCCTCGATAAACCCTTGTGTCCATCACCTGTTTACGGAGCCGACTATCCATTAGGAATAGATCTATCATGCTTCTCTTTGACTTACATCTCCTCGTATACATATGAATTTGTTTGTGGTTGAACATTGTGTTCGCCACAAACAAATCCTTTTCCTTACAAAATGCCAGTATAAGCTTGCCAGCGTCATTCACCCTTTTATCCCCATACTTCCCGAGTACCGACTCAAAACCATCGCGAACGGTACCCACCCATCCATTCAAGTCTCCACATACTATAAGTTTTTCATTTCCTTCTATCACATTTAGAGCTTCTCTCATACTCTTCCAGAAGTCCTCTAGCTCACTCGCGTTCGACGAAAATACTGGCGCGTAAGCAGCTACCAGGAAAATCTTCGTCAAACCAAGTTTTAGACTGATCCAGAGGATTCTAGGACCTACCATTTATTTTCATACATACCGGAGGCCAATTTCGTGGACAACAAAATTCCAACCCCCCGACTGCCATGCTCGCTCTCTGGTACTCCAGACCATAGCGCGAGCACCCCACCCGGGAGCTCCACGACTTCGCTGCCCTTGCGCTTGGTCTCTGTCAAGCACACTACATCTAACTTTCTCTCATTCATAACATCCATCAAATCTTATCTGCCATTCCTCCCCTAACATTCCACGCAGCTACCCTGCACTCCGTCCTCCACTTCCCGCTGTGTCGGGCCACGCGTGTTGGGTGGCGGTCCCCTACGCCGCTCTGGCACACACTTTTCGCACCAGCGGGGACGAACTGGTGCGCGTCGCCTCGGGGGCACGCCCTAGCAGTATTCGCCCTGGTGGCACTCGTGTTGGAGTAGAATTGCAGCCGTAGCTGGCAGGGATGGCGACGTGCACGCTTCTACTCTTCATCCCCAAGGAAGATAGTTAGTTAGTTAACTTTAAATATATACAATAGAGCAGCACTACGGAAAGGCGCCGTTTTTGTTTCTAAATTTGAGTAGTAGGAAAAAAGTTCTTCTACAAAAAAATATAGTTACTCTAAGAACTAATGTCACCTATGTCACTGATAATAATTGACATGACATTAGCTCAATTATTTACACTTCCTACCTTCTGCATCAATTTAATGTTGATTTTAGCAAAAACTGAAAAAAATTACATAAATTGCAATATTACCTACTACAATCAAGAGATTCCTACACGTGTACAGTTTCTTTTTCAGTAATAATATGAAATCTGTGTTTTTGTTATCATAAATAGCAAATTCTTCTGTTTGTTTCCAAAGTGTTTTATAAATATCAAAATGGTTTCAAATGAGAATAAATATTCTATTGGTGAACCTAATATATTGACAGTACTTCTATGCGCCCTAACTATACCCTTGTCGATGTCATTGTGGATAATAAACCTGATTTATACGAAATTCATTACACATCATGAGGGGTTTGATGGTATGTAATATTTTATTTCAACTAAACTTTGTTCAAAGTCCAAAAATGTTTGTCTTTAAATCTCACTATTTATTGTGAAGCTGAAAATTCTTTTAGTTTGTTCAATTCATTGTTTAAATCAGTTCATGTTTTTAAAAACATCTGCATTTTCAGAGCCTGTGGTCATATCACCTGCAAGATGGTTAGCTTCCTGTTTAATACCATTGATAATAGCAACACATGGTTATAGGAAAAACAGTTTGGCCCTAAGTGGTGCTTTATTTGGTTGCACAATGGGTTTTATTCTCACACTGAGCAATTATACCTTTTTAATATGTATGATGACGTTTTTTATAACATCGTCCAAAGCTACTAAAGTACGCAGCCATTTAAAAAAGAAGTTTGAGGTCGATTTTAAAGAAGGTATGTATTTGTATGAATTTCATTTCAGTGAATTCTAGAGAGGTATATAATTAATTATATTGATTAAAACAACATTTATGATATTCACTTAATTTATATTATTGTAGGTGGTCAGAGAACATGGGTTCAAGTTCTTTGTAATGGTGGTATGATGACTCAACTTGCACTGCTATATTTGCTAGATGTTGGTTCATCGGAACGACCAATAGATTTTGTAAAAGATTACCGAGCTTCTTGGCTCACTATAGGAGTGCTAGGTAAGATACAATAGAATAATAAATATATATATTATATATAGAATGTTCTCTCTCTTTATTATTTTATTAATACAAAATTGTTATAAATTTTATAACACTATAATTTTTTCAGCTGTGTCCTCAGCTTGTAATGGTGATACTTGGGCTTCAGAACTTGGACCTGTGTTTCCATTCTCTGAACCATATTTAATAACAAACTTCAAAAAAGTACCAAAAGGAACTAATGGAGGCATCAGTATAATTGGAACTGCTTTTAGTGCACTTGGTGGTTTAGCTGTTGGCTTATCACAATATTTGGCAATTTATTACTTTTCTGAAGGTTCTTTATGGCAGTATGCTCCTCCTCAGTGGCCTATTATCTTGTTTGGAGCATTTAGTGGATTTCTTGGAAGCCTTATTGATTCCTTACTGGGAGCCACTCTTCAATACTCAGGTAATTTTTTTTGTTTTGTCGGGCATACTATCAACTATTACTACTAGCTAAATTTCACTACATAATGGAATTAACAACAATGACATTTACCTCCTACGCATTCAAAGTTCTTTACTCTCTCATTCTCTAGTTTCTTGACCTAGATGGGGCTGTGTAAAATTTTCATTTCTCACAATAATTTTTATTGACAAAGTGAATCTGGTGAGTCCATATTTCCAGATGGACAAAATCAACAGATATCAATAAAGAGCTTGGATTTTCGCGAAACTTGTCATGTCATGATAGTATTTTTTATGTGGGTGTTTTTTATTGAGGAGAAAGAAAAAGGTTGATTTAAATCAAATTAGAAGGGATGATAAGTTTGAGGAAAAGTTTTATAATTGAAAATTTTAAAAACAATTCCAAAATTCTTGACACTATGCCGGTTTACACCCCTCACCAATTTCTGGGATGCGTTCTGGTGTTAGCTCGCTTGGTCTCCTTCCCCTCTGCCTTCAAAAGCGACGCGAAACGACACAATTGCAAGTTTTTAATTGCTCCTATTGGAGCTTAAAGATCGTCCATCTAGTCCCCAAAGGAGAACCCCATTTTGGTAACTTAACCTCTGGCCTATCCTGAGTGTAGTGGTTTAGTAGCTGGTCTGGTGCCTCTCCGGGGCCGGAGTCCACACAAAACTGCTCTGTTGCACCTGCAGCAGGGTAGTAAATAAAACACTTTATTTATTTTTTTAATTTCAGGTTTAAATAAGAAAGGTCAAATTGTAACTTATTCCAGTCTTGCAGTGAAGCATATCAGTGGGAGCAACATTTTAGACAATAACAGTGTGAATCTAATAACAACAGTGATCATTGGTCTCCTGATGCCCACAATCTGTAAAGGCATATGGCCCTTGTTTTGAGATACTCTTATGTGCATGCAATGGATGGTGGTACAAATGAGACATGATTTACTGCTGCAGTCGGAGTCTTCTAAACATTATTTAAGCATTTTTGTGAGGAGAGGATAGCATTTTAAAATCTATGGCAAATATGTAAATGCTTAAATAATGATTATACCTATATTTCTGACTGGGATTTATAGAAAGTATTGTAACTGTTTTTGATACTACTAACCCAATCCACATTTTACTGTAAGTATTGGGGATCTGCTATCGTGAGTTTCGGCGACTATGTATTCAACAGTTGAATGAAGCTAAAATTTTATGCTCAATTATTAGTATTGTAGTATCCCAAAAGATCACAGTTTGCTGAAATAAACATTGAAGGCATAGGATATACACCAGATTACACAATTAATAAAAAAAATACATTTAATGATAACTTTTAAAACTATTGCATTTCATACTTATTTTTTTTATACATGTATATTTTAAGGGTACATACAAACCAATTTATTATGTTTCGACCAGATTGTACTGGCCGTAGTCACAGTAACACTCTTGTCCCAGTCACACTGCCACTGCTGAGACGGTGATAATTGATCGAAACTTCGGGCAACAAAACTGTATGAAATCTTAATCTATTCGAGTCTATCCTCCAACAACTAAATATATTCAGTAAATACAGATAAATTACAACATTTATTGAGCATTCAGTCTTCATAAAGTCTTGCTCCTTTGGGAGTTTTAGCAGTAGGTATTTAGTTTGACACAACGAGTTACAAAATCGTTAATTGATTGTGTGATAAAATACAATGTCATCAGCAATTGTATAATTACATGTCGTCGCACCCAACTTCGAAGTGTAGTTTGGCAGTCGCAGTTCTTTATAACTTATTTTAATAAATGTTGCTAATAAGTGTTAAATGTTATATATAATTTGTACATAAATGTTATCACTGCCTTTACTAATGTTTTTAAGTGATTGCCAATTTATTTCTGGACAATACCTACAATGTACTTACCTACTTAATAAGACTTAATGGATTTAATATTTATAGTACCTATTTTATCAATACTCGTTTAGTGAGACTAATGCAAGGTGTAGGCGCTTAGTAAATATTATGATCAATTAATAGTGAGATGACATTCCGTCCACAGAGTAAGACATATGCTAGTAAGTAGGTACCTACCTATATCACTATTTGTTAAATGATAATATTTATTGAGCACCCAGTATTCACCTTATAAAATGGAATTTGTCGCTTAAATCACTAAACAGCGTAGGCACCATTTCTACTAAAATGAAGCAAGTAAATTGGGTATTAAATATTTGCAGTATTGCTAGTTATGAAGTACATTTTTTAAAACAAATGATACGAAAGTGTAACTACAATTTTTACTGCATAACGAAAGAATGGAATGTATCAAGCTCTCTAGGACTCAAATCAATCTCACTTTAACTAGCATAATGACCGACAGGCTTCGCTGCTTATAAAGGCTTTGAATGGTCGGACGAAAATCTGACAACTGACAAGTGCAACAGGTTGCAGGTGAGGTGAGGTTGTCTTGGTGACTAGAGAGTGGGGTAGAGTCCCTTTACACCGTATCAGCCTTTTTTATCTAATTATATATTTTAGAGATTCCAGTAGTGATTTAGCCGACAATCATGACTAAGTTGATAGTACCTAACTCTTGACGACGAATGAGCCCTATGGCAGCATACTCATTTAAAAGTTTAATTTTAAATTACGTTTTAATAGAAATATATATTTTGATACGTTTTTTGTTTGTAATTTCAAGTGTTCTAAATACCTAACATACTGTCTTCACGCTGTATCCCTGATGGGGTAGTCAGAGAGGGCAGATCGCCAGGCTTCGCGATCCATGCATACTTCCTTCGCTTCTTGAAGATTCATCGATTGCTTCATACACGCAGGACTGGGAGTCAAAAGTACTCGGATAGTACTTTTGACTTTTTTATACATTTTTACTTCCTTTTTACATTTACCTTTTCTAAATACATACATACATACATATCATCACGCCTGTCTCTCATCGGGGTAGGCAGAGACTATGGTTTTCCACTTGCTACGATCCTGGCATACAACTTTCGCTTCTTCAACTTTCATAATTGTTTTCATACACGCCCGCCGACTAAGGGTACTCTAGTCCTGGCCTTTCTAAAAAATACCTATTGTGTAAATACCAAAGTTTGCACTCAGGTCGTTTCTGTGACTTCTAAGCCATCACGTGCTTCGTCCGTTCGGTCATCAATTTCTATTAGGTAGGTATAGAGGGCGGTAATCTTTAATAATTCTTCAGTATCTTCTATCCTGATGGTCTGTCTGCCGGATGTCAGTAGTACCAGCTGAGTTAAGCGTTAGAGCGAATGTGTAGCTGGTTAGCTTCAGGGTCCATTTCGACATAAGTTGATCTGAACCAGGGTTTGTTGTGAGGTTCACAATACCGGTTTCATTACCACCGCCTATTTGCACACATCTCCAAAAAGACGGCGAAGTTTTTGGACTCTACCATTATCATTTGAGCGTTAACTCCGGTTGCATTTGAATTTCGAAGTCACCATCTCGCCAAAGTGCAGGATTCATTATTTTGCTGCTACGTTCCAAATCACTCCAATATTAAGCATTCTCGATCGCGAGACTCTTGAGATCTTCTTGTGAATAAAACAATCTCTGTACTTGAAAAAAAAAAATCAGACACTTGTTTCTAAAATTCCCATGTAGGTACCTACTTATTCTTTGCAAAACATAACCGTACCAGTGCAGACCACTTTCTTTTGACATACCCGCATGAATCTCAAGAGTATAGTGATTAATGGGTGGCGTTGAATCGAGAGTTCTTAATGCGGCCACGGGAGACTCTACATATCCACCGCAGGATTTATTTCCGCCTTACGAAGACCTATGTTTGTGTCACTTAAGCACCGTAATGCCTTGGCCAGTCAAAAGGATAGGCCGTTTTGATGTCGATTTACAGCAAATAAATAATTTGTGTTCAGTTAATTGGTATATACAGGTAGTTAACTATTAGGTTTAGCTATATTTAGGCTCTCCTATATTGGAAGACCGGCAACGGTATGGGTACCACGCATCATCACTATTATATTAAATATACATAGTTATGTGGCGAAACCTAAACTAGCTATTAGGTAGGTCTCCTTTATTGTGTGGGACATTGATTTAATATTTTTAAATGTATGGGTTTTTACCTAAAATAAATGAATTTTATTATTTATTAGTCTACTGACCTCCATTTCGTATATCGGAGGTCAGTATTTAGCCATAGACCTGCTAATTATTGACACTTGACAATGACAGATATTGCTCGAGTTGACATATACTGCCTGCTGTCATACTATATTATGTTTCTTTGTTTACGAACAAATTTGTAAATTCTAAAACTACAAACCTTTAGTGTGAGTCATTCTACCACTACAGTATTATAGATTTTTTTACTACCTTTCTCGTTTAATTGTGTTGTTTAACCATAACAATAGAAAGTGATAAAACTCTAATTCCAGTCAGGAGCTTGCTACGTAATGGTGTTGGAGTAAACTTTAGTTTTTAAAATGTCTTCACCTTTGGAAGAGAGTCCGATAATAAATTCAGACATAGAAAATGATGTTACTAGTGATACGCGTAACCTAGTTGAGTCTGAATTAGGTAAGCAATTTATGGAATGTTTCACACATTTATGGAAAATAGGTAGTTAGAATTCTAATAACCTTGCTACATTTGAATTGCAGTGCATTAATATTACCCACTTTGTTCCGCAACCATTTAAGTATTGTGCTCTATGTATTGTAGTGGAAGAAACAACAGGATGGATCAAATGCCGGACAATACTAGGTATCATGGGCTTCCTGGGTTTTGCCAGTGTATATGCCATGAGAGTAAATCTCTCTGTAGCTATAGTTGCAATGGTTAATACTTCTAGACCCATACCTATGAATACATCAGACGTAGATGTATGTCCTGCGAGTACACCTAGTAATACTACTATACCTCAAGTAAGTACTAAAGTGTATATATTTTTCAATTACTCATTGGCATGCAAACAAAACTAATTCTGATTATTTATAAAGAGGAACAAAATTCATTGTTATTGATCATATCAAGAAATATATTATGGTAACCTTTTATATAAAGGTTATTAAGTTGAAGTCTTATACATTTTTTTTGTATTTGATCTTTGTTAATTATTTCTATGTAATTATATTAATATATTACCAATCCTAATGCCTTTATTGTTCTGATGGGACTTATATTATCATTTTAGAGTTCCATAGTAAATTAGGCACCCTTATACTTTCTCCTTATAGGCGGCTTAAAAAATTTCAACAGCAGGTAGCCACAACCTGCGTCTGTCTATTTCGACACGGCAATGTGCTCACCACCTATTACGTGGGACAGGAATCCACACGGTGAAAAGTGGGCATATAATATGCCTCTGCCACCCCTTCGGGGATAAGGCGTAATGGATATTTATTTATACTTTCTCCAGGTTGACATGGCTTTCTTTGTCTGTCCTCAGTCTAACTCCGAAACTCTTAGTACTAAAAACTGTAATTTGGCACAGCTTTCAATGTTGGTGAAATGTAATCATAACAACATATTTTAGAGCACCTCTCCTACAAATAAAAATTCAATTTTTTTAATATTTCTTTTAAAGTTTGAAGAATCATTGGATAGGCCTTTCAAAATTTATATAGGATTTCTAAAAAATGTTCTTTGATTGAGATATTTGTTTGTCAAATATTAAACTGAGTGTTTAATGTGTCAGAGTCAGGTATCCGCCCCCTGACCATGTTAAATAATTGACAGGGATACATTATAATGAATAAAATAAAAATAAATTTAATATCCATCACGCCTTTTCCCCGAAGGGGTGGCAGAGGCATATTATATGCCCACTTTTCACCGTGTGGATTCCTGTCCCACGTAATACGTGGTGAGCCCATTGCCGTGTTGAAATAGACAGATGCAGGTTGTGGCTACCTGCTGTTGAAATTTTTTAAGCCGCCTATAAAGCCTTCAACCAGGCTTAACAACTACCATTTTACTGGAAACTGGGACCAATGGCTTAACGTGCCTTCCGAAGCACGGAAACATTATAATGAAATTAAATAGATAACTCAAGTTTGTGAATAGTAATAAATATATGGGTATTTTTTTAATATGAAATAAACTTTTCATATAATTAACCACTACAGAACCATTCATTTAATGAGGCTGGACAAGTACTTTACAAAAATTTTAATGTACTTAAAACATAATGTAAGCAGTGGTGTTTTTGAATTATGCTCTAATTATTTTCTAGTATATGTGGATATATGCAGGGATTGATTAACTTCTTATCATCCTCAATGACACTGTAGAATAATCCTACTATAGGTTTAAAAGGTTTAAGGTTTAGTTTTTTTAACCTAGTAAATAAACCTAATAAATGCGAATGTTTGTAAGAATGGATGTTTCTTACTCTTTCAAGCAAAATTTACTGGATGGATTTTGATGAAACTTTACAATAATATAGCTTACACATAAGAATATCACATAGGCTACTTTTTTCCCGGGAACAAATTCCTGTGGGAAACGGGAACGGGAAATCTTAACCACGCGTGCAGAGCCGCAGGCGTCAACTAGTAATATTATAAACGTGAAAGTTTGAATGGATGTTTGTTACTCTTTCACATAAAAACTACTGAACGGATTTTAATGAAAATTTACAATAATATTGCTTATACATCAGAATAACACATAGGCTACTTTTCATCACGGGAACAAGTCCCTGTGGGAAACGGGAAAACATCTCTACGCGGGCGAAGCCGCAGGCGTCAACTAGTATATTATAAATGCGAATGTTTGTAAGAATTGATGTTTGTTACTCTTTTACGCAAAATCTACTGAATGGATTTTGATTAAACTGTACAATAATATAGCTTACACATCAGAATAACACATAGGCTACTTTTTTGGGAACAAATTCCTGTGGGAAATGGGAACGGGAAAACTTCACCACGCGTGCGGAGCCGCGGGAGTCAACTAGTATAGAATAATAACCATTGTACATCAATTAATATTTAACAATAGGAATAACACAGGATTAGTGGCAGTTGAACAACACAATGTTCCTTTGTTATTTGAAGTCTTGATTAAAGTCCGTATTCCAGAACATTTTTCCTTAGTCTTACCTGTAGCTGATTACTTTGAGGCCAGTCTGACTACTTCACCTAATTGTGCCTATATTTTTGTTTAAGAAACCTGGAGATTTTGATTGGACAGTACAACAGCAGAGTATAGTTTTAGGATCATTTTTCTATGGATATGTGTTAACACAGGTAAATTATTTTGTACACAATAAATATTGTTCTTTGATCACTATTAATCCAACCAGATTATGGCACTCTTAGGTCAGTATTTCAGAACGTTTCTTTATACTCAATCAATGTTTGGGGCTAGTTTTTGCCTTATAAAATCTACTGTCAAGCGTCGATTGAGTATTGAGAAACGTTCTGGAATACGGCCCTTAGACTGGATAAATATGAAAAAAAAAAGAAAATATTGATAGTTCTTTTAAATGAACCTCAATTGATAAATATCAAAGAAAATAAGTGCATAGCTATGTTCTGTCCAAGCAAAAAGTACATCAGCTAGGTAGTTTAAAATACCTTTCATTTGAAAATTTTAGATACCAGGTGGAAGAATTGCGGAAAAATATGGAGGAAAGCTTGTTTATGGTCTGGGCATATTTTTCACAGCTGTATTTACAATTCTTAGTCCAATCGCAGCATACACGGATATTTCGTTCTTCATCGCTGTTCGAGCACTGGCGGGTTTTGCTGAAGGCGTTACATACCCAGCTATGCATGCCATGTTGGCTAGATGGATTCCGCCACTAGAGAGGTCCAAATTTGCTGCATATGTTTATGCAGGTATGTCTACTTTCAGCTTTAAATATGTATAGTAATTACTAACTAACTATCTTCACGCTGAATCCTTGATGACTACCCCAGTCTGAGAGGACAGATCGCCATTATTCGCGATGCATGCATACTTCTTTCGCGTCCTGCATGCATGTCTGGCTGGGGACCATACCAGACCATACCCGATTCCCGGGTCGGAACAAATATTTGTGTGATCCAAAAATGTGTGTTTCGGAGTTCGGGTGTTTCCTATGTATAATATGTATGTATTTAGAAATATATAAGTATGTTTATCAGTTATCTAGATCCCAGCTAATATTAGCTTACTTAGGGCTAGATGGCGTTGTGTGAAAAGTGTCCCACAATATTTTATTTCAATATTTATACCATGGGGGTACTTTTGATCTTTCAGTTTTGAGTTTGTACCACCTTCTTTCGCACAGTAAATATTCTTCGTCAATCGATGCTCACTCATTCATTAGACGTGTCCAAATCAACAAATAGCAATTATATTTCAATATCACGGTGAGATCCATGGCAGCCTTTATGTCCGTGACATGGCGGAGAACAACATATATGTGTAAGCAAAGTTTAACAGTCACTAACCAATTGCGTGCAAGTGTGAATACACCTTAAAGTGTTAGTTTACATTATTCGGGTCGGCAGCGCGAGTGTAGCGTAGCACCTCCGGTGTTGCAAACGTCCATAGGCTGCGGTGAATCATTCGATCAGGTGGACCGTATGTTTGTCTGCCGCCTTAGTGGTGTTAAAACAATATTTAAAGATCACGAGGCCGAGTGCTAATTCCGGTAGACTTTTTCGATCAAAGACCAACACCAAACTCGAGCATGGTATTTGCGTAACCAATTAGATCATCTTCACATCCCGCCTCCTTAGAATCTGTATGCTTGATTGCCAGTTCATTTGACTAAAATTCGCATTTAATAAGGACAACGTCTTTGTGTAATATCTGAACTTTGAACTCGCGACTTCGGTCCAAAATCCGACAACTAAACCAAAGATAATGTTGACTGCCTCTGTGGCGCGGTGGTAGTGTATCCGATTGCTACGCAAGAGGTTGTGGGTTCGATTCCCACTCAGGATAGAACTTTGTGTGATGAGCACGATGGTTTATTCTGTGTCTGGGTGTTATTTATGTATAAGATGTATGTATTTATAATATGTATGTATTTATAATATATAAGTATGTTTATCAGTCGTTTAGATCCCATACCACAAGCTCATATTAGCTTACTTTGGTCTAGACGTTGTGAACAAAAAAAAATGTCGCACAATATTTAAAAAAAAAATGTATTTTTCTTTCTTTTATCATTGTATTCCCAGTTGCTTCCAAACTTCAGCTGAATATGGAGACAGGGGCTCACTTTTATTTGGCTGCTAGAAGCAGTTCTTGTTAGATTTTTTAATTTCGGCATTGTTGGGTCTGACTGCGGTCTGGCCTCGTCCGTTAATCAGCATGTACATCGCTAGCAGGTGGGGACCCGGAGATCGTGGTAAGGCCTGTTACACCCAAAGATGATATAGAATACTTTTCTATGCCTTAACCCATCACAGTGTTTTATTTATTTTCTTTATCTATTACTTAATATATAAAATTGTTCTTCTTACACACTTTTACTTGTTATTTTCGTACTTCTTCACGCTCTCCTGTCGCCGGTCTGCTGGGAGATATTTCTTTATAGAAATAAGCAGTACTATTGTACCTATATATCCTTTAACCGTTACTACTGTTATCTAGTGTGTACATAAATAAATAAGAGTTGGATGTTTGGTTGGTTGAACGCGCTAATTTGAGGAACTACAGGTTCGAATTGAAAAATTTTAGCCCGTTTATAGAGGCCATATAGCCAATATAGCTTACTTCTTCGCTAATACCCTGGAGAGCGGACCAGTATTCATAAATGTCAACAAATCGAAAAATAAATGGGTACCGCGGCGGTTCGAAGTATGTCCCGGGTGAAGCCTCGAGACACTGCCAGTTATTAATATACTCTTTGTAACTAAATCATAGTCATACCTTATTCACAAAAAAATGCATATAAAAAGAAATGTAAATTTACTGCTACTGTTCCGTTTCTTTGTTACCAAGTCAGCAATTCACGTACGCAGTTTGCAATTTAGGTAAGTTAGTGATTCAATGTTTTTTTCAGGATCTAATATAGGCACCGTTATTACACTACCCATATCTGGCTGGTTTTGTACCCTGGACTTTATGGGTGGGTGGCCACTTTGTTTCTACGTATTTGGAGGTATTGGCGTAGTATGGTTCGTCTTTTGGCTTATCCTGATATTTGATACGCCACAGAAGCATCCGAGAATCGATCCTAAAGAAATTGAATACATTACTTTAACCATTGGACCTCATGTAAGTAATTATTGTATATATTTTTGTTAAAATATAAACGAGTGGTTTACGTGGGACAAAAATGCATACGGTGAAATGTAGGCGTATAGTATTTCTCTGCCTATCCCTTCGGGGATAAAGGCGTGACAATATGTATGTAAAATATATATATATATATATATATATATATATATATATATATATATATATATATATATATATATATATATATATATATATATATATATAGCTAAACATAATAACTATTCAGTTATGTGCAGCTGTAAGTCTTCCATGCATTAAATAAATAAATAAATAAGCATGTATTGTTAAAGAATACACAAGAGACGTTTTATCTTCAGTCATAAAGGGACATTTGTAATACACCAGCAACCTGCCAGGACTAAACAATATAGTACCTAAACGCAGCTCTTTAGCTGTGTATGTCAATACTTCATTTTACTTTACAGCTCTTCGTTGTCAATAGTCGTAGTACAAACGTTATTGGTAATTTCCTTAGCTATTTACTCCTTACATTTTTTATATTACATAGTTATTAGTGTTTTAAAAAAAATCTTGTTGTACTCTGAAAGTGAAACTTCAATATAAACTATTAGTTCTGAAGTATTGTGCTAAAACAATTTGAATGGTAGGTACCCAGGGGAACGCGTCTACTATTTAGCAATAGAAAACCGTTCTAGTTCTATTCTATAGCAGTTCTATTGCGATTAGTCCAAAATTAGGTATAGTCTACTAAAACTATAATATATTTCACAATGACACTTCTCAAACTGCATAATAGATATAAAATATCTGTTTTTAACTATCAAAATATTAATATAGACTACCAAAAATGCAAATTAAGAGCTACTTACAAGCGCTACATGTGTTAATAACATTCTATCGGCCGGCTGATAGAATTCTATTTGAACGCAATTGTCATAGTAGACTACGAAAACTGATATTTTTTCTATCAGCTCTCTATTGAGTGACGATTTCTATTCTTTTCTGACGCGATTGAATTAGTAGACTTGGCAAGGTCGAAGATAATACATACTGTTATTGTCGAGGTGAGATTGGTCTACGTTTTAAGCCACATCTATTCTTAGCCTGTCCGTTTGAAAAGGGATAAGTGGCGACCCCACTGATCCCTTTTCACATTACCTTAAAATTACGCAGTGGCGTCTACCTACATTCGTTTGGAAGTTGCAGTTCATGGTCAAGTACAGATTATGCATTATCTAACTATACGTACCTACGGCGTATTATTTTAATGGAACTTTTCCACCCACCCGCTCTGTGGGTATCTATATCAATATATGAGTACAGCATTGACCTGAAAAACACCGATCGCAATGTAAGGAGTTAGTTAAAATGTCTTGAGTCAATAATTCGGGAGTAAACGATTATGAACAAAAAAGGTAAATAAACTTAATGATTTTTATATATTTATAGAAAAAAAACCGGACAAACTCGAGTCGATCTCGTGCCGCGAGGGTTCCGTAGCATTATACCGCCATACAAAATTCCAATTAAGCTATACCTCCAAATTGTATGAGCGCCCGTACCACTCAATTAATTAATTTAATTGTTTTACTATGTAACACACATAACCCTAATTTTCAATTTTTTTTCCATTATTTGTGCTATAAGACAACAATGGCTTACTAGTGACCCGGCCCGGCATTTTACGGTTACAATGTATTTACTAATATGCATGTATTATACATATAAACCTTCTTCTTGAATCACTCTATTGCTTAAAACTGCATTGAAATCCGTTGAGTAGTTTAAAAGATCTAAGCGATCAGACACGTTTAGTACCATAAATGTCCACTTCCCAAAAGGACCACATCCCAAAAAGACCACTCCCAAAATGACTACTTTCTCAGAATGACCTCTTCCCATTTTGTCGACTTCCTAAAACGACTACATCCCAAAATGACCACTTTCATGATGACCACTTTAATAGTCATGTAGACTACTCAATTTCACCTTGATGTGGTTTTATTGGACTGTTCGTCGGTAAAAACAAATAAACATCGATAAAAATAAATGAATTTCAGAAATAACAAATGAACGTTTTTTTTAAAAAAAAATAACGTTATTAAAATTAAAATGTTTTAAGACGAAAATTATTGCACTTGTTTGTTATAATTTCTATGTTAACCGCGGAAGCGATTTTTTGAAGTGAAAACTTCTTTAGCGGCGTTGAGCACTTTAAATATAATATTCTGTAATGGGTATAAAATCTTAAACTCGCGTCAGGACACGTGTCCTGTTCGAAAAAGCGTAAGATTTTCATCATCATCTTTACGTCGATCCCGGTTAATTTTTGAAGGAAAAACTTCTTTTAGCGCGGTACGCATATTTTTAGATGAGATAAAATCTCTGGACTCGCGACCATAATCATCATCATCATCTAACGTTGATTCCGGTCATCTACAGGTCTTATTAAATAATGCTGTGTAATCAATTAGGACTCTTTCAGTGTAGAATTATTTTTTATCATCATCATCTTTACGTCGAACCCGGTCAATTTTTGAAGGAAAAACTTCTTTTAGCGCGGTACGCATATCTTTAGATGAGATAAAATCTCTGGACTCGCGACCATAATCATCATCATCATCAAACGTTGATTCCGGTCATCTACAGGTCTTATTAAATAATGCTGTGTAATCAATTAGGACTCTTTCAGTGTAGAATTATTTTTTTACATCATCATCTTTACGTCGATCCCGGTCAATTTTTGAAGGAAAAACTTCTTTTAGCGCGGTACGCATATTTTTAGAAGAGATAAAATCTCTGGACACGCGACCATAATCATCATCATCATCTAACGTTGATTCCGGTCATCTACAGGTCTTATTAAATAATGCTGTGTAATCAATTAGGACTCTTTCAGTGTAGAATTATTTTTTATCATCATCATCTTTACGTCGAACCCGGTCAATTTTTGAAGGAAAAACTTCTTTTAGCGCGGTACGCATATTTTTAGATGAGATAAAATCTCTGGACTCGCGACCATAATCATCATCATCATCAAACGTTGATTCCGGTCATCTACAGGTCTTATTAAATAATGCTGTGTAATCAATTAGGACTCTTTCAGTGTAGAATTATTTTTTTACATCATCATCTTTACGTCGATCCCGGTCAATTTTTGAAGGAAAAACTTCTTTTAGCGCGGTACGCATATTTTTAGATGAGATAAAATCTCTGGACACGCGACCATAATCATCATCATCATCTAACGTTGATTCCGGTCATCTACAGGTCTTATTAAATAATGCTGTGTAATCAATTAGGACTCTTTCAGTGTAGAATTATTTTTTATCATCATCACCTTTACGTCGATCCCGGTCAATTTTTGAAGGAAAAACTTCTTTTAGCGCGGTACGCATATTTTTAGATGAGATAAAATCTCTGGACTCGCGACCATAATCATCATCATCATCAAACGTTGATTCCGGTCATCTACACGTCTTATTAAATAATGCTGTGTAATCAATTAGGACTCTTTCAGTGTAGAATTATTTTTTATCATCATCATCTTTACGTCGATCCCGGTCAATTTTTGAAGGAAAAACTTCTTTTAGCGCGGTACGCATATTTTTAGATGAGATAAAATCTCTGGACTCGCGACCATAATCATCATCATCATCAAACGTTGATTCCGGTCATCTACAGGTCTTATTAAATACTGCTGTGTAATCAATTAGGACTCTTTCAGTGTAGAATTATTTTTTACATCATCATCTTTACGTCGATTCCGGTCAATTTTTGAAGGAAAAACATCTTTTAGCGCGGTACGCATATTTTTAGATGAGATAAAATCTCTGGACACGCGACCATAATCATCATCATCATCTAACGTTGATTCCGGTCATCTACAGGTCTTATTAAATAATGCTGTGTAATCAATTAGGACTCTTTCAGTGTAGAATTATTTTTTATCATCATCATCTTTACGTCGATCCCGGTCAATTTTTGAAGGAAATACTTCTTTTAGCGCGGTACGCATATTTTTAGATGAGATAAAATCTCTGGACTCGCGACCATAATCATCATCATCATCAAACGTTGATTCCGGTCATCTACACGTCTTATTAAATAATGCTGTGTAATCAATTAGGACTCTTTCAGTGTAGAATTATTTTTTATCATCATCATCTTTACGTCGATCCCGGTCAATTTTTGAAGGAAAAACTTCTTTTAGCGCGGTACGCATATTTTTAGATGAGATAAAATCTCTGGACTCGCGACCATAATCATCATCATCATCTAACGTTGATTCCGGTCATCTACAGGTCTTATTAAATAATGCTGTGTAATCAATTAGGACTCTTTCAGTGTAGAATTATTTTTTATCATCATCATCTTTACGTCGATCCCGGTCAATTTTTGAAGGAAAAACTTCTTTTAGCGCGGTACGCATATTTTTAGATGAGATAAAATCTCTGGACTCGCGACCATAATCATCATCATCATCAAACGTTGATTCCGGTCATCTACAGGTCTTATTAAATAATGCTGTGTAATCAATTAGGACTCTTTCAGTGTAGAATTATTTTTTTACATCATCATCTTTACGTCGATCCCGGTCAATTTTTGAAGGAAAAACTTCTTTTAGCGCGGTACGCATATTTTTAGATGAGATAAAATCTCTGGACACGCGACCATAATCATCATCATCATCTAACGTTGATTCCGGTCATCTACAGGTCTTATTAAATAATGCTGTGTAATCAATTAGGACTCTTTCAGTGTAGAATTATTTTTTATCATCATCATCTTTACGTCAATCCCGGTCAATTTTTGAAGGAAAAACTTCTTTTAGCGCGGTACGCATATTTTTAGATGAGATAAAATCTCTGGACTCGCGACCATAATCATCATCAAACGTTGATTCCGGTCATCTACACGTCTTATTAAATAATGCTGTGTAATCAATTAGGACTCTTTCAGTGTAGAATTATTTTTTATCATCATCATCTTGACGTCGATCCCGGTCAATTTTTGAAGGAAAAACTTCTTTTAGCGCGGTACGCAATTTTTTAGATGAGATAAATTTGGACTCGCTACTCCCCGTTACGATACGCAGCTATAGTGTGTGCATATATGCATGTACCAACGCGACTAGTTTTTCATCATCATCATTAACGTCCATCCCGGTCAATTTTTGAAGTGAATATTCTTTTAGCGCGGTACGCTTATTTTTAGATGAGATAAAATCTCTGGACTCGCGACCATTATCATCATCATCATCTAACGTTGATTCCGGTCATCTACAGGTCTTATTAAATAATGCTGCGTAATCAATTAGGACTCTTTCAGTGTAGAATTATTTTTTATCATCATCATCTTTACGTCGATCCCGGTCAATTTTTGAAGGAAAAACTTCTTTTAGCGCGGTACGCATATTTTTAGATGAGATAAAATCTCTGGACTCGCTACCATAATCATCATCATCATCATCTAACGTTGATTCCGGTCATCTACAGGTCTTATTAAATAATGCTGTGTAATCAATTAGGACTCTTTCAGTGTAGATTTATTTTTCATCATCATCATCTTGACGTCGATCCCGGTCAATTTTTGAAGGAAAAACTTCTTTTAGCGCGGTACGCAATTTTTTAGATGAGATAAATTTGGACTCGCTACTCCCCGTTACGATACGCAGCTATAGTGTGTGCATATATGCATGTACCAACGCGACTAGTTTTTCATCATCATCATTAACGTCCATCCCGGTCAATTTTTGAAGTGAATATTCTTTTAGCGCGGTACGCTTATTTTTAGATGAGATAAAATCTCTGGACTCGCGACCATTATCATCATCATCATCTAACGTTGATTCCGGTCATCTACAGGTCTTATTAAATAATGCTGTGTAATCAATTAGGAGTCTTTCAGTGTAGATTTATTTTTCATCATCATCATCATTAACGTCGATCCCGGTCAATTTTTGAAGGAAAAACTTCTTTTAGCGCGGTACGCAATTTTTTAGATGAGATTAATCTCTGGACTCGCTACACCCCGTTACGATACGCAGCTATAGTGTGTGCATGTATGCATGTACCAACGCGTCTAGATAAATAAATTATTAATAAATTGAGTTTTCACTTCTGTCGGCACTCCCGGAGTGGTTATTTTTTTTATCTAAATAAAGACTAGCATACCTACTTCACGTAGGTTTAAAAATTAATTAACCTTATAGCCATCTCATTGCGATTACCTATAATTATATAGACCTATCTATATCTTCTATATATATCTCCGTTATCTCTGAAACTACCAAAGCTATGAAGCTCAAACTTCGTATGAAGTTTTTTTTTAATACGTAGGTTTCCGCTAAGAAGGGATTTTGCGAAATTCTACCCCTAGGGAAGTAAATAAGCGATAAACGGTTGTATGGAAGTTCGCCATTTTCAAAGTTAGAAACATGAATTTACGCACACCCGTATTTGGTTACAAATAAATAGGCACGTGTATCACGGTATTTATTAAGTATCTACCTTGAATCAGCACTAAGAAAGGAATACCCGGTATTCCCACGGGAACAGGAACTGCATGGGTATACCATACACAACCTAAAATTTGGTGAACGTATCCTACCTAAGATGAGCTCCAAGAAAAAAATCCCTGTATTCCCACGGAAATGTAATCTTACTAATATTATAAATGTGTAAGTTTGAAAAGATTTCTATATTATTTGGACGTTTGTTATTTAATCACATTTTGATGAAAATCGACAAAATAGGTAAAACATTTCCGAAAGCTGATGCCCGCGGCTCCGCTCATGTGAAGTCGTTAGAACACAAAAAGGTTTTCTCACGGGAAAAAGATGTTTTCCCGGGATATAAAGTAGGTACCCTATGTGTTAATTCAGGAAATGTCTCGCACAGGATATTCAATTCAAGCAGTTTCGCCCGCGTGTATATAATTCAGTTGTAAGTAACTCATCAACAAGTATTCCGATTTTATTCAATTTTATGTTGTTAAAAAGCGAATAGTTCTGAAGTTGTTTCATAAGAATAGCCTATGCGCCACTCTCTTTAACTAATGTCTCCTTCTTTATCTGTTTCTCTTAATAAATAAATAAATAAATAAATATCCATCACGCCTTATCCCCGAAGGGGTGGCAGAGGCATATTATATGCCCACTTTTCACCGTGTGGATTCCTGTCCCACGTAATAGGTGGTGAGCCCATTGCCGTGTTGAAATAGACAGACGCAGGTTGTGGCTACCTGCTGTTGAAATTTTTTAAGCCGCCTAAAAGGCTTTCAACCAGGCTTAACGACTGCCATTTTACTGGCAACCGGGACCAACGGCTTAACGTGCCTTCCGAAGCACGGAAACGCTCGCAAATGTAAATGCCACAAAGTGGTCACCCATCCGACGACCAGCCATAGTGAAAGTTGCGTACCTCAGTGATCGTTTACCGAACACTGAGACCGCGGGGCCACGAGCGCTTCACTTTGTTCGGTTGGACGTGATTTATTCAATTGAGACATTATGTTGGCGGCATACGATAATAAACGCATACGTATTATAACATGTTATTAAACATTAAACGTTTCACTTCTCGCCTGCTTTCGAAAATATCAGCTTATGTGTTTTTTGTATGTAAATATGTTCGCCGAAATAATCGATGTGCACAGCATTCGATCTTAATATATCATAAAGCGATATTATTTCAATGTTACTCACTTTCACAATGTCATCGGATCATCGGATCATCTTGGTATCGTATTCTATAGGACGTCGACTGTCTGATTTACACTATGTAAATTTTAATTTGTATATTTACGTGCTTACATGTTAAACGACCGCCGACCTCTCAACCCCTGTCAGGGGGGTGTCACTTCGCAGTTTAGGTAGGTATATTCGGGCAGCGCACCGCTCTGAGCGGCTAATGACAGTGGAACCGGTACAAATGTTTTTGTTCAAGATGTGTAGCAAAGTCACGTAGATTGACCGTGCTTTGTTTGCAACTGCATCTATTAATAAAATAAAAAAATGTACCGCCTGTAATGTGATGTCATAAATTATATAAATACTAGTCGACGTCCGAGGCTTCGCCCGCGTAGAGAAGTTTACCGTTCCCGTTTCCCACTGGAACTTGTTCCCGGGATAAAAAGTAGCCTATGTGTTATTCTGATGTATAAGCTATATTATTGTAAAGTTTAATTAAAATCCATTTAGTAGTTTTTACGTGAAACATCCATACAAACTTTCGCATTTATAATATTATTAAGATATGTAGACTGGATATTATTTAATTGTAAATTACTCTCAATTATGTTAGCGCAGCTATCGGAAAGTGGGACGTCAACATGAGTCACGTGCCGATCTCACAGATGTTGCCACGTGTCTCGTCTCCATAACAGTTATACTTATGTCATTATATTTACAAATGATGCTCTTAGACTGCATGTAATAAACCTTTGTGTAATCTATACTTCTTTAATATATAAAGCTGAAGAGTTTGTTTGTTTGTTTGAACGCGCTAGTCTCAGGAACTACTGATCAGACTTAAAAAAATCTTTTGGATAGCCCATTTATCGAACAAGATATCTAGGCTATATATGATCACGCTACTACCCTGTAGAGCGGAGCAGTAATCATAAATGTCAACAAATCATAATAAACGACTACGGGATTAAATAAGTTTGTCACGGGCAAAGCCTCGGGGATCAGCTAGTATCATTTTAATTACATATGATGCTCGTAGATGGCATGTAACATACCTTTGTGTAATTAATTTTACTAATTAACTTTGTAAATTATATAGACCGTATAATTCGGCAACAGTAACTATAGGTAGATCTGTTAGAAGCAAAAAATAAAATCCACTTACATTTCTTATCATCTATTTATTAAAATATTCACATGAGTTAATGATAATGAGTTTATAGTTGGTAAGGATTGTATTTCAGTGTCTAATGTCGATGTAGTTTGTTCGCTATATTGGTCCAATGTCGTTTTCAAATCTCTTCTAGTTTCAGTACTTTACTTTTTTAAAATCATATTCATCTCAGTGTATTTCTAATTAATAATAATCATTACAATAATTATAATTTTAAGGAATAGAATATTAGAAGCGCTCGTGGTCCCGCGGACTCAGTGTTCTGGAAACGATAGCTTCATTAAGCAACTTTCGCTATGGCTGGTCACGGATGGGCGATCACTTTGTGGCATTTACATTTGTGAGCGTTTCCATGCTTCGGAAGGCATGTTAGCCATTGGACCCGGTTGCCAGTAACATGGCAGTCGTTTAGTCAAGTTGAAAGCCTTATGAACGGTTTGAAAAATTGAAACAGCAGGTAGCCACAACCTGCGTCTGTCTATTTCAACACGGCAATGGGCTCACCAATTATTACGTGCGACAGGAATACACATTTTTTATTTATTTTTTATTTAAATGTTGTAGGACACTTTTCACACAGCGCCATCTAGCCCAAAGTAAGCTAATATTAGCTCGTGTTATGGGATATAGATAACTGATAATTATACTTATATATTTCTAAATACATACATATTATAGATAAATAACACCCAGACACAGAATAAACCATCGTGCTCATCACACAATGTTTTATCCTGGGTAGGAATCGAACCCACGACCTCTTGCGTAGCAGTTGGATGCACTCCCACCGCGCCACAGAGGCAGTCAAACACATGGTGCAAAGTGGGCATTAATATGCCAGTGCCACCCCTTCGGGAATAAGGTGTGATTGAAAAATAATCAAAAATAAACATTGAGTTGACCAGCCAGAAAAATATCAAACTGTAGATACATGCAACCAGATACAAGACCAGCTATAATAATGTTCAGGCATAAAAATTTCCAATTGTACTTGTACTATTCTATAGAATTAAATTTACTTGGGTTAAACATCAAAACTCTTTAGAGTGACTATTATAGTGATAGCTAGTTAGTAGGGCCGTTTCTTCCATTATCAAAAGGCAATTACGAGAAAAGCAGAACAACTGGGATTTATGGACTCCAAAAAAGACTGTACCACGGGGCCCCATATGGGCGGAGAACCTGACGGCTCGCGACACGGTTATAATTAATAGCCCGCTAAAGACATGGAATCCACACGGTGAAAAGTGGGCATATAATATGCCTCTGCCACCCCTTCGGGGATAATGCGTGATGGATATTTATTTATTTATTTCTAAAGACATGGCAGTCAGGTACGCACGATTCGTCGAGGTGGTATGTCTCCTTGCGAGGGCCCCTTCATGGGACCTAAAAGCGAGGTCTCTTGCTTGAGAAATTTAGCGGTCAGCGGTCCCAGCTCCGCCAGGAACTTGTGGAGACATTAAAGGTGTGTTTTGAGCAACCAAGGTAGAGAAACGCCTATCGGGGTAGTCAGACCGGTCAAGGACGAGTGGCTGGAGATGAGCTGAGTAATAATCGGGCACGTGTGTTTCGATAAGTAGCTGTGGCGTATACACGTAGAGACTACAGCCGAATGCGAGCACTGCGTAGGGCACAGCGAGGACGCGCTCCACACATTAGTGAAGTGCTCAGCGTGGGCACGGTAACGCTAAGACCTCGTGGCGAGTCTGGACGTAGACATTCTCTCGTTGAAGACCATGGTACGAGCCATGGTCTCCAGCGAGAGTAAGAGAGAGGTCGCTGTATCTCTCTGCAAACAGGTCGTGCTCGCTTATGAGAAAATGGAGGAGGAACGGTTGAGGACTCTCTTATCCGGTGTTTTCACTGCAGACTTGTCTCCGCCCAAAACTACCGGCCTCCATGGCCGGAAGCTTGAAGACGACGGGTGGACTGATTGTTGTCCTTACAATAGCAGGACCAAGACGACGGCGTGACATAAAAAAATTCATGCACACCTCACGCTCAATGAAGCGTAGTAACACCTGAACCAACCCCTATAGAAGCCCATAGAAGCAAGATAACACTTGAAACCTTAGGTGTGACCGCGGTGGTAGTCAAGTCTGCCGGGAGCACTGGGTCATTTTTTTAAGGAATGGGGCGCCCGGCACTAGCTAGTTAGGTAAGGATCGTCAGTGTGGTTTTAGTTGGTTCGAATCCGATATAACATTGGCGGGGATTTCCATACGTTAAAAAAAGTGGCTCGGCATAACATTTGACGTCATTCATATTTTTTTTTGTGTTCCGTATTTTTGCTCCTATGTTTTAGATTATTTTGTTAGGACAAATTTATAATTAGACTTGCGTTTGTACATTAATCTTTTTGGACAATTTTATCATTGATAACATTTAAATAATATTATTATTATTTATATAATATATTATATAATTTTATCATTGATAACATTTAAATAATATTATTTTGCATGCCTCATAAGCAAAGCGTTGAGGTGGGTACTACTGTCACTTCGCGCAAAACATCTGATTTTTCAAACTTAAAATGTCTCTATTGCACTTGTAAAATAATATATACACACACATATCAAGAAAAAACAATATTTTTAACACTCATGATATTTTTGATGCCATTTTTGTTATTTAAACTAGTTAAGAAACTGTTTAAAAAAGTTCCGTCTTGCACGTCCGTGTGTCTGTATGTTACGGATTATTTTCTTGTTAACACGATAACGACCGAAATACTTTACTAATCGAGTCTTTTTTTTTCTCTTACGCTTCAGTATAATTAGGAATAGAACCCTTTCAATTTTCACGGTCTGATTCGATGTGGTTTAATTGTTATAAAATATTAAATAAACAATTTTACCACAACGCCATCTAGTGCAATTTAATCTAACTAATCCTTAATTTTTTTTGGTTTGATGGTGTTGTGCGCAAAGTTTTTAAAAATGTTAAGTCATTGGTCGAAATTAAAATTAAAATGAAACCATAATTATATTAAATTTATAATATAATAAAAGCGCGTGAGGCGTGCACTTTTGGATTTTCCAAACTTTTTACTTTATTTTTATATTAATTCTGCTCTCTTTAAATTTGGGCAATATTATCGATGGACATTTTTTATGGGTGGATATTTGAATAACTTGGACATGACTGCGGACGTTCGTATTTTTACATTTTTACTTGTAAACATAGGATCAAAACAGTATACTCCAGTCATCTTTGTTAATCATAAACCTATAGTCAATATTACTAGTCACTGATAAGAAACAACTTGTGGTCATTTGTTTTTAAGTTAGTGGTTTCACGTGTAGATAATAGTCATAAATATGCAGAAATGGCAAATAGAAAAACGTAAGCAAATTATTTTTATTCTGCTTATTTTGTCATCTTCAGTTCGCAATAGGACTAAATAAAAGATATTTCAGAAGTATGCAAGCCCTCCTAAATTTGGTAGTCGACCGTCAACCTCCAAAAGTGGCTTACAAATGGGTTTCGGAAGGAGTAAGATATGACGGCAAAAAACAGTTTACAAAATCAGTAGAATGGAAACAGATGTGTGCAGATCACTGCAAAACCATGGGACGAGTTATATGTTCAAAATGTGGCGTTGGTTTATGTATTGATTGTTTCGAAAATTTAGTAAAAATCTTAGTATTTTCATCATTTTATACTAAATAA
Source organism: Thumatha senex (assembly GCA_948477245.1). Lineage (NCBI taxonomy): Eukaryota > Metazoa > Arthropoda > Insecta > Lepidoptera > Erebidae > Thumatha > Thumatha senex. Next base: position 18,178,026 of record OX419735.1, read on the forward strand.
GCTAATAATAAGCTTCTTATTTTTTATATTTTTGTGTCCTAGCGTTGCCATTGGCATACAAACTAAAACTCAAAATTAATAGATTTTGAAAAAAAATATATCCATGTGTTATGGTCTAACTACCTAACTAACTAACCCTTAAACCCAAATATTATAAAAAAACATAATTTTCAAGTTCCAAAAAATAAAGTCCCTAATAGTGTTTATTTTATTTGAATCGGTAAACAAAATAGTTATATCCATTTAAAAGAAATGGGGAAGCAAACTGTCAAATAGTTCATTGTAGATGGCGACAAAAGCGACTGTCATTATTCATACTATTTCGTTAGAAATCCGCGTTTTTAATTATTAATTAAAGAATGGGTCGCTGTTTAGCTTTTAAATGTGTACTTTTTCTTTTCTTTAATTCCTTCTTTATTTCAACGACTCGCTAGATCGAATACATGTTGTAAAGCTTTTTTTCACCACAATAAAGAAACTTAGAGCAAAAACAAAGCGCAAGACGAAGTAGGTTAAAGATTTGCTAAGAAACTTAACGAAACCGGTGCGGGGAGTGTTCTCTCTCTAGATTCCTACACTTTTCTCTATTGCCCGCAATCATCACCTCGCTGGTTAATGAAGCGACGGTGACCCAACACTGTTGGCTACCAATAACTTGCACCACAGCCGCGACAAATCAGCACCAACGCTGCGAGCGAGGATTTCACGCTACCCGTCCTATGCCAAGCACACTACGAGCCTATACTCTTCCGTGGTTTGAGAAATAACTATGCGAGTGAGAACCTGAGTGAAGTGATTGTCGGTTTTCCGTGCGCTTTTCTCTACCCCTGCCTACAGGGCTTGGACCACTTGCAGACATGATGTTGATGACATGCTGTCCATTGACGGCATCCTTTGCTATGCGGATGACATTACCGAATTACATTTATTACATGGGTCGCTCCAATATCCCCCGGTCTGCAGTGGCAGAAAGTCGTGAACAACTTGTGTCTGAAATCGAGGCTACTCTCATAAGAGTGTCCGATTAGGGTAGACAAAATCTTGTCTAATTTAATCCTACCAAGACTCGTTTTTGTGAGCCTGCCGTTATTTTTTTTTTTATATTTGTCTCGTCAAAGTGGCGTCGCCCGTGTGATGGTCAGCAAAGACGACAACCCATTAATGAGGGCCGCTATCTCAACCCGCACGCAGGGTGCCAATAGCGACCCTCATTTTGACGGCTCAGAAATGTACCTTTTCACGCTTCTCTTAAATGACCCAGGATTGTAAGAGGAGGGAAACACGTGCACCGACAGAGAGTTCCATTATTAGTTAGCAGTTATTTACTTTAGCGTTGTATTTTCAGGGCACATCCCTCTCAATCTCCAATAGTATTGGAATCATTGGTGTTGTGATCTCTAGTGACATCTAATACCGTACCCAATTCGAGGATAAGGCGAAGCTGGCGCACAAAAAGCTCGGTGTGCTCAACAGGGCGCGGCAGTACTTTACTGCGGAACAAACACTGCTTTTCTTTTTCTTTTTTATAAGTCGCAAGTGCCCAAAGGTAATGCAGTACACGTGGAGTACTGCTTTCACCTTTGGACTGGTGCACCTGAATATTAGCTTCGAATAGAAGGGCGTGCTATGAGGATTGTCAACGATCCTCTACTAGCAGGCGGTGTTGAGACCCTTCGCGACAGAAGAGACTCCTTATAAGTAGTCTATCGCCTGTACAACCGTCTGTGCTCTGAGCAATTGTTTGATATGATGCCCACAGCTACTTTCTATTATCGCACTTCTCGTCACTGACTGGATTTTCCCCCTCACTTGCGTCCGGAGGGCCCGCATACGGTAAAGTCCTCTCTTCCGCGTACACTTTGATTGTGGAGCGACCTCTCTGCCTGGGGTTTTCCGAACGTCTACAGTGTGGGGTGGGGTCGTTGGAACATCTTTAAGCCTTTTAATTCGAGCTGAATTAGGAAATCCAGGTTCTTTAATTGGTGATGATCAAGTAGAAAATTCAAAAGAGGTCTTAGAAGGCTTTTTCAGGGTCGGCCGCGCGATTGCCGCACCTCAAGTGTTGCAAACTTCCATGGGCTACGGTGCCACTTTCCATCATATGGGCCGTATGCTTGTCAGCCCATTATACTATGTATAATGTATACTCGTATACACAATAAAGGACGCTTAATGAATCTAAATTAAATAGTCGAATATTAAGTTTATTTTATGTCGGTAAAAAAATGTAAGTACACACAATTCAGAGTAAAATGTATTACAAAAAGATTTTTTTAGTACCGATTTCGTCATTCTGACACGTTCTATTGCGTACATGTTATCAAAATATACATGCGCTAACTTGAAATATTTAGACCGAAATGCCTGTGAAATATACGTATATTAATCAAACAGGAAATAAGCTTATAAGAAAATACAACTGGGGATATAGTATGCCTTTGCCTACTCCTTCGTGAAAATACACGTGACTATTATGTATCATCATATATCATGTCATAACATAAATATATTGTCATAATCAAACACACGATGTGGCTTCCCGTCGTTTTAAAAAAACAGCAATAGTTTCTAGAGTAAGACTAGTGGAGGCCTGCGGTTTCGCCCGCGTGGTTAACTTTTCCTATACCCGTTTTCCATAGGAACCTGCTCCCAACATAAAAAATAGGCTATGTGGTGATCCAGTCAGTCAGCTTGGTCAAATTGAAAAATTCCTCAATAAAAACACATTGCTCTATACCAACTTTGCAACCGCTTTTCACCCACATAGGGGTTGAATTTTAAAAAAAAACTTTTTTACTGCACACTTACGTCACTTCGGGCATATTTCATGGTTTTAGACCCAGCGGTTTCAGCTGTGCGTTGATCAATTAGTCAGTCAGTTCTCATCTACTACACTACAGGCAATCGCCAAAAAAGTTTCACGGTGTCCTGTACCGTGTCGTTTACCGCGTAAAGTGGCGTAAGTTCCTGCCACAGAGCAAAGAGAAAATGTCACTCACGCGCTCTCTTCTAGATATGCCTTACTCTATTATATTTTATACAACCAAGCGTGTCAGGGGGCGTCACCTATTTCTCATACGATTATACTAACATTACTACAGACGAATACTGATATATGCGTATGAGATTACACAGAAACACTTAAACACTACTTATTCGAGATACCTTCAATAAGTAGTGTTTAAGTATTTTCCTTCACTTACAAATCTGGGTCCTTGAAGAGAAACGTGAAAAAGCTTATTTCTGGGCCGACAAACTGAGGGCAATTGAGCTGGCTATGACAACGGCCTTCCATCCCTCCGGGTCGTCGTCTCTGCTTTACATCAGGCGTTCGGCGCCACATTGCCGTGCCAAAAATATAAACAAAAAACCTGCATGACATGATTGTATTATGACTGGCTATCAGCGATATTGTAATACCGATCAGTTTTAGGATATAGATAATATTTAACTTGCTTGTTTACGTTTCTATACTGTAGTATATACTTGTGTATCCGGAGCAAAGTCTGCATAACGGCGCAGTTCTCAATTTGACGTTTTTTTTTTCAATATGTCGTCCTGTGGCGTCGGAATAAGATATTTTTCTGAAATAAAATTAGTCTATGTCACACTCCAGGTTTTATTAATTCCATTACAAACTGAACGATAAACACACAAACACATTTTCGAATTTATAATATTAGTATGGATATATACTAACTTTTAATTTTAAAGACTTAAATAATATATCGCGCGTATAACGCCGTCAAGACCAAAGTAACTTAGTATAAGCTGGTGGTATGGGATCTAAACAACTGATAAATATACTTATATATTTTAAATACACACACAGGAAACACCCTCACCGCGGCAGTCAATCAGAATCAGGCATCCTAACTTCGCCCGCGTAGAGAAGTTCTTCCGTTCCCATTTCCTACAGAGTTCCCGGGCTAAACGGTGATATTCTGATGTATAAGCTATATTATTGTAAAGTTTAATTAAAATCCATTCAGTAGTTTTTACGTGAAAGAGTAACAAACATCAAACATGAGCAAAGTTATATTACACGCTCATACTTCATCTGTCGTTAGGTCCCATGTAATAGGCGGTGAGCTTAGTTTGATGTTACATGCGACGCTGAAAATTGACGTACTCAGCATACGCGGTTGTTACTTTTATGATATACTCAATTTTGTACGAAAGCGACTCCGTACCCATGAAATTCTACTATCCCATAAATGAGCACAATTAGAGTCACCACATGGGATTAAATTAATAATCCGTTGAACCCTTAACACGCTTTGTTTTTTGTACTTATACTATATTTGAAGTGGTTAAAGCAATATCTCATTTCCGTATTAAAGCAGTAACTGTTTTTTTTTTCAGGAAGATAAGCCTTCGATGTCAATTCCATGGATGAAGTTCTTAAAATGTGTGCCACTATGGGCCATACTGATCGCGCAGTGTGGCCAGGGCTGGGTGTTCTATACGCAGTTTACGGAACTACCGTCGTACATGGATCAGATATTGCATTTTGATATAGTTGCCGTAAGTAATATTTACAAGCATTCTATTAACTTACAATGTATGTTTACTCGGGTGGAATCTTGCAGCTCAATTTTGAAGCAGACGTTGGTGTTGCAAATGTCTATAGGCTACAGTGACCACTTTCCGTCTGGTGGGCCGTATGCCTGTGTGCCACCTCAATGGTATAAAAAAGTCTTGTAACGCCCAACAAACAATTTAGCTGCAAATAAAACTTACCATATAACCTTAAGTGTTATGAAGGTAGAGTAGTAGCTGCAATTATAGCTAGCGACGGCAAAAAAGAGTTAGTGATAAAATATTACGCTTACAGTGACAAAGCAAGTTTATAAGAGCAATTTGTGAAGGTTAAACGCGTAGTGCAGCGATTATTATCCCTACAATACAGACCAAAGCTTCTGTGTTATAGCTTTGAGTGAATCTTACTACTATAAGATCTATATTAGAAATTAACATTTATTATTGACTTCTAAAGTTCTAAGCAAGCTACCATAAACTCTTTTAGGGCACTGATAGTTGCACAATAGGAGCAATCAACGCTACTAGCTCTACAATGGTGTTTTATAAATCTTTTACAACACATAACTCTTAAAGAGATACAAAGGTCCCTTGTATAGTTTAGGGCTGAATAGTAGGGATATTTTTCCCTATAAATGGAACGTATAGTGTCAAGTATAGCCTCTATATTATTTAAGGTTGAATTATTGAGTTCATTACCACCTTAGTACCCCTAATTGGTCATGTAAGCGGTCATGAAAGCATAAAATGGCGCCGCAAAAGAGCTCCTTTCAAAATTTTCTAAGATGATGGTTCCGTATGTTATGGAATGAAATCGCAACTGCAAGTCTTGATATTTCTGAAGGAGACAGTTATTACTCTTTGAGCAGTGATGATGTAAATAATACCAGTGATTATATTAGGAATCTTTCATTTTAGTGAAAATTTGAGGACATGAGCTATTAAGAATATTAAACAAACTGCTATGAAAGATTTGATGTTGATCTTAAATGATCTGATGATGATGAGATTTGGATTCTAACAAAAGATCTTCGAACTATTTTACAAACATTAAAAAAATATTTGAATACAAATACTAGGTGGCGATAGTGAATATTGGCATAAATAAAACACTAGGTCAGTGCGAGCATTATGTGTTATTATAAGTTAGATCATTTGTACGCTCCACATTCGATTTACAAACAAAATTATTACATCACGATCGATTAATATCCGCGTGCAATGCAGTGGCTGTATTGTCCTTTCTCTAATGTTCTTATTATTATGAACGGCATTCTGAAATTGAAATATAATTTTAACAGAATCAAATAAAATATAGTAGCGTTTATGTCGTCCTGTACTCCTATTTATTTTAGCAACCCTATTACAATTTATTTACGATATTATTTAGTGTATTATGAAGCGCTCGTGGCCCCGTGGTCTCAGTGTTCCGTAAACGATCACTGAGTTACGCTACTTTCACTATGGCTGGTCCTCGGATGGGTGACCACTTTGTGGCATTTACTTCAGAAGGCACGTTAAGCCGTTGGTCCCGGTTGCCAGTAAAATGGCAGTCGTTAAGCCTGGTTGAAGGCTTGACAAAATTTCAACAGCAGGTAGCCACAACCTGCGTCTATCTATTTCAACACGGCAATGGGCTCACCACCTATTACGTGGGACAGGAATCCACACGGTGAAAAGTGGGCATATAATATGCCTCTGCCACCCCTTCGGGGATAAGGCGTGATGGATATTGATTTATTTTACTTTATATTATTTAGTGCTAATTTACAGAGTGACACTTTTAAAACAGCGTAATCAAAGCTACTTACGTGAACAAAGGTACGAGTATAGCAGTAGGTACATAGTTTTTACGCGGTGTCCGACCACAGCGTCAAAAACAACAAATGTCACGTCGAACTTAGTGGAGGGCAGAGACTGAATGGTTGATACTTATTTTATTTGTGCCCGGACTTGCTCTCGCTGTGTAGGTACAAAAAAGCTAATTAGTATCACATGCAAAGTTTAGACAATTGACGGGTCGTTTATGAACGTAAGGAGTTTATGCTGGAAATAAAGTCGAAACTTCCATTAAAAAAATAACATTCTATTGCTACAAATATTCAAAGGCAGTATGTTACAGTATGTAATTTTGTAGACAGAAATATGTAGGTATTTAATTCCAAATCTTTTCAATTTTGGCAAATCAAACTATAAAAACAATTTAGCACTCGAGCAACTAGGAGATACCTACGTGTAAATGTCGTGCGTAGGCTAGGTAGTGGTTTTAAAAAATTACTACGGTTCTCCAAATTCATGGGTCCACCATTTTTAGCTTATGAAGGTAATAAAAAACAGTGAAACGGACTAAAAGGTAACATAATACAATGAAGGTATTTATTTTTATAGCATTCTAATAATAGGGTCACGACTCTTTAAGTCAATAGGTAAAGATTTGTTACAAATTTACTAAAAATAATGTTTTGCTCCATGTGAAGCAAAATATTTTTTAGATAAATACACCGCAAAGAGTGTGCGCTTCAATTATTTGCTAATAATAAATACACATAATCACAGTTTACTTACTTTCGCAATGAAAATTCCGCTTCATTTTGCACTAAAAATCTGTTAAAAGTTTTGCACTCAACTCCGCCATTTATTTTCGTAAACACAACGCATTACACTATGTTTATTTGATCCCTTTGAAAAGGGAATATCTTTCTTAATTCATTTAACAAATTATAAGAATAAACTAAGGAAAAATATATCCTTAGACGCTGTAATTTCCTATTGTAGATCCACCTCAAGGCGTTACAATTTACCTTATTACCACCCTCTAACCCCTAAAACCGTAGTTACATCATAGATCTACTATACCCCACCCGGAGTTTATATTCATTAATTTACTCTCTTTATATCGCTCAAAGAGTCAGTAAGCTGCACGTAGCTCTACCATACCGCTTAAGGAGTTAATGGTCACCAAAATACTACTCTTACAGCGCTTTAGGTCTCAGATAGCGCTACTATTCCTCCACAATTGCTCTTCTATACCTCTTAAATTCATTCTATAACTCCACTACATTGCCATAGTGGAACCTAAGATCATAAGAATTTGTGCCCAATCCGGGGGTATAGTAGAGTTATAGCTTGCTATAACTCCTATGTGATAGCACTTATTGATGACCTTAGGATCTCTTTAGCTCTTTTAAATATCTGTACTAACTCTTATAGTAGCGCCTAATGTTAGTTGGGCGTTTAGTTCTGCGTGACTTCATTCTAAATCCAACATGATGGAACACCCAAGATAACAGACTAGTTATTTTTAATGCTCTGCTACAATATGGTCATTAAATGAATGTGCTTGCTGAGAATAACTCGAAAAATAAATTAACATTTGAACTGACAGAAAGTCACGGTTATAGGTTTATGACAGACATCAGTATTACTAGCCCAGTTTAACATTTCGTTTTGGAGAACCTATGCACTAATATTATAAAAGTCGTAGTGTTCGTGTGTTTGGTTAAACGCGCTAATCTCAGGAACTTTATCAGGAACGTTAGGTCGTAATTGAAAAATTATATCTGTGTTGGATAGCCTAATTATCGAAGAAGGTTATAGGTTAACTATGGCTATGTAATTCACCTCTGCCTACCCTCTCAGGATACAGGCATGATTGTATGTTATGTGATAAATAATATTAGCCGTTATCAGCGCTTCAATCCGCCACAATTTATTCTTATCTACTAAATATTCAATACTCGTATAAAATGTATATCTATTCTGTAATTACTTGCTGTACGTGTATTGTGTTTAATTTACAGAATTCTCGACTTAGCGCTCTGCCTTACTTAACAGCGTGGATCGGAGGCATAGTAATTTGTATATTCGCCGATTGGATCCTTGCTAAAGGATGGTTATCACGACTCACCAGCATGAAGTTGTGGAATACAGTATGTAAGTAGTAAAATATATTTTATTTTTTACTATTTTACGCCCGCGATTTCGCCCGCGTAGAGATATTTTCCCGTTCCCGTTTCCCATAGGAACTTGTATTGTTATTTATATTTATCTATCACGCCTTATCCCCGAAGGGGTGGCAGAGACATATTACATGCCTACTCTTGTGTATTCCTGTCCCACGTAATGAGTGGTGGTGAGCAAGGAACTTGTTCCCGGGATAAAAAGTAGCCTATGTGTTACTCTGATATGTTACTATATTATTGTAAAGTTGCATTAAAATCCACTCAGTAGTTTTTACGTGAAAGAGTAACAAACATCCATTATTACAAACTTTCGCGTGTATAATATTAGTAGGATAGAAGATAGTGACCATAACAACGTCGTAAAACTGCATATAAGTAAACAAAAAATAATAAACAGACAGATCTCTACATATAGACAATAAGATTATGCATATAATAGCTGTATCTTAAAAATAGCTGGGGATGAAGAGTAGAAGCGTGCACGTCGCCATTCCTGCCAGCTACGGCTGCAATTCTACTCCAACACGAGTGCCACCAGGGCGATCTATGCTAGGGCGTGCCCCCGAGGCGACGCGCACCAGTTCGTCCCCGCGCTGGTGCGAAAAGTGTGAGCCAGAGCGGCGTAGGGGACCGCCACCCTACACGCGCGGCCCGACACGGCGGGAAGTGGAGAACGGAGTGCAGGGTAGCTGCGTGGAATGTTAGGGGACGAATGGCAGATAAGATGAATGAGTTGATGGATGTTATGAATGAGAGAAAGTTAGATGCAGTGTGCTTCACAGAGACCAAGCGCAAGGGCAGCGAAGTCTTTGAGCTCCTGGGTGGGATGCTCGCGCTTTGGTCTGGAGTACCAGAGAGCGAGCATGGCAGTCGGGGCGTTGGAATTTTGCTGTCCTCGCGATTGGCCTCCGGTATGTATGAGTACAAACTGGTAGGTCCTAGAATCCTCTGGATCCGTGTAAAACTTGGTTTGACGAGTTTTTTCCTGGTAGCTGCTTACGCGCCAGTATCTTTGTCGAACGCGAGTGAGCTAGAGGATTTCTGGGAGAGTATGAGAGAAGCTCTAAATGTGATAGAAGGAAATGAAAGACCTATAGTATGTGGAGACTTGAATGGATGGGTGGGTACCGCTCGCGATGGTTTTGAGTCGGTACTCGGGAAGTATGGGGATAAAAGGGTGAACGACGCTGGCAAGCTAATACTGGCATTTTGCAAGGAAAAGGATTTGTTTGTGGCGAACACAATGTTCAACCACAAACAAATTCATATGTATACGAGGAGATGTAAGTCAAAGAGAAGCATGATAGATCTATTCCTAATGGATAGTCGGCTCCGTAAACAGGTGATGGACACAAGGGTTTATCGAGGCGCTGAGCTGGAATCAGACCACTACCTAGTCAAAATTAGGATTAGGGGTCTGTTCGCGGGTTGGCCTCATCGTACCGAGTGTCCTGAGCTTGAGCCGACTTATAGCATCAAAAGCTGGAAGCTGCAGGATGCATCCATTAGGGATAAATATAATGAAAGGGTAGCCGAAAAGCTTGGCGACGTCAATACAGCGTGAAGATAGTTAGTTAGTTAGTTAGTTATGTAAAGAGTACTATTATAAAGGCCAGGTCAAGAGTACCCTTAACGAGCGGACACGCCCGCTCATGAAACCACTCATGAATGTAGGAGAAGTGAAAGTTATATGCCAGGATCGTAGTAAGTGGAAATCCATAGTTTCTGCCTATCATAATGGGAAACAGGCGTGATGATATGTATGTAGGTATTACTAAGAAGTAGAGAATAGAAGAAGTCAGGATAGACCCAGATTTACGTACGTAGACCACGTGAGCAGATTGCTCGAAAACGGAGACGTCAAGGTATCTACTCGGATGCCCGGACGTGCATGTCGATTTGTCGTCGTGGAGACGATTCATGTATCTGTAGGAAGCGAGAGAAGTATGCATGGATCGGGAAGCTTAGCGATGTGGCAACTATTTCTTCAGGAATACAGGGTGAAGATAGAATATTACTTTACACTAAAGCCAATTTGCCAAATAGCAAAGGGTTTTAATGCTTGTGATGACTGACAAAATGAGAAATATTATTATGGACAATACTTTATCTTCTGCATATATTAAAAATAATTGTATATTCATTTAATAAGTGTGAGTAAGATTTATGACATTGTTGATTGCTGTTTATGACATTATAATTAATATTAATGTGAGACTCATGCGAGAGGCTTATCGTATATGTCGTAAAAGTTATAAATGTAATTATGGGCATTAACGTTATTCGTTGCATATTTGAATATTATTATATTATTGAATACAAGCTGTGCCCCACAGCTTTGCATGTGACATGCTTATAATCTCGTTGTAATGTTAAATAACTTAAAATATATTTCTAATTCTAAAAATAAAGGAGAGCTACATAGGAAATTGTGGGACGCTGTGTAGGCACTTAAAATACTACAGATATATAGGTAGTATAATTAACAATGGCACCCCGGTCGATTCAGGTTCTGATATAGGCAATTTTTTTTTTGTAGACAGTACTCAGAGTAATTGCCGGCTGTGCTGAGTAACCTATAGGCAGTATCAGCTCAAGCATTTTTCTTGAACCTACGACGCCATTTGAAATATTTAAAGTTATTAAATCCTTTAAAAATACCTTATCGCCCGGTTATGACAACATCAATAGTGTCCTTTTAAAGGAGATAGCACAGTTCATAGCTAAACCTCTGGCACATATAGTATATTTATCTATTAAGCAAGGATGTTTCCCTGCTAGACTGAAGCTATCCATTATTAAACCTTTACACAAAAAAGGTTCTAGGCTCGATTTTAATAATCATAGACCAATTGCCCTTACCCCAGTACTGTCTAAGGTTTTTGAAAGAGTCGTGTATACTTAAATTTTATAGACTAGCATGCCATTCAACACATGTATAGTTTGGGTTTAGGAAATATAAATTTACACAACTGCCCACTTATTGGTGAAATCCATCCTTAGTAATATCAACTTAAAAGTTCCAAAGTCGGCTCTTTTATTGAACCCAAGCAAAGCTTGTGACTTCGTAAATCATTCAATACTGTTATCAAATTTAGAAAAATATGGTATAAGAGGTTGTGGCTGCTTTATCATGTTTTACCAATAGAAGGCAGTTTACGAGAGTAACCAAGTTCAATAATATGACTAATAACGTCAATGTTGTCGATTCGCAGCCGAGAGTTGCTCTTCCGGGAGTTGAACATCTTATAACTGTCCAATTTCAAATTTGGCATTTATTCGTCGTCAAGAACTGCCGAGCAACTAATAAATCGTTACTTTCAATTGAAACCCTAGGATTATTAAATTCAATATTTTCACACACCTGTTGTAGGGCCACAATTTCCTCACCTTAATGCCAACTAATTTACGTGTTTTTTTATTTTTTGTACAGCTGCCTTCATCCCGGCATTTGGTCTTTTGGGTATAGCGTGGGCTGGATGTGACCGTATCGCTGTCGTTCTGCTACTTTGTATCTCGTCAGCTTTCGCAGGAGCCGCTTACGCTGGTGAGAGAAACATAAATACGTATTTACAGTCACGCCTTTATACCCGAGGGGATAGGTAGAGCCATTCTATACGCCCACATTGCCCGTGCTGAAATAGGTATGCACAGGTTATGGCGTTGAAAATTTAATAAGGCCTTCAACTTTGCTTAACGACGGACATGTTACTGGCAACCGGAACCAACGGCTCAACGTGCGTGCTCACGGAAACGCTCGTACATGTAAATGCCACAAAGTTGTCATCCACCCGAGGATCAGCTATAGCGAAAGTTACTTAACCGGAGCCAGGAGCGCTTAGTTATAAGGTATAAAGGTATTTTGTTCAGGTAAGTATCTTTTCGGATAAAAGACAACTTGGTTCGAGAACTCTACAGAATCAATGGATTAATTTTTAAAGTTGTCTTATTTCACTTTAATAAAATAAATATGTGAAAGTTAGCATACTAATTGCTTAAAATATTTATCCATAGATTGAGTGCAGTCCATCGCATCAATGTTTAAAATGGTTATAACACTGTTCATTGGTATCAGAGTTGTTAAGTAGCTCGATAGATGGCTCTGGTCATACTCATAAATGAAGATTAAGATATAGTGAACAATTTCAACTTGTTTCGGTACGATTCGGGTAGTTCAGTGGCTAGAACATTGCCCTGGTTAGGCAAAGGTTACGAGTTCAATCCCCGTCTCGAACCAAGTTGTCTATTTTCACTTTAATGAAAATTTATGTGAAAGTATCTCTTCTTGTTTATGCAAATGTTCCTAGTTGCTTCCAAGCCCTGGATTCATGGGTCCACTTTTATTAGTCTGCTAGGAGCAGCTATAGTTTGAATTTGGATTTTCGGCAAAATACAGATTACATAGAAAATAAGTAAATAATTTTTTTGGGACATTCTCACATAACACCATTTAGCCTAAATCAACCTAATATAGCTAATATAGCTTGTGCTATGGGATCTAGACAACTGATAAATATTCATATATATTTCTAAATACATACTTTTTCTACATAGTAAACACAATTCCAAACTAGAAATTCTCTAGAACTCACAGCACAGGAAGCTTAATTTGAGCCTTTCATACTATGCTGAATACGACCTGTGCTAAAACAACTTTACCACATAAAAATCATTAACATATTCTCTCTGTCTCTTTCCCTCCTCATCTCTCTCTCTCTCTCTCTCTCTCTCTCACACACACACACACACACGCACGCACGCAGATTATTATAATGTTGAATTGTGAATTGCAGGTAATCAAATGAATCACATTGATCTGTCGCCGCAGTTCGCCGGCACTATGTACGGCATCACAAACGCTGCCAGCAATATATGCGGCTTCATGGCGCCATACGTCGTGGGCCATATTATAAAGGCGGATCAGGTACTTCATTAATATTGTTTTATTTACGTGCATGAGTTTTATCTTAGTATACATATAATAGTAGATCCTGAAATTCCTATTTATGAAATAAATAAAATAAAACATACATAAGTGTCGAATCTTAAAATAAAATTATACATATGAAAACACTTGTGGCTGTGGTGTTTTAACCCTCCCTAGCTATTTCCAGCTCTTTTTTGTCACACCTGCCACTAATTTTTTTGGCATGGCCGTGTTCAAATGAACAGGGGCAGGTTGCAGCTACCTGCTATTTTACTAGATTTTTCAAGCCTATACAATTTAGCTTAACTATCTCCAAGCTGTATCTTTGACAGGGTACTTCTTTCGCTTCCTGTAGATTCATTAATCGCTTCATACATGCACGTCTGGGTATCCGAGTACTTACTTTACTTACTATACAATTTGAAGCCTATAAGGCCTTTAACTTGGTATAACGAGCCTTCTGAAGCACCGGAATGCTTGTAAATGAAAATTCCCCAAAGCGGGCACCCATCTGAAGACCAGCCGTAGCGAAAGAAGCTTAACGCAGTGATCGTGTACAGGTCACTGGGGTCATTCTTTTCATTCATTCATTTCATTCATTCATTCTTGAGCTATGGGAATATTGAGAGTTATTTTGTTGTTACAGGAAACTTTAGGTCAATGGCGCGAGGTGTTCTATTTAGCGGCAGCAATTGATCTTGGCGCTAATCTTTTCTACTTATTCTTTGCTAGCACTGAAGAACAGGTAAATATAAACTACCACGCTACCGTAAATATTTTAAACTAGTTGACGCCCACGGCTCCGCACGCGTGGTGAAATTTTCCCGTTGCTGTTTCTTACATGAAAAAGGAACAAACATCCATACTTACAAACTTTCGCGTTTATAATATTAGTACAATATTGGTATCTAGTATTCTGAAATAGTATTTTACAGATTCACCTTTTATGTGCAATAGTACTCACCTGTTACTCGCACAATAAATCCACGGAAGCTTAAGAGAAGTTTCTTTAACTCATTTGATCTCTTTTTTTAGTAAAGACACTGATGACAAATCATTGGGAAGAAAATAAATATCTTGGTCAATAGTTTCATCACCCTGACGCTGCTGCTGACTGGGCAGCTCGTTGACTTTTCTCGCTGCCACCTCTTAATTTTAGGACAATTTTAACTTCATAACACCATAGACTAGCTATTCTATCATTGGCATCCGGTGAATTTGCGACTGTATTGATGCTGCTTCGCGTTTTGGCGACTCTGCGTCCGGACGGATCGGAATCGCGTAATTTGATGACTGGTCCGATATTACAGCGCTCGGACGCGGTACCGGAGCTTAAGCAACTCCGTCGACGCGACTTGCCTTTTCAAGTGTGCGATGTGGAGCGCTCGCCGAACCTTCCAAAAACCGACTAATTCGCCGATAGCCGATGTAGCAATATAGTCTGCAGTGTCTCTTAACTACGTTAATTTTTATTAATATGATATTTCGGGTCTTATTCGCGACATATATTATTAGGTACAAAGCCTATCTTATACTTCCCGACGTTTCGACTGGATTATACCAGCCGTAGTCACTGATGGACTGATGTATTCAGCGTCGCCTCCTCGAAGCGCGAGTGCTATCTTCAGCTTATCCCCGAAGGGGTAGGCAGAGGCATACTATAGGTCCACATTTCACCGTTTGCATTTTTGTCCCACGTAACGGGTGGTGGGCCCATTGCCGAGTTCTAATGGTCAGGAGCAGGCTGTGGCGACCTGTTGTTGAAAATTTTCAAGCCCATAAGGCCTTCAACCAGGCTTAACGACTGCCATTTTACTGGCAACCGGGACCAACGGCTTTACGTGCCTTCCGAAGCACGAAAATTTTGATTAACTTAATTATGTTAATGTTTTATTTGAAAATTACCAGGATTGGTCAAGACCGGACGAAGAAGACGATATGATTGCCCCGGCGCCGGTTGAAAGCATCCTCTTCTCGGAGTCATAGGACATGCCACAATTTGACAACAGTGCAACCATTAGTACCAATGTTTAGTGCACAAACGGCATGCTGGTGATACGCATGAGAACAGTGTGAGCAATGTGTTTCGTCTATTGCACACTACATATCTTAATTATAGTAGTGTAGAATATTGTATAATATCTGTAAAATATTGTAATATGGAAGCGAGTTTGTTTGTTATTATAATAACATATAAAAAAATTATGAAAGAATTTGATCAATTTTGGGATTTTATCCTGAAGACGAGACTGTTATAGGCTAGATTTTTTTTGCGTAAATAATGTTTAAATTGTTATTGAATTAGGCGTCTCTCAGGGCTGTCAACTTGAGTCCACTATTTTAGATTTATTTGAAAGTACTCTTCAAACTTCACATGACGATATACGGTCATGTGGTCGTGCTATCAATATATATAAACCCCATGCTTATTGGACCAGCATATCCTTAGCAAGCTTTCTAAAAGATCTTTGTAAGAGAAAAAATTTAATACGGGATATATCACAAACATAATAATACTTTTGATCCGCGAAATTATAAGTTGTTGTCAATACTATAGCATGATATACTTGGCCCCTCATTTATGATCGAGAACTCATTATCCTGATAAGGCTCACTAGTAGAACGTCATTTTTCAAAGTGGTGCGAATGTATTGAAAATGACATCTCTAGTACATAGCACACTTAATATAAAAATTTGGTTCACAGACAACAAAACAATCTAACATGTAATTATTTTAACATTATATTGAACTACTAAACATATTAGTTATGCTAATGACCGAAATCTTTAAACGCCTAGCAATTTCACTTTGTGTAAGTATGAAGTGCAAAAGTGTAGTGTAGTGTGAGTATGGAGTGAGTTTTATACTATGAAGTTCTCTTAACACTAAGTAGCTATGAAATGAAATTTACATACGCACATACCAAATATGAATAATATACCCTGTGTCTCTCCCAGAACCGAAACGAACCCAATAAATGATAAAACTCAGATAACGTGCTTCATAGTCGTATTTAGGCTCACAATTTAATAAACAAACGGACATAGTCCACAAAAAAAATCTATTGGTCGTTCAATTACCATATATATTTGCAATAGTCCTCAGATTTGTCGACCAACTAGTCATAATTTCTCTCTACGTGCGATAAAGCGGACGTTTTACTAGGTGTACATACAACGCACCAGCGCTATTCTATAGAGTTTGCTGTCAGATTTGTTACACGACTAGTTGTCCGCGATGTTCGCGAACAGATCATATAGTACACGGAACAAAATTGAATATTTCACATTCCATTAATAAGTGTTATAATATTTGTACTCACACATCAATAAAATCAGCTTAACACGGTTAAAAGTGATAATTCACATCTAATTTATTTACCATATTATGTTGAAACACGATTCAAAGTTTATTATGTACCATATGTCTCTACATAAGGCGGCGGGTAGGAATAAAGTCTTGCATTGCATAAACCATTTCAATGGCGCCTACAAAATGTCATCATTGTCTAAAGATAGAGAGACTCGTAAGACCTCTAATATATATAGATTTTTTATTTTAGTTAATAAATGAAGTTATAGTGAGAATGGAGGAAGCGTCTCTGTAATTGAATTAACACTATATTAGAATACCAAAGCCTTGAAAGTGACGCGTGGTGATTCTTTATAACCTTCAGTTTAAAAAGGGGTGATATAAGTATATGGTTTTATAGCTTCCAAAACGTTAGAATATATTTGTGTTTTTGAAGTGAAAACTTATTTTAGCACGGTACGCATATTTCTAGATGAGATAAAATCTCTGAACTCTCGACACCGTTACGAGACGCAGCTATAGTGTGTGCATATATGCATGTACATATAGCAGACCGCGAACTGGTCTAGATAAAAAAAATATTACGAAATTTAGTTTTCACTTCTGTCGGCACTCCCTGAGTGCGATTATTGTTTGATAGCTGATGGTCCTATGCATGTCTTTGCAGGCGTTTTAAGTTTATCAGCTCATTCATATAAAGCACTTCGACGCATATCGTGCTGAGTATTATAACATAATAATGCAATGCATGGTGGTATCGCGAATTGGTCTGTGATTGTATATGACATTAGAGATATTTTATGCAAGAATAATGTAATAAGTTCTAGATTTTATCGAAGATTTACTCGACGATTAGAAATGTATATTGAATATAAAAAAAACCTTGTATTGTTTATGATGTTAATTGTTTCTATGATGCTGTTTAGGATTATTCCCCAAAATTACAATTGCATTAATGACGTAAAAAATTTCATTTTTACATAATGATTTCTTCATTTCGTACATATTCTCTTTTAAAACAACTATAGTTCATTTGCTTACTCTACTTACTTGTAATTCGATTGTAAATAGATCTATTGGGTATCAGAAAGAGAGCGCTTTCTAAATCGATGACAAAAAGACAATAATAAATATTCTAATAATAGCTTAGATGATGTCGTAATTTATAATAGAAAAAATAGATTTAGGCGTTGTCATAATTTATCGCAAATTCGCACGAGCAAGTTTGCTCATCAAGATGTGTCCTTGTTGGTATTTGCGCGATGCGCTCGCGCGATTGTAATGTCGGAAATACTATTCGCACTCAGTGCAAAAGAACGAGCGATAAAGTATATTGATGCCTTAGGAGTACACTTCTTGGCCTGTGACTACGCGATTATAAGATGAATAAGCAATATGACTATTGTGTGTCAAGTCACACCATTGCTTTAAGGACATCTGTTAAGAATATATATGTTTGATCATTAATTCGTACGAGTAAACTAGTTCGCGCGAATTTGCCTCGACCGCGTAGTCGCAGATACTTATGTTTTTGTTTCACTCAGTGGCGAAATTCAAGAATGTCACAAAATTTCGGCGAAATTTTTCTTTTCGTAGATTTTTTATTTAGCTGAATTTATAACTTTTAATTTAATGGGCGTATAAAAAGCTCAAATGAAACATACAAGCTGGCATTACTTTTATTGATTTCCTTAATTTAAAATGTGGATACCAATGAATTACACATGACACGGAGCAACAAACGTATTACAGTATGTCTAGCCCACAGTATTGTTAAAGTACAGTTCCAGACAAATTAGATGGAATATATAAATCGCACAAATATGAACAGATTTTTTTTCAAAGTTAAAAAGTCTGTAATGAATTCTGGATTTCAATATCGCGTCTCCAACAACTCGGAAATTTTTAGTGCAATCTGGGTTTTTAAGTTATATTGTTTTTTAATTTGTTGGTTTATCATAAGCTTTATATTGTCTATTCTAAAAATATGTCATTGGATGAAAACAAAAAAAAATAAAGCATTCATTTGGAGTGTTCAATTAACACTGTAGTAAGATACTAATTTCTTGAAATATATAATGATCACCCCATTATATATTTCAAGAAATTAGTGAGAATAACCTTAAAATTATCTTTACCACATTAAAATTAGTATATTTTCTAATATATAGCAACTAATTTGTTTATCGTCAACTACTAAGGCGTTTGATTTTGTAAAAAAAATGTACAGGCGTGAGTTTGTATTGAATTTGGCTTCAGAACATATCTCGGTTCATGTTCAAACGGGGAAGGTTTTCCGCTGTTGGCGAGTTGCTCGTCTTGTGATGTCATCACGTAAACGTGTACAGCTGTATATGAACTTGCGTGTGTGAGTTTGTTCGTGTACTCGTGTTTGTGTTCGTTCCTGTTGCTGTGTGACAAACGAGCATACTGATCGTATAGTTATTGAATCGTTTATTTACAAGCTGCTTTGATAGTGAAAGTTATGTATCGACTAGAAGTACTTCTCACTCACTCTGAGAATGGCTAAATCGGTATTCTGTGGATACGAACGCTGTTATAACGACAAAATAATGATTTTGTCGTTATAACAGCGTTCGTATGGAATATATATATAAAATGGAATTTGTTTTTAAAAACTATATTAACATCATTATAAACATCATTTTATGTTGTTTTAATGTTGCTCCGTGCCTGGCGTTTCCCGAACGTCTACAGTATGGGGTTCTTCAAAAAGGGTCTTAGAAGGTTTTTAAAGCGTCGGCAGCGCGAGTGCTGCACCTCTGGTGTTGCAAACGTCCATAGGCTACGGTGACCACTTTCCATCAGGTGGGCCGTATGCTTTTTGCCACCTCTGTGGTATAAAAAAAAACAAGACACGTTCTTTTATAAATTTGATTTGTCATTAAATACAAAACTGTGGCGATAGTTCTTCGATGTATAGTGTGGTATTTATATAAAAAAAATATACAAACTTAAGGCCGCTTTAAAGAATGTTTCTCAGAATTCAAGATACGGTTGAGCATAGTTTCATAATGCGAAATCTAGCTCAAGCATTTTTTATTATTATTAATATTACTTTTAATGCGGCCCTTACACTGCAAGACGTAATTATATGTTGCTTGTTTTTCCTTTATTAAGTTAAATATGCTTATCTCTATCTAAATTTTAGTGATAATTTAGCCAATGTTATGTAAAGGTATGTTATGAACCGCGGCTATAGAACATAGTTCGAATTTGAATAGCAAATTTTGAAATGGAAGTACATTTATCCATCTCCCTTTAGTACATAAGTAATATATGAGGGTGCAGAACTATTATGTTCCTATTAATATTATTTTTCTATCAATCCAAACTTTATCCAATCAACCAATCTTATCAACCTGTTGCAATCCACGGCTCGGTCTCCACCAATTTTCGCCCCTCTCCGGAAGCGCTCGTGGCCCCGCTGACTCAGTGTTCTGTACACGATAACTGCGTTAAGCAACATTCGCTATGTGTGTGGTGGTCCTTGGATGGGAGACCACTGTATGGAATTTGCGAGCGTTTCCGTGCTTCGGAAAGGCGTAACAATATGTTTACGTCTACTATCTTGTGGTGAGTTGAGTTTATTATTTATTAATTAAAATAAATATTTATTAATGATCTTGATAAAGCAGGTACGTTGTTTTTTGAAATGAAAACTAGGCTCGTTGGCCATTTTGTATGCCAATTTAATAACATTATATGTGTGTTAACTTTTAACTATGATTCGTTATATTTTTAAGGCAGGCAGAATATGCACCGACACATGCCAAAAATTATGAAGATTAGCTTAGAACTAGATTATCTCCAGTGCGATTAAAAAAATATGAATAATTTTAATGAACTTATAAATATTTTCATTTCAATACATACTTTATTCTAGTTATTTTTATCTAGGTATAAACTACAAGGCCACACACATGAAAATGTATTTTTTTTTATATATAACCTTTTACAAAACATTTTACACTATAAGTTAATTTGATACTTCATATATAGTTTTGTATCACCTTTTAATCAATGATATCACCTTTTTAAAAATTATAATAGGTACTCTGATTTTGAATCGTCTGTACTAAAATCACGTGCTGTGATTTTTATTTATTTTATACCTTTATTCTGTAAATTGCATTATATAAAGTATATTATACACAAAACAAAATAGACGGAGCGTTAAACTTATAAAGAAATTTCATGTAATAATTTTATTTATAAAATATAGTTAGTTACATTTATAGTGTGTAATGATAATGTATTTACTAAAGGACAAGAATTTGTTACAAATAGAATGTACTTACGTAATAATTTAATATGAAGGAATTCCTAACATTCCACAGTATATAATACTCTACTCAACGTAAAGTGCAAAAAGTTTAAAACTAAACATATAGCAGTATTTGATTTGTGATCAATTGTTACAAACTGTAATCCTGAATGAATTTTATTCCGGTGTTAATTAATTATTAACGAACGTGTTTTAGTTAAGATTTATTTTCTTATTTTAATTTATAAATCTTATTTTAGAATCTCCTTCAGTTTATGCTGTAGTTTTACGTGTCCCCGTCTTGGTGATGTATTGAACTATGTAATGTCGAGCTATCGCTAGTACCAAGATTCACCACATTTGGTACGATAAAACGGTCCTTATTTATAAAAAATGTTAATAGATAAAATGTGTATAAAAATATCCTATTCTATATGACATATTTTTCTAGCGATGGCAAATAAATTTTACATAAAAATTTAATCTGATTTTTTTTCTTGATCCTCGGCGAAAACCAATTTGCATTAAATTGCCGAAACGACTTAAATTCAAAATTGATAAGTGTGGCAAGTGTGGCGTTAGTTTTTTGTGGGGCATAATAACTTTTAGTGCAAGATAATTATATCTTAAGGCTACGTGAGATTTTACCTGAAGAAATATAACGATGACGGGTTTTTTAAATCTTTAAAATAAATATCAATCCATTGCGCTTTTGTAGAGAAATGTTGTTCTTTTGTTAAGAAGTTTGGGAAGATTACGCAATGTACTGCAAAATCATACTGCAGTCTTTCTGTATCTTAAGTACGTGGTAACGAAAAAGGGTGCAAACAAAATTCGTTGGTTCCTACGTATAATATCAACACTTGCAGATGCGTTCGGCCGTAGTTCGAGCACACATAATTACAGAGCGTGAACGACCGCGCGCCAATACTAATATTTGTTTACGCCCTGAAGTGAGGCTTCGGTCGGGATGCTAGCATTTATCTCACAACGAGGTGTGGTTCACATATAATTATGACAGTCGTCAATTTCTGAGCGATTGCCGAAGATACTGCAGGTGCGACATTCTCCCGTCATCGCTCGTGGCGTGATTCGTGATTCGAGAAGCGATAACTTCGCAATTAGATTTCAACGACCGCGACGTGTGATTTGTGTGTTTGAAATATGCGTATCGACGTTTTTAGGTTAATATTTTTTGGTATACCTAAATATTAACCGATAATTCGGTATAAGTACTTATTAACTTAAACGGTGACTAAATCCAGGTACTTCGAAATCAAAAACAATTGAGAAAATACTTATTGCTCGATGCCATACAAAGACGTAGGTAGGTACCTACTTGAGGCGCTGCTGCTGGCGTAGCTTAGACCAGTAGCGTTCTTAACTGTCAATTTAAACCCATCCTCTCTTTTTCGATACCGATCTACCAGTGCCGGGCAGAGACGCCGCTCTCACACTGGATTTAAAAAATATTAGTAAACCTGTAAAAACTTGAAACGCTCTGCCAGCGCACGTGTTTCCTTCCTCTTGAAAGTTCTACAAGCGGAGTGTAAAGATTCACATCATTCTACGGTCAAATTGTAGGCCGCTGTCAATACCTCTAGTCTAGTGGATTTTGAGAGTAGTCTTCAATTCGCAAGATGTCGCCATGGCTTCCCATTCTCTTTCAATGATCATCAAGATTCTCGAGCTTCTCTTAATAGGTACCAGCCTTCCTTTGCGAAAGGGTCCGAATGGTGACCAACCCTCCGTTTGTGACCTTCCACTCTTACTAGAGAACTTCAGAACCGTTTCGATTTCATAAAAACCACTCATTGTCAAAATTCCCAATAAAGTAAACCTAAATTTTTTCAAATTAGTATTGGATCTACCATTAAAGTAAAACAGTATTAAATAATAAAACAACCTAGGTATAGGTACCTACCTAGCTTGTTTTAATATTTTTGTTTTGTTCTTATTAAGACTAAGAACCTACTTAATTGGAACTCAAAAAAGTATTTTATTAAAAAAAACGAAAACGGTGACTAAAACCAAGACAGTACCACAGTTCTTTGGTAGTAACCTACGTACTAAAACTACAAAACATTTAGGTACTTAGTAATTTTTTCAAAGTTGCATCTAAAACCTCTTTTTGAATCGTTGAAAAACTGTTTTTTTTTTCTTAATGTGTTAAGGCCACAGCCACAAGGCACATTAGGTATTTCGTTTTTTTTTCTAACCAATAACATAATAACTGTTAAAAACGTGTCCGAGCCCTGTCACATAAAACCTTCATATAGTTCCTCGTCATAAACGAAATAACAGAAGAGTTGTCCACAAAGCTGCGTTTATTGGCAAACCGTTGTAATTAACTGCCAAACAAAGTATTTAAAAGCCGCGTGTTTGCCAACGTTTTGGATCTTTTGTCCTTACGACGTCGGTTTGTTCACAACCCGTCAATTTTGGCATGCGAATGGCCGTAAGACAACTGCATTGGATATTCCGAGCCGCCAAAGGAGTAACCCAACATGCCTAACTAAAAAAATTACGGTCCGTATATTGCTGTAGCTTTGTTGTTACAATAATGACGTGTTGTAAAACTAGGTGCAAACAATGGTTGCGTCTTTCGGTGCTATAACCAAAGGTGAAAGAAAATAATAACGTTTGTAGAATGATTTTACGGTATTCGTCACTTTCATATGAATAAGGCATAATACAATATCTTGAAAAAGTATTTACCTAGATACTAACTGGGGAATCATAAACGAATCAATAATTCCAAATTCAAATTATTGCTATAGCTATATAAATATGTAAAAGTATTAATATCTCTATTTCACATTAAAATTAGTTGTCTGAATTTCTGGTATTGTTCTTTTTTATGATCATGGAAAATCAAACGTAGCACGTGGTGCGCTTTACTAAGGACGAACGCCGCAACGCGTCGTGTGTAAACTGTAAACCCTACATTTATTGCATATGAAAGAATTGTGTATCCAAACCAAAAATTTGATCACTTTCAATATAGTAACAAAGAATCTTGGAAATTCGCTTTACATATAACAGCAAAATGACGTTGCACGCGTACACAAATGAAGGTATTCAGAAAAGGATTCAAAGGATTTAACAAGAAAAGTGCACCCTTTGTGACAATCGCAAACTTTCGACACACTGGCTGGACAATGCACACAGGCAAAGCACCCGAAACTATGAGTTAACCCCATTATTGAGCTCAAAGTTTCTTTTAATAATTACTGGTTTTTGAATATTGGCACAACAATACTTAATTGCAAAGACAGTGGAGTGTTCCCTTTTAAAGTAAAGGAACGGAGACTTGTCAATAGGGTAGTTTCCTGGAATTGTATTAATTTGGGCCACTGTTACTATATAATAAAAAAAATATAAAGCGCTTATAAGTAGCTCGTAGTTTGTGGCAATTCCATTTACGAGCGTTTCCATGCCTCGGAATGCACGTTACGCTATTGGTCCAGACTGCCAGTAACATGATATTTCCAATTAAAGACTTTATAAGCGGCTTACAAAAATATTAGCAGCAGTAAAATGGGGGCAAATGGTATGCCTATGCCGTCCCCTTCGAGGAAAAAGGCGTGTACACATACACGCCTTTGTATGTACATTACAGAACTGTAGAACTAATCATAAAACAATAATTTATGAGGAGACGATGAGAAGGAACACACTACAAACAGTAGATTGATCAATTCTAGTTCACGAATAACTAGGACTAGTAGGACTACCCCAAATAATTGTATCAGCTGAGTGACGAATCAAACCGCCAAGGAAAGGGCCATTCGTTTGTTTTGTGTTGGATTGATTTGATATGGACTTGATCAAGGGTGTGTGGTAGGTCACGCTAGCGGTTGCCAAGTATGAAAGACGCAACGCCGGGCTCCCACTGCAGTTATTGGTGCAGTATCTAGCGGCTGTCATACGATTCATGGTTGCCAGTGAGAGTCAATTTACCGCGGTTGAGTCTTACTGCGAAGATATCTCGCAGAAGGAGGGGCGGAAAGGATCAGGGAGGAAGAGGCAATCGTTAATCCTATCCGCTGCCGTCGCGTCGGGCGGCGGAGATATAATATTTATGCCTCATCCGGCCTTGATAGTGGCTGTGGGTCTGAGGGACGTGGTAGCCCTCCACCTGCAAAACTAAGCTATCCGTGAAGGTCTTTGACATTTTCCATTGTGTGCTTTGACATCATCTAATGGAAAATATTTATTGAATAGGGCGCTCGTGACATGCTGGGTATGCTGCAGGGGGTCTGAAGTAATAGTATAATAGTCACAGACCCCCCTAATAATATGGTGCAGAGCATGGCACTCCGCAGGGGTTTTAGTGTGTCACATGATCACACGGCTCAGGCTGTGCGGTATGCGTATGCCACAGGAAATTTCCCTTGATGAAACAAAAAAAATATCCGGTGGGTTTCCTCCTCACTGACCGAAAAATGAATACCAGGATTTATGAAAAATAAATACCGTGTTGGTTTGAGGAGTACTTACTTTATATTTTTTGGTCAATTAATATGAAATTTAATGCTGAATTGATTTGATAGCTCTCACTTTAATTATGCTCGCCTATACCTGTACACGGAACATCTTACTGACCATCTCAAACCTAAAAAAGCTGGAACTGGAAACATTTGGTTAACACTATTCAAAGGAGAAATTCCAGATTCTGAAAGGAGTACCTTTAATACCTGTAATACGTTTTCTATTACCTAAGAAATACCTACAATAATACGTTTGTTGAAGACCCATATCTACTAGCATATAAATTTCATTGCAGTATAAATATCAAAATTGTATGCAATTCAGATGATTATGTACCCTCCATGCCTTCGGACGATTAGTGGTCTGTGTGGTGAAGCAAATTCAATACGGCGGAGATGTGAGAACTTTAAGCAAGCTTAAAGTACGCCCCGAGAACCGGGATAGCACCCAAATCGACCCTCAAAGATGCGGAATATCACCCGAACCCATATGCGGCGATAGTAGCCAAAGTCTACCAAGAACCCTGAAACATTCTTCCGAGAACTTACCCGGGGCACCGGGCGCACATTAATAAAATATAATACACATCTCAATATCATAGCAGTTCACCACGTTGCTGTGACACTAGGGAATTCCTTTCACGCATATAAAACTAATT
This sequence comes from Thumatha senex, assembly GCA_948477245.1. Classification (NCBI taxonomy): domain Eukaryota; kingdom Metazoa; phylum Arthropoda; class Insecta; order Lepidoptera; family Erebidae; genus Thumatha; species Thumatha senex. The sequence continues at coordinate 18,204,211 of OX419735.1, forward strand.
TAGTACGGTGTGACTGTACACACAATACTAAAGTAAAACTTTCTGATGTAAATTAACCTATCTCGGAGACATTTCCAACCCATTCTATAGAGAACAAAGCTCGGTACGAGCTCATTATGAGCGTCGTCTTTGGTTCTCGCGCCTATTATGTCGGACGACATACGATTAGCCTCGGTCGCCGACGTATTCATTCGCTATTTACCCCGACCGTTTGTTCTTGTCCAGCTCCCACTGTTCGGGGAAGGTTGGTTACACGAAATGCTTAAAAACAAACCCTTTTGTGACTGACAGCGCAAGTTTTATTGCTACCGCAGCCAAACCGCTTTAAGGGGTCTCTTCATAATTACTTTTCAGTAGAAAATCTTGTTTCGTTCCGTTTAATTTAAAACCACTGCGAATCGACGAGATGGGTTTCTTATATTGTATGTAAGGCGTGCAAGTCACAGTGTAGTATTGCACAAAATATGAAATGAGGTCATGCGTTGTAGATATCTTGCCGAATTAATATCGATTTGTGTGTGTTTATTATATTTGCTTCGTTGTGTAAATAATTGTTTTTTTGTTACACTATGAAATATATTTGAGTACTTAAGTAAGAAACATCATTTCCCTTTTTAATAGGTCAAAATTCACACACCTACAAGTACAGGTAGGTATTATAGGCCATTTCAGCAGAGCAGTATATAGTCCGTGGGACGAAGGTATCCCATGCTGATCGCTATCGTCTACATGCTGGTTATGTTTTTGAGGAAAGACGAGAAAGGAAGGAGAATATTGTAACCTTTATTATCGAGCATAAAACTTACAGTAAACTACAGTTTGTTTAAGATAATTTTATGTAGGTAATCTGGTAAAAGCATACAACACGCCTGGACTCCGAATGTCAAAAATGTAGACTTGATGGTAGTAATACACAAGTGAACTCTCACCATGTTAGGTTTACTCTCTTTATACTGTGATATTAGACTATATCGTGCCAGTGAGTACCAGCAATAAGTAGAAAAATGTATGTAGCCTAAACAAATTAAAAAAAAAAACAGGAATTGGAAAAATAGACATGTTTGAAGACACTTGCAATCGTATACATTACCACTTAGGCCACTGGGGTACTTGGTATTATTATTCCACCTGGTTAGTTATTATTATAGCTTAAAGTTCTTTACAAATTTCTCTCTGCAAAACTAATAAAACTGTACATTTTAGTTCAGTCCATTACTAATGCACAATCCCATTGGCTTGTTCATTGTCCGCGAATGTGGAGAGATGTGTCGTAATTATATAATTGCTACTGCAGCAAGACGTACGATGATTGGTATCTTTAATTTAGATGACCGTTGGATGACGACTGGAGACACTGTGTTCTTTTACATTTCTGACTAAAAGACATATCCTCTCTTCTAACGTTTTGGGGAAAAAACACCCTTTACAAATGTTTGGTATGTTTAGATTTTTATCTGGTCACACATATTGGTCACTAAATAACCAAACCTAGTCCATATTCATAAAGCGTATGCAATACCGAGTTAAGACCTAGATCGTAGATAATACTAACATACGTTATTTATTTGTATATATTAATAATATTTCAGAAACTCCCATTATTATAGTCACGAAAACTAGTCTTCTAAGTATTTTAAGTTCCTACATAATATATTCAAGTTACGTTCTATACTTACTACAATCATCACAATCTCTTCAGTACTTTTGGCATGAAAAGGTTACTTTTGAAAAAGTTTTTGCAATTGTACTCGTATAATTTAGAATGCTGAAAACGGAGTTTCGCTAAATTACTTTATTGTCCTGTTATGCAGAATTTTCTACACTGAATGCAAAAAAATGGCCGCTACTAAACATGGTGTAAGTGTAACACAGAGGCCAGCTGATGACACTAAAGAGCATTAAAGGTTGCGGTACCGTTGTTGTATTGCACAACATTTGTTTGTTGTTATAAACAGTAAATCCATAACGGTAATTTCAAAATAAACAAAAAAAACACACATAACTGTAACAGGAATAAAAAAACAATGGTGTTTCATTTTTAAAAAAATAATAAATGGAGCAATGTATTGTGTTAGGATATTGAATAGTGATGAATGCTGGGTGGTGAGGCAAACCTTGAAATTATTGGCCATTTGTTAATAATTTCTTAAAAAATATCCTGACTGTTAATTGTAACAGTTTTTTTATTCATTACGGTTTTTACACAAAAGTAAAAAAGCATGTTAAAACATAACTGTTTGTTTCGTAAAACTATCTCCTTTTTTATCTTCATAAAAATCATAGTTTATGGAATACAATAGTTAGTTGTTTTTGTTGAGATTAACTTGCCAAATTAGGTAAATTTTTATTAGTCTTTGTTGAAGTCAATTTGCCAATTTAGGTAAATTTCTATTAGAGTTTATGTAGTTTCTGAGGAAAGTTTACGAGTCATTACTACCTGTAGTTATAATACCTTTAGTTATATAACCAAACCGTTAATCGAACATTTAACTAACTTCGTGTGTTGTCAATCTGTTATAAAAAATATTGTATTGATAAATCACCTTTTTGCCAATATTAAAACCACGTTGTTCATAGGCGTTGGGGATTTGTTTCGAAAGTTTCTTCTCTACACCATCATCTCGTTCACTTGCAGGAAACAAACTCTTAATTCAGTACACTTTTTCATATTGCTCAACGCAAACAAATAAATTTAAATTTGGATTTTTTTATAAATAAATATGCTTCCTATTCTTATTCTTGCCCACGTAAATCATCAGTTTTTCACTATATCTATTTTTTTATATAATTTGTCAGCTTGCTGTCGCTCTTACTATTGCAAATCGAATAAGCTCTTCCCGACAGTGGTTGTAGCATATTTTGCCTATTTATAACAAAACTATCAGCCTGCCTGCCTGCTGGTTTAGGCCGCTAAGGTCTTACCTACATAAGGAGTGCAATATGTTTTTAGACAACGAGTTTTTTGAGTATTTACTATTAATAATTCTTAAACATTGGATTACCTCTAATCTAACAATTAGTTCCTAAATCATAAAAGTGATGATCATTTACAAGCATTCAAGAAACAATAATTTCTGTTTGACTGAAATGTGATTATGACGTGATTTTAAAATATTTTATACTAGTTGACGCTCTCTTCTCCGCACTCGTTGTTAAGTTTACCTGTTCCCGTTTTCCACAGGAACTTGTTCCCGGGATAACAAGTAGCCTACATGTTATTCTGATGTGTAAGCTATATTATTGTAAGGTTTCATCAAAATACATTCATTACATTTTGCGTGAATGAGTAACAAACATACTTCCATACTTACAAACTTTCGCGTTTATAATATTAGTAGGATGTACAATAAGGTTGCATTTACTAAACAAAAAAATAAATAATCTTAATCTCTTTCTTTATGCACGACGGCGACGGCTACAGGATCCGTTTAGAGAGACAGACCTACGGGTGCGGAGATACTTAGTTCATTGATGTAGAGTTTAGCAAGTCTCTTCCTTTGTTATATGAGAATTCTTGATAGTCCTTGGAAATTTATTGTATCATATATGGCGCTTAATGTGCAACAATAATAAGGGCCTGTCGGCTGCGGTGCGTAGCTGATCGGATGCGCTTGTGTCATCTTTCTCTAGCACCCCCGCCGCTCTATGTGAAATGTCTTAGTCGGCTCCAGCCATTTCTATACCGAGCCTGTGTGAATGGACGCTTACGCTGCCTGAAAAATAGACAATACAACTCAAGGACGCTGTTGTTGGGAATTATCTCTGATGGAGTAGCATTTAGCAAGGTATAATACTTCCACTTGTTTCAGATTCAAACATCGTTTCATAAATGATTGACCCTTTTTTTATATCACTTAGGTGGCAGACAAGCATACGGTCCACATGATGGAAAGTGGTCACCTTAACCTATGGACGTTTGCAACACCAGAGCTGCCGACCCTTTAAAAAACCTTCTAAGACCCCTTTTGAAGAACCCCATACTGTAGACGTTCGGGAAAACTCACCTACCTACCTTCTTTTAGCCTCTACTTCCACCAATAAATTTTCTTAAGCAATCGTTCCTCACTCATTCGTTAAATGTGTCTTAACTCGATGAGTACGCCCTTTTCTAGCTTGCAGGTATGTCACAGAGGAAAGTCAGGTAGTATCGTGTTTAGCAACTTAATTGTTTAAAATGAGTGGTGAATGTTCTAAGATCTTTGGGTAGGCATAAAATCTTTAGGACGTGTCCTCGAACAAAGCGGTGTGCGGTACTACGCCGTGATGCATTAGATATCGTCACTACATATTATAATATAAAACAAAGTCGTTTTTCGCTGTCTGTCCCTATGTATGCTTAGATCTTTAAAACTACTTTACGAATTTTGATGCAGTTTTTGTATACATTAACTTAATTATAACGATATATGGTGGGGGCGTCGCAAAAAATAAGCCATCAGTAAACTTTTATCGAAAACGCTGCCTTTGAGATATAAAAAATAATGTATCATGGAATTGTGTATCTAAATAGGTCTACCAAAAGTCCGCGACGGTATATATTAAGGATAACATACTATATCCATTTTAGTACTTAAAAAAACAGCAATTATAAAGCGGTAATTTGAAGGCTATTTACACAAATACATTATTAACCCTTTTTATTTTTAATATGTCAATTAGAAGATTATTTAGGCCTTAACACCTTTCAAATTAAATGAATATATTTTTAGATATAGCATAATCAAAAAAAAAATGCGCAAAGAAATTTATTTCGTGTAATCAAATTTCGACCGGGCCGTGCGGGCCTTACGTCGTGCGGGATTACTTAGGTACTTGAGAGCGGAGAAGTAATCAAGTAAATTGAAAAATGTTATACATTATTGTGAAATTAATAAACGACGGGATTAAATGATTTTTTTTATATCACTGAAGTGGCAGACAAGCATACGGCTCACCTGATGGAAAGTGCCACGGGGTCCGAAGTATGTCACGGGCGAAGCCGGGCGGGTCATCTAGTACAATAATAAATAAAAATAAAATATTGTGGGACACTTCTCACACAGCGCCATCTAGCCCAAAGTAAGCTAATATAAGCTTGTGGTATGAGATCTAGATAACTGATAAACAAACATATATTTTTAAATAAATAAATATATATAGGTACACAAACACCCAAACTCCGACACAAACATTTGTGGTACACACAAATATTTGTTCCGACCCGGGAATCAAATTCGGGACCTCAGCGCGTCAGTCGCATATACTACCACTGCGACACCGAGGCATATACTACCACTGCGACACCGAGGCAATCAATGTATTTATCTAGCGACAAAGCTCTACAGACGGACGAGACGATGCAGATGGTTTAGTACTTGTGCATAAAGTATTTCTGCCTTATCGCTTTTACTAGCGGCACGCTATTATGGCCGTTTGACATACATATTACAATAAAGCAAAAAAAATTGATTTTACTTTATTTTTATTTATTAGTTTAGATTTAATTAATTAAAAACTTATGATATAATCAAGTATTTAAATATATTTTTTAAATAAATATTTTTTGAAATAAAATACCTTACGTAGATATTTTTATTTCTTTTTGTTTTAAGCAGACTATATTTAGGGTATTTTTTATTAATATCAATCCAAATATATTATTTTCCTATGATAAAAATGTAAAATGAACGGCCATCATAGCGTGTCGCTAGTGTCGTAATAATGAATGTGCAGTTGAAACCGGATATAAGGACATTGAAGGGACCGGATCATTTTACTTTGGACGTTATATCCGATAGTTGTTTTAAGCAATACATACACAAGTACTCATATTAATTGTCATAATAATAAGTGTGTACTGACATACGAGTATATGTAGGAAGTAAGGATATAGCACATGCTTATGAACTTGTTTTCAAAGTAAGGTCTAAAGTCTAAGGGCGCGTAAGAGGTTTGGTCCAATCCGAACCTCTCGGAGAAAGTGTGTAGTCAAAACATTCCTTAGGTTTAAAAATTTTTCGCTATGTTACATTTTGCTAGATTAAGTAAACCGATTGGTCGTTATAGCCTTAGTATACGATTACATATATGATCATATTTTATATGATTCGTCGTTATAAGCGACATATCGCTGTATCCGTTTTTGTTATAGGCGGAAGTAAACCTTCCTTGTTTATATTGGGCTCCGCCTCAGCCATTCGGTCATACTAATATTAAAAAAAAAATTGTTGAACTGAACTGAACTGATTTTGTATTTTTTTTTATAGAAATGCAATGTATTATACTGTTGATTGATGAAATTTGTAATGTACATTATGGACAAATTGCCTCAAATAAAACGTTTTATTATTATTATTATAAAATCTAAAACGCTTTGTCTCCATCGCGCCCTTTAGTCAAAAACGCGCCTCAAACCACTCAATTTCATGTTTAAGCCAAGCCATCAACATAACAGTCATACCCACGTCTTAGCATTTGTTAGCCACTAATTAGTTGCCGACTTGTAATACAATAGAACATTTGAATAAAAATCGTAAGCATTTAGAACAATGAAGACGGGTGGGCCAACCTATGCTGTCAGCTCATGTGGCCTTTGCATATGCAAAGCAGAGATTGGATGCATCGAATACGGTGCGGCGAGGCGCTTTGATGTTGCAGTCGGTTGAAGCGAACAAATTTAAACTTAGTGTCAATACATTAGAGGAGTGCGGCGTCTCGTCTGATGTCAGCGGAACTCTGTTTGTATAATAAGTGCGCGGGTCCACTACACTAAGGCGAACGGGTAATATTTTGTGTATGATAATATATCCGAAAGAAAAAAAGAAAGCAAAAGAAAAAAGAAAGAAGAAAGAAAGAAAGAAAGAAAGAAGAAAGAAGAATGCATGGATCGCGAAGCCTGGCGATCTGTCCTCTCTGACTACCCCGTCAGTGATACAGCGTGAAGATAGTTAGTTTAGTTAGTTAGTTATAATATATCCGGATGATATTTTAGTATCAAAAGTTCGTGATTAGTTTTAACTTGATTGCAATTTTAGAAAATGTAATCTTGTGTTATGAAATAGTGCTATTGGGTCATAAAACTACCCTATACTTTGGGAAAGTTAGCCGAAGTTGGTACATTGCAGTCAAATCAAGAAATAATACCACTATATATGGGATATAATGTCCAATAGCTGTAGCTTTGAAAGTGGCCTTAAAGATTTATTGGTAACAGCGCCATCTGTTGGTCGAGGTAAAAGATTTTAAAATCGGATATTGGAGTTTGAAAACGCATCTATTTACCTTATTAGTATAACGACCACTTCGGTTATTGTACAATGGCTATATGCAATACCTGTGGTAAGTTCTCTTCTACTAGGGGGACAAAAGATGGAGAGACTGGCGGAAGCTGGAAGTGTTGTGCAGAGAAGCATCAGAATAAGGACAAGACTCCTTCAAAAGATTTAAATATCAGAACTCGTGGATCCCCGTCCGAATTGGGTAGCCCTTGCCAATTATACGAAGATGCCGCCGAAGTACCACAGAGTGAGTATTCTGGGAGGGAAGTAGCTAATGAGATCAAGCTCTTTAGGGCTGAGCTTCGAGCGATGAAAGATGATCTGACCAGGGAGCTGAAGGGGTCGTCCGCGCTGTTTGGTGGTGCGCCTGGCGCGCCGACAGCTTTTCTTAACAGTGGAAATATGTTGAAAATGTCTGAACGTCGCGAGTTGCACTTGGCTAGCATTCTCTTTGGTGTGGTGTTGACTGGCAGACCCAAATATTTGTATAACCGATTAACCTGGTCTAAGGATGTAAATAAGTACAACACAAGAGGTTCCACATATCTTATGTTAACACCAAGCCATAGAACTGCTGCATTCCGGGGTAGTTTTAAGTTGGCAGCTAGTCGTATTTGGAACGACCTTCCTCCGCCGTTTCGTGCCCTAATAACATTAAACTCGTTCAGGAAAAAATATAAAGCTTACCTGTTAGATAAACATAGAAGCGCATAATTAAGATTTCAAATGGGCTTTTACTCTGAGGTAAGAGACTGGATCGGAGCTGCTATTGAGATGAGGGTCCTGGGCTCGTAGGTAAGCAGCGATAACTGTGATAAATTCTCTGATCCCTTCTATCGTGAATATTATTTAGTTTGTTGTATATGAGCAACGCTATGCATATGTATTCGGTTTCTTCAAGGGACATTGGATAGGATTTCTCGTTTGTCACTGTCAGATGCCGTTTTATCCCTTTATTTATTTATTTATTGTTTCTTATATCCGTCTATGCAACAGATCCTTAATGACCATGTTACATGAATGTGTGTATCTTGTGCGTTTTTGTGTATTATTATTTTATTATATATTGTAAGTAATTGTATTTGTCTGTTTGTAATAAAATATTTAAAAGTTTATGGTGTTAATTTCTGAATGTGGCGTCACTGCTAACTGCTAAGGTGCTTCCAGAATACCAGCGTTGCATGTCATATGGCATCGCAGCATTTTAGCTGAGGAGGCAACCTTTTTTCTACTTCACACAACATGTCGCCTATTCAAATGTAAATGTAAAAATATCATGTGTTGTGTGTTTTTTGAAAATAAATTTCTTCTTTCTTTCTTTCTTTACCACTGAACCGCTGCAGTAGCATGTATTATAGATTACATAGATTATTTAGATATAGATGTTATGTTTTTCATTTTATTTTAATAGCTTAAGCTTACTACTTGTGACTTTTAATTTGTGAGTGCGGTGTTTGCCTCTAAGTGATTGGAACATTGAAAATGTAATTCTAAATGTACTTAGTGTAAGTTTTGATGTTAACAATCGTTGGTAGACCTTAATTAAATAAATAAATAAAAAAAAAAGTAGCAAATGCTTTTCAGTGTTAAGGGGATTACCTCGCTCAAATCCCACAAACAAGGTAAGTTTAAAGATTGCAGATGAATCCGTTTGTGCGTTTCCCTTATAAAAAATATATGGTATATTTAAGGTCATCACAAATACATTGTATTGTTTAAAATTTTAATAAACTTCCCAAAAATTTGATAAAAAATCATATTAAATAGGTCCTTTTTCAACCTAAATTGTAAATTTTCTCTGTAACGGCTAAATAGTTAGGCATGAATTTTGTATCAAAAAATATGTACTGACATATTTCACAATTTGTATTGTTTTTTTTTTCTAATTTCTTTTAATATTTTTAAATTATGAATAAAAACACGAAACCTCACCAGCACCCCGCTTGAAGCACCCCCGCTAAGGCCTGTGACGCTTACTCGGGACGCGTTACTTCAGTGTCTCGATGACTCTTGTGACGGGTGGACTATACGCGCGTTATTTTTTCCAAATAAAATCTAAAAGTCCACGTTTTGAATGTTTTATGAATGAAATCTTGTTGTAAATAGTACAAATATAATAATTTTGTTTTACGAAACATTAGTAATTAAGTTTGTAAATATATTTAAAGTAGTTTGTAATTTCGTTTTGTTTTTTCAACTGATCATAGAGTAAGCCTGACTATGCCTAAATATAAGAATAAAAGTAAGGTGAAGCGTGGCCGAGCTCTCCAAAACTATTGGTAACCTACCCTATTGAGTACATTATTTCCATTGTGTTTATTTTTTATCGTTTTAAGCTATCTTGAGAATTTCGAATGACGGAGGATGCAGACCTTGGTGACTGATGATGTCACTTACCTGATGGTGGACTACGAAGGTGGGTATATGATCTCAGTGACGGCACTACGTAGAACCATCGTGATTGTACTCATTTGACAGGTATCATGGAGACCTTGGTGACTGATGATGTCACCTACCTGATGGTGGACTACGAAGGTGGGTATACGAACCCAGTGACGACGCTACGCAGAACCAGCATGTTGAACCTCATTGGAAAGGTCTCAAGGAGACCTTGGTGACTAATGATGTCACCTACCTGATGGTGAACTACAAAGGTGGGTATACGATCTCAGTGACGGCACTATGTAGAACCATCGTGATAGGACTCATTTGAAAGGTCTCATGGAGACCTTGGTGACTGATGATGTCACCTACCTGATGGTGGACTACGAAGGTGGGTATAGGATCTCAGTAACGGCGCTACGTAGAACCAGCGTGTTTGGATCCATTTGAAAGAGGTCATGGAAACTAAGGTCACCGGAAAAATAATCTTGTTTAAAAAAAACCTAGTTAAAATACCTTTTAGTTTTTTTGCGGTGTAAATATGGCTATTATCACCAAACTGTAATAGCAAAAAATATTACTTTAGCTCCTTTAAGTTATTATTTTTCAGGCAATTAAGAAACCAGCAAAATTCCGAATCACAAAATCAGGAACTTCATCCATTAAGAGATACACACGACCTGTCTAGTATGGCAGTTGATGAGGGGGCAGAGCAAATTATGCCGGTAACTTATTGTGTTTGTTTACACTGCGGTATATGTTCGATAGTTTCCCTAGCTAATTTAATTTGACACTGTATTGTTAAAATGTTTGTTTTAGGTTGAAGAAGATGAAGAAGACTTACCAAATTTGATTATTGAAGAACAAGAATCACAAGCAGAAACAAAAAATATATCTGGAAGACGAATTATAGATATAGCTTACTTCTTTTCCAAAATACAAGAAATAGGCGGCCATGGTGCTTTTAACTGTGGTATACAAAGTTTGAAACTTATAGAAGAGAAACGCAGACGAAACAGAAGACGAAAATATGTGCGTACTTCAAGAAGAAAGCCTACATGCACCACCTTCACCAACACTTATCCCAATAAATGACCAACCGACCTGTTCACGATATTTAAATTTCAGTGACTTTTAACGGGAAGAGTTTGAGATTTTGTCATTATTATACAATTAATTAATAATTATAATTGTAGTAATTGCTTGACAGTGATAAAGAAAATAAAGGAGATTATTTATAGCTTATTGTTTATTTTGATAATAACCCTAACTATTTCTGTTACTGAGATCCAATAAGCACTTACCTGGTCATCATCAGACCTTCAGAATGTATCATGTAGTAGCACTAGTGCTCAATTAGATAGATGTTGAAAGCTAGGTCATCCTTACTATTTCCGTTACTGAGAACCAATATCCACTTACCTAGTCATCATCAAACCTTCAGAATGTACCATGTAGTATCGCCAGTGCTCAATTAGATAAATGTTGAAAGCTAGGTCATCCTAATTATTTCCCTTACTGAGAACCAATATCCTCTTACCTGGTCATCATCAGACCTTCAGAATGTACCATGTAGTATCACCAGTGCTCAATTAGATAAATGTTGAAAGCTAGGTCATCTTTACTATTTCTGTTACTGAGAACCAATAAGCACTTACCAGGTCATCATCAGACCTTCAGAATGTACCATGTAGTATCACCAGTGCTCAATTAGATAAATGTTGAAAGCTAGGTCATCCTAATTATTTCCGTTACTGAGAACCAATATCCACTTACCTGGTCATCATCAGACCTTCAGAATGTACCATGTAGTATCACCAGTGCTCAATTAGATAAATGTTGAAAGCTAGGCCATCCTTGCTATTTCTGTTACTCAGAACCAATAAGCACTTACGTGGTCATCATCAGACCTTCAGAATGTACCATGTAGTGGCACCAGTGCTCAATTAGATAAATTTTAAAAGCTAGGTCATCCTAACTATTTCCGTTACTGAGAACCAATAAGCACCAATAATTACCTGGTCATCATCAGACCTTCATTATGTATCATTTATTAGAATGAAAGCTATGCCAGCAGGCATATTGAATCGTGTAGTTCAAAATAAATTATGATGTAGACAAATACATATAAAATATAAACTATGATAGACTATAAAAAGACAAGACTACAAAAACCAGACGAACAAAATTTATTAGACCTCTCAGAGAGCAAATGAAATAGGCAAAAACGATGACAACACTGCGACACATCTGTGTTCTTGTATAATCTTCAGTTCGTTTTTTTTGTAGTACGGTCGTTGGTCGGTAGGTGGCGCCAAAAAACAAATACTAGTACAGGGATCAAATCTTCAAGGTCAACGGGCAAAGTAATGACCTTAATTTGTATTATTAAGTTATGACTATTTGATATTACATTTATAGTTAGAGAGCGAGTGAACGGCAGACATGACATATTTCAGTAGGCTCAGAATTTTGTTCAGGGACTCTCTTATGTCTACTGTATATGAGATGGAGATTAACTTTGCCCGATTCCGGTTGGTTAAGCGGTACGCGGGAGTAGCAGGTACAGAATTTAATGAATTTCAAACATATTTCAGTAAAGCTGCCATTTGTATATCTTGTTTATATTGATAAATTAATTACAAATTCAAAAGGGCAAACAGTTATAGCGGTTACAACATCATGGCAGACACTTTGAAAAACTTGAAAAAATTTAATTTTTAAAAGTATTTCAGTAAGCCTGAAATTCATATATGTTATGCTTGTTACTATCATTAGCTTATATTTATATATATATAGAGCTTTATATTACTTCCACTGCAGTAAGTTTGAAATTTACACATGTTATTCTTAATACAGCTTAGAAACAATTTTGAAAAGCAATTAGTATGCTAACTTTTTCTAAATTGAAATTTTAAAGTGGAAAAAATTTTCAGTCACGAGCTGGACTCGAACCAGCGTCTTCTGGTTCATCGCACCAGACGCGTTACCAATCACACCACCGTGACTCGCTGCTCGCAACTGACAAATTAATCCACCTCTTTACGTCTTAAGGCGACGTAAGGCACCATCTACCGGCACTTAGCAAAGTTGCACGGTTTCGTGACAGGCTTTAATGTACCTTTTTGAGAAGTGATTTTCTAATATTACTGTCTTCTTGAATGTCTACCTCATAATGTGACTACTATGTGTCAAATTTAAGCAAAATCCGTTCAACAGCGCTATATTTCATGAGATTCTAGATGAATAGAAATGGATGGAGGATGTAGTCTGACCAACCACGGCGAAAGTTGCTTAACGCAGTGATCTGTCTGAGTTGGCAGAGATATGAGCGCTTCACACTTTACTTACACTAATAATATTATATTTTTGCGTTTACTTGTTTCCGTATGTTAACGTATGATGATTTTGTATGTAGACGTATGATGATTTTGTATGTAGACGTATGATGATTTTGTATGTAGACGTATGATGATTTTGTATGTAGACGTATGATGATTTTGAATGTTGACGTGTGACAGTGGATTCGAGATTACGTCTTGGAAAGGCACGCGAGATTGGTCGCGCGCCTCGCCTTTTCGTGGTGGGGTCGCGTGCCTGCTGCACCCTCTTGCTGACGACCGACCGCTCGACGACTGCCGAGCCGAGCGCCGAAACTCACCGACGACAGCGAAACCGATCTCTCTAGTAGAGTCTAGCGTAGCAATCGGCATCGGTATCGGCTCGTGCCTCGTGCGTGACAGTCGGCGGCAGTCGTGCGACAACCGTGCTGTCGGTCACACGTTTGTAACAGATTTTATTATGCAGTGATTATTATCGTGAATCGTAGTACTTTTTGTTCAGTGAAGTTTTGTGCGTACGACGATAATATGGTGACGGGTATCGCAGGCAGTCCACAACCCACCTCGAATACGATAGTGGTTGTCAATAGTATGAGTAATGGAGCACAGGAGCAGAAGAAATCTGGTGATAACAGAAGGGTAAGTTTTTATTATTGTTTTTTTTTGTAGATAAGTTTATATCTATTTAAAACATTAAAGCACCTGTTGAATTATTATTTGTGTTTTGTTTATTCTTTATTTATACAAAATTATTAAAATTATAAAATATAATAATTGAAAAATAAATTTTAATTAAAAGATATCGACGCGGTCTATTAAGGGTAATCCATTGAATTAACGTTACTTAGTGCAATGTAGCTAAATAGGGTAAACAAAGATACAAAGTGTAAGTTTAATAAATATTTTAGGTATAATATTTTTATTAAACTTACCAATTAATAATAAATGTAGCCACTAATGATCATTAATAATAACTAAAATTTTAAATACTTAGTGAAAATTAGCGCGGTATTTTTAGATGAGATAAAATCTCTGGACTCGCGACACCGTTCGAGATGCAGCGAATAGTGTGTGCATATATGCATTTACATATAGCAGACCGCGAACGCGGTCTATATATTTTTTTTTTTTTTGATAGTTATTTGTTAGATTCAATAACTTGTTACTAAATACTATAATCATTTTTTTCATTATCATCACCATTAACGTCGAACCCGGTCAATTTTTTTCCGGTACGCACTACGCATATTTTTAGATGAGATAAAATCACTGGACTCATAAATACATTATTAATAAATTTTGTTTGTACTTCTGTCGGCACTCCCGGGCTCCCGTACCCGGTACCTAACCTACCTAGGTCATGATTTTTCAACAGTCTTTTTGATAAATGTTTTGTTACATGCCTATCTGTTAACAAAGTGGGACCAACATTCATATGGTGAAATGTCGGCAATCGCCTCCGCCTACCCCTTTGGGGATAAAAACGTGACTATGTGTATGAATAGGTATACAGATTCAGACTAAAGGCTAGGTAATATTAACATGAGTGTTTGTTATTGATGTGCAATAAAGTTTATTCTATTCTATTCTTTTAACATAAAATAGGTAAGGCAATACTTTTCCCTCATTAAATGGAAATAGGAATGAATCAAATGCTTTATTATTTATTAGGCAGGTATATTTAAGTGACGATGTTGCTAATCCTACCATACAGGCCTTTTCATTGGATTACTAACATTGTATGTAGGTAGATAACACAGGCGGTCACCGTAGTGTGTCGGACGGAGTATCTACTATACACGGAACTTTGTAATTACGAAGCCAACTCATTATGCTATGGCCTTGTTAAAATCAAGCGCCTATTCCTACCAATAATAGATAGTTAGGTAGGTATATGATAGATAATTTACCAATAAGCTCACCAGTAAAATGGCAGTCGTTAAGCCTGGTTGAAGGCTTGAAAAATTTCAACAGCAGGTCGCCTCAGCCTGCGCCTGTCCATTTCAACACGGCAATGGACTCACCACTTGTTACGTGGGACAAAAATGCATACGGTGTAATGTGGGTGTATAGTATGCCTCTGGGGCTACCGAAGGGAATAAAGGCGTGGCAATAATGTATGTATGTGTGTATCACAGATAATGTAATATAATTCTGTTTGTTATATACATGTGGTTATATTAAGTATTTAGCAAATAGAAACTGTAGCACAAATCGTGAGATCGTGCTCTTGGTAGTTCTGTCGGCTCATCAAGCGTATTAGCGGAACATCGCAAACTCTGTCAAGTGATTTGTCACGATCTTCGTCTCGTGCAATATATGGATGTACCTGTATATTTATATCTTAGTAGGTATATACACAGCGTCACGCGTAGACAATGCTGGTCTGCTGCAATTTGGAATGATTGTAGGTCTGCATGTAGGTAGATAACTATTTGTTTTTTTTGCGTCTAAACGCAGTTGTTTTGCATAGGTACCTACCTCTTTTTAACCATTGCACCCGTGTGGTCACAGACCTGTGGAGTGTGGACCTAAAATGTATAGGTATTACCTGTGCAACGCGATTGATAAGTTATGTAGGTAGATACCTAGGTACCTATATGCCTAACATTTTCTTTTATTTTATTTATAGAGTTTTATGTTAAATGGTTACTTTAGACGGGGCATAGTGATGTTGTTTGCCGCCTCTTATTGCGAGAGTTTTTTTACGAGGCTGGCATGGTTTAGATGCGTGATTAGAAGTGTAGTGTTGTGATTGTTAGAAGTGTATTGGTGTATTCTTAAAATAGACTATTGGAATAGGTATTTATACTTTTTTACCTCAGGTTACTAATAAACTGTTTACACTAAGCAAATAACAATGGTATCAAGAAAGTAACTTTACGAGACCTTTTATGGACGGACCTTTTTTGAGCGCCTCGGAACCGAACTGGCGAAAGCGATCACACAATAAATAAACAAGCAAATATGTTTTATTTTGCGACTGATGACATTAAATTAAACAACACAGCTTTTGTGCAAGGCATTATAATAAATACCTAAGCACTTACGTATTTCATAATATTTATGAGTAAAACTGAATAGAAGTAGGTACTCGGTCGTATTCACACTGACCGTCTACAGAACATTGCACAGAAATAAAAATTCTGTTCTGTAAAAGGTCACTGCGTTAAGCATCTTACGCTACGATCGGTCCTGAGATGGATGACTGTTTGTGGCAGATGTGACAAAAGAAAAAAAAATAGGTAGGTATACGGGACGGACGGGATAGTCATAGAGGACAGATCACCTGTCTTCTCGATCCATATAGGTAGATATATTTCTTTCATTAGAAACGATTTTATGCTAACTTTTTCTAAATTTAAATTTGGAATTCGAAATTTTTTTCAGTTACGACCAGTAACGCGCAAATGTCATCGATATTCATAGACCTCGAACATCAATGACATATGCGCGGTAGAGGATTTGGATCCGAGATTTGGGAATTGCGTTACTGAACTCGAACCAGCGTCTTCTGGTTCAACGCACCAGACGCATTTACCAACTATACCACTGTGACCTGCTCGAACTACTTTAAAATTCAGAAAAAGTTAGCATGCTAATTGTTTTTCAAAATTGTTTCAAATGTTTAGGCAAGTGTCATCACAAATCGAATGATTAACGACAAAAAAAATTATTTCAATTCGAACTAGTAGTTCCTGAGGTTAACGCGTTAAACCAATAAGCAGTATTCACGGAGAATTGTAGGTAAATGCAATGTTCTTGGAGAATTGTATAAAAATGGCCTCTTGAGAAATACATAGCCTGAAATTAAGGTTAAAATGCTTTTCTCGGTCGTTTTAATGTTGTTTCCGACAGCTTTATATATTTCAGTCTCTTTTAGCACCGAGGCATATGATAATTAGTAATGTACGTAAATTGTCACAAATTCCGGCTACAATTATTATCACTCGACTCAAATGGAAAAACATCGTAAACTGCTAATTTATTACCTGCCGTTAATTTAAATTTGTTCTTTTATAGGACGCTAGAATAATTCACGCCTATATATTATAGAAGAGCTAATTAAATTCATATTTTATATAATACTCGGGACTTCACGCGAAACAATTTTGTACTTACATTCACCGACGTTTCGAGCGCGTTGCAGCACCCGTGGTCGCGGCTGGACTGGACCACGGGCGCTGCAACGCGCTCGAAACGTCGGTGAATGTAAGTACAAAATTGTTTCGCGTTAAGTCCCGAGTAGTATAAAAAATATGAGTATAAACCGCGAAAGTTTAAAAATAACATTAGCTTATATTACCATAAAATATAATGAGCAATGTATAATTCTTGCTTAAGGAATATAGTTTTGGTCGATAGTAGGAGTTTGTGAAAATAAATGCGTTTGTTACTCTTTTACGCGTGTTTCAAGTTGATAGTATGACCACTGCTTTACGCCCATAACCAAATTTGTACAGTGAAAACCAGAGCAATAAAACATCTCCAATAAACACGAATTAGTCTCAGCGCCAAGATCCTACGCTATATCTTTTCCCACGCAGCGCCGCTCGGGATCGTTAATCGTGCATTAGCAGGTTAACACCAAATAGTGCAACGCTTGCCACCCACATCGCAACCCCTTATCTCTAAGTACCGGCCGCGGTAGCATTGTCAGGGTTATCGCAAGCCTTTGTTATGTTTTTGTACAGTTTTTTCTACTACTGATAGTGATGGAACAGTTGCATTGGTTTCAACGTGATCTCGTTATCGTTATCGCACAGGAAAGAATAAAAGTGTAACATTGTTTTGTTTTGTGAAGGTTATTATTAAATGTCATCAGGGTTGGATGCAATGGGTCTCTACTGAGATCTTCGGGCCCTAAAATAACCTCTCCTGCATGTGGTACACGGTACACCTGATGACTAACGGACAAGGTCATAGTGATAAGAAGAAAAACCCGTAACAAAACTGTATACTCCATCTGACTCCTTGATTACGGGGTATTTGCAGAAAATGATAAACCGCAATCATCATTTTATGAACTGTCACGTACATCTGGGATATATTGGATTGGGATATATATATTTTTATATTGGTGTGCAATAAAGTCTATTCTATTCTACAGACAAAATGTCTAACTTGCATGTTAAGCATCCGCATGAAAGAAGAAGGCGTGAATGTGTGACTGTACTTATCTGTACTTGCACGTACAGATATGAACAGACAAAGAATTTGCGGGTCCGGATAAACGTTAAAAATATAGCATGCGTTTAACGTTTATGCAGACACGCAAATTATTAAACATTACGAAATGTGTCATTCTAATGAATAACAGACACTAAATCTATATTAATACATTGTCTATTAGTCAACCCTGATGCGTTTGTAGACGGTAGGAACATCGTGTGAGTCAGGCGGCGGCGGCGTGGGTAGCGGCGGCGCGACGCGTGGGCGCCCGCTGTGGGCTAATTGTCGTGGGAACACGAGTCACGGAGATAGCCGTGAGGGAGGGGGATAGACGTATACCTACACCCCCTATCTCTTGTCCTAACCCGCGCGTCAGTGATGTATAATGTATTCGTCATTAGTGCAGCAAACCTGTCGATTAGATGCAGTTAATAAAAAGTATAAAACGGGCTGGAAAGCTTAATTCTTCTTATATTATAAATTAGCACCAACCCGGCATTGAACATACAACCTACATCTTAAATCACTCTATCTATTGCTGAAAACTGCATCAAAATCCGTTGCGCATTGTGATCCGTTGAATTGATGAAGATGTTTGGATGTTAGCTACATAATCACTTTCTAACCCCTAAACCAATTTGACTGAAACTTGGTATAAGATAGCTGACGCACTCGATTCACACATGGGCATTTTATCCCAACATCAAATTCCTGTGGGAAAAGGGTACGAGAAAAAATCACTACACGGGCCGAACCGCGCGCATCAACTTCTTAATAACACTAATCATTTTAGAATGTGATGATGGTGATTAGTATTCCACAAAGTTAAGTTAAATACAATTGTTCTACTACACAAGTCCGTATTCCCTGCAAAAACATTCCAGAGAAACATATTTAAAAAAAATCTTACACTAGGTTATCGGGTAAATATTAAACACACTCTCGCCAAACAGTGGATATAGATGAACAGGTAATAACACCATGTCTGCAGTGTCGGCGGACGCACCACTGAAGGAAGCTATTAAGAAGAAGCCGTCCATCCATCATGCGATGATAAACATCATCAGTGCCGTGAGATAAGTCCGTCGCGTAAGTCCGGCGCCCACGCATGCCGCCTACAACGAGCAAACCCGCTAGATAGGACAGCGATTACGCACACCTACTACAAACTGTATAAAGACATTATATTACGAGGTACAATTTTGAGCTTGAAATGAAGAAGATATGTCCCAAGTACAAAATGTTGTTAACTCAGTAGGGTCTGACGAAGGTCATTATTCCTATACAGCATCAGAAAATTACCGCTGATATTACAAACAAGCTGTATGTAATCTTCAAGAAGGGTTTAGACAAGGGCGAATATCCAATAGTTCAGAAGATCTTCAGACGTAACAAATCCGGCTGGAAGGACCATAAACTGCAAGTTCGATGGCACTACATTCTGATGATGACGACTGATGTATTACTACGCATTAAATGATGTAGGTCTTCATGTTACAATCAGTAGACATTTTTCTCGGTATTGGAGTCACATAACTCTATGCTGATAAATAATATATCGAATATCGATAGTTCCTGTGCTTACACAAATTGTCGAGTACCTAAATTGGCGTATCTAGCTGATTTGCTGTGATAAGTAGCTACGGTTCTGAATGCGCGTGCCGGAAGCTTGGCGTCCGCTCCCACGCTTTGGCACGCGACGCTGTGTGGCGTATGCCAACCACCGCGCCACATGCCAGCCCACAAACTCGCGCCAAGTCTCGCCGACAACCAAAATTAAATACCTAATTTTAACGTTATATTTTGGTGATGATACTGCGAAATTACAATTAATGCTTTTTGACTGCCTCTGTGGCGCGGTGGGAGTGCATCCGACTGCTACTCAAGAAGTCGTGGGTTCGATTCCCACCCAGGATAAAACTTTGTGTGATGAGCACGATGGTTTATTCTGTGTCTGGGTGTTATTTATCTATAATATGTATGTATTTAGAAAAATATAAGTATGTTTATCAGTTATCTGGTTACCATAGTACAAGCTCTGCTTAGTTTGGAATCAGATGGCGTTGTGTGGGTTGTCCCAAAAATATTATTATTATATTATTATTATTATTTTAAATTATAAATTGTTCGTTTGTAAGTTAAATGGGCAAACTGGTAAGGGGCGACCTCGACGTATATATTATGTCAATCAAATAGAAGACATTTTGGAAAAAGGTCAGGTCAAGATTACCCTTATCCGGCGTGTGTGTATGAAAACATTTACGAAAGTGAAAGAAGCCAAAGTTGTATGCCAGGATTGTAGCAAGTGGAAAGCCATAGTCTCTGCCTACCCTGATGGGAGACAGACGTGACAATATGTTTATATTTATTCTATGCCATACTGTGTCTAACAAACTAAAAGATATTTAACTGGTACTTTTTTGAATTCCTCTACCTTTTCGCCACTTTGTACAGTAGCAAATGTATCAAAGGTTCTTGTGGGTCTTGATAGCTGGAAGAATCCTTCTCGAAGAAGACATAACATATAGCTAATTTGCGGTTATGAGTGAAAATAGAACATAAAACAATATAAAATTGTGTAGCAGTTTTGTTGACCATACTTTCTTGTGAAGGCTCTTATGACTATCCTACGTATGTACGTACAGAGAGTAACTATCCTCATATCTCTATTCATACTGCTTAGAGCCTCTCGAAATTTACTCAGGGTGTAAGGGGCTCTACCAATATTTGCTGGTGGTGCACTTACGGACAAGGCAATGACGTAAGCGCCCTTACGTGATTGGGAGGTCTTATGGCAGTCGCTCCCAACAATGCCGAAACGTCAAACGATGGCTATTCCTAGCTTCCAAATACCGAATGCTCCAAACTCAGGTGCGGTTTGGAATTGTGAATACACTAACATGAAAGGAGATGAGGAAGTCTTTTAAATAAACTGAAAGTTTCAAAAAGGAAAATTATCTTCATGTTAGCAATTTTATCTTAACCTTAATAGGAGTAGTTCAGAACACTTATAAACCCTTTTTAACCCCCGACGCAAAAAAGGGGCGTGTATAGCTCCTGATTGGATGATTTCAATTAAGTTTTTTTTAAATTAGAGGAGACTTATGTGCGAGTGTTGTTAGCCATGTTTGATGAAAATTGGTTGAGCCGTTTAAAAGTTGTGGGGGGTGAAAATGGGGAAGAATAACCGAATGTCTGCAAAATATACTCGAGTAGGGTCTTAAATGAAAGTGCATCACGTGCAAATTACTAAATAATATGTTCAATGAAAATCGGTTGAGCTCTGAAAAAGCGCTAGGTGTAAAAGTGGAGAAAATTACTAACTAAAAAAACTAACTAACTATCTTTACGATTATTATTGTCTACAATGATTAGGGTCTATACATGGCAGATAAGCCTGAAAACATCGCGGAACCCTTTTCATAATAATAATCTATGTAGAACATTATATATATATCGTTAATAACATAATATCTGGATATAATGTTATTAACGATAGTTTTATTTTTCGTTATTGAAATATCCTGTTCGTCTGTCTGTCTTAAAATATTTCTAATGGTTTGATGACATTCTCTATTTGGGATGGGCGAGCAGTAATTTCTTTAACCCTCTTTAACGGAGCTGCTCCTTTGGTCTCTACTTTCATGAAAATATTGAATTTCAGAATCTCAATGGATT
Source organism: Thumatha senex (assembly GCA_948477245.1). Taxonomy (NCBI): domain Eukaryota; kingdom Metazoa; phylum Arthropoda; class Insecta; order Lepidoptera; family Erebidae; genus Thumatha; species Thumatha senex. The sequence goes on from OX419735.1 coordinate 18,226,040, forward strand.
TATTTATTGAATTGGTTGCAAAATGCAATCAGATTATTAATAAGTTGTGTCCGCTTGATGTTCCTCATTTATGTCGAAATCTGGTTAAAAGATTTACGAATATTTCACAGATTATTTTAGCGTACTTAGTTTTTTTTCATAAAGCTATTAATATATTCTTTCTGCAGGCCTACTGCCGTTCTCAGATTTTGCTTGTGGCACAAACTAGGGCAGGACTGACTTTGACTTATGATTATGATTGACTAAGACGTAGAAGGCGAAGATATTGTTAATTAATAACAAGAAATATTTAATAAAATAGATTTGGCACAAAGGTAAATTAAAAAAAATAAATTATTAACATCATGAAATTTGCCATATCTAAGAAAATATCGGTTACATCGCTTGAATTGACATTAATCAGTAACAACATTACGAAAGTTATTTAAGTTCTGCTATAGATACGTACTTGTTAGCGACGCTTGATATGAAGCCATGTCATTAAACAAATTACAAGTGAACAACAAGTCCCGTGACTGTACTGTGCGCTGGAACTGGAACTCAAAATGTACCATTTAATTTACCGAATAAATAAATAAAAAAGCGAAAAGGTTAGTCGACATCACAGGAGACTGAAAGCTGGCATCTACCTCGGACAAAGAATTAGTCTAGCTATTCAAAGGGGGAACGCTGCCAGTATCTTCGGAACCTTGCCTAAAGGGACCTCTTTTAAAAATATATTTTAGTTATGTATTATATTTTTAAGGTTATATTTAATTTTTATTTACCAATAATGTAGAATATTTTTGCGGATTTATTAACGGCGCAACATGTAACTGACATTCTTATCTTTTACAAGCCTAGTGTCCGTCGTATCGCAAAACACGTTATATTTTATCGCTTGCATTCACCTTAAATTAGTACAAAGCTGTCAAATGGAGATATTACTTGCATGTACCGACGGCTCGGCGGCACTGGGTGAGTGCCAGACAGTCAGATAACGCAATAATCGTCTGCGGAATCACAAATGTTGCGATGATCTTATTATTGACGATCATATTATTATACCTAAATGATTTGTAACCTTAGCTACTCCTTTTAAAATTAGCTATCTGGCAGTGATCTTTTTAGATTTCTCTAATCCACTTATAAAAATAATATTTCTCTAATAAAATTTAACGTATTACTGGATCCTAACATACATTGATTTTCTAGTCTAGACCATAAACAGTTTTCTAGACCATATTGCTTATAGCATACATACATACATACATATTGTTACGCCTTTATCCTCGAAGGGGTAGGCAGAGGCATATTTAACGCCCACGTAAACCTTCACCGTATGCATTTCTGTCCCACGTAACAGGTGGTGAGCCCATCGCCGTGTTGAAATGGACAGGCGCAGGCTGCATCGACCTGCTGTTGAAATTTTTTAAGCCGCCCATAGGGCCTCGAACTTGGCTTAACGACTGCCATTTTATTGGCAACCGGGACCAACGGCTTAACGTGCCTTCCGAAGCACGGAACCGGGGTGGGTCTAAAGGGCCGAATAAATTTAATAAAATAATAAAATGTGTCTATTTTAGATGTTAAATTTGGAAGAAATTTTGAACCCGTTGCCTTTTTAGTGAAGTGGTAACAAAAAGGCTAAAAGGTCTTATGTGCTAGACACTAATTAGCACGACCAATTAAAGTCCTCGTAGTCTCGGACTGAATATTATTATTATTATTATTATAGGATATATTGCTTATAGCAATAGCATTGAATTTTCATTATACCTAAATCATGTATTGCAGAAATATTATTCTAATGAAATGATTTGTCGCTCTTGAAAAAAGACATCTGTGTTTTAGTGTCTTCATTGGGGAATAATTTTGCTTAATTGTTCGTCATAAATTAGGTACCATGGTGGGGGCGTTTCGTCTGGGCTCAGCAGACAGTTGATAACCCTGGCTGGCACGTGTCGTGCTGGCGCGGCGCCTCGCCACTATTTATTCATTCCGCGTAGTGAGCCAAGTGTTACGTAAACTGCCAACCGCCGACCACCACACACCATCATATACCTAACACACTACGTACTGATATCAGATAACCTTGCGGACATCACGTAGAAAGTATATCTCGACTCTTATCTCTATAACACCTGTGTCAGTTGACACTAATATCGTCGTATAACTTACGTCCACATTGAAATGAACAGATTAAACCTCGTTTTGGGTCATTGGCATTGCAATGTCAAAGATAAAACCGCTGTCAGTGGGTGGGGAATCTCATTGCTCATAAATGAACTGTAATTTGTTGTCTTGCCTAAAAGTACGGTTAAAAACTAGCTAACTATCCGCACGTTGTATCCTTAGAGAGGCTATATATATGCATAAGCATACTTCTTTCTTCTGCTGCAGATTCATTAATTGTTTCATAGAAACACGTCTAGCTATCCCAGGGGGCAAAGTCTACTAATTCAATCGCGTTAGAAAGGAATAGAAACCGTCATTCAAGAAAACCGACAGAATAAAAATCAGTTTTCGTATTACAATTGCGCTCCAATAGAATTCAATTGGCCGGTCGATAGAATGTTATTAACACGTGTAGCGCCTGTAAGTAGTAGCTCTTAATTTGCATTTTTGGTAGTTTATATTAATATTTTGATAGCTAAAAAAAACATCTATTTTGTCTCTACTCTGCAGCTTGAGAAGTGTGATTGTGAAATATATAATAGTTTTAGTAGACTACTTAGTTTTGGACTAATAGCAATAGAACAGCTATAGAATAGATCTAGAACGTTTAAAGTTTCCGTTTTTGTCTTCATTTTGTAAGTCTCGCTCTACCTTGCCTGACTCCTTCTACCCTCTACTTTCTCTCAGGAGAATATAATATTCTTCGTCAATCGTTTCTCACTTATTCGTTGATCGTGTCCAAACCAACGGAGCACGCCCTTTTCCAGCTTAATGCGGATACTTTCATTCAAACCTACCATATTGTGTATCACTTCGTATTCTGTCGGTCAATCTTACACTGCATTATTTTCAAAATGATCGCGTCTCCACAGCATTCAATTTACACAGAGTTTAAATTCATTTGAAAAGTATTTTCAAATACTACTTATTCTTGATTAACAAGCCGGCAAGTATTTTGTATAAAGCAAATATGAGCGCACATGTGATAATTGAAACGCCGCGTTTGCTATTCACAAAATAGGTGTGTACACTGAATAGTGAAGCATGTGTGTGTATGTACTGATGTGTGTTTTGTGTAGCTATGTGTTGTTACTTTACGAGGCGCCGCGACGCATGCCACCGTTCGTCGACACGTGCCGCCTCCGCTGTTCGCATGACGTGCGTGTCAGATAACTACCAACCATGTTATACAAATGTAAATTATGGCTCTATATAATTTAGATCATTACTGTCGCCCATGAAAATGTTCTGATTGTTCACTAGGCTTGCCTATGTAGAAGTAGGTATAGTTGAGAATATTATGTAAATGTATTAAGTGGTTTACTAAATTCTATCATTCTAAGTCAAGCTTTACTGGTGCTTTTAGTGACCAGCATTTGAACGCACATTCTTTTCCACTCAAACATGACCGGTGCAGAACAAAATACGAAGTGGGAAATCAGTAAATACTATTGAGATTGTGACGATAGCAGATATTATTGAAAAAGTTAGCTTGAATCTAAGAATCTTCTATTTTCGTTGAGAACTGCATTATTTCTTGAATAATATTGAATAAGACCGTTTCACAGAAGAACAAACTGGAGAAAAAGGATGTATCTACGAAACCAGTAGTATGAGAAGGACATAGTCGATAATTTGTATGGGATGATCGATGGGGCCTTCAAGTGCTACGAGGGACGCGTAGAAAGAGGTGGTGTGTCTTGAGGGCCACTTAGATAATTATTTAATGATTAACAACTTAGATATTCATTTCTTTGTTTATAATTACGGTAGTTAATTTCATATAAATATGCTACACGCATATTTAAATAGTTAATATCTAATAGTATGCATAATTTACACGAGAAGGACATGTGACGCATGAACAGACGACGGATTTAAATGCAATCATTGAGTTAGATCGCTGTGTGCAGTACGACTACTGTACTATTTATAATAAAATCTAAAGTGCAAAGGTCATCTATTCAGGAAATACCTACGTACATAGCAAAAGAATTTAGTTGAGTCACGAGTAGAAATACAGTTCTTCATCTTAATCTTAATAATATTATAAATGCGAAACTTTGTGTGGATGTTTGTTACTCTTTCACGTAAAAACTACTGAATGGATTTTAATGAAACTTTACAATAATATAGCTTATACATCAGAATAACACATAGGCTACTTTATCCCGGGAACGTGTTCTTTTGGGAAACGGGAACGGGAAAACTTCTCTACTCGGGCGAAGCCGCGGGCGTCAACTAGTAATTAATAATGTTTTATTAACAAATTGAATATTTATTTTTACGTATACGTAGGCTCCGATGAAATATTTGAAGCGCTTAGGTGATTAGGTATCTACTTATTAAGATGATGATTCTACACTTCTCTCCTATTCTAATACTCGTATACTTACTATCTATTTGACTAGGTACAAAAGCAAGTTCTACATCTGGTATGCTATGACACAAATTCAGTAACACTAAATTACTTTAATATGAAGTATGAATATGAATTGTAATTTTGTCTCGGGATATAGACATAATTAACTGATAAAACTAACTAGCTACGGTGGCAAAATGCCTGTTGCATAATTAACTACTTAAATAGGAAACCTTTTTAATAAGTACCTTTCACAGATATTTTATATTCGTACTGATTGAGCGACTAGAAAAAACAGGTCAAGTATTATGCCCACTTTTCACCGTGTGGATTCCTATCCCACGTAATAGGTGGTGAGCCCATTGCCGTGTTGAAAATGGACAGACGCAGGTTGTGGCTACCTGCTGTTGAAATTTTTCAAGCCGCCCATAAGGCATTCAACCAGGCTTAACGACTGCCATTTTACTGGCAACCGGGACCAACGACCTAACGTGCCTTCCAAAGCACGGAAACGCTCGCAAATGTAAATGCCACAAAGTGGTCACCCATCCGAGGACCAGCCATAGTCAAAGTTGCGTAACTCAGTGATCGTTTACAGAACACTGAGACCGCGGTGCCACGAGCGCTTCTACGAATACTACCTACATATTAAGTATATATTAATTACAACCAGACACAAGAAATCGACAAGCTCATCACTCATAGTGTTTTGTCTAGATTAGAATTCAACCCACGAGTCACGACCTCTGGTAGCAACCTGCTTAGTATAACCACTAGGCACTAGACCGAGAGGAAAAGTCAACTAACTTTAGATTGAATTCGGACTCTCGTTCGGGACTTGTGTTGTATAATGTTCATTGGGATCACATGTCACACATGGTTGTGTCTCATGTCACAAATACGAGTTGATTATCACAAACAGTTCTAACAAAGCGTGTTACACTCATATTGTGTGCGTCACGTGGTGGGGGCACGCGTGTCGCGTCACGTCTCGCCGCGCCAATCACGACATCCAAGACTCACGACTCGACCTTCACCTTGAGCGCGCGCGCAAGTTCTTTCGCACGAGTGTCTCTACGGTTTGTAATGCGAGATTAATGTAGCTTTTTGTCACGCGCCTTACTTGGTGTCCAATGATAATACGATAAAATTATTGTGGGACTTACATGCAATGAATTGTGTTGGAAGGCGTAGGCGTTTATAATATAGACGTTTCATGCATTAACAACGTAAACATTTTAGTAGCTCCGTAGAGAGAAAGGGAAAGACAATAAATGTTCTCACACTGGTTGCATGTTGGTAGTGAGAGATGAATATACCTAGTACCTATGTCTGTTATTTGCGCTACCTTTTTTCATAATATGGAAAATGAATTACCTATTTAGTCTTAATGTGAAACGTAGGTGGGTACCTAGTCACGCACCAACTTCTAGACTAGAAAGTTGTTGCGTGACTTAACAAAACCTAGTACCTACTACAGTATAGGCGGTCTTCTTTGATTATGATTATGTATTTGAAGGATTTTAAGCTGCCGAGGTTATATAGGGACAAAGTGACTCAAGGGCTACCGTGTCAGTAGCAGCCGGGACCACGTCTTTCCGTGTCTTTTAAAACACGAAAATGCTCATGAAAATAATACAACTGATCACATGTCTCAGGACTGATCTTGACTCAGTGATCTTTTACCGAACACTTAGTAAGTGGGTTCAAAAAATTAAAGAGAAAGTCTATCCATAAACAACAATGAATTTACTTCCAAGCTTCCTCGCAAGGACTCACCCTATTATGTTGATAAAAAACCAAAAAAGGTTATTCAACTATTACTTATCAACATTATATGGGTTTCTTATAGATATTCTTTTGCATTGTTACAGAGTAATAAACCAATTATGGAGAAGAGACGGCGGGCACGCATCAATAACTGCCTCAATGAATTGAAGGCGTTAATTTTGGACGCGATGAAAAAAGATGTAAGTGTACTTTTAGCAGTTTTACTTTGTCAGAAGTGAGCTGAGAGATGCCAAAGTGAATTGTTCACAATTCTTAAGCTTGTCTTACTTGGCTCTAGGCTAGTTTCCATTATCACATGAAAACGTATGAAACAGAGTTTAAGAAAGCGGCACATATAGCTCTTCCATTGCTTCGTATCTTCTCTTTTCTTCATATTAGTGTATTCCCAGTTGCTTCCAAATCCTATTTGGATTTAGAGCCTGGGGTTCATTTTCATTTGGTTTTTGGTATTGTTACGAGCGGCCTTTGACCCTTCAACCCCGTAGTAAGAACGACTGCGTCATTGCCTCGTCCATTATCTAGTTACACCTTCCACAGCCTTATATTTGTTACTATAAGTGTACTTGGGTACCTACCGTAAATAAAAAACTCACCAATGCTATTGCTTGTTACAGCCAGCAAGACATTCAAAACTTGAGAAAGCAGACATTTTAGAGATGACAGTGAAGCATTTAGAGGGGCTCCGGGCGGACGGTGCGGGTTCACCGGATCGTTTTCGAGCCGGTTACAAACATTGTGTAACCGAAGTATCAAAGTTCCAAGGGATAGAGCCCTCACTGAGAAGACGCCTGTTACGGCACTTAGAAGGAGGCATCGTCAGTTCTTCCGCCACGAGACCTACAGGTTCACCCACTCCACCCTCGGATGTTGAAGAAGCTCCTCAAACTCAACACTCTGCTATTTTTATATCAGGTAGGTAAGATTGAGAAATTGCTCCAGTGTCTATTACATTTAGTTCCAATTTTTTATTCATTGATAAACTTTCTGAAAACATATAAATATAATGTTGCTCTAGAATAGGCACAATTTTATTTAATGGCAATATCAAGGTTGTTTTCCATTACAGCTGGCCCCGGTTCAGGCGTTCGTCTCGTACCAACGCGGCTGTCTAACGGAGACCTGGCACTAATTCTACCAGCTGGAGTGAACGCCAGTACACTCGGCGCTTTGCCAACTCTAGTACCATTATCACCACGGGATGCTTCATCATCCACCACTTCAGAACCTTGTTGTTACTCTCCTGTTAGCTCGGGTTGGGGAACACCTCCCCCACAAATTGAAGAACCCTCTCCCCTCGCACTTGTAACAAGAAAAGAGCCAGAAGACAAGCCTTGGAGACCTTGGTGACAGTCTCTTCATTCCTTTCTGTAATTCTGTGATATAATATTAGTTGTAAATAGTATGTCAAAATTGACAGAATAAAGTTCCTAGGTAGGCAAAGTAAAAGTATGCTTTTGTCATATTAATATTAGACTTTACAGTTTTATGGTATAGTTGGTAGTTCAAGTTTAGTCTTTAATTTAATGTGGAAACGTCGGGTGGGAATCGAGCTCGCGTTCACCGCCCTTTTCCCAATCCGGGTGAACTACGTGGGACGGCTAAGCTATACCGTTAAGGTAATACTTTTGTATAACTACAACATTTAAGAAAAATGCATCGGTTATATTTCGGTTTAAAGAAATGTTTTATTTAGTTTTATATTTATGGTATAGAATTAAATAATCGTGTACATTTTATGAAAGACATCTGAGGCAGTATTTCATGTATCATTTAAATAGAGAGACGTAGATTCGTCTACGATATATTCACATAGTTTAAGCGTGTAGTGCCATTTATAGTTATTTTTCTTATTACTTTATTTTAATTATTTTCATGTTGCGGCACTAGATATCTACGATATTTATTTTCAAATTGAAAACTAATCTGAACAAGCGGTATAATTAAGCATAATAAAGGAAGGGAAGGGAGGAGAAACTCACTCCACACCTCTCAATACTAGCGCAAAAGATTCAAGGGTAACCCTAACTAATTGTTACGTAAAAATGACAAATATTTTTTTTACATACTCTAGAGGATGCCACTTATAAAGGTTTGTTTTGTGACTTTAAATCGAGACGGTGTTGTCTCGATTTAAAGTCACATTGTAAAGCGGGTTATTGCACATTACTAGAGGGTAAGACACCAAATACCTGTCCTTAACCCTTAATGAGAAGTTAAATTCGTTAGTCCTCTATTACAATTAGTTAGGGTAACCCTTTTCTGCTAGATAGATTGAAGTTTTAGTTTCCTTTCCAATAGAATATAATAAAATTATATATTAATAAAGTAAATAACTAAATATTACTCTACATCTTTCGATTTGAAAAAATATTTTTATGTTGCCACATTATCGAGCCCATAGCCCATTTATCGAGGAAGGTTATAGGCTATATATCATCACGCTAATACCCTGAAGAGCGGAGCAGTAATTATAAATTTCGACAAATCGGGTATATATTTTTACATATTGTAGAATTTATAAACGACGGGATTAAATAGGTGCGACGAGAGTTCGAATTAAGCCACGGGCGAAGCCGTATACTTAATTTATCACTTAGTTTAAAATAATCTGCAAAAAATTTCGATAAGCCCTTTTGTTACTTGAGATTGTAAGTGACAATCATTCTAAATAGAAAATTTTACTCTAAAAAGATTTAAACAAGTTAGTTCAACACACAATTCGAAAGTAGAAGCGCTCGTGGCCCCGCGGTCTCAGTGTTCGGTAAACGATCACTGAGGTAAGCATCTTTCACTATGGCTGGTCGTCGGATGGGTGACCACTTTGTGGCATTTACATTTGCGAGCGTTTCCGTGCTTCGGAAGGCACGTTAAGCCGTTGGTCCCGGTTGCCAGTAAAATGGCAGTCGTTAAGCCTGGTTGGAGGCCTTATAGGCGGCTTAATAAATTTCAACAGCAGGTAGCCACAACCTGCGTCTGTCTATTTCAACACGGCAATGGGCTCACCACCTATTACGTGGGACAGGAATCCACACGGTGAAAAGTGGGTATATAATATGCCTCTGCCACCCCTTCGGGGATAAGGCGTGATGGATATATATATATATATATATATATACAATTCGAAAGTAAACTTGCCAAAACTACAGTCTTTAAATATCTCTATTACATTTGCCGCTACATTTGTAAATTTATATAGCTTTCTTTCTTCCACTTTGGCACTTAATATAACGCATAATAATTTTATGTGCATTATACAACAAAATCGTATAGTCTTCCATGAACGGTTAATTACTTTTTTATTGTACGTTAAGTTAATGGCCGGCTTAATGAACACTTAGGTTTAAAGCACGTACAGTTAAAACTTTCTGTTGCAAAGTTGCGCGATTATTCAAACGGTGACAGAACTCGAATTTATATTATGTTTTCTGTGGTATTATTTAAGCTAAGTAATTGAAAAAGAACCTTTTGCAAAACTCAAGAAATGCTTGAGCGTATTTTTTTAATGCGAAAATCTATCGTGAGATATCGTAAAGGTTTCCTGTAGGAAACTCCATCACCTCCATCCACTCCACGTCCATAAGCTACGGTGACCACTTTCCATCAAGTAGGCCATAGGCTTGTCTGCCACTTCAGTGGTTAAAAACGTGTAGTTCATAATCATGTAAATATTAATTGTATATATTTTATACTCAAGCTCTTCTTGATACTGAATTGGGAATAATTTTGTAATACCGTACTAGCCATACATCTATAATTACAATACATGTCAATTTGTGTTCTAAACGAAAGATCTGAAATTCCATTAGGCATGGATTTAAAAAGTACCGATGAAATATTTCAATGATGTGAAGCTGCAATAGTCAGAAGACCTAAACGTCACACAGATAAACTGTGTCAAATCGCCAGCCATTGCCATAGATAATAGTCTGATAACAGCGTTGGCTAAAAAGCTGAAGCCAAGGGCCGTAAATGAAATATAAAAAAAAAAATAGCAGCCATTTTTATGCTTCATGCTTGACTTGATGATGCACCGTCAGTTCTTTTGTTAAGTAGCGTAAGATTTTGCAACAGAAAGTAACATGTATTTATAGTTCAGGCTTAATATTATAGTTATGTTACCGATGTAACCAAGCCGTTTAGTCTTCCTTTGCCAGTTACCGTACAAGGACAGTTAAGTTAACAATTATTTTATATAATGTAAATATTTAATAAGATTGACCATTGTGAAATTAGCTCTTATTGAGAATAAGCTAGTATAGTTTATAAATTTTAATGTATTAATGGTTTAATTACTATATAATAAATGTAAATAATGTATAATTTACCTTCTCAGTGTATATAACTAATAGTATATAGTAATAAATAAACAAAATAATAAGAAAATAACGTGATACTATTTCTGATTGTAATTACTTACATAATTGATAGAAGATGTACCTAAAAGATATGCCATTAATTTAGAAATAAAACATGAATTTAATCTGTTCCGCTTTTATATTAAATCATCCAACCTAACTACTAAATGATGAGCTCGAATTGAAGACATTCATTTAAAGATATCGATGCGTACAATACAACAATTTACCAAAGAGTTGTCCTCGTCCAAGACTGCCAACTTCTATAACACACATATTCTCACAGGGCTTGAGGACGGCGGTTGGGCTGCCCGACGTTCTTACAGAAGCAGGCCCTAGACGTTGGGAGTAGTAACAGCAATCGCTTACGCTCTTCAGCCCTAAAGAGGTGGCATTATACCCGAACACCCTATAGATGCGGGATAAAACCGCAAGCCGTGATGCGGACAAAGTCTCTGTCGGGAGTCCTGGGTTATCCTTCAAAAGGCTCCCCCGAGATTCCCGGCCATGGGAAAATGGAAGGTTATCGTGTGGTTTTAGTTAATAGGATTTTTGCAGTCTTAATTGACTGTTAGGTGTAGCTTCAATTTGGGTTAAAAAGCGGCCGCTTCGCGACCTTATACTTATAACTAGACATAATCGGTCCGCGTGAGATGGCCCTCGGCAGTGTTGTTGTCGCTTTCTAAATAAGTGACCATGACCAATTAGAACACAGGACAAATTCCTTGAACGATTGTTCGAACCTACTGAATTTTTGTAAGTAAAAAATATTAAAAAGAACATATATAATATAAAAATATTATACAGTCGGGGACCCCTGTCAGAAACGAGGTATACCTTAAAAAAAATTATAATTGCATAAAAAATACGTGTATTGAGACAAAGAGAGAAAGAGAGTTGCACATCCGGCTGAGCACTCACTTGTTCGTGTGCTCATTTGTAAGTTCGATACACACACGCGTAGGTACACACATGGCATATGTAATTTCATTATTACGACATTAGTCAGAGACTACCAGAGTTACCAGGACTTTAATTGGTCGTGCTAATTAGTGTCTAGCACATAAGACCTTTTAGCCTTTTTGTTACCACCTCACTAAAAAGGCAACGGGTTCAAATTTTCTTCCGAATATATCATCTAAAATAGACACATTTCATTAAATTTATTCGGCTCTTTAGACCCACCCCAGTTCCGTGTTTCGGAAGGCACGTTAAGCCGTTTGTCCCGGTTGCCAATAAAATGGCAGTCGTTAAGCCAAGTTGAAGGCCTTATGGGCGGACGAAACAGCAGGTCGCCACAGCCTGCGCCTGTCCATTTCAACATGGCAATGGGCTCACCAACTGTTACGTGGGACAAAAATGCATACGGTGAAATGTGGGCGTTTAATATGCCTCAGCCTACCACTTCGTGGATAAAAGCGTGACAGTATGTATGTTTGTATTATTGCGACGATTTCTACTAAATAGCACCATCCGTAAGCCGCTTTAAACAAGTTCGTTGTGGTTCGTCGTGACTGGCAAATCTTCAATTTAAACAGATGGTGCGTATCTACCTATCTAATACCAAGATATTGAAAAAATCTTTTATCAACAAAATACTATGTTACTTAAAAAATATGTTTGTTGCTGTTACTTACCCGTGGAAAGATAAGCTGCTACCGTTATAAGACTCATTTCTGAACCCTGTCACACAACATTAATTCACCATATTTCATGAAAATCTAACAGGTTTAATATGAAAATTTACTTGTGTAAATTTTCATATTAAACCTTTTCGATTCTTAGCGATTGTTCGCAAATCGAAGCACAAGCATCCAATGACCTTATAACGGTACATCTCCAATTTAAAACAATCGATAGGTAAGTATCTACCTACCTACTATTATGAGATTGTAAAAATATTATAAGTTGCAAAGTTTATTAATAATTAATTTTACTAAGTCATAAAAGAAACTAAAAATAACTTTTTCTACCATTTCTACCAAATCCAATGGTTATTTGAGCTGGCACCGCGTTAGACAAGGACACCTTTCGGAGCTCTCTCGCCAGGATTGTTTTTAGATAGCTACCGCTTATAAGGAAATAACTACCCTACTGGTAAGGATATAGATGTCATTTTAGCTTAACAAATTTTTAAGCTATTGCATAGTTTTTATCGCGGGCTTTGAGTATTCCGTAAGTAAAAAAAACCTAAGATCCGAGGTCACCGAGCACGGCCGAGCGTTGGCTTAACGTGTATGTACATATATTGTATGGTACGATTGTACGAAGCTCGCACGGATCCAGACGTGATGATGGTGAGTGTGAGGGTGAGGATGAGGGTGACTGTGAGAGTGGGCTGAGAGTGAGGGTGAGGGTGAGAGTGAGGGTGGGGGTGAGGGTGAGGATGAGGGTAAGGTTTTTTTTTAGTGTAAATTAATATCAAAGAAAACAAAGGTATGCTATGCAATAGCTTTACCGCGGCAGTCTCCGAGTGCCACACGTCTTTTTTTTTTGGTAATCAGTCTAGTTATAAGTGTAAGGTCTTTGGAGGCAGCAGATACCATAGAGCAAGGAATGAGTATGTATACTCGAGAGGGAGCAGTTAAGGTTGGTTCAGGAGTCGGGCCATAGTCTAGGGTCCCTTTTATCAACTCCTTACTGAATATAAGTTTCACTCAGTAGCTTAGGTCCATATTCCAGAACGTTTATCAACACTCAAGAAACACTAGAGAGTAGATTTTATAAGGCAAAATTTTGTCTCAAGCGTCGATTGAGTATTGAGAAACATTCTGGAATACGGGCCTTAGAATGGGTTAGTCTTAGTAATTTGTTGATTTAGTCCGGCAACTGGACTGAAATGTATATTTCGTTTGACTGACCAATTCTCTGGGTTTGTTCGGGCGTGACTAAACTCTCAAAACTCAAACTTAATGGAACCTAACTCGCGAAGTCAACATCTTCTCACTCCTGAGTCAGAGATATTTTCGACACACTTTTCCTTTTCGTTCAACATACAATTCGAAAGGTCATCATAATACTACACATTATGATTTGTTCTAAGCTTGAATTATTTAAACAGTATCGGCATATTGCGGTGATAAATGTGACGGACGATGTAAGAAGTCACGCGCAAAGCTGCATACTGTTTCGTGGTATGATCTCAGCTGGTCATGGTGACTGAATCATCTTAGCGTATTCTAAGTTGCTTTTAAACACAACCTGGATTTGGAGCAGAGGTTGACTTTTATTTGGTTGCTAACAGCAGCTATCTTTTGCCATTTCATTTTCGAGTTGGAAGCGCGTCCGTGAGGTCAGTATATACGGACATCAGGGACGAAGCAGGCAGAGTTATCTCGTCCGTTCATCAGCAGGTGCACTTCTGGTAAGATCGTTTGGATCCGGACTTCTTGGTGAAGATCCTTAAACCTGGGGTCTTAAGGTCGCGCCGAAAAGAATACGAATTGGATATTGTTTTTGCAACATTTTCGTGTATCATATATTTTCTTCAGGAAGCGAAAGAAGTATGCATGGATCGCGTAGCCTGGCGGTCTGTTCTCTCTGACTACCCCGTCAGGGATACAGCGTGAAGATACATATTCAGCTCCAATTTATATCCAACGTATATAGGTACATTCAATCACGTTTTTATCCTCGAGGGGATAGGCAGACGTAAATGACACACCTACACCTTACCAGTAACTTTGTTGGTTCTACGTAAAGAGTCTTGCCCATAGAAATAGGAAAAGCAGAAATCGAAAAATCTTTCAATTTCTTCGGTCATGCCTTTTGGCGTCATCGGGCACTTATACAGGAGATAATAACCTATAACTATTGATAATCCAAACCAAAATTCCAACAGGAAAGACAAAGCTATTACTTGTTGTGTTGGATAGCTCATTTATCATTATAGCATTACGCTACTACTCTGGAGACTGCAGCATCTATAAAAAATGTCAACAAATACGACAACTTTTTTTATTATATTATTGTAAACTTAATAAACGACGGGATTAAATGGATGCTGCGGGGTTTCAAAGTAGGTACATGACACGGCCGAAACAGCGGGACTCAGCTAGTTTATTATAATTTCTGCAATATGAGCATTTCATTTATACACAAGTCTATAATACACGCTGACTCAGCGTTCTGTAAACGATCACTGCGTTAAGCAACATTCGCTATAGGTGGTCCTTGGATGGGTGACCACTATGTGGAATTTACATTTGCGAGCGTTTACGTGCTTCGGAAAGCACGTTAAGCCGTTGGTCTCGGTTGCCAGTAAAATGGCAGTCGTTAAGCCTAGTTAGGTCATATGGGCGGCTTGAAAATTTTCAACAGCAAGTCGCCACAGCCTACGCCTGTCCAATTCAACACGGCAGTGGGCTCACCACCTGTTGCGTGGGACAAAAATGCATACGGTGAAATGTGGGCGTATACTATGCCTCTGCCTACCCCTTCGGGGATAAAGGCGTTACAATATGTATGTATGTATGTGTGTCTATCTTTAATATATAATTCCTTTTTTGTATTTTTTTTAATTAATACCTAGGATAGCGCCAGAACCGTCGCCATGAATGGTTTGCTCAGCCTCTCTGCCTAACTGTTGCAAGAGTCTCCATTTGTCAAACCTTGAGATGCACAATGCTCTCTTATTATCCAACCCTGAATGTTATCTGTATGCTGATAAATGACCATTGGTGACGTGTCTATGTTTTTTTTTGTAAATGAGTTAAATATATTATATGAGAATATCTTCGATACCTACTTAGTTGTTAATACATATGTCTAGCCTTATCTAGCCTAAGTTAATTATTGTAATTGGTTTTTAACGTTTTTATTAACTATAAATCAAATAAAAATAATTAAATAAAATAAGTACCTATATTAACTAAATTTTTCTCTTTAGTACAGTGGGTGCACATTATTAGACAGTTTAATTCGTCAAATATAACTCAATTGCAAGAGTGTATTTGCACTGTCCGACACTAATGGCAGGGTATTGAAGAGTTATTGCACTTGCGACTGCAATTTCATACAATTGGCCACCCATGCTTAATTGTTTATACATACCTTTGCGTGACAGTTACATTATTATTACATGTTCGTTTTAGTAGAATATGCTATTGCTTACATACTAGGTCGATAAGTATAAAGTTTCGCTAGTACCATATATTGGAGCGAAGCATCAGAAAAAAGGACGAAAAAAAAAACAATCAGAGGAATGGACGGATCTTAGAATTAAATTTTATAATATCATAAGAATAAAAATTTACAAAATGCGCGTGCTTTTTGTTTCAATGAAAAATCTCATTGACCTGACGTTCTTTGTTTGTTTTACCTTCATGATTTAGATTTTAATTAAGTACAAAACTTACTTAATTCGGTTTAGAACTCGAAGAGTTGTGGCGTAACATATAATTCGCCATTGAAGCTGATCCATGGGTCTGCTCCACTCCAGCTCCGCTCCAATAAAGGTGTAAAGGACCCCACCAAGACCTCTGGGACCTAAGCAACCTTGCCTGTGCACCTTCTGAGGCAACGACGCATACACCCATACGGGGTTGGGAGGTCAGGCGGCAGTCGCTCCCAACAATGCCAGAAGTCTAAATCCAAACAATAGCTGCTACTATCAGCCAGTTAAAAGTGGACCCTGAGCTACAATTCCAGGTAGGGTTTGGAAACAACTGGGAATATACTACTATTGAACAGAATATGCTATTGTATACATACTATGACAAATAGTGAGATTTCAAGTCAAGTTGATCTTACCCTAATGCTGGGTGTACGAAAAACCTCATGATCATGACGCCGTGACCATGGCGCTTGCAACATTGCCGAAATATTGGATGCTCGCGCGTGAAAGTGTACATGGTAAATATCCCCAAAAATCAATATTTTACTTATGTTAATGACCATGATAGTTAAAATTCAAATACCTCGTACTAACTTCTAGGACGGCAGAAAAGCATATCTGTACTGTAAGGATATACGTCCATAGGGATGGATATTTGCAGCACACAAGTGTGCTTTACTCGCGCAGCCGATAGTATGGGGTTCTTCAAAAGGGATCTTGGAAGGTTGCTGAACTTCTGGTGTTGCAAGCGTCCATTGGCTACGGTGACTACTGTCCATCAGGTGGGCCCGTATGCTTGTCTACATCGGTATAAAAAAAATCACCAGTGTGGTATAAAAAAAACATTGAAAATAAATTTAAAACCTCTTTAATGCTAGTTTAACCAAGGATAGGTTTAGCTACGCTTAATAAATATTTTTTTCTACCTAGTTAGGTGTATTTTGTACAAGTAATTAGCGTAGAATTGTTTGTATATTAAGGCAATTTTATAAAAAAAAAAAATGGCGCAGGGTAAGATGTTTGCGAGATAATGTAGAGAAATTTAAAATATTTTTTTAGGCTTTGTACTTAGTACAACCTTTTATGTGCCCTGGGGCTATCCTTCCGAGGGCTTGCCCGGGACTTACCCATAGACAGATGGAAGGGTAAGGTGTGGTTTTAGTCGGTAGGAGTCGCGCGATAAGTATGGATGTATGTTACACTTACACACTACACACGCAAAATCTACTAAATGGATTTTGATAAAACTTTACAATAATATAACCTACACATCAGAATAACACATAAGCTACTTTTTATCCCGGGAACAAGCCCCTGTGGGAAACAGGAACGGTAAAACTTCACCACGCGTGTGGAGCCGCGGGCGACAGCTAGCAGCTAGTATTAACTATTTTCTGTACGTGTTTGAAACTCTACTCCTCCAAAATGACTGGACCACCGATTTACATGAACACGAAATTTTTATACAGCTAATTATTAATTAATAATTCGTAATGAGTGATTGCATTATATTTCAATGAGAGAAACGTCAGATTACATTCAGCTTCTTCCATAATACCGCGTGGCAAAAACTTTATTATACCAATATTGTGGAATCATTTGCATAGCCACCCAAGAAGAAGTATATAATTTCGATTCGATTTCAATGCTGAATCGAAAAATTGAACATCGTTTAAACTTGTATATGTTAGCAAACCATCGATTACTTACTTTTTTAATCAAAATGAGATCTGGTTTGCTTAAGCTCATTAACTGTGGGATAAAATATTTTTTTTTGTAAATTATACGCTACTTCATAACATATTTTATTATTGGTAAAAAAGAGAAAGAACTAAGCTGAAATTAAATGTATTCGTAGGTATAGAAGATTTATCAGGCATCCTAGAACATCATTCTGAGGAGTTTCCCTATTCATGAACTTGTTTGGGTTGCTAATGACCGACCTTTTGTTTCCGTTGCTTTGCTATTAGATAAGCTTTTGTACAAACCCACACAAAATCCTAAGCCAGTGCCCACTAATATAATCTATTTATCTATCACGCCTTATCCCCGAAGAGGATAGCGCAGAGGCATATTATATTCCCACTTTTCACCATGTGTATTCTTATCCCACCTGAACCTATGCCGTGTTGAAATAGACAGACGCAGGTTGTGGCTACCTGCTGTTGAAATTTTTCAAGCCGTCCATAAAGCCTTTAACTTGACTTAACGACTGCCATTTTGCCGGCAACCGAGACCAACGGCCTAACGTGCCTTCCGAAGCACGGAAACGCTCGTAAATGTAAATGCAACAAAGTGATCACTTGTCCGTGACCAGCCATAGCGAAAGTTGCTTAACGCAGTGATCGCTTACAGAACACGAAGTTCGCAGGACCACGAGCGCTTCTACTCGTAGATTCTATAATCTAGAAAATATATATCCGTGTAGAGACTGAATAGGCTGGTTTGTTGAGCGGGCGAGATAAATAAATTCGAAGTGGACTGTATTTGCGGGGAAAGACAAAAATGAAATTTACACGCGGTTGTCGACGAAAAAGAAATGGAAACGGGAATGGGCACACTACCTTGCTGCTGCTGCGAGATGCTGAGGTAGAGGCTGCCGGGGACGTCCCTGGACTTGGATTCCTGGTTTCCTTGCACGAAAACACTATTTATCCATGGCAAACACAACTATTGCGAAAAGTTGATGCGAGCGCCCGCGCGGCCATTGCAGTTATATTTATCAGTGCGTCTTCACTGCCTGTGTGTTGGCAGCGCTGCGGTGGAGTTTTCTACCGCTAGATGGCGGTAACACAGCTGTCTCGCTCTTCTCTTATGCGAGACAAGGTAGGTGCGAATGAGAAATGGAATAAAGGGAAGAGAGGGACAACTAATTAATTAAAAACAAATGGAGATCGGCGATGCAACATAGAAAAAATAACGCGGCAACTTTCGGATTGTATACTGGGGCAACCATTTCCTTGAAGGGTTACCTTCAAAAAAGGAACAACTGACTATATAGTTGCCACTAAGCTTTAGCTGCTAACTAAACAAAATGCTATCGAACTAAACTAAACTAAACCTAATCGAACAAGCTAAATTTGTTATTGAAGTTACTGTTGATTAGGCAAAGGACAAAGACGAATAACTGGTCGCAAGTACGAACCAGTTGCGGTTTTAACGCAAACTATACGGGTGATTTGATCGTACTCTAATGCGGACTGGCCCCAACGACCACCAACTCGAATGAGACCATCCTTCAAAAAAGGTTTCAAATGTTGAAAAGCGCGACTACAAGGTTTATTTAATTCCAAATGTCTAATTTCAGACGAAAAATAAAATCGCTGAAGTTCACGAAGCACGATTAACTCAGCCTTGTTTAAGTCAAAGGCGGTAACATGCTCGCGACAACGAAGGATTTTAAAAAATCGACAAATAAAAACAACACTACGTAAAAAAATCGACCACGATGAAACACGGCTAGCCAACTCTAAGATAGGCGATTTTTCGAGCGGTGCGGTAGTAAGGGTTTTCTTTTCCTCTGGCGGTGTGGACACAGTAGCGGGGTTGAAAGGACTAACAGGCCATTCATCAGGTGGGGCTTGGCACCAGGAAGAGAAATGGAACCACAACGGATTATCCAAAATCTGTGCAGGTGTTAACCCACGAGACAAACAATCGGCAGGGTTGTCCGTACCTGAGACGTGATAAAAGTTTTGCGGCGCCAATTCCGACTGAATTTTTGCCACCCTATTTGCGACAAATGTATCCCAACGATGGGGCGAAGAATGTGTCCAACACAAAGCGACGGTCTAGTCCGAGAATGCGAAAATTCTATCTATATTAATGCGGTTGCGACAACTACTAACAATCGAACTAATGAGCTGGGCTAGAACCAATATAGCGCACAGCTCGAGACGAGCGAGAGAGACTACCTTACTAGGGGCTACTTTAGTTTTAGCGCTGATAAGGTGAAATGAAATGTCATCACCGTTACGAACGTGGAAGTACACAACACCCCCATACGCTTTCTCACTAGCGTCAGCGAAACCTAAAACAGTTACAATACTATCATCGGTGATGCCAACATGGCGCGGTATTCTAATTTGCTCGAGCATAGGAAGCTCGGCTCTAAAGCGGTCCCACAATTTAATGATGTGGTCAGGAGGAGTGTCGTCCCAGTCACAGTTGGACAGCCAAAGTTCTTTTATGAGAAGCTTTGCGTACAAGACGACAGGTGCTACAAATCCCATTACATTCAATATGCGTGCGACACACGACAATATGGTGCGCTTAGTGCAGGTTGACGGTGTAGGACAAACCTTCAAACTAAACATGTCGGACGAAGGTGACCAACGCAAACCTTGTGCGTATCATTACCATCAAACTCCTTGACAGTCGACAAGCAATGCGACGGTAGAATCGAATCCAAGACCGTCTGCGAATTACTAGTCCATTTTACGAGATCAAAATGACCAGCCTTCATGATATCAATTACTTCAGCCGCAGTTGCGACAGCTTGATCTTCGGTCTGCACAGAATAAATATAGGTTTCCATGTGCGGTATGGTATACGAAGGAGCGTGCTTCGTCTCTTCGGTTTCGGGAGGCGCGGGTGAAATGAAACCTTTATCCAAATATTCTACTATTAAGCTATCGTAAGCCTCCTTCAACTTTGGAGATGTCTGCATTTTCCGTTCTAAACAAAAGAAGCGTTTTTCGGCTGACTGAAACGAATCTCCAAGCAAATTAACATCACCCTTAAAGGAGAGTGCGACAACATAACGACCATCACTATCGCGAGTAGTCGTGCGACTATAAAACTCGTCACAAAGTTTATCATCCGGGCTGACAATAGGAGGGACGTTCACCTCTTCTATCTCATCTCCCAGAATTTACGGACTGCGGAGTCCAGCGGCTCGACGGCGCAACACTATGACACTGGAGTTACAATCAAAACAAGCGGGTGCGGAACCAACAATAACAAAACCAAGAACCGTCTCTAAGGCGAGCGGCGCGGGGTGCGATACGTGACCTTTAACCTTATGCTGCAACAGGAGCCAACTAACAAATCAAAATCTCCTGGAACGGCGTAAGTATCATCGGCCAAAGGCAAATCTCTAAAATTAGTCAATAATGAGGTATTGACAGTCGGTAAAAGTTCGGTAACCTTATCGACGAATACGACGATCGTAAACAACAACTCGAGCGGTTGCCAGAAGTACCGTAGTAGGGCTTGTGTGCAAACTCGACAGCGAGCAAAGGTCATTGACCTTGAGATTCTTTAGTGCGCGAACAGCTGATGCAAAAATATCTAAGAATTTTTCTAAGTCGTGTTCGTTACACGATGAGCTATTTTTCAAATTAAATATTTGATCCAAATAAGCGGTTGTTACTAAGCGTTTGTCTTCGTATTTGACCTTCAAAGTATTCAAAATCAAACTATAATTTTCGGCGCAAAGCGTTATTCCGGCGCAAACGGTTTTTGCTTTCCCGGTTAGTTTACTAACTAAGTAATGTAATTTTTCGTGATCCGATAATGAATTATTATTATGGATCGTATTTTCGAAACTAGCGAAAAACAAAGGCCAATTTTTAATATCGCAATCAAATTCGGGTATTTGTTTGGGTGGTAATTTAGGTCGGTCCCGTTTCAGCAAATCAAAACCGGCTGGCCCGGGCTTCGAATCGGTGACTACTACGGGCACGGGCGCTTGAAATGACTTAGCGACACGTTTTATGCGACAAATTAAATCTTCGACAGATGACATGGCGTCATAACTTAATAAGAAATCGGGATTTAATTTTAATTCAAGCAAGTTAATTTTATCGAGAACATTAGTTTCGATCGAGGATAAAAACAATTCTTTTATTGATTCATCTGCGATCCTCGATGAATAATCGCAAATTAATTGCATACGCTTAAAAAGGCTATCCTTCTTAGCGTGTAATAGTTTTAACTGTTGATCCGGAATCTCTTTCGGGGGCATTGTTAAAACAAAACAACTATAGCTATCTACAGTGCAAAACTAACGAACGATCAAAATGGAAGCGGTGACGAACAGCGAGACGCGACGCGAACGAGCGTAGGTACTTGTGCGAGGGGACCTAGGTACCGCGCACAAAATATGTACCTACCTATTACTATGCGGTGCAGTCGAAACTACCAATTATTTAGTACCTACCTATGCGAAAAACAGTAGGTAAGTATGCGTTTATTCCCTAATGGAATAAAACTATTATCTATGCGTTTATTTTCTATAGAATTTAAACTATTACCTAATCTATGCGTTTATTCCGAATGGAATAAAAACTATGACCTATACCTATGCGTTTATTCCCTATGGAATAAAATCTATTGTTTTTCTATTGGCAAACTACTAAAGCGAATGGATCAAAAGTCCGGATCGTTAGGACTAGAAATGGTTGAGCGAGCGAGATAAATAAATTCGAAGTTGACTGTATTTGCGGCGAAAAACAAAAATGAAATTTACACGCGGTTGTCGACGAAAAAGAAATGGAAACGGGAATGGGCCTTGCTCCTGCTGCGAGATGCTGAGGTGGAGGCTGCCGGGGACGTCCCTGGACTTGGATGCCTGGTTTCCGTGCACGAAAACACTATTTATCCATGGCAAACAAAACTATTGCGAAAAGTTGATGCGAGCGCGCGCGCGGCCATTGCAGTTATATTCTTCAGTGCGTCTTCGCTGCCTGTGTGTTGGCAGCGCTGCGGTGGAGTTTTCTACCGCTAGATGGCGGTAACACAGCTGTCTCGTTCTTCTCTTATGCGAGACAAGGTAGATGCGTAAGAGACATGGAATAAAGGGAAGAGAGGTGGGAGTGTCGACAACTATTTATTAAAAACAAATGGAGATCGGCGATGCAACATAGAAAAAATAACGCGGCAACTTTCGGATCGTATACCGGCGCAACCACTGGTAATTCTGTCATACAGGTCTCCTAGTACAGATATCAGTCTTTCACATAGATGACACATTTGTTATTACTAGATTAAGTTTTAAATATTAGCAAAACCATTATGTGTAAGAGAACAAACAATATATTGAACTACTTGACGCCGGCGGCTTCGCCCGCGTATAGATGTTTCCTCGTTCCCGTTTCCCACATGAACTTGTTCCTGGGATAAGAAGTAGCCTATGTGTTATTCTGATATATAAACTATATTATTGTAAAGTCCATAGTATTTTTAACGTGAAAGAGTAAAAAATATCCATACTTACAAACTTTCGCGTTTGTAATATTAGTAAGATAATTATTTTTATGTTATGTTAATACCTGCATATTAAAATGTTGCTGCAATGCATAATTAACGTCAGCTCTTACTTGCATATTTTGTTTAGTAGTACTTAAGTACGAGTATGCAACAAATGTAATGCTATTCTAAAACTTGCATTAACATAATTTTAATGTATCTCATTATATTTTATGTGTCTAATGTTTACTTATAACTTCTTAAAAAGCGCACTAGCTAAATGTAATGTAACTAAATTTAATTTATTAACCTCTATCATCATCATTTATTTCATTTACATACATATATATTGTCACGCCTTTATCGTTGAAGGGGGTATACGCCCACACATTTCACCGTATACAGTTTTGTCCCACGAAACAGGTGGTAAGTCCATTGCAGTGTTGAAATAGACAAGCGCTGGATGTGGCGACCTGGTGTTGAAAATTTTCAAGCCGCCCATAAGGCCCTTAGCTTGGCTTAACGACTGCCATGTTTCTGGCAATCGGGACCAACGGCTTAATGTGTCTTCCGATGCACGAAAATGCTCGCAAATGTAAATACCACAAAGTGGTCACCCATCCAATTTGCCGCATGAGATCTTTTGTTTACTTTAACTTTATTTGTAACTTAGCCAATTTACAAATTGGAATCACGAATCTCACATATGGAAATTTAATCCTTGTCATAAGTGATGATTTTGCTTTTGAGATCTTTTACCTATTTAATTAAATTTGTCTGTTTCTTAGCCAACTCGTAATTGGAATAACCCTCATGAATCTCACAATGTACAATATGATCGCTTTGCGTGCCGCATGAGATTTATCATTTACAATAAATTTGTTTCTAACTTAGCTGACTACTGACTGACTACCCAGTCAGGGATACTGCGCGAAGTTTTTTTTAAGTATAACTTAGCCAATTTACAATTAATATAACGAATCTTACAATACATGTGGAATTTTATCCTTGTCAATATCGTCTTCAGAACACAATCTCTTAAGAATATCATTTTGATTGGTGTCGCTGGCGAGTCATTTTAACCCATCATTCGTTCGGGGAGTGAAGGCATTGGGTTTCATATAAATTGATGTTGTCAAGTAGACGGCTGCGGTAAAGACTAGCCTTCCCGTCTGACTGACGGCTCCTCGTTACCGAAAGGTCATTGTTTGCTTTTTTTTCATCGTCTGTATTCGTATCAGTGCGACGGTGGCCAATTAATCAGCGTTATGACGCTTGACACGACCTAATGAGAGTATGAGGAGTGCGTCTGCACTTAAATTGCTGTATTAACGATGTTTATGAAGATTTCTTCTCAGTGATAATTGAAAAATGTCGACGAGGTTTACGAGTAAGAACAAGCAATTTAGTGATGTTATTTTTGGTGAAAGTGGCGATATGTACATGGCATCGTAAAGATGATATGGTTTTACATTTTTTTTGTAATTAAATGGTTTCATATAGGTACCTATTCATTTTTATTTCATTATTTCATTTCATTTCTTTTTCTATCGTTTCCAGGTCTCTGGGAGGCATGAATCTTACGTTTGTCAATTTGTGATCTCCGCTGCAGAACTCATGAGCTCTATCTCGATTCTACGATATATTGCCATTAACACTTTTATCTGATTATTCTGCAAACTATGTCGACTACTTTGATTCTGTCACGGATAACCCCGTTTAACCATCAAATGAATTGAAATTAGTTTTGTTCACCTGCAAATAAAGATAGTCACTCGACCAGGGTTATGGGTTTCAGTGGTTAGTGGGCATAAAATCGCTAAGCATGCCATTGATGCTCTTACCACTCCATCTCCTGCACAGTCCATCTAAGGTATAATTATAAAGCTGAAGAGTTTGTTTGTTTCTTTCGTTGAACGCGCTAATCTCAGGAACTACTGGTCGGATTTGAAAAGTTCTTTTTGTGTTAGATAGTCCATTTATCGAGGAAGGCTATAGGCTATATATCAACACGCGACTTAAATGTCGACAAATCGGGCAAATTTTAATGCAATATTGTAGAATTTATAAGCGACGGGATTAAATAGGTGCGACGGGAGTTCAAAGTATGTCACGGGCGAAGCGGGGGGATCACCTAGTCTGACGTATATTGCGCTAAAACCATAATATAAGTAGGTACATATAGGTACTGCTTAAAAATACGGAATAATTGATTGCAGACTCCAATGTTGATTATGTAGATACCTAATCAAGTCCTACTAAGAAGTACCTAATAAGTAGGTAAGTATAAGTCATCAAGATCAAAATGGTTATTACAAAACTAATGTAAAAACAGAAGCACGTTTGTTTGTCATCTTCGTCCTCAGTCGTGAGAGCCTGACGCAGGTGGTTGCAACATAATGATGAGTTAGACGGTTTTGTCTTAATAAACTTGGTGCCTTTTTTGGATATTTTCGGGTTTTTAATAAAGCAATTGCCTTAAATACAGTTTTGGGCTATCTGGGTGGGCCAATTGGGTGCTTTTAATAATGGCAATTTGGACAAAACCAAATTGAGCATCTCCGGACCTCCAGTTCGAATGTACATTGCATGTGGGATGTGAGTAAACAGTGCACTAATACTTTTTGTTTTGTCATATTTAATGTAAATAAGAGTTGTAATTGGATTTATTTACATAATTTTGACAACAAAAAAATTTTAAATCTATTCTTTGATAAAAATGCCTTTCCTGATAGATCCGAAACTAGTCAGGTCACCGCAAAACCTACATGACAGTCAATGCATCGGATAAGGCTATAAAATTTATAAAATTTCACTGCAGGACTTGGTCCTCTTTAAATTTTTGATGTAATTCCTAACTACAACATTTTGAAAATAAAACAAGAAAGTAAATAACTATTTTTATTTTATCAAATTTATCAACTATCTGTCATCCTGAGACCAATAATAAGCAACAATATATGCCGGTTGTTTGCCGCGGGGGCTGTTTATATGGTGACCACGTGTATGCTAGATAAAAAAATATGCAAAACATTAAAGGTCCCTTGACTACCACCCACGACGCATGTGCCGCGTACAACGTGCGCTCTTAATTTTAACAACGCCCCCAGACCCGCTCCAGACTACTTCAAACTGTCATGTCATTTATAAGAGCCTAATAGTTACTAATTGCTATTATTTATATCTGTATGTCTGATCAAGAGTACCCTTAACCGGCGTGTGTGTATGAAAACACTTATGAAAGTGGAAGAAGCGAAAGTTGTATGCCAGGATCGTAGCAAGTGGAAAGCCATAGTCTCTGCCTACCCCGATGGGAGACAGGCGTGACGATATGTATGTATGTATGTATGTCTGACGGACAATAAAAATAATTGTCCGTCAAGGATACAGCGTATACGTCTATAGGCTACAGTGACCACTTTTCATCAGGTGGGCCGTATCCTTGTCTGCCACATCAGAGGTATAAAAAAAACAGCGTGAAGATGGTTTTTTAAGTTTGTCAAAAGTAATAAGTCTATCTGTTCGTCAGTACATTCCATGGTTAAACTATCGAACGATTTATGATGAGGTATAGAAACTCTCTTCAATCTAAATGAAGACAGATTACCGCGCCGGTGCTAGTGATCGGCAGTCATCCTGAACAATGTGTGAAAAATCATTTAAGTACTCAATTTGGAATAAAATTGAGCTCTTGTGTGAAGCGATTAATGAACCTACAGGAATCGTAAGAAGTATGCATGGATCGCGAAGTCTGGCGGTCTGTCCTCTCTCTGACTACCCTGTCAGGTATACCTACAGTGCCAGCGTGAAGGTAGTTAAGTTGAGCTCATTTTTTATCCCTGCTTCGTTCATTTCGAACGACTGAAATGACTTTAAATTTTAGACGCGTGGGATGGGCTAATTATTTTATGGTTATAATGGATGTGTACGTCAACTAAATTAGAGCTTCTGTAGCCTATATCTCTATTAAAAACTCGATGTTATTAGTTTTCACTTCAATTCAATCGGACGTTCTTTCAATATAGCAATCAATAGTGATCGTGATACAAAAGAATGAAATGAACGGTTGAATGAAAGCAAAAATGGCGTTCGCGTTCGACTCTTTCATTAATCGTTCCAATTAACTTGTTCGTCGGTCAGATATCCCTTCAAATTAATTGAATTGATTAAGCAATTGGATTTGGTGCGTTTTAATTTGCCTATTTGAAAAATTAAAAACGTCTTCGAATGAAGAAATTATGATATAAATCATAACACTAAATTGTCATTTCTTTTAACTGCGCCTTCGTTAGAAATCGATTTATCGTATTGTATGGATTCAGATTGTGAGTGCCTAGTACTTTTTAAGACACGTTTTATTTGGACTGCAAACATTTGTTATGGAACAAACTTCACTAACCTGATTAACAAAGTATCTAGTCTAAAGCATGAAAGCTGCTTTAGAGTCACTGCCCATTATGAAGCTTGCTTCACCACTGCTCCCGGGGGCCAAGTCTACTAATTTAATCGCGTCAGAAGAGAATAGAAATCGTCGCTCAATAGAAAGCCAGAGAAAAAAGAATTCAGTTTTCGTAGTCTAGTATTACAATTGCGCTCAAATAGAATTCTATCGGCCGGCCGATAGAATGTTACGAGTATTAACACGTGTAGCGCCCGTAAGTACCTCTTAATATGCATTTTTGGTGGTCCATATTAATATTTTGATAGCTTAAAACAGCAATTTTGTTTCTATTCTGCAGCTTGAGAAGTGTGATTGTGAAAAATATTTAATAATTTAAGTAGACCTCCTAGTTTTAGACTAATCGCAATAGAACCGCTATAGAATATAACTAGAACGGCTTTCTATTGGAAAATAGTAGACTCGGCGCCCCGGTCTGTAGATTCCCTCTACTCTATGACTAGTGGAGAAAGTTAAAAAGTTACTCAATGTGTTCGGACTTTTCAGAGTTTAGA
The DNA here is from genome assembly GCA_948477245.1 of Thumatha senex. Lineage (NCBI taxonomy): Eukaryota > Metazoa > Arthropoda > Insecta > Lepidoptera > Erebidae > Thumatha > Thumatha senex. The sequence continues at coordinate 18,254,184 of OX419735.1, forward strand.
GCTGGCATTTTTCCCTATTAAATGAAACAAATCTTACTAATATCGTAAATGTGAAAGTTTGTGGAGATGTTTGGATGTTTATTACTCAACCATGCTCAAACTCCTACATCAATTTGGGTAATATTTGATACCCTGGATAGCTGATACAGATAAATGATACCCTGGATCAACTTTAAGAACAAGTACCTGTGGGAAACGGGAACGGGAACGGGAAAGCTTTACCGGGTGGGCGAAGTCACAGACTTGTTAAGTATATATTGGTGATTTATGAAAGAGCTTTTGTAGAAGAAAGCCTCCTTACTACCAACGATACTTTAATACTTACCCAGTTTAATGTGCCTTAAAATAAACTCGGGGAATTTTATCAAGTTACCGTCAACGCTCCAGCCTTCATGTAGCGGCATTTCGTGAAATAACAAAGGCGTGTTTACTTTTTGGGTCTTCAGAGTAATTTGGTATTTTATTTAATTATCGCCCAAGGTGTGTGTTTGTGGAATGTGCTTACTTACTTTGTTCGTAATTCACGAGGAGATTTTCATTTATAAGAAAAATGACGAACAGATCTTAAAGTTCATGAATAAAACACTTGTTCTATTGTACATTATGTACTATTTCACCTGACCGGTTTTGCCTTATGGCATTTTCAAAGGTTAACACAAATTGAATAAGGCGAAACCCGTCAGGTGAAATAGTAAATAATGTGGAATAGTACAAGTGTATTTTTATTCAAAATGTGTAGCAAATTGCACCAAGTGCTATAAATCAACAGTATAAATAGTGATCTTAAACTGTCTTGTAATATTAATTGATTAGAATACGGCCCTCTCACCATAGAAGCGGGATAAGTTGCGACCTCCCCCAAAAGAAGTAGTATAAATAATTTAGGAGGCCAAGGTTTAGGAGGCCTTAGCGTATTCCCAGAATCATTTATTCTTTAAGAAATAATCATAAGAAGAAGATTTCGAAGAGTTTGCACACCCTTATGCTCACTATATCATTAGTTAATCGTTGTCAATTGTTTGAACCGACTGCCAACTAAGCTCTCAACTTCTCTATGATCAACGATTGGATAAAAAAAATGTTAACATTAAAATGCCATTTACTTTTTCTAATTTACTTTTTCTTAAACATAGTGGAGCATAAAAAATTATTTTAACTACTTAAGTACCGTAAAATGGATATTAAAAAGCACCGTACTTGGTACTAAACAACAATGTATTTGAGTATTAAAATTAACCCAAATAGGTGCTCGTAAAATATGTACAATAGTGACTACTTAATAAACATCAGTGGTTAATATCGTGGTATCTGTGCAGATAAATAAAATTGAATTAACTATTAATTCAATTTTATTTATATTTTATACCTACAACTAAATAAAATTGAATTAACACAGCGTTTAAATGCATGTCAATGTATATACGGTAATTGTATAAAAAAAAGAAAATAATAAGTTTGTTCTGGATAATCTGTGAAATTGCTGGAAATTTTAACGGGAAATTTTACCAGTGAAAATCCCCAGTAAAATCTAAGGGGATTTTCCCTACTTACATTTTATCCCTATATTCTCAATGAAACTACGGGGTGTGCGTTAGTAGGTATATACAATCCAGAATACATAAGATTTTTATAAACTTGTTTATTACTTCGTATTCTTATTCAATGTATATTCGGTAGGTATCGCATAAAAAAAAGAAAATAATAAGTTAGTTCCGGATAATCTGTAAATTGGCTGGAAATTTTAACGGGAAATTTTACCAGTGTAAATCCCTTTAAAAGCTAAGGGGATTTTCACTGGTAGATAGCTAATATTGTTATAAGAAGTAACTTAGACTACTTACATTTTATCCCTGTATTCTCAGGGAAGGGGCACCATGCGAGTGAAACCGCGGGGTGTCCGTTACTAGGTATATATAATCCAGAATATATGAGATTTTATAGACTTGTTTATTACTTCGTAAAGGTTGAAATATACTTAAACGAATTTTCTGTGCAATAATTATATTAATGGTATAAATGGCACGCACCACCCGTTATCATGAGCATCACTCTTGGTTTTTATGGGCACTTTTGCGATACATTCGGGTTAACTCCCTTCTACTATGTAGGGACATGATAACACCGACTATTTTTTCGAAAAGACGGGTTATAATTTTTATTCTTACACTACACTAGCGGCACGCTATGATGGCCGTTCATTTTACATTTTCGTGTCAGGAAAATTATATATTTCAGATTGATATTAATAAAAAATACGCTAAATATAGTATGCTTAAAATATTTTTTTTAAAGTAACTACGTAAGGTATTTTATTTCGTAAAAATCGTTTTTTTTTTGCATTATTGTAATATGTCAAACGGCCATCATAGCGTAAAGCTAGTTATAATAAGTAACATTTCATGTCTGAGTCATATCGTGTTGTATAGCTATAAGTATTTAAAATAATTCCATAAAGAACTTCTTTAATAAAGCAAAAATGCTCGTGTTATATTAATTTCAGGCACTCGCCAAGTTCTCAGGGACTGAAGCGACATTATCGGCTAACTAATGGATTAACGGACGAGGTAAAGGACTGCTGGGAGAGATTTCATTTCGGAATTTCAAAAATTTGAAAATGTGTTTTTGCCATTATCATTGTACTCTTTTCTCCTAATTAGGTTTCATTATAATGTGTACGTGTGTACATAAACTGTTAAATAAGAAATACGTAACACGACGCAAGCGCCCTTGCGTCAAAAGACGGCTATTTCAATCGTGTTGAAGTTGAATCGTAATCGTCGTTCAATAGAAAGCCACCGGTACAATTTAGACAGTACAATTTTGTTTCGTAATCCACTATTACATTAGTACTTCAATAGACTTCTATCGGTCGGCCGATAGAATTCTACTGACACGTACCGCGCCAGTGACCGCTAGTCAGTTGCATTTTTGATAGTATACTAACATTTTGACAGCTAAGGATTCTGGTTCTATGCTACGGCTTGTCAGTAGTAGACTCGGCCCCAGAAACGAAACGATAGCTACTCCTAGCAGTTGAATAAAAGTAGATCGTAAGCACCATATCCAAATAAAATATAGACGCAACTGGGGTTACACTCAGATGAATTACAAAATAATGAATGGAATCTATCTAAAATTTAGAACGTATACACTGATATAATCCTGAAAAATCCGTTCATATTAAAATAAGAAAAAAGTAGGAACTTAGAACGATTTGAAGTTTGGAACAGAGCATTGTACATACATACATACATATTGTCACGGCTTTATACCTTTAATAACCTGCTAAATACGAGTATTGTACAGGCTTGCACGTAAGTACTGCATGGCCTTAATTTTCACAGGCAATTGTGCGCGTACGACTCACGACGCGGTCTTCGGGAGGACGGACTTCACATGCACACTCCGATTACAGTTACAATAATTATACACACAGCTTTAAAGGTTGTACCAGAGTTACGTTAATGGTTATTGAAGTAATTTTCCATTGTCTTAATTTTAGTGTGAAAGGGTACGTACATATCTCTCGTGAGTATCCTTAAAGAGAAAACAGGAATGGGTTTAGGGAAAACGGAATAGACAAATCAGTAAATATATTAGTGGTAAACAGTCACATTTTATTTGTTAAAAGAAACCTTTATCTTGTTAATATTATTAAAATTAACTGTGAAAGTTAATAAAGATGACTGGATGTTTGATACTTAATCTTACTGTAACCTATGGCTATCAATTTGGCTCAAATTTCGTGCACAGCTAATTGCTACTCTACTCTGGGGTTCGATTATACTTTTCAATCATGTCAGAACATAATCCAAATCGTCGCTCAACAGAAAACTGACGGCACAATTTGACAGTTTTTGTAGTCCACTGTTACAATCGCGCTCCAATAGAATTCAATTGGCCATTCGATAGAATTCTAGTAATATGTGATAAGCCAGTGGCCGCTCTTTAGTTGTTTTTTTTTTGGTAACCTATTTATATTTTGAGAGCTAGAAACGGTGATTTTGGTTTTATTCTGTGGCTTGCGAAGTGTGATTGTTTGTGGTTTCACTCAGCGTCATTTAGCCCAAACTAAACTGGGATCTAAATAACTGATAAACATGTTTATATATTTCTAAATACATACATATTATACATAGCAAACACCCAAACTCCGAAACAAACATTTGTGGATCACACAAATATTTATTCCGATTCTAAGACCTCAACGCGGCAATCGCATACACTGTCACTTACGCCATCGAGGCAGTCGATTGTGATATGTTGTATATATGCAAGACTTAGTAGAGTACCTAGTTTTAGACTAACCACAATGTAATCGATGTAAATTAGAATTAAAACAGCTTTTTGAAGTGTAGAAATTTATAGCTGTAGAAAATCGTCACATTTTTCGCTTACACGCCATGTTGTATTGAAGTAAAACTTCTTTGTCGAAGTATGATAGAAATTTTATAGCTGTAAAAAAAATGTCGTAAAGAAGTTACCTGTGTACTCTAGTACATACACATATTTTTTAATATAAAATCGTAGAGTCGGCCCACATTAGTACATAGAGTATCCCATCAACACGTTTCTGTGAGAAACGGGTAAGGTAAAACTTCACGCTAGGTATCTATATTCCCCAATGCGAAACTAAAGCATACTTACAATAAAACATTTTATTTTAGTCACGTCAAAAAGAAATTGTAAATGTTCTTAAGTCTCAGTCGTTATTGGCACGTTTATATTTGTCAGTTGTGTCTCCTTGGAATATAAAATAAATTGCACACAAATCCTTTTAATTCTCTGATATAAAATAAAAAAAAATCCTTTTATAAAACGGAGATCTATTTAAGTATGTAGTAAATAAGCGGTGTGTAGGTCTGTACTGTTCGTGTAGGTGCTATTTAGCCCTCAAGGTGGCACACAACTTCGTGACTTACCGCCGCCGCGTGCGCCTCCAATAAGAAATAAACACCCACGCTGACCGCCTTAAAAATGTTAAAATAAATAAAATGCACACGTCTTGGCTTATCTGCGCGCATAGTCGAGTACGGATAAAGGTCAGCGCTTACTTAGCCCTGATTGTTTTTGGAACGAAGTTTCTTATGGCAAGCCTGGTGTGAAGGGTGAGGGTGAGGGTGAGGGTGAGGGTGAGGGTGAGGGTGAGGGTGAGGGTAGTTTTTTTATTTTTCTATGTTAGTTTTTTCGAAAATTCGAACTTCGTTCCTACCTGGTGTCCCACGACACCACATCTTTTTTTATATTGAATTTTCTTTACTGCCTAAATTGTATTGTAACTAACTATCTTCACGCTGTATCCCTGACGGGGTAGTCAGAGAGGACAGATCGCCAGGCTTCACGATCCATGCATACTTCTTTCGCTTCTTGCAGATTCATTTGCACATTCATACAAGCATGTCTGGGTATCCGCGTTCTTTGTAATTGTATTTTGACTAGTGAAATTCAGATTAACTGTGAAATAATATGTTTTGTTAGCTTACAACATATATGCTGTTGCAAAATAAATAGTTTGTAGAAGACAACACAAGTATCTCATTTGATTGTGAATAGATAAATTAGAGAGAAATAAAATAAATATCCATCACGCCTTATCCCACTTTTCACCGTGTGGATTCCTGTCCACGTAATAGGTGGTGAGCCCATTACCTTGTTGAAATAGACAGACACCTGCTGTTGAAATTTTTCAAGCCGCCCATAAGGCAATTAACTATACTTAACGACTGCCATTTTACTGACAACCGGGACCAACGGCTTAACGTGCCTTCCGAAGCACGGATACGCTCGCAAATGTAAATGATACAAAGATGAGAAATAGAGATTTGATACAAAATACAAACAAATACCAACTTTTTTTGCTGTATATTGTTTACGTAGAAAAAACATTTTTCTTTCTTTTAATTTTCGTGCCAATCTCAAGTTTAACACGTCCTATTTGTACAAACTTAGCTGGTGTGTAAACATAAAGTATTGTTTTGTGGCACATTCTGAGAAGTGGTGTTCCTGCATTTTATCATTCAACTATTTCTACAATAAGTTTTTTAAGTGTGGGCTTCTCTGGAAATATTTAGGAAAATATAAGTGCCTATCTCTATTGGTAGTCTAAATGCTATGTGCTAAATGTGCCAAATATAAAATCTTAATGTAAAAAACTAAAAAACGAATAGCGCACGATTTATTTATAAATACGAGTACATCATTTATGTGTAATTGTGTGCAGTGTACATCGCGCTTTAGTGGCGTGTGCCCGCGGCAGGTGCGTACGCGACGCAGACCGGTCCGCGTTGCCGCACAATACCGCGCAAGCCCATACTGTGATAGCAACGATGTTACGCGTATATAGACAAGGCCAAATGGTCTAGAAAACACAGTAAAACGAGCAATCAGCGATAGTTGCCCTTAGTATCGAGCCATTCGCACCATTTTGCCTCAAACTGTGAATAGAAACTTACTCCGACTTAGTCAGTTTGGCAAATATCTTTTATGCCGTAGGTACTCACTGATTCCGTATCAGTGGTGTATAATCTTAGGGTATTCAACTTAGGCCCTACTATAATACCTTAACGGCTATCATGGTGGCCTTAGAACAGCGCCGCCATAGCGTATGTGGGATGTGGAGGTGGTTCAAAGTTTTAATTATTAACCTTCTAATCAATTATTCTACCTCTCATCTCTACGGAATCACGAATGAAGCGCTCGTGGCCCCGTTAACTCAGTGTTCTGTAAACGGTCACTGCGTTAAGAAACTTTCTATATAGCTGGTCCTTGGATGGGTGACTACTTTGTGGCATTTACATATTCGAGTATTTCCGTGCTTTGAAAGGCACGTAAGTCGTTGCTCCTGCTTGCCAGTAAGATGGCAGTTGGAGGCTTTATGGGCGGCTGAAAAATTTCAACACCAAGTCGCCACAACCTGCACCTGTCCATTTCAACTTAGCACTGGGCTCACCACCTGTTACGTGGGACAAAAATGCATATTGTGAAATGTGGGCGTAAAGTATGCCTAAGCCTACTCCTTCGGGTATAAAGGCCTTACAATAGTATGTATCTACGGAACCGCATCTTTCTTCGTTTTTCCTTGACTGCAAGTATCGGTCCTTTAACTCCAATCAACTTGACAACCGTTGCGCAGAACGTAACACCAAAACCAGCTGAAATTCTTCACTAAATGTAGTTTTACTTACTAAAAATATACAAAGAAAAAGTTAGAAGGGTAACGTGTCGTTTTAGTCGATAGAAGTTATAGTATAGTATCCATAAGGAATTTCACAAGAAAAAATAATTAAGCATTAAATTAGTATCGGGTGCCCTGAGGCTGTCCTTCCGAGGGCTCACCCGGGACTTCCGGCTATAGACAGATGGGAGGGATACGTGTGGTTTTAGTCGGTAAGAGTCCGGCATAGCATCCATGAGGATTTCCACGCGAAAAAAAAAGCATTAATTTGTATAATTGATCTAAAATTGTATACTAAATACAAAACTAATCTGATATTTAAATAAAAAAATATTGTTGACATCATCATAAAACGTTATTCCTATGACTCCAAAATCTTGTTTGGAAACCGATCTCCTTTCCTGCTGTTCCGTTTCCATTGTTCCTAACCCCTTGCACCAATTTATATACATGGTAGGTATCACGCGCTAAAGCTTCTCCAAAAGTGTGATCGGTGAAAAAAAAAAATATTAATCAACTGGCTCAGACATATGATCTTATCTTAATTTCAATCCTTTATCTTAAGCCCATGCTGGAACTCCGAGTTTTTCTTCTAAATGCAGGGTACATTAAATTTTAAACACTGTTTTAATGTCTCACAGAATTTTGTATAAAAGTAGTTTGTTTTTTTTTCTCTAGATAGATATGCAAATTCCGGACCCGGGCTCCGAATCTTGGTAGGGTTGGAAAATAACTGGGAAGACACTAAAATAAAGAAGACATCGTGGGACACTTTTTACACAAACAACACAACTTTAAATTTTTTTTTTTTCTATGGGATCTAGATAACTGTTATACATGCTTATATATTTCTAAATTGATACATATTTATACATCGGAAACACCCAAACTCCGAAATCAACATTCACACATCTATTCACATATATTCGATCACACAAATATTTGTTTCGACCCGGGAATACTACTACACTGCGTCACCGAGGTAGTCAACCAGACATTGAGTTATAAGTTTTTTGTATTTATTTACAAAATGTTTACTTACTTGTCGCTAAAAATTATTTGCCGGATATCCATTTGCTTATTGTTCAAGACAACTCTTTAAGGGCCGTATTTCAGAACGTTTCTTAATACTCAATCGACGGCCCTAAGACTTTTACGTTTTATATCATGTCATTCAATGCATTTATTATCATCTTCCAATTCAAAATTTGCAGTAGCGACTGAGATCGGCTAAATGGGGTACATTAGTCCACCGTGACTTGCACTAAATGCCAAGGTAACCCTTTTTTACCCTTGAACACTGTCAATATTTAAATTTGCACGTAGGGTTATAAAGCTTCTCACTTATAATATATACGAGTATAACTCACAATTATATAACCACAGACTAATGAACATTATTTGAACCACAATTATTAAAATGAAGATGACGATTTTTGAATTACGAGTGATTTTAAATGTAAAGGGTTTGTAGTTCCGTTAGTTCAGTCTTCTGTAAGCGATGGTCAGTCCTGAGATTGGTTACTGTATGTAGACAGGTTTCCGTGATCGGCAAGGCATATTAAGCCGTTAGTCTCGGTTGCAGGTAATGTGGTAATAAGCCAGGTTGAAGTTCAACATAGCAATAATGAGTCAAAATGTAATATGGGCGTTTTATATGCCTCTACCTTCCCCTTCTGGGAAAAAGTCGTTACTATATGCATGTGTTTGTTATGCCAGTTTACGTGCTGAGAAAAGAAATAAAAGTTTTTTAAAACTTTTAATCACTTCTCAGCCGGTGACTCGACTTTAATGTATTAAGATTTTTTTGTTGGAATACCATGTAATTTTACTTCTAAATTCAAATTTAAATACTTGTAATAGTCATTCTCTACATTTTTAACGGTAACATTAAATACACCGTCCTGTAATGAATTTACAAAGTCGCTATCCTAATTCTACGGCTAAGTAAAATTAAAACCACGGCGATTATTACTGTCACCATAAAAAGTCTCATTAAAAATAAAAAGTGACATAAAGTGTGGCCTAAGATGGTACCGACGTGTTCTCTCAAACCACGGATCCGGTTTCGAAGCGTCGTCGTCGCCCTTACCCCTTAGTCCCGTTTGTTTTTTCGTTCGCAAAACTATCTTATTTACTTTAATTAAGTGAAGTATAAATTCGTGACTAGTACTGTGAGAAAACCGTGGTTTCAGTAAATCAAATAATTCTTTGTAATAAGAAAGTTTCTTTTTAGTGTCACGGTAAGGCCGTATTTTATGAAGTGTTCACGAAGCTGATGAAAGAGGACTGAAGTTAACTAATTGACAAAGCAAACTGAACGAAAGAGTTTCCATTTCTCCAAACGAAATTTCCATTTTGTGTATGATAAATGGTTCTTAAATCGTATTTCTTAATCGATTTTCATGAAAGTTGGCAAAAATATTTTATTGTTCACTTTGTACACTATTGTACCTTTATATTACCTGTAAGTGTGAGCACTTACAGGTAGGTACTACAATTGTACTTGCGTTGTTCGTCAAGCATGATCCGGTTAGACATTCTTTCAGATCAGGGCCGTTTCTCGTCTTCAATACGTTGGAAACTGATCTTGTTCGAGATATACGGTAAAGAGCCCTACCAGTTTTAAAGCCTCTAGAGGTTCCTGGTGAATTTCAGTATACCTATGTAAATGTTTAAAATATTCGCGAGGACTACACTCAGAGCCAATAGTAACAAGGCGTGTACTCAACGCTTATAGTTTGTGAATAGACCTGAATTCTATTATTGTAATGCATAACTATAAGGCCATCGATGGTATGACACTATATTCTCAAAGAAATCATTTCCCAGCCATGTTCTATAATTTCTTTACCTAATGAGTATAACTCTTATTTAAAAAAAACCATCCCACCCTTTTACGCTCCTGTTTCCGACTTTGAACTCCTTACTGGATCTCATATTAGGTTAAATTAAATCAAATTCTTAACTTTATAAATATACAAGCAGTCTGACTTGTATTTCTTAAGTTTCGAATATGTTAATGATGCCTAAAGTTGATGAAATACTTAAACCAGAGTATTTCCTAAGTTTTTATAAGATTAATTGGTTTTCCGAACCGGTTAACCATAACTGAACTGATCGTTTCCGCCATGAATCCTTCATTTTACTTTTTTTATCGTCCATTCAGTAATGACAACTACGTTTCACTGTTGCTGCGTCTCTACCAATGCCTAGAGTAGTTTGGTTTTGATTATAATTATTTTTTGTTTCTAAAAAGGAGAAATATGTTATATTTGATATCTAAAGACAAAGCTCGTCACAAGTTGTCCGTCGCAAACTTATACAACGATCTTATCCGTACCAAACAGATTAAATAAATAAAAATGTATATACCTTCTCGTTATTTCCAATGATAATGAAGCTGTAACTATATTCATTATATCCCTTCTGCTGATGTATCCATTTGTATCTACAATATTTTGACAGCTACATGGATTTATGAACCAATAAACTTCTGTTTGTATTGTTGATGTATTTTCAACCCGTGTTATTTTAGCATAATTATGTGCCATAGATTATAAATAAAAATATGTAAAGACTCTTTAGCAGGTATGCAAATATAACAATGCCATTCTTATTTTTTTTTCAATAAGATTCCTTTTTTGAACTCTTTAATTCTTTGATGTTCTACGCTTACTTTTAAATTGCATTGTTACTTTTTGCAAAAGTATTGAAAGTAATAAAGCAATGTTTTCACGCTTTTTGGTGCCAATTTGTCTGCAATTGTTTTAAAACATTGTTATATATAACCAGCATAAAAGCGAAAGTTTATTTTTGAGTTACTCTTTTATGTTTGTTTATGGATCGGACCTCTTTTTCTCGAGAAGTGACGAAGACAATAGATGTATAATAACTATAGTTAAACACTGTAAGCTATACAAAATAAATATAGAAGAGGAAACATTTCAATAAATTTACGGTTAGTAACAAATAGTATTTATATCGGTTTAGAGAAGTACAATGCGAGCTCGTCGGGTAAATCCTGTTTAACGATTGAGCATGGGACTGATTACCAATAGGATTTCTTTTAATTTTTTTTTAAAGGAAAATAGAAGGTTCTGGCCGGTTATCACCTCACCAACTTACTTGTCGCGTGGACGTCATTGTCGAGGTTGTAATGAGAGTTGAAAATATTATTCAAGACGAGACTTTTGATTGTGCCATGTTTGTTTAATATAAGTCTAAATATTGTGGACCTGGATAAATTTTTAAATCAATTATTTTGCTAAATTTCTCATTAATTTTTAATAAAATGGAAAAAAAATTCCTTTCGAGACGGGGATTGAATTTGGTCATACTCTTAAAATGACAATTAAAATATGTTGGAGAATTTCAACTTGGTTCGTTACGGTTCGGGTAGTTCAGGTGGCTAGAACATTACCCTGGTTAGGCAAAGGGTGCCTTTGAGAGTGAGCACTTACAGGTAGGTACTACAAAAGTACTTGCGGAACGGGAACCCTCACGGGTTCAATCCCCGTCTCGGATCGGATTGTCTTTTTCCACTTTATTAAATATTTATTATGGACTTGTTATTATTTTTGCACACATTTATGACTATTAACATTATTTCTGCCCCTGATATCAGAGAGGTTGTTTGGGAGTCATGCCTTTGGGGTATGACGTCAAGCTTAGCTTCAACTGTAACAGATATTCATTTGCATTACAAGAACCATTTGTATTACAAAGACCTAAACTTCACACAAATACAGAAACTGACAGTTACAAAAATTTACAAACCACAGAGATAACTTGAAAAATCTCTGTAGCATGTCTGTCTTTTGCGGAATTGTCGGCCCACATATGTAAGAGGTCAAAAAGAAAAAAAAAACATACCTAACGTATATTTTATTTTTGCATGCATATAATAATATACATAAATAGGCGGTCAATTTTATGCTTCAGTCGTGATAAGGTCAAGTTTCACTTCCTTACTGCCTTTGGGTGTCACAAACTTATGACAGCTCTTATGCGTCGGAAGTTCTGGTAATGAAATTATACCTTTCATGTCATTAGTCGTCACCTTTGTAATTCAACCGTATTGCTACGTCTGGTCATCGTTTATGTATGTATGTTTTGTAGACCTTTTTTAACGTCTGGAAATATCTAAGGACGTCGTGCCGGAATCGCATTTACTAAAACTACACAATTTCGACGTATCTGCCTGTCGCTGAACGTCACGTGTAAGCTTTCGTCACGATGTCTTAGCGATCACGGATTCCTGGCACACTTTGGTTGCCACCACGGCCTCGTTTTTTTTTTTATTTTTTTTTAATTGTTTGGGTGTTATCCCACTTTTATTGAAGATTTTTGGGTGGTACCCCCCCTTAGAGGCGGGAACCGCGTGTAATATGAAATTCTCAAGTTATAACACCGTTTTGGGTTTTTTTTTAAACGTGTAGTTTCCCTACAGTTGTTATGAGGGGAACGAATTGATTTAAACCACACAGCTCCTGCCTATTTGCCTAGCAGAGGCTGCCTCAGACACAAAATATATAGAATATACCTGGAAACGATTTGGATTCGTTCGAAATTATCTTAGTTCCATAAAATCTTATGTGTGTTAAAATTAAAATCTAAATCCAAATAAAATTAAATTAAAATCTAAATATAAAATTTAATTCTTATCTTTAAATTATCTTATCTTGTGTGCTCCAAAACCTTTGTTACTTTGTAGCCATAACATTTAGGCATAATTATTCGAAGTACAAGAAATAATTAGGTACTACATCATTTACGGATGTAATTGTGGAAAACGTGTCTCACATTCTCTCTCATAAATGACTTGAAAATATTTCATGAGCAGTTGCTTACTTCTTTTGGTAATGAGAACGCCATTTTGAAACCAAGTCAATGTGACTTATGGTGGTCGAGGCATGTCTTATTACAGTTATTATCAGCCCCAGGCTCACACGAATTATAGAATAACCGAGAACCTTCGTACATTTTTTTATCGACACGCGTTACCTCAAGGTAACGTCCCTTGAGGTAACGCAGTGTCGATAAAAAAAATTACATTATTTATCACTTATTGTTCGTCTTCAGTGGGTAGATATCCAAAGTAATAATACTTTTTATTATCGTAATAATATTTATATTACTATTATTATTCGTGTCGTAGATTATGTAAGTATGTGGATGGTAAAGTCTTTGTTTTTAAGATCTTGGCCTCTCTTTACGTAGAACAGTGTATCAAACAATATGATATTTTTATCACTGTTATTTATTTATTTTTCACATAAACTATTCCATTTATTAGCTACCTTAGGTATAAACCATGCAAGAAACACAAAAACAATGATAAAGATATCTAATAAATTCCGTAGAGCACTGGATGACTGACAGTGGGTATAATGGGTTTTTAAGGTTCGGATACGGGTCTTTAAATTAAAAACAGACATTTTTCATACATCCCCCAATATTAAAAAGATTGAATGACAAATATCATGACTAACTTTTACGCTGTCGCGTTGCATATTTGAAATAAATATAAACTACAAGCGTATTTAAGGTAAATATCGTGTTAATACCTGTATTTTATATTCATGACTTCGTACGTTAAGGTTTTGACGAACTTTTCGTTACAATTTTAAAACGCCCAGAGCATAGTGCATGACAAACCTGTTTGTTCACATCAATTCGATTTTACGCAGCATTCGTAGACGCAGCGGTACACTTTTTTGTTAAAATAAAATCATGTAAGGCGCCCTCGCCCTGTGTTTGTTATGCTTTAATTACTAGCTTCAGATCACGTTAACGACGCTCATTTGGTAGAATGCCGATCATGATATACTTTTTTTGTACAACAGCAAACTTATTTATACTTTAAAGCTCTTACTTTACGTATCTCTCACACCTTTATCTCCAAAGGGGTAGCAGAGGCATACTATACGACTACATTTACTATAAGCTTCTGCCATGCCAAGCCTTCGGGGGTAAGGCGTCATTGATAAAAATGAGCTAAAAATTTGGTGAAATCTGATCGGTCCCTAATAGCATTTAATGATTGTTTTGAGTAGTCGAATTACGATGATGACTGCTCGAACGAAATGTTGTCGCCTTTTACTGAACATCCAATGCATCTTGTAGATGCATGGGGGAAGTCCCGGATCTCTGAATTGACGTTTGCGGTCATAACATACTGACAGTGAGAGAACCGAAACAAGGAAACCGAGAACTCACACAGGTGTTGCATTACTCAACATTTCAATATATATGAAAAAGTTATCTATTGTAAGGTGTAACTAATACTTGAGCTACAATATTCTCCATAATGTTAAGTGATAATGGGAAATAAATAGATATCCGACATCAGGAAAGTGTTCAGATATTTACGGAAAGCGAATTTCTATTTAAAAAGCTGTTTAATGAATTAGATTGTCTAAAAGCTGTTTAATGAATTAGATTGTAAATATTTTGACTAATTTTAGGCTGCATTTATTAGTGGAACCCAAAGGTTCTATTCTTGGTCCAACTCTGTTTCTAATTTATGTAAACGGGTTATGTGACCTAAAACTCCCATATTGTAATGTATATACATACGCGGATGACACGGCGCTTCTCATACATGCGGCGGATTGGGTTAAGGCCCATGAGAGAGCGGAGTCCGCTTTGGCTATTGTAAAATCCTGGCTTTCAGCAAACAGTTTAACACTAAATGTAACAAAAACTAAATTTCTAACCTTCACACTTACGGTCAGAACGCAACCAAGTGACTTATTTTGCATTAAAGTGCATGACTGTAGTCAACTTACAGACCAATGCTCTTATCTTTCGTTGATGAGAACAACTAATATTAAGTATTTAGGAATTAAAATAGATAACCAAATAGCATGGAATGCTCAAATTAAGGAATTGTGCGGCAGAGTACGAAAACTGATTGCAATCTTTAGGAAGCTTCGATATAGTGCGGATTTCGATACCTTGAGGACAGTTTACCAATCTTTATGTCAGTCCATAATATCTTTCGGCATAGCAGTCTGGGGTGGAGCACCAAAGACTGCAATGATACAACTTGAAAGGGCGCAGAGGGCTGTCCTCAAGGTGATGACATTTAAACACTATAGATTTAATACGACAGCATTGTATAGAAACTGCGAGGTAATGTCTGTGCAACAGTTATATGTGTTCCACATTCTAGTGCATAAACATCAAAACCTCCAATTACATCCTGTACCCACCACAAGGCGCAGACGTACGAGAGTGTGTGACGTTGATAAACATAAAACCAAACTGGCCGAAAGACAGTTCTCAATCGCTGCGAGTCGCCATATACAATGCTGTTAACAAAGAATGTCAAATATACAATCTTAATAACTATGAACTTAAGGTGAAAATAAGTAAATGGATCATGAATCTTGACTACGAGAATATTGAAAAATTAGTGTCACAATGACTATCTAAATAGCATATATTAATTATTAAATAGCATATACACACACATACGCACGCACGCACACACACGCACGCACACACACACACACACGCACACACACACACACACACACACACACACACACACACACACACACACACACACACACTCACACACACACACACACACACACACACTCACACACACACACACACACACACACACACACACACACACACATATATATAAATCCAATAATATACATTGTGTCCAAACAAAAGACCCAATCGTCATAAGTAACAATTTTGTTTTGGTTAAAAAGATATTTTTATTTTTAAGTAAAATGTGCACGTAACAGCAAGTATGTTCATAAATGTCACACATAATGAGAGCCCTGATACCCATAACACAAGTTTATTCTTAGTTTGGGTGTCAGTAGCGAACTACTTCGTGTAACCCTACAATTAACGTACTACTTAATTAAACACTGTGAACCTTATACTGTAACGAAAACCAATTGTAAAACAGGAAATAAAGATTATTATTATTATTATATAAAGGTAAATTATTTATGACATAGCCGTCAGAAACAAAGATATTCTTGCTCTCTCGTACTTTATAAACGTTTCTACTTAGCTTGGCCACGTATAACGTATAATAATATGCTTCAAATCCTGAGACGAAGAGTATAATTTCGAGTATAAACTTAATGTAATTTACAAAATGTGTTTGACCTCTGTTACAATCACGCTACAATCGCAAAATTCGCTGATCGATAATAACAAAAACTTAAATATGTGAAGGGTCAATTGCAGTATATACAGGTTATAAACAATACTAAAATAGGTGAAATGGGAAGGATTACTACAAGACTGACAATGCCCCGACTAGGTCCAAGAAGTCCTACATCGAAGTCAGCTGGAAAGGTTGATAAACACTTCATTTTTGATCACGATTCCGCTCATATGGAATAATGAAAATTCGACTCAAATTTTTTATTAAGAAATAACTTGTTCCATTAAATAAGTTAATTTATACATTTTTTTTGCGTTATTCATAATCACATTGAATGTGTTAAATTGTACAGCATTAAAATATTAATATTGTTGTAATACACGTATAAGTATATTGGAAAATAATAAGTAGTTGACATTTAAACTGACTGTTTCACCCAGGTGGTCTCTGATTGTTCCATCTGTACCTATATTAATTTGATGCAGTGTATATTGTACTATCTTGATTTGGTGTCTCGTTTTAAGTAAGATCGCAATTTTGCTTAAGGCATTTCACGACTTATTATTGTAGGAATTATTTGTGTAAGAAGTATGTATATTATATGCGTTGTAGAAAATAACATGTAGAGCTTTTATATATATCAAGTTAGATAGAGAGACAGAAAAAGAGGACTCAAAAGAACCAAACCTTTTAAGGTAGTGTAGGGCCAATTGAAAACAATAAGTGACTTAGTGCTTTAAGTTTAGATCACTAGAACAAAGTGTATAAAGTTATCAGACTCTAAGAAAAAACAATAAATTCTCTTCTTAGGATAAGTATTTTAGAAGTTTAAGTCAAAGTAAAATTACCCATTCGCCCATAAGCTATAATGTAATAATTTAAAATGAACCTAACTAAGTACGAAAATTTACAAAAAGAAGCGCCTGTAGCCCCGCTAACCCAGTGTTCTACAAACGATCACTGCGTTAAAGATAAGTATCTTTTATTTTAATCCTTAGATAGTATCTCTTTGTGGCATTTTAATTTTAGCTTTTTAAGCGTTTCCGTGCTTCGGACGGCATGTTAAGCAGTTAGTCCAGACCTAAAAGTAACCAGAAATATGTTATTTTAAAGTCCCTAAGTTCCCCTTTTGAGCGGCTTGAAAATGTTTAATAAAAGGTCGTAAATACGAAACAAAACCATCGAAGCATAATAAATCCATTGCATTAGTTAGGTACCTACATTGCGAAATGTCATTGTCATACCATAGGCACACTATTGATGTTTAGCAAAATTACTGTTTACCGCTTCTGATTTGGTACATCCTGTCTGTACATCAATTCCCTTTTAGAATGGTTTTGTAACTTCCTTAATATACTTTTGACCGTGGCATTTGTTCATTTCACTGATTTTTACATAGGCAATAGTACTCGTAGTCATGTATCGATTTAAGGTTACAGTACAAATATGTAGTCGGTAGAAGAATAGAATCCCTGAGGACTTCCACACGTAAAAAAAAAGTACAAATATGTAATGATTGTCTAGAGACAATAAGTTGAAGGCCTTATGGGCGGCTTGAAAAATTCCAAATGCACGTCCATTTTAACTCGGCAGTGGGCTCACCACCTGTTTAGGGATAAAATTGCATTGCTCTGCCACCTATTCGGGGATATAGGCGTGACTTTTCTGATATGAGAAAATAATAATATTAAATAAAATAAAATAATAATAATAAGTATTTGAACAGTAATTTGCTAACATTTGTTCACACATATCTTAATTATTAGTAAATCAAGCAATGCCGTGAGGACGGCTGATTGTAAACGGAATTTTAATTTAGTTTTTTGAGTTCAACTATATTAAATAATAATAATTTTTAAATATTACCGTGCTTCGGAAGGCACGTTAAGCCGTTGGTCCCGGTTACCAGTAACATGGCAGTGGTTAAGTCAAGTTGAAGGCCTTATGGGCGGCTTGAAAAATTTCAATGGCAGGTAGCCACAACCTGCATCTGTCTATTTCAACACGGCAATGGACTCACCACCTATTACGTGGAACAGGAATACACATGGTGAATAGTGGTCATATAATATGCCTCTGCCACCTCTTCGAGGATTAGGCGTGATAGATAAATAAATAAATAAATAATATTTTTTAAATAATAATATTAATATTTCATATTATTTTTTTATAAATCTGGAACGATTTGCCAGCGGCTGTGAGATCATTCTGTGATTGGGCCGCACACTTGAGGGTCACTGTCGAAATCTGGTGAATTGTGAGAGTGACCGTCAATTTGTTAGATGTCACCATCCACCCGCTTTCCAAAAAGCGGGCGACGTCATTTTGGCGAGATATATATTGAAAAAATAGAACTATTTACCAAATTTATTTTATTAATAAGAATGAATTGTAATGAACCCGCTATATGTGGATTAGTGGTACAACTAGGCATTCTGAAAATCTTGCGAAGTTCATTGAAAAAGTAGAAAAACAAATCCAAGGTAGGACTTATGCTTGGATGATGATTATAGTGACGTAAAAAAAAAAAGATTTCGCTGCTTTTGAAACAGCTGGAGTTCTGGTAATAAACTATTCCGAACTGATACTTAATGTGCACGAACGTGCTGGCGAACGGGCTGGAATTGCTAAAGAAATATAACAAGTAATGTAAAATTATGTCAGGATGGAATATAATAAACTTAAATCTACAGTGGCAATGTAATGTGCACAATAATTGTGTGAAACAGTGGTAAGGTACACACTAATTTTATTATTCTAGGAGAGCTTCCACTTACCTCTTTGTGTTACCAACGTATTTTAATAAATATACCACAAAATTACCGAAAAACTATTTTTTATAGTTTAATATAGCTTTTTTTTTAAATTTATTACATATCTACTTTTTTACTTATTATGAACTTTATCATACATTACGTTTACCAAATACAAAGTAACTTATTGCACATAAAGAAACATTAAACATTTATTTAATTTTATTTTTTTGATATTTTGCATATTACTTGTTACTCGTTTGAATTTATTGTATCAGCTTATAGTTTCTTTATTAAGATTTCATTTATTAATAGTGGACGCTTTCTTCTTTCACCCGCATAGTACCCGTTCCCGAGGGAATATGGAGAGAAAATGAACTTACTTCAATTTCATTTATATGATAATATGATCTAAAAAGAAATATCTTTATAGGTCGCTCTGGAAGCAATACTCTGGAATAAAGGATTTAGTAAGCAATTTTTTTATGATTTTAAGTTTAATACCAAGTCAAAAATACCTACAGTTAAGTTAGTGAAAATCTGGTAATTTGGAACTACAAACACTTCAATTTCATTTATCTGTATAGAATATTTTCAGAAGGGTTTTGAGTCTAGACCTATCTAAAAAGAAATTCCTTTATAGATCGCTCTAGAAGCAACAATATGGGAGTAAAGGATTTGTAAAGTGAAAATATTTTATAATTTTAAGTGTGATACCTAGTCGAAAATATCTTAAATTGTAGGTAATATTGAAGTAGAAGGCAACACTGGGTAACTGGCGCCAGCGCTCGGCTACTGGTATTAGTGGCGAAGGCGAATGCCTTAATTCTATAGGTCCGCTGTGGATTAAATTGAACACGTATCTCAGGATAATTTCTAAATTTTTCAAAATGATTAAGTTATGTTCTGAAAAATATATAAAAAAAAATGTGGGCCGTCTATTTTCTTTTTTTACACAGCGCCATCTAGCCCAAATTAAGCTAATATAAGCTTTTGTTCTGAGATCTAGATCTATCTATCTCTATATATTTCTGAATACATTAGTTACATATTATACATATTATACATAGAAAACACCCAAACTCCGAAACAAACATTTGAGAATCACACAAATATTTTTTGCGACTAGGGAATCGAACGAATCGAACGAAATCGAACGGGAATGATTATGAATGATATTTTTTTTATGCATGTAACTAACAATACCTATGTATTTAATATGTATGGTCTGTAGATTTATCGATAGTTTTGAGTTATATATTGAGTGGCACTGGTATCGATAAAAATAAACCAGGATAAGAGTAGAACAGGGGGCCGAGTCTACTATTGACAAGTCCGAGAATAGAACCAGAATCGCTATTTTTAGCTGTCTAAATGTTAGTAGACTATAAAAAAATGCGGCCACTGGTGCGGTACGCGTTAGTAGAATTCTATCGGCCAACTGATAGAAGTCTATTGGAGTACGAAAATAATAGTAGACTACGAAAAATTGTACCGGTGACTGTCTATTGAGCGACGATTTCAATTCTATTTTAACACGATTGAAATAGCAGACTCGGCCCCCAGATAACATGTAATATAATGTCAATAGGAGGGGCTGGAGCGTCATATTTGAGCACAATTATTATAAGGTCGTCTATGCAATGATATATATTTACTAGTGGACACCCCGCAGTTTCTTCCACATAGTGGTCTAAGTTACTATTTATTTCATCAGAGAAACCGACTACAAAATCCTGATTCATTGTAATATTGTTTATTAATCTTATCCTTAACAAAAAAATAGGCAACAATGAATTTGAATTCACTCGGACCCATCCATAATGCTCTGCCAAAATGAAGGAGTTATATCAAGAAAAGATAGATAATCCCAGTAACCGGCAAACATTGTCACAACAATATATTACATACAAACGAATCAATCAGGGGAAAAACGTCACACTTTGAACAGAATATTTAAACGTGCGACGTGCGTGACTGAAGAGTCCTCGCGCACCTCCACACGTGCGAGCATCTCTATACATATCGTCCAATTCCTTAAGATCGATGACAACATGATATCTTAAGCCTTTTAGGTATCTACTTAAAGTTGAGATCGTCTGTGTATAGTGGCAGCAGGATCTAATTCTTATTTGAGACATCGTGTCACGACTCAGGGGTGCCCCTCAGATAAGTTTTGAGGTTCAGAAATCACTCAAGTTATCGCATAAATTTACTCGTCGATCATACAATATTACTGGATTAAAATGCATTTTGTAGTTTCACTAAAATACGAGGAATCATTTTAAGTCGTTCTGCCTACTGATATATATTTTTTCTATATTAACTATACATATAGTATATCTACAACCTATAACAAATGTAAATTACAAAACAAAAAAATAGGTATCATAAATCTTTTCTATATCGCTGTCAACCATAACCGTACTCAGAATATTGGTGGCATTGCTATACTGAGCCTCTGGCCTAATTACAAACCAGTTATCTGATCACGATAACCGCCGGCCAAAGACTTAGATAAAGCTCTGTAAAGAAGCTTTACCTCAGCGGATGCGGCAGCAGCTCCGGCACAGCAGCTGTACTAGCAACAATGAAAGTGTGAAAGGGTGGTCACACAAGAGACCTTCCCATCTGCTAAGGCACCAATGACATCCCGTCCTGTCTGTTCCTGTGGCGACCAGCGCCACATGGCAAAAATCTTTTTTCTCTATTGATACTAAGAGTTCTACATCGCGGTATGAGAGTTCTCGCGCTAATGAATAATATATGCAAAAGTCCAACGTCCTCCCTTTGTGTCGGAGGAACATCTCAACCCGTTCCTGGTGACCCCGACGTGTTTCATGTGGCGACCAGCGCTGCTGTTCAAGTATTAGCCGTTGTATTCAAGGACCGCTGACACACCGGAATACGTTCCTTTTGAAGTCTCAAATGTGCTGAGCTGGTTCCAATCTTATAATACACAGGTTAATTATAATAACAACCTATAAGCTTAATAATATCATTGAAAGTCCTCACGCTTTAAATTTACTAGCGGACCTCGCGCGACCAGAAATAACGCTTGAATTTCGAATTTTCTAGTACTCTGTGTCAGCCCTATGGCCTCGGTTGGAAGCGCGTGCGGGACGCGCCCGCGCTTGCGCCGATCAGTAGGCGAGCTGTGCACGACCGTGCATAAATTAGAAATGACGTCCGTCGCCGCCAACATCCCTACACGAGTACATGCCTACCATTGAATGGAAGGTTAAGAAATATCGTGCAACTGCTTGTAATATTACAGGGTAACTAAATTGATACGTTTCATTTTGATACGATTGCGAATGAACGTAAAATTGGAGTTGGCTGGATACTATAATTTATTTTGTGCAATCTGACGATTAACAAACGGTAATGTGCTTCTGACGTTTATAATGGAAAGATTAGAAGAGCAGCACCTGCCGGATTAGATATTAGTTAATATAGCTTGCTAGTTACTAAGTAGTGATCTGTCTTGTCTTCACATATGAGTTAGTTCTACTCACATTGACAACTAATTTTACTCCTTAAAAAAAAAGAGATATGAATACCACCTACGACATTTGGCTTCACGGTGTGAAACTTAATATTAAATTACACAGACCATTAAAAAAAATTAAAGTTTAATTAAAAAGTTAGAAGAGAATTCGCGGGTCGCCCGGTCGATCTGAATTATCAGTATTTTAATGCATCTTCCACTGAGTCGCGAAGAGCGGTAGATCTATCAATCAATGTAGCGGTAGATATATCAATAACATCAGAGACTCTAACTGGTACATCTAGCCAGAGTCTCTGATGTTATTGTGGCTAACTGACACTACTTGAGATGTTGAAACATACGAATAGTAGGGAATCTCGAACTTCGAAAAGTGAGAATCAGGCAATGGGGATAACGCGTGAATATAAATTACCGTGACGTCCTAAAGAAGCCAAGTTAACCATAAATATACTTCCTACTTTTATTATACTTATAATTCCTACCTCTTATTATTATAATTTCTATCCTACTTCCTACTTAAATATAATAAAGGCGAATGTTTGTAAATATGTTTGTTACTCTTTCACGAAAAAACTGCTTAATAGATTTTGATGAAATTTACAATAATTGACCTTCACATCAAAATAACATAAAGCCACTTTTTATCCTGGAAACAAGCACGCGGGCGGAGACGCGGGCTCCAACTAGTTTGAAATCAAGTGTTAACTTTCTAGATTAGATACTTCACGCGGTGCAAAGACTGGCATCAGTAGGTAGTTTGTTACATAAGAAAATATGTAAACTCTATTATAAAGTATAGGTATGTTGTTGTTCAAATGCACGTAGCGCATCTCTATGGCACGAAAGGGAAGAGGCGGGGCGGTGCGACCGCAGCGACCTCGGCGGTCTTACCTACCTGCGCGTGCGTCTCTCTGTATCGTAGGCCGCACACCCAAACTGCTTTGTGGAGTAAATTAACCTTCATGTTAGGCTTCTAAAGGCAGCATTTTCGATAAAAGCCCTTCAGTCGACTTAAATTTTCTCACGTTTTGAACATTTATTGTTTTCATATTGTTTTTAAGTTTACCGCGAACCGATACCGGAAGATATTGTTGTGTGTATTATGTCACCAACCAGGGGGCCGAGTCTGCTATTTCAATCTTATCGAAATCGTCGCTCAATAGAAAGCCACCGGTACAATTTTGACAGTTGTTCGTAGTCTACTATTACAATCGTACCTACTCCAATAGACTTTTATCGTTTGGCCAATAGAATTCTAGTAACACGTACCGCGCCAGTGGCCGCTAGTCAGTGGCATTTTTGATGAAGTACTAACATTTTGACAGCTAACAATAGCGATTGTGGTTCTATTCTACGGCTTGTCAAGACTCGGCCCCCAGTACTTATGATAACGTAAAATAGATAAATATCCATCACGCCTTATCCCCGAAGGTGTGGCAGAGGCATATTATATGCCCACTTTTCACCGTGTGGATTCCTGTCCCACGTAATAGGCGGTGAGCCCATTGCCGTGTTGAAATAGACAGACGCAGGATGTGACTACCTGCTGTTGAAATTTTTCAAGCCGCCCATAAGGCATTCAACCAGGCTTAACGACTGCCATTTTACTGGAAACCGGGACCAACGGCTTAACGTGCCTTTCGAAGCACGGAAACGCTCGCAAATGTAAATGCCACAAAGTGGTCACCCATCCGAGGACCAGCCATAGTGAAAGTTGCGTAACTCAGTGATCACCGAACACTGAGACCGCGGGGCCACGAGCGCTTCAAATAGCGATAAATAGCGAACAATAGCGATTCTGGTTCTATTCTACGGCTTGTCAAGACTTGGCTCCTAGTACTTATGATAACGTAGTTACCCATTTCGAAATTGATCGGCAGCCCTGGGCTTATCCTTCCGAGGGTTAACCTGGGACGCCCAGCCATAGGTAGGTGGAAGGGCACCGTGTAGTTTTTCTCAATATAGGAGTCCGGCATTGCATCCATGAGGATTCACACTTAAAACATCCTTATCTGAGCCGAAAATTTTCTTTTTGAAATGTGTAGAATGCCGTCCATACCTTAAAAAGCTTAGCATAGTTTTGCCGAACGGAAAAAAATTACCTTATCCTCACATCTGAGTAACGAGAAGCCACCGAAATAAAGTAGCGTCAGATTGTATCACAATGTTCCCGGAGTAAATGTTTAGTGCCGGGCATTGCACAAGCAGAAGCCACTCGTGCCTGGAGATTGATTGTGATCATTACAATGTGATTTGTAAACGAAGTAAGTAGAACAGGAGGTATTTATTTATTTATGAGGTATTTAAATATTAATGTTTAGTTGATGATTTAATAACTATAGTATATTCCCAGTTGCTTCGAAACCTTACCCGATTTTCTTTATTTATATGTGTCACGTCAAAATGGAGTCGCCCGGTTAATGGTAAGCAAAGACGCCGACCCGTGATTGGGGCCGCTATCACAATCTGCAGGGCTCCGATAGCCACCCCCATATTGACGGCCCAGAAATATGCCTTTTCACACTTCTCTTAAAGACCCAATATTGTAAGAGAAGGAAAACACGTGCGCTGGCAGAGAGTTCCATGCTTTTATGGTGCGACATACGAGTATGAAGGATCTACGAAATCTACGATCTACGAATTTGATAGTGGGCGTTCACATTTATTTGGCTGCTATTAGCTATCTTTTGTTAGTTTTCGGCATTGTAAGGAGCTACTGCCGAATTATATCCCAAGGTCGTGTTTCCATGACAAGTTATAACTACATTCAAAGCAGTTTTAATTTTAATGTTGTTTTTTATTACTGATTTATCATTCCTGTTACAAATAATGAGTTGTGGTATCGTCATCATCATTGGAGCGTCTGTCCTAGTTGCGTCTCGCGACGCCCGGGGTCCGCTTTCCTAGATTTTTTCCTCCACTTCGCACGGTCGTCGGCATCCCCTGTATTGAGACCATTAGCACGCATGTCATCCCTTACGACGTCAAGCCCGCAGGCTTCATGAGTCTTCCCCTCTTACCGGGACCCGGCGGGTCCGACATGGCCTAGACATTTGTTTTCCACGTAGCCCGGCGGTTGCCGCAAGACCATACCAACGAAGGAAGTTGTGGTATATGTAATAAAATCTTATTATACTTAAGCAGTATAACTTCTAACGCGTATACATAAGTTTAACACACACAGTTATTTTTAATAAAAAATTGTGGGACACTTTTCACACAGCGCCATGCATCTAGCTCAAGGTAAGTTAATTTAAGGTTGTGGATCAAACAGATAAATAAACTTATATATTTCTAAATACATATATATTATACATAAGAAACTCCGAAACACACATTTTTGGGTCACACAAATATTTGTGCCGACCCGGGAATCGAACCTAAACCTCAGCGCGGCAGTCGCATACACTACCACTGCGCTATCGAGGCTGTCTAAATTATATACTCTTACTTGCCTACTAATCTAAATCGTACTATTGTATTAATATTATAACTGTGAAAGTTATGTCTGAGTTCTTTGGTTCAGTTCATCAATGATATATTCTGCCAAGTTATCAGTTCAGTTCTCTACAAATTTTTGCAGACATTCTGCCAGATATACCTGTAGAATCTGCAGTTATTAAATGATTAGAATCGTTTCCGAGAAACCTTTAGTAAATACATCCAGCTGTCAACTAGCAATAATCAAGGCGGTATGTATGAGGTGCCTCAGTGCCACTTAGTTCAGCAGGCGTGCCAAGACGGTCGCGCGTATAGCGCGGGCGGCGCGTGCCTGGGAACCGACGGCGCGCGCGCGTTCTCACGGCCTCGCTGACCTAAGCCTTCCTCCCTTCCCTCCCCGTCCCTTACCACGTGCCTCTTGCCCCTAGTCGTGCCACACCGAATCTGCCTTTCCTTGCGCCTCTTTGTGTGAGTAACCGCCTCCTAACGCCGCTCACGAGCTGAGATTAATTTATTTCGACGAAGATTGAATGGCTGCGTAAGGTCGTAAGTTTTAGCTTGATTTCTTAGCACAGTACCTAATAGTTTAATTACGTTATAAATAGGGGCATTAAAGCGTGAATAAAAATCTCAATTATTAATGTACCTAGTAGATTAGTTTTCCTTACACATGAGAGCCTGCTTACACAATCAAAATTGGAATGATTCGGTTTTTTCAAATTTGTTTCTCTTTCAGTGATGATGGAGTTTGTGAGGCGTTAATAAAAACAATTGGTCTAATTTGTTTCAAGTTTGTACCAGTCAGTGATGATGGAGTTTGAGAGACATTAACAGAGTACATAGACTTGTGATGAATAGTAACTTAATTGTATTCAATAGTTCTATCTTTACAGGCTCCATTTCAGACAAAGGGACTGTAATTCGAAAAAACTTACACAAATGCAATAATTTAGATCAAATACCTGTATGGGGAATGTAACCAATTGCCTATGTTATATTTTTTGCGTGTGGAAGCCCTCATAGATACTATGCCAGACTCCTACTTACTAAAACCACATGTTAACCTTTCATCTGCCTATGGCCAGGCGTCCCGGGTGAGTCCTCGGAAGGATCGCCTTAGAGTATTTGACAGACTTGGTCTGCTGCCGCGGCCTCACTTCAGGGGGGTTCAGGTGTTAACCCGCTTCTATGGGGAGTTCAGTGTTTGGGGGGTTCGGGTTTTATCTTACTTCCTTGGGGAGGAGAAGGGTGTACGTGTAGCTCTCACGCTACGCCACGAGCAGCCCACCCGCCGTAAAGGGTAATAGTCTAGCCTGAGTCTAGCTCTTTGGAGATTTAGGGCGCAACATTATAATAGATACAATATGTGAAGAATTATCTATCACGATCATGAGTCAGAAAAGGGGTCTGAGCTAATAGCAACAATACTATGACCTACCAATTCAACGATAGCCATTATTTCTTAATTCTTTTTCTTCATTTCAAGTATTCTACCAGTTATACAAACCCTACCTGAATTTGGATCCAACTGGAGCAGCTAATATTTGGCATTATTGGGAGCGATTGCAATCTGTCCCAACCTCGTAAGCGTTGCGTCATCCGCTAGTCAGTAGTAGCATGGCTACATGCTACTGAGATTATACTAGCGTATATTAGTTTCCTTAGGCTCCGACCTTATACCCAAACATTATGGCTTAGTTTATTGTTAATAAATTCTTAGCATTATCATAATATGAACTCGAGTCTGGTCGCCAAACTACAGATGATCAACTAGTCTTATTATTACAAAAACTCTTGGTCCATGTTTTGGGGGCTATCATCTGTAATGATGATATGTAAGAGAAAATACGGTGCTTATTGTGCAAGGCGCAAAAAGCTTCAGGCGTGCCTTGTACCTATTAGCCGGTAATACACACCAAGCAATAACGCTCTCGTGGGAAACTGTGTTACATTCATTTTCGAACTGTGAGCCTTAAATAATCACTACTGCGTTGTGCACGGCGCATGCTGTTATTATAATAAAATACCTAAGCGATTTCGACATGTAGGCTTGATAGCAATTGATTATGATACATTATCTACAGGCGGAGGCTCAATATTAAACTCCGAGTTTGGTAAAGCATAGGCAGTAGTAATATTACTTTTTCAGTGGCATAGGTTTACGTGGTTTTTTTACAATAGTTTAGTAATGTTTCTGCTAGAGAAAGTATAAATTTAATTAGTTAATAATATATTGTAGGTCTATCTTTTCTTCATTTATAATATCAGCGTAAATCAATAAATATTATGTGCTTTTTGGTAGAGATGTTTCACATTTAATTGGTTACTGGTGTCAAAAATATCAGTTAATATATTGTGGGCCATTTTTTACAGTGCTATCAAGCCTAAAGTAAGCTAATATGAACTTGACTACCTAAACAACTGACAAGCGTGTATTATATTATAATAAATGCATACATATTATACACACATAAACTCCCAAACATATTTGTGAATCACAACGAACCCTAGGTGAGGCCGCGGTGGTAGCCATTCTGCCGGGAGCACTTGGACAACATTCCGAGGAGTTACCAGGGGCGTCCGGCAATAGACAGTTAGGCACGGATTTCGTGTGGTTTTAGCCGGTTCGAGTCCGGCATGACATCCAAGGAGATTTCCATAAGTTTAAAAGAAAATAAAAAACAAACACCCCAAAGGGTAATATTGAACTATCCAGATCGTGTGATCAAAAAAATAATCAACGAAGTACAAGGTAGTTTCTCGAGTCGAGTAAAATTCTTCAAGAATTTATTTTTCCTCCACTTTAAAATATTAAATACGAAAGGGCTTGCTCGTTTTTCGTTACTTCAAAGCGAGTATGCCTATCAGGGCCGATACACGTCGGCCTGCGAAGCACGTACGTGCACTACAGATCCAATCTTTGTTTACGAGCCACGGTCGGCGCCTTTACTATCCATGATTATATTGTAAAACATACCTACGGCCACACAATCGACTACTATATATAGAGAATAAAGAATCTTGAATATTTCTTTCTCTATTATTAAGTTTACAATGGGACGGAAGAGGATGCTTAGTTCAGCCAGTTCAGCTAAGCTCTTGCGTACATAATAGGTTGTTATCATTAAGGTTCGTTAGCATTTCCATTACCTATTGAAATCATTACGTCTTAGAATACAATCCCAGACACAGAAATAATCATAGTGATCATTACAAAAAGAAAATATGTCCTAAACCGAAATCGATCCGGAATCGACCAGTAGCGAGACCGATATTCTAGTCAAAATGCATATTTAGATAAAACAAATATGCTGTATATTTCGACAGCACAAGTTTTTTTTTTAGATTTTTGCCTTGGTGGCAGCACTGGTGCTGCAGCTCTGGTTGTGGCTGCACTTTCCATTGTTTGGGCCGATTGCTTGTTACCTCAGTGGTAAAAAAACTAATTTATAGTTATGGTTCTACACTTAAATTAACGTTTTTATTTCTATTATTATTTTCTTATTTTTCTTTATTCTATATTTTTTTTCTACTCGGATTCATTGGCTTCCATTCTTGATTCTCTAGCTTCCAGACTTAAATCTCTTACTTCAATATAGACTCTATCTAATTCATTTATTAATACACAACACTTGAAGTTATTACGTATTAAATTATATATTAAAACGTACCCTAAGGATGACAAATTTGTGAATATTGTACCGTTTTTTAAAATGTTATAGCAACAATAAAATTTGAACATTTTCTGTACATTTTATATCTACTGGTTTTTGAAGTTTAACTGACAACTTACGCTACAGAAAACTTTCCTCCTTTTTGCCCCCATTGTCCACTCAATCACTGTCTACTAAAACAACTGCGGCAAAGGAGCATAACATATCCACAAGATAAAATTTATCTCACTCAATTACATCGATTTGTAATGCCATAATCCAAAACATGTTTCACATATACATACATACATATTGTCACGCTTTTATCGCCAAAGGGGTAGGAAGAGGCACACTATAGGTACACCCACATTTTACCTTATGCTTATTTGTCACACGTAACAGGTAGTGATTCCATTGCCCTGTTGAAATGGAAAGGCGCGATTTAAGTTGTCAAAGCCGGATTTAAATAATAAAATATTTATTTAAGTGAACAGAGTTACGACTAGGTTACAAAACAAAACAGTAATTGATTAATTATTATAAATATCGATCTTATATACTAGATAATTGTTGACTATGCGTTTTACGAGTACATTATGACGCATGTCCTAGATTTAGTGCTGGTTTGAGTTTGCAGACAAAGCTAATGTGAGTGGTTTGGGGTTCCTTAACTCCTCCCTCCCCATTAAATACTGGAATGATTTTCACCATTTTTGTGGTACTCTGTTTATGTTTTCCATCGTGAAATTGGTGATTATACACGAATAAAAATAAATATCCATCACGCCTTATCCCCGAAGGGGTGGCAGAGGCATATTATATGCCCACTTTTCACCGTGTGGATTCCTGTCCCACGTAATAGGTGGTGAGCCCATTGCCGTGTTGAAATAGACAGACGCAGGTTGTGGCTACCTACTGTTGAAATTTTTTAAGCCGCCTATAAGGCCTTCAACCAGGCTTAACGACTGCCATTTTACTGGCAACCGGGACCAACGGCTTAACGTGCCTTCCGAAGCACGGAAACGCTCGCATCGTTTACCGAACACTGAGACCGCGGGACCACGAGCGCTTCTATAAAATAATAAAAATAAAATAAAACAATCGTAATAAAATAACTTATTCTACCTAGAACTATGTAGTTATAAAAGAATCTATGTGGAAAAGTATTATCGCAGCGTTTTCTAATCCCTAATAATACACAACACACAGACTTATTATAAGGTAAAGGGTAGAATTGGAGAGCTGAAAGCAAGGTGAAAAGATTTACTCACAATTCCGCAGCGTATTCCATAACCCTTGAATTACTGCTCTGCTGGTCTGCAACACTGCTTCTTTCCGGCTTGAGGTTCTTAATAAATTTGTTTGTTTGTAGGTTCTGCTTTCCGTCAAACCGTAGGGACGGACGTCGGCTGCTTTTGTAGATTTTATACACAACAACTGACTACGGAAATCCTACCACGGCTGAGCCATTTAAGATGTCAAAGCCGGATTTAAATAAAAAAAATATTTATTTAAATGAACAGAGTTACGACTAGGTTACAAAACAAAACAGTAATTGATTAATTATTATAAATATCGATCTTATATACTAGATAATTGTTGACTATACGTTTTACATTATGACGCATGTCCTAGATTTAGTGCTGGTTTGGGTTTGCTGACAAAGCTAATGTGAGTGGTTCGGGGTTCCTTAACTCGCGCTTGTGGCGACCCGCTGTTAAAATTTGTCAAGCCGCCCATAATAGGCCTGTTCTTAACGACTGCTATGTTACTGGAAACCGGGACCAACTGCTTATGGCTTCCGTGCTTGCAAATGTAAATGCCACAAAGTGGTCACCCATCCGAGGACCAGCCATAGTGAAAGTAGCTTTACGCAATGATCGTTTACAGAACACTGAGTTAGAGGGTGGCTTGCGCAAAAAGCTATGTGTGAGCGCTTCACAGATAGCTTTTTTTTAAATTGTTTATTAAAGTAGGTCACAAAGTATCACATATGATCGTCATGTATATCTATCTATTATAATAATTTATAGTTTTCACATATAGTAGTGCTGAATAACTTCCAAATGGATTCTGCCTCTGTGGCGCGGTGGGAGTGTATCCGACTGCTACGCAAGAGGTCCCGGGTTCGATTCCCGGGTCGGAACAAATATTTGTGTGATCCACAAATGTTAGTTTCGGAGTTTGGGTGTTTCCTATTTATAATATGTATGTATTTAGAAATATATAAGTATGTTTATCAGTTATCTAGATCCCATAACACAAGCTAATATTAGCTTACTTTGGGCTAGATGGCGCTAAGTGAAAAGTGTCCCACAATATTTTTTTTTATTCTAGTTTATTCATAAATCAATATATCGTTAACAGAACTAAAAATATAGGTAATGTTTTCAACTAATATTCCAAAAGTTAATTTAATCGGCTTAAGTTTACGACTTAAATCGGCTCCTAAATGACCAGTTTCAAACCCGAAAGCGCTGGCAATATCGTTTTTTGTAGACCCTGTTCATTCGATTTTAATTTATTTGACCTTTGATACGATGCATACAGATTACCAACCTATCAAATATTGATTTACTTTTATTTAAAATCGGTGTTATATTACAATCTTTTTGTCTTATAAAGTATGATGTATATTTATAACTAAGTGACTACGCCAACTCCCGTAGCACCTACAAAAATGCGTAAACGAATCTCCGATTTGTCGACATTTATGATTACTGCTCCGCTCTTCAGGGTAGGAAGGTGATGATATAAAGCTTATAGCCTTTCTTGATAAATGGGCTATCCAAAACAAAAAGAATTTTTCAAATCCGTCTTATAGTTCCTGAGATTAGCTCGTTCAACCAAAAAAACACCTCTAAGCTTTATAATATTAGTACCTACATATTTAAAGTAAGTGTATGCATAGCGAGGATCAGTAGCTTGGCTGATTAAAGTGGTGCTCCCGGATTGGAGACGCAGTTTCATACCCGCTCGAACTCTTGAAACTTTTTTCCCATTCAATTATGATAGGTTTCTGATTTTTATTGATTTTCTAAAATTATTATGCATATCTTTCTACTCTCTCGGCCATTTTGGAAGCCACTCTAAGAGAGAAAGGTATACATTTTTATTTTTATTTTGCATAGTCCATTTTAACGGCGCTTACAAAATGTCATACACTAGAACTAAACATAAGTTTAATATGCTTAAAGTGTGATTGCGCCGGTATACGATTCGAAAGTTGCCGCGTTATTTTTTCTATGTTGCATCGCTGATCTCCATTTGTTTTTAATTAATTAGTTGTCGACACTCCCACCTCTCCACCCTTTATTCCAATTCTCTTTCGCACCTACCTTGTCTCGCATAAGAGAAGAGCGAGACAGCTGTGTTACCACCATCTAGCGGTAGAAAACTCCACCGCAGCGCTGTCAACACACAGGCCGAGAAGACGCTCTGAAAAAAAGAACTGCAATGGCCGCGCGCGCGCTCGCATCAACTTTTCGCAATAGTTGTGTTTTCCATGGATAAATAGTGTTTTCGTGCAATGGAACCAGGGATCCAAGTCCGGGGACGTCCCCGGCAGCCTCCACCTCAGCATCTCGCAGCAGCAGCAAGGTAGTGTGCCCATTCCTGTTTCCATTTCTTTTTCGTCGACAACCGCGTGTAAATTTCATTTTTGTCTTACCCCGCAAATACAGTCCACTTCGAATTTATTTATCTCGCCCGCTCACCAAAGTGCTTACCGGTTCGGAACGCGGCCCACCTCAGAAGGACCGGCAAGAAACTTAGGAAGACTTTTTGTTGAATGGCGTATTTAAAATTTAATACTATTTCACTTTGCCAGCAGATCACTTGCAAGCGTTCCTGTTTTGCAAATAGTCTTTAACAGCATAAGCCTCGTCCACATGACAATGGCTTTCATGCTCAAAATCATGATGAAGCAACCTACTTCATGACGAAAACTAAATAAAAATACAATTATAAGTAAGGTCTAACATCGCAGAGCACTTCTTTATTGCAGTCACATAATCTCGCACGTATTTTAATTTATTACTAAATGTTATCTGCCGTGTACTATCAAGTAAAGGGCTATTTACGTCACTGGTAAGTTACATGCAAAGTGTACAGAACAATAAGTTGGCGTGAATAAGCAAGTAGTCAAGATTCGAAGCACGTCTTCATCTCACGCTGAACGAGTTAAGGTAACCACTCGCTTGCATAATTTGCATAAGATAGTGAATTCCTGTGTAAAATTACAGATAATATAATAGTAAAATATAGTACAATGACTTAAGTAAAGAAACCTTGTGGCTAACACGGCAAAATTTCCGTTGAAATACAACTCAGATTGTTACGATACCGAATGTTACCCAATTCTTTATACAGACTAACCAAAAATGTTAAATACTTATTTTTAATACCACTGAGGTGGCAGACAAGCATAGCTGATGGAAAATGGTCACCGTAGCCTATGGACGTTTGCAACACCAGAGGTGCAGAACTCGCGCTGCCGACCCTTTATAAACCTTCTAAGACCCCTTGTGAAGAACCTCATACTATAGACGTTTGGGAAAACCCAGGCTGGGAGTTCATTCCACAATCTAAGCGTACGCGGAATATAGCCTCTATTGGACCTAACCGTAATGCGTACGCCCCGGCCACAACGTGTGAGGGTGAACACCCTGTCTATGGCGAGCTGAAACATACTAGACTAGTGATAGGTTAACCTTTTCAGTTATTCCATTTTGGTGCGGTTTTTTCTTGAAAACGATAGTGTGACATTCAAAGCAACGTAGCTTTTTTACTGATTACGCCACCTAGGCAAATTCTCAAATAGCAGTTAAAAGTAGATTCGTCAACTCAAATTGTAATACTTATGATCATATCACGCCTGTGTTGTTTATTTGCGTAAATTTCTTACTTTTTTTAGATCAAATATAGGTATAGGGCGTCTCAAAATTAACTCTTTAAACTTCAATGATGGGTTATTTTTTAGAGGCCAGTATAAAACAGCTTGTGGAACGTGCTAGGAACAAAAAATCAAGATATTCAGCACTTTTTGTATTATGTTTGCTTTTGTAATACATGTATCTTGTAAATAGGTATTAGACATTAGGAACTTTTACCTGGCTGGTAGGTGTAAAATCTTTTTTTCAAATATTGGGAAATACTTCTAATATTAATAATCCTTATAATATTTTAAATGTGAATGTAAGTTTGTTTGTTTTTCCGAAGCGCAACTGGAGGCTCTTTGCCGCGAAGCTGCTTTAAAGGCTTTAGAGATAGATTTGAATTGTCCAGAAATCACTATGCATCATTTTGAGTTTGTTATTAAGTACTTTAAACAACGGACCTCTGAACATCTTATAAAAAAATATGAAGAATTTGCTTTAGGACAAAGAGCTTAGTTGGTACAAGGGGGGTATAAAGGGCGCCACCAGTATCTGCGGGGCCCATGGGTCCTCGCTTGTAGCGGTGCACTTGCTGACCAAAGGATGAAAACAATAGGCGCCTTTATGAGGTCAGCCATCATGCGAAATCTACTTAACCGAAAACATGAAACTCTGTACACATATTCTTGGAGGTATTAGAAGTAACATAAAATACTTTATATTGAAAAAAAAATACACGAAAGATAAAAAAAATTTTGAAAAGTTTGAACATTTCAGATAGCTAATTGAATCGGGAGTTACATGGCGAAAATCCATCGTAGAACCATAATAAGGGATGGAAGGAGGATACCCACCACACACCCTCGATTTGTCAATCCTTCAAGATGAGTTCATTTCCATACGCCTTGAATAATGTGGAGTTTCATTCATTCATTTTTAGCTGATGGACTCCCAATGCGCATATGCTCCTGCCAAAGATCAAATATTGTTTTAATTAAGCCAAACTCCTTACTTCGGATCCCGGAATACGCTTTTTCAATTCATTCTGTGTGGAGAAAGAAGAAATTTAAAATTGAAACAATTTTTTGAAGAATTGCTATTTCTAATGAGAAAAATCTGTCTGAAGTGAGCTTGATTGACTAATAAAAATATCTTTTGCTGAAACCACACGGTACAAAACAGATTTAAGTATATTGAAATTTATGTGTAGCAAATTAAATTGCTTGCAATTTTAATTGAAAATGTCCACTCTATTCTACTCGTACCTTTTATCAACTGATTAATTTGCCTGAGATTCAATACACGGTGTATTTCGTGCTGAGAACTAATATAACTTACAAAGAGTTATCAGGTACTACAACACATAAATAAGGTCATCTGCACCAAGGGTTTAAAAATACTGTAGGTATCTCTACTTTATTTTATTTCTAGTTTTTGTTTCAACTCTGCTTACCAATTATGTGCGATTTATATGCCTAATATTCTATATCATAGATACTTATTTATCTACGCAGATAAATTTTTAGTATCTTTTTTATTCATCTATTATAAACTTAAATATAATAATAGGGAGATAAAATGACACACAAACTTCTGCGAGTTTTTCCGTGATTCATTGTTCTTGATGAATTGTGCATTTGGAATCATTAAACTGGCAGCGTAATTTTGGAGAGCTAAATACAAAAGAAATGAATTCCACAGAGTGGTCACCTATCCAAGGATCACCTATAGCGAATGTTGCTTAACGCAGTGATTGTTTACAGAACGCTAAGTAAGCAGGGCCATGAGCGCTACATTTTCTACCTATATTTTTTTATTAACATTTGAAAATAGAATATTCAAATATTCTGATATTGCAATGAATTCTTTAATTGGCTGCGTCAAAAACAAAGCAGCATATTTAAAAAGTAATGAATTTGTCAATGGCCTATTATGCACTTGCATTTTGCAAGTCACGTGGCTGACCCGTGCGAAGTCGTGTGGTCGTTTTATAAGAAAAAAACAACTGCCAACACGGATTAGGCGAGAGAGACCTGCAAAAACAAGCTACCTGCGCTCGCGTCATTTTGGGTTGATTATAATGCCGCCTCGTCTGAGTCTATTAACATTTATCTCAAGAAAGAGATAAACGATTGTCGTCATTGAAGTAAGAAAGAAATACTGCATCCCTTCCAATTTAAGGGTTATGTCAAAGGCAGCTAGTAGCCGAAACGAGTTATTTAAATTTGGAACTTGTCTCGAAGCATTCATGCTTCCATCTACAGTTGAAGACATACAATAAAAAAGATAAAATTAAACATAAACGAATCTGTCTCTATTCATTGGATTTTTTTGCCTAATTAATTGAATGCAATGATGCAAATAGAAATAAATTGGCAACAAAAATACTTCACGTGATGTCGGAGTATGCGTGTGACCAATAAAGTAATAATCAAGACGGGCGAACCAATTACGGCAATACCGACTCATTCGTTGGCGATCGAAAATTAAAATTTAATTGATGGCACACTGCATGATCGTTGTAGCTTGCGACTCGAAGCGTGCGCACGCGCAAGCCGCGGTCGCCCGCAGCCGTCGTACACTGTCTTATATAGTTTATTCAAAATGATAGTAATTCAATGAGCTCTTTTTTTTAAACCTCTGCTGTATATAATTAACATCGGTGCCGGTAGATACTGATAAATATAACATTCCTCGGCTTCGCCCGCGCACACTGAGTTTTCTGTAAACGATCACTGAGTTACGCAACTTTCACTATGGCTGTTCTTCGGATGGGTGACCACTTAGTGTCATTTACATTTGCTAGCGTTTCCATGCTTCGAAAGGCACGTTAAGCCGTTGGTCCAGGTTGCCAGTAACATGGCAGTCGTTAAGTCAAGTTGAAGGCCTTACGGGCGACTTGAAAAAATTCAACAGCTGGTAGTCACAACTTGCATCTGTCTATTTCAACACGGCAATGGGCTCACCACCTATTACGTGGGACAGGAATACACATGGTGAAAAGTGGGCATACAATATGTATGCCTCTGCTAGCCCTTCGGGGATAAGATGTGATAGATAAATAACATACCTAGAAAAATAAATTCACATAACTATTCCAAACTAAAATATTATTAGAACAAAAAGTCCAAGGCTTCTTCAGAAATGACTAATAAATTTTCCTCTTTCACAACCTTTCTCAGAAGTTCGTTATAAAATGAACATTGTATGTCTAAAATTTCATCCCACAGTTTAGGCTGTACGTGCTTCACCGTTTCTTAGGTACCGGGTTTAGGTAATTATGTTTACGATATAACGGACGCGGACGGTATAAGGATTCTTGCATATTACGAATATAAACCAAAAACTATGGCCGTGTCTGTCTGTTTGCAATTAACTTAAAAAATGCGATATCATGCGAGTTTCACCAACAGATAGAGTTGTTCATAAGGAAGGTTTCGATACATAATTTGTCAAGATTTTATGAAAATTCGTTGAAATATGATAATAATTAATCAAGATGACGAAAAAAAAAATTTGATTGAGGGATTTCATCGACAACACTGTCTTAACTTTTAGCGTTATAACAAACAATATACTACGATAATATTCTTAATTTATTTATTTTGATTTCATTAGTGTCCTCGATGGTGTAGTCTATCTTTTAACGATAGCTTACTATACTCTGCGGGAAACGGGAACTTCACCACGCGGGCGAAGCTGCGGGCATTAGCTAGTTGTACATATATTCGTATTTGCTTATTCACATACAAGGGGACTGGACAATTGTCGTTTGTTTCTGACTAAGGATTCCCATATAACGACAAGTTAAGTGGCTGCATTCGTTGTATCCTATAAATGGTTAGGCAGATTTAACTTATCAGACGAGCTATTTTCGCGACAATGATTGACTTTTAAATGGATACCCATTTAAAAGTCAATCATTGTCGCGAAAATAATATTCTTCGAGTGTTTATACAAACACTCGAAGAATCGATGTACTTCTCAAGGCTTGGTCGACGTATTCCGTAAGTAGACGCTACGTCACGTAATGCCTGACTTGTCCTCAATTACTCACATAGACGACTTAAAAACGTACGACACGTCGCCGTGTCGGGTTTTTTTTTTTACCGAAAAAGGACCACCGCGTTCCATTTTCACAAAGAAGTAGCCTTTAGTTACAGTAATTTGTTTTGGACTGCGGTGTGGATGAATGAGTCTGTCAGTGGCATGTGGAGGCTGCACACCGTGCATACTAATGAATACACGTCGTTTGTCGCCTTCTATTACGGAGGCAAGAGGTACAATTATTGTAGTTTTGTTACCTTTATCTGTGGATATACCTGTGTAATAATTACAAAGACCAATAATATGTTTACCATTATTCACTAACTAACTAACTATCTTCACGCTGTATCCCTGACGAGGTATTCAGAGAGGACAGATCGATTCGCTTCTTGTAGATTCATCAATCGCTTCAGACACGCACGCCTGGGTATCCGAGTACATTTGACTTTTCCGTTTTTTACAATTATTAGTTTTTGTAATTAATTAAATAACTACAAAACTACCTGTTTAGTAGTTTTGTGATTAAATACTATTAGGCACCTAAATTAAAAACAACAAAATAATAATTTATATTTAAAATCCAATAAGCAAAAACTATGCGACAGGAGTCCAGCTGAAGATAGATGATAATTGCCTTATTTGACTTACTAGAATCAAATAATAATTATGACTGAACCTTATTATCTGCTCTGCTTAATGAGTATATAATTAAATCGATCTATTTAATCGATTTTAACAATATAATTCTAATTTAAAAGGTATTAAACGTCTGAGTGTTCTGAAGAACTTTTCCATTTGGACCCATCCTTCCCCTTCCGTTCCCGAACTACACCGGCGGGGCAGAGACGTCATCCTTACACTGTGGATACCATCGTGCCTAAAACCGAAAGATTCCTAAGATCTTTCAACTGTCGCACCATAAAAGCATTGAACCCTCTGCCAGCGCACGTGTTTCCCTCCTCTTACAATCCTGTGTTCTTTAAGGGAAGCGTGAAAAAGGCATATTTCTGGGCCGTCACGATGAGTGTCGCTATCGGAGCCCTGCGGGAGATAACGGCCCCAATCACGGGTTGTCGTCTTTGCTTACCATCAGGCAGGCGACGCCATTTAGACGTGCCACATATAAAAAAACGTCTTGAATCTTTCCAAATATTTAATTAACCACAGTAGTCGTCGCCGAAAGTTGATAGTTTAAAAGTAGAAGACAGAATCACGTGTGCACTTTCCCTACCTACATACTCTCAGGCAATTTCAT
Organism: Thumatha senex; assembly: GCA_948477245.1. Classification (NCBI taxonomy): domain Eukaryota; kingdom Metazoa; phylum Arthropoda; class Insecta; order Lepidoptera; family Erebidae; genus Thumatha; species Thumatha senex. Next base: position 18,294,043 of record OX419735.1, read on the forward strand.
GATGTATATAAAGCGTCGAATACAGTATAAAACCAGCATTAATTAACCGTTAATTACTTTAAAGTTCAGCGGTAATATACTCGTATAAGATTAAACTGTATACAATTTAGCCTCATTGAGGCTCAAGATTATTTAGTACGTCCGGTTCTGCGAAATAAAAATAAGAATCGAGTAGGCATTTTCAAAAATCGATTAAGAAAGACATGATTAAGTATCTGAGTTTTTGTGCTCGTTCGTTCCTCTCGTGCCACGTACAATCGTGCATTCAGTAAAAATATTTGCATACGCTGCAATAAAGCAATCTCCCGGTAAATAATTATGTTACTGTGGACCCTTTTTCTTTGTCACCATAACGCCATAATTATTTCCATTCAGCTCCACTAGGAGGCAAGAAGATATACTGACAAAAAAGAATGTATCGAAGTCAGCGTATGAGAGATAAATGCGAGTAATTTTTAAAAGGCAACTTGGATCGAGATAACCTTTAAAGCTTACCTTCGTAATGGCTTAATTGAAAAAGTCAACAAACACCACTAAGAATCCACCATAAAGATAATTAATGCGAGCGAGTGCTCAAGTACACGCCCACCAACGCGATTTAATTACAAAATCAATAATCGAATTGTGGAGGTGAGTTAATTGATAGTCTCTCGATACGACGCCATGCTATCGGTCTGCGTGCATCAGAATATTGCAAAAAAAAAATTGTAACATCCACTGCGATACCTACCAAGAAGTAATGTCAGGGGAGACGCAAATCATTTATACCTATATCACACAGCATAGTAAAGTGTAACTGCATATCATATAATATGTATTGAATGCAATAAAATTGACGATCTTGCAACCAATGTATGCGTGTGGAATAAAAAGATTTTTAATTTTTGTCTTTTTATATTTATTTTACTCTACTATACCATGTTGGTCAGACAGGTTGGTATAAGTTTTGTTTCAAACTTTCCTTCTGTGATATAATTGAGATAAACTCTTGGAAATATATCATTGCAGAAAAATAAAGGCAACCTATTGTGATCATTTTTAATAATAATAATAACATAAAACCTTTCTTTGGTTTACTCAATGATTTGAGTAAACCACCATGCGGAGAGAAAGGTTGTGTTCTGTGTTCCCTGCCTACGACCTAACCTACTCTTAATATTACTTTTTCTCTAGTCTCATTAGATTAACATTTTTATTTTCTTAATGTTACTTATTAAGTAAAGTTAACACATTAAGTTCATAATAATACTTTATACTATATCACTATCATCATACTATAAAATCACAGATCGCTCAAATGTCAGCCATTTCACTCTTTACTCTCAACGAATTTACACTTGTTCTTATTATTATTAAGTTACGTTAAATAAATTGTTTTTAAAAACATAATTGCTTCCAACACAAAACAATTTGGCGCAGTCGGTAGGATAATCGCGAAAAAGATGAAACAGATGTGTGTCAACTGAAGAGACCAAATAGCTTGAAAGACTATACGGTAGTTGAAGGTTTTTAAATATACTCACCGAATATGTTACTTCTGATTTTTTATTTCTTGTGGTACTTGGTTTTATTTGTCTTCTCAACTCCTATTCTGGTTCTTCTGGTTCTCACTACCTATTTTTATTATCATTTTCCTAAACAACTAAGGCAAACATACACTTCAATCTATCATCCTATCAAGAAAAATGTCACTAGACATCACTAATCTTTTAAAACAAATCCCTGCATTTGATACCACTCAACCCCAACAAATTTATAGGTCTATCGGATCATGTGATTTTGCTTTTAAAATAGCCAACTTCAAACAAACACCAATATTATTCGTTTACGTCCTAAACAATATTAAGGTACCAGCGGCGTCTGACGTTCACTGCAGGCAGAATACTTCTTGGTAAGACCTTAGAAACTTCTTAATAGAAAATTTTTCAAACTCCGAAACTATTTGGAACCTGAATTTAGAATTACAGTCAATGTTATAAAAACCAAACGAAAGTATCACACATTTTTCCATCGAGTAACGCTATGTCGCAGCAAAATATTGGAAAAACTTCACATTGAAATAATAAATTCAACTTTGTCGGCCTGTATAGCTTCAACAGAAGAAACTACCTTAAACGTGTTCGTCAATGGCCTACATTCAGAAATAGGTACCATGCTTAGGATACGAGGTTTCGCAACCTTAAATGAAGCCGGTCGTTTTGCTATGGAAGAAGAAACTATTAGAAATATGAATAAAAAAGGCAAAACCTCTTTTGAAATATTTCTACTTATAAATCTAACCCTATATATAATAATTTACTGAGGAGGCGAGCGAAACGAGCCGATGTCGAAAGTCTCCGTTTTAACTCCACTAGTAGGAGAAAAATGCTATTGATGTCCGACCGTCCGTCCGTCCATTCAGACTACAGGTGGCATTTTTCATCGGATTTGCATGCAACTTGGCATGGACAATCTTTAATATAGCCAACAACTTTTAGCGAGGGGGTTTTTCCATCGGGGCGGTAATGGAGGCAGGGAAGGGGAAGAGTGGTGGCCCGTAGTGGATGGCAAGAGCGCTCAAAACGAAAAAAAGAAATCTTTTTTTTTATTGATAAAAAAAAAATTACTCCGAAGTCTACGGTTCACAGAACCACTAGTAATAATATATATACTAAGTCGCGTAAACCGAAATCATTCATCGCATATGAAAACATGCAATTATAAGAAACTCGGTCAGTTAATAGTAAAAAGTAATAACGAAAAAGAAACAATTTTATATTAATAAATTAATAAAAAAATAATGTCACTAATTTTACATTTTCAAATGGTTAATTCGAACACTAAAGGCGAAAGACGCTAAGTATTATGATGTATCTAACAAACTTTGGAATACTCAGCAATATTCCTCAGATGACATTTTAAAATAACAATTGCAAATAATTTTCTCCATAAATAAATATCCATCACGCCTTATCCCCGAAGGGGTGGCAGAGGCATATTATATGCCCACTTTTCACCGTGTGGATTCCTGTCCCACGTAATAGGTGGTGAGCCCATTGCCGTGTTGAAATAGACAGACACAGGTTGTGGCTACCTGCTGTTGAAATTTTTAAGCCGCCCATAAGGCCTTCAACCAGGCTTAATGACTGCCATTTTACTGGCAACCGGGACCAACGGCTTAACGTGCCTTCCGAAGCACGGAAACGCTCGCAAATCTAAATGCCACAAAGTGGTCACCCATCCGAGTACCAGCTATAGTGAAAGTTGCGTAACTCAGTGATCGTTTACAGAACACTAAGACCGCAGAGCCACGAGCACTTCATCAATTTTCTCCACAGTCGCCAATTTAAATGAAACTTTTTTAAAAATATACGATGAACAAATTGTCAATGTAAATATAATAAATATAAATTCTCATTTTAACGTCACGAATAAGACATATTTTAACGTAACAATTTCAGTAGATGTAGCTTTGTCAATCCAAATATCTTAACGATATCTTACGCCGGTCCCTTGCCACCGTCAACGTGCCAAGTCTACTTGAGCCAACTGGTATTGCAAGAGACGATGGCAAGAGACCGGACGGTATGAGTTTGATTCCATGGAAGATGGGCCGGGTGCTGGTATGGGATGCAACCTGTTCAGACACGCTGGCCCCTTCCCATCTACATGGAACCAACAACAGAGCTGGTGCGGCTTGTGAAGCGGCTGAAAAAGCTAAAGCATTCAAATACAGGGGTCTTGGCTCCGAATATGATTTTGTCCCATTCGGTGTCGAAACTCTTGGTCCGTGGGGTCCTAGCGCTATAAGGCTTTTTAAGGAAATTGCGAAAAGGTTAGTCGACATCACAGGAGACCGAAGAGCTGGCAGCTACCTCGGACAAAGAATTAGTCTAGCTATTCAAAGGGGGAACGCTGCCAGTATCTTCGGAACCTTGCCTAAAGGGACCTTTTTTAATAATATATTTTAGTTATGTATCATATTTTTAAGGTTATATTTAATGTTAACATTAAGTTAATTTATTTATTATATTAGTTAATATGTATCCAAATATTAAAAACCGTCATATCTTTTAAAATAAGATGATGACAACATAGCAACAAAATAATTCTTCTATTCACCCATCCCAAGCTTCTTTTCGATTTCATAAAGAACTTCTTTCCTCTATGTTCATCATTATAAAAACTTTGTAACCCCTATAAAATTAAAAAAAATAGCAAAGGCAAAAAAAAAAAAATTAAAAAAAATCTTTATTTGGCATGAACATTTTAACGGCGATTACAAAATGTCATACACTATTTAAAATATTTAAAGGTACCACACCGGTTCGGAACGCGGCCCACCTGTGAAGAACCGGCAAGAAACTTAGGACGGTTTTTTTTTGATGGCCTATTTACAATTTAATATTATTTCACTTTGCCAGCAGATCATTTTCAGGCGTCCCTGTCCTGCAAATAGTCTTTTACGGAGTAATAACCTTTATTTATTAACTTTTAAAATTTATTTAGTGGTAAATTTCTCAATATACTTATCCCTATAATCTGCCTGAACTTCTTAAATAGGTATATATAAAGAACTTAGAATATTTCTTAGAATTCCCTTAATAAGAAATTATTTGTATTTGATCCTTATCCAAGATTCAGAGTCCATTATTTACTCTAAAATCCTTCCTGAGCATACATATATAACTACGAAACGGAATATGCGCGGAAACTCTCAACATTACTGACTAAATCATAACAGTAGACATTAATACTGCTTGTATACAAGAGAACATAAAACCCGATACTCCAGAATTCACCACAATAAAAATTAATAAAATCACTCCTTACGATTTTTAAACGAATAAAATGTAGCACCACAACAAGTTACTAACAATAAACAGCAACAACTTTTTGGCAAGTAACTCACAAAAGCTTTTTATTTTTAAAACTTCCATTAAAATTGCACTTCTATTATTCTTGGTACACAAATTCTGTAATTGCTGCAAACAAGAATAAACATACGAGATTGTTTTCTCATCGAGACTGCTAAATTCAGATATTTAATGTCGATTTCGGACGTTTCCGTTAACTGAAGGTCCAATTCTTTATAGGTAGTGACCGTTGAGCATGAGCAGAAACTCTAATATAGAGTTAGTAATTAGACTGCCTCTGTGGCACGGTGGGAGTGTATCCGACTGCTACGCAAGAGGTTTTTCGATTTTTCGATTCGTTCGATTCCCACCCAGGTTAAAACTCTGTATGACGAGGACGATGGTTTATTTTGTGTATGGGTGTTATTTATCTATAATATGTATGTATTTAAAAATATAAGTATGTTTATCAGTTATCTGGTTACCATAGTACAAGCTCTGCTTAGTTTGGAATCAGATGGCGTTGTGTGAGTTGTCCCAACGATATTATATTATTATTATATTAATTTATACAATCAGACACCTTAAAGAAATTTACATAGTTTTTATTTTATATTTAAATACACAGCGGGACCATATATTACTCTACCCGTTCGCAGTAACTGTCAGATGTTATTCGGGCAACACAAGAGCGATTCTTTAGACGATAGTCATTAAAAACACATCAACTTCATATAAATTATTTTATTAAATGTCGATTCACACCTTTGCCTCTGGCTGAGCGAGTCTAATCGATCGAAACCTTACACGTGCTTTATCATTACAGGTATTCTTGAATTCAATATAATACCTTCCTAGTTATTTATTTCATTTAAAAATGGCCATTCCATAAAGATGCCAAGTACGTGTTAGGTTTATTAATATCCGAAAAGCTTTACGATTTAGTAACTTTATTAGCTTTTAAATAGACAATATAATTCAACAACAAGTTAACATTACTATTTATAATATTAATAAATATTGTAGGACACTTTTCACACAGTGCTATAGAGATTTAGACAACTGATAAACATCTTCACGGTGTATCCCTGACGGGTAGTTAGAGAGAACAGATCGCCAGACTTCGCAATCCATGTATACTTCTGTCGCTTCCTGCCGATTCATCAATCACATACTTTAGTGATCACATACTCATATATTTCTAAATATATACATATTTTACATAGGAAACACCTAAACTCCAATATAAATATTTATTGCCAATGCCGTTGCCAATAAAATGGCAGTCGTTAAGCCTAGTTGAAGGCCTTAGGCGTTTAAAGAATTTCAACAGCAGGTCGCCACAGCCTGAGCCTGTCCATTTCAACAAGGCAATGGGCTCACCACCTGTTACGTGGGACAAAAATGCAAACGGTGAATTGTGGGCGTTTAAAATGCCTCTGCCTGCCCCTTCGGGAATAAAGGCGTGACAATATGTATGGATGTATATAAATATTTATTCCGACCCGGGAATCGAATCGGGACCTCAACGCGGCAATCGCATACAACTACCATTTACGCAACCGAGGCAGTCTAAACATATACTTTGCGAAAACATTAATAATTATACCTAATAGAAAGTTTATAAGAAATGCCATATTGGCGAAAGTGTATACTGTTTTCATTACCATCTAATTAACTTTTTTTATCCCGATCAAGAAGTAGGTAAAGATTGTAATCATTACAAATTTACAACTTAATAAGAGGCAATAAAAGTACCTGATGATCATACCTAATTTGGCTTTCCATCAGGTGGGCCGTATGCTTGTCTGCCACCTCAGTATTATAAAAAAAGGTACGAAATCAATGCATTTAGTAGATCATAAGATATAATTGTTTTAATTGTATGCAATAAACTGTCTTGAAACATAGTCCAATAGTAATGAATTGTCGGCTGTATTATTGTGTTTGTGACTCTGTATATCATAGTATCATACATACATACATATTGTCACGCCTTTATCCCCGAAGGGGTAGGCAGAGGCATACTATACGCCCACATTTCACCGTATGCATTTTTGCCCCACGTTACAGGTGGTGAGCCCATTATAGTATATCATAGTATCATAGTGTATGTTTTTGTTCTTAGAAAAATATTCCGTTTAGGCAATCTTACATACGGGATTCCGATTACTTTCGAAGTCCAAGAGGCACCAATGGACTTATTTGCCAGAAATAATAATATAAAAAGTATATTCAATTACTTGCGGGAAAATGTTCTCAAAGAGTATGTATGGATACCTTTACAAATTCTAGTTTTAATTAGATGAACGCTCGGGTCATTACTCGTTAATTTAATCTAGTTCTGATATAAAGACTGGCGAGATGTAGGTAGATCTAGACTAGCACGTGCAAAATAAATGTAACTAAGTGATTCTCTTTTTCTATCTTTTTTTTTATGGTCTTTAAAGGTTTTAATCAATCAAATAAAAGAAACAAATGAATTGCAGGGAAAAGTTTGAATTGAAAGAGAAACCTTAAATTGAATGAACGAGAAGGATTTATATTTGAATATCTAGCCAATGGGCAATTGGCTTACCACCTGTTACGTAGGACAATAATAAAAAGGTGAAATGTGGGCGTAAAGTATGCCTCTGCCTACCCCTTCGGGAATAAAGGCGTGACAATATATATGTATGTATGTTTATCTAGAATAGGCTTTCAACCGCAGAAGATTGACCGAATTGACCCTAAATATAACCATATAAATATACCCTGTGTATATCTGGTTATATTTAGTAAAGGTCAATTACCTAATTTAATAACACACAATAAAAACTAACTGTGATCGCTATGCGCTCCAAGCAGCGGGCCGAGTCTGCTATTTCAATTGTGTCGAAATAGAATCAAAATCGTCACTCAATAGAAAGGCACCGGTACAATTTTAAAAGTTATTCGTTGTCTACTATTGAGTTTGACTAGTTGACATCTATCGGTCGGCCAATAGAAGTCTAATAACAAGTACCGCGCCAGTGGCTGCTAGTCAGTTGCATTTTTGATAGTCTACTAACATTTTGACAGCTAAAAACAGCGATTCTGGTTCTATGCTACGGCTAGTCAATACTAGACTCGGCCCCCAGGTACGTACTCGTAGCGAATGCTATGAGTAAAGAGACGCCACCCGTGACAGATTCGATTTGTCTATTGTCCGGTAACTAACGATTCGTCTCAAAAGCGACCATTGGCACAATTATAACCAAAGTTAAGACGTATGTAGGTATGTAAGTTTGTGATGTTGTAGGTTAATGACGTTGTAGGGGTCATCTCGGGTATACCGAGCAAACGATTTAAAAAACACTGTCACTAATAGAAAGTTAAATTATCAGCGAGTGATATAAACTAAATCATATTCCCTTTATTTCCCACGGGAAAGGAAACTGACATATAAATAATAATAAATATCGTTGGGACAACTCACACAACGCCATCTGATTCCAAACTAAGCAGAACTTGTACTATGGTAACCATATAAATGATTAACATACTTATATATTTCTAAATACATACATATTATAAATAGAAAACACCCAGACACAGAATATACCATCGTGCTCATCACACAAAGTTTATCTTGGATGGGAATCGAAGCTACGACCTCTTGCGTAGCATTCGGATACAGTCCCACCGCGCCACAGGGGCAGTCAGGCAGATATAAGGATGGTGCAAAATGCCCCAGCAAAATCTCCGGGACCCAAGCGACCTCATAAGCTAGCGTTGCCTCGTCCTTTTGACAGTAACCGCTGACCCAACGGACGAGGGAGTCGCTTCCAATGATGCCAAAAATTAAAGCCAAACAATAGTAGCATCGCAATAAAAGGGGAATGAACGCTCTTACATAATATGGAGGAACTTTAACCATACGGTACTCCCTCATGGTTGTACGTAGCCACGGAACCTCCAAACGAAGTCCCTGGGACGTTAATCAGCCTAGGTCGTCAACACCTAGCGACTCTTGTCTGTTGTTTAAAGGTTAATTCTCCCATATCCTAAAAAAATGTGAAAGGGGCTTTATCAAGGTCTCCTGACCTGAGCGAGCTCATCTACTAGCGATATATGCTCAGTTCATCTGCATCTACCAAAAGAGGCAACGACGCAGGCGCCCTTTTAAGCTGACAGACGGCATTCGCTTTCAACAGAGCAGAATCACAAGCCATATAATAGTGGATCCTAGGCTTCAAATCCAGGAAAAAAAAAGGGGAAGAAGATATAAAGTGCTCGTGTGGGAGCACATCACGTGTCATTGCTCGTGTGGGAGCACACCAATCTCACTCTGCTTGAATGACATTTATAACAGAGCGGTCAGTGGTAACTGTCATTGATCTACCGAGATAGTGATGGGTAAAATATTTTTTTATAACCTTGGCCGATCGAATACTTAACGAAGTGATACGAAATATGGCACATTGGAAAGGGGCGCGCTCTTTGAGAATCGATTGACGAAGAATATATATTGTGCGAAAGTAGAGGGTAGAAAGAATCAGGGTAGGTACGAGACTTACAGGAAGACCACGTGAGATTGCTCAAAAAACGGAAAAGTACTCGGATACCCAGACATATGAAGCGATTGATGAATCTGCAAGAAGCAAAAGAAGTATGCATAGATCGCGAAGCCTGGCGATCTGTCCATATAGTGTAAAGATAGTTAGTTAGGTAGTTAGTTAAAATAAATTTTAAAATCCCTTCTTTATTTTGGTTAAAAAGTAATCGGAAAACCTTTTCATTGTGCCGCCGGTCTAACTTCCACACAATCTATCAGTGGCATCGATTCAATTAGCACTAGAACAATAGAATTGCCGCGGAACGAGTCCACAGTCCGGACAGCCGAACACCGGGGTTCGCTCGCCCGACCGTATCGTGGAACACCATATTAAATTTTATAACCAATTCCTATTGTTTTGGAAACAAATTGTGTTCACCGACTTCAGATGCGGGGATAGCAAGCGATACGATTTGCGATATAAATGATAACAAGATCAGAAATACATACATACATACAATACACGGTTTTTTTCTTTTTTAATGTTAATAAACTAAAATTTGCAACTAAGTTAGCAGTAACTTAGCTGCAAATTTTACGCTCCGTAAGTTATACATAGTTAAAGGCATTAAGGTCGGTTTGAAAAGTTTCAACAGCAAGTAACCACAGAAATGTCCATGTACGTTTCAAAACGGCAATAACTTTCGGCTACCTTAGTAGTACATAAATAACTGAAAACAATTTTAAGCAGACCATATTAATATTGATTTCATTCATTGTTGACAGTGTAGGGACCTACACTGTCATTAATAATGAAATCAATATTACTATAATTTCATTATTTTCCCATAGTGATGACGTCATTCCAACAAGCACACTGTCGATAGCAATGAGATTAACGTGAACTGATAGTGTCTGTTTATAGCAGCAATAGTGTTAACAAATGTGCAGTACTACAACTTCCGGGTGGTGATATGGTTATGTTGGCTGATGACACTGCGTTATTTTTTAGTGGAGATAGCTGGGAACATGTTTACGAATACGCTCAGAGCGGCATTGATGCTGTTGCTGAGTGGCTGTCCAGAAACATCCTGTCGTTAAACGTTGGTAAGACAAAATACATGGCATTTGCACATAGATCGAACCTATTTCCTCCCGAGAACCTTGGTCTCACTGCCCACGTCTGTGCCCGACAAACACATGCATTTACTTGCACCAAACTGAAAAGGACGGAGGATTTTAGGCATCTGGGCATTATTATCGACCAGAGACTGACTTTCGAGCCCCAGGTAGACGCACTCACTAGTAGATTAAGTAAATTGATATTTTTAAAACTTTAAGGTATGCCGCTAATAGTAAAGTAATAAAGACTGTATATACTGCTCTATGTCAGTCTCTGATCAAATACTGTATCACCTTATGGGGCGGCGCGGCAAAGACACACCTTATCAAGGCTGAAAGGGCACAACGTGCCGTCTTGAAGGTGAGTGCGCGCCTACACTTCCGATTCCCAACAGTGGAACTTTACAGAAGATCGGATGTCCTCACGATTAGGCAATTATTTATTTTAAATATTATATTAAAAAATTATTCTCAACTTACTTACGACCAAAACCTTAACAAAGATAGGCGACGCAAATATAAATTCTTCTTCTTCCTAGGCCCATACCTATACAATAAACTTAATAAATATCTTAATATATACCCAAAAATAAAATTAAACTGCAAGGCTTTGGTATCTGGGTACTTGAAAACTCTTGATTATGAGAGCACGGAGCTCTTGCTCACCACATTAAAGTGAAATGGCATTGAGAGTCTCACAAGTAATTATTACGTCTCTTAAGCAACTTATTGGCTACTGGCAGCTCGGAGCTCATCAGAATACGCTCGCTCACTCATACACTACATACACCCATACACAAAACCAAACTCACACATTTACACTTAAAAAAAATTGTACCAAATGTATTGCCATACATACAACATGTAATTAACTTTAGATATAACCACGGGAGGGCAATGGTGACCCTGTAACACAGGTTTGTTTGCAAACCTACTCAAGGCACCATTCTCTCACAAATTTCAGTTCATGTTATGTACATCAGGTTACTGTATAAGAAGTCAATTAGTGATGAGAGAATCAATAAATAGAAATAGTACTGGTTGTATATATATAGAAATAGCAATGGAACCCTACATTACTCTGCCTCTGCCAGAGTAATGTAGGGTTCCATTGCTGGTAAAAGATTAGATTTTCTACTGTGTAAGAAACGATTTGTCTCAAACTTCCAAAATTACTTACACTTTTTGGCCAGCCAACTAATACTCGTTACAGAATTAGTAGGCTGGCAAAGGGTAGGGCCCCTTAGCGTAAGGGGCCCTACCTAGGCCTCACCTGCTAACGGTGCACCGGCTGACTAACGGACGAGGCAACGACGCAGGTGCCTTGATGGGGGAGGTCATACGGCAGTCACTCCCAACAATGGTGAAAATTAAAAGCCTAACGAAACCTGCTCCTATTATCCCTAATAGAAGTGGACCCCATGCTCCAAATCCAGGTAGGGTTTGGAAGCAACTGGAAAAACACTTTAGATGAAAAATACTTCTGAAACCCATGTGAAAACTTTATGAAAAACAGCTTCCATAGCACCTTGTATAAAGGATGTCTGAGCCAGACTATGGACACGATTGGACGAATAAGGCAATCCAATAGGAGTTCTTGTTGACTGCGACACTATAAAAAGGTTTTTCGGTAAGGTGACCTAATTAAGGTAAGCATTTTATATCGCAAACAATATCTGGTTTGCGCCACGCCAAGGCTTCTATTGCTGTTACAACCTTTAAATAAAAGTGATTTAGCGAAATGTAGCCCTGGATGTTAGCGGAAGTGTCTACCAAAAAATAATAGCTTTTTTTAAAAACAAAAATAATTTAAATATGATAAGAAAAGCATAATTTTCAGCATATCACTTCATTTGATACTCATATTGTATTTGTAATTGGATTAGTTATTGGATTTTTGAAATTTAGTAATTGGATTGACGATGGTGATGTCACTATATTTCTCATATCGATCCTTAATCTTCCGTTACAAAATATTGCACTGTTTCAACGTGTGGCCTTAAAATAAGGCATCCTCCTTTTAAATAAAGACAGTTTATTAAATATTTTATTTAATAAACTGATTTATAAAACTTTTATTTAAACTAGTAGGTTATACGAAACACATTGTTCACAAATGAGCCGCCTGCAAGGTCGGTAGGCGTTTTACAAGTCCATCAAAATGTTGCGTAAAGTGGTGATATTTAAAACCACAAGTATGGATGAAGGTTTTAAGCCTTACGATAAGTCGTTTACTGTCATCTACATAATCACCTAACTAACATTTTTCTAGAAAAAAAAAATGAAAAAAAAATCGCTCTTTTTATGATAAGTTCGCTGAGCGCATATTTTACAGCACTTAACCTATTGTAAAATTCAACAAAAATAAAACATCGGAACATTACAGTACGAATCGAAAGAGTGTGCCGCGATCGTAAATCGGTTGAAATGAGCTTTATTTCAAACGTCGGCAGCAGAAAACACGACCATCAATAAGATCTCGTGGATTTATCACCGCACAACACTAGGATGTTTTAATCCGATGGCGCGTGGGTGCGATCCTTTAAGCGCACATTAAGTTTGGTCAGCTGTAAGTACCGCCGACGACTTGCTGATCGCGATGTGGATGACTTTTACTGTAAGTTCCTTTTTTTTGTTTTGATCTTCTGTAAGCTCTTGTAGACGAAGTAAAGCCCTCGTTTTGAATATTGGAACTAATAATGTTACTACATTCGGAATTTGAAGATCATAACGAGATAACATATATCTCTAGCATTTTATAATAATTTATTTGTGAAACATAGTTTAGGCACTTACAGGTCTTGGCGATAATAATTTATGGTTCACTATATTTTGCCACGTTGCATAGCTTACAAATATAGAAATTGAGAAAAAATAAAAAATCTCTACCAACTGGCACACAAGATAAATCAGGAAGTAATTTTGAACCCTTTTTTTTAAATTATACAATGCCTAACATAACTAATAGATTCATTACAATGTCGATATTTACACTATTCATTACAACGTCAATATTCATATTATTCATAACATGTCAATATTCAAATAAATTTTGGTACAATAAAAAAAAACATATCAATCAATTACGATTTAAGATATGATAATGCCGACCTTTGTACATTTATGAAACTGTAAACTTAACTTAACTATCTTCACGCTGTATCCCTGACGGGGTAGTCAGAGAGGACAGATCGCCAGGCATCGCGATCCATGCATACTTCTTTCGCTTCCTGTAGATTCATTAATCGCTTTATACATGCACGTCTGGGTACCCGGGTCCTTTGACTCTTCCGTTTTTGAGCAATCCGCTCACGTGGTCTTCATATGTAAGACTTGGTCTACCTTGACTCCTTCTGCCGTCTACTTTCGCACATATAAATATATTCTTCTTCAATCGTTCCTCACTCATTCGTTGAACGTGTCCAAACCAACGGAGCACGCCCTTTTCCAGCTTTACGCTGACACTTTCACTCAAACCTGCCGTATTGCGTATCACTTCGTTGCGTTTTCGGTAAGCCAAGGTTGCGCCGCACAATTTTCGAAGTGATCGCATCTCCACAGCATCCAGCTTACTTTTATGCATCTTCTGACATACCCAGGTTTCGCTGCAGAAAAGCAACGTTGGCACTAGCACTGCGTTATGAATCGCGAGTCGTGCTTCTTTTACGATGCTTTGTCGCTTTACTAATTGGGACAAAGCACCGTTAACATTGTTTCCGGCAGGTACTCGCCGTTCTACATCCGAATCACATCTTCCATCCGCGCTAAACATACTCCCTAAACACTAAATTTTATTCACTTGCTCTAGACATTCCTGATTTACCCAAATCTCGCACTTAGTTCTTACGTCTTCTCTTTCAAATACCAGGACCTTAGTTTTACTTGCATTCAAGCGAAGACCCTTTCTTTCACACTCCTCTTTCTCTCACAACGTTATCAAATGCTTTCTCTAGATCCACAAAAGCGCAGAAAACCTTCTGGCTGAAAGCCAGAAACTTCTCCGCGATCATGCGGAGAGAAAACACTTGATCCATACAACCTGTTCCACGTCGGAATCCGCATAGAACCTCCCACAAATACCTTTCAGACTTTTCTTGCATTCTTGCCGTTATAACCTTTGCATACACCTTACTAGCTAAGCTGACCAAGCTTATCGCCCTGTAGCTGGAGCAGTTTAGGCGAGAACCTTTCCCTTTGTAGATAGGTACTACAACTGCTATTCGCCAGTCATCTGGGACCTCACCCGTCCGCCAGCATAAGTTGCATAGCAGACATAGTGCGTCCCAGACGCGCGACCCACCGTACTTGGTCATCTCAGTAGTAACTCTGTCTTTTCCCGCAGCCTTACCACATTTCATACTTCTTATCGCTTGTTAAATCTCTTTCATGCTAATGACTTCAATGACATCGGGATCCGGAGCGTCACAGTGAGCTCCACTTCCCGATGTGGCATCTCTGTCCTTACTTGCATACATCTTTCCATAATATTCACTCCATCTCTGCAGGACGTCAGTTTGTTTTGTTAGGACATCGTTGTCAATACTAAGCACTTTATTCATACTGCAGATTGCAGTACTTGCCTACCTCTTATCAGAAGAGCTTGGCATTATCTCGGAACTTGGACAACAACCTTTTATTCTGCACCTTTCACGAGTTTCCTCTATCAGTGCCTTCGTGTTAACTTTTTGCAGTTTGTATCTTTCATATTCAAATCATTCCGCGAGAATTAAATGAATATTTATGAAACTGTAATCTCTTTATGTGAGTGTTTTATATTGTGTGCAATAAAGTTTATTCTATTCTATTCTAATGTACTCAGTCAAATATTACTTGATATTGTTATCATTACGGTATTTGGTTAGTTTTAAAATAATGTAGATTGGTAATAAGTGATATACGATCAGGTAATTTATTGTAGATCTTTGGTGCCATTGCATATATGCTTTCGTGGAAAAAAGTAGTTTTACACGGTGTCAAGTGCAATATAGTTGAGCGACGTTGACTCTCTTGACCTCTAAAAAGGTTCATGTTAGTCTTAATCAAAATATTTACTTCATATATATAAAAAGAGGGCAAAGTCAGTGGTTGAGCGGGCGAGATAAATAAATTGGAAGTGGACTGTATTTGCGGGGAAAGACAAATGAAATTTACACGCGGTTGTCGACGAAAAAGAAATTGAAACAGGAATGGGTACGCTACCTTGCTGCTGCTGCGAGATGCTGAGGTGGAGGCTGCCGGGGGCGTCCCTGGACTCGAATTATTGGCTTCCTTGCACGAAAACACTATTTATCCATCGAAAACACAACTATTGCGAAAAGTTTGTGCGAGCGCGCGCGCGGCCATTGCAGAACTATTACCTTAGAGAGTCTTCAGTCCGTCCTCGCTGCCTGTGAGTGGGCAGCGCTGCGGTGGAGTTTTCTACCGCTAGATGGCGGTAACACAGCTGTCTCGCTCTTCCCTTATGCGAGACAAGGTAGGTGCGAAAGAGAAATGGAATAAAGGGAAGCGGGGTGGGAGTGTCGACGACTAATTAATTAAAAACAAATGGAGGTCGGCGATGCAACATAGAAAAAATAACGCGGCAACCTTCGAATCGTATACCGGCGCAACCATATCCCCCCCGGCTTAAAGGGTTACCTTCGAAAAAGGAACAACTGACTATACAGTTGCCACTAAGGTTTAGCTGCTAACTAAACACAATGCTATCGAACTAAACTAAACTAAACCTAATCGAACAAGCTAAATTTGTTATTAAGGTTACCGTTGATTAGGCAAAGGACAAAGACGAATAACTGGTCGCAAGTACGAACTAGTTGCGGTTTTAACGCGAACTATACGGGTGATCCCATTTGACCCAGTGAAAACTTCCCCTACTACCCCAAGAGGCCAATGTAATGGAGGCATACGTTAAAATAACTACGACAGTACCGACAGTAATAGGGTTCGATGGAGTATTCCATTTCTGAAGTGACTGTAGCGTATGCAAATAGTCTGTCCACCAACGCCTCCAAAACGATTGAACGAGTTTATCCAATAAGGCATGACGCGAGAGAAGGTGAAGTCGATCTTCCTCTATTTCAAAAGCGGGTAAGTATTTTAACGGTGTAACATTCAAAAAGTGCGCTGGAGTCAGTGCAAGCGGCTCCGAGGGATCACTAGACAAGGTTCTACAAAGAGGACGCGTATTCATTACGGCCTCGATTTGAGTGAGCACGGTGCTCAGCTCTTCAAACGTGAGTATCTGATCACCTATAACGCGAAACAGGTGCGACTTTAAGCTTTTATTTAATTCCAAATTTCTAATTTCAGTTGGAAAATAAAATCGCTGAAGTTCACGAAGCACGATTAACTCAGCCTTGTTTAAGTCAAAGGCGGTAACATGCTCGCGACAAGGAAGGATTTTCAAAAATCGACATATAATAACAACACTTCGTAAAAGAATCGACCACGGTGAAACACGGCTAGCCAACTCTAAGATAGGCGATTTTTCGAGCGGTGCGGTAGTAACCAAAGAGGTTTTCTTTTCCTCTGGCGAAGTGGACACAGTAGCGGGGTTGAAAGCACTAACAGGCCATTCATCAGGTGGGGCTTGGCACTAGGAAGAGCCATGGAACCACAACGGATGATCCAAAATCTGTGCAGGTGTTAACCCACGAGACAAACAATCGGCAGGGTTGTCCGTACCTGAGACGTGATAAAAGTTTTGCGGCGCCAATTCTGACTGAATTTTTGCCACCCTATTTGCGACAAATGTATCCCAACGATGGGGCGAAGAATGTGTCCAACACAAAGCGACGGTCTAGTCTGAGAATGCGAAAATTCTATCTATATTAATGCGGTTGCGACAACTACTAACAATCGAACTAATGAGCTGGGCTAGAACCAAAATAGCGCACAGCTCGAAACGAGCGAGAGAGACTACCTTACTAGGGGCTTCTTTAGATTTAGCGCTGATAAGGTGAAATGAAATGTCATCACCGTTACGAACGTGGAAGTACACAACACCCCCATACGCTTTCTCACTAGCGTCAGCGAAACCTAAAACAGTTACAATACTATCATCGGAGATGCCAACATGGCGCGGTATTCTAATTTGCTCGAGCATAGGAAGCTCGACTCTAAAGCGGTACCACAATTTAATGATGTGGTCAGAAGGAGTGTCGTCCCAGTCACAGTTGGACAGCCAAAATTCTTTTATGAGAAGCTTTGCGTACAAAACGACTGGTGCTACAAAGCCCATTACATCCCATATGCGTGCGACACACGACAATATGGTGCGCTTAGTGCAGGTTGACGGTGTAGGACAAACCTTCAAACTGAACATGTCGGACGAAGGTGACCAACGCAAACCGAGAACCTTGTGCGTATCATTACTATCAAACTCCTTGACAGTCGACAAGCGATGCGACGGTGGAATCGAATCCAAAACCGTTTGCGAATTACTAGTCCATTTTACGAGATCAAAATGACCAGCCTTCATGAGATCAATTACTTCAGCCGCAGTTGCGACAGCTTGATCTTCGGTCTGCACAGAATAAATATAGTCATCCATGTACAGACCAGTTTCTACAGTCTCCTTAGCCTTCAGGTAACTGTCGCCCTCATCGGCGGCGAGCTGCTTGACAGTGCGAAGAGCGTGGAAGGGACTGGATTTAAGTCCAAAACAAACGCGATTAAATTCGTAAACCTGTAAAGGTTCCTGCGGCGAAAATCTATACAGAATGCGTTGAAATCGGCGATCTGATTCGCGAACAACAATACAAAGAAACATTTATCCAATGTCGGCTGAAAGCGCAACAGCGAATAAGCGAAAGTTAACTATAATTTCGAACAAATTACCTTGGAGATTTTGACCACTGTGCAAAATATCGTTTACCGAAACATTCGAACTAGTTTTGGCGCTGCCATCTAAAACAACGCGCAACTTGGTGGTTAGTTTATCCTCGCGGACAACTCCATGGTGCGGTATGGTATACGAAGGAGCGTGCTTCGTCTCTTCGGTTTCGGGAGGCGCGGGTGAAATGAAACCTTTATCCAAATATTCTACTATTACGCTATCGTAAGCCTCCTTCAACTTTGGAGATGTCTGCATTTTCCGTTCTAAACAAAAGAAGCGTTTTTCGGCTGACTGAAACGAATCTCCAAGCGAATTAACATCACCCTTAAAGGGGAGTGCAACAACATAACGACCATCACTATCTCGAGTAGTCGTGCGACTATAAAACTCTTCACAAAGTTTATCATCTGGGCTGACAATAGGAGGGATGTTCACCTCTTCTAACTCCCAGAATTTACGGACAGTGGAGTCCAGCGGCTCGACGGCGCAACATTATGACACTGTCGAGTTACAATCAAAACAAGCGGGTGCGGAACCAACAATAACTAAACCAAGAACCGTCTCTAAGGCGAGCGGCGCGGGGTGCGTTGCGTGACCTTGAACCTTATGCTGCAACAGGAGGTGCGGGAAAATCGAAGCGCCAACTAACAAATCAATATATCCTGGAACGGCGTAAGTATCATCGGCCAAAGGCAAATCTCTAAAATTAGTCAATAATGAGGTATTGACTGGGACAGTCGGTAAAAATTCGGTAACCTTATCGACGACTAGCGAATCCATCAAAAAACTAACATCAAAATCAAAACGCGAGTGGAATTTAATCCCTACAGAACCTTGAACGGCTTTAGTGGAACCCAAAATATCTTTCACAACATTACAGGCGGGGCGGTTATTTATATGAAAACCAAGACGACTACAACAATTTTTACTAATAAAATTACTTTGAGAAGCATTATCTAAAAGTGCGCGAACACTATGTCCCCTACCATGCGAATCGTAAACAACAGCTCGAGCAGTTGCCAGAAGTACCGTAGTAGGGCTTGTGCGCAAACTTGATAGCGAGCACAAAGCGACATCGTTCGACTGGAGGCGCGCGGCAGTGGTACCGCCGTAGCTAGGCGCGGACGGGGACGAAAACACGCGAGAGCGCTCCCAGTCGCGACTCAACGGCGTGGGCGGCTGTGACGTCACAGCGGGCGGACAGTTAGGCACGAAGTTCGCGCGGCCGGAATCGACGGACGAACTACCGGACATGGCGGGTGCATTGCTAACTGCAAGCGAATTATTACCATTAACGCGCGAGGTCCCAACTGAGTTTAAATTGGACGCGGCATTATTGTTTTCGAAGTGTAATAATGAATGGTGTTTACCATTACACTTGCGACAAAAATGATTCGAATTACAGAATGAAACACGATGTTTCTTACTGAGACAATTGATACATAAATTACTAGAACGACCAAATTTATAGCGATCGCTAGGAGTGAGTTTATTGAACTCCAAACATTTATAAAGTTGGTCATGGTGACCTTGACACAAAGAACAATTTTTCGAATGCAACACTTACGATTGCGAAGTTGTGGGTTCAAAATTAACAAAAGAGTGCGTGGACTTCGTGGGCTTACTACGATTAGTCGGACTATTTTTCGCTACTCCGTGGTTTAACGAAGTTCGTTGCAAAATTCGAATATATTGACGAACGAAAGTTTCTAAATCGTTAAACTTAGGAATTTGATGGCCACGTCTATCCATTTCAAATAAGCGAACGGTTTCGAAATCTAATTTCTTTAAACCGATATACAAAAACAAAAAGTCACAGAGATCATTGACCTTGAGATTCTTTAGGGCGCGAACAGCTGATGCAAAAATATCTAAGAATTTTTCTAAGTCGTGTTCATTACACGATGAGCTTCAAATTAAATATTTGATCCAAATAAGCGGTTGTTACTAAGCGTTTGTCTTCGTATTTGACCTTCAAAGTATTCAAAATCAAACTATAATTTTCGGTGCAAAGCGTTATACGTAAACGGTTTTTGCTTTCCCGGTTAGTTTACTAACTAAGTAATGTAATTTTTCGGGATCCGATAACGAATTATTATTATGGATCGTATTTTCGAAACTAGCGAAAAACAAAGGCCATTTTTTAATATCGCCATCAAATTCTGGTATTTGTATGGGCGGTAATTTAGGTCGGTCCCATTTCAGCAAATCAAAACCGGCTGGCCCGGGTTTCGAATCGGTGATTACTACGGGCACGGGCGCTTGCAATGACTTAGCGACGTTTTATGCGTTTTATGCGACAAATTAAATCTCCGAAAGATGACATGGCGTCATAACTTAATAATAAATCGGGATTTAATTTTAATTCAAGCAAGTTAATTTTATCGAGAACATTTTCGAAATCTAAGCGCAAAGCATCTACGGTTTCGATCGAGGATAAAAACAATTCTTTTATTGATTCATCTGCGATCCTCGATGAATAATCACAAATTAATTGCATACGCTTAAAAAGGCTATCCTTCGTAGCGTGTAATAGTTTTAACTGTAGATCCGGAATCTCTTTCGGAGGCATTGTTAAAGCTAACAACTATAGCTACCTACAGTGCAAAACTAGCGAACGATCAAAATGGAAGCGGTGGTGAACAGCGAGACGCGGCGCGAACGAGCGTAGATAGTTGCGCGCGCGGGCCTAGGTACCTGCCCGCGTGGTCTACCTATTACTATGCGGTGCAGTCGAAATTAGCAACTATTTAGTACCTACCTATGCGAAAATCAGTAGGTAAGTATGCGTTTATTCCCTAATGGAATAAAACTATTATCTATGCGTTTATTCCCTATAGAATAAAAAACTATTACCTAATCTATGCGTTTATTTCGAATGGAGTAAAAATTATAACCTATACCTATGCGTTTATTCCCTATGGAATAAAAACTATTGCGTTTCTATTGGCAAACTACTAAAGCGAATGGATCAAAATCCGGATCGTTAGGACCAGAAAATGGTTGCGCGGGCGAGATAAATAAATTCGAAGTGGACTGTATTTGCGGGGAAAGACAAATGAAATTTACACGCGGTTGTCGACGAAAAAGAAATGGAAACAGGAACGCTACCTTGCTGCTGCTGCGAGATGCTGAGGTGGAGGCTGCCGGGGGCGTCCCTGGACTTGAATTCCTGGTTTCCTTGCACGAAAACACTATTTATCCATGGAAAACACAACTATTGCGAAAATTTGTGCGAGCGCACGCGCGGCCATTGCAGAACTATTACAGAGAGTCTTCAGTCCGTCCTCGCTGCCTGTGAGTGGGCAGCGCTGCGGTGGAGTTTTCTACCCCTAGATGGCGGTAACACAGCTGTCTCGCTCTTCCCTTATGCGAGACAAGGTAGGTGCGAAAAAGAAATGGAATAAAGGGTTGCGGGGTGGGAGTGTCGACAACTAATTAACTAAAAAC
Source organism: Thumatha senex (assembly GCA_948477245.1). Lineage (NCBI taxonomy): Eukaryota > Metazoa > Arthropoda > Insecta > Lepidoptera > Erebidae > Thumatha > Thumatha senex. The sequence continues at coordinate 18,315,803 of OX419735.1, forward strand.
AAATGGAGATCGGCGATGCAGCATAGAAAAATTAACGCGGCAACCTTCGAATCGTATACCGGCGCAACCAGTCAGTATATTGAGACTCTGGAACCCTTCATCAGACTCTTTTAAACCCTTAATTTTATGTTAGTTCTTGGCTTTATTTAGAGATGTTTAATATTTTTGTAATGTTTGCATCACTGTTTCTGGCTGTGCAATCTCCGAAACGTTGAAAGGAATGTCTGAAACATAGCTCTTTTTTAATTCAGTGAAAAGTTAAGATTGGCAACGAAATCCTAAATTACATTACACTTTTCAGTATAGATATTAATATTTTTTTCTTAAAAAAATGTTTGAATTTAAGTGCATAGAACGCAATCTTCTCACCTGCATTTCTAAACAAAAACTTGTTAGCCGCTCCATTTCTATTCTCAAAATGTTTCCTCATACTCGTATGAGTAAGAGGGAAACGTTTTTTACTCGTCTGCATAAGAGGTAATGTCTGGAGATCTATTACTAGTAGGCGCGTACTAGTAGGCGCGATTAGGATCGAGAGTTTCTGTGACCGTCAAAGGTCAAACAATGTTCGGTAATTCTCAATACAGAAACTACTAATGCGTTGCCAAGTTAGCAGGTTTTCCTAAAGTAAATTTTCTCTGGTAGGAGCTTATTTTCAAAAGCGATACAGAGAATGGTGTCATTTAAAAGGTAGTTTCAGCGAGAAATATGAATAATGGCAGACGCTTTCTGTATATGTTTACATAAATATACGTAATAAGTGTATTAAACTTGATTTGTGTGTAAAAATGGTGGATTCTTCAAACGGATTCTTGGATTTTATCTTCAAACTCCACTAAAAGTTTAAGCAATACCTCCCTTTATTTAATGGGATAAGATTAGTCTTATACCAGTAAATAAGTGAAAGCGTAACTGAAACTTTAAATTTAATTATACTGTAAACGATCACTGAGTTACGCAACTTTCACTATGGCTGGTACTCGGATGGGTTACCACTTTGTGGCATTTACATTTGCGAGCGTTTCCGTGCTTCGGAAGGCACGTTAAGCCGTTGGTCCCGGTGGCCAGTAAATGGCAGTCGTTAGTCTGGTAGAGGGCCTTATGGGCGGCTTAAAAAATTTCAACAACCTGCGTCTGTCTATTTTAACACGGCAATGGGCTCACCACCTATTACGTGGGACAGGAATCCACACGGTGAAAAGTGGGCATATAATATGCCTCTCCACCCCTTCGGGGATAAGGCGTGATGGATATTTATTTATTTATTATTATTTAAACTTTAAAGTCGAATTTTAAGGCGAAATATATGAAAAATTTATTAAAAGATTAAGAAAAAATATTCATAAATAATATTTGCCTTTAAACTTTTAGTAACCAGGCCATAAAATATTATGAAAATAAAATGTCATTTAATACTTTACATCTTGCCATAGAAACAAATGTTTACCGATTCCACTCAACACTTTTTGCAGACTGAGGGCTACATATACTACCATATAAGTCGAAAGGTACTTAGCAAGACATCATTAAGGCGTCTCGGTACATCAGTAAGCTAGATATGCTGTTCAGTACTGTAGTGGGCAATATCCTTAATAAGCTAAGGTAAGCTGACACGAGCTTCGTTAAGTAGATGTGAATACCTATAACTCGCTTTTAAGAGGCGTTTGTAATTTTACATACATACATATTGTTACGCCTTTATCCCCGAAGGGGTAGGCAGAGGCATACTATGCTCTTACATTTCACCGTATGCATTTTTGTCCCACGTAACAGGTCGTGTCACAGGTGTGTCGTGTCGTGTCACCCATTGTCGTATTTATAATTATAAATGCAATTTTTTCAATTACAATTGATTACTGGGGGAATTTTTGTCCGGTTATATAAATAAGGGTTTAGTTTTTAATCCCTAATTAGTCGAAATGTAATTCTCAGTGATAACTAAATGAAAACAATAAATTATTTCAAATTATTTAGTTTATAAATATTTTATGATATCATTCAGTGTCATGGATCAGATTCATAAAAAGCTGATATAAGTTTTTCTTGAAGTGAAAAAAAAAACAGCTTGGTTCAGGACGGGGATTGAACAAAGTTGTGTTTATTAACTTTAATAAAAATATATGAGAAAGTTAGCATTCTAATTGCTTTAAAAAATGTATTCCCTGATATAATATATGTTGTTTCCATTGGATCTAGACAACTGATAAATATATTTATATTTTTCTTAATTTCTTTTTTCATTATTATGTTTCTTCTTTTCACGGGTATCTTCTTTTTTTTTATGAATATACCCGGGCTTTTGGTAGGCGTTCATGGGGACATACTGGTCCAACATGCAGAGGCCCTTTGAGAATTTTAATCTAAATGGTAATGGGACTCCCACTACAGACAGTTCACGCCCGCCTTATGTAGAAGAACGATAGTGGACCACCTCCAATGGAAGTTAAACTATTGTACAATATGCTAACTACTAAATGGGCTATTGAGTTGAAGGTTAAATGGAGTATGTAACTAAAACTATGGATGAAGACGGCGTCTGCCATTTTAATATATTATTATCAAAATACTGGCAGACGGTGACTTGCCAACTCACTAGATGGGCCCCCTATACAATCGAAATAGAAATGATAAGCCTGGAAGGCGACAGAGGGCAACACCGATGTGAGCGGCTTGGGGTGTCGAGCGGTGCGGCGCCGGTTTCACCTTCGCGGGACAGACCCGGAGCGGGCTTCCCCGTAGTTATGCCCTTGAAAATGACACTTCCACCCCCGAGCATATAGCTCTGGCTCCCTCCCTCTGACCGACCAATTAAGGCAAGCCAGAGTTGAGATTTGCTACGCTCCCGGGAGTAGCACTCTCACTGCTCTCCCGTTAGGCCATTAAATCCTAACCGGTGCAGAAGGGCAACAAAACTCTGAGGAATCGGGACCGATGTGTAGCCACGCACATTCAGCTCGCCACAAGCTGCCCTGCGGATGTGAGCTTTTCAATAACTTACTGATACATTTTTTTGTTGGTATCAGAAAGTGGATAACTCAAAAAGCGAATCTACTGTGCCCGCATAGGGTTGCGTTTATCCTATAAAAGATAACGACTGTCCTCGAGGGGTCATTATTATTATTATTATTACTTTTTTCTATTAGTTCCAAATATTGACTCCAACCCTGGATTCGAACCTGAGACCTCGGCAAAAGCAACCGCATACACTACCTCTGCGCCACTGAGGCATTCGCGTTACGGTTACATTGCCAAAACTTTAACTATATCGTTTATTATAATAAGGACAATAACATTATAATTAAACAATACTTACATTTCACAAGTCTAAAAAGACCGTGAAGATTGATGACTTCTCAACGATTCATTATTCTGAAGACGTATTGAGACATCAAAATGAAGAGAATATTAATGATTATATTTTTCACGTATAATATGACTAGCTGGGCCCCCCGGATTCGCTCTTGACTTACTTCGGAGTTCCGTCGCATCCCGTCCCAAATCCTTGTCAATTTATTTATTATAATGCTTGTACTTACAGTAATACAACTGAAATCCGCTTTAATTTGACTGCTAAGAGCAGTTATGGGTTTTGATTTTCGGCATTGTTAAAAAAGATTTCATGTAACCTGCCAACCTTGTAAGGTTGCTTGAATAATAAGGCGTTAGGGTAGGCCGAGAATTACATATGATTACCACGTGAGCAGATTGCTCAAAAATGGAAGAGTCAAAAGTACTCGGATACCCAGACGTGCGTGTATGAAGCGATTAATGAATTTGCAAGAAGCGAAAGAAATATGCATGGATCGTGAAGCCTGGCGATCTGTCCTCTCTGACTGCCAATTCAGGGATACAGTTTGAAAATAATGATGTACTGGTGAAAATTTGCAATTAAACAATTTTTTTTCTTCTACACTTATCGAATGTGAGACTTATCAAATCTCGCATCCTAATTTATCCATGTTTTTAACTTATGCGATTTTAACTATTTTGCCCACACGGTGAAAAGTGGGCATATAATATGCCTCTGCCACCCCTTCGGGGATAAGGCGTGATGGATATTTTTTTATTTTTTTAACTCATATTTATGATTTTTCGGGTCTTATACGGAGTCCACCCGTGACCATGGCTAGTGTAATCTGGTTATCAAACCCAAGACCTCAGAGCGCGGCAGTCGCATACACTAAGTACCACTTACGCCATCGAGACAGTCAAAGTTTAAATTATGATTAAATCACCTACTAAATAATACTTGAGGTTAGTTAATCTCAAATAAACTCGAGGAGTTCCTCGAGTTTATTTAATTGCTTTTCATTAAAGACAGACACGATTAAATAGTAGGTATATATCTATTGACACGTACCGCGTCAGTGGCTGCTAGTCAATGACATTTTTGATAGTCTATTAACATTTTGACAGCTAAAAACAGCGATTCTGGTTCTATTCTACGGCTTGTCTATAGTAGATTTGGCCCCCAGGTCATGAGTACCCATAACTTACGAGCGTGTATAAAAGCGTTCATAAAAGTAGAGGAAGCGATATGCCAGAATCATAGCAAGTGGAAAACCATAGTCTTTGCCTACCCCGATTGACAACAATTGAAGACAAATTTGATGATACGTGTGTATGTTATAAGATATGCTATGAGATATGCATATCTTATAACATACACACGTTTAATTCGTATTATAATTATAATTAATAGCTTAATTCGGACTAGATGGCGTTTTGTATAAATTACCCACAATATGTATTAATTCAATGTAGCTTACCTTAAAACAAGTTGTTTTTAGAAATACCTATAATTTTTTCACGTCAAGACATACAATGGAAACAATTCGAACACAGGTGGTATATAATATAATTAGACTAGAGAAAAAGGCAGTCTGAATTACAAAATAATAGAGATGGGTATGGCTTCTTTTATGACAGTCATTTTGCCCGTGTTTATGTTCTGTTTCCTTGTCTTGTCTAGTAATAAAGTCTGCAAAAAAAACAAATTAAATATGTAGCAATTAACCAAAGTCGTTTGAATATTTTTAAAGAAAATATCGTAAAGAGATTGCCGTATCTACCTGACTTCACTTGTGTAGACCAGTCATATACAAACTTATTTAATTTGATTAATGATAAGTTTGGCAAAGTTTTTACCTCAAAAACTCTACAGATTGGTGGTCGTCCTGTTTTCAGTGATTGGGCTACACCAGGTATTTTTTAAAGTAGAAACAAATTATTTGAATTATATTCAGAAAAATCATATAATTTTAACCAAACCTTATGGAATATGTTAAAAATTATTCTAAGATATTTAAACAAACATGTTGTCTTGCAAAGTCAAACATTATTAAAAATAAAATTTCTAATTCTGTGAATAAAATAAAAATGACTTGGAATATCATTAACTCTGAATGCGGTAGAACTATGGTGACAGAAAGGGATTTCCACTTAGAAGTAAATGATTGTCATGTTACAGTAACTATTTTGACGACTAAATCTCTGCAAGCGTCTTCCAATTCCTCTGAACATTTATTAGAAGAATCTGTTCCTTATTGCAGGGATGCATTTGTATTCACAGATATTTGCGCTCAGGATATTATAAAAACTTTTAAATGTATTGAAATTAAGAGAACCGCGGACCTTTGGGGATTATCAGTCAAACTGCATCATGTATCATTGAGGTCATTGCGCCCCATCTAGCAACTGTGTTTAATGACTGTGTTTCTAGTGGTATATTTCCTGATTTAATGAAACACAGCAAAGTCATCCCTTATTTAAGGCTGGCAGCGCTACCGACCCGTCTAATTTCCGACCAGTGTCAGTGCTGCCAACTTTGAGCAAAGTATTTGAAAAAATAATTTTGAATCAAATGCTATCCCATTTTGATATTCATAAAATATTTCATACAAAACAGTTTGGTTTTTCAACTTCCGATGCTGGTGTTGAGTTATTAAAATGTATTCATGAAGCCTGGGAAGAAAAGCAAGATGTATTAGGTATATTCTGCGATATATCCAAGGCTTTTGATTGCGTTCAACATGAAACGCTGTGCAAAAAATTACACCACTATGGAATAAGAGGCAAAGCTCTCGACCTTCTGTCTTCATACTTGAACAATAGAATACAAACGTCGATATTAATGGTACACGTTTTGTAGGATCCATGGTTACCATAGGTGTGCCACAAGGCTCGATACTTGGGCCATTCTTGTTCCTCATTTATATTAATGATTTACCATTTTATGTAGGGGATAGGGATAGAATTGTTTTATTTGCAGATGATACCTCATTGATTTTTAAAATTAGAAGACAATTAGATAATTATGACCATGTAAACAATACAATCACGAGAGTAGTTCATTGGTTTAGCTCAAATAATCTTTGCCTAAATGAAAACAAAACTAAATGTATTAAATTTACTCTACCAAATGTAAAACAAGTTACGGCCAATGTTCAACTTCATGGACAAGTGTTAGAGTTTGTGGAATCAACTGTGTTCCTTGGTATAACTATTGATGCCCATTTGCAGTGGGCCCACACATAGAAAAGACGGCCTCTAGGTTAAGTTCGGCTGCGTACGCTGTAAAAATGATCAGGACTCTAACAGATGTAGATACGGCTAGAATGGTTTACTTCAGCTATTTTCATAGTATTATGTCTTACGGTATTCTCCTTTGGGGGAGTGCTGCAGATGTAAATAACATTTTTGTTCTTCAAAAGCGGGCTGTATGCGCTTTATATAATTTAGGCCCCAGAGTCTTTCTCCGAGAAAAATTCAATGAAGTAAATATTCTAACCGTATCATCACAATACATTTTTGCCAATCTAATGTATGTCCAGAAAAATCTATCACAGTTTACTAAACTCTGTGATATACATAATATAAACACTAGACATAAAAACAATCTTTCAGTTCACCACAGTCGGCTGCATAAGATTGGCGATTCTTTCCAGGGTAACTGTATACGCTTTTACAACAAGCTTCCCTGTGACCTGATAAATTTACCATTAAATAAATTTAAAAAGTATATTAAAAGAAAGCTTTGTGAAAAAGGTTATTACTCTATTCAAGACTATTTACAGGTCATGGATGCCTGGAAATGATCTGCTGGCAAATAAAATATTATAGTCATAAAATATTAAATTGTAAATAGGCCATCAAAATAAAGCCTTCCTAAGTTTCTTGCCGGTTCTTCTCAGGTTCGAACCGGTGGTCACTTTAATTAAACAATTTTTTTCTTCAATTTTAGTCTATGACATTTTGTAAGCGCCGTTGAAATGGTCTATGCAAAATAAAGACATTTTTATTTATTATTTTCTACTTCTGTGTGGCAGAGACTTAGTGTCAAACATTTTTAAAGAAAAAACGGTTTCATTAGTCCCAACCCTTGCCGGTCGTGTGAAAATAATGCATGAACGGCACCAACTACCCATAATGTTACAAGAACAATTATAAACTAAAGGGTCATTTAATTTGAATATCAAGATGTGGAATCAGGTTAGTGATTGTTATAAGATGAAATTAAACAAAAACTTAAGTACATATAGTGACAGAAATGTTAAAGTAGCAAAACATACACTTATTATTTAACAGGGGTTTTCTACGCGGGATAATGACAATAAGCGGACGGTTGTTGTATATTATTTTCTAAAACTATCGGGAAGTTGGTTTAAAATCAGTCACAAATTCTTTGCACAATTAGATTCTTTATATATTCCAATGTTTTGTAGATCCGAGGGAAAAATTCGAAGTAGGACGCATCATAAGGGAGAAAACAGGTGACACCCACTCGAGATCGTTCCTGGTGCAAAGGTTGGCTATAGATATTCAAAGTGGAAAGGCGGCTAGTGTTATGGGCACCTTTGGACCGGGAGCGGTTAGGGGCGGGTTATTTGATTAACATATTTTAATTTGACATGTGAATATTATGAAGCGCTCGTTGCCCCGCGGACATAAAGTTCTGTAAACGATCATTGCGTTAAGCAACTTTGATTATGGTTGGTAATCGGATGGATGAGCACTTTGTGGCATTCACATTTGCTTCGTAAGGCACGTTAAGTTGCCCGGTTGCCAGTAACATGGCAGTCGTTAAGCCCAGTTGAAGACCTTATGGGCGGCTCGAAAAATTTCAACAGCAGTTCGCTATAACCTACGCCTACCCATTTTAATACGGCAATGGACGAATAGTATGCCTCTGCCTACGCCTTCGGGGATAAAGGCGTGACAATATCTATATATGTATGGATATTATGTATTGACATCTTTAACTATAGAATATATTGTAAAGTTAAAAAAATTACAAATTCCGAACAGACTCATAGTACTGTAAAAAACATGGTATACTCATTATTTAGTGGTACTTTACCTTGTAGTTCGAATTCAGCTTTGTCATGCAAATCAATTAAACCAGCATACTGGCACTGCCCTATCCCATATGTAGCAATAATTGCATAAAAATAATACCCTTCCAAGATAAGAGCGCTTGCGAGTAAGTGACGAACACTAAAACCTTTTTGCAAATCAAGCGTGGTAATATGTCATTACATTCATTACGCTACCGGGCGGTGTTTGCAAAAAAAAACTTAGTATTATCGCCCCAGAACATTAACGCGTAAGTCGTTATCGAAACGTCTTAACATTTCAATTAAAGGCACGATTAAGAAATTAAAGGTAATGAGAAGCTGAGAGCTGATTACGGCTATTTTCTGAATTTACGACGCAAAATATATGACAGCAATCGATGGATGCGAAATTATAATACTTTGGTGTCGTTTATGTAAATTTAAGACAGCCCTACGTAGTTACTTTTTATATTTATGAAAAGGACTTTGTCGACATCGCCCTATTATAACAATTATAAAGATACTTAACAACTATATAACTAAATAAGTACATAATAGTTTATAGCTACACCTATTCTGTAGAGCCTGTGAGTTCTGTTTCGCACACATTCGTATAGAATATACAAGACGTCCTTTATCATATTACAGTTTTCGCAGTTAGAAGATAAGATGTTACCCATTAACATGCGATTTTTTTTTCAAGTCTGAGTCCTCTTATTAATCTAAGAGTAACCCAAACAATATTCTATTCAGTTCCAACGTAGTTACTTGTGCGGGACTGTTACTCAACGATACAAAACGAATTAAATAAACAAGTGCGTTTTTGACCACACGAATGAAGTAAAATTCCTTCAGCTCCATCTTCTGGTCATGAGAGAAAGAAATATAGAAATTGTGCGCAAAGAAGTTACATCTCAAAAATTACGTTTAATTACTACATAATTTATGTACTGATCGCTGCCAGTATCTTCGGAACCTTGCCTAAAGGGACCTCTTTTAATAATATATGTTAGTTATGTATCATATTTTTAAGGTTATATTTAATGTTAATATTAAGAGAAGTTAAGGTGATATGTATAGATAATGTTTAGTTTATGAGTAGTTAGTATACTAGATGCTTTAAAATTTTATCCATAATTACATGTGGTTTGTAATTTAATAAGTATGTAGTACCTGTTTATAAAAGGTACCATAAACTTATGTACTTACATACTCCATAACTAATGTATGTAAACGATAACGACTAGAGGTTTTTTTTCTTTGGGAGGACAAAACACGAGAATCTTGTTATTTAGTATGTACTATTTACGTACTTTTTAAAAAAAATATATTATACTCATTCATTTAAGTGTCGTGTTAATTCCACAACAAAGTCAAATCATTTCAAAATTGAGACTGTATTGAATAGAACTTATAGTATTGTATTGTTGAATTGTATCTTATTGTTATTCTTAGCTTAATAAATATTTTTTTATGTTTCAGAGGTCCATTTTCAGCATTCATATTTACTATCGTTGCAATAGAAAGATTAGTACGTAAGCAGTTAGTTGTGTTTAATTTCACGCCACGTGTATTATAATTGACTGGTTGTAGCTACTTGCTGAATATATTTATCTGTTGTAATTCCACAAACTGCCACCCATCTAAAAACTAGCCGTATCGTACTATGCTTAACTCAGTAATCGTTTACAGAACACTGAGCAAGTAAGGCCTCGAGTGCGTAATGAGGTTGATATTTTACGAGCAGTTTTAAAATCGGTTCTTTAAATACGCATATTTCATTAAATTGACAGGAGAACGGTAACTTAACGTACGTCTACATATACCTATACGATGATTGTAACAAGATTACAATATACAATCACATAGCAGAAGCTTAACTTGGATACATTTTCAAAGCTATTTGTATGCTAACTTTCACATATATTTTTATGAAAAAAAAGACAATTTATGTGAAAGTTAGCATACTAATGCTTTAAAAATTTATCCATAAATTGAGTGGAGTCCATTGCATCAATGTTTAAAAATGGTTGTAACACTGTTCATTGGTACCAGAGTTGTTAAGCAGCACGATCGATGGCTCTGGTCATACTCTTAAAATTACAATTTAAATATAGTGAAGAATTTCAACTTGTTTCGATACGGTTCGGGTAGTTCAGTGGCTAGAACATTGCTCTGGTTAGGCAAAGGTCACGGGTTCAATCCCCGTCTCGAACCTAGTTGTCTTTTTTCACATTAATAAAAAAATATGTGAAGCCTAACTTGCATGAAAATATAAATAATAAACTACGAAGTTATGTAATCGCGCCTCTGCCTGCGTTGTATATTTCAATTGACATTTCAATTTCACACCAATCATTTTCCAATACATAATTTATTTTAAAATATACATACATACATACATACATATTATTGTCACGCCTCTATCCCCGAAGGGGTAGGCATAGGCATATTAAACACCCACATTTTACCGTATGCATTTTTGTCCCACGTAACAGGTGGTACTGCCGTGTTGAAATAGACAGGCGCAGGTTGCGGCGACCAGCTGTTGAAAATTTTTAAGCCGCCCATAAGGCCTTCAACTTGGCTTAACGACTGCCATTTTATTGGCATGCGGGACCAACGGCTTAACGTGCCTTCCGAAGCAAGGAACTGGGGTGGGTCTAAAGAGCCTAATAAATTTAATAAAATATGTATATTTTGCATGTTAAATTTGGAAAAAAATTTGAACCCGTTGCCTTTTTAGTGAGGTGGTAACAAAAAGGCTAAAAGGTCTTATGTGCTAGACACTAATTAGCACGACCAATTAAAGTCCTTGTAGTCTCGGTTCTCGGTTTTGTCATTATTTGCCTTCGTTATTACTGACTGACGGCAATGGGCCTGTTACGTTGGACAAAAATGTATACTTTGGAATTTTGACGTATAGTATGCCTCTGCCTACCCTTTCGGAAATAAAGGCGTGACAATATGTATGTATGTATGTATGTACTGCCTGATAGCGGGGCAGCAGACTATAAAAGTACCTTTTTTTTTTGTTTTTTTTTTTTATACCACCGAGGTGGCAGACAAACATACCTGATAGAAATTGTCACCGTAGCCTACTGACGTTTGCAACACCAGAGGTGCAGCACTCTCGCTTCCGACCCTGTAAAAAACTTCTAAGTCCCCTTTTCAAGAACCCCATACTGTAGACCTTCTGCAATAATCTGCACAGTATCACTCGTTAAACATTGTTCAGCGCGCTCCCTTGTCCTTGTCCATACGCAACACAATGCGTGTACGCCGCTACCACGAGATAATTGGAACTTGCTACTTATTCTAAATTTAAAGTAATAACTGCACTAACGGCACTATCAATTCCATAATTTAGGAGAGAAAATAGAGTTTAATATCTTCTTTGACTTAGTGTATTCCCAGTTGTTTCCAAACCTTACCTAGGCTGCAGTTTACTTTTACTTGGCAAACAATAGTTGCTCCAACCACCAACTATTGTTTGACTTTTGACTTTCGGTATTATTGGGAGCGCCTGCCGTCTGAGCTCTCGTAAGTGTCCCTACGTTGTCGTTGCCTCGTTCTTAAGTTAGCAGGGGGCCAAGTCTACTAATTCAATTGCATCAGAAGAGAATAGAAATCGTCGCTCAGTAGAGAGCCGACAGAACAAATTGTCTGTTTTCGTAGTCTACTATTACAATAGCGCTGCAATAGAATTCTATCGACCGGCCGATAGAATGTTATTAACACGTGTAACACCTGTAAGTAGCTCTTAATTTGCATTTATGGTAGTCTATATTCATATTTTGATAGTTAAAAACAGCTATTTTGTCTCTATTCTGTAGCTTGAGAAGTGTGATTGTGAAATATACAATAGTTTTAGTAGACTACCTAGTTTTGGACTAATCGCAATAGAACCGCTATAGAATAGAACTAGGACGGCTTTCTATTGGCAAATAGTAGACTCGGCCCCCAGGTACATTGTTAAAAGGTAAGGCGCATGAGGCCCCGAAGAACTTGTGCCCTAGTAAATTTAATACAGAATAAAGTTTAGTAAATTATTTGTGTGCAGAGGTCCCTACAAAGACCTTTAGAGTCCAAGACAACCTCATTTGCAAGCTCGTGCACCTGCTAAACAATAAACGAAGCTCTGGCGTCGGCTTTTCTCTTGTGGAGTTGTGAGGTCTGACGGCAGTCGGGCAGTCGCTCCCTTAAAACGCATCAGTTAGAACAAAAATAAATGGAAAGTCTCAGGCTGCAACTAGGATAGACGCTCGGATGATGATGATGAGAGTTTAGTATTTTATTTACATTACGTAAACCCGTTGGTCCTAGTTGCCTGCTGGTCATGTCAAACTTGGAGGATTTAATGAATGGTTTGAAAATTTTCAAACAGCAGATAACCGCATCCTATGATTGTCCATTTTAATAGAGCAATAGTTACACTCACCACCTTAATATCACGAAGGTTCAGGACTGTTGATTCCATTGGAGAGTTCCAATGATGAGTTAAACTGGATTTTCAAGTCTTTTTGTCTCCAATATTTACTAAAAATGGGTCCAACAGGATTTTGACAGTACTCACGTCTCCATTGTTTAAAATAAGTGGAGCTATCAGGTTTTATAAATATGTGACGTAAATGGGGGGCCCAATGTTTCATTTTTACACAATAGCTAGTGGCAAAAGTGGAGAAGCCTACTGTTCCACAGAATATAATATGTATATATAATATAATACAGAGTATAATATTATGATTTTGGTAGAGTTAAATTTTTTTACTCAAGAACAGTAAAAAAGTAAAGATAAAATAAAGTAAACAATAATTTCACCTTCCAAATGTTTGTGTCAACAAAACCAAGAAAGTAGTCGATGAATAGACTGGAATTGTTTACAGAAGTGGGAGATATCTGAGAAGATACCCGACATAACAAAAACATGATGAATATGTTTGATCATATTCAATCTATTGAATTCGGTCACGGAGAAACGTAACGTCAGCGATTGTGTTAAGCTCTTCTATAAACCAACTTTTGATTGAGACGAACAGATGGGGCACGTACAAGTAATTAATTTGTAACTATCTTCACGCTGTATCCCTGACGGGGTAGTCAGAGAGGACAGATCGCCAGGCTTCGCGATCCATGCATACTTCTTTCGCTTCTTCGAGATTCATCAATCGCTTCATACACGCACGTCTGGGTATCCGAGTACTTTTGACCTTTCCGTTTTTGAGCAATCTGCTCACGTGGTCTTCATATGTAAGTCTCGGCCTACCCTGACTCCTTCTACCCTCTACTTTTGAACAATATATATTCTTCGTCAATCGTTCCTCAATCATTCGTTGGACGTGTCCAAACCAACGGAGCACGCCCTTTTCCAGCTTAACAAATTGTCAAATTAATTTGTAACATTTAAAAATAATTTTTTTTTTGAATAAAAAACTTAATATTGTGGGAATCAAATTTGATGTTTTTACGAAGCATTACGAAGTGCTGGTAGTCCCGCAAACTCAGTGTTCTGTAAACGATCATTGTGTTAAGCTTCTTACGCTATGATAGATCCTGAGATGATTGAATGTTTTGTTCCATTTCCAAGCGATTCCGTGCTTAGGAAGGCTTGTTACCGTTGGTCCCGATTCCAGTACTTATATCTATTGTGGTTATCCCAAATTCAAGGACGTATGAGAACATCGAAAATTTTCAACAGCATGTCACCACTCTGTGCCAGTCTATTTCAACACGGCAATAAACTCACCACCTATTAGATGGAACAAAATGCAAACGCTGAAATTTGAGTGTATTGTATTGCCTTGGCCTCTCCCTTCGGAGGTTTTTTTATTTCTCAACAGAACGTCAAGATTAATTGCTTCTATAATACATTTACTGCCAAATTCGCAAAGCAATAGGTAGAGCCTAAGGAAGAACCTGGCAATAAAACTCACGGCTACTCTTTTTTAATCGCCAGTAATTACATTAGTTTTCCTTTACATAATAAAAATCTTTTAGTATATTATGCGTTGACAAGCTATTAACTAATAATCTTCGTTATCTTATCATAATTATGATACGAGTACATCGATATAACAGCACAAATGATAGCTCATTAACCGTGATACATCTGATACGAACAAGCTCAAATCGATACAACGTTTATCGATATCGCCCGAGGACATTCAGCCACCTCTATATATGGATATTCGCCAAAAACCGTTGCAAAAACTCTCACAAGTGCGTGTGTAAGGAGATCGGGCCTCCGATGACAGCGGGCTCGCGTCCAACAAAGAATCATACAAGAAATAATTACGCCCATTGATCGGAGCTCATTAAAATCGACCAATGACGACGATGCGATGGTGAGCAGCGACCAGAGATCACTACAAAAGGTAAACCGCTCAGGTAGGCACAATTTGCCGAGACGCCGCCGCACGCCTTTTCTTATTGAAATCAATTTATTCAATTAGATACAACGCTATTGCAGCCGAGAATTTATCAATTAAACGAAGGCGCTTAGGAGGTCGTCTCGCTTGTTACACAAGTATTAATTGTAATCAGAAAATTGTCTTTGAACAGCACCGTGTGTATGTTATGGAAGTTTATTTTTTTATAGTATCTATGCAGACAAATAAAATTGTTTCTGTTTGTGGTTCCAAATTAATAGCTTTTCACTAAATGTATATGAAATTTATAAGTATAACTGTATATAAGTTTTAAAAATTGCTTTTATTTTTCATGTAAATGTGCCTTAAATTTACATAAAAACAAACAATTTTAAAACTTTTCTCCGTCTGTCTGTCAGTATGTTCTGACTAATCTTTGAAACAAATGGACCGATTTTAACACGACTTTCAGTGGCAGATTGCTGATGTTGTAAGGAGTAATTAGGCAAACACTACCTAGCCTAGGGTCTTCTGTTATTTGGCTATACTAGGAGCATATTATTTGGATTCTGATTTTCAGCATTTGAGTGGGAGTGTCTGCTGTGTAATCTTCTAACCCCAAGAGGAGGCTTGCGTGGTAGCATCGTCCGTTACTTAACGGTGCTCCGCTAGCAGGTGAAGTCGCTTGGGCTCCGGAGATCTCCATATAAATAGATCTTATGCTAAGGTCGGTCTTGAGATAAGTAAGTTTGTGGTATTTCGAATTTAGTCAGCAAAACTTTTTATTCTCTTATTTTAATTGCCTTCAACCAAAAGTCCTTAAAACCTTAGATGTTAATAACTTTTAGCGGACCGAAAATTCTTATAGAACACACGACAAACAATAAATAAGAAACTCTTTTAACTTCTCATAATTGAAATTCAAATACTTAAATAAATAAAATAAATAAATAAATATCCATCACGCCTTATCCCCGAAGGGGTGGCAGAGGCATATTATATGCCCACTTTTCACCGTGTGGATTCCTGTCCCACGTAATAGGTGGTGAGCCCATTGCCGTGTTGAAATAGACAGACGCAGGTTGTGGCTACCTGCTGTTGAAATATTCAAGCCGCCCATAAGGCCTTCAACCAGGCTTAACGACTGCCATTTTACTGGCAACCGGGACCAACGGCTTAACGTGCCTTCCGAAGCACGGAAACGCTCGCAAATGTAAATGCCACAAAGTGGTCACCCATCCGAGGACCAGCCATAGTGAAAGTTGCGTAACTCAGTGATCGTTTACAGAACACTGAGACCGCGGGGCCACGAGCGCTTCAATAATAAAAAAAAAATTATAAAAACCCTTCCTATTACTGAAATTTTAAAGCTCCGACCTCGTTGATGTCTTTTATACGTAGAAAGATATCTTCAGTGGTAAAACGTGAAGCGCCCTACCACCTGTTACGCTGGACAAAGTACTACTGATGAAATTTGAACGTATATTATGCCTTGGCTTATTCCTTCTGGAAAATACGCGTAACTATGAGTATATAGCTTTAAAAAATACACTTTTATCCTACTAATATTATAAACGCATAAGTCTGTAAGTATGGATGTTTGTTACTCTTTCACGCAAAATCTACTGGATGGTTTTTGATAAACTTTAAAATAATATAACTTACACATCCGAATAATACATAGGCTACTTTTTATCCCGGGAACAAATTCCTGTGAGAAACTTCAAAACGCGTGCGGAGCCGCGGGCGTCAACTATCTTAAATATAATTTGAATGTACTTTGTATGATTATAAGCCGTATGCTAGTCTGCCACCTCAGGGGTATAAAAAAAATTGTTCCGAACCCTAAAGTAAACCTAACTGAGATTAATGAAGGTAGTTACTCTGGTGCACTGTACAAAATTACAGGTACTGAGATGAGCCTGATAGTGTGCAAGAGTCCTGCGCTATATCTAGATCGTAAGCGAGTTTTTGGTGGACACTTGTAGCAAAGAGGCTGCAAGCGATGTGTCGTAATACTCGTAACTATAATAAATAAATATCCATCACGCCTTATCCCCGAAGGGGTGGCAGAGGCATATTATATGCCCACTTTTCACCGTGTGGATTCCTGTCCCACGTAATAGGTGGTGAGCCCATTGCCGTGTTGAAATAGACAGACGCAGGTTGTGGCTACCTGCTGTTGAAATTTTTCAAGCATTCAACCAGGCTTAACGACTGCCATTTTACTGGCAACCGGGACCAACGGCTTAACGTGCCTTCCGAAGCACGGAAACGCTCGCAAATGTAAATACCACAAAGTGGTCACCCATCCGAGGACTAGCCATAGTGAAAGTTGCGTAACTCAGTGATCGTTTACAGAACACTGAGACCTCGGGGCCACGAGCGCTTCAATAACTGATAAACATACTTAACTGTTCCTCTCCAAAAAGCTTGCAATAAGAACCCATGCTTAAATAAAAATAAAATAACTACTTTTTGACGTGAATACACTGACTCGCTTGAATGTACCATCGAATCGAGTCGAATGACTGCCTCGGTGGTGCAGTGGTAGTGTATGCGACTGCCGCGCCTGATGTCCCGGATTCGATACCCGGGTCTGGAAAAATATTTGTGTGATCAACAGATGTAAGTTTCGGAGTTTGGGTGTTTAGAAATATATAAGTATGTATATTGGTTATTTAGGTATTGGCTAGATCCACAAACTTGTAACCTCGTTTGGGCTAGATGGCGCTGTGTAAACCACCTGTTACGCTGGACAAAGTACTACTGATGAAATTTGAACGTATATTATGCCTTGGCTTATTCCTTCTGGAAAATACGCGTAACTATGAGTATAAAGCTTTAAAAAATACACTTTTATCCTACTAATATTATAAATGCGAAATTTTGAAAGTATGGGTGTTTGTTCCACTTTCACGCAAAATCTACTGAATGCATTTTGATAAAACTTTACAATAATATAGCTTACAGATCAGAATAACACATAGGCTACTTTATATCCCGGGAACAAGTTCCTGTGGAAAACGGGAACGGGAAATCTTCACCACGCGTATGGAGCCGCGGGTGTTAACTAATTTTTTTTTTCATATTTCCGTTCCTCTTTTGTCTTGTTTATACACATAGTAAAAAGGAATCTTTCAAAGTCGTGGAACATGAGCCTTTAAGACTCAAAGTCATCCAAAGCGTATTTTTGCCTAAAGACCACAGACCAATCAGTTTCTCCAGCCGTAACACCGTTTATAAGGTAACCAAAAATTTTACTGCTGAACCGTCTTTATATCGTTAAACATTGCCCTGGTTAGGCAATGGTTACGGGTTTAATCCCCGTCTCGAATCGAATTGTCTTTTTTCACTTTATTAACAATTAACGTGTTTAAATCCTCAATAACGGCACAGACACTTGAGAAGTCTGCGCTAAAATCATAAATTACCACAACACAAAGGTCATTCGTATACATCATCTGTCACCTGTCAGTTGATGACAGAAGAAGATTACCTAATGGCAGGTACTTACACAGTTCGCTCACACGCAACACGTACATCTAATGACTTTTTTATTACATGTTAGATGCTATAATTATATTTGCCATTCAATTGCAACTACAAATTAAATCGATGAATTCATATACAGTAAAGTCCAATAGGAGCTTCTATTCGCACACGCTTAGATTGTGAAATGAGTTCTCGATCTAAGTTTTTCGAAATGACACATATTTTTTTCAAGTTCGTTTAAGAATAGTTCGTGGTCCCGCGGACTCAGTGTTCTGTAAACGATCACTGCGTTAAGCAACTTTCGCTATGGCTGGCCACTTTGTGGCATTTACATTTGCCAGTAACATGGCAGTCGTTAAGTCAAGTTGAAGGCTTTCTGGGCGACCTGAAATATTTCAACAGCAGGTAGCCACAACCTGCGTCTGTCTATTTCAACACGGCAATAGGCTGACCACCTATCAAGTGGGACAGGTATACACATAGTGAAAAGTGGGCATATAATATGCCTCAAAATTATTTTCTGGTTTATTTTAGTCTATTCAATAATTTAAGTCTATTTTTTTCACACTTAATCATCTAGCCCAAAATAAGATAATGTTAGCTTGTGGTATGTAATCTAGACAACTGATAAACATATATCTAAATACATACATAGGAAACACCCAACCTCCGAAACAAACATTTAAGGATCACACAAATATTTGTTCCGACCCGGGAATCGAACCCAATCAATTATCGTAACCTCACCGAGAGATGCGGTCCAGACTCCGATGAAGCTCCGCCACAACTTGTCCCCTAAACCTAGCTACAACATTCGTCCGCTTTGCCGCCGGGTGATATACATATCCTTGTAATGTACAACTCGTATCTGCATAGCAAGGTATGGTGCCCAGGGACAATATACCATTGATATGCAGAAGAAAGAGAGTGGGCGACAAAACGGACCCCTGCGGTACGCCAGCATTCATCCGCAAGTAGTCTGAGACATGACCGTTAAATAGAACCCGAATACGGCGCACATAAGCTGAAGCAGAAAGCTATCGATCCATGTGCATAGAGCATAGAGGTGCTAGGCCATAATGCTGGAAGCTTGGAAAGAAGCGATGCATGCCAGACTCTATTAAAAAATAATTATTTATATTAATATTGGTATATTTAATTATTTTATCTCTGAATAAAACAATTAAATATTGTTTTATTTAGAGATAAAACAATTAAATGTTATCAATTTTATCTCGCTGTGCTTCATACGTACCATTCTGCCATCTCTGTTTAACACATTCCTTCTCACTCTTACTGCTGACCATGCGCAGTAACACATCTGGATAATAAACTTTTTCGAACAGAAACAAGCAACTCATTTTCCAACGAAGTTCGACTGCTGCATTCAAGCCTGTCAGCCTTGCATTATTCACAAATATACTGGTGACCACAAATTGGATTTACAAGTTACAAACTCCTTTTTCACTGGTCGTTAATAATAAAGGTAAATATTGTGGCATACTTTTTACACAGCGCCATCTAGCCCAAACTAAGCTATTATAAGCTAATATATTAACTTAGTTAATGTATTTCGAAATATATAAGTGTAGTTTTCTAGGCAACTGATAAATTCACTTATATATTTTTAAATACATTCATATTATATATAGGCAACACCCAAACTCCGAAAGAAGTATTTGAGGATCACACAAGTATTTGTTCCAACCCGGGAATCGGATAACTTACACCACTGAAGCATCAATATCATAAATTTTAAAGTTTATTTATTTTATTTTTCTTGCATGGTGTAAGGAAGTAATAAATAAATAAATAAATATCCATCACGCCTTATCCCCGAAGGGGTGGCAGAGGCATTTTATATGCCCACTTTTCACCGTGTGGATTCCTGTCCCACGTAATAGGTGGTGAGCCCATTGCCGTGTTGAAATAGACAGACGCAGGTTGTGGCTACCTGCTGTTGAAATTTTCAAGCCGCCCATAAGGCCTTCAACCAGGCTTAACGACTGCCATTTTACTGGCAACCGTACCAACGGCTTAACGTGCCTTCCGAAGCACGGAAACGCTCGCAAATGTAAATGCCACAAAGTGGTCACCCATCCGAGGACCAGCCATAGTGAAAGTTGCGTAACTCAGTGATCGTTTACAGAACACTGAGACCGCGAGGCCACGAGCGCTTCAAAGGAAGTAGGTACTGGTGATTTGAATAGATATTTATAATTGGGATATAATATATAGGTCTTAAGACATATTGACTACTCACTTATTGACTGATCACGGACAATATTTATTTGGAAGCGCTCGTGGTCTAGTGGCAGACTCAGTGTTCTGCGAACGATCACTGCGTTAAGCTACTTTCGCTAGGCTGGTCTCGGATGGATAACCACTGTATGGCATTTTACATTTGCGAGCGTTTCGGTGGTTCGGAAGGCACTTTAAGCCATTCCTCCCGGTTGCCAGTAACATGGCAGTCGTTAAGTCAACTTGAAGTTGCCTTATGGACGGCTTGAAAATTTTCAACAGCAGGTAGCTAAAACCTGCGTCTGTCTATTTAAACACGGTAATGGACTCACTACCTATTACGTGGCACAAGTATACATATTCTGAAATGTGGTCATATCATAAGCCTCCACCCCTTCGGGGAGAAGGCGTAATTAAATAAATAAACGAAAGAGAGGGTGAAGCCGCCGTCTCTTTATAAATAGGAAAGTGTCCATGTTTGTTTATCTTATTTTAAATTAATACAATGGATAAACAAGATTTTTTAAGAAAAATCTAATTAGTAGTCTCTAGAGAGATCTAGAATCTGGTCTGTCTGAGTGGAAATTTGTAATTAAATTGATTAAATTAACTTCCCGATGAGCTAAATACTTGAAATTTGTGCCATACCTCCTTAGAACAGAATTACAATGCACGTGAAAATGTAAAAAAAAAATTAGAAGAAAATCGAATAGGAAGAAAGAAAGATAAATAAAAAAAACAACGTTTTATCGCAAAAAAAAAAGTTGACAATAAATTTAGAATATAGATAATTATGTTGAAAATACTTAAGTTAAAGTAAAAGCAATAAATTAAGAAGGAAAAGAATTATTACTGCGCGAGAGTACTGTACTTCGTACAAAATAAAGAAGCTCAATACTGTTGCATATGCTACAAATGAACCAAAAAAAATATGATTTATAAATGAATTGTGTGTGTTATATCGTGTAATGAAGTTTTATAACACAGTAACCTTTTCGGCTGAAACCCTTGGATTACTTTTATAATCCACATAAAAAAACTAATTGGGTTTATACGATAAAATTTGCTCGGCTTCGTAAACTGCAATAAACATAAATTATTTACTTATTTGTAACTATTCTACCTTAATAACATTGAGAATATTTAAGACAAGGCTCTAATTGGTCATGTAATATATGTTAAGTGTAAGAAATGTATATTAATATTTGAGTACAAGACACCTACGCTATGCTACTTAGATTGCCAATACCAAGACAAATAATAGTTACTTTTGCAAAATAAATCATAATCTTAAACCGAATTGGTTTGACACTATGTTTTTTTTTCATACCACTGAGGTGGCAGTCAAGCGTACGGCCCACCTGATGGAAAGTGGTCACCGTAGCCTATGGACGTTTGCAACACCAGAGGTGCAGCACTCGCGCTGCCGACCGTTTATAAACCTTCTAAGACCCCTTTTGAATAACCCCATACTGTAGACGTTCGGTAAAACCCAGGCAGGGAATTCATTCCACAATCTAAGCGTACGTGGAATAAATCCTCTATCGGTCCTAACCTATGGTTTATTATTTAGTAAAAATATAGTGCTGTTCAAACGTCTACGTCTTCTCAAACGTATTTATATTACGGTACATCAAAGGATTTATATTCCATAACTCATCACCCATTCACCTTTAACGGATTGTCTCTTTTTATCAATAAGTTGTTTTAAACATAAAACACTAATAGTGTGACCTGAAATTAATAAAAAATATTTAAAAGCGAAAGTTTGTATGGATGTTTGTTACTCTTTTACGTATAAACTGCTGAATGGATTTTAATGAAACTTTACAATAACATAGCTTAACACATCAGAATAACACATAGGCTACATTTTATCCCGGGAACAAGTTCCTGTGGGAAACTGGAACGGGAAAGCTTCTCTACGCGGGTGAAGCAGCAGGCGTCAACTAGAATATAATATAAAAACCTCCCTAAAATATAGTGATTAGATACTTCACCGCCTATTACTAATATCGAAAAAACAAACATCAAATTTTAATTTCCTCGGTGGCGCTGCGGTAAGTGTAGGCGACTGACGTGCTAAGATCTCTCTATTATTCCGGGTCAGAACAAATATTAGCGCGATCCGAAAATGTTTGTTTCGGAGTTTGGGTATTTCCATGTATACATAAATGTTTTTTGAAATATATAGGAATGTTTATAGAACAAATATCATATATTATGATAGAGAAATATATCAGTTGTCTAAATGTTATACCACAAGTTTATATTAGCCAAATTTGGGCTGCTAGTGGGACAATGTCCCAAAATATGTATTTATTAATTTAAAACATTAAATGGTTAGACTTTTCTTAAGGCTCGCACCTTAATTTGGATAACAGCAAACAAATTTTGAATAAGATAAAAAGTGACAACAAATGCGTTCATTTCTGACTCGCGGACTACAGCAACGAACGGGGTTGTTGGTTTAGTTTGCTTGACTTAATGAGAGTGGGTTGTCAATCGTCTGTCATTGGTCGTCGGACCAGCTCTGCATACAAAACCATACACTTCCACGGTATCAGTCGATTCTGTGTTCCTTTTGTTCTTGATCTTATTTCAATGCACTTCATTAAATAAAGAACGGAGCGTGTCTCGAGTACATTTTGGATGGGGATATTCAAATGAGATTGAGGCTGTTATTTTTGTGTTCATTAGCTTTGTGACGTCTTTATAGTCTTTAAATTCAGTTCATGTCAGGATGAGTTAAATCCGAGGTTTGATTTAAATTTAGATACAGGAATAAATTTTAATATATAATTACGATTTTAATATTGAATTCAAATTTTAACAATATAATAACAATAAAATAAATAATTATTATACAAAGAAGAAATTCAAATAGTCGCAGTGACTGAACATCTGGCCTATCCTACGATCGCTAGAGGTGAGCTAAAACTAATTGTAGATTTAATGAATACTTCTCGAGATGAGTTTCTACCCAAAGTTGCCCTGTTGCCCACGCGACATGACGTCAACGGGGCAAATGCATTTCACCACTCCAAAAAAAAAGATGATGATGGTATCTGCAGCTAGAGACAACAGCAACAACGTGCACCAAGTAGTTATGCCTATTGTCAATAGTAAGTGGGAGACGAGAATCCTTAAGATTTTCTTTTACCAAAAATCGCTCAATTACCAAAGGAACTGTTTATGATGTTGATTGATGGTAGTTGGAGGAATTTGCTACACCTCTTGGATTTAAACACTTGTACTGTTTCACTTATTGACTTTTTAAAAACCTGACCGGTTCCGCCTTACGGCATTTTCAAAGGTTAGCACATATTTTATGCTATGCATGCTCGAGTTTACGGTTGCAAGTAATAGTGTGTATGAATTCATACGCATTGCGAGCTAAAAGGTTAAAATTCCGTAAGGCGAACCCGGTCAGGTTTTTAAAAAATCAAAAAGTGGAACAGTACAAGTGTTTTAATTCAAGATGTATCAAATGAAGATTTCATAATTCCGAAAGCTTAGGTTAAGTCTATAACTAGCACTGAATCACTACATAGTATAAATATGAATACGCTTAGACCTTTTAAGCTACGCGATGGAATATAAAATTAGTTTTTATTATCATTAGAAGAAAAAAAACTATTTTTTATTGTCATTAGGCATACCTAGGCACTACAGTAAACAAACGAATGAGGGACCAACACTACTACTACTAGGTTTGTTCAGACACTGGACAAACCTAGTAGAGTGCAGACAGGCCAAGAAAGCACTCCCTGTACTCGATAACAGACTCACTAGGCGTCTCCGACAACTGACCAAGCGACAACTACGCACAGCTACAGCTCTCGTCACAGGTCATGGCTCTTTCAACAAACACCTTTCCGTTTTAGGCATCACGGACAGCCCTCTCTGTAAAGCTTGCATGAGAGAGGAGCAGAGAAAAAGCGAAGCATGTACTGCTATACTGTCCTGCAACCGCTATATACAGGGCTAAATACTTCGGGAATTCAAGTACGCTCCGAGAAATCATCAGCAGCGTGAAAAGCTTGCTGGCGTTCTTCGACTAGTTAGGGTGGATCGAGTGAAATACCCACCGTCACGGAAAAACCGCGCCTTGGGGTGGATGGAGTTGCGGAAAACAGTCCGCCATACAATACAATACAATACAATACAAAATTATCATTAGATAAAAGATGAATTAAGATGAAGGTTTTAATTGAAACATATGGTTTAATATTGTATTTGTTTTCATTTTACGATGGCAATAATTGTTCATGTCTGAAAATGTTGCTCAAGAGAAACATTGTACAACGATATCATTTTATTCCCTTATAAAAGCTTACAGAGTTAACTATATCCTATGTAACGCAAGTGAAGCTGCTGGCATTAGCTAGTTTCATACGATAAGTAGTAGGTCTTATGTAACAAATAGTGAACACAAAATCGTTAACAAATATTTATTTATATATTTTTTCATTTATACTGGTTTTTAAAAGAAAATGTTTCGAAACGGTGTTTCAATTAATGTACCGTTTTAACAAAGCAAGTATTGAATCGATGCTGCACCAGGCCTCTTCAGGGGTTCATGAATTTGTAATTGATGTTCTCATTAAAGCTCTTATAAGATATTGTAGGCCTACAATATCCTAAAGCAACTACAATATGTATAATGTTTATTTTATCCATAGTGGTTTGCCTTGAGGGTATAAACTCTGATAACAAAATCTGATAGCCTACAATCCGAAGGATGAAACAAATCCGACAAGTATTTCATGAGATTAGCGCGTTCAACCAACCAAACATACAAAATCTTTACCTTTATAATATTATTATAGATTTATAGAGGAAGCCTATAAGTCACGCTAAGTACCGGCCAAAATAGATTCGAATTCGAAGGAAAGTATAAGCGGCATTAACACTGTGAATACGAAAATCACAAGGACCCCTAATATTGCATATGCTTTCCATAAAATGTGATTTATGTAAATACTTACCACTTAATGTAAATAAAAATAAATATTCTGCCTAATTTGTGTGTGGCATTGAGCTTTAATGTACTACGTGCACAGCAATATTAATTCAAACGGTGTTGGTACTGAATACCTTACGTAATAGAGAGAAAATACTTCAAGCGGCCCTTCGAATGAAAACAGCAAGTTATAATGACGTATTATTCTAAAATCTGTGAAAAGGTTGGTAAAATAGATAGATAAAAAAACTAAAAGAAATTGAAATATTCGTATTTAAAAAAAATAAACGCGAATATCCATAAAATATTTTTATAGCAGAATGATAACTCGAAATTTCAACATGTCATCTTGCCATTTAAAAGTGTAATTAAAAAAGTAACCATAACCAGGAAGCCAGACAAGCTGTGACATTAATGTGTGCTAATTAAATCGATACGTAGTTTACCGCTACCGAAATTTTTTGATGGAAGCGAGCGCGTGCTCCAACCAGCCCTGACTGCTGCGTGCCTTTGCGTACAGTATTCAATACATATTGCCAATAAATTAGTGCTCACAATTGGACACCACCACACATACTAATGGCGACACGAGACGCACCGTTTTTGCCATCTCAGTCAGCCATTCAGTTCTCCATTGATACGCACAAAGTAAAAACTGGTCGACGATCAAATATGCGAAACGAACTAATATTACTACTTTTTGTTTTCCTTTGGACAAGGACGTGGACCATTTTTTTAAAACGATGTGCAAATTGAGAATCTTTTGCTAATTAGGTATTTAAAGAGTCCATCGTTCTGGGAGAGCTGTAGGTTACAATAAAATTGATCATTAATGTCACAATAGATACCCACTAAAGTTGGCCAATGTCTCAACGTATTCGAGGTAGAACTTAATAGCATAAACTGATATATATTTAATTAAGTAGGTGATGCTCTTCTAAATGAGCGTCGGTTTTCTGAATAAGAGTAATACTGTAAACAGTAAACCCTGGCGGTAGCCAAGGTTGTCTAAATAATTAATATTTCAAACTTTTCAAAATATTATATAGGCTTTATGGACCGGATTTCACCGGATTGGAAGTCCCTGACCTCATATCTCAGCTTTGGATATAAATTAAATCCAATTAACAACAATTACGTATGCTACTCATTTCATTGTAATAGAAGGAAATGTCGCTGTGATAGACGTAAATAAGAAGTAGATACCTGCTCACAATAGAAAATCTTTAGACTACATTATTCACAGTCGCAAAAAAAAGTCGAAGGTGGCGCAGTCGAAAAAGCGAAGGTGTTAGAACCATACTGCCAACACCTAATTTAACACATTTAGAAAACCTTGGGTTCCAAAAAGTTTCAATTGAAATATTTAAAAAAAATGTATGGATGTTGAATATTGGCGGAAAAAGAATAAACTAATTTGTCAGAAAGAGAATTTGACTGTAGAGTCATTACTGAAATACTGAAGCGTTGTTTGTTTACGTTCAGAGACTTGAGCAAGAAGTATCTACCACAAAATCGTACAGACTAACAATGAATCTGAAAGCCCCACAGTATCACAGCATGCTTAAAGAAACAACTCCACCAGAGAATAAACAATACTATTTATCATACAAGATGTTCTTTTAAAGGCTACACCATTTTAAGTGACCAAATGAGCTTAGCGGTAACTACAGCGCCTCCGACCTAATATGACAATGATTTATACATTGTCAAGCGAGAGACGGGCATTACTTTCTACGAAGTAACAACCTGACGCGTATTGACGCGTATCCCGATGTAAGTACGATTAATAACTGTCTTAAAGAAGTCCCAACGTGCGTTCGAATAAGTAAATAAATTCATTACAATACCTTTAGCACCGCTTGTTGCCAGTCACGATGAATGATTGATTCATATTGAATTTAAGGCACTAAATTAGTACCAGGTAACGTATTCCCTATATGGGAGCGGTAGAAACTTTTATAGATTTGGTTTGAAGGGATGTAGTGTGCATGTTACCACTGAACAGAAAAAAAAGCACGTAGCAAAAACTGCGACAACAAACACTAACCAAAAAGTACACTTTAGTATTGCCAACCTTTGTCTTTAACAATATTCTCGGAGTAACACAGTTTGATTTTAGAAAAAATTGAGTGTGCTTCAAAACTACTAAAGTAAAATTTCTTTAGCTCCATCTACTGGTTATAAGAGAGAGAGAGATATATATAAATGGTGACCTCTCTCTCTATTGTAAATCCATACAGTAACATAAGACATGTATCTCTCTCTCTCTCTCTATTTTTATTAACATATATCTCCGTCTCAACTTTCTTTCGCCTCGCTCGATCACACTTTTCGTTACGTATTCACCAGCCTACTTCCTAAGGCAAGCATGTGTAAAGAAGTTCTACTTCAATAAAGATTGAGAAGGAAAGCACGAGAGTACAATCTCAGCGGCCGTGATGGACACAATGCAGGAAACGGTAACCACCCGCCAGGAATTAGTCTTTTTTGTGGAACATATTGTCACGCCTTTGAAGGGGTAGGCAGAGGCATACTATACACCGACATTTCACCGTATGCACTTTTGTCGAATACACGAATACGTGCATACAAGACACCACGAAGACGTGCATAGGCGATTTTGAAGTTTCCACCACTTCGGATGTTGTATCTGCTTTCGGTGTAGAAGTGATCTGATTTCTTCGCTACTATAGTGAAGGGCGCGTTACTTGCCTCGTACTAGTTTTTAGTAAATACATACACCCATCCACAAATAAAATATGAAAAACTTTATGGATAGAAAAGAGTAGTCTTCCATAATTTGATATACGAGCTAAAGCCATTACCGCTCTTCAAAAAGGCACTTTCTTGCGCCGCATTCTTAAATGGCAATTTCACGAGATCAGAATACCGACGGAATATTTTATATATATTCAGAAAATAAATCGGCGGCCCCGGAATCCTCAGCACTGTGCAAAAAACTTGCACACACCCAACGCTGACCAGTTATTTGTCAAAAACAAAATTATGTTCTGATTATTATTTCAATTGAAGGTTGAAGCTTGCGGCATCCGCCTGCCGCCTGCGACTGCTTTGCTGCTTTCAGAGATGCAGGCGATAAAGCGCCAATAAAATACATAAATAATTCATATCAGGAACGCGAGTATTGATTCACAAGAACGTGTTTCAAATGTTTTATTGACGATGGTATTAATAAATGGGGCAGATGTATGATACGTTGTTCTTGCGGTAGCGCGTCATTGCCTTTCGTTGGCAGTTCAATTAATAAAAATCTAATTTGTTATTTCGCTGCGACAGAATGTTGATGGCGCGCATTCTGTTTTACGAAACCGGTTTGGGAATTTCAGTGTCTTCAAGTTACTAAGTGCGAAATGTATCGAATGCTAAATATGTTTAAGAAGAAAGTCGTAAAGACCAAATCAATTTTACTCATCACTAGCAATCTTCATCATCGAACAGTAGTTCTCTGTTACATCAGGTTGATGATTACTTCTATCAGTGGGAATCATGTGAGAACTGTATCAGCAATGCTATTCTGTAATAACATTGCTAAAATGTATATATTAAATCTTTTGCGAAATTCAGTCATTCTCAAACCTATAAAATTTGACTTCTCAACAAAAATTCAGTGTCACATTGGCAAATTAGCAGTACGCGGTTGATTAACATCAACAGCTCACATTAAATTATTACTTTGTATAAGTAATAATTTGTTTTAGGTAAGATATATTTAATCCCACATAATAGGTTATGAGTCTCTTGCCGTATTGAAACAGAAAGTTTTAACATTTCATATTTTCTGTTTTGAACAGATATGAAATGCTGAAACTTCCACTTGTACAATCCAAATCATCCATTATCAAAGATTATCTGTTATAAATTTATATAACCATTCTTTTAACATTTAATATTTACTAGAATTGAAGGTGACGAAGTACTATAGTCATCAGTTCGTCAAAACAACCCTACATTACAAGTTACCTAGAAAATTTAAAAAGTACCTTGAAAAAAAATACTGTACATACTAATTGAACACATTACTTAAGCGTTTAAAGAAAAAAATCCTTAAATATATTATTACAATTACAGGCATCACATACTTCCAGACGAGTAATTTCAACTGAAAAAACCATAATAACCTTCATAAAGCCTCCATGAACGAGAAAAAAAATTGTTTCATTCTAAAGCATGAACTGTACGTATATTTCTCGCACTCTATTTCAGATTTACAGAGATAAGGAAAATTATAATTACAATACTTGAAGTATTGTATGTACATAGTTGCATAGTCCAATGAGCTGATGGATTGGAGGTCAACTACGATTGTAGGCGGATCCAAACAGGTGCAACAGTACTACTAGTATGGTCTTATAATTACTCGAGAACAATGCTTTTTTTTGTAAGTTTTAATAGCTCTTCTTTATGTATCAAGTTATAGTTTTTTTTATACTTTTTGGCCTTTCTCGGTTTGAGCAATGCCAGAGTCAAGTAATTTTAAATCTTTCTCATTAAAGTTTGGGGATGAAGAGTAGAAGCGTGCACGTCGCCATCCCTGCCAGCTACGGCTGCAATTCTACTCCAACACGAGTGCCTCCAGGGCGAATGATGCTAGGGCGTGCCCCCGAGGCGACGCGCACCAGTTCGTCCCCGCTGGTGCGAAAAGTGTGTGCCAGAGCGGCGTAGGGCACCGCCACCCTACACGCGCGGCCCGACACGGCGGGAAGTGGAGGATGGAGTGCAGGGTAGCTACGTGGAATGTTAGGGGAGGAATGACAGATCAGACCTCTTAGCCAGAAGGTTTTCTGCGCTTTTGTGGATCTAGAGAAAGCATTTGATAACGTTGTGAGAGAAACGCTGTGGGACTTGCTGCCAGGATATGGTGTGGACGGCTCGCTACTGCGGGCAATACAGTCGCTTTATAGGGACTGTAAGGCTTGCGTGCGAGTAGGGGGGGATGTGTCACCTCTTTTTGATGTCTGTACAGGCGTCAAACAGGGATGTGTCATGTCCGCCTGGCTGTTCATAGTGTATCTGGACAGCTGCCTACAGAAGTTGAAAGATTTTAATATGGGTGTGAATTTGGGTGACTTTACAGTAAACTGTCTGCTGTACGCTGATGATGCGGTGCTCATGGCCTCATCAGAAGCCGACCTACAGGCATTAGTCACTAATATGAAAGAGGGGTGTGAAAGTAAGGGTCTCCGCTTGAATGCAAGTAAAACTAAGGTTCTAGTATTTGAAAGAGGTGACGTAAGAACTAAATGCGAGATTAGAGTAAACCAGGAACGTCTAGAGCAAGTGAATGAAATTGTGTATTTAGGAAGTATGTTTAGCGCGGATGGAAGATGTGATTCGGATGTAGAACGGCGAGTAGCTGCCGGAAACAAAGTTAACGGTGCTTTGTCCCAGTTAGTAAAGCGACAAAGCATCGTAAAAGAAGCACGAATGGCGATTCATAACGCAGTGCTAGTGCCAACTTTGCTTTACGGTAGTGAAACCTGGGTATGTCAGCAGATGCATGAAAGTAAATTGAATGCTGTGGAGATGCGATCACTTCGAAAATTGTGCGGCGTTACCTTGGCCGACCGAATACGTAACGAAGTGATACGCAATATGGCAGGTTTGAAAGAAAGTGTCAGCGTTAAGCTGGAAAAGTGCGTGCTCCGTTGGTTTGGACACGTCCAACGAATGAGTGAGGAACGATTGACGAAGAATATATATTGTTCAAAAGTAGAGGGTAGAAGGAGTCAGGGAAGGCCGAGACTTACATATGAGGACCACGTGAGCAGATTACTCAAAAACGGAAAGGTCAAAAGTACTCGGATACCCAGACGTGCGTGTATGAAGCGATTGATGAATCTCGAAGAAGCGAAAGAAGTATGCATGGATCGCGAAGCCTGGCGATCTGTCCTCTCTGACTACCCCGTCAGGGATACAGCGTGAAGATAGTTAGTTTAGTTCTCATTAAAGTAAATTTTGTTTTCATGTCAGAAGTTTAAATCTTCTTCAATTAGGTTACACTCTTGATAGCAGGGTATTCATGTATAGGTTGGTTCAAAGTTCTGCGTCAGTAACTTTATTGCAGCTTTATATGTAGATTTTGGACAACAGTAAATGCTGCGTTCCACTGAGTTATACAGCTCTACAACACTTGTGCATGTTGTGAGCTTTTATGTTAAAGAAACCACCATTTTCACACATAGACACTCAAAAATTCCCTACTTTTAAAAAAGGAATTACTAGGTAACAACTAAAAAGGTACTAAGTAGCAACCGCGTCCTTTGCTGGTCCCGCCAAAATCTTATAATAGTTTTAAGGTTAGAATTTCAATTTTAGAATTAATGTTATTTGTAAAACCTCTTTTATTGACCCCGCAAATGCTGTACTTGAACTCAATAATTGGTTTTAGATTGAAGATATAAGTCGCGACTTTTCTGTAAAGTATTACTTAGGTGCTTACCATTCCCCCGCCTTTATCCCCGAACTATCATTACATCCCTATACTACCTAGAAGAAGCAGTAGGTATTCTCAGCGAAACACATTTTATTTAAATTGTTTTGCATGAAAGTTTTACATGAGAATATTTTTTGGAAACTGTATTCGGTTAAAGTGGTAAAAGACAATTCGATTCGGGGATTGAACCCGTGACCTTTGCCTAACCAGGGCAATGTTTTAGCCACCTGAACTACCCGAACCGAATCGAATCAAGTTGAAATTCTCCACCTTATTTTAACCGTCGTTTTAAGAGTATGACCAAAGCCATCTATCGAGCTAATGAATAACTCGATACCAATGAACAGTGTTACAACCATTTTTAAACATTGATGCAATGGAATCCACTCAGTCTGTGGATAAAGTAAAGAAAAAGTCAAATTTGTCTACAAATTTATTAAAATCTTCGAATATCAATTTTTTTTTTAATATTTCAGATATCTTTTAAGCCCTTACTCTGTTTATGTCTCACAATAAGAATACTTCAGGTATGCTTTCAATTATAGTATTTAAAAATAATGTATAAATCGTACACATACCTCAAAATTAAATAATACGCCGCGTCAGATCAAAAACACCGCGGAATGAAGATTTGCTCCGCCAAATGTCAACAAGACTGCCGACAAAGGTACAGTGAACACAAGCTTATAAGTCTGGATGCAAAATCAGGGCTACCTTTATGAAATAAAATACTAAATATGGTAGGACTTTTATTGCACTAAAATAAGTTTATAACTAATAAATATACTTAAATTTCTAAATACATACATATAATACATGGAACACACCCAATCTCCGAAACAAACCATTGTCAACGATCCTCTACTAGCAGGCGGTATCAAATCACTTCGCGATAGAAGAGTCTTTGTCTCCTTAAGCGTGTTCTATCGCCTGTACAACGATCAGTGCTCTTAGGAATTGTTTGATACGATGCCTACGGTTACTTTCCATCTTCGCACCGCTCGTCATAGACAGGGTTTTATCCTCACACTTTGCTTCCGGAACATACGTATATATTTATCATATATTTCGTATGGTCCGATAGAGTTTTCTTCCACGTACGCTCAGATTATAGAATGAACTCTGTCTGGGTTTTCCCAATGGTTTTTCGCAATGCTGAAACTAAACCTGCCACATAAACAAATGATACAAAAGTATTTACAACATACTGAATGGTAAGCAAGAATTAAATAAATAAATATATAAATATTGTGGGAAATTCTACACAGCGCCGTCTAGCCCAAAGTAAGCATACATATTATACACACATATTATAAACACCCAAACTCAGAAACAAACATTTGTGGATTACACAAATATTTTTTCTGACCCGGGAATCGAACCCAGGACCTCAGTCGCGGCAGTCGCATACACTACCACTGCGCCACCGAGGTAGTCAATTTACAATTACAATTCTTGAACACCACTAACATAAGGCGATTCATGTCCAATTTTAATTTATAGAAATTATGAACCTTACCATGTCCTTTGAGAAGTCCCGGTACTGTACGTACGTACTTAATGAAATCACTGCACACTATTGAGATGAAAGTTTGTAAGAATTATTATTAAAAAAAAGAATTATTAAAACTCGTGACAACCCTTATAAGTTATTCTCCTCGGGGTCAAGCAACATACTTACATTTCATAGTAATCTATTAATACTAGGTACCTAGTCCTTACACCCTTAACTAGTTTGCCATTATAGACGCCTCCATATCTAAATATCCATTAAATTTTTAATTATTATTTCTGTAGAAGTTAATAAGCATTAAGAACAGGTAATGAAAAAGAACTACAAATTTAAGTACATAACTACTGTGAAATTAAATATATCTGAATAAAGCTTACTATAAGAACTTACTGGAGCTTACTATAAGGAACACTGCGCAAATTCACCCGCGTGGTTTTTAGGGTACCTTACCACAAAAGAAAAAAAATCGGAACCCTTATAAGATCACTTTGTTGTCAGCCCGTCCGTCTCTATGTCAAGATCTAGGGAATGCGTGAAGTTTTCTCGTTCCCGTTTCCCACAGGAACTTGTTCCCGTGATAAAAAGTAGCCTATGTGTTATTCTGATGTGTAAGCTATAGATATTATTGTAAAGTTTCATAAAAATCCATCCAGCAGATTTTGCGTGAAAGAGTAACAAACATCCATACTTACAAACTTTGGCGTTTATAATATTAGTAGGATACATATAAGCGTCTCTAGAGGAGTGCGAGCGACATTGATTCCTTCTCTGCCACTGCAACGAATTTGTATGTCTTAAATCGATATATTGTAACTTGTAACTAACTTAAAACAGTGCTGCATGCTTTTTAAAATGATTTAATAAGCGATTCAATAAATGTAGGTAAATCAATGCAAAAAAAAATGTTTTTAATAAGTATATTCTTTCAAGAACTATATTTTTTTTGTTGTTTGACACAAGGCATTTCAAGACTAGGTATGTTAGCCAGCAAATAAATTGAAAATACGTAGTACACGTGTGGACATCATACGACATTAAAAAGCGGAATTTAGCAAAATAAATATTAAAAACAAAAAAAAAGTTCTGCCATGTGATGCCTGATTCGATATTTATCATTTAATATTCTTTTACTTTTAACAGGAAAATATTCTAAATAATTTTTCAATTTTTATCACGATGTTATTCGCATCCCTACTAGCAACCTTCATGCTTGGTAACACTACCATTCATGAGTTTAATTGCCAATCTCGAGAAACCCGTTAATTCGTGGTAAGTACCCAGTTTTAAACAGCAACGTAAGATAAAACTTTATAATGACTTACGGGAAAGGGTTTAAAAATATAAAGACAGTTCTAATCAAAGAATACTAATCAAGTACATGACATGAGCTATTTAGGGTTCCGTATTTGCCATTTGTACTAACTTTTACGTTCTTTATCTTTTACCTACATGTTTCAGTGCCCTATCAGCGTTATGCCATCCATATCATTTAGTGCTTTCTAGTAATGAGGGTCTCTAAGCTAGACAGCAAAGCGAAGCTCTCAATTTGAAGCGCTCGTGGCCCCGCGGTCTTAGTGTTCTGTAAACGATCACTGAGCTACGCAACTTATACTATGGCTGGTCCTCGGATGGGTGACCACTTTGTGGCATTTACATTTGCGAGCCTTTCCGTGCTTCGGAAGTCACGTTAAGCCGTTGGTCCCGGTTGCCAATAACATGGCAGTCGTTAAGTCAAGTTGAAAGCCTTATGGGCGGCTTGAAAAATTTCAACAGCAGGTAGCCACAATCTGTGATTGTCTATTTCAACACGGCAATAGGATCACCACCATGTGACAGGAATACACATGGTGAAAAGTGGGCATTTAATGTGCCTCTGCCACCCCTTCGGGAATAAGGCGTGATAGATAAATAAGCTAGACAGCGTACAGGTAGACAGGAGAATATGGTTAAACTTTTGAGGTTCCTTCTAAACGGCTGATTTGCATGTTAATGTTTTTAAACTTCGCAATTTTCACTCATATTAATATGTCATTTTGAGTATTGTGTGTAGACCGACCGACATCAGAACAGTTAATCAAAATTGTGACGACCATGTGCGGGTAGCTGAAGAAAGCACTCGTGCTTCGAGGCGACGCTGAATACATCAGTCCACCCGTGACCACGGCTTGTGTAATCCGGTCGAAACGTCGGGAAGTATAAGGTAGGCTTTGTGCCTAATTTTAACTTCTCTCTTTGGGGCACCTAGTGGGGCAGCCAAATTAAAGGAAATCTTTATGAAAATAATAAAAACAGGAGAAATGGGATGCGGGAACATTTGTGTTACCGCGATATGCTCAACGATCAAGTGCGTATCAAATACGATTAAAACCTTCACTTGTTCTGGATTCGCGTACCGTAGGTATTATGCACGGCTTACGAAGGCTTTAAATTCAGTTTTTACACGAAAACGCCGTATTTTAACCACTTCAACGTCCCGATTTTTTGATGACGTGGTTTTCCTAAAACGCTACATTTTGGAAACTACAAAGCTATACGAAAAATTTAAACTACTAAAAATAGTAAACAGCATACAGATACTACATATAGCTAAAAAAATTTTGAATTTAACCCTCATTCATAGAACATTCATAGAAGGCATAGTAGGTAGGAAAAAATATTTTTCAGAAATTTGTTACCTACTTAAATGAAAAACTCATATAGGTAGATCACTATTTATTTTGCACATATTTATAATTCTGGAATTATAACGATTGCAATAATATAAGACACTAATAACTTATTATTATTCTAAATAAAACTTTATTTAATTTATACAAAAGAGCAAAGCACAAAAACGGTAAAAATGGCGGGAAAATGACAGCCGTCAACGCTTGTGGGGATCAATCGAACAATCTAACGCACCGTTCGCGAATATCTTGAGCACGTTGTGCATGTGCATGTCGCGGCGAATTTTTTTATTTTTTCCCTCGTGTGGAAATCCTCATGGATGCTATGACTATGACTCCTACCGACTAAAACCACACGTTACCCTTCTATCTACACAAAAATGTTTCCGCACGACACTTCTCCTGTTTTTACGAATTCTATGGAAATCTCTCTAATATTATAAACATAAAAGATTGTAAAGATATTTGGATGTTTTTATCTTAATCAAGCTCCTGAACCCCTGAACCCCCCTGAACCCATGATATACAGATAGCCTGACACTGATTTATAACTACATCAGAATTGAACATAGATAATTTCTTATCCCGGGAACAAGTTCTTTTAGGAAACTATACCACACGGTCAAAGCACGGTGTCAAATTGTACAAATTTGAATGTAAAATAAAAAAAAATAAATAACTATATTAATTACTTCGATATCCAGATACTCTAGATATGCATTCCAGTTGTAATCAAATCAGCATTATCAAAATTATTATCCAGTCTGCTCTAATTTCATTAACAGTCACTTAACAAATAAGTGGTTTTGCATAACCGCATATCTCGAAGGTGCAATCAGCTCTCATTTTGTTAATAAATATTGAAATTTGTGTGAATTTGCATAAGGGACCACACACAGAGCCGTTCATTTGAGAGTGCTAAGCCTGATCGAGGTAGTTTTATTTAAACGTTTATTGTTAATAAGTGCGACATATACATAACGAGATTTCTTTTACCTCATTGGTAAAATATTCAGCTATTCGATACGGAGGTCAATCGACCCAAGCATTCGCATCTTTTAAACAAGTAACAGCGTTGCATTGAACTATGATTTCGCATCGATCTGATTCTCTGTGAATGGTTTTTTGATTGACGTACCTGCGATTAATCGTAATCTATATTATACAATACTAGCTGACCCTAAAGAATATACTAAGCTGACCTGACAAACCTTGTTATGTCATGTAAATTATAAAATAAATATTTTTTTCTCAAACATGCATGGAAATAGTGTCATTATTTCGAAAAACAATACGCGAAGTACCGCATTTACTGACAAACAAAATGAAATTTATTGCTGAATCGTTTATTGAATTTGGAACATTACAACGCTCCAGCATCCAAATGTTGTATGAAACGGCGATTCCTTCTCGTGATTACTTCTTTCTTGTTTTTTTCATCGGACACTTACTGTATATATATTTTCTAAAATAAGTACATTTATCTTGTTTTATGTGTGGGACTGTTGGATTCTGGGACATAAAAGTTGTACAAACGTGCTATAAATAATAAATTAATATTCTGGGTCACTTCACATAGCACAATCTAGCCCAAACTAAGCTATAAGCTTGTGCTATGGGATCTAGACAACTGATAAAGAAACTTAAATATTAAAAAAAAAGAAAGAATGTATTTAGAAATACATTCTTTCTTTTTTTTTGTGTGTGTACCTTTGAGAATGCCGTGAGGCGAAACCGGTTAGGTTTATCAAGTAAATGTTGTGGAATTGTACAAGTGTTGTTATTGAAAATGTGTAGCATTTCTATACTAGTGGTTCTGTGAACCGTAGACTTAGGAGTAATATTTTTTATCAATTTAAAAAAAAACAACATTGCTTTTTTTCGTTATGAGCGCTCTTGCTAACCTCTACGGGACCATTACCCCTCCCCTGCCTCCATTTCCCCCTCGCTAAAAGTTGTTGTCTACATCAAGGATTGCCCATGCCAAGTTGCCTGCAAATCCGATGAAAAATGCGACCTGTAGACTGAATGGACGGTCGGACATCAATAGCATTTTTCCCGTACCAGTGAAGTAAAAACGGAGACTTTAGTCGGCTCGTTTCGCTCGCCTCCTCAGTCAATTATACATAGGAAACACCCAAAGTCCGAAATAAACACTTATGGATCACACAAAAAAAATATTTTGTCCCAGGAATCGAACTTTAGGCCTCGCTTTAGATTTTCTATCTTGCTGCGTATCCATTGAAGGGAAATAAAAAATATTTCCTTTGAGTAAGTAATTGCCCATTAAGGCTAATGTAACTTTTCATTAATTTAAATGTATAATTTAAAAAGTGTGGTTTATTTCCATGCATTATTTTGAGAAAAGACCTATATATTCCTCGACCGCAATGGCAATTGCCTGTCTCGTATTAGTGAAGTCCTCCCCTATTTTCCGGCCTATGCAATAATGTACTATAAAACTTCGGAATTTAAGCTCGTTAAAAAAAACCTATTGTTACTCTATATTCTTTTCATTTGTAACAAAAGTGTGTCTAATATAACTAGGTGCACTTGCCGTCCCCGCTAAGTTTAAATGCCATTTCCGAATACGAACTTTCGATGATTATATTCCTCCGTCGTATGTCTGATTTTATTTTTTCTAAACCATCAATGACTAGATGTCGTATTATGGGTCAAATTTGATCAACAAGTGTTAAGTGGTTTGGGAGGAGTTCGAGGACAAAGCGAAAATCCAAATCGGGGAAGAATGGAGCTACGCTCACTTCCTTCGCTTCGCTCCAATTAGTTCTGTTCATAAATAAAAAGTGGTTTTCAATTAAAATCAAGATAAAAATATTAATTTGACTTCCTCGGTGGCGCAGTGGTAGTGTATGCGAATGCTGCGACTGACTGAGGTCACGGGTTTGACTCCCGGGTCGCAAAAAAATATTTGTGTGATCCACTATTCAAGTACACGGCAATAAGCTGACCTATTACGTGGAACAGGAATACAGACGGTGAAAAGCGGGCGTATAATATGCCTCTGCCATCCCTACGGAAATAAGGCTTGGTTGATAAACCTACATACCTAACATAGCATTTCTTTCAACGAGAGAATTAAGTAGGTACCTATAGCTAAGTCATATTATGAAATCTTAATTATATTGTAAATGTGAAAGTTTGTATAGATGTTTGTTACTCTTTCACGTAAAAACTACTGACTGGATTTTAATGAAACTTAACAATAATATAGCTTTCACATCAGAATAACACATAGGCTACTTTTAATCCCGGGGACAAGTTCCTGTAGGAAACAGGAACGGAAAAACTTCTCTACGGGGGCGAAGCCGCGGGCGTCAACTAGTATTACATATATACATGTGTAAACACACACCATCCTAAAGATGTAGGCAGAGGCATATATAAGACAAGATAAGTACAATAATATCGTTATCATTAAATACAAGGTAAAAAAGTAATAGGTATGTGTAAGGCAACAAGAACTTCTAAATAATATCATGACATTATTTCTCACGGGTTCGCTAAGATTGTAACATTTCTCTCACGGTTACCTACAGTTAAGGAGAAGTCCTCTTTTAGATAAAATTCCGAAACAAAATTTTCTACTTAAATAAATAATAAATAAATGCTGTGAGACATTTTTTTTCTTTTTTTTTCAACACAGCGCCGTCTCGCCCAAAGTAAGCTAATGTAAGCTTGTGTTATGGGATCTAGACAACTGATATACATACTTATATATTTCTAAATACATACATACTGTACATAGGAAACACCCAAACTCCGAAACAAACCTTTGTGGGACACACAAATATTTGATCCGACCCGGGAATCTAACCCGGAAATCACTAAAGACTACTGTAGTATCTTAGTTACTATTGTTACGCCGGTGGACTAGTGAACAACTTCAAACGTCATTTTCTGGGCCTTGGACCTGTTTTCAGCAGGCTGGAAAGCGGTTTCGGGCCGTGTTAGAGGAGGCTCTATCACATATCAAATTATCCAAAGTTCACCCCAGTTGCCGTTGTTTTCAGGCGCCTGAAACATGTTTTCAGTCCGTTTCAGGCCACCCCCTGTTACATGCCACCATAACCTGAAAACCCCTTATGGGGTTCCTTTTCATGACCCCTTATGGGCCTTTGAAGCCCACTTCAATATATAGCGTAATTTCATGAAGGAGTGACAAGGATAGCACTATTAGAAAGAAAGAGCTACACTCAGAACATTCCAGAGCTATTGGACAGGCATAGCACTATAAAAAAGAGATAGCTACACTAAGAACATTCTAGAACTATGTGATAGAGATAGCACTAGAAGGGACAGCAATAGTTCGAGAACTTTCCGGCACATACCGAAGGAGCAACTAGTATCGTGTGGAACATTCTAGAGAATGTACCTGAGTACGGTACGGAAGGAATTCTCTCGAACGTTCCAGAACATTATTAGGCGTATATAAAGGGCCGAGCTCGTGACTACTGGACAGTCTCCTTTGAGGAAGCGAACAGTACGAATCAAAGTGAATCGAAGTGATCGAAGCTAAATAGTGCGATACTGTTACAGTGAGATTATCTAAGCGAAGAGTTTGTGTTTAGTGTGTTTAGTAGCGATTATTAATTGTGGTTTTATTGTTTTTATGAAAGTGTTAGTTTCTTTTAATCTGTGGTATCAGTGCAAAACCCACCCTACGAACGTAACACTATTAAAGAATATAGTGTACATTGTAATGCAGCGGGTCGCACTTCAGTCACGCAAATATAGTACCGTCCACACTTGCGTTGTATTCTACAACTACAAAAACTTAATTATTTTTTGTCACCAAGGCTTACATCAGAATTTATAGTGAATCTACAAAGATTGCATTTATTACTTAACTTGCTATTTAAAACATTCAATTATAAGTATTGACGCTATAGTCGGCTTGAAAGTTAGAATATACAATTCAGTCTATGTCTTTGTTAAAATCTTGTATTATTATTCAATGTACTCTATAGCGCTTTAATTTTCATTTCGGCTTCGTTGGAACAGTGCAATATCCAATATTTTGCTGGAGAATATTGTTCACTAGAATTTTTAGAAATAGATAAATGTTAATAATATTTTGATCGTAATAAACTAAAAAATACTGTTCTGTCATATTTCAATATGGCTTCTCCTTAACACTGACCAAGAAAGCAGCCGCATTCGCATCCCCACAAAAAATGTATTGAATGATTCTTTCACTTCATCGACTATTGGTAATGGGGAGTATTGCAAAAGCTTTACTATATAATATAGTACAATACAAAATGTTGGTGTCACTAGAAACATAGTTTTGCCCATGTTCTATAAGTATACAGGCACAGTATTAAGAGTAATAACCTCAGCAGGTTGGTAATAGAGTTAAACAATTTCTCAAATCTATTTTCCAATACAATTAAAAAAAATCTCATATTTTGAGGCTGACTGTACAGTCACTCTTCCAAAATGAAATTGAGAAAAGGCGACGTCTAGTAATATGCATAACTACGGAGGCCGCAGTCTCTTGCAGCAGGTACTGCTTGGCTTTAACTGATTCTAATTTATTAAATTAACCTTTTTGTGAACCTATATAAAGATATAAAAAGCACGCGCTTTTAAATTTACATTGGATTAACCAGACAATTTTTTTTTGCTAAAACTTTAGAACTAATTTCGATTTCTTAAATTTCTCAACGTAAAATCCTACTCCTCATTATGCTTAATCTGAGTAAGCATAATGAGGAGTAGGTAGGATAGGTAGGTAGGTAGGATTTAAAAAATAAAAAAAAACATGTGATTAAGTTAATCACATGCTTTTTTTTTTAAATCAGTAATTTTGTTACGAAGGAGTTCAACGTCAAACATTCACTCGAGCTCGGCTCCAATTATGATATATTGATTTGATTGACAGCTTACCGAGCAATGAGCTCAATAACACCTAAACCCCGTTAACAAAACTCAAAAGTTCATACAGCAAAAGGCTTGTAAGATCCTCTCCCGTGGACGCTACCTGCCCAAACTTGCTGTTTATTTTGTGTCATTTATTGTATTGTACCTACTCAATACGCGACTTAAATTGTCCCAATTCAAGTTATTTCATATTTTTGAGAACCGCTTAGTTTCGGTCCACTTATAAGAATATTTCATACGGAAAAATGCAAGTGACTTTAACATAAATGGGTGTGTGTGTACCTATATTAACTCAGTGTTATGAATAATTACCTATTTACTATCTTAATTTCGCTTAAATTTCGTCATGACCAAAAAGGTTTGTAAAATAAAGATTTTTGCACTTGTCAATAAATGTTTAATTTCGTCCGATTGATGTCAACGTAAACACTTATTACATCCAAAACCTCACTTGTAAGAATGGATGTTTCACGCAAAACCTACAGAATGGATTTTGATGAAACTTTACAATAATATAGCTTATACATCACAATAACACACAGGCTACTTTTTATCCCGGGAACAAGCAACGTTGGGAAATGGCAACGGGAAAACTTCACCACGTGCGCGGTGCCGCGGGCGTCAACTAGTATTAATTATGTATTGGAAGCGATTGTTGTCTGTCCTTTAAAGATATCTAACCTAGGAAGCACTTGTGATATAACATAGGAACCACTTGCGCCAGAGTTAAGGACAGTGTATTTTACTACAATCCACCCCACCCGCACTACAATTGATACACATCATTTTCTTTTGTTTTTTGTTAGTTCTCCTGATGCTATCCTCCTGATAATATTATGATAATGCAAACCTTTCAGGGCCATGAAGCACTATGCTAGTTGAATGCATAGCGTAGAGACAATTTTGATCTGGATTTGATCTCGCGACGGTCATCGAAGGCTCTACCCTCGCGCTACAAAACCTGATACCCATAGAGCATGGAATGTTGCTCGTTCCCTCTCGCTCGCGCCTAATAGAGACGAAACTAATATTAATTTAAAAAAAAATACAGTCAAATTGTATGCAAAAATCACATACGCGATTCGTCTGTAGTCATTGTTGTAATCGTATGAAGAAATGGTGACACCCCCTGACACGCTTGGTTGTATGAAATAAGAAGAAAGAAAATTTATTGAGAAGCACAGCTTGGGTAGGTATCCAATACATATTAGATAACAAAACTTAGGTACATTAGATATCAACTGTGCAATCTTAAAAGGATGCCATCTCAGCATAAATGCTGCACACCAGATGGCATACAGCGCTGGTTTTCTGATGGCACCTTTTAGTGACATTAAGTAAAAAACAAAGCGCCATCTAGCCCATTATAAGCTAATATAAGCTTGTGGTATGTGATCTAGATAACTGATAAATATAATTACATATTTCTAAATACTTACATATTATACATAGGAAACCCAAATCGTAGTGTAAGGTGTCTCTAGTAGAGAGCGAGTGAGTGATATTGATTTGCCGTGTGGTTGACTGATCACGATGCTGTCGCTTTAACATTTTCATATGTAAGTAGCTAATTAGATTACACAGGACAGCAGTCTACGAACTTTCCAATAATTTATCAACCTATTTTTCATTTAGGTATAAAATGGCCACCACTAATTCATACACACCCTTCTGTTGAATTGAATAGGTACTCTATAATGTATGATCAGGCTATGAATATGCATATCGGTTAATAGACTCGACAGTTTTTCAATCATTTACATATTAATGATTGCAAAATTACATGCAAAAAATATTCAAAAATTCAATAACTCTTTCAATCCTTCAACTATAGAACAGAAGAACAATAGATATAGATTCCCGCCGATAGTTTTTTTTTAAAGTCATGAATATGCAAGCCTAACAATTAGGGTAATCAATATTGGTATTGATCTTAGAATTTAGTCGAATCACGATGCGATCATTAATCGATTGTGTCAATTTTTTTGACGCCATTTTTTTATACGGAAGGGTGAAGTTTGCACCTGCAATGTAAAACGAAAGGTACTTACGAAAGGTAACTTACCTATTGAATGATTATATATTTTTTTTTATGTTACTGGCAAAATACGACCCATTTGATGGAAAGTGATCACCGTAGCCAATGAAGATTTGCAATTCCAGGACATTCTAAGACCCCTTTTGATAATCATGAAGCCCTTACCTTATATTATAGGTATACAATCTAGGTACACTTTTTTACACTACGACCTCCAGCCTGTACTAAGCTTATGGAAGCTAATGTTTCGAGACAGGTAATAACAAAATATGTAGGTATTTTTTTAAATATATAAATACATAAAGTGTCCATGCTGGTAGTTGTTCATTATTGGGTATCCATCACTAGATTTTATGGTGTCCATCAATGTTCCAAAAAAATTGGGTTTTTATTTGTTAAATTCCATAAAAACCTAAGTATTAAGGGTTATT
This sequence comes from Thumatha senex, assembly GCA_948477245.1. NCBI lineage: Eukaryota > Metazoa > Arthropoda > Insecta > Lepidoptera > Erebidae > Thumatha > Thumatha senex. Next base: position 18,360,221 of record OX419735.1, read on the forward strand.
TTCTAATATCAATTACATGAAATAAACATTAAACCATAGGTATGACCAAACAATATCTATAACTATCACATCCTATACTACCTACCTACCAAATAAAAATTTACGAAAATGGTCAAAATGTTTCTTAAGGTGTCTATAATTGGGGTTGTTAGGTAGGTACATAATCAATACATATTATAAAACTAAGTCGTTTTTCGCTGTCTGTCCCTATGTATGTTCAGATCTTTAAAACTACGCAACGAATTTCGATGCAGTTTCTTTTTAATAGTTAGAGTGATTCATAGGGAAGGTTTTTAAGTATAATTTGTTAAGTTTTTGTATACATTAACTTAATTATAGCGATATATGTAGGGGCGTCAGAAAAAATGAGCTGTCTGGGAGCAATAACGAAAACGCTGCCTAAACCCTTTGAGATATAACAAAATAATGTATTGTGGAATTGTGTATCTAATATAGGTCTACAAAAAAGTCCGTGACGGTATTTGTCTATCTCTTAAGGTTAATACTTAAAAAACAGCAATTATAAAGCGGTAATTTGAAGGCTATTTACACAAATACATTATGAATATCTAAGGAGATATCGCAATAACAAAAAAAAATGCCCAGAAAAATTAATTTCGTATAACTAAATTCGACACACGCGTGCGTATGTACTTGAGAGCGAAGAAGTAAACGCGTTAAGCAACTTTCACTATGGCTGGTCCTCGGATGGGTGACCACTTTGTGGCATTTATATTTGCGAGCGTTTCCGTGCTTCGGAAGGCACGCTAAGCCGTTGGTCCCGGTTGCCAGTAACATGGCAGTCGTTAAGCCAGTTGAATGCGTTATGGGCGGCTTGAAAAAATTCAACAGCAGGTCGCCACAACCTGCACCTGTCCATTTCAACACGGCAATGGGCTCACTACCTATTACGTGGGACAAAAAGGTGAAAAGTGGGCGTATTGTATGCCTCTGCCTACCCCTTCGGGGATAAAGGCGTGAAAGTTAGTTATGTTACTTCCACATGGACGAATATTTTCTATAGCAAATTTACCTATATATAACAGCATAGAGTCATTAAATGCAGGAAAAGAATAGTAAATAAGATAATTGTTCACCCTCACACATTGCGTCCGGGGCGCTTGCATACGGTAAAGTCCGATATGGGCTTTCTTCCGCGTACGCTTAGATTGTGGAATGAACTCCCTGCCTGGGATTTCTACGTCTACAGTTTGGGGTTCTTCAAAAGGGGTCTTAGAATGAAATTACAGGGTCGGCAGCGTGAGTGCCGCTCCTCTGGTGTTGCAAACGTCCATAAGCTGCGATGACTAATTTCGGCCGTATGCTTGTCTGCCTCGGTGTTATATAAATAAAAATTGATCAAATAAAAGATTGATATTTATAAAATCAGTCGCTTTATTTACATTTCTTTGTAAGCCAATATAAACAAAACACTAATAGTATTTTCTAGCAATAATATGAAGATTACAGGTTCTGAACAAAATTTAAACAAAATATTATCGTTTCATAATTTCTTAGCCTATTACAGGTTCTCATCTTTAAGAGCTACATACTGTTTAATAGAGGAGTTTGGAAAAACAATTATATTCCAAACTAGCTTCCGCCCGCAGCTTCGCCCGCGTGGATTTCGGTAACCGTGATCATTTTAATCATTCAAAGACCAAATATTATCTACATAAACTGTACTTAGTGATGAAATAATTTATTTTGATAAGGATTAATAGCATGAGTAAAATAAACGCGGTTAAATGTGGTCCAAAAAAGAATTCAAAATTATAAAATTAAAAAATTGTTGTTGTGCCTCACTCGACATAGATAGGTATAGGGTGTCGCGGACTTTTTTGTAGATATTTATAAGATCTACAATTAATTAGAACATTATATAGATCTACCTTTTATACTTTAGGCAGCCAAAATAAGTAACTTTTCTAGTTGATTTTTTACGCCTTGTGTCCGAAAAACCCAAATATCTTACGGAACCCAATTTTTTCCAAAATAAAATATAGCCTGTTACTCGTGGATAATGTAGCTTTCAAATGGTGAAAGAATTTTTAAAATCGGTCTAGTAGTTTTTGAACCTATTCATTACAAACAAAGTTTTCCCCTATAATTAGTGTAGATATGCGAATTCAAATATATATATATATACAGGGTGGCCCATTTAAAATGGTCGGTATGGGCAACTCTGAAACTACGAGTATAAGACCTCTTCTCTTCTAAGGAACCATGTTACCGATTTTGATGAAAAGATAAACTGCATTCATAGCTTTAAAAGAAAACTTGTACTCGAGTCGGGAATCGAACCCGGAATTATCGAAGAATAAAACTTGCATTATTTTTAAATGAATATTGATTGAGTAGATCTTAAGCAGTAAATATTACTATGAAACATGATAAATCTAAAATGAATAAAAGTCATTGTTTTTCACATTATTTCATTTAGTAGGTGATTGAAATGACCATCTTTTATTTTCAGTACAACATTTAACTCGTTTAAAGTAATGAATTTACTTTTGGCTTGTGTATCTTCAGATGGTAAATAAGACTTAAAATCGAATTTATAGTATTCATGGTGACATAATAACTTGTTTTATACACTTCGTCCCTAACATTACCTCACAAGAAATAGTCTAGTTGGGTTAAACAAGAGATATCGCGTGTGGGCTATTTAAAAGGGTCATTAGTACCAATTCATTTTTGGGAAAAGTTATGATTCAAAATGTATCTAGCCATTTGACTATTGTGAGCCGGAGCTCCATATAGTTGAAAATATGAAAGCTGTGTATGTTATAAGGTGCAGCACCGACCATAGATACAATTATACGCGCCTAAATGAAATGAATGTTGCACTGGAAAAGCGGATGATCAATTCGAACACCTATGAAATTACATTAAATGATATGAAATACAATGACTATTATTCATTTTACATATCATGTTTCAAGTGTGAAGCGCTCGTGGCCCCGCGGTCTCAGTGTTCTGTAAACGATCACTGAGTTACGCAACTTTCACTATGGCTGGTCCTCGGATGGGTGAGCACTTTGTGGCATTTACATTTGCGAGCGTTTCCGTGCTTCGGAAGGCACGTTAAGCCGTTGGTCCCGGTTGCCAGTAAAATGGCAGTCGTTAAGCCTGGTTGAATGCCTGATGGGCGGCATGAAAAATTTCAACAGCAGGTAGCCACAACCTGCGTCTGTCTATTTCCACATGGCAATGGGCTCACCACCTATTACGTGGGACAGGTAAATCCACACGGTGAAAAGTGGGCATATAATATGCCTCTGCCACCCCTTCGGGGATAAGGCGTGATGGATATTTATTTATTTTATGTTTCATAGTAATATTTACTGCTTAAGATCTACTGAATCGATATTCATTTAAAAATAATGCAAGTTTTATTCTTCGATAATGCGGGTTCGATTCCCGACTCGAGCACAAGTTTTCTTTTAAATCCATGTCTGCAGTTTTTCTTTTCATTAAAATTGGTGACATTGTTCCTTAGAAGAGATCTTTCTATGTCTTATAGTTTCAGAGTTGGCCATACTGACCGTTTTAAATGGGCCATCCTGTATATATATATATATATATATATATATATTTAATTAATATATTGTAGGACACTTTTTACACAGCGCTATCTATCCCAAACTAAGCTATAAGCTTGTACTATGGGATCTTGACAACTGATATACATACTTAATATATATTTCTAAATACATATATATTATAAGTACATGAAAAACACCCAAACTACAAAACCAACATCTGTCCATCACACAAATATTTGCTCCAACCAGGGAATCGAACCTGGGACCTCAGCGCGGCAGTCGCATACACTACCATTGCGCCACCGAGGCAGTCAGTATTCGCAGGAACTGAGTTCGTTTGAGTAAAATTTACACGAACTTGCTTGGAGGACAACGCCTAACAATAATGTTAAACTTATAGTTCAAAGCAAACTGAGACATTTAATGTACTTTTAATATATTAATAATGTTTAAAGGACGTAAGTATTCAACAGCAGTTTCAATAAAAGCCACAAATCTAACAAACGATTACTTACTAATTAGCTTTAAGAAAGAAAGAAAAAAAAACGTTTATTTATCACAAAGTAGACACAAAAATAATAATAAAAAAAATGCGGTACAAATGTGAAATGCATCTATGGCAAAAAGGTCTAGTTTAGCATAGTGCCAGACTAACTAGAGCCTGGCGCTGAAGAAATATGCATGGATCGCGAAATCTAGCATCAGTTCTCTCTGACTAGCCCGTCAGGGATACAGCGTGAAGATTTTCAGTTGCTTTCAAACTCTATCTAGATTTGGACGGTTTGCGGCTGCTAGAAGCGCCTATGTTTTGGTTATATGCGTTCGGTATCGTTGGGAACGTTTGCCGTCTGACGTTTCAATCCCGTACCTACATAGTTGGTCAGCGGGTGAGGTTGCTTAAGCTTGAAGTTCTTGGTGGAGGTAAATCCACGTCTTTATAATAACCATTCATTTTAAACAAAATAATTATTTTTCGAACCTTATAACAAATCAATACATCTTATAGATGTCATAATTCTTTAATGGTGTATTATAAAAAAAAAAAGAAAAAAAATATTAGAAAATTATAATTTAGAGATCCAATCTTGCAGCGGCTTGATATCAGCTGGTGTGTCATCGTCCCCAGTGTTGGCGGAACCTTCAGCGATATCGACGCGAAGCGACAAATGGGAAAATTCGAAATCTTTTCCCACCTTACCAATGAAAGATGAATTGTTGTTTTGAGATGGATCAACGGATTGCAACTGGCTGGACTTCGTGACACGGACGAGATTACTGAAAATGCGAAAGTAATTAAATTAATGTTTAATTAATAGAAATAAAGTAATATTAACGTTTTTCTAAGTTCTGAAACATTAGTAAGAATCTGTCTGTTCCTGGGGTTACTCTTCCGAGGGCTCTGTGTCGGGAGAATGCGGTGACAGCTATGCTGCAGAAATGTCTGGCTTTACTAGTCAGTAAATTTCTCTCCAAATCGCCCACCCAACAGTTGCTAACCTAATGGCGCTGCAGCTTCTTCCTTCTCTCAGGGGGTGAAGTGATGTATGCTCATTTACATAATAATTATGGTAGGAAATAAAAAAAAAACTTTTAGAAATAAGCAAAAAAAAGTTCTCCTCTCGCCGGTCTGCTGGGAGATATTTCTTTTAGAAATAAGCAGTACCATTGTACTTATGTCTCCTCATACTGTTATTTTCTTTATTATTAGTGTGTACATGAACAAATAAATAAATAAATAAATAAAAAACTTACATTTCCTTTTCCAATAAACTCTTGATAACTTGACTGCCTTTAGCGAGAGGTAGGTCCTGTTTGTTGCATAGGATCAATAAAGAGGGATTGTTGCTCTTCACTACTGGGTCTGATAACACTGTGTATAGATACCTGTTATAAATAAGACATAATTAGGCTGACTCAATGTTTTTTATTTTAGAAAACACTTTTGTTAGTAGCAGCTGTCATTTAACTAAGAATTCATTTTAAAATGTGACACTACACATGGGGCTATGGTGTAGAAATCATCTTTTGCCCTCAGATTTTGCCTTAAATAATAACGATTGTCCTTTATATGGCAAAACAAAGTTTGCCAGATTAGCTAGTAATAGTATGATATGAAATGAATTCAATTTGTTTTCTTGATGTTAGCTGTTACATGCATTCATCATATTTCCATTAGTAAGCAGGCTCATGGCATCTTAGGCTCTGAATTTCCAATAAGGGCCTTCTATAGCTCACAAAAATAAATATGTACTATACTGTCTTATTTATAGATAAGGATTTCCATCTGTTATGGGTTAAACTGTAATAATTTTTAATCTAATGGAGACTTACTCAGCCACATCTCTAATTTCCTTTTGTATTGTAACAGAATCAATGACATACACTATGGCCTTCGCACTACTTTTGTACTGGTCAAAGAATTTGTTCCTCAGCCTCTCCTGACCCGGAAGGTCTACTATCTTCAATGTATTCTGAAAAATATCATTATGGACATGATAAGACCTAAGTTGACAAGGTACCTTACAAATTAAAGTAAATGATACTCCAACAGAGAGGATAAATTGTTGACTGCCTCGGTGACACTACAATAATATAAACAACTGTCATTGCTGAGATCACAGGAATCTTGGGTTTGTTTCAAAGAGCAAGGAACTAATGTCCCCGCACCCATCGCCAATTAATGAACTAGAAACTCTTTATATATCATACAAACCAACTACCTATTTATTTTTGAACAGTTAATTTTTTTTTTCTTTTTCCACTTGGTACTACTATCCTCTCAATAGGACTCCTTTGAATACCAGCGCTGATACATGATGGAAGCAATATGCTATCCCTTACTTGGTGGCATAATGCTGACAGGTGGTCCTATTCTGCGGAAATGTGAAGTGCACTGTATGTAGTGCAGGGCTAAATGGTTTTGTGAAATGAGGGTGTAGGAAAATTTTACATTATTTTTTGTTTTGTTTTCAAAAAATATGATTATTATCTATGTTGTAGCTTTTTGTGTGCCTATGTATTATGCATTTCTCAACGCAGAATAAATTTCTTTCTTTCGACTATGGGAAGGGTTGGTCATTTAATGGCAGGCAAATCACAGGCTACAGCTGGACATAAACTTGGCATGCAGCATAATTATTTATAAAATACCATGCTCTGTGGTTTGTTTTAGTGTAGATGTTTTAAAATAAAAATTTTAACTATCTTCACGCTGTATCCCTGACAGGGTTGTCAGAGAGGACAGATCGCCAGGCTTTGTGATTCATGCACACTTCTTTCACTTCCTGCAGATTAATTAATCGCTTCATACATGCTTAGATCTTTTCTATATCCAAAATGTATGTAATATGTGAGTATGTTTATCAGTTCTCTAGATCCCATCCCATGTATAAAAGAAACACAAAAGGGTTAGAAACAGAAAAAAGAGTCTCACAATGGTCCATGTACATAATCTGAAATAAATTTTCAAAACTTACACTAGTAGTTGAATACTCTTCTACATTCTCTTTCATGGATGTAAACGTCTGTCTGTATTGACTGTATGCGAGTCTCACGAATAACAAAGTTTTACCTGAGTCTGAAAGACCCATCAACAGCACTGATTTACGAAGTTGGCGTCTTCTTGATAAAGCCCACCAGAAAACTAAAAAATATAAATTTAATTCGTTACATTCAAAGCTTCGGTATTTACCAAGAGAATGCGTGTGTTCATCATGACATGTTGACATACTTTTTATACGAAACTGAAACTCACATCTAAAAGATTTTACGGTAACAAAATATCAAGCATTTAAGTATTTTAATAATAACAAATTATTATTTTAAAAATAAATAGTCTAAATTTACTCACTTAGAGTAAGAAGTAGGACAATTCCACTCAACAAGGTTATGTACCGGGGATCATTAAGCATCGGTTCTGTATGAATTTTTTCCTTGATTACTTCTGACTCCATTGTTCTTACAATATATGTTGCGAGGATTATATATTTTTAAATTCCGAACTATTTCAATCAATATCCAAGTTTAACACATAAAATAGAAGTACATAAATAACGAAATCAACACAAGTCACAATCACAAATCCTAGCACGTACCTACGTATTGCGTATTACGTATTTGACAGTTTGACATATTTGATTGACAGATGACAGCATCATACTTTTTTTGTTAATAAATATTTTATGGCCTGGTTATAAAAACCTTTTAGCTAAATCTTATTTTTTATATCACATTTACAATTAGTCATGTCGATGTCGTGTCCTCAGTGCTAGGTCCTGGTCCTTGCCTTCAGTATAATGGTGATACGTCGTGGTATAAGAATATACTGAGGTTTTCAGTGGACTTTTCGTAGCAAGAGAGAAAATAGCATTCACAGCATATATCATTGTCTTTCACTATAGCATGTTAACGCAACTTTTATATCCAAGAAACCACCACTCCCGCTCATAAAAGAAGATAAATGCACTAGTTTTAGAAAATAATATACAGCAAGCGTCCGCACTTGTCACTCTTCCCGCCAAAAGTCTCATACTTATTTTACAGCATTATAGTTATTTATTTTACATGCGAGCAAAGATTCGCAGATTATACAAATGTTTGCAGGCATGTGAAGGGCCGGCAGTTATTCGTAAACTCTGTGAAATCGCAAATGTGTTCGCATACTTTATATGTGAACCCATTTGCTGTTCCTTCTACACTTGTTTACGAATGTATCAGTAATCTCAGTGTTGCTTGCGATTTCATGAACTATGGACAGTGAAGATGATGGGCTTATTATATCATATATTGCATGGAACGGATCGCCATAATCGCCAGTTACGGGGAGAGCTATATTTGGATGAGTAGGTTGTACAGCGAAAGAACTTGGTAGGTAATAGGTACTTTGCATTTTATTACTTGATTACATGAAATAACTAGTTATTGAATCAAATATTTCACACGCATATATATTGTCACGCCTTTATCCCCGAAGGGGTTGACAGAGACATACTATAGGTACACCCACATTTCACCGTATGCATTTTTGTCCCACGTAACAGGTGGTGAGCCAATTGCCTTGTTGAAATGGAACACATTGTTACTGAACTCCAACCTGTTCCAATTCATGATTAAATATTAGCACGCTACACACTCTGTAGGTGCCACGAACTTTGAAATTGGCTATGCGCGTCCGTTTATTTTCGCAATGGTGTGCGCAACCGGTCGCACGAATGTCAAGGAGACTACGCGAAGGTTTGAGGTTTGCGCGCTTTGATGCGCGTCAAAAACCAACACGGCTTAGAAAACCGCGAATACAGCTTAAACTTTGAAAATGTTTAAAAATGTCTACACTTGTGGGTTAGCGTATTTGTGCGAATGTGAGTGATCGGGGTAAGGCCAAACCGGATATCGCCCAACAAAAACAAATTATAACTATATATTTAAATATTAACGGAAAAATACTGTATTAATATTCAAAGGACAGTGACCACTCACTATGGAGTTTTGGCCTCGATGCGGACAATTTTGTAGCGCCTTAAAAATACTGCTATTACATAGCTTCATTTGTTAATGAAACAATGTCTAGGATTGAGCTGGAGGAGTAATATTTTCACCATACCTTGCCCAACTTAAGTACCACATCACAAACATGATAGTAGCAAACAACCAATAGGTGTTCGGCCGACAATGCTGTAACAATAATAATGTTTTATGGTGTCTAGGTCGCCAATATTATTTTCATATATATACAAAATATGTTTTTGCATATATAAGCAAAAAAGACATATTTTGTTTACTATATTTGTTTAATATCCGAGGTCAAATTCCTGAACGTTACCTACCAGGGTACTCAATAAAAAACCTGATACGATAACATGTACTGTAATTCGGAACAGAGCGATCTTACTGAATGGAACACAATACAATTGTGATCTTAATTAATCAACATTATAAACAAACTTGCCATCACTATAAACTATAGTACCAACTTTGTAGCGCGATTGAGTGAATAGGCACAACGCCATCTAGTGAATACCAACATAAATAATTATCCACTTAGAATTCTGAACAGCATGAACATACCGCCCACCAAGGACATTATCGAAGAATTATGGCCTTTACCAACTGTACTGAAATGAACTATTTATACCCTTTTTTTCGGACAATGTCGATGAAGACGTACAATTCACAAAAATCAAGAAATAATGTATACCTTACGACAAAATTTAAATAAGGTTGTACTAGACTTATTATTAGCTGGCTTACTTAACAAGCTTAGACTAATAAAGGTAAAAATATAACAATCTTAAAACTAGCTTATGAACTAAATAAATAATACAGGAGTTACATTACAAGAACAACTATTACATTCCCTATTATTCATTTACGGGCAAAACAATTAGTTTTGATGTAGGACGTTTCAACAACGACTCCTTTACTTTCAATGTGACCACACGAGTTACATTATCTGGACCGGGATGTTTTTCTGTAATTCGACCAAGCAACCAACGAGCAGGAGGTAAATCAGTCTCCTTTACAAGCACAATATCACCGATATGAAGTTCAGGATGTTGAATAGACCATTTGTATCTATGAACTAGCGTGGTAAGATATTCATTTGACCAACGCTGCCAAAAATTTTGTAACATTTTTGTAAAAGTTGCCATCGTTTCAGAGAACTAACATTTGAGGATTCATAATTGGAATCAGGAACAGTTACCAATGGTTCACCAACAAGAAAATGTCCCGGAGTTAAAGGCATTGGTTCATCGAGGCTTTCACTATTTATAATCGTAATTGGCCGCGAATTTAGACACGCTTCCACTTGACTTAAAAGTGTGCTCATCTCTTCATAAGTGAGAGTGGAATCACCTATAACTCTCCTGAGATGACCTTTCGTAGATTTGACAGCGGCTTCCCACATGCCACCGAAGTTAGGAGCGTGTGGCGGTATGAAATGCCACACAGTACCTTTGGTCTCTAAATGTTCTGCAATGCCCTGTTGAATTTCAGTCAGTATTTTGAGTTCATTGGCCGCCCCAACGAAGTTCGCACTATTATCACTCCAAACCTGAGCGCAATGGCCTCTTCTGGATATAAAACGCCTAAATGCAGCCAAAAAGCCCTGTGTGCTAAGATCACTTACGGCCTCTAAATGAACTGCACGTATGGCCATGCATACAAAAACACAAATGTATCCTTTGTATGATCGATGTCCCCGACCCTTAGCCGTTCTCAGGTTAATAGGACCCGCATAGTCTAACCCAGTATGAAGAAAAGGTCTGGCTGGTGTGCATCGTGCAGACGGTAGTGAACCCATTAATTGAGTATTAGCCTTAGCATTCTGTTTAACACAAGCAACGCATTTGCGAACGAGTTGCTTTACTAAACTTTTCAGTCCAAAAATCCAATATGCTGATCTAAGGTAGTTGATCATAAGTTGAGCACCACCATGTAAAGTTATGAGCATCAACATGTTCATGAGCATCTGCCACCAATAGTCTTGTGAGATATGTATTATGAGGTAAGATTATAGGATGTCTTTTCAAACCTACCCAACTGTCTTTTGCAAATATTTAATTTTCTTGACTTTAGAATATATAAATCTTCTACAATAACATAATACCCTCAATAGTCGCGATAAGGTACTGTACTTTGACCAAGGTGACTCGTTATCCAATAAAGCGACATGAGTCTTAATAGATTCTTCTAAAACAATATCTTCGTTATTCGGTCTGCTATATTTAATTTCCAAGCCGCTTAAAAAGGATGGTCCTATGAACCAAAGTTTATTTTCCGAAAGTGAAGATGGTGGGACTCCTCTCGATGCGCAATCGGCAGGATTGTCCCTCGAAGGCACGTGTGCCCACTGGTTAGAATCTGTAGCGCTTAATATCTCTGATGTTCTGTTTCCCACAAAGGTTTTCCACCTGCTTGGATGACTATTCAACCAAGCAAGCACTACGGTTGAATCTGTCCAAGCGTGTACTTGAGTTATTGGGATACTCATTGCCTTAGCGGTATCTACCAGCAATCGTGCTAGTAAGACTGCCCCACAAAGTTCTAAACGTGGTATACTTACCTGTTTAATCGGCGCTACCTTGGTCTTGGCAACCAATAAGGAAACAAACACGTCTCCAGTACTCCTGACGACTCGGATATACACCACAGCTGCATAAGCAGACTTGGACGCGTCGCTAAAACATGTAACTCGACGCATTTATCGTTTTTCGTCATTCCTAGCCATCTTGGAACACGGACATCACAAAGTCGTATCAAATCCTCACGGTAAACTAGCCATTCTTCTCTCAAAGAAACAGGCACATTGTCATCCCAACTCACACCTGCTTACCACAGCTTCTGAAACAAAATCTTTGCTAATATTATACTCGGCGAAAGCCAACCCAATGGATCAAATAATCGCGCAATATCGGATATAATAAATACTACGTTTGGTAACTTTATCAGAAATTGATGGTAACTGAACTGTGTACTTGAACTCGTCTGCACTTCGACTCCAGGTAAGTCCTAATATTTTAGTTTCAAATATTTCTATTTCCTTCTCACCTTCATGTAAAGAACTGTCTGTATTATCGTCCTGCACCACCTTCTCATAGCACCCTACTTCCTTTAAAATCTCTTTATTGTTACTGTTCCATTTTTGTAATTCAAATACTGCCTTTCCAAGCAAGTCTTTCATTTGCCTACACAATATCTTGCCTTCTTCTATCGTTGAACAGCTTATCATCATGTCATCCATATAATAACTAGTTTTTACCCTTTCAGCTGCTGCTGGGAACTGAATTCCTTCATCCAACCCCTAGTGTAAAACCTTTACTGCCAAATAAGGTGCTGATGCAGTACCAAAGGTTGCTGTCGTTAAGCTGTAATCTTGTATCTCCTCAGGTGGGTGGTCTCGCCAGATAATTCTCTGATATGCTATGTCGTCCTCCGGAACTCTAACTTGTCGATATATTTTGACAATATCTATACGCTATATTGTAAGTTCTCCAACGAAGGACGATGTGTCGCAGGTCTGACTGCAACGTAGGACCTACCATGAGAGTATCATTAAGCGAAACACCATTTTCGTTCTTGCAGGAAGCGTCAAATACCACTCGAACTTTCGTAGTAGATTTGTTGTCTCTGATGACTGCGTGGTGAGGTAAGTACACAGCCTCATTAATGCTGCTGTCGCTCTTTTCTACTTTCTTCATATGATCTAAGCGAAAATATTATTTAATAACCTCTGTATAAGTTTCTCTGAAATTTAGATCTCTAGTAAATTTCTTCTCTAACGCTTCAAATCTTTTTAGAGCTATTTCCCTGCTATTACCCCCCACACATTTTGGGGTTTGCACTTTAAATGGTAGCTTTACTACATAAGGACCATCTTCTGTTCTTCTGGTGGTAGCAGCAAACAACTCTTCGCATCTTTGTTCTTCTTCTGTCAACATTTTTTCAGCGTTTGGTAAGCGATCTTCGATCTCCCAAAAGCTTTTGAGGACATTATTCGCGTCCATTTGAATGTGCATTGCCGTGACAGTAGTTCTTTTATTCATCCTATTTTGTAGATACGTCGCACCAGAAATAACCCAACCCAAACCGGTACACTGAGCAACAACTGAACTATTTGGAGCTCTCTTGACTCCATGTCTCAAGATCTCACTGTACACATCAGCATCTAATAAGATATCTATCTTATTAGGTTGATTAAAGTGAGGATCTGCTAATACTAGATGCTCCAGATCTGGCCAATAAAACATCTCTAGCTGGCGCTCCGGAAGATAAGCTTGAACCTCTACCTCAAAACTGGAATCAGTCAATGATCGAAGTACCAAGGTTACCATGTAATTGGCAACGATCGATTTTTTGTTGCCAATACCACACACTATACCTCTAGTTGGACGCTTCTTTAATCGTAAGATCTGTACTGCAGCTTCGGTTATAAAAGAGGCTTGTGATCCTTGATCCAGTAAAGCTCGAATTATCTGAAAATCACGCGCCGCAGTCTGAGCCTTTACTAGCGCCGTGGCTAGCAAAACTTGACGTTGGTGAGCATATTTAGTCGAATGACAGGACACTAACGGCACTCTATCATCTAAATGTTTGCTTTCTTCAGAAGTGGTACCGTAACTGTCTACAGGAGAGCCGCGTACAGGCAATGTGCTATCTGTGTAAAGAAGAGTGTGATGCTTTCTTTTGCATACCTTACATTTTAAAATCTTTTTACATTGACTTACCATATGGTTACTACCGAGACAATTAAAACAAATTTTATTCTTTAAAACAAATTCCCTTTTCTTTTCCTGGTCCAACTTTATGAACCCTTTACAGAAGCATAGTTTGTGATTTTCTGAACAATACTCACAACGCAGATTTGAAGAATACTCTTCCTCTATGACCTCCAGGGTGGCCGCCATTTGACTGTGACCGCTGTGGCTTGATGAACTCAAGTGCTCTAAAACGACTTTCTATAAATAATTTTAATTGATCTAAAGTAGGAAGCTCATTTGAAACATCTGAGGCGACTTTCAACTCCCACTGCTTGCGGGCTTCCTGAACGAGCTTAGATGATACAATATGTATCACAATAATGTCCCAGGTGGTCACATTGATTCCCAAGTTACTTATTGCACTCATACAGTCTATCGTCGTGTCTAACAATTTTTTTAAACCAATAGCTGACTCAACAGCAACACGCCTTTGACCAAACAAACGTTGCAGAATACCATTTGCTAGGTGACGCTTATTGTTATATCTATGTTCTAACTGAGCCCAACATATTTCGTAATTAGAAGCAGTTATAGGAATTTGCCGTAATAGCTGTTCAGCTTCTCCCGTTAAAGAACCCTTTAAATAGTGTAATTTCCGAACGTTATCGATGCCTTTATTGTCATGCACAAGCGATACAAATAGATCCCTAAAACTAACCCATTCGGTATATTTACCTGAAAATGTTGGTATATTGATCTTAGGTAACCTAGCATTACCTGCTTTGATCGTACTGGAAGAACTATGATTACATGTGTCGCCCCGTGGGGCATTTAATTTTAGATTAATATCTTTTAATTCAGTTTTGTAAGCAATATATATTTCTTCAGTTTTTTCATACATGTCTGAAGAAAAATATAAACCTTTCATGTCCTCATCAGTAGCTTTCTCAATGATTTGCCTATGTGTTTTATTAAATGTACTCCATTGATGTTCTAAACTTTCTAATCTTGTGTCTATGTAACCCTGTGTAATTCTATCCCTTGGCGATTTTCTAAAATTAATTTTGCCCTTTTCAATTATCATTTTGGTGTTGCTTTGTAATTTAATTAAAGAATCCATTCCGTATGTGCTAAAAGCAACTCTAAAGTGTTTTAACCATAGAGACACAGATAAATAAATAAATTAGGTACTTAAATTAAATTAAGTGTTTAATATGTGAGGCTAATGTAACAGCACCACAAACTTAAATTTCCAAAATATTTATTTTTACAAAAGTACAATACATTAAATTTTTCTAAGTCTACACATCAGATTCAAAAAATATTCTAAGTGTTTGAAAATAATAATAACTTTTAAAATTTGGGCATAGGTTCCCCGTCGGTTCACTTTTCTTAAAACTATTCTAAGTTAAAACTAAATCTATAAAATTTACACTAAGTCCAAAATTACACTGAAATATTCTAAGTTACAACTACCAAATTATAAGCTAAGTTTAAAGTTCTTACTATATTTTCAATGCTGCAACTTTTGAAATTATTAAGTAAGTAAAATGTACTCACAATTATTCACAGCACTCACTATGTGTATATCTTCTTGCTGCCTTTAGAACTGAGACTCCACGAAAGTATGTTTTCGCTTAGTGATCTCTGGAACTCGCCACCCGCCACCTCTGTATCCGCCAACGGCTTGACCTCGTGAAGTGGTTGCTCCACACTGGTATCTTGACCAGTATCTCAGCGTCATCAGTGGCGACCCACCACTGTGTCGACGCAGTTCAATGCCAAAAACTAGGCAATCCGACTCGTAAGGACCATTTTTGTTTAATGTCCGAGGTCAAATTCCTGAACGTTACCTACCAGGGTACTCATTAAAAAACCTGATACGATAACATGTACTGTAATTCGGAACAGAGCGATCTTACTGAATGGAACACAATACAATTGTGATCTTAATTAATCAACATTATAAACAAACTTGCCATCACTATAAACTTTGTAGCGCGATTGAGTGAATAGGCACAACGCCATCTAGTGAATACCAACATAAATAATTATCCACTTAGAATTCTGAACTGCATGAACAATATTATTATCTTAATAATCTGCAGTTGACAGCTAAAAGGAATCATGCACTAAAAAAAAAAAAAAACTAACTAACTATCTTCACGCTGTATCCCTGACGGGGTAGTCAGAGAGGACAGATCGCCAGGCTTCGCGATCCATGCATACTTCTTTCGCTTCTTCGAGATTCATCAATCGCTTCATACACGCACGTCTGGGTATCCGAGTACTTTTGACCTTTCCGTTTTTGAGCAATCTGCTCACGTGGTCTTCAACAAACAAACAAAAAAAAAATCATAAAAAATAAAAATAATCATAAAAATCATGCACTAAATGTTGCTAGTTCTATCTGTGCACATTTCAACAATAAATATGTATCATTATTTCTTGTGTGTTTACCATATTATGAACCTGGTTGCTTTATTTAGTAAAACTTAGCCTTTAAAATACTACATCAATATTATGTAGAAAAAAATGCATTCTTTTTTGTCACCAAGTATAAGGAAATTATAAATGGAATTGGCAAATCAAACATTGCTGTAGTATATATCATATATACTTTGTTTATATATGTACTTTGAGTCACCTAGAAACTTAATATCTCTCTTCATAGTTACAGTTCAGGAGAAAAAGCAATGTAATAGAGTATCAGCGGCTCTCTTAAAATCTGTCAAAAAGATGGTTCCTTCTGGGTTCTATTATTTGACTTGAAATTTATTATGTCCTTACAGTCCAAGTAACTTGCCCTATGAAAAATCCGACAAATATAACAGGTTCTGTCAGATGCTCTTAACTGAAACAAAAAAGGCAATGAAAAGTACTTGAATAGGTATATGTAACAAACCTGTTAGTAAATATTGATGTAAGAGGCTCCAAAATAATCTATGGCAACAAGCCATATCACCTTCCATACCACCAGCCATATCACCGGTAATGCAGCTACTGGCTAGCCCACTGAACCAATAAAAAACAATTCATTTATCATTTGAAAGCTATGTTGTGTGAAAGTAATACAGTAGTAATTATAAATATTATAAAGGGGGCAGAGTTTAATATAAACTTAACTTAACTTAACTATCTTCACGCTGTATCCCTGACGGGGTAGTCAGAGAGGACAGATCGCCAGGCTTCGCGATCCATGCGTACTTCTTTCGCTTCTTCGAGATTCATCAATCGCTTCATACACGCACGTCTGGGTATCCAAGTACTTTTGACCTTTCCGTTTTTGAGCAATCTGCTCACGTGGTCTTCATATGTAAGTCCCGGCCTACCCTGACCTCTTCTACCCTCTGCTTTCGCACAATATATATTCTTCGTCAATCGTTCCTCGCTCATTCGTTGGACGTGTCCAAACCAACGGAGCACGCCCTTTTCCAGCTTAACGCTGACACTTTCATTCAAACCTGCCATATTGCGTATCACTTCGTTACGTATTCGGTCGGCCAGGGCAACGCCGCACAATTTTCGAAGTGATCGCATCTCCACAGCATTCGATTTACTTTCATGCATCTGCTGACATACCCAGGTTTCGCTACCGTAAAGCAAAGTTGGCACTAGCACTGCGTTATGAATCGCCAGTCGTGCTTCTTTTACGATGATTTGTCGCTTTACTAATTGGGACAAAGCACCGTTAACTCTGTTTCCGGCAGCTACTCGCCGTTCTACATCCGAATCACATCTTCCATCCGCGCTAAACATACTCCCTAAATACACAATTTCATTCACTTGCTCTAGACGTTCCTGGTTTACCCTAATCTCGCATTTAGTTCTTACGTCATCTCTTTCAAATACTAGAACCTTAGTCTTACTTGCATTCAAGCGAAGACCCTTACTTTCACACTCCTCTTTCATATTAGTGACTAAAGGTCGGCTTCTGATGAGGCCATGAGCACCGCATCATCAGCGTACAGCAGACAGTTTACTGAAAAGTCGCCCAAATTCACACCCATATCACAATCTTTCAACTTCTGCAGGCAACTGTCCAGATACACTATGAACAGCCAGGCGGACATGACACAACCCTGTTTGACGCCTGTACAGACATCAAAAAGAGGTGACACAACCCCTCCTACTCGCACGCAAGCCTTACAGTCCTTATAAAGCGACTGTATTGCCCGCAGCAGCGAGCCGTCCACACCATATCCGGGCAGCAAATCCCACAGAGTTTCCCTCACAACGTTATCAAATGCTTTTTCCAGATCCACAAAAGCGCAGAAAACCCTCTGGCTAATAGCCAGAAACTTCTCCGCGATCATGCGGAGAGAAAACACTTGATCCATGCAACATTTTCCACGTCGGAATCCGCATTGAGCCTCCCATAAATACCTTTCAGACTTTTCTTGCATTCTTGCCGTTATAATCTTTGCATACACCTTACTAACTAAGCTGACCAAGCTGATCGCCCTGTAGCTGGAGCAGTTTAGGCGCGAGCCTTTCCCTTTGTAGATAGGTACTACAACTGCTATTCGCCAGTCATCTGGGACCTCACCCGTCCGCCACGCGCGACCCACCGTACTTGATCATCTCAGCAGTAACTCTGTCTTTTCCCTCAGCCTTACCACATTTCATACTTCTTATCGCTTGTTTAATTTCTTTCATACTAATGACTTCAATGACAGCGGGATCCGGAGCATCAAAGTGAGCTCCACTTCCCGATGTGGCATCTCTGTCTTTTCTTGCATACATCTTTACACTCCATCTCTGCAGGATGGTCTGTTAGGACGTCATTGTTAACACTAAGCACTTTATTCATACTGCAGATTGCCGAACAACTCCGGGTCTTGCCTACCTCTTTCCAGAAGAGCTTGGCATTATCCCGGAAATTGGACGACAACCTTCATCCGCTTTCATTCTGCACCTTTCACGAGCTTCTTCAATCAGTGCCTTCGTGTTAACTTTTTGCAGCTTGTATCTCTCTTTCATATTAAAATCATTCCGCGAGGCTAAGTAGTCTAACCATGCATTCTTCTTCATTCGAACTGCTTCTTTCACTTCCTCATTCCACCATGCATCACGCTTATTACTACTGCCTCTTCTCGTTTCTCCACACACTTCTACAGCGGCATTTACCATACTATCCCTAAGGTTCTGCCATACACTCTCCACATTCTCACTACTAACATTGACGTCGCCAAGCGTTTCGGCTACCCTTTCTTTATATTTATCCCTAATGGATGCATCCTGCAGCTTCCAGCTTTTGATGCTATGAGTCGGCTCAGGTTTAGGACACTCGGTGCGATGGCGCCAACCCGCGAACAGACCCCTTATCCTAGTTATTACTAGGTAGTGTTCTGATCCTAGTTCAGCGCCTCGATATACCCTTGTGTCCATCACCTGTTTACGGAGCCGACTATCCATTAGGAATAGATCAATCATGCTTCTCTTTGACTTACATCTCCTCGTATACATATGAATTTGTTTGTGGTTGAACATTGTGTTCGCCAACAACGTTCCTTACAAAATGCCAGTATAAGCTTGCCAGCGTCATTCACCCTTTTATCCCCATACTTCCCGAGTACCGATACGACCAAACCATCGCGAGCGGTACCCACCCATCCATTCAAGTCTCCACATACTATAAGTTTTCATTTTCTTCTATCACATTTAGAGCTTCTCTCATACTCTCCCAAAGGTCCTCTAGCTCACTCGCGTTCGACGAAGATACTGGCGCGTAAGCAGCTACCAGGAAAATCTTCGTCAAACCAAGTTTAGACGGATCCAGAGGATTCTAGGACCTACCAGTTTGTACTCATACATACCGGAGGCCAATCGCAAGGACAACAAAATTCCAACCCCCCGACTGCCATGCTCGCTTTCTGGTACTCCAGACCATAGCGCGAGCACCCCACCCGGGAGCTTCACGACTTCGCTGCCCTTGCGTTTGGTCTCTGTCCAGCACACTACATCTAACTTTCTCTCATTCATAACATCCATCAACTCATTCATCTTATCTGCCATTCCTCCCCTAACATTCCACACAGCTACTCTGCACTCCGTCCTCCACTTCCCGCCGTGTCGGGCCGCGCGTGTAGGGTGGCGGTCCCCTACGCCGCTCTGGCACACACTTTTCGCACCAGCGGGGACGAACTGGCGTTGCCTCGGGGGCACGCCCCAGCATTATTCGTCCTTGCGGTGCTCGTGTTGGAGTAGAATTGCAGCCGTAGCTGGCAGGGATGGCGACGTGCACGCTTCTACTCTTCATCCCCTTTTGGAGTTTAATACAATTAAATAATATTCAATAAATTATTATAAATGGGAAGTCAGGAGTGAGGCACAGCTTGTCTATGTATGTTGGTCACTTTAATAATACATAATAAAGTTAATCCTTCGAAATCAATAAAAATCAAACGGAAAAAATGTACCTCAAGTGAGATAATCTATATACTTTTCATTGTTTATCTAAACACTGTATCCGCCAGTTATATTATTGTTTTTGCGACAATGTTTTTTCGCTTTCTGCAGATTCATTTGTCGTCTCATACATGTGCATCTGGGTCTTAAAAGTACTAAAAGTAAGTAAGCGACCATTTAAGACAACGTACTTTAAATTAAAAAAAATCTTACTACTCAGGGTACAATCCACTGAAGAATTACATGCGGCACTTCCATCAGGTCAAGAATTATGAGGACTTCTGTGTGTAATACCATTACCACAATAGATTCAACAAACAAAAAATGCCATCGTCTCTATTACAGGCCATGACATGGTGAACACCATGGCATGGCCTTTAATAAAGACACATGTAACAAAGACATTGGATGTAGAAAATATAAATTTAATAATACTTTGTGTTGTTTATTTGTGTACTTTCGTCATTCAAAGTGTTTTGACTTCGATGACAGGTTCATCAGTGTTGCTAGAACATGAAAACTAAAATACCCAATACGTTTTATCTTTTAAAAAAATATGCATTTATTTAAACATATTTAGTATTTATGGCATATAGAAGTATTTTAAATAAACCATAAAATAATCAATAAAAATAAAATAAAAAATAAAATAAAAATATCTTTATTTTGCATAGACCATTTTAACGGCGCTTACAAAATGTCATACACTATTTAAAATATTTAAAGCGACCACCGGTTCGGAACGCGGCCCACCTGAGAAGAACCGGCAAGAAACTTAGGAAGGCTTTTTTTTTGATGGCCTATTTACAATTTAATATTATTTCATTTTGCCAGCAGATCATTTCCAGGCGTCCCTGTCCTGCAAATAGTCTGTAACGGAGTAAAAACCTTTTTCACAAAGCTTGTTTTTAATAAACTTTTTAAATTTATTTAAAGGTAAATTTCTCAGGTCACAGGGAAGCATGTTGTAAAAGCGTATACAGTTACCCTGGAAAGAATCGCCAATCTTATGTAGTCGACTGTGGTGGACTGAAAGATTATTTTTATTTCTAGTGTTTATATTATGTTTATCACAGAGTTTAGAAAACTGTGATAGATTTTTCTGGACATACATAAGATTGGCAAAAATGTATTGTGATGGTACGGTTAGAATATTCACTTCTTTGAATTTTTCTCGGAGAGAAACTCTGGGGCCCAAATTATAAATAGCGCGTACAGCCCGCTTTTGTAGAACAAAAATAATATTTAAATCTGCAGCACTCCCCCAAAGGAGAATACCGTAAGACATAATACTATGAAAATAGCTGAAGTAAACCATTCTAGCCGTATCCACATCTGTTAGAGTCCTGATCTTTTTTACAGCGTATGCAGCCGAACTTAATCTAGAGGCTGTCTTTTCTATGTGTGGGCCCCACTGCAAATTGGCATCAATAGTTATACCTAGGAACACAGTTGATTCTACAAACTCTAACACTTGTCCATTCAGTTGAACATTGGCCGCAACTTGTTTTACATTTGGTAGAGTAAATTTTATACATTTAGTTTTATTTTCATTAAGGCAAAGATTATTTGAGCTGAACCAATGAACTACTCTTGCAATTGCATTGTTTACATCGTCATAGTTATCTAATTGTCTTTTAATTTTAAAAATTAATGAGGTGTCATCTGCAAACAAAACAATCCTATTCCTGTCCCCTACATAAAATGGTAAATCATTAATATAAATGAGGAACAAGAATGGCCCAAGTATCGAGCCTTGCGGCACACCCATTGTAACCATGGATCCTACAGAACGTGTACCATTAATATCGACCCTCTGTATTCTATTGTTCAAATATGAAGACAGAAGGTCGAGAGCTTTGCCTCTTATTCCATAGTGGTGTAATTTTTTGCACAGCGTTTCATGTTGAACGCAATCAAAAGCCTTTGATAGATCGCAAAATATACCTAATGCATCGTGTTTGTCTTCCCATGCTTCATGAATACATTTTAATAACTCAACACCAGCATCGGAAGTTGAGCGCCCTTTCGTAAACCCAAATTGATTCGCATGGAGTATTTTATGACTATTAAAATGGGATAGCATTTGATTCAAGATTATTTTTTCAAATACTTTGCTCAAAGTTGGCAGCACTGACACTGGTCGGAAATTAGACGGCTCTGTAGCGCTGCCAGCCTTGAACAAGGGAACGACTTTGCTGTGTTTCATTAAATCAGGAAATGTACCACTAGAAACACAGTCATTAAACACAGTTGCTAGATGGGGCGCAATTACCTCAATTATACATGATGCAGTTTTGACCGATAACCCCCAAATGTCCGCGGTTTTCTTAATTTCGATACATTTAAATGTTTTTACAATGTCCTGAGCACAAATATCTGTGAATACAAATGCATCCCTGCAACAAAGAACAGATTCTTCTAATAAAAGTTCAGCGGAACTGGAAGATGCTTGGAGAGATTTTGTTGTCAAAATAGGTATATTTTTGAAAAAGTGTTCAAACTCCGTAGCCACTTCCAGGTCCCCTGTAACATGGCAACCATTTACTTTTAAGTGGAAATCCCTTTCAGTCACTAAAGATCTACCGCATTCAGAGTTAATGATGTTCCAAGTCATTTTTATTTTATTTACAGAATTAGAAATTTTATTTTTAATGAAGTTTGACTTAGCAAGATGACACGTTTGTTTAAATATCTTTGAATAATTTTTAACATATTCCTGAAAGGTTTGCCTAAAATTATATGATTTTTCTGAATATAATTCAAATAATTTATTTCTACTTTTAAAGATACCTGGTGTTGCCCAGTCACTGAAAACAGCACGACCACCAATCTGTAGAGTTTTTGAGGTAAAAACTTTGCCAAACTCATCATTAATCAAATTAAATAAGTGTTTATATGACTGGTCTACACAAGTGAAGTTAGGTAGATATGGTAATCTCTTTAATACATTTTCTTTAAAATTATTCAAACGACTTTGGTTAATTGGTACATATTTAATTTGTTTTTTGCTGACTTTGTTACTACTTTTAGGAAATTTTATCCATTGGCCACGATGATCTGACTCCACAGGATCCACAATACCTTTATCTATAGGTTTAATATCAGTAAAAATATTATCAATACATTTTGCACTGGTGGCTGTAATACGAGTGGGTTCTAAGAATGTACTATGCAGATTAAAGGATTTAAATACATTTTTCATTTTATTTCTCTCTGATGGAGTTAATGATGTATCTAATATATCAACATTAAAATCTCCACAAACTATTATAGATTTCTTAGAACATTGGCATTTGAACAGTGCTTCTTCAAGCTTTTCTTCAAATTTAATGTAAGAAGCATCAGGGGGACTGTATACGCTTAACAAGATGAAATGCTCAAACTCAATACTGGCAATCTCAATAACTCGCTCAATGGAGAGGGCTACTAAATCCTTACGTTCTTTAAATTTTAAGTTTTTATTAATTAATATTAAAGAGCCTCCACGTTTAGAATGTTTTCTATTGAACGAGCTAGCAACCTGGTGATTTACGAAGTTCAACAATGTGATTTGATGATCTTTTAACCAGTGCTCTGTAGCACAAAAAATATTAATAGAATTTGCATTAATGTATAGCTCTAACTCTAAATCTTTACCATTTATTAAACCTCTAACATTATGGTGCACCAGGTTTATAAAAACAATATTTTTACTAAGATTATTCTCAGGGGCCAAAGTCAACTGGCCAGATTTATTATCTGTTGTCCTATAAACTAGTTTTTTGGAATTTCATTTTCCAAATGTGAAGTATCAAAACTATCCTGCTCAATAAAAGCAGTTGTACTTGCCAATAATTTGGCTTGAAAAATTAAAAAATTAGATAGCAACAGAGCTACCTTTCGTTGTAAAAATTTTGATAGAAAATATCTATCTAATGTCAACAAACTATTATTATTGAAGATTATGTTCCAATCGAACAATTCAATTTTTTTGGAATATGATACCATGGTATGTAGTTTCATATTTAATTTGTATCTTAAGTGATTTTCCTTGTGGCTCATAGCAGTGCTGTATGGCAAGGTGGACAAAATTACTTGTTTTACTTGCAGACTTGATAACTTATCAAAAATTTTTAAAAGTTTGTCACTATTAATATTGCCTCTTCTGCCAACCAGCACCACTATAGTAGACTGCATGCAGTGTGTACCAGTCAATATAAAATCTGTAATTTGAGAGTATGAAGCTCCTGGATATGTATGATTTATTACAGAATGACTTAACTGTGATAAATAATGTCCAAAATTTTTACCTATTTCATCGCAATAGACTATGGTCTTTGCATCACTTTTTATTTGCAACTTTTCTATTATACTCGTAGATGCCTCGCAATTACTACTTGAACTTAATATACTATTATCCACACTGCACACAGTTTTAATTGGTGAAAATTCATCATTGCATCTAATTCTTTCACAACTTAAGGGTGAGGAGGGAACATGGCCTGCGGATGTCAATTGGTCATTTTGACAATGACATGAATTTACTAATTTACCTATGGCTAACACCTGTTCCCTACTCTGTTTCTCTGCTGTTTCATATTTATATGAAATTGATTTCAAAGAGTCTTGAAGTCGGTCAATCTGACATTGAAGGGCCTGTGTATCAGTTTTGTACTGTTGTGCAACAGTATCAAGTTCTAACATATACATATTTACCTGGTCAATCAGTTGCAATCTCTGTCTATTAAGTGACATGCTATTTATAAAAAACTTGTATTTATGTATCATTTTTTTAGATTTAGTAATAAACTTTTTAATTTTTAAATATTTCTTTAACTTATTCTTACTACACTTAATAATTTTTAATGATTTAGAACAGCCCCCGGTTTCATCATCAGAAGTGAGGTCTATGACAATGGAAGGGTGAGCTGTAGCAGTATCTAAGCTTGTAGCCATCAGTTCATCGAACAAACTCTGATTAGATTGAACCACTGTGCTCTGTTTCTTGTCTTCTAGTTGCGATATTTTGATTTCCGATCGTTGTAGCTCCTCCTTTAGTATTCTAATTTGGTGCAGAGTTTGTTCATAATGTTCCCTACATGAGTCAAAACTGTCAACTATAAGTTGTAACCTATCCCGATCCTGTAAGGTATCAGTATACAGTGAATGCAACTGTGCCAGTTCTTTTTTGAGTTGTCCGTTCCTACTTAAAATACCTAACAGTTCTAACTCATTTTCGTCCCTTTCCTTGTTCAGTTTATCGCACTTCTCCCTAAAAATCTGTAATTCTTTCAACGTTAATTGAAGCCTTGTCTCTTGTTGACGAGCCAAGGCCTTACGCGTCATTATCATGTTATTAGTATTCGACATTTTGTTATAATTACGTGCTACAGAATCAGTAATTATTAGCAAAGTAGACTTAGAGCAAAGAAATGCGAAACAAAACGAGGTTATGTTTTATTCATAGAAAATTACAAAATCACACTATTAATGGACATATGAGGATGTAAAAGTAAATAAACTCACAAACCTTGATTGAAAAAACGATTAGTTTTATAAATCTTGCCAAATCCAAGTAATAATTTCAAATATTGAAAATTTTTCCGATGTTCTAACTGTCACTACACCGGTACAATTTTTAAGTTTATATTTATTTACTTTTAGCACAATAAATGGTGAAAATGATTATTTAACACTCAATATGGTATTATTTGGCAATGATGAATTGGTATTTAATTAAAATTATAATTATTTTTGCGATATTACAATATAAAATACGGAGCCAATTCAAATCAGCTGTTATACCTAGGGTTGCCACAAGTAAAAATCAAAACAATTAGCACAGTTTCAGTTATTAAATGAAATAGTAGTGACTAATAACTAAGGAGTTTCGCCTATTTCTCCCTACTCTTGTCATTACTTTTATTTTATGCAACACAAGGGTGACAATCTAAATAATATCCGTTTGGCTTTGGCGGGAATTTGAAAAGAAAAGGCGGAATTTTTCTTTGATAAATTTTAACAAAGTATATTATCCAAAATTACAAGTTTTGTATATAAACATTTTATAAGAACAGTGTAAATAAGTAAATAGTAATAAAATTGAGTGACATAATGTTAAGTTTCGAGGCCGGGGGTGAAAAACCTCCGGCCACTACGGCGGCCCGCGAGCGCGGCAAAAAGTGGAAAACAGATCACGAAAATGGTGATAAATCTGGTAATTATAGCGGCGGCGAGGTAAATATTGACTATATGCCGTATTTTAAACCGAATTATAAAAGACTATACCCGGAAAATTCAAATATCACTGACTATAAAGTGTTTGTTCAAAGTGAGGATAATAATGAACGCTTAGGAAATAAAAGCCCAATATATTTAAATCATATATTTACAACATATGTGAAAGGTGTATCATCAATCCAGCGAGTGAATGCTATGAAAATAGTGGTGGTGTTTAAACAATTTAACAATGCAAATAACTTTCTAATGAACTCTGCATTTTTAGATAAACATAAGTTTAAAGCCTTTATACCTCCAACCCAGATCGAGAAAACTGGTATTATCAGATTTGTTCCCACAAACATATCCAATAAGGAACTTTACACAAAATTGTCATCGATCTATGAAATTATTGCTGTACGTAGGTTTACTAAGAGGGTTGGTCAGGAAAGGATAGCATTGCAAACTGTCAGCATTACTTTTTTGGCCAGCAGTCTTCCAGATAACGTATTTTATGACCTTTTTTCTTACAGGGTTTTTGAATACATTCCACCTCTGCAACAATGCTATAAATGTTTTAAGTTTAACCATTCTGCTAAAGTTTGTAATGGTAAACAGCGGTGTAGCCTTTGTTCTGGAGAACATTATTATAAAGATTGCGATAAGCCGAATGACCTCTGCTGCATAAACTGCAGTGGCCCACACTTAGCCATATCTAATACATGTCCAATTAAATTAAATAAAATACAACAAAAAAAGAACAAAATTAACTATGCTGCTGTTACAGCAACCAAAGAAAAAGTTATTAGCTCTACGGAATTTCCCCCTTTACCTAATAAGATAATAAGTCATGTAAATAAAGTAAATATAAATAAAACTAATGTAAATAATAAAACTAGTACAATTGAAAAAACAAACAATGAACAATTAATTTCACTAACGTATCTAAAAAGTCATATAATAAATGATAGTGAGATAACAAACGCCATGGTGCGTACTCTAATTGCCTTGGCAAATACTGGGGATAATGCCCCAATTACGTCTAAATCCATTAAAGAATTATTACTTAAGAATCTAACATAAATATGGATATTTACAGTAATAAAAATCCCTCAATCTTAAGAATTGCACAATACAATATACAAAGTATTTATAATAAAAGGCCTTTACTTTTAAATTTTTTACAAAAAAATAACATAGATATATGCCTCTTAAATGAGACATGGATTAAAAACAATAACCCATTTTATATTCCTGGCTACAATGCTCATTTAAGAAACGCCGCTAATGAACATGGTGGTGTAGGTATTTTGATTCGACCTTATATAAAGTACAAAATTCTTCAAACTTCATTTTATGAAAATATACAAACAATTGCTGTGTCAATATCTACTTCTTGTGGTCAACTAACTATTCTTTGCGTATATTGCCCCCCTTCTGGACCTCCGGGTTACAACCTCTTAAATGATATAATAAACAGTCTACCGAAGCCTATTCTTGTGGCAGGTGACCTTAACGCTCACCACATAGCTTTTGGGTGTCTATCAAATAATAGTCGTGGAAATCAGCTATATAACATCATAGATAATCTGGATTTATGTATTCTCAACACTGGTAGTATGACTACCCTAAAGTATCCAAACCGTAATCCTTCAGCCATTGACATAAGCCTAACCAGTCCTTCCATTGCTCCCCTGTGTCAGTGGTCAGTACATGATGATAATATGGGTAGTTACAATTTCCCTATTATTATAGATATTACTGTCTTAACAAATCAGTATGATGTTAATCCACCAATTGACCGATTCATTTACAATAAAGCAGGCTGGATAAAGTACAACCAACTTTCTAAAACAATTCATAATGACATACATCTCAATAATGATAATCCCTTAGAATCTTACAACGCTTTTTGCAAATCTCTAGATGAACTCAAATCTCAATGCATTCCAAAACTTTTAATAAAATCAGCCTTCAAAAGAAAACCCCTTACACCTTGGTGGAACGACAAATGTAAGGAAAGTGTCATTAGATCCCAAGAGGCCCTTAAAAAATACAGATGTGCACCTAATCTTGAAAATTTTATTACTTATACAGCGTGAAGATAGTTAGTTAGTTAGTTAGTTTTTAGTTTTTATAAAAAACTAGACGCTATTAAAAAAAGGACCCTTTCTGAAGAAAAGAAAAATGGATGGAGACAGTTATGTGATAGCTTTAATAGAACAACTCCCATTTCAAAAATATGGAATAGCATTAGGATGTTTAAAAAAGTCTAATTACAAAATAAATCCTATAGTGACGAATTTATAGAGCCATTTCTAGATAAACTGTCAGATAATCCCTATGAACCAACTAACAGACTTGACACTTTCTTTAATTTACATAATGACAATATTAGAGCTAAGTATTTGATAGAACCTTTTTCTTGGAATGAATTTTCATTAAGTCTTAAAATCCGAAGAAATACTGCACCTGGTTTGGATGATTTTCCCTATTCTATAATCCAAAACCTGCACATAGATGCACAAATGTTTTTTTTGCAAATTTTAAATGCACTTTGGTTAAGACAAATAATACCTGTTTCATGGAAAACTCAATGTGTTATCCCAATATTAAAACCAGACAAACCCCCTAATAGCCCAGATTCATATAGGCCCATTTCTTTGTCATCCTGTCTTGGCAAGATCTTTGAAAACATGATAAAGCTTAGGTTAGATCATTATGTAGAATACAATAAGATTATCCCCAATATACAATATGGCTTCAGACGTGGTCGTAGTTGTACTGATAGCTTCACTGCACTCATCTCTGACCTAAAAAATGCCAAACAAAAATTATATAGTGTTGCATGCACATTTCTTGATGTACAAGGTGCATTTGATAATGTTCAGCCTGACATTCTTGTTAGGATAATGTCCAGTTTTGGCATACCTGGTGTATTATGTAAATGGATTTACAATTTTTTAACCAACAGGACCTTATATGTGAAGTTCAATAACCATTTACATGGTCCCAGAAACATTACAAAAGGTATAATGCAAGGTGCCACTTTATCCCCACTATTGTATAATTTATACACTTGTGAAATCTGTAAATATGTTAATAATAAAAATGTTAATATATTACAATTTGCCGATGACCTTGTTCTGTATTCAATGAACCACAGTGTAGATTTAGCAATCCAAGACCTAAATTTATCACTCACAGAATTGTCCCTATATTATAATAATATGCTGCACCTGGAAATCAATCCCAACAAGAGTCATGCCATGATTTTCAGTAAAGACACTTCCTACTCCCAAATAAAACTTAATAATCAAATAATACCCACAGTCAATCAACATACATTTCTAGGAGTCATAATAGATAAACAGTTGTCATTTGAACCACATATAAAACACATTTTAGCCAATGCCATTCGCGGTTTGAACATCATCAAATGTTTAGCTGGAGTGACATGGGGTGCAGATCCATTAACCCTATCTATGTTATATAAATCAATTGTAAGAAGCCATTTTGATTATAGTTGTGTAGCATATATAGATTGTAAACATGTAAATAAATTAGATATAGTCCAAAATAAGGCAATGAGGCTTATATCTGGAGCAATTTGCTCAACTCCCATTAGAGCTATGGAAGTGGAAACTGTAATAATGCCATTAGCACTCAGACGATTACTTCTAGTTCAAAGATATTGTATAAAACTAGAAGCTTCTGATAATCAACAGATAATTAAAAGAATAATACCTTTTACAATGACTTCACATCTGCCTTTAACTACTGGTAGTGACTTGCTTCATGGTAAATTTCCCAAATTGCCGCATATACTCTCAGACCTACAAAACAATTACAAATTAATACAGCACCAAAATTTCTGGCCAATTTACTCTACATCATTTCATATCTTAATATTTAAAATTAACACTATTGAAGTTATAATTAATAATAATGTGGACTTACAGGCATATATAGAAGATAATGGGCATTATTACAGATTGTACACAGATGGCAGTAAAAGTGATCTACATGTCCGTAGCTCAGTATATGATCCCCAAATTAACTTTTCTCAATGCTTTATACTGGATACTATTTGTAGTATTTTCACTGCTGAAGCATATGCAATTGTTGAAGCACTCAAACGAATTAGCTCTGTAAATACATGTAAATATTTCTTAATTTTAACAGATTCATTAAGTGTTGTGCAAAGCTTAGTAAATTGTAATATAAACTTTAAATGCAATTATTTAATATATAGAATTAAGGAAATTGTATATAACTTTAAAGAAAGAGGCATCGAAATCTCTTTTATGTGGATACCTTCGCATAAAGGTATAACCGGTAACGAAATAGCAGATAAAACTGCATATGAAGGGATTAATCCACTAGATGTAAGGTATATAACTACTGTACCCTTTACAGACTGTTACTCCAAAATTATAAAAGATGTAAATGTGTTATGGAATAGTTTTTGGGACAAAGATAAGGAGAGTAAAGGTAGATGGTACTCATTAATTCAAAAAGACATACCTTCGAAGCCGTGGTATACTAAGCTGAGAGAAGCTAGTCGTCAATTCATCACGACTATCAATAGACTTCGATTTGGACATGCACGAACGCCAGCCCATTTATCAAGGCTGGGTATCATTCAGGATAGTCGATGTACAAACTGTAACTCCGGTGCTGTTGGTGATATAAACCATATGATTTTTAACTGTCAGAAATATAACCTACAAAGACTAATAATGGCAAGTGACATAAGTGAAATTAATATCAGTGAATGTGTTGATAGTGGTAACAGTCATACAGACGAAACCTCCCGCCGCTTAATCGAATTCTTAAAAAATAAAGACTTTTATGGACCTATATACAAGTACATTAAAAATACATTTCAACAAATTTAGTTCAAAAATAAAAGCAAACGTAACTTAATTCCAAAATAAGATCTGGCTAAAAGGTCTTAGTAACCAAGCCATAAAAAGAGGGAAAAAAAAATATCCGTTTGTAAGCCAAGACAAATATATTTTTTATTCGTTCTGAATATCAGATAAGTGGCTACAACCAATTGTCATTAATATTTATTGTATAATAAATAAAAATTATCGCAAGTTTTATAACTTTCCAAAGCTGCTGTCCGCTCTCAGGCCAGATTCGGTCTCATGATTAGAATACGTACAGTACGTATTCTAATCTATGGTGTACAGTACATAGGTACAATAAAGTGTTACATTCTCTTTAATTTTGGCGCCCAATCTCGATATTTTGTTGATTAAAATATCTATAGGTATACTGTTTTACTTCTATCCATTGGCCAAGTAGTCAATTAAATTATAACACTAGTAGATTAATATCTTCCATATGAACAAGCTGATATAAATTTGAAGAAAAGAGTCGATACAGTTATTCATAAATGCGTGCAGGTGTTAAAAGATTAATCTATTTATCATATTCCTATAAATTTTCGCAGGTCGCTAGAAAAATGAGTATTGATATTGGAGGTAAGTAATTTTGTTATTGTGGGACACTTGCTAAACAGCGCCATCTAGCTTAATTATGCTAATAAAAGCTAGTGCTATAAGGTCTAGTTAACTGATAAAATACTTATATATTGTTAAGCACATAATTAATGTGCACCCAAACCCGGAAATAACATTTGCAGATCTCAAAAATATTTGTTCCGACATCAAACATGTTTCTATGACATGATTCCTTATGCCTACCTGTTGTGCATTTAAACTATGTACTTAATCATTCAATTTTTTATTACATTTACATTGATTCTAAACCATAAAAAAATATATAGCCCTGGAAATCTGAAATCAATTTGGACTTGACATCAAAGAATAGTAGTAGTCATATTTACTTGCAAGTACAATAGTCATCAACCTGAAGGTACATACATAAATTACTGATATCTCCTTTTACCATACTATATTCTTTTACAGGTATGAGAATAAAGTACAAAGATAAGGATGAAACCTTTTTGGAGAAACATTTGGTTTCAAAAGAACCTTTCGGACAGTTCAAGGTGTGGTTTGAAGAAGCTTGTGCAAGGAAGGAGATATTAGAACCAAATGCTATGTGTTTGGCTACATCCACTAAGTATTTAACTTTATCATTCACTTAACAACTCCTCAAAGTAATCTCTCTTTACTATTTTTATCTGTAGCAAGATAACAAGGTGCTGATGCAACATAAATAAAAAGAAGTTATTGATATTATTTTAATTACCATTGATATTTATACCTTTGCCTTTGATCGTTTATTACTATGGATCGTTTATTATTATGGACCTACATATTATACATGTAACTATTCATTGTTCTGAAATTTAGTTCTTATCTATTTCATTAGTTGGTCGCAGGTACCTTGGTGCCACATTCCACACACACAAACTACATTTATGGTTTGACTCTATTATCAATACAATATTTGAAAGTATAACCTTCAAAATTTCTTGCGTAAGGCTATTTTCACTTTGGATTCTCATTAGTAATATAAAGAAGATATTGAAATGAGTTCTTAGCTATGGGCACAATGTTAATTATATAACGACTCCTTTAATTTACTACTACTGACCCCATAACATACCTGCAATAATATTTCAGTATTATTAATTTGTTGTTCTTTTAGGGAAGGCATCCCCTCTGCAAGATTTGTGCTATGTAAAGGATATGGTAAAGATGGTTTTAAGTTTTTCACCAATTATGAAAGTAGAAAAGCTCAAGATATGGTTGGTATATTTTTTTGATTTAAAGTTGCTATGCCACGAGACCTTTGACAAACACTAACAAATCCAGATGGAGCATTCAGTCACACTAAACAGCTCAATTATATTACCAAAGTTGATAGTTAGAAATTTACCCTCTAGCTTTGTGTCTTGACAACATAATAAAACTGTATGTCTAGGAATAATCATGGCAGAGATGTATTCTTCAATCTTATATTATTCAGACTAAAATTTGGTCCATTTAAGAGACAGGGTATTATGCCTCTCAGCGTTACTTGGTGTGGGACATACTGCACTTCTGCATCTGAAGAAATCTGATATTTTTTTATATGTAGGTACACTGATACATCTTTTTATACTGCTTAATCAGAAGCTTGTCAGCCATCACTCTTTCACTGCTAATTCAATGCATATCTCTCACAGTGGTATACCATCTTGCATGATTGTTTACAGAACACAAGAATTAGCGGAGCTACAAGCGCTTCACTTAGAAATAATTATGACCATCGGACCGCTGTGGGTTGAGATAGCGGCTCTCATTCACGGGTCGTCGTCTTTGATTACCATCAGGCGTGCGACGCCTTTATTTATTTTATTTATCCCTTACGTCTTATCCGCGAAGGGGTGACAGAGGCATATTATATGCTCACTTTTCACCATGTGTATTCCTGTCACACGTAATAGGTGGTGAACCCACTGCCGTGTTGAAATAGACAGACGCAGGTTGTGGGGACCTGCTGTTGATATGTTTCAAACCGCCCATAATGCCCTCAACTTGACTTCACAACTGCCATGTTACTGGCAACCGGGACCAACGGCTTAACGTGCCTTCCGAAGCACGGAACCGCTCGCAAATGTCAAAAATATATAAACCAAATATGCTTAGACACTTAAAATTTATGGTATCCTGGGAAATTTTTTTCAGAATGTAAATCCAAATGTAGCTGCTACATTTTACTGGGAATGTTTAAACAGAAGTGTTAGAATTGAGGGTAGTGTGGAAAAATTATCAGAAGAAGAATCTACAACTTATTTCCACTCAAGACCGGTCCCCAGTCAGATAGCAGCATGTGCAAGCTACCAGAGTACTCCTATTGAATCTAGAGATGTTTTGTGTGAAAGAGAGTCCATATTGGAACAACAGTATTTGATTCCTGAGAAAGAAGTGCCAAAACCTAATCACTGGTAATTATCTAAAACGATTTTTTTTTTTTGTAATTTTATGGCCTGGTTACTAAGACCCTTTAGCCAAATCTTAATTCATATTTCTTCAATCTTCGTTTTATTATCTAAAATGTCCCAGAGCTCGTATGTCTTAGTCAGGTCTAGTCATCTAGTCTTTAAGTCAAGGTCAGTATAATGGTAGTTGTTATAAAAAGGTTTTCAGTGAATTCTAAGTGTCACAATAGAAAATTGCATTTCACGTGCATATATTATATCATTGTATTCAGTATAGCAAGTTAACACAACTTTTATGTCCCAGAAACCACCAATCCCACACATTAAACAAAATTTTAGAAAATTCATTAAATGCATTCATTTTAGAAAATAATATACAGTAGGCGTCCGCACTTGTCGACTTTCCCGCGTAAATCCATTAAATATGTGCTTATTTTCTATTGAACAGGGGTGGCCAAGTCGACCGTAGCATTAATCCAGAGGCCAGAAAAAAATTGTATTTAAAAGTACTACCCATTTGTGTGTACAGTTCCCTTAAAAATTCCAAGAAGTATGTAATTGGTAGATCATGCAGGGTTTCTTCAATAAACAGTACTTTTTGGGTCGAAGAAGTTGGTGTATAACAGGTTCACACTGTATACAAGCTGTTTTTTATAGATAATTATGTATTTCTTCTCAAATATTAATTCATTAAAGCATATTTACTTGTTTTGTAGGGGAGGCTACGTAATTCTTCCAAAATCTGTTGAATTTTGGCAAGGTCAGCGTGATCGACTTCATGATAGAATTAAGTTTAGAAGACCAAAAAGTAATGAAGTTCCTGATGGTAAACTGTTGCATGAAGGAGAGGATGGGTGGGTCTTTGAACGTTTATCTCCTTAGTAATAAATAAGACTATTCAATAATAACTAAAAAAATATATTTACATAAAACTGTACATGATCAAGTTCAAATGATTTAATTATAATTTTAATAAAGGTTTATGGTTTGTTATGAGTTATTTTTAATATTTCTCTTTGAATACCACCTGTATTCTTCCAACAAACGTGACATTTTAGCTGTCCATTTTTTGCTATTGCTTGCTCAAACTCTCTTATGCCACCTCCAACTCCAAAGTAATAGGTTTTAGCTGCAACATAGGCAACTCCATCTTGGCTCAACCTATCAGTGAATAAGGAAATAAGTTTGTCATAGTTACATTGGTTGTATATAGTCTCTGATGTAAGAATGTAATCATAGATATCACAATTGGATATTTTTTTGTTAAACGATTCCCAGTCCCCAGAGTAAAATTTACACTTTTTTATTTCTTGTTCCCTTTTGCTATCTTCCTCAATATTTAGTAAAACATTTGGTATTGTCATATATTCAAGTACTTCTTTATTCTGAAACAAAATATCAACACTCATAAAAGCTATTTGACTCATAATTTATAATCACCATGCAAGCATTTACTGGTTTCATTCGAGGTCCTTTCTTCAGTGCTGAAATCCATTTAATTACTATTGATAATTATTAGTAGTATAGATAAGTGGTTTCGTGGATAATGGAAATTTTAAATACCCAATGTGAAATGACTAATGAATCTCAAGGAATTAATAAATAGGTAAATATTGTGGGACATTCTTTTTACACAGCGCCATCTAACCTAAAGTAAGCTTATATATGTGACGATATAGCGTACATGTGACGACTGACAAACATACTTATATATTTCTAAACACATACATATTTTACATAGGAAACACTCAAACTCTGAAACAAACATTTTTGGATCACACAAATATTTCTTATGACCCGGCAATCGAAGCCGGGACCTCAATCACGGCAGTCGCATACACTACCACTGCACCAATGAGGCAGTCAAAAGAAATTGAAGGCAGAATTTATGATAGGGCATCATATCAAACAACTCGTCAGAGCACAGACCGTTGTGCAGGCGTGCAGGCGATAGAACACGCATTTAAGGAGGCACAGCCTCTTCTGTAGCGAAGGGTTTCGACACCACCCGCTAGTAGTGGATCGTTCACAATCCTCATAGCACGCCCTTCTACAGAGTCAAAAGCAGTAGGTACAGCGACAGCAGTACTCCATGTGTGGCCGCACCTGCCACTTATAGAGGAGCAGAGTTTGATCTACAGTAAAGTAATGCCGCGCCCTGTTGAGCACTCCGAGCTTTTTGGACGCCAGCTTCGCCTTGTCCTCTAAATGACTACGGTATTGGACGTCACTAGCGATCTCAAAACCAAGGATCTCAATACTATTGGAGATGGAAAGAGGAGTGCCCTGGAATTGCGGCGCTTAAATGGAGATTTTTTAGCGGTGAAGCACAAACGGGAGTCTTGGTAGGGTTAAAAATTGGACAAGATTTTTTGTATTCCAATCGAACACTCTGATAAGACTAGCCTCGATTTTAGACACAAGTTGTTCACGACTTTCTTGCACTGCATACCGGGGAATATTGGAGCGACCCGTGTAATAAGTGTCACCCGTACTGCAGAGCAATGAATGCCAGCAGTGTGTTTTTACCGTGCCGGAAACCGTACTGCTGGTCACCGAGCTGGTCATGTTTTTCCAGGTACCTCAGGAGCTGTGTATTGATTACACGCTATATCACCTTAGATAAAAGGGAGGTTACGGCTATCGGCCAATAATTGGACGGATCGGTCCCGTCCTAGTAAACCGCGAATGTGCATCCTGTGCCTAAGAAGGGTTCTTAGGCACAGGATGCACATTCGCGGTTTTCCACAAAGCCAGGACTTGTTTCATGGAATAAGAACGCGTGAAAATACGTGTAAATACCAGACACAACTAGGGACCTTCTGCTACTTCTGCTTGAGTACCACCGCGGGTATACCGTCTGGCCCACTCGACTTATGAATGTCGAGGGACTGAAGCTCTTGCCGGACATCCCACTGTGTAAATTTAATTTCCGGCCTGGAAGTTCCGCACAAAGGACATCCCACTGTGTAAATTTAATTTCCGGCCTGGAAGTTCCGCACAGCGGGATGTCAGGCAGCAAAGCGCCCCCGTCGTCCATAGTCGAGTTAAGAGGCAAAAAGAGAAGGTTCGATTTCTCCTTGGCACTCATGAGTCATACTACCGTAAGGTTTAAGGGGTGGTAAACCAGAAAAAGTTACCCTCGGCAGCTTTGGCAAGTGACCAGAATTCACGACTCCCAGAAGGGTAGCCTGTTAGTCGTTCACCAATTCTGTCGATGAAATCGAATTTAGCACTGGCTTTTTTGCTAGCCCTCGAAGCGGCATTCAGGCACGGCTACTTTCTATCATCGCACCGATGAGCGAAGTAGGCGGCAGAATACGCGGTCGGATCGCTCGCTAGGCGGTGCCGGCGTCCCTACTGGATAAATAATAATCATCGCACCGCTCGCCATAGACAGTGTGTTCACCCTCACACTTTGCTTCTGGAGCGCAGGCATTTGCAACGTTCAGGTCCGATATAGGCTTTATTCTGTGTACGCTTAGATTGTGGAATGACGTCTACAGCATGGGGTTGAAAAGGGGTCTTAGGATGTTTATAGGGAGTCGGCAGCGCGAACCTCTGGTGTTCCAAATGGCTATAGGCTACCGTAGCCACCACTTTCCATTAGGTCAATAAAAAGTTAAAAGTAAAGTAAAAGTTTCAAAAGGTACACTTGTTGGTGTTTGAACGCCAAAAACCCTCCCCCTAACTACACTAATAATTACAGAGCACATTACAAATTATGAATTGAATTATGCGAATCTGATTACTACTTTCATAGATGAGCATATTCTGTAATTTTTATTAGTAATAATAATAATAATAATAATAATCATCGAGCGACGAGTATTTCTCCCCTCCGACGTCGCCAACACCTGTACGTCGACAGGGGAGACGCCGGCCACCGACGTGCTTGGAGCCCAGAGGCCAACCGGTCTCGAATAGGGTCCCCGCTGCCGGTGGTAATGTGCACCGCATACGATGGACTTCATCTATGAATGAAAACGTTATGCGGGCATATTTTGCGGCTACAGAGGGAGGAATTAACCTCACTGCGTACCGTGTTCGTATGCTGCCTTTGTTTCAGGTACTTGAACCAGCGGTCAACGTTTC
Organism: Thumatha senex; assembly: GCA_948477245.1. NCBI lineage: Eukaryota > Metazoa > Arthropoda > Insecta > Lepidoptera > Erebidae > Thumatha > Thumatha senex. Next base: position 18,398,578 of record OX419735.1, read on the forward strand.
GGCACAACGGCTATCGGATCAAGTGCGAGCCATTCAACGCTGTCACATGTTAGATGACGCCGCACTTGAGAGGCTTCGTTCAGAAATACAATGTAGCCACATCATCCCTTCTTCATCTCAACCTAGTGTAGTTAGTCAAATGAATAATGACGAAGAACCTGTCAATTCCATTGATGAAGAACTGGATAATGTTGCTACAAAAGTAAGTACCCAGTACAGTGATGAATTAAGGAGTACTTTGGAACGAACGATTACTGAGTATAGGTTTTCTGATCCTGAGAATCGTCCACGTCTACCGCGTTTGCCTACGCATAAATAGAACATAGTGCTAGTGTGTACCCTGGACTCGGTTTTATCAAGTTATTTTGACACTTGTTTAGATTTAAGTGATGCACACTCAATTCTGTATTGCGCGGCTGTTGCAGTTTGTCGGGTAGCTGGTGTTAAATTTAAACAATTTGAACCAGCTATTCGACCAAAATCTGTTCCAGCCTGGCAATGCAGAATTGAGCGTCGTATCGCCGAGACTAGGGTGCTCATTGGCAAGCTGTGCTGCTTCAGGGCGGGTAATACACGCCCAAAAGTAATGCGTTTCGTGATTCGGGCATTCGCGGGGACTGATATTAGTCCTTGCGAATACTTTTTACGGGTCACGGAACGTATTGACCATCTGAAGCAGAAAATTTATGCGTGGGCAAATCGTATACGACGATACAAGAAGAGAGTGGATCGCTATAATCAAAATCGTTCGTTCCAAAAAGATGAGAGGTGGGTGTGTAGAAGATGGGAGCAGCCTGATTTTCGTGTGACTGACATGTGCCTGCCTGATACTGAAGCCACAAACACATTTTGGCGAAGTATTTGGTCGGCGCCTGTTAGTCATACAGAGGATGAGTGGATGCGGGATGTCGGATTGTCATGTGAGTCTATACATACAATGGAACCAATAATCATAACATCTGATGACGTTGCCAGTGCAGTTCGTTCGTTACCCAATTGGAAGTCACCTGGGCCGGACGGACTGCACAATTTTTGGCTTAAATGGTTCCATAGCTCACATGACTGTTTGGCATCTTGCTTTCAAACATCACTTGAATCTGGGTTGCTGCCATCTTTTATGACCTCAGGTATCACTCACCTCCTTTATAAATCAGGTAGTACTACGGACCCTAAAAATTATAGACCAATAACTTGTTTACCTACGGTCTATAAGCTTCTCACATCCATTTTGAGAGTCAAATTAACAACTCACATTGAAAATAATTCTATAATGTCCAACTCTCAAAATGGATGTAGAAGCGGGTCACGTGGTACTAAGGAACTCCTTATTCTTGACATGGCCATTAATCAGCAGGTCCGCCGTAACCGGAGAAATCTGGCAACATGCTGGATTGATTACAAGAAAGCCTATGACTCAGTGCCTCATACGTGGTTGTTGAGGGTGCTAGAGTTGTATAAAGTTGATACAACTCTATGCACCTTCTTAAAGGCATGTATGGGGCAATGGAGAACGGCTCTTGTTTATCCAGGGTGTCGTCAGGTTCTTGGGAATGGTGAACCTGTGAAGATTGAGAGGGGTATTTTCCAGGGTGATAGTTTGAGTCCCTTATGGTTTTGTCTAGCGCTGAATCCTCTCAGTACTTTACTGGAGAATTCAGGGCTGGGGTATCAGTTTCAGAGAGGAGGTCAAGTTGTGTCGCACCTTCTTTACATGGATGACTTGAAATTATTTGCCTCCACCGAATCCCACTTGACTGAGTTACTAAAGGTCACTGAAACTTTTAGTAACTCTATCAAAATGGAGTTTGGTGTAGATAAATGTGCTCTTATGCATGTTAAGAAGGGGCGGATTGTGAAATCTGAAGGAGTACAACTTTCAGATTTTACAAAACTTAGATCCCTTTCCGCAACTGAAACCTATAAATATCTGGGTATGTCGCAGGCATTGGGTATTATTGAGACTGACATGAAACGAACGTTGGGAGAGCGTTTCCTGGGCCGCCTAAAAAAGGTACTTAAAAGTCTTTTATCAGGCGGAAACAAGTTGCGCGCTATCAACGGGTGGGCTATGCCAGTCTTAGTATACTCCTTCGGCATACTTAGATGGACTCAAACCGAATTAGATTCACTGGATAGGAAAGTTCGCTCACTATTGACAGCATATCGAATGCATCACCCGCGTTCCTCCGTAATGAGGTTGTATATCCCACGGAAATGTGGAGGTCGCGGCTTTTTAAATGCCAAAACTTTGCATAACCGTGAGATATGCAACCTTAGAGAATATTTTCTTCGTACTGACGTGGGGATGCATAGGGATATGGTGGCAATAGATAATGGACTGACCCCACTCGCTCTTGCCAAAGAGAACTGGCGCAAACCACTAATACTAAGTACTGACGATCGCAAGGAGATATGGCAGAGTAAAGAACTGCATGGACGGTTTTATCGGGCTTTATATCTATTTGGCGAAACCGAGGGTTTTGTCTGCGCAATTACTGATGAAGTTGTTATGACGAATAACTATCGGAAGTATATTCTGAGATGGTACGGTTGACATATGTCGGGCATGCCACCTACCTGGTGAATCTCTTAGACATATAATATCTGGTTGTTCTCGTCTTGCCAACGGCGAGTATTTGCATAGGCACAACCAAGTAGCCAGGATTGTCCATCAGCAACTTGCACTGAAATATAACCTTGTCGATTCAGAGGTACCGTATTATAGGTATGTGCCCGACCCAGTTCTAGAAAATGGTCGTGTCACGTTGTACTGGGACCGATCTATTATCACTGACAGGACTATTGTAGCCAATAAGCCTGATATAGTGGTAATAGATCGGTCAGAACGCCTCGCATTAATCGTTGATATAACCATACCACATGACGAGAATCTCGTAAAAGCCGAAAAAGATAAGCAAATAAAATATTTGGACCTTGCTCACGAGATTGTCGACATGTGGGATGTGGATTCAGCGATTATTGTTCCGATAGTTGTATCGGCACATGGTCTGATTGCCAAGAGCCTCGACCAACATCTTAAGAGGCTCGCGTTAGGCAGTTGGGTCAAGGGCTTGATGCAAAAGGCGGTTCTTCTGGGTACGGCTCGTATTGTGCGGAAATTCCTGTCTCTGCAGCCCTGACCACCGGTAGCTTGGTCCCTGTACCCGATACCGGTGGGATACTATTTTTTATATTTTTAAATAGATTTGTTTTATATAATGTATTTAAAAATGTAATTTATATGTGTATTTATTTAATAAAGGAAATAATAATAATACCCCTCGAAGACAGTCGTTAACTTTTACAGGATTAACGCAACCCTATGAGGGCATAGTAGATTCGCTTTTTGAGTCATCCACTTTCTGATATCAACAAAAAATGTATCAGAAAGTTATTGAAAAGCTCACATCCGCAGGGCAGCTTGTGGCGAGCTGAATGTGCGTGGCTACACATCGGTCCCGATTCCTCAGAGTTTTGTTGCCCTTCTGCACCAGTTAGGATTTAATGGCCTAACGGGAGAGCAGTGAGAGTGCTTCTCCCGGGAGTGCAGCAAATCTCAACTCTGGCTTGCCTTAATTGGCCGGTCTGAGTGAGGGAGCCAGAGCTATATGCTCGGGGGTGGAAGTGTCATTTTCAAGGGCATAACTACGGGGAAGCCCGCTCCGGGCCTGTCCCGCGAAGGTGAAACCGGCGCCGCACCGCTCGACACCCCAAGCCGGTGTTGCCCTCTGTCGCCTTACAGGCTTATCATGCCTATGGTGATTGTATAGGGGGCCCATCTAGTGAGTTGGCGAGTCACCGTCTGCCAATAATTTAATAATAATATATTAAAAAGGCAGACGCCGTTTTCATCAGTAGCTTAAATCACCCAATCCATTTAGCACCCAACCCAATAGCCCATTTCATAGTTAGCACATTTCACAATAGTTTAACTCCCATTGGAGGTGATCCATTACCGTTCTTCTACATAAGGCGGGCGTGGACTATCTGCAGTGAGGGTCCCATTCCCTATTAGATTAAAATTCTCAAAGGGCCTCTGCGTGTTGGACCTATGTCTCCATGTAAGCCTACCAAAAGCCCGGGTATCTTCAAGAAAAAAAAAAGAAGATACCCGAGAAAAGAAGAGACATAATAATAAATCTTTATTCATTTAGGTCACAAAGTAACACTTATGAACGTCAAGAATATTGCTTCTACATTTACATTTACTGCCAGATTCGCAAAGCAATAGGTAGAGCCTGAGGAAGAACCTGGCAATAAAACTCATGGCCACTCTTTTCTAAACGTCAGTAATTACATTAGTTTGATTAACATGATATTATATTACATATATCATATATCATGCGTATATTACATATATCATGCTTACATAATCCTGGAATGTAACTTGTGCACCCTTCAAGAATGCATAGATTCCTAAAATCCCAGCACCACAGCCCAAATCAAGAACCCTTTTGTTAGTATAATTGTTATCAGAAGTGGATTCAAGAAATTCCACAAGGTCATAAGTGCATTCCCAAATTTTTAATCCACCTGAAACAAAATAATGATGTCACAAAATGTTTTAAAATGAAGCTTTATGACTTACTAGTTGCTTCCAAACTACCTAGATTTAGAGCCTGAAATCAATTTCTATTAGACTGTGTAATGTTTTAATAGTGTTATAACTATAATGGGCGATGAGATTGAATTACTATGTCCCTAAAGTGTGCCAATTGTAATAATAAATCAATATAAATGTAACAATTGTTTTATTTTGGCGAGGAACCAAAAATAATAATAGATCTCTAATTATGGAGACATGAACTAACAAACAAACACAATATATAACTTGCTTCAGGCGCCAGGAGGATAAGTCCTACCAACTTTATGCACACGGATATCAGCGATGGAGATTGAGCCTTTAATCATAAGAGCAGGAACCAAAAATAATAGAATACATCTCTAGAAGAAAGTTTCTATATTTTTATAGGCGAATTGATTGAATATACATTATAAACATTATCCCTATTGGTATAATTTATTCTAGTGTTTTAGTAAGCTAAAGATTAACTATTCTCAGGGTTGAGGCGTGAAGTTTAGAATACCCAGCATAATGCCAGCTTATAAGTCAAAATATATATCGTAACATGATTCAAAACAAAAGCCAAATCATTGAATAGTTACATGGGCCTAATCATGAGTCTTTGGGCCTAATCATGAGTCTTTGGGCCTGTTCATTGAGTCGTAATGAGTCGTGCATCATTATTAGATTAATCTACACCAAAAACAATTTGAAATAAGTACCTGGAGGCGTGGCTACATTACCACGGGATTCGGATCACTTGTGCAGACCGCGACAGGTGTCGTCTCCACTAGAATGGCGAGCCCGTAACCACATGGTCAGCATTTACGGCAAATTTCATCCAAGAATAAGGTTAATATAAAAAAAAGTGCATTTTCAGCTGCAAAGAAAAGAAATAAGTTCCATTAGATTTGGAAGACCAATTGGAAATTTGTTCGTGATTTGAACACATAAAAAGAACTTACCACTTTTAGAGGGAACTCATTAATCTTGAAGAGCAGGCAAATATTCCTTTAACGCCTCTCCAAGCTTCGTAATTAGCTGTAAACAACGCATAATTTTTCGTCAAAATTCCACCTTGTCATCGAGGTTATGAACGTGTTTCTAAAAATCCAAAGATCTTACCGAAATACGTAATCATCTCGACACATTCCTTCATAAGAAGTCACAGGCGTGAACTTCCATATACAATTTGTTAAGGATTACTTCCTTTTAGGGAAGTTCCAAAAAATATATTTACGACGACATATTTTTCCGTCGACTGCAGGAAAACGAATGTCGTTCCGTCACCACTGTCAAAAGACATTGACAATTGACAGAACTTTTTTAATGCATTGGTTCCAAGACATTGGCCTGTGGACAAGACCATTCAATTTCGTTCGTTCCAAGAACAGGCCATACATTCAAAGCATTCTGCCTACTCAAAACGTAAATTATAAATACGATGACAAATAGCGAGAAAGGGTTAATAATCTACTCTCCTCTCTCTCTAAATCTCAAGACTAACAATGAAACTTCCATGTGACGTTTTACAACGTTACATCACACCCCAACCAGCAATAAAAGAAAGGAACTTTCTTTTTCAAACAATTAAGCTCTAATAAAGAAATAGAAATAATTCCAATAAGAGAAAACCAAAATCCCAAAAACAAAATTCTGTAACAAGAATAAATAACCAACTAACCATAAGTATAGTTCCAATAAAAATCTATAATTCAAACCAGAACATTCAGTTAGTCACTCCTAGTAACCACGAAAATTATATTGCTATACGAAATCTCTGCAGCAAGGTGTGTAGGAAAGCTCAACGCCAATATATTTATGACTCAGTCGAGAACGGCGACTCATCAAAAGTATGGAAATTTCTTAAATCATTGGGGGTTGGTAAGTCTAACTTGGGACATAATATGCCTAAGAAAATTGACATTGAGTCATTAAATCAACATTTTTCTTCATCATCCAATTTGGATCAGACTAGTAAAACTAACAGTTTACATTATCTTTCATCACTTCCAACTCCTTTATATCCACCGTTTCTCTTCAATCAACTGTCTGCTTGTGATGTTAAGAGGTGTATTATGTCTATACATTCCAATGCCCTTGGCAGTGACTGTTTAAGTCGTAATATGATTCATCCTATCCTAGATGAGATCCTTCCTGTAATATGCCATATATTAAATCACTCGCTTACTTGTGGTGTGTTTCCCAGTGCCTGGAAGGAGGCTAATATTATCCTACTACCTAAAAAAAATAACCCAACTTCCTTTTCTGATTATCGTCCAATATCCATTTTACCTTTCCTGTCTAAAGTTTTAGAACGTCTCGTTCATGGTCAGTTTAATTCATTTTTCAATAAAAACCTACTCCTTGATCCTTATCAATCAGGCTTTCGACCAGGCCATAGCACTGTTAGTGCTTTGATCAATGTTACGGACGAAATTAGGCTTGGAATGGAGAATGGTAATCTTACTGTACTAACGTTGCTGGACTTCAGCAACGATTTTAACACGGTGGATTTCCATATCCTATTGGGAATATTACGCTCTCTTAACATATCTCCAACAGCGATTGATTGGTTTCAAAGTTACCTGTTTGGGCGTCGCCAGCGTATACGTTACGATGAATCTTTCTCTTCTTGGAGTAGCATATCTGTCGGCGTGCCTCAGGATGGCGTTTTATCTCCGTTACTTTTTGCTGTATTTATAAATTCCATCTCCAAATCTTTACTTTCATCCTACCACCTCTATGCAGATGATCTCCAAATATACATGCAGGCTCCAGTACATGAACTGAGTGAGGCTATTTTAATCATCAATGAAGACTTGTCACAAATATGTAAATGGTGTAAACTATATGGGCTTCACGTCAATCCATCTAAAACTCAAGTCACTGTTTTTGGCAGCCCCCGGATGGTATCTCAAATTGACTGGATGCAACTTCCTAATATAATATTCCAAGACATTACACTATCAATAAGTACCAGTGTCAAAAATCTGGGTGTATTAATTGATAATACATTATCCTGGGCTCCTCAAATGCGTGAAATTAGTCGCAAAATGTTTGCAGCAGTGGGATCCTTGCGTAGATTGCGTAATTTTCTACCAACTGCCACCAAAATTGCGCTTGCACAATCTATTCTTCTTCCTATACTTGACTATGCTGACGTTAGCTATCTCGATGTCACTGAGGAGCAACTTGATAAACTTGAGCGCCTCCAAAATTTATGTATTAGATTTATATTTGGTTTACGCAAATATGATCATGTATCTGAATATCGCAGTAAGCTCAATTGGCTCCCTATTCGCCTTCGCCGGAATGCTCACATTCTATCGCTTCTTTATAGCGTTTTGTTTAATCCCTGTACCCCTACTTATTTAAAAGAACGGTTTATGTTCCTTAATGACACACATTCTAGATCCTTGAGATCATCGGAGTTCTTGGAATTAACTGTCCCAGAACATTCAACTAAGTTCTATGACAAGTCCTTCACTGTGCAAGCAGTGCGATTGTGGAATGCTTTACCGGTGTCCATTAGGCGTGCCCAATCACTGCATGTCTTCAAGGGTATGGTCAAAGCACATTACTTAAATTATTAGTGTGTAGTATTATTATTTATTTATTTATCATATATATGTATGTCTCTGTTTATGCATTTGTCTATAGTAGATTTTTTTATTTATGTATTTTTTATTTTTATTTATTTAAGCATATGTAATATATGGATAAAATATATATGTATATATTTGTTTATATACTTTAGGCTAGCGTAATCTATGACTGTGAAACTATCCTCTCATTTTATACTCGTTGTTTTTTAACAACTTTTTTGTTTAAATTTTACACCAATAACTGCCCATTACTCACATTTTTGGAAATCATTTTGTCCATTCAAAGGTTGCCTGTAAGAAATTGCTCTTAGCGATAAGGCCGCCATTTGTACAATTTCATGCAATTTATATTTGTGTCATTTGTTTCATATTGGTGTACAATAAAGTTTTACTTACTTACTTACTTACATTCCATTCCATGAGTTCAGAAAAACATCCGACTCTACCAACACTAAACTATATACGAAAGTACGGTTGAGCACCATAGCCACCGACTCTATCATCCAACTCTCCACAAATAAGAATATCAAAATTCAATATCATTGACTTATTATCACTGACTATCAAAATCATTGACTTAACGTAAGTACTAAAAAATAACAAATCTAACCAAGTTCTCAAACCAGGAGTTCAATTAAGCTATCTAGCCACTGACTCTTTCATCCAATCTTACCCTTATATATACTGAAGATGCGGTTGATTGCTCTATCGCCACCGACTTCTTTCACTTACATTCCCAGATAAAAACCAAAATATTAGCAAAACTGTGTTGTGACTTGTAATAATTACAAAGTCAAACAGCAACTGTACAAAGTGTCGTGACAAACGAACAACTTCAATATCAAACAGCATCACCAACGTGGCTGTGACAAATAAAGACACAAAGTCAAACAGTAACTGCACATAGTACTGTGACGAACAAATTATTCCAACAAAAAACACTGTGGAAAAATACACCAAGCAGATGTGATCGGCTCTACACCACCGAACTCCCGAGCACAAACGCCGTAACAAAACCAAACAGATGTGATCGGCTCAACACCACCGAACTTCCGAACACAAATGCTGTAACAAAACCAAACAGATGTGATCGGCTCAACACCACCGAACTTCCGAACACAAATGTTGTATCAAAACCAAACAGATGTGATCGGCTCAACACCACCGAACTTCCGAACACAAATGCTGTAACAAAACCAAACAGATGTGATCGGCTCAACACCACCGACTTTCCGAACACAAACGTTGTAACAAAACAATATGACAAATGTGACCGGCACAACCCTACCGAATTTCCGAACACAAATGCACATATAAAGATGTGATCCTATAGTGAAAAGAGACAGACATCAACATCAAAAGGTATTTCAAAAGTCATATCCGGGTAACTTTGAATTACTTAACAAACAAACAAATTATTCTTAAGGATTCATCATCCTAATAAAAGAATACATACAATATGTACAAAATAAAATTTAGGAGTAATAACCTAAACATACAAACAAAACTAGGAAAAGTTCCTACAAAACAGAACAATATCATTCCATAATATAAGTGGAACAATAATGTTTTAATAACCAATAAAGGTTCCAACAAACAAACAAAAAGATAAGATCTTTCGATGTGTATGACAGTTATTTGTGTGAAAAAGTTAGTGTTATTTCTAAAAGGCTAATTTTGATAATTCCAAGGGGTAAATTGATATTTTTTAATCAATTTGTAATATCCTAAGTTCTATTTTTGAAAGATTCAGAACTTGATTCTAATAAAAAGTTGTGAAGTAACCTAACATACATCTCTTTCAAACGGCTATTTTCTCTCATACATCATACTAACAAAAGCCGAATTCTTTCCACACCAATACCAAAACCAAGACCAAAGTCTGTAATATTCAAAACAAAATAATTTAATATTTAATTATATCCTTAACATGGTAGCGACCTGTGGTACCTTTATTCAGGTCCTCCAAAAGGTAAACGTTAGGTGAAACTTTAGAAACTACTTTACACTTAACGAACTTAGGTGCAAGTTTAGCAGAAAAATATGCAGGAGCATTAGACTGCACAAAGCTTCTCCTCCACACAATATCATCAACACCAAAAGAAATGATTCGCCTCCCTACATTATAATAACTAGCATTTCGCTTATGCGCTTTCAACAAACAAGATTGTACTTTAACAAAGATTTCACTAAGTGAATTGAGTGAAGTTGCAAAAGAACTTCTATCTCCTACCTCTAGTTGATCTAAATTATCAATAGAGGTACTAACACGGTGCAAAGATGCATCAAAAATAAGTTCTCTACCGAACATTAAAAAGTTAGGAGTAAAATCTGTCGCAAGATTCACACTATTATTCAAAGCTAGTTGAACATGAGGTAAAAACTTCGACCATGTTCTATGATCATCTCTGACAAAACATGCTATACATGTCTCAACGGTTTTATTATATCTTTCAACTGGATTATTTTGAGGAGTATACAGGGAATTATAAAATATTTTATTTATATTATAACCCTTAAGAAACGTAACAAACTGTCTAGCAGTAAATTGAGTTCCATTATCACAAACAAATATTTTTGGAGTTCCATACTTAAGGAAAATCTCCTTCTCATGAAGTTTACAAATTACATTAGTAGTAGCCTTTATCATTGGGAATAACCAACAGTATTTAGTAAAAACATCCACAACAGAAAGTATGTATCGATGACCAGAATAAGTTCTATTATTTATAAGAAATTCTAAGTAAGGTCTAGTATCTTTACTTTTAACAAACAAAATAGGAGCCGAATCCATGTTTCTAGAATAAACTTTTAAATAATTTAGCCAAAGACTGCGTTCTCTTTCATTAGTTGCAGCATCAGGAGCATAATTAAATTTCCTTAACATCGAGTCACTATCAGTTTTTACACAAACCTGTGCTCGAAGGGACCTAATCGGTTCTTTGAACTGTTATTATTATTACTCCTCCTTATAATCAAGCAAGGGTGGAAACTGCATGCTCTTGTCCATAGTTGACAAGTAAAAGATCAAAGAAATTCAAAAGCTAAAACAATTAATTGCAAAAATATCCAAAGGCAACCGAGACCGAATGGTAAGATGATAGTAATAGTTAGCAGTCAGCTATTAACATCCAAAAGCCAAAACAAATCCAAAGAAAGCACTGAAAACTCAATTAAATCAATCACTGCTATAGTCAAGCACAACCGGGCCTTGACGCTCAGATGATGATTGTCAAAAAGCAAATTATTATCATTCAAACAAGTTTCAAAAGCTTCGAACACTCCGTTGCAAAGCTACACAAGTGTGTTTGGAAAGACCTCAGATGAATAATTTTAATTTAAATGGTTATGTTTTATTTATATTAATATCACCTATTAATAGGCTGTAAAGTAGTATGCTGTAGAAATATTAAACCATTAATGATGCATGGCTCGTACAAATAGTATATATAATATATAATTAAGTTTGTCACAAAATGCATTATTATGTAAATACAAGTTATCATTCAAAACATTGTTATGTTATTCATAACAATTCATTCATATTTTTATATCATAAAAAGCAAACAATAGTCATGAAAGTCACATCAATATGTAGATACAATTAGTATACAAACTAATTACTTTGTATTATTAAAAGTTAGGTTATAGGTTATTTTCAAGAAATCACAATTACTTTAGTTTAAGATTACTCCAGTTTCAGACATATATATACCAGTAGAACAGTATTTTTTCATTTGTTGAGAATGTTTCAATAACCAAATAGTTTAATATACTCTTAGCAAAATATACATATATATATTTCAGAGCAAAACATATATAATAATACATAAGATCACTATAAGATGCACGACTCACTCACTCTCTACTCACAATAAGCAAATGTATATTCAAATCAATCCTTCAAGTCTCTGTTCACACGCGCCAAATGTAATGTTCTAATTGGGGTGGAGCCAAAAATAATTGAAAAGCATCTCTAACAAAGTTTCCATATTTTTATAGGCGAATTGATTGAATATACATTATAAACATTATCCCTATTGGTATAATTTATTCTAGTGTTTTAGTAAGCTAAAGATTAACTATTCATAATGCCAGCTTATAATTCAAAATATATATCTTAACATGATTCAAAACAAAAGCCAAATCATTGAGTAGTTACATGGGCCTAATCATGAGTCTTTGGGCCTGTTCATTGAGTCGTAATGAGTCGTGCATCATTATTAGATTAATCTACACCAAAAACAATTTGAAATAAGTACCTGGAGGCGTGACTACATTACCACGGGATTCGGATCACTTGTGCAGACCGCGACAGGTGTCGTCTCCACTAGAATGGCGAGCCCGTAACCACATGGTCAGCATTTACGGCAAATTTCATCCAAGAATAAGGTTAATATAAAAAAAAGTGCATTTTCAGCTGCAAAGAAAAGAAATAAGTTCCATTAGATTTGGAAGACCAATTGGAAATTTGTTCGTGATTTGAACACATAAAAAGAACTTACCACTTTTAGAGGGAACTCATTAATCTTGAAGAGCAGGCAAATATTCCTTTAACGCCTCTCCAAGCTTCGTAATTAGCTGTAAACAACGCATAATTTTTCGTCAAAATTCCACCTTGTCATCGAGGTTATGAACGTGTTTCTAAAAATCCAAAGATCTTACCGAAATACGTAATCATCTCGACACATTCCTTCATAAGAAGTCACAGGCGTGAACTTCCATATACAATTTGTTAAGGATTACTTCCTTTTAGGGAAGTTCCAAAAAATATATTTACGACGACATATTTTTCCGTCGACTGTAGGAAAACGAATGTCGTTCCGTCACCACTGTCAAAAGACATTGACAATTGACAGAACTTTTTTAATGCATTGGTTCCAAGACATTGGCCTGTGGACAAGACCATTCAATTTCGTTCGTTCCAAGAACAGGCCATACATTCAAAGCATTCTGCCTACTCAAAACGTAAATTATAAATTCGATGACAAATAGCGAGAAAGGGTCAATTATCTACTCTCCTCTCTCTCTAAATTTCAAGACTAACAATGAAACTTCCATGTGACATTTTACAATGTTACAACTGCTACGGGCAGCTAGCATTTATCTTTTTGATTCGGTATTTTAGGGAGTAACTGCTGTCTGACCATAGCTCCCTAAGCATCATTGCCTTGGTCAGCAGGTGCACCACTACTAGGTTGCTTGGGCCTGGGATTTTGAGTGCTATGGCCCCGTACACCTACTTATTAGATCAAAAGTCACTCTAAGTAATAAATATAGTTAATAAAAACTTAGCAGTCTTACCCAGTTATGTGGCCCACAAAAATAAAAAGTTTATGATATCCTACTTATATTATAAACGCGAAAGTTTGTAAGAATGGATGTTTGTTATTCTTTCATGCAAAATCTACTGAATGAATTTTAGTGCAACTTTAAAATAATATAGCTTACATGTCAGAATAACACATAGGCTACTTTTTTATCACAGGAGCAAGTTCCTGTGGGAAACGGGAATAATCCACCATGCGTGCAGAGCCGCAGGTGTCAATTAGTATCTTTTATAATCATAATAACAAACCTTCATATGCCCCAGTAACAAGATCACTGTGTTCCTTTTCAGCTAGATTAACATAATTTACGAATCCACTGTCTTTGATATTTGCTATTGCTTCACTGACAATCAGATGCCCAACTTCAACATCACCACAGGTGAACATCTTTGCATGTGTAACTTTATGATCGAAATTGATAACTTGATGTTCTGGTATTACTTCCACACTTTCGAGCCAGTGAATAGTTTCGCCTAAATCTGTTGAAAAATCTTCAATATTAAAAAACATGTTAAACTTCCTGTCTGAATATTTTAAATTACCTTTCTGCTGACTTTTCTAGTGTTCTCCTGATAGAAATAATTTTTAATATGTCCACAATAACAGGATTCAAAAAATTTTATTTACAGTATACTCATGATCAAACGCAATCTTACACCAATTTTGACTGCCTCTGTGGCGCGGTGGGAGTGCATCTGACTGCTACGCAATAGGTCGTAGGTTCGATTCCCATCCACCCATATCCATCACGCCTTACCCCGTCTGCTTACCCTTACCCGCCTTACGCCACTCAGGATAAAACTTTGTGTGATGTGCACGATGGTTTATTCTGTGTCTGGGTGTTATTTATCTATAATACGTATGTATTTAGAAATATATAAGTATGTTTATCTGTTATCTGGTTACCATAATACAAGCTCTGCTTAGTTTGGAATCAGATGGCTTTGTGTGAGTTGTCCCAACGATATTATTATTATTTATTGCTTAATTAACTAGAATTTTACAAATTAACAATTTTCCGCCAACACGAAGCATGCTTTGTCTAAAATTTATCCCGTTAACTGGTATCACAGAGCTAAGGCTTAGTGCTTATCAGAAATTATGGGGCTAACCTTCACAGTTATTTACTAGTTTAATGTTTAATACCTGTAGGTTCCTTACAGTTGGTTTCACCACTAAAGTTAAATCTAAAGCTAGTCATTTTTCTCGCTAAACCAGCTAAAGTAACCTAAATTATTTAAACGTCATTAAGTCTTCTGAAAATGCATATCAGATAGGATTAAGTATTTATTGAAATTTAGTAGAAATAGAAATGCCCTTTTAATTGTAGGTCAATTCAATTCAATTCAATTCTTATTATGGCTTTCTGTGCTCTTTGCCGGCTAATGTTTACCTGTCAAAGTGTTTTTTTTTTATAATTATTAAATGGCCTGGTTACGAAAAACTTTTTAGTTCTTCTTCTTCTTGTTTTTTATATGATATTTCTTCAACCTTATCTACTTATTAGTCCTGTCCAGTCTTTGTCGATATCGTGTCCTCAGTCCTAGGTCCTGGTCTTTGCCCTCAGTATAATGGTAATTCTTATACTGAGGTTTTCAGTGGACTTTTCGCGTCAAAAGCGAAAATAGCGCGGTCGCTAAGAACGGAATGCTACCTTTAGACCTTAAGGTAGCATTCCGTTCTTAGCGACCGCGACACGTGACGGCGAGAAGCACATCGAAATAACGTCGTTTTCACCACACGACAACGAGATATTAATTCTTCTTCTTCTTCCAGTGCCTCTTCAATCCTGAAGGTTGGCCGTTAGCTTCCTGTATTCATTTCTATCAGCAGCCAGCCGGAACAGCTGTTCGACGGAGGCAATACCGGTCCACTCCCGGATATTCCGCAGCCGTGACTTCTTTCTTCGCCCAGCACGTCTCTATCCGTCCACTTTGCCCATCATTATCAACTGCAGCAGTGGCCGAGATATTCTATCTTACGCTTTTTGATAGAAGGCAACATTTTTCGGGACATATGAACGCGCTGAAGCACGGTTTCATTCCTGACCCTTTGCGTCCAACTAATGCATAACATGCGACGGTAGCACCACATCTCGAATGCCTGTAGGCGTCTTGCAGTGTCCTCTTTCAGGGTCCACGTTTCGCAACGAAACATGACGATAGGCCAGACATAGCACGTGAGTAGCCTGACTCGGAGCTTTATATTCAGTTGACGACAGCAAAGAACTTTCCTCATTTTATTAAAAGAGGCTCGAGCAATTTCTATCCGGGTCTTGATTTCTTGATTAGATTCCCATGCTTCATTTACCCAAGCCCCCAAATACTTGTACTGTCGTACCCGCTCTAGTTGTTTCCCAGCTACAGATACGCTTGAACTCAAATCCGGGTTTCTTGAGACTACCATGAACTTGGTCTTGCTTATGTTTATCGACAAACCGGCTTCCTCGCTGTACTCATTAATCTGATTCACAATTGCTTGCAAATCGGCTTCCGATGCTGCAATAAGGATAGTGTTGTCCGCATAACGCAAGTTGTTAACGACCCTGCCGTTGATTCCTATTCCCACTTCAAGGTTTTCAAGAGAAATTGAATATATAGATATAGAAAGATATTAATAGAATCTATTAATATAAAAATGAACCCGTATTTTCCTTGGTCACGCCATCACGCGGGAACGGCTGGACCGAGTAGATTTTTTTTGTATTGGATAGCCCATTTATTGAGGAAGGTTCTAAGCTATATATCATCATGCCACAACATAGGAGAGCGGAGCAGTAATTGTAAATGTCGACAAAGCGGGGAAACTTAATTTCTTCTGGATAATTTTTTAAAGCGATTATTTTGCTAATTTCTCATAAATTTTAATAAAGTGGAAAAAGTAAATTTTAATAAAATTGAACTCGTGACCGGGATTATTAAAATTTATGAGAAATTTAGCTAATTAATTGCTTTAAAAAATTATCCATAGACTGACTGGAGTCCATTGCATTAATGTTTAAAAATGGTTGTAACACTGTTCATTGGTATCGAGTTGTTCATTAGGTCGATAGATGGCTCTGGTCATACTCTTAAAACGACGATTAAAATATGGGGGAGAATTTCAACTTGATTCGATACAGTTCGGGTAGTTCAGGTGGCTAGAATATTGCCCTGGTTAGGTCACGGTTTCAATCCCCGTCTCGAATCGAATTGTCTCCACTTTATTAAAATTTATTAATTTCTTCTATTTATAATATTTTCCCGCCACGTGCCTTAGCCATGTGGACTTAAAAAGAATAATGTTAATGAATCTCGAATTTTAAAAGTCGCCAGACTTGCAAAACCATCAACCCATGTCAATAGTATCATATTCTCTCTTTAGGTAGGAGGATTTTTGGATCACACTTATGTTATGGAAGGCCATTTCTAATAATCATCACCACTCTTCCCGCATATAAACTGCAAGAAAAGTGGCGGACGACGTCGCGGTCGCTGACATCAGAAAGCTTGTGGTCGCCCCGCGACAGGTGACCAAGACCATGGTCGTGGGGTCGTCTGGTCGCCGTCGCGGGTCGCGATTGCTAAGAACGGAATGCTACCTTAGACCATCTAAGACTTTCGTCCGTATTCCAGAACGTTTCTCAATACTCGATCAACGCTTGAGACTAGATTTTGCCTTATAAAATCTACTCTCAAGTGTTTCTTGAGTATTGATAAACGTTCTGGAATACGGCCCTTAGACTATCTAACTAATGGACTTGCTTTACGTGATCCATCGCATACAATAAGATTCTGCTAGTAGTGAAGGGGTGCGGGGGGAATCAACCACACAAATTCTCACTGTCATCACGTAGTGACAAACACACACAATAAAAAACTGCATCACAATATAATAATTTACAACACACTTTTTAAAAAATGTTGTCGTTGCCGTCTTTGCTTAAGTTTCTATTCTCGCACACTGCTGCACCGATATGTAACGTTGTATGCAAGAAAAATGTTGTGTGTCATTCTCCTTTGCTTATTACATCTTAGAATTGAGGTTGATATTAGAATAAATTTAATTTATAAAGAAAAATATTTCGATTAGTTTTAAAAATCGATATTTTTCAAATGTTCTCAATGCTCATTTATTGAATGGGTTTATTTTATTTTTTAATAAATAAGCTAATGTAGACAGTAAAACAATATTTAAATATGAAATTTGATTCCATCTTTCCATAAACTAGAAGTGGTTGAACGTTTTTTGCAGTTTATTACAGCACACTTCGGCATTATGTAGGAGAACGCTATACGTCCGGACATTGCAATAACGATTTCAATAGTGAATCAATCGATTATTTAAGTATACTTTTTATAAACCTAATGTATCGAATGATCCATTAACTTGGCAGAGGGGAATGTTCATGTAAGGCGGGTCCATGTCCCAGTAAAGCGACAAAAAATTTGCTATACCTTTCCTTGGAAAAGTCGAAGTTTTTATGTTTCAGAACTCACCTCTTCTCATCATCATCATCCGAGCGTCTGTCCCAGTTGCGTCTCGCGACGACCGGGGTCCACTTTCCTACATTTAAAGAATTCACCTCTTCTACACATAACTAAAAACGTTTTATTTCTTATGTAAAATTGATGAGTTTAAGCAGTAGAGTCGTCTTCGTCTCAGAAAGTACAGTGCAATTCAATAGCTTGTATAAGTATTATCTAGATCCTATTATCACATGTTTCAATTAGTTTACTTTGCGCTAGATGGCACTGTGTAAAGGGTGCGTGCATGTGTCCTGCTCCTGCATGAAGTTTGCCCGCCCCTATTTTTCACAGGAATCTGTTGCCGGGATATAAAATAGCATAAGTAGGTAGAGTCTGAGTGTCCGTTACCACCACCAATTTTATTCAAATCGATATATCAGGTTGAGCATATAGAAGTAACAAACATACACACGCACAAACTTTCACCTTTATAATATTCTGTCTGATTATAATTTGGACGATTTGCTCAATGTTAATGTTTTTTAGTCTCTGTTTAGGTAAGTTTTCTTTTCTTTCTCTCTTGTGGCGATACGATATTTTTGCTACACCAATAACTCAGTGTGAATTTGGTAAGGTAAACGTTTAGTAATGCGGCCCCAGTTTAATTATGTATTTTTTGACGTCAATTATTATTAAAATAGGTTTCATGTAAAAAAGATTGTTATAACTATTTTTTAAAAAAAATATAAAACTGCTATGTCATATTAACGTAACAAAGTAAAAAATATTAATTTATAATGGAAAATAATATTGCAGTTAATGAACATGATATGAAATTGGTACGGTATGCTAATTTTTTCACTGTTACTTGCTGTCTTGCATTTGGTTGTTGAATGAACATAAAATTTAATTCAGCCTACAGACGAATTTTATACATCTGTGATCCAGCCGTGTACAGATTAACAAATCTGAATATAAACTTGAATATATTCGTTCATTCATTCATACACGCGAATTGTTAGTATTGTAATCGTGTGGAATATTCAGTATTTTGTAATAAAAGTTATTATATTATAGCTACAATCCTCTTAAAAGTAATATTAAACAATGACCGACGTCGCAAAAAAGGTAAAACCATTAATTTATAAGGATACCTGCTTGTGCTTCCCCTTGACACGAGTAACGTAGTTTATGTGACCTTAAGGTTTATCTTTGAAACGTGGATGTTCTATGCCATTTTATCAGTTTTTAAAGAAGTTCATATATAAAAAGACTAAATCAATAACTCTTGCATCTGCAGCGGTAACATTATGTATTTTTTAATTAACATAACCTCTACATATTTCTCGGTCGCGGAGTGCTGATTGATATGTTATGGCGAATGCTTAGCGACAAAAGTATGGAATGGTTGGTTACAGGTCACTACACAGGCGCTTTGTTTGCAGGTGCAGGATTACAAGGATTCCCTAAAGCAGAAAGCTGAACGTTTAATAATTAAAGGCTTTCCAGAGAAGATAGTAAAACTAAATGAGCTTTTAGAAACCCCAAACTTTCTAAATCGAGATTTATCCGATGTTCATCAGGTATATCACTACAAAGTTTACTAATCTAAAGGTTTTGATAGTAATGATCATGTATTTCATTGCATTAAAGGTATACAGTAACATGCTTAGCTATTCAAAATCATATTTTATGCCAGTGTTATTAAGACTATATAATTCTCAGAAGAAACATTCCAATTATAAATATTTTTTTGGTACCACTGAGGTGGCAGACAAGCATTTGATTTGGCTTACTATGTGTATGTGCAGTCCCTACAATTAGGTAAATAGTTTCTGTGAGATTATAAGATTTTATAACTATATTCCAGGACTTAAACATTCCAGTACCGCCTCCTGCTTCAGTGCCCAAAGAGACCAAAGAGCCAAGTGCTAAACGTCCACGGGTGGATAGTTCAGAATTATCTTCAAGCAATTCATCTGTAGAAGGCACCAGGGTGTATTCTCTACCCAATGGCACAGTACCATGCAATAAACCTCTTAGTGATCTTATACATCTTGTCAAACCACACATAAGAGAATTGGTCGAAGATTCAAACTTGGTAAGTAAGAGAATTATAAATTTTACATAAATCAGCTGTAAAAATATAATTATGTTTGATGTCATATAAGCAATCACTATAACTCAGACTATTATCTCATAGGACCACTTTAACTCTATAAGAATAAGAATTAAGTTTTATGGGAATCTAATAAATACCGAAAATTCAATAGGAACACGTTTGGATATATATTTAACTTGTATTCAATAAATATTATAGGATGGGTGTCAACCAGTTAAAACTCAGAAGGTCTGCAAATCAATAGAGTAATAAACATTTTCTTTTTGATTTTTAAGATTGGAAGATCTCTAATTAGAATTCTTTGAAAAAGAGTGATGATAATGATAGCTTGTATTCAATTCTGATTTAGACCACTGACATATATACAGGGTGGATTTTTCAGACAGGACAGTAATGACAGGTATATTAATTTTAGTTAAATGCCGAACATTCCTATGAAATTACCCATAACATTTAGTGATATTCTGAAATACATTCAGAGATTTTGGAAAAAGATTACAGTTGGCATTCTGAAATACCTGTCTAAATAACAAAGAAATACTAAAAAGAATTATGTATCTGTATCATGTGAAGATTAGCAAATCCATTGGATCATTTAAGCCATGTACTAGATATGACATAAATTAAAAGTGTAGGTACTGCCTTTACTGTCCCATCTCAAAAGCCTACCTGTATAGTACTATATATAAACAATCTCATGCTGAATCATGATACCATTCATTAGCCCTTTATTGTGATAGTCACCTAGTAATTGTCATTAGTTAGTTCTTGTATAATATCACACACTGTAAATAGTTGCAACCTGTAGCATGCATGTACTTGCAGATTCATTTGGTACAAATATCAACCAGTTGTGAATAGTCAAAATGGGCTGCGTTTAAGGAGTGTCTGTTGCCTTAAAATATACAAAATATGTCATCTACATACCTGTTCCACAACCTGATCTGAGTTTGGGTATCTTGAAATACCATATCTTCTACATGCTCCATCCAAATATTTGCTATAACTAGTGCTAGTGGACTACCTATAGCAACGCCGTCTATTTGGAGGTAGTGTTGGTTATGGTAAAGTTAGTAGTTTTCTACTATGCAACTTCACAGTAGTGTTGTGTAACCGTTTGGTAGGCCATTCTTCTTCACCATAAATTCAATAATACTTAGACAATCTTATGTGTAGACACATTAGTTAGGCCTGACCATTTGCTACAAGAACTGTCTGAAAATATTACACAAAAGGCACCTAATTGGCTATGGTCAATGGTACCACTACTAAGGTGTCTCTTAAAACAATATTTTTCCTTTCCAGCTAAAAATGTGGATATCTTTCATGATCCCCAAAATTGAAGATGGCAACAATTTTGGTGTTTCTATACAAGAAGATACACTTGCTGAGATTCAGTCTGTTGAATCAGAGGCTGCAGCATTCTTTGACCAGATCTCACGGTACTTCATCTCGAGGGCCAAGATTGTTTCAAAGGTTGCCAAATACCCTCATATTGAGGACTATAGAAGAGCTGTTAAAGTGAGTACATCTGTTTTACACATTCCTATCAAGGTTTTTATACCAGTGACATTATTATAACACATGTCAATAAAGACTTTTTTAGTCCTACTTGTAACCTATCATATAAAAATAAGAGTATATTTAAAAATATAACAAAACAGTATCACAGCAGCATTTGGTACAGAGAGCAAGCACCCTGTGGACAGGTTTTCACATAGAGAAATCTCCACAAAATATTTGCTATGTCTACCGATACCGCTTTTTCCTTGACTCTCTGGTTGCTTCATCAAAAAAAACCGGTTACCCTCCGTTGAGCCAACTACCCTTTTTTGTACCTTTCTTGTAACAGTTACTTTCCCTTGATACAGCCACTCTCCCTTGTACCAGCTACCCTCCATTGTACTAGCTACTCTCCCTTGTACCAACTATCCTCCTTTGTACCAACTACCCTCCACGCTACCAGCTACCTTCCCTTGTACCAACTATCCTCCATTGTAACAGCTGTCCTCCATTGTACCAGATACCCTCCCTTGTACTAGCTATCCTTCATTGTACCAGCTACCCTCCCTTGTACTAGCTACCCTCCATTGTACCAGCTGCCCTCCCTTGTACCAACTATCCTCTCTTGTACCGGCTACCCTCCATTGTACCATCTACCCTCCATTGTACAAGCTACCCTCTATTGTACCAGCTACCCTCCATTGTAGCAGCTACCCGCCATTGTACTAGCTACCCTCCATTGTAGCAGCTACCCTCCCTAAGTATATTTTTAGTAAAAGTAAAATATTGTCAACAGGAATTGGACGAAAAAGAATATTTGTCGCTATGGCTGGTGATGTGTGAGATACGCAACCGCTACTGTTCTCTGCACGACATTGTCATCAAGAACCTCGAGAAGATCAAAAAGCCTCGCTCATCCAACGCGGAGAATCTATATTAGGCCCTATTTCAATCTCAATTAGTATATCCTTAGTCACATGCAATTGTAAGAATACATTGAGAATATTAAGAGTAACATTAAAAGTTTCACATGATTAATTTTTTATTCATTAGACAGTGTGAATAATTCTGTAATTACCAAATGAAATTCCACATATGGCAATTTATTCCACAAATGACATTCGGCATAACATTGGACTACTTAACGTTTCAATTTTGTTGCAAAGATATTATGACTTGTATGGTTGATTATTACTTTAAAGAATATTTAGATACTAAAAATGGAATGTATGTTCATATTGTTGTACTACAGCAAGTAAGAGGAAGTTCCTATTGTAATGAGATACTGACATCTGTGTTGGAACATAATTTGTGGATTTTTACATAATTTTGAACATTACAACGTAACTTGCTGTGAAACAATATGTATGAATAAAGTTGTTTGTTTCAAACTCAATTTTCAGTAGGCTTTAATTACCTTAAAATATTATTTGATACTTAACATTATACTAAAGTAGACTTGCATCCACAATTTAGTAAAGACCTGTTTAAATTTTCAGTTATCAAGCCTTATAAATATAATTCTGGTTGGACTCTCACCAAAAACAGCGATGTGATTGGCTATAAGAGAATTTAATATAATGTAATCCAATTTCGACGACAAAATACATTTATATGAATGTGTATGAATCTAGTTTGTCTAATCTCATTTCAAAATATCCTTCTCTTCATTCTATCTATTTAGTTAGCATATCGCAGTCCAAGTTCATGCGACGCCGTACTGAGTTGCCAAATATATTTGTGTGTACCACAAATGTTTGTTTCGGCGTTGGATGTCTTCTTTGTACAAATTACTAGTTAGTGCCCGCGGCTCCGTCCGCGTAAAGTAGCTTTTCCGTTCCCGTTTCCTACAGGAACTTGTTCCAGGGATAACAAGTGGCCTACGTCCTTATTTTCTAGTGGGGGACGCCGGCACCGCCGAGCGAGCAATCCGACCACGTATTCTGCCGCCTAATTCGCTAAATTATCTTTGTTCCAAATTCTATTTAAATCGGTTCAGTGGTTTTGGCGTGAAGGGCGACAGACAGTTACTTTCGCATTTCTATTATTAGTAAGTATTCTACTACTGGCACAAAATAAGTAATAGTACTACGTACAGAAGTGTCACTCTCTTACAAAAGTCAGTTTTAGGTATGAACATACCTAACTCCCGCCTGCAATCAAAATTGAAATATAACTGCGCGCGAACGTTGAATTTTCTTTGCGCGCTAGAGTTTTATGCCCGAGCTGCGAAGTCCGCGCGGGGTTGTCACTTGATAAGTTTTTGTACAGATTTGATTTATTTCATTCATTTAGTTAGAATCTCGTGCGAGTCAAGCGGCAGCGGCAGCCCACTGCCATTAACCGCTCCGAGCGATGCGCAGTGTCACCCCTGCTACTGGTACTAAAATGTAGTAACTGTAATTTTAGAAATAGGCCAAATCTTCTGAGACAGGGCTATCAAAGTAACTATCTACTGCCAAAGTGAACTTCAAACTGCTAAATATATTGTTTTTGTTTGCAACAGAGTTTTCCAGGGAGAATTTAATGTTTTAGACTGTTCAGATGTTGTAGTGTAAAGAGAACTCTACACCAAAGCGACGTTGTACCATTCTTATAGTTACAGCGACGAGCAGCTCACCAGTCGTCCTTAGGCCACCGGTATTGAAGACCGGTAGTACAAGGACTGAACCTACTTATATTTACCCGGTTATTGGTGTATGACCGCTAGGGGTGATAAGAAAGGTAAATTTCAACTAGTGACCGACCACTAGTTTCTATTACCAATAATATACCTAATATGCGAAATTAAAACTTAGTACTCCTGTTTAAAAAAATCGCTAACAGATGACTGAAATGATGATAATGAGTGGAAATCTATATCTTAATCTTAATCTATATATATAAAAGGCAAAATCAATGACCGACTGATCGCGATATCTCTGAAACTACCAAAGCTATGAAGCTCAAACTTCGTATGCAGAATCTTTTTAAAACGTAAGTTTCCGCTAAGAAGGGGTTTTGCGAAATTCTACCCCTAGGGAAGTAATTAAGCGATAAACGGTTGTATGGAAGTTCGTAATTTTCAAAGTTAGAAACATGGAATTACGTACACCTGTTTCTGGTTATAAATAAATGGGCACGTGTATAGCGGTTTCGAAAAATTTTACCCATAAGGGAGTATACAAGGTTTGAAAATTTATATGGGAAATTCGTCATGTATAAAAATAAAAAAATACGTCATAAGGAATTTTGATAAATTCTACCCTTGAGGGGTAAAATAGTAGTTATAATAACTGACTTATTGATCACGAAACCTATAAAACTAACAAAGCTACGAAGCCCAAACTGCGCATGGGGGTTCCTTTAAAAACGTAGGTTTCCCCTAAGAATGGATTTTTTGAAATTCTACCTCTAAGGAAGTAAATAAGCTATAAACAGTTGTATGGAAATTCGTCATTTTCAAAGTTAGAAACATGAATTTATGTACACCTGTTTTCGGTTACAAATAAATGGGCACGTGTATCGCGGTTTCGAAAAATTTTACCTATAAGGAGGTAGAACAGGGTTTGTACTAACTGACTCATTGATCATGAAATCTATGAAGCTAAAGGAGCTTTGAAGCCCAAACATCGCATGGGGGTTCTTATTAACACGTAGGTGCCCCCAATGAAAGGGTTTCGTGAAATTCTACCCCTAAGGACGTAAATAAGAGATAAACGGATGTATGAAAGATTGTCATTTTCAAAGTTAGTAACATGAACTTACATACACCTGTTTTAGAAGAATCTCATAAGACTAAAAGAAAGCTCCTGTATTACCAGCGAGTTCGGCGTCCCCACGGGAACCGACTATGCGGGTAAACCACGCAAAGCAAGAGCATTAAACATAGAAACCTGAAATTTGGTGAATGTTTACTTAAGTTAATGTAATAATGTTAATAATGTTAATTTAATGTTTGTTTAAGTCTTTGGAAAAGAAAATAAAACGGTATTCCCGATATTTCCAAGGGAATGGGAACTCCGCGGGTGAAACCACACACAGCCTAAACTATCAGACATTGGTACATACCTGTAATTTAGTGAGAGTACTCATTAGATCTACCTTGAATCAACACTAAGAAAAGAATACCCGGTATTCCCACGGGAATGAAACTACGTGGGTAAAACCATACACAGCCTGAAATTTGGTGAACGTATTTTTACGTACCTACGTTAGATGAGCACAAAGAAAGGAATTTCCGGTATTCCCAGAGGAATTTAATCCTATTAATATTATAAATGTACAAGTTTGTGAAGTTTTATATTATTAGGACGTTTGTTATTTAATCATATTTAGATGAAAATCGACATGTAGATAGAACATTTCCTGAATTAATACGAGTACATAGGATTTCTACTTTTTATCCGGGAAAACATCTCTTTCCCGCGAGAAATCCTTTTTGTCCACTAACTAAACTTCACGTGAGCGGAGCCGCGGGCGTCAAGTATTGGAGACATTTGAAAATTATTTTTGTAGCACTTTCTATAATCGACCATCAAGCCGAGAATATTGAATCAATTTTGGCATGATTTAGGTTTAAATACTGATATTCTGCGCGGTTTCTTTGCGATGAAATGTGTGTAAAATGTATATTCTGTTTTAACTCATCAACATCTATTCCGATTCAGTGCTTTGTTGTTAGAAGGGGATACTTCAAAAGTTGTTTCCTAAGAACAGTCTACGCGCCACCATCCTTAACTAATCTCTCTTTGTCTGTTTCTCTTATGTGGCGCAAACCAAGTTGCGCGTCAGCTAGTAGTATTATAAATGCGAAAGTTTGGATGGATGTTTGTTACTCTTTCACGTAAAAACTTCTGAATGGATTTTAATGAAACTTTACAATAATATAGCTTATACATCAGAATAGACATAGGCTACTTTTTATCCCGGGAACAACTTCCTGTGGGAAACAGGAACGGGGAAAATTCATTACGCGGGCGAAGCCGCGGGCGTCAACTAGTTAATAATAATATTATTAAGAGGAAAGATTTGTAAGTTTGTAATGAATAGGCTTAGAAATTACTAGGCTGATTTTAAAAGTTCTTTCACCATTAGAAGGCCACATTCTTCGTGAGTAGGTAACATAGGCTATATTAGATTTTCAAAAAGTTTAGGGTTCCGTACAAAATATCGAATAATGTAACCCAAGGTATAAAAAATCAATACTAATATTATAAAGCTGAAGAGTTTGTTTGTTTGTTTGCTAAACGATCACTGAGTTACGCAACTTTCACTATGACTGGTCCTTGGATGGGTGACCCCTTTGTGGCATTTATATTTGCGAGCGTTTCCGTGCTTCGGAAGGCACATTAAACCGTTGGTCCCGGTTGCCAGTAAAATGGCAGTCGTTAAGCCTGGTTGAAGGCCTTATGAGCGGCTTGAAAACCTTCAACAGCAGGTCGCCACAACCTGCGTCTATCTATTTAAAACACGGCAATGGGCTCACCACCTATTTCGTGGCACAGGAATCCACACGGTGAAAAGTGGGCATATAATATGCCTCTGCCACCCCTTCGGGGATAAGGCGTGATGGATATTTATTTATAATCTTAGGAACTACTGGTCGGATATGTAAAATTCTTTTTGTGTTCGATAGCCTATTTTTCGAGGAAGGCTATATCGTTACGCTACTACACTGGGGAGCAGAGCAGTAGTCATAAATGTCGACAAATTGAGCAAATTTTTATGCATCATTGTAGAATTTATAAGCGAGGGGATTAAATAGGTGCGACGGGAGGTCGAAATATTCCACGGGCGTAGGTCATCTAGTAACTCATAAAACTCCTTGCATCGCGTAGGTACGCTGCGAAACCTATTGACGATAGAACAAAATAATATTCTACAATTATAAAGATCATATTAAAATCTACAAAGAATCCGCGATAGCATATAGGTACCAGGGTGAGGAAAAATATGGTAACCCCGGAAAATTCATAAAACCGCACGAGGTTAGACGCCATACAAAGGCCCTTTTTTTTCAACGAGTGGAAATCCCCTCTGATGTCAGATGTCATAGCATGATCCCTAATCCTCCTTTTAGCGCTACCCAGGAACAACGACGTAAAAGGAATCTGTTCCCTTCGGGGTGCTTTTTAAAAGTGAGTTCCACTTGCCTCTTTCGTAAATGAATTCACAACAAATGTTTAAATTCTCCATTCGCTTCTTGACAGTCCAGACCAATTTTTAGAATGATTCAGTTTAGTCAAATGAAAAAGTGCACTCTTACTGAGGCACCTTTATGTGCAGTATTTATTTACATGCCTTGATTGTGAGCGGCGTTAAATTATAATAATCGTAGATTTCATATTAAAGTTTTTAATAGGTTTAAAAAATGCAAGGTTTGTAACTGGCCGCTAAGAATGCCATACCAACATCATTTATTTTCAGAATCGAGAAAGAATTTTGACAGACAGGGTTTCCTGTTATCTTGTATTTTTCTATTTCGTTTGCCCATATCTTATTTCTATATAAGTATTTTAATGTTAATGTATAAATAAAAGTACTGGGTGTAATGGCGAGCGATATCGACAAAGGAAACTTTGGCGACAGTGCTAGAAACACACCACAATTCGATTTGAAAGTCAGAAACTCCAACCACATTTTTAACGGTGCTGGTGAAAATATTCAATATTTCAGTGATTCAGAATCTATCACTTCAAGACGGAGTAAAACGAGATTCATAAATCCAGCCATTTACATAGAACCAGTTGAGTCTACGCATTCGTTGACATCTCTTCAGACGGATTCAAGTTTATCTGAAGTCACTCCTCATCCACATAGTAGTTACAAAAGTAACTCTACACCGTTCCTTAGTGGCAGAGAGTCCAGCTCATCCAGTAGCATCAAACGGAAATCTTGTAGGTTAACTGATCCAGGAAATTTGGAGGAAATTGCTAGAGACGAAGAAACTCCTCGATTTGATCGCACATATCGCGAGGACGGGCCTGATACGTTTAGATTATCTGTAGTGTCGGTGTCCACTACAACAACAGCCAAATTAGAAAGGGAGCGCAACGAACAGAAAAAGCAAGAAGCTTATAAACAATGGGTAGCGCGGAAGGATCAAGAGGTAGGTACCTATTTTTTCTTCAAAGTAAGTAATATGTACCAGTTCAATTTAGTCGAATAACACCCGTTGCTGATTATACTTAGACCTCCCCCCAAAGATAGCTTCAACGTACAGTGTTGTGCCGTTCACATCCAGCAAGCTTCCGCGACTTATTTTATGGGTATATCAGTCACCCTTTATCTCCGAAGGGGTGACATACGCCCACATTTCGCCGATTGCAATTTGTTTTTATGGAACTGGTGGTGGTTGCCGTGTTGAACAGGCGCAGGTTGTGGCGACATGCGGTTGAAATTTTTCAAGCCGATAAGGCCCTTCAACTTAACGACTGCCAAGTTACTGGCAACAGGGACCAACGGCTTGTCGTACGTTCCGAAGCACGGCAACGTCTGTAAATGGAAATGCCACTAAGCGGTCACCCATCTGAGGACCGGCCATAGCTAAAGATGCTTAACGCAGTGATCCTTAATAGAATACTGAGTTCGGTAGGCTACGAGTGCTTCTATTAATGTTAATAAATAAATAATAATTAATAATTATTTATGGCAAGAGATATCGACAAACAAAACTTCGGCGACTGCATTAAAAACAATTTTATATAAAGATAGAAACAACAAAATTTTTGCTGTGCTTGCGGAAATTCGTTCTTATTATTACTAAAAATATCAAATAACTAATTGAATCAGGCGTTACATGGCGGAAATCCATTTTAAAAAACTATAATTATTTTGTTTTTAAATGTTATTTTTGCAATTTTCCGCTTTTTTAGAATGTTGTACGATGTCGACACGTGTTTCGCCTACACACGAGGCATTATCAAGACTGTTTGGCAGCAAAAGTACTTACGCACACACGCGTACAACCTTTTATAGGACGGACATTTAAAAGGGCCTAAAAATGTCCGTATTAGAGCAGTTAGAAATTATAAAAAGGGACGGGTGTACTTTGCTGAACGAACAAACAAACTTCCACACTTCGGTTTTGCTTAGTTTATTCAAAAATAGACAAAACAACTAGAAGTCTACATCGCGCTATCTTTTGGTTGCGTTCGAACCACAAAAGGTTGAGGTGAACGCGTAAGTACTTTTGCTGCCAAACAGTTTTGATAATGCCTCGTGTGTAGGCGAAACACGTGTCGACATCGTACGACATTCTAAAAAAGCGGAATATTGCAAAAATAACATTTAAAAACAAAATAATTAAAGTTTTTTAAAAATATCAAGTCTCTTGTTTTTTGGGCTTTTGGGACTTATTGAATTATTGTTGTACTCTTAGAAACGTGAAAAGGCCCGCCTTGAGAAAATGAAACAGCAAGTGATACCTACGACGTCGAAGGAACAAAAAGAGGAGTCATACCGACGGTGGCTTGAAAGAAAACGACTTCAGAAGGAGCGTCAACGTGCTGAGGAGATTATGCGCCAGTATAGAACCAACGAGCAGATCGAGCAAGAGCGGGCTAAGCGGGAGAGAGCCAAGGAGGAGAAACTTGCAATGTGGATACGCAAGAAAGAGGAAGACATGAAAGGTAGCAGCTTAAAACTATGACATTATTTTTTATTATTTATCAAGTACGCCTTTTTCCCGAAATAGTGGCAGAGGCATATTATACGCTCACTTTTCACCGTGTGTATACCGGTCCCACGTAGGTGGAAAGTAAGTAGTAATAGGTGGTGAGAAATAGACAAACGTGAAACGCAGGTTGTGGTCACCTGCTGTTGAAATTTTTATAAGTCGTTCAACTTGACATAACGACTGCTATATTGCTGGCAACCAGGCAACCAATTACTTTTTAAATAATTATTTAAAAAATGTTTTTGGTTTTATATTATTTACTTACATAGACAAGACGACCCAAACGCTTCAGTGGAGAATAGGTACCTATCTCATCTCCGATTTAAGCCTATAAGTTTACTAGTGTAGTACTGTGTCACTCTTCGTAAATAGCTTAAACTGCTAGTCAATCTCGAAGGATCGTTTTGATATAAATGTAAATCTTATAGCGATGAAAACTAAGGAGGAACGTAAAGCGGCTCAAGCGGCTATCGACGCTGAACGTCGGCGAGTTAGCGGTCAGACAGCATACAGAGATTGGCTGCGAACAAGCAAGAATAAGCCGCTACCTGTGCCGTTAAATCAAGGAGAACTTAGTAAGTTGCACTTTTTTGTTTTTTTAATGCTCTTAGATGTGCACTCGAAAGCATAACCTCGTGTTTTCCGAAAAAAGTATGTAGCACTTGATTTAGATTTACTTAGTTTAGTGGGCTAAAAATTTGGCTCTTGTGCGGTTAAGGGAACTTCTTCAGGGACAAACGGTGACTTTCCCGGATTGTCAAAAGGAGCCCCGGAAACAAAGTAGACTTGGCTGCCTTTTTTGACTGAGCTGCGTCTCTGCTTGAAGGCAATATATTTATGAAAAAATTCGCAAAATAAATACATAAGGTATTTATTTTCCTTAATTTATCTATTTCAACTACCAGGAATTACCAAACGTGACAGTTTTTGTCAATTTTTGGTATTAAATATGCGTCGACTTGATAACCTGCTCCGTTTTTTCGTCGTTTGAAAAGAAACACTCATATATACGCCTGTGCCCTGGCGTAATTCGAACCCCCTTGGCACTCATTTACTCCCGTCGTGTATTATTATACAATATGTAGATATTAAATTTGCACGATTGCTGCCAATTTCGATAAATGGCTATCGAACATTAAAAAAATCAACTAGTAGTTTCTGAGATAAGCACGTTCTACCAAACAAACTAACAAACTCTTCAGCTATATATACTAGCAAAGTATATTATTATATTATGTAAGTATACTGTTTATTTTAGATATTTCGGGTTTTATTCGCGACGTATAAGTATTACAGAATTGTATTCTCGTTCCGAAATGTCTTTATATTTTTTATGACCTATTTGACATTCGTTGCGAAAAACTATTCGTCCTTACTTCAATTTTAGTAGTAGGTATATTTAATTTTTATCCATTTCAGGTATGCGTGGATCAGTGTCGCAAATGTATATAAATCCTGTACCTTGGCAGTATCCCACATGTGAAGAATTTTAATGTTTATTTTTATTATGTATCTCTACTCATACCGAGGCATGCCAGCAGGCATCCGATGACAGCTGGATTTACTGGGGCCTACTATTACTGCCCTAATGGTTACTTCAATTCGATCCATAACCATATTAAAGTTTATTGCGATTGCTGTAGTTGTTAAAACAACTAAACTAATGGCCGGTTTCAATATTCTATAGATCGCTACCACAGATAAATAGTTGATTTTTAACTTTTGTGACAGTTCGTTCGTCGAGAGTGCTTGAAGAGTTAGAGAGAAAAGGTCTTAGTTGTTTTGTATCAATTTCATAGGTAAATATTTATATCTATTTTTGGTAATTGAAACAGAAATTTTCGTCGATAGGTACCGATGGTAACTATTTTGAGATTATTTTAGACAATAGTAAAAGATAGATAGGTTATTGAGACCGGTCGTAAGAGAATGACTGTAGAGTTCAGCAAAATTTGTAAACGAACTTAATCTTTAACCTGTTAGTTGACAGCAATTTTAGGCGAAGAAATATGGCCACTGTGTCCAATATTAATTGAAGCAGACTGTTAAGAGAAATAATGGAGTTTGTCACAATAATTGAGGTTCTATAGATACTATGCGGGACTTCCCGAATACTTATATACTCTAACGTTGCAGCTGGACTTAAATACTTGAAACAAATAATAATTGCAGTAATTATAGAGATTCCATTTCTCATGGTCCCGGTAAATTAGGTAGCCTTCATGCGGGGGTGGGTAGAATGACTATTATTTTAATTATTTATAAGTATGGACCTATTAAACCAAGTTTGTAAGTATTTTACAAAAATTTGCTAATGCTAGGTGTGCGCAACTAAATCATTTATGTACCTAATTTTGCTTATTATTTAGTTATAAATGTACTTCATTTTAGATAAAATTTTCCATATTTTTTAGATTAACGTTTTGCTCCAGTTTGTTTATTATTTATAGGATTTAATTTATAATGAAAAATAACAGGTTTGGCTCGATGCTCCCATAAATAAAACAAACGTTCATTTTTATAGGTATTTTTATTTTATAATTACCTACCAATAATATAAGGGTCCCTTCTAGTCTATTATACGAAAATACATACCCATAGAAAATTCATAAATATCTAATATTCGGCACGTGATTCTTTACCCAGTACCTAAATTGTAAAATTACATTGTTGCAAATTGCGATATGTGCATAATAAAAAGCAACCAAACATTTATCTACACTTTCTGAAACTTTCTAATAAAACCTTTCTAGTACATGCCACAGCCATCTTTGATGATCTTTGATTCTTGATTCCTTAACATTATTTGAGGGAGCTTTTTACAAAGTATTTAATTTTCAATAAACCTCTTCCTCTTCTTTCAGTCGTAAAATTTCTGATTTATTCATGAAATAGTAAGTAGGCTGTCTACCCTTCAGATCTTTGAGTACACGTTTCGCTCCGGCTCGGATAAGGACCCGGCTGAGAGATTCTATTTTCCCGACTCCCATTGCGTAATGCAGCGGGGTGCGTTCCAGCTGTAAGGATTAAAAAATATTAGCTTAGATCAGCTACAAAATCTTTTTTTTTGGTTTAACAGATACCCGTGGTCAAAGAATCTAATTTATTTGGACACATGGAAAGTTCGACCAAATCTGCTATTACCCAAAAGGTCCTCGTAGTTTTAAAATTGACTAAGCATATATTTACACGTGATACAGAATGGCTGACCGCTATCGTCGTCGTGCCGATGTGCTACGAGCCGTGTTGTTGGTCGTATATCGGTGTTAGCAACAGTCTTTAATGTTATTCCTTTAAGACTGTTGATTTTATTGGAAAGTTTCACTAATAGGCCACGATGTGGCGTGAGGGACTATTGGATCGGCGCAGACTATTATAGCCCTGCCAATTTGAACAGTGGTTTGTTGGATGACATCTGAACAGCGGTTTGTTGAATGACATATCAGTGAGCTAGTTACATGTGTTCCAATTTCTTGGCCCATGGTCTAACCAGAAGTGTCTGAAACTTGGTTCCGTTACTACTTAGACATTGATCCTCAATAGGTTGAATTTTGCTGTAATACACGATTTATCATTACCAAAAATCGCCACAATATAAAGTCTCGTCACAACATGCACTTTGACATTCCTCGTATTGAACTATAGAACTGAATGATCTTTATACCTAGGTCCGTTTATGAAACTTTCATGCTTTTTCTGTCATATCCAAATTTTGTTCTTATTTGCTTAAGCGGGTGCAACCTACTAAACACTTGTAATCGTCATCCGATCAGTATTCTCGGTCGCTTACTAAGATTTAGAACCAAAATTAACATTTTTTGCTATTTTGTTACCAGTTCTCATAGGCTGGGGAATCTTTTGCGAATCAAAGCGCACTCGTATTTTACGAAATCTCTTAATTTCAGACTTTCAAACTCCCTTTTTAATAGATTGAATTCATATACATAAGTATCTCACATTATCTCCAACTCGAAGTAGCTCTGGGTACGTTTGTGCTAGGTACGCCACCATTTCTTCGTGTTGTGCTAGGACGGCAATGTGCAGCGCTGTTCTTCCGAAGGAGTTTCGGCTGCGGGCGAGAGTTCGTGCACCTTCACCAGATAGCATATTTTGTACACTAACTAAGTCTCCTTTCCTTACAGCGGTGTGTAACGAATCACGAGACTCCTAAAATAAAAAATCATGTAAATTCGAGTAGTTTTCCTTGCACTAGGGCAAAATCAAACGGAAGGAAAAGTATTAATTTAAACCGATTTTAATAGTCACACCTGTATCTCCGAAGCAAAAAGTGGCAAAGGCATATTGTCCCAAGTAAACAGGTGTTGGTGATTATACCTAGTCAGGTCATAAGTATTGTCACACAGTAAAAACTTTTCTTTTAGAATGCTGGCCACAAAAAAGTTTATTGAATTCGAATTTCGAATTGTTCATGAAAATAAAAATGGATACTTTTTAGAATTTTACTCATGTTTAAATATGGAGTGGACGCTTAAAGAAGACTGTGTTGCAGTTATTGCGTTGCATCGTTGCGGTTACGCGCCAATTCAAATTTTTGACATACTGAAAAATTTTAATATAACCAAAAGATTCGTTTATCGTACCATCAAACGATACAATGAAGACTCTAGTGTAGATGACAGGTCAAGAAGTGGTCGCCCTCGGTCTGTTAGGACTCCAGCAGTGATAAAAGCTGTGAAGGCGCGAATTCAAAGAAATCCCAAACGAAAGCAGAAACTGTTGTTGTTGTTGGGTTAAGCAGAACCACGGTGAAAAGGGTGTTAAATGAAGACTTAGGGCTTCGGTCATATCGAAGAAAAACAGGACATCGTTTAAATGCTCGTCTAATGGACCTGAGACTGAAGAGATGCCGCGCTTTGTTGAAGCGGTACGCGGGAAAAAAATATCGGGAAATTCTTTATTCGGATGAAAAAAATTTTACCGTAGAAGAGAGCTACAACAAACAAAATGATAAGGTAACTTTATTGTCATAAGAATATATGTTTTGTTAAGTTCATTTTGGTATATAAATGGTTACATAATAAATAAACTTGTTTCAATTATTTTATATTAAACATGTGACAGAATTTATGACCTGACTAGGTAATAGTAGGTACACTAAAGAAGATTTGCTAAGAGGCCCACATCACGGGAACCCATCGCCTTCCAAGCCTTGATAGGAACTCCATCGGGTCCAACAGCTTTAGGATTCTTCATGCGGCGAAGCGGAGTCTGGACTTCTCCAGGTGTTATCAGTGGCACTATTAAGCAGCTCGTGGAAATACGAGCGCCATCTCTCCTTTACCGTATAGCAGGTTGCCAGGGTTAAGGTTGATCAGGGTCTTTTACACAGCGACACTTGGAAATATTCTGTGCCGCTTTGAACTTATAGGGCGCCAACTTTTAGATTAGCTTCTGTCTTTCCGACGATTCTAACTTATCATACAGAGGTTGTAAGTGGTCTCGTCCGACTCCGGCTACAGCTTTCTTTGTGTATTGCTAATACGTTACCTACCTGAAGGGTTCTGGGACATCTTTCCGAGGAGTTACCCGGGAAGTCCGGCAATAGACAGTCAGGGACCGTGTGGTTTCAGCCGGTTCGAGTCCGGCATGACTTCCGAGGGGATTTCCACACGTAAAATAAAACCTACCTGAAGGGTGTAATACTTACACGTTGTAAATGGATAATAACTGACCTCAAAAGCGGGTATAGAAGCAAGCAAATTGACCATATCAGTGTCGCCTCGGTGCGCAATCACTTCCGTTATTGAAACGCCTTCTTCATCCACTACATCAAGTATGTGGTCATATCCTTCCAACAATAATTCCATAATTTTCTCTGTGTTTCCTAAAAGATCAAAGAGGACATAGATGAAATATAGTCTTAAAAATGGTCACGTAATTATGTAATAAATGTGACCACTTTGCCTCACGGCATTGACACGTTCGCAAAATGTCTTGTACTAACTGCAATAAAATAATATTGCTGTACACTCCGCCTAACATCACACCGTTTAGACAGAGAATATTATTACTATATACTTATGCAGTATATCTGTCTACGTATCACGATGTTGTATGAGATTAGTCCGGATATTAGTAGTAGTAGGGATCGTGGTTGATCATATAGTCCGTTTGACTGGTTACCTCTGATGGACACCAGCCAAGAGTAACTGTCCTCACAAAAGGCTTACATTCGCGTATACGCGCAATATATTATCTAATGCATCTCCACCATTCGAAATACTAATCTGTATTGTATTTTTAAATTGTACTGTAAAAAAATCGTGAAAGTATTGTAAAAACTCACTCACAGTTGTGTAGTTTACATGCTTTTTTAACTCAAATACTCCGACACCATATACCATATTCAAGGAAGTATGTATTGGTTTAAACTTTTAGTTTCTAAACGAATTACGGTAAAACACATCTTATTTTACTTTAAACATCACACCATGGACAGTGGTTTTCCCGAACGTCTACAGTATGGGGTTCTTCAAAAGGGGTCTTAGAAGGTTTATAAAGAGTCGGCAGCGCGAGTGCTGCAGCTCTGGTGATGCAAACGTCCATAGGCTACAGTGACCACTTACCATCAGGTGGACCGTATGCTTGTCTGCCACTTCAGTGGTATAAAAAAGTGGTGTCACTGCCAAAGCGATTGTAAAATACAGGTGGTATCGGTTCAGTATAACTGAAGAAAATTATTGTGAATACCTCTGGCGGCTAAATGTAACACCCATTTGTCTATTTCAGTGGTGTTTTCTGGCACGTTAGCCTGTATGGAAACATCTCGTGCAGTTCTGTACAGTTCGTCTCTGAAACCTAAGTTGATGTCGGACTCTTGAAGAAGTTGGAACAGCGCGTTTCGTGTGTGTGTACGTGCGGCTGCGAAGTGAAGCATTGACTGTCCGTGTTCATCCTAAAAAGAGAATATGATGACGTACCTATATATACATTTTATATGAACGATTGAAGGGAGGAAAACACCACCACAGGTCATTTTATGTCAAGTCAAGGATTACCTCAACTATTTTTAATGTACCTGCAAAATTATCTTCTGGGGGATATCAGGAAATAAATTTTGTTACGAGTAGATTTCCTAACTTCTTTATATGCAAAAGCATCCTGAGCGTTCGCATACGGTAAAGTTCGATAGGGGTTTTCTCTTCGTGGAATAAGCTCCTTGCCTTGGTATTTCCAAACGTCTACAGTATGGGGTCGTACGTCGTAAGTCTTCAAAAGGTGTCTTACAAGGTTTTTACAGGGTAGGAAGCGCGAGTGCAGCTAAGCAAAACGCAGTCCAGTCTTTTTAGTACATCGGCTTCCAGGGCCTAAATTCTACTATTTTTAGAAAAATTTCACTGTCACAAAAAACGGTATTTGTATGTTTGACAAATACCGATATTTATTTTACAAGATCTGTTTTTTTAAATATCGTATGATGTGTCGACACGTGTTTCGCCTACACACAAGGCATTATCGAGACTGCTTGGCTGTGAACCCAAGGCTCCAAATCCAGGTGCTTTTGAATACAATACTCTAAATGAAGAAGAAGAAGATGTACGTATGTCTATACAAAGAGCTTACCCTTGTGGCACTACTGAAGGCAGTTTCTGGAGCGTCCGGACTGTTGATCGTCTGAGGCTCCACTGTAACTACATCAATAGGACGGCTAGGACGCGTGGCTGTACGATTTCTGATTTCTTTTGATTCTTGGGTTATAGCTGCTGGTGCAGGTTCCTCGTTCTCCACTTCAGCTGCTTCTTGCGTAACCATCATATTAGTCTCCTGCATATATGTTCAAGATTCAGTACAAGTTCATTATAAAGTATATTTTGTAGGTACAGATTTATTACTAGTTGTTCTGTGAACCGTAGACTTAGGCGTAATTTTTCTTAAATATTCTTTTTTTTTTAGTTTTGATTATCAATTTAAAAAAAAATTAAACATTGCTTTGTTTTTTCGATTTGAGCGATCTTGCCAACCACTACGGGACCATTTCCAGTCACCTGCCTCCATTAGATTGAAAAACCCCCTCGCTAAAAGTTGTTGTCTACATCAAGGATTGTCTATGCCAATTTGCATGCAAATCCGATGAAAAATGCGACCTGTAGACTGAATGGACGGTCGGACATCAATAGCATTTCTCCCGTACCAGTGGAGTTACAATGGACACTTTCATCGGCTCGCTTCGCTCGCCTCCTCAGTCAATTAACATTAACTAGCTAGTTCAAAAATTTTTATTAAGTTTTTATTAATTTACACATAATAATTGATAATAAAAAATACTTTTCGTAAGTTTATTGTTTTTTTATACTTATATTGCTATTCGTGGTAGAGACAAATCCAACAAATTAAGAATCATAATATCACCACCCGTTCTTGAGTTATAAATAATGGAACTTACACTACTGTGTTTTAATATTATACCTAGATGGAAACAAAAAAAAAGACATAGTTTGATTTCCTCACCTGCATATTAAGCATGGGCTTCTCACGCTCAGGAAAGTTATGAAGAAATGATGCAAGAAACGCCACCGGGTCTTGAGGCTTTATATTTGCCACTTCGGTTAGACCTTTGATCAAAGGATCACCGAGAGCTGTGAAAATATCGTTCAAATGAACGTTCTTATTGTTATTGACGATTGACATTGTGCGATGTATATTAAATTGTAATGTTTAAAACTTTAAACTGCTTACACTTAGCTAGATATCTGCCCTCTTCGGTTCTGAAGACGGGAATGTCCATGTGGCCATTGTCGATGTGGTTTACGCCTGAAACCGATCAATTATTCAATGTGACGGCCTTCGGTGCTTTCATGTGGGAGGGGAAGGGGTGTGAGAATACATCAAACACGTGTATTTTTACGCGATCGTGAACGATTGATGGGGGTAGCGGGTGAACTATTTAACTCCCTCCATGGAGTTGGACAGAACGTTACGCTCTATTAGCACTTATTAGTCATAATTGATATGGCATATTAATTTCGATCGATTCAAAGTTAACTTTAACTGTCATTCATTTAAAAGTTCATCAGTCGGTTCAGGGCATCGGTCGTTACTTTATTGTTATTGGTAAGTAACAAAGACATCTCTAAAATGGCAGTAGGAGTCAATGAACTAGTAGGTAGGGTAGATACGATTTCTGTACAATAGGTATGCACTGACTTATTTTAAACAACACGGATAATTTCGAGGTTACACATGTGGAATTTTCGATGCGGGCGTGCTTACTATTGATGCATATCGATAAAAAAAATTTCTATACGAATAATGATATAATTGTGAAATTATACCGATCAATTCAAAACCTCAAAGGTTTTTTGACAATAACACATTTAATATCTAATGTTGGAAAGACAAAGGCGTTTAATGGTGAGCGTGCAGTAAAAAGCATTAAGTAGATAGACCGTGTGTAAGCGTGAACGTCTTGAATTTAAGTGAAATAACTAGACACACACGAACACGCTACCACACAGAAAAAGTAATAAATTATACTGTACTGACCTAAATCTTCATAAATGGACAGAGAAATTGAGATGCAGCACAGCTATACGACCATAGTATGTTGTAGAAATCATTTTAATACCTACAATCTTTCCAACATTCGATAAAATTAGAACCTAGTGAAATATGGGTGTTTGTGTAAAAGTGA
The DNA here is from genome assembly GCA_948477245.1 of Thumatha senex. Taxonomy (NCBI): domain Eukaryota; kingdom Metazoa; phylum Arthropoda; class Insecta; order Lepidoptera; family Erebidae; genus Thumatha; species Thumatha senex. Next base: position 18,438,464 of record OX419735.1, read on the forward strand.
AACTATATTGGCTATTTTTTTTAATATTCACAATTTTTCTTTTTTTTCGGGACTATCTTGGCTAGTCAAGCTACTTCTTTTTCTGCGAAATATGTTTGACAGCATTGATGCTATATGAGCAGAGTTTTGCATCGATAAATCCTTTTCAAGATGCAACAGATTAGTAGCAGCCGTAGCGAAATCATGGAAACAATTTGATTCCGTCATTTTCAAACATTGGTAGTTACTAATTCTAGCAATATCTGGACTTAAAGTTTCGCGGTATTGTAGGCCCCTCATAGCGCACAAGTGTTTCATATTTTCAGGATCTTTCGATAATCCAGGAAAATTAACAATAACGCTTAAACGAATTCCAGCACCTAAGAAAGTTGGTCTAGCGGATAAGTGTCCCAACTTGGGATTCCATACAAAATCAATTTTTTCGTGAAGAAAAGTCATGATATATGATAATTTACTGAATGCTAGACCCATTTCCCCCGGAGATTCCTGTGATGAAGATACTAGTACACGAATATGGTCGTGTACGTTGATCCATATCGCAACACTTTTGTCGTCACATACAAATACACCTCGTCCATAAGGCCAATGTCTACCGTGTAATCTCATACTATCATCGATCTCCTCTCTATCGCAAAGAGCTATCAATAAACCATTTGAAGCTAGCGTTGCACAAATTTCAGAAGGCTTTTCAAGGACTTCATTCATTGTATAATAAGTGCCACCTTTCTGATCTGATTCTGGATTTGACTGTTGACAAAATTTTGAAAAGTTCTCTTGCATTAATATTGTAGTTACTATTCTTTCAATTGTTTCCAGTTTCCCTACTTTTAAATTTATGGGTAGTTCAAAGCCTTCTAGGTTTCGGGTGCATTCTATTACTCCAGAAAGTACAAAATCATCATTGATATCAACATTTAATTCAATAAGCGGTTCAGCAGATAACTGCGCAGATGAAGATTTCAAAAAGTCAGATTTAGGGTGATTTGATAGTTCTAAATTAACGTTTACGTTGTGCAGATCTTTAATCAAAGGTAACAAAAATTCATGAAATACTTCATATACATAATAATCAGGTGCGGTTATGCCTCCTGGAAAGTCTTCTTCAACTGTCTGGATAATATTTTTATTATCAGGAAGTTTTTTCACCGCTGGCCAAATAACATCAAATAGATCATGATCAAGTTTTGTTACTCTGTATTTAATAGTGTCAAAAACCGGCCTTTTAAGGAATCTGCCAAGCACAAGAGGTGGCGTAGCTCTATTAGATGACGCCGACAAAGGCGTACGAGTTGGTCTGGCGGATGCAAGTAGACGGTAACATCGTTCCAAAGTATCCAGAGCTTCAGGAATTTCCAGAACGCGTCGAGATGACACGCGGTCCTCGGGCACTGGACATACTCAGATTATAATAAATGTATGTAAGGTTACAACAAGTCTAAAGCAAATAGTTATCTTATACTACACTACTATTAATCTATTAGTAGTTCTCTTTCTTTATGTCTTGGACAAATAAATTTGACAAATGGCTTTACATACCTTTGTCTGAAAACATGTTTTGCACATCATCTTCACTTATACCATAATCTGTTAAAAGTTGATCAAATGGTAAGTAAGATGGATTTTTCTGATAGTCTTCAGGTGCTCTCCCGTTCTGTATCAAATAATATTAACTCATTTATGTTATGAAAGCTGAAATGTGTAAAAGTGATCGCGTCTAAACAGAGCAAATGCATGAACTGCATGTAAATCACATAATTGCAATATGGTTGGAGTTTTCGTGCAGTAGATAAAGGTTTATAAGCAGTTCCTCTGTTTAAAGTTTTAATTAAAAACTTACGTCATCTAAATCTTTTGAATTGGCACCCAGTTGTTGAAGTAATGTATAATAATACCCATTGTCCGGTAAGACAGCAGCATAGTGTAAAGCAGTTCTACCTTCGAAATCAACCGCAGAGAGAGTTTCAGGAAACCTGAAATAAATAGTCACACAATGATTTCAAAGGTTTTATATGTTTTTCCCAAAAAAAACGAGATATTAGAGTTTGATCTGAAAGTATTTTTTATTAAAAATGATGAATCCAAGCTAAACATTGTGTATGAACGAAGTAAATTACTACATGTAGCTAAAGTGGATCACAGGATACAAATCCAGTATTTGAAAACAAATAGGAATACAAGAAGAACACGATTGACTTGATTAACTACAGAAAAATTAAGAAACCACATCGCTTTTTGATATTTTAGAGTGGATTAACTGGTTACAAACATGTATCTCACCAGTCGATCCGCGACTATTTAAACATATGAGCTGGCGATGCGACCTGCTTTCAAAAATTCAATGCACTGTAGGCTTACCTACGGTGCATTGAATTTTATGCGACTCAATTACCTTAGTTTATGCGACTCAATTAACTGTTTGAACTGACCCAAAAGCAATTGTTAAACTGACAATTATGGTAGGCCCCATGTACTTTTACACAGGTGTGTAAAAACGTTCTTAGATGCCGAGAATACGGAATCGATATTTCCCTAATTTTGTGACAAGTTTTTAAAAGTATTCTCTGCAATCAAATTAGCCTATGGCAGTCCATTGCAGAACGTAGGCCTCTCCCAATTTTCGCTACAACACACGGTCCTACATTCTATATTGTTTTATATAAAGATAATGATCACTGACCTACCACCTAAGTATTTCATTATATTGGTTTTTCCAAATATTGTGGCTACATGCAATGGTGTTGCTCCATTCGGTGATATTGAGTCTCGAGCTATAGCAAATTTTCTTCTATCCAGCGCAGCCTGTAGATCTCTGATATTACCTTCTCGTGCTGCTACGTGAACTTTGTTTATTTTTTGCTATAAAATAGTTTAAATTAGAGCGCACAGTTAACCAATATACAAATACAGATCATATATAGATTTTTCAAGTTACCATATATGTTGGAACATTATCTAAGAATGCCTGTAGTTCAGAATTTCTGGAATGTCTTCCTATAAGTCTAGACCCTTCACCATTTAAAACTAATGTGGCTAGCATTTCCATATTTGCATTATTAATTAAGTCTGTTACTTCTGGGTCTATTTCATTGTCCTATAAAATTACAAATGAAATATAAATGGTATTGAAAACTTTTTTGAGTTACATAGTCTACGAAGGCAACCTAAACAAACTTACTAGACAGGAAGTACATAGAACTAAGAAGCCGGCAAATCAATTCATGACAGTGGTGTTAGGTGTCTGTGAGGAGTACACAGTGCTACAATGATGCTTCTATTCTAAGAACACCACAATCAACTAATTAATTTACTTATTACCTTCTTTAGTTGGTCAGTCTTACTTGATGGTACAAGTGAAGGATATACTCACAACAATAAGCACTTCTCCTTGAACTGATTCCTCCCTTTGCGTCATACTTGCATCTTGTGAATCCTGCTCGGCATCAGCACTTACGAGACCTTCTATAAGACTATCTTGGGTACTTCGGCCGTCGGACACGTTTCCTTAATTAGCAAAATAATCATAAATATTGAACTTGTCAGGGACCCTCTTATAACTGATTTAAAATTAAGAGGATTTTATTATATTTTTATTGATTCGTGTACAGTGCCAGAAGATATTTCGGCTTTACCTGTCTTGGCACTTTCCAAGCCAGACATTTCAGCTGTACTTTTAAGGTTTGATTCACTATATTCTGAAAATGTCTCTCCTTGTACTTGGACATCATCATCATCTTCATTGTGTTGTTCACCATTAGTATTACCTTCATTTGTAGCACCTTCCTCTGGAGTTTGCATAATATCCTTTTGTTTAATGATCTGTGACGCATTATCTTGTGTTTCAATATCACCATTATGATTTTCATGGTTTTCATTGAATTCATTACTGTGGTTATCAAGGAGATTTTCAACGCCTTGTTTCTCGTTATTGTCATTGTCCTCTATACTATGCATATTTTGTTCATTTTTAGGTACAGATGCATCATAATCAGTTAAATCAGCTGCTTCTTTCTCATTTTCAATGTTATCTTCATCATTGTTGGTACTATCGTTATCATCCTGATGATCACTTATATTGTGTTCTACTTCCTCATCATCCTTAGTCAAAGGCATATGTTGATTTGTTACTCGTTCATTTTCATTTCCAGAGCTGATTCTAATATCATGGTTTTCTTCTTCTTCATCTTCATCAGCCTCATCATCCTTTTGCTGTAAATTGTCATCCATCTCTAATTCTTTAAGGGATTCTTCACCCTTTTCGACTTGTTCTTCTGTTTCATTTTCTTGACTTTTTTGCTCTTCATCATCATTTGATTTGATACTTTTGGCAGAGTGTCCTCTGCTTGTCGATATCACACCATCGGATTCAGCCTTTTCATCGTTTTCCTTCGCCTCGTTCTCTTCGGTTTGTTCTAAAATCTTATCATCGTCAGTGGTTTCCTGAACTTCTATATCAGGTTCCTCTATATTAATGTTATTTTCTTTTCCATCTTCATTTTGTTCTTCTTCATTTTTTTTCGGTATATCGGTTTCCTCCTCATTATTGTCTTGTACTTCAGTTTCCTAAAATTCATAAAATAAATGTTCATGCAAATGTTTATTGAAAAGCAATGCAACTCAATAGTAATTACATTCCATGACAATGTGACATGCAATGCTCACCTTATTACTTTCTACGTTTGCAATGTGAGAACCATATTTAGTTTGTTTTGAATTATCTAAATCAGGCAAATTATTAATAAACTCATGCGTGCTACTGCCTTTCATTCCACCAATTATTCGATTGTCAGTTGTATCGGAGATAGTATTTGTGTCCTTTGATGAAATATTTTCATTTGACGCTTTCGTATGCCTCCGTCTAGATTTTTTATTTAATTCAGCTATTACTTCAGTGTCCAATAGTTTCCAGTCCCAAGAACTTGGGTATGCACTTGATGGAGTTCTAGGTGCATCAGGTAATGTTTTAAACATGTTTTTGTCTATATCTTGTGATCTATTTTTGTAATAACCTGGTGTTCTATTTTTCTAAAACCAAAGTCACCATGTTAATCAAAATTGTATTGCTCAAAAAAATATTACAAATATAGGTATAACGAGATTATGACTTTTATGACGATAGTACATGCATAGTGAAACTAGATTTTAAACCACATATTGTATCAGAGTAAAACTTACGTTATCAACAATGCTTTCATCAGCTCCTAGACTGATCAATGTATTGTACGTGTGTTGCTCGTCTCTCATAGATGCAGCATAATGTAGGGGAGTACGGCCATCATTGTCCACATCGTTTATACCTTGCGGATACCTCTCGACGATGTACTTTAAGATACCACCATGTCCAAGACCAGCAGCCTGCACAAAATACATGTAAGTAAATATAATAAAAATCCATCTAATAGGGCACCTGCGGCAAAGATTCATCCATAACTTTGCAAGCGAAGGTGAGTCCGGAGAACTTGAATTGGATCGGACTCATTTATTCACAATTCTGAATAGAAAATAAAAAATCTGTGTTTTTTAATGTCATCAAGTCAACTTCAATAAATCGAATAGATTTGAAACAATCAAGTTTTCTGTTGTTTTCTGTATCTCATTTTACTGTACTTACTATAGACGGCGTTGTGTAAGTTATGTTCTGTCCTGTAGATATTTAAAAGAGAAGACGTAAGAACTAAGTGTGAGATTTGGGTAAACCAAGAACGTTTAAAGCAAGTGAATGAAATAGTGTGTTTAGCGCGGACGGAAGATGTGATTCGTATGTAGAACAGCGAGTGGCTGCCTGAAACAAAGTTAATAGTGCTTTGTCCCAATTAGTAAAGCGACAAAGTAAATGAAGCACGACTCGCGTTTCATAACGCAAGTGCTAGTGCCAACGGTGCTTTTCGTTAGCGAAACCTGATGCGATCTTTGATCATCGTTGCGTAACTTTGGTCGACCGAATACATAACGAAGTGATACGCCATATATTTTGGAAGGTTTGAATGAAAATGTCAGCGTTAAACTGGAAAATGGCGTGCTCCGTTGGACACGTCCAACGAATAAGTGAGGAGCAATTAACGATGAATATATGTTGTGCGAAAGTAGAGAGTAGAACGAGTCAGGGTAGGCCGAGACTTACATATGAAGACCACGTGAGCAGATTGCTCAGTAACGGAAAAGTCTAAAGTACTCGGATACCCAGATGTGCATGTATGAAGCGATTAATGAATCTGCAGGAAGCGAAATAAGTATGCATGGATCGCGAAGCCTGGCGATCTATCGTCTCTGACTACCCCGTCTGGGATACAACGCGAAGATAGTTAGTTGGTTAGTTAATGGGAATCCAGTTCGTTTATCTTTTAAGTTTATCGCATTCAGAGTTTCAGATAGAGATGCGGAAGGGGAGTTTATTTAATTATTATTATTATAGGCTAAGGAAAGTCTTAGGCATAAAAACCTTAAGCCTTCATACCTTATGCAAAGCAGTCATATTGTTGGTGTCTCTGCTTGATAAGGCCTGTGGTGGTATAGGGTCTCCGGCGTGCTTCATCAAACCTTCTAGATCGTTTTGTATAACATCGTTGTGGATGTCCCGGATAGTGTTCTAAAAATAAAAAAAAACACTTAGACTAAGAAATTCGGTAAACCTGTGAAAATACTTGACTGTGACCAAATCTGCTTTATCTTTACTATACATAATATTACAAAGAGATACATTTGTGAAGTTCAGGAGATCCAGAGATCTACTGATTTTGAAAATTGTTATACTATTAGAAAGTTACTTTATGCCTGAGTGCTAAAGAGTACTATGGTGCTTAATATCCTAGGAACAAGTTCTTGTGGGAAAAAAGTACGGGAAATTTTGGGTGGTGAAGTTTTAGCTAGTCGTATATAAAATATATAACCAGTACCATAACAAACTAAATAACCTTAAAGTGCTACTATATTGATAAGTTTACAAAACATGGAAGAAGTTATGAATGCACTTCGTAAGATTCAAAAGATGCTAGATGTACAAAAAATTACAATTCTAGAGAGTAGTGAAAAGGTGACTGAACAAGTTACCCAAAATATTAATATGCTATTGGAAGATAAGTTACAATGTTTGGAAGACAAATATGACAATCTCAAGATAAAATTAGAAAACCAAGAAAAGAGACTCTACTTCCTGGAAAAGCATGCTAGACAGAGAAATGCCGTCTTTTTTGGCATACATGAAACTGAAACATCTTATCAAAACATGGAAAGTAACATGGTCAATTTTAATAACAAATACTTCACTCTAAATATAGACAGAAGAGATATACAAGAGCTCAAGAGAATAGGAAGAAAGGGGGAAAGACCTAGACCTATAATTGTCACATTGTCTACTAATGGCATAAAAATACGTTTATTTAAACAGAAAGGAACACTGAGAGATACTACATATTATATTAAAGAAGATTACCCACCGAATATTTTGGAAAAAAGAAAACAACTACAAGAGCAAGTAAAGATCGAGAAAGAGAAAGGAAATACAGCAATAATAAGATACGACAAATTAGTAATAATAGACAAAGATACGAATGCAATAAACAACCAAAAAAGAATGCTCTCAATATCTCCGGAAAACAGCCGTACATCTCCCAGTGAAAAAGAAACGCGGGCCAGCAAGAAAAACAAGACTCAGGCACCTATTAAAAGAACCGCCAGTCTATCAGAAGGAGTATTGAAACCAGGTATGTTAAACTTCTTGACTAACAAGAAGCTGGTTAGTACGTCTAAACAACAAGAGAACAAGACCGAGCATAAATAGCAATTACCATCCCCCTCTCACATAGATTATGAAGAAGACACATCAGCAAAAGTAAAAACACATCTTCCAAGCCGGCTGGTCACCGTGAAAGATTATGACCACAACCCTCCAAAGAATCAAACAAATTCACTAAAAAAACTCTACATAATTACTTATAATGTCAAAACGCTTTCATCATATGAGCGTCTTCTCGAACTCAATGAAGCACTGAAAGATGTTAAATACGATATTATAGGGCTAGCTGAAACAAGGTGCTTAGGAAACAAAATAAAGGAATACGATGACTTTATATTCTGTCACACAGGATGTACACCTGGGCTGTATGGAATAGAATTCTCAATAAGCAAACGTCACAAAAACTGCATAGACAGCTACATCGGTCTTACAGAACGAGTAGCAATACTAAATACAACCTTTGAAAATTCTCCTACAGAAAAGGCAAGCGAGGAGGAAATAATACTCTTCTACCAGACAGTCGACCAAGCAATAGACAAAGCATACAAAAACTACATATTAATGGGAGATTTCAACGCAAAATTAGGAAAACCAAAAGCGGAGGAATACCTTGTCATGAAACAAAACGGTTATGGTGTAAGAAACAAAAGAGGACAAAAATTAATAGATTTTGCTATCGAAAACAAACTATCAATTTTGAACACATTTTTCAAGAAAAAAGCAAAACATAAATGGACTTGGAGATCACCAGATGGAAAATACAAAAATGAAATCGACTTTGTGTTATCAAACCAACCGCAATTGTTTAAAAATATCGAAGTAATGAACATAAATCATCCATCCGACCACAGACCTGTCAGAGCAACTATCACATTAGCAGAAAAAAATAGGAGCAGGAAAAACTTTCAAAAATATCATAACACCTCTTTAAAAAACGACAACGAAATCTCCATTTTCAAACATAGTCTCAATCTTCACGCATTAGAAGGCCATTTGGATGTGACAGAAAGCTCAACAGTACAAGAATGTTACAATAACTTCATCAAAATCATAATAAAAAGTCTGCAAACTGCTCAAAATGCACAGATACAAGGAAATACTCATAAAATAATTACAGAACGCACACTAAGACTTTTACAGAGAAGACAAGAGCTCCAGAAGACAAAAAACAAAACGAGAGCTATTAAGAACGAACTTTCCGCCCTATACAAGCTGTGTAGTAAATATATAAAAAAAGATTATGCCAATCACAGGTATAATATAATTAAAAAACATTTAAATCAAACAGGTAGTACGAAAAAGGCATATAAAGAGCTAAGATCAAACAAAGCATGGATCGACGGGCTAAAGCAAGGCGGGAAAACTCTACATAATCGCAGCGAGATCATCACCGTAGCAACGGAGTACTACAAAAAGCTATACAGCGCTACAGACCCCATAAACACCAGCAACAGAGTTCAAAACCCCATGAAAACGAACGCCATGCCAAATATACCACAGATCAAAGTGAGCGAAGTCATAAGACAAATAAAGCAACTTAAAACAGATAAGAGTCCTGGATCAGACAGTATCACTAATGAAACCTTAAAAATAGCATCAGCGACGCTCGCAGGGCCTCTGACTGACTTGTTCAACCTCATTCTGAAAACTGGAGTAACACCCACCCAATGGTCAGAATCTAATATAATCCTGATTTACAAAAAAGGCGACCCACACGATGTTGGAAATTACAGACCCATAAGCTTACTACCGTGTTTATACAAGCTCTTCTCGTGTATTATAAACCAGAGGCTTAACGTTAAACTAGAGGAAAAGCAACCGGTAGAACAAGCGGGCTTTAGGAAAGGCTTTTCCACAATTGACCATATTTATTCGATAGAGCTTATCATCGAGAAATATCAAGAGAAAAGAAGACCTTTATATATATCATTCATAGATTACCAAAAGGCATTTGATACCATATCACAGGAAAGGTTATGGGAAACCCTGACAACACAGAAAGTTGAAAATGAGTACATACAGGTACTCAAAAGCATCTATGACAATAGTAAGAGCAGAGTAAAACTAGAAACATACGGCCCATGGTTTCCTGTAAAAAGAGGAGTTAGACAAGGAGACCCAATATCCCCAATACTTTTTATAGCTATGCTAGATTCCATAATTAGCCAACTAAGCTGGAAAGGATACGGAATAAGGATTGGTGAAAAGTACCTTACCCACCTACGGTTTGCAGATGACCTGGTGATTCTATCAGAGTCAGGGTCAGAACTTTAATTCATGATAGAGTCATTAAACACGGCTAGCAGACTTAATGGCTTGGAAATGAACTTCTCAAAAACGATGATGATGACAAATAGCATAAAGACACCAATTTCGATTGATAACGAATCTCTTAAGTATACGGACCAATATATATACCTTGGAAAACAAATAAGCTTTGATTACCAAAATAATGAACGAGAAGTAGATCGCCGGAGTCAGCTAACGTGGAATAAATATTGGAGTCTAAAAGATTTGTTTAAAAGCAAACTTCCAATAAACATAAAAACAAAATTACTGAACACGTGTCTTATTCCTTGTCTGACATACGGTTGCCAAACCTGGAAGTTCACTAATAAGGTAAAACAAAAAATACTAACCTGTCAACGAGGAATAGAACGCAGCATGTTAAACATCAATAAAATGCAAAAAATAAGACATATAAAAATAAGAACGATCACAAAAGCGACAGACGGTCTATCACATGCTTTATCCTTAAAATGGAAGTGGGCCGGACACGTAGCCAGGCTCCGAGACCAGAGATGGACTAAACTAGTGACCGCTTGGAGTGGCCCACACGGCATAAGAAAGAAAGGAAGACCATATACTAGATGGGAAGACGAGATTATAAGGACAGCCGGCGCTAACTGGATCCTTAAAGCTCAATCGAGAGAAGACTGGCTATCTTTGGAGGAGCCCTTTACCTGTAGAGGGGTTTTTGCAGAGGTATAATGGTGAGAGAAATTGATATTATTAAATTTCAGTTAGTAATTATAGTCCTTAAAACCTTAGTACTTATTTATATTTTTTATGTATTTTTTCTGTCTGCAAAGAAATAAAAGGCATTTTATTTTATTTTAAAAAAAAAATAAAAAAAAATATGATTTGATTACTTTTGTTTCGGCGTCGTTGAATAAGCGACTGCTGTTAGACCTTCTAACTCCAACTCAGTCAGTCAACAGTGATTGCCGTATTCCAGAACGTTTCTCGATACTCAATCGACGCTTGAGAGCAGATTTTATAAGGCAAAAACTAGCCTCAAGCGTTGAATGAGTATTGAGAAACGTTCTGGAATACGGACCTTAGAATGTAAGGTGGATCCCATAGAGCTTGGTGGGGTTCATTTTACTCGTTCGTACGTTGGCTAAAGGCCTATCCGCACTGTACAGTGCCGGCACTGTCACTGACGAGCGCGGATCGTACAAATATATGCAAGTCGTACAAAATGTATGCAACAATTTAAGTTTACACTGACACTAATGTATACGTTAGTGATCGGCACGTGTCGGCATTGTGCCGGCACTGTTGTGTGCGAATAGACCTTTATTAATAGTTATGATACTAAAGTAGTTTGTTACTAAAGGTTTCTTTGTAAGAAGTATAATTCTCATACTAACCATGATATAAGGGACAGCTTCCAAAAAGCGTTTCACCACTGGCTGATTGGACACCTCACTGAGAAGCCTGGAACCGTGGCCTTCCCACACGACGCGCTGCAGCCGCGCCATGTCGCAGTCGTGGCACCATATTCGTATATTGTGACGTTTGATTACCAGCCCTGAAGAAAGAAAGGTAAAAATTATGAACTTTAGTCCCTTAGATGTTATAAATTTGCCACATGACTGCCTCTGTGGCGCTGTGGGAGTATATCCGACTGCTACGCAAGAGGTCGTGGGTTCGATTCCCACCCAGGATAAAACTTTGTGTGATGAGCAGGATGGTTTATTCTGTGTCTGGGTATTATTTATCTATAATATGTACTTATGTGTTTAGAAACATTTAAGTGTATTTATCAGTTATCTGTTTACCGTAGTACATGCTCTGCTTAGTTTGGAATCAGATAGCGTTGTGTGAGTTGTCCCAACGATATTTATTTATATATTTATATGCCATATTTATAGAGTAGGTACATCAGAAACTAAGCTCAGAAACCTGCCAGGACTTGATAGCTAACTTTATAACCAACAATGTTTGTTTTACAACTTTTGACAATTCGTTACGAAGCGAAGTACTGTTATACATTGAACCGTCGAGCTGTTGTTGTTGGATTCGCCTCAAAGAACTTCGGTGTCTCTTGAGCCTCTTCCTCCTCACGTAATGTATGCCCCGATGGACGTGTGCGCGATACAATATCAGTTGAAAGTAATGATAGGTGTCCAATTCCAATAATATTCCAGGCTTTTGATTACGTTCAACATGAAACGCTGTGCAAAAAATTACATCTCTATGGAATAAGAGGCAAAGCTCTCGACCTTCTGTCTTCATATTTAAACAATAGAATACAAAGGGTCGATATTAATGGTACACGTTCTGTAGGATCCATGGTTACAATGGGTGTGCCACAAGGCTCGATACTTGGGCCATTCTTGTTCCTCATTTATATTAATGATTTACCATTTTATGTAGGGGACAGGAATAGGATTGTTTTGTTTGCAGACGATACCTCATTGATTTTTAAAATTATAAGACAATTAGATAACTATGACGATGTAAACAATGCAATCACGAGAGTAGTTCATTGGTTCAGCTCAAATAATCTTTGCCTAAATGAAAACAAAACTAAATGTATTAAATTTACTCTACCAAATGTAAAACAAGTTACGGCCAATGTTCAACTGAATGGACAAGTGTTAGAGTTTGTGGAATCAACTGTGTTCCTTGGTATAACTATTGATGCCAATTTGCAGTGGGGCCCACACATAGAAAAGACGGCATCTAGGTTAAGTTCGGCTGCATACGCTGTAAAAAAGATCAGGACTCTAACAGATGTGGATACGGCTAGAATGGTTTACTTCAGCTATTTTCATAGTATTATGTCTTACGGTATTCTCCTTTGGGGGAGTGCTGCAGATGTAAATAACATTTTTGTTCTTCAAAAGCGGGCTCTACGCGCAATTTATAATTTGGGCCCCAGAGTCTCCCTCCGAGAAAAATTCAAAGAAATATAATAATAATATTGTGGGACACTTTCCACACAGCGCCATCTAGCCCAAAGTAAGCTAATATTAGCTTGTGTTATGGGATCTAGATAACTGATAAACATACTTATATATTTCTAAATACATACATATTATAGATAAATAACACCCAGACACAGAATAAACCATCGTGCTCATCACACAAAGTTTTATCCTGGGTGGGAATCGAACCCACGACCTCTTGCGTAGCAGTCGGATGCACTCCCACCGCGCCACAGAGGCAGTCAATAAATATTCTAACCGTAACATTTTTGCCAATCTAATGTATGTTCAGAAAAAATCTATCACAGTTTACTAAACTCTCTAAATATAAAAATGAAACCCGTTTTCCGTTGTCACGACATCACGAGTAAACGACTGGACCGATTTGCAATATTATTTTTGTATTGGATAGCCCATTTATCGATGAAGGTTCTTAGCTATATATCATCACGCCACTACACAGGAGAGCGGAGCAGTAATCATAAATGTCAACAAATCGGGAAAACTTTTATACATTTTTGGAAAAGTAATAAGCGACGGGATTAAATGGGTGCCACGGGGTTGGAAGTGTGTCGCGGGCGAAGCCGCGCGGGTCAGCTAGTACATAACATAAATACTAGACATAAAACAATCTTTCAGTTCACCACAGTCGGCTGCATAAGATTGGCGATTCTTTCCAGGGTAACTGTATACGCTTTTACAACGGAAATGATATGCTGGCAAATAAAATATTATAGTCATAAAATACATAATTAAAATATTAAATTGTAAATAGTCCATCAAAAAAAAAGCCTTCCTAAGTTTCTTGCCGGTTCTTCTCAGGTGGGCCGCGTTCCGAACCGGTGGTCACTTTAAATATATTATTTTTTCTTTAGTTTTAGTGTATGACTTTTGTAAGCGCCGTTGAAATGGTCTATGCAAAATAAAGATATTTTTATTTTATTTTATTTTTTATTACGGTTTTGGTTTACTTACAAAATAGTATCTTTGAACTGGAGATACCAGTACATGTGCCGAGTTTAGAGGTCTTCTACTAGTATCTATACTTCTTAACAAATACGAGGAGGGATCAAAAAGTAGTGAGAATGGGATAGAATATAATGACTATTGATAACTTAATAATTTATTATTCTACATAGTCTCAGAGTCTCTCTACACACAGAGACCAGCGCTTTTCCAAGGCTTCATCCCTTTAAAAAAAAAGGTTTGTCTTAGTCCTGCAAAAAGCTTTCTACGGCATCCATCACCTCGTTATCGTCTTCGTATCTGTTTCCCCTTAAGTATTCTTTTAGTTCGCTGAACTGATAAAAATCGCTAGGTGCGAGATCTGGTTAATAAGGGGGGTGGTCAACCAATTCGAAGTCAGCTTACTGAATGGCAGCCATCGCAACTGCCGACCTGTGCGAGGGTGCGTTGTTGTGATGAAACAGCACGTCCCTTCGAAGTTTCCCACCTTTGACCTGTGTACCTACTATTCCTTTTTGTACATTACTTAGGTATATATCAAAATGGTTGTAAAAAGTTTCTAAACCTAAATAATAATATAATAACTGTGAATAAATCAAGAAGGTATTACTATCTAATGAAAATGAAAAACATTGTTTCATGTAAGTTACTTTTACTTGCATGAATCGTTATGTTAACTTACATGCAATTGAAGTCATGAAAGTTAAGTGAACTTATATAAAAGAAATGTAGGTACAACACTAGTTAGAAAGAATAAAACATGTGCCACAGTTTGTACCTACTAAGAATTGCAATCGATTTAAAAGTTCAAGGTAAAGTCATTCACAATAAAAACGGGGGAATATTGCTTAGCATGTTGGATACACGTCGCGTTAATTAGGTGTTATTATTACGTTTTTTGTCTACCTACTAACAGTTTTCACATGTATGTACACATTTGAAATTACCATAGGGGTGGCGAAAAATTTACCTGCATATGCGAATTTAAAACTATAATCTGAGTAAATTGAAAAAGTGAATAACATGCACAATTGCACATATCCCAATATCCAAATAACTTTAGGGATAGAGACGGTGAAGGATAGTACTTAATAATAAAATTGCAAAAATAAATGTTTGAACAAGGAGTTTATCACTTTAATTTATATATTTATTGCATTCAATTTATCTATCGCCTTGGAGGTGTAACGTGACTAACTTAAATCAGATTTTTTTTTCATTTACAAATTTACCTACAGAAAAGCTTTGCAAGAAGTCGATATTTATAGATAAAATGTATATATAGAACTAAACCACACAATACATAATTCATAATCGACAAAAATGTTTAAGGTATTATTATCCGCTATCTGATACACTGACTAACTGAAAACAATTACCCCGGAATGCGGAACTCGGGCAAGAGTTTGTTTGTTTCGTTGGCTGAACGAGCTTATCTCAAGAACGGTCGGATATTAAAATTTCTTTTTATTTTGGATAGCCCATTTATAGAGGAAGGCTATAAGTTATATATCATCATGCTACTACCCTGGAGAGCGGAGCAGTAGTCATAAATGTTGACAAATCGGGCAAATTTTCATGCTTTTTATAGAATTTATAAGCGACGGAAATAAATAGGTGCGACGGGAGATCAAAGTGGCGAAGGCGAAGTCACCAAGTTTTATATAAGTAAGGTGAAACCGGTCAGGTTTAAAAAGTAAATATAAGTGAAACAGTACAACTGTTTACATTCAAGATGTGTAGCAAGTTCCACCAAGTGCCATCAATCAATAGCAAAAATCGTTTACTTAAGTAAGTGATTTTATAAATTTACAGACGGGGTCTTTTTATGGCTATGATAGTCGAAAAAACTGTGCGTACAATTGCATATTGTTTATGCTGTTGATTGATGGCACTTGGTGGAACTTGCTACACAATAAAATAAGGTTTTAAAGCCTTATTTTATTTTTAAATATTTACAACTATTAGTTATACTACATTACAAACCTTCTACCTAAACAGTTATATAAAAACAACCAATAAGTAAGGTTGTTTCTTACTTCGTCCGTGCATTTTGTCTATTTAAGAAGCAATAAAACTTTACCTGTTCGATTAACGATACTGAGTCGCAATCAACACATCGATTTGTATCAATCGAGCCATCGACTAATTGGAAATAGAACATTCTAGAATTCGAAATGCTAAGATTAGCTGTCATAAATTACTTGTTGCGGTCGAAAATGGGCAAAGGTCAAATTTTACATGCATACATATTGTCACGCCTTTATCCCCGAAGGGGTAGTTAGAGGCATACTATACGCCCACATTTCACTCTATGCATTTTGGACAAATATGCATACGGTGAACCCATTGCCGTGTTGAAATGGACAGGCGCAGGCTCCAACTAAGCGTAACGACTGCCACGTTACTGCAACCAGGAGCAACGGCTTAACATGCCCTAAATGGTTGTTTAAAAAAAGTTCTATAAGCACTTCAAAATGCTTTATAAAATTTTTTGGGTTGACTAGACTATTGTGCCTTATGATCGACGTGTTATGATGGGTTCCTCCTTTTTCCTCACCCTCTCTTCTTTTACTATCCATAGCCCATAAAGACTGATTTTTTTTTATTAAAGTGAAAAAAGACAACTTGGTTTGAAACGGGGTTGGGATGGAAACCGTGACCTTTACCTAACCAGGGCAATGTTCTAGCCACAGAACCGTACCGAAACAAGTTGAAATTCTTCACTATATTTTAGTCGTCATTTAAGAGTATGACCAGAGCCATCTATCGAGTTACTTATCAATTATCAACTCTAATACCAATGAACAGTGTTACAACCATTTTTAAACATTGATGCGATGGACTCCACTCTACTCCACTCTGGATCTATGGATATTATATTTTAGATCATACATACATACCCACACATCGTCACAGACACAGTCTAGGGGTATGGTAGGGGCCAAACAATACAAGAATCAAAAATCAAACGAAAGCTGCTAATACCAGCCAAAAAATGTGGACCCCGGGTCCTTAATCCAGAACATTTTGAAGTAACTGGGAACTGTGTTGAAGACAAGTAAAATTTGGTTACCATAGTTGCATAAAATTACCCCTAATATAAGCTCAGGACTATACATGTGACTGTCTACACAGAAGGTGACTCACACTAACGAACATCGTCATAGATAATAGATTGAATTTATACAAAAGAACATCGTGAATGTATTAACGATTGCCCTACTTCAAGGCATGTGGATGCCGAAGGGCATGACAACATATGTCTGTCATCGATCGATGGCTAGGTCATTAAACATTAAAGGCTATCTGTCTGAATTTCAGCCTGAACAATACACGATGCGTCCTTGACACTTAAGGGTCTTACGTGGCCATCAATATTTATTCATCAGTGTACCGACTTCGAACCGTCTATAATTTATATTATTTCTAAGAAAGTATATTTATTCGGTTACAAAGAGGAGGTTGCCTCAAAAGACAAGAACAATAATTACAGAGGCTACATTCACATTATATGTCTTACATTATAATTTCGTATGAATATTCAAATATTTAGTTTGATATTCAATAATATGTATTGTTCTGTAGAGTGTGTAGAGTTTGATGAAAATGTGTCAAATTAAGATCAAGAGTGGTCAAGTACACCTCATAGAAACATTGCACATGAGCAAATAAAACATTAGCATAAATATGAAAATAAATATAAATAAATATCGTTGGGACAACTCACACAACGCCATCTGACTCCAAACTAAGCAGAGCTTGTACTATGGTAACCAGATAATTGATAAACATACTTATATATTTCTAAATACATATTATAGTTAATTATCACCTAGGCACAGAATAAACCATCGTGCTCATCACACAAAGTTTTATCCTGGGTGGGAATCAAACCCACGACCCCTTGCGTAGTAGTCGAATACACTCCCACCGCGCCACAGAGGCAGTTAAATATAAATATACCCACATCTGAAAATAATTCCCTCTACCAAATTTTTGGAGTTACAAAAGTACTAATATAGTTGCTATAACCATATAGAACAAAGTTCAGGACACAATACTGAACCCTTCAGCTACTCGTCATTTTAGTAATCATCTCGTAGGAGTTTCGTAAAACGTACATTTTGTTTTATATTTGTAGTAGAATTTACATTTAGTTTTATATTTACCCCAAAACACTACACATGTCAGCTATTTTACGATAAGCAAATACCATGTGTAATGCGTGTCTAAGGTGCGTTTACAAAAAAGTTACCAAACTTGAAACATAAATATGAACACCACCTTTGAATAGTCATCAGAATTTATTACGCCTTGTAATAAAGACTGACAACATGAGCGAAGCAACAAGTTCGCGTGTTCTGAGCAGAACTTAGATTGCCATAATACCAATCCCACAAAATACCTGAAACAAACCAAGTTTGAAGCGTTATAACATTCATTATACAAATTTTCTAATAGATTGTACCCCTATTAGAGAATTTATGTAAGGTTTTAAATTATCGTATTTTTTAGTTTTAGTCAAGTACTACGTGCTATCTAGCCCTGTCAAACAATTTTTAAAAATTATTATACTTAGTGCTTAAATTTGTTATTAAATAAATAAAAGACGAAATCTAGTCAGTGAGCCACCAGTTTCCCTACGTAATACGATGTGTTAGTTATCGAGAGTAAAATACTTTGAAATAGAGTAGGTACATGGTAATGGTGATTATTTTGGTCCCTCTTTGATGGTGAAAAACTAGCAAAGTGAGGAATAAATCCTAATCATGCGAACAACTCCTCAACGGGACGAATAAGTCCTGTATAGAATACTTATTTGGGTGTAAGGGGCCCCACCAAGATCTTCGGGGCCCAAGTCAACCTCCCGTGCTAGTGCGTGCACCTGCTGACTAACGGACGAGGCTCTGGCGCTGGCTTTTCCCTCTGGGGTTGGGAGGTCTGAGGGCGTCGCTCCCACAAAAGCCACCCGCCGAAACAAAAAAAAATGAACAGTCAGAAAAGGAATGCTGCTAGGGATAGGGCGCCGCCGCAAAACGGCGCGCAGGAGCCCCGCCCGACTCCTGTGGCAAGTGGGCTAGGGCTGCCGTGTGTCGGGCCAGCACGGCTAAAGAAGTTAGCCCCAACCCGAATCCGCTTCGCATCTTGGAACATTGGCACGCTGACTGGGCGTGCGGTAGAGTTGGCCGAAGTACTCTCCAGGCGGAGGGTGGACGTGGCGTTCCTGCAGGAGACTCGGTGGAAGGGCAACAGAGCCCGGCCCTTGCAGAACGGCTACAAGCTGTATTACACGGGTGCGCCTGGTGGGGAGAACGGGGTGGCCGTGGTGCTCTCCGAGGGGCTGCAGAGCGGCATCTTGGAGGTGAAACGCTGTAGCGACCGACTTATGATCGTGAGGGTGCTTATCGATGGGATTATTACCCACCTGATAAGTGCCTACGCGTCACAGGCCGGTTGTAGCGACGCCGATAAGATGTCGTTTTGGGGTCAACTCGAGGGAGTGCTTCGGAGCATTCCGTTGTCACAGGGAATCGTTTTGGGCGGCGACCTAAACGGTCATGTGGGTGAGAGGTGTGAGGAGTTTGAGCGTGTTCATGGTGGTTTTGGATACGGCACCCGCAACGCTGAAGGAGAAACTATCCTTAGAACGTGTGCGGCTGCCGATCTGGCCATTGTGAACACGTATTTCAAAAAGAAACCCGAACATCTCATCACCTACAAGAGCGGGAGGCGTACAACTCAGATCGATTTCCTACTCACTAGGCGACACAGCATCGGCAAGGTGGCCAACTGCAAGGTCATACCCGGTGAGAGTCTTACTGCACAACACCGTCTCCTTGTCATGGACCTCTGCGTGAAGCCCAAAGGCAAACGCATCGAGCGGTGCCAGCGCCGCATCAGATGGTGGCTGCTTGATGAAACTAGGTCCCAGGAGTTCGTCTCAGCTGTCGGTGACAAGTGCACCGACACTGAAGGCGAACCAGTTCAAGATTACTGGGACAAAGTTCAGGCGGCCATCCTTGGAGCGGCGAAGGTGGTGCTCGGTGAGTCTAAGGGTGGACGCAAATGTGACAAGGAAACTTGGTAGTGGAACGACGCAGTCCAGAGGGAGACTAGGGAGAAGAAAGCCCTCTTTAAAAAGTGGCAAGCGACCGGATCTCCTGAAGACCGCGACGCGTACAGGGCTGCCAAGCGCGCCACAAAGAGAGCTGTAGCCAGAGCCAGACGTGACCACTTACAACCTCTGTATGATAAGCTGGAATCGTCTGAGGGGCAGAAGCTCATATATAAGCTGGCGCGCTCCAGGGTCAAAGCGGCACAGGATATATCCAAGTGTCGCTGTGTAAAAGACCCTGAGGGCAACCTGTTAAGTGAAGACCTCGCGGTAAAGGAGAGATGGCGCTCGTACTTCCACGAGCTGCTTAATAAACAGCATAAAGAGGTGCAGCCTCCGGACCTCCCTCCGAATCAGGGACTAGTGCCACCGGTAACGCCTGGAGAAGTCCTGACTGCGCTTCGCCGCATGAAGAATCGGAAAGCTGTCGGACCCGATGGAGTCCCCATCGAAGCCTGGAAGGCGATGGGTCCTCGCGGTGTGGGCATCTTAGTAAACCTTTTTAACCGCATACTCCTCAGCGGGCAGATCCCAAACCAATGGAGACTGAGTATTATTACTCCAGTCTTCAAAGGTAAAGGGTCAGTGCAGGAGTGCGGGAGCTACCGCGGTATTAAGGTGATGTCCCACACCATGAAGATCTTCGAGAGGATTATAGACTCTCGGATCCGGCAGGAGTGTACTCTCTCGGGGTGTCAATATGGGTTTCGCCCTGGTTATGGGACCACGGACCCTGTTTTTGCCCTGAGGGTTGTCGCAGAGAAATACAGGTCGAAGAACACGCCTCTGCACTGTTTGTTTCTAGACATGCAGAAGCCCTTCGACTGTGATGATCTGGTGGGCACTGCAGTCCAAAGGGGTTCCAGAGGTCTATATTGACACTATCCGGGATACTGTGACTCCGATTCAATGGTTCGGACTGCATGCTGTTGGCAACACGAAACCCTTCTCCATCATCGTCGGGGTACACCAGGGTTCGGTCCTTAGTCCGTTTCTGTTCAGTGTAATATTAGACGAATTGTCAGACAGCATCAGAAACCCGCATGAGCAGCCTCCATGGTTGCTCATATATGCTGACGATATTGCGCTGGCAGACGCGGACAGGGGCAGATTGGTGCGACGTGTGAAGGCGTGGAAGGAGACGCTTGAGAACGGCGGTCTGAAACTAAATGTGGCGAAGACCGAGTACTTGGCACTAAACTCGACAGATCCCACATCCGTCCGCATAGGCGGTGATTTGGTCGAGCGCACGGACCAGGTTAAATACCTGGGATCTGTTTTTCACACGTCCAGTGACATCGATTGCGATGTCAAGTCACGCATTGCTGCCGCGTGGGCCAAATGGCGGGAGATGACCGGTGTCATTTGTGACCCTAAAATGCCGATCCGGTTGAAGGGACAGGTCTACAAAACCATTATTAGACCTGTCCTTTTACATGGCAGTGAGACGTGGCCGATATTGGAGCGATACAAGCAGGAGCTGCGTGTCACGGAAATGAAGATGCTGCGGTGGATGTGTGGGGTCACGCGGATGGACCGCGTGAGGAACTCTCGCATCCGCGGCAGCCTTCACGTCCGTGACATTGCAGACAAGTTGCAAGAGTGTCGCCTTCGTTGGTATGGTCACGTCTTGCGGCAACCGCCGGGCTACGTAGGTAACAAATGTCTGGCCATGTCAGCCCCGCCGGGTCCCGGTAAGAGGGGAAGACCCAAGAAGTGCTGGCTTGACGTCGTAAGGGATGACATGCGTGCCAATGGTCTCACTACAGGGGATGCCGAAGACCGTGCGAAGTGGAGGAGAAAATGTAGGAAAGCGGACCCCGGGCGTCGCGAGCCGCAACTGGGACAGACGCTCGGATGATGATGATGATGAGAATACTTATTTGGCCTCAGGTGTGAGTCCATGGTGTGAGGGTCCCAGCTTATTGTTGATAAAACTAGCTACCTTTTTACATGTAAAGTGCTAACAACCACATAGCAATAAATATTGTGTGACGCATGCTAAAATCTGTTATACGCCTTAGCGATGTCACGGATTCATCATGCATATCCACTGCTTTATCTTAAAGGTACGTGAGGTAAGCTAGAAGAATTGAGTGGTTCGAACTAAAACCATATTGCTTGTCGTTGATGAGTGAATGATTCTTCGGGTAACGCAAGACCTGTTTGTTGATGATAAGCTCAAACTCTTTGCAAATAATTGAGTTGATGATTTTTAGGCGATAGTTGATTGGTTCTGAACGCTCCTGTGTAAACGGTTAACGTTCTTCCTCCAGTTTGTTCTTTAAAAAGTAATATTTCTTTAAATACATTTCTGATGTTAGTATATGTATTATGTGTGTATGTATGTGTGTGTTGTAGACTATGCCTACTTCAGTAGTAGGCTTAGGTTTGTTGTAAATATGCACCGTTAACTATATTTAAGTAATATATATCACTTTGTCTAGTACGCCCTAAGCTACCATTATGGTTGTCTGGAAGAGATCACTCTCAGTGACAAGACCGCCCATTGTACGTTAAATGAATTAATTGTTTAAATTATTGTAAGACTTCTAATGGTGTACAATAAAGTGTTTTATGTTCTATTGGAATGATAGTTGTTAAACCAAGTTGAAAACTTTTGGGGTACAAACTACATCTGTCCATTCTTTTTCTTTTTTTCTTCATCAAAGCATCATTATCTTTTTTTTTTCTATTGCGGGGAAAGCTTTTACGTACCAAATCTCTGTCCCAATCTTCTGGTCCACCCACTAAACCCCGTGGCCTTCTTCGACAGAGTGGAGGAATACCAGCAACACATTAGCGGCTTCTGGAGTCCATCCTTGCCATGCCTCATGTTTGGGTCACGTCTCGGGGTGGCGTCCTCGGATGGGACGCAATCCCGCCTGACACTATCTGATAACTACCTATAGCATGACTCTACCCTTTTTTTTCGGAAAAAGGCGGGACCATATTTATGTGGTTAACTCAAATCAAATCAGACCATCATAACCACGCGACTTAAACTAATAAAAAAAAAATGTTAAACTAATTAAAACGTTTAACCCACTTTACAATACTAAGAGAAAACTTTAATAAGCTTCTGTTACGGCATGTAAATTTTAGGTTGGCATATAATTTTTTCATATTATTAAAAACAATGTAATTATTTGTCAGCATGTAAATATTAGTATAATGTTATATGATGGACGCTAATAAAAGTAAATATTTTGGGACATTCACATACAATGCCAATCTAGCCCAAAATAATCTATTAGAAGCTTGTACTCGTACCATGGGTTCTAGACAACTAATAAACATACTTATATATTTTTAAATACGGATATGAATTGCTATTTGAGTTTGTGATACTATCGTATATACTTAGGTGTACTGGTCAGCAAAATGGGTCCAATCACAATGCGTCCGACAAAAAATAAATATAAGCCGACTGACTTTGCTGATGTCACTTATCTATATGTAATGACATCTCTCTCCTAGAAATCAGTGGAACGTTTTAGACAGATGAAAATATTACACTTATTCCTAGGGCTTATTATACGCGTTCACTCTAGTGTTGCAATGGTCTCACTACAGGGGATGCCGACGACCGTGCGAAGCAGAGGAGAAAATGTAGGAAAGCGGACCCCGGGCGTCGCGAGACGCAACGGGGACAGACGCTAGGATGATGATGATGACTCTAGTGTTGCAATGATCTCCTATACTTTGACTTTTTGTGACCTTTGACTTTGTCTGTCACCTCAGTAATTAAAAAAAAATAGGTCAGTCTAGTTTAAATAGTCAAGTACACGTAATCTGCGGGTAGGGCGCCACCGCAAGTTTCTGTGGTAAGTGGGTAAGGGCTACCGTGTCAAGGACAATCAAATAGACGTGTTCAGTGCACGCAAAGTCCGGATGCTTGGTATTGCTATAAGGGATTGAAGCACGCTGATTAACTATTATTACAAGAGTTGATTCACAGACTTACACAGCTCAATGGCTCAGGCTAAATGCTCTAGGAAATTCGGTTACAAAGTGGATAAAATATTTCTTTTTTTTATAATAATTATGTTTACGCTGTATCTCTGACGGGATAGACAGAGCCAGATCGCTAGATATTCTTATTAGGCTTTCTGATGATTCGTTAATCATTTGATATAATATGCTCTGCTTACGTGGTCTTCCTATGTAAGTCATAGTTTATCTTCACCACAGAGCACGAAATCAATGTCAAACGCGTGCTGACAGTGTTTTTATTGCATTGGTCTCTATTGGCGCGAACAAGAGGGAGCGTGCAACGTTCCTTACTCTTTCTACCCTTTACTTTGCACAAACAATCAATCAGTCTTCAATGATTCATTTAAATATTTCAATTATTCGTTGGTCTAGAAGACAATTTTTTTTTAATTAAAATTATTAAAACGGGCTTAGTTATGCCATATTTCTATTGTGCTTCATCGGAAGAGACGATAGGAAAATTGAAAAACCGATACAGCGTGTAACTTCTGCATTGCACTCGCGAAGCTAGAGTCGGGATTACTACAAAAATATAATTCAACCACGAGTTGGCAGTTCGTGTGAAAATCACAGGCGTCTATTTTTAACCTTTACGTAATAAGAACCAAACATAAACATCGATGACCTCAGCAGATTACTTAGAAAATGACCAATCGTTTTCGGTGAGCTATATAACAAAGGGGTGTGCCTTAAAATAGGAAGGTTTATGTAAAAATACATATTCATGACCACGCAACCACCCCCCCTGAAAGCCGAGCCTCACGCTAATGAAATTAATGTGAACTGAACCGGGGAATATAGGAATGGACAATGTCCTATGTCGTGTGGATAGCTTCATGTGGGAATGTGACATGTCGTCTGTTATTATATCGATAATTCATGGCGGGATAGATAAATGTTACTGCTCTTTGTATATAATTACTGTGCCCAGTAATAAATCATATAACCCCCGCGGCTTCGCCCATGACGCACTTCGAATCCCCGTCGCATCTATTTACTCCCGTTGCTTATTACTTTTACAAAATGTATGAAAATATGCCCGATTTCTTGACATTTATGACTACTGCTCCGCTCTCCTGGGTAGTAGTGTGATGTTTTATAACTTATTGCCTTTCTCGGTAAATAGAATATCCAACACATTTATTTTTTAATTTGGACCAGTAGTTCCTGAGTTTAGCGCGTTGAACCAAATAAACAGATAAATTAAACAAACTCTTTAGCTTAATATCTTAATATATATAAATTACGTGTCACGTTGTTTGTCCGCGATGGACTCCTAAACTACTTAACCGATTTTAATCAAATTTGCACACCGAGTGCAGTTTGATCCAACTTGAAAGATTGGCTATATATCATCTCGCTACTACCCTGGAGAGTGGAGCAGTAGTCATAAATTTCGACATATCGGGCAAATTTTTATGCATTATTGTAGAATTTTTAAGCGACGGGATTAAATAGGTGCGACGGGAGTTCCAACTATGCCACGGGCGAAGCCGTGCGGGTCATCTACTATTAGATTTATACGAAAGATGTCTACTAAATCGACCACGACGTCATATTCACAACAGATGTTTATTATTAAGTTTCAAATGAAGAGATATGAATTGATTATCAATCGTTACCAACGCACATCCCTAGTAATAAAAACTTCTGATAAGAAAAAGGTAGAGTAACGAGACAAGGTTTTAAAGTAGGTACCCCCTGGTTTTGTTATACCGCTAAGGTGGCAGACAAGCATGCGTCCCTACTGATCGAAAGTGGTCATCGTGGCCGACAGAGGTTTGAAACACCAGGGGGCCAAGTCTACTAATTCATTCGCGTCAGAAAAGAATAGAAATCGTCGCTCAATAGACAGCCACCGGTACAATTTTGACAGTTTTTCGTAGTATATATTTTAATCGTACTCCAATAGACTTCTATCGATCAGCCGATAGAATTCTACTAACACGTACCGTGCCAGTGGCCGCTAATCAGTTGCATTTTTGATAGTCTAAAAATAGCGATTCCGGTTCTATTCTACGGCTTGTTAATAGTAGACTTGGCCCCCAGCGGTGCCGCACTCGCACTGCCAACCTTACACTTACCTTACGTTTCGAAAATCTTAAATATGTTATACAAAAACAGTGGAAAAACTGTCGTTGAGCGTTCTCCATATGTTTGGTGACATCACATCAACTACGAAGTCTGGCATGAAATTATTTATTTTTAAATAGTTGTTAAATGTGGCCGGCTATGAACAATAGCTATGTATTGCAGAGATAAATAACAAGATCTATAGCAGAGATAAATAAGAGAGATTAATAAAAAGGTGTGTGTGTGTACTTATGTACACGCGTTAGAAGTTATACTGCTTTAGTCTAATAGGATTTCATCCCATACACCACAACTCTTTGTTTGTAACAGGAATGATAAATTAGTAAGAAAAAAAATCAAAAGAATGAAAACTACTTTTAATATAGTTATAAGTTGTCATGGAAAAACTTATCAGCTAACTTAAGAGTGTTTATTTATAAGTCGTCATGGAAACACTTTTCAGATAACTTCATGATGTCGGTTTTAAAAGGTCGGTCGCGTAGTATAAAAATAAACTCTCATCATTTTTCCCTAACGCGTCAAAAGAAGTGTAATTTCAATAGGTACACTATAGTTGATTCATAAAGAGACGAATTGAGAGGTTAGTAAAGATAACTATATGTCGTTTCCACTATAAATGGTACATGAATATAAAATGTGCGGAAGTTAAAGGTATAAGTTGATTTTATTCCATGAATCGCTCTCTACGTGTATTACGTGTTTATCAAGCCGTATTTGCTTTCAAAATTGACTTGAAGTCGATGTAATTTTGTCTATGATGTAATAAATATAATGAAAGGAAAGCCGAAAAGCTTGGCGACGTCAATATAAGCAGTGAGAATGTGGAAAGTGTATGGCAGAACCTTAGGGACAGTATGATAAATGCCGCTGTGGAAGTGTGTGGAGAAACGAAAAGAGGCAGTAGTAATAAGCGTGATGCATGGTGGAATGAGGAAGTGAAAGAAGCAGTTCGAATGAAGAAGAAAGCATGGCTGTACTACTTAGCCTCGCGGAATGATTTTAATATGAAAGAGAGATACAAGCTGCAGAAAGTTAACACGAAGGCACTGATAGAAGAAGCTCGTGAAAGGTGCAGAATGAAAGCGGATGAAAGGTTGTCGTCCAATTTCCGGGATAATGCCAAGCTCTTCTGGAAAGAGGTAGGCAAGACCCGGAGTTGTTCGGCAATCTGCAGTATGAATAAAGTGCTTAGTGTTAACAATGACGTCCTAACAGACCAAAGTGACGTCCTGCAGAGATGGAGTGAATATTATGGAAAGATGTATGCAAGAAAAGACAGAGATGCCACATCGGGAAGTGGAGTTCACTTCGATGCTCCGGATCACGATGTCATTGAAGTCATTAGTATGAAAGAAATAGAACAAGCGATAAGAAGTATGAAATGTGATAAGGCTGCGGGAAAAGACAGAGTTACTGCTGAGATGATCAAGTACGGTGGGTCTCGTGTCTGGGACACACTATGTCTGTTATGCAACTTGTGCTGGCGGACGGGTGAGGTCCCGGATGACTGGCGAGTAGCAGTTGTAGTACCTATTTACAAAGGGAAAGGCTCGCGCCTAAACTGCTCTAGCTACAGGGCGATCAGCTTGGTCAGCTTAGCTAGTAAGGTGTATGCAAAGGTTATAACGGCACGAATGCAAGAAAAGTCTGAAAGGTATTTATGGGAGGCTCAATGCGGATTCCGACGTGGAAGAGGTTGCATGGATCAAGTGCTTTCTCTCCGCATGATCGCGGAAAAGTTTCTGGCTCTTAGCCAGAAGGTTTTCTGCGCTTTTGTGGATCTAGAGAAAGCATTTGATAACGTTGTGAGGGAAACGCTGTGGGACTTGCTGCCAGGATATGGTGTGGACGGCTCGCTACTGCGGGCAATACAGTCGCTTTATAGGGACTGTAAGGCTTGCGTGCGAGTAGGGGGGGATGTGTCACCTCTTTTTGATATCTGTACAGGCGTCAAACAGGGATGTGTCATGTCCGCCTGGCTGTTCATAGTGTATCTGGACAGTTGCCTGCAGAAGTTGAAAGATTTTAATATGGGTGTGAATTTGGGTGACTTTACAGTAAACTGTCTGCTGTACGCTGATAATGCGGTGCTCATGGCCTCATCAGAAGCCGACCTACAGGCATTAGTCACTAATATGAAAGAGGGGTGTGAAAGTAAGGGTCTCTGCTTGAATGCAAGTAAAACTAAGGTTCTAGTATTTGAAAGAGGTGACGTAAGAACTAAATGCGAGATTAGGGTAAACCAGGAACGTCTAGAGCAAGTGAATGAAATTGTGTATTTAGGAAGTATGTTTAGCGCGGATGGAAGATGTGATTCGGATGTAGAACGGCGAGTAGCTGCCGGAAACAAAGTTAACGGTGCTTTGTCCCAGTTAGTAAAGCGACAAAGCATCGTAAAAGAAGCACGAATGGCGATTCATAACGCAGTGCTAGTGCCAACTTTGCTTTACGGTAGTGAAACCTGGGTATGTCAGCAGATGCATGAAAGTAAATTGAATGCTGTGGAGATGCGATCACTTCGAAAATTTTGCTGCGTTACCTTGGCCGACCGAATACGTAACGAAGTGATACGCAATATGGCAGGTTTGAATGAATGTGTCAGCGTTAAGCTGGAAAAGGGCGTGCTCCGTTGGTTTGGACAAGTCCAACGAATGAGTGAGGAACGATTGACGAAGAATATATATTGTTCAAAAGTAGAGGGTAGAAGGAGTCAGGGAAGGCCGAGACTTACATATGAAGACCACGTGAGCAGATTGCTCAAAAACGGAAAGGTCAAAAGTACTCGGATACCCAGACTTGCGTGTATGAAGCGATTGATGAATCTCGAAGAAGCGAAAGAAGTATGCATGGATCGCGAAGCCTGGTCATCTGTCCTCTCTGACTACCCCGTCAGGGATACAGCGTGAAGATAGTTAGTTAGTTTTAGTTAGTAATTTTGTCGATTATTGCCGATCGATGCGATTGTATTGGTTCACTAAAATTTCCTTAAGAAATAACCATCTTTTTACTTATCACTTCTGGGAAAGATACATACATATCACACATACATCAATCATTGTTACGAATGCCATGTTCATGGTAGCTGGGGCCATCGCCTTAAAATTAAAAACTTTTATTTTCCTCTCACTTAGAAGGGTATCATAAGTTGTAGTGCTTAGATGTTCCGACCCGGGAACCGAACCCGAGACCTCAGCGCGGCCGCTGCGCCATCGAGGCAGTCAAAAGATTATTAACAGTAAATATGTGAAATAACACATTGCGATAGTAAAATAACTACGAAATGTAAGGTTTTGGGTAGTGTCGATCGTGTCAGTTGAAAATTTAATAAGTTTTAGGGTTAATTAAAGTGAAATACTTTAACCTAATAAACCATAATTCGGTTAATGAACCTCACTTATTATTAGTAATGTAGGTGCGGTCACGTAACGTGTTAGGAAACTTCAATTTCATGTAATCATTAATAACAATTTATCCATAAGTTATAAAACTACTGCAAGTATTTAATCATATTGATAACTATATTTGGGTTTCATGGATGTAAAGATGAATGAAAGTAATTTGAATGCTGTGGAGATGCGATCACTTCTAAAATTGTGCGGCGATTACTTTGACCGACCGAATACGAAATGAAGAGATACGCAATATGGCAGGTATGAATGAAAGTGTCAGCGTTAAGCTGGAAAAGGGCGTGCTCCGTTGGTTTGGACACGTCCAACGAATGAGTAAGGAACTCACTCTCTCTCTCTGGTCGGTCCCTCATGTCTGAGGATCGTGGTCAGCATGTTACATCTGGAGCGGATGATCTGCTTCCACCGGTTTCTGTCCAGCGCGTCTCTTACAACATCGTAGAATTTAGACGACGACGATTCTTTTATTTGATTGGTCCATCTAGTTGGTGAACGACCACGCGATCTTTTGCCTTCAGTGTCCCAACAACGATCAATTTTTCCAACTTGTCATCACCTCTTCGCACTGTGTGACCGAAGTACGATAGGATGCGCTGTCGGCATATGGTTGACACACGAGTCTCTATGTGGAGTTGACTCAGGATCGATGTATTGCTGCGTTTCGCAGTCCAGGGTATTCTCAGCATTCGCCTCCAACACCACATCTCGAATGCATCAATTATTTGCCTTTTTCGGGCTTGAATTGTCCACGTTTCCACTCCATATAGGAAGATAGGGAATACTAGGGCTCGTATCAGTCTCATCTTGGTTTTGATACCAATTCCTCTTTTCTTCCAATTGTTGTTTAACCGAGACATTGCATCTTTAGCCATACTGATTCTCCTTTTTATCTCGGGGACACAACTGCCGTCATTGTTGATTTAAGAGCCCAAATAAATTTAGTGGTCGACGTTGTTAATGCCAGGAATATTGCAGTTGATATTTGTTAGCTTTCCGGCTCTGTCAACTATCATTATTTTGGTTTTTGCTCTATTTACTGTCAGACCGATGTTGCCACTTTCTAACTTGAGTCTTTGGAAAAGTTCACTCATATCTTCAATGGATGTAGCCAGAAGAATGGTGTCGTCGGCGTACCGGAGATTTGATAGTCTTTTCCGCCTACAGAAAAGCCCTTCTTCCATTTTCCATGGTCTTCCGAATAATGTACTCTCCATATATGTTGAAAAGAGCGGGCGACAGAATGCAACCCTGTCTCACTCCTTTTTTTGTGTGAAACATATTGGAGCAGTCATTTCCTATTCTAATGAATGATCGATTTTCTGTGTATAGACTCTGGATTAAAGCAACCAGATGTTCAGGAGCTCCCATTTCGAGTAGTACGTTCCACAGTTTGTCCCATTTCACGCAATCAAAGGCTTTTGTGTAATCATTAGAGCAAAGGACTAGGGGGCAGTTGAAATCTCTGCTCTTCTCGATAATTTGGCGGACGTTCAGTATTTGTTCCCGCATTCCCCTGCCTTTAACGAAGCCTGCCTGCTCTTCTGGTATCTGTCGGCTTAGAAAATATCTAAGACGTCTATTAATTATATGAAGAAGGATTTTACTCGGGTTTCCACAGGCTTTCGATGAACGTTTCTTATGTAACGGTATAAACACCGATTCTGTCCAGTCTTTTGGCCATCTTCCAGTTTTCCAGATGGTATTACAGATTTCGGTGACAGCTTTAGTGCATCGCTGACCCAGGTTTTTTAATACTTCGGCTGTAATAGCATCCTTATCCGGTGATTTATTGGTCTTAAGCGCTTTGATAGCACGCTCAATTTCTGACTACTACTACTTTAGGTTTATGTATTCTCTTAAGACGCACTTGAACTGTTGGTACAAGAAGTTGGTGGTCGGATCCACAGTCAGCGCCGGGGAAAGTTGAGGTGTTCGTCACTGCGCTTCTCCATCGCGTCCCTATAAGTATGTAGTTAATTTGATTTCTACATCTGTCTCCAACAGCAACAACAGGGGATATCCAGGTGTATAATCTACGAATGTGATGTTTGAAGCAGGTGTTAGTAATAGGGAAATCTTCTTCAAAGCAGAATTGTATCAGACAGTGAGGAACTATTGGCGAAGAATATATATTGTGCGGGGGAATATATAGGGTGCGATGGGGTCCAACATACATCTTCAGGACCCAAGCTAGTCTCACCTGCGACTAACGGACGAAGAAAAGGAAAATTCGAAGCAAAATTCTATACCAACCCGTCTCGCCGGCGTGGTATACCAAACCCTCCCAATATGAAGACACAAACCACAAAACAACCGGGACCAATGTGTTAGTGTGTGTTTGGTTGCCAGTAACATGGCAGTCGTTAAGTCAAGTTGAAGGCCTTCTTATTATTTCAACAGCAGGTAGCTACAACTTGCGTCTGTTTATTTCAATACGGCGTAATATTATGCACTACTGGATCGAATTGAAGATTCTTCTTGTGTTGGATAGCCCATTTATTAAGGAAGGCTATAAGTTATATTTAGTCACGCTATTACGCAGAAAAGCGGAGTAGTAATCATAAATGTCTACCAACAGGGTCATATGTGAGTACATTTTATAAATCTATCTATTTATATATATTTACATACGTACGATATTATAAATCTACATTTATCTTTGTCAAATTACTTTTAGAAGTCTCTATAGCATAGGATGCAATATTCTATATGATGTCTCATACCAACCATGCACACGCACAGATAATATATAAAATTCCTTAAACCCCAAAACAACTCACAACATCCTTACACATCATCTACCCATAATAACACAACCCAAAACCATTGAAGGCACATTGTCGGACTTTGTCGTTTCAAGGTAAAATTTAAAAAAAAAGTAATCAGGTCATATACACAACATTTTTTTATACTACATATATTTATAGGATTAAAAATGGGCCTACTCCTATATTTTTACGGTTTTACCCTTAGTGCTTGAGTTCGACTCGTGCTTGATGGTTTATTTTTTATATATTACTTAGAACAAAAAGACTTGCCAATCATCATCATCCGAGCGTATGTCCCAGTTGCGCCTCGCGACGCCCGGGGTCCGCTTTCCTACATTTTCTCCTCCACTTCGCACGGTCGTCGGCATCCCCTGTAGTGAGACCATTGGCACGCATGTCATCCCTTACGACGTCAAGCCAGCACTTCTTGGGTCTTCCCCTCTTACCGGGACCCGGCGGGGCTGACATGGCCAGACATTTGTTACCTACGTAGCCCGGCGGTTGCCGCAAATCGTGACCATATCAACGAAGGCGGCACTCTTGCAACTTGTCTACAATGTCACGGACGTGAAGGCTGCCGCGGATGCGAGAGTTCCTCACGCGGTCCATCCGCGTGACTCCACACATCCACCGCAGCATCTTCATTTCCGTGACACGCAGCTCCTGCTTGTGTCGCTCCAATATCGGCTACGTCTCACTGCCATGCAAAAGGACAGGTCTAATAATGTAAAAGGACAGGTCTAATAAAAAGACTTGCCAATATTTCTAGGTAAATATCGAATATTTACAAAAAATTTTTTGGATAAAATGCATAACTTTTTGAGACTTATAATTTTATCTTTGACTTAACTTAATTTAGGAAGATCATTCAAGGTATTTCAAAATTATAAGACTTCCACATTAAAGAATCCAGGATTTGAAGTTGCTTTAAATATTGTGGACACATTTTACACTATCTCTACTTTTACACTACACATTTTACAATATTTATCTTTACGCTATCTAGCTCAAACTAAGTTGTGTTACGAGATCTACAGACAAGCGTACGGCCCATCTGATGGAAAGTGGTGACAGTAGCCTATGGACGTTTGCATCACCAGAGGTGCAGCACTTATGGGCGTCTTGAAAAATTTCAACAGCAGGTAGCCAGAACCCGCGTCTGTCAATTTCAACATGGCAATAAGCGCACCACCTATTCCGTGCACAGGAATACACAAAGGTGAAAAGTGAGCATATAATAAGCCTCTGTCACCTCTTCGGGGATAAGGCGTGATAGATAATTAAAAATTATAAATTACATAGCCGCATCATCAAATTTAGCCACATAGTGATCAATTAACTGCTGTGTGCACCACTTTTCTGCCTACACCATCATAACAGTATATGTATATTATTTAACATATTATATCGACTCTGCAGACATTAACGACACAAAAAGGTCAAAACTGACACTAATGATAAAATAACAGTTTAAAAAGGTAGGGTTGTCTGCTGATAAAGTGCTCCTCGTAAACTCGCCCCATTGTACTACCGGACGTTTAAATTAGATAGCCTAGATATGTGTAGATAGTGATATACTGAGTATTGTGATACGACGAATAATATAAAATGAAGCGCTCGTGACTCCGCGGTCTCAGTGTTCTGTAAACGACTGAGTTACGCAACTTTCACTATTGCTGGTCCTCGGATGGGTGACCACTTTGTGGCATTTACATTTGCGAACGTTTCCGTACTTCGGAAGGCAAGTTAAGTCGTTGGTCCCGGTTACCTGTAACATGGCAGTCGTTAAGTCAAGTTAAGGGCCTTATGGGCGGATGGAAAAATTTCAACACCAGGTAGCCACAACCTGCGACTGTCTTTGATTCAACTGATTTCAACACAGCAATGTGCTCACCACCTATTACGTGGGATAGGAATACACATGGTGAGAAGTGGGCATATATTATGCCTCTGCCACCCCTTCGGGGATAAGGCGTGATAGATAAATAATAAATTAACGAATAATAAGCATATTTTAAAACAAATACAATAAAGTGAAGTATTTCAACACGTTTCGGTAGTATTCTGTAGCTCAGTTGGTCAGAACTTTGCCTTTTATTGGCAAAGGCCACTGATCAATTGTTGTTTTAACCCCCGAAGCAGCAAGAAGGGTTTTATAAGTTTGACATGTCTGTGACTCTGTCTGTGGCATCATAGCGCCCGAACGGACGAAGCGATTTCAATATATTTTTTTGTATTAATGGTGACAAAATTTCAACAGCAGGTAGCAAGAACCTGCGTCTGTCTGTTTCAACGCGGCAATGGGCTCACCTCCTATTACGTGGTACAGGAATACACATGGTAAAAAATTGGGCATATAATATATATGCCTCTGCTACCTCTTCGGGGATAAGGCGTGATAGATAAATAAATGTTGCTTTAACTGTATACTGATGATATAATACAGCAATTTTATGCTTTGATTAAATATAGATTTTTAAAAATGCACAAAGTTTACAAGTCGTTATTTTTTGTGTAATGTGATTTTTTTTTCGTGTGGAAATCCTCATGGATACTATGCCGGTCTCCTACCGATTAAAACCACATGTATTCCTTCCATCTGTCTATAACCGGGAGTCCTGGGTGAGCCCTCGGAAGGATATCCCCATGGAGAAAAAATAAGTAAATAAGTAAGTATTGAAAAAATAAGTAAATATAAAATTTTGAAAGCATGTAGAATGCCAATAAATGGTCAAAAATGTGGAACATACATCTTAACAATTGTGTTTAAAATTGCATTGATAAAGACCCAATGGGTTGAGATGTGCGTCACTCAGTACTTCCATTAGCTTGCAGGTGTGGTTGGTTTGGGCCCCGGAGATTGTAGTGGGCGTGGGAACCACTGTTTATAATTACATTGTAATGAAATAAAAAAAATATGTGAAAGAAGTAAAACTTCTTTATGACTTTTTTTACAGCAATAATATTTCTCTCATACGTCGATAAAGAAGTTTCACTTCAAAACAACATGACGCGTAACCGGTAAACGTGACTATTATTTTTACAGCTATAAAATTTCTCTAAACGTTCTTCAATAAAGAATTTACACTTCAAAAAATAAAACCCTTTATTATGTACTATATGACTCCCACAGCTTCGCCCGTGGAATATTTCGACCTCCCGTCGCACGTATTTAATCCCGTCGCCTATAAATTCTACAATGATGCATAAAAATTTGCCCGATTTGTCGACATTTATGACTACTGCTCTGCTCCCCAGTGTAGTAGGGTAATGATATATAGCCTATAGCCTTTCTCGATAAACACAAAAATAATTTTTCAAATCCGACCAGTAGTTCCTGAGATTAGCGCGTTCAACCCAAACAAACAAACTCTTCAGCTCTATAATATTAGTATAGATTAATTGGATTACAATAAGTATCATTTAGAAGTTTTTTTCTAAAAGTCGCTTTATTTTCTTACAGAGTGTAGCCACGTGATCCTTATCTGTCCAGTGCCGGGTGCCCCGAAGCTTTCAAAATTAAGTGACAATAGAACGTACCTAACTGTTAGACACCGAAATCAATTTTGTAATCATCGTAAATTTGTATTTTCTATAATACTTAATTATAAAGTTTAATCTAAGTTAAATAAAGTATATAAAGTTAAGTTAATTACGTTACTAGATTTATATTTAACATAACTTTAAGTTAAATATAAAACCAGTATTTAAGGCATTAAACTTAATTAAAAAAAATATTTTTAGTTTAAAAAAACATTTTTGTAATAAAAATATTTGATTATCTTTTTTTGGTAATAAAGTTATATTTTTTGGTAATATACAAGTGTTGATATACTGACCTGGTGTGCTTTTGTTGTCTTTCGCCATGGCTGTGTCGGGAAGGGCGAGAAGCTCGCGCGCGGTTCCACGGTAGTATGCAGGCGTCCGTCCGGCCGCGTCACGAGCGGCCTTAGAAGCCCCCGCGCCCTCTAACAGGCTCGCCGCTGCGGCCTCGTCGCGACACAACACTGTATAGTGCAGTGGTGTGCGACCCTCCTGAGACAGTATCATACAAAAAAACTGTCTAACTATCTATGTGTTTGTAAAAAAAACAGATATATGCCCTACCTAACCAAATACTGGTACTAACATAGAGTTATCACGACAATTCTACTTTTTTGAATATCTCGATACAATTTTTATCATTTTGATACAATTTCAACACAACAATAGCGTTAACCTCTGATGTTGTAAACGTCTATAGCAACCCGTATGCTTGTATTAGCATACGGGTTGCTATCATAAATATTTAATGTATTTGTAAACTACGTCAGTTTTGCTCCAGGATTGCTCCAGAAGGACGCCGCCGAGCGAGGTCGAGAGAAAGCCGACCAGCCACCATTCTGGGGTCGCTACGAGTGACCCGAGTCAGGTGATTCCCCGCTGTAATCGGTGGTGTAGTCTAGGATCATCACCCCGTGACGTGCCATGACATGGGCATGACAGGGAGGACTCCAGAAGCCGCTGATGCGTTCCTGGTGTTGCTCCTTTCTACCGAGGTAGGCCGCGGGGTTTAGTGGGTAGACCAGTACATCGGGAGTCCCACACACGCTCTCTGTTTTCGCAACAGAGGGTACGGTGCATAAAATTATTCCCCGCGTTAAAAAATAATAATAAACAAGGTACCCATAAAGAGCCTTCCAATATTGCTCAAAAATAGCAAAGCTGTACGTATTAAGCCTTCTATATAAAGGCTTTCTTCACAGAGCAAAGAATCGATGTCACTCGCGCTCCGCTAGAGACGCCTTACTCTATATATTTCATAAAACCAAGCGTGTCAAAGTGCGTCACCTTTATTCATACGATTACACTAATACACAGACAAATATAAACAATGGATATCGTTGGGATAACTCACACAACCATCTGATTCCAAACTAAGCAGAGCTTGTACTAAGATAACTGATAAACATACTTATATATTTCTAATACATACATATTATTAGCATATTATAGATAAATAACACCCAGACACAGAAAAAACCATCGTGCTTATCACACAAAGTTTTATCCTGGGTGGGAATCGAACCCACGACCTTTTGTGTAGCAGTCGGATACACTTTCAACCGCGCCACAGAGGCAGTCGAAATGGCAGGTAACTAACAGACAAAGTGTGCGATTTTCGCCTACATGGCAGGCGGTATTATTTTTTATTTCGTCTCTATACATTCAGACACTCCTTTACTAATTTCAATCCAATTGCAACTTACAGAATCCTTTTGGTGCACAAGTTGTGGGTAGTACTTGACGAGATACTCGGCGATGTCCATGAAATCATAGTAAATAGCTTTGTGCAGCAACCCGACACCCGCTTCGTCACGACACAGTACGTACTTGCGACGATTGAAGTCGTTCTCTAACAACTCCTAAACAGAAAAACAAATTAATTTCCATGCTACGGAGCTGTCTACGACGTAGACATGCTACGAAACTGATGCTATGCTACATGAGTCTACGAGTCAAAGGTAATTAATTTGGCAATTTTATGTTGGAAGATATTTTACAAGGGAATATTAATACATGAAAAAAAGCTTTGAAACCCTTTTTAAGAAAATTGCGCGACAGGATAAACATGTAATTGGAAACAGTTAAAGTTTATATGGAGAATATTTACATAAAACTCTGTTTTATACATGAAATATTACAGTGAGATTCTTAATTCAGATCAGAAGCTAAATAAATATCCATCACGCCTTATCCCCGAAGGGGTGGCAGAGGCATATTATATGCCCACTTTTCACCGTGTGGATTCCTGTCCCACGTAATAGGTGGTGAGCCCATTGCCGTGTTGAAATAGACAGACGCAGGTTGTGCCTACCTGCTGTTGAAATTTTTTAAGCCGCCTATAAGGCCTTCAACCAGGCTTAACGACTGCCATTTTACTGGCAACCGGGACCAACGGCTTAGCGTACCTTCCGAAGCACGGAAACGCAGATCAGAAGCTGTGAAAAAAATTACTTAATTACTCAGAAGTATTACTAGTTAACAATGTATTAAAATTTAGGGTGTAAGGGGCCCCACCAAGATCTTCGGGGCCCAAGTCAACCTCCCGTGCTAGTGCGTGCACCTGCTGATTAACGGACGAGGCTCTGGCGCTGGCTTTCCCCTCTGGGGTTGGGAGGTCTGAGGGCGTCGCTCCCTTAAAAGCCACCCGCCAAAACAGAATGGAAAAGTATAATAGGAAAGCTGCTAGAGATAGGGCGCCGCCGCAAAATGGCGCGCAGGAGCCCCGCCCGACTCCTGTGGCAAGTGGGCTAGGTCTGCCGTGTGTCGGGCCAGCACGGCTAAAGAAGTTAGCCCCAACCCGAATCCGCTTCGCATCTTGGAACATTGGCACGCTGACCTCTGCGTGAAGCCTAAAGGCAAACGCATCGAGCGGTGCCAGCGCCGCATCAGATGGTGGCTGCTTGATGAAACTAGGTCCCAGGAGTTCGTCTCAGCTGTCGGTGACAAGTGCACCGACACTGAAGGCGAACCAGTTCAAGATTACTGGGACAAAGTTCGGGCGGCCATCCTTGGAGCGGCGAAGGTGGTGCTCGGTGAGTCTAAGGGTGGACGCAAATGTGACAAGGAAACTTGGTGGTGGAACGACGCAGTCCTGAGCAAGACCAAGGAGAAGAAAGCTCTCTTTAAAAAGTGGCAAGCGACCGGATCTCCCGAAGACCGCGACGCGTACAGGGCTGCCAAGCGCGCCACAAAGAGAGCTGTAGCCAGAGCCAGACGAGACCACTTACAACCTTTGTATGATAAGCTGGAATCGTCTGAGGGGCAGAAGCTCATCTATAAGCTGGCGCGCTCCAGGGTCAAAGCGGCACAGGATATATCCAAGTGTCGCCGTGTAAAAGACCCTGAGGGCAACCTGTTAAGCGAAGACCTCGCGGTAAAGGAGAGATGGCGCTCGTACTTCCACGAGTTGCTTAATAAACAGCATAAAGAGGTGCAGCCTCCGGACCTCCCTCCGAATCAGGGACTAGTGCCACCGGTAACGCCTGGAGAAGTCCTGACTGCGCTTCGCCGCATGAAGAATCGGAAAGCTGTCGGACCCGATGGAGTCCCCATCGAAGCCTGGAAGGCGATGGGTCCTCGCGGTGTGGGCATCTTAGTAAACCTTTTTAACCGCATACTCCTCAGCGGGCAGATCCCAAACCAATGGAGACTGAGTATTATTACTCCAGTTTTTAAAGGTAAGGGGTCAGTGCAGGAGTGCGGGAGCTACCGCGGTATAATGGTGATATCCCACACCATGAAGATCTTCGAAAGGATTATAGACTCTCGGATCCGGCAGGAGTGTACTCTCTCGGAGTGTCAATATGGGTTTCGCCCTGGTCATGGGACCACGGACCCTGTTTTTGCCCTGAGGGTTGTCGCAGAGAAATACAGGTCGAAGAACACGCCTCTGCACTGTTTGTTTCTAGACATGCAGAAGGCCTTCGACTGTGTTCCTCGTGCGATGATCTGGTGGGCACTGCGGTCCAAAGGGGTTCCAGAGGTCTATATTGACACTATCCGGGACATGTACTGTGACTCCGATTCAATGGTTCGGACTGCTGTTGGCGACACGAAACCCTTCCCCGTCACCGTCGGGGTACACCAGGGTTCTGTCCTTAGTCCGCTTCTGTTCAGTGTAATATTAGACGAATTGTCGGACAGCATCAGAAACCCGCATGAGCAGCCTCCATGGTTGCTCATGTATGCTGACGATATTGCGCTGGCAGACGCGGACAGGGGCAGATTGGTGCGACGTGTAAAGGCGTGGAAGGAGACGCTTGAGAACGGCGGTCTGAAACTAAATGTGGCGAAGACCGAGTACTTGGCACTAAACTCGACAGATCCCACATCCGTCCGCATAGGCGGTGATTTGGTCGAGCGCACGGACCAGGTTAAATACTTGGGATCTGTTTTTCACACGTCCAGTGACATCGATTGCGATGTCAAGTCACGCATTGCTGCCGCGTGGGCCAAATGGCGGGAGATGACCGGTGTCATTTGTGACCCTAAAATGCCGATCCGGTTGAAGGGACAGGTCTATAAAACCATTATTAGACCTGTCCTTTTACATGGCAGTGAGACGTGGCTGATATTGGAGCGACACAAGCAGGAGCTGCGTGTCACGGAAATGAAGATGCTGCGGTGGATGTGTGGGGTCACGCGGATGGACCGCGTGAGGAACTCTCGCATCCGCGGCAGCCTTCACGTCCGTGACATTGCAGACAAGTTGCAAGAGTGTCGCCTTCGTTGGTATGGTCACGTCTTGCGGCAACCGCCGGGCTACGTAGGTAACAAATGTCTGGTTATGTCAGCCCCGCCGGGTCCCGGTAAGAGGGGAAGACCCAAGAAGTGCTGGCTTGACGTCGTAAGGGATGACATGCGTGCCAATGGTCTCACTACAGGGGATGCCGATGACCGTGCGAAGTGGAGGAGAAAATGTAGGAAAGCGGACCCCGGGCGTCGCGAGACGCAACTGGGACAGACGCTCGGATGATGATGAATGATGATTACTAGTTAACAATGGTTTTTATAAATTAGCAACATTTATTTGGAAAATAGTATTTATTTTAAATTAGTTGGGATTACAAAGTCTCCATACTCATCATTGGAATATGAGAAAGAAAGGGAAACAAACACATTGTTTGTCCTTCTTACTCTTAGTAAGGTAATAATGAATTTACTTGACATTAGTTGTGAAACTGGAGAGTTATTTAAGAACTTTTATATCGTCTTTTTTATACCACGCGACATGTTTTTTGACTAACCAAATTTAACGAAAAACTTGAATGCTGTGGTAGCCACGGGTGTCCTTTATTATATCATAATAAACGTTAAATGACCATTTTTAAAGGACTTTTATGTGCTCCCTTGTTTACATAGCTTTTAGACGTGAATAATTAAAGACACAAGTCTCGTAGGAACTATTATCTAAACTAAGGTTAAAATGTAGATTACTTTAGTACTTTTGTTT
This sequence comes from Thumatha senex, assembly GCA_948477245.1. NCBI lineage: Eukaryota > Metazoa > Arthropoda > Insecta > Lepidoptera > Erebidae > Thumatha > Thumatha senex. Next base: position 18,479,759 of record OX419735.1, read on the forward strand.
TTTTTGGCCAAGACACATGATGTTAGAATCACACAATAAGTGAACGAAATTAGAATGGTTGTGTGGGGTGGAATAGGCACTCATTTTTATGAGAGATGTGCGACTTATACTTTTGAAGACACGTTTTGAAATATAGTCTCATTTTTATGATTGTAAGTTTTATTTTTAACTATTTTACTGACAATGTTAGATCTAATTTTAAAGTAAATAGAAAAATCTACATTCCCTCTTTTCCCTTTATTTTTTACTACTATAATAATTTAAAAGTTTTTATGACCTGCCATAGGTACATGTTTGTTTAAATGTAATCTTGCAATTAAGATATGCTTGCAGCTTGATATATTCAACCGATTGAGCTGAAATAATTTTAATTCAACTTGGTTTAACACTCAAGAATGCGGAGTAATATACTATTTTGAATATACTGCTAAATATGGGTATCAAATGAAAACGGCATCGAATGAAAGGACTTGCTTAGAATTATTCTTTATAGCGCATTTCATTAAAAGCTCGTTTTTTAAAAAAACGAAGACCCTTTTTTTTTTATATATAATTTTTTTTTTACTATAATTGGATTCACTCAACGATGTCTCATTTGATTACCAGTAATACCTGCAGCTCCATCAATGATCCTCTTTCGACTGCGGTGTGAAGAGCGTCACATTTGGCGACAAGATTCGGTAGATGGTTCGATATATGCAAAGCCTCCGATTCGGCTAAGAGCCTTCGGCCCTGCCCGGCGAGAACTGCCCGCTCTAGCCTGCTGTCAACTCCTCTGCGCGCCCACAGACGCAGTTGTGCTGCTGATACCACTCCTACAGCTGTATAGTAATAAAAATTGATATAATTAGTACACATACCTTTTATTCAATATAATCTTATATATTAAAATGAATTGATGTTCGTTAGTCTCGCTAAAACTAGACGATGGCAGGACCGATTTGGCTGATTTTCATATTGAAAGGTTTGTAAAGGTTCAGGGTAGGTTTAAACGGTTAGAAACAAACATAATAAATAAAGCATGAACTAAATATTTTTCAATTTATAATGTTCTTGTGAAATTTAGATGTTCTTTGAGTCTCTTATGTAATTTGTGTAGAAAGTTAATAAAGTTAAAGTAGCGTTAAGAAATTTGTCGTATGAGTTTCGATCTCCTTGGTTTGTTTTGTTGGAATACAAAGAGTTCTGTTTCAGAACTAAAAAAAACAAAAATAAAATGAAAGTTGGTAGTCGAAAAAAGAAAATTAATCTTTGTTGCCTAACTCCTAAACGATCTATTACCGATTTGGTTGAAATTTTGTGTTTATATTTCAATGGGTTACTGAATTGTTTTAAAATACAATTCGACTCGGTAGGTGGAACTGTTGTCAATATATCAACTAATTTGCTGTACAATAGAAATTTACATATTTTTTTGAATACAACCACAATCGCTGTTTTTAGCTGTCAAAATGTTAGTAGACTATGAAAAATGCAACTGACTAGCGGCCACTGGCGCAGTACGTGTTAGTAGAACTCGTTGGCCGACCGATATAAGTCTATTGGAGTACGATTGTGATAGTAGACTACGAACAAAAGTCAAAATTGTACCGGTGACTTTCTATTGAGCGACTATTACGATTCATTTCTGACGCGTTTGAAATAGTAGACTTGGCCCCGCGCTACTGAAATGGCAAAAACCTCTTTTTTGAACAATCCCAACTGTAAATTTTTTAGATTTTCGAGGCAATTTAAGAACAATGATCGCTATTGCACAAGCTTCTATCAGTCATTAACGTATTTTAGAGCTTCGGACGGAAAGTGTTAGGATGATCACCCTGTCTATGCCAAGTGGTGAGATGATTGAAAGTGGCTATACGTATCATGTCAAACAATTCCTCAGAGCAAAATAATATACAGGCGATACAACATGCATAAGTCTCCCCTGTAGCGAAATTCAATCAGGGATTGCAAGTAACCGGTAAGGCTAACTAAGATAAAAAAGAAGAGATGGAGAGTGGTGTAGCCTGTAACTGCAGCAAAGAGAAGTTATGATATAGCTAAATTAAAAAAAAAAACTTTTCCAGGAATTAGTCAAAATAAAGACTTATTTTTTACTTTGCAACAAAACTTCTAAAGTTAAACAGAAAGTTTATTAATTTTAAAGCGATACGAAGTCCGCCGAGTTCAGCTAGTAATAAATAATGATAAGTTTTAAAGCGCTCGTAGCCTATCTATTCTTTTACTTTAGAGATTGCGTTAATAGCGCTAAAATCATTAGATGATGCATGGTAGGGAGCCTGCATCATCTATGTCTCGTGTCACAAGTAAATACCGAAAAAAATAAGATTCTATTTCTTTTTTAAAATTCTACGTTCAAATCTATTATTGTAAATAGGAAACGCCCGTGAATCCCGTAACGCTCTAAACACGTGAAGGGAAATTTTGAACCTGCCCCTAGGATAAACTGTAGCTTATATCTTAATCCAGGGTATCAGTTACCACCACATCAAATTTTATCCACTATGTTCCAACCGTTTGAGCGTGTAGAAGTAACAAACATACACACTCACAAACTTTTTGCTTGTATAATTTTACTTAGATCATGAAAATAACACAATACTTCATTCACTACTAATTTTTATTCTCCATGAGTAAGAAAATCGATGTACAATCACTTAGATAAAACTCAAGCTGTTTTCCTGAATACTCACTTTTAAAAATTCATACTGAGGAAAGATCACCACCACAATATTAATTATTGTCTTCAACACAGTTGCTTCCCAGTTGCTTCCAAATCTTATCTAGATTTAGAGCCTGAAGTTGACCACTAGGTCAATCCAAGCGAACTCTTGGTTAGTTAGTAAGTAAAACTTCAAGTTTTCCCGTTCCCACAGGAACTTGTTTCCGGGATAAAAGTAGCCTATGTGTTATTCTGATGTGTAACCTAAATTATTGTAGTTTCATCAAAATACATTCAGTAGATCATGCGTGGAAGAGTCACAGACATCCATTCTTACAAACTTTCGCGTTTATGATATTAGTAGGATGTATTTAGAAATATATTCGTATGTTTATCAGTTGTCTAAATTTCATAGCATACATTTATATTATCTTAGTTTGGGCTAGATGGCGTTGTGTGAAATAGTGTTTTAGATTATTTTATTCAGGTATTTGTTTAATGCTAAAAATTTAAAGTCTACAATAGCTGCTCCTACGAGTAGTAGCTAAATAAAAGCCAGGCTTCAAATCCAAGGTTTGGAAATAACTGAAAATACACTAAGATGGAGTAGAAAATCCGCTCACCTAGTGAAAATTAATGTATCCATTACTTTTCACTAGGTGAGCGGCGTATGCCAAGCTAAAAATTATACTTTTATGAAAATATTCAAAAACATAGAACTGAACACATTATTACAAGCAATTTACATTTACGACTCAAATAAACTTCTAATTAACCTAGTTTTGTAATTTTATGCTACTCTTTACATTGATTAAGTAGGTCTGTTATTATAAAAGCTATACGACTTGTGTATGTAAAAGTTGCCACAGTATGCCTGGTCTCTCTAATAGTCTCTTCAGGACATATATAGCGTCACATCCTTATCCTTGAACGTACCCTACTCAGAGCTATATTATACGCCTACAATTCACCGTATGCATTTTTTGGTCCCACGTAACAGGTGATGAGCCTTTACAATACTTACTCTTTAGAGCAATACCATAACAATAGTCCGTGTTTTAAATTTTAGGTTGTACTGCCGTATGAAATGAAAATATCTTTATTATATCTGTTCTCTATACTAATATATGAAACTGAACTGAGCTTGTTTGTTTGGTGAACGCGCTAATCTCAGGAACTATTGGTCGCACCCATGTAATCCCGTCCCTTATTACTTTTACAAAAATGTATGAAAATTTTCCCGATTTGTCAACATTTATGATTACTGCTCCGCTCTCCTAAATAGTAGCGTGATATTATATAGCCTATAGCCTTCCTCGATAAATGGACTATCCAACAAAAAAATCTTTTTTACTTAGGACGAATAGATCTTGAGATTAGCGCGTTCAACCAACCAAACAAACAAACTCTTCAGATTCATAATATTAGAATAGATGGCATTAGGCAAAACAAGGAAAGCCTCACAAAGGTCTCATAAAGCAGGGAACGTCACTGGTTTCCTTGTTCGAAAACATTGATTCTTCTGTGAACAGAGGCCTGTCAATATAATTTAGTTGTCAAGTCTGACATGTATTTGGACCGGTAGCAATTTCAGTCTATGTTGACATTAAACTGATCGTTATAGTTCAACAACCCCTGTATCGTACTCCGTTGGATGTTCATATATATACCATTTTACATGAGTTACGTGGATATTAGTAGGAACAGCAAATAATTTGTACCAACAATTCACAGTGGTTGACCTGGAATAGGACATAGGCCATTTATTATTCCCAGGCTTACAGGCTAGTGACCCCACTGGATTGGGAGCGAAAATACACGATGTATATGAAAATACAGGGTAACAAGTCCTGTATTTTTGAAGTCTATAAATTCCTTTTTTAATTCGACTTGAGTCAAAACAGATTTTTTAATGGTGCTTGCTAGACATGTTTTATGAAAATTTATACAGACGTATACTTTTTTTAGTAACTAACTATCTTCACCCTTAATCCCTGACGGATTAGACAGAAAGGACAAATCGCCAGGCTACACTACTACATGCAAACTTCTTACGCTTCTTGCAGATTCATCAATCGCTTTATACACGCACGTCTGGGAATCCGAGTACTTCCGTTTTTGAGCAATCTGCTCAGGTTGTCTTCATATGTAAGTCTCGGCCTACCCTGACTCCTTCTACCCTCTCTATTCTACTTTCGCGCAATATATGAAGTATAGTCTAATATAAGTATAGTCTTATAATTTAAATAATAAAAAATCAAAATATACAGTTCTTATTTCTCATACATTTTCTATAGAACAAGGCGGTGCAAAGCTCACCGAGACCACTAGTTTTTAATATTTTAGATTATAGATTGCGTCGGTAATGTGTTACCTTTCTAGATTATTGATAAGTCTAATGTAGTTTATACTCGCAATTGGTAGAATTTGTTGTAAATACATCACGAAATACCGAAGTCACTTGTATTTATATTCCACTATTTTCATTTCTTTAACACAACCTCATAGGTATTGCCATAGGCAAATAATTATACTATGCCAGACATTTTTTCTCTTTGGTTTTTCTCAAAATTATGTTTTTCTTAATATAATACGTTTACGCCTTATATCTATCACGCCTTATATAATGTCAAAGAGTGACTTTATAGAAGCGTGAAGATAGAGTAACCTTAGTATTAACTAGTTGATGACCGCGACTCCGCCCACGTGGTGAACTTTTTCCGTTGCTGTTTTCTACAGAAACATTTTCCAGGGATAAAAAGTAACCTATGTCCTATTCATGTGTACACCTTATATAATGTCACAGAGTAGCTTTAAAAAAGCGTAAAGATAGTTAGTTAGAGTAACTTTAGTATTAACTAGTTGATGACCGCGACTCCGCCCACGTGGTGAACTTTTCCCGTTGCTGTTTTCCATAGAAACATTTTCCAGGGATAAAAAGTTACAAATGTCCTATTCATGTGTACGCCTTATATAATGTCACATAGTAACTTTAAAAAAACGTGAATATAGTTAGTTAGAGTAACTTTCGTATTAACTAGTTGATGACCGCGACTCCGCCCAAGTGGTGAACTTTTTCCGTGGCTGTTTTCTACAGAAACATTTTCCAGGGATAAAAAGTAACCTATGTCCTATTCATGTGTACACCTTATATAATGTCACAGAGTAGCTTTAAAAAAGCGTGAAGATAGTTAGTTAGAGTAACTTTAGTATTAACTAGTTGATGACCGCGACTCCGCCCACGTGGTGAACTTTTCCCGTTGCTGTTTTCCATAGAAACATTTTCCAGGGATAAAAAGTAACCAATGTCCTATTCATGTGTACACCTTATATAATGTCACAGAGTAGCTTTAAAATAGCGTGAAGATAGTTAGTTAGAGTAACTTTAGTATTAACTAGTTGATGACCGCGACTCCGCCCACGTGGTGAACTTTTCCCGTTGCTGTTTTCCATAGAAACATTTTCCAGGGATAAAAAGTAGCCTATGTCCTATTCCGGTGTACGCCTCATATAATGTCAAAGAGTAAGTTTAAAGAAGCGTTATGATAGTTAGTTAGAGTACCTTTAGTATTAACTAGTTGATGACCGCGGCTCCGCCCACATTGTGAACTTTTCCCGTTGCTGTTTTCCACAGGAACATTTTCCAGGGATAAAAAGTAGCCTTTGTCTTATTCCGGTGTATAAGTTATATTACTGTAATGCTTCATTAAAATCCATCCAGTAGTTTTACGTGAAAGAGTAACAAACATCCATCCACACATACATACAAACTTTCACATTTTTAATATTAGTAGGATAAACTGTAAAATCATTTATGTGTTTATATGACATTTTGTTATTGCAATGTTATGGTTATTACTGGAAAATTCCTGGCTAACGACAGGTTAGGTCGCACCCAATTGCTTACTCGAGTTATTAATTTTTCTGTCTCTTAGTTCCGTTTGGGGTATTCAGCTGTCACCGATGTTACTGATTGGGAGTTAAAACTATATGACATACATACAGGACAGAGGCATACTATTCGCCCATGTTCCAACTATGTATGGTCGTCCTATTATTATTATATCGCAATTTCAACTTGGCTTAACTACTGCTATGTTACTAGCTACCGGGACCAACGGCTTAACGTGCCTTCCAAAGTAGGTAAACGCTCTTAAATAGAAATGCCACGAAATGGTCACTAATCTGAGGACCGTGAATAGATTGTTTACAGTGTGTACCGAGACTTATATACGAAGACCACGTGAGCAAATTGCTCAAAAACGGAAAGATCGAAGTTAAGTAAAAATAAAAGCAACAGTAAAAGTAAAAGAACTCTTTATCGTACAAAATATGAACATGAGTATTAGACTTCATGGTATAACAATTGGCGACCTTATCGCGCGAGACAATCTCCTCAGTAATTCGGTAAAGTAAGTATTCGGATACCTAGGCGTGTCTGTATGAAAGGATTAATAAATCTGCTAGAAGTGAAAAAAGTATGAATTGATCGCGAACCTTGGCGATCTCTTTTCTCTGACTACATTGGTCGGGGATACAGCGTGATGATAATTAGTTACTTAGTTTTTCGTTTACTCAACATGGAGTTCGCGGAAACACGACCGCTATACTGTGTTCTCATTTGATTTTAATAATATTTCTACTCAAATGACACTAGAAAAGGTGAAGTTAAGACAAATTAAATACACAGTGGAGTCATTATTAATTTGATTTATATGACATGAGGTTATTATTTATTAGAACAATTAAGAGGATTTTAAAGATAAACGAAAATTATAGAAATAGGCTTATAAAATTGCTACAAAGTAATTTATTATGCTGGAAATTATTTAAGAGTGTGATGGCCTTCGTTACATTTATATTTTACGGGGTTGCGTATCAAAATCGTAAGGAATAAAGGCAATGTCTCGTCATTCCCACAAGGCATATTTTATCACTCTGAAGTAATCGTACATTGGTTTGATTTGAAAATTTTTGATCGTAACTTTAAAAATATATATAAAAATATTAAAATAATAAGCAGCAGTATTGTGTGGCACTCACAGCCCCTAGGGACCTAGGCCAAACCATCCATTAAAGGTAAGTCAGAGGTTAATTCAAGGTGACCTGGTAAATGGGCCGACCTTGATTGGGGCTCTCCTCGAGTTGCCAAATAGTCACCCCCTCGCAGCTCTTTATCAAGCTATAATGAAAGCTGAAAGCGGGTGGTTTCTAGAGCCTTTTAGAAACCGCTCGCTAACCTGCTCTTCAGCTTCTCCGATGCCTAATTCCGGAATACATGAGGATATCAACGACCATCTGGCATCATACCGCCCACGACCATATCCACTCAAGGGTGCGCAAAATAGCTGGAGGCAGGAGCGCCTGTCCAACGCGTTCCCGCATCTCAGCGCTTCTATTATCACCGCCATCACCTCGCTAGCGATTAGGAGACACATCGGCGAGAGCGGTACAACCACAACAAGAAAACAAAAACTGATACAATTTTCCTTAAAATTAATCATAATTACTGAAAGCTGAAAACTCGCTCCCAATAGCGACAAAAAAAACTGGTAAACCCCCGTAGAAATGGTGTGCTCTGAGTGAACTACTCATCATCATCTGAGCGTCAGTCCCACGCCTGGGATCCGCTTTCCTACATTTTTCCTCCACTACGTACGACCTGGGGAATTCTGTATAGTGAGCCCATTGACAAGCATATCATGCCCTACGACGTCAAGCTCTGAACGAACTACTATCGTCAGTTAACAATAATACCTCAGATAGAAAACTGTTTTGTTTGTTTCTACACAGTTTAATATTAATTATCAAATATCAGGGCCTTCTGGTTCAACGCACTAGACGCATTTATCAGTACCGGTTGAAATGGCGCGTTGAACCAGAAGATGCTGGTTCGAGTACAGCTCGTAACTGAAAAAAAATCCACTTTAAAATTTTAATTCAGAAAAAGTTAGCATACTAATTACTTTTCAAAATTGTTTCTAATGATCAAATATCAGACCAAAATTTTATTTACATTCATGTATTTTTTCGAATTTCAGGTTTTATAAAATACGTTACGAGAATTGATTTAAATCTTTAAGTCGTACCGGGATTCTAATTTGTTACCACTCCTGTAACACGCAAACCCCAGTGTACTCTTTAGACAGGTTTCAGTCTAACAGTTTACATAGTGATTTCGTCCAGCCCTATTTCTACGACCTCGTTTTTTTTCCGTTCAAGAGTTTGAGTTAGTCGCTTCGAGTTTATCGATTTCCGATAAGAAGTAGAGCCGCCTTTTAGTAGTCAAGAGACATTTAGACGTTTGCTATCTAAATATGATAGTGTCATTTATATACTTACATCAGTTTAATAAATACGAATTTGAATTTTTAAAACCAAGTTCCTAGTGTATCAATCACGCCTTATCCCCGAAGGTATGGCACAATACATGCCCACATTTCACCGTGTGCATTCCGTTCTCACACAATAGGTGGTGAGCCCATTGTTGTGTTGAAATAAACAGATAGAGTTTGTGGCTACCTACTGTTGAAAATTTTCAAGCCGCCCATAAGGCAACCGGGATCAACGGCTTAGCGTGCCTACCTAAACACGTAAACGTTGGTAAATGGAAACACAACATAGCAATCACCCATCCGTAACCAACCAGGTCAGGTTGAAGGGACAGATCTGTAAACCATCATTGGACTTGTCTTTTACATGGCAGTGAGGCGTGACCACTACTGGAGCGACACAAGCGGGAGCTGCGTGTCACGGAAATAAAGATGCTTCGGTGGATGTGTGGAGTAACACGGATGGATCGTGTGAGGAACTCTCACATCCGTGGCAGCCTTCGCGTCCGTAACATTGCAGATAAGCTGCAAGAGTGTCGCCTTCGCAGGTATGGTCTCGTCTTGTGGCAACCGCCGGCATACGTGGCAAACAGATATTTGGCCATGTCGGCCCCGCCGGGTCCCGGTAAGAGGGGAAGACAAAAGAAGTGCTGGCTTGACTTCGTAAAGGATGACATGCGTGCCAATGGTGCAAAGTGCAGGAGAAAAAGTAGGAAAGCAGACCCCGGGCATCGCGAGACGCAACTGGGACAGACACTCAAATGATGATGAAATCAGCCTATAGCAGTCCATTGCTGGACGTGGGCCTCTCCTAATTCACGCCACAACACTCTTAACTAGACTGTCCGTTAGCAACAATTTCTGATTTTAATGGAAGTCTACTAAAGTGGAAAAGGCACAGAGTCACGCAAATAAAGTGCGTAAATTCCACACCTATATTCATCACTTTGTGCACCAGCACAAGCTATATTAAACGAGTCACCTTCACTGGTCCAGTTATATTTTTTAAACAGATATCTATAGTATAATATTATTGTCACAAGACGCTACGGTACGCTACCGCGCTACAGGTCACAGGAGTATGTGCCTAGAGTTACGCCTACGTTACGGCCAAGAGGTTATTACGAGTTAGCCAGGGGGTACTAACGAAGTCTTTATAGTAGGGGAGGTAGCGTTAATAATAATAATATTTATTTATTTGCAAGAAAGGAATATTACAGTGGTAGATCTTCAGGTAACAGATTCATTACAACTTAGTACAAACAACAATGGTGCTATATGTTACAGGTAAGCAATTATTTAATATTAATGTATGAAATAAACCCTGTCTCTTAAATTAGGCTAGGCCTGTGTCTTAAGGAACAGTTTTCGGCTACAATATTTTTTTTAAATTATTACAGCAAAATTATTATATTAAATTATTACGGCGTTATCCACTCGTAATTGTATTTTTACAATTTACTTTGTTGGATGTGTGTGTGTGTGTGTGTGTGTGTGTGTATGTGTGTGTGTTTGTTTGTGTGTGTATGGGCGCTTTTACAATTTGTAGGTCTAGCTTAATTGGCAGCTATAACTTTTGGTTCCACCACTATCACACTGACAGACGGTTAAATCTGTTATGTACTGGTAACGTACTATTAATCTTATGAATATAAGCCGGTATAAAATTCCTATTCTATTATATATACTATTCCTAACAAAAGCGCTCGTGGCGATGTTGACTCACTGTTCTGTAAACAATCACTGCGTAAAGCAGTATTCGCTAATGGATGGGTGACCACTTTGTGGAATTTACATTTGCGAGCGTTTCCGTGCTTCGAAAGGTACGTTAAGCCGTTGGTCCTAGTTGGCCAAAATTTTAACAGCAGGTCGCCACAGCCTGCGCTTGTCCATTTCAACACGGCAATGGGCTCACCACCTGTTACGCGGGACAAAAATGCATACGGTGAAATGTGGGCGTATAGTATGCCTCTGCCTATCCCTTTGGGGATATAGGCGTGACAATGTATGTGTGTGTGTGTGTGTATGTGTGTGTGCGTGTGTGAGTGTGTGTGTGTGTGTGTGTGTGTGTGTGTTTTTAAATTCCTAGTGAGCATTAACGCTACCTCCCCTACTATTAGGGCTCAAGCCAGCCTTACCATAAAGTAGTGCATCGGATGATGGGAACGAACAGACTAATAAAAAGATAAGGAAAGTTTGAAATTAAAACCTTCTGAGCCAGCAGCGTAGCACAGTAAGATCAACCGATCATCCGCCTACAATGATTGGAAACTACAATCAGCAGAAAATTTCGATTAATGTTGATTTGATTAATCAGGTAGGCTCGAAGCGCTGAACAAATTTTACTGAAATGTGACATACAGAAACTTTAGGTGTCTGCTTAGGGGTACCTATGTTAGGACTGATGAATGTGGCGATCGAACACACACTATACTAGCGGCACGCTATGATGACCGTTTTGACGTTTGTCCTTTCATGAATTTTCGTATTAATTTTAATTACATTTTATTTGTAGAAATATGAGAATAGTCAACCACATTAGAGGGTATTTATACTACGGTAGAAAACAGAGTACCTACTCATGTAAATCAAGTAAGATATCATCACTATTGTAATATGTCAAAACGGACATCATAGCGTGCCGATAGTATAAGCTAATACATAATATAAAATATATAATATAAGCTTGTAAAGAATAATATCAACGCACTCACCTTTAGGTACACTATAGTGCACGTAAATTCCATTCTTCTTCGCAGTGCGCTCTGTTAACCATTTCTTTACACTTTCCATTTATAACACGATCACTTTCACTGTATTGTTAAGATAATCTGTTAGTTCAACTTAGAGAAATTAAAGAGCCATATTTGTTTGACTTTTCCTTGTACTACAACACACAACATAAACAATTGTCCTTGTTTATAACAGATTACGTTATTAGATGCCAATCTTATTGAAAACGGCCGATTGACTTGTAGTCTAGTATTATAGCAAAGACGCTAAGAGTAGGAACGGTCAGCAACGAAAGTCACAGTATACGCTGTTCCTTAACAACCTGTCATAAATAATAACATGCAAAGTTTCATATAAACAAATATATTTTGTAATTTATTTTTATATTATCCAAAGACTGTGTTAATCTACTTCTCAGGGTACATAGTGTTAATTATTTATTCAGTAAGTAAGTATTTCTCAAAGTATGTTATAAATGTATGATTGATACCAATAATCCACGAAAGTATCGAAAAACGACTAAATGTCGAATAATCGGATCGAAAATTGACTAAATGCATTCACCTATATACATACATAATTATACCTTTTCCCGCTAGGGATAGAAAGTATACTTGGTCCCACGTAATAGGTGTTGAGCCTATTGCCACTACTAACTATTGTAGGTACTATCAAGCCACCGATAAGACCTTCAACTTGGCTTACCGCCTACCAAGTTACTAAGGATTCAACGGCTTAGCATGCCTTCCAGACGCTCGTTAATGGGAGGAAAATACAGTAGTGTACGTAGTTATCGTTTGTGCAAAATAGCTGGAGGCAGGAGCGCCTGTCCAACGCGTTCCCGCATCTCAGCGCTTCTATTATCACCGCCATCACCTCGCTAGCGATTAGGAGACACATCGGCGAGAGCGGTACAACCACAACAAGAAAACAAAAACTGATACAATTTTCCTTAAAATTAATCATAATTACTGAAAGCTGAAAACTCGCTCCCAATAGCGACAAAAAAAACTGGTAAACCCCCGTAGAAATGGTGTGCTCTGAGTGAACTACTCATCATCATCTGAGCGTCAGTCCCACGCCTGGGATCCGCTTTCCTACATTTTTCCTCCACTACGTACGACCTGGGGAATTCTGTATAGTGAGCCCATTGACAAGCATATCATGCCCTACGACGTCAAGCTCTGAACGAACTACTATCGTCAGTTAACAATAATACCTCAGATAGAAAACTGTTTTGTTTGTTTCTACACAGTTTAATATTAATTATCAAATATCAGGGCCTTCTGGTTCAACGCACTAGACGCATTTATCAGTACCGGTTGAAATGGCGCGTTGAACCAGAAGATGCTGGTTCGAGTACAGCTCGTAACTGAAAAAAAATCCACTTTAAAATTTTAATTCAGAAAAAGTTAGCATACTAATTACTTTTCAAAATTGTTTCTAATGATCAAATATCAGACCAAAATTTTATTTACATTCATGTATTTTTTCGAATTTCAGGTTTTATAAAATACGTTACGAGAATTGATTTAAATCTTTAAGTCGTACCGGGATTCTAATTTGTTACCACTCCTGTAACACGCAAACCCCAGTGTACTCTTTAGACAGGTTTCAGTCTAACAGTTTACATAGTGATTTCGTCCAGCCCTATTTCTACGACCTCGTTTTTTTTCCGTTCAAGAGTTTGAGTTAGTCGCTTCGAGTTTATCGATTTCCGATAAGAAGTAGAGCCGCCTTTTAGTAGTCAAGAGACATTTAGACGTTTGCTATCTAAATATGATAGTGTCATTTATATACTTACATCAGTTTAATAAATACGAATTTGAATTTTTAAAACCAAGTTCCTAGTGTATCAATCACGCCTTATCCCCGAAGGTATGGCACAATACATGCCCACATTTCACCGTGTGCATTCCGTTCTCACACAATAGGTGGTGAGCCCATTGTTGTGTTGAAATAAACAGATAGAGTTTGTGGCTACCTACTGTTGAAAATTTTCAAGCCGCCCATAAGGCAACCGGGATCAACGGCTTAGCGTGCCTACCTAAACACGTAAACGTTGGTAAATGGAAACACAACATAGCAATCACCCATCCGTAACCAACCAGGTCAGGTTGAAGGGACAGATCTGTAAACCATCATTGGACTTGTCTTTTACATGGCAGTGAGGCGTGACCACTACTGGAGCGACACAAGCGGGAGCTGCGTGTCACGGAAATAAAGATGCTTCGGTGGATGTGTGGAGTAACACGGATGGATCGTGTGAGGAACTCTCACATCCGTGGCAGCCTTCGCGTCCGTAACATTGCAGATAAGCTGCAAGAGTGTCGCCTTCGCAGGTATGGTCTCGTCTTGTGGCAACCGCCGGCATACGTGGCAAACAGATATTTGGCCATGTCGGCCCCGCCGGGTCCCGGTAAGAGGGGAAGACAAAAGAAGTGCTGGCTTGACTTCGTAAAGGATGACATGCGTGCCAATGGTGCAAAGTGCAGGAGAAAAAGTAGGAAAGCAGACCCCGGGCATCGCGAGACGCAACTGGGACAGACACTCAAATGATGATGAAATCAGCCTATAGCAGTCCATTGCTGGACGTGGGCCTCTCCTAATTCACGCCACAACACTCTTAACTAGACTGTCCGTTAGCAACAATTTCTGATTTTAATGGAAGTCTACTAAAGTGGAAAAGGCACAGAGTCACGCAAATAAAGTGCGTAAATTCCACACCTATATTCATCACTTTGTGCACCAGCACAAGCTATATTAAACGAGTCACCTTCACTGGTCCAGTTATATTTTTTAAACAGATATCTATAGTATAATATTATTGTCACAAGACGCTACGGTACGCTACCGCGCTACAGGTCACAGGAGTATGTGCCTAGAGTTACGCCTACGTTACGGCCAAGAGGTTATTACGAGTTAGCCAGGGGGTACTAACGAAGTCTTTATAGTAGGGGAGGTAGCGTTAATAATAATAATATTTATTTATTTGCAAGAAAGGAATATTACAGTGGTAGATCTTCAGGTAACAGATTCATTACAACTTAGTACAAACAACAATGGTGCTATATGTTACAGGTAAGCAATTATTTAATATTAATGTATGAAATAAACCCTGTCTCTTAAATTAGGCTAGGCCTGTGTCTTAAGGAACAGTTTTCGGCTACAATATTTTTTTTAAATTATTACAGCAAAATTATTATATTAAATTATTACGGCGTTATCCACTCGTAATTGTATTTTTACAATTTACTTTGTTGGATGTGTGTGTGTGTGTGTGTGTGTGTGTGTATGTGTGTGTGTTTGTTTGTGTGTGTATGGGCGCTTTTACAATTTGTAGGTCTAGCTTAATTGGCAGCTATAACTTTTGGTTCCACCACTATCACACTGACAGACGGTTAAATCTGTTATGTACTGGTAACGTACTATTAATCTTATGAATATAAGCCGGTATAAAATTCCTATTCTATTATATATACTATTCCTAACAAAAGCGCTCGTGGCGATGTTGACTCACTGTTCTGTAAACAATCACTGCGTAAAGCAGTATTCGCTAATGGATGGGTGACCACTTTGTGGAATTTACATTTGCGAGCGTTTCCGTGCTTCGAAAGGTACGTTAAGCCGTTGGTCCTAGTTGGCCAAAATTTTAACAGCAGGTCGCCACAGCCTGCGCTTGTCCATTTCAACACGGCAATGGGCTCACCACCTGTTACGCGGGACAAAAATGCATACGGTGAAATGTGGGCGTATAGTATGCCTCTGCCTATCCCTTTGGGGATATAGGCGTGACAATGTATGTGTGTGTGTGTGTGTATGTGTGTGTGCGTGTGTGAGTGTGTGTGTGTGTGTGTGTGTGTGTGTGTGTTTTTAAATTCCTAGTGAGCATTAACGCTACCTCCCCTACTATTAGGGCTCAAGCCAGCCTTACCATAAAGTAGTGCATCGGATGATGGGAACGAACAGACTAATAAAAAGATAAGGAAAGTTTGAAATTAAAACCTTCTGAGCCAGCAGCGTAGCACAGTAAGATCAACCGATCATCCGCCTACAATGATTGGAAACTACAATCAGCAGAAAATTTCGATTAATGTTGATTTGATTAATCAGGTAGGCTCGAAGCGCTGAACAAATTTTACTGAAATGTGACATACAGAAACTTTAGGTGTCTGCTTAGGGGTACCTATGTTAGGACTGATGAATGTGGCGATCGAACACACACTATACTAGCGGCACGCTATGATGACCGTTTTGACGTTTGTCCTTTCATGAATTTTCGTATTAATTTTAATTACATTTTATTTGTAGAAATATGAGAATAGTCAACCACATTAGAGGGTATTTATACTACGGTAGAAAACAGAGTACCTACTCATGTAAATCAAGTAAGATATCATCACTATTGTAATATGTCAAAACGGACATCATAGCGTGCCGATAGTATAAGCTAATACATAATATAAAATATATAATATAAGCTTGTAAAGAATAATATCAACGCACTCACCTTTAGGTACACTATAGTGCACGTAAATTCCATTCTTCTTCGCAGTGCGCTCTGTTAACCATTTCTTTACACTTTCCATTTATAACACGATCACTTTCACTGTATTGTTAAGATAATCTGTTAGTTCAACTTAGAGAAATTAAAGAGCCATATTTGTTTGACTTTTCCTTGTACTACAACACACAACATAAACAATTGTCCTTGTTTATAACAGATTACGTTATTAGATGCCAATCTTATTGAAAACGGCCGATTGACTTGTAGTCTAGTATTATAGCAAAGACGCTAAGAGTAGGAACGGTCAGCAACGAAAGTCACAGTATACGCTGTTCCTTAACAACCTGTCATAAATAATAACATGCAAAGTTTCATATAAACAAATATATTTTGTAATTTATTTTTATATTATCCAAAGACTGTGTTAATCTACTTCTCAGGGTACATAGTGTTAATTATTTATTCAGTAAGTAAGTATTTCTCAAAGTATGTTATAAATGTATGATTGATACCAATAATCCACGAAAGTATCGAAAAACGACTAAATGTCGAATAATCGGATCGAAAATTGACTAAATGCATTCACCTATATACATACATAATTATACCTTTTCCCGCTAGGGATAGAAAGTATACTTGGTCCCACGTAATAGGTGTTGAGCCTATTGCCACTACTAACTATTGTAGGTACTATCAAGCCACCGATAAGACCTTCAACTTGGCTTACCGCCTACCAAGTTACTAAGGATTCAACGGCTTAGCATGCCTTCCAGACGCTCGTAAATGGGAGGAAAATACAGTAGTGTACGTAGTTATCGTTTATAGAACACTGATCATTTGAACAAGCGAGTCTATTAGCGGTTCCTTGTTCATGTATTAAGTTTAGGGTATAGCCCTACATTTACTTTATTTATCGAACTGTTTAAAATTAACCTATTAGAGCACGGAAATGTAGTCCATGAAATCGTTTATACATAATAGAATAATGTTCACGAAACACGTGAAAGCTCTGTTAATAGGAAACCAATCGATTGTGCGAGCAGGTCATATGAAATTGGTACATATAAAATATTTATATACGTGTGAGTTCTACCATTTAACTGTACTACTTTCAGACTTAATCTATGCAATACAAGCGTAGGTATTTTGAAATTTATGTATCTAGTACGGAGTTAAACTTAGATCATGTAAATATTCAGAAATAACTCACAAGCCGAGGGCTAATATAAATATCGTTGGGACAACTCACACAACGCCATCTGATTCCAAACTAAGCAAAGCTTGTACTATGGTAACCAGATAACTGATAAACATACATACATATTTCTAAATAGATATATTATACAAATATAATATACAATATATATAATACAAATATTATAGATAAATAACGCCCAGACACAGAATAAACCATTGTGCTCATCACATAAAGTTTTATCCCGCGTGGAAATTGAACCCACGACGTCTTGCGTAGCAGTCGGATACACTCCCACCGCGCAGTGGTCTTCTTTACATGGACCAAGGCAAAAGGAACCGTGGACGATATAATAAAGAAAGATCTGATCCATAGTATCCCTAATCAAAGAAAATAGACTACACGAAAGCTATAGATGATGATATTGATTAGATACAAGAAGATATCATAAGATCAACGTAAACTCAAAGAGAAGATGCTGAGATGTAGAATATAGAAGATTTATAATCCTTTGAAGATTTATAACGTTATACTCAGCCTAGAGACTAAGAAACACAAACAAACAGACAAACGGGTAAGTCAGCTCGACAGGAATTGCAATCCTTGCATAACTCTATCGCTTTCTGCGGCTGGGTATCTGAGTACTTTGAACTTTTTGTTTTTGAGCAATCTACTCACGTTGTCAGCTTATTAAAGTCAGTCTACCCTGACTCCTTTTACCCTCTACTTTCGTACAGTAAATATTCTTCATCAATCGTCTCTTACTCATTCGTTGGACGTGTTCAAACTTACGGCGCACACCATAATTACAGCTTAATTCTGACACTTTCAATCAATCTACCATGATGCGTATCATTTCGTTACGTAAATTTCACGATAATTTTTATTATAAAACTGGTACCCGTAGTACACAACCTTGTAATTATTGAGGGAACATATTTAGTCCACAAGTACCTATGTACAGAATGGTATGTGAAGGAACCGAAGTATTATGAATTGGCAATTATAATTCACTTGACGACAATTTTCAGTGGAGTTTTAACAAGTTTCACAATTAAATTAAACCCGATACAAGACATGAGTACATACGACGGCAGGTGTAAGTAATACTGAACTTTTCACATCACGGAGGTAGCTGTATAACAATAAGTACACCATTCCACACAAGTTCTGATCTCTTAACTGCACACATGTATACATTTTACTATGTCCATATATGATACTGTATACAAAAATCCAGGGATTATTCTTAGTTGGTGTGTTTTTTCCGTAATATAAAATGTCCAATTAAAGTGAGGTATGTATACTGTACTACGTGGTACAAATACTACGTAGTACATTATGCATCAATACTAATTTAATGATATTTGGAATACACATTCAGAACAAGTCAACATTTTAAAGTGGTTCATTCAGTTAGCTTGACTACGTATAGAGCTTAAAATACTCTAGGGATGGATGTTTTGTTTGAGTGTAGGTATTCGCAGTTCCTTCTTAGCCCTTCCAGTATTTGGGGCCACTCACACATTGGCTTCCACTTTTTTTGCCTGCTGGGAGCAGCTATCGTTTGGAATTATATGTTTCGGCATTGTGAGGAGCTGATCTCCTGTCCGATTTCCCATCCCCGTAATAGCGCCTGCGTGAGGCAATGACGGCTGATGTTCGACAGTCAGCAGGTGCATCGCTAACCGGTGAAGTAATTTGGACCCAGATATCTTGTTGGGGCATTTTAAAAGTCTTATGAATAGGTTCGTAAGCAGTAAAGCATAAAATAGACCTTCAGCCCTAGCCTTCGTTTACAGAATATCCATTTTTAAAACTCAGCTTGTTCCAAATTACTTACTTTAATTAAATTTGTAAACTTTAGATCACTACTGTACCTGACTCAGCAAAAAATATAGATAATGAGACGATACAAAGGCACCCGACATTGTTATTAATGATCACATTGTGTCTCTCACCCTTTCCCTTCTAATCATGTTAATCTTAAGGTCAAATGTTTTAAGAATGTGGGACATAATATTTGCTTTAATATGCATTAGAGTACATTGAACGCAGTGCGGCAGTGATGCTATTACGTTTTCTGTTGTGGTACTACTGGTAGTACTAAATATATCCTGTCTGGTAGACCACGTTGCATTTTAAATTAAACCTGGTGCTACTTATATTCACGCTACATCCCGATGGGGCAGTCAGAGAGAACAGATCGCCAGATTTCACAATCCTTACTTAATCTTCTTACGCTTCCTGCAAATTCATTATAATATTAGGTCTTTACCTATGAAATTAACGTTTTGTATGGCATTTTGTACTGCCTCTCGGTTATTGAAGTTTTTTCCCGCCAAGAAGTTATCCAAATTCTATAAAATTTGTAGTCTGTAGGCGCAAGGTCTAGTGAGTAGGGCGGATGACGGAGCGCTTCCAACCCCAGTTCTTGCAACTTCGAGACCGTCTGCTGTGCAGTATGAATGTGCAGTTGTCGTGCAGGAGCAGCGGAGACGAGCGATTGACCAATGCTGGTTGGAGATGTGCCAGCTGCTTCATCATTGTGTTCAGTTCTTCACAGTACACATCTGCAGTAATGCTCACCCCGTTAGGTAAGAAGCTGTGATGAATCTCAACGGCGCTAGACCAACAAACAGTGACCATCACTTTTCTAGGGGTAAGTTTTCGTTTAGGACATTGTTTAGGTGCTGAACCACGATCCAACCATCTTGCTGAGCGCTTGCCGTTATCAAACAGAATACATTTTTCATCGCAGGTAACAGTGCGGTTCAAAATTCCTTAATTTCTGTATCTGTTGAGCAGTGCAAGGCACGTCTCGACGCGTACTTCGCGCTGGCGATTATTGAGTTCATGGGGCACCCATTTGTCAAGCTTTATTACGTTGCCAATTTGACGCAAATGGAGCAATATTGTTTTGACGGTAATGTCGAAAGCTGCTGCTAATTCAACCGTAGATTGTGTATCATCAGCTTCGCCAGCTTCTTCAGCAATCGCCTTTAAGTCTTCATTGTCGACCAAAGTCTTCGGACGACCGCGAGGTTCATTTTTCTGGTCGAATTTCCAGAACAGAAGCGAGCAAACCAATAACAGATGGTGCGTTGGTTTGTAGTGTTAGCTCCGTAAACGTCGATGTTGTGGCGTGCCGCTTGTGCTGCGTTGCTGCCACGACGGTACTCATATTCCATAATTACTCGAATTTTTAACGTATTCATGACGAAAAAGATTGAAATGCGATGAAAATGTAACATTAATCAATAAACAAATGACTACTTTTGGTAAAAGCATTCCATGTTTTTAAAATAAAATTAATTTGAAATTAGAATTCTTAGCCAAACCAAAAATATTTTGATTTGAAGAACGGCAATTTCATAGGTAAAGACCTATTAGTTTCATACATACACTTCTGTGCATACGTATACTACTTTTGTCCTTTCCGTTTTTGAACAATCTGCTCCCGTAAAATATTTTGATTTGAAGAACGGCAATTTCATAGGTAAAGACCTATTAGTTTCATACATACACATCTGTGTATACGTATACTACTTTTGTCCTTTCCGTTTTTGAACAATATGCTCCCGTAGTTTCCGTATGTATAGTTTTGGTCTATCCTGACTCCTTTACTACCCTTTTTGTCGCGCACTGTCCAACGCGAAAATCATCAAATTGACGCAATCGATCCAAAGCGAATTACGTCCAAAACGCAATCGACCAAAAAGCAATATTACTTCTTTTTCGTCCTTTAAAATATAATGCCGTAAGAACCATTTACTACTTATTAATTAGTAACTCTAATTTAATCACTATTTAATATTGCATTTTACAATTATTATTTCATGCTCATGTTATAAACAACGGCGTCCGTAAGAGAAAAAAATTGGGTACGCAAAAACGTAAATATTTTTTAGCTTTACTTCTTTTGCATGGCATAAATAAGTTTAAGTTGTTAGCACCCTGGTAGTATTAAATCTCCCGTTGTGACCAGGCAGGATAGTAATACTACTGTGGGTTAGAAAAAATCACTTTGTACTACCAGTAGCACCACCAGTGGTACTTACCACGAATAAGAAGTAAAATGAAAGCAACGTAAAGCTGCTCCTAGCAGCTACATTAAAGAGACCCTAGTGGCTCTAAATACAGGTAGTGTTGACAGTAACTGGAAATACGTTAAGATGAAGTGAGAATTACGGCTATTTTCCCAGAAGGGTTAGAGGCGGCAGAGGCATACTATGCGCGCACATTATATATGCACTTATTGCCGTGTTGAAACAAACAGTATAAGGTTTTCAACTTAATGAAAAGTGTGGACTAAAGACAACAATAAGATCACTTCCATTGTGCGATTGCAAAGCAAGATTTAGGACGTTACAAAAAGTTTCTCAAAACGCTAGATCCATAAAGCAAAGAATATTACTCGCTTCCTCGCTCTTTCTTTCCCTTATAGACGTACGTCCCACTGTAGACGAAAATGCAATCTGGGCCTGTCAGTTGCCTGCTATTCATCTGTAGTAATTAGTGCATTCGTATGTATGAGTAAAAGGTGACGCCTCGCTGATACGCTTGAATTTGTATGAGAAATAGGTATATAGTATAAAATATATGGGCAAATTTCAACACTTCCCGTGGATTTTTTTATGTTAGTTTTTTTTTATTAATAATTAGCGTTTTTAAAAGTTTTAGATACTGTATGTATTCTTGCTTAATATCTAGCAGATAACTTAAAAAACCAACAAGACATACAAGATTGAAAATTTTGTGCCACGGCGATGAAACATGTGTGCACGGCGATGAAGCTTGCGTGCACGGCAATGAAAGAACTGTGCCACGGGAATGAACGTACCTATCCACGGAAATGAAAATCCATATTAAACATAATATTTTATATTTATATTACCTGAGTATTACACACCTGTCTCCTAGAAGGAAAACATACCCAGACGGAATCACTCCATCGGATTCTTTATATTCCTCCCATACCACAAACGATAATTTGGTTCCAGCAAAAGTTTGCGTAAGATTTGTAGTAGTAGTAGTGTGGTAAATTAGTGTAGAGTTGAGGACTCTAATTAGTGTTGTCATTCTTTACTTATTCTACTCTCATTCTTCATTTGCAATAAAAACTTGAGAAAAAAAAATATAAAAAATTATATTTAATTATATAAATTTGAGCTACTTACTACTAGAGCGTCAATTCGCAAATTATGTTAAAGATTAAAGACGTGAGCTACTAGTAAAAAGTAGTCGTTGGTATGGTCATGTCTTGCGGCAGCCGCCTGGGTTACGTGGAAAACAAATGTCTGGCAATGTCAGTCCCGCCGGCTCCCGGTAAGAGGGGAAGACCCAAGAAGTGCTGGATTGACGTCATAAGGGATGACATGCGTGCCAACGGTTTCACTACAGGCTATGCCGACGACCGTGCGAAGTGGAGGAGAAAAAGTACGAAGGCGGACTCCGGGCGTCGCGAGACGCAACTGGGACAAGCGCTCCGATGATGATGATGATGTTTATTTTTGCGTAATCTTACCACGGCAATGAAAACATAAGTCATGGAAATGAAACACCTGGCCACAGCAATGAAACTAAATTGTGAAACAAGGCATGGCGATGAACTTTTTTTCATTACCGTGTCTTTTTTTTTCATTGCCATAGCAAATTTTGGTAACGGAAACCATGGCAATGAAATTATGGCGATGAAGATCAAGGCAAAAATTTAAAATAAAAACAAATCAACATAAGTATTATACACTTCACAAACAAACTTAAGATAAATGGCATTCTATTGAATGCTCAATCAAGAGGACAAACTTATTCAAATAGAAGTTATCCACGAAGTTGTCCACGGCGATGAAAGAAAAAATGACCATAACATAAAAAATGGAATATTTACAGATGGAATTTAGACAATATTCTTAAACATGTAAAGGACACGGTAATGAAAGGTGGTTCTGGGACAAATGATCGTTTATTAACCATTCGTTGTAGTCTTTAAATATAGGAATAAATTTATTCCATAACTATGCTTTAACTATTCACGTATCAAAAAAAACAAGTTTCAATATAAATAATCAATTTTTTTAGCAATGAGGTATATATATATACATCAAGGTGAGGTACGGATAAACACGGCAATGAAAGATTACGGGGTTTATTTTTTTTTTGAAGTACCTATTTTTCCTATTATTAAAATATTAAATACTTCACATAGATAACCATTTCACGTATCTAGAAAAAAAAATTGAACATTATAACTATGTTTTTTTAGTTACGATTTCATCGATGCCACGCAATTTTTGGGCCCGCGAAATTCACCCATATATATAGTAACTCCTCTCTAAAAGAGCTTGAGTGACACTGATGCCTTGTTGTAACTAAACAGAATACGAAAACTATTCTGAAGCGTTTCTTGGGTACTGCCTTTTTATTTCTTTCATATTTTTTAATTTTTTATATTCTATTAATGTTTTTTTAATTCTTTGTCTTTATTTTATTTTCTTCTTTATTATCCCAGCTTCAAGTTTTAATAATTAGGGTGTAGTTTTAATAGTAAAACAGAAGTACAGTGTGGAAGATAGGTGTATTAAAATATATTTCTAATTAGTAAAACAAATTTAAAATTGTTTTCTTAAAAACAGCGAGCGAAGATTATAAATCGACTTGATATCAAGATTCAGCCTGACTAACTTGTCCTGAGCTATTAGAGAGCGTTATGTTGATATTTAATCCTATGTCTTTGGTAGGTGGACGTTGGGTCGAGTTTTTGGCGGGCGATTCTGAACCAACTGCACAGTGATGAACTGAAATAAAATAAGGTAGGTTTCTGTTATATAATATCGTTAGGTTGCAGTTTCTTATCTCTCTTACACTTGTAATTTGCGACTATGCGAGCTTTGAACTGTCTTGGAATCGGGATCCATAGCAAATGTATGAGAAAAAAATGTTTTTTTTTTTTATATATTGTGGGACACTTGTCACACTGCGTCATCTAGACACAGAATAAACCATCGTGCTCATCACACAAAGTTTTAACCTGGGTGGGAATCGAACCCACGACCTCTTGCGTAGCAGTCGGATGCACTCCCACCGCGCCACAGAGGCAGTCAATAAAATGCTATCATAATTATTTCTTTGTATATTCTCTTTTGTTCTACTTATTCTGTCTGTTATTCAGGGGTGCCCTTTCGAACGCATATTTTTTTTCAGCATAATGTAGTTTGGCATAACAGTTTCAGCATAAAGTTTTCTCGCATAAATTATGATAAGCAGAGTGTTATAAACGCATAATGGTTTTATTGGCATAACATTAACTTACTCTAATTTTTTATCATAATTTAATCAGCATAAATGTAAAGGGTATAAATGTTATACGCCTAAAGATAATTTATCATAAAATACAAAACGCATAATGGAGGTATGGATAACCGTTTAAAACATAAATGAATAATATTTTGACTAAGAATATTTAAGAAATGATAAGACACCATTTGCAGCAAGGTAGTGTGCATATTCCTGTTTTTCCATTACTTTTTCCGTCGACAATCGCGTGTAAATATCATTTTAGTCTTTCCCCGCAAGTACAGTCCACTTTGAATTTATTTATCTCGCCCGCTCAACCACCATTGTAAATAATCATCTTACTCATAGCCAAGTTTTTAAGCTGTAACTGATAAAACGATATTTTAAGTCATCTCACCCCACCCTCACTCTCACAGTCACCCTCATCCTCAGCCTCACACTCACACTTGCTCTCATCACGTCTCGATCCGTGCGAGCTTCGTACAATCGTACCATATAATATATGTACATATACGTTAAGCCAACGCTCGGCCGTGCTCGGTGAAATTCATGTGACCTCGTCTCGACCTTCGTCTTAGGTTTTTTTCCTTACGTAATTTCTTGATTAAAGCCCACTCAAAGCCCGCGATAAAAACTTTGCAATAGCTTAATAAAAATATTTACTCGTTAACATTATGGTATTCTATATGTATGGCTTGTAATCTTTATGCGAGAGTGAGTGATATGCCAATAAATGTTATGATTAGTAATCGTTATTGTAAAAAAAAATATGCGTAAACATTTTATGCGGGTATATCATTATTATAAAAAAGTTATGAGAAAATAAAGTATGCCTAATGATTTATTCTGTTTGAACGTTATGCGAAACGAAGAGTATGCCAAAAAACGTTATGCAGTTTTAAGTTATGCCTCGAAAATTTATGCAACCCAATACGGACCCGTTATTCAGCTACCCCGAATAGCAGACAGAAAAGGTAGTTAGACAAATCAAGGATCATAAAAATCGGCCCACTCGCTCTCGAGTTATAAACGGTGTAACTAACACGATTGTGTTCTATGTATATAGATTTCATTGACATCCATTCGTTTTGTTTACTATTACTATTTACTTATAGTTTCTTAAGCCCCGTCGAGCGAAAAACTATTTTAAAATCTGTCAGACCACTTTAAACTGCATTCTGTTGTGTTTGTTCTTTAAATTTAGTTCGCAACTAAGGTACTATCACAATAAGTTAAGACATTTTCACACAATACCATTGACTGATTATATTACTTCGTAATGACAGGTATGAAGGTAACAGTAAAGTCTATGCATTGCGACTGATACAGATTGCAACTGAGCAAAATCTGTTGCGAGGTAATACTGTGCTTATAAAGGCGTGACGTATGTCTGTCGCACGCGAATTTACAATTACCATCCTTTGAATATTGCTGAACTACTGATACTTATACCGAACTACTAAAGAAAGGAGCGTATCATTTCGTTTTAAATATATTCTATATTCATTTAAAAAATATCTTACCATTATTAAGTTGCACGTTCAAAATGCGATGATACAGTTCGTTGAATTTCTTCTGTCGTTTCACGTTAGATGGCGTCCGTACTACCAAAGTAGGCAGTAATATGTAATGTTCTAGATTTGGTTCATCCTTACAGTGGTGCTTGCGATAGCCTGTTTCCTTTTTGACAACTAGTCTGGGAGACTTCGTCTTACTAGAACTACTTGCACTCGTAAGTTCCGTACTACCGTTACCTCTCTTCTTTGGTGAGCCACTAGGTTTTGTTGGGCTAGATGCTTGGTAGCAACAAGTAGGCTCCCTGTTAGACGGAGATCTGTTTGATGCATAACTAGTACCTGGAGGACAGTCTTCATAGCCATAATTACGTTCCTGGGCATGACGAGCTGGTCGCGTCTCTGATACCAAACGATCGTGGCTTCTGGGAGTACGGCGTGTGCCTGTATCTTCCCACCGTCTTTCTGACAGCATTGCACTACCAGCCGTATGATCACTGATTGCTAAATCCTCACCTTGTCTATTTTTATGGCTGGCTACGATTATATCGCCAGTTTTGCCTACCGGTCTACAACTCTCATGTCGGTGATTCAGCTTAACAATCCTATAGTGACGTCGTCTTCTACGTTCCACATGAGCTACACGTTCTCTCAGTAGGCTGTCAATCAGCCGCTGGAGCTCACACCTTGTACTGTATCTCTCTGAATGGTTCACACGTCGCCCAAGCCGAGCGTTCGGCCAGTGAGTTCGACAAACATCTTCCCATATAATGTCACTAAGTACGGCTTCTCGTGATGGTGTTAGTTTGATGCCATCGTCGCGGGGAGCAAACTCACCTTGAGCTAAGTAATGTACTGTATCCATCAAGCGATAGTCACGGACTGGATTGAGCTTATGTCTAATCTTGTGAACACGTTCGGCCGCCATCTTTGGAATATCATCTCTTTTGCATGGCACAGAGGCACATTGTCGACGGCCACGAGCTGTTATACCATCGTAAGCAGTAAAATCTCGACCATACTGTTCAGAGTTATGTTCTTTTTCTAAAGTAGTGGCTTTGCTTGGGGAAAGCGGTGGAGCTTGCTGAGCATATCTCTGAAAGGCCGATGTCTCTGGTATGTGACTATATTGTTGTATGTAGCTGCATCCTGGCCGCCCTGTTCCCGAAGTGCCCTTCATGCTAACCTTGTCTTTAGACTCTTCATCTGACGAAGACAAAGGTATGTTAGGGTCGATAGAACGAAAAAACATTTCTTGTCTCAATATTTTCCGTTCCAAATTATCTATTCTCTTGTTCAATATATCAATTATTGTACGAGAAGGCGGAGAAGAAGCTTCCGATGATGTGTTAGTAATTATTAACGTAGCAATATCAATTTTATTGGGATTTGAAGCTTTCTTTTTATCTGTGTTTGCTTCTACTTTAGGAATGTTCATAGTCAATGGTGGCTGAGTATAAACATAGCATTTTTCTGCAGATCGTTGTTTTGTGTTATATACATTAACCTTACGAGATTCAGCTTGACTATCAGTCCGTGAACATTTCGAAACCACTGCTGAGCTATCTACCTGAAGCGTGATCGATGAAGCTCTTTCTGTTTCTATTTCGCTTTTCGTAAACTCTTGTTCAGTACCACAAGCAATTGAATTTACAACGTTTGGGTCATCCTCACTGAAATCTAAGAAAATAGCAATATTTAGTATATTACTATACATGGTTGCGTTTGATTACAAAAAAAATAAACTTACGAGTAGTAAAAGAAGAGTGGTCGCCAATAGCGAGACGTGAACCTGATTTATCTGAACCCTGCGAAGAAACAACAATTTTTTTTATACTACTGTGGTGGCAGACTAGCAAACGGCTCATCTGATGGAAAGTAGTCACCGTAACCATGTTAACAATAGAGTTTTATGACATAACGAAATGACTGCAAGAACTAATCGTAAGTAAACGTATATACCTTTTTAGAGTGAAAACGACTCTTTTCAGCAATGTATAATGTTTTAATGGCGGGTGCTCTTGGTTTTATAGAAACTAATACTCGTTGTGAAGCAGGACGATGCGCTGGTCTTCTTTGAAGTATCTCCAAATCTATAAGGAAATTAAACAAGTTTTTCCCAAAATTAATACACATATTATTTACTAGCTACTCTTTACGGCTTTGCCTGTGACATACTTCGAACCCAGTAGCACCTGTTTAACCCATATATAAAAATAAAATAAAATAAATATTGTTGGGACAACTCACACAACGCCATCTGATTCCAAACTAAGCAAAGCTTGTACTATGGTAACCAGGTAACTGATAAACATACTTATATATTTCTAAATACATACATATTATAGATAAAAATATATGCCGCTACAGTAACAATAATTAGTATTTACACAGTGTATGCCTGCTTTTTGCCCTATTGTTTGACAAACCACTGCTGAACCACTATGGGTAGTAACAAAATGTTACATTATATTTACTAATAAATAGAAGCCCATGCCTTAACCCCGAAGGGGCGGCAGAGGCATATTATATGCCTACTTTTCACCATGTGCATTCCTGGCCCACGTAATAGGTGGTGAGCCCATTGCCGTGTTGAAATAGACAGACGCAGGTTGTGGCTACCTGCTGTTATTCAAGCTGGCCATGAGGCCTTCAACATTATATGAGTAGTAATTCATATATTAGGTCCAGAGCTTTAATAAATCATTTCTCTCTGCAATATTAGTATAGATATGATAGTGAAGTTACCCAATAGAAGTTGTTTCTTGGGCAGGCAAGTCGCGCCACCTGCGATAGAATCGTAGTCAACCTCGCGTATCAACTTCTCCTCCTGGATGGACAGTAACTTCTTCCTGGATGGAGACTGTTTATTGTCCATCACATTTTATTTTCCTCTTCCCCTGCATAGTTCTCCAATCGACTCGGCAGAACTACAATGATATTAGTTCAAATACTATAATTTAAAGAATTTTACGAAAAAGAAAATTTTACATTATTCTGACAAATACTTTGACTTTATTCAATTTTTGTTCTTCTACAGAATTTTAGTTTATGACACATAAAAGTTTCTATGATAGTGATCGATGGTTGAAAAAATATTTAAATCAGTATCCGTCTGTTCCTAAAGTGGGGAATAAGATCAATTTTCTCCTTGTGGTATATTCTGATCGAGTGTAAGAAAGCTAAACACTTCGCGGAGATAAGGGTTTTTTTTTAACTTTCAACGTAGGTTTGGAACCTAGGATGCACTTTTATTTAAGCTGCTTGGAGCAGGTATCGATTGGATGTTAGTCTTTAAATCAGCAGGGGCACCGCTATCAAGTGAAGCCTCTTGAGCTCTGTGTTCCTTTACAACTAAAGGTAAGGGAGTTATTGTGAATATATATAGATAGATTAATTAATTATTAAGATAAGAAGCGCTCGTGGCCCCGCGGTCTCAGTGTTCTGTAAACGATCACTGAGTTACGCAACTTTCACTATGGCTGGTCCTCGGATGGGTGACCACTTTGTGGCATTTACATTTGCGAGCGTTTCCGTGCTTCGGAAGGCACGTTAAGCCGTTGGTCCCGGTTGCCAGTAAAAAGGCAGTCGTTAAGCCTGGTTGAAGGCCTTATGGGCGGCTTGAAATTTCAACAGCAGGTAGCCACAACCTGCGTCTGTCTATTTCAACACGGCAATGGGCTCACCACCTATTACGTGGGACAGGAACCCACACGGTGAAAAGTGGGCATATAATATGCCTCTGCCACCCCTTCGGGGATAAGGCGTGATGGATATTTATTTTATTTATTTATTATAAAGATAGATCGCGAAGCCTGGCGATCTGTCCTCTCTGACTACCCCGTCAGGGATACAGCGTGAAGATAGTTAGTTTTTTTTTTTGTAAAGGAGTTTTTGTGAATATATTTAAATGATTAACATAATTGTCAAATTATTTCCTCTGAAGATCTCTATCATTGAATAATCAAAACACGATATGTCTCTTCATGTGATAGATTTTTTGCACACAAGCATACCTGATACAATGGTTTGTAAATAGGTGACTGTTCGTGAGTAACAAAATAGTTTCAGAAACGGCTAAAACGGCTTTGATGAAACATTCAACATATCTAAGAGTTAGACCTCTAGGAAAGTCGATTTGTAATTTAATAACCCGCATCCTAATTAATTCACCCGTTTAATTGCTGCGGTGTCCCAGACAGGCATACACGCAGACACAGTGGTAAAACTAATAAAAAAGTTCTAATAACAAAGTCTCGAAACGGTATAATACTTTTTATAATGTTCAACAGCATCACTTTGAAAATGGAATTCATAAAAAACAAAAAATTCTAATGTCAAAATTTACAAAGAGTGACGTTCCTGCCATTTGAGCTTTTCTAAAAATGCTTAACTAATTTCTTCATAATACATTAGGAAAGTTTTACTGTAAATAAAAACGTATGGATGTTCGACTTGTGAAAGATGACGGAGCAAGAGAATTCTAGCGATGGAATCGCCGAAACGTTACGAACAGCGGCCTTAGTCGAGTCAACTGCGAAGAAACCAACACCTCTCTCTGACGTCACGGAAGAGGAGAGACCCGCTTTACGTCAAAAATGTGCGCCAGCTACGACAAGTATGACTATTTATAGATTAACTTGATTATCATTTGAGTGCTTGGTTGCTAAACTTGATGTTGGAAAATGAATTTGAAGGTTCGTGTTTCTATCGCTAAACGAGACAAGCGGTTGCTGAGACGTACGCACATGTCAACTATAGATTAGGGTGATGATATGTCAACATGCAATTTATCAAAGATTTTGTTCATCAACAAACTTTGATTAATTACTTTGCTTTTGACGAAAGGGGCACGCTATAATGAAAAAAAAAATCAATTCTATTTACTATGTTAAAATGGTTTGATATTTTAGACGTAAAACATATCCTGCGGAATATAGTAAAGATTTTAAACATAAAAAATAATAATGAATCATATCCTATTAATATCTTATTTTTTTATATATTTATTTCTACTTGACTAGTAAAACAGTCTGTAACAAAGCGTGTATAAAATCGACCCCAAACGACTTCAGCTGCTAACGGACGAAGCACCACAGACTTATAAGTAAGCAGACCAAAGGTTTGCGTTTAGTAGTGATTTATGTTTCATCTAAACATCTTTTTTAATCGTATCCTTAGGAAACCTAAAACAAGATTAACATAATTAATTGAATCGGGCGCTACATTTAGCTTGACTTTGGATGTTGAAATTTCAAACAATTTGCTGAACTGAATTCGTCCCTGTGTACTTGACATGTCGTAACAGTACAAAATGTACGTAAATTAACAAAAATCTTAGATATAGATGACGATAGCGACCAAACGGTTTATGGAACAGATGCTATGTACCAGATATTAACAACTTGTCAAGTGTTCGTCTAGAAGAATCACCATTTTTGGATAAAAATCTTAGAATAATAACACGTAATCGTAACTAAAACATCAATTACCTGTGAAAAGTAATTCCTGGTGAGTTCATAAGACTTGAGCTATAACAACATCTTACACAACACTTCACCATGCTTTTTTATACTTTTATAACCTTTTGATAAATATATATACACAATATTTTCCCTTCGGCACTAAACATTAATAAATTCCTGATTCAAAAATGACGCCAATTGTTGACATTATGTAGAAATTTAGGCTACGCGCTGTTCGCTGCCTATGTGTGAGTTACATGTTGCTACACATGACAAAAAAAGATAGCTTTATACAACAAATAAAAAGAGTGAAAAGGATGAAGTATTGCGCTATAAACAAAGGAATATGTTTAGTCTGCTTACTGTCTTACTTATATGTCTGTGCGAAGCACCCTGGGATTTGGAGTTCAGACAGCGGTCTCACCTAACCAAACCAAACCAAATGTAGAAAGCAACTGGGAATGGAACAAAATTAAGAGTGCGACAGAGACAGACAGAGAGACAGAGAGAGAGAGAGAGAGAGAGAGAGCGAAAGTAATTAAGACTACTAATGGTTTGAATGTTTTTATTACTTTGACAGGTATTCCTACAGAGAGACACAAACACGCCGCAAAGAAATTGTCAAGTAATCCCAAACCAAAGAAAAGACGAGATGTTTCACCCGCTCGAGTTCAAATGTCTATGGAAACAGACCTAAAGGTAATACTAGCAAATAAATAAATAATGTAAATAACTTACTTTATTATTTAATGGGCTCACCACCGGTTACGTGGGACAGGAATACAAATGGTGAAAACTAGGCATACAATATATATGCCTCTGCCACCCCTTCGGGGATAAGGCGTGATAGATATATAATAAATAATACTTTATTATTATTTTGACAGACACCACGCAATCGTTTATTTGAGTTGAGATTGTAGACTGCGTGTAAAGGTAAAAATATATTTTTATTTTTGTAGATGGATGAGATAGTAGTGATGTCTGCTCCTATACAGCAGCCCATTGCGGTGCTGCGCAAGTCAGCTTCTCCAATTGCTCCAGTTCCTGAAAGGAGTGATGAGAAAGATGATACAGACAGTATAACTTCGGAGATAAAAGAATTACGAAACGCAGATACTGTAAAAGGAATTCCAGAATGGGTAGGTATACTATACCTGTTTACATTTTTTGGTTTAGTATATCTTCTTAGATATATATTGGTTAAGGTATTCAATTTATTATATGAGGATTTCTCTAAAATTCTGGTTAACAAATTTTTTTTGGGTATCTAAAAACGAATAAGATTTCATCTGGAATTTCATTTATAAAAGCTTCCAAAATCTATCTACATATAACCCTTTTGACTAACATGCGCAAATTAAAAAATGGACACGCTTATCCCCTGCGCGATTATAAAATACAACAATTGATACTGAAATGTAGAACCGAATCCGGTCAAAAAGGAGAGTTGTAGTAGTTTTACATCTAAAAGTATTTGCCCACTTGTAAGTTATATAGATATATGTATATTTATCGATATCGTTTTAAGTGCCAGTTAGACAAAATTACTCAGCAAAATAGTTTAGGGTAAATTACGTTTAGAAGCTGAAACTATATTAATGCGATGGAGGGTGTGATTGGGCCCAACCAATGCTTGACGGGGACCAACCTCACTTGCAAATGGTGTCAGGGCCTCAGAGATGTTATCTATAGGCAAACGTTAAGTAGTTAGTATTGTTATCACTTGACAAACGCGGCAGCCCGCACGCTTTATAAATATGTATAGTTATACCTTTAACGTATAATTTTACCTTGTTATTGAAATCCTAGAGCACGGTCAATTACTTAATGCAACTATTTGATTGTAGTCCGATGAAGAAGAGGCGGGCGGGCTGCCGCGCAGCGAGTCACGATCTTCTCGCGCGTCTCGTGTCTCTCGCGCTGTGCGTCAGTGGTTCTGCTGCGGATTGCAAATCGAGGCGCCTTCCGAGGACAACGTGTCCTCAGCTCGCAATGAAATCTACAACAGTGGCATATAACCCCACCCTTACCTGTTTACATCCTATTACGACTTTAGTTCATCACTTCTTTAGTCAGCTGGTCATATTTGTCATGTAGAATTTACTTCTTTAGCGAAAAAGGCAAAAATGCTCATTGAAAACCCTTCCATGTTGCAATTTCTAGACTTTGTGTATTATGCCAATAAGAAATAACTAGTATGACCAGCTGATAAAATAAGTCTATACTTATTTACTAAGGCATTATGTTTAGGTACTAAACATTGTGTTAACAGTAATTTGAACAATAATGACACTACCAAGAAAAAAACTTAGTCGGTTTTTATTTTGTGATTACGAATTATGTATAGAAAGGTGTAAAATAGAATCCAAGAATGAAGAAGAAAGTTTCACAGCATGGCTGATTGCAACAATATACCTACTTAATAATATAGACTGGTAACGACATTATTATCTATTATATATTTTATCTCATTTATTTCATAATATAATATATAACTGAATGATAATATCTCACAGGATAGTAATCAATTGTATAACTTAACTAATTTATGCTTGATCTGTATCCTCCTTGCTACTCGCCATGGTTTCGAATCTAACATTAAAACGGTTGCTATCAGCATTTACTGATGATCATCCTTCGCACAATTGCATTTATACAATAGTCTGTGAAGTTCCATATCTGGTCCTTCCGGTATTACCCTACGTGCATTCCTGGTGCTAACGTAATCATCGGGTATGTTCCAGGTGTATCCTACCTGCAATACAACACCAGTTGGCGTTGAAATTGTTGATTGCTGAAATGATATCCAATAATATTTGAGTCACCAAACGTTGTGATTAAAACTGCTGCTGCGGACGTTGATCTAATGACTAACTCTGTCCAGTTCACTGCTGCATTCACATTCTCATCTGTTGGTCTCGGCATGTCGTTTGTTGATATTTTTGTCATCTCCCGATGGAGGTATAGACTACTTCGACCAGGTCAGTCTTGCAAAAGACGGACTAATTTCTTGGTCAACGTTTAAGTCTTAACATCATATCCAAATACCGAGTCCGCCCACATGGGCGTGTT
This sequence comes from Thumatha senex, assembly GCA_948477245.1. Classification (NCBI taxonomy): domain Eukaryota; kingdom Metazoa; phylum Arthropoda; class Insecta; order Lepidoptera; family Erebidae; genus Thumatha; species Thumatha senex. Next base: position 18,514,538 of record OX419735.1, read on the forward strand.
GTTTGCGGTGTTGGCGTTTGGCTTTGTCCAGAGTTTTTCCTTGTGCGACTTTTTTCGTCACGGTTACAACCTTCTTGGTTTTCGCTCTTTTTACCAACTTTCGCTCGGTTGAAGCGCTCAAGTTATCTCCTGTAACCAAGTGATATTACTTACCTTGATTTCTTCAGAAATGTTTTCTTGGTTGTTCATATTTTCCCTTTAGCATTCGGTATAAAAAATAGTAAAGTAATGAGTTAACAAAATGTTCGATAAATTAAGAGATCTAACACTAACATTGTAGTGCAGGGCGGATTGCCGATGGAGAATAATGAAGATAATATATAAGCATAATGACATCACGGACAGTGTGGTTTCCAATACCTACGGACTTAACACCAAGTGGGTTATTTCATGAACATGTGTTAAAAAGTTAGATCCATGAAGGTGGTTGTTCTAATTAATGTATTATGGAGAATATTTTTTTAAAACCTCCCAAACAAAAAGCTGCACATTGCAGGACCTACGACCTACTAGTTTGTATATAATACTTAAAAAATAGACCTGCTACTTCTTTACATTTGTTATTTATATTTTATTGCATTGTGTTGTTACTTTCATTTTAGATTTTCATTACGATCCTGCGAAATATTTTCCCATTTACTTCCCATTCAGTTAACAGACCAACCGGGCTAAAAGGATCCTCTATGGTGCGTCTCCTTTGAAAGAGACTGCCTTTTACTTACTATCTTGATTTTCTAATACTATTCATATCGCCTATGTATATAAGATTGGACTTTTCACTAATATGCCGTTTATTTGGTGTGCACTCCATTTAATAATTTTTGCTTATATAAGTGAATTTGCATGTTATATTTCTCGATCATTGTCAACGAATAGACCTAATGTTTGATTCTAATTAGGCTTACTATAATTATTATTTTCTTATTATTAAGTATAATTAGCACAACTGCTATTTATTGTACATTAGTTCCATATTACTGTTTGAAAATTAAAGTTTCATTTCAAAATAATAGGATTTTCAATTGAAACGCACAATCCTAATTCGTCATTGTCATTCATCATAACATTCAGAGATAAATTACTTAAGATTGCGCTACTTCCATAGAAGCACTTCTACTTTTGCCTGTCCAACTTCTCTCAAAACATCATTTTGGTAGCTTCTCTTTATTTCTACCAGTAGGACCAGGAATGTATGGTATTTCTCGTGGTCCTACTGAAGGATTGAAACAAAAAAGTGCCTCGTGTTTTAAAAAACTTCCTTTGTCTCTATCTCTTATTTCCTAAGGAAAAGATACGTACAGACGTATGGACAGGCAGACAGATTGAGTCGTTTTATAAAACATGGGTTTAGACGTCTAAAATTGATGAAGTATTCAATTTACGTGTATTTTTGTGTGTTTTGCCTCATAACTTTTCCGTTATTGCGGTTGATCCGATTTAAATACGATTTCATTGGTATTTGAAAAAAAGGGCTTTTCGTGTGGTCTTATTAGTTTTACAAAAATCCGAGTAATAGGTTTTATAGTGTTATCCTTAATAGGTACTGCTTATTTCCGCAAGTAGTAAAGTCAGTTAATGAACAAAAAAAATCGAAATACAATGTTTTAAAATAACATTATAATATTTTAAGGTCACATTCTAACTAGGAGATATTTTAACGAAGATATACGGAAATATACAACGGAACTCTTCAGTGACAAACAGTAATATTATCACAATTGCAGTGAGCGTACATGTATCTTTTATATTCCCCATTTCATAACATAACGTCACGGTTCGAGGTTAAGTGCAAAGATGGAGTACCCTAGGGTAGTATATGAGGTCCGATCCTGTAGGTACCTATTGTACACTTGCGATATCCCGATATTAGAAAACCACACCATAACAACATTTGCAGATTATACAGCCATTATGGACACAGGGGTTACTCATGCGGGTGCAGCGAAAAAGGTTCAACTGTCAGAAAAAATGCAAAATAAAACTGAACGAATCCAAATAAGTTTACATGGACTTTACAAATAAGAGTGCCAATTAAAATGCACTGTATATAAATGGCAAAAGCATACGAGAACATAGCACATTATGACACTAAATGCAAAACTTCGATGGAAGGTCCATCTAAACAAAAACGCAGTGAGCTTAATTTTCTATAAAAAAATTTGCAATGACTGCTTGGAAAATATTTCCCACTGTCACTGCACAACAATTTCAACAAATTGAATTTAGAATATCATTTCCTTTTTTTATCATATCTTTTTACGCGGGTAACGGGTAAACGAGATAAGAAGACGGATAGGATAGGGATCGTGTGATTATTGTACAAACAAGTCCTATTGCCAGTGCGGACTTATGGTAAAAATTTTAAGACTGACTGACTTTTAGGAATGACGACCTCTACTGGAAGGGAACTCGTAGCTAATGTAGTACAAAGGTACGCCGAAGCTCACCAAAGATGACTTCACCTTCATGTAAATGTCGAGGGTATTCAACTCTTTGACTAAACAGATTTAGTGAGAAGACTAAGAAGGAGAAAGACCATTTGAATTAGTTTAGTAAAGTGTCAGTGTAACATAGTGAAATAAGTGCAACTTTAAAAAAATATATGAATGAAGTGACTTCTCCTTAGAGACATTAAGAAACATGTTAATGGACACATTCTCACAATTTTACTCTATATTAGCAGTTTAGGTTAAAGTCCTTAACGAATACCTTTTTCCAGTCGTAACGGTATATCGGTTTGATAGTATATCGATAGTATAACGGGTGTCTTTTGGCTAGATTGTGAGTTAAACGATGAGATATGCAGCACATATTCATTAAAAAAATGAACTGTTGCAGGCCATAGGTTGCTTGTTGCCATAGGCTTTTGTAGGTACTGCGCTAGCAGTTATTGTATATATACGGTGTAGAAAAATCAGCAGTGTAACAGACAAGAAAAAAATAGTGCTTGACGTACGCTGAGGACGGGACCGCAAGTTTTTATATTAATGGTTTGTTATAGCCTACTATGGATGATACAAATGAGGAGGATGCTTCCACCATTTCCGATGTTTCAAAGAAAAAGGAAATTACCTGGAGTGATGAGTTTTATCTGGAAACGGTGAATTTACAGGTATGATTATAATATATCCTAATATTCAAAGGTCAGGTTCTTCGACGTTTCTAGGGCCAACGCGACCTATCTTGCAATCTGGCGTACCTTACCGATTCAAAAAATAGTTGACATTTTTGATTTTCTTGTCTCTTCGTTCTTTTCAAAATCCACTACTATCGGTGCAGAACAATCTCGGCATTCCTTTTATAATGGTAGATGATCGAATAAAAACCGCTGCGCTGCAGTAAGTAGGTACTGACCATTTAAGTTTTCATTTTTAATATTGGTCCAGTATAAATGTCGAGTATACGCCATGAAGGAAATTTTTCTAATTCCGATGTTAAAATATTGGGACCTGTGCTCTGAGATTCGATTTTACCAGCGATATACGCTAAGGTCATACCGAGATCTTCAGGGCCGAGGCCAACCTCACATGCAAGGGGTATACCTGTTGATTAACGGATGAAGTCATGGCAAAGGGAAGGAAAACTTGCAATAAAATTGCAAAAAAAATAAGGGGGAAACTTGCATATAGCAGTGGGCCGTGATACGTTGTATAAATACTTTGGTAGTTTGTATATAATATGATTTATTGAACAATGAAGCACTCGTGGCCCAGCTAACTCAGTGTTCTGTAAACGATCACTGCATTCATCAACTTTTGCTATAGCTGGTCCTTAGATTAACTACTACCTACTACTAACAACTAAATTCAACTTTTCCTGGGACTATACATAGTTAAGTTTTTCGACTATACATCGTAGTTTCTAGGGCTTTGTTTGTTCACTAAATACAGGAGACATATTCTGTGTGAGTATTGGCGGCGGGAACAATCCCATTTATTCGTTTATTATCATAATGTCCACTTTATATAATTAAAACAAATGTACGTTGTATACATTATTATTCATATTTAAAAAAATATTGTCATTAACAAACTTTTCACGAGGTCTGTTAATGCATCTTAACAGTAGATTGAATTTAATATTTTAATTTCTCGTGGACTTCTTCAGGAGAGCTACCACTACATAAGTGAAGGACGAACCGTAATGGAAGAAGAACCTGTTCCGTTGCAAAGGAAGTTGGGAAACGAAGTCTTAACCTCAAGTGTAAGTAAATCCTGATCAATAGTAATACGAAATATTTGACAAGAGTTAACTTTAATAACGTTGACAAAGTAAATAAGTCAAACTTGAGATGGTATTTTAGAAGGTATATTAGAACTATATTGCAGCCCTTCAGCCTACAGCATTCTTGTTTAAATCATGTTTTTCTATGGCTGATCCTAAGATGGGAATCAGCTTTGTGGCATTTCCATTTATAAGCGTTTCGTTTTGGAAGGCTCGCTAAAAATAAATAAATAAATAAAATGTCTTTATTTTGCATAACTGTTTCTGTGATACACTTAACCTAAAGATAAATTTAAAATATGTAAAGTGACCACCGGTTAAGCCGTTAAAGTGAAAGTGAAAGTGAAAAATCTTTATTCATGTAGGTCACAAAGTAACACTTATAAACGTCAAGATTATTGCTTCTACATTTACATTTACTGCCAGATTCGCAACGCAATAGGTAGAGCCTGAGGAAGAACCTAGCAATAAAACTCATGGCCACTCTTTTCTAACTGCCAGTAATTACATTAGTTTTATTTACATGATATTTGAACAAATTATATGGTAATGAGTCTATACAAAAAAAAAACAAAGTCAAATCAAAATGAAAGCGTTTCTAGTTACCAGTTTTAAAGGTAGCCCACCCTGATGAGGAAGACTCCGGCAAGAAACTAAATACTCGTAGCTGTTATTTTAAAATGCAGGTATAGCTTACAATATTAAACTTACATTGTTCCCTTGGAGTTACGTGAGATCAGTTGACCAAACTTAATTTGCCTTAAATATAAAAAGTATTATTTGTAATAATTGCTATAACAGCTAGGAAAAAAAATTATAAAAAGCTATGTGGACGGTGCTCACACAATAACAAACTCAAATTACATATAATTATATTAGTGAACCTGACGTTTCAGATCACTTATGTTGAACAAATGTACATTCTATTTATAATGTTTCTTTATTATTATTAATTCTATTTGTATATTTATGTGTGTTGACTTAGAGCGACTTACTCCCATGCATTTTTATCATTTATATAGTCTGAAATTTTATAATGTGCCTTGTTACACAATTTGGCCTTGACTGTTGTCTTAAATATATTTATTGGCAATATTCTAATTTTATCGGGAAGTTTGTTATAGAATCGTATACATTGCCCCATAAAAGAATTGCTGATTATTTCGAGACGAGTAGAATGTAATACAAGATTATCTTTATGCCTAGTGTTTACATTATGTATATCACTTTTTTTAAGAAATGTGTCTATGTTTTTGTGCACATAAAGTAAATCCTCATATATATATTGTGATATAACGGTAAGAATATTAATTTCTTTGAATCTTTCTCTTAGAGATACCCTGGGACCAAGCTGGTATATTGCTCTCACAGCTCTCTTCTTTAAAATAAATATCGTATTAATGTCCGCTGAGTCTCCCCAGAGAAGAATTCCGTATGACATAACGCTATGGAAATAACTGAAATAAACTATTCTAGCCATTTCAGCATCAGTGAGCCGTCTTATTGTTTTTACTGCATATGCAGCAGAGCTTAATTTGCCTGACAATTTTTCTATTTGTGGTCCCCACTGCAACTTTGAATCAATAGTTATACCCAAAAACACAGAAGCCCACATTGGTCGCCACCTGTCTCACATTAGGTGTCGAAAACTTAATTACTTTAGTTTTTTTACCATTTAAAAGAAGATTATTAACGTTAAACCAATGAACAACTTTTGAGAGTGCACTGTTAATATCGTCATAATTAATTAATTGTCTATTAATTTTAAATGTCAAAGAGGTATCATCCTCAAACCACAATCTCATGTTTATCCCCAACATAGTAAGGTAAGTCATTAATGTATATCAAAAAAAGAAATGGACCAAGGATTGATCTCTGTGGAACACCCACTACAACTGGAGATCCTGCTGATCGTTTACTTCAACCCTCTGAATTCTATTGCTTAAATAAGAAGTCATAAGGTCGAGAGCTTTATTTCTGATACCGTAGTGGCGTAATTTCTTTACAAGAGTTTCGTGATGAACGCAATCGAAGGCTTTAGATAAATCGCAAAAAACACCTAATGCATCCTGCGAATCCTCCCAAGCCGCATAAATACTTTTGAGTAAAGCAACCCCTGCATCCACCGTTGAGCAACCCTTTGTAAATCCAAACTGTTTCCTGTGTAGTAAATTATGTATATTAAAGTGACTAAGCAACTGTCCAAGCATTAGCTTTTCGAATATTTTACTTAGTGTTGGTAGTACGGAAACAGGCCGAAAGTTAGAGGGATCTGCATTATCGCCGGCTTTAAATAAAGGAACTACTTTACTATGTTTCATTAAGTCAGGAAATATCCCAGACTTGAAACAGCAATTGAACACAGCTGCCAGATGTGGAGCTATTACAGTGATAATATGAGAGACAGTTTTAACAGATGGTCTGGGCTGTCGTATAACATGATAGTCGTTAAGTCAAGTTCAAGGCCTTGTAGCAATTTGATAAATCTGAAAAACAGGTAGCCTAAATCTGCCCTGTTCATTTAAATACGATAATAGGATCGCCTCCTATTACGTGGGACAAAACTCAACTAATAAAATATTTATGTATTGTATGATATTACCTACTTAATTTAGAGAAGCGCTCGTGGCCTCGCGGTCTCAGTGTTCTGTAAACGATCACTGAGTTACGCAACTTTCACTATGGCTGGTCCTCGGATGGGTGACCACTTTGTGGCATTTACATTTGCTAGCGTTTCCGTGCTTCGGAAGGCACGTTAAGCCGTTGGTCCCGGTTGCTAGTAAAATGGCAGTCGTTAAGCCTGGTTGAAAGCCTTATGGGCGGCTTGAAAAAATTCAACAGCAGGTACCCACAACCTGCGTCTGTACATTTCAACACGGCAATGGGCTCACCACCTATTACGTGGTACAGGAATCCACACGGTGAAAAGTGGGCATATAATATGCCTCTGCCACCCCTTCGGGGATAAGGCGTGATGGATATTTTTTTTATTTATTTTACCTAATTCAGCAAAGGCGTGACTTTATATACGTTTTTGTTTTTAGACGCGGGGAATGCGTTTACGCGCCATCATTTAGGAGTCCGCACGGTGTTTGAGACTCTCCGCCTTTGGGGCCGTCCTACCGACTAAGCCCCGCGGTGTTTCGCCTTCTTCCCAACCGGGTCGTAGGATAGGCCTAAGGGCTATTCACCGCGGCCCGGCTAAGGGAATGCCCCAATATGAGGCTCTCCGCGGGGGGTTAGATGTGCTGTCCCCCACAAATAAAAGGAGGTTAGCCCGCTTCGAGCCGTCTCCGAATGTCTCTCTGAGACCAGAGAGGGGTGGAGAGCGATCGAGCGGACACTAGAAGGCACACCGAAACACTCAGAAGGCCAATGTGAGCGGAGTCCCCCGACCTTCCACCCACGGCCGTAAACTTGTCGGGGGCGCGCCGGAGCTCCACCCAGCGTCATTCCCAAGATTGCCGGTGCGACAGAAACGTGCGTCCTGCTCGCTCTACTATCGCTATATTAAACGAATATATGTAAGAAAGATATTAATTGTTGCAGTTTATGGATGAAACAAATGAGGACAATGCTTCTACCAGATCTGAAATATCAAAGAAAAAGGAAATAACCTGGAGTGATGACGCATATCTGGAGAAAGTGAAATTACAGGTTTCATTATCATATTTACTTGGTGATAATAGTAAGAGTCAGCGTGAAGCGGGAAAAGGGCGTGCTTCATTGGTTTGAACACGTCCAACGAATAAGTGAGGAACGATTGACGAAGAATATTTAATGTGGGAAAGTAGACGGTAGAAGGAGTCGTGAGCAGATTGTTCAAAAATGGAAAGGTCAAATGTACTCGGATACCCAGACGTGCAAATATGAAGCGATTTATGAATCTGCAGGAAGCGAAAGAGTATAAAGTATGCTTTTATCGCGTAGGTTTTATAGGCGGCTTGAAAATTTTCAACAGCAGGTCACCACAACCTGCGCATGTCCATTTCAACACGGCATTGGGCTCACCACCTGTAACGTGGGACAAAGTGCATACGGTGAAATGTCGGCGTATAGTACTACTCTGCCTACCCCTTCGGGGATAAAGGCGTGACAATATGTCAATCATGAGTTTTTCGTAGAATCTAAAAAAGTAGCTTTAAGCACTTACTTTTCAAATAACTTACAATGAATAATGAAAGCAACTAGTAACCGTTCACAAGCAACTTTGAACTAAGTAACAAATATATTTAGAATCATTATTCAACTGTTTTAACTCTATGTTGTTCTGATTAATAGAATAAGTCAGTTTTTAATGCAATTTCAGAATTTGGGTGCGCGTAGCTCTTCGTGGATGTTAGAACGCAAAGCGTCAGTCGGACCTTGTTATAGACAAAGCTTGCCTTTTGGGGAACCTTCTGGTATCACCGTTTGTTTACCCAAGGTACGTCATCCTCGATATTCAAAACTATGCACACCTATATAGGATATAATTAGTCTTACTACGGTTTGTGCTCTGTGGAATTGTTTGATATGATGCCGACGTCTACCTTCTATCATCGCACCGCTCGCCATAGACAGGGTGTTCACCCTCACACTTTGCATTCAGAGCGCTTACATACGGTTAGGTCCGATAGAGGCTTTATATAGCTTACGCTTAGATTGTGGAATGAACTCCCTGCCTGGGTTTTTACGTACGGGATTCTTCAAAAGGGGTCTTAGAAGGTTTTTAAAGGGTCAGTAGTGCGAATGCTGCACCTCTGGTGTTCAAACGTAATTATTTTAATATAATAGTGAGTGTTAGCGGACCCCTAAAACGGTTCACGTACGAGTCAAAAGAGAGTATCAGAGGTGCCATCAATCCTTCAATGTGTAACCTGAATTGCCTGTGCTGAGTTAATCAAACGATGACGGAACTCTGGTACTTGTTGATGATTATCGCAAAGCAGGCGCTTCTAGTGAAAGTTAATACTAGGTACTCGGCGAAGTAGAAATACTTAGAACGAGACCAAGGTCATATTACTTGCTTTTAAGATGAAGTGTTGGGGTTAAACCCTAACTGTCCAAACTACTCAGAAACCTGTGTATAAACATCTAATTAGACATAGTATAAATAATAAATAAAATCAGCCTATAGCAATCCTAAACTAACAGTAGGCTTCACCCAATTCAAGCCACACTACAATACACAGTCCTGTGCCTTCCTCATCCAGTGTGTAATGTATTTGCAGGTAGGTACCTACTTTTTGTAAATGTCCTAGACGTATTGATCTGATTTATTTATTTCTACCAAATTAAGGCCCGTATTCCAGAACGTTTCTCAATACTCGATCGACGCTTGAGACTAGATTTTGCCTTATAAAATCTACTCTCAAGTGTTTCTTGAGTGTTGATAAACGTTCTGGAATACGGACCTTAAACTACAGTGTCTCCCTGTGACCTAATTCTAGGTCGTCGTTCCATCTGGCGGGGAGGTTGTCATGTCTTACGTTAACTGAGTCGCGATCTAATGTTAAGAACGCGTTTGGTCCATCGGCTATCGGCTCTACTACAGATGTGCTCAACTCATTCATCAAACACGCTTTCTCTGCGAGCTATATCCACACTCTGGTATTCCGACGAATAACCTCGTTTCGTAGATTATCCTTCAAAAACACTCTAAGCATAGCCCACTCCATAGCTCGTTGCGCCACTTTAAAGGGATGGACTAGCCCCACCGTAAGTGTCCACGCCTCGGCACCATAGGTCATAACTGATACAACATGCTGGTTGTAGACTTTTGTAGGTATACAGGCATCCTGGTTCATGGCTGTCACTAATATGTATCCATTGTGCGTTGCGTGGTAGTAAAAAATCTACTAGCCAATTAGATCGACATACTAGAAAAGGTCGCGGGAAGTACTGAATGCACAAGACCTTGCCACATAAATTCGGAGAGACCTATATTCAGCATTGTACTGCGATATGCTGATTTGATTTTATATTAAACTTTTACTCTATACGTAATATTTATTGCAGTTATCTTCATCACTTCTTTCCAGAAACCTATGAGATACGCCAGTTGTGTTCTCGGAGATTGTCAAACAGTAAAATCAGGGATAAGCATTAACATATCCAAGGTATGTGATAGCTCTGTATACATAACAGTATTTTTGGAAGGCAAGTCACATTTTCATTTACGAGATTTTACAGTAACCGAGTAACCAGTCATGAGTCCACCTCTGTTACATGTGGTACATATGTGGGCGTACTGTATCTCTATTACTCCATTGGGAATAATAGCGTGTCTGAATTAAAAAATCGACGATGTGGTTAAGAAAGTCTATACTATTATTATAAAGAGGAAAGATTTGTATGTTTGTAATGTTTAGGCAATTTTAAATATTCTTTCACCATTAGAAAGGTACATTCTTCGTGAGTAACATAGGCTATATTGGATTTTCAATAAGTTTAGGGTTCGGTTCGTAATCTCGAATAGGAAAACTTCACCACGCGGGCGAAGCTGCGGGCATCAGCTAGTAAAAAATAAATGAGAAATAAATGACCTTCAATCAATTATTCTTGAACAATTTCACAGAGGGCTTGCGAAAGTAAATTGAGGCTCTTTGGACCTGTACAATTTGAAACGAGAAGAGTCACCTCAACGAGACGCAATTCTGAAGATTCTCGCGCAAAGGTCCATAACACTTAATATGTATAATAATAGTATTTTCAATCAACATTTACTAAGTATTAATAATAATATAGCTATTGGAATGATCATCATTCTGGGTTTTGTTAACAAATTTAAATTATCGCGTACCTCAAGTGTAATAAGCCAACGAAGGCAGCCTGTGACCACGGCCGGTAGTGAAACCTGGTCTAAACAACCTAACCGTATGAAACATATTGTATCGGTGGGTTGTTCACCGTCGTTGCAGAAGCAGGCCTAAGACGGTCGTGTGAGATGAGAGTTTCACTCACATCTCACGAGCCTAGAAGCAAAATAACATCGGATCCAACCCCCCCAGAGAAATAGGACAATATTAGAACACCTGATCCCTTAGGCGATGCCGTGTTGGTCGCCAAGGTCTATCGGAAACTATGGGACATTCTACCGAGGAGTTACTTAAGTTACTCGTGGCGTCCAGCGCTACACGGACTTGACGGTGTGGTTGTAGTCGGTTCGGTAAGATTTTCATGCGTTAAAAAGAGGTATGAAACATAATCGCTTTTATTCCTATTAAACTTAATATATTTTTAACAAGATAACTATAACTATAACAATTTTGTTTTCAGGTCAAAGAAGACAATTACACTCATTATTCTAGCAATTTCAAAGAAAAACTGGATAATTTCTACGGTAGAATTAAACACGTCTTCCATATCTAACCGAGCTTATAATTTCATTGTTTATTTGGTTTCTTTTTATAAAATTGTTTATTTATATACAATTAAAACCTTTTTGAGATTTACAAAACCTTTTTGAGATTTACAAAGCCTTTTTGGAGAACTCATTTTCACCAGTTCCAAAGCAAGAGCTTACATAAATCTTTGTATTTTTGGAATTTTCTTAGGTAATGTACCAGATTTCGGAATCATTTAGTATTTCGGTCTTGTGCCGTCTAGCATACACATGCATCGGCCTTTATTAGGTTTACCTTACGAGAGGCTCTCCTTCGAAGCGTACTGCGGTACGCCGCGCAGTCTTTACCGAAAACCAGCGGCAAGCTATGATGGCCGTTCATTTTATATTTTCGTCTCAGGAAAATAATATATTTCAGATTGAAATTAATAAAAAATACCCTAAATATAGTACCTATGCTTACAACATTTTTTTTTAAAAGTAACTACGTAAGGTATTGTATTCCATAAAAATCGTAATTTTTTTGCATTATTGTAATATGTCAAACAGCCATCATAGCATGCGGTTAGTATAATTCCATCGGTGGTCAGTTCTACGAGCAATATGTCCTGCTGGCCACTGTCACTTGAGTCTGAGCATTCTACTAACAGTTAATGCAACGTCAATTGACTGAGAGGATCACGATGATTTGAGTGTAAGACATCCTACCAACATCTCACGGGGCCCAAGCGATTTCACCGGTGCACCTACTTACTAACGAACGATGAAAACCAAAAGTCAATGGTCAATGGTTGGACACTGGTTTAAATAAAGAAAGAAAATATCTCATTGCAATAGCACAACGTACTTTACAGATATTACATTAATACATAAATTTCCTCAAATACTGAAACAAAAAATCTACACTGACGACAAGGCTGTATGGGAGTTTCATATGCCTGCCCAAGGTGGTTTGAGGTTTAGAGACTTCTTTGTTGGTCTCTTCCTAGGGTGTGACTAGTTCTGTATTCGACCACTTCTTGTAAAAACTTGTGATGCTCAAAGGACTGGCTAAATCCAGAAATATTCGTCTAAAGAAACTCTTTGAGGAATTGTCAACTACAAAACTACCCTAGAAAGAATTTCCAAAACATCAAACCCTTGGAAACGACTAGGAATACACTACGATGAAGAAGATAAGGATGGTTTATTCATATTTATACTTATGATATTTCGGGTCTTATTGGCTTCGTACATTATTTGGTTCAAAGCCTACCTTTTACTTCCCGACGTTTCGACAGGATTACACTACCAGCCGTGTTCACGGGTTGACTGGTGTCTCGGGTCAATGTTGAAAATTGATTCAGTATTGTCTTCAAAATTATTATAGGGATTCAAGGGGTTTTGACTTGATTGAAGTGAATCATGCGCTGAATGAGGGAAGCTATAGACTTGAATCAAGTTAAACTATTGTGACGTCACGGAAATATAATAGGCATGCATCTGTTTCAATATTTATTTCAACTTCCACATCTACATGTAACTCGGTGAACGCGACAACACAATGATTCGTGTGAGCACGAGAAGCTACATCACGGTTCCACCATGTCTTGGATATTTCTGATGGAAATTACAGATACCTTCTCTGCCAGATGCCACGTTCAATTGATTCGTCACTAAGTACTGGCAAATTTATCGGCGGATTATGACGTGATTTATTAGGCAGCTAGCTGAATATGCGTAATTCAAGAAATGTATACATGAACAAACGGACGCTGCTAGTTTCACAAAGACCGACGAAATGTGCTAGACTGTCATAAAGTGTCGTTAAATTGCCATCAATACCCCACGAACTGCTTGACGTCCACATTTTTTACATGCAAGGGTCACTTGCTCTCTTTCTAATCTCCTCGGCGATACGGACACTTCGCGGCACGTTGCACACGGAGCACGACCAGTTCTTGTCTTGCACCTGATGCGTGAGGTTGGAAGCGCGAGCGGCGTCATAGTCAGACTCGCGGGGTCGCCAACATAACTCCATGCTGCCATTCCTGCATGTCATGTTTTTACAGATCTGTTGGTCAAAGCAGATGCTGTTTAGTTCTACATAGGCTGCACTAAAAGTATCGGGAATGGAACATTTCCACTGTTCCTGTCATATTAAAATCTTTTTAATTGAAAACTCCTTGGTTTTAAAAATCGAATACCATTTATTTATTTAAAAAAAAGATTCTCGGTATGGTCACAAGTTTTGTCAAACTTGTTTATTCGTTAAGAAAATGGGATTGACTCGAGAAAATTCAAGAGCAATGATTTATTATGACTTTCGAAGTGGTTTAACACAAAAACAGTGAGTTGACCGGATGATTTCTGCATTTAGTAATGAAGCCCCATCCAAAACCACAATTTATCGCTGGTTTGCTGAATTTCAACGTGGATGTGTCAAGCTCAGTGATGATCCCCGTCAAGGTCGTCCAAAAACTGCAGTCACCCAAGAAAACGTTGATGCTGTGCGTAAGCTGATTGAGGAAGATCGACATGTGACATACCGCGAAATTCAGGCAACTTTAGACATTGGCATGAGTCAAATACAAATAATCTTGCATGAACAATTAGGTGTAAAAAAGTTGTTTTCCCGATGGATACCGCATTTGCTCTGTGAAGAGCAAAAAGCGGCTCGCGTTACTTGGTGCGTCAGAACTCTCGAAAGATTCCACGCAGGATCCTCAAATGCTGTATACAAAATCGTATCAGGTGACGAATCCTGGATATACGTGTACGAACCCGAAACAATAAACCAGTCACGAGTTTGGGTGTTCGAAAATGAGTTAAAGCCAACAAAAATTGTTCGTTCATGGAGTGTTGTAAAAAAAATGGTGGCCACGTTTGTCTCCAAAACCGGCCATGTTGCGACTATTCCTCTTGAGGGACAAAGAACGGTTAATGCAGAATGGTATGCTAGCATTTGTTTGCCACAGGTCGTTTCTGAACTCCGTAAAGAGAACTGCAACCGCCGCATCATCCTCCATCACGACAATGCGAGTTCTCACACACGCGCACAGAACAAAAGAGTTTTTAGAGCAAGAAAACATAGAATTATTAGACCATCCGCCGTACAGCCCCGACCTAAGCCCTAAATGATTTCTATACTTTCTCTAAAATAAAGAATAAATTGCGTGGTCAGATATTTTCATCACCTTAAGGAGCTGTGGACGCCTACAAAACGGCCATTTTGGATACCCCAACTTCCGAATGGAATGGTTGCTTCAATGATTGGTTCCATCGTATGGAAAAATGTGTCAAATTTCGCGGAGAATACTTCGAAAAGCAATAAATACATTTTTAAATTTTAAATGTTGTGTCACTTCCTTGATTCCCGAAATTTTCAGTGCCGCCCTCGTAACCTCCAATTAAGTATAGTACTTGATGAGGACGCCCCTCCTTGATAGCCAGTTGTAGTATTCAGGTCAGTACCAACACAGATTACATAAATTCTGTATCAATTTAAGTACAGTGGCAGCTAAAATGTGGTTCGACGAGTTCCATTGAACAAATGAACTCGTGGTTTTAGTGAGATCCTTCATCACCTAAAAAGTAAGCTGATGGTTTTCAAAATTTATTTAACTATCTACATTTCGATAACATTGGTGGCTATCGAAAAAAAACTGCAATAATTTGGTCCGTCGATTCGGAAGCTGGATGCCACAAATACAGACAGATACACAGATACATCACCTATCGTTTTCTATCCTGGGTTAAAAATAAGTACTTACCGATGCCAGATATTCATCCCTGCAGGTGTCGGGCCAGTCGCAGGTCCAATTAGTGGGCGGCACGCAGGGGCAGACGGGTGGCGTGTAGCAAGTGTTCGGATGAACACAAGGTGTCGAGCAGCACTGTTGGCACATGGTGTACACCTGCACCGTAGGGCAATATACAACTTAATGAATTAACAATTGTACCTAATGAAATCAGGTGTAGAACGATTATAAAAGAGAGGATGGGAAGGGGAAACACCCATACTCTCCCTAAATCCATCAACCCTACCGCTCAATCAACTTCACTGTCCAGTTTAAGCTTTGTATAAAGATTAAACACGTGTCGGCTTAGTTACATTGCAAAGCGGAGTAAGGTAACGATACATATTACATGTCCTACATTCCTTTCCCTGTGGAGCTCGATTCGTTATTCCTTCGTTGCAATTTATTTGAGGTTACCTTTATGTGCATCAGAATTGAGAAATCAAGGGTGTGTGCTGGGATTTTTTTCCTCTATTGCACCTCTATTGATTTAAAAAAACCGGTGTGTTATGTTTGCGTGTTGAGATATTTGGAAAAATTTAATTTATAAAATGTACTGTATAATATAAACATTGTTTCTTAAAATAAAGTCGATAAACTGTAAAACTTCGTAGGAACATTATTGCTGACATAGCAAATGTAAAATTTATGGAGTCAGAAACGAGCCGATAATAGATACTAAAAAAAAACCTAACTAACTATCTTCACGCTGTATCCCTGACGGGGTAGTCAGAGAGGACAGATCGCCAGGCTTCGCGATCCATGCATACTTCTTTCGCTTCTTCGAGATTCATCAATCGCTTCATACACGCACGTCTGGGTATCCGAGTACTTTTGACCTTTCCGTTTTTGAGCAATCTGCTCACGTGGTCTTCATATGTAAGTCTCGGCCTTTTTTATAATAGATACTAATCATGATAATCCATGATAAATATTAATTTAGGATCAAAATATGTTTATGTTCGCATTTTTTTTTACGTTTTCGATTGTATCTGTCTAAAAACTGTAATGTTATGATGTAAACTGTTTCATACATTTTATTTATAACTATAGTTAAATCAGTTGTAAGCATAACTAAATCCAACTAAAATAACGATGTTAAGTAACATACCAGCCACACTGCTCTAGCTATTTCGTTCCGAACGTAGGGCAAACAATTGCATAGCAAACAGTTCTCAAACTTGGAGAGCTCGGGTATGCCCATGTTTTTTTCTACTCCCCCAGGTCCAAGTAAAACCTGAAATATAAGTAATTTTGTTGGGTCGTAAGACTTGCGTGCAATACCAAATACATACACATACGAGTGCACATACAACTCATGCCTTTTTTATGAAAGGCTAAGCAGAGCTATATTTATTCGTACGTGAGGTGAGCCTATTGCTGTCTTGTGAGACATTTGTGGGACAGTTTTTTTACACAACGTTGTGTAGTCCAAAGTAAGCTAATTTAAGCTTGTAGTTTGGAAACTAGACAACTTATATACATACTTTTATATTTATAAATACATATGATGTGTACTACGTGTAATATACACGTGGAACATATACATAGTAATATTCACGTAGTACACACCCAAACTCTTTAACAAGTACCTATTTGCGGATCACACAATTAGTTACTCCGACCCAGGAATCGAACTCTCTCGTTGGAGCTACTTGCTGTTAATTTTTGTTCATAAATAAATAAATCATATTGGTTAATTTTGATTAATTGGTTTATAAACTTGTGATCACAACTGATAAACATAGGTACTACTCGTATTTTTCTTAATACATATACACCATGAGCTTGGATGCTGATCTTTCCACTTTGAATTTCAGTGGCGGCTTTTCTCCCTTTTATATTTGTAATCACCCAATCTCAGAAAAAGTAATTGCCAAAACCTATCCACGGACTTTATCCTTTCAAGTACCTATTTAATATTATAGAATCGATAATTCCGAGAATGGTAAAAAAAAGTGATGATTCTCACCTCACTTGCAAAGAACTGACAGCAAGGTGCACAAGTCCCAAGGCTGTCAACATAAGCGCATTGAAGCACTCGCTTGCCCTGCAGTCCTTTGACTACATTGATGGTATTCCTTGCGATGGCGAATGCCCCGGCCAGGCATGCGGTTGCTGCATAGTTACCTTTAGCCGCGCACACTGCTTCGTTACCACTCATGATACATGACGTCACACATTCCAGCTGAAATTCAATTGAGGCTACTTATTTTATGCTCATGTCTTTGTATCTTGGGAGTATTCATAGTTTCCTCAGATTAGGTACTACAGTATATATATATATATACTTAAAATTGTTTATCGTGATAAAATAGTACTGAGAATCTTGTGAGAAGCTGTAGCACCTGCGCTCTTTGCTCCTAAGAAACTATTTTCGCGTTGTAATCCTGTAGGTAATATCAGACGGTTTATTTCGTTCATTATCGACTTTCATTCGGCACCTTTCACTCTGAATGAAACGTCTGAACAAAAGTGCCGAATGAATTCATTACTGAACTGATCCAATGATGTTGGACATTGGCATTCAGCATCTTTCCCTTTTTCCACTTTCACTCCAAAGAACGAAAGTCTCGGTCTCTCCTGACTCCTTCTACCTTCTACTTTCGTACAATAAATGTTTTATATACTTATAGGAATCTGACTTCAATAATTAGCAGGAACACCTACTCCAAGAGGGGTTTAGGAGAAAGTCTACCAAAGCCTGTGCTAGAGAGCTCTAGACCATCGGTCACTAACGGTACTGGAAAATAGGTAACGGGGTTTGAGCTCTGAAAGGGAGGTACCCTCATGTTGAGGGCCTTTAAATTTCAAACATCAAATAATATAATTAATACCAGAGTTACCTGCTCTTGGCTTAAGCTACCGGGATGTAGTGCTGAGGACAGGACCGGCACCATCGTACCAGGCGTGGCTCCCCCTATCACAGGCACATTGACAGATTCAGGGGGAACCTTCAAGTAGTCAGCCAATACTGTGTTAGCTCTCACACAGTTCAGTTCAACGGATCCAAGTAGCATGCGGGGATTGTAAACGCCTCGAAGGCGTTGTATCTCCCCCACAAGTGGTACCATGCTTTCGACTGGCTCTGTTCCCACTATTGTAAAACACTGAAAGATTTAAAACAATAAGACAGTTGCCACTTCTTCTTCGTATCAATGGCAATAAGTTGAAATGTGTCCAGCCCAGAACTCAGCGATATAGACGGCTCTTTTGGTGGCATCGTTTAGATCCTCCACGTTGCAGGTGCTAGGACACAGTGAACACGACAAGAGTCCATTGTTTGTAGGGGTGCACCACAGTCGCTACTGGGCAATAAACTGGACTTAGTGAAATGGATGATATTCGATATTATAATTGAAATTCTAATATTCTAAACCATCTTCTGCTGATGTTTCCAAACTGTTGTAAAGGTACGGTTTGAATACAACTCTGTTTACTATAACAATAATACTGAATAATATATTACAGAGTGCAAGTAAAACTTGAAATGACGGAAAGAAATTAACAGTTGAAATATCATCAGTGGATCTTCGTCTCAGCAATCACTTCGTATGGTTTTGATAATGAGAATTGGCGGGCACGTTGTGATGAAAGAATTCAACAAAATTCTAAAAATAACAATATATATTATAAATTATTGATCATTACACTTTTAAGTTAAATATAGGATGATAATTTTGGCAGCTCACGCCTGAGAAGTAACCTATTTGTTTACAATACCTCTAAAAAATATTCACCTATACTTGACAAAGTGTATTCACAAACGAACCCGCTTTTTTGTACAGTCGTGTTCGCTCGGAATACGGACAGCTTAAAGGATAGAGACACTGTCTGTGTCAGCGTAGTGTGTACTGGACAATATAAGGGGAGATTCAGATGATTCTACTTCGCAATCGGAGTGACACCGCCACTTCAGTTTGCTTATGACTTCGGCTGGTACAACCCAGTCGAAACGTCAAGTGAATTCAAATTAATATCACGCAATGTGAAAGTATAAAAGTCAATAAAATAATAATATAGTTGATTAATGTAATGAAGTTTGCACTAGCAACACCGAAGACAGCGTATATTAAGAGAACCGAGAGTCACTTCTGCCTATTCTCTGTCGATTGTCGTAGAGTGCGGAAGTTATATAGTCAAATTATAGTGACAATAACGGGCAGAGCTTATTGTCACTATAATTTGCACTGTAATTTTCAAATAGAAGTCTTAAAACTAGCAATCTGCATTATTATTTATAACAATATATTAAATCCGTCTTACCAGTGGGCAGGCGTTACAAATCTGCAGTGCGATTTCGGTGATGACCGGAGCACTGTTCTCGAATGTATCAACTTTATCGCGCGCTACTATCACCACTACTTTTGAACCCTGAAATTATATATGACGTCACAGCTTAAATAAAAGGCATGATATCCAATGTAAGTACTGCAATACTAGCTTACTTACTGCAATAAAAGCTTTCACACTGCATGACTAGATTTACTTTGATGAA
Source organism: Thumatha senex (assembly GCA_948477245.1). Taxonomy (NCBI): domain Eukaryota; kingdom Metazoa; phylum Arthropoda; class Insecta; order Lepidoptera; family Erebidae; genus Thumatha; species Thumatha senex. The sequence continues at coordinate 18,534,366 of OX419735.1, forward strand.
TGATAAAATCTAATAGCAAAATCCAGGTGTATATGTGGCTCTAGGAGCTGTATGGTTCCGTAATTGCTTCAATAAAGCTTTTTACTTTGAAATGTAAGGCGAACATCGACTGCCTCAGTGGCTAAATAATCTCGGGTTCGACTCCAAATAAATATTTTTTTGATCAATAAATATTTTATCGAAGTTGGGAGTGTTTTCTATGCATAATATGCATTTAAAAATAAATAAACTGAGTACATTATAATTTTCTTCATATAGGTAATTATTAGGCTTTTTTTTACATCAGAACCTAAAACTGTATATTTTTATTTATTTACTTACTATTCGTTATAGCTTATTGCTATAAGTAATAGGTAATTTAAGTTACTTCTTACGGAAAACTGCAGGTGAACTTGTAACAGTCTCGAAATTGGGCTTCCTATGTATTCTCGAATCATCGCCGAATGCACAACGACTTACCTACTAATACACTTTGAAAGTTGTCTAGATCGCAAAATTGTCTAGAAATTTGTATGAAGCCAGCACACAAATATACTCCATTTTAAAGGGACCGGTACCAGTATTGTACTATACCTGGAGACTCCGTGCACGTCTTTAAAACGGAACACACACGCTACTGGTTTGGGATTTTAATGGGTACAACACAACTAATCACTGACAAATATACTCCATTTTAAAGGGACCGGTACCAGTATTGTACTATACCTGGAGACTCCGTGCACGTCTTTAAAACGGAACACACACGCTACTGGTTTGGGATTTTAATGGGTACAACACAACTAATCACTGACTTTACTCAAATTAAAATTAAAGTAACTGGCAGAAATAGAAAGTAGTAGCACGAGATGAGTAGTCTTCAACTCGATCTGAGTTTAAGGAGAAGAGAGATTACTTATATTGTGTTCTTGTCCGGTAATGGGGGAGTTGGGTTGAGTAACAATTTTAGCCTACAGTGGTGCTAATTCTGTTGTTGAAACCACTAAACTAAATTTCTCTAAAATTTTCTTATTTTTATTAAGAGATTATCAAATGCTATTCTGTTATTATGTTGAACTAAACTTGGTGATATTTTAAACAGCACTAAATTTGAATCTGACATCACTAAAATTTATTTTATGTTATAAAATTCAACAAAACATGTATTTACATGCCGACTGACTAACTTAGTCATTAAATTGTCTGTGTACATTTTTACTTTTTGTTGAATTTTATCACATAAAATGAATTTTAGTGATGTCAGATACAAATTTAACGTCACGCAATTTTAATAGGGCGGTTATTAATTTTAGTAACCGTTTGAAACGAGAAAACTTTTAAAACGTTGTAACGTTAAAAATGTACATAGGCAGTTCAATCACCAAGTTAGTCGGCATGTATTTACATTCATGTACATTTTTCAAGTCTAGTTCAATTTTATCACATAAAATGAATTTTAGTGACATCAGATACAAATTAAGTGCTATTTATGATATCACCAACTTTAGTTCGACTTAATAACAGAAAAGCATTTGGCCATCTCTTAACAAAAATTAGAAAATTTTAGAGAAAATTAGTTTAGTGGTTTCAACAACAGAATTAGCAATGTTTGAGTCGTACGCTTGATTTGGCAGTATTCATATTCGAACGCTTGTCGAACGTTGGCTATGTGGAAGTATTTCTATCGTACGCTAGCGGCGCCTTGGGCATCTGGTAGTACTTCATAGAGTGATATGTAGACCGCCTTGTGAAATAAAAAAAACCCTATCGAGTCAAACAAAAGTGATAAAAAAACACATACTTTTAAAGCATCGCATAACATATGTCTGCCGGAATAAGACGCAACTTTACACTTGGTGTCCACGTGGCTCAACTCCATACCATAGCCACAATTAAAACATGGGTCGTATAGGGCGATCTCATCCAACAGAGGGCACTGTTTCAACAACAGCGCTAGAGGTTGACCTAGACCAACACATGAATCTTAGTAACATTGTTCATCATATAGTGTAGTAAATGAACCCCTTGGCTTTCCCCATGATTAATTTCGAACCCCCATGGCACCGTTTTAATCTTGTCGTTAATTAATTTGCCTATATTGTGTCTTGGCAGCAAATCTGAATGGTAAGGTTATCTATTACTTTGATTATGATAACTGCTCCGCTTTCTTGGGTAGCGTGATGATGTATAGCCTTCTTGATAAAAGTCCTATCCAATAGAAAATAATTTCCCAATTCGTATCTGTAGTTGATTAGATTAGCGCGTTTAACCAAACTTTCAGCTTTTATTTGTATAGTAATTCACTAGATATTACTAAGCACTTACTTCGTTTTGACACTCACCTGTGCATCCAGCGGCCCCACAGATTGTAACCTTCATACCTCCAGGGCAGGTGCTGTACTGTTTTATTAGACATCGTTTGCTAGTTACACTTTGAAATGAAACACCTTGCAGATGTTGTCCGACCAGACGACAAACACAAGAAATGGTTTTCCAAATACGCATTTTTTTGTAATATATTAAATTTTATATAAAAATGTAAGAATTAATTGTTCATATTAGGGACATGAAATTTTGATGTGATTGTTTTTCTTTTTAAATGTCATTGTCACGTTCTAAACCTAAAAAGGATCTTCTGTATTACGGAGAATGCTGGAGCCTGTTGTCTATGGTGAACCATACAGAAGCATTATCATACATGGCTTATCCCCGAAAGGGTGGCAGATGTATATCATATATCATAAGCCCCATATGCCCACATTTTAATTTGTGCATATCTGTCCCACGTAATAGGTAGTGAGCTCATCGCCGTGTTGACATAGACAGTCGCAGGTAGACCTGTAGTTGAAACTTTTCAAGCCCATGAGGCGTTCAACTTGATTTAACGACTGCCGTGTTACTGGCAAACTGGACTAACGAATTAACGTGCATTCCGAAGCACGGTAAAAAGCAACAAAAACTAGTATAGATGATCTGGTCATTCTCTTAAATGACGATTAAAATATAGTGAAGAATTTCAACTTGTTTCAATGCGGTTCGGGTAGTTCAGTGGCTAGAACATTGCCCTGGGCAGGAAAAGGTCACGGGTTCAATCCCTATCTCGAACCAGGTTGTCTTTATCACTTTAATCAAGATTTTATGCAGTTGTTAGCTGAGAACTGTCGTTCTTACGAAAGATGGTTGAGTTGGAAAGTCCTTTCGCCCTCACTGTCAACAATCTCGAAAATCTAATGATATAATTTTAATAGCCTAATGATACTGCTGCTCCTACTTAGCATCCATTTAAATGTGAACCCCAGACTCCAAATAATGGTAGGGTTTGGATTTGCACACTTAGACGAATTAAAAGACCAAATATATTTACACTATTTTCTTCTTTTCTTCTAAACCTAATCGGTGTTCGGTGTGTAGGTACTCATATTCATATTTTTATGTACTTTTGGGGATATAACAGAAACACTTCGCGTAAAGTTCCGAATAGTATTTTAAGACGACATCAATACATTGTAGCAATAATATAATTTTAGTTGCTAGTTCATCCTATAACACAAAGTTTTGTTAATATTTGTGAGTATAAGCAGTATATAGTATAAGCAGGTAAATAAAAAACAGTATAAATATGTGCTGCAGAAAGTCGTGTCAATGGTTTTGTAAACCATTTCATCATTACATATACTTACATATTGTAATTTCAGGTAACACAACAGCTGAAAGTAGTTGATAGAGTTTTAATACCAGGTTCTGCATTTTACATTTAAAATATTGAATAAATAATACAAAAAGATGCTATCTTCACGCTTTGGGTTGTAATTGGGCTTTGTTTATTATTCATCGCTAATATTTCTATTAATGGTGCATTTGTTCACCAATTTCAAACAACAAAGCACCTACAAATGGTTAAAACTTTAATAATGTGGTCTAGTATTAAGACATATTTCAATGGATACTGTCGTACAACCTCTAATATGTCTTTACGTAATAATTTTAAGACTCTATATATTATACTCACATTCTTCGGTCTGTTTCCATACAGTATCAAGTTTAACAAAAAACGTGGTTTAATAATTAAACCCAAATCTATATACGTGAACTCGTTTTGTGCTGTTTCATATATTATATTTATGCTTTCATTTTTAATTCTACACTCTCAATACGTTTACCAGTCTCTAGGTGATAATTCAATGACCAGGGAAGTCATGACGCAATTGAATTACATTGTAGAACTGATCTGCGGATTTTCTGTAGTTTTAACAGCCTATATTTGTCTTTATAAGAACCGTTTTATATTAGTCAACATTATAAACAATATTGCGAATATAATTGAACTACTTAATACAAAAACCCAGCTTCTTAAACATTTTTGGTTTAAATTAAATGTGATCATTTTGGGTCTTCTCGCCACTGTGCTATTGCTCCAAATTAGTGTCAATTTCACTCGAGATGATGATATGTGGAAGAAAATACTAGTGTTTGCCTCGTTTATGGTGCCTGAACAGATACAATTTATTGTATTGTGTTTATATTACTGGTTTATTCAAGTACTAGTTTTACTGCTAAAAACTATTAGAGGACAAATCTTGTTAATGATGGGAAGTAAGACAGGCATTGAATACTTTACGAAGGTTAATACAAAGATATTGACGCTACAATATATTGGAACTTTGTACACAAGGGCCTTCGAAATAAAGAATGAAATAGTCCGAGCGTTCGAGGCGGTGTTACTTGTAACAACTATACAATGTTTTCATAGTATAGTTAGCGAAGCACATATTATTTACCACGGTCTCGTAGTGGAGAAAGATTTAAAGTTGCATCCCGTTGTAAATTGCTCTATTTGGATTATTTACCAAATTGTTAAAATTTTAATTTTGGCAAGATCTGGAACTTCCTTAAGACACGAGGTAATTACATTTCTACTAACATAGATTAGACATTGGACGTCAAAAAAGTATCTACCTAATTATATAATATAATTTAATTTATTTATTATTTATCGGATCGTGGGAGAGGCATATTATATGTCAATTTTTCACCATGTGTATGCCACGTAATAGGTGGTGAGCCCATTGCCGTGTTGAAATAGACAGACGCAGGTTGTGGCTACCTGCTGTTGTAATTTTTCAAGCCGCCCATTAGGCCTTCAACTTGACTTAACGACTGCCATGTTACTGGCGACCGGGACTAACGGCTTAATGTGTCTTTCGAAGCATGGAAACGCTCGCAAATGAAAATGCCACAAAGTGGTCACCCATCCGTGACCAGCCATAGCGAAAGTTCCTTAACGCAGTGATCGTTTACAGAATTCTGAGTCCGTGCGACCACGGGCGCTTCTATTTAATTTAATAAGAGCTCAATCGTAAGCTAAATTGACTTTTGTTAATTGTACCTGTACCTGTAGTCTTAGGGCCGTATTTCAGAACGTTTAAGAACACTCAAGAAACACTTGAGAGAAGATTTTATAAGGCAAAATCTAGTCTTAAGCGTTGATCGAGTATTGAGTAACGTTCTGGAATACGGGCCTTAAAGTACACTTCAGTAAAGTCTGCGCTTTACTTATGGAACGATGCAAAATAGAACATTATATGTATACCTATTCAATTTACAGATTCTGAAAATAGGCCAGGCCGTGCACAATGTACCCATTGAAAGACACGATGTACGGTTATTACTTGAGGTAACTTTCACTTTCTTATTTATTACTAGCGTTTCCCGGGCCCGAGAATAAGATTACATAGAAAGAAAAAAAAATTTTTACTATTTTTCCATTTTTAATTTTTTTTACTAAGCTGCTATCATAGGTATAGAAACAAATCCAAAAAAGTCGGCTTACCTGTTCTGAAGTAAGAGTTATAAACGGTGAAACTAACACGACTTTGTTATATGTTGACATACAGATATTAAATACTTCTATTAGTTTTGCTGTATTTTTAATCTTATATTACACTACGTTTTCGCTCGTATATTCTCATTAGTTGACGCCAGCGGCTTCGCCCGCGTAGAGAAGATTTTCCGTTCCCGTTTCCCACAGGAACTTGTTTCCGGGATATAAAGTAGCCTATGTGTTATTTTGATGTATAAGCTATATTATAGTAAAGTTTCATTAAAATCTATTCAGTAGTTTTTACGTGAAAGAGTAACAAACATCCACACAAACTTTTGCATTTATAATATTATTAAGATTATCTTATTTTTAGCTTTTGAAAATAGACCTATTGTTACGTTTGTTGGGTGGGTACTAATACGAATTTGCCACTGATACCACAAATTAACAGAAGTACTAAAAATTTGGAAAACCCAAAAGTGCACGTCTCACACGCTTTTATTATATTATAAAAAAAATAGAATTACAAGCTTACAAACTTTGCTATGAATTATCGCGTAGGGGTTATGAAATAAATAAAGTAAAGATAATAACAATTCAACCACATCAAATCAGACCGTGTAATGTGAAAGGGTTCTATTCCTAATTATACTGAAGCGTAAGAGAAAAAAAAGACTCGATTAGTAAAGTATTTCGATCATTATCATGTTAACAAGAAAATAATCCGTAACATACAGATACACGGACGTCGACGACGGAACTTTTTTAAACAGTTTTTTAACTAGTTTAAATAACAAGAATGGCATCAAAAATATCATGAGTGCTAAAAATAGTATTTTTTCTTGATATGTGTGTGTATATATTATTTTACAAGTGCAATAAATGATAAATAGAGACATTTTAAGTTTGAAAAATCAGATGTTATGCGCGAAGTGACAGTAGTACCCACCTCAACGCTTCGCTTATGAGGCGTGCAATAAAACACTTTAATTACTCTAAATAAATAAAATTACTTGTTATTACTTCGGTGTGTGCCGGAAAGTTCTCGAACTATTGCTGTCCCTTCTGGTGCTATCTCTATCACATAGTTCTAGAATGTTCTAAGTGTAGCTATCTCTTTTTAATAGTGCTATCTCTGTCCAATAGCTCTGGAATGTTCTGAGTATAGCTCTCTCTTTCTAATAGCGCTATCCTCGTCACTCCTTAAAATTTCGCTACATACTGAAGTGGGCTTTAAAGGTTCATAAGGGGTCCTGAAAACGCCTGAAAAGGGGTTTTCAGGTTATGATGGCATGTGATAGGGGGTGGCCTGAAAACATGTTTCAGGCGCCTGTAAACCACGACGGCAACTTGGGGGGTGAAATTCGGATAATTTGGTATGTGATAGAGCCTCCTTGGAAACGGCCTGAAATCGCTTTACAGCCTACTGAAAACGCTTCCAAGGCCCGGAAAATGACGTTTGATGTTGTTCACTATTCCGCCGGCGTAACACTATGTTAGCTCTGGTAATGGTGAAAAAACTTTCGAAATCGGTTCATAGCTCCTGAATCAAGTAACAAACAAACTTTTCTGTTCATAGTACCTATCTAAACCTACCTTAAACCAATGCATTTTATATAAGAAAATACGGTTACTTCGCCGCCTTATATACCATACCTGATAAGGTAGATATGGTATATAAGGCGGCGAAGTAACTTTATTTTATGTGGCAAATTTCAGTCTGTGCTCTCTGACTACCCCGTCAGGGATACAGCGTGAAGATAGTTATAGTTAAATTTCACATTCATCCGTTAGCGCAAGTTTGTTAGCTTTTGCTTTACATATTATCTAAACACATACATATAATTGATGTATCTGTTTGTAATATAAAATTAACAGTTTTTTACTAAATAAAAATATAACTACTAAATGGAAATAAAATTGATAACTTTAAGTTAAAATAAAAAAAAATATTGTCGATCTATCCAGATCTCTTAAACGACTGAACCAATTTTAGTTGGACCATCTTTGTCTTATAGGTGATGTTATAAGGAGCACCTTAGGCTACATTTTGATAACATATCCCTGAATTATCACGGCAAAGGGCGCTACGCGGGTGGAACCGCAGGGCGTCTGCTAGTACTTAAATACATTTAGTCAACATAAAATAAAGTATAACTAGATGTTTTTCTTTTCTACATAATTAGATTTATAAAGTTGTACTTCTTTATCGACGTTGAGAGAATTTTTATAGCTGTAAAAATATCGTCACGTTTTTCGGTTACGCACCATGTTGTTTTGAAGCGAAACTTTTTAATCATAAGTGAAACTTCTCTAACGACGTATGAGAGAAATTAGTTTTACTTCTTACCTGTACACACACATTTTTTTTACAGATTCAACATTTCTCGTCGTTGATGGCTCAACAAGAGACCGAAATAACCGCATATGGCTTGTTTACACTGGACGCTACACTATTGTTTAAGGCATGTGTCTCTGGATCTCTGTATTGACACGCTAGGTGAACTCCGTGGCTTCGCCCGTGACATACTTCGAACTCCCCTCGCACCTATTTAATCCCGTCGGACCTATTTAATACCGTCGCTTTTTAATTCTAAAATATTGTTAAAAGAATTGCCAGATTTTTCAACATTTATGATTACTGCTTCCGGTAGTAGCGTGATAATATTTTCGCCTATAGCCTTCCTCGATAAATGAGCTATCCAACACAAAAAGATTTAAAGTGTGACCAACCCGGAGCTCCCTAAGGAGCTGAAGAGCCTAGCTCGCAACTCCACCGCTCTTGAGCACCACTCTGTAAACAACTGAGGTAGAGAGCGGCCGGTACGGGCATGCACTGAATGGGCACCCACTGGAACACGTAGAGGGTGCCCGTCGCCATGTGGTCAGTTGGGCGGGGTCACCCGACCATCCGCCCACCGCCAGAAACTATTCGGGGGCGCGCATGAATTGCTCATGACGACGCTCTCAAATACAACGTCGGGGCAAGAGCGTCTCCCGTACGCTCCCGCACCCGCAAAGCCTCGCGTTTTGCCGCCATTGCTAGCGAACGAGGCGACGGCGGTCAAGCACAGTTGGCTCGCATGTACCGGCCGTGACCGGGAGCGACACTATCGACGCAACGCTTCTACTGGCCAAGCCGGGAGCTGTCGCGAAACCGTGGGCCTTACAGGCTCACCATACCACGACCCCCTCGTGCAATGGGGTCAGCTGCACTGCGGTCCATTCGACGGCAAAGATTAACTTCTACCGGCCGAAGCCGGGAGCAACGACAACGAAGTGCTACTACCGGCCAGGCCGGGAGCTTTCATCAATGAGTTAACCGCCTGCCATACCGCGACCCCACGACATGGGTTCGACTGTCGGGATATTGGTACATTTCATTAACAGGGACAGTGCTGAAGACTGCGCCCATTAGCCGATGCTCCAGGGTGCACCAGCCAAGACCATTTTCCACTCCCGCCTGGGAGTCCCCGGGGGGGATAGGGAACTGAACCGAAAACGTGGAGGTTCCCCGACTTGCAGCCCCAGCTTTATATATTAGTTAAAATAAAGGTAGATATCTTAACTTAGCACTTAGTCTTCAGAACAAAAAATAGGTATGTGCCTATTATTATTTATTATACCTAGTATTATAATTATTTGTTCTGAGAATTCAGCTAATCAAGGTATATTTTTAGCGTGTTTTGAGCCCAGTTGCGACTCGCGACGCCCGGGGTCCGCTTATATGACTCCGAGACGTAAGTGGTAGTATACGCAACAGTCGCGCCGAGGTCTCGAGTTCGATTCCCTGGTCGGAGAAAATATTTGTGTAATACGCAAATGTTTTTTTCGGAGTTAGGTTGTTTCCTGTACATGGTATGTATTTTGAAATATACAGGTGGCCCAACTCTGAAACTATAAGACATAGAACGAGCAGTTCTAAGAAACCATGTCACCGATTTTGATGAAAAGAACAACTGCATTCGTAGATTTAAAATAATACTTGTTACTCGAGTCGGGAATCGAACCCGGCATTATCGAAGAATAAAACTTGCATTATTTTTAATTGAATATCGATTGTGTAAAGCAGTAAATATTACTGTGAAATATGATATCTAAAATGAATAAAAGGCATCGTTCTACACTTCGTTTAATTTAATTTTGTAGGTCTTCGAATTGGTCATCCCTTTTTTTCAGTACAATATTCATCTCATTTGGTTCTTACGTCATCTCTTTCAAATACTTTTTTTTCTTTTTTTTTTACATTGAAAGGTACAAAGTAACGCGATTTTATACGTCCGACAATGTTTTGGGTTGTGTTATTATGGGTAGATGATGTGTAAGGATGTTGTGAGTGGTTTGGGGTTTAAGGAATTTTATATATTATCTGTGCGTGTGCATGGTTGGTATGAGACATCATATGGAATATTGCATCCTAGGCTATACAGACTTCTAAAAGTAATATAACAAAGATAAATGTAGATTTATAATATCGTACATATGTATATATATATATATATATATATATATACATAAATAGATATATAAAATATACTCATGCACACCACAAAGTACTTACATAAATAAATTATTATTTATAATAATTACTATAGTATACTATTTAGAAGCTTTTGTGTAGAACTTTTTATTACCACCCTACACGCGCGGCCCGACACGGCGGGAAGTGGAGGACGGAGTGCAGGGTAGCTGCGTGGAATGTTAGGGGAGGAATGGCAGATAAGATGAATGAGTTGATGGATGTTATGAATGAGAGAAAGTTAGATGTAGTGTGCTTGACAGAGAGCAAGCGCAAGGGCAGCGAAGTCGTGGAGCTCCCGGGTGGGGTGCTCGCGCTATGGTCTGGAGTACCAGAGAGCGAGCATGCGGGGGGTTGGAATTTTGTTGTCCTCGCGATTGGCCTCCGGTGTGTATGAGTACAAAATGGTAAAACTGGGTTTGACGATGATTTTCCTGGTAGCTGCTTACGCGCCAGTATCTTCGTCGAACGCGAGTGAGCTAGAGGACTTCTGGGAGAGTATGAGATAAGCTCTAAATGTGATAGAAGGAAATGAAAAACTTATAGTATGTGGAGACTTGAATGGATGGGTGGGTACCGCTCGCGATGGTTTTGAGTCGGTACTCGGGAAGTATGGGGATAAAAGGGTGAACGACGCTGGCAAGTTTATACTGGCATTTTGTAAGAAAAAGGATTTGTTTGTGGCGAACACAATGTTCAACCACAAACTAATTCATACGTATACGAGGAGATGTAAGTCAAAGAGAAGCATGATAGATCTATTCCTAATGGATAGTCGGCTCCGTAAACAGGTTATGGACACAAGGGTTTATCGAGGCGCTGAGCTAGGATTAGACCACTACCTAGTAATAACTAGGATTAGGGGTGGAACCTCACCCGTCCGCCAGCACAAGTTGCAAAACAGACATAGTGTGTCCCAGACGCGCGACCCACCGTACTTGATCATCTCAGCAGTAACTCTGTCTTTTCCCGCAGCCTTACCACATTTCATACTTCTTATCGCTTGTTCTATTTCTTTCATACTAATGACTTCAATGACATCGGGATCCGGAGCATCAAAGTGAGCTTCACTTCCCGATGTGGCATCTCTGTCTTTTCTTACATACATCTTTCCATAATATTCACTCCATCTCTGCAGGACGTCAGTTTGGTCTGTTAGGACGTCATTGTTAATACTAAGCACTTTATTCATACTGCAGATTGCCTAACAACTCCGGGTCTTGCCTACCTCTTTCCAGAAGAGCTTGGCATTATCCCGGAAATTGGACGACAACCTTTCATCCGCTTTCATTCTACACCTTTCACGAGCTTCTTCTATCAGTGCCTTCGTGTTAACTTTTTGCAGCTTGTATCTCTCTTTCATATTAAAATCATTCCGCGAGGCTAAGTAGTCTAACCATGCTTTCATCTTCATTCGAACTGCTTCTTTCACTTCTTCATTCCACCATGCATCACGCTTATTACTACTGCCTCTTTTCGTTTCTCCACACACTTCCACAGCGGTATTTACCATACTATCCCTAAGGTTCTGCCATACACTTTCCACATTCTCACTACTAACATTGACGTCGCCAAGCTTTTCGGCTACCCTTTCTTTATATTTATCCCTAATGGATGCATCCTGCAGCTTCCAGCTTTTGATGCTATAAGTCGGCTCAGGTTCAGGACACTCGGTACGATGACGCCAACCCGCGAACAGACCCCTAATCCTAGTTATGACTAGGTAGTGGTCTGATCCCAGCTCAGCGCCTCGATAAACCCTTGTGTCCATCACCTGTTTACGGAGCCGACTATTCATTAATAATAGATCTATCATGCTTCTCTTCTTGACTTACATCTCCTCGTATACATATGAATTTGTTTGTGGTTGAACATTGTGTTCGCCACAAACAAATCCTTTTCCTTACAAAATGCCAGTATAAGCTTGCCAGCGTCGTTCACCCTTTTATCCCCATACTTCCCGAGTACCGACTCAAAACCATCGCGAGCGGTGTATCCATTCAAGTCTCCACATACTACAAGTCCTTTATTTCCTTCCATCACATTTAGAACTTCTCTCATACTCTCCCAGAAGTCCTCTAGCTCACTCGCGTTCGACGAAAAAAACTGGCGCGTAAGCAGCCACCAGAAAAATCTTCGTCAAACCAAGTTTTGGACGGATCCAGAGGATTCTAGGAACAACCAGTTTGTACTCATATATACCGGAGGCCAAGCGCGAGGACAACAAAATTCCAACCTTCCCGACTGCCATGCTCACTCCCTGGTACTCCAGACCATAGCGCGAGTACCCCGCCCGGGAGTTCCAACTCTTCGCTGCCCTTGCGCTTGGTCTCTGTCAAGCACGTAGTGTGCTTCTCTCATTCATAACATCCATCAACTCATTCATCTTATCTGCCATTCCTCCCCTTACATTCCTCGCAGCTACCCTGCACTCCGTCCTCCACTTCACGCCGTGTCGGGCCGCGCGTGTAGGGTGGCGGTCCCCTACGCCGCTCTGGTACACACTTTTCGCACCAGCGCGGGGACGAACTGGTGCGTGTCGCCTCGGGGGCACGCCCTAGCATAATTCGCCCTTGAGGTGCTCGTGTTGGAGTAGAATTGCAGCCGTAGCTGGCAGGGATGGCGACGTGCACGCTTCTGCTCTTTATCCCCTTTTTTCATCCAAAATTTAAACGATTTAAAGAACCATACCTTTTATTCATTTTCGCTATCATGTTTCATAGTAAATTTACTGCTTATGATCTACACAATCGATATTCAATTAAAAATAATACAAGTTTTATTCTTCGATAATTCCAGGTTCGATTCCCGACTCGAGTGTACAAGTATTATCAAAATCGATGTCATGATTCCTTAGATCTTTCTATGCCTTATAGTTTCAGCGTTGCCCATACTGGCCGTTTTAAATGGGCCACTCTGTATATAAGTATGTTGTTTAGATCCCAAAGCACACATATATAAGTTTAATTTTAGCTAGATAGCGCTGTGTAAAAAAAAGTCCCACGATGAATTTCATTATTTATAATATGTTGGAAACAATTTTGAAAAGCAGTTAGCAAAGTTAGACGGCTAAGTAATAATAGATAGCACCTTACGTCACCTTAAGACGTAAAGAGGTGGATTAATTAGTCAGTTTCGTGTAGGTCTCGGTGGTGTATTTGGTAAACACGTCTGGTGCGTTCAACCAGAAACGTTTGTTCGAGTCCAGTTCGAGACTAAAAATCTTTCCACCTTAAAGTTATAATATCCTTTTTTTTTTCAGATTATTTCATCTTCGGCTATGTATCTAATAATACTGGTCCAATTTGACAGAAAATGAAATTATCCAACAATATCTACGGCAATATGTACATTTAATAATACTAGTTACTAGTGATCTGACGAATTTTTTACTTTTTCTCGCCTGTTCCTCTCCAATTCAGAACATGCATGAGCGTTTAACATGAATATCATACCAGGAAACCTTTACTTCGCTACTTTTTCCTATTGAAACTCAGTCTAACCGTCTAACTTAACCCAATGTTAACGCGTCTGTTGTCTGTGGCACGATTTGTCTTCAACGTGGGCCTACCTCTACTAGGGCAAGCTTAGCCCAAACCATCACCTATTTAAACATTCAAACTCGTAGCCCCCCTAACTAAGTGTCTGTAAACAATCTCTGTAAATGCCTGTTCAAGCCGCCAATAAGGCCTTCAACTTGGGTTAATGACTACCATGTTACTGGCAACCTGGATCAACGGCTTAACATGACAAACATAATTCGTATAAGACAATGGCACAAAGCGTCACCCATCTGAGGACGAAAGTTATTGACCTAACGCAGTGATCTTTTGCAAAACTCTGAGTTGGTGTTATCAGAATTATTAACTACTTCGATACTAAGAATACTGCATCGCTGTAGAAAACGAGAAATAGGAGGTACACATAAGAAAGGATTTTTCAAAATTCCACCCCTAAAGTGGGTTAAAAGAGGCATAAACAGTTGTATGAAAGTTCGTCATTTTTAAAGTTAGAGACATGAAATTACGTACCTATTTTTGATTGACACATGTATCGGGGTATTCCAAATTTTTAGTTTTAAACAGGTAAAATAGAGGTTTTCTTTTATTGATAAAATTAGTGGGTGTCTCATACTTATAATCAACGTAGTAGTAGACGAAGCCCAGGACAAACGAACTTGATATTTTTAGGCTATGCTACCCTTATATAGTAGGTTTCCACTAAGAAAGGGTTTTTTAAAATTCTATGCTTAAAGGGGTAAAATAGATAATAAGGGAAAAACTTTTGTGTGAAAGTTCATCATTTTCAAAGTTACAAACATAAAATTACGTACGCGGGTTTTAGGTTACAAAAAATGGGTACTTGTTTCGCGGTTTTGCCTAATTTCACCTTTAAAGGGGTAAGGTAGGGGTTCTAAATGTATATTGGAGATTCTTATTTTTCAGAGATAGCAACACCACAATTTTTAGGTATAACTTTAGACGCACATTTAACGTGGAGGGAACACGTTGATAGTATTTGTGCGAAAATAAACAAATTTATTTTTGCTTTACGAAGAGTAAAAGATGTTACCGACAGAAAGACTGCCGTAATGGTGTACCATTCCTACATCTGCTTTTTGATACGCTACAATATAGTTGTCTGGGGCAATTCGCCTCAACTTCCTAGAGTGTTTATAGCGCAAAAAAAATGCATTCGGGCGCTATTTGATATGGACTGGTCAGACTCTTGTAGAACGATTTTCATCGCGCAAAGACTACTAACTGTTCCAGCCATGTATATATATGAAGTAGTTAAATTCGTGAAAACTCTAAAAAATTTACACAATTAGTAGATTTACTTGACAATTGTGTAAATTTAAATTAACTTTTTTTTTATTTTATAAATTGACATATAGGTATTATAAAATAATTTATTTGCAAAATTTTATTGACATCATTTGTATAGTTATGAATTGACATTTGTATAATTAACATGTAATTTTAATTGATTAATCTTATTACTTCTGACATTCTATCGTATAGTTATTTTCTATTATTTGCTAATGTACCTACATCTATTCATGTTGACTTGATTGTTTTTCTAGGCGTATACAATTTTACCATGTCTCTTAAATAATTGTTGTGTTTAATCATTTGCATGCCTTGATTACCGAAAAAAAAAATGGCAAATCTATATTAAGAAAAAAATAACAACCGACTCAGTCAACTATCAAGCCCAGCCGAAATCCTTTTACATAACTTAAAATTTTGAACGTGAGCTATCCTTATAATGTAGACACTCACTAGAAAAGGGGTTTTCAAAATTCCACCTCTAAGGGGGTAAAATAAAACATAAGCAGAAGTTCTACATTTTCAAAGTAAGAAACATGAAATAACGTACCTACAGGTGCTTCTGGTTTTAAATAAATAGATACGTGTATCGCGGTTTTGCAAAATTTTACTTATAAAAATTATTACTGTTACTCACTGTCACTGCCCCTTGAGATACAGGTTCACCCACCTAGTTCAAGGGGCAGAGTTCAAATTAAATGTACCAAGAAAGTCGCCAAGTACAGTAATCTACGCAAATTTCATTAATAGTATATGACACTTTTTGTGTTTGTACTTGTGCCATATTATGTTGTAATTACTATTTACCTGTTACCTCTCACAAAAATGTACAACATTGGTAATAAATTAATAATTTTATTTTATTTTTTTATTTACTTATATAAAATAAAATAGCTGTAAGTTTATATGTGAAATTCTGCATTTTCAAAGAAAGCAATACCAAATTTCGTATATCTACTTCTAACAAAAAATATAAAACACGCGTTTGTACTAATACTGTATCCCTATTAAATACCGCATTTATGCTCTCGCGGGAGCCACGAGACGAGCTGCGAGACGAGCCGCGAGTGTAAACACAGTATTATGGTACATTTTTTTCGAGCTCGTGGCTCATGCACGAGTGTAAAATGGGTACGAGGAAATGTGGGAAATGTATAGCCGATAGAGTTTGGCGTCAATTCTTGAATATGATGCACGGCTGCCGTTTTATATTTTCCAAATATAGCTTATAATTCGTGATTTTGTGTTTAATAATGGTGGATTCATAAAGTGTTGGACAATGTGCATGAGTAATGGAAAGTGAAATGTTGCAGTGAACAGCGCAGTTTTTTTTTACACGTGGCACGTCAAAATGGTTTCGCCCACCTGATGGTAAGCAAAGACGACGACCCTTGATTGGGGCCTTTATCTCAACCCGCAGGCCCAGAAGTAGGTATGCCTTTTCACGTTCTCTTAAAAGACCCAGGACTGTAAGAGGAGGGAAACAAGTGCGCTGGCAGAGAGTTCTATGCACGATGGTGTACACAGTATAAGGAAGACATCTCTGCCCCGCCCATGTTTTTCGGGAACGAAAGGAGGAGGGTGGGATCAACTGGAAGAGTTCTTCAGAACACTCACCGTGGTCATCAAAATTAGAGCGATTCTAGTTGTCAGTATTAAGGGCAGCCTACCCTTGAAGAAGAAGAATCTGGCAAGAAAGTCATTGGATGCTCTTTTAAAATGTAGGTATGGCTTACAACATTAAAATTACACTTACATTGTTCCTTTGAATTTATGTGAGTACAGTCGACTAAACTTAGACTGTCTTAAATTTAAATTTGTAATAATTGCTATAACAGCTATGAGCTGACCAGTCCCAACAGACGGCACCCGTTCACGGGTATGACGCATATAAGTATCAGCCATCGCCTTACTCAACCATATTATAGGGAATAAGGCGATCCGATACATACGCCACCATTGCCAGGACACTTAGGCGAGCATGACATACCCAAAAACTGCACAACAACTATCATGTCAATTTCAAAATAATAAATAAGTCTACATGGTGTTCATACAATAACAAACTCAAATTACATATATTAGTTAATTAGTTATTACCGGGCCAAAACGCAGCCAATTTAAGAACCTTTAGTTGTGTGACGTGTCAATTATTTATACTGTAGAAATGTAAAAATAATATACAACATATATATGCAGATTCAAGACAAATAGAATGTAACCCCAGATTCATTCGAATCCTAAATAGCTCGAGCGAAGAGCAAGCAACTCATTTCCATTTATTTTTATCATTCAAATAATCGTGTATCTAGAATCTAGAAAGTAATCTTTTCAAGAGGTGTGCGTCTTAATTTCCGCATTAAATTTATGTAACAGCAGGTTCTTAATGCCTAAAGGAATTTTATTAAATAGGCGTACGCCAATTCCGTAACCACTGGACAGTCTATGATGCGGACGGTACGTCGACTGCAACGCATCGGGAGTTTCAAGCAGGTACTTGGCAGAGCCATTCCAGAGATGTGAGCAGTATTCCACGCACGGACGAATCTGACACTTATATAATAAGCATCTCTGTTCAGGCGTAAAAATTGCCTCACCCTGTTAAGGACTCCGACCTTGTGAGAGTCAAACTGATGCGATGCACCCCTCGATGAAATATTTATTGTTGAGCTCACGACGAACGTCTAACCCCAGAATGCCGAGGTAATTTTGAGTGGTGTTCTTTGTGACAGTGCCAAATCACCATTGGAAGCCCTAGAGGGTGTACTGCTTTACTAGGGCAAGGACCAGGACCTAGGACAGTCAAGTCTAGTCATGTCTAGTCTTTTGTCAAAGTTTGACAGAGGACTAGACATGACTAAAACTAAATAACAAGCACAGACGCACAAGAGTAAGCAGACCAAACATATTCCTTTGCTTATGGAGCAAACATTCATCATTTTCACTCTTGCCATTTATTATAGATAGCTATCTTTGTTATTCCTGTGTAGTTACATCAAACTCACACTTTGACTGCGAAAAGCGCGTAGCCAATTTTTCTACTACAACTAAGCTGCAAACTTGTAATAACAACCGCCGCTGTCATCTTTAAATCAAAGATTTAAAGTGAAAATATTACATAAAATTATTGTAAAATGTTACAAAAGTTGACAAAAAATATACAAAAGGTGTTGTGCATAGAGCGATGTAACTTAATTATCAAGATATCACCAGAATTAACTACGCTAAGCTCCCTGTCTATATGTATGTAATAGGCTACGCTAGTTTTCGCTAAAGTTGGGTCTGCTTACTGTCTTAAATGTCTGTGCTAATAGGAAAATATAAATACTGAAGACTATGATATAGAGAGCTGCAATATGGGATGCCACTGCCTTATTGGAGCAAGAATAAGAACTGGGGATTTGATATCGACATAAGGCTAGACATGACTAAAACTAAATACCAAGAAAATACAAATACTGAAGACTAAGCTGTATATACTAAGTTTCCTTTGCCTGCCCAATATGGGCGAAGACAACTAACAACAAGGATTGCCAGTAGCCAGATACAAAATCTTACCATTTATTATGGGTAATTTTTTTTTATCTTTTAATCTATTGTAAGTTTTGATTGTTTTGTTGTTAGTTGTCTCTGCCCATGTTGGGCAGGCAAAGGAAACTTAGTACATACAGCTTAGTCTTCAGTATTTGTATTTTCTTGGTATTTAGTTTTAGTCATGTCTAGCCTTATGTCGATATCAAATCCCCAGTTCTTATTCTTGCTCCAATAAGGCAGTGGCATCCCATATTGCAGCTCTCTATGGATTTTTTTTACTAACACAAATATCACCGCTATTCAATGCAATATATCTCTTTCCTTAACTAATGCACTTCTCCGAATACTTTATGTAAAATATTCACCATTATTAAACACAAAACACGAATTTACCATTGCTAATGTTGGCGCCAAAAGTGCTGTAAGTTTCAAAATTTTAGCTGATTTTTTTATGGGAGTGAGTGCCCTCAAACCTCCCAACGCCAAAGTCAAACATAAACAAAGAAACACTAATGATCTCTCATAGTTTTGTTTTACATTTCTAAGTCAAGTAATCAGTAACCCTATTCTTCAAAGAGGTTTTTGGTTTATTTATATTCAGAATTTTTAGTACCTATTAAAACTAAAATTATTTGTTGTTGCCACTAACCCCTCGCTCTTTTTAAGTCAAGCCCCATTCTTGACTTAAAAAGAGCGAGGGGTTAGTGGCAACAACAAATAATTTAAAAATAATTACTAAAAATAGGTATTAAAAGATGTATATAAAATTAGGTAAATTGTAATGTTTAGTCTGACAAGACAAGATTTCGTAGCGATTTCATGACTTCTGGCGGGAAGAGTGACAAGTGCGGACGCTTGCTGTAAATTATTTTCTAAAACTAGTGCATTTATCTTGGACATAAAAGTTGTGTTAACGTGCTATAGTGAAAGACAATAATATATATGCAGTGAAATGCTGTTTTCTCTCTTGTCGCGAAAATTCCACTGAAAACCTCAGGATAAGAATCACCATTGTGCTAAGGGCAAGGACCAGAACCTAGGACTGAGGACACGACATCGACAAAGACTGGACAGGACTAATTAGAAGATAAGATTGAAGAAATATGATATAGAAAATAAGATTTGGCTAAAAGGTGTTTAACACCAGGCCATAAAATAGTTGAAAAAAATAACGATTTAATGCTTTGGTTATTTTATTTGTGGTGGTGGTGGTGGTTTTAAAGTTTTAAATAAAAAAATCATTGTCATTATTTCTTCAATTGTGAAAGGGCACTATTGTAGTTGGTTAGCATTCATCATTTATCGTTTTAAGTGTTAAGGACCTGCTTAGTTTGTGTTATTATAACAACCCTGTACGTTTTTCAGTA
This sequence comes from Thumatha senex, assembly GCA_948477245.1. Classification (NCBI taxonomy): domain Eukaryota; kingdom Metazoa; phylum Arthropoda; class Insecta; order Lepidoptera; family Erebidae; genus Thumatha; species Thumatha senex. The sequence continues at coordinate 18,554,415 of OX419735.1, forward strand.
TTGTTTTACAAGTTCCTGATCTCTTTCCGGAAAGAAACTTGTAAAATGGTAAGTTGTAACGCTTCAGTAATTTTCAATGGAATTGAAATAAATATGTATAGTAATTTTTAAAGCATCTTTATCTATTGAAGGGGTCTTAATACCGTGATTCACCGTAATATTATTTGTTTTGCGATTGATGCCGGATGCCGGCACATTTGGTGTAGCCATTTTGAGGTAATGGCTGACGTCCGCCATGTCACTGAACTCTAAACCTTTACGCGAAATCACATGTTCATAAAGTGTTTAGTTTCAAGTGTAATCTTAGCTATTTCTTGATGTAACTATCTTGTTAAATAAACTCCATTTAGTAATATATAACCTACTAAAAAGCACACTATTTTATACCTCTTATTATTTTCTCATGTTTGTTATCAGAGGCCCGGTAAGTAAAATATTTCAACAAACCGCAATTTGTGCAGCTGTCATAAATCATCAACCGCTGATTATTGGCGACAACTTTATTTGTATTATATTAGTAATCCCGTTTAAATCTAAAATTGCCGTAGGTACATGAACTGAGGAAAAATGTCATCGTGCTCTTCTACCTACTGTCTTCTTATAAATCTGTGTATTTCTTTAGATGGACGGCAATATAGTACATCCACTGACGGGTGTGGTGCCCGGCGGCATACCTGGGGTAGTACACGGCATGCCGGTGCATGGCGCTGGCCCAGACGGGGAGCATGCCCCTCACGGTCCACGGCGTCGGTATCAGAATCGACCCAAACCTCCTAATAATTTGGAAAGACTTCCACTTGATGAAGCCGCAAAGAGGGTAAGTGAGCACAAGTGCTTTTAAAATTGTATAATAGAAGGTAATTATAAATCCTGTGATACCTATTTTTTATTTTTACTGTGTGATGTATAATGTTGTATAAAGTGAGCTGTATGAACTTTTATCCTACCCAGCATATAAAATATACCAGCTTGAGGAATATATTTGTGTTCAAACTACAGAGATTCACTATTACTGTCATCATTGATCAGCTGTTCTGTCATAACAAGGAAATTTATTATCTGTTTTTAAATTTGGGATGCATGCAAATGAATTTGTTAATATTTGATGTACTATGACTGATGACTAGAATCTCTGGTTTTTCATTGGATAATACTTTCTTTGAATTCTTTCTTTCATTAAATAGGAAATTATGTTATGGAATAAGAAATTTTTCAATAATGTTACTGTTGTGCGTTGCGATAATTCTCGAGTGTGCGGTTTCAGAGTGGTGATAGGGCAAAGGTCTTTCTTAGTGTTTAGTATATACATGCCAACTGATAACACAGTGAATCTAGTCGAGTTTACGGAGTGCTTGGGGACGCTGAGTGAGTAGTGGGCGAAGAGGGTGCTGAGTGTGTATACATGCTCGGTGACTTCAACGCCCACCCAGGTGAGCAACTCTATCTTGAGCTTTTAAATTTGTGTAACGATTTTGGCTGGAAATGTGCCTATATAATTAATTTAGGATTATTATCTGACACATTTAGTTTTATTAGTGACGTTAATGGGGGCGCTTAGATGGTTAGACCACTGTGTAGTAAGTAAGTCGGCCTTTCAAACGATAGTCGATGTACATATCAAGTATCGTATGGTGTGGTCTGACCACTTGCCACTCATTATTAAGTGTAATGTAAATAACATAAAACCTATGATATTGCAAAAAAAATATGATATTGCAAGAAAAATTTAAATGTAATCAAATAAAATGGGGGGACAGAAACCATGAACATACCGATTTGTATGCTAAATTATGCAATAATTATTTAAAAGAAATTGACTTTCTACCCGAATTTAGTAACTGTAGTGATAAACGTTGTGACAACCGAGAGCACAATCTTATCATTGATAGTATGTATCATAGAATTGTTAATGTATTGCGTAAAGCCGCCTCTGAGAGTTATACCATTGTTAAACCTAGAAGAAAACAACCGGTGATAGGGTGGAACAAGCATGTACGTGAGGCGCATGGGCTAGCTCTGTCAAAATTTCTGGAATGGGTATGGTGGGATAAACCTACTGATGGACGTGTTTGGGAGGCGATGCGCGAGAGTCGTAAGGCCTTCAAATTACGCCTAAAGTGGTGCCAAAATAATAGTGAGCAAATAAAGATGGATATCCTCGCTTCCTACCATTCAAAGAATGACTTTAAAAATTTTTGGAAAACTACCAATAGGTTAAGTAATAAGCCAGGCTTACCCGTGAGCGTCAACGGCGTAAGTGAACCGAAATGTATCGCAGAAATTTTTAAAGTACATCATCCGAGAGTCTGTCCCAGTTGCGTCTCGCGACGCCCGGGGTCCGCTTTCCTACATTTTCTCCTCCACTTCACACGGTCGTCGGCATCCCCTGTAGTGAGACCATTGGCACGCATGTCATCCCTTACGACATCAAGCCAGCACTTCTTGGGTCTGCCCCTCTTACCGGGACCCGGCGGGGCTGACATGGCCAGACATTTGTTTCCTACGTAGCCCGGCGGTTGCCGCAAGACGTGACCATACCAACGAAGGCGACACTCTTGCAACTTCTCTGCAATGTCACGGACATGAAGGCTGCCACGGATGCGAGAGTTCCTCACGCGATCCATCCGCGTGACTCCACACATCCACCGCAGCATCTTCATTTCCGTAACACGCAGCTCCTGCTTGTGTCGCTCCAATATTGGCCACGTCTCACTGCCATGTAAAAGGACAGGTCTAATGATGGTTTTGTAGACCTGTCCCTTCAACCGGATCGGCATTTTAGGATCACAAATGACACCGGTCATCTCCCGCCATTTGGCCCACGCGGCAGCAATGCGTGACTTGACATCGCAATCGATGTCACTGGACGTGTGAAAAACAGATCCCAGGTATTTAACCTGGTCCGTCCGCTCGACCAAATCACCGCCAATGCGGAAAAATGTGGGATCTGTCGAGTTTAGTGCCAAGTACTCGGTCTTCGCCACATTTAGTTTCAGAGCGCCGTTCTCAAGCGTCTCCTTCCACACCTTCACACGTCGCACCAATCTGCTCCCGTCCGCGTCTGCCAGCGCAATATCGTCAGCATACATGAGCAACCATGGAGGTTGCTCATGCGAGTTCCTAATGCTGTCCGACAATTCGTCTAATATTAGGCTGAACAGAAGCGGACTAAAGACCGAACCCTGGTGTACACCAACGGTGATGGGGAAGGATTTCGTGTCGCCAACAGCAGTCTGAACCATGGAATCGGAGTCACAGTACATGTCCCGGATAGTGTCAATATAGACCTCGGGAACCCCTTTGGACCGCAGTGCCCACCAGATCATCGCGCGAGGAACACAGTCGAAGGCCTTCTGCATGTCTAGAAACATACAGTGCAGAGGCGTGTTGTTCGACCTGTATTTCTCCGCGACAACCCTCAGGGCAAAAACAGGGTCCGTGGTCCCATGACCAGGGCGAAACCCATATTGACACCCCGAGAGAGTACACTCCTGCCGGAGGACCCATCGCCTTCCAGGATTCGATGGGGACTCCATCGGGTCCGACAGCTTTCCGATTCTTCATGCGGCGAAGCGCAGTCAGGACTTCTCCAGTCTCTAGTCCCTGATTCGGAGGCTGCACCTCTTTATGTTGTTTATTAAGCAGCTCGTGAAAATACAAGCGCCATCTCGCCTTTACCGCGAGGTCTTCGCTTAACAGGTTGCCCTCAGGGTCTTTTACACAGCGACACTTGGATATATCCTGTGCCGCTTTGACCCTGGAGCGCGCCAGCTTATAGATGAGCTTCTGCCCCTCAGACGATTCCAGCTTATCATACAGAGGTTGTAAGTAGTCTCGTCAGGCTCTGGCTATAGCTCTCTTTGTGGCGCGCTTGGCAGCCCTGTACGCGGCGCGGTCTTCGGGAGATCCGGTCGCTTGCCACTTTTTAAAGAGGGCTTTCTTCTCCCTAGTCTCCCTCTGGACTTCGTCGTTCCACCACCAAGTTTCCTTGTCACATTTGCGTCCACCCTTAGACTCACCGAGCACCACCTTCGCCGCTCCAAGGATGTCCGCCTAAACTTTGTCCCAGTAATCTTGAACTGTTCACCTTCAGTGTCGGTGCACTTGTCACCGACAGCTGAGACGAACTCCTGGGACCTAGTTTCATCAAGCAACCACCATCTGATGCGACGCTGGCACCGCTCGATGCGTTTGCCTTTGGGCTTCACGCAGAGGTCCATGACAAGGAGACGGTGTTGTGCAGTGAGACTCTCTCCGGGTATGACCTTGCAGTTGGCCACCTTGCCGATGCTGTGTCGCCTAGTGAGTAGGAAATCGATCTGAGTCGTACGCCTCCCGCTCTTGTAGGTGATGAGATGTTCGGATTTCTTTTTGAAATACGTGTTCACAATGGCCAGATCGGCAGCCGCACACGTTCTGAGGATAGTTTCTCCTTCAGCGTTGCGGGTGCCGTATCCAAAACCACCATGAACACGCTCAAACTCCTCACACCTCTCACCCACATGACCGTTTAGGTCGCCACCCAAAACGATTCCCTGTGACAACGGAATGCTCCGAAGCACTCCCTCGAGTTGGCCCCAAAACGACATCTTATCGGCGTCGCTACAACCGGCCTGTGGCGCGTAGGCACTTACCAGATGGGTTATAATCCCATCGATAAGCACCCTCACGATCATAAGCCGGTCGCTACAGCGTTTTACCTCCAAGATGCCGCTCTGCAGCCCCTCGGAGAGCACCACGGCCACCCCGTTCTCCCCACCAGGCGCACCCGTGTAATACAGCTTGTAGCCGTTCTGCAAAGGCCGGGCTCTGTTGCCCTTCCACCGAGTCTCCTGCAGGAACGCCACGTCCACCCTCCGCCTGGAGAGTACTTCGGCCAACTCTACCGCACGCCCAGTCAGCGTGCCAATGTTCCACGATGCGAAGCGGATACGGGTTGGGGCTAACTTCTTTAACCGTGCTGGCCCGACACACGGCAGCCCTAGCCCACTTGAAAGAAATTTTTAAAAATCATTTCATGGTAAAATCGCCATTGGGACCGTCACGGTCTTTTATTGTGGAGGGTTTGCAGGGCTGGGATATAACTACCAAATTCACAGTGAAAGATGTTCAGGAAATAATTAAGTCTGTCGCGAGGAAAATCTCCCGGCTATGACCACCTGAGCGTTGAGCATCTAAAGTATGCCGTGTAATATTTAAAAAAGTTACTTAATAATGGCGATGAGATTTGAACTAACAAACTAACAAACAAAAGATATAACTCGTTTCAGGCGCCAGGAGGATAAGTCCTACCAACTTTATGCACACGGATATCAGCGATAGAGATAGAGCTTCTAATCATAAGAGCAGGAACCAAAAATAATAGAATACATCTCTAGAAGAAAGTTTATATATTTTTATAGGCGAATTGATTGAATACACATTATATACTTTATCACTAATGGTATAACCTATTCAAGTGATTTAGTAAGCTACAGATTAACTATTGAGATCCAGCTTAATGCCAGCTTAGGGGTCAAAATATATATCGTAACATGATTCAAAACATGAGCCAAATCATTGAGTCATTACATTACCTAATCATGAGGCGTTACATGGGCCTAATCATGAGTCGTGCATCATTATTAGATTAATCTTCACAAAAATAAGTAACTAAACTAAGTACCTGAAGGCGGTTACATTACCACGGGATTCGAAATCACATCTGTAGACCGCGACAGGTGTCGTCTCCACTAGAGTGACGAGCCCGTAACCACATGGTCAGCATCCATGGCAAATTTTATCCAACAATAGAATTAATATATAAAAAAAATGCACTTTCAGCACTTTTTTAAAGAAAACCCATAAATCTTGAAGAGCAGGCAAATATTCCATTAACGCACGTAACTAAAAATCGTACGTAACAAGCTGTAAACAAGCGAATAATCCTTCGTTAAACACACCATGTCATCGAGGTTATAAATGTGGTTCCAAAAATCCAAAGATCTTACCAAAATACATAGTCATCCTGATATAAACATTGATAAGAAGTCACAGGCGTGAACTTCCATTTACAATTTATAAAAGATTACTTCTGCGAAGTTTAAAAAATATATTTATGACTGACATTTTTCTTCGTCGACCGTAGATAGGCGAATGACGTTCCGTCACCACTGTCAAAAGACATTGACCAATTGACAGAACTATTTTCATTCATTCGTTCTAAGAACAGGCTAAGACATTCAAAAACATTCTACCTACTCAAAACGTAAATTATATAAATTCGATGACGAGTAGGGAGAAAGAGTCAACTATCTACTCTTTTCTCTCTCTAAATCCCAAGACTAACAATAACGTTCCAATGTGACGTTTTACAACGTTACAGCCGGTATCCACCTACCCAGAGTTCTTGCCATGTTATAACGAAAGAACGCATGTCCAATACAAAATGTATTTTTGTATTGGACATGCGTTCTTACCGGCAGAGATGATGAGGACCGTGGTGGTACCAATTGTGAAGAGTAAAGCGGGTGATTCGCTAACAAGCGACACTAGCAATTACAGGCCAATCTCACTGGCGACTGTGCTTGCTAAGGTTTTTGACGGTTTGCTTGATGCACAACTTAACTGCTATGTAAAAACTCAAGACAGTCAATTTGGTTTTAAACCGGGACTGTCGACGGAGTCGGCTATCTTGTGTTTGAAGCAAACTGTTAAGTACTACTCGGATAGGAGAACACCTATTTATGCCTGTTTCCTGGACCTCTCGAAGGCGTTTGAACTGGTTAACTATGATATACTATGGCAAAAATTAAAGAACATCTCAATGCCTCAAGAACTGATAGAAATTTTCAAGTACTGGTATCTTAACCAGGTCAACGTCGTTCGATGGTCAAATGCGCTGTCGGAGCCGTACAGTTTGGAGTGCAGGGCGAGGCAGGGCGGGCTGAACCTCGCCGAGGTTCTTCAGCCTGTACATAGATGCGCTGATATAAAATAACTCTTTTCAGAGCGTTTTGTACATCTCTGTACGTGGCCGGCCTTTGGGTTTCGTATACCCAGAAACAGTATAATGCTCTCCGTGTTCAGTATAATAATGCATTCAGGATGTTGTTGGGTCTGCCACGGCGCTGCAGCGCGTCTGGGATGTTTGCCGACGCTCGTGTCGACTGTTTCTACACGACAATGCGAAAGCGGTGCTCATCTCTGGGGCGCAGGCTCCGGACCACCTCCTATACCATCCTGAGTGTATTTGCGAACAGGTTTGATTGTCAGTACATTAACCATTGTTACATAATTAATGTAATGACAAACAAACAAGTGACTCAGGGGCAGAGGCGTGATGTTTGTGATTTGTATATTGTAATTTCTTGCTTTGATTTTAATGTTATTTTGTAATTTTAATTTTATTTATGTATCTTATTAACTTTTATATATTATTGATAATTTATAATTTATGTAATATGATCTAATTGGATTGAAATAAATGATTATTGAATTGAATTGAATTATATTTTCACAAAGTTTACTGTTATACTTGGCCTTTGCTTACATTTCAATTTTTCTTTTTTCTCGAATATGGACTCAAGTGTGTTAACTAGAATATTCTGAATTCAGGAAATGGAAGCGCTACCTTTGAAAACTCCTGTATCTGTACTGCAAGAACTGCTGGCGCGCCGTGGTACTGTGCCAAAATATGAATTAGTTCAAATTGAGGGTATGATTCATGAGCCAACATTCCGTTACCGAGTCACAGTTGCTGACCTAGTTGGTAAGTTCTTGTAAGAAGTTCCTTTAATTCATTCATGATTACATCAATTTTATACCAGATGTATTTACAGATCGCCAGGCTTCGCGATCCATGCATACTGCTTTCGCTTCTTTTTGACTACCCCATCAGGGATATAGCGTGAAGATAGTTTAGTTTTTTTATGTATTTACAGCTATGGGTACTGGACGTTCCAAGAAGGAAGCAAAACACTCTGCAGCTAAAGCTTTATTGGATAAGCTAACTGGAGCCGCACCTGCAGATCAAAACACCAATGGTACTGTCCCTGAAACGTAAGTAACAAAATTACATTTGAAAGTATAGGTGTACTAATCTGAAGAATTTGAAGTATACAGTGAGAGTTTCAATTTGTATTTTATGATGAAATGTCCAGGTCTATTTTAAGAATGCCCCCTAACATTACTTTATTACATACCTACATATCATCATGCCTGTCTCCATTCACTTGCTAAATTCCTGGCATACGACTGTCACATCTTTTACTCTCAAAAATGTTTTTATACTCTCTTGCCAGTTAAGGGTACTCTTGACTATTACTTTAAAAATATTTAACAGGAGATTTTACTGCTTTATTATTACAAAGAACTAATTAACTCTTTGTAAATAAATTTCAGTGGAACTGTGGTATCATCTTTTGAAGATAAATTGATGGGCAATCCTGTTGGCTGGCTTCAGGAGCTGTGTATGTCTCGCTTTTGGCCACCACCTTCCTATCATGCAGAGAATGATGACAATGTGAATAGACGTAAGTTTAATTTCTAATTTCTAATGCTCATCATGAGAAGTGTTTGTTACCCATGTGCTCAGTTTTCAGTAAACAATCTAAATGTGGTGTGCTATGTTCACTCAGCACAAAGGTGGGTGTTTTTGCCACATCTATGCTTAGAAAGACATGTTCTGCCATGAGTCCATGCACACTGTTCATTTCTGTTTTATTTATGTTACGAAGAGTTGGCGACGCCTTTGCTTAGTGGGACAGCACAAGCTAAATAACAAATGAAACATCTTCATCCCCTATATATTAAAAAAAATCCATGTCAAGCATTTTGATTCTACATATCTTTCCTATAGATATAATTTAATTTAAAATAAATTTACATGGATTCTATGTGTGATTACATAGGTTTGCCCCATGAGCGTCAGTTCACCATTGTGTGTACTCTGTTAAAACGACGGGAAGTGGGCACTGGCAAGTCTAAGAAGCTTGCGAAGCGTCAGGCCGCTTACAAGATGTGGCAGGCTCTCCAGGATAACCCACCAGAATCTTTCCAACCTGAGGAAGAGGTAATATTTCAAATGCAACAAAGAAATTCAATTTGTTAAAACTGCAGGTAATAAAATGTAATTAAAATATGTTGGTTTATAACTAACAGAATAATAATTCGGATATAAATATTTTATTACAAAACCTTGCATAAAATAGTATTTGTAAAATAAAAATGAATAAACACCTTTCTAGAGCCAAAATTTATTAGGCACGAACTCAATATATACATTATAAAAAATAAATATTTTGATATTATTTGTTAATGGATCAAAGATTTATAACATTAAACTGCTGAAATGCTTAAAAAATTTGAGATGCCAACATACTATTTTTTGGTACTTTATTTATTAGTTCTTGTTTGAACTGTAATTAATTATTTCGTCACGTCTATAATCTACATCCATTATTTAGAAGTTATTAACAGATGTGTAACCAACAGCCATACATAGTGTGAGATGGTCGTAACTCATTCCATGAAAGCTAGCACTTGGCCAGGTGTTTTACTATCTTTTGGTCGGCTCCCGCTGGTGTCATGAATTCTGTCTGACGATATGTTTGTTATGTTCTAGGGCGGAGTGGCAGCCCGTTATGCCGACTTGAAAGATAGTAAAATCTCCACCCTGACTACCAGTCACAGCCACAAGGTGTCGCAGTTCCACAAACATCTCAAACAGTCGGTCGGCCCCAACCTGGCCAAGTTGCAGGTATGATATCCCATTGATTTATATATGCATGCGTTTTTGTGTTGTGGGTTGGGTTAGTTACTTGAATGTTTGTTGTGTGTTTGTGTACAGTCTAGTTAAGTCAAGCATTTTTATTTTTAAATATAATTTAAATTAAACAGTATTTATGTAATTTAATTTTTGTAAACAGGTGACTCCTCTGAACAACAAAGATTTCAACTTCGTGCAGTTTTTGCAAGAGATAGCATCTGAGCAGTCTTTTGAAGTTACTTATGTGGACATTGAAGAGAAATCTATGACAGGACGCAGCCAATGTCTCGTTCAGCTGTCAACTTTGCCCGTGGCTGTTTGTTACGGGTCGGGACTCACAAGCAAGGATGCCCAATCATCTGCCGCTCAGAATGCACTTGAGTATCTCAAGATTATGACTAAAAAGTGAATATCTCATCATCTTGCGACATCAATACCAATTGTGAAGTGGTGCTCCACAGCATGCTTTTAATTTTGAATGGGTTATTTTTTTGTTTGTCACTTATTTAGTGGTGCACAAAAAGCATTTGAGCTTGTGATTGATGTCGCCAGGTTTTGAGCCTATACTCATCTTTGTATCACCACTTCCCATTTGAATATGGCATTATGCATTGTGCCCATGCCAATAGCACTTCGGGCTATGCTTTATAACTGGCATGTTTGCAGTATTTTACTTGTGATTATTTTTATACAACTTTTTCCTGTTTTACACTTGTACACGTAGCAGTGTATCTCAATAAATACCCTGTTGTAATTTTTCAAACATGTACTCGTAATACCCGCAAGTGATTCTTCACTTGTACTATTACTGCCAACGTGCGAGGGTAAATGGCATAGCCCGTAAATTAAATGAAACAAAGTATGGAGTGGTTACATAACAAAATACAAGCTATACTTTGCATAGAATTAGTGTAATTTTCCCAGCGTGGAAATTACTTAATAAAAAAAATAAAAATACAAAAAAAAGCTATAAAAATAAAGAAAATACAAAAAAAGTGTGAATATTTCCAGTTTAATATTCAGCATTATTTAGGCATGTTTTTGCATTCATAATTAATAACATGTATACTTATCAAACAAAAAAAGTTGAAGTTTTAGCTTTTAATGTCCCTATATCTATATATTATAATCATGGCATACATAGCCACCATATTTCAATTTGTGTTAAAGCAGGCATATACCTTTATTTTACATAATAAATTTAGTTATCTAAGTGTCGTTTGTTACGAAGCTATTTAACATGCTGAGCATTAAACGGAAAACAAATTCTCAGCTAGTGATGTCTTGTTGACGAACTGGCCGACCTTCGCTTTGTAACAAGCTCGCAGCTCGCTGTCAACTGGAACTTAACTTCTTACATGCAAGGGTTGGTCTTTACGGACGAATGTTGTGTGGCAGGATTGCAGAGGGTATTTATTTCAATTTGAACCAGTGATTAATAGGTTTTTGTTTTGAGTACAAGATGGACAACTTTGCAGGGAAGCTGAGAACTACGTGCTTGAGTGAATTTATCACTGGATTTTGTGGTTGCGAAGTGAGGATCCCTTGCCTGTGAAAATGGGCATTATTTTAATGCAAAGTATAGAGGTTGTAACAATTTCTAAAAAAATTGTACAGTGTCGTCGTCGGTGCTCGTTTGTCGCTTACTGGGCAAAGACGAGGATCCTGCACACACCAAGTTTCTTTTAAATTGAATGGTGTGAGTTCAGCCTGCCCATTGTAAAACATCGCACTGTTCAAGTTAGAAAAGACTACTTGAGTAAAGGATTGGAGTTCCGTTCAACCAAGACCAACTAAATAAGGTTACAATGTCCCGCTGTTGAGGCATTCGCCTAAATAAGGTTACAATGTCCCTCTGTTGAGGCATTCGCCTAAATAAGGTTACAATGTCCCGCTGTTGAGGCATTCGCCTAAATAAGGTTACAATGTCCCGCTGTTGAGGCATTCACGTTTATGTATTGTGTTGTGTTTAGTGAGTCTTGGTTTTACTTGTTCTTGTGATTAATCTCAAGATATATATGTAGGTATAGTAGTAAATTGTAAATGTATTGTCACTTTTGACACGATCACACTAATTTTTTTTTTTTTACATGTAGTCTAACTTTGTTTTTTTGCTATAAATTATATGTGCGCTAACTTAAATAAATTCGGTGTTGCTTAAACGGTATAGTAGTTTTAATTAATCTTCGTTTTAATCACCCTTCGACAACAAGGAACATCATGCTGCTGCTGCCGTAGTAGACCTACAATCTATACTAATATTATAAAGCTGAAGAGTTTGTTTGGTTGAACGCGCTAATCTCAATAAACTACTGGTCGGATTTGAAAAAAGATTTTTGTGTTAGATGCCCATTTATCGAAGAAGACTATAGGCTATATATCATCACGTTACTAACCTGGAGAGCTAATTGGGCAAATTTTAATGCATTATTGTAGAATTTATAAGCGACGGGAGATCAAAGTAGGTCACGAGCGAAGCCGGAGGTAATATATTTTATGATTCCACCTTTGTCAAAAACTTCATGTGCTAGAGTGCGATAATGTCACAAGAGGATTTTAGAGAACTGCTAACTGGGCACATTTCGCAAAGTCGCCACCCATCCAAAATTTGACTGTGCTTAGATGACTAAACTTCACTGGTTACGTGTAACTGAATTCCAGGGGAACTGCCTAAATTAACTTAAAAAACCTCGCCTAGATTGCGGAGCTTCACTGTCACTTCACCTAATAAAGATTGTAATTGAAATTAACGTGTCTGTTATCATGTGATGCATATTTCAAAGTGGACCCATCCAGAAATTCAACGCATCTATATTGCCTAACTGAATTCTAGGGGGACTGCCTAAATTAACATAAAAACCTCACCTAGATTGCTGAGCTTCACTGTCACTTCACCTAATAAAGATTGTAATAGAAATTAACGTGTCTGTTATCATGTGATGCGTCTTTCAAAGTGGACCCATCCAGAAATTCAACGCATCTATATTGCTTAACTTGATATTTACTATGTGCAGAACAGAAAAATAATAAATCCACCACTTGTACCTGTACAATGTATAGCGCCTCTACTAAGATATAGGTCAAGCTGTATTATCACTTCTGTTGAAACGATTTTGCTGAAACAAAGCAGTATCTAAGTTGGAAAAATACACACGAAATCTTAAATCTTATCTCACATAGCAAGGAACCTTTGTCACACGCGGCCCCCTACTAGAGGCGAAAGTAATAATAATAACGTGTGCCAATTTACGTCAAACGGTAGGTGAAAATTGCGTAGGCACGCGGCCTGGCCGCTAAAATACATGCCGACTAACTAGGTGATTAAACTGCCTTTGTACATTTTTCACGTTACATCGTTTTAAAAGTTTTCACGTTTCAAACGGTTACTAAAATTAATAAACGTCCCACTAAAATTAGTCTAATCACTAAAGTTACACCTATTTAGGTGACGTCTAATTTTATTTTTTTTTTTTATTTTTTTTTTTTTATTTTTTTTTTATTTTTTTTTTTTTCAACAGCAGGTAGCCACAGCCTGCGTCTGTCTATTTCAACACGGCAATGGGCTCACCACCTATTACGTGGGACAGGAATCCACACGGTGAAAAGTGGGCATATAATATGCCTCTGCCACCCCTTCGGGGATAAGGCGTGATGGATATTTATTTATTTGTCTAATTTTAGTGAAAACGTCTAAATTTTGTGACGTTAAATTTGTATCTGACATCACTAAAATTCATTTTAATGGATAAAATTCAACAAAAAGTGAAATATGTACATAGACAGTTCAATCACTGTCACAAGTTAGTCGGCATCTAAATACATGTTTTGTTATTTTTATCACATAAAAGGAATTTTAGTGATGTCAGATACAAATTTAGTGCTGTTTATAATATCACCAAGTTTAGTTCGACGTAATAACAGAATAGCATTTGGCAATCTCTTAATAAAACCAAGAAAATTTTAGAGAAATTTAGTTTAGTGATTTCAACAACAGAATTAGCACCAATGTGTTATAGGTGACGTCATAATTATAGTATCTATCTTCACGCTGTATCTCTGACGGGATAGTCAGGGACGACGATCGCCAGGCTTCGCGATCCATGCATACTTTATTCGCTTCTTCTAGATTCATAAATCGCTTCATACACACATCCTAGTACTTTTGATATTTACATTTTTGAGCAAACTGCTAAAAAAACGTGATAAAAAGCTCAATAAAGGAAATTCTGAAGTAACATACCAAAGGTAAGTAAAAATAAGTTTTTTAGGAATTTCAGAAATTACCTTGGAACCCAAAACCTCAACGATGCGTCGCGGCCCATATATCTCGTATGAGAAAAATGTGACAGCCCCTGATGGTTTAGATTCCTTGTTCTGTGGATTTAATCAACCCTCGAACAAATAAACACGCCCGTCAATCCACTAGATGTCGTCATGGCTTTCCATCAGGTGGACGGCGTCATTTAGGCGGCATTTTGATGAAAATGCATACAGTGTAATGTAGACGTATAGTATGCCCGGGGTCGGCTTATATTCATTTTACATGTACCGCTACCGCGACTCAGAATCCGTGGTACGGACCGCTGTTGGCAACACGAAACCCTTCCCCATCACGTTATTCCTCCACCAGTAACAGTATGTAGTTGGAATTTAAACGTGTAAATATAAAATTGTAAGTAAAATAATCTCTCAGCGAAAACAATTTACTCAGTGTAAACAAACTAGGTATACCTGACAAAACATATTTTAGTCGTAACTCAAAATGAATATACTATCTATATATTAATTTTAAGTTAGACTCACTCTTTCTAAATTAATCAAATTCGAATTCGTAAGTATCGGGGCATTTGGATAATAAGAAAGAAGATTGAAGAAATATTTATTAAGATTTCCCTAAAAGGTCTTAGTTACCAGGCCATAAAATAATTACAAAAAAAAAAAATACGGGTGCCAAGAGAAGTGAAAACTAAATTTATTAATAATTTATTTAACTGGACGCGTTCGCGGTCTGCTATATGTACAGGTACCTGCGTCTCGTAACGGCGTCGCGAGTCCAGAGATTTTATCTCATTTAAAAATATGCCTACCTTGCTAAAAGAAGTTTTCACTTCTAAAATTGGAATTAAATGAAACAAACTCTTCCGCTTTATATACTTATTTGTATAGAGTACCTATACAAGTATAGATTATGTCCACATACAATTTGCTACACACAATTTTTGTTTGTATGGGGATCTAAGGGTGAAAGTAGCAGGAAGGGTTCTCTTCTATTAACAGTAGGTATCGTCGCCACGTGCTAAAAAACTTTTGGGCCGAGAAGCAGGAGCCACGTGTCTTTACAAAGCACAACACAATAACATTGGATCTGATTGAATGTGGGGGAAGAGGAACTTTTCAATTATTACTAAACTATTATACTTGTCAATGACATCCGAAATCCTTACATAAATATGTGACCTAAACTAACCTTTGAAAATGCTGTTAGGCGAAACCGGTCAGCTTTAAATAGAAAATAATGGGAACAGTAGGAACAATTGCTTTTATTCAAGACTAGCTGTGCCCCCCGGCTTCGCTCGTGAAATTCTTTGAACACCCGTTGCACCTCATACATTTGACCCATGCCCCTTATAAATATTCGATTACTTTCATATAAACTTGATATACTATTTTACACCCAGTGAAGGGTAGAATTTTGGGAAATCCTGAAACTCGTGTTTATTTTTTTTATCTATAGTTTTTTTTTATCAATTATGCGAAATTTTGGTGCTGCTATATTTTAAAATGTAGAATCTCCCACAGAAACTTCGAACCCCTATTTTACCCCTTTTATAGGTAAAATCAGGCAAAACCGTGAAACACGTGTCTATTTATTTGTAAGCAAAAATACGTGTACGTAGGTAATTTTGTTTTCAACTTGGACATAAGTACCATGGAGGAATAATCACCAAAAGGAAAATAGACATCGACAAAAGAACTCGAAAAAAGGCAAATCGCTTAACTCCATTTAGACTTACAGGGGACGCCAAGTGCACCTAGTTTAGATTTAGAATCTGGGGTTCACTTTAATTAGACTTTTGGTTTTCTGCATTGTTAGATGCGACTACCGTCTCATCTCTCAACCCCGGAAGGGCTGCGTCGTGCTTCGTCCGTTGGTCACTAGGTTGACCGCTAGCAGGCGAGGCAGCTTGGGCTCCTTCCGAAGATTTTGGTAGAGCCCCTTATGCCCTGTTGAACTTATTCGTGCCTACCTATTCTTTGATATATAATGTAATAACGTCATTTAAGCAAAACTGAGCAAATAAGTGTTTTTTTTCTTGCATCTGTTGCGCTGCGACCTCAAGTAGATCTATCATGCTCGCCTTAGAGTGACAGTTCGCCGACTAATCCTTAACGGGTGGGTAAGGAATACTTATGACTAACGGACCTGGATGTAGCAGGTTTTTCCCAAAAGAGCCGCACCGGTAATGTACGAGAAAGCTAAAGTTGCAGATATGAAGTGACGTTTCTTCAGCGGAGGTTTAATCATAGTACTGGCTGAATCATCAAAAACTGGATGGACTGATTTAGCTTTAGCTATTAGAGTGGTACCCATTTTCTAGACTTAAAATCAAAGCTTCACTTATTTGGAAGGTCAGACACCAATCACTTCCATCAATGAGAAAGACGCCAAATCCCCACCGCAGTAGCTAATATTTTTAGAAAGAAAATACAGTATGTAGTCTATTTGCTTGATATTTTATTAAATAGGTACCTACATTGTCTCTAAATAACAATCAGTATTAATGCAGTAGATACATTATTAATCTACATACCCTTTATTTCCACTTTCTTAATTTATCCTTAGGGGTAAATTGAAATTTTCCCAATTTTGCAGGTCGTGTAATTTCCAGTGCATTTTTCGTCGACATTTCGTGATATTTAGACTTATTTCTACGCATTACTGTAAAAGATTTTAGTGGTGATAAGATTGATGACTGATCTTCTAAATGGTCCTCGGCCAAAGTCCAAGTTTCAATTTCTCTGGAAGGCGTTAAGTTTGTAGTACAGTGATCTTCAAATATACTTTCATTTATATTGAAATGTTTATCTGAAGAGCAACCAAACTGTGATTTATCCCATTGTTCAATATTAGTTAAATCAAATTGATTAGGTGAATGTACATTAAAATCATTATCACAAAATTGTGGAGGTGGCGCAATAACTTCATTGTTACCAGGATTAACTGAATATTGCAGAAGGGTTTTTGGATCAAACATTGATTCATCTATGTTTAAATTTGTGTCAGGTTTTACATCCATTTGTAGTGGTATATGAACTGGCACCAAGTCTAAATCACTTAAAGAGTACTGAGGTACAAATTCATTAGCAGGGGAGCCAACATCAAAAGGGACTCCGCATGAAGTGTTTATTTGTCTATGATTGTCCAATATTGGGTTATTTTCTCCAATTCTTGTCATAACAATCGGTTCATTGTATTCTGCATGTTGTGTATTGTTAGTTATCAATGTATCTGGTAAAGTTGCTTCTAGGTTTTTGATGTTACTGATTTTAAAAGGTTTTTTAGTTTTCGGTATAGGTGAGTCATTTAGTGTGGGTGAGGTATTTTGATGGCTTATCGTGTAAGTTGGAGTTTGATTTATTGCAATATCTCTTCTGTAAAAAAAATATAATCTTAAATATGGTGATAGAAAGAAATTAATTATATTTACTGTCACACATACTTACCGTAACATTTTACTATATTTTTGTAATATAGTTTGAATTCCCTTACGGTATTTTTTGTCTGTGTGATCACTACTCTCTTGTTCGTTTGCAAGTTCAGAAACAGTATTAGCATCATTAGGACCTCCAATAATGCCGCTTATATTTTCATTTATATTGCTTACAGTATTGGTACAGTTCATTTCAATCTTCGGATCAGACGAGTCGCGACAAATAGTATTGTTATAAATCATTTCGTTATTTGTTGAATAATTTTCTTCTCTTAATGTTTTATTTGTACTGTTATTACTATTTGTTGCATTATTAGACTTTAACATTACAGTGTCAATTTCTTCCTTCGGAATGGTGTGTGAGTCTTGGTAGGCGGTATTTTTGTTATTTATTTCCCCAATTCTAGAATATTTATTTTCACTTAGTTTCGTATTTATATTTGCTATAATTACTTTATTAGAGTTAATTGGATAGCTTAGTGTTTTATATTTAGCATGTACATTTCTTAAAGTATCATTTGTTGGTTCCTCTTTATACTTGATTGCATTAAGTGTACGACGGTTACCTAAATTATCACCATTCAGTTCTATATAGTTAACTTTATCAAGCTTCTCATTATGTTGTTCTATCTTAATTTCCGATTCTAGAATATCACTAGGATCAGCAATAAAAATTGATTCTGTAACGTTCAAATTAAAATTGATTTCGTTTATCACTCGGATACAACGATTAGCTATTTGTTTTGATTGCCCATTAACAAGTGTTTTTGAAACAGAATTATTCTTTACATAAGTAGCTTTAATTTCAAAATTGGGTAAGTGATTGTTTATCAAAATAGGTTTTTTTATAATATTAGTTTGAAATTGTTTGGAAATGATAGTAGAAACTAATTTTTTTGTAAATATCGATTCCCTCGTAACCTGGTTTGTGTAATCGCAGAATGCTCTGTTACTACTAGAAGTATTGTTTCTTTTAGAATTAATTATCAACTGATCAGACCGTGCCTGTTCTATGCGGTGATCTACACATTTATTTTCATAAAATAATGCTACTTCATTTTGACAAAAATTTTGAGTGACTTCACTAGGAATATTTTTCTGGATATCACTTGTATTTAAATTCTTATAATCTGTGTCTGAAATGGTATTCAATTTAAGACTTTTTTCTTCAAAGTCTGAAGAAAATGATCTTAGCCTAGTTAGATTTGTCGAATATATACAGTTATCATTTATTAAGTACGTATCTTTTGGAGTAACAAATATTTCGTCAATACTTTCGTCAGTACATGTAGTCAATTCCTGTTCTACAAAATCCATTACACTGTTTGTCTGAACTTGACATGAACTATGATCAACATGAACCTTGTTTGAATGATGTTCACCTTTATGATCATTTTGTTTTGAAAGACTGTCTGATACTATGTCTATTTCGTTAATATCAGTTTTGTTATATTCTTCCTTTGTTTTTGAAGATTCATTATTATTTTGTAAATTTGATAATTTGCTAATGTCAATATTCGATTTCTTAAGACTTTTACGCTGAACTTCCTGACATGTTTCTTCATTTTCTATAGTATTATGTTGTTTCCCTAATATTTCTTTTATTTCGTACTGAGGATATGGTTTATGCATACTAGTTACATCATTATTGTCAACTGCGATTTCAATTACGTCTGTATTTGTATTTGTTGTGGTTCGTTCTTTATCTTCTAATAATAACTGCACATTAGGGTCACGTGTTTTGGATTTAATTTCTGTTTTTTGCAGATACTTACTGATATGACTTTTGATAGTATCCGAAAAACCATTATTTTTACTATTAGCAATATTTTTGTCTTCGTTATCTATATCTATTCTATTTTCTAATGCATCAATGAATGCATAATTTGATTTGACAAGTAACGACTTTCGCTGTTTAGTATCATTAAATGATGGATTTCGGGTTTGGGCAATATGTTGCATATTAGTAGAATATAACGAATTTTTGTTTATTGCACATTCTTTTCTGTTTGACATTTCATTTTCAATTTTTGTTAGTATATTATCGATGTTTTCGACATCACCCATAGATTCATCGCTGTCAATACCTTTAGTTAAATTGATATCACAAATCATAGGGTAAGTGGCATCATTCATTTCGATTGTCTTATCTGGTATTGTAATTACATTATCACTTAATATTGTTTGGTTCTTGGTACTAAGATTCAAATTTTCCTTAACATTTTTAGAAGCAGTCTCAAAAGATTTCTTTAAATATTTAAAGTTTTTAATTATAGCATTTTCTCGATTTCTCTTTTCATTAGACTGCGTCTTATCAACATCAGTGCTGCTTTTTCTCTTACGTTTTTTAAACGTATCTGTTATATAAGTTTGTTTCTTCATTGTTTCTTCCTCAATGGCATTACTATAAGATGGTCCAAAGAAATTGTATAAGTTATTAAATATATATTCTGATTCTTGGTCAACGCCAACTGCAAAATAACAGCCAAAACTATGAAATATAATATTATGGTCTAACCTAATATCATAAAAATTTAATAAATACTACCTAAAGCAGTACTTATGCAGTGAGCAAATATTTTATGTTCGTAATTATGAATTCGTCTTATTTCGTATTTTATAGTACCATCGAATACTGTTATTAAATCCTTGTCACTGAAAAACATTCAATAATATTATTTTGTGACGAAGCGATCATAAAATTAATAATGATACCCTACTACGACACTAAAATAGTTTTTGTTTTAAAAACATTGATAAAACCTAGGTATTTATTTATAATTAAGTCACACGTCACCGTTCCTCTTTACCGCCATCACTAAGTTGGTCAACGAGGCGAAGGGGCGGTCCAATGCTTTGTACCATTGTGGCCGCTAGTGATATATTAGCTCCAACGATACCCGTCCCACGCCTCAGTTCTTCTGTGCCTATGGTCCCGTTCGAATACAAGGGGTCACACTCAACTGCCACCAGCTTCCGAAGATAATTAAAATATAAAATACCCCACAAAAATCAACGGTGCCCCAATCAAGCTTACCTGCGAGTGGAGCATCTGCTGATCGACAGAAGAGGCACTGGGGCAGGTGCCCATACGGGTTTGGGGTGACATTGAAAGCCTAACAGTATCTTTCCATACCTAGATCTTTCGTACCTAAGTAATATCCAAAAAAACAGCAAGTACCTATTTGATGCTGAAAAGAGTGAAAAAATGGATATTTACTTGAATGCCGCAAGTAGCAGCAAATGATTGGTAGAATCGCCCACAAGAATATAACTTTTATGCTTGCCACCGGCAGTTAATTGTTTCATGTTTTCGGCCAGGTAGCTTTGATTTAGCAGGTCTAGTTGTACCATGACAGTGGTTTCGTCTACTGGTGTCATGGTTAGATGATACTTTGGGAGCAAGCTTACTTGTCTTCGAAGAATATTTCCTGCTGGCGCACTCTTATTCATAATCTGAAATTAGACATTCTATTCGATTATATTAAAGAATACACAATGAATAAGGTGCAAAACCAACATCTACGGGTCCGAAGCCACCTCATCTGCTAAGGGTGCACCTGATAACCAACGGACGAAGCAACGACGCATTTGCCCTTATGGAGCTAGGAGGTCACGCGACAGTCGCACCCAAAAGGGTCCGTATTGGGTTGCATAAATTTATAACTGAATAACGTTTTTTGGCATACTCTTCGTTTCGCATAACGTTCAAACAGAATAAGTCATTAGGCATACTTTATTTTCCCATAACTATTTTATAATAATGATACATTTTATACCCGCATAAAATGTTTACGCATAATTTGTTACTATTGATATTGATAGATTACTAATCATAACATTTATTGGCATATCACTCACTCTCGCATAAAGATTATAAGCCATACATATAAAATACCATAATGTTAACGAGTACATATTTTTATTTTTATATCTAAGCTTGAACTGTCTAAGATTGAAATGCCCACTCATTAAAAATATCGATAGTCACTATACTGAAGTTCTAAATTTCAACACTTATATATAGAATATATAAATAATATACAAAAAGAAATTAGGTAGAATAAAACGAGCGATTCTATTCTAGGGCATCGCCGGCCGCTAAGTGTGGTCACAAGTGACCTAACACTCCTCCTCGCTTCGCTCGTCGTCGTACCTATTTACGACGTTGCTCAAGACTAGTCAAAAAAAAAACACTTAAAATATCGTTTTATATGTTACAGCTTAAAAACTTGGCTATGAGTGAGATGATTATTTACAATGGTGTCTTATCATTTCTTAAATATTCTTAGTCAAATTATTATTAATTTATGATTTAAATGGTTATCCATACCTCTATTATGCGTTTTGTATTTTATGACAAATTATCTTTAGGCGTATAACAATTATACCCTTTACATTTATGCTGATTAAAATTATGATAAAAAAATTAGAGTAAGTTAATGTTCTGCCAATGAAACCATTATGCGTTTATAACACTCTGCTTATCATAATTTATGCGAGAAAACTTTATGCTGAAACTGTTATGCCGAACTATATTTTGCTGAAAAAAATTATGCGATCGAAAGGGCAAGACCCAAAGGCGCCTAAAATCAAGTCATAACTGCTACTAACAACTAAGTAAAAGTGAACCCCAGGTTCCAAATTCAGATTAGACTTAAGATAAGGAGAGGAGACTATGAAGAATGAAAACACATCTGGTTTTAAACTAAGCAGGTAAATTGTAGGTGCTCAAGGAGAAGGTAAGGGATAGAAGTAGGTAATATTGGGAGTAGATATAAAATTCTCCTAAATTTTATAACTTTCAACAAATATATAATGGTTTTTTTACATGCTTTAATTTCTCTTTATAAGATTCTGAAACAGCTTATTGCCAACATTAAAACACCCAATGTCATTATAACCATTATATCACCCAAACCGACCCAAACAGATGATATAATGTTGTACTAAGTATTTTATAATAACACTACTCAGTTTTTTATTCCTTCTGCACAAAGGGTGGTGCGCGGTATCTGTATGAATTTTAAAAAACAGAAAATTATTATTCACGACCATTTCACTACCAGAACAATTGTTTAAAAGTATGTTATTCGAATCCCTGTCATATTTTTCTTCGATATAGCACTAAGCTGTTTCATAATCATTAATAGAAGATTCTTTATAAGGCTTTTATTATTTATTACAGCTTTTATGTCCAAGAATCTACCACTCCCACACATAAAACAATACCAAGAATGTTAAAAGACATTTAACCAAAGAGTACCTACCTATCTCTAATAAAATATCATTGTTGGAGCGTTGTAATGATCCAAATTCAAAAAAGCCCTAGCAATGGATTTGATTTTCTTTGTCCGTAAATTTAGTACTTCGCGTGTCCTGTATTCGAATCCATGCATATTAAAATCCATGTATGTTTGAGTAAATAACTATTAAGTTCCATACCAACTATTCTATTCTATTTTTATATATGGTCCGAAACGTCAGAAACTGTATACATACTAAAGTGCAATATACCTACCGATTGCATCTAAGGCTGTTTGCCAGTATCGGCAATTCCGTCTCGACTACCGGATAGGTAGCGAATAACCTACAAAGATCATGGCATCGATGGAACATGGACTCAAACCGACTAAAACCATACGGTCCCTACCTATTGATCTAATGCCGAGCGCTTCGAAGAAATAACTAGGTGCACTTTAACATACGCCCAAATAGCACAGACCTACTATGTGAGGAATATATTACAGTTAATGCAGCTTATGGTTACTTTCCTACACTATAATAAGTACCTAATACCTACCCCACTAGAATAAGTAAAAAATGTCTGGATCACACTTTTATCAAAACAAATCTCCCTTCTACGACCTTAGTAATAGAATGACACATAACTGGCCATACCCCTATAGCCTTGTTTTTAGACCAATCACAACCCACTTATAGTAGACATTGAAAATACCGATCTTTCTTATATATTAGAAATGGACGATGAAAATTTAGCAACAAATAAGCTCATTTGTACGGTGTCAAATATAATAGCCATGAATACAAAGACTACCAAAATCTCCAGAAAAAAACGAACTCTGAAACCATGGATGACACCTGGGCTGGTTGCGATGTATTAGGCACCGTGACAGATTGCATATTATGGTATAGCATACAACAAAAATCTCCTTCATGAAGCCGTTTCCAATCCGAAAGCCCTCTGGAAAGCTATAAAGACAGTCACCAATACCCAAAAAAGTAAAGATATTCCAACAGAACTCCTAAACCACCTAGATACCAAACAGTTTTTAAACCACATCTGTGACTATTTCTCTTATGTCGGTAAAAATTCAGCGGAAAATATAATCTCCTCAAATCTAATACAAAGTAGTTCTTCCTCAATCAAATCAAAAGTTTCTTCAATGGTCTTACTTGCAGTTACCGAAGCTGAAATGGAGACCACAATTTTACAGTTTCGACAAGACTGTGCTGTAGGATGGGATAGGATATCGTCTTACTTCTTGAAACTATCCTGTAAGGCACTGATTGCCCCCATTACCCATATTTGCAATCTTACCATAAGTGTGTCTTCCCTAATGCTTTGAAAAAGCTCTAATCCACCCAATCTATAAGAGTGGTAACAGAGACTGTGTTAATAATTATCGACCAATCTCAATGTTGTGTGCTCTATCAAAGGTCTTGGAGAAGATATTAAATAATTCACTCAAAAACTACATCGAAAAGTATATCATTCTTGCTAAAAATCAATATGGTTTTCGAGCCGATCTTTCCACGGAAGATGCAGTAATACATACATACATACATACATACATATTATCACGCCTGTTTCCCATCGGGGTAGGCAGAGACTATGGCTTTCCACTTGCTACGATCCTGACATACAGCTTACGCTTCTTCTACTTTCATGAGTGTTTTCATACACGCTCGCCGGTTAAGGGTACTCTTGAAATGGCCTTTTTCCAATAGATCGTCGATTTGATTGACATACGTGCGCCGAGGTCGACCCCTACCAGTTTGCCCATTCACTCTCGCCACATATATCTGCTTCGTCAGTCTATTTTCATCCATCCTCTCCACGTGTCCGAACCATCTAAGCATCCCTTTTTCTATCTTAGTCACTACATCTTCTGTCATACCGCAATGTTCCCTAATCACGCTGTTCCTTTCTTTATCCATCAACTTCTCTCCAGCTATACTTCGCAGACTTCTCATTTCCACGGCATTAATTTTACTTTTATGCGTCTTCTGCCATACCCAGCTTTCACTGCCATACATAAGTGTGGGGATCAGCACTCCTCTATGTACAGCCAGTCTTGCCTTCTTAGACACGTTCTGACTGCTTATAAAGGCGTACATGGCTCCATTCACTTTATTTCCTGCCAAAACTCTTCGCTCAATGTCATAGCTTTCATCTCTCGTAAATTTTGTACCCAGATATACAATTTTTTTCACTTGTTCTACTCTTTCTCCTTCCACAAGAACTAAGCAATCCGTCGTACTTACCTCTCTTTCAAAAACCATTACTTTCGACTTGTTTACATGCAGTAATAGACCTAGCTAATACTGTTGTTAAAAATTTAGACAATAATAACAGATGTTTGTGTATA
The DNA here is from genome assembly GCA_948477245.1 of Thumatha senex. Lineage (NCBI taxonomy): Eukaryota > Metazoa > Arthropoda > Insecta > Lepidoptera > Erebidae > Thumatha > Thumatha senex. The sequence continues at coordinate 18,579,488 of OX419735.1, forward strand.
TTTTTGGATCTTTCTAAAGCATTTGACACAGTCTCTGTCCCAATCTTATTAGATAAAATGGAAGAACTTGGCATACGAGGTACCGTCCACAACCTTTTCAGAAATTACCTTACAAAACGAAGTAAAAAAGTTAAAATAGGTGAGCTGTTAAGTGACGAGTTTGAGATTTCCTATGGCGTCCCGCAAGGGAGTATTCTGGGCCCGACACTGTTCCAACTATATATTAACGACCTCTGTAGTATATCTCTACCTCACACCGACATTTTTACCTACGCTGATGATACTGCAATTGTTATACGAGGTCCTAACTAGTCAGTGGTCAAAGAAAGAGCTGAATACTCCCTAAAGCAAATTATGATCTGACTCTCTAACAATCTTTTGACACTGAACCTGGAGAAAGCACTATTTGTCCCCTTCTCGTTATCAAAAATACTCCAACTCATGATTTTTCTATCAAAGCCCACACTTGTATCTCAGATAATGATTGTGACTGTAAAGAACTAACTAGAGTTACCAACACAAAATATCTTGGAGTATATATAGATAGAGGGCTTAAATGGGATGTTCATGTTACAGCAGTAAAAACAAGAACCAGGAAGTTAATCTACCTTTTCAGAACATTAACTAAAGCGACCTTATTAATACAGTTAAGAATGGTATATTTAGCACTATGCCAATCAATCATACAGTACTGCATTCCAGTTTGGGGAGGGTCCGCTAAAACGCAATTTCTTGAATTGGATAGAGCGCAAAGGGTACTCAAGGTTATGAGTAAGCGACCAATGAGATATCCCACGGCTCAGCTTGATAAGGACCACAAGCTTCTGACGGTGAGACAACTCTTTGTCCTCAGATCTATCCTAAAAATACATCAAGTCGTACCCCCTCCGGATCCGAAAAAGTAGTCTATAATACTCTAAATAAAAAAAACAAATATCGTAAAAATGAATACAACTAAGGTCAAAAAAACAGTAACTGCTTTGCTACTCGAAAAGGACTATGAAGGAACAGAAAACCTACTAGAATTTATAGAATAAATAACGATACTATTAATACAGCATTTTAATAATATGCTGTAAATACCCACCCCCCTCCCTCACACACACCCTTACCTACTAACACTCACACCCTGACTCACCCTCAGTCATGCATGCACACACACACAAACACTCGCATTCATACATGCACAGTCACACTCCTGTTTTATTTAATTTTTTCTTAAATGTAACTAATTTAAATTAAAATTCTTAAGAACTTACCTGTACCAATAAGTGTATATATAACACACGTTTAATTAAAGAAAGTATATATGATAAACACATCGTTAGAGCACTGACTCCCAAAATACAGGTGAAGCCTGTATTAGCTTGGGAAACAGTAATTAGTTTATACTGAAAACTTAAAAATGTGCCTTAGTTCTAAGACCGCAACCTTATTTTTGAGACAATAAACTATTATTATTATTATACTACTTGCCGTCCCAGGTAAAACAAAAAAAAAATCTTACAAACTTTCGACGATTATTCCTCCATGGCATGTCCGAATTTCGTTTTATTTTTTCGAAACCATCTATGGCTAGATGTCGTATTATGGGTCAAATTTGATCAAAAAGTGTTGAGTTTGGGAGGAGATCGAGGACAAAGCGAAAATCCGAATCAGAGATGAATGGAGCTACGCTCACTACTAATGAAAAGCCTATAGAGATGAAATGGCACTTTCCTCGTTCTGGAACGCTATGGATACCTACGAACAGGGTAGGGGTATAAATAAAGCTTCTGACTTATTCACAGAAATCAAAAAAAAAATTGCTGTACATGATTTAAGTACTGTAAAAACTTACCCTTTCTAAATCCCTAGGATGACTTTCTTCGAGCAATCTAAAGTTGACTTTGCCAGCTGTCGCCAATAACGCGCTGAACGTTGGTCCGATCCCTTTCAATTGTTTGCTTACAAACGGAGAATTTTCCCAAAGATGAACTGCTATGCATTTAGCAAGTATGATTGAGTTGAGTACAGCAGAATAGAATTCTGGTTGACGGGATATTAAATCTGGACGGGTCACATATGATACTAAGCCTGTAATTGTTAGAAATGGTTTGTACTTGTTAGGAACAGAACGTCAGTGTTGTTTCTTGATAATAAACACTGAAATAAACGGTGACTTTATTTTTATGTGAATGTTTAATTCAAAAATATTCTTCAGTTTTATTTCTTCTTCGTGTGTTCCCAATTGCTTCAAACCCTACCTGGAATCGAAGCATGAAATACACTTTTTCAATACACTTACTCATAAAATGGCTCTAATCTCACCGCAATTAGGCACATAATGATCAAACTGTGGTTTTTTGATTGCTATTAAATCACTAGTGGGATAATAGTACATTATGGTACAAGTGTGTAAAGTTGGTGATTACCGCTGAGGCGCTATTGATATAACTTTTATTGTCTCTCTGTTTAAAACATTTTACATAAACTTTAACAAAAAAAAAGGAAACCTCATTCTTTACTCTGTCAATGCGCGCGCATAAAAAAACTAACTAATTGTTCCTACCAGTACCAAAAAAAATCACAATTCGTTTTCCCTGTTGAAATTGAAGTTATATATTAATTAAAATGTCTACAAATACTAGTTATGAAGAAAACGATTTATGTAGTACCTACACCGCCCGATATTAGATCTGAAACCCTTAACGTTATAGAAAGTTTACAACCTGAAAACTCCAAGGTAAAATATCTATTTGTTTTATTTAGTACTAGCTGTCCCGCCCGGCTTCGCCCGTAACATACTTCGATGTTACGGGCGAAGCCCGTGGCACCCATTTAATCTCGTTGTTTATTAATTTCACAATAAAGTATGAACATTTTTCAAATTCATTGATTGCTTCTCCGCTCTCCAGTACCTACCTACGCCCGCACGGGCCGGTCGAATTATGGTTGCATGAAATTAATATCTTTGCGCTTTATTTTGAATCTGCAATAACTCGTAAGGTATTCATTTAATTTGCAAGGTGTAAAGGGACAAAATAATCTTTATGAAATGCTGAAACCAACTAACGTAGTAAAAATGATAAGGATTAATAGCATATTTGTGTAAATAGCCTTCAAAAAACCGCTTTATAATTGATGGCTTTTTAAAGTATTAAAATGGATATAGTATGTTATTCTTATGAGATAGACATATGTCGTCGCGGACTTTTTTGTAGACCTATATTAGATAAACAATTGCACCATACATTATTTTGTTATATCTCAAAGGGTAGGCAGCGTTTTTGTTGAAAGCTCCCAGACAGCTAATTTTTTCCGACATCTCCAACAAATATCGTTATAGTTTGGTCAATGTATACAAAAACTTAACAAATTATACATAAAAATCTTCTATAAGAATCACACTAACTATTAAAAAAAACCGCATCGTAATTCGTTTCGTAGTTTTAATGATCTAAGCATACATAGGGACAGACAGCGAAAAGCGACTTTGTTTTATAATAAGTAGTGATTATATAATTCTTATGTGTATTGAAAAACGTCGTATGATACACGTGTGTATTGTTGATTACCGTCTTCGGCTCTCTTTAGACCTCAGCGGTAATCACCAACTTTACACACTTGTACCATAATCTACTATTATTGGAGGAGCAACTGTCGGTTGGCTTTTGATTTTCGGCATTATTGGGAGTAACTGCCGTCTGATCTCCCACCCCATAGACACCCCGGTAAACTCCCAACGCCTGCGTCGTAGCGTCGTCCGTTGGTCAGCGGGAGCACCCCTAGCAGGGTTCCGGAAATCTTGGTGGGGAGAAATAAGTATTTCTTGTTTTAGAACACCCAAAATAAACTATAGTTACATATCAGGGAAAGATTTTAGTGAAAAATATTATCTCCGCCTGAAACAAACATACACAATACATATTCTCTCCATCCATTCTCTACTATTTTCCTCGACTTCGCACGGTTATCGGCATCCCCTATCCATACACAAAACATTATATTAGATACCTAAAATACGCGCCAAGAAATGAAATGAAAATATTTTTATTCATGTAGGTCACAAAGTAACACTCACGAGTATGAACGTCAAGAAAAGTATAATCTATAAGTTGACCCTTGAAGTTAGGGTGTATGGTAACCAAAATCTCTGTCCAAGCGACCTCACCAGCTATAGTTTGACCACGACCGCTGTACCGCTCACTGGGTACAAAATTGAACGCAGTGAGCGGTACGTTGTGGTCAAACTATAGCAGTGCACCTGCTGATTATTCGACGAGACAGCGACGCGGGCCCCCTTACGGAGTTCGCGGAACTGGGGACAAAGGTGTGGGCAAACCTTGCCCTAGCAGAGGCAGGTCTGTGCACGCGTTTTCTTACTGGTGTGGACCACACAACGTCCCCCAACAAGCCGGAGTCACTGGACCCCCAGCGGTCATGCTTTCGAGATCCTGGGGATATCCTGAATACCCAGGTCTTCGAGCATACAGGCACATGGAAGACATCGTGCGGTTTAGTCGGTAAGAGTTCGACATACCCACCTCGCCGTTCCATTAGGATTCCACACGTTAAATAAAAATGAAGGCCAGGCAGCGGACGCTCGGACTATACCGAAAATCAGAAACCAAACAATAGCTGCTCCTAGTAGCCAAATGAAAGTGAACCCTAAGCTCCAAATCTAAGTAGAATTTGGAAGTAACTGGGAATACACTAATATAAAGAATATGATAGATCCTTGAACTTTGCTAACTACTGATGCCCTTACCTTAAGCACTTAATTAAAATGTCGACTTTTCGGACATAAAGTAAATAAGTAAAGGTCTTCTGTAATATGTGAGGCTGCCGAACATTAATGTCTCGTGCAACGTAAACTATTAACTTTGGCCTTAGCCTACATGATTGAAACTATACTTACTAATAGTATAAAGCTGAAGAGTTTATTTGTTTGGTTGAATACGCTAATCTTAAGAACTGCTGGTTGGAATTGAAAAAAATTTTTTTTTGTTATATAGGTCTTTTATCGATGAAAGCTTATATATCATCACGCTACTACCCAGGAGAGTGAGGTATTAATTATAAATGCCAACAACTCGAACAAATTTTCATACATTATGGTAAAATTGATAAACGACGGGATTAACTTCTTGCCACGCGGGTTCGGAATATGTAACGGGCGAAACCTCGGGGCTCAGCTAGTTACAGACAAAGCAGCTACGGTAGGTACATAATATCTACTAACATTTACAAATTCTATCGGCTATTCTAATGATTTTCATTGCTTCTTGGTTTAGTGACGGATCAGGGATTGAGAGACATCCGAGTACAGCTTGTATTATACTGAAAGAAATATATAAATAGCTATATCATATCAATACTGTTGTCAAAAATATTAGTACGGGGACGTACTGGCAGACAGCCCTCTTTATTTATGCCACTACCCCGTCAGGGATACAGCGTGATAATTACTGAGGCCGATTCGATTGCCGACCTGATGGAAAGTGGTCAGGTCACCGTAGCCTATGGACGTTTGCATTACCAGAGGTCTTCTCTCGCGCTGCGGACCCTTTAACCTTTGTCTCTACCGCTAGATGTCAAGTGTAAGCGATTTTTTCACTGTTTTATACCAAAGCAATAGTTGGGCACTGTGGTATCACATGACACCTTTTTTCACGCCTTTGTAGACAGAAGCATACGTATACGCCCACTTCACAAATGCTTATGCATTTTGGTACCTACACGTAACAGCCCAATGACGTGTTGAAATGGACTGGAGCAGATTATGGCGTCCTGCTCTTGAAGTCTTTCAAGCAAGCTCATAAAGCCTTCAACTTGGCTTAACGACAGCCATGTTTCTGGCAACCAGGATCAACGGCTGTGACGTCACAACGTGCCTCCCGAAGCACGGATACGCTAGTAAATGAAAATGCCATAAAGCGGTACATCTGATGAACAGCCGTAGTGAAAGATACTTAAAATTAAGTAGTCATCGTTTACAGAACACTGAGTTAACGGGGCTAAGAGCATTTCAAATACCACTGAAACCAATATTTGGTATTCCTAAAATATAAAAAAAACACTTAACTATCTTCACGCTGTATCCCTGACGGGGTAGTCAGAGAGGACAGATCGCCAGGCATCGCGATCCATGCATACTTCTATCGCTTCCTGTAGATTCATTAATCGCTTCATACATGCACGTCTGGGTATCCGAGTACTTTTGACTCTTCCGTTCTTGAGCAATCCACTCACGTGGTCTTCATATGTAAGTCTCGGTCTACCTTGACTCCTTCTGCCCTCTACTTTCGCACAATATATATTCTTCGTCAATCGTTCCTCACTCATTCGTTGAACGTGTCCAAACCAACGGAGCACGCCCTTTTCCAGCTTAACGCTGACACTTTCACTCAAACCTGCCATATTGCGTATCACTTCGTTGCGTTTTGGGTCGGCCAAGGTTACGCCGCACAATTTTCGAAGTGATCGCATCTCCACAGCATTCAGCTTACTTTTATGCATCTTGTGACATACCCAGGTTTCGCTGCCGTAAAGCAACGTTGGCACTCCACATTTTTGCCAACGTTGCTTTACGGCAGCGAAACCTGGGTATGTCAGAAGATGCATTAAAGTAAGCTGAATGCTGTGGAGATGCGATCACTTAGTTAGCACACTTAGTTAGCACTGCGTTATGAATCGCGAGTCGTGCGTCTTTTACGATGCTTTGTCGCTTTACTAATTGGGACAAAGCACCGTTAACTTTGTTTCCGGCAGTTACTCGCCGTTCTACATCCGAATCGCATCTTCCATTCGCGCTAATCATAGTCCCTAAATACACAATTTCATTTACTTGCTCTAGACATTTCTGATTTACCCAAATCTCGCACTTAGTTCTTACATCTTCTCTTTCAAATACCAGAACCTTAGTTTTACTTGCATTTAAGCGAAGACCCTTTCTTTCACACTCCTCTTTCATATTAGTGACTAATGCCTGAAGGTCGGCTTCTGATGAGGCCATGAGCACCGCATCATCAGCGTACAACAGACAATTTACTGTTAAGTCACCCAAATTCACACCCATATCACAATTTTTCAACTTCTGCAGGCAACTGTCCAGATACACTATGAACAGCAAGGCAGACATGACACAACCCTGTTTGACGCCTGTATAGACGTCGAAAAGAGGCGTCACATCCCGCCCTACTCGCACGCAAGCCTTACCCTGTCCTGCCCCGTCCCTGTATAGCGACTGTATTTCCGCAGTAGCGAGCCGTCCACACCATATCCGGGCAGCAAGTTCCACAGAGTTTCTCTCACAACGCTATCAAATGCTTTCTCTAGATCCACAAAAGCGCAGAAAACCTTCTGGCTAACAGCCAGAAACTTCTCCGCGATCATGCGGAGAGAAAACACTTGATCCATGCAACCTCATCCACGTTGGAATCCGCATTGAGCTTTCCACAAATACTTTTCAGACTTTTCTTGCATTCTTGCCGTTATAACCTTTGCATACACCTTACTAGCTAAGCTGCCCAAGCTGATCGCTCTGTAACTGGAGCAGTTTAGGCGAGAGCCTTTCCCTTTGTAGATAGATACTACAACTGCTATTCGCCAGTCATCTGGGACCTCACCCGTCCGCCAGCATAAGTTGCATAGTAGACAAAGAGTGTCCCAGACGTGCGACCCACCGTGTTTGATCATCTCAGCAGTAACTCTGTCTTTTCCCGCAGCCTTACCACATTTCATACTTCTTATCGCTTGTTCAATCTCTTTCATACTAATTACTTCAATGACATCCGGATCCGGAGCGTCACAGTGAGCACCACTTCCCGATGCGGCATCTCTGCCCTTACTTGCATACATCCTTCCATAATATTCACTCCATCTCTGCAGGATGTCAGTTTGTTTTGTTAGGACATCGTAGTCAACACTAAGCACTTTATTCATACTGCAGATTGTGGAACAACTCCAAGTCTTGCCTACCTCTTTCTAGAAGAGCTTGGCATTATCTCGGAAATTGGACGTCAACCTTTCAACCGCTTTCATTCTGCACCTTTCTCGAGCTTCCTCTATCAGTGCCTTAGTGTTAACCTTTTGCAGTTTGTATCTCTCTTTCATATTCAATCATCATATCCCGCGAGGCTAAGTAGTCTAACCATGCTTTCTTCTCCATTCGCACGGTTTCTTTCACTTTATCATTCCACCATGCATCGCGCTTATTACTACTGCCTCTTTTTGTCTCTCTACACACTTTCACAGCGGCATTTACCATACTATCCCTAAGGTTCTGCCATACACATTCCACATTCTCACTACTAACATTGACGTCGCCAAGATTTTCGGCTACCCTTTCTTTTTATTTATCCCTAATGGATGCATCCTGTAGCTTCCAGCTTTTGATGCTATAAGTCGGCTCAGGTTCAGGACACTCGGCACGATGACGCCAACCCGCGAGCAGACCCCTAATCCTAGTTATGACTAGGTAGTTGTCTGATCCCAGCTCAGCGCCACGATAAGCCCTTGTGTTTATCACCTGTTTACGAAGCCGACTATCCATTAGGAATAGATCTATCATGCTTCTCTTTGACTTACATCTCCTCGTATACATATGAATTTGTTTATGGTTGAACATTGTGTTCGCCACAAACAAATCCTTTTCCTTACAAAATGGCAGTATAAACCTGCCGCCGTCATTCACCCTTTTGTCCCCATATTTCCCGAGTATCGACTCAAATCCATCGCGAGCGGTACCCACCCATCCATTTAAGTCTCCACACACTGTAAGTCTTTCACTTCCTTCTACCACATTAAGAGCTTCTCTCATACTCTTCCAGAAGTCCTCTAGCTCAATCGCGCTCGACGAAGACACTGGTGCATAAGCAGCCACCAGGAAAACTTTCGTCAAACCGAGCTTTAAACGGATCCAGAGGACTCTAGGACCAACTAATTTATACTCATATATACCGGAGACCAATCGCGAGGACAACAAAATCCTAACCCCCTGACTGCCATGCTCGCTCTCTGGTACTCCAGACCATAGCGCGAGTATCTCACCCGGGAGCTCCAAGACTTCGCTGCCCTTGCGCTTGGTCTCTGTCAAGCACACAGCATCTAATTTTCTCTCTTTCATTACATCAACTCATTCATCTTCTCTTCCATTCCTCCCCTTACATTCCACGCAGCTACCCTGCACTCCGTCCTCCACTTCCCACCGTGTCGGGCCGCGCGTGTAGGGTGGCGGTCCCCTACGCCGCTCTGGCACACACTTTTCGCACCAGCGGGGACGAACTGGTGCGCGTCGCCTCGGGGGCACGCCCTAAGATTAATCGTCGGAGTAGCACTCGTGTCGGAGTAGAATTGCAGCCTTGGCTGGCAGGGATGGCGACGGGCACGCTTCTACTCTTCATCCCCTGCTCTGATGTCTTGGGTTCGAACAAATATTTGTGTTTGTTTGATCTGCAAATGTTTGTTTTGGAGAGTGGGTGCAATCTATGTATAATATATGTCTAGATGGCGCTCTGAAAAAAAGTGTCAATTATAACATTTTTTTTAATTATTATGTATGTATTTAGAAACATATAGGTACTTCAGTATGTTTATCAGTTGTCTAGATCTAAAATCGCAACTTACCAATTGAGCTTCATCTGTCTCGTACTAATCTTGCCTTTCATAGGGAAGCGGATGGTGGCTGCTGTGTTGTTCCTATTGAGTGTGTTTAGACATCTTCGCTCGTCCACTCGTAAGTGCATATCAGACAGTTCATGACTCTCACATACTAGTGACAGGAGATTTTCTAAGGTTTCTGAGCCTTTTATCTGTTGGAGTATGAAACGGTAAATTCAGATTATCTATAAATAATATATATATTCATCATCATCATCATCAGTCATTGATTACGTTTGTACCGATGTTATACATTTTCTTATATTATATTTCTAGTGTTTATTCTGCTTTTCCTTTGTATTACTCCAAAGCATTTCACATATCCAACAATTGGTTATGGGCCCAGAAGCGCCCAGGAGTACGCAACAATGAGGATACGAATAGAACACGAAGGAATTAAATGTATATACGGGAGAGTAATTGAGATCGTCCGTTCAGGTAAAGTTACAATTTTTTTTGACTAAGTAGTTGATTGCGAAGTGAGCGAAAATGAGCTCAGGTATGGCAGTACGTATTGAGCCATTGAGCAAGGAAAACTATGATAGCTGGCGAATCCAGGTGCAGGCTCTTTTAATAAAGAACGCTGCGTGGAAGTATGTTAGCGGTAGAAAATTTAAACCTGAAAATACTGTAGAGTTAGAGAAGTGGGAAATAGAGGATGAAAAAGCGAAGGCTGACTTGATCTTGTCGATAAGCAGCAGTGAGTTGAGACACGTTAGAGGGTGTAGGTACGTTATCACGAGAAGTTTGGCTCAAGCTTGAATCCGTGTTTGCTTCTCGAGGATCAGCGAAAAAGGCTACATTGTTAAAGCGATTTATATTGCACAGGTTGACGGAGTCTGGTGATTTACGTGAGTATATATACAACTTTTTTGATACAGCTGACAAACTTGCTGATATGAATATAAATATTCATGAGGATTTGCTGTCTATTATGCTTTTATACAGTCTTCCGGAGAGTTTTGACAATTTTAGATGTGCAATAGAATCAAGGGATGAGTTACCAAAACAAAAGAGCTTAAAGATTAAAATCCTGGAAGAACATGAGTCAAGGTCGGACACCAGTAGAGTACAAGAAGGAGTAATGTATACGTATCGGAAAAATAAGTATGGACGAAAAACAAAAAGTACGACTGAGGTTGATTCGAAACCGAGTTCGACTGGAAAGAAAAATTTTAAATTTAAATGTTAGAAGTGTCAGGAATTCGGACATAAAGCTTCGGAATGCCAAAAGAAAGTTATCAAAGGGCAATATCCTAGTGTAAATAATGTTGATGAAAAATGTATTATTTCTAATTTTTCAGATAATGAGGTGTCTAATGCTGTGAATATGTATAAAATAAAATAAAAAAAATAAAAATATCTTTATTTTGCATAGACCATTTTAACGGCGCTTACAAAATGTCATACCCTATTTAAAATATTTAAAGCGACCACCGGTTCGGAACGCGGCCCACCTGAGAAGAACCGGCAAGAAACTTAGGAAGGCTTTTTTTTTGATGGCCTATTTACAATTTAATATTATTTCACTTTGCCAGCAGATCATTTCCAGGCGTCCCTGTCCTGCAAATAGTCTGTAACGGAGTAAAAACCTTTTTCACAAAGCTTGCTTTTAATTAACTTTTTAAATTTATTTAAAGGTAAATTTCTCAGGTCACAGGGAAGCTTGTTGTAAAAGCGTATACAGTTACCCTGGAAAGAATCGCCAATCTTATGTAGTCGACTGTGGTGGACTGAAAGATTATTTTTATTTCTAGTGTTTATATTATGTTTATCACAGAGTTTAGAAAACTGTGATAGATTTTTCTGGACATACATAAGATTGGCAAAAATGTATTGTGATGGTACGGTTAGAATATTTACTTCTTTGAATTTTTCTCGGAGAGAAACTCTGGGGCCCAAATTATAAATAGCGCGTACAGCCCGCTTTTGTAGAACAAAAATAATATTTAAATCTGCAGCACTCCCCCAAAGGAGAATACCGTAAGACATAATACTATGAAAATAGCTGAAGTAAACCATTCTAGCCGTATCCACATCTGTTAGAGTCCTGATCTTTTTTACAGCGTATGCAGCCGAACTTAATCTAGAAGCTGTCTTTTCTATGTGTGGGGGCCCACTGCAAATTGGCATCAATAGTTATACCTAGGAACACAGTTGATTCTACAAACTCTAACACTTGTCCATTCAGTTGAACATTGGCCGCAACTTGTTTTACAGTTGGTAGAGTAAATTTTATACATTTAGTTTTATTTTCATTAAGGCAAAGATTATTTGAGCTGAACCAATGAACTACTCTTGCAATTGCATTGTTTACATCGTCATAGTTATCTAATTGTCTTTTAATTTTAAAAATTAATGAGGTGTCATCTGCAAACAAAACAATCCTATTCCTGTCCCCTACATAAAATGGTAAATCATTAATATAAATGAGGAACAAGAATGGCCCAAGTATCGAGCCTTGCGGCACACCCATTGTAACCATGGATCCTACAGAACGTGTACCATTAATATCGACCCTCTGTATTCTATTGTTCAAATATGAAGACAGAAGGTCGAGAGCTTTAAATAAAGACACATGGCTACTCGACAGTGGGTGCACATCTCATTTGTGCAACAACATTAGTATGTTCGGACACAATTTGACAGAAATAAATGGAAAAATTAATTTGGCAACAAATGTTAGTACAGACATAAATGGTAAGGGTTTCATTAGATTATCGGCATGTAAAGAAAACTCTAGTAGAATTCTTCAGTTAAATAATACTTATTACGTACCCGATTTAAGAAGTAGTTTAATCTCAGTAGCTAAACTGGCAGATAATGGGTATTCTGTCGTTTTTGAGCGTGATCATGCTGATATAATTGATAAGAAAGATGAGATTAAGTTAAAGGCTCATCGGAGGGGTAATTTATATTGTTTGTTAGAGACTGAGTCTACGTTTAATTTGAGTAATTCAAATGTCGATGTTTTTACTTGGCACGAGCGTTTAGGACATTTAAATGACAGACATACCATGAAACAAGGTGGGTGCTAAGGGTAATTTAGATGAGATACAAAAATTATCGAATTGTGACATCTGTGCTAGAGGAAAATTGTGTGCCTTACCATTTTCTGAATCAAGTGGTCCATGCAGCGAAAAACAAAAAAAAATTTATTCCGATATTGTAGGTCCAATGAAATCTGAATCATTTGGACGTGCCAATTTTTTTATAACTTTTATAGACGATTGTACGAAGTAGTGCGAAGTTTACTTTCTTAGTTCTAAAGATAAAGCTTTCGAGGCATTTACATGTTACAAAAGGAAGGTTGAAAATCTTATGGGAACAAAGATTAAGTATTTTCAATCTGATAACGGTGGCGAGTACTGTAGCAAAGAATTTGATGATTTCTTGCGACGTGAAGGCATTTCAAGGAGATTAACAGTTTCGAGAACACCGCAGCAAAACGGAGTAGCAGAGAGAATGAATCGAACATTGGTGGAATTGGCCAGGTATATGATGTTGAATTCTGAACTGCCGATGGGGTTTTGGATGGATGCTGTGGGATACAGCATGTTATATCCGGAATCGATGTCCAACTAGAAGTTTAGCTGGTGACATTCCGTTTGAACGGTGGTTTGAAAAGCCTGTCAAGATTAGTTATCTTCGGAAATTCGGTACATTCTGTATACATTCTGAATAAAAATCCAGGAAAGGATAAATTTGCTGAAAGAGGCATACCTGGAGTTTTTATCGGATATTCGGATGCTGCTAAAGGTTACAAAGTATGGATACCGGAACAAAGGAAGTCCGTTGTAGCGAGAGACGTAAAATTCTGCGATGAAAAAGGAACGTGTGACGAAGTTTCGAGAAAAATATTGAAAGTTGAAGATAACGAGTCAAAAGAAGAAATAAAGGTAAAAGATTTATAGATATAGAATTTTTTGAGATACCTATATCGAATGAAGAGTCGGAAGAAGAAAGATTCAGATCATCTATAGAGGAAGAGGAGCCAGAGAATATTGAGAATCGCAGCGAGATAGTAGAACAGTTTCCAATTACGGGAAGAAAAGGTTTTACAGGCGATGAACTTGAAGAGCAACAGGTCGTGTTGAAGAGAGGTACTGGTCGTCCTAAATTATTGCGATCTGGAGGTAAAGGTCGACCGAAGAAAGTTTATTAAATGATGGAAGCGGGGCAAGCTGCAGGGGACCGTGAGGAGTCACGAAAAAGCTGTGGTGAATCTCTCATCGATTATCTTGATTTAGCAGGTTCAGCCGAAATATCTCTGAATGACGCTATGGCGAGCAATGAGAAAGCTGAATGGGAAAATGCAATTATATCAGAGATAAGAAGCTTAATATCGAAACGTACTTGAGAAATAATGCAAAGACCGAAAGATAGAAGTGTAGTTGGTTGTCGTTATGTCTTGACTACAAAGGTGAATGTTGACAAAACAACGAAAAAGAAGGCAAGACTCGTAGCACAGGGTTACAGTCAACGTTATGGAGTAGACTATCATAACACCTTCTCCCCTGTTGTTCGATTAGATACAGTGCGACTACTGGCAGCGCTTTCTGTAGAATTAAATATGGATATGCACCAAGTGGACATTAACACAGCGTACTTGAATGGCTATTTAGATGAAGAGATTTATATGAAGGTGCAAGGTTGTTTTACATGCCGATAATCAGGGGGCGATATTTATAGCTCAGGACCCGGTCTATCATGCGAGAACTAAGCATATAGATATAAAATACCATTTTGTTAGGTATGTTCTGAAAACAAATAAGGACATGAAACTGCAACATGTGCCCACTGGTTCGATATTTTAACAAAGTCGTTATCGAAAGACATGCATTGGAAATGTATGGAAGGGTTAGGTGTTAAAATTTGTTAAATATTGTAATAAGTTTGTATAAATTAGGTGTTTATGTAATGAGTGATGTATCCAAGTTTGTTTTTATAAGTAAACTAATTAAGGGGCGTATTAGACGACCTAATTAAGGGGCGTATTGAATATAGAATGTACTTAGGTCGTCATAGTAACCGATATAACACTCTTGTCATTGATTAGGTTTGTACCGATGTTATACATTCTCTTATATTATATTTCTAGTGTTTATTCTGCTTTTCCTTTGTATTACTCCAAAGCATTCCACATATCCAACACGTGTGTTATTACTTCCTAAATTATTTAATTATTATGACATATTAAGTACCGACACTTATTGTTTGGTCACCCTTCATTTCATTTTAAAATAATTAAATATTCAAAAATTCATTACTTCGTGACTAGGGTGACAATAGCATAAATTTTAAATCAATTCCTACATAAGAAAAAATCTTAACATCCTGTTTATTTCATGAACTTCTTAAATGAAATGTAATTACCATAGATTATTGATTAAGAAAAAAATGTTCCTTTAAAGTTTCCTATTCAAAGCCACAGTCTACAAAGTGTTAGTTTGAGAAGAAATAATATGTTAAAAAAAATAACTTTTTTTTTTCAGTTTTACGAATAGAAAAAATAATAATGGGAATATAAAGTCAGAGGTACCTTGGCGCATAATAATTTTATTGAAATGTCTTAAACTCTAGCTGACTATAGCGATTATTAAGGTTTGTATTGGTGGAAAACGAGTATTTTATAACATTAGTTGAAAAGGGAAGAAATATCGGTTTTAACGCGATCATGTTTATTTACCTTAAATAGCTTGACGTTTCGACTGGTTTGCACCAGCCGTGGTCACAAGCAGACTGAAGAGGCGGTGTCACTCCGATTGTGAGGTAGAATCGTCTGAATCTACCCTCATAATGTCTATCCACGCACCAGTACACACAACACTGACAATGTCCCTATTCTGTAGGCCGTCCGTATTCCGAGCGTTACCCGACTGTGCAAAACAACGAGGTAGTGTGATATCAATGACTGGATTCCACGTCGTATATTATTTGAAGCCCTCCTCTCTATTGAAATTTGTGTGTTTTTTTATTTCAATTGCTTCACGCACCATTCTCGAATAATAATGGCGGTCAGTGGAGAGACTTGGGGACGGTGAAGCTCAATCCAGTGATTAGTGCCTGATTGTAATATATGTTCTGCAATCGCTGTTTTGTTGGTCTGTCGGTTCTTTACAGCGGCGATATGTTCCTTTATCCTTTCAGCTATGGTCCGCTTTGTTTGGCCTATGTAGGAACTACCGCAGCTGCAATTTATTTTATAAACGCCCGGCGTTTGAAAAGGCAGTACATCCTTCGGTGTGCCCACCATTTGGTTACTTTAGCCCCCGGCGTGTACACAGTTTGAATTATACTTTCGTAACACCGTTCCGATCTTATCTGTTACTCCTTTCACAGAGGGCAAGTAGGCAGGTTGTCGTTTTACCTCTGGATGCCTAACACGCCTTGCCTGCCTCTGTCGTAATCGCTTCACTTTATATCTGTTTCGACTAAGTACCTCCTGAACATGGTTAAGTTCACCCTCAAAATGTTCAGGGTCACAAAGATCATGAGCTCGGTTCTTGAAAGAAGTCATAACGGATTGTAAGTGACACGAGGATGGTGATGCGATGTAGCGTGTAGGTATCTGTCTGTATGTGTAGGCTTCCGGTAAATACAGTGTGTTAAAGACCCGTCAGTTCTCACGGCCAATCTGACGTCCAAGAATGACAACGAACAATTCTTTTCTATCTCATATGTGAACTTCATCTTAGGGTGTATGGAGTTAAGATGTTTTAAATGCTGATCTACTTCCTGCTTATTTCCAGAGACGACACTAAGAATATCGTCGACATACCTTTTCCATAGCCTGATAATTTTGGGCCCATCTCTCAACGCCTTCTCTTCAAAATGTTCCATCCATAGATTAGCTAGTACCGGTGCTGGTGATGGGGATGGGGAGTCCAGTAGCCCCGGTATTAGCTATATATATCGCATATCGCCGCTGTAAAGAACCGACAGACCAACAAATCAGCGATTGCAGAACATATATTACAATCGGGCACTAATCACTGGATTGAGTTTCACCGTCCTCAAGTCCTCTCCACTGACCGCCATTATTATTCGAGAATGGTGCGTGAAGCAATAGAAATCAAAAAACACACAAATTTCAATAGAGAGGAGAACTTCAAATTATCTACGACGTAGAATCCAGTCATTGATATCACACTACCTCGTTGTTTTGCACAGTCGGGTAACGCTCGGAATACGGACGGCCTACAGAATAGGGACATTGTCAGTGTTGTGTGTACTGGTGCGTGGATAGACAAGATGAGGGTAGATTCAGACGATTCTAGCTCACAATCGGAGTGACACCGCCTCTTCAGTCTGCTTGTGACCACGGTTGGTGCAACCCAGTCGAAACGTCAAGCTATTTAAGGTAAATAAGCATGATCGCGTTAACTAACTCACTAAACTCGACAGATCCCACATCCGTCCGCATAGGCGGTGATTTGGTCGAGCGCACGGACCAGGTTAAATACTTGGGATCTGTTTTTCACACGTCCAGTGACATCGATTGCGATGTCAAGTCACGCATTGCTGCCGCGTGGGCCAAATGGCGGGAGATGACCGGTGTCATTTGTGACCCTAAAATGCCGATCCGGTTGAAGGGACAGGTCTACAAAACCATTATTAGACCTGTCCTTTTACATGGCAGTGAGACGTGGCCGATATTGGAGCGACACAAGCAGGAGCTGCGTGTCATGGAAATGAAGATGCTGCGGTGGATGTGTGGAGTCACGCGGATGGACCGCGTGAGGAACTCTCGCATCCGCGGCAGCCTTCACGTCCGTGACATTGCAGACAAGTTGCAAGAGTGTCGCCTTCGTTGGTATGGTCACGTCTTGCGGCAACCGCCGGGCTACGTAGGTAACAAATGTCTGGCCATGTCAGCCCCGCCGGGTCCCGGTAAGAGGGGAAGACCCAAGAAGTGCTGGCTTGACGTCGTAAGGGATGACATGCGTGCCAATGGTCTCACCACAGGGGATGCCGACGACCGTGCGAAGTGGAGGAGAAAATGTACGAAAGCGGACCCCGGGCGTCGCGAGACGCAACTGGGACAGACGCTCGGATGATGATGATGGAAGCATGATCGCGTTAACACCTATATTTTACACTTATTTTAATCATGCAACGCGAAAGTTTAAAAGTTAGAAGTAATTCTTCAAGCAATAGCGATTTGACATAGCAAAACGGCCGCAATTTATCCCGAAGGGGTAGGCATACTATACGCCCACATTTCACCGTATGCATTTTTGTCCCACGTAACACGGGTGGTGAGTCCATTGCCGTGTTGAAATGGACGGGCGCTGGCTGTGGTGACCTGCTGTTAAAATTTTTCAAGATAAGGCCTTCAACTGGGCTTAACGACTGCCATTTTACTGGCAACCGGGACCATGGCTTAACGTGCCTTTGAAGCACGGAAACGCTCGCAAATGTAAATTCCACAAAGTGGTCACCCATCCGAGGACCAGCCATAGCCAGAGTTGCTTAACGCAGTGATCGTTTACAGAACACTGAGTCCGTGGGGCCACGAGCGCTTCAAAAAGATACATTATGAGGATCAGAAAGCAAACGAGTAAAGATAAACCTATATTTGTAATAATTTATCAATAGGGACCTATTGATTTATTGCAAAAAGTTATAGTTAGGCACGTATAGTGACTAATAAGTCCAAGAGCTCACTTCGACCTTTGCAGAAAGGTCAGCCATGTTTACTTATGCGATGACACTTTAAGTACTGTAAGTGTGGATGAATCATGAACATAATGATGGGCTTATCCAGTACCTATACCTAAAGCCAGTACTAATAGTATAAATGCTTAGATTTAGAGTGTGTACTCGTGTATGTTTGTTATCTCTCATGAACCTGCTTCCGGGTACACTCCCGGTCCCGGGTGATCCCGAGGCTCCCGGGTACGGGAAAATTTAACCACGTGGATAGAACCGCAGGCGTCTTCTAATTGAAAATACTGCTTTCGAAAGTTAGTTCTAGATATAAAGTAAAAAGAACACGAAAAGCCTTTTAAAATTATTTACTGGAACCTGATTCTAAGGCATATGTGCATAGCTGGCTGGGTTGTCTATTAAAGAACTCGAATACTTAATTTTTAGAATTCATGTCCGCCGGACTGCCAGTTTGTTACCTCGTCACGGGAGAAGAACTGCATTTACTAAAATTATAGTTTTTTATTAAGCGGGGAATAAATAAATGAGTAAAAGAACTTTACATGCAATAACATTGTACATGCATTCAAAGTAGCCAAATCATAAGGGAAAATCAACAGAATGCGTCAAGAATATAGCCAGAACTAATACTCTAATGATGATGATAACATGAAATAATTATTATCAATTAGATTTTTAGTCAACTGTATGTTGTAATGTTAATACGTCTTTAAAATTGCTTGCTTGCTTTCAATATAAAATAAATAACGTAATAATAAAACATCCAATCCAAGCAATTAAAAAAAAATGTTCGGATATCGATAATAATACCAAATATGCGATTTCGTCAATTATTGTATAAACTTAAATTCCTCTGTATATACTTGCAACTTGGGATGATAGTATTTTGGGTAACCGTGGCTAGATTATACTTAGAATACTTTTTATTACAGCATAAATCTTGTTCCCGCAGGAATTTTGATAAAAGTCGTAAATACTAAAATTATATTTTAACGAGGTAGAATATAATGTAAAACAATATCTTAAGAGTGATTTTTTTATGATTAGATCGATGGCTTAGGAGAATTATTGGAAAAATACTTAATTTAATTATTTAACTTCACGCATGAGTCGAAGGCATAAGTTAGTAGGTATGTAATAATATCAATGACTTATTTTTTTATATATATAAAAAAATGCAAGCTAATTATTTTATAATGCCCATATAAATATTGATGATATTGCGTATGTAATTAAGTGATCGTTCCAATAGGGACATCGTCAGATTCTTGTTTAATTGGTTCTTACCGTCATTAATTGCTTCATAGTTGCCACATCTAAATAAAAAATAGACATGAGACGTCCAGCTTCAGTGGATTCGATGCAACTAGCTTCGTCCATAGTGATGAGACCCGAGGAAGCTAAGCCATTCATTGCTTTTACGCATAACTCTGTGAAAATGTTTTGATTAACAATTTGTGATTCAGGTTTCAATTCACAAAAGTACTAATTGAATCAGGTGTTAAATGGCGGAAATTCATCGTAGAATGAATTCTGGCAATTGCGTATTAAAAAAGTTAGTAAATAAAATAACTGCTTGAAGCGCTCGTGGCTCTGCCTCAGTGTTCTGTTAACGATCACTGCGGCTTGAAAATTTTCAACAGCAGGTAGCCACGACCTGCGTCTGTATATTTCAATAAGGCAATAGGCTGACCACCTATTACGTGGGACAAACAAACTTACGGTGAAATATGGGCGTATAGTATAATTCTGCCGCTCCTTCAGGGATAAAGGCGTAAATAATAAACATAAGTAAGTTAAAAAAAGAAACGCCCGCCCTCTAGCCCAAAATAAGCTAATATAAGCTTATGATGCCTTGTAAGGGGCAAAACCAAGATCTCCGGGCCTTATACCTGCTAGCGGTGCACCTACTGACTAATGGACAATCCCGGAATATCAAAAGTCAAACATTAGCTGCTACTAGCAGCCAAATAAAAGTGAACCCCAGGCTCCAAAGTCCAAATCTAAAGTAACTGGGAATACACTAAGATGAGGAAGAAGTAGTGCGATGGGATCTAGACAACTGATAAACGTATTTGTATATTTATTAAAACATACATATTATACATAGTAAACATACAAAATTCGCAATAAACATCTGCGAATTCACAAATATTTGATCCGACTCGGGATTCCAATCCGACACTTCGGCGCGGCAGTCGCATATATTTGGATGTTTGTTATTCAATCAGTTGTTAAGCCCTTAACCGATTTGGCTGAAACTATACGTATACAGATAGCTGACATCCTCTTTTCACATATAGGCATTTATTTCCGAGTACAAGTTTCTATAGGAAACGGGTAGGTAGACGTACAGGAAAATTTCACCACACGGGCGGAGCCGTATGCATCAACTAGTCCGTGTAAACGTACTATGTTTATTTAAGAAGACGTATGACTCACACAGTCTTATATTTCAATATTACTTATTATAACTCTTTGGTCTAATATGACATTTGTTATTAAAAAAACAAATACGATACTAACTATATGGTTGCCGGAGATTTCAACGCCCATTCACAGGCGTGGGGGTCCCCGGCAACTGACCGACGGGGTGAGGCCGTGGAGGAATGGGCGGTGTCCAACGGTTTGGCACTACTCAACCGGGGGACGGTTCACACTTTCGTGCGACCAACAGGCAGGTCTATCATAGACCTGTCCTTCGCTAGTCCTAGAATAGCGAATCGCACGCGTGGCTGGAGGGTGGTCGAGGGGGTGGAGACGATGTCGGACCATCGATACATAAGGTTTGACGTCGTTTCTGCCAACTTCATGATCCCTGGTACCCGTCCCCTGGCTGGGGAAGGTCCGCGGTGGCGTCTAAAGACGTTAGACAGAGAGCTGGCCAAGGAGGCGGCCATCTTCGAACGCTGGGCTGCAGATGAAGAGAGCCCGGACGTCGATGCAAGGTCGGAGCGCCTTTCTGGTGCTCTCACCCGTGTCTGCGATGCGGCAATGCGGAGGGCAGGGTCTGTGCCACCGCGAAGGCGTGTGTATTGGTGGAACGACCACCTAGCCGAGCTGCGCACAGCTAGTCACGCAGCTCAGCGAAAGTACACCCGCAGCCGTGGTCGCAGAATTAGGAACCCTGCCCAAGAGGAAGTTCTGCTCGCCGCATATCGGGCAGCCCGGGCGGCCCTTGGATCGGCAATACGAGCCGCCAAGCAGGCGGCCTGGAAGGAATGGATTGAGAGCCTTAACCAGAATCCATGGGGGCGTCCGTATAAGGTCGTGAGCGAGAAACTCCGACCTTGGGCGCCCCCACTCACTAGGGCTCTTGAGCCGCCCTTCATCGAAAGTGTGGTCAGCTCTCTCTTCCCAGCAAGGGAGGAATGGGCCCCACCGCGGATGACGCTGGGACAGACGCCGGCAGACACAGGGGCGATCCCACCTGTGTCCGACGCCGAGTTGGGGGCGGCTGTCCTTAAACTTAAACTTAGGAACCGCGCCCCTGGACCGGACGGCGTGCCGGAGCGGGTCGTCTCACTGGTCATGCCGGCGTTTGAGGAGGAGACGCTGTCCCTAATGTCGGAATGCCTGGTGTCTGGTAGAGTCCCGCGGCAATGGAAGACGGGGAAGCTCGTGCTTCTTAAAAAGCACGGGCGCCCAGCCGAATCACCGTCGGCCTACCGCCCCATCGTCTTGCTTCGCTATTGCGTCAGCTATTGGCTCCAAAGTTGATCCAATACGCCGGAAGGCTCGCGAGACTGCTCCCCAATAGCGGGGGGCCGGGTAGTACGTGCCGTCGTCTCTACGACGGTGTAGTGCGTTCCAAGGCGCTCTACGGAGCACCTATTTGGGCGGACGCTCGCTGCGCTTCCAATATAGTGCTGCTGCGCAGACCGCAGCGGACATTAGCGCAGAGGGCGGCGCGGGCGTATCGCACCGTCTCTTACGAGGCGGCGTGCCTTATAGCTGGGAGCTTCCCGTGGGATCTCGAGGCTGAAGTCCTACGACGCGTGTATATCGAGGGCGTCCTGGTGCGACAAACTGGAGGTCGGCCTCTTCCGGAGGTGATCGATCGCTGGAGACAGGCGGCTCGCGATGATCTCTTCTGGAAGTGGGCCGATAGACTGGAGAGCCCCACCGCGAGCGTACGGCTCGTGGGGGCTATCCGGCCCATCCTACGGCGGTGGGTAGAGAGGGCGCACGGTACTCCGACGTACCACCTCACTCAGCTTCTCACAGGTCATGGCTGTTTTGCCAAATACCTGTGGGAGGTGGCTGGGGTGGAGCCGGATCCCGTGTGCCGTCACTGCCCAAGTGGGGTCGTGGACACGGCGGAGCATACGCTCGCCGTGTGTGCGGCTTGGGACGGGCCTCGCAATGCCCTCAGGGGCATTGTTGGGATGGATTTGTCGCTGCCGGCCGTGGTGCAAGCCATGGCCGGCAGCCGACAATGCTGGGCCGCCGTCGCCTCCTTCGCCAGCGAGGTGATGGCGGCAAAAAGAGAGGAGCTGCGGGTTCGGGAGCGAGCAGGACGCACGCTCCCGTCCCACCGGCAATTGCGAGGGCGGCGCCGGGTGTAGTCCCGGATCGCCGCAGACTAGATAATGGCCGTGGACGGAAGGTCAGGGGCCCCCTTCCCCATTGGCCTTCAGGCGGCTGGCACCCCTCGTGTTCCGGGGTGCCTTCAAGTGCCCGCTCGATCGCTCTCCACCGCTCTCTGTTCTCACGGGGAAGTTTGGGGACGGCTCGAAGCGGGCACAAACTAATCTCCTCTGGGAGATCGTGGGGGACAGCACATCTGACCCCCCGAGGAGAGCCTCATCTTCGGGCATTCCCTTAGCCGAGTCGAAGTGAATAGCCCTCAGGCCTATCCTGCGACCCGGTTGGGAAGAAGGTGGAACACCGCGGGGTTTAGTGGGTAGGACGGCCCCCAAAGGGCCGGGAGTCCCACACACCATCCGTGCTGCCCCCAAAGCAGGGTTGACGGCGCGTAAACGCATTTCCCGCGACAAAAAAAAAAAAAAAAAAAAGATACTAACTATATTCATTTTGGTAAACTATATAAAACCTACTTGTTATAGATGTTCAGTACTCGCTACATAAATGGTATAAAGGTCGTATGTAACTATAAATCTTAGTGTAAGGAACGGAGATGTCACACATGCCTTTTAAATTATGGTGATTAATAACATAACCAATGCTAGATCCGACAGCAATTGTTACTCCTAGCTACCTTGTTAAAGTGAAGAATATTAAACATAATTGGCATTCCATTAACTTGCTATTTACAGCATTTACTACGATTTAGCACAAACACACATGGCAAATCGTCTTCGATGACATCAGGCATAGCTTAACTATTAAAGGGCATAGGTAGAAATATAAGTGCATTTGAAGTAAAAGGAGTTTGCGGCGCTAGTTTACAAGTCGATGTCGACTATATATTAAGAAGTACTAATCTTAATAATATTATAAACGTGAAAGTTTGCATGGATGTTTGTTACTCTTTCAAGTAAAAACTACTGAATGGATTTTAATGAAACTCAACAGTAATATAGCTTATACATCAGAATACCACATAGGCTACTTTTTATCCCGGGAACAAGTTCCTGTGGGAAACGGGAACGGGAAAATATCCAGGCGAAGCCGCGGGCGTCAACTAGTATTGTATAATTGATGGGATACATAAATTAGGTGCACTTGCCCGTCCCCGGTAAGTCCAAATGAAGCGGTTTGCCGTCACCATTTCCGAACTTTCGGTGATTATTCCTTTATGGTATGTCCGATTTTATTTTTTCTAAACCATCTATGGCTAGATGTCGTATTATGGGTCAAATTTGATCATAAAGTGTTGAGTAGTTTGAGACGAGTTCGAGGACAAAGTGAAATACCGAATCGGGGCCTTCCCGATGATGATGCGAACGAAGTGCGTGTAGCTCCATCCTTATGGAGCTACGCTCCAATCAGAATAACATTAATAAAGCTAAAACCTCATAAAGTTTGAAAATAAATGTGATCGATCATCGCTTCAAGTTCTTTAATTATACCAAACATAAGAAACCGACAAATGCTAAGGATCGCCGAGAGTTTATGAGTATCTCCATTATATCAATCAAGATAAGGAACTTACTGCTTTTTTATTGTGAATTATTACATACATACATATTGTCACGCCTTTATCCCCGAAGGGGTAGGCAGAGGCATATTAAACGCCCACATTTCACCGTGTGCATTTTTGTCCCATGTAACAGGTGGTGAGGCCATTGCCGAGTTGAAATGGACAGGCGCAGGCTGCGGCGACCTGCTGTTGAAATTTTTTAAGCCGCCCGTAAGGCCTTTAACTTGGCTTAACGACTGCCATTTTATTGGCAACCGGGACCAACGGCTTAACGTGCCTTCCGAAGCACGGAACTGGGGTGGGTCTAAAAGGTCGAATAAATTTAATAAAATGTGAATTATTATTGTATAAAATAAGTTCATTTAATAAAATAATATTATTTTTCTTCGCCTAGAAAAATAAACATAGGTGTACAATCCTTTGTTATGTAATCCTTGTTTACAACAAGCAAGATCTTTACAATATTATTTTAGGTTCGTAAGCCTTCATGGATCTAACTATTACTATATCCTTTTCTAGAATTTTATGATAATAATTGTCGTGAACTTCTAGTCCAAAATTGCTGTCTAGGATCTAGGAATCCATCTGCTTCTAATACAAAATTGACAGTTCATTTTCAAAATCACTTGGCTTTCAGAAGTTTGGTAAAAAATGTTGTGGAATTCAGTGGCATATTCCTGGATTCGGTTGTAAATTTACTAAGAATAGTGAAACGTCAACTGGGTGACTGGGTGACTTTTGTACGCTCTCAGGAAGTGCCAGGGTAACTGTTATTATGTCATAATTAGGAAGGTCACTTCGGGTTCTCCGAATCTGGATGTTTAGGTGGGTCTATCTGGAGAAGATTAGCGCAGCACACAGACGACTCGACGCACTGGATGCCGAAACCGAAAACCCATTTGTAACATCCATCAGCTAGATTTGTTTTTGGCTCTAATTGGCAAATATATTTTAATTGGAGTTTTTAACTGGTCTAATCGACATGATTTATCATGATGTCATTTCAACAAAAAAAATTCAAAAACAACGTCGAAATAGTTTTCTATAGTTTTTTTTACACTAATTTCATCAATATCGTAGGTGAATAAAAATAATGCTTTACAGTTGTTAATTAATTAATAACCTATTCATAAACTTTTAAATTGTATTGTGGTAGTATGCCCTACATACATACATGCCCTACATACATCAAAACACAAACATGTCGTTGCTTTCACGAAAACACTCTCGTGATGCTATAAAAACTCGCCTATTCTTCATTATTGAAAGTTGACATTTTTAGATATTGAAAATATAAATATGTACAAAGAAAAGAAAATTAGAGAAAAATAATTTAGTGCCATAGAAGCAGAAAACGTTGGCAACGACGCTAAGCTAAAACTACGTACAGCTATGTTTTTGATATTCTTAATAAAATATTTTTTTGATTAAATAACACAAATCATTGTAAATTTGTAGACAAAACTAAATAATGGTATGAAAATAACCGTTAAGTTGTTGCATTTTAAGTAATAGAGTTTATTTAATAACAAAAATTTATACATACTGTTTCCATGATAACCCATTCATGTTTAAAAAAGCAAATAGTGCGGTAATAGAATATAATGAACTATTTGTGTTTTATGAGCTCCTTTATGAATCTAAAACCGGTGAAATTAGATCCACTTTACGAGCAAGTGTGTTGAAAAATCCATTACGACGTATTTTCTTATACCACTGAAGTGGCAGACAAGCATACTTCCCACCTGATGGAAAATGGTCACCGTATCCTATAGACCTTTGCAACATCGGAGGTGCGGCACTCGCGCTGCCGACCCTTTAAAACTTTCTAAGACCCCTTTTGAAGAACCCCATACTGTAGCCGTTGGGGAAAATTCAGGCAGGGAGTACCGTCTAATCATACGCGGAATAAAGACCTAACCGTATGCAAGCGCTCCGGACGCAAAGTGTAAGGGTTAACACCCTATCAGTGGTACCATGATAGAGCATCCGTGGGCATCATATCAAACAATTCCTCAGAGCACAGCCAGTTAAACAGGCGATAGAACACGCATAAGCTCTCCTATCGCGAAGGGTCTCGTCACAGCCCGCTAGTAAAGGATCGTCGACAATCCTCATAGTAATGATTGCCGTCAATGGACGTGTATTCCGAACAGCAGCCGTCAATAACGGTTATGTTGGTTCTACTGGATAGAAAGCTGGATATCCATTAACAAAGGAATAGGAATAGGAAATTTCGATAGAAGACAGTGCCAGACCCGGTCAAAGGCTTTCGAGATATCGAAATTCACTGCTAGAGCCTCTCTGTTACTCTTAATAGCCATCGCCCATCGGTGTGTGGGGTACACAAGACCGCCAGTCAAACGACCGTGAGGAAAACCGTTCTGACATAGCATCATAATCCTTTATTATGATGCTATATCGAAATGTAATGTAATTATTAATTTTCATATAAGCCTCTTAGATTTATAATCTAAGGTAAGCCTGTTGTATGCGATCGATTTCTAAATACTTACCTACTATAGGTTGATAGAAAACATACAAACTCCGAAGCAAACAAAATGCAGATCACACAAATATCTGTTCAGACTCGGGATTTGAACCCGAGACAGTTGCATACACTACTTACGCCAATGAGGCTGTCTTAGCTAGACCGAATAGTCTACTCTGATGGATACCATGCGCACTTCCGTCATATAAGAGCGACTGCAGGAGATGGTATAAAATACGTATACGATGGTATAAAAGGTATACTCAGGTAGGTATGGTTGATTGTTGATTACTAATAAATGTAATCAATAATCTTAGAAATGCATTAACGAATTATTGTTAAATTAATATATCACAAAAGCCAACCTTATTGTTAAATGACAGCGGCGCCCGGCGGTCAATAGGTTGTGTAATTTTGGTTGAGACGTTATGATAGTGATGATATCCCAATGTCTATTACTTTACTCTAATCAAACACACCTAATTTCCTAAAGAGTCCACTAAAACGATCCCTCGTAACAGAAATTAAGCAATTGTCATTAACAGAAAACAATTCTGCAATACAAGCCTATGGAGCCGATTTGTGGATACATAGGTACTTACAGTGCAATTTTACAGGGCTAGTCCTTACTTTCAAAGCTGCACAACGAATTAGAGAGTCAGCTATTCTTTGAGTGATAATTCGAAACGAAGTTATACGTCAGTCAACCAGAGTGGACGACTTAGCTCGCAGAATAAGGTAATCGCAGAAAAAGGGCTGGCGACGAGTTATTAAATATAAATACAGTTAAATGAGGTAAAAAAATACATGCAGGCATGAGAATTCCTAGGCTCCGCAGTAAAGGCTCGATACAATCTTTTAAGATGACGTAAGATGAAATGTAAAGCGAAACGACGACCATCTGCTAAATGGCAATCTGACGACCTAGAAAATATCGCAGAGAGGGTGGGATGTGGAAGGACTAAGGAACAGGACTAAATTGAGAGAGGTCAAGTGAATCCTATTGAATGATCCAGTAAACTGCAATTTATATAAAAAAAAAGTGAAAAGTGGGCATATAATATGCCTCTGCCACCCCTTCGGGGATAAGGCGTGATGAATATGTATATGTATTTAGGATGATTTGACGAACTATTAACTGATTTGTGCTGGAAACAACATGTTGTGAATGCAAAATTGTGAAATATGGAAATTAAACACTTGTAATTATTTTATTAACTCCGTCCATCTTGTGATCAAGGGTTAGAATATACGATAACAACAATAAATTATTACATCAGTGCCATTATAGTAAAAAAAATCAATTCACGACTTCATAATTTTCGCTTCAGATAACTAGTATTTAATTGGATATGACAATTAAAATTCTTATACTAAAACAGTGCTCATTAGACTGATTGATAATACTGAGTAGGAAGATGATGTTTTCGATTATGGCAATATATGCTAATCGAAAACGTCGTAAAATAACCTTATTTGGTTACCTCGGTGTGAAGTAAAAGGTAATGATTCGAAAACGATAATTTCTGGTCATGTAAATTGCAATTAAATAGCAGAGATAAGATGAACATTAAGATATAGAAACACAGGTTAAACCTGCTTTAATATTGTAAAAACAAGCCTTTGTAAAATGGATAATGTCGAATTATCACCAATATTCCTTTTACCTTAGCCTAATCTACATATTTCAATATAATGGGTGCAAAACGCTGGAAAGGTATACAAAATAGCAAGATGGTGCCCTTGATAACTGATGGACAGGACTCTGACTCAAATGCCCACGGAGAGGTTGAAAGGTCAGACAGGAATTGTCTCTGATAATGCCGAGAGGAACTAAATCTAAAATATCCCTGATAAGCAAAGAGAACTCCTAGGCTCCGAAATAAAGACTGGATACAACCGGGAGAATCTTTAAGGTGACGTGAGATTTAATATAAGTACATCAGCTAGAGAGATATCAATGTTAGCTGTTATTACAGGATTTGCCAAAAAAGGCGCGCTACTCTTCCAGGACATGAAAAGCAAGCAACAAGCAGAAGTCATCAGAGTTGGCGAGTAAAGCCGGTTAAGGTCGCTAAAATGTCTTTTAAGGGCATACCCGGTTCTGTATCGTTCCAGTCAGTTCGAAGCCGCACGTGCCTATTTCACCGTTAGTTCCGGTTGAGTAAAGCCTGTGCTACTTATTTTAAAATACAAAAAAGATATGTAGTTTGTAACATTATGTATTGGTGCATGATTGAATATGATCGAAGTATAGTAGATTATGGTACAAGTGTGTAAAGTTGGTGATTACCGCTGAGGCGCTATTGGGGTCTAAAGAGAGCCGAAGACGGTAATCAACAATACACACGTGTATCATACGCTGTTTTTCAATACACTTATGAATAATATAATACTAAATAAAACAAATAAATATTTTTGCTTGGAGTTTTCAGGTAGTAAACTTTCTATAAACAGTGTATAACGTTAAGGGCTTCACATCTTACATCGGATGGTGTAGCTACTACATAAATCGTTTTCTTCATAACTAGTACTTGTAGATATTTTAATTAATACCTATATAACTTTAATTTCAACAGGGAAAACGAATTGTGAAACTTTTTGGTACTGGTAGAAAAACAGTTATTTAGTTTTTTTCTGCGCGCGCGCAGTATGAGGTTTCTTTTCTTTTTTTAATAAAGTTGTCGTATAAAGTTTTAAACAGAGAGACAACAAAAGTTATATTTGAGTGAAAGTTTTGTTTATTATACACGTACAAGATGAAATTTTCTATTTAAATACGAAGTTGCATAAAATAAGCAAGCAATAGGTACGTATATTAATTTATTTGTTCTGTTGAACGCGATCTTTTTTGTAACGATTCTTTTTTAAAAATAATGCATCTCAACCAGTGCATTAAAAAAATCTATTATACCACTAGTGATATAATAACAATCAAAAAGCCACAGTTTGATAATAGGTATTATTATGTGCCTAATTGCGGTGAGACAAGAGCCATATTATGAGTAAGTGTATTGAAAAAATACTTAACATACCTTCAATTTTCTTCGAAATCAGGTGTTGTGGCGAATTTTGTGGTAAGCCGAGATATCTATAAAACCAAAATATTATTTTACATATGTGTGTCGGGTGATAAGAAAGCGATGCACCATATAACTCACTTTTTAGGGTCACGAGAAGCGCGTACATATAGAAAGGTAGATCGAAGCCACTGTACACACTGAGCCACATCCCCAACGGTACCAAGGGCTGCTTCGCTGTTTAAATTTTCTGGCAACCGTTTATGTAGATAGCTTTGCAGGGGCTCGCAACCACCTACCAGTGCTTCATAACGGCTCTATAATAAAAGAAATAGCAATAATGAACTATAGTAGAATAAAAATAATCAATTTATTTGAAACGCTTTTAACCCCGCTAACAGCAAAAGTATGCTGCATTTTTTGCAATGGCTGGTATGATGGGCGACCGCCTTGTGATACTTTCGTTTGTAAGCGTATCCGTGTCACGTTAGGCACGTTAAGTCGTTGCTCTCATGGTTATATTGAAGGCCTTATGGGCTTAAAAAGTTCATTAGTAAGTCGCCACAGCCTGCACCTGTCCATTTTAACACGGCAGTGGGCTCAACACTTGTTATGTGGGGCATAAGTGCATACTGTGAAAGGTATATATTTTGGCTATAATATACATATTCCAACCCCTTCCGAGATAAAGGCTTATTAGAAAATCCGAGCTACAAGCACTTATTCTGTGCGCTTGGCATAACTCGTGGGGGTTGGACATTTTTAGATTTTATTCAAACTCTTTGCATTAATGTCATTTTATAATAGGCTGAAAATGTGACATGTGACACTTTTACATAGCAAATTAATTGCTAATACGTCAAAATCAAAAACATTTCAAAGATATTTTCTATGTACATATTTTTACCCTTCTTTTCTATATCCTTGTAAACTAGGCGCTAAATAAAGTGCACAAAAATGGGTTTAACGAAAGAAGAAAAACAAGCTAAAAAAGAGGCGAAGAAACTAGAAAAATTGAGACAAGAGGAGGAACTGCGGAGGCAATTGAAACGAGAAGAACTTAAACGTGAAATCAATGCACTTAGGACACGACGAGCAGCTCTGGATAAAAGTTGGCGTGAAACCATGCTTAAAATTAAAGAACCTGTATTTAGACAAGATATCCAAGTAATGTGGCATGTGTTTGAAAGAGCTTATGACAAAAAAGATCACCTAATTAAACACAATGTAAAGCTCATAGATATTGCAGATGATCAATTTCAAAGATGTGTAGCTAGTTTTTGTGATACTATTGATAGAATGATTAACAAATTTTTAAGTGATTTAGAAGATATGTCGAAGGATAATGACGTTAGGACCGCTGCTCTTTTGAAAAGTGGTGAAGACGATGCTGTTAACATTATGCGGGAGCACGACGCAGCTGAAACTCATTTGCAATTATTACTTTATCATGCTTATACTACAGCGGATACTACAAGTTGGACAATACGTGGAGAAAACTTAGTGAAACAGGATGAAGATCGAAGTAAATTTGAAAACGATCGAGAAAATTTACGTTCTTTTCTTGAAAACATTTATAATGCTACATGGGATGAATATAAAGCCGTTCTTCGAGCTTATGTGCTTGATACTGGCGAAAATCAGAAACAAGTCCGTAAACTACGACGTAAGGAGATTTTAATGAGTGATATAATTGCCTCTCAAGGTAAGAAAATTGCTAATAGCGACGGACTGCTAAAACGATTGCGTACAGATTTGGCAGCGTACGAATCAGGTACAAAACAGGCTGTATTTCGAGATCGCCGTGACAGACATAGAAAAGCATGTTTCACGTTGAAAAAAAATATGTATAATGGTGTGGACACAGATATAAAGCAGATGGCGATGTTGGTGAGAGTTTCAGATGATGCTGTCGAATGGCTTGAATCTGCGTTCAAAAAAGTGGAAAAAATACTTCGGATGGCAGCACTTTGTCGTAAATTTGAAACACGACGTGAAAAAGTTTTACCTTTTGGTTCATTTCAACCTCATAGTCCAGTACAAAC
Source organism: Thumatha senex (assembly GCA_948477245.1). NCBI lineage: Eukaryota > Metazoa > Arthropoda > Insecta > Lepidoptera > Erebidae > Thumatha > Thumatha senex. The sequence goes on from OX419735.1 coordinate 18,611,465, forward strand.
AAAGATATCAGTGCGTCAACATATGTCAGACGAATCTTTAGTTGTAAATGCTATGTCGGCAAACACTGGCTTGGCCAGATTATGGCATAGAATATCAAAAGCGGAGCTAACAAAGAGAGCTTTGTATCGTGAGAAAGCGTTACTGGAACGAGAAAATGAATTTTTGATAAATACATTAAAACTTAGTGAGGAGAAAGGAATGTCTCCTGAGGCCTATAATTGTATATGCACATCTGAGATACGACACGCAACTCTGGTGAATGTTTTAAAACAAGCCGTGTCTACAGAAGCAACTACGGCACCCAGTAAACAAAGCATGCATTCTTCAACCTTTTCTCGATCTCATGTTGGTATTACCTAATGTTTTATTTCAATTTATTGAGCTATTAGTATGCTTACTTTTTCAATTTATTTATAGTCTTCTTTCTGATGTTTATGCTGTTGATGGAGGCATTTGGTGGAACTTGCTACACACCTTGAATAAAAACACTTGTACTGTTCCACTTACTTACTATTTAAACCTGACGGGTTTCGCATTTCGGCATTTTCAAAGGTTAGCACACATTTTTCTGTAAACGATCACTGAGTTACGCAACTTTCACTATGGCTGGTCCTCGGATGGGTGACCACTTTGTGGCATTTACATTTGCGAGCGTTTCCGTGCTTCGGAAGGCACATTAAGCTGTTGGTCCCGGTTGCCAGTAAAATGGCAGTCGTTAAGCCTGGTTGAAGGCCTTATGGGCGGCTTGAAAATTTCAACAGCAGGTAGCCACAACCTGCGTCTGTCTATTTCAACACGGCAATGGGCTCACCACCTATTACGTGGGACAGGAATCCACACGGTGAAAAGTGGGCATATAATATGCCTCTGCCACCCCTTCGGGGATAAGGCGTGATGGATAATTATATTTATTTTAGCACACATTTTATGTATTTTGGATTGAGTAGTATATGATATAATATATATTCTATAATATATTCTTTCTGATGATATAATATATTGTAATTATATAAGAATGGAAAATAAACCATAAACTAAAATTATACAATATTGTTAAAATTTCATATTTCCTAAATGAAATTGGTTGTGACCAATTTTTAACACTAACCGTAATAGGTGATGTCGTTGCTTTTTGACAGTTTAGGCTGTAAAACTACTTATTACCAATCGAAAAGGAAGAATATTGAGAATAATATTGATGTCATTCTTACTACTTCAGTACCGTCAGCACCACTTTTTATAATTTCTGCGTTTCTATATATAAATAAATAAATAAAATAAAAATATCTTTATTTTGCATAGACCATTTTAACGGCGCTTACAAAATGTCATACACTATTTAAAATATTTAAAGCGACTATATACATTAATTATATGCATGGCGCTGTATGTGACTGCCTTTGCTGAGGTCTCGGGTTTAAACCACAAATCAGCACAAATATTTGTGTGAACCGAAAAAAAATTCTAAAGATGGTGCCATAACACACGCCTATATTAGCTTAATTTGAGCTAGATGGCGCTGACGACAGGATCAACTTGTTTAAAATGTGGTGTGGGGGTAGCTAACACACTGGTATAACACAGAAGCTACTTTTTATCTCGGGAACAGGTTCCTGTGGGAAACCAATACGGGAAATCTTTCCCATCCTGTACTACAAATATCGGCTTTTTGTGAATGATTGTTCTCATACGTTTGGACAGATTTGGATAAAATTTTGTGGGGAGGTAGCTAATACCGTAGATTAACGTTAATATATGCAACTTTATTTTTGTCTGTCTATTTCAACACGGCAATGGGTTCACCACCTATTACGTGGGACAGGAATCCACACGGTGAAAAGTGGGCATATAATATGCCTCTGCCACCCCTTCGGGGATAAGGCGTGATGGATATTTATTTTTTATTTTTATTTTTTTTATATTTTGGCAGCGCGAGTGCTGCACCTCTGGTGTTGCAAACGTCCATAGGCTACGGTGACCACTTTCCATCATACGATTGTCTGCCACCTCATACCGGTATAAAAAAAAACTTTTTATCCTGGCAACGGGAAACGGGTACCGGGAAACTTCACGCGGGTGGAGTCGCGGGTATCCTGTAATCTTACTATAATTTATGGGTGTCGTAAAATCTGTTAATGAAGCCCAAATTTTTATAAAGTTTTTTTAATCTCCTAGGATCGTTTGCCTGTAACGGTTCCCTTAAAAATCCACCCTTTATATTATTAAATTACTTCATCATCATCCGAGCGTCTGTCCCAGTTGCGTCTCGCGACGCCCGGGGTCCGCTTTCCTACATTTTCTCCTCCACTTCGCACGGTCTTCGGCATCCCCTGTAGTGAGACCAATATTATTAAATTACTTATTTATGCTTATCTTTCACACCTTTAACCCCGAATAGGTGGCAAAGGCACACTATACGCCCACATTTCCAGGGACCAGCGGCTTAACGTACCGTCTGAAGCACGGAAATGCTCGTAAATAAAAATACTACTAAGCGGTCATCCATCCGAGAACCAGCCATAGCGAAAGCTGCTTAACGCAGTGATCGTTTACAGAATACTGAATTAGCGGGGATAAGATGTCTTTTCTTAAATTAGTTTAGAATTATCATTTCATTACTTCAATAAATATCATAAAATTAAATGCGTTAGGTAAGATTTAAAGTGGATAACATTATGGTAATTGGTGTATGAGCAACTTGTTAACTATTTTAATACTCGTACACCACTCTTTATTACATCTAAAATAAAATATCATCACGCCTTATCCCCGAAGGGGTGGCAGAGGCATATTATATGCCCACTTTTCACCGTGTGGATTCCTGTCCCACGTAATAGGTGGTGAACCCATTGCCGTGTTGAAATATTCAGACGCAGGTTGTGGCTACCTGCTGTTGAAAGTTTTCAAGCCGCCCATAAGGCCTTCAACCAGGCTTAACGACTGCCATTTTACTGGCAACCGGGACCAACGGCTTAACGTGCCTTCCGAAGCACGGAAACGCTCGCAAATGTAAATGCCACAAAGTGGTCACCCATCCGAGGACCAGCCGTAGTGAAAGTTGCGTAACTCAGTGATCGTTTACAGAACACTGAGACCGCGGGGCCACGAGCGCTTCAAAGAAACAAATAAAGTATAAAATAATAAATATATCCCTGCTTAAATACGTTCAGGTTGATATCCTCAACCAATAATTAAAATTAAAGTAGGAATTAATCTCCCAAAAAAAGAAAGTAGGTATTACATCTAAGGTTGTACGAAATACAATTATCCCTATACAGGGTGTGTAATATATCAGATAGGTTTTGACAACGTTTGTAGAGTGTGTTTAGGCACGATTATAAAAGCTCAAATATGGATTTACTTCCTCATCATGACCATACGTCAGATAAGCCTTTCACCGCGTGATCCAGCAAGGATAACCACAAGGAAGAAAGCCTGTCCCACATTAAATAATGATGTACATTGTGCATGTTTGACATCTGCATATATTATATTCCTATTGTAATCCGTGATGCGAAGTCATTTCCACACTATAGAGAACTCACGTATAATGTAACGCATCTTCATCACGACTATGATAGATACAGGGTTTTTATTGTATCAAGATTTCCTGATCTTTGTAACAAGGATCCTCCCTGTCACGAAAAATATATTAAAATGTTTTGTTCTGAGTATACAAAGATTGCCTGGTCAAATTCTACGTTGAAAATTACCAAGCAAACTGTAAGCAAAGCTTGATGCACAATACATTTTGACTGAAAGCTGCATTTTAGCACTATATTTCAGAACTTAATTTTATTAATTTTATTGTTTGCATAACAAAAGTTTAGCTATTGGCAACCTATCGAGCTAAATTTTGGCATAATTATGTATAACCATTGACAATTACCTAAATACAGCAATGAAATTGTAGTGATCAGGTTAGGATTGTTTCAACAGGAGGCAACCTTTTTATAAAGTTTCTGAGGTACGGCAAAGTAAGGGCTTGTCAGGTCGTTCGGGTTGAGTTACGATTCTGTCAAAAGTGTGAAGGTGGCATCTGTTTGGGATCGAAAAGGACAAAGCTGAATGAATAAATATTTGCCGTAATGGGCTCAGTAAAGCGATCAAATAAGAAATAGCCCACAAGATTAATATAATGCGAAAATGCAACTACATCTCAAAGAGAACAGTGCGATAGTTACAAGAACTCTGCCAAACGTAAGGCAGCTTTGATATCATGAAGATATAGGTAAATATAAGTATAATTATAATCATGGTTCACGGTCATTTGATTGGGTTTTAATTGGTTTATAACTGAGAATGAAGATATCAATGCGTGATAGCTTTGGATTTGATTATGAAATAATTAGTGATACAATGCCAACAACAGATGTTACGAAAAAAATGATTTTGGTAAAATTTTATCACGCGATTGTTTTAAACTTTTTAATGTCCAAGGGTGTTCTATAATCCTAATAATCTGTAAGCACAACAAGAATCGTGTGAATCGATATTTAGATCTAGGTAGATTGAATCGATGTTGTATCGGTACTCTGAGATCTTTACGTTTGGAGGGACATCCATCACGATAGGGCGACAATTGCGGCATCTTCACTGGTGTGCTCGGGGCACCGCAGATGTGAGGTGCTTATATAAGAAGCTGACGAGTTCGTGGCGCACTAACAGTTAGCTTTGTACGCTAAACCACGATCATTGTCACCGGTACCGATTGTTACAAGTTGTGTGCAGTGACGTGATATTTGTGTACTTTACTGCAAAGGTGAGTTACTCGAAAGCTTGCAATAGCATAAATTAAATTTTATTTTCTGTTGAGTTAGCTTTTAGAAAAAAAAATGTTTATTTATTTTGTGCTTATGTGTACATAAAAGAGTTAACATAAAAATAGTGATAGAAACAATATTATTATTTTTTAAACATACAAAGAGTATTATGCAAATTCTAAAAATATCTAAAATTTAACAATCACATTTAATAGTAAACTTTATTATAAAAAATAATATTTAAACAGTTTTCCTCCATATTAAGCTTTAACTGTGTCAAATTTCACGTACTACAGTTCGCGGGGAGTTTTCTTATAAAGGGGGCAAGTTTTTTGCTTAATTTGCCTATTATTATATTAATTACAATTAAATAGGTACGTACTATTTTACTACCATGGGAACTCGAAAATAATTATGTCAATCTATTGCTCTCCTGCGACATGAAAGAAGTACAAATATACAAACCCAATTTAACATTGATAATATTAATGATAGAAGAAATATATGAATTATTTTGATAATTTTATTGGTCTTTATAGCATTTACAAAATTATTGTAATATTTTGTGACAGTTCCCAGTTACATAAAAGTACATTAGTTCAACAATAAGAGACATTCTTATTTTAAATTTAACTGTAAATTCATAAGATTAATGAATAAAATTAATAAATGACAATTCACTAATCAGGAACACATGTGAAATGCAAATAAACTGTTAGAATTACAGTATCTATTACGCCTACTTTATGTCTATGTAAGTATAAACGGGTGTAAGGGACCTTACAGTTAAGAAATCTATGGGCCCCACCAAGATCTCCGGGTCCCTACAATGCCGAAAACCAAAAGTCAAATGATAGCTGCTCCTAGCAGACCAATCCAGGTAAGGTTTGAAACCAACTGGAAATACTCTAAGATAAAGATAGAGAAAGAATTTCTATGTATAATGTCTTAGTTACAAATTATAGTGTTATATTATCGATCGGCAAATCGGCGCACTGACACAACATTTCGTAATGCAACAACACAGAACAAATTGTTGCGATTGTATACATTTCTTTTCTTTCTATGATATTAGCAGTCTATAGGTCAATGGTTCAGTGGCATTCCCACGGTAAACCATTCCGTATAAAAGTGAAAAAACCCTAGACTTGGTTTGACAAGTAAGGTAGTAAAATTATCTACACTAGCGTTACATACCCGAAAGTGTATCGTTTACGTTACTAAGGTTAAACCGCATGAATTGATGTGTAGCGTATAATGTAATACGTTAATAATAATTACGCTTAATAGACATTAACACTCACATTACCTTTAAAGCAGGTGAAGACAAACCATTATAATAGTTGGTAACCGAGGTGTGAGCCTTTATTTGTCCTAGACTAATTAAATGACGCTGGACGAAACACAAACGTAGTAGTAGGTAATTAATTAATTTTCCACCCCGATTTTAAGCTATACTAAACAATACATTAAAATATTTCAAGATCGACCGAGTGACCTGCCATAAAGTTTTAAAATGATTCTTGGAATGGAACTAAATAATGAAAATCAGTGTGTCCTTAAACACAATTAACACCGCTGATTACATAATGCTAATGCAATTACAATTTATAGATGAAATTGTTGTTCTTTAAACTTTCTGTTACGCAACTATTTTTTCCTACTATTAAAACCATAATCACACAGGTATTGAATAAAAAATTTCAATCGATCCCCACATTTTAAATCAATTATTTTTTAATAATACACTCTTATATTTTTGATGATATCATATAATGCTAATGATGATGATATAATGCGCAGTTTAGGTTTAATAATATATGACTGTTTGTTACTTAATCACACAACAACTGCTGGACTGATTGTAGCTACAGGAACATTAGACCGTGACGTGGAAATATATATAGGTATTTATTTTTTCATTACAAGGTTCAGGGATAACTAACTTTATACCGTTGAGCTGCTGGTGAAAAATTGGAAATACCTGAAGAATGACCTGAACAAGGGTCGTGGTCCGGTCCTGTGAGATGTTAAGTATTGCATAGGCAGAGCTATATCTGCTTATAAGGCATTAGCCGACTTTGAAGAAAAAAAAACTGAAAACAGCATCAACAACTTAAATTAAACATCAAGCACTTAAAGAAGGGTTTTTGTGCTTTCAGGGGTTATTGCCAAGTTAATAGTCTGTCTTGACAGGACCATAAATGTCTTTCACTGTGTATAGTAAAGACTATCTTACAATCATACTGACTATCATACAGTTATTTAGAGGCAAATCCGTCTTTCATGAAAAAACCTTTTCTTATGGATGTAAAAAAATATGCCAATCAATCAACATTTTAAAATATTTGCAAAATTACAAAAATATACATAAAATATAAGAATAATACATAAAATATAATGACTATTGCTGTGTCTCATCTAGTAGGCTACGTGTAAATGTACTTAAGCTATTAGTTCGCACGCGCCGTTCATTAACTTTGTCATCGTAAACCTAGAAACAGCATCAATGGCAGATTGTTGTCGCCTTCGACAGATCATACATGATAACACCGGATTCTAGACCATGGGATTTTTTTGCTAATTTAGACCAAGGACTGATAAAATTCAATAGTTGTAGTGTGAACTATGAGAAAGAATGTTTCAAGATTTTTCTGTCTTATATTATTGAGTTGTTTAGCCAGGTTGGGAAATACACGAACTTTGCACTCCTCTATTAAATTGTGAATATTGTTTTATAAGAGGACCGATTAAAGTATAGTTTTGAATATTGTGAACAGTTTAACTGTGGCTCGTTGACATAAGTTGTGTCAGCGCCTGATTACCACCGAGGTCAGGTTTGAATAAGATGAGTTTGCTTAGCTTTATAAATAATAAAAATTGTAGTTAGGTACTCTAATTGCTAGACCAATATACCAGTCCAGTAGTAACAGTGTTTTAAACCAACTTTTACCTTTATTGCCGGAGCACCAAAAGTTCACTACCAAGTTATGTAAACTTAGATTTACATCAGTTAACCAAAAACAAAAGTTCAATCGGATACGATATGGATGATATTATGAAAGTTTTAGTTACGAACAGTACAACGAACCTAGTGTCAAGTTCGTGGTATCTGCAGTGCAAGTTACTAAAATGCTAATAAGTAACAATTTTCTTCTTGAAAACTCTCAAAATTAGTCTGCAGTCAACAGCTAAACATATGTTCTACAACAGAGAATTGTTTTACACCTTTTATGTCAAATTCTTGATACATTATGTGTCCAGCTTGTAAGTCAGTCATCAATTATACATAATTACAGTAATTGTTAATTAAATATGATGCTTCTTTTATAACGATGGCGCCTTATAAGTACACTCAGTTAGTGTCAAAGCATAAAGGTCAACCAGCTTGCATCTTTACAAATTCTACATCTAATATGATTTTCAGTGAGGTGCTGCTAAGTACAAACACACTTCTATTTCGAACGCATTACTATATTTTTGTTTGAAGATTTTTGTCGGGAAGAAATAGGACGCTTATCATTAAACAGGTGTTTTTCCCACTTAAGCTTGACAAAATGGAGTAGAAAATAATGGAAGCGGTGGTTTACTGTCCACAATTATGGCAATCTTTTAGGAAGTGTGTTTTGTGAAAATGTTCTATTACAATGAGATATTTAAGACGATACAAAAATGCAAAAATGTTAGTTCTGTTGGACGTTTTTGCCAAACTTATAGGCTTCTTATTCCAAATAATAATCATGTATCTATTTCACAAATCACAATGTGCTAGGGTAAAATGACTTTCAACAGACGCTGTATTATCCGTAACAAAAAATGTTAAGAAACGAGAGGATTTCTTAAGAACTGTACTGCTGCATATTTCCTTGGCTTTTCATTAACAAAAACCGCTAAATAAGTGCGCAATCACACGTCCGCATGTGAGATTGCGGTGCGAGGCAATGCAACACAAAGTATTTCCACAGGAATCGATCACGCGACGCTATACAAATCACAATTATTGACAATAGCGTACTCAAAGTTTATGCAAATTGACGTTGATGTTATTTTTTAGTAATTGTTTCTTTTTTGACTAAATTTGTTATAACGACATTTATACTTATGACTTCCTCGGTGGCGCAGTGGTAGTGCATGCGACTGCCGCGACTGAGGTCCCGGGTCGGATCAAATATTTGTGTGACCCACAAATGTTTGTTTCGGAGTTTGGGTGTTTTCTATGTATAATATGTATGTATTTAGAAATATTTAAGTATGTATATCAGTTGTTTAGATCCCATATCACAAGCTTATATTAGCTTACTTTGGGCTAGACGGCGCTGAGTAAATGAAAAAAAAAATTCCCACAATACTTATCTCGTCCGCAACCAAAACATATGCGAAATTGACCTTATGTCGGCTTTACTATATGCAAACGCTATGGACATCCTTATCTTCTATACGGTATTGGACATTACAAGACATCGAATCCTGCTGCTATCAGAAATGGTGATTTCACAAATCACCATTTCTGGATTTTTTTTTAATAGAACACACATTTGTGTCTTTGCAAATCGGACTAGATAAGTCAAGTTCTATTAGTCAGTGTATAAAATAGGTTGAAACTGGTTTATTTGATCTGGTAAAGTCAAATCACATACAACATTGTTAAGCATTTCATTCCGACCTCGGGCATCTTCAGAACCTGACGTTCAGGCATTAGTACAAGACCACATGAGCAGATTGTCAAGAACGAAATGGTCGTACATGTATGAAATGTAAGTCTGCAATGTAATAAATCTGCAAGAAGTCAAACAAGTATGCAAGGATCGCGATCCTGATGATCTGTCGTATCTAACTACCCCTTCAGGAATACAGCTTGAAGATAACTAGATAGATCTAACTTATCTACTTCATTTCGGTACAATATCGACGGTACAAAGTCAGGTGAATCTGATGTTCTATGAGTTAGAATAATGCGTGATATTTTGAGGTAATTCATCATCTTGTAAATTTTACAAAAAAAACACTATTGGCATTCTTTACCCACATTACATTAATAATTACTTATTGTTTGAAGTAACAAAGAATTCACGGAAATTTTAATGTATAATAAACACAAATAACTCTTAAATTGAAATATATAAATAAAGTTTAAGTAATTTATCTTTTTATTGGAGTAACGGCAATTATAGTACGTGATGTAATGCAATCTTAGTAAATTTATGACCTATGTATAGAGTTCGTTGAATCATTGCATATTATTATAACATGTGTACTCATAATACAAACTACTAGGAATATTATTGTATTACTTTTTGGCGAACATACTAGACGTGATGGTTTATTAAAGTCTATAAATGTTTATCATTATCTTGGGATATCTCATACATGACTCTGATGATAAAGCTAGGTAGAGTTTATATACTCTTAGAACTCCCGTATCCGTGGCAGCCTTCATGTTCGTGACATTGTTGAAAATTTGAAAAGAGTGTCCCTTTCGTTAGTATGTTCATATCTTGCGGCACGGGGAACAAATGTCTCCGGGGCCCTGTAAGAGGAGAAGCCCCAAAAAGTGCTGACTTGACGTAAGACTGGTCTTATACGCGGGATGCCAAAGATCGTGCGATGTGGGAGAGAAAAAGAATATTTATTTATCACGCCTTATCCTCGAAGGGGTGGCAGAGGCATACATATTGTATGCCCACTTTTCACCGTGTGTATTCCTGTCCTACGTAATTGTGTTGTAATAGACAGGCGCAGTTTGTGGCTTTCAACTTGACTTAACGACTGCCATGTTACTGGCAACCGGGACCAACGACTTAACGTGCCTTCCGAAGCACGGAAACGCTCGCAAATGTAAATGCCACAAAGTGGTCACCCCTCCGAGGACCATAGTGAAAGTTGCGTAACTCAGTGATCGTTTACAGAACACTGAGTCCGCGGGGCCACGAGCGCTTCAATGAATTCAAGAAAGTGTGTATGATTAATATTTTAGTTATTAATTCATATTTCTCTTGTAGGAGTTACCAAACACTGATGCGCTGTATGAACGTATATAGAATAGAATTAAGTTAATTATCTCCATTATTAAAAAAAATTAAGTATATGTTGAAATTTTTAAACATCCTAAGGTCTCCCAACATTAATTTGTAATTACGGAACATGTTTAAAAACATTTAATTTATTTTCTTTAGATGTCGTCTATGAGGTGGATAGCGTGCGCACTCGTCATAGTATGTATCAGCGTGAGGCATACCAATGCTGCCCCTGCGCCGCAGGAGAAAGAAGAATATCCACCGATGCCAGTGAGTATATGGGGTAACTGTTATATACCAACCTCTTAAGCCACTTGTGTAAGTAAATAAATACATACATACATACATATTGTCACGCCTTTATCCCCGAAGGGGTAGGCAAAGGCATACTATACGCCCACATTTCACCGTATGCAAGTAAATAAATAACCTTATTATAAGGTTATTACATGTATAGGTTGAGCAAAGCTAGGTCGGGGCATTGCTGGTAAATTCATTAAAAATGATGTTGAAAACACGAAGCAACTTTTTTAATAGAAATGTTAATTTTAATAGAGTGAAGCATTTACATGTATGGAGAGCGATTATCTGACACTGGCATTAAAATGTAATTAATGTAATAAATTATTTAGGTACGCAACAGTTGCGGGCTTCTTACTAAAGTTGTCTACCTTAACATTATAAAGAGACGCTACAAGGATGTTCGTCGGCAATAATTTAAACAAAACGTGAATACCTTTGACCTGTGGCATTATTGCATGACATGTTTAACTGAGTACATGTTAAATTACAACATTCCACCTAACAATAAACCACAACTTAAGAATTCATTTATTATAATACCTTCATTGAATAAGACAATTAGTCTTGATAGAATAGAATAAAATTCAAAATCATTTTCAGTAGAATATTGTATATTTCGGAATGCATCATAGCTTTACAAAGTCCTTCACGCTGTTTGTAGCTTAGATATTTTACTCAACGGATTTTAATGCAGTTTTTAGCAATAGGTGTTATACAAAATGAATGATTAAATATAAAACATACATATAAGTATCCACATTGCACCCGTGGATATCCATATTGCCATGCCGGGTCGCTAATTATATACTACTTCATAGAAAAGTTATAATATAAATATTTTTAAAATTTTAAGTTTATATCAACGTTTATTAAACTACGTTTTTTTTTTGTTAGTTCACCTATTTGTTAGTTAGGAGTGAAACTATTGAAGAGACTATTATGTGATGCGGTGTTTTATTAGAAAGCTCTTTGGATGACCAGCCGTAATTATCTTTGATTTTATTAAATTAGATTTTCACTAAATTCTTTGTGTGCTAATAAGTAACTACGTCAAAATGACGGCGACATAGTCTTTTTACTTTGCGACACAGTGCGTCGTTCATAAGACAATGCGCGCCAATCTAACAATTACAGTTTTTGACATGTACTTGTAACTGTTACTTAAAACCTTACACATTTGCAATGGCTAAAAGCAAAGGCCGATGGAGCAAACGAGTTCTGGAGTGGAGACCGCGACTCGGCAAACGTACGGTAGGACGACCTCCTGCCTGATGGACCGACGACCTGGAAAAGGTTGCAGGGATGGACTGGATGCGGAAGGTGCAGGAGGATTGACAGTAAATTAATTGATTGAAATGCAAAGGACATTACTTATGAACTTCATTTTTCAAGGATATAACTGTTCAAAAGACTTATAGATTGAGGTATATATACCTATATTTACATACAAACGAACGAACGTGTTAATATTCTCAAGAACTTGAAGTAATGATATCGTCAAGCTAGATTGTAACACCGATTACGGTGATTTTTTTGTAGTTGATAATATATGTTGATAATATGCCTGAGAAAATATTTTGTAGTCAATATCTAGTATTATTTGTATACCATAAAAACAAAATAATCTCGTAATTGAACTTTAAGATGTATGAAATATTTGTATAAAGATAGACATGGTAAATATCCTGATAAGTGCTGTCCTAGTTATGTGAACGATCCCAGTTAAAATTTTAAAATGATGCATGAAGACTAAAATCTGTCACGTCAATGTTAGAATTCTGAGTTTTTATATTTAAAAGTTAACTATATTTCTTGATAGTTTAAGTATTCACCGTGCTTATTTAGGTAAATTTGATGTGAATATTTAAATTAATGAAAACTGGACGCTTTTTCGTCATCTGCTAATATTGAGTTATAATGACATCAGTAATAGCTACCATATCATTCAAAACAGTAAATACATGCTTGAATGCAATTTTTGAACAATGTATACTACAAAGTTAGGTCAAGGTTCGGTCAGATACAATTTACTATTAAAAAGTTTAATTATGATGTGTAAAAACTCCTTAAATAACTATATTAGCATTGTGAAACGATTTGACATTAATCCTTCTTTGACAAAATTAATCTCACGGTGGTGTCACTAGGATTACTCAACTACACCGCTGGCACATGCATAATTATCAAACATTTAATAGGTACGGTGCTGTAAGACTAGTAGCAATACCAATTAAATTACGAACACCATTAAAGAACTCAGCAGTTTCATTCAACTCGAGGTACAGTGCTATATTAGCAATAAACTCTAAAACTTTTCTTACTGTTTTGGTGAGTTTAACAGGTCCCAAAACACCTCCACTAGGGCAGAAAGGTAGCCGAGGAGTTTTAGTGGGTATTCCCAGTACTGTAGTAGTCTGTAAGCGGATCTCTCCTCGTACAAAAAAAAACCTTTCCTACTACTCATTATACTACACGAGACTACTCTATTTAATTGTGTGTATAATGTAATGTCAAGGTACTTAGGAATGCTTTGAGAGGGCAAAGCATTCCTAAGTAAAACCATAATAGTAATCTTGTATGAGATTATATTGTACTCGTTACCATCTAGGCTGTATTGTTCATCTTCAACTGAGTGGAGGTACAGTCACGGACTTTATTATATTTTATTTAATAATTTAGCATTTATGTACCCACTGTACTTATACACATAACTTAGATATTATTATATAAATAACAAAGAAGAAAAGATTTTTAAAGATTATAAAGTAATTTACTAAAATAAACCAGTTTGCTTATTGCTTAGCAAGAATGTATACCCACAGTTCTATTGACTTGTGCAGGGTGCAACTTAGTACAGAGAAATTAGACAGGCACTATTATTTCTAATAGATCATCATCTGAACTTTCTTCCTGATCGCATCGTCATCGCCTTTTTCGAAGTCAGGTGTCTGCGATTATTTCCGATTTTCTCCGCTATCAAGACAGGTAAATTTGCGCAAGTCAAGAAATAGCAATTAAATTCTAACCACTTGGGTTTAAACACCTTTATTGATTTAATTAAATAATTAAGTAGTTTCTTTTAGAATGCACAAATTTATGTTCATGACTGTACAATTGTGCATCCGCGTACTATCGGTTGCATCTCACAGTATTAAGTTAACCATGTGAATATCACAGCGTAAACGCGACTAATTGGATACTATTGCGTTTAACCGCCTTTGTGAACGTATACCGCTTATCTCGATTAATTGCAAACGCTGCACCACAACACAACAATGACTATTATTGTAACTCAGATACTGCTCACGTCCATTCAAAAATTTACATTTTTTAATGAAAATGATATTTATCTATCACTAATTTAAGTTACCTTTTTGTAGCCGTTTATACCTGGCGGAAAGCTACAGTGAAGTGGATAAGTGACTACTATGTCAAATGTGATATTCCTCGTAGGTATATGATATATTGATGTATTTTGATATGAAAATTTGGAGATGTTTGTCTATATGATCATCATATATATTATATATTACCCTCAGACTGTAACTAGCGCTACCTGTGGATTTATTATTGCGATATATCAAAAGATTTTTTTACTATTTTCCTGTTATGCTTTATCATCATCATCATCCGAGCGTCTGTCCCAGTTGCGTCTCGCGACGCCCGGGGTCCGCTTTCCTACATTTTCTCCTCCACTTCGCATGGTCGTCGGCATCCCCTGTTGTGAGACCATTGGCACGCATGTCATCCCTTACGACGTCAAGCCAGCACTTCTTGGGTCTTCCCCTGTTATGCTTTATGTAGGTACATAAATTAGTAAATAAATAAATAAATAGGACTAATCTTATTCATTTTCATCGGCATTTTCCTCCGTATCTTATTTATCTTTATTCTTTACCCAATATTGACTAAAATTTCTCTTTCTTAGAAAAAGTTAACGAATTGTTATTCTTAATTTTACTTAGTTATATCAACATGGATATTTTTTACATTTAACTCCTCCGTCTCTTTTTTAACTCCTTTTCCTTCCTTCCTCTTCATGCCTATTACCTACACTTAATCTACAAGTTAAAACGCCAAGTCCTAGCATTTGCCTATAATTACTATATTAAACTACTGGGCGAAAGGGGTCCCACCAAAATCTACGGGTCCAAACGACCCGACAGTCGCTATTGAACCTACTACATAAAATATAGTCTAAATCATGAAAACTAATGTATTTTAATATTAAATATATCTTCTTTCCAGTATGAATACAAATACGACGTTGAAGACCAAGAAAAAGCTCTGTATTTCGGAGCTAATGAGTCTGGAGATGCCCAAGGTAAAGTCATTGGAGCGTACCGAGTCTTACTTCCGGACGGCCGCCTTATGACGGTTGAGTATACCGTCGAGGGCGAGAGCGGTTTTGTTCCCAAGATCACTTTCGAAGACAACGCTAACCCCTTCGGAAAAGCACAAAAGTAATCCAACGGCAACAAGACTGGACCTTCAACATTGATCGATAATTCAAATGCCAACTGTAGATTGATTTGTGAATTCCATGCCAATAAAACTTATAAAATATCTGCAATCTTCTTAAAGATCGTGAACTCATAATAATATTTCTGTTCCTTTTGTTATACATTTTAAAACGAGACAGCAGAAATGCATGGTGTTTTTACCCAATAATTTTCTCAATTACTGTTTTTTCACAGTTTAATCACTTTACAAAGGAAAAAATCCTTGGAATAAAGATATGTTTTAATCGAGATACTGGAAGTAACGGGAGAATATACTTAGTTAAACTTTTAGTAAAGTAATTGCATGTTATTCATACATCGAAATTTGTTCCGAATAACAAAATGTCGTTTTCATAGACAGAAAATAACATCTTCATGTCGCAAAAGCTTCGATCTAACTCATACTGTGAAGGGCACCAAACGAATGCGTTTCTAAACGCACTTAAATATAACATGGCATTTGCAAAAAGAGCATTTTATAAGGTGCAATTACAAAAACTGATTTCTCAAGTGCACACGTAAAATTAGTAACTAGGCCATTAAAAAAATATAAGTCCTTTACGTCGATAGTCATATTTAATGGTATTTAAAAAATATTAACAGAAATCTATTGGAAAACTATTTTTTTTTGTGTAACCAAGATAACGGAATATGTATAAAATTATTGCATTATAATTAAGGATATTATTTTAATGTAGGTTACCTATAATGGAAACTTAATCGCGTTAAAAGATGCATAGTCATCAACTACATAAACAAATATAGAGTTACCCATACTGTGATGAAGTCAGGCCATTAAATGTGAAAAAAAGAAGAACCTAGATTGTAATGTAGTATAGTAAGTACTTATTGTACCGTGTAAATGTTTATTATAAACCATTACATGAATAATTTTATAGTCAGAAATACATTGTTTCATTTCCATGTAAATAAAAATACAAATCATTTATTAATATAACGTACATCATGTTAATCAAACTAATGTAGTTACTGGCGGTTAAAAAAGAGTGGCCATGAGTTTTATTGTCAGGTTCTTCTTCAGACTCTACCTATTGCGTTGCGAATCTGGCAGTAAATGTAAATGTACAAGCAATAATCTTGACGTTCATAAATGTTACTTTGTGACCTACATGAATAAAGATTTTAATTTTTTTTATTTTTCAATACATACGGTGTTTACTAAAATATTGATTGTCGGGATATTTACCATGTCTATTTTCATACGCGAGTATCCCCGTGAGTTACTCCGTGATCATGGCGCTTGCAACAGTGCCGAAATAAAGGATACTCGCGTATGAAAATAGACATGGTAAATATCCCGACAATCAATATTTTAGTAATGTTTATGACCATGACAGTTTAAATGCATACGGTGTTTATATATGTATTTTGCAGTATAAAATTTAGACATACTGCGCCGACCCCAAGTAAATTGGGACAAGAGCAAGAGGATGATGACGGTGTTTAGATATGAAAATTGAAAGTCGACAAAGAAATAAATTAGTTTGAACTAAAAATTGCACTATTTTAGGTAATCGCAACTGCCAACACTACAGGACGATATGATACATAAGATAACACGACAGGTAAGTAGGAAGTCTCTCTGCATCTTAATGCAGAGTCTTAAATGTCCATCATACTAACGTTCTGATTGCACATTCTTCAAAAAGAAACGCTGATATCACCTTTCTTTCCACATCTCTTACAAGCTCACTACTCACTAAAAGCTTCAGGTACAAACCATAAATTCTTAACCACCTAAAGAGGACAAATGAAACAGAAAAGACTAGAAGAAAGTACGGATCTAAAAAAAATACGACTCATCATGGGAGTGGCCTGAGAACGGGTTTTTCTGTCTGTGTGTTCATTAAAAAAAAGAAGTTACTAAGCAGTTACTCGCGTGCATTTCTTGTAAGATTACAGAAATTGTGACGTAATTACGAATTCATGTCAGATCGAGATATTTTCATAATGAAATGATAAGTTTAATGCGTTTTAAAGTTCTTCATTGGTGCACCTATATTTTACTGAGAAGAAGCTATAGTTCAGTTTTAAGTTCCTTAGTGAAGACCAGCATAATCTACTGTACCCATTGATATATAATGATTGTATCTGTACAATAAACGGTAATCCTGAATTACTGACTGATCTATTAACGCATACCACATATCGCTAAATGGTTAGGAATATAGAAAACGCTCTTTAGGGGGCAATAACCGGAGTTTAAATTATATCGCGAGTGACGCCGCGGGGTATAAGCTAATTACGTAAAGTTATTAGCAAGTAATTAAGTCAAAACCTTAGTAATAATAATACCATCATACTTTAATGCTAATATATAACAATTATTATAAGTCGTCAAGTCCAAGTTATCGTTCAAAAACATCTTAATAAGAATTGTTGAGATTGTTGCTTTAAGTTATGCGATAAAACGCGAGTTCAACAGTCAAAATTATGAGAAACAGTTTTTTTATAAGGATGCGGTAGTAAATCTGGAATGACGACTACATTTTTTTTATTTATAACATAAAAACGTGCTAAAAAAGATACCGTAAGTTGACCATCGCTCGTGCCAAATTGGGTCATCACAGGAGTATGGAGTAATAATGATATTACTTGAATTTAATGCTATTAATATTCAATGTTTGATCTACTTTAAATAAGACTTCAGTAGGAACAACCCTATTGAATTGAAACATCAGACGATTAAGTATTGGTGACGTTGGTATTTTGGTAAACAGTCCAATTCGTCCGTGCATTATGAAATGTCTACTTTACATCTCTCATATTCGGTAAGTAGGTCCTTATTACCCCCAAATGGGACTTGTAGGTGACCAATTAGCGCTCTAGGGTAATAATATAGCTAGAAAAGCCCTAGGGCGGTAAGTTATTAAAAAAAACTTCACTCTTTCAAAAAGTTGCCTACATCTAACCATCATACTGGCAATAGACATCATGCATTCAGCCCAATGACAAAAGAGGTCGCTTCGCTATTCAGCCTTGTCTTCGTATGAGTATTATAGTCATCAATTTTAAATATCGAACGGCAAAGCTCAATTTCGTTCTAAAAATTGTGCTCATTTCACTATAAATTTTAACGAGTGTTATAAGACCAAGTTATGTACAGTGTCATACACTACTTTATCTACTCTCATACCATAACACGTAAAACAATATTGCAAATAAAATGATGAATATAACAACAAATTTATTTTTTAAATGTCAAATGTTTGCGCCTTAATATGAGAGATATAAATGCATTAGAGTGTCGTATCTGCGTGTTATTGTGTGACGGAGGCGAGCGGGCGCGCGCGAGGTGTCGGAGTCGGACAGGGCGGCAGTAAGCGTCGATCTACCTCCTTGGTCCAGCTGGAGGTTGTATAGGTGTATCGTTATGATTAAAAAGTTATATTATGATACAGGTGTCCATACAAGACCTGTATCGTAATTAAACTTTTTTTTATTATTTTTGCCCTGTATGTAATGTTTGTCATAAGAATTTGGTTATCAGTTTTATAATCTTTGTATTATAGTATCAGAGTAGATAAAATGTTTTATTCTTGTATTGCCGGTTTTTTTCTACTTACCTCACAATCGATATGTAAAGCAGAGTAGTTAGCTCGGGTGTAAGCATCAATTGCACCTTCGAACTATAGGTGCCCTCGCTGCGCTCGTGCTAAATATCACGGGCTGCAATTGATGCCTTACAGCCCTTGGCTACTAATCTACTATTAATGCTCTAGGGTTGCTTTTGAGCAAATATTCCGTAGTGATAATAAGCTATACGGATGCAAGTTATGTAACCCCAGACCATTTATTTTACGAGTATATTAACAAACAATCCATGACAATTTCATTAACCCGCGACATTCTCACGCTTTGCGCTAAGAGAATACCGGGTCCGATAGTATGCAATATGGATGTAGAAATTAGTACGAAGCAAAAACTGGTTTTTATAGTGTTTTGTGTGATAGATATTGTAACATTATGTAACAATGTTAATAACAAGTAACATATAGAAGTAAAAAATAATCAGGTAAGAAAAAAAAAACTAACTAACTAACTATCTTCACGCTGTATCCCTGACGGGGTAGTGCCAACTTTGCTTTACGGTAGTGAAACCTGGGTATGTCAGCAGATACATGAAAGTAAATTGAATGCTGTGGAGATGCGATCACTTCGAAAATTGTGCGGCGTTACCTTGGCCGACCGAATACGTAACGAAGTGATACGCAATATGGCAGGTTTGAATGAAAGTGTCAGCGTTAAGCTGGAAAAGGGCGTGCTCCGTTGGTTTGGACACGTCCAACGAATGAGTGAGGAACGATTAACGAAGAATATATATTGTTCAAAAGTAGAGGGTAGAAGGAGTCAGGGAAGGCCGAGACTTACATATGAAGACCACGTGAGCAGATTGCTCAAAAACGGAAAGGTCAAAAGCACTCGGATACCCAGACGTGCGTGTATGAAGCGATTGATGAATCTCGACGAAGCGAAAGAAGTATGCATGGATCGCGAAGCCTGGCGATCTGTCATCAGGTAAGAAGATATTTAATAAAAGGATCTGACCTTGTCAGCGTAGCGGGTCATGATGACTGCGGTTGCCTCAGTGTCGAATTGCGGTCGTCCAGCGCGTCCCACCATTTGTAGTACTGTACTGATACTATACTCCTGTGTGATAAAATAAATAAATCAATCTAAATAAGCAATTGGTGAAAACCAAGAACATCTAGAAAAAGTGAATTGAAATGACATTGTGTATTAAGGGGGTGTGTTTAGCGCGGACGAAAGATGTTATACGGATGTAAAGTGGTGAGTAGTAGCCAAAAACAAAGTTAGCGTCCCAGTTAGTGAAGAGACGGAGCATCGTAAAAGCTCGTGCTTCACAACGCTGTGTTAGTAACAACGTCGTTTTTCGGTAGTGAAATCTGGATTTGTCAGAAGATATATGAAAGCAGATTAAACGAAATGATTCGCTACATTGGATATTTAGATTATCTGTTTGAATGAAAGTGTCAGTCTGGAAAAGTGCGTGCTCCGTTGATTTTCAACGAATGAGTGAGAAACGAATTACAATTTGGAATACCCAAAGATAAAGAGGACTATTACTATTAACCAGGCTGAATTTTGACTAGTACGCCTCAAACCAAGTATTACCTGAAAAGCTCCGTTAACGTATTGCTGAGTATTTTTGATAATCACTAGATGAGCTGGCAAATTCACGCCCATAGCTGAAAATAAATATATGTCAAAAGAGTCTTTATTTGTTGAATTCAGGGTTGCATGCAAGGATCAGACACACTTACCTAATGTAGTAGTAGTAATAAGAATAGGTAAGTCTCTATTTCTGAAAGCACGTTCTATGCTCTGTCTCTCTTCGTATAGGAGACCAGCGTGGTGACACCCTACACCACTCATCACTAATGACTGCAAAGAGAAAACGAATGTCTTCTTGAATTGCAGGCCTTGTTTAGAAAGTCCGATGTATTTTAAAGGTTCGGCACAAGAGCTGTTATTGTACCCAGTGAAAGAGACTGGGGCATTACTTTACCTCTTACAACTGTGGTTACTTGGGTATTTTAGGCTTATGAATTTGTACAACCCCCCGTAGCACGTACATTTGGGAGGTCATAGCTCATTAGAATCACCCGTTGCTAAAGAGTTTGAGAATATCAGCGAATGGTACTGGGTCTACATCGTTCTCTCACTTTACGACTACTTTGGAGCCTCGAGTTCCCTTCGACTGTTGCTAGGAGCAGCTGGATATTATTTATTATTTTTTTTATAATGCTGATAGCCACTTCCGTCTGAACTCCCAACTTCTCAAGTTAAGTAAGGTACCTTTAGAGTCCAGCGCAGTTCTCATAGCTGTCAGATACGTTATGAAGAAGTCAAGAACAGCTGAACGTAAGCTGTTCTAGACTTGGATCCGATAAAGTAAAAGAGCGAACTAATTATTAGTATACTAAGTATTTTTTTGATGGTTGGTGGTTCTGCTCCAATGTTATAATAAAAACATCTCGCAACCTCTGTTACAGCAACTTGAAGACAACATTAAGGTAAGTACTTTTTATTTTAATAATTCATTTTTATTAAAACAAAGACTTAAAATCTATAGCAATTTACCTGTAATTTCTTGTTCTTAATGGTCGAAGCTAATGCTATTAACTTTGCCCTTTGTTCCGCGTTAAAGTTAACTGTGAGCTCCCGCGACAAAGTTTCCGCTGTTAGTGTTACGCTTTTACGAGTATTGCAGAAAATCTGTAGAAGGAAACTAGGACTAAAATATCCGTAGCACTAGTACTCAGATAAGTAATGGTAACTGGTACACAGATAAGCTTTGCCTTTATCAAACCTTCAACACACCTAAAATAATAAGAAATTCTTCTACTTCTTTACCATCTTTGCGTATTTCCAGTTACTTCCACACCCTACTTGGATTTGGAGCCTGGAGACCACCTTTATCGGCTGATGGAGCAGCTTTGGTTTAGCTTTTTATTTTCAGCAATGCTGCCGTCTGACCTTCCTACCCTATAATGGCTCCTGCGTCGTTACCTCGTTGTATGTTGATCAGCAGGTGCACCGCTAGAAGATGTCTTCGTGCTTCGTTCTTCGCTTGTGCCCTGGAGTTATTGGCAATGTGTTAGGGGATGCTAAATGCCCCATTACAGCCTCTTACACTTACGTAATTTGTTGAACCCTATATTGCTAGGTTCTTCATGCTGTTAAAAAGTATTCTGCGGGATAGTAAGTTCGGAAAGTAAAAACTCTAAATATAAACAAGGAAAAAAATTGAACGAATTAATAACAATTGACAGCCTTAATGAGCACGGCAATCTCTTGCAAACCATGTTAAAGAATGGAGAATAGGGTAGCACTGGGACATCTTTCCGAGGAGTTACAAGGTGTTATACCCGGAGCGTCCGGCAATAGATGATTAGGCAGTGGTTTTAGCCGGTTCGAGTCCGGCATGGCCTCCGAGGGGATTACCACATATAACTAAAAAAAAAAGGAGTAAACCAGGTTTCTAAATCTTGATATCCGATTTTGCGTGAAAGTGTTGCAAACATACATATAAGTATATTTCTTGTATCTTACAACAATAAAATAACTTTTAATATATATATCCTACAACCGAAAATCTATTGTATGTATTTATAGTGATAGATGGAAGGAAATAGATTATAAGCACGAACCTATAGGTATGGGGTCATGAAATCGAGCTGATATTATAAGAAATCATTACCAAAATACTTTTAAGTCTTTACTAATTTAAGTCATACATTTTATTATAAGAAATAATTCCTACCAGCGTTGGCTTCCCAGAGTGGTACTTCTGTATGACTGGCCACAGCTTATAATTGAGAATAATATCAAATTTGAAAATACTCGTGCCCTCTGGACACGGGTATCCTTCTACTATTCGTTTTACTTTCACAGGACGACATTCGTCACCAAACCTTTAAAAAACAACAATTTGTGATAGTGACTCTCAGTAATTTTTTTTATTCATAATGGCTTATTGTAAAAGAGGCACACATTAATATTAAGAGACAACCTCACGCTTGAATTGATTTAAAGTTGAATTAACGAACCAGGCTCTGGAACCGGTGTAACTTCAAGGCTTAGATGACACTTGCAATGTCAGTTTCAACACAACAACAGCTAGTGTAACCTCTTGACTAGCAAACGTCCATAGGCAGTGACCAATTCCTATTAGCTACGCATGTCTTACAGTAGTCGCATATTGATGTGTAACATCCGACATGTTATCACTCTGCCACCGCGCACGCTCACTGCAGCGAGAATACGGCGCTGCATACCCTGGCGGAGTGAAGCGCCGGGACCTCGTTGTGGGTCTGGGCGTGGAAATTCTCACGCTGGAGACCATGGTGAAAGCTATGGTCTGCCGGGAGCATGTCATGCTCGCAAAAGAGGCGTCGAAGAGGGAGCGGGAGAAAACTCTGCGGCGAGGACGCCGCAGTCTTGTCTTCGCCCAATACTACCGTCCTTCATGACCGGAGTCCTGAGGACAGCGGGTGGGCTGCTCGCCGTCCTACAGAAGCAGGGCCCGGTGGCGCGGTGTGAGAGCTACACGAACGCCCTTCACCCCCTCAGGGAAGTGGTATAAAACCTGATCCCACCAAAGAAGCGAGATAACACTCGGACCCCCCCTGAACGAGCCCGTGGAAGCGGACAAAGGCCGTTGGGAGCCCTGGGGCTATCCTTCCGAGGGCTCAACCGGGACTCTCGGCTATAGACAGATGGAAGGGATACGTGTGGTTTGTCGGTAAGAGGATTTTTTATTTTTTTAAGAGGATTTCCACACGAAAATAAAAAGCCGGGCACGCTCATTGGTCAAATCGAATAATGCTCGCTTCCCCCCGATTTACTGTAACACATTTCCGTCCCTAATCCAAAATCACTTCCACAAAAAATTACAGCAAGAGAGGAAAGATGTTATACATCAAAAATAAAATATAATTTCTTTATTAGTGCAAATACAATATAATATATCATAGTAGGTAACTAGCTAGATACTTACTTATGAAATACAGCAGGCTTGTGAGAGGATCCCAGCCAGTTGGCCACGTCCTCAGGGTTACTGACAGTTGCTGACACGGCTACGAAACGAATACTAGGAGCTGTTTTATGGGTCATAGCACTTCCGTGAAGTTGGTTCTGCAGCTGTTCTATACGATGAACTGATTGAGCTGAACCCTGAGTGGTTTCAAGAGGTTACCTTATTTTGGATTCGATGAAGTTTTTTTCCTGCTCATAAAATTGATAAACAAAAAAATAACATTTCCGAAATGTGTTCGGATCCATCATAATGGAAGCTATTCTTCGCAGATAAAAAAGTTTAGCCTGAGATTTTAAGTGATTAATTTCGAAACATACATAGAGTCACACCTTTATTCCCAAGGTGGTAAGTAGAGGCATACTATAGCCCACATTTCACCGTATGCGATTTTGTCCCATGTAAGAAATGGGGATCCCATTACCGTGTTTAAATAGACTAGAGCAGGTTGTGGTGTTCAGCTATTGAAATTTTTAAATCCGTCTGTAATGCCTTCAACTTGGACTGTTTACACTGTTGATTGATGGCACTTGGTGGAACTTGCTACACATCTTGAACTAAAACACTTGTACTGTTCCACTTATTTATTACTTAAACCTGACCGGTTTCGCCTTACGGCATTTTCAAAGGTTAGCACATATTGTATGTATTTCAGATGTCATTGAATACAATATGATAAGTCACAATAACATTGGTTTCAGTGAGGGTAAACAAGGAAGTCATGATACCACTTAATAATTTTTCCCCAAAATTAGGGAGAATATAAGAAATGAAAATGCCGTAAGGCGAAACCGGTCAGGTTTAAGTAATAAATAAGTGGAACAGTACAAGCGTTTTAGTTCAAGATGCCTTCAACTTGGCTTTACGGCTTAACGTAGCATCTGATGTATGAAAACGCTCGTAAAGGAAACGCCACAAAGCAGTTACCTATCTGATGATCACCCATGGCGAAAGATGCTGAGCTCAGTGATCGTTTATAGAACACTAAATTAACGAGGCTACGAGCGCTTGCATTCGCTTTCGATGAAACACCTGATGATTATTTTTAAAACAATGAGTAATTTAGATGCGAAATTATTACCAGAGATCGAAATATATGACAAAAGACATCGAGACATACGAGACGACTGTAAAGTCAAAAACATTTTTGTGGGTCAAACAAAACACTTACCCGTCTGAATAATTTCGGTATTTGTGTTAATTATCTGAATTCTGTAATCACTCACAAAATCATTATAATTAGCACAAATGTCAGCATGAGATCACATAGTTAGGACACTAATAAGCACACACAGATTACAACACAGGAATTTTCTTTAAGTTTTACTATATGAAATAACTAGGATAAGTTATAAGATGTGTTGTGGCGTGAATTGGAAAAGGTTGCCTACGTCTAGCAGTGGACTGTTATAGGCTGATTTGATTGATTGATACATTGATAAGAAATAAATAAGAAAAATAAATAAAAACAAAATAAAAGTAAAAATAAATAAATAAAAATAAAAAGCTTAAACGGACATCGTTACTACACCGCCAAATTAATTTTTTATAGTGATGTTACTTTATTTTTAGAATACTTCTCAGCAAGCCCTTTTATTTGATACCAATATGGGTGCAGTGTTTTACAAATAACTAGTCCGCCATCTTGGGTGCTCCACCATACTAGATTTAGAATGCCGTAATTTGTTAACCATGCATTGTTATCCAAAATAAACGTGTATTCCAAATTTTTCCTCAATCGGTTGAAGATTGTGCTTTAAAGTTCAGTAACAATTCAAACCAAACATACCTCTACAAACATTGCAAATTAATTAAAAACTTATAAAAATATCCGTACTTCAATGGTCTTCATCCTGCTGACGACTGCTTCAAGTACCGGACCACGAGTGTCATCATTCAGTATATGAACTTCATCGATAAGAAACAGTTTGATGACTTCAACCAAACTTCTGTGGTCCCGCCATCGTCGCGTCAACATATCCCACTTCTCTGGGGTTGTTATGATAATCCTATTGAAGGAAAGTTTTTATAAAGATTCTACTTATATCGTCGATTCTCAGGAATAGTGCTGATACTAAAGATTCTTGATTTATTAAATTTTTAGTTAGATACTTCCGCCATTTCATTATCTTTCTCACAAATACCAGATCAAGACTTAGTTCCAAAAACTAACAACGTGGCACTGTTGCCGTTATTCTACTGGGTGAACTTGACTGCCATTTTCTTATGAATAACAAGTTATTGTCAGTTACATTAAGATAATTTAAGTAACACGTTACATTTTTGCATAGTATCAAATCGAAATATTTATAATAATCACAGTTGGTTTTTGGTGAACAGTGTTACAGTTCGGATTATAACGGTATTGCAGGTAAACTATTTTGTGTTATGACGATTTACTTGAAAGAAATACAATTGATTTACTGAGATGTTTTTTGAATAATGATGTACACTGTGTCAAGTCTTTGAATATAAAAAAAATTGACATTAGTCACTCTTAAACAATGAATTAATACACGATTATTTGTTAAAAATAAGAATTTTTAAGTGTTTTATAGTTTGAAATAATAATATGTGACATAAGTGTTTCGGCTGTGCGTTGATAGGTGAGTACCTATCTACGTCCAGCCAAAACACTTTAACCTAGGAAGTCGGGAAAGATGACATTTTAAAAATCTTTTCTTAGGAAACCTATTTCTAGTTAAAAATTAATAGACACGTATTGCAGTTTTACATATACCAAGATTCAAGTTTATGTATTGAAAGCAAAAAATATAGTTAAAAAAACTAAAAAAACACGCTTTAATAGCAAATCGAACTAATAATCAGAATATAACTTTAAATTTATATTAAAAAGAAAATTAATTTCATTGTAAAAAAGCGTGGGGTGCTCAATATTCATTGTTGTAAATATATAATTAGTAGTTATTTGTATACATAGAGTTAGTGTAGAAATTTGATATAAAAGCACCCCACGCTTTTTTACAATGAAATTAATTTTCTTTTAAATATAAATTAAAAGTTATTTTTAGTTCGATTTGCTATTAAAGCGTGTTTTTTTAATTATTGTAATATTCATTAAATATTGTATTGTCGTCGATCGTTGATAAGTCTACAACGTTTAAAGTAAATCTGATCGCTTAAAGTTGGGCAAAATCGAGTCTAAACGAGTCAGTTACATACATACAAACAAACAAACATACAGGTGAAACTAATATAAGCGTGTTAAAAAGCCCCATTTACTGATCTCCCAACCCCGTGAGCACGAACGTTAATCAGCAGGTGCACCATTGTAATGTAAGCTCGCCTGGGTCCAATAGATCTTTGTTATTCACATATGGTTAGGCCCCATAAACCCAAAATGTATGTTCACCAAGTAAAATCTAAGTTGACTATGTTAAACAAGTATAAACTGTTAATTTTATTAAAATTCACGCATATTGTAACAATTGTTGATCAACATCAACAACACGTGTTTTTACGCAAAATCCCGTTTTTGTTAATAATTATATATTATACTGATCTTAAACATGCAAAAATTTCATTAAAAATCTATTCTGTAACTTGGGCGTGTGTTATTTGGGACTAATAGGATGGATTACAATTAAAATTATCTAAGTATACTTTTATTAAATAATGATTAAACAATGAAATAATAATTACATGGTTATTAACAAATTAAAATTTAACATATTTACAGAAAACAATACAAAAAGAAGGGGGCGGGTGGTGGGAATTATTACAAGACTGACAATGATGCCCCGACTAGGTGTCGAAGAATTCCTCCCCATCAAAATCAACCGGTAAGGTTCCCATAAGGCTGACCGCATTGCCACGTTGTATGGCAATGCTTATTCTCTGAGCGAGAAAGAGGCCAGCCCTATGGTCACGAGAAGAATCGACCAGTCGCTTTGCGATATCACTATAGGATGGATTGTGTTAATCTTCTTCTGAGGCTGACTTCAGGAATTGGAAAATAAAAACAAAATATATCTTACTTGTATGGTTGTAATTGTGTAAAGTCAACATCAGTATCACCCGTGACTTCAATACACATAAGCCCTAGTTTTGTAAACTTCGGATACCATTCAGTTAATCGCTCTGTGCATAAGGCTTTCACAGGAGCCACTGTGCGGAAAAAACGCTATTTAAATTGCATTCAATGGGCAAATTAATATTGCATTCATTGCGTACATAGTATAAATGAAAAAAATATGAATACTTTTAAATAGAGAAAAAAACGAAACCCAAAATTTTATGGGGACATAAATTCATGAGGTCTAGCGGGGTTTGAACCCCTGTGTCTTTTCCCAATTCAAAGGATCATCATCACTTCAGTCCTCAAAGCTCCATGCAAATATTCCATTTTATACGTCATAGTTTCTAGTATTTATTTAAAAATTGTTTTAACAGTCATGTCACCACAAATAATTAGTGGTGAAATTACTGTTTTCATAAATATTGTAAGTACTATTTATATATAATACTTATAAGCCTATGCTACGAGATCTAGCCAACCGATGAACATAGTTATATATTTCCAAATAAATACATATCATAAATATAAAATATTCCGTAAGGAATATTTGACAGTCACGGGACTCGAACCTGGGTCCCAAGTACTGAAACTTTCACTGCCACCCATTCATAATACAAAATTAGGTAAAAATTCAATATTTACTGTAAATTATTTTAAAATCCTCGGTGTACTTTTTGTCGTCTAGTTCCATAAGTAGCTGCACTATAGCCATTTCAAACACAACCGTTTTCCCTGAACCAGTGGGTGCACAAACTACTATGGATTTATCTGAAAATAAGCGTTTAAACATTATGTACTACAATGCCTACGTAATTTCTACGCCGATCATGATCTAATATAAGAGTATAAAATCAAAGTATGGGAAAAAAATCCATTATTATCACAGAAGTTGTAGGTACTTTAAAAGTGGCGAATTCTATAAACTAACCTAGCCGGGGAACTATCAAATTAGGGACGATTAACGATTTTATAAGACCAATTAGGGCAATCTTCAAAACTGGCGAATACGGAAACTGACGGGCTAGATTTTTTTATACCACTGAGTTTGAATAAGCCGACCAATTAATAAAAATTACAAGTAACTAATTACTAATTCTTGTTAGTCAATAGGTACTAAGTAGAAATTTCCAATTCCGTGTCAAAGATTTTTAGCTAGTTCTACACGTGACGATTTAGCCGTGCGTGACGCGCATCTTTTTACACGATCTTACCCTAGGTACTCTCTTCTTTTTTCCCACCGTAGTAGATTTCCAGTTGCTTTCATACACAACTTGATAGATTTAGAGTTCGGAGCCCACTTTTATTTGCCTGTTAGGAGCAACTGTTTGACCTGCCAACTCCTGGGTCGTGGACTCGTCCGTTATTCAGCAAATGCACCGCTACCAGGTGAAGTCACTTGGTCCTTACAACCAGAAACAGTCAATTGGTCTTACCCAACTAATGCAGCCTATTTTATATTCTATGATTGTCAATAAATTGGTAGTACTTAAGAAGGTAAATTCCGTGCTCTCTTCTTCTCGCTCCTTCTGGCTCGCGCCTTATACAGACTGACGAAATTACGAGAGTAACAACACCGCGTGCCATCTTTACGTTAAACTGTTTACGAAAATCGTCAAACAGTTGCTTACTAATATTTATCAGTAACTAGTTGATGCCCGCGACTCCGCCAGCGCTATGAAGCTTACCCGTTCCCGTTTCCCATCCGTGCAAATTTTCTAATTTTTCTCTCCACAAAAACCTACCTTAGAATTAAAGGGATGAACAAAAAAAACTTGTATTGGTCTAGCCGTTTTTGAGATTTGCGCTTAGCAACATATTTTGATATTCATTTTTATTTATTTAGATAATAGTAGGTAGGTATAATCGTAAGAGGAAAGAGAGACGCCCCCTGACACGCTTGGTTGTATGAAATACTAGGTGACACCCACGGCTTCGTCCGTGACATACTTCCTCCCGTACTCCCGTCGCACCTTTTTAATCCCGTTGTTTATAAATTCTACAATAATGTATAAACATCTGCCCGATTGGTTGACATTAACGATTACGGCTCCGCTCTTCACGGTAGTAGCGTGATGATATAAGCCTTCCTCGAAAATGGGCTATCCAATACGAAAAGATTTTTTTTAAAGATTAGTTCCTGAGATTATTGCGTTCAACCAAACAAACATACAAACTCTCCAGCTTTATATGTTAAGAATAGATATAGAGTAAGGAGTCTCTAGAGGGACAGGCGCAAGTGACATTTATTCCTTGCTCGTCCTTGTCGTGATGTACATATGTAGATACATTTAAAATATATGTTCTACTGACCTGAATAGAGTGCATCATCAATAACCTTTGACTGTACAAGATTAAAATATGGATAAGAAAATACATCTCGGTATTTCAGATCTGCAATAGAAAATGAAATAGTACGACCTATATAAGTAGGAAAAACAAAACCTACATAGTCCGTTGTATTAAGTACAATGGCCGCGTGGACGCGATTTAGAATCGACTCTATGATAACTACCTATAGGATTCGGAAACGTTAAGATTACCACAGATTTACGAGGAGGTGGTCTTTGGATAGGTGACCGCTTTGACGCATTTAAGTGCATTAAGTTGGTACCGGTTGCTAGTATATAGAAGTCGTTAATCTAAGTTAAATATAAATAAATATAAATATTGTTGGGACAACTCCACACTAAGCAGAGCTTGTACTATGGTAACCAGATAACTGATAAACATACTTATCTATTTCTAAATACATACATATTATAGATAAAGAACACCCAGACACAGAATAAACCATCGTGCTCATCACACAAAGTTTTATCCTGGGTGGGAATCGAACCCACGACCTCTTGCGTCGTATCGGATGCAGTCCCACCGCGCCACAGAGGCAGTCATGTTGTAGGCTATATGGGCGGTTTGAAATTTGTTTTACAGCAGATCATCACAATCTGCGACTATCTTTTTCAACATGGGGATACTTGGGAAAGAGATGCATACAGTTAAATGTGGGCGTATAGTATACTTCTGCCTAAACCTTCGTGAATAAAGGCGTGGTAATATGTATGTATTCACTACTTGATACATGCAACTTATCACATACAACCATAGACTTATCGCATACAACCGTAGACTTATTGAATACATTCACAAATCTTACCAATTTCCTCAATGCTACGAAACTGTCCTCGCTGCCCTGTCCCCTTATGAGGACGGTCAACAGTACAAGTATCCCGCTCGTTTACATTATTTTCTGATAACCATAAAGTCTGACTTTGAGTGGATGATGACAAAGATATTGGCTGTGAATTGCATATTTCATCATCTAATACATCTGTGAAGCTTGTACTGAAATTCAGAAAATATAGTAACAATTCTCCAGATAATTTAGGTTAATATCATAATTTACGGCACATGTATCAAACAGTACCTAAGTATACCTACGTATATAATATACTACCTGTTATTTAATTAAAAGCTTGTTGATATGCTGCCAAACTATACTTGGTGTACCAAAAAAAATCCTACGAATATTACAAACGCGAAAGTTTGTAAGATTGTATGGATGTATGTTTTGTTACTCTTTCACGCAAAAACTACTGAACTACAGTAATTTATAGCTTACATATCAGAATAACACATAGGATACTTTTTTATTTTACTTTACTACGCGGTCCGTGCCGCGAGTGTCAACTAGTAATAACATATTAAGTATTTTGTATGTCTAATATTGTTACAATAAACATAATAATTTGATGCTTCAAAACTCACAGCGTATTATCCATATTGTTTTTAATTGTATTATATTTCCAGTTGTTCAATAAATTTAGTTTTTTGTCCATCACATCCGTCGCGCCAAAATATATTTTTTAAATTGTATTCTCCCGCCTACCAATCTATTGTTTCTTTTTTTTATGTTGTTCCTTCCACATAGAAAAGGTTAAGGTCATATGATCATACTACATACCAATGAATCACTTTTTTTAATATTTTTAGTCTAGTCTAATAAGAGCCTAATCAAATCTACTCTAGTCCAATAAAGGTATAAAAACGTTTACTGCATTATTATTAATTTCCTCCAGTCACGCCCGTTTTTGAAACCGGCAAATAGAATGTTTTTCAGTAAAATAAGTTGTTATGTAGGTATTAATATAAATATGTATTTGTTTATCTCAATTCTACTAAAACAACAGATATTAAATGAAAATTATACTTTCTAGATATTATATCGATACACTAACCACCTTGTTATAGCGTTTGTCAAAAATAGGTCTATTTTAATTTTAAGGTATATGGGGCCGTTCAAGTATTACGTAAGCACCAAGGGGGGGTGGGGGGGTATCTGTTTTGCTTATTTTGGATGACATGGGGGGTGGGGGGGGGGGGTCTAGATGATGATTACGTCATCTTTAGTTATTTAAGTTTTTTCGGGGATTCCCGCAAATAATACATATGCGTAGGCACTCGCTTTGAGAACTGATTAGGGGAATTACCGCGCATTAGGGAAATTACCGTGCGCTATTCACTTGTCTAATAATTCACTCTCGTGCCGGCCGGCTGCAAGTGCGCATCTATCAGTATTGTTTTGTTTGGATTCTAAACGTATTGTAAGCATTGAAAGTTATCATTTGTGTTTATGTGCAATTAGCCAAAGTTTAACGTTTTAATTATTTAAATTTAAATATCTTATTAGAATGTCATATCATATAGACAAATCCAAGTTATACCAAAAACTGTTCGAAAGTTTTAAAAAATCTCATACTGGGACGAAAGTGCCAAATGTACAAAAGTTAGTTAACGAAGTTTGGCGAAATTATAAATTACAAGCAAAGTCAGATAAGGAACTAGATATTATTGTATCTAAGAGAATTGAAGAAGAATTGCAAGCGGCGACTAAAAATAAATCCAATCTGCTTCATTTTTTTTTCCAAGGTGAGTAAATATAAGTACAAAGTTTCTATTTACGTTCTGTAACAATTAAAACGATTTATGAGTAAAAAATATGATGGCCTATCTCAAAGTAAAAAGGTAAATGATTGATATTTTATTTCTTAAGATCGACTCCGGCAATTGGTCACAAAATACACGGTGTTTTCAATATCTGTATGTGAAGGGTTTCTGTGGGGAAAAGCTTTCAATAATATTTAAACGCTGGTTTTATTAAATACGGTGAATTTATGTAGCTTAATAAGAGAATATCCAGCAGAACTCTTATAAATTTTTCATTTTTAGGCAACGTCTTCTACCAGTAAACCTGCAGAAAAAACACAAATTATACAGCCATTTTCTAACATTGAAAAACAGAAAGAAGATAAAATTAAAACCGGCAATGAATCACAAGAGCAATGCGAAAATAATAATAATGCAGATAAACAAAGAGCAAAACCTTCTCAAGAAGCTTTGAAAAATAAGATTACTCTACTCGAAAAAAATCTGAACGCTTTGTATTCTGCCAGAGATACTATGCCAAATTGCGCTGAAGTTGATAAACAGATCATTAAGTTGCGCGAGGAACTAAAAACAGCAAAAAATACTTTAAACAGGAAGATTCAAAACGCAGTTGCCCAGAAGAAACACAGGGATGGTATGAAAAGAAAGTTAGAAGATATTTGTCAGGAAAATCCTGAAATAAAAAGAAGACTATCTCTGAGGGATTCAGTAGGACATCCTAAACTTGAAAGCGATCAACCATTACTATTGAAAACAATTGCGGATATAGCTTTATTTGGGAGTGCATGTGATGACAGGAGACGAACGGAATCTATTCGCAGCGTAAAAACCCTTGACGAACTCACACAAGAACTGCGTAAACTAGGATTTGACATTAGTCGCAGTGCGACATATCTTCGTTTGAATCCCAGAAAATCGAATTCTACAGAGGGACGAAGACATGTTTCGACAGTCCCTGTTAGGCTCATTCGTGCTCAAACTGATCACCACAAGAGCCACTTAGATAGCAAGTTCGCTGAAACATCAATCCATTATTTAGAGAACATAGCATCCATACTTGGACCAGATCAAGTATTTTTCTTATCTCAAGATGACAAAGCTCGAGTCCCTATTGGCGTCACTGCGGCAAATAAGCAAGCACC
Organism: Thumatha senex; assembly: GCA_948477245.1. Taxonomy (NCBI): domain Eukaryota; kingdom Metazoa; phylum Arthropoda; class Insecta; order Lepidoptera; family Erebidae; genus Thumatha; species Thumatha senex. Next base: position 18,645,754 of record OX419735.1, read on the forward strand.
TCTTTTAATGCATATGGAATATAGAATCAAATTACCTGACCACGATTGGGTAATCGCTGAGCGTCATAAATTAATACCATCTGTTTATGCTGGTATCAAAGTTACTTCCAATATGCTAGGACAACCGCAAGCCGTCGGATATTCTGGGCCAACATTCATCGCTATTCGAAGTGGAAAGCATAGTTCATCTACTGCTAATACTCATGCTCAGGATTTCAAGACGCTTCTCGAACTTGAAGAGTTTCGACCATTAGCAAAAACTGACCATGGACTAGTAAAACCAGTAGTAATTATGACGGTTGATGGAGGGCCAGATGAAAATCCGCGTTATCAAAAAGTCATAGGGTTTGCTATACAACATTTTAAACGACATGATCTCGATGCATTGTTTATAGCTACCAATGCTCCTGGAAGGAGTGCGTATAACAGAGTAGAGCGAAGAATGGCTCCTCTGAGTCGGGAACTGGCTGGTTTAATACTGCCTCATGACCATTTTGGGTCTCATTTGGATGAACGTGGCATTACAATTGATGAACAATTAGAAAGATATAATTTCGAATTTGCAGGAAATGTATTAGCTGAAGTATGGAGTTCAATGGAAATTGATGGCTATAATGTTACTGCAAAATATGTTGAGGCTGATGAACAAGATGTTCCTGAATTTCCAGACATTTAATGGTACTCAGAACATGTGCGTGAAAGCCAATACTTGCTTCAAATTGTAAAATGTAAAAATACAGAATGCTGTCGTCCAAGAAGTGGCCCATTCAGATTACTAGACAACAGGTTTCTTCCACCACCTGCAAAAGTAAAACAAACAGTTGATGACTTGGTTTTGGATGAAGGAGGACAATTTCTTGATCTTCCAGTCAATTTAGCTCTACGCTTGAGTACTACCCTCAAAGATTTTTTGCAAATGCCCTACGATTATTTTTGTCCGACGGTAAAATTGAGGCTCTCAAGCCGAACATGCAAAACGTGTGGTCTTTATCATGCTTCCGTCAAATCATTAAATCGTCACATCGAGAAGATCCATAAAAAAGTAAACACGCCCACAGAGGGAAAAGTTAGACCTGTAAGAGTCGCTGCTCGTCGGGCTAATGAACTGATGTGCATTATTCAAAATTTAGAGCACCAAGATGTTGAATGGCTCGATGAGAGTGACGTAGACATTCCAAAATCGGATGAAAGTGAGCAGACTCACAACACTGAGCAGCAATCCAATGTCATCGATAACTTAGAATCATGGATTCAGGTTTCATGGACTGAAGACTGTTAATGTGTTCCGAAAATATTCTTTATGTTAGTTATGTTCTTTATTTCTGATTATATTTTTTTGTCATTTACTCTATGTGTATCAGTTAAACCTAATATTTTCATGAATTTTCCTATTTTAAAAATAACAATATAAAAAAACATTTATTACTAAAAATGTTTACGTAAGCATAGGGGGAGGGGGTAAGTGCTTTGCTTACTTTTGATGACAAGGGGGGCGGGGGGGTAAAAAATGGTAAGAAATCTGCTCACGTAATACTTGAACGGCCCCTATCTTAAAATCATAAGATATTATTTTGTATGTAATATATTTGTCCGTCACGCTACAGGTCTCTAAATTATAACTTGGTTGAGTTGTAATGTGCAAATGTAAATTTCAAAACTGTATGAAAATAGGATTGCTATTAATATGATGAATGTAGGTATATACTTTGTTAAAAACTATTGTACCATTGTATCTACGGAGTTTAAAATGAAACGACAGCCTTGTTGTCAATGTCATAAATTAATGAAAAAAAGAACTTTGTGTCAACTGTCAATGTCAGTTCTCAGTCAGAAGTGTCAGAAGCAGATTGCTGTTTTTGTAATGATTTTCCTTATATATCGCCAGAAGAACAAAAAAAACCCTTCCAATAATCTTAACCGTAATCAAATCTTTTTCCTTGTACGCAAAGTGTCCTATCTGGTCTGATGTGATTACAATAATTAATATGGAAATTGGTTGCTTTATAATAATAGTTTAGGAACGTCCTACAGCGGTATAGATATCACAATGTAAGTTCATAACGAGTACCTAAAACTAGTCTAAAATGTTTGGAAATCCCAGAAATATTGATACGTTTTCTATACTTTACAGGGAAGTTATAAAAGAGTTTGAGAATGCGGACACTATCAGTCTGGATACATTAGCTTTAGAACAAATGGTACTGGAGGAACGTTCCAAAGAGATCACGCAGCTGCATTCTTTAAGTAAAAAAGTTAGTTTTCTACACACAGATCTTCTTTATTACCGAAACGCCAAAACTGCAACTGGCAAAGCTTGCTACAATATCTGGAAAGTTTTGATTAAGAGAATAGGAGGCACCCCAAACGGATGGCTTGACCTTGGTTACTCTTTGGGAATTTCACAGGATGATTTAAATGTAAGTTTTCCTTATTATATTTGTATTCAAAAGAAGTGTATTAGGTGCAAAAAATTGTTTTATTATTAGCTTTAATGCCTTTCAAGGCAAGAAGAATATCTTTCTTTCAACTTAATATTTTTTTTACTTATTGTAATACTTGTATTTCCAGTACATAAAACATTCTGTACGAGAAGATCCTGTGGACATGGTACTAAGAGTATTCAGACAAAATGAAAATGCTACTATAGATAAAATACTTGATGCATTTATTGCACAAAAGCGGTATGACATATTAAAGGCCATTGAAGAACCACTGTCTCAAATAGCACAGTTCTTCAATAAGGATGATAGTGGCTACCAAAGCAATGACGGGTGCACTGGGAAAAGAGAGATTGTATGTCCAAAAAATGTTCCTAATGATTTACCACCAGCTTTAAATAAGAAGATTATTATAAAAGATCAAAAAGATCCAAATAAACCTAATCAGCCACTACTAAGACCACCAGTTACCACACAAGAAATTGTTGTTAATGATAGTCCAATTCTATTTTTAACTTATACACAAGATGGTTTACCAACAGCTATAAATATACAGGAATATGTTGAAAATTGGGTAGATATACCTAATGTTACAATTATTACATTAAACAATAGAAAAGAAGAACTGTATCAAAATCCAGAAAAATTCATAAGGGAATACTTTGAAAAGGTAAGTTTTCCTCTTTACTTAATATAAACATTTTCACTTAAAGAGTTACCTTAAGGTAGCCTACCGTTTTTGACCAGACGACCGCGCGACCTCGGTCGCCTGTCGCGGGGCGACCACTAGCTTTCCGATATCAGCGACGGCGCTTCGTCAGCCACTCTATCTGCTGGTTTTATGCGGGAAGAGTGGCGATGGTTACTTAAAAAGAAATGGCTTTCCATACTAGTGTGATCGAGAAATTCGGGATTTATTATCATCATTCTTTGTGAGTCCACCTGGCCAAGTCGCGTGGTAGGAAAATCGTATAAATAAGAGAAATTTATATTTCAGTAAAGTAATTTCAAAACAGTGTTTTGAAAAAGTGTAACTAGTAGATAGGTAGAGTAGTATCTCGTCGTCGTGTGTTGAAAACGACGCTATTTTGATATGCTTCTCACCTGCGTCGCGCGACGTAAAATAAATAAATATCCATCACGCCTTATCCCCGAAGGGGTGGCAGAGGCATATTATATGCCCACTTTTCACCGTGTGGATTCCTGTCCCACGTAATAAGTGGTGAGCCCATTGCCGTGTTGAAATAGACAGACGCAGGCTGTGGCTACCTGCTGTTGAAATTTTTTAAGCCGCCTATAAGGCCTTCAAACAGGCTTAACGACTGCCATTTTACTGGCAACCGGGACCAACGGCTTAATGTGCCTTCCGAAGCACGGAAACGCTCGCAAATGTAAATGCTACAAAGTGGTCACCCATCCGACGACCAGCCATAGTGAAAGTTGCGTACCTCAGTGATCGTTTACCGAACACTGAGACCGCGGGGCCACGAGCGTTTCGAGCTTCATAGAAATTCATACCAAGCAGTAGGTCGGGCGAACCGGTCTCGGTCGCGGGTCGCGGTAGCTAAGAACGGAATCCTACCTTAACTAGCAAAGAATTCTTGTAGTACAAAAAAATATCTCTAAGCTCTTATCTTGTTATAATGTGGATGCTTCCACAAATATTTTTACACTTATTTTCACATGCCTACCCACTGGTTACTGTACCTATGTAAAAAGAAGTGGAGTAGTACATGCAATCTCTGCATCACCTTAGGGTTGAAGTCCACCTTTGAATGAAATAGTTCATAAAGATTTTATATAAAATAATAAGCCACTTTGTAATACCAAAAAAATTTTGATCATTCTATTGATATCTTTTCTTGCACACTATTTTTTGTTACAGGCCAACCTCATTATACCCATAATTACATCAGGATATTTGGATGAAATTAAATCCCATGATCCCATCGTGGCAAATACTACAGACAACATGGACCACAAATATGTTAACTTCATCTATAACTTGATAGTAAACAATTATATCTATGCAACAGGTTGCCTCAATAAGAAAGTTAGAAGTGTTATGCCACAAAATGCTAGTGTGGATTTATTCAGTCGCCTAAGCATGTATCCAGACTTAATGCCTTGGACATATGAAGTTAATTTTGATGAGCAGTTCCAAGCATTTTTAAAATATCAATAATTAAAGTGCACATAATTGTGCCGGTGGTTTAAGTCAATTTAAACTTCAAATTGAAGAGAGAAGTTGGAGTGTCAAATACTACTTGTTTCCAATTTAAGTTAAGATCCTTTTAGTATTGCTAGGATTCCAGTAAAGCCAACAACTAAAAAAAATAAAGCCGATTTCTCACTCCAATGAGAGGCTTTGGATGCACCTCCTGGGGCTTGATGTGGGATGAAAATAAAATGTACGTACTAAATAAATATGTTAGTACCTGATATGAATGGCCTTAATAGTAAATCGTAAAATGACTATTGAAATTTGTATTTAGCTATAAAAAAATTGTATGTAATTAGTTGTATATAGAATGCGTTCAAATAGTAAATATTATTTATTTATATTAATTAGCCTTTCAATTATTGTAACTAGACTTTCTATTCCGCCACTTGTTCATTCACTCTTGTACTTGGATTTTTGGAGTGGTCAACTTGTCAAATACAAACACTATACAATACTTATATTATAAATGTCTGTGTCGTTGAAGTCCGTTAGTCTGCAAGTGACTTCGCTACGGCCTTCGGGTGGTCTCTTCTCCGCAGCCTTTTTTTTAATATTGTGGTAAATTTGTGTGTGCGTTTCGATTGCTCCGCCACGGTCATCATCATCATCCGAGCGACTGTCCCAGTTGCGTCTCGCGACGCCCGGGGTCCGCTTTCCTACATTTTCTCCTCCACTTCGCACGGTCTTCGGCATCCCCTGTAGTGAGACCATTGGCACTCATGTCATCCCTTACGACGTCAAGCCAGCACTTCTTGGGTCTTCCCCTCTTACCGGGACCCGGCGGGGCTGACATGGCCAGACATTTGTTACCTACGTAGCCCGGCGGTTGCCGCAAGACGTGACCATACCAATGAAGGCGACACTTGCAACTTGTCTGCAATGTCACGGACGTGAAGGCTGCCGCGGATGCGAGAGTTTCTCACGCGGTCCATCCGCGTGACCCCACACATCCACCGCAGCCATCTTCATTTCCGTGACACGCAGCTCCTGCTTGTGTCGCTCCAATATCGGCCACGTCTCACTGCCATGTAAAAGGACAGGTCTAATAATGGTTTTGTAGACCTGTCCTTTCAACCGGATCGGCATTTTAGGGTCACAAATGACACCGGTCATCTCCCGCCATTTAGCCCACGCGGCAGCAATGCGTGACTTGACATCGCAATCGATGTCACTGGACGTGTGAAAAACAGATCCCAGGTATTTAACCTGGTCCGTGCGCTCGACCAAATCACCGCCTATGCGGACGGATGTGGGATCTGTCGAGTTTAGTGCCAAGTACTCGGTCTACATTTAGTTTCAGACCGCCGTTCTCAAGCTTCTCCTTCCACGCCTTTACACGTCGCACCAATCTGCCCCTGTCCGCGTCTGCCAGCGCAATATCGTCAGCATACATGAGCAACCATGGAGGCTGCTCATGTGGGTTTCTGATGCTGTCCGACAATTCGTCTAATATTACACTGAACAGAAGCGGACTAAGGACCGAACCCTGGTGTACCCCGACGGTCATGGGGAAGGGTTTCGTGTCGCCAACAGCAGTCCGAACCATTGAATCGGAGTCACAGTACATGTCCCGGATAGTGTCAATATAGACCTCTGGAACCCCTTTGGACCGCAGTGCCCACCAGATCATCGCACGAGGAACACAGTCGAAGGCCTTCTGCATGTCTAGAAACAAACAGTGCAGAGGCGTGTGTCTTCGACCTGTATTTCTCTGCGACAACCCTCAGGGCAAAAGCAGGGTCCGTGGTCCCATAACCAGGGCGAAATCCATATTGACACTCCGAGAGAGTGCACTCCTGCCGGATCCGAGAGTCTATAATCCTCTCGAAGATCTTCATGGTGTGGGACATCACCTTAATACCGTGGTAGCTCCCGCACTCCTGCACTGACCCCTTACCTTTGAAGACTGGAGTAATAATACTCAGTCTCCATTGGTTTGGGATCTGCCCGCTGAGGAGTATGCGGTTAAAAAGGTTTACTAAGATGCCCACACCGCGAGGACCCATCGCCTTCCAGGCTTCGATGGGGACTCCATCGGGTCCGACAGCTTTCCGATTCTTCATGCGGCGAAGCGCAGTCAGAACTTCTCCAGGCGTTACCGGTGGCACTAGTCCCTGATTCGGAGGGAGGTCCGGAGGCTGCACCTCTTTGTGCTGTTTATTAAGCAGCTCGTGGAAGTACGAGCGCCATCTCTCCTTTACCGCGAGGTCTTCGCTTAACAGGTTGCCCTCAGGGTCTTTTACACAGCGACACTTGGATATATCCTATGCCGCTTTGACCCTGGAGCGCGCCAGCTTATAGATGAGCTTCTGCCCCTCAGATGATTCCAGCTTATCATACAGAGGTTGTAAGTGGTCACGTCTGACTCTGGCTACAGCTCTCTTTGTGGCGCGCTTGGCAGCCCTGTACGCGTCGCGGTCTTCGGGAGATCCGATCGCTTGCCACTTTTTAAAGAGGGCTTTCTTCTCCCTAGTCTCCCTCTGGACTGCGTCGTTCCACCACCAAGTTTCCTTGTCACATTTGCGTCCACCCTTAGACTCACCGAGCACCACCTTCACCGCTCCAAGGATGGCCGCCTGAACTTTGTCCCAGTAATCTCGAACTGGCCCGCCTTCAGTGTCGGTGCACTTGTCACCGACAGCTGAGACGAACTCCTGGGACCTAGTTTCATCAAGCAGCCACCATCTGATGCGGCGCTGGCACCGCTCGATGCGTTTGCCTTTGGGCTTCACGCAGAGGTCTATGACAAGGAGACGGTGTTGTGCAGTAAGACACTCTCCGGGTATGACCTTGCAGTTGGCCACCTTGCCGATGCTGTGTCGCCTAGTGAGTAGGAAATCGATCTGAGTTGTACGCCTCCCGCTCTTGTAGGTGATGAGATGTTCGGATTTCTTTTTGAAATACGTGTTCACAATGGCCAGATCGGCAGCCGCACACGTTCTGAGGATAGTTTCTCCTTCAGCGTTGCGAATGCCGTATCCAAAACCACCATGGACACGCTCAAACCCCTCACACCTCTCACCCACATGACCGTTTAGGTCGCCGCCCAAAACGATTCCCTGTGACAACGAAATGCTCCGAAGCACTCCCTCGAGTTGGCCCCAAAACGACATCTTATCGGCGTCGCTACAACCGGCCTGTGGCGCGTAGGCACTTATCAGGTGGGTAATAATCCCATCGATAAGCACCCTCACGATCATAAGCCGGTCGCTACAGCGTTTCACCTCCAAGATGCCGCTCTGCAGCCCCTCGGAGAGCACCACGGCCACCCCGTTCTCCCCACCAGGCGCACCCGTGTAATACAGCTTGTAGCCTTTCTGCAGAGGCCGGGCTCTGTTGCCCTTCCACCGAGTCTCCTGCAGGAACGCCACGTCCACCCTCCGCCTGGAGAGTACTTCGGCCAACTCTACCGCACGCCCAGTCAGCGTGCCAATGTTCCATGATGCGAAGCGGATTCGGTTTGGGGCTAACTTCTTTAGCCGTGCTGGCCCGACACACGGCAGCCCTAGCCCACTTGCCACAGGAGTCGGGCGAGGCTCCTGCGCGCCGTTTTGCGGCGGCGCCCTATCCCTAGCAGCTTTCCTATTATACTTTACCATTTTGTTTCGGCGGGTGGCTTTTATGGGAGCGACGCCCTTAGACCTAACCCAACCTCAGAGGGGAAAGCCAGCGCCAGAGCCTCGTCCGTTAATCAGCAGGTGCACGCACTAGCACCGGAGGTTGACTTGGGCCCCGAAGATCTTGGTGGGGCCCCTTACACCCGCTCCGCCACGGTGTCCAATCAAAAAAGGCACTCCGTCAAAAAATTGTCAAAATTTGTCAAAACCGAATGTAACAAACCAAAAATTTGTCAAATTAGAAATAAAGAAGATATTAGGGTTTAAAGTAGGCCGCGCGAACGAAACGTGGAGGATTGCGCGTCCACGGATATCTCCGCAACTATATGGGGTAGAGATCTAATTCTTTTTGTCAATTAAAGATTGAATTTGTCAAAAATTGTCGAAAAGATAAAGTATAAGCTCTAGAGCAATATTTTACGAAATATTCGCCTTTGAAGTTATGGCCGCGCAATCCTCCACTCGTTATTTCTTTAATGTTGATTATTTTTTTAACCCTACGATTTTATATAGTAAAATTAACACAAGAAGAAGGATCTTAATTTGTCGAAACTAATGAAAGCAATAAATACTACTAAAGCATAGTAAAACTGGAGATATCGGTCCAAAACAAAAAGTCCGTGGCCGCGCGATTAAAACGCTACTTTGTAGACTCATATCTCTCTACCTATAATGGACCTGACAAACGTTTTTTATTTTACATGTCAAATAAATCTACAAAAAAAAACGAAAAACCGGTGTTTTTACTTTTTTTATATTTTAATTAATGGCTAAAATATTTACGATCAAAGTGCGTATTTCCGGCCGAAAGTTTTTAAAAACGCGAGCGGCTGCAAACTGCCCGATGACGTCACAACGTAACTCATTTAACTGTAGCACTCTCGTTCGCACACTGCTTCGCAGTAAAAATCTAAATTATAAAGTTATCAGTGGTGAAATAGTAAGGAAATACTGTATTGTCCGTTATTGCTTCAATTCAACACCCAGTAAATTCTTCTTTTTATGAACCTTTGAACCCAAAAATTAGGAAAAACGAATGACGACCGTAAAAAGAGTTGATTCAATAGACCCTAAAACTAAAGCGCTCTACAGGGAAAACCATTTCGATCTAAGTATTTTTTAATAATATTTTAATAATAACTTCTTCTCTACATAACATTACCATATTTGACCTATTTAATGTTCCTCCTTGTGTACTTCTTATTATTTAAATTTGGCTTCTCAACTGACTGTATTCCGACCCGCAACGTAAACGCGCTACGTAAAAATATGAACACAATTGTTCTTTTTTCTTGTGTATAAGTTATGTGTATAGTTATTTTATGTGTACCAATCAAGCCATCTCCCGAAGGGGTGGCAGAGGCATATCATAAGCCCACTTTTCACCATATGTATTCCTGTCCCACGTAATAGGTGGTGAGCCCTTTCCGTGTTTAAATAGACAGAAGCAGATTGTTGCTACCTACTGTTGAAGATTTTCAAGCCGCCCAGCACTACTTAGCTTAACGACTATCATGTTACTGGCAACCGGGACCAACGGCTTAACGTGCTTTCCGAAGCACGGAAACACTCGAAAATTTAACAAACAAATAAATTACAAGTGACAAAGTGGTCACCTATCCGTTACCAGCCATAACGAAATTTGCTTCACGAAGAACATTTAATTTGTTCGTCGTCGCCACGAGCGTTTAATTTGTTAAAAAATGATTATTATTTTTGGTTGAAAATGACATGGAAAACTATAAAGTATAAACTATTGATAAATTTTAAAAGCAATTATTTGCTAAATTACTCATAAATTTTTAATAAAGTGGAAAAAGACAATCCGATTCGAGACAGGGATTGAACTTGTGACCTTTGCCTAACCAGGGCAATGTTCTAGCCACCTGAACTACCCGAACCGTATCGAATCAAGTTGAAATTCTCCACCATATTTATATCGTCATTTTAAGAGTATGACCAGAGCCATCTATCGAGCTAATGAACAACTCGATACCAATGAACAGTGTTACAACTATTTTTAAACATTGATGCAATGGACTCCACTCAGTATATTGATAAATTTTTAAAGCAATTATTTGCTAAATTTTTCATAAATTTTTAATAAATTGGAAAAAGACAATCCGATTCGAGACAGGGATTGAACCTGTGACCTTTGCCTAATCAGGGCAATGTTCTAGCCACCTGAACTACCCGAAACGTATCGAATCAAGTTGAAATTCTCCACCATATTTATATCGTCATTTTAAGAGTATGACCAGAGTCATCTATCGAGCTAATGAACAACTCGATACCAATGAACAGTGTTACAACTATTTTTAAACACTGATGCAGTGGACTCCACTCAATATATTGATAAATTTTTAAAGCAATTATTTGCTAATTTCTCATAAATTTTCATACTCTTAAAATGACGATATAAATATGGTGGAGAATTTCAACTTGATTCGATACGGTTCGGGTAGTTCAGGTGGCTAGAACATTGCCCTGGTTAGGCAAAGGTCACAGGTTTAATCCCTGTCTCGAATTGGATTGTCTTTTTCCACTTTATTAATAATTTATGAGAAGTATAAAATAGTTGAATGCAAAGTTAAACTCAAGAAATGCAGTGCTTTATAGTTTGCTTGTCAAAATCAACAATCATTGCCACGTCGTACAGCAAGGCTTAGCCTTTGTGTGAAAAATATACCATCCATCTGGTCACGAGTAGTGTTAATAAGACGCTTTACAATCTCTTGAAATAGGTTATGAGCGCTTGGTAAAGGTCTCGACTTTAAATATAAAATAAATAATAAATAAATATCCATCACGCCTTATGCCCCGAAGGGGTGGCAGAGGCATATTATATGCCCACTTTTCACCGTGTGGATTCCTGTCCCACGTAATAGGTGGTGAGCCCATTGCCGTGTTGAAATAGACAGACGCAGGTTGTGGCTACCTGCTGTTGAAATTTTTCAAGCCGCCCATAAGGCTTTCAACCTGGCTTAACGACTGCCATTCTACTGGCAACCGGGACCAACGGCTTAACGTGCCTTCCGAAGCACGGAAACGCTCGCAAATGTAAATGCCACAAAGTGGTCACCCATCCGAGGACCAACCATAGTGAAAGTTGCGTAACTCATTGATGGTTTACAGAACACAGAGACCGCGGGGCTACGAGCGCTTCGAGCTCGACTTTAAACGGCTGAAAAACGTAATCACTTACAAGTTGCAAATATTTACACACATAGCGTCCCACACTAAACACCTACCTATCCTCCGCGGCATTTAGACATATCGTGGTAGCGTGCCAAACCATTCGGTTCAAGTTTAGCTGGCACACTGGTGGCGACAAGAGCACGTCGGGATAAGTCGTTAAAGCTCGCGTACCGTGGTAATCACCCACCACTCCTGCAGCAAGACAAACCATGATGTCCAAGGCGATCGACGACTACTCTACAATGGCACAGGTGCCCTGGCACAAATGCTCTTTTAGAAAATCTGCTTCCATTCTATACACTTTAGTGTTATCTATCCATATATATATATATATATATAAAACTGAATCCCTATTTCCCTTGGTCATGCCATCACGCGTGAAGGGCTGGAATGATTTGAAAAATTATTTTCGTATTGGATAGCCCATTTATTGAGGAAGTTTATTAGCTATATATCATCACGCCACTACACAGGAGAGCAGAGCAGTAATCATAAATGTCAACAAATCGGGGAAACTTTCATACATTTTTGGAAAAGTAATAAGCGACGGCATTAAATGGGTGCCACGGGGTTGGAAGTATGTCACGGACGAAGCCGGGCAAGTCAGCTAGTCGGATATAAAGGATATTATATAATATTATTTCTTTGACATACGAGTAATAGGTCAACGAAGAAAATCGAAACAAAATGAAACGAAACGCGCGTTATGTAGTAGGTTCAACCCACCGGGCCGAACGCCGTGTCACACTGTGACGTCATAATGAGCGCGCCTAATCTCGGAAATTCAAAAAACGGGCTAAAACTTCTCACCGTTATAACTTCGGAAGTACTGCATGTATTGAAGTGAAATAAAAAGAAATGTAAAAAATAATAAAATGTAATGTACATGAGCTACGCTCCAATTTTAGCTGTATTTGATAGTAATATTTTGACTCTTTTGTGTTCTCCATTGCTAGGATTTTGGTCGGAACTTCCATTTATTCGGCATATTAACCTCATTATAATGACGTAATGTTTTACCCTCAAAACAGTTTACAACTCGTGTTAAATCGAAAATAATTATGTCTGATATGATGTTCTACCAGGGTGACAATAATTTAATTTTATTTGGGAATACATTTACATTCAATAACTGGAGGACAGCTACCAAATTCAAAAACATCTAGATAGATTTGAAAATAAAAAAAGTTTGGAAAATACAAAAGTGCACTTCTCACTATTATATTATATTATATTATATTATAAATATTATGGTTTCGTTTTAATTTAAATTACGACCAATGACTTAAAAATTTTAAAAACTTTTCCCCTAACGCCATCTAAACAAAAAAAAGGATTAGTTAGCTTAAATTGTGCTAGATGGCGTTGTGCTAAAATTGTTTATTTAATATTGAATTACAATTAAACCACATAGAATCAGACCGTGAAAATTGAAAGGGTTCTATTCCTAATTATACTGAAGCGTAAGAGAAAAAAAGACTCGATTAGTAAAGTATTTCGGTCGTTATCGTGTTAACAAGAAAATAATCCGTAACATACAGACACACGGACGTCCAAGACGGAACTTTTTGAAACAGTTTTAAACTAGTTTAAATAATAAAATGGTATGGCACCGAAATATCTGATACTCGATGAAAGAATAAAATTAATGCATGGTAAATATCACGTTAGGTACTAGTAGGAGTAGTGTAAAGCGGCGTATCGACTTTGCGCGGCAAACCATCAAACATTGGCGACGAATCAGTCATTGTCTGGGTTTGAAAGCGCGGCAAAAAAATGTCAAATTTTCAATAACGCGCGCGGTGAAAACATGGAGTACGACATGGTACTAAACAATTTGTACGGAGCAGTAAATGTAGTGATTACCGGAACATATATCACAATAATATGATGAGCAATAACAAAAGCGGGCGCTGCTCGTCGTCGACGTGCATTGTCCACGCGGTGTAACAATCACCCGGTGTAACAATAACCATGTCATGAATTAAAAATCTTTGCAGATCTGTATAGAACTATTTTGAAAAATGAATAATTATAATTAATTTCAAAAATCACCTATCAGTCTCGCCTATGGCCTCAAAGGGGTAGGCAAAGACATACTATACGCTTCCATTTCACTTTCTGCATTTTTGTCTTTATTTTTCTAATATATAAACTTCTCGTTGGTAACAATACCACCAAACTCCTCCGAAATATGGTCTTCTCCTCCTCCTCCTCCTCCGGCTTTACCGATTATTATTAAATTTCATATGTATATTTGATAGATCTGATAATCGGTCGTAATCTATTTTTCATACCCCTTAGTGATAAGGATAGGGTGGTCCACACCAAATGTTTTATTTTATTTTTGAACAATTATTTTTTACTTTTTTGATGTGGCATTAAAAATACATATATAACCCAAATCTAAGTTTCAGCTCCTTTAGAATTGTGATTTATATTCGTACGCCCCACTCTTTTTCTCTCTCTGCCTCTTACGAAGTTGCACGGGTCAGCTAGTGTATCCATAGATACAATAAGACGGTTCTTCTCAGGTGGGCCGCGTTCCGAACCGGTGGTCACTTTAAAAATGTTAAATTTATCCTTAGTTTTAATGTATGACATTTTGTAAGCGCCGTTAAAATGGTCTATGCAAAATAAAGACATTTTTATATTTAGAGTGTTATGTGACAAATGGAATGTAACAAATGGAAGTGCTCACCATAGTTTGAATGTGCGACACGCTGAAGCTCGACGCCATGATGGTGTGGCATGCAACGTCCCTAGCTCAGTTAGTTCCAGCTTTGGTAATATGATACATATCTTAGTGGCGTCATTTGCTTACGCTTTAATAAAAAAAAGGATGGTAAGCGAAAACTACCGCAAATTGAACTGGGTCTGCAGTCTCCACATAGATAGCCTCAGGTTACTGATTCTTGGGATGATTGTTTTAACTCATTCTATGGAATTCCATGGCTATTAAATTATAACAAAACAAAAAGTATACAAGCTGAAGATTTAACTCTAAGTTATGATATAAATTAATTATTCCTAATAGATGCATTTACTGTCGTAGAAAAGGTGTATGTCTTTGTCTGTATGTCCATGTACGAAATTATTGTCAAAATGGTAGAAAATCATATGAGACATCATCATTTTTGATTTAACACGAGTTGTAAACTGTTTTGAGGGTAAAACAATACGCCATTATAATGAGACTAACATGCCGAATAAATGGAAGTTAAGACCAAAATCCTAGCAAGTATAGGTAGTGAGATATGAGCCTACAAAGTAGCGTTTCGTTCGCGTGGCCACGGACTTTTTGTTTTGGATTTATATCTCCTGTTTAACTAAACTTTAGTAGTATTTATTGCTTTCATGAGTTTCGACAAATTAAGATCCTTCTTCTTGTGTTAATTGTACTATAAGAAATCGTAAGGTTTAAAAAATAATCAACATTAAAGAAACGAGTGGAGGATTGCGCGGCCATAACATCAAAGGCGAATATTTCGTAAAATATTGCTCTAGAGCTTATACTTCTTTTTTCGAAATTTTTTGACAAATTCAATCTTTAATTGACAAAAAGAATTAGATCTGTAACCCATGTAGTTGCTGAGATCTCCGTGGCCGCGCAATCCTACACGTTTCGTTCGCGCGGCCAACTTTAAACCCTAATATCTTCTTTATTTCTACTTTGACAAATTTTTGGTTTGTTGCATTCGGTTTTGACAAATTTCGACAAATTTTTGACAGAGTGCTTTTTTTGATTGGACACCGTGGCGGAGCAATCGAAACGCACACAAATTTTTTACACACCGCCGTGGCCGTCTAGCCCAAAGTAAGCTTGTGTTATGGGATCGCCGACTGATAAACATTTTTATATTGTTAAATCCATTTTATCCACCAGGATCAGGATGTTCAAACAACATTATTGGCGTACATCGGGCGTTTGCTCTAGCCACTTCCGATGCAGAAAATAGCTAAGCAACTAAACCCAGTGAATAACTGGATCTGCAGATGCGAGTGCCTAGTGAGCAACTAGATCAGCAGGTTACTGTGAAAGCGCTCGTAGCCTCGCTGTTCTGTAGGTAAATGATTACTGCGTTAAACAGCTTTCGCTATGGCTAGTCCTCAGATGGATGACCGGATGACCGCTTTGTAATATTTCCTTGATTTGGAAGGCACATTAAGCTGTTAGCCCTGGTTGCCAGTAACAATGCAGTTGCAAGTCAAGTTGAAGGCCTTATTGGCGGAAAATTTTCAACAGCAGATAGTCACAACCTACACCACGTGTTACGTTGGAAAATTATGCTTAGGTGAAACGTGAGCGTATAGTCTGCCCCTCACCCCATTGGCGATTAAGGCATGATTAGTAAACAATACTCTGATGCCTTTAGGTCAATATTCCTCGGGGGTCTACCGCCTAGATTGTGACACCCACACTTTATTTTTTGCTATTTCCACCCTCCATGATCTCCAGGAGCCATCTCGATTTCTCACGGTGTTCGTAAAAAATTCTACGTCCAGTAACTGACTTGGTGGGGGAAAAATGTATATAATATAATATATGTATATAATAATGTACCTAGTCAGGTCATAAATTCTGTCACATGTTTAATATAAAATAATTGAAACAAGTTTATTCATTATGTAACCATTTATATACCAAAATGAACTTAACAAAACATAGATTCTTATCACAATAAAGTTTATTCAAAATTACCTCCGTGATTTTGAATGCAGGCCTTCAATCTGCACGGCCAGTCGTCTATCGCAGCACGAACGAGGTCCATGTCAATATCGGCGGCTGCCTTAATCAAGGATGTCTTGAATGACTCCAAATTGGGATGAGACTTTGAGCACGCCTTTTCCTGCAAGTGTTGCCATATCTTGTAATCTAACGGACTCAAATCTGGACTGGAGGAGGGCCAGTCTTCGTGCCGGATGAAGTCGATTTCACGCGCCGCCAGCCAGTCTTGTGTGCTCTTCGCTCTATGAGCTGGCGCCGAATCTTGTTGGAATACCCAGTGCCTGTTATTGAACATGGTATGAGAAACAGGTTCCACAAGGTTCGTCAGGACTGTATTTTGATACACAACTGCATTCGTTTTTACACCTTTCTCACAAAAATGTACCTCTGTTAAGCCCCAATAAGAAACTCCCAACCATACCATGAGCGAGGGTGGAAAATGACCTCGTTGGACACGCGGAATACGGTTGCTCGCTTCTTCACTACTGTGTGCGTACACCTTTTCATTTTGTTTGTTGTAGGTCTCTTCTACGGTAAAAATTTTTTCATCCGAAAAAAGAATTTCCCGATATTTTTTTCCCGCGTACCGCTTCAACAAAGCGCGGCATCTCTTCAGTCTCAGGTACATTAGACGAGCATTTAAACGATGTCCTGTTTTTCTGCGATATGACCGAAGCCCTAAGTCTTCATTTAACACCCTTTTCACCATGGTTCTGCTTAACCCCATCTGAAGGGCCAACAGCTTCTGTTTACGTTTGGGATTTCTTTGAATTCGCGCCTTCACAGCTTTTATCACTGCTGGAGTCCTAACCACTCAAACGTTCACTATCCGTTCGCGCTGCCAGAGCAGCGCATTTTTTGTAATTAACCTGTGACCTAATTAACTAAAATCGTGATATCTTGGAAACTATAATATCTAGACAAAAAATTTTAACTACAGAAAAATCGTAAAATATATAAAGATAAAACTTATAGCTATAATAATTTGGAATTTTAATCATAATTAACTGATATATTGGTATAAACACGAAAAAGTCGGTAAAAAAATAAATAAACGTTATTTTTCAAAAATTAGCCACTCACACGAAAAACTAATATAAAACACTATTATCAGACGGAGGGCGACCACTTCTTGACCTGTCATCTACACTAGCGTCTTCATTGTATCGTTTGATGGTACGATCATCATCATCATCCGAGCGTATGTCCCAGTTGCGTCTCGCGACGCCCGGGGTCTGCTTTCCTACATTTTCTCCTCCACTTCGCACGGTCGTCGGCATCCCCTGTAGTGAGACCATTGGCACGCATGTCATCCCTTACGACGTCAAGCCAGCACCTCTTGGGTCTTCCCCTCTTACCGGGACCCGGCGGGGCTGACATGGCCAGACATTTGTTACCTACGTAGCCCGGCGGTTGCCGCAAGACGTGACCATACCAACGAAGGCGACACTCTTGCAACTTGTCTACAATGTCACGGACGTCAAGGCAGCCGCGGATGCGAGAGTTCCTCACGCGGTCCATCCGCGTGACTCCACACATCCACCGCAGCATCTTCATTTCCGTGACACGCAGCTCCTGCTTGTGTCGCTCCAATATCGGCCACGTCTCACTGCCATGTAAAAGGACAGGTCTAATAATGGTTTTGTAGACCTGTCCCTTCAACCGGATCGGCATTTTAGGGTCACAAATGACACCGGTCATCTCCCGCCGTTTGGCCCACGCGGCAGCAATGCGTGACTTGACATCGCAATCGATGTCACTGGACGTGTGAAAAACAGATCCCAGGTATTTAACCTGGTCCGTGCGCTCGACCAGATCACCGCCTACGCGGACGGATGTGGGATCTGTCGAGTTTAGTGCCAAGTACTCGGTCTTCGCCACATTTAGTTTCAGACCGCCGTTCTCAAGCGTCTCCTTCCACGCCTTTACACGTCGCACCAATCTGCCCCTGTCCGCGTCTGCCAGCGCAATATCGTCAGCATACATGAGCAACCATGGAGGCTGCTCATTCGAGTTCCTGATGCTGTCCGACAATTCGTCTAATATTACACTGAACAGAAGCGGAATAAGGACCGAACCCGGGTGTACCCCGACGGTGATGGGGAAGGGTTTCGTGTCGCCAACAGCAGTCCGAACCATTGAATCGGAGTCACAGTACATGTCCCGGATAGTGTCAATATAGACCTCTGGAACCCCTTTGGACCGCAGTGCCCACCAGATCACCGCACGAGGAACACAGTCGAAGGCCTTCTGCATATCTAGAAACAAACAGTACAGAGGCGTGTTCTTCGACCTGTATTTCTCTGCGACAACCCTGAGGGCAAAAACAAGGTCCGTGGTCCCATGACCAGAGCGAAACCCATATTGACACTCCGAGAGAGTACACTCCTGCCGGATCCGAGAGTCTATAATCCCCTCGAAGATCTTCATGGTGTGGGACATCACCTTAATACCGTGGTAGCTCCCGCACTCCTGCACTGACCCCTTACCTTTGAAGACTGGAGTAATAATACTCAGTCTCCATTGGTTTGGGATCTGCCCGCTGAGGAGTATGCGGTTAAAAAGGTTTACTAAGATGCCCACACCGCGAGGACCCATCGCCTTCCAGGCTTCGATGGGGACTCCATCGGGTCCGACAGCTTTCCGATTCTTCATGCGGCGAAGCGCAGTCAGAACTTCTCCAGGCGTTACCGGTGGCACTAGTCCCTGATTCGGAGGGAGGTCCGGAGGCTGCACCTCTTTGTGCTGTTTATTAAGCAGCTCGTGGAAGTACGAGCGCCATCTCTCCTTTACCGCGAGGTCTTCGCTTAACAGGTTGCCCTCAGGGTCTTTTACACAGCGACACTTGGATATATCCTATGCCGCTTTGACCCTGGAGCGCGCCAGCTTATAGATGAGCTTCTGCCCCTCAGATGATTCCAGCTTATCATACAGAGGTTGTAAGTGGTCACGTCTGACTCTGGCTACAGCTCTCTTTGTGGCGCGCTTGGCAGCCCTGTACGCGTCGCGGTCTTCGGGAGATCCGATCGCTTGCCACTTTTTAAAGAGGGCTTTCTTCTCCCTAGTCTCCCTCTGGACTGCGTCGTTCCACCACCAAGTTTCCTTGTCACATTTGCGTCCACCCTTAGACTCACCGAGCACCACCTTCACCGCT
This sequence comes from Thumatha senex, assembly GCA_948477245.1. Taxonomy (NCBI): domain Eukaryota; kingdom Metazoa; phylum Arthropoda; class Insecta; order Lepidoptera; family Erebidae; genus Thumatha; species Thumatha senex. The sequence goes on from OX419735.1 coordinate 18,665,114, forward strand.
CCAAGGATGGCCGCCTGAACTTTGTCCCAGTAATCTCGAACTGGCCCGCCTTCAGTGTCGGTGCACTTGTCACCGACAGCTGAGACGAACTCCTGGGACCTAGTTTCATCAAGCAGCCACCATCTGATGCGGCGCTGGCACCGCTCGATGCGTTTGCCTTTGGGCTTCACGCAGAGGTCTATGACAAGGAGACGGTGTTGTGCAGTAAGACACTCTCCGGGTATGACCTTGCAGTTGGCCACCTTGCCGATGCTGTGTCGCCTAGTGAGTAGGAAATCGATCTGAGTTGTACGCCTCCCGCTCTTGTAGGTGATGAGATGTTCGGATTTCTTTTTGAAATACGTGTTCACAATGGCCAGATCGGCAGCCGCACACGTTCTGAGGATAGTTTCTCCTTCAGCGTTGCGAATGCCGTATCCAAAACCACCATGGACACGCTCAAACCCCTCACACCTCTCACCCACATGACCGTTTAGGTCGCCGCCCAAAACGATTCCCTGTGACAACGAAATGCTCCGAAGCACTCCCTCGAGTTGGCCCCAAAACGACATCTTATCGGCGTCGCTACAACCGGCCTGTGGCGCGTAGGCACTTATCAGGTGGGTAATAATCCCATCGATAAGCACCCTCACGATCATAAGCCGGTCGCTACAGCGTTTCACCTCCAAGATGCCGCTCTGCAGCCCCTCGGAGAGCACCACGGCCACCCCGTTCTCCCCACCAGGCGCACCCGTGTAATACAGCTTGTAGCCTTTCTGCAGAGGCCGGGCTCTGTTGCCCTTCCACCGAGTCTCCTGCAGGAACGCCACGTCCACCCTCCGCCTGGAGAGTACTTCGGCCAACTCTACCGCACGCCCAGTCAGCGTGCCAATGTTCCATGATGCGAAGCGGATTCGGTTTGGGGCTAACTTCTTTAGCCGTGCTGGCCCGACACACGGCAGCCCTAGCCCACTTGCCACAGGAGTCGGGCGAGGCTCCTGCGCGCCGTTTTGCGGCGGCGCCCTATCCCTAGCAGCTTTCCTATTATACTTTACCATTTTGTTTCGGCGGGTGGCTTTTATGGGAGCGACGCCCTTAGACCTAACCCAACCTCAGAGGGGAAAGCCAGCGCCAGAGCCTCGTCCGTTAATCAGCAGGTGCACGCACTAGCACCGGAGGTTGACTTGGGCCCCGAAGATCTTGGTGGGGCCCCTTACACCCGCTCCGCCACGGTGTCCAATCAAAAAAGGCACTCCGTCAAAAAATTGTCAAAATTTGTCAAAACCGAATGTAACAAACCAAAAATTTGTCAAATTAGAAATAAAGAAGATATTAGGGTTTAAAGTAGGCCGCGCGAACGAAACGTGGAGGATTGCGCGTCCACGGATATCTCCGCAACTATATGGGGTAGAGATCTAATTCTTTTTGTCAATTAAAGATTGAATTTGTCAAAAATTGTCGAAAAGATAAAGTATAAGCTCTAGAGCAATATTTTACGAAATATTCGCCTTTGAAGTTATGGCCGCGCAATCCTCCACTCGTTATTTCTTTAATGTTGATTATTTTTTTAACCCTACGATTTTATATAGTAAAATTAACACAAGAAGAAGGATCTTAATTTGTCGAAACTAATGAAAGCAATAAATACTACTAAAGCATAGTTAAACTGGAGATATCGGTCCAAAACAAAAAGTCCGTGGCCGCGCGATTAAAACGCTACTTTGTAGACTCATATCTCTCTACCTATAATGGACCTGACAAACGTTTTTTATTTTACATGTCAAATAAATCTACAAAAAAAAACGAAAAACCGGTGTTTTTACTTTTTTTATATTTTAATTAATGGCTAAAATATTTACGATCAAAGTGCGTATTTCCGGCCGAAAGTTTTTAAAAACGCGAGCGGCTGCAAACTGCCCGATGACGTCACAACGTAACTCATTTAACTGTAGCACTCTCGTTCGCACACTGCTTCGCAGTAAAAATCTAAATTATAAAGTTATCAGTGGTGAAATAGTAAGGAAATACTGTATTGTCCGTTATAGCTTCAATTCAACACCCAGTAAATTCTTCTTTTTATGAACCTTTGAACCCAAAAATTAGGAAAAACGAATGACGACCGTAAAAAGAGTTGATTCAATAGACCCTAAAACTAAAGCGCTCTACAGGGAAAACCATTTCGATCTAAGTATTTTTTAATAATATTTTAATAATAACTTCTTCTCTACATAACATTACCATATTTGACCTATTTAATGTTCCTCCTTGTGTACTTCTTATTATTTAAATTTGGCTTCTCAACTGACTGTATTCCGACCCGCAACGTAAACGCGCTACGTAAAAATATGAACACAATTGTTCTTTTTTCTTGTGTATAAGTTATGTGTATAGTTATTTTATGTGTACCAATCAAGCCATCTCCCGAAGGGGTGGCAGAGGCATATCATAAGCCCACTTTTCACCATATGTATTCCTGTCCCACGTAATAGGTGGTGAGCCCTTTCCGTGTTTAAATAGACAGAAGCAGATTGTTGCTACCTACTGTTGAAGATTTTCAAGCCGCCCAGCACTACTTAGCTTAACGACTATCATGTTACTGGCAACCGGGACCAACGGCTTAACGTGCTTTCCGAAGCACGGAAACACTCGAAAATTTAACAAACAAATAAATTACAAGTGACAAAGTGGTCACCTATCCGTTACCAGCCATAACGAAATTTGCTTCACGAAGAACATTTAATTTGTTCGTCGTCGCCACGAGCGTTTAATTTGTTAAAAAATGATTATTATTTTTGGTTGAAAATGACATGGAAAACTATAAAGTATAAACTATTGATAAATTTTAAAAGCAATTATTTGCTAAATTTCTCATAAATTTTTAATAAAGTGGAAAAAGACAATCCGATTCGAGACAGGGATTGAACTTGTGACCTTTGCCTAACCAGGGCAATGTTCTAGCCACCTGAACTACCCGAACCGTATCGAATCAAGTTGAAATTCTCCACCATATTTATATCGTCATTTTAAGAGTATGACCAGAGCCATCTATCGAGCTAATGAACAACTCGATACCAATGAACAGTGTTACAACTATTTTTAAACATTGATGCAATGGACTCCACTCAGTATATTGATAAATTTTTAAAGCAATTATTTGCTAAATTTTTCATAAATTTTTAATAAATTGGAAAAAGACAATCCGATTCGAGACAGGGATTGAACCTGTGACCTTTGCCTAATCAGGGCAATGTTCTAGCCACCTGAACTACCCGAAACGTATCGAATCAAGTTGAAATTCTCCACCATATTTATATCGTCATTTTAAGAGTATGACCAGAGTCATCTATCGAGCTAATGAACAACTCGATACCAATGAACAGTGTTACAACTATTTTTAAACACTGATGCAGTGGACTCCACTCAATATATTGATAAATTTTTAAAGCAATTATTTGCTAATTTCTCATAAATTTTCATACTCTTAAAATGACGATATAAATATGGTGGAGAATTTCAACTTGATTCGATACGGTTCGGGTAGTTCAGGTGGCTAGAACATTGCCCTGGTTAGGCAAAGGTCACAGGTTTAATCCCTGTCTCGAATTGGATTGTCTTTTTCCACTTTATTAATAATTTATGAGAAGTATAAAATAGATGAATGCAAAGTTAAACTCAAGAAAGGCAGTGCTTTATAGTTTGCTTGTCAAAATCAACAATCATTGCCACGTCGTACAGCAAGGCTTAGCCTTTGTGTGAAAAATATACCATCCATCTGGTCACGAGTAGTGTTAATAAGACGCTTTACAATCTCTTGAAATAGGTTATGAGCGCTTGGTAAAGGTCTCGACTTTAAATATAAAATAAATAATAAATAAATATCCATCACGCCTTATGCCCCGAAGGGGTGGCAGAGGCATATTATATGCCCACTTTTCACCGTGTGGATTCCTGTCCCACGTAATAGGTGGTGAGCCCATTGCCGTGTTGAAATAGACAGACGCAGGTTGTGGCTACCTGCTGTTGAAATTTTTCAAGCCGCCCATAAGGCTTTCAACCTGGCTTAACGACTGCCATTCTACTGGCAACCGGGACCAACGGCTTAACGTGCCTTCCGAAGCACGGAAACGCTCGCAAATGTAAATGCCACAAAGTGGTCACCCATCCGAGGACCAACCATAGTGAAAGTTGCGTAACTCATTGATGGTTTACAGAACACAGAGACCGCGGGGCTACGAGCGCTTCGAGCTCGACTTTAAACGGCTGAAAAACGTAATCACTTACAAGTTGCAAATATTTACACACATAGCGTCCCACACTAAACACCTACCTATCCTCCGCGGCATTTAGACATATCGTGGTAGCGTGCCAAACCATTCGGTTCAAGTTTAGCTGGCACACTGGTGGCGACAAGAGCACGTCGGGATAAGTCGTTAAAGCTCGCGTACCGTGGTAATCACCCACCACTCCTGCAGCAAGACAAACCATGATGTCCAAGGCGATCGACGACTACTCTACAATGGCACAGGTGCCCTGGCACAAATGCTCTTTTAGAAAATCTGCTTCCATTCTATACACTTTAGTGTTATCTATCCATATATATATATATAAAAAACTGAATCCCTATTTCCCTTGGTCATGCCATCACGCGTGAAGGGCTGGAATGATTTGAAAAATTATTTTCGTATTGGATAGCCCATTTATTGAGGAAGTTTATTAGCTATATATCATCACGCCACTACACAGGAGAGCAGAGCAGTAATCATAAATGTCAACAAATCGGGGAAACTTTCATACATTTTTGGAAAAGTAATAAGCGACGGCATTAAATGGGTGCCACGGGGTTGGAAGTATGTCACGGACGAAGCCGGGCAAGTCAGCTAGTCGGATATAAAGGATATTATATAATATTATTTCTTTGACATACGAGTAATAGGTCAACGAAGAAAATCGAAACAAAATGAAACGAAACGCGCGTTATGTAGTAGGTTCAACCCACCGGGCCGAACGCCGTGTCACACTGTGACGTCATAATGAGCGCGCCTAATCTCGGAAATTCAAAAAACGGGCTAAAACTTCTCACCGTTATAACTTCGGAAGTACTGCATGTATTGAAGTGAAATAAAAAGAAATGTAAAAAATAATAAAATGTAATGTACATGAGCTACGCTCCAATTTTAGCTGTATTTGATAGTAATATTTTGACTCTTTTGTGTTCTCCATTGCTAGGATTTTGGTCGGAACTTCCATTTATTCGGCATATTAACCTCATTATAATGACGTAATGTTTTACCCTCAAAACAGTTTACAACTCGTGTTAAATCGAAAATAATTATGTCTGATATGATGTTCTACCAGGGTGACAATAATTTAATTTTATTTGGGAATACATTTACATTCAATAACTGGAGGACAGCTACCAAATTCAAAAACATCTAGATAGATTTGAAAATAAAAAAAGTTTGGAAAATACAAAAGTGCACTTCTCACTATTATATTATATTATATTATATTATATAATATTATGGTTTCGTTTTAATTTAAATTACGACCAATGACTTAAAAATTTTAAAAACTTTTCCCCTAACGCCATCTAAACAAAAAAAAGGATTAGTTAGCTTAAATTGTGCTAGATGGCGTTGTGCTAAAATTGTTTATTTAATATTGAATTACAATTAAACCACATAGAATCAGACCGTGAAAATTGAAAGGGTTCTATTCCTAATTATACTGAAGCGTAAGAGAAAAAAAGACTCGATTAGTAAAGTATTTCGGTCGTTATCGTGTTAACAAGAAAATAATCCGTAACATACAGACACACGGACGTCCAAGACGGAACTTTTTGAAACAGTTTTAAACTAGTTTAAATAATAAAATGGTATGGCACCGAAATATCTGATACTCGATGAAAGAATAAAATTAATGCATGGTAAATATCACGTTAGGTACTAGTAGGAGTAGTGTAAAGCGGCGTATCGACTTTGCGCGGCAAACCATCAAACATTGGCGACGAATCAGTCATTGTCTGGGTTTGAAAGCGCGGCAAAAAAATGTCAAATTTTCAATAACGCGCGCGGTGAAAACATGGAGTACGACATGGTACTAAACAATTTGTACGGAGCAGTAAATGTAGTGATTACCGGAACATATATCACAATAATATGATGAGCAATAACAAAAGCGGGCGCTGCTCGTCGTCGACGTGCATTGTCCACGCGGTGTAACAATCACCCGGTGTAACAATAACCATGTCATGAATTAAAAATCTTTGCAGATCTGTATAGAACTATTTTGAAAAATGAATAATTATAATTAATTTCAAAAATCACCTATCAGTCTCGCCTATGGCCTCAAAGGGGTAGGCAAAGACATACTATACGCTTCCATTTCACTTTCTGCATTTTTGTCTTTATTTTTCTAATATATAAACTTCTCGTTGGTAACAATACCACCAAACTCCTCCGAAATATGGTCTTCTCCTCCTCCTCCTCCTCCGGCTTTACCGATTATTATTAAATTTCATATGTATATTTGATAGATCTGATAATCGGTCGTAATCTATTTTTCATACCCCTTAGTGATAAGGATAGGGTGGTCCACACCAAATGTTTTATTTTATTTTTGAACAATTATTTTTTACTTTTTTGATGTGGCATTAAAAATACATATATAACCCAAATCTAAGTTTCAGCTCCTTTAGAATTGTGATTTATATTCGTACGCCCCACTCTTTTTCTCTCTCTGCCTCTTACGAAGTTGCACGGGTCAGCTAGTGTATCCATAGATACAATAAGACGGTTCTTCTCAGGTGGGCCGCGTTCCGAACCGGTGGTCACTTTAAAAATGTTAAATTTATCCTTAGTTTTAATGTATGACATTTTGTAAGCGCCGTTAAAATGGTCTATGCAAAATAAAGACATTTTTATATTTAGAGTGTTATGTGACAAATGGAATGTAACAAATGGAAGTGCTCACCATAGTTTGAATGTGCGACACGCTGAAGCTCGACGCCATGATGGTGTGGCATGCAACGTCCCTAGCTCAGTTAGTTCCAGCTTTGGTAATATGATACATATCTTAGTGGCGTCATTTGCTTACGCTTTAATAAAAAAAAGGATGGTAAGCGAAAACTACCGCAAATTGAACTGGGTCTGCAGTCTCCACATAGATAGCCTCAGGTTACTGATTCTTGGGATGATTGTTTTAACTCATTCTATGGAATTCCATGGCTATTAAATTATAACAAAACAAAAAGTATACAAGCTGAAGATTTAACTCTAAGTTATGATATAAATTAATTATTCCTAATAGATGCATTTACTGTCGTAGAAAAGGTGTATGTCTTTGTCTGTATGTCCATGTACGAAATTATTGTCAAAATGGTAGAAAATCATATGAGACATCATCATTTTTGATTTAACACGAGTTGTAAACTGTTTTGAGGGTAAAACAATACGCCATTATAATGAGACTAACATGCCGAATAAATGGAAGTTAAGACCAAAATCCTAGCAAGTATAGGTAGTGAGATATGAGCCTACAAAGTAGCGTTTCGTTCGCGTGGCCACGGACTTTTTGTTTTGGATTTATATCTCCTGTTTAACTAAACTTTAGTAGTATTTATTGCTTTCATGAGTTTCGACAAATTAAGATCCTTCTTCTTGTGTTAATTGTACTATAAGAAATCGTAAGGTTTAAAAAATAATCAACATTAAAGAAACGAGTGGAGGATTGCGCGGCCATAACATCAAAGGCGAATATTTCGTAAAATATTGCTCTAGAGCTTATACTTCTTTTTTCGAAATTTTTTGACAAATTCAATCTTTAATTGACAAAAAGAATTAGATCTGTAACCCATGTAGTTGCTGAGATCTCCGTGGCCGCGCAATCCTACACGTTTCGTTCGCGCGGCCAACTTTAAACCCTAATATCTTCTTTATTTCTACTTTGACAAATTTTTGGTTTGTTGCATTCGGTTTTGACAAATTTCGACAAATTTTTGACAGAGTGCTTTTTTTGATTGGACACCGTGGCGGAGCAATCGAAACGCACACAAATTTTTTACACACCGCCGTGGCCGTCTAGCCCAAAGTAAGCTTGTGTTATGGGATCGCCGACTGATAAACATTTTTATATTGTTAAATCCATTTTATCCACCAGGATCAGGATGTTCAAACAACATTATTGGCGTACATCGGGCGTTTGCTCTAGCCACTTCCGATGCAGAAAATAGCTAAGCAACTAAACCCAGTGAATAACTGGATCTGCAGATGCGAGTGCCTAGTGAGCAACTAGATCAGCAGGTTACTGTGAAAGCGCTCGTAGCCTCGCTGTTCTGTAGGTAAATGATTACTGCGTTAAACAGCTTTCGCTATGGCTAGTCCTCAGATGGATGACCGGATGACCGCTTTGTAATATTTCCTTGATTTGGAAGGCACATTAAGCTGTTAGCCCTGGTTGCCAGTAACAATGCAGTTGCAAGTCAAGTTGAAGGCCTTATTGGCGGAAAATTTTCAACAGCAGATAGCCACAACCTACACCACGTGTTACGTTGGAAAATTATGCTTAGGTGAAACGTGAGCGTATAGTCTGCCCCTCACCCCATTGGCGATTAAGGCATGATTAGTAAACAATACTCTGATGCCTTTAGGTCAATATTCCTCGGGGGTCTACCGCCTAGATTGTGACACCCACACTTTATTTTTTGCTATTTCCACCCTCCATGATATCCAGGAGCCATCTCGATTTCTCACGGTGTTCGTAAAAAATTCTACGTCCAGTAACTGACTTGGTGGGGGAAAAATGTATATAATATAATATATGTATATAATAATGTACCTAGTCAGGTCATAAATTCTGTCACATGTTTAATATAAAATAATTGAAACAAGTTTATTCATTATGTAACCATTTATATACCAAAATGAACTTAACAAAACATAGATTCTTATCACAATAAAGTTTATTCAAAATTACCTCCGTGATTTTGAATGCAGGCCTTCAATCTGCACGGCCAGTCGTCTATCGCAGCACGAACGAGGTCCATGTCAATATCGGCGGCTGCCTTAATCAAGGATGTCTTGAATGACTCCAAATTGGGATGAGACTTTGAGCACGCCTTTTCCTGCAAGTGTTGCCATATCTTGTAATCTAACGGACTCAAATCTGGACTGGAGGAGGGCCAGTCTTCGTGCCGGATGAAGTCGATTTCACGCGCCGCCAGCCAGTCTTGTGTGCTCTTCGCTCTATGAGCTGGCGCCGAATCTTGTTGGAATACCCAGTGCCTGTTATTGAACATGGTATGAGAAACAGGTTCCACAAGGTTCGTCAGGACTGTATTTTGATACACAACTGCATTCGTTTTTACACCTTTCTCACAAAAATGTACCTCTGTTAAGCCCCAATAAGAAACTCCCAACCATACCATGAGCGAGGGTGGAAAATGACCTCGTTGGACACGCGGAATACGGTTGCTCGCTTCTTCACTACTGTGTGCGTACACCTTTTCATTTTGTTTGTTGTAGGTCTCTTCTACGGTAAAAATTTTTTCATCCGAAAAAAGAATTTCCCGATATTTTTTTCCCGCGTACCGCTTCAACAAAGCGCGGCATCTCTTCAGTCTCAGGTACATTAGACGAGCATTTAAACGATGTCCTGTTTTTCTGCGATATGACCGAAGCCCTAAGTCTTCATTTAACACCCTTTTCACCATGGTTCTGCTTAACCCCATCTGAAGGGCCAACAGCTTCTGTTTACGTTTGGGATTTCTTTGAATTCGCGCCTTCACAGCTTTTATCACTGCTGGAGTCCTAACCACTCAAACGTTCACTATCCGTTCGCGCTGCCAGAGCAGCGCATTTTTTGTAATTAACCTGTGACCTAATTAACTAAAATCGTGATATCTTGGAAACTATAATATCTAGACAAAAAATTTTAACTACAGAAAAATCGTAAAATATATAAAGATAAAACTTATAGCTATAATAATTTGGAATTTTAATCATAATTAACTGATATATTGGTATAAACACGAAAAAGTCGGTAAAAAAATAAATAAACGTTATTTTTCAAAAATTAGCCACTCACACGAAAAACTAATATAAAACACTATTATCAGACGGAGGGCGACCACTTCTTGACCTGTCATCTACACTAGCGTCTTCATTGTATCGTTTGATGGTACGATCATCATCATCATCCGAGCGTATGTCCCAGTTGCGTCTCGCGACGCCCGGGGTCTGCTTTCCTACATTTTCTCCTCCACTTCGCACGGTCGTCGGCATCCCCTGTAGTGAGACCATTGGCACGCATGTCATCCCTTACGACTTCAAGCCAGCACCTCTTGGGTCTTCCCCTCTTACCGGGACCCGGCGGGGCTGACATGGCCAGACATTTGTTACCTACGTAGCCCGGCGGTTGCCGCAAGACGTGACCATACCAACGAAGGCGACACTCTTGCAACTTGTCTACAATGTCACGGACGTCAAGGCAGCCGCGGATGCGAGAGTTCCTCACGCGGTCCATCCGCGTGACTCCGCACATCCACCGCAGCATCTTCATTTCCGTGACACGCAGCTCCTGCTTGTGTCGCTCCAATATCGGCCACGTCTCACTGCCATGTAAAAGGACAGGTCTAATAATGGTTTTGTAGACCTGTCCCTTCAACCGGATCGGCATTTTAGGGTCACAAATGACACCGGTCATCTCCCGCCGTTTGGCCCACGCGGCAGCAATGCGTGACTTGACATCGCAATCGATGTCACTGGACGTGTGAAAAACAGATCCCAGGTATTTAACCTGGTCCGTGCGCTCGACCAGATCACCGCCTACGCGGACGGATGTGGGATCTGTCGAGTTTAGTGCCAAGTACTCGGTCTTCGCCACATTTAGTTTCAGACCGCCGTTCTCAAGCGTCTCCTTCCACGCCTTTACACGTCGCACCAATCTGCCCCTGTCCGCGTCTGCCAGCGCAATATCGTCAGCATACATGAGCAACCATGGAGGCTGCTCATTCGAGTTCCTGATGCTGTCCGACAATTCGTCTAATATTACACTGAACAGAAGCGGACTAAGGACCGAACCCTGGTGTACCCCGACGGTGATGGGGAAGGGTTTCGTGTCGCCAACAGCAGTCCGAACCATTGAATCGGAGTCACAGTACATGTCCCGGATAGTGTCAATATAGACCTCTGGAACCCCTTTGGACCGCAGTGCCCACCAGATCACCGCACGAGGAACACAGTCGAAGGCCTTCTGCATATCTAGAAACAAACAGTACAGAGGCGTGTTCTTCGACCTGTATTTCTCTGCGACAACCCTGAGGGCAAAAACAAGGTCCGTGGTCCCATGACCAGAGCGAAACCCATATTGACACTCCGAGAGAGTACACTCCTGCCGGATCCGAGAGTCTATAATCCTCTCGAAGATCTTCATGGTGTGGGACATCACCTTAATACCGTGGTAGCTCCCGCACTCCTGCACTGACCCCTTACCTTTGAAGACTGGAGTAATAATACTCAGTCTCCATTGGTTTGGGATCTGCCCGCTGAGGAGTATGCGGTTAAAAAGGTTTACTAAGATGCCCACACCGCGAGGACCCATCGCCTTCCAGGCTTCGATGGGGACTCCATCGGGTCCGACAGCTTTCCGATTCTTCATGCGGCGAAGCGCAGTCAGAACTTCTCCAGGCGTTACCGGTGGCACTAGTCCCTGATTCGGAGGGAGGTCCGGAGGCTGCACCTCTTTGTGCTGTTTATTAAGCAGCTCGTGGAAGTACGAGCGCCATCTCTCCTTTACCGCGAGGTCTTCGCTTAACAGGTTGCCCTCAGGGTCTTTTACACAGCGACACTTGGATATATCCTATGCCGCTTTGACCCTGGAGCGCGCCAGCTTATAGATGAGCTTCTGCCCCTCAGATGATTCCAGCTTATCATACAGAGGTTGTAAGTGGTCACGTCTGACTCTGGCTACAGCTCTCTTTGTGGCGCGCTTGGCAGCCCTGTACGCGTCGCGGTCTTCGGGAGATCCGATCGCTTGCCACTTTTTAAAGAGGGCTTTCTTCTCCCTAGTCTCCCTCTGGACTGCGTCGTTCCACCACCAAGTTTCCTTGTCACATTTGCGTCCACCTTTAGACTCACCGAGCACCACCTTCACCGCTCCAAGGATGGCCGCCTGAACTTTGTCCCAGTAATCTCGAAGTGGCCCGCCTTCAGTGTCGGTGCACTTGTCACCGACAGCTGAGACGAACTCCTGGGACCTAGTTTCATCAAGCAGCCACCATCTGATGCGGCGCTGGCACCGCTCGATGCGTTTGCCTTTGGGCTTCACGCAGAGGTCTATGACAAGGAGACGGTGTTGTGCAGTAAGACACTCTCCGGGTATGACCTTGCAGTTGGCCACCTTGCCGATGCTGTGTCGCCTAGTGAGTAGGAAATCGATCTGAGTTGTACGCCTCCCGCTCTTGTAGGTGATGAGATGTTCGGATTTCTTTTTGAAATACGTGTTCACAATGGCCAGATCGGCAGCCGCACACGTTCTGAGGATAGTTTCTCCTTCAGCGTTGCGAATGCCGTATCCAAAACCACCATGGACACGCTCAAACCCCTCACACCTCTCACCCACATGACCGTTTAGGTCGCCGCCCAAAACGATTCCCTGTGACAACGAAATGCTCCGAAGCACTCCCTCGAGTTGGCCCCAAAACGACATCTTATCGGCGTCGCTACAACCGGCCTGTGGCGCGTAGGCACTTATCAGGTGGGTAATAATCCCATCGATAAGCACCCTCACGATCATAAGCCGGTCGCTACAGCGTTTCACCTCCAAGATGCCGCTCTGCAGCCCCTCGGAGAGCACCACGGCCACCCCGTTCTCCCCACCAGGCGCACCCGTGTAATACAGCTTGTAGCCTTTCTGCAGAGGCCGGGCTCTGTTGCCCTTCCACCGAGTCTCCTGCAGGAACGCCACGTCCACCCTCCGCCTGGAGAGTACTTCGGCCAACTCTACCGCACGCCCAGTCAGCGTGCCAATGTTCCATGATGCGAAGCGGATTCGGTTTGGGGCTAACTTCTTTAGCCGTGCTGGCCCGACACACGGCAGCCCTAGCCCACTTGCCACAGGAGTCGGGCGAGGCTCCTGCGCGCCGTTTTGCGGCGGCGCCCTATCCCTAGCAGCTTTCCTATTATACTTTACCATTTTGTTTCGGCGGGTGGCTTTTATGGGAGCGACGCCCTTAGACCTAACCCAACCTCAGAGGGGAAAGCCAGCGCCAGAGCCTCGTCCGTTAATCAGCAGGTGCACGCACTAGCACCGGAGGTTGACTTGGGCCCCGAAGATCTTGGTGGGGCCCCTTACACCCGCTCCGCCACGGTGTCCAATCAAAAAAGGCACTCCGTCAAAAAATTGTCAAAATTTGTCAAAACCGAATGTAACAAACCAAAAATTTGTCAAATTAGAAATAAAGAAGATATTAGGGTTTAAAGTAGGCCGCGCGAACGAAACGTGGAGGATTGCGCGTCCACGGATATCTCCGCAACTATATGGGGTAGAGATCTAATTCTTTTTGTCAATTAAAGATTGAATTTGTCAAAAATTGTCGAAAAGATAAAGTATAAGCTCTAGAGCAATATTTTACGAAATATTCGCCTTTGAAGTTATGGCCGCGCAATCCTCCACTCGTTATTTCTTTAATGTTGATTATTTTTTTAACCCTACGATTTTATATAGTAAAATTAACACAAGAAGAAGGATCTTAATTTGTCGAAACTAATGAAAGCAATAAATACTACTAAAGCATAGTTAAACTGGAGATATCGGTCCAAAACAAAAAGTCCGTGGCCGCGCGATTAAAACGCTACTTTGTAGACTCATATCTCTCTACCTATAATGGACCTGACAAACGTTTTTTATTTTACATGTCAAATAAATCTACAAAAAAAAACGAAAAACCGGTGTTTTTACTTTTTTTATATTTTAATTAATGGCTAAAATATTTACGATCAAAGTGCGTATTTCCGGCCGAAAGTTTTTAAAAACGCGAGCGGCTGCAAACTGCCCGATGACGTCACAACGTAACTCATTTAACTGTAGCACTCTCGTTCGCACACTGCTTCGCAGTAAAAATCTAAATTATAAAGTTATCAGTGGTGAAATAGTAAGGAAATACTGTATTGTCCGTTATAGCTTCAATTCAACACCCAGTAAATTCTTCTTTTTATGAACCTTTGAACCCAAAAATTAGGAAAAACGAATGACGACCGTAAAAAGAGTTGATTCAATAGACCCTAAAACTAAAGCGCTCTACAGGGAAAACCATTTCGATCTAAGTATTTTTTAATAATATTTTAATAATAACTTCTTCTCTACATAACATTACCATATTTGACCTATTTAATGTTCCTCCTTGTGTACTTCTTATTATTTAAATTTGGCTTCTCAACTGACTGTATTCCGACCCGCAACGTAAACGCGCTACGTAAAAATATGAACACAATTGTTCTTTTTTCTTGTGTATAAGTTATGTGTATAGTTATTTTATGTGTACCAATCAAGCCATCTCCCGAAGGGGTGGCAGAGGCATATCATAAGCCCACTTTTCACCATATGTATTCCTGTCCCACGTAATAGGTGGTGAGCCCTTTCCGTGTTTAAATAGACAGAAGCAGATTGTTGCTACCTACTGTTGAAGATTTTCAAGCCGCCCAGCACTACTTAGCTTAACGACTATCATGTTACTGGCAACCGGGACCAACGGCTTAACGTGCTTTCCGAAGCACGGAAACACTCGAAAATTTAACAAACAAATAAATTACAAGTGACAAAGTGGTCACCTATCCGTTACCAGCCATAACGAAATTTGCTTCACGAAGAACATTTAATTTGTTCGTCGTCGCCACGAGCGTTTAATTTGTTAAAAAATGATTATTATTTTTGGTTGAAAATGACATGGAAAACTATAAAGTATAAACTATTGATAAATTTTTAAAGCAATTATTTGCTAAATTTCTCATAAATTTTTAATAAAGTGGAAAAAGACAATCCGATTCGAGACAGGGATTGAACCTGTGACCTTTGCCTAACCAGGGCAATGTTCTAGCCACCTGAACTACCCGAACCGTATCGAATTAAGTTTAAATTCTCCACCATATTTATATCGTCATTTTAAGAGTATGACCAGAGCCATCTATCGAGCTAATGAACAACTCGATACCAATGAACAGTGTTACAACTATTTTTAAACATTGATTCAATGGACTCCACTCAGTATATTGATAAATTTTTAAAGCAATTATTTGCTAAATTTTTCATAAATTTTTAATAAAGTGGAAAAAGACAATCCGATTCGAGACAGGGATTGAACCTGTGACCTTTGCCTAATCAGGGCCATGTTCTAGCCACCTGAACTACCCGAAACGTATCGAATCAAGTTTAAATTCTCCACCATATTTATATCGTCATTTTAAGAGTATGACCAGAGTCATCTATCGAGCTAATGAACAACTCGATACCAATGAACAGTGTTACAACTATTTTTAAACACTGATGCAATGGACTCCACTCAGTATATTGATAAATTTTTAAAGCAATTATTTGCTACTTTCTCATAAATTTTCATACTCTTAAAATGACGATATAAATATGGTGGAGAATTTCAACTTGATTGGTGGCTAGAACATTGCCCTGGTTAGGCAAAGGTCACAGGTTCAATCCCTGTCTCGAATCGGATTGTCTTTTTCCACTTTATTAATAATTTATGAGAAGTATAAAATAGTTGAATGCAAAGTTAAACTCAAGAAAGGCAGTGCTTTATAGTTTGCTTGTCAAAATCAACAATCATTGCCACGTCGTACAGCAAGGCTTAGCCTTTGTGTGAAAAATATACCATCCATCTGGTCACGAGTAGTGTTAATAAGACGCTTTACAATCTCTTGAAATAGGTTATGAGCGCTTGGTAAAAGTCTCGACTTTAAATATAAAATAAATAATAAATAAATATCCATCACGCCTTATCCCCCGAAGGGGTGGCAGAGGCATATTATATGCCCAATTTTCACCGTGTGGATTCCTGTCCCACGTAATAGGTGGTGAGCCCATTGCCGTGTTGAAATAGACAGACGCAGGTTGTGGCTACCTGCTGTTGAAATTTTTCAAGCCGCCCATAAGGCTTTCAACCTGGCTTAACGACTGCCATTCTACTGGCAACCGGGACCAACGGCTTAACGTGCCTTCCGAAGCACGGAAACGCTCGCAAATGTAAATGCCACAAAGTGGTCACCCATCCGAGGACCAACCATAGTGAAAGTTGCGTAACTCATTGATGGTTTACAGAACACAGAGACCGCGGGGCTACGAGCGCTTCGAGCTCGACTTTAAACGGCTCAAAAACGTAATCACTTACAAGTTGCAAATATTTACACACATAGCGTCCCACACTAAACACCTACCTATCCTCCACGGCATTTAGACATATCGTGGTAGCGTGCCAAACCATTCGGTTCAAGTTTAGCTGGCACACTGGTGGCGACAAGAGCACGTCGGGATAAGTCGTTAAAGCTCGCGTACCGTGGTAATCACCCACCACTCCTGCAGCAAGACAAACCATGATGTCCAAGGCGATCGACGACTACTCTACAATGGCACAGGTGCCCTGGCACAAATGCTCTTTTAGAAAATCTGCTTCCATTCTATACACTTTAGTGTTATCTATCCATATATATATATATAAAAAACTGAATCCCTATTTCCCTTGGTCATGCCATCACGCGTGAAGGGCTGGAATGATTTGAAAAATTATTTTCGTATTGGATAGCCCATTTATTGAGGAAGTTTATTAGCTATATATCATCACGCCACTACACAGGAGAGCAGAGCAGTAATCATAAATGTCAACAAATCGGGGAAACTTTCATACATTTTTGGAAAAGTAATAAGCGACGGCATTAAATGGGTGCCACGGGGTTGGAAGTATGTCACGGACGAAGCCGGGCAAGTCAGCTAGTCGGATATAAAGGATATTATATAATATTATTTCTTTGACATACGAGTAATAGGTCAACGAAGAAAATCGAAACAAAATGAAACGAAACGCGCGTTATGTAGTAGGTTCAACCCACCGGGCCGAACGCCGTGTCACACTGTGACGTCATAATGAGCGCGCCTAATCTCGGAAATTCAAAAAACGGGCTAAAACTTCTCACCGTTATAACTTCGGAAATACTGCATGTATTGAAGTGAAATAAAAAGTAATGTGAAAAATAATAAAATGTAATGTACATGAGCTACGCTCCAATTTTAGCTGTATTTGATAGTAATATTTTGACTCTTTTGTGTTCTCCATTGCTAGGATTTTGGTCTGAACTTCCATTTATTCGGCATATTAACCTCATTATAATGACGTAATATTTTACCCTCAAAACAGTTTACAACTCGTATTAAATCGAAAATAATTATGTCTGATATGATGTTCTACCAGGGTGACAATAATTTAATTTTATTTGGGAATACATTTACATTCAATAACTGGAGGAAAGCTACCAAATTCAAAAACATCTAGATAGATTTGAAAATAAAAAAAGTTTGGAAAATACAAAAGTGCACGTCTCACTATTATATTATATTATATTATAAATATTATGGTTTCGTTTTAATTTAAATTACGACCAATGACTTAAAAATTTTAAAAACTTTTCCCCTAACGCCATCTAAACAAAAAAAAGGATTAGTTAGCTTAAATTGTGCTAGATGGCGTTGTGCTAAAATTGTTTATTTAATATTGAATTACAATTAAACCACATAGAATCAGACCGTGAAAATTGAAAGGGTTCTATTCCTAATTATACTGAAGCGTAAGAGAAAAAAAGACTCGATTAGTAAAGTATTTCGGTCGTTATCGTGTTAACAAGAAAATAATCCGTAACATACAGACACACGGACGTCCAAGACGGAACTTGTTGAAACAGTTTTTTAACTAGTTTAAATAATAAAATGGTATGCCACCGAAATATCTGATACTCGATGAAAGAATAAAATTAATGCATGGTAAATATCACGTTAGGTACTAGTAGGAGTAGTGTAAAGCGGCGTATCGACTTTGCGCGGCAAACCATCAAACATTGGCGACGAATCAGTCATTGTCTGGTTTTGAAAGCGCGGCAAAAAAATGTCAAATTTTCAATAACGCGCGCGGTGAAAACATGGAGTACGACATGGTACTAAACAATTTGTACGGAGCAGTAAATGTAGTGATTACCGGAACATATATCACAATAATATGATGAGCAATAACAAAAGCGGGCGCTGCTCGTCGTCGACGTGCATTGTCCACGCGGTGTAACAATCACCCGGTGTAACAATAACCATGTCATGAATTAAAAATCTTTGCAGATCTGAATAGAACTATTTTGAAAAATGAATAATTATAATTAATTTCAAAAATCACCTATCAGTCTCGCCTATGGCCTCAAAGGGGTAGGCAAAGACATACTATACGCTTCCATTTCACTTTCTGCATTTTTGTCTTTATTTTTCTAATATATAAACTTCTCGTTGGTAACAATACCACCAAACTCCTCCGAAATATGGTCTTCTCCTCCTCCTCCTCCTCCGGCTTTACCGATTATTATTAAATTTCATATGTATATTTGATAGATCTGATAATCGGTCGTAATCTATTTTTCATACCCCTTAGTGATAAGGATAGGGTGGTCCACACCAAATGTTTTATTTTATTTTTGAACAATTATTTTTTACTTTTTTGATGTGGCATTAAAAATACATATATAACCCAAATCTAAGTTTCAGCTCCTTTAGAATTGTGATTTATATTCGTACGCCCCACTCTTTTTCTCTCTCTGCCTCTTACGAAGTTGCACGGGTCAGCTAGTGTATCCATAGATACAATAAGACGGTTCTTCTCAGGTGGGCCGCGTTCCGAACCGGTGGTCACTTTAAAAATGTTAAATTTATCCTTAGTTTTAATGTATGACATTTTGTAAGCGCCGTTAAAATGGTCTATGCAAAATAAAGACATTTTTATATTTAGAGTGTTATGTGACAAATGGAATGTAACAAATGGAAGTGCTCACCATAGTTTGAATGTGCGACACGCTGAAGCTCGACGCCATGATGGTGTGGCATGCAACGTCCCTAGCTCAGTTAGTTCCAGCTTTGGTAATATGATACATATCTTAGTGGCGTCATTTGCTTACGCTTTAATAAAAAAAAGGATGGTAAGCGAAAACTACCGCAAATTGAACTGGGTCTGCAGTCTCCACATAGATAGCCTCAGGTTACTGATTCTTGGGATGATTGTTTTAACTCATTCTATGGAATTCCATGGCTATTAAATTATAACAAAACAAAAAGTATACAAGCTGAAGATTTAACTCTAAGTTATGATATAAATTAATTATTCCTAATAGATGCATTTACTGTCGTAGAAAAGGTGTATGTCTTTGTCTGTATGTCCATGTACGAAATTATTGTCAAAATGGTAGAAAATCATATGAGACATTATCATTTTTGATTTAACACGAGTTGTAAACTGTTTTGAGGGTAAAACAATACGCCATTATAATGAGACTAACATGCCGAATAAATGGAAGTTAAGACCAAAATCCTAGCAAGTATAGGTAGTGAGATATGAGCCTACAAAGTAGCGTTTCGTTCGCGTGGCCACGGACTTTTTGTTTTGGATTTATATCTCCTGTTTAACTAAACTTTAGTAGTATTTATTGCTTTCATGAGTTTCGACAAATTAAGATCCTTCTTCTTGTGTTAATTGTACTATAAGAAATCGTAAGGTTTAAAAAATAATCAACATTAAAGAAACGAGTGGAGGATTGCGCGGCCATAACATCAAAGGCGAATATTTCGTAAAATATTGCTCTAGAGCTTATACTTCTTTTTTCGAAATTTTTTGACAAATTCAATCTTTAATTGACAAAAAGAATTAGATCTGTAACCCATGTAGTTGCTGAGATCTCCGTGGCCGCGCAATCCTACACGTTTCGTTCGCGCGGCCAACTTTAAACCCTAATATCTTCTTTATTTCTACTTTGACAAATTTTTGGTTTGTTGCATTCGGTTTTGACAAATTTCGACAAATTTTTGACAGAGTGCTTTTTTTGATTGGACACCGTGGCGGAGCAATCGAAACGCACACAAATTTTTTACACACCGCCGTGGCCGTCTAGCCCAAAGTAAGCTTGTGTTATGGGATCGCCGACTGATAAACATTTTTATATTGTTAAATCCATTTTATCCACCAGGATCAGGATGTTCAAACAACATTATTGGCGTACATCGGGCGTTTGCTCTAGCCACTTCCGATGCAGAAAATAGCTAAGCAACTAAACCCAGTGAATAACTGGATCTGCAGATGCGAGTGCCTAGTGAGCAACTAGATCAGCAGGTTACTGTGAAAGCGCTCGTAGCCTCGCTGTTCTGTAGGTAAATGATTACTGCGTTAAACAGCTTTCGCTATGGCTAGTCCTCAGATGGATGACCGGATGACCGCTTTGTAATATTTCCTTGATTTGGAAGGCACATTAAGCTGTTAGCCCTGGTTGCCAGTAACAATGCAGTTGCAAGTCAAGTTGAAGGCCTTATTGGCGGAAAATTTTCAACAGCAGATAGCCACAACCTACACCACGTGTTACGTTGGAAAATTATGCTTAGGTGAAACGTGAGCGTATAGTCTGCCCCTCACCCCATTGGCGATTAAGGCATGATTAGTAAACAATACTCTGATGCCTTTAGGTCAATATTCCTCGGGGGTCTACCGCCTAGATTGTGACACCCACACTTTATTTTTTGCTATTTCCACCCTCCATGATCTCCAGGAGCCATCTCGATTTCTCACGGTGTTCGTAAAAAATTCTACGTCCAGTAACTGACTTGGTGGGGGAAAAATGTATATAATATAATATATGTATATAATAATGTACCTAGTCAGGTCATAAATTCTGTCACATGTTTAATATAAAATAATTGAAACAAGTTTATTCATTATGTAACCATTTATATACCAAAATGAACTTAACAAAACATAGATTCTTATCACAATAAAGTTTATTCAAAATTACCTCCGTGATTTTGAATGCAGGCCTTCAATCTGCACGGCCAGTCGTCTATCGCAGCACGAACGAGGTCCATGTCAATATCGGCGGCTGCCTTAATCAAGGATGTCTTGAATGACTCCAAATTGGGATGAGACTTTGAGCACGCCTTTTCCTGCAAGTGTTGCCATATCTTGTAATCTAACGGACTCAAATCTGGACTGGAGGAGGGCCAGTCTTCGTGCCGGATGAAGTCGATTTCACGCGCCGCCAGCCAGTCTTGTGTGCTCTTCGCTCTATGAGCTGGCGCCGAATCTTGTTGGAATACCCAGTGCCTGTTATTGAACATGGTATGAGAAACAGGTTCCACAAGGTTCGTCAGGACTGTATTTTGATACACAACTGCATTCGTTTTTACACCTTTCTCACAAAAATGTACCTCTGTTAAGCCCCAATAAGAAACTCCCAACCATACCATGAGCGAGGGTGGAAAATGACCTCGTTGGACACGCGGAATACGGTTGCTCGCTTCTTCACTACTGTGTGCGTACACCTTTTCATTTTGTTTGTTGTAGGTCTCTTCTACGGTAAAAATTTTTTCATCCGAAAAAAGAATTTCCCGATATTTTTTTCCCGCGTACCGCTTCAACAAAGCGCGGCATCTCTTCAGTCTCAGGTACATTAGACGAGCATTTAAACGATGTCCTGTTTTTCTGCGATATGACCGAAGCCCTAAGTCTTCATTTAACACCCTTTTCACCATGGTTCTGCTTAACCCCATCTGAAGGGCCAACAGCTTCTGTTTACGTTTGGGATTTCTTTGAATTCGCGCCTTCACAGCTTTTATCACTGCTGGAGTCCTAACCACTCAAACGTTCACTATCCGTTCGCGCTGCCAGAGCAGCGCATTTTTTGTAATTAACCTGTGACCTAATTAACTAAAATCGTGATATCTTGGAAACTATAATATCTAGACAAAAAATTTTAACTACAGAAAAATCGTAAAATATATAAAGATAAAACTTATAGCTATAATAATTTGGAATTTTAATCATAATTAACTGATATATTGGTATAAACACGAAAAAGTCGGTAAAAAAATAAATAAACGTTATTTTTCAAAAATTAGCCACTCACACGAAAAACTAATATAAAACACTATTATCAGACGGAGGGCGACCACTTCTTGACCTGTCATCTACACTAGCGTCTTCATTGTATCGTTTGATGGTACGATCATCATCATCATCCGAGCGTATGTCCCAGTTGCGTCTCGCGACGCCCGGGGTCTGCTTTCCTACATTTTCTCCTCCACTTCGCACGGTCGTCGGCATCCCCTGTAGTGAGACCATTGGCACGCATGTCATCCCTTACGACTTCAAGCCAGCACCTCTTGGGTCTTCCCCTCTTACCGGGACCCGGCGGGGCTGACATGGCCAGACATTTGTTACCTACGTAGCCCGGCGGTTGCCGCAAGACGTGACCATACCAACGAAGGCGACACTCTTGCAACTTGTCTACAATGTCACGGACGTCAAGGCAGCCGCGGATGCGAGAGTTCCTCACGCGGTCCATCCGCGTGACTCCGCACATCCACCGCAGCATCTTCATTTCCGTGACACGCAGCTCCTGCTTGTGTCGCTCCAATATCGGCCACGTCTCACTGCCATGTAAAAGGACAGGTCTAATAATGGTTTTGTAGACCTGTCCCTTCAACCGGATCGGCATTTTAGGGTCACAAATGACACCGGTCATCTCCCGCCGTTTGGCCCACGCGGCAGCAATGCGTGACTTGACATCGCAATCGATGTCACTGGACGTGTGAAAAACAGATCCCAGGTATTTAACCTGGTCCGTGCGCTCGACCAGATCACCGCCTACGCGGACGGATGTGGGATCTGTCGAGTTTAGTGCCAAGTACTCGGTCTTCGCCACATTTAGTTTCAGACCGCCGTTCTCAAGCGTCTCCTTCCACGCCTTTACACGTCGCACCAATCTGCCCCTGTCCGCGTCTGCCAGCGCAATATCGTCAGCATACATGAGCAACCATGGAGGCTGCTCATTCGAGTTCCTGATGCTGTCCGACAATTCGTCTAATATTACACTGAACAGAAGCGGACTAAGGACCGAACCCTGGTGTACCCCGACGGTGATGGGGAAGGGTTTCGTGTCGCCAACAGCAGTCCGAACCATTGAATCGGAGTCACAGTACATGTCCCGGATAGTGTCAATATAGACCTCTGGAACCCCTTTGGACCGCAGTGCCCACCAGATCACCGCACGAGGAACACAGTCGAAGGCCTTCTGCATATCTAGAAACAAACAGTACAGAGGCGTGTTCTTCGACCTGTATTTCTCTGCGACAACCCTGAGGGCAAAAACAAGGTCCGTGGTCCCATGACCAGAGCGAAACCCATATTGACACTCCGAGAGAGTACACTCCTGCCGGATCCGAGAGTCTATAATCCTCTCGAAGATCTTCATGGTGTGGGACATCACCTTAATACCGTGGTAGCTCCCGCACTCCTGCACTGACCCCTTACCTTTGAAGACTGGAGTAATAATACTCAGTCTCCATTGGTTTGGGATCTGCCCGCTGAGGAGTATGCGGTTAAAAAGGTTTACTAAGATGCCCACACCGCGAGGACCCATCGCCTTCCAGGCTTCGATGGGGACTCCATCGGGTCCGACAGCTTTCCGATTCTTCATGCGGCGAAGCGCAGTCAGAACTTCTCCAGGCGTTACCGGTGGCACTAGTCCCTGATTCGGAGGGAGGTCCGGAGGCTGCACCTCTTTGTGCTGTTTATTAAGCAGCTCGTGGAAGTACGAGCGCCATCTCTCCTTTACCGCGAGGTCTTCGCTTAACAGGTTGCCCTCAGGGTCTTTTACACAGCGACACTTGGATATATCCTATGCCGCTTTGACCCTGGAGCGCGCCAGCTTATAGATGAGCTTCTGCCCCTCAGATGATTCCAGCTTATCATACAGAGGTTGTAAGTGGTCACGTCTGACTCTGGCTACAGCTCTCTTTGTGGCGCGCTTGGCAGCCCTGTACGCGTCGCGGTCTTCGGGAGATCCGATCGCTTGCCACTTTTTAAAGAGGGCTTTCTTCTCCCTAGTCTCCCTCTGGACTGCGTCGTTCCACCACCAAGTTTCCTTGTCACATTTGCGTCCACCTTTAGACTCACCGAGCACCACCTTCACCGCTCCAAGGATGACCGCCTGAACTTTGTCCCAGTAATCTCGAAGTGGCCCGCCTTCAGTGTCGGTGCACTTGTCACCGACAGCTGAGACGAACTCCTGGGACCTAGTTTCATCAAGCAGTCACCATCTGATGCGGCGCTGGCACCGCTCGATGCGTTTGCCTTTGGGCTTCACGCAGAGGTCTATGACAAGGAGACGGTGTTGTGCAGTAAGACACTCTCCGGGTATGACCTTGCAGTTGGCCACCTTGCCGATGCTGTGTCGCCTAGTGAGTAGGAAATCGATCTGAGTTGTACGCCTCCCGCTCTTGTAGGTGATGAGATGTTCGGATTTCTTTTTGAAATACGTGTTCACAATGGCCAGATCGGCAGCCGCACACGTTCTGAGGATAGTTTCTCCTTCAGCGTTGCGAATGCCGTATCCAAAACCACCATGGACACGCTCAAACCCCTCACACCTCTCACCCACATGACCGTTTAGGTCGCCGCCCAAAACGATTCCCTGTGACAACGAAATGCTCCGAAGCACTCCCTCGAGTTGGCCCCAAAACGACATCTTATCGGCGTCGCTACAACCGGCCTGTGGCGCGTAGGCACTTATCAGGTGGGTAATAATCCCATCGATAAGCACCCTCACGATCATAAGCCGGTCGCTACAGCGTTTCACCTCCAAGATGCCGCTCTGCAGCCCCTCGGAGAGCACCACGGCCACCCCGTTCTCCCCACCAGGCGCACCCGTGTAATACAGCTTGTAGCCTTTCTGCAGAGGCCGGGCTCTGTTGCCCTTCCACCGAGTCTCCTGCAGGAACGCCACGTCCACCCTCCGCCTGGAGAGTACTTCGGCCAACTCTACCGCACGCCCAGTCAGCGTGCCAATGTTCCATGATGCGAAGCGGATTCGGTTTGGGGCTAACTTCTTTAGCCGTGCTGGCCCGACACACGGCAGCCCTAGCCCACTTGCCACAGGAGTCGGGCGAGGCTCCTGCGCGCCGTTTTGCGGCGGCGCCCTATCCCTAGCAGCTTTCCTATTATACTTTACCATTTTGTTTCGGCGGGTGGCTTTTATGGGAGCGACGCCCTTAGACCTAACCCAACCTCAGAGGGGAAAGCCAGCGCCAGAGCCTCCTCCGTTAATCAGCAGGTGCACGCACTAGCACCGGAGGTTGACTTGGGCCCCGAAGATCTTGGTGGGGCCCCTTACACCCGCTCCGCCACGGTGTCCAATCAAAAAAGGCACTCCGTCAAAAAATTGTCAAAATTTGTCAAAACCGAATGTAACAAACCAAAAATTTGTCAAATTAGAAATAAAGAAGATATTAGGGTTTAAAGTAGGCCGCGCGAACGAAACGTGGAGGATTGCGCGTCCACGGATATCTCCGCAACTATATGGGGTAGAGATCTAATTCTTTTTGTCAATTAAAGATTGAATTTGTCAAAAATTGTCGAAAAGATAAAGTATAAGCTCTAGAGCAATATTTTACGAAATATTCGCCTTTGAAGTTATGGCCGCGCAATCCTCCACTCGTTATTTCTTTAATGTTGATTATTTTTTTAACCCTACGATTTTATATAGTAAAATTAACACAAGAAGAAGGATCTTAATTTGTCGAAACTAATGAAAGCAATAAATACTACTAAAGCATAGTTAAACTGGAGATATCGGTCCAAAACAAAAAGTCCGTGGCCGCGCGATTAAAACGCTACTTTGTAGACTCATATCTCTCTACCTATAATGGACCTGACAAACGTTTTTTATTTTACATGTCAAATAAATCTACAAAAAAAAACGAAAAACCGGTGTTTTTACTTTTTTTATATTTTAATTAATGGCTAAAATATTTACGATCAAAGTGCGTATTTCCGGCCGAAAGTTTTTAAAAACGCGAGCGGCTGCAAAGTGCCCGATGACGTCACAACGTAACTCATTTAACTGTAGCACTCTCGTTCGCACACTGCTTCGCAGTAAAAATCTAAATTATAAAGTTATCAGTGGTGAAATAGTAAGGAAATACTGTATTGTCCGTTATTGCTTCAATTCAACACCCAGTAAATTCTTCTTTTTATGAACCTTTGAACCCAAAAATTAGGAAAAACGAATGACGACCGTAAAAAGAGTTGATTCAATAGACCCTAAAACTAAAGCGCTCTACAGGGAAAACCATTTCGATCTAAGTATTTTTTAATAATATTTTAATAATAACTTCTTCTCTACATAACATTACCATATTTGACCTATTTAATGTTCCTCCTTGTGTACTTCTTATTATTTAAATTTGGCTTCTCAACTGACTGTATTCCGACCCGCAACGTAAACGCGCTACGTAAAAATATGAACACAATTGTTCTTTTTTCTTGTGTATAAGTTATGTGTATAGTTATTTTATGTGTACCAATCAAGCCATCTCCCGAAGGGGTGGCAGAGGCATATCATAAGCCCACTTTTCACCATATGTATTCCTGTCCCACGTAATAGGTGGTGAGCCCTTTCCGTGTTTAAATAGACAGAAGCAGATTGTTGCTACCTACTGTTGAAGATTTTCAAGCCGCCCAGCACTACTTAGCTTAACGACTATCATGTTACTGGCAACCGGGACCAACGGCTTAACGTGCTTTCCGAAGCACGGAAACACTCGAAAATTTAACAAACAAATAAATTACAAGTGACAAAGTGGTCACCTATCCGTTACCAGCCATAACGAAATTTGCTTCACGAAGAACATTTAATTTGTTCGTCGTCGCCACGAGCGTTTAATTTGTTAAAAAATGATTATTATTTTTGGTTGAAAATGACATGGAAAACTATAAAGTATAAACTATTGATAAATTTTAAAAGCAATTATTTGCTAAATTTCTCATAAATTTTTAATAAAGTGGAAAAAGACAATCCGATTCGAGACAGGGATTGAACTTGTGACCTTTGCCTAACCAGGGCAATGTTCTAGCCACCTGAACTACCCGAACCGTATCGAATCAAGTTGAAATTCTCCACCATATTTATATCGTCATTTTAAGAGTATGACCAGAGCCATCTATCGAGCTAATGAACAACTCGATACCAATGAACAGTGTTACAACTATTTTTAAACATTGATGCAATGGACTCCACTCAGTATATTGATAAATTTTTAAAGCAATTATTTGCTAAATTTTTCATAAATTTTTAATAAATTGGAAAAAGACAATCCGATTCGAGACAGGGATTGAAGCTGTGACCTTTGCCTAATCAGGGCAATGTTCTAGCCACCTGAACTACCCGAAACGTATCGAATCAAGTTGAAATTCTCCACCATATTTATATCGTCATTTTAAGAGTATGACCAGAGTCATCTATCGAGCTAATGAACAACTCGATACCAATGAACAGTGTTACAACTATTTTTAAACACTGATGCAGTGGACTCCACTCAATATATTGATAAATTTTTAAAGCAATTATTTGCTAATTTCTCATAAATTTTCATACTCTTAAAATGACGATATAAATATGGTGGAGAATTTCAACTTGATTCGATACGGTTCGGGTAGTTCAGGTGGCTAGAACATTGCCCTGGTTAGGCAAAGGTCACAGGTTTAATCCCTGTCTCGAATTGGATTGTCTTTTTCCACTTTATTAATAATTTATGAGAAGTATAAAATAGTTGAATGCAAAGTTAAACTCAAGAAAGGCAGTGCTTTATAGTTTGCTTGTCAAAATCAACAATCATTGCCACGTCGTACAGCAAGGCTTAGCCTTTGTGTGAAAAATATACCATCCATCTGGTCACGAGTAGTGTTAATAAGACGCTTTACAATCTCTTGAAATAGGTTATGAGCGCTTGGTAAAGGTCTCGACTTTAAATATAAAATAAATAATAAATAAATATCCATCACGCCTTATGCCCCGAAGGGGTGGCAGAGGCATATTATATGCCCACTTTTCACCGTGTGGATTCCTGTCCCACGTAATAGGTGGTGAGCCCATTGCCGTGTTGAAATAGACAGACGCAGGTTGTGGCTACCTGCTGTTGAAATTTTTCAAGCCGCCCATAAGGCTTTCAACCTGGCTTAACGACTGCCATTCTACTGGCAACCGGGACCAACGGCTTAACGTGCCTTCCGAAGCACGGAAACGCTCGCAAATGTAAATGCCACAAAGTGGTCACCCATCCGAGGACCAACCATAGTGAAAGTTGCGTAACTCATTGATGGTTTACAGAACACAGAGACCGCGGGGCTACGAGCGCTTCGAGCTCGACTTTAAACGGCTGAAAAACGTAATCACTTACAAGTTGCAAATATTTACACACATAGCGTCCCACACTAAACACCTACCTATCCTCCGCGGCATTTAGACATATCGTGGTAGCGTGCCAAACCATTCGGTTCAAGTTTAGCTGGCACACTGGTGGCGACAAGAGCACGTCGGGATAAGTCGTTAAAGCTCGCGTACCGTGGTAATCACCCACCACTCCTGCAGCAAGACAAACCATGATGTCCAAGGCGATCGACGACTACTCTACAATGGCACAGGTGCCCTGGCACAAATGCTCTTTTAGAAAATCTGCTTCCATTCTATACACTTTAGTGTTATCTATCCATATATATATATATATATATATAAAAAACTGAATCCCTATTTCCCTTGGTCATGCCATCACGCGTGAAGGGCTGGAATGATTTGAAAAATTATTTTCGTATTGGATAGCCCATTTATTGAGGAAGTTTATTAGCTATATATCATCACGCCACTACACAGGAGAGCAGAGCAGTAATCATAAATGTCAACAAATCGGGGAAACTTTCATACATTTTTGGAAAAGTAATAAGCGACGGCATTAAATGGGTGCCACGGGGTTGGAAGTATGTCACGGACGAAGCCGGGCAAGTCAGCTAGTCGGATATAAAGGATATTATATAATATTATTTCTTTGACATACGAGTAATAGGTCAACGAAGAAAATCGAAACAAAATGAAACGAAACGCGCGTTATGTAGTAGGTTCAACCCACCGGGCCGAACGCCGTGTCACACTGTGACGTCATAATGAGCGCGCCTAATCTCGGAAATTCAAAAAACGGGCTAAAACTTCTCACCGTTATAACTTCGGAAGTACTGCATGTATTGAAGTGAAATAAAAAGAAATGTAAAAAATAATAAAATGTAATGTACATGAGCTACGCTCCAATTTTAGCTGTATTTGATAGTAATATTTTGACTCTTTTGTGTTCTCCATTGCTAGGATTTTGGTCGGAACTTCCATTTATTCGGCATATTAACCTCATTATAATGACGTAATGTTTTACCCTCAAAACAGTTTACAACTCGTGTTAAATCGAAAATAATTATGTCTGATATGATGTTCTACCAGGGTGACAATAATTTAATTTTATTTGGGAATACATTTACATTCAATAACTGGAGGACAGCTACCAAATTCAAAAACATCTAGATAGATTTGAAAATAAAAAAAGTTTGGAAAATACAAAAGTGCACTTCTCACTATTATATTATATTATATTATATTATAAATATTATGGTTTCGTTTTAATTTAAATTACGACCAATGACTTAAAAATTTTAAAAACTTTTCCCCTAACGCCATCTAAACAAAAAAAAGGATTAGTTAGCTTAAATTGTGCTAGATGGCGTTGTGCTAAAATTGTTTATTTAATATTGAATTACAATTAAACCACATAGAATCAGACCGTGAAAATTGAAAGGGTTCTATTCCTAATTATACTGAAGCGTAAGAGAAAAAAAGACTCGATTAGTAAAGTATTTCGGTCGTTATCGTGTTAACAAGAAAATAATCCGTAACATACAGACACACGGACGTCCAAGACGGAACTTTTTGAAACAGTTTTAAACTAGTTTAAATAATAAAATGGTATGGCACCGAAATATCTGATACTCGATGAAAGAATAAAATTAATGCATGGTAAATATCACGTTAGGTACTAGTAGGAGTAGTGTAAAGCGGCGTATCGACTTTGCGCGGCAAACCATCAAACATTGGCGACGAATCAGTCATTGTCTGGGTTTGAAAGCGCGGCAAAAAAATGTCAAATTTTCAATAACGCGCGCGGTGAAAACATGGAGTACGACATGGTACTAAACAATTTGTACGGAGCAGTAAATGTAGTGATTACCGGAACATATATAACAATTATATGATGAGCAATAACAAAAGCGGGCGCTGCTCGTCGTCGACGTACATTTTCCACGCGGTGTAACAATCACCATGTCATGAATTAAAAATCTTTGCAGATCTGTATAGAACTATTTTGAAAAATGAATAATTATAATTAATTTCAAAAATCACCTATCAGTCTCGCCTATGGCCTCAAAGGGGTAGGCAAAGACATACTATACGCTTCCATTTCACTTTCTGCATTTTTGTCTTTATTTTTCTAATATATAAACTTCTCGTTGGTAACAATACCACCAAACTCCTCCGAAATATGGTCTCCTCCTCCTCCTCCTCCTCCGGCTTGACCGATTATTATTAAATTTCATATGTATATTTGATAGATCTGATAATCGGTCGTAATCTATTTTTCATACCCCTTAGTGATAAGGATAGGGTGGTCCACACCAAATGTTTTATTTTATTTTTGAACAATTATTTTTTACTTTTTTGATGTGGCATTAAAAATACATATATAACCCAAATCTAAGTTTCAGCTCCTTTAGAATTGTGATTTATATTCGTACGCCCCACTCTTTTTCTCTCTCTGCCTCTTACGAAGTTGCACGGGTCAGCTAGTGTATCCATAGATACAATAAGACGGTTCTTCTCAGATGAGCCGCGTTCCGAACCGGTGGTCACTTTAAAAATGTTAAATTTATCCTTAGTTTTAATGTATGACATTTTGTAAGCGCCGTTAAAATGGTCTATGCAAAATAAAGACATTTTTATATTTAGAGTGTTATGTGACAAATGGAATGTAACAAATGGAAGTGCTCACCATAGTTTGAATGTGCGACACGCTGAAGCTCGACGCCATGATGGTGTGGCATGCAACGTCCCTAGCTCAGTTAGTTCCAGCTTTGGTAATATGATACATATCTTAGTGGCGTCATTTGCTTACGCTTTAATAAAAAAAAGGATGGTAAGCGAAAACTACCGCAAATTGAACTGGGTCTGCAGTCTCCACATAGATAGCCTCAGGTTACTGATTCTTGGGATGATTGTTTTAACTCATTCTATGGAATTCCATGGCTATTAAATTATAACAAAACAAAAAGTATACAAGCTGAAGATTTAACTCTAAGTTATGATATAAATTAATTATTCCTAATAGATGCATTTACTGTCGTAGAAAAGGTGTATGTCTTTGTCTGTATGTCCATGTACGAAATTATAGTCAAAATGGTAGAAAATCATATGAGACATCATCATTTTTGATTTAACACGAGTTGTAAACTGTTTTGAGGGTAAAACAATACGCCATTATAATGAGACTAACATGCCGAATAAATGGAAGTTAAGACCAAAATCCTAGCAAGTATAGGTAGTGAGATATGAGCCTACAAAGTAGCGTTTCGTTCGCGTGGCCACGGACTTTTTGTTTTGGATTTATATCTCCTGTTTAACTAAACTTTAGTAGTATTTATTGCTTTCATGAGTTTCGACAAATTAAGATCCTTCTTCTTGTGTTAATTGTACTATAAGAAATCGTAAGGTTTAAAAAATAATCAACATTAAAGAAACGAGTGGAGGATTGCGCGGCCATAACATCAAAGGCGAATATTTCGTAAAATATTGCTCTAGAGCTTATACTTCTTTTTTCGAAATTTTTTGACAAATTCAATCTTTAATTGACAAAAAGAATTAGATCTGTAACCCATGTAGTTGCTGAGATCTCCGTGGCCGCGCAATCCTACACGTTTCGTTCGCGCGGCCAACTTTAAACCCTAATATCTTCTTTATTTCTACTTTGACAAATTTTTGGTTTGTTGCATTCGGTTTTGACAAATTTCGACAAATTTTTGACAGAGTGCTTTTTTTGATTGGACACCGTGGCGGAGCAATCGAAACGCACACAAATTTTTTACACACCGCCGTGGCCGTCTAGCCCAAAGTAAGCTTGTGTTATGGGATCGCCGACTGATAAACATTTTTATATTGTTAAATCCATTTTATCCACCAGGATCAGGATGTTCAAACAACATTATTGGCGTACATCGGGCGTTTGCTCTAGCCACTTCCGATGCAGAAAATAGCTAAGCAACTAAACCCAGTGAATAACTGGATCTGCAGATGCGAGTGCCTAGTGAGCAACTAGATCAGCAGGTTACTGTGAAAGCGCTCGTAGCCTCGCTGTTCTGTAGGTAAATGATTACTGCGTTAAACAGCTTTCGCTATGGCTAGTCCTCAGATGGATGACCGGATGACCGCTTTGTAATATTTCCTTGATTTGGAAGGCACATTAAGCTGTTAGCCCTGGTTGCCAGTAACAATGCAGTTGCAAGTCAAGTTGAAGGCCTTATTGGCGGAAAATTTTCAACAGCAGATAGCCACAACCTACACCACGTGTTACGTTGGAAAATTATGCTTAGGTGAAACGTGAGCGTATAGTCTGCCCCTCACCCCATTGGCGATTAAGGCATGATTAGTAAACAATACTCTGATGCCTTTAGGTCAATATTCCTCGGGGGTCTACCGCCTAGATTGTGACACCCACACTTTATTTTTTGCTATTTCCACCCTCCATGATCTCCAGGAGCCATCTCGATTTCTCACGGTGTTCGTAAAAAATTCTACGTCCAGTAACTGACTTGGTGGGGGAAAAATGTATATAATATAATATATGTATATAATAATGTACCTAGTCAGGTCATAAATTCTGTCACATGTTTAATATAAAATAATTGAAACAAGTTTATTCATTATGTAACCATTTATATACCAAAATGAACTTAACAAAACATAGATTCTTATCACAATAAAGTTTATTCAAAATTACCTCCGTGATTTTGAATGCAGGCCTTCAATCTGCACGGCCAGTCGTCTATCGCAGCACGAACGAGGTCCATGTCAATATCGGCGGCTGCCTTAATCAAGGATGTCTTGAATGACTCCAAATTGGGATGAGACTTTGAGCACGCCTTTTCCTGCAAGTGTTGCCATATCTTGTAATCTAACGGACTCAAATCTGGACTGGAGGAGGGCCAGTCTTCGTGCCGGATGAAGTCGATTTCACGCGCCGCCAGCCAGTCTTGTGTGCTCTTCGCTCTATGAGCTGGCGCCGAATCTTGTTGGAATACCCAGTGCCTGTTATTGAACATGGTATGAGAAACAGGTTCCACAAGGTTCGTCAGGACTGTATTTTGATACACAACTGCATTCGTTTTTACACCTTTCTCACAAAAATGTACCTCTGTTAAGCCCCAATAAGAAACTCCCAACCATACCATGAGCGAGGGTGGAAAATGACCTCGTTGGACACGCGGAATACGGTTGCTCGCTTCTTCACTACTGTGTGCGTACACCTTTTCATTTTGTTTGTTGTAGGTCTCTTCTACGGTAAAAATTTTTTCATCCGAAAAAAGAATTTCCCGATATTTTTTTCCCGCGTACCGCTTCAACAAAGCGCGGCATCTCTTCAGTCTCAGGTACATTAGACGAGCATTTAAACGATGTCCTGTTTTTCTGCGATATGACCGAAGCCCTAAGTCTTCATTTAACACCCTTTTCACCATGGTTCTGCTTAACCCCATCTGAAGGGCCAACAGCTTCTGTTTACGTTTGGGATTTCTTTGAATTCGCGCCTTCACAGCTTTTATCACTGCTGGAGTCCTAACCACTCAAACGTTCACTATCCGTTCGCGCTGCCAGAGCAGCGCATTTTTTGTAATTAACCTGTGACCTAATTAACTAAAATCGTGATATCTTGGAAACTATAATATCTAGACAAAAAATTTTAACTACAGAAAAATCGTAAAATATATAAAGATAAAACTTATAGCTATAATAATTTGGAATTTTAATCATAATTAACTGATATATTGGTATAAACACGAAAAAGTCGGTAAAAAAATAAATAAACGTTATTTTTCAAAAATTAGCCACTCACACGAAAAACTAATATAAAACACTATTATCAGACGGAGGGCGACCACTTCTTGACCTGTCATCTACACTAGCGTCTTCATTGTATCGTTTGATGGTACGATCATCATCATCATCCGAGCGTATGTCCCAGTTGCGTCTCGCGACGCCCGGGGTCTGCTTTCCTACATTTTCTCCTCCACTTCGCACGGTCGTCGGCATCCCCTGTAGTGAGACCATTGGCACGCATGTCATCCCTTACGACGTCAAGCCAGCACCTCTTGGGTCTTCCCCTCTTACCGGGACCCGGCGGGGCTGACATGGCCAGACATTTGTTACCTACGTAGCCCGGCGGTTGCCGCAAGACGTGACCATACCAACGAAGGCGACACTCTTGCAACTTGTCTACAATGTCACGGACGTCAAGGCAGCCGCGGATGCGAGAGTTCCTCACGCGGTCCATCCGCGTGACTCCACACATCCACCGCAGCATCTTCATTTCCGTGACACGCAGCTCCTGCTTGTGTCGCTCCAATATCGGCCACGTCTCACTGCCATGTAAAAGGACAGGTCTAATAATGGTTTTGTAGACCTGTCCCTTCAACCGGATCGGCATTTTAGGGTCACAAATGACACCGGTCATCTCCCGCCGTTTGGCCCACGCGGCAGCAATGCGTGACTTGACATCGCAATCGATGTCACTGGACGTGTGAAAAACAGATCCCAGGTATTTAACCTGGTCCGTGCGCTCGACCAGATCACCGCCTACGCGGACGGATGTGGGATCTGTCGAGTTTAGTGCCAAGTACTCGGTCTTCGCCACATTTAGTTTCAGACCGCCGTTCTCAAGCGTCTCCTTCCACGCCTTTACACGTCGCACCAATCTGCCCCTGTCCGCGTCTGCCAGCGCAATATCGTCAGCATACATGAGCAACCATGGAGGCTGCTCATTCGAGTTCCTGATGCTGTCCGACAATTCGTCTAATATTACACTGAACAGAAGCGGACTAAGGACCGAACCCTGGTGTACCCCGACGGTGATGGGGAAGGGTTTCGTGTCGCCAACAACAGTCCGAACCATTGAATCGGAGTCACAGTACATGTCCCGGATAGTGTCAATATAGACCTCTGGAACCCCTTTGGACCGCAGTGCCCACCAGATCACCGCACGAGGAACACAGTCGAAGGCCTTCTGCATATCTAGAAACAAACAGTACAGAGGCGTGTTCTTCGACCTGTATTTCTCTGCGACAACCCTGAGGGCAAAAACAAGGTCCGTGGTCCCATGACCAGAGCGAAACCCATATTGACACTCCGAGAGAGTACACTCCTGCCGGATCCGAGAGTCTATAATCCTCTCGAAGATCTTCATGGTGTGGGACATCACCTTTATACCGCGGTAGCTCCCGCACTCCTGCACTGACCCCTTACCTTTGAAGACTGGAGTTAAAAAGGTTTACTAAGATGCCCACACCGCGAGGACCCATCGCCTTCCAGGCTTCGATGGGGACTCCATCGGGTCCGACAGCTTTCCGATTCTTCATGCGGCGAAGCGCAGTCAGAACTTCTCCAGGCGTTACCGGTGGCACTAGTCCCTGATTCGGAGGGAGGTCCGGAGGCTGCACCTCTTTGTGCTGTTTATTAAGCAGCTCGTGGAAGTACGAGCGCCATCTCTCCTTTACCGCGAGGTCTTCGCTTAACAGGTTGCCCTCAGGGTCTTTTACACAGCGACACTTGGATATATCCTATGCCGCTTTGACCCTGGAGCGCGCCAGCTTATAGATGAGCTTCTGCCCCTCAGACGATTCCAGCTTATCATACAGAGGTTGTAAGTGGTCACGTCTGACTCTGGCTACAGCTCTCTTTGTGGCGCGCTTGGCAGCCCTGTACGCGTCGCGGTCTTCGGGAGATCCGATCGCTTGCCACTTTTTAAAGAGGGCTTTCTTCTCCCTAGTCTCCCTCTGGACTGCGTCGTTCCACCACCAAGTTTCCTTGTCACATTTGCGTCCACCCTTAGACTCACCGAGCACCACCTTCACCGCTCCAAGGATGGCCGCCTGAACTTTGTCCCAGTAATCTCGAACTGGCCCGCCTTCAGTGTCGGTGCACTTGTCACCGACAGCTGAGACGAACTCCTGGGACCTAGTTTCATCAAGCAGCCACCATCTGATGCGGCGCTGGCACCGCTCGATGCGTTTGCCTTTGGGCTTCACGCAGAGGTCCATGACAAGGAGACGGTGTTGTGCAGTAAGACACTCTCCGGGTATGACCTTGCAGTTGGCCACCTTGCCGATGCTGTGTCGCCTAGTGAGTAGGAAATCGATCTGAGTTGTACGCCTCCCGCTCTTGTAGGTGATGAGATGTTCGGATTTCTTTTTGAAATACGTGTTCACAATGGCCAGATCGGCAGCCGCACACGTTCTGAGGATAGTTTCTCCTTCAGCGTTGCGGGTGCCGTATCCAAAACCAGCATGGACACGCTCAAACCCCTCACACCTCTCACCTACATGACCGTTTAGGTCGCCGCCCAAAACGATTCCCTGTGACAACGAAATGCTCCGAAGCACTCCCTCGAGTTGTCCCCAAAACGACATCTTATCGGCGTCGCTACAACCGGCCTGTGGCGCGTAGGCACTTATCAGGTGGGTAATAATCCCATCGATAAGCACCCTCACGATCATAAGCCGGTCGCTACAGCGTTTCACCTCCAAGATGCCGCTCTGCAGCCCCTCGGAGAGCACCACGGCCACCCCGTTCTTCCCACCAGGCGCACCCGTGTAATACAGCTTGTAGCCTTTCTGCAGAGGCCGGGCTCTGTTGCCCTTCCACCGAGTCTCCTGCAGGAACGTCACGTCCACCCTCCGCCTGGAGAGTACTTCGGCCAACTCTACCGCACGCCCAGTCAGCGTGCCAATGTTCCATTATGCGAAGCGGATTCGGTTTGGGGCTAACTTCTTTAGCCGTGCTGGCCCGACACACGGCAGCCCTAGCCCACTTGCCACAGGAGTCGGGCGGGGCTCCTGCGCGCCGTTTTGCGGCGGCGCCCTATCCCTAGCAATTTTCCTATTATACTTTACCATTTTGTTTCAGCGGGTGGCTTGTATGGGAGCGACGCCCTTAGACCTCTCAACCCCAGAGGGGAAAGCCCAGAGCCTCGTCCGTTAATCAGCAGGTGCACGCACTAGCACCGGAGGTTGACTTGGGCCCCGAAGATCTTGGTGGGGCCCCTTACACCCTCCGCCACGGTGTCCAATCAAAAAAGGCACTCCGTCAAAAAATTGTCAAAATTTGTCAAAACCGAATGTAACAAACCAAAAATTTGTCAAATTAGAAATAAAGAAGATATTAGGGTTTAAAGTTGGCCGCGCGAACGAAACGTGGAGGATTGCGCGGCCACGGATATCTCAGCAACTATATGGGGTAGAGATCTAATTCTTTTTGTCAATTAAAGATTGAATTTGTCAAAAATTGTCGAAAAGATAAAGTATAAGCTCTAGAGCAATATTTTACGAAATATTCGCCTTTAAAGTTATGGCCGCGCAATCCTCCACTCGTTATTTCTTTAATGTTGATTATTTTTTTAACCCTACGATTTCTTATAGTAAAATTAACACAAGAAGAAGGATCTTAATTTGTCGAAACTAATGAAAGCAATAAATACTACTAAAGCATAGTGTTAAGGCGCCTTGTCAATACACGTCCGCAATAAGACGCGGTATACTATAACCGCCGTAATGTCCCGCTGTCACCGTACCGTAGGTAGCTTTAAGTTAGTTTTTAAACTTTCGTCACTCTCGGTCTGTTGCACCATTGGCAAGTACAATAAACGTTCATATTCACATCGCTCCTGGTTTTTTTGCTGAAATCGAGTTAATCCCGCACATATGGTCCTTCGAGCCGGATATTTAGTAATTATTGAGGATTAACAATTACTATATTGGATATCAGCAAATTTCGAAGATTTGTGTATCTCGTAACCGGATATAAGCTACGAGTGGATATTGGACATTCAACTACGGTGTTAAGTTTTATACATAAAAATATCGTCACCCAACACTCGTTCGGGTATTATTTATCCTAAATTAAGGAATAATAAGGTTAGTGCATAATTTTACCTGTTTTATGTTCTTACTTTGTATCTATAGTGCCTATGTAGGTAGTCATTTTTTAAAGTGAGATTAGTTGCATATGTTTTTATTAGTACATTTAGACAAATATTACAATATTTATGCTTTAATAGCTTAGTAGACAGATATGTAATTTGAATATTAAATTCAAGTAATCTGTATAGGTGCGTAGGTAGGTAGTAGATAGATAGATACTTACTTAGTACAGAATTTCTGAGTGTTAGATATTGTAAAACTTAGTGTAGTTCGCCGCATTATTGTACATTTAGATAATTACCTAGTAATTAGTAATAACATTTCCAATTCCAGGTCGACGATCCCGGTTTCCCAGTATGTCCGAGGAACAGGAATTAATTAAAAAGCGAGGTAGTTTCAAAGGTCACCTGACTATCTATATTAGATACCTTAATGCTTTAATGAATAAAAAGCTAAGCAGCAGTGACGTCACGGAGTTGCAGCTGCGGACTGGTAAGATCGAGTCGTTGTACGAACATTACGATGAGGTACAGTTACGTCTGGAATGTATTGCTGATGATGCTTCAGCTCAGCTCTCTGAGCGTTCTGAATTTGAAGCATCTTATTATAAAGCTTTGTCTACGTCACACGACTTATTAAGTAGCTATAATAGTAAAGATGATGATTCGGTAAAGAGTGATAAAGGTACCCGTGCTAGTAACTATGAACCTGTTAAGTTACCCACTATCCAGCTGCCGAAGTTTAGTGGGTCTTACAGCAATTGGTTGGAATTTCGTGACACTTTTACCAGCCTAATTCACACCAATGAGAATATAGATATTGTTAATAAATTTCATTATTTACGAGCATCCCTGGAGGGAGCCGCTGCTGTCGTCATACATTCCATTGTGTTTTCTACTAAAAACTATTCAGTGGCATGGCAGTTACTGTGTGACCGGTTTGATAACAAACGTTTACTGATACAAAATCATGTATCGGCATTATTTAATGTTGAAACCATTACGAAGGAATCTTCAATGGCTTTAAAGGGTTTAGTAGATCAAGTGAATAAAAATTTACGGGCTTTAGAATCCTTAGGGGAGCCTGTCAAGCACTGGGATACTTTGTTGATTTACATTATAACTCGTAAGTTAGACCACAAAACTTTCCGTGAGTTCGAAGAGTATAAGGGCCGCTTAGATAAGGACTGCACAATTACTTTGGACCTATTTCTCCAATTTATGCGTACCCGAGCTGATTTGGTTGAAAAATTAGAGTTATCACGGCCGAATGCATCCCATACTATTCACCCACAAATTAAATACAATTCTAAAGTAAAAGCAATGGTCACAACACAAAGTTCTCACAATAATGCCAATACAAATAGTTCTGAATCCTATCCCAAACCGTGCCCTAAATGCAAGGATAGTCACATTTTGAATAATTGTCAACACTTCCTAGCACCAAGTATCGATGACCGTCTTAAATTATTATCTGGCTTTAAAGTGTGTTATAATTGTTTCCGTACGGGTCACTTCGCTAACCAATGTAAGAAACCAGGTTGTAGATTATGTAAACGCAGGCACAATACACTAATTCATACTTCCGAGGTAAAATATGTCACAAATAGTAGTAGTAATAATGATAACACGTCATGCAATGATCAGTTGCTGCTCCCTTCTACGTCATCGCCGTCGGTCAGCGCGGAGGCCAATGCAACGTTACTACTCGCCTCAGGCGAGTAGTAACGTTGCATTGTCGGCTAGCCTCCCTAGACCGGTTTTGAGCGCGACGACAACAAATCACGCTGAGTTTTACTGTCGACCGCTTTGGTTAAGGTATACGATGATATACATAGACGTGAATATATTGTCCGAGCCGTACTTGATAGTGGTAGTACTTCATGTTTTATAACAGAACGACTTTGCAATCGGTTATCATTAAAAGGTAAACACATAGATGGGTCGATATATGGGATAAATAATGTGACGTCACGCGTAGGTAAGATATGTAACGTTAAGATAACGTCGATTAATAACGGTTATAGTACGAAGTTATTATGTTTTGTTTTGCCGTCAATCACGAGTGACATACCCTGTCGATCTATAGATATATCTAAGTTGAATATACCTACCAACATTTGTTTGGCCGACCCGACGCTTTATAAGCCTTCAGAGGTATATATATTGATTGGCGCTGATTTATTCTGGGACCTATTAGGTACTCAGAGGATACGATTAGGTGGTGGTAAACCAGTACTATGTGATACCCGTTTAGGATGGATTGTCTCTGGTCCCGTAACGTACAATAGTAATAAAGTAATGAATACTAAAATTAGATGTAATTTTACTCAAACATCCTCTTCTAGCGATTTTGAAAAAATCCGTTCTGACTTGGTGCGCTTCTGGGATATTGAGGAGTTACCCTCTAAGTCTTCAAACTATCTACCCGAAGAGAAATCTTGTGAAGAACACTTCGTAAAAAATACTACGCGTTTACCTGATGGTAGGTTTTGCGTACGTTTCCCCTTAAAACAGGATCCTTCTGTTCTAGGAAATTCGTTCCAACGAGCTTCGAATTGTTTAGCTTCCCTAGAACGTAGATTAAAGGCTAAACCTGAGGTAAGTAGGTTGTACTACAATTTTATGACCGAATATGAAACATTAGGTCACATGACGGAAAATAGGGAGCCAGGTGCTAACTCTCGGGGCTATTTCAATCCCCACCATGGTGTACATCACGAGAGTAGTAGCACTACAAAGCTGCGCGTAGTATTTAATGGCAGTTCTCCGACGTCAACAGGTATTTCCCTTAACGATCTACAGATGGTTGGTCCCACAGTACAGGACGACTTGCTGTCTATACTTCTTCGCTTTCGCCAACATAAATACGTTTTGTCTGCAGATGTGGAGAAGATGTATCGACAAATAACTATACATCCATCTGACAGGTATTTACAGCAGGTGCTTTGGCGTGGAGGTACTGGTACAGACAAAACCATCTCTGTTAAGGTATATACACTGAATACCATTACATACGGCCTGGCTAGCTCACCTTACCTTGCAACCCGCTGTTTGAAGCAGATCGGCCTCGATTGTAGGGATGAAGAAATAGGAAAAATCCTCAAACATGATTTTTATGTCGATGACATGCTTACTGGAGGGGATGATTTAAACGAAGTGATGAATATTCGCACCAAGGTCACAGAGGAACTTGATGCTGCCTGTCTGCCTCTAAGAAAATGGAGGTCTAATGAACCTGCATTGCTCTCTGGTGTCTCGCAGCCATCATTAAATTTAAATATAGGGTCTGACGAGCCTAATAAATTGTTAGGACTCGAATGGTATGCTAGTACTGACGAACTAGGTTTCTTAGGTAGTTCATCATTGCCGTCTAAAGGTAGTACAAAGCGGGAGCTACTCGCTATTATAGCACGTATCTTTGACCCCTTAGGCGTTCTATCCCCTTATGTAATAACGATGAAAATGATGTTACAAAAAATGTGGCTAAATAAACTGTCTTGGGATGAACCGTTAAGTTCAGAGTTGAGCCAAAATTGGAATATGATTGTTCATTCTTTACCACTTTTAAGTAATTTTCGAATTCCACGAATCGTTGTTTGTGACTCATATAGAAAATTAGAGCTTCATGTATTTACTGACGCTTCCGAACGCGCTTACGGTGCGTGCGTCTATGTTCGCAGCGTAAATGCTAGCGGTGAATGTATGGTTCGGTTACTAATGGCTAAAAGTCGAGTAGCCCCCTTGAAACCTGTAACAATCCCTAGGTTGGAATTGTGTGGGGCTTTATTAGGAGCTCGCCTTTATGAAAAGGTTTCAACTTCTCTTCGAGTTCAGGTCAGCCATTCTTACTGTTGGAGTGACTCCACCATAGCGTTAGGTTGGTTACAGATGCTCCCATCTAGGCTCCAACCGTTTGTTCGCAATCGAATTGCTGAGATCTTAGATAAGGCCAGTAACTGTACTTGGAGACACGTTCCAACGGACCAGAACCCAGCAGACCTAATATCTCGCGGTGCGGATATTAGCATTCTGAAAAACTCTGGTCTATGGTGGAATGGCCCCAGTTTCTTAATACAGGATAGATCGGATTGGCCTTCTCACATCCAACACTCTGAAACAGAGCCTTTACCAGAGATACGGCCTCATGTTTCGTTGAACGTTGTTGTTTCCAATTCTACAACTAGCCTTGTAAATTTTAACCGTTTCTCTAATTATTCACGCCTTGTGCGATGTATGGCTTACGTTCTTTGGTTCATTAGAATTTGTAGGAAACAGCCTATATGCAATGAATTTATTTCACAGGATGAGTTACAGGATGCTTTAAATATAGTAATTATACAATCCCAAATGCAATCATTTTTCGAATATAATTTATTTATTAAAAAACAAAAATTATCCAATAAGAGTGCTCTTTTAAAATTAAATGTTTATTTAGATGAGAAAAATATAATTCGTGTCGGGGGACGCTTAGATAATTCTCCTTTTTCTTTTAATAAAAAACATCCTATAGTATTACAGTCCGCTCATGAGTTTACAAAGTTATTGTTCGATTTTGAACATAAAAGATTAATGCACGCAGGTCCACAGTTGTTGTTGGCCTCTATTCGGGAGACGTATTGGCCCATCGGTGGTCGTAACTTAGCAAAGGTCTGCTATCATAAATGTATACGTTGTCATCGAATGAAAGGCACTGTAGTTACTCCCATAATGGGTAACCTACCACAGCAACGGCTTGTTCCAGGTGGATATCCCTTTGAGAATTGTGGCGTAGATTACTGTGGCCCACTAATGTGCGCCAGTCGCCAGGGTCGTGGGTGTAGGTAGGTAAAAGTGTATATCGCGGTGTTCATTTGTTTTAGCACTAAGGCAATTCACTTGGAGCTGGTGGGTGACTTATCTAGTGGTAAGTATTTACTAGCTCTATATAGGCTTATTTCTCGTAGAGGTAAACCCGTCAACTTGTACTCAGACAACGGTACCTCGTTCGTGGGTGCGTACAACGAACTATCAAAATTTTTAAAGTCCTATTGTGACGCTTTGTCGGAGAAAGTAGCTAATGGATTAAATTTCATTTTATCCCGGCATACGTGCCCCATATGGGAGGAATCTGGGAAGCCGGTGTGAAATTGACCAAATATCATTTACTCCGAGTGTTGGGAAACTGTAATTTCACATACGAAGAGCTTAAAACTACTCTGACACAAATTGAGGCGATATTAAATTCTCGCCCTTTAACGCCGTTGTCTTCTGATCCTGCTGACTACACGCCACTCACACCAGGACATTTTCTTGTGGGACGTCCGTTAATATCTACACCACAACCTTCGTATCAAGACTGCTCTGTCAACAACTTGACCCGCTTCCAACGGATTGAGCAGATTCGCCAGCATTTCTGGACCCGATGGAGCAAAGAATATGTTTCTGAGCTACAGCAGAGAACGAAATGGCGCTCCAGCTCAGACCAATTACAGCTGAATGCTTTAGTTGTCATCAAAGAGGACAACTTGCCTCCTCTCAAGTGGCGATTAGGAAGAATCGTTGCAGTCCACCCCGGAACTGATGGTATTGCTCGTGTTGCTGACATCAGGACGTCTGTCGGCGTGATACGAAGAGCATTCAACCGAATTTGTCCACTACCCATTATCACAACTGTTGGTGGTTGAAAGCGCAGCTTTCAACGTCCGGGGGCATGTTAAGGCGCCTTGTCAATACCCGTCCGCAATAAGACGCGGTATACTATAACAGCTTTAAGTTAGTTTTTAAACTTTTGTCACTCTCGGTCTGTTGCACCATTGGCAAGTACAATAAACGTTCATATTCACATCGCTCCTGGTTTTTTTGCTGAAGTCGAGTTAATCCCGCACACATAGTTAAACAGGAGATATCGGTCCAAAACAAAAAGTCCGTGGCCACGCGAACGAAACGCTACTTTGTAGACTCATATCTCTCTACCTATAATGGACC
Source organism: Thumatha senex (assembly GCA_948477245.1). Classification (NCBI taxonomy): domain Eukaryota; kingdom Metazoa; phylum Arthropoda; class Insecta; order Lepidoptera; family Erebidae; genus Thumatha; species Thumatha senex. The sequence continues at coordinate 18,709,451 of OX419735.1, forward strand.
TGACAAACGTTTTTTATTTTACATGTCAAATAAATCTACAAAAAAAAACGAAAAACCGGTGTTTTTACTTTTTTTATATTTTAATTAATGGCTAAAATATTTACGATCAAAGTGCGTATTTCCGGCCGAAAGTTTTTAAAAACGCGAGCGGCTGCAAACTGCCCGATGACGTCACAACGTAACTCATTTAACTGTAGCACTCTCGTTCGCACACTGCTTCGCAGTAAAAATCTAAATTATAAAGTTATCAGTGGTGAAATAGTAAGGAAATACTGTATTGTCCGTTATTGCTTCAATTCAACACCCAATAAATTCTTCTTTTTATGAACCTTTGAACCCAAAAATTAGGAAAAACGAATGACGACCGTAAAAAGAGTTGATTCAATAGACCCTAAAACTAAAGCGCTCTACAGGGAAAACCATTTCGATCTAAGTATTTTTTAATAATATTTTAATAATAACTTCTTCTCTACATAACATTACCATATTTGACCTATTTAATGTTCCTCCTTGTGTACTTCTTATTATTTAAATTTGGCTTCTCAACTGACTGTATTCCGACCCGCATCGTAAACGCGCTACGTAAAAATTTGAACACAATTGTTCTTTTTTCTTGTGTATAAGTTATGTGTATAGTTATTTTATGTGTACCAATCAAGCCATCTCCCGAAGGGGTGGCAGAGGCATATCATAAGCCCACTTTTCACCATATGTATTCCTGTCCCACGTAATAGGTGGTGAGCCCTTTCCGTGTTTAAATAGACAGAAGCAGATTGTTGCTACCTACTGTTGAAGATTTTCAAGACGCCCAGCACTACTTAGCTTAACGACTATCATGTTACTGGCAACCGGGACCAACGGCTTAACGTGCTTTCCAAAGCACGGAAACACTCGAAAATTTAACAAACAAATAAATTACAAGTGACAAAGTGGTCACCTATCCGTTACCAGCCATAACGAAATTTGCTTCACGAAGAACATTTAATTTGTTCGTCGTCGCCACGAGCGTTTAATTTGTTAAAAAATGATTATTATTTTTGGTTGAAAATGACATGGAAAACTATAAAGTATAAACTATTGATAAATTTTTAAAGCAATTATTTGCTAAATTTCTCATAAATTTTTAATAAAGTGGAAAAAGACAATCCGATTCGAGACAGGGATTGAACCTGTGACCTTTGCCTAACCAGGGCAATGTTCTAGCCACCTGAACTACCCGAACCGTATCGAATTAAGTTTAAATTCTCCACCATATTTATATCGTCATTTTAAGAGTATGACCAGAGCCATCTATCGAGCTAATGAACAACTCGATACCAATGAACAGTGTTACAACTATTTTTAAACATTGATTCAATGGACTCCACTCAGTATATTGATAAATTTTTAAAGCAATTATTTGCTAAATTTTTCATAAATTTTTAATAAAGTGGAAAAAGACAATCCGATTTGAGACAGGGATTGAACCTGTGACCTTTGCCTAATCAGGGCCATGTTCTAGCCACCTGAACTACCCGAAACGTATCGAATCAAGTTTAAATTCTCCACCATATTTATATCGTCATTTTAAGAGTATGACCAGAGTCATCTATCGAGCTAATGAACAACTCGATACCAATGAACAGTGTTACAACTATTTTTAAACACTGATGCAATGGACTCCACTCAGTATATTGATAAATTTTTAAAGCAATTATTTGCTACTTTCTCATAAATTTTCATACTCTTAAAATGACGATATAAATATGGTGGAGAATTTCAACTTGATTGGTGGCTAGAACATTGCCCTGGTTAGGCAAAGGTCACAGGTTCAATCCCTGTCTCGAATCGGATTGTCTTTTTCCACTTTATTAATAATTTATGAGAAGTATAAAATAGTTGAATGCAAAGTTAAACTCAAGAAAGGCAGTGCTTTATAGTTTGCTTGTCAAAATCAACAATCATTGCCACGTCGTACAGCAAGGCTTAGCCTTTGTGTGAAAAATATACCATCCATCTGGTCACGAGTAGTGTTAATAAGACGCTTTACAATCTCTTGAAATAGGTTATGAGCGCTTGGTAAAAGTCTCGACTTTAAATATAAAATAAATAATAAATAAATATCCATCACGCCTTATCCCCCGAAGGGGTGGCAGAGGCATATTATATGCCCAATTTTCACCGTGTGGATTCCTGTCCCACGTAATAGGTGGTGAGCCCATTGCCGTGTTGAAATAGACAGACGCAGGTTGTGGCTACCTGCTGTTGAAATTTTTCAAGCCGCCCATAAGGCTTTCAACCTGGCTTAACGACTGCCATTCTACTGGCAACCGGGACCAACGGCTTAACGTGCCTTCCGAAGCACGGAAACGCTCGCAAATGTAAATGCCACAAAGTGGTCACCCATCCGAGGACCAACCATAGTGAAAGTTGCGTAACTCATTGATGGTTTACAGAACACAGAGACCGCGGGGCTACGAGCGCTTCGAGCTCGACTTTAAACGGCTCAAAAACGTAATCACTTACAAGTTGCAAATATTTACACACATAGCGTCCCACACTAAACACCTACCTATCCTCCACGGCATTTAGACATATCGTGGTAGCGTGCCAAACCATTCGGTTCAAGTTTAGCTGGCACACTGGTGGCGACAAGAGCACGTCGGGATAAGTCGTTAAAGCTCGCGTACCGTGGTAATCACCCACCACTCCTGCAGCAAGACAAACCATGATGTCCAAGGCGATCGACGACTACTCTACAATGGCACAGGTGCCCTGGCACAAATGCTCTTTTAGAAAATCTGCTTCCATTCTATACACTTTAGTGTTATCTATCCATATATATATATATATAAAAAACTGAATCCCTATTTCCCTTGGTCATGCCATCACGCGTGAAGGGCTGGAATGATTTGAAAAATTATTTTCGTATTGGATAGCCCATTTATTGAGGAAGTTTATTAGCTATATATCATCACGCCACTACACAGGAGAGCAGAGCAGTAATCATAAATGTCAACAAATCGGGGAAACTTTCATACATTTTTGGAAAAGTAATAAGCGACGGCATTAAATGGGTGCCACGGGGTTGGAAGTATGTCACGGACGAAGCCGGGCAAGTCAGCTAGTCGGATATAAAGGATATTATATAATATTATTTCTTTGACATACGAGTAATAGGTCAACGAAGAAAATCGAAACAAAATGAAACGAAACGCGCGTTATGTAGTAGGTTCAACCCACCGGGCCGAACGCCGTGTCACACTGTGACGTCATAATGAGCGCGCCTAATCTCGGAAATTCAAAAAACGGGCTAAAACTTCTCACCGTTATAACTTCGGAAATACTGCATGTATTGAAGTGAAATAAAAAGTAATGTGAAAAATAATAAAATGTAATGTACATGAGCTACGCTCCAATTTTAGCTGTATTTGATAGTAATATTTTGACTCTTTTGTGTTCTCCATTGCTAGGATTTTGGTCTGAACTTCCATTTATTCGGCATATTAACCTCATTATAATGACGTAATATTTTACCCTCAAAACAGTTTACAACTCGTATTAAATCGAAAATAATGATGTCTGATATGATGTTCTACCAGGGTGACAATAATTTAATTTTATTTGGGAATACATTTACATTCAATAACTGGAGGAAAGCTACCAAATTCAAAAACATCTAGATAGATTTGAAAATAAAAAAAGTTTGGAAAATACAAAAGTGCACGTCTCACTATTATATTATATTATATTATAAATATTATGGTTTCGTTTTAATTTAAATTACGACCAATGACTTAAAAATTTTAAAAACTTTTCCCCTAACGCCATCTAAACAAAAAAAAGGATTAGTTAGCTTAAATTGTGCTAGATGGCGTTGTGCTAAAATTGTTTATTTAATATTGAATTACAATTAAACCACATAGAATCAGACCGTGAAAATTGAAAGGGTTCTATTCCTAATTATACTGAAGCGTAAGAGAAAAAAAGACTCGATTAGTAAAGTATTTCGGTCGTTATCGTGTTAACAAGAAAATAATCCGTAACATACAGACACACGGACGTCCAAGACGGAACTTGTTGAAACAGTTTTTTAACTAGTTTAAATAATAAAATGGTATGCCACCGAAATATCTGATACTCGATGAAAGAATAAAATTAATGCATGGTAAATATCACGTTAGGTACTAGTAGGAGTAGTGTAAAGCGGCGTATCGACTTTGCGCGGCAAACCATCAAACATTGGCGACGAATCAGTCATTGTCTGGTTTTGAAAGCGCGGCAAAAAAATGTCAAATTTTCAATAACGCGCGCGGTGAAAACATGGAGTACGACATGGTACTAAACAATTTGTACGGAGCAGTAAATGTAGTGATTACCGGAACATATATCACAATAATATGATGAGCAATAACAAAAGCGGGCGCTGCTCGTCGTCGACGTGCATTGTCCACGCGGTGTAACAATCACCCGGTGTAACAATAACCATGTCATGAATTAAAAATCTTTGCAGATCTGAATAGAACTATTTTGAAAAATGAATAATTATAATTAATTTCAAAAATCACCTATCAGTCTCGCCTATGGCCTCAAAGGGGTAGGCAAAGACATACTATACGCTTCCATTTCACTTTCTGCATTTTTGTCTTTATTTTTCTAATATATAAACTTCTCGTTGGTAACAATACCACCAAACTCCTCCGAAATATGGTCTTCTCCTCCTCCTCCTCCTCCGGCTTTACCGATTATTATTGAATTTCATATGTATATTTGATAGATCTGATAATCGGTCGTAATCTATTTTTCATACCCCTTAGTGATAAGGATAGGGTGGTCCACACCAAATGTTTTATTTTATTTTTGAACAATTATTTTTTACTTTTTTGATGTGGCATTAAAAATACATATATAACCCAAATCTAAGTTTCAGCTCCTTTAGAATTGTGATTTATATTCGTACGCCCCACTCTTTTTCTCTCTCTGCCTCTTACGAAGTTGCACGGGTCAGCTAGTGTATCCATAGATACAATAAGACGGTTCTTCTCAGGTGGGCCGCGTTCCGAACCGGTGGTCACTTTAAAAATGTTAAATTTATCCTTAGTTTTAATGTATGACATTTTGTAAGCGCCGTTAAAATGGTCTATGCAAAATAAAGACATTTTTATATTTAGAGTGTTATGTGACAAATGGAATGTAACAAATGGAAGTGCTCACCATAGTTTGAATGTACGCTTGTGCGACACGCTGAAGCTCGACGCCATGATGGTGTGGCATGCAACGTCCCTAGCTCAGTTAGTTCCAGCTTTGGTAATATGATACATATCTTAGTGGCGTCATTTGCTTACGCTTTAATAAAAAAAAAGGATGGTAAGCGAAAACTACCGCAAATTGAACTGGGTCTGCAGTCTCCACATAGATAGCCTCAGGTTACTGATTCTTGGGATGATTGTTTTAACTCATTCTATGGAATTCCATGGCTATTAAATTATAACAAAACAAAAAGTATACAAGCTGAAGATTTAACTCTAAGTTATGATATAAATTAATTATTCCTAATAGATGCATTTACTGTCGTAGAAAAGGTGTATGTCTTTGTCTGTATGTCCATGGCATGTACGAAATTATTGTCAAAATGGTAGAAAATCATATGAGACATCATCATTTTTGATTTAACACGAGTTGTAAACTGTTTTGAGGGTAAAACAATACGCCATTAAAATGAGACTAACATGCCGAATAAATGGAAGTTAAGACCAAAATCCTAGCAAGTATAGGTAGTGAGATATGAGCCTACAAAGTAGCGTTTCGTTCGCGTGGCCACGGACTTTTTGTTTTGGATTTATATCTCCTGTTTAACTAAACTTTAGTAGTATTTATTGCTTTCATGAGTTTCGACAAATTAAGATCCTTCTTCTTGTGTTAATTGTACTATAAGAAATCGTAAGTTTTAAAAAATAATCAACATTAAAGAAACGAGTGGAGGATTGCGCGGCCATAACATCAAAGGCGAATATTTCGTAAAATATTGCTCTAGAGCTTATACTTCTTTTTTCGAAATTTTTTGACAAATTCAATCTTTAATTGACAAAAAGAATTAGATCTGTAACCCATGTAGTTGCTGAGATCTCCGTGGCCGCGCAATCCTACACGTTTCGTTCGCGCGGCCAACTTTAAACCCTAATATCTTCTTTATTTCTACTTTGACAAATTTTTGGTTTGTTGCATTCGGTTTTGACAAATTTCGACAAATTTTTGACAGAGTGCTTTTTTTGATTGGACACCGTGGCGGAGCAATCGAAACGCACACAAATTTTTTACACACCGCCGTCGCCGTCTAGCCCAAAGTAAGCTTGTGTTATGGGATCGACGACTGATAAACATTTTTATATTGCTAAATCCATTTTATCCACCAGGATCAGGATGTTCAAACAACATTATTGGCGTACATCGGGCGTTTGCTCTAGCCACTTCCGATGCAGAAAATAGCTAAGCAACTAAACCCAGTGAATAGCTGGATCTGCAGATGCGAGTGCCTAGTGAGCAACTAGATCAGCAGAAGGTTACTGTGAAAGCGCTCGTAGCCTCGCTGTTCTGTAGGTAAATGATTACTGCGTTAAACAGCTTTCGCTATGGCTAGTCCTCAGATGGATGACCAGATGACCGCTTTGTAATATTTCCTTGATTTGGAAGGCACATTAAGCTGTTAGCCCTGGTTGCCAGTAACAATGCAGTTGCAAGTCAAGTTGAAGGCCTTATTGGCGGAAAATTTTCAACAGCAGCTAGCCACAACCTACACCACGTGTTACGTTGGAAAATTATGCTTAGGTGAAACGTGGGCGTATAGTCTGCCCCTCACCCCATTGGCGATTAAGGCATGATTAGTAAACAATACTCTGATGCCTTTAGGTCAATATTCCTCGGGGGTCTACCGCCTAGATTGTGACACCCACACTTTATTTTTTGCTATTTCCACCGTCCATGATCTCCAGGAGCCATCTCGATTTCTCACGGTGTTCGTAAAAAATTCTACGTCCAGTAACTGACTTGGTGGGGGTAAAATGTATATAATATAATATATGTATATAATAATGTACCTAGTCAGGTCATAAATTCTGTCACATGTTTAATATAAAATAATTGAAACAAGTTTATTCATTATGTAACCATTTATATACCAAAATGAACTTAACAAAACATAGATTCTTATCACAATAAAGTTTATTCAAAATTACCTCCGTTGAATGCAGGCCTTCAATCTGCACGGCCAGTCGTCTATCGCAGCACGAACGAGGTCCATGTCAATATCGGCGGCTGCCTTAATCAAGGATGTCTTGAATGACTCCAAATTGGGATGAGACTTTGAGCACGCCTTTTCCTGCAAGTGTTGCCATATCTTGTAATCTAACGGACTCAAATCTGGACTGGAGGAGGGCCAGTCTTCGTGCCGGATGAAGTCGATTTCACGCGCCGCCAGCCAGTCTTGTGTGCTCTTCGTTCTATGAGCTGGCGCCGAATCTTGTTGGAATACCCAGTGCCTGTTATTGAACATGGTATGAGAAACAGGTTCCACAAGGTTCGTCAGGACTGTATTTTGATACACAACTGCATTCGTTTTTACACCTTTCTCACAAAAATGTACCTCTGTTAAGCCCCAATAAGAAACTCCCAACCATACCATGAGCGAGGGTGGAAAATGACCTCGTTGGACACGCGGAATACGGTTGCTCGCTTCTTCACTACTGTGTGCGTACACCTTTTCATTTTGTTTGTTGTAGGTCTCTTCTACGGTAAAAATTTTTTCATCCGAAAAAAGAATTTCCCGATATTTTTTTCCCGCGTACCGCTTCAACAAAGCGCGGCATCTCTTCAGTCTCAGGTACATTAGACGAGCATTTAAACGATGTCCTGTTTTTCTGCGATATGACCGAAGCCCTAAGTCTTCATTTAACACCCTTTTCACCATGGTTCTGCTTAACCCCATCTGAAGGGCCAACAGCTTCTGCTTACGTTTGGGATTTCTTTGAATTCGCGCCTTCACAGCTTTTATCACTGCTGGAGTCCTAACCACTCAAACGTTCACTATCCGTTCGCGCTGCCAGAGCAGCGCATTTTTTGTAATTAACCTGTGACCTAATTAACTAAAATCGTGATATCTTGGAAACTATAATATCTAGACAAAAAATTTTAACTACAGAAAAATCGTAAAATATATAAAGATAAAACTTATAGCTATAATAATTTGGAATTTTAATCATAATTAACTGATATATTGGTATAAACACGAAAAAGTCGGTAAAAAAATAAATAAACGTTATTTTTCAAAAATTAGCCACTCACACGAAAAACTAATATAAAACACTATTATCAGACGGAGGGCGACCACTTCTTGACCTGTCATCTACACTAGCGTCTTCATTGTATCGTTTGATGGTACGATCATCATCATCATCCGAGCGTATGTCCCAGTTGCGTCTCGCGACGCCCGGGGTCTGCTTTCCTACATTTTCTCCTCCACTTCGCACGGTCGTCGGCATCCCCTGTAGTGAGACCATTGGCACGCATGTCATCCCTTACGACGTCAAGCCAGCACCTCTTGGGTCTTCCCCTCTTACCGGGACCCGGCGGGGCTGACATGGCCAGACATTTGTTACCTACGTAGCCCGGCGGTTGCCGCAAGACGTGACCATACCAACGAAGGCGACACTCTTGCAACTTGTCTACAATGTCACGGACGTCAAGGCTGCCTTAATCAAGGATGTCTTGAATGACTCCAAATTGGGATGAGACTTTGAGCACGCCTTTTCCTGCAAGTGTTGCCATATCTTGTAATCTAACGGACTCAAATCTGGACTGGAGGAGGGCCAGTCTTCGTGCCGGATGAAGTCGATTTCACGCGCCGCCAGCCAGTCTTGTGTGCTCTTCGCTCTATGAGCTGGCGCCGAATCTTGTTGGAATACCCAGTGCCTGTTATTGAACATGGTATGAGAAACAGGTTCCACAAGGTTCGTCAGGACTGTATTTTGATACACAACTGCATTCGTTTTTACACCTTTCTCACAAAAATGTACCTCTGTTAAGCCCCAATAAGAAACTCCCAACCATACCATGAGCGAGGGTGGAAAATGACCTCGTTGGACACGCGGAATACGGTTGCTCGCTTCTTCACTACTGTGTGCGTACACCTTTTCATTTTGTTTGTTGTAGGTCTCTTCTACGGTAAAAATTTTTTCATCCGAAAAAAGAATTTCCCGATATTTTTTTCCCGCGTACCGCTTCAACAAAGCGCGGCATCTCTTCAGTCTCAGGTACATTAGACGAGCATTTAAACGATGTCCTGTTTTTCTGCGATATGACCGAAGCCCTAACCACTCAAACGTTCACTATCCGTTCGCGCTGCCAGAGCAGCGCATTTTTTGTAATTAACCTATGACCTAATTAACTAAAATCGTGATATCTTGGAAACTATAATATCTAGACAAAAAATTTTAACTACTGAAAAATCGTTAAATATATAAAGATAAAACTTATAGCTATAATAATTTGGAATTTTAATCATAATTAACTGATATATTGGTATAAACACGAAAAAGTCGGTAAAAAAATAAATAAACGTTATTTTTCAAAAATTAGCCACTCACACGAAAAACTAATATAAAACACTATTATCAGACGGAGGGCGACCACTTCTTGACCTGTCATCTACACTAGCGTCTTCATTGTATCGTTTGATGGTACGATCATCATCATCATCCGAGCGTATGTCCCAGTTGCGTCTCGCGACGCCCGGGGTCTGCTTTCCTACATTTTCTCCTCCACTTCGCACGGTCGTCGGCATCCCCTGTAGTGAGACCATTGGCACGCATGTCATCCCTTACGACGTCAAGCCAGCACCTCTTGGGTCTTCCCCTCTTACCGGGACCCGGCGGGGCTGACATGGCCAGACATTTGTTACCTACGTAGCCCGGCGGTTGCCGCAAGACGTGACCATACCAACGAAGGCGACACTCTTGCAACTTGTCTACAATGTCACGGACGTCAAGGCTGCCGCGGATGCGAGAGTTCCTCACGCGGTCCATCCGCTTGACTCCACACATCCACCGCAGCATCTTCATTTCCGTGACACGCAGCTCCTGCTTGTGTCGCTCCAATATCGGCCACGTCTCACTGCCATGTAAAAGGACAGGTCTAATAATGGTTTTGTAGACCTGTCCCTTCAACCGGATCGGCATTTTAGGGTCACAAATGACACCGGTCATCTCCCGCCGTTTGGCCCACGCGGCAGCAATGCGTGACTTGACATCGCAATCGATGTCACTAGACGTGTGAAAAACAGATCCCAGGTATTTAACCTGGTCCGTGCGCTCGACCAAATCACCGCCTATGCGGACGGATGTGGGATCTGTCGAGTTTAGTGCCAAGTACTCGGTCTTCGCCACATTTAGTTTCAGACCGCCGTTCTCAAGCGTCTCCTTCCACGCCTTTACACGTCGCTCCAATCTGCCCCTGTCCGCGTCTGCCAGCGCGGATATAATATTACACTGAACAGAAGCGGACTAAGGACCGAACCCTGGTGTACCCCGACGGTGATGGGGAAGGGTTTCGTGTCGCCAACAGCAGTCCGAACCATTGAATCGGAGTCACAGTACATGTCCCGGATAGTGTCAATATAGACCTCTGGAACCCCTTTGGACCGCAGTGCCCACCAGATCATCGCACGAGGAACACACTCGAAGGCCTTCTGCATGTCTAGAAACAAACAGTGCAGAGGCGTGTTCTTCGACCTGTATTTCTCTGCGACAACCCTGAGGGCAAAAAAAGGGTTGTGGTCCAATGACCAGGGCGAAACCCATATTGACACTCCGAGAGAGTACACTCCTGCCGGATCCGAGAGTCTATAATCCTCTCGAAGATCTTCATGGTGTGGGACATCACCTTTATACCGCGGTAGCTCCCGCACTCCTGCACTGACCCCTTACCTTTGAAGACTGGAGTAATAATTCTCAGTCTCCATTGGTTTGGGATCTGCCCGCTGAGGAGTATGCGGTTAAAAAGGTTTACTAAGATGCCCACACCGCGAGGACCCATCGCCTTCCAGGCTTCGTTCGATGGGGACTCATTCGGGTCCGACAGCTTTCCGATTCTTCATGCGGCGAAGCGCAGTCAGGACTTCTCCAGGCGTTACCGGAGGCACTAGTCCCTGATGGTTTTTGGTGTTGTGTGTGTTTTTTGTTTTTGTGTCGGAGGGAGGTCCGGAGGCTGCACCTCTTTGTGCTGTTTATTAAGCAGCTCGTAGAAGTACGAGCGCCATCTCTCCTTTACCGCGAGGTCTTCGCTTAACAGGTTGCCCTCCGGGTCTTTTACACAGCGACACTTGGATACATCCTGTGCCGCTTTGACCCTGGAGCGCGCCAGCTTATAGATGAGCTTCTGCCCCTCAGACGATTCCAGCTTATCATACAGAGGTTGTTAGTGGTCTCGTCTGGCTCTGGCTACAGCTCTCTTTGTGGCGCGCTTGGCAGCCCTGTACGCATCGCGGTCTTCGGGAGATCCGGTCGCTTGCCACTTTTTAAAGAGGGCTTTCTTCTCCCTCCGTCTCCCTCAGGACTGCGTCGTTCCACCACCAAGTTTCCTTGTTACATTTGCGTCCACCCTTAGACTCACCGAGCACCACCTTCGCCGCTCCAAGGATGGCCGCCTGAACTTTGTTCCAGTTCCATCTCGAACTGGCCCGCCTTCAGTGTCGGTGCACTTGTCACCGACAGCTAAGACGAACTCCTGGGACCTAGTTTCATCAAGCAGCCACCATCTGATACGGCGCTGGCACCGCTCGATGTGTTTGCCTTTGGGCTTCACGCAGAGGTCCATGACAAGGAGACGGTGTTGTGCAGTAAGACTCTCTCCGGGTATGACCTTGCAGTTGGCCACCTTGCCGATGCTGTGTCGCCTAGTGAGTAGGAAATCGATCTGAGTTGTACGCCTCCTGCTCTTGTAGGTGATGAGATGTTCGGATTTCTTTTTGAAATACATGTTCACAATGGCCAGATCGGCAGCCGCACACGTTCTGAGGATAGTTTCTCCTTCAGCGTTGCGGGTGCCGTATCCAAAACCACCATGGACACGCTCAAACCCCTCACACCTCTCACCCACATGACCGTTTAGGTCGCCGCCCAAAACTATTCCCTGTGACAACGAAATGCTCCGAAGCACTCCCTCGAGTTGGCCCCAAAACGCCATCTTATCGGCGTCGCTACAACCGGCCTGTGGCGCGTAGGCACTTATCAGGTGGGTAATAATCCCATCGATAAGCACCCTCACGATCATAAGCCGGTCGCTACAGCGTTTTACCTCCAAGATGCCGCTCTGCAGCCCCTCGGAGAGCACCACGGCCACCCCGTTCTCCCCACCAGGCGCACCCGTGTAATACAGCTTGTAGCCTTTCTGCAGAGGCCGGGCTCTGTTGCCCTTCCACCGAGTCTCCTGCAGGAACGCCACGTCCACCCTCCGCCTGGAGAGTACTTCGGCCAACTCTACCGCACGCCCAGTCAGCGTGCCAATGTTCCATGATGCGAAGCGGATACGGGTTGGGGTTAACTTCTTTAGCCGTGCTGGCCCGACACACGGCAGCCCTAGCCCACTTGCCACAGGAGTCGGGCGGGGCTCCTGCGCGCTGTTTTGCGGCGGCGCCCTATCCCTAGCAGCATTCCTATAGTCCTTTTCCATTTTTGTTTCGGCGGGTGGCTTTTATGGGAGCGACGCCCTCAGACCTCCCAACCCCAGAGGGGAAACCCAGCGCCAGGGCCTCGTCCGTTAGTCAGCAGGTGCACGCACTAGCACGGGAGGTTGACTTGGGTTCCGAAGATCTTGATGGGGCCCCTTACACCCTTTGATGGTACGATAAACGAATCTTTTGGTTATATTCAAATTTTTCAGTATGTCAAAAATTTGAATTGGCGCGTAACCGCAACGATGCAACGCAATAACTGCAACACGGTCTTCTTTAAGCGTCCACTCCATATTTAAAAATGAGTAAAATTCTAAAAAGTATTCATTTTTATTTTCATGAACAATTCGAAATTCGAATTTAATAAACTTTTTTGTGGCCAGCGTTCTAAAAGAAAAGTTTTTACTGTGTGACAATACTTATGACCTGAGTAGGTATAATACAATGGGTGTGTACGTACGTGTTACGGAAGTAATAACTAGAATTTTAGATGAACATAAGGATTTTATGACTGCCTCGGTGGCGCGGTGGGAGTGCATCCGACTGCTACGCAAGAGGTCGTGGGTTCGATTCCCACCCAGGATAAAACTTTGTGTGATGAGCACGATGGTTTATTGTGTGTGGGTGTTATTTATCTATAATATGTATGTATTTAGAAATATATAAGTATGTTTATCAGTTATCTAGATCCCATACACAAGCTAATATTAGCTTACTTTGGGCTAGATGACCCTGTGTGAAAAGTATCCCACAATTTTTTTTTTTATAACTTATAAAAATACTGAAAAACAGTTATATAGCTAGGCTACTTTCACCTCGGAAACAACTTCCTGTGAAAAAGGGAAACTGAATAACTTCACCACGCGGGCGGAGCGGCGGGCATCAACTAGCCATTTAAAATGTAAATGAAAAAATAATTTAGCTATCTAATTTTAAACAAATCAAGTTTTTAATACATGAAAATGGTTTACAAGTGCAATTCCATAGAAAGACAAAAATAATAACAATAATTCAGATTAGAAATATTAATAAAAAAGGAAACTTGGTATAAAAACACTTTTGCACATTAGTTACTCAATTAAGTGTACCTATACTTAGTAATAAGTGATATCTTACACACTAAATATGAAATTACTAAAATATCTGCTATTACCTTTATAGGATATATTCATTCTTTGGCTTATTATGTCAAAATAATGTAGTTTTTGAAACTGCTCAATAGAAATTCTGTTATTAGAAAGAATTACTTACGAAAAGCGAAATATTTTCATATAATTCTTTTAAACATAGAAAAATACACATCAAAAAATTCAGTCTATATATTATTATTTAAAAATAGTAAGAAAGATGTTTTTATAGATATTAGGTCTAGTTTTTATTCTTTTCAGCAGTCTTGGTCTCCTCATCATCTTCAACTGTCTCATCAGCAGTACTGACGTCATTCACATCAATGCCTGTGTCATCTTTGCTGGTGTTTGCAAGTTCTTCCTGTAAAATTCAGAAGAACACATAAACACACAACAGGATTTTAGCAGTGTTCTGATAGATATAATTTTGATGTGTGAAAACAATCAAGGGCTTCAAAATAATGTATTCCCTTAGGTGTCATCTATCTCCACAAGTGAGGAAATCAAGGTAATATTATAGTAGTGTCAAGTTTCATTCAAATCAGAATAAACAAGTATTCTGATATACACAACGCATGTGTTTAATGCATCAATAAGCAGGCACTACTGTGTTTGGGGAAAATATTAATATTTCCTATTAATTTAAACATTTATTGGAGTCTGGTGTCAAAAAGTTCTCTACATAAGGGCTTGCAGCAGCAATGTTGCTACAAGAAGTAATTATTCCTTTTTAATTTAACATTACGATTTTTTGTTATTATACCTTTATAATCATTAATGTTACAACAGTAGTGCCAGCATTATTTTTTTGACACCCACTGCTGGCCATAGCCTATATAGCCATAATATATGTTTCAATTTAATTTAGAAATTCTAGTTCATAAAGGGTGGAGTACTTTCTACTATGATTTTATATTATTATTTTTGCAATAGTGGAATAATAGAAAATAAAAATAAGGGATACAAATATTTACCTCGTTTTACTATAGGTATACTTAAGGGACCTTAATGTCATCTTAATGTATTTCAATTTGCTTTTAAGTCCTAACTGGAGGGAGTCAGAGGTTAATTTTTATTTGGCTACTTCATTTGGCTACAGATTTTCGGCATTGTTAGGAGCAAACTGCTGTCAGTTAATCAGAAGGTGCACTGAAAGCTGGTAAGGTTGCTTGAACCCTGAAGGTCTTTGTAAGACTCCATGCACCCATACTTTATAATACTATACTGACCTTAATAACTTCTACAAAACTGTTTGCTTCATCCAGCATCTGTTTAAACAATGCATTTTCTTCTTTCAGGTCCTCAATGACTTTACGGAGCCTTTCGTTTTCATCAAGAGCCTCTTGTAAGGCTACCCTAAAAATATATACAGTACTCTTCAATTATTAGGAACAAAAAAGTAACATAAATTTATGGCCCATAATTTCTGTATAAATATGGCTTGGTTACTTTTATCAATATAAATATAACCAACATCTGAGTGTTCTGAGTAAATTATAAGATCATTCAAATTTTGTAATCGAAGATTGTGTTGATTTATAGAATAACTTTCATAAATTTCAGTTCAATTTTAGTCATACTAATTTTTATGTTAATTTACTCAAGCAAGAAGTAGTTTTTCTATTTGATAAGTTATATTTTTTCCTGGTAGTACCTGAATCCCTTTATTTCCTTATTTTTGTTTCATTAATGGTGTTCTATTATTTATTATTGTTATTGTTTTTGATTTTAATATAAGAGATATTAAAATCAAAAACAAAAATGCCAACTACACAATCATAGTATTTTAAATTTAAATCAATTCTAGTCTGTCCTACTCTCCTTATAGCTTGTGTAACTATTTCTCACCTCATTGACGTCAGGCTAGTGTCTTATAGGTGCTATTTACAAATTCAGATTTACTTACTGCCGCTTATCAGCTAATATTTGCCAATATTTTTCAGATGGACCTTCTGGATTGGTGAGATCATCAACAGTTATTTTAGTGTCTAAGTTTGCTTGAGTTTTCTTAGTAGATGAATTTTTCCTTTTTACTTCAACTTCTCTGAAAATTTAACAAACCAATTTGTGAACTTTGACATAATAATAATAACTGTATTAAGCAATAGGGTTAATTGATTTATTGTTATTATGTATGATTAAAGTATGCATGGATGCAAAGCATGGCGATCTATCCTGTCTGACTACCCCATCGGGGATACAGTGTGAAGATTGTTAGTTTTTTTTAGATAATAGATCTATAAAGGTCTACATTATTGCAATAAATCATTACATAAAGAATAGTGTAGGGGAAAGGTTTCATTAATTTGCCAAGTACATAAATGTATGTATAACATTAGTAAACCTTTATAATAAGTGTTGAAGCTTTCAACCTGATTAAAGTAGACTTGTAAGGCGGGTTGTATCGCTGTGCTTAATAGTGATACAAATTCTCAACAGCTCTATTGTCATAAAAATCTTCAAATTAATTAAATAGTTTAAATATAAGTAGTATTTAAGTTAATAAAAGAAAACATGTGTTGAACAGTTTCTACCCTAGAAAACCAGTGTCTCAATTCCACATGGCTTATAAAGATAAGCAGGCACCAATTGTTTAAGCCTGTACTGATACATAGAAATGATAGATGTGGAGAGCCGGAAAGATTATTGCTCTACAAAATAAATAAAGCAACTACTAAATATATTGTACAATACAATATGTAAATAGGTGCAATGTGTAGCGCGAGGAATCGCGCGCCAGCATAAAATATAAACAAAAATATGGTCAGGTTTACACATACAAAGCCTAATTTGTAACCTCTAATAATAGTGATTTATAAAAATCAATATTAATGATTCAATCTGATAAATCAAAATATTAGCTTTATCCGATAGAAGCTGAAAATTACTTACACAAGCGACTCCTGGCTGAGCTGGTGCTTCAAATTTTTCGTTGGTCTACCCACAAGATTTTCTCTATCAGTAGCAGTATGCTGAAGAGTTTTCAGGGACTTTCTTGTCACCCTAGTGGTTTCCTGAAACACCATAAACTATCCTTTACCAATACATTTCTATAAGTTCACCGGCCTCATTCGTCATATGTAACTACTAAATACAGCAACACAGACAAAATGAAGTACCCATTACCTGTTGATCAAGACTGGACATCGTGCTGAGGTATTAATTACAATGCCCAGCGTCGAAAACTGAAACTGAATAAGCCAGTAATATAATAATTAAACTCGTTTATCAGCGTGACTTGAACTTCATAACAAAATTCATGAAGCGAAAACAAAAGTGACATTGACAGCAAAACATTTCCCGCGCTTGCAACTTTTTTTTTAGAATAGGATAAAGCCGGCTAAAGTTTATACATAATAAAGTATAGGTACCAATAGATTTCACATGAGCGTCAGGCGTCAGGTAAGGGTAAGCATGTTTTCTTCTTCATCTGAATTTAATATTATTATTTTTATTATTCGTATTTATTTATTTTAATATTCGCTTATTTTATTGTGTTTATTCAAAAACTATTGCACATATTGACCAAAACTAAAATTGCTAAATTGTTATACCTACAATTTCCCATTTACTAATAATCTCCATCGCATGTCTGTTTTTGGGTGAATCGTTGAGTTCGTACCACCAACGCCATAACCAAAAAAAAATTGAATTTTTACTTCCAGTCAAGTATAATGGAAAAAACAAAAGGCTCAAAATATTACTATCTTAAATAAATAAACTTACTATAGCTAAAATTGGAGCGTAGCTCATGTACATTACATTACATTTTATTTCAATCCAATACATGCAGTATTTTCGAAGTTCATCATCATCCGAGCGTCTGTCCCAGTTGCGTCTCGCGACGCCCGGGGTCCGCTTTCCTACATTTTCTCCTCCACTTCGCACGGTCTTCGGCATCCCCTGTTTGTTACCTTTGTTTACAGACAGACAGTACAGACATTTGTTACCTACGTAGCCCGGTGGTTGCCGCAAGACGTGACCATACCAACGAAGGCGACGCTCTTGCAACTTGTCTGCAATGTCACTGACGTGAAGGCTGCCGCGGATGCGAGAGTTTCTCACGCGGTCCATCCGCGTGACCCCACACATCCACCGCAGCATCTTCATTTCCGTGACACGCAGCTCCTGCTTGTGTCGCTCCAATATCGGCCACGTCTCACTGCCATGTAAAAGGACAGGTCTAATAATGGTCTTGTAGACCTGTCCCTTCAACCGGATCGGCATTTTAGGGTCACAAATGACACCGGTCATCTCCCGCCATTTGGCCCACGCGGCAGCAATGCGTGACTTGACATCGCAATCGATGTCACTGGACGTGTGAAAAACAGATCCCAGGTATTTAACCTGGTCCGTGCGCTCGACCAAATCACCGCCTATGCGGACGGATGTGGGATCTGTCGAGTTTATTGCCAAGTACTCGGTCTTCGCCACATTTAGTTTCAGACCGCCGTTCTCAAGCGTCTCCTTCCACGCCTTTACACGTCGCACCAATCTGCCCCTGTCCGCGTCTGCCAGCGCAATATCGTCAGCATACATGAGCAACCATGGAGGCTGCTCATGTGGGTTTCTGATGCTGTCCGACAATTCGTCTAATATTACACTGAACAGAAGCGGACTAAGGACCGAACCCTGGTGTATCCCGACGGTGATGGGGAAGGGTTTCGTGTCGCCAACAGCAGTCCGAACCATTGAATCGGAGTCACAGTACATGTCCCGGATAGTGTCAATATAGACCTCTGGAACCCCTTTGGACCGCAGTGCCCACCAGTTCATCACACGAGGAACACAGTCGAAGGCCTTCTGCATGTCTAGAAACAAACAGTGCAGAGGCGTGTTCTTCGACCTGTATTTCTCTGCGACAACCCTCAGGGCAAAAACAGGGTCCGTGGTCCCATGACCAGGGCGAAACCCATATTGACACCCCGAGAGAGTACACTCCTGCCGGATCCGAGAGTCTATAATCCTCTCGAAGATCTTCATGGTGTGGGACATCACCTTAATACCGCGGTAGCTCCCGCACTCCTGCACTGACCCCTTACCTTTGAAGACTGGAGTAATTATACTCAGTCTCCATTGGTTTGGGATCTGCCCGCTGAGGAGTATGCGGTTAAAAAGGTTTACTAAGATGCCCACACCGCGAGGACCCATCGCCTTCCAGGCTTCGATGGGGACTCCATCGGGTCCGACAGCTTTCCGATTCTTCATGCGGCGAAGCGCAGTCAGGACTTCTCCAGGCGTTACCGGTGGCACTAGTTCCTGATTCGGAGGGAGGTCCGGAGGCTGCACCTCTTTGTGCTGTTTATTAAGCAGCTCGTGGAAGTACGAGCGCCATCTCTCCTTTACCGCGAGGTCTTCGCTTAACAGGTTGCCCTCAGGGTCTTTTACACAGCGACACTTGGATATATCCTGTGCCGCTTTGACCCTGGAGCGCGCCAGCTTATAGATGAGCTTCTGCCCCTCAGACGATTCCAGCTTATCATACAGAGGTTGTAAGTGGTCACGTCTGGCTCTGGCTACAGCTCTCTTTGTGGCGCGCTTGGCAGCCCGGTACGCGTCGCGGTCTTCAGGAGATCCGGTCGCTTGCCACTTTTTAAAGAGGGCTTTCTTCTCCCTAGTCTCCCTCTGGACTGCGTCGTTCCACCACCAAGTTTCCTTGTCACATTTGCGTCCACCCTTAGACACACCGAGCACCACCTTCGCCGCTCCAAGGATGGCCGCCTGAACTTTGTCCCAGTAATCTTGAACTGGTTCGCCTTCAGTGTCGGTGCACTTGTCACCGACAGCTGAGACGAACTCCTGGGACCTAGTTTCATCAAGCAGCCACCATCTGATGCGGCGTTGGCACCGCTCGATGCGTTTGCCTTTGGGCTTCACGCAGAGGTCCATGACAAGGAGACGGTGTTGTGCAGTAAGACTCTCACCGGGTATGACCTTGCAGTTGGCCACCTTGCCGATGCTGTGTCGCCTAGTGAGTAGGAAAAAGGACATCTTATCGGCGTCGCTACAACCGGCCTGTGGCACGTAGGCACTCATCAGGTGGGTAATAATCCCATCGATAAGCACCCCCACGATCATAAGCCGGTCGCTACAGCGTTTCACCTCCAAGATGCCACTCTGCAGCCCCTCGGAGAGCACAACGGCCACCCCGTTCTCCCCACCAGGCGCACCCGTGTAATACAGCTTGTAGCCGTTCTGCAAGAGCCGGGCTCTGTTGCCCTTCCACCGAGTCTCCTGCAGGAACGCCACGTCCACCCTCCGCCTGGAGAGTACTTCGGCCAACTCTACCGCACGCCCAGTCAGCGTGCCAATGTTCCAAGATGCGAAGCGGATTCGGGTTGGGGCTAACTTCTTTAGCCGTGCTGGCCCGACACACGGCAGCCCTAGCCCACTTGCCACAGGAGTCGGGCGGGGCTCCTGCGCGCCGTTTTGCAGCGGCGCCCTATCCCTAGCTACATTCCGATTGTACATTTATGTCGCACAAAATATAAGTTACGTTAATTACTTGGTAAGTAGGCTTATATATATCTCAAAGTTAATTTTCTGTAAGTCTCCCATTTTTGTGCGTCTATTAAGTTTAAATAAATGTAGCATGTACGACACGACCAACATTTTGTTTTAAAATAAAATCAGATCTGGGGTAATTTAGCATATTTACATGATATGGCGACCCTGACTTTTATTTATGATAAGTGTTTGATTTCTTAAATAACTATATTTGATCTTATTTATTATTGAAATTCTATCTTGAATGCAAGATGCACAATATACTTCTATTAAAACTTAGTAAGTAACTGATAAAACTTGGTTGTACTTGCGAAGGAAAAGATACAGTTTTTTTTTACCATCACTCGTACATCCGAAAACACTACATCGCACCATCTTTTATTGATTTAAATTAATATTTCGTTCGTCATATTATTCCACAATGAAATATAACACAGTTTTGTACCCTTAAGCCAACTTTAAACCGCTTTATAGCTATTTTTTACAGTAATGACAATTAACTGTATAACAGATGTCAAACTTTGTTTCGCTCAATCTCAAGATTGTGCTGGAAAAATCGGCACGCTCGATGAAACAAAAAATCTAAACATTATGTTTCTTTTCTTTACACTAGACTTATATAATAAGAAACAAAAGCTATCAATTCGTCTATAGTGTTCTCTGTCTACGTTTTGTATAGTAACTTAGACGAAGTACCAATAGACATACATAGCCATGCAGGCCGTCTCGTTCTCACAAGAAAGAAAAGCAAATACAAGCAATATTTTAGCATTCGTGGTTGCGTTTGTGTTGAGAGTGGAAGTATTGTCGATTGTGTTTTGGACTCTTCGATTGGCTTTTAAGGAATAATCGCCTCTTGCGACGTATTAAATAATAGTGCGTTGAGCCTTTAATCGCGTGCGGTGGCGGTGTGACTAACGGTGTGAACCAGAGTGCAACAACATATTTTGTACCCGCTCGCACCAAGGGAACTGTGAGACACGGCGCGTGCGCAAAATTAGTTTACAACATACACCACCAAACAAGTTCCCATCGGATAGCAATATACCTACGTCTGCGAAATACGATAATACTGCTTTCATAAATTATCGTAAAAGAAAACAACCTGACACCGAAAACAATATGTTATGTTTTGAGGAAAAATTCAACAATCAATTGTTGATTTGGGATGCAAGATTACTAATTGCATAACATCAGCCGTGGGGTCAGCCTTGTCCCATGAGATAACGAAGATCTCACCTGTGCTTGCAGAAATCAATAACAAAATGAGTAAATTAAGTGCAGAGAACGCCAATATCAATAAGTCCATTTAGGAAACTAATACTCGTCTCGGTGAATTTGAAAAATCGTTGAATTTATCGTCGGAGCGTCAGGATACATTCGATTGCCGGTTAAAAATAATTGAAAATAATTTACCCACCTCCAGAGACCTGGTGTCTCAAATTAAAACTTTACAACACAAAATATCATCATTAAAACAAAATTCCAGGCAATGTAATATTGAAATTTGTAATCTGTCCGAACGGCGCGACGAGAACTTAGTTAGTATCATGGAATGCCTGTGTGGAGTGATCGCATTTCCTATTCGAGCATCTGATATCGTTGCAATCCATCGTGTACTCCACGCCGACTCTAAAAACAAGTTCCCGAAAAATGTTATTGTTAAATTTACCAACCGATGAATTTACCAATGATGCGTGATAATGTAATTTCGGCCTACCGGAAAACAAAAGGCTTAAACTCAAGTAAGCTCTCCATTAAGGGGTCTTCGGTTACGATATATGTCAATGAGCATCTTACGATTGACAACAAACTGCTGTTTCGCCAGTGCAGAGAAACAGCTAAATAATAATAAATCTTTATTCATTTAGGTCACAAAGTAACACTTATGAACGTCAAGAATATTGCTTCTACATTTACATTTACTGCCAGATTCGCAAAGCAATAGGTAGAGCCTGAGGAAGAACCTGGCAATAAAACTAATGGCCACTCTTTTCTAAACGCCAGTAATTACATTAGTTTGATTAACATGATATTTGACCAATTATATAGTAATGAATTTATACAAACAAAATCAATGTTGTGTTTAAATCATATCAAAATTAGAGCGATTATAGTTGCCGGTTCTAAGGGCAGCCTACCCTTGAAGAAGAAGAATCTGGCAAGAAAGTCAATGGATGCCATTTTAAAATGTAGGAATGGCTTACAACATTAAAATTACACTTACATTGTTCCTTTGGATTTATGTGAGAACAGTCGACTAAACTTAAGTTTACCTTAAATATAAATAAGATTCTTTGTAATAATTGCTATAACAGCTATGAGCTGACCAGTCCCAACAGACGGCACCCGTTCACGGGTATGACGCATTATATCAGCCATCGCCCTACTCAACCGTATTATAGGGAATAAGGCGACCCGATATATACGCCACCACTGCCAGGACACTTAGGCGAGCATGACATACTCAAAAACTGCACAGCAACTATCATGTCAATTTCAAAGAAATAAATAAGTCTACATGGTGCTCACACAATAACAAACTTAAATTACATTGTATATTAGTTAATACCGGGACTAAACACGGCCAATTTAGAAACCTTTAGTTGTCAGACGTTTCAAATTATTAATAATGTAGAGATGTAAAAATACAACATATATAAAAAAATAAAAATAAAAATGTATTTATTTTGCATAGACCATTTCAACGGCGCTTACAAAATGTCATACACTAAAACTAAAGAAAAAAATTGTATATTTAAAGTGACCACCGGTTCGGAACGCGGCCCACCTGAGAAGAACCGGCAAGAAACTTAGGAAGGCTTTTTTTTTGATGGCCTATTTACGATTTAATATATTAGGACTATAATATTTTATTTGCCAGCAGATCATTTCCAGGCATCCCTGTCCTGTAAATAGTCTTGAATAGAGTAATAACCTTTTTCACAAAGCTTTCTTTTAATAAACTTTTTAAATTTATTTAATGGTAAATTTCTCAGGTCACAGGGAAGCTTGTTGTAAACGCGTATACAGTTACCCTGGAAAGAATCGCCAATCTTATGCAGCCGACTGTGGTGAACTAAAAGATTGTTTTTATGTCTAGTGTTTATATTATGTATATCACAGAGTTTAGTAAACTGTGATAGATTTTTCTGGACATACATAAGATTGGCAAAAATGTATTGTGATGCTACGGTTAGAATATTTACATCTTTGAATTTTTCTCGGAGGGAGACTCTGGGGCTCAAATTATATATAGCGCGTACAGCCCGCTTTTGAAGAACAAAAATGTTATTTACATCTGCAGCACTCCCCCAAAGGGAATACCGTAAGACATAATACTATGAAAATAGCTGAAGTAAACCATTCTAGCCGTATCTACATCTGTTAGAGTCCTGATCTTTTTTACAGCGTATGCAGCCGAACTTAACCTAAAGGCCGTCTTTTCTATGTGCGGGCCCCACTGCAAATTGGCATCAATAGTTATACCAAGGAACACAGTTGATTCCACAAACTCTAACACTTGTCCATTAAGTTGAACATTGGCCGTAACTTGTTTTACATTTGGTAGAGTAAATTTAATACATTTAGTTTTGTTTTCATTTAGGCAAAGATTATTTGAGCTGAACCAATGAACTACTCTCGTGATTGCATTGTTTACATCGTCATAATTATCTAATTGTCTTCTAATTTTAAAAATCAATGAGGTATCATCTGCAAACAAAACAATCCTATTCCTGTCCCCTACATAAAATGGTAAATCATTAATATAAATGAGGAACAAGAATGGCCCAAGTATCGAGCCTTGTGGCACACCCATTGTAACCATGGATCCTACAGAACGTGTACCATTAATATCGACCCTTTGTATTCTATTGTTCAAATATGAAGACGAAGAGGTCGAGAGATTTGCCTCTTATTCCATAGTGATGTAACTTTTTGCACAATGTTTCATGTTGAACGCAATCAAAAGCCTTGGATAGATCGCAGAATATACCTAATGCATCTTGCTTGTCTTCCCAGGCTTCATGAATACATTTTAATAACTCAACACCAGCATCGGAAGTTGAGCGCCCTTTCGTAAAACCAAACTGTTTTGTATGAAATATTTTATGAATATCAAAATGGGATAGCATTTGATTCAAAATTATTTTTTCAAATATTTTGCTCAAAGTTGGCAGCACTGACACTGGTCGGAAATTAGACGGGTCTGTAGCGCTGCCAGCCTTGAACAAGGGTATGACTTTACTGTGTTTCATTAAATCAGGAAATATACTACTGGAAACACAGTCATTAAACACATTTGCTAGATGCGGCGCAATGACCTCAATGATACATGATGCAGTTTTGACTGATAGTCCCCAAAGGTCCGCGGGTTTCTTAATTTCAATACATTTAAAAGTTTTTATAATATCCTGAGCGCAAATATCTGTGAATACAAATGCATCCCTGCAATAAGGAACAGATTCTTCTTATAAATGTTCAGAGGAACTGGAAGACGCTTGCAGATATTTAGTCGTCAAAATAGGTACATTTTCGAAAAAAATTTCAAATTCCCCTGTAACATGACAATCAGTTACTTTTAAGTAGAAATCCCTTTCTGTCACCATAGTTCTACCGCATTCAGTGTTAATGATATTCCAAGTCATTTTTATTTTATTCACAGAATTAGAAATTTTATTTTTAATAAAGTTAGACTTTGCAAGATAACATGTTTGTTTAAATATCTTAGAATAATTTTTAACATATTCCTGAAAGGTTTGGTTAAAATTATATGATTTTTCTGAATATAATTCAAATAATTAGTTTCTACTTTTAAAAATACCTGGTGTAGCCCAATCACTGAAAACAGGACGACCACCAATCTGTAGAGTTGCAGTATATGCAGATACAAGGCATACGAGTATCACAAGATTCATTCGAATCCTAAATAGCTCAAGCGAAGAGCAAGCAACTCATTTCCATTTATTTTTATCGTTCAAATAATCATTAGTTGTGTAATAGGCCCTTTTCAAGAGGTGCGTCTTAATTTCCGCCTTAAATTTATGTAACGGCAGGTCCATAATGTTTAAAGGAATTTTATTATATTGTCGTACGCCAATTCCTGCAAAAGAGTCTTAAACCTTTTGTAAACGATGATGCGTTCCAATTAATTTAGGCTTATTTCTAGTATTTATCAAATGTATGTCACTGTGTCTATTGTATAAATGTATGTTCTGTTTAACTAACATAATATTTGAAAATATATACTGTGATGCAACCGTTTAAATGCCAATTTCTTTAATTTTTTCTCTAAGAGACACTCTAGCACTCAATTTATATATTGCACGTATAGCTCTCTTCTGGAGTACAAAAATTACTTGTAGATCAGCTGCTTTGCCCCACAGCAAAATGCCGTAAGACATGACACTATGAAAATAACTAAAGTATACCAGCCTGGCAGTTGCCACATCAGTAAGCTGCCTGACTTTACTAACGGCAAAGGCTGCCGAGCTGAGTTTACCTGCAAGACACGTTATTTGGGCATTCCACTGCAGTTTGCTATCTAAAGTGATCCCCAAAAATACAGTTGATTCTACAAGATTAAGGGTATCACTGTTCAATGTTATATTTGTACCGCAATTCCTGACATTAGGCATGCTGAATCTGATACATTTTGTCTTCTTAGCGTTTAGTAGCAAATTATTGGTCGTAAACCAATCTACAACTTGGGCAAGTGAACTATTTACGCCGTTAAAATTAATAAGCGTGCGATCAACTTTAAAAATAAGTGACGTATCATCAGCAAATAGAACAATGTCGCACAAGTTCTGTATATATATATGTTATTCTGTATATATATATACGTGTCGCGAGCCGTCAGGTTCTCCGCCCATATGGGGCCCCCTTATAAGGCCATGCTCCGCACGATCCCGTGGTACAGTCTTTTTTGGAGTCCATAAATCCCAGTTGTTCTGCTTTTCTCGTAATTGCCTTTTGATAATGGAAGAAACGGCCCTACTAACTAGCTATCACTATAATAGTCACTCTAAAGAGTTTTGATGTTTAACCCAAGTAAATTAAAGTCTATAGAATAGTACAAGTACAATTGGAAATTTTTATGCCTGAACATTATTATAGCTGGTCTTGTATCTGGTTGCATATATCTACAGTTTGATATTTTTCTGGCTGGTCAACTCAATGTTTATTTTTGATTATTTTTCAATCACACCTTATTCCCGAAGGGGTGGCACTGGCATATTAATGCCCACTTTGCACCATGTGTTTGACTGCCTCTGTGGCGCGGTGGGAGTGCATCCAACTGCTACGCAAGAGGTCGTGGGTTCGATTCCTACCCAGGATAAAACATTGTGTGATGAGCACGAGGGTTTATTCTGTGTCTGGGTGTTATTTATCTATAATATGTATGCATTTAGAAATATATAAGTATATTTATCAGTTATCTATATCCCATAACACGAGCTAATATTAGCTTACTTTGGGCTAGATGGCGCTGTGTGAAAAGTGTCCCACAATAATTATTTATTAAAAAAAAAAAAATATTTTTTATAAACTGAAAAATCCATACTAATATAAAAAGCTGAAGTGTTTGTACGTTGGTTTGGTTGAACGCGCTAATTTGTGCGGGGTTTTAAACGCGAATAACGTATTTCTTGGTGATTGATTTATAATTACTTTTCGATATTGCTAGTATCTCGTACCAAATCGCCCCATTTATTTCTAATTTGTTAGATTCTTACTGTTCATCACTACATATTTTAAAACAAAGTCGCTTTTCGTTGTAAAAAAAAACTTTCATAGTAAACTGAGTAGCATTCTTCACGCTGTTTCAACCTTACCTGCTAAGTTATACACTTTATATACAATTAAATATACTCTGAAGCAGTCTGTCTAGGGTCCATGTACCCTCAAGACATAAGTAAAAGAAAAACCTTGGAGATTTACATAATTATTGATTTATTTTCAGGTGTCTTCTAGCAATGTAGAAAGTATAGTAAAGTCAAGCCCCATAGTGATGCCGTCCCATTCCCAAGTCAAGCCGTCCACTCCCAAGAGGGAGAAATCACTCAAAAAATTATTTCAAAATGACAATATAAAATCAACAAATAGGCTTAAAATAATACGTTCTCTCCGTGAGCCTAAGAGAAGATTATTAAAAAAGGTAGCTCAATTAGACCATATCATTCTGGATTTAAAATGTCAACTCCAAATGAGATCAAAAGACCTGGGTCTTTTGTCTAATATTGAAACGCAAAATGCTGAATTCCTTAAAAGATATTTATTTAAATAATATGTCTTAGGAAATACCCACCATCTTCAAAAAAATTGGCATTATGCTTGCATTTTATAATGTTCCCTAATATATTAGTTTTTTAATAAATACTTTTATTATGTCTTTTTATTTTCAAATTACACACAAATAAATAAATATATATAAGTATAAATATTGTGGGACACTTTTCACACAGCGCCATCTAGCCTAAACTAAGCTATAAGCTTGTACTATGTGGTCTAGACAACTATTATACTTACATACTTATATATTTATAAATATATACATATTATACATAGGAAACACCCAAACTCCAAAACTAACATTTGTGGATCACACAAATATTTGCTCCGACCTGGGAATCGAACGCGGGACCTCATGCGCCTTAATATGATACCTAGGCAGTCAAATGAAAGTTACCTTTTCCTTGTATTGAGTGTGCCTTCTAAGCGCTATTAGGTTATAATAGGTACTCCGTGCTATAGATAACATTCGGCTCTGACCTAACTTAAAAGTGAAGATTCAATACTACGTAGTATTACCCTTTACACTGGTATGACACTGATATGCAAATATTTAACATAGATTTACCCCTTTTTATTCCCACCGGCACGGACACCCCATGAATTATTTTGCCTACTTTTAGGGAAAAATTATGCACATGGCAACCCAAAAAAGTATTATTGTCTCATAGCCGGCCACGTTGTGGCTACGTCTATTGGTACTTCGTGTAAGTATAGTTAGTATTATCTGACCTTTGACGTTGACGGTGGTACAATACAGATTTATCGAGTGGTTGCGCCCTTTGTGTGTGTCTCCATATCATTGCGGTTGCTATATGTTGCCGTCGACATTTTTTTATATCAACTAAAATTGTATCATCTTTCTGACAAATAAAGAATTATTATATTATTATTCATTGTTC
The DNA here is from genome assembly GCA_948477245.1 of Thumatha senex. Lineage (NCBI taxonomy): Eukaryota > Metazoa > Arthropoda > Insecta > Lepidoptera > Erebidae > Thumatha > Thumatha senex. The sequence goes on from OX419735.1 coordinate 18,737,983, forward strand.
CCTGATTCGAATTTTCACTTTGTCCTCGAACTCCTCCCAAACCACTCAACACTTATTGATTTTCGACCCATAATACGTCACGTAATGACGTCAGTTATTTAGATCTTAATGAGGACCAGTTAAATAAACTTGAGAGACTCCAAAACTTCTGTATAAGATTTATATTTGTATTACGCAAATATGATCACGTTTCTGAATTTAGAAAAAGACTCAAGTGGTTACCTATTCGCCTTCGCCGGAATACTCACATCCTCTTCTTATTATATAGCATTCTTATTAACCCCTTTACTCCTAACTATCTCAAAAAACATTTTGAGTTTCTGAGTGACTTCCACAATAAATGTCTAAGATCATCAAAGAACCTGAGGCTGAAGACGCCCGGGCATTCTACTAACTTCCTGGACAAATCTTTTTATGTCCAAGCGGTTCGGTTTTTTTTTTGTTTTCGCGGGAATGCATTTACGCACCGTCATCCCTGCTGCGGGGGCAGCAGGGACGGTGTGTGGGGCTCCCGGCCCGTGAGAGAGGGCCGTCCTACCCACTAAACCCCGCGGTGTTCCGCCTCACCTTAAAACCGACTCGCAGGGTAGGCCTGAGGTTAAATGCTGCACTGCGAGCCGGCAAGGGGCACCCCAGAACGGAGGGGTCCGTCTCGGGGCGGTCGATAAGCGACCACCCCGGAGCTCCCTAAGGAGCTGATGAACTAGCCCGCACCTCCACCGCTATCGAGCGCTCCTCTGTACGCAGAGGAGGTGAGAGCGGCTGGTACGGGCGTGCGCAAAAAGTGGGCACCCCCTGGAACACAGAAAGGGTGCCCGTCGCCAAGTGGCCAGTTGGGCGGGGTCCCCCGACCTTCCGCCCACGGCCAGACATTATTCGGGGGCGCGCATGTATTGAGCACGTCGACGCCCCCGAATAGGACGGCGGGGCGGGAGCGTCTGTCCCGTACGCTCCCGCACCCGCAACTCCTCACGTTTCGCCGCCATCACCTCGCTAGCAAACGAGGCGACGGCGGCCCAACACTGTTGGCTGCCGACCATGGCTTGCATCACAGCCGGCAGCGACAAATCAAATCCGACAAGGCCCGTAAAGGCGATACGCGGCCCGTCCCAAGCCGTGCACACGGCGAGTGTGTGCTCCGCCGTGTCCACGACGCCACTCAGGCAGTGACGACACACGGGGTCCGGCTCCACCCCAGCCACCTCCCACAGGTACTTGGCGAATACGCCATGCCCTGTGAGGAGCTGACTGAGGTGGAACGTAGGCGCACCGTGTGCCCTCTCTACCCAAGCACGTAGGACGGGCCGGACAGCCCCCACGAGCCGGGGGCTAACTGAGGGGCCTACCAACCTCTCGGCCCACTTCCGGAAGAGATCGTCGCGAGCCGACTGTCATCAGCAGTCGATCTAGTCCGGAAGGGGCCGTCCACCATTTCTACGCACCAGGGCGCTTCCTCATAAACACTCTTGAGGACTCCAGCCTCGAGATCCCAAGGGAGGCTTCCTGCAATTAGGCAAGCCGCCTCGTAGGAGACGGTGCAGTACGCTCGTGCCGCCCTCTGCGCACGCAGCAGCGCGATTGTCTTGGCGCAGAGGGCGTGCGCCCAGATGGGCGCTCCATACAACGCCTTTGAGCGCACTACACCGTCGTAGAGGCGACGGCATGCACTATTTGGGCCTCCCCGATTGGGGAGCAGCCTCGCCAGCCTTCCGGCGTACGACAACAACTTTGGCGACAGACGCCGGAAGTGCTCGACGAAGCCCCATCGGCTGTCGAGTACCAAACCAAGATACTTAATACTCGACCCGACAGCGATGGGGGTGCCGCTCACCACAATCTGACAATCTCGAGGTGGCCCTCGCCGAGGCCCGTGAAAGAAAACGGCCTCGGACTTTTCGAGGGCCAAAGCGGTTCGGTTGTGGAATACACTGCCAGTATCTATCAGACGAGCGCAAAGTTAGATAGTAGTTCAAAAAGTTAGTAAACGACCATTACTTTTTTTTTTTTATTTATTTTATTCGCAATAGCAACATAGATAGATTATTACATTTAATCTCGCCAAACATAATAGTTTATCGGCGATGTATATATTTATGTCACTGAAAATATAAAAATTACCGAAGTGGTAATATTTTAATGTACTTAACACCATTCTGCCCCAAATTTAGTTCTCATAATAATTCCCCATCCAAAGGTTGCCTGTAAGAAATTGCCTCTGTGCGATAAGGCCGCTAGTTGTAAAACCATTTTGTGTCATATTGTAAATATGTTTTTTTTTAATTATTGTAAATATGTTAAATGTATTTTTGGTGTTACAATAAAGAATAACTAACTAATACGACATCCAGACTTACTTGGACCATCTAGACTTACCGGGGACGGCAATTGCACCTAGTTATAATCTTAAACACCACGGACTTTCACGAGGCAGAAGCGCAGTATGTATCGGTATATCTTCAATTTAAAACAGTTGATACGTAAGAATTAATTTACCTATAATTAAAAGATTGTAAAAATATTAAGGTAATTAACAAAATCCATGGTGACCCTAAACTTTAAGCAAGAGTGTGGATTTAGTATTACCAAACTCAAACGTTTAAGTACTACTCTTACTAAATTTATTGAGTTGTTTTTTAATGCTATGAAACTGTTATATTAATTATAGAAACTGTAGAAATATTTAGATAAGTTCTAAACTTCATGAAGTGTTCTACCATTTTTACCCTTAGACCATCTAACTAATACCAAATCCAATGGTTAGTTGAGCTGGCAGCACGACAAACAAGGACGCATTACCGAGCCCTCTCGCCAGGACCGTTTTTTAATAAGCTACCGCTTTTAAGGAAATAGATACCTACCCTAAAGTTAAGAAAATAGTTTTATTTTAGCTTAACGAAATTTTTTGGTAATCAGTATAGTTATAAGTATTAGGTCTTTGAAATTAGTTGATCTCTCAGATATGCGAGATTTCGAAGCATTATGAAACATCCCAATTCTCATGATTTCCACGTGTTGCATAGTATTGTAATGTAAGCAATATATTGCTAAATCATAAAGTTAAAAATGTTAAAAAAAATTGTTTTATGAGTTATAGTTTTATAGGTACCTGCGACCTGCCTAAGGATATAAACTGTATGTATTCTTTATCTTAGACTAGTTGACGCCCACGGCTTCACTCGCGTAGAGAAGTTTTCCGGTTCCCGTTTCCCACAGGAAGTTGTTCCAGGGATAAAAAATGTCCGTCTCCTGGTTCTAAGCTACCTCCCCACCAATTTTCAGCCAATTCGGTACAGCCGTTGTTGAGTTATAAATAGTGTAACTAACACGACTTTCTTTTATATTATACAGAAAGATAAGAACAATTCTTCTCTTCTTCTTCGTCTTATTTCTTTCTAATTACTGGAGGTGGGACATCAGCCCTGAAAACCTCACTTTGTCCCTGGCGAGGTGAAACAATTCCACGGCGCTCTTGACTCCGGTTCACTCGCGGATGTATCGGAGCCACGATTTTTTCCGACGGCCTACTCGACGCTTTCCCGCAATTTTGCCCATCATAATGAGTTGCAGTAGATAGTATCTCTCGTGTCTGAAGACATGACCGAGGTATGCAACTTTTCTTATTTTGATGGTCTGCATCAACTTGTGGGTTTGACCGGCCTGTCCTGTATAAAAACAATGACGAAGACAAAATTCATATTTAAAAAGTCTTATACCCCACTTACACGCTCGCACGAGCTACAAGGCGAGCCGCGACCTGCGAGTGTAAACGCAGTATTTTGTTACATTTTAATTCAAGTTTGCGGCTCGTCTCGAGGCTCGTGCAATAGTCTAAATGTAGGTGTAACCAAGCCATAAAACAAAGACTACTGTCAAAAGTGTCAAGCTGGCACTGAAAGCTTCTGTATGACGGAGACGGACACGGACATATGTCAGTCAAGGAAAGTGAAGCTGTGTCAAGCCATAGGCAGAGGTTGTGTAGTGTTGTGTTTTCGTGCTTGTGCGCGACAATTTCTACATTCGTTAAAATTTATACTATAAAACAAATTGTGTTATCAAGCGCTGTCTTAAAACTTTTAGTTTTTTTTGTGGAAAAAAATGCCAGATGAAGTCAATAGATATTATGTTGTGTATTCCATGAAATTATTTATATAAAATAGTAACGAGCCTTATCTTATCATTATCTGAAGTTCATTTTTATCTTAAGCATAGTATATTGATCCCCACTAAGATTTTGTAGTGCACTACATTACATTATTGAAGAAAATGGATAATCTAAAGTAAGTACTAAAATTAAAATTGATACCTCTTGTTTAGATTTGTATTGCTTTGTATTGAGTATCGACCAAGTAATTAAATTATGTGCGTCTAAAGGAGTCAAGGCTACAATAATGTTTGTGTATTTTATACTTTGTTGGTAATGCCTTAATGTTCGTTAAATTTCAGATTGTATTTTGTAACATGGAATGTGGCCACCAAGTCGCCAAGTCAAGATCTGAATGCCTTATTAGATTTTCCATCTCAATTCAATAAAAATAAGCCCCTGCCAGATTTTTACGTAATTGGGTAAGTTTGGACACTACACAGCTTGTCTTCTTTGAAAAGCAATTTTTTCGAGTTACTCTGTCACAAAGATTTTGTTTATAAAGCATTTTAGTCCTGGAAGCAACTAGGCCACTTATTCACAATCAGTCATAAAGTTTCTGGCATACATTCAACTAGTCCTCAGAAAGTTGACACATTATCTGATGGATTCTAATAGGCAGTTTGGAGATACTGTTTGATGTGAATTTAGACTCAGTAATCAATGTTTTCAATTCAAATGTGTTGTAGACTATTTTGTTGGAAACTATAGATGGGTTCTGTATTAAGGAGGCAGCACCAATACTTTCAAATTTTTGATTTAGTTTTACCTATTGGTATTGATGTATTTTTATTTCTCATCACCAATTCTAAGGGCCATTCCAGAACATTTCTCAATACTCAATTGACACTCAAGAGTAGATTTTATGGGCTTTTATTGCATTCCAGAACATGATTGAATATTGAAAAACATTCTGGAATATGGACCTATAAGGCAAAAACTAGACTCAAGAGTTGATTGAGTTTGAGAAATGTTCTGGAATATGGACCTAAGAGACCAATTACAACTGGAGAAGTGTGGCCATATAATATAACTGTGTAAACTGTGTGTGTCCCACAATATTTATTTATATTTATTAAATATGTGTGTTTATTGGCAGGTGTATATTTTATGCCCACACTAAATGAGGTATAGAAGGATTAGCCCTTTAAGACATAAAGCATGTAGACAGAGAATAGGTGTGCCTATGCAGTAATAGGATTGTTATTTATCTATTACGCCTTATCCCCAAAGGGGTGGCTGAGAGAGGTGGTATTATATGCCCACTTTTAACCATGTATTACTGTCCCACATAATGGAATTATTACCTTAAAACCAGTCATAATACCAGTGATTTAGTTGTGGATTATTTAGTTCCACTGCTGGCTATTTTGAGCACCAACATACTTGAGGCAAATACAATTGATGACAAAGTACTAATTTTTTATAAAATAATTCTTAAACTGTACGACGTTCACGCCCCAGTTAGGAAAGTTAAATTAAAACGGCAGAGGTTCATATGGCTATGAGGCATAGAGATAAAGCGTTTTAGATTTTCAAAAAACACCTGGTGCACTAATAAAACTGCTAGGAACCGCTGTAACCAGGTGATACGCAATGCTAAATGTTTCTCAGGTCGTTGGGTATTGGTAGGCCAAGGAACATGAAGCTGCCTAAGACGCTTGAGTTAGACGTTTTTAATGACCATTTCTTCACTTCTTATCAAATTGATAACATAACCAGGCGTCAAACAGTTAGCTTTATGACTGGGCTTGCTAGTCCCAACTTATTTATTTTTAACTATTATACTTTTCAATTTTCTCCAGTCACAACGGATGAAGTCAATAAGGTGGTGATGTCCATAACATCAAAAGCGGTAGGTTGCGACAATATAAGTCGTCAGATGATCACAACCATTCTTGAGTAACTCCTTCCTGCTATTTCCTACATCATTAACTTTTCCCTTGACTCTGGTCAATTTCCTACCATATGGCGTAAAGCCTATGTTCTTCCCCTCCCAAAAACTTCCAATCCATCCTTGCCTAGTCACTATCGTCCAATCTCCATCCTCCCGTTTCTATCGAAGGTGCTGGAATCCTGGAATCCATACGACTTAATAACATACTGAGTCCACTGCAATCTGGTTTTAGGACAGGTCATAGTACAACGACAGCTCTCTTAAAAGTTACGGGTGATATCGGGGCGGGAATGGAGAGGGATGAAGTTACAGTACTGGTCTTAGTGGATTTTTCCAACGCGTTTAATTGTGTCAATCATGATATCCTCTTATCTATCCTGGCCCACCTGAAGATTTCATCTGACGAGTTGGAATGGTTCTCAACTTATCTTCGTGGTCGTCAGCAGTCAGTTCGCGTTGATGAGAAGTCATCGACTTGGCGGGATCTGGTTGCTGGTGTTCCTCAGGGCGGTATACTCTCTCCTCTTCTGTTTACTTTGTTTATTAACCTCCTTACCCAACCTAGCTTCAGTGTGCGTATCACCTGAATGCAGATGACCTGCAGTTGTATAGTCAGGCAAGGGTGGTGAATCTTCCGAAAGCCATTGCTAAAATAAACACGTACTTAAATGCAATGGGACACTGGTGTGACCGCTTTGGAATTACTATTAAATTATTACAAGGGGATGAAGAGTAGAAGCGTGCACGTCGCCATCCCTGCCAGCTACGGCTGCAATTCTACTCCAACACGAGTGCCATTAGAACGAATGATGCTAGGGCGTGCCCCCAAAGCGACGCGCACCAGTTCGTCCCCGCTGGTGCGAAAAGTGTGTGCCAGAGCGGCGTAGGGGACCGCCACCCTACACGCGTGGCCCGACACGGCGGGAAGTGGAGGATGGAGTGCAGGGTAGCTGCGTGGAATGTTAGGGGAGGAATGACAGATAAGATGACTGAGTTGATGGATGTTATGAATGAGAGAAAGTTAGATGCAGTGTGCTTGACAGAGACCAAGCGCAAGGGCAGCGAAGTTTTGGAGCTCCCGGGTGGGATGCTCGCGCTTTGGTCTGGAGTACCAGAGAGCGAGCATGGCAGTCGGGGGGTTGGAATTTTGCTGTCCTCGCGATTGGCCTCCGGTTTGTATGAGTACAAACTGGTAGGTCCTAGAATCCTCTGGATCCGTGTAAAACTTGGTTTGACGAAGATTTTCCTGGTAGCTGCTTACGCGCCAGTATCTTCGTCGAACGCGAGTGAGCTAGAGGACTTCTGGGAGAGTATGAGAGAAGCTCTAAATGTGCTAGAAGGAAATGAAAGACTTATAGTATGTGGAGACTTGAATGGATGGGTGGGTACCGCTCGCGATGGTTTTGAGTCGGTACTCGGGAAGTATGGGGATAAAAGGGTGAACGACGCTGGCAAGCTAATACTGGCATTTTGTAAGGAAAAGGATTTGTTTGTGGCGAACACAATGATCAACCACAAACAAATTCATATGTATACGAGGAGATGTAAGTCAAAGAGAAGCATGATAGATCTATTCCTAATGGATAGTCGGCTCCGTAAACAGGTGATGGTTTATCGAGGCGCTGAGCTGGGATCAGACCACTACCTAGTCATAACTAGGATTAGGGGTCTGTTCGCGGGTTGGCGTCATCGTACCGAGTGTCCTGAACCTGAGCCGACTTATAGCATCAAAAGCTGGAAGCTGCAGGATGCATCCATTAGGGATAAATATAATGAAAGGGTAGCCGAAAAGCTTGGCGACGTCAATGTAAGCAGTGAGAATGTGGAAAGTGTATGGCAGAATCTTAGGGACAGTATGATAAATGCCGCTGTGGAAGTGTGTGGAGAAACGAAAAGAGGCAGTAGTAATAAGCGTGATGCATGGTGGAATGAGGAAGTGAAAGAAGCAGTTCGAATGAAGAAGAAAGCATGGCTAGACTACTTAGCCTCGCGGAATGATTTTAATATGAAAGAGAGATACAAGCTGCAGAAAGTTAACACGAAGGCACTGATAGAAGAAGCTCGTGAAAGGTGCAGAATGAAAGCGGATGAAAGGTTGTCGTCCAATTTCCGGGATAATGCCAAGCTCTTCTGGAAAGAGGTAGGCAAGACCCGGAGTTGTTCAGCAATCTGCAGTATGAATAAAGTGCTTAGTGTTAACAATGACGTCCTAACAGACCAAAGTGACGTCCTGCAGAGATGGAGTGAATATTATGGAAAGATGTATGCAAGAAAAGACAGAGATGCCACATCGGGAAGTGGAGCTCACTTCGATGCTCCGGATCCCGATGTCATTGAAGTCATTAGTATGAAAGAAATAGAACAAGCGATAAGAAGTATGAAATGTGGTAAAGCTGCGGGAAAAGACAGAGTTACTGCTGAGATGATCAAGTACGGTGGGTCGCGTATCTGGGACACACTATGTCTGTTATGCAACTTGTGCTGGCGGACGGGTGAGGTCCCAGATGACTGGTGAGTAGCAGTTGTAGTACGTATTTACAAAGGGAAAGGCTCGCGCCTAAACTGCTCCAGCTACAGGGCGATCAGCTTGGTCAGCTTAGCTAGTAAGGTGTATGCAAAGGTTATAACGGCACGAATGCAAGAAAAGTCTGAAAGGTATTTATGGGAGGCTCAATGCGGATTCCGACGTGGAAGAGGTTGCATGGATCAAGTGTTTTCTCTCCGCATGATCGCGGAAAAGTTTCTGGCTCTTAGCCAGAAGGTTTTCTGCGCTTTTGTGGATCTAGAGAAAGCATTTGATAACGTTGTGAGAGAAACGCTGTGGGACTTGCTGCCAGGATATAGTGTGGACGGCTCGCTACTGCGGGCAATACAGTCGCTTTATAGGGACTGTAAGGCGTGCGTGCGAGTAGGGGGGGGATGTGTCACCTCTTTTTGATGTCTGTACAGGCGTCAAACAGGGATGTGTCATGTCCGCCTGGCTGTTCATAGTGTATCTGGACAGTTGCCTGCAGAAGTTGAAAGATTTTAATATGGGTGTGAATTTGGGTGACTTTACAGTAAACTGTCTGCTGTACGCTGATGATGCGGTGCTCATGGCCTCATCAGAAGCCGACCTTCAGGCATTAGTCACTAATATGAAAGAGGGGCGTGAAAGTAAGGGTCTCCGCTTGAATGCAAGTAAAACTAAGGTTCTAGTATTTGAAAGAGGTGACGTAAGAACTAAATGCGAGATTAGGGTAAACCAGGAACGTCTAGAGTAAGTGAATGAAATTGTGTATTTAGGAAGTATGTTTAGCGCGGATGGAAGATGCGGTTCGGATGTAGAACGGCGAGTAGCTGCCGGAAACAAAGTTAACGGTGCTTTGTCCCGGTTAGTAAAGCGACAAAGCATCGTAAAAGAAGCACGAATGGCGATTCATAACGCAGTGCTGGTGCCAACTTTGCTTTACGGTAGTGAAACCTGGTTATGTCAGCAGATACATGAAAGTAAATTGAATGCTGTGGAGATGCGATCACTTCGAAAATTGTGCGGCGTTACCTTGGCCGACCGAATACGTAACGAAGTGATACGCAATATGGCAGGTTTGAATGAAAGTGTCAGCGTTAAGCTGGAAAAGGGCGTGCTCCGTTGGTTTGGACACGTCCAACGAATGAGTGAGGAACGATTGACGAAGAATATATATTGTTCAAAAGTAAGAGTAAGTTAAGAGGGTAGAAGGAGTCAGGGAAGGCCGAGACTTACATATGAAGACCACGTGAGCAGATTGCTCAAAAACGGAAAGGTCAAAAGTACTCGGATACCCAGACGTGCGTGTATGAAACGATTGATGAATCTCGAAGAAGCGAAAGAAGTATGCATGGATCGCGAAGCCTGGCGATCTGTCCTCTCTGACTACCCCGTCAGGGATACAGCGTGAAGATAGTTAGTTAGTTAGTTAGTTATTAACCCTGAAAAATGCCAAGGTATCATAATTGGAAGCAGTCGTATGACGACTGGACGGGGTAATTTTGCCGTCAATAACCTTCAACACAAGAACTATTCCAGTTACTTTTAGTGTTAAAAACTTAGGCCTGCACCTTGATAGTACCTTAAATTGGAGATTCCAAGTCACTAACGTTTGCCAGAAGGTTACCCGGAACGCTACGTGCCTTTTATCGCCTTAAGAACTTTCTGCCGCCCAAAACAAAAGCTATGCTTGTTCAAACCCTTTTATTTCCCATCATAGACTATGGTGATGTGTGCTATCTCGACCTGAATGCAGATCTTCTCAATAAACTTGATCGGCTTCTCAATAATTGCATTCGATTCGTTTACAATCTTCGAAAATACGATCATGTCTCGGTTTATCGTTCCGAGTTGGGTTGGTTGCCTATACGTCAGCGTCGTAGTATGCGTGCCGTATCGATGCTTTTTTCACTAATTAACGACTCTAATGCTCCTTCTTACTTGAAATCTCATTTCCAATTACTCTGTTCTAATCACGATAAAAATTTCCGCTCTTCGAACAATCGCCTTTTTCTCTGTCCTACTCACACTTCAAGTATGATCCATTCATCATTCTTCGTGCAATCAACTCTCCTCTGGAATGCGCTTCCGTCTGAAGTTATGACATGTACCAACCGTTTGTCATTCAAAAATGAAGTACGGGAACTTTACAATCCTTAGGAAAACATTCTCTATTTAACGAAGTTTGTATATATTTATTTATATTTAAATATCTATTTATGTATATTATATAATACGCATATAATTTGTATTTAATATGTAAATAATATGTATTGTATGTAATGTGTATTTGTATTGTATTAATATGTATTTGTATATTATGTATGGATATATTGTAATTGCGTGTTCGTATGGTGTGGTTCATGTTGCATTTTTTTAGGTAACAGGTATTTGGATGGATGTATGGTGGGCTGGACTGGGCGGACACATAGTTAAATATTAATAGTATTAGCACCAATTCATATGTCTCAACATCAACCTTGAGCACCTTCCTTCACTTACCTATGTCTGCATCACCCTAAGGTTGACTGGAAGAAAATGCCGTAGGAAGGAAAGTCCACCTCTGTACAAATTTTGTGCATAAAGTTTTTAAATAAATAAATAAAACTGATTTAAGTGAATCCATTTCATTCTCATTGTTTAATGTCTTGGTAACTATAATCATTATTTCATCACTACTGAGTATAAGGTAATTGTACAACAAGATGCAACCACAGATGTAACATTGTTTTGTATTAAAATGAACAATAGTTTAGTCTTCTTAACACAAATAATTCATTCTGAAATATTTCTACCCATTTTTGAAGTCACTTGAAAGAAAATTGTACTTCCAACATATATTAAATTTTTGGTTATCCATCAGCTTTGTGTTGTACTATAATGTCTAAAATGATTAACAGCTTATCTATGAAGTTTGCTCAGTGTACATACACACATATAATTATGGCTTTATTCTTGAAGTTGTAGACAGAGCCATACTACACACATTTCATCTGCTGTATTTTGTCCCACAGATTAGGTGGTGAGTAGGAACTTATTACTCAGGTTTCATTTGCCAAATGTAAACCTACCTATTTATAATGAGTACAACAGTTTCTTTCTATTCTATAAAAAAAACATTCATCAAATTAGACCAAAATTGGGAACAAAATGAAAAAGCGAATGAATGATAGAATGTATGAATTCAGGATCATCCTTTTGAAGCCAGTAGAAACTAAATTGCCTGAAGGTACCTATTTTAACATATTTAGATCTAATTAATTTTACAGATTACAAGAAGTCAAGTCGCAACCACAGAACATGTTGATGGACTCTTTATTCTCTGATGCATGGACCTCAACATTCAACAAAATACTATGCAGACAAGGTTACGTAATTGCTAAGTCCAACAGACTGCAGGGCATACTGTTATTAGTGTATACACAAATGAAACATGTAACGCACCTAAGAGACATTGAAGCACAGTATACGAAAACTGGGCTAGGAGGAATGTGGGTAAGTCTAAGACATCTTTTTGTAGTTTTACCTTTCACACCTTCAGGGATAAAGGTATGACTGATAAGCGTAGATAACAATGGTAAATACTTTGATTGATCAACTAAAATAATATGAATAAAAAAAACCATTTTCCCTTTCCATACAAAACTTCAATTTGATATATGTAAGGACTTAATATTACAGGATCATAAGATGCGTATTTATATTTGAAGTAATAAATATACCGTGGCTTTGTTTATTACTCCAAGAATGTGTTTAAATCGAAGTTACTAATGCAACCTGTATTGATTACACATAAATACTTTGAATCAGAATTATTAGGTGTAACTAGGCCACTGAAGGTATAATGGACTTTCCTGTGTTATGCCGATGATGAGTAACTTTTAGAGGAAAAATAATCATAAGATTTGAGGTTTGCTTGTTATTTTTTGTACCTTAAAATATTCAATTATGTAATATATTAAGTAATATAAAATTTGACTGCCTCTTTGGCGCGGTGGGAGTGTATCTGACTGCTACGCAGGAGTCAGAACAAATATTTATGTGATCCACAAATGTGTGTTTCGGAGTTTGGGTGTTTCCTATGTATAATATGTATGCATTTAGAAATATATAAGTATGTTTATCAGTTATCTAGATCCCAGAACACAAGCTAATATTAGCTTACTTTGGGCTAGATGGCGCTGTGTGAAAAGTGTCCCACAATATTTATTAAAAAAAAATAATAATAATTACGCCATCCCCGGGTGGCAGAGGCATATTTTACACCCACAATTAACCGTGTGCATTTCTGTCCCACATAATAGGTGGAGAGCCCATTGCTGTGTTGACTAAAATATAATAGACATATTATACTCTACTTCAACCATCTCGGGTCGGAACAAATACTTGTGTGAACTTCAAATGTTTGTTTCGGAGTTTGGGTGTTTTCTTTGTATAATATTATGTAGGTATAGCTTAAAAAAAAGTATGTTTATGAGTTGTTTAGATCCCATAGCACAAGCTCATATTAGCTTAATTCTCTTTGAGGTTGCTAACCCGACGGACTCAACTGTCACTTTATTCATATAAAGTGACAGTTGCTGCTTTCGCCCTCAGGTCTTTAGCAGACTCTTTCAATACGATAATTCGTCATACGCTTTTTATTAGAAAACTTCTATTCATTGTTGACATGCAATGTGGTGCAGTATTCGTCACTCAATAATCTGAAAACTGTTTATACGCAAGGACTCCTACTTTGAATGTATAGTACAACACAGCGCCTCTAGAGTTGAGAACTAAGTTTCAATCAATATCATGTTTGTAAAGTAACAACTGTAACTCTCTCCCATAAAACCTGTATACTGCGTTATCTAAGCCTATAAATTAACTCCACTGCCATTGATCCTTCACCTCGGTCGTCGTCATATGAAGTCATCGCCGTCGCTCTAAGATCTTTGGCAGACTCGTTTACTTTTCGTCACTGAATCTGTGCTTCTTCGTTGCCATGCACTGAGAACTGTCCAAAAGGAAGAATTCCTACAATACTTGCAAATTGAAATCTCTCATCAATGTACAGTAGGTACAATACAATACAGAGCCTCTAGAGTTGAGAACTAAGTTTCAATTAATATTATGATTTTAAACTAACGTCTGAGACTGTCCCCGATAAAACCTGTTTGGTTATAGTGTATAGGTAGGTACTACGCTACATAATTCTATAAATTGACTCCACTGGCCTTGATCCTTCACCTCGGCTCACTAACTGAAGTAAAAGCAAGATTTCTGCTGTGCAGATAATTTCGAACTAAAGACTGGTAGTCCGTAATGTACGAAGTGCGGTTTATCGTTACGCAAGCACACACTTCTACAGGCCAGGCAATGAAAATAATAGGTACAGATTTTACAAGGCAAATTTGTGTTAAGTGGCCGTGATTAATATTGTTTCTGAAGAGACGTATTCATTTTATCAGAAATAACTTACAAAATAAATAAATAAATATCCATCACGCCTTATCCCCGAAGGGGTGGCAGAGGCATATTATATGCCCACTTTTCACCGTGTGGATTCCTGTCCCACGTAATAGGTGGTGAGCCCATTGCCGTGTTGAAATAGACAGACGCAGGTTGTGGCTACCTGCTGTTGAAATTTTTTAAGCCGCCTATAAGGCCTTCAACCAGGCTTAACGACCGCCATTTTACTGGCAACCGGGACCAACGGCTTAACGTGCCTTCCGAAGCACGGAAACACTCGCAAATGTAAATGCCACAAAGTGGTCACCCATCCGACGACCAGCCATAGTGAAAGTTGCGTACCTCAGTGATCGTTTACCGAACACTGAGACCGCGGGGCCACGAGCGCTTCGATTCGACAGATTTTACAAGGCAAATTTGTGTTAAGTGGCCGTGATTAATATTGTTTCTGAAGAGACGTATTCATTTTATCAGAAATAACTTACAAATATGTATTTCCCACGCGAAGATAATTACAATAGAAGCACGTACCTACTCGTCAAAATGTTTTATACGTTAGTTATACTGAATGTTTATACAAAACGTAAACGTGATAAAGAGGGTTTAATTAAGAGTGCTCAAACTAAAATGAAATCATAGCAATTGCCAAAATTGTTGTTCTCACCGCTTGGCGACGGCTGTCGAGAGTGAGGGAGAGGCTTTGTCAGTGAGCCTCGATATCTCTAAAACCGGGACTGGCAATTTCGATAGAAGACCACGGCTTCTATCGAAATTGCCCTCCTATGGATTGCCCGGGGGACTGCGAATGGGTATCCAGCTTTTTGGATGTCGTTGACGGTTGCTGGTTCGGACTACATGGCCATAAAAGCTGGGGTCCTGCAGGGCTCAGTGTTGCCACCCACACAGTTTTTGCTTTATATCAATGACATACTGTCTATTGACGGCATTAATTGTTATGCAGATGATAGTACGGGTTACACTTATTACACAGGTCGCTCTTATATCCCCGGTCTGCAGTAGAAGAAAGTCGTGAACAACTTGTGTCTAAAATCGAGGCTACTCTTGCAAGAGTGTCCGATTGGGGTAGACAAAATCTTGTCCAATTTAACCCTACCAAGATTGAAGTTTGGGCATTCACCGCTAGAAAAGCGCCATTTACTGTAGCGACGCAATTCTATCATCGCACCGCTCGCCATAGACAGGGTGTTCACCCTCACACTTTGCGTCCGAAGCGCACGCATACGGTTAGGTCCGATTGATTTATTCCGCGTACGCTTAGATTGTAGAATGAACTCCCTAGTCTGAGTTTTCCCGAACGTGTACATTAGGTATAGGGTTCTTCAAAAGGGGTTTTAGAAGGTTTATAAAGGGTCGACAGACTCTAGTGTTCAGTTTAATTCGGATCAGCACTTCCTGAGATTAGCGCGTTCAACCAAACAAACAAACAAAGATACAAATTCTTCAGCTTTATATAGATAGTGCTCTGTATACTTAAAGCGGCATAAACATCAAAACCAATGATCTAGTTTTGATTCGCTTTGCCCAAAAGGGCTCCGAACCCTCAAATAAGGTTGTAGGCACAACCGAAGATCATCAAACTTAGAGGCGAAACGAACTCGCTCATTACCTATGTAGTGCATTCTACAATTTGTTAACAAGTGCTTTTTAGGTAAGACCTTTTTAGCTGTTTCTGAAAATTTTGATTGATTGTCATTTAATTTGGAATAGTATGGACGAGTAGGTGTAGAACTAAAACGTGTGAGGTGGGATCCTCCTCCCCTCCTTTATTATCGTTCTACGATGGATTTCCGCCATGTAACGCCTGATTCAATTAATTATGTAGAACTAAAAATTGAGGTGCCGCTCGCAAAAATTGCAGTACTTATTAACAATTAACTAAAAACAAAAATGTGGGTCAGTTTTTTTTTTCAAATACCCATAAAAGTATTATAAATATATTTTATAAATATATAATATATTTATCGCTCGTGGCCCCGCGGTCTCAGTGTTCGGTAAACGATCACAGAGGTACGCAACTTTCACTATGGCTGGTCGTCGGATGGGTGACCACTTTGTGGCATTTACATTTGCGAGCGTTTCCGTGCTTCGGAAGGCACGTTAAGCCGTTGGTCCCGGTTGCCAGTAAAATGGCAGTCGTTAAGCCTGGTTGAAGGCCTTATAGGCGGCTTAAAAAATTTCAACAGCAGGTGGCCACAGCCTGCGTCTGTCTATTTCAACACGGCAATGGACTCACCACCTATTACGTGGGACAGGAATCCTCATGGTAAAAAGTGGGCATATAATATGCCTCTGCCACCCCTTCGGGGATAAGGCGTGATGGATATTTATTTATTTATATTTTAAATTTGATAAAAGATTAAAATAGAGGAAGAAATTTCCTAAAAAAAGTCGACTTCCAGAACATAAGGACCAATATTTATTATTTTCATAGTAAGTTGAAATTACGTTACGTTCGAAAACGGATACTCGGGCTTGAACAAGCGCTCTTATACAGCAATTGTTAAAAAATATTATTGAAACATATTAAATATGAAAATTAACATATTAAATTGATAAACAATTCTCGTTCGTCCAATCCACCATTTTATCTATGCTACTCCGATCGAATAATACACCTCAATTAATTATCGGCCGAGATTGCGAAAAAAGTTCGACCTAAACCACTTGTTAAATAAAATAGATGTTTACCATGTTTACATCTATACTAATATTATAAAGCTAAAGAGTTTGTTTTTTTGTTTGTTTGTTTGGTTGAACGGGCTAATCTCAGGAACTACTGGTCGGGTTTGAAAAAATATTTTTGGGTTAGATAGCCCATTTATCGAGGAAGGCTATAGGCTATATTTCATTACGCTACTACAATGGGAAGCAGAGCAGTAGTCATACATGTCGACAAATCGGGCTTTTTATACATAATTGTAAAATTTATAAGCGATGGGATTAAATAGATGCGACGGGAGGTCGAAATATTCCACAGGCGAAGCTGTGGGGGTCATCTAGTACCTATTATATAACAGCCTGATTAAGATATCTGATTGGCGGACCTTGAAAATCCAAAGTTACGAGTGGGTAAAGTCTGGAGGCTACTGTGATCAGACACATTAAAGCTCCCAATAACATCGTTGTTTTTTGTTTGGGAGAAAAAAATCATGCGCTCATACACAAAAAGAGCAGTACAGAGGATAATAATACATTGAAGATTGGGTGTAAAGGGCCCAAGAGCTCCTAGGTCCAAGCGACCTCGCCAGCTAGCGGTGCACCTGTTGACTAACGGACGAGGCAACGATTGAGTTGGGAAGACGACAATCACTCCCAATAATGCCGAAAATCAAAAGTCTAACAATAGTTGTCACTAGCAACATAATAAATGTAGACCCCAGGCTCCAAATCTAGTTAGGCTTTGGAAGCGGATGGACATACATTAAGATGGAAAAGACCGGCAGAATAGACGGTAAAAAAAAGAGAAAGAATGATTCTCATAAATATTTCTCTCTTACTCAAGCTCACGAATAATGATAATGCTCATATCTACGCATAGCGACCCTTTCGTGGCGTGTCTGAAGAGAAGTTTAGCCCATCCGATTAGTCTGATTGTTTAATATAAATAATTCTCCGACTGTCATATTTAAAAAGCAAGTTCGAGATTATAAGTAAAGTTAGCACCTTAGATTAAAACAAAAAAGGGAAGATACGTCATGCTTTTACTTGCAGTCAATCAAAATATAGTACGCCTCAACTACATTTGCAACTTACACACACACTGTCACACCTCTAAATAAAGTGTCAATCGAGCAAGCGAGACAGAGCGCTAAGTTTCAACGTCAGTACGAGCGAGTCAGCGAGTTCCTCGTCGCTCGCCGTCCGTCGTTATACCGACCGATCCCCGACGCCAAAGCAGAGTAGTGGCAGCAAAAAAAAAGTGTAAAGGAAACAATTTTTTTTCTCTTTAAAATATATTTATAAATTATCACATTAACATTGTGCAATCATATTGTGTACAGTCAACAGTAAAAGAACTAAACATTTTTTATAGTAGCTAATATGAAAATGTCAACAAATTCTAAAAGTAAGTAATGCTGCTTTATATTATGGCAATTGTTTACCGTATCCAATATTTTAATAAATTTAATTTAGAAAACGGATTAACATTTTTAACATATTGTACGCTCATGGCAGTAGAACGCGACACAAAAAGAAACAAATTATTTAGTGTTAGACATTTAAAATTTAAAA
Organism: Thumatha senex; assembly: GCA_948477245.1. Taxonomy (NCBI): domain Eukaryota; kingdom Metazoa; phylum Arthropoda; class Insecta; order Lepidoptera; family Erebidae; genus Thumatha; species Thumatha senex. Next base: position 18,756,235 of record OX419735.1, read on the forward strand.
ACCAACTAACTAACTAACTATCTTCACGCTGTATCCCTGACGGGGTAGTCAGAGAGGACAGATCGCCAGGCTTCGCGATCCATACATACTTCTTTCGCTTCTTCGAGATTCATCAATCGCTTCATACACGCACGTCTGGGTATCCGAGTACTTTTGACCTTTCCGTTTTTGAGCGTCTGCTCACGTGGTCTTTATATGTAAGTCTTGGCCTACCCTGACTCCTTCTACCTTCTACTTTTGAACAATAAAAATTTATTAATAATTTATTTAATTATTTGAGAAAATTTAAAAACCGACTTTAAAAAACACAAATGTGAAAAATAATGTTAAGAAATGCCAATGATCATCAAATATTTATATGCCGTGAAATTTGTTTTGGTTCTGGAACTATTTGTGCACTTAAAAGCACACGAAGGCATTGTTTTGTCTTTATTACTCGATATTGCGATATTGTTTTTCAAGGACAATGTGTTTACAGTTCGCTCGGCAAATGTCGACTAAAGTGAAATTGTGTGCATGAGCCTAATTTTAGCGGCGCACTCACGAGACGCTAGTGCCGTATCTTCCCTTTTTTGTTTTAATCTAAGGTTAGCACGCCCATTTCCAGCTAAACGCTGACACTTTCATCATTCAATCTTGTCGTATTACATTTTTTTTGGTAGTTTGAAGTGTCTGGTTACATCTGTAGCCGGTAGAAAGCGTCTGGCTGTATTGATTATAAATTTTTGACAATATGTTTTATACAATACGTAAAAAGCAGCCTTGAGAATTTGTGAAATGGAGTACTGTTTTCATCAAACTTCAGCTCCTGGTAAATTGGCCGTCAGTCCGAGCTAACAAGTATGCACACTTCCCAGTTTATACTACTGTACCACTACTGTATCCTAAACGTTTCATTAGTGAGAATACAAGGAATATCTAGACATATCGAAGATTTGTATGTACGAGTATGTATGTCGAAGATTTCTGGTGCTATTCTAATCACGCACTATTTATTCTTTTATTATGCCTTTGGATATAATATCATCAGTCAAAAGATCTCAATAGACCGTTAAGGTGCGGTGTCACAGGTAAATTTGAGTTGTGGGCATGCCCAACGTGCCCACTACAGTGGATCCGCGCTTGTCGACTCCTAGAATTTGCTAGAGATTGTGGCATACGCGGATTGTGTAGGTTACGTTATCTAATTACAAAATAACATTTGTGCGTATCGCAGTTTCATTGAACCTGGATTCTTTAGTAACCTCAGAGTCTCTGCACTTCGTATAAGTGCTACCTTATGTATCAGAAACGCTAATATATACTTAATATATAAAGCTGAATAGTTTGTTTGTTTGTATGTTTGTTTGGTTGAACGTGCTAATCTCAGGAACTATTGATCCGAATTGAAAAATTATTTGTGTTCGATAGTCCATTTAGGCTATAGGCTATATAACAACAACAACAACTGAGGAGAGCGGGCCAGTAATCATTAATGTCAAGAAATCGTGCAAATTTTCATAAATTTTTGTAAATGTAGTAAGTGACGAGATTAAATGGATGGAATGGTCGGGCGAAGCCGTGGGGTATAAATTTATAGACAACTAGCTGACTTGCCCGGCTTCGTCCGTGACGTGGCACCCATTTAATCCCGTCGCTTATTACTTTTCCAAAAATCTATGAAGGTTTCCCCGATTTGTTGACATTTATGATTACTGCTCCGTTCTCCTGTGTTAGTGGCGTGATGATATATAGCTAATAACCTTCCTCAATAAATGGGATAATCAATACAATAAAAAAAATTAAATCGGTCGAACCGTTCACGCGTGATGACGTGACCAAGGGAAATAGGGATTCATTTTTATATGTATAGACTAGATGACCCAGCAGACTTCCTACCGCCTTAAAATTAAGACATTTTGTTCATAAGCTACGGTGAACCCTTTCCACCAGGTGGACCGTATCCTTGTCTGCCGCCTCAGTGATATTAAAAAAGCTCCACATGAGTTCTTTAAAAGGAGTTTTAGAAGGATTTTGCTGGGTCGGTAGAGCGAGTGTCGCTCCTCCGATGTTATAAACGTCCATAGGCTAAGGTAAACACTTTCACCAACTTAGTAGTATAAAAGTAATAACAAAAACTTATAACAAATCTACAGTTGGTGTAAAAAATATCACCGTCTACCGGGTCCAATTGTAATTTCGAACAATCCAGTAATAAAATTCAATCCAGCAAATATACTCACAAAATTTTATTTTAATCGGTCTCGTCGTATAGGAGTTATATGAGAGAAACAGGTACAGTAAGCATATACATTTTTTTCGTCACCAACTATTTTATTTCTTTAAACTTTTATAACTGAAACAGAATTACTTTGAATTCCAACCAAGCATACCAAAGAGATCGGGACCTCCTTCTATTGCTATGAACCAAATCAATAAATGTTTGACAACCAAGTGACTCTATTTTTAAATTTCTAAACAAAAAACAAAGAACATCAAAATTTTACAGGCAGGAACAGTAAGTATTGAAAAAAAAAAGGTCTAATTTAGTTTTTGCTTTATTTATTATGTTTCTTTCTAACCGTTTAAACCTACCCTGAACATACAAATCTTTCAATATGAAAATCAGCCAAATCGGTCCGGCCATTGTCGAGTTTAAGCGAGACTAACGCACATCAATTCATTTTTATATAAACGAGTAACAATATAGATACTAATATTATAAAGCTAAAGAGTTTGTTTGTTTGTTCGGTTGAACGCGCTAATACTGGTCGGTCTACTGGTCGGATTTGAAAGATTCTTTTTGTGTTAGATAGCCCATTTATCGAGGAACGCTATAAGGCTATATATCATTACGCTACTACACTGGGGAGCAGAGCAGTAGTCATAAATGTCGACAAATCGGGCAAATTTTTGTGCATAATTGTAGAATTTATAAACGTCGGGATTAAATAGGTGCGACGGGAGGTCGAAATATTCCACGGGCGAAGCTGTGGGGGTCATCTAGTATAGATAGATACATGTTGAGTCAAGTACTTCAACTTAGTACTCAAAGCAATTGCAACACTAAGGGCCGTATTTTAGAACGTTTCTCAATTCTCAATCGACGCTTGAGAGTAGATTTTATAAGGCAAAAACTATCCTCAAGCGTTGATTGAGCATTGAGAAACGTTCTGGAATACGGACCTAAGATTCAGAGACTTGACAAGATCAATGCCCACGTTCTGGATAGGTGATTTTTTTATCTACACGTAGACTACCAAACAGCAAAAACTCATTTTTTTTATATTGCAAATAAGTGCGTTATATAAAGAATAATGTTAGCTTGTTATGGAATAATAAATGTATTAATTACATAATAACGAGTTAATAGTTGACGTATTTGCAATTTTCATTAATGCTTTGTTGTATGATAATAAGGCAAAAGACATGTTTTTTCTGTTCTTCCACATTGCACTTGGCTCGATAAGTACGTAATAGTCCGCTTTGTATTTTTGTATCTACTGTTTGCTTTTTGAATCTAAGCCAAGTTTACGCAAAAAGCAGAGAAATGTCTTGTTCAATTAATGAACGGAATTGTATAATTTTAAGACCACGATAGATTACACAATTTTTTTTTGTTAACTAACTATCTTTACACTGTATCCCTGACGGGGTAGTCAATGAGGATAAATCGCTAGGCTTCGTGATCCACGCATACTTCTTTCGCTTCCTGCAGAAAAATCATGAAGATTTTTTATTTATGTCGTATAGCAGTCTCCGTGCTAGAAGCGATTGTAGAGGCGTGAAACCAAAGATACTATAATAGTATTAGAATATGAGTATTTTGATCAGCGTTGTCTGTTGCTTAACTGCAGTAGTACCATAATGAATAACCTGTGGCTCGGTAGAGGCAAGGCGAAACACAATGCTGGAGAAACGTTCTTAAGTGTTTCTTGAGTGTGATAAACGTTCTGGCATACGTACCTTACCTTAGTGTGAACAATCTGACTGTTTGAAACGATACCTCATTTAATATGTTTTGTGAACCATCCTAAGGTTTAGTGTTAAATCTTTACGCCGAATGTAAAAAATATTGAGTCAAATAAATCTTATTATTTTTTTTAAGATATATTAATTAATATTACTTACATACTTAATTATTTTATAGGTACTTTACCGAGCGTGTTACATGATCTATTACATACATACCTAATTATTAAAACATGTTTTTACCTTGTCCAAAAAATATGCGATGAAACGCTATTACAGAATGAGGCAGTGAAAATTTCACAATCTCAGTGCTCAAACGAAATGTCTTGATAACTGTAGCGATTAGGAGTCTCAATTTTGCTATTTTATGTTAGCCCATGACACTGTAACACAAAAAAATGCCATTTTCTTTCTTGCATATATCGAAATAACAATAAATTGTCCAAGTACCTAAATACCATTATTTTGGCACCATCACTCTAAAACAATAACATTTATTTTGAGAACTTAATTCAATTCAATTATGTTTATGGTCTTCTGTGTTCTTAGCATCAACTCGCCAATGTCTCGTAACTAGATCTATTAACAAAGGAGGTAAAGTGCAAATTTCTCAAAGTCCCTATGTTCCATTTTATTGAGTAGCAGTGGAATGGGGGAATGACAGTTACAGAACTGTATATAATATAGAAGAATTGTGACCCTGATCAACAAAACGAAGCGCCACAGAATTGGTATCTTATATTTCTCCATGCAGCCTACTTTACATGTTTTCTATCATGATGTTGTTTAACGTCACCATTGTTTTCCTCATAATATTTAGACCTTTCACTATTTGCTTTACAATGCTCGTTGGTTGCACTAGTCTTCAAATGGTAAATTATTGCGACAAATATTTCGCCATAGCCGGAATATATTCGGTCCCAAGGTGATGCACATTCGTAACGTATATTACATGTCTTGGGATTTGCATAACATAGTTGATTCTGTTACACGATAGGTGAGAAGAACCAAATTCAACCCTTTGACTGCATTTATTAATGTTGTGATCACATCTTGTACTATGAACTGTCAACGTGATGAGTAGCATATTAATGATGCGGCACATTGAATACTTACGAAGTAAATAACCCACCATTTAAAAATGAATAACCAAGAATTGCTTAACCTAATAATAATAATCATTTAATTCAGACCTTAATCCATAGTGTTAGTTACATACATTGAAACTTATAGCTAAGGTTAGTAATAAACTTTAGTAGGTTTTTGTTTCACGTTTAACAGATTTCACATTAAAATATGTCATTTGAAAATAGATAGGTATAACATTTAAATTAGGTATTACAAAAAATGGGATTAGGTACATATAAATTAATACAAAATTATTTTATTCATTTATATAATAAAAAGAATCATAATTATTAAGGATTGCAAATTGACATTTGAATTTAGAAATACACTACATTTTTTTTACATTTAGAAATACACGACAAATTGAATTTAGAAATACACTACATTTTTTTTTATAAATCCTAATCAGTTACCAAAAATAGGTTATTTGTGAATCTATATCCACCTTTGTTGCATAGGGGACTCCCACCAATCCGCGAAAACACTCAGAACACTTGGTGCTGCCGCAAACGCGGGCTTGCATAGACGCACACCGTTTCCTCATAATAGCACCGAAGCTGTCCGTGCGCGCTTCGGTAAACATACCTGACACTGACACGCTACAGTGCCACGGCAACCCCAATAGTACTCTAAATGCGTTTTTATACTGTACGCGCAGATCGTTGTATGACCGCTGCGTAAAGCACACCCAGAGGCTGCACGTGTAAAAAGATTGACAATATGCTTTAAAAAGTGTGATTTTAACCAATTTAGTACATCGCGCAAACCTGCGTGCTAGCATGTTGCATCGAACAGACAACGATCTACGCTCCCTCTTTATGTCACAATCGTCTTTTAAATCCTCGGTGACCCAGTGGCCCAAATATTACGTTCTGTGAACTCTGCGAAGAGATTCTCCATAGAGTGAGACCGCAGGAACGTCTTTGTAAGTGCCTGTTTTAGCTGGAAATACCATTATCTCGCTTTTTTGACAATTTATTTGAGCCCATGAGTCACCGCATAGAATTCACATACAGTAAGTAAACGCCTCAGAGCACCAATAGATGGACTAAGCAGCACCATGTCATCAGCATAGCTCAAATTATTGATACATATTCCATCAATATGGCATCCAACATTAGAGCTGTTGAGCTCTGATAATAACTTATTTATATGTATATTAAATAACCGAGGCGAACTTAATCCCCCCTGGCGGACACCGCATTCCAAACGGTAAACATCCGAGTGCTCCCGCGAACACTATTTCTATGGTTACTGTACCAATATTTAAAGATTGAGGCAAGTTCAGGAGGCATGGTTGTCTCGGATTCAAGTTTACGCCACAACACGGCATATTGGACTAAGACCTTTGACAGGTCCAAAAAACAGGCAAATACAGGCGTTTTTCGTGCCGTATAGTATTGAACAGTCTGCTTGAGACACAAGATGGCACTTTCAGTGGATAGACCTAGTTGAAAACCGATACATTAGATCATTTGGCAAATAACTATGACTTACACACAAATTAAAAAATAAGGAAAGAACGCGTGCTACATGTATACCCGCATGTTTCAGGTGCTCTATGCTAAGGCCATCGTGGCCTGGTGACTTGCCTTTTTGCATTTTATTAATTACACAGGCTACTTCTTTAGAAGAGAAACGAACGATCTCGTCACCTCCCTTCTTGACATCCTGAGCACAGCTCACTAGCGGCACTGGCGCACCCGATGACTCAACCTTAAAATAGCTCTGAAAAGCATTTTAAAATTTATATTTAGTAATTATGGCCTAAGGCTTATTACTCCTGAAATAACTTGAAATTGGTGTGATAGGCTTTCCAAATTATTGCGAATGAATAAATTTTCACAGACGGGTTCAAATCTCATATAAACCAATATGTCTTTTTTTTTCACAATAAATAATAATTTGAATGAAGTGATATTCGTTCGAACTCTTCTATTTAATAGGATATTTCGTTTCACTAGTCCCTGATAACGTAAGGCAAGACGATTCCTGAGAGGGGCCGACCAGTCCTTCCCTCCGACGTAGAAAAGGTCGTAAGGAGGCACTGGATGCGGAATGCGCTAGACAGTGTGTTTGTGTTGTGGCGTGAATTGGAGCCTAGGCACAGAATAAGTAATAGTACTACTAGGTCCAGCGGTAGACTGCCATATGCGGTCAGCACTTTTATAACATTACAAGATCCATTTCTTTGACATTTCTTTATTCAAGATACGTTAGACCTACGTTATTGAATAACGTGGGATCAGTCTTTATACTGGACATTACAACATGAGTGATTGAAATTTACCGAAGGCAAAATGTAAGGAGATAATACCAGGAAATATTTATTGCTATTGTGTATTATCTAACTGATAATATGGTGATGATAATACAAACGTCTTTGAGATTAGGAACTCCGTGACTAACAAAAAATGTGTTAGGTATTAAGGCGTGTAACCGACTGAATTTAGATCGAAGCATAATTTTAGCCTTCTAAACCGTAGAGTTTAGAATAAATTTGGAAAATCCAAAAGTGCACGCCTCATGCGCTTTTATTATATTATATAAAATATGGTTTCGTTTTAATTTAAATTTCGACCAATGACTTAAAATTTTTAAAAACTTTTCGCACTACTCCATCTAACAAAAAAAAAATTAAGGATTAGTTAGCTTAAATTGCGCTAGATGGCGTTGTGCTAAAATTGTTTATTTAATATTTTATAACAATTAAACCACATCGAATCAGACCGTGAAAATTGAAAGGGTTCTATTCCTAAATATACTGAAGCGTAAAGAAAAAAAAGACTCGATTAGTAAAGTATTTCGGTCGTTATCGTGTTAACAAGAAAATAATCCGTAACATATAGACACGGACGTCCAAGACGGAACTTTTTTAAACAGTTTTTTAACTAGTTTAAATAACAAAAATGGCATCAAAAATGTCATAAGTGTTAAAAATAGTGTTTTTTCTTGATATGTGTGTGTATATATTATTTTACAAGTGCAATATATGATAAATAGAGACATTTTAAGTTTGAAAAATCAGATGTTTTGCGCGAAATGACAGTAGTACCCACCTCAAAGCTTCTCTTGGCGTGCAAAAGTCTTATAAAACGATTCAGTTTGTCCGTCTGTACGAATCTTTTCTCAGGAACCTTGAGAGACAGAGACAAACGGATTGCAACATTCGATTCAGGATACCATAAATACATACATGCATAGGCGATTTTAAAGTTTCTACCACGGTTCCGGTTTTGAAACTAGTTTCGGTTTAGAAGTCGTCTGATTCCTTCGCTACGATAATGAAGAGCGTGTTACTTGATCGCTTTAGTTACTGTCTACTCCTTGGACCGGTATTGGTGTGATATAGAGATATATATTGATCTATGTTTAAACACCAGGGCCCCGCTTTCAAGTCGTATGATTTAGAATTGGGGCCTTGACTGATAGCGTCAAATCAATGACTCCACTCAATGACACGACTTGTTCAACCAACCTTTATTTACACACACTTTCCAATAAATCACCGTTAATAATATATTTCAAGGCGTGAGTATGTATAAAGTGTGTGTGCGCGTTAGTTAAAGTAACCATAAATAACAAGTGTTTCACTTCGCACGGGTGGCAAGCTAATATTATAATTAATCATGTTGCTTTTCGGCAGCGAAACCTGGGTATGTCAGAAGATGCATGAAAGGAAGTTGAATGCTGTGGAGATGCGATCACTTCGAAAATTGTGCAGCGTAACCTTGACCGACCGAATACGTAACGAAGTAATACGCAATATGGCAGGTTTGAATGAAAGTGTCAGCGTAAAGCTGGAAAAGGGCGTGCTCCATTGGCTTGGACACGTTTAACGAATGACTAGGAACGATTGACGAAGAATATAAATTGTGCGAAAGTAGAGGGCAGAAGGAGTCAGGGTAAGCCGAGACTTACATATGAAGACCACGTGAGCAGATTGCTCAAAAACGGAAAAGTCAAAAGTAGTCGGATACCCAGACGTGCATGTATGAAACGATTAATGAATCTGCAGGAAGCGAAAGAAGTATGCATGGATCGCGATGCCTGGCGAACTGTCCTTACTGACTATCCCGTCAGGGACACAGCGTGAAGATAGTTAAGTTTTTTTTATTAAATTCGTGTTATCTCTTAAATGGAATATCTGATTTTTTAAATTCAAAATGCTATCTGTAGGTGTTTAACCAAACTTGAAAAAAAATAATTTCTTTGGATAAGAATTAATATCAATTTACCAATAACATGGTCAGTAAATTTATTACTGATTTTAATAATTAATTAACATGAAAAAGTAGTTATAGTAAAGAAACTATTATAGTTATATAGGTACATATAATATGCTATCGCGGACTTTTTTTTATGTGTCCTTTAAAATTGTAGAACATTATTTTGTTCTATCGTTAATAGTATTCGCAGCGTACGCGATGTAAGGAATTGTATGATATTTTTTTTTACACCTTGTGGTAAATTATTTGAGATTTCGTACGGAACCCTAAACTTTGTTAAAATTCAATATATCCTATGCTACTTACGAAGAATGTAGCTTTCTAATGGTGAAAGATTTGTTTTTAATTGGCCGAGTAGTTTCTGAGCTTATTCATTACAAACTTACAAATCTTTCCACTTTATAATATTAGTATAGATAATAATTATCTATATGGCTTGACTTTGAAGACCTACTTGTCTCGATCGAATATGAGAACAGGAGGGGTTATTCAACATTTTGTATAAAACAAGTCAGTAATAAGACATAAATATTTTGCCTACTAAGCAGGTTGGCAGACCGCTAAAAAGTAAACCACTATCTAAATATTATAATTTTAGGCTCACAATTCATAGACTTGGTATTGTTGGCTTAAAAACCCGGGATTCCGGGATTTTTAAGTGTAGGGACATAAGTATGCTTGTAGAACTTTTTATGGTAGGTATGGTAGAGACAAGATGTTCCCTTTTTTTTTTATATATACCATTAGATGGGCCGTGTGCTTGTCTGCCACCTCAGTAGTAGGTATATAAAAAAAGAGTCGAATATACGTTAGCATAACATAGTAGTATAGCGTATTTTTTATGTATAATATGTAGCGCTGGAGGCCCCGCTAACTCAAGTGTTGTCAACTTCCGCTATAGCTGTTCCTTGGATGGGTGACCAGTATCTGGCATTTACATGTCCGAGCGTTTCCGTGCTTCGGAAGGCACGTTAAGCCGTTAGCCCTGTTAAAGGCCTTATGAGCGGCTTGAAAAATTTCAACAGCAGGTCGTCATAGTCTGCTTCTGTCCATTTCAACACGGCAATGGGCTCATCACTTGTTAAGTGGGACAAAAAAGAATACGGTGAAAAGAGGGCGTACAGTATGCCTCTGCCTACCCCTTTGGGGGATAAAGGCGTGACAATATGTTAATATAATATGTATGTATTTAGAAATATATAAGTATGTTTATCAGTTGTCTAAAACCCATATCACAAGCTTATATTACCTGGGTAAGTCAAGAAAAGTCCTGCGACGTAGTAGTCAGAGAGGACAGATCGCCAGGCATCGTGATCCATGCATACTTCTTTCGCTTCCTGTAGATTCATTAATCGCTTCATACATGCATGTCTGGGTATCCGAGTACTTTTGACTTTTCCGCCGACTGAATTTTTAGTTAAGTTATAACCCTCATAATTGCAATTCATCAGTATTTTAATAAAAATACATCTAATATTGTTACAGGGTAACAAAGGTGCAGTCAGTGTGAGATTCAATATCTACGGCTGCTCAGTGTGCCTTGTGAATTGCCACTTGACGGCCCACGAGCATCTGTTGGCCGATCGCATCAACGACTATAACACAATAATCAAACAACACGTGTATCACGTCAGTGAGACTTCCAACATATTATTTCACGAGTAAGTTATAATTTCAATAAATGAAGGAGGGGAGAAGGTTGAGATATATTTGTAAGAAGCCTCCTAACAAAAGGATATAGATCACCAGTGGTGGTGGGGTTTGAATGCATATTGATGTCGGGGAGCTAAGTCGCGAAGACGCTGGCTTGTTAGCCTGGTAATAAATAAGAATTAGACCAGCTGGGTATTAGACTTAAAGACATGGAAGTCTGCGGAAGAGCATCTTACTTACCAGTGGGACAGTATAGGTTGATAAAAAAAAGAGGCATTTTCTACACAACGACATCTGTTATCAGCAGAGTTAGTGGAATAAATACCGACTAGTATAGTAAAAATCCGAAACAAATATTTGCATAAAATCATAAGAAATACTAAGTAAAACATTTATATGTATAGTGTTATATACAGGAAAACGCAGTTATATACGTATGCATGTGCATACCTACTATATATATTTATAATAATTAGACCAATTTTAGAATTAATATTGAAATAATTGCCGTCAACTATTACGTGTATATTTAGGTTTATCGCGAGCAGACCGACTAATAGACGCAGCTTTTATAATATTTAATGATAACATGTAAGGCATTTGTCACTATACAATACATAAATATAGATTTATAGATATAATAATATGTCTACAGTGTAGAGAGATAGTACTCGCGGACTATTTATAAGTAATAGGTAATAATTTTGCTGTCCCTGATAAGGAGGAAGTGAGTTCTATAACCTGGCCGCATGCCCTTTGAATGAATAAGGGTATAAATAAGTTTTATGGTTAACATATTTGAGATTTCACCTTCCGGCGCAGTAACAGGAAAGCGAAATAAATTGAAAAATCTTTATTCATAAAGGTCACAAAGTAACACTTATGAACGTCAAGATTATTGCTTCTATATTTACTGCCGTATAAAACTGGCAATAAAACTCATGGCCACTCTTTTCTAACCGACAGTAATTACATTAGTTTTATTTACATGATATTTGAATAAATTCTGTAGTAATGAGTTTATACAAAAGAAACAAAATCTCTAGCTAATCTCTCAAGAAGCTCTTATAAAATGTAGGTATGGCTTACAATTATTTAACTTACATTGTTCTTTGGAGTTATGTGAGAACAGTCAAATAAACTTAGTATGCCTTAAATTTTAATTTAAATAATATTATTTGATATAACAGCTATGAGCTGATCAGTCCCAATAGACGGCACCCGTTCACATATATTGAAGAAAAATGTAAAAAGTACATATAATTTGTATAATAGAAAAACGAATGTTATTGTTATATTACGATTGTAGTTGAATTAGAGTGATTTATGCGTGCATTTTTGTTATTTATAAGTATAGAAGAGCAAGCAATTACATTTATGTTTATCATTAAAATAATCATTAATGTGGTATAATAGGCCCTATTCAAGAGGTGAGTCTTAATTTCCACCTTAAATGTTTGTAACGGAAAGTATAATGCCTGAAGGAATTTTATTAAATAGGCGTACTTACTCTTACTCTCTTACTTACTTTTTTGCAGGAATTGCCGACAAAGAGTCGTAAACCTTTTTTAAACGTTGATGCGTTTTAATTAATCTATTATTTTTATTAATTTTTTTATTATTATTTCTAGTATTTATCGAATGTAAGTCACTGTGTGTATTGTATAAATGTATGTTCTGTTTAACTAACATGATATTTGCAAATATATACTGTGATGCAACCATTGAAATGCCAATTTCTTTAAATTTTCTCTAAGATACACTAGAGCACTCATTTATATATTGTTCGTATAGCTCTCTTCTAGAGTACAAAAATTATTTGAATGTCAGCTGCTTTGCCCCACAGCAAAATGCCGTAAGACACGACACTATGAAAACAACTAAAGTATACTAGCGTGGCAGTATCCACATCAGTGAGTTGCCTGACTTTACTAACGGCAAAGGCTGCCGAGCTGAGTTTACCTGCAAGACACGATATATGGGCGTTCCACTGCAACTTGCTACCTAAAGTGATCCCCAAAAATACAGTAGATTCTACAAAATGTATGCAATGTTATATTTGTACCGCAATTCCTGAATCTAATACATTTTGTCTTTTTTGCGTTTAGTAGCAAATTATTGGTCGTAAACCGGAACGGAATTTGCGGAAAAATATATAACGGCAAGGCCAATCCGAAAATATATGATGGCACATTTGACCGTGTGCTATGGTGAGGATTGGGCGCGGCCTGCCTCCAGCAGTAGACTGTAGGCTGATTTGGTGCCATATTATAGTAAATTACGGTGACGCCTCTCATATAGTGCCTTCAGGTAGACATATTCGCACATTCGGTAACAATATATGATCTATCGATTGAAATAAGTTTTATTTGTTTATTTCTAGCTATGTCATGTGGATTGGAGATCTAAACTTCAGAACAGACCATCCAATGGGCGACAGTCCTACATCAGAAGCAATTGTCGCCGCGCTACAGAAGATAGAAAAAGATAAATACACGAACTTACTGAAACATGATCAATTAACTGCGGTAATGGAGTCTGGTGAAGCTTTTTCAGAGTTCACTGAACAAGAGATACGTTTCCCACCTACATATAAGTTCTTTGCTGGCAGTGACGAATATGACATTAAGTGAGTATTTATTCATTTTTTTGAGTTATTTTCCTCAAATTATCTTCTGACATTTCGATACGGGATTCGAAACATTCCAACTTCACCTGGTAACGAGTTCGAGCTCGGTGTAATATTTCTGGTCTTGGTCATTGCTATTTTGACTGCTCCAGTGGCGTAAGTGGTAGTGTATACAACTGCCCCGTAGTAATCGATTCTAAGGTCATAACAATATTTGTGTAATCCACTATTGTGTGTTTACAATATGTATATAATATTTAGAAGCGCTCGTGGCCCCGCGGTCTCAGTGTTCTGTAAACGATCACTGAGTTACGCAACTTTCACTATGGCTGGTCCTGGGATGGGTGACCACTTTGTGGCATTTACATTTGCGAGCGTTTCCGTGCTTCGGAAGGCACGTTAAGCCGTTGGTCCCGGTTGCCAGTAAAATGGCAGTCGTTAAGCCTGGTTGAAGGCCTTATGGGCGGCTTGAAAAAGTTCAACAGCAGGTAGCCACAACCTGCGTCTGTCTATTGCAACACGGCAATGGGCTCACCACCTATTACGTGGGACAGGAATCCACTCGGTGAAAAGTGGGCATATAATATGCCTCTGCCTCCCCTTCGGGGATAAGGCGTGATGGATTATTTATAGAATCATATTCTCGTACCATTTTTTTTCTGTTTCCAATCGGGGTAGCCAGAGAGAGACTATGGCTTCCCACTTGCTACGATACTGGTATACAACTTTCGCTTCTTCTACTTTCATAAGTGTTTTCATACACGCTCGCCGGTTAAGGGCACTCTTGACCTGTCCTTTTCACGAAAGGTCTTCGATTTGATTGGCACACGTACGCCAAAGTCGACCCCTACCAGTTTGGCCATTCACTTTTGCGACATAAATCTGCTTCGTCAGTCTATTTTCATCCATCCTCTCCACGTGCCCGAACCATCTAAGCATCTCTTTTTCTATCTTAGTCAAAACTAGTATAGTATATACTAGTATAAAAACACGTTTTTCTGTTGATAATGTAAAGTTTTCATAATTTAAATTTGTATTATTTGTGACACAATTTATAAAAACTCACAGAAGACTCAACAAGCACAAAGTCACTCATTGTGATAAATACTTACTAGGTTAAAAATTTAAAAACCACTAAATATTACAAAGTTACTTTGCCTATTGCGTATAATATGCCTCTGCCACTCCTTCGGAGATAAGGCCTGATTGATAAACTTAATATTTTTACATACATTTTACCATTTTAACATTTTTACATTAGTTACAGTTAATTATGTTTCTATTGTAATCTCGAAGAAGCGAAAGAAGTATGCATGGATCGCGAAGCCTGGCGATCTGTCCTCTCTGACTACCCCGTCAGGGATACAGCGTGAAGATAGTTAGTTAGTTTTTTTTTTTATTGTATAGCATAATATAAAGGAGTAAACTAATGTTGGCGATTCAAAAATAAATACATTTCATAATATAAAATTAATTCTGTACTTTTTCATGATGTTAAATTATCACACGGCATGAATAAATATTAAAAATTAAAATATTTCCCTTTATAGTCTGCTTTAACAGATTGCCTTGTGCGATAAGGCCGCCAATTGTATTACCACAAGTCTAATATTAATCTGTTGAACGTGTTTGCTGGTGTACGACAATTAACATTTTTTTACCTAAACATACTTTTTTGTGTTCATTTAGTTTTTGTAGATGCTTTCCGAAAATAACACAATAGTTACAAAAACTAATAATTTACTTTTTCACAAATTTGTATTTGAGTTTGTCAAAAAGGAGTTAAAAAACATTTGCCTGAAAACTAGAGTAATCAAGTATTTGAATGAGAAAAATAATAAGACAGCGGGTAAAAAGCACTAATCTTCGAAAGTTTATTTAAAAGTCAAGAACTAGAAATAGGTATAAACAGATAGGCATCTTCATACGAGATTATTGACTTTCAAAAAAATACACATAAATATAAATTGTTAATGAAAAGTTTTTACGATGCACAATAGTGGTGAGTAATTTACTTGAAACCAGTTTTTGACTTACTGCATTTCGGCGTTTAATTAAATAATTATTAAAATAAATATCCTAAAGAATTGATCTGTTTAATAAACTTAAATAGTTTATTATACAGATAATTTTTTTTTATTAAAAGAATTCGGAAATCAAATTTTCGCTAAAACCATTTTTGAGACGGCGTTGCACGAAAAGTAAATAATTTCAAAATAGTGTCGCTACCCGATTGGGCGAACACGTGAAGGCAGGCGACCGTGTCTGATGTATGATAATGTTATTTTTATTCCACTTCTGTAATTTCGATTTGTTAAGAGTTTTTAAGTGTTGTATTTTGTAGAAAAATTGTTTTATAATTTGACCAAGACCGCTGTACCGCTAGCTGCGTACAAAAATGTACGCAGTGAGCGGTACAACAGTCGTGGTCAAACTATATATTTATGTATATTAAAATTTACCTATCGATTTTTTCTGTGGATTTATTAATTTTTTGGTGTCATTACGTCGTTTTATACTTTACTTCATTCCTTAAAATAAGTTTAGTTTCGAATTTAGTTCGATGTTATTATTTTTCTTCTTAGTCGGACACTCTTGTCTGAGTGGTAGTGGCTGTAGTTAATATAGTGGCGGTTGCCTTCATTAGTCGCTGTAAGGGTAGCTGCACATTGTGCAATGTGTCTCCATTTACACCTATTTAATGTATTGCGAGTACATTCTACTGCGGTTGATTAGTTGCTATTATTATTTGTTTTTAATTGTATTGTTAGTTAGGTGCCTCATCACTAATACATCTTTTTGTATATTTTTTAAGGATATAGTGGAAATAGGAGATGAATTGAAAGGTTTTAAAAATTAACGTATAAAATTACTAACTAACCTATTAATACTTGTCAAAACCCTTACACCTAGAAAGTCGAAAATATTAGAGTAAGCTGCCCTATAATGCAGGTACCCACTAAGAAAGGATTTTTGCAACATTGTATACCAACCTAATGGGCGGTTTCTAGTAATTTCAGAAACGGTTAGGGCTACGGTCATGCAACCGTTATGAGCATTGTACCATACGTAATCAGTGTATAGTAACTCTTTTGAAATTCCATCCATAAGGCGGTAAAATAGAGGGTTGAGTTTTGTTACTTTTTGTTTATTGTGCAAAAAGACTTATATCCACGTGAGCAGGTTGCTCAAAACAGAAAGGTCAAAAGTACTCTGATATCGATCGAAAATAAAGTATGCAAGCATCGCGAAACCTGACAACCTGTCCTCTCTGACAACCTCGTCACGGATACAACGTGAAGATAGTTAATTATTTATTTTTTGTTTACCAGGAGAAAACCATCATGGACTGACAGAATACTATACAAAGTAAACGCAAACAATTACGAGAATGTTACACTAAGAGCTGAAATGATGTCGTATCATGACATTTCTCATTATACAGTGAGTGACCACAAGCCCGTTGTCGCGCTACTCAATATAAAGGTCGGTACATATCACTTAACTCCGGTTCAATGGGATGTACCTAATAGTTGTAGTTTAAAACATTCATTATTATTGATTGACCTATTTGGCCGCTGGCCTTGAAATATTATTTTGGGTTTATGAACGGCATAGCGCAATACGGAAAAGGAGTCGCCTTTGTACCATCGTACTTTGTATAAATATTATTCTGTACTTGCTTTTGTGGGGTGCGCAGTTGTGTAAAATGAACAAATTTCATTAGATAAATTTACCCTCATGTTATGCACAGTATCGCGTATTAACAGTTTCGCGGCACCGGTCTCTATACTTGTCAGATTTTCGACAGAAGTGTATGTATATTTGCAAGGCGCCTCCTTGGAAGTTGTCTTCCAACAGCATTACTCCTAAACGAATGCACGTCACTATAAACGCTGCTGTAGTTTTTACTTGAATGGTGTTTTGTACATAGATCATTTTTATCCAATTTTATGTTAAAATTTACATAGAATTTACAACTGGTACATTGATTTTAAAATCCTAGTCTTATCCTTCTCTTAAATTTTATATTCTTATTTCCGCAGTGTTTTATATTAAATTATAGACAAGTCTAGAAGCACGGTGTATAATAAGATTTTCTTGTGTGATTCTAATACCTAATAATCAATCGACGCAAATCAAGTAGAATGCATGCAAATTCTCGGTGGATTGTATTGCTGTGTTTATTTTTAGAACATTTTGTATTATTACGCATGCGGTAGTACCGTCCGATATACCGAAGCCTACCACACTAAGCTATAGGCACACCTTTGTAATACAAAAGTAACTAAATTGGATAAACAATGACCGTAAATTCGATAGGTATTTAAATATTTTAATTTAAATATCATAATATTAGAAAATTACATGTATTTACTAGAAATTACATGTAATTTACTAAGCAATAAGTCAGTATTAATGGTATAAAGGCGACCATAAACATCAAACTGTATGTCATTTGGATAAAGATAATTTCAGTTCATTTTTTATACATTTATACTCAATTATAGAAATCTAGTCGCCTCCATATTGTTGGCACTGACTGGCTTAAAGTGTGGTGGTATGGTGTTACAGTAAACAAAAGTAGATAATAGCGAGGTATTTAAAGCGATATTCTATACTTTATTGAACCGTGGAATATATACGTAGTTCAAATAGCAAAAAGCACAAAATAAGCAAAAGACTGGAACTCGATATCACTGTTTTATGAGTTATTATCCCCGCTTCTGCTATATCAGCAGGTAGTGCTTACGGTTCATACTTGCATAGTCGGACTTTTAGCTTGTATACCTCTCTTTATATCTCTTTCACATGCTGTAATATTAAGCAATTAACACTTGCACGCTTGCATGTTAGATACGTCAAGGCTTCACTCGCTCAGTAGTGCAAGAGCCACGTAATATAGACGCACGAGGATCCGTTCGCATGTTGTCTGCGATGATGCCACCACCTGCATACTCCGAAACGGATCCTGGCATGATGGCTCAACCAATCATGGCATTTGGTGGCCAAATAGAAACAGAACAAGAGCAGTCTCAGCAAGACTCTGTTGAGGGCCCAATAGTAAGTATTACTTGCATGTCACACAAATTTTGGTATCTGGGAATCACCGGACTAACTGTTAGATATGGGGGATTCCCCGAAAGTACACAAAGTCTTTATCGGTGTAGAAAGCTGTCACCGCCGACTACTATAGTGGTCATCAGTATATTGTAAGACTTATTGGTATTTCCTTTGAGGCCATGAATACGAGTATGATATATAAATAAAATAAATATGTGGTTTCTACTTCAGACTATAATGGTGGAGTCTCTATTCTCTCAATCTATTGACTACTCGGTGGCGTAGTGGTAGTGTATGCGACTGCCGCGCTGAGATTCCGAGTTCGATTCCCGGTTCAATTATTTGTGTGATCCACAAATGTTGGTTTCGGGGTTTGGGTGTTCCCTATGTGTAACATGTATGTATTTAGAAATATATAAGTATGTATTTCAGTTGTCTAGATCCCATAGTATAAGCTTATAGCTTAATGTAGGCTAGAAGGCTCTGTGTAAAAGTGTCCCACAATATTTGTTTATTATTTTTTATTGAAGTGAAACTTCTTTATCGACGTTGAGAGAAATTTTATAGCTGTAAAAGAAAGGTGTCACGTTTTTCGGTTACGCGCCATGTATACTTCTATTTAATTATAAAAAAACACCTCTTTCGCAGGCATTTTCAAACTACACAGAGAAGACTGTGGAATTCGCACCAATCTCTCAGATTTGGTATATCGGTGATGCGGACTTCAGAACTCTTTGTACTTTGACACCTGACATTGAAGTCAACCCCGGTGACTGGATCGGCATTTATGATGTAAGTGTGTAGTTTTTACATTCATTTTTAGTTTAACGTACTTATGTGCATAGGTATAGTGTTGAAGAAAACTACTTAAAATACATGGAAACCAGTATGAAATACGTATCATCCTCTAGGGAAGATACTGGGGCGGTACTGATAGAACTTAAGTCTTCATTAAATTCGAATTGTTAAAAAGTTTGTCGTCTTGTTCAGATATATTTTTAAGGCAAGCTTATCTATTGTCTATTGCCCTTGTCATAAACAATTTGACATTAATAAGAGCTCTCTTCACGAGTTTATTCCCAGACTCCAAAAACTATATGGGGGTCTGGGCTCCGCTTTTATTTGACTGCTAGGAGCGGCTATCGTTTGACTTTTGATTTATTTATACGGTTGATCGATGACACTTGGGGGAACTTGCTACCCATACACGGCATTGAGTGGTCATATTGTGTACCTTTGAGAATGCCGTGAGGCGAAACCGGCTAGGTTTACAAAGTAAATGTTGTGGAACACTACAAGTGGTGTTATTTAATATTTTGATTTATTGTTGGAAATGATTGTCAGCTGACATCCCAGCCTTTTATGGGCGCCTGTATTGAAGCCTCGTCCGTTAGTCAGGAGGTGCACCGCTAGCAAGCGAGGTCGCTTGGGCCTGGAGATCTGGGTGGGTCCTTTAAACTCAGTAGAGAATAAGAACAAACTTACAAATTTCATTCAAAAATTCATTTGTAACTTTGGATTTTTGAAGTGAAATCTCCTTTTAGCGCGGTACGGATATTTTACATGAGATAAAATCTCTGGACTTGCGACACTTTTACGAGACACAGCTATAGTGTGTACATATATGCAAGTACATAAAGCAGACCGCGAACTCGTCTAGATAAATAAATTATTATTAAATTTATTTACTTCTGTCGGCACTCCCGGATTCTCTCATTCCACTTTTTTAATTTACTTGTGAGGCTGACAGTACAATGTCTGGTAATGGGTAGATAAATCTATAAGCCAGTAGGTTTATCTGTCCCATATAATAGGGGGCAAACCTGACCGATACTGTTCACTATATATAAGAGAAAATCAGTAACTGAAACTAAATTTCAAATAGATTTTCTGTCAATAAACGTTACACGTCCACAAATATACTCGTAAGCTTTTCAGTCCGAGAGATTGACTTAGCGATACATTATTGAAGTGAAACTTCTTTTTCGACGTTGAGAGAAATTTTATAGCTGTAAAAAAAATCGGCACGTGTTTTCGGTTACGCGCCATGTTGTTTTTAAGTGATAATTCTTTATTATAAGTGAAACTTCTTTATCTACGTATGAGAGACATTTTATAGCTGTAAAAAAGATGTCGTAAAGCAGTTTCACTTCTTACCTCTGTACTCTGGTACACACACATATTTTTTTATGTAAATTTCGCTTGCAGGCAAATTTCCACAGTCTCGACGACTACATATCTTACGAATACCTTTCCAAGGTGAGCGTACCACAGATGCCGACTGAAGCCGGCCAGCCGCGTACTATCACGCTGAGTTTCCCCATCGGTAGTGGAGTGAGGACGCCTGGCTTCTACCGATTCATATACTTTAGCCAGCCGAACAATGATGTCCGAAGTGTTTTGGGTTAGTATGATAATTGTTTATCCGCGAGATATTATTATTATTTTTAATTCCACTGAGGTGGCAGACAAGCATACGGTCTGTTGGAAACTGGTCACCGTAGTCTATGGCCATCCAGAGGTGCAGCACTCAGGCTGCTGACCCTTTAAAAACCTTCTAAGACCCCTTTTGAAGAACCCCAAACTGTAGACGTTCGGGAAAATCCAGGCAGGGAGTTCATTCCACAATCTAAGCGTACGCTGAATAAAGCCTCTATCGGACTTAACCGTATGCGAGCGTTCCGGACGCAAAGTGTGAAGGTGAACACCCTGTCGATGGCGAGCGGTGCGATGATAAAAGGTAGCTGTGGGCATCATATCAACAACTCTTTTGATTATGAGACTTACCACTCAGCGTAAAGCAAAGAAATTACAGTTATTTCTTTTTAACAAAAAGCTTAGATGCTTAATCTAATGAAATAGGAAATAAATATTAACTGCCAAGTATTTCAAGCAAAAAAATCTGTGAGAATGATGAGCTTACAGTCAAAGGGAACAATGTAACGCTAACTTTTCAACCGCCTCCATTTTCTAAATTATTTATTTTTGACTAATAGGTAAAAGTTCAAATAGAATAGTAATATTGTAAACTAACTAACTATATTCTCGCTGTATCCTGACGGGATAGTCACAAAGGACAGATCGCTAGGCTTCGCGATCCATGCATACTTCTTTCGCTTAAATTCGCTGTAAATTCATTAATCGCTTTATACATGCACGTCTGGCTATTCGAGTACTTTTGACTATTCCATTTTTGAGCAATCTGCTCACGTGGTTTACACATAGCCTCGGCTTACCCTGATTCCTTCTACCCTCTACTGTCGCACAATATATATTCTCTGTTAATCGTTCCTCACCCATTCGTTGGACGTATCCAAACCAACGAAGCACGCCCTTTTCCAGCTTAACGCTGCACTTACATTCAAACCTGCCATATTGCGTTTCACTTCGTTTCGTATTGGCCAAGGTTACGTCGCATAATTTTCGATGTGAGTAATATTGTAGTTCTAGTAATTTCAGGCGTGGTTTGTATAAAACCCTTCAATTAAAATGTAATATGTTAAGAATGTTTTAAAGTCAAATTAAAAAAGTACTATTATGTCCATAATAATAATAATTGACTGGTTCTGAGGTGCGGTGGGAGTGTATCCGACTGCTACGCAAGAGGTAGGGTTCGATTCCCACCCAGGATAAAACTTTGTGTGATGAGCACGATGGTTTATTCTGTGTCTGGGTGTTATTTATCTATAACAAGCTGTCCCGCCCGGCTGCGCCCGTGACATACTTTGAACCCCGTGGCACCCATTTAATCTCGTTGTTTATTAATTTCACAATAATGTATGAACATTTTCCAAATTCATTGATTACTTCACCGCTCTCCAGTACCTACCTACGCCGGCACGGGCCGTTCGAATTATGGTTACACGAAATAAAATTTCTTTGCGCTTTATTTTGAATCTGCCATAACTTGTAAGGTATTCATTTAATCTGCAAGTTGTAAAGGGACAAAATAATCTTTATGAAATGCTGAAGCCAACTAACGTAGTAAAAATGATAAGGATTAATAGCATATTTGTGTAAATAGCCTTAAAAATACAGTTTTATAATTGATGGTTTTTTAAAGTATTAAAATGGATATAGTATGTTATTCGTATGAGATAAACATATGTCGTCGCGAAATTTTTTGTGGACCTTTAGATACACAATTGCACCGTACATTATTTTGTTATATCTCAAAGGGTGTAGGCAGAGTTTTTGTTGAAAGCTCCCAGACGGCTTATTTTTTCTGACATTCCCAACAAATATCGTTATAGTTCGGTCAATTTATACAAAACTTATCAAATTATACATAAAAACCTTCTATAAGAATCACACTATCTATTAAAAAAACCGCATCGTAATTCGTATCGTACTTTTAAAGATCTAAGCATACATAGGGACAGACAGCGAAAAGCGACTTTGTTTTATAATATGTAGTGATTTGTATGTATTTAGAAATAAATAAGTATGTTTATAAGTTATCTCGTTACTATAGTACAAGCTCTGCTTAGTTTGGAATCAGATAACGTTGTGTGAGTAGTCCAAACGATATTTATTTATTTATAATAACACACACCAATTTAACAGGTATATCAGAGCCATTCGAAGTGTGCAGCAAAGAGGACAGACTAGTGAGCTTGGAAGTGAACGAACAAGCCTCTACAAGCACCACCCCTAGCCGAGCGAGACCCACAACCGCTTCAACAGACATTTTCACAGACTTTACAGGCCTTGACGTGGCCAAACTCTCGCGACATTTCTCCAACGATCTCAATATTGACTGACTAAGGAACTACTTGCCTGGCTCGCCGGCAAACGCTAGAAAAAATGTATAAAGTACACTAATAGTTTCTGTTATCAAAATGTGCAAGATTTTGGACAGTATGCTGTCATAACTATTTTTTTTCCCCTTTTTTTACGTGTGTATTTCCTCATGGATATCATGCCGGACTTCGGTTGCCTGGCAGAAATTGCTTTAAGTGATAAGGCCACCCATTGTACTGCTATTTTGTATAAAAATTCTAAATTATAACCTTAGCGTACAATAAAGGATATCTTAATAATATTATAAATGCTAAAGTTTGTATGGATGTTTGTTACTCTTTCACGTAAAAACTACTGAATGGATTTAATTGAAACGTTACAATAATATAGCTTATATATCAGAATAACACATAGGTTACTTTTTATCCCGGGAACACGTTCCTGTGGGAAACGGGAACGGGAAAACTTCTCTACGCGAGCAAAGCCGCGGGCGTCAACTAGTAATAAATATATAAATAAAATCACACAATGAACTTCCATCTTCTATAGCCGGGAGTCTCTGGCGAGTTCTTTAAAGGTAACCCCAGGAGCAACGACACTATTTCTGTGTCTTCGATTACGATTCTCGATACTGATCTATTACGATTATCGATAAAGATACCACATAGCGAGTTTAGCCCATGTAGCACCCTTGAGTCTAAATCGCTAATTGTTTTGGAAATAACTTTCGAGTGCACTATTGTACCTACATAAAAAGTAGACACTATGCAATTAGAAGTATAAACATTTTGAAAAAAAAAATAAAAATATGTCGAGAATAACTTTTTCAACTATTAATCTTTAGTGTGACCATTTTGAAAACAGATACGTATTAGTAATGTGTGTTAGATTATATACAGTGTTATATTAGCTTTAAGAATAATGTATATTCGTGTAAAAACACTTGTATTTATGACTAAGTAAACGGTTGTACTCACGTGTATATTTCGGGATCGCCCGTCTAGTTTCGGACCTAACGGAGGTTCTTTTTCAAGAGAAGCGTTATGCCAGTCGGAAGCTGCGCTGGTACGGCACAACCGTTTACTTAGTAATAATGAACAACACTCGCGAAAGTTATTACACTTGTATTTATTTGTATATTAACAATATTGGACGCGTGTCATCACAAATACTAGCAAGGCTTAGTCTGCGAATTCTTACTTTTTTACATTTTTGTTATTTTTTGAAAGTTTTTTATTTTTTTTGAGTTTAGTTGGTAGTAAAAGATTTCCGTGGACTGTAACAACTTTTGAACTGAGACAAGCCGCGAGTGATTTATGACAAATCACTATAAATTTCACACAAAGCTCATAATCATATGCAAAAGCAAAACTTATATGTTTAAACTAGTAATTATTTGAACCTTGGAAACGTCTCTAACATGTTGATGAAATATTGTTTAAATATAGAGTTTTTCTACATTGTTTGTTTTGCTAGAAGGTACTTTTAACAAAATTATACTCGTTTGTTTATATTTAGTCAAATGTACGTGAATAGGTCTCGTAACGGGCTATATTTTTAACTTGAATGAATTCCGTAGCTTCTCCGTTTCAAAAACCTAATCATATGGAAATCTCGAGACGCAGCAAAATGACCTCAAATTGGCGGCGCTTCACATCACGGTCCTTATTACGATGGTGTACTTGAATTTTGGATGGAGATGATAAATATGTAGCCTTATACTTGAAGGTAGAAATAAAAATTAGTATATTTGCGTATAAATGTTGAAGCATAAAGCCTTTGCTCTCTATAGAATTACCAAATAATAAAATACGTTCAAGTTATGCCATTATCGTTGTTCAAATAATAATATAGGTTACTGCATTTTGTTTAGAGACTTGGCTTTATTATAATGGTTGTTGTGTAGATTAGAATAGTTATGGTTGTTTAGGCGAGTGTACGCCTGTTTTGTATATATTTATTAATGTGTAAACAGCTACGTGGCTGTGTGTAAACAGTGAAAAGATGAATTGTACAGCAGTTTATAGTCTACATTACACATGATCTTGTATAAAGTTTACATATGGTTTTTTAAATGCTTATACATCTTGCATGTGTAAACTATTAAAGATGATTTGTAAATAGACTAAATGGCGATGCTGAACTATACCAAAAGAAATGTAATGTAAACTGCTTTCCCACCATTTTAAACGAGCTCAATATTATGTATGTATGTAATTACAAATATACACGATTACTATGTATAATTTTATAGACTAGCTATGTACTTGCCCTTTTGTTCTGTAAAATAGGTACTTATATAAGTACATCCTATAATGTGTTGATACTAGGGGACTGTAGGTTTTCGCCCATGTCCTAATTGTGATAATTTTGCCATGAACACAATATTTCCATATTTATTAAGATATTTTCCGTAATTACAGTTACATTTTACTGTATCCTATAAAATATTAGTGTGAAATGATTAAAATCTTACCTAAACACCTATACTTAAGGCTTTTGGTAATTATAAAAGGTCAGAATAGTTAACCGATCGTATTAGATTAATAATTGGATAAGTATAAAGGAAGCACGGACATAAAAAGTTTGGATGTAATTTTAACTTACCAATGAACAATTGTGACAACTGACAGTGAACGTCATAGTTATGTGGCAGCACGTATGTAACATGTACTTAACATGTACGTAACATGTACTTTTATTTATGTGGCAGCACGTACGTAACATGTACGTTTATCTGTCAAAAAAAAATTCCAGCCCCAAAAACATAAAAAAAAATCTCATTGTTTACTTAAATTACGGTAGTTTCCCATCCACCAAAAAATATTGCTTTTTATGCTACCTTAATGGTAAAAGTTCTTTTCCTATTTAAAAGTATTATAGATCCACACTTTTTGTTTAGCTTAAACAGTAGTATAATTATCCTGGGTTTGAATTTACTTCCAGGCTAAGAGGGGTGGCGGATGACGTAAGAGCGCTAATTTTGAATATTCTGGATAGTATCGCACTGCGCAGAGTATTTTAAATCAGCAATCTTATTTTAATTTCACCATTAATACAACAAACGACTCCACGTCCGACTGATTTTTATGTCACAAAATAACGTTTTCATAATTTTTATTTACAATTTATTAGACTTACACTACAAATGCCCTTAACCCTTAATTTACACTAAAATTACCCAGTGACAAGTATATATACATTTCTTAGAACGCATAATAATAGAGGATAATGTACGATGTTTTGTCACATTTGTAGGCAGTATTAATAAATTATAACTTTAAATATATGTAAGTGTACATAATCAATATGCTCTGTTCTACTAACATATAAGAAATTTTTAAAATAATATTGCATTCCAAAATGTGCTATCTATTCGCTTTGAATATAATAAAGCTTATTTTACACCAATATATTATAATAAATTCATATAAACAGATTACGACTGTATAAATGTAGAAATAGCGACTTTATCGCTAATAAGCTATCTTTTACTGACAATTTCTACTACCGTTGAAGGAGATCAAACTTTAACAACTCTCGTCTCCTAAGATTTGGTTTGCAAAAGTTTCGATTACAGAAGTTGTGTGTACATTAAAGTGTGTAAATTTGTAAAGAAAATATACTGTCCATTTTGTGTAGTGATAGTAAAAGAATCCTTGTTTGTGATAGGATTAATAACATTTATTAGCGTCTCGGCCCGGCTTTCCCCGGGTGAATTACTCTATCTATTGTTTGAAAGTCTGTTGAATAGTTTAAAGACCTAAGCGAATAGAACACTTTATATTATACTGTTTAAAGATATTGCTTAATTTCTTCACTATCATTAAGTAAATTGCTACTGATACTAACATAACCTTAGAGCTCAATAACAGCTCACTTTACCAAAGACAATAAACTTTATAGAGATGACCAATAATTTAAAACACGTTCCTATATCGTGTATATATTTATTCTCTTAAGATAATACCATGTAATTGTAGTATGGTTTTGTAAATTTTCTCTTCAAAAGTCCCTATCTTCTAAAATACCTGGGGGTAGATTGTTTCGCAGCTGTAAGCCGCTCAATTTAGACCTTGGATTCCTGATCCTCTGCACTATTGATGCATGACTGCAGACATCGAACAGGTACGATTTTTTTTTTAGAATGTGTATGCTCACCATACCATATGCAACCTTGTGAATTTTTACCACATTACATTACCAAGCATGTTTGTATTCTCTTATTTTGTCGAAAAGGTGTCTGAAACCGATTTAAGGCAAATTACTGCTAGAATATTCCATCTCGAGGTTTGAAGCGTCATTTTGCAGGGACCGGACTATCTACGATAGGTGTACTAGCTTCACTGACTGAATAGCCTAGGGTAGATTCGCAGTAAAGTTCATGATTCTTCTCTAACCAACTCTATTAGTACTGTGACCTTTTGTTCCCGAAATGATTTGTGTGCTGACTGCACACAAACTATTTCGACAACAAAGAAAATTTGGTTAGATTGGCGTTACAGTAATTTGATCAATAGAATAAAATAGAAACTTCACTAACCTAACCTAACCTAACATTGCTTTTGATACTGTGGCAACCAACGCCACATAGCAAAGAGCTATCGAACTACATCGATACTAAGAAGAATCCTACATCGCGCAACAGTGGTGACCCCGACGTGACTGGAAGAACGGGTGGAAATGTTCTTCCGACCAGACAAGGTGATCACGCCTGGCGAGCCGCGGCCCGACGGTTGAATATGGACTGTTGCCTAACTTGCATATATCATTCTTCAGCGCGAGAACTCTTATAGCGCGATGTAGGATTCTTTTTAGTATCGATGTAGTTCGATAGCTCTTCGCTATGTGGTCGCCACGGGTACTAACTAACCAAAGGTACTTGATCTAGATAAGAACTACCCTGCTCTCTTCTTCAACCTCGATCTTACAACATCGGGTTCTTCAAGCGGATTGTAAAGAGGCACATCATTGAGCTAATTTGAGTGCCGCTGTCTGTAGTCTAGGAGACTGAGAGAGATCCTTAATTAGCTAGATGTCGCCATGGCTTTCGAAAAAATAATGCTAGCAATTCCTCATACTTGCAAGCATTATCACAGCGGTTTCACTTCCTTATGGAAGTTTCTATATCTACCTAGCCCAAAAGACATGTTATTTTACACGTTTGCCACCTTTGTAGTATAGAAAAATAATTTTGTCACTCCGTTTCCCTTCCGATCTATGATACAGCTGAACAGCGCCGCGTGAATGTATGCGTGAATCAACAGCGATCTATTGGTCACATTCGCAGCTCGTAGAAACATCATTTGCTTCTGTAGTAGTGCAAGTAAAATGTGTCATTTGTAGGAAGTGTTGGTCTAGTTGGTGATGGTACTTGACGGTCATGTATTAGAATGAGATGTATGAGTATACTGATACGAGATAACGGGACCCATAACCAAGTTGAAACTCATAAAAAAAAACAATGCGATTAAAGCAACAAATGCAAAAAGTGCGAATCTCCCTGTATTTCTGGTCTACTCCTAATCAATTTAATCAGCGATGTGGGTTTGACTTAGTCACGTGGTTCCAAGGGGATCATCTTTGCTGTGACAAATTTCCGCGGGTTGGATGCAATCCTGCCTCACATTACTAAACTATTGTTATAGTACATTTTATATTGATTTAAAGTCAAATTTCATCACTATACACGACTCTTACAACATTTTATCATAATAATCTATTAATAAACCTAAAGTACATACAATACATATTCATCATCACAAAATTGTTTCCCTGTTAATGTATTTTACTGAATAATAACTGAATGTAGCTGAAGTTGAAAAAAAAATGAAATAAAAGTAATAAGTAAGTAGTGGCAATATAGTGGTAGAGGTGCAATAAACAATATTTTGATGATGTGTCGGTAAAAAAACACTGTTCAAATTACAAGTGACATTAAATTGTATAACAAAGGTTTATTTAACACTCGTTAAGAGCTATTTCACAAAATAAAAGTATTTTTTCAAAATTTCGTAATAGTATTACCTGCATTAAGCTTCAGTAAATTGAATTAATCTATTTAACTAACTAACTAACTAACTATCTTCACGCTGTATCCCTGACGGGGTAGTCAGAGAGGACAGATCGCCAGGCTTCGCGATCCATGCATACTTCTTTCGCTTCTTCGAGATTCATCAATCGCTTCATACACGCACGTCTGGGTATCCGAGTACTTTTGACCTTTCCGTTTAATCTATTTATATTACTGGCAAAACATACTTAGTCACGTAATGTACCTATGTATATTTAAAAGAAGTATATAAAACAGTTGATTTTTAGTCATTTTTTTTAAAATTGTTTTTCTTATAAAAAATGTATTTGTTTATGGTATACCAATTCAAATTTATTTCGTATTATTTTGATCCTACACGACA
The DNA here is from genome assembly GCA_948477245.1 of Thumatha senex. NCBI lineage: Eukaryota > Metazoa > Arthropoda > Insecta > Lepidoptera > Erebidae > Thumatha > Thumatha senex. Next base: position 18,786,048 of record OX419735.1, read on the forward strand.
CGACTCTGAAGGTTCTAAAACAGATTATTGGCCATATTTAGATATATATTTTTATCTACGGTTACGTTACGACTCTATCGGCAAACCTTCGACAGGTATTACCTGCGAATAAGTATGCCTACTTAGGCTTAGTGTATTTTATGTAACAGATAATATAGTATAGTGTATATTTAGTTATAGTAGTTCTATAGTTTAAGAAACCACTTAAGATTCGCTTAATTGTTTTGGTACGGATAAGTTACCTGTCTTGCCGGTCAAATGTATTGTAAGTTAATGAATGCGTTTTAAATGCCAAGATTGTAATGTAGTACAAAATAATTAATTTCTAGCTGTCACAACAGTTTTGTTAAATTATGGGAATAGAATTTATTTAGTTGGAATGTTTTGTTTTATTTAACCGTCACCAGTGAGGTAATTGCGTGTCGGAACCGCTGTCAGGGCTCGACACAATAGAGGTGTAATGTTTGACCTTATCAAATTAATCGCATCGCGATAAGAGCTCGGCGCTATACAGTTTAGTCTACGCTCTACGGAGCCGCAGCGTTGATGTCGAATGCGTGCAACGTTTTCTACTCAAGTTACTCGTAGTAACTAAGTTCGTAGCGTTGCAGGGAAAACGCGGGAAAATCGCGGCGACGAGAGCTCGCTTCAGTACGCTCGCGGCCGCCGAGAGAGATGGACGGGACCGTGCGCGCGCTTGCGTTGATACTCGCGGTGTTCGCGCTCGTAACAACACGCGCCCACATTCCCTCCCACGATAACATTCTCAGAATCCAATTGTGGGATGCGGAGGGACTCAGCAAAGATCCTATAACCACACCGGCTTCTATCACGACGTTGCCTGAGAAAACCATCAGACGTCAAAAGCTGAAAGTGAACCTGGACTCGCTCTACGATGCTATGCTGGAAGAAGGTCGGAGTGGTGGTTTCGGCAGGTTCACGCGTCATAAGGTCCGGCACAAGCGACGTCGACCTCGGCAGACTGGGACTGATCTCCCATGGAGGTTCCACTCTGGAGATCGGTTGCTGAACGTGGAAGTGTATAATGACGATGTTCCGTGGGAAGTTATCGAAGCAAACAATGCGGGTTCGCTCGTGAATAACAGTGAAGTGATTGTGAGTGCCAGTTCGTCAGTGAATGAGCAGCGGGACGTGGGGCCACCGATGTTGCTGCGTCAGCCTGAGGACGAGGTAATGAGTGAGGGCAAACACCGCAAACATTAATGTAAGGTCGCTTTTCAACGTTATCGTCGCCCCGAGGTGGTTAATAGCCATTCACAGTACTGATAGCCTGCCGGCATTGCCGTGGGGATTTCTATTCAACGTTCCTTTTCAGTATAACCCTTCGAGCGACGATGCGTTGATAAAAGTGAATGCCCTCCCTACATTGTTTTTAAAATTTTATTCTCGCTGGTTGTATGTAGATTGTATCACGTCGTACGGGCGAGCGTGAAAAATAATTTTTAAGGGTACATTGACTCACTCACTCATCCTTATCATTGGGATTATCTGTTTGTATTTGCCAATGTTTACTTTCGCAACTTGCGAGATATTAGAATTTATATATGGCACCAAGTATTTCATCGTTATCAGTTTGATACGCGTATTTGTCGGTGATATAAGGTTTTGATATTGCACGTAAGTATAGGTAATGTGATCAAGTTTCGTAAATTAATATATTGATATGTCACATTTCTAATAATTTGCTTATGATACAATTTAGATATATTTTATGTATATATATTTTAAGTAAAAAATAAGAACATGTACAACATGCACCTCTGGTGTTGCAAATGTCCATAGGCTACGGTGACCACTTTCCATCAGATGGTCCGTACGCTTGTCTGCCATCTCAGTGTTATAAAAAAAACATAGGTACAGAGAAACTAGGTACCTATATACTTAATTGTAAAGAAATTTCTACAAAGTCATGTATTTTTCTCCCAAGGGATAGGTATGCAGAGGTATATTAAACAACCACATTATTTATTATATATTATATAAAGAAGAAGTATGCATGAATCGCGAAGCCTGGCGATATATCCTCTCTGAATATCCCGTCAGGGATACAGCGTGAAGATAATAAAAGTGTTCCAAATTAAAAACTTCGGTACCTAACATTTGTAAAACAACATTTGTCTAGTGACTAGAATATTTTGAAGGAATTTAGATAAGTGTTAAATACTTTCGGTAAATGCTCAGCTTATACCTAGCGTGCAACTTTACTTACGTACATTTACGACATGAACACTGTGTAAGTGTACCTATAGGTACGTTAAAGAAGACATAAAAAGCACGTCCCTAGCGAGCTAAAATAAGCGGCCTGTTTTAAGTTTGTACAACCTTTTGGATTAAACTTTGGGAACTTAGCTCGTCTTAACCATGACAGATACAAATCTATACTAATATTTTATTATAGGAAAGATTTGTAAGTTTGTTTGTAATGAATAGGCTCAGAAACAACGGGGCCGATTTAAAAAAATCTTTCACCATTAGAAAGCCACATTCTTCGTGAGTAACAAAGGCTATATTGGATGTAGCTCGTAAACATTTTTTATTTTATTTATTTATGTATCACGCCTTATCCCCAACGGGGTGGCAGAGGCATATTATATGCCCACTTTTCACCATGTGTATCCATGTGTGTCCCACGTAATAGGTGGTGAGCCCATTGCCGCGTATAATTATAATTTTACTATTATTTATGAAAATTTGCCCAATTTATTAATATTTCTGATTACTGCTCCGCTCTCCTGGGTGATCCGCTCTCTTGTGATGATATATAGCCTATCTCGAAAAATCGGGCTATCTAACATAAAACTAATATTATAATTCCAACCAGTAGTTCCCGAGATTAGGGCGTTTAACTTAATAAACAAACAAACTTTTCAGCTTTGCATATTAGTAGATTTTCATGTTTAAGCGAGTAGGTAAGTGATATTTTTATTGTCCTTATACCTGTGTATAATAAACTGTGTACCTATAAACTTCTTGATTTCAACCAGTAAAATGTGTTTGCCTAATGTAGATAATACTTAGGTACGTGCTACCTATACCAGATACGTGCGTGCTCCAAGCTCTAGTACCTAACTAATTACAGATTTTGTTTATATATAGAACGTGCATTTTAGTTTTACAAGTCAATCGTAATCATATTATTATTATACCTATTCATTGATGCTAACTAACTATCTTCACGCTATATCCCTGACGGGGTAGTCAGAGAGGACTGATCGCCAGGCTCCGCGATCCATGCATATTTCTTTCGCTTCTTGCAGATTAATCAATCGCTTCATACATGGGTTCATACATACGTCTGGGTATCCGAGTACTTTTGACTTTTCCGGTTTTAAGCAATCTGCTCACGTGGTCTTCATATATAAGTCACGACCTACTCTGACTTCTTCTACCGTCTACTTTCGCACCATATATATTTTACGTCAATCGTTCCTCACTTATTCGTTGGACGTGTCCAAACCAACGGAGCACGCCCTTTTCCAGCTTAACGCTGACACTTACATTCAAATCTGCCATATTTCGTATCACTTCGTTACGTATTCGGTCGGCCAAGGTTACGCCGCACAATTTTCGAAGTGAGCGCATCTCCACAGCATTGATGCTAATTTAGATAAAGAATATTATCGAAAAAATTTCATAAGTGGGACATTTGTGGTTCAACACGGCGTCATATAACCTAAAGTAAGGTAATATACCTAAGCTTGTGTTATGGGGATCTAGACAACTGATAAACATACTTATTATATCTATTTCTAAATACATACATATTAGGTATACATAGGAAATACCCAAACGCCGAAACAAACATTTGTGGATCACACAAATATTTTTTCCGACCCGGGAATCGAACTCGGGACCTCAACGCGGCAGTCGCATACACTGCCACTGCGCCACTGAGGCAGTCAATAAGTGTAATAGTGCCTTCCTATTATCTTTTGAGATCATTTGGTTATATGTTCAGGAGTCAGCGATTCGGAATGTGAAATAACAGCATCTGGCATATTATGATCGATTTGATTTTAATATTAATTCATCCTGTGACTCCTGTTATCCAGGACCTATAGCAATGACCAATACCAGAAAAGTTACACCGAGCTCGATTTCGATGAAGTGCCTGAAAAAGTTAAAAGTCTTGGCAAACGCATCGAAATTAATCAAAAGTTAATTTGAAGGATTATAATATGTACCTACAGGAGCTAAGCGTAAGTACATAATATCAAATATGTAACCCTTTTTAATAAAATTGACAGTTTACTTACAATCATCATTTACCTAATACCTAAACTATTTTAATTTACATTGACGAATTCGTAAATTCAATGTAAGTAGGTAGAACATCTCGCCAATAGTGCTAAATAGGTAAACGAAAGCTAATATCCATCTGAATCTAATAACTGGATAGGATAACGAAATGCCATCAAAAGTTATCGAATCGTGTGTTATCTATCTCGAATATGTCTGAGTTAATTTCACGTGTGATAGGTTACAACCGTGACCGCGTACACGCCCGTCGTCCGCAGGCCGGTGCGGGCGCCAATCACCCGGAAATTAGGCACAAATCGATAATTTCCCAGTCAATAGTGTCCACTACTCGATGTACGCTAATAGCGTCTGATTGACTTGCCTGATCTCTATGTGAATTGCTAAATTTCAATCAACACGGTGTAGCAAGTTTGATTGAAAATGCGTGGATATGCTTGGTACACGACCGATTGCGTCCGAAAATATGAAATGACGTGTGAGATAATTGAAAGATATTTCAAATGAGTAGGTAAATTGTATAAAATAAGGTAAATATTTGATATACTTATATAAAATTTCCTCGCCCCCACCCCAACAACTGATCGGTTGTGTGTGAAAAAATTAACGAAAGTAGGAAATTACAATGAAAAATAAAACACATATGGGAGGTAATATTAAAATTTCGAACAAATTATCAGCTATGGAACTATATATTACAAATTTTTGAATCTCCATCAAATAAATTATAGAGCTTTTCAATCAATACATACTAACCATGCGTTAAGCTTATATAATTCTAACGTTCATCATTCAAATATTAATTAAAATGTGAACTTAAAGTGTCCGGTGTGTAATTAAGTATATACAGTATTGCACCTCGCGGACACATTTTCACCCCAACATGTTATTCTGACACGATATATTAACTCACCTCGCGTAGTATAAACAAGTGAAGTATAATTTCTTCAAATTTAAATAATACTTCAGAAACTAGAAAGTGCTATTTATTTATGGTCAGTCAAATCAATGTTAAAGTTCCTGAAATTTGACACTAGCGTTGAAATTATAAAATGAAGTTGTACACACATGTATCTCTAAGTAGGTTTTGAGGCCAGGGCTCATAATAGTATTATGAGCACTACTTAGATTATTTACAAGTTGTTTTACCATGTTTAAGTATTTAATAGATTAAATCGATATAGAATCGTACCAAAAAATCCAATCACGAGTTGATGAGTACCTACTTGTAGTAAAACCAGGAAACGAAGTATATTTCAAATGACAATCCACTGAGGCAGCTTGAACCTTCACTAACTAGCATCCTAAATTTGATTATTCCTATAATTCTTTTTATGAAACATTGAAAAGCGTAAGAAACCCGTAACAAAGAGCAATAACAATGAAGTTCCCCTTTTGTGAGGGCATTATAAATAGGGAGATCTAATTCCTTACTGAATCAAACATCTGCCTTTGAAATATTGTCAGTCGTCAAGGAAAATAATTATCTGTGCTCATTCCCTCGATCGTTATGTGCGATGAAGCGAATGTTTTAGCGAAAATCGGTCCTTTCATGCTCCCTCAATGCACCTGTCATTATGAGCAAACTTGTTTAATTTATATTATGAACGAATTTAAAGATGTCATTAAGGGATTGTAAGTAATTCATCAGTAATTTGTAGATAGGTACTAAGTAACTCATGCAGAAATTAGATTAATTGAAGGATTTTAGTGTTGTTTTATTTGATCATAATGTATTAAGTTTAAATTAATGTATTTTACATAAAAATATAGCTTTCTGTACTTCTCCATTATAAACTTTAGCTGTGTAAAATTTTACGTTCATAACCTCGCGCAATTTTCTTAATAATGGAGTACTTACAACTAAAACGTTTTGCGTATTACTTAATATATATATGTACCTATATATTTATTAGTATATTTATATTAGTAAGGGTTGTCATAAAAACAGTATGTAAATATTATTGTTAATAAATAAACTATTAATTAAAATATAACAATTAAACATTTATTTTCATACCATTACTTACTTAGTTTTGTCTACAAATTAAAACTAATACTAAACTAAACTACCTTCACGCTGTATCCCTGACGGGGTAGTCAGAGAGGACAGATCGCCGGGCTTCGCGATCCATACATACTTCTTTCGCTTCTTCGAGATTCATCAATCGCTTCATACACGCACGTCTGGCTATCCGAGTACTTTTGACCTTTCCGTTTTTGAGCAATTTGCTCACGTGGTAAAAAAATTAAAGTGATTAGTGTTATTTAATAAAAAAATATTTATTAAGTATTTCAAAAACTAGGCTGTAGCTGTATGTACTCGTGTAATGTATTTCTTAGCATTTCACGAGTGTTTTTATTCTCATGTGAAAATAACCTATTTGTGTTACCTTTTTGATGTTATAGGTAGGCTGATTTTTTATTCTGTTTCTTTTCAAGTGTGTTAAAAACGCTAAAATCGTCGTAAGATATACGTGCGTTTAGTGTTTAAACTCATTCGGCTCTATTATGCCCTCGCCTTCGGCTCGGGCTAAAAACCATCTCGTGCGTTATACCCACCATAACGCACTTATAATGTACTATAACCTGTCTAGTCTTAAGCTAACAATAAAAAAACAGTATACGAATGGAGATCCTCCATTTCTGAAGTTGGTTTAAAAGGGGAGAGTTGTTGCTAGTTTCATTTATTCCAAATATCCGTTAACTAGATTCCAACTCAGTCAATTAATAGTTGCCAGCAATTTGGACGTTGATAGATAACTACACTAGATAAACGAACACTGATTGAAAGGCTTGGGAGATCGGCTACCGTTTTCCACTCAACGGCTGAACTAGATTCATTATGGGAAAAAATATTGTGGCATTGTGGTAACACTGGAATATAGTGTTTAGTAAAAAAAGTGTGTGTGTGTGTACTTATGTACACGCGTTAGAAGGTATACTTCTTTGGTGAAACAAGATGTAAATCTTTATAAAAAAATTATCTTTCGCTTTATCCTACGTTTGTATAAACTAAAATGTTAACTAAAGCTAACTTCAGGGTGTATGAAAACTACTTTGAATGTAGTTATATACATAGAATAGAATATATATGGAATGTAGTAAATAAAATCTTCAAAAATACTCAGTAGTCGTTTCTACAAATGAAGCAAACAAATAGTCTTATCATAGTTACTTCTAGCATCCAATAAAAGCAGACCTCAGGTTTATTCCGTCCTTATTATTCCGTGCTGATCAGACGCAATGGGTATCTACTTTTGTAAAAATGTTACCTTAGTCGCCTACGGGATTCCTTCTACGACATTTGTCAAGCAGTCGTCAATCTAATGTAACGTAAATTGGAGTTCTACACCAGCACAGGTGAAAAAAAAAACTTATAACTGAAAATATTGTAAGGCAAGTAATCTAAAGGAAAAGTAACCTAACCGTATCGTATGCTTCCCCAACCGTCACATCAACCGCCTCAAAGTAACTCGATATAAAATTTATTGGATATTTGTTCCATAAAGTCCGCTGTACCGATCGGTTGATTAACTTGTTCTTTGTTTCCCGAAACAACACAGAAATGAAATTTACCAGACATGAATAATAAATTAGATATATCGAGAAGATTCATGATATCGTTCTATCAGAATTAGTGATGCTTATTGCGTTAGTCGTAAATCAATATGAAGACGTTTATGGCTTAATGTATCTTTATCGAATGTGTTCCGGACCACGAACATGACAAAGGAAAGTTATGTTTTACTTCCGATCTTACGCTGTTAGGGGAATAGAGTATGCAAGAACCAATCAGCGTTAACTTATCTTTATAATGTTCAAATACCCACCAAGTAAATGCGTTCTGGTGACTTTATAAACACGGAAACATATAACAGAGCGCCATGATGAAATAAACTTTCTCTTTACTAGATATTCCGATCCTGTTTCATATAATATGATCTTTGTTCTTATCTTAATTTTTGATCTTGAGTGTCGTCATGGTGATAATATTTTTCTTTTACCCGCAATAGAATTATAGAGTTTGTAAGTAGGTAGTGGGTATAAGGGAAAGTGCTTATCTATAGAGAAAGGGTAATTTCCAAACAATAGATAGGGTCCGCCAGCGTTGGCCACTAACGCTGAATAATCCCGAATATTTTTTTACCGTAAAACAAAATATTTATAAAACTCCAAGTAAGCTTATTTGCTTATATGAGGAGTAGATGCACTTTAGTTGAACTGCGGTTAGGGACCAAATTAAAATTTATTTCGCGAGTGCATTAACTGGATGGTAAGACATAGTGAATAAAGGGCATCGTATGCTCCTGTGTAGCCCTACACACTTAACACATCACATCAGGGCGCCGAGTCTACTATTTTCTAATAGAAAGTCGTTCTAGTTCTATTCTATAGCGGATCTATTGCGATTAGTCCAAAAGTAGATAGTCTACTAAAACTATTATATATTTCACAACACTTCTCCTGTGGTAACCACTTTGTGGCATTTATATTTGCGAGCGTTTCCGTGCTTCTGAAGGCACGTTAAACCGTTGGTCCCGGTGGCCAGTAAAATGGCAATCGTTAAGCCTGGTTGAAGGCCTTATGGGCGGCTTGAAAACCTTCAACAGCAGGTCGCCACAACCTGCGTCTGTCTATTTAAACACGGCAATGGGCTCACCACCTATTACGTGGGACAGGAATCCACACGGTGAAAAGTGGGCATATAATATGCCTCTGCCACCCCTTCGGGGATAAGGCGTGATGGATTTTTTTTTTACAACACTTCTCAAGCTGAGAATAAAGTATGTCTTTATTCTGCAGCTTGAGAATTAGTAGTAGCTGTTTTAAGCTATCGAAATATTAATATAGACTATAAAAAATGCAAATTACAGGCGCCACACGGGTTAATATTATAGATAGAATTCTATTATAGCGCAATTATAATAGTGGATTACGAAAACTTACATATTTTTCGGTCGGCTCTCTATTGAGCGACGATTTCTATTCTCTTCTGACGCGATTGAATTATTAGACTTGGCCCCCAGACTTGAAGAATAAGATTTTTTTTTTTTTACTTTCAGGAAACTTACAGCTATTACATACATAAGATAGGCATACATACTGTAGTACTTGAAGGCCAATTACAAGTTTTCACACTTATTAATATGACTAGCAATATAAAAAGGACAGACAGCTCACAAGAGTTCTAAATATAAAGTAAATACATGTTACAGTACACTTTACTTACATTCTATCTCTCAAAGAAAGCATCACTAAGTACTTTTTTTAGTTTCCGAGAATTGGTAGTAAATAGGTCAATATCACTAAACTTCCTACTTTTTGAATTAAATTCCCTACTGGCACTAATAAGAAATGAATTTTGACGATAGTTAGTATGAACCGAAGGGATATGTAGTAATATTGGTCTCCTTAGTAATGCTTTATGTACATGTAACCCAACTTCAGCCAGTAGTTCCGGACAGTCAATAGAGCCACTTGCGATGCCGAAAAGAAAAACTTACGTTGATAATCCTCATGGATTTATCGCCAGACTCCTACCGATTAAAACTCCTATCTGCTCTTCCATCTGCCTATGACTGGAAGCCCCAGTTGTGAACTCGGATGGATAACCTCAGCATACATTTTCTGAATATCTTTACACTCTAGTTTCATCGTCAGGGATAAATTTACGGCATTATGTAATTTCTAAAGCGCTTGATTCGTTCCTGTTGGAGGAACTGTCTGTTACACGTTGTGGGATTACTGCCGAAGACAGTTAATTTACTACGTCGTATCGACACGGGAATGTCCACAAAGATTTATGAAAAAGCACTCTTGTGGTTTTATGTGGAAGTGTATGCAGTGATACTATATAACTCAGTAAATTGTGAATGGTGACGAAGGTAATTAGATTCTACACATATGTTCTCATTATGTGTAGAATACGTATAAAAGCCTTCGATAAATTGAAAGATATGTTGAAGTGTATGCAGTCAAATATATTGCACAGCCAATCAATCAAATAAGCCTATTCAGAATTCCACGGTCTAAGCATCAACTGCAAGTGATGCACCTACTAAGGGACGAGGTAATATAAAAGAGTAGGAAATCTTGAAAAATAACATCAATAAGATACAGTGGTATATTACGAACTAGTTGACGCCCGCGGCATCGCCCGCGTAGAAAAGTTTTCCTGTTCCCGTTGTCCACAGGAACTTGTTCCCGGGATAAAAAGTAGCATATGTGTTATTCTGATGTATAAGCTATATTATTGTAAAGTTTTATTACAATATATTGAGTAGTTTTTACGTGAAAGAGTAACAAATATTCTCTCAAACTGTCGCATCTTAAATATATAAAAGATAGTCTTGTTAGTTTCACTATTTATAAATCAACAACGGCTGTACCGATTTGACTGAAAATTGGTGGGGAGGTAGGTAAGAGCCAGGAGACGGACATAGGCTACTTTTTATCCCGAGAATGGGAAACGAGAACCATAAAACTTCTCTACGCCTGCGAAGCCGCGGGCGCAAATAGTTTATAATACTATTAAGATGTAACATACTCTAGTCCTACGGGTTGTTAAAGGGTTTTGTTTCGAGTTTAGCTTCGCTCCTACATACTCTGGCTGGCTTAGACCGTAGCGGTCTTGGTAGAACCTCAATTCTTTCTCTTATCAACTAATACTGCCGTATTAGAAACGTTTTTCAGTATACTTTTGTGATATTTCAGTTTGTGTTAGATATGGTTATCATGTAAACATTTTCTATCAAATGACTAAGCACAATGTGGTAATTGTATATTAAGATTACTAGGTAACCTCTACGGCTTCGCTTGTGACATATTTCGAACTCACGTCGCACCCCTTTAATCCCGTCGCTTATAAATTTTACAATAATGCATTAACAATTTTCCCGATTTGTCGACATTTATGATTATTAGATATTCCGCTCTCCAGGGTAGTAGCCTATAAATTTGAGTCTATAACCTACCTCGATAAATGGGCTATCGAACACAAAAAGATAGACCCAGGTAAGTACATATTCATAGAATTAACATTAAAGTAAGGACTAGAATTATTGCAACAATTTTTTATAACACACACAATGTTTATTAGAATGTTTCTATAAATTTTATACTCGTAATTGAGCTAAAAATAAGACTCGCGTCTCTAACTAATTCACTCATTAATTCAAGTATAGCATTGGAAGTAATTCCAACACCTTATGAAAAATCATCATAATAAAATACTATCCTTTAATTTACGGCGCGTCAACAATGTAGAGAACAGGTTTGTTCCTTGCTCATTCGTAAGCTTATGATTGTGATACATCTTACCGAAGATACGCGACGTACCGTGAGTCGCGTAACACCATCACAGACTTTTAGTAACATAAAACAATGTCGCTTTAGTTGGACCATTTATAAAACGATAATAGGTGAGTCGATTTTTATGAATACTGATTTGTTGGATTCGTCTCCACCAATATTAGTGAAATAAGTAAATAAAACAGAAAAAAGAAACATAAAAAGAATGATTAAGAAAACGGCATATTTCTCAAATATTTTCAATAGAACCTGATTCTAAAGCAATGCACAGCTCGCCGGCGCCACTATCAAAACGTTTAACCTGGAGCCGGTTCCAGTTAAAGTTGCAGAAAAGAGATTTTGTAACTCAACTCGGATTTTGTCAATGGGGCCCCAAAAATGCTGTAGAATCAAACTCGAGATATTCAAGAGGCGTGAATAAATGTGAACGTGGAGTCCGAGACTACCAGGACTTTAATTGGTCGTGTTTATTAGTGTCTAGCACATAAGACCTTTTAGCCTTTTTGTTACGACCTCGCTAAAAAGGCAAAATTTCTTCCAAATTTAACATCTAAAATAGACACATTTTATTAAATTTATTCGGCCCTTTAGACCCTCCCCAGTTCCGTGCTTCGGAAGGCACGTTAAGCCGTTGGTCCCGGTTGCCAATAAAATGGCAGTCGTTAAGCCAAGAAGTCGTTAAGAAGGCCTTATGGGCGGCTTAAAAACTTTTAAAAGCAGGTCGCTACAGCCTGCGCCTGTCCATTTCAAAATGGCAATGGGCTCACCACCTATTACGTAGGACAGTAATACACATGGTGAAAAGTGGGCATACAATATGTATGCCTCTGCCAACCCTTCGGGGATAAGGCGTAATAGATAAATAAATAATAAAATAATTATTTCTTAGTCCATCTAAAGGACTATTGTTACCTCCTCGCCAGGTATGATAGTAGCCCTTAATCTTAAGAAGTTACCATACTTTCATCATAATCTAACAGCTGGTGCAGTTTCCGCACTATAATTATTTGCATTATAATCTATGGACCCGCGTACACTTAACTGCAGTGCACTACCGCTTTACTAAGAAAATGAAAATGAAGTGCGGTAACATTATATTAGATCTACCATATAACTATGGTAACGGATTTGGATTACTCAGATGTATTAGTTTTAATTTAATAGTGATGTTATTCGGAAAAAATCAGGCATAGCATTCATGACGATTTTGATACGTTAAAAAGAAATAGTAAAGCCATTGGTCCCGGTTGCCAATAAAATGGCAGTCGTTAAGCCAAGTTTAAGGCCTTATGGGCTGCTTAAAATTTCGACAGCCGGTAGCAACAACCTGCATCTGTCTATTTCAACACGGCAATGGGCTCACCACCTATTACGTGGGACAAGAATACACATGGTGAAATGTGGGCATATAATATATATGCCTCTGCCACCCCTTCGGGGATAAGGCGTGATAGATAGATAGATAGTAAAGACATTTTCTGTCAAATGAGCCATCTAATCATTCTAGTCTCTAATCAATAGTTCTTGCATGTGGGATGTTGCATGTGCATCTTTCTTCAAGTTCTATAGGGCATTCCATCACGTTCGTGAATGATGTATTTATTTTATCATATTTGATGACGCCATTTTTATTCGTCGAATAGATGTCCACTGTTTATTAACGTTAACATAAAAATGCTATTAAATTGTTTCTTACCTGTGATACCTGTTTATTGTCTATGTCTGTTAATTAATTTATAATGTTTATATTATTGAAAACAAATAGGCGGTTTAAGTATTCCGATTGGTTATAATAAACACATACCTACAAAAATATGTTACCTTGTATTGCTTTATCGTGTAAACTAAAATAGTTACTAAAGTAGTAAAGTAAAGTAGTACTGTGTAAAATAAAATGATTTAATTTCCAAGTTAATCTTTTACTCTATTACAATGATAACTTAAAAAAAGAAATAACAACAGAAATCTCTTTAAATACCTACCTATATAGTATGTAGTAGTTTTAGTTTGATATTTAATTTATAACTAAAAAAGGTGAGGCCATTTTAATGACCTTTGCTTTTTTGCATTTGTCACTAGGATAAGAACAAAACTGAGACTACTTTATATTCCGGGAACAACTTCCAGTGCGAAACAGGAACGGGAAAAATATTGTAATTTGCTAGTAAATTGTAATATTTTATAATTAATTTGTAAATTATATAAGAATATAATAATTTACTAGTAAAGTATAATATTCGTTGCACAAATCAGACAATCGAATGGAATGTAGAGTCTACATTTTATCGAAATTTTTGTGTTACATTTTAAATAGCTGCAGTACATTTTATTCTATAACTCCCAACATGCGGAACGAGGATTATACTTGTTTTACAGCTTAAACCGTAATAGGCAGTAATGTAAAAATATTGCACAATAAAACATCTACAGTATAATACCGTCATAATATTCTCATTTCCACGAACTGAATTGAAAAAGATGATCATTTTATTAACAGATCATAACGGATGAGTAATACTCGTAGCTTAGAAGGCCATAAAATTTGCTATTATTGTGTAATTTGGTTAAGACTTATTTGGGGTTTAGACGCGATGTTTGTTGATCTCATTTGTAATTAGGATAATAAATTCTAAACTTATCAAATATGCATGACTAGTATAGGTATTATTCCAAAAGATATCTATATACAAATAGCTTTCTCAGCATACTACTAATATTATAAACGCGAAAGTTTGTAAGTATGGATGTTTGTTACTCTTTCACGTAAAATCTACTTAATGGATTTTAATGAAACTTTACAATAATATAGCTTATACATCAGAATAACACATAGGCTACTTTTTATCCCGGGAACAAGTTCCTGTGGGAAACGGGAACGGGGAAAGTTCTCCACGCGGGTGAAGCCGCGGGCGTCAACTAGTATAACAATATTTGTAGGATGTGTCGGAAAAAAGTAAACCGTCTGGGAGCTTTCAATGAAAACGCTGACTAACCCTTTGAAATATAACAAAATAAACATTATTTTGTTATATTTCAAAGGGTTATTCAGCGTTTGTGAAATTGTGAATCTTGTATCTACAGAAAAGTCCTCAATGGCATATGTCTATCACTTAAGGGTAACATTCTAGTTTCCTAAACATTGATGGAAACTGGTACGGGAAACCTTTACCACGCGGGCAAAGCTGCGGGTATCAGCTAGTTACCTATAAACTTAATAAGATTATCGTAGGCAAACTTACATTTCATTAAACTACATGAAAGTGAGCAGAGTATCAAGTTATCACAAAATTTCATAAGTAACATAATAAGTTCAGTTATCGACTTGTATCTGCCTCCCACCCTGATATCAAGGGGTGTTAATGCAAAAGTAACATAATATATTACGTAATATTACATTTGAAGTTTGAAGATAGAGATCTATCAGGATGTAAGGAACAACTTCGTGTGGTTTAATCTTAACTTCATAATTTAATATTTATGTATTATTATTATTATTTTCTTGTTGGGGATGCCGGCACCGCCGAGCGAACGATCCGACCGCATATCTTGCCGCCCACTTCGCTCATTTCCCCGGATCTCCTCCTTGCTGTTTGGATTGGGTATCCTTCTAGTCTTCACGGCGCCCCGTCGAACCTTCTTGGTTTATGTATGTGATGTTTATGTATAGGATAAAGACTAAAATATGTAATTTTCTGGCGGTACCCCTCACGTGGTCCGGGGTGCTTTCAAGTGCCTGCTCGATCGCTCTCCACCCCCTTGTGTTCTCAGAGGGACGTTTGGGGACGGCTCGAAGCGGGCACAAATCTCCTCTGGGAGATCGTGGGTGGGCAGCACCTTTGGCCCCTGAGGAGAGCCTTATCTTGGGGTATTCCCGTAGCCGTGTCGCAGTGAATAGCCCTCAGGCCTATCCTGCGACCCGGTTGGAAAGAAGGTGGAGCAGCGCGGGGCTTAGTGGGTAGGACGGCCCCCAAAGTAAGTCACACAGACCGTCACACACATGTAAATGTTTGCATAGATCGCACTTATTTAAGCATTTTTAAGCAGAATTTGGGTGCGTTAGGGCCCTTACCTACATCTTCAAGGTCCAAGCCAGCCTCACCTGCGAGTGGTGCACCTGCTGACTAACAGACGAGATCAAAACGAAGAATAGGAAAGTTCGAGACAAAGAATAGAATAGAATAGAATATAACTTTATTTGCACACCAATTTAAAAAAGTTTACTAAAATAAAAATGCAAGGTAATGTACAAAGGGCGGCCTTATCGCTAAAAAGCAATTTCTGCCAGGCAACTTTGGGATGGACAGAAACAGATATTAGATATAAGATCGATGGGTAGTTTTGGTGTAGAAATAGAAATATACTTAAACAATAAAGTCCTGTACCAACCAAACCAAACCAAGTCTTAGCATGGGCGGCATAGACATTGGAATGTCCAAAGACATAAAAATCCTAGGGCTAACCTTAGACCACGCACTAACATTTAACACCCACGTCACCGATGTTTGCAGAAAGGCGATCGGCATTTACCGGAAGTTAGCGACGATGTCCCGGATCAGCAGATTACACCCCGAGGTGATCTGGACGATCTACGTTGCGGCCGTGGAGCCGACGATATTGTACGCTGCCAGTGCTTGGCACGCATCGGCAGAAAAGCTTTGTGGCCAAAAGCAGCTGAACGTGGTGCAGCACGGTTTCGCACAAAAGTTGTGTAAGGCCTATCGCACGATCTCCTTGAACTCGGCGCTCCCTCTGGACCTCAGAGCCTCAGCGATAGAGTCCCCTCACCCCGTGGAGCGTGTGCCTTTGGAGTTCACCAGCTTGGTAGACGAGGGGCAGCTGGAAGATGCAGCCGAGTCGGTGCCGCGCTATCGTTTTGGAATAGCCGAACCGAAACTAAGGCCCTCACACTTGCTCTCTCGCCCCATTGCACCGTCTACCACGCCAAGCTCCTGGCGCTATGCAAAGCGGCCAGTGAGGTCCTCAGGTGTGACGCGTCCACGTTCGGTATCTTCAGCGACAGCAGAGCCGCTCTCTTGTCGGTAATCAACCGTCATGCCCTCCATCCCTTGGCAGTGAAAGCCAGGGCCGCACTTCATCGCGGATTGGCCCAGGGTAAAGAAATTTCCTTATTCTGGGTCAAGGCCCACGCAGGGCTGGAGGGTAACGAACGAGCCGATGAGCTCGCGAAGAAAGCGGCTCTGACGTTGAAGAGAGCACCGGACTACGGTCTGTATCCTGTCTCATTCGTGAAGCGTGCCCTTAGGCGGGACACGCTTGGCGAGTGGAACAAGAGATACAGAGAGGGCGGGACGGCCTCCGTTACTAAACTGTTCTTCCCATGCGCAGTGGAAGCGTATAGTATCGTCCGCAAAATGACGATCGCCGGCACCGTAACCCAACTGCTGACGGGGCACGGTGGTTTCTCCTCATACTTGACACGTTTCAAGTGTAAGGAGGACCCATCGTGCGCCTGCGAGCCCGGAGTAGAGGAGACAGTGGTCCCCCTGCCGCAGGACTGCCTAATACACGCAGCGGATCGCACGGATCTGGAGATTCAATCACAGCTTTCAATAGTGTCTGAAATATTTCCGGAACTCTTAAAAAAATACAGGGAACTGTTCCTTAAATACAGTGAAAAAATTATAAAAATAGGTAATTTAAGGAATAGTTTATAAGCATTGACCTTTTTCAAAATATAATCATATTGCACAAAAGAGCAATATAATAGCGTATACGGTGTTAAAGATTATAGAGAAGAGACATTGGGGAAACTCAGGAAAATAACAAAAGTACTAATCTGTAAAACATATAAATATCACAATAAATATTAGAAACAAGGTAATAACAAAATAGTCACAAAATTATAAATAAAATATGTTTGTTTATATATATTTA
This sequence comes from Thumatha senex, assembly GCA_948477245.1. Lineage (NCBI taxonomy): Eukaryota > Metazoa > Arthropoda > Insecta > Lepidoptera > Erebidae > Thumatha > Thumatha senex. Next base: position 18,803,535 of record OX419735.1, read on the forward strand.
ATTATGTAAACACAAATTGCCAGATTGTTAAATAATGCTACAACATTAAAATTAGTTTTTTTACAATATAAAATAAAATGATAACCACAACCCCTCCAATCCCATGTATTTGTATGAAGTATGAAAGGCCTAGTGTGAAAGTGCGAGAGTAGTATGAATATGACAAGCATAATAATAGAGGCTAGAATGAAAGAAGACAGGAAAAAAGATACGCAATTGAGATCGTTTTTGGATTCGGATTAGATGTCCGGTTAAGAAGTGAAAAGTGGTATGTTAGACAGATTAGAATAAAAGAGAATTTAGGATGTGTGGGGGATGCAGACGCGTGGACTGTCCACAGGGTTGCTTTGTGGGACCGTAAAGTGTAAAGCGGCACTAGAGCCCGCCGGGCGTCTGGAGCCCCTACACAGGTAGAATAGATAATAATAAAAGGTGTAAATGAAACATAATTAAGCTAATAGGCCCAAGGGGTCTAATATATTAATATAGGAATAAAACATTAATGTAAGCATGGCTCTGCCACCGGTAGAGATGAGAGATAAAAAAAAAACGAAACCAAGTGTAAGGCCAAACCCTCCCAATATGAAGGTACAAACATGAAACGACCTGGCGTCAAAAGTGCCGTTAAGGTCGAAGGGACAGGTCTATACAACCTCTGGCCTCTGTTGGAGCAGAGTGTTGCGGCAATGAAAATACTGCGGTGGATATGTGGAGGAACTTTTGCATCTGCGGCCTCGCTACTAGGGATGTAGACGACCGTGCGAAGTGGAGCAGAAGAAACAGGAAAGCAGACCCCGGGCGCTGTGAACTCAATTAAGACAGACGCTCGGATGATGATGATTGTTAATATCGTTAACATTTTGGGGAGACGGGTTTGAACCCCATAAACCCTCCCACTAGCTACGCCCATGTTGCTATCTATGTTATTTTATATTAAGCGTTAAGCTGGTAAACGGCGTGCTTCGTTAGTTTGGAGACGTCCAACGAATGAGTGTGGAACGACTGACGAAGAAGATATATTGTGCGAAAGTAGAGGGCAGAAGGAGTCAGGGTAGGCCCAGACTTATATATGAAGACAACGTAAGCAAATTGCTCAAAAACGGAAAAGTCAAAAGTACTCGGACGCCCATACGTGCATGTATGAAGCGATTGATGAATCTGCAAAAAGCGAAAGAAGTATGCATGGATCGCGAAGCCTGGCGATCTGTCCTCTCTGACAATCCCGTCAAGTAAATATCGTGAAGATAGAGATAAATTATTTTATATTATTTTCTGGACAAGATTTAATACAACAAGTAATTTATTTCCTACCTCTACTGTTTCGAAACGTATGATATGTAATAAGTGAATTGTACCTACCTTCCTACACGCCGCGTGCATGACACACGAAATGTCAGTAAAGTTCGCGACATTTCAATCACCCATCACATAGCATACAGCAGCGACCTATACGATGAAGACGTTCACCTCGTATAGTCATAAGAATTTTATGGTCTGATTGTGATTATAGATATTTTAGACCTTGTTTTACAAATCAAATCCAATTTCAATAGGGATTGACTGAAATTTTTACCCTTATTTTTAGATTTGGTTTTAAAAATATAGACTTTATTATTTTTTGTAATATTTTGTTTAATTCTAGGGCTTGATAAATACAATACTAGTCATACCGCCGTTATCATTTAGTGATAAATCAGCCTATTAATGTATGCGTAGAAGAATTACAGGAATTGCCAACCAAAATATATAATTAAATCCCCTTTTAAGTATGATGTAACATTAAACATACTAGGTGCACTTGCCGTCCCCGGTAGGTAAATGGAGCGAAGCGTTTTATTTATTTTTTATTCCTCCATGGTATGTCCGATTTTCGATTAGATTTTTTCCAAACCATCTATGGCTAGATGTCGTATTATGGGTCAAATTTGATCAAAAAGTTTTGAGTGATTTGGGAGGAGTACGAGGACAATGCGAAAAGGAAAAATAATCTCGAAAAAGGAAAGAATAAAATAATCCTTACTTCGTCTTTTTTATTTACATACATACCTTGAATTTATAACTCAAGTACAAAACAAACTGTCTCCAACAGCGAACGTACTCGGGCCCAATAAATTACGGGCATCATTCACCTCACGAACTTACAATCTAATTATAAAAATATCAGTTTACTCATTACTTGATTTATCATTATTTTATTCTCATAAATTTTATATTCGATATAAAAATAAATTTACTTTAGAATATTAATTCCGTGATGTTTGAATATTTCGAAATGATTTACATACTATTCTAGCGGCACGCTATGATGGCCGTTTTGACATTTGTCCTATTATAAAGTTTCGTATTAATTTTATAAACATTATTATTTCTAAAAATATGTGAATAGTCGACTACATTAGAATATTACTATTGTTAGTTATACTACGAAATATTTTTATACTACGAGGAAACAGAGTACTTATGTAAAACAAGTAAAATATCATCACTATTGTAATTTATGTCAAAACGGCCATCATAGCGTGCCACTAGTATAGTTTACATATCACGCGTTAGAGGACATACGATACGTCTTCTATAAAATAAGTCTTCTACTGTAGAGTTTCATAGTACACAGCACGGACGCATAATCAGTTGAATTGTCTCTCAAACAATAAATAACATTCAGGGACTCGCTGAGAAGCGACTAATTAAGTTCTTGTGAGTTCGGGACACGCGTGGGCGATTGATATCCCATCTTAACGATCCAGGAATTTATTTATAGACGAATATAAACTCTATTGTAATAGTTTTAATGTGTATTTTTCTATGAATCAAATATAACTCATAGATTTATTATGCAAATTTTTATATTTAGATACTCGAAGCTGACTTTATTTTAATAATTGATAATGCAAGTCTTGAGAGATGAGAGCTTGAGATATGAGGTTAATGATACCGATTTGTGTGGAAATTGATTTATAGGATTGAACGTAAAACTTGTATATCTTTGAAATATGTGCTTTATGCGTGAGGAACCTTACTAATGCCTATACTACGAATACGTTATATTATAAAGTTGAAGAGTTTGTTTGTTTTGTTAAACGCATTAATAGGAATACTGTGGAGGAAGCTGAAACGCTGGACTAACACCATATACTAATATATTTCCCGGGTACATGTCCCTTTCGAAATGGGTACGTGAACTTTCACCACGCAGGCGGAACCGCAGGCAATCCATGTTATAAATAAAAATGTTTAAAAAAATACAAAAATTTAAATAAAAGCGGTACCTACTTAAACATAAAGTTATCAGACTACATGATTACGTGTTACTCTGTTCTTTTCAAGGTAATCGTCTCATTTTTTACAATATAATTGTATTACGGCAATATTTTTAACGTGTTTCATATTAAACATCTCATTAATTCATATTCTGCTTGTATTCAAAGTAATTGTTTCCAGCTCGGAGTCCACTGTCTTTTTGTATTCTCTACATTATAGTTTTCGGCTTCTCTGACAATGAGTCAAAAACGCATGAAATAAATAAAAACGCATGCCATTCATGACAATCAATCACACATACAGGTTAGGCAGTTTTTAGCACCTCAGCCTTAGGGATCTTTATCATACGACTTGAAAGCGTAGACTAAAATTTGATGTTGAAAAGTCTTTTATCTCGTGTTTCGCTGTTTCTAAATATGAAACAAAAGATATTTCACAGCAGGTGTTACAAATGTCTATAGAATACGTAGACAAACCAGAAGAACCGTATGTTAACCTGCTACCTTAGTGTTATAAAAAAACAAGACAGTCGTAAGCCGAGTTGAAGGCCTTATAGAAGGTTTGAAAAAAATCAACAGCATTTCGTCACAACCTGCAAATGTTTTATTTCAACACGACAATGGACTCACTACTTGTTACATAGAACATAAATGCACACGGTAAAATGTGGGAGTATAACATGCCTATGCCGCTCCTTCGGGGATAAAGGTGAGACTAAAAAAAAAGGAAAAACATTATTTATTGGAAAAGAAGATATATAGCAAACAATATGTCATAGTTCTGTTACCTGCCTAGCCAGCAATGTTTGTTTATTTGATACGATTTATGTGTAAAGAAAAGTCAACAACGATTGTGTAAATGGTTCTTGTATTGAAAGAGTATTGAAATAGGGACTTTTTATACATCATACATTAGAAAATTAAAATGATATGTAATTCATATTGATATTGTTATAACCTATTTTATATTTGATCCGAAATTATTCCCATGTTTTCTTTGTTTTTAACAAAGATTGAACCTCTGTTTGATTAACCATAAATGCATTCATGTCTAGAAGGTCTACTTTTATTATACACTACATAATTGTAATGACCGACTACCCAACAATGAGCTTAAAATACGAAATAATATTGTCTACCAATGTATATTGGTAAATACGATATTATACTTACCCAGACAATGGTATACGGATTCGGATACTCAGCAATAATGACATCAATATTATTATCATTTCTACCTTTTCCTTCGGTGATGAAGTCATTCCACTGCCCCTAACATTGTGATTACGTCGGCTCCGCTATAAACATCTTAAGAGTAGTATTGTTTGTGGGTGGTTCTATCAATTAGTGATTTACTAGTAATAGATAATTTATTACGAGAGAAGAGTAGTTTATCAATGTTTATATCACAACAGTGAGTTTCATTTATCATTGTGAGCTTGTTATACACATGTAAGCTATAATGGGTGAGGTGTACAGTAAAATGTTGTCGTTTGTATGCACTATTGTTTCGAAAAATAAGAACAGTGACGCAACTATGGTCGATCGACTCGTTATGATTTATGAATCGATTTAAAATGGGTCCTTAATGGTTTTATTTAAAAAATTACATTGTAACGAGATTGTTTTGATTATTGTTTTGTGTATTTTGTAGTTTTGTTTTTGATTGTAAACATTGCGGTGGTCCGTTTTCTATGTCCTACTAATAGTCAGTCTAATTTGAATTTCGGATAACATAATATTTTAAGGACGGTTGATTAATAAGTCCACTAAATGTTAGCGAATTACAATTTAATAAAACGTGTATATTAATTCAATGAAAATGTAAAATAGTAATGACGTGTAAAACTGCTATGGAGTTCTAGCGACTTCTTAGGGGTTCAAGCCATACTCATCTGCAAGTTATACACCTGCTGACTCACGGATGAAGCCATGTCGAACAAAAGGAAACTCGCAACAAACCCCTGTACCAACCCATCTGGTTAGCATGGTACAGTAAGTCCGAACATCTTTCCACAAACTTTGAGAAGCTTACGCCGAGCAGTGGACTGCAATAGGCTGATTTAATGGATTTGTACATCGATTAAATTAGTATACACTTTTGTTAAACGGAATGAATGAATGTTGAAGGATGGAGAGCCAGAGAAAAGCCAAAGACGGATGGACTAAATAAAGAGTGATATGAATATGAAAGGAGTCAATGATCAGATAAAGAATAACAGAGATGAATAGAAGTAGATATATATTGCGCCGACCCCAAATAATTTGTGAGATAATGGATGATGGTTTGTAATATGGAAACATCATACTTTATTAGTACTTACTCTAAATATGTATAAAGTCTAAATGTTTGAAATTAGTCGTGATTACATTCTAATCGATTTTTAACTCATCGCTCCTTCCGCACAGTTGAGCGCACGCACCTGTTTTACAAATCTAAATCCAGTACAATCGAAGCAATATAGGAATCTATAAACCAAATTGATAAGTGGGTATGGAAGGATTAATTGTGATTTACAAGTATTCGAATAGTGGCTGGTAAAAATGTGTGGCTAACTGCCACACATTTTTACCAGCCACTATAAATTCACTTAAACGAGATTTTCACCCGAACACTCCGCAATAATGGTTATAAAACCGGGAATTAGGCTGTGACCAAACTGTAGGCTTGGTAGGACTCATACGTTGTCTAATATTTTATTACCGGGAGGTAGATGTGACAAACATATTAATTAGGGAGAGCCTGGATGCGAACAAGGATCGTGTGTTGTGTGGCGTGAATTGGAAGAGACTTTCGTTCAGCACTAGACTACCGTAAGGCTAGATGTGATTTGGATGGCGCTTAGTGATAAGATATATAAAACATTTTTGAGTTGCATTTTTGTAACTTTTGCTATTCACAATTATATTCGAAAACTCTTTTTTGAAGTACGTCCATCTTCTTCTTAGCCCTTTCCCAGTTGTTTCCTAAGGAACAAAGCTCCGCATTCATTCACTATTAGGAGCAGTTATTATTTGTGTTTATTTTTTATACCGTTGCCGATTTCCAAAAAATCATAACTATAAAAATGACTTTCAAAGAAAATATCATAACCAAATCGGTTCACCCGTTTAAGAACTACCATAAGAATCTACCACAGACACGCACACATAGCAGTCAAATTTATAACAACTCCTGATTGCGTCTGTAATCACAATCTAGTATCAAAGTTTGTTTTTTTATTAGAATATGAATATACATACCTATCGAAGTAATTAAACAAATGTCCTAATTTGAGAAAGTGTAATTACATATACGTTGTTCGAAGATGGTAGAAGAAGTCAGGGTAGGCCGAGACTTACATATCAAGACCACGTGAGCAGATTGCTCAAAAACAGAAAAGTCAAAAGTACTCGGATAACCAGACGTGCTAGAAGAAGCGAAAGAAGTATGTATGAATCGCGAAGCCTAGCAATCTGTCCTCTCTGATTACCGCGTCAGGGATACAGCGTAAAGATAGTTAGTTAGTAATTACATATATAACAGTATATGTAGGACGTAGGTACATTAGCAGGCCATTATAATATTGAGCTAGCTCAGGTGCAATCAGGCGCGCCTAATTTGATTTATGACCACAAACCGTGCATGCATAGTACTATCTGACCTTAATTATAATATAATAAGCTTAACTGCCATCGCTTTATTTGTCTTAAGGGATAAATGATATGGTTTACCGAATTTGACTGACAGCGTTCGGTGTCGTAAGCGTATTTCGATCACGTTACGTAATCGGGTCTAAGATTTACGTCTGATCTTTAGATAGCTTTACGATCTATTTGGGTTGTTCGACGATATTTATACGGCAGTTATACACTGATTTGGTCTATTAACTTGATTGATATTTACGTACGAAACATTTTCCTCTTAACTTCTATTAACAGGATGGGTAACATATGAATAATAGATTTTAATCTAAAATATATATGTATTTAGAAATATATAAGTATGTTTATCAGTTATCTAGATCCCATAACACAAGCTAATATTAGCTTACTTTGGGCTAGATGGCGCTGTGTGGAAGTGTCCCACAATATATTTATTTAATAAAGCTTTAGGTCAGTAATATTTGTATGTGAATATATTCTCAAATAACATCATCAAAAATATACGTATTTTGTAAGAAAATTGTATGTCATTAAAATAAACCTTGAAAATAAATATCATTACGAAATAAAAGCGTCAAGCAATTTCAATATTCTAAGTCAAGCCGTTCTTTACTAAAATACAAAAATACATCAGAAAAAAATTAAAAGCAATGTCGCACAACAAAAACGGGGCCTGACGGTGCTTGTTGTCACTAAACTAACAATTTATGCATGAGCCCTAATGGGCCGCTCCATCAGGCGCTGTTTGCGAAGCTTTCTATGAAATTTTATTCGGTAATAGCTCGTGTAGGCTTTCTTCTTTCTTCAATATTATATTGTCAATATAACTTGCTGTTAAGTGATTCGGGAAAGACAAGTTTCGCGTTACCTCTTCCAAGTTGCCTCCAACCTGCTTTAACTTACTTATGGTAATGTTTTCTTCTGTTCGATTCAGGGTTTTGAATAATTCAGTCACATAATATGTAATTTTATTAGTGTGTTGTTTGTTGGTAGTTACTTTACCGTCCGACAGTTGTGAACTCGTAATTTATCCAGTTGAGTCATAAGTTAGATATTATGGTAATTGAGTTTTCTGTAAGTTTCTGTTAGTTTGGCAAGTAAAATTTACTAACTCTGTTTTCTTTAACATCTCTCTCAGGTTTACTCGAAGAGACTTCTGTATTGATATACGTTGGTACAAATTTATTTTTTGTTTTTTTTTATGTGCTGAGAAATAACTAAATACATTTTTACTGAATGTCACTGTAGGGTAACTTTAACTCAGTATAGAAGAACTTTGCAAATTTACGAGACATCAAATAGTAGTCACAATTCTTTTTTCTTTAGCAGATCCGATATCGTCATTAATAATGATATTAACTGCATCATGATTATTACCAGTATAGTGGCCTCCAATGAAGGAATTACGTAAAATAATTGTTGTAATCATAATATGGCGTCAATATTGTATTTATGCCAATCGGAAAACTAAGGCAAGGAGTTCATTCCACAATCTTACAAAACAATGGCACTTACGAACATTATAAGAAACAGTAAAAGCCCCGGAATATTTAATACTAGGTAATATAATCACCAGTTCTAATCGAAACCATGTTCTGAGAAGAACGGGCAAAAGAAACTCGGCAGGCGTAATTTATGTTGATAACAATCAAAATGTATTTATTTGTGTATTTAGCTGCCATAAATGCCTCATAGATTTGATCTTAATGTCTTTTTATTGAAGTGTACTCATGACGGCATAAAGACAAAGAGCTTCACATAGATGAGATTTTTATTACTTTTTAATCCTTCTATATGATTTGAATTTAATGTACCTATTTTGGAAGATGTCATCAAGATCACATTAAACTAAAAAAACTAAAACTAACTATCTTCACGCTGTATCCCTGACGGGGTAGTCAGAGAGGACAGATCGCCAAGCTTCGCGATCCATGCATACTTCTTTCGCTTCTTCAAGATTCATCAATCGCTTCCTACACGCACGTCTGGGTATCCGAGTACTTTTGACCTTTTGTCACATTAAACAGTGTCTATTAAGGTAGCATTCCGTTCTTAGCGACCGCGACACGCGACTGCGACGTGCGACCGCGACCGGGTTGCGCGACCTACTGCTTGATATGAATTTGTATGGAGCATACACGAAACAAATGACAAGACAGCGTTGCGCGGCCGGTGGGCGTGACTAGAGAGCCGCGCGGCGACCGCGGCCCGGTCGCGTCGGAGGCAGTGCCGTCGAGCGACGCAGGCGAGAGCATATCAAAATAGCGTCGTTTTCAACACACAACGACGAGATCTACTCTACCTGTCTACTAGTTACACTTTTTCAAAACACTGTTTTGAAATTACTTTACTGAAACATAAATTTCTTCTATTTCTACGATTTTCCTACCACACGACTTGGTCAGGTGAACTCACAAAGAATGATGAAAATAAATCCTGAATTTTTCGATCACACTAGTATGGAAAGCCATTTATTTTTAAGTAACCATCGCGACTCTTCCCTTATAAAACCAGCAGAAAGAGTGGCGGATGACGTCCCGGTCGCTGACATCGGAAAGCTGGTGGTCGTCCCGCGACAGGCGACTGCGATCGCGTGGTCGTCTGGACGCCGTCGCGAGTCGCGGTCGCTAAGAACGGAAGGCTACCTTTAGGTTGATAAGAATGATGCTGATTCTTCTATATTACTTAGAGGTTAGAAAACAGAAATATTATAGAATCCCGTCAGAACAGTCTCTTTATTTAGACCCATTTTAGGATTCCGAAGTAAACAAGGTACACATTTGACATTTTGACTAGGTTGCACGAGCCGTAAACCCAAGCAGACTTACCTCATGTAAATTTAACGTAAATAAGCATTATCTCGTTAATACATGAATTTCATATTTATTTGTATTAATCAAATTGTCACGTCAAGAAGGACGAAGGACCTCTTAAGGCCGAAAATATTTGAAGTACACTCGCTAAATCCACTGACTGAATTCATAAAGTGACATAATATTGTACAATCTACTTGGGTAGTCTTATAATATTGTGTCTGTGTACTACATATAAACCGACATTATAAAACAATGAAAATGCCTATAGGTATTGTGACGGGTTTACTAACCGCTTTCAATGTCAGACGATGAGTAACTACCGTATCTAAGTAGTGTGACTAAATATCTTCGGGACTTTCCATGTAGCCGATAGCATGCCTTTTTTAATGTATCGATATATATTGTGGAGCATTTGAATATCAAATATGAGTATTTATTGATTTATGATTTATGTATATTTATGCGGATTAGTGACTTTAGAAATGATGAATACCTTGCGACATGTAGGCTTTTTGCCTACATGTCGCAAGGTCTTCATCATTAACAGATAGTAATAGAATACTATTCTAATTATTCCTACCCGAATACAATTTGGATGTGCCACCATTGAAATTCAGTCTTATACGAATGTCGGTATTCATTGAATAGAATTCTTCCAGTTTCTTTATTGGTTTCTGTCATCCTGTCTGTTACCCGACCCTCCGTTCGGCAACTATTGAAAATTCTTTTATGTTATCACTTATTACAGTTGTGTGAAAAGTTTAGGTCGTTTATTGAGAAAATTTATTCATTACATTTTCTCTCTTCTGTGTTGTGGTTCTATGGCCGCTCTCTGTTATGATATAGATAGGTTACAACATCACCAATTCTGAACATGTCCCTTTCTCACAAGTCAACTTAACCATATTTGTAGTTATCCTTGTCTGTGGTTTCTTTAATATTCATAATTTTATACTGATGAATAAAATTCTCATCAGTTACATTACTTACACACTGATTAGTGTAAGTATGCATCAGTGTAGTGTGAGTAATAATAATAACCCCGATCTCAAATGTATATTTATCGTCAGGGTTTTTGCGACGAAATTACAACTTTTTAGTATACTTAAATTAATATTTTAATACAGTTACTCAAAAAGTGGCATATTCCAGGGACGTTCGGGATGTGGGCTATAACACACGCGTGTTTTTGCTTTGCCATTCCCGAACTAGTGTTTTTTCTTTCCCAACTGACATAATAATGACTACTAAAAAGAAAAAAAACCAAGCACGTAGGTTTTCCTCGAAAAAAATCATAGAAATTTTCATGATTCATGCAAATATTTCTATAAAAAGCTACTAATTTATTTCAATATCCGATTTAAAAGTAATATTAAGTACAAATTTAAACATTAATTTAATATTAGTACATATATGTATAGGCCAAATTAAATTTATAAAAATAAAAAAGTTGGCTGTATGACGTGCACTGCCATAGCCTCTGCTTATATTCTTTTACTGTTGGCGCCATTTTCCAAAAATTTTCTTCTCGAGTTTAGTTGCTTGTTGCACAAAATGAGTAATTTTGACGACAAATTATTTGAATTAACGCCACCGGAACTCAGTTTCATTGCAAGAAATGCTTCGGAGAACATTTTACTTGAAAAGTCTAAAAGTCGCTACATATCTACATATGACGAATTCATTGTGCGGAAAGAAGAGAAAAAGGCAAATAGTTTCTCAGAAAATGTTATTTTGGCATACTTCTCTGAACTTTCAACAAAATTAAAACCATCTACCTTATGGTCGAGGTATTCAATGTTAAAAAGTGTGCTAAAAATCAGGAATAATGTGGATATCAGTTAATACCCCAAACCACAGATAAAATAATAAAATTCTTATACAAATGCACGAACAGAAACAAAAAATGGTCACGGCCTTAACTTTCCAAGCAGGCAGGCAGTACGGGAGTTTGTATATAGATGGCGACAATGTCTTGGCAAACTATTCTTATTATTTACTACACTACACTAGATGTCACTATAAACATAAATACTCTGCCGTATGCCTTTTCTAGCTAATTGATGTTATCAATATTCTGTACGGGCATGATAAAGGTCATGTTATAATGCAACAAATAAGGGTTTTACTTATTTGGATATTTTATCTACAGGTAATATTATAAAACTAGAGTTAGTTCATTCAGTGTTTTTTAGTTACGTAGGTACTTGTAAGTGACCATTTGTAATTTCCATGCATGGAGATCGTTTGTAGAGGACATTGGAAGGTGGCCATAGGAACTTCTAAAATAGACATGATAAACCCATTCCAGGGTTCATGAATGTTCAGGGGCCAGGATCCAAGTTCGAGGACGTAGAGCCCATATTCCCGACCCGGGGTCTGGGATCCTGAATTTTGGCTTCTGTGTCTTAGATCGAGAGTACAAGGTCAGCTACTCTAGATCCTCTGTTTAGAGTCAAGGGTTGGGTTCTCCACCGAGGGTATGCAGTAGAGGCTCTAGAGACCTCACAGTACAGGGGGTAGGATCCAAGGTTAATGGCCTAGGGTTCATGATCCTGTTCCCGAGATCCGGGGTCCAGGGTCCTGAGTCAAGATTCCAGGGTCTTAGATTCGAAGTCCAGGCTTCTGGGCTAGAATCTGAGTTTGTGGGCTTAGACCCGGTAGGGCCCCGAGACCTTAGATCCTGAGGTCAAGGTCAACTGTCTAGAGTCAATGGATGTCTATAGCCCCTGGCTCCGGGGTAGCTAAGTCTATGGTCGAGATCTCGGGGTTTAGGTTGTAAGATATACCTATTGTCTACAGTGCAGGCTACAGAGACCGAAACCAGGGGTCAAATAAACCCTTAAGTTCTATAATTTAGGTAGATAATCTATTGTATCAGGCCTCCAAACGTGAAATTTATAATTAATGAAAGCAAAATAAAAGAAAGTACCTAGATAGATTATGATTATCTTAATGTTAATAAAATTATAAATGTGAAAGTTTGTATGGATGTTTGTTACTCTTTCACGTAAAAATTACTGAACGGATTTTAATGAAACTTTACAGTGTGGCTTATACATCAGAATAACACATAGGCTACTTTTTATCCCAGGAACAAGTGTCTGTGGGAAACGGGAACGGGAAAACTTCTCTACGCGGGCGAAGCCGCGGACGTCAACTAGTTTAATATAAATATTATAAAGTGGAAAGATTTGATGTTTGTTTGTTACTCTTTCACGTAAAAAGTACTGAATGGATTTACAACATATAGGCTACTTTTTAAACTGGGAACAAGTTCCCATCACGCGAGCGGAGCCGCGGCCGTCAACTAGTTTATTTAAATATTTTTAACTTTTCAAAGTGAAATGTATCATCATATTATACGATGCAGCGCTAATATTTTGACGTAAGAGTAGTGCCGGCGCGGCGGTCATACCACTTTGAACCTTATTGGCAGGTTGACAGAGACCGACAGTTATTACGCGCTTCTATTTTGAACTTTATTTTAAATAAAATATCGTTTACTTTGGCGGATCGGATCACTGGATTTGTTTTGATTACAATTTAGATGCCACATCGCGTTTTGATATAAAATAAAACTATTTAATTTCTGCAATAAAAAAAAAAATGTGGGCCAGTAAGGCAGTGATAGTCAGTTTTTTAATGAAACTTAAGTCAATCTAGTACGTAATAAACACTATATTTAGTAAATTTCTATAAAACCAAATAAACAGTATTACTTTTTCGGTGTTTTGTATTCATAATTGTTAATTGAAGCGCTCGTGGCCCCGCGGGAAGCGCTCGTGGCCCCGCGGTCTCAGTGTTCTGTAAACGATCACTGAGTTACGCAACTTTCACTATGGCTGGTACTCGGATGGGTGACCACTTTGTGGCATTTACATTTGCGAGCGTTTCCGTGCTTCGGAAGGCACGTTAAGCTGTTGGTCCCGGTTGCCAGTAAAATGGCAGTCGTTAAGCCTTATAAGGCCTTATTTCAACAGCAGGTAGCCACAACCTGCGTCTGACCTATTTCAACACGGCAATGGGCTCACCACCTATTACGTGGGACAGGAATCCACACGGTGAAAAGTGGGCATATAATATGCCTCTGCCACCCCTTCGGGGATAAGGCGTGATGGATATTTATTTATTTATTTATTTTATAATTGTTAATATTTATTTTAAAATGCAAAAACAAAAATCAAAACAATGAGGATTCGATCTTGGGACTCTATACTTGGGAAAAATACTAATACAAACATTACATCTACTTCTCGCCATTAACCACCAGACCACACACATGGTTACGAAATGTGATGAATTTATCTACTACTTGATTATTCCGGAGCAATCCTCGTCGTCGATATCACAATATTTTTACAAATAAGTTTATTATTCTAGTGTGCATCGCTGTGACGTGCGCGACCGAAAGAGATAGAATGCTCTTTTTACAGGTACTATTGGCATAGAGAGACGAATGTTAGTGGAGAACTGTTCAACTTATTACGTCGCCATCTATAATTATAGATGAACATTATCGAGAATAATTAAAAATTAACGAGTTTAGTATGTTAATATCACAGATTATAATATGGTTTTTATTTTAGAAATCAATTACCGGACTTTACACAGCTAAATAACATTTTTATTTTTTGTAATCTTGAAAATGATACCATTACTGCCATCTAGGGATAATTTAATGTTATTAAAAATATTGTGTTCGCATTGGTACCCCGCCCATACCAAATGCTTTCCTAAAACGACAATCAGACGGCTTTACAACAAAAAAGTCGAAAATATTAACATCGAATGAAGTGGAAAGGTTTTTGAACGAAGCTCCCGATGATCGTTATTTAAGCACAAAGGTAATTTATTAATAAGTACTTCTATTTTTCTTTGGTATTCAGTTTACGAAATCGCAAAATACTATCAATATAAAAAAATATTAATCATCTCAATCAATAATTTTTTGTAGGTTGCGCTGATTTTTGGCGTTGCTGGTGCTTGTCGCAGAGAGAAGTTAGCTAATATCACTTTAAAAGATATTGAAATCCATGGAAAAGTGCTACTAATCAATATTCCGAATACAAAAAATAAGATACCGAGAAGCTTTATTGTTGAAGAAGATTTTCTTAAAATTGTGCAAAAATATATGAATCAGCGGTCCCAAAAAGCAAAAACTGACCGTTTTTTCCAAAATTATTAAAAAGGGAAGTGTACAGCTCAAGCAATCGGGATAAACAAATTTGGTAATATGCCAAAAGAAATAGCTACGTTTCTTGGTCTGCCGGATGCTGAGTATTATACTGGGCACAGCTTCAGGAGAACCTCTGCTACATTATTGGCAGATTCAGGAGCCAATTTGACGTCCTTAAAGCGACTAGGAGGCCGGAAGTCAGACAAAGTTGCAGAAGGCTATATTGCTGATTCATTAAACAACAAACTAGAAACTGGGAAAAATTCACACAATCCAATAATTTAAAGTCCAGTCCATCTCCTTCACATGACAATACTGAAGAGATCGTTCGTCCGCCTACCTTCGTTGATAATTGTAATTCATCAGATCCAATTCCATCAACTAGCAAACGTCCTTGTATGACACCTTTGACAAATATACATGAACAATCATATGAAATTAATAATAGTTTGTCTCAAACAGTAAATATGCAACCGAAAACTTCCCCAGTTAATATAAAAAACTGTACCAATTTCAATGTATTTGTGACCTATAACTTTTACAAGAAATAAATGATTAGTTACTTGAGTTTATTGTGTTTTTATTATTTTATAAATTGCTTCAGTTTTTCGCAACTGTATTAAAAATAGTCGTTCAATACACGTGCAGAACCGTCATTGCAACTTGTTCCGACTGTCAACCCTCACCTTCGGCTGCACCTCGGCTCGGGTCGACATTTGTCTGAACTCGTTGCAATGACAGGCATTCCGCACTTGTATCGAAATATACTATTAGTACCTACCGGGTTTCAAATAGTTCAAATAGAAGTATTTGTGTGATCCACAAATGTTGGTTTCGGAGTTTGAGTCTCTTCTATGTATAACATACATACATACATACATATTGTCATGCGTTTATCCCCGAAGGGGTAGGCAGAGGCATACTATACGCCCACATTTCACCGTATGCATTTTTTCCCAAGCAACAGGATGTGAGCCCATTGCCGTGTTGAAATGGACAGGTTCAGGCTGTGGCGACCTGCAGTTGAAATTTTTCAAGCCGCCCATAAGGCCTTCAACCAGGCTTAACGACTGCCATTTTACTGGCAACCAAGACCAACGGCTTAACGTGCCTTACGAAACGTAGTAAAATTCAATTTAATCCATCTACTATAATATAAGGCGTCAATCAACTTCTTCTATATATATTCTGTTTCTAATTAGAAGCTAGCCACAACTGACTATAACCACTATTCTACATAAAACCGCAGACAAACGATACTATTTGCATACAACGGTAATGAACGTATCCTACGACCTTATTCTCTTACTTCAAATACCGTATAAACATTAGCTGGCAGAGAGCAAGAATTGTATATTATTTCGGTAATCAGTGGAGATTATTATAAGTGTTTCATAAAGCGGGTAATAGCAATAGGTTGTTGTTTTGTTTGTTACAACATTTCTTTGTAGGTTATGTCATGTCCAGTCCTTTGTCGATGTCAATTACAGTTCTAGGTCCTGTGTCGTTGCCCTATTAATGCAGTGGACCCTTTACTAGGGCTTTCTATGAAGATCTGGCATTAACACAAAAATGAACGCTGCCCACTGCAATATGTCACTTTCCTTCAATCATGCACATTTTTATCGTTAAAAAATGCACTAGCCTGTACCTATGACCAATGACCTTATACTTATATAAGTATAAGGTCATTGGTCATAGGTACAGGCTAGTGCATTTTTTTTAATAAAACGAAATAAGCATGATTGCAATTTCTACGATATCTGTAAACAGGTTCAAATTAAAAAAAAACTTTTTACGCAAGTGGAAAAAATACAATTAAAAAAAAAAAACAGATTTATTCTAAAAATATATTTTACCTTCAATTTACTGAAATGAATGAATGCCGTGCTGTCAAGAACTTAGACATTACATGTGAGTTGACGTGGCACGAAGGCCAGTATTGTTTTAGCGGGCTTTAGCAATCCCCGGAAATAGTCCGACTTATTGTGTGTTCGACATCACTGGCATTGAGTCATTGGTCAAGTTAGCTCGATTAGTTTCCGAAGGCTAGTAGATATAGGTTAGGTTAGTATGTTGGTATGTATATGCTTTCTATGATGTATAAGTATTTATTTATTTGCGACTGTCGCGCCTGCGCACGTCTCATTTAACGCTTTTATTCCCCGGACTTTTTGTTACGGTTTTTTTCTTACGGTTTTACTATCACATTTTTTTTAGTTCGGTCGCGCAGCAAAATCCCTATCTCCTTCTAGCCTACCATAAGGAACTTCGTTCCAAAAAATAAAAATGTCAAATTGTCACAATTTTCACATTCATTCTAAAGTAGTGGTCACCCCCTGGTCGAAGTCGTGTAAATTTTTACGTTCATTCGATAGCGTTTTTTTTTTAAAAAGGGGTACAATGTTTTTGTTATACTTATTAATATGTAATAAATAATAATAATAATAAACCCCCCGAGGACAGTCGTTAACTTTTATAGGATTTACGCAACCCTATGAGCCTATAGTAGATTCGCTTTTTGATTTATCCATTTTCTGATACCAACAAAAAATGTATCAGTAAGTTATTGAAAAGCTCACATCCGCAGGACAGCTTGTGGCGAGCTGAATGTGCGTGGCTACACATCGGTCCCGTTTCCTTAGAGTTTTGTTGCCCTTCTGCACCGGTTAGGATTTAATGGTCTAACGGGAGAGCAGTGAGAGTGCTACTCCCGGGAGTGCAGCAAATCTCAACTATGGCTTGCCTTAATTGGCCGGTCAGAGGGAGGGAGCCAGAGTTATATGCTCGGGGGTGGAAGTGTCATTTTAAAGGGCATAACTACGGGGAAGCCCGCTCCGGGCCTGTCCCGCGAAGGTGAAACCGGCGCCACACCGCTCGACACCCCAAGCCGCTCACACCGGTGTTGCCCTCTGTCGCCTTACAGGCTTATCATGCCTATGGCGATTGTATAGGGGGCCCATCTAGTGAGTTGGCGAGTCACCGTCTGCCAGTAGTTTAATAATAATATATTAAATTGGCAGACGCCGTTTTCATCAATAGCTTAATTCATCCGATCCATTTAACCCCCAATCCGATAGCCCATTTCATAGTTAGCACATTTTACAATAGTTTAACTCCCATTGGAGGTGATCCATAACCGTTCTTCTACATAAGGCGGGCGTGGACTATCTGCAGTGGGGGTCCCATTCCCTATTAGATTAAAATTCTCAAAGGGCCTCTGCGTGTTGGACCTATGTCCCCATGTAAGCCTATCAAAAGTCCGGGTATCTTCATGAGAAAAAAAAAGAAGATACCCGTGTAAAGAAGAGACATAATAATAATTTTATTACTCTAAAATTTTACACTTTCATGTACAATAAGCTTTTTGCTATTTATTAGGAGTTTACATAAGGTTTAGGTACTCTAAAATTCCAAACTAGGTAGGAACCTGTATTTTGGAATACAGTGAAATTCCAGGAAACTTTTAAATAAACAATGAAATCTTGAGTACCGTATTGTACTCAAGATTTCTGTAGTGGCACAATGCAAATCTTCAAGACAAAATAAATAAAATAAAATTAGATTATATTTTGAAGGTGTGTATAAGTCGGCGGACTCTAGCAGTAAGCATATCTATTTGTTAATGCCAGTTCAGGTAAAACACCTAAATAATTAGTGCAGTCCAATCTCATTATAGATCTGCATGTGCAGTTATTGAACCTATTAGTCTCAGTGCTCAGTGCGAGTGGACCAGTGATTTTGTTCATAATTAGGCGGTGGTTGGGTGCAATTTCTAATGCTGAAAGGGATGAATTGTGTCTTCGCAAGGTTAAGTGACAGAAGATTATGTGACAGCCAATTAATTATTACGATAAGATTTTTCTCCGCAGTGGTTTTAATGTCTGCCCAATTTGAGCCGTGAAGAATCACAGCTGTATCGTCTGCGTAGGTAAATAATGTACAGTTGGGCAGGTTAATATCACAGAGCTGGTTAATATACAAAAGGAACAAAGTAGATATAGAATATATATGTGTATAGGTATAGAATACTGACAAGTCGTGTTCTAAGTATAATATTTTACTATAATATTTTTAATGTATAGATTTTTCGCTTTTTTACTATAATAATGGCTGGTTTACCGATACCATTGAAATTCAGTCTTATACGAATGTCGGTATTCATTGAATAGAATTCTTTCAGTTTCTTTATTGGTTTCTGTCATCCTGTCTGTTACCCGACCCTCCGTTCGGCAACTATTGAAAATTCTTTTGTTACCACTTATTACAGTTGTGTGAAAAGTTTAGGTCGTTTATTGAGAAAATTTATTCATTACATTTTCTCTCTTCTGTGTTGTGGTTTTATTGCCTCTATAGATAAGTTACAACATTACCAATTCTGAACATATCCCTGTCTCACAAAGTCAGCTTAATCATATTTGTAATTATCCTTGTCTGTGGTTTCTTTAATATTCATTATTTTATACTGTTGAATAAAATACTCATCAGTTACATTACTTACACATTGATTAATGTAAGTATGCATCTATGTAGTGTGAGTAATAATAACCTCAAATGTATATTTGACGTCAAGGTTTTTGCGACGAAATTACAACTTTTTAGTGTACTTAAATTAGTTTTAGTACCTACCGGGTTTCAAATAATATTAATATATTGTGGGACATTTTTCACACAGCGCCATCTAGCCCAAAGTAAGCTAATATTGGCTTGTGTTTTGGGATCTAGATAAATGATAAACATACTTATATATTTCTAAATACATACATATTATAGATAATTTACACCCAGACACAGAATAAACCATCGCGTTCATCACACAAAGTTTTATCCTGGGTGGGAATCGAACCCACGACCTCTTGCGTAGCAATCTTCAGCTCAGATATTCATGTTTGTCAGATATAGTTTCACTTAAATGGAAATGGTTATATTATTTAGCTTGCAATTTCGTGTTCAAATCTTAACAGTAAACATAGCGTTCTTCAATTTAACTAAGTTAAAGCAAACGCCAAAATAATTTAAAATGCCAAAACAACATATTATAATCACGGCACATATATTTAGAGTATTGTTAGCAATTTGTAATTATAGTTACCAATTGTGACGAACTTACTTTCAAAAGAATAATTTTGATGGGATTTTAAGGAGTGATTTACTTCCCAATTATTGAGCTGCTTATTGCCTTAACAAACATCGTCAGCATCGGAGTCATATGATTAGCATCTTATTAGACTAAAACCGTTTCGATTGATGATGAAGACCTAGAGCTGTGGAAATTTTATAGTTCTAGGTGATGGATATTTAATGCCGAATATATTTGACTGCCTCGGTGACGCAGTGGTAGCGTATGCGACTACAGAACATGAGGTCCCGAACACGGTTCCCGGATCGGAACAGGTATTTGTGTGATCCACAAATGTTGGTTTCGGAGTTTTGGTCTTTTCTATGTATAACATACATACATATCATACATATTGTCTTGCCTTTATACCCGAAGGGGTAGGCAGAGGCATACTATACGCCCACATTTCACTGTATGCATTTTTTCCCACGCAACAGGTTGTGAGCCCATTGCCGTGTTGAAATGGACAGGTACAGGCTGTGGCGACCTGCAGTTGAAATTTTTTAAGCCTTCAACCAGGCTTAACGACTGCCATTTTACTGGCAACCAAGACCAACGGCTTAACGTGCCTTACGAAACGTAGTAAAATTCAATTTAATCCATCTATTATAATATAAGGCGTCAATCAACTTCTTCTATATATATTCTGTTTCTAATTAGAAGCTAGTCACAACTGACTATAACCACTATTCTACATAAAACCGCAGACAAACGATACTATTTGCATACAACGGTAATGAACGTATCCTACGACCCTATTCTCTTACTTCAAATATCGTATAAACATTAGCTGGCAGAAAGCAAAAATTGTATATTATTTCGGTATTCAGTGGAGATTATTATAAGTGTTTCATAAAGCGGGTAATAGCAATAGGTTGTTGTTTTGTTTGTTACAAAATTTCTTTGTAGGTTATGTCAAGTCCAGTCCTTTGTCGATGTCAATTACAGTTCTAGGTCCTGTGTCGTTGCCCTATTAATGCAGTGGACCCTTTACTAGGGCTTTCTATGAAGATCTAGCATTAACACAAAAATTAACGCTGTCCACTGCAATATGCCACTTTCCTTCAATCATGCACATTTTCGAACACCTCATGTAAACTAATCCTCCATTATTGAACACAAAAACACGAATTATACACTAGTTTTGGAAAATTATATGGGGCAACCGTGCGTCAGTCTCGAGAATTGGCGTTAATATAATTGTATTTTGCAACTTTTTATACATATTAAAAATCGCTTACCTGCTTACAAACAGAACTATTTCATTAATTTCATTTTCATTTATGTAAACACATTCCTTTCGCACGATTTCAGAATTTCGGAAGAAATTTAATTTCAACGGAAAGTACAGTTTGCACTTAAAAACTTTTATATTCTACGCTGCTGGATTTACGATTTTATTAAATTAAAAACTAATATTAAAAAGTTTTATCTTTATTCATACCTAGCCGTCATAGGTACAGGCTAGTGCATTTTTTTTAATAAAACGAAATAAGCATGAATGCAATTTCTACCATATCTGTTGACAGGTTCGAATTAAAAAAAAACTTTTTACGCTAGTGGAAAAAATCAAAGAAAAAAAAAACAGAAAAAAAATATATTATACATTCAATTTGTTCTACTGAAATAGCTGAAATAGGTAAACGCATGAATGCCGGGCTGTCAAGAACTTAGACATAGACATTCAATGTGAGTTGACGTAGCACGAAGCCCAGTATTGTTTTAGCGGGCTTTAGCAATCCCCGGAGATAGTCCGGCTTATTGTGTGTTCGACATCACTGGCATTGAGTCATTGGTCAAGTTAGCTCGATTAGTTTCCGAAGGCTAGTAGACATAGGTATGTTGGTATGTATATGCTTTCTATGATATAATATAATAATAAAATATTTTAATATATTTGCCTAAATATGCATCGAAGATATAATTTCTTGATGTATAACATCTTTCCTCAAGGTTTTGTGACAGTTATTTGGGTTAAGCGACGGAAATGCATTATAGGAAATCTAATCTATACTATTATAATTTTTGTTTGGGGTTGGAGCAAACTCCAGGCGGCTGATCACAAATGTATTATTAGAATATTGTCGCTACTTTTCCAACTTAAATACTGCGCTATATTTCATCAAAATTCGGCTTAGCAGAAGTAATATTACAGCTTGAACTATATCTTACTAGACGCGCTATACATTGGAAAGGTCAAAGTATTTTGGTTAATACGTTTAGCTTTCCTTAAAACTGAATTTTTCACATCCTTGCTGGTTTTCAGTTATGCACATACTCATATCGAGTTGCCTTCACTAATGACTAAACGATGGGTGAAGCTAGGTTCTATAGGTGCGTTCAAATTTAGGATAGGTGACCACTTCACTTCAAAAGTAGGTGCATCACATTTCAGCACATACGTTTCTTTTAGTTACAGTCTCGAATGGGTAAAAGTTACCATTACTTTACTTTCTGATACTTATTTACTTCAATGTTCAAGTTTAATTTTGATTGAATTCCTTTCATTTCAATTTTAGAAGATTATTTTTCGTAAATGCTGGAATGCATTAGGACCCTTCACTAACATGCTGCAGGGAGCAGAAGAGCGGCTTTGTGGCTGAAAACGACCATCAATGATCTTTGAGAAGAGTTGAGACCGGTCAACGAACAACGATGTTCTTCTCTCAAAATATTCAACAACCACTTTAAAAGAAATCGTATGAGACGGAGTGATGTCGAAAGATAAGAGTGGTCGAGAACGCAAAACTTGAACCAAAGAGCAACAAGAAGGTTAACATTAGGTTGCATAGGGGGCTCTACCAAGAATTTTAAGGCCCAGGGAGGCTTTATCTGGAAGTAGTGTATCTACTGACTATCAGACGAGGTCATGGCTAAGAAAAATGAAACTTAAATCAAAACCCGGTACCTTCTTTTCTGTCTGACTCGGTGTGGTGCAATAACGTTAAATACTTTCTAGATTACCTACTACAGGATAATAAGTACCTAAAAATATACTTATTATATCTATTTGAATGCCCGTAACAATCGATGCCGACAAGTATAGAATTTATGTTCAGTTACGTACACCACGCGAGCGAAGCCGCGGGCAAAAGCTAGTATAAAGAATAACTGTATGTAGTCATTGATGGTATATAGTATATTCTTTATAATACTTTATAATTGTTTGCAATAAATATTCTCTTTAATTTCATAGACAACATGTCAAATTTACACATCATATGTGCCTAATACCTAATTTTTGATAGTTGAAAGACTATACAAAATCTAAACAAATAATAGCATACATCCGAAATGAAAATATTATGGTTATTTCTTCGCAAAGTAAGCAAAAAAGCAACCTTACAAACAAGTACAATCATTTCAGCATTAGCCTACTACAACACTGTAATTTGGCACACAAATGGTTGCTTTTTTGGGGTCGCTTGTTATGAAGCTAGCCTGATGTGATATTTATTATATTACAAGGGTTTTACGAGGCTATGGGCTGTACACGAGTGCTAAAGAAGATTGGGTTTGTATGTTTATTATTTAGAGAGAAAATCCAGTGTACATATTTGTATATATTGAAGGCAGTAGAACGATACATATAACCCTTATTTGGTAACTTAATTAAGGTTAAGTCATTTCGTAGGTGTGAACCAGTCATTATTTGTTTATAGCCGTCTATCGTTTTAAAGTTTTACTGTTATAGTCAATTGTTTAATGCGATTGTTGGACATAAAGTAGAATAACAAGTTGTATGTGAATGTCATTTTTAGTCATAGTAAGAGACAACACAATAATTCATACCATTGGTTAATATGACATAAAAAATGGTGGTGAAAAAATTATCGGGACTCCACACGTTGAAAAATTATTAGAGATACTTTCATTTAATGAACTTAGTAAATAAAAAATTATAATAAACGAGTAACTAAATACAGGAACAAGTTGATAAACTACTATTTCGTTTAGAGAGAATTTGTTTAAAGTTTCAAAACTTCGATAAGGTTTAAGTAGTTTTAAAGTTTCAATTAAGTATTTGACTAGGTAACAAATTTTGTAAATGATTTATTAGTTGGGATATCAATTATTGTGTCTAGACGGTGAGTTTAAGTTAACATAAAATACTTATATATTTCGCTATTAATATTATAGAAAAATATTTTATGAAAAATCTTTATTTTAGTCACGATCACTACACGCCTTTTATGCTCGAAGGGTTAGGTAGATAGAGGGATACTAACGCCAACATTTTACCAGCTATATTTAGTAGCACGTTATTACAATAAGAAAAATATTTGTATAAATAGGCTGACCCACATATTTGTGTATTTCATTAAATAATGTATATCGCGTTGTTTTATTTATATGTTCTTAAGTATACTGCAGGCAAGAGAACACTTGGGGGCCGAGTCTGCTATTTCAATCGACTCAAAATAGTATCGAAATCGTCGCTCAATAGAAAGCCATCGGTACAACTTTGTCAGTTATTCGTATTCTACTATTACAATCGTACTCCAATAGACTTCTTTCTTCGATCGGCCGATAGATTTCTACTATCATGTACCGCGCCAGTAGCCGCTAGTCAGTTGTAGATTTGATAGTCTACTAACATTTTGACAGCTAAAATCAGCGATTCTGGTTCTATTCTACTGCTTGTCAATAGTAGACTCGGCCCCTGAACTGATTGATACAGGGGACACTATCAATATCAAGGTCACTGACATCATCATTAGAACTAAAATTATTCCAAAAAATTATTTCATTTAATAGTTAAATACATAATTCAGGAATTCGGCGTGAAGATAATTAGTTTGTTGCTAAATTTCATTAACTAACATGGTAACTTGAGATATGAAGAAAGAAATATCTATACACGTATATCTAGTTTATATTATATATAAACGCAATAGATGCATTTAAAAAAGTATATTAATATTTTTAACTAGTTGATTCTGGTCTCGTTCACGTGGTGAAGTTTTTTCCAAATACACAAACATCTTCACAAACATTCAGATTTATAATACGAGTATTAATAAGATAAATTACACTATTACGCTGCACCTCTGGTATTGCAAACGTCCATAGGCTACGGTGACCATGACTTTCCATCAGGTGGGCCGTATACTTGTCTGCCACCTCAGTGGTATAAAAAAAAACACTAGATACTTAAAGCATACTTAACTGCACTTTTTACTTATCTCATATAAAATTCCAGAAAGTTCATTAGTTACGTTGCCCGCTGATACCGCAACTTTACTCGGTAAGAAAAACAGCATGAAGATTATTAGCACAAGAAGAAACAACACGACGGTGTTGTTTCTGATTTTGCTGTGCACTTTGTTAACAAAGAAATAAAAACATGTAAGTTTGTAGAACGAAGATTCCACTAACCAGAATTATTTTCACCCTTAATTACTTCGTATAATTAATGGTGTGTCATTTGCAAGGAGGACGGAAAGCTAACCTTTTATTATAAAAAAGTTAATTTCCTCAATTTGGCCTCCTGCATTTTGCTCAACCTATTTATAAGATTCACCACAATAAAGATATATTTAAGAGAAACTTTTTGGAAGTATAAATCTTTGTTACGATTCTATCTGGTTTTCGATTATCTATTAAGGCGAGTATAGTAAAGACTTTGTTGTTTTTATGAGCATTTTCTCGCAATTTCTTTGGCACCTTTTTTTTTATTTCAATTCAAAGTTACATATATAAGTAATGAAGCTAGAAGCTAGTTGAATGAAGCTTTTCACAGCTAAGCTTCATTCAGCCAGACAATATCTGGATATGTCTTTGGAACCCATGGACACACTACGTATGATGTTATGGGTATTTGGATTGGTACGGACGAAAAGAGACGGCCAAGAGATGTGCCTGTGCTATTTAATTAAACAGCTAACAGAAACGGGTCGGTTTCCCAAGAACATATAATTAAAAATTGTACTGCGACTTGCGAATATTCTTGTGGAGTGCATGCTGCAGTAAAACTCCAAAACAAATAATAATTACAGAACGTACAACCCTATTGACAAATAAATGAACTCAAGTAGCTAAACTGCGACGCGTATCCGTGTACCTAAAGCATGCGCAACGCTGGGTCTTTAATACATGGGTACATATAACCGCGCTTTTTTTTCCAAAAGTGTAGGTAGAGGTAGATATGCTCATATTTTGCAATTTGTAATTTATCCCAAGTTATGTAGTGAGCCTATTACCGTGTTGAAATGAACAGCCGTGCAGGTTGTTATGCAATTTTTTAAACCACCTATGACTTCCCCTTGACTATCATGTTACTGGCAACCGAGATAAATTAATTAACGTGCTTCCTAAAACATGAAAACGTTCGTAAAAAGTTATTCCCACAAACGGTCACCCATCTCTGGAGCAACGTAGCGTAAGATGCTTAACTCGCTGATTGTTTATAGAACACTATGATACCAAGGCCATGAGCCCCATATTCTAGTAATGTACATACATACAGAAATACATACATATCGTCACGCCTGTCTCCCATCGGGGTAGGCAGAGACTATGGCTTTCCACTTGCTACGATCCTGGCATACAACTTTCGCTTCTTCTAACTTTCATAAGTGTTTTCATACACACACGCCGGTTAAGGGTACTCTTGCCCTGACCTTTTTCCAAAATGTCTTCTATTTGATTGACATATGTACGTTGAGGTCGCCCCTTACCAGTTTGCCCATTCACATTCTTCTGATAAATCTGTTTCGTTAGTCTACTATCATCCATCCTCTCCACGTGTCCGAACCATCTAAGCATACCTTTTTCTATCTTAGTCACTACATCTTCTACCATACCGCAATGTTCCCTTATCACACTGTTCCTTTCTTTGTCCATCAATTTCACTCCAGCTATACTCCGCAGACTTCTCATTTCCACTGCATTAATTTTGCTTCTATACTTCTTCTGCCACACTCTAGTAATGTAAATAAAATAAAGCAGTCCTTCACGCTGTACGTATTATTTTATCATCATCCATGTAATGTAACCGCTATATATAAGTTTTTAATAGCCAGCCTCGGAAGTAGATTAACACAATTCAAAGTTACAAAACAGTTTTTTTATGAAAATTTCATCATCTACGTTCCTAAATTGTTTAACAACAGTGTATGTAAGTATATATAATAAAACACTGAGATCATGATGCTGAACCCTATTTTAAGATTTGAAGATAAGTTTCTGTAAGGTAAAGCGACTTTTATTGCTGACCATACTATAATAAACGCATTGCAATAGCGACTACCGTCTGACTTTCCTGCCCTGGTAAAAACCCTGCACAAAGGTCTCGTCAATCGATCAACAAGTATGCAGACTATTAGTTGAGATTTTGCTTCAAAAAGTTTTAGCTTACTCTAAAAGATTAAGTCAAAAAATATATATAAACCCTTGTTATTCTCTACATATACACTCCTGTCAATCTTATCCGTCCAAAAGCGAAAATGTACCTATATTTTATTAACAATCAAAGCATAATATACGATTTATATGTTAATTATATATTATTCCTGTCACACCCTCATCTCAAATGTACTTGTACTATCTAGAATGCATAATTACAGCGTTATCATGAATATTAAACATAAGCTCACAGACTGTGCAGCTTGTATAATTTTCTACAATACATTTACTTTCAAAACCTGTTTTTAATACTTCATATCTTTTTTACTCAGTTAATTCATTTCCTTTAAATAACAATTCTTGCCAATCTTATTACACAAACTGCTACTAATAACTGGTTGTGAATGGGCCAGCTGATGGTCAGACAAGGCGTTCTAATAAAAATCAAAATAAAGTGCCTCAGGCAAGACAGATTTAGGCTTAAGACCATACTAGACTAAGATGTAGAAAACGAAGATACTGTAATGAGAAGTATGAATATGTATTTTTTTTCAAAACGGAATATGACCTACCAATCAAACATAAATTAATAAAATGTTTTTTTTTATGAATACATGAAACGAAAATAAATACTAAATGATCGCTTAGTAAATATGCCAAAAAAATACATAGTATAATTGAGAACACAATTTTGAAAGTCTTTTATATAAGGAACACATTGATTTCATATGAGGAAGTATGAAGGAACAATAATGTGAATAAGACTGACTGGGTGTGGTGATAATACTAAATTACTCTGCCTCGATGGCACAATGACTGTTATTGCTGACGTCTAAGATTTGGATCCCGTGTCGGAACAAATTTAATATTTTTGTGATCTGCAAACATTTGTTTCAGAGTTAGTATGATTTCTACTAGATATCTTTACTTATATAAATGAGATTTGATTAAAAAATATATCCTTTTTATTTAGATGACATTCTCATTTTGTCTCTTAGTAAACAAAGGAGGCATTACCAAACCTATCGACTCATCGTTTAACTATGTTTGTAGTATTTAGGTACTTTACCCAAGTGTAACTTTTATATCAGATAATGCTCGCTTATCACTTAAAAATTTCACGATAACTCTGTTATCGATACAATTTCACGCTTAAAGTATGCAATGGTTTGATTACAAAATGAGTTGCATTTTTTAGATTAATATTAATAACAATATCTTTCAAGATATATCTCGTAGTTTTGTTCTCACACTTGTATAAACTGCACCACTTAAATAAGCCATTTATATTCATAAGTCAGGTAAATAAAAGTGGAAGTAATATAAAACTATACAGCAACAGGTCCTTGTAACCTGTGTGGCAGATACCTACGAGACATTACGACTGGAATATAAATGATATAATTTCTTCCTATCATAGATTTACTCGTAATTATCATTTAAACTTTCATATAAAAGCTTAAACTAATAGACATGTTCCAGTATTTTCATTAGCCTGTTATTCTAATAACGCTTAAAGATCTTCTCGTCTTGACATTCTCGACATACTACTGATATCGTAATTGAATACTTTTTATAACATATATCTAGTTTCACACAAAAAAATTATAGATAAGGGTAATAGCTACGCAATAATATTACTTTATACTTTATCTCTCATAAGATATAATGCTTACCCGCAGATTTAGAAGAGTAAGCAGATCAAACATATTCCTTTGTTTATGGTGTAATACTTCATCCTTTTCACTCTTGTTATTTCTTGTATAACGCTATCTTGTTTTGTCATGTGTAGCGACATGTAACTCACACATAGACAGCGAACAGCGCGTAGCCTAATTTTCTACATAATTTCAACTATTGCCGCCATTTTTGAATCAAGAATTTGTTAGTGTTTTGTGCCGAAGGGTAAATATTGTGTATATATATTTAAATAAAGGTTATAAAAGTATAAAAATAATGGTGAAGTTGTGTAAAATGATGTGATAGAGTCACATAAAATCACCAGGAATAACTTTTCACAGGTAATTGATGTTTTAGTTACGACTACGTGTTATTATTCTGAGATTTTTATTCAAAAATGGTGATTTTTCTAGACGAACACTTGAAAAGTTGTTAATATCTGGTTCATAGCATCTGTTTCATAAACCGTTTGGTCGCTATCGTCATCTATATCTAAGATTTTTGTTAATTTACATACATTTTGTACTGTTACGGCATGGGGACGAATTCAGTTCAGCAAATTGTTTGCAATTTCAATATCCAAAGTCAAGCTAAAGTAGTGCCCGATTCAATTAATTATGTTCATATTGTTTTAGGTTCCTAAGGATACCATTAAACAAGCTGTTTGGTTAATAAACATAAATTATGAAAGATATTAAAATGACATGATATGATAGCTGAATGCGACCCTGGATTAAGCTACCTGTCTATATGTGTGAAATAGGCTACGCTACTTTTCGCAAATGTTTGATCTGCTTACTCTTCTATATCTGTGTGCTTACCATACTTTTAAGCTTATAAATTATTTTGAAGTTTTGTATTAATTACTCTTTTGATCATGGAACACATTTAAAACTTGATAACTGACATAAAGTGCAATTGGCTTACCGAGATCTTCGAAGCCCAAATCGATCTTTTATGCAAATGGCGCACCTGCTGATTAACAAATGAGGTCATGGCTAAGAGGCCAGCTCTGGCCAGAGTGGTAACCCTACCGAAAATAATAGGAAGTGGCCTATGGCCAGAAGTGGATTGATATAGATTGATTAAAAACTCAACTAACGTGACGCGTGAATCATGACCTTTATCATTATAAAGTTCAATTGGTTCTTTACTTTAATGAACATGTCATATCACCGGCGCAAGTGTAGCACCCCTGGCATTGCAAACAACCATAGGCTACAGTTTTTATTATTAACGTGTGAAAATGCCCTCGGATGTCATGCCGGACTTGAACCGGCCAATACCACACGGTCCCTGCCTAACTGTCTATTGCCGTTCGCCCCGGGTAACTTCTCGGAAAAATGTCCCAGTGCTCCCGGCAGACTTTAGCTACCACCGCGGCTTCACCTAGGGTTCGGGTGTAGGCTACGGGTACTATAAATCTGCTACTTAGTGGTCTGAAAATAATATGGCTATACGTATCTATTAGTTACACATTAAATATTTTGACAATTGTTCGCCAAAATATCATAAAGCATTTTTTTCAAATTGCCTGACCACATAATGTGCTTTTCTACATGATGGATGGATGGAAGTGACGGGGACAAAACTATCCACACCTACTTATTTTACTTCTTGGATTAAGAAAACGTGAGAATAACATCGATTGGTCAGATTATGGAGTATTAGATTTGGTCAGTAAAACATATCCGGCATAGATAGATGCATGAACGCGTAATAACTTCCACACTTAAATACAAATTATGCAGTTATTTAAGCAGTAGTTGCGTATGATGTTTAAATTACATGATAAATAACACACGTGTCTTTATTGTAGGAGTGTAATTAATTCGTTTGTAGACACAAAAAACACGTACGGAACTCAAGACAATCATCGCTCAGGTACTGTTGCGCTACCCACGCTTTTCTTGTGAACGTATTAAACATTTATTAAAAATAATGACAGACCAGTACTTATAAAGCGGCATGATGAAACAAAATACTTTAAACTGGACCGCTGGAGTTAAGAAAGTAACCTGGAAATGCCTAAATTAGTAGGTAAAGTATTAATTTAGACTGCCTCGGTGCGCAGTGGTAGTGTATGCGACTGCCGCGACTGAGGTCCAGGGTTTGATTCAAGGGTCGGTTTTTTTTGTGATCCACAAATGTTTGTTACGGAATTTTGGTGTTTTCTATGTATAATATATATATATATATATATATATATATTTAGAGATATATAAATATGTATGTTTATCAGTCATCTAAGTCCCACAACACAAGCTTATAGTAACTTACTTTGGGCTAGACGCTGTGTAAAAAAAATGTCCCACAATATTTTATTATTTCATATTTTATAATTACAATTAGAACTCCATTAGTATTTTTATAATACTTCATTCGAAGCGTCACAGTTTTAAAATTCATAATACAATAATTCAAACCATAAAGAAGCCTTAGCTTACTTTCCATAAATTATGGAGCGCTGACATTCGAATCTGCATAAAGGCATTTCGTTGGCTCAAGAGTCTACGTCCCTAACACTGAGATTTCATCCCAAATTAAGACGGAATTAACTTATTGTTTGCGCGTATTTGTTGTGTTTGGGGAAATATATCTATTTGTTTTACGATGTTTGTGGTGTTAACTTATTTAATACTAGTTTACCCCGTATTTTTATGCTTGACGACATTTTATATCATTCCTTACGGTTAAGTCTATGTGAAAAAGCTAAATAATGTCAATAGTTTTAACCGTATGAGTAAAATACACACAGAGATAATTTACCATCTATTTTTACACTAGATGACCACCACAGCTTCGCCCGTGAAATATTTCGACCTCCCGTCGCACCTATTTAATCCCGTCGCCCATAAATTCTACAATGATGCATTAAAATTTGCCAGAGTAGTCGACATTTATGACTACTGCTCTGCTCCCCAGTGTATTAGCGTAATGATATATAGCCTGTAGCTTTCCTCGATAAATGGGCTATCTAAAACAAAAATAATTTTGCAAATCCAACCAGTAGTTCCTGAGATTAGCGCCTTCAACCAAACAAACAAACAAAACTTCAGTTTTATAATATTAGCATACCTAGATTAATAATCTTCACCCACATTTCACTAAGGCTATTGGCGGTATTTAAAGATCTCACTTAACTATCTAACATCACAAGCTTTATAAAAATAATATATGATCTAAAACTCACAAGGTTGAAAACTCTAAAGCAAGTAGTTGGTGTTTTACAAATGATCTTGTACATTTATACAACAAAGTCGTGTATATACATATAATATAACTCGTATATATATATACTATAACTCGAAATAGAAAGATTTTTAGGATCAATGATGTGTTGAATACAATTTCAACCTTATCAGAAAACTATTTATTAAATTTATTATTTTTCTTAACGTTTTTTTTTAAAGAAAATGTAAGGAATACGTAGGAAAAGAAAAGAAAATACTTTTCTTATAAATTTTCCGTGGAAGTATTCAAAGGCAGTACCAAATTTATCGGGATATCTAGTAAGTAGTATTTATCTATCACGCTTATCTCTGAAGGGGTGGCAGAAGCATTATATGCCCGCTTTTCACCATGTGTATTCCTGTCCCACGTTATAGGTGGTGAGCCCATTGCCGTGTTAGACACAGGTTGAGGCTACCTGCTGTTGAAATTTTTTAAGTCGCCAATAAGACCTTCAACCGGGACAGGCTTAACGACTGCCATTTTACTGGCATTCGGGACCAACTGCTTAACGTGCCTTCCGAAGCACGGAAACGCTCGCAAATGTAAATGCCACAAAGTGGTCACCCATCCGACCACCAGTCATAGTGAAAGTTGCGTACCTCAGTGATCGTTTTACCGAACACTGAGACCGCGGGGCCACGAGCGCTTCACCGAACTTGAACCGAGTGCATAAACCAATTAAAAAAAAAACCGTGTCTTGTGCACGTTCATACCCTACTCAATAAGTGCTTATTGTATTTAATGTACTATATTCAAAGTTATATGATTTGCGAAATCTCCTCAGTATATTCATCAAATGGGATGAAAGTGATTTCATTTTCCTTTTCCGCCAAAGTCCCATTCTTATCCACAGAGCGTTTGGAAGTGGCAAAGATGTCAAATTCCACAGAAATAGGCCATGTCAAGTTGAAGCTAAGAGTCCCAGTGCCCCGCAGCGATGACGATTATGTAACCAAAGACTACCGATCTTAAGGTTGACACGACATTATTTTGACGGACTTTAGGAACATTTATTGAACTTTTGTTAAATGTTTGATTTAAAAAAAGTTCAATAAATGTTCCTAAAAGCCGTAAATAAATATTTATTGTCTACTAGTTGACGCCCGCGGCTCCGCACGCGTGGATAAGTTTTCCCGCTCCCCTTTTCCCATAGGAACTTGTTCCTGGGATTAAAAGTAGCCAATTTGTGATTCTGATGTGTAAGCTATATTATTGTAAAGTTTAACAAAATCCATTCAGTCAATTTTGCGTGAAAGAGTAATAAACATCCATCCATACTTACATACTTTCGCGATACTTTTTATCCCATGTGAAACGGGAACGGGCAAAATTTCACTATCGTGCGGAGCTGCGGGTGTCAACTAGTATGTTTATAAATTTTTAACGTACCAAAACAATGTTACAAATTTGACAGCCCTACGTCGAAGCCAACGGAGAGGAATAAAAGCGCTATGACGACCCTCGTCATCTGAAGGAGTGCGTCGCGGCCGCTCTACATTTTGAGCGAACAAGCGCTACACAATCCGACAAACGTCACTCACAACACGCGTCAAATCATTTATGAGATTTCAATTCAGTATCTACGGAAATTTATGTTCGATTTTATTGAATACTTAAAGATTATTGTAATTTATGGCAAATAAATTATATTTACCAAATATTAACATTACACAAGAGAATTATAATTAGAAATATTATAACGCTGAACAGTTTGTTTGGTTAAACGCGTTATCTCTGGATCTACTGTTCGGATCTGATAAATTCTTTTTGTATTAGATAGTCCATTTATCGAGGAAGGCTATAAGCTATATATCATCACGCTCCTACCCTGGAGAGAGGACCAGTAGTCATAAACGTTGACAAATCGGGCAAATTGTTATGCATTATTGTAGAATTTATAAGCGTCGGGTTAAATAGGTGTGACGGGAGTTCTAAGTATGTCATGGGCGAAGCCGGGAGTACACCTAGTTACAAATATTCAGGAGATGCATTCGATTCAAAGAGATTAATAGTACAGTCTTGTTAGCGCGACGACATGAAATCAAATAAAATAAAATAAATGACATTTGACGTTTATAATAAGTCAAAGTAGCCGATACTTTTGGTAAACAATCGATTTGATACACAATCGACTAATCTATTCTGCGACATATAAGTCTTTTAAGTCAAGGACTTAATATTTCAATACAACTCACCTTCGTCTACCAGAAATATTTGAAGTAATTCAGCATCTGATGTAAAGTTTAAAAAATATATCATAGATACAATTTGTGAGATTCGTCTAGTTTGTAAACATGTTAGCTAAAAAGTAATAAATTCATCGTATGTGAGAATACCAGTGTCCGATATTTCCCACTGCATTTGATTTATACACCGTTTGAGTGCAGATATCAAAGCGGGTCCCATACAGGGTCTGCATCTCAGTATATTTCAAAATATTTCTCTAGGGTATCCAATGTAAAGACTTGTGAAGAAAATGCATCGGTATGACTGAACCAAGATATATTTTTCTTGTTAAAATATGATGAAAATCTTTGTATTTTCTTATATTTGTAATATTTAAAAATAAGTTTGCAATTTAACATTATATGATTAGTTCGTTGGTGTTTTAATTTAGTTGAAAGTACACTAAAATGAAATGATATAAACTAAACACAGCATAACTGCCTCGGTGACGCAGTGGTAGTGTATGCGACTGCTGAGGTCCCGGGTTCGATTTCCGGATCGGAAAGAACATTTGTGTGATCCTCAAATGTTAATTTCGGAGTTTAGGTTTCTTATGTTTAATATGTATGCATTTAGAAATATATGAGTATGTTTATCAGTCGTCCTAGATCCCATAATAAATGTTATATTAACTATCTTTGGGCTAGATTGCGGTGTTAAAAAAATGTTCCCAATATATCCCCAATGTGTTTTTGGAATGTCAAGATAAGCACAGCAATGTGAAAATATTTAATAAAGCACACTAGATCTACTCTGACAATTTAAAAAAGTATTTAAAGTATCTTAAGAATTGGTGTTATACTTTTTTATAAGTAGATATTGTAATACGAACTACCGTTGAACTTAATAATGTATTACGTTAGTATTTAAGGGTCGAGTATATTTTAATTCTTTAGCAATTATTGATAAGATTCTAACTATTAAAAATTTAGCTTGACTCATACGACTCCATGGAACATAATAGAAGATGACATCTAAATTAACCTTACATGAATAAAGCATTCGTTCACCGTTGGCAAGATGAAAGAAAAAAGGATCAAAGACTTGCTTGTGTAAATGATTTTGGGCGACAAAACTTAAAACA
Organism: Thumatha senex; assembly: GCA_948477245.1. Taxonomy (NCBI): domain Eukaryota; kingdom Metazoa; phylum Arthropoda; class Insecta; order Lepidoptera; family Erebidae; genus Thumatha; species Thumatha senex. The sequence goes on from OX419735.1 coordinate 18,839,125, forward strand.
ATCACGTAAACGTTACCCGGTTTATAAAAATGTAAAAACAAAGTTTTTAATATTTAGTTTTTTGAAGAAAGCTTTTTATTTTTGTGTAAAGTTTCGCGTTAAAGAAGCTTTTGTGTATATAAAACAGTAAATTATTTTGAATAAGTTTCTTAAACTTTTGACATACCTGTATCAAGGCAACAATTTAAAAAAATACATAATTAACGTATTCAGTCAATTAAGTTACTTTTTTATATGCTTGATATTTATTTGCCATAGTTTAGTTTTAATATAACTGTCATCTATCTCATGAAAGGACACTTTGATTGCGCAAATTAAATTATTGCAATTGCACACGATACAATTTAGAGCATTATAGCAGTAGATATGATTGATGGTAGCTGAGGTGAAATATGTTAGAGTAATATAAGAGGTAATGCGCAAAATTGTTTAAAAAAATACTATTTTGAGCATTAGGTACCTATATATTACACCACTTGTTAGTACTATTATTTTTCTGTGCCTCAGTCTCGTCTCTAGAAACAACTATGTAACTGGTCTTCATGTATTTTGCTACTGGTATAGTACTAGATGAACTCCACGGCTTTGCCCGCGATATATTTTAAACGCCCGTCGCATTCATATGATTCCGTCGCTTTTACTTTTACAGAAAATGTATGAAAATTTGCCTGATTTGGTGACATTTATGATTAATGCTCCGCTGTCTAGAGTAGTAGCGTGGTAATATATAGCCTATAGCCTTTCTTGACAAATGGGTTATCCAACACAAAAAGATTTTTTCAATACACTTACTCATAATAAGGCTCTAATCTCACTGCAATTAGGCACATTATGATACCTATTATCAAACTTTGGTTTTTTGATTGTTATTAAATCACTAGTAGGATAATAGATTTTTTTATTGCAATGGTAGAGATGCATTATTTAAAAAAAAAATCGATACTAAAAAGATCGCGTTCAATAAAACAAATAAATTAATTTACCAACCTATTGCTTGTTCATTTCATGCAACTTCATTTTAAAATAGAAAATTTCATCTTGTACGTGTATAATAAACAAAACTTTCACTCAAATATAACTTTTGTTGTCTCTCTGTTTAAAACTTTACACAACAACTTTAACAAAAGAAAAAAAGAAACCTCATTCTATACTCTGTGGTCAATGCGCGCGCATAAGAAGAACTAAATAAATATTCCCGTCAGTATTAGAAAGTTTCACAATTCGTTTTCCCTGTTGAAATTAAAGTTATATATTAATTAAAATGTCTACAAGTACTAGTTATAAAGAAAATTAATGTTGTACCTACACCGCCCGATATAAGATGTGAAGAACTTAACCACAGCCGAAAGACATACAGTCGGTCGACGAAGCTGTCTAGACAGAGCAATCGTGCGGGGGACAAGGGACGAGACGCGGGAGGGTTTGTCCCGAGCTCCGAACAAAATGTTGTTAGTGGCTCGGGACAGTCTTTCAGGGCTGACGCACGCATTCACGACCGCTTGCTATGATTTTTGAATTTTTGTATAGATTTCTTTAATTCATGGGGTTTTTAATATTCTAAATACAAATTTCGTGTTCATTTTGCAATCCAATATGGCCGCCGCGCCATGGATATAAAATTTCATGTTGGTTATCGTATAAGGGGTTTTTTAGTATGCTAAGTACGAATTTCGTGTTAATTTTGCAATCCAATATGGCCGCCGAGCCGTGGTTATAAAATTTCATGTTGGGTATCATATAAGGGGTTTTTTGGTATGCAGAGTACGAATTTAGTGTTAATTTTGCAATACAATATGGCCGCCGCGCCGGGACTTTAAAATTTCATGCTGGGTATCGTATAAGGGGTTTTATGGTATGCTGAGTACGAATTTCGTGTTAATTTTGCAATCCAATATGGCCGCCGCACCGTGGTTTTAAAATTTCATGTTGGGTATCATATAAGGGGTTTTTTGGAATGCTGAGTACGAATTTAGTGTTAATTTTGCAATCCAATATGGCCACCGCGCCGTGGTTTTAAAATTTCATGCTGGGTATCATATAAGGGGTTTTTTGGTATGCTGAGTACGAATTTCGTGTTAATTTTGCAATCCAATATGGCCGCCGCGCCGTGGATATATAATTTCATGTTGGGTATCGTATAAGGGGTTTTTTAATATGCTGAGTACGAATTTCGTGTTAATTTTGCAATCCAATATGACCGCCGCGCCAACTGTTATAAATTTCATGTTGGGTATCACATAAGATTATTATGGTATGCGGAGCTACACATGTGGGATTATAACTATACTCTATACTATGTTATCCTGTGTTCAAGTTTTTCGTCATAATAAATATTTAAACTTGTTCAAAGCGTAACCAATATTTTTTTGTTGAAAACAACAGTAGCATTAAGTCCAGTTAGTCAAAAACCGAAAATATTTATCATTAACTCATTTACTACTAATATACCCGACGAACTTCGTATCTCCATAGAATTAGTTTTTTTTTTCTTAGAGTGCTCATCGGGTAGGAGACAAACTGAAAAAAATATTAATAATAATAATATACCCCTCGAGGACAGTCGTAATCTTTTATAGGATTAACGCAACCCTATGAGGGTATAGTAGATTCGCTTTTTGAGTCATCCACTTTCTGATATCAACAAAAAAATGTATCAGAAAGTTATTGCAAAGCTCACATCCGCAGGGCAGCTTGTGGCGAGCCGAATGTGCGTGGCTACACATCGGTCCCGATTCCTCAGAGTTGTCCTTCTGCACCGGTTAGCATTTAATGGGCTAACGGGTGAGCAGTGAGAGTGCTACTCCCGGGAGTGCAGCAAATCGCAACTTTGGCTTGCCTTAATTGGCCGGTCAGAGGGAGGGAGCCAGAGCTATATGCTCGGGGGTGGAAGTGTCATTTTCAAGGGCATAACTACGGGGAAGCCCGCTCCGGGTCTGACCCGCGATGGTGAAACCGGCGCCGCACCGCTCGACATCCCAAGCCGCTCACACCGGTGTTGCCTCCTGTCGCCTTACAGGCTTATCATGCCTATGGGGATTGTATAGGGGGGCCATCTAGTGAGTTGGCGAGTCACCGTCTGCCAAAATTAGGATAAACAGATATTAAAGTGGCAGACGCTGCCTTTATCCATAGTTATAATCACCTAGTTCATCAAACCCCCAACCCAATAGCCCATTTCTTAGTTAGCATATTTTACAATAGTTTAACTCCCATTGGAGGTGATCCATTATCGTTCTTCTACATAAGGCGGGCGTGGACTGTCTGCAGTAACACGAAATTCGTGCTCAGCATACCAAAAAGCCCCTTCTACGATGAAACCCAACATGAAATTTTATAACCACGGCGCGGCGGCCATATTGGATTGCAAAATTAACACTAAATTCATACTCAGCATACCAAAAAACCCCTTATACGATACCCAACATGAAATTTGAAAACCACGACGCGGCGGCCATATTGTATAACAAAATTAACACGAAATTCGTACTCAACATACCAGAAAACCCCTTATACGATACCCAACATGAAATTTGAAAACCACGCCGCGGCGGCCATATTGGATTGCAAAATTAACACTAAATTCATACTCAGCATACCAAAAAACCCCTTATACGATACCCAACATGAAATTTGAAAACCACCACGCGGCGGCCATATTGTATAACAAAATTAACACGAAATTCGTACTCAACATACCAGAAAACCCTTTATACGATACCCAACATGAAATTTTATAAGAATTGTTCGGCGGCCATATTGATTGCTAGAAACTCCATAATTTTATATCTACTACGCGGCAGCCATTTCGTAAACGCTTTCTCATAAAAAAAACTATCGATTCGACATGAAATGAACCTTATTTACTTCTGTCTGCGGCAATTGATGAAATCTCAGATCCTTTTTTTTAAACCGGTATTAATATTATTGATTTATTAAATATACATACTAGTTGACGCCCGCGGCTTCGCACGTGTAGAGAAGTTTTCCCGTTCCCGTTTCCCATAAGAACTTGTTCCCGGGATAAAAAGTATATGTGTTATTCCGATGTATAAGCTATATTATTGTAAAGTTTCATTAAAATCTATTTAATAGTTTTTACGTGAAAGAGTAACAAACATCTCTACAAACTTTCACATTTATAATATTATTAAGATTAAGATATTATATTATAATGTTGATAGTTGATTGCGAGTACGAGTTAATAAATAAATTATAAATAACATCAGCCTTGTATACTTGTGACAACCCTACAAGCATCACTGTCTAGACGTTGTCGGCATTTTTGTCAACTTCAAAGGCGTAACGCTACTGATAGGTTTACTCTTTATACTGTGCCTTAACGTTATAGAAAGTTTACAATCTGAAAACTCCAAGGTAAAATATCTATTTGTTTTATTAAGTATTTTATTATTCATAAGTGTATTGAAAAACGTCGTTTGATACACGTGTGTATTGTTGATTACCGTCTTCGCTTCTCTTTAGACCCTCGCCTTACGGCTTGGGTCTCAATAATAGCGCCTAAGCGGTAATCACCAACTTTACACACTTGTACCATAATCTAATATTTTAAAATCCAACTAGTAGTTCCTAAGATTAGCGCGATTAACCCAACAAACAAACAAATTTGTGATATATGCTTTTTCCACAAATAACAGTAAAAAATAAAATATGCTTTTAGCTCTGATTTAATTTAGTTAAGTACAGGTACCCACATAAACTAACGAGCCTTTTGAGGCGGACGGGCTAATTAATAATTACATTTAACTAACGCTGACCACAGAGAGATGAGCTTGTACCTTTGTGTGGTCAATGTATATAATAAATTAATTAATTTACTATGAACTTTAGAATGGTTAATTAATACTGTCATCTTTTGTTTACTGAATTTGTGTTCAATTATTGTTAAGTGGGTTCTTGTGATATCAGTGTATAAATTGTAAGCAAAAACACCCACATCTCAACATAGAAATAATGTCTTATAGGTAGTTTTGATTTGGTTGAACGCTACTGGAGCTATACATAGAAATTCTTTTAGTTTTGGATTAGATCATTGATCTAGTATACATATAAGTTTCACACTATAAGTATGTTTGTCAGTTCTCCAGATCCTATAAAACAAGGTTTAATAGCTTACTTTGCAGTAGATATATAGTAAAAAAATCTAAAGTTTTATCAAACTAGATAAATATCTTAATTTTAAATATAATTTTATCGTATTATTATTTATTTAATATTATTTTATTTCCGCTTTATTCTAAAAAATTACATAAATTATATGTAAGTAATAATTTCCTCGGAGAATATACTCCAAGCTAATCCATCGAAGGCGAAACTTAAATCATTGCAGAGCATTAGTCATTAGCATCCTCACCTTCCTAAGTACCATTATTCACAGATGCACCATTATTAATTCTAAGTTAAGTACAGCTAAAGGGTCATCCTTCTTGGTAGAAGTGTGTTTAATGAAACATAACGTGAGTTTCGTGCGTTGACACCCATATGGCTCGCTCCGGTCCGTTTATATTTTAGAAGTTTAAAGGTCTATAGCCCAAATCTGATATGTACTAGGGGGCGTGGGAAAATCGCAGCTACGTTGCGTATAAGGCATCCTTTACGCTAGATGAATTCCGTATTCAAATATATTGTTGGTTTCAATCTTAATCAATTATTTTTCGTACTGTTTGATTTTAATCATTTGGTGTAGAGTGGGATTGGCAACAGCCAGGGATGTATCTTTGAAGTTAATTAATGTTATAGAGTAAAAGATCGACAACGCAATTAGTAAAAGAGCGGTTTGGGCCGACTCTGCTATTTCAAGCGTGTCGAAATCGTCGCTCAATAGAAAGCTACCGGTACAATTTTGACAGCTTTTCGTAGTCTACTATTGCAATCGTACCTATTCCTATAGACTTTTATCAGTCAGCCGATAGAATTCTACTAGCACATACCGCGCTAGTGGCCGCTAGTCAGTTGCATTTTTGATAGTCTAATATCATTTTGACAGCTAAAAAAAATATTCCTATAGCATATAGTAGTTGAAGCGCTCGTGGCCCCGCGGTCTCAGTGTTCTGTAAACGATCACTGAGTTACGCAACTTTCACTATGGCTGGTCCTCGGATGGGTGACCACTTTGTGGTATTTACATTTGCGAGCGTTTCCGTGCTTCGGAAGGCACGTTAAGCCGTTGGTCCCGGTTGCCAGTAAAATGGCAGTCGTTAAGCCTGGTTGAAGGCCTTATGGGCGGCTTGAAAATTTCAACAGCAGGTAGCCACAACCTGTGTCTGTCTATTTCAACACGGCAATGGGCTCACCACCTATTACGTGGGACAGGAATCCACACGGTGAAAAGTGGGCATATAATATGCCTCTGCTACCCCTTCGGGGATAAGGCGTGATGGATATTTATTTTAAAAAAAATATTTTGGGTTATATTCCACGACTTATCAAAAGTAGACTCGGTCCCCTAATAGTTATTATCTTTATGTTATGGCAAAAATTAAAAGTCAAACGTTATTTTAGTAAATTTTTATTGAAGGGTTCAATCCCCGTCTCAAACCAGGTTGTTGATTTTCACATTAATAAAAAAATATGTAAAAGTTAGCTTCCACTTAATCTATGGATAAACTTAAATTTGTAAATTGCTTTAAAAGTTTATCCATAGATTGTGGAGTCCATCGCATCAATGTTTAAAAACGGATCGGGTAATTCAGTGGCAAGAACATTGCCCTGGTTAGGCAAAGATCACGGGTTCAATCGTCGTCTCGAACCAGGTTGTTTATTTTTCACTTTAATAAAATAATATGTAAAATTTAGCATACTAATTGCTTTAAAAATTAGCTTAGTAGCCAAATAATAGTGGACCCCAGGGCTCTAAAATCTGATAGGATTTGGAACTGGGAAAACACTTAAGATGAAGACAAATGTGCACGCTTAATGTCTCTATGATATAGCAAGTGAACTTATTGACTGCGATTTTTGTTACTTTTCAGATTTCTTATCATGAGGATAGTATTACCGTAAAACTCAGGTAATCAGGAATTAAGTTAGCCTTAGCTGAGTTTAGTTTGTATCAACATTTCAATGCAATTTATTGAGTTTATTGTTTCAACACTTTAATGCTTTTTTATTATGGTTGGGTATTCTAGATTAAAAGGTTTGCTTATCAATTCAGTTAAGTCCGTAATGGATTAAATTATTGACCTTTAAGTTATCTTAAGATTACGTAATACAATAGTAACTCACTTTTAGCATTTAGCATTGAACGTATGTGACTTATACTTATGTAAGTATTGTATAAAAGAAGGTGAATCTATTATCTGCGGAAAATGAAAAAAACCAACGATTTACATAAAATGCGCCGTGATCATGGATCTCGCCTGGCGATCTGCCCTCTCTGACTATCTCGTCAGGGACACAGTGTGAAGGAAGTTAGTTTTCAAAAAATAATAAAGAATGAAACTTCACACTCTATATAATAGACATTTATTTTATAACTCTTTTAAAAAAATAATTTCTATTGTAGTAATCACATAAAAAATCTTATAAAGTTAAAATGCGCTAAAAAGAATACTTTTCAGCAAGTTCTTTTATTTGATACCCAGTAGCTGCACTTCAAAAATAACTTGTTCGTAATCTTGGGTAACACTCAACAAATATTCAAATGACAGTCATTCAAATAAAACGTCAATACCTAATTTCGAAACCTATTAGACATATTTCCCAATTTTTTTTTAAAAGACATCCATTGTCCCATCACGTGTGTTATAGTATTCTTAGAATCAAGCAAAATTCTTCAAGTTTGACGGCCTCCAAAGCTTTGCCTATATTATAAGTAATTAAGTCTGAAATACACAAAAACAACCGTTTGTAATCTAATACGGACTAAAACTACGTTATTTGACCTTTAGTTGTGAGACATTATTTCAAAAATAGAACAATATTTAGCATTTTTAGGAGCAGTAATGAAGCGTTCTGCCAAGCTAATATATATGGTTTCAACTAATTTAGCACAATTAGTAGCATTAAGTGAGCTATTCACCGAGGTTAGTTTACAAAAAACGTTTGCTAGTTAACATACGTTCAATGCTAATTTGAAAATACTAATAATGGTTTTAACGACTAAGAATATTAAGTAACTAGTGGAACCCCTCGAACTTATCCGCATTGGTTCCGTTCATATGAGAATACGGGGATGATTTTTGACCTAAGTTACTCCTTATATCATCAGTTACCTGCCAGTGGAAGTCTTATTAAATCGGTCAAGTCGTTTCAGAGAATAGTCGTAACAAACAGAAAGACGAAATTTAAAATGTTTTTTTTTTTAAATGTTAATATATTTACTTTCATTTGCATTTATTGAAAAGTTGTTAATTTAAAATTACAAGGAGACTCCTCAATTATTTTTATCTAAATTAAATCTATATCCATAATTACTAATATATAAACCTGAAAAAATTGTTTGGTTGAACGCGCTAATCGCAGGAACCACTGGTCTGAATTAAAAAATTCTTACTGTGTTAAATATCCCATTTAATCGAGAAAGGCTATGGGCCTTTCTCGATTAAATGGGGAAATTTAATCGAGAAAGGCCGTACGACACCTGGGTCGTAGCGTGATGATACGGGTCATATCATCACGCTACGACCCAGGAGAGCGGAACAGTAATCATAAATGTCAATACCAAATCGAAAAAAAATTCATACATTTTTGTAAAAGTAATTAGTGACTAGATTAAAAGGGGGCGCAGGGATTCAAAGTACGTCACGGGCGAAGCTGCAGGTGTCAGATAGTACTTAATACAGATGACTCAACATCATTGACATAACCATTATCGTCGAGAACAGACCATGTATACCTTTATTTATCTATCACACCTTATCCCCGAAGGGGTGGCAGAGGCATACATATTGTACGCCCACTTTTCACCATGTGTATTCCTGTCTAACGTAATAGGTGGTGAGCCAATTGCCATGTTGAAATAGACAGACGCAGGTTGTAGCTACCTGCTGTTGAAAATTTTCAAGCCGCCCATAAGGCCTTCAACTTGACTTAACGATGGCCATGTTACTGGCAACCGGGACCAACGGCTTAACGTGCGTTCCGTAGCAAGGAAACGCTCGCAAATAAAATTGCCACAAAGTGGTCACCCTTTCGAGGACCATAGTGAAAGTTGCTTAGCTCGGTGATCGTTTACAGAACACTAAGTCCGCGGGGCCACGAGAGCTTCATTGTAAAAGTACGCATCATGTATACTATTTTGAAAAAAAAAACGTGATTATAAAGGAAATGTAAACTGTTACTTGTCTGGGGTTCTTATCGACTTTAACCTTCATTTAGCGAGGGGGTAAAAATACTAACAAATGAGGCTCTCGGGGTTTAGAAGATCAGACGTCGATTGCTGTCAATAGTGCTAACTGTGAAAGAGAAGTGACAACTGAAACAAACACTAAGTCCAGGCTACAAAAAAAAAATTTGGATCTCTAGTCGTTATGCTAAGATGAACAGTGAATTTTATCTTAAATTACACAATTTGTCGTTCGTTTTCATATAAGTCTCTTCTTCATCGAACTTCTCGAATGAATGACGCTTGCTGTATATTATTATTATTATGGTAGTTTCTTAGACATAAAAGTTGTGTAAACGTGTAATAGTGAAAGACAGTGATATATAGCAGTGAAATGCTATTTCACATCTTGCCGCGCAAACTCCACTGAAATCTACACTAACGCTTCTACCACGCTAATGGGAACTATAAACAAACTACATGAACACGCTGCTATCTGCAAGAATAATTTGCTTCTTCAGAATGAAGAACATTCATATTATCTACTTGAAAATGGTCACTTTTGAAGAAAAATGTAATGGAAGATCAATACATTTTATTGTTGGCAATCGCGTTACCGGGCGTAGTCAGAATTATAAATAAAAAAATAGTGTATTACCAGTTGCTTCCAAAGCCAACCTCGATATGGAGAACGGTTTTTTAGCTTTTACTTAGCTGCTAGGAGCAGCGGTCATTTGTATATTGATTTTAGGTGTTTCATTAAAAGTGTTCTAGAAATGAATGTAATTAAAACATCTTTGTTCATATAGGTCACAATGACTCATAAGTACTTATATGAGCGTCAAGATTATTTGCTTCTACATTTACTGTAAGACGCAAGACAACAGATAGAGCCTGACAAAGAACCTGGCAATAAAACTCATGGTCACTTTTCTAATCGCCAAAATTACGTACATTGTTTTTGTTTACATAATAAATAAATATCCATCACGCCTTTTCCCCGAAGGGGTGGCAGAGGCATATTATATGCCCACTTTTCACCGTGTGGATTCCTGTCCCACGTAATGGGTGGTGAGCCCATTGCCGTGTTGAAATAGACAGACGCAGGATGTGACTACCTGCTGTTGAAATTTTTTAGGCCGCCCATAAGGCATTCAACCAGGCTTAACGACTGCCATTTTACTGGCAACCGGGACCAACGGCTTAACGTGCCTTCCGAAGCACGGAAACGCTCGCAAATGTAAATGCCACAAAGTGGTCACCCATCCGAGGACCAGCCATAGTGAAAGTTGCGTAACTCAGTAATCGTTTACAGAACACTGAGACCGCGGGGCCACGAGCGCTTCTATACCATTTTCCTTCATTATTTATTTATCGTAAACTTTATTATACGAACGAAGTCGAGTTGGGTTTTCGGTGAATAGGAGTGGGAAGGTTCCTTTGATATACAGGCTATGTTTTAGTCATGTAATTGCCGCAGGTCACGTAATGATAATGCCGACGCTGTTGTTTTATCAATTACCGCTGCCTTGGTGGCGCAGTGGCAGTGTATGCGTCTGCCGCACTGAGGGTTCGATTCCCGGGTTAAAACAAATATTTGTGTGATTCACAAATGTTGGTTTCGGAGTTTAGGTGTTACATATGTATAATAATGTATGTATTTAGAAATATATCTATAAGTCTAGATCCTACAGTACAAGCTTATAGCTTAGTTTGGGCTAGATAGCGCTGTGTAAACTGTGTCCTATAATATTAATTCAATTCAATGTTTATATTTTATGAAAATTTAAAGTTTGTTAGTAGTGTTTGTTTGTTTTTACGAAATACTGACAAATCATTGGCTCTGGACAGAGTTAATCTATCTATGTTGTTAACTGTATCTAAACTGTATCTGTAGGGTAGGCAGCGCGAGTGCTGCACCTTTAGTGTTACAAACGTCCTTAGGCTACGGTGACCGCTTTCAATTAGATGAGCCGTATGCTTGTCTGCCACCTAAGTGGTATAAAAATAAATATGTGTGTGTACCAGAGTACACAGGTTAAAAGTGAATCTTCTTTACGACGTTTTTTTTTACAGCCATAAAATTTCTCTCATACGTCGGTAGAGAATTTTCGAATTTTAGAAGTTTTACTTTAAAACAACATAGCGCGTAACCGAAAAACGTGGTGATTATTTTAAAGCTATAAAATTTGTCTCAATGTCGATCAAGTAGTTTCGCTTCAAAAATAAGCATCTCTCGCATAGAAAGGAATCTATGTCTCTCACACCCTACTAGATATGCCTTACTATATATTTATATTTCTTACAAACTGAGCATCTCAGGAGGCGTCACTGTTTACTCAAACTATAACACTAATACCTACAGACGAATGTCAGGCAACTGACAGGCCGAGTATGCCATTTTCGCCTACAACCGGATGTAATCTCGCGGTATTACGATGACTTTTCTCTATTAGGATGCGAGCGAGTGCAGGAGCAACATTCTTCTTTCCTCTATAAACTAACCTACATTTAAATTTCTTTATTACGACAGATGAGAAAAATTACAAAACTACATTATGAGGAAAAAATAAAAATGAAGAATTATACTGAATACGAAACATGGAATTACTCAAATACCTGTGAATATTTGATGTACTATCTAACCTGTTGTTGCAGGAAATCTGATAATGGAACAGCTTATCTAAAAATAACTATTGTGTAACGTACAAATCTGATAGCACATCCCTAGTACGTATTATCTTCAAAAATATACACTTATGTATCGAAAGGTTAGTTTGAAATTAAAGTGTGGGTATTTTAAGGACTTAAAAAAAATGGCATTATATTCCCACTTACGTCTACTATAAATAAGTACTAATAGCGTAAAAATTAAAGTTAACCATGAGTAAACTTTGATTTCTACGCTAAAGTAAGGTGGTGAAATATACAATATACTACCATCAATTTAATTAGTGCAGCATTTCATGTGATAAATTATGTAAACAAAACTAACGAAATTGTTGGCGATTAGAAAAGGATGGCCGTGAGCTTTTACTACATGGTTCTTTTCTCACAGGCTCTACCTATTGCCTTATGAGTTTGGCAGTAAATGTATAGAACCCATTGCATCCAAATCGCTTATATGCATATCAATCTATACATACAATTGTAACTAATAGTGTTTAATAACTCGCATTCAATATAGTTAAAGTCCTTACTTTATAAGTTAAGATTATAACATCGCAACAAACTTATAATTTAACAAGTTCAATATATTTTTTAATAGTCTTAATTTATTGTTACAGGTACGTTCGGAATTGCAGAGGTGTTAGGGGTAACATAAGTATTCTAATTTTATATTATAGGTGTTGATTGGTAAGAAATTAATCTAAGTCTTCTTCTTCGTATCAATGGTAATAAGTTAAATGTGTCCAGCCCAGAACTCAGCGACATGGACGGCTCTATTGGTGGCACCGTTAAGATCTTGCACGGTGCAGGTACTAGGACACAGTGAACACGATAAGAGGTGGTCCATTGTCCATCTAAGTTTTATCGTATGTTGAAAATCTAAAGATCTCTGCAACTTAATCCCACCCCACCATTTCAGGATCGAAAAGTATACTCTTCGATCCTGAAAACAACACGTATCGAGCAAAGGTGGCCGCTCTTACACAACCTAGAAGAGAACCGTTCGCTAGAACCGAGCGATTCAAAAGATCGTTTCACTGTTGAACCATACAAATAAGTAACACTCAGAATGTGTTTTCCCGCCTCTAACAACCCCGGATTCTTCAAGCAGAGCGGGAAGATTCAAATCATTTGGCCGTCAACTTGGAGGCTGTGAGAACGAACCTCAATTGATGTCATCATGACTTTCCATCAAGAGGACGGTGTCATTTAGATAAGTCAAAAAATAAATAAAAGGCAATATATATGATGAACTTCAGAGACTGCAGAAAAGGCTTAAGCTATTTCATTAATTCTTCGAATAAATAAAATAATATTATATATATTGTGCGAAAGTAGAGGGCAGAGGGACTCAGGGTAGGCCGAGACTTACATATGAAGACTACGTGAGCAGATTGCTCAAAAACGGAAAAGCCAAAAGTAGGTACTGGAATACCCAGACGTGCATGTATGAAGCGATGAATGAATCTACAGGAAGCGAAAGAAGTATGCATGGATCGCGATGCCTGGCGATCTGTCCTCTCTAACTACTCCGTCAGGGATACAGCGTGAAGATAGTTAGTTAATAAACAAAAAAGAGTATCATGTAGTCAATACTAAAAGTCTTTATATGTTACTCTCATACATTACTCTATATAGCTGAAATGATTTTTTCATAATTTGATTGGATTTTAGTGAATAGACAGGATTGATGGACCCCTGGGGGCCAAGTTTAGTATATTACAATAAAAAGCCGTTATATTTCTTTTCTATGTCGATTCCATTGCGATTGTTCCAAAAATATGTAGTCTACTAATCTGAAAACTGTCAAATTGTTCCGTCGGCTTTCTATTTAGCGACGATTTCGATTCTATTCGGGTGCTATTGAAATAGTACAGTTGGAAACCTGGACGTTATTGCTAATTCTGAACTGAAAAGGAAAAATGAAAGTTACTGAACGATACCAATCTTTATAACAATTTCTTAAACTTTTAACACATGTTTCGTTTGCCCCACCTACTAGCACCCCGGTTACTTGAGGCGATGTTTGAGGACCGTTGCTTGCCGCTGCAAATAGCCCTTTCAACTGTGAATGTGGTTTTATTTTGCTCAGCTATAATACATTATTAAATCGTCAAGTGCGAGCATCAAGCAAGTGCGAGGTTCACTTGCATGGAGAGTTATTGTACAAAACTATTAGTTTCTCTGTAAAATACATTTTCCTTTTACCTTGAAGAGGAATTAAGTAAGTTCATAATTCATATCTTTAAATATTTTATATTTGGGTATAAAAAATATATTTCAATGTGTACTAAATAACAATTTAGTAGATCCAGAAGTTTCGGACCAGTGATGAATAGTACGTTTTCATTTATATTGTTAATTAAAAATAAATAAAATAAATATCCATCACGCCTTTTCCCCGAAGAGGTGGCAGAGGCATATTATATGCCCACTTTTCACCGTGTGGATTCCTGTCCCACGTAATAGGTGGTGAGCCCATTGCCGCGTTGAAATAGACAGACGCAGGATGTGACTACCTGCTGTTGAAATTTTTCAAGCCGCCCATAAGGCATTCAACCAGGCTTAACGACTGCCATTTTACTGGCAACCGGGACCAACGGCTTAACGTGCCTTCCGAAGCACGGAAACGCTCGCAAATGTAAATGCCACAAAGTGGTCACCCATCCGAGGACCAGCCATAGTGAAAGTTGCGTAACTCAGTGATCGTTTACAGAACACTGAGACCGCGGGGCCACGAGCGCTTCTATATTGTTAATTAACTGTTCTAAAGAAATATATAATTAAAAAATATAGTCCATTTATTTACTAAAGACATATTATTTAATGACTGCCTCTGTGGCGCGGTGGGAGTGTATCCGACTACTACGCAAGTGGTCCTGGGTTCGATTACCGGGTCGGAACAAATATTTGTGTGATCCACAAATGTGTGTTTCGGAGTTTGGGTGTTTCCTATGTATAATATGTATGTATTTAGAAATATATAAGTATGTTTATCAGTATCCCTGACGGGGTAGTCAGAGAGGACAGATCGCCAGGCTTCGCGATCCATGCATACTTCTTTCGCTTCGTCGAGATTCATCAATCGCTTCATACACGCACGTCTGGGTATCCGAGTACTTTTGACCTTTCCGTTTTTTTCCTTTTCGTTTTCCTTTCAGTTATCTAGATCCCATAACACAAGCTAATATTAGCTTACTTTAGGCTAGATGGCGCTGTGTGAAAAGTGTCCCACAATATTTATTTGTTTATTTATTAGCTATTTTTTTTCTAAATTTAAAATGTACCACATATTCAAAGTTTAGGTATTTGCTCTATTTGTCTGTATGCGTCCTATAAGTGTGAGAAGAGATCCTATAAAGGTTTCCAAACATTTAATGAGTACGGAACTGTAAAAGCCCTTGTGAAATCCCAAGTCATAAGCTAGTTAATAATAAAATGCTAGTCTAATGTAGGCGTTATTGTGATTCCTTTTTTACTGCACTTCAATTCATTCCATTAGGAGAAAGCCATACTGTCCTGTCCTTGGTAAGTGAGACGAATGAACAAAGACTGTTTGTAGTCATGTTACCTGTCATATGTTTGGTCACGGCTTGAAATCATGGAAATCTGTGCTATTTCCATGATATCAAGCCGTGACCGCCTTGAATGAACTCAGAGATGGTGAACTTCACCACTTTGTGTTTTCATACTGTTGGAATCAAATTTAGATGTAGGATTTATAAATGTTTCTGCCTCATTTCAGTTTAATTTGTTTTAATTCTTTATGGTACTCTGAAAAAGTAGTTACATTGACATTGTTGCATAAAGGCTTTTAAGAACTAAGTTGTCTCCTTAACAACCTGAGAAAAAGTGAAAGGAAAAAGCGCAACAAAAGGTCTAAACAATTGACATAATAATGAAATCTGCTTAGGCCTCTAGCAATATGAGCCTAGTTCCTGCTCTTGCACATTTTGCAGACAGTTTCTACCTGTGCCGCACGTTTGAATTGACATATATGAATTATGAAAACGACAACAAGTTCTGTCATTAAACAGCTATACGATAAAATACGTGCCATTTCCGTTGAAAAGAATTCACCAAATTACTGACTAAAATGACTGGTTCTTTTTTTACATCGAATTTCGTGATAGTAAATACTACAAGCTTTATATATTACCTTAATATGAGGTTGAGTCAACAGCCATTTGTAAATGCGGGTACCCATAAGGAAAGTCTGTCAATATACACAGAACCGATGTTTGGCTCGTTATTCGACGTCAAATACTTATTCAAATTATTCTTGATGTTACGTCAGTCACGTAAAGGGTGGAGCTCTAATCACAAACTTATGACGAGTACAAAATATCAGCCTAAACCTACGTATTTGCGAATACCTGAGTTAAATTTTATTGCCAATATCTTAAATCTATACAGATAAAATTTAAGTGTCTGTTAGTAATTTAAAATTAGCGGATTTTTACAGACTGCACATCATCACTACATATTATAAAAAAAAAGTCGCTTCCCACTGCCTGTCCCTATGTATGCTTATAATATAATATCCATCACGCCTTATCCCCGAAGGGGTGGCAGATATATGCCCACTTTTCACCGTGTGGATTCCTGTCCCACGTAATAGGTGGTGAGCGCATTGCCGTGTTGAAATAGACAGACGCAGGTTGTGGCTACCTGCTGTTGAAATTTTCAAGCCGCCCATAAGGCCTTCAACCAGGCTTAACGACTGTCATTTTACTGGCAACCGGGACCAACAGCTTAACGTGCCTTCCGAATCACGGAAACGCTCGCAAATGTAAATGCCACAAAGTGGTCACCCATCCGAGGACCAGTCATAGTGAAAGTTGCGTAACTCAGTGATCGTTTACAGAACACTGAGACCGCGGGGCCACGAGCGCTGTATGCTTATATCTTTAAAACTACGAAACGAATTTCGACGCAGTTTTTTTAATAGATAAAGTGATTCAAGAGGAAGGTTTTAGTGGATAATTTGTTAAGTTTTTGTATACATTGGCTAAAATCTAACGATATTTGTTAGGGATGTCGGAAAAAAAGAAGCCGTCTGGGAGCTTTCAACGAAAACGATGCCTAATCCCTTTGAGATGTAACAAAAAATTTATGGTAGAATTGTATATCTAATATAGGTCTACAAAACAGTCCGCGACGGTGTACGTCTATCTCTTAAGGATAACATAATACATACGTTAATTTTATTACTTAAAAAAAACAGTAATTATAAAGCGGTAATTTGAAGGCTATTTACACAAATACGTTATTAATCCTTATCATTTTTAATACGTTAGTAGGCTTCAGCATAGCATGGAGATTATTTTATTCCTTGTCACTTTGCAAATTAAATGAATATCTTAGGAGATATAGCAAAATCAATTTAATGAGCAATGAAATTAATTTCGTGTAACCATAATTCGACCATGCGGTTCGGGCGTGCTATATTGGAGAGGTGATCAACTAATTTGGAATATGTTCATACATTATTGTGAAATGACAATGTGAAATGATGAATGTCTGAAAAGACTAGCCAATTTTATTGGGACGTTCATTGGCATATATAGCTGATGTTATAAGAACTAACTTACCTCGGGAACGGGCACTACGCGGGTGAAATCGCGGGAGTCTTCTAGTTTAGAATATTTATTTACCGGAAATGTTGAAAATTTTAATTCACCGGTTTGAATGTTTCTGTGATTCGTCATTGAAGATAAGCATAACGATAATAAATATCTGAGTCCTTGTCATTTGAATGACTGCCTCTGTGGCGCGGTGGGAGTGTATCCAACTGCTAAACAAGAGGTCGTGGGTTCGATTCCCACCCAGGATTAAACTTTGTGTGATGAGCACGATAGTTTATCCTGTGCCTAGGTGTTATTTATCTATAATATGTATGTATTTAGAAATGTTTTGAAAGTTTGAATTCAGATGGCGTTGTGTGAGTTGTCCCAACGTAATTTATTTATTTAATGGCTAACTGTTGGACTGATAAAAGGTAATGTGTTTGTTCATAATAACATTGTATTTGTGTACAGGCAAAATCAACGTATCCGCACTCAATGTGAATTGGGTATTTGAAGGGATTGTTATTTCATTAAAAGAGTATCCGATATTGATGGTGTACTAAAGAGTCCACAATCATCAATACAAAGGTTTTCAGACGTGATTAAGTAGGAGTTATCTAAATGTGACATAAAAAAATTTGACTGATCAACCACGAGCTGAATTTTTATATACTACTCTAGCCTTTCAGGCCTACTACTACTCTAGACTTTGAAATTTATCTTTTATTTTATTATCATACAATATTTTATATACTACTTGGGACTTCACGCAAAACAATATTCTACTTACATTCACCGACGTTTCGAGCGCGTTGCAGCGCCCGTGTTAGTTCATCACTACCACGGTACGGATAAGTCCTGAGTAGTATATAAAATATGAGTAAAAATAGAGAAAGTTTAAAAATAACATATCATACATATGTTACAGTCCCTTCTTTTTTCTTCCAAGAGGTACACATTTTACTAGTCGTATTAATTAGTACCACGTAAACGGTAGTTAAAAAAGTATTTAGACTACTGTGTTAAAACGGATAAGGCCAGGTGACTATTATAACTACAGTTGGAAATTTTCAAGGCTTGCATGAGATCTTGTTTACACCTATACGTCTATACTTATATATAAAGCTGAAGAGTTTGTATGTTTGTATTTTTATTTGTTTGGTTGAACGCGCTAATCTCATGAACCACTGGGTCCAATTAAAGAAAAAATATTGTTCAGTAGCCCATTTCTCGAGGAAGGCTATATTACATCAAGCTACTACCCAGTAGCCGCTCTCCTGGGTAGTAGCTTAATGTAATATAGCAGTAATTTTAAACGTCAACAAATCGGTCATATTTTCGTACACTTTTGTAATAGTATTAAGCGACGGGATTAAATAGGTGCGACGGGTGTTCAAAGTAGGTCACGGGCAAAGCTGTGGGGATCAGCTAGTTATGTATATGTTCTCAAATCTAAATTATTATTTATTGAGGTCGAAAAAAAGTAGTTACATTTATATCTTGAATAAAAACACTTGTACTTTTCTACATTAATTTCATTTTACCCTGACTGGTTCCGTCTTTTTTTTTTTCGCATTTTTTATTAAGATACATTGTCATTGTTTCACAAAGGCCAGCTTATCTTAAATGTGAGAGTTAGTTCTCCTACAAACAAAAAAATCCTCGTGGTGAGAGGAAAGGTGCCTTTGGAAGCACGGAATTTTTTGAACAATCTGTCCGAAATCTGCCGACAGTCAATATGATTTGTTCTTGGAATAGTAACTGTGTTAATTAAAGAACGTGACGACGCATTTGTCCTTTATAATATTTCAATATGGCATCTATACATATTGGATAATTTTCTGATTGTTTATATAGCCGACAAGTTTTATTGCAGTTTTAGTGTCTACTAAATAATGATTGTTATGTCAATAGAATTTCTGATGACATCGTTTTATTGAAACTACAATATATTTAAGAGTCTCTGACAATATAGAATTGTTACGGAATGCTTGGAGTTTCCAAAAGTTCTTAAAGAACAAAATTAAAGTGAGACCGACAATTTTTTTTAATATACTTGTTGTAGGTATTAGCAGTATAGGGTTCTTCAAACGGGGTTTGCTTGATTGGCACGTTACAAACGTCCTTATGGAAAGGTCTACTATTTTTGAATATATAGCCATTCTAGGTTTCTTCTATAGCGGTTCTATTGCGATTAGTCCAAAACTAGGTAGTTTACTAAAAATATTATATTATATATTTTACAATCACACTTCTCAAGCTGCAGAATAGAGACAAAATAGCTGTTTTTAGCTAGAACGGCGGTCTGAAACTAAATGTGGCGAAGACCGAGTACTTGGCACTAAACTCGACAGATCCCACATCCGTCCGCATAGGCGGTGATTTGGTCGAGCGCACGGACCAGGTTAAATACCTGGGATCTGTTTTTCACACGTCCAGTGACATCGATTGCGATGTCAAGTCACGCATTGCTGCCGCGTGGGCCAAATGGCGGGAGATGACCGGTGTCATTTGTGACCCTAAAATGCCGATCCGGTTGAAGGGACAGGTCTACAAAACCATTATTAGACCTGTCCTTTTACATGGCAGTGAGACGTGGCCGATATTGGAGCGACACAAGCAGGAGCTGCGTGTCACGGAAATGAAGATGCTGCGGTGGATGTGTGGAGTCACGCGGATGGACCGCGTGAGGAACTCTCGCATCCTCGGCAGCCTTCACGTCCGTTACATTGCAGACAAGTTGCAAGAGCCCCGCCGGGTCCCGGTAAGAGGGGAAGACCCAAGAAGTGCTGGCTTGACGTCGTAAGGGATGACATGCGTGCCAATGGTCTCACTACAGGGGATGCCGACGACCGTGCGAAGTGGAGGAGAAAATGTAGGAAAGCGGACCCCGGGCGTCGCGAGACGCAACTGGGACAGACGCTCGGATGATGATGAGCTGTTTTTAGCTATCAAAATATTAATATAAACTACCAAGAATGAAAATTAAGGCGCTTACAGGCGCTACACGTGTTAACAATATTCTATCGGACAGCCGATAGAATTCTATTGGAGCGCAATTGTAATAAATAGTAGACCACGAAAACTGTCAATTTTTTCTGTCGGCTCTCTATTGAGCGACGATTTTAATAAACTTGGCCCACAGGTATGCTTGTCTGCCACCACCTTAGTGAATAAAAATAATTCATATTAGCACTTAATTCATATTAGCTTTTTTCACTTACATAATATTAATTATCAAGTTATTTTTTTGCATATTCTATAAGTTATTATTTAAAAGAATAAAATAAAGTTACAAACACTAATTAATATCGTTCGCAATAATTCTGGAGGTTCAAAAGGTTTGAAAATATGTCGTTGGTGAAGCCACGGTGTATAAGCTACTAAATAACTGACTGCCTCGGTGGCGCAGTGGTAGTGTATGCGACTGCCGCGACTGAGGTCCCGGGTTCGATTCCCGGATCGGAAGAAATATTTGTGTGATCCACAAATGTTTGTTTCAGAGTTTGGGTGTTTGCTATGTATAATATGTATGTGTTTAGAAAGATATAAGTATGTTTATCAGTCATCTAGAACCTATAACACAAGCTTATATTAGCTTACTTTGGGCTAGACGGCGGTGTGTCATAAAAAATGCCCCGCAATATTTTTTTTCTAAATTAGCGTTTTCTTCGAAATAAGAGAAGCTTATTTCGTCTCTTTCGCAACGCAACAGAGGCAGTGCTTACTGTAATTACTTCAATCAATCCAATACGTTACACATCAAAAAATATAAATTATAATAATAGCGTAAAGATTATTATCAGATAATTAGTTTCAACTTTTTGTTTAAAGAAAACGGATACCGACACTTAAACTGGATCATTACGTCATTACCCTTCAAACATATTCAGTATTATCTTACCTAAGACAGAACCAATTTAAGTTAACCTATGATGTTTTAAACACGGTAACATTTGTGTGCATGTCAACGAAATGGTTGCGATGGTTGCATGGATCTAGATAAGTTGGTGCTGGTATACACTGAACAAATACGAGTCAAATAGTTGTTCGTGGAACTGTGGCTGATAAATTGACTCGTCCGTCGTGCGTCAGTGTAGAACGCACCTTCGATAATACGTTCTCTAGATGAATGGGCGCCTTTTGTTTTAAGGAGTGAAATGGAACGCGCTTAACTTTGAATTTTAGTGGCACGCCTATAATTTTGGTACTATTGATATATTTTTGCTACAATGTAGCTTTGAAGGTTGTAAATATTTTTTTTATAATTTCAGGTCAGTTCATTTATCATATTAAAAAAATGCTATTTAATGAACAGAAAATATTTAAATTCGTTCTATTTCTACTAATAACCTGCCTATATAAATAATATTACATGTAACTTTCCTATAAAATTACCGAAAGTAAAACCGTTTAAAGTAAATTAACCAATGTAGCTGACAGCTGTTAAATTTAAACTTTTAAGGTTGAAGACGAAGAACAACATTGCATTTTATATTTACAACATACTTATAAAATAAAAATGAATAAATAACATTCAGGATAGAATTCTATTTCTCAGTCCAAAGTCTTCATTGTCGCTTGTCCTCTCTTCTGTTGTTACTCTCTCACTCTCAATTTCCCTCTCGTTACAAGAATAATGGAACGAATTTCGAATAAACATAATATTGAAAGACTGCATCATATTTTATTGCACGTCTAATTCGGTCGGTTTTTACGACCTCATGATACGCTAATGTACATGTAATTTAACATATTGCCTTTTTCTTAATTGACGTCGGCAGGTGCAGCCAAATTAGTTAATAGCTTAAAGGCTTGGTCTGCTAAAAGCCTCTTATCAGCTGATGATCTTGTTCCTACCCTATTAGTTGCATTGTTTTAAGCTTTCATTAAATAGGTTTTATTCGTGTGGGATTACTTAGTGAAATGTCTTTTTAAAATAATCGATACCTTGTTATAAGAAGTTTTAATAGCCAGCCCAACACCGATACCTGCGAGAGTAAAAAATGGTTTTAATAGGTTTCATTTTAAACGTAATGAAATGTTCGACTTTAAAATCGATTCAACACGGCAATAGGGTCACCAAACTTTTTAAACTTTCGCGTTGCATGATTTTAATTAGTGTAAAATACAGGTATTAACGCGATCATGCTTATTTACCTTAAATAGCTTGACGTTTCGACTGGGTTGCACCAGACTCTGCTTGTGACCACGGCTGTTGCAACCCAGTACAATAGGGTCACCACCAGAGAAAGGAATCAAGGTCAGTCGCGCTCTACCAGAGACGCCGTACTCTATAATATTTGATACAACCAAGCGCGTCAGTAAGGGCGTCAAGCGCTTCACCCTTTATTCATAGTACAATCATTACGTTGGAAAAATCTGGTTAGAAAAATACAAATGAACCGAGAAAGCTAAATTTTGTATATTACGTTTGGGCTAGAAAAGCTTAAGTTCAAATTGTCGAACAAAATAACCTGATGGGTTTTCCGCAATCTTGAAAAAAGGGTTAAATTCAGTTTTTTCTTCATAACACGGTTCCCAGTTGAGATACGAATGTTTTTTTTTAATTATTTTTTTTACTTTTTCAAGATGGCGTATAACCCATCATGTTATTTTGGTCGACAATTTGAAGTTAAACTTTTCTAGCCCAAACGTAATATCCAAAATTTGGCTTTCTCGGTTCATTTGCATTTCCAAATGTATATAATGACTGGACTATCATACGAGTACAACTAACAGGTCGAGTATGAAATTTCGCCATTTTCGTTTATAGCCGTAGACGAAAACTTGACACATGGTATTATGTATTATTATTAGTTTTGTCTCTATTACGGCGTGAGTGAGAGGGAGCGAGAAATATTCCTTGCTTTGTGCTCACCACCAGTTATCTGGGACTAAAATACGGTGCAATATTGATTATTTTTGTCTACGCCTTCGGGGAAAAAATGAGTAATTAAAATAAATAACAGCTTGCGCCTGTCCATTTCAACACGGCAATGGGCTCACCACCTTATACGTCGACCAAAAATTCATATGGTGAAATGTGGGCGTATAGTATGCCTCTGCGTACCCCTTCGGGGATAAAGGCGTGACAATATGTTTATGTTATAATGTAAAATAAATGAATTACTATACTGGAAATATATATCGTAAATATACTCGTACGGTTGTCTTAGACAGGAGATGCGGTAGTTACATCAATGTCAGTGTAAGGGTTCCACTTAAAGGATTACCGACTCTGACTCGTTACAAGGAATAGTACTGAGTCATAGATATTATATTTTCATGTATGAATCATTCGGTGGCAAATTTGATGGGTTATAGTGCTTGTGACAGTAAGTGACCAAGGGAGTAGTAATCGCTTCGCGGATTTTGATTTGTTAAATATTCTCAAGTATCAAGATGACTACGTTGTTTTGACCATTAGTTTCCATAATAGCTTAATGTTTTTCCCTGAAAGATATATAGGTTGAGTTATGGATTA
Organism: Thumatha senex; assembly: GCA_948477245.1. NCBI lineage: Eukaryota > Metazoa > Arthropoda > Insecta > Lepidoptera > Erebidae > Thumatha > Thumatha senex. The sequence continues at coordinate 18,863,135 of OX419735.1, forward strand.
TACTTGATATTTTTTTTCTTAGGATCTAAGGCAACTCACTATTACGAGTATAACACTATAATTATTGGAAATTGAAGTTTGTTGTAATTATTTTTTACAAAAATCACTTTACTTAAAAGCAAATGCATACTAGTAATGGCATTGCGGATTTTTATTTCATAATCTTTCTCAAGTATCAAGACGACTGTGCATTTGTTTTAAACATTAGTGTTAATAATAGCTTCATGTTTTTTTGTAAGATATTTATCTATCTATACTATTATAAAATTGTAAAATTAGCTGTGACGTACATTTAAAATAAATTAAAAAAATATATTGTAATCGACTATTTAAGGGATTCGGAGTCTGAAACTGTGATTAATTTTTTTCGTGTTTGTTTGTTTGTTTATTTGTTCGGGGTTGTAGCAAAATCCAGACAGTTGATCACAACTCTGCTAGAAGAATATTGTAGTTCATTTTCCAGCTTAAATACTGCGGTAAATTTTATTAAAATCGGTTCAGCAGAAGTGATAATACAGCGTGAACTACATCTTCCTAGACGAGCTATACATAGGACAGGTTAAAGTAATTTGGTTTCTTAGATAGGTTTTTTAATTAAGACACCATTTTTCACATGCCCATTGATTTTCAGTAATGCACATACTCGTATCGAGTTGTCTTCACTGATGACTACACTATAAGTAAAGTTAAGTTATCTAAGTGCGGTCTAATTTTGGATGGGTAACCATTTCAAAAGTAGGTGCATCACGTCAGCAAACACTTTTCTTTTAGTTACAGTCTATAATAGGTAAAGGATCAGAGATGGTAAACACACAAGGCGCAGCCAATTTTTGATGGATCAGTTACGCACATCGATATAAAGGTATAAACTTAAGGGCAGTGACCATTTTGAGAGAAAGTGTAACACATTTCAGACGACATATTGATTTTAGTTACGCCCAAGTTTATGTCAGTAAGTTTATGTCATGGGTAAAAGATCGGTGACTTATAGTAATCTAAGCATGGTAAACATTTGGAAGGGTGACGACTGCGAAATCCTCAGTTTCTAACTACAACTTCTGTGATATATTTGCACACAAGGGACATTCACTTGGTTCAAGCCGGCTTCAGTAGCACCTGCTAACTGGTATAGATGCCAAAGAAAGCTCAAGAGGTCGGTAGGCCAGAGGCAGTTGCTACTAATGTAGTATAATGTTCTATAAACCAAAGGAATTAAAACCAGCGGATAGATAATGTTTAAAATTATACGAATACATGCAATTTTTCTTGGCAAATAAGCATACGGATCTACCTGTACAACAGATTTAAAATTATAGTTACTGTCTTATGGTTACCCTTTAAATAAACAATCATGACTGTATGTATTATAATAGATTGCAGAGAAACGCAAATGTTTCAAATTTATGTTGGAGTTTGATTAAAACATCGTAACAATCACTAAATTAAGCAACTTTTACCATGGTTGGTTTGGTTATATATTGGTGACAACTTTGTGGTATTTCCTTACGGCTATGGGCTTACAACCTGTTACGTGGGACAAAAATGCATACAATGGAATGTGGGCCAATAGATGCCTCTGCCTAGCCCTTGGGGAATAAAGGCGTGATTGATAAAAAAACTAACTAATTAAATATCTTCACGCTGTATCCCCGACGAGGTAGTCAGAGAGGACACATCGCCAGGCTTTACCCATGCATACTTCTTTCACATCTTGCAGATTCAGTCTGGGTATCCAAATACTTTTGATTTTCCGCTTTTTTCAAAGGTTTAGCAGATAAGCAGATTAAGTAAATCTGCTATATAAAGCTTCATATGTAAGTCTCGGCCTACCCTGACTCCTTCTGCCCTCTACTTTCGCACAATATGTATTTTTGTCAATAGATCCTAACTCATTAGATGGACGTGTCCAAACCAACGGAGCACGCCCTTTACTACCTTAACGCGACACTTTCATTCAAACCTGCCGTATTGCGTATCACTTCGTTACGTATTCGTTCAGCCAAAGTTACACCGCACAATTTTCGAAGTGATCTCGTATCCACAACATTCAATTTACTTTCATGCATCTGCTGATATACCCAGGTTTCACTACCGTAACGTGCTTCTTTTACGAGGCTTTGTCGCTTTAGTAATTGGGACAAAGCATCGTTAACTTTTTTTCTGGTAGCTACTCGCCGTTCTAAATCCGAATCCGAATTAAAATCGACTATCTAAAGAATTGAGAGTACTAATATTAATGCTATTAGACGTATCCAACCAGTTACCGGTGTACGATACACAGTTTAAAAATCCAAATGCCCAAGTTTAAAAATTCAAATTTTCTTACTACTCAATGACCTACATCTGCTTTAATGACTGTAAATCTTGTATTTTTATGGTAACAATCTATTAATGCAACATAAAATTATATTGTAGTGCCCACGATCCATTACTAAAATCAAATCAGTTCTCGGATGAAAGTTAAATCATTAGTTAATGAGGTCGTAAAAAGAGGGCATTGGGCTTCGAATGCTGGGCGGTGTACGATCGAGTATTTTTAATGTAATAAATCAATAAACTTGTATTTTCATTGCGGTTATGGCCATACACAACACTATGAGTAGAGGTTTCATCATTAGGGTAATCATTTTTAATTTAGTAATGACTTATCAGAAAACATAACATTAAAGAAAGTGTTATTAATAAAGAGTATTAATATTAGATCAGAATCGATGGCCCTTACAAAATATTAAACTAAAGAATATATATTAAATGAACACTAGTTCTGTACGCGGTCCTGTTCAGAGGACAGACAAGAAACTCGTCAGGATTTTTGTATGGCCTATTTACAAAACACCAGTGATCGTTCATTGGTCACAATTTTATCTTAACTTATGTTTAAACAATACATTTTATTTAAAAACTAGCTTTATGCACGTTTTTGCCATATATGCTTTAGCTGTGTCCAAACACAGATTCACTCATCGCTGCCGACGACGTCCAACACTCAGAGCTGCCGACCCTAACAGCCTTTATAAAATATTCAATATAACTATCCAGTAGCAACCTATTACCACTTTCGTTCAAGTGGGTCGTGTACATGTCTGCCATCTTAGTTGTATAATAAAAATCGTAGGCACGTATCTACTATATATGTAAGTAAAATTATAATTTAGTTAAGGTCAGTTTATTATATTGTGTCATTATCAAAGTAAATGAAAATAAAATTTGTTTTTCTAATTACTCCCCCACATGGTATTCATAGGAAAAAGTTCGTGCGGAAGTAATATTAAAGGCAAGAGCTACATTTAGGGTTGTCACATAATGTTGCAGTGCTACAAGTTGCACTTAGTTTATTTGCCCTCTAATTTTTATAGTTACTTTTTGAAAAAAAATTGTATTAAAATAATATCTTAATCATCAATTTAGGTGAAAAGGCTCTTTTTGGTCTCTAAAATTAGTCTACAAACTGCATGGTATCTGCAATTTTCGTTACCTTTTAACTTATACTTCAGAAAGGCAGAAACGATAAACGTGTTTTGTAAAAAAGGTTTTATTGTAAATACATTTTGTACTCCATTCATACAGTGAGTTAGCGACAGATAAAACCTCGACTCCTTATGTGAGTTCTACCGCTTGTTCAATGGTTTCAGCTATCCAGAATTGATTGTTTGATGCCCGCCATTATTTTTCCATCATGGCTCACTACAGACAGGGTGCTTATCATCATACTATCACGGCTACCTTCTATCATCGCACTGCTCGCCATAGACAGGGTGTTCACCCTAACACTTTACGTTCGGAGCGCACGCATACGGTTAGGTCCGATAGAGGCTTTATTCCGCGTACGCTTAGATTTAGGAATGAACTCCCTGCCTGGATTTTCCCGAACGCCTACAGTATAGGGTTGTTTCAAAAGGGGTCTTAGAAGGTTTATAAAGGGTCGGCAGCGCGACTGCTGCACCTCTGGTGTTGCAAACGTCCTATAGGCTACGGTGACCACTTTCCATCAGGGGGGCCGTATGCTTGTATGCCACCACAATGGTATAAAAAAAATCATACTTTTCATTCGGAGCGCTCATATTGTTAATAAAATCCTTTCTTTTACTTTGTTCGACACAAGACATATATCTAAAAGGCAGGCACGAGAAAAGGTGACAGCCCTCGTCTCAGCTAACACAATTAGTGCTAATGGAGCGTCTTCCTTGTTTGTTCTTACAACTTACACCGAAACACCCTTCCACCTACATTGTTCTGCCACTTCTACCCGTTCTACTTAGAACTAGCATTTGTTACAACTTTTTTAAATGCTTACGCGTTGGTTTGGTTCTGCGTAGTGTTTTCACTGTATCACTTTATACTTGAAGATTCTATAATTACGTACTTATGTGTTACACTAAGCGGTATGTTACTTTGACATACTTTCTTCATTTTCGCTACTGAGTTAGCCGTCTTTTAGAATGCCTCACTGGCGCAGTGGTTGTGTATGCGATTGCGGATGCTGAGTCTCAGTCTCGAATCTCGGTCAGAACAAATATTTATGTGATACGGAAATGTTTGTTTCGGAACTTGGTGTTTAGATATACATAAGTATGTTTATTAGTTGTCTAGATCCCATACCACAAGCATATATTAGCTTTATTTGGGCTAAAAAGCGCTGTGTAATAATTGTCCCACGATATTAATTAATTTATTTATTCTAATTGAAACTATTTTTAATAATTTTGTCCGTATTTTGGTTAGTGGTAAATGGTAAATGTAAGAGAAGCTTTATCAATTATATCAGCTTATCACAGTAGTCGGCTGGACGGGGAACTCCCAATTTAATTTTGGGAGGGTTAATAACCTTTTTGTCCTGCCCCGGCCAAGTTGATTTCGAGATTTTTCTCTTTTCTCTTCCTCATGACCTCGTGTATTGTGAGCAGGCGCACCACTTGCAGTTAAGATTGGCTTGAACCCTGAAGATCTCGTTAGGGCACCATCACACCCAGACTCCTTTTCAGATAGTTTAATGTTCTATTATTACAAAGTTGTTATTCAGTCTCACCACCCATTCAATAAATTAAATTTTATTATTTGACAAATACAACTGACTCTAACGAGATTAAAGCGATTCATGATTTCCGGTAGCGCAGGAGTGCGGACGTTTTTTATTTACCTAGCGAAAAATCTATAAATAACTCATTTATCATCACTCACGTCATTGCATATCAGCTGACTTTGCGTTGTTTAAAATCGTCATTGAAACAGATGAGATAACTGAATTTAAATATTTCATGGGTTCACCAAGCAATGGCACCAACATATCGCGTGCTAGATAGAGCCCTCTCTTTTCATTGATGACTGAAAGCGAATGAAAATGGGTGCGACCCAGAAATAGTTTATGGCAATATTTTTGCTAGCACTGCCTCTATACTCTGTTCCTAAATTTGGTAGTAATTTAAAATAAATATTTTTCCGAAAAATACCCTCTAATCATTGCAACAAGTAAACGATCTAGACTTCTTACCTTTACCAAAGTTGTACTGCTTGACTCGACTTACAAATATTATTATGTTGGCAACAAACACCCATTCAAGGCGTCACTTCCGTAAGTTGCACGGCACATTGCTTAATGTTGGCGTTAGTTGGTCGGTTGTTTGTTTGCCTCTACAAACATGGTATTATCTGTTTGCTTCAAACTGACTCCCGTGCACGCTTCTTGGTGTAATATTTGATCACCTATTACGTTGTTTGGTTGTTTGTTTGGCCTTAGTTATAAACATTTCGTTTGCTAAATTTGTTTACCGAACTACTATGAGTAACAGTGCTCTCTTTAATTCCTTTCACAAGAATTCAGTCAGTCAGAAACAGTCATTCGTAATGTGTAAGTTGTACAGTTAGTAATAGGATATTCTTTTCCATATTAAGAGTTTCTTGAGTAAACTCCCTAACGTACTGGTTTGTTATAAGCGTTAAACAAAAATCGTGTTCGATTTTTTATCTACCTCAGTAAATGTAGATTTAGGGATATTTAAATTTGCGCAAATTCTGATCATTTATTTCACTATCATATTTATTTATTTCACCTATGAAAGTTCATAACAATGGTTTAGGAACTAAATTCCAAAATCCTCAAACAAAACAACAACAAAATATATTGTAATATTTATCATTCATCAAATCATACACATAAAAGTTTTTATCATTAAAATATTGAATATATTCAATAATATTAGCCAAAATCTCATAATTATGTGTACAACCGTAGATTATATAATTACATAAACAAAAAATTTACAGCATAAATTAAATACAAAACTGGTAATACAACCTGACATAGCTGAATGTTACCTAAACTGGCCAAACACTGTCACTTTAGTTCTATTCAAGTACCACACCGCAGGAAAGCGCTGCATATTTAACAATGCTACCAACATCATTTAACAATAAAATATACGCTACCCACCGTACAACGAGTTATTTGACGTTCATAACTGAATAAATGATTCCTAATTTAAATATGAATCAACTACATTCTCAAAGGACATAAAATTTAATGAGGTTTCCAGAATGTCTAATAACTTTTGTATTGACATTTAATGCTTGTATATCAAAAGGTAAATCAAATTAGGATATTATAGGTACCACACACAGAGCTATTGTGTCCTTTTTGTAGAACACTCGTTGTATTGCTTATGATGTTGTGGTTAATGAATAAAAACCAGGTTTGTGGTATCTAAGTTATAACAATTTACACCCTTTTGAAGGAATATAAAACGAATTATTATTTCACAATACATTTTGTGATCATTATACATTATATTCCTAACTTCATATTGACGTTGCATAATTATGTTAATAGATTAATTTGTTTATCAATCACTCCTTATCTCCGAACATATATATGCCTCAGTCATCCCGGCTGAGGCATATTATAAGCCCACTTTACACCGTGTGTTAAAATATTCAGACGTAGAGGATGGCTAGCTGCTGTTAAAATTTTTCAAGCCACCTATAAGGCTCTCAACTTGACTTAATGACTGCCATGTTACTGGTAACCGGGACGAACTTAGCGTGTCTTTTGAAGCACGCAAATGCTTGCAAATGTAAATACCACCCATCTGTGACCAGCCATAACGAAACTTGCAGTGATCGTTTTGTTGCACTGTTTTCACTGAGTCAGCGGGGCCACGAGTGCATCTAACAACAATCCCAAAAATGAAAAGTCAGCTGCTATTAGCAGCCAAATAAATGGGGATCCTATGATCCAAATCCTAGGTACAGTTTGAAATTGGAACTAAAATCACGGACGGACCGGGAGTTCTCTGTAACAAATATGAAGATATTATTACAGTGTTGTAAATTGAAATGGACCAAGGACTGTGCCCTGAGGTACACCAACAGTAACAGTAACGGTATCGAGTACTATTAAAATAAAAAAGAACGAAAAGTGACGTAATGGTTTAAAGATATAAGCTGAACGCTCGCGTGTCTGGGTAATTTACATCGTATCAAAGTTTATCGGGAGACTAAATCAGCGGCTACCATCACAACCTCGTGTTCGCGTGTCTAGTTCATCAGAATGCTGTAACTGTTTTGTCTTAAAATTTAGATATCGGTATCTAGATCTCAGCGATCTGACGGGATAACGGGCTTTAATAGCAATATTTTTTTTTTGAACTTAACTGTGAATATAACCGTCATAATTGAAATGTTAGTAGGTATCAGTCATTTGTTGGAGTATCAAAAAAAGAAATTCGTTTCCTTGTACAGATTAAAATACAACATAGGTACTAACTGCCTTAAAGACCTCCTCTCCAAGGAAGTTAAGTGCCTAAATGCAAAGTTAACAACATTTCCATAGGTAATTTATATTTTAAACATTATATCAACTTTAATCTTCCTCGGTTATTCTATTTCATTTTATACTTACGTAGGTGGTTTAACCCTTCGATAGCTATATAGAAAAAACCAATACAAACTAAAATACATACAGTAATTAAATGCACTAAATTCTATAGTTATCTAAATACACTCCCGGACTCTTGAATCGAGCCACCTTACATTCCCGGGCCTAAAAGCTCAATACACAAAAAATATACAATATAACAAAAAAGTTTTTATGCATTTTTAATGCTGGCATATTTCATCGCCTTTCCCGTATGTATTATTCCAAATTTGAATTTTAGAGTTTAAAATAAAGCACAAAAGCCGAGCTTGGTCACTGATTTGAAAAAAATAATGACTGTTGAAAGTAGCTTTTGAAGCAATTTAATGTCGATTTAGTTTGAAATTTCGCAATTGTTGTTAACCAAAGTTTAGTTTAGTTATTTTTCTATAATTTGAACCGTTTTTGGCTATAAAATTATGGATACTTCACCTGAAGTAGCCGCGCAAGCTATAGCACTTCTTCAATCTGGGCTAAGTCAGCGAGATGTGAGTTCACAACTTCACATAAGTCGTTCCGCTGTTCAAAGAGTGTACCACCGATACCTGGAGACTGGCGGCTTCGTTCGGCGAACAGGAGGACCTCGTTAAAGAGTGACAACGGCGAGACAAGATCAATATATAGTTACTACTAGCTTACGAAATCGACGCCTTAACTCTGTTCAGATACAAGAACAGCTCAGGGACTTTCACGGAGTGACTGTAAGTGCTCGGACCGTTAGAAGGCGACTCAATGAACGTGGTTTAAAGCCCCATAAGCCAGCCAATGGACCCAAATTGACACGAGCACACCGAATAGCCCAGCCCGCCTAGAGTTTGCGCGCACATCTAAATTGGACTAGACATCAATGGAGCCAGGTTCTCTTCACAGATGAGTCCAAGATAATGCCATACGGTAATGACGGAAGGAGTAAGGTGTACCGAAGACAGAACGAGCGTTTCGCGCAATGCTGTATTGACGAGAAAGTGAGTTATGGGGAGGATCATGGACAGTCTGGGGAGGAATCTCTATGGAAGGCAAAACTGAGCTAGAGGTAGTGACGGGACCACGACTGCCGCCCCTAGATGGCAATAGATACATTCGCCAATGTTTAGAGAACCACGTGATGCCATATGCTGGATTTATTGGCCAAGATTTCGTTTTAATGCATGATAATGCAAGGGCCCATACTGCGGGAATCGTCAGGGAGTACTTAAATGACATTGGTATCACTGTAATGAGATGGCCAGCGCGAAGTCCTGATATGAATCCTATAGAGCATCTATGGGATGAGCTGAAGAGGCGTGTTGGAGCTCATCATCCTGCCCCGCAAACCAGGAGTTCAAAAATGTAATTTTGGAAGAATGGGAGGACATTCCTCAACATGTCATAACGCACATTGATTAATTCTATGCCAAACCGTATGAGAGCTGTCATAAATGCACCGGGAGGCAATACAAGTTACTAAATACACATTTCTTTTCATGTAAAACATGTCTTTATTTAAAAATCGATTAGATCTTTTTATTTGATAAAAGCAAATATGGACTTGTTTCAACTCGATTTTTTTAATAAACTGTAGTTCACATTTAGAACAGTGGCACTCTAAATGAATGATGAGTATACCAGCTCCAAAACTGCATCAAACATTTTCCTTCTACATACATCTTTTATAAGTTACAGTACTCCAAACCAAAAAAATCAAGGTGGCGCGATTTAGGTGTCCGGGAGTGTATTTTACAACGCTAATGAGACACGCAGAAAATACAGACCTAATATCACATTTGTAGGAAAATAAAATCCAACGTGAACTTATTAAGCACACGAATTTTTATAGGAAAGCTTTTCTAATTCATATTTTAAAAGTCTTATTATGTAAAAAGTTGGGGTGACTTTCAAATTATCCTATTTCAAACAAATTGACGCCACACAAAGAGGCTCTCATTATACCAAAATAACATAATTAATTACTTAGAGGTCGGTCGAAATTTTGTTTCCCAAAGATTGGGTACTGGAGCGGTTAATCCGATAAATACGTATAAAGTCGATAATTTCCTTTATTCGCCTCGAGAAATCGTCAATCATTAAAATTTTCTTTTATCAGCCCTCGACGATGCTTTTCCAATACGGAACCGCACCGTGATTATCACCGAACAAATTGAATTATATTTTTATTGAACACCAATTAATACTCACGAGGGTGTAGCTGCACTTTTTGGGTAGGTATTTTTATTCTTATTAGTTAGGTATATTGGTTAGGTATTTATTCCACACGGAATTTTAATGAATTCAAGTTTTGGATATCGAAATACGATTTCGTAAGATTTTAAATTTGTATAATTTTAAATTAATGAATAAATTTAAAATATGATAATATTATCATACTAAATGTAAAAATTACGGGACATAATACTGCATTATAAAAATCATGATTCATGTCTTAGTTTCTTACGTGTGGAAATTCTCATGAATTTCCTTATATTATACTTCCTTATATTTTTTATTGATACTTTTACCGACTAAAACCAAACGGTACCCTTCGATCTGCCTATGACCGTGAGTCCTTGATGAACCGACGAAAGGATATCGACAGCCAAGGGCTCAAAAGAAAAAGATTGGAGAACGCACATGATACGCTACAGCAGCCTCACCTCAGGGAGTTCGGGTGTTACCCTACTTCTTTGGGGGGGTGCAGGGATTATATCTTAATTCTTTAGGGGTGGGCGAAGGGGTAGGGAATATACCTCTTCGCCCACCACGCCACATCACTGCATAGAGCTTGCTTCTGTGAGAACGGCGAGCAACCCACCCGGCCTCCGGCCATAAAGGCCGGAAGTCTTGGGCGCACTGCGGTACTCAGGACGAAGAGTCGTGTACTACTCTTTTTTTTTAGCATCTTCTCAATTGCTTGCAAGACCGGCTACAAAGGTAAATACTCATACTAACAAAATATCGTAAGAACTAAGTGCGAGATTTGGGTAAAACGTCTAGAACAAGTGAATGAAATTGTGTATTTAGGGAGTATGTTTAGCGCGGATGGAAGATGTTATTCGGATGTAGAACGGCGAGTGCTTTGTCTCAATTAGTAAAGCGATAAAGCATCGTAAAAAAAGCTCGACTCGCGATTCATAACGTAGTGCTAGTGCCAACGTTGCTTTTCGGTAGCGAAACCTGGGTATGTCAGAAGATGCATCAAAGTAAGTTGAATGCTGTAGAGATGCGATCCCTTCGAAAATTGTGCAGCGTAACCTTGGCCGACCGAATTCGTAACGAAGTGATACGCAGTATGGCAGGTATGGATGAAAGAGTCAGCATTAAGTTGGAAAAAGGCGAAGAATATATATGTTGTGCAAAAGTAAAGGGTAGAACGAGTTAGGGTAGGCCGAGGCTTACATATAAAGACCACGTGAGTAGATTGCTCAAAAAGGTAAAAGTCAAAAGTACTTGGATACCCAGACGTGCATATACGAAGTGAATAATGAATCTGCGGGAAGCGAAAGAAGTATGGATCGTGAAGCCTGGCGTACTTTCGTCTCTGACTACCCCGTCAGGGTTACAGCGTGAAGATAGTTCATTTATAGACTCGTAAAACACAGCATTCACAATGTACCAGATAGCAGATTTTGTACAGATGCAATAATTTTTCCAAAGCAACCCAGCCAGATCAGTGTGTAGTCGGATCAGTAACCTAAAGATATCATATATATATAGTAGGTTTAGGTAGGTACCGCAGTGTTCAGTAGTTTTGTGTAAGTATTTACATAACTGAGCTCTTCCTTTTATTACATTTTGTGTGTGTGTTCGATTTGGATAGTGTCGAATTACACATTGACATAGTAGACGGTGCTGTTATGGAATTCTAGGATTGGAGTATCAGCCAAATCCGCCTGAAAATTTGTAATTCCAATAATTGTCGAAATTAGATTATATTTTAATTGTAGCGCTCGTGGCCCCGGTTACTCAGTGTTCTGTAAACGATGACTGCTTTAAGCAACTTTCGCTATAGCTGGTCCTTGGATGGGTGACCACTTTGTGGCAATCACATTTGCGAGCCTTTCCGTGCATTGGAAGGCATGTTAAGCCGTTGGTCCCAGTTTCCAGTAAAATAGCTTACTATAAGCTTATAAATATGGCTTGAAAAATTTAACAGCAAGTCGTCACCGCCTGCGCCTGTTCATTTTCAACACGGTAATGGACTCACCACCTGCTGCTCATGGGACAAAAATGCATACGGTGAAATGTGGGCGTATAGTATGCCTCTGCCTACCCCTTCGGGGATAAAGGCGTGACAATATGTATGTATGTTTGTTGTTCTTTTGCTATTGGTAAAACTAAAAGCTTAAATTATGCAATAGACAAACTAAAAAAAAGGGCACTATCTTAACTTCTTGTCTTTCGCTATCCATTTAAAAAGTAACACACTTTAAACTCACATCATTATCATAATCATCGTGCCCAGTAAATTCCAGGTAAGAAGATCTGTAGACAATGGTTACAGATTATTGCAACGAGAATTAGATTGTGATCAATCTATTTGTATTGCCAACCAAATGTCACTATCACCTTTTGATAAATGATATCAGCATATTGATAAAGTGGAACTCAGTGTTACCATAATGATGTTGATATTGTCGTGATATCACAAGCACAGTTAAATCATGTAGGCTACCAGGTAAAATGTGATGGGTTTACTGATAAGGAATATATAAAAAAATGTGTATGTACCGGAGTACACAGGTAAGAAGTGAAACATTTTTACGACATTTTTTTTACATCTACAAAATTTCTCTCATACGTCGATAAAGAAGTTTCACTTCAAAAAAATGGCGCAGAACTGAAAAACGTGAAATTTTCATACATGCACTTCTGGGTATCCGCGTACTTTTGACTTTTCCGTTTTTGAGCAATCCGCTCACGCAGTCTTCATATGTAAGTCTCGGCCTACTCTGACTCCCCTTTACTTTTGTACAATATATATTCTTCGTCCATCGTTCCTCAGTTATTCGTTAGATGTATCCAAACCAACGGAGCACGCCCTTTTCCAGCTTAACGCTGACACTTTCATTCAATCCTGCCATATTGCATATCACTTTGTTACGTATTCGGTTGGCCAAGATTACGCCGCAATATTTTCAAAGTGATCGCATCTCCCTCATTCAACTTACTTTCATGCATCTTCTTACATACCCAGGTTTAGCTACCGAAAAGCATAGTTGGCACTAGCACTGCGTTATGAATCGCTAGTTGTGTTTATTTTACGATTAATATTAAATAAATAAATAAATAAATATCCATCACGCCTTATCCCCGAAGGGGTGGCAGAGGCATATTATATGCCCACTTTTCACCGTGTGGATTCCTGTCCCACGTAATAGGTGGTGAGCCCATTGCCAGGTTGAAATAGACAGACGCAGGTTGTGGGGCCACCTGCTGTTGAAATTTTTCAAGCCGCTTATAAGCCCTACAACCAGGTTTAACGACTGCCATTTTACTGGCAACCGGGACCAACGGCTTAACGTGCCTTCCGAAGCACGGAAACGCTCGCAAATGTAAATGCCACAAAGTGGTCACCCATCCGAGGACCAGCCATAGTGAAAGTTGCGTAACTCAGTGATCGTTTACAGAACACTGAGACCGCGGGGCCACGAGCGCTTCACACTTCTTTACGATTAATATTAGCAATTGTTTATTAGGTATATAACTCTTATCGGGAAGTAGAACGTACGTACGTACTCAACAAGAAAGTATCTCCACTCCAGGAACATGACTCCCCTTTCAAGTAATGATATTAACTCTCGGTTATCTCAAAGCACTCCAGACAGTGTTACAGCCTTCAACACGATAAAATCGAGCAAGCGAGATAATGCAATTGTTTCGTATCGATATTGGTGCAAAATAGATAACTGTATAGGGTCTGCAAGCTGGTGTTGATTGCTTATAGCAATTATCACACAAAGTGAAGAAGGGGACGGATTCTTTGTTTTGTGTCTCTATACTTGTATGATCGCCAATAGTAGATAAAACTTATTACCATCAATGACAATATTAATATAACCACTTACACTAAAAGGATTTGCAAATATTTGGAAAAACTACTGTGAAAAAAAATAGCAACCAGTCATGAAATCCATATAATTCAGTAGTTGCTGTTAATATTAACAAAAAATATTATGAAATCTACTCTCAAAAGTGTTACATTCCTGAGGTATTTTATAAATATCTCAGGAATGTTGATCGTTCAAAGACTTTACAATTGTCTTCCGAGATGACTATGCTGCGATAAAAGTTTGTTTTTACGCAAGGGTCCTCGTAATGAACACTCGCACCGGGTTAGTTTTCATGAACGCAATATTGTAGATAAGCTGTAAGAGTCAAAACGTAGTGGCTTGACGTGATAAAACGACATACGGGCTGTTGATCTCACTTCAAGAGATGCTAAAGATCGTACAAAGTGGAGGGAGAAGCAACTGGGACTAGCGCTCGGATGATTATTGTAGTCGGCTTTCGATTTATATAAATTTTAAATTCTATCGCAAATAGAAGTAGTGATATTTGTCGATAATTGTGCAAAACTTTGTGAGACACTTTTTTACACTGTATCATCTAGCCCAAACTAAGCTTTAAGCATATACTATAGGATCTAGACAACCCATATACATAGTTAGTTTATATATTTTTAAATAAATAGGCACATAATTATACATAGGAAACACCTAAACTCCGAAACCAGCATTAGCGGATCACACAAATATTTGTTCCAACCCGGTAATCGAACCTGGAACTTCGGCGCGGCAGTCGCATACACTATCACTGCGGCACAGAAGCAGTAAAAATGGTTTTAACTATCTTTAAATGCCTGTAATCTTCGTGAACTAAGCCATAATGGTTCAACCACATTTCAATCCTTTCAACATCCAAAATAAAACAAATCACATCAAAATCAATCTATTTTGAAAATATGATACAATACACCCCTGATTTTACCTTGGGTGTAAATTACAACCTAAGATATTTATTATGAAGTATATGGCTTAAAATCTTTAGGTATCAATTAGCGCTACGTACATACTCAATCTGCACTAAAACTTTTCATACTAGGTTCCTAAAATATACCTAGTCAGGTCATAAATTCTGTCACATGTTTAATATAAAATAATTGAAACAAGTTTATTCATTATGTAACCATTTATATACCAAAATGAACTTAACAAAACATAGATTCTTATGACAATAAAGTTTATTCAAAATGACTTCCGTGATTTTGAATACAGGCCTTCAATCTGCGCGGCCAGTCGTCTATCGCCGCACGAACGAGGTCCATGTCAATATATATATATAATATGATGTCTTGAGTGACTCCAAATTGGGATGAGGCTTTGAGCACGCCTTTTCCTCCAAGTGTTGCCATATCTTGTAATCTAACGGACTCAAATCTGGACTGGAGGAGGGCCAGTCTTCGTGCCGAATGAGGTCGATTTCACGCGCCGCCAGCCAGTCTTGTGTGCTCTTCGCTCTATGAGCTGGCGCCGAATCTTGTTGGAATACCCAGTGCCTGTTATTGAACATGGTATGAGAAACAGGTTCCATAAGGTTCGTCAGGACTGTATTTTGATACACAACTGCATTCGTTTTTACACCTTTCTCACAAAAATGTACCTCTGTTAAGCCCCAATAAGAAACTCCCAACCGTACCATGAGCGAGGGTGGAAAATGACCTCGTTGGACACGCGGAATACGGTTGCTCGCTTCTTCACTACTGTGTGCGTACACCTTACCATTTTGTTTATTGTAGCTCTCTTCTACGGTAAAAATTAATTCATCCGAAAATAGAATTTCCCGATATTTTTTTCGGGCGTACCGGTTCAACAAAGCGCGGCATCTCTTCAGTCCATTAGACGAGCATTTAAACGATGTCCTGTTTTTCTTCGATATGACCGAAGCCCTAAGTCTTCAGTTAACACCCTTTTCACCGTGGTTCTCCTTAACCCCATCTGAAAGGCCAACAGTTTCTGCTTACGTTTGGGATTTCTTTGAATTCGCGCCTTCACAGCTTTTATCACTGCTGGAGTCCTAACAGACCGAGGGCGACCACTTCTTGACCTGTCATCTACACTAGAGTCTTCATTGTATCGTTTGATGGTACGATAAACGAATCTTTTGGTTATCTTCAAATTTTTCAGTATGTCAAAAATTTGAATTGGCGCGTAACCGCAACGACGCAACGCAATAATCTCAACACGGTCTTCTTTAAGCGTCCACTCCATATTTAAAAATTAGTAAAATTCTAAAAAGTATACATTTTTATTTTCATGAACAATTCGAAATTCGAATTCAATAAACTTTTTTGTGGCCAGCATTCTAAAAGAAAAGTTTTTACTGTGTGACAATACTTATGACCTGACTAGGTACATAAGTGTATACTAAGTAATAAATCTGGGTGTAGTACGTTTTGTGAAGTCCAGCATCTTCAAGGGTTATATTGGTTTAAAAGTGTAAACGAAAATATATTTTCAAATTTGTCTTTAAGTAACTTAAGATAAAACTAGATTTTTAGTGTCAATAAGATTGAAATACTTGTAAACTTCCACGTTACAATACAACTCCACAATATTTTATTTTATTTTTTTATTTACTGTTACAAAGTTTGTTAATAACAGTACTTAAATAGCATCTAAAAGCCACAAAGGCTTAATTTGTGTTATCAAGAGTCAAAGAATGGGATCAAGAAACAATGGGAGCAATTAATAAATAATAAGTTGAAATAAAAACTAAAATTAAAAGAACAAACAAGATTAGAAGTGAAAACAAAAAAGCAATCAAAACTTTAAATACAAGCGATGTTACCAGCACGGCTGTCCACTTATTAGGTACATGATTCCGCCATCACCGTTATCTTTATAACCAATACCTAGAATGCCTAGCTGAATCGTGATTCCAATTCTCATTCGCGATCAATGTTTCTGTGATAATGATACAATATACGACCAAAACTTGGGCTGACGGGATATTATGGAGATTTAATAATAATAATAAATACTGTGGAACGAATACTTTTTATTACAGCGCCATCTGTCTTAAACTAAACCAATATAAGATTGTCTTAAGGGATCTACACCACTAATAAACAAATACATTTGCGGATCATACAAAAATATTTTCCAAACCGGGATTTGAACCCGAGACGAGACCTCAGGGCAACACCTTACGCCCCCGAGGCTGTCAATAGAAATCTCTCGAAATTGATGAACATCGTCCACTTTTATTTAATTAATGTTCATAATACTGTCAGCTATTTATCAAGTTAATTCACAAGGATTTTGCGAAAGCAAAACATGCTTAAACATTCTGAAATAAATGTGACAAACTTCACATGCTGTCCCCAATGTATTTAACAATGAAGTAGGTATGTCAGAATAGAACCGATTAGAAGAACACGGAGTTCATGGGGTGAATTGTTCGCATTTAGCCAGGGGTAAATGAAACAGAATGATGTACATATTCTTTTGGTCTTGGCCAAGCGTGATTTGACTACTTGGTGTAAATTTAAACATATTTAAAAATAAATATCTAATTTGAATAATAAGCCTTCTTGTCGCTTAAAACATTTAAATTGTAAATTATAATGTTTATATTCAGCTTTATTTCAAAAGTAAATAAGTCAATCTCATCATTTTTGACGATAAACAGAAATGTTTTGATTGCCTAATTTACAAACATTATTTATGAAGATTTATCATAGCGTAAATGTATTAGCTTTTGATGGAGAACCAATTAGCATTTACGATAAAGTGTTTGGTAAGTAAAGCTACACCATATTATTATATATATATCTATATTCAGACTCTACAGCAGCAGAAGCGTTCTCAGTTTCGAAATTTAAACTAATTTTATACAGACATGTTTTTTTTTGTTAGAACGCAATAATCTTAAGAACTACTAATTTAGGAAATTTTCTTTATATTAATAACCCATTTTCGGTAACTATATATGTATCTTAATAATATTATAAATGTGAAAGTTTGTATGGATGTTTGAATGTATTTTAATGAAACTTTACAATAATATAGCTTACACATCAGAATAACACATATGCTACTTTTTTATCCCGGGAACAAGTTCCTGTGTGAAATGGGAACGGGAAAGCTTCTCTACGCGGGCGAAGCCGAGGGCGTCAACTAGTAAACTATAATTATTTAAGGGAGCTTGGATACGACATGAAAACGTCCAGATTTAGACGCGGCAAACGAAGTATCTCCAATGTTAGATAACACTGTTTCCACATAATTGGTATTCAGTCAGTGAGTTGGGTTGGTTGTTATAAAAAAAGATAGTCTGACGAAGATATATACTATCGGAAGTAATTTGTATGCGTCTCGAGAAATGTCTATAATCAAAGGGACGTTTATTAGAAACACCGTTTATCACAATTACACTGGCCGTACAAAGTTTCGAGTAGATTTATTCCAGAATTGAAAACACAGAAAAAAAGAAACAAGGTCCCTAATTGGAATACCGAAAGCTGTTACAAACTCTACAAGCATCTTCAGTTAATTGGTCTCATTAAAATTCAACACCGTTATATTGACCGTTTGAAGGCGGATTGGACCGCATTTAGGTGCTCTCGAACAAAAAGGTAAAGCATTTTATTCAAGTGGACGAAATGGATTGAAAAGAACGTCATATACTCGGCACGTGTTGACTCTGTAAACATCGGATGGGAAATGAAATGAAACGAACGAGTTCCCGAGTGTCACCCCTTCGGTTAGGGTTGCCAGCAAAATTCTATAGACGAGGATATTATGAGATTTGTATGAATAGAAATATATAATTACCAAGGGATTGCTGAAGGGTAACAGCTGCTCTGATGTGGTATTAAAACATGATGATAAAGATGAAACTCGCTATTATAGAATTTGAATTCACCTAGCTCACTAGCTTGGATTCAATTCCAAAGCTCATGATATTAGTTAGACGAGACCATAGAAACTCTTATAGGCTACGTTTTAATGACAATAAAAAGACAAACCATTTCAGCCCGAAACCCGGGTTCAAGAGAGAGCATACACAGATATTGGCAGTAAACTAAACGTAAATTTTTGAAATAGCAACTAGATACGTGTACAACGTGTGATGTTTTGACAACCTTAGCGAATGTTTGCTTTCTATTATCTGTGACACCATTTGTAACTTGGAATATCGCTGAAGTTGCCTTTTGATTATCATGTTAAATATTGGCGTGGTCGATATATTCACCACGAAATAATAAAGTCGTTTACGCTAGAAAGATTTTGCACTCGATGATAGAATCGATTTTAATTGTTTAAACATTTTGAAATTTATATGGATTTAAACTAATCAAATTTTTGTTTGGATTCTGGAAATATTGATAATTTAATTTTTTTTTTTAAATTTTTAGTGAGACTAATCTTAATTTTTATAAAAATTATTGAATAATAATAATAATATAATTATTCCTGAAGTAGAACTATGACGAATTCCAAATTACATAATAATTCATGAAGAATATAAGTTTATAGACAAATTTTCTACAATTGTGAAAGACTTAACCGTGCAAAAGTTCTTAAATAAAGCTGAGTTAACGAGATGGCAATACTGTCACTAGACGACTCAAACATTAAATATCATTTCTTGAAAAAAAAAATAGGTACTTATTTTCCAGAAAACTAATTTCCCACAACCCTATACAATCCTTTGTAGAGAAAAGCATTGGATAACTGAATAAAGTTAGTTTTATTAAGCACCTCACCTGATTGACACACAATCTTTGGTTTCCAATGCCAATTGAATATTTTTCAATAGATGCAAGTTAATAGTAAATTTATTTATTTATTATTATTTGTCTATAAGGCCTTATCCCCGAAGGAGTGGCAGAGGCATATTATATGCCCACTTTTCACCATGTGCATTCCTGTACAATGTTTATTAATTTACCTAAATAAAAAAGTCAGGGAAGGCCGAGACTTACATATGAAGACCACGTGAGCAGATTGCTCAAAAACGGAAAAGTCAAAAGTACTCGGATACCCAGACGTGCGTGTATGAAGCGATTGATGAATCTCGAAGAAGCGAAAGAAGTATGCATGGATCGCGAAGCCTGGCGATCTGTCCTCTCTGACTACCCCGTCAGGGATACAGCGTGAAGATAGTTAGTTAAATAATGAAAAAGCTCAATGTTCTTACATTGGACCCTTATTTCTTATTTCCTTGATATATTTCCTTAATTTTCACCCACATGCAATTACGGTTAATCTAAATTTACGAAATTACCAATGTCTGCTTTTATTTTGTTTGACCTGTTACTATATGTATGAGTTTCAGTGTGTAGGCGGCACCACAAAGGCCTCAAAACATATTCAGAGGGTTACAAATTTTACTCAAGACTTATGCCACAATCATCGTGTAAAGCCCAAGCCCAAATTAGATTTTGCGGTAGTTTTGGTACATGTTGATACGATTTCTAAAGGCGGGTTAGGGTTGCCTTAGTTTCGGTGTTAGCCGTTGGGGAGAAATACTCGAAATAGTGTTTAGTAAATACTCTGTACGACTAAAATTTGACTGTGTGTATTAGCCCATTAGAAAATTATTATTATTAATTTGTTTTACTTTAAAAATGTATTCATACTTGTAAGAATTTGTATTTGATACATACATACATATCATTTTGAATGTCTCCCATCGAAGTAGGCAGAGACTATGGATTTTCACTTACTATGATCCTGGCATACTACTTTCGCGTCTCCTACTTTTACAAGTGTTTTCATACACGCTCGCCGGTTAAGTCCTGAACTGACCATTTTAAAAAGATCTTCGATTTGATTGACATACAATATTATAAATGTGAAAGTTTGTATGGATGTTTGAATGGATTTTAATGAAACTTTACAATAATATAGCTTACACATCAGAATAACACATATGCTACTTTTTATCCCGGGTTCGATTTGATTGACATACGTACATACGCCGAAATCGACCAGTTTTAATTTGATATCTTACATAAAATAGCAGAATTAAGGACCATGTGGGCTTTCTGCTTGTCTGTTTGCTGGCTTATGTATTGCCATATTTACAATAAAAGTTTATTTTTATCCACAAAGATAAAACTAATTCTGTTTTATATAAAAACAATTATTATAATCAAATAAACATTTTTTTGAGAGACTGGTATCTGAACTAGAAAGATCTTAATCTATACTAATATTATAAAGCTGAAGAGCGAGCAATATGCACAATGACTCACAGAGTATATTTATTTACATTTACTAACAAGAAAAATCATAATTCCATACAGTTTTTTCTTATTGTGTTTTTTGTATAATTTAAATATTTCCGAATTTTTAGTTTTTCAGTTATAGATGTTTGAGTAAGTGACTGATTGTTTTCAAAATACCTATTATTTAACAATGTACTTTTATACGGAGGCTTGTTGTTAGCAAATTGTTAATTTATAAATTGAGTAGTCTATGTAACTATTAGTCTGTAAGACTTCTACAAAAGAAATAAATAAAAAAATGAAAGGACAGACTACATAAATAAATAAATATTGTTGGACACTTTTCACACAGCGACATCTAGCCCAAAGTAAGCTAATATTAGCTTGTGTTATGGGATCTAGATAACTGATATATATATTTCTAAATACATACATATTATAGGTACATAGGAAACACCCAAACTCCACATGGATATATAACTACCTGCAATCTATATTTATGTCAGAAATAGATTGCCTGTATGCCTTAAAATCGGAAGTGGATAAGCAGCTTTAGAGCCATAAGTTAGATAGGTTTAGAATATTCATTTCTCAGCCGCAGGCGCCCGGGCGATTTGTGGAACGCCAACAACTAAAATGTTATTGAATTTTAACGCCTGGAGCTAAAGTTACGGTTTAAGAGGTTGTAAATTACCTTACTGCATGTGAATGATGCTTTCAATGTGTATTATGACGGTTACAATACGATAACTGTTTGAAATTGGATTATGTATTACAAATTTATAGGATTGTTGCAACATATTTAAACTAATCAAAGGATCCTATTAATCTATACTAATATTATAAAGCTGAATAGTTAAAAATCTATAATTATTTTTGTTTTTAAATGTTATTTTTGCAATATGTTGAAATGTTTATGTTTGTAAAACTGTTTGCTGCCAAACAGTCTTGATAATGCCTCGTGTGTAGGCGAAACACGTGTCGACATCGTACGACATTCTAAAAAAGCGGAATATTGCAAAAATAACATTTAAAAACAAAAATAATTATAGATTTTTAAAATGGATTTCCGCCATGTAACGCCTGATTCAATTAGTTATTTACTGAATAGTTAGTTTGTTTGGTTGAACGCGCTAATCTCAGGAACTACTGGACAGATTTAACAAAATATTTTTGTGTTAGATAGCCCATTTATCGAGGAAGGCTATAGGCTATAATCATCTCGCTACTTTCCTGGAGAGCGCAGAAGTAGTCATAAATATCGTCAAATCGGGCAAATTTTAATGCATTATAGAATTTATAAGCGAAGGGATTAAATGTGACGGGAGTTCGAAGTATGTCACAGGCGAAGCCGGGGAGTTACCTAGTATGGTATAAAGAACCAAAATAATATAAAATGATATGATACATGGCCTCAAAATATAACGTACACTCAGTGGCAAAAGTAGCTTTGCAACGTATAGCATTATCTACAAGTCTAAATATAGGATAACAAATAAAATAAATAATAAATAAAATAAAATAATAATAAATAAAAACAAGCATGAAATTTTTCATTCGCAAATCTATTTCGGTAACTTTGAATTGTGTTAATGTACTTTTGAGGCAGACTGTACTTATTTATTAAAGATTAATCTTAATCCATATAATTACCTGGATTATTTAAATACATAAATATTATCACGTCTTTATTCTCTAAGGGGGAAGACAGAGGCATACTATACGCCCACTTTCACCGTATTCAGTTTTGTCCCACGTAACAGGTGCCTATTGCCGTGTTGAAATAGACAAGTGCAGGATGTGGATACCTGCTGTTGAAAATTTTCAAGCCGACCATAAGGCCTTCAACTTGGCAAACGACTGCCATGTTACTGGCAACCGGGACCATCGGCTTAATGTGCCTTAAGCACGGAAACGTTCGTAAATGCCACAAAGTGGTTACACATCTAAGGACCAGCCATAGCGAAAGTTGCCTAACGCAGTAATCGCTTACAGAACAATGAGTCCGCGGGACCGCGAGCGCTTCTATAAATTTTATATTAGCATTTAGATAAATTTCTAAGAAATAAGCTTTTTACAACTTATTGTCAGGTAAATTGATATTTTAGAACCACTTCCAATTTCCGTTATCAAACATGTGGCAACCCACATGAAAAACTATGTAAAAAGATAAAGTAAAAAAAACTTATCTTTAATTCTTTATCTAGAATACATGTGTAACAGTCATAGATTTATATAAACTTGTTTATTTAGTTATCATTAACAATTGTTACATTGTGTTTGATAGTAAAAACACAAACAAAAAAGAAATCAGAATAAATAACATAAGAAAAAATATATAGTAATTAAATTAGGACATACAAATCTTAAATGACGATTAAAATATAGTAAAAAATATAAACTTGTTTCGGAACGGTTTGGGTAGTTCAGTGACTAGTGGCCACATTAGTATATTGTAATTTGTTTAAATGTAAAGTAATGAAAGTTATGTGTACTGTAGTGTCTCTCTCTGTATTATTTATAATGGGGAACGTACTTGCCTGAAGCATTTGGTATTTCCACATGAATCTTTGAACAGTATAAAAATATCCTTTATTTAATCTTTCCAGATCACCCAGTCTACCCACTATTTGGGGGTTGAGAAAAAAATATTAATTCATTATAACTTTTCCGTTATGGTTGAAACTGTTCAATTTTATCCTTACTTATATTATAAATGCGAAAGTAACTCTGTTCAAGTCTGTCGCACTATCAAGCCAAAACTACTGAATCGATTTAATTGAAATTTGGAACAGAGATAGTATAGAGCCCGAGAAAGGATATAGGCTACTTTTTGTCCCAGGAACAAGTTCCTGTTGTAAACGGTAACATCTCATTTCGCGGAACCGCGGGCATTTAGTAGTAAGCCTATATACACTCTCGGACTCTTGAATCGAGCCACCTCACATTCCCGGGCCTAAAAGTCCAATACACAAAAAATATACAATTTAACAAAAAAGTTTTTATGCATTTTTAATGTTGGCATATTTCATCGTCTTTTCCGTATATATTATTCCAAATTTGAATTTTAGAATTTAAAATAAAGAACAAAAGCCGAGCTTGGTCACTGATTTGAAAAAAATAATGACTGTTGAAAGTTGCTTTTGAAGCAATTTAATGTCGATTTGGTTTGAATTTTCGCAAATGTTGTTAACCAAAGTTTAGTATAGTTATTTTTCTATAAACCGTTGATGAATTGAACCGTTTTTGGCTATTAAATAACGGATACTTCACCTGAAGTAGCCGCGCAAGCTGTAGCACTTCTTCAATCTGGGCTAAGTCAGCGAGATGTGTGTTCACAACTTCACATAAGTCGTTCCGCTGTTCAAAGAGTGTACCACCGATACCTAGAGACCGGCGGCTTCGTTCGGCGAACAGGAAGACCTCGTTACTGAGTGACAACGGCGAGACAAGATCAATACATTGTCACTACTTACTAGCTTACGAAATCGACGCCTTAACTCTGTTCAGATACAAGAACAGCTCAGGGACTTTCACGGAGTGGCTGTAAGTGCTCGGACCGTTAGAAGGCGACTCAATGAACGTGGTTTAAAGCCCCATAAGCCAGCCAATGGACCCAAATTGACACGAGCACACCGAATAGCCCAGCCCGTCTAGAGTTTGCGCGCGAACATCTAAACTGAACTCGACATCAATGGAGCCAGGTTCTCTTCACAGATGAGTCCAAGATAATGCTATACGGTAATGACGGAAGGAGTAAGGTGTACCGAAGACAGAACGGGCGTTTCGCGCAATGCTGTATTGACGAGAAAGTGAGTTATGGTGGAGGATCATGGACAGTCTGGGGAGGAATCTCTATGGAAGGCAAAACTGAGCTAGAGGTAGTGACGGGACCACGACTGCCGCCCCTAGATGGCAATAGATACATTCGCCAATGTTTTGAGAACCACGTGATGCCATATGCTGGATTTATTGGCCAAGATTTCGTTTTAATGCATGATAATGCAAGGGCCCATACTGCGGGAATCGTCTGGGAGTACTTAAGTAACATTGGTATCACTGTTATGAGATGGCCAGCGCGAAGTCCTGAAATGAATCCTATAGAGCATCTATGGGATGAGCTGAAGAGGCGTGTTCGAGCTCATCATCCTGCCCCGCAAACCATGCAGTAGCTCAAAAATGTAATTTTGGAAGAATGGGAGGACATTCCTCAATATGTCATAACGACATTGATTAATTCTATGCCAAACCGTATGAGAGCTGTCATAAATGCACTGGGAGGCAATACAAGTTACTAAATAAACATTTCTTTTCATGTAAAACATGTCTTTATTTAAAAATTGATTAGATTTTATCCTTGAAAAAAGCAAATATGGACTTGTTTCAACGTAACTCGACTTTTTTAAAAAGCTGTAGTTCAAATTTGCAACAGTGGCCCTCTAAATGAATGATGAGTATACCAGCTCCAAAACTGCATCAAAACATTTTCCTTCTACATACATCTTTTATAAGTTACAGTACTCCAAACCAAAAAAATCAAGGTGGCTCGATTTAGGTGTCCGAGAGTAGTTCATTGTATCTATGTAATCATCATCATCCTCTTGCCTTTGTCCCAATTTACATGGGGTCGGCGCAGTATGTCTAAATTCCATACTACAAATGTATTGGCTTGGGTTTTAGGTTTATTTTTTTTGGTTTTGCTTTGTATCTATGTAATGTAGTACATTTACCTTGAAATTCACATTTGCTTATCTTATCTTAGCTGAACATTATGTCATTATGTCGCTATTATTTACCTTGTAAAGTTGATATCGGATTAGGCGTGTCTAATCATCATTCGAGCGTCTGTCCCAGTTGCGTCTCGCGACGCCCGGGGTCCGCTTTAGGCGTGTCTAATATGTATACGTATTTTAATACTATAGTAGTGGTACTTTTTTATACAGCGCTATCTAGCTTAATTTAAGTAATATGATCATACTTATATGTTTCGAAATAAATATACTCATACCTAGTCTTGGCGTATAAATATTGTAACAAGAAAAAACTTTTTTTTTCTATTGCATATTATGAATCGTTTATTACTGAATTTATAATATAATACTAATTTATTATATGAGAATTTACTTTATGTGCACAAAAACATAGACACATTTCTTAAAATAAGTGATATACATAATGTAAACACTAGGCATAAAGATAATCTTGTATTACATTCTACTCGTCTCGAAATAATCAGCAATTCTTTTATGGGGCAATGTATACGATTCTATAACAAACTGCCCGATGAAATTACAATACCGTCAATAAATATATTTAAGACAACAGTCAAGGCCAAATTGTGTAACAAGGCATATTATAAAATTTGAGACTATTTAAATGATAAAAATGCATGGGAGTAAGTCGCTCTAAATCAACACACATGAATATACAAATAGAATTAATAATAATAATAATAATAATAACTAAAATGATAACTTAAGGAGTGCATTGGAGGATGCGATTCTGGAATTTCGATCTATGAGTCCAGGCTGTAGACCTAGCCTACCGCGTTTGCCTATGCATAAACGGAATATGGCCTTGGTGTGTGCTCTACATTAGCTATTACCTGATTATTTGGATAATAGTGAAGACCTTGGTGATACGCACTCGATTCTATACTGTGCGGCCGTTGCAGCATGTAGAGTAGCTGAAGTAAAGTTTTTAGAAAAGAAACTTGCTTCTTCTCCTAAACCTGCTGTACCAGCTTGGCAGTGTAGAATTGAGCGTCGTATCGCTCGGGCTAGGGCACTCATTGGGAAGCTAATCTGCTTTAGATCGGGAAACACTCGTCCGAGGGTCATGCGCTTTGTGAAGCAGGCGTTTTCAGGCACTAACATCACGCCTCCAGAATATGTGAGAATGTCATGTATCACGGAGCGCATTGACTTTCTGAAGCTGAAAGTTTGTGCATGGGCAAACCGGATTCGCCGTTATAAGAAACGCGTAGAGCGATATACCCAGAACCGCATGTTCCAAAAGGATGAGAGGTGGGTTTATCGACGGTGGGAAAACCCCAATTCAGGTGTGGATAACGGACCGCGACCAAATGCTGATATTACAAATGCATTTTGGCGTGGTATTTGGTCGAGGCCCGTTAGTCATATTGAAGGTGAATGGATGAGAGATGTTGAACGAGAATGTGAATCTATACAGGCAATGGAGTCAATTAATATATCTGAACAGGATGTAGCAAATGCAGTCCGTTCGTTGCCCAACTGGAAATCAGCGGGACCGGACGGACTGCATAATTTCTGGCTAAAGTGGCTCTGTAGTTCACATTCTCGTTTAGCAACTCAATTCCAGTCGTCTGTAGAGTCGGGCTCTCTGCCCGATTTTATAACAACTGGAATAACCCACCTTCTCTATAAATCTGGCGATGCCTTGGATCCCAAAAATTATAGACCTATCACATGTTTACCAACAGTCTATAAACTTCTAACATCCATTTTGAGAATCAAAATTACTTCACATTTAGATAAAAATTCAGTCTTGTCTTTGTCTCAAAATGGATGTAGAGGTGGGACCCGAGGCACCAAAGAGCTCCTTATAATTGATATGACCATTAACCAACAGGTACGCCGTAATCGTCGCAGTCTGGCGACATGTTGGATTGATTATAAAAAGGCTTTTGACTCTGTGCCTCATACGTGGCTTCTGAGGGTGCTAGAGCTGTACAAAGTGGATGCAACTCTTTGTACTTTCCTGCAGTCATGTATGAGGCAATGGAGAACAGACCTTTGCTATCCAGGATGTCGTCAGACTGTAACAAATGGCTTGCCTATTGAGCGGGGCATATTCCAGGGCGACAGTCTCAGTCCTTTATGGTTTTGTCTAGCACTGAACCCTCTTAGTACTATACTAGAGAGTTCAGGGCTAGGCTTTCAGTTGCGAAGAGAAGGTCGAGTTATATCCCACCTGCTTTACATGGACGACCTTAAGCTATTTGCCACCACCAAATTGGAACTGATAGAACTATAGAAGTTAACAAAATCCTTCAGTAGTTCTATTAGAATGGAATTTGGCGTTGACAAATGTGCAGTCATGCATGTAAAGAAGGGTGGGATTGTGGAGTCTGAACGTGTTGAGCTTTCGGATTCCATAATACTCAGATCTCTCTCCACTACTGAGACCTATAAGTATCTGGGTATATCACAGGCATTAGGAATTAACCAATCTGGTCTGAAACAAACATTGAAGGAGCGATTCTTTGGCCGTCTGAAAAAAGTACTGAAAAGTCTTTTATCAGGCGGTAATAAAGTGCGTGCCTTCAATGGGTGGGTCATACCGGTCCTAATGTATTCCTTCGGTATACTTAGATGGACTCAGACTGAATTAGATGCCCTGGATAGGAGAGTGCGGTCCCTGTTGACCACATTTCGAATGCATCATCCTCGTTC
Organism: Thumatha senex; assembly: GCA_948477245.1. NCBI lineage: Eukaryota > Metazoa > Arthropoda > Insecta > Lepidoptera > Erebidae > Thumatha > Thumatha senex. The sequence continues at coordinate 18,891,693 of OX419735.1, forward strand.
ATCAGTAATAAGGTTGTATATCGCTCGGAAGTGTGGAGGTCGAGGCTTTTTAAATGTCAAGACCCTCCATAACCGTGAGATATGCAACCTCAGAGAATATTTTCTCAATGCTGACAAGAGGTTGCATCGCGATGTGGTTGCAGTGGATAATGGACATACCCCGCTCTCGTTGGCTAAAGAGAATTGGCATAAACCTATAGTACTTGGTGTTACTGATCGCAAGGAGGTATGGAAGAGTAAGGAGCTGCATGGTCGTTTTTATCAGGCCTTACACAGGCCTGATATAGACTTCAATGCATCAGTATCTTGGCTACGATTTGGTGATCTCTTTGGAGAGACTGAAGGGTTTGTTTTTGCAATTACTGACGAAGTTGTAATGACAAAGAACTACAGGAAGTATATCCTGAAGGATGGTACGGTAGACATCTGTCGGGCATGTCATCGTCCCGGAGAATCCCTTAGGCATATTATTTCTGGTTGTTCGAGTCTTGCAAACGGTGAGTATTTGCATCGACACAACCAAGTAGCCAAGATCATTCACCAGCAACTTGCTCTTAAGTACAATCTTGTTGATTTAGAGGTACCATACTATAGATATGTGCCCGACCCAGTTCTCGAAAATGGTCATGTCACATTATACTGGGATCGATCTATTATCACGGACAGGACTATTGTCGCCAATAAGCCTGACATAGTGGTAATAGATCGATTAGAACGCCGTGCAATTATTGTTGACAACACCATACCTCACGACGAGAACCTCATGAAAGCCGAGGTAGACAAACAAAAGAAATATTTAGACTTGGCTCATGAGGTTGTCGACGTGTGGGGTGTGGATTCAGCGATCATTGTACCGATAGTCATATCTGTCCATGGACTTATAGCCAAGAGCCTTGACCAACACCTACAAAGGCTCGCGTTAAACGGCTGGATCAAGGGCCTGATACAGAAAGCAGTTCTTCTCGACACGGCACGTATTGTGAGGAAATTCCTTTCTCTGGAGCCCTAACCACCGGTAGCTTGGTCCCTGTACCCGATACCGGTGGGTCACTATTTTTTATATTTTTAAATGTATTTTTTATTTTATAGATATATTTAAAAATGTAATTGATATGTTGTATAAATAGATAAAGAGAATAATAATAAAGAAACATTATAAATATAATGTACATTTATTTAACATAAGTGATCTGAAACGTCAGGTTAACTAATATAATTATATGTAATTTGAGTTTGTTATTGTGTGAGCACCGTCCACATAGCTTTTATAATTTTTGAAATTGACATGATGGTTGCTGTGCAGTTTGAGTATGTCATGCTCGCCTAAGTGTTCTGGCAGTGGTGGTGCATGTATCGGGTCGCCTTATTCCCTATAATACGGTTGAGTAGGGCGATGGCAGATATATGCGTCATACCCGTGAACGGGTGCCGTCTGTTGGGGCTGGTCAGCTCATAGCTGTTAAAGCAATTATTACAAATAATACTATTTATATTTAAGGCAAATTAAGTTTAGTCGACTGTTCTCACGTAACTCCAAAGGAACAATGTAAGTTGAATATTGTAAGCCATACCTGCATTTTAAAATAGCAGCCGTTTAGTTTCTTGCCGGAGTCTTCCTCATAAGGGTGGGCTACCTTTAAAACTGGCAACTAGAAACGCTCTCATTTTGATTTGATTTTGTTTCTTTTGTATAGACTCATTACTATATAATTTGTTCATATATCATGTAAATAAAATTAATGTAATTACTGGCAGTTAGAAAAGAGTGGCCATGAGTTTTATTGCCAGGTTCTTCCTCAGACCTATTGCGTTGCGAATCTGGCAGTAAATGTAAATGTAGAAGCAATAATCTTGACGTTTATAAGTGTTACTTTGTGACCTACATGAATAAAGATTTTTCACTGTAATGAGTGTTAGTTTTTACATTGATCTTATAACAATAAAAATAAATGTAGAAATTCTTTACTGCCATTCTTAAGGTTTGATTTAGCGAATCCAAATTATCATGGCGTTCAGGGCATGCCATACTCTCTAAAACTGAAAATAAATCATAATCCAACGGATTAAGATCGGGACTAGATGACTGACGGCCAGTCTTCAGCTCTGATGAAGTCCGAAACGTTCATTTCCAACCACGCTTGAGTGGATTGAGCTTTATGATCCGGTGCTGAGTCTGGCTGAAAGGACCGTTCTTGGTTATGCAACATGGTGTTGTTAAGTGAGTCTAAACCGTCATTTCAAGAATCGTATCTTGATACACTTGCGCCGATGTTTTGATACCTTTTTATACAAAAATATGGCTTAGTCACACCTTGATAGCTAACACCCCACCAAACCATCACTGAAGTCGGATAATGTCCACATTGTACTCTGCTGACTAATTGGGATGCTTCTATAGAGCTTCGAAACTCGGTCATCTTCTTTTTTTTTAACGTGTTGAAATCACCTTGAATGTCATGCCGGTCTCGTACCGGTTGCAACCACACGGTCCCCACCTAACTGTCTATTGCCGGACGCCCTGGGGAAAGATGTCTCAGTGCTACCAGCAGACATTGGCTACCACCGCGGCCTCGCTTAGGGTTCGGGGGCTTTCCCGCATGGTTTTGTTAAAACATTGCTCTATTAACAGATTCCAAATTCAAATGTAGTATTCTGTCCTCTCTGACTACCCCGTCAGGGATACAGCGTGAAGATAGTTAGTTAGTTAGTATTATGTTTTTTTTTATATGAACAGTATTTATGACCAGACTAAGTATATTATACATATAAAATACTCAAATGCGAAATTCAAACATAAATATTTGCGTCGATCTGGGATTCGAATCACATTCACTACCATTGCGCCACCGAGGCATCTATCGTCGTATCGTCTATTTTTATAGTGTTGTTGTTCTTTACTAGCTACGAGTATGTTATAATGATATCATTTTTGAATTTAAAGTGTGTCTAAGGAACGACTTTGGATGTATTCAAAACTATAGTAAGACTAGCTTAGGTATGCGGTTATGGTGGGAGATAATAAACATATCTAATTAGATTATGATTATGAATTTGAATCAAATTATTCAGCGATTTTAAGTTTTGAGCTGATACATCAGTCAGTTTTGGTTCTCTTTGCAATATGTAATCAGGCAGAGTCCTACGGATAGCATAAGTCATTTGTTTAATGCAATGTAATGAAAGCTATGTGTAGTAGCGTTGACGATAATGTTAATAATACCTATTATTATTAATAAATGTATTAATATTTAAGAGCAACTTCGTATCAAAATCATGAATATTTTATATTATTAATTATGTATACGTCATTACTTCCAATTGAAAAGAAAAAAAAAACATCCGTATAAAAGTTTATTTAAAATAAAATAAATAAATAAATATCCATCACGCCTTATCCCCGAAGGGGTGGCAGAGGCATATTATATGCCCACTTTTCACCGTGTGGATTTTTCTGTCCCACGTAATAGGTGGTGAGCAGTAGTAGTACGTAGTAGTAGTTTATTTACTTTCATTATTCTATAATCTACTTCACTTCAGTGAGTTTATTCACCTTACTTCAGTTCATTTGATATTGTGTATGTAAAATATTTGTGATGCTAATGAATTTATCAGCTCGTCACATTGGAGCAATTGACGTGTCGTGTCAGAAAGATATTTAATATAAAAAAGATGAACGTCACTTCTTTACTTCTCCGGTTATTTATCCAACGAGCCACGTTTTGACATCAAGAGCCTATAAATAAGTTGTTAGGGTTGCCACTTCATATCTCAAAATAAATTTACAATACAATTATTGACAAAGAATATTAAATTGTCATGTTTCTTGAATAGATGAATATATGCTTACAATTTTCTTAACTGTAAATTATAATTATACTAGTAACAATAGAACATTTAAATTTAAAATTTATTTAATGACATTATTACCAGTGATTTCTTTTGAATGATATAAAATTAACGCACAGACAACGTGCAACATTAAACATAGATTATACAATTCATTAATTATGTAAATTAGTTTCATCACACTACTAAAATACTCAATTAGAAATCCATTGAAATTTAAATTCCATACTTATTTATATCACTACAATGCTATTAAATAGAAATTGAATTGATAGAAATTCCATTACAATACGTGATTTATCTGGAAGTCGAAAATCATAAATAAAATTATACACGATAGTATCCTATCAATTCTGATGAAGATATTTTGAAATTCCGAATAATTACCGGACAAATTCGAATTTAGAATGGATAGAATTAGTTGTCACTAGTGAAGTGGTGATTTATAAGTATACCGTAAGAGTATCGGTGTTGTGTGGGTGTATCTTATCTATAGCTGTCAGACGTTCGCTACCGGAGTCGGGCGTCGACGTGCGTCTTGCGTCGATATCTCGCTCGTCATGTCTCTCTGATAAGCAGGTACGGGGTACGGTCAACAACGAAAATCTTTAAGAACAGTATTTTACTTATTATAAACAGACACCGAAAAAAGTACTCGGATACCTAGACGTGCATGTATGAAGCGATAAATGAATCTACAGGAAGCGAAAGAAATATGCATGGATCGCGAAGCCTGGAGATCTGTCCTCTTTGACTACCCTGTCAGGGATAAAGCGTGAAGATAGTTAAGTTTTAGTTAAAAAAGTGTGGATCGGACATAATCTAAACTTTACACCTGTGAAATATAAACATAACCTTTATATGGAAAATTTATATGGATGCGTGTAATTGAGGAATTCTTTATCTATGGTGCTAGTGCAAGATGTTTTGACACAGTTTTAATATCTGTGTGCGATTTAAGTTTCAAAATAACGAGAATTTGTGACACTGTTGTTACGTCCGTACTTTTTACGCTCGCATATATAGTTTATTGTTAGATAAGAATTTAATACAAACAAACTTTTGATTGTACTTCTGAAGCTGACTGTACCTACATTAAAAACACGTTTTCAGGGTACATATAGATACTTCAAACGTAACAGATAAAATAACTGTAGGGAATACTTTGAGTAATCATAATATGTGCATGTTTAAATGTTAGACTTGTTACGTTATGAGACAGATATGACATCATGATCATTAAATGTTAATGTCGTCTGATAACATCATAGAAATTAAATGAATAAAAATATGAAAGAGTTCATTGATTTTATAGTGTAGGAAGGTAGTATGACAGGCTTCAAGCTTCAACTTTATCATTGGTTTATGCGAGGTATTTGAGTAAGTCTTCTGTTTTGTTGTAGTCTTACTGTTGTAGCCATATTATTATTTTTATTTTCATTGTTGTCTATTTGGTTTAGAAATTCTAAGTGTTTCATTTACTATGTTATATATTTTGCAGCTTGGACTTTTATGCTTCTTCATTCCTACTTTGGAACAAGAAGCAGACGAACTATAAGCACCTCTGTATGATTGTTTAAGAGTATCGGTAGGGTTTCCTAGTCATTACTTTTAGCATGGATATTTGTGCTTTCTCTAGGCCCATGATGTAGGTTTTGGCCGCCCCACCCCACACCGCAAAGCAATACTGGAGCACAGACAGACATAAAGCAGTATAATATCATTTTAAGTTTTTGAAATGTTGTACAGTCCCGTAAAGATTTAAAAATTTCAATTAAAGTAAACAAAAGATTTAGGAAACTTTCAATTTGGAACTCGGGATGCTCTTTTCTGAACAACTTTGTTAAACCTACTGTCAGATTTCAAACAACTACATTAATTAATCCTCCTATATGACACCTACTGAAAGACAGGCTAGCTTTAAATTCGTACATAAAAACACATTATCACTTCTAATGAATGTCTCTGACTTATTATTAAAATATCATTCTAGTTAATGTTATTCTTCAAAGTAAAACAAAGAGCCAATCTACGAATACAGATGCGTGGGCATGTAATCACTGAGCAACAAGGAAACAATAATACTTCTAGACCCAACAACCAACGCTAAATGTAACAACGCCCGTAAAACAATCAACAACTTCGCTCGATATCATTTTTCAGCACAACTGCACGCCCACCACTAGTTACGTACACGAGCTTTATAATGTGGTTATTATACCACACGATATATTTATAAATACAAGCATAATTTAAACGTATCACAATCGTATCGGATAGTGTACAAAAAGAGAGACAGGTTCCTTACATCCAAGCCGTTAAAAAAATATTTTATTATTCTGAATTTAAATGATTCATTGTTCACGAATAATTTTTACTTATTATACACTACCAACTAGCATATGCACGCGGTTAAACTCGCGTAGTTTCCGTTTTCTTGGGAAAATTTTAAGTTTTTTTATATACTTTTCATATGCATTAAGTGAAAGCTGTTATATTTGGATTTACATTTATAAATAAATAAATAAATATCCATCACGCCTTATTCCCGAAGGGGTGGCAGAGGCATATTATATGCCCACTTTTCACCGTGTGGATTCCTGTCCCACGTAATAGGTGGTGAGCCCATTGCCGTGTTGAAATAGACAGATGTTGAAATTTTTCAAGCCGCCCATAAGGCCTTCAACCAGGCTTAACGACTGCCATTTTACTGGCAACCGGGACCAACGGCTTAACTGTATAAATGAATATGTATGTAACATACTGTTTTATAATATTCTATAAATTTAATATAGAATTTAATAAAAGTACCTATACCGTTTTTTTGCACAAATTGTGACATGGCATTGAATATCGTATAGGCAGTGTAATAGGCTCATTACGTACACGATCTTTATAAGACTTGAATCCAACCGTTGCTTATAAAGCAGCGATTATCCAATGAGATAATTTTATTCCTGACGCGGAGTTCTGTTGTGAAGTAGTTTTTACTCGTAATGACTTAATCTCGATGGCAATACTTTTTGAATTTGAATTACCCAGTAGCTTTAGGTGAAATAACTAAAAGAGCTAATGTTCATTAAAATGTAATATCATATGTGTGTAGAAAGAATATTTTATCAACTTTTATTCTTTACTAACTGGTGCCTGCTGTTTCGCCCGCGTGGTAAGGTTTTCTATATTATTACCTACTTATTTTACTTATACTTAAGAAATAGAATGCCGGACTTTTCTGTAGACCTATATAAGATACATAATTCCACCATACACTGTTTATATATATTTCAAAGGAATTTTGGCGACGTTTACGTTGAATGCTCTCAGATATTTTTTTTACGATATATAAAGCTTTACGATATATAAATTATGTTAAGATTTTTGTTGAATATGTCGTAAAATAATAAATACTAAAACCTTCTTCGAAAACCACTCTATCCATTAGTTAAAACAGCATTAAAATTTGAAAAGTAGTTTTTGAGTTTATCGCGAAAAGCGGTTAAGGACTTTGTTATATAATATGCAGTGATAGTTGTAATCCTGGGCACCCTTATTAACCCTTATGAACCTCCAACAAGACATGGGAAAGCCAATACACGATTCGATAGATGCGAAAATGCAATCTAAAGATACTCTAGGATCTAAAAATGTATGTAGGCTTAGTGAGCCATGTTTTCATATTCAATTGCTGTACGAATGAGTTGTTAAAGGTTCGTCGAAAAATTAACGAACGGTTGTCAATAAGGGGCGCAATCTTGATATTACCTCGATGCTTTTATAAAAGTTATATCAATATAGTATAACATACATTTGCAGCTACTCACATAATCCAGTAAAAAAGCTGTTATGTCGGGTCACGTCAGGGTCACCAATGTTGTGTCAAGGGTTCGCAATAAATGAAAGAAATGCAGTACAAGGTCGAGGTTAAAATTATCCAATTTACTACAAGGCACACGACCTATTCCTAGCTCGACAGTCCTGTGACTAGCGAGCATTTGGTTGTGCATACATATTGTTGATGCTAAATAGTGAATACCTGTGTATCTCCTACATAAAGAATTTTCCTTTAAAATAAAACTCATATTTTTTTGTAAAATATGTAAATATACCTAAGCTTTTGCCAGCGAATTTCGTTAGTTCTTTCTATAAATATATCTTACTAGTTGACGTCCGCGGCTCCGCACGCGTGGTGAAGTATTGCCGTCTCCGTTTCCCACAGGAACTTGTTCTCGGATAAAAAGGAGCCTATTTGTTATTCTGATGTATATTATTTAAAGATAGATATTATTGTAAACTTTCATCAAAATCCATACAGTAAATTTTGCTTGAAAGAGAACAAACATCCTTACTTACAAACTTTTGCATTTATAATATTAGTAGGATTCGTGCTCGTAATATCATTAAAATAACCACCAACAATCAAACGGTCACACACTAACAGTAACAGTATCAACATAAAAAGTACTTATTTTTATACCAAGAAAGTAATATAAAATACTTGTATTTTTTCATTGGCAACATATTTTTTTAACCCAGCGTCAGGCTAAATTATTTTCATCGCCTTTATTGCTTTCTGCTTTATAATTGCAGCTGGTCAGGCAAGCTGACAAGAAACAAACTTATTTTAATTTGGATGACTTAGCAGTAAATTCCGCTGGAAAATGCGTACCTTTTGCAAAAAGTAGGTCAACTTAGCAAAATAATGTGAGGCGAATTTACATGGAGGACAGGGCAAGACCTTGGACCGTGTGCGGATAAATAACTAATAGACTGCGAAAACATAGTCGTTGGGTAAACATAGTGCAGATAAAGATTCAGAAGTACAAAAATTATATAAAAAAAAAACTACCTGTCTCTATTTTGGTTATAGATGATAACATGTATTTAAAAAATCAATTACTAGCTGTTTTCCGTTCCTTTGTTTTGTTCCGTTCCGTAATTACAATTTTTCCTCTTAGAAGTGTAAAGAAAATTAGATTACTTACTTATATTCTGACTTGCTGACTGGCAACTCAGATAGTTTAGAGTTTTTTGTTTTTTTTATCAGTCTCGCCTTAATCCCAAAGGGGTGGCAGAAGCATATTATACGCCCTCATTTCATCATTTATTTTTATCCCACGGAATAGGTGGGAAATTAAAATATCCTGTTGAAATAGATAGAAATTTAGGCAGAATATTTTTTTAGTTTTGTTTTCCATATAATATCTATACTTGTATTATAAAGCAGAAGTAGTTAATTCGTTTAGTTGACCGCTCTATTTCAGGAATTAGGTCCGAATTGAAAATATATTATTTTTTGCAGCAATGTGCAGCAATAATGATAAATGTCAACAGGTTAGGCATATTATCATAAAATTTTGTGAACGTAATAAACGATGGGATTAAACGGGTGCTTCGAAGATTCGAAGGACGTCACGGGCAAAGTTGCGAGATTCAGTTACTATTTGTGTACACCAAATGGCATTTAACAAAGGGATCTCTAACATCACATGATCGTACGAACTCTGAACTATTATTTAGTTAAAAGCATAATCCTATAAAATAAATATTAATCGATATTAATTAAAAAAAAACGAGTTCTGCAAATGTAATTTTTATTAGACGTTTGTTTACATTTTTCGTACAAAATTTTGAGATTGACCTCTGTTATCTTTCTGTACTGCGACGCAGGCCACTTAAAGAGATTGCTCAGAGCCCTCTACGTAGCACATTCATTTTCTCAAGATAGGATTCGGTTAATATGAGCATTCTCCGCAAAATATATACTGCCCCTAGTGCCGAAATAAATATTGCTAAGTACTGCGTGAGGCCGTCTGTTGCAGAAAGTCGTGATATATTTACTCTGGGAAGAGATAATGTTGTTTGATAATAAAATAAATTCGCCGCACTCTTTTCGGCGTTAGAAATTAACAGCTAAAATTGTGTTATTAATTGTAATTTTTACACTTATTTAAATAATATCTACTAAAGTCACACTCATATATATCCGCGAAACTTTGTATGGAAGTTTGTTACTCAGTCACGCTAAAAGTACTGAATACATTTTAATGAAACTTCACAGTAACTAATATATGGCTTTTAAATCAGAATAAGACCTAGCCTACTTTTTATTCCAGGAACAAGTTCCTGTGGTAAACGGGTACCGGAAAACAAAACAATGTAGGCGGAGCTAGTCTTAAAAGTGTTCAAATGAGTCACTCTATATATGTGTTTCAATAAGACGTATATTAATTATAGTTCTTGGTAAATAAATTGCGAATATTTCGTAGTTTTTTTAAAAATTTCGTATTTGCTGAATTGTTTTATGCAGTAAAATGTGCTGAATTATTTTAATAGAACCGAATGATCTCACTCAACTAAATTTACTCAGTTTACTTTACAATTAAGAGATATTTATATTATGCTTTTAGTTTATACTATTTAGTGTAAGATAAAACAGCAAAAGAATGTAAACAGTACTGTGAATGATAGAATAACTATATTACGAAAGAAGTAACTAAAAATAAAAAATAAAAAAACTGGACAAGTGGGAGTCGGATTCGCCCAACGAGGGTTCCGTAAAATACGTATTTTGCACCATAAAGGCCATAACTTTTTTATGTTACATATTATGGGATCACTTTGCTGTCCGTCAGTCTGTACGTCCGTCTGTCAAGAGCGTATATGAAAAGTAATATTGAGTTTTTAACAAAAAAATATTTAAAAATTTGATAAAATATACTTCTAAACCACTTAGAAGTATAAATTTTAATAAATTGTTAATATATTGAAATATAAAATAATTAATAATTATAAAAAAAATATATAAACAAACGTTATGGCCGTTTATGATGCAATAAACGTCTTTTATCGAATCCGACTCCCACATGTCCGGTGTTTTTTATTTTAAGTAGTAGTAGTTCGGATGTGGAATCCCGTACTGCCAGCCGGAATAAAAATAATTATACTTCTAAGTGGTTTAGAAGAATTTTAACTTTTTCACAGCAAAAAACCTGAGTATCAACTCAGGCTCACGCGTTTCTGAAATAAAGGATCTTGACAGACAGACGGGACGGACACCAAAATGATCATATAAGGGTTCCGTTTTTTTCCTTTCGAAGCGCTCGTGGTCCCGCGGACTCAGTGTTCTGTAAACGATCACTGCGTTACGCAACTTTCACTATGGCTGGTCCTCGGATAGGTGACCACTTTGTGGCATTTACATTTGCGGGCGTTTCCGTGCTTCGGAAGGCATGTCATGCCGTTGGTCCCTGTTTCCAGTAACATGGCAGTCGTTAAGCCCAGTTAAAGGCCTTATGGGCGGCTTGAAAAATTCCAATGTCCATTTCAATACGGCAATGGGCTCACCACCTGTTACGTGGGACAAAAGTGTATACGGTAAAATGTGGACGTATAATATGCCTCTGCCTACTCCTTCGGGGAAAAAGGCGTGACAATATGTCAATGAGATACGAAACCCTAAAATGGTGTAAGTATATTATTTTGACGTGGGTACGTTAGCACTGTAGAAATCTAAATATCAAGTCAATAGAAATGTAATTTACGCGGTAAAGTATCTGAACAGCAATTCTCAACTATTAAATATGAAAGTTTTGAAAGAAACCAAATAGTGAAATGTCATTCATCTCATATTTAGTTGTGGGAATACATGAGACAATATATTTCTACAGTAATTTTTCCTTTTCGCTTTCAAAATATAAGGTCGGCAATGGGCGGTCTGTGGAACTACCACCATCTATTAAAGTGATATTATTTCATTTATAACTTTAATTTCCAAAGTATGAAGCGGAGTATCTCGGTGGATGTAAATAAAAAAAAAAAACAAAAAAACTGTCCGTGCCTGTCAGGAATATCATGACGGATGACAACACTATCCGAATTACACGGTGAAAGTTAAAGTATATATACCTATTGCTTTAAGAGTTTAAGAGATGGAAGTGTCTCTGTTTTTGCGTTTTTATCGATGTATGGATGCGTACCATACCACAATAAAGCAATATACTGTAAATACGTGACTTCATAGTATTTTATTCATAGTATTCATTTTATTTTTACAATCGTTGTGAGAAAAAATAGTCATAAGCTTTCTCAATAGTTTTAGCGGCACGTGCCATTTTTATTGATCTGTTATTTAGTTTGCTATGGTTTGAACACTTTCTTACCGACCTAGAAATGTTTCAAAAAGATCGAATCGATCGTAAAACTCGAATGATGGGCGAGCTTTTATCAGACCCTGATAAAAAGCTCATTATAATGATGCCAGTTATTACACACCCACGACCGAAGACATATTTTGATATCCTGTTATAAAAATGCAAAAGCCTTTTTCGGATTGCCTAACATTTTGCCGGGTCACTATGACCGAGGTCAGACCTTGCCTGCGGTCGATGCGGTCTGCTCTAGGCTTCGTGCGGTTTGGAGAGTGGGTGCGCTTTGTGATAGGTTGGGGCCATTTTCTTTTATAATCATATTTTCTAGGTGTAATTTCGTATATAAGAATGTATGATATTACCACTTAACAGCATTGTAAATGTAAAATATGATATTATATTCGGAGAGCGTGTCCTTAACGATATTTCTAAACCTTGCTTGCTTGTTAATAAATGTACTTAATTAATGACATAAGTAGTCCCATGAAGATCTCTAAGACCTAAAGCGATTGGTAGGATACACGGCAATAGCTCCTAAGACTGCTAAAAATTATTAATGAAATAAAAGCTGGCACTAGAAGTAAAATAAAAGTGGATTTCAATCTCTAAATCCAGGTAGGAATTGGAAGCCAATAGGAATACACAAAGTTGGAGACTACAACAAATATGTAAGCGTTCCAAAGAATACATACATATTGTCACGCCCTTATCCCCTAAGGGGTAAGCTAGAGGCAAACTATACGTCCGCATTTCACGTATGCATTTTGTCCCACATAACAGATGGTGAGCCCGTTGCCGTGTTGAAAATGACAGGCGCAGGCTGTGGCGACCTGCTGTTGAAAATTTTGTCGGTCGCTCCGGGCAACTTCTTGGAAAGATGTCCCAGTGAATGATTTCATTAATAAAGCTAATAATTATAAAATAATTGTTTGAAGAAGTTTTGAGTTTTCTCGGAAATAGTTATCAGGTAATTTCTATGTGCCGTTTTTGGCTGTTACTCTCATTTTTTTTTAAACGCGCAAATACTCGTAGAAGTAGAACTTCACTAAAAAATGTTAAACACTTCAATACTTTCAATCGATTCGACATATAAACCGACGAGGGATGTAGTATATATTAAACTGTTTACACTGTTGATTGATGGCACTTGGTGGAACTTACTACACATCTTGAACTAAAACACTTGTACTGTTCCACTTATTTATTACTTAAACCTGACCGGTTTCGCCTTACGGAATTTTCAAAGGTTAGCACATATTGTATGTGCATTTCGGATGTCATTGAGTACAATTTGATTCATATTGTACTCAATGACATCCGAAATAAGTGGAACAGTACAAGTGTTTTAGTTCAAGATGTGTAGTATAAATTAACTTTTTACGTTTCAACAAAAAGTCTCATTAAATGTACATATTTAATTAGAACTTGATCTTTATATGGCGAAAGACTAAATACCTACCACCTAGCTACCTTCTATGTCTCGCTGTAACTGACAGTTTCTTAGAATCTTTTAACTATTCCCTACACTTTTGTAATAATATAAATTACTAGTTGTGCTCCACGGCTTCACTTGTAACATTCTCGAACCATATAGCACCATTTCCCCTCCCCTGAAACCCCCCCCCCCCGCCGCCATTCCCCCCCCCGATCGAATAAAGTTGTTGTTTACATCAAGGATTGTCCATGCCAAATAGCATGCAACTCAGATGAAAAATGCGGCCTGTAGACTAAATGGACGGACGGATGGTCGGACATCAATAGCATTTTTCCCGTACCAGTGGAGTTAAAACGGAGACTTTCGTGGGCTCGTTTTGCTCGCCTCCTCAGTTAATTACTGCCATATTCCCTTGGGTAATAACTTATTGATACATAGCTTATGTTACTTCTGAATAAAAATTACTTTTTAATGGTGAAAGAATTAAAATTCCAAGCTTTATAGACTAAGAATAAATAGACCTTTATAATATTAGTATTATACTAGTGACCGTGTTATTTGACTGTTCCACAAAAACCTCGTAAACAAACGTAATATTTTTTTGGTTTATTATTGCTTGATATTGATAACAGCCACAGGTTAACGCTTGAAATATTCACAGAAAACTTAAATTTATCCCCACCACCTCTTTATTTTTTGTACTGGGTTCTGTAAATATGTTAAATTTTAATAACTGAAATATCTAATTATTATTCAAATTAAAAAAAAATAGTTTAATTAAAATAACCAACTTATCAAACGTGATTTTTTTGCCGTTTTTGTAGATAATGATACGGAACCTTTCTTGCGCCAGTTCGATTTGCACTTGACCGGTTTTTCAAGGTATACAAGGAAATTAAAAACAATATTGACTGGGTATAGCCGCCTACAATACGCTGATCTTGTACTGTAGCAAAAAACTTGGATTTATATCTAAAATACAGAAAAAAAAATACTTGCGAAGTTTGCAAAGTTTTTTACAAGTTGTCACCAACGTGCCCTCCCTATTTAGACTATTTCCATAAAGAGGCCTTATGAAAACAAATTGTTTTGACATTAACAAATTCAGAAAGTTGTGTACTTGTAAGGGTCCCCCAGACCTTTGTTTCAGTTTTCAAAAAGTTTTAACTTTCGTAATTTTTATTTAACGTTTAAATGGGACTCCAAGAAATTTATTACACTTTCAATTGTTCAAAGTTTACAATGAACTAATTTTACCGTTGATTTCTTAATTATGGTTATTGTGCAAAGATAAATTTGCAACACCATATCTCTTACTTTGGCGCAAAGATCCGTTGCACTTTGGAACAATGATTGTCTATAATAGGTTACTTGTTGTATCTGTGATTAAGTTTATACAAATAAAAATGCTTACGGTGAAATGTGGAGAAGCGCTTGTGGCCCCGCTGTCTCTTCTATAAACGATCACTGCGTTAAGCAACATATGGGTGGTCCTTGGATGGGTGACCACTTTGTGAAATTTACATTTGCGAGTGTTTCCGTGCTTCGGAAGACACGTTAAGCCTGATTGAAGGCGGTACTTACCGGTACTACCAGTGGTACTACTGGTAGTACCACGAAAATATTTTTTTGCCCGTGGTAAAATCTTCCGTGCTACTACCAGCTATGATAGTAATCAATAAATAAATAAAAATAAATACCCCTCGAGGACAGTCGTTATCTTTTATAGGATTAACGCAACCCTATGAGGGCACAGTAGATTCGCTTTTTGAGTTATCCACTTTCTGATACCAACAAAAAAATGTATCAGTAAGTTATTGAAAAGCTCACATCCGCAGGGCAGCTTGTGGCGAGCTGAATGTGCGTGGCTACACATCGGTCCCGATTCCTCAGAGTTTTGTTGCCCTTCTGCACCGGTTAGGATTTAATGGCCTAACGGGAGAGCAGTGAGAGTGCTACTCCCGGGAGCGCAGCAAATCTCAACTCTGGCTTTTTTGGTTGGTCAGAGGGAGGGAGCCAGAGCTATATGCTCGGGGGTGGAAGTGACATTTTCAAGGGCATAACTACGGGGAAACCCGGTCCGGGTCTGTCCCGCGAAGGTGAAACCGGCGCCGCACCGCTCGACATCCCAAGCCGCTCACATCGGAGTTGCCCTCTGTCGCCTTCCAGGCTTATCATGCCTATGGCGATTGTATAGGGGGCCCATCTAGTGAGTTGGCAAGTCACCGTCTGCCAGTATTTTGATAATAATATATTAAAATGGCAGACGCCGTCTTCATCCATAGTTTTAGTTACATACTCCATTTAACCTTCAACTCAATAGCCCATTTAGTAGTTAGCATATTGTACAATAGTTTAACGTTCTTCTACATAAGGCGGGCGTGAACTGTCTGTAATGGGAGTCCCATTACATTTTAGATTAAAATTCTCAAAGGGCCTCTGCGTGTTGGACCAGTATGTCCCCATGTACGCCTACCAAAAGCCCGGGTATCATTATAAAAAAAAGAAGATACCCGTGAAAAGAAGAAACATAATAAACTATCTTCACGCTGTATCCCTGACGAGGTAGTCAGAGAGGACAGATCGCCAGGCTTCGCGATCCATGCATACTTCTTTCGCTTCTTCGAGATTCATCAATCGCTTCATACACGCACGTCTGGGTATCCGAGTACTTTTGACCTTTCCGTTTTTGAGCAATCTGCTCACGTGGTCTTCATATGTAAGTCTCGGCCTACCCTGACTCCTTCTACCCTCTACTTTTGAACAATATATATTCTTGGTCAATCGTTCCTCACTCATTCGTTGGACGTGTCCAAACCAACGGAGCACGCCCTTTTCCAGCTTAACGCTGACACTTTCATTCAAACCTGCCAAATTGCGTATCACTTCGTTACGTATTCGGCCAGCCAAGGTAACGCCGCACAACTTTCGAAGTGATCGCATCTCCACAGCATTCAATTTACTTTCATGCATCTGCTGACATACCCAGGTTTCACTACCGTAAAGCAAAGTTGGCACTAGCACTGCGTTATGAATCGCCAGTCGTGCTTCTTTTACGATGCTTTGTCGCTTTACTAACTGGGACAAAGCACCGTTAACTTTGTTTCCGGCAGCTACTCGCCGTTCCACATCCGAATCACATCTTCCATCCGCGCTAAACATACTTCCTAAATACACAATTTCATTCACTTGCTCTAGACGTTCCTGGTTTACCCTAATCTCGCATTTAGTTCTTACGTCACCTCTTTCAAATACTAGAACCTTAGTTTTACTTGCATTCAAGCGGAGACCCTTACTTTCACACCCCTCTTTCATATTAGTGACTAATGCCTGAAGGTCGGCTTCTGATGAGGCCATGAGCACCGCATCATCAGCGTACAGCAGACAGTTTACTGTAAAGTCACCCAAATTCACACCCATATTAAAATCTTTCAACTTCTGCAGGCAACTGTCCAGATACACTATGAACAGCCAGGCGGACATGACACATCCCTGTTTGACGCCTGTACAGACATCAAAAAGAGGTGACACATCCCCCCCTACTCGCACGCAAGCCTTACAGTCCCTATAAAGCGACTGTATTGCCCGCAGTAGCGAGCCGTCCACACCATATCCTGGCAGCAAGTCCCACAGCGTTTCTCTCACAACGTAATCAAATGCTTTCTCTAGATCCACAAAAGCGCAGAAAACCTTCTGGCTAAGAGCCAGAAACTTTTCCGCGATCATGCGGAGAGAAAACACTTGATCCATGCAACCTCTTCCACGTCGGAATCCGCATTGAGCCTCCCATAAATACCTTTCAGACTTTTCTTGCATTCGTGCCGTTATAACCTTTGCATACACCTTACTAGCTAAGCTGACCAAGCTGATCGCCCTGTAGCTGGAGCAGTTTAGGCGCGAGCCTTTCCCTTTGTAAATAGGTACTACAACTGCTACTCGCCAGTCATCTGGGACCTCACCCGTCCGCCAGCACAAGTTGCATAACAGACATAGTGTGTCCCAGACACGCGACCCACCGTACTTGATCATCTCAGCAGTGACTCTGTCTTTTCCCGCAGCCTTACCACATTTCATACTTCTTATCGCTTGTTCTATTTCTTTCATACTAATGACTTCAATGACATCGGGATCCGGAGCATCGAAGTGAGCTCCACTTCCCGATGTGGCATCTCTGTCTTTTCTTGCATACATCTTTCCATAATATTCACTCCATCTCTGCAGGACGTCACTTTGGTCGGTTAGGACGTCATTGTTAACACTAAGCACTTTATTCATACTGCAGATTGCCGAACAACTCCGGGTCTTGCCTACCTCTTTCCAGAAGAGCTTGGCATTATCCCGGAAATTGGACGACAACCTTTCATCCGCTTTCATTCTGCACCTTTCACGAGCTTCTTCTATAAGTGCCTTCGTGTTAACTTTCTGCAGCTTGTATCTCTCTTTCATATTAAAATCATTCCGTGAGGCTAAGTAGTCTAGACATGCTTTCTTCTTCATTCGAACTGCTTCTTTCACTTCCTCATTCCACCATGCATCACGCTTATTACTACTGCCTCTTTTCGTTTCTCCGCACACTTCCACAGCGGCATTTATCATACTATCCCTAAGGTTCTGCCATACACTTTCCACATTCTCACTGCTTACATTGACATCGCCAAGCTTTTCGGCTACCCTTTCATTATATTTATCCCTAATGGATGCATCCTGCAGCTTCCAGCTTTTGATGCTATAAGTCGGCTCAGGTTCAGGACACTCGGTACGATGACGCCAACCCGCGAACAGACCCCTAATCCTAGTTATGACTAGGTAGTGGTCTGATCCCAGCTCAGCGCCTCGATAAACCCTTGTGTCCATCACCTGTTTACGGAGCCGACTATCCATTAGGAATAGATCTATCATGCTTCTCTTTGACTTACATCTCCTCGTATACATATGAATTTGTTTGTGATTGAACATTGTGTTCGCCACAAACAAATCCTTTTCCTTACAAAATGCCAGTATTAGCTTGCCAGCGTCGTTCACCCTTTTATCCCCATACTTCCCGAGTACCGACTCAAAACCATCGCGAGCGGTACCCACCCATCCATTCAAGTCTCCACATACTATAAGTCTTTCATTTCCTTCTATCACATTTAGAGCTTCTCTCATACTCTCCCAGAAGTCCTCTAGCTCACTCGCGTTCGACGAAGATACTGGCGCGTAAGCAGCTACCAGGAAAATCTTCGTCAAACCAAGTTTTACACGGATCCAGAAGATTCTAGGACCTATCAGTTTGTACTCATACATACCGGAGGCCAATCGCGAGGACAGCAAAATTCCAACCCCCCGACTGCCATGCTCGCTCTCTGGTACTCCAGACCAAAGCGCGAGCATCCCACCCGGGAGCTCCAAGACTTCGCTGCCCTTGCGCTTGGTCTCTGTCAAGCACAATAATAAACATAATAATAATTTACAATAATGCATAATAATTATTATAATTAATTTAATTTATTTATTATTAATTTTTCTATAATTTATTAATAATTTATTTATGAGTCCAGAGATTTTATCACATCTAAAAATATGCGTACTGAGCTAAAAGAATCTTCACTTCAAAAATTAACCGGGATCGACGTTAATGATGATGATAAAAAAATACTGCACTGAAATAGTCTTAATTGATTACACAATATTATTTAATAAGACCTGTAGATGATAATGATAATATTATTTAGTAGCAAGGCATTGAATCTACCAATTAACCATCAAAAAAAATATTTAGACGCGTTCGCGGTCTGCCATATGTACGACGCATATGTGCACACACTATAGCAGCGTCTCTTAACGGTGTCGCAAGTCCAGAGATTTTATCCCATCTAAAAATATGCGTACCGCGCTAAAAGAAGTTAACACTTCAAAAAATGCTTTGTGCATTTTATATATTATTTTAGTAAATAGAATAAAAGTAATAATAAATAATATTACTAGTGCCAGGGGTAATATAAAATTTCCCGAGAAACTATCAGACATGATAGTAGTACCACCGGTAGGGCTTGAAAAATTTCAACAGCAGGTCGCCACAGCCTGCGCCTGTCCATTTTCAACATGACAAAGGGCTCACCACCTGTTACGTGGGACAAAAATGCATACAGTAAAATTTGGGCGTATAATATGCCTCTGCCTACCCCTTCGAGGATAAAGGCGTGACAATATGTATGTACGGTGAAATGTAGGCGTGTTATATGCTTTTCACCCCTTTGAGAATAAAGTCGAGAACGATAAGTATGTTTATACTATTGTTTAATGGCACTTGGTAAAAATTGTTACATATAAAACTCTTGTCCTTGGGGACATTCTTACACAACACGGCCTTGCCCAACTTTAACTAATAACCACTCAAACGTTTAAGCAACTAAAGCAAATATTGTTTTTACGCCCGTCCTTTCATTTATTTTTAACCTATGTTGTCTATGGTTTAAATGAATGAATTTCATACAGTACAATCGTCGTTAGGGCGACCGTGAATAGCAAGCTTTATAACAACATGCGTAAAAGGCAAAAAATAAAGTAAACTCGATATAAACATTGAACCCAAAGATCTACAACTCCTGCTAGCGGTGCACCTGCTGATTAACGAACATGGCAAAGAAGGATCAATTGGTGAGGCCCCTTACGGGATTTCAAAGGTCAGGCGGCAGTCCTTCAGGCAGGGCTTGGAAGCAACAGGGAATATACTGATAAATTGTTAAAGCAATTTATTAAAAATTAAAGGGAATATACTAACTAAGATAAAGAGAAAAATATAATTAGTATTATGCCAGTATTGTATCGTAAGCACTCTTCCTTATTATTAAAGGTTGAGTTAAATAGTATAACGTCCCAAATGCAAACTTAATACTGATCAATGCCTTACCCAATAATAAATTCCATATCCACGCAGCAAGAGCAGCACTAGAGTAGTGAGGAACGAACCTGGTAAGAAAACCATTAAACCCCAGTAATCCTATAGTATCGGCTTCTTCAAAAGGGGTCTTAGAAGGTTTTTACAAGGTCGGATGCACGTTTGCCACCTCAGTGGTACAAAAAAATTTCGAGTCATAAGACTTCTGAAGTAAATTATTGCAGGACTGAAGCCGCCTAATATTGTAGAAATAAATCGCTAATAGCTGATGCCCGCAGTTTCGCCCGCGTTTTTTACCTTACGATTGTTTTTAATAAAATGTATTTTATTTTACTTATAATACCTTCAAGAATATGTGTACAAAGTTTCATAATGACGTTAAGTAGTTTTCGCGTGAAAGCGTAACAAACAAATTTACATTCACATTTATAATATTACTAGTTGACGCCCGCGGCTTCACTCGCATAGAGAATTTTGTCCGTTCCCGTTTCCTACAGGAACTTGTTCCCGGGATAAAAAGTAGTCTATGTGTGATTCTGATGTATAATTAAGCTATATTAGTGTAAAGTTTCATTAAAATCCATTCAGTAGTTTTTACGTGAAAGAGTAACAAACTTACACATTTATATCTAAAAATACTGTAATCTTAGTCATAATAAAAGACTAAGATTACAGTTTTTTTTTGTTACAGTATGTTATTATTATGTACTTCTAAAGAAGAAAATATGTCACAGAATAAAGCTCAATATATTACGATTAGGGAATATGCCAGCACTCGCACAATATAACAACAATATAGGAGCACAAAAAAAATCTATCGTCTTTTCCTTAGTACCATTACAAGTCTACTTTACGGAACTAGTTAAGGCAATTAACTAGTAGAGTATGTCGACGTGAGGTCCAATCTACACAAATTACTAGAACAAACACGATCAAATCCGATACTTAGTCGTGTTTGTAAGAAAAATCACAACTTTCCTCGAACTTACATGTTTTACAAACAACTTAAGGAAAGCATGATCACCCACTTAGACCAGTTTTCGTTTATGGTAGGTAAATAATGGAAGGTTATTTACCGTTCCAAAGGTATACAATAGTTTATAAGACTCTTTAGGTCGTGGCCTTACTAACTCAGTGTTCGTAAATGAACACTGCATTAAGCAGATTAAAAACATGGAACTGTCTGCCGGCGCACGTGTTTCCCTCCTCTTACAATCCTGGGTCCTTTAAGAGAAGCGTGAAAAGGCATATTTCTGGGCCATCAAGTTGAGGGTCACTATCGGAGCCCTGTGGGTTAAGATAGCGGCCCAAAATCACGGGTTGTCGTCTTTGCTTACAATCAGGCGGACGACGCGATTTTGACGTGCCAAATATACAAAAAAATAAATAAAGCATCTTTCGCAATGGCTGCTCCTCATATATTTGACTGCTTTGTGGCATTTCCATTTTCGAGGATTTCCTTGCTACATAAGGCATATTAAACCGTTAGTGTAGTTTGCCATGTAGTCTGTCAGTAGCTTAGGATTCAATACAGCAATGGACTCATCACCTGTTACGTGAGATGATAATGCTTACCATGAAAGGGGGCAATAAGAAAGTTTTGTGGTATAATTTGTGGCATACCCAATTGAAAAAGTAACGAATTTGACTTGACTCTGGGAACATATGCTGACAAACTTTGATTAGCAAGGTTTTTTAATTTATTTATCAACCTTAATGTCTGACATTGGCCCACTGCTGTGTAAAGGTTTGAGGCACTTGTAGTTTGAGACTCGAGAGAAAGATATATTTATGGAAAACCCTGTTATTAACTAATTAGGTAGGTTTGTCACAACGTTCAGAACTGCTATATAACAGAATATGCAACTGCCATAGACTAGTGACGGACAAAGCCCACACAGTAGTCGTGTTACATATTATTGTCCTTCAACACCCATTGACATAATGTCGTCCTGTGTGGTGCATTATCAAGGCCAGGGGGCCGTGTTTGCTATTTCAATCGTGTCGAAATCGTCGCTCAATAGAAAGCCACCGGTACAATCTTGACAGTTTTTCGTAGTCTACTATTACAATCGTACTTCAATAGTCCGTAGTACGGTCGGCCGATAGATTTCTACTAACATGTACCGCTCCAGAGGATGCCAGTCAGTTGCATTTTTGATAGTCTACTAACATTTTGGCAGCTAAAAACAGCGATTCTGGTTCTATTCTACAGCTTGTCTCAATAGTAGACGTCAAGTAGTAGCTTGAGTCAATAGTAGACTCGGCCTCCAGGTTATCACAGTAGCGTTTCCTTAGCCTACTAGGAAACAATTTACTTATTTAAAAAAAGAGATTAGAGAAGCGCTCGTGGCCGCGCGATCTCAGTGTTCTGTAAACGATCACTGAGTTACGCAACTATCACTATGGCTGGTCCTCAGATGGGTGACCACTTTGTGGCATTTACATTTGCGAGCGTTTCCGTGCTTCGGAAGGCACGTTAAGCCGTTGGTCCCGGTTGCCAGTGAAATGGCAGTCGTTAAGCTTGGTTGAAGGCCTTATGGGCGGCTTGAAAATTTCAACAGCAGGTAGCCACAACCTGCATCTGTCTATTTCAACACGGCAATGGGCTCACCACCTATTACGTGGGACAGGAATCCACATGGTGAAAAGTGGGCATATAATATGCCTCTGCTACCCCTTCGGGGATAAGGCGTGATGGACATTTTTTTTTTTTATTTAAAAAAAGGAAGACCTCTTTCCTGAAGCGTGATGGAACATGACATGACGTCATCTGTACTCTAATACATGAATCACGTCATCGTCAGCCTGTCTCATTAACATGGTGGCAGCGGGCACGTCCCTAATGAGACGCGTGACAGACATGACACCATATTCAACTCTGATTCTACCTTAGAATAAATAAAAGAATATTTAGGGACATTATTATACGTAAAAGGTTGTATGAATGATTTTTCTTTGATTTAGTTTTTGCTAAATTATGTAGAAATTACAGAGCAAGGAATGTTAATCGCCCCTATTAGAAAGTAATAATAATATCGTGTGCCAAGCTTACGTCAGGTTGTACGCGAATATCGCAGACTGTCCTGTCAGTTGACTACCATTTGTCTATAGTCATTATGTAATCTTATGAGTCAAACGTGACGCCCCCTGAATCGCTTGGTTCTATGAAATATATAGAGTAAGGCATCTGTAGTAAAGAGCGAGTGACATGGGTTCCTTGCTCTGTGCTAAATATATATTACTTCTAATTATAAGAAGAATAATTGAGGTGTTAAGAATTTAAATACTATTTTTTTTCCGTACTTTTATTCACCCAATACTCGGTGTCAATGAACTTAAAAAATATAATATATGAATTCGTGTTACACCACTGAAATAGCAAACTTCTATAGACATATAACCTATAGGCTAGAGTGATCACTTTCAATTCAGTGGTTTAAAAAAAATAGTTCTTCGAATCAACTACCTTATATTAATATCCTTGACCCTGATAGGTTTAATAAATTATAATGTTATCCTGTATTATTATTGTACATTATATATATACTTAAGATACCCTACTAATGACATGATCAATCATATCAAGACGGTACGTGATCAACCTCAGCAGCTTTTCTTTCACGAACATGTCACAGTTCAAATACTCATGTTGAATTTTTATTTGTCCCCAAGCAATTTGTCATCGTTTGTATGACATCCTAATTAAAGTGTCCTTACCTTGTTTTTGGCGTGACCCAATTTTAAATGTGATGTCATGCCTTGAAGATATGAGGTTAATATCTAAATCAGCTTTATATCGTGTTGTAACAACTTTTCTATGTATTCATCACCATCTAAATCAATCGAGGCCAACTGCTGGGCATAGACCACAGTTCAAGGATCTCCAGTCAAACAGGCCCTCGTCTATGCTCAGCGGTGGGCCTCGATTGCGACGCCAGTCAAATTTTACCAGGTCCCCCCTCTCTAATACGCGGTTGCCACTCGAGAGCCTTTCAACTCTATCGGCCATCAGTTCTACGAGTAATGTCACGGCAACTATATCAGCTATCTCTATGATCAGGTTCATCCATTCAAGGGAAAGGCTACGTCTCTGAGCTGTATGTCATCATCACTGGCAATACATATTGGTGAAATAAATTTAGCTCTTGAGACATTTCGGTATTTGGACGAAAATATGTCCCGCAGCTTGCCCAATGCTAAAAGAGTTGGCTTCTATGATGGTTTATGCTACGTATACTCTTCCACAATTTCCACCGTAGACTGAAAGCGGACCCCGCGCATGTTACCAGGGCTAAACGCATGGTTGATGATGATGAAAATTGGTACTTTTCGCAGAGGCACATTATATGAGAATGCAAATATTCTTCGTTCTTTGCCTATCTCGATCTGTATCAATGGGTTCTTCATACTATATTAGTTAGTATAAAAATGAATAAATTATTACTTATAAAGTTATTTTCTTTACCCACAGAACAAGGAAGAAAAACTACCAGTCGTCCCCAAATGCTGTCCGAGTGGGCAGAATCTCACCGTAGTCAACGAGAATGGAAACCACAAGACAGTCTGCGCTCGGTCAACGCTGACTTTCCAACCAGTGTTCCATCAAGCCAATGAGACCCACATCTTCAGCTACGATGAAAACCTTTACGAAACTATCGTTGGGAATCCCTGTCGATCCGAAAAGTAAATAAAGGTTTAGTTTTGCTGCTATAGATTTTAGTTTTATTTTATTTATATTGTGTAGAGAATGTGGGATTATGAGGTGTGTAAGGGGCCCCACTAAGATCTCCGGGGCCCAAGCGACCTCACCTGCTAGCGGTGCACCAGCTGACTAACGTACGTCATTATTAAGTGATAATTATGTGACTTTATTTTTTTTTGGTCCATACCTTACTTGTAGACAATAGTAGACGTCTTTTATATAAGTAGTTAAAGTTTTTCCTTCGTTTCTCATAACTTTAATTCCTAACAAAGCACTAGATATGTCCACTCGACCTTCTCGGTATTAGGTCAAACAAAAATGGGTTCGAAGTAGTTTTAAAATAAAGCTAACTTGTAAAATTAAAATGA
This sequence comes from Thumatha senex, assembly GCA_948477245.1. Classification (NCBI taxonomy): domain Eukaryota; kingdom Metazoa; phylum Arthropoda; class Insecta; order Lepidoptera; family Erebidae; genus Thumatha; species Thumatha senex. Next base: position 18,917,074 of record OX419735.1, read on the forward strand.
TCTCTCAATTTTTTTACTATATTTTTATTATTAAAGGAAAAAGTTGCTTTTTGTTTGCACTGGTATATTTCTCTCTATCCCTCCACTCTTTCTTACCAAATCTAGAACTAAACAAGACTATATTTTATTAAGCTTTTAATTTTTTCGTGTGAAAATTATCATAAGTATAACGGCATAGTATCTATGCCGGACTCCTATGGACTTAAACTACACGTTACCCTTCCATCGACCGGCAGTTAGGAGTCCCTGTTTACATAATACTAGGTGACCCACACGGTTTCACCCGTGACTTACTTCGAATTCCCGTCGCACCCATTTAATCCTATAGCTTATAAATTCTACAAAAATGCATAAAAATTTGCCCGATTTGTCGACATTTATGATTACTGCTTTGCTCTCTAGAGTAGTAGCGTGAAAATATATATCTTGCCTCTATAAATAGGGTAAACGAGTATTAAAGCAAAAGTTAACATTTTCGACACGTAAGACATTAATTTCTACCATTTTTTTTGTGTTAAAATTGGGTCCAGCACAGAAAATATTTTATACATATGATACCATATTTTAAATTAAACCCCATTCATCTGTTTTTAGAGTACAATTCAAATTATCCAAAATATTTGCTTAGGATCGGTTTCATTATCTAAACCGGAGTAACGAATGGGCACTGAGCAATTTGGACCTTCTCGCGTATTTGTACTTCCTACTATTGTTATTAATAATATATAAAGAAAATATTTTACATTTATATTTTACATTTTCTGATATCTCCCTAATTTCATTTATATTTAATTTAATTTGTACGTTTCTTTACCTTTTTTTGATAGACGATTTATTTATTTAAGACTGCTATTTAAACTTTATATGATATGCGTTTTGTTTATTATTTCTTTTTTAACAACCTAGCACTTATTTTAAATGTGTTATAATTTAATATATTAACTAACTAATAAATCTTTCTTATCTTTTAAATTTCTGTTTGCGTTAACATATTTAACTATGCTAAATTACTTTTATAAGTTTTAAGATTCTAGTAAGTTTCCTTTAAATAAGAACATTTTGTTTCTTATTACTAAGTAAACGGTTGTACTCACGTGCTAGAGTAGAGTACCAGCGCAACTTCCGACGTGGCTTGACGCTTCTCTTGAAAAAGAGATCGCCCGACTAGTTTCAGACCTAATGGAGGTCCCATTAGGTCTGAAACTAGTCGGGCGATCCCGAAATATACACGTGAGTACAACCGTTTACTTAGTAATAATGAACAACGCTCACGAAAGTTATTATTTTGTTTCTTATTTTGTATTAATGTTTTTAAACTTTCGCGATTGTCACTCATATTTATGATATTTCGGTTCTTATTCTTTTTTTGTAATTGTAGATACGAAGTGTTTACAAAATTCTGACCTCAAATTGTTCTATTCTCAGATACAAGCTGGAGCCGGAAATAAACAGTAAAGATGAGTTCTATCTCTTGATAAATGGTTCTCTCTTTGTTCCTTACTCTAAACCTTTTCTCCTGGGAACTCGGGACTATTGTATGGAGACATTCTGGAACGAATCAGTCCCAGCCGGAGTAACGTTACCAGTTGTGTGCTTCCCGGATTCAAGTGAAGAGATTAAGACGTCAGCAACGCTTATTGTTTATGCGACAGGTATGTGATTATATTCATGGCAATTTTATCGCGGAAAAAATGGCGGACAGCATGCGCTTGCTGTATGTTAATTTCTAAAACATTTATACTATTGATTGATGGCACTTTGTGGAATTTGAATAAAACGCTTGTACTTTTCCACAAAATTTACTATATTATATTTAAAATGCCGTAATGCGAAACCGGTCAGTTTAAAAAGTAAATTTTGTGGAAAAGTTCAACCGTTTTATTCAAAATATGTAGTGCATTTATCTTGTTTTATGTGTGGGAGTGGTTTATTGGACTTTAATGCCCTAGAAACCACTTGGACATAAAAGACATTGCAGTGAAATTCGATTTTCCATCTTACCGCGTAAAATCCACTGAAACCTTCACTGTTCTAGGGTAAGACAGACCTTGACTTAGGACTAAACTTGACGAAGATGTAGAATTCAAAAACGTTTTATGTTAGAGAAGATTGCAGAAGAAATATGAAATAATAAGAGTTGGCTAAAAGATTTTAGTAACCAGGCCATAAAACATTTACAAAATAAAAATTTGGTTTGGTCCCAGTAGCCAGTAATATGATAGTCGTGAAACCAAGTTGAAGTTGAAGGCCTTATGGGCGGCTTCAAAAAGTTCAACAGTAAGGTGCCGAAACCTGAGCCTGTCCATTTTATTACGGCAATGTGTGCAGGTTTACTTACATGGGATTAAAATTATTATGGTGAAATGTGGGCATATTAGTATACCTCTGCCTCTGTATAACCCCTACGGGGTTAAAGGCGTTACTAAAATAAATTAAAAACTAGTTGAAGCCCGCGGCTCCGCACGCGTGGTGAAGTTTTCCTGTTCCCGTTTCCCACAGGAAGGACACTTATTCCCGGAATAAAAAAAATACTTATGTGTTATTCTGATGTGTAAGCTATATTATTGCAAAGTTTCATCAAGACCCATTCCGTAGATTTTGCGTGAAAAAGGAAACAATCATCCATACTTACAAACTTTCGCGTGTATAATATTAGAAGGATGAAAAAAAAAATTAAGGGGCAAATATGAGTAATGAACGTCTTTTGAAATAGTTAGTATCCTTGTACATGCAAAGAAATTGTAAATACCAATAATTAGGAGAGTCAAGACGTAGTTTTACCTTAATTAGCAACTTTGTACTCATAAATAATAAATTCATGTAGGTTCATGTATTTTTTATCATCAATGAATAAATTTAATACGCCACAAAGCTTGTTATCGTTGTTGTGTGAGAGTATGACAGCTGTACATTTTTTTCATGAAAATAAATAGGAAGGCAGTTCGTGATAAATTAATTAATTCCATTTTTTGTTGCTAAGTTGTTGCCTCGCGACAAGTTGTTAACAAATTAGGGCAGTGTTAATTTCAACTGATTGCTATTCTAGTAAAATATAGTGACTTCCTGCTAAACTATATATCTATACTATAAATATTGTGGGACATTTTTTTTACAAATCGTCGTCTAGCCGAAAGTTAGCTAATATAAGCTTATGTTATGTGATCTAGACAATTGATAATCATACTTATATATTTGTAAATACATACATATTATACATAGGAAACACTCAAACTCCGAAACAAACATCAGTGGATCGACACAAATATTTTTTCCGACCCAGGAATCAAACCCGGGACCTCAGAGCGGTAGTCGCATACACTGCCACTGCGCCATCGAAACAGTCATAGTCTGTTGTTGACAATATTTGTTGGATAATAGAAGTGAAAACTTTTTTTTATTTTTTTTTCTTTTTTATACAAAAATACGGCCGATGCCTGTAAAATAACAAACTCATTTCTATAGAATAAGCAATTATAATTTAGTATAGGATGGTATTTTTACTGACGGAAAAGACTATGGCGAAACTACCGTTTGGAAGGTAATGATAAATTTTAAACTACGATTTATCAAATTAACAATATGGGTCCATATTGTTAATTTGATATATCGTAACGTGTATGCCAAGCGGTAAAGGCCAAGTGGCATACACGTTACGATTTATTGGCGCAGGGGGCCGACTCTTCTATTGACAAGCCGTAGAATAGAACCAGAATCGCTGTTTTTAGCTGTCAAAATGTTAATAGACTATCAAAAATGTCACTGACTAGCGGCCACTGGCGCGGTACGTGGTAGTAGAATTCTATCGGCCGACCGATAGAAGTCTATTGGAGTACGATTTTAAAAGTAGATTACGAAAATCTTTCAAAATTGTACCGGTGGCTTTTTATTGAGCGACGATTTGGACTCTATTTCGACACGATTGAAATAGCAGACTCGGCCCCCAGTTAATCCGATTCAGTTTTATTTATTCCAATTTTCAAACGTTTGACGGAACAGATTTATCATCCACACTTCTGTGACAATCGGTTCAGTTTAAACAGTACAGTGTGCCACCTATGTTGTATATTAAATTAGTCAGTAGATGGTAATCGAGAATAATCAGAATCACAGTAAATATTATGTACGAAGTTTTTGTAATTAGAATTTTACTCGTAGTAAAAGTTTACTTTGTACACTCAACTTGTGACTTAAGTATCACATAGGTTATTAATATTGACTGCCTTGGTGGTACGTGTTTTGGATGTATGCGTCTGCTGTAGAGGTCATGGGTTTAAATCCCAGGCCAGAACAAATATTTATGTTATCTGCAAAGGTTTGTTTAAGAGTTTTGGTGTAATACTAATATAATAAACATGAAATTTTGAAATAATGTGTCGATGTAGGTTTGTTATTCTTTCACGCTAAAGCTACGAAATGGATTTTGATGAAACTTTACAAAAAATAAGCTTACACATCAGAATAACACATAGCCTATTATACATTTTTCCTAGGATCAAGTTCCTGTGGGAAACGGGAACGGGAAAACTTCTCAGCTAGTATATAATAAGATTGTATTTATCTATCACGCCTTATCCCCGAAGGGGTGGCAGAAGCATATTATATGACCACTTTTCACCATGTGTATTCCTGTCCCATGTAATAGTTGATGAGCCTATTGCCGTGTTGAAATAGACAGGCGCAGGTTGTGGCTACCTGCTGTTGAAATTTTTTGAGCCGCCAATAATGCCTTCAACTTGACTTAACAACTGTCATGTTACTGGCATCCGGAACCAACGGCTTAACATGCCTTTCGAAGCACGGCAACGCTCGCAAATGTAAATGCCACAAAGTAATTACCCATCCGTGACTAGCCATAGCGAATGTTGCTTAACGCAGTGATTGTTTACAGAACACTGAGTCCGATGGACCACGAGCGCTTCAAATATTGATTTTCTTCACTTTCTTTTTATATTAATTTATATAATATAATAATCAGTTATATAGGTCCCATATCACAAGCTTAAAACAATATATTACTATCAGATGGCACTGTGCAAGGAATGTCTCAATTTTTTTATATCTTTTTTATCCTACAAATCGGGTTATTATAAATCTGAAAACTTATAAAGATGTTTGGATGTTTGTTATTCAATCAGGCTCTAACCCTCGAACCCATTTTGGTGACTTTTGATATACTGATAGCTTGCACTTTGGATATAGGGTTTTATCCCGGGAAAAGTCCTTGTTGGTAACGCACATGACAAAACCTCGCCATCATCTAATTATATCTGACTATAACCTATTTATATCTAAGAATTGCGACTTTAAAGTATTGTTATTTTCAGGTCTCCTAATATCAGTGCCGTTTTTGTTAGGAACGGCTTGTGTTTATTTACTTATTAAAGAACTTCGGGACACTCATGGCAAAGCTCTGGCTTGCCACACGGTGTGTCTATCTGTAGCCTTCACGTGCTTAGCGACTACACAACTGGCTGGACACGCCTTTCCTGTGGTTATCTGCAGTATTATGGGTAAGTTGAGAGTCATATTGTATGCCCACTTTTCACCATGTGTATTCCTGTCCCACGTAATAGGTGGTAAGCCCATTGCCGTGTTGAAATAGACAGAGGCAGGTTGTAGCTACCTGCTGTTCAAAAATTTCAAGCCCATAAGGCCCAACTTGACTTAACGACTGCCATGTTACTGGCAACCGAGACCATCGGCTCAACGTGCCTTCCGAAGCACGGAAACGCTCGCAAATGTAAATGCCACAAAGTGGTCACCCATCCGAGGACCAGCCATAGTGAAAGTTGCGTAACTCAGTGATCGTTTACAGAAGCCACGTAGAGTGGGGCCACGAGCGTTGCGAGAAATCTACAGCTTTGACTTTACAGCTGTGACTTTGCGAATTATTCAATTGAGCTTGGTAGAAAGCTTATGGGTTAGTGACCACATCAAGATCTCCAGAGGCTCAGGCGACCTCATCTGTTAGTGAACTAACGGACGAGTCCTCGACGCAGCTACCAAAACCCAAACGACGGCCGCTCCTAGAAACCAAATAAAAGTGTCTGCCTCGGTGGTATAAGTGGTCGGTAATGCATACGACTGCCGCGCTGTTATCTCGGGTTCGATTCCTGTTGTTTTTAACCGACGCAAACAGAGGGGTGTTATAAGTTTGACGTGTCTGTGGATCTGTCTGTCTGCGAAATCATTACTCCCGAACGGATGAAGCGGTGAAGGTGACTTACATGCGAGTGTTCTTAGACAGTGAAGAATTTCAACTTGTTTCGGTACGATTCGGGTTCTTCAGAGGGTAAAACATAATTGCCCTGGTTAGGCAATGGTCAATGGGTTCAATCCTCGTGTCAAACCAGGTTGCCTTTTTTCACTGTAATAAAAAAAATTATGTGGAAGTTAGTATACTAAATGCTATAAAAAAATAGTTTATTGTGTTACAATATGCGTAAGTTTTAATAAAATTATTTATTTATTTATTTTTTCAGCGTATGTTATCCAGTTTTCATTCGTATCCTGCTTTTTTTGGTTGAACGTGATATGCTTTGATATATTCCTAAATGTTCGGTAAGTTAATTTATATTTTTAAATTCTTTTGTAGTATTAATCAATGTAGTACAAAGCTTTCAAAAATGGCTGTTCAAAATCTTAGTGTGTGTTGTTTGTTATCTTAGAAGTTTTAAATACTCAAACCTCTCGTCAAAACCTTAGGTTGCGTGCTAAATAGCTGATAGTCTTACTTAACTATAAACTAGACTTCTTGGAGTTCTTCTTGACTATCTTGAACTATAAACTAGACTTCTTCTTTTCTTTGGCCGGTCATGTTCGGCAGTCACCCCCAGCTTCTACAGTACGACCCCAAGGGCCCAAATACTCTCTTTGAAAATAATCGGGATCTGTCTATAGTTTTTACAACCGTTGCGTGCATGTTTTCGTATTAAATATGGAAATTTCTATAGGGAACGACTTTAGTTAAAATATTTCTTAGTAAAACCCTAGTAATTAAATGAAATTATAATAGAGAAACCGAAATTTTACCTAAGTATAAAGCTATTTTATGGATGTCTATTCTATTTTAAACTTAATATATTGTTTTTTTTTGACAGGAGATATATAAACTCTTCAGTAACAAGACGCAGTATGCGAAGAAGATTTGCGTGGTACTGCGTGTACGCAGTTTTACTGCCTATACTTTTATTAATAATCACCATCACTATGGATTTATCTCCAGCGGTACCTAGCACTTATTTAAAACCAAATTTTGGCGTTAAAGGATGTTGGTTTAAAAGTAAGTCATCCGTTTAAATTTAATATAGATATAATTCTTATAAACTTTCGACTGTTTACACTGTTGATTGATTGCACTTGGTGGAACTTGCTATACATCTTGAACTAAAACACTTGTACTGTTCCACTTATTTATTACTTAAACCTGACCGGTTTCGCTTTACATCATTTTCCAAAAGTTAGCAGACATATTGTATGTATTTCGGATGTGATTGAGCACAATATGTACAAGTACATTTTGTAATAAATAAATGGAACAGTACAAGTGTTTTAGTTCAAGATATAAACTTTCGCGTTGCATGATTAAAATTAGTATAAAATACAGGTATTAACGCGATCATGCTTACTAAAATAACTATCCATCACGCCTTATCCCCGAAGGGGTGGCAGAGGCATATTATATGCCCACTTTTCACCGTGTGGATTCCTGTCCCACTAATAGGTGGTGAGCCCATTGCCGTGTTGAAATAGACAGACGCAGGTTGTGGCTACCTGCTGTTGAAATTTTTAAGCCGCCCATAAGGGCTTCAACCAGGCTTAACGACTGCCATTTTACTGGCAAACGGGACCAACGGCTTAACGTGCTTTCCGAAGCACGGAAACGCTCGCAAATGTAAATGCCACAAAGTGGTCACCCATCCGAGTACCAGCCATAGTGAAAGTTGCGTAACTCAGTGATCGTTTACAGAACACTGAGACCGCGGAGCTACGAGCGCTTGCTTACTTACCTTGAATTGGACGTTTCGACTGGGTTGCACCAGCCGTGGTCACGAGCAGACTGAATAAGCATGATCGCGTAAATACCTGTATTTTATAGTAATATTAATAGATATAACTGAAAAATGGTATATGTTTTGTACGTATGATTTTCGATATTACCGCCGCTGCCAACTAATTTTAAATCGATTTGAATTCTACTCACCTTGTCAATAGTACGTTAGCATAGCTCAATTTAATATTGAGAAAGTGTTAGGCTTTACTGTACCACGCTGAGGCCAGGTCGGTACAGGGTTTTGTTTCAATTTTTTCTTGTCTTCATCATAACCTCGTCGGTACGTCAGCATGTGCACCGCATGTAGATGAGGCTGGTTTGGGCACAAATGTCAGTAGGGAATCTACAAATTCAGTTCGAATATCTTGTAAAAATATTAAAGTCTAAATAATATATTTATAAGACTTTATCTTATAAATATTTCTAAAATTTTATAAATATTTCCAAAATCCTAAAAATATTTCTAAAATCTTATAAATATTTCTACAATCTTATAATTATTTTATATTTGCAGCGGATCAAGCGGCCTTACCATATTTCTACGGGCCGGTGGCCTTAATTCTATTCAGCAACCTCGTTATATTCATTCTCACATCGAGAGCATTTGCTGTGCACTACGATAAATTAAAGGATATTACACGTAAGTTTACATCTTATAGTTTTGAATTCGAATATAATAAAAGTTAGGAATTTAATTAGGGTCAGTTTTAAACCAAACGTTCTATGTTAGAACGTGATGCTGTTAAACTGTAAAATACCTAAGAAATCCAGATTACTTATATACTAGTTGCACGCACGTGTGGTGTAGTTTTCCGTTCCCGTTTCCCACAGGAACTTGTTTCCGAGATTAAAAGTAGCCTATGTGTTAATCGGATGTGTAAGCTATTTTATTGTAAAGATTCAACAAAATCCATTCAGTCGATTTTGCGTGATTTAGCTCTGACTCAAGAAAGTCAGGGCAAACTAAACTATAACACCGCGGCAGATATTTAGATTAAAGTCGTGAATGAAGATGTAGTGACACAGCTTTATACTTTTTTAAGAATCATTTAGGGATTCTTACCAGGACTAATCCAAATTTGAATTATTGGTTTAACAGCATTAGATCTGGCGCATTCAGACTTCAGTACATCTGATGATTGGGTGCGCTTAAGTACGGTACTGGGTCAACCGATACAAATAAATGAACAAGCATCATCGCCCCCAAGGGAAGCACCTCGAAATTTTAACCAGAGACTGAAAAAGTATAAGAAACTGTAAGTTTTTTTTTTAATTTCAGACATATTCATATTTTTCACTTTATGTTTAAAAGAGTTTAAGATCTACGTATTATTCTTAAATAATGTACTCCACTACATACGACACGGTACACCATTTTGAATTAGTCCCAAATTGAAAAGGATTTTTTTTTATTCAACATCTAGATGACCCCCTCTGCTTAACCCGTGGCATAGTTTGAATTCGCCGTCGCACCTATTTAATCCCGTTGCATATAAATTCTACAATAATGCAAAAAAATCGGTTGGTTTGTCGACATTTATACTTATTGCTTTGCTCTCCAGGTTAGTAGCGTGACGATAGATAGCCTTTTTCGATAAATGGGCTATCAACCACAAAAATAATATTTCAAATCCGACCTGTAGTTCCTTACATTACAAACAAACAAACTCTTCAGCTTTATAAGTATATTAGTATGGATTTGGTTTTTACATTTACAACATTATGTAATATTTCGTAAATCCAAAAAATAAACAATTTTATGGATAAAACATACTTTTTTATCACCTTAAAATATGGGATATACTTTCTTCTTTTCAAGTTATTGACCATAGCTTGCTCTTTTGTTGTATTTAACGTAAAAATTTCTACAAAGAATAGAATGGGTAAACATTTTTAAATTTTAATTGAATATTTAATTAATGTGGTATAAAATAAAATAATATAAAACACATTAAAAACTAATCAAAAAACCCGGCCCGAATCGCACCCGGCGCAAACGTGCCCATCACACTCGCTGCGTTTCCACGCTGGATTGCGATGGCCAGCCTCTGCACCAAGAACGATCCGGATCGAGAGTCACCAGTAAATTCTATGAGCCTCTTAATTAGCCTCCTAATTTTAATTTAAAAAAAAAATTACGAAGAAAATAATAAGTAAAAATTCACGAAATTATTTTGGAGTAAATATTAATACAAAGTTTTATTCCCAGATTCCGTAAGTGCTGTCTCCTTTCCTTCATAATGGGTCTCTCTTGGGTTCTGGAAGTAGTCTCATGGGCGGTTGGAGCTGGTGACTCAGCGGTCTCCGTGTGGTCAGTGTTTGACCTAATCAACGCGCTTCAGGGTGTTGTCATCTTCGCCATATTTGTTCTGCAACAGCCCATCCGTTCTCTTGTAAAGGTTCGCATTATAAAGTTATTTAATAAAATATTACTATTATGTCTGTAGTTTAAAGTAAGTTATTGTAATGTGCCTACTATGAATTAGTAACAAGTACATACCCAACTTAACTCAAAATTTCTAAGCAGTTCTATGACAGGGTATTAGGTATTATAAGTTACTGTGACTTTCGCTCAAATGCTTGGAATTGAGTGACTTGATTGAGATGGCTATGTCTATTTTACGAATCATACTGAAAGACAGTAAAAATCACAAATTGCTTATTTTTCAAAGTTCAAATGCTAAAACTGAAAGTATACTATAAACAACCATCATCTTTGATGACCAAAGAAAAAGATAATAGTGCAATTCTTGTGATTTCACACGGATTACCCAGACTGCTTCTGGGGAATCTGTCTCTTGTGTCTGCCTATTTGCCATTCTCATTCTCAAGTCGGTTGTCTTAAATACTTTTTATCTTTACAGTCATCCCATATCTTCTCAACATGTAAAAGGAAAACCAACGGATCAGAAGTATCAGTAGGAAGTGAAAGAAATAGCATCATGCGCTCTGGTAGAAGAGACTATGTGTAGTGAAATATAAAAGTGACTATTGTGACTAAATACGTCGTTGAAGAAACTACTTATTCGAAGTGACACGAGACTAAAGAAGGAATACAATCGTTATTTGAAAAGTATAGAGTGGCTCCGATATAATAATACCTAGATACTTAATAAGTGATTTTAACATTTGTACTTTGAATGTATTTCTCCCTTATTTCAATGTTATGTTTAGTGAGGGCTTCAGTCCTTTATGATGTAGACTTGAGCCACAGCTACAATCAGTCTTCGCAACTGTTTTAACATACTGTAGGTTAATAATGTATGTCCTTGTTCGTATTTCATTCCTGTGATAGCACCTTGAACTGTATACAAATATTGTTATTTTCGCAAAGATATAGTTCTTTTTGTTTCTCTTGAAATTGTTTTCATCTATGTTCTATATTTAAGATTATAGTTACCGTAGTAAGGCTGGATGTACGACGAATGTTAGATTACTTTATTGTTAAGTTTTTAAGAGGTAAGTTGTAATATTTATTTTAAAAAGTAATTTATTTTATTTTGAGACTTTACATTAAGCGAAGTGTTTAAATCTTGCATACTTTATTTAAATGGCTAATTCAAAAAAAAGCGTCGCTTTTATAAACCAAACAGAATTGTTCATTTTAATAGTACTGATTCCTTTTAATAATGATACTATATACTATAGTTTTAATAATGCTATTATAATATTGAAGATAGTAATACAATATAATGTGTATTATTATAAATTTGATTAAATCAAATTTAGTAAAAAATCATTTAATATAAGACCAGCTTGAATACATAGATAATAATATTTCTAATACAATTACTACTTATATGTTTGATTTTTATTACAGCTATAACAGAATTAATGTCTCTATTCCGACTACATAATTTTGAAAGAACTGCTATCGTCGCTTAATGTAAAGTCATCAATAATAATAATAGCTTGCCTAATTTCAAGCCTGCTTGTTGAAGAAATGGTTGTTAACATATAGCATAAGAAAATTAAATATTTTTATAAAGTACATGACCAAATGTAATTGTTTTATCTTAGCATCGGCTGATATAGGTTCAGCTGTACACCTACATTTTAATAGTTAAGTAGTGCCATATGATAGGAAATGTACATTAAAATTATGGTGCGTTTCGTTTCTGGAAGCTAGTCATAATTGTATAATTAAATGTTTTAAGTTAATAAATTATCTAATTTATTTTTATTGTACATCTACTTATAAGATGGCGTTGGATTTTGATATTTTGTTGTTTCAAATATAAAATTGGAAAGCAATAATTCTATAAAACAACCATGTTTTATGAAAGGGAGAAACAAGGAAGGTAGTCATAATAAAACTCATCCATTTTCATGAGACTTTTTACAAGAACTGCCTATTGATCGTATTTATACATCGAGTGTATATGTCAGAACTTTTTTTAATGCACGTATCTAGACTTTTGTCTAATTTATTCAATCTTGATCGAAACTAAAGTACGTTTAAGTTAGGTTAAATTCCTATAGATTTTAATATTGCATTTCCTTTGACTAATATCTTATTGTGATTCGTATTAATATAAGCATTTAAAGATGGATAAATTATTTACCTATGTATTTCAATATAAATTGTATAAGTATATTCCTAAACTACAGTGTTATTTCAAGATTTTACTGGTTTGATTTAAAACATGCAACTTATTTAATACTACAATGTTAAATATTAAACAGAAGAGAGAAGAAGTGTTAAGAAATTGTACAGCTTAAAATTGATAATGTTTATTTATAAATTTCAACGTTTTGGCAAAATTTTTTCAATGTAATGCAGAATTGGGTTGTTAGGATCTCTTTTTTATACTCGTACATTTTGAAAATTTTAGCATGCACAGAAATACTTGCAGAGATATGTAGATATCGGTATTACATGAAAACAAAAATTTTGGGCAAGACTGTTCGTAAATAATGAAACGGGAATACGTAAAATGCGTTATACTATTTTGTATTTAGATAAGGGTAGCAAATGTACGTAAGGCTTAGAGAAAGAAGGGTCAGGTGTACAGAATATAAGTAATACCTATTCGTATTCGGTAGGGACCAAATGTTGCGTATCATTTTACATACGCCATTGCATAATGTAGGTATTGGAGATTCGTTTCTTTTTTTTTGTATAATATTTCAAGAATGAATATTCAATAGATGGTCAGGCATAACTATTATAAAATACAGATTGTAATCGTATCAAAATGGCATTATAAGAAAGATTGTTTATTTTGTTTGAAGATGCGTAAGAGTACCTAATTCTGATATAATATTTTTGATTAATTCGTAAAATTAAAGGGCAATTGAATAATTGAAGACTTTTCTGAAATCATCAAAGGATTGTCATACAAGACAGAAATTAATTTAAAATTAAATTTTATTCATGCTAAACTTAGCACACGCGGCTTTAGATTGAGTTTCATTTTTTAAAAACATTTTTTTTTAATGTTGGATAGATCATGACAAGATGACAAGCATCGCGATCTAAACAAAAAATTGTAAATTGTAGATGTAACAGTAAGAATACTTTGTTAATTAAATTTTGCTGCAAATGATGAAGGGAAACTTTATTGTATTGGAATGACATAAAGGTCATTGAATGTATCGTAACTTTTTGTCCTTAACAGAATACGTAGTTCAAAGATTTTCACTGTATTTTGTTGAAATTGGCTTTTTTTGGCTATTCAAATTTTTTCTTATGGATTAACACTGAGTCGACATTTAAGGACCCGCGACAATAATTAGGATTGTAATTTTAAGTATTTTTATTTCCTCTTAACCTTAATTCTGTTATGATCGTTAATGAAATATTTGAATCTTTTTAAACAGTATGTTAGTATAAAAGTATGTAATTAGTGTATAAAATTGAGTGTATAAAGTGTATTTATTGTAAAGTAAAAGTGTATTTTGTATACGTTACAAGATGCACGGAGCTGGGGAACTACCTTTATTTAAATATGAACTGAAAGGATACATCATAGCTCCACAGAACATTACGATTAATTTAGCAAAGTACCTAAGTTAATGAAGATTTATTTATATTGCTTACGCGCCAAAATAGAAAGACGTAATATCTTATAACGTATGCTAAATATAATTTCTACGTTAAAGTTAGCGTGTATGCGTGTGTAACTATGTATTATATTAATTGTTAAATGTTGATGCGAAATTTTTAAGTGACGTGACAATTTAAATTGTATATTTGTCTATTTTGCAAAACATGACGTTAATAAACAAGCTTTATATAAAATATTATTGGTATTTAATTTCCACCGACCTAATATATTACCTATATGTTGAAATATTCCTATGTACATTCTAGGAATACACACGGTGAAAAGTGGGCGTATAACCACTCAAACGTTCACTATCCATTCGCGCTGCCAGAGCAGCGCATTTTTTGTAATTAACCTATGACCTAATTAACTAAAATTGTGATATCTTGGTAACTATAATATCTAGACAAAAAAAATTAACTACTACCCTTCGGGATAAGGCGTGATTGATAAATAAATAATTAAATAGTATATTACCTTCCCAAGTAATTTAAATAAATTAGTGGTTAGCAACATTAAGAATACAGTTGTTCAAAACTTGGCAAAATGGATTGACAAAACGTAGAAAATAAAGGGGCACCAATGTCTTTGTTGGTTATATGGTAACGTGCTAGAAACTATTGTACTTTTTTATGTTTAGGTATTTATGTTCAATAAATATGTACTTATCAAAGTCAGCTTGGACTGTAGAGATGGTATTTGTGTATTTGTGTTATCTGTCCGGGCTGTTCTAACGGTCACAGGGAATTGTTATACAGTAAAAGTAAGCCCAAAGTAAGCTTATATAAGCTTGTAGTATGGGATCTTGACAATTTATAAACATACTTAAATATTTCTAAATACATACATATTATACGTAGGACACACCCAAACTCCGAAAGATATATTAGCGGATCTAACAAATATTTGTTCCGACCCGGGAATCGAATTTGGGAACTTAACGCGACCGTCGCATACCTTACCAATTAAGCTATCGAGGCAGTCCAAAAAATGAGAGGTTGGTAGTTACTAGGAAATACAGATGAACAGGATTTTATCTTATATATAGTGCTAGGTGAGGGCAATAGACTGTCCCCTAGGTATACGTGTGACCAATAAAACCACTAACTAACTATGGATATGAATTTACAACTCGGCCGACCTCCGAGAAAGGAAGCTAATATAAGCTTGTGGTATGAGATCTAGACAATGCTTACATACATACCTAATAAACATTAGAAAACATCCAAACTCTGAAACAAATATTTGCGGACCACACAAATATTTGCTGATCTCACAAATATTTGATCCAAGGTGTTAGTTATTAGTCTAAATTATGTAACCTGTATCCTACTTTTAAGCCGTTTTAAACACCTATAAATCTTGTAAAGAACTTCGTACATAATACTTTAGTCATAAATATCATAAACAGCGTCTAAACAAACTTAACCAATTAAGCACAACTTTGGTATAGATGTTTCAGTAGTGCAATTAGTAAGGACCTTTTGTTTGATCTAACGTCTGAATTGGCATTTGTAATAATAACGCACTACAATAGGTTCAGGGAGTGAAACATGGATGGAGCAGGGGTTCTTACTGAGCAGACGTTAATCTTGCGGAATTCCGAGTAAGTGCGACGAGACCTATCGTCGCTAAGCTCTCTTTGCAATACCGCGTCAACAACGCGAAAGTTTGTAAGTATGGATGTTTGTTTTTCTTTCATGCAAAATCCACTGAATGTATTTAGATGAAACTTTAAAATATTATAGCTTTATCATTATCATTATTCGAACGTCCCTCCCAGTTGCGTCTCGCGATACCCGGGGTCCGCTTTCCTACATTTTCTCCTCCACTTCGCACGGTCGTCGGCTTCCCCTGTAGTGAGACCATTGGCACGCATGTCATCCTTTACGACGTCAAGCCAGCACTTCTTGGGTCTTTCTCTCTTACCGGGACCCGGCGGGGCTGACATTGCCAGACATTTGTTACCTAAGTAGCCCGGCGGTTGCCGCAAGACGTGACCATACCAACGAAGGCGACACTCTTGTAACTTGTCTGCAATGCCATGGAGGTGAAGGCTGCCGCGGATGCGAGAGTTCCTCACGCGGTCCATCCGCATGACTCCACACATCCACCGCAGCATCTTTATTTCTGTGACACGCAGCTCCTGCTTGTGTCGCTCCAATATTGGCCATGTCTCACTGCCATGTAAAAGGACATGTCTAATGATGGTAATATACAATATTATAGCTTACACATCCGAATAACACATAGGCTACTTTTTATCCCGGGAACAAGTTCCTGTGGAAAATGGGATGGCGAAAACTTCACCACGCGTGCGGCCGCCTTAAGGGGCGAGTCCTTAAAAACGCACACAACGTCCAAGGCGTTTTAAAAAATTTTTGGCACTGGTGTCATTGAATTGTCAAAAAATATTATTTTCAGTTTCTTGTAGAACGGATCTATAACAACACCACGCGCGATTTACCTCAAATAATACAATGTTTTTGAGAAAACTTCTTGCCAACATTGATAAAATCCGCAAAATCGACCTTTCACATTTTGTTTCTGTCAACTAAATCGTTGTTATTGAACACATTTTTGGTTAAAATTGGAGACAAAAGTATAGATAATTCATTTATCACAGTAGTTTTATTATTGATTCAAATTAAAAGCAACAATTTAAGCCTAAACGTATCTCAATTTCTTACGGAAGCTTGTTCATACATTTAGTATGGAAAAATAGCCTCCATTTTAAAGGACTTATATTAGAATACGCGACCGCTAATAATTCAGTGCCGTCCAGAAATTCAAGGTAAGAGCATGTTCCGCGATGTTTTAAACTTGGAACTGAATTTGGGTGGGTTGCGAGTGTAAGAAATCTGATAGTTATAATTTTTGAACTAGTAGATAATTTACGTATATGTACCTAATGTATTATGTCATATTATCTTCAATTTAAAAAAAAAATTGTCATCATCATCATTAGTCCCTGCGGCGCCCGTTACCTACGCCCCCTTTTGAGAATTTTTTAATGAATTTGTAGTTGTAGTAGGCATCAGGGTTTGATGTTTGAATGTTTATCACTATCCGAGCGTTGGTCCCGGTTGCGACCGAAAACCACGCAACTAAGTATTTGATCAATTTTTATTAGAGTAGAGGTTCAATGTTTGAATTTTCAACGTCACCTGAGTGTTAGTCCCGGTTGCAACCGAAACCTTGACGAATTTCTGAGAATTTGATGAAATTGTGATTGGAAATGATGCTGGTTCGATAGTTGGAATGTTTAACGTCATCCGAGCGTTAGTCCCGGTGGTAACCGAAACCTTAACGAATTCTAATCAATAAAATAAGTATTTAATGAATTTGTATTTGAAATAGGTGCGGGTTCAAAGTTTGAATGTTCAACGTCATCTGAGCGTTGGTCCCGGTTGAAAGTCAAACCCATACGTATCTTCTGAGTATTTGATGAATTTGAGCTTGAAATAGGTGCGGATTCGATGTTTGAATCAGTACTTACCCGTGGTACTACCGGTGGTACTACTGGTAGTACCACGGGAAATATTTTTTGCCCGTGGTACTACTATGACGTATAGTAGTACCACGGGAGATTTTATATTACCCCTGGTACTACTTAATAAATAATATAAAATACTTTATGTTTTATGTATCTACATAAATCGCAATCGAGAGCGGATACCCAGCGCATAAATCGCAACCTAAACAGGAGAAAAAAATAAACTAAAAAAAATATTTTAATGGATTATAATATAAGATAGCAGGAGGTTTTACTTGTACATATGAAATGTAGAGTGAGGGTATTGAGCTTATAAACTCTTTGAGCTCGCAACCCATCAATATGAATTGACCGGTAAGAAGACTATTTTGTGCAGCTGAGCGCGTCAGTTTGTGGCTAGGTTAATCCAAATTTGTGAAGAATACACACAACGGCGAAATGAGTATTCTTCACAAATTAAATTATTATTTATTAAGTAGTACCAGGGGTAATATAAAATCTCCCGTGGTACTACTACTGTACTGTGGACTACGTCATAGTAGAACCACGGGCAAAAAATATTTCCCGTGGTACTACCAGTAGTAAGACCTTTGTAATTTGACAATTAGACCTATGTCCTTTGACCTACGGCCTTTGACCTGTCCTTTGAACTTTTTTCGTTGTTTTATGCCCTTTGACATTTGTCCTCGACCTACGCTCTTTGACCTTTGACATTTGTCCTGTGTCCTTTGACCTATGTCCTTTGACCTATGCCCGTTGACCTATGTACTTTGAGACATGTACTTCGACCTATGTCCTTTGACCTGTGTTCTTTGACCTTTGTCCTTTGACTTATGACCTTTGACCCATGCCCTTTGACCTATGTACTTTGACCTCTGTCATCTGAACTATGTCCTTTGATATGTGTCCTTGACATATGCCCTTTGTCCTTTGCCCTTTGGACCATGTTCTTTGACCTATGTCCTTTGACCTATGTCCTTTAACCTAGGACCTTTGACCTATGACCTTTGACCTAGGACCTTTGACCTATGTCCTCTACCCAATGACCTTTAATCTATGTCATTTGACCTTTGTCCTTTGACCTATGTCCTTTGACCTCTGTCATCTGAACTATGTCCTTTGACATTTGTCCATGACATATGCCCTTTGTTCTTTGCCCTATGTCCTTTGACCTTTGGCTTATGTTCTTTGACCTTTGGACTAACCTTTGTTGTTTGACCCTTTGACCGATGCCCTATCAAATTTGAATAGAATAAAACCCAAGATCTGTATAGAAGACTTAGATACGCATAGGGCAAAGTGCATAGGCCAAAGAACATTAATCAAATCAAATCAAAGGGCCATATCAAATCATGCAGGGCATCGGTCAAAGGGTCAAACAACAAAGGTTAGTTCAAAGGACCTTTGCCCTTTGTCCTTTGACCTATGTCCTTTGACCTATGTCTTTTGACCTATGTCCTTTGACCTATGTCCTTTGACCTATGTCCTTTGACCTATGTCCTTTAATCTATGTCCTTTGACCTTTGTCCTTTGAACTATGTCCTTTGACCTCTGTCATCTGAACTGGCCCTTTGATTTTATTTGATAATGTTCTTTGGCCTATGCTCTTTGCCCTATGCGTATCTAAGTCTTCTATACAGATCTTGGGTTTTATTCTATTCAAATTTGATAGGGCATCGGTCAAAGGGTCAAACAACAAAGGTTAGTTCAAAGGTCAAAGAACATGAGCTTTGGCTCATGTTCATGACCTTTGGGTCAAAGGACATAGGGCAAAGAACAAAGGGCATATGTCATGGACAAATGTCAAAGGAAATGTCAAAGTTCCTTTGACAATAGGTCAAAGTACTAAGGTCAAAGGTTAAATGTCATAGGGCAAAGGACATAGGTCAAATGACAAAGGTCAAAGGACATATGTCAAAGGACATAGGTCAAAGGACATAGGTCAAAGGACATATCTCAAAGGACATGGGTCAAAGGACATAGGTCAAAGGACATAGGTCAAAGGACATAGGTCAAAGGACATAGGTCAAAGGACAAAGTTAAAAGAACATGGGTCAAAGGACATAGGTCAAAGGACATGGGCAAAAGGTCAATGTACATAGGGCAAAGGACATGGGTCAAAGGACATAGGTCAAAGGACATAAGTCAAAGGACAAAGTTAAAAGAACATGGGTCAAAGGACATAGGTCAAAGGACACAGGACAAATGTTAAAGGTCAAAGAGCGTAGGTCGAGCAACAACACAAAACATAAAACAACGAACAAAGTTCAAAGGACAGGTCAAAGGCCGTAGGTCAAAGGACATAGGTCTAATTGTCAAATTACAAAGGTCTTACTACTGGTAGTATCACGGGAAATATTTTTTGCCCGTGGTACTACTATGACGTAAAGTAGTACCACGGGAGATTTTATATTACCCCTGGTACTACTTAATAAATAATAATTTAATTTGTGAAGAATACACATTTCGCCGTTGTGTGTATTCTTCACAAATTTGTATTAACCTAGCCACAAACTGACGCGCTCAGCTGCACAAAATAGTCTTCTTACCGGTCAATTCATATTGATGGGTTGCGAGCTCAAAGAGTTTATAAGCTCAATACCCTCACTCTACATTTCATACGTACAAGAAAAACCTCCTGCTATCTTATATTATAATCCATTAAAATATTTTTTTTAGTTTTACTCTCCTATTTTTTTCTCCTGTTTAGTTGCGATTTATGCGCTGGGTATCCGCTCTCGATTGCGATTATGTAGATACATAAAACATAAAGTATTTTATATTATTTATTAAGTAGTACCAGGGGTAATATAAAATCTCCCGTGGTACTACTATACGTCATAGTAGTACCACGGGCAAAAAATATTTCCCGTGGTACTACCAGTAGTACCACCGGTAGTACCACGGGTAAGTACTGGTTTGAATGTTCAACGTCATCCAAACGTTGGTCCCGTGGCAAGCCAAACTTTTACGTTTCTTCCAAGTATTTGATGAATTTGTTATTGAAATAGATGCCGGTTCAATGTTTGAATATTCAAAGTTATCCGAGCGTTAGTTCCGGTTGCAAATGAAACCATAACACCTTTTTGAGTATTTGATGAATTTCTGTTTGAAATAGGTGCGGTTTCAATGTTTGAATGTACAACGTCATCTGAGCGTTAGTTCCGGGGCAACACAAAGCTTTAGAAGAAATTTCTGAGTGTTTAATGAATTAGTGATTTGAATAGAGACGGTTCGATGTTTGAATGTTCAACAAGGTCCGAGCGTTGATCTCTCATCCAAGCATCGACAAGGTATCGTTGGTGTATTACAGAATAGCTGTGGCGATAAGCATTAATAAAAGTTGACGTGCACATTATTGGTCGGTTGCCAGTATCCACGACTGTGCTGCCCGTTAGATGCTACGTAAGCAGGTAGCGAGTTTTACGGCTGTGTCTTGAAGGCCTACAGTGGCCCTATTGGCTCTGTATGTGGCCCTATTGGCCTTGAGGTTATTTATGTTATAACACGCACCGCCCTAGCCCTAACCCATTGACTGTTTTGTTGAACAACCTCTGCGTACTCCGATCTTGGCAGTAATAACAGAGGCACTATCCGATGGGGTCTTTTCTGCAAAGCACCGCTCTTTGAGATGCAAAATAGTCGTGAAGACCATCATAGTTTGCCGACGAGTAGTGCCATAATCATGCGGTATATGACACACCGAACAGAAGGACCCTGTATCCCCGAGCGTGACCGCCAGGACCCCGCACCGGTCACCATCTGGCACGACAATTCAATCGAGATTTTGCACGAAGTGGTGGGATAGCTGCGTAAGATGGTTATTTATGGTACACGGAATAGTATACTTGGGTAACTGTACTATGCCGCGGGTGGCCAGTGGCACCACCTGGGCTTTGAAGACTAGACACAGTTGTACGACGGTACCTAGTCGGACCAACCCATTGTACCACCTGGCATTGGTATGGGAGTTAAAGCCACCCCGTGGGTCGTCAACATTTGGCAGGTGCGTCGCTTGTTAAGGTTCTGAACATCTTGATGACATTTAATTGTATAATATCGTTTCGATAGTTTTTTTCTGAAATATACGAAAAATGGTCTTCTTTAAAATCCGTATTACCTATTACACACGTTATTCAATTATATTAAATACTAGAAAAAGAAATACACAATTATCATTAGACTCAAAAAGCACACACTTTGGCCCCACCCTTTTTAGGTACGCGGTGACAGCTGTCCGCCACCACGTAGCTAACGATCGGAAAACAATAACCAAATGGATCAGTTACATTGACGGTTTGTTGTGACATTCATATACATTCTGTAAGGACGAACTCGTGATGTACATTATATTTGTACGAAACACTGTACGTTCATTTATTTGAATCCAGGGTACGTGATGCGTTTGTGTGAATTAAAAATATGAATGTGGGTGTACAATCACAAATTCCCACGCCCGCCAACGCGCCCCTTAAGTTAACGTAATAGGGCAGCCAGCTACTTTGCTTATTATATATGTATGTATATATGTACCCATGTAACAATATAATGCAAACTGAAACATTCTCTAAAATTATACGTAACTCGTATATTTCATTGCTCGATATTGCCACTCGAATTTTTCACGGTACATGGCTGATCGAAGAACGCTAAAGAGGATTTCGCAATATTCTATCTTCTCACTGAAATGATACACTACACTTTTTGATATTCCTGTGAAAATTATCGATACGAAAATGCTGTAAACTGACATCGAAACTATTTTCTCTTGTGTTAGAAATAAATGTTACACTACTCAAAAATTGAAGTACTTATCTGTAAGTAACTCTCTAATAATACTAGACTTGTGAAAGTAATCTGAATATAAACTGAATATTGGAATAATATCCTACTAATATTATAAACGCGAAAGTTTGTAAGTATGGATGTCTGTTACTCTTTCACGCAAAATCTACTGAGTGGATTTTGATGAAATTTTTCAATAATATAGCTTACACATCAGATTAACACACAGAACATAATAACAATAGGTACAAATTAACGTACATAATAATAATAATACCTATTATTATATGTTCTGTGGAATAAGACATAGGCTACTTTTAATCCTGGGAAAAAGTTCCTGTGGGAAACGGGAACGGGAAATCTTCACCACGCTCGCGCCTCCGCGAGCGTTAACTGGAAATTCATATTTTATATATAAAAGTCTTAAGTTTTGTGTATGCCCAATTACTTCCAATCTCTTCCTGAATGATATATCCTGGTGGCTGGTCCACATTTATCACACAAATATTGGTTCCGACCTGGGAATCGAACCCGGATCCTCAGCACAGCAGTCGCATAAACTACCACTTACAGTCAATCCTAGCAATTCTCAATTATATCTTCACCTGTGTACTTATTCAAGAGTTTCGTATTTACTGTTACACTACGCCTAAACCATAAATAAACAAAACATCAGCGTAGCTAATTTTATACGTGAAATCGTCTAAAAATTGTTCCCCGCCATAAACAACTCATGAAATACAGTCTGTGAAAGCTTTCCATCCCCTAGAGGGGTGTAGGGGTTAATGCTGTTCTGTTTATAGCAAAGTGTGATTGATGGCCCCTTATCTGCAGGTGCACCCTCACTGTGCCCTTAACTTAAAATATGAGGATGCATATTGTGGGGATTAAAGAATAAATAGTGTGGGGGTGTATATTAGCTGAAGATATTGGAAACTCTTTAGCGCTCCGTTTTTATGAGAGTTTCATATTATGTCATTTTTATAAATTTGTATAAGAAGATGTTTTCAGTATTTAAACTATCGTAGCATTCATATTAGCATAGGTGTGATATCGATATTATTGAGTGAAATTGCATTAATAATGAATTTGTACAGATAATTTTATGTCTTGATTATGGGACAAATAATAAAGTCGCCTACAGAAGTAAAGTTAAAGCCCTGCGCTTTATTTATTAACGATCTCACCTACCTAGGTCTATATTGCCTATACTAATTTGTTTGTTCTACTTTCTGCGTACCAAGTTTATTATATGTACTGTATTTTTATAATTCAACTAGCTGACCCGCGCAACTTCGTTAGCGCATTTAAAAATGTGATAAATAAAGATCCGCTTGAACGGTTTTGTGCAAACTTCACATAAACCATCAACTAAATAGTCCGAACAAACCTAAATCTTTGGTTTCGATAGGTGAGCCCGTTCTTAAGTTTTTTTTCCTTGATTGTGGCTTTGCGGATTATAAAATTACAACGGAAAGTGGCATTGACTTTTATATACAAGAGATGCCAGTCTTATAAATTGACCATAGATTAGGTATTGTCTAATTCAAAACCTGGTTCATATTTTTTTATAAAACTGAACCTGAGTTGTGTATGTATGTATAATTTAGGTTATTCTGTAAGCACAGCAACATATTCTGGTAAATATAGCAATACCACAAACTTGTTTACGCCAGATTACTTCTAATTCAGAATGAATAGATGAAATACTACTAGTGCCATTTCTGATAAGAAGGGTAAAATTGGAAATTCGAAAAGAATATGCGAAATGATGTCCTCATCAATCCCACAGTCTTTGAGTATCATAATGTAAAATAATTTTAGAATATAAAATATAAAGAATTGCACAACCAAGTGCTTTTAAACTTAATTCTCAGCGATAGGTATAGAGTTCTTCCAATGTCCCTTGGTGTGATCATCTTTACCGGAAATTAAACTTTGCCCCCATCTGGCCGCGTACGCTAGTTAATATTAATATTAAAATCTGACAAACTTTTTTTTAATTGAATACTTTTTAATAGAACTTATAAATTATAGCCATTTTTCATTTAATTCGTTGAAATAATGTTGACCTTCTATAGTCTAGATATTAAAAACCTCCCAACACAACAAAAGTTGATCTTGAGATATGCCTCTTCACGATTCGCCTTATATTTCTGTCAGGGGACATCATCAAGTTTCTTAGTAAGTATGATAGATATGTGACACGTTTGATAGTTATATATATTAATTTAGCAGAACAAAAACTTGTAGCTCTATTGCACAATTTTATCAAACTAAATTTGATAACACATAGGATCGTATTTCACTCACTGGTGAAATAATAAAATAAAAATGTCTTTAATTTGCATAGACCATTTCAACGGCGCTTACAAAAGTCATACACTAAAACTAAAGAAAAAAATTGTACATTTAAAGTGACCACCGATTCGGAACGCGGCCCACCTGAGAAGAACCGGCAAGAAACTAGGAAGGCTTTTTTTTGATGGCCTATTTACAATTTAATATATTATGACAATAATATTTTATCTGCCAGCAGATCATTTCCAGGCATCCCTGTCCTGTAAATAGTCTTTAATAGAGTAATAACCTTTTTCTTACGATTTTATAGGCAGTTCGTGATGAAATTTGGAATGCGGAATCTGGAAATTTATAACGAACCATTTCGTCTGATTGGATCCTCGTTGCTGATAGACAGTAAAAGTATCACATGTTTGTTACTGTTCACTACAATAGCAATGAAGAGCTGGATTACCTACCGCATTTACTAAAACTTGTAAGTACTGCAATATGTGGAGCAGATATCAGACAAACCTAACTGTCTCATTGCATTTTGTGCATGATATTGGAACGATAAAAATACATAAAAATTACATAAACATGTATGTGATAGTTGAGGACCAAGATACCACTAGAATATTGAAACAAATAGATTTCATACCTATTTATGCAGATGCTGGTCTATTGCATTCGACACAAAACTAAAGTCTTGAGAAATACCTAAATTTACTAATCAGTAACGCCTTTATACTCAAAGGAGTAGGTATACCACTTTTCAACGTATGCCATTTTGGTATTTAGATGTTGATTTTTATTTGTATCCCTGACAGAGGGCTTCGCGATCCATACATACTTCTTTCGCTTTCTGTAGATTCATTAATCGTTTCCTACAAGCACGTCTTGGTAACCGAGTACTTTTGACCTTC
Source organism: Thumatha senex (assembly GCA_948477245.1). Taxonomy (NCBI): domain Eukaryota; kingdom Metazoa; phylum Arthropoda; class Insecta; order Lepidoptera; family Erebidae; genus Thumatha; species Thumatha senex. Next base: position 18,942,664 of record OX419735.1, read on the forward strand.
CCATTTAGATTGATTTTCATTTGTTGGTGATTTTTTCAGTACTATTTGCGTTCAAAACTATAGTATTTAGTTTCAAACTTATTATGGACATATCGTGTTGTATTATAATATTTTTCCATTCGCTCACCAAACAACAAACTATACTCAGCTACCACAATGATCTACCACGCTAAGAAATTTTCGCTAATTGGTTAATTATGCATTCAATAAAGATTTTCTCAAACGGGAACTATATTTATTAACAGGAAGAGATAAACGTTAAACGGTTAATCAATCATCGGTAGTAGGGGCCGAGACGTGACTTATCTCTGTACTCACTAACATCCCTCATCGCATCGATTCGTTTTCGCTTCGCTACATATAACGTAATAGATGTAAGAACACAAACTTCGCTTTCGAAACATCGCTGTGTACTTCTGGTGAATGATATTTCGGAATCTGAGATTATTGCCGTCATTTTGAGATGGATTCTTGTCTTATAATTTACTTAATTATCAGAAATAACTATACTAACATATTATTTGAAGAGTTTGTTTGTTTTGGTTGAATGCGCTAATCTTAGGAACTACCGGTTAGAATTGAAAAAATATTTTTGTGTTGGATAGCGCATTTATATATCATCATAAACGTCAAAATCGTGCATCATTTCTAACATTATTATAAAATTAATAAATGTCGGGAATAAATGGGTGCCATGGGGTTGAAGTGACGGGAGTTACCTAGAACTACAATCTTGAATGTCGAATCCATACCTACAAATATTGTTAAGCAGGAGAGTTTGTTTGTTAGATTGAACACACTAATGTCAGGAACATGCTAGTTCAAATTGAAGAATTCTTTTTATGTTTCATAGTCCATTTATTTTAAATATATCATAAATGTTAACAAATATTTATATAAAATGAATCAACGACGGGATTAAATAAAATATATAAATAAATAAATATCCATCACGCCTTATCCCCGAAGGGGTGGCAGAGGCATATTAAATGCCCACTTTTCACCGTGTGGATTCCTGTCCCACGTAATAGGTGGTGACACCATTGCCGTGTTGAAATAGACAGATGCAGGTTGTGGCTACCTGCTGTTGAAATTTTTCAAGCCGCCCATAAGGCCTTCAACCAGGCTTAACGACTGCCATTTTATTGGCAACCGGGACCAACGGCTTAACGTGCCTTCCGAAGCACGGAAACGCTCGCAAATGTAAATGCCACAAAGTGGTCACCTATCCGAGTACCAGCCATAGTGAAAGTTGCGTATCTCAGTGATAGTTTACAGAACAGTGAGACCGCGTTGCCACGAGCGCTTCAATATTATCAATTATACACGGACACAGCCGCAAAGCTCAGCTAGTGACTTTTAAATAATTAACAAATGCAATTCTGTGATAAAGAATACTTTTTGTACAATATCAAGGTAAACTTATAAACAAAAAATTAATCAAAGGTAAAAATTAATAATTAATTCTAATTCTTCCTTAAGCTACAAGAAAGTATATTGTAAATTTATGCAAAAAATATGTTTTTTATTTATTTCATTATGATACGTATCTTGATATATTTTTTTATACCACTATGGTGGCGGACAAGCATACAGGGCACCTAATGGAAAGTGCTCTGAAAAAATATTTATTCAATAGGTATCCACAGAATATGTACTGTGCACACAGCACACAGCCTGGGTTCATTTATATACAACAATAGGCTCACCATTTATTTACGATGGGCAAAATACTTCTGATGATAATATATTTTAAATTGGTGTAATCACTAGCTGACCCGCCCGGCTTCGCCCGTGATATACTTCAAACCCCGTGGCACCCATTTAATGCCGTTTTTTAATTTCACAATAATTTGAACATTTTCCAAATAAGTTGATTACTTCCCGCTATACAGAACGCCCGCACGGCCTGGTCAAATTATGGTTACACGAAATTAATTTCTGTGCGCAATATTTTGAATTTAGATTTTCATTTAATTTGTGAGGTATAAAGGGACAAAATAATCTTCATGAAATGCTGAAGCCAACTAACATAGTAAAAATGATAAGGCAATTATATTAGGTATATGAATATTTTTAATTTAATTAATTATATTGAAGCATATTTGTGTAAATATTCTTCAATTACCGCTTTATAATTGCTGGTTTTTTAAAGTTATATAATAGTTATAGTACGTTATTCTTAAGAGATAGATATATATCGTCGCAGACTTTTTTGCAGACCTACATTAGATACACAATTGCACCATACCTTATTTTGTTATATCTCAAAGGGTTTTCGTTGAAAGCTTCCAGATGGCTTACTTTTTCCGACATCCCCAACTATTATCGTTATAATTTAGTCAATGTATACAAAAACTTAATAAATTATACATAAAAACCTTCCCTATGACTCACTCTTACTAATATAAAAAAATGCATCGTAATTCGTTGAATAGTTTTAAAGATCTAAGCATCTATGTATGCTTAGATGATCTTTGACAGCGAAAAGCGACTTTGTTTTATAATTATGTAGTGATGTAGGCATTCATGCTTCTGCGTACCCCTTCCGAGACAAAAGCTTGACTATATCTACCGACTATATATACCTTTGTACATTTTAGCTATCAAGGGTAGACATTCTGAAACTTTGATGTCTAATAGACTCTTTGAAATAGCCGCAATACTCAGCCCTAAAATCCAACACAATCATGTTTAAATTGACTTATCTTTATTACCGAAACTAACAATAACATCATGAATAACTTAATTTGACGAAGGTCTTGATAACTGTCTCTGTTTATTACTCATTAATAATTTTGTAGCGAAATTTAGAAGCGCTTATAGCTAACTCAATGTTCTGTAAACGATCACTGCTAAGCATCTCTCTCTCCGCATATGGGTGATCGCTTTGTGGCACATCCATTAACGAACGTTTCTGTGCTTTGGAAGGCACGTTAAGCCATTGGTCCTGATTGCCAGTAATATAGTAGTTGTTAAGCCAAGATGAAGGATTTATAGGCGGCTTAAAAAATTTCAACAGCAGACACACCTGCGCCTGTCCATTTTAACACGGCAATGGTCTCACCAAATGTTACGTGGGATAAAATTTATACAGAGAAATTTGGGCGGCATCTCTTCGGGGATAAATGCTTGACTGAATAAGAATAATTTCAATTGCTATATAGGTATATACGAGTTGTTATAATGACTTGCAAACAATGAACGTAAATCGTCTTGAAACGATTTATGTGATACATGGCAATGAAATTAATTGATAGAATTTGATGCATCTCACTTTATGATGTCATTTCGGTATAACTGCGTTTATTAATACAGACTCATCATCATCATCATCCGAGCGTCTGTCCCAGTTGCATCTCGAGACGCCCGGGGTCCACTTTCCTACTTTTTTTCCTCCACTTCACACGGTCGTCAGCTTCCCCTGTCGTGAGACCATTGGCACGCATGTCATCCCTTACGGCGTCAATCCAGCACTTCTTGGGTCTGCCCCTCTTACCGGGACCCGGCGGGGCTGACATGGCCAGACATTTGTTTCCTACGTAGCCCGGCGGTTGCCGCAAGACGTGACCATACCAACGAAGGCGACACTCTTGCAACTTGTCTGCAACGTCACGGACATGAAGGCTGCCACGGATGCGAGAGTTCCTTACGCGATCCATCCGCGTGACTCCACACATCCACCGCATCATCTTCATTTCCGTGACACGCAGCTCCTGCTTGTGTCGCTCCAATATTGGCCACGTCTCACTGCCATGTAAAAGGACAGGTCTAATGATGGTTTTGTAGACCTGTCCCTTCAACCGGATCGGCATTTTAGGATCACAAATGACACCGGTCATCTCCCGCCATTTGGCCCACGCGGCAGCAATGCTTGACTTGACATCGCAATCGATGTCACTGGACGTGTGAAAAACAGATCCCAGGTATTTAACCTGGTCCGTCCGCTCGTCCAAATCACCGCCAATGCGGACGGATGTGGGATCTGTCGAGTTTAGTGCCAAGTACTGGGTCTTCGCCACATTTAAATTTCAGACCACCGTTCTCAAGCGTCTCCTTCCACACCTTCACACGTCGCACCAATCTGCTCCTGTCCGCGTCTGCCAGCGCAATATCGTCAGCATTCATGAGCAACCATGAAGGCTGCTCATGCGAGTTCCTGATGCTGTCCGACAATTCGTCTAATATTACGCTGAACAGAAGCGGACTAAGGACCGAACCCTGGTGTACACCGACGGTGATGGGGAAGGATTTCGTGTCGCCAACAGCAGTCCGAACCGTGGAATCGGAGTCACAGTACATGTCCCGGATAGTGTCAATATAGACCTCGGGAACCCCTTTGGACCGCAGTGCCCACCAGATCATCGCGCGAGGAACACAGTCGAAGGCCTTCTGCATGTCTAGAAACATACAGTGCAGAGGCGTGTTCTTCGACCTGTATTTCTCTGCGACAACCCTCAGTGCAAAAATAGGGTCCGTGGTCCCATGACCAAGGCGAAACCCATATTGAAACCCCGAGAGAGTACACTCCTGCCGGATCCGAGAGTCTATAATTCTCTCGAAGATCTTCATGGCGTGGGACATCACCTTTATACCGCGGTAGCTCCCGCACTCCTGCACTGACCCCTTACCTTTGAAGACTGGAGTAATAATACTCAGTCTCCATTGGTTTGGGATCTGCCCGCTGAGGAGTATGCGGTTAAAAAGGTTTACTAAGATGCCCACACCGCGAGGACCCATCGCCTTCCAAGCTTCGATGGGGACTCCATTGGGTCCGACAGCTTTCCGATTCTTCATGCGGCTAAGCGCAGTCAGGGCTTCTCCAGGCGTTACCGGTGGCACTAGTCCCTGATTCGGAGATAGGTCTACAAAAGCACCTCTTTATGCTGTTTATTAAGCAGCTCGTGAAAATACGAGCGCCATCTCTCCTTTACCGCGAGGTCTTCGCTTAACAGGTTGCCCTCAGGGTCTTTTACACAGCGACACTTGGATATATCCTGTGCCGCTTTGACCCTGGAGCGCGCCAGCTTAAAGATGAGCTTCTGCCCCTCAGACGATTCCAGCTTATCATACAGAGGTTGTAAGTGGTCTCGTCTGGCTCTGGCTACAGCTCTCTTTGTGGCGCGCTTGGCAGCCCTGTACGCGTCGCGGTCTTCGGGAGATCCGGTCGCTTGCCACTTTTTAAAGAAGGATTTCTTCTCCCTAGTCTCCCTCTGGACTTCGTCGTTCCTCCACCAGGTTTCCTTGTCACATATGCGTCCACCCTTAGACTCACCGAGCACCACCTTCGCCGCTCCAAGGATGGCCCCCTGAACTTTGTCCCAGTAATCTTTAACTGGTTCGCCTTCAGTGTCGGTGCACTTGTCACCGACAGCTGAGACGAACTCCTGGGACCTAGTTTCATCAAGCAACCACCATCTGATGCGGCGCTGGCACCGCTCGATGCGTTTGCCTTTGGGCTTCACGCAGAGGTCCATGACAAGGAGACGGTGTTGTGCAGTAAGACTCTCTCCGGGTATGACCTTGCAGTTGGCCACCTTGCCGATGCTGTGTCACCTAGTGAGTAGGAAATCAATCTGAGTTGTACGCCTCCCGCTCTTGTAGGTGATGAAATGTTCGGATTTCTTTTTGAATTACGTGTTCACAATGGCCAGATCGGCAGCCGCACACGTTCTGAGGATATTTTCTCCTTCAGCGTTGCGGGTGCCGTATCCAAAACCACCATGAACACGCGGAAACTCCTCACACCTCTCACCCACATGACCGTTTAGGTCGCCGCCCAAAACGGAATGCTTCCCTGTGACAACGGAATGCTCCGAAGCACTACCTTGAGTTGGCCCCAAAACAACATCTTATCGGCGTCGCTACAACCGGCCTGTGGCGCGTAGGCACTTACCAGGTGGGTTATAATCCCATCGATAAGCACCCTCACGATGATAAGCCGGTCGCCACAGCGTTTCACCTCCAAGGTGCCGCTCTGCAGCCCCTCGGAGAGCACCCCGTTCTCCCCACCAGGCGCACCCGTGTAATACAGCTTGTAGCCGTTCTGCAAAGGCCGGGCTCTGTTGCCCTTCCACCGAGTCTCCTGCAGGAACGCCACGTCCATACTCCGCCTGGAGAGTACTTCGGCCAACTCTACCGCACGCCCAGTCAGCGTGCCAATGTTCCATGATGCGAAGCGGATACGGTTTGGGCTAACTTCTTTAGCCGTGCAGGCCCGACACACGGCAGCCCTAGCCCACTTGCCACAGGAGTCGGGCGAAGCTCCTGTGCACCGTTTTGCGGCGGCGCCCTATCTCTAGCTGGATAATTTTATTAATACAGACTCTACTGGCTTAATAGGTAGATATAAGAACTATTAGTATCGAAGTACTTTTTACTTGTAAATTCTTGGCGGTTGTTGTGTCTGTTTGTAATTTCAAATTATCAGCTTTTCACTAAATGCATAATCAAAGTAGAAGGTTTCACTTAAAAAAATTGTTATTACTGTATATAGGACAGTAATAACAAATTTTTAAAGTGAAAAAAGTTTTTAGCGCGTTACGTATATTTTTAGATGAAATAAAATCTCAGGACTCGCGACCCCGTTACGAGACGCAGCTATAGTGTGTGCATATATGCATGTACATATAGCAGACCGCGAACGATATTTAATAAATTTAGTTCTCACTTCTGTCGGCACTCCTGGAGTGCAAACCGTACCTTTTTTTCTGTGAGTCGTTTAACCGTCAAGGCTACCAGTCCTGTGAGCCTAGTTTGTTAATCGTCTTACCCGGAATTAAGAAGACGCTGGTTAGAGTCCAACTCAAGACTGAAATTGTTTTGTGTACACTAATTTCAAGTCACCGTGTTTTAAAGTGCTCTTCATAAGCTAAAACTGTAAACCGCCATAAAGTGTTGTAGACCGGACCCAGTCAATAACGTCATCAATATTACTGTAATTTCTTCCTTTTCCTTCGGCGATGACGTCATTGTCCACCTGTCAGTACTAAATTACAACAAGTGAATATAATGTCAATATTTTAGTTCACAGCCGAAAATATTGGTGTGTTTCCCAATATTTTCCCCGGTTTGTAAATATTAGAAAATTATAAACTATGTTTTTTTGGTTTTAGATACCCATAGCACAAGCTTATATTTAGCTTGATTTTTGCTAGACTGCGCAGTCTGAGAATGACCTAATATATTTATTATTATTATTATTTACTTTCGAATAAAAATCTTTAATAACTCGGACCAGTAGTTCCTGAGATTAGAGCGTTCAACGAAACAAACTCTACAGCTTTATATGTATACTAGATGACAGCTTGGAATATTTCGACCTCCCGTCGCACCTATTTAATCCCGTCGCTTATAAATTCTACAATGATGCATAAAAATTTGCCCGATTTGTTGACATTTATGACTACTGTTCTGCTCCTCAGAGTAGTAGCGTAATGATATATAGCCTATAGCCTTCCTCGATAAATGGGCTATCTAACACAAAAAGAATTTTTCAAATCCAATCAGTAGTTTCTGAGATTAGCGCGTTCAACCGAACAAACAAACAAACTCTTCAGCTTTATAATATTAGTATAGATTAAAATGTCATATTTCCCTTTTCTATACTAATATTATAAAGAGGAAAGTTTTGTAAGTTTGTTTGTAATGAATAAGAAAACGTTGAAAGATTTTACTGCCGTCTGACCTCGCAACACCAGGGTGCTAGCGTCCCCGTCCGTTAGATAGCAGGTGCAACTCTAGCGCGGTGAGCGTCGCTTGGGCCCCGGAGATCCTGGTGGGGCCCTGTACACCCATCTTCAGCTAACCCAAATTAAGCTAATTCAAACTTGTGCTTTCGGATCTAGACAACTGAAAATAAGGTTATATATAAATAAATAAATAATAATTCACGATCAGAACAATTTTTAAAAGGTATGTTATGTTATTAGAATACCCGCCATTTTTTTCTTCAATACAGCAGTAAGCTGTTTCAGAATCTTAAGCAGATTCATATTATGGGTATAAAGTCTTGTGTAGTTCATAAATAGGGATCAAAACATTCATGTGATACTTTTATCACACGAGGCGAAGCACATGCGTGTTTTAACAGCCTTATTATTCAACTATTGCATAAATAACTATTATATCATAGTTTCTTGGTCGCTTCATTCATTCTACTCAACATTTATAAATCCACCGACAGGCCATATTCAAATATCGGAATATTCTTATTATATAAATAGAGCTTTCCCGATAAAATCTCTTCGATGACAATAAATCTATCTTGTTCATTTTTCTCTCCGTATCGATGCACGGTGTGATATTGATTGGACTCTCTCAAAAAAGCATACAAACACTGAAAATTGTTTTTGTAGCTGCAGTGCCGCTACTGTCAGGCTTGAAAATTTCGTTTAGTTTTTATACGACGTTGTGTGTTGAGTCGTTAAATTCTAAAACTACAAAAGCAGCTTCTATTTCTCTTTGTAAAGGACAGTGACCGAATCTGGCCTGAGCGCGGACAGCAGCTTTGGAAAGTTATAAAACTTGTGATAATTTTTATTTATTATACAATAAATATTAATGTCAATTTGGTTGTAGCCACTTATCTGGTATTCAAAACGAATAAAAAAAAAAATTGTCTTGGCTTACAAACGGATATTATTTTGATTGTCACCCTTGTGTTTTGTATCATAATAACCACTCAAACGTTCAAGCTGCTAAAGCAGCTGACTTTTTTTGCCTTTTCTTTTTTAGAACTGACCTCATTTCAAAACCTTTTTAAACAATGTTGTCTGTGGTTTTAATGAATAAATTTTATACCATTAGAATCGTGGATAAAAAGCCCGTGTATTAGAGGTTTAATATCTATATACCACAATATCAAAATTCAAAGTAAATGCGGTATAAACATTGCCGGCGGCCATTTTCCCGCCATTTTTTAGTTTTGCGTTAATATTTAATGGGTTAAAAAATTTTTAGTTTTTTTTAGAATAATTATAAGTTATTAGTGTCGTATATCGTTTTAATCGTTATAATTCCAAGAATTTAATTATGTAAAAAAAATAATAGTGTTTCATATTAGTTTTTCGTGTGAGTGGCAAATTTTTGAAAAATAACCTTTATTTATTTTTTTACCGACTTTTTCGTGTTTATACCAATATATCAGTTAATTATGATTAAAATTTCAAATTATTATAGCTATAAGTTTTATCTTTATATATTATACGATTTTTCAGTAGTTAAAATTTTTTGTCTAGATATTATAGTTTCCAAGATATCACGATTTTAGTTAATTAGGTCTTAGGTTAATTACAAAAAATGCGCTGCTCTGGCAGCGCGAACGGATAGTGAAAGTAGGTTGTCTTAAATGGTCGCTTACTTACTTTTAATACGTTTAAGACCCAGATGCACATGTATGCGACGACTAATGAATCTGCAGAACGCGAAAAAACATTGTCGCAAAATCAATAACGTAACTGGCGGATACAGTGTGTAGATAAACAATGAAAAGTATATAGATTATCTCACTTGAGGTACATTTCTTCCTTTTGATTTTTATTAATTTTGAAGGATTAACTTTATTATGTATTATTAAAGTGACCAACATACATAGACAAGCTGTGCCTCACTCCTGACTTCCTAATAATTTATTGAATATTATATAATTGTATTAAACTCTGCCCCCTTTATAACTACTGTATTACTTTCACACAACATACGAGTAGCTTTCAGATGTTAAAAGAATGGTTTTTAATTGGTTCAGTGGGCTAGCCAGTAGCTGCATTACCTGCAGATGATATGGCTTGTTGCCATAGATTATTTTGGAGCCTCTTACATCAACATTTACTAACAGGTTTGTTACATGTATATGTAACAAACCTGTTATTAGTTATTTAGTTATTAGTTAATAGGTATCTATTCAAGTACTTTTCATTGCCTTTTTTGTTTTAGTTAAGAGCATCTGACGGAACCTGTTATACTTGTCGGATTTGCCCAATGGGCAAGTTACTTGGACTGTAAGGACATAATAATTTTCAAGTCAAATAACAGAACCCAGAAGGAACCATCTTTTTGCCAGATTTGAAGAGAGCCGCTGATCTGACTCTATTACATTGTTTTTTCTCCTGAACTGTAACTATGAAGAGAGATATTAAGTTTCTAGGTGACTCAAAGTACATTTATAAACAAAGTATATATGATAAATACTACAGCAATGTCTGATTTGCCAATTCCATTTATAATTTCCTTATACTTGGTGACAAAAAAGAATGCTTTTTTTATTTTCTACATAATATTGATGTAGTATTTTAAAGGCTAAGTTATACTAAATAAAGCAACCAGGATCATAATATGGTAAATACACAAGAAATAATGATACATATTTTTTGTTGAAATGTACACAGTCAGAACTAGCAACATTTTGGGCATGATTCCTTTTAGCCGTCAACTGCAGATTATTAAGATGATGAAGAGAGAAACAAAATATGTCTTTTTTGCTCATATATGCCATATAAGCAAAAACATATTTTGTATATATGAAAATAACATTGGCAACCTAGACACCATAAAACATTATTATTGTTACAGCATAGTCGGCCAAACACCTATTGGTTGTTTGCTACTATCATGTTTGTGATGTGGTACTTAAGTTGGGCAAGGTATGGTGAAAATATTACTCCTCCAGCTCAATCCTAGACACTGTTTCACTAACATATGAAGATGGTAATGATCACATTTGAAAATTAAATTGAGAATAAAACCTGCCGTTTCATTTTATTTTTATTTATTTTTTAAACTACCTGGCTACAAAAAAATCTATATCATAGGTTTCTACATAGTCTCAGCTATGTAATAGCAGTATTTTTAAGGCGCTACAAAATTATCCGCATGGAGGCCAAAACCCCATAGAGAGTGGTCACTGTCCTTTATTCAATAATTTTTATTGAATAAATTTACAAAGACGTTAGTAAATATTCTTTGTAAGTCTACTTGTGTGTGTTTCTTCATCAAGGGTATGCAGAACTTAGAACTGGCAAATAAAATCGCTCTCATTTTGATTTAATTTTTATTTTATTGCTTCTGTATAGACTCATTACTTTATATATTAAATAACACCACTTGTACTGTTCCACAACATTTACTTTGTAAACCTGACCGGTTTCGCCTCACGGCATTCTCAAAGGTATACAATATGACGACTATAATAATGGGTCGAAATGAAGTGATGGGTAGAAGTGGGTAGTAAATGTTGCGGAACAGTACAAGTGGTGTTATTTAATATGTGTAGCAAGTTCGACCAAGCGCCATCAATCAACAGTATAAATAGCATTACTTTATAATTTATTCAAATATTAAGTAAATAAAACTAATGTAATTACTGGCTGTTAGAAAAGAATGGCCGTGAGTTTTATTGCCAGGTTCTCCCGGTTCTACCTATTGCTTTGCGAATCTGGCAGTAAATGTAAATGCAGAAGCAATAATCTTGATGTTTCGAAGTGTTACTTTGTGACCTACATCAAAAAAAACATTTTTCATTTCAACGACCGATCGCCATGACTCGAGATACTTATGTTGTGCCAGGATGCAAGATAGTCGCCTAAACGCGACGAATCATGGACACAGTCCCAAAATTGCCACCGCCATTCTGGCTAAATTCTACGTACCTAATCGACTTCATTATATTTTATTACGTAGGTACCATGCACTTAGGTTTCCTATTATCCATTTTATATAGAAATCTGTTCCCGGTATAAAAAGTAGAGGAAAACGGTACAGCACAATTTCAGACGGACTCCGTCCGTTTATAATTTAATAACATCTTTGCATATGAGAATGTTGTATTTGACACATTGTTAATATAAAATATATTAAAACGAACATAAACCAATTTCCTATACATCATGTTGGTGCACAGTGGACTGCCTGTGAATGCATAGAGAGTGAAGTGTTTTTCCCAGCTTCCGGTACGGGCTCCCGCGCCGGAAATTGACGTCAGTGCCCACTCCCGGAACAACTTCCGCCGTATAATTGTAGAATGGACGCGTTCATTTTTATAATGACTTCGTGACATCATCGTCACATCAGCAGGGTTTTTTTTATATTCAGATGAATGATTATATACGTTTTGGTTGGGGTGTAAGGTGCCCCACCGAGATTTCCGGGGACCAAGCGACCTCTCCTGCTAGCGGTGCACCTGCTGACTATCGGATGAGGCAACCAAGCAGGTACCATTACGGGCTTGGGAGATCAGACGTCAGTACCTTCCAACGATGCTGTTAAACAAAACCCAAACGATAACAGTTTTTTTATAATATTTTTATTCATATAGACCCTAGGACGATTTATCCACTGGACGCGTAACGTACAAGTATGAAATCATGTTCAACCAAATTTCGTGCGAGGGGAAACTACACACAATGCTAAATTTTATGCATTTATATTTATTTATTTACTAACTGTTGCCCGCGACTTCGTTCGCGTGGAAATTATAATATGATGCAAAATTTGTATTACTCTCTACCGAGCCCCTCGGCAAAGTAGTGTTTGTAAATACAAACAGTTGAAATCGGACTATTCGTTTTTGAAGACCAAATTTAACACACAAACAAATTAACAAACAAATAAAAAATTAAATAAGCTAGTGTTTTGAGGTTTAATTTACTCAATGTAGGTATAGATATACATATAATACATACAACAAACTTTATTTTAAAATATTCAATGTATTTTTAAATACCCTATACTTAGCCCAGACATATAAGTATAATTGTGTGGAAACACTCATAACTACCTCGAATAGCACAGGTAAAAAAGTTTATGTTTCAATACCAGTGACTAAAACTAATCCCCGTGCTGAACCAAGTTGCAATTTTACTTTTTGTTGGCAAAATAAATTTAAAATAATTTGAAAGTGAGCTTATTACTTTAAAAATTTATCAATGGATTGAGTGGAGTCCATAGCATCAATGTCTTAAAATGGTTAAAACGCTGTTCATTGATATCAGAGTTGTTATGTAGCTGATATATGACTCTGATCATACTCTTGAATGACGATTACAATATAATGAAGAATTTCAATTTGTTTCGGTACAGTTCAGGTAGTTTAGTGGCACAGAACATTACCTTTACCTGGTTAGGTAAAGGTTACAATTTTAATCCCCGTCCTACACCTTACTACCTAGTCAGGTCATAAGTATTGTCTCACAGTAAAAACTTTTCTTTTAGAATGCTGGCCACAAAAAAGTTTACTGAATTCGAATTTCGAATTGTTCATGAAAATAAAAATGTATACTTTTTTGAATTTTACTCATTTTTAGATATGGAGTGGACGCTTAAAGAAGACCGTGTTGCAGTTATTGCGTTGCATCGTTGCGGTTACGCGCCAATTCAAATTTTTGACATACTGAAAAATTAGAATATAACCAAAAGATTCGTTTATCGTACCATCAAACGATACAATGAAGACTCTAGTGTAGATGACAGATCAAGAAGTGGTCGCCCTCGGTCTGTTAGGACTCTAGCAGTGATAAAAGCTGTGAAGGCGCGAATTCAAAGAAATCCCAAACGTAAGCAGAAACTGTTGGCCCTTCAGATGGGGTTAAGCAGAACCACGGTGAAAAGGGTGTTAAATTAAATGTTAAGGCTTCGGTCATATCGAAGAAAAACAGGACATCGTTTAAATGCTCGTCTAATGGACCTGAGACTGAAGAGATGCCGCGCTTTGTTGAAGCGGTACGCGGGAAAGAAATATCGGGAAATTCTTTTTTCGGATGAAAAAAATTTTACCGTAGAAGAGAGCTACAACAAACAAAATGATAAAGTGTACGCACACAGTAGTGAAGAAGCGAGCAACCGTATTCCGCGTGTCCAACGAGGTCATTTTCCACCCTCGCTCATGGTATGGTTGGGAGTTTCTTATTGGGGCTTAACAGAGGTACATTTTTGTGAGAAAGGTGTAAAAACGAATGCAGTTGTGTATCAAAATACAGTCCTGACGAACCTTGTGGAACCTGTTTTTCATACCATGTTCAATAACAGGCACTGGGTATTCCAACAAGATTCGGCGCCAGGTCATAGAGCGAAGAGCACACAAGACTGGCTGGCGGCGCGTGAAATCGACTTCATCCGGCACGAAGACTGGCCCTCCTCCAGTCCAGATTTGAGTCCGTTAGATTACAAGATATAGCAACACTTGCAGGAAAAGACGTGCTCAAAGCCTCATCCCAATTTGGAGTCACTCAAGACATCCTTGATTAAGGCAGCCGCCGATATTGACATGGACCTCGTTCGTGCGGCGATAGACGACTGGCCGCGCAGATTGAAGGCCTGTATTCAAAATCACGGAGGTCATTTTGAATAAACTTTATTGTCATAAGAATCTATGTTTTGTTAAGTTAATTTTGGTATATAAATAGTTACATAATGAATAAACTTGTTTCAATTATTTTATATTTAACATGTGACAGAATTTATGACCTGACTAGGTAATAACAGACAGTCACATCTAATATTCCTAAGAGAGTAGACAGAAGTACACACTAACACTTAACCAGTATTTGTTAGCAACACGTGATTAGGCACTGTATCTTCATCTTGTTTATCAAGAATACCTTATCCCCGAAGGGGTGGCAGAGGCATATTATACACCCAGATTTCACCGTGTGAATTCCTGCACCACGTTATACTTGGTGAGACTATTGCAGTGTTGAAATAGACAAAGGTAAGTTGTGATTACCTTCTATTGAAATTTTCAAGTCGTAGGCCTTCAACTTGTCTAAACACTGCCGTGTTACTGGCAACTAGGATCAACGTCTTAACGTGCCCTACGAATAATGGAAACGCTCGTTAATGGAAATACCACAAATCGGTCAACCATCCGTAACAAGCCACAATTAAAGTTGATAAACGCAGTGATCGTTTACAGAGCACTAAGTCAGTGGCGCCACGAAGATTGTTAGATTTTGGGAGAGTCGGGAGCGACTGCCACCTAACCTGTGTCGTTCTGCTGGTCAGCAGTACAGTTGTAGTAGCCAGCAATCATGGTTGCTTGGATCCCGTAGATATTGGTGGGATCTTGCAACTATCACTAGCCTCTATATACAGGAGGTAATCATATAAATCGATAAATATTCACAAGCAACATTACATAAGCGGCCTGAAGTGACGCCATAATCAACTTAGATTGAAAAAAGGTAACCGTGCACTTCATTGATTAGTTTCACGTCCGAGGTTTTTATCTTTCTATTTTGTTAAGTCTAATCTCACCCTATTCCCTTTACTGTGAGCGAGCGAGAGATAACGAGCTCGACATCTGTGAAGTCCTAGTAGAAGTTACAGTGTCTTGGAACCCGCGTCGAAATTAATCAGAAGATAATATAATATAGTTGAAATAAAAGCAAGGTTTGATTTGGTAACCAAGGCGACAGGCAGTGTGGATTTTTCAATATATTAGATACATTGTTAAGGCCTTTTAAGAGTAGGCAGAATAAACTGATATGAAATATTTCCGATCTTTGCAAATCTATAGTTTTATGATATTACATGAATTTTGTAAAGGGCTTGCTGATTTTTGTACTTTAAACACGACCATTTAGCTTAGAAATCTAGCCAAAGAATCGTTGTTCGCAATACTTTGTGAATTTTCCGAGAAGAGGAACTTTGTGTATAGTAGTTACAAGTAAATTTGATTCGTGCTCAATGTTACTTGATATTTAAAGAGCGACTATTAGGCTATTTGTTACCTTGCAATTCGACGCGACGTAATAGGTAGGTATTCTTTACCGCCTTTCGCCTTCATACTTATGTCCCGTAAAATTATGATCGAACGTCAGCTGAGCAAAGTTCGTATAATCATCAATTTCAAATTCATTTATAAAAGCATTTTTACTAGTTCAATGTTGATCTTGGTAAAATTATAATATGTTTAGTATAAAATTTCCTTCCCGCATTGTTGTTTTTTAATCTCATTTCTACATTTTTATGTCAACGGAGCGTTCACCTAGAAAAATCTAAGACTCCATTAGCATGAATGCCCATTAGTGATAATGGAGTTGTTTTAAAGAGAGATTGGTAAATTACAAATTCTCATACACTTTACAATCTCTCTTTGCAATTGTCCAATAGTTATTTAGTATGCCCGCGTGATATTTTCCAGTACACATTTATTTCCCACAGGAATTTCTTCCTAGGGTAAAAACCCTGTCTTAATCCAGGGTATCAGCTACCTGTATACCAAATTGGTATAAGGGTTAGAGCGTGATTTGAGTAACAAACAAGTTTAGTAACTTTCATATTTTATAATGTTAGTAGGATTTTCGCCACTGTTGTAAACGACTATCTTTGGATTTCCTATTACCTCCAGTAACTGCTTAATAACCCTCGTCTGTATCTAAGTTTACATGTGTACCGGCTTGTAAATGAGGTTGAACCACAGAGTCTTAATATCCACAATATGAACCGAATGTCAAGGTGCAACCCGAGTCGTACAAAAATCATATTCACTTATTGATAAGTACTCGTAGTAGTAGTGCCCGTTGCTGTGGGAATACAGATATGAAATAAAGTTTAAGTTACAGCCTTACACCAGCTTTTCGCCAAAGAAAGTTTCGTTAAAATCGATCCAGCCATTTTAAAGATTACCCGGTACAAATAGACAGATTGAGTATTTTTTTTTCCGTTTTTTTTTGTGTGATTATCGTATGTACTATCATATGCATTTAGTGAAAAGCTGTTAATTTGGAATTACAAAAAGACATTAAAATTTTATTTATAAGTAAAGATATTTATCTACCCTCAATACAAAGTCGTTTCTGAATTAATATAGTTTTAACAAAACTATGATATTATACTAGAATAAATAGCTTGACACAGATGGATCGTCTTTCAAATATAAATTCACAGGTAATTTTAATACATAATAGGGATCGGATGATGGATGTTGCTATTAGTTATTCGAAACAATTTTTACGAAGAAATATGATAATAATGGATAAGATAAGTTATTTTTTATTCTTTATTAGATAAAACTTAGTTCTTAACCACGTCCAAGCTGCTAAAGCAGTGCATTTTTTTTGTTGACTGACCTCATTTCAAAACCTTTCTAAACAATATTACCTATGGTTGGAATGAATGAATTTCATACGAGTAGAATTGTCGATAAAAAACCCGTGTAATGCAGCACTAATAACTACATGTGTCAATGTCAAAATTAATAGTAAACTCAATATAAACATTGACGGCGGTCATTTTTACGCCATTTTTTATGTTTTGATGATTAATTCTTTTGTTTATATTAAATTAATTGTTATTTAGAATAATAATAAAACTTAACTTAACTTAACTATCTTCACGCTGTATCCCTGACGGGGTAGTCAGAGAGGACAGATCGCCAGTCATCGCGATCCATACATACTTCTTTCGCTTCCTGTAGATTCATTAATCGCTTCATACATGCACGTCTGGGTATCCGAGTACTTTTGACTCTTCCGTTCTTGAGCAATCCGCTCACGTGGTCTTCATAAGTAAGTCTCAGTCTACCTTGACTCCTTCTGCCCTCTACTTTCGCACAATATATATTCTTCGTCAATCGTTCCTCACTCATTCGTTGAACGTGTCCAAACCAACGGAGCACGCCCTTTTCCAGCTTAACGCTGACACTTTTACTCAAACTTGCCATATTGCGTATCACTTCGTTGCGTTTTCGGTCGGCCAAGGTTACGCCGCACAATTTTCGAAGTGATCGCATCTCCACAGCATTCAACTTACTTTTATGCATCTTCTGACATACCCAGGTTTCGCTGCCGTAAAGCAACGTTGGCACTAGCACTACGTTATGAATCGCGAGTCGTGCTTCTTTTAAGATGCTTTGTCGCTTTACTAATTGGGACAAAGCTCCGTTAACTTTGCTTCCGGCAGTTACTCGCCGTTCTACATCCGAATCACATCTTCCATTCGCGCTAAACATACTCCCTAAATACATAATTTCATTCACTTGCTCTAGACATTCCTGACTTACCCAAATCTCGCACTTAGTTCTTACGTCTTCTTTTTCAAATACCAGAACCTTAGTTTTACTTGCATTCAAGCGAAGACCCTTTCTTTCACTCTCCTCTTCATATTAGTGACTAATGCCTGAAGGTTGGCTTCTGATGAGGCCATTAGCACCGCATCATCAGCGTACAACAGACAATTTACTGTTAAGTCACCCAAATTCACACCCATATCACAATCTTTCAACTTCTGCAGGCAACTGTCCAGATACACTATGAACAGCCAGGCAGACATGACACAACCCTGTTTGAGGCGTCACATCCCCCCCTACTGGCACGCAAGCCTTACAGTCCTTGTATAGAGACTGTATTGCCCGCAGTAGCGAGCCGTATACACCATATCCGGGCAGCAAGTCCCATAGAGTTTCTCTCACAACATTATCAGATGCTTTCTCTAGATCCACAAAAGCGCAAAAAACCTTCCGGCTAACAGCCACGAACTTCTCATGCAACCTCTTCCACGTCGGAATCCGCATTGAGCCTCCCACAAATACCTTTCAGACTTTTCTTGCATTCTTGCCGTTATAACCTTTGCATACACCTTACTAGCTAAGCTGATCAGGCTGATCGCTCTGTAGCTGGAGCAGTTTAGGCGAGAGCCTTTCCCTTTATAGATAGGTACTACAACTGCTATTCGCCATTCATCTGGGACCTCACCCGTCCGCCAGCATAAGTTGCATAGCAGACAAAGAGTGTCCCAGACGCGCGACCCACCGTACTTGATCATCTCAGCAGTAACTCTGTCTTTCCCCGCAGCCTTACCACATTTCATACTTCTTATCGCTTGTTCAATCTCTTTCATACTAATGACTTCAATAACACCAGGATCCGGAGCGTCACAGTGAGCTCCACTTCCCGATGCGGTATCTCTGTCCTTACTTGCATACATCCTTCCATAATATTCACTCCATCTCTGCAGGACGTCAGTTTGTTTTGTTAGAACATCGTTGTCAACACTAAGTACTTTATTCAAACTGCAGATTGTCGAACAACTCCGAGTCTTGCCTACCTCTTTCCAGAAGAGCTTGGCATTATCTCGGAAATTGGACGACAACCTTTCATCCGCTTTCATTCTGCACCTTTCACGAGCTTCCTCTATCAGTGCCTTAGTGTTAACCTTTTGCAGTTTGTATCTTTCTTTCATATTCAAATCATTCCGCGAGGCTAAGTAGTCCAACCATGCTTTCTTCTTCATTCGTACGGCTTCTTTTACTTCATCATTCCACCATGCATCGCGCTTATTACTACTGCCTCTTTTTGTCTCTCCACACACTTCCACAGCGGCATTTACCACACTATCCCTAAGGTTCTGCCATACACATTCCGCACTTTCACTACTAACATTGACGTCGCCAAGCTTTTCGGCCACCCTTTCTTTATATTTATCCCTAATGGATGCATCCTGCAGCTTCCAGCTTTTGATGCTATAAATCGGCTCAGGTTCAGGACACTTGGCACGATGACGCCTACCCGCGAGCAGACTCCTAATCCTAGTTGTGACTAGGTAGTGGTCTGATCCCAGCTCAGCGCCACGATAAGCCCTTGTGTCCATCACCTGTTTACGGAGCCGACTATCCATTAGGAATAGATCTATCATGCTTCTCTATGACTTACATCTCGTATACATATGAATTTGTTTGTGGTTGAACATTGTGTTCGCCACAAACAAATCCTTTTCCTTACAAAATGCCAGTATAAGCTTGCCGGCGTCATTCACCCTTTTGTCCCCATACTTCCCGAGTACCGACTCAAATCCATCGCGAGCGGTACCCACCCATCCATTTAAGTCTCCACACACTAAAAGTCTTTCACTTCCTTCTATCACATTAAGAGCTTCTCTCGTACTCTCCCAGAAGTCCTCTAGCTCAATCGCGCTCGACGAAGACACTGGTGCGTAAGCAGCCACCAGGAAAACTTTCGTCAAGCCGAGCTTTAAACGGATCCAGAGGACTCTAGGACCAACCAATTTATACTCATACATACCGGGGACCAATCGCGAGGACAACAAAATCCCAACCCCCCGGCTGCCATGCTCGCTCTCTGGTACTCCAGACCATAGCGCGAGCATCCCACCCGGGAACTCCAAGACTTCGCTGCCCTTGCGCTTGGTCTCTGTCAAGCACACAGCATCTAATTTTCTCTCTTTCATTACATCTATCAACTCATTCATCTTATCTGCCATTCCTCCCCTAACATTCCACGCAGCTACCCTGCACTCCGTCCTCCACTTCCCGCCGTTTCGGGCCACGCGTGTAGGGTGTCGGTCCCCTACGCCGCTCTGGCACGCACTTTTCGCACCAGCGGGGACGAACTGGTGCGCGTCGCCTCGGGGACACGCCCTAACATGGTTCGCCTCTGTGGCACTCGTGTTGAAGTAGAATTGCAGCCTTGGCAGGCAGGGATTTCGACGGGCACGCTTCTACTCTTCATCCCCTAATAATAATAAGTTTTTAGTGAGTAAATATTTTTGCAATCGTTATAATTCCAGGATTATGAATATGTGAAAACAATAATAGTGTTTTATATTAGTTTTTCATGTAAGTAGCAAATTTCTGAAAAATAACATTTTTTAAGTTTTAATTTAATTTTTCCATTTTTATAACAATATATTAATTAATTTGGATTAAAATACAAAATTATTATAGCTATAAGTGGTATTTGTATATATTTTACTATTTTTAAGTGGCTTAATTTTTTTTCTAGCTATTATAGTTTCGAAGATATCTCGATTTTAGTTAATTAGGTCCTAGGTTAATTACGAAAAATGCACTGCTCTGGCTGCATGAACGTTTGTAGTCAATTACAATCTAGCCCCTATGTATTTACGTCTATAAGGTTATTTATATCTAACTTAATTTACTAGATATATTGTATATGAACTAAAGTCAAGGATAATAAAAGTAATGTATTTTAATAATTTGTATATTGAATGAATTGTCGTTATACAACTGTGTTAAAACTAAAACTTTTAGGACATAAATGCTCTGAATTTAATACTGAGCTTGTAATTAATAAAATTGGAAATCATTTATAATAAAATGATTAAGTATTATTCAAAAACTTTGTACACAATTGTACCAAGCTAATTTTGACCCTACAAAGTTGAAGACGTAATTTCAGAAAGAGTGCAGCCGCTTTTTCCAGTTATTTGAAACGTCCTCGGCTTATTCATTGATTCCAGTGTTTGTTAGTATTTTTACATTTGTAAAGTAAAATAAAAAAAAAATGCAATGTTTCGCAACCGAAGCTCTAAATAATTCAGAGTGCTAAACACTGGTAAAACAGAGTGTTACAATTACATGCCAAGGCACGAGCTGGGATTTATGTTTCTAGTACAAATTTTACTGTAACATCTTTGAGCAACCTCATGACATCTCATTGTGCCGTTGCTGAGGTTACTTCCTCGGCCTATAGGGTGTTTGTTGTGAGCTGCTACTTTCAATATTCACATCATATCGATCCTCACTTACACCATCTTCGTCACGTCCTGCAGTCTCTTGCGGGTCAAAGAATAATCATAGGCGCTGATGTCAATGCCTCTTCTACATTATGGTATGACAAACTACGTGTATTCGATAGGGACCGGCACTGTGCCGTCGAAGAATTCATTGCAGAAATGAATTTATCTATTCGCAATTGTCCCAATGCACCACCTACTTTTTGCGGCCATGTGGGTGAGTCTTCTATTGACGTGACGCTTTCACGCGGCGACGTCTCGATATCTGAATGGCGTGTCCTCCCGGATGCGTCCTGTAGTGACCATCGTCTAATCGTTTACAAGCTCTTACCCGGTGATGTACGAGAGGCGCAAAGTACTACTTGTAATTTCAAATATAAAAGTAGGGGCGCAAACTGGGAGCTCTTTGGTTCTCTGTTTGCGGCTCACCCTAAAGATTGTGGTCGTAGTAACCTGTCTGTCGAAGAGAGCGCTTCGTTAATGTCAGAAACTTTTACCTACTGTGCCGACGTGGCCATTGGTCGTGGATCTATTAACAACACTCGGAGATGCGATTGGTGGAGTGATCGTTTAGCTGAGCTTCGAAGGCGTTTCCGGAGAGCTCGTAGAAAATTAAATTATTTTAAAAAATAAATAATTAAATAAATATCCATCACGCCTTATCCCCGAAGGGGTGGCAGAGGCATATTATATGCCCACTTTTCACCGTGTGGATTCCTGTCCGACGTAATAGGTGGTGAGCCCATTGCCGTGTTGAAATAGACAGACGCAGGTTGTGGCTACCTGCTGTTGAAATTTTCAAGCCCCCATAAGGCCTTCAACCAGGCTTAACGACTGCCATTTTTACTGGCAACCGGGACCAACGGCTTAACGTGCCTTCCGAAGCACGGAAACGCTCGCAAATGTAAATACCACAAAGTGGTCACCCATCCGAGGACCAGCCATAGTGAAAGTTGCGTAACTCAGTGATCGTTTACAAAACACTGAGACCGCGGGGCCACGAGCGAGCGAATTATTTTAAAAAGCATAAAATTAGTGCCGGTGCGGAATACAATAGCGCTTTACTTGCTCTTAGAAATGTCAGGTCCCATTACAGGGCGGCTGTTGAAAAATCAAAGGGTAATTTGCTACGTAAACTAGTGCATGGGCTGGAAGCTGAGGGTCCGTGGTCGCCTATATACCATGAGTTTAGGGCTAGCCGTTCTGTTGATCTTGCCTATGTTCGAAATATCAAAATTAAAAACTAGCGTACTATAGGTCTGAAGGAAACCGCGGATTACCTCTTGGATTCTCTTATACCCGACGACTGCTCGGAGAACGATAGTGATTATGACCGACAGATAAGACAGTGGGCTCTTGAGCCACCATACTCACCCCAGTCAGACCTACCAACTTCTGATGAGTTCCTCGAAATTGTTAGGTCGTTGTCCATAGGTAAGGCGTCGGGTGACGATAAAATTTCTAACAAAATGATAAAGGAGGCTTGCAAGCTGTCGGGTGAAGTAATATTAAATGTTTTTAACCGATGTATTTACGAGTGAGTGTTCCCCCGTATTTGGAGATGTGGCTATATTCGGATTATTCCTAAAAAAGGCGACAAGCCACCAGATGACCCTAAGTCGTACCGACCGATCACATTGTTGCCCTCCTTGGGAAAGCTTTAAGAGCGTCTCATAGTACCCCGGCTCCTGCCGGGCGGTACTAAATTTCACGAAAATCAATTAGGATTTACAGTAGGAAAATCTACTATTGACGCAGCGATATCAGTGCGAAAGACTGTCACTTCATCGGTTTCTCAATACGTGCTGGCCATCTTCCTAGATATTTCCGGGGCTTTCGATAACGCTTGGTGGCCAATGCTATTAATGAAATTAAAGTCTCGCGGTTGCTATAGAAATATTTACTTTCTTATTTATTCATATTTTTCACTACGTACAACAACTTTAAAATTAGGTCATTATTCTGCTACCAAAACGTTTAGAATAGGCTGTCCTCAGGGGTCTGTGCTAGGCCCACACTTGTGGAACTTAGGATTTCATGACTTTTTCAGTTTACCTTACCGGAGGGATGTTCAATGACAGGATACGCCGATGACGGTATGTTGCTCGTTCAGTCGAATACTCGTGCGGGACTCGAGAGCTTGGCCCACACGTGTTTGCGCGTCGTTGCGGATTGGGGCGGACGAAACAGGTTATTTTTTGCACCCAACAAAACATTTCAGTTGCTTTTAAAAGGAAGTTTACATTAAAAATAAAACTTCGGTTTGCTATTTAGAATTGATTTTAGTAAATTTTGCATTCGTTGAGCACATAAAAATTGTAGGTGAAAAGGCTAAAAATAGCTTTAGAATATCTACTGCTACATGGGGACTTCTTTTCAAAACATGAAGGTCGTTTACGGGGCCACTTATCTAGGTTGTATGTGTTACGGGGCGACGGTATGGGCAGATAAGGCTACTATTGGTGCTGCACGTTTAAAGTTACTGCAAAGTCAACGCCTTGCATTGATATTTTTATGCAAGGCCTACAGGACGGTTGGCACGGAGGCTCTGCCGGTGATGGCAGGGGTCCTCCCGGTTGACCTCGAAATTCAGAGACGCGCGGCTTTATACTATTCGGCTAAGGATGGCATGGATGATAGGTTTTTGTTAGAAAGAGATCGCCATAGAATTGCCAGACTGTATCGTGATAATGTACGTGAAGAACTTTTAGACGAATGGCAGCTGCGTTGGAACACTTCCATCCAGACGTTCGTGAACTCCTGGGAATGTCCTGGAGGTTGATCACTGTGTTGCTCAATTTCTTACGGGACATGGTAACTTTAGGAGCAAATTACATTCGTTTAAGCTGGTTGAGTAACAATTCTGTCAGTGTTCAACTGCTGACGCCAAATATGATCAGACCGCCCATTATATACTTTGGGAGTGTAGCATTTGGCAAAATGAGCGATATAATATGCTTAATTGTTTACAAGTATCGTCGGGAATAGTTTACTATGCGGATCTCGTGGCATCGAGGGTGAATTTTCGTGCTTTTAAACGTTTCTGCCATACATATTACTGGAATCAAACATAGCTCACATAGGACCCGTAATATACTATTACCGTGGTGCTTCCCTATTTCTATAGGATTTACACCTAGTTGCTTTCCAGGTCTCCCGCTTAGCAAAGGAGGGAAGAGGCATTACGTTCTTTTCTTACTTCCTCACATTATCTTTTGATTAATTTTGTTGCGGGTTCCAAGACATGCTAACTTCTCCTGGGACATCACCGAGATCGAGCTCGGTGTAACTTTTCTGGTGTTTTGGTCATTGCTGTAGATCCTGGTTTACAGGAGTCACAGTATTGGGAATGTGGGTGGGATTAGTCCCCTCTTCCCGACCCGTATGTTTGTAGACAGAATGTCGTAATAGTCACTTTTACTAATTTAGGATCACCATCACCGCCGCCAAGTAGCCGACAGTTTCTCCATCTACAAAATCTTCAGACGGTGGTCCTGCTCAAAATAAACGCTAAGAAGCCCTAACAATCTCCTGGAACCTACGCTTAACCAAAAATGCTCTCCACCCCTCCGTTCTCAGAGGGACGTTCGGAGACGGTTCAAAGCGGGCATAGTCTAATTTCCTCCGGGAGGTTGTGGGAGGCAGCACTTCTAGCCCCATCACGTAGAGCCTCATATGCCGCGGTGAATAGTCATCAGGCCTATCCTGCGACCCGGTTGGTAAGAAGGCGGAACACCGCGGGGTTTAGTAGGTATGACGGCCTCCAAAGACCGGGACCCACACAGCTTTCCTGCTATCCCTGCAGCAGGAATGATGACGCGTAAATGCATTCCCCGCGCCATAATAAAATAACCTTAAATGCTCTTGGGTAACAGAGCGGTTTTATTACGATAATTTTCCGCCCAACGACTTCAAAAAGAGATTTCCGGTGACTTCAGATACTTCTAAAGATGTCAGGTGTGTTTTTGTTCGATTAAAGTTTTAATTTTTATCGTAAATTTTCCGGCAAGGATGTTTTGGTTATAATTAATGAATGTCATTTATTATGCCATCATTTATATTTAGGTTATTAATTACCTTAATAAAGATAGTCAAAAGATTTGACTTAGATTAGGCTTTTTAATCAGATTACCTAGAATGAATTCTCGCTAAATGTACAATGTATAAATGATACATATAACCTCATCGAATTACACTTCACCTGTGTTCATCGTCAATATGTCTGCCAAACTCTGTAATATCCTTTGGGAATAAGCCAGCACATCTTAGAACAGATGACGAGGTCCGTAATTTAATTTAGTATCGTCAAATAGGTATATATTGTAGTCTAGCTCTTATGAACTAAGTAGATCCATACTAAAATTATAAAGAGTAGATATTTGTAAGTTTGTTTGTAATGAATAGGCTAAGAAACAACCCGATTTTTAAAAAAATGTTCACCATTTTAAAACCAAATTATTCTTTAATAACAAAGGCTATATTGGATTTTCAAAAGGTTAAGGGTTCCGTAAAAAATCTCGAATAGTAAAACTTCAACTTAACCACGCGGGCGAAGCTGCGGGCATCAGCAAGTAGGTTATATTCTAAACAAGTAAAATTTGTTTTTTTTTTATCCTTGATATTAATCTGTGTTATTATTCCAAGAAAATTCAGGATAAAACAACTTATGTCACGGTTTAAGACGTAAAATGTCTCATCTTGATGTATTCCCGATTGCTTCCATACCCTGCTTGGATTTGCAGTCAAATAAAAGCCATCCCAGATCCTCCCCAGATCCAGATCCATCTCAGATCCCAGCCACTTTTATTTGACTTAAAGAGCAGCTATCGTTTGGCTTTTCGATTTCAGAATTATTGGCATATATTGTCTGCCGAATAACCTCAACCTATAGCCTACATCGTTGCCTCATGCACCTTACACACTTATGCCCCTTACACCTGAGACCTATAACTATCCCCACTTAAAATTATTTCAGGTCATTTAAAAAAAAATCAATAAATAAAATATAAATAAATAAAAATATCTTTATTTTGCATAGACCATTTTAACGGCGCTTACAAAATGTCATACACTATTTAAAATATTTAAAGCGACCACCGGTTCGGAACGCGGCCCACCTGAGAAGAACCGGCAAGAAACTTAGGAAGGCTTTTTTTTTGATGGCCTATTTACAATTTAATATTATTTCACTTTGCCAGCAGATCATTTCCAGGCGTCCCTGTCCTGCAAATAGTCTGTAACGGAGTAAAAACCTTTTTCACAAAGCTTGTTTTTAATAAACTTTTTAAATTTATTTAAAGGTAAATTTCTCAGGTCACAGGGAAGCTTGTTGTAAAAGCGTATACAGTTACCCTGGAAAGAATCGCCAATCTTATGTAGTCGACTGTGGTGGACAGAAAGATTATTTTTATGTCTAGTGTTTATATTATGTTTATCACAGAGTTTAGAAAACTGTGATAGATTTTTCTGGACATACATAAGATTGGCAAAAATGTATTGTGATGGTACGGTTAGAATATTTACTTCTTTGAATTTTTCTCGGAGAGAAACTCTGGGGCCCAAATTATAAATAGCGCGTACAGCCCGCTTTTGTAGAACAAAAATAATATTTAAATCTGCAGCACTCCCCCAAAGGAGAATACCGTAAGACATAATACTATGAAAATAGCTGAAGTAAACCATTCTAGCCGTATCCACATCTGTTAGAGTCCTGATCTTTTTTACAGCGTATGCAGCCGAACTTAATCTAGAGGCTGTCTTTTCTATGTGTGGGCCCCACTGCAAATTGGCATCAATAGTTATACCTAGGAACACAGTTGATTCTACAAACTCTAACACTTGTCCATTCAGTTGAACATTGGCCGCAACTTGTTTTACATTTGGTAGAGTAAATTTTATACATTTAGTTTTATTTTCATTAAGGCAAAGATTATTTGAGCTGAACCAATGAACTACTCTTGCAATTGCATTGTTTACATCGTCATAGTTATCTAATTGTCTTTTAATTTTAAAAATTAATGAGGTGTCATCTGAAAACAAAACAATCCTATTCCTGTCCCCTACATAAAATGGTAAATCATTAATATAAATGAGTAACAAGAATGGCCCAAGTATCGAGCCTTGCGGCACACCCATTGTAACCATGGATCCTACAGAACGTGTACCATTAATATCGACCCTCTGTATTCTATTGTTCAAATATGAAGACAGAAGGTCGAGAGCTTTGCCTCTTATTCCATAGTGGTGAAATTTTTTGCACAGCGTTTCATGTTGAACGCAATCAAAAGCCTTTGATAGATCGCAAAATATACCTAATGCATCGTGCTTGTCTTCCCAAGCTTCATGAATACATTTTAATAACTCAACACCAGCATCGGAAGTTGAGCGCCCTTTCGTAAACCCAAATTGATTCGCATGGAGTATTTTATGACTATTAAAATGGGATAGCATTTGATTCAAGATTATTTTTTCAAATACTTTGCTCAAAGTTGGCAGCACTGACACTGGTCGAAAATTAGACGGCTCTGTAGCGCTGCCAGCCTTGAACAAGGGAACGACTTTGCTGTGTTTCATTAAATCAGGAAATGTACCACTAGAAACACAGTCATTAAACACAGTTGCTAGATGGGGCGCAATTACCTCAATTATACATGATGCAGTTTTGACCGATAATCCCCAAATGTCCGCGGTTTTCTTAATTTCGATACATTTAAATGTCTTTACAATGTCCTGAGCACAAATATCTGTGAATACAAATGCATCCCTGCAACAAAGAACGGATTCTTCTAATAAAAGTTCAGCGGAACTGGAAGATGCTTGGAGAGATTTTATTTTTAATGAAGTTTGACTTAGCAAGATGACACGTTTGTTTAAATATCTTTGAATAATTTTTAACATATTCCTGAAAGGTTTGCCTAAAATTATATGATTTTTCTGAATATAATTCAAATAATTTATTTCTACTTTTAAAGATACCTGGTGTTGCCCAGTCACTGAAAACAGGACGACCACCAATCTGTAGAGTTTTTGAGGTAAAAACTTTGCCGAAAAAAAACGAACATCCATTATAGCACATTTATAATAGAAGATTCTTTGCTATGGAAAGTGGTCACCATAGCCTATGGACGTTTTGACGACCCTTAAAAAACCTTCTAAGACCCCTTTTGAGGAACCCCGTACAGTAGACGTTCGGGAAAACCCAGGCAGGGAGTTCATTCCACAATCTAATCGTAAGCGATATAAATCCTCTATCGAACCTAACCGTATGCGAGCGCTCCGGATACAAAGTGTGAGGGTATATAAGTTATACATGGGTACGTAGTTACGTATTGTGAAATATATAAATATTTTTATCAGTTGTCTAGATAAATAAATATTGTGGGACACTTTTCACACAGCGCCATCTAGCCCAAAGTAAGCTAATATTAGCTTGTGTTATGGGATCTAGATAACTGATAAACATACTTATATATTTCTAAATACATACATATCATACATAGGAAACACCCAAACTCCGAAACACACATTTGAGGATCACACAAATATTTGTTCCGACCCGGAAATCGAACTCACGACCTCTTGCGTAGCAGTCGGATACACTCCCACCGCGCCACAGAGGCAGATCGCATAGCACATGCTTATATTAGTTAAATCGGCATTGTGTGAGAATTTCCAAAATATTTATGTTATATTTTTGAGTGTAAGTTGCCACATCGAGGTCTTTGGAATGGAATGGGCAACGACAATTTTCTACTTACATTCACCGACGTGTCGATCGCGTTACAGCGCCCGTGGTTATAGCGTAGTCCAGCCGCGAAGAAAATCGTTTCCCGTGAAGTCCCGAATAGTATATATAATAATGGATGCGTTTATAGAATTGACCTTATAGGTAGGAAGCATTTTGAAAAAGAGGTTTAGTAAATCTGTGGTTGAAATGTATCACTTTAAGTTTGTATTCACGTAAAGGCGTTCCATCAAAATTGAAACATACTCCGAATAAAAACTTTTCGCGCACCCTATCTTAAACGTTTGCCGTTCTATTTAAAAAATTGCCTGTAAGCTGGCTAGAGGGATTAAGGAAGTCAACCGTAATAACACCTCGTACGTGTCGCATTACGTATCCGATTGGACGACAAATTGTAAGATAATCGTTTCGGGTTTTAGTCTGTATTAATTACAGCGGGTAGTCTTGGTAAATTTTGTGTGTACATCCGCAAAAACATATAAATGGCAAATTCACAAAATCAATTGGCTCATCACCTGTTACGTGGTACAAATATGCATACGGTGAAATGTGGGCGTCAAGTATGCCTCTGCCTACCCCTTCGGGGATAAAGGCGTGACAATATGTATGTATGTATATAGACGACCTTATTCCTAATTGTCTTTTATTACGAGGTTATGTTTTGTTATCTTTCGAACACATTGCACAGTCTTTGTTACAGGCAGTAACGGACCGAAATGGTAATATTTTTAAAAATATCACACCTCTTTTTC
Organism: Thumatha senex; assembly: GCA_948477245.1. Lineage (NCBI taxonomy): Eukaryota > Metazoa > Arthropoda > Insecta > Lepidoptera > Erebidae > Thumatha > Thumatha senex. The sequence goes on from OX419735.1 coordinate 18,972,646, forward strand.
TTAATCATACATAATTTTTAAAGGTATCTGTGAGACAGAAGACTAAGATACTCTGCTTCATTTAAAGAGTAGGAAAGTGCAAGGAAATTTTCACAGACATGGCTCACATTTTATTCCGTTTCCGATGTCAAATTAAATTTGCATTTGAGACAAAGGCAGTTTGAGAACCAACTCTTGGTTCACCTGTCCCTAATAAAAAAGCGGAGGTATTTGTATATCAGCTGTATCTACTTGTCAACAGTCACGTGGTTTGAATTTGTTATTTTTGCTGACAGTAACCTTGTTAACTATCCGGTGCTTAGATTGTCTGAGTTGAAGGAAACTTGCTGTTTTACATGTATCGCATATTTCAGAATTGAATGAGTACCTACATTTTTTTTATTTTACTAAATATTTTTGTATTTAATGCTTGGAGAGTTACAAAAGGTTTGACAACACACAGCACTAAATAACAATACACGAGTCTGGTTAGAAAAAATAGCTTTAGGTAATATCGGATTTGTCATCTAGAAATGATTTTGAAATTATTTATTCTTAGTCATTAAATTTTAGCTTAGCCATTCAGAGCTATTAAACTTTATTTTAAGGCTTTTATTATAAGAAAGAAAGTGAAAATAATTAACATGATTTGATTGATTAATTTTGACGTAAATAAATATAAAAATTATGTTGTCTGAGAACAACTCGAATTTTAATATCAAAGTGAAATTTAAATATTTTTTTAGCCGTGATATTCTAAGTGATATCAACTATCCTCTAATGAAAGTTCTTTTTTTTATCAAGTAATCCGTACAATATTTGCGCTAGCAAAGAGATGAACATATTAAATTTTCAGTATAAGCTCCATATTTATTTAGTAAACACGTATCCAATTACAATTGTTTGATTGTTCAAGCTCTGTTTATTAATTTTGAATTGTAGGGTATTTTCAGGGCACGAAACTCAACAAAAAATCCAACCTGAAAATCGGGCAAAGATACAAAGGGCACGATGTAGTAGGACTTAATCAGGTACTAAATGTTCGCATTAGGCGGTTATATTTACCGCTTTATAGTTATTTCTCTCATAAATTGTATTGTATTGAAACATGATAGCATACAATTATTTAGTATCAGACCACGTCTATCTCAATGGGCCCTTTATACAAGTTTTTAGTCAGAACATTCACACAAGTCTTAAGGCTAACCAAAATCTCTAGGCCCAAGTGATTTCACCAGCTAGCGGTTCACAGAGAGAGACTGAAAGCTACTGGGCATACACTGAGATAAAGAAGAAATTCTAATCTATTGAATATTTTTATTATACAGCGGTCGTGGTCAAACTATAACACTTGTACTATCACTAGTTGAGTCATTTTAATAGGCCACATTTGACACTTCATCAAAAATCACCAACTTAACCTTGCAACGGCGGGTATAAAAAATAATATATTATTTAATTTTTCAAAGTTTAAACTACACAATTGGGGAACTTTTATCAGTTATAATTACATATTTTAATGTCTAAATGCCCAAAAAATGCAATTTTACCATTTACTCTCACTAGTAAACCTTTTTAAAGAAAATAAACAATTTCTGAATTCTCTCTAAGAACTGAATGTCGTTACAACGTTGCGACAGTGAACCCTTTTCCTTTTTAAACACTAAGGAGGTTACAAAGAAAATCGAAAGTTTGTTAGTGGAATCGATTGCAATGAGATTTATTTGTAATATTTCACCAATCTTCAAAGTTTGTTACAATCATACTCATCTTCATAATTTCGTGATTCTTATGTAGTATAAATACATTTTTGTCATGTTTGTTTACCTTAATTTTCTTTGAATTAATTATTTCTCTTATTTTGACTGGTTTACTTATTTTGTTTCGATATTCTGCTTGCACCATCGCCCCTCAACTCAATTTACTTGGTGCTTTCTACCAAATAAACTAAGAAAAAAATCTCTTCAAATGTTTAATTTTATACGAGTTCTCGAATTAAATACGAGTACTTGTTATAAAGTATGGAACGCAACATTTTAAAAGTTACCACGGTAAAATAATAATTATATTGATTCCAATTATCGTATTGCGAAATATTAATAATGAATATTAATCAGGTAATTGACTATAAACACAATTATAGTATAACGAATGAACGTGACAATGGGATTGTGACAAAATTAATTCGACGTGTTCGCGCTGCACTAAATTAGTTCCTGTCACTGTGTAAACCTGCTGTCATAAGTATAAACTGTAACGTACATAAATTGAGTTGTTTTAAGTAAATTGTACACAGGAATTTACGCTTTATTGCAGGTACAAATAAAGTGGAGATTTCTTCTTGTACTAACTTATTCATGAAGCATATAACTAGGTAATTTGTAAAAATTAGCCTATGTATTATTCTGATGTGTAAGCTATATTGTTTTAAAGTTTCATCAAAATCTATTCAGACGTTTTGCATAATTAAATTAAAATTAAAATTATAATCTTACAACTTTTACAAACAAAAACGATATAACTACAGATGGGTTTATATTCTACTAGCAGATGTTTGCAAATAATTTTGATAATTTCCCAGAAAGACGTTTCCCACTTGATCCCGGGATAAAAAATCTATGTGTTGATCCAGGATATCAGCTATCTATATGTATACGAAACTTTAATCAAATTGATTGGAGGTTAGAGAGTTAGTTATGAATAACAAACATCTTTAGAAGCATTCACACTTATTAAAAACCTTTCTTAGTATACTAAACCTAAAGAAGTCCCTTCTTACACTATGTGAAGTAAAGAAACAACCATAAAAGTAACCAATTATTTCCTTGAAAAAAACATTCTATAGTTTGAATGACCAACATTATAGTTTTATCCCTGTCAAGCATCTCAAATAGGCGGAGCGGCAGTAACGCGTGTTTTGAGGAAGACTTATGACAACCCTCGTCAAGTAGTTGGGGCGGACAGGGCTGTCACACAACATGAAAAGCGTTTTACTGGTACCAGCATTTTATTGGTTTCAATTTCACGGATAATACGGTATCAGTTTTTGGCTCCACGCACTCGGCCTATTAGTGGGTACGAGTACGCTACTGGATTTAGTATGATGAGTCATGAGTTTGTGTTGCCGTCTGTATATTGGACGTAGGATTACTGGGGTTTGTTTGTGTAAGATAGTTTTTTTTTTGGATTTGTATCAAATAAACGTTCTTTTTTTTGTTTTACTATGCAATTTCAGAGACATCCTGATGATGATCTTTATGTAAAATTTATTATAAAGAATGTAGGGCGCAGGTAGTACAGAAACCATTTCAAGTGTTACAGAGGAAACAAAATAAAATTGTATGAATATTACATCGTTTACCATATTTAGCATCAAATATAAATAAAACTATTTGCGTACAAAATACAATTTTAAACATTAAAACAACATCATATACTTTATTTAATATCTACATTCCACTTTCGATCGCAGTATGAAAACATTTGTACCTATATTAAAAATTGTTCTCATGTATAGGTACTTGTAAGTCTTGTTTGAGAATAAAGCCTTTAAACCTAAATATTATGGAGCTCTATTTTATAGATATTACAGCAGTATGATCTCCGTAATGTATTCTTTACGAGAATCTTGGCATAAATAGGTACATTATCTTGTGTAACTCCAAAATAAACCCTCGAAGAATAGATTCAAACCTTAGAATTAAGTTAAACATCAGTACGACGTTTCATAAATAAAATAAAATAATAAATATTGTTGGGCCAACTCACACAATGCCATCTGATTCCAAACTAAGCAGAGCTTGTACTATGGTAACCAGATAACTGATAAACATACTTAAATATTTCTAAATTCATACATATTATAGATAAATAACACCCAGACACAGAATAAACCATAGTGCTCATCACACAAAGTTTTATCCTGGGTGGGAATCGAACTCACGACCTCTTGCGTACCAGTCGGATGCACGTGCCCAACGTGCCACAGATGCAGTCTCAAATATAATGTATAATCACGTTAATGACTGCCTCTGTGGCGCGGTGGGAGTGCATCCGACTGCTACGCAAGAGGTCGTGGGTTCGATTCCCACCCAGGATAAAACATTGTGTGATGAGCACGATGGTTTATAATATGTATGTATTTAGAAATATATATGTAAGTATATCAGTTATCTAGATCCCATAACACAAGCTAATATTAGGTTACTTTGGGCTAGATGGCGCTGTGTGAAAAGGGTCCCACAATATTTTTTTATATTTATTTTATATACGTTAATATATACATACAGACATACATATATATCATCACGCCTGTCTCCCATCAGGGTAGGCAGAGACTATGGCTTTCCACTTGCTACGATTCTGGCATACAACTTTCGCTTCGTCAACTTTCATAATTGTTTTCATACACGCTCGCCGATTAAGGGTACTCTTGACCTGGCCTTTTGTCAAAAGATCTTCAATTTGATCGGTATAGTACGTCGAGGTCGACCCTTACCAGTTTGCCCATTTACTCTCACCGCATAAATTTTCTTGGTCAGTCTATTTTCATCCATCCTCTCCACGTGTCCAAACCATCTAAGCATCCCTTTTTCTATCTTAGTCACCACGTCTTCTGTCATACCGCAATGTTCCTTTATCACGCTGTTCCTTTCTTTATCTATCAATTTCACTCCAGCTATACTTCGCAGACTCCTCATTTCTACTGCATTAATTTTACTTCTATGCTTCTTCTGCCATACCCAACTTTCACTGCCATATGTTAGTATAGGGACAAGCACTCCTCTATGCACAGCCAGTCTTGCCTTTTTAGACACGTTCTGGGTGCCCATAAAGGTGTACATTGCTCCATTCACTTGATTGCCAGCCAAAACCCTTCTTTCAATGTCATCATCACACATTCCATCTCTCGCAAATTTTGAGCCTAGGTATATAAATTCATTCACTTGTTCCACTCTTTTTTCTTCCACAAAAATCGAGCAATCTGTCATATTTTTCTCTCTTTCAAAAACCATTACTTTCGTCTTATTTACATTCACTTTCATTCCTTTGCCTTTCAGCGCATCATGCATAATATTAACCATCAACTGCAACTCGTCCGCTGATGATGCAAGTATTACCTGATCATCAGCGTAAAGAAGACATTTGATAGTCAGATCAGTCATTTTTAAACCATACGCACTTTCTTGCAGTTCTTTCAAGAAACTGTCAATGTATAGGTTAAACAGCCACGGTGACGCTACACAACCCTGTCTCACACCTTTTTCGATGTGAAAAAAGTCTGTGCAAGCTCCGTTGATTCTGACACAAGCACTGGATCCCTCATATAGAGATTTCAGTGCTCGTATATATATACTCACACGTTAATATATACTCACCTTAAAATTAGCTAAATATATCAGTACAACGTTTCAAGAAATATAAGTAGGTATGATCACGTTAATACACGAGTACACTCACCTCGTCAAGGTTCCGTTTTTTTCTATGCTTTTGCTGAAATTTTACGAATTTAGACAACTTTGAATAAAAGGTACGTTAAAATCGAGTGTCCAGTAAAGAAAAAAGACTCAATTTATAATTTTTTAAAAGGTTTGTAACAAATATATGCATCAAAATAATGGTATAAGTGTTAGGTTAATCAACTAACATCTTAAATAAACAGGGTAACAAAAGATAAAGGTGGGTGTTTAATTGTGCCCGTGTATGTAGGAGTATATAGGTTTCATAATAAAATAAGCGTCGTAGGTCGAAACTAACAAGAACGACGATAGCCTGAACTATCTCCTTAAGAATGTCGGAGAGTCGACGTGATTGAGCCGAGTGCTGGGTTATCGACAGATTTATTACGTGCAGGATCAATTTTGTTAAGATAAAAGAGAGAACTAATAATTTTTAAGTAGGCGTATAGAGGAGAGGCAGGACTATTAATTTTTAAGTAGGCATATAGAAAAGGATCTAATCATTTTGAAGTAGGCATATATACAGTGCGTTTATAAAACACCAGCAAATATGCTAGGAGTGGATAGCCAAGGTCATAACCAACAACGTTTATTCTATAACTTTTGGCAATTCATTACGAAACGAGTACTATCATATTATACATTAAACCTTCGAGATGCGTCATAGGTTTTCGGTCTTGTATTGGCTTCAGACAACTCCTGGGTCTCTTCTTCGTCTCTACTACTACTACTGCTGCTGCTTGCCTCGATCAACGATGGACTTGTGCAATTCAATGCGGTTGAAAAAGGACAAGGACCAAGGACTACTCAACGGCCCACACCCATCCCATGTGAATTTCACAAGTTGCTTAGTACAATAATATAATCAGTACATTTAAATTAAGTTAAATCAATAATAATTACTAACCAAAATGTCTAATTAAAAAAAAACCTTTTTATTTTCATGTTGGCTATCATAATCCTAGCAGGTTGCTGGTGTTTTACAAATGATCCTGCCATGCATGAAAAGCTGTATTCCTTACGGGGGATTACAGCGAGTCCGAAGCACGGAAACGCTCGCAAATGTAAATGCCACAAAGTGGTCACCCATCCGACGACCAGCCATAGTGAAAGTTGCGTACCTCAGTGATCGTTTACCGAACACTGAGACCGCGGGGCCACGAGCGCTTAAACTTTTATTTTGGAAAAGAAATGATTATCATGTTGAACCCGAGATCTCAGCACGGCACTCACAGCTTATATATACAGTATCACTACAACACCCAGACAATAAATATCCTAAAGTCTCTTGATTTACCACAGGGGTAACCCAGATACGTCTTAAATTATCTCCCATAAGATGTATGACACGGGTTGTCTTCAAAGTTTTCACTCCTTTAAGCGTCTAGTTATAGTAATTACGATGTTGGCAATTCCCCTGAGAACAACTGTGGAACCGTCTGTACCAAGTTACAGGGTTCTGGGAACATCATTAAGAGATTATTTATGAGGTCGATATATATCCATAATGTCCGGTAGATGGTTTGAAAGTAAATAATGATAATATCTTGCATAATAAGTGTCTTATAAAACAAGATATTTTTGATGATAATTATAACTTACTAGATGACCCCCCCCACAGCTTCGCCCGTGGAATATTTTAACCTCCCGTCGCACCTATTTTATCCCGTCGCTTATAAATTCTACATCGATGCATAAAAATTTGCTCGATTTATCGACACTTATGACTACTGCTCTGCTCCCTAATGTAGTAGCGTTATGATATATAGCCTATAGCCTTCCTCTATAAATGGGCTATCTAACACAAAAATATTTTTTCAATACCGACCTGAGATTAGCGCGTTCAACCAAACAAACAAACAAACTCTTCAGCTTTATAATATTAGTATAGATTAACGTGAAATTTATAACTAGCGGGCGCCCAGCAGTTTCACCCGTGTAGTTCTTGTTATTACATAACGTTGATAGCCTACGTTACTCCTTATACGCTGTGTCAAGTCTGGGGTATTTCCTGACTTAATGAAACATAGTAAAGTAATTCCTTTATTTAAAGCCGGCGATAATGCAGATCCCTCTAACTTTCCGCCTGTTTCCGTACTACCAACACTAAGTAAAATATTTGAAAAGCTAATGCTTGTACAGTTGCTTAGTCACTTTAATATACATAATTTACTACACAGGAAACAGTTTGGATTTACAAAGGGTTGCTCAACGGTGGATGCAGGGGTTGCTTTACTCAAAAGTATTTATGCGGCTTGGGAGGATTCGCAGGATGCATTAGGTGTTTTTTTGCGATTTATCTAAAGCCTTCGATTGCGTTCATCACGAAGAAAAGAAATTACGCCACTACGGTTTCAGAAATAAAGCTCTCGACCTTATGACTTCTTATTTAAGCAATAGAATTCAAAGGGTTGAAGTAAACGGTAAACGATCAGCAGGATCTCCAGTTGTAATGGGTGTTCCACAGGGATCAATCCTTGGTCCATTTCTTTTTTTGATATACATTAATGACTTACCTTACTATGTTGGGGATATACATGAGATTGTGCTGTTTGCGGATGATACCTCTTTGAAATTTAACATTAATAGACAATTAATTAATTATGACGATGTTAACAGTGCACTCTCAAAAGTTGTTCATTGGTTTAACGTTAATAATGTTCTTTTAAATGATAAAAAAAACTAAAGTAATTAAGTTTTCGACACCTAATGTGAGACAGGTGGCGACCAATGTGCAACTTAATGGATCAGGGTTGGATACGGTTGAGGCTTCTGTGTTTTTGGGTATCACTATTGATTCAAAGTTGCAGTGGGGACCACATATAGAAAAATTGTCAGGCAAATTAAGCTCTGCTGCATATGCAGTAAAAACAATAAGACGGCTCACTGATGTTGAAATGGCTAGAATAGTTTATTTCAGTTATTTCCATAGCGTTATGTCATACGGAATTCTTCTCTGGGGAGACTCAGCGGACATTAATACGATATTTATTTTACAGAAGAGAGCAAATGTAGAAGCAATAATCTTGACGTTTATAAGTATTACTTTGTGACCTACATGAATAAAGATTTTTCACTTTCACTTATAACATTAGCTATCTGGCTGACAAAGTCCTGTTGAAATCCATCCAGCCGTTTCAGATATTTGCCATAACAAACAAACTGACAGAGATTTTTTTCTGTTTAAGTATGTAATATATGTATTTAAAGAAAAGCTGTTAGTTTGGAATTACAAACAGACACTTCAATGTTATTTATATGTATAGATTTTATACTTTTCTTCATCTTAGCGTCTATCCAGTTGTTTCAAACATTACCTGAATTTGGAGCCTGAGTACCGCTTTTATTGACTGCCTTAAAACAATATAAATAAAGATGTGACACACTTTTTGAAAATTATAACGCCGCTCAATAATAAATCTTTGATTAGTTTACGTATCCAAAAAGTGCTACAGTTTTATGAACCGACATTATAAATAAATATCACTGGGACAACTCACACAACGCCATCTGATCCCAAACTAAACAGAGGTTGTACTAAGGTAATTTAATTTAAATTTAATTTAAGTTCTGATAAACATGCTTATATATTTCTAAATACATACATATTATAGATATATAACGCCCAGAACACAACACACTAAATAAACCATCGTGCTCATCACACAAAGTTTTATTCTGGGTGGGAATCGAACCCACGACCTCTTGCGTAGCAGTCGGATGTTAGTTTGGAATTACAAACAGACACTTCAATGTTATTTATATGTAATATACTATTATATTTAGTAAATATAAAATCATTATTTTATACCAATGGTTACAAAAAGAATGGAAGCTATCTTTACTCTGCTAAAGAAAAGCTGCTTTAGGAAATAACAACATTGATGGTGTTGTAAAACTGTTGAAAAACGCAAAGATACACAGCAGCACCGGACAGGAGGAGTACATGGTTCGCAGTTCCACTAGCCTGAGATCATAGAGTACAGACATTTCCACGAGGCCATGAAAATGTTTAGCGCAATATTTCCCACCACTCTTGAACACATCACTGACAAACTGATGCGGAAAGCGCCGTCTGTTCTTGGAAAGTTTATCAGCGGCAACAGTTTGTAAGAGGCTGCATTATCCGTATTCCACGGTAACAACTACACGTGGCGTTATAAACAATAAGTGTATTTGTGGTGTATTTTTTATTATTTTATTTTTTTATTGATTTATACGTGTAAGTTTTAAGTTTATCCATATATGTTGCAAGACTGCGGTGATGGTGGCATTTTGAATGTAAGTAGTCAACCAACCTCGTCTCTAAATTGCTTGGTTCGCTGTCCTAATTGTTCCCAAGCTCGTTTTTTTAAGGATCAGCGAGGTTTGAAAGTACATTTTGGGAAGGTACATAAATCCCAAAATGTACTTTCGAACATATCAACGTTTGAGGCCCAGCAGAATAAAATTTCTTTTTGGCAAACTATATCTAAATATAAAAATTCTGTTCCGGTTTTAAAAAGGATACCTCGTGCTGCAAGACCTGCAGTGGCACAAAACCTAGCCCACTGTATTGGCCTTGTAGTACGAGAGAATTCTACTTTTGCTTGGGAGCAACTACTTACCTTTTCTTATAGGATTCTACATATTTCTAAAAATCAGACAACCAATAAATCTTTGACTAGCCAAATTAAAGAAAACTGTAATTCGTCGCGTTTATTTGACCCCAAATTCACAACCTTCCATAAGAATTCCATTTATCATTATGTAGAATCTAAATTAAGAGAAGGTGACATAAGAGGAGCATCCAGGTTATTATTTAGTAGCGACGTGGTGGCGCCTTGCTCTCCAGATACTCTTGCTGATCTGAGGAGCAAGCATCCTGCGCCAATAGATGACTTGTCCTTTCCTGATCCTCCAAATTCCGAATCTGACTTTTTGATTGTTTCAGCCAAGGAAGTTCTGACAGCTGTTAACTTCTTCCGTAATGGTTCTGCTGGTGGCCTTGATGGTTTGACTCCACAACATTTAAAGGACCTACTGGGTCCGGCCGCTGGGGAGGCCGGCGAGGCACTCTTGAAGGAGCTAACAGGTTTGGCTAACCTTATATTATCCGGCAATGTGGACGAAGGCATCATCGACATCCTTTATGGTGCCAATCTGTGTGCTCTACGCAAGAAGGAGGGTGGAATTCGTCCCATTGCCGTGGGATGTACTTTCAGGCGTATGGTAGCCAAAATTTGCTGTCAGTTTTATAAGGAAGAACTGTCTGGCAAATTCCAACCCATACAGCTCGGTTTTGGATCAAAAGGGGGTTTTGAAGCTGCCATACATGCCCTGTCTACTTACCTTGGCTGCGGGAAAGGAGAGGTCATTCTTAAAGTTGACTTGAAGAATGCCTTTAATTCAGTAAACAGGGACACTTTGTTGACACAAGCCAAATTGGAAACACCCAAAATTTTTAATATTCTATGGCAGTGCTACAGAAACCCATTAAAATTACTGTATAGGGAAAATAATTTAGATTCTGCAGTGGGTTGTCAACAAGGTGACCCTCTCGGGCCACTCATTTTCAGCTTATCAATACACCCAATAATTACCCAGCTAAATTCCAAATTTAACGTCTGGTATTTAGATGACGGCACTCTAGGAGGAGATGTAGACACAGTTTTTAAAGATTTGGCATTGATAAAAGATAAATTTAAATTAATTGGTTTGGATCTGAATCCTTCAAAGTGTGAAATTTTTCTAAATGACAATATTGATAGTGTTTCTACTATTTCAAAATTCAATGTTTTGGCTCCAAATTTGAAAATCCTTCAGAATTGTTCTCTACGCCTCCTAGAGTCTCCCATTCTAGAAGATGCCTATGAATCTTTCATTGAGGAAAAGATCAAAAATTTTTGTGAAGTTTCGGATCGACTCCTTCAAATAAATATACAATCGGCCTTTACAATTATTCGGTATTGTCTTTTCGTCCCAAAATTAACTCATGCCCTTCGCTCATCTCAATTTTTTAAACATCCGACCCTTTTGGAAAATATGGACAAAATTATTCACACCACGCTTTCCAAAATTTTGAATGCAGATTTGGAAGACCGAGCGTGGCTCCAAGCGTCTTTACCAATACGCTGGGGCGGCCTCGGTGTTCGTAACATTTCTGATATAAGTTTACCTGCATTTTTGTCTTCAGTACACGGCACTGATGAATTGACCAGGAAAATTTTAATTCCTACACTGGTCAATTCTGAAGTGCCAGGCAAGATTGAAGCCATAAATGTTTGGAAACTTAAGTGCCCAGATACTGTTTTGCCGACCAACCCGTGCTCCCAGAGGCAGTGGGATAGGCCGCTCTGCAACGAGGTTAGAAAACATTTATTGAACACGTGTTCGAATGTTGCAGAACGTGCTCGCCTATTGGCTGTGGGAGAATGGGAGTCAGGTGTTTGGCTTCAGGCTCTTCCGTCGCCCAACATAGGTACTATGTTGGACGACACTACATTCAGAATTGCTGTCTGTCTTCGTTTAGGTGCTCCCTGCGTTTCTCCGCATTGCTGTCAATGTGGTGAAGTAGTCGACAGCCTTTGCATCACGGTCTCTCATGCAGCAGGAGTGCAGGTCGCAGGTCACGTCATGCATACCTTAATGACATTATCCGTCGGGCTCTTGTCGCCGCCGGTGTTCCAGCCGTTCTAGAACCTAATGGTTTGGCGCGTGACGATGGCAAGAGGCCGGACGGTATGTCATTGGTGCCATGGAAGATGGGAAAGCCTTTAGTTTGGGATGCAACTTGTGTTGACACAATTTCTTAGCACGGCGAGTTATGCTTGTGCTGCTGCTGCATCCGCCGAGACTCTCAAGCGGCGCAAATATAATAATTTAATAGGTAATTATATTTTTGAGCCGTTTGGGGTCGAGACACTGGGCTCGTGGGGCCCAAGTGCTCGTTCACTGTATAGTGATATCGCAAAGCGACTGGTCGATTCTTCTCGTGACCATAGGGCTGGCCTCTTTCTCGCTCAGAGAATGAGCATTGCCATACAACGCGGCAATGCGGCCAGCCTTTTGGGAACCTTACTGGTTGATTTTGATGGGGAGGAATTCTTCGACACCTAGTCGGGGCATCATTGTCAGTCTTGTAATAATTCCCACCACCCGCCCCCTTTCGTTTTGTATTGTTTTCTGTAAATATGTTAAAATTTTAATTTGTTAATAACAATTTATATGTATAGATTTTATACTTTTCTTCGTCTTAGCGTCTATCTAGTTGTTTCAAACATTACCTGAATTTGGAGCCTGAGTAACGCTTTTATTGACTGCCTTAAAACAATATTAATAAAGATGTGACACACTTTTTGAAAATTATAACGCCGCTCAATAATAAATCTTTGATTAGTTTACGTATCCAAAAAGTGCTACAGTTTTATGAACCGACATTATAAATAAATATCACTGGGACAACTCACACAACGCCATCTGATCCCAAACTAAACAGAGGTTGTACTAAGGTATCATGTTGAACCCGAGATCTCAGCACGGCACTCACAGCTTATGTATACAGTATCACTACAACACCCAGACAATAAATATCCTAAAGTCTCTTGATTTACCACAGGGGTAACCCAGATACGTCTTAAATTATCTCCCATAAGATGTATGACACGGGTTGTCTTCAAAGTTTTCACTCCTTTAAGCGTCTAGTTATAGTAATTACGATGTTGGCAATTCCCCTGAGAACAACTGTGGAACCGTCTGTACCAAGTTACAGGGTTCTGGGAACATCATTAAGAGATTATTTATGAGGTCGATATATATCCATAATGTCCGGTAGATGGTTTGAAAGTAAATAATGATACTATCTTGTATAATAAGTGTCTTATAAAACAAGATATTTTTGATGATAATTATAACTTATAACTTACTAGATGACCCCCCCCACAGCTTCGCCCGTGGAATATTTTAACCTCCTGTCGCACCTATTTTATCCCGTCGCTTATAAATTCTACATCGATGCATAAAAATTTGCTCGATTTATCGACATTTATGACTACTGCTCTGGTCCCTAATGTAGAAGCGTTATGATATATAGCCTATAGCCTTCCTCTATAAATGGGCTATCTAACACAAAAATATTTTTTCAATACCGACCTGAGATTAGCGCGTTCAACCAAACAAACAAACAAACTCTTCAGCTTTATAATATTAGAATAGATTAACGTGAAATTTATAACTAGCGGGCGCCCAGCAGTTTCACCCGTGTAGTTCTTGTTATTACATAACGTTGATAGCCTACGTTACTCCTTATACGCTGTGTCAAGTCTGGGGTATTTCCTGACTTAATGAAACATAGTAAAGTAATTCCTTTATTTAAAGCCGGCGATAATGCAGATCCCTCTAACTTTCCGCCTGTTTCCGTACTACCAACACTAAGTAAAATATTTGAAAAGCTAATGCTTGTACAGTTGCTTAGTCACTTTAATATACATAATTTACTACACAGGAAACAGTTTGGATTTACAAAGGGTTGCTCAACGGTGGATGCAGGGGTTGCTTTACTCAAAAGTATTTATGCGGCTTGGGAGGATTCGCAGGATGCATTAGGTGTTTTTTTGCGATTTATCTAAAGCCTTCGATTGCGTTCATCACGAAGAAAAGAAATTACGCCACTACGGTTTCAGAAATAAAGCTCTCGACCTTATGACTTCTTATTTAAGCAATAGAATTCAAAGGGTTGAAGTAAACGGTAAACGATCAGCAGGATCTCCAGTTGTAATGGGTGTTCCACAGGGATCAATCCTTGGTCCATTTCTTTTTTTGATATACATTAATGACTTACCTTACTATGTTGGGGATATACATGAGATTGTGCTGTTTGCGGATGATACCTCTTTGACATTTAACATTAACAGACAATTAATTAATTATGACGATGTTAACAGTGCACTCTCAAAAGTTGTTCATTGGTTTAACGTTAATAATCTTCTTTTAAATGATAAAAAAAACTAAAGTAATTAAGTTTTCGACACCTAATGTGAGACAGGTGGCGACCAATGTGCAACTTAATGGATCAGGGTTGGATACGGTTGAGGCTTCTGTGTTTTTGGGTATCACTATTGATTCAAAGTTGCAGTGGGGACCACATATAGAAAAATTGTCAGGCAAATTAAGCTCTGCTGCATATGCAGTAAAAACAATAAGACGGCTCACTGATGTTGAAATGGCTAGAATAGTTTATTTCAGTTATTTCCATAGCGTTATGTCATACGGAATTCTTCTCTGGGGAGACTCAGCGGACATTAATACGATATTTATTTTACAGAAGAGAGCAAATGTAGAAGCAATAATCTTGACGTTTATAAGTATTACTTTGTGACCTACATGAATAAAGATTTTTCACTTTCACTTTCACTTATAACATTAGCTATCTGGCTGACAAAGCCCTGTTGAAATCCATCCAGCCGTTTCAGATATTTGCCATAACAAACAAACTGACAGAGATTTTTTTTCTGTTTAAGTATGTAATATATGTATTTAAAGAAAAGCTGTTAGTTTGGAATTACAAACAGACACTTCAATGTTATTTATATGTATAGATTTTATACTTTTCTTCATCTTAGCGTCTATCCAGTTGTTTCAAACATTACCTGAATTTGGAGCCTGAGTACCGCTTTTATTGACTGCCTTAAAACAATATAAATAAAGATGTGACACACTTTTTGAAAATTATAACGCCGCTCAATAATAAATCTTTGATTAGTTTACGTATCCAAAAAGTGCTACAGTTTTATGAACCGACATTATAAATAAATATCACTGGGACAACTCACACAACGCCATCTGATCCCAAACTAAACAGAGGTTGTACTAAGGTAATTTAATTTAAATTTAATTTAAGTTCTGATAAACATGCTTATATATTTCTAAATACATACATATTATAGATATATAACGCCCAGAACACAACACACTGAATAAACCATCGTGCTCATCACACAAAGTTTTATTCTGGGTGGGAATCGAACCCACGACCTCATGCGTAGCAGTCGGATGTTAGTTTGGAATTACAAACAGACACTTCAATGTTATTTATATGTAATATACTATTATATTTAGTAAATATAAAATCATTATTTTATATCAATGGTTACAAAAAGAATGGAAGCTATCTTTACTCTGCTAAAGAAAAGCTGCTTTAGGAAATAACAACATTGATGGTGTTGTAAAACTGTTGAAAAACGCAAAGATACACAGCAGCACCGGACAGGAGGAGTACATGGTTCGCAGTTCCACTAGCCTGAGATCATAGAGTACAGACATTTCCACGAGGCCATGAAAATGTTTAGCGCAATATTTCCCACCACTCTTAAACACATCACTGACAAACTGATGCGGAAAGCGCCGTCTGTTCTTGGAAAGTTTATCAGCGGCAACAGTTTGTAAGAGGCTGCATTATCCGTATTCCACGGTAACAACTACACGTGGCGTTATAAACAATAAGTGTATTTGTGGTGTATTTTTTATTATTTTATTTTTTTATTGATTTATACGTGTAAGTTTTAAGTTTATCCATATATGTTGCAAGACTGCGGTGATGGTGGCATTTTGAATGTAAGTAGTCAACCAACCTCGTCTCTAAATTGCTTGGTTCGCTGTCCTAATTGTTCCCAAGCTCGTTTTTTTAAGGATCAGCGAGGTTTGAAAGTACATTTTGGGAAGGTACATAAATCCCAAAATGTACTTTCGAACATATCAACGTTTGAGGCCCAGCAGATTAAAATTTCTTTTTGGCAAACTATATCTAAATATAAAAATTCTGTTCCGGTTTTAAAAAGGATACCTCGTGCTGCAAGACCTGCAGTGGCACAAAACCTAGCCCACTGTATTGGCCTTGTAGTACGAGAGAATTCTACTTTTGCTTGGGAGCAACTACTTACCTTTTCTTATAGGATTCTACATATTTCTAAAAATCAGACAACCAATAAATCTTTGACTAGCCAAATTAAAGAAAACTGTAATTCGTCGCGTTTATTTGACCCCAAATTCACAACCTTCCATAAGAATTCCATTTATCATTATGTAGAATCTAAATTAAGAGAAGGTGACATAAGAGGAGCATCCAGGTTATTATTTAGTAGCGACGTGGTGGCGCCTTGCTCTCCAGATACTCTTGCTGATCTGAGGAGCAAGCATCCTGCGCCAATATATGACTTGTCCTTTCCTGATCCTCCAAATTCCGAATCTGACTTTTTGATTGTTTCAGCCAAGGAAGTTCTGACAGCTGTTAACTCCTTCCGTAATGGTTCTGCTGGTGGCCTTGATGGTTTGACTCCACAACATTTAAAGGACCTACTGGGTCCGGCCGCTGGGGAGGCCGGCGAGGCACTCTTGAAGGAGCTAACAGGTTTGGCTAACCTTATATTATCCGGCAATGTGGACGAAGGCATCATCGACATCCTTTATGGTGCCAATCTGTGTGCTCTACGCAAGAAGGAGGGTGGAATTCGTCCCATTGCCGTGGGATGTACTTTCAGGCGTATGGTAGCCAAAATTTGCTGTCAGTTTTATAAGGAAGAACTGTCTGGCAAATTCCAACCCATACAGCTCGGTTTTGGATCAAAAGGGGGTTTTGAAGCTGCCATACATGCCCTGTCTACTTACCTTGGCTGCGGGAAAGGAGAGGTCATTCTTAAAGTTGACTTGAAGAATGCCTTTAATTCAGTAAACAGGGACACTTTGTTGACACAAGCCAAATTGGAAACACCCAAAATTTTTAATATTCTATGGCAGTGCTACAGAAACCCATTAAAATTACTGTATAGGGAAAATAATTTAGATTCTGCAGTGGGTTGTCAACAAGGTGACCCTCTCGGGCCACTCATTTTCAGCTTATCAATACACCCAATAATTACCCAGCTAAATTCCAAATTTAACGTCTGGTATTTAGATGACGGCACTCTAGGAGGAGATGTAGACACAGTTTTTAAAGATTTGGCATTGATAAAAGATAAATTTAAATTAATTGGTTTGGATCTGAATCCTTCAAAGTGTGAAATTTTTCTAAATGACAATATTGATAGTGTTTCTACTATTTCAAAATTCAATGTTTTGGCTCCAAATTTGAAAATCCTTCAGAATTGTTCTCTACGCCTCCTAGAGTCTCCCAATCTAGAAGATGCCTATGAATCTTTCATTGAGGAAAAGATCAAAAATTTTTGTGAAGTTTCGGATCGACTCCTTCAAATAAATATACAATCGGCCTTTACAATTATTCGGTATTGTCTTTCGTCCCAAAATTAACTCATGCCCTTCGCTCATCTCAATTTTTTAAACATCCGACCCTTTTGGAAAATATGGACAAAATTATTCACACCACGCTTTCCAAAATTTTGAATGCAGATTTGGAAGACCGAGCGTGGCTCCAAGCGTCTTTACCAATACGCTGGGGCGGCCTCGGTGTTCGTAACATTTCTGATATAAGTTTACCTGCATTTTTGTCTTCAGTACACGGCACTGATGAATTGACCAGGAAAATTTTAATTCCTACACTGGTCAATTCTGAAGTGCCAGGCAAGATTGAAGCCATAAATGTTTGGAAACTTAAGTGCCCAGATACTGTTTTGCCGACCAACCCGTGCTCCCAGAGGCAGTGGGATAGGCCGCTCTGCAACGAGGTTAGAAAACATTTATTGAACACGTGTTCGAATGTTGCAGAACGTGCTCGCCTATTGGCTGTGGGAGAATGGGAGTCAGGTGTTTGGCTTCAGGCTCTTCCGTCGCCCAACATAGGTACTATGTTCGACGACACTACATTCAGAATTGCTGTCTGTCTTCGTTTAGGTGCTCCCTGCGTTTCTCCGCATTGCTGTCAATGTGGTGAAGTAGTCGACAGCCTTTGCATCACGGTCTCTCATGCAGCAGGAGTGCAGGTCGCAGGTCACGTCATGCATACCTTAATGACATTATCCGTCGGGCTCTTGTCGCCGCCGGTGTTCCAGCCGTTCTAGAACCTAATGGTTTGGCGCGTGACGATGGCAAGAGGCCGGACGGTATGTCATTGGTGCCATGGAAGATGGGAAAGCCTTTAGTTTGGGATGCAACTTGTGTTGACACCCTGGCTCCTTTTCATCTTCTTAGCACGGCGAGTTGCGCTTGTGCTGCTGCTGCATCCGCCGAGACTCTCAAGCGGCGCAAATATAATAATTTAATAGGTAATTATATTTTTGAGCCGTTTGGGGTCGAGACACTGGGCTCGTGGGGCCCAAGTGCTCGTTCACTGTATAGTGATATCGCAAAGCGACTGGTCGATTCTTCTCGTGACCATAGGGCTGGCCTCTTTCTCGCTCAGAGAATGAGCATTGCCATACAACGCGGCAATGCGGCCAGCCTTTTGGGAACCTTACTGGTTGATTTTGATGGGGAGGAATTCTTCGACACCTAGTCGGGGCATCATTGTCAGTCTTGGAATAATTATCAACAACCGCCCCCTTTCGTTTTGTATTGTTTTCTGTAAATATGTTAAAATTTTAATTTGTTAATAACAATTTATATGCATAGATTTTATACTTTTCTTCGTCTTAGGGTCTATCTAGTTGTTTCAAACATTACCTGAATTTGGAGCCTGAGTACCGCTTTTATTGACTGCCTTAAAACAATATTAATAAAGATGTGACACACTTTTTGAAAATTATTACGCCGCTCAATAATAAATCTTTGATTAGTTTACGTATCCAAAAAGTGCTACAGTTTTATGAACCGACATTATAAATAAATATCACTGGGACAACTCACACAACGCCATCTGATCCCAAACTAAACAGAGGTTGTACTAAGGTAATTTAATTTAAATTTAATTTAAGTTCTGATAAACATACTTATATATTTCTAAATACATACATATTATAGATAAATAACACCCAGAACACAACACACTGAATAAACCATCGTGCTCATCACACAAAGTTTTATTCTGGGTGGGAATCGAACCCACGACCTCTTGCGTAGCAGTCGGATACACTCCCACCGCGCCACAGAGGCAGTTAAAATTATATATCAAGTCTGTGTATTATGCAATAGCGCAAAACCATATTCAACCAATGTTTCTACATATAACTACGTATCTAATACGAGTATTACTGTTGAAATAATATTTTATTTCTCTGCCATTAGGTATATTACATCGACACCAAATCGTGTGAATCGGAATTAATAAATCATCAATTTAGCGAACCAATTTCCATAATTCACACAATATCAAGTTACCCGCTCGAGAATAAAGAAAAATCCAATTTCCTCAGCTTGCATTACGCGGAGGGACGTAAGGAGATGGTTCCAACCCTCGTTCACACTGGGGCTAGAGCGATGATATCACATGTTACACTATAAAATGCAAATCCCCGTGAAGATATGAACGTAATATGGCGTCATATCGGACGTAGTGCGAGAACTATTACGGTTACATTGATTTTTTATGTTGAGTTACTTTCACGAAGGATTTTTATATTCTTATCAAAGAAGTAGTGACTTATAAATCTTTTTGAACTAAGTTTAATGTTACGAATATGAAAAGTAGTTACTACTTAATTATATAGGTATAGTAGTTGACGACCGCGGCTTCGCCCGCGTAGAGTAGTGTCCCGTTCCCGTTTCCCACAGGAACTTGTTCCCGGGATAAAAAGTAGCCTATGTGTTATTCTGATGTATAAGCTATATTATTGTAAAGTATCATTAAAATCTATTCAGTAGTTTTTAAGTGAAAGAATAACAAACATCCATACAAACTTTCGCATTTATAATATTATTAAGATAGGTTTCCTAAGAACCAAATTGACAAGTAGACCAAATTGTTCTCAGGATTAGAATAAAATTGTCAACATCTAGTAATTTATTATTTAGTTAACATTTGGATCATTGAACACGAAATGTCAATCTAAAATAGCTACGAAGCTCAAACTCGCATGGTTTTCTTTTACAACGTAAGTTCGTTTACGACAAAATTTACCAAAATATAATGTAAAAAATGTGAGCATACTCGTGACTAAAATAGGTACCCTTTGACTAACATACCATTGTAATATAATATAAACAAAACATAATATCAATAAAACTTAATAAGAAATAGATATGATACAAAATCTGATTATCTACAGATTGAAAGAATTATCCACGAACAGTCGAGCTTTCCAATTAAATTGAAAGCTCTTGAGTGTGGCGTTTTCAAGTTAAAAAGGCTAATGGAAAGTGAAGTTCACTTATATGTTATTTAATTTGATGGACAAATTTACTTTGCCTTTAAATTATAATATTTCAAATTGTGTACATGTAGTTAACCGCGGCTAAAACTGTTTGATTGCCTTGGTTTCGGTTCAGACATACGCTGTGAAATTACATGTCTCGTTATAATAATTTCTCTTTATTTTTTTGGCACTTCAAATTTGCATCGCTCGCCGAATGGAAATCAAAGACCCTTGGTTGAGGGCCGCTATTCCAGCCAGCAGGACTCCGATAGCGACCCTTAGGGTGACGGTTGAGAAACGCTTCTTCTAAAGGAGCCAGGGTTGTAAGAGGAGGGAAAAACGTGCGCCGGCAGAGAGTTGCATGCTTTTGTGGTGCCACATAAGATGCACCCTTCGATGTAATTTTGATCATATCTATTATTGATCAAGAGTTCATGTGCTGGTGCTTTCAAAAATGTAATTTCCAATGTACGTAGAGTTCAATGATATCAACATAATAACGCCGTACCACAAAGACCTCACAGGTTCAAAAAGTCAGGAACCAAGTTGTTGTCCACTCTTTTCCCATAGAAATTGTTAGTTCTTGGTAATAGGTACATATTTATTTTTATAAGTAATTGGTCTTAAATACTTGGCTCTTGTCTTATATTCTCATTTGACAATTTTGGTTTATACATGTAATAAGCTTATATAGCCTATAGAAAATCTGTATTGTTATTGACGTAGGCGCCCTTGCGGGGTTGGGAAGTCAGACAGCAGTCGCTTCCAACAAAGACGAAAATGAATAACTACTCGTAAACGATAGTTATTCCTAGCACCCAAATAAAAGTAGATTCCAGGCTCCAAATTCAGGTAAGGCTTAGAAGCAATTGGGAAGAACTATGATGAAGATATAAACTATAAACTAACTAACTATGAATGAATGAATGAAAGATTGAAATATCTTTATTCATGTAGGTCACAAAGTAACACTTATGAACGTCAAGATTATTGCTTCTACATTTACATTTACTGCCAGATTCGCAAAGCAATAGGTAGAGCCTGAGGAAGAACCTGGCAATAAAACTCATGGCCACTCTTTTTTAACCGCCAGTAATTACATTAGTTTGATGATGACATGATGTTTGACCAATAATATAGTAATGAATTTATACAAAACAAAATCAATGTTATGTTTAATATTATATCAAAATTAGAGCTATTCTAGTTGCCAGTTCTAAGGGCAGCCTACACTTTAAGAAGAATCTAGCAAGAAAGTCAATGGATGCTCTTTTAAAATGTAGGTGTGGCTTACAACATTAAAATTACACTTACATGGTTCCTTTGGATTTATGTGAGAACAGTCGACTAAACTTAGTTTGCATTAAATTTAAATAATATTATTTGTAATAATTACTATTACAGCTATGAGCTGACCAATCCCAACAGACGGCACCCGTTCACGGGTATAACGTATATATCAGCCATCGCCCTACTCAACCGTATTATAGGGAATAAGGCGACCCGATACATACGCCACCACTGCCAGGACACTAAGGCGAGCATGACATACCCAAAAACTGCACAGCAACTATCATGTCAATTTCAAAATAATAAATAAGTCTACTTGGTGCTCACGCAATAACAAATTCAAATTACATATTTGTATATTAGTTATTACCGGAACTAAACGCAGCCAATTTAGAAGCCTTTAGTTGTCTGACGTTTTTAAAATTATTCACAATGAAGAAATGTAAAAATACAACATATACATATGCAGATTCAAGACAAGTACAAAATAACACAAGACTCATTCGAATCCTAAATAGCTCGAGCGAAGAGCAAGCAACTCATTTCCATTTATTTTAATCATTTAAATAATCACTAATTCTGTAATAAGCCCTTTTCAAGAGGTGCGTCTTAATTTCCGCCTTATCTTCACGCCATATCCCTGACGGGGTAGTCAGAGAGGCCAGATCTCCAGGCTTCGCGATTCATGCATACTTCTTTCGTTTCTTGCAGATTCCTCAATCGCTTATACATGCATGTCAGTATATCCGAGTATTTTTGACTAAAGAACATTAATGAAGAAATAAAGAGCTGTATTGGTTTTATTGAGGTCTCTGTGGTTGGAAAGTACCGAGTATGACTTCTGTACAACAAAGTGTACTTCAAGTTTGAGTTGGGCACGTCATTGAATACGCCCTCTATGAAACATAAGCAAGAAATCTGTGCAAGTAAAATAATATTACTAGTACTTATAATTTCTAATGTTTCAAGAAGTATACAAAACAATTGCAATCCTGCACTCCTGTGCAGGGTTCCAATAATTTTATTCCATTATCTATACAGAAAGTTTAATCTTACCATCTAATTACAGTAAATATACTTGAATAAATATTATTATATAGAGGTCCACACATTGTTTCTTGGGGTATTCATCAATCATAATTTATTACGGCATTGTTATATTGGGTCTAAATAATACCTCATTTCCGAAACACCTTCCTACGGACGCGGATATTGCACGATACTAGGTAAGTCATGTAAATTTTACACATTTATTTCGGAAGTTCGTTTATACAAACAGTATCAATACACACGAACGTACAAGTACAACTAGAGTACTATCAAATATTTAAATTAAAAACTTTACTATCTTCTCGCTGTATCCCTGATGGGGCTAGTCAGAGAGGACAGATCGCCAGGCTTTGCAATCCATTCATACTTTTACTTTCGCCTACTGAAGATTCATTAATCCATTCATACATGCACGTCTGGGTAGACCACTTTAGAACTTTCAGTTTTTTAACAATCTGCTCACATCGTCCTCATTTGTAAGTCTCGGTCTACCCTGACTCCTTCTAATTCTAAGAACTAAATTTATACTAAAGTTAGTAACATTGAATTACCGTAATCTTTGGGAAAAACTTAAAAAAATATTTGTACATACAGAAGCTAGTAGTTTTCAAAAGCTTCAGAGAACTCGAAATTTCTTTAAAAGTTTAAATGTGTTCATATTTTGCACTCAAGCTTATGTTTAGCGTGCTACATTAATATTAAAACAGCTACTGGATTTGTAAAAAACTGAGTATCAAGTAAAAAAAGCCAGTCAGAGATTATCAAATGGTTCTCTTTATAATCTCTCGCTCGGATTATTTAACCTCTCCCTAACCTTTTCAATTTTTAGTTTTAACTCGATTCTTCCAAGATAAAGGGCCTTGACAGAGGGATGGACAGACAAAACGTTATTTTTTCCTTTTGTGGTACTAAAAACATTATGAGTATAACAAAACCTTTTACTTATCGTGAGTGAACGTGTCTTTCAGCGTCTCTTTACATCATGTTAATTACCAATCAAACGAGTTTTACTTAGATACACATTTTCATTCCTTTGTCACAAGTGACAAAGCGTACCTTGTAACTTGTTTACGCACGTTTTATTAGACGTCTTTCATCTGTAATTAAGAACATGTACATGTGTAATGACGTTTTATATAGCCCTATTACAACGTCGTGTCGTTTAAAAGCAGTAACATTACATGTAATCGCAGCGTTGATATAGCGAAGTGAATGTAGATAAAGTAAGAAGGGTCGCTGGTCTGACGTTTTATGAGCAAATGCGATGCCATTGTCATTAATTTGATACTTTTCAAACATTTACTATATGAAATGTCTTTTTTATTCTTATGTATGATCACGTTACGGTTATAACTATTGGAGGCGTGTAGTTTCATTTTTAAATTACCGCGTTTTATACTAAAGCTATATAATCATAATCATTTATTTGTGAAACACAGGTTAGTTACAGATCTTGAAAATAGTTATTTATACAGTTCACTATCCCTACCACATTGCGTAGTGTACAAATATTATAGAAACTAAAATTATTACCGTCTGGCTCACAAGTAAATGCACCATTACTACAATAAAATTCAAAAATATAAAAATCACATTCATTGTTTCTCATGTCGAATCAATAAAATTTGCATAATGTCAGTATATTTACCAGTTCTGCTAAAAATATCAATTTTGTTAAATTTCTTTATGTGAATCAAATATGTCAATGGATTAAGTTATATTATCATTTAAATATTCTTCAATAGAGTAATACGCCTTACTTGACAAAATAATTTAAGTTTCTTTTTTCAGTATATTACAACTTTCAAGTTTGGGTTAAACGCGGGAACGCAGACTGAGTAAGCCTATGACGAAGACCGGTACAGGTCGAAAGCGCAACTTCATATTTTTAATTTAACAATGATCTTCATCATCTTTTGCGTATTCCCAGTAACTTCCAAATGCTACTTGGATTTGGAGCCTAGGATCTGCATTTATTAGAACCAGGAGCAGCTTTGGTTGACTTTTTGTTTTCAGCATTGTTGGTAGGGTTTGGTAGCGACTAACCTCTGACCTCGTTGCCTAGTCCGTTTATTTGCAGGCGCTCCACTAGCAGGTTACTTGGGCCCCGTAGATATTGGTAGGGCCCCTTACACCTATTTTAATAATGATCTATACTAGGTGCACTTGCCATCCCCGGTTAGTCTAAATGGAGCGAAGCGTTTTGCCGTACTTCGAGTTCCTTTCGGTGATTATTTCTTCATGATATGTCCGATTTTCGATTTTATTTTTTCTAAACCATCTATGGCTAGATGTCGTATTATGGGTCAAATTTAATCAAATAGTGTTTAGTGATTTGAGAGGAGTTCGAGGACAAAGCGAAAATCCGAATCGAGGAAGAATATCACGATTCGGATTTTCGAAGAACAGGGAAAAATTCTTTTATATAATATTGTCTTCTAAATTACAAATAAGTCTAAAACTATGAATAAAATTTAATTAATTCTTAGTATTAAAAGTCAGTCCAGTAAGAGTCTTAAAATGAATGAAGCGGGCAAAAATAAGAAATGTAAGTATTAGTATCTATAACAATGTCATACAAAACACTGCAAATCTTTTACTACTTCTTTAGATTACTTCCACCATGTCTGCTATTCATATCTGTTCAATTGGAAAATTATTCATCAAATCAATACGATAGGCAGACGGCAGCAAGCAGACCCGTTTGCAATGAATGAAAGTAATGAAACCCCGTAATTGGAATCTTTATGTAAAAATTTAGGATTTTTCCTTGAAGAGAAAATTTTCTTATTTGTTTTTCATACATATATTTAGCGCTCGTGGCCCCGCTGACTTAGTGTTTTGTAAACGATCACTGCGTTAATCAATATTCGCTATAGGAGGTCCGTGGATGGCTGACCATTTTGTGGAATTTACATTTGCGAGCGTTTCCGTACTTCGGAAGGCGTTGGTCCCGGTTGCCAATTAAAATGGCAGTAGTTAAGCCTGGTTGACGGCCTAATAGGCGGCTTGAAAAATTTCAACAACAAGTCGCCATAGCCTGTGCCTATCCATTTCAACACGGCAATCGGTTTACCACCTGTTACGTGGTACAACAATGCATACGCGAAATTTGGGCGTATAGTATGCCTATCCCTTCGGGAATAAAGGCGTGACAGTATGTATGTACATATGTAGGTATTTATAGTCTACTTTTATAGTGACTGCCTCTGTGGCGCGGTGGGAGTGCATCCGACTGCTACGCAAGAGGTCGTGGGTTCGATTCCCACCCAGGATAAAACTTTGTGTGATGAGCACGTTGGTTTATTCTGTGTCTGGGTGTTATTTATCTATAATATGTATGTATTTAGAAATATATTAGTATGTTTATCAGTTATCTAGATCCCATAACACAAGCTAATATTAGCTTACTTTGGGCAATATATATAATATAAATATATATATATATATTTATATTATATATATTGTATATATTTATATATATATATTATATAATAAATACGTCTCTCAAAGTCCAACCCCACGTCCGTGCGAAACAACTCAGCCACGTGAGAGGCGGACACCTGAAATAAAGTATCTATACAGGTGACCAAAAAGGGCTATGGCAAACCCCCAACATGATGGAGAGACAAAGAAGAAATATACGTATAGGGTCGCTGCCCGAGGGTGATCGTCGGGGCGCACTTGGAGCTGACGCTGAGTGTGACAGCATGCGGACCGTCAGTGGCTCTTTGCTGAACAGGCGGGCGGGAGTCGGGGATGCCGAAAATGTCACAGCCGAACATCGGGGTAGGGAGGGAGTGGATGACGCTTTGCAGAGTAGGGCCTCCCCCACGGAAAGCTCTGCCGGCTCATCTACAACGACCACAGAAACGCACATCAATGACGATAGAAGACGCAAGTGGTCAAACGACGAGATGGAGGAACTTATGTTCTGCTTCTTCAAAGCACAATATGAGGGGCCCGGTTATATCAGACGATTAGAATATTTATTCCAAAACAGAAACCCAGATAACACGAAAATCCACAAATTCAATGGCAACACACTATCGAATCAAGCCCGTAGGATAATGAAACAAAACATCATATCACAACAAATACTTGACAGAATCAAAAGAACAGCACAGGGGTTAGAAAATATAGAAAACACTGAACCGATTTCACAAGAAATAGGAAACACTGAACCGATTACAGATAATAGAGAAAATATTACAACACATACAATACGCGTCACAAATTATAGCACCGAAACACTCACACACCAGAACACTGTACAATATTCACCATCACAGACAGAGGCAATAGACCAATCAATACGAAATATCACTGTCGACGAAGATCAAAACCCAATTATACTGGACTTTTTGCGTGCACTAGCTGAAACCAAGGAAATACCAATAGTAGATCGTTGGTCTTTGCCAAAAGCTAAAATAAATAAGCACTTTTTAGAAAACCTACGTACACTCAATAGATTCTTGCCAAACCTACTAGTAATTAACACATCACTCCGAGAAATAAATAACATTATCTACGCCACTGCCAAAACATTAATTACTAACAATAACCAAAAACCATTTATACACAATAGTGCTATCAGAACTAACTCAGACCCACCGTGGAAAAGAAGAATTCAAGGTAGAATAGAAAAACTTAGGAAAGAAGTAGGACAACTGATAGAAATAGACAGAGGAGTAAATTCACGTAGGATACTAAAAATTAAAGACAAACTGTACAGTAAATACAATATTCAAAACACAAATGACCTCAAAAACCAAATAGAAACATTTACACAAAGAATTAAGGCACTGGCAGCTAGAATAAAGAGATATGAAGAAATCAGCAATAGAAAACAGCAAAATAGGACATTCAGTGACAACGAACATAATTTTTATAGGAGTTTAGGAAATAAAAATAGAACTACTAACATTAAATTACCTAGCAAACATAGTGTAGAGGAATTTTGGAAATCTATTCTTTCAAACCCAATAGAATATAACAAAAACGCTCAGTGGATAGAAGATGTTAGGAAATCAGCAGAAGAAATAGAAGTAACGCATACAGAAGACATCACAGTAGAACAAATAAGAGATGCCACTAAGAAAATGCATAACTGGAAAACACCTGGCATGGATAAAATTCACAACTACTATTTAAAGTATCTCACCAGCACTCACGAATTTCTGGCTTCACTGTTTTCTAGCATTGTCAACGGTAAAGAAATGGTAGAGGAATGGTTCACTACTGGCCAAGTTGTCTTGATCCCGAAAAATGAAGAAACAGAAGACCCAAAGAACTGGAGACCTATAGCTTGCCTACCTAGTACTTACAAACTACTCACATCAGTATTAGCTAACCGCCTGTATGAACACTGCCAAGAGAACAACATAATGGCAATAGAACAACGTGGATGTCGCCGAGGAGCTAGGGGCTGTAAAGATCATCTCATGGTAAATAAAGCGATATTAGAGGACGCACACCAGTCACAGAAAAATCTTAGTATGGCGTGGATCGACTATCGGAAGGCCTTTGATAGTGTTTCCCACGAATGGCTCATCAAAATACTTGATATTTATAAGTGCCCTAACATTATCAAAAACTTCCTTAAAATAACAATGCCCTTATGGCGGGTTATAATGACAGCTCGTGGTTCCCAAGATTCAATAACTACTGAACCGATATACATCAAACGCGGAATATTCCAAGGTGACTCCCTATCGCCATTGTTGTTTTGCTTGGCCATAAATCCACTTTCATCTGTGTTAAATAAATACGAACTAAAAGGGTACAAACTTAAAGATAGTTTCTGGGTCAATCACCTTCTGTATATGGATGATTTAAAAATTTATGCCAACCATAGTAGTAATTTAAAAGTTTTATTGGATAGTGTAGAAGTATTCACAAATGATATAGGAATGAAATTCGGTTTGGATAAATGCAACGTACTACATTTAAGATCAGGATATAGGGGTAACACAACAGGGGAGGGACACGTTCTATTAAGCGGAGATACTTTTGACCAGTTAGCTATAGATCAAACATATAAATATTTAGGAGTTCACGAATCAGGTAAAATAGAACATAGTAAAGTTAGAGACCAAATCATTAAGGAATATCATAAACGAGTGAAAAAACTACTGAACACGCATTTAAACTCACGTAACATCATTAAAGGGATCAACACGTATGCTATTCCTGTCGTTTTATATTCATTTGGCATCATAAACTATAAAATCAGCGACCTAAAGAAGATAGACACCAAAACTAGAAAACTACTAAACATCAAAAAAGCCCATCAACAAAAAGCAGATGTAGAAAGACTATATTTACCAGTATTACAGGGTGGTAGGGGATTAATAAATGTAGAAAATATATACAAAACGCAAATAATAAAATACAAACAGTATTTAAAAGCAGAAAGCGACGACTTAATTAAAGCAATAGTATTACATGACACACACACAGCTAAATATTCCATAATAAATGATTCAAATGAAATAGAAACAGAACTTAGACTACCACTAGGAAATACACATTTAGATAAAGAAATTAAAAAAGCAATAGTAGACATGCAGAAAAAGAAATGGAGAAATAAACCACTTCATGGTCAGTTTCCGAAATCAGTATTAGATCAGTCAAATATAGATGAAGAGCTCTCATTCAAATGGATGAAGCAACAAAAAATAGCTACTGCCTTGGAATCAGCAGTGTTTGCTATACAGGACCAGGCTGTTATGACGAGACAACACCAACGAGATATTTTAAAAGAGCCAGTAGATGGTAAGTGTCGACTTTGTGCCACTAAAGATGAAACCACGCAGCACATAATATCAGGTTGTGAAAAACTGGCCGGAAACTATTACGTAAAACGACATAACGACCTGGTCAGGTACATACTGGTGCTTGGCTAAAAAACATAAAATGGAAGTGGATCGTCTTTGGTGGAAAGAAAAATTAGTAGAACCCCAAGTGAAAGAGAACGATACTGCCAAAATTCTTTGGGAAATTTCAGTACAGACAGATGTAACAGTAACACACAACAGACCAGACCTAATCTACATAGACAAAACTAACAATAAAACATACTTAATAGATATCACCGTACCATCAGATTACAATATAGGCGCAAAAGAAATAGAGAAGCTCAGCAAATACCACCTTCTGAAAACTGAAGTTACTCGCCTGTGGAACACACGTACAACTGTGATACCGATTGTTGTAGGAGCAACAGGAGTAGTCGCCAAGAACATAACCAAATACATCGAAACACTAGACGCTAACATACATTTAGGCATTCTTCAAAAACAAGCAGCAATACATACATCGACCATTCTAAGTAAAGTTCTAGGGGATACAGTCTTTGTACACAATAGACAAACTTACGACACACTAGCAACGCCAGACACGCAACAATCATACGACACACAAATCGCAATCACTCAACAAACTATTAATACACAAGCTTCACTGCATTCACCTAATACACAAACATCACGAACACAACATTCATCAAATATACAAAACTTACACCAGACATCAACGTCACATGAATCACACCAAAGAAACAGAGGTAGGAGAAGAAGGCATAATAACTTAGGAAATAAAACACAAGCTACAGAACTTTCTAACACACAACCACAGCATTCTTCCACTACGCAAGGCTCACATCAGTCATCAATCACAGACAAAACACAGCGAAGTAACAGAGATGGGAGAGGAAGAAACACCAACACAGTAAATAATACACAACATTCACTATATTATCCTTGCACACCATCATCACGACCACAACATTCATCACATACACAAACCTCACAGCAGTCATCAATATCACACGAACCACATCGAACGAACCGCGGTAAAAGACGACGAAATAATAACATATGACAGAATAACACAGTATACAAATAATAAATATTTACTATAATTCGATACATACATATTAAATTAACATACAATAGAATAATATATATATTTACAACTTAACAATATTAACAACAGGGGAAATATGGATATCCTTATTCCTGTAGGTCACAGGACGGGATATCCATTAAACCAACTTTATAGTTGAGTAAAGAAACTAGAATTATAATAAATACAATATTTATATTTATTTATTTATAGAAATATCATACTATTTGATAAGCCGGATTAAGACTGCGAGATGGAGTGAAGGGGGCTAGGACAGAGACATACTATATGTCCACATATAACCAAACGTTATGCCTCACGTAGCAGGTGCGAGCCTACGATATTGTTGAATCGACAAAATATTCAAGCAGCTCCATAAGGCCTTTAACTTGATTTAACGTCCTACCATATTACTGCAGCCGGTGTCAAAAGAGGTAAATTACGTGCCTTCCGAAGATGCTTCCGAAGCACGGAATTTCCTGTTTAAATACCTATTCAACAACAATAGATTAGTGAATTATATTTAGCAACTGACTTTGAAACTTTTTGAAACTTATATAATCTGCGTTTTAGATGGATTTACTTGTAGTCCATATCACCGAATGTTTAAAGTCACATGTACATTTATTTCCGTACTTACCATAGATTATAGCGAAGGACTGATGGGCGGCTTTAAAAAATTCAACAGCAGGTAGCCACAACCTGCGTCTGTCTATTTCAACACGGCAATGGGCTCACCACCTATTACGTGGGACAGGGATACACATGGTGAAAAGTGGGCATATAATATGCCTCTGCCAACCCTTTGGGGATAAGGTGTGAATGATAATTAGCGATGCCAAGGCACAGAATATGACGACTAATGGTATATTTATTTCGTTGACAAGACGGTAAATGGTTGAGCGGGCGAGATAAATAAATTCAAAGTGGACTGTATTTGCGGGGAAATTTTGAAATTTACACGCGGTTGTCGACGAAAAAAGAAATAGAAGACAGGAATGGGCACACTACCTTGCTTTTGCTGCGAGATGCTGAGGTAGAGGCTGCCGGGGACGTCCCTGGACTTGGATCCCTGGTTCCATTGCACGAAAACACTATTTATCCATGGAAAACACAATTATTGCGAAAGTTAGTGCGGGCGCGCGCGCGGTCATTTCAGAACTAACAGAGCGTCTTCAGTTCGTGTGTCTGGCTGCCAGTGAGCGACGCTTTAGATAGCGCGCAATACAGCTGTCTCGCTCCTCTTTTATGCGAGACAAGGTAGGTGCAAAAGAGAAATGGAATAAAGGGAAGCGGGGGGAGTATCGACAACTAATTAATTAAAAACAAATGTAGATCGGCGATGCAACATAGAAAAAATAACGCGGCTACTCTTTTATCGTATACCGGCGCAACCATTGCCCCCCCGGCTTGAAGGGTTACCTTCGAAAAAGGAACAACTGACTATACAGTTGCCACTAAGCTTTAGCTGCTAAATAAACAAAATGCTATGCTGTGTGTTTGGAACGCAAAAAATTATATAGTTCGGAAAGGTTACGACGAGCTCCGACGTAATTCGTACCGTTGTCCGAATACATTCAAGATACGGAACCCCGACGTGACAAAAATCTGTTAAATGCAGCCATGAAGCATGGCGTGCTCAAATCACCAGCTAATTCTATATGAACGGCGCGAGTCGTCATATAAACAAAAAGACGAACATAATCTTTCGTGGAGCGTATACCACGACCACGAGAAACTGTTACCCTGAAGGGGCCAGCGTAATCGGTACCCGTGTGTACGAACGGTTTAGCAGCCTGAACAACACGACAAGGACGATGATCGGCCATTTCGGGCGCGATTGACTTCGGGCGAAGTTTGAAACACGGAATACATCTATGAACTATCGAACGAATCAAATTGCGTGCGGAGATAATCCAGTATTTCTGGCGCAAAATTGACATTAATAAATCTGGACCAGCGTGACAATTCACCGTATGGTGATATTCAACTAAAAGATCAACGATATGATCCTTGCGCGGGAGAACTATAGGATGCATTTGATCGTACTCTAATGCGGACTGGCTCAAACGACCACCAACTCGAATGAGGCCATCCTTCAAAAAAGGTTTCAAATGCTGGAAAGCGCGACTACAAGGCTTATTCAATTCCAAATTTCTAATTTCAGACGAAAAATAAAATTGCTGAAGTTCACGAAGCACGATTAACTCAGCCTTGTTTAAGTCAAAGGCGGTAACATACTCGCGATGAGAAAGGATTTTCAAAAATCGACAAATAAAAACAACACTACGTAAAAGAATCGACCACGATGAAACACGGCTAGCCAACTCTAAGATAGGCGATTTTTCGAGCGGTGCGGTAGTAACTAAAGAAGTTTTCTTTTCCTCCGGCGGCGTGCACACAGTAGCGGGGTTGAAAGGACTAACAGGCCATTCATCAGGTACCAGGAAGAGCCATGGAACCACAACGGATGATCCAAAATCTGTGCAGGTGTTAACCCACGAGACAAACAATCGGCAGGGTTGTCCGTACCTGAGACGTGATAAAAGTTTTGCGGTACCAATTCCAACTGAATTTATGCCACCCTATTTGCGACGAATGTATCCTAACGATGGGGCGAAGAATGTGTCCAACACAAAGCGACGGTCGAGTCCGAGAATACGAAAATTCTATCTATATTAATGCGTTGAAATCGGCGATCTGATTCGCGAACACCAATACAAAGAAACATTTGTCTAATGTCTGCTGAAAGCGCCACAGCGAATAAGCGAAAGTTAACTATAATTTCAAACAAATTACCTTGGAGATTTTGACCACTGTGCAAAATATTGTTTACCGAAACATTCGAACTAGTCTTGGCGTTGCCATCTATAACAACGCGCAACTTGGTGGTTAGTTTATCCTTGCGGACAACTCAATGGTATACGAAGGAGCGTGCTTCGTCTCTTCGGTTTCTGGAGGCGCGGGTAAAATGAAACCTTTATCCAAATATTCTACTATTACGCTATCGTAAGCCTCCTTCAACTTTGGAGATGTCTGCATTTTCCGTTCTAAACATAAGAAGCGTTTTTCGGCTGACTGAAACGAATCTCCAAGCGAACTAACATCACCCTTAAAGGGGAGTAAGACAACATAACGACCATCACTATCGCGAGTAGTCGTGCGACTATAAAACTCTTCACAAAGTTTATCATCCGGGCTGACAATAGGAGGGACGTTCACCTCTTCTATCTCCCAGAAGTTACGGACAGCGGCTCGACGGCGCAACAATATGACACTGACGAGTTACAATCAAAACAAGCGGGTGCGGAACCAACAATAACAAAACCAAGAACGAAAAACAAAACTAAGGCGAGGGGCGTGGGGTGCGATGCGTGACCTTGAACCTTATGCTGCAACAGGAGGTGCGGGAAAATCGAAGCGTCAACTAACAAATCAATATCTCCTGGAACGGCGTAAATATCATCGGCCAAAGGCAAATCTCTAAAATTAGTCAATAATGATGTGTTGACTGCGACAGTCGGTAAAAATTCGGTAACCTTATCGACAACTAGCGAATCCATCGAAAAACTAACAATAAAATCAAAACGCGAGTGGAATTTAACCGCTACAGAACCTTGAACGGCTTTAGTGGAACCCCCAATACCTTTCACAACATTATAAGCGGGGCGGTTATACGACGACTACAAGAATTTTTACTAATAAAATTACTTTGAGAAGCACTATAAGTGCGCGAACACTATGTCCCCTACTATGCCAATCGTAAACAACAACTCGAGCGGTTACTAGAAGTACCGTAGTAGGGCTTGTGTGCAAACTTGATAGCGAGCACAAAGCGACATCGTTCGGCTGGAGGCGCGCGGCAGTGGCGCCGCCGTCGCTAGGCGCGGACGGGGACGAAAACACGCGAGAGCGCTCCCGTCGCGACTCAACGGCGCGGGCGGCTGTGACGTCACAGCGGACGAACGGTTAGGCACTGAGTTCGCGCAGCTGGAATCGACGTACGAACTACCGGACATGGCGTTATTGTTTTCGAAGTGTAATAATGAATGGTGTTTACCATTACACTTGCGACAAAAATTATTCGAATTACAGAATGAAACACGATGTTACTTACTGAGACAATTGATACATAAATTACTAGAACGAACAAATTTGTAGCGATCGCCAGGAGTGAGTTTATTGAACTCCGAACATTTATAAAGTTGGTCATGGTGACCTTGACACAAAGAACAATTTTTCGAATGCAACACTTGCGATTGCGAAGTTGTGGGTTCAAAATTAACAAAAGATTGCGTGGGCTTACTACTACTGCTACGATTAGTCGGACTATTTTTCGCTACTCCGTGGTTTAACGAAGTTCGTTGCAAAATTCGAATATGTTGACGAACGAAAGTTTCTAAGTCGTCGAACTTAATGATCTATTTGATGGCCACGTCTATCCATTTCAAATAAGCGAACGGTTTCGGAATCTAATTTCTTTAAACCGATATACAAAAACAAAAAGTCACAGAGGTCATTGACCTTGACATTCTTTAGGGCGCGAACAGCTGATGCAAAAATATCTAAGATTTTTTCTAAGTCGTGTTCATTACACGATGAGCTATTTTTCAAATTAAATATTTTATCCAAATAAGCGGTTGTTACTCAGCGTTTGTCTTCGTATTTGACCTTCAAAGTATTCAAAATCAAACTATAATTTTCGGCGCAAAGCGTTATACCGGCGTAAACGGTTTTTGCTTTCCCGGTTAGTTTAATAACTAAGTAATTTAATTTTTCGTAATCCGATAACGAATTATTATTATGGATAGTATTTTCGAAACTAGCGAAAAACAAAGGCCAATTTTTAATATCGCCATCAAATTAGGGTATTTGTACGGGCGGTAATTTAGGTCAGTTCTGTTTCAGCAAATCAAAACCGGCTGGCCCGGGTTTCGAATCGGTGACTACTACGGGCACGGGCGCTTGCAATGACTTAGCGACACGTTTTACGCGACAAATTAAATCTTCGAGAGATGACATGGCGTCATAACTTAACAAGAAATCGGGATTTAATTTTAATTCAAGCAAGTTAATTTTATCGAGAACATTTTCGAAATCTAAGCGCAAAGTATCTACGGTTTCGATCGAGGATAAAATCAATTCTTTTATTGATTCATTTGCGATCCTCGATGAATAATCACAAATTGATTGCATACGCTTAAAAAGGCTATCCTTCTTAGCGTGTAATAGTTTTAACTGTAGATCCGGAATCTCTTTCAGAGGCATTGTTAAAACAAACAACTATAGCTACCCTACAGTGCAAAACCAACGAACGATCAAAATGGGAGCGGTGGTGAGCAACGAGACTCGGCGCGAACGAGCGTAGGTACTTGCGCGCGCGGGCCTAGGTACCTGCTCGCGTGGTCTACCTATTACTATGCGGTGCAGTCGAAATTAACAACTATTTAGTACCTACCTATGCGAAAAACAGTAGGTAAGTATGCGTTATTTATCCTAATGGAATAAAAAACTATTACCTAATCTATGCGTTTATTCCGTCGTGGAATAAAAAACTATAACCTATACCTATGCGTTTATTCCGAATGGAGTAAAAACTATAACCTATACCTATGCGTTTATTCCGTGGTGGAATAAAAACTATAACCTATACCTATGCGTTTATTCCCTATGGGATAAAAACTATTGCGTTTCTATTGGCAAACTACTAAAGCGAATGGATCAAAATCCGGATCGTTAGGACCAAAAAATGGTTGAGCGGGCGAGATAAATAAATTCAAAGTGGACTGTATTTGCGGGGAAAGACAAAAGAGAAATTTACACGCGGTTGTCGACGAAAAAAGAAATGGAAAACAGGAATGGGCACACTTGCTTGCTTTTGCTGCGAGATGCTGAGGTGGAGGCTGCTGGGGACGTCCCTGGACTTGGATCCCTGGTTCCATTGCACGAAAACACTATTTATCCATGGAAAACACAATTACTCTGTCTGGCTTCCAGTGAGCGACGCTTTAGATAGCGCGCAATACAGTTGTCTCGCTCCTCTTTTATGCGTGACAAGGTAGGTGCGAAAGAGAAATGGAATAAAGGTAAGCGGGGGGGTATCGACAACTAATTTATTAAAAACAAATGTAGATCGGCGATGCATCATAGAAAAAATAACGCGGCTACTCTTTTATCGTATACCGGCGCAACCAGTAAAATTAATAATTTCTAAATTTTTGCATGCATTTCAAAACTATTTTACAAAATGCTCAGTTGTTGCTTCGACGAAAATTCTTATCTGTTTTTCAATAACACCTTAATCTCGAAATTTTCAGAGGCACATTATACTCCCACGTATTCCACCGTGTGCATTTTTATCCTAATAATAGGTGGTGAGCCCTTTGCCGTGTTGAAATTGACAGACGCAGGTTGTGGCTACTTGCTAAGCCACCCGTAAGGACTTCAACTTGGCGTAAAAACTGCCATGTTACTGGCAACCGGGAACAACCAAGAACGAAAATTCTTTTTGGTATTATTTTTCTATACAATGATATCAATACCCGCACTACAAATTTTTTATAAAATCTTTTAGGTATAGGTGTAACTACGCATTCAACAAACTTATTTGTTTTTTTGTCTAATTTATTAAAAAAAAAACTTTAAGTATAGTACACGAGGGAAAAAATACTACATTTACAATGCTTGAGCTGGTCTAATTAAGAACTTGGGTCGTCGTTACTACCAAGTTAAGCCGAGTTCGTTAAGGAAACTCAGTTACCGGCAGTTACTTGCTGATTGTCGGTGAAAGTGAGAATGTTGGCCGTCACATATTTACTTCTGCCCCGAGAACGAATAAGAACTCATTTACAAATTGTGTCAAAGACGATGTTCTACAACTTCATACAATGTGAAGTTACTAGTATCAAGACGTCTTTACAACTTCGGTTCATTACATTAATAGTTACATTTAACTTCGCCGTTTTCTGCGCAAGGGTAGGTAGCATTGTATACGTCCTTACTTCAATGGTCACCCATTTCAAAATTTACCTTAGTATACGCTAATTACTATGATGATGAATTACCGATTAGAAGCGCTCGTGGTCCCGCCGACTCAGTGTTCTCTAAACCATCACTGCGTTAAGCAACTTTCGCTATGGCTGGTCACGGATGGGTGACCACTTTGTGGCATTTACATTTGTGAGCGTTTCCGTGCTTCGGAAGGCACGTTAAGCCGTTGGTCCTGGTTGCCAGTAACATTATGGCAGTCGTTAAGTCAAATAAAAATAAGGCTTAAAAAATTTCAACAGCAGGTAGCCGCAACCTGCGTCTGTCTATGTACATTTAGGTGGGACAGGAATGCACATGGTGAAAAGTGGGCATATAATATGCATCTGCCACCTCTTCGGGGTTAATGCGTGATAGATAAATACATAATAAAAAAAAATGAATTACCGTAAAAACGGGAATATTAAACGTAATTTATTGCACCAATACTGTCGCTACTTTTAAAAACTTTAGATTTTTGGAAACATATTGATCAGGGGTAGATATTCATGTCATATTGTAGGCAGTTAAAGGAGTTAATTGGATTTTAAGTATATAAATCAGTCAAAAAATATACTATGAATATAAATACTATCAATGATAAGACTTGCAGGGAAGGAGAAAAAGCAAAAACGCTGTGTTTGTGAAAGCTAAGAAAAGAACAACTAGTATATATCAAACTAGCTGATGCCACCCATTATTGATGATTGGCTGGAAAGGCAACATGGCCAGAGAGCCTCTCCTACCTACTTTCTCAGATACTTACCGGACATGGAAACCTCTGCAAGTTTCTATTTACCATACGCCGAGAGCCAACGCCCGAGTGCCATCACTGTGGTGACTGTCCGGAGGATTCGGCATTCCACACTTTAGTGGAATGCCAAGCGTGGGCACAAGAGCACTGCAACATGAAGACGGCCCGTAGAGTGAACAACCTCTCATTGGAAATCATGGTCAGAGCCATGGTCCACAGTGAGAGCGGGTGGAATGCCGCTGCCTCCTTCTGCGAGGCAGTAATGACTGACAAGGAGACGAGTCCGACATGCCCACCCCGTCAAAACAGAGGTGAAGTCCATGAGGATTTCCACACGGTTACCAATAGCTGATAAGTTTTCCTATTCAAGTATACGTACGGAACTATAAACTTTTGAAAATCCAATATAGCCTATGTTACTCACAATGAATGTAGCTTTGTAATGGTAAAAGATTATTTTTAAATCAGCCTAGTAGCTTCTG
Organism: Thumatha senex; assembly: GCA_948477245.1. Taxonomy (NCBI): domain Eukaryota; kingdom Metazoa; phylum Arthropoda; class Insecta; order Lepidoptera; family Erebidae; genus Thumatha; species Thumatha senex. Next base: position 19,011,809 of record OX419735.1, read on the forward strand.
AGTTAATTCATTAAAAACAAACATACAAATCTTTCCTCTTTATAATATTATTATAGAAGAATAGATAGAGAATTTTAAATAAAAATAAATATGAATATAATAATAGTATCTTTATTTTTGCTACTTATGGCGTTTTCGATAGATAAATAGACAAAATTGTAGAATCTAATCCAATCTAGAATTTACTCCATTACAGAAAAAGTAATCTACTTGGATATAGTAGTTTATAACTTACATTGTAGTTACATAATTAACATGCTTTGTCCACAAGGTAATAAAAATTACTACCTAGCGTACTATCCTCGATTGCATTACACATTCACATAAACATTTGACTGCCTCTGTGGCGCAGTGGGAGTGTATCCGACTGCTACGCAAGAGGTTGTGGGTTCGATTCCCACCCAGGATATAACTTTGTGTGATGATCACGAGGGTTTATTCTATGTCTGGGTGTTATTTATCTTTAATATGTAAGTATTTAGAAATATATAAGTATGTTTATCAGTTATCTGGTTGGCGTTGTGTGAGTTGTCCCAACGATATTTATTAATATTATTTATTATATTAAAATAATAATTTTAACTGTAAATAATATAATTTAAACTGTTACTGCAGTCCTAACTTTGGCATAAGTACAGAATATAAACGATTTCGTTAGGGTGGTTCGGGTAATCGCTAAAACGGCAGGTGCTATCGCCACCGATATCGTTAACCGTGGCTCTATGCAGCGTTCAATTCACATAATCGTTATTTATCTTACTTAGAGCTTCGAGCTGTATGTAATTTCCAACGGAGCCATACATGATATTGTGAGAAAATTTTTATTATAAATATTTATTTTAGAAAATTTATTTTTGTATTTCTGAAATATTGAAGTACAATCTTCAAAAATCAAAATAAAGTAAAGTGAAATATGAGATGATAAGTAAATACATAAAACATAGTCGTGTTAGTAACACCAATTATTACTCAAGATAGGGAGGGCCGATTTTAGTGATCCATGATTTGTAGAATTTTTCATTATTTCGTAGAAAATTAGTGTATAAAAACAGAAAATAATAGCAATTATAAAAACCTTTATTTTTCTCATACTATTTCTATGGAACCTGAATCTAAGGCGCGTAAGCGGTTCAATGTTCGCCCGAGCCTCTAGTATGTTTATATATTAGGATCAATTTCTCTGAGTATTATTAACAAATTACCATATTTGCTATACAAAAGTTGTAGATAGATAAATATAATGTATAATAATACTTAATGTTATTTGGGAAACTGTCAATCTCAATTGTGTGAACGGCATTGTGGGAGGGTAGGAAGACTAAGTAATTTTTACTAATGATCGTTATTAATAAGGATTTTCAGACGTTTCATTCGTCTCCTCTCTTGCTACCTTCCTCTTAAAACCCTCATATCATTGGAGAGTTTTAAGAGAAGGATTATGTGTATGGTTCTACGCTGTCAAAGCCGTGGGCATTTGCTAACGTATATTTTTGAAATAATACACAAAATTGTTCTTCGGGAAATTGCACTTGAATGTGCTAACATACGTCACACAAATAACGAATTTTAGAAAATATGTTTAAAATAAAAAGAAAGTAACATACGAGAAGTGATTTACAATCGAGATAAAAGTGAATTTATTACCAGCAGTTACACTTCACTTGGAGACTGGAGATGATGCGTCTGTCGAGATACCACTTGATAAATATGTCATATCGTCGTTTCAAGTCACTGCACTTGTTCTTGTCATATTTTCATTTTGACAATGGAAATACTTATTCACACAAACATTTTCTTTTTATTTAAGCAAGTGGTTTGGTATACATAGGTGTGGGAAGTTATATATTTTATTTAGGTACAGGTAAAGAATGAAACCATTGCTGTCGAATGTAACTGAACATGTTCTGGAAATAAAATTGTAAATGAAACCGTAAATCAACCAGTTTATTTCAAGATAATGTATGTACTCGTATATGTATGTAATTTTTGTAATTGAAATTTTGCCACTTCTTATCTTTGCGTTCGTATTGACATATTGGAAAATAGCGTCTTATAGTAATATTTTTGAGAAAATCGCCTTTCTGGTGCATTTTATGATAATAATAATAAGTATAAGAGCTTTATTACTTTTATATTTAGTTATTTGAAACTATAATTATTGTTTTTTATATTATTCGGGCCTTATTCGCGTAATGAATTGACTTTTCCTCACGCTTTCCCCAGTCTACTCGTGACCACGGCTATTGCAATATAGCCGAAACGTCAAGAGGTGAGAAAAGTAAATTTATTACGCGAAAAAGACCCGAAAAACATTAAAATGCTTTGTCATGTGAGTTTAAAAATATTGTTATTCTTGTGTTCAATTGTAAAATATAGTTGTGAGGTGAGGGTTAAACAACCCATGCAATACATACAGTCCACTTACATTAAATTAAAATCTGCTTAAAATATTTTATTTATTTTTTTATTTTTATAACCTCATCCGTTAGTCACAGGCACTAGGTGCTACACTCAGGTACAAGCAGTGCTTAAACCTGAGTCTAGCTCGGAGCTCTCGGTAATGCCCCATTGTACATTAAAATTGTATTTAAACAATCTAATTAATTGACATGTTGAAAACAAATCTTTCATAGTATAACTTATACATTATATTGAAAATCAGTGTTGACCTTTTGCTAAAAATAGCTAGTGTGTCCGGGTAATTAAATTACGGGCACGTAGCGACGTCAGAATAAAAACCTACATAAATAAGTTTCACTATTTAATGCTTATACTTTTATATATTTACGATAGCAGAGTAGTGAATGACTATTATATAAGTAGAAGAGGTAGAAATAATAAGGTTGTCGAATGAAATAATACTACTCCTTATTTTTTTAGTGTTTCATTAAAAGAAATATATTTTGCCTACAGTAAGAGTGTGTGATTGTGAATGTTGATCCATCATCGAATTTCGTATGAAATGAAAAATCTTTATTCATGTAAGTCACAAAGTAACACTAATGAACGTCCATATTATTGCTTCTATATTTTCATTTGCTGCCAGATTCGTAAAGCAAAAGGTAGAGCATGAAGAAGAAATTGGGATAAAACTCAAGGTCACTCTTTTCTAACCACCAGTAACTACTTACATTAGATTTGAACAGATTATATAGTAATAAGTTTATAAAGAAACAAAATCAAATCAAAAAAAAAGAAATAAAAAAAAGATTCTAATTGTTTTTTTTTAATAATTATTTAATGGCCTGGTTTCTAAGACCTTTTAGCCAAATCTTATTTTTTAATATCATATTTCTTCAATCTTATCTTCTAATTAGTTTTGTCCAGTCGATGTCGTGTCCTCATTGTCCGTCCTGGTCCTTGCTCTCAGTATAATGGTGATTCTTATACTAAGGTTGTCAGTGGACGTTTCGCGGCAAGAGAGAAAATAGCATTTCACTGCATATATATCATTGTCTTTCACTATAGCACGTTAACACAACTTTTATGTCCAAGAAACCACCACTCCCGCACATAAAACAAGATAAATGCACTAGTTTTAGAAAATAATATAAAGCAAGCGTCCGCACTTGTCACTCTTCCCGCCAAATGTCCAGATTCTAATTGCCAGTACTAAGGGCAGGCCTATTCTTTATGAAGAAGAATCTGGCAAAAAACTTCATAGCTGTTCTTTTAAAATGTAGATATAACTTACAGTAATAAACTTACACTTAGGCCGGTATTCCAGAACGTTTCTCAAGGCTCAATCAACGCTTGAGAGTAGTATTTAAGGCAAAACCTAGCCTCAAGCATTGATTGAGTATTGAGAAACGTTCTGGAATACGGACCGTACAGTTACATATAGTGTAGACCGTACAGTTACATTAATCATAAAATCCAAAATTACAGGCTATTTAGGTACACGGTTTTTAATGTTAAATATGCTGGTGCCGGTTGATATTAATTTTACCGTCGACATTGACCCTTTTACTTGCACACAAGGATAAAGAAGGGTATGTCGACCAAAGTAGAGAAATAGGATTCTCTATTTGAAATATATGATATACTTTTATTTTTCAAAAACTTCCAACTTATAGAACTGAAGAAGCTGTCAATATCATAAAATTTAAGTTGGCACAATCTAAAAAGAAATCCAGCATGATTCATAACTGACGGATTTGTAATAGATAGAGGTAAAAATATTGAAAACCTTTTTGGAAGTCACTTGAATATACAAACCTGATAGATTTTAAATTAAAAACAAAATTTTACGAATAAAACAATATCAATTATGAATAAAACTCGCGGAATTTATTATTCGAATACGAATCTACTTTCCCTTAAACACTACTATTAGATTTTTCTGAACAACCGACGCCGAACTCATGTCACTTATGTCAAGAGTCGTAAAAATGTTATGTCGCTATGATAATGTCGTTTCACTGTTGGAAAATTTTATGACCAACCTCGTAGAGGATTTGAAGTGTCATTGTCGTGTAGAGTTTCATGGTTTTAAATCTCTCTCTTTCTCTCTCTCTCTCTCCCTTTCTTATGTTTCAAAACTCTATCATTATTTAGAGCCTTGAGTCTACAATTATTGACTTGAAGCGCTCGTGGCCCCGCTGACTCAGTGTTCTGAAAACGATCACTGCGTTAAGCAAATTTGGCTATTGCTGGCCCTTGGATGGGTGACCACTTTGTGGAATTTACATTTGCGAGCGTTTGCGTGCTTCGGAAGGCACGTTAAGCCGTTGGACCCGGTTGCCAGTAACACAGCATCGTTAAGCCTAGTTGAAATCCTTATGGGCAGCTTGAGAATTTCAACAGCAGGTCACCACAGCCTGCACCTGTCCATTTCAACAAGTTTATGGGCTCACCACCTGTTACGTGGGACAAAAATGCATACGGTGAAATGTAGGCGTATAGTACGCCTCTGCCTGCCCCTTCGGGGATGGAGACGTGACAATATGTATGTATGAAAGAGCAGCTATCGTTTGACTTTTGCTTTTCATAATTATTGGGAGCGACTGCTATCTGACCACCCAAACCTGTACTGTAAGGACATCCGCATGGTTTTAGATATATTTGTGTATTTTATCTATGCTAGGTACCATCGTCATCATTATCTCGATCAATTTGATGCCCAATGCTGGTATGCCCAGCCTCCTAGAAAGATAAATTTGTGTATTTTATCTATGCTAGGTACCATCATCATCATTATCTCGATCAATTTGATGCACAGTGCTGGTATACCCAGCCTCCCACAAACATTAATTTGTGTATTTTATCTAAGCTAGGTATCATCGTCATCACTATCTCAATTAATTTGATGCCCAGTGCTGGTATGCCCAACCTCCCACATAGATAAATTTGTGTATTTTATCTATGCTAGGTATCATCGTCATCACTATCTCAATTAATTTGATACCCAGTGCTGGTACGCCCATCCTCCCACATAGATAAATTTGTGTATTTTATTTAAGCTAGGTATCATCGTCATCATTATCTCGATCAATTTGATGCCCAGCCTCCCACAAACCCGAACCGCGACGAGCATCAGTTTGAGCTATGGCTCTCTGAGCTGGACGTCGTTCTCACTGCATGCCGCCCTCGCCCTGTCCTGGTCTTGGTGACGCCCGAGTTGTCGCCGCAGACTTGTCTTCGTCCAAGACTACCGGCATCCATGACCGGGGGCCTGAGGACGGTGGGTGGGCTGCTCCATCCTTACAGAAGCAGGCCCAAGACGTCGGCATGACGTGAAAATCTCACGCATGCCTCATGCCCCAAGAAGCGGGATAACACCCGAAGCCTAGGTGAGACCGCGGTGGTAGCCAAAGTCTGCCGGGAGCTCTGGGACATCTTTCCAAAGAGTTACCCGGGGTGTCCGACAATAGACAGGTGACTTCAACGCCTGGTCCTTGGCTTGGGGCTCCCGCGAGACCAATGGCAGGGGGAGAATTCTGGAGGATTGGGTCACTACCCGTGGCCTAGAAGTCCTCAACCGGGGGAATGTCGCTACCTGGGAGCGAGGGGGACTCAGTTCAGTCGTGGACGTATCGTTCGCGACCCCTGATCTCACTCGCCGTGTCCAGAACTGGCGCGTGGTGGTGGAGGAGGAGACGAGGTCCGACCACAGATATATTCGGTTTGACGTCTCCCCTCCGCCTAATGTACCACCAGTAATTGCGAATCCCCCGGAACCGCGTTGGGCGCTTAAACGGCTAAATCGGGAGGCTCTCCAGGAAGCGGCCATCGTGCAGGCCTGGACTCCAGCACCGGAGAGGCCTGCCGATGTGAATACCGAGGCAGAGTGGTTCCGGAGAGCCATGTCGCAAATATGCGATGCGGCGATGCCTAGGGTCAAGCCCGTGCCGGTAAGGAGACAGGTGTACTGGTGGTCGCCGGAGATTGGACAGCTGCGAACAGCTTGCCTGACCGCGCGCCGCCAGTACACCAGGTTCCGCCGAAGGCGTCGCCGCCCCGAGGAATTCCGAGAGGAGGAGCTATATGAGGGGTACAAGAGAGCCAAGAGGGCCCTCCAAACAGCCATAAAGCGGGCCAAAAGGCTGGCCCGCGAAGAGCTGCTGGAGACCCTGGAGCAGAACCCCTGGGGGCGCCCGTACCTTATGGTTAGGGGCAAACTTCGCCCTAGGGCGCCTCCGCTGACCCAGAGCCTCCAGCCAGACCAGCTGGAGAGGGTCCTGAGTGCTCTGTTCCCTGCGGGAGCACAGGAGCACACTGCCCCATGTATGGCTCCACCTCAGACGTCCAACGCGGATCCCAGTGAGGATGACGTGCCCGAAGTCACCGAAAGTGAGCTAGGGGCGGCGGTATTGCGGCTCAAAGCCCGCAAGAACACCGCCCCCGGACCCGACGGCATACCAGGCCGAGCATGGGTCCTGGCCCTTGAGGAACTAGGGCCTCGACTGGCAGGGCTCTTCAGCGCATGCCTTGAAAGGGGCCAGTTTCCCAAGGAGTGGAAGACGGGGAAACTGGTCTTAATCCGTAAAGCGGGGCGGCCGGCGGACCATCCGTCCGGTTACCGGCCGATCGTGTTGCTCGACGAGGTATGTAAGCTTTTTGAGCGCATTATAGCGGAACGCCTCGTCGAGCATCTCACGGACGTGGGGCCAAACCTGGCGGATAACCAGTTCGGTTTCCGCCAGGGGCGCTCCACCGTGGATGCGATCATGCGAGTTAAGAGCCTGACAGAGGAAGCTATTTCAAGGGATGAGGTGGTGGTGGCGGTGTCTCTTGACATCGCCAACGCCTTTAACACCCTACCCTGGAGTTGCGTCAGGGAGGCACTTAGCTATCATAGAGTGCCTTCCTACCTCTGTCGTATTGTCGGGGCATACCTATCCGAAAGGGCGGTGGCTTACCCGAGTTGGCTAGGGCTAGGTCGGCGAGATGTGTCGTGCGGTGTTCCACAGGGGTCAGTCCTAGGACCGCTCCTGTGGAATATTGGCTACGATTGGGTGCTGCGTGGTCCGTTGCTCGAAGGTGTCGGCGTGACGTGCTACGCCGACGATACCCTCGTTACGGCGCGAGGAGTAACGCACCGACATGCAGCCCTAAAGGCCACGGCAGGTGTTGCTCAAGTCGTGGGTCGAATTCGGCAGCTGGGCCTGGAGGTTGCCCTGCACAAATCCGAGGCTCTGTGTTTTCACGGGCCTAGGAAGCAGCCTCCTCCAGGATCCAGCATAACAGTGGGGGGCGTTAGCATCGGCATCGAGCCCTCGATGAAGTATCTGGGGCTCGTACTCGATAGCCGATGGAACTTCGGACATCATTTCCGAAGTTTGGTCCCAAAACTGAGGGGGGCCACAGCTGCATTATCGCGGTTGTTGCCCAACATAAGGGGACCTAACGCTCCCTGCAGGAGACTGTACCTCGGGATCGTGCGGAGTATGGCCCTATACGGGGCCCCCATATGGGCGGAGACCCTGACGGCCCGCAATGCGTCGATATTACATAGCCCGCTAAAGGCGATGGCCGTCAGGGTGATAAGAGGGTACCGCACGATCTCCGTTGAGGCGGCATGTCTCCTTGCCGGGACCCCTCCATGGGACCTGGAAGCGAGAGCCCTTGCGTCATTGTTTAAATGGCGCAAGGAGGCGCGGGAGCAGGGCCATGGGCCTACGCCTCGAGAAATCGAGGCTCAGCGGTCCCAGCTCCGACAGGAACTCATGGAGACATGGAAGGTGCGACTTGAGCATCCAAGGTGGGGAAACGCCACAATCGGGGCGGTCAGACCGGTCATGGATGAGTGGTTGGAGAGGAGCCATGGCAACCTCTCCTACCGGTTGTCACAGATACTTACCGGGCACGGGTGCTTCGGTAAGTATCTGTGGCGTATACACCGGGAGACCACAGCCGAGTGCCAGCACTGCGTAGAACGCAGCGAGGACACAGCGCTCCACACATTGGTGGAGTGCTCAGCGTGGGCGCAGCAGCGCCAAGACCTCGTGGCGAGTCTGGGCGTAGACATTCTCTCGCTGGAAACTATGGTGCAAGCCATGGTCTCCGGCGGGAGCAAGTGGGACGCCGCTGCGTCTTTCTGCGAGCAGGACATGCTCGCGAAAGAGGCGGCGGAGACGGTACGGGAGAGGACTCTCCCGCCCGAGTTCCGCAGTCTGCGGCGACAACGCCGCAGACTTATCTTCGCCCAAGACTACCGGCCTCCATGACCGGGGGCCTGAGGACGGCGGGTGGGCTGCTCGTCGTCCTTACAGAAGCAGGCCCAAGACGTAGGCATGACATGAAAATGTCACGCACGCCTCATGCCCCTAGAAGCGGGATAGAACCCGAACCAACCCCCCAAAGAAGCGGGATAACACCCGAACCCCAGGTGAGGCCGCGGTGGTAGCCAAAGTCTGCCGGGAGCTCTGGGACATCTTTCCGAGGAGTTACCCGGGGCGTCCGGCAATAGACAGCTAGGCGGGGACTGTGTGGTTTTAGCCGGTTCGAGTCCGGCATGACATCCGAGGGGATTTCCACACGTTAAAAACATCGTCATCATTATCTCGATCAATTTGATGCCCAATGCTGGTATGCCCAGCCTCCTAGAAAGATAAATTTGTGTATTTTATCTATGCTAGGTACCATCATCATCATTATCTCGATCAATTTGATGCACAGTGCTGGTATACCCAGCCTCCCACAAACATTAATTTGTGTATTTTATCTAAGCTAGGTATCATCGTCATCACTATCTCAATTAATTTGATGCCTAGTGCTGGTATCCCCAACCTCCCACATAGATAAATTTGTGTATTTTATCTAAGCTGGGTATCATCGTCATCACTATCTCAATTAATTTGATGCCCAGTGCTGGTATGCCCAACCTCCCACATAGATAAATTTGTGTATTTTATCTATGCTAGGTATCATCGTCATCACTATCTCAATTAATTTGATACCCAGTGCTGGTACGCCCGTCCTCCCACATAGATAAATTTGTGTATTTTATTTAAGCTAGGTATCATCGTCATCATTATCTCGATCAATTTGATGCCCAGCCTCCCACAAAGATAATCACAGACAACGTTCGATCTTGTATCACTCGTATCCAGTAGTTTTTAGCGCATGTGGGTAGCCTATCCGCCCGGGTCCATTTGCTCATTTCCTGGTTGTGGGTTCTATCACGAAGTGACATAAGACCATGGTTGTAGTATCAATCTGTTGGGACTGGTCAGCTCATAGCTGTTATAGCAATTGTTACAAATAATATTATTTAAATTTAAGGCAAACTAAGTTTAGTCGACTGTTCTCACATAATTTCAAAGGAACTATGTAAGTGTAATTTTAATGAACACAACATTTATTTTTATTTGTTTTTGTATAATTTCTTTACTGTATAATTGGTCAAATATCATGTTAATCAAACTGTGTCAAATGGCGGTTAGAAAAGAGTGGCCATGAGTTTTATTGCCAGGTTCTTCCTCTGGCTCTACCTATTGCTTTGCGATTGTAAATGTAGAAGCAGTAATCTTGACGTTCATAAGTATTACTTTGTGACCTACATGAATAAAGATTTTTGATTTTGATTTTGATTTTGATTTTGAATGATAGCAAGCTTCTTAGTAAGAATCTATGTGAAAGAGTCTCAGTGCCGTAAGTCATCCCTGGCAATACACATTGGTCACAACGGAATTGCATTCGCGGTATATGTCTCGTATAATGTCAATATTAGCCCCTGAACTCCTTTGGACCAAAGTGCCAACTAGATCAATCACCGTTAAAGGCCTTCTGCATACCCAGATACAAAAACAAAAGTATATTCTTAGTTCTGTATTACTTTGCCGTTGCTAAGGTCGCAATTTCGAATCTATGCATATATTTGTTTCGAAATTTTAATGTTCTCTATGTACATGTTTTTGGAAATATATAAATATCAGGTATCATCTCAATAGTACAAGCTTACAGCTTAGTTTGGGCTAGATGGCGTTGTGTAAAAACTTTGTTTCAACAAGGGGTGTCCCGCAATACATACTTATATATTTCAAAATACATACATTTTATACATAAGGAACACCCAAATTCGGAAACCAACATTTGTGGATCACACCAATATTTGTTCCAACCCATTTGTTGTATTTTCGATGTTTGTTTTAATTCGGTTTTATGTATTTTTGTTATATCTTTTTAGTAATTTACGAAAAACTTGCTGTTCATACAAAACATATACGAAAGTATTTCTTTAAATATATATGAACTAGATGACCCCCACAGCTTCGCCCGTGGAATATTTCGACCTCCCGTCGCACCATTTAATCCCGTCCCTTATAAATTCTACAATGATGCATAAAATTTAGCCTGATTTGGCGACATTTATGACTACTACTCTGCTCCCCAGTGTAGTAGCGTAATGATATAGCCTATAGCCTTCCTCAATAAATTGGCTATCAAACACAAAAAGAATTTTTCATATCCGACCAGTAGTTCCTGAGATTAGCGCGTTCAACCAAACAACCAACAAACTCTTCAGCTTTATAATATTAGTAGAGATTAGCAAACTTGCATTTTGTGAGCATGTAGGGCCGTCATATGGTCTAAGGCCATCACGTGTCGTTGAGGAGAACATAGACACAGTTGACGTACCGCCCCACAGTCTGCATGTGTGGTGTTTTCAACAGCGGGACTTTACACAGATTACTCGTATCTTGGTAAACAATAACATTTTTGAACTGAAACTCCTTTATCGACGTTGAGAGAAAAAAATTATAGCCAATCACATTTTTCGGTTACGCGCCATGTTCTTTATCCTAAGTGAAACTTCTTTATCGACGTATGAGAGATTTTTACTAGAGAATTTTTTTTACAATCGTCTACATGGCTATCGTTTTTTATTTGAGAGTGATTTTATTTCAAAGTTACATAAAACTATTCGATTCACAGGTTGATAATCTACATATAATAAAAAAATCTGCCAAGAAACTTTTAATTAATTATTTGCATTAGTCACGATACTAGTTAGTAAGTTACTTTTAAATAATCAAAATTACGAAAAACTATTATTTATTTATTTATATACCTAACATGCCTTATCCCCGAAGGGGTGGCAGAGGCACACATATTGTATGCCCACTTTTCACTATGTGTATTCCTGTCTAACGTAAGAGGTTGTGAGCCCATTGCCGTGTTGAAATAGACGGACGCAGGTTGTGGCTACTTGCTGTTGAAATTTAAGCCCCCGGCCTTCAACTTGACTTAACGACTGCCAAAAAAAAATAAACAAAGATACAATAAAAATAAAATATATGGAGATTGAGAAACCTACATTTATTGTAAGGCAATGATGATACGTCGACCCCAATGTGAAATATTAGACGTTTATTGCTTGTTTACGAGCAAACTCTTTACTGAATACGGACAACTGCCTTAGTTTTTATATTCTATGCTTCCGTATCATAAACAGTCTCAATTTTTTTTTGTATCTTTATATTGTTTTGTACATAACATCACAACATCATATCAACATTATAAGTAGATGAAATGAAAATAATATGTATTTCTAGCGTCCATTAGGAAATTTCCTTCAAAAGTAACATCTGCAGCATGGACTTTTTTTGGAAAAAGTTTTTAATGTATGTTTCGGAAATATTAAAAAAAAAAAGAAATAAAAAAAAAAGAAAAAAGGGGTCTTAGAAGGTTTTTACAGGGTCGGCAGCGCGGGGTCTTCACCTCTGGTGTTGCATACGTCTATACTCTATAGGCTACAGTAACCACATTTCATCAAGTGGGCCGTAAGCTTGTCTGTCACCTCAGTGGTATAAAAAGATTAAAGAAAATTAAAAGTTTAGATCAAATGCTTCTCCATATTTTCGAAATTTTCAGTATATTTTTTGATATAATGTATTCTTATTGTTTTGTTGTGCCATATAAATCTAACATATCGGTTGCATAGGTTCCTATAAATATTCAAATTTATACAAGTAGGTACTTGTTCAGGTAAGCAAGCAGGTTTGCATAAGTAAACTAGCGGAGGGTGCGGATATAAAGCACAATAATCCGGATAAGGTTTAATAGAAAAAACAAAATCAAAATTCATTCCGTTGACCCAAGGTCCGGTCGTAATTCCCCGGCAGTCCGGAAACTATTTCTATTCCGAGGGGATACAACCCTAAGGCGGTACCCTTTCTTGTTTCTAAATATTTCTCTATACATACGTTAATGCAATACAGTTGTAATTTAAAATATGTTCTCTTATTGTAAATTAAGGGCAGTGTCAGATTTGTGGTTGGAATGTGTTAATTATTTTGCTCATACGATCAGGTTGCGGTTGTGAAATACACAATGATCTACTCTCGCTGGACCCTTCATTTAATTATACAGATTTAATGGGCAAAATTGTACTATTTCTTGGACTTCGTATGTGTATATATCTATACAGATATACACAATTTAAGTGTTTGTTTGTAATTCTAAATAATCGCTTTTCAATAAATGCATATGAAAGTATATACGATACTTGAATAAAAAATCTTTTTTTTCTCTGTTCTGGTTAATCTCTAAAACGGTTGGACCGATTTTAACGGGACTTTCTCTGACAGATAGCGCAGGTGGAGCAGCCGGCGTCTGTAAATTATTTTTATATTTGTATGTCATTTTTAAAATATTATTTTAAAAATGAAAATTTTCTTAAAGCTTAGATTTTTGGTGGCTTAAATACGCAATAAATTGGAAATGACTGCATTAAACTTGATAGCGGTACAGAGTGAGAATGGAGCTTACAATAAGATAGTGAGGAAGCAGATTGCGATCAGATGTAATCTTCGCATAACTGTCCTCAACATTAGCTAATAGCACTCTAGAGATGAGATGAACTTCGATTAGGTACTTCAGTTATCTCGATTACCCTAATATTGACACATTTCAATTCCTTTGAGAATAATCAAGTACCTAATCAGTTCAGAAGCTCATTGTTGTAAATGACGAAGACATGATTATAATAAATAGAAATTCAGTATGCGATACACTCTGATATCGTAACAACCGTGCTACATGGGGGGAAGAGGAGGACACGTATAAACAGGAAAAGTTAATTTAACTATACACAATTGATATCTCAAATAGTACCTATCTAAATACTATTTGAGTGCTAAAGTATGTGTTTAATTCAGACATTACACAGTATTAAAGTACAAACATAAATATAATGTTAAGGTAGTTAGTCTTTGGCCTTCAGAGGAGAAGTCACGTTAAAGATTACTTAATCTTTGATCTAATTCTAAAATAAAATTAAGTTCATTTTTTTATATAGGTACCTAAACATAGAGTAAGGTAAAAGTTAAATGCGAAGTGAAGTGCATTGTAATCAACATAATTAACTAACTAACTAACTAACTATCTTCACGCTGTATCCCTGACGGGGTAGTCAGAGAGGACAGATCGCCAGGCTTCGCGATCCATGCATACTTCTTTTGCTTCTTCGAGATTCATCAATCGCTTCATACACGCACGTCTGGGTATCCGAGTACTTTTGACCTTTCCGTTTTTGAGCAATCTGCTCACGTGGTCTTCATATGTAAGTCTCGGCCTACCCTGACTCTTTCTACCCTCTACTTTTGAACAATATATATATTCTTCGTCAATCGTTCCTCACTCATTCGTTGGACGTGTCCAAACCAACGGAGCACGCCCTTTTCCAGCTTAACGCTGACACTTTCATTCAAACCTGCCATATTGCGTATCACTTCGTTGCGTATTCGGTCGGCCAAGGTAACGCCGCACAATCTTCGAAGTGATCGCATCTCCACAGCATTCAATTTACTTTCATGCATCTGCTGACATACCCAGGTTTCACTACCGTAAAGCAAAGTTGGCACTAGCACTGCGTTATGAATCGCCATTCGTGCTTCTTTTACGATGCTTTGTCGCTTTACTAACTGGGACAAAGCACCGTTAACTTTGTTTCCGGCAGCTACTCGCCGTTCTACATCCGAATCACATCTTCCATCCGCGCTAAACATACTTCCTAAATACACAATTTCATTCACTTGCTCTAGACGTTCCTGGTTTACCCTAATCTCGCATTTAGTTCTTACGTCACCTCTTTCAAATACTAGAACCTTAGTTTTACTTGCATTCAAGCGAAGACCCTTACTTTCACACCCCTCTTTCATATTAGTGACTAATGCCTGAAGGTCGGCTTCTGATGAGGCCATGAGCACCGCATCATCAGCGTACAGCAGACAGTTTACTGTAAAGTCACCCAAATTCACACCCATATTAAAATCTTTCAACTTCTGCAGGCAACTGTCCAGATACACTATGAACAGCCAGGCGGACATGACACATCCCTGTTTGACGCCTGTACAGACATCAAAAAGAGGTGACACATCCCCCCCTACTCGCACGCAAGCCTTACAGTCCCTATAAAGCGACTGTATTGCCCGCAGTAGCGAGCCGTCCACACCATATCCGGGCAGCAAGTCCCACAGCGTTTCTCTCACAACGTTATCAAATGCTTTCTCTAGATCCACAAAAGCGCAGAAAACCTTCTGGCTAAGAGCCAGAAACTTTTCCGCGATCATGCGGAGAGAAAACACTTGATCCATGCAACTTCTTCCACGTCGAAATCCGCATTGAGCCTCCCATAAATACCTTTCAGACTTTTCTTGCATTCGTGCCGTTATAACCTTTGCATACACCTTACTAGCTAAGCTGACCAAGCTGATCGCCCTGTAGCTGGAGCAGTTTAGGCGCGAGCCTTTCCCTTTGTAAATAGGTACTACAACTGCTACTCGCCAGTCATCTGGGACTTCACCCGTCCGCCAGCACAAGTTGCATAACAGACATAGTGTGTCCCAGACACGCAACCCACCGTACTTGATCATCTCAGCAGTAACTCTGTCCTTTCCCGCAGCCTTGCCACATTTCATACTTCTTATCGCTTGTTCTATTTCTTTCATACTAATGACTTCAATGACATCGGGATCCGGAGCATCGAAGTGAGCTCCACTTCCCGATGTGGCATCTCTGTCTTTTCTTGCATACATCTTTCCATAATATTCACTCCATCTCTGCAGGACGTCAGTTTGGTCTGTTAGGACGTCATTGCTAACACTAAGCACTTTATTTATACTGCAGATAGCCGAACAACTCCGGTTCTTGCCTACCTCTTTCCTGAAGAGCTTGGCATTATCTCGGAAATTGGACGACAACCTTTCATCCGCTTTCATTCTGCACCTTTCACGAGCTTCTTCTATCAGTGCCTTCGTGTTAACTTTCTGCAGCTTGTATCTCTCTTTCATATTAAAATCATTCCGCGAGGCTAAGTAGTCTAGCCATGCTTTCTTCCTCATTCGAACTGCTTCTTTCACTTCCTCATGCTTTCTTCTTCATTCGAACTGCTTCTTTCACTTCCTCATTCCACCATGCATCACGCTTATTACTACTGCCTCTTTTCGTTTCTCCACACACTTCCAAAGCGGCATTTATCATACTATCCCTAAGGTTCTGCCATACACTTTCCACATTCTCACTACTTACATTGACGTCGCCAAGCTTTTCGGCTACCCTTTCATTATATTTATCCCTAATGGATGCATCCTGCAGCTTCCAGCTTTTGATGCTATAAGTCGGCCCAGGTTCAGAACACTCGGTACGATGACGCCAACCCGCGAACAGACCCCTAATCCTAGTTATGACTAGGTAGTGGTCTGATCCCAGCTCAGCGCCTCGATAAACCCTTGTGTCCATCACCTGTTTACGGAGCCGACTATCCATTAGGAATAGATCTATCATGCTTCTCTTTGACTTACATCTCCTCGTATACATATGAATTAGTTTGTAGTTGAACATTGTGTTCGCCACAAACAAATCCTTTTCCTTACAAAATGCCAGTATTAGCTTGCCAGCGTCGTTCACCCTTTTATCCCCATGCTTCCCTCATTCAAGTCTCCACATACTATAAGTCTTTCATTTCCCTCTATCACATTTAGAGCTTCTCTCATACTCTCCCAGAAGTCCTCTAGCTCACTCGCGTTCGACGAAGATACTGGCGCGTAAGCAGCTACCAGGAAAATCTTCGTCAAACCAAGTTTTACACGGATCCAGAGGATTCTAGGACCTACCAGTTTGTAATCATACATATTGGAGGCCAATCGCGAGGACAGCAAAATTCCAACCCCCCGACTGCCATGCTCGCTCTCTGGTACTCCAGACCAAAGCGCGAGCATCCCACCCGGGAGCTCCAAGACTTCGCTGCCTTTGCGCTTGGTCTCTGTCAAGCACACTGCATCTAACTTTCTCTCATTCATAACATCCATCAACTCATTCATCTTATCTGCCATTCCTCCCCTAACATTCCACGCAGCTACCCTGCACTCCATCCTCCACTTCCCGCCGTGTCGGGCCGCGCGTGTAGGGTGGCGGTCCCCTACGCCGCTCTGGCACACACTTTTCGCACCAGCGGGGACGAACTGGTGCGCGTCGCCTCGGGGGCACGCCCTAGCATAGTTCGCCCTGGTGGCACTCGTGTTGGAGTAGAATTGCAGCCGTAGCTGGCAGGGATGGCGACGTGCACGCTTCTACTCTTCATCCCCGAACTATTTGAGTGCTAAAGTATGTGTTTAATTCAGACATTACACAGTATTAAAGTACAAACATAAATATAATGTTAAGGTAGTTAGTCTTTGGCCTTCAGAGGAGAAGTCACGTTAAAGATTACTTAATCTTTGATCTAATTCTAAAATAAAATTAAGTTCATTTTTTTATATAGATACCTAAACATAGAGTAAGGTAAAAGTTAAATGCGAAGTGAAGTGCATTGTAATCAACATAATTAACTTAAAATAAAGTGTGTCTCTACAATAATTTTTATTGTGTTAAAATAGTTGAACTTTGGAATAACAGTTCATCGAAAGGTAGGTGCACAAACCATTCTATGCACTGTGCACGCGAATCTCACGGTTGCACAGAGCGTGGGGATGCTGCACAAACGAAGGGATAGATGAGCATGAACAATTTATTAATTGCATAATATGCAATAAAACATATCATTTTCTCTGCCTTACCATTCCGGAAATTCCTAGCAATTCAGACGTATTTTATCAATGGAAGTGCCCAGGTTGTATGAATAAATATCGAAAGGGTGTAAAAGGCGACTACACCCTACAACGTCTCCACTACTAGAGGAAATAAGAGGCCCGCTCTGAACTCTCCCCCATAATCGCATTCTATTACCGTAGACTATGTGCGCTCTATAGTACAGGAAACAATTGAGACCGAGTTCTCCAGATTGCTTCACCAAATGAATGATATGATTGTCAGTTCTATTAATAAAGAATTATCACCTATAAAAAAGGATATTGATGATCTGAAAGTTTCCTTGACCTTCACACCATGGAGTTCGACAAATTACAATCTGAACAAGTATCAACAATGTTATCAGAGATTTGAGGGCAGAGAATGAGTGCCTAAAGGATACTGTTGCGGAAATGGGTACCAGAATCAATTATCTTGAACAAAATGCACGGTCAAGCAACTTGGAATTGCAATGCTTACCTGAGAACAAAAATGAAAACTTGTACAATATTATCAAACAGCTTGGCTCAGTAGTTGGTTGCGAAGTTAAAGATAATGACATCTTACACTCAACTCGTATAGCTAAAATTAACACTAACAGCCCTCGCCCATGGTCCATAGTCATTCAGCTCGCAACTCCCAGGACACGGGATCGGACCCAGGAAACGGGGTTGGCTACTACGAAAAGTCCAGTATACGTCGTTGAGCATTTATCACCAGCCAATAAAGCTCTTTACGCCGCTGCCCGTGTCAAGGCTAAGGGAAAGGGTTACAAATATACATGGGTGAGAAGTGGAAAAATCTATGTCAAAAAAGATGATAATACTGAGCATGTACTTATTAAGAATAACGATAGTTTAAATAAAATAGTGTGAATAATTTACCAATCTAAAAAAAAACCCAAGTACAATTAGTAGTACATTAGATTTTAATAGTTATTAATTAAAATTCCATGGTTTACAGATATTTTAACAAAATGTAGGTGGTTTAAAAACAAAACCTCATGATTTTTATCGAAATATTTGTTGTAATGATTATGATATTGTGATAATTTGTGAAACTTGGCTAAATTGTTCTGTAATGAGCACTGAATTGTTTGACGACAGGTATGTGATGTGATGAATATAATTCTTGGAAAGAAGAGGGAGGTGGGATATTAATTGCCATTACAAATAACTTTAAATGTAAGTGTATTAGGGCATGGGAAAGTAGTTGTGAGGACCTCTGGGTGGTTTTAGATACTCCTGGTTCAGGTTACAATTCTCAAATAACTCTGTGTGCTGTATATTTGCCTCCACCCGTATCGAGTTATATAGCGTTAGTATATGTTAGTAAGCGTTGTGACCTTTTGGCCATCAAATGTTACAATAGTTATATTAAATGTATTGCAGGTGAGCTAAGGAAGGATCCTAAGCTTTTTTGGTCATACGTTAATGCAAAACGAGGAGGTTCTGGCGTGTATCCGGAGTCTATGACCAACGGTTCAGTTACTTCTTCTGACGGCACTGAAATATGCGAATTATTCGCTGATTATTTTTCTTCTGTGTATACCACTAATGACATCATTCATGATACAGCTTACATGACCAAAAAATTACGGGTTTTAGATCAAAACGGTTTGTTCCTCGGTTTACCTTTTGTAAAAAAGGATAACCTGCAGGACAAGCTAAACAACATTGATGCTGGAAAGGGGGCGGGCCCTGATGGAATAATAAAGTAAATAATAAAGTCTAAACAAAATGACTTGAATAGACTTTATTTATGGTGCAATTATAATGAAATGCTTTTAAATGCCAAAAAATGTCATCACGTAACTTTTACGAGGAAACTTAAACCAGTAGATTACAATTATTACATCGACAACGATAAAATATTGAAGGTTGAAACTATTATATGCTATATAGGTGTACTTTTTGACAGTAAATTAAGTTTTGCGTCACATGTTGATGAGATCAGTAGGAGGGCATCCAGGATGTTGGGGTTTGTACTCAGAAATAGCAAAGGTTTTAGTAGCAACCACACAAACAAACTGCTATATAACAGTTTAATTCGTGGCACCTTGGAATATTGTAGTGTTGTATGGCGTCCTCACTTCGCCACACATGCATTGCGTCTCGAGCGAATACAGAAACGTTTTGTTTGGCACTTGGTTTGGCAATAGACTTAAGCATTTCAATATGCAAACAATTGAATTCCGCATAAAGCTAAATGAAGCAATTTTTGCATGTAAAGTTCTCCAACACCATATTGACTGTTCCCATTTGTTGGCTCTTTTTAGATTTAATGTACCGTCAAGACTCCCTCGAGGTTCAATTACCCCACTTTGTCCACCTTTAAGAAAGACAGTCTTAGGGGCAAATTCTCCTTATGTTAGGCTTTGTAAGATTGTAAACAGTGTTAGTAATTTAGTGGATTTAAATTATGATTCGATCACCAAACAAAAATTGATTCTCAAACTGTTACCAAATTTATAATTTATATTGTTCGTCACTTCTCCTGTTTCTGATTTATGTATAAAAATGTTTTAGTAAATAAGCTATGTCAGATTTATATATTATAATGTCTCCTCAAATTGTTATTGCATGTGGTGGTTACCTGTAACAGATTATTACATTGTCTAATGTTTTTTTCTATAGTGCAATTACGTAACAAGTATTAATGTAAATAATGGTTGCTAATCCAAACAAAAAAAAAATGTATCGGCTAATTGCTGCTCAAAGAAATAAAAATACATATATTACATAGACATTAAGTTAAAAAAGCGCTCGCGACCCCGCGGTCTCAGTGTTCTGTAAACGAACGTTGTCTGTCTATTTCAACACGGCAATGGGCTCACGACCTATTATATATAAGTCAAGCTAATAAAAGCGTTTAAAACATCGGACACAATTGTATCGTACTTGCATTTTCAACTTAATAAAAATAAAATATCCATCACGCCTTATCCCCGAAGGGGTGGCAGAGGCATATTATATGCCCACTTTTCACCGTGTGGATTCCTGTCCCACGTAATAGGTGGTGAGCCCATTGCCGTGTTGAAATAGACAGACGCAGGTTGTGGCTACCTGCTGTTGAAATTTTCAAGGCGCCCATAAGGCCTTCAACCAGTCTTAACGACTGCCATTTTACTGGCAACCGGGACCAACGGCTTAACGTGCCTTCCGAAGCACGGAAACGCTCGCAAATGTAAATGCCACAAAATGGTCACCCATCCGAGGACCAGCCATAGTGTAAGTTGCGTAACTCAGTGATCGTTTACAAAACACTGAGACCGCGAGGCCACGAGCGCTTCTTTTACTACAAAAAAGTTATTTTACTACAAAATTATTATTTTTTACCAACCACTCACTTTAATTTATATTAAGTAAATATGTTTTGACTACTTCGTTTGAATTTCAATAAAATCATGTTTTTTAGTTTTATTAGACTATAATTTTTATTACTGTGCTCGGAAACAAACATATTTATTACATTGACATAAATTTTTAATTACAAATACGACACGATTACTTCCGATGTTTCCCGATCCACAAACTTTATCTGGTAGTACAGTACAACGATGAGTAGATAAAACAGTGACAACAACGAGAAAAAAAGTATAATAGATTCCCAAACTAAAGAACGATAAACACTACTTTCATTCATTTATTACCTTTTTATTACAAAATTGTATGTAAATTGAGGCAGTAAACATTGATGACTGGTATATACATCGTAAAACTACGTGTAACTGACTGTAAAGTGTAACTGTTACTGACTTGAAAAGCTTGTAACTACGCTAGCTCAATGTTGTGTACACGATCTCAGCAATAGAACCTCTAGGAATAAAACTTCTACAAGGTTCTATTGTTAGGTGAAGTAGAACTAAATGAAATATATTGTAAAACGCATGTTTCACTAGATCTACTAATAGAATTTTACTAATAAAACTTTAATTCTACTAATAGAACTAGATTA
Organism: Thumatha senex; assembly: GCA_948477245.1. Classification (NCBI taxonomy): domain Eukaryota; kingdom Metazoa; phylum Arthropoda; class Insecta; order Lepidoptera; family Erebidae; genus Thumatha; species Thumatha senex. The sequence continues at coordinate 19,033,277 of OX419735.1, forward strand.
CCAACATAATAATGTTAAAGAGAGGGATTATACAGTAGATTGAAGAAACAAAAGAGATTCTTAAAATAAAAATAATATTTGAACGATTTTGTACGAATTGAGAAAACATAAGAATTAACAATTATTCATTTGTTTTTAGCAAGGTGAAGCAAGATGAGAAGTAACAACCTGGATGCATTGCAATGTCATGCAGATGCAACATTGCAGTCATTAAGATAAGTTGACCTTATGATCGACTTGAAAAAACCATAAGCAGCAAGTCGTACCGCCCCATATCGTTAGTGCCAGCAGTGAGCAAAATATTCGAGACGGGGCTGAATAAGAGACTGCTTTCTTTCCTGAATGACCGTGACATTTTATCAAAGAAACGCTGTACCACTGATATGGTGCGTGAGGTAGTGTGGCGGGTGCTGAGTGCTCGTGAGAGGGGTGTTAGCGTTGCTCTCTTATGTTGTGACCTATCACGCTCCTTCGATATTGCCGATCACTGTCTCGTCGCAGATAAGTTGCAGTTCTACGATATTCGCGGTCCGGCGCTGGCGCTTTTTGCATCTTTCAAGTCGCAAAGATCGCAGGTGGTGTTGGGTGACGGGGGGCGTGTAAGAACTTCGGAGCGGGAGAATATCATGGGCGTTCCCCAAGGGTCATGTCTTTCAAATACGCTGTTCAGCTTTTTACTGAATGAGCTGCCAGGGACTGTAACGAACACTGAGATATTTATGTACGCGGACGATGTGGCCGCTGTGGTTATCGCACCAACGGATCATCTATTGAAGCTCAACTTGAACTATGCTGTTGAGAAACTCGAATTCTGGTTTCGGACGAATGGTCTAGCGCTAAACAGGGATAAAACCTGTTACATGGTGTTTAAACTAAATGGGCAATGCCGTTACAATTTTAACGTGGCCGTTACTGGCATCCCTCTTAAAAATGTCATCTTTGCAAAACTGCTTGGCTTTTGTCAGTGACAGTGCCCTAGTATGGGAGGAGCACATTGATTAGATGTGTGCAAAACTCGGGGGGGGGCATGCTTTGCGTTGCGCAGGCTGGCGTTGACAGCATCGCGTGATGTGGTGTTACTTTGCCACCGTCCACAGCCGTATAGTGTACGGCGCTGAACTATGGGCACATGCCGCAGACACTCAGTGTGTGTTCATTATGCAAAAGCGAGCCATATGCGCAATTGTGGGTGTGACTGATGATGTTTCGTGTAGGGAGTATTTTAAGGCTTTAAAATATTGCCTCTGCCGTGCGAGCTGATCCACCAGGTGGCACTTTTCACCTTCCGTAACATGGATGTCTTTCAGCGTCACGGTGTGAACGGGAGTCGTGTCATGCGTAGTGATAAATATCATTATCGACTTCTGGTTCCACCGCACAAGTTAAATAAATCCGAAGGATCCGTGTATATAATAGGACCGTCAGTATTTAATAGATTGCCAGAGAGAATTAGGGATACAACCTCCATTACATCTTTCAGTGAAAGGCTTAAACTCTGGTTACTTGAATATAGCTTAGACGAGTTTTATGAATTACCAGAACTGTGACTTAGCATGTTTGTAAACTAATCTGTTATTTAATGATGATAATTAGTTATGACCTGTAACAATCTGTTATCAATAAATGTATTTTATTGTATTGTATTGTAATCACAGTTAGTTCATGTTCATTTCAACGAGTGTAGAATCGAATGCCTAATTACCCTTATCAGATAAACTGTTAACTCGCCACCACTGTATCAGATGGACCGTACGTAGTCATATAAAAATAAATATGTTTGGAAATATAAAATATAAATCTTACTGATTCACTTTCTTCCTATTTGGTTGGGAACTTTGAAATTATACAAATTCTACTAAAATGTTTACTGTTGATTGATTGCACTAGGTGGAATTTGCTTCACATTGTGAATAGAAACACTTGTACATTTCCACATCCCTTACTTTTTTATCCCTGGAATACGAAACGTATTCAATAACATCTATAATACATAAAATATGTGATGAAGGTGAAGATGATGGAGCTGCTATACAAATAAATTAAAATGACATTATTACAATCATTAATAAACTAAAATAGTTCATTTTTAATGTTAACATAATATAAAACAATAATGAGAAAGACAATCTAACACCGCGACATCACTATTTACAATCAACACCTATAAACTACAATCATATTACCATATTACTAGGTTGGTACGCTATAAATATTAGTGCGGTGACATCTTACCCGACAACTTCAACATCATAAACTATTGGAGAATCTTGGTATGAAATTTAATGAAAGAAACAATTCTTAAAGTTAGTGAGGGGCGGTATGAACTACAAGTAATTAAAATTGTATAGACGCAATACTACATTTTAGTGTAATGCCAATGCACCTCTGTAAACGATGTACCATCACTGGTTGGAGCAAATTCACGATGGAATACATGCATTAAGAGCGCAACTAAAAGAATCATCAATGTTGGTGATCTTGGGTCAAAAAAAATGCCTGATATTATGTAGTCTATGTCTCAAAAACTGTATACAACCTTTTCCTGCCCTGCAAAATGCTCAAACCCTCATTAAACACTTAAACACTGAAACATCCATTTTGGGAATACATAAATATTTATTCCGACCCGTAATATGAAGCAGAGATATCAGCACTATAATCGCATACACTACCATTACGTCACCAAGACAGTCAATTTAATGACATACTGCATAAAGTCCAGCTATGCAAAAAAAATGTAGTTAAGAATGTTCTTGTTTCCGATGTGCACTTAAATACATCCTACGAACAACGCATGAAATAAAACTGTGGAATATATATACAGTGACGATTAAGGCCGTCAAACATTAATGAAGTATTATTTTGTTACTTAAATGAATAAATTAAATGATATTTTCATTGTGCATAAGAATTAACATATTAAATACGTGATTTGCAACAATAATGTGTAGTGTTCCGCCCTTTGATTGTACATTAATAATACACATGGACTGTTTTGAATCGGTATATGGATTGGAATGCTTTTGAAGTTCAAGGTGTGTTAAAAGATCGATGTGTACCTCATCTATTGTTCATCCTTCTACTTTTATTTTTTTAAACTGCTTGTGCACTGAAGACATAGCATTAAACTCTGGAGTATTTAAAAATTAATATTATGTCCAATCGTAGTTCACGGAAAATAGGTATTTAATACCATTGTCAAATACATTTTCTACTCATTGTGAATGGATACTATTTATGTATATTGGATTCTCTGATTCTATCTCTACCGACATTTGTGTCTCTTTTCATTTATCTATCTACTACGCTAATGAGATGATTGCTGTAAATGACTGTTTGTCTTATATAATTTGCAAATGATAGATGAAGATTAAATAATTCTAAGCTTCCGTAATTTTAAACATAAAATTAAACATTGAACGAGACCTGATCGCGATTTAAAGTAAAAGATTACAATTTTGGACAAACACTGAAAAAAAAAACACAATGCGAATACAAAGTTAAAGCTCAAAGTACAATCATAAAAACAAATAGAAACAATGCCAAACAAAAGCGTTATCCACGCTATCTTAGGGTGCAGCCACATTGCTGCCAGTGATTAAAATTGTTTGTCTTGCTAATGAACTTTTAAATCGTGACCCACCAAAAATGAACAATCCCTATTTCATAATTTAACTTTTCAGAAAAAACAAACTTTAAGTAATAAATAAGCTTACTGAGAACACACTTCAAACTTAGGTACAAAGATGCAGCCACGTCACTTTCCTGATGTGGTAGTTGAGTCCTAGCCGTTTGTATGCTGTCACGTTATATATACAATTTTAGCTTCTTTTTCTTTAAAAGACTCTTTTAAAAAAGTACGTCAAACGTTATGGTTCCTGTTAATCGTGACTTGGCCTGTGTAACAGATCACCATTCTGTTTAGAGTATCAACGCCTAGGTCACTCTTCTTAGTGATTTGAATTCACTCGAGTGATGCTGATTTGGCGCATATTAAAACCTATATCTAATGGTATTTCTTTTTTAATATTGTGGGACACTTTTCACGCAGCGCTATCTAGCCCAATGTAAGCTAATATAACCTTGTGGTGTGGGAACTAGATACCTGATATACAAACATATATATTTGTAAATACATACATATTATACATAGGAAACATCCAAACTCCGAAACGCACATTTGCGAATCACACAAATATTTGTTCTACACATTTGTGGTTGGACGATTATTAGATGGTGAAGACGTGCGAAGGGTTCTACCGAGATCTTCTAAGCCAAACCAGCTTCAAAAGCTAAGTAATGAACGAAGTCATGGCGGCGGAGAAAGACTCGAAACAAAACCCTGTCCCAACCCGTCTAGCCATTGTAGTAAAGTAAGGCCAATCACCAAAAATGAAATTGGGACAGCCGCGGGCTTCTAGTGAGTTTATATAAATAAAAATTGATCAGTATTTGCTGAGACTGAAATAATTTTACGAAACAACTTTGTACAAGAGCTTATTTTTATTTTATTCTTTCGCTAAGAGAAAGCAAAACAAGACTGAGACGTGACCTTTCTTAATCAGGCTATTATCATTCGGGCGAGACCGTCTTGCATCCCCCGTCGACCGGAGAAATAAGTGTTCATGTCGATAGAGGCATTCAGATATGGTACGAGCAACGTATTGTAGATAACATTAATCAAGATAACAGAAAATGTGCAGTTTATTTAGACCTTTCTTGTGCCAATCCTTTCTTTACCAAATTCATTATTTTAGTTTGTTACATAGAAAAGATAGAGAGAGAATATTATTTATGGTATGGTATTTACAGCAAAAAAATTAAAAAGTGTACAGGCCTTCATAACGTTAACAACAAAGTCGGGCAGTTCTGTGTAGGGATCCGCTAAGCCGATACCTTCAAAGAAAAAAACGGAACTTCCTTGTCCGTATGTCTGTTTGTTCTTGTGTCACTATCGATTTTCTCAAGAACGGGTGGACTTAGCAAGTTGAAATTTATACCAGATACTGAAGTTTATGGTCTCTATTCGTTATATAAAAAACCAAGGTTCTAAGTCAACACGATAAAAATATATGGACAAATTAAGGATTTCGCAAAAAACTTGTAACTAAAAAAATTTACCTAATTTTCAACTTTATTTTTATTTTTTAGATATTTACCTTTACTTGTGCCTAAGAAGTTGCTATTAACCATAATTTACAATTCTAGGTCAACGGGAAGGTAGGTTAGATCTACTAGGTCCCTTTAGATTTTGGGTCGAAAACCTAAATGATAGTTTCCGTGGATCTGGAATCACGAAATTTGGCAAAAAGCAAGACAGGCTTATAGCACAAATAAAGGAAAAATTCCAAATAATAAAAAAAAATGTAAAATAAGGGGTGTCCCTATATAAACATATATCATCCAATTAACATAGACCTCTAAGTTGAATCGACGCTCATACTGTTTGGAGGTCTAGCTCAATTGCCTATTTCAAATAATTTTATTTTGATATCTTGTAACGCTATATAATTACACAACAAAGAAAAATGGGGTCAAATACGAATGGGAGCTGGTCACTAAGTGTTCCGTATAAACTTTAAGTGATAATGGTACTTACGTCATACTGAACGACTTCGGGGATAAAGGCGTGACAATATGTATGTGTGTATGTTAACTTTATCATATCCGTTCTTGAGAAAAAGGGCTTAGACCCACCAGAGGGACAACAAAATAATTCTAAACTGTTTTGTTTTTACCTTCTGGGGCTTAGAAGATATCTGTTGTTTGAGAGTGTGGCACGTAGCACAGACAAAAAAAGAGTAATAGACGCTGATCAACTTTGTTACTATTTCGAATGAAGTATAAATAAAAATAAATTATTAGGTTGGTAGGGAATGCAGAGGAAAAAAAAAATATTTTCACTTTGGTTCTATAGGTTAGGTGTCTGCAGCATTTATGGTTGCAGTTTTATTTTATTTATTTTTGTCGTAGAATGAAATTTCGAATGTGAACTATGGATATTTTTTTAAAGCTATTAGAATGCTAGCTTTCACATATTTTATTGCATTAATTCAATAATGTGTCAATTAGAAACAAATTTGATGCTTAATTAGTATTAATGCTAATTTTTACTAAATTTAAATTTTGAAGTAGAAATAAATTTTCTTAGTCGAGCTGGACCCGAACCAGTGTCTTCTGGTTAAACGCACCAGACGCTTTTACCAACTACACCACTGAGACCTACTCGAAACAGACAAATTAATCCACCTCTTTACGTCTTAAACCGACTTCATGTAGATGCAATTCTATACATTCGTACCGTGCAACTTTGCTTAGTGCTAGGGTATTTTCGGGAGCTGCATTTATGTGCGACTGCTCAAAATACGACAAAAAACGAACAAAGAGAATGTGCTCTTTGTCAGTATCAGTCAGTCGCATTTTGTTGCCTCCCTTTTTAAAATCACGCTATTCCGTTGATTCCTTAGAACATGAAGGAACAACAATTGATTAATTGAACAAACAAAGCCATTTTAAAATTACTACTTGAATTAGGCGTTATTTGGCAGGAATCCATCGTAGTACGACAAGATAGGGAGGGAAAGGGAGGAGGATTTTACCAAACACTCGATTCGTCAAACCTAATGCACAACGGTCAAGGATAGCCTAATCTACTAATTTTAACGGAAGAATGACGAAGTGAACTTCTCAAGGAAAAATATGTAGAACGGGTAACCTTACCCTCCAGATAGTTAGCAATGTGCAATACACTGCTTTATAACTCAACAAAAACAAACTGAAAAATACTTTTCTTTGCATGCTCTATTAAATCCGTATATAGTAGTACTAGTATACTAGATACTCAATAACCATTATAACTTAATTCTATTAGTTATGTAGCTCAATAAAAATGTGTAGAAGCTGTCGAAAAAATATATTGTATTTCTGAGCTGAAGTTGCAAAAAAAGTAATATGTCTTAGAAATAATATCAATGTCTCTTGACATGCTCTTAGTGTGGAAAATTTATAATGCTAGTTTCCATTACGGGGAGTGCTCGGCTAGAACTCATGCATAACGCACTCGAAACGAAATATTAATGGCTTCTAACCACTGAGTGGTTGTGAAGTGCTAAGTGGCTGTCAATAGTGTCAGTTTAGTTGACAGCTCACTTTAAAATTGCTTTTCTTACGTCATTAATCCTGTGCCAAAAAGCCTGTATTTTAAATATATTCACCTCATCCCTTCGATAGCTGAGTTGGTAGAACGATGGACTGTAGTTGTAAGGCAGGCAACTAAAGGTATCTAAATTGACTGCATAATTTGCGTATTGACCCGGTAATAACTAATATACATAATATGTAATTTGAGTTTGTTATTGTATGAGCACCATGTAGACTAATTTATTATTTTGAAACTGACATGATAGTTGCTGTGTAGTTTTTGGGTATGTCATGCTCGCCTAAGTGTCCTGGCAGTGGTGGCATATGTATCGGGTCGCCTTGTTCCCTATAATACGGTTGAGTAAGGCGATGGCTGATATATGCGTCATACCCGTGAACGAGTGCCGTCTGTTAGGACTGGTCAGGTCATAGCTGTTATAGCAATTATTACAAATTATATTATTTAAATATAAGGCAAACTAAGTTTAGTCGACTGTTCTCACATATATCCAAAGGAACTATGTAAGTGTAATATTAATGAACACAACATTGATTTTGATTTTTTTTGTATTAATTCATAACTGTATAATTGGTCAAATATCATGTAAATCAAACTAATGTTACTAGCGGTTAGAAAAGAGTAGCCATGAGTTTTATTGCCAGGGTTTTCCTCTGGCTCTACCTATTGCTTTGTGAATCTGGGAGTAAATGTAAATGTAGAAGCAGTAATCTTGACGTGACCTACATAATAAAGTTTAAATACCTACATAATTAAGTTTTCGTTTGTGAATATTCACCTCGCATATGAAGGTCCAATTCACAGGGCAAGGAATTTATGTCACGCGCCCTGTACTGAAGACGCCTTACTCTATATATTTCATACATTCAAACGAGTCAGGGGGCGTCACCCTTTACTCATACGATTTTGTACTTTAGTAGTAATTAGTAAAAACTAATTAACAAACACACATGAATAGTACGCAATTGACAGGCAGCGCATGCTATTTTCACCAACATTCTGGCGTAAACTTGGCACGTGGTATTATTATTACTTTCGTGTCTATTATGCCATCAATTTTTTTCATACTCTCGATCATATTTAGTTTCAATAAATTTTTCGATCAATTGTACTAAATCAAACAATACATAGTTGAATGGCAAACAGTTTTCATAGAATCAACGGGTCCGTATTGGGTTGCATAAATTTTAGAGGCATAACTTAAAACTGCATAACGTTTTTTGACATACTCTTCGTTTCGCATAACGTTCAAACAGAATAAATCATCACGGGTACATATTTTTATTTTCATATCTAAGCTTGAACTGTCTAAGATTGAAATGCCCACTGATTAAAAATATCGATAGTCACTATACTGAAGTTCAAAATGTAAACACTTATATATACTATAGAATAGAATATAGTATAGAATATATAAAAAAATACAAAAAGAAGTAGGTAGATTAAAACGAGCGATTTAGTTTTGGCCACAAGTCTCGCTTCGCTCGCTTCGCTCGTCGTCGTACCTATTTACGACTGCTCAAGAGTAGTCTAAAATTTATAACACTTAAATATCATTTCATATGTTACAGCTTACAAACTTGGCTATGGGTGAGATGTTTATTAACAATGGTGTCTTATCTTTTCTTAAATATTATTAGTCAAAACTTTTATTCATTTATGATTTAAACGGTTATGCATATCTCCATTATGCGTTTTGTATTTTATGATAAATTATCTTTAGGCGTAAAACAATTATACCCTTTACATGTATGCTAATTAAATGTATGGTATAAAATTAGAGTAAGTTAAAGTTATGCCAATAAAACCATTATGCGTTTATAACACTCTGCCTAAAATAATTTATGCGAGAAAACTTTATGCTGAAACTGTTATGCCAAACTCCATTATGCTGAAAAAGATTATGCGATCGAAAGGGCTTCCCTGTGCGATATGTACTAAATTCCTTTTGTAGCCTTGATTGTAGCAGATGGTACCACCGTTGCCGATGTACTTAACACAGGTTTTGTTTTGATTGGCTAAGCAAATATTAGATGTGTCTTTACAGTACAAAATATGTCTGTGAAAATTTGTGACTGAAAGTACTCCTAAGAAGTACTCGCATATTATGTTGATCGATAGAAGATAGAATTGAGTACACTATGGTTTAATTACTAAATTTTTAACAACAATGCGAATATTGAAGATCCTGGTCAGAATAATTGAATAAACATAATACATTATGTGTATATATAAAATTATATTGTATACTTTGTCATTGTAGATTTATACCAATTTTTTATAAATGTCCTTCCTCTCTTTGTATATTACACAGAATTTAACGGCCCTGACAAGATCGAGTAACATAATTTCTACGACTTATATTCAAAGGTAAAAATTATCTATTACTAATGATACCAAACTTGAGAAACGTCAAATCTGAAATATGTCTAAATATAAATTGGGTATACCTAAACGACCAAATATCGTAAAGTGTAAATAAAATTTACTCAGAGCTGAAAAAATGACAATGTATTTAGAAATCCCTATGTAAGTACGTTTAGCAAAATTGGAAACGAGTCGCCTTTCAGCTGTCGCGAAAAAATATTGTCAGTTGAATCGAGTGCACGAACAAATGCCCTGGCAACGTGGTTCGACCGCAAAGTTCAATTCATCGTCTACAAAGGGCTTTTGTCATACTCCATATTGTGCGCATTGTTTTCGGTGTCTTTTATTTAATATTTTTAATCTGCGCCATATATGATGCTGTGCTGATGCTGATGCTGAATGTCAGGTCTGTGAACAGTAAAAAAATATAGAGAGTTATTATTTATCGTATTTACTACAGCAAAAAGTTAAAATTTAAAAATGTACAGAACTTCTTAACTTTAACAACAAAGTTAGTAAGAAGCTTTGGGAAGTTCTTTTTAGGGTACTTTAAAAGGAAAAAACGGAACGTCCTTGTCCGTCTGTCTGTCTGTCCGTGTGTCACTATCGATTTTCTCAGGAAAGGGTGGACCTAGCAAGTTGAAATTTATACCAAATACTGAGGTTTATGGTCTCTATTAGTTGTATAAAAAAACAAGGTTCTAAGTCAACACGATAAAAATACATGGACAAATTAAAGTTTTTCGAAAACTAAAATTTACCTTAACTTTCAATTTTTTTCTTATTTTTCAGCAATTTCCCTTTGCTTGTGCTACGCTACGCCCTTACTATTAACCAAAATTGACAATTTTAGATCAACAGAAAGTACCCTTTAGGTTTTGGGTCGAAAACCTAAATGGTAGTTCCCGTTGACCAGGAATCAAGAAATTTCGCAAAAAGCAAGGTCTTAAAGCACAAATAAAGGACAAATTCCATATAATAAAAAAAATTAAGAGGTGTCTATACAAACATATAACAACCAATTAACACTGACCTCTGAGTTGTATCGGCGATCATACTATTTGGGGGTCTAGATTACTTGATAATTAAATAAAGTACTAGTTTTATTGTGGCAGTATAATGAGTAGGTTCGGAATCCACGCACGAGTTCGACTCGCGCTTGGCCGTTTTATTTTAGTTTCATGTAACGTAACATAAATTGCAACAAATAAAAATTGGGTCAAATACGAATGGGACTTGCACACTAAGTGTTTCGTATAAACTTTAAGAGATAATGGTACTTGCATCATACTGAATGAATTGTATCTCCCGCGTAAAATATTACAGCTATCACTAGACCTCATGGGTTTTTACTGCCATGCGTGTAACAAAGAATATGAAAGTTGCCACATAACCTGTACCTATCTTTTTATTGAATCTACTAAGAAGATTGATTTTGTTACAAGTTCAGGGGATTTTTGAACTGAGTATTTCAATATTAATTTCAATTTATCTTAATCATAGGAAGCACTTGTGCCCCGCTAACTCAGTGTTCAGTAAACGATCACTGCGTTAAGCAACTTCCGCTATAGGTGGTCCTTGGATGGGTGACTACTTTGTGGCATTTACATTTGAGAGCGTCTCCGTCTCAAGGCACGTTAAGCCGTTGGTCCCGATTGCCATTAAAATGGCAGTCGTTAAGCCCAATTAAGGACCTTATGGATGGCTTGAAATTTTTCAACAGCAGGTCACTACAGCCTGCGCCTGTCCATTACAACACGGCAATGGGCTCACCACCTGTTACGGGGGACAAAAATGTATACGGTTAAATGTGGGCGTATAGTATGCCTCTGCTTACCCCTTCGGGGATAAAGGCGTGACAAATGCCACGTAGCTCTGACAAAAAAAGAGTAATAGACGCTGATCAACTTCGTTACTATTTCGAATGAAGTATAAAAAAAAATATTAGGTAGGTAGGGAATGCAGATGAAACAAAAATATTTTTTTTTTACTTTTGTTCTATTATGTTTTATTTTTTTTTATTTTTGACGCAGCTTGAAATTTCCATTGCATTTAACTATGAATATTCTTTTTTAAAGCAATTAGTATGCTTTCACATTTTTTTCACGCTGTATCCCTGACGGTGTAGTCAGAGATACAGCGAAAATTAAATATTATTATATGATTCTTATTATTTTCTTTTATGCTTTAAATAATGTCTCAACTAGAAACAACTTTGAAAAGCATTAATTAGTATGCGAACTTTTTCTAAATTTTTGTTTTTTAATATGGTAAATATTTTTCTGTCTTGAGCTGGTCTCGAACCAGCGTCTTCTGGTTCAACGCACCGGACGCGTTTACCAACTACACCATCGAGACCTACTGGAAACTGACGAACTTAAGGCGACTACATGTAGATGCAATTCTATACATTCGTACCGTCTTTTAACTTTTCTAAGTGCCGGTCGATGGCGCCTTACGTTGCCTTAAGAAGTAAAGAGATGGATTAATTCGTTAGTTTTGAGTATTATAGGTGTAATGTGTCAACCTTGAAACGTGAGGTATGGTTGGATTATTTGCTATGTGCAACTGGGTTATTTTCGGGAGCAGCATTTATGTGCGGCTTCTCAAATACGAATGATTGATACCAACAAAGAGAATGTACTCTTTGTCAGTATCAGTAAGTAGCATTTTGTAGTCTCCATTTTAAAAATCACGCTATTTCGTTGATTCCTTAACAAGTGAAGGAAGAACAATTGATTTATTTGACAAACTAAGCCAATTTTAAATTACTATTTGAATTGCGTTATTTAGCGGGAATCCATCGTAGTACGGCAACATAGGGAGAGAGGACGATTTCACCAAACGCTCGATTCGTCAATCCTAATGCACAACGGTCAAGGATAACCTCTACTAATTGTAACGGAGGAATGACGAACTGAACTTCTCAACGAAGAATATGAAGTACAGGTAATAGGTAATCTTCCAGATAGTTAGCAATACAACAATATGTACAATACAATATACTGCAATACACTGCTAATAATACAACAAAGTGAAAAACATTTTCTACTCACGTGATCTTCTGCTCTATTAAATCCGTATATAATAAGTACTAGTATACTAGATACTGAATAACCATTATAACTTAATTCTATGGGTTATGTAGCTCAATAAAAATGTGTAGAAGCTGACGTAAAAATAAATTATATTTGCGAGCTGAAGGGGCAAAAAAAGTAATATGTCTTAAAAGAAATATCAATGTCTCTTGACATGCTCTTAGTGTGGAAAATTTATAATGCTAGTTTCCATTACGGGGAGTGCTCGGCTAGAACTCATGCATAACGCACTCGAAACGAAATATTAATGGCTTCTAACCACTGAGTGGTTGTGAAGTGCTAAGTGGCTGTCAATAGTCAATGTCAGTTTCGTTGACAGCTCACTTTAAAATTGCTTTTCTTACGTCATTAATCCCGTGTCAAAAAGCCTGTACTTTAAATATATTCACCTCATCCCTTCGATAGCTCAGTTGGTAGAGCGGTGGTGGACTGAAGTTGTGAATATTCACCTCACTTATTAAGGTTCAATTCACAGAGCAAGCAATCAATGTCACTTGCCCTCTACTAAAGACGCCTTATCTTTATATATATATATTTCTTGTGTGCGTGTGTATGTCACTTAACTCCTAGACGGCTGGACCGATTTGAATGATTATTTTTGTATGCGTTTTGGGTGGCGCCCAGGATGGTTTAGATTCACAAATAATAGAAAAAAAAGATTCGAAGAATGTCACGGACGAAGCCGGGCGGGACAGCTAGTTACTCTATATATTTATTTATTTTTGTACACACAGAGCTTAATTACAAAAAGAAATAACATTATGAAAAAAAAAACATTGTACGAGATTTCTTTTGAAATAAGTAGACCTAACTTATTTCAAAAGAAATCTCTTCCAGTAGGCCTGAGAGAGGAGAAATTGTAGAAAACAGAGCTATGTAGTGTGCGTAGGTTAATAAACTTACATAAACTATAGTTACACATATACATAAGTACATAAATATTGAAAAATTATAATATATATACATATTATGTACATATATATATACTAAACATATATTTATATTTAGATATATATATATATATACATATCTAAGCTAAGGTAAGGAGGAAATGTAATAATATGTCAACTTTTTTTTAAAAAGAGAAATAATTTGACATGTTTGTATATCAAGCGGTAAACAGTTCCACAGCCTAACCGCATGAACAGTGAAAGAGTAAGAGTAGAAATCAGTTTTGTGAGAAGGACAATTGAGGCGGAGTTTAAACTGAGGTGGGATCTACACGAATCATTTGGTGCATGAGTAAGAGACAAGCGTTCCCGTAGATAAGAAGGACATAAAGGATTATTTAGGATATTAAAATGTAGACACAAAATTCGAGTATTCCTACGAAGACGAATAGGGAGCCACTTGAGTTCCGTTCGAAAATGAGAGACATTATCATACTTTCGGAGATTATAAATAAATCGAATAAATAAGTTTTGTAGTCGCTCAAATTTGTCTAATAGCTCCTCATTGGCATCCAAATAGCAGGAGTCCGCTTAGTCGATAATAGGTTGAATTAAAGTTTGAGCAAATAAAATTAAAGTCTCCCACTTTAATTTTCATGGGCAAGAGAGTTTGTAGACACTTGAGGGTATGAAAAGTAAAGTGAACCTTTTTACTGACCTCCGCAACATGAGCCTTCCATGTCAAATTACTGGCAACCGGGACCAACAGCTTGATTGGCAAATTGTGCCTTCACAAAGACAAAAATGATCAATTTCTAATGATACCAAACTTGAGAAACGTAAATCTGAAAAGCGTCCAAATATAAATTGGATATACAAATGTCGTAAAGTGAAATAATGACAATGTACTCGTATATAGATATCCCTATGTAATTTCGTTTAGCAAAATTGAAATCGAGTCGCCTTTCAGCTGTCGCGAAAAAATATTGTCAGTCGAATCGAGTGCACGAACAAATGCCCTGGCCACGTGGTTCGACCGCAAAGTTCAATTCATCTTCAACAAAGGGCTTTTGTTATACTCCATATTGTGCACATTGTTTTCGGTGTCTTTTATTTATAATTTTTAATCTGCGCCATTTATAGTTAAAGCCAAAGTATTTTATTTCAATTCTAATATAAATGAAATATCAACACATGATAGAAATTCACGTCATAATAGGGTGATAATAGGTGATAATCTATTTGTACTATTTAAAGGTTTGGGGCAGCGATGCAAACCAACAAGATAAAGATTGAAAACAATTCTACCTGTTTTGATTGTTTTCCAATACCCGCATTGTTTCGGAGTTAAACAAAAAGGAACTTTTGATTGTTAAGGTAACGTGAACCATGAAAAAATTTACAATACCTCGTTATTCAATTTGACTAAATTTGATTCGCCGATTTTTTTAGAAAGTAAGAAGTTGCTAGGATTTGAACATAAAACTCGAATTTTTTATTTAAACTTTTAGATTCATTTTCTCAGTTTTCTGTGATCTATCACTACTTTAAGCATCATAAGTTATGGTCAATCCTGAAATGGGTGAAAGTTTGTGACGTTTCCATTTACGAGTGTTTCAGTGCTTCTAAATTCACATCAAGCCGTTGGTCCCGGCTGCCCGAAACGTGGTAGTCGTTTAGACAACTTAGTGGCCTTACATTATGATCTGCTTAAAAAATATCAAGAACAGATAGCCACTAACTGTCCCTGTCTGTTTTAACACGGCAATAAGCTGATCGCCTATTACGTGAGAATCAATTCAACTGGTGAAATGTAAGCCTATAAATCAATAAGACTCTATGGAAATTCAAGTCAAATTTTTGCTAGAAAGACGCTGCCATTGTGTAATGTAGTGCATGGGTCATATCACAATTAAAGTTAATAAAGAACTTGGTTAAGTAATATTATAAGGTAAGGACTACTACGATCTTCAGAGTCCAATCAACCTCACCTACTAGCAATGCACTGCTGAGTAACGTACATAAGTAATGATGCAGGCAGGCTCTTATAGGCTTGGGAATCCAGGCTGCAGTAAATCCCATAAGGGGGCCTGACGTGGACCCCAGGTTCCAAACGCTGTTGCTTACTGGAAATATTACTAAGATGGATACAAAGAGAATTAAGTAAAATTATATAAGCTAGTATTGATGATCAAAATTTTGAGATCATTTAATTCTATTTTCTTTATCGATCCCATGCCACGTGTGTCACTAACAAAGCTATGCTGATAAGAAAATGTGATGTTTGAATCGAATGTTGATACTCGACAAGCTTTTATCGATTCTTATTAGATATTCATGCGAACGTCGTGATCGGAATACCATAAATAAAGTGAAACGGTTTCCTACCAGAAACGATGCAATCTGAAGGTTTATGTCACGCTAGACATAATATAAAAAATATTGTGGGACACTTTTCACACAGCGCCATCTAGCCCAAAGTAAGCTAATATTAGCTTGTGTTATGGGATCTAGATAACTGATAAACATACTTATATATTTCTAAATACATACATATTATAAATAAATAACACCCAGACACAGAATAAACCATCGTGCTCATCACACAAAGTTTTATCCTGGGTGGGAATCGAACCCACGACCTCTTGCGTAGCAGTCGGATGCACTCCCACCGCGCCACCGAGGCAGTCAAAATATATTTTGTCATTCAAGATAACGATTACAAACCAGACACTGATCTGGTTTGTAATCATTATCTTGTCTTTGAAGATCCATTCCTTAGCAGCCCTAATCGGTCTACAAATTACAATTAACAGAATATGAATATTATTGTCAATTTGTACAATGAATATTTTCCTGTTTGTTTGTTACTGTGTCACTCTATGACACTTACTATGTCAATTAAGAATAGACAGATTTTAAACATCTTGAATAAAAACACTTGTACTGTTCCACTGATTTATTATTTAAACCTGACCGATTTCGCCTTAGGACATTTTCAAAGGTTAGCATATATTTTAAGTATTTCATATGTAAAGTCCGAAATACATAAACTATGTGCTAACCTTTGAATATTCCACCAAGTGCCATCAATCAACAGTATAAACATACAGATACAACAACTACTCATTGAAACCGTTCTAATAAACCCAAAAGTGGTTAAATTGTCTGTAGTTTTTAATGAGTTGGGTATTGTTCGGTCTAAACAACCAAACACTCTGCTGAATAGGCAGTTTTTATTACAGCACGACAAACTCTGTCTTTAACATAGTGTATTCGTCGCCACCGTACGGTGAATGCACCCGATCCGTACGGATCGGGTGCATTCAATAAGAATTAATAGTTACATTAACTTGAGTCTAGTGTCAACTTCTTTGTTAACATTCGTTTAAGTAACATTTTGTACAAACTTTGAACAAATAACTTGAAAAAAAATCTCCAGTGATTACACTCCGTAGGCCCTTTAGCACCCCCAACAGGTATACTGCAGACTACTTGATGCAACAACAAGATCCAGGTTACCATGTTGTGGAAATACCATCAAAGTAACAGTATACCAAATTTCCTATCAATCGCACCGGTGGATTCTGGTTTCAAATTCGCTTCAAAATTGGCCAATCCCTTCGGGAGATCTGATACACAGAAGATTCACAGTTTAAACACATAACACCTCTCGTTTTCTGTCAGCAAAAAAAAGAAATGGGTTAATCAAATATTATATGCATTAGGGAATATGTTATTTTATATATTTTGTGAACTCTCAGAGGTCTAGAGATACTAACATTTGAAACTTTTATCAACTCTCGCTTTATTTTGTCACCTCCGCTAATGCCGGAAACCTAAGGCTGACAGAAACTTGCTACGCTATAAGTTCTGTCCCAATTGGGCTCCATCCCAAAATTGTTCTGTTCCATCCATTAAAAAGTTTTGTCTTTAAACTTTTTAGAGAAACAAATTTTGTTCAGAATGAATTAAAATGTTTTAAATTGGGTACATTTGAATTGGTTAAACTTTTAGATCTTTGTTTGGATTATATTTTGATATATCTAATGCCTAAAGGCCGGATTCGACCGAACTCAAATTTACACGAGTGTAACTAGTATGGGAATAATTTTACACCTTGAATTTATACTTGAGATAACTTCGTTTTCGTTTTTCCTAATTACTCGAGAATTACGTTAAACTTCGTATTGTGTTATTCTGCGGCTTAAAAATAATGATGAATGAATGTATAAACGGACAAAATCTATCTACTACTATTTCTTTCACCTTGACTGAAACGTCATAACAATTAAATTTTATAGGCTAAAACGGTACAATGTCAGTTATAACGTATTTATCATCTCGTACTTTGACAGTTGTTATTCTCGGTATACTCGTAAGTCCGCCAAAATCGTCTTGGTGTAAATATTTACTTCGTGTATAGTTACCATATACTTGAGTTATTTGTTGGTAAAATTTAAAATCATTTTACTCTAAGAATAGAATAAAATTGTATTCTTATTTGGTCGAATCTACCTTTAGTTAGATTAAAATGTTATATAGTCCGAAGTATATCTTGGATATTAGGGGACCAACCAATATATTTAGGGCCCAAGCCACCTCACCTGCCAGCGGTGCACCTGCTGACTAATAGACGTGGCAACGTAGGTGCCTTTACGGGGTTGGAAGACGCTCCGAACAATGCGCAAAAAACTAAAGTCGAATGATAACTGCTCCAAGCGTACAAATAAAAGTGGACAATAAAAGTGGCAGGTGGCAAAACCAGGTAGGACTTGGAAGCAACTGGGAATACACTAAGATGAAGAGAAAATAGTATAAAACATATTTAGTTATAAATCTTGAGATATAAAGTTTATAATTATAGTAGCTGTTGCCCGCGACTTTGTTGACGATTTTAGTATTTTTAATTATATTTTTTTTCAAAAAAAAAAAAAAATATTATAGCTATTTTACTTCTCATACCTCCAAGAATATGTGTTCAAAGTTTCATGACAATTGGTTAAGTAGTTTTCGCGTTAAAGCGTAAAACTTACATTCACATTTATTTTAGTAGGGATTACAAGGTTTATACTTCATCGATTAAACATTTAAATAATAAATAAATAAATATAAATATCCATCACGCCTTATCCCCGAAGGGGTGGCAGAGGCATATTATATGCCCACTTTTCACCGTGTGGATTTCTGTCCCACGTAATAGGTGGTGAGCCCATTGCCGTGTTGAAATAGACAGACGCAGGTTGTGGCTACCTGCTGTTGAAATTTTTCATGCCGCCCATAAGGCATTCAACTAGGCTTAACGACTGCCATTTTACTGGCAACCGGGACCAACGGCTTAACGTGCCTTCCGAAGCACGGAAACGCTCGCAAATTAAATCTTATAAAATACAAAACAATTTTTAGGAATTAAGAATTATTTGATTGATCAGTTAAGTATGATAAATATTTTTTTTATCGATGCAGTAAGTTTATGAAGTAGATTTATATTTTTATATTACTTTTATTGACTATCAAAATAAGCTTACTAAAAATGTATACCTACCTAGAATATGTGTATAAAATTAAACATTAAATTGAAATACCATATAGGAATGGTCAAACTATTCTGTAAAGTGAAACGGCACTAAAACTTTTCGAAAAACGTTCTTCCACCCTACAGTTACCGGAGACATCGAATGTGCGGTTATTGATGTCAAGCCACTCCGATTTAAGCATTAAAACTTTCTGGTTGCAAATGTCACTTCTTTTGTAGCCAAACTTACTATTTGTGTGAATAAAGTTTACTCGTTAAAAAGTCATTTTGGTTATAGTTTGTTTATTTTTCAAGTCTGGTATAGTTAATAAGTATAATATTCTAATGTAGTGTACCTACCTAAAGTATATAATATGACCACAGTATATATGTAAATATATATAGGTATTATATTGTGGGACATTTTCTTTTTATTTTACACAGAGCCGTCTAGCCCAAAGTAAGCTAATATAAGCTTGTGCTATACGATCTAGACGACTGACAAACATTTGGGTGTCATACAAATATTTTTTCCGATCCGGGAATTGAAACCGGGACCTCAGTCGCGGCAGTCGCATACAATGGTAGTGTATGCGACATACAGTCCATATTATATACTTATTTTTATACTTTAAGCCAAGTCGTTAAGCCAACTTGAAGTCCTTATGGGCGGTTTTAAAAAAAATCAACAGCACGTCGACACAACCTGCGCCTGTCCATTTCAACACGGCAATGTATGTTTATATACTTTGATATGAAAGTCTCGGGGGCGCAAGTGATAGTGTTAGTTTCTGGGTTTGAGTTTAGCGATATATAAGTATGTTTATCACTTGTCTAGATCACATACCGTAAGCTTATACCTATATTTGCTTACTTTGGGTTATCTAGCCCGCTGTGTAAAAAATATCCTACACTATTAAGCTATTTATTTTATTTATAATATTTTACATATTTTAAACATATACATATTTTAGAAGCGCTCGTGGCCCCGCGGTCTCAGTGTTCTGTAAACGATCACTGAGTTACGCCACGTTCACTATGGCTGGTCGTCGGATGGGTGACCACTTTGTGGCATTTACATTTGCGAGCGTTTCCGTGCTTCGGAAGGCACGTTAAGCCGTTGGTCCCGGTTGCCAGTAAAATGGCAGTCGTTAAGCCTGGTTGAAGGCCTTATGGGCGGCTTGAAAAATTTCAACAGCAGATAGCCACAATCTGCGTCTGTCTATTTCAACACGGCAATGGGCTCACCACCTATTACGTGGGACAGGAATCCACACGGTGAAAAGTGGGCATATAATATGCCTCTGCCACCCCTTCGGGGATAAGGCGTGATGGATATATATATAATATTTTAAGGCTTTGATCATTCTCTTCTCACTCTTTCAGCTTGTACCTAACTTAATAAAAGAAAAAAAAGACTCCGTCGCTGCATATCATATTCTCAAAAAACCACATTCGTAAAACACCACATTCGCTAAACACGATATTCGTAAAACATCATATTCTCTTGACATCATATTCTCAAAATGTCATTATCTTATAAAACTATAATATTAGCAAAACACAACATTATGCAATTAAAAAAAACACAATTTTTATTATTATATCTATAAAAAAACCTACAGCAATAACACACTCCACAAACTACATCGATAATAAATAGAACAATTTTATATCAACTACCTTCAGTCATGTCACAATAAACACCATTAGTATACAAGTCATTAGTTTCAAATGTACCTATATAAAACTTATGCGTCAACAGTCAAATAGTAGTTAATTAATTTGTATATTTTGAATATGAAAAGCATCACTACTTCACGGAAAACATCAGTATATGTGCCCACATAAATATACATTGGTCACACATACGTATAATGTTAATTATGAAAGCAGACCAGCTTTATGACGGAACGCTTTTACGCCAAATTGAAAACAACTCATGGTTTATTCACAACACGCGGGTTTTCAGCACCCAATTTATAAAGGACTATTTGACATCTATAAACGACGGCAAAATGCCAGTAACATTTTAGATTAATGGGTCAATTTTTTCTTTATTTAAAATTCGATTCTCGATTAATAAATTAGTCCAGTTCACAGTTTTTAATACACATGATGATTTTTGAATTGATTTACAGGAACCAGTTTATCTAAATGCCTTGGAAAAGTTAAATCTGATTATGCATGTGTTAAAGTAATGAATAAAATAATCGTACGCACTCATGGCCCCATTAACTTAGTGTTCTGTAAACGATCACTGCGTTGAACAACTTTTGCTATGACTGGTTACGGATGACAAACCACTTATTGTTATTTCCATTTTCAAGCGTTTTCCGTGCTTCGGAAGACACGTTAAGTTGGTCCCGGTGGCCAGTAACATGTAGTCGTTAAGTCAAGTTAGAGGCTTTATGGGCGGCTCCAAATATTTCAACTGCAGGTCGCCACAACCTACAGGTCTATTTCAGCGCGGCAATGGGCTCACCACCTGTTACGAAGGACAAAAATACTTACGGTACGCCCATAGGGATTTTATACGCGTACAGCGTATAAAATCCCTCTACAACCTCTTCAAGAATAAAGGCGTGAATGATAAGCAATTAATTCCTGAATTATTTACTTATAGGAGGACCCACACGGCTTTACCCGTACATACTTCGAACTCCCGTCGCACCTATTTAATCCCGTCGCTTATAAATTTACCAAAATGTATAAAAATTTGCCCGATTTGTCGAGATTTATGCTCACTGCTCCGCTCTCCAGGGTAGTAGCGTGATGATATATAGCCTACAGATTTTCGAGATTAGCGCGTTCAACCAAACAAACAAACTCTTCAGCTTTATAATATATATTAGAATAGATTAATAAAGTGATACAATATTATGTACATAATTGTATGTTAACTCTACATTTCATTTTAATTTGATTAATATCCGTTCAATCGTCACTTTATTACCTTTTACAGTTTTTTATTCAGGCTCTGAGTGACAATAATTACGTTTTAAATTAAATCTCTATCTCTCTAATATAAATCAAATAAATACAATAAAAAAATTGTATTCCTTAAATTAACATCATGTTTGTTTCACGAACTTCTAATTGAAACATAAATGCCATCGATATAATATTCGGGACTTCATGTGAAATTTTATTGTTTGTATGTACTAATATAGGTACCCGCGAAAGTTTAAAATAAACGAATGACAATTTGAGAGGTACATATATGGATAAAATTTGCTGTCAGATGATGTCAGACGGAGATAATTTGGAATATTAAAATATATGTCAAATGGAATATTGTATTGGATAGATATAGAACTCTGAACCGGAATTTGAAAAATCGGAATTGAAGTTAAAGTCGTAAAAGTAATATGGTATAGTAAGGTAATATAAGCTTGTAGTACTTATGGGATCTAGAATACTGATAAACATACTTATTTCTAAATACATACATATTATACGTAGGATCACACTAAAGTTCCGACCCCGGAATCGAACTCGGGACATTACCACTTACGCCTCCGAGGCACTCATGGACCCCGGATTCCGGCCCCTTGGGTGAAAATTTTGAATGTAATTTGAATAATATGAACCTACACGGAAATAATGTAAAAGTCCAGCTGATTGAAATCAATGAATCCAACCTTTATTCATAATGTTGTGTTTGGTCGCATTCATCGGCTGTACACAAAGGAGTACACGTTTCATTTGAGCTAATATTACAGTTCCATGAGTGAAATATCCAATAACTCTGTCGATAGGGTCCGATGAAATAAAAACGTCCATTAGGATTAAAAAATGGGAATTGTTTCTTTATATTTTCGTCGAAGCTTTGCAAAAGAGGGTATGAAATCTGTATTGTTTTATAACATGCTTTTATTAGCTTGTTTTGTATCTATGAATCTATGTATCTTTCTTTAAACGTAATTTTCTCACTTTTCAAAACTTTCGGATTGATTTGATACTTGTATGGGGTTCAACTAGTTCGGTAACCATTTGTTACCCTGATAAAACACTAGTCCCTAAAGGTACACAATTTAAATATTTGGAGTCTGTAATATCAATGTGGAAGCAGACGTAACGCACAGGGTCAACGTTGCTTGGCAAAAGTGGAGATCTTTGACCCAAATATGCAGCGCAAAGGGCAAAGTATAACTCGCTATGCTGTATGGCGCTGAGTGTTGGGCAGTAAAGAATGCACACATACAAAAAAAAAATGCCAACACAATTTGAACAATTTTACAAAATATTTCCCCCATTGTTATAGTTAGCTAGTATGTTATCTTTAAGAGATCGACAAATACGATTTCGTAGACTTTTCTGTTGACCTATATAAGATACACAATTCCAACATATATGACTTTGAAATATCACAAAAGGCTTAGGCATCGTAATCTTTGAAAGCTCCCAGGCGGTATATTTTTTCGACACTTTTAACAAATATCGTTAACAACATTTACAAAAACATGGAAAATTATTATAGTAAAATATTCCTCAAAAATTGCTCTGTCTATTGGTGAAAACAACACAAAAATCGGTGCAGTGGTTTTTGAGTTTATAGCGAACAGAAAAATAAACCGACAGAATTTCGTTTTATAATATGATGTGAAGATTTTGTAAAAATATTTAAACATTTGAAAGTCATATTCACATAGCAAGGAAACAATGTCAATCGCACTAGCGAGGGATCAAGCAACATTCATTGCTCACTGGTCGCATCGTTATTAGTATATTAAGTTTTGATTGCTATTAAAACGTACCTACACATTGATTCTCAAAATCAGGTTTTACTTGATTTTTGAATATGTAAATGCTATTTAACCCCGACAGGTAGTACAGTAAAGAAATTCTTTAACCAACAAATTTTCTTGCATATTTGATGTCTTTAAATTTGCATAGATAACAGGCTATTAAAAATTAGTGCAATTTTAAATCGTTCTACAAAATTTATACGGTTAAATGCCTCGAAAACGCCTATGTCTCTGCCAACCACTTCGGGTGTAATAGGCGTGACGTGAAACCATCTGTGTCCTTTGCCCAATAACCTACTTTCAGGTTCAAGTGGTTCCATTGTAAATTATGAAGGCCTAAAAACTATCTTCTCACTACATCCATTCACCGCTTTGAACTGACAATTAATGAATCTATCAGTTACTACAAGTATTTTGAGTTCATTTAAGATATTACAATCAATACAATTTTACTACTTGACGAAGCTTAAGAGCATTAAATTTTAAGATTAATAACTTTTGTAAAACTTTTAACGTTTATAAAATAGAAAGTTCAACTACAACACAATACACGAGCACCTATAAGTGAACCCAAGCAAGCCAGTGTAAAACATACCAGTCCTTAAGCTTACCCGCTTCAGAATAGAAAATGTATCGTTTTGCAACAATAGCCTGCTTACTACTTAATCCAATTTCTATGCGGCTCGTCTGATCTAATTTTGCTGACCCCACACTTAAGAATTGAATTAAATTCGAGTAAAACACAAGTTTAAAACACATGGTTGCGTACTATCATAGACTTAAATAAATATTGTCCCTCCCAAATACGTATGACAGGTATGAAAGTGCGAGAGGTATACGAACGAGACGGGTATGGTATTAGAGGACTACAATAAAAGGCTATAGAAATTTAGAAAAAGATAGTTTAGATAAAGATTGAAAGGACGGTCAGATTAAAAGTGCGAGAAGAATATATGATGGAACTAGAATATAAAATAAATAAATAAATATTGTTGGGACAACTCACACAACGCCATCTGATTCCACACTAAGCAGAGCTTGTACTATGTTAACCAGATAACTGATAGACATACTTATATATTCATAAATACATACATATTATAGATAAATAACACCCAGACACAGAATAAACCATCGTGCTTATCACAAAAAGTTTTATCCTGGGTGGGAATCGAACCCACGACCTCTTGCGTAGCAGTCGGATGCACTCCCACCGCCCCACAGAGGCAGTTGTAAACGGAATAATAATGAACGATTAGTTACCTAGGTGCAAGAGATGGCGAGTGCGTGAGGTTATTCGAGTGGCACGCACTCGTCACTCATGAAGAATTTAAGTGGAGCCCTGCGGGGCTTGTGCCTAATACTAGATATATTGTAAGCAAATTAGGCTCTGTCCCTGGTATACTAGTGATAACAAAAAAATGTAGGGCGTGCAGTTCCCTGTATGCATAAGCTTTTCAAAGATTATTAACAATGCACAAGGGCGGACATTTCAGTCTCAGTTTCGATACACTTAGAATCGAAACCTTAGGATAAGTTGCATCTAATCTGACGTGGAGACTCACAAGTAGCAAGGCACAAGTACAGACATTACAGTGTCAGTTTCGAGTGTAGAGCTCTGGATAAGTTGCATCTAATCTAACCTCGAGAAAGCGATGTTTAATTAACCCCACAACTGTACGTTGTTTTGTCTGCATCAGCAGTCCCTTTAAGCCTTTTCACCTGTGCTATATGAGGCACTAATTAATGTTTCCATACTCATCTACTTACATATGCGATAGGTATAGGGTATTTAAATATGGTTTTAAATAAACAGTGAATTTTTTTGAAAAAGTAAGTTGTTTCCATTATATAACTATGACGTACCTAAAAAACTTATTAAATTATCTATTTGTTTGTTCACGCATCTTCGGAAAACCAATGGTCCGATTTTAACTATTTGTATTATAATACCACGCAAAAGATATGGTTCATAAAGATACTTTGCCTAGGGGCTCGGTAGAGAGTAATTAAAATTTTGCATCATATCACAATTTTCACGCGGACGAAGTCGCAGGCAACAGCTAGTCTTACATAGAAATACATGTATTTGTTCTGACAAGGGATGAGACCTTAGGATTGCAGGAGTTATCTAAATTGCAATTCTTTTTTAAGCGCTCGAGGTCCTGCGTACTCAGCGTTCTGTAAACGATCTCTGCATTAAGCAACTTTCGCTATGGCTGGTCACGGATGGGTGACCACTTTGTGGCATTTACATTTGCGAGCGTTTCCGTGCTGCCAGTAACATGGCAGTCGTTAAGTCAAGTTGAAGGCCTTATGGGCGGCTTAAAAAATTTCAACAGCAAGTAGCCACTACCTGCATCTGTCTATTTCAACACGGCAATGGGCTCACCACCTATTACGTGGGACAGGAATACACATGGTGAAAAGTGGACATATAATATGCCTCTGCCACCCTTTCGGTAATAAGGCGTGATAGATAAATAGCAATTCTTTTTAACTGAAAAATATATCTAACATATTTATTATTTTGAAATTAAAATTTTCGGGCGTCATATACTGTTACTGAGTTCATCAATCACCCGTAACGAGATGTCAGTCATAACTGACCAGTCATCAGCTTGATAAGGACATTATTTATTCCTTTCAGAACATCCCTATTGAAATAAACAATCAATCTAAGTTGTTTTATATTGATAAAATGAAAATGTATAAAAATATTTGTGTCGTATATAATAAGCAGTGATGATACTTTACCTGGCCACACTCTACATCCCTCACCAATTTTAAATCACTTCATCTACAAGTAGCGCATGCTCCTGTTAATCAACAAACGACGTAACTATTATATCGGGAGTTTCGTTGCTTTCGACAATCCCGAAAATAAGAAGCCAAATCAATAGGAGCTACTCCTAGATACTGCTAATACAGGTTGTATTGTCTGGCCCTAGCACCCTATATTTGCGTACCTCGGGCTAATCCAGATGCAAGTGAATAAAAAAAAATCAAATAGACAATCAACCGAATACGCGACCAATCATATTTTAGACTAATCACGAACCTAACTGAAAAGTAAATAAAATCCTTCACAAAAATCGTTGATTAATATGTGGGCACGTACCGTTTTGATAAGGCCTAGCAATTGGGTAGAGTGCGTTGCGGATTAAAATGAATTAGGTCCGTAGCAGCCAAACATAAAAATAGAACAGGTAAAGTGATTGAAATAGCCATCACGTAGTGTTGACACATCCACCGATCTATGAATTATTCCAACATGTTGAATGTTGGAATAATTCACAGATTTGCTGGCAATACATTTATTTTTACATCATGAAATGTAACGGAATGTTTTCTTCAGTAATATGGTACAGTGTTTAAGATGATTGTTATTAATTAATATTATACGTACTACGTATCTGATACAGATTAATATTATAATTGTTGCAGCCATTTTAACACGGCAATAGGTTTACCACTTGTTACGAGTGACAAAAATGCATACGGCAAATATGAGCATGGTATGCCTCTGCCTACCCCTTCGAAGACAAAGGCGTGACAATATGCATGTATGTATATATAACAATTGGGCCTAGGAAATCTGTTACAGAAAACTTTTACTTTGGAGGATGATTGTAGGCTGGCGGAAATATTTTTTAACGTAGTTTCGTGTGGGGTAGGACAACCTCCACGTGGTACACCCTGGTAACGTGGACCACGATGTGCGCTTTATTGGAGGCGCACGTCGTCGCCCACGGCCAATAGTCCACCAAGGAGGGGACCGTATTGCCACTTCGGGTTGCTCCGTCTACACTCTGCTTTAGGCAGAGCGTATTGCGCGGGGAAACCGCAGGACGTGTAGGCTCTCTGCTCACGCAGGGGCTTACTGGCATTCGTGCCAGCGTCGGTGTTGGGGAGGTCTAGCCACCCCCCCGCGTCTCGCAACTTGTAAGATCATCCGCAGCGACCCAACTGGTGGCACCAGTTGGTACGCGGTGGTCCTAGGGGCCGAGTCGTTGTGCTCTCCGAGGGGCTGCAGAGTGGCATCTTGGAGGTGAAACGCTGTAGCGACCGGCTTATGATCGTGAGGGTGCTTATCGATGGGATTATTACCCACCTGATAAGTGCCTACGCGCCACAGGCCGGTTGTAGCGACGCCGATAAGATGTCGTTTTGGGGTCAACTCGAGGGAGTGCTTCGGAGCATTCCGTTGTCACAGGGAATCGTTTTGGGCGGCGACCTAAACGGTCATGTGGGTGAGAGGTGTGGGGAGTTTGAGCGTGTTCATGGTGGTTTTGGATACGGCACCCGCAACGCTGAAGGAGAAACTATCCTTAGACCGTGTGCGGCTGCCGATCTGGCCATTGTGAACACGTATTTCAAAAAGAAATCCGAACATCTCATCACCTACAAGAGCGGGAGGCGTACAACTCAGATCGATTTCCTACTCACTAGGCGACACAGCATCGGCAAGGTGGCCAACTGCAAGGTCATACCCGGTGAGAGTCTTACTGCACAACACCGTCTCCTTGTCATGGACCTCTGCGTGAAGCCCAAAGGCAAACGCATCGAGCGGTGCCAGCGCCGCATCAGATGGTGGCTGCTTGATGAAACTAGGTCCCAGGAGTTCGTCTCAGCTGTCGGTGACAAGTGCACCGACACTGATGGCGAACCAGTTCAAGATTACTGGGACAAAGTTCAGGCGGCCATCCTTGGAGCGGCGAAGGTGGTGCTCGGTGTGTCTAAGGGTGGAAGCAAATTTGACAAGGAAACTTGGTGGTGGAACGACGCAGTCCAGAGGGAGACTAGGGAGAAGAAAGCCCTCTTTAAAAAGTGGCAAGCGACCGGATCTCCTGAAGACCGCGACGCGTACAGGGCTGCCAAGCGCGCTACAAAGAGAGCTGTAGCCAGAGCCAGACGTGACCACTTACAACCTCTGTATGATAAGCTGGAATCGTCTGAGGGGCAGAAGCTCATCTATAAGCTGGCGCGCTCCAGGGTCAAAGCGGCACAGGATATATCCAAGTGTCGCTGTGTAAAAGACCCTGAGGGCAACCTGTTAAGCGAAGATCTCGCGGTAAAGGAGAGATGGCGTACTTCCACGAGCTGCTTAATAAACAGCACAAAGAGATGCAGTCTCCGGACCTCCCTCCGAATCAGGGACTAGTGCCACCGGTAACGCCTGGAGAAGTCCTGACTGCGCTTCGCCGCATGAAGAATCGGAAAGCTGTCGGACCCGATGGAGTCCCCATCGAAGCCTGGAAGGCGATGGGTCCTCGCGGTGTGGGCATCTTAGTAAACCTTTTTAACCGCATACTCCTCAGCGGGCAGATCCCAACCAATGGCGACTGAGTATAATTACTCCAGTCTTCAGAGGTAAGGGGTCAGTGCAGGAGTGCGGGAGCTACCGCGGTATTAAGGTGATTTCCCACACCATGAAGATCTTCGAGAGGATTATAGACTCTCGGATCCGGCAGGAGTGTACTCTCTCGGAGTGTCAATATGGGTTTCGCCCTGGTCATGGGACCACGGACCCTGTTTTTGCCCTGAGGGTTGTCGCAGAGAAATACAGGTCGAAGAACACGCCTCTGCACTGTTTGTTACTAGACATGCAGAAGGCCTTCGACTGTGTTCCTCGTGCGATGATCTGGTGGGCACTGCGGTCCAAAGGGGTTCCAGAGGTCTATATTGACACTATCCGGGACATGTACTGTGACTCCGATTCAATGGTTCGGACTGCTGTTGGCGACACGAAACCCTTCCCCATCACCGTCGGGGTACACCAGGGTTCGGTCCTTAGTCCGCTTCTGTTCAGTGTAATATTAGACGAATTGTCGGACAGCATCAGAAACCCACATGAGCAGCCTCCATGGTTGCTCATATGCTGACGATATTGCGCTGGCAGACGCGGACAGGGGCAGATTGGTGCGACGTGTAAAGGCGTGGAAGGAGACGCTTGAGAACGGCGGTCTGAAACTAAATGTGGCGAAGACCGAGTACTTGGCAATAAACTCGACAGATCCCACATCCGTCCGCATAGGCGGTGATTTGGTCGAGCGCACGGACCAGGTTAAATACCTGGGATCTGTTTTTCACACGTCCAGTGACATCGATTGCGATGCAAAGTCACGCATTGCTGCCGCGTGGGCCAAATGGCGGGAGATGACCGGTGTCATTTGTGACTCTAAAATGCCGATCCGGTTGAAGGGACAGGTCTACAAAACCATTATTAGACCTGTCCTTTTACATGGCAGTGAGACGTGACCGATATTGGAGCGACACAAGCAGGAGCTGCGTGTCACGGAAATGAAGATGCTGCGGTGGATGTGTGGGGTCACGCGGATGGACCGCGTGAGAAACTCTCGCATCCGCGGCAGCCTTCACGTCCGTGACATTGCAGACAAGTTGCAAGAGTGTCGCCTTCGTTGGTATGGTCACGTCTTGCGGCAACCGCCGGGCTACGTAGGTAACAAATGTCTGGCCATGTCAACCCCGCCGGGTCCCGGTAAGAGGGGAAGACCCAAGAAGTGCTGGCTTGACGTCGTAAGGGATGACATGCGTGCCAATGGTCTCACTACAGGGGATGCCGAAGACCGTGCGAAGTGGAGGAGAAAATGTAGGAAAGCGGACCCCGGGCGTCGCGAGACGCAACTGGGACAGACGCTCGGATGATGATGATGGTCTTAGGGGCCGAGGGGCTTGCCTTAATTGGCCGGCTCGCGACAAGGACATGTCTCTAAAACCCGACAGCGAAGTCGTTAAAACCTGTGGGGCACCTGGAGCAACCCACAGTATACATCACATTCCCCGGAATGAGCGTCACCCGGGGAGTTGTCGTCTGTTCGTCTCCACTCGTGGGATCAAATATGAATAACGATTTTTACCAAAGCCCAAAAGGCCCGGAGGTGTGCCTCAAAACCACCCCCCAAACAGACGCAGAGGTTGCAACAATCCCGGCTGAGACTGATGCCGAGCCAGTCCTCAGCATAGACACTGAGACCGAGGGCCTCCGTAGGAAGAGGCCACGATCCTCTGGATCAGGCAAAACCCTGTTTCGTCGGCCAGGGACAATATCCTCTAGTGAGGATGACGCACCCGCCAAGGTGATAGCTACCACCGCGGGTAGAGGTCGGAAAGCTGACCTCCACAATTTGAAGGGGCGGGTTCCAAAACCACCGATACATGTCCCTCTGCTGCTCAGTGCCAAGGACACGGATGTGCCGGCGGCGAGAGAGCTCCTAACGGCTCTTGCTCGCATTTCTGACGCCGTACAGGGCGCCAAAAATGTGCAGGGCAAGAAGAAGGTAGTAGCCGAAGCCGTAACGGACGCCACTAAGGCCCTGGAGGAGCTCCTCGATAGAAGCGTCTCCGAAGAGGAGGAAAATTTCCGGGCTCGGGTTGTGAGCCTGGAGGCTGAGCTTGCTGACTCCCACAAGCAACTGCTGGAGATACGGGAGGAAATGAGTAAGCTGACTCAGATGGTTCAAGGGACCGGGGAGGCTCAGGGGGTAAAGAACCCCCCTCTTCAAAAGGCCCTCGAAAATCAAGCTTGTGTGCAGCCAAAGGTGGCGCCTAAGCCCTCCAAGGTGACACCGAGCTTGACTCAGCTACTGGAGGCCATTGAAAGACGCCTTGGCGTCCTTGAGTACCGGGCATACCGCCCGCAGCTGACGACCCCTATTTCGTACGCGGCGGTGACAGCTACCAAAGGGGCTCCCGGTTCCAAGCGGAAGGCCTCCACTCCCCCCACCCCTACGAAGCCTGCACCCGGGAAGAGTGGCATCCCCGCACCCCCTAATACAGCCGCTGCTTCCGTTGCACCCCAGTATCCCTCCAGAGAGGGGAGCTAGGAGGTAGCGGGAGCGAAAAAGAAGGAGAAAGCCGCCAAAAAGCGGCTATGAAAGTGGCAAAGTTCACCGTGACGAGGGCGCCGACTGCGCCAAAGAGGCTCCACGCCCCGCGCTCCACTGCCGTCGTCCTTACAGTGACGACACAAGGCTTGGAGCGGGGCGTGGGGTACGCCGAGGTTCTGAGGCAGGTGAAGGCTTCAGTTGACCTAAAGGCCCTCGAGATAGAAGGGGGACTCCGGTGCAAAACGACGCGCCTCCTTGAGGTCTCCGGCGCCACCAGCGGCCCCAAGGCTGACGCACTAGCGGCTAAGCTAAGGGCGTCGCTAGACACGGACAGCGTCAGTGTTACCAGACCTAACAAAGGTGCTGGCATACGCATTTCAGGTAATAATCGAGGAGGTAATCTCCGCCGTCGTGGAAGCAAGCGACTGCCCCCGGGACCAGATAAGGTCAGGCGATATTCGCTTTGGGCCAACTGGTCACGTATCGGTAGTCGTGAGCTGCCTCGTCGCGGCAGCTCAGAAGATGGCGGATAGACGGAGCCTTCTCATTGGGGGCTTTCTCAAGGCGCAGGTGTATCTCCTGCAGCCACGCGAGTCCCGGTGCTATAGGTGCCTGGCCGTGGGGCATGTGGGGGTGCAGTGCACAGCGGAAGTCGATGTGGGGATAGGTGCTTTCGCTGCAGCCAACCCAGACACAAGGCTATTGCCTGTAACGCTCCACCACGCTGTTTTAGATACGTGGCGGAGGGCAAGGTGGCTGAGCGCCCGGTGGACTGCAAGTCCTGCGCCAGGCGCCAAAGCCCCAATCGGCTATAGGGGGGAATGAGGGTGCCGCTCAAGAGCGTCCACGTTCACGGCGGGATGCAAATATGGACGTTCATTAATGAATGCACATATCCGCATCTTGCAGAGCAATCTGAACCACTGCTCCGATGCTCAGGATCTTCTGTACCAGACCTTCGTGCAGTGGTTCATCAACGTGGTCGCAGTCGCCGAGCCGTACTGGGTTTATCCCGGAAGCCCGGTGGCGCTAGATCGCTTGGCGACTATCTTTGGGGGGTCCGGCGCGGATACCTCGCGCCTTGCAATAATTGCAAGGGGCCCAGGTTGTGTCGCGGCGGATTATGAGGGAGTGGCGGTCGTGGCTGTTTACATCTCGCCGAACCGCGACGAGCATCAGTTTGAGCTATGGCTCTCTGAGCTGGACGTCGTTCTCACTGCATGCCGCCCTCGCCCTGTCCTGGTCTTGGTGACGCCCGAGTTGTCGCCGCAGACTTGTCTTCGTCCAAGACTACCGGCTTCCATGACCGGGGGCCTGAGGACGGTGGGTGGGCTGCTCCATCCTTACAGAAGCAGGCCCAAGACGTCGGCATGACGTGAAAATCTCACGCATGCCTCATGCCCCAAGAAGCGGGATAACACCCGAAGCCTAGGTGAGACCGCGGTGGTAGCCAAAGTCTGCCGGGAGCTCTGGGACATCTTTCCAAAGAGTTACCCGGGGTGTCCGACAATAGACAGGTGACTTCAACGCCTGGTCCTTGGCTTGGGGCTCCCGCGAGACCAATGGCAGGGGGAGAATTCTGGAGGATTGGGTCACTACCCGTGGCCTAGAAGTCCTCAACCGGGGGAATGTCGCCATCTGGGAGAGAGGGGGACTCAGTTCGGTCGTGGATGTATCGTTCGCGACCCCTGATCTCACTTGACGTGTCCAGAACTGGCGCGTGGTGGTGTAGTGGATGCAGTAATCGCGAATCCCCCGAAACCACGTTGGGCGCTTAAACGGCTAAATCGGGAGGCTATCCAGGAAGCGGCCATCGTGCAGGCCTGGATATCAGAGAGACCTGCCGATGTGAATACTGAGGCAGAGTGGTTCCGGAGAGCCATGTCGCAAATATGCGAAGCGGCGATGCCTAGGGTTAAGCCTGGGCCGGTAAGGAGGCAAGTGTACTGGTGGTCGCCGGAGATTGCACAGCTGCGAACAGCTTGCCTGACCGCTCGCCGCCGGTACACCAGATTCCGCAGAAGGCGTCGCCGCACGACTGGAGAGAGTCCTGGATGCTCTGTTCCCTACGGGAGCACAAGAGCACACTGCCCCATGTATGGCTTCACCTCAGACGTCCAACGTGGATTTCAGTGAGGATCACGTGCCCAAAGTCACGGAAAGTGAGCTAGGGGCGGCGGTATTGCGGCTTAAAGCCCGCAAGAACACCGCTCCTGGACCCGACGGCATACCAGGCCGAGCATGGGTCCTGGCCCTTGAGGAACTAGGGCCTCGACTGGCAGGGCTCTTTAGCGCATGCCTTGAAAGGGGCCAGTTTCCCAAGGAGTGGAAGACGGGGAAACTGGTCTTAATCCGTAAAGGTGGAGGACTCTCCGTCCGGTTACCGGCCGATCGTGTTGCTCGACGAGATGTGTAAGCTCTTTGAGCGCATTACAGCGGAACGCCTCGTCAAGCATCTCACAGACGTGGGGCCAAACCTGGCGGATAACCAGTTTGGTTTCAAGGGGTGACGTGGTGGTGGCGGTGTCTCTTGACATCGCCAACGCCTTTAACACTCTACCTTGGAGCTGCGTCAGGGAGGCGGAGGCACTTATATATCATAGAGTGCCCTGTTGTGTGTGTGTTCCTACCTCTGTCGTATAGTCGGGGCTAGGGCTAGGTCGGCGAGAGGTGTCGTGCGGTGTTCCACAGGGGTCAGTCCTAGGACCGCTCCTGTAGAACGTTGGCTACGATTGGGTGCCGCGTGATCTCTTGCTCGAAGGTGTCGGCGTGACGTGATACGCCGACGATACCCTCGTTACGGCGTGAGGAGCAACGCACAGACACGCAGCCTTAAAGGCCACTGCAGGTGTTGCTCAGGTCGTGGGTCGCATTCGGCAGCTGAGACTGGAGGTTGCCCTGCACAAATCCGAGGCTCTGTGTTTTCACGGGTCTAGGAAGCGGCCTCCTCCAGGATCCAGCATTACAGTGGGGGGCGTTATCATCGGCATCGAGCCTTCTATGAAGTATCTGGGGCTCGTACTCGATAGCCGATGGAACTTCGGACATCATTTCCGAAGTTTGGTCCCAAAACTCAGGGGGGCAACAGCTGCGCTATCGCGGTTGTTGCCCAACATAAGGTGACCTAACGCTCCCTGCAGGAGACTGTACCTCGGGTTCGTGAGGAGCATGGCCCTTTACGGGGCCCCCTTATGGGCGGAGAACCTGACGGCCCGCAATACGGTTATATTACATAGCCCTCTGAAGGCAATGGCCGTTAGGGTGATAAGAGGGTACCGCACGATCTCCGTCAAGGCGGCATGTCTTCTTGCCGGGACCCCTCCATGGGACCTAGAAGCGGGGGCCCTTGCGTCATTATTTAAATGGAGCAAGGAGGCGCGGGAGCGGGGCCATAGGCCTACGCCCCGAGAAATTGAGGCTCAGCGGTCCCAGCTCCGACAGGAACTCATGGAGACATGGAAGGTGCGACTTGAGCAACCAAGGTGAGCAAACAGCACAATCGGGGCGGTCAGACCGGTCATGGATGAGTGGCTGAAGAGGAACCATGGCAACCTCTCCTACCGGATGTCGCAGATACTCACCGGGCACGGGTGCTTCGGTAAGTATCTGTGGCGTATACACCGGGAGACCACAGCCGAGTGCCAGCACTGCGTAGTCATTGTATACTTATATGTTAATAAATACGAAAATTATATTAAAATTAGTATAAAATACACGATCGTGCATATTTACCTCAAATTAGCCGGACGCTTCGACTGGGTTGCACCAGTCGTGGTCACAAGCAGACTAACAGAGTCTGCTTGTGACCAAAGCTGGTGCAACCCATTACCACCACAACCCATTACAACCTATAACCATTTGAATCATAAAACGCGAAAGTTAAAAAATTACGCAATAACATTACGTTAAAAAAGTACGCAAATCTGGTTAAAACAGATAACACTATTGTTGAAACAAAATAGGTTAAATAGGTTAAGGCAAACTTTATAATATTGAGAGGCAACGTTTTGATATGTGTACGCAACAAAGAGCAAAAAAAAAGTAAAATTGTTTCTTTTTTGTTCAAAACTGATGGAAGAACTTCAGAAAAGAGCCTGTCACAAACATAATGACCTCACAAAATATTGCCATATATGTTCTTAGCGACTTTGATAGTGTTATGACGTGATAGTGTCGGTGTTCTTATATTGTGGAAGATTGATGATCACCTTTACAGCTTACTTTGCTAACGATGTACTTTGTTAAATTTACTCTTTATTTTAACTTTTGGTGTACTGTTCGTTGTAAATGTGTTAAGTTTTGGTTTAGGTACATACTTCTATTTTTACTTTAGTTAGACAGGTTTTAAGGATCGGCAGCGCGAGTGCTGCACCTCTGGTGTTGTAAACGTCCATGGGCTACGGTGAACACATTCCATCTGGTGGGTTTAACACAATATTAAAAAAAACTTTTATTTTTTAACAATAGCAGCAGTAGTTTTTATATAACAACACAAGAATTCATTGTTAATACGTACATACATATTGTCACGCCTTTTATCCCCGAAGGGGTAGGCAGATGGATACTATGCGTCCATATTTCACCGTATTCACATTTTTGTCCCACGTAACAGGTGTTGAGTCCATTGCCGTATTGAAATGGACAGGCGCAGGTTGTAGTGAACTGCTGTTAAAATGTTTCAAGCTGCCCATAAGGCCTTCAACTGGGCTTAACGACTGTCATGTTACTGGCAACGGGGACCAACGGCTAAGCGTGTTAAATATAACTTAAATAAAACGAATTACTTACAATGCATAAAATACACAGTTTGTTTGAGCAATGTAAGACATAATGACATTGAACTATTTTGTTAGTATGAATTATATCAATACTTACGTAAGGGTATTCAAAGTATACCATGGGTAAAACAAATCTAGTATTTTAAAAGCTAAACTGAAGTATTTCAAATTTTAGTAAAACTGCACTCAGATATTTTATAATCTGTACTTGTCTCATTATAATCTTACAGGAACTCTGTGCCCAAAATTTTCGGATTTAATACGATATTGATAGAATACAATTAGTATGGGTTTCTGTAATGAATATGCTTGATTTTTCGTATATTCATTCATACAGTGAATGAGAATGTCGTATATGATACGAGCCACTGCTACTATATGTCAGAGGGGTTGGTAAATTAGGGTTCTATTCAATTTTCTCCAGCCGGGTTTCCTAACGTGATTCGGAACAATTCAGTTTGCTAATACGGTTGGGATATTGTTGCGTACTAATACACAACATATGGCTGTCCTATCTGAATAATACCGGCAAAATCCGGATATGTCGTTAAAAGGGGCAATAATTGTACAGAATATAATGACTATGTTCAAGCAAAATTCTTAAGACTTTCACGTGTTTGGTCTCAAGATATTATTTATAAAATATTTGGATATTTCTTTTATTGAGATTTTGTTCATGTTATTTTTTAGGATTTCGAGTTACTTTACCATGATAATACTTTGGATTAAAAATTAATACGCGACTTGACGCCAGCGCGTGGTGAAGTATTCCCGTTCCCGTTTCCCACAGAAACTTGGATTTATATTGATATTGGTTTTTCGAGTTTGAAGCGCTCGTGGCCCCGCGGTCTCTGTGTTCTGTAAACGATCACTGAGTTAATCAACATTCATTATGGTGGTCCTCGGATGGATGACCACTTTGTGGCATTTACATTTGCGAGCGTTTCCGTGCTTCGAAAGGCACGTTAAGCCGTTGGTAACAACAGGCATTACTGAACATAAAACGGATAATTAACTATTTTTCTACTACGACTTAGGTGAGACCGGAGTCAACTCCTTTCCCGTGATTTATGCACTAATCGTAAATAATACACACCGCACAATTAAACTTCAATAACCGGAAGGTATTATGAGCTGCGCGCTAATAATTTTCAGAAATTGAATTCTGGTTAATGTGCCTACAATTCCCAGAATTAAATTTCTGAAAATTATAACTTGTAAAATAATAAACCATTAGGGTGCCATTAAAGTTTTCACCTTTACTCAAGGCAATTGGAAATAATTAAAGAATGTTGTGCTGTGCTGAAATACGAGTAAAACAAAAAGAGGCTTATTTCAATTCTAAGATTTTTATTTAAATTCCATTTTTTTAATGAGATTTTGTTGTCCAGAAATAGTAGGTACGTACTAGTACGTAACGTAATACAAAATAGTAATCATGTTTATTTAATGAACTTTTAGAGAAAGAAGGAAAGAAAACTATGGTAAGCAATAAATATTAACAATTCTTTCAAATTACAGAACCTAAATTTACAGAACCTATTTATATATTTTGTATTCATAATAAGAACATTTACATTTGACAAAACAATGCTGATACCTTTTATGATGTGAGTTTGATGAACAAACATGTATTACATTGGTGTAGGTTTAATATAGAGCTAGGACTGAATTACTAGTAACCAGTGTCATATATCATCATCACGGTTAGTTAGTGCCCACTGCTGGACATAGGGCTCCTCAAGTATCAGGATTAATTAATACATTTCTGGGTTTTGTTTTACGTTACTATACCAGATTTGCCGGTGAGATTAGATTTGGGTATTATTTCGTGATTTTATCTTGTATTGGGTACTTTCATAAAACTGTTCCATTCCGGTATGACAGACATTGCGGTATGACAGAAGATGTAGTGACTAAGATAGAAAAAGGGATGCTTAGGTGGTTTGCACACGTGGAGAGATTGGATGAAAATAGACTGACAAAGCACCAATTTATGTGGCGAAAGGGAATCGGCAAACTGGTAGGGGTTGACCTCAGCGTACGTATGTCAATCAAATCAAAGACCTTTTGTAAAAAGGCCAGGTCAAGAGTACCCTTAACCGGCGAGCATGTATGAAAACACTCATGAAAGTAGAAGAAGCGAAAGTAGTATCGTAGTAGATCGTAGCAGGTGGAAAACCGTAGTCTCTGCCTACCCCAATGGGAAAGAGGCATGATAATATGTATGTATGTTTGTTCTATGCCGATATGATACGGCACAAAATTAGATGCTGACATTTGTACTCTTTCTCATCACGTATGTATGAAACTCCGAAAAGCGGAAAGTACTGAAAGTTATACCTAATATATCAGGATCGTAGCAAGTAGAAAGATAGTATCTGTAGCAGGACACAGCCTGACATATACTGAACTCATTTGGTGCAAGATTCATGTTTTATTTAATTAAGAATTTAGTTAAAGTTTTATATTTTTTTTGTTTTATTTTTTGCTACTTTGTTCTTATTTTTTTTCTTGTTAATATTTTAATTTAATATTTTTTTTTTGCACCGAATAAATACATATTATGTCTCTTCTTTTTACACGGGTATCTTCTTCTTTTCTCATGAAGTTACCCGGACTTTTGGTAGGCTTATATGGGGACATAGGTCCAACACGCAGAGGCCCTTTGAGAATTTTAATCTAATAGGGAATGGGACCCCCACTGCAGATAGTCCACGCCCGCCTTATGTAGAAGAACGGTAATGGACCACCTCCAATAGGAGTTAAACTATTGTACAATATGCTAACTACTAAATGGTCTATTGAGTTGAAGGTTAAATGGAGTATGTAACTAAAACTATAGTTGAAGACGGCGTCTGCCATTTTAATATATTATTATCAAAATACTGGCAGACGGTGACTTGCCAACTCACTAGATGGGCCCCCTATACAATCGCCATAGGCATGATAAGCCTGTAAGGCGACAGAGGGCAACACCGGTGTGAGCGGCTTGGGGTGTCGAGCGGTGCGGCGCCGGTTTCACCATCGCGGGCCAGGCCCGGAGCGGGCTTCCCCGTAGTTATGCCCTTGAAAATGACACTTCCACCCCCGAGCATATAGCTCTGGCTCCCTCCCTCTGACCGGCCAATTAAGGCATGCCAGAGTTGAGATTTGCTGCACTTCCGGGAGTAGCACTCTCACTGCTCTCCCGTTAGGTAATTAAATCCTAACCGGTGCAGAAGGGCAACAATACTCTGAGGAATCGGGACCGATGTGTAGCCACGCACATTCAGCTCGCCACAAGCTGCCCTGCGGATGTAAGCTTTTCAATAACTTACTAATACATTTTTTTGTTGGTATCAGAAAGTAGTTAACTCAAAAAGCGAATCTACTATGTCCTCATAGGGTTGCGTTAATCCTATAAAAGATAACGACGTGTCTGGACTATTGCGAAAAGTGTATGTTAGTAAGTTGGTACGCTTAAAAACAATTTTGTTCGTAATGATCATAACGAAATGTCACTTATAACCCAAGTATTCATAAATTCGGTCTAAAACAGACATTATGAGGTTTCAAAAGCACTGATTTCATAAAATATTTTCAACGAAATTAATTTAATTGGATGGAATCCGCTTTTCAATGAAACCGATTGGCGGCGTGCTCTATATGAAAAGCCTTTTAATTACCTTCGATGCAGTATGACGGAGACTATTAGACAACAAAGAGAATCGATTATTTGCACGATGTGACTATTATACTTACCTTCACTATACCCACGTATTTGGTAAATTTGATGCTATTGAGAGAAATAACCTAACTAACTAACTAACTATCTTCACGCTGAATCCCTGAAGGGGAAGTCAGAGAGTACAGATCGCCAGGCATCGCGATCCATGCATACTTCTTTCGCTTCTTGTAGATTCATTAATCGCTTCATACATGCACGTCTGGGTATCCGAGTATTTTTGACTCTTCCGTTCTTGAGCAATCCGCTCACGTGGTCTTCATATGTAAGTCTAGGTCTACCTTGACTCCTTCTGCCCTCTACTTTCGCACAATATATATTCTTCGTCAATCGTTCCTCACTCATTCGTTGAACGTGTCCAAACCAACGGAGCACGCCCTTTTCCAGCTTAACGCTGACACTTTAACTTTTTACTTTACTCAAACCTGCCATATTGCGTATCACTTCGTTGCGTTTTCGGTCGGCCAAGGTTACGCCACACAATTTTCGAAGTGATCGCATCTCCACAGCATTCAGCTTACTTTTATGCGTCTTCTGACATACCCAGGTTTCGCTGCTGAAAAGCAACGATCGCATTAGCACTGCGTTATGAATCATGAGTCGTGCTTCTATTACGATGCTTTGTTGCTTTACTAATTGGGACAAAGCACCGTTAACTTTGTTTCCGGCAGTTACTCGCCGTTCTACATCAGAATCACATCTTCCATCCGCGCTGAACATACTCTCTAAATACACAATTTCATTCACTTGCTCTAGACATTCCTGATTCAACCAAATCTCGCACTTAGTTCTTACGTCTTCTCTTTCAAATACTAGAACCTTAGTTTTACTTGCATTCAAGCGAAGACCCTTTCTTTCACACTCCTCTTTTATATTAGTGACTAATGCCTGAAGGTCGGCTTCTGATGAGGCCATGAGCACCGCATCATCAGCGTACAACAGACAATTTACTGTTAAGTCACCCAAATTCACACCCATATCACAATCTTTCAACTTCTGCAAGCAACTGTCCAGATACACTATGAATAGCCAGGCAGACATGACACAACCCTGTTTGACGCCTGTACAGACGTCGAAAAGAGGTGTCACATCCCCCCCTACTCGCACACATGCCTTACAGTTCCTATATAGCGACTG
Source organism: Thumatha senex (assembly GCA_948477245.1). Classification (NCBI taxonomy): domain Eukaryota; kingdom Metazoa; phylum Arthropoda; class Insecta; order Lepidoptera; family Erebidae; genus Thumatha; species Thumatha senex. The sequence goes on from OX419735.1 coordinate 19,074,549, forward strand.
TATTGCCCGCAGTAGCGAGCCGTCCACACCATATCCGGGCAGCAAGTCCCACAGTGTTTCTCTCACAACGTTATCAAATGCGTTCTCTAGATCCACAAAAGCGCAGAAAACCTTCTGGCTTACAGCCAGAAACTTCTCCGCGATTATGCGAAGAGAAAACACTTGATCCATGCAACCTCTTCCACGTCGGAATCCGTCGGAGCCTCCCACAAATACCTTTCAGACTTAGTCATCTGGGACCTCACCCGTCCGCCAGCATAAGTTGCATAGCAGAGATAGTGTGTCCCAGACGCGCGACCCACCGTACTTGATCATCTCAGCAGTAACTCTGTCTTTTCACGCAGCCTTACCACATTCCATACTTCTTATCGCTTGTTCAATCTCTTTCATACTAATGACTTCAATGACACCAGAATCCGGAGCGTCACAGTGAGCTCCACTTCCCGATGCGGCATCTCTGTCCTTACTTGCATACATCTTTCCATAATATTCACTCCATCTCTGCAGGACGTCAGTTTGTTTTGTTAGGACATCGTTGTCAACACTAAGCACTTTGTTCATACTGCAGAAATAACCACTTTTATATAACAATCCTGAGATAAAAATATTTTTAAATTTAAGAGTTAAGGGTCACTATTAGGGCCATAAGGCCTTATAAAAAAATAAAAAAATCTTAAAATGTGGTCATCAAGTTCACAGGCTTCTAATTGCCTCTTTACATTTTGTTTAAAGAATCCTATTTTCGGGGAATTCCCTATGCTAGTAAAGGTTTTCAAGTAACCCATATTATCGAGTGCAGTTGGTTTGGGGAATCTTTTAGTCTAATAATCACAGCTAGGTGTCAGAAACAGAAAAAAACACATTAATGAATTTCACTAAAATGAATAATATATTAAAATTTGTTACATAAGTAAACAAAAAGTAGTATTACAAAATTATTTAAATGATGAAAATTTAATTTGTGCAAAAGTAAAGGTTATTTGTAATGATGTAAAGTCATCAATTCGAGACAATTATAAGTATTTAAAGTTATTTCTACTAACGGTTTGCAACATTTGATTCAGGTAACTATTGGTTAACCAATAGTTCTAATAGAACTGATTAGTATTTGGACACAACCATATTTAAAACTATTTGAAGAAACGAAAATAAATGATCCGACTAAGATCTCTGGACCCAATTCAACCTACATACAACAACATACATACTGAATTGAGAGGTATAATGGCAGTAGTTCCAAAAATGGTAAAACTAGTCAAATGATTCTAAGGTAGGAATTTAGGTGAAAACGGACCATCATATTTTATAAGATGAGTTAAAGAGGCCATTTTCTGTTATAAATAGTTTACACATTAATATTTCATGATAGCTGCTGGTAAAGGGTTAACTATGTTATTTTTTTTTGCTAGTTCAAACACAATGGAGCGATCCAACTAATGGATCTAAGGAGTCCTGTCTTTGCATCAATTTTCAATAGGTATACTCAAAAAATAGAGTCTAAAAATAATAAATGTATGAAACAAGTAACGCGCCTTTCACTATGATAGCAAAGGAATCAAACGACTTCTTAACCGAAATTCGCCTATGCACGTATTTATGGTGTCCTGAATCAAATGTTGCAAACTGTTTGTATCTATCTCATATGGTGCCTGAGAAATAGATGGCTACCGACAGACGGACGGTTGGGCGGACAGACTGAGTCATTTTATAAGACTTCTCTAAACTTTAGGGTTTAGAAGTCTAAAAGGATTATAACTAACAGTATATATGGCTGAATGCCTCGGTGGAGCAGTGGTAGTGTAAGCGACTGCCGCGCAAGAGGTCTCGAGGTCGGAACAAGTATTTGTGTGATCCACTAAAGTTGGTTTCGGAGTTTGCGTGTTTTCTATGTATAATATATATGTATATATGAGTATGTATATCAGTTGTCTAGATCCCACAGTACAAGCTTATGGCTTAGTTTGGGCTACATGGCGCTGTGTAAAAAGTTTCCCTGAATATTTATTTATTTTATTTATTTATATAACAAGTCAAATTTCAGTAATAACCGTATAGACTCTCGACAAGGGAGGCTATAACTTATATCAAACACAGAAACGTAGTTTGGACATAGCTCACCAAACTAACATTGAAATTGGTCCATTGTTGTGAGATCTATCAAGGGCTCGTTTACTAACAAAAGGGATAGACCGTGTGACTCTAGTGAAGACCTTTTCAGAACCTTAACAAGACCTTATTGAACTATAACAATGGCATAGCATCTTCACGAAATCTCAAGGTTCACGTAAGAAATTATATATAACTAGCTGATCCCCGCGGCTTTGCCCGTGACTTACTTCTATACTCCGTTGCACCCATTTAATCCCGTCGTACTTTTACAAAAAATGTATGAAATTTGTCCGATTGGTTGACATTTATTATTACTGCTCCACTCTCCTGGATAGTAGCGTGATGATATATAGCTTATAACCTTCCTCGGCGCGGTGGGAGTGCATCCCACTGCTACGCATAAGGTCGTGGGTTCGATTCCCACCCAGGATAAAACTTTGTGTGATGAGCACGATGGTTTATTCTGTGTCTGGGTGTTATTTATCTATAAAATGTATGTATTTAGAAATATATAAGTATGTTTATCAGTTATCTGGTTACCATAGTACAAGCCCTGCTTAGTGTGGAATCAGATGGCGTTGTGTGAGTTGTCCAAAAAATATTTATTTATATTTATTTATTTATTCCGATCAGTAGTTCTTGAGTTTAGCGCTACTCATTACAATACCTTTGTGGCAGTGGTATTTTTACGACTGATGAACTGAAATCCCACAATACAATTATATTAGCATAATTTGGGCTAATTAAAGTCGCTGTGTAATAAAAGTCTCACTGGGAGCTTGGTATACTCTCGAAAGAAAATTAATTAGATCCTAAGCAGTAAGAATACGTTGCCATCTTTTGTGATTCTGTCCCTTTAGAGCGACAGGCGCGGAAGACGCCAACCTCAGCCTTGCAACCCTTGGAGTACGGAACTAATTTTCGGTTTTACTCAGGAAGAAATAAGTGGTATTTTAAAAATACTGAGACGATTCTATTATTACTTTTATATATTACTTATTTATATTATTACATGTATTATATTATATATTACATATTAGCATGAAGTCTCGGTCTACTTCGCACAAAAACTAATCTTGTTCAATCTCGTTCCTCACTCATTCGTTCGACGTGTCTGAAACCAACGGAGTACGCCGTTTTTTGGTGAAACTTTCATTCATATTTTATTTGATAACTTCAACTTTTTTCCATTTCTAAAAAGTGTTACGAAGAGACATATTGTGGAAGGTTGGTCAGAAGCACGACAGTAAATGTTTACATACCAGAGAAAAATCTATTCCTATACTAGTGTAGGTCGACAATATTGAACAATACAGTTTTATGTTTGCGGGATGGCAGTCAGTCCCAAGTTTCATGCATATTTTAAATGAAATTGCCAAACACACCGCGACCTTTTGTGCACTGTGTGAAATCTATGCGTTTTACTAGTATGGTGAAAAAGAATGTGATTGAATTGATTGTTCTTTATTTTCATCTAAACCTTGAAATTATTATAAATACGAGTAAGTAAACGGGATTACTCACGTTTTTACGACCAGTAATAGACCGACCGGTTTCAGCTGTATTTAGACAGCCTTTTTCAGAGGTGCGTACCGTTCGCCGAGCACTCTTTACGCACACTGTGTGTCGGTCTATTACTGGTCGTAAAAACGTGAGTATTCCCGTTTACTTATTTATAATGTGTAATAATAACGTTAGATTTCTAGTTAAAACTTGAAATTATTGTTCAGCAAGATGATTTTGAACCTTATTTTAAGGTCTATTTACTTTGAACCTACTAGTTTTGGAAACCCTTTCAAAATTATTAAAATATAAAATCAATATAAACAGAAAAGATTTAAATGCTCAAATATTTGGCAACTTTCAGTTTTTTATTTTGAAATTTGTTTTCTATATCGTTTTCTGGTTAAAGGGGGTTTTACACACTATTTAAAAATAGTAATAAAGGAGACGAAGTACTCACCACACGCCCTCGATACGTCAATCCTAACTCACAAGAGTTAAGGGTAACCTCAACTAATTGTAACGGAGGAATGACGAATCGAATTCCTCAAATAAATAAATTTACGACAGGTAATGGGTACCCTTTCACCCTCCAGTTTGTTAGAAATGTGCAATACTCCGCTTTACAACGTAACATAAAGTAGACACGTGTTTCGCACACTAGGCATCTTCTGTACTTCTAGGTAGCAAATGTTCCTCTTCCTTGCGGTGCCCTTTTATTTGACTATAAGGCAGATATAACTGGCTTTTGATTTTCAACATTATTAGGAGTAATTGCCATCTGACTAGCCAACTTGATGGTTACCTGTGTCGTTATCTCGTCTCTTATTTAGTCGGTGCACCGACTAAACAACAGACGAGCAACCTCACCAGGCTCCTGCTCCTGCTTGGGCCCAGAAGACCAATGTATTATCTCTTTAATTATAAACTGTTAGTCTTAATGTATCTTGCAGAAATACTGTGACAGTGTTAGTAACTATTAATAATACTCCTCACGCTACAAAATGGACAACAATGTCAAAAAAATTGACAATGACTTGTAATGATGAATGATGTGTGTTGAAGAGACATTAGGGTTTTGAACTGTCACCCTCTTCTATCTCGAGGACAGTAATTGATTAATGGCCAAGCTTGTCTCATCATCAAAGGAGAAATGTATTGTTAGAAACTGAATACGATATTATTAAAACAAAACTACCCACTATGTCATTAGCGAAGATCTGTCTGTAATTAAATACCAAAGAAAATACTATTCTATTTTGGAAAATTACTAGAATTAATTACTCGTAGGTATTTATCTTTACTAATATTATAAAGCTGAAGAGTTTGTTTGTTATTTTGTTGAACGCGTATCAGGAACTGGTCGAATTTGAAAAAATTAGGTTTGGTTAGATAGCCCAGTTATCGAGGAAGACTATAGGCTACATATCATCACGCTACTACCCTGGAGAGCAAATTAGTAGTAATAAATGTTGAGAAATCGGGCAAATTTTTATGCATAATTATAGAATTTAGCGACGGGAGTACGAAGTACGTCACGAGCGAAGCCGCGAGGGTCGTAACGTTGATTAATTTTGATTAACTAGAATATTTATAACGCGCAGTGTTAGACTTCTAAACTATTAAGTTTAGAAAAGTCTTATAAAACAGCTCAATCTGTCCGTTCGTCCGTGCCCATCTATTTCGCAAGAACCATATAATATAGAAACAAACGGTTTGCGGCATTCGATTCAGGACACCATGAAACGTGCATAGGCGATTTTGAAGTTGATTTGACCGTTTGTCCGCAAGTAACTTTATATTTCTCAGGAATCATAAGAGATAAAGACTATCTGAGTACGGCTTTAGATTCAGGACCACGAATACGCGCATAAGTGATTTTGAAGTTTCTACCACTTCTGAGTTTAAAACTGGTTTTGGTTTAGAAGTCATATTATGATTCCTTTGCTACGATAGTGAAGAGAGAACTACTTGTTTTAAATCAAATTAAATTCCTTTTTCAAATCGCAAAATGAAAATCATAGAGACACCTGAAGATTAATCTTTCGGAATCTGAACGGATTTGAATAATATGCTAGCAAAATGGAATTGTTTGTATAATGCTCCATATTTTTAGGCAATAACAATTTAAGAATTCTAGCATTAAAGATCTTTGTCTTATCTTATAAATTTCCATATAATATGTGTCTACACTAAACTCACCAGTGAGTAGCTTCACTCTATTAATTGTATAGCTTATGGAAAAATGACTTTATATGTTTTGTATACAGTCGGAATTTACGGACATATTTTTACATTATTTTTACGATATCTACCCTGCCGTAACACAGTCGTTTGACTAGCACGGAGGATAGGGAACTTTTTATCAGTAGACCGTCAATTTCTTTAGAACTTATAACTAACTAGCTGTCCCGCCCGGCTTCGCCCGTGTCATACATCGAACCCCGGGGCACCCATTCAATCCCGTTGTTTTATAATTTCACATTCACAATAATGTATGAACATTTTCCAAATTCATTGATTACTTCTCCGCTCTCCAGTACCTACCTACTACGCCCGCACGGCCCGGTCGAATTAAATTAATTTATTTGCGCTTTATTTTGAATTTCCGATAACTCGTAAGATATTTATTTAATTTGCAAGGTGCAAAGGGACAAAATAATCTTTATGAAATTCTGAAGCCTACTAACGTATTAAAATGATAAGGATTAATAGCATATTTGTGTAAATAGCCTTTAAATTACCGCTATATAATTGCTGTTTTTTAAGTATTAAAATGGATATACTCGTAGTATGTTATTCTTAAGAGATAGACATATGTTGTCGCCAACTTTTTTGTAGAACTATATTAGATACACAATTGCACCATACATTATTTTGTTATATCTCAAAGGGTTTAGGCACGTTTTTGTTGAAAGCTCCCAGACGGCTTATTTTTTCCGACATCCCCAACAAATATCGTTATAATTTGGTCAATATATACGAAAACTTAACAAATTATACACAAAAACCTTCTATGAGAATCCATCTAACTATAAAAAAAACTGTATCTTAATCCGTTGCGTAGTTTTAAAGATCTAAGCATACATAGGGACAGACAGAAAAAAGCGACTTTGTTTTATAATATGTGTAGTGATTTTGCAATTTTAAACTAAGCAATGTTTATTAAAAATAAACTATAATATACATACATAAGTAAATATAGTTACCTCTAATATGTGTTTCCCTGTGACTGGCAACACTACTGCCGTAACGTAAACAGTGTCTCTGTATATTTTTATAAAGAAAAAATATAAATTTAAAAGTATAAAACCCTATAAATTTAACACCTAGAAAATTATCGTAAATAGTATATATATATATTCAAGCACAAGGCGAATACGAAGTTATATGTGAATTAAGTGATCGATCATACATTTTGAAAATTTTTACCGTTGTGAAAAATTAAGTGAACGAAAGTATACCTACAAAAAACTGTTATTGGTGATCAAAAACTTCATAAAAACAAACTAATATTGTGAAACGAATATAATCAGTAGAATTACGTTTATAGTAATCTGTAAAAAAACAAATATCGAACATAAAATTTTATGGTAGGGTACCTAGTACCTCTATGCTCTACTGAACAAACATCACATCACATATCGGAATACACTTATTTACTAAAACACAAGTACACTCTTCTGGATTTGATTTACCTATTATAGATTTATTTTTTGTGTGATGTGATTCTTCCTTGTCTATAACATCCCGGGACGAGTCAACTTCTTCAATGGTTGACTCTGTGGTCAGTATATGTGACAATATTATAAACACAAATAACACTTGCTGTAATAGCCCTGTAACAAAAATTACACAACCTTTAAACGTTGGAAAGACTGTTGTTTATTGTGATGAAATAGGCAAAAGTTTAGGTTATCACTTAGTTCAACATCTGGGTAATTCGGTCATAACCCTTTCATTTCCTGGGGCATCCTACTCTCAAATAATTAATAAGGTATTAACCAGTACACATTGCCCACAAACAACAATAGTGATACTTATTGGCAGAAGAGATAATGTAAACACTAAAACTATCATTAAGTTTTACGAACAGTTATCAAACTTGCAAGTTAAACAGGTTATACTGTCAACACTGCCATATAGCAAATCTTTTACAAAAATTGAAAACAACATTAGAAACAATATGAATAGAAAATTACATACCTTGACCACATATTGTAGGAATATAGAATTTACTGTACTGTAATCTTTTATTACAGAATAATTACTTTTTGACATTATATAGTTATTTACTATCAAAATTTTTACGACGTCATATAGCTGTATTGTTATCAATTTTTTTATTAAATAAAGCCAAATTATTGGCTTATATACCAGTTCCTTTTGAGCTTATTAATAATGACCTAATAACTTGGGATATTATCTCAAAAAACTAGTTTGTAAGACAACAGGTAAAAAATCTGGCCATGGTTATAGGTCTTTTGAGCCCATTCGGTCTACTTTTTTTAAAGACACTGATAATAATATTGGTTGTAATAATTCTGAGTAACAATACTTCTAGTAGTTTAAACTTAGTTCACCAAAATATTGAAGGCATATCTGAAAAACTACTAAAAATAGAACTTTATATAAAGGAACACAATATTCACATTTTTTGTATTAAAGAACATTGGTTAAAAAGTCATGAACTATTGATCAACAATGAATTTTATTCACTTAGCAGTGCGTTCTCAAGAAAGAAAGCCATTCGTGGGGGCTCTCTTATATTTGTATCTAATAATTTAAAATGTAAAGAACGTAAAGATATTGTGGCCCTTTCTATTGAGCGTACTGCAGAATTTTCCTGTGTTGAGCTTGAGCAACTCATTGTCCTCTGTGTCTACAGTCCTCCAGATAGGGATTATAATTTATTAGAAACTGTAATGGAAAATGTATTGAAGCGTTTGGTTACTAGTAGAAAACATGTTGTGGTGTGTGGGGATTTTAATGTTGACATACTTGTGCAGTCTTCGAAATGTATCAGATTTATAAATTTGTTGAAGTCTTTTGGCTTACAAAATTTATATTGTGAGCCAACTAGAATCACCTCTCATTCTAGAAAATGTATAGATAATATATTCTGCAACTGTGCAACAACAACAAGGGAGATACTAAGTAACTTTCCATCAGATCATCTTGGTCAAAAAGCAGCGTTTCCTATTAATGTCACTTCCAAAGGAAATAAAATTGTATGTAGGCCAATGAGTGCATATCGACTTAAACAATTTAATGTTAATGTTTCAGCAAAAGTCACTAATATTGATTTTAATCAGGAAGATCCAAACGGCTTATATAACTCCTTATTTAATACAATTAAAGCTGAGTACAACAATATATTTAAATCAAAAACATTTTATAAAAACAAAAACCTGCAATTTTGTGAGTGGGCAACTACAGGTATTTACAAAAGTAGGGCTAAGTTGTACGAACTATATGGTATGAAGCAACTTAATTTTGATCCTGCTTTTATTCAATATGTAAAAATATATTCCAAGACCTTCAAAAAGACCTGTGCTGCTGCCAAGTCGTTACATATCAGTAATAAAATTAAAGATTCAAAAAATAAGGTAAAAATGACTTGGAATGTAATCCATACTGAAACCGGTCGTTACTACCCCGTGATGATAACTTTGAGTTAATTATAAATAACAAGGTGATTAATAATAAATTAGATGTAGCACAAACTTTCAACAACTATTTTATAGACATACCCGCGAAAACAACTAGCTCCTTAAATTCTTGTCCAATCAAAGCTCAACGCATACTTGGGGGCAGCGTAGATCAGTGCAATGTCTTATTAGCTTTAAATGTGTTAACCCCAACGATATCATTAAAGTGTTCAAGTCGCTTAACTCAAAAAAGACAGCTGACTTGTGGGGTATTTCTGTGAAATTGATACAATCTATTATTGTTAATTTATCTCCACATCTAGCTAAAATATTTAATAAATGTATCGATAAAGGAGTGTTTCCGGATTTAATGAAACACAGTAAGGTAATACCTCTATTTAAGTCTGGATCCAAAACCGACCCTGGTAATTTCAGACCTATTTCAATATTACCTGCCATTAGCAAAATTTTTGAAAAAATTATATTGCAACAACACTACAAGCTCATTTTAATTCAAACATGCTACTACATAAAGAGCAGTATGTGTTCACAAGGGGTCGTTCTACCATTCATGCAGGTGTGACACTTCTGAATCATATATATGACGCCTGGGAGAATAGACAAGATGCTATTGGTGTATTCTGCGATCTCTCCAAAGCATTTGATTGCGTTGAACATAAAACACTATTGCGAAAACTCTTTAATTATGGTATCAAAGACTCTGCACTGGATCTTGTTGCCTCCTACTTAAATGATCGGATACAACATGTTGATGTTAATGAAATTCGCTCCTCTGGAGCATCTGTAGCTATGGGCGTACCGCAGGGATCAATTCTAGGTCCGTTTCTATTTTTAATTTATATTAACGATCTGCCATCCTATATACAGAACTTGTGCGACATTGTTCTATTTGCTGATGATACGTCACTTATTTTAAAGTAGATCGTACGCTTACTGATTTTAAATGGCTTACTGGTTTACGACCAATAATTTGCTACTAAACGCTAAGAAGACAAAATTTATCATATTTAGCATGCCTAATGTCAGGAATTGCGGTACAAATATAACATTGAACGGTGATACCCTTAATATTGTAGAATCAACTGTATTTTTGGGGATCACTTTAGATAGCAAACAGCAGTGGAACGCCCAAATAACGTGTCTTGCAGGTAAACTCAGCTCGGCAGCCTTTGCCGTTAGTAAAGTCAGGCAGCTCACTGATGTAGAAACTGCCAGGCTAGTATACTTTATATATACCAATAGCAATATACCAGCAATATAAATGCAATGGCAATATACCAGCTTGGTCCCAGGGTATCTCTAAGAGAAAGATTCAAAGACCTAAATTCCGTTGGTCCCGGTTGCCAGTAAAATGGCAGTCGTTAAGCCTGGTTGAAGGCCTTATGGGCGGCTTGAAAATTTCAACAGCAGGTAGCCACAACCTGCGTCTGTCTATTTCAACACGGCAATGGGCTCACCACCTATTACGTGGGACAGGAATCCACACGGTGGAAAGTGGGCATATAATATGCCTCTGCCACCCCTTCGGGGATAAGGCGTGATGGATATTTATTTATTATTTTTATTTAAAATTCTTACCGTAATATCACAATATATATATGAGAATTTACTTTATGTGCACAAAAACATAGACACATTTCTTAAAAAAAGTGATATACATCATGTAAACACTAGGCATAAAGATAATCTTGTATTACATTCTACTCGTCTCGAAATAATCAGCAATTCTTTTATGGGGAAATGTATACGATTCTATAACAAACTTCCCGATGAAATTAGAATATTGTCAATAAATATGTTTAAGACAACAGTCAAGGCCAAATTGTGTAACAAGGCATATTATAAAATTTCAGACTATATAAATGATAAAAATGCATGGGATTAAGTCGCTCTAAGTCAACACACATAAATATACAAATATAATTAATAATAATAATAAAGAAACATTATAAATATAATGTACATTTGTTCAACATAAGTAATCTGAAACGTCAGGTTAACTAATATAATTATATGTAATTTGAGTGTTATTGTGTGAGCACCGTCCAAATAGCTTTTTAAAAATTTTGAAATTGACATGATGGTTGCTGTGCAGTTTGAGTATGTTATGCTCGCCTAAGTGTCCTGGCAGTGGTGGTGCATGTATCGGGTCGCCTTATTCCCTATAATACGGTTGAGTAGGGCGATGGCTGATATATGCGTCATACCCGTGAAAGGGTGCCGTCTGTTTGGACTGGTCAGCTCATAGCTGTTATAGCAATTATTACAAATAAAACTATTTATATTTAAGGCAAATTAAGTTCAGTCGACTGTTCTCACGTAACTCCAAAGGAGTAAGTTTAATATTGTAAGCCATACCTGCATTTTAAAATGGCAGCCATTTAGTTTCTTGCCGGAGTCTTCCTCATAAGGGTGGGCTACCTTTAAAACTGGCAACTAGAAACGCTCTCATTTTGATTTGATTTGGTTTCTTTTGTAAAGACTCATTACTATATAATTTGTTCAAATATCATGTAAATAAAACTAATGTAATTACTGGCAGTTAGAAAAGAGTGGCCATGAGTTTTATTGCCAGGTTCTTCCTCAGGCTCTACCTATTGCGTTGCGAATCTGGCAGTAAATGTAAATATAGAAGCAATAATCTTGACGTTTATAAGTGTTACTTTGTGACCTACATGAATAAAGATTTTTCACTTTTCACTTTAGTTATTTTCATAGTGTCATGTCTTACGGCATTTTGCTGTGGGGTAAAGCAGCTGATCTACAAGTAATTTTTGTACTCCAGAAGAGAGCTATACGTGCAATATATAAATTGAGTGCCAGAGTGTCTCTTAGAGAGAAATTTAAAGAAATTGGCATTTTAACGGTTGCATCACAGTATATATTTGCAAATATCATGTTAGTTAAACAGAACATACATTTATACAATAGACACAGTGACATACATTCGAAAAATACTAGAAATAAGCATAAATTAATTGGAACGCATCATCGTTTACAAAAGGTTCACGACTCTTTTGCAGGAATTGGCGTACGCCTATATAATAAAATTCCTTTAGACATTATGAACCTGCCGTTACATAAATTTAAGGCGGAAATTAAGACGCACTTCTTGAAAAGGGCTTATTACACAATTAATGATTATTTGAATGATAAAAATAAATGGAAATGAGTTGCTTGCTCTTCGCTCGAGCTATTTAGAAATCGAATGAATCTTGTGTTATATTAGCTACTTGTCTTGAATCTGCATATATATGTTGTATTATTTTTTACATTTTTTTATTTACATTCTCCAGTTTAGATAATTTGAAACGCCAGGCAAATAAAGGTATGGCTGCGTTTAGTCCCGGTAATAACTAATATACATAATTATATGTAATTTGACTTTGTTATTGTGTGAGCACTATGTAGACTTATTTATAATTTTGAAATTGACATGATAGTTGCTGTGTAGTTTTTGGGTATGTCATGCTCGCCTAAGTGTCCTGGCAGTGGTGGCGTATGTAACAGGGTCGCCTTGTTCCCTACAATACGGTTGAATAGGGCGATGGCTGATATATGCGTCATACTGTTGGGACTGGTCTGCTCATAGCTGTTATAGCAATTGTTACAAATAATATTATTTAAATTTAAGGCAAACTAAGTTTAGTCGACTGTTCTCACATAAATTCAAAGGAACTATGTAAGTGTAATTTTAATGAACACAACATTTATTTTGGGATTTTTTTTTGTATAATTTCTTTACTGTAGAATTGTTCAAATATCATGTTAATCAAACTGTGTCAAATGGCGGTTAGAAAAGAGTGGCCATGAGTTTTATTGCCAGGTTCTTCCTCTGGCTCTACCTATTGCTTTGCGAATCTGGCAGTAAATGTAAATGTAGAAGCAGTAATCTTGACGTTCATAAGTGTTACTTTGTGACCTACATGAATAAAGATTTTTGATTTTGATTTGATTTTTGATCCTGAATCCCTTCAGGGAAACACATGTTAGAGGTAACTAAACTAAAACTAAAGTAAATAAAGACAGCTGCAGAGAAATCTCACCACCAGTAGTTTAGATTTAAATTTAAAGTGGGTAAGATTTTTTTGGAGCGGTCCGTACCTTGAGACCAAAGTAATACAACTCCTGTTACAATTTACTATATTTATATATATATATATATATAGTTGTATTTATTATTTATTTAATACAGAAATACAACTGTTTGGTCTCAAGGACGAGTTATCTAGGGGAGCGTATTGGCTTGCTGTAACGCATACAGACAACTAAGGTGTGATTACCTGCTAAAATTAAAGCAACTCATAAAGTTCCACAACTTGGCCAAACTATTACCTGTTACTGAGAGTCGGAACTATTGGAAATGGTCGTAAGTAAAATGTCCAATCCGGTCACCCATCTCACAACATTGCTTAACACAGTGATTGTTTATAGAACAATTGGCAAGGGGACTGCTTCTAATAAATAATATTTTTACTATTAATATCTTAATTTCAACATTAAATGTTATGTTTGTATACAACACATTTAGTGCAAATTAAACTTCTTTATACAGGTGAAAACGTTAAGTGAAAATGATCACTGTATTTCACATATTTCACACATTTTCTTTTCTTAAGAGACAAATGTTCCTAATTAACATAATTGTCCCATGTAGTTGTACAGTTTTTTAACTATTTGCGAATAAACCTACTTACAAAAAGAGAAAATATATTTAAGTAGCATAACGGGAACTTGGCTAGATTTGAGTGCGCTTACAGAGTTAACCGACGTTATCTATGGGTGGTCTTTTCTACACAGAAAACTTATAATAATTCACACAGTTAAAATTCTATTTATAAAACTTGTAGTTTTGTCCAAACCGTTATTAATAATGGCGACGTATTGGCGCCTTTGCAGTGCGTGTCTGAAATACTCCGACATTTGTTTCCCACGTAGCTAACCAACTAGACATTTATTTAAACCTGTTCCTCATGGATTATAATCTGGTTTTCTAGTCACACTGCTTTGCACGATATCATTCGCCATGCTCTTACCACTATCACTGTGCCGGCACTCCTAGAGTCGAATGGCATTTCTAGGGAAGTTGGCAACTTTGTATTACTTTAAAATGATGAACGTCTTGAAAAGACTAGTGTCAACAAAAAAAGATGGCTGCTCTAGTCGCCTTAACGTTCGAGTGGTGTTTTTAAGTTGCTTTTAAACCTTACCAATTCCTTATGGATTATTATCTGTTTTTCTCGTCATACTGTTTTACACGATATTATTCGCCATGCTCTTACCACCATCACTGGTGCCGGCACTGGTGCTTGACACAATGTGGAATCATATATAAATAACTAACTAAAGATTTAACTATCTTCACGATATGTCCCTGACGGTGTAGTCAGAGAGGACAGATCGCCAGGCATCGCGCTACATGCATGCTTCTTTCGCTTCTTGCAGATTCATCAATCGCTTCATACATACGTCTGGGTATCTGAGTACTTTTGACTTTTCAGTTAAAATATAAAGAGATATAGATTTACTGATATAGATTTACTCTGCTTACCTCTAGAGTCGTATGGCATTTCTAGGGACGTTGGCAACTCAGTATTACTTTAAAATGATTAACGTCTTGAATTGAAAAGTCAAAAAAAGATGACTGCTCTAGACGCCTTAACGTTCGAGTGGTGTTTTTAAGTTGCTTCTAAACCTTATCTGGATTGGGAATCAGAGGTCTACTTTTCTTTTTTTTGGCCAGCTCCGTAAGGGCGTCTGTATAGTTGCCTTGTCCTTTAGTCAGCAGATGAGGTTGCTCGGGGCCCAGAGATCTTGGAGGGTCCCATTACACACAAGAAATTATTAAACGTAATTTGTGTCCTTCGAACATCGCTTTTAATAGGTTCATGCTTAATGGAGCAGAGCATGGTGCATGCGATATGGGGACTAGCAGCAAATTTAGGTCTACTTCCGGGTCGAAAAAAGTGTTTTTACGATCTACAATTAGAATTGTAAAGTTTAGTATGTATATGTACGGTTTTTGGTTAACTGAGTGAGTAACTAAATATCTACTACGCTGTATCCCTGACGGCAATCGACTTCTGACCCAGAGAGGACAGATCGCCAGGCTTCGTGATCCATGCATACATCTTTTGCTTCCTGCAGATTCATTAATCGCTACAAACATGCATCGAGTACTTTTGACTTTTCCGGTTATTTAATTAGACAAAATATCCCATAGCACAAAATAACTTATTTAACTTCCCAAAATATTTATTTATTGTTTTATTTATACTTATTATTTAAAAAGAAACGAAGGCTCTTAGAGTTCTAAATATAGTTGTGTCATTACGATACAAAACATAACACTGTATACAACAAAAACGAATCAATGGTCATAGTTATTCTGGAAGCATCCCTTCCGCTCCAAAATTACTCTCAAATAAAAATATCGATTTCATTTTCTTTTGTGTTTGCTCTTGAAGTGTGCAAATAATAAAATAAGGCGCGGTTACTAAATCCAATAATAGCCCACAAAGGGTCTCTCGATTGTGACGGAGTCTGAGAGTGGAATTTAATATTTTATCGCTGAAACCAGATCTAGAGTACAATTCTGACTGAGTAACTCCGATTTGATCCGCTTTTGGGCTTTTCTGATTGATATTTCTATATTAATATGTTAATGCAGTGTCACTTAATATTATAAAGGGTTTTTATTCAAAGGCTTCTGCAAAATAATATTGATGAGTATTTTGAGATCCGCTAAATGTAAGAACACTATTGTAATATATAGCAATAGGTAAAAGAAGCAAGACTACTAATCTAACTCTAGTTATATAAAAGACAAATGTTAATTATCTTCTGAGGCAAGCTGTCAAAAAAAGGGGTACTCATAGGGAGGGACATACTATCCTATACACCTAGGTCTATATTGCCTCATAGCCCTGTATACCAAACAGCGCACCGAAGTAAGGTTTTTAACAAAGTAGTATCGTTCGAAAGTGTGTGTTGTTAAAGTATGTTTCGTTGGACTAATATTAGAATACTATGTTCTGTCGAAGCAATATCTAGTACAAATACTAGTTTTTGAAATTGAGACAGTGTAGAAATAATTACTTATCATTCATTCACGCATCTATCCCTGAAGCGGTGGCAGAGGCATACTATACGCCCAAATTTCACAGTATGTAGGTATTTTTTTTTAATATTTAATTTTGAAATTCTATACGTCACCGCTACCGATGTCAGTATCATTAGGACAATAAGCTCGCCAATGTGGAATCATATATAAATAACTAACTAACTATTTAACTATCTTCACGCTATGTCCCTGCCGGTGTAGTCATAGAGGACTTCGCGCTACATGCATACTTCTTTGGCTTCTTGCAGATTCATCAATCGCTTCATACATGCACGTCTGGGTATCCGAGTACTTTTGACTTTTCAGTTAAAATATAAAGAGATATAGATTTACGTCATGCCTCTGCTTACCTCCATCAGATGAATAAGCTTTTTGTTTATGTGTATATAATCCCTCTTTTCTTTTTACAGACTGAACCATACAATAGGTATTCCCATTTCGTTTCCGAAACCGAAGGAGAATAACCTCTGCGGAATAACACGGTTTGACAGTCGAAATTCCAAAGACTACCAATTGAAATTACAAAGCACTTTGCTTCGACGTTTATACGAACTGCGAAGAGAACTCTGCACTTAAGTTATTATGTCTTAAAAAAGACATTCTGGGACATTTTAAATACAAAGTACATATAGTGTATATAGTAAAACATTTAGTAAAATTGTATGTTGTTCTGAATTATGTGGTATTGGTTAGGTAAATGCTAATTTGGAATTACAAAGAGGTACTTCAATTTTATATATATCAATTTGTATATGAAAGAGAAGGCGCAAAAGTTAAGTGCAAGATTTGGGTAAACCAGGAACGTCTAGAGCAATTGATTGAAATTGTGTATTTATGTAGAACGGCGAGTTGCTGCCGGAAACAAATTTAACGGAACTTTGTCACAATTAGTAAAGCGACAAAAAGTCACATAAACAGCACACCTCGCGATTCATATCGCAATACTAGTGCCAACTTGCTTTTCCATAGTGAAACCTGAAGATTAATGAACGTAAATTGAATGCTGTGAAGATGCGATCGCTTGAAAAATTGTATGGCTTAACATTGTTAATACGTAACATATACCTACGATGAAACAAAGACCTAATACGTAACAAAGTGATACGAAATATGGCAGGTTAATGTGTCAGAATTAAGCTGGAAAAGGGCATCATCTGTTGGTTTTGATATTCGATTTCGATATTTCGTTATTCTGTGAAACATTGTTCTTACACACAGTAGTGAATAGCTATGGAATGTGCAGGTACCATAAAGCTCTAACACATGACAAAGTTACAGTCAAGCAAGCCATCCCTATTTTATAGTATAGATTTGTATAAATAGAGTCCATTACTAATATTAAGTGGACAAATAATATCGTTTATAAATTACAGATAAGAATGTGTGTCAAATGGGTTCTCTCAAAACGTAATTATATACAAATATCCTATATATATTTTGAGAGAAACAATTGGACATATCTCAAGTCAAAACTACATTATTAACCCACTTTATTAAATATACTTACAAAGTTTTTCAAACTGCCAAACAAACAATAGGAATGCAATTACAAAGATTTTGGATAAGAAAATCACAGTCGTAAGCGCTGTGCAAAAAATTCAAGATCCCCTTCTGCTTGGGTTAAAGGTCCCCCAAGGTTTGTCATATTAAAAAGAGGGTTGGATAACTATATAAAGTTACGTGATTGGCAAAGGCAATTTCAATATGCCTTGATAAAGCTAAACAGTACGTTCAAAAATCTAGGTATATTAGGTATATTTTGCCAAATTTTTTTTGAGAATTATTTTATGGTTGGTGGGACTAGGTAGTCGTATTAAATAACACTACTAGTACTGTTCCACAATATTTACTCGTACCTACTTTGTAAACCTACAGTGACTTTAGGCTTCGCCCGTGACATACGATTCGAACTCTGGTCACACCTATTTAATCCTGTCGCTTATAAATTTTACAGTATGCATAAAAATTTGTGCGATTTGTCGAATTTATAATTACTGCTCCGCTCTCCAGGGTAGTAGCGTGATGATATACAGCCTGAGGTACGCAACTTTCACTATGGCTGGTCGTCGGATGGGTGACCACTTTGTGGCATTTAAATTTGCGAGCGTTTCCGTGCTTCGGAAGGCACGTTAAGCCGTTGGTCCTGGTTGCCAGTAAAATGGCAGTCGTTAAGCCTGCTTGAAGGCCTTAAAGGCGGCTTAAAAATTTTCAACAGCAGGTAGCCACAACCTGCGTCTGTCTATTTCAACACGGCAATGGGCTCACCACCTATTACGTGGGACAGGAATCCACACGTTGAAAAGTGGGCATATAATATGCCTCTGCCACCCCTTCGGGGATAAGGCGTGATGGATATTTATTTTATTTATTTAAGATTTTACGTAAATATGTAACGCGCCCTTCACTATCGCGCGAAGGAATCAGACGTCTTCTAAATCGAAACCAATCTTAAAAGTGGAAGTGGTAGAAATATCGAAATGACCCATGCACCTATTAATGGTGTCCTGAATCGAATACCATTTGTCTCTATTTCTTATGGTTCCTGAGAAATATATGCATACAGACATTTTTTTTAATAAATAAATATGATATTTTAATTTTTACTTATCGCCGTCTAGCTCAAAGTAAGTTAATATAAGATTGTGTTATGGGATCTAGATGACTGATAAACACACTTATCTATTTCTAAATACATAAATATTTACATAGGTTACATCCAAACTCCAAATCAAACATTTGTGAATCTCATAAATACTTTTAAAACCCGGGACCACAGTCGCGGCAGTCGCATACACTATTTTTTTTGGTTTTTTTTTTGTTTCCCGGGGAATGCCTTTACGCACCGTCATCCCTGCTTCGGGGGCAACAGGGACGTTGAGGCTCCCGGCCCGTGAGAGAGGGGCCGTCCTACCAACTAAACCCCACGGTGTTCCGTCTCACCTTAAAACCGGCTCGCAGGTTAGGCCTGAGGTTAAATCACTGCGAGCCGGCAAGGGGCACCCCAGAGTGGAGGGGTCCGTCTCGGGGCGGTCGGAAAAAGCGACCACCTCGGAGCTCCCTAAGGAGCTGAAGAATCTAGCCCGCACCTCGGCCGCTCTCGAGCGCCCCTCTGAAAGCAGAGGAGGTAAAGAGCGGCCGGTACGGGCGTGCGCTAAGTGGGCACCCCCTGGAACACAGAAAGGGTGCCCGTCGGCATGTGGTCAGTTGGGCGGGATCCCCCGACCATCCGTCCATGGCCAAATACTATTCGGGGGCGCGCATGTATTCAGTACGTCGTCGCCCCCGAACACGACGGCGGGGCGGGAGCGTCTGTCCCGTATGCTCCCGCACCCGCAATTCCTCTCGTTTAGTCGCCATCACCTCGCTAGCAAACGAGGCGACGGCGGCCCAGCACTGTTGGCTGCCGACCATAGCTCGCCCCACGGCCGGCAGCGACAAATCAATACCAATGAGTGCCCGTCCCACGCCGGGCAAACGGCGAGTGTGTGCTCCGCCGTGTCCACGACGCCACCTGAGCAGTGACGACACACGGGGTCCGGCTCCACCCAGTCGCATACACTACCACTGTGCCACCACTGCACAGGCAGACGGACGGATAGACTGAGCTGTTTTATAAGACTTTTTTAAACTTTAGAAATCTAATCGAATCGAATCTCTTTATGGTTTAGATAGAAGTCTAAAAATGAGTAAAATATCACTGTTTATAGACAAAATTGAATTGAGTAACTACAGTAAAGAGAACAAAGATTTAAAGAACAAAGCTTATAATGACAGCGAAATTAAAAGGCAGGAAAACTTTTATTCCTTGCGTAACATTAGAAAGTTTCAAAGAATTTGTTCACGCACCCTCTTTTAAATGAATTATTCAGGGCGGCAAAATACAGAGTAGAAGTTTAAAGAGCCAGTTGTCTAGCTAGCTGTCAATAATGTGCTTTAATTTATTTTAAACTGAGGGTAGTCTAATATAAATTAAACGGGACCCTACACTTCTGGGTACGCATCGAAATTAATTGTTTGATGATTTTTGATTCTCGTTCGCCTTACAAGTTATACTTATTAAAATTTTCATTGTTAATTCGCCGAATTACCAATTAAAGGCTCCAGCTGTTAAAATTTACACCCAAATAAATATCATCGTTGTAAAATCGTGTTGATATATAAAAATTACCAGTAAATTACTAAAAAACTTTTTATATTTTTGTCAATACACAAAAAATATATTTTTTATACAGAAAAAAAAAACTACTGTCCTCGTACTATATAAATATT
The DNA here is from genome assembly GCA_948477245.1 of Thumatha senex. Taxonomy (NCBI): domain Eukaryota; kingdom Metazoa; phylum Arthropoda; class Insecta; order Lepidoptera; family Erebidae; genus Thumatha; species Thumatha senex. Next base: position 19,095,225 of record OX419735.1, read on the forward strand.
TTTCTAATACAACAACATTCGGAATCAAACTCTTGATTATGCCAAGAGTAAAGACCAGTATAATAAAATCCTGGAAAATTGTACAATTTTCTTTAATGCATTCGGAATAGTAATTTGTTTTTCATTTGATACTTTGCCCAAATCTTTTTGTCAACATTTTGCGAGGGTGAGCAAGATCTTTTAATGCTCATTGACAACGTTAATCCCAGTCGCAGGGAATCTTCGTGATTTTATGAAATATTTAGTCACCTATACAATGGAGAGGGGGTCGATTTGATTTGGAGTAATACTGAGTAACATTCTTTTTTTAAGTCTGGACTAAAATCAATTTATTCAAATCTGCCAAACTTCTAATTAATACGAAATTTTCATAAAGGCTTGCTCAGAGGAGCTAAACTTTAGTCAGACGCGCGGACTATAGTACATAGTAAAATTATAGGGGTTTCTTGTTGACTTCCTACCGTAAAAACAATAAATTATCAAAAGGTAGATAGACATTTTTAATCTTTATTAAGTTGTTCATTACGCAAAAGATGAAGAATTATTTAATCACCATTAAAAGTTTCTAAGTAGGTACCTACTTTGTTGTTTGCCGAAAGTCTGGAAACGTAAATAGGCAACGTGGAATCACAAAAGCTGAAGAATTGCTTTTTATTAGAACAATATTAAAATAATCCTATTTTCTTCAATGATATCTTGTTAGTAAATGGATAGCATTTACTTGATTAGAAAGTTGCTAAAATAGAAAAACAGGTAAGTGTGCGTGATGGTAATGTATTGTACATAGTATCTTTATTTATTAAATTATTTTTCAATTGAAGATCAGTGAAAAAAGGGGACGCCCCCTGACATAGTTGGTTGTATTTAATATATGTAGAAAGGCGTCTCCAGTGGAGTCCGAGTCACATTGCTTTCTTGCTCTATGTGGAGTACCTAAGTTTTTTATTTCCCTACAAATATTTCATTGGTTGCGTAAAGACTTTACATAAATATGAACTTGGTGAGTCGAGATAAAACTCCAACATGCAAATAATTCAGTAAATTGGGAAAATAAAAGCACTCTTATCTCAAATAGAAGGCGCTGTCTGTCCGTCTGTCACTTACTTATGACATTACAATGCCTGCCTAAATTATGTATGGGTAAACATCTGAATAAAGTTCGCTTATTTATGTTTTTATTATGATCTGGGTGTAAAATTGAAATATAATATTAGGTAAGGAATTATAGGTTTAACTTTGCCTAAGTTTTTAAATGGTGCATATTTTGAGCGTTGACGAAAAATAATTAAGTAAGTTTGTTGGCGTGGATCGTATCCTTTTAGCGTGTTATACATTTTGTAACGCAGCGTTTTTCTATAAATTCCTAGGCCATCCTCCATTAAGAGTGTTACAGGATAATTTTCCTTAAAATCTCTTAAATTTAATTGAGATATCTCTTTAAATACTATAATTTTATGACTGAAAACTTTATTAGAAGAAAACATTGTAAGCGTTACGTATTTATAAACTTAAAATCAAACGAAATAGATAGAAAAGCTTAGGTTTTATTGGTATTCTTATTCAAAGTTTTCTATTTCTTTAAGTAATACTTCTTTTGGCGCGTTAGGCAAAAATGATGAGAGTCCGAGACCGTCACCAAAAACCGACACCATTAAGTTAGCTGATAAGTGTTTCCGTGACAACTCATAAACACATTGAAGTTAGATGATAATTGTTTCCATGAATACTTATAACTGTATTCAAAGTAGTTTTCATTCTTTTGATGTTTTTTTTTCTTATACATTTCCTTATAATTTTATACATTTATTTCTGTTACAAACAAAGAGTTATGATAATGACATACAATCTTTTTAGACAAAAGCACTATGTCTTCAAACGCGTGTACATAAGTACACACACACTTTTTTTTATAACACAAGCATAGTTTGCAGATAGATATTATCATAGTTACCAAAACAATGACTCAAGAATAACCTACAAAATGAAAATACAAGAAATAGTCAATCGCTCGTAATGGATCTACACCGCTGGCCCGCCTCTTCCGTGTCCGGTCACGTAATGGAGAACTTCTAACTATCTCTGTAACCTGAAACTCCGCTAAAACTTTGTTACACCTCATTTTGGGTATGTATATTTGAATAATAAAACTGTAGATATAGTTTTTTGAAGTGAAAATGAGAGAGTTTTGATAACTGTAAAAAAATCTTGCAAGTTGTATTGAAGTGAAACTTCTTTATCGATGTATGAGAGAAATTTTATAGCTGTAAAAAATGTAAAGAAGTTTAATTTCCTAACTGTTAGTGTACTATGGTACTCACACATATTTTTTTATTAATCTTTGTCTCTTTTGCGTAATAATAGAGATCACCCGCAGCTGAGAATCCCACATTTGAAAGTATTACCTATCCACTTAGCTTCATCGTCAAAATGATGTTGCAGGTTATCTAACAGTAAAAATTCGGGTTTTAGGCGAATAAAACTCTCATTTCACGCCACTGTCTTTTAGCCTTCTGTAAGGACGACGAGCAGCCCACCCTTTGCTCTCAGACCTCCCTGGTCTGACGAAGACTGTGGAAATTGGGTGGAAGAATTCTCTCACGCTTCCTCTCCGCTGCCTATTTCGCGCATATAACCAGAATAAGAAGGGTAAGTTTATAACCTTCTTGTGACGTACATAGGTAATGCAAAAAGATCAGTGTCACCCGTGACTCGTGAGTGCTGATAAATTTATTTTCCTAAAAGAAAACACAGTACTTACTAATATTTTTGAGAGTATGATGGCTCTGGTCATACTCTTTAAACGGCGTTTAAAATATGGTGGAGAATTTCAACTTGATTCGATACGGTTCGGGTAGTTCAGGTGGCTAGAACATTGCCCTGGTTAGGCAAGGGTCACAGGTTCAATCCCTGTCTCAAATCAAATTGTCTTTTTCCACTTTATTAAAAATTTAGGGAAACTTTATTAAAATAATTGCTTTAAAAAATTTATCCAGTATAATAAAAAATAATAAATCTTACTTACTATTCTTGCCCTTATCCCCGAAGGGGGCAGAGGCATATTATACGCCCATATTTCACTGCAAGCATTTTTGTGCCTCGTAACAGGTGGTGGGTCTATTGCCGTGTCGAAATGGACTAGCTCAGGTGAAAAATATCAATCATTAATTAATAATCATCAGTTATAACTCTTCGATTTTATTTTACACTAGATGACCCTCACAGCTTCGCCCGTGGAATATTTCAACCTCCCGTCGCACCTATTTAATCCCGTCGCTTATAAATTCTACAATGATGCATAAAAAAATGCTCGATATTGTAATGTAACATTTTTTACTTACTTTTTTAATTAAATGTTTTATTATACGTTCTCTCCAAATTATCTGCATGGCCATTATCTGTAACATTCCTAGGCCTTTATATTTTAAAAGTCTTTATGCTCTCTTAATGTTTGTTTACTGTAATTTTTAATGTCAGTTAATGACAAGCCTAGGTGTTATTTTTAATTTATTGTTAGAGCTGCCAGTAGGTTAGGTTGTATAGATATTAGACCTTGTTATAAATTAACATTCTAAATTATGTTTAGAATTATTGTTTAAATTTTGAAATGCTCTGTAAAAGAAGGAAGCCGGGGCCGTCAGATCAGTCTACTTTTGGTGCTCACCTTGAGAGGAGGTGCTGGGAATAAGTGCTGAGTGTGAGGGTTGTGCCCTCCAGAAATAGTGAAGTGATGGTCTGCAGTGTTGTGTGCTATTAACCGGCTCTGTGAAAGACGCCGACCGCTCGTTATTTTCAGCTAAGCTACCTGCCTGAATTCGCGACCAGCTTCTCCGAGGTCGGCGACGTGGAGGCCTTGAGGGGACTTGAGGCCCCTTCTCAGCGACGTGGAGGCCTTACTTGAGGCCCCTTAGCAATGTGGAGGTCTACGCGAGGCCCCCTTCTTAGCTACGAGTGCTGCTAATCGGCTCTTTTAAAGAAACAATCAAGGACTTATTTACCCCCGGCTTTCTCTGGTTTTATTTTTAACATTTTTTATATTATATTAAATTAACTTTACCTTTTCTCTTTTTTTCTTTTACTTTTTCTTTTAAGCCAGGACTCCTCCAGTCCTGGTGACAGTTTTCTCTTAGACTTTACTTTTTTCCCCTCCCGGAAAATAGTAACGTTACAATATGTCGACATTTATGACTACTGCTCTGCTCCCCAGTGTAGTAGCGTAATGATATATAGTTTATAGCCTTCCTCGATAAATGGGCTATCTAACACAAAAATAATTGTTCAAATCCGACTCTTAGTTCCTGAGATTAGCGCGTTCAACTAAACAAACAAACTCTTCAGCTTTATAATGTTTATAACATATTATAGATAAAATAATTAAAACCATCGATTTATTAGAAGCGCTCGTGGCCCCGCGGTCTCAGTGTTCTGTAAACGATCACTGAGTTACGCAACTTTCACTATGGCTGGTCCTCGGATGGGTGACCACTTTGTGGCATTTACATTTGCGAGCGTTTCCGTGCTTCGGAAGGCACGTTAAGCCGTTGGTCCCGGTTGCCAGTAAAATGGCAGTCGTTAAGCCTGGCTGAAGGCCTTATGGGCGGCTTGAAAATTTCAAAAGCAGGTAGCCACAACCTGCGTCTGTCTATTTCAACACGGCAATGGGCTCACCACCTATTACGTGGGACAGGAATCCACACGGTGAAAAGTGGGCATATAATATGCCTCTGCCACCCCTTCGGGGATAAGGCGTGATGGATATTTATTTTTTATCGATTTACAAATTCTGTCAGTATCAAAAAGACATATTTAAAGTAATGGCCTAATACTTCCTATAAAATGGTTTGCGAGTAATACTAGCATTATAAGCAATTACTACAAGCCTTTATGAATAACGTGAACAAATTGTTGTTCAAATGACTTTAATGTGTATAACAACCTTTTATTGTATTAAATGTAATGTATTGATCGCATACATACATACATACATATTGTCACGCCTTTATCCCCGAAGGGGTAGGCAGAGGCATATTAAACGCCCACATTTCACCGTATGCATTTTTGTCCCACGTAACAGGTGGTGAGCCCATTGCCGTGTTGAAAAGGACAGGCGCAGGCTGCGGCTACCTACTGTTAAAATTTTTTAAGCCGCCCATAAGGCCTTCATCTTGGCTTAACGACTGCCTTTTTATTGGCAACCGGGACCAACGGCTTAACGTGCCTTCCGAAGCACGGAACTGGGGTGGGTCTAAAGGGCCAAATAAATTTAATAAAATAAAATAAAATGTGTCTATTTTAGATGTTAAATTTGGAATAAACTTTGAACCCGTTGCCTTTTTAGTGAGGTGGTAACAAAAAGGCTAAAAGGTCTTATGTGCTAGACACTAATTAGCACGACCAATTAAAGTCCTGGTAGTCTCGGACTAAATTGATCGCATAATGGTCTTAAAATAGCTTAGCTTAGCATTTGAAGTGGAAAATGCTACGATTATGCGTATATAAAGCAACCATAGACAAGTATGAACGAGTGGGACATAAGATAAATTCCTTATTGGCGGATTTTTAATCATAACACCACAAAAGGGTACTTTTTCAAACCCAAAAACTGAGGTAGTGTCTATACTATTTTTCTACATTCTGTTAGAAAAACGTATATTGCAAAATTTCATTACGACTGCATGCCCATATGGGAACTACAACGAACGACGGGTGAAAATCTTGCATAGTTTTGAATTCACAGTGAAAATACTGCAGAGATTTTGATAACTTGCCAACAGACCACAGTGAATTTCACACGAGCAAAAATCTTTGTAGGCTTATATTTTGACAACAATTGATGTTTAACTAACTTTTTGTAACCTTTTTCATCGAAAATGAAGTTGGGTTGGGTGTAAGAGGGCCACGAAGATCTCCAGCGCTGCTGACTCTCCTGCTGACTCAGTAACAAGTCATTAACTTACACTTATGGAATATGGATGTTATGGGATTTGGAGGTCAGACGGCAGATACTCCCAACAATGCCGAGAATAAAAGCCAAACAAATGAAAGCCACCGTACTGTCAGTATTGTGATCCGGGAACGAAACAAAAAACAACTGCAGCACCTAAATTGTAGAACCTTTTTTATACACAGTTCCTTCTAGAGCAAATATAAGCCTGTACTTGCATTAAACAACTGGTGGGAGGGATTTCCAGGTTAAGGTTTTCTCCCCTTCGCTCCAATAAAACTCTCTAACACTCGACCACTAGTCTCATCACGGCACTAAGCTGACTTCTCTGTGCAATTTCCGAAACACAATTATATTGATTTCAGAAACAGGTATTTTGATATTAATTTAAAGTACACACAGTTCATTAGCACAAATACACGAATGTGTGCTTTTGACAGTTTCAATATCAATGGCTAAATTAATTTGTGGGATTGTTAATTAAAATCAAATATCGTACATAATTTTACTGCTTCGGTGGCGAAGCGGTAAGTGGAAACTACTGCCGTGCTGAGATGTTGGGTTTGAGTTCCAAGTTGGAACAAATATTTGTCTGATACGCAAATATTTGTTTTGGTGTTTTCTATGTATATTATGCTTGTATTTTGTGGTATATATGTATGTTTAACAATAGTTTTTGAAGTGAAACCAATTATTGACGTTGAGAGAAATTTTGTAGCTGTAAAAAAATCGTCATGTTTTTCGGTTACGCGCCATGTTGTTTTGAAGTGATACTTCTTTATTATAAGTAAAACTTCTTTGTCGACGTATGAGGGACATTTTATGAATGTGAAAAAATGTCGTAAAGAAGTTTTACATCTTACCAGTGTACTCTGGTGCATAGTCATTTTTTTATACCACTGAGCACACATCCTCAATTCACTTTTATCTATTGTTTATTTTCAATTTCAATATATTTTATAATTCATTGTTATAATTACATATAAAATGTATTTATTTAAATATTATTGAAACATAAAAATATTATAAATGTATTTATAATAATATTTATAGTTTAATATCAATAATTCATTGTTATAATAACATATAAAATGTATTTTGCTAATTTAACTTACCTTAATTGTAGTGATATGTGTGAGCGGTCCCTCTTAATACGGGCATCATTTGCTTAACAGGACGGTCCTTATTTTATTTTACTTCGATGTATATTATTGTTGACGCAAACAAACTGTTATACTTTTTTGATATTTGTTGATTTATTTGATCTATAAATAAGATAGTCTATTCTTTTTCTAACTGTCTTATGATATTTTGTCAGTTTTGAAATTAATATACCAAAAACATTGTACCTATCTGTTTGAAAACGGTTAGAAGAATATTAAATACACTCTGAGATATTTTTGCCCCCTCACTGTCCAAAGCAGACGAGATTAAAGCTAATAACCAGACAAATGACAGACAAGACAAATTGGAAGAGCCACAATGTTGTGACTTCGCTAATTTATTTTACTCGGACATATTTCGCTATGATGAACCAGGAGGGGCTAATGACGGAATAATAGCTGTTAAGAATTTTAAGCGTTTAAGACAACGAAATTAATGGATTCTGGGTATGGAGCCTTTATTTTTTTTACTCTTTATTGTTTTGGGGTTTGTATTATTTTGTTTGTACGCATTTAATAGGAGTAATTAAATATTCGAATTGTTTGTATATTTTTCTATTTGAGTATATTTGAGTTAAGTAAATCAAACATCTTTATTGTGCACTTAGAAACATATTTGAACCTAATTAGACATAAATTAATAATAATTTGAATATATATTTTGAGATCGATACAGTTTTAATACAAGGCGAAAAAAGTGAATAGGGCCTCATCAAAGTCTCCGGGGCCCCAGCGACCACACCTGCTAGCGGTGCACCTGCTGACTAACGGACGAGGTTGCGACGCAGGTCAGGTTACGGGATTGGGAGGTCTGACGGCAGATGCTCCTAGCAATGCCAAAAAACTGAAGTGAAAAGACAGGTGGCGTAACGTGATGTCTTGCAGGTTGTGCCGGTGGAGGTCGGAGGGGTGCCCATTTTGCGGGAGCCGTACCAGCCGCTCTCTACTTCCTCTGCTTATAGAGGGGCGCTTGAGAGCAGTGGAGATGCGGGCTAAATACGTCAGCTCCTTAGGTAGCTCCGGGATGATCGCACTTTCGGCCCATCCGAGACGGACCCGTACATCCTAGGGTACCCCTTGCCGACTCGCAGTGACTTAACCTCAGGCCTACTCTGCGAGCTGGTCTAACGCGAGGTGGAACACCGCGGTGGTTTAGTGGGTAGAACGGCCCCTCTCTCGGACCGGGAGCCCCACACACCGTCCGTCAATACCATGATGGTGCGTAAATACATTCCCCGCGAAACAAAATAAAACTGATAGATTTTATAATTAGAGATTTTATAATTATATAAATTAACAGTTAGTTTGTTTACACACAATTTATACTCTCGAATAATTTATATCTCACTTACTGAAACTTATTTTAATACCTACATCACGAACAAAAATTTTCAGTCGAACATATAACCTTAACCATTTTTGTAATTTGTTATGAACATTTCTGAAAATTCCCCAATTTCACTATTTTTACTACCTCTAATTCAATTAAAGGCATCGACTATCTGAACGATAGAGGTGACATTCGTTATCGAAAATATGAAATTTACATTTCGGGTTAAAAATTTAGGCGTTTCTAAACAAATGAGCTATATGCTTAGGCATATAGCTCATTTGTTTAGTTTAGACTAGTAATTTGAAGTAGAATTATTCTCCGTAAGCAGAAACATGGGTTAATAACGACAGGTTAATAACAACATACAAATATAAACTGGTTTTTAAAAGGTATAAGTAGATTTAATGAGAGTTACGTAACTCTGGTATGTACGAACAATTTATTCAGTGTACCTACCACATTATGATATGGCATACGCTCCCTAATAAATTTTATCATACGAGAGCAAGCACCCATCTCTCCTAAAATGAATAATGCACACCGTTTGGCTTTTCATCGTATTCAAATCGAATGAAGTTGTTATTTTGCTTTGGACTCTTGCCCAGCGATTGGACATTTCAAATTTTACGTTCCTTTATTTCAATGCTCATTTTTTTTTATTTATATTGATCATTATTCTATTCATATACATTACTTGTATCTATACTAGTATAAAATTGTAAAATTAGCTGTGACGTACATTGAAAATAAATAAAAAAAAGTAATTGTAATCGGCTAAATAAGGGATTCTGAGTCCTAAACTGTGATTTTTTTTCTTTTTGTCTGTTTGTTTGTTTGTTCGGGGTTGGAGCAAAATCCAGGTGGTTGATCACAACTCTGCCGCACTTTACATTGGTCAAAAGGTCGCTTTACAAAGGTCAGGTCAAAGTTTTTTGGTTTTAAAATTAGACTTGAATTAACTAAAACTAACTAACTAAATATCTTCACGCTGTATCCCTGACGGGGTAGTCAGAGAGGACAGATCGCCAGGCTTCGCGATCCATGCATACTTCTTTCGCTTCTTCGAGATTCATCAATCGCTTCATACACGCACGTCTGGGTATCCGAGTACTTTTGACTTTAATTAAGACACCATTTTTCACAAGCCCACAGAATTTTCAGTTATGCACATACTCATATCGAGGTGCCTTCACTGATGAGCAATATTAAATTATCTCCGTGCGGTCAAATTTTGGATAGGTGAAGGTTTCAAAAGTAGGTGCGTCACATCAGCAGACACGCTTCTTTTAGTTACAGTCTTTAATGCATAAAGGATCAGTGAAGATAAACATCCTAGGCGCGGTCTACTTTTAGATGGGTCAGTTATGCACATCGAGTTAAAGACTAAGGTATCAACTTTAAGGCAGTGACCACTTTGTGAGAAAGTGAAGCACATTTCAGCAGACATTTTGCTTTTAGTTACTCACAAGTTACTGTTATTAATGGGTAAAAGATCAGTGACGTAAAGTAATCTAAGAATGGTCAACTTTTGGAAGGGTGAGGACGAGTTTGTAGATCTGCAGTTTCTAACAACAACTTCTGTGATATTTTTGCACTGCGTCTGTCTATTTCAACACTGCTATGGGCTCACAACCTGTTACGTGGCATAAAAATTTATATAATGGAATGTGGGCGTATAGATACCTCCTCCTAGCCCTTCGAGAATAAAGGCGTGATTGATAAAAACTAATTAACTATCTTCACGCTGTATTCCTGACGAGGTAGTTAGAGAGGACACATCGCCAGGCTTCATCCATGCATACTTCTTTCACTTCTTGCAGATTCATCAATCGCTTCATACATGCACGTGGGGTATCCGAATACTTTTGATTTTTCCGTTTTCTTGAAGATTGCTCAAACTGCTCACTTGGTCTGGTCTGTAAGTCTCGGCCTACCCTAACTCCTTCTATCCTCTACTGTCGCACAATATATATTCTTCGTCAATCGTTCCTCACTCGTTCGGTGGACGTGTCAAACCAACGGAGCACGCCCTTTTCTAGCTTAACGCTGACACTTTCTTTCAAACCTGTCATATTGCGTATCACTTTGTTATGTTTCGGTCGGCCAAAGTTACGCCGCACAATTTTTGAAGTGAACTCTGATATACTTCAATAACCTTATCTCTCGCATCCGTAGTAGTACAAGTAGGAAAGCGGACCTCGGGCGTCGCGAGATGCAAATGCAACAGACGTTTGGATGATGGTGATGACTAACTTGCTTCAGGGAGCAGCAAAGCGGCTTTGGGGAGAACTCCCAGTCCTGAAGAGTGTATTAACCACTAAACTACCACATTGTTCCGCCTCACCGCCACCACTATCGAAACACAGGAGTTAAGTCACTACGTTTCAATGCGGCGGAAAGCGGTTACACGGGGCCCCATATGACTATTGATGGATGAGGTACTATCGGCTACTCCAGTCGTGATCGCGCATGACAGCTGCGTTCAAACCAAACGTAGTTATATTTTTCTCCTCGCTGCCATCACCTCGACGGTGAATGAGACCATGGTGACCAAACTCGCATACATCCAAACCAACGTTACTGCAAATACTTTTAGTATTTCACTTCTACCAGTCAGCCTAGGAGTATCGCAATCCCTCAAGCCTTGCAGGTCCGCCAGACCACGATGTTTTCTTGCAATGGAGTCAACGGCCGGGAATTAGTACACTGACATATAGGAGCAGCTTGAGCTCTACACCTATTAACCATCTCTCCAGGGTGCATCAGCACTCCTGCTTCCACTGACCGCCAGCAAGCCCGTAAGGGGTAAGATACGTGGAGGTTTCCCGATGCCTATCTAATATTTCAGAAGTTGGCTTGGTTAGAATTTACGTTTAGAGCTTTACACAGCCTTAATTTTTTTTTTGGTATTGTTTTACTTATTCTTTATTAACTATTATTTATTATTACCAAGAATATGAATGAAACTAAACAATAGAAATGAAATCCTGTCACAACGAGAAGAACGGCTGCCATAAGAGAAAGGCCTTTAACATATTTGATAGATGTTGGGTTAAAGGTTAGAGCTCAGAAAAGCTCAATTCTCAAAGAGTTCATCACTCCTTTTTGAGAGACGTCTTGATCAGTGATCAGCGAGCAAAAATTATCAAATCTGAAAAAGACCATCAATGATCTTTAAGAAGATCAGTCAGCGAACAACGAAGCTCTACTCTCAAAATATTTTTGTATTTTTTTTATACCACAAATGGATCACCTGATGAAAAGAAACCGTGTGAAATCGATGCAGTGATGTAGAGTGATGCGATTGATCGAAAACGCATAACTTGAACCAAAGAGCAATAGGATTTTTGTTATGTACTGAGTCTCGATTCGATGTTAGGTCTGATACTAGAAAATGAACATTGAGGTGCATAGAGGCCCTATCTGAGAGTAGTGCTCCTACTCCTACCTACTAAAAAAGGTAAACTCTAAACGAAACCCTGTATCTACTAATTTGTCTTAATGTTAATCACATACAAAAAACCACGCGAGCGTAGCCGCGGGCCAATGCTAGTTGATATATATTTTTGCTTTTTATTAAATAAATCGGCCCTTTAGACAAACAAGCGAAGAAGCGTTCGTGGCCCCGCGGACTCATTGTTCTGTAGATTTCAACACGGCAAAGGGCTCTCCACCTGTTACGTGGGACAAAAGTGCATACGGTGAAATGTGGGCGTATAGTATGCCTCTGCCTACCTCTTCGGGGATAAAGGCGTGACAATATATATATATATATATATATATATATATATATATATATATTTATATATAGATGTATAGTATTGATCATTGATAATTCTTATCATTTGTTACGCTTTTTTAAAATTTATATTGGAGTAAGAATATTTTAGATTGGGTAATTACTTGTCCAACGTAGAAAGAAAGTCGAATGTAAGGCTATAAGTTACTAGTTAAACTGCAAGTAGCTTAGCTAACTTAGTGTACTTTATTCAATGACTGCGTTAATCAACTTTCGCTATGACTGGTCCTTAAAAGGGTGACCGCATTGTGCTATTTCCATTTACAAGCATTTACATGTTTCGGAAGACAAATTAAGTCTTGACCAGATTGAAAGCGTTAGTTATGGGTGACTTGAAAAAATTCAACAGCCTATCTATTTTCATGTGTCCCACGCATAATCACCAAATGATGCGTGGGACAAAAATGTATACTGTGAACTGTTGTCGTATAGTATGCATATAGGTATACGTATATAATAACCAACTTATTGTATGAAAAATCTTGTAATATTATAAACCTACCGATGGTGAACTGAATTTACAACTTTTTATTCAACTTTTCAGTTGTAGTTGAATCACAGATATCACTGAAGCTTTTAATGAAAAACCATGAAGAAAAGAAGCTATCAAAAGTATGTCGTGACAAAGGAACCACTGGCCAAAGGCCCGCGATATTATGATAAACTGAGATCATCTCAGTTCGCTGAACTGGAAGACCAGATAGATACTGTAATGAACGTAAGACTGTTGGTAGCGTTGAGGCTAAATTATCTACACTAGAAAAAGTAAGTAAGTAGGTGGCAAACTTTAAAGTTTAATCCAACGCAGTGTTTATCTAACGATATTGGTCATATACAATTATCATTTTTTTTATATTAAATTTACCGCCTCTTTAGGGTCCAAAAAAATTTATTCTAGGAAAAAAAATGATGACAGCCAAAATTTTATTCTTAACAACTTTGTAATTACAACTTTTAGTGTAAAATTAAGAATAATTGTATTCGCAGGAAATGAATTAATTGCATTAACAATGCATCATACAAAAAATCTTCCTCAAATTCAAGATAAAGCAACGAATCGAATCCACGCAAAACAAAATTTGTACTGCCAGTGACCACCCCCAATGATATGCAAAAGAAAATTGCTACTGATATATTTTTCCGGGTTTGCCACTTTTTTCAATGAAAAATGGGGTTGCACATAGGCACTAAATATACATAGACAGAAAAGTAGTCAAACTTACCATTTTAGAGTGTTTGGGTTGAGCCATTAACTTAAAAAGACCAAATACTAATTATACGTTTATACGATTTTTTTATACCAGCTGTACCAGGTACTTAGGTGGCAGACAAGCTTGCGGCCCACCTGATGAAAAGCGGTCAATGTAGCCTATGGACGTTTGTAACAGCAGCGGTGCAGCACTCGCGCTGCCGACCATGTAAAAACCTTCTAAGATCCCTTTTGAAGAACCTTATACTGTAGACGTTTGCGAAAACCCAGGCAGAGAGCTCATTCCACAATCTGAGCGTAACACCCTGTCTAAGGTGAAACAAATAACATCTGCCTTGTACACGGTGAAATGTGGGCGTATAGTATGCTTCTGCCTACTCCTTCGGGGATAAAATAGTGACAATAGGTATGTATGCCTTGTACACTGTATTTTCAGTTGCAAACAATTAATGTAGTATTTTATTCATGAAATAAGAACAATTTTTATCTTTTCCTTACACACTGTAGTGTAAACCTTACTGCTATAATTTTCTGTAGCACTACTGTCTCATTGTAAACAAAGGAATGTTACTATTTATAACGTCGCTGTATTAAGAGGCTCTTTGTTTCGGTTGCAATGCAGAGTGTTCGTTATACTGTTGGCAAATGCCCCGTGAAACTTGCCAGAATCTGACTGACCATTCAGTCTTGTGAACTGCTTGTGAACACGAGATAACTGAAGTTTGCAGTGTTGAATATTTCACGGTACCTTAGAAGGCTTAAAAGTTAGCTTTGAAGTTTAAGGAGGTTTTGATCACTTCGGCGCATGGAATTGCCTGTCAGAAGCAGGTTTTGTTTGATCGTCAATTAAAACATCTTTCAATTGTAATTTTGTTACTTATTTATAGTATAATCATCAAGATAGAAGATTTCAGACAGCAGTTGTAGTAATAATACAATATAGTTGCAGAGAAAAAAAAAGAAGATTTCGGGCGGCAGTAGTATACAAAAATGCTATACAACAGCCGTCTAAAGTTTTCTTTCTTGATAAGAATACTAAAAATAATTTACACATAAAATAAAATAGTACAACGGCTTGTTTCGCAAAGAAATTTATAACTGCAGAACATAAAATCGCCTAGAGGCGAGAAAAAAGCATGATGGAGTAGTTGAGAAAGTAGAAATTTAAAAGGATCTTAAGGAACAAGAATGACAAATACACATATATACAGTATCCATTAATGCAACCACACATTTAATAATTGAGTAAACAAATAGATAAGTTAAATACCTTTTTATAATGGTAGATAATATTGATACCTTTTGAAAACGAAAACATTAAGAGCTCAAATATAGAGAAATATAGAGAAGAGGTTGTTTACAAACCATACTTCTTCTTGCTTTATACTAGCATTATACGGGAATAAAAATCTTAGCCATGTTAGTAAAAATATTATGTTTGCTAAATTTTATTCACAAAAGTTCAGAAATATATTTTTGAAAATGGAAATACCTATCTGGTAACATAAATCAAAATATAGAAAAGCTTTGCCTTACGAAGCTTTGTTACGGATCATTCGTACACAGTAGTGCGTATTTCATTTGCAGTTCTATCCTTTCATATTAATTCATGCGTAAACGCCAACGAGAAAAAATTGAGCGGTACTCAAAAAAAATCTGAATTATCTTTTGACTTTTAGGAATTAAAATTTAATTACTTGTGTGTGTGTACAAAATATTTTGTAGGAATGTTTCTTTTATTTGGTCCAAGATTTTTTTTTGTATTCGGGATTAGGGACAAAGTTTTTATATCCCTCTTATTTAAATTTCTTGTCATTCAATTTTCTATGTTTAACAATGAGAATCTTTTAAAAATATTTTTAAATTGGTGTTATCTTTTGAGACAATGAAGTCATTTTAGAATTGGAAAACCAAGATCACCTTATCCCACTTGATTAAGCTTAAATTCCGCTCCGCTCCACATCCGCTTCTATCGACTAAAACCCGGAATTCAAAATATTATTACAGATTTGCAATATTTTATATATATAATATTTGGTATCCTGTTATGTGTTTTATGTTATACATACTGGTAATATTAATATTTAAACCCTTTTTCTGAAGAATTCTGTTGACTCCTTTTAACAGGCAGGTACCTACTTAAACACAAAATATCGTTCATCATAAATTTTAGTTCATTTGAGGCGCCCGTGGCCCCGCGAACTCAGTGTTCTGTAAACGATGACTGCGTTACGCAACTTTCACTGTGGCTGGTCCTCGAATGGGTGACCACTTTGTGGCATTTACATTTGCAAGCGTTTCTGTGATTCGGAAGGCACGTTAAACCGTTGGTCCCGGTTGCAAGTAACATGGCAGTCGTTAAGTCAAGTTGAAGGCCTTATGGGCGGATTGAAACATTTTAACAGCAGGGAGTCACAACCCGAGTCTGTCTATTTCAACACGGCAATGGGCTCACCACGTATTACGTAGAATAGGAATACACATAGTGAAAAGTGGGCATACAATATGTATGCCTCTACCACCCCTTCGGGATAAGGCGTGATAGATAAATAAATAAATAAATTAACAAGACAACTTGATTCGTACGGGAAGCTTTGAACACGAGGCCTTTGCCAGTTAAGCTAATTGCTCAAACAAGTCCTATCCAAATTATATGTACATTATCACGTTATAATTTGGCCTAGATTACCTATCTAAGCAATTCATGAGATCTATAATTCAGAAGATAATAACCAAATTCATGTCCCGGCACATCTATATTGCCTGTACAATTTGAATGTTTGGCGACAAGCCAGGTCAAGCGAACACAATAACTAGCTAAATATGTTGGTGCTACCATGCAAGCGATTCAAATCGATGCTGTTTAGTGGTTCTTTAATAGCTATATAATTTGTTCGTGTTTTGTTGTGAACCTTAGTACCAAGCCGTTGGTCGTGCCAGTTGTTAAACTAACATCCTTTTAGGCTTCCAAATTTAGCCACAGATTTGTCCGTATCGATACTTCATTTGGTTTTCCACCTTTAACGTGAGTCAAAATTCAAATAGAGAAATATTGGCGTTTAGTACGCACACACTTTGAGGGGAAAGCAATTTATATTTCTGTGTTTAGAACCATTGTCATTACATTGACGATGCGTACTTAATCGAAAATGAAAGCATTAATCCAAGCAATTATGCGCACCAGTAGATAGGTTGTCCAGCTACCAAATACTGACCATTTATTTCAAAAGCAATCCCTTTTTTGTCGTTGCCTTATGTGCAAACAAATGCGTGCAAATATAAAACACAAAAAGGCGTGACATGAAATTAATTGTTTCAAAACCCGTCTCTCATTTCCTCAATGATGTTCAGTAATCAAAATAATGATTTAATCTTGGTTTTAATTCTTAGTGATTTAGTCGACCTATTTTTTCTATGTTGCGCTCAGTAAACAGATAACACTACGACGCACGTCAGAAAGTCATGGTTACGTCTAACAAATTGAGGGACAATCAAAAAGGCCACATGATTATGAACGCTATAAATATAACGACCCACAAGTGTACGGCGAAAAAGTAAAACCAGAGAATTCCAAGTTTCATAGTTTAGAAGACAGGCTATTTTTTAAAAGACAATTCTATACGTATCTGAATTGTTAAAATTGATTGAGCAAAAGACCTATGGTGCAACATTCAAAATACAAACGTACGTTGATTGTTAAGTTCATTATTCTTCCTTCTTCTTTCGCGAAGTCGAGTAAAAAGGTTTGACTTCATTAGCGCAACTCTAATCCACTGAACTACATTACTGCAGGCATCGTTTGTGAAAACTGTGCACTGCGTGTGTGAATGGAAATAAAACTAGGGCACGCAGTAATTCTGTGGCATGATGCGTAGAGTACTCCAACCTGCCTCTCCCCTTAATAACGAAGGCGATGTCAAGCACTCCTTCAAAACGAGAATATTATGTTGTTTTGAGTAATGCTAAGAAGGTATTTCCTACACTCACCTAGTTTTATAACAAGGTCTCATTTTTTCAGTTAGTACTTGATATAATATAGTTTTTTATATGTAATTTCAAATATGTAAGTTGTGTTATATGTTTATTTATATAAGTATTCTACGGTTGTACCACAGGTAGAACTGGTGCATTTACGTTTTGTTTACTAATAAGAGTTTTGCATTTAGTTTTGTAAGTGAGCATTGTTTCTTAGTCACTTCTTAATACATAATATTAAATATACGTCTATTATATAAGTATTATGCGTCTATACGATCATTTGTAAAACACTAGCAACCTGCTAGGAGTGGATAGCCAAGGCCATAACCAACGTTTGTTTTACCACTTTTTGCAATTAATAAATTACGAAAAGAAAATAAATAATAAATTACGAAACGAGTACTATCATTGAACCCTCGAGCTGCGTCATAGGTATTCGGCCTTGGGTTCGCTTAAGAGAACGCTCATGGGTCTCTTTTTTTCACATATTGCATGCCTCAATGAACGATGAACGAATGCGCATAAATGCAGTTGAAAAGTTGCGAGTTGGTCAAAAATGCATACTGTGAAATGTGGGCGTATATACGCTTCTGCCACTCTTTTGGAGAAAAGGCGTGACTGAAGAGCCTTTCAATGGTTTAATCCCAAAACCTTTCTGCAAAAAATACCACTAGGACACTTTATATCATGATTAAGGCTCGATTTCTAAAGTATCTTTGAATTGGAGCCAGGAGTCCCTTGCCCACTTTTCAATTTCTTACAAGCATCTCAGCAACAGTGAGAGAAAAAGTAAGTACATATCGTCCTCTATGACGATAGGTCAAGGTGTTTGGACTCCCCAAAGATGCCCACAACAGCCGGACCCCCCTCAGACAAGACCTTGTTATCGGATAAAGTCTGTCGGGAGCCCTGGGGCTATACTTCCGAGAGGCTCAGCCGGGACTCCTCGCTATAGACAAATGGAAGGTCACCGTGTGGTTTTAGTCTGTATTATTCCGGCATAGCAACCATCAGGATAACCACACGTAAAAATTAAGATTTTTGGTCTACTATCCATGATGATTACGTGATGATTACCTATGAAGTAGGAGTCGATTTGTTCCTGAACAAACTGACTCCTACTTCATACGTAATAATGAGGTCGCCGCATATTTTAGCCACAAAATCAATGCTTCAAATCCGACCGTACTAACAAAATCGAATTACAGATTAGTGGATGATCACATATTTGGTCATAAATTTTTTGATATTTTCTTATCGTTAAAACCTAGTGGTAAGAAGTTAGGCTTATTTATATGACCCTATTTACAACAAATAATAATAAATAAATAAAATAATAAAAATCGTTTACTGCAGGCACAAGTTAAGACCCATAGTTTACATATCCAAATAATTAAAATAAAAATCCAATGACACACTGTATAGGGGTGCTAGTCAATACAAATAAACATTCACAGTAGATATTTACACAATTATAAACTACTGGGTCATTTTTTGTTCTCGTCCATATGACCAGAAACCCAATATTTAAACATTGGGCTTCTTATGTCATCAGAGACCGCCACAAGAATTTCGTTGGCGGAACGTCTCAATCTATTCCAAAAGAATGCAACTCTCGCTCTCATTATTGAAAAGAAATCCGGAACCCTCGCTTTCGCAAACATACTGGACGCACTGCAACATCGTGGTAACCTCATAATAGCCCGGAATGCATCATTATACTGAACTCTTATTGTACTGATAGCTTTTCGTGTAAATACAGTCCACAGTTGACACGTATACATGCATAAGCAATAGGCCTTAAATAAGTCGTCAAACCGTCGTGCAAGCATGTTGCTTCTAGCAGCAAGTGCCCTCCTCTCCCTCTCAATATCTGCATCATCATTGAGACCAGTGGCCTAAATATTTAAACCGGTCCACCACCCTGACTAGCTCACCATTCAAGTGTACATTTGGTAACCTCTCCGGGACCCTACCCGCTGCGAACACCATCATCTCTGTTTTAGAAACATTATATTTTAATCCGTGGGCATTAGCATAATGCTCACAGAACGAAAGTAGCCTCCTCAGACCCTTGATCGAGGGACAGAGCAGCACCATGTCATCTGCGTAGCTCAAATTATTTAAACATACATTTCCTATATGGCATCCGACTTTGGTGCTCCTCAGTTCCTCAATCAAGCCGTTCACATACAGGCTAAAGAGGTCCGGAGAGGTAACCCCCCCCTGGCGGACCCGCACTCTAGCCTATAATTACTAGAAGTCGTGTCGCCCCAATTTACAGCATTAGTTTGGTTTCCGTACCAGAATCTCAAAAGATTTACCACTTTGCTGGGTACCTGGGACGTTGTTAACTTAGCCCACAGTATGTCGTAGTTGACCAGGTGAAATGCGCGACTAAGGTCTAAAAATACGCATATACTGTTGTGTTACGTGATGTATAGTGGCTCACAGCACCCTTGTGGCTCACAGCACCCTTGAGGCTCACAATGGCTGCATCCGTGGAAAGACCGGGGCGGAAACCAAACTGAGCATCATCAATCTTTAAATTTTTAAGCAGTTCAGGCTGTATAAGTCGCTCCAACACTTTACCAATAACCGTTCCTAATGATATAGGACGATAATTTGAAGCAGCGCTAAGGTCACCTGTTTTATTCTTTATTATTCGAACCACCAAAGTCAGCATCAAGGCTTCCGGTAAATAGGCAGCCCTGATACAGAGATTGAAAATGCGACACAAGTGATCGTAAATTTTATCACTCGCCCAGCGTATATGCTCAATACTGAGTCCATGATACCCGGGTGATTTACCACGTTTCATACCCATGATGACTTTGTAAATATCCTTACTAGTAAACTCAACATTTTCGTTATTTTGATGATAGGACTCAGTATCCAACACACACCGAGCCTGTAACGGTTTTATATTAAATTTTTTAGCAAATAATTCTGCTATATCTAGCGGCTCCTAGATACCCTCAACAGTTGCAGGTAAGTTTTGTTTACCGTTAAGCTTTTTTGTTGCAATCCAAAATTTGTTAAAATTTTTATTTTGTCTATGTAAGGCTAATATGTTCATTATAATAATATCTTCATTTTTTTGACACCACCTAATTTTGTTTTTAAAAGCAATCCTACTATCTCGCATATTTTTATACTCAACGCCGTTGGAGGGCCTTCCAGCTACCACCCAACATTTATAATATAACCTAGCTTTGTTATGACAGTCTCTAACGTGGAAGTTCCAGCCGATTACCTGTTTATATCCGGTCTGTTCATATGTACGAGAACTCTTAACAGCAGCTTCACTTAAAACTCTAACTATATGTCCGTAATAACTATCAATATATTTATAATGTTCCAGCGCATGTACACAAGTTAATATATCATTACAGTTACAAATAATTGGTTCAGGAAATAAATCTAGGTTATTATAGCAATATTGACCATATTTATTAATTTTTCGAGTGCTTCTCTCACCCCATCTTATTAGCCTCAGTTTATCATGGACACAGGAGAAAGCGGGGCCACTCACAACCTCCGGAATGTTGCATTCCAAACTAAGAGGATGATGATCCGACCACCTGACGTCATGTTTAACATGGACACCAGCAATGGTCGCCAAAGCAGTCTTTGTTGTGATGCAATGGTCCAGCCATCTCCTACTGCCACTTGCTTCACATTGAAAGGTGTACGTACCAGAATTAGTACCTAGCATGTTAAGATCCACACACTCCCACAACATATCATCACAGAATTTATGCAACTATGAACCAAACGACGCCGTCGGGTGCGCATTAAAGTCCCCCATAATATAAGCAACCTGAACATTCGCCTCGTCGATAATCGCACTAACCTCGGCCAGACAGTCCGTAAATTCTACTATATTCTTGACATCATCACATGGCATGTAAACGTTGACTACTAAAAAGTTAGTCGTCCCAGCGCTCACACGAATGGCTTGAATCCTCTTATTAGTGCATTCCACAGGTGATACGTAAGGGAATCGGGTCCTATTCCACAGTATAGCAAGTCCCCCAAACGGCCTCCCACGATGCAGAATAGTCTATGGAACTGTCTATGGAACTTTTTGCGACACATCCATATGCCTCATTGATGCTCTGAACAAATGCCAGGTCATGCTCGAACAACCAGGTCTCCTGGAGCACTATTAGATGTCATTCACATCTTCAATAGTAGTCGTTTTCTTCAATCGTGATATATAAACAAACGATGTTAATTCCGCTACCTAGAATCTATTCGAACACTTAGCAGTACCAGTTAAATTATTAGCTTTCTTACGCTTTTTGTGTAGAACAACAGTAAAACTATCATCTGACTTATCCTTATTTTGTACCAGCAGGCGATTCGTATCTTCATATCTATCAAAGTTCTCGCTAGTGTGTATGTCGTGATACAAAGGTATATGCGACTGCACAGTATCAGCCGATTGCCGGGAACCTGTATCCGTTGTGTCGTGTGTGTGCGTGTGTTTTTGATAAGTGCATTGGTGCCATGACACACCGACCGTCCTCAATGCCGTCTCTTTTGATCGTTACTTACTAACATTTTTGCCTCGCGTTTGTGTTACAGAAGCAAATGTATGCAATATATTGTTATCACTCGGCTCGGCGTTATTGGTTATTACACGATTGTCGTTCGAATCGTTCGAAGAGTGCGTGATTTGAGTGTTAAAGCTTTGTAACTGTTTTAAGATGCATTTAACTTCCTCTATTTCTGATTTTAAATCTTCGATCTAACTTTTCGAAGAGAGATGTCATTTTTTTGTCGGTTTGGCGGCTTTTATGCTAGCTACGTCATTTCGTAAAAAAGCTATTTCTTTAAGAAATGATGTCGAATCAATATAATTAAACGAGACGGAAGGTATTTTTTTTTAATCTCTTGCGACAAGCACAGGTAAATTGACGGGCTCGAATTCCTTTATCATTTTAACCATTTCCTGGATACTTTTTTGTTCACTCCCTTCCTTTCTTCTTAAATATTTCTTCTGCGGTGCTAGTAATTTGTAGACGATGACCCGTGCCGCTTCAATCTCAGTCATAGAATACGCCGTCAAACATATCTCCAGAATCGCCGTCTCCGGCAAAACGTCAACTTTATTGCTGATAAAGGCTAATAGTTCATTTATTACCACTTTGCAATTGGTTCACTGCGTTTCCGAACCACCATTCGTATTTATAACCGAGTTACTTCGATTAGTAACGTTCTTATGGGACAACCGTAACGGCATCGCAGCCAATGTCCGTCGCACGCGGCGGTCTGCGACTGACGATATGCTATGATAATGCTAAATACGATGAAATGTATTATTATTGCTCATATTATTTCTTTTACTCATTTGAATAGTAACATCAAGCCTATGTAACTCCTAGAATCTATAACATCACGCTACTACCCATAAGAGCGGAGCAGTAATCATAAATGTTAAGAAATCGGGCAAATTTTCATATATTTTTGTAAAAGTAATAATCGACTAAATTAAATGAATGCAACGGTGATTCAAAGTATGTCACAGGCAAAGTGGCGGCGGTCAAATAGTGAGCACATAGTTGGATTTGTAAAGGAAAACTAAAACAAAACATGTCCACATTTACCCAGAAAATCCGCCATTTTCAAGTTAAGTCCGCAGGATTTTACGGATGGTTTATTGTGAGTGTAGCCCACCGTTGCTTGGAGTGACAAGCGGATGTAGGACATTTCCTGACATGTGTCGTCATCACTTCATACAACCATCTGTTGTACACACGGGTCTTTATTTATATTTATGATAGTGTCTGTTGACAGGGCTTCTGAAGGACTTTGCTGATATTTGGGGTAAGTTTGAGTTTGGAGCTTTAAAGCCGTTTGTAAAATGGGTTCCTACTTACACCAAAAACAAAAATGTAGTTGTTGTATTGAACGATATTTCGCGGCACTACATAATAATTAAATTACGTTTTTTTCTCGATGTTTCGACAGGGTTACATCAAGGTCCACGGCAGGTGTCAGTACTTACCCGAGGTACTACCGGTGGTACTACTGGTAGTACCACGGGAAATTATTTTTGCCCGTGGTACTACTATGACGTCTGGTAGTACCACGGGAGATTTTATATTACCAGCGGTACTACCCGTACTAATAATATTCAAATATTGTAAAGTATTTAATTTATACTTAAGTTAGATACATAAATCTCAACCTAAACAGGAGAAAAAAAAAAGACTATAACTAAAAAATAATTTTATGGATTATAAGCTAGCTGGTAGCTATTCTTGTCTGTATGGAATGTAAAGTTAGGCGTGTATTGAGCTAATTAACGTTTTGAGCCCGTAAGTATTTATAAATATTTTATTATGAATACTAGAGAATATTCATCTCAACGTAGTTTTTCAAGTGCAAGCTCCAATGTTATTTCTTTGTATATCAATTGCATTTGAATGTGTCGTATTATATCATCACATTTAATATATTTAGTCCTTCTTTTAGTTTCCAGATTACAACCAGTTTCTGAAATTGGTTCCGTTTTTAATGTGTGAAGCAGTCTAGTAAGCGTCACTGTACACCTTTTCAAAATTTTGTTAATTTTGGAGTGCCACGACTCAAGAACGTTATTAGATCTATGGCGTTGACCAAAAACACTTATCATTCCTATCAGTTTTTCTTTTATCCAAGTCCTTTCGACATAATGTATAAACTTATCCATTTTATAGAGTTTACTCTCGGATTTAATGTACATAAAACCTTCCAAAATTCGATCTGCAGGTATAAGTGCTAACGTTGATACTAATGATATAATGCGATTTTCGGGTTTGTTTACACATTTTAATACTTTCGCCTTTTTCCACATACATTTTTGCCAATGATAGTAACAACCAATAATATGAACTTATGGAAAAATACTTAAAATTGCATTTATCGTTGCAAGTTCAAAGTCGCAGTGGAAGAATTTTGGTTTAAACGTTGGTATTTGGGATGTTATTAAATCGAACATAATTTCATAGGTTGTAATGTATCATTTTTTACTTACTTTTTTTTAATTAAATGTTTCATTATTCATTCTTTCAAATTATCTGCATGACCATTATCTGTAGCATTCATAGGCCTTGATAATTCAAGAGTTTTTATGCTCTCTTAATGTTTGTTTACCTTTTGTAATTTTTAATGTCAGTTAATGACAAGCCTAGATTTTATTTTTAATTTGTTAGAGCTGCTAGTAGGTTAGGTTGTATAGATATTAGACCTTATTATAAATTTATATTCATAAAAATATGTCTAGAATATTATTGTTTAAATTTTGAAATGCTCTGTAAAAGAAGGAAGCCGGGGCCGTCAAATCAGTCTACTTTTGGTGCTCACCTTGAGAGGAGGTGCTGGGAATAAGTGCTGAGTGTGAGGGTTGTGCTCTCCAGAAATAGTGAAGTGATGGTCTGCAGTGTTGTGTGTTTTTAACCGGCTCTGTGAAAGACGCCGACCGCTCGTCAGTTTCAGCCCTCTACCTGCCTGAGTTCGCGACCAGTTTCTCCGAGGTCGGCGACGTGGAGGCCTTGAGGGGATTTGAGGCCCCCTTCTCAGCGACGTGGAGACCTACTCGAGGCCCCCTCTTCCTAACAACGAGGAGGCCTACTCGAGGCCCCATCTTAGCGGCTGTTCTTGAAGAATCAAGACCTAAATTTACTCCCGGCTTTCCTTGCTTTTATTTTCTTAACATTTTTATATTATATTAAATCAACTTTACCTTTTCTCCTTTTTCTTTTACTTTTCCTTTTAAGCCAGGACTCCTCCAGTCCTGGTGACAGTTTCCTCCTAAACTTTACTTTTTCCCCTCCCGGAAAATAGTATCGTTACAGTTTGGCGCCCAACTTCTTATTAACCCCCCCCCCTTTTTTAATTATTTTCAGGTTCTCTAAATTCTAAAACAAACTTGCTCAAGAGATTTTTATTTGGTAAGCTTATATTTTCATCACCTCATCCACCTCAACCTTTACAATACTTCTTTACACTCTACTTATACATCACTATACTGCATCCCACACACTTGCACACCACGGCGGTTACCCAATGGTAATTGTCATCCATTCTTCGCTTGCAAGTGTTCTTAAAACCATTCGTGGTCACTTACAAGTTGGGGTTTGGATTCTCTACGACGTACTAAGGACAATATCCTATAGTCGTTATCACCTAGGCACATTATAACACTCTACTAATACATCATTATACTGCATCCCACACACTTGCACACCTCTGCGGTTACCCTCTGGTAATCGTACCCAGTCTTCGCTAGTGAGTGTTCTTAAAACCATTCGTGGTCTCTTACTAGTTGGGGGCTGGGACACTTCACGACGGCTGCAGGACAATATCCTGTGGTTGTTTATACAAAACTTAACATAAATCAATACTTTAAACATTAATTCATTTAGTTTGATTTGTTACTACGGCAACATTGTTACCATGGTAACATGTGGTAATAAATTCGTTTAATATTTTAAAATCTTTACAAAATTTACAAAATTTATAAAATTTATCTTATCCTTCTGGGAGATTAGCACGTTGTACTTTTCGCTTATCATGCTTTGATTTTGATCTGAAACATTAGAGAAACTGTCACCACTTTTTTTCACTTTGGAGCGGCTTAAGAGGAAAATGGCACGTTTTATATTTTGTTGAAAGTGTCGTTTTATATGTGCTGTGTTTTTATATAAATTGTTTAATCTTATTTTTTTTTAAACTTTAATGTTTCAACGGTTTTTTTTCCCTTGATATCTCTAAAAATATTTTTACTTATCATTTAACATTAAGTTCATTGTAAATACTTCACAAGGTTTACTTTCTCCAAACACTTTTGGCATTTTTCCTTTCTGTTTTTTCTTTTTTCTTCATAGAGCGGTACACAACTCTTAAAATAAGCCATTGTGTATCGTTTTTAATTCTTCAACTTAGCTTCTTGAAAAGGCAATTTTGCTTTTAACATTGACTACTTTTCTTAAGCTGGAAAGCTTTATTTTTAATACTTGAACTACTTGAAACTTGAAGGCTTTTCTTAAGCAATTATGCTTTCAAACCTTGACTGCTTTTCTTAAGCTGGGAAAGCTTTGTAAATATTTCTTTTAATTTTAACGGGTTTTAAAAAAGGTGCGGATTACGACACCTAATTTAAATAAATAAGCCAACGTAATTTAAAAAAAAATTTTTTTTTCCTTGTGGAGTATGTGTCATAGAATGTGAACCATATCCCCTAAGTATGTTAGTGATGTATGTATGATTGAGGGAGTATGAAATGTGGGTTGATGAAAGGTGTATGAAAGAGCAAGGTTTTTCTATTACAACATCGAAATTTTCTCAGTTGTTAATTTTCAAGGGTTATCGGGGAAACGTAATTTTTATCTTTTGTAAAACTTTCTGTACCACTGTAAATAGTCATATAGGTTAATTTTAGCTGGTCAATGCCTTCTTTCTTATAAACAAAATTTTTTCATTACAATCAAAAATTTTCCGGGGTTGTCGGGGAAATGTAATGTATCATTTTTTACTTACTTTTTTTTAATTAAATGTTTCATTATTCATTCTTTCAAATTATCTGCATGACCATTATCTGTAGCATTCATAGGCCTTGATAATTCAAGAGTTTTTATGCTCTCTTAATGTTTGTTTACCTTTTGTAATTTTTAATGTCAGTTAATGACAAGCCTAGATTTTATTTTTAATTTGTTAGAGCTGCTAGTAGGTTAGGTTGTATAGATATTAGACCTTATTATAAATTTATATTCATAAAAATATGTCTAGAATATTATTGTTTAAATTTTGAAATGCTCTGTAAAAGAAGGAAGCCGGGGCCGTCAAATCAGTCTACTTTTGGTGCTCACCTTGAGAGGAGGTGCTGGGAATAAGTGCTGAGTGTGAGGGTTGTGCTCTCCAGAAATAGTGAAGTGATGGTCTGCAGTGTTGTGTGTTTTTAACCGGCTCTGTGAAAGACGCCGACCGCTCGTCAGTTTCAGCCCTCTACCTGCCTGAGTTCGCGACCAGTTTCTCCGAGGTCGGCGACGTGGAGGCCTTGAGGGGATTTGAGGCCCCCTTCTCAGCGACGTGGAGACCTACTCGAGGCCCCCTCTTCCTAACAACGAGGAGGCCTACTCGAGGCCCCATCTTAGCGGCTGTTCTTGAAGAATCAAGACCTAAATTTACTCCCGGCTTTCCTTGCTTTTATTTTCTTAACATTTTTATATTATATTAAATCAACTTTACCTTTTCTCCTTTTTCTTTTACTTTTCCTTTTAAGCCAGGACTCCTCCAGTCCTGGTGACAGTTTCCTCCTAAACTTTACTTTTTCCCCTCCCGGAAAATAGTATCGTTACAAGGTTTTTTGTTTTTTATCCATTAATAGTGCTAAAATTAATGGAACTACTTTTGTAGTTTCAGCAGTACTCCCAGCATCTCCGTAAATGCTATACAACTGGCTGAATGGAGGTGGACAAGCATAAAATGTTGCATCTCCAAAAAAATCTGTAAATTCGGGAATGTTCTCTTTAGCCTTCTGAGAACAGAATAATAATATACGCTTCCCCTCGTAGTAATAGTCAGCAAGAATAAATGAATAGTAGTCTATGGGTACATGTACATCTTCAACGATATTAAATACTGTTTTATAAACATTTGATAACCTATTACGCATATCGTACAAAGTGTGTTGCACACTTGTGAACGCTGGCACATTTGCAACTAGGTTTAAACCATCGTCATTAACTTTTTAAAGGCTTTCTTATACAGTTTTGGTATTGGTTGGTTAGATTCCGTTACCTTTGTCTTTAAATGGGAAACAGTTAATGCGATTTGATTCTTTCGATAATCTGGTTTGCACTGATTGTGTATTTTCTGTTGCAAGATGCTTTTATTCTAAAATAAAATTTAACTTTAATCTAAGAGTAACATTAAATGGGGCACTTAAACTTAAAATGCAGAAAATTGTGATATGTGCATAAACTGAATTTAATTTACAGCAAGAAATGAATAGTTAAATAGTTAGTCCGAGACTACCAGGACTTTAATTGGTCGTGCTAATTATTGTCTAGCACATAAGACCTTTTAACCTTTTTGTTTTAGCACCTCACTAAAAAGGTAACGGGTTCAAAATTTCTTCCAAATTTAACATCTAAAATAGACACATTTTATTAAATTTTTTCGGTCCTTTTGACCGACCCCAGTTCCGTGCTTCGGAAGGCACGTTAAGCCGTTGGTGCCGGTTGCCAATAAAATGGCAGTCCTTAAGCCAAGTTGAAGGCCGAGTTGGATTTTCAAGCCGCCCATAAGGCTTGAAAATTTCAACAGCAGGTCGCCGCACCCTTCACCTGTCCATTTCAACACGGCAATGGGTTCACCACCTGTTACGTGGGACAAAAATTCAAATGGTGAAATGTTGGCGTTTAATATGCCTCTGCCTACCCCTTCGGGGATAAAGGCGTGACAATATGTATGTATGTATGTAAGAAAGAAATAGTGTAAAAGTAAAGATTAGAAAAATAATGTCAATACTTACCTTGACCGTTATATTTCCCGAACATTTAAGTTTTTTGAACGACGAGCATCTCCATATATTTGAACCATTTGTAAAGGTTTTCCATTTATAATATTGATAGCCTCCACAAAGCAGTACAATGCCCCCTTTTCTATTTATAAAGACAACTTCTGAATCTAATGCGTAACACATGATATAATAACTAAGACTATTTGATCCAGAAATTATACTCGTTGAATGAAATAGATAACTATCATAAATGACCTTAAAGCTATTATTTTAGTTTCTGTAATAAGCTTAGATCTAAAGAACTAGCGTGGAAACCTTTCGTGAAAGCATAAAATTAATCATTGACAGTAGACATCAAATCATCAAAATTTGAACATAATTTAAAAAATGTAACTAACCAGTAAGTAGGTACTTTGATTTGAAAAAAAATGTAAAACACTCTATTATACATAGAGATAAAAATACTTTCTGCATTTTACATATTAAACACATCAACACGGTCTAGGGATATTTCATACTCAATTAAATAACTCGAAAAGTACTGGCCGCATTGGGATCTTTTATACACCGATTTGTTTGTAATTTATCTCAGACTAATTCCAAATTCAAATTTTGGAAAATTCTTTTGTTTCGGTGGCATAAAAATGTCTTGATGTGTAGGAGAGGGAATTTTCATTTGTGCGAAATTTAGAAAACAATACGAATTACGTTTAGTTACAGTTTTTTTTTTTCATTTTTAAACGAAAGATAATGTTAAAATTGAGGTATTGTAGCCATGCAACGCCAACATTTGACGAGGGCGGAGATGTTACGAGCTGTGGGAATGCTGGAAGCTGGGTCTGTTCAGCGTAATGTTGCTGAGGCCATAGGGACCCACCAAAATGTAATTTCAAGATTGTGGACACGCTATCGTGCCACAGGTGATGTAGCGGAGAGGCACCGGGGGCCAAGTCGCATCACTACCCCCAGACAAGACCGATTTTTGCAAATTACTGCGCGAGCTCAACCAAATGCAACGGCGACTCAATTGGTCCAAAGGCTGCGAGTGGAACACCAAGTGCTTGTGAGTGACCAAACTGTAAGAAGGCGACTGCATGAAAGCAATCTACGCTCTCGTAGACCACTCCGGGTCCCACCTTTACGGAGAGGCAATCGTGGACGACGATTAGAATGGGTTCGGAACCACGTGGACTGGGGCCGTGAGCAATGGTCCAATGTGCTGTTCACGGATGAATCCAGGTTCGGCTTCCATCCAGATTCACGAAGGACGCGTGTTTGGCGAGTGCCTGGACGATGGAGCCGTCTTCAGAACCCTCAGGAAGTTCACCCATACCAAGGAGGAACAATTATGGTTTGGGCAGGAATTCGTCTTGGAGGACGGACGGATCTCGTTTGGGTGCGGGGCAATATGACGGCCGAACGATACGTCCAACAGGTGCTGGGGCCCGTAATCTTGCCCCACAGAACACAAATGGGGCAAGATTTCCTGCTCATGCACGACAATGTCCGGGCACACACGGCGAGAACGGTAGCAGCTTGGTTACATACACACAATGTTAGGGCCTTAGACTGGCCTGCTCAATCGCCAGATCTAAATCCCATTGAGCATGCGTGGGATATGCTGCGAAGAAGAGCTCTGAAGGAAGTTCCTGAAAATCCTGTACAGAAGATCAACTTTTTGCGCACCTCAGAAGGACATGGGACAATATTCCGCAGCAAGACATTGACAACCTTGTTCTGAGAATGCCGAATCGTTGCCGATGTGTTATGAACATCATAGGCGCTTTCTCAGACTACTAACTTCAAGTTTATAAACACAAATTAAATGCTTTTTCTATTTTTTTCAGTTTTTACTCATAAATTAAAAGTTAATTCATGTACGGTTTCCGTCTATGCTTCATTTTTTTCCATAAAATCCTGAAATTTTAATCGAAGTACCTTAACCATTATTAAAAAATGGTAGAATATTAAATAACGTATCTTTGAAATATATACATGTCATATAAATAATTAACACATTGATAGTAATTCGCTTTTTTAAAAATATCCCTAGACCGTGTTGATGTGTGTATTAAATTAAGTAGATTAAAATATAAATAATATTAATAAGTAGTACCACGGGTAAAATAAAATCTCCCGTGGTATGTAACTGGTAACATGGTACCAGACGTCATAGTAGTACCACGGTCAAAAATAATTTCCCGTGGTACTACCAGTAGTACCACCGGTAGTACCACGGGTAAATACTGGCGGGTGTAACCTTTAACTATAATATAGTTCCGCGCGAAATCCCGTTCAATACAACAATATGTGTTCAATGCGTATTAATTTTAAACATGTAAAAAAATGTTTCTTAGAAATACCTATTTAGTATTTTGTTAAATTTCTTACGAAATGCGAAACAAAACAATGTTTATTGTAAAAGAATTCATTATTAACTTCGTATTTAGCTCATTAAAATTTTAATGTTCTACAGGTCTTTGGCTGTGGGAATGTATTTACTAGACGCCAGCCCGCTTCCTAAGAGGCTTTATTTTCCACGGTCTATTCAAGAGTCTTTTATACTTACCTGAACAAAGGCTCGTCTACTTTGCTTAGTATTTTTATTTGCCCAACTCTATTTTAATATTGTACTGATCAGAAGTACTATTTTTAAAATATATTATCACTTAATAAATTTATTCACTATACTTATACACGAGTCTTTTTATCAAGCATATTTATTTATACTCGTACCACTGAGGAAGACAAGCGTATTTTGCATACCTATATATATATTATCTACCTTTTTTTTGCTTGACGATTTAGTCAGTATACAAATTGCTTTTAAAAAATATTTATATGCGTAGACAGGTGTCATCATAAATCGAATTATTAAAGGATCGATTCTATACATTTCGTGTAACTGAAACTGCCGGTAGATGGCGTCTACATTGCCTTAATACGTTAGAGGTGGAAAAAAATGTTAGTTTCTGGAGTTCCTCAGTAGCTTAGTTGGTTAAGCAGCTACTCTAGCACGGAAGAGTAAAGGGTTCGCATTTCTAAAATTTAAACACTGGCTAGCCAAAAGGTCATAAAATATCTTGGTTCTTAAATGAATTGTCCTAGAGTAGTGTTACATTTACAGGACTACATACTTTTGTAACTATAATCTGCTCCTGAAAATCATTGGCAATACCGATGCTCTGTAGGGGTGGGGGAAAATTAGATTTACATAGACAGGCTATAACCTACCTTACAAAATAGACAAGATTTATATAATAGATTTTTATAGACAGGCTTAAAACAAACCTACACTTAATTAAAACCGTTGTTTACGGTGACTGATCCGGTCAAGATTAAGATGAATGGAACGTTTTAGTAAATAGTCTGGCCTCTCCTTCAAAGACCAAGACCATAAAATGCAAGTCACCCTAGAAAGAAGTGACAGTACGTAAAAGCATCTCCACTCGTATACAATAAAAAAATAGGTTGCCATCACTTCACTATCAACGAGATAATATAAATTATTGAAAGCAGAAATTGGACCATTCACTCTCCTTGCATGTTACTCAAAGCAATTTACTTTTAATAAGCCCGAGATCCGGCAGTCATCGATAAAACAAAGGTAGTCTGAAACACGAGCATCGTGGAATGACCTCGTTAACTTTTCAATTTTCCGACTTTGGCTTCAGTTATAATTATATGACGTCAGTATGGTTTTCCCTATTATTATTTAGTGATGTTACGAGCGCGGGTCACGTAAAATTATTTAAATTGTTTTATGTTCGATTGAAAGTACAACGATAGTACAGTTTGGATAGTCATAGGATACATAACAAAATAAATTAACAGACGTTTTAAAACTTATTTAAAAAAAATCTCGTCACAGCAGTGATTACTGAGTAGTTTCGTATACAGATAGTTATATTTGGTATAGCGGAATGTGACCTGCCAAATGATACGTATATATCTCTAGAAATAGTCAGCAAGGTAACGTCAGAAAAACCTTTTTAAAAAAGAAACAAGAAAGGAAGACATAACACTAAGTTATAATCATACTACACCTAGTTTAGGATCAGGGTTTTTTTATAATAAGTTGTAATGTTAATAACTGATATACTATTAAGTTAAATATTGTAAGTTAAACTTAAGTTGAAAGTTTTAAATAAAATTATTATTTCCTTTATTCATCAATTACACTTATCAATTACATTTTTAAATACATTATATAAAAAAAATCTATTTAAAAATATAAAAAATAGTATCCCACCGGCATCGGGTACAGGGACCAAGCTACCGGTGGTCAGGACTGCAGAGACAGAAATTTCCGCACAATACGTGCCGTGCCCAGAAGAACCGCCTTTTGCATCAAGCCCTTGACCCAACTGCCTAACGCGAGCCTCTTGAGATGTTGGTCAAGGCTCTTGGCGATCAAGCCATGTGCTGATACAACTATCGGAACAATAATCGCTGAATCCACATCCCACATGTCGACAACCTCATGAGCAAGATCCAAATATTTTATTTGTTTGTCCTTTTCTGCTTTTACAAGATTCTCGTCATGTGGTATGGTTATATCAACGATTAATGCAAGGCGCTCTGACCGATCTATTACCACTATATCAGGCTTATTGGCTACAATAGTCCTGTCAGTGATAATGGATCGGTCCCAGTACAATGTGACGCGACCATTTTCTAGAACTGGGTCGGGCGCATACCTATAATACGGTACCTCTGAATCGACAAGATTATATTTTAGTGCAAGTTGCTGATGGACAATCCTGGCCACTTGGTTGTGCCTATGCAAATACTCGCCGTTGGCAAGACGAGAACAACCAGAAATTATATGTCTAAGAGATTCGCCAGGTAGGTGGCATGCCCGACATATGTCAACCGTACCATCTCTCAGAATATACTTTCGATAGTTATTCGTCATAACAACTTTGTCTGTAATTGCACATACAAAACCGTCGGTTTCTCCAAATAGATCACCGAAACGTAGCCAGGATACAGATGTTAATAAATCTACATCAGGCCCATGTAAGGCCCGATAAAATCGTCCATGCAGCTCTTTACTCTGCCATATCTTCTTGCGATCGTCAGTACTAAGTATTACAGGTTTGCGCCAGTTCTCTTTGGCAAGAGCAAGTGGGGTCAGTCCATTATCTACTGCTATTACATCCCTATGCACACCCAGGCTAGTATGAATAAAATATTCTCTAAGGTTGCATATCTCACGGTTATGCAAAGTCTTGGCGTTTAAAAAGCCACGACCTCCACACT
Source organism: Thumatha senex (assembly GCA_948477245.1). Lineage (NCBI taxonomy): Eukaryota > Metazoa > Arthropoda > Insecta > Lepidoptera > Erebidae > Thumatha > Thumatha senex. The sequence goes on from OX419735.1 coordinate 19,129,429, forward strand.
TCCGTGGGATATACAACCTCATTACAGACGAACGTGGGTGATGCATCCGATATGTGGTCAATAAAGAACGGACTTTCCTATCCAGGGCGTCTAACTCAGTTTGAGTCCATCTAAGTATGCCAAAGGAGTATACTAAGACTGGCATGGCCCACCCGTTGATAGCGCGCACCTTGTTGCCGCCTGATAAAAGACTTTTGAGTACTTTTTTCAGGCGACCCAAGAAACGACCCTGTAACGTTCGTTTCATGTCAGTCTCAGTAATACCCAACGCCTGTGACATACCAAGATATTTATAGGTTTCAGTCGCGGTAAGGGACCTAAGTTTTGTGAAATCTGAAAGTTGTACTCCTTCAGATTCCACAATCCGCCCCTTCTTAACATGCATGACAGCACATTTATCTACACCAAACTCCATTTTGATCGAATTACTAAAAGTTTCAGTGACCTTTAGTAACTCAGTCAAGTGGGGTTCGGTGGAGGCAAATAATTTCAAATCATCCATGTAAAGAAGGTGCGACACAACATGACCTCCTCTCCGAAACTGATACCCCAGCCCTGAATTCTCCAGTAAAGTACTGAGAGGATTCAGCGCTAGACAAAACCACAAGGGACTCAAACTGTCACCCTGGAATATGCCCCTCTCGATCTTTACAGGTTCTCCATTCCCAAGAACCCGACGACATCCTGGATAAACAAGAGCCGTTCTCCATTGCCCCATACATGCCTTCAAGAAGGTGCATAGAGTTGTATCAACTTTATACAACTCTAGCACCCTCAACAACCATGTATGAGGCACAGAGTCATAGGCTTTCTTATAATCAATCCAGCATGTCGCTAGATTTCTCCGGTTACGGCGGACCTGCTGATTAATGGCCATGTCAAGAATAAGGAGTTCTTTAGTACCACGTGACCTGCTTCTACATCCATTTTGAGAGTCGGACATTATGGAATTATTTTCAATATGAGTTGTTAATTTTACTCTCAAAATAGATGTAAGAAGCTTATAGACCGTAGGTAAACAAGTTATCGGTCTATAATTTTTAGGGTCCGTGGTACTACCTGATTTATAGAGAAGGTGAGTAATGCCTGAGGTCATAAAAGATGGAAGCGACTCAGACTCAAGTGATGTTTGAAAGCAAGATGCCAAACAATCATGTGAGCTATGGAACCATTTAAGCCAAAAATTGTGCAGTCCGTCCGGCCCAGGTGACTTCCAATTGGGTAACGAACGAACTGCACTGGCAATATCATTAGACGTTATTATTATTGGTTCCATAGATTGGATGGACTCACATGACAATCCGACATCACGCATCCACTCATCCTCTGTATGACTAACAGGCGCCGACCAAATACTTCGCCAGAATGAATTTGTGGCTTCAGCATCGGGCAGGCACATGTCAGTCACACCATGATCAGGTTGCTCCCATCTTCTATACACCCACCTCTCATCTTTTTGGAACGAACGATTTTGAGCATAGCGATCTAATCTCTTTCTGTATCGTCGTATACGATTTGCCCACGCATAAACTTTCTGCTTCAGGTCGTCAATACGTTCTGTGACCCGAAAAGAATATTCACAAGGACCAATATCAGTCCCTGCGAACGCCCGGGTCACAAAACGCATTACTCTCGGGCGTGTATTACCCGCCCTGAAGCAACACAGCTTGCCAATGAGCACCCTAGTCTCGGCGATACGACGCACAATTCTGCATTGCCAGGCTGGGACAGATTTTGATCGAATAGCTGATTCAAATTGTGTAAATTTAACACCAGCTACCCGACAAACTGTAACAGCCGCACAATACAGAATTGAGTGCGCATCACTTATGTCTACACAATTGTCAAAATAACTTGTTAAAACCGAGTCGAGGGCACACACTAGCGCTATGTTCTTTTTATGCGTAGGCAAACGCGGCACACATGGACGATGCTTAGGATCAGAAAACCTATACTCATTAATCGTTCGTTCCAAAGTACTCCTTAATTCATCACTGTACTGGGTACTTACTCTTGTAACGACATCATCCAGTACATCATCAATTGATTCAACATGATGTACGTCATTAGGTGTTTCATTTATTTCACTAGGTTGAGACGAAGTAGGAATGATGTGGTTACATTGTACTTCAGAGCGAAGCCTCTCAAGTGCGGTGTCATCCAACATGTGACAGCGTTGAATGGCTCGCACCTGATCAGACAGCCTTTGTGCCGAAACGTTGACAGTTGGTTCTAGTACCTGAAACAAAGGCAGCATACGAACACGGTACGCAGTGAGATTAATTCCTCCCTCTGTAGCCGTAAAATATGCCCGCATAACGTTTTCATTCATAGATAAAGTCCATCGTATGCGGTGCACATTACCACCGGCAGCGGGGGCCCTAATCGAGGCCGGCGGGCCTCTGGGCTCCAAGCACGTCGGTGGCCGGCGTCTCCCCTGCCGACGTACAGGTGTTGGCGACGTCGGGGGGGAGAAATACTCGTCGCTCGATGACGAGCTCAACGCCTCAGCAACGTTCAAAGTTAATATTTCCATGTGCTGCGAGGCGGAGCTTTGCGACGAGTCCGGTGGTGTTATCTGTGCATTTCGTGTTCTGGCTCTTGTTAGCATAATATATTTACATAATTTTCGTATTGTAATATTTTCTGTTTGACATGACTTTAGACTTCATGTCATTCTCCAACATCATAAATTTCTTGAATTTTGCATATTTATTCTTTTTCTTGGTTAATTTTTTCTATTGTATGTTATATTGTAATGGTACGAGTAAATTCTATTTTATACCTGAAAAACGTCTTGATGTATAAATATTAATGAAAATTAATGGTTTAGTAAAATATTATTGCTGTTGACATCGCCAATTTTTTTTTTTTTTTTTTTTTAAATTATTATTATTATTAGAATAGAATAGAATTTATTTTTAATAAAGTAACATTGTACACAACTTACAATACTTATCTAAAACTTATTTTTATGTATACTACTTGGGCCAGTGATTTGTATACAATAACTCAATGGGAAAATATACCCAAATCGTGAAATACAGGCGCACAACATAAATATTACACTTTTCTACATTTACATTGTTTTCGTTTACGTATTATTGAGTACTTAACACAAAATAAAACATTGCTTACTTTAAAATTGCAAAATTAGTTTTTAATACAGTTGCTCAATAAGTGGCATATTGCAGGGACGTATAGCGTTCGGGATGTGGGCTATAACACACGCGTGTTTTTTCTTTGCCATTCCCGAACTAGTGTTTTTTTCTTTCCCAACTGACATAATAATGACTATTAAAAAGAAAAAAAACCAACCACGAAGATTTTCCTCGAAAAAAATGCAAATATTTCTATAAAAAGCTACTAATTTATTTCAATATCCGATTTAAAAGTAATATTAAGTACAAATTTAAACATTAATTTAATATTAGTACATATATGTATAGGCCAAATTAAATTTATAAAAATAAAAAAGTTGGCTGTATGACGTGCACTGCCATAGCCTCTGCTTATATTCTTTTACTGTTGGCGCCATTTTCCACAAATTTTGTTCTCGAGTTTAGTTGCTAGTTGCACAAAATGAGTAATTTTGACGACAAATTATTTGAATTAACGCTACCGGATCTCAGTTTAATTGCAAAAAATGCTTCGGAGAACATTTTACCTGAAAAGTCTAAAAGTCGCTACATATCTACATATGACAAATTCATTGTGTGGAGAGAAGAGAAAAAGGCAAATAGTTTTTCAGAAAATGTTATTTTGGCATACTTCTCTGAACTTTCAACAAAATTAAAACCATCTTAAATTGCTTCATTTTTTCGCAACTGTACTAAAAATAGTCGTTCAATACACGTGCAGAACCGTCATTGCAACTTGTTCCGACTGTCAACCCTCACCTTCGGCTGCGCCTCGGCTCGGGTCGACATTTGTCGGAACTCGTTGCAATGACAGGCATTCCGCACTTGTATCGAAATATACTATTTAAGTTCTAAAGAAATTGGCGGTGTACATTATTGTTTCTTCTTCACGGGTATCTTTTCTTTTTTCTTACGAATATACCCGGTCTTTTGGGAGGCTTACATAGGGACATAGAGGTCCAACATGCAGAGACTTTTTGATAATTTTAATGTAACAGGGAATAGGACTGCAGACAATCCACGTCCGCCTTATGTAGAAGAACGGTAATGGATCACCTCCAATGGGAGTTAAACTATTGTAAAATATGCTAACTATGAAATAGGCTATTGGGTTGGCAGTTAGATGAACTGAGTGATTGAAACTATGGATGAAGACGGCGTCTGCCATTTTAATATATTATAATCAAAATACTGGCAGACGATGACTTGCCAACTCACTTGCAGGCAGCCTTTGCCGTTAGTAAAGTCAGACAACTCACTGATGTGGAAACTGCCAGGCTAGTATACTTTAGTTATTTTCAAAGTGTCATGTCTTACGGCATTTTGCTGTGGGGCAAAGCAGCTGATATACAAGTAATTTTTGTTCTCCAGAAGAGAGCTATACGTGCAATATATAAATTGTGTGCTAGAGTGTCTCTTAGAGAGAAATTTAAAGAAATTGGCAATTTAACGGTTGCGTCGCAGTATATATTTGCAAATATCATGTTAGTTAAACGGAACATATATTTTACAATAGACACAGTGACATACGTTCGATAAATACTAGAAATAAGCATCTATTTATTGGAACGCATCATCGTTTACAAAAGGTTCACGACTCTTTTGCAGGAATTGGCGTACGCCTATATAATAAAATTCCTTTAGACATTATGAACCTGCCGTTACATAAATTTAAGGCGGAAATTAAGAGGCACCTCTTGGCTTATTACACTATTAATGATTATTTGATTGATAAAAATAAATGGAGATGAGTTGCTTGCTCTTCGCTCGAGCTATTTAGGATTCGAATAAATCTTGTGTTATATTCTGCTTGTCTTGAATCTGCATATATGTTGTATTTTTTTTACATCCCACAGTATAAATAATTTGAAACGCCAGGCAACTAAAGGTATGGCTGCGTTTAGTCCCGGTAATAACTAATATACATAATTATATGTAATTTGACTTTGTTATTGTGTGAGTACCATGTAGACTTATTTATTTGAAATTGACATGATAGTTGCTGTGTAGTTTTTGGGTATGTCATGCTCGCCTAAGTGTCCTGGCAGCGGTGGCGTATGTCTCAGGTCGCCTTCTTCCCTAGAATACGGTTGAGTAAAGCGATGGCTGATTTATGCGTCATACCCGTAAACAGGTGCCGTCTGTCTGGACTGGTCAGATCATAGCTGTTATAGCAATTGTTACAAAGAATATTATTTAAATTTAAGGCAAACTAAGGCCCACTTGCGCGATCTTGGGTTAGCGTGCATAACTCGGAGGTATGGACTAACCCCGAATTAAATCATTAATTTGTCTCGCATGACCCCGAGTTAAGGGTATACCTAGGGTTAAATCGCTAAAATTTTAACTCACCGATTTCTGAGGGTTAATTCGTCAATCGTTGGGTTAGCAGCTGACAGACAATGAAGTGGCACGTGACACATGCGTGACACGGACTCCTCAAAATGACACGCCGCGCACACATAATACGATAAAAATAAAATGCACTCGGCTGTCATGTTACATTCATTCGTGTAAGAAAAAGTCTTATGTGGCAAACTGTAGTTATAAAAGAGATAGACATACCTGTTTCATTCTTTGTTCAATAATTAATGTTTGGTTGGATGACATAGAGTGACATAAAACACTGGGTTAGTTAACCCGATGATATTTTTCTATGGTGCAAGGCATGATTAGGGTTAAAAAGTTATTAACTTAATTCCGAGTTATCTAACTCTATAATTATTTATTTAACCCCAGCATTCACGCAAGTGGGCCTAAGTTTAATAGACTGTTCTCACATAAATTCAACGGAACTATGTAAGTGTAATTTTAATGAACACAACATTTATATTGTTCTTTTTTTTAATAAATTAATTACTGTTTAATTGGTCAAATATCATGTAAATCAAACCAATGTAATGGCGGTTAGAAAAGAGTGGCCATGAGTTTTATTGCCAGGTTCTTCCGCTGGCTCTACCTATTGCTTTGCGTATCTGGCAGTAAACGTAAATGTAGAAGCAGTAATCTTGACGTTCATAAGTGTTACATTGTGACCTACATGAATTAAGATTTTGAATTTGAAAACTTGAATTTAAACTAGATGGGCCCCCTATACATTCGCCATAGGCATGATAAGCCTGTTAGGCGACAGAGGGCAACACCGGTGTGACTGGCTAGGGGTGTCGAGCGGTGCGGTGCGGGCTTCCCCGTAGTTATGCCCTTGAAAATTACACTTCCACCCCCGAGCATATAGCTCTGGCTCCCTCCCTCTGACCGGCCAATTAAGGCAAACCAGACTTAAGATTTGCTGCACTCCCGGGAGTAGCACTCTCACTGCTCTCCCGTTAGGCCATTCAATCCTAACCGGTGCAGAAGGGCAACAAAACTTTTAGGAATCGGGACCGATGTGTAGCCACGCTCATTCTGATACATTTTTTGTTGATATCAGAGAGTGGATCTCAAAAATCGAATCTACTATGCCCTCATAGGGTTGCGTTAATCCTATAAAAGTTAACGACTGTCCTCGAGGGGTTATATTATTATTATACTTTACTTGATTTTTTCCAAACAATAAATCTATGAAAAAGATTCTTGAAGTATTTCCACTAAACAATATTAAACTTGAGTCTTGTGAATTACAAATATTACAAAATTTACCTAATGGTTCACTATGTTTATTTATTCAACAGTCAAGTTGTTTTCGCATCAATCAAAATATTTTGAGAACTCGGTTTTGAATTTCAACTTGACTAAATCGAATCTATTTTCTGTCTTAATTATTTTCTCGTTGAGAAGCCTCGGATAGAGATCAAAGTACAGTACTAAATTTATTTACGTTATATCTATTACATTTCTGTTCTTTTTATACCTCTGAGGTAACCGTAGCCTATGGACGTTTGCAACACCTGAGGTTGAGATCTGCACTGCCGACCCTTTAAAAACCTTCTAAGACCCCTTTTGAAGATCCCCATACTATAGACGTTCGGGAAAACCCAAGCAGGCAGCTCATTCCATAATCTAAGCGTATGCGGAATAAAGTTTCTACCGGACCTAAAACGAACCCTGTCTATGGCGAGCGGTGCGATGGTAAAAGGTAGCCGTGGGTATCATACCAAACAATTCCTCAGGGCACAGGCTGTTGTGCAGGCGATAGCACACGTATAAGGGGGCAAAGTCTCTCCTGTCGCGTAGGGGTTCGACACCGCCTGCTAGTGAAGGATCGTTGACAATCCTCATAGCACGCCCTTTTACCGAGTTGAAAGGTTGAAGCTGGTATTCAGGTGCACCAGCCCAAAGGTGACAGCAGTACTAACTTGCGAATTATAGCAAGAAAGAAAACATTTATTTTTCTAAACACAGCATCTTACACTTAAAATAAACTTATAATATAACATACACCATCATACACAACTAAAATGCAAAATAAAATAAATAAAAAATATAATATAGAGAAACAGTGTTTGCTCCGCAGTAAAGTACTGGCACGCCCTGTTTGGCACACACACTTTTTTTTTGGACGCCAGCTTCGCCTTATCCTCTAAATGACTACGGTATTTGACGTCACTGGAGATCTTAACACCAAGGATCCCAATACCATTGGAAATGGAGAGAAGTGTTCACGACTTTCTTCTTCACTGCAGACCCGTGTAATAAGTGTTACCCGTACTGTCATCCGCATAGCAATGGATGCCGTCAATAGACAGCATGTCATGGATATGCCGCAAAAACTGAGCGACAGGTGACAACACTTAGCCCTGCGGAACCCCAGTATTTATAGCCATATAGCCCGAACAGCTGCCGTCAACGATGGCTCTAATGGTTCTACCGGACAGAAAGCAGGATACCCATCCACAAAGTCTCCCGGGCAGTCAATAGGAGGGTAATTTCGATAAAAGACCACGGTGCCAGACCCGGTCAAAGGCCTTAGAGATATCAAGACTTACAGCTAGAGCCTCTCCCTTACTCTCGATAGTCGTCGCCTATACTGGTGGAGGTACACCAGAACATCGCCCGTCGAGCGACCGTGACGCAACCGTAGTGCCGGTCACCGAGCAGGTCGTGTTCCTCAAGGTACCTTAGGACTGGATATTGATTCCAAGCTCCATCACCTTTGACAATAGGGAAATGACAGCTATCGACCTGTAATTGGACGGGTCTGACGTGTCACCCTTCTTGGGCACAGGATGTACATGCGCGGTCTTTTATAAGACCGGCACTTGTTTCATGGAGTACGAAAGCGTGAAAAAAATTGCGAGTACCGTATACAATTCAGGACCACAGTACTTAAGTACTACCGCAGGTATACCGTTCGGCCCACTTGACTTATTGGTACAAAGTACGATCATAATTCGGTTCAAGACGATATAGAAAGTGCCGACTCTTAAAACGTAATGATTAAGTTCTCTGTGGTTTAAAGAGTGTAAGTGTCGCTTTATCTCAATTTTGGTAATCTGTTAACTTATTCCGAGAGCTATTGTTCAGATTATTTGACTCGTCTGTGTTGAACGCGTGCATACAGCTTATTCAGCAGCCAGAAAGTTACCCGTGCCTGAAGTTTGCGCGCATGGTATTAATATTAAGTGTCAGCTAATACCTTGGAGGAGTGTGGAGTCACGTATCTATGTTGACGTCAATTAAGTTATTAAACTTAAAGATTAAGTGTGTCACAATTAGTTTGTATTTAATTGTCTCATAGAACACATGCATAAGCAGAATACTTATTTCAACTGAGGCCAAAGAGTTTGCAAGCAACTCAATATTATGACAGCTTCAGTGGCGTAAGTGGAAGTGGGATCCTCACTGAGGTCTCGGGTTCAATTCCTGAGTTGGAATATTTGCTTCGGAGTTTGGGTGTTTTTTTACGTACGTATGTATGTGTTTAGAGTACTAGTATTGATCCTAGTTGAAGGTCTTATGGGCAGCTTGAAAAATTTCAACAGCAGGTAGCCACCTGCGTCTGTCTATTTCAACACGGCAATGGGCTCACCACCTATTACGTGGGACAGGAATCCCCACGGTGAAAAGTGGGCATATAATATGCCTCAGCCACCCCTTCGGGGATAAGGCGTGATGGATATTTATTCATTTATTTTAGTATAGATCTTATCTTGTGGTATGGGATCTAATCATAAATTATCTATTACATAATTATTATAAAGCTGTAGAGTTTGTTTATTTGTTTGGTTAAATGCGCTAATTTCAGGAATTACTGGTCGAATCTGAAAAAATATTTTTTCAGAACACTGAACACACACTTGGCCCGATCCTGCTTAATCAGCACCTGCTGGCTGGAAAGCTCAGAGGTAGGCCAAAGGCAGTTGCTACTAATATGTAATGTTTTACAAACATATTGTCATGCCTTTATCTCCGAAAGTGTAGGCAGAGGCATACTATGCCTACTATATATATGCATTTTTTCCCACGTAAGAGGTGGTGAGCCCATTGCTGTGTTAAAATGGACAGGAGCAGGCTGTAGCAACCTGCTGTTGAAATTTTTCAAGCCGCTCATAAGGCTTCAACTGGGCTTAACGACTGCCATTTTACTGGGAACGGCTTATATCAAATGAATGATAATTCGCGAAGTCTGGCGATCTGTCCTCCCTGACTACCCGGTCCGGGATACAGCGTGAAGTTAGTTTAGTTTTTTTTAATAATAATCAACAGATATATACTATTTTCTATTAAAGAAACCAATGTATATAAGCTACCTGACTAAAAATGTTCATCGTAGCCGATATACATTTTTGTTTTGCGAAATCAAAGATTAACTCGCGTTTCCGACCACTGTGTAGAGATCTAAAGTTATAGTTATCTATGAGTATGGTTTATTTCCTGTTTATCCCTTGAATAATTTAGGGATTGTAGGTTTTGTGTGTGCCTACTAACTATAGATTATAGTCAAACGCTAATATATCCAATTCATAAAAGTTTCAAACAATATTTATTTAATAAGGGGTAGGCAGACGCATACTATACGCCCACATTTCACCGTATGCAGTTTAGTCGCACGTAACAGGTGGTGGGGCCATTGCCGTGTAGAAATGGACAGGTGCAGGCTGTGGAGAGCTGCTGTTAAACCATTTCAAGCAACCGATAAGGTCTTTAACTGGGCTTAACGACTGCCATTTTACTGGCAACCGGGACCAACAGTTTAACGTGCCTTTCGAAACACGGAAACGCTCGCAAATGTAAGTGCAACAAAGTGGTCACCCATGCAAAGACCAGCTATTGCGAAAGTTGCTTAACACAATTATCGTTTATAAAATACCGAGTTAGTGGGGCCACGAGCTGGGTATAAATATCGTTTCGTTGTCATTACTTTACTTTCTGATACTTATTTATTTCAATCCTGTTCAAGCTTCATTTTCGATTGAATTAGCCTTACCCTAGCTCAGGTAGAGGTTCAGATTTTAGAAGATAATTTTTCTTACACGATGGAATGCATTAGGGCCTTTCACTAACTTGCTGCAGGGAGCAGCAATTCCCAGCCGTTTCTATCGCCACTTCCGAAACGCAGGATAGGCGAGAAGTTAGGTCACTGCGATTCAAGGCGGTAGGAAGCGGTTGAGCGTGCGGTAAAATGCACGCCCGTAACAGATCCCATATTATTATTGCTGGATGGAGTACAACGGCCACTCCAGTCAAAACAGACGGCGGGGTTGAAACGCCCCGACGAGTGTGAAAACGACGAGGGCACCGTGACCAAACTTTCCGGCTAAGTTACATTCAAAGCAACGATTTCGCAAAGTAGTACTTCGGCAGGCCTTGATTGGCCCACCATACAATTATGCTCTCATGCACTGGGGTTAGCTGCAAGGAATTTGTACGATGATTTACAAGGGCAGCGTTAAGAGGTCGCGTCGCAGGCATTTTTCGCCCATGACTACAGGCCTACATGACCGGGGGTGTGAAGGTGGGCTGCTCGCTGTTCTTACCGAAGGCCCTTGACGGTTTCATGGCGTGATAACTATACGTACACCCTTTAGAAAGAAGAAAGAAATATATTTTAGAAATATTTTTTATTCAGGCACTCATTCCATAAATTACACAAACTTACTTAAAATCTACTAATCAGCATGCACCTGAAAAGGCAACCATCTCAGCTAAAGCTACCTACCACACTAAGTATGGTATGCTGCGCTGATTTTCAGATGGCTCCTACTCCTACCCGATATGTACACGCACAGATAAATTTAAATTCAGATGCCTTAACAATAGCAAAAAAAAAATAATCTGATAAAAAATAAAAACAATGACAAAATTATAGTAAATAAAATAAAAAAAAATTATAAAAATAAAAAAGATTCAAACAAATCAAATTAAACCATAAAACAAAATACATTTAAAAACTCAGTAAAATTAATAAAATAAATTTATATTATAAATTACAAATAAAAATAAAATACAAATGAAATTTGTACATTTTTTTTATTTGGTAATATTTGGACATTGTTACCAAATAAAATTTGCACATCAAAGGCAAGGTTGTATAGACCGAACTTCCTTAGCCCTCTCAACAGGGGCGAAATACAATAATTGTCCGTTATCGTCATTGTCATGTCAAAGCGTCATGTCAACAAGTGTCAGTCAAGTGTTCCCAACAAATTTACAATTTCACATTTACAAATAATCTCCATCGCATGTCTGTTTTTGGCTGAATCGTTGAGTTCGTTCGACGAGTGCCATACCCAAAAAATTGAATTGAATTGAATTACTCACACAGAAAGCCATAACAAGAATCGAATTGAATCATTCAATCTCCAAAATAACATAGTATGGCAGTAACAGTCAAATTATCATTATATATAATACATACAACGTACGCAATATTGCATTAACCTGAACGCCAACAATCAGTAACAAAACAGTATCAGATCCCGTGCCCCGCAAACGTAATATATAAATCCACGCTACAGTGATTCACCCAATCCTTTGTCTATTCAACAGCAAACACTTATATCTTCTTTTAAATGAGTGGATTGAATTAACTGTTCGCAATGTAGGCTGGAGGTCGTTCCAAATGCGACTCGCCGCGAACTTGAAACTTCCACGATATGCGCGGGTTCCGTGCCTCGGCGTTAACATAAGGTAAGTCGACGCCCTTGTTACATGCAAATTTACACCCCTTGACCAAGACAACTTTTCGTACAAGTATCGGGGTCTTCCCCTCAGCACTACTCCGAACAGTAGCGTGGCAAGATGTAATTCACGCCGCTTGGCCATTTTCATCATTTGCCACTGTTCAGAAATGGCGTTATATGTGCCCGCGGTGGAATAGTGAAACAAAACCTAGCGCATGCATTTTGGACCCTCTGTATCAGTCGCTCCGTTTGTTTCAGAAGACAGCTAACAATACCATCGTGTCAGCGTAGTTAAGTTTAGAAAGGACTAGTGACTCACACAGCAGTACTCTTATGCTGACACTGATGTATGGGCGTATTCTGTATAGTAATTTTAAGCGGTAAAAACTATTTCTTACTGCATACATAATGTGAGTCTGTTCATGTGAAAATGAAAAATGAAGCTGTTCATCGAACATCACCCCCAGATTGCGTGCCACTGACACCCGCTCCACAGGGCAATTGTTAATTCTTACATCCAGCTGATGCTGCAATATTTGCTCTCTTACGTGTCTCGAACCCATAACAATAAATTAGCACTTTTCTGGATTTAGGACTAAAGAGTTTTTATGAGCCCAATTTGCAATGTTCAATAAGTCATCATTCAATTTATTTATAGATTCGAGACTCTCAGAAGCTGGAAAGGATAGGTGAAATACAGTTTCACCTATCCTTTCCAGCTTCTGAGAGCCTACAGGTCATCAGCGTACATGTGGTACTGACAGTTGGATACTGCACTGGTGATATCCGCACAGTAGAGGATAAAGAGCAATGGGCCGAGTATCGAACCCTACGGCACACCCCTGATCACACGATAATGAGCAGAGTCAACGGCACAACCAGTCTTGGTGTCCATTACTTGCACAAATTGGTACCTACTGCTGAGGTAACTATGAAACCATCTGACTACCCCTTCCGAACAACCATAATAAGCAAGCTTAGACAAGAGCAGTGCAACATTTATTCCATCAAAAGCCCGGCTGAAATCCAGTAGAGCGAGCACCGTACCCATGGACTGGTCCTGTGCCTGCAGGATACCATCTATAACATCTAAAAGAGCGTCGCTGTGCTGTGACCCTTACGAAAACCTGACTGCCTTGACGGTAGCACATTTACGTGTTCCAAGTATTTTATTAACTGATTACTGACTACTCTTTCCAATATCTTGGACATGCATGGGAGAATGCTAATTGGCCTGAGGTCCCCAGGGCCATTAGGACACGGTACTTTTGGTATTGGCCTCACCTTAGCTGTTTTCCATGAGAGGGGAAATACCGAGGTTGAGATTGATTTATTCACTATACATGTTATGATACTGAGTGTCTGAGGGAGTATCATCATTAACATATCCAAGGATATCTCATCCACACCTACGGCATTTGATTTAAGCGTCCTAATAATTTTCCTAACTTCTTCCTCCGTGACAGACTCCAGGTGAAATGTCTCAGAGTTAAACCGATTCCATTCAAAGAAGGTGAGATCAGAAATTAACACTTCATCATTGCCAGGTATTTGTTAAAAGTGCCGAATTATGACTTCAGGGTTATTAAAAAAGTCAGGTATCTCATCAGGTTTCTCATTATTCATCTAAATACTCGACTTAAGCTGTTTCCATAGCTTCCGTGGATCTCCAATACTGCCATTGACATGTGTTTTAAAGTAGGCCTTTTTCTCATTTTCAATGGCATTTCTTACTAAGTATTATAGTTGAAGATAAGAATCTTTGTGTAAGTCTTGTTTAGATGCTTTGTACTTTTGATGATATTTGTCTCGAAGGTGCATCATATCTTTAACAGTATTGGTGACCCAAGGGTAGCATTTATCTTTACATAAAATTCTTATCACTGGTGCATGTAAGTCAAACAAAGTGAGAATATGAGTGCTTAAAGTTTGAACCATGCAATCCACATGTCCCAAATCCCCGATACAGTCCCAGTCCATGGCTCCCAAGTCTTCCTCAAACTTATCCATCAATATGTCAGAGAGAGGTCTATACATAAGCCATCTGGGAGACGGCTTCTCAATTCAAAGGTCAAACTCCGCCGAGACCATAGCATGCCGTCCAAGTTCTGGGATGTGCAATACCGAGACATTTGTTGTCTTGGCATCAGTACAGATTAAATCTATCAACGTCTTACTATGGTCCGTGAAAGGAGTAGACTTTGTTACGAGATTGACCATACCCATACTGACCAGGAATGAGTCAAGCAGCTTTGTTTTATAGTCCTCTCTCCCCAAGAGGTCGATATTAAAATCACCAAGTATAATTATTTTATCAGCTTTAGAAAGAGAAGATATTGCATCCACGACCGCGACTATAAACGTATTCACGTTTAACCGGGGCGGCCTATTAGCTGTACCAACCACCAATGACTGTGACCCACCACTGAGTCTGAGCCACATCTGCTCTACATTCGGAGCGTTAGGAAACTGCTCAGCTCGTACATGTAACCCCGGCGCACATAAAAGCCCACACCCCCACCACAGCCATCACATATATAAGTTGGTCGTGGAGTATGACAAAGCCTATAGTTCGGCACCTAGGGCGCTCGACCGTTGTCAGTATCAACCTTGATCCATGTTTCGTTGATTGCCATGATGTCCACATCAAAATCTTCCATGGCCACAATGAATTCCTCGTGTTTTGTCCCCAACGACCCAGCATTAAATAACCCGAGTTTCAAACGCTTGTCTTTTTTGTTATGCATTTTTACGTCCTAGCACTACATACATTTCCATATTTGAAACGCTATTATCGCTCCCATTACTCCCGTTTATATTGTTACACGTTTACAGCCAAACGCAACGCAGTACAATTGTGATTCGTTCAACGATTTGTATCCGCAATCAAAAGCTCTCGCCACTATAGCCATGCTCCACAACGTATTAGGGTTCATTAGGAAATATATATTCAGTAGTAAACACCTGCAGAACAAAACATATGTGCCCACATCCCATTGCACTGCCCTACAGAACTAATAAATATATTCATAAATAGAATAAGTGGCCAGATATAAATAATTTGAACATGTAAAAATTCTTCAATTATAAGTGTAAAATAATCAATAAATGTATAAGAAAAATTTATACTGCCAATAATCTTAGTGAAAATAATTAAAATTACATGTATACAGATGAACATAATTATTATTAAATAAAGACAATATATTAATATTATGATAATTATTACTATATTTAACAATAAAATAGGAATTAGAATTCTTACTAGTAATAAAACTATGTTCCTATTAATTTGTGTGTGTTTATTTTATTGTGCCCTTAAAATCTGTTTTTTATTAATTACTAAAATACTACTACACCTGTAAAGAAGTGGGGTAACACCAGAACACCGCGAAGACGAGGCCGCAGTGGTCTGTCAGGTGCCCTGGGGCTATCCTTTCGAGGGTTCATGCAAGACTCCGGGCCATGGGCCGATCGAAGGGCACCGTGTGGTTTTAGTCGGTAGGATTTAAGAAGAATCTTAAAGAAGCGAAAGAAGTATGCATGGATCGTGAAGCCTGGCGATCTATCCTCTTTGACTACCCCGTCAGGGTTACAGCGTGAAAATAGTTAGTTAGTTTTTATTTCGGTATAGCATCCATGGGAACTTCCACACATAAAGTGGAAGTTACCCGATTTGCATCTCAAATCTGTAAAAGACCATCAATGAATTTTGAGAGGAGCTGAGACCGGTCAACGTTCTACTACTAATTCTACTCTCAAAATAT
This sequence comes from Thumatha senex, assembly GCA_948477245.1. Taxonomy (NCBI): domain Eukaryota; kingdom Metazoa; phylum Arthropoda; class Insecta; order Lepidoptera; family Erebidae; genus Thumatha; species Thumatha senex. The sequence continues at coordinate 19,145,398 of OX419735.1, forward strand.
TCAACAGACCACTCTAAAAGAAATCGTATGAGACGGACGGAGTGATGTAAAGAGATAAGAGTGATCGAGAACGCATAACTTGGACTCAAGAGCAACAAGAAGGTTAACATTAGGTTGCTTAACGGGGCTCTACCAAGAACTTTAAGGCTCAGAACGGCCTTATCTCGAAGTAGTGTACTACTGACTCACAGACGAGGTCATGGCTATGAAAAATATAACTTTAATCCTACTTATCTGGCTGGCTCGGTGTGGAGCAATAACGTTAAACACTTTCTAGATTACCAACTACAGGATAATACGTACCTATAAATATACTCATGAAATCTATTAGTATGCCCGTAACAATCGATGCTGACGAGTTTTGAAATTTATGTTCAGTTACGTACACCACGCGAGCGAAGCCGCGGGCAAAACCTAGTAATATATATTATCAGACATTACATATTTTATCAGATAATAGACAAAAAAAATATAAACGTCATTTTATCCCTTTCCATCTCATCTCATCAGCAATTACGTTGATGGTGTTCATTCAAAAACATTGTTGGTGATGATGGGCTCGCACTTTTGATAATGACAGAGCGGCGCCTTCTGCTATTACAATTCATACAAGCCTATTTTTGTATAATAGAAGTCTTCATTTCTATGCATTGTAAATCCAGGTTTGTCTTCAGATACTTGTACTCGTAGGTCACGAATTTATATCCAATGGGGTAGGCACATAGGCATGGTACATTTTTGTCCCCCGGATAGTGGTAAACAGTTGGTTAGCACATTGCCATGTTGAAATTTTATATAGGCGCTCATAAGACCTTCCACTTTGCTTAATCACTGGCAACCGGTACAAATGGCTTAAGGTGCCTTCCGAAGCACAAAAATGCTCATAAATGGAAATGTTTAACGCTATGATAGTTTCCAGAAAACTGCGTTATTGGGGTTTTCATTCCAGTTTTCTCTCTTATACAGGTATAAGTTCATGAATTAACAATAATAATATAATTGCTATATATGTGAAGCGGCTGAAAAAGCTAAAGCATGCAAATACAGGGGTCTAGGCTCCGAATATGATTTTATCCCATTCGGTGTCGAGACCCTTGGTCCGTGGGGTCCTAGCGCTATAAGACTTTTTAAGGAAACAGCAAAAAGGTTAGTCGAAATCACAGGAGACCGAAGAGCTGGCAGTACCTCGGACAAAGAATTAGTCTAGCTATTCAAAGGGGGAAGGCTACTAGTACCTTCGGAACCTTGCCTAAAGGGACTCCTTTTAATAATATATTTTGATTATTTATCTTATTTTTAAGGGTATATATGTATATATAATGTAGTCTAATTAGTTGCTTCAATATAGTATATATACTTGCTATTATATATTAATTATAAGTCTTAAGCCTTAATCTACAAACGTTGTAGGTCAATGTACAATTTGATAAATGAAGACGGCTTGTAAATATCCATATAACAAAAAAAGTCCTAATTAGTCTAATGACATCAATCTGACTAGAACAAATGGGATACGCCTGAAGTCTAGTGATATATTGTAAGAAGTCGATGTCCACAACAGGACAAGGGTCTGGTACTGATTGATTAATGACTAACAGTCTTAGTAAATTGGAATAATCAGTGGACAAATATCTTATGTGTGATAAAAGTTTATCCTGATACATATAAGATATTTCAAAACTGTGGGACTTATTTTAAATACTATATAAAACAAACATTAAAACGTAACGATACATACAGCAAAACTAATGGAATTTTCATTTTGTGATTTCATTTAATTAAAGTCGTCATTATGATTTCATTTTAATAAAATCGTTAGTTTGGAACAGAGCCATCAATCGTCCACCCAGAAACTACGGCAGGGCGAAGCTACGGTGACCATTTTTCCTCAGGTGTACTTGTCTGTCACCTAAGTGGTAAAAATACTGAAGCTAACAATGACGACGATGTGATGAAGATTATTACTTTTCTTTTAGATATGATCAGATTGCTCAGAGCTCAGATACATATGAGCAGATTGCTCAAAAACGGAAAGGTCAAGACTACGCGGATACAAAGCCGTGCATGTATGAAGCGATTGATGAATCTGTAAGAAGCGAAAGAAGTGTGCATGGATCGCGAAGCCTGGCGATCTGTCCTCTCTGACTACCCCGTCCCCTGACGGGGTCAAAACTAAAACTAACTATCTTCACGCTATATCCCTATATAGAGTGAAGATAGTTAGTGTTAGTTTTACTGTGTGGTTGTGTAACGTATACAGGAGGCCAAGTCCACTAATTCAATCGCGTCAGAAGAGAATAGAAATCGTCGCTCAATATAGAACCTACAGAAAAAAATAGCAGTTTTCGTAGTCTACTATTACATTTGCGCATAGAATTTCGTCAGCCGGCCGATAGAATATTATTTACACATGTAGAGCCTTAAGTAACTCTTAATTTGCATTTTTGGTGGTTTATATTAAAATTTTGATAAAAAAAAGCTATAATAGATATTTTACATCTGTTCTGCAGCTTGATAAGTGATAACAATGAACTAGAACGGCTTTCTATTGGAAAATAGTAGACTCGGCCTCCAGGGCTTAGGCGCTAAAGGAAAGAACGGCCACATACACGGCAGATATGGATATAAGTATATTGGATTTATCTGAGACTAAACGCGGTAAATCTCGGAAACCGCGTTTAGTAGCGCTCGTAGTCCTGCTGAGTCAGAGTTCTGTAAACGATCACTGCGTATCGTATTTTTCGCTATGAATGGTCCTCAGATGGGTAACAGCTTTGTACCGTTTCTATTTCCGAGCGTGCTTCGGAAGGCATTATGTGCCTTCCGAAGCCACATGGTCCCAGGTTTAGCTAAGTTGAAGGCCGGAGCAATATACAACAGCAGGTTGCCAAAACCTGCACATGTCCATTTCAACACGCCAATGCACTCACCACCTGTAACGTGGGACAAAAATCCGTACGTATAGTATGCCCCTGCCACCCCTTCGGAGATAAAGGCGTGATTGACTGATATAAAACTACAAATCGTGTATTAATTTTTACGTAAAAAATGTACGGCTAACTTCATTCAACTGAGAGTATATTTTAATTTGCGGTGAACAACAGTTTTGTAACAGTTTTGTGAGAGTGGTAATATATTGCTGAACGTTGAGATTGGTTTGGAGAAAAATAAATATCAAGTGATATCAACTCAACTATTTATTGACCTGGGTACGTTTTCCAGGTCACTGGTTTTTCCACGTAGTTGGTTGGTGAACTCATGGATTTATTTGTGTATATCGGAAGTTAGAGATAACTCACCAAGGAAGTAAAACAAAGAGATGTAGGAATAATGTTCGCAGAATAGGTGGTACATTTGTGGTATTTCATTCATATCTATATTAATATTATAAAGCTGAAGAGTTTGTTTGTTTGTTTGTTCGGTTGAACGCGCTATATCAGGAACTTCTACTCGGATTTGAAAAAATATGTTTGTGTTAGTTAGCCCATTTATCGAGGAAGGCTATATATCATTACGCTACAACACTAGGGAGCAGAGCAGTAGGGTAATGTAGTCTGTTCGCGTCCAACGCCCAGTTCGCGTCCAAAAGGTGGGGCACTCCTCAAAAACAGTGGGAAATAACCATACCGAGTCACTAACAATAATGATCGGTATTTCTATGAAAGCTTAAATATGTGGTAGGTATATGCATATAAATAAAAGCTTTGTGCGCATTAAGTAAAAAATATACTAAAATCTTGTTTGATACAAATGCTTGAAATCGCAAAAAAAAAAAAATTTAAAAAAATAAATTAGTGAGTAGCAGCGCGTTTTACGGGAAGTTTAAATGGCTTTTATTTCTAATTATCCGAATTAGAAGTAAAGCCATTAAAACATTGTTGTTTCTAAACCTTAAATATGAACCATATAATAAAGTAATGATGTTTGTGCTCAAATTTTATTAGATTAACAAGTAAAATTTATACATTAACCACATTGCGTCCGCAATGGACGCCATCAGGTCTAACTAATTCTAACTAGGATGGTTTTTTATTATATAACAAATCATGATAAACATTATTAGCTTTATGTTGATTCCGTTATTATTAACATACACATTGTGATGGCCTCTGTGCGTCAACTATAACGACGATAGAAATAGATACAGATGTCGCAAATCATACTTGGACGCAAATTGTACGTATAAGTGAGACCTTAGAAAAGATTGCGTCCACATTTTAGTCCCACACAAAAAGTGCCCTTTCCAGATCCACAAGAGCACAGATTTACTGTGCTCTTGTGGATCTTTACTACTCCACCCGGGATCTGTAAGACATCGCCGCTCTTGCGCTTATTCCCTGTCAACAACACTACACCTAAAATATCTATTTTTTTAAAGATTAAGATACTTTCCTCTTATATTTATCTCTTCTAAGTTGGTGGACGCAAACTGGTCCACAGATGGTCGCAATCTGGATTTTATGGACGCAAAATGGGTAAATCATATGTTTTGGCTATTAGTCTATTTGTTTACTAATATATCAAACGGTTTGTCCAAAACTGTATAGTAAATTTAACTAGACTATATACAGAATATGTGAAATCCATTTTGCATTCGAAATTACTACTTTAACATTTTAATTTTCTTGCTCAAACCTACCACTAAGTGGACGCTAACAAGCGAAATTACCCTAATCATAAATGTCGACAAATCGGGCAAATTTTTATGCACCATTATAGAATTTATAATCGACGGGAATAAATACGTGCGACAGGAGGTCGAAATATTCCACGGGCGAAGCTGTGGGGGTCATCTAGTAATATTATATATATAGAAATGAATATTATAGAATCAATCAATACATATACAATTACATTGATTGGGCAGGAAGAGGTGTGAAGTGTGAGCGTGTCACTTTACTAGCAGTTTTGTTTGTCTCATGTGGGCGCCTATTACCGTCACCGGGCTCAGGGAAAGTCTATGACGATTCTGTAATCCTAACCTAAATTTTATCAGCCCCTATCTCAATAGAAAGTACAAATCACATTTCAAAATTTATTTTTGTATCAGATAACCTGTTTGTCGTGAAAAGCTAAAGTGTTTCTTAAATTATGAGGGCACTGCTATCAAAAGAAGCGATATTGTAATCATCAATGACAACAGAACTGGGAGACCTCCACGTATTGTTGTAAAACTAATAAATTATGAGCCATTATTCGAGACGATCGATTGAAGTGTCACGAGAGAAGCCTGTAGAAAGTATAAAACTTTCATCAAATCATTGATAATATTTTCAAACTATTTCACATCTGTGAAAATTTAAAAATCATTTTTGATTCGAGTGATTTTCTGGCCCACATCCAAAGCCGCTAATGGAGTACGTTTTGTAGTGAATTAGTCAACAATAATGAGTACACTTACATGCAAAAAGAATGCACCACGTTTATTAAAATTGCTTTTTACAAAGAAACCAACTTGATGTGAACAAACATTCACTGCTATTATTGCGAATAACTTTGTTCTCTATTTATTATGTTTTTCAAAACTTGATGATCCGTTTGGAGATCAAACAAACTTCTTTTATGTATTGTGTCCGAAATATGGTGTAGTTTGAATACGTCCAACGAATGTGTATAATATTTATTGTACTAACTAGTAAGGCATTATACATTCTCTTAGAAGTCGAAAATGCAACGCAAAATGCAAAAAAATATAAATGCAATAGAAATATCGGTAGCGTATTATAGGTAGCGTATTTATCGCATAAAGCCACCCAGTGTATCAAAATATTTAGAAAAGCAAACAATATAAAGGGAGAATTAAGATACGTCGTCCTTGTATTAAGGATACTCGTTAAATTTTCAATCTGCAGCGAACGGAGGGCTAATGACAGCAAGAGTCATTACACGGCGCATTCTGTCGTCCGCCCCGTCTAGTCTATGTAATCAAAAAAGTTGGATGTTGGGAAAAAATATGAAAGCTATCGATACGATGTAACCAGTTTTACGTTAGTTTTAATGAAAGGCTAGTCGAAATAAAATTTATTCGAATAAATTCATGAAATTTCATCAACACTTTAAGTTGGATATATTTATACCAAGGACGTCGTCTTAAGTGTAAATATAAGTATACATGTATACATGAATGAAATTATAAAGTTTTGAGAAAGTTCCTATTAATTATTTTATTTCGACTATTAAGTTTCACTTTATTTTGCCTAGCCAGTCATTAACAGTAACCTAGTGTCTAGTGCCTAACAGTAAAACTGGTTACATCGTATCGATAGCTTTCATCTTTTATATATCTAACTAAAAGAAATCATGAAATTACATGAATTTCTGTAAGAATAAATTCAAGTAATTTTATCAACGCTTTAAATTACATATATTTACATCAAAGACTTCGTCTTTGGTGTAAATATAAGTATTTGTACGAGTATATTAATAGCATTCAAGTCTTAATGCACTTTCTTTCTCCTTGTACTTCCGCGTATAATTTTTTCCTCTTCTTTATAAATTTACACGGCAATTAGTGGGACCACAATTTTACAGATTCCGTTGAATCTAAGTCTTCATGACAATGGGTCACAATTTGCAACACCCCTGAGACTCTTGTTACATTGCATCAAATCGTATTTGTATCACAGCTATTACATGTTTTCTATGAAATATACTCTGGGGGGGGGGGGGGGGGATCATTTTTATTACATCAAGTTAAAGATGAAGTAATGCGTTTTTGAAAAATATAAACGATCGAAGTTTTAGCTATCGACGCTGGCACTACGTAAAACTTCCATTATTAATCTTTATATTGCAACAATTCAGTTAAGAGATAGTTAAGGTATACCTTAACTACCTCTTAAATTGGCTATAGCCAATTTGTCTATCGCTATCATGATAAATGGAGAAACTCAACTTATGAACATTTTCCGAACTTTGCTAGTATGACATCATACATACAGACATACAAATCGTTACGCCTTTATTTCCGAAGGGGTAGGCAGAGGCAAACTATACGCTCATATTTCACCATATGACATCATATCCTACTAATATTATAAATGCGAAAGTTTGTATTTATGGTTGTTATTCTATCACGCAAAAACTTCTTAATGGATTTTAAATTTTACAGTCCATCATATATAAAATCCATCACGCCTTATCCCCGAAGGGGTGGCAGAGGCATATTATATGCCCACTTTTCACCGTGTGGATTCTTGTAATACATATAATATAAAAAACGTAATAGGTGGTGAGCTAATTGCCGTGTTGAAATAGACAGATGCAGGCTGTGGCTACCTGCTGTTGAAATTTTTTAAGCCGCCTATAAGGACTTCAACCAGGCTTAACGACTGCCATTTTACTGGCAACCGGGACCAACGGCTTAACGTGCCTTCCGAAGCACGGAAACGCTGGCAAATGTAAATGCCACAAAGTGGTCACCCATCCGACGACCAGCCATAGAAAAAGTCGCGTACCTCAGTGATCGTTTACCGAACACGGAGACCGCGGGGCCACGAGCGCTTCAACTACGTAATACGTAATACATATCCACCAAAATAGGACATAGGCTATTTTTTATCCTGGGAACAAGTGCCTGGGAAACTTGGACAGGTTAACTTCATAATTTGGGTGGAACGGCAGGTAGTTCATTGAATATTGAAGATAAAATGCTTTGATTGCTCTTCAACTCTCTGAATCATGAAATAAAGAATTCAAGTTTATAATTTTCTATAAACTTGCCAATTACTATTAAATACAGAGGATTATAATACTCAAGGATTGGATTATTTCTCCATATTAATTCACAAAAGATTATAATGTTCGATTAACATCAAAATTACTCGCTTTATTTGCTAAAATTCTCTCTCGTCTTGTTCAAAGCAGTTGTTGAAAAAGGTCACGGTATTGCAATCGTCCTTTTGGTTGGAATGCACATAATTTTGATCTACCCAAAATCGCAAGATGTGAAAGACGTGGTGCTATTTGACGGTAAAACTAGCAGGGTTGGGGCACAATGAGTGAATGGGAAATACCGTATCCATTCTTAAACCATTTACGAGTATAATGTAATTTCGATCGTTTTTACACCAACGTTTAATATAAATAAATAAAAATATGTGTGAGTACACAGGTAAGAAGCGAAACTTCTTTACGACATATATTTTTTCTACTATTTACAACTTCACGAAAATAGGGTAGACAAGGCTTACGCATACAGCGATAAAGAAGTTTCATTTACGTCGATAAACAAGATTCACATTAAAACAACATGGCGCGTAATCGAAAAACGTGACGATTTTATTTTTAACAGCTATAGAATTTCTCTCGTATGTCGATAACGAAGTTTCGCTTCAATAGAGATGATTCAATTTTCGCAGTATTTGTATTCTAAATAGTTTAAAAAATTCAAATTTCACTTACCTATATTATCTAGAAATATCTTTTAAGTTCTAATGTCCAAGTTTTATCGTTATACAACCTAAAATGTGTAACGTATTTTTATAATTTTTCAATCCAATTTTTCTATTTATATGTAGATTTATCTATATGTAGCTATAATACGAGTACGTTCTATTAATATAAAGGCATTATCGTAAATAAATATCCATCACGCCTTATCCCCGAAGGGGTGGCAGAGGCATATTATATGCCCACTTTTCACCGTGTGGATTCCTGTCCCACGTAATAGGTGGTGAGCCCATTGCCGTGTTGAAATAGACAGACGCAGGTTGTAAGGAATGTAAATTCCACAAAGTGATCACCCGTCCAAGGACCACCTACAACAAATGTTGCTTAATTGTAAAAACTTACATTATATTATATTTAAATTCTAACATGCACTACGATATATTTTGTTATGCATTAAAAATAAATAACTAATAAATAGATAGTACCTCAACAACAAAATGCATGTAAGCCTGAAACACAGATATTCCTAGTTCAGGCACCAACAATGTAATACATAAATATACAATTCGTTTATGCACTTAGAACAAGTATCTTTTTATATGTGTAATAATTAACTAAGTAAAACTAAATATTTGTAAATGATAGATTAAGATATCATGTAAAATATGTAATATATATCTATTTTTATGTTGGAAATAAATTTATTGTCATTCTTATTTTAACGCAGTGATCGTTTACAGAACACTAAGTCAACGGGGCCACGAGTGCATCAAATGAGAAATGAGGAGTATAAATATACGGGCAGAGATGCGAAGACGATAGGCTACTTGAATTAAAGATATTTATTTTAATTGCAGTACCTATGGTCTATGTCATCGATGTCTTTTCTCAACCTTTTTAAAAATAAAGCAATGTACAGTAAGGTAATATAAAAGGAAATAGCCCATTGTCATACTACCTTTATACTATAACAAGACTGTTATTTTCAGTGCGATACCCTTAAGGGTGACTGACCTCTAAATGACCAATATTCACGGAGATATATTCACCCTCATTTCTTTCTATGACATCATGAAGTGGAAATGTAAAAGTAGCGGTAACTTCTGAAGAACATTGCAAGTGTTTTAAGTTTTTATTTTGTGTAGATTAATAAAATCTTTTGTTCATTGCTCTTGTTCTAGAACAAACAAGATATCATTCGTTTTAATTGTGAAGTAACCTACCAAAGAATAAAAGATAAACAATTTTTACTTAAATGTATCTGCTGGTAGCCCCGCTTGAATATTGTTCTGTAAGGGACCATTGGGTGTAGCAGTGTACGGCAGGTCAAACCTGAGAAGGGTGACCATTTTTGCTTCGGAAAAAGTCATTGGTCTCAGTTGCTAGTAACATGGTAGAATTAGCTTCAAGGATCGGTTATTATTTGTGCGTTCTTCTGATGCTCCTTGTAGGACACATCTTCGCTCCCTTCTTAAATTCCTACAAATCGGACTTCTATTCCTATTCCTTCTCACAAGTATTTAAATGTAAATATTTTGTATGTATATATGTATTTGTCTGTGTGTATATATTAGTTTGTAAAGTAAGTATAAACCCAAGATTCTACCTAGTTCTCTTTCAGACTTCTACCTTTTTCAATTATTTCAATTCTTTCTCTCCTTTCGCCTGCTGGAAGAAAATTATCTTAGATATAAACAGTGCCACTGTACTCTTTTCTCTTAATTAAGTTTTATTATATTGTGTATGTGTGTACATAAATTGTTAAATAAAAATGGTAGTCGTTCATTCAAGTGACCAAAGTTATCATTTATTATTAGTTGGCCATATTCTTTCCCAGTTCGAGTAAGATTTTAGGCTCACCACTGATTACACGGTACCAAATTCATCAGTTTTTATGTGATATATAAAAAATAATATATGTTTCAGATAGAATAATTGCTAAGTGTATGTGGGCATTTATGTGCGTGTAATGGTCAGAGCCCAGCCACTTCAATGACTACCGGACGAGGCAACTTCGCAGTCGCACTATATTTATGCGGCACGTTATACGGCAGTCGCTTGGAATAATGTCGAAAATGGGTCTGACAAACGTTTTTTTCTTTAAATGCCAAATAAACCTACAAAAATACGAGAAAAACGATGTTTTTAAATTTTATATATTTCAAAAAAGTTTCTGAAATATTTACGATCAAAGCGCGTATAACGCGGGTGACCGCATACGTCACAACCCTGCTCATTCAACAGTCGCGCTCTCGTTCGCACCCGAACGCCGCGCCGCGCATTGGCGCAGTCTGTAGTGGTGTCGTCTGTTGCAGGCTGTGACGTCATAATGGGCACGCCTAGTCTCGGAAATTAAAAAAAAGACTAAAATTTCTCGTCGTTACAATGTTGGAAATACTGCATGTATTGAAGTGAAATTAAAACTAATGTAATGTACATGAGCTCCAATTTTAGCTGCATTTGACAGTAATATTTTGACCTTTTTGCGTCCTCCATTAAACGATAGCTGCTGCAGCCTAATAAAGGTGAACCCCAGTCTCCGAATCCAAGTAGGGTTTGGAAGCAATTAGGAAAACACGTAAGATGAAGAGGAAGTGAAGGTAAACGAAGAGCTGTGTCATCTACACTCTTAAATTTAATACGCGTTAATGTTACTAATTTATTTATTCTTAAGAATGAATGTCAGTAAAGATCTACTGTAATATTATTGCTATAACCAGATGCGACAGTTTTACGAGTAGGACGTGATGTGATAAAATCTATAGGGGCGCCTTGGAACCCTTAAGAATCAAACAATAAGTCACAGCTGGCAACAAAAACAAATTAAAGCAAGACGGACACAGAGAGCGAATAAAGTGCATTGGACGTGAGCAAGTTTACGAATAATAGTAGATTGCTTGTTTTTGAAGCTTAAAGCTTTTTGAAGAAGAAATATCAAGTTTCAACATATTATTTGTCTGTCCGCTGATTGGCTTGAAGATATTTAGTACTAGAAGACTTGGAAACACGCTTTAGCGACATAGACAAAGTAGTAAACTTTATGAAAAACCCTTACATTTAAAGAGTAAATTACCATATTTTTATTCACAGAACAATAAAATACATACAAATTCATTCATACATTTAGTTACGTTATAACCTAAGGGTAGACAGAGGCAAACTAGACGCTAACATTTCACCAGCCTGTGAGCTCTGTTAGCCTATTAACTTTTACGCTTAAATAGGTAAAATATTATTAACAATATTAATAAGTGAAAAGTGAAATGGTTTTAATATATTAACCGGGTAGAGCTCTAGACATAGACTAGATAGACTTTAAATATAGTTCATTTAGTGTATTGTTCAAAGTAAATAACGAAGCAAAACACTGCTGATAGACATGCATTTTATAAGAACAAATGAATCATTCTTATTTAAATACACCCTAAGCCTTATAACTTTTTTAATCGGATAGCTTCTCTATATAGGAGATACACACTGCATTCAGTAAAATTGTCTGGGGAGATGAGTAATCACATCCAATCAAGGAGATCAGAAGCCTCATAAATGAAGGATTTATTATATTAATATTTCGTCTATTAAATAACCAAATAGGTTGTAATATCGTTTGCTTTCCTTTCCAAATACGCTGAAGATTTATATGTAGGTATAATTATTAAATAATCTTTATTACGCAGAAGTAGTTTATAAGCAGTATATTACGTGTACATTTGTAGTTACTTTTAAATAGTTTTTTTTTTCCTTGATATCGTATATTAAAATTACCAAATCAGAATAAAACGTTGCTGAATAAAAACTTATTTTGTCGCTGTGGGCTCATTTCTCGGATGTAAGGGGGCCGTGTCTACTATTTTCCAATAGAAAGCCGTTCTAGTTCTATTCTACAGCGATTCTATTGCGATTAGTCCAAAACTAGCTAGTTTACTAAAACTATTATATACTAGATAACCTCCACAGCTTTGCCCGTGGAATATTTCGCCCTCCCGTCGCACCTATTTAATCCCGTCGCTTATAAATTCTACAATGATGCATAAAAAATTGCCCGATTTGTCGACATTTATGACTACTGCTAAGCTTCCCAGTGTAGTAGCGTAATGATATATAGCCTATAGCCTTCCTCGATAAATGGACTATCAAATACAAAAAGAAATTTACAAATCCGACTAGTAGTTCCTGAGATTAGCACGTTCAACCAAGCAAACAAACAAACTCTTCAGCTTGATTATATTAAAGTATAGATTTCACAATCACACTTCTCAAACTGCAGAATAGAGACAAAATAGCTGTTTTTAGCTTAGACCAGGTTTTTTAGCTTTCAAAATATTAGCATAGACAACAAAAAATGCAAATTAAGAGCTATTTACTAGCGCTACACGTATTAATAACATTCTATCGGCCAGCCGATATAATTCTATTGGAGCGCAATTGTAATAGTGGACTACGAAAACTGTCAATTTTTTCTGTCGGCTCTCTATTGAGCGACGATTTCTATTCTCTTCTGTCGCGATTGAAAGACTTGGCCCCCAGTTCGCTCCTTTGGTATTTAGTTCATTTTGTTTACCATGAACTCCCAGTTGATAAAATAAACTCTAAAGTATCGTTTAAGCAAATTAAATGACTCTATCTCGTAATAGTTTCCCACTTGTACCCTTGGAGTTAAATGTTTATGCTTGACTTTTTATAAAGTAGGCATGCTGTAACTTTGAATTTATCATCATAAAAAATTATACTATGCAAATACAACTTTCGAGGATATTTAAAAACTTGAAGGTTGGTTTTATTCTAACAAAATATGAAAAAAACAAATTGTGTTGAAATTGTTGAAACATTCTAGCAATCGCATCTATAACCACAAGTAAAAATAAAGAAATACTGATAGTAAATAAAGTTAATAAAGATATATGGAATTGAGAAAAGAAAAGTCAAGATTATAGCAACTGTGGTTGCGCCGGTATATGATAAAAGAATAGCCGCGTTATTTTTTCTACGTTGCATCGCTGATCTGCATTTGTTTTTGATTAATTAGTTGTCGACACTCCCCCCGCTCCCCTTTATTCCATTTCTCTTTCGCACTTACCTTGTCTCGCATAAAGGAGGAGCGAGACAGCTGTATTACGCGCGCAAGTACCTGTCGCTCGCGCCGCTAGCTTCACGGTCGGCGGCCACGTTTGAGGCCTGGCAGTCTGTTCCTATAACACCGCGCGCGCGCCCGCATCAAACTTTTCGCAATAATCCTGCACCAACTATCGCAATAATTGTATTTTCCATGGATAAATAGTGTTTTCGTGCAAGGAAATCAGGAATTCAAGTCCAAGGACGCCCCCGGCCGCCTCCACCTCAGCATCTCGCAGCAAGCAGCAAGGTAGTGTGCATATTCCTGTTTTTCCATTACTTTTTCCATCGACAATCGCGTGTAAATTTCATTTTAGTCTTTCCCCGCAAGTACAGTCCATTTTGAATTTATTTATCTCGCCCGCTCAACCATTTTTTGGTCCCAACGATCCGGATTTTTATCCACCCGCTTTAGTAGTTTGCTAATAGAAACGCAATAGTTTTTATCCCATAGGGGGTAAACGCATAGGTATAGGTTATAGTTTTTTACTCCATTCGGAATAAATGCATAGGTATAGGTTATAGTTTTTATTCCACCACGGAATAAACGCATAGATTAGGTAATAGATTTTATTCTATAGGGAATAAACGCATAGATAATAAAACTATTCCATTAGGGAATAAACGCATACTTACCTACTGTTTTTCGCATAGGTAGGTACTAAATAGTTGGTAATTTCGACTGCACCGCATAGTAATAGGTAGACCATGCGAGCAGGTACCTGGGCCCGCGCGCGCAAGTAGGTACCTACGCTCGTTCGCGTCGCGTCTCGCTGCTTACCACCGCTGCCCTTTTTGATCGTTCGTTAGTTTTGCACTGTAGGTAGCTATAGTTGTTTTGTTTTAACAATGCCTCCGAAAGAGATTCCGGAGTTAAAACTATTACACGCTAAGAAGGATAGCCTTTTTAAGCGTATGCAATTAATTTGTGATTATTCATCGAGGATCGCAGATGAATCAGTAAAAGAATTGTTTTTATCCTCGATCGAAACCGTAGATACTTTGCGCTTAGGTTTCGAAAATGTTCTCGATAAAATTAACTTGCTTGAATTAAAATTAAATCCCGATTTCTTATTAAGTTATGACGCCATGTCTTCTTTCGAAGATTTAATTTGTCGCATAAAACGTGTCGCTAAGTCATTGCAAGCGCCCGTGCCCGTAGTAGTCACCGATTCGAAACCCGGGCCAGCCGGTTTTGATTTGCTGAAACGGAACCGACCTAAATTACCGCCTTTACAAATACCGGAATTTGATGGCGAAATTAAAAATTGGCCTTTGTTTTTCGCTAGATTCGAAAATACGATCCATAATAATAAGCCCAGGTACCTGGGCCCGCGCGCGCAAGTAGGTACCTACGCTCGTTCGCGTCGCGTCTCGCTGCTTACCACCGCTGCCATTTTGATCGTTCGTTAGTTTTGCACTGTAGGTAGCTATAGTTGTTTTGTTTTAACAATGCCTCCGAAAGAGATTCCGGAGTTAAAACTATTACACGCTAAGAAGGATAGCCTTTTTAAGCGTATGCAATTAATTTGTGATTATTCATCGAGGATCGCAGATGAATCAGTAAAAGAATTGTTTTTATCCTCGATCGAAACCGTAGATACTTTGCGCTTAGGTTTCGAAAATGTTCTCGATAAAATTAACTTGCTTGAATTAAAATTAAATCCCGATTTCTTATTAAGTTATGACGCCATGTCATCTTTCGAAGATTTAATTTGTCGCATAAAACGTGTCGCTAAGTCATTGCAAGCGCCCGTGCCCGTAGTAGTCACCGATTCGAAACCCGGGCCAGCCGGTTTTGATTTGCTGAAACGGAACCGACCTAAATTACCGCCTTTACAAATACCCGAATTTGATGGCGATATTAAAAATTGGCCTTTGTTTTTCGCTAGTTTCGAAAATACGATCCATAATAATAATGCGTTATCGGATTACGAAAAATCACATTACTTAGTTAGTAAACTAACCGGGAAAGCAAAAAACGTTTACGTCGGCATAACGCTTTGTGCCGAAAATTATAGTTTGATTTTGAATACTTTGAAGGTCAAATACGAAGACAAACGCTTAGTAACAACCGCTTAATTGGATGAAATATTTAATATGAAAAATAGCTCATCATGTAATGAACATGACTTAGATAAATTCTTAGATATTTTTGCATCAGCTGTTCGCGCCCTAAAGAATGTCTAGGTCAATGACCTCTGTGACTTTTTGTTTTTGTATATCGGTTTAAAGAAATTAGATTCCGAAACCGTTCGCTTATTTGAAATGGATAGACGTGACCATCAAATACCTAAGTTCGACGATTTAGAAACTTTCGTTCGTCGACATATTCGAATTTTGCAACGAACTTCGTTAAACCACGGAGTAGCGAAAAATAGTCCGACTAATCGTAGTAGTAATAGTAGTAAGCCCACGAAGTCCACGCACTCTTTTGTTAATTTTGAACCCACAACTTCACAATCGCAAGTGTTGCATTCGAAAATTTGTTCTTTGTGTCAAGGTCACCATGACCAACTTTATAAATGTTCGGAGTTCAATAAACTCACTCCTAGCGATCGCTATAAATTTGTTCGTTCTAGTAATTTATGTATCAATTGTCTTAGTGGGAGGCATCGTAATTCATTCTGTAATTCGAATCATTTTTGTCGCAAGTGTAATGGTAGACACCATTCATTATTACACTTCGAAAACATTAATGCCGCGCCAAATTTAAACTCCGTTGGTGCCTCGCGCGTTAATCCTAACCGGCCGTCCGCTGTGACGTCACGGCCGCCCGCGCCGTTGAATCGCGACCGGGAGCGCTCTCGCGTGTTTTCGTCGCCGTCCACGCCTAGCGACGGCGGCGCCACTGCCACGAACGATGTCGCTTTGTGCTCGCTATCAAGTTTGCACACAAGCCCTACTACGGTACTTCTGGCAACCGCTCGGGTTGTTGTTTTCGATTCGCATGGTAAGGGACATAGTGTTTGCGCACTTTTAGATAGTGCTTCTCAAAATTACTTTATTAGTAAAAATTGTTGTAGTCGTCTTGATTTGCATATAAATAACCGCCCCGCCTGTAATGTTGTGAAAGGTATTGGGGGTTCCACTAAAGCCGTTCAGGGTTCTGTAGGGATTAAATTCCACTCGCGTTTTGATTTTAATGTTAGTTTTTCGATGGATTTGCTAGTCGTCGATAAGGTTACCGAACTTTTACCGACTGTCGCAGTCAATACCTCATTATTGACAAATTTTCGAGATTTGCCTTTGGCCGATGATACTTACGCTGTTCCAGGAGATATTGATTTGTTCGTTGGCGCTTCGATTTTCCCGCACCTCCACCTTCAAGGTCACGCATCGCACCCCGCACCGTTCGCCTTAGAGACGGTTCTTGGGTGTTATTGTTGGTTCCGCACCCGCTTATTTTTATTGTAACTCGACAGTGTGATATTGTTGCACCGTCGAGCCGCTGGACTCCGATGTCCGTAAATTCTGGGAGATAGAAGAGGTGAACGTACCTCCTATTGTCAGCCCGGATGATAAACTTTGTGAAGAGTTTTATAGTCGCATGACTACTCGCGATAGTGATAGTCGTTATGTTGTCGCACTCCCCTTTAAGGGTGATGTTAATTCGCTTGGATATTCGTTTCAGTCAGCCGAAAAACGCTTCTTTTGTTTAGAACGGAAAATGCAGACATCTCCAAAGTTGAAGGAGGCTTACGATAGCGTAATATTAGAATATTTGGATAAAGGTTTCATTTCACCCACGCCTCCCGAAACCGAAGAGACGAAGCACGCTCCTTCGTATACCATACCGCACCATGGAGTTGTCCGCGAGGATAAACTAACCACCAAGTTGCGCGTTGTTTTAGATGGCAGCGCCAAAACTATTTCGAATGTTTCGGTAAACGATATTTTGCACAGTGGTCAAAATCTCCAAGATAATTTGTTCGAAATTATAGTTAACTTTCGCTTATTCGCTTTCGCGCTTTCAGCCGACGGCTCGGCAGATCGCCGATTTCATCGCATTAATGTAGATAGAATTTTCGCATTCTTGGACTCGAACATCGCTTTGTGTTGGACACATTCTTCGCCTCATCGTTGGGATACATTTGTCTCAAATAGGGTGGCCAAAATTCAGTCGGAATTAGCGCCGCAAAACTTTTATCACGTCTCAGGTACGGACAACCCTGCCGATCGTTTGTCTCGTGGGTTAACACCTGCACCGATTTTGGATCATCCGTTGTGGTTCCATGGCTCTTCCTGGTGCCAAGCCCCACTTGATGAATGGCCTGTTAGCCCTTTTAATTCCGCTACTGTGTCCACGCCGCCAGAGGAAAAGAAAGCCTCATTGGTTGCTACCGCACCGCTCGAAAAATCGCCTATCTTAGAGTTGGCTAGCCGTGTTTCATCGTGATCGATTCTTTTACGTAGTGTTGTTTTTATTTGTCGATTTTAGAAAATCCTTCCTCGTCGCGAGCATGTTACCGCCTTTGACTTAAACAAGGCTGAGTTAATCGTGCTTCGTGAACTTCAGAGATTTTATTTTTCGTCTGAAATTAGAAATTTGTAATTGAATAGGCCTTGTAGTCGCGCTTTTCAGCATTTGAAACCTTTTTTGAAGGATGGCCTCATTCGAGTTGGTGGTCGTTTGAGCCAGTCCGCATTAGAGTACGATCAAATGCATCCTATAGTTCTCCCGCGCAAGGATCATATCGTTGATCTTTTAGTTGAATATCACCATAGGGTGAATTGTCACGCTGGTCCAGATTTATTAATATCAATTCTGCGCTAGAAATACTGGATTCTCTCCGCACGCAATTTGATTCGTTCGATAGTTCATAGATGTGTTCCGTGTTTCAAACTTCGCCCGAAGTCAATCGCGCCCGAAATGGCCGATCATCGTCCTTGTCGTGTTGTTCGGGCTGGTAAACCGTTCGTACACACGGGTACAGATTACGCTGGCCCCTTCAGGGTAACAGTTTCTCTTGGTCGTGCTATACTCTCCACGAAAGCTTATGTTTGTCTTTTTGTTTGTATGACGACTCGCGCCGTTCATATAGAATTAGCTGGTGATTTGAGCACGTCATGCTTCATGGCTGCATTTAAAAGATTTTTGTCGCGTCGGGGTTCCGTATCTCGAATGTATTCGGACAACGGTACGAATTACGTCGGAGCTCGTCGTAACCTTTCCGAACTACATATTTTTTTGCGTTCCAAACACTTTACGTTTGGAGAGCTGAGCACAGTGCTCACTCAACTCAAGTCGAGGCCGTAATGAATACGAGTCCTCTTTGTAGAACCTTGTAAACCTTTAGGTTGTACAGGACCCTACGGGAGATAAATAAAAGTAGAAGTAGTTAGAAAATAGTATAATATTTCCCGATAGGGCCAAAAGTAGTATAGTCAGGGTCGCGGGTGTTGAATATAGGTAGGCAACCGTAAGGTGGACTCTGCCGCGAGAGGCCGCGGAATCTGGACTTATCTGAGGGAGGGCCAGGTGATTTTCCACGGGTCGGATGTTGTTCCTCTCGCAGTCGTAGGGTTCTCCGGCTGGGCAACGGCTTCCACTCCCAATCTAGGCGCGACCAGAAGGAGCCTCGGAGCAGCGCTCGGCCAACAAGTAGTAGGTATAGTGGTGAAACCGTCAAGGTTCACCCGTAACAAAGGACCCTGGAAGACAGAACCCTGGGGTAAGAACCTCAGCCGGAAACCTAAAAGGCTTCCAGCCTCTCCTCAGGCCCAGGTTGGCTGGAGAGGCGGGAAGTCTTACATATAGGTTGTAGGTGGTAGGTACATAGAATTCAATTTAATAAGCCAACCAATGGCACACTAGTGATAATTAAAGCTTTAAACGTATTCCTACCCACTTATAGCTATAGCTGAAAATTAGCGATTGTAATAGATTTAGCAATGATAAAAATAGCTATTAATTGCGGTAATACATACGCTGAAAAGAAAATAGGTAAGAACACTATAGATAGAATTAGATTTAAACACTCCTTCCTGTAGGAACAAAAGTTAGTAGGGATGATTGATTATAATTAGAAACTTACCGGGGTATTCCGGGTCCACTATTTTTACAAATAGATTATAAGTGAATATTGTTTTAGGAAAGTACTTTTATGTGGTAGTACACAGTATCATAATAGACAAATCTAGGTTGTTCTCGAAACTTCCTGTCAACTGTTTATATAGGGCCCAGGGGTGAATCAAGGCGCGGGAGACGGGACCTCGAGCTCCTCTCCACGGTTATACGGGAGTAACGTCAATGCCGTAACCGTCCGATAGATGGCGTTAGTCGTATGATGGCGCAGCTTGGCCACGCATCATTACAACCTTGTCTAGTGATCCCTTGGAGCCGCTTGCACTGACTCCAGCGCACTTTTTGAATGTTGCACCGTTAAAATACTTACCCGCTTTTGAAATAGAGGAAAATCGACTTCATCTCCTCTCGCGTCATGCATTATTGGATAAACTCGTTCAATCGTTTTGGAAGCGTTGGAGGACAGACTATTTACACTCGCTACAGTCACGTCAGAAATGGAATACTCCATCGAACCCTATTACTGTCGGTACTGTCGTAGTTATTATAACTGAAAATATGCCTCCATTACATTGGCCTCTTGGGGTAGTAGAAGAAGTTTTCCATGGGTCAACTGGGATCACCCGTATAGTTCGTGTTAAAACCGCAACTGGTTCGTACTTGCGACCAGTTATTCGTCTTTGTCCTTTGCCTAATCAACAGTAACTTCAATAACAAATTTAGCTTGTTCGATTAGGTTTAGTTTAGTTTAGTTCGATAGCATTTTGTTTATTTAGCAGCTAAAGCTTAGCGGCAACTGTATGGTCAGTTGTTCCTTTTTCGAAGGTAACCATTCAAGCCGGGGGGAAATGGTTGCGCCGGTATATGATAAAAGAATAGCCGCGTTATTTTTTCTATGTTGCATCGCTGATCTGCATTTGTTTTAGATTAATTAGTTGTCGACACTCCCCCCGCTCCCCTTTATTCCATTTCTCTTTCGCACCTACCTTGTCTCGCATAAAGGAGGAGCGAGACAGCTGTATTACGCGCGCAAGTACCTGTTGCTCGCGCCGCTAGCTTCACGGTCGGCGGTCACGTTTGAGGGCTGGCAGTCTGTTCCTACAACACCGCGCGCGCGCCCGCATCAAACCTTTCGCAATAATCCCGCACCAACTATCACAATAATTGTATTTTCCATGGATAAATAGTGTTTACGTGCAAGGAAACTAGTAATTAAAGTCCAGGGACGCCCCCGGCCACCTCCACCTCAGCATCTCGCAGCAAGCAGCAAGGTAGTGTGCATATTCCTGTTTTTCCATTACTTTTTCCGTCGACAATCGCGTGTAAATTTCATTTTAGTCTTTCCCCGCAAGTACAGTCCATTTTGAATTTATTTATCTCGCCCGCTCAACCAAACTGTGTTTATAGGGTGGAAGTGAACCATTTTTATTAGAATGTTTCTATATATATTTGAAATTTTCTGTTACCAAATAACCTTTAAGCGACATTTGATTCACACTACTGCGACAATCATTATCGACACTTCTCTGATAACTCTCTTTACAAAAGATGCTAATAAGACGACTGTTACATGTCAATTTCCTGTGTATTGTGGTCAATACAATAAGATATTTTTAAAGATATATAGCAGCATGACACGTCGAAGCGTAGGCTACTATAACCCAGTATCATTTTGATAATACTGGATTATAGTAGCCTACAAAAATTCAGGCAGTATATTACGAGTACATTTGTAGTTACTTTTAAATAATTTAAACTTTTTAATAGTATTTTTTTTCCTTAATATCGTACATTTAAATTACCAAATCAGGATAAAAGGTGTCTAATATTACACGGTACAAATACCGTCTCAGTCAATCAACATAATATTAGACAATAAAAAGGATACAAAACATTTATGTATACAAAAACAGTCTTCCTTCAAAAAAAAATCAATATAATTATGTTCTTCATCAGTTTATATTATACTAGCTGACCGTGGCGCTTGGATTCCCTATGTTATATCGAAAGACATTTGATTGATTATTATTTCAACGAAAACTATTCATCGATTACTCAATTTAACGATGCCTTATTTCTACGAAGTTATAATTAGCCGATGTAACGTTTCACCGAAAAACCTATTACCGAAATTCATTTCAATGACAATACATATAACTGAAGCATTATTAGTCGATGTAATGTTTCACCGAATTTTAGGTGTAGGTTAAAAACTCGGCTACAGCTACAGCTATCACTCACACGGTAAATTAAAACGGGAGAAATCAAAGACTGTATTTATTCAGTATTATATAACTAATTAAAATGATTAAAAAATGTAAGAATTTTGTGTAAGTTTAAACACAGTATTTTTATCTCACGAACGCGGGTGAATCATAACCATGCGTAAATATACATGCAGATTGTTGCCTCAGTATGCGTAAGTGCAGCAGCTCTCAAGTGCTGGACTATTTACTCCGCCATAAAAAAATCGCTCAACCTGACGTGTCTTCGAAGACACCGGAAGCGGCTTCACCGCGCTAGTCTGTTGGCCACTCTCCGTGGGTGTGAACGACTAAAGGTAACATTGTAAGCAATAACCTAAATGTTGGGAACACACCAAACACAGCCGCCCAGGATGCACCGTCCTGGTCACTTGTTCCACCACCGTCACTTGTTGCAATGATGTCGACCAGCATCGCACCCCTCATGGTACAATACCTACTGTAATACCATATCTCTACTTTTTTTGGTTTCATTTACAATATTTTGATGTATTACATGGAATAATAAAAAGACACATGTCAGTCAAGGAAAGGCAATTTTTATTTTTATTCCGAATATCCTAATTATAAGCTAAATGTGAACGAGTAATGTTTTGTTCTGTGCATCTAAACAAAGACAATAGCAATTATTACGTAATTAATATAAAAAATTCTAATTCTAAAAACTTAAATTTCTTGTATTACATTAATAATGAGTGATATACCGAGTGATTGTGTTATCAAAATGGAAAAAAACTCAGCGTGGACGTGATAAATTACTAATAGACGGATATGATTTTATTTTGAATAAAGAGAACGATACTAAACATTATTGCAACTGTGTATTAAAAACAAGTAAACAATGCAAGAGTGTAGTGATTACAGAATGCGACAAAGGTGTTAATTCTCATTCATTGGTTAAAAGAATGACCGAACATACACATGCACCGAATGCTGCAAGAAAGGATTCTATTGTATTTAAAAATCAGTTAAAACGAGATGCTACCACTAGTTCGGAAGGTCCTGCAAAGCTTATAAGAAATAATTTAGAGAGTATTCCAAGCACAAGTGCATGCAGTTTGCCTAACAAAAATGCTTTAAGGCAAATTGTTTACCGAGCAAGAAGCAAATCATATCCAAAGGAACCAACTTCATTAGAGGATATTAAAGTGCCTTCAGATTACACCGTGGAAGGTGAAACTTTTTTGGCAAGACATGTTAAATACGGTGATAATAAACATTTATTACTATTTTCTACAAAAATAAATATGCAACTATTATGTGATTCCGTTATCTGGCTCATGGATGAAACTTTTAGGACAAGTCCTAGTTTGTTTACGCAGATTTATAGTGTTCATGGGATAGTTGGCAATGATTTGGAGTGTAGAAAGACAGTTCCTATGGTATATGGTTTACTGGTAGATAAGATTGAGGAAACCCATATGGTATTTTTAGAGAGCTATTAGATTATGCTAAGGAATTAGGATACAAACTAAGCCCTCAACATATACTTACGGATTTTGAAATTGCAGTGATTAATGTGGTAAGAATTCGTTACCCAGAAGCTAGCGACAGTGGTTGCCTTTTTCATTTATCGCAATGTTTGTAGCGATGAATTCAGAAGGCTGGCTTAGTTACTGAATACGGTAATAATAGTAATTTTGCTCTAAGGATACGCCACATAGCACACAATGCATTTTCCGTATTAAAAGATGATGTTATGCCGGAAAATGCAAGTTCGATCACTGAATGGTTTGAAACTTACTACGTAGTAGGCAAGATAAAGCGTCTAACTAAAGGTACTACTAAGACAATTAAAAGAACCGCACCACTTTTCCCACCTCAACTGTGGTCAATTCATACAATAAATTTACTTGGACTGCCCAGAACCCAGAACAACGTAGAGGCCTGGCACCGAAGATGGAATTACCTGCAAAATAATAATCATCACGGTGTGTATGCAACCATACGCAGTTTAACAAAAGAACAGGTGACCTCAAATCATGCCGTAGAAAAAGCTCAAGCTAGCATTGAAAGAACACCCCCTAAGAAAAAAGCAATAAAGGTGTCTAATGCTATACATAGAATTTGCGCACATCGTGATAACATGGAGCTCGTACCATTTTTAAGAGCAATTGCAAATCACATCAAGCTGTAATTTATTATGACAATTCCGTAACCTCCTGTTTTTTCTACGAATTATTTTCATTAGTTATCATTTCTCTAAATTACTTATTAATATAATACTAAATAAAAACAGTCTTTGATTTCTCCCGTATTAATTTACCGTGTGAGTGATAGGCGTCACTGTTGCCGAATTTTTAACCTACACCTAAAATTCGGTGAAACGTTACATCGGCTAATTATAACTTCGTAGAAATAAGGCATCGTTCAATTGAGTAATCAATGAATAGTTTTCGTTGAAATAATAATCGGTCAAATGTCTTTCGATATAACATAGGGAATCCGTGGCGCTTCGCCCGTGACACATTTTGAACCCACGTCGCATCCATTTGATCTCATCGCTTTTACTTTTACAGAAATGATGAAAATTTGCCCGATTTCTTCACATTTATGATTACTGCTCCGCTCTCCAGGGTAGTAGCGTGATGATATATAGCCTATAGCCTTCCTCGATAAATAGGCTATCTAACACAAAAAGATTTTTTCAAATCTGACCAGCAGTTCCTATAATTAACGCGTTCAACCAAACAAACTCTTCGGCTTTATAACTAACTATCTTCACGCTGTATCCCTGACGGCATAGTCAGAGAGGACAGATCGCCAGGCTTCGCGATCCATGCATACTTCTTTCGCTTCTTCGAGATTCATCAATCGCTTCATACACGCACGTCTGGGTATCCGAGTACCTTTCCGTTTTTGAGCAATCTGCTCACGCGGTCTTCATATGTAAGTCTCGGCCTACCCTGACCTCTTCTACCCTCTGCTTTCGCACAATATATATTCTTCGTCAATCGTTCCTCACTCATTCGTTGGACGTGTCCAAACCAACGGAGCACGCCATTTTCCAGCTTAACGCTAACACTTTCATTCAAACCTGCCATATTGCGTATCACTTCGTTACGTATTCGGTCGGCCAAAGTAACGCCGCACAATTTTCGAAGTGATCGCATCTCCACAGCATTCAATTTACTTTCATGCATCTGCTGACATACCCAGGTTTCGCTACCGTAAAGCAAAGTTGGCACTAGCACTGCGTTATGAATCGCCAGTCGTGCTTCTTTTACGATGCTTTGTCGCTTTACTAATTGGGACAAAGCACCGTTAACTCTGTTTTCGGCAGCGACTCGCCGTTCTACATCCGAATTACATCTTCCATCCGCGCTAAACATACTCCCTAAATACACAATTTCATTCACTTGCTCTAGACGTTCCTAGTTTACCCTAATCTCGCATTTAGTTCTTACGTCATCTCTTTCAAATACTAGACCCTTAGTCTTAATTGCATTCAAGCGAAGACCCTTACTTTCACACTCCTCTTTCATATTAGTGACTAATGCCTGAAGGTCGGCTTCTGATGAGGCCATAAGCACCGCATTATCAGCGTACAGCAGACAGTGAACTGAAAAGTCACCCAAATTCACACCCATATCACAATCTTTCAACTTCTGCAGGCAACTGTCCAGATACACTATGAACAGCAAGGCGGACATGACACATCCCTGTTTGACGCCTGTACAGGCATCAAAAAGAGGTGACACATCCCCCCCTACTCGCACGCAAGCCTTACAGTCCCTATAAAGCGACTTGGTATTGCCCGCAGTAGCGAGCCGTCCACGCCATATCCGGGCAGCAAGTCCCACAGCGTTTCTCTCACAACGTTATCAAATGCTTTCTCTAGATCCACAAAAGCGCAGAAAACCTTCTGGCTAACAGCCAGAAACTTTTCCGCGATTATGCGGAGAGAAAACACTTCATCCATGCAACCTCTTCCACCATAAATACCTTTCAGACTTTTCTTGTATTCGTGCCGTTATAACCTTTGCATACACCTTACTAGCTAAGCTGACCAAGCTGATTGCCCTGTAGCTGGAGCAGTTTAGGCGCGAGCCTTTCCCTTTGTAAATAGATACTACAACTGCTACTCGCCAGTCATCCGGGACCTCACCCGTCCGCCAGCACAAGTTGCATAACAGACATAGAGTGTCCCAGACGCGCGACCCACCGTACTTGATCATCTCAGCAGTAACTCTGTCTTTTCCCTCAGCCTTACCACATTTCATACTTCTTATCGCTTGTTCAATTTCTTTCATACTAATGACTTCAATGACGTCGGGATCCGGAGCATCGAAGTGAGCTCCACTTCCCGATGTGGCATCTCTGTCTTTTCTTGCATACATCTTTCCATAATATTCACTCCATCTCTGCAGGACGTCAGTTTGGTCTGTTAGGACGTCATTGTTAACACTAAGCACTTTATTCATACTGCAGATTGCCGAACAACTCCGGGTCTTGCCTACCTCTTTCCATAAGAGCCTGGCATTATCCCGAAAATTGAAGGACAACCTTTCATCCGCTTTCATTCTGCACCTTTCACGAGCTACTTCTATCAGTGCCTTCGTGTTAACTTTTTGCAGCTTGTATCTCTCTTTCATATTAAAATCATTCCGCGAGGCTAAGTAGTCTAACCATGCTTTCTTCTTCATTTGAACTGCTTCTTTCACTTCCTCATTCCACCATGCTTTCTCCACACACTTCCACAGCGGCATTTACCATACTATCCCTAAGGTTCTGCGTACGAACTAAGGTACTTGGTACGATGACGCCAACCCGCGAACAGACCCCTTATCCTAGTTATTACTAGGTAGTGGTCTGATCTCTCTTCAGCTTTATAATATTAGTATAGATAACAGAATAATAATAGCATACTTAGAAAAAAGACTCCATAGCACAGTTATTTGATGCATGATGTCGTAGCAATAGCGATATATTATCCAACTCGTAGGCGCAATTTTTCCTATATATTCCAACTATATATATATTCACCATCAAAAATAACTTATATAGTGTTTGTTTTATATTTAATTCTGTATAGTGTTGTTTTATATTCATTCCCTTGGGATTTAGGCTGATAATGTAACAAAACAACCGTATATGTCAGCCGTAACTACTCCGCACAAAAGACAGTATACAAATTTTCTTACTAAAATTCAAATATCAACTAACGTACCAGACTAAAGTAATCAAATAAATAGATGGCATAAATTGTACACAAAGCTAAACAATAAATTTCAAACTGATTCCAAAGTCCAGGGAGTCATTGACCTCATCAGGTATTGAAAAATTTAAACAAGTTTACACTGTTCTGAAACAATTTGACAGCAATAAGAATAAGTTTAAATTATAATTAAAAAATATAAATATGATTAAGATTTAATAAAAAACTTTACAACATGTCAATTATTTATTAAACTTAGCTAACTAAAATAATCAAGTAAGAAAAAAAAAGAAATATGCCGAGATGGAACCTCGGTATTTCTTTGTGCCCATTGCGTGGCGACCAGGGGATGCTGGGGATCCGAGGCAAAAATTTAAATTGGGGATTTAGGACGCAAAATAAGGAAGAAAACAGGTGACTCCCGCTCAAGATCGTTCCTGGTGCAAAGGTTGGCTACTCAAAGTGGAAACGCGGCTAGTATTATGAGCACCATTGGACCGGGAGCGGTCAGGGGCGGGTTATTTGAATGTAACATGTGAATAATTCTTGAATTGACTTTTTGTTTATAATGTTAATAAATTATATAATTAAAATCAAAAAAGAATAAGATATTTTAAGTATATGAATATTCATTCAATTCTGTTACATAATTTTGGTAAATTTTTATAACTTTAAATACAGGTTAAATAAAGTTAATATTTAAAGAAAAGTGTAATAATTATTTTATTATTATAGGTTTAGTTATCTGGGTCGCTTGGTTGCAGATAATTTTAAGGATGACAAGGATTTGGAAAGGGAGTACAATACATTGTCAGTCAACAGTCAACATGTTGAATCGCAGGTTTTCTCTATGTACAGATGACGTGAAAACATTACTATTTAAGTCTTACTGTACGTCACTGAACACGGGAGCCATGTGGTTTAAATATACCCAAAAAGCTTATATCGCACTGCACATCCAGTTCAACAACTCATTCAGGGTCCCGTTGAGGTTACCACGCTTCTGCAGCGCGTCGGCAATGTTTGCCGAGGCACGTACAGATAGTTTCAAATCAGTTTGGCGTAAAAAATGTGGCTCTACTGCGCAGGGTGCGTGGCAGCGCCAATTGATTTGAGAATTGACGGCCTCTATGGCGCGGTGGGAGTGTATCCGACTGCTACGCAAGAGGTCCCGGGTTTGATTCCTGGGTCGGAACAAATATTTGTGTGATCCACAAATGTGTGTTTCGGAGTTTGGGTGTTTCCTATGTATAATTATGTATTTAGATATATATAGAAGCGCTCGTGGCCTAGCGGTCTCAGTGTTCTGTAAACGATCACTGAGTTACGCAACTTTCACTATGGCTGGTCCTCGGATGGGTGACCACTTTGTGGCATTTACATTTGCGAGCGTTTCCGTGCTTCGGAAGGCACGTTAAGCCGTTGGTCCCGGTTGCTAGTAAAATGGCAGTCGTTAAGCCTGGTTGAAGGCCTTATGGGCGGCTTGAAAACTTCAGCAGCAGGTAGCCACAACTTGCGTCTGTCTATTTCAACACGGCAATGGGCTCACCACCTATTACGTGGGACAGGAATCCACACGGTGAAAAGTGGGCATATAATATGCCTCTGCCACCCCTTCGGGGATAAGGCGTGATGGATATTTATTTTATATTTTATTTAGATATATATAAGTATGTTTGTCAGTTATCTAGATCCCATAACACAAGCTAATATTAGCTTACTTTGAGCTAGATGGCGCTGTGTGAAAAGTGTCCTACAATATTTATTTATTAATAGTTTATTGCGTGCTATAGCTAATAGGGCAGATAGCACTCTTGTCCAAATATTGATAACCCGCATTAGATCTGTTTTAAAGATTAAATACTAACATAGGCCTTTAAGTTTTAATTTTTGTTACTAACATTGTTTTGGACCGTTCAGGTGTCCGATTGAGTAAATAAACAAATAAAACTACTGTTTTCTGTTTATTAAATACTAGTTGACGCCCGCGGCTTCGCCAGTTTGCCGAAATATTTCGACCTCCCGTCACATCTATTTAATCTCGTCGCTTATAAATTCTACAATGATGCATAAAAAATTGCCCGATTTGTCGACATTTATGACTACTGCTCTGCTTCCCAGTGTAATAGCGTAATGACATATAGCCTATAGCCTTCCTCCATAAATGGGCTATCTAACACAAAAATATTTTTTCAAATCCGACCATTCCTGAGATAAGCGCGTTCAACCAAACAAACAAACAAACTCTTCAGCTTTATAATATTAGTATAAATTACAAGAGTATTACAAGACTGACCGCATCGAAGTCAACCGCTAAGGTTCCCATAAGGCAGGGTCCACAGCGCCAATTTTCTAACGTAACGGTGATTATAACATAACATGTTATCCATACCCGGCTTTATGTGTCCAGCCTTTATAATAGCAATATACCGCCGCTACCCATAATATATCTTAATTCTATTGTAAAGTATATTTTGGTACCTACCTGAAACCTGGAAAATCCTTGGAATATTTATGTAATCGTTCTTGTTTTATACAAAAACGTTTACATAATATTCCAAATGATTACTTATGTACATATCGGTATAATGTTACACATTAAGCTTAAACTCGGGCAATGTTGAAACAAAAATATTTGTGTTGGGTACGCTTTAATTGGATTTGAAAATTAAGTTTTAGTAATTTTTTTTTTTAATTATTTAAAAAGTAATATATTTTTATGAACAGCTAACAACGTATAAATGATCGTAAAACTTAATTAAGAACAATTTTAAATTTTATATATCTATGGTCGCCATATTTAAGCAAAACCTTATTTAAACGGGTGTTGTTTGTGGTGCCTCTGGCAAAGCGAAGAGATGTATATTTTCATTTTTATTTTATTTTAATGTACAATGACGTGATCAATAAATAAAAATGTTTTCTTTTCTTTCTTTCAATTCTGTGGTTACACTAAAACCACCCCAAAAGAAGCTGAATATAACCAAAACCCCTGATATAAGGTAACTTTGAAGGACAAAATCTGTATCGGAAGCCCTGGGATTACTACGGAACGTAAAAAAAGACCAATTGTTTTTTTTTTAATATATTGTTGGACATTTTAACACACCGCTGTCTAGCCCAAAGTAAGCTAATATAAGCATATGTTATGGGGTCTAGATGACTGATAAACATACTTATATATTTCTAAATACATACATATTATACATAGTATACACTCAAACTCCGAAACAAACAATTGTGGATCACACAAATATTTTTTCCGACTCGGAAATCGAACCCAGTACCTCAGTCGCGTCATTTTTTTTTAATTGGATCTTGTCCCACCCACATTCCTATTACTGTGACTCCTGTAAACCAGGATCTACAGCAATGACCAAAACACCAGAAAAGTTACACCGAGCTCGATCTCGGTGATGTCCCAGGAGAAGTTAGCATGTCTTGGAACCCGCAACGAAATTAATCAGAAGGTAATGTGAGGAAGTACGAAAAGAACGTAATGCCTCTTCCTTCCTTTGCAAAGCGGGAGACCTAGAAAGCAACTAGGTGTATATCCTATAGAAATAGGGAAGCACCACGGTAATAGTATATTACGGGTCCTATGTGAGCTATGTTTGATTCCAGTAATATGTATGGCAGAAACGTTTAAAAGCAATTTAAACTTATACAAATTTAAATTTACCCTCGATGCCACGAGATCCGCATAGCAAACTACTCCCGACGTTACTTGTAAACAATTAAGCATATTATATCGCTCATTTTGCCAAATGCTACACTCCCAAAGTAACTGATGGGCGGTCTGATCATATTTGGCGTCAGCAGTTGAACACTGACAGAACGGTGACTCAACCAGCTTAAACGAATGTAATTTGCTCCTAAAGTTACCAATATGTCCCGTAAAAAATTGAGCAACACAGTGATCAACCTCCAGCCAGGACATTCCCAGGCGTTCACAAAGGTCAAGGAAAAACGGGTAGAGGTGGCGCCCTTTGATGAAAGTGTTCCAACGCAGCTGACATTCGTCTAAAAGTAAGTTCTTCACGTACATTATCACGATACAGTCTTGCAATTCTATGGCGATCTCTTTCTAACAAAAACCTATCATCCATGCCATCCTTAGCCGAATAGTATAAGGCACGTCAGTGGCGTACACTACCACTGCGCCACCGTGGCATTCTAACTGTGGTTGTATATGTGTAGTTAAACCTTGACTAATGGTACTTAAACGCGAAAACCTTTATCTCTATATAAAACAAAACTATTATATTATTATAACTATGCCGAAACGAAACGATTATAGCGAGTTCTCTGAATAAGCAATACCAGACAATACTATCAAGCTTGATAGAATCACAAAAACATTACGAAATTGACTGGAAAAATGAAAACGTTTCTACCCACCCAATGTTTTCTTTCAATCATATTATTTTATCATCACTTTAATATCTATACCGCATGTATTTTAGGAGTAGTTCAACGAATTCCTTTCCATCCCCTTAAATATAATAGAAATAGGATACATAATAGACATAGTACATATATAGCATTGAATCCATTGAGTTGAGAGTAATATTTGACGTATATCGGGTATATGTAATCCTCCATTTGAAGATGAGATCCTGACTTATCATTGTGAGATTCAGAAAAGAATAATGATTTTGCTATTATGAGCTCCTACCTCATACATAAATATAGAAGCAAACTTTTTATATAAGTCAATGAAACAGATATTGTTTATAGAAGCGTTCGTGGCCCCGCGGACTCAGCGTTCTGTAAACGATCACTGCGTTAAGCAACTTTCGCTATAGCTGGTCCTTGGATGGGTAATAACTTTGTGGAATTTACATTTAAGAGCGTTTCCGTGCTTCGGAAGGCACGTTAAGCCATTGGTCCCGGCTGCCAATAAAATTTCAGTAGTTAAGCCAAGTTGACGGTCTTATGGGTGGCTTGAAAAATTTCAACAGCACGTCGCCACAGATTGCTTTTGTCCTTTTCTATACGGCAATGGGCTTACGACCTGTTACGTGGGACAAAAATCCATACGGTAAAATGTGGGCGTTTAATATGCATCTGTCTACCCCTTCAGGGATAAATGCGTGAAAATATGTATGTATGTATATAATTTAGGCCTTTATCCCAGTGGAAGAGATGAATTATACATCTCCTACACTTTGCCAGTAGTTTAAACTTAATAGGAGGCAAGCCTATTGCCGATATCGTGTACGTATATACTGGAGTAAGTATACTGGAATATACGCGTGTATGCTGGAAATAACCTTTAAATAAATATTTCTTAATATTATAAACTTGGAGTTATAATATTAAAAAATATTTATTTCTATCGGATATCTGAAGTACTCGGATATCCAGATGTGCATTTATAAAGCGATTAATCAATCTGCTGAAAGCGAAATAAGTATGCATTGAACGCGAAGCCTAGCGATCTGCCCTCTCTGACAACCCCGTCAGGGATACAGCGTGAAGATAGTTAGTTATAAACGTAGCAGTTTGTGAAGACGTTTAGGTGTTGTTACTCAATCATGCTCCCACTCCAGAACTAATTTGGCTAAAACTAGATATACAGATAGCTAACGCCCTGGGATTACACATAGGCTAAGCTTATTGGAACAGTTTTCTGTAGGAAGCAGGAAAAAATCAACACGCGGGCAGACTCGCGGGCAATAACTAGTTTATAATAATAACTTCCGTGAACGTTGTTCACTATTGCATACTAAACGGTATTACTCACGTGTAAATTTCGGGATAGCCCGACTAGTTTTGGACCTAACGGAAGTTCTTTTTCAAGAGGACCGTCTCACCGTCGACCTCAGTTAGGTCCGAAACTAGACGAGCTATTCCAAAACTCACACGTGAGTAATACCATTTAGTTTCTAACTACTAGTTTACCTATTATAAAGTTTCATCAGCAATTCATTAAGAGTTCAGAAACTTTAATGGCAATCGTTTCCAACAATCCTGAAATAAATTAAAATTACAGCAACCACAACCCGCCAATTAAGGCACCTAAAGCCAAAAAGATAAAACTTAGAAATAACTGAGTTTAATAATAATAATGGCCGATGCCGTCTTCCTAAATAATTCCATTCACCCTGTCTATTTAACCCCGAACTTAATAGACCACTTTGTAGTAGACATATTTATTTAGAACCGCTAGTAGCCCCGCTAACTCAATGTTCTGTAAACGATCACAGCCTTAAGCAACTTTGGGTATGGCTAGTTACGAATGGGTGATCGCTTTTTCGTATTTACGAGCATTTTCATTCTACAGAAACATTCTACGTTTGTGCCGGTTGCCATTAGTTTCCAGTCGTCAAGTCATGTTGAAGACCAACATTTCAACAGCAGGTCGCCTCAACCCTCCTGCGCTAGTCCATTTCAACATATTTTAACATAGTTTAACTATCAATGCAGAAGGACCATTAATGTTCTTCTACGGGCATAGATTGTTTGCAGCAGGGGTTCATATCTTATAAATTAAAATTATTTTATACATATCTTATAAATCCTAATGGATTTATTAAGAAATAACGACGCGTATAAGCATACTAACAGAAGGGGTAAGAAAATAAAGATGATACCCGAGACAAAGAGAAAAATAATTAAAATAGCAGTAAAAGCTGTATCTGCTGAAATGTGCAATAAACAGGGATTAATGCAAAAATAAACATCATAATAAAAAAATATTGTGGGACATTTTTTTTACACACCGCCGTGTAGCCCAAAGTAAGCTAATATAAGCTTGTGCTATGGGTTCTAGACGACTGATAAACATACTTATATATTTCTAAATACATACATATTATACATAGGATACATCCAAACTCCGAAAGAAACATTTGTGGATCTTACAAATATTTTTCCAACCCGGGAATCGAACCCGCGACCTCGGTCGCGGCTGTCGCATACACGTCCACTGCGCCACCGACATATTTAGTAAATTTACTTTGTACTAAACAGTATATTGAACCAAACGTAAACCCATTTGGATATAATACGCTTGTGGAACAAAATAATTGCTGCTCCGTACCACCCCTAGCAATACAAATGCATTGATGTTTTCGTGAATGTAAAATGAATACAATTTCCGTACCGTTCGAGTTTCGTTGAGCTTCCAAGCGTCCAGTTTGTCGTCCATTCCAATAAGAACATGTCACAATCATAATATGCATCGTCCACGTATGCTATATTCCACCATTACCAGTACGGACTGTCTGTGCAATATTTCCAGCGGCAAACGAAACTATTCAGCTGAATAAATAATGTATTCAGCGAAGGAACTGAAAGGACAGTTTTGTTTTTATACGGTCCAGTTTATGTTTAAATTAACTCTTTTCTAATTTCGAAAAATTGTTTGGTTTGCTCGATTCGAAATTAACGTCAGAATCAATACCTTACGCTTTAAATGATATAGAAAGTTTATGGCATTTAAAGCATAAAATATACGAGATATTCCTAATTGGCTAAGGATAAAATTCAATCAAATCAAATACATATTGTGACGCCCTTATCTCCGAAGGGGTAGGCAGAGGCATACTATACGCCTACATTTCACCATCCCACGTTACAGGTGGTGAGCCCATTGCCGTGTTAAAATGGACAAGCGCAAGTTGTGGCGAACTGTTGTTGAAATTTTTCAAGACGCACATAAGGCCTTTTAACGACTGCCGTGTTACTGGCAATCAGGGCCAACTGTTTAACTTGCCTTCCGAAGCCAAGGACCAGCCATAGCGAAAGTTGCTCAACGTAGTGATCGTTTACAGAACACTGAGTTACCGGGGCCACGAGCGCTTGTGCGCAAAGGATAAAATAGTGTTAAAATTATCTAAAACTTTTCTATAGTTTACTAAATCGTAAAATATTTTACACAACATCAATTGATAACAATGAAAATTTAAAAAATTAAAGGATACTTTACAGTTTATTTCAGTGCTTGGTGAACTGTATTGTTCAGTAAAAAAAACCTTTTTAATAATCTGCAAGACCATACAAATCTGCAATTTTCATAAAAAGTAGAACACGAATTTGAATGAATGATATAAAGTATTTGTTCTGTCTAATGTTACTACCGCTAAATGTTTCTCAAATAATAAATTTATAGCTATATGATCTAAATCCCCATCAATCACCCAGCTATTCATAGTACATCATTAATTATGTTCGTATTATCTGTAATTAATGGTAAATAACCATTACAGGAAGGTTCCTTCTCTGACCAAATCACAACTAAAGTCCATTAGGGGATCTCACCATACGGATTAATTAATTCACATGATTCCGTCTTCATTTACTATAACGGCCGAAGTGGTATCCTACTTTAGGATTAATACGCATTGGTCAATGTTCTCTAAAGGATTTTGGTTAAGGTTTGTAACTACATTGTGCTTTTTCGAATAATACTATTTCACAAAACACAAAAGAAACGCTCGTGGCTCCGCTCACTCAGTGTTCTGTAAACGATCACTGCGTTAAGCAACATTCGCTATAGGTGGTCCTTGGATAGGTGATCACTTTGTGGAATTTATATTTGCGAGCGTTTCCGTGCTTCGGAAGACACGTTAAGCCGGTGGTCCCGGTTGCCAGTGAAATAGCAGTCGTTAAGCCGGGTTGAAGACCTTGAAAAATTTCAACAGCAGTTCGCCACAGCCTGCGCCTATCCATTTCAACACGGTAATGGGCTCACCACCTGTTACGTGGGAAAAAAATGCATACTGTGAAATGTGGGCGTATATTATGCTTCTGCCTACCCCTTCGGGGATAAAGGCGTGAAAGTATGTTTATGTTATTAAAGTGCAAACTTCCACCGAAAATTGGTTTGAACGAGATCTATTAAGTAGTTTATTTTTAATACGTCATAAATCGTAAACTTTTTGAACTGTTATAATATATAATGTTACTTGCTGCACTTTAATGTACATCATATATTCACGGCAATGGGCTCACCACCTATTAAGTGGGACAGGAATCCACATGGTGAAAAGTGGGCATATAATATGCCTCTGCCACCCCTTCGGGTATAAGGCGTGATGGATATTTATTTTTATATTTTTTTTTAGTTTTATCACAATTTTATTTTAGAAGTTAGGAAAGAAACACACATTTTACCCCTTTGGAAGTGTCTCAATATCATTTTTGAAGACCTATCAATGGATTGATGAAAAAATAATTGAGTTTCAGTTCAAGTATGGGCCTAAAATGTTTTGTTTTTTTTCTATTTATTTTTGTGAAAATCTTAATTTGTGTCACAGAATGCATCTACTTACCAAGTTTCAATTCAATTCAATTCAATTATTTATTTTCGTGAAACATACTCGTAGGTTATACAGGTGTTGGGTACATATGTTTTTTGTTCTTCCATGCTCCGCCAGTAGGCATACGAACTATTGTGGGTAAATAACCTCAACAGTATAGTTCTTACAGTATAGTTCTTATAGTTTCGGAAAAAAGTGGCTGTGACATACGGAAAGACAGACAGACAGACATGACGAATCCATATGGGTTCAGTTTTTTGCCATTTGGCTACGGAACCCTAAAAAGATGACAGATCCTAGTGATTACTTCTAGGAGCAAACTGATCTGTTACTGAAACTTCCCGTCATTCTAACTGTCCTGGCCTTGTCTGGCTAATTTGCAGTGGTATTGTTTATATACCGTGCAATGTCCGCTGTTTAGGATGATCACTAAACAGGGAAGGAATTTCATTGTCTCGGACAATGGCTGTAAATCGCTTAGAGCACAATGGAATAAGGTAGGGTAGGGGAACACCTGGCCAAAGTGCTATGAATACATAACTTCTATTGTTAGGAAGTTTTAATTGACGTTTCTTGAGAGCATAAATGTAATATTCTTTTATATAGCTTGACTTAGAAAAGAATCACAAATGTGAAGGGATTGCTTTAGCAGCGGTTAAAAAATTCCATTTTTGAATTTGAAAGGTCAGAGTCATTGACATATATGTTATTATATTTCTTTCTTCGTTCTTTCTTGTTTGTTCGATTCCCTCGTGGGTGGGAATCTTGTGTGATGAGCACGATGGTTTATTCTGTGTCTGGGTATTATTTATCTATAATATGTATGTCTTTAGAAATATATGAGTATATATTTCATAGTACAAGCTCTGCTTAGTTTGGAATCAGATGTCGGTGTGTTAGTTGTCCCAACGATATTTATTATTATTGTCTCTTCTTCACGGGTATCTTCTATTTTTTTTTCTTATGAAGATACCCGGTCTTTTGGCAGGCTTACATGGGGACATATTGGTCCAACACGCAAAGGCCCTTTGAGAATTTTAATCTAATAGGAAATGGGACCCCCACTACAGGCAATCCACGCCCGCCTTATGTAGAAGAACGGTAATGGATCACCTCTAATGGGAGTTAAACTATTGTGAAATGTGCTAACTATGAAATGGGCTATTGGGTTGGGTGTTAAATGGATTGGGTGATTTAAGCTATTGATGAAAACGGCGTCTGCCTTTTTAATATATTATTATATAAAATAGTGGCAGACGGTGACTTGCCAACTCACTAGATGGGCCCCCTATACAATCGCCATAGGCAAAATAAGCCTGTAAGGCGACAGAGGGCAACACCGGTGTGAGCGGCTTGGGGTGTCGAGCGGTGCGGCGCCGGTTTCACCTTCGCGGGACAGGCCCGGAGCGGGCTTCCCCGTAGTTATGCCCTTGAAAATGACACTTCCACCCCCGAGCATATAGCTCTGGCTCCCTCCCTCTGACCGGCCAATTAAAGCAAGCCAGAGTTAAGATTTGCTGCACTCCGGGGAGTAGCACTGTGACTGCTCTCCCGTTAGCCCATTAAATCCTAACCGGTGCAGTAGGGCAACAAAACTCTGAGGAATCGGGACCGATGTGTAGCCACACACATTCAGCTCGCCACAAGCTGCCCTGCGGATGTGAGCTTTTCAATAACTTTCTGATACATTTTTTTGTTGATATCGGAAAGTAGATG
The DNA here is from genome assembly GCA_948477245.1 of Thumatha senex. NCBI lineage: Eukaryota > Metazoa > Arthropoda > Insecta > Lepidoptera > Erebidae > Thumatha > Thumatha senex. The sequence goes on from OX419735.1 coordinate 19,183,336, forward strand.
ACTCAAAAAGCGAATCTACTATGCCCTCATAGGGTTGTGTTAATCCTATAAAAGAAATATTATTATTATTATGTCTCTTCTTCTTCACGGGTATCTTCTTTTTTTTCTTATGAAGATACCCGGTCTTTTGGTAGGCTTACATGGGGACATATTGGTCCAACACGCAGAGGCCCTTTGAGAATTTTAATCTAATAGGAAATGGGACCCCCACTAAAGACAATCCACGCCCGCCTTATGTAGAAGAACGGTAATGGACTACCTCCAATGGGAGTTAAACTATTGTGAAATATGCTAACTACAAAATGGGCTATTGAGTTGGGTGTTAGATGTACTAGGTGATATGAACTATTGATTAAGACGGCGTCTGCCATTTTAATATATCATTATCAAAATGTTGGCAGACGGTGACTTGCCAACTCACTAGATGGGCCCCCTATACAATCGCCATAGGCATGATAAGCCTGTAAGGCGACAGAGGGCAACACCGGTGTGAGCGGTTTGGGGTGTCGAGCGGTGCGGCACCGGTTTCACCTTCGCGGGACAGGCCCGGAGCGGGCTTCCCCGTAGTTATGCCCTTGAAAATGACACTTCCACCCCCGAGCATATAGCTCTGGCTCCCTCCCTCTGACCGGCCACTTAAGGCAAGCCAGAGTTGAGATTTGCTGCACTCCCGGGAGTAGCACTCTCACTGCTCTCCCGTTAGGCCATTAAATCCTAACCGGTGCCGAAGGGCAACAAAACTCTGAGGAATCGGGACCGATGTGTAGCCACGCACATTCAGCTCGCCACAAGCTGCCCTGCGGATGTGAGCTTTTCATTACTTTCTGATACATTTTTTGTTGATATCAGAAAGTGGAAGACTCAAAAAGCGAATCTACTATGCCCTCATAGGGTTGCGTTAATCCTATAAAAGATAACGACTGTCCTCGAGGGTTTTATTATTATTATTATGATATTTATATTTTACTAGTCAACTAGTATAGACCATCTAACTAATATAGCAGCTCCGTTAGCTCAGTGTTCTGTAAACGGTCAATTTTACGCAGTGACCGTTAAAGACCGAGCATTTCTATTCAGGAACATTTTCGTGCTTCAGAAGGCACGTTAAGCCGTTTGTACCATTTGTTAGTAACATGGCAGTCGTTAAGTCAAGTTGAAGGCGATATGAGTGGCTAGAAAAATTTCAACAGCAGGTAGCCACAACCTGCGTCTGACTATTTCTAAATGGCAAAGGGCTCAATAAATAAATTACACCGTGCCATCTATCCAACCTAAATGAATAATATCAGCTTTTGTGGTATGGGATCTCGACAACCGATTAACATGCTTACTAAATACATACATATTAGAAAAAGAAGATACCCAAACTCCGAGTCCCATTTATGGAGCACACGAAAATATACATACACATTTGTACTGACCCGAAAGTCTAACCCACGAACTCAACAACGCAATTCAAGCTCCTGCGTCGCATACGCCATCACTGCGCCAAATAGGCTAAAATGACAAACAAATGAACTCATAGACTCGAATCTTTTTATAACCTTGTACTGTTTTTGTTAAATAAAATAGCAACCAGAAATTAAAATTTACACTATACCGCCAAATAATAAAAAATAATAAATATAATAATATATATAAACCAATGCAAATAATAAAAAAAAATCTTAAACTATACCGCCGAATACCCACAAATTGAAATGAACGAAGCACTCCATAGGCTTGCCCCATCTCCAAAGTGTCATTAGTTAATGTTGCGGTCAGATCAACAAAGATTTAATCTGATCACATTAAGAGATCAGTCGATTCAACTCCGTTTCCTCACCGACTTCGATCTTATCGCAAAGTAATTACCGTTCTGCTGTTAATAATGTTCCTTCGTTACTTCTTATCGCTACCGAGTTATTACTGAAACTTTATTTCTTTTTGCTTTTATTATGTCTGATTTCAGTTCAGACCAATGAGGTCGACTACTACACCTTCAAAGATCAAACAATCTATTTTTATGGTACCGTACCTCAAAAGGAGGAAAAACTAAACCCCTATAAGATAACTTTCTTGTCTATTGGACATCTGGGGGCCAAGTCTACTACTTCAATCGTGTCGAATTAGAATCGAAATCGTCGCTCAATAGAAAGCCACTGGTACAATTTGGCAGTTTTTCGTAGTCTACTATTACAATCGTACTCCAATAGACTTCCATCGGTCGGCCGAGAGAATTCTACTAACACGTACCGCGCCAGAGGCCGCTAGTCAGATGCATTTTTGATAGTCTACAAACATTTTGACAACTAAAAACAGCTGTTGTGGCTCTATTCTACGGCTTATCAATAGTAGTCTCGGCCCCCTGTCCATTTGTCCGTGTGTCTTTCCATGTGTCACCATCGATTTTCTCAAGAATGAGTGAACCTATCTAATTGAAATTTATAATAAATACCGAAGTAGTCCTTATTAACTTACCTTTATTTTATTATTTTTGTGATTTCTTTACTTGTGCTATAAAACGCTGCTTCAAACCAAATTTGACAATTCTAATTTTTGGGTCGAAAACCTAAAAATGTCAGTTTCTATTGACCTAGAATCACGAAATTTGGCAAAAAGGAAGGCACAAATAAAGAAAACCTTTATTTTCAACTTTTTTATTTTTGTGATTTCTTTCTTTACTTGTGCTATAAAACGCTGCTTCAAACCAAATTTGACAATTCTAATTTTTGGGTCGAAAACCTAAAAAATGTCAGTTTCCATTGACCTAGAATCACGAAATTTAGCAAAAAGGAAGGCACAAATAAAGAGAAAATTCAAAAAATTAAGACAAACTGAAATTTAAGGGGAGTCCCCATACAAACATAGTAACAACCAATTAACATAGACCTCTCAGTTGTAAAGGCACTCATACAATTTGGAGGTCTAGCTTAATTAGCCGTTCGTTGAATTGGACGTGCGCCCAAAGTTCCGTAAAAAAATTGTACCTTAATGTACAATTTTTTTACAGAACCATAGGCGCACGTCGCTTTTGACTGGATTTATGGGAGAATTTTTGACAGTAGGTCGCGGTCGCCACCACCTGCGACTGTTTAACACGGCAATGTGTTAACTACTTGCTACGTGCGAGAAAAAATGCATACGGTGAAATTTGGGCGCATAGTGAAAGTATGCCTACCCCTATGGCGATAAAGGCGTGACTATATGTTTGTATGTATTTATGACTTTTAAGGTTTTATATCGAGTTTTACTTCTCCACATGAAATTGTTCTTTTATTCACCTTTTACGATACCTACGGGATAAATTGGGGCAATAGGGGAATCTGTGGGACCTCACTTGCAAGTGGTCCAACTGCTGACTAACGAACGAGGTTGTGACGAAGAGAATAAAAACTTGAAACAAAACACTGTAACAATCCGTATGGCAAGCGTGGTACAATAAGGTCATTGACCCTCCCTAAATAAAAGGGGGAGGCCTACGTGCAGCAGTAGACTGTGATTGGCTGATTTGTTTAATTGACGGGTTGAATTCAAGTGTTAAATTGTTGATATTTGTGCTGTCCGTCACCACACAGACTATATCTGATCTAAATAATTCTAAGTCTGAATTTAGCACTGGCGGACGCCGCGCAATTTCAACCGCGAGGTTCACATTTCTGATAACAGGAATAAAATGTAGCTTAAGTTACTTCTTATAACATGAACTATCTGCCAGTGAAAGTTCCAATAAAATCGATCTAGCTGGTTTTAACAGACGAAGAAAAAATTAAAAAAGATGCAATGACAATACTTTCAAATGCATTTTGTGAAAAGTTGTTAATTTGGAATTAAAAACAGCCACTTCAATATAATATTCACTTCAATATACTTATAAATATATATAATAGAATAGAATATAACTTTATTTGCAAACCAATTTAAAAAAGTTTACAAAAATAAAAATGCAAGGTAATGTACAAAGGGCGGCCTTATCGCTAAAAAGCAATTTCTGCCAGGCAACCTTGGGGTGGACAGAAAAAGATATTAGATATAAGATCGATGGGTAGTTTTGGTGTAGAAATAGAAATATACTTAAACAATACTTACAAGCCAACAAGTAAATAAATATAAAATAGCAAATATACACTAATACTTACATACATACATACATGCACATATATTCATACATATTATTATATATACAAAAACAAATTCAGTAACAAAATGATTATCAACTCCACAGTAATTTAAATTAGAAAGGAATTAACTACAAAGTCAAATAATATTCCTTTATCATTCTTTTAAATACAGCTAAAGACTGGGCCCGTCTAATTGGTATAGGCAAATTATTCCATAACCGCACAGCCTGTACGGTGAACGATTTATCATAGAAATAAGTGGAGTGAGTGGGTACTGCCAATTCTAAAGATTCCGACGACCTCAAGGATCTTGAATGTATGTCATTAAGGAACATGAAACGCTCTTTGAGATAAGAAGGGGAAAAATGCATTGAATATGGAGTAAAGCATTGGTAAGTTATGAGTTTTCCGTCGAAGACGAATTGGAAGCCACTCGAGCATGTTGCGGTATTCGGTTACGTGATCATATTTGCGTAATCCAAATATAAATCTTATACAGAAGTTTTGTAAGCGCTTAAGCTTATCAAGTTGCTCCTCGGTGATATCGAGATAGCTGACATCGGCATAATCTAGCAAAGGAAGAAGAAGTGATTGAGCAAGTGCAATTTTAGTGGCCGTTGGAAGGAAATTACGTAATCGACGCAAAAATCCTGCAGATGCGAATATCTTCGGGGTCGCCAGGAAAAAGTGCTATCAACCAAAATGCCTAGATTTTTTACAGTTGCACTTATGGGTAGCGCAACACCGTTGAACGTGATGTCAGCAATTGTGTCCAGTCTATACGAGACACCATATTGGGACTACCGATAATAGCCACCTGCGTTTTCGAGGGATTTACGCTAAGTCCATAGAGCTTACTCCACTTACATATTCGTCTTAAATCCGAATTTATTATTGACATGGCTTCAGTGATTTCATAAACTGGAGCTTGCATATATATCTGAAAATCATCTGCATAAAGGTGGTAAGATGACAATAAAGATTTAGCGATAGAATTTGTGAAAATTGAGAAAAGTTATGGGGATAGCACGCCACCCTGAGGTACGCTGACAGTCATGTCGCACCAAGAAGAAAAGGGTTCTTCAATGCGTACACGCTGACGCCGACCGAACAGGTAACAGTGAAACCAATCAATAACTGTTGGAGATATGGTAATCGTACGTAGTATGGCAAGCAAAATTTGGAAATCCACAGTATTAAAAGCATTGCTAAAATCAAGTAGGGATAGCACTGTAAGATTTCCATTTTCCATGCCAAGCCTAATGTCGTCAGTATTGTTGATTAACGCACTAGTCGTGCTATTTACTGGACGAAAGCCTGACTGGAAAGGATTAAGGAGAAGGTATCTCGTAAGAAATGTGCTTAGTTGATTGTGTACAAGCCGTTCCAGTGCTTTTGAAAGAAAGGGTAATATGGATATGGGACGATACTCAGCAAAAGATGTAGAGTAAGGCTTTTTGGGAATGGGGATAATTTTTGCCTCCTTCCAAATTGTCGGAAATACACCGCTAGTTAAGGAGTTATTCAATACGTGACAAAATATGGGAAGAATTTAATCCAGGATAGGCACGATCATGTTACGACTTAAGCAGTCTGTGCCAACAGCGTTGGAATTTAACGACAATATGCACCTCTTAACATCACAAGCAGATAATTGTTCAAAAAGAAACGGTGGGAATGGAGGAGTTGGAAGTGATGAAAGATTTTGTAAAGTATTAGCTTTGCAAGATTGGTCGAAACAAGAAGATGAGCAGAAATGTTGATTTAATGAATCGACATCTATTTGATTTGAAATGTCCTGTTGCTTAGGTTTTCCAACTCCTAATGTTTTAAGATAATTTCTAGATCTTTGCAGGGTCCCCGTTTCGGACCGATTTATGGATATGTTGGCGTTGTGCTTTTCTACACACCTTACTGCAGAGATTTCTCAAGTCTATGCCGACGCTTGAACTTATATTTAGCTACAGCTTTTTTAGTGATAATAGATTTAATTTCATCTGTGAGCCATGGTGTTGGTAAATGTCGCACCCTTACTGCACGGATTGGAGCTACATGCTCGCATCGCATCGTATAGTTCTATTAATTTGTTAGTTACAGTACTAATTTTCTCATCAATGCAATTCGTAGAAAACAATGAACCCCAGTCTATGTTGGATGCATCCTCACGTAGCCTTTCAAGATCCATAGCTCTAAAATTGCGTTGCATAAGGATTTTGGGTTTAGGTTTTGGAGAGCGAAGGTTATATGAGAGATAGATTAGGTCGTGATGAAACCAGGATAATATCAATGAGGGATGGGACACAATCAGGAAAGTGATGAGAAGCATTTAAGGGCAGAATAGACAAGTTGCAAGAGTGAACGGTGCTAGATAATAATAATAATAATAAACCCCTCGAGGACAGTCGTTATCTTTTATAGGATTAACGCAACCCTATGAGGGCATAGTAGATTCGCTTTTTGAGTTAACTACTTTCTGATACCAACAAAAAAATGTATCAGTAAGTTATTGAAAAGCTCACATCCGCAGGGCAGCTTGTGGCGAGTTGAATGTGCGTGGCTACACATCGGTCCCGATTCCTCAGAGTTTTGTTGCCTTTCTGCACCGGTTAGGATTTAATGGCCTAACGGGAGAGCAGTGAGAGTGCTACTCCCGGGAGTGCAGCAAATCTCAACTCTGGCTTGCCTTAATTGGCCGGTCAGAGGGAGGGAGCCAGAGCTATATGCTCGGGGGTGGAAGTGTCATTTTCAAGGGCATAACTACGGGGAAGCCCGCTCCGGGCCTGTCCCGCGAAGGTGAAACCGGCGCCGCACCGCTCGACACCCCAAGCCGCTCACACCGGTGTTGCCCTCTGTCGCCTTACAGGCTTATCATGCCTATGGCGATTGTATAGGGGGCCCATCTAGTGAGTTGGCAAGTCACCGTCTGCCAGTATTTTGATAATAATATATTAAAATGGCAGACGCCGTCTTTAACCATAGTTTTATACTCCATTTAACCTTCAACTCAATAGCCCATTTAGTAGTTAGCATATTGTACAATAGTTTAACTCCCATTGGAGGTGGTCCATTACCGTTCTTCTACATAAGGCAAGCGTGGACTATCTGCAGTGGGGGTCCCATTCCCTATTAGATTAAAATTCTCAAAGGGCCTCTGCGTGTTGGACCTATGTCCCCATGTAAGCCTACCAAAAGTCCGGGTATCTTCATTAGAAAAAAAAGAAGATACCCGTGTAAAAAGAAGAGACATAATAATAATAATAATATTGTATCGGCACATGGTCTGATTGCCAAGAGCCTTGACCAACATCTCAAGAGGCTCGCGTTAGGCAGTTGGGTCAAGGGCTTGATGCAGAAGGCGGTTCTTCTGGGCACGGCACGTATTGTGCGGAAGTTCTTGTCTCTGCAGCCCTGACCACCGGTAGCTTGGTCCCTGTACCCGATGCCGGCGGGATACTATTTTTTATATTTTTAAATAGATTTTTAATATGTATAATTTATTTAAAATGTAATTTTTATGTGTATATTATAAATAAAGGAAATAATAATAATAATAATATTTTTTTTTATTTCAAATCATTTGATTCATATTAGTATTAGATACATAGTAAGAAAAGTATTAAAATAAAAAAAATAAAAAATACATAATCCATTAAAAAAACCATTATACAGTCACAATTAAAAAAAAATCAATAATCAAACCATAAATCATACAAAATTTTCATAATAATGATTAACAAAATGACATAATACATTAGAGCTATCAGGCCGCTATCTCCATCCAACGCCTGTACACACTGCTGGTGCAGAGTCTATCTGCCAAGCTTTTAACAATCTTGTTTCTACACGTGCCAACCCTGCCCAAGAAAGATGCAATTCTGTTTCTCTGGATAGCATTGAAAGAATTCACCTGCGCCTCAGCGAACATCCCCGAAGCGCTACAGTGTCGCTCTAATCCCATGAGGTGTCGGAAGATATTATTATATTGAACTCTAATACTATCGTGAGACTTCTTTGTATACTCGGTCCAAAGTTGGCACGTATAAAGACTTTGACAATACGTCTTAAAAGGCAGTATCTTAGTATGTACACTAGCTTTATAGAACCGTCTAGCAAGCATATTCCCAACCACAGACAGTGCACGACGCTGACGTTCAATATCGGCATCGTCCCTTAAGTGGGCGGTCAGAACATGACCAAGGTACCTGAACGTCTCAACGATCCTCACCATCTGTCCGCACACCCTGACTGAAGGTATGGTTTGCGGTCCTCGTCCCGACCTGAACACCATCATTTCCGTTTTCTTAACATTATATACTAAATCATGCGTTTTAGCATAATGCTCGCAAATCGACACTAGCTTTGTTAAACCCTTGATTGAGGGACTGAGCAAAACCATATCATCAGCATAGCTCAGATTGTTGACGTATCTGTCATCCAATCAGAGCCCCACTGGCGTCCTGCTCAGTTCCTCAACCAAATCATTTACATACAGGTTGAATAGATCGGGAGAGGTCAATCCCCCCTGTGTGACTCCACAACATAGTTTAAAATCAGCTGAAACCGCGTTCTCCCATCTAACATTGTTGGACTGATTAATATACCAATATCTAATCAGTCCACAAACGCCAGGCGACACATTAGTACTCGACAACTTCTCCCACAAAAGGTCGTGGTTGATGACGTCAAAAGCGCGACTGAGGTCCAGGAAACAAGCAAAGACACTAGTTCCCTGGGTAATATAATGCCTAACAACCTGTTTGAGTGAGAAGACGGCCATATCCGTCGAGAGCTGCTCCCTAAAGCCAAACTGACCATCATCAATCTTCAGGGAAGGATGTAATTCTTTGTGTAAAAGACGTTCAAACACCTTAGCCACAACCGTTGCCAGAGAGATGGGCCTGTAGCCGGCCGTGCTCGAAACATTACCTGTCCTGTTCTTGGCAATGGGAACGACCACAGTACGAATAAGATCTGATGGTAAGTAGCAATGCTGCGCACACAGATTAAAAAACCCGGCTAGAACTTCCGAAACATACTGCCCCGCAAACAGTAGGTGTTCAATACTTAGGCCATCGTGGCCGGAGATTTTCCACGCCTCATACTTCTGAGTACAGTTATGACATCTTCCGTATTGACGTGGAATGCCCCTAAATCACGCGATTCATCTAAAAACGACCCAGACTTAGGTAGCGTAGAGGGCTGCGATACCTTGAAATGCTCCATGAATTTGTTGGCAATCAACAACTTATCAGTTTCTCCCTCAATACTTACGGGACTACGCTTCTTGAACTTCCTTCCAAAAGTTAGCAAAATTATTTGAGGTTGCATTCTGAGCCAGGATATACATTTTTATTTTTTCCTGGTTTTTTTTTAACGTACCTCACTGCGGATTTGAACTCCCTACGCGCGTTACGCATGCTATCATAGTAATATCCCGAAAACGGCCGACCACACACTACCCACTGCAAAAACGTTTGCCGAGCCGCAATGTGGTACTTTTTAACATGATAATTCCAACCGACAACTGCGCGCCTCCAGTATGTTTTATTACAAAACGTACGCTCTGCCGAACACTGCAGTGTCGTTATAATGTCACAATAATATTTATCTATTAGTCCAATATGCTCCTGACTACTGCAAGAATCAGTCTTACAAGAAAACTTATAATAGTTATTCTCACGCATTAAGCTAAAATTATCCGTACATAATTTACGATATCCTTCTATTTGACTACTGTCCCTATTACCGCATATGTATTTACAGCTATATTCAGATACGTTATGCATGCATATAGTTTTAATAATACTATTTAAGTTTACCTGCAACAGTAGAGGTAGATGGTCTGATAAGTAAGCGTCACACAAAACACGTACGCCGCTCACTACCGCTTCGGCAGCCACCGACACAACACAATGATCGAGCCACCGCTGCGCTCCATTACAATCACTGACATAAGTATATGTGCCCACATCCAGATACCTGTGATCTATACACGTCAAGGATTCCTCCAGACAGTAATCCATCAGCTCTTTACCGAACAGGGTCCCCGGATGTGCATTATAGTCACCCAAGATAAACACCGTTTCAATATCAATACTATCTATTATAGCACTTATGTTAGCGAGACACTGTGTAAAAATAGGCAAGTTCTCCTCACAATCAGTAGGCATATATACACTAAATAATAAACTCCGATCGTCGCGCACAAGCTTCAATGCTACCATACGATCATTATTACACTGCACTATTTCTACGGTTGAAAAAATCCGCTTGTCCCAAAGCAGCGCGACACCACCGTAAGGCCGACCACGCACCATTTCTCTCCCAGTGTCGACGGCAGATATACCGTGACTGCCAAATTTGTCATGAATCTGGTCTAATATATGAAGATCATGCGGGAAAAGCCAGGTCTCCTGAAGGGCGATTAGCTGATATTTATCAAAAAGCTGCCCTACTTCTTCAATTGACCTCTTCAGTGATTTGCAGTTGTAAGATATGAAGCCCACAATGTTAACATTCATGTTCTGTATTTATATTGTTCACTGCAGCTGTTTTAGCACGAGGTGAAATCCTTTTCTGGGTATGGCTCCGCTCCCAATACTTCCTGAATACAATATCTGCCGGCCATAATTGATCACCATTATCATTCAAAAAGATGTCTCTATTACGTAATGGTATTAACACTTTAAAAGCATTAAATTCTTTATTAACATTATTAATTTTAGTTGCTTTTACAATAATGTCAGTCTTATATTTGATAAACCCCTCAATATCCTCAGCGGTTGTGTCTTTATGAATTCGAGATACATACAAAGACATAGTTCTATCAGCGGCTTTGAAGTTGTACTGGTCTATCAGTGGAGCTACCTTGATTGAGCCTATTTTTTATTTTCTGTTTCTTATATTGCACCGTTGTCCAGTTCGCCATCCGTGTACCAGCATCTGACCTATGCTTGCTTTAAATATTTGAATTACCTGTAACACTCGCATAAGACTGTACACCATCACGCAAGTCACTCGTTACCTTCGTGTACATTGGTACAGATCGAGGTACACAACTCGCAATTCTTGGAATTGGGCTAGCCAACATTTCCTCTGCCCCTGAGATTACTTGCGCCTTTAAACGCTGGCTTCCACTCAGAGCATCAAATACTCCTCGTCTCAAGATTTCTCCATCTTCAGAATTAATCGGATCACCAAGGCGATCAGATCCCTGAACCACACATACCTTATCAGAATTCTGTAGTGATCCCGGTAGCCCAACCACCCCCGGTACCCTCACCTGGCAATCCTGAGAGGTATGGTTATCTCTGACGGTATGACAGTTTATATTCTGCACTTCATCTTTCAGTTGCCGTATTTCATTCTTTAGCGAGTCAATCTCGGTATTTACCATTGCAGGATCCAGTCCCACATTCTGCCCCTGCAAGACGGCCACCTCTTTTCTTAAAACACTCATTTCTTTTAAAAAAGATGTTACATCAATATGGTCAAATGTGACCGGCGGTAGTTTATTTAAATCTTTGGCAACAAATACCGGCAAGGAGTCAGGCTCCGATTCCTTCATTATTTTTATTATATCTTGTAAACTCTTCTGCTGATTACCCTCCTTTCTTCTCAAGGTTTTTTTATTCGGTGCCAGCAATGAAAAAATCAGTTGCCTGGCATTTTCAATTTCAATGGCAGAAAAAGCACTCGCACAAATCTGCAGAATAGCTGGCTCAGCAAGTGTATCCACCTTGTTACAATAATTAACACTAATAACCACATTACACTTGTTACATTTTGCGGTAACATTATGATTGTCACCGCTCGCGGAACTATTTTTCGAATTAGGAAGCGGCGAACGCGACATCGCACACATACTATGTAGTATGTATATCTAATGTGTATGATAAAGTAGAGGAGCGAGCAAAGTCTGTAAACAAGTGTTAAAATCGCCCATAACGATAGTATGGCTGTAGGAGGGAGAAAGTCGTTCTAATATATTCTCAAAGGACGAAAAGAAATTAATTGCGGATGAGGAGGAATAATACACACCAAGTAGTACTTTGGTATGATAAAGCTTCATTTCGATGAATATCGATTCACAGTTATTTGGAGGCGGAGGCTGACTTGACATTTCCAAGATGTTAAAATTAATAGTCACGTAAGTAGATGGCAACCCCACCTCCTCTAGTCAAACGATCGTTTCGAATAAGACGAGAGTAGGGCAAATTGCAAGTAGTAGAAGGAAGACAGGGATTAAGCCACGTTTCTAAATAAAAAAAAAATATCCATCACCCGAAAGGGTGGCAGAGGCATATTATATGCCCACTTTTCACCGTGTGGATTCCTGTCCCACGTAATAGGTGGTGAGCCCATTGCCGTGTTGAAATAGACAGACGCAGGTTGTGGCTACCTTCTCTTGAAATTTTTCAAGCCGCCCATAAGGCCTTCAACCAGGCTTAACGACTGCCATTTTACTGGCAACCGGGACCAACGGCTTAACGTGCCTTCCGAAGCACGGTAACGCTCGCAAATGTAAATGCCACATAGTGGTTACCCATCCGAGGACCAGCCATAGTGAAAGTTTCTTAACGCAGTGATCGTTTACAGAACACTCCGTCCGCGGGGCCACGAGCGCTTCGACAAATAAAAGCAGTCAGCATCTCGGGGAAATGGACAGGAATACTCTGTGCATTGATATGGACTACATTAAAATTATTGGGTACATCGGAAAACTGAGCCTCAAGAGTTTGAGCTAAAGATGATAGACTCATAAAGCTATCATCCAGGCTACTTGCTCTTGTGAAGCTTACGTCATTATCACTAATACAATACGCATCTAACATGATTATTAATTGATAAATAACTAAATTATTAACTGTATAAAAATAATAAAATACACTATAAACGGATACAGAAAAAATAATATATACATATAAAAATAATAATGAGGTATCCACAAAACGCATACTGTCCACCTGCCAGTTGTGCTATAATTACAAAATACAATATTCACAAACAGTGAGCGCAGCGCAGCAACAACTCGTGATCAAAACAGTAATAAAACATCTGGGTACCTCCAACTGTTAAATCAAATATATACATAAGTAACATTACATCAAGTAAAATAGCATACAACATATAAAAAAACAAAAAAAAAAACAAGAAAGCTACTAGGCTGTATGGCTAAGAATCTTGGCCCACCCGCTAGTGGAATTAAGAAATAATAATTTGTCATTCAAAAACGTCATCCGAATGTAAACATTGAAAATTACCGATGTTGTTTGAGCGGACGAGATAAAAAAAATCAAAATGGACTGTATTTGCGGGGAAAGACTAAAATGAAATTTACACGCGATTGTCGACGGAAAAAGTAATGGAAAAACAGGAATAGGCACACTACCTTGCTGCTTGCTGCGAGATGCTGAGGTGGAGGCTGCCGGGGGCGTCCCTGGACTTGAATTTCTGGTTTTCTTGCACGGAAACACTATTTATCCATGGAAAATACGATAATTGCGATATTTAGTGCGGGATTATTGCGAAAGGTGATGCTCAATCGTGGCCGCTGCCCGTGAGGCTAGCGGCGCGCGCATAGGTACTTGCGCGCACGTAATACAGCTGTCTCGCTCCTCCTTTATGCGAGACAAGGTAGGTGCGAAAGGGAAATGGAATAAAGGGAAAGGGGGAGTATCGACAACTAATTAATTAAAAACAAATGTAGATCAGCGATGCAACATAGAAAAAATAACGCGGTTACTCTTTTATCGCATGCTGGCGCAACCATTTCCCCCCGGCTTGAAGGGTTACCTTCGAAAAAGGAACAACTGACTATACAGTTGCCACTAAGCTTCAGCTACTAACTAAACAAAATGCTATCGAACTAAACTAAACGCAATCGAACAAGCTAAATTTGTTATTGAAGTTACTGTTGATTAGGCAAAGGACAAAGACGAATAACTGGTCGCAAGTACGAACCAGTTGCGGTTTTAACGCGAACTATACGGGTGATCCCATTTGACCCAGGTAAAACTTCTTCTACTACCCCAAGAGGCCAATGTAACGGAGGAATATTTTCAGTTAAAATAACTACGACAGTACCGACAGTACCGACAGTAATAGGGTTCGATGGAGTATTCCATTTCTGACGTGACTGTAGCGTATGCAAATAGTCTGTCCTCCAACGCTTCCAAAACGATTGAACGAGTTTATCCAATAATGCATGACGCGAGAGAAGTTGAAGACGATCTTCCTCAATTTCAAAAGCGGGTAAGTATTTTAACGGTGTTACACTCAAAAAGTGCGCTGGAGTCAGTGCTAGCGGCCCCGAGGGATCACTAGACAAGGTTCTACAAAGAGGACGTATTCATTACGGCCTCGACCTGAGTGAGCACGGTGCTCAGCTCTTCAAACGTGAGTATCTGTTCACCTATAACGCGAAACAGGTGCGCTTTTAAGCTTTTAATATTAGCCTCCCAGTCGCCACCAAAGTGGCTTGCGGCGGGCGTATTGAACCACTCAATGCAGTTTTCAGCTAAGACGTAGGCAAATTCCGTGTTAAAGTGTTTAGAGCCATTATGTAGAGAAATTATGTAGTTCGGAAAGTTTACGACAAGCTCCAACGTAATTCGTACCGTTGTCCGAATACATTCGAGATACGGAACCCCGACGCCACAAAAATATTTTAAATGCAGCCATGAAGCATGGCGTGCTCAAATCACTAGCTAATTTTATATGAACGGCGCGAGTCGTCATACAAACAAAAAGACGAACATAAGCTTTCGTGGAGAGTAAACCACGACCACGAGAAACTGTTACCCTGAAGGGGCCAGCGTAATCTGTACCCGTGTGTACGAACGGTTTAGCACCCTGAACAACACGACAAGGACGATGATCGGCCATTTCGGGCGCGATTAACTTCGGGCGAAGTTTGAAATACGGAATACATCTATGAACTATCGAACGATTCAAATTGCGTGCGAAGAGAATCCAGTATTTCTGGCGCAAAATTGACATTAATAAATCTGGACCAGTGTGACAATTCACCCTATGGTGATATTCAATTAAAAGATCAACGATATGATCCTTGCGCGGGAGAACTATAGGATGCATTTGATCGTACTTTAATGCAGACTGGCTCAAACGACCACCAACTCGAATGAGGCCATCCTTCAAAAAAGGTTTCAAATGCTGAAAAGCGCGACTACAAGGCTAATTCAATTCCAAATTTCTAATTTCAGACGAAAAATAAAATCGCTGAAGTTCACGAAGCACTATCAACACAGCCTTGTTTAATTCAAAGGCGGTAACATGCTCGCGATGAGGAAGGATTTTCAAAAATCTCCAAATAAAAACAACACTACGTAAAAGAATCGACCACGACGAAACACGGCTAGCCAACTCTAAGATAGGCGACTTTTCGAGCTGCGCGGCTGCAACTAAAGAGGCTTTCTTTTCCTCTGGCGGCGTGGACCCAGTAGCGGGGTTGAAAGGACTAACAGGCCATTCATCAGGTGGGGCTTGGCACCATGAAGAGCCATGGAACCACAACGAATGATCCAAAAGCTGTGCAGGTGTTAACCCACGAGACAAACAATCAGAAGGGTTGTCCGTACCTGAGACGTGATAAAAGTTTTGCAGCGCCAATTCTGACTGAATCTTGGCCACCCTATTTGCGACAAATGTATCCCAACGATGGGGCGAAGAATGTGTCCAACACAAAGCGACGGTCGAGTCCGAGAATGCGAAAATTCTATTTATATTGATGCGTTGAAATCGGCGATCTGATTCGCGAACACCAATACAGAGAAACATTTGTCTAATGTCGGCTGAAAGCGCGATAGCGAATAAGCGAAAGTTAACTACAATTTCGAACAAATTATCTTGGAGATTTTGACCACTGTGCAAAATATCGTTTACCGAAACATTCGAACTAGTTTTGTCGCTGCCATCTAAAACAACGCGCAACTTGGTGGTTGGTTTATCCTCGCGGTATGGTATACGAAGGAGCATGCTTCGTCATTTCGGTTTCGTGAGGCGCGGGTGAAATGAAATCTTTATCCAAACATTCTACTATTACGCCATCTTAAGCCTCCTTTAACTTTGGAGATGTCTGCATTTTCCGTTCTAAACAAAAGAAGCGTTTTTCGGCTGACTGAAACGAATCTCCAAGTGAATTAACATCACCCTTAAAGGGGAGTGCGACAACATAACGTCCATCACTATCGCGAGTAGTCGTGCGACTATAAAACTCTTCACAAAGTTTATCATCCGGGCTGACAATAGGAGGGACGTTCACCTCTTCTATCTCCCAGAATTTACGGACAGCGGAGTCCAGCGGCTCGACGGTGCAACAATATGACACTGTCGAGTTACAATCAAAATAAGCGGGTGCGGAACCAACAAAAACAAACCCAAAAACCGTCTCTAAGGCGAATGGCGCGGGGTGCGATGCGTGACCTTGAACCTTACGCTGTAACAGGAGGTGCGGGAAAATCGAAGCGCCAACTAACAAATCAGTATCTCCTGGAGCGGCGTAAGTATCATCGGCCAAAGGCAAATCTCTAAAATTAGTCAATAATGAGGTATTGACTGCGACAGTCGGTAAAAGTTCGGTAACCTTATCGACGACTAGCGAATCCATCGAAAAACTAACATTAAAATCAAAACGCGAGTGGAATTTAATCCTTACAGAACCCTGAACGGCTTTAGTAGAACCCCCAATACCTTTCACAACATTACAGGATTTATTACAGCATTAGACGACTACAACAATTTTTACTAATAAAATTACTTTGAGAAGCACTATCTAAAGGTGCGCGAACACTTTGTCCCCTACCATGCGAATTGTAAACAATAACTCAAGCGGTTGCTAGAAGTACCGTAGTAGGGCTTGTGTGCAAACTTGATAGCGAGCACAAAGCGACATCGTTCGTGGCAGTGGCGCCGCCGTCGCTAGGCGCGGACGGTGACGAAAACACGCGAGAGCGCTCCCCGTTGCGATTCAACGGCGCGGGCGGCTGTGACGTCACAGCGGACGGACGGTTAGGATTAACGCGCGAGGCACCAACTGAGTTTAAATAGGACGCGGCATTATTGCTTTCGAAGTGTTATAATGAATGGTGTCTACCATTACACTGGAGACAAAAATAATTCGAATTACACAACGAAACACGATACCTCCCACTGAGACAATTGATACATAAATTACTAGAACGAACAAATTTATAGCGATCGCTAGGAGTGAGTTTATTGAACTCCGAACATTTATAAAGTTGGTCATGGTGACCTTGACACAAAAAACAATTTTTCGAATGCAACACTTGCGATTGCGAAGTTGTAGGTTCAAAATTAACAAAAGAATGCGTGGACTTCGTGGGCTTACTACGATTAGTCGGACTATTTTTCGCTACTCCGTGGTTTAACGAAGTTCGTTGCAAAATTCGAATACGTTGACGAACGAAAGTTTCTAAATCGTCGAACTTAGGTATTTGATGGCCATTTCAAATAAGCGAACGGTTTCGGAATCTAATTTCTTTAAACCGATATACAAAAACAAAAAATCACAGAGGTCATTGACCTTGACATTCTTTAGGGCGCGAACAGCTGATGCAAAAATATAAAAATATAAGCGGTTGTTACTAAGCGTTTGTCTTCGTATTTGACCTTCAAAGTATTCAAAATCAAACTATAATTTTCGGCGCAAAGCGTTATACCGGCGTAAACGGTTTTTGCTTTCCCGGTTAGTTTACTAACTAAGTAATGCAATTTTTCGTAATCCGATAACGAATTATTATTATGGATCGTATTTTCGAAACTAGCGAAAAACAAAGGCCAATTTTTAATATCGCCATCAAATTCGGGTATTTGTATGGGCGGTAATTTAGGTCGGTCCCGTTTTAGTAAATCAAAACTGGCTGGCCCGGGTTTCGAATCGGTGACTACTACGGGCACGGGCGCTTGCAATAACTTAGCGACACGTTTTATGCGACAAATTAAATCTTCGATGACATGGCGTCATAACTTAATAAGAAATCGGGATTTAATTTTAATTCAAGCAAGTTAATTTTATCGAGAACATTTTCGAAATCTAAGCTCAAAGTATCTACGGTTTCGATCGAGGATAAAAACAATTCTTTTATTGATTCATCTGCTATCCTCGATGAATAATCACAAATTGATTGCATACGCTTAAAAAGGCTATTCTTCTTAGCGTGTAATAGTTTTAACTGTGGATCCGGAATCTCTTTCGGAGGCATCGTTAAAACAAAACAACTATAGCTACCTACAGTGCAAAACTAACGAACGATCAAAATGGGAACGGTGGTGAGTAGCGAGACGCGACGCGAACGAGCGTAGGTACTTGCGCGCGCGGGCCTAGGTACCTTCCCGCGTGGTCTATCTATTACTATGCGGTGCAGTCGAAATTACCAACTATTTAGTACCTAACTATGCGAAAAACAGTAGGTAAGTATGCGTTTATTCCCTAATGGAATAAAACTATTATCTATGCGTTTATTCCCTATGGAATAAAAACTATTACCTAATCTATGCGTTTATTCCGTGGTGCAATAAAAACTGTAACCTATACCTATGCGTTTACCCCCTATGGGATAAAAACTATTGCGTTTCCATTGGCAAACTACTAAAGCGAGTGGATCAAAATCCGGGTCGTTAGGACCAAAAAATGGTTGAGCGGGCGAGATAAATAAATTCAAAATGGACTGTATTTGCGGGGAAAGACTAAAATGAAATTTACACGCGATTGTCGACGGAAAAAGTAATGGAAAAACAGGAATAGGCACACTACCTTGCTGCTTGCTGCGAGATGCTGAGGTGGAGGCTGCCGGGGGCGTCCCTGGACTTGAATTCCTGGTTTCCTTGCACGAAAACACTATTTATCCATGGAAAATACGATTATTGCGATAGTTGTTGCGGGATTATTGCGAAAGGTTTGATGCGGGCGCGCGCGCGGTGTTTGTAGGACAGAATGCCAGCCCTCAATCGTGGCCGCTGCCCGTGAGGCTAGCGGCGCGCGCGTGGGTACTTGCGCGAGCGTAATACAGCTGTCTCGCTCCTCCTTTATGTGAGACAAGGTAGGTGCGAAAGAGAAATGGAATAAAGGGAAAGGGGGGAGTATCGACAACTAATTAATTAAAAACAAATGTAGATCAGCGATGCAACATAGAAAAAATAACGCGGTTACTCTTTTATCGCATGCCGGCGCAACCAGATGTCAAAGGCTATAAAAATTGAATTACCTACACAATAATCCAAAAAAAAACTAAAACAAAGTTACTGTGTTAATAATGAGTGCGGAAGTAAGGATATTGTAAACAAAGTAAATACCTACTACAAGTAATAGTGAAAGAATATTCTATACCTATCTATACTTAAAAACAAAAGAATAAGTTGAAGATACCCAATAATAAGCATGTAATACAAGGGAGTTATTTTTTAAACACGGCGCGCCTGGACTTCGTCGTACCCTTCGCCATGGGTGCTGCATTCATATCATCCCAATCCATACGATTGAGCTCACTCAGAGAAGCCACACGACGCTGAGAATTATCTGGACCCAGAATGAACACATGTCCGCCTCGCGTCCAGCATTTGGAAACACCAAAGCGATCACGTGCAGTCATGAAGGCCTCATGTCTGGTGCGCGTCAGAAACTCAGATAATGTAATTCCAGTGCCCTTGAATTTAGTTTTCGTGTACCACACTTTATCACGCACTGCTACCTGTTGAAACTTAATCAAGACCTGTCTGGGCTTATTGGTACCTGAAGATCTTCCCATTCTTTGGCATCGCCTTATGTCATCAACTGACACATCAGCAAGTTTTAAGGAATTGGATATAACACGCACCACTACTTGCGCCGTCTGTTCACCCTGCTCCTCTGGAATGCCATGCATCAATAATATTTTACGGCGATTTCGCATCTCCACATTGTCCATTTCACGTGCTAGAAATTCCAATTGAGTACGATATGCCGAAATAGTACTCAACACAAAGGCTTTAAATGTTGAAAATTCCTGTGTATATAATTAATTAATATTGGTAAGTCACCAAATTAGGTGAATTTGGAACTCGATTGCTTTTTTGGAGATCAGACTCGAAAGCAGCCAGCCGTTCTTCAATACCACTCATGGTTAATGCAAAGGAATCCTTCATTGCCTCCATCTTTGATGGGTAAAATATATGTAACGTGAAAATCTTTAGATATAGATTACATTGGTAGGAGATAACACATAGCTGGTAAGTGTTTTACTTTGGCATTGAACTGTACCAAAAACTATTCTTAATAATTAAATAAAATATTTTTAAATTGTAAAAACGTAGAGAGTTCAAAAATCTTTGTTTATTTGTAGTGACTACCCACTTAAGTCTTCATATAATATAATTCATTAAATATAATCTGTATAGTTTTATTTACTTTGTCCATTAAACTCGTATGCATGGATAGCGAGAGCATTATGAACATACAATCGCTAAATGTGAATGAGCGAAATGATTAACACATTCCATTCACAAATCAGACCGCTGTCAGTGATATAAAACGAGGGAGCGCTATTTAAATTACAATTGTGTCGCATTTAGGCATGCAGTGGAAATTATTTGGAAACAAGGAAGCGCGGTGCCTTGGGGTTGTATCCCCTCGGAATAGAAATAGTTTCCGGAGCTGTCGTGGAATTACGGCCGGACCTCGGGTCAGCGGAATGAATTTTGTTTGGTTTTTTCTATCGAACTAAATCCTGATTATTGTGTTTCACGTCCGCCATTTTCTGCCAGTTTAAATATGCAAACCTGTGTTTCCGCCTGGCTCAATACTGGTGTGTGAAAGAATGGCCAATCAACGAAGGTCCAGAGTTTTAATGATACCAATTGATACGTTCAAAAAGTACTTAGTATTTTTTTATAGATTTAACCCTGACTTTTATAAAAATTGTTTTTCTAAGAATAATATTTACCTTTTTGTTGACTGACATTTCGAGTTCTTTTTAGAATCCCGTTGTCAGTGATTTAGCCTTAGACTATGGTCGTTGAAACCAGGTGACAATGTTAGGCAACAACAAGATTATAATTTAAAAAAAAAATACGGTGTGCACTCGACAGAAGTGAAAACTAAATTAATATTTACTTATTCATGCGAGATTAGGGTAAACCAGGAACGACTAGAGCAAGTGAATGAAATTGTGTTTTTAGGGAGTATGTTTAGCGCGGATGGAAGATGTGATTCGGATGTAGAACGGCGAGTAGCGGAAACAGAGTTAACGGTGCTTTGTCCCAATTAGTAAAGCGACAAAGCATCGTAAAAGAAGCACGACTGGCGATTCATAACGCAGTGCTAGTGCCAACTTTGCTTTACGGTAGCGAAACATGGGTATGTCAGCAGATGCATGAAAGTAAATTGAATGCTGTAGAGATGCTATCACTTCGAAAATTGTGCGGCGTTACTTTGGCCGACCGAATACGTAACGAAGTGATACGCAATATGGCAGTATTGAATGAAAGTGTCAGCGTTAAGCTGGAAAAGGGCGTGCTCCGTTTTTTATTCTTTAGACGTGTCCAAACGTCTAAAGAATGAGTGAGGAACGATTGACGCAGAATATATATTGTGCGAAAGTAGAGGGTAGAAGAAGTCAGGGTAGTCCGAGACTTACATATGAAGACCACGTGAGCAGATTGCTCAAAAACGGAAAGGTCAAAAGTACTCGGATACCCAGACGTGCGTGTATGAAGCGATTGATGAATCTTGAAAAAGCGAAAGAAATATGATGGATCGCGAAGCCTGGCGATCTGTCCTCTCTGACTACCCCGTCAGGGATACAGCGTGAACATAGTTAGTTAGTTTAGTTACTTATTCATCTAGACGCGTTCGCGGTCTGCTATATGTACATGCATATATGCACACACTATATAGCTGCGTCTCGTAACGGTGTCGCGAGTCCAGAGATTATATTGCATCTAAAAATATGCGTACCGCGCTAAAAGTAGTGTATCATGTTATTATAACGGATTAAAAAGTGCTTTTTCTTTTCACATTTTCATGCATTGTTATAATTTTTGGGATTTAGTTAAATTTTCAAGTATCTAGCTCATCAAGAAGGTCACATGGAAAGACACAACAAAAAAGAATTAAAAAAAATAAGTATCTAGTAAAGAATCTGTTCAGTTTAAAGGTAGTAATATCAGGACCAGATGCCATGAGTTGTAACTATACAAACTCTATATAAAACGTTGTAACTATACAAACTCAAAAAGTAAAGAGATATTCTTGCTATCAAAGCAACCAGTTTAAATATTTCGAGCCTTTTTCGTAAGTACATAATTATATTTATTTAACTCACAATGTTGATGATCTCCTTTCATGTACACAATGGTAATAAAAAAATAAATCTAAGGCTGTTTATGACACAGCGTGTATAATAAAAAAGCAGGCATTCAGTAAAGAGGTGGCTCGTAAACAAGCAATAAACGTCTAGTATTTCATTTTAGGGCCCGCCTATCTTCATTCTTATCCAGTAAATTCACTTGTAACATGAAAAGTCAACAGTATTTTTTCTTAATTAAAATAAATTTATGTTTGCGTGTGTATGGTGACGTTAATTGCACTGTAATTGTAGCTGACATGGCTTTTGTTATAATTTCAATCTTACAGGCAAGGCAACAATAAATAAAGCTTTTATTTGGTATAAAAACAACGGACAAATGCAAATCTGACTCGCCCACAGACGGTTCCGTAAAATAATAGATTTTACAACAAGTACACAAACAAACCATTTTTATCCGAGACTTTTAGCATTTTTATCTGATAGTAATATCGAGGATAAAATGGTTTTGTGGAGAGAGTTATAAACTTTGTTTTTCACTTCGATTGCAAGAAAAAAAACAGTGGAATAACATAGCATTTTTTTAATTAAAATTCAAAGTAATATTAGTACAGTTTTGAATACTGAAGGAAATTACTCCGAAATTTCTTATTTGTGCAGCCTCTATCCTGCACAAATAAGCACTTTCAGAGCATGAGAACTGAAAATATTTTTATTGCGTCATATACGGCTATAACGTTTTTTACGTTAACTTAATGTTTAAAAATTTTACAAATTCATGGGATTGAAGACCTGAATATATAGTTTTAATTTCAACTCGTTACCTTCTCGTTTTTCTAAGGTAAAAGTACTTGATAGACAGACGGACGGATAACAGTTTTTTTTATATAAAAGATACCGTTTTTTTTTCTTTAGATATATGGATGCCTAAAAAAAAAAGGAATGGTTGCACGGAGGGACTGAATAATGTGTTGTGGCAAATATTGTATAACGCTTATGTCCAGTAAGCTGGACTGCTCCAACGAGTGTAATGAAATAAAAATAAAAATTTAAAAAGCCGTGTCGTTTTTCTTTTAAAAGTAAAAAATAATGAAATAAACTCCATCCTAAAGTACATAAATATGTATTAATAATTTAAAAAAACGCTGCATTGGGCACCCAATGCAACGTATTTTTTTCCTAATTATTTATCCTTACTCAGTTAGGTTAGATTATTTGTAATTAAAATGTTAGGTTTGGAACTGTCCCCCAATGCGACGTATTTTTTAGATTTATTTATACATACTTATATTAATACATACGTATATGCGCTCGTGGCCCCGTTGATTCAGTGTTCTGTAAACGATCACTGCGTTAAGCAACATTATCTACAGGTGGTCCTAGGATGGGTGACCACTTTGTGAAATTTATTTGCGAGCGTTTCCGTGCTTCGGATAGCACGTTAAGCCGTTGGTCCCGGTTGCCAGTAAAATGGCAGTCGTGAAGCCTGATTGAAGTCCTTATTGGCGGCTTGAAAACATTCAACAGCAGGTCGCCACAGCTTGCGCCTGTCTATTTCAACACGGCAATGAGCTCACCACCGTTACGTGGGACAAAAATGTATACGGTGAAATGTGGGCGTATAGTATGCCTCTGCCTACCCCTTCGGGGATTAAGGCGTGACAATATATATGTATGTTATGTACTGTAAGGTAGTTTGTTTAATTATATTTTACTTTTTAAATGCACCTTACATTGAAGTATTTTAATTTTTCTTATTTCGTTTTGTTTTATTCTTTTATAGCTATTTATTATAATGTAGATTTTGTTGAGTTGTCAATTTACTTAGCTTCTTTTTAAAAATTTTCTGCTATATATATTTGCAGACATTCGATAATTCTTTACTAAATTGAAATCGCTTCATCCATTCGGGAGCTATTGTGCAACAGACAGACACACAGTCACGTCAAACTTATAACACTCCTCTTTTTCTATATATTTGATTTAAAAAAATCTTTAATATTCATGTAATAATATTATAAAATTGAAACCCAACAATTAAATTATTTTATGCACGTGTGCTGCTTAGGATGCTGAGTCTCAGGATTCGTGGAAATTGGCATAAAAAATAAAAAACTAATCACAATTCTTTTTTCAAATTTTCATACGTCGTCTGTGGCTAAAATTTCTTGCGAAAATTTCTGTATAGTATTGTAACCTAACAAAAAAAAAGCTATTAAAAGGTTTGAATTGATGAATATAATTATTACACAAAATCTATTTGCGAGCTGTTTGAAACTGATTGAAATAACGCAAACACACCGCCGACCGATGTGCCTACAATCTCATGTTAGGCAAACACTTGATTTAGGTTATGTAATCTAGCTACTAATGTATTGCGTCTTTATTACAGACTCGATCGATCCTCTTGGTGTTATATTAGGTTGAGTCTAAACCTCTTCAGAACTTAGGATTGATATGCCCGGTATACCTAAATGTATGTATAGCTTTATGCAATGCATATTGTAAAATTTTTTTATTTTAAAAATTCCTAATCAATATATAGTTTTTTGTAATATAAATTGTTATATTGAAAAAAAGGCAAGGTACATCCTGAGAATTACAAATCCATTTACATACAATAAACTTACACATTACAATTGAGTATTCAATTCAAACCTGTACCAAATTTCGAAGTAGGTATTTATTGAAAGAACAACATTATGACGTTAAGATTATTTAAAGTAGAGGGTGATAGACCTTTCGTTTCACGGTGGCTGGGTCTGGAGGTGGTCCTTCTCAAATCCGAGGCTCTGTGCTTTCACGGACCTCGGAAGGGACTGCCCTCGGGATCCAGCCGACGAGTAGGGGGCGTTAGCATCGGCATCGAACCCTCGATGAAGTACCTTGGGCTCGTACTCGATAGCCGATGGAACTCGGACACCATTTCCGAAGTTTGGTCCCTAAACTAAGGGGGGCGGCGGCCACGCTGTCGGGACTACTGCCCAATATAAGGGAACACATCGCTCCCTGCAGGAGACCCTACCTCGGGATCGGTGCTGGAGCGGAACTATAGGCCTGTATCCCGAGAAATCGAGGCTCAGTAATCTCTACTCCGCCAGTAGGTCACGGGGACATGGAACGTGCGACTTGAGCAATTGAGGCAGTGAAGCCGGTCATGGAGGAGTGGCTGGAGAGGCAACACGGCAGCCTCAACTACCGAATACACGTACGCACGCCCTTCACCCACTCAAGGAAGTGGTATAACACCCGCACCCCCCAAAGAAGCGAGAAAACACTCAAACCCCCCAAAGAGGCAGGATTACACCCGAACCACCCCTGAACAAGCCTGCGGTAGCGGACAAAGTCTGTCAGGAAGTCAGGAGCACGGGGGCTATCCTTCCGAGTGCTGACCAGGGACTCCTGGCTATAGATAGATGGAAGGGAAGCGTGTGGTTTTAGTCGGTAGGAGTCCAACATAGCATCCATGAGGTCCCAAACAAAAAAAAAAGAAAAAAAGTGTGATCTTGTATTTTCCCTCAGTAAGAGTAACTAATTTTACAAGCTGTTTTAATGTTCTTAAAAACATAATGTCTTCTTTTTTTTCAATTCAATGCCATTAATTAATATCCAAGATGATTTTTAAGAGATAATAGGTAACCATCTATAAAAACAGACATACCTATTATAGGTATGTTATTTTTATATCAAGCTGTAATTTGGCATGGATTTTTATAAAAAAATTTATAATAAAATTTTTTAAAAAATATTCTTATATATTTATCTCTGATTTCAACCTAATAAACGCAGCTTTATTGCGAATAAAAAAAAATATAATTAACAATTTTCAAATCTGATTTTCGGTTTCTCATAAAGTTACAAGTAAATACGGAGAAGACAGGAATACACACTGTGAAAACTAGGCGTATAATATGCCTCTGCCACCCCTTCGGAAATAAGGCGTAATTGACTATATATCTCGTAAATGATCATATATGCCTATTGCCTATCTCGAGACATCCATAAAAGTATATTTTATTTTATAATAGGAACAACGCAGTAATTTAAAAGATTCCTGGTATGAAAAAATACCTACACAATTTCCTAAAAAATAAAGCACATACATAATACTCTCTAAGTTTACGAGTGTTGAATTAGTAACATTTCGGTTTCCTTGCAAGAGAATAGGATACTTACCCTCTTACCTCGGCAGCACATTTATCTACGGGAGCAGAGTAAACATCCTGTTAGATACACACCCCTATGGCGAGTGATTTCAGAATAAACTGCCTCAGATACAGGTAGGGATTTAGAAGTCACTTAATATATTTATTATTCTCTCATTTATTTGTATGGAATATACAAAGAAGTGTGAGGCTGTACAGTTTGCAATCTGATTCAGAGATAGAGGTCAAAACTGTCAGTCTAAACAAATAATGGCATGCAAAACACAGCTAGTAAATATACCGCACTAGTTATCGTGGGGCCCCACCAAGATTTACGGGTTCCAAGAGATCTCACCTACTAGTGGCGCACCTGTTGCTTTACAGACGAGGCAATGACGCAGACATCCTTACTGGATTGGGAGATCTGACGGCCATAGCTCCTACCGATGCCAAAAAACTAAAACCAAACGATGGTTGCCGGTTAAATAAAAATGAACCCCAGACTGAAAAATACTCAAAACTACTCCCAAAAATAAAATACTTTTTTAATTCTAGACTAAGCTTATTACTAGCAGTAGACATCTAAGTAGCCGAGACTCTTGCCTAATATTGAGATAAAGATTCCTCTTTAAAACCTCAAACAAATCGTCAAAACATTACATTCTTGTTATAAATCACGCAATCGTATAAAAGCTCTTTCATATAAAAGTACCAGAGTCTTATAAGCCGTCCCCTAAATCTGCGCTCCTACTACTGTTTTTATGTTTCCGCAGGCAGTAATATATCGTCAAGTGTAGACATTCTTATATTTTTATTACATATGCATGACATAAAAATCAAGATCCACAGTTGTAAGTTAAAGGGCCCTTGTATTTTAAGGTCCCGCTGTGCTATTTTCGCAGGAATGATCAGTTTGGGGTGGCATTTTCTATGATACCATTTCGGCAGAATGTGATTTATGGGCGGATGGCAGTTTGTCGATGGATTTGCAAATATAAGAAAGTTGGGGTCGATGGATTTGCAAATATAAGAATATTAGGTATGTGAATTTTCTATTCCTATTTAGGTCTTCTAAACTCATACTTTATATACCACTCGGGACTTTACAAAATAATATTTATAATTTATAATAAATATTTTCGACTCGCTAGCACATACACTATCGTTTTGAATATATCGTTCTAATACATATGGAGCTAATATAATCCTGTGTTGTAGGGCCAGTAGTATATCTAACCATTGCACCAACTGGGCAATAAAAGTCAAAAATAATTCACGAATATTAGTGAAAGGAATTTCGATACTGATTTTTAGAAAGAAATTAGGCGGACACAATAAAGGCGAAATGTTATTATTTACTGCGTTAAGATTATATTTTAGACTAGCTGACCCGCGCGGCTTCGCCCGTGACAAACTTCGAACTCCCGTCAGTTTATCAGTCACGCCTTAATTCCCGTCACTCCCATTAACTCCCGTCGTTTATTACTTTTACAATAATGCATGAATATTTGCCCGATTTGTTGATCACTGCTCCGTTCCTCAGGGTAGTAGCGTGATGATTTAGCCTTTTACCGGTCACGCCTTTATTCCCGTCGCGCCCATTTAATTCCGTCGTTTATTACTTTTACAATAATGTATGAATATTTGCCCGATTTGTTGATTACTGCTCCGCTCCTCAGGGTAGTAGCGTGATGATATAGCCTTTTATCGGTTACGCCTTTATTCCGGTCGCGCCCATTTAATCTCGTCGTTTATTACTTTTACAATAATGTATTAATATATTTTCCCGATTTGTTGATTACTACGCGCTCCTCAGGGTAGTAGCGTGATGATATAGCCTTTTATCAGTCACTTTATCCCCGTCGCTCCCATTTAATCCCTTCGTTTATTATCTACTTTTACAATTGTGTATGAATATTTGCCCAATTTGTTGATTACTGCCCTGCTCTTCAGGGTAGTAGCGTGATGATATAGCCTATAGACTTCCACGATAAATGCGCTATACAACACAAATTAGTGTAGTTAAGGGCCGGTAGGCCAAGTCGCGTAGTCACCACTACGCTTTCTCAGCCCCCGCCAAGATAAATCGACGATGTATTTTCTGCTGGCACGCCACAGTAAAAATGATTGCCAGTAGCAACCGAAATGGAACATCTCTATTAATGTGTTGGATTTTATTTTGGGTTTATGATATACTAGTTGACACCCGCGGTTCCGCCCGCGTGATGAAGTTTTCCCGTTCCCGTTTTCTAAAGGAACTTGTTCCCGGGATAAAAAGTAGCCAATGTGTTATTCAGTATTCAGTATTCAGTATTTATTTCGCATAAAATAGGAGGGTATTACAATGTTGGTATTTGTCATTATATTAAATACATATGTGCGCTGTTTTATAGCCTCCATAAGACATGCAAAAATATATAAGGTACATACTAACATCAAATATTATCTTGATAAAAAGAAACACAAATATGTCAGTCAAAATAGGAAAAATTACTTATTATCATATGTCAAATAGGTCAAGTATCATGAACTTACACAATATCAAAGATTAACAATAAAAAAAAAAAGGCAAAATAGAATACAACAACATAATTAGATAATTACAAATTGTCAATAGTTGTAGTAATGTCAAATAGGTAAACAAATTATTAACAGATTATTTAACATGGGTTTACAACAATTTCATTAAAGTGTATCAGATAGGAAATCTTGGACACTATAATAGCATTTCTCACTCAGGAGCCTATTAAAGCGTTGTTTAAAAATATACAGGTCTGATTCTTTTATATGTTTAGGTATCTTATTATATAATTTAGGAGCCATGGCAAAAACACTGTTATGCATTAACGTTGTGTTTGCTTTATATAAGCAAAAACGACTCTTGTCTCTTTGCGCACGACCAGACACGTCAGAGGCAAGTACGAATAGATTTTGATTGCGCTTAACAAATACAGCTATTTCAAATATGTAGATATAAGGTAGCGTTAGGATGTCATATCTTTTTAAAGTATGGCATGCAGCTGTCAGTTACTTTTATTGAGAACATAGCTCTTATACAGCGCTTTTGTGCCTTAAATATCATGTCTTTATGTACCGAATTTCCCCAGAATATTACACCATATCGCAAAACAGAGACTACTAGACCATGGTACGCAGTTAATAGTGCATCTGTATTTAGAACTTGTGTAAGTTCATGTAGTGCATATACAGATTTATTTATACGTTTGCATAACTTTTCTACATGCTCCTTCCATGTCAGTTTTACTATCTATTATTAAACCTAAAAACTTTGTTGATTCCACTTCGGTTAAAAATTGACCATTTGCACATATTTCCAAATTCTGTGCTTTGGGGATACGCTGACTAAACTACATTAACATGGATTTGCTAATGTTGGCTCTCAAATTATTACCGTCTAACCAGTCGATAACAGAGTTCAATGCTCCATTTATATCAGACTCGTATGTATTTCTAGTGTTACATTTAATTGAAATTGTGCTATCATCTCCATACAGAGATACTGGATTCCTGGTTACTACCAAAGGTAACCAGGAATCCAGTATCTTTCATATCGGTCATTAATATACAGCAAAAAGAACAGAGGCCCCAAAACGCTACCCTATGGCACACCGTATCGTATTAGTCGCGAGCTAGATCGGTAGGT
This sequence comes from Thumatha senex, assembly GCA_948477245.1. Taxonomy (NCBI): domain Eukaryota; kingdom Metazoa; phylum Arthropoda; class Insecta; order Lepidoptera; family Erebidae; genus Thumatha; species Thumatha senex. The sequence goes on from OX419735.1 coordinate 19,213,565, forward strand.
TTCTTCTATTTTAGTTTTTGTATTGATTCTTACGATTTCAGTGTACTGTTTACGGTCTTTAACATAAGTTTCAATCAGTTCCAACACAATACCTCTTATTCCATAAGAATCTAACCTGTCTAACAGAGTGGCATGACTTACATGGTCAAAAGCTTGAGTCATATCCATATATATGGCACAGACAGGTGTCTATTTTATATATTATATTATTCTGATAGATAAGCTATTATATATATAGTTATGGTAAAGTTTATTTAAATTCCATTCAGTAGTTTTACGTGCAAGTAACAAACATCCACACTTACAAACTTTCGCGTTTATAATTTTAGTAGGAGTTAATGATAATATATTTAATAACAAATTTAGGCTTTATGTACCAAATAAAATGTCCCGTACTCATTACACATACATTTTTTTTAATAATATTTAAATCAAAAAATCATAATGTTATGATCCTGTCTTCGGCAGCTAGTCACCGTTGTACTTCAGGACATATCTTCCGTCCGCGCTAAACATTCTCCCTAAGTTAATCAAATACCCGATTCTTAGTTTAACATGCAGCGAAGACCTTAACTTTTATATTAGTGACTAATGCCTGAAGGTCAGCTTCTGATGAGACCATCACTACCGCATCATCAGCGTACAACTGACAATGTACTGTAAAATTTCCAATTTTACAACACATCATAATCTTTTAACTTTTACAGCCACACTTTTGCACAACCATCCAGATACACTATGAAAAGCCAGGCGGACATAACACAACCCCGTTTGACGCCCGAACAGAAGTCAAAAAGAGGCACCAGATGAACATCACCCTTGGTCGCACGCAAGCTTTACAGTCCGTATAAAGAGACTGTATCGCCCGCAGCAGCTGGCCGTCCACACCATTTCCTGCCCGAATATGGAGTGGACAGCCAGCCAGGCCACACGGACGAGTACCACAGAGTTCCTCTCACAACGTTATCAAATGTTTTCTCCAGATCCACTAAAGCGCAAAAAACCTTCGCGTTAAAATGTTGGGATTATTAATTATTAGTTACGTGAAATGTTATACATTGTTAAAGGCTACTAACATAAAGTAATAATAATATTTATTTGCTTTAAATGGGGAAGTACATAATATGGTGTTACAATAGTCATACTTAATTATGTTAATAGATCAAGCCCACTTAGCCATATTAAATGCATGCAAATTTTTAGATTATGTCAACAATATAATAATTCAATACAATCAATAATATTAAGACTTACTAGTTCTTTAAATATTTCATAATAATTTACTCATTTAAAAATTCATCAATCAAGTAATATACTCTTTCCACTAACCACTCCCTTAAAGCTAAAATAAATTTATTTAACGGCAGTGCTTTCAAGTGTTCGGGGATTTTATTTGAAATTTTTACACACATAGAGTAACTGTTTTTTTTGCATTTGTCGTTCAAGGTATCATGTTCAGCACTAATCTTTCTGGGTTCCTAATATTATTACGCTTCGTAACATATTTTGCCTGCTTAAATGCTTAAGGATGTTGCTTTACAAATTTATTGACTTCAATGATATATAGAGAAGGTAGTGTAAGAAGTTTCAACTTTTTAAAATATGGTCTACAAGATACAAAAGTAAAAACAAATAAAAAGCGCTCGTAGCCCTAGTAACTCGGTTTTTGTAAAAGTTCACTGATTTAAGAAACTCTCTCGGATTTTGGATGGAAAAATTACAACAGCGAATCGCTACAATCTGAGCCTGTCCATTTGAACACAGGCATTGGGCTCACCACAATATGCCTCTGCCACGCCATCGGGGATAAAGTCGTGGCTAATAAATTTATAAATATACTTAAATAATTGATAATAAAAGCATAAAACAAAGGTCTTGGATACAATTTTAATAATTTATGCGAAGCTTCAATATAATAACTGCACTGATTACTTCAGCCAGTGGCAGTCGGTATGTTTAAGCCTTAGAATCTATTGATCAAATTTGTTTAGAACCCAATTGAAAGTATACACTACATTTTTTTTTTAAATTCGTCGGCATTTAGCGGAAACATAGTTAAAAATACATTGAACGGCCCACTGGCTCAGTTGCCTTCTAACCTGTGGGTACCGGTTTCGATTTTATACTACTTACAGTGATAATTCTAATGCTTTCTGTGAAGTGTAGGTACTTTATTTTATATTAAAACTCTCATATATTTGATTTATCTATCACGCCTTATCCCCGAAAGGGTGGCAGTGGCATATTAGTATATGCCCACTTTTCACCATGTGTATTCCTGTAATGGGTGGTGGGTGAGTCTATTGCCGTATATAACTCTCATTTATGTATATGCACTATATAAAGCTAACTCCGGGCGTCGCGAGATGCAACTGGGACAGACGCTCGGATGATGATGGACAGCTTACTGCTCTCATAAATATACTGTGCCATTGCGAAAAAATAGCAAGAGGAGCGCAACGGAAAAACCTAACACAGGTCCTACCTCAGTAAGCGCCAGCGCGCGACTGATCAGGCCTCAGCGTCGCAAATCTGATATTATTTAAACATTTGTACTAGAAAAATTACTGTATATAGTCAAAGTAAGCCATTATGTCTATAAATATTGAGTAGCTATAGTTGTATATAAAAATTTCATCAAATTTATCTGTAGTTTAGATTTGGCATTGAAAAAACATTTCGGAAGGGGGCAACTTTAGGATGTTTTTCTATCAAGTGAAGTTTATTAAATTTTGTAACAGCTTAAATCCTTAACAAACATATATCTCTCTTTCAGAATCAAAAACCCTTTCTTCTACGATTCGCATTGTTTTAAAAAACTCAAAAGCTGGCCACGGCAGGAATACCAAGCCTTAACTTTATACTATTATTAGTATAGTTACCAAAGAGCGGACATTTGTTTGAGTTGAATTGATTGACACGTGAGGACTTTGCAGAGCTCGCTCGCTATTGGCTAGTCGCGACGTCGCGCATGCGTAAATCGAAAATTATCGTCCATACTTTTTACTTGTCATTTTAAGAACAATTTTTTTCACAATAAAATTATTATAGTAAGTTAACCTTAAAAGATAGACATATGCTGTCGCAGACATTTTAGAACTTTTAAAGGGGAATAATTATGTAATACATAAGTATTGCGTAACTTTAATTTTTTAGCGTTCGCAACGGAAGCTATCAAAAGGAATATTTTGTCCCCGATTTTGCCATATTTATCATTGCTGTTCCGCATTCCTATTAGTCGTAGCGTGATACTATATAGCCTATAGCCTTCCTCGATAAATGGACTATTCAACACAAAAAGAATTTTGCAAATCGAACCTGTAGTTCCTGAGATTAACGCGTTCAACCTAACAAACAAACTCTTCAGCTTTATAATATTATGTATATATTAAATTATTTCTATACTGTCTGAAGTAGTAGAATGTCTGTATAAATAAGTTTCACTTACTTAATGAAAACAAAAAAGATATTTAAAATAATATAATCCTAACAATATTATAAACGCGAAAGTTTGTAAGTATGTTACACTTTCACGCACAAGCTACAGAATGGATTTTGATGAAATTTAACAATAATTATACATCATAATAACACATAAGCTACTTTTTATCCCGGGAACAAGTTCCTGTGGGAAACGGGAACAGAAAACATTACCACGCGTGCCGACCGCGGGTGTCAACTAGTAATTAAAAATAATAAAAAATTAAATTAATTCTGTGACGACCTAACAATCTAACAGTTCCGTTCAAAATATTAATAAAAATCAAATATGAGAAATTCAATAGCAATTTAAAACGAACGAGCTAATTAAATTTAACCACAGCGCTACGATAATTAAAAAACAGGCAAATGTGATCAAGTTTAGCTCGCATTTAATTTTGAGACTTAACAATGAATTTGCACACAAGTGTATAATTAATTTGTATGTATATTGTATATACGAGTACATACAAAGTAATAAAAATGAATTTGTAGTTACGTAATTAACACAAATTGACTGATTTTTTTCCTTAATGAAATACATACATACATATCATCACGCCTGTCTCTCATCGGGGTAGGCAGAGACTATGGCTTTCCACTTGCTACGATTCTGGCATACAACTTTCGCTTCGTCAACTTTCATAATTGTTTTCATACACGCTCGCCGATTAAGGGTGCTCTTGACCTGGCCTTTTGTCAAAAGATCTTCAATTTGATCGGTATATGTACGTCGAGGTCGACCCTTACCAGTTTGCTCATTTACTCTCACCGCATAAATTTTCTTCGTCAGTCTATTTTTATCCATCCACTCCACGTGTCCAAACCATGTAAGCATCTCTTTTTCTATCTTAAAAATAAAATTAAATAAAAATTTCTTTATTTTGCATAGACCATTTTAACGGTCACTACGTCTTCTGTCATACCGCAATGTTCCTTTATCACGCTGTTCCTTTCTTTATCTATCAATTTCACTCCAGCTATACTTCGCAGACTCCTCATTTCTCCATCATTAATTTTACTTCTATGCTTCTTCTGCCATACCCAACTTTCACTGCCATATATGTTAGTGTAGGGACAATCACTACTCTATGCACAGCCAGTCTTGCCTTTTTAGACACGTTCTGGGTGCCCATAAAGGTGTACATTGCTCCATTCACTTGATGGCCAGCCAAAACCCTTCTTTCAATGTCATCATCACACTTTCCATCTCGCAAATTTTGAGCCTAGGTATATAAATTCTTTCACTTGTTCCACTCTTTTTCCTTCCACAAAAATCGAGCAATCTGTCATGTTTTTTTCTCTTTCAAAAACCATTACTTTCGTCTTATTTACATTCACTTTCATTCCTTTGCCTTTCAGCGCATCATGCATAATATTAACCATCAACTGCAACTCGTCCGCTGATGATGCAAGTATTACCTGATCATCAGCGTAAAGAAAACATTTGATCATCGTCATTTTTAAACCATACGCACTTTCTTGCAATTCTTTCAAGCAACTGTCAATGTATAGGTTAAACAGCCACGGTGACGCTACACAACCCTGTCTCACACCTTTTTCGATGTGAAAAAAGTCTGTGCAAGCTCCGTTGATTCTGACACAAGCACTGGATCCCTCATATAGAGATTTCAGTGCTCGTATCAAGTTGCTGCTTACTCCATACGTGGACAATGTTGACCACAGTTCATTCCTCACCACTCTATCATAGGCCTGTTCCAAGTCTACGAAAGCGCAATAAACTTTTTGACTCTTCGCCAAAAGTTTTTCAATTACGCATCGTAAGGAAAAAACCTGATCCGTGCATCCTCTTCCTTTCATAAATCCTGCTTGCACATTTTCCCTTCAGTTTCATTCATCACTCTTTTTATCAAAACTTTCGCATAAAATTTGCCGACGATGCTGAGCAAGCTTATGCCGCGGTAGTTTTTGCACTGTTGCTGCGACCCTTTTCCTTTATACAGCGGTACGATGACAGCTTTACACCAATCTTCTGGTACGCTGCCACCCCTCCAGCAAAGGTTAAAAAGGCGGTACAGCTGGCAAACTACCACGCCTTGTCCCGCTTTCAGCGTCTCGACAGAAAATCTATTAATTCCCGCAGCTTTGCCTAGTTTCATACTATTCAATGCTTCCATAATTTCTTCTATACTTATATCACTTTAATTGCCGCTTTCACTTACCTTCCAGCAATGTGTCTGTGCTTGCATACCCTCTTTTTCAAATAAACTTTCAAAATATTCCTTTTATCTTTTGAGCACACATTCTTCACCTTTCACAACACTGCTATCATGGTTTCTGATATGGGTGAGCTGCGATGTTGTCTGTTAAGCTCTCATTGTTCTTATGGATTTCCAAAAGAATTTTATATTCTTTTGGAAATCATCAGATAACCTGTTGTCAAAATCATCTCTTTCATCCTTCTTCTTTCTTTTTATCACCTCTTTTGCAACAGCTTAAACCTTTTATATTCATCCTTTGCCATTCTTACATCCTCATCCGTTGCCTTCTGCATTCTTTGATTGACTTTTGTAGTCAGCCAATCCAACCATGCTTTCTTCTTATCGGACAACGCTTTCATGACTTCTGCACACATTCTCTTTACCTTACATCCTTGGCTACTCTTGTTTACTGCACACATTTCAATCGCAACTTCCATGAGTCCTTCCTTAAACGACTTAAATAAATTTTCCATCTCACATACCTCATCTAAATTTTCAAATTTCTTGCTCACTTTACTTAAAAATTCTTCCTTTATACCTATCTCTTGCAAATTATCGACTTTTATGCGCTCTAGTACACTACAGGGTTCATGCACACGGTGCCGCCACCGCTGAAACAGATCTCTTACTCGACTCATAACCAAGAAGTGGTCTGTGTCAATACTGGCACCGCGGTATGCCCGGGTGTCTAGCACTTTCTTTCTCAGCCTTGCGTCTACAATCACAAAATCAATCATGCTTCTCTGGCTTCCTTCTTGTCTCGTAAACAAGTGGATTTCCTTGTGGTTGAACATGGTGTTGGTTACCACAAGATTCCTCACCAAACATACTTCAAGCAAGCTTTCTCCATTTTCATTAACTCGTTCGTCACCATATTTTCCCAATACACTATATCTATACTAATATTATAAAGCTGAAGTGTTTGTTTGTTTGGTTAAACGCGCTAATCTCAGAAACTACTGGTCGGATTTTAAAAAACCTTTTTGTTTTTAGATAGCCCATTTATTGAGGAAGGCTATAGGCTATGCATCATCATACTTCTACTCTGGAGAGCGGAGCACAATGTCGACAAATCGGGCAATTTTTTAAGCAATATTGTAAAATTTATAAGCGACGGGATTAAATAAGTGTAAGAGGTGAAGCCGGGGGGTCACTTTTTTTCATACGATTACACTAATTACTACAGACGAATAATAGGCAAATGACTGATTGCGTATGCGATTTTCGGATTAAATTCTGATAAAGATAAACTTGACTGTATATTAATATTACGCGAGAGCGAAAGGGAGTGAGCAACATTCTGCTCTGTGGTAGAAATAGGTACTCTGAAGTATACATAAAATTACTTACTTCTGCTATCAATTTAATTATTCATGGACAGTTTCAATCCCAGAAATATTCTAAGCTGACAATGAATATCTTTGTCACACCATCCGAGAGTAATAAATGTGAAAAAGAGACGACAAATATGTTAACACATTTCTATCAAAATATTCTTCATTTTTAAATGGCAAAACAATGTCAAATAGTTTCTGAAGTTCAGAAACACGTGACAATGTTATTAGATAGCGCTCAATTCCAAACGTAAGTAGCGATTATATGAGTTCTGTGCTGCAAATGAACCACAATTAACGATAGAAGTGCCATTATCCTGTAGTTTTAGCAATATACTGACTGAATCCATTGGTATGCTGTAGCTGTACCGCAATTAGTAGATACCGTCATAACAATTAAAATCAACTACGAAATTAACCTTAGTAGATAGAAGTCCTCTCTTGTATGTAACAAGGTATAAAGGTCAAACGCAGTTGTTTAGAAATTTGTAATGACGATTTTAGTGGGTTTATGTTAAAAAAATCGAATGACGCGTGAAAGCAAATTGAAAGCTATGGAGATGCGATCACTTCAAAAATTGTGCGGCGTAACTTTGGCCGACCGAATAAGTAACGAAGTGATACAAGGCAATGTGGCAAGTTTGAATGAAAGTGACAGCATTAAACAAGAAAAGGATGTGCTCCGTTGGTTGGACACCTCCAACCAATAAGTAAGGAACGATTTATGGAGAATATTTATAGTGCTGAAGTAGAGGGTAAAAGGATTTAGGGTAGACTGAAACTTACAAAAGACCATTAAAGACCACGTGGGCAGATTGCTCAAAAATGGAAAGTGCAATAGTACTCAGATACCCAAACGTATGCATGGGTTAATCACAAAGAATAGCGATATGTCCACTCTTCCAATCTTTGCTGATTACTTTACTGATAGCCCTGTGAGATAGATAGATAGATTCTTTCAACTTTCTAGGCTATATATTAAGAGATAAGAGAATAAGTTTTCTTTACGCGGCGGTTTCAGATGTTATCCCGCTCCTTTGAGGAGGGGAGGGTTCGGGTGTTATTTTTCACAATTTTAACGTTATTATATTACCTTGTTTGATTATATTCATATTTAACTTGTAAACTTGAACTGTATTTACACTATAATTATAAAAGACTAGCTGATACCCGCAGCTTCGCCCGCGTCGCAAATTTTTGCTATTAGATTTCGTACGGAACCCTAAACTTTTTGAAAATCCAATATAGCCTATGTTACTCACGAAGAGAATGGTGCAAGAATTTTTAAAATCGACTCAGTATTTTACAAACAAACTTACAAATCTTTCCTCTTTATAATATTAGTATGGATAATATATTCGAGAAAGTTATGATTTATTAATAATTGCTTTAGATATCTTACCAAGACAGTATATTGTGCAAAAAAAATTCAGGGAAAACTTGTAAGCGAGCACTCATTTGATTCTCTAGGCGCAAGTAAAAAGTGAATGGCAACATTCTCACTTTCACTGACAATCAGCAAGTAACTGCCGGTAACCGAGTTTCCTTAACGAACTCGGCTTAACTAGATAGTAACGATGCGACGACCCAACTTCTAAATTAGACCAGTTCAACGGTTGTAACTGTGCTTTTTGTCTGTTTCATGTGTAATTTAGTTATGGTAGTCATTGTTGCGTTTTAGATTCTACTGCTAATGTCGTAACTATAACTAACTACTACGAAATTCATAAATGATATACAACTATAAAACTTTATTTACTTCTCTACACTGACGTTTGAGAAGCTCGTCGCTTTTGGTTATATGTTCTGTGGTTGATAACCTATTCTACGTCCTTAAGAGGCCGGCGAACAACTACTAATTTGCCATACAAACGTAATACCAAAATCATTTTCAATTAGAGAATATCTCGACATAATCATCGCTGTTATTCGGATTAAGAAAGTATATACCTATGTTTCAGTTCAACATTTTTATTAAAAATATATTTACCCACGGAAAAATATATGCGATTATATTTCGTACATTTTCGACATTAACGAGATATTTTCTGCCTATGTATTTTATAATAAAAACGCCATTAATCATTATGTAATTTTAACAGAAACACAGCTTATATTGTCTAGTTACACAATGTTTTAAAGAAAATAAAACATAATCAAGTTTCATTCATCATTTCTGGTATTCGCAAATGCACACAAATTTCTACTTATTTCAAACAGCTATCTTGCTGTTCTACTCGCACGGGACGGTGGTGGGAGGCAAGCGACAGAGATAGCGATATGTCCGAGGAACGGCGGCGTTCTTCGCGAATTGGATTTGAACGGCCCTCCGCCGGACTCTTAAGGATAGAATTTTGAATTTTGTTTATTTATTTTTATTTTGAAGTGGATATACGAAATTTCATGATATTGTCTTTGAAAATGAAGAATTTTACGTATAAACTTACCACTAACTCCTATTTTATCCCTTTATAGGTAAAATTTTGAAAAATTACGATACAATTGTGCTTTTTTTTTATTCCATTGGCCTCAATGGAATAAAAAAAAGAACAGTTGTATCAGGCAGACAAGCATACGGTCCACCTGATGGAAAATGGTCACCGTAGCCTTATCGACGTTTGCAACAACAGCACTCGTGCTGCTGACCTTTTAAAAACCTTCTAAGACTCCTTTTGAAGATCCCCGTTACTGTAGACGTTCGGGAAAACCCAGGCAGGGAGTTTATTCCAAAATCTAAGCGTACGCGGAATAAAGTCTATATCGGACCTAACCGTATGCGAGCGCTACCGACGCAAAGTGGGAGGGTGAACACCCTGTCTACGGTGTGATGATAGAAGGTAGCCGTGGGCATCATATTAAACAACTCTTCAGAGCACAGACCGTTTTACAGGCGCAAGAACTTTCTTCATTTAAAACCAGAAGCAGTTGTACGTTATTTATCATGTTTTACATTGAATATGTAGAACTTCCATACAACTGCTCTATCACTTATTTTACCATCACGCTAGACGCAAGCATCACCACGCACAGTGACTTAGTAGGAAATGCCGTTACATTAACAATTGGGTACAGCTCCAATGGTGGAGGTTAATAGGCTACGGCGACTACCTTCCATCAAGTGTACCGTATGCCACATGACTGGTATGAAAAAAAAAACAATTTGTCTTAAAATTGTGTTTTCATGGCGAGGTGTTTTTATTCGATCCTGTAGATTGAATAAAAAGGAAACGAATCAGAACTATTTGATTGACAAAATAACCGTATTTTACCTAAACTATAAACTAAATTATAATGATATCTTTATCATTTAAAATCTGAATATTTGTTTCCTTTGCAGTGCCTTTTCTTTCAAGGACTTAAGGCTTGGTATTCCTGCCGAGGCCACGCTTTTGAGTTTTTTAAAACAATGCGAATCGTAGAAGAAAGGGTTTTTGATTATGAAAAAAAGATATATGTTATTTAAGGATTTAAGCTTGTCAAAATGGCCAAAGCTGCCCCCTTTCGAAATGTTTTTTCAATGCCATATCTAAACTACAGATAATTTTCATGAAATTTTTATACACCACTATAGCTACTAAATATTTATCGACATAATGGCTTATTTTGACTATATACAGTGATTTTTATAGAACAAATGTTTAAATAATATCAGATTCGCGACACTGAGGCCTGATCAGTCGCGCGCTGGCGCTTACTGCGGTAGGACCTGTGTTAGGTTTTTTTCGTTGCACTCCCCTTGCTAATTTTCACAATGGCACAGTATATGAGAGCAGTAAGCATTCCATCATCATCCGAGCGTCTGTCCCAGTTGCATCTCGCGACGCCCGAAGTTAGCCTTATATAGTGTATATATATGAGAGTTATATACGGTAATGGACTCACCACCCATTATGTGGGTTAGGAATATACATGGTGTAAAGTGGGCATATACTAATATGCCTCTGCCACCCTTTCAGGGATAAGGCGTGATAGATAAATTAAATATATGAGAGTTTTAATATTAAATAAAGTATCTACACTTCACAGAAGCGTTAGAATTATCCCTGTAAGTAGTATAAAATCGAACCCGGTACCAACAGGTTAGAAGGCAGTTATATAACCAACTGAGCCAGTGGGCCGGTCAATGTATGTTTACCTTTAAACACATTTGATCAATAGATTCTGAAGCTTAAACATACCGACTGCCACTGGCTGAAGTAATCAGTGCAGTTATTATATTGAAGCTTCGCATAAATTATTAAAATTGTATCCAAGACCTTTGTTTTATGCTTTCAGTATTATATATTTAAGTATATTTATAAATTTATTAGCCACGACTTTATCCCCGAAGGTGTGGCAGAGGCATATTGTGGTGAGCCCAATGCCTGTGTTCAAATGGACAGGCTCAGATTGTAGCGACTCGCTGTTGTATTTTTTAAGTCGCTCAAAAGGTATTCACTTGACTTAACGAGTGTCGATTGCAACGTTACTATCAACCGGGACAAACAGTTTAATGTGTCCTTCGAAACACGAAAACGCTGGTAAATGAAAAGTTTACAAAGCGGTCATTCATTTAAAATCCGAGAGAGTTTCTTAAATCAGTGATCTTTGACAGAAACCGAGTTAGTAGGGCTACGAGTGCTTTTTATTTATGTTCTTACTTTATGTTAGTAGCCCTAAACAATGTATGACATTTCATGTAACTAATAATTAATTAATTAATAATAATATAGCAATTATTACAAATAATATAATTTAAATTTAAGGTAAACTAAGTTTAGTCGACTGTTCTCACATAAATCCAAAGGAACAATTTAAGTGTAATTTTAACGTTTTAAGCCATACCTATATTTTAAATGATCATCCATTGACTTTCTTGCTAGATTCTTCTTCTTAAAGTGTAGGCTGCCCTTAGAACTGGCAACTAGAATAGCTCTAATTTTGATATGATTTTAAACACAACATTGATTTTGTTTTTTTGTTTTGTATAAATTCATTACTATTTAATTGGTCAAACATCATGTAACTCAAACTAATGTAATTACTGGGGGTTAGAAAAGAGTGGCCATGAGTTTTATTGCCAGGTTCTTTCTCAGGCTCTACCTATTGCTTTGCGAATCTGGCAGTAAATGTAGAGGCAATAATCTTGACGTTCATAAGTGTTACTTTGTGACCTACATGAATCAAGATTTTCCATTCATTCATTCAATTAATAATCTTTAAGTTACAAGATTATGATGTGTTGTATAATTGTGGAAATTTTACAGTACATTGTCTGTTGTACGCTGATGATGCGGTAGTGATGGTCTCATCAGAAGCCGACCTTCAGGCATTAGTCACTAATATAAAAGTAAAGGTCTTCGCTGCATGTTAAACTAAGAATCGGGTATTTGAAAAAGAAAAAGTAAGAACTAAAAGCAAGATTTGGGTAAACCGGCAACGTTTAGAGCAATTGAATGAAATTGTGTAATTAAGGAGAATGTTTAGCGCGGACGGAAGATATGTTCTGAAGAACAACGGTGAATAGCTGCCGAAGACAGGAACATAACATTATGATTTTTGATTTTAATATTATTTTAAAAAAATGAGTATAATGAGTACGGGACATTTTATTTGGTACTTGTACATAAAGCCTAAATTTGTTATTAAATATATCATCATAAACTCCTACTAATATTATAAACGCGAAAGTTTGTAAGTATGGATGTTTGTTACTTGCACGTAAAACTACTGAATGGAATTTAAATAAACTTTACCTTTTTTTTTCCGTGTTCTGTTATCTGCAATCAGTTCTACTATAAGCAGATTGTGTGAGGGTAATTAGGTGAGTGAGTGCGTTCTCCAGTGGGAACATCTCCTCGTTTATTTCCAATGGGCTCAGTCGTCACTGATTATGTCTTTCCTTTTTAATCTTTTGCTATAACCTCGATGCGTTAGTTGTGAGGCCAGGGGATTGGGGTGATGTCGCAGTCGCCGGTGATAGCCTAGCAAACTGTTTTTAATTTCGTTCTTTACGCGGCGGGCGTCAACTAGTATATCATAAACCTAAAATAAAATCCAACACAATAACAAACATGTTCCATTTCGATTGCTACTGCCAATCATTTTTACTGTGGCGTGCCAGCAGAAAATACATTGTCGATCTATCTTGGCGGGGGCTGAGGAAGCGTTGTGGTGCCTACGCGACTTGGCCTACCGGCCCTTAAACATTCCTATCTATTTACATGCTCAACAACTAATAGCTATTTCCAGTTTACACCGTCCATAAAATGTTTGTCTCTGTCGGAAAGGGTGCGGTTTGACAGATGATTAATGCTGTTTGTTGAAAATGAAATGGTCCAAGGTTCGTTTCGGGTTTGACTATATTGTTTACTTTCAATAGGTAACTTAGATAAATGGAAACTATTTGTACAGACGTTTGTGGTTTTTGGAGATTAAATATATGTTAACACAATATTATTATAACACGATATTTATTAAACACTTTTAGATACACAGGTAGCGAGGTCCCACTGAAGATGTAGACGGTGCTGTAGCTTAAATGCGCTTATTGGCGGCAGAAAACACGTGGCCAATCACAAAATTCGTGTTTATTAATATTGAATGTATGATTATAACAGCATCCGTTTAAAAAGATGTTGACATTTCAGTTTATCCTAATCCACATGTGCAGCGATTAAATTTTCGATATATAAATACCATCTGCATAATATTACGTCATTTTATTGATTAAAAGTATAAACCGATTTAATATTTGTGTTAAATTATGTACCTACCTTCTTAATATTTCACATAGTGCCACATTAAGTATAAAGTTACATCAAATAGATTTCAATTGATGGTTACTGTTGCAATAAATAACTAATAAATATTTAACTTATAGTTTACTTAACCTTACTGCTGTGGGACTTGCTGCCAGGATATGGTGTGGACGGCTCGCTACTGCGGGCAATACAGTCGCTTTATAGGGACTGTAAGGCTTGCGTGCGAGTAGGGGGGGATGTGTCACCTCTTTTTGATGTCTGTACAGGCGTCAAACAGGGATGTGTCATGTCCGCCTGGCTGTTCATAGTGTATCTGGACAGCTGCCAACAGAAGTTGAAAGATTTTAATATGGGTGTGAATTTGGGTGACTTTACAGTAAACTGTCTGCTGTACGCTGATGATGCGGTGCTCATGGCCTCATCAGAAGCCGACTAATATGAAAGAGGGGTGTGAAAGTAAGGGTCTCCGCTTGAATGCAAGTAAAACTAAGGTTCTAGTATTTGAAAGAGGTGACGTAAGAACTAAATGCGAGATTAGAGTAAACCAGGAACGTCTAGAGCAAGTGAATGAAATTGTGTATTTAGGAAGTATGTTTAGCGCGGATGGAAGATGTGATTCGGATGTAGAACGGCGAGTAGCTGCCGGAAACAAAGTTAACGGTGCTTTGTCCCAGTTAGTAAAGCGACAAAGCATCGTAAAAGAAGCACGAATGGCGATTCATAACGCAGTGCTAGTGCCAACTTTGCTTTACGGTAGTGAAACCTGGGTATGTCAGCAGATGCATGAAAGTAAATTGAATGCTGTGGAGATGCGATCACTTCGAAAATTGTGCGGCGTTACCTTGGCCGACCGAATACGTAACGAAGTGATACGCAATATGGCAGGTTTGAATGAAAGTGTCAGCGTTAAGCTGGAAAAGGGCGTGCTCCGTTGGTTTGGACACGTCCAACGAATGAGTGAGGAACGATTGACGAAGAATATATATTGTTCAAAAGTAGAGGGTAGAAGGAGTCAGGGAAGGCCGAGACTTACATATGAAGACCACGTGAGCAGATTGCTCAAAAACGGAAAGGTCAAAAGTACTCGGATACCCAGACGTGCGTGTATGAAGCGATTGATGAATCTCGAAGAAGCGAAAGAAGTATGCATGGATCGCGAAGCCTGGCGATCTGTCCTCTCTGACTACCCCGTCAGGGATACAGCGTGAAGATAGTTAGTTAGTTAGTTAGTTACTGTATCTAATAATAAAATAGTATGCCACTAAAACTATTATTAATATTTGAGTTTATAGTTAAAATACTTCTTTGCATATACTTGTGTTAGTTAATCCAACAAACATTAAATATATAGGATTTCTTGATAGTTAGTTTATTATATCCCATAATCATTTCTAAAATCTATACTTTATAATCATTTCTAACACGCTCCTAGCGTACCACCAATGCACGCGTGTATAATAGCCTAGCATCGCAATGTTCTGATGCACATGTAGCAAAGCATTAAGGCACATTAGAGTAGCTAGATACTGGGGTATATATGGTGCCTGGATGCACGCACGTAGCCTATATACTGTCTTGATCCACGTAGCATAAATCTAATCTTACTCGACGCTATGGCATAGCCTCGATGCACACTTAGCATTGCTTCGATGCAATCATACTTAGTGCTGTAGTTTAGGATCCTAGCACTTATAACGTAGCTTCGATGCGTACAAACATGGTGCTGTTGCCTCGATGGACACAAAGTAGCACAGATGCTCGTAGAGAGGACCAAACGACACGCAGCCTCCCTAAGCTAATCATGACTAGAAAACGCCTAAACTCCACTACCAACATTTGGCTTTTACAAAAAGTATTATTTTGTTCTGACCAGGATTTGAACAAAAGACCTCAAGAAAACTAGTCGCATATCACTGAATCACTGAGACAGTCAACTACAGATTCACATTATACTTTGAGCTAAAAGAATGTATAAAAACTTTACACAGAGTAATTTTAGCTAATGTTCGTAAAAATATTCTTATAAAGAGGCGCGCACATTGTTCCTTGGGGCATTCATCAATCATAATTCATTACAGCGTTGTTATCGTGGGTCTGAATAATCGCTCATATCCGAAACATCTTCCTAGGGATTTGGACATACTTGGGAGCAGATGCTAACTTAATAAATTGATGCTTCCTACCTGTTTTGTAACTTTTTATTGTATAATTTTGCTTGCTCCTAAACTTCCATATAATAATTTTTTTTATAATTTATTTTATCTCCTTTTATGAACTTTGTATCATAAAACAAGTTTAACTAGTGTTATTTTTAAACTTTCGCGGTTTATACTCATATTTTATATATTACTCGGGACTTCAAGCAAAACAATTTTGTACTTACGTTCACCGACGTTTCGAGCGCGTTGCAGCGCCCGTAGTCGCGGCTGGACTTCATGTCCAAGCTGACTGAAGTCCAACCGCCAACACGGGCAAAACGTCGGTGAATGTAAGTACAAAATAATTTCGCGTGAAGTCCCGAGTAGTATATAAAATATATGTTTAACTAGTTGCCTTGGGGAGCTTTCGGTTCCCTAACAAATGTTTGAGAAAAACTACGTTTTCTAAATCTAATTTTATGGTTTTCTTTTTTGCTCTTCTATTCATGGTAGTGGTATATCCTAAATCAATCCTTTGTGAAAGTAGCTTCACATAAAAAATGGATATATGTTAAAGTTTTCACACCGTGTTCAACACGACGCCACATTATCCTCAGATTTTAACGGGATTTACATTTTATAGTGTACCATATGATATCATTTCTATAGTACCAGTGTGAACGAGGGTGCCATCTCCTTATGTCCCTCTGCGTAATGCAAGCTGAGAAAATTTGATTTTTTTTTTCTTGCACGAGTAACTTATCATCATCATCCGAGCGTCTGTCCCAGTTGCGTCTCGCGACGCCCGGGGCCCGCTTTCCTACATTTTCTCCTCCACTTCGCATGGTCGTCGGCATCCCCTGTAGTGAGACCATTGGCACGCATGTCATCCCTTACGACGTCAAGCCAGCACTTCTTGGGTCGTCCCCTCTTACCGGGACCCGGCGGGGCTGACATGGCCAGACATTTGTTACCTACGTAGCCCGGCGGTTGCCGCAAGACGTGACCATACCAACGAAGGCGACACTCTTGCAACTTGTCTGCAATGTCACGGACGTGAAGGCTGCCGCGGATGCGAGAGTTCTTCACGCGGTCCATCCGCGTGACTCCACACATCCACCGCAGCATCTTCATTTCCGTGACACGCAGCTCCTTCTTGTGTCGCTCCAATATCGGCCACGTCTCACTGCCATGTAAAAGGACAGGTCTAATAATGGTTTTGTAGACCTGTCCCTTCAACCGGATCGGCATTTTAGGGTCACAAATGACACCGGTCATCTCCCGCCATTTGGCCCACGCGGCAGCAATGCGTGACTTGACATCGCAATCGATGTCACTGGACGTGTGAAAAACAGATCCCAGGTATTTAACCTGGTCCGTGAGCTCGACCAAATCACCGCCTATGCGGACGGATGTGGGATCTGTCGATTTTAGTCTTCGCCACATTTTGTTTCAGACCGCCGTTCTCAAGCGTCTCCTTCCACGCCTTTACACGTCGCACCAATCTGCCCCTGTCCGCGTGTGGCAGCGCAATATCATCAGCATACATGAGCAACCATGGAGGCTGCTCATGCGGGTTTCTGATGCTGTCCGACAATTCGTCTAATATTACACTGAACAGAAGTGGACTAAGGACAGAACCCTGGTGTACCCCGACGGTGATGGGGAAGGGTTTCGTGTCGCCAACAGCAGTCCGAACCATTGCATCGGAGTCACAGTGCATGTCCCTGATAGTGTCAATATAGACCTCTGGAACCCCTTTGGACCGCAGTGCCCACCAGATCATCGCACGAGGAACACAGTCGAAGGCCTTCTGCATGTCTAGAAACGAACAGTGCAGAGGCGTGTTCTTCGACCTGTATTTCTCTGCGACAACCCTCAGTGCAAAAACAGGGTCCGTGGTCCCATGACCAGGGCGAAACCCATATTGACACTCCGAGAGAGTACACTCCTGCCGGATCCGAGAGTCTATAATCCTCTCGAAAATCTTCATGGTGTGGGACATCACCTTTATACCACGGTAGCTCCCGCACTCCTGCACTGACCTTACCTTTGAAGACTGGAGTAATAATACTCAGTCTCCATTGGTTTGGGATCTGCCCGCTGAGGAGTATGCGGTTAAAAAGGTTTACTAAGATGCCCACACCGCTAGGACCCATCGCCTTCCAGGCTTCGATGGGGACTCCATCGGGTCCAACAGCTTTCCGATTCTTCATGCGGCGAAGCGCCGTCAGGACTTCTCCAGGCGTTACCGGTGGCACTAGTCCCTGATTCGGAGGAAGGTCCGGAGGCTGCACCTCTTTATGCTGTTTATTAAGCAGCTCGTGGAAGTACGAGCGCCATCTCTCCTTTACCTCGAGGTCTTCGCTTAACAGGTTGCCCTCAGGGTCTCTTACACAGCGACACTTGGATATATCCTGTGCCGCTTTGACCCTGGAGCGCGCCAGCTTATAGATGAGCTTCTGCCCCTCAGACGATTCCAGCTTATCATACAAAGGTTGTAAGTGGTCTCGTCTGGCTCTGGCTACAGCTCTCTTTGTGGCGCGCTTGGCAGCCCTGTACGCGTCGCGGTCTTCGGAAGATCCGGTCGCTTGCCAATTTTTAAAGAGGGCTTTCTTCTTCCTGGTCTCCCTCAGGACTGCGTCGTTCCACCACCAAGTTTCCTTGTCACATTTGCGTCCACCCTTAGACTCACCGAGCACGACCTTCGCCGCTCCAAGGATGGCCGCCTGAACTTTGTCCCAGTAATCTTGAACTTGAAATCGATCTGAGATGTACACCTTCCGCTCTTGTAGGTGATGAGATGTTCGGATTTCTTTTTGAAATACGTGTTCACAATGGCCAGATCGGCAGCCGCACACGTTCTGAGGATAGTTTCTCCTTCCGCGTTTCGGGTGCCGTATCCAAAACCACCATGAACACGCTCAAACTCCTTACACCTCTCACCCACATGACCGTTTAGGTCGCCGCCCAAAACGATTCCCTGTGACAACGGAATGCTCCGAAGCACTCCCTGGAGTTGGCCCCAAAACGACATCTTATCGGCGTCACTACAATCGGCCTGTGGCGCGTAGGCACTCATCAGGTGGGTAATAATCCCATCGATAAGCACCCTCACGATCATAAGCCGGTCGCTACAGCGTTTCACCTCCAAGATGCCGCTCTGCAGCCCTTCGGAGAGCACCACGGCCACCTCGTTCTCCCCACCAGGCGCACCCGTGTAGTACAGCTTGTAGCCTTTCTGCAAAGGCCGGGCTCTGTTGCCCTTCCACCGAGTCTCCTGCAGGAACGCCACGTCCACCCTCCGCCTGGAGAGTACTTCGGCTAACTCTACAGCACGCCCAGTCAGCGTGCCAATGTCCCAAGATGCGAAACGGATACGGGTTGGGGCTAACTTCTTTAGCCGTGCTGGCCCGACACACGGCAGGCCTAGCCCACTTGCCACAGGCGTCGGGCGGGGCTCCTGCGCGCCGTTTTGCGGCGGCGCCCTATCCCTAGCAGCTTTCCTATTGTATTTTACCATTATTTGTTTTGGCGGGTGGCTATTATGGGAGCGACGCCCTCAGACCTCCCAACCCCAGAGGGGAAAGCCAGCGCCAGAGCCTCGTCCGTTAATCAGCAGGTGCACGCACTAGCACGGGAGGTTGACTTGGGCCCCGAAGATCTTGGTGGGGCCCCTTACACCCCTTGCACGAGTAACTTAATACTGTGTGAATTATGGAAATAGCTACACTAAATTGTTGAATTATTACTTACGAATTGTGTCGACGAAGCATATTAAAGAATCCGATTGTAAATTTTAAATAAACCATACATTTAAAATTGAATACATTAAAAATTCAAAAATTGGTACCAAGAATATAGAATACATTTTAGGTACATTTGTGTACATATTTTTTTTAATTCTATTGGAGCTCTTATAATATCTTGGTCTAACTGTAATATCTTGTTTTTGCGAATGTCATGCCTCATGTGCCTTTCAGCTTTAACTGGGCACGTCAATCTCCATGACTTTTCTTGAACAGTCTTGGGCTGATAGAGAGACGCGTGGGAAGTTGGCACCGCTGTCTCTACTTAAGGCGGTATGTGCTAGGGACAGCTAGCATGGACCTGCGCTCTCTGACATCACAGAAACGGTTACAGCCCCCAATTTTGCCTTGCTCCAAGTGATTATTGCTCAAGGTGTTTTTCTAATTTTCCGCAGCCATCTAGTGCAGCCTTATTGTAGTGCAGATCCGACTCTTTAACTCTGAACAGTGCCGCGGGTCCTTGTATGTATTTGTCCTTGTTGTGTATTAACTTAATTCTATCGTAAAATTATTTTTTTTATAACAACAAATTCCAACACAATTGGACCAATTATTAGTTTGAAATGTCTTCAGTACGTACGAAATTTGGTGAAACTAATTTAAAGTTCGATCATCGCGGAAAATTAATTTCCAGGACTGGATTTCATGGACGAGCTCAATAAATAAAACGTTTCTTGGTTATTTTGAGCCGAGTTGTGTTCATATTTGTGGAAATAACCATTACTTATCACGCGATTATCTGCACGTGTTTATATAATAAATCATATCTCTCGACCCTTTTCCGCTATTGGGTGGATATAAATGTGGGATAACTCAATAAGAAGTCAGTAATCTTCTTTAGCACAAACTTTTATTTCTGATCACTACTTATTACGTATGCATCGCTCTGTTACTCTCGTCATTCTCCTTTATAAATTACCTTCAATTAAACACATCCTTCCCTCTCACTCTAACATTCTGTACATTCATCTTACCTCTCTCTCATACTACTCATATACTCCGTTCCACGCATCACCTTATAAATAATATCGCATCCTACACTCGGCCATTCTACATACTATATCTGTCCTCAGATATCCTGTACTCGCTATCAATTTAACACCTTATAACACTAAATATGATAGAGAATAATATTTTTTAAACATTATTTAACTTTAACAAAACTTATAAATTCTACTATATCACTACGATTAAATACAGACATATTGTAATAAATTAACCTTAGACACATTTCATTATAAATTACATCATTAAAATTACTTGTACACCTATGACATCATTATAAAATAAACAATACACAACAAAGGACAGGTTAACACACAACTATACATACACTTACATAAACGCAATCTACCTAGCATTATATTCATCCTTACCATTCATCATCTCATACAACAATAAATTTTCACTCACCCATATCTTCATCTCTGTCTAGCCACTTCTTCATAAGGTCTGCTGATGTTGAGGTCTTGGTCGGACCCTCTGTGGAACTATCTAGCTTTTTAACATCATACCGGTCTTTCCTCTTCACTTTGACCACCTTGTATGGTCCCAAAAACTTAGGCTTGAGCTTAAGGCTTGGACCAAACTGAGTCGTCTTAATGGCCACTAGATCATCTATTTGATAAGTAGAACTAGGCTTCCTCTTTTTGTTGTAACTATGCCTATTTTTACTAACCTTAAATGTTCTCTATCTTGATCATACTGGTTAATTTCCTCTTGCTGTAGAATATCAACTATCTCAAGGTCTTCCTTACACTTCATTTTAGTGCCAATCAATAATTGAAATGGAGAAGTGTTTATAGCTCTTTGATAGGTACTATTCACGTCTCTTTGCACTCGACTTACATTTAGGTACCATTAGGACTTATCTTCAATAGATACTTTAGTTAACATGGGTATCAGTACCCGGTGAACCCTTTCCATTTGGCCGTTGCCTCTTGGCAAACCTGTTGTTATTTTAATATGCTGAATGCCTCCGTCTTCACAGTATTTTTCAAATTCACTGCTGGTAAAACCTGTTCCTCTATCAGTTATAATTCTTACAGGGTTCCCGAATGTTTGTTGGTGTATATGTAGTTTATTCAATACCTCTGCAGTAGAAATAGACTTGGTGGGAAAAAAACCACACAAACTTTGTAAATTCATCTATCACTGTTAAGATATGATTATATTGTTTCTTAGTGGCTGTTAATGGTCCTATATATGATCCAAATGCAGGGTATTCAATGGGGTTCCTTCTTTCTCTATTGGGTTCAAGTAACCCTCCTGCCTTTATTCTTTCCAGGTAGCTAGTAAACAAGGTATGCAACTTAGGATAACCTCCTGTATTCTCAAATTTTTAAAATAGTATTCTTCCTCAAAAACTTTTTTCATCTTCCCAGCAGTAAAATGTCTGTCTGTGTTTTTGTTTGCCTTTTAACAAAATTCCTTTATCTATCCAGTAATCATTATATTGTCCATCTTGCAGAATAAGCTGTTAAATAGCTTCCAACTCCTCGTCAAAACTCCTGGGCACGCTTTATATCATCATGTAAACTCTTGGTTTCTATGGCACCTATGTATGGGTTCCTACTCAGGGCATCGGCGTGCTGCATCTCAGTACCTGCCCTATGTTCGATTACGTAGTAGTATTCATCTAGTAAGAATACCTATCTGGCAACTTTTGGAGTTAAATCATTCTTCTTTAACGTTCGGTCAAAAGCTTGACAGTCAGTGACAATCTTAAAGTGTATCCCATACAGATAATGTCTGAACTTTTTAACGGCTTCAACTACAGCAAGTGCTTCTAACTCATGTAACGTTGTAAAACGTCACATTGAAGTTTCTTTGTTAGTCTTGAGATTTAGAGAGAGAGGTGAGTAGATTGTTGACTCTTTCGCTCCGTGTGTCATCGATTTTAAACAAATTGCTGTTTCTGTAAGGCTAAATTTCTTGGTATCCATGCCATAGGGTAGACTTGAAAAAATCTTCTGTCAGTTGGTCGATGTCTTTTGACAGTGGTGACGGAACGACATTCGCTTTCCTATAGTCGACACAAAAATATGTCGTCGTAAATATATTTTTTAAACTTCGCGAAAGCGAAGAAATCTTCATCAATTGTAAGTGGAAGTTCACGCCTGTGACTTCTTATCCATGGATGTGTCGAGTTCATTATGTATTTCGGTAAGATTTTTGGATTTTTGGAAACACGTTCATAACCTCGATGACAAGGTGATATTCTGACGAAAAATTATGCGTTGTTTACAGCTGATTACGAAGTTTGCGAGGCTTGAAGAGGCGTTAAAGGAATATTTGCCTGCTCTTCAAGATTAATTAGTATTCTCCATTAAAAGTGGTAAGTTCTTTTTATGTGTTCAAGTCGCGAACGAATCTACAATTGTCTTTCCAAGTCTAATGGAACTTATTTGTTTTCTTTGCAGCTGAAAATGCACTTTTTTATATATAAACTTCATTTTTGGATGAAGCTTGCCGTAAATGCTGACCATGTGGTTGCGGGCCCGCCATCCTAGTGGATACGACACCTGTCGCGGTCTGCGGAGGTGATTCCGAATCCCGTGGCTAACCCGTGGTTAAGTAACCGCCTTCAGGTATTTAGTTTGAATTGTTTTTGTGTAGATTAATCTAATAATGATGCACGACTCAACCACGACTCAATGAACAGGCCCAAAGACTCCTGATTAGGCCCATGTAACTACTCCATGATTTGGTTCTTGTTTGGAATCACGTTACGATATATATTTTGACTTATAAGCTGGCACTATGCTGGGTATTCTAAACTTCACGCCTCAACCCTGAGAATAGTTAATCTTTAGCTTACTAAAACTCTAGAATAAATTATACCAATAAGGATAATGTTTGTAATGTATCTTCAATCAATTCGCCTATAAAAATATAGAAACTTTCTTCTAGAGATGTATTCTATTATTTTTGGTTCCTGCCCTTATGATTAAAGGCTCAATCTCTATCGCTGATATCCGTGTGCATAAAGTGGGTAGGACTTATCCTCCTGGCGCCTGAAACAAGTTATATATTGTGTTTGTTAGTTTGTTTGTTAGTTCATGTCTCCATAATTAGAGATCTATTATTAATTTTGGTTCCTCGCCAAAATAAAACAACTGTAACATTTATATTGATTTATTATTACAATTGGCACCCTTTAGGGACATAGTAATTCAATCTCATCGCCCATTATTGTTATAACATAAGTAAAACATGACATTTGGCGCGTGTGAACAGAGACTTGAAGGATTGATTTGAATATACATTTGCTTATTGTGAGTAGAGGGTGAGTGAGTCGTGCATCTTATAGTGATCTTATGTATTATTATATATGTTTTGCTCTGAAATATATATGTATATTTTGCTAAGAGTATATTAAACTATTTGGTTATTGAAACATTCTCAACAAATGAAAAAAATACTGTCCTACTGGTATCTGTTGTATCTTCATATTGATGTGACTTTGTTAACTATTATTTGCTTTTTATGATATAAAAATATGAATGAATTGTTATAAATAACATAACAATGTTTTGAATGATAACTTGTATTTGCATAATAATGCATTTTGTGACAAACTTATTTATATAGCCTTACTATTTGTACGAGCCATGCATCATTAAAGGTTTAATATTTCTACAGCATACTGCTTTACAGCCTATCAATAGGTGATATTAATATAAATAAAACATAACCATTTAAATTAAAATTATTCATCTGAGGTCTTTCCAATCACACTTGTGTAACTTTGCAACGGAGTGTTCGAAGCTTTTGAAACTTGTTTGAATGATAATAATTTGCTTTTTGACAATCATCATCTGAGCGTCAAGGCCCGGTTGTGCTTGACTATAGCAGTGATTGATTTAATTGAGTTTTCAGTGCTTTCTTTGAGTTTGTTTTGGCTTTTGGATGTTAATAGCTGACTGCTGACTATTACTATCATCTTACCATTCGGTCTCGGTTGCCTTTGGATATTTTTGCAATTAATTGTTTTAGCTTTTGAATTCCTTTGATCTTTTACTTGTCAACTATGGACAAGAGCGTGCAGTTTCTACCCTTGCCTGATGATAAGGAGGAGCGGATCCCTGACGATACCATGTGTACTGTCAGTGAGACAGTCGGCCTTGCTGATGTTTCTGAACCTTTTCTTCAAAATATAAATGATACTCATAGCTCATATAGGGGTTTGCCTTCGTGTAATGCATTGAACGTCTCACATAATGAAAATATTAGAAAACATTTACCTTCGGTGACCAAATTGCCTGACCTGAAGCGTAGTAGGATTAATTATGATGGTAAATCTTGTGTTAGAGAATTTATAACTCAGGTGGAGGAATACTTTTTATTTAAGAATTTTAATGAACATTTGCTAGTAGGTTCATTTACTGATCTTTTGTCGGGTACTGCAATCAAATGGTTCCGTAGTGTTCGCATTCAGATATCTTCTTGGCAGGATCTGAAGATTGCCTTGTTGGAGCGTTTTGATAAGGATGAATATGATCATCTTTTGGAAAATGAACTTCGTACTAAAAAACAAAGGTATTCTGAATCTCTTCCAGATTTTATTACTGATATTATGGACATGGCTGGTAAGTTGTCGGTTCCTATTTCAGACCACACTTTGATAAAAATTATTAAACATAACATTTTAAACATATACAAACCTTTTCTTTATGGTAAACAGATCTCTTCTGTTAACAATTTTCTTAAACTTAGCAGAGAATTCGAAGACTGTGTTGAACGTAAAGTCCCCACCTCCACTAAGGTTGTGAAACCCTTACATAAATTTGCTGCGGTTAATGCTGTCAATAATGACAACAATAATAAAAACTTAGTTTGTTTAAAATGTAAGACTTCTGGTCATACTTTTAAAAATTGTTTAAAAATTCCTGGAATTATTTGTTTTAAATGTCACAAATTAGGTGTTACTTCCAAGACTTGCGACGTTTGCAATTTAGTGAGGAGTAATAATGATAACAGTTCAAAAAACTGATTAGGTCCCATCGAGCACAAGTTTGTGTAAGAACTGATAGTGACTCGATGTTAAAGAAATTTAGTTATGCTCCTGATGCTGCAACTAATGAAAGAGAGCGCAGTCATTGGCTAAATTATTTAAAAGTTTATTCTAGAAACATAAATTCAGCTCCTATTTTGTTTGTTAAAAGTAAAGATACTAGACCTTACTTAGAATTTCTTATAAATAATAAAACATTTTCTGGATTATTGGACAGTGGTTCCACTGTTAGTGTCTTAGGTTCTAATAGCCACTTAATATTTTTGCACTTGGTTCCAGATTGCTTATCTCGAATTGAAATTAACGCTATTAGTTCTGTCTCTAATAGGGATATCGTATCTCCAGACGAAGATATCGATGATCCATGGTATAAAAGAATATTTATAAATTGTCAGAAGTTTCCTACTAAATATAAAAATTATAAAGTAGAGAATCTTACCTTGTATAGGTTTTGTAAGGATAAATTTGATCATTTTAATCGTCTTAATTGGAAAATAGTTATTCCAAGGGAACATATTATGGATACAATTAAGTCAAATCATGATGATCTTAATTCTGCACATTTGGGTATTCATAAAACCATTAAAAAATTAAAACAACATTATTTTTGGAAAGGAATGTTCAATGATGTAGTTAAATATATCAATTCTTGTGATGTATGTAAAACTTACAAATCTTCTACAAACCCACCCCATGGAATTATGGTTAATCCTAAAAAAGTTGATAAGCCTATGCTTATGCTTTCTATTGATATTGTCGGACCTCTTCCTAAAACTTATTCTGGTCATCGATATATACTCTCTGTTGTAGATGTTTTTACCAAATTCTGTTGGTTATTCCCAATGATAAATGCTACTACTAATGTAATTTGTAAACTTCTTGAGAAGGAGATTTTCCTTAAGTATGGAACTCCAAAAATATTTGTTTGTGATAATGGAACCCAATTTACTGCTAGACAGTTTGTTACGTTTCTTAAGGGTTATAATATAAATAAAATATTTTATAATTCCCTGTATACTCCTCAAAATAATCCAGTTGAAAGATATAATAAAACCGTTGAGACATGTATAGCATGTTTTGTCAGAGATGATCATAGAACGTGGTCGAAGTTTTTACCTCATGTTCAACTAGCTTTGAATAATAGTGTGAATCTTGCGACAGATTTTACTCCTAACTTTTTAATGTTCGGTAGAGAACTTATTTTTGATGCATCTTTGCACCGTGTTAGTACCTCTATTCATAATTTAGATCAACTAGAGGTAGGAGATAGAAGTTCTTTTGCAACTTCACTCAATTCACTTAGTGAAATCTTTGTTAAAGTACAATCTTGTTTGTTGAAAGCGTATAAGCGAAATGCTAGTTATTATAATGTAGGGAGGCGAATCATTTCTTTTGGTATTGATGATATTGTGTGGAGAAGAAGCTTTGTGCAGTCTAATGCTCCTGCATATTTTTCTGCTAAACTTGCACCTAAGTTCGTTAAGTGTAAAGTAGTTTCTTAAGTTTCACCTAACGTTTACCTTTTGGAGGACCTGAATAAAGGTACCACAGGTCGCTACCATGTTAAGGATATAATTAAATATTAAATTATTTTGTTTTGAATATTACAGACTTTGGTCTTGGTTTTGGTATTGGTTTGGGAGAAATTGCTCTTTGTTAGAATGATGTACGAGAGGGAATGAGCATTTGAAAGAGATGTATGTTAGGTTACTTCACAACTTTTTATTAGAATCAAGTTCTGAATCTTTAAAAAAAATAGAACTTAGGATATTACAAATTGATCAAAAATTGATCAATTTACCTTTTGGAATTATTAAAATTAGCCTTTTAGAAATAACATTAACTTTTTCACACAAATAACTGTCATACACATCGAAAGATCTTATCTTTTTGTTTGTTTGTTGGAACCTTAATTGGTTATTAAAACATTATTATTCCACTTATATTATGGAATGATATTGTTCTGCTTGTAGGAAATTTTCCTAGTTTTGTTTGTATGTTTAGGTTATTACTCCTAAATTTTATTTACAGACACACCCCTTAGAAATTCCTGTCCTATTATCACGTCATAAGGCATACAGTTTCTAGGTACTCGTATAATATGGAACGTAACGTCCTAATAACACTGTCCGTCTATATTCACTTCCGTTATTATTTGTCCTGAAGAACGTAAGCGTCAGATGACTGTCCTCTGATATTATGTCACACAATTTACCGGTTAGTTCCATTGAAATCAGGTTTACGTCGCTTCCTGAGTCTATTAACGCCTTGCAATAATAATTGTTCGCCATCAATACGGACTTCACCGGTTTATTTGATTTTTCTTTTGAGACATTGTTTACAATTTGCAACATTGACGTCTCAGTGACATCTCTCACTACCAAAGTGTCATGGCCGCACTCGCATGGATTACCCTGATTGGTCGACGGTGTTGATCCGAACATAGCCGAATGCGCACGATTGCCAACAGCACGGCCTTCCAGACACCGCGTTGCAATATGGCCGAATTTGTTGCATCTAAAACATTTTATACCGTTCCGACACTGTGCCGACACATGATCACTTTCACCACAATTTTAGCAACGACGCCTTGATGCATTTGGCCCGCTGAATGATGCTGAAGGCTCTCTCTTATTTGCAGCAACTTCCTTCATTTTTTTGTTAATGATAATTTTTTCTTTCAGGGCATATGCAGTCACACCGTACAACACCATTTTATTCACCTGACTATCTTCGATACCGTCAAATATGTACTGAATGGCTACGTAATTCGGGAATTTGGCTCGCTTACCCAGCTCCTTCATTATCAGCATGTACTGGTAACAGGATTCGCTGTTCCGTTTCTTTCTTGCAGCCATCAGTTCATGCATCTCCTTCACATTGACAGCTTCAGGGAACTCTTTTTGTAAAGCCGTCTTTAGCTCTTCAAACGATTTGAAAACCCGTTCCGACTTCAACCACAACGCTGCCGTACCACTCAGCGACCTGCGCGCAATAATGAGGGTTTGCTGCGGGGTCCAACCGAATATTTCCTGCGCCCACTTTATTGATAAGTACGTCTTATCCTCATCCGTCAATTGAGCAATACCGCCGTCGAACCCATGAAACATAGCCACCGCCTGTGAAGCCATGCTACCTTCGCCTATTCTGTTACCGTCTTCGGACATGATTTTTGAGCGTCTTCGTAGGACAGCAATTTGTAGGATTCCGAACAAAAATCCGTGTAAGGTATTTTGATTTTTGAACATTAACCTCTACGCCGCAGGTATTTCGTCTTCGTTGTAACCGCCGTACGTTTTTTCGTTTTCAACTTACGTCTTCGTATCCCGGACGAGCCCCCAAAATTATGTGGGATAACTCAATAAGAAGTCAGTAATCTTCTTTAGCACAAACTTTTATTTCTGATCACTACTTATTGCGTATGTATCGCTCTGTTACTCTCGTCGTTCTCCTTTATAAATTACCTTCAATTAAACACATCCTTCCCTCTCACTCTAACATTCTGTACATTCATCTTACCTCTCTCTCATACTACTTATATACTCCGTTCCACGCATCTCCTTACAAATAATAACGCATCTTACATAAATTACAATTGCGTAGAATAGACTCAGAAGATAAGAGAAAGAGAGAGATATATAGAAGAGATATTAAAAAAATAAGAAATAGTTTGTGGATAAGTGATCACGCGTGAGCCTATACTACACTTTGTGTGTACATCTATCATATAGTCTACATCTTTGAGTGTATTGACTTCAGTGAACTTTACATCGCCTTATGATCAGGTTTTATAGAAAAGGTGTGAGTATTTTTTTTGTTACGTTTTTTGTTTATTTTCTTACTCTATATTTTAGACAAATTTGATAAATCAAGGATCATTAAAATGGACCCTCCCGTTGTTGAGTTTGAAGGATGTAACGAATACAACTATTTATATATTTTTTTCATTAATATTGTGGGACTTTTTTTTAAGCTTGTGTTATGGGAACTAGACGACTGATAAACATACTTATGTTTCTAAATAAAAAATAAATATCCATCACGCCTTATCCCCGAAGGGGTGGCAGAGGCATATTATATGCCCACTTTTCACCGTGTGGATTCCTGTCCCACGTAATAGGTGGTGAGCCCATTGCCGTGTTGAAATAGACAGACGCAGGCTGTGGCCACCTGCTGTTGAAATTTTTTTTTTTTTTTAAGCCGCCTATAAGGCCTTCAACCAGGCTTAACGACTGCCATTTTACTGGCAACCGGGACCAACGGCTTAACGCGCCTTCCGAAGCACGGAAACGCTCGCAAATGTAAATGCCACAAAGTGGTCACCCATCCGACGACCAGCCATAGTGAAAGTTGCGTACCTCTGTGATCGTTTACCGAACACTGAGACCGCGGGGCCACGAGCGCTTCATCTTCATTTCTAAATACCTACATGTTAAACATAGGAAACACCTAAACTCCGAAACAAACATTTGTGGATCACACAAATATTGTTTTCGACCCGGGAACTCAGTCGCGGCAGTCGCATACACTACGCCACTGCGTAAGAATATGGATTCGCTAAACGCTATTATTTTAATTTCAATGTGTATGTATAGATATTATCGTTAATTATTTTCCACACATATCACTTGAAACTTTGGTAAGTCATAAATAATGCCTTAATTATTTACCTGAGACCCAGTTACGTGGTACTGAAGGGTCCACAGTACGATGAGAGTAACAGGAACTTTCAACTTAATTACATAACAAGACACCTAAAATTAGGGAGCGAAACATTAAGTGTTCAAGACAACTGTCATTTCTTGAGCAACTTAGCTAACAAAGTTTCTGGGTTAAGGTAACTACTGAAATAATGTTTTTAGACGTAGGTAGGTTATGAAACAACGCGAGAAGAATCGAATTGTAGTAAAGTAAGTAGTGTAAAAATGTGTGTACCAGGGTAAGAAGTGAAACTTCTTAACGATATATTCTTTACATCTATAAATATTTCTCTCATACTTTGATAAAAAGTTGCATTTTAAAACAACATGGCGCGTAACCGAAAATCGTGACGATTTTTTAATAGCTATAAAATTTCTATCAATGTTGATAAAGAAGTTTCATGTTATTTTTAAACTTTCGCGGTTTATACTCATATTTTATATACTACTCGGGACTTCACGCGAAACAAATTTGATAAATCCACAGTCCAGCCGCGACCACGGGCGCTGCAACGCGCTCGAAACGTCGGTGAATGTAAGTACAAAATTGTTTCGCGTGAAGTCCCGAGTAGTATATAAAATAAAAGAAGTTTCACTTCAATAAAATTGCGAAAGTTTGTAAGAATATATGGATGCATGTATGTTTGTTACTCTTTCACGCAAACACTTCAGAAGGTAAGGCTACTTTTTATGCCGGTAACTAATTCCTGTGGTAAGCCGAAACGCAAAAACTTTACCACGAGTGCGGGGCCGCGGGCTTTTACTACATTTATTTGTCTTTTGATTTTCGGTATTGTTGAGTGCAATTGCTCTCTGGCCTCCCAAGCCCGCCTGTGTCATCGTCTTGTCCGTTATTCAGCAGATGTATCATTGGCAGGTGAGGTATCTTGTGCCCTAGTGATATTTATGGGGCTTCTTACATCTCGAAGACAATCTGTACTTGTGGAAATGTAAAGGAATTTTACATACATACATATTGTCATGCCTTTATCCCCGAAGGGGTAGGCAGAGGAATACTATACGCCCACATTTCACCGTATGCATTTTTGTCCCACGTAACAAGTGGTGAGCCCATTGCTGTGTTGAAATAGACAGGCGATGGCTGTGGCGACCTGCTGTTAAAATTTTTCAAGCCGCCCATAAGGCCTGTAACCAGGCTTATCGACTGCCATTTTACTGGCAACCGGGACCAACGGCTCAACGTGCCTTCCGAAGGGTGCCCTTTCGATCGCATAATTTTTTTCAGCATAATGTAGTTTGGCATAACAGTTTCAGCAAAAAGTTTTCTCGCATAAATTATGTAAGCAGAGTGTTATAAACGCATAATGGTTTTATTGGCATAACATTAACTTACTCTAATTTTTTTATCATAATTTTTATCAACATAAATGTAAAGGGTATAATTGTTATACGCCTAAAGATAATTTATCATAATGGAGGTATGGATAACCGTTTAAATCATAATTGAATAATAATTTGACTAAGAATATTTAAGAAATGATAAGACACCATTGTAAATAATCATATCACTCATAGCCAAGTTTTTGAGCTGTAACATATAAAACGATATTTTATGTGTTATTTTTTTAGACTAGTCTTGAGCAAAGTCGTAAATAGGTACGACGACCAGCGAAGCGAGAAGGAGTGTTAGGTCACTTGTGACCACAACGCACGAGCCAAGCGAGCGCAGCGAGCGGGCCTCGGCAACGGCCGGCGATGCGCCAGAATAGAATCGCTCGTTTTAATCTACCTACTTTCTTTTTGTATTTTATTTATATATTCTATATATAAGTGTTAAAATTTTAAACTTCAGTATAGTGACTATCGACATTTTTAATCAGTCTCAATTTCAATCTTAGACAGTTCAAGCTTAGATATAAAAATAAAAATATGTACTCGTTAACATTATGGTATTCTATATGTATGGCTAGTAATCTTTATGCGAGGGTGAGTGAGATGCCAATAAAAGTTATGATTAGTAATCGTTATTGTAAAAAAAATATGCGTAAGCATTTTATGCGGGTATATCATTATTATAAAAAAGTTATGGGGAAATAAAGTATGCCTAATGATTTATTCTGTTTGCACGTTATGCGAAACGAAGAATATGCCAAAAAACGTTATGCAGTTTTAAGTTATGCCTCTAAAATTTGTGCAACGCAATACGGACCCCCTTCCGAAGCACGGAAATACTCGCAAATGTTAATTCACCCATCCAAGGACCACCTATAGCGAATGTTGCCTAACGCAGTGATCGTTTACAGAACACTGAGTCAGTGGGGCCACGAGTTTACAAGCCATTTTACATACAGTCGGACTTATAATGATAAATTATCCAAAGCAGTAAGTACCTTGTCGCGGGCATCACCTAGTTTACAATATGAATACTATATGCAATTGAATCCAATTCTGAAATGAGTAAATGTCAATGGGCTCTCCACCTGTAACGTGGGATAAAAATACTTACGGTAATGTTGCCTATTATAATAAGAATTATATTATATTATCTGTGCTATTATATACCTCTCCATACGGTGTGAATGATAGGTAAACGTGCAAGCAATCTAACTAATTTCATCCTTTCATAAGTCATTAAGCCATTATTCTGGTAGCCATCGAGTCATAGCATAAGAGTCACATCGTATAAAGTTAGGTGAACATACCTACATCTGATTGCGACGTCAAACAACGCTGAATGTAAACATCTTACGTAGAATTCGTGTGGAACGTGTGAAATTTCACAGCTAACGTAAACTTTATGATGATTACTTCTATTATTGTTAACTATATTGTGAGTCTATGTTAAGTACATACCTACATCTTAATAATATTATAAATGCTCTTAATTGGAAAATAGTTATTCCAAGGGAACATATTATGGATACAATTAAGTCAAATCATGATGATCTTAATTCTGCACATTTGGGTATTCATAAAACCATTAAAAAATTAAAACAACATTATTTTTGGAAAGGAATGTTTAATGATGTAGTTAAATATATCAATTCTTGTGATGTATGTAAAACTTACAAATCTTCTACAAACCCACCCCATGGAATTATGGTTAATCCTAAAAAAGTTGATAAGCCTATGCTTATGCTTTCTATTGATATTGTCGGACCTCTTCCTAAAACTTATTCTGGTCATCGATATATACTCTCTGTTGTAGATGTTTTTACCAAATTCTGTTGGTTATTCCCAATGATAAATGCTACTACTAATGTAATTTGTAAACTTCTTGAGAAGGAGATTTTCCTTAAGTATGGAACTCCAAAAATATTTGTTTGTGATAATGGAACCCAATTTACTGCTAGACAGTTTGTTACGTTTCTTAAGGGTTATAATATAAATAAAATATTTTATAATTCCCTGTATACTCCTCAAAATAATCCAGTTGAAAGATATAATAAAACCGTTGAGACATGTATAGCATGTTTTGTCAGAGATGATCATAGAACGTGGTCGAAGTTTTTACCTCATGTTCAACTAGCTTTGAATAATAGTGTGAATCTTGCGACAGATTTTACTCCTAACTTTTTAATGTTCGGTAGAGAACTTATTTTTGATGCATCTTTGCACCGTGTTAGTACCTCTATTCATAATTTAG
This sequence comes from Thumatha senex, assembly GCA_948477245.1. NCBI lineage: Eukaryota > Metazoa > Arthropoda > Insecta > Lepidoptera > Erebidae > Thumatha > Thumatha senex. Next base: position 19,247,614 of record OX419735.1, read on the forward strand.
ATCAACTAGAGGTAGGAGATAGAAGTTCTTTTGCAACTTCACTCAATTCACTTATTGAAATCTTTGTTAAAGTACAATCTTGTTTGTTGAAAGCGTATAAGCGAAATGCTAGTTATTATAATGTAGGGAGGCGAATCATTTCTTTTGGTATTGATGATATTGTGTGGAGAAGAAGCTTTGTGCAGTCTAATGCTCCTGCATATTTTTCTGCTAAACTTGCACCTAAGTTCGTTAAGTGTAAAGTAGTTTCTTAAGTTTCACCTAACGTTTACCTTTTGGAGGACCTGAATAAAGGTACCACAGGTCGCTACCATGTTAAGGATATAATTAAATATTAAATTATTTTGTTTTGAATATTACAGACTTTGGTCTTGGTTTTGGTATTGGTTTGGGAGAAATTGCTCTTTGTTAGAATGATGTACGAGAGGGAATGAGCATTTGAAAGAGATGTATGTTAGGTTACTTCACAACTTTTTATTAGAATCAAGTTCTGAATCTTTAAAAAAAATAGAACTTAGGATATTACAAATTGATCAAAAATTGATCAATTTACCTTTTGGAATTATTAAAATTAGCCTTTTAGAAATAACATTAACTTTTTCACACAAATAACTGTCATACACATCGAAAGATCTTATCTTTTTGTTTGTTTGTTGGAACCTTAATTGGTTATTAAAACATTATTATTCCACTTATATTATGGAATGATATTGTTCTGCTTGTAGGAAATTTTCCTAGTTTTGTTTGTATGTTTAGGTTATTACTCCTAAATTTTATTTACAGACACACCCCTTAGAAATTCCTGTCCTATTATCACGTCATAAGGCATACAGTTTCTAGGTACTCGTATAATATGGAACGTAACGTCCTTATAACACTGTCCGTCTATATTCACTTCCGTTATTATTTGTCCTGAAGAACGTAAGCGTCAGATGACTGTCCTCTGATATTATGTCACACAATTTACCGGTTAGTTCCATTGAAATCAGGTTTACGTCGCTTCCTGAGTCTATTAACGCCTTGCAATAATAATTGTTCGCCATCAATACGGACTTCACCGGTTTATTTGATTTTTCTTTTGAGACATTGTTTACAATTTGCAACATTGACGTCTCAGTGACATCTCTCACTACCAAAGTGTCATGGCCGCACTCGCATGGATTACCCTGATTGGTCGACGGTGTTGATCCGAACATAGCCGAATGCGCACGATTGCCAACAGCACGGCCTTCCAGACACCGCGTTGCAATATGGCCGAATTTGTTGCATCTAAAACATTTTATACCGTTCCGACACTGTGCCGACACATGATCACTTTCACCACAATTTTAGCAACGACGCCTTGATGCATTTGGCCCGCTGAATGATGCTGAAGGCTCTCTCTTATTTGCAGCAACTTCCTTCATTTTTTTGTTAATGATAATTTTTTCTTTCAGGGCATATGCAGTCACACCGTACAACACCATTTTATTCACCTGACTATCTTCGATACCGTCAAATATGTACTGAATGGCTACGTAATTCGGGAATTTGGCTCGCTTACCCAGCTCCTTCATTATCAGCATGTACTGGTAACAGGATTCGCTGTTCCGTTTCTTTCTTGCAGCCATCAGTTCATGCATCTCCTTCACATTGACAGCTTCAGGGAACTCTTTTTGTAAAGCCGTCTTTAGCTCTTCAAACGATTTGAAAACCCGTTCCGACTTCAACCACAACGCTGCCGTACCACTCAGCGACCTGCGCGCAATAATGAGGGTTTGCTGCGGGGTCCAACCGAATATTTCCTGCGCCCACTTTATTGATAAGTACGTCTTATCCTCATCCGTCAATTGAGCAATACCGCCGTCGAACCCATGAAACATAGCTACCGCCTGTGAAGCCATGCTACCTTCGCCTATTCTGTTACCGTCTTCGGACATGATTTTTGAGCGTCTTCGTAGGACAGCAATTTGTAGGATTCCGAACAAAAATCCGTGTAAGGTATTTTGATTTTTGAACATTAACCTCTACGCCGCAGGTATTTCGTCTTCGTTGTAACCGCCGTACGTTTTTTCGTTTTCAACTTACGTCTTCGTATCCCGGACGAGCCCCCAAAATTATGTGGGATAACTCAATAAGAAGTCAGTAATCTTCTTTAGCACAAACATTTATTTCTGATCACTACTTATTGCGTATGTATCGCTCTGTTACTCTCGTCGTTCTCCTTTATAAATTACCTTCAATTAAACACATCCTTCCCTCTCACTCTAACATTCTGTACATTCATCTTACCTCTCTCTCATACTACTTATATACTCCGTTCCACGCATCTCCTTACAAATAATAACGCATCTTACATAAATTACAATTGCGTAGAATAGACTCAGAAGATAAGAGAAAGAGAGAGATATATAGAAGAGATATTAAAAAAATAAGAAATAGTTTGTGGATAAGTGATCACGCGTGAGCCTATACTACACTTTGTGTGTACATCTATCATATAGTCTACATCTTTGAGTGTATTGACTTCAGTGAACTTTACATCGCCTTATGATCAGGTTTCATAGAAAAGGTGTGAGTATTTTTTTTGTTACGTTTTTTGTTTATTTTCTTACTCTATATTTTAGACAAATTTGATAAATCAAGGATCATTAAAATGGACCCTCCCGTTGTTGAGTTTGAAGGATGTAACGAATACAACTTTTTATATATTTTTTTCATTAATATTGTGGGACTTTTTTTTAAGCTTGTGTTATGGGAACTAGACGACTGATAAACATACTTATGTTTCTAAATAAAAAATAAATATCCATCACGCCTTATCCCCGAAGGGGTGGCAGAGGCATATTATATGCCCACTTTTCACCGTGTGGATTCCTGTCCCACGTAATAGGTGGTGAGCCCATTGCCGTATTGAAATAGACAGACGCAGGCTGTGGCCACCTGCTGTTGAAATTTTTTTTTTTTTAAGCCGCCTATAAGGCCTTCAACCAGGCTTAACGACTGCCATTTTACTGGCAACCGGGACCAACGGCTTAACGTGCCTTCCGAAGCACGGAAACGCTCGCAAATGTAAATGCCACAAAGTGGTCACCCATCCGACGACCAGCCATAGTGAAAGTTGCGTACCTCTGTGATCGTTTACCGAACACTGAGACCGCGGGGCCACGAGCGCTTCATCTTCATTTCTAAATACCTACATGTTAAACATAGGAAACACCTAAACTCCGAAACAAACATTTGTGGATCACACAAATATTGTTTTCGACCCGGGACCTCAATCGCGGCAGTCGCATACACTACGCCACTGCGTAAGAATATGGATTCGCTAAACGCTATTATTTTAATTTCAATGTGTATGTATAGATATTATCGTTAATTATTTTCCACACATATCACTTGAAACTTTGGTAAGTCATAAATAATGCCTTAATTATTTACCTGAGACCCAGTTACGTGGTACTGAAGGGTCCACAGTACGATGAGAGTAACAGGAACTTTCAACTTAATTACATAACAAGACACCTAAAATTAGGGAGCGAAATATTAAGTGTTCAAGACAACTGTCATTTCTTGAGCAACTTAGCTTACAAAGTTTCTGGGTTAAGGTAACTACTGAAATAATGTTTTTAGACGTAGGTAGGTTATGAAACAACGCGAGAAGAATCGAATTGTAGTAAAGTAAGTAGTGTAAAAATGTGTGTACCAGGGTAAGAAGTGAAACTTCTTAACGATATATTCTTTACATCTATAAATATTTCTCTCATACTTTGATAAAAAGTTGCATTTTTAATAGCTATAAAATTTCTATCAATGTTGATAAAGAAGTTTCATGTTATTTTTAAACTTTCGCGGTTTATACTCATATTTTATATACTACTCGGGACTTCACGAGAAACAAATTTGATAAATCCACAGTCCAGCCGCGACCACGGGCGCTGCAACGCGCTCGAAACGTCGGTGAATGTAAGTACAAAATTGTTTCGCGTGAAGTCCCGAGTAGTATATAAAATAAAAGAAGTTTCACTTCAATAAAATTGCGAAAGTTTGTAAGAATATATGGATGCATGTATGTGTGTTACTCTTTCACGCAAACACTTCAGAAGGTAAGGCTACTTTTTATGCCGGTAACTAATTCCTGTGGTAAGCCGAAACGCAAAAACTTTACCACGAGTGCGGGGCCGCGGGCTTTTACTACATTTATTTGTCTTTTGATTTTCGGTATTGTTGAGTGCAATTGCTCTCTGGCCTCCCAAGCCCGCCTGTGTCATCGTCTTGTCCGTTATTCAGCAGATGTATCATTGGCAGGTGAGGTATCTTGTGCCCTAGTGATATTTATGGGGCTTCTTACATCTCGAAGACAATCTGTACTTGTGGAAATGTAAAGGAATTTTACATTCAAACATATTGTCATGCCTTTATCCCCGAAGGGGTAGGCAGAGGAATACTATACGCCCACATTTCACCGTATGCATTTTTGCCCCACGTAACAAGTGGTGAGCCCATTGCTGTGTTGAAATAGACAGGCGATGGCTGTGGCGACCTGCTGTTAAAATTTTTCAAGCCGCCCATAAGGCCTGCAACCAGGCTTATCTACTGCCATTTTACTGGCAACCGGGACCAACGGCTCAACGTGCCTTCCGAAGGGTGCCCCTTTCGATCGAATAATTTTTTTCAGCATAATGTAGTTTGGCATAACAGTTTCAGCATAAAGTTTTCTCGCATAAATTATGTAAGCAGAGTGTTATAAACGCATAATGGTTTTATTGGCATAACATTAACTTACTCTAATTTTTTTATCATAATTTTAATCAACATAAATGCAAAGGGTATAATTGTTATACGCCTAAAGATAATTTATCATAATGGAGGTATGGATAACCGTTTAAATCATAATTGAATAATAATTTGACTAAGAATATTTAAGAAATGATAAGACACCATTGTAAATAATCATATCACTCATAGCCAAGTTTTTAAGCTGTAACATATAAAACGATATTTTATGTGTTATTTTTTTAGACTAGTCTTGAGCAAAGTCGTAAATAGGTACGACGACCAGCGAAGCAAGAAGGAGTGTTAGGTCACTTGTGACCACAACGCACGAGCCAAGCGAGCGCAGCGAGCGGGCCTCCGCAGCGGCCGGCGATGCGCCAGAATAGAATCGCTCGTTTTAATCTACCTACTTTCTTTTTGTATTTTATTTATATATTCTATATATAAGTGTTAAAATTTTAAACTTCATTATAGTGACTATCGACATTTTTAATCAGTCTCAATTTCAATCTTAGACAGTTCAAGCTTAGATATAAAAATAAAAATATGTACTCGTTAACATTATGGTATTCTATATGTATGGCTAGTAATCTTTATGCGAGGGTGAGTGAGATGCCAATAAATGTTATGATTAGTAATCGTTATTGTAAAAAAAAATATGCGTAAGCATTTTATGCGGGTATATCATTATTATAAAAAAGTTATGGGGAAATAAAGTATGCCTAATGATTTATTCTGTTTGCACGTTATGCGAAACGAAGAATATGCCAAAAAACGTTATGCAGTTTTAAGTTATGCCTCTAAAATTTGTGCAACGCAATACGGACCCCCTTCGGAAGCACGGAAATACTCCCAAATGTTAATTCCACATAGTGGTCACCCATCCAAGGACCACCTATAGCGAATGTTGCCTAACGCAGTGATCGTTTACAGAACACTGAGTCAATGGGGCCACGAGTTTACAAGCCATTTTACATACAGTCGGACTTATAATGATAAATTATCCAAAGCAGTAAGTACCTAGTCGCGGGCATCACCTAGTTTACAATATGAATACTATATGCAATTGAATCCAATTCTGAAATGAGTAAATGTCAATGGGCTCTCCACCTGTAACGTGGGATAAAAATACTTACGGTAATGTTGCCTATTATAATAAGAATTATATTATATTATCTGTGCTATTATATACCTCTCCATACGGTGTGAATGATAGGTAAACGTGCAAGCAATCTAACTAATTTCATCCTTTCATAAGTCATTAAGCCATTATTCTGGTAGCCATCGAGTCATAGCATAAGAGTCACATCGTATAAAGTTAGGTGAACATACCTACATCTGATTGCGACGTCAAACAACGCTGAATGTAAACATCTTACGTAGAATTCGTGTGGAAAGTGTAAAATTTCACAGCTAACGTAAACTTTATGATGACTACTTCTATTATTGTTAACTATATTGTGAGTCTATGTTAAGTACATACCTACATCTTAATAATATTATAAATGCAAAAGTTTGTATGGATGTTTGTTACTCTTTCACGTAAAAACTACTGAATAGATTTTAATAAAACTTTACAATAATTTAGCTTATACATCAGAATAACACATAGGGTACTTTTTATCCCAGGAACAAGTTCTGTGCGCGTGCGGAGCCGCGGGCATAAACTAGTTACTAATATATATATATAGTTAAAAATAAAAGCATAGTAATTTAATTATCTTTGTTTCATCTTTATTTTATTTTTAAGTCTCGCCTGCCGCCCAAGCGGTCTCTGGGGCCTGATGGTATACCACGATTTATTTTTAAAGACTGTCGTTCAGTACTCATACAGCCTTTATGTCACCTTTTTAATTGTAGTATTGTAACAGCCACATTCCCATGTCCGTGAAAACTCACTAGAGTTGTACCGGTGCCAAAAGGTAAGGGAGCACAAGCCCCAGTAATTACAGACCTGTAGCAGTACTAAGTACCCCAGCAAAGGTTTTTGAAATGGCTATCCACTAATGCTTGTACACGCAGTTAAGTTCTCAGTTGTCCGACGCCCAACACGGATTCCGTCCTGGGCGGGGGACAACGAGGAATTTGTTGCAACTAATGACGCAATTGGTATCGGCAGTCGATGCCTGCTTGCAGGTGGACGTAGCTTAATTCGACTTCCGAAGAGCTTTTGACACCGTCGACAATGATGTCCTATTGATGAAATTGGCAAGTGTTGAATGTACTCCACACACGCTGGCATTTTATGCCAGTTATCTAAAAGACAGGTGCCAATACGTGGACTGTGGTGGGCACCTTTCGGAGACCTATTATACGAGATCTGGTGTGAGTTAGGGGAGTAACTTGGGACCTTTTCTCTTTACTATCTTGGTTAATGACTTACCTGCTGTTGTTCTTAAGGCAACGTGTCTTTTATTTGCAGATGACCTCAAACTGGCTCTTGACGTGGGGCATAATAATCTAATATTAAACACTTCTACTTTTTCAACTGACTACAAGTTTTGGTTGTTGTCCGCTTGCTGTATTATAAATAACACAAACACTAGTCACTATATATTCGTAGTATAAAACAAAGTCGATTCCTGCTGTCTGTCCCTATGTATGCTTAGATGTTCAAAGCTACGCAACCGATTTTAATGCGGTTTTATTAATAGATAGAGTGATTCAAGAGGGAGGTTTTAGTACATAATTTATTACGATTTTGTATATATTGGCTAAAATATAACGATATTTGTTGGTGGCATAGGAAAAAAATAAGGCTTTCAACGCCAAAACCCTTTAAGATATATTAGAATAATTTATGATGGCATTGTGTAATTTATATAGTTCTACAGAAAAGTCGGAGATGGCATATGTCTACCTCTTAAGGATAACATACTACATCTATAAATTTATCAATGGAAAGCTATTTACACAAATACGTTATAAATAAAATATGAATATCGTTGGGACAACTTACACAACGTTATCTGATTCCAAACTAAGCAGAGCTTGTACTATGGTAACCAGATAACTTATAAACATACTTATATATTTCTAAATACATACATATCATAGATAAATGACACCCAGACACAGAATAAACCATCGTGCTCATCGCACAAAGTTTTACCCTGGGTGGGAATCGAACCCATGACCTCTTGCGTATAAATCTATTTCAATTGAAATAAGTTATTTGATTGGAAAATTAAATGTTTTTTTTCTTGACACCATGCTAATTAATTAATACGGGATTAATAAATTAGGAGGTATAGCAAAATAAATATAATGCACAAAGAAATTAATTTCGTGCAACCATAATTCGACCGATTCGATTCACTTCATAATTTAATAAACAACTGGATTAATTGGGTGATCAGCTAGTTTTATATAGTAAGACAAATTGTTTGATTGTTTGAACTCGGGAAAGAGTGGTTCAAACTGAGTTTTTTTTGTGTTGCACAGCCCATTTATTGAGAAAGTCTATATAATCATCACGCTACAATCCAGGAAAACGGATCATTAAAGTCAATTAATGTAGCAAATTTTTATACATTGTATTAAGATTACTAATTAAATCAGGCGTCACATCGTGGAAATCCATCGAAGAACGATAATATAGAAGGGGAAAAGGATCCCACCACACACCCTCAATTCGTCAATCCTAACGCATAACGGTCAATGATACATTGTACTGTTGTAAAATTATAAACGAGGGGTTTACATGGGTACTGCGGGGGTTCGAAGTATGTCACGGGCCTAACCACCAGACCCAGTTAATATTATAATCAACGATTGTTAAAATAACGCAATAAAAACTTGTTTACCTCGCATTATGGGCGTTTCATAATCATTGTTTTTTTTTAAGTTTTTTTTGCTATTGGATTAAAGGTTAAATAAACTGGCTGACTTAAGCTTTCGATGTCTGCCATTCGAATTATAAATTATCAAAATATTGGGAAACAGTGACTCGCAAATTAAATAATTAAAATATTACTTTTATCCGTTCAATTTGTTGGACTATAGTGAAAAAATTCAGATAAAATTTCAACTGCAATTTTGTGCACCTATGCTAAACTAGTGTTTCTGTTCCGCAAATATACATACATTTTAGTATTTTGGAATAAAACATTGTCACATTCTTTTCGTACTACTGAATAGCAATGCTAATGGTATAAAGGATGCTATACAATGATGAAGTTTGGACACATGAACATGACAGGAAAATCAGGTTGCTGATGAGACTAACTTGGTGCAACATTTCGTAAACTATAGGAATAGGTGTTATATTGTAGTATTTATTCTAAATATTGTAATACTAGTTGACGCCCACGGCTCTGCAAGCGTGATGAAGTTTTTCAGTTCCCGTTTTCTACAGGAATTTGTTGCCGGGATAAAAAGTAGTTATTCTGATGTGTAAGCTATATTATTGTAAAGTTTTATCAAAATCCATTTAGTAGATTTTGCGTGAAAGAGTAACAAAAATAAAATAAATAAATATCCATCACGCCTTATCCCCAAAGGGGTGGCAGAGGCATATTATATGCCCAATTTTCACCGTGTGGCTTCCTGTCCCAAGTAATAGCTGGTGAGCCCATTGCCATGTTGAAATAGACAGACGCAGATTGTGGCTACCTGCTGTTGAAATTTAAAGAGTAACAAACATGGTGAATACGAGCACCTACAAAAATACATACACAGATTAATTAATTTGCTACCCGGTGGCGCAAGTAGTAGTGCGACTGCTGTGCTGAGGTCCCGAGTTCGATTCCCGGGTCGGAACTAATATTTGTTTGACCTACAAAAACGTTTAGTTACGTGTTTGCTTTGTATAAAAGGATGTTTATTACTTGTATAGATCCCATGCCGCAAGCTTATATTAGCGTACTTTGGGTTTATATTCATTTACTTTACCATTTATTTGTTTGTAAAAGTTAATGCGAAGTCATTACATAATTAAAAATTACGAGCAGTAGAAACCTGTTTTCATAGCTCAGGGTTATACGTAGACAGATTTTACATAGACAGTAACGTTACCCATAGTGAGATTTACTTGTAAGAGTACATTTAGGACCATACAATAACAGAAAAATGGAAAATACCAAATTTCGAAAAGAAAACACACACATACAACTTATAGCACCGCTTTTTTTGGCGATGTTTATAAAAGACATTACCTCTACGAGTTTACCGGGCGACGTCGCGCTACGTAATTCACTCTACACTTTTGCTACGACCAACGTAGCTTGAATTATACACGAGTACATTAACGTTTTTCTTAAAATTTGATCAATATTAAATTTAAAAAAATTAAATATCCATCACGCCTTATCCCCGAAGGGGTGGCAGAGGCATATTGTATGCCCACTTTTCACCGTATGGATTCCTGTCCCACGTAATAGGTGGTGAGCCCATTGCCGTGTTGAAATAGACAGACGCAGGTTGTGGCTACCTGCTGTTGAATTTTTTCAAGCCGCCCATAAGGCCTTCAACCTGGCTTAACGACTGCCATTTTACTGGCAACCGGGACCAACGGCTTAACGTGCCTTCCGAAGCACGGAAACGCTCGCAAATGTAAATGCCACAAAGTGGTCACCCATCGGAGGACCAGCCATAGTGAAAGTTGCGTAACTCAGTGATCGTTTACAGAACACTGAGACCGCGGGGCCACGAGCGCTTCAAATATTAAGATTTAGTAAATAAAATTTACATTTATTAGCAAAGAGCAACTACTTATATTTTGTGGAAAGTATTTGTTCTCTAACACAAATACCTGACTAGTAATTATTCTACATTCAAATGAGAATGAAAGAGATGTCATCCTTAGTCTGTGGAGACAATCGTGACCAGAACCGAAAGATTCCATAGGTCTTTTTTATGTCGCACCATAAAAACATGGAACTCTCTGCCGGTGCACATGTTTCTACAATCCTGGGTCCTTTAAGAGAAGCTTGAAAAGGCTTATTTCTGGGCCATAAAAATGAGGGTCGCTATCGGAGTTGCCCTCATTCACAGGTCGTCGTTTTTGCTTACCATCAGGCGGGCGACGCTATTTTTACGTTCCAAAAATTTTAAATAGTACCTAAGTTTTATTTAGAAATCCCCATGAATCCTATGCCAGACTCCTGCCGACTAAACCTTCATGATGCCCTCGGAAGAATAACCCCTGAGCTACATCCATGTACCTGATAATCGTACTCGTAGACCTACTTGGTCTGTGTTCTGTAAATGACCACTGCGTTTAGCATTTATTATGCTTTGGTCAGTTATGATATTTATGATAATATGCTTAAGAACGTTTCTATAATTTCGGAGCCACGTTTCGCCATTGGTCCCGGCTACCAACAACACGGTATTGTTAAGCCAGGAGCAGAAAATATTTAGGATTTCTGGCTTATCAAGCCCTTCTCCTGTCAATCTCACCGGCTTCTATGAGGGTTTAAATACTGGTGATAAAATGTGGGCGCCTAATATGGCTTTACCTACCTCTGCCAGTGAAACTTGACGATAAATATATCTACCTCACAATACTTAGATAATATTTGCCAAGAAGCTTCAATTCTTGACTTAACCAAAGTTGTTCATAAAGACTTTGTTTATACAAGTGCGATCCTTTAGCTTATGTTAGTGTAGGAGAACGTACCATAAAGATTAATTAGTTAATGAATAATTTCAAAATGTTTACTTAATTACCTTTTACGAGCCTTGAAGGTAAAAGCGTCTCAATTCCATCAGTAATTTATACAGTACCCAGCTGAGCGTGCTAACGTTTAATGTTTAACAAGGAATGTTTATATTTCTACTTTTTCTACATAGACATACTGTCACGCCTTTATCCCGAAAGGGGTAGGCAAAGGCATACTATACGCCCACATTTCACCGTATACACTTTTGTCCCACGTAACAAGTGGTGAGTCCATTGCCGTGTTAAAATGGACAGGCGCAGGTTTTAACTACCTGAAATTTTTCAAGCCGCCCATAATGTCTACAACTGCGCTTAACGACTGCCATGTTACTGGCGACCGGGACCAACGGCTTGACTGCTTGGCTGCGTGTTTAGGCCTCCGTTAAGGTTGGCTGACGACTGCCTCCAGGATACGAGCAGCGCGGCAGCTTTCCAAAACTAAAAGTAGTTATGATCTTTGGGCCAGACCGGTGCCATAGTAGAAGTTAATTGCCTGGTATTAATAATATAATTACTGGTATAGGTAGCCAGTTTATTGGTATTACTTAAACGGCGTTAGAAAACAATGCATTTACGTGAATTTTGTTTAAAGATTTTTTTAGATTTGGAGACTGCAATGACTTGTTTTTATCCGGCAACACTTTTGCGCAGGAAGAACCGCGAATGACTGCTACTAAAATAAATGTGAAATACTTTTATGTGTGTGTTCTTATCCTTTTCAGTAATAAATAATGTTTATCAGTCACGCCTTTATCACCGAAGGGGGTGACAGGAGCATAATTATCCGTCCAGATTTTTACTTTAATATTCCCATTTTTTTTTAAACCTTGACTTGCTCGAAGTTAGTTTCGATCTTTAATCCACCTCTTTACGTCTTAAGACGACGTAAACGCGTAAAGTTGGTTATCGCGTCTGGTGCGTTAAACCAAAAGAGCTGGTTCGAGTCCAGCTGGTGACTGAAAAAGTTATCCACATTAAAAAAAAAATTGAAAAAGTAAGCATATTAATTGCTATTCAAAATTGTTTTTAATTATCAAGAAAAACAATTATAAGAAGATAGAAAATGTCAGTTAAGAGAGAATGGGTTCCAGTCAATGGACTGAATGCCCCACAAGACTTTACTTAAATAAACTTAAATCACGTGCTGAATGTCTACGAGACAGTATTGAACTGAGGAAAAAAAAAAAAAAAGTTACAAACACTTCAGTTAGTATACAAATATATCACCACCCGCCCCCTTCTTTTTGTATTGTTTTCTGTAAATATTTTAAATTTTTTTAGTTAATAACCATGTAATTATTTAAATATCTATAATATATCATAAGTAAAAAACATCAACTATTAGCCTATTCGTTATCTATGATACCCGCTTCTGATGTTTACTGACAGGTTCTAACATGACATGAATGAATGACGCAGTGTCACAACTGTCATGTACAGGTGACGTGTCATCGATTATGTGGCGGGCACATGCAGCATTTTCTGTAATATCCTCGATTATCGATTACAAATTTAGTCACTTTACTTTTAAAAGTATATGTATAAAGCCTTTAATGGAGGTATGCATGGATGGAGAAGCCTGTTGAAGTATCCTGTCTGACTACCCCGTCGTGAGGATAGTTAGATAGTAACGCATGGTCGTGGTGTGAATGTGCTCCATATAAAAATTAACGTTATATAATCAAAAAAGCGAAGTGAAAGTGAAGCGCTTGTGGCTCTACTAGCTCAGTGTTCTGTAAACGATCACTGCGTTAAGCAACTTTCGCAATGGCTAGTCCTTGGATGGGTGACCACTTTGTGGCATTTACATTTGCAAGCGTTTCCGTGCTTCGAAAGGCAAGTTAAGCCGTTTGTCACGGTTACCAGGAAAATGGCAGTCGTTAAGCCAGGTTGAAGGCGTTATGGGCAACAGCAGTTCGCCACAGCCTGCACCTGTCCATTTCAACACGGCAATGGGCTCACCACCTGTTACGTGGGACAAAAATGCATACGGTGAAACGTGGGCGCATAGTATGCCTCTACCTACCCCTTCGGGGATAAAGGCGCGACAATATGTATGTAAGTATGTTATATACTCATGTTTATATAAATATAAAGTTTTGTCACCATCTGTGGCGTATCGTCTGATTCTGAGGAGCTCATGCCTCCCCTTTATGTTTATCCCGTCACGTCCCACTCGTAAAACTGTCACAACTGTAACAGTAGTAATATTCCAGCAGATCTTATTTATGCAGCATTGATTCTGCTGAATAACATACAAACGAGATATTTTCGTATAAAATTTTATGGTGCACAAAAAAGCGCGGCGAATAAACCTCATCGAAATGTCTTGAAGCAATACGTGTTTAAAAATAATGGTCTCCGTCAAAAAAAAATATTACGCATTTCAGTATTATTTGAATATATGACGAACTTTTTCTTATGCCGTAATTATACAATATTTAAAACAAAGTACGTTCAAAGGGCTTGAACAATTGCCGATTAGAGGGTCATTTAATATAGTCTTGTCATTTTTCCAGCACCCACGTGGTAACACCCTTTAAGCCAAAGCATTTCTAAATCATATTTATATTTCTAACTACATACATTTTGTACATAGAAAATTTCCAAAATGAAACCAGCATTTGGGGATCACACAAATAAATTAGTTCCTACCTGGGATTCGAACCTTAGACATCAGTACAGCAGTAACCCCTACCACTGGGCCACCAAAGCAGTCAATATAAAAAACATAATGAATAAATGTTAAAACTTATTCTTCGTTTCACACCAATTGATATTATTTGCCTCTTTGTAATATTTAAAACCTTTAAACAACAAAGCTCTATAAACTACTCGCTCAATTTTAAACGGCAAACTTTGCAATTCAACGAATAACCTATTACTATTTGATTTTTAATATCCATTCCAAAGTTTCTACATACTATTCGAATGGTAGTGTAGCACACAAACAAAAATATTTGTGTGACAAAAAGAAAGCGATTACATAAATCACTGACAATGGTCAAACTGGAAACAGATAGTTTGAAAACGCTCATATGTGAAAGGATGTTTCAGCTTATCGTACAAACTGAAACTGCTCTGCCAGCTATTTGTCAAACTTTCTCTGCCTTCGAAAACATAAGCAACCAAAATCCAGTCAAGAAAGACCCCTCATTTTCTCCAAACAAAATGCAATACCTCAATATAGCCATTGGCATGTTAAGGTATCAGAGTTCGCGACGTTGGTGGCTTGGTTGTTTATGGTGATAACGTAAAGACCGAAATGAGTTTAAATAATTAATGATGATTTCCGCCAAAGCTTCTTTATGTGAGTGTATTTCCAATTGCTTCCAAATTCTACCTGAATTTGGAGCCTGTGGTCGACCTTCCAACCCGTAAGGGCACCTACATCGGGAATATCCCAGTAGTTCTACTAAATAATTCAATGATAGAACTAGTTCGTTGCTGGACCAACAAAAACGGGTTCGATCGTAATCACTCGAACAGAAAATGAGGTATATGTAAGGTCAAGGAGGCTATTATGTTAATGCCGTAAATCTGGGACATTCATAACAGATTTCAAAAAATAAGAGCCATACGAGTACAAGTCTAATCGAAGTTGTAATTTTACAGTGAATCAATTTTGAATTTTAATTTTCATCTGTTCTTTTAGACACTAATAACTTTGAATACATCACATAATTCTAATCCAATTACCAAGCACTGTCACTGTATAATTTCCCTTTCAGACTTTTAACAGTAAATTTTACACTCGCTAACTAACTAGGCGTTACTTAACTCACAAAACAGTGATGGTCCTACGTTAATGAATAAACTTGGATGCGCTGAGCGCTTGCCTTGTAACGTCATAGCATGACATACAACAGTTTAATTATCAGCTCGTAGAGCCAATTTGCATCACACGTTTTAGTTTAAAATGCATTCTGCTTTAAGGGTAACAGATTTTATTTAGAATGAAAATGCGATCTAGGGTCAAGATAAAAGAGTGTAGTGTATGACACAACCACTACTACCAGTGTTTCTAGAATAACAAGTACAGCTCCGCTTAGTAATAGAAGTAAAGAAATTTAACCCTCAAAGTATAAAGAGCTGTTTTACATTGTTGGCTGAAAATGTGTCTTTCTATGAAACCGTAGTTCTTAAACGGGTGAAACGATTTACATAAGATACGATACGATATAATAAATAAATAAATAATAAATATCCATCACGCCTTATCCCCGAAGGGGTGGCAGAGGCATATTATATGCCCACTTTTCACCGTGTGGATTCCTGTCCCACGTAATAGGTGGTGAGCCCATTGCCGTGTTGAAATAGACAACCGCAGGCTGTGGCTACCTGCTGTTGAAATTTTTTAGGCCGCCTATAAGGCCTTCAACCAGGCTTAACGACTGCCATTTTACTGGCAACCGGGACCAACGGCTTAACGTGCCTTCCGAAGCACGGAAACGCTCGCAAATGTTAATACCACAAAGTGGTCACCCATCCGAAGACCAGCCATAGTGAAAGTTGCGTACCTCTGTGATCGTTTACCGAACACTGAGACCGCGGGGCCACGAGCGCTTTAGATAAATTTTTGTTTGAAAGCAAGTTTTCCAGTGTTGGTTCTTATGTTTCAACGAACTCATTTACCCATTTACTCTTTATATGTGTATTTGAGTCGGAAATTAAATTACTTTCTTTAAAAAAAACCTTTTAAGACCCCTTTTAAAGAACCCCATACTGTAGAACTTCGGGAAAACCCAGGCTAGCTCATTCCACAACATAAGCCTACGCAAAATATAGCCTCAACATAATAGAATTATCGAAACAGATTTTCTGACTATTACTACTTAATTTACTTTTCTAAACTTAAAATAAGAATGTTTTCTTTAACTTTTTAAGTAGTTAGATGGTCTAAGATTTATTATTTATTTTTATGATATTCAACAAACATACAGGCAGACAGCAATATCAGTCGGTACCCAGAAGATTATGAGAAAGTAATCGAAATATAATCAGTTTATTAATGTACGCCAACTAAGCCTCAATCACTTCATGATGAGGCCGACGATATTATAAAATGGTTCTATTTCATAATGTGAATGAGAGCGAGTCTGGTAGCCAGTTCTAAGGGCAGCCTACCCTTTTTGAAGAAGAATCTGACAAGAAAGTCCATGGATGCTCTTTTAAAATGTATGGATGGCTTACAATATTAAACTTACGTTGTTCTTTTGGAGTTATGTGAGAACAGTCGACTAAACTTAATTTGGCTTAAAAGGCCGGACTGCTGTAGATAAATAAACATTTTGATTGTTTTTAACTGCTTTCCTTTTGCCTATTTGCATATGGATTTGATGGATATTAACGGAGGCCTATTTCAAAATACGATCAAGCTGATCAGCCAATAATCAACTTGTGACAATTTGTACAGCTAACAACTGATCAAAAATCTTTGACTCTAATGAGTGATTACTCATTAGAGTAAAAAAAAAAGTTTTCAATGCGTCACAATAATAAAACGATAAATAGATCTATTTATCGGTTTATTATTGTGACGCATTTATCTCTTTTCACACTGTCGTTCTGCAAAGATCGCTACAATGTATAGTCCATAATTCATTCGATTAAAAAAAAACATATACTTCGCTAAGCTCTTAAGTAAAGACGGTAGCAAGGTCACGAGCCATAACTTCTATTATTGAGCACCACAAAATCCTTTCATTATACCCTCAATGATGTCCTTATCTTTTTGATGCGGTTATTCCGCATCCCTATTTTTTTTACCATCATTGAAGATGTTACAGTAAAGTACGATTATTGGAGAAGTAACATCAGTATTTTATAATGCGCGCAGTCATTCTGTCTCAATAATAATAAAATAAACTTGAAAGAGGTATTTTTATACTTGACTGTTCGTACAATATTTGAGTTTGTACCTTAAATGTTGCTTTATAATTTAACTTACAGCAATGTAGCTTTAATGCTAGCTGAGAAAATAAGACTGCACCGTGGCTAAATCACTTTATACTAACACACACTGCGGGCTTTAGATAGAGACTCGTCCGAAAGCTGATTTAACAGTGGTGTATTAACACAAAACGCAGTTTTTAATTTATTTAATATTACTAAATTAGTTGATAATTATGATACTGATTTGCTCCAGCCATCCATGTAATGGTAGAACAAATGGTGTGAAAAATTCATCCGTTTAGCACTTCTTTTTCTGACTCTGTTTTTCTGACACTGAGCCTATCAGAGTAGCCAAGAACACAACAGAGTTTCAGAACTCAAGAACATATTATAAATATCACGCCATTTTATCGTCTCTATGAAAACCTATCATCGTCTTTTTTAGAATGTTATACGTGTACAAAGATCGTCCTCTAGTTTTATTTTATCTATTAAAAGATTGAAAATCATAGTGTAAGTTAAAATAATTTTATTGCAAATGTAATCAAATTACTCGTATCAAACTCCAAAGATTCAAGAAACCATCTTTTGAACCTTTGTAAAAATATCTACATTAATTAAGAAGCTTCCAACATATCTTATCAATTCACGAAACTAAAAAGAAATTTCGACAAGTTTGCAATACAACACTCTAAATGGTTTAATGAATATTCATACAATTACCCAATTATATTGAAGCTTTCCAGTAGCTCTTGTACTACTAAAGTTTAAGATTTACTTTGACTTAGATCAAAACTTTGTATTATATTTAGTTACTAGCTGACCCCCGGTGCTTTGCTCGTGACATACACACATCAACACGGTCTAGGGATATTTTTAAAAAAGCGAATTACTATCAATGTGTTAATTATTTATATGACATGTATATATTTAAAAGATACGTTATTTAATATTCTACCATTTTTAAATAATGGTTAAGGTACTTCGATTAAAATTTCAGGATTTTATGGAAAAAAATGAAGCATAGACGGAAACCGTACATGAATTAACTTTTAATTTATGAGTAAAAACTGAAAAAATTAGAAAAATCATTTAATTTGTGTTTATAAACTTGAAGTTAGTAGTCTGAGAAAGCGCCCATGATGTTCATAACACATCGGCAACGATTCGGCATGCTCAGAACAAGGTTGTCAATATCTTGCTGCGGAATATTGTCCCATGTCCTTCTGAGGTGCGCAAAAAGTTGATCTTCTGTAGCCAGATTTTCAGGAACTTCCTTCAGAGCTCTTCTTTGCAGCATATCCCACGCATGCTCAATGGGATTTAGATCTGGCGATTGAGCAGGCCAGTCTAAGGCCCTAACATTGTGTGTATGTAACCAAGCTGCTACCGTTCTCGCCGTGTGTGCCCGGGCATTGTCGTGCATGAGCAGGAAATCTTGCCCCATTTGTGTTCTGTGGGGCAAGATTACGGGCCCCAGCACCTGTTGGACGTATCGTTCTGCCGTCATATTGCCCCGCACCCAAACGAGATCCGTCCGTCCTCCAAGACGAATTCCTGCCCAAACCATAATTGTTCCTCCTTGGTATGGGTGAACTTCCTGAGGGTTCTGAAGACGGCTCCATCGTCCAGGAACTAGCCAAACACGCGTCCTTCGTGAATCTGGATGGAAGCCGAACCTGGATTCATCCGTGAACAGCACACGGCCCCAGTCCACGTGGTTCCGAACCCATTCTAATCGTCGTCCACGATTGCCTCTCCGTAAAGGTGGGACCCGGAGTGGTCTACGAGAGCGTAGATTGCTTTCATGCAGTCGCCTTCTTACAGTTTGGTCACTCACAAGCACTTGGTGTTCCACTCGCAGCCTTTGGACCAATTGAGTCGCCGTTGCATTTGGTTGAGCTTGCGCAGTAATTTGCAAAAATCGGTCTTGTCTGGGGGTAGTGATGCGACTTGGCCCCCGGTGCCTCTCCGCTACTTCACCTGTGGCACGATAGCGTGTCCACAATCTTGAAATTACATTTTGGTGGGTCCCTATGGCCTCAGCAACATTACGCTGAACAGACCCAGCTTCCAGCATTCCCACAGCTCGTAACATCTCCGCCCTCGTCAAATGTTGGCGTTGCATGGCTACAATGCAATGCATGGCCGGTTCTTCTCAGGTGGGCCGCGTTCCGAACCGGTGGTCGCTTTAAATATTTTAAATAGTGTATGACATTTTGTAAGCGCCGTTAAAATGGTCTATGCAAAATAAAGATTTTTTTTTTTAATACCTCAATTTTAACTTTATCTTTCGTTTAAAAATGAAAAAAAAACTGTAACTAAACGTAATTCGTATTGTTTTCTAAATTTCGCACAAATGAAAATTCCCTCTCCTACAATACTCCTACATCAAGACATTTTTATGCCACCGAAACAAAAGAATTTTAAAAAAATTGAATTTGGAATTAGTCTAAGATAAATTACAAACAAATCGGTGTATAAAAGATCCCAATGCGGCCAGTACTTTTCGAGTTATTTAATTGAGTATGAAATATCCCTAGACCGTATTGATGTGTTTATTTTGAACCCACGTCGCATTCATTTAGTCCCGTCGCTTTTACTTTTACAGATATGTATGAATACATGCCCGATTTGTTGACATTTATGATTACTGCTCCGCCCTCCTGGGTAGTAGCGTGATGATATATAGCCTTACTCGATAAATACACTATCCAACCCAAAAATATTTTTTCATTGCGGACCAGTGGTTCAAATTATAGAAGATACCTTTACTCATTAAAAATATCTTAACAATATTGAGTTTCGATAATATTATAGAGTTATTGTTATTTTTAAACTTTCGCGGTTTATACTCATATTTTATATGATGATTTAAGGTACAAACTCAAATATTGTACGAACAGTCCAGTATAAAAATACCTCTTTCAAGTTTATTTTATTATTATTGTGACAGAATATCCAGCCGCGACCACGGGCGCTGCAACGCGCTCGAAACGTCGGTGAATGTAAGTACAAAATTGTTTCGCGTGAAGTCCCGAGTAGTATATAAAATATGGTTATAGAGTTATGTTTAGAACAGGTATACTAATATCTCATTATCAGAATTTGTCTAGATCTTTGAAGAACATGATATGATCGTGAAAACGCAATGGAGCTACCGTGACTAAGGTACATTTCAATTACTCAAAGTATAATAAAACGTAGAATTTGCACTTGCATGTAAAGTAATTACTTTTATTCAAATTACATACACGCTAGTGCATTAGAATAATGACAATAAATCAAGCGACTGCGCCACACGACAAATTAATTTTAGACTTTATATTGCGAAATTACCTGTGTTAATCGTTTAACAACTGCCATCGCATGAACTCTATTATAATAATTTGTACATTTATAAGTTGGTAATAGCATAGATGTTTTTACTACATATTATAAGTATTATATATAAAACTGTAATGTTTTTTTGTTTTAACTTTTAATTTGCAACCTGTTTCACCTACATACAAGGCATTTCGAAACACTCTTGATAATGCCTTGTATATAGAACGCGTGTTAAATTATATTTTTACAATAAATTCAAACTATCATGGTCATTCACATAAGTAAAACATTGATTATAGGAGGATAATTAGGAGTAACTCCGTGATCATGGCGCTTGCAACAGTGCCGAAATATAGGATGCTCGCACGTGAAAGTGTACATGTTAAAAATCCCGAAAATCAATATTTTACTTTTAACAATGAATTTCCACCATGTGTCGCCTGATTTGAATAGTGACATATTTATGTCCACTTTTAATTTTCTTTATGCAAAGTACAAGGTTAACTAACGGGTCTTCCAATATGTAAGTCTGAACTTTGGCAGTTGGTAGCGGCCATGTTGTTGAAGCTACATCTGTCAAATTGGTTGTCATTTATTCATTCTGTTTTGCCAAATCATCATGGATAGCTATAGCATTTAACAACACGTGCAAATGATAAAATTGCTTTTATCAAAATGAGTTTTCTGTTTGGGCAACGCACCGCGCGCTTCGCCCATTTTACAGTCGCCATAACCGTCCTACCGAGAGGACTATTCGTCGGGTGGTGGATACATTTGAGTCCACTGTTTCGGTAAATGATCGACCAACACCCGTACGTCAACGAAACGCAAGGTCTGCCGAAAATTTCGCCGCTGTCCGTGAGAGTGTGCAGGAGAATCCGAGGCAGTCGATTTTGCGTCGCTCATAAGAACTCGGCCTTTCACAGACCACAACTTGGCGAATTTTGCGTCGTGACTTGGGCCTGCTCCCGTATAAAATTCAACTCACCCAGGAATTAAAGGTGAACGACCATAGACAACGACGTGTGTTCGCTGAATGGGCACTGGAGCAGTTAGCAACTGACCGTAATTTTCACAGAAAAATTATCTTCAGCGATGAGGCCCATTTCTGGATGAATGGGTACGTAAACAAAGATAATTGTCGAATTTGGGACGATACCAATCCACATGAGATCCAGAGCGTCCAATGCATCCCGAAAATGTAACAGTTTGGTGTGAGTTTTGGGCTGGCGGCGTCATCGGGCCATTTTTCTTTGAGAACAATGTTGGCCAGGCCATCACTGTCAACGGCGAGCGCTATAGGTCGATGATTACCAACTTTTTTGGCATGAACTGAATCATCTGAACATCAACTACATGTGGTTTCAACAAGACGGCGCTACGTGCCACACAGCTCATGCCACATTGAATATTCTGCATGAGAGATTTGGGGGCATGGTCATCTCACGTGGAGCTGATGTGAACTGGCCACCGAGATTGTGTGACTTAACCCCGCTAGACTTATATCTTGTGGGGTTTTCTTAAGTTGCGGTCTATGCGAATAAACCACAAACCACAGCGGCCCTCAACGCCAACATAACCTATGCCATAGGTCAAATTCAGCCTGATTTATGCGCAAAAGTCATGGAAAATTAGATATCTCGCATGCGCTCCACCCAGAGAAGCCGTGGCGGACATTTGAATGATGTCATATTCCACATATAATGGCATCACTACATCTTTTAAATAAATAATTTCGATAATATCTCACACTCTTTGTTTTATTCAAATTTAAAGATAGGACACGCTTAATGAAATACCTATTGATATGTGCAGCGTAAACGTTGTTAAGAAAATGCGCGAACGGTTGATCTTGAAATTCGACATAATTAAAATATAAATAGAGAAAAAGTGCATAAAGTAATTTTTATATAAATCGTATTTATATTTATAACTTAACTTAACTATCTTCACGCTGTATCCCTGACGGGGTAGTCAGAGAGGACAGATCGCCAGGCTTCGCGATCCATGCATTCTTCTTTCGCTTCTTCAAGATTCATCAATCGCTTCATACACGCACGTCTGGGTATCCGAGTACTTTAGACCTTTGTGTTTTTATAATATTAATAATTAAATGAAATATGGTTAAATTCGGCCATGGGCGATATAGTACATAGAAACCCAAACTCTGCCACAAATAGTTGTAAACAACACAAATTTGTTGGTTATTTTTTAACCCGGGATTTGAATCTAAGATATCAGCAAGGACATTTATATACACTACTACAGCGCCACTTAGGCAATAAAGCGATATATCAGATAAATACATGACATTGCAGATAAGCTGCAATTGTTTTCGCTGGTATGGTCACGCCTTGCGGCAACCAGTAAAGGGCTACGTGGGAAACAAATCTCTGGCCATGTCGGCCAAGACCCAAGAAGTGCTGGCTTGAGGTCGTAAGGGATGACATACGTGCCAATGGTCTTACTACAGGGCATGCCGACGACCGTGCGAAGTGGAGGAGAAAATGTACGAAAGCGGACCCCGGGAGACGCAACTGGGACAGACGCTCGGATGAACTTTGGCTATAGTTGGTATGGATGGGTGACAACTTTGTAGCATTTATATTTGCGAGCGTTTCCGTGCTTCTTAAGGCACGTTAAGCCGTTGGTCCCGGTTGCCAGTAAAATGGCAGTTAAGGTAGTTAGTCGTTGCCAGTAAAAGGGCCTTGAATATTTTCAGCTGCAGGTCACCACACGTTTCACACTGCGCCTGTTCATTTCAACACGGCAATGGTCTCACCACCTGTTACGTGGGACAAAAATGCATACGGTGGAATGTGGGTGTATATTATGCCTCTGCTTACCCCTATGGGGATAAGGGCTTGATATTACGTATGTATGTAGGACTCTTAACTTACCAATGGGATTATTTGTTTTTGTAAAGTAATTCATAAAGTAGCAAGAAATAAATGGAAGTAAAGTAGCCGGTAAACATATTTTGCTTTCAGATCACGAAAGATAATAATAATAATAAATAAATTTACTGATCTGGACACTTCTTACACAGCGCCATCTAGCCCAAACTAAGCCACAAGCTTATATTATGGAATCTAGAAAACTGATAAACATATAAATACATACATATTATACGTAGGTAGGTACGTATAATATGTATGTTCATATTATACGTAGGAGACACCCAAACTCCGAAACCAACATTTGTGGATCACACAAATATATGTTCTGACCCGGGAATCGAACCCGGGACCTCATTCGCGGCAGTCACACACACTACCACCGCGTCACTGAGGCAGCCAGAGATGGGAAATGAACTTGAATATGAGTCACCAAATATTGTGCTTTTAAAGTTTTATAATACAAAACCTGTAATAGGTTTTTATTGAAGTTACATACCTACTTTTCCATTCCTTTGTCTGTCATTCTACAATGCTTGATTTGTTTATATACTAAATAAATTATATTCCGAAATTCTTCCCTTTAAAATACAATTGGAATTTTCGAAAATAACAATATAAATTATAAGTTTGTCATGATTCAAATATCTATCCTTCACTTGTTCAGTGAATCTGACATCCGACAGCGAGAAGAATTCTCAATGAATTTCACCAAGCAATTTTTGGTGCTTGCCCAATT
The DNA here is from genome assembly GCA_948477245.1 of Thumatha senex. Taxonomy (NCBI): domain Eukaryota; kingdom Metazoa; phylum Arthropoda; class Insecta; order Lepidoptera; family Erebidae; genus Thumatha; species Thumatha senex. The sequence goes on from OX419735.1 coordinate 19,271,891, forward strand.
GGATACAGGGATAAATATGTCAATTAAAATGTTCCGCCGGCTGCCTCGTTTAATAGTATTTGATTTTGGTTCAGGAAAACAAATCAGGATGACCTACTGAATCTTATTTTTATTGTCGGAGCGAACAGAGACAGTGGTAATGTTTATTTCCAGATGGCAAAACTTTCTTTTGTATACTCGTATTACAGTTCTACTCTACTGGTCGCATTTCTCAGCCCATTTTAACTGAATTTTGTATAAACTTTTATTGATTGTACTAGAATTCGAGAATTATTATTGATTGAGACGATTTTTCATTGAGGAGAAAATGTGATGATGGTGATTATTTTTTCAGCTGATTGATTCAAATAAAGAGAATGGCGGCTCCTTAAAAATGTCATATTAAAACTACACAAGCAATGAAGTAGTTCAAGTAAGGAAATCATTTAGTCATTCACCGATTTATTTCTGATGTAACCTTGCCCGAACCGTGCCTTTGCATACATATATATGGTCACGCCTTAATCCCCGAAGGAGTAGGCAGAGGCATTCTATACGCCCACATTTCACCATATGCATTTTGTCCCAGTCCCCCACAGGTGATGAGATCATAAAATAGTGTCATACACTATTTTATCTACTCTCATACCAAGCTCGATAGATGGCTCTGGTCATACTCTTAAAATGACGATATAAATATGGTGGAGAATTTCAACTTGGTTCGATACGGTTCGGGTAGTTCAGGTGGCTGGAACATTGCCCTGGTTAGGCAAAGGTCACAGGTTCAATCCCTGTCTCAAATCGGATTGACTTTTTCCACTTTATTAAAAACAAATTATATAATTCTTCCTTTCGAGTCGATCTTTTCCTAAAACTGCAATAAAATCCGTTAAGTAGGTAAAATTATGTATGCGAAAAGACACAGGAAGTGACTTCATTTTATACTATGTAAAGATGGAAAAGTATACAACAAGTGGTTCTGTGAACCGTAGACGTATAGTAGTTGTTGTCTACATCAAGGATTGTCCATGCCAATTTGCATGCAAATCCGATGAAAAATGCGACCTGTAGACTGAATGAACGGACGGACGAACGGTCGGGCATAAATAGCATTGTTCCCGTACCAGTCGAGTTAAAACGGAGACTTTTGTCAGCTCGCTTTGCTCGCCTCCTCAGTAAAAAACTTGTCACGGAGAGAATGGCACAATGATTGCAATACAGTTTACAATAATAATTACATCATGATGAAAGAAATTAGGCCTATCCTAATGAGTGACCATTGTTCTATTATACACTTACCCAAAGACCAGTTCAATAGGAAATGTTGATAAGGAGTATTGTTTGAGAACTGGGGCTTAAAATCCTGAACGTGTCATGAAGTAGAACAGCTGGAGAGTCGTTTATCAGAGACTAGTCGAGTAGCGACGCGTAATTAATCGAGACATACGGTCTTAATGAATCATGAACAACATTTTTTGTAATTTTATAGGTACTTCATGGCTACAGGCTAAATTATTAGGCAAAAATTATCTCCAAAAAACACAACTTTTCAAAAAATCATACGTTATAAAGGTTATTCCTTAAACTATATATATTTTAAGGTAGCTTTTACAATTTTTAATTTATAAGTATGCTATCATATTTTTTTTAATAAAATGAAAAATACAGCTTGGTTCAGGACGGGGAATACTTTTAGTCAATGGTTTTGCAACATAACCTTTTACAACTGCGTTTTGTGAGGCACTCATGAATTTTTCTACACAAATATACGTCTGCGTTAAGTATATGGTATTTAAATATGTTTTTAAATATACATTGCATTTTTGCATTTTTAAGCATTTTGCAGTATGGAACTTAGACATACTGCGCCGACCCCAAGTAAATTGGGACAAGGGCAAGAGGATGAGGATTTTTGAAACAAGTTTAGTTGCATGAATTGTGTACATACACTGAGTATGGTATAATATGCCTCAATACAATAGCTTATTAAATTTTCTATTTATCGTTTCTATAATATATTTACTACTGACTGTTGAATTTATATCGAATTATTGTATATCAACATTTTTATTTAGTTATATTTTGTATTAAGTAATTGTATGTTTAAGTTTTTTTTTGTAGGTTTACATTTTTTACTTATAGAATTCCCTTATCAACAAATTACTATAAATATGACCTTGTTTGTTAGCTGCTTAGATCACATAGCATAAGCTTTTTTATGTGAATTAAATCTAACAGAAACGAGAAAAATAAATTTGAATATTTTTTGGGAATACTGATAGAAGCAAATGTCTACAGATAATAATAGCTAACAATAGTCAGCTTGATGTTATCCGACATCGGCATATTTCAACCAATTTAAATAAATCCTTTAAAAATTTTATACGTACACATACGTAACAGTTAGTACGTAAACATTCCTCATAGTGGTTCATGAGGAATGTTTAAGTTTAATCTATTGATGAAGCTCGCATTATAATCCGTTTAGTAGTTATTTAGTTTTAATCCCAATTTTACTAGACAAAATTTACTACCGTATGTGAAAATATTCCAAACAAATAGCCTGCTCTAGACAAGTGATATGAAATGGATAGGAACGAAGCCGCGTGAGACATCACATCGCGTAGCTTCGAGTGCTCTTGGATTCGTGATTTCTAATGGTAATATTCCTTTATTGAAGTGAAACTTCTTTATCGACGTTGAGAGAATTTTTATAGTTTTAAAAAAGATCCTAACGTTTTTCGATTAAGCGCCATGTTGTTTTGAAGTGAAACTTCTTTATCATAAGTGAACGACTTATGAGAGAAATTTTATTGCTGTAAAAAAACGACGTAAAGAAGTTTCATTTCTTATCTGAATATATTTTATTTTATTTTTTAACTATCGATTCATACTTATAGTTTATTTATTTATTTATTATGTCTCTTTTATTGTGAGTGTAGCTTATCTACACTTTACCTTGGACGATCGAACGTTGTTATCAATGATGTAGTTACTTACTCAAAATACAAAACTTTTGTGAACGAATACTCAGTTACATTAATTCTAAATCTCCTCTCTGAAGACTGAATTTCACTAATTTTAATTTATTCGAAAATTCGGTTCCAATGAAAAATCGAGAATGATATAAAATTCTGTACTATCGACGAACAGTTATCCTTAGTAGTATGAAAACCGGTTCATAAATGCTTTATAAGACATAAATCTTAATATCTAACAAACATACTCTTAAAAGAATATGAAAATTATTTATCCACCTAGAAACGGAAAAGCTAAAAAAATCATCTAACCAGTTTTGTCTAATAGTTTTTGTTTCAGAAAATGCCACTAATTTCTCAAAAAGAGGCTACACAGCGCACTGCAGTGAATAGATAAGACTGTGATGCATTAGTGAGTGCGGTTGTACAAAGTAATAGTTGCCCGCTACTAACTGGCTAACTAAAGAAATGTGGGGTATTAGGAGCAACGTAAAAACTTTTTATTTATATATTTAAACTACCATGTTCACTGCCATTAGTATTAGAATTAACGGGATATTTGCCATTATTTGCTTTGTTTTAACACAAAGTACATATTATACATAATTATTTTACTTGGTTTTAGTTGTATTTGTTCCAACGTGATCATATTGCTAGTACTATACCTGAAATGTGTTTGTTTATCAATCACGCCTTATCCTGGAAGGGGTGGCAGAGGCATTTTATATGCCTACTTTTTACCGTGTGTATTCCTGTCTCACAAGTAATAGGTTGTGAGCTAATTGCCTTGCTGAAATAGACAAACGCAGGTTGTGGTTGTGGATATCCGCTGTTGAAGTTTTTTAAACTGACCATAAGGTCTTTAGCTGAGCTTAACGACTGCCATGTTACCGATAACCTGGACCAACGGCTTAATATGCCTTCCAAAGCACGAAATATCGTAAACACAACTAACATCTTTTAAATCTAAAAAAAATACAATAAATCTAATATATACAAGGTAGTTATTTTAGAAATGATAAATGATAATGCCCAGTGTTAACTTATAGGGAAACGTCCAGAATTTATTTGCTGTATTGAGTGAATCTGGGATAAATGGTTTCAATACCTATATTTTGGCGTGTTTTCAATCAATTTTGTGTTACAAATTGAAAATAGAACGAAATTGTGTTGAAAGCAAAGGTCACGTGTTCAATTCTCGTCCTAAATTGAGTTGCGTTTTTTCACTTTAATATAAATGTATATGAAAAAGTCGTGTTAGCTTATGACTCAGTTAAGGGTTATTTAGGGCCCCTCCGTTGTGATTAAAACCCCTAATCTCTACCGCTGATATCCGTGTGCATAAGTTCGTTGCAACCTTCTTGACCCACCTGGCACCTGAACTTATCTATCTCAATTATTGGTTTGCTACATTAGTCTCCCAACGAGATGCATTAATCTCTCTAACATTCACATTTGTTGCTCACAATCAGGGACAACGATTTCTTAATTTATCTTATCCTATTTCCCTTGGTCTTGCCATCACGCGTGAACGGCTTTAATTTCTTTTTGTATTGGATGGCCCATGTATTGAGGAAGGTTTTAAACTATATATCATCACGCCACTACACAGGAGAGCGGCAGTAATAATAAATGTCAACAAATCGGGGAAACTTTCATACATTCTTGGAAAAGTAATAAACGACGGGATTGAATGGGTGCCACGGGGTTGTAAGTATGTCACGGGCGAAGCCGCGCGGGTCAGCTAGTTTATTAAATATTACATTTGGCTTCCCAAAAAGGAACGATGTGTTCTTTATTTTTTTAGTATTATAATTTTACTACTATTTTACTGGCCACTAGTTAACCATAAAATAAATGTCTAATACGCCGTACAATACAAAGGTTATTTTCTGATACCAATAACTTACTACGAATCATTATAAAATATGCATAAAAGAACAGTAACAGAGTAAATGGGTCAGTCGATATCATATTAGAATCGTCTTTCTAAATTATGGTGTTTCATTATTTTATAACTGTCTAGACAAAAAATACACATTTTTTTATGATCGCAATGGAATGCCGGTGTTGTTAGTTTTCATTAAATACAAATCACTTTAAAAGAAAAATAACAAGATATACAACGGTTATTATAATCAGCAATCCAAAATCTGAAAATTTGGACAGGAAGTTTTTCACGCTTGTTTAGATAAACATCTTTTAGCTTCTCACTTAATACTTTACACTATCTCTTTACTATACTGGTGATATCTCATTCCAGTAATACGTCGAGTAAAATAGCATCCATTTTAGCTTCACTCATCAAACAGTTCATAATCGCAGTGAAAGTAACCTTAAGATGAGATAAAGGTAATAAGTATGTGCAGGAACAAATTTTCAAATTGTATTTTTGCGTAGGTTAAATGTCTAGATCGAAACTAACAAATCTCTAAATTATTACTGGACTTGAAATTTGGAAAGGTCTAGAACTCAAAATTGTATTTTTGCGTAGGTTAAATGTCTAGATCGAAACTAAGAAATCTCTAAATTATAGAACTCGAAATCCCTAGGCCCTCGAAACTCGAACCAGTCTATTGTAAAAAGAACAATATATGGCAATTGTTAGAGTCTTTTCGCTTTCAATTAGGCGGGCGGCGTCATTTGTCGAGACAAATATAAATAAAATAGTGGACACGCGCGCGGCTCCGCACGCGTGGTGAAGTTATACCGTTCCCGTTTCATACAGGAATTTGTTACCGGGATAAAAAGTAGCCTATGTGTTATTCTGAAGTGTGAGCTATATTATTGCAAAGTTTTATCAAAATCCTTTCAGTAAATTTTGCGTGAAAGAGTCACAAACATCCACCCATACATTTTTTTTGTGACATTTTATGTGAAATTATTATAAATATTTGCTTGTCGAAGAACAAAGTAGGCGAAATATGATGATCCAAATTATAATTATGTAATTCTAAGAACTGTAACACCATATTTCATGCGAATAAATATATCTATCTATCTACAAACTTTCGCGTTTATAATATTAGTAGGATATTAAAACGGCTAATAAAACGCTTTGAAATGAAAATATTATAATAAACAGAATACATTATTTTATAGATGAACAACATAGATGCTTTTATTTTAAAGTTGTGTGAACATGTAAGTCAAGTGTTTTAGTATGAACTGAGGTGATATAAAGTGTACAGGGAGTTGGGCTAGCTTTGTAAATGATCGATGCTAAAGATTACTTTATGCTAGCTGAGCGGTAGTTCTTTCACTTAAACTGGTTAGCCTGAGGCTAAAGTGTCGTATTACACGAACATACTGCACGCTAAGCCCAGTATAGAATGTGGGTATTTACATAGAGAGCTGAAGAGGGTTTGCAATTGTATTAGTTGTTACAAGATGATGGACTCATTATTAAGTCTGTTTACACTGGTGATTGATGGCACTTGGTGGAACTTGCTACACATCATGAACTAAAACACTTGTACTATTCCACTTATTTATTACTTAAACCTGACCGGTTTCGCCTTACGGCATTTTCAAAGGTTAGCACATATTATATGTATTTCGGATGTCATTGAGTACAATATGATCAATATTATATAAATATATAAAAATATAATAATAATAATGAATTATTAAGTATTATATTTTTATATAATATTATATAATATATAAAAATATAATAATAATAATGAATTATTAAGTCTCTTATTTATTTTCTCTTCTCTAAATGTATAATTAAGGATTTTGTAACCTAGATAAGATACTATTACGCGGAGTAAATAGCAATTCTACTTACTACTTAACCTACTAATATTATAAACGCAAAAGTTTATAAGTATCAATGGATGTTTGTTACTCTTGGACGCAAAATCTACTGAATGGATTTTGGTGAAACTTTACAATAATATAGCTTACACATCAGAATAAGATATAGCGCTACTTTTTTAATCCGGGAACAAGTTCCTGTGGGAAACGAGAAAAGTTTCTGTGGGAAACGGGAACGATGAAAATTTCAGCACGCGTAACTGGTGTTAAATAAGTGGGGTGTTTTTTGCGAGTACGGACAGCGCGTACTCGCAAACGCTCGGTTACTGAAGAAACAGTGGACAATTGAAGTCTCTTCACTTTCATGCATTTATAATGATACAATATTTCATTAGTAACCGGAAAGTTGTTTTTTTATTATACTACTTCATTGAGAAATATACGAATATATTAATCTCGCCTTTATTCCCGAATGAGTATGCAGTGGTATAATATGTGCCGACATTTCGCCTTTTAAATTTAGTCCCACGTGGTACCTGGTGGTGAGCCTATTGCAATATTGAAATGGACAGGCGCAAATTGTGGTGACCTGCTGATTTAAAATGTTAATACACATAAGGTTTTCAACTTGACTTAACATGTCGGTACCGACGGCTAAACGTGTCTTCCGAAGCGTAGACACGATCGTAAACGGAGAGACTACAAAGTGGTCACCCATATTAGGGTCAGATATAGCGTAAGAGACTTAAAAGTCAGTTACAGTAAATTACAGAACATTGAGTAAAAGGCAAAATGTTATAATGAAAGTGCTGCTTGACGTGGCTATCCCAGAAATGACACGTGAAGTCAACAGCAGTCAATGAAATTTCAACTCGATTCTCACAGAAGGATTTTAGTATCTTGATCTACAGAGATCTTGACTTTTGACTTTGACCTTGAAATCATGATTATTTTTAATTAATAAATAATAAAATAAATTTTATGGCGCAGTTTTTTTTTACACACCTCCGTCTAGCCCAAAGTAAGCTAATTATAAGCTTGTGTTATGGGATCTTGACGACTGATAAAACTTTTCTTTTTTTTAATGACTATTCCACATTATTTACTATTTAACGTTACAGTGTTTTTAAAGGTTGATGTTGCATGTTCAAGCTTTGAGAATGCCGTAATGCGAAACCGGTCCGGTTAACAAGTAAATAATGTGGAACAAGTCATTATTATTTAAAATGTGGAGCAAGTTACACCAAGTGCCATCAATCAATCAGTATTTTTTATATTATTCTTCTTTGGCATATAATTTTACGAGCTTTACTATAAATTTAAATCAAAATAAACTCATCCAAATAAAAGCTAACTACACCATTCCCAGACGAATATTTAATCTCTGTAGTTACACACCCAGGCAAAATTCCCACGTTACCCGTTTGTAAAATTAAGAGGCGTGAATTGAGGACCGAAATACTCTGAACATAATTATGCGCACAAAACGTCGCCTAATTGCATGCTCTGCTGGTGACACTTCTGGGAATACGTGACGGCTCGATTTGACAGCTAAAATAATGTACGGAACATCACTACAAGGTTGTTGGCTAAAATTTTATATAGGACATGATATCCACAACGAATTGACTCAATATAGAAAAAGATTAATTAACACGTTCACAGTATGACAGAAACTGGCGTTTTTTCATGTGAAAAACTTGACTTGGCGAGTAAGCTGGTTAATGCGTGACGAGAATGTTACAAAGTTTGTGTGTGATCGGGCGAAGCGAACGAAAGTTGAGAGGAAGATATAAGTTAGTAAAGAGAAAAAGAGAGAGTTACTTTCCGTATATTACTGTAGGGCAGGCGCGTGCGATCCATAGAAGCAAATACCCTAGCCCACAATCCCAATACTACAAGTTGTATAAATAAATAATTCCCTATACAATGAAATATGTTTTAGTGCCATCTATTAGCGCTCGTGGCCCCGCGGTCTCAGTATTCTGTAAACGATCATTGAGTTACGCAACTTTCACTATGGCTGGTCCTCGGATGGGTGACCACTTTGTGGCATTTACATTTGCGAGCGTTTCCGTGCTTCGGAAGGCACGTTAAGCCGTTGGTCCCGGTTGCCAGTAAAATGGCAGTCGTTAAGCCTGGTTGAAGGCCTTATGGGCGGCTTGAAAATTTCAACAGCAAGTAGCCACAACCTGCGTCTGTCTATTTCAACACGGCAATGGGCTCACCACCTATTACGTGGGACAGGAATCCACACGGTGAAAATTGGGCATATAATATGCCTCTGCCACCCCTTCGGGGATAAGGCGTGATGGATATATTTATCTATTAGAATTTTAGGGAACTACTAACCTAACACCTAGCAGTATGTATGGAGGTCAGTGCCTTATCGGCGAATCGTATCGCGACTTGACTAGCAGCGCTGCGCGCGGATTTATGCAAAGCTGATGTATGCTTTTTGAAATCATATGTTTATAGTGCAAATCATTTGTATGTGTGTGTCAATTTTACGATTGTGTGCGAAATTATGAGTCGCGGAGGAAGCGCTGCCTCGGAGTATAAAGCGACATATTTAAGTAGTTGTCAAAAATAGAATAGTTGTTTCGAATATAGATCTATTTTTTAGTTAGTATAATATGAATACGCCATTTGTAATTAAAATATTGTTTCATTACAAAGAGCTGTCGAGTGAATTTAAGCGCCGTGTTTAATATCTAATTAATAATTAATTACTTAGTTTACTAGAATTTCTGTGAATTTTGGAAAATTATAGCTGTGAGATCTGTGCTGGTGATGTGTTTAAATAAATTAAAAACTCGTGTTTTCTCGACGTTATCGTTTGATGAAAAAACATATTGACAGAGGACGTTCTGTTCGCGATTAAAATCTAATTTTAAAAAATAGGTAATAGCATACGTTATTTTAATAAAAAGTATTACGATAATTATAACTGGCTAGTGGGCTGTGTACACACAAATAAATTATTTTGTTTTTCTTGTATATTATTTTCAAAACAAGATAAAAATAATGTTGGGTCTTTTATCGGGTATTTAGACTTAAAAATTTTTACAAAGCGGCTGCTAAACACGATTTGTCGGAAAAACTTATAGATTCTGTTTAAAGTTCAAAATTTTTGGAAAAGGTAGAGTAGAGTCTAGGTTGAATAGCCAGTTCAAATTAGACGTTGATAGGCACAACGCATAAGTTGATAGGAATATAAATATTTTTAAACGATTCATTGACGTAGTTTGCTTTCTCGGTAAACAAGTATTAGCTTTTCATGGTCATGATAACACGCTTCATCATATAATAAAGGTAATTATTTCGAACTTGTAGATCTGTTAGCTAAATATGACGGTAATTTAGTAACTCATTTACAATCGACATCTGGTAGCTCATTTACGGGGTTGTCGAATAGAACTCAAAATGATCTGATTTCTAGCGTCGCGTCTGTAATGTATAATGAGGTAAAAAAAGAAATAACACAGTCTGATTTTGTTGTTGTTATTGTTGACGAAACTCCGGATGTCAGCGGTCGCGAACAGTTAGTCCTTGTTTTAAGATATTTTCGCGACTCAGAAATAATAGATCGATGTTAGTTCTGATCGGAGAGCTGTCAGTTTAAGGTCGATTATTATCAACGTTTTAGAGGAATTTAATTGCCTAAATAAAGTAGTTGCTCAAACTTACGATGGGGCGTCAGTTTTATCATCTGAGGTTAATAGAGTTCAAAGCATAATAAGACAAAAATGCCCACTCGCGACGTATGTTTGGTGTTCAGCACATGTACTTAATCTTATTCTTTCCAAGTTTTTTGAAAGAATTTCGGAAACGGAACGTTTTTTCAGTTTTTTTTTTCAATATTGTGAGTTAGTTATTTTAAAAATATTACAGCTAGCAGCGCCCGCGGTTTGTTTCACGTCGTTCCTGTTAACGTCGCTACATCAGATATAAGTAGATATGTGAATCCAGGTCTCTAGCTATCTACATACCAAGTTTCAATGCAATCCGTTGCTGTTTTTACACAACAAAGATCCATCCATCCAAACTTTCACATTTATGTTTATCAATCACGCCTTTTCCCCGAAGGTAGGCAGAGGCATATTATACGCCAAATTAACACCGTATGTACTCCTGTGTCACGTAATAGGTGGTGAGCCCATTGCCGTGATGAAATAGAGAGACGCAGGTTATGGCTACCTGCTGTTGAAATTATAAAGTCGCCCACAAGCCCTTCATACTTGGCTAAACGACTGCCATGTTACTGGCCCCGGTTACCAGTAATATGGCAGTCGTTAAGCCAACCAACGGTTTAATATGCCTTCGAAAGCACGGAAACACTCGCAAATATAAATGACACAAAGTGCACACCTATCCGTGACTAGCCATAGCGAAAGTTGCTTAACGCAGTGATCGTTTACAGAACACTGAGTCAGCGCTTCATTTCTCGGGAATTTCTGGTAGTTAGGGCATGCATACCCTATCCAAAATCCTTGTGCGCGCCACTGCTGTAGGGTAAGGGAAGAGAGGTTCATACATTTTGTGTAATGCGTTGAAACGCCGACAGGTCTTTTACATAAACACTTTTTTTCTGCATCATGAGGCTCATAGGTCTAGCAGTGTATTGACGCGTATAAAGACTAAAACTATGCGAAAACGTTAAATTTCTGATACTTACTGCGTATGCCACTAGCTATTGCGCCATCGATGCTGCATCATCGCGATTTGTACAGACATGGCAAATTTCAATTTTAGGTATATCACCTTTATTAGCATCTTGCGTTTAACTTGATCAAAAGAGAACCGTACTGTATCGTGGTTTTTAAATGTGTGGGAGCGCCCAATTGCTGCATTGGCAGCTTCGGGCGCCACTGCTGATGGTAGCTATGTCTTCTAGGGTGTCCCATAATCATAATTATTTCTATATTAAAACCTTTCGTATACACTAAGGTACCTACAGCAAAAGTTCTGCGTAAAATATTCAAAACGAAAAACTATTTTACACGTCAAAACGACAAACTATTCGAAATAAAATATAGTTTTAATAAAAGCTTAACTTTACGTGGGTTTTCGCTCGTATACATCATCTAGGATGTTATAACTCTCCGTGATGGATTAGTACGTTTCCGACTTTTCAACGTACCCCTAAATGGACAGACCCTTGTGGGGGAGACATCTGTTTACTCGTTACTATAAGCAAACGAATTTTAGGTTAAGGTTCAGTAACGTTTGTCATTTTTTTGAATAATCACTTATATCCTATGTTAGATTAGATACCTATATTGGGTACTCAATTTCATAATATTTTGTAAACTCTTGTATATTTCTCAAAATGTATAATTGTATAATTTTCAAAAGACTTAATAAATTTTGTAAAGTTGACATTATAGTCTTTTTTTTTTGTGTATTTTTAAACTTTTCAAACATTCGGCTCTCATTTTCGGGTATATGTTTAACAATAATCATGGTCTAAAGTAGACTTTAAACCAAAGTTTCTAAAGTATTAATAAGAATTTACAAGATTTTACTTCGAAGTCATAGAAATAAATAATAAAATAAATAATGGATTTATATTTATTATTTATTATAGAGAGTTAAAGTTAAAGGCATAGAAGGCTTTTTAAATATATCGGACTCGAACCGGCTAAAACCACACGGTAAGTCCTCGGAAAGATGTCCCAGTGCTCCTGACAAGGCATAGAAGTTGCTAATTTTTTTTGAAATTAACATAACATTACGGCTAAAAGAGATAGCGATACCAATAAAATGGCGACAACATTTTTTTTGTAAATACCTAATTTAATATTAAAATTCAAAGTAATAAATTATAATGTAATCCCTAAAAAGGTGGTCTAATAAATAAAGATAAACTTTTAGTACTTTAAATATAACTTCCAACAACATCCATAAATTTAAGATATTGTTAAAAATTTAATCAGTCTCTGAGCTTAAGTTATAAATGCCGCAAATGAAATTACGTACAGCTCTTATCGGAAAAAGTTTCTTTTGGGCGGAATTTAATATAATCTCGGAAGTTATTATCTGTTACTCACCCATGTTGAGGTTAGTTTTGAATTAATTAGACATGTTAATTATGAGCTTATTTTCAGAAACTATACCTACAAGTAGGTACGAGTACTTATTGAAATTGATAGAACTTGCAAGATATCCAGTTAATCATAAATTAACCAAAATTGGCCTATGCCACGTTTTAAATGTAGATAAATCTCTTTAAAACATTTTGCCAATGCATTGCTTCCTCACTATGTAAATTAACGCCAAATAAGAAACACAGTGTCACCGTAGGTACGGATCAATACTTGTTTTATCATTGGATGAAGTATGGGAATGGCCGCTTATTTACGTGTATGTAAAGAAAGCATGGATCGCGAAGCTTGGTGATCTGTCCTCTCTGACTACCCCGTCGTAATAATAATAAATTTAATATAAAAATATATCTATCTTTATACCGCGTGAATAAAGATAGATCTATTTATTGTTTCAGTCTCGTTAGTCCGCTTTAACACAGTGTAGGTTTAATACAGATCATTTTAAAAAAGAAAAGATACAGAAACACTTATACACGTATACGTATTACAGCCACCAGTGAAAAATGTATTGATAATATTTTTACTGATATAAAACTGGTATTGTGGATCCTGTAGAGTCAGATCATCGTGGCCAATGGATAAAGTTTCCTAAAAGTAGTAACAAAGTCTGCAAAAAACAAATTAAATATGTACCAATTAACCCAAGTCGTTTGAATAATTTTGAAGAAAATGTATTAAAGAGATTACCATATCTACCTAACTTTACTTGTGGAGACCATATAAACACTTATTTAATTTGATTAATGATGAGTTTGGCAAAGTTTACCTCAAAAACTCTACAGATTGGAGGTCGTCCTGTTTTCAGTGACTGGGCAACACTAGGTATCTTTAAAAGTAGAAATAAATTATTTGAATTAGGTATATTCAGAAAAATTATATAATTTTAGTCAAACCTTTCAGGAATATGTTAAAAATTATTCAAAGATATTTAAACAAACGTGTTATCTTGCTAAGTCAAACTTCATTAAAATAAAATTTCTAATTCGGTAAATAAAATAAAAATGACTCGGAACACCATTAACTCTGAATGCGGTAGATCTTTGGTGACTGAAAGGGATTTCCAGTTAAAAGTAAATGGTTGCCATGTTACGCCTGGAAGTGGCGACGGAGTTTGAATATTTTTTCAAAAATGTACCTATATGGACAACAAAATCACTCCAAGTGTCTTCCAGTTCCGCTGAACATTTATTAGAAGAATCTTTTCTTTGTTGCAGGGATGCATTTGTACTCACAGATATTTGCGCTCATGACATTGTAAAGACATTTAAATGTATCGAAAGTAAGAAAACCGCGGACCTTGGGGGATTATCGGTCAAAACTGCATCATGTATAATTTTTTTTTTCAGCTCATTGGTTCAGCTCAAATTTTTTGCTTTGCCTTAATGAAAATAAAACTAAATGTATAAAATTTACTCTACCAAATGTAAAACAAGTTGCGGCCAATGTTCAACTAAATGGACAAGTGTTAGAGTTTGTAGAATCAACTGTGTTCCTCGGTATAACAATTGATACCAATTTGCAGTGGGGCCCACACATAGAAAAGACAGCCTCTAGGTTAAGTTCGGCTGCATACGCTGTAAAAAAGATCAGGACTCTAACAGATGTGGATACGGCTAGAATGGTTTACTTCAACTATTTTCATAGTATTATGTCTTACGGTATTGTCTTTTGGGGGAGTGCTGCAGATTTAAATATTATTTTTGTTCTACAAAAGCGGGCTGTACGCGCTATTTATAATTTGGGACCCAGAGTTTCTCTCCGAGAAAAAATCAAAGAAGTAAATATTCTAACCGTACCATTACAATACATTTTTGCCAACCTTATGTATGTCCAGAAAAATCTACCACAGTTCTCTAAACTCTGTGATAAACATAATATAAACACTAGATATAAAAATAATCTTTCAGTCCACAACAGTCGACTACATAAGATTGGCGATTCTTTCCAGGGTAACTGTATACGCTTTTACTTTGGGTGTAAGGGGCCCCACCAAGATCTTCGGGGCCCAAGTCAACCTCCCGTGCTAGTGCGTGCACCTACTGATTAACGGACGAGGCTCTGGCGCTGGCTTTCCCCTCTGGGGTTGGGAGGTCTGAGGGCGTCGCTCCCATAAAAGCCACCCTCCGAAACAAAAATGGAAAATGACTATAGGAATGCTGCTAGGGAGAAGGGCGCCGCCGCAAAACGGCGCGCAGGAGCCCCGCCCGGCTCCTGTGGCAAGTGGGCTAGGGCTGCCGTGTGTCGGGCCAGCACGGCTAAAGAAGTTAGCCCCAACCCGTATCCGCTTCGCATCGTGGAACATTGGCACGCTGACTGGGCGTGCGGTAGAGTTGGTCGAAGTACTCTCCAGGCGGAGGGTGGACGTGGCGTTCCTGCAGGAGACTCGGTGGAAGGGCAACAGAGCCCGGCCTCTGCAGAAAGGCACAAGCTGTATTACACGGGTGCGCCTGGTGGGGAGAACGGGGTGGCCGTGGTGCTCTCCGAGGGGCTGCAGAGCGGCATCTTGGAAGTGAAACGCTGTAGCGACCGGCTTATAATCGTGAGGGTGCTTATCGATGGGATTATTACCCACCTGATAAGTGCCTACGCGCCACAGGCCGGTTGTAGCAACGCCGATAAGATGTCGTTTTGGGGCCAACTCGAGGGAGTGCTTCGGAGCATTCCGTTGTCACAGGGAATCGTTTTGGGCGGCGACCTAAACGGTCATGTGGATGAGAGGTGTGAGGAGTTTGAGCGTGTCCATGGTGGTTTTGGATACGGCACCCGCAACGCTGAAGGAGAAACTATCCTCAGAACGTGTGCGACCGCAGATCTGGCCAGTGTGAACACGTATTTCAAAAAGAAATCCGAACATCTCATCACCTACAAGAGAGGGAGGCATATAACTCAGATCGATTTCCTACTTACTAGGCGACACAGCATCGGCAAGGTGGCCAACTGCAAGGTCATACCCGGAGAGAGTCTTACTCCACAACACCGTCTCCTTATCATGGACCTCTGCGTAAAGCCCAAAGGCAAACGCATCGAGCGGTTCCAGCGCCGCATCAGATGGTGGCTGCGTGATGAAACTAGGTCCCAGGAGTTCGTCTCAGCTGTCGGTGACAAGTGCACCGACACTGAAGGCGGGCCAGTTCGAGATTACTGAGACAAAGTTCAGGTGGCCGTCCTTGGAGCGGCGAAGGTGGTGCTCGGTGAGTCTAAGGGTGGATGCAAATGTGACAAGGAAACTTGGTGGTGGAACGACGCAGTCCAGAGGGAGACTAGGGAGAAGAAAGCCCTCTTCAGCCAAGCGCGCCACAAAGAGAGCTGTAGCCAGAGCCAGACGAGACCACTTACAACCTCTATATGATAAGCTGGAATCGTCTGAGGGGCAGAAGCTCATCTATAAGTTGGCGCGCTCCAGGGTCAAAGCGGCACAGGATATATCCAAGTGTCGCTGTGTAAAAGACCCTGAGGGCAACCTGTTAAGCGAAGACCTCGCGGTAAAGGAGAGATGGCGCTCGTACTTCCACGAGCTGCTTAATAAACAGCACAAAGAGGTGCAGCCTCTGGACCTCCCTCCGAATCAGGGACTAGTGCCTCCGTTAACGCCTGGAGAAGTCCTGACTGCGCTTCGCCGCATGAAGAATCGGAAAGCTGTCGGATCCGATGGAGTCCCCATCGAAGCCTGGAAGGCGATGGGTCCTCGCGGTGTGGGCATTTTAGTAAACCTTTTTAACCGCATACTCCTCAGCGGGCAGATCCAAAACCAATGGAGACTGAGTATTTTTACTCCAGTCTTCAAAGGTAAGGGGTCAGTGCAGGAGTGCGGGAGCTACCGCGGTATAATGGTGATGTCCCACACCATGAAGATCTTCGAGAGGCAGGAGTGTACTCTCTCGGAGTGTCAAACGGGTTTCGCCCTGGTCATGGGACCACGGACCCTGTTTTTGCCCTCAGGGTTGTCGCAGAGAAATACAGGTCGAAGAACACGCCTCTGCACTGTTTGTTTCTAGACATGCAGAAGGCCTTCGACTGTGTTCCTCGTGCGATGATCTGGTCGGCACTGCGGTCCAAAGGGGTTCCAGAGGTCTATATTGACACTATCCGGGACATATACTGTGACTCCGATTCAATGGTACGGACTGCTGTTGGCGACACGAAACCCTTCCCCATCACCGTCGCGGTACACCAGGGTTCGGTCCTTAGTCCGCTTCTGTTCAGTGTAATATTAGACGAATTGTCGGACAGCATCAGGAACTTGCATGAGCAGCCTCCATGGTTGCTCATGTATGCTAACGATATTGCGCTGGCAGACGCGGACAGGGGCAGATTGGTGCGACGTGTAAAGGCGTGGAAGGAGACGCTTGCGAACGGCGGTCTGAAACTAAATGTGGCGAAGACCGAGTACTTGGCACTAAACTCGACAGATCCCACATCCGTCCGCATAGGCGGTGATTTGGTCGAGCGCACGGACCAGGTTATATACCTGGGATCTATTTTTCACACGTCAAGTGACATCGATTGCGATGTCAAATCACGCATTGCTGCCGTGTGGGCCAAATGGCGGGAGATGACCGGTGTCATTTGTGACCCTAAAATGCCAATCCGGTTGAAGGGACAGGTCTACAAAACCATTATTAGACCTGTCCTTTTACATGGCAGTGAGACGTGGCCGATATTGGAGCGACACAAGCAGGAGCTGCATGTCACGGAAATGAAGATGCTGCGGTGGATGTATGGAGTCACGCGAGTGGACCGCGTGAGGAACTCTCGCATCCGCGGCAGCCTTCACGTCCGTGACATTGTAGACAAGTTGCAAGAGTATCGCCTTCGTTGGTATGGTCACGTCTTGCGGCAACCGCCGGGCTACGTAGGTAACAAATGTCTTTCCATGTCAGCCCTGCCGGGTCCCGGTAAGAGGGGAAGACCCAAGAGGTGCTGGCTTGACGTCGTAATGAATGACATGCGTGCCAATGGTCTCACTACAGGGGATGCCGACGACCGTGCGAAGTGGAGGAGAAAATGTACTGTGACGTGAGAAATTTACCATTAAATAAATTTAAAAAGTTAATTAAAAAAAAGCTTTGTGAAAAAGGTTATTACTCCGTTACAGACTATTTGCATGCCAGGGACGCCTGGAAATGATCTGCTGGCAAAGTAAAATAATATTAAATTGTAAATAGGCCATCAAAAAAAAGACTTTCTTTGTTTCTTGCCGGTTCTTCTCAGGTAGGCCGAGTTCCGAACCAGTGGTCACTTTAAATATTTTAAATAGTATGACATTTTGTAAGCGCCGTTAAAATGGTCTATGCAAAATAAAGATTTTTTTTTATATAAGTACATATGCCTAAACGATTACTGAATGAATGAAATATCTTTATTTATGTAGGTCACAAAGAAACACTTATGAACGTCAAGATTATTGCTTCTACATTTACATTTACTGCCAGATTCGCAAAGCAATAGGTAGAGCCTGAGGAAGAACCTGGCAATAAAACTCATGGCCACTCTTAAACTTCTAACCGCCAGTAATTACATTAGTTTGATAATGACATGATGTTTGACCAATTATATAGTAATGAATTTATACAAAACAAAATCAATGTTATGTTTAAAATCATATCAAAATTAGAGCTATTCTAGTTGCCAGTTCTAAGGGCAACCTACAAATTAAGAAGAATCTAGCAAGAAAGTCAATGGATGCTCTTTTAAAATGTAAGTGTGGCTTACTACATTAAAATAACACTTACATTATTCCTTTGGATTTATGTGAGAACAGACGACTAAACTTAGTTTGCCTTAAATTTAAATAATATTATTTGTAATAATTGCTATAACAGCTGTGAGCTGACCAGTCCCAACAGACGGCACTCGTTCACGGGTATGGCGTATATATCAGCCATCGCCCTACTCAGCCGTATTATAGGGAATAAGGCGACCCGATACATACATACACGCCACGACTGCCAGGACACTTAGGCCAGCATGACATACCCAAAAACTGCACAGCAACTATCATGTCAATTTCAAAATAATAAATAAGTCTATTTGGTGCTTTCACAATAACAAACTCAAATTACATATTACAAAACTTAAATACAATACAACTTACATATTACTAAATTATCTACCCGTATTTCTTTCGCCCTCTCCCTCTCTCTTTTTCTTTATCTAAGAGCTGTTTCCAATGGGGCAGTAGTGCTACAAGGTAAAGGTGAAAACATGTCGTGAAAATACCATAATAGTAACAGTTTACCAAATAATCTTATATATTTAATCATTGAAACATGAGTATTTAACCAATATACTGGATGGCCCGTTTAAAACGGTCAGTATGGGCAACTCTAAAACTAAAAGACATAGAAATTATGTCACCGATTTTGGTAAAAATAAAAACTGCATTCATAGATTTAAAATAATACTTGTACTCACGTCAGGAATAAACATTGGAATTATTGCAGAATAAAACATGCATTATTTTTATTTGAATATTGATTGTGTAGATTTTAAGCAGTAAATGTTACTATAAAACTTGATATCTAAAATGAATAAAAGACATCGTTCTTCGTATTATTTAATTAAATTATTAGATGTTCGAAATGACCACTTCTTTTTTCAGTACAACATTTAACTCGTTAAGGTAATGATTTTAATATTAAGTTTTGTACCTTCATGCGGTGAATTAGTCTTAAAGTTTAACCTATGGTATTCGTGGTGACATAGCTTGTTTTGTACCTTTCATCTTAAACGTAACCTCATAAGAATTAGTCTAGTGGGGTTAAATCACGAGACGTCGCGAGTTAACCCCACTAGACTAATTCTTATGATTTGTACCAATCCATTTTTGGGGAAAGTTATGATTCAAAAAGTATGATATTCGACTATTGTGAGCTGGTGCTCCATCCTGTTTAATATGTGAAAGTATGTAACAAATTGTGACACCGACCATAGATACAGTTTTACGCACCACGAGTTGAATGTAGTCTTGAAAAATATGGTAGTCATTTTAATTTTCCTTGCTACTTATTTTAATTTATACTAATCATCAAATAATAATCATCTTCTATGAAAAAAAAAACGTGCGATATTCATTTTAAAAAATATAAGTTTTATTCGATAAGATCGATGACATGGTTCCTTAGAACAGATCGTTCTATGTCTTATAGTTTCAGAGTTGACCATACTGGTCCTTTTAAATGGGCCATCCTATATACCATATACTTGCTTTTGTACTGATAATGCATGCATAATATAAGTAAATACACAAGCCTGGTCATCTTCGAGCCCTCTCAGAATCCTGATAATCGATTATATAATTACCAAAAACTAAACTGCATTTAAACTTTAATCTAACCCACAGTTACATTATCTATTACGAAGCTCTCTATTCTCTTCCAATATACACATATACTTGCTTTTGTACTGATAATGCATAATATAAGTAGTAAGCCTGGTCATCTTCGAGCCCTCTCAGTACATCAATTATATAATTACCAGAAACTAAAATGCATTTGAACTTTAATCAAACCCACAGATAATACATTATCTATTACAAAGCTCTCTATTCTTTTCAATGTTCTTACATGTTCAAATAGTTTTTAATGTCTTATCGTAAATCCACAGCAGCACTACTGCCCATCCAGGTATTTTATTTCACAGAAATTAACTTTAATGAACTTGGCTGTGTTTCAAATTGCATTTAGACGACTCGTCGGATTAAAAATTTTAGCTTCATAAAATTCAGTTGGTGGGATGGTATTGTTACTTACTATTGCTATTATTACTATTGCTATTATTACTTTTGCTATTATTACTATTGCTATTTTTACTATTGCTTACTATTACTATAACCAATAGTTACTATCTATTGGTTTAATTTCTATTATTGATCTATAGCCTTATCCCCAAAGGGGTGGCAGAGGTATGCCTCTGCCATTTTCATGCCCAATTTTCACCAGGTTTATTCCTGTCCCACGTAATGGTGGTGAGCCCATTGCCGTGTTGAAATAGACATACGCAGGTTGTGGCTACCTGCTGTTGAAATTTTTCAAGCCATCAACTTGACTTAACAACTGCCATGTTACTGGCAACCGGAACCAACGGCTTAATGTGCCTTCCGAAGCATGGAAACCCTCGCAAATGTAAATGCCACAAAGTGATCGCCAATCCGTGACTGGCCATAGCGAAAGTTGCTTAATGCAGTAATCGTTTACAGAACACTAAGTCGGCCACGATTGCCGACGAGCGCTTCTATAATTTCTATGTTCTGTTATTTTTAAGATTCTTCGTAAAATAACTTACAAGTAGAATAACAATTTAAGATATAAATCAAATACACGAGTACCTTGGTTAGTTTATCTTAATCTTGTACTGAATAAGTCAGCATTTAAAAAAATGTTCAAAATATGAGTTACGACAAGAACTGAGGCTTAGGAAATTAATCAAATCCTCGACTAGGTTTGGTAGTTCATCTTAGTTTTGTAACTAATAGGCACCTATATCAAGTTAACTAGAAACGTGAATGAAAAAATTTTGACACAACATTGGACAGTTGACGACAGAGAATACAATGGAAGTGTGGAGCGGGGCGTTACACGTACACATTTGGGGCTAAGATGATGTTGTTGTGTATTCTGAGTGCTGATCAAGCGGAACTATGTTCTGCTCGATGCCATCAAACCATTGCATTATAGTTTAAAATTCACTAACTCTTTTCAAGTTGTATTCCTGACGGGGGAGTCAGAGAGGACAGATCGCCAGACTTCGCGATCCATGCATACTTCCTTCGCTTTCTTCATATTCATTAACCTTTTCATACATGCACATTTGGGTATAGGAGTACTTTTACCTTTCCTTTTTAGTGCAATCTGCTCACGTGGGTTTTATATGTAAGTCTCAGTCTTCCCTAACTCCTTTTAATCCCTACTAGCATAGCTAACAATAACTCAATAGTTACATTGCAAGTCCAGTATTAATAAGCTAGTTAGTGGTAAATAGAAAAAGTCTGATGGCAAAAAGTCTGACGTCATTTCCTTGTCACTTAGATCCAGTAAACTACTGTAGCATATCATTTTTAAAATTGTGTCAATACAATTAAAACTAGGTCACGTTATATATCTACAAGTATGATAAAGTGCGTGGAGAGCCCTCAGTCCCTCTTACCTCTTAGTAACGATCCTCTATTAAGTCAGGGAATGTCAAGCGCCACTTCAGAGCAAGAATTATTTTTCTGTTTTAAGTAACTGGTATGTATTTTCCCTCCTACGTTCAAGAAGTTTTATGCTGCCTGGATAGCATGTTAGTTTTTTCAAGTATAACCTTTTAAAAATATACTTCTACATCGCAGAATAGATAGAGCGTTAGTCTTAGTTCGTATCAATAATAGATAGTTTAAATTTTTTCGCAGGTAATACAGTCACTTATCATCATAGGGACTTATCAGTAATAGGGACTTATCAGTAATAGGGACTGTAAGGCTTCCGTGCTGTGTAACCTATATTCGACATTTGTACAGGCCGTCAAACAGGGTCGTGTCTTATCCGTCGGGCATTTCTTTATTTCTACCCGTAATTGTCAGGTTATCAAATTCCTGCCAGTATTTTGGAGCGAGTGCATAACTTTCAATCACGCATGAGATGTTAGGCTAGGCATAAGTTTTGTTGGTACTACTTAAAAAAAGGGGGCAATGCTATTGCCGTCACCGGGTGCAGGATAAAATTTATAACCATCCCGTATTTCCAATCCAAGTTCAAACGTCTAGAACAGATATAATACAAATACAATCTCAAAAAAATGCATACTGTGAAATGTGGGCGTTTAATATGCCTCTGCCTATCCCTTCGGGGATAAAGGCGTGACAATATGTATGTATGTATGTAATCTCAATAGTTCGAGCATAAAAACTACACAAGATAATTGCCACCAATCTTTGACTGTAGTTCCCCATATCAGGTCGAATGTTTTAATGAAACTCGGCCTAGCATGCACCAATCATCCCACAGAGTGGAAATTGAAAAATAAAATTGGCACTACCTCAATTTTCCACTTCAATAAATGGACTTTGGTGCAGTTGAGCACAATACACACCAGTACTTTTGTTTCTCATCCAGAAACTTTGTCTAGGGAAGTATGCCAATTGAAAATTACTTGTTTATTTTCTTCTCCGAGACTTTTTTATCCGTTGCCGCGGGTAATTGAGATTTTTCTTAGCCTGTATTACTTAGCTACCCACTTTATATTTTAATTAAATAAACAATAATGAATAGTGGATTTAGAGACCCAATCAAAATTGCCATGCTACCCTACTTTTAGCAAAAATACCACGGCGAGTGTTCTGAACAGCTCTTCAACTAAACAACTAAACCACCGTCTCCATTTCGAACCCGAACAAAGCATGCTGTCGGTCGAAGGTGTAACTCTCCTACAGTGGAGAGAATGAACTAATAGATTCAACAGATCGTTTCTCTAACGAACCAAAGAAACCTGGAACGCTCTGCCAGCGCATGTAGTTCCCTCCTCTTACGACCCCGGGTTTTCTAACGGAGTGCTAAGAGGCACACAATTGGGTCGCCAACTTGAAGAACACTGTCAGTTTTCTTGTGGACGTAGAGTGGCCGTCATTTAAGTAGTTCTCGTCATGGCTTTTCATCATATTTGTTTATTATTTATCTGTGAACATAATTGTCAATTTTATTTTGTCGGTTGTTAGTCAGTAGGTGAACCGCTAGCAGTTGATGTTGAGAAAATTATTCAAGCCGCCAATAAAGCTTTGCACTTGACTTACCGATTGCCATGTTATTGGCAACCAGGACCAACGACTTGATATGCCTTTTGAAGCATGGCAAAGCTCCTAAATAGAAATACCAATTGGGTGATCGACCCATCCGAGGACCAGCCATAGCCTGAGTTAGGGGTGCTAAGAGCGCTTTATTACTTAGATAATGATGCTGCTTATTAATAAATAAGGAATTATCAAATAGGAATAATATATCAACCATACCAGAGCATATGTGACTAAATACCACTTTAGTTGG
This sequence comes from Thumatha senex, assembly GCA_948477245.1. Lineage (NCBI taxonomy): Eukaryota > Metazoa > Arthropoda > Insecta > Lepidoptera > Erebidae > Thumatha > Thumatha senex. Next base: position 19,295,735 of record OX419735.1, read on the forward strand.
AGTATGAAGAAGAAACTACTTTTCTATAAACTACATGAGACGGACGCCATAAGCTCATTTATATTGCTACAATTTTCAGAAATTAAAATCCTAATTACTTTTTGTAATTTGCGTAACAGTAAACTCCACCGTGACTCAACCTACCTACAGGGAAATAACTTTTTATATTTTTAAAACTGTATTGGTTTATTACTGAACTAATGAGAATTATGTGTACGTGACGGATAAGAAATTAGACGAAAAATACGAATATTATGAACCATCAAAATCTTTACACACGTCCCGTCTCTCAGCACGCATAAAAGTTAATGGTATTTAATTCAAATTAAGGGACTCCCCACTTCAATAGAGACTTAGTGTTCTGTAAATGATCACTGCGTTAAGCAACTTTCACTATGGCTGGTCACGTATGGGTGACCACTTTGTGGCATTTACTTTTGCGAGCGTTTCCGTGCTTCGGAAGGCACGTTAAGCCGTTGGTCCCGGTTGCCAGTAACATAGCAGTCGTTAAGTCAAGTTGAGGGCTTATGGGCGGCTTGAAAATTTTCAAAAGCAGGTAGCCACAACCTGCGTCTGTCTATTTCAACACGGCAATGGGCTCACTACCTATTACGTGGGACACGAATACACATGGTGTAAAGTGGGCATTGGGCATATAATATGCCTCTGCCACCCCTTCGGGGATAAGACGTGATAGATAAAAAAATAATAACAATTAAATATGTATAAAGTAAAATGGAACATTGGTAAGCTTATCTTGTAGTTCAAACTTTTATACCTGATTCGGTGTCAGACAAACGATTCAAGATTTAATATCGTCATACAACAGCCTAGTAAAACCAGCAGTTGCTTTCAACAATGCCAAAAACCCAAATTACAGCTGCCAATGTATCGCGAGCAATAGTGTAGGGTTTGAATGCAATCTGACAAAGAATAGACTAAAATATGTTAAACCTAATCTATCGCATCGCAAGAAATAAAAATTAGAAGAAAAGAAACTAAAGATTGGCGTGCTTTTTAATGGGGGTATAGTGTTGGTGGTTTAGAGAATGGAAATTAGGCAATGGTGATGAAAACACGTTAGTAAAATAACCAAGTTTAACGCTAGAGTCCTCTAGTGCTAATAACGAGGTCTTAGAAGGTTTATAAAGGGTCGGCAGCGCGAGTGCTGCACCTCCGGTGTTGCAAACGTCCACAAGCTAAAATGACCACTTTCCATCAGGTGGGCCGTACGCTTGTCTGCCACCTCAGTGGTATAAAAAAAGGTAAATCATAAGGTAAGTAAAGGTAAGTAATTCATAAATTATAAATGGTTTGTTAAGAGTGCATTTTCATACTTTATTAAATAACAGCACTTTGGTAGGAAATGGTTATGAATGAGTCTCTATAAGTAATTCAACAAAGCATATTTATGATATTGTCGTGTCATACTACGAGATCACAGACTCCGGAATTTGCATTTTGGCTTCCGTGACTGGCGTCTGCTTAGAGGATGTATTTAAACAACAATTGTAAAAAACCTTTATCAAGACTAGGTTCTTAGGTCCGTATTCCAGAACGTTTCTCAATACTCAATCGACGCTTGAGACTAGATTTTCCCTTATAAAATCTACTCTCAAGCGTCGAATGAGTATTGAGCAACGTTCTGGAATACGGCCCTTAGTGTCGGCAATCTGGTCTTCAATTTTATATTTTTTAATTCGCGCATTTTTCTTAAGGAGGTACAATTCTTCGGTTTAAAAATATACCTACATCGTGCTAAAAAAAATAGCAGCAAGTATCAGAGTTGCTGAGAACGTGTTTTGTAAAATTTCTCGGCGTCACATGTTTCTGACACACTTTTCGCTAAGTTTTATCCAACAACTTAAAGAAAAAAGTAAAAACATTTTTTGCCACCACTCGCGGCAATCGCTGTCACGTCCACTCGCCTTCTCCAAAATACAGTAATATTAGCTGGTATAAATCAGTTTTGAACAGTACTTTGTCAATATATTTATTACTAGTTGACAACCGGGGCTTCACCCGCGTAGAGAAGTTTTCCCGTTCCCGTTTCCCACAGGAACTTGTTCCCGGGATACAAAGTAGCCTATGTGTTAGGTACAGTCGATTTATACCGCATTGCCTTTATAGCTTAAGTGAACAAACTATCTATGTTGTTGAGTTGGATAGCAATTTGCGATGACTAATGCTTAACGCTCATCGCTTACAGAAAGAAATTGAAACGCTCGTTACCTCTATATAAGTTTGGTTTTGTATTGATAAATTTGGTTAAAGAAAGTATTCAATAGCAAATACACCTTGTTTAAATCAAAATCAAACAATTACTTTAGCGTTTTAAATTCCTCTAAAGTCATTATCATCATTTGTATGCAGAAGGGCTACATAAATATTACTTGACCAATGGTGCATTTACACAATAGGTAGTACTTTTTTAAACCGGAAGTTTATTTTAGGTAGACCCGTATCTAAGATACGAGCCAGCGAAATGAAATCACATAGCCCGCAGGGGAATTAGATTAAGCAGTAAACAGGTTTGTGTTATAACGGTAAATTTTATATTCTGAGCGTGTAAGCCGCGGGATCGCAATGTTTCACATTGTTCTCACACTTCGCCAGGTCCACTCTTACTCCCCTATTGTTTCCTGGATAAACCTTTTTTTCAACCCGCGTTCGGTGAAAAGGCTTTAAACTTACAATTTAATGCAGTTAAGTCGAACGTACGGTACACGAGGCTCGCGTAATTAAATTATAAGCAGTTTTATATTTTGTTGTTTTTATATTTCCGTGTTTGCATTAATTTGCTGTGTTGACGTTTATATTTACTTATCATTCATCACACATATCATCCATTATTTATATATTATGTAAACTTTACTACAGCACATCTAGCATTGTCGCCCACGGTTCCGGTTGCCAGTAGCATGGCAGTCATTAAGTTGAAGGCGGCTTGTAAATTTTTAATCAAATTTGAGACAAAAACAAAATTAAAAGACGATATATGAATAAATATTCAAGGATTTCAATTAAATAGATCATCGTTATTCTTAGCAACGGTAGTGTCGAAAAAATTAAATCTTGAGAATTTTCTAGGGGTTGAATTTTTCTTCTTGACACTTTGTTTTTTTTTTAATATTTGTTTTATTGTGTACTACCTATATTGATTTCGTCTTTTGTTCACAAATTTACTAATCTTAAAGAAACTTGACAAACCGAAGATGTGAGATAAACTCAACGTTTCTCTGTTACGTTTCGTGTAACTAGTGAACAACTGTATTACCTACATTACATACCTACTTAAGAGTTCATAAAGTGAGTTTGTATGATATTATTCGGGGACTGTAGTTGTAAGTGGCCGGTCCTTTGAGCGTAGATACTGATTCAATTGACATGATAGACTGTAAATACCTTTTAATATAATAATATTTGTTTCTTCAATACAATACCCAAATGTATACAAAAAAATTACAGCAGACTAAAAACTTCTTGTGAAATATATTACATATTTAATAAAGTATGTATGTATGTATGTGTGTATTTTAAAATTATTTGCAGTTTTGTCAATTGTTTTTTATAAGGTATTCCTCAGGTATAAAATTATGTAGGTACTCAAGATAATCTCACGAAGTTCTTGCTAGCAAAAGAAAGTTTTTTTCTAATTATGCTAGCTAGCAGTTCAAAGTTTTTATTTTTGTTAGCAGAACAAAAATATCATGACTTCCTTTGCAACTTTAACTGTGTTTTAGTTCTGCTGAAACAGAGGAACTAGGAGTTAAGCTAGAACAGAGGTCATTATATAGGTACTTAAACTTTATTAGCGTATGATCTTAGATATTTATAACTAGAGGACGCTCTGTGGTTTCACCCGCGCCGATTAGTGTTCGTTCCCGTGAGAACACTGGAATAAAATGCAGCCTAAGCAACTGCTTAAAATATCAGCTAACTGTCGGTTGACTCTTTGAACAAACAGACAGACAGACACAAAAAAAAAAATATTTAATACCGTATATACTTTCATGTGCATTTAGTTGCTTAGGCTGATTAATTCGGAATTACAGACCGTCATTTCAATTTTATTTATCTACCTTCATTAGTAGTGCATTTTATAGAAAGCGAAACTATTTCTCTAAAACAATTAAGGGCAAACTTTGGAACGGATCGAATGGACGAACAATTTTGGGATCGAGCCCAATCTGGGCTGAACTTTAAGTTTAGCAAGTTTATGTCGACCTCTGGCTTCCGGCACTAAATGGCGGTGACGATTCAACAGAGGTGTTAGCAACAGTTTCTACACTCAATATCTCAAGGATTCTGAAAGTTTTGAATCAAGTGATTTGAAGTGAAATGTAATTTAAAATTATTGGTTTCTAACTAACTATCTTCACGCTGTATCCCTGACGGATTAGTCAGAGAGGACAGATTCGCTTCGCTTCGCGTTCCATGCATACTTCTTTCCCTTCCTGTAGATTCATTAATAGCTTCATATGGCTGGGTATCCGAGTACATTTGACTAATAGAAGAAGAAAATATTTTTACCTATTTATAATAAGGATTAAATAAGCTTTGTAAGTTAATGGCTCTGTAATGAACTTTATTGTTAAGGACGTGGTAATTAGGTAAGATTTGGTTAGAAAATTTAGTTCTTTTTTAGGTTTTGACCTTTGTAGTAATTTTGTATTTTTCAAATAGTTTCTGCATTCCATTCTCTAGATATGTAGCCCGATGTTCACTTTTATTGGTAGGAACAGCTACTGCTGTCTTATGAGTTGCCAACCCCTTCTGTGTCAACCCTAACTGTGTCGTTGCCATGTCTGTTGTATGTGTATCTTGGTGTGCAAATGCTTTGACCTCTTCAAATTTTGGTGAGTTTCCTTACATCTTGAACCCCGTACATCTTATCTTAGAACCCTTTATCACAATATAAAGAAAAACTTTAACAGAAATTTCCCTTTTGTCTGTCAGCAGGTTGTGTCACAACTGAAACTTTATATTTTAACAGATTCAATAAAATTCAACAAATAAAAACAAATTTAATGGAGATCACCCTCTAAGATTATCATTTTTGTACTTTTTTTACCATTTTAATGACGTTGACATCAACAATCTCAAAAAGGTTTTTTTTCTTCTACAGAATACGTTATCCAACTGAACCTTAACCTCATTATTTTCATAAGCGTTTATCCCTCTTGGGGTGTCACGAGGCATATTATACGCCCAAATTTTACTTGTGAATTTTTATCCCAAGTTACAGGTAGTGAGCCGATTGCCATGTTGAAATGTAGATACAAGCGCAGGTTGTGGCGACGTGCGGTTGATAGTATTCAAACAAATAAGACTTCAACTTGGCTTAACGACTGCCATGTTACTGGCAACCGGGACCAACGGCTTAACATGCATTCCGAAGCACAGAAACGCTCGTAAATGGAAATGCCACAAAGCGGTTACCAATCCGTGACCAGCCATATTGAAAGTTGCTTAACGCAGTGATCGTTTACAGAACACTGAGTCAGTTTAAAGTCGTTATTTAATTATTTGAGACGTTCCAAATCGTTTATAAATACAAAGAAGTTTAATGCAACACCTAAACAACTCTTTGTAACTGCCGATATACGACCACAACATTCACAAGTATTGAAGCAAGTTTCACATAAACAGAGACGTATTTCACATCCCGGACATCCGTCTCACCAACACGAATAGGACATTCAATGCACGAGCATTTTACTTGCCAGTTCTAAAAAGTACGGATAAAATGTAAACAAAGTTGATGGAACTTAGTTTTATTGCTTAGTTTGTTACTTTTATGGCGAATATGTTTGTTTAACTTTAAAATGAGATATCTATTATGTGTGTTTACTACTAACTAAATACTTTTGCCTTATTTTAGCACAAAATTCCGACGACACTCAAAATGTCTTGAAACTCTAGCACGTCTAGTACTTTTCAGAACGTTAGGCTGATAATTTCGATTTCAATGTACATAAATAATTTGCTTTTGAAATGTAGTAATACGTTCACTTCAGTAAATATAGTTATTGATATGTTAAAGCCATTATGTGGCATTAGTTTAAAGTGTGTGATGCTTATTACTGTGCGAATTAATATTTATATATTACCCGTATGTAGTAATGTAGAGAGTAGCGGGAGAAACTTGGAGACACAGGTTCGCATAGTAAACGCTGTGTTTACCATAGTAAAGATATCTATGACAATACTAGTTGACGCCCGCGGCTCCGCACGCTTTGTGAAGTTTTCCCGTTCCCGTTTCCCACAAGAACTTGTTCCCGGGATATAAAGTAGCATATGTGTTATTCTGATGCGTAAGCTATATTATTGTTAAGTTTCATTCTGTAGATTTTGTGTGAAACATCCATTTTTACTTACTTTCGCGTTTATAATATTAGTAGGATAACACAGTTGCCCATAGCTACAAAATAAATACATTTTTAATTTGTAGCTATAGGCAACTATGCTATATTTTTTCAACTTTGTGAGAAGTGTCTGTCATTCCTCATGTTCTATTATTGTTTAGAACAAAAAAAACGACTTAAGTCTTTTTAAGACAAAGGATTTTGAAAAATTTTATATTTTGCTTTAATGACTTTCAGAAGATTGCAAAACATCTATATAGACCTTAGAACATCTAATATAGACACTACTCGTAACCTAAAGTTTGACTTCTATTACGTTAAGCATTGCCAAACAAATTCTGCAAGTCTTCTGGTATTACTGCCACATAAGCACTGCGATACGTCCAAATTTTATGACGCATGTGGCCAGTGTTTTTTTTTTAATTTAATTTAGGTTGTTTTATATTAAATGAGCTTCTCTAAATTAGCAACGATAAATTTAATTTATATTGTGCAATAAAATAAATAAATAAATATACTCGTAAAGGGAACTTTCAAAAATCTCTCATTTAGCTCAAGTAGTACAAATGTTTGCTGCACTATTTGCTTCGATTTATAATGAATAATTAACTAATTGTAAACTAAATTTCTGTTTGCATTAATTATGTCATACATCTGATTGGATAACTAATATTGTGGCGCTTCTGAATAGACTAAACTGCTAAATACATAATATGAATAATATATTATTGTGTCGAATTAGGGCAGAAATAATATGGAGTAGTCGATACTCGCTCCGCAGTCGTTGTGAACTTACCTGTCTTTCCTGTTTTCCACGGGTACTTGCTCCTAGGTTAAAAAATAGCCTGTCTTATTCTGTTGTAAATGCTGTAATATTTCATTAAAATCCATTCAGTAATTTTTTGCGTGAAAGAGTAACAAACAGAATATACAAACATACAAACTTCACATTTGTAATATTATAAATATTATGTTCATTTGTACAATTTCGTTTAATTTTATTTGTGTAATTTAATTCATATTGGTGTACAATAAAGTTTTACTTATTATTCACATTTGTAATATTACGTGTCTAGGATTGATACGAACTGGTTGTTTATTTATACAATAGTGTTAGTGATTTGTATAAGATAATCGTAAATTATTTTTGACAAAATATTTAATGTTAAATATGAAACATTATATACATGTAAAATAATTGCAGTAAAAATAAGTCTCTTTAAGAGACTCTCTTTTTAATTCGGCTAAGAATATGATTTATTTTTTTCACACAGGATGTGTGAATCTCCAGGCCTCGGCTAGGTGTCGAATTATTACTCCCTATAGAAGTCGACTGGTAATGTTCCCTAATGTGTAATATGGTTGGCCACTTTGCCAATATCTTACAATGTTTTAAATTCTAATTCCTATTTCAGGATGAATGGTAAAAGTGGGTGTAGTTCTGTTCTGTTACCATTGAGACGTTGATCATCTTCATCAAAACTGCTTCAATAGCTGCTAAGAGGTTAATTTTCACAATTTTTAATTTAATAGACCGCGCAATTATTCAAAGAGTCATTTTCATAGTAGTATACAATTTAAATCAGTCAGATGGAGCTTAAAATAATGCGTTCTTATATTTTGTTAAACACAAAATTAGAAATGATCGCTTACTCTCAAAATAATTATGGCCACTAATATATAACACTATAAAACTAATTGTCTTACTTAATAGTTCTCAAAGTAATGCGGTTGATGAGATTTTGCGGATGTAACAAATTTCTCGAATCAATCATTTAAAATCACAGTTATTTTGTTTATACCTTCGTCTTTTTCACTATTTGTCTGTAATTCGTGGATTTTAAAAATCTCGTTTAATTTGTATCCTATATAATTTTATGTAACAGCTCTAACTGTAAGCCCTTAGCCTTAAAACCACTTATTTATTTACTGTGGTACAAACCATTTGGGCTAATAATTTCATTAACTTTGTGTTAAATGTATGTCTATATTGTATTATACGTTATAATACATTTTAACCCTTTCATGAATTTCTCTCGGGCATTACTTGATCTATTATGTTATACGAAAATTTTGTACGACGATATAGTTTCTTAATTATCTTTAGGGTAATATTTTAGAGATTTTTTTTCTACATCTGCAGTTTGTGTAGTGTCCATTGAACGAGTAACTGTAATTAAAATCGTCAGAAATTGAGATGTAATATTGTCGGTAGTAGTACAAACGGAGGAGGGAACGTTATCGCCAGTAGAACGGTAATGACTTTGCGATTGCATCGGAGTTGAGGAGGCGGGGGTAAATCGACTGATCTCGCAATGTGGCTAGATTAAATCTCCGTAGAAGTAGACGCAACATTAGCTAATGGTACTCAGGAGACACGGTGTTTTCCAATTACTACTCAACACCTTCCTTTGAACCGATATTGAATTATTTTAATTTATTTGAAACTCTTAATGTGGGAGTAATGGTAGAGGGTGGTAGGAAGATGTATTGGCTGATTGGCAAAAAATTGCAGCTGTCGTTTTAAAACAAACTATTGCTATACAAATGCATTCTAAAACCAACCTGGCATACGGAATTCGACTTTGGGAAACTGCCTCCAACTCAAACTTAGAAATACTACAAAGATTCCAGTCAAAAATATTTACTGAAAAATAATTACTGGCGCTCAAACCAACAACTACATCATGACCTTGAAATTAGGACAACAAGAGAAGAAATAAAGCACTCGATGCAATCCTATAGAATCAGACTGGATAATCATCCAAACATTCTTACTGCACACATAATGCAAAAGCCAATATTCAATAGGCAATATCGGTAAATTAGAAATAACATTGCAAAATCTGGTCGTATGTCTAACTGACTTGTTCTTAAACAACTGTAATGAAAAGTATATGTTTTTCTTTAATATACACAATCTATCTATCAAATCTGTCTATAGCAGTTCACTGCTAGAAGTAGGCCTCTCCGAATACACGCACCTAATAATTTAAATTTGTAGCTCAAGATGCTTGACAAATAGTGGTCTTAATCATTTGTTGCAAAAATATGAGAGTTACATCAGTATTGCATTGTTATTCTGTTCTGCTCAAACAAAAGTGTAGTTAGGTTTTTTTAATTTAAATTAAATTAGAAAACTAGTGTGAAGATACGTGAAGACAGACATTGAGCTTATAGTAAACATTACCACCAGTAGTAAACATAACCATACATAGTAATATTACTTATTCTGTGACATGACTAACGTTTATTGATGACCATCTTAAATATTCCATTTTTTATACATACTAATTCTATAAAGAGGAAAGATTTATGTTTGTAATGAATAGGCTCATAAACTGCTGATTTTAAAAATTCTTCCACCAATAGAAAGCTTAAATTTTCGTGAGTAACATATGCTACATTAAATTTTCAAAAAGTTCAGGGTCCATACGATATCTCGAATAGGAAAACTTTACAACGCGGGCAAAGCTGCGGGCATTAGCTAGTAAACGATAAAATGAAGCTACGCGATAATGGGTTGCTAATTAGTGATTAAAAGTGTTACCCTAGCCTGCGGTGAACTCGCACCTATTCAAGATGATATTTTCAATAAAAATAGCATTAAGGCGTCCTGCAGGATATTAATGACATTTTCCATTAAGGTATTAGTGTAAACTGTGTGACTTGACAGAAATTGAGCACTTATAATAAGTTGATTTTCTTTGTTTGTAGTTGTAATTATCTTTTTTAACTGCTAGAACATTTTTAACTAACTTTCTTCACACTTTATTCCTGACGGGGTAGTCAGAGAGAACACATCGCCAGGTTTCGCATTCCAACTTATTTCGCTTCCTACCGATTCCTTAATTCATACATGCACGTCTGGGTATTCGAGTACTTTGGACTTTTCCGTTTTTGAGCGTGGTCTTTATATGTAAACCTTGGCTTACCCTAACTTCATCCACCTTCTACATTTGCATAATATATAGTCTTCGTCAAACGTTTCTTACTCATTCGTTAACTGTGTTTAAACCCACGTATTACGCCGACACTTTCATTCAAACCTGCCATTTTGCGTATCACTTTGTTACCTTATCGATCGGCCAAGGTTACGGCGTACAATTTCAAGGTGATCGCATCACCATATTTTAATTTACCTTAAAGTCCTTTATGATATATTTACCTATAGAAACATAGACTGCACCGATTGTAGAAGTTAGACCCTCCAAAACAGTAATAAAACTGATTAGTCGAATTTGTTGAACAAATGATAAATCAATAAAGATATATATTATTTTATACCACTGAGGTGGCAGACGAGCATACCTATGGATCCAGGATCTATATAGTTTGGATGGTATAAGCAGCGATTGTTATGCGACTGAAATACTGAGGTCTCGAGTTCAAATACCGGTCAACAAATATTTGTATGATACTCAAATCTTCGTTTTGGAGTTTGGATATTTCCGATAGCTTCCTCCATTTGTATTTGTATGTTTAATAATATCTCATTGAGAAATGAGCACGACTAATAAAATATTATCAATTGTATTCTGTTAGTAATGAATATGTTTGTAATATATATCTCCAATCCGTATATCTCAAAAGGTCACGAGTTCGATGTATTGTGAGCATGAAGATATTTATTTCGTGCCAGGATGTTTAGATTTCCGCTGAGTTTATATTTAGAAATACTCTTCAGGAGTATTTCTTAATAGATATTGGTATAAGAGTACAAACAAAAAATTTGTCGTCATATTGTATTAAAGTAATAAAAGTTGCAGAATCTTTTTTACTGCTGGTCCAGCTCATTCATTGAATGTCGTTCTTAAGACAAATTTTATCACAAACCACCACCCGCTGATGAACATAAAATCAGTCGTTGGAATATTGTGATAATGGAATTCAACTAATAATACTATCGTTGCTTAACATCAAACTAACTAATAAACCTTTTCGGTTCCGCGGTCTCAGTGTTCTGTAAACGATCACTGAGTTACGCAACTTTCACTATGGCTGGTCCTTGGGTGGGTGACCACTTTGTGGCATTTATATTTGCGAGCGTTTCCGTGCTTCAGAAGGCACGTTAAGCCGTTGGTCCCGGTTGCCAGTAAAGTGGCAGTCGTTAAGCCTGGTTAAAGGCCTTATGGGCGGCTTGAAAACCTTCAACAGCAGGTTGCCACAACCTGCGTCTGTCTATTTCAACACGGCAATGGGCTTACCACCTATTACATGGGACAGGAATCCACACGGTGAAAAGTGGGCATATAATATGCCTCTGCCACCCCTTCGAGGATAAGGCGTGATGGATATTTATTTATTTTATTGGGGTGCGCCAAGAACTGAAAGAACTGAAAATACGGCAGCCATTATCTGTAAAGCCCTTTTCATATCTTATCATAATCCAGATTTAGTAGTGTTTTAAAAATAAATCAACTAAAACGTCAAAATTTCCAATCAATTTTGCTGCAATGTAATAATAAACTGGATTTCCTATCGATCGCTATACTTAAGTACCCATTTCAAAAGCATTCAATGCATAAAAGTAAATCATGTAAAAGCTCTTAATTCTATAAATGTAATTCGAAAATTTCTTTTGTAAATTGCGATTAGTCTCTTGATTAGCAGTAGAACATTTTACAACGCTGCTTTCTTACCCTATTAAATATGTCGATATCTCAGCACTCGACTCAATCAGTGCGACTCTCCGAGTCTCTCTTGAGGAGATTGTTCAGGCATTTATCTTTCTTGTTAGCCTTGATCCAATACCTATTGGACATGCAGGTGCTTATTTTTATTATAAAATGTATATATATACAGCATCTTTAGATTAAAAGTGTTTGTTAGTAAACCGAATCAACGTTTAAACGTTTCCGTATTTCGAAAGGCACGTTAAGCCATCTGTTCCGGTTGCCAGTAACATGGTAGTCAACTAATTAAAGTTACATGGCGGAAATTCAACGTAGAATATTTTGTCAATCCTAACTCACAACAGTCAAGGATAACTTCTACTAATTGTAACCGAGGAATGACGAACCAAACCCCTCAAGGAAAGAGATCTAAACAGGAATGTAACCATGGATGGGATGTAACGGTAATAGGTAACTTTCTTCTCCAGATTTTAAGAAATTTGCAATACTCCCCTTTACAATGTGACATTGAGTCGAGATGTTTCGCCTAAACACTCGGCATCCTCAAGACTTCATTTTTTGTGTAAATCCAACCTGTATTCGGAATCTGGAGTTGACCTTTTATTTGGCTGCTAGGAGCAGCTATCGTTTGTTTTTTTTTTTATTTGGTGTCCTGACCTGGTGTCTTGATAAGCTTGATAAAAAACATTGAAACTGAAACCATTAAATGCTGGTATGGAAACCCGTTTTTCATATTGTGGGACTAACGTATCTACTTGACGAGGGTTGTCATAGCACAATAGTTTTTCTTGAAACATGCATTACTGCCGCTCCGCCTATTCAAGATATTTGACAACCATGAAACTATAACGTTTATTGGTATTTAGAGAGAGTATTTATTAGTATTTCGATGTTTTTTATGTATTATGTGTATATTATAGAAATATATATGATTATTAGTTATCTAGATCCCATAGCACAAGCTTATATTAGCTTAATTTGGGCTAATAGGCGTTAGAGATTTACCATTAAATTAATTTAATAGGTTATTTGAAAGTTTTGTGAAAAAACTATTTACAGAACAGGGACGCCTGGAATAATTTGCTGGCTTAGTGAAATAATTTTAATTTGTAAATAGGAGATCAAAAAGAAGTATGTTCATGCCGGTTATTTTCAGGTGGTCATGTTAATTAATAGGTATAAGATTTATCTTTACTTCTAGTGTATATTATTATACATTTTGTAAGCGCCGTCAAAATGGTATATGCAAAATATAGACTATTTTATTTTATTTTTGAGAATGTCCTAAAATTATTATTTATTTAAATTTCGTGATTTTTTTCAGTAGTCAATAATTTGATTGAGAGTTTGCGACTGTGTTTATTTTTATTACACGCTCAAACGGCTGAAATATATAAATATATAATAAATAGAAATAATTTAATCTATACTTAATATTATAAAACTGAAGAATTTGTTTGTTTGGTTGAACGCGTTAATCTTAGGAACTACAGGTTCGATTTGCAAAATTCTTTTTGTGTTGAATAGTCCATTTATCGAGGAAGGCTATAGGCTATATAGTATCACGCTAAGACCAATAGGTGCGGAACAGCAATGATAAATGTGGCAAAATCGGGGACAAAATATTCCTTTTGATAGCTTCCGTTGCGAACGCTGCGTAAGAAATTAAAGTTACGCAATACTTATGTATTACATAATTATTCCCCTTTAAAAGTTCTAAAATAATGTGCGCGACAGCATATATCTATCTTTTAAGGTTAACTTACTATAATAATTTTATTGTGAAAAAAATTGTTCTTAAAATGACAAGTAAAAAGTATGGCCGATAATTTTCGATTTACGCATGCGCGACGTCGCGACTAGCCAATAGCGAGCGAGCTCTGCGAAGTCCTCACGTGTCAATCAATTCAACTCAAACAAATGTCCGCTCTTTGGTAACTATACTAATAATAGTATAAAGTTAAGGCTTGGTATTACTGCCGTGGCCACGCTTTTGAGTTTTTTAAAACAATGCGAATCGTAGAAGAAATGGTTTTTGATTCGGAAAAAGAGATATATGTTTGTTAAGGATTTAAGCCAGTCAAAATGGCTTTCTGTTACAAAATTTAATAAACTTCACTTGATACAAAAACATCCTAAAGTTGCCCCCATCCGAAATGTTTTTTCAATGCCAAATCTAAACTACAGATAAATTTGATGAAATTTTTACAGCTACTCAAAATTTATAGACATAATGGCTTACTTTGATTATATACAGTAATAACCAATCTGAATAAAATATCAAATAACACATAGGTTACTTTTTAACCCGGGATCTTTCCTGTGCGAAACGGGAACGGGTAAAAGGGAATGTCCAATTCCTTGATTCGCATAGTTGATGTAGCTTGTTAGCTTTTGTACCATTTTTAACTGTTTTCTGGCTTAAAATCAACCAGGAATATTGATGATGTAGGGAAATACAAACGTGAAATAATACTCCTTCGGTGTAGTTCAACCCATAATTGTCATCGTCCATTAGTCTAGAGAACCCGACCGTTTCAGTGCTCTTGTTAAAGTTGAGAAACTAGCGAATTCGACATCGTCTTCGTTCACAATGCATGAAATAAACCGTAAGTCAACTTTGTTTCTATTAAAAACCTATAATTATTTTATTTTAAAAGTTATTTTTGCAATATTCCGTTTTTAAAAAAGTCGCTTCTTCTTTTTTATTTTTTGTACTGGGTCCTGTAAATATGTTAAATTGTAATAAGTTAAATATATAATAAATTAATTCTAAACTAAACTAACTAAAAATAATTAAAAACAAAATAATGATAGATTTTTAAAATGGATTTCCTCCATGTAACGCCTGATTCCATTTGGTATTTACAGGTAGGTATTTACAGTCTTAAAAATAAAATTCTTTATAACCAACTAAACGATTTTACTCACGGACCATTTCGGGATAGCCCGACAAGTTTCGAACTTGTACCTGATTCTGACCTGACCTGACCTGAACTGTAAACCCCGTTCATATCGCAATCCTCACGACAACAAAAAATTAATAGAGCAGCTTCTAACGTACTACGATACTAGTCGGGCTATTCCAAAATTTACACGTGTATTACAGTTGCTACTTTTAATTCAATATTGGGATAGATAATGACACCACGTTTATTTATTTTTTTAATTCTAAACAGAAAGTACTTTATTACTTTTTTTAATGCCCTAGCGAATAAGTTTATATACTGTGTTCGGATACAATTTTAGTATTGAACAAATTGCCGGGGAGGGCAATGCTTAAAATTAAGTTAAATATCTTAGCAAGTGGAAAGCCATAGTCTCTGCCTACCCCGATGGGAAATAGGCGTGATAATATGTATGTATATATGTATCTTATAGAAACTATCTTCTAATCAAATTTCTATACATGGAAAGTTTTAATAAGGCCATATGAAGTTACTCTAAATATAAACACTATTTGCTATTGCAAAAATACAAAAATTATATGTAAGGCACAATGTGAGCACACTAAGGTGAGAATAAAGTTATAGAACACAGGTGCAAGTATAAGATTTATTTTAAATCCTGGGTCCTTCAAGAAAATCTTGAAAAGGCACACTTGTGGGCCCTCAAAATGAGGGTCGCTTGTTTATATAGTATATAATGAATAATAACTCTCCATATAAATTTCAACTGTATCAAATTACACTTTCATCCC
Source organism: Thumatha senex (assembly GCA_948477245.1). NCBI lineage: Eukaryota > Metazoa > Arthropoda > Insecta > Lepidoptera > Erebidae > Thumatha > Thumatha senex. The sequence goes on from OX419735.1 coordinate 19,311,439, forward strand.
ATTGCGCAAATTTATTTAAAAAAGGGGTACAATTTTCGCTTAACATATTTATGATTAAGCATATAAGTAATGTAAGCTAGGATGCATCATTTTACTTTAACTTACTGTATTACGTTAGAGAATACTCTTCTCGTAAAACTATTCCCGCATTCCAAATGGACTGGCACATGTCACAAAGTTAACCGAGTTCTCGTGTCTTTGTATCAACGTAGGTACTAAACCACGATGAACTTATGAAATCCATTTCAATTGACAACTTTTAATGGTTATGAATAGATACTACATACTAAAACTTGGACTTGGCTCATGAGAAATAATCCTACTAATATTATAAACGCGAAGGTTTGTAATAATGGATGTTTGTTACTCTTTCACGTAAAAACTACTAAATCGATTTTGATAAAACCTTACAATAATATAGCTTATACATTAGAATAACACATAGGCTACTTTTTATACCGGGAACAAGTTCCTGTGGGAAACGGGAATGATAAAACATCTCTACGCTGGCGAAGCCGCGGGCGACAACTAGTAGAATAATAACAGTGATATTTTCAGTTAATAAATCCAGAAACGATAATATAAATATGGATTAATGAAGTTTCCTTTTTAAGGTTTCTAATTTTGGAACATCAAACTGAATCCCTTCCGGGGTATCGGTGTTACAAGGATCTCAAATGTGTGTCATTAAGAAAAACAAAAAGTTCTTTTAAATTAATGGAAGTAATGAAATAGAGGGTGCTGTAAAGCAAAGGGTGAATATGAGCATTCCGTCCACGACGAATCGGCAAACTGGCGATATATTCCATTCCACAAGGTTATTTTAAAGTAACTCAAAGATGTTTTGGTCTGTTGTTGTTTTTTATATCTAGGTCCTTTAAGTATTGTGTGAAGAAATTTACTAGTAGTACCTACATTTAAAATCTATCTTCACGCTGTATCCCTTACGGGGTAGTCAGAGAGCACAGATCGCCAGGCTTCGAGATTCATGCATACTTTTTTCGCGTCCTGCAGATTCATTAATCGCTTCATACATACACGTCTGGGTATCCCAGTACTTTTGACTTTTCCGTTTTTGTGAAATCTGCTCTACCCTCTACAGTCTTACAATATATATTCTTCGTCAATCGTACCACACTCATTCGTTGAATGTGTCCAAACTAACAGATTACACACTTTTCCAGATTAACGCTGACGCTTTCATTCAAACCTACCATATTGCGTATCACTTCGTTACGTATTCGGTCATATGAAATCTTTTCTGTAATATTATAATGATACATAAGTGGGATTTATTATAAACGTGTAATTCTAATTAAAATTTAAAATTGAAACGGTTTACAATCAACTTTTTAATCATAAACCCTTGGTATTTAAGTTTTGTGTGCAATACATTTTTTAAATCAATATCACACTACGTAACACTAGTTTCAGTATCACTTCGTTACGTATTCGGACATATGAAATCTTTTCTGTAATATTATAATGATACATAAGTGGGATTTATTATAAACGTGTAATTCTAATTAAAATTTAAAATTGAAACGGTTTACAATCAACTTTTTAATCATAAACCCTTGGTATTTAAGTTTTGTGTGCAATATTTTTTTTAAATCAATATCACACAATACGTAACACTAGTTTGATTTGATTGAAAGCCAGTAAACGTTATTGTCTAGCATATCAAGTGTTTTGGGTACAAAAAAATATAGAAATGTGTAGATAATCTTAATTTTGTGATGTTATCAAAATTTGTTCGTTTGACTGGTTAATCTTATGAAATAAGAGATGGAAGTATTTTATAAGTACTAATAAATCGGTAATCTAAATATTTAATTTGCAAGAGAAATTGATTTCAAATTAATTATAGGTTCTTTTAATTTAACATAAATAATATATTTTTTAAGAAAGGGACATTTGACCTAGACAAATATCAGGGGTAGGTACTTAGGTACTTTGTCTTTAATTTCTTAGGGACCAAGCTTCTCTAATGACCTCATTTTTAAATTCAATTGGAATAATATATAGATTATGAAAAGTGGCCCATGCATTATCATGCCTATTCTGTATATTATTAAGACCATCATATATGACTTCATAGAGAAAGCTCTTTAGCCATCTGCTAGAATTCTGGCAACTCATAGTCTTTGGTACAAACACATGCAAGTTTTGAATTCGGAATAGCAGTAACCTACATTACAATTTTTTATTCAAATTCTCCGTTATCGTTCTTATCATTAAGTATAAGCAAGTTTTAAAGCGTTCAGCCCAAGTCCCCTCAATATTGTAAGACAATATTTATAATATTACAGTATAATTTTCTGAAACTACTTTTATATGGCAAGGCAATATCTCATCACAACAGCCAATGAAAAACTTTTTAATATCCACATGTAACATAAACTGTGGATTGTCCGATATCTCAATCTCGTACGACAATAATAAAATGTTGTAGCTATCAGCATTGGATTTTAATATACTCATATTGGGTGTCCAGTTTTTATGTATAATGTATTCTTTCCAATTATTAAGTCACCATTTGTGATCCAATAAGTGGATAGAAACAATTGTTTTTAAATACGAAATATATTTTGTTTCAGCGTGGGAATCAAAACCAAGACCTTAGGCACTCTAATTAATAATTACAACGGAATATCTATACTGTAAACTGAAACTAAACTCTTTAGACCAATAAAATAAACTTATAAACGTTCATCGTACAAAATTTCATTATCATATAATCTATAAAATTGTTGGTTATTAAAAGTTTTGCCCCTTAATTGCGTATTCGCAGCCAAATTGTTATTACTTTCATGGTTTGGAAGGTTCAGCTTACTGCAAACCTGAGATGCGTTTACGGTATGAAATATTATAAAACTTCAAAATATTTTTTTACAAAAACGATATTGTATTAAATAATATAAATAATAGTGCATTATTGCAAAGGCCGGGATATAGGCAATTGCAGGTCGAGTTTGATTCCCGGGTCAGAACAAATTTTTGTGTGATCCATACAAGTTTCGGAGTTTGGGTGTTTCCTATGTTAAATATTGTAAATATTTAGAAGTATTTAAGTTTCTTTATCAGTTGTCTAGATCCTATAGCACAAACTTATATAGTTTGGGCTAGATTGTGCTGTGTGAAAAAGTCTCCCAGAATATGACTGCCTCGGTGGCGCAGTGGTAGTGTATGCGACTGCCGCGATTGAGGTCCCGGGTTCGATTCCCGGGTCATCAGTGAATTATTCGCACCAAGATGTAAAATCTAAAAAAAAAAGTATATGTTATTTTTAAACTTTCGCGGTTTATACTCATATTTTATATACTACTCGGGACTTCACGCAAAACAATTTTGCTTACATAGGCCTAGACGGGGCTGTGTAAAAAATGTGCCACAAATGTCCACCAATATTTATTTATTATATATAGAACGTTGACACAACTTTTATATCCCAGAATTCCCCACTCCCACACATAAAACAGGATAAATGCACTTATTTTCGAAAATCAGTAAGCGTCTACTGAAGAAAAATTATAAATGAGATTCAATCAAACAGTATCTAATAGCCCCAGCGCGCCGCTTCATACAACATTGCTGGAGCGGTGTTATGTTCTAAATTCAAAAAGCACTCCAGCAATTAATTTCATTTTCCCTGTCCGTCAATGCAATACTTCGCGTATTCATTTTTCGAAATAATGACAGTATTTCAGTGCATGTTTGCGAAAATAATATGAAAGACTATTTTGTTAGAGAGAGAGAGAGAGAAAGTTTGTTTCAATGGCATCCACATTATTGATAAACATAATTATAAAACTAACTAGCTAATCAGCGCAACTTCGTTAGCGTCACCAAAAATGTGATAAATGAAGAACCGCTTGACCGATTTTGTGCAAACTTCACATAATTATTATTATTATAAAATAAAATAAATAAATAAATATCCATCACGCCTTATCCCCGAAGGGGTGGCAGAGGCATATTATATGCCCACTTTTCACCGTGTGGATTCCTGTCCCACGTAATAGGTGGTGAGCCCATTGCCGTGTTGAAATAGACAGACGCAGGTTGTGGCTACCTGCTGTTGAAATTTTTTAAGCCGCCTATAAGGCCTTCAACCAGGCTTAACGACCGCCATTTTACTGGCAACCGGGACCAACGGCTTAACGTGCCTTCCGAAGCACGGAAACGCTCGCAAATGTAAATGCCACAAAGTGGTCACCCATCCGACGACCAGCCATAGTGAAAGTTGCGTACCTCAGTGATCGTTTACCGAACACTGAGACCGCGGGGCCACGAGCGCTTCAATTATTATTCAATTATTATTATTATAGCCTTTATTTACCCATCAAGTACATTCCAAATCATTACACAGTGAAACTTATTATTATTTTAAAAGTGTTTTTCCTCGAGGATCCTATTATGAGTAAAGGCCTCCTCCATGGCTTTCCAGTTCTCTCTATCTGACGCTTTACTTATCCAGTCTATACCTGCTATTTCTTGTACCTCATCTTCTCATCTTTCTATCGGCCTGCCTCTGCTCCTTTTTCCTAATGGACCATTCCATACCGTGGTAATTTTTGTCTGTCATTCTAGCTATGTGTCCTGCCCAATTCCATTGTAATTTTTTGCAATGATGTAAAGCATCAATGACCTTGGTAATTTTCCTTATTTTTGTGTTCCTTATTCTATGTGTTCTTTTTAAATTAAGTAAACTTCTTTCCATCGCTTTTTGGGTTGTTGCAATTCTGTTAATCGTATATTTATTATAAATCCATGTTTGACTACCATACGTTTACTTTCTTCTTCAAATGTATGCTCATGTTTAACTTTATTATCTCCTTGTAGGACCAAAACTTATTCCATATTAGCTGGACTCTCCTCACAATTTCATCCCGATGACTAGATTGTGTGAATGACATTTCTTTTCCTAGGTATATATCGTTTTCAACTTATTCTATGCTAGTACCTTGGTTGTACGAGGTTGCTAGTATTTTGTACAGAGACGGTTGTAGACTGATAGGCCTGTAGTTACTTACGTTAGCAGGGTCTCCTTTTTTATAGAGCAAGATGATATCCGATACCGCCAAAATATTTTTTTCATCTAATATTTTGCTAAACATCCTTGTTAAAGGCACGGTAAGAAGAGCTTTCCGGCTTTTAATATTTGGTTAGTAATCTTGTCTGGTCCGCTACAGTTGTCTTCTTTACATTTTTCCAACTCTGTAATTTTTTTTTTCTGTGAATCTCACTACCTTTTCAGTCCTAACCGGGGTCGAGTTATATAGCTTAGGTTATGATCTTTTTTTGTATAGTTTTCTGTAAAATTCTGTTGTGCCTTCTATTATTTATGTTCTAGAGTATATAGGTATGTTTTTTTTTTGTTAAACAAGAGATCCAGTTTTTTGACATATTAAGCTCTTTATATACTCTTTTAATGCTTCCTTTATGTGAAAAATGTTTATCGAACGTTTTTGTTCTATATTCTTGGCGTTTTTTTTTAATGTCTTTGTATAAGGTCTTTGGCTCTAATTTTTATACTTTATTCAAGTATACTTGGTTTTGTAATTCATTTCTTCTCTTAATTTTATTTTTGATTGTGTCAGATAAAATAATGGTATTTTTGCGAAGCCTTTCTTTATTTTGTGACATACTATTTAGAACTCCATACTTATCTTATCTTATCTTTTTCCGGGGTCGGTATATACCGCGGCACTGCGTCCCTTCCGAAACTATTGTACCACACCCCATCGCTTCACCCATCCCCCCAGCGCCTATGCAGCGCCTCCATGTACCTCAATATGTTCCCTAGGGGGATGTGCCTGTAATCCTCCGGAGTCGGGTATGCTTGACCCAGAAGACTAATTCTTCTTGCATCGAGTGCCACACATTCGCACAGCAGGTGGTACATAGTTTCGCCAGCGTCCTCACAGGACCTGCACGTCGGGTCTTCCGTGAGCTTCATCCTGTGGAGGTGCTGCCTCGTTGCGTAATGCCCTGTGAGCGCTCCAGTGATTCTTCGCAGCTGCTCCCTGGTATGTGTCCACAGTTTCTTGGACCATCCCTGTCTGATGCTTCCCAGAAACATCTTTGCGTGTCTTAGACCTGTTGTCGACTGCCACTGGGTTTCATGTGCCTTAGTGGCTGCCTCCTTTATTGTTCGTCTTATTACTCCATAATCGAGTCCGACGAACGGCTCCGGTCCAATGAACCCTTCCTCCGAGCCCTTCCTTGCGAGGGCATCCGCCCTCTCATTACCCTCGATGCCCTTATGTCCTGGCACCCAGACCAATTGGATCGTATTGCGTCTTCCCAGCCTATTTAGGCTTTCAATGCACTGCAATATCAATCCGGATTTCACTTCACATGATGTGAGCGCCTTGAGTGTAGCTTGGCTGTCACTCATAATATAGACTGTCTCATCAGTGACCCGTCTATCTAACATTTCTTGCACGCATGTCAGTATAGCATAGGTCTCCGCCTGGAAGACCGTTGCATACTTGCCCATGCTTTGACTAATGTTGCAGTTGTCGCTGTGAACCCCTGCACCTGAGCCGGTTTCCATCTTGGATCCGTCCGTGAACCATATCTGGACATTTCTGTCCTGTGTCCGCATTCCACACTCCCACTCCTCTCTCGTGGGGATGTGTACACTATAGTTCTTTTTGAAGTTATAGACCGTCTGTATTTTATCTAGATTCATAGTCATAACCCCTTGCTCCTGTGTTGCCTCAAGCGCCATATGCCCGTAGTTCCGGCTTTGGCCTTCAGCTCCGAGCCTGTGAACGGCTTTCCTTGCCTCCAGCTCCACTCTGATGTGCAGCGGAGTAAGGTTTAGAAGTATCTCCATCGCCGCCGTAGGAGTGCTTTTGAAGGCTCCTGTCATAGCCATGCATGCCGTCCGCTGTAGCTTGTACAGGGTTCGTCTGCAGCTCTCCTGTTTAGTCTTGGGCCACCATACTATACTCCCGTATGTTATTAGTGGCCGCACCATCATTGTGTAAATCCATTGGACCACTTTTGGTTGTAGTCCCCATGTCTTACCGTACGTGGAACGGCACATACCAAAGACTCTCATTGCTTTGGTGGTTGCTGTTTCCACATGTCGATTCCATGTTAGCTTATTATCTAGGATGACTCCTAGATACTTCGCTTCCGTGGACAAGCAAAGCTCTTCGTCATATACTCTTAGCGTCTCCATTCCTGTTAGGGTTCGCCTCTTCGTGAAATTTACTATCACCGCTTTTTGGGGTTAATTGATAGGTGGTTTTGTCCACACCATCCCTCGACTGTATCCAGTGCTTTTTGCATGATGTTTGAAACGACACTTGGTACTTTTCCGTTGATTAGTATCACGAGGTCGTCCGCGTAGCCAACTGTATGTAGTGGCCCTCTGTTAAGTCTCCCCAGCAGGTCATCTATCACCAGACACCATAATGTTGGGGATAGAACACCGCCCTGTGGGCAACCTTTTGTGACTTGAACTTCCACTCGCTCCCCCAGTAACTCCGCGAGTATTGTTCTTCCTTTGAGCATCTTATCCATCCATACACAGATTGTGGATTCGATACCATGCCTTTCCGCCGCTGCCTTTATGGTTCCGAATGTGGTCCTGTCGAACGCTCCTTCCACATCCAGAAATGCAGCTAAGCATATTTCTTGATTACCCAGTGCCAACTCCGCCCTACTCACCACGTGGTGAAGTGCTGTTTCAGTTGACTTCCTTGGTTGGTATGCGCATTGCATTTTGTGAAGAGGATATTTCTTCAGTGCTTTCCCTCTAATGTGCTTATTAACTAGCTTTTCTAGTGTTTTGAGGAAAAACGATGTTAGACTAATCGGTCTGTACGATTTTGGATCTCCATAGTCCGCTTTGCCTGGTTTCGGCAAAAATATGACTTTTGCACGTCTCCAGCATTCTGGTGTGTAGCCAAAGGCTATACACGCCCTGTATAACCTACATAAGTGTGGGTTTAGTATTGTTTCCGCTTTCTGTAGTAGTATCTAGCCTAGCAGATATACGCCGTCTGGTCCTGGCGCTTTAAATGGTTGGAAGCTATTTATTGCACATTTAACCCCGTTATGTTCTACTACTTTCTTGGCGGTCACCCAGTCCGCTTTTGTGGTACATCTTCTTTCCTTTTCACCACTAAAGCCTATTTCATTTACTTGTGCGGTTATTGCCATTGAATCTGGAAAGTGTGTCCTGAGCATCACTCTCAGTGTTTCACTCCCAGTTTCCGTATATCTACCATTACAGTCCTTAATCGTAGTTAAATGGTTAGACCTTGTTATTGCCATTGCCTTGGTGAGACGCATGCTTTCCGGGATGCTGCTTATGTTTGAGCAGTGTTCCCTCCATGCCTTCCTTTTTGCCTTCTGTATGGCCTTGTTATACTCAGTGAGTTTCCTCGCATAGTCCTCGAAGTTGTTCGATTTCTTTGCACGATTGAAGGCTGCCCTTGTAGCCTTCCGTAGTTTCGTCAGCTCGGTATTCCACCAAGGTGATTGTTTAACACCGATCTCTTTTTCGGGGCAGTTTTCAGTCCACGAGTTGGCAACGGCTTTTGCAACATGTTCCGCTGCCATCTCGATGTCCAGTGTCGAACTTAAGTTCTCTTTGGGGTCCCCTAGCTCGGCTTTCAAATTGCTCTTGAAGGCCGGCCAATCGGTGTTCCTAGGGTTCCTCCTTTTGACTTTTGCCTGTGATGTCGATGACCTCCGCCCGTGTTTTCGTTACAAACGTTGGTTTGTTACCTGTATTTATGATTTGTAGGGATGAACTTACCAGATAATCCAGTAGGAGCTCACCTCCGTCATTGCAGTCCGTGCTTCCCCATGTTACATGGTGAGCGTTGGCATCGCAGCCTATGATGAGATTTTTCATCTCCCGGCTGCAGTGTTCCACCAGGACCCTGAGTTCCCTTGAGATAGGGTCCTTGGCCTCGTAGGGGAGGTAGGCCGATGCTATTACTAGCGCTCCACCCCCCCTCCCTTGATGTAAGACCTGCATGGTTGTCAGGTCCCTGAAACAGTAATTATACATAGGTATTGCATCAATACCATTTCTGACATAGATGCATGTCCTAGCATTGTTGTCGCGACAGTGATAGTATATGTTACCCCCCGTCGCGCCTAAGCCCCTAATCATCCCTTCATATAAGTAAGCTTCCTGAATTAGGGCAATGTCATATTTATTATTTTGCAGCTCGCGTGCAAGCACGGAAGTTGCTGCCTTACAGTGTTGTTAATTTATTTGTACAAACCTTATTGCATCCATGTTACTGGGTGCCCATTTCCTCCTCCTCGCTGTCCAGCTTGAGCCCCACCAAGCCCTCCAGTTCCCCAGCGTCTACCGGCGAGGGTAGACTCTCGAGATCCATGGCAGGGTGGTGGGACCCCTCGAAGAGTCCGCTTATGTCCTCGATGCTGGACTGAGGCGAAACTGTCGGCTGCGGTGGTCCTGGCTCCGCCGCCGCCGCGTGGGTCGCTGGTGCAGCCATTGACGGTACCGTAGCTGATGTAGACGGCATCGGGTTTGTAGGTGCAGGTCCAGCTGCCGTGCTCTGCACCTCATTCCGCGTTTCCCTCCGCGGCGTGTCGTCAAGGAGCTTAAACTGGCTAGACGCCAGACCCCAGTTCAGCTTGTAGCCCGCTTCCTTGATGACCTTTGCTGAAGTGTGGTCCATCAGTCCATACTTAATTTTTGGGTAGCTAGTCCCTAAGTCGTCTATTTCTAATAGGCAGATCTCACCGAAGTTTTGTTCAATGTTCTCTAAGAATAATATTTCGTCTTGTTTAGTTTTAAATCGATGTTCTGTCATTGTAAATTTTGATCTACTTTGCTTAATCTTCTTTATTTTAAATGTACTTCGTATAAATCTGTGATCACTATTAAAAGCAAACTGGTTTAGTACCTCTATATTAGTAAATTTATCTTTATATATGATAATACGTAGTCTATTTGACTTTTTCTTTTATTCGGCGATAACCAATTTCACAAGTTCTTTATTTTCTTTTTAAATATGCTGTTTATTATTGAGAGATTGTTTTCTAGACAATGTCAAATGAGTCTTTCTCCTCTATCATCTCTTCTGCCATACCAAGTAGGGCCCATTATTGTATGTTCATTTTGTTTGCGTCGACCGATACGAGCGTTGACATCTCCCATTACAATAAAGTGTTTTTCAGCCTGGTTGTCTATGATATTTTGTAGCTGGTTGTAGAACGTTTCTATTTCTTGTTTAGAAGCATCGCAAGTGGGAAAATGTACCTGTATTATTGATAGACTAGACTCGTCGAACTTTAGGTTTAGAACTCCAATTCGTTCTGTAACTAACTAACTATTTTCACGCTGTATCCCTGACAGGGTGTTCAGAGAGGACAGATCGCCAGGCTTCGCAATCCATACATACTTCTTTCGCTTCTTCGAGATTCATCAATCGCTTCATACACGCACGTCTAGGTATCCGAGTACTTTTGACCTTTCCATTTTTGAGCAATCTGCTCACGTGGTCTTCATATGTAAGTCTCGGCCTACCCTGACTCCTTCTACCCTCTACTTTTGAACAATATATATTCTTCGTCAATCGTTCCTCACTCCTTCGTTGGACGTGTCCCAACCAACGGAGCACGCCCTTTTCCAGCTTAACGCTGACACTTTCATTCAAACCTGCCATATTGCGTATCACTTCGTTACGTATTCGATGGGCCAAAGTTACGCCGCACAATTTTCGAAGTGATCGCATCTCCACAGCATTCAATTTACTTTCATGCATCTGCTGACATACCCAGGTTTCACTACCGTAAAGCAAAGTTGGCACTAGCACTGCGTTATGAATCGCCATTCGTGCTTCTTTTACGATGCTTTGTCGCTTTACTAACTGGGACAAAGCACCGTTAACTTTGTTTCCGGCAGCTGCTCACCGTTATACATCCGAATCACATCTTCCATCTGCGCTAAACATACTTCCTAAATACACAATTTCATTCACTTGCTCTAGACGTTCCTGGCTTACCCTAATCTCGCATTTAGTTCCTACGTGACCTTTTTCAAATACTAGAACCTAAGTTTTACTTACATTCAAGTAAGGGTCTTCACCCTTACTTTCACACTCCTCTTTCATATTAGTGACTAATGCCTGAAGGTCTGCTTCTGATGGGAACGTGAGCACCGCATCATCAGCGTACAGCAGACACTTTACTGTAAAGTCACCCAAATTCACACCCATATTAAAATCTTTCAACTTCTGCAGGCAACTGTCCAGATACACTATGAACAGCCAGGCGGACATGACACATCCCTGTTTGACGCCTGTACAGACATCAAAAAGAGGTGACACATCCCCCCCTACTCGCACGCAAGCCTTACAGTCCCTATAAAGCGACTGTATTGCCCGCAGTAGCGAGCCGTCCACACCATATCCGGGCAGCAAGTCCCACAGCGTTTCTCTCACAACGTTATCAAATGCTTTCTCTAGATCCACAAAAGCGCAGAAAACCTGGCTAACAGCCAGAAACTTTTCCGCGATCATGCGGAGAGAAAACACTGGATCCATGCAACCTCTTCCACGTCGGAACACGCATTGAGCCTCCCATAAATACCTTTCAGACTTTTCTTGCATTCGTGCCGTTATAACCTTTGCATACACCTTCCTAGCTAAGCTGACCAAGCTGATCGCCCTGTAGCTGGAGCAGTTTAGGCGCGAGCCTTCCCCTTTGTAAATAGGTACTACAACTGCTATTCGCCAGTCATCCGGGACCTCACCCGTCCGCCAGCACCAGTTGCATATTAGACATAGTGAGTCGAAGATGCGCGACCCACCGTACTTGATCATCTCAGCAGAAACTCTGTCTTTTCCCGCAGCCTTTCCACATTTCATACTTCTTATCGCTTGTTCTATTTCTTTCATACTAATGACTTCAATGACATCGGGATCCGGAGCATCGAAGTGAGCTCCACTTCCCCATGTGGCATCTCTGTCTTTTCTTGCATACATCTTTCCATAATATTCACTCCATCTTTGCAGGACGTCAGTTTGGTCTGTTAGGACGCCATTGTTAACACTAAGCACTTTATTCATACTGCAGATTGCCGAACAACTCCGGGTCTTGCCTACCTCTTTCCAGAAGAGCTTGGCATTATCCTGGAAATTGGACGACAACCTTTCATCCGCTTTCATTCTGCACCTTTCACGAGCTTCTTCTATCAGTGCCTTCGTGTTAACTTTCTGCAGCTTGTAACTCTCTTTCATATTAAAATCATTCCGCGAGGCTAAGTAGTCTAGCCATGCTTTCTTCTTCATTCGAACTGCTTCTTTCACTTCCTCATTCCACCATGCATCACGCTTATTACTACTGCCTATTTTCGTTTCTCCACACACTTCCACAGCGGCATTTATCATACTATCCCTAAGGTTCTGCCATACACTTTCCACATTCTCACTACTTACATTGACGTCGCCAAGCTTTTCGGCTACCCTTTCTTTATATTTATCCCTAATGGATACATCCTGCAGCTTCCAGCTTTTGATGCTATAACTCGGCTCAGGTTCACGACACTCGGTACGATGACGCTTACCCGCGAACAGACCCCTAATCCTAGTTATGACTAGGTAGTGGTCTGATCCCAGCTCAGCGCCTCGATAAACCCTTGTATCCATCACCTGTTTACGGAGCCGACTATCCATTAGGAATAGATCTATCATGCTTCTGTTTGACTTACATCTCCTCGTATCCATATGAATTTGTTTGTGGTTGAACATTGTGTTCGCCACAAATAAATCCTTTTCCTTACAAAATGCTAGTATTAGCTTGCCAACGTCGTTCACCCTTTTATCACCATACTTTCCGAGTACCGATTCAAAACCATCACGAGCGGTACCCACGCATCCATTCAAGTCTCCACATACTATAAGTCTTTCATTTCCTTCTATCACATTTAGAGCTTCTCTCATACTCTCCCAGAAGTCCTCTAGCTCACTCGCGTTCGACGAAGATACTGGCGCGTAAGCACTTACCAGGAAAATCTTCGTCAAACCAAGTTTGTACTCATACATACCGGATGCCAATTGCGAGGACAGTAATCCCTATAAAACTCTCAATGTATTTTATCAGATGTCTTTTTACAAAAAAAGCCAACATCTAGTCTACCTTTCGTTTCTCCATAATAACAGAATATGTGATGAGATTCTTCTATAATTTTGTATTCCATTTGTTTTACTTCGCAGAGCCCTATTACGTCATATCTGATATCACTAATGGCCTGTTTAAACTCCAGTATTTTTCATCTGATGAGAGAGATCTCGCATTGTACGTACAGATGTACAATGAGGTTGAGTGTATTGAGTGTTTTTTTTCTTTGCATCGAGGGTTTCGGTCTTGAACTCCCACGGCGACGACCCGTGTTGGGAGTTTCGATGGTTCAGTGTGGTAGTTTCCTAGTTATTTGGATCGTTACGAAGGTATGAGGTAATACTGCTCGTTTTGTTCTTTTAGTCATCTGTTTTACGGAAGAAGAGGATGGCTTGCTAGAGGATTCCCTGTTCTCAGGGGATTGCGACAGATATCTCTTGTTTATGCGCATACAGTCTTCTACTATATTTTGTTAAGTATTTTTATCATTGTTTTTTAGTACATATTTTGTAATTAGTGTTTCAAGACATATTTTGTACCAACTAAATTACAATGTTCTAGCAAATAAAGATTGAATTGAATTGAAAAAAGTGTTACTATTTTATCGTAGCGAATAAAAGCTTTATTTCCCGCCTCTCTCTTACGTTTCAGCTCTTCCTGTAATTGTTTTCTTTTTTTTAAGACATTTTTGGGAAAATTTTCTTTTATATATATTGCAGTACCGTCTAATAACTTATTTTTCTTTAATATATCTATCTTGCGAGCAACGCTGGTAACTATCACCACAATGGGCCTAGTTTTGCCTGTTTTCTGACCTATTCGTTTGACTTCATCGATTTCTTCTCGTTGGCAATGAATATTTAGAGATTCTGTGATAATTTTGAGTACCATATTTATTAGATCGCTGTGATTCTGTTCTATTTCATCCACGCCAAAAATAGCAATTTTTTTTTATTTGTTTCTCTAGTTGATCTATCACTATTTGCTGTTTATCTATTTTATTTTCAAGTTCTTTTGTTTTCTTCTCAATTTGAGAAAATTTTCCGTTAATATTATTGTTAATTGACTCCTCAATATTTCTCATATCCTGTTTCTGATCTTTTAAATCAGTTTGAATTTGCTTTAAAACTTCCATAATAGCCTCCATGTTTGTTTTTATATAACTGCCCTCTAGCGTATTGATGAATACACCTATAATACACAATTCTTGTATATCTAATAGATGACCTGTTCACAATTTAATGCTGCGTGAGATTTACAACGATATTTGATGATACATTATTTACAGGTTATGTTTAGCAGAAGTAAAGTTAATTTCAAATATTCCTCACTTTAGTTCTTGTTTTTTCACTTATCACTGTAGTTTGAAAGATTCTCTTCAAACGATAAATGTTTATGATGTATTCAAAATATCGGTCTCTGTTTGACAATGTTGTTACTGTTACACTTTTGAATATTTCTCTTTAACTATCGGGATTTAATCATCGCCAACACTTATACATGGCCTTCTCGTTTTGCTTCACAAGTTTTTTTACTTTATTTTACGTATTTAACACTATTTATATTTTTAATTTCGAAAACATTACGCAGTTGAGGTAAGCAAGGCAGTGTTGCCACCGGATTTTTCCTTCACACTTTTCCTGCAAACTTCACATAAACCATCTACTAAATAGTCCTAACAAAACCTAAACATTTCGTTTGGAGATGAGCTTTTGAGTTATAAAATGACAACGAAAAGCGGCATTGATTTATATATATATTGACTATATTTACACTGTTTTCTGACGAGGTAGTCAGAGAGGACAGATCATCAAATTTTACTATCCATGCGTACTTCCTTCGCTTCCTGCAGATTCATTAATCGGCTCATACATGCACATTCGGTTACCCGAGTACTTTTCATATTTCCGTTCTTAACAATTTGCTCACATGGTCATCATATGTAAGGGTCTACCCTGACTCTTTTTACCCTGACTTTCACACAATAAATATTCTACGTCAATTGTTCCTCACTCATTTGTAAGACGTGTCCAAATCAACAGAACAAAAAATATTTTGTAAATGATTTCGTTTTTTTATATATAGCTCGCCAAAATGACGCTGTCCGCCTGATGGAAAGCCATGACGACATCTAGTGAATTGAGGGGCACTCTCTCAATCTACACGACTACTGACAGCGTCCCTCAAGTTGGAGGGCCAAAGATGTACCTCTTCACGCTCCGCTTGAAGAACCCGGGGATGTAAGGGAAGCGTTCCAGGTTACTATCGTTCGACAGAGAAACGATATGATAAATAAATAATAAATAACTTGTTAGATTAGGTTAGTTAGTTCATGCTTTTAGAGCATGACATTTTGCACAAATATTCCTTAGGTAGGTGTGCACTAAAGAAAGATTTTTTTTAAATTCAATCCTTAATGGGTGAAAAGAGATTGCAAAGTTTGTATGGAACAACGTGTTATAATTGTGATATTTTTAATTTTTTGTGGAATTAGCTGACAAACTGGATTAACACGTAGCCTTGTTTTGTATTCTGGGATCAGGTTTCTGTGGGAAATGGGTGCTGGAAACCTTAACAACGCGAGCTTAGCAGCCGGGCGCCTTCTAGTTATACATGGAAAACCGCCAAACTTTTATGTTGATTTCATTATTTGTATAATTCAAAAACATACATACATATTGTCACGCCTTTGTCCCCGAAGAAGTTGGCAGAGGCATACTATACGCCCACATTCACCGTATGCATTTTTGTCCCACGTAACGGGTGGTGAACCCATTGCCGTGTATTCATTCGTGAAAGCCCATTCATGAACATAAGTATAAGTTTTTTTTTTTATTATTATTTTTTAAATTGTATTTATTATATAGAGTATTATTAATTATTGTGGATGAATAATACTGGATAGAAGATTGTTACACTATCGCTTTAGGGGTTTTTCTTTCTCTGTAATGGGTTTTTCTTCCAAATTTAACATCTAAAATAGACACATTTTATTACATTTTTTCGGCCCTTTAGACCCACCCCAGTTCCGTGCTTCGGAAGGCACGTTAAGCCGTTGGTCCCGGTTGCTAATAAAATGGCAGTCGTTAAGCCAAGTTGGAGGCCTATGGGCGGCTTAAAAAATTTCATCGTCGATGTCGATGCAGCCTGCGTCTGTCCATTTCAACACGGCAATGGCCTCACCACCTGTTACGTGGGACAGAAATGCATACGGTAAAACGTGGGCGTTAAATATGCCTCTGCCTACCCCTTCGGGGATAAAGGCGTGACAATATGTATGTATGTATGTATGTATGTAATGGTATGTGTATGTACGAAAATAAATAAATAAATATTTGTTTTTCATTTCTGGCGAATCCTGCGACCTATGTGAGTAGATCTTGGTGATTTAGTAGATAGTCTGGCCCACACAGAGCCACCCCTGCTGAACCCGTAGCAAAATAGCGTTGTTTTACTTACACCTTTATTCTTTGAACAATAGCGGCATTTACTTGATTAATGACTTATAACTCGAGGGTTATCGGTCACAAGTCCCATTTACGTCCTATTAAACCTCAAGCACATTTTGGTATTAAAGGTACAACCTTTAATGGTAAATCATAAATGTTAGTCAGGTCGATAATAGTAGTTTATGATACTGTTGCATAATAAGGGTTCTTATAACATGAGTGTGTTTTAAAAAAACGAGCCGTAGGCGAGTTTTTTTATAGTATCACACGAGTGTTATAAGACCAAGTTATGTACAGTATCATACACTACTTTATCTACTCTCATACTTTAATACGTAAAACAATATTGCAAATAAAATGATATATAACAACAAATTTATTTTTTAAATGTCAAATGCCTTAATATGAGAGATGTAAATGCATTAGAGTGTCGTATCTGCGTGTTATTGCGAGCGGGCGCGCGGGGTGTCGGAGGCGGGCAGGGCGGCAGTGAGCGTCGCTCTACCTCCTTGGTCCAGCTGGAGGTTGTATAGGTGTATCGTTATGATTAAAAAGTTATATTATGATACAGGTGTCCATACAAGACCTGTATCGTAATTAAACTTTTTTTTTATTATTTTTGGCCTGTACGTAATGTTTGTCATAAGAATTTTGTTATCAGTTTTATAATCTTTGTAGTATAGTATCAGAGTAGATAAAGATAAGTTATTATATGACAAAATTCAAACCTTTTTACTTTTAGAACTGATTAATTCGAATTTTAAACAAACTTTTATAAAGTTCCAAGTTATAGTTGGGTGTTTTAGCGGCAATGAAGGGGCGCGGACGTCACTCCGTTTTAAAAAGACGTAATTTCTTCCTGACAACTTAAAATCGACATGAATCAATAAATTTGTGTCTTAATAATGGGCAATCCATTTATTACAGTCTATGAAGTCAATATAAAACGAGAAGAGATTCTATTACTGACAAGGATTTACTCCCTCACTATGTTGATAAATTTTTAAAGCAATTATTTGCTAAATTTCTCATAAATTTTTAATAAAGTGGAAAAAGACAATTTGATTCGAGACAGGGATTGAACCTGTGACCTTTGCCTAACCAGGGCAATGCTCTGGTCATACTCTTAAAATGACGATATAAATATGGTGGATAATTTCAACTTGATTCGATACGGTTCGGGTAGTTCAGGTGGTTAGAACATTGCCCTGGTTGGGCAAAGGTCACAGGTTCAATCCCTGTCATCATCATCATCATCCGAGCGTCTGTCCCAGTTGCGTCTCGCGACGCCCGGGGTCCGCTTTCCTACATTTTCTCCTCCACTTCGCACGGTCGTCGGCATCCCCTGTGGTGAGACCATTGGCACGCATGTCATCCCTTACGACGTCAAGCCAGCACTTCTTGGGTCTTCCCCTCTTACCGGGACCCGGCGGGGCTGACATGGCCAGACATTTGTTACCTACGTAGCCCGGCGGTTGCCGCAAGACGTGACCATACCAACGAAGGCGACACTCTTGCAACTTTTCTGCAATGTCACGGACGTGAAGGCTGCCGCGGATGCGAGAGTTCCTCACGCGGTCCATCCGCGTGACTCCACACATCCACCGCAGCATCTTCATTTCCGTGACACGCAGCTCCTGCTTGTGTCGCTCCAATATCGGCCACGTCTCACTGCCATGTAAAAGGACAGGTCTAATAATGGTTTTGTAGACCTGTCCCTTCAACCGGATCGGCATTTTAGGGTCACAAATGACACCGGTCATCTCCCGCCATTTGGCCCACGCGGCAGCAATGCGTGACTTGACATCGCAATCGATGTCACTGGACGTGTGAAAAACAGATCCCAAGTATTTAACCTGGTCCGTGCGCTCGACCAAATCACCGCCTATGCGGACGGATGTGGGATCTGTCGAGTTTAGTGCCAAGTACTCGGTCTTCGCCACATTTAGTTTCAGACCGCCGTTCTCAAGCGTCTCCTTCCACGCCTTTACACGTCGCACCAATCTGCCCCTGTCCGCGTCTGCCAGCGCAATATCGTCAGCATACATGAGCAACCATGGAGGCTGCTCATGCGGGTTTCTGATGCTGTCCGACAATTCGTCTAATATTACACTGAACAGAAGCGGACTAAGGACAGAACCCTGGTGTACCCCGACGGTGATGGGGAAGGGTTTCGTGTCGCCAACAGCAGTCCGAACCATTGAGTCGGAGTCACAGTACATGTCCCGGATAGTGTCAATATAGACCTCTGGAACCCCTTTGGACCGCAGTGCCCACCAGATCATCGCACGAGGAACACAGTCGAAGGCCTTCTGCATATCTAGAAACAAACAGTGCAGAGGCGTGTTCTTCGACCTGTATTTCTCTGCGACAACCCTCAGGGCAAAAACAGGGTCCGTGGTCCCATGACCAGGGCGAAACCCATATTGACACTCCGAGAGAGTACACTCCTGCCGGATCCGAGAGTCTATAATCCTCTCGAAGATCTTCATGGTGTGGGACATCACCTTAATACCGCGGTAGCTCCCGCACTCCTGCACTGACCCCTTACCTTTGAAGACTGGAGTAATAATACTTAGTCTCCATTGGTTTGGGATCTGCCCGCTGAGGAGTATGCGGTTAAAAAGGTTTACTAAGATGCCCACACCGCGAGGTCTTCGCTTAACAGGTTGCCCTCAGGGTCTTTTACACAGCGACACTTGGATATATCCTGTGCCGCTTTGACCCTGGAGCGCGCCAGCTTATAGATGAGCTTCTGCCCCTCAGACGATTCCAGCTTATCATACAAAGGTTGTAAGTGGTCTCGTCTGGCTCTGGCTACAGCTCTCTTTGTGGCGCGCTTGGCAGCCCTGTACGCGTCGCGGTCTTCGGAAGATCCGGTCGCTTGCCACTTTTTAAAGAGGGCTTTCTTCTCCCTGGTCTCCCTCAGGACTGCGTCGTTCCACCACCAAGTTTCCTTGTCACATTTGCGTCCACCCTTAGACTCACCGAGCACCACGTTCGCCGCTCCAAGGATGGCCGCCTGAACTTTGTCCCAGTAATCTTAAACTGGTTCGCCTTCAGCTGAGACGAACTCCTGGGACCTAGTTTCATCAAGCAGCCACCATCTGATGCGGCGCTGGCACCGCTCGATGCGTTTGCCTTTAGGCTTCACGCAGAGGTCCATGACAAGGAGACGGTGTTGTGCAGTAAGACTCTCACCGGGTATGACCTTGCAGTTGGCCACCTTGCCGATGCTGTGTCGCCTAGTGAGTAGGAAATCGATCTGAGTTGTACGCCTCCCGCTCTTGTAGGTGATGAGATGTTCGGATTTCTTTTTGAAATACGTGTTCACAATGGCCAGATCGGCAGCCGCACACGTTCTGAGGATAGTTTCTCCTTCAGTGTTGCGGGTGCCGTATCCAAAACCACCATGAACACGTTCAAACTCCTCACACCTCTCACCCACATGACCGTTTAGGTCGCCACCCAAAACGATTCCCTGTGACAACGGAATGCTCCGAAGCACTCCCTCGAGTTGGCCCCAAAACGACATCTTATCGGCGTCGCTACAACCGGCCTGTGGCGCGTAGGCACTTATCAGGTGGGTAATAATCCCATCGATAAGCACCCTCACGATCATAAGCCGGTCGCTACAGCGATTCACCTCCAAGATGCCGCTCTGCAGCCCTTCGGAGAGCACCACGGCCACCCCGTTCTCCCCACCAGGCGCACCCGTGTAGTACAGCTTGTAGCCTTTCTGCAAAGGCCGGGCTCTGTTGCCCTTCCACCGAGTCTCCTGCAGGAACGCCACGTCCACCCTCCGCCTGGAGAGTACTTCGGCCAACTCTACCGCATGCCCAGTCAGCGTGCCAATGTTCCAAGATGCGAAGCGGATTCGGGTTGGGGCTAACTTCTTTAGCCGTGCTGGCCCGACACACGGCAGCCCTAGCCCACTTGCCACAGGAGTCGGGCGGGGCTCCTGCGCGCTGTTTTGCGGCGGCGCCCTATCCCTAGCAGCATTCCTTTTACTTCTTTTCATTATTTGTTTCGGCGGGTGGCTTTTATGGGAGCGACGCCCTCAGACCTTCCAACCCCAGAGGGGAAAGCCAGCGCCAGAGCCTCGTACGTTAATCAGCAGGTGCACGCACTGGCACGGGAGGTTGACTTGGGCCCCGAAGATCTTGGTGGGGCCCCTTACACCCCTCACAATCCCTGTCTCGAATCAAATT
The DNA here is from genome assembly GCA_948477245.1 of Thumatha senex. Classification (NCBI taxonomy): domain Eukaryota; kingdom Metazoa; phylum Arthropoda; class Insecta; order Lepidoptera; family Erebidae; genus Thumatha; species Thumatha senex. Next base: position 19,332,230 of record OX419735.1, read on the forward strand.
GTCTATTTCCACTTTATTAAAAATTTATGAGAAATTTAGCAAATAATTGCTTTAAAAATTTATCAACATAGTGAGGGAGTAAATCTTTGTCAGTAATAGAATCTCTTCTCGTTTTATATTGACTTCATCGACTGTAATAAATGGATTGCCCATTATTAAGACACAAATTTATTGATTCATGTCGATTTTAAGTTGTCAGGAAGAAATTACGTCTTTTTAAAACGGAATGACGTCCGCGCCCCTTCATTGCCGCTAAAACACCCAACTATAACTTGGAACTTTATAAAAGTTTGTTTAAAATTCGAATTAATCAGTTCTAAAAGTAAAAAGGTTTGAATTTTGTCATATAATAACTTATCTTTATCGACCTGACTAACATTTATGATTTACCATTAAAGGTTGTACCTTTAATACCAAAATGTGCTTGAGGTTTAATAGGACGTAAATGGGACTTGTGACCGATAACCCTCGAGTTATAAGTCATTAATCAAGTAAATGCCGCTATTGTTCAAAGAATAAAGGTGTAAGTAAAACAACGCTATTTTGCTACGGGTTCAGCAGGGGTGGCTCTGTGTGGGCCAGACTATCTACTAAATCACCAAGATCTACTCACATAGGTCGCAGGATTCGCCAGAAATGAAAAACAAATATTTATTTATTTATTTTCGTACATACACATACCATTACATACATACATACATACATATTGTCACGCCTTTATCCCCGAAGGGGTAGGCAGAGGCATATTTAACGCCCACGTTTCACCGTATGCATTTCTGTCCCACGTAACAGGTGTCCCTTTCCCTCACTATGTCTTAAAATGTCACATTACATTATTAAAAAGTTTGATGTAGAAAGAATACAGGAACTTTGATCTCATAATAATTTAATTACGAAGAATTTCTATGTTTGTAAATTGTGCACCGCCTAAAAACAAAATATTACGCGCGGCTTGACGGGGGAATGTGTTCAAACTTTACCATCATTAAAGTAAGGACTACAATGATTAAAATATGAAAACTACAATAGCTTGTGCTACTAATTTAAACAGCAATGACTTAACCTACATAGGAAATTTAAAAAGTTAACAACATCATTCCCGCCTTGTGTTTCAGACAACTTTAGTCTTATCGAGTTTGTCGGAACTTGAGATTATTAATAGGAAATTGCTTTGACTTAGGCCACTGACACATCTTTCATGTTGGAAGATGTGACAACGACCTAAGTTTTACTATGTAGTAGTATTATATTATCTTTGGTTTTACTTTAAGTGTATGTAAATCTATTCATAATGATTGACAAATATTTAAAAATGACAGTTTGGCATGCTTTTTTCCATTTCATTCCAACAAATTACCTTGAAAATGAGTTGGAGCCAGACAATATGTAAAAATTGGACTTGGAAAATTGAGCTCATGTATAGGATGAATGTGTAGATCGGCCAGTATCTTATTTGTATTTGTTTTAGGGTCTTGAACTAAGAGATATCACATTGACAACTATTGCATCCTATATTCTGTGTAACAATATAATTCGGAGGACAATCCATTAATATGGTACCACTATGGAATATGCGGCAAAGCTCTCGACCTCTCGTCTTCATATTTGAACAATAGAATACAGAGGGTCGATATTAATGGTACACGTTCTGTTGGATCCATGGTTACAATGGGTGTGCCGCAAGGCTCGATACTTGGGCCATTCTTGTTCCTCACTTATATTAATGATTTACTTTACATAACTATGACGATGTAAACAATGCAATTGCAAGAGTAGTTCATTGGTTCAGCTCAAATAATCTTTGCCTTAATGAAAATAAAACTAAATGTATAAAATTTACTCTACCAAATGTTAAACAAGTTGCGGCCAATGTTCAACTGAATGGACAAGTGTTAGAGTTTGTAGAATCAACTGTGTTCCTAGGTATAACTATTGATGCCAATTTGCAGTGGGGCCCACACATAGAAAAGACAGCCTCTAGATTAAGTTCGGCTGCATACGCTGTAAAAAAGATCAGGCCTCTAACAGATGTGGATACGGCTAGAATGGTTTACTTCAGCTATTTTCATAGTACTATGTCTTACGGTATTCTCCTTTGGGGGATTGCTGCAGATTTAAATATTATTTTTGTTCTAAAAAAGCGGGCTGTACGCGCTATTTATAATTTGGGCCCCAGAGTTTCTCTCCGAGAAAAATTCAAAGAAGTAAATATTCTAACCGTACCATCACAATACATTTTTGCCAATCTAATGTATGTCCAGAAAAATCTATCATAGTTTTCTAAACTCTGTGATAAATTTATATAAACACTAGATATAAAAATAATCTTTCAGTCCACCACAGTCAATTACATAAGATTGGCGATTCTTTTCAGGGTAACTGTATACGCTTTTACAACAAGCTTCCCTGTGACCTGAGAAATTTACCATTAAATAAATTTAAAAAGTTAATAAAAAAAAGCTTTGTGAAAAAGGTTATTACTCCGTTACAGACTATTTGCAGGCCAGGGACGCCTGGAAATGATCTGCTGGCAAAGTGAAATAATATTAAATTGTAAATAGGTCATCAATGCCTTCCTAAGTTTCTTGCTGGTTCTTCTCAGGTGGGCCGCGTTCCGAACCGGTGGTCACTTTGGTCTATGCAAAATAAAGGTTTTTTTTTTCTTAGAGACTTTTCTACCTGATGATAGAAATGGAAAGTGGTCTAGGTATTCAAGAACGCGACAAGATAATTTCTGTTTGTGGGTATTTAGATATTGTATTTCTAGATACTATTGTACTCGGATACCCAGAAGTGCGTGTATGAAGCGATTGATGAATCTCGAAGAAGCGAAAGCAGTATGCATGGATCGCAAAGCCTGGCGATCTGTCCTCTCTGACTACCCCGTCAGGGATACAGCGTGAAGATAGTTAGTTTTTTTTTTAGTATATCTAGATGATTTTCAAATTGCCTTGCAAAGAAACTAGCCAACGGAACAAGATAAAATACAATTGTTTTTAATGAGAAACAATTTTGAAATGCAACTAGTATGTTAACTACCTCCTAAATTTTACTTTCTTCAGGATTTTTTAAAAGTCTGGAACTGGATTTGCTTCAGCGTCTTTTACTTTAACGCGCCAGCCTACCAAGCTTTCAAAATTTACTCAAAGCTGGCAAATTAATTCACCTCTTTTGGTCATAAGTTTAAAAAAAAACTTCAAGATAATTTCCTTGTCTTTGCAATAGTCTAGAACTAAATGGTATTCAAGGCGTAACGTAAGAGGTGAAAATTCAGGAGACCCGTTAGTCATTAGTGTCTCTTTAGATGGGACCCCTACAACGGTTAATGAATTAAATCGACTTGAAGATTATTTTTTTTATCTTTCTCATTTTTATCATTCATTTATCATCTTTCAGGAGATAAGAATTATTTTTTAATTTGAACTTATTTTATTCAAGTCCCCTTTATTAAGTTGAATGGCAAACGCTTTTAAAAGTCGCATTAACTGAAGGGCCTCTTTTAGTTAATGCTATACTCCATTATATTTGACCATTATGTCTGATCACATTTTGGTTTAACGGATATTACAATTTCCACGATTTTACTTTCAAGAGATTGAGAGAAAATTGAATTGTTTAATCGACTGAAGTGCTTTTTTTACAATTTTGTGTTTACGATAACTTTATGTAACCTTAGTACCTACTTAATTTTATCAATAATTAATTTTGGTAGAAACATCTGTTGTAGAGATATACCTACATAATTGACATATTAATTACATGAAATATATGAATAAAAAATTGTTTTGTTGAAGCGAAATTTTTCAATACTTATCCCAACTATCTTCACACTGTATCCCTGAGAGGATAGTCAGGGAGGATAAATACTTTAGCTTTCTACCGAATAATTGTTTATTTATAAGTGTGTGACAATTCCGTTTTTGAGCAAATATTCTTCCTCAATAGTTTCTTACTCATTCGTCCGACGTATCCAATCCAACCAACAGAGCAAGGTTATTTTTTCCAAAAAACTTAAACAGTTACCTCAAGTTGATGACGATTTTTTTAACCCTGGTTTTTAAGGGATTTTTTTTTATATTCAGTCTTGTTTTATGTTTGTAATGCTATTTCTAGCACGCTATAAAAACACATATAATACAAAATTGCGATTAACCTTATATAGTGTAACAGATCAGAAAATAAAATATACACTTGCGTCTAGGAAATGTATTTCTTTTTATTTTATTTTTTTGAGTATAAAACCTTTATAATTTAGGCACTCACATCAAGTATTTTTAAATTTCTAAAGAGGTGAACATAGGGATAAGAAGAAGATATCACGGGTTGAGCCAGGAGGGAAGGCTCAGCTAGCTTAATAATTAATGTTTAAACAACACTTCTAGTATCAAGTATTGTACTACCGCCAACCCTTATCACTGTATACAAAGATGTCAGGACATTTTAACATCTTACATGTACTCGCCTAACATCCTTGCAAGTTTCTTCTGCCCTAGTAAGGAATTAATTATGAACTAACTCTACGACACAAAAGGGATTCTCGAAACTTGAATTTTGTGCGTGTATTTACATGTGATAGTTCTCAACAGTAAGTATCATAGCGGGTAGTAGGTACTATTACTTATTCTGTGATAGCGATTTAATTGATTACTTTTGCAAAGAAAGCAGTAATCTATCTACACTAATTTATAAAGCTGAAGAGTTTGTGTGTTAGGTTGAGATGAAAAATTCTTTATGTGTTGAATAACCTTTTAATTGAGGATGATTATAGGCTATATATCATCACGCTACTACCCTGGAGAATGGAGCAGTAATCATAATGTCGACAAACACAGGGTTCAAAGTGTGCCACAATACCCTTCAAATGAATCAGAATAATACTAAAGTTATTGATATTGAATCCCTAAAGGTAGATCAAATGTCTCAGAGTTATATACAAAACTAGCTGTCCCGCCCGGCTTCGCCCGTGACAACTTTTTTTTTCTATTATTTGTGAATCTAAACCATTCTGGGCGCCACCCAAACGCATACAAAAATAATCATTCAAATCGGTCCAGCCGTCTAGGAGGAGTTCAGTGACATACACACGCACACCAGAAATATTTATATAAAGATGTGCAAAGTTCATATATTTTAGTGTCAATGACTTTATTGCAAAGTGTCCATTTATTTATTTATCACGCCTTATCCCCGAAGGGGTGGCAAAGGCGAATTATTAATTAATATTGTATGCCCACAAATTTTTCAAGCCGCCCATAAGGCCTTCAACTTGACTTAACGACTGCCATGTCTGGCAACCGGGACCAACGGCTTAACGCGCGTTCCGAAGCACGGAAACGCTCGCAAATGTAAATGCCCCAAAGTGAGCCGAGGACCAGCCATATTGAAAGTTGCGTAACTCAGTGATCGTTTACAGAACACTGAGTCCGCGGGGTCACGAGCGCTTCTCGCAAAGTTTCCAAAGTGATATAAAGATTCGATTTCATATCTCACCTCACATAATTTAATACGTAGGTAACATATATACATAACACTTTACTGGATAAAATCTAATCCACTTAAGTAATTTCTATTTGCTAACTCCGTGTTCTGTAAACCTTGAATATGATCACGTTACTACTCAAAAGAACAGAGTTGTCCCAGTTGCGTCTCGCGACGCCCGGGGTCCGCCTTCCTACTTCTTTTCCTCCACTGTGCACGGTCGTCGGCATCCCCTGTAGTGAGACCATTGGCACGCATGTCATCCCTTACGAACGTCAAGCCAGCACTCCTTGGGTCATACCTGCTTACCGGGACTCGGCGGGTTTGACATGGCCAGACATTTGTTTCCTACACAGTCCGGCGGTTGCCGCAAGACATGACCATACCAACGAAAAAGACTCAAAATAGCATAGTAATAATCACAATTGTCGACACATTCGGCAAATTTTCATACATTATTGTAAAATGAATAAACGACAGGAATAAATTGGTGCCACAGGCTTCAAATCAAAGTATGTCACGGGCAAAGAGAACAGACTAAATTGATGATTAATATTGAATACCTGAAGGTAGATTAAATTTCTATGAATTACATACTGAATGTGCGTTCACATATTAAGTTAGTGTCAATTAATTCATAGCAAAGTTTCCAAAGGGCTATAAAGGGACGATTTAATATCTCAGCTAACATAATTTAAGAGAGATAACACTTTACTGTATTAATATCTAATCCAGATAAGTTATTTCTATTTGCTAACTCAGTGTATTGTTAACGATCACTGTGGTAAGCATCTTTGGCGATGGCTGGTCCTCAGATGGGTAACCGCTTTAAGGCATTTTGATGTAGGCACATTAAGCTGTTGGTCGCAATTGCCACAAAAATGGCTAAGGTTGAGTCAGGTAGAAGGCCTAACCATTTCAACTCGGCAACGGGTACACCACCTGTTACGTAGGAGAAAAATGTGGGCGTATGGTATGCCTCTGCCTACCCCCTTGGGGATAAAGGCTTGTATATATGTTTGCATGCACTTATAAGCTATGACATCAAACAACACCTGACATCATTAGCACGAAACTTGTACCCCAGTAAACTACTATAGCGTACCGTTTTAACAATTGTATGAATAGAAATAAAACTAGGGCACGCAATATTTCTATAGCACGGTGCGTGAAGAACCCTCAGTCCCTCTCGCTTCCTAGTAATGATCCTATATTGAGAACGAAAGGGGGATGTCAAGCACTCTTTCCAAGAGAGAATGTTTTGCTGTTTTGAGTAATGCTTGAAACGAAGGAAAAGTATCTACACTTTTTGTTACATACTCTCTGGATGTTTTGACCTTATCAGTTTTATTATATTTTTGATTTTTTGACTGCTTCGGTGGTGTAACTGACAGTATATGTGGCTGCCTCGCTGAGATTTCGTGTTCAATTCCCAGGTCGGAAGAAATATTTGTGTGATCCAAAAATGTTTGTTTCGGTGTCTTAACACTCCTCCTCGCTTCGCTTGTCGTCGTACCTATTTATGCATTAACACCTAAATTATGCATTTTGTATTTTATGATAAATTATGTCTAGGCTAATAACAATTATACACTTTACATTTACGCTGATTAAAATAAATAATAAATATTGTTGGGACAACTCACACAATGCCATCTGATTTCACACTAAGCAGAGCGTGTACTATGGTAACTAGATAACTGATAAACATACTTATATATTTCTAAAAAAATACATATTATAGATAAATAACACCCAGACATAGAATAAACCATCGTGCTCATATATCACAAAAAGTTTTATCCTGGGTGGAAATCAAACCGACGACCTCTTGCGTAGCAGACGGATACACTCCCACCGCGCCACTCGAAATTATGATAAAGAAAATAGAGTAATTTACATTATGCCAATAAAACCATTCTGCGTTTATAACACTCTGTATATCATAATTTATGCGAGAAAACATTATGCTGAAACTGTTATGCCACACTACATTATGCTGAAAAAGATTATGCGATCGAAAGTACTCTCGTTAAAAGTATATCACCATTTTTATTTATTTTTATTAGAGTAAATCTAGAAGGAATACATACTTAAAACTTATTTTTTTAATTAAGAAAAGTCAATGTCCAGCAGTTGTCTGCCATAAACTCATTTCATTTGGTTCTAAAGATTTCCATAGAGCCTCGTAGCATCCAATATAATGGGTATTGTGCTATCTAAAACATTCAGCTGCACTGCAACTATTTAGGCAGTTTCGCGATCACAAGCAGTTCATTAGTCTGAATGGTCAGCTAGTTCTTGGCAAGGGTTGTAGCCAACAATATAACGCACATTCTCCAATACGACTAAAACAAAGAGCTCTGATTACAACAGCATTATGACATAGTAAAATTCCTTTTTTAGTTTGAAACGGTAAATTAGTTCGATGTTAAAATAGAACATAATACTACTTAAATTAACGATCAAATTGTAACTGTCACAAATATAGAAAATTTAATACGATTTCACTCCACGTAAGGACTCAAATAGGTAGTGATTTAACAAAATCCTGGGTATCTCCGAAATCTCCGATTAAAACCGATAAGGTAAAAATTATTTGCTGGTAGGTACTGAATAAAATAATTTGAGTATCATAAAATAGTTTTTTTTTTAATGGAAGTTTTGTTTGGTACCACGGAGTAAATAATAACAGCTGTAACTATGAGAAGTTTTCAGAGTAAAGAACAACAATTCTTTCTGCCCTCCGTGGTTGGTTCCCTAAGTATCATTACAAGCAAATCGGGCAAAGTAAATGGGTGACACGGTGTTCGAAATATGTCATGGGTTCAGCTAATTCCTTATATGACTACATTTAAGGAACAAGCTGAACCCGTTATTATATCTGAGAATATACAATATACATATTGAAATATTGCGTTTACTCAGACATATTTTTGTTCTAAGCATCTAATTATTATATTATTAAATAAATAACAACATATTTGGGCGGGGATGACGAAGCAAGTTCGTCGATTCATTAATTACTGCCCATAAGATAGATGAGGGCGACAGCTCAAAACAAAATATCTCTTTAACGTAGATCATTTATCATCACAACGATGGATTTCCAACTTGAGTGGAGAGTGTGAATGTGTCGTAAATAGAAAAAAGGAGAAAATAAGAGGAAGAGTGTGAAAGTGACGTAAATAGAACAAAGGATAGTATAAGAGGAACGACTATTATTTCAATAAGTTCGACACGGTTGAAAGAGCAGACTCGGCCCCCTGTTACGTAGCTTAAAAATGCATACCGTAAATTGTGGGCTTATAGTATGCCTCTGCTTACTCCTTTGAGGATAAAGGCGTGACAATATGTATGTAATTATTATGTAAGATGATTTAACATTTGTAATAGCGATATATATTAATAAATAGTGTTTTTTTGGTACTAAATCATTCTTAGGGCGGTTTGCAACGTTTCAAAGAGATTATCAAGACCTCTTTCCTTTACGCAGCAATAAATATTGTGTAGAGAACTATATTCAGGTCGATTTTATCCACATCATGTTCCGTAAGCCATATTGACTTAAATTAATAGCCGAAACATCGATGAACAAGGTACTAGCGTATCTTCTGACCGTGATTTAGTACTACTATTTATAAACCTACAGAATAATAGTTTCAATGTACCTAGTTAAATGCTTTAATTAATATTGTCTTAGAACGGGATTTTAAATTCATATTAGAATTTAAATTCATGTATGAAGTGATTAATGAATCTACAGGAAACGTATGCATGGATGGCGAAGCTTGGCGGCGATCTGTCCTCTCTGTCTACCCCGTGAGTAATACAGCGTAAAGATAGTTAGTTAGTTGTTCAGGTATAATACAAACACTATCTCAGTATAGATAGTGTTTGTATTTGGATTGTAAAAGAAAGCAATTGACTGCGTTGGTGGGGTAATGTATGTGACTGTCGCGTGTGTTCATGTTCAATCTTTAAGTTTTATCGTGATCGAGGAATTTAACTATGTTATTTATACATCACAGTCTACAATACTAATCATAATGGGCCATAATAGGTACCTAATTAAATAAAGGACATTCAAAATAGTTAAAATAAACGGTATCTAGGTGACTGATTAAATATCAGCTATCAGAATAAAACCCCAATTACTGAAACAACACGTACAGTAAATTATAATTAAAAGGTTGTTACAGTTAGTTAAACAAACTAGTGTCCCCCGCACCATGTTATTAAGGTAAATAGCGATAGAAAAGGTTGTATACAAGAATACAAAAATAAATACATGTTGATTTGAAAAATTGCGTTAAAATGGTATACCACCTGTCTATTACTGTCTGATTCAGAACACTGCCATCATAATGCGCTTCATCGTTAAATGCCTTTTTTTTTGTTACGTTTCCAATTTTATCGAATTTTCGACAGATCTGTATCTTTTTCTTTCGTAGTTGGGTGAACGTTGCAAAGGTGTACCTAGGAAGTAGTCAGGTGTACCAGGAACACTACTCTACTGTACCTTATTTGCAACTTCTCAAACATGTAGAAATTAAACGATTCTTATGATATTATATTATCATTCATTTCTATTTACAGCAGACAATCCTCAAGCGTGTTGGTAAAGAGCTAAGGGGGTATAATATCGACATGTCTTACCCCTCTATGCAGCTCAATGGGGTTCGCCTTTTGGCCTTGGAGCTGGACTGTCATGGTAATGGTGTCCTACAAGGATCTTAACACCTCGATATAGCGCCAAACAATACGAGATCGTTGCAGAACATCCAGGACGTCCCAGGTTTCAAAGGCTTTCTCGTAGTCCACAAAAGCCATACTGTGTATGGCTTTTGAGGTTGATTGTAACAGTTTAGTGCTAAAGCCTTTTCGAAACCCACTCTTCTGCTTTGGCTGAAAATTTAATTATGTAGGTACCTGTAATTTTAAAATATACTACAGACCTTTTGAAAAAGAATATTTCCAAAACCAATTCACGTAACGTAGGTAATGAACAAGGTTCAAGTTCAACTCAAGCAGAAAGGCGAAGCAGTAATATATTAGATAGAAAACCCTCATAAATAATTTACTGTGGGCACTGAAATGTATACAGAGTAAGTAATAAAAGTCTGCCAGCTCCTTTTTCACATAGGTACCTAGAATTCATTGACTTTGAATTGGCTTCGAAAAATGAAAATATTTAGGTAAATAGTTAACATCTTTAGATATTTGTACCAAGCTTCAAGATCTAAAGGCATTTTTATTACTGATTCTCATTTTTAGGGTTCAATATCCAAGGATCTAGTCCGAGACTACCAGGACTTTAATAGGTCGTGCTTATTAGAGTCTAGCACATAAGGCCTTTTAGCCTTTTTGTTACCACCTCACTAAAAAGGCAACGGGTTCAAAAATTTTTCCAAATGTAACATCTAAAATTTTATTAACATTTTATTAAATTTATTCGGCCATTTAGTCCCACCCCAGTTCCGTGCTTCGGAAGGCACGTTAAGCCGTTGGTCCCGGTTGCCAATAAAATGGCAGTCGTTAAGCCAGGTTGAAGGCCTTATGGGCGGCTTAATAATTTTCAACAGCAGGTCGCCACAGCCTGCGCCTGTCCATTTCAACACGGCAATAAGCTCACCACCTGTTACGTGGGACAAAAATGCATACGGTGAAATGTGGGCGTTTTATATGCCTCTGCCTACCCCTTCGGGGATAAGGGCGTGACAATATGTATGTATGTAATATCCAAGGATGAAAAAGGGACCCTATTACTAAGACTCCGCTGTCCGCCTACCTGTCTGTCCGTCGCCAGGCTGTATCTCATGACCGTGATACCTAGACAGTTCAAATTTTCACAGGGTGATGTATTTCCGTTGCCATAGCGGCATTATTAACAAATACAGTATAAATTTAAAAGTTAATGAGGGCTCTTATACAATAAACATGATTTTTGCCGTTTTTGACTTCATATTGGCAACAGGTAGGCGCTTCAAATATTCACAGAATATTTTTTTTAATTTTACGTAAAAAAATATATCAATAGCTTATTATATTAATCTTATATAGATAATAGTACGGACTCTTCGTGCACGAATCTGAGTTCATACTTGACCAATTTTTTATATTATTGTCATTTCTCATATTGACGTTATTGAATCGTCTAAAATAATACGAATCTGCGCAATTATGGGGCTTGTATTTATAAATAATATAAAAATAATATTTTGAAACACTTTTTTCCACCACGCCATCCACTCAATATAAGCCTTTGCTATAGGATCTAGACAACTCAGTCTCTTGTGACACAGGTTTACGCTAGTATAGGAGACAGGATTAATATTTTGAACAACAACACTAAAGTTTAGAGACGACTGATTTGTTTTTGTGTATCGAGTATTCATATGCATGTATCTTACTTAGCTTCCTTTGTAAATATATTACGGTTACTTGTATCCTAATTAAGGTACCAGCCGGGCATGATTAGTAGCCATTAATAGTACTACTCCTAAGAATTGTAATGCTGTATTATGTTGTTATGGACTTTTTTATTCTAATAAAAATAAACTTAACTATCTTCACGCCGTATCACTGACGGGGTAATCAGAGAGGACAGATCGCCAGGCTTCGCGATCCATGTATACTTTGTTCGCTTCTTACAGATTAATCAATCACTTCATACATGCATGTCTGGGTATCTGAGTATTTTTGACTTTTCCGTTTTTGAGCAAACTGCTCACGTGGTCTTCATATGTAAGCCTCGGCTTACCCTGACTCCTTCTACCATCTTCTTTCGCACAATATATATTGTAAGTCAATCGTTCCTTACTCGACGTATCCAAACAAACGGAGCACAAAATAAAAATATCTTGAAACTGATAAACATAGCTTTTTATGTAAAATTATATCCAGATACAGAATAATTCAACCCGCATATAATAAAAAGAGATTTGTCCTGGAAGTGGGAATTGAAACGACTTCCAGTTTCGTAGTCACGTATTCTAAGCACTAGGTCAATAGTCCAGCCGAAGATGATAAGTTTTACAGTGGACGTCTCTCTGACTATTTTAGGTAGTCAATGTTGCAGCAATATATCACTAAACCTCCTTGCATAATAAATCATAACCACAAAGTAGACATAATACATAATACAATTATCGCTGTCAGATATAAGACCGCCGATTGTACTTTAAAAAATATTTAGTTATTAATTTCTTGTAAAACTTCTTAAGGCGCACAATAAAGTGTTTTATATTCTATAATACATGCCTTTATCAGCTATTAAGTTAATTCTCTTACAGTTATGTACTAAAATTCACAATGGCGCTGGGAGGTCCACTTTGTCGCATTTACATTTTGCAAGCCTTTTCATGCTTCGGAAAGCACATTAAGCCGTTGGTACCGGTTGCCAGAAACATGGCAGTCGTTAAGTCAAGTTGAAGGCTATATGGGCGGCTTACAAATTTTCAACAGCAGGTAGCCACAACCTGCGTCTGTCTATTTCAACACGGCAATGGGCTCACTACTTATTACATAGGACAGGAATACACGTGGTGAAAAGTGAGCATACAATATGTATGCCTCTGCCACCCTTTCAGGGATAAGGCGTGATAGATAAATAAATAAATACCTTTATACTCATAAGTTAATTTGGGAATAATTTATTAAAATTAAGTATAAATAATATATAATAACTAAGGTTCAAAAAGGATCCGAAAAAAAAGATTTAGACGCAGGTCTAATTCTCAAAATGGTAAAATCTCTAAATGCATAACTCTCCGAATGGCAAATTCACTAAATGGTCAACTCTCTGAATGGCTAAACATAATGTTATTTGTGACCAATTTTGCTACTTTTGTGACTTATATACCCAAATCAATAGAGATATTTTAGAGGGAATAATGAAACCGACGATGACTGGTCGGTTCCACTGCCTTCTTGTCAAGTGATTGATGGAGTTAAGTGACGGATGACCACTGCACTTTTGCTTTATAAAGCAAAATGTATTTTTGTTGTTTGCCTGATGATCGAGGGTGAATGGCTTTAGAATAAATGGCAAAAATTTTATATTTATATTCCAAACTCTATATCTTTATAAATATAATTCTACTGTACGTGTGTATGTCACTGAACTCCTAGTAAACGGCTATTTGAATGAAATTTTTTGTATGCGTTTGGGTGGCGCAATTGAATGGCATGGCATATTAAAATGGAATGGCACGGAATATTAGAAAAAAAGGGCGCTAATGTAGGTATTCTGCAGGACAACGTCTGTCGGGTCCGCTAGTTAGTACATTATATAATTTAATTATATCCCATCCCAGATGACAGAATTTTTTGTATCGAAATTAATCAAAAGCTGCGTAAATAGTGAAAAAATAAAAAGCGCCAAGTGCGAATCGGACTCACAAATGAAGGGTTCCATGGCAGCAAGTAATTGAAGGAAAGGTAAATATCGGTTTACGATTTATGACGTATTAAAGAAAAAACTACTTACTACATCTCGTTTAAACCAATTTTCGGTGTAAGTTAGCATGGTAATGTACTTTTTTTTTTGTTTTATTATTCTCTTTCTTTAGAAGTTACACACATTTTACCCCTTTGGAAGTGTCTCTCGCGCAAACTATTCATTTTAGAAAAAAATGATATTAGAAAGCTCAATACCATTTTTGAAGACCTATTCATATATCACACTTATTGAGGAAAAAAATTGAATTTCAGTTCTAAGTATGGGGAACCCCCAAAATTTATTTGTATTTTTCCATTTTTGTTTTAAAAATCTTAATGCGGTTCACTGAATACATCTACTTACCAAGTTTCAATAGTATAGTTGTTATGGTTTTGGAGAAATGTGGCTGTGACATACGGACGGACAGACAGACAGACATGACGAATCCATAATAGTTCCATTTTTTGGCATTTGGCTACGGAACCCTAAAAATTAGTTGGAAAGAAATTAAATACACTTATCATTTTTGTAAAGCGGGAGATTAGAAAAGCAATTAGTTCTACGAGTATAATACCATAGAAAAGTGAAGCACAATTACGGGTCTTTGTGACTCATTGTATATAGTTTATGTTGTTCCTAACTTTTTAATAGTTTACGTAAATCTCTTTAAAAATAACGTAAAAGAACAATGCCTCTGCTCTTTGCCATAACTTTCTATACTTAGATAGTTATTTTTCTAGTCACATTTTTAAAATCGTCAGAACAATAATTTGTATTTCAAGTACCTATAAATTATATAATATAAGCAGAATTAAGTGTCCCAGTTCAGTCTTCTTCTTTTCGTGTTGCTAACAAACCTAAATTGTTTCGACCCAAAACTTAGCTACAAGAATAGCATTTTCAGTAGCATTCATTAGGTCCTCCTGCGTGCAGTTGGAAGGGCATGCAGAACAAGATATCAGGTGTTTCATTGTCTGGGGGACAGCTCCACATATGCACTGCAAATTCGAGCCATCCGAGAAGCCCCACCTAAACAGATTCTTCTTACTTCGGCCTATCTGTGTTCGGAGTATATTTAAAGACTTCCAGGTAGGCCATGGAAGTTCATTTCCAGCCGGTAGGCTCTCAGATAATAGGACATACGGGCTGGGAAGAGCGGCACCCTCTCGCCACAGTCTGCATTCCTCCCTTGACTGCTTGTCGTTACAGAGAGGAGGCAAACATTTCACAAAGTTATTTCGACTTTTCAGTCTTTGTGGTACAGGATCATGGTAAAAAAGAGGGTGCCGCGTGTCTTCCAGTATTCTGAATCTCTAGGAAGAGTCTGTCACCGCCCTGCGAACCCCTGGAGGCGAGATACCAGCTCGCGGCTACATAATTTTTATCGGGGTTGACTTGAGGCATCCAGTAATGATCCGGCAGGTTTCATTTAATGCTGTATCTACCATCTCGGTATGAGCAGAGCGGCTCCACACAGCACACACAAATTTACCCGCTGAGACGGAGAGCGCGAGGCCCGTGGTACGCAAAACATCTGGTGAAGCTCCCCATTTCGTGGAAACGAGATGGCGCAAGACGCCATTTCTGGGTTGACGTTTTCGCAGTGCCTCCTGAATGTTAGCGATCTATCCAGGGTGACGCCTAAGTACCTCGGGAAGGAGTTGTGTTCGATGGAAGCTCCTCGCCATTGAATGTTGAGCTGGCGTGCCGCCTCTCTGTTGCGGAGATGGAAAACGCAAGTTTCAGTTTTGCACGGATTCGGCCTTAAGGAATTCGCATCGGAGTACTCTCCCAGGCTTTCCGATAGGTTCAGTTCAGTTAGCTAAAAAGATCTTGGTTTAACATAAATGTCTGACCAAAGATTATTTTTGTCCCATATTTTACTAAAGCGTTTCCTATTTTGTGGTTTACCATTAAAGGCCTAACTGACGACGTTTACCTTCAGCCCCACGGCAATTACGGTGCGTTTGTATTTTGTAGTAAAAACTTCTTTTAGCGCACCGCACACAGACTTTTCGATAGGTAGTAAGTTAGGCTGATCCGTAACGCTCTAGGGTGAAAGGCTCGATAGGGTGAACTCGGAAACGCCGAGTGTCCTTTTCATTAATCCCCGAAGGGGTAGGCAGAGGCATACTATAAGCCCAAAATTCACCGTATGTACTTTTGTCACTGCCCATTGCCGTGTTGAAATGGACAGGCGCAAGCTGTGGGGCGGCCTGCTGTAGAAATTTTCAAGACGCCCATAAGGCCTTCAACTGGGGCTTAACGACCGCCATGTTACTGGCAACCGGGACCAACGGCTTAACGTGCCTTCCGAAGCACGGAAACGCTCGCAAATGCAATAATATGAGTTAAGTAATAGGTACCTATTACTAATAAATAGTTATTCCTAATTAGTTAGTATTAAACTCATAGGAGATAAAAAAAAGCTTTAAATTACAAAAGCATTTGGACTCAACTGCATATTTACATAAATCAGAAGTAAAGAATATTTTTAGGAATAAAATAACTATTCAAATACGCAAAATATGAAATGTCCAGACGCAGGGCAAGAGTCCAACGAAAAATAACAACTTCATACGATATGAATACGATGATAAGCCAAACGGTTTGCATTATTCATTTTAAGAAAGAGACGGGGATGCTGTAATAAAATTTATTATAGAGTGCATGCGGCGTCATAATACAGTAGGCTACTTGGCGTGATGCTGCAATGTGAAACACTCGTCTGTCATTTTCGAAGTTATAATGAATAATCTATATTTATATTTATTGTTACTAAGTTTGTTTGTTTGTTAAGTTGAATGCACTAATCTCAGAAACAAATGGTTCGAATTGAAAAAAATATTGTGTTGGATAGTCCATTTATCTAGGAAGCCTATAGGCCATATAACATCACGCTACTATCCAGGAGAGCGGAGCAGTAATCATAAATGTCAAAAATTAGGCATATTTTCAAATTTTTTGTAAAAGTAGTAAGCGATGGGATTAAATAGATGTGACGGGGATTCAAAGTATGTCACGGGTGAAGTCGGGGGGTCAGCTAGTTATTATATAATAATATAATACGTATATACACTAGGTCGATGCAGTCGCTAAGCATAAAGCTTTGCTAGCACCATATATATTGGAGCGAAGCATCGGAGAATAGGACTGAAAAAAAAATCTACGGAAAGGACAGATCTATGAATGATATTTTATAATCCCATAACAAAAAAAATATAAAACAATTAAAATAAATATTGTTGGGACAACTCACTCAACGCCCTCTGATTCCAAACTAAGCCGAGCTTGTACTATGATAACCAGAGAACTGATAAACATACCTCAAAATACATACGTATTATAGTTAAATAACACCCAGACACAGCATAAACCATCGTGCTCATCACACAAAGTTTTATTCTGCGTGGGAATCGAACCCACGACCTCTTGCGTAGCAGTCGGATACACTCCCACCGCGTCACAGAGGCGTGCCTCTTGTTTCAAAGGAAAATCCCATTGACTTTGGTAATAACTTTATTAATTTTGCGAATTTAATAAATCTGGCTTCGTCATGATTTAGATTTAAACCTGTAAATTCGATTTAGTACAAAAAATTCAATTTCAACTAGTAAAAGAATAATATATTTTTCATAGGTTGTGTATTAAATATTTGTGTGACCCATAAATGTTGGTTTCGGAGTTTGGGTGTTTACTATGTATTATATGTATGTATTTAGAAATATATAAGCATGTATATCAGTTGTCTAGATCCCATAACACAAGCTTATATTATATTACTCTGGGCTAGACGGCGCTTGTAAAAAAAATGTCCCACTATATTTATATTTATTTATCTGTGGTTCTATTCTTCATGTAATGTTAACAAACTATACTACTTTTAAATAATACCATCAAATGAATACAGTTTTAAATATATATTTACCAAAAAACAATTTGCGATTTGGAATCTGAAAGTTGTAGTTTTCTGTTGGCAAGCTCTTAAAATTGCTGGCAGAATTTCACGAGTACCTACTCGTACAACACAAAACAACACAAGTATTTCAGTAATCGTTCGCTGTAGTTCTTCGTACCATATGAGTCCAATGTTTAATGAAAATCGGCCTAGCAAACACCAGTTGTACCTACTATTTAGTGAAAAATGAAAAATAAAATTGGTATTACATTCTACATTTTGCACTTCAGTGAAATGCAGTTGGTGCCTCGCGAACGACGGAATTTTTGTTCTTTGTTTATAGAACCAGAATTCTAGTTCATCATTTTCTTCACTTGTAGACCAGTGAAGAAATACTATTTTGTTGAATATGGCTAGAACTGTTAAAATATAAAAAAGATGTGGTGTCGTGGGACACCAGGTACGAACGAAGTTAATAAAATTAAATAAAAATTCAAACAAATATAATAATAACTATAATATAATTAATTTTAAATAAATATATTTTTTAATTTAATTATTTCAAGTTACAAGATCAACTACCTTATGCTTAATATAATTTTCTACTGAAGTGAAATGTAAATTCCCAAATACACCATAAATCAATTCACTGATAGTAGGATTATTTTTATTGTATTCGCATAAAATCGTAAAACTTTTAATGAGACTAAAATAGTTGTTAATTTGAATAACTCAAATCAGCCGTAAGAAGCAATAAGGGAGAAAGAGAAAGGTATTATACACTACTCGCTTGTGTAAACGACTGTCGCGCCTGCGCACGTCGCATTTAACGGTTTTATTCCACGGACTTTTTCTTACGGTTTTACTATCACATTTTTTACAGTTCGGTCGCGCAGCAAAATCCCTATCTCCTCCAAGCCTGCCGTAAGGAACTTCGTTCCAAAAATATAGGTAAGATACCTATATTTTTGTCTGTGTAAAACTGGATCGATAATAAATGGTGTGCTCACCACCCAAAGAAAGTTGTTACACGAGCAAAAAAATTAAATACATTACATTTATTTGGTAGAACTGAATGACCGCGGCTGCAGTCGCGTGGTGAAGTTTTCCGTACCCGTCATCGACAGGAACCTATAACCAGGATAAAAATTATAATAAATTGTTTTTTCTTGACTGTCAGCTACCTACGTACAAAATTACCGTCACATCGGTTCCAGAGTTAGAACGTGATTGAAGCATAAACAAAGACACTTTCGTAATTAAAATATTAAATAAATAAATATCATTGGGACAACTCAAACAACGCCATCTGATTCCAACTAAGCAGAGCTTGTACTATGGTAACCAGATAACTGATAAACATACTTATATATTTCTAAATACATACATATATTTTATAGATAAATAACACCCAGATACAGAATAAACCATCGTGCTCATCACACAAAGTTTTATCTAGGGTGGGGATCGAACCCACGACCTCTTTCGTAGCAGTCGGATACACTCCCACCGCGCCACAGAGGCAGTCATATTAGAAAGGAAGAGGGATGTACGGGACCCCATCATGATCTCCAGGGCTCAGGACACTTCACCTGCAAGCGGTATACCTGCTGGGTCACTGACAAGACTGTTGCTGGCGCCCTTACAACAATGCCAAAAATCAAACAATAAATGCTCCTAGCACCCTCAGATTTCAAATTCAAATACGATTTGGAAGTAAATGGCCATACATTAAGATGAAAAAGAATTACTGAAAACAAGCAATTCACTTTTAACTCCTTACATTAAAATTCTTCATCAGGCACAAAAAGTAATTATTCTAAGTAAGCCTTTTCGTATTGTAATGAAAAGCATTTCAATAAAATACTTACTTTTGTCAGACCACGTTGCCTGTTAACAGTCCTTCAGTAAACAGCGAAATGTTCCAAAAACTTTTAATGGTGATTAAACAGTCGTTCCATTTCATTTTGCGCGGTTCGGTACTGAAAATAAAATATTTATTAATGTCTTTTTAAGTACTCCATCGGTTTGATGCAAAATTGATGCATAACGTTTGGCCTATGAATAAACATTTACTATTGTTGTTGAATGATTGTTAATGGAACATTTATCTGTTGTTAAAACTATGTAAATAAGGAAGTAATTCACCCGTTACATTTACAATATTGTAATGATTAATATATTTAACAGTTTAATAATTTATTTATTATTTTGGTAAATGATCAGTGCTAAAACTGTCAACTATAAAAAAATTTATCATGCAAGAAATTTAGCCTAAATTTATTGCATGATAAATGTGTCATGTTTCAGAAGCGCTCGTGGCCCTGCTGACTCAGTGTTCAACAAAATTCGCTATAGATGGTCCTTGAATGGGTGACCACTTTGTGGAATTTACATTTGCGAGAGTTTCCGTGCTTCGAAAGGCACTTTAAGCCGTTGGGACCGGTTGCCAGTAAAATGCAGTCGTTAAGCCTGGTTGAAGGCCTTATGGGCGGCTTGAAAAATTTCAACAGCAGGTCGCTACAGCCTGCGCCTGTCCATTTCAACACGGCAATGGACCATGGGCTAACCACCTGTTACGTGGGACAAAAAAATGTATACGATGAAATGTGGGCGTATAGTATACCTCTGCCTACCCCTTCGGGGATAAAGGCGTGACAATATGTTTGTATGTATTTAATAACAACAAAACATTCTAAAGTAGCGAATTTAGATGCATCCCTACCAAATACCGATGCAAACAGATACGTACAGAACCTGTTTATTCTAATTTATTCTAAGCTGCACTCCATGCAAATCAAATTAAAACATGTTATTGACAGCTAGATAGACAATCTTACTTTTTAAGCTTCTTTGAGTTTGAAGTGAAGCTTTAAATTTTGCCACCCTGAACAATTCATGTAAAATAGGGTGAATGAACTCCAGAATTTTCCAATGTTACGCGTGGAATAAGAGATTTTAATTTCAATGACATTATATTGTATTTTATTTTCATCTTTGTTCTTGACAGAAGAACTTCCATCATCATCCGAGCGTCTGTCCCAGTTGAGTCTCGCGACGCCCGGGGTCCGCTTTCCTACATTTTCTCCTCCACTTCGCACGGTCGTCGGCATCCCCTGTAGTGAGACCATTGGCACGCATATCATCCCTTACGACGTCAAGCCAGCACATCTTGGGTCTTCCCCTCTTACCGGGACCCGGCGGGGCTGACATGGCCAGACATTTGTTACCTACGTAGCCCGGCGGTTGCCGCAAGACGTGACCATACCAACGAAGAAGACAACTTGTCTGCAATGTCACGGACGTGAAGGCTACCGCGGATGCGAGAGTATGCGGATGGAACGCGTGACTCCACACATCCACCGCAGCATCTTCATTTCCGTGACACGCAGCTCCTGCTTGTGTCGCTCCAATATCGGCCACGTCTCACTGCCATGTAAAAGGACAGGTCTAATAATCGTTTTGTGGACCTGTCCCTTCAACCGGATCGGCATTTTAGGGTCACAAATGACACCGGTCATCTCCCGCCATTTGGCCCACGCGGCAGTAATGCGTGACTTGACATTGCAATCGATGTCACTGGACGTGTGAAAAACAGATCCCATGACAGTAGAACTTGTTTTATTATATTTATGAGTAAAAAGTGACAATATTTCCTTCATGAGGAATAATGTCATTAAATTTTAAGTAATATCATTTCCATGGACAATATAGTGTAGGGAAGCATATATTGTGAACGAAAGAAAATTTAGAAATACCAGTAATGTTGGTCTCATTACTCGTATTTCTCAATCTCTGCTCTGAGTTTAGACATTCTTTGTTATATTTTAAGTCATAGAAATGAAATTACCCTGCTGTTGTATAAGATAAATCTTAAGGATATTTTAAACGACTTGAGATTGAGGGTTCCTATCAAAAACTTAGTACGGCAAAGAAATGTAGTTGTCAAAGTGCTGCATCCAAAGTAAAATGCAATAATCCAAAAAAATACATAGATGGTTAGATGTAAAATTGATGCATAACATTGTCCAGTATTAACAAAGAGATAGTATTGTTGTAGAATGTATGTTATTTATTTATTTATTTAAAACTTTCTGCACAGTCATGTACACAGGCGGACTTAATGCCATAGGCATTCTCTACCAGTCAACCTTTAGGCGTTACAGATATAAGTCAAGGTAGGTGCTTAATGAAAGTTATAATGGGACAAATAACATAGGTACTAATTAATAAAATAAAAAAAGGGAGAAATATTTATTTAAATACGAACACATACACATATTCAAGATAACATACATATATATTATATAAATACAAGTACATATACATCGGTGTTTAAAAGTAAAGTTCGTCAGCTCTACAGCAACTCATAGATAAATTAATCTGTTAATATGTATACCTGATATGTAGAAATTCAGTATATACTTTATGTATAGTAAGTTACTAATATACATATATATATATATATATATATATATATATATATATATATATATAATTAATTAAAAATTATGAATATAAAATTATATTTATATAATAACTATATATTAATTTCAGGTAGAAATATATCAATATACATATATTAAAATTTTATAAATAAATACATATATTAAATTATATTTATTTTGAAATATATAAATATACATATATTAGTAACTTACTATACATAAAGTATATAATGAATTTCTAAATATCAGGTATACATATTAACAGATTAATTTATCTATGAGTTGCTGTAGAGCTGACGAACTTTACTTTTAAACACCGTACGGTTAGTGGCCATTCTGATTTCTTGAGGAAGAGCATTCCATTTGAACATTCCATGTTAATCCGCAAAATCAAAATTTACAATTTAATAGTATAATCTATTATAACTTACTTCTATAGTATAAACAAAATGCGACATGGTCACAATCATGCTACTATAGATTCTCTTAACCTGTCACGTAACTTTGAGATATTGGCATTCCACCCTCTATTTAATATAGCAAGCCTCAGGGGTCCTTAGATCCCACGTACACAAGACCGGAAATTTCCTGCACAACAGTAATTGCGACTGTGATTTTTCTTTTCCACAATTAAATAAAAATGCATCAATATTGCTTAAATAAGTTTAATTCTGTATCAATTTATTTAGAACTCATATTTTCAAACGACAACAAATAGGTTGCCTAGTTGGACACGACATTGCAATAGAGGCCAATTATTTTAATATATATTTTAAAACCAATAACATAATGTCCTACTGGATTATAGTGGAAAATTCTGACAGATAATAATAAATGATATGGAATCTATACTAATATATAAAGTTAAAGTTTTTGTTTGGTCAAAAGTGCTAATCTCAGGAAGTACAGGACCAAATAGAAAAAATATTTTGATGTTGCATAGTCCATTTATCGAGGAAGGCTATATAAAATATATACAACGAGAAGCTATATAACATCACGCTACTACCCAGGAGAGCGGAGCAGTAATCATAAATGTTAACGAATCAGGCAAATTTTCATTAATTATTAGCGACGGGAATAAATACGACGATGTGACGGCGATCATGTCACGAGCGAGGCCGCGAGGGTCAGCTAGTGTACCATATAAATTAATTGTTTGTCCTGTAAACTATTTACCCGGCCTTAAAATCATCGTAAAGTCCACAAATAAATCGATCAACGAAAATCGTGTGAATTTAAAAACGTGATATGCTCAAATGTAATAATATCCACAATAGATCTTCTATGTAATATATTACACAATGATACTTGGAGAAATATAGTTATTAGAGGCGTCATTTGCACTGATTTTTGGTAGGTTATATCTCCAGCATAGTAATCCAAATACAGTCACATTACTTCACTCTCTGGACACCCTATTTTCGATTGGGAGCGTATTCAATTCAAAGTTTTAATGAATAAATAACAAGTCATGATTTCGACGAAATGCTCACTTCGCATTTCCAACATTTATGATGTATTTTGAATCTTCTTGTAACAAATTTGTAAAGTAATTATGTCTGTCATCAATTTGGAAACAAACCATGATTTGATCCCAGAACTTTGATATAATTTGAAGGAAAGTAATATGTGGAAAATTGTTGTTTAATTAGATTTGGAAACAAGCAAAAGTTTGTTTTTGTTTTACTTAACTTGTAGATATGTTTACTTAAATATGTTTATTTGTACTTTTGTATGGAATGTGGCAAATTTACTATGTACAGTACGCGCCACGAGTCATGAAAGAAAATGGCGTCGACTGCGCATGTATATTCGAAGAGAAAAGTGTGTACTATAAATACGATAAGTTGAGGCTTGACCTCTGTGACCTCACAGTAATAAGTTGGTACAGATGCAAAAAAATTTATATATATTTGTATTATTCTATATTATAATAATTAATCTTATATTATTAAATGTTCTAATTTGTAGACTAATTATTATAATAATCGGGAAACATTTCTCGCAGGTCTCAACTTATCGTGCGCGTGTAGTAAATAATATTCAATATAAATTCGCTGTATAAAGGATAGAAATGATTATAACAATAAAAAAATGTTGTTATGTTTATTTGGTACATAACTACACACACACTTGAAATAAAAAGTTAATCAGTGTCACCGTCACTCAACGGCATTACACCTTCATTGTAGCAACACTTCCATTGGTGGAAACTGCAGTTTGCTTGGGCCAGCAGCTTGAGCTGGATCGGATGGCTCTCCAGAACTTGGGCCTGGGAACAACTCATCCTCTTCGGCAACATCTTCCTGATCAGAATCACTGTCGTCGCTATCTGAGTCTTGTCCCACCCGTATAATTAATTCGTCTGTCATGTGGTCGACTATATGGTCGCTTTTGATATATTCTTCTTCAATCGACTTTACTTTATTGCAGAGGTTCTGCCAATCATTAGCCCCCATTGCCTCTACCTTTACTTTTATCAAATCTGTTACGCGTTTTATATTCCACTCTACGTTTTTACTACTAACGTAACCCTTAATTGCGGCCCAAGCCATCTAATTAGGATTGAGATCAGGATGGTACGGTGGCAAGCGGAGAACGTCGTGGTTATGTTCTCCTAGTATTCTATCAATACTAAATTTTTTGTGTATCTCTTTATTTAATTTTACTAACTCATACAACTGAGGCTTATACATTTCAGGCCTAAATGATATGCCTTTGCTTGTCAGCCAAGCTTGCATTTCTGACTTCCTGCTATTGGAATTTGGTGCAGAATCGTATTCTTTATTAGGGTAGGAGGCATTGTCAACTACCACGACGGACCTAGGTGGGAGGTTAGGTATTAGTTGTGTTTTTAACCACTTTTCATAATTTTCATAGTTCATATCGTCGTGGTAGTCGCCAGTCTTTGTACCGGACTTAAAAACTAATAGACCGTTTGGTACAAAACTAGCCTCAGAACCTGCATGCACAATAACCACACGTTGACCCATTGAAATGGGTTTTTTTAAACCCTTTGTTGACCCATCAGACCAGGATTTTGCTGTAGCGTGAGAGGAATGGACATATGATTCATCCGTGTATATTATAAGTCTATTTTCTTGTCTATACTTTCTTATTTTGTCTAGATAATTTATACGTAACAATCTTACTCGTATCTTGGATTTTTCAATAAGGACTTTTCTGTTGTTTTCAGTGGCTTTCCAACTAAAATCTATATTTTTAATTATGCGACGGAGACTTGTCTCCGATCCTCGAAAATTTATGTCATCTTGTAATTTTGATAAAAGTTTTTTAACTGTGGGAATCTCATTATTTGTTACGTGAAAATTGTGAATAGCTCGTTTTATCACCCCTTGGTCAAAATTATCTACACCTGTTATAAGAAATGCCCGACCTCGTTTTTTCCCGGGAGTTCTAAAAACCGTTAGTAAATCTGATTGGTTAGCTTGCTTTACTATCCTGTATATAGTAGATTTAGAAACTTTTATAGCTTCAGCTACCTCTGCCATCAACTGAACGTAATTCAGTTCACTGAATTTATTTTTCATAAAGCAGTAAACGTCATACACCATTTTTCTCGCTTGTCTATTAAGAGTACGTTTATATTTTTTAATCGTTGGCGGAGACATCGTAGATACTAATAAAAATCACTTCTTTCAAATTGACACTAAAAACACTATTATATATAACTTCTTTACAACACTGTTTACAAAAACACTAAGTTCAAATATATCTAACACTATGTACACTTACAATACTTTTTAATTATTTTTAATATAAGCACATAAAATTGTCGTTCTAAACAAATAATTTATAATAAGTATTGTCCGATTTATGAAATTAAGTGACACTTGTGTTATCGCTGGTACCCAAGGCGAGCTCAGTGCGTGCGCGGGTGAAGAGAGGCAAGGAATCACTGCACGTCGCTCGTTGCCATGGTGACTCGTCCCGCCCCCCACCCCTACCTCAACTGACACCTATTGATCGTCGTCTGCGCACTTTTATGACTCGTGGCGTGGACTGTACCTAGCTATTTTTTAAAAAGATTATTGTTTGCTGCAATTTAAGAAAAGTAATAAACTACTGGTATATATTTGAATGAGTGTAAAGGGGGTTTGGAAGCAACTGGAAGATACTAAGATAAAGAGGTAAATATTTTAAGTAAAAATTAATCATAAACACAAAAAGTCAAGAAATTAATTTTACCGATGAACTTAAAATACATGCAATCTCAGGATAACTATTACAAAAAGTTAATTACTTTAATAGGTGGTGGACAGAAATACACATGGTGAAAAGTGGGCACATAATATGCCTCTGCCACCCCTTCGGGGATAAGGCGTGATAGATAAATAATAATTATTAAGCTATTGCATAGTTTTTAACGCGGGCATTGAGTGGACGTTAATCAAGAAATTCCGTAAGGAAAAAAACCTAAGACGAAGGTCGAGACGAGGTCACACGAAGTTCACCGAGCACGGCCGAGCGTTGGCTTAACGTGTATGTACATATATTATATGGTACGATTGTACGAAGCTCGCACGGATCGAGACGTGATGATAGTAAGTGTGAGTGTGAGGGTGGGGTGAGGGTGAGAGTGAGGGGTGAGGGTGAGGGTGAGGGTGAGGGTGAGGGTGAGGGTGTTTTTTTTTAGTAAAACTTGAATTAATATCATATAAAAACAAAGATATGCTATGCAATAGCTTTACCGCGGCAGTCTCCGAGTGCCACACGTCTTATTATAAATAATTACTTTAATATAGTAAAATTATAAACTATCATGCATAGTGTATTTGCATAACAAATGCCGGTCAAATGTGAAAAGTCTCCTGGAGATATATGTATCACTTTTTAAATGTTAGCGTATTTCTAGCGATTCTTACATACATACATACATATTGTCACGCCTTTATCCCCGAAGGGGTAGGCAGAGGCATATTTAACGCCCACGTTTCACCGTGTGCATTTCTGTCCCACGTAACAGGTGGTGAGCCCATTGCCGTGTTGAAATGGACAGGCACAGGCTGCATCGATCTGCTGTTGAAATTTTTTAAGCCGCCCATAGGGCCTCCAACTTGGCTTAACGACCGCCATTTTATTGGCAACCGGGACCAACGGCTTAACGTGCCTTCCGAAGCACGGAACTGGGGTGGGTCTAAAGGGCCGAATAAATTTAATAAAATGTGTGTATTTTAGATGTTAAATTTGGAATAAATTTTGAACCCGTTGCCTTTTTAGTGAGGTGGTAACAAAAAGGCTAAAAGGTCTTATGTGCTAGACACTAATTAGCACGACCAATTAAAGTCCTGGTAGTCTCGGACTTTAGCGATTCTTATGACTTTATTATAAAATGGCTTAGCGAAACTTATGAGCTATTATCATCCCGTCATAAAATTTGCAGGGAATTCCTTAATTCTATATGTAATTCAAAATAATACTTAATCGAATTACGACATCAAAATGATCAAAATGAATTCAAATTAGCAATGTAATTAGAAAATATAAAAAATGTATATTCCAAAATGAGGCACTATTAATTATTGTGTAAATCAATAATAATGTTTCATTAATATCCTGCATTTCACGTCATGTTTTACAATATATGATAGAACGACATACTCTGGCGCTCCCACTGACTGTGAGCACTGTAGCAAGCGTCAATCGAGACTTTTCTTGCAATTTTTCCCTGGATTACGAGAAAGCGTGATGTAGGCCTATCTACATAATAATAATAATAATTCTATATCTCACACTAGTTGACGCCCGCAGCTCCGCACGCGTGCTGAAGTTTTCCCGTTCCCGTTTCCCACAGTAACTTGTTTCCGGAATAAAAAGTAGCCTATGTGTTATTTATCATCTCTATATCAATATTCACTTAATGTCAATCATGCCTTGAATTTAAATGTCAAACTACTTCGCACTATAACGGTATGAATTCTAAACAGTGTGGCGGATTTGATAACCGAAGCTTTCGGTACGCTTTCGAAAGTCGGTTAGTTGTGGGTACATCGATCAATTAGAAGTACGGCTACCTTTCCACGAAATACTGTCCGTACAAAACGCTTTACGGCTTTTTGTTTCTGTAAAGTTTCAACGTAAATAATTATAATGCCGTTCGTATCTGTGGTGTAGATATTTTTCGACCAATAAAATAAAATCTCGTAGTTTAAAAACTTCAATAGCGGTATCTAATGTATTTATGGTTACTGAGTTTATAGAGTTGTTTTAATTACGCTAAATTTGACTACCTCTGTGAGCGCGGTGGGAGTGTATCCGACTGTTCCGCAAGAGGTCGTGGGTTCGATTTATTTCCACCCAGGATTAAACTTTGTATAATTAGCACGATGATTTATTCTATGTCTGGGTGTTATTTATCTATAATACGAGTATGTATGTATTTAGAAATATATGTATGTTTATCACTTATCTGGTTACCATAGTACAAGCTCTGCTTAGTTTGGAATCAGATGCATGTCAGTCTACTGCTGAACGTGGACCTCTTCATCATAATACATGGTCTTTGGGAGGGCGATTGACCTAACTGTAACGTCGCTAGGTTGATCGAGGGTGGTATTTTATAAAACGTGATAGCACAATACTTTATAATGACATATATTGAAGTGATGAAGTGATGATCTTGATTAAACTGCTTTTAGCATGATCATCTCCATCATTCTCAAGAATTCAACGTCGGAGCCGCTTGCTAATTCTGACTATTTATATACCTACCTACTCGTAATATTGTACTTAACATCATATACGCGATACAATGTTTGTCACAAGTAAAATTAAAATTAAATTAAATAAAATTTAAAATCTTAGCAACAATGACAAACAAAACTGAAAAGGAAACGGATAAAATATGTCACGACAGAAAACTGAAGGCATCTCCGTTATTAGTGGTGCCGACGTTCTTCTATCGGCTTTGTGGCCGGGTAACGCGCGGCCTGTCTAGACTGGGTTTTCTAGAATGTTAGTGAGATTTTCTCGTTACTCACATACCTTTAAAACTGATCTTTCTTTGACTATTTGTTGCCTTGTCAGAATCTTAGTTTATTCTATTTTGAAGTCCACATTATTCGGGTCAATAATTTAGTAAAAATCACTAGTTTCTAAACATCCTTGTCATTTGATATCTAACAATGATATAATTCATTTATCATTCACGCTTTTAACTCCGAAGGGGTGGCAGAAGTATACTATACATCTTCAAATCACCGTTAGCAAAATGATTTGAATCGATAATCTTTGTATCTAGTTTGTATACAATACCTTTAGATTAATAATTTTAAAGTATTAAATGGCGTTTTCATATAAAATCGTGAGGTACGTATGATATGGGTATAATGTGGATGTCGACACTTCTGTGTGAAAAAAGGTGACACTTTAGGTTCACCAAGACCTAACTTTAGATTAGGCAAAAGTAGAATCACCATAGTGTTTTAGCCTTATTTTCAGTTTGGATAGTTTTTTTATACAAAGGTAGTCAATAAAAAAAGTAATTATCCTTCTAGTTACCTTGGAAACCAATTTATTATTTATTATTTTCTGCTGCCAGTATCTTCGGAACCTTGCCTAAAGGGACCTCTTTTAATAATATATTTTAGTTATGTATCATATTTTTAAGGTTATATTTAATGTTAATATTAAGTAAATTTAAGTTGATATTTATTAATATTGTATAATATTTTTAAATGTGACTTTAATGTTTATCGTTCAATATTATCTATACTATTACTTTACTAATATATAAAGCTGAAGAGCTGGTTTGTTTGTTTGTTTGGTTGAAAGCGTTAATCTCAGAAACTACTGGTCCGAATTGAAAAAATCAATTGAATTGAAAAAATAAATCTGTTTGAGTTTGATAGTCCATTTATCGAGGAAGGTTATAGGGTATATATCATTACGCTACTACCCAGGAGAGCGGAGCAGTAATCATAAATGTCAACAAATGGAGCAAAATTTCATACGTTTCTGTAAAATTTCATACATTTCTGTAAAAGTAAAAGCGACGGGATCAAATGGATGCGACGGGGCGTCAAACTATGTCACGCGCGAAGCCGCGGGGGTCAGCTAGTTATTTTAATAAAGCTGAGGCTACATCTAGATATTTTATTATTATAAGCATTCAATAGTTCTCGTTACGACTCCGAAATGGTTCTCAACAGAGGAACTCGGTCTATCCCTTTTGTTAGTAAATAAGCCTTTGATCGATTAAACAACAATAGACCAATTTCAATGCTAGTTTAGCAAGCATGTACTCAACTATGGTCTTGAATTTAGGTTTTGTGAAACACCACTTCCACGAGGACACAAGTGCACTTTCAATATTTGGTCTATACCAAGAACTTTGGAGTGCAAGTGGGGCTCGTGGTATCGTACGAGGCTCTGGCACACATGTGTCCGTCACAGCTTTCTAATAATTGATGGCTGCTGCTAGAAAGAATGCCTAAAAACGACTTTTATAGGCGAGGTGGGTTTGACATTGAACACAAGTAGATCAAGAATAATACACCGAAAAATGGCTAGTATTCTTGTTTCTATTCTTTTTTTGGTAAAATTCTTTAAGCATCTTTTGTTACGGCCAGTCGTAAATGGGTGACCGTTTTTGGGAATGCCATTTACTATTTCTAAGTTTCGAAAGGTTATTGAAGTTGTCGGTTTTGTCTGCCAGTAACATGGTTGTTGTTAAGTCAAGTCGAAGGGCTTATGACCTGTACAGGACTAACAGCAACACGTGCATTCCAAATCACAGAGACGCTCGTTAATGGAAGTAATACAAACAACCACTCATATCAAGCCTGACTGTAGCCGACAGTAATCGTTTACAGAATGATGAACAAACGAGGCTGCATAAAAGACCGTGAGCATATTAATTCAATATTTACAATACCAAACAGTGATCATAATAAACAGCTGGAAGCATATTAAACCGATAAAATTAACCGGAATAAATATGGAGAAGTTAGTAATTTGAAAATGGAGTGTACCACACTTGACCTAGCCGAAATTAATTGTTCATTGCAGACCGCGTCCGTAATGAGGGTCTTGACGTCTAATACAATAGTCATGAGAGTTATTGGAATATAATTGATTAGTAACTACAGTTTATAAATTTAGTTAATAGTATTTGGTATAGAGGTGAAATGTGGACGTATAGTATGCCTTTGGGGATAAAGACTGATAAACTGATGAAGAACCTTTCCAAAGTCTATGAGTAAGTAGACATTTCTGTACTCATAGCAATATTGCTTAGAGGCAGAGGGGTGCAACTCCTTCTTGTACTGCTTCTTCTTTTTTCGAAATAACTGGGCGATTCAAAAGATCGTATCTCTGTCAAACCATATTAAACCGGAATTGCCAGCGCATGGATTTCCTTCGTCTTACAACAATAGGTTCTTAAACAGAGCGTAAAGATGTCCATGGTTTGGCCGCCACCTTGAGGGACACTCTCAGTAGTCTTGCTACTCTCACTATTATCACTTCGCTAGATCTTGGCACGACTTTGATTAGGGCGGGTGGCGTCATTTAGGTTACTAAATATTTAAAAAAATAGCTCATTCTCCTAAGGATAGACAAAGGCTATGTTTTCGCAAGCATTTTCATATTATATACAAGACAGAATACAGAAAACCCTTTAGATACCCCTGACTTAGCCCTTAAAACGATATAAACATAACATATAGATCAAGGATAAAGTTTTAAGACCTTCAAATATTGCAGTTGCATTACAAAGTGAACGGAGGCTAATCAACTAAGACTACTGATTATAATCAATAATTTTCACACCAAACTAAAGGAATAAATAAAATTATAACAGATAAAAAAAGGATATCCTTTTATACAAATGTCTGCAAACAGTTTATTATTACTTGAATAACAATTATCCGAATGAAACACCAATCAACTAGGTGCGAGAGTGCAATAAAGTAGAGGGCTAGTTAGTGTTAAAATGAGTCGTTTAATTATGCTACAAAGCTATGGGAAAATAATTCCTAAACGATCATCAATAAGATTTATATATTTTTATATTAGCACCACACACGGTAACCCATCCGTGTCACTTATGGTGAATATCCGTACATGTGTAAATGCCCGATTTGGCAATCATCATGTGCATTTTTGTCCTACGTAACAGGGAAGTGTATTGTGTATGTAACCTATAACTTATATGTGTGGTGCTATACTGGTAGTATAAGTTGGTTAATAAATAAATAAATAAATAAAAAATTGTCATCTTGAAATAGATAGGCGCAGGTAGCGACCTGCTATTAAAAAATATTCAAGCTGCTCAAAAGGCCTTTCAATTTGACTTAACGACTGCCATTTTAAACTAAGCTAACCGGGACCAATGACTTAATGTACGTTTTCAAGCATGCAAATGCACGTAAACGTAAATGCCACAAAGTGGTCACTATCCGAGTACCAGCCATAGTGAAATTTGCTTTACTCAGTAATCGTTTACTATACATTCAGTTAATGGAGCTACAAGCTGCTTGTATAATGTTACTTTATTTTCTCAGAAATTATAAAACGAGATCAAAAACCTATAAAATTATTCAGAAAGATTGTCCATTACTTATACTTCCAATTATCTCCGAGCAACAGAAGTAGTTTGGATCCTAATCAAATTTTATCAATTCATTTTAAATTAATCTTATAAAACTGCTACATTTCATTTAATTTCTGATTTGAAGTAATTTTTGATCAATTTTTAAAACCAGACGACGTTGGATTTCGGTGGTTTCTTATTTTATAGCAAGTATTTAAAACTGTTCACCGATGTTCAGAAATCAAGAAGTTTTAAAGCTGAAAGTTGCGAAACCAAGAGGCCATTTGAGGCTAAGATAAGTAAGTTCTCTTCTATATAAGGATTACTATAGTTACCATCACAACTAGTCGGTGTATAAGATTACCCCACTTTAAAGTAGTGATGGAAAGATCGTTGTGATTGCTAGGATTAACGAATCGAGAAAGTTGTGGGTTTTCTCTGTGCCCATATACTTCCTCCTATGGATAATAAATAAATAAATATCCATCACGCCTTATCCCCGAAGGGGTGGCAGAGGCATATTATATGCCCACTTTTCACCGTGTGGATTCCTGTCCCAAGTAATAGGTGTTGAGCCCATTGCCGTGTTGAAATAGACAGACGCAGGTTGTGGCCACCTGCTGTTGAAATTTTTCAAGCATCGCATAAGGCCTTCAACCAGGCTTAACGCAACCGGGACCAACGTCTTAACGTGCCTTCCGAAGCACCTTCCTATGGATTAGAACTGAAATCTTTGTTCAATGTATTCGTTGGCCCTACTGCTATATTAAATCATTATTATCCTATAAGAAGCGCTCGTGGCCCCGCGGTCTCAGTGTTCGGTAAACGATCACTGAAGTACGCAACTTTCACTATGGCTGGTCGTCGGATAGGTGACCACTTTGTGGCATTTACATTTGCGAGCGTTTCCGTGCTTCGGAAGGCACGTTAAGCCGTTGGTCCGGGTTGCCAGTAAAATGGCAGTCGTTAAGCCTGGTTGAAGGCCTTATAGGCGGCTTAAAAAATTTCAACAGCAGGTAGCCACAGCCTGCGTCTGTCTATTTCAACACGGCAATGGGCTCACCACCTATTACGTGGGACAGGAATCCACACGGTGAAAAGTGGGCATATAATATGCCTCTGCTACCCCTTCGGGGATAAGGCGTGATGGATATTTATTTATTTATTTATTTTATCCTGTAAGTATCGTAGAGTTGGGTATAGGGGTGAAATAAGAGTAAAAACGGTTTGAGGAAAACCTAGATTTTGGTATGGCAGGATTGAATGAAAGTGTCAGCTTTAAGCTGGAAAATGGCGTGCTACGTTGGTTTGGACACGT
The DNA here is from genome assembly GCA_948477245.1 of Thumatha senex. Classification (NCBI taxonomy): domain Eukaryota; kingdom Metazoa; phylum Arthropoda; class Insecta; order Lepidoptera; family Erebidae; genus Thumatha; species Thumatha senex. Next base: position 19,366,373 of record OX419735.1, read on the forward strand.
CCGACGAATGAGAGAGGAGCGATTGACGAAGAATATATATTGTGCTGAAGTAGAGGGTAGAAGGAGTCAGGGTAGGCCGAGACTTACATAGGAAGACCACGTGAGCAGATTGCTCAAAAATGGAACAGTCAAAAGTACTCGGATACCCAGACGTGTATGAAGCGATTGATGAATCTCGAAAAAGCGAAAGAAGTATGCATGCAATCCTGGCGATCTGTTCTCTCTGACTACCCCGTCAGGGATACAGCGTAAAGATAGTTTAGTTTTTTTTTAGACTTTGGTACATAACGTAAGCCACATTACTTCTTGTCATGTGTAAATATTCACAATACTTACACAACCAATTATTTGGTTCATAAACAGCATTGCTTATTATTTGTTACCGTTTCACGGTTTTGTAGTTGAAATAGCATGGCCTAGCATTATTCATGATTTCAGATATAGACCAGGACCAATTCTTGTCAATAATTATATAGAATTGCTTTTCACCTAACATTGACAGAGGAATTAAGAGTGCCTTGTCAAGTGTATGGCCTACTTAAGTATACATCACTTGCTACAACAAGGTATAGTTAAAGCGGACATTTTAAATTGGAGGCTCCTTATATTTGGTTGGTTATAGATTAAATGTCTGAGTCTAAAGGTGTTATTATTGCTCTCTACTGAATTATTTACGGTGATAGTATCGATTTCAAATGAATGGACATTGTATTGTTACAGAACTCAACAACAGTAGATTTTACAACAAGTGCACAAAACGAACCATTTTTATCGGAGACTTTTATCTGATAGTTATGTCGAGGATAATTTTTTTTAGAGATATGTTTTAAACTCTGCTTTTCACTTCGAATTCAAGGAAATAAAACAGTACCTAGTATAATATAACATTTCAACATAAAATAACAAATTCTATCTATGAACATCGCATTGTTTGGCTATATGGCTCGTAACCTGAGAAGAACCGGCATAAAACTTAGGAAGGCTTTGTTTTGATGGCCTATTTACAAATTAATATTATTTCTCGAAGCCAGCTGATCATTTCCAGGCGTCTCTGTCCTGTCTTTAACTGCGTAATAGCCTTTATCACGAAGATTTTTGAAGTGAATACTTCTTTTAGCGCGGTACGCATATTTTTAGATGAGATAAATAAAATTTCTGTACTCGCGACACCGTTACGAGACGCAGCTTTAATGTGTGCTTAACATGCATACACTATAGCTGCGTCTATTATATGCATGTAGTACATATAGTAGACCGCGAACCCGTCTAGATAAAGAAATTATAAATAAATTTCTTTTTCACTTCTGTCGGAACTCCCGGGGTGCAAACCGTATTCTTTTTTTAAATTAAACTTTTGAATTCACAGTTCCCTTCTCCTGAAACGATCTTGGCTGTAACACTAGAATTTCACTATCAGATTTTTTGCTAGGTCTACCAGATAAATAGTACTTATACCAAAGACTGAATGAAAAAGCGTTAGAAAATTTAGATTTGCGAACCAAGAATATTCGACTTACTAAACTAAATTTAATAATATTCATTCTCTTTGATATAGAAATAACTAATAGCATCAGTACAACATGCTTTGTATGTCTAAAATTAACAATATCAAAGGAATGTATCTTACAAGAGGAATATTGGAGGTTAGAAACAAGGCACATAAAGTTGATTTGATTTTGATTATAATCATATTTTGTGTATCAATCCCGCTTATTCCCAAAGTAGTGGCAGAGGTATATTATACGCCCACTTTTACCGTGCTGTTAAAATTTTCAAGCTGCCCACTAACCCTTCAACTTGGCTTAACGACTGCCATGTTACTGGTAACCGAGACCAACGTCTTAACGTGCCTTCCGAAGCACGGAAACGCTCGCAAATATAATGCCACAAAGAGGTCACCCATCCGTAACCAGCTATAGTGAAAGTTGCTTAACGCAGTGATCGTTTATTGAACACTGAGTTAGCGGGGCCACAAAAGGCCATAAAATGCTTGTAATTGTGAGTAATTAGTAATAATGGATTTATTTTGTACCTGGTGGAATGCATTTAGGCACATAGTTACCCTGTCATTTTTAAACTTTGGCAGTATATACTCATATTTCGCTTCGCCCTTGACGTAGTTGATTCCCGGGGCACCCATTTATCTCCGTCTATTAATAATAATTTTACAATAATGTATGAAAATATTGCCCGATTTGTTGACATTTATGATTACTGCTCCACTCGCTTAGATAGTAGCGTGTTGATATATCGCCATCAAATGGGCGCTCAATAAATGGGCTACCCAACATAAAATTCAATTCATCACTTTTTTTCAATTTGTACTAGTAGTTCCTTGTATGTTTGGTTGAATGCGCTACGTTTAACCAAACAAACAAATAAAATAAATAAATATTGTTGGGACAACTCACACAACGCCATCTGATTCCAAACTAAGCAGAGCTTGTACTATGGTAACCAGATAACTAATAAACATACTCTTCTTTAGCTTTACTTATTAGTATTCATATAGAAGTATAGAGTCACGCGAAATAATATTCACTTACTTGAATACACCGAAGTTTCATGCATATAGCGCCCGTAGGCTGGACTTATCTGAAATCCTGAATCCTAGCGACATGTCTGCAAAACCTGAGACCATGACCTTTCACCAGCCAAGTTTCAGCTACGCTACACATCACATCATACAACATTGCAACATTTGCCCTATATAATATATTTATTTACCTCTATAATTTTCCTACAATGCAAATTAAATATTGGCAAACTTTTTCATATTCTGATGTCATTGCATACCAACTTTGAAATTCAGGACTATAATTTAATCTACTTAATACAAAATGAACAGTGCCCAGTAAATTAAATGCCCATATTGGAAATGTGATACATCTCTTATACTCTTTTCTCACTTCGAATTTGTAGCACAAGTGTAGTGGACGTATTTTACCACTGCACTATACAAAGAATAAAACGAACACTGCTTTAATAAGAAAACCATAGTATAATCTTAAATCACCCCATAACAGTAATATTATTCAAATTGCTAGCATTAACCAGTATTCAATTTCTAAAAATTGTAACCGAACGGCTCACAATACCTTTCAATTATTGACCTACGTAATTGTATGTCGTGAATTAATAACGATTTTTACATAAATCACATGAAGGTAGGCAAGAAAGGCTTCCGTCTCACGTAGATTTTAAAATAGAAAAGTGGTTATTTACATGAGTAAGTGGCGTTTACCCGTATTTTTAAGTGCTTGGTGCTTAAATGTATTGTGTTGGTAAATAAAACAGTAGCAGATTAAGCACGATGTTGTTTGGATGTACGATTTTACGATTGTGCGATTTGTGCGAGATGTTGTGCGATTGTACGATTGCAGTGAATGTTTTTATTGAATAGTAGAGAACTGAATCAATTAATTATTGAGTTGTCGAGATTAAATGAATATTTAACTTTTAATGGAATCAATGAAATATCTTGTTTACTATACAAATACAGAAAACAAGATATTTCATTAAATATATATTTCATATTTCTAAAATTATCTATCCAAAGATAGATAATTTTAGAAATTTAGCGTCCGAGACTACCAGGACTTTAATTGGTCGTGCTAATTAGTGTCTAGCATATAAGACCTTTTAGCCTTTTTGTTACCACCTCACCAAAAAGGCAACGGGTTCAAAATTTCTTCCAAATGTAACATCTAAATTAGACACATTTTATTTTATTAAATTTATTCGGCCCTTTAGACCCACCCCAGTTCCGTGCTTCGGCAGGCATGTAAAGCCGTTGGTCCTGGTTGCCAATAAAACGGCAGTCGTTAAGCCAAGTTTAAGGCCTTATAGGCGGGTTAAAAAATTTCAACAGCAGATCGCCGCAGCCTGCACCTGTATTTCAAAACGGCAATGGGCTCACCACCTGATACGTGGGACAAAAATGCAACCGGTGAAATGTGGGCGTTTAATATGCCTCTGCCTACCCCTTCGGGGATAAAGGCGTGACAATATGTATGTATGTATGTAATTTTAGAAACCTGTATTTTTAACCTATCAGCCCTTTTTATTTTAACAACGTGTTTTTAGTTGTTAGAAAGACTGCATCTGTCTTTCGGGGGAAAAGGGCGTGACTATATACCGTTTTAACATTCAGTAACCATCCAATTCATTCAAATCCATTCTCTTTAGAACCTAACTGAACCTGTCTAATGGAAACATTAGCTAGGTAGTTTACCCTCAAAATTTCAAGTTCCTATGTGCAGAGTTTCGGCTGAGTGGTGATAGATGACTGAGTCACCCGTAATTAATATTAATATATATAGATAGATTTTGCCAATTGGCGGCAAATTGCCAATGAAAAATTTCCTCTAGTATATGAAACCATAATGGATGTAATAAAAGAACCATTAAAACAATTCTGTTCGTTTTAATTCATTAAAACCATGAAACACCATTCATGAAGAAACTGAAGTAAGCTGAAAAGGCTTTACAATTTAATGCTGTTAAGTCGAATGCATTTGCGAGCTCCAAGTAATATAATTATAGATTTATTTTTTGGACCTATTATTAGTTTCGAGTTTGTGATGGTATAGCTTTCGTCAACAAGTGCATCGCTGGATATTTACGCGATGTGAAAGTCAATCTGGTACCAGCTGCAGCTTGGTTGCTGTTGCAAATTGCAGCATCGCAAAGCTATTACATTCCACAGTAGTTTAATTATGTACTTGACATTACTGACAAGTTACGAGGGTTAGAAGTTCTCCCGTTCCCTTTTCCCACCGGAACTTGTTTTCGGGATAAAAAGTAGCCTATGTGTTTTCTGATGTATTAGCTATATTATTGTAAAGTTTTATTAAAATCCATTTAGTAGTTTATACGTGAAAGAGTAAGAAACATCCATTCTTACAAACTCTCACGTTTATAATATTAGTAGGTTTTAAAAATTTATATGTAATATATTGTATAAAGAGAATAATAATATCAAGAGACAGCATTATTCCTGATCTTTCAGATCAACCTAGTTTAACTCATTATTTAATGTAAATACACATACCTAAAATAACCGAAACATTAGATTAATTGTCATCAATAATTTTCATTTGAAATCGAATTCTAAATACCATAATGAATAAAGCAATAAATTAAAAAACAATGTAGTAAATGATCATAATAACGAATCAATGTGCTGTCCAGATAATAGGATTAGTACCATCATAAAATGACCTGTGGAAACAGAAAGATCATTAGAATTTCCACACCATTTGACGATGTCAAATAGTTCTGTATACAGTGGTTAGTGACAACCCAGTGTTGTGAATCAACCATGAGTTGTTTTCAATTTAGCGTAAAAGCGGCCACACATAAAACTGGTCTACTTTCAAAATTAATATATTATGTTTCCTAGACAAAAGAAAATGCCCACAGCTTTGACCGCGTAAACTTTGGCTATCGCATATTTTCTCACGGGTATAAGACCTATTTCAAGATAAAACTTATATAGTAGGTCACTCTATAGACCTACTACTAACTCTATTTTACAAATTTTCTTATAAATCACTATGTATGTCACATGGACCGATGACCGCAGGGAGGGACTGGATGCGAAAGGCGAAGATCCGTGTGTTTTGGCGTGGATTGGGAGAGCAGTGGCATACGCTGATTTGATTGATCGATTATATGTATGTACGTTTGTTTAAATAGAGTCTTAGAACACAATTTTGAAATAGATATCTCAACTGATTGAGCCGAAATTGTGTATTCACGTTTAGTATTAGAGAGCCGTCATTCTAAATTCAACATGATCAAACACCCAAGATGGCGGAATTATTTTTTTAATGCACTGCTACAATATGGGTATCAAATGAAGGGGCTTACTAAGAAAACTTAATAACATAAGTGATGTTATTCTCAATACAATACGGTGGATTAAGTTTTTTATGCCTTTTTGCTTACTTTTGTATTTTAGTAGCAAAAACACTGTAACATTAGTATTAAAATTAGAAAGAATATTGTTTGTGAGTGTGTAGGTATGTTTGTAACTTCTACACATATAGGCTACTTTTTATCCCGGAAACAAGTTTTTATAGAAAACGGGTACAAAAAACTTCACTTCGTACTAAATCAGTACTAATTGTGAATGTGTATGTTTTGCTACTTTTTCACGCTCAAACGGCTATATCAACTAGGATATCACTTAGTGACTAGTTGCCACTTTGGTACTTTTTATCCCGGGACCAAGTATTCACATTTTTAAATTTCCAACAGCCCTTCTGTGTTATTGAGAGTCTGTAAATATTATGTTACTTTTAATCTTATTGTGGGAAACGAGTGGGGAAAACTTTGACTTGGAGTCGCTGGCGTTCTCTTGTTACCACTATACAAACAAGTATGTACCTAATAGGCGATCAAATGTGTAACGTGACGTTGACCCAACATTAAAAGCCCTTAACTTAGGATAAAAAATTACATTTCTGTCTTAGCAGCATCGAAATCGAGTTTCTTTTTCAAGCAATCTGGAGCATTTTATAAAATTATGAAACTCAATTTATTTCTTTGCACTACCACCGTAGTGCAAAGTATGGTAGCCATTAAAGGTAATCGTTACTCTGCCAGGACAAATGTTAAGTAATAACTAACTAGAGCTTGACTGTTAAATCTTTATTGGTGGTTGAAAAACTTGATGCTTATGACTTTGCCATTTAAAATTAAAGAATTTAAAATAGAATTCTTAAATAACGTTATACTTAATTAAATTATAAAAAAGAGCTTTTATTTATCATTATTTCATTCAATATATCCCATAATCCGCGTAGTTAAACTGTGCCAATGTTAATCTCTGCATGTCCAAAATTCATTCATTGAATAAAAGCAATTTGCTATAAGCCACTCAATAACACGTTTTCGGAATAAGTTTTTCGGTAGTTCTCTTAAAGTTTTGATCTTGATTTTAGATCTTGGAATAACCAATTTAGTTTTGTCTCTGGAGATATAATGCTCGTGTTCGCAAGCTTTGGAGAATAAGGTTTGGTGTTCTCTGACAAACATTGCAATCTCACAGATATAAACGCAAACCACCGAGAGTATTTTGGTTCTTTTAAATAACGGTCTACAGGACTCTAGGGGTGCGGCACTACATACAGCCCTAACACATTTTTTTGTGATAAAAGTACTCTATTAATAGATGTGTAGTTACCCCATAACAGTATTCCATATCTGAGTACAGACCCTATATATCCGTGGTAGGCATGCCAGGCAGCATCCATTCCGACCTGATTTTTTATTTTTCTTAGGGCAAATACAAATCTATTTATTCGGACACAAACATTTTTAATATGAGCCTTCCAGTTACAGTGTTTGTCAAGTGTTATAATAATAGCCTAGAAATTTAATTTCTTTTACCTCTTGTATTGTATTTTCATCATAATTAATATTTTATTGTATCATAACTATTTTTAAAATTGTGAAATTGGACTAACTTAGTTTTACTTAGATTCACCGCCAAGTTGTTATCATCCAGCCAACCAGTTACAGTCTCAATAGTTGATTTCAGTACATCACTATAAGTATCGAGATCACGTTTCTCAGATATTATTTAATGCTTGACCTCTTATTCCATAGAACTCACATTTTCTGAGCAGTATTTCGTGGTTCACAACATCGAATGCCCTGCTCATATCATAGAAGATAGCCGTGGTGCGTAATTTTTTTTCAATACCCTTCGTTATTTGATCAATGAAAGTAAATGCAGCAAGGGTTGTGGACTTATTTTTTTGAAAGCCGTTGTTCTTCCACTATAACCTCGAATTTTTTAAGAAAATTTATTATGCGATTGTACATCAGTCTTTCAAACAGTTTCGAAAGTATGGGGATTAATGTTATTGGTCTGTAATTACCTAAGTCACTTTTACTCCCATTTTTGTGTACCGGTTTCACGACAGAGAGTTTTAGTTTGTCAGGAAATATCCCTTGGTCAAAAGACAAGTTCACGAGTTGGGTAAGAACCATTTTGAGCTCCTTACTACACTTTTTCAAGATTGGCGTTGATATACCGTCATAGCCAACAGATTTTGTATTATTTAGGGTATTAAGAACCATTGATGATTCGACATCAGAAACTGAGGTTTCTGATGTCGAAGTAATAAATATTGTTGATCCTACTGTTTTTAATAATGTGAAATTTGGTTTAGGATTTTTATCTATATTAGTTGTATTTATAAAAAAGTCATTGAATGATGTAGCTATCTGTAAGGGGTTTGTTACTTGTTTGTTGCTATGTTCTATACTCTTTATATATTCTTGAGTTCTAATGCCACCAGTTTTTCTTTAATGAGCGTCCATGCAGCTGTACATTTATTTCTAGCATTTTTCACAAAAAATGTGTTAACATTAAATTTTGAATTGTTTATACATTTTTTCAATAGTTTATAGAATTTTAGGTATGTACTTTTATTGGCTATGGTCTTGTTTTTATAGTAATTATATCTAAGTTGCCTTTTCGTTTTTGTTGATTTTCTAATACCTCTTGTAATCCATTTTGGAGTTTTATTAATTTGAGTTTCGTCTAATCTTGATAGTTGGGAAACAAAGACCATAAAACATTACAAGTGATTCATGAAAGCGGTTGAATGCATCGTTGCAATTCGATGCATTATAGACATCACTCCACGATAGTCTCGATAGGCATTCTTTGAATTTAGTTAAGTTATTACTACTATAGTCACGTTTTAGAACAAACCAGTACCTTTTTTCAGGTTTCCTTTTATTTACTGGGATTGTTAGTATTTGCGCGGTATCATGATCAGACAGAAACAATTTAATAACCTTGCCTGTTGCCCCTTTAACATTACTTATCAGGTGATCTATACAAGAATTTAATCTCGTGGGTTGGTTAATGTGTAAACTTAAATTATAATTGGCCAGTATCCCTAATAAAGTCTCACTTTTACTAGTATTCTTCATAGTGTCAATATTCAGATCACCCGCTAGAATTATGTTCTGCAATGATTTTTTTCTTAAGCGATGTAATAACTCTCTAAGCTTCGTAAAGAAATAGAAACACAATACAAACCCCAATATATTCCTCTTATGCTGTTTAGATGTCTTAGATAACATAATAATACGTAATAGATGGCGATATAGGGTACTTTGGCAACAAGTGCAAAGTTCAAAAAAAGTTGTTTGTTCACGAATTATATTTGATTATTATTGTATTGAAAATTCACTTGGATCGTCTTATATACTTTCACTGTATGTTGGGATAGATAGTATTTCAAGTTTATAACTTGTTTTGTAGAATTATACTTGCTTTTATTCATTTATGTCAATTCATCGAAAGTTCACTATTTGGCACTTTAATATCACAGATAACACTGTTAGCATTGAATTGGGTTGTGAAGTCAACATAACGATATCTTTCACTTGCATAGGACTTATATTTTAATTATTGAGATAAAAAAATACGGAGCGTTTTGTTTAATGTATTTACATGATGGAGCGCCGCGCGCGGTTCGGCCACTGATACACCCTCAAAACCGTTACAGCCCGTTTATCAGAAATATCGCGAATTTCCATAGAACGGTGTCATTACAAAAGAAATTGAAAAAGTATTTTGGAAAAAGTATCCTTTTAACCATATTGAACTTACTCATGGCATAAAATTAATTTGTTTCACTTGTATTTGTCTATATTGCCTGAAATTCTTTAAAGGCACGGGCAAAAATAAAATTGTCTGCGATATGACGTGTAGAAATCCAGATCTCGAGGGAAACCAATAAAATGAGGCTTCTCCCACAATGGTACAAATAGAACGTTAAAATCACCATCACTACATTTTATAAAACAAATACCTCCGCTGCGTCAGTTTGTCTGTCTTTCTGTTCGCTAAAAAGGTACTCAAAAACTAGTGCACCGATTTTACTGCGGTTTTGACCAATGGATAGAGTGCTTCTTGGTAAATATTTTAGTATGTAATTTGTTAGTTTTTTGTACTATATTGGCTAAAATATAACTATATTTGCTGAAGGCGTTTGCAAAAACTATACTGTCTGGGAGCTTTCAACGAAAACTCAGCCTAAACCTTTTGAGATATAACAAAATATTGTATGGTGGAGTTATGTTTCTTATATAGATCTACAGAAAAGTCCGCAAGGATAACATACTAGCTTACTATAACACTGGGGAAAACGGGTACGGGAAACTTCACCTCGCGGGCGAAGCTGCGAGCAACAGCTATTTTTAAATAAAGAATGCCTTTTTTTATGAATTACCATTTCAATGTACGACAAATATATTCGGCAATGTTGGAGGTGTGTAACGTGAAATGATTTTAATTTTGCTCCACAATTTATAAAAATGTTTCCGATTCACCGAATAAAAACGTAAAGCTTTTACGAGTATATTCAAAAATATACACAAAATTCAGTAAACTACATTCACTACCTAGCAACTTGTTTGCTCTTTTGAGCGCTTCGAAAATTGCCTGCCCAGATTTTGCACAGAATTGAATAACGCAGTTTTTTGTACATTTTTTCAGTTGCTCGTAGTACCTTTAACAATCAACAGTGACTTTTCATTTAACTTATCCAGGACTCTCAAACAATGCACCCGCATCGGAAAACGCGGAAAGGGTGAAATCGTTCTACCTTTGTCTTGATGGCTTCGATCTTATATAGAAATGAATTTTGTTTAAGCACTGCACATTTTTTGTACGTAACATATCTGTATTAAGTTATCTACATAGTACGTGTGAAGTTTTGTACATTATTTAATGTACAGCTGAAATATAATCGGAGGCAACATCTAATAAATGTGCAAGAATTTTATGATATTTTGATTCCTTAGCTTATTTTCATGTCCCCAACATTTTTCAAAACGTTTTAGTTCAAAAACTCCTATGCAATCTACTTGAATTATTTTTTCCAGACTTATTTCTTTTGCAACCGCCGCGAGCTACGTGACGAGCTGCGAGAAGAGTAGCGAGCTCGAATGTAAATGGTTGCGCGGGCGAGATAAATAAATTCAAAGTGGACTGTATTTGCGGGGAAAGACAAAAATGAAATTTACACGCGGTTGTCGACGAAAAAAAGAAATGGAAAACAGGAATGGGCACACTACCTTGCTTTTGCTGCGAGATAAAACTGCGTTTATACTCGCAGCTCGTCTCGTGGCTGGTGTGGGAGTGTAATAGTGGTAATACACTTTTCGATCAGTTGTTGGCAAAAATTATGGGATGGACTGAATTGTAGTCATATCGCGCCGTAGAACGCGTCTAGATAAAAAAATAATTTTCACTTCTGTCGGCACTCCCCGGGTGCAACCCGTAGTTATTTTTAATTATACTTGTAAATACACAGTTCCCTTCTCCTGAAACGATATTGGCTGTAAAACTAGAAAAAAATTGGAAAACCCAAAAGTGCACGCCTCACACAAATCTTCGTCGATATCGTGTTAACAAGAAAATATTCAGACGCACATACAGACACACAGACGTCCAAGACAAAACTTTTTTAAACAGTTTTTTAACTAGTTTAAATAACAAAAATGGCATCAAAAATATCATGAGTGTTAAAAATTGTGTTTTTTTCTTAATATGTGTGTGTATATATTATTATACAAGTGCAATATATGATAAATAGAGACATTTTAAGTTTGAAAAATCAGTAGTACCCACCTCAACGCTTCGCTTATGAGGCGTGCAATTTCACTACCAGATTTTTTGCTAGGTTTACCAGCTATAAAGTATCTACTTTTACCAAAGAGTGGATGAAAAATCGTTAGTAAATTTTGATTTGTGAACTAAGAATATACGACTAACGAAACTAAATTTATTAAAATCCATTTTCTTTGATATAGAAATAACTAACAGCATCCGTACAACATGCTTGTACGTCTAAAATTAACAATATCAAAGGAATGGATCTTACAAGAGGAATATTGGAGGTTAGAAACAAGGCACATAAAGTTGATTTCATTTTGATTATTATAATATTAATTCAATAAAAAATTTTTATCAATCTGGCCTATTCCCAAAGGGGTGACACATGCATATTATACATCCACTTTTCAACTTGCATATATGTGTCCCACGTAATAGGTGGTGAGCCCATTGCCGTGTTGAAATAAACAGGCACAGGTTGTGGCTACATGCTGTTAAAATTTTTAAACCGCCCAAAAAGCCTTTAACTTGGCTTTTTACTGGTAACCGGGACCAACGTCTTAACATGCCTTCCGAAGCACAGAAGAGCGATTTAAACAATTGCCTCTGTCGTACCATAGAATATAGGTTACAGTCACCAACGTCAGTAGGCTGTATGCCTGGTTGCCACCTTAGTAGCGTGCACAAGGATAGCGTGCCCTAACTACCCGAAACCCCTATAAGGCAGGGAATTCATTGACTTAAGGTCGCGTTTACCTATTTCCTAATTTCAATTCAGCGACTTTTCGACATGGCTCCATATATTGCTGTGTGTGTGATCACCATAAATACCATCAGTCATTTATTTGGATATTCTAGTCATGGTCATCATATATTGGTCAAATAAATCCATTAATACTAATTACTGAGAATTACAAGCTTTTTCTAACTTGCCCAGTATGATACTTTGTTAGAGTGAATCTTGCAATTCAATTTTGAAGCATATTATTATGTCTTCAATCGATTGAGCTGAAATTTTGTATACATGGTTAGTTTAGATGATAATGCTTAGTTAGCTGTGTGACGTCATTCTTAATCCAGCATTGTACAACACCCAAAATGGCGAACAGTGCCCAGTAAATTAATTTCCATATTGGAAATCTGATACATCTCTTATCCCATTATATGTAATCCATGTCACTGTCCTAACCTTGTAGTATCATCTGAAAATAATATAAATATATTGCACTCAAACATAAGGAGCGTAAACAAAAACCTTGACAGCTTATTGACAATAATATGTACCACAAAAATTAACTATGACGTACTTGTTTTAACGGAGTGTTGGCAGAGTAAAGCTACTAACATGCCTGTGTTGGACGGTTATCGATCCTTTTATACCAACAACTTTACTAATCAGAATGAAGGTGTTATTATTTATATAAAAACGAGTCTGCAGTGCTCTGTTCGTGAACCAAATTTTATTAATGCGAACTGTTTAGTATGTGAAATTGACCAAAAACTTGCTATAGTGGCAATTTATAGATCTCCATCATACAATACAAAAGAACATCATAATAACTTTTTTACCAGTCTAAATCGCGTATATCAACAACTGAGTTCTTACTCAAATATAGTTCTCATAGGAGATATAAACATCGATATAAAGCATGGAAATAATAATGATTATAGCCTTGAATACCAAATTTTAAATGCCACTCATAAATTATTCCCAACACATCTACTCCCAACGCGAAAAGGAAATTGCTTAGATAAATTGTTTAAGAGGCAGGGTTCCATATCTGTTGTACAAAGTACAAATTTGATGAATCACTTATTATACATTGTACATGTTTGTGCCAATAAAGTTATTATTATTATTATTATACTCTTTTCAAATGAAATTTTAAATGCCACTCATAAATTATTCCCAACACATCTACTCCCAACGCGAAAAGGAAATTGCTTAGATCACATATTTTTAAAAACTAATTTGTCCGCTACAACTTTAATCTTAGAGTCTGCTATAACTGACCATTATCCGATTGTTCTAAGCATCAAACATAATGACACATTTCGGAAAAGCTTGCATCATATATCCCGATTGAATCATGAGGCTGCTCAAAAAGAAATTGAGGAAACTGATTTCAGCCAGGTGTACATGACTGATGACGCTAACGAGGCAATAAATAAAATAATAACTACCATTTCATCCATCATATTAAAACACACAACCACAGTAAATATCCCAAAAAAGCAACGGACTATTAAACCCTGGATTACTCCCGGACTATTAAAATGTATTAAAAATCGAGACAGAATGCACACCGAAACTAAAAAGACCCCGGAAAACTTAGTCCTTAAAATTTCGTACAAAAGATACCGTAACTACTGTAATTCTCTGCTAAGAAAACTTAAAATAGCATATGAAACCAATGAGTTAGCAAAGGCCAAAAATAATCCCAAAGAATTATGGAAAGTAATCAAAGAAATTACTCATACTAAAAAGGCCCGTGATAACGCCAGTGAACTGTTAAATTTGTGCGATAGTCCCCAATCTTCTGTGAATGAAATTGCTAGTTATTTTTCCCACATAGGTGAAAATTTGGCTTCTAAAATAATCACAAACCTACCTTTTTCTTTTAATAATACTATATCTCCACCTGTCAACTCTATGGGCTTTTTACCAATTGATGAGGCGCAAGTTAAATCCCACATTCTGCAGTTACGTAGCAACTGTGCCATTGGGTGGGATGGGATTCCGTCCTCCATGCTGAAACAATGTCGGGAAACTCTAGTACCTTTAATCACATATGCCTTAAACCTTTGCATTCAGCAAGGAGTATTCCCTAAGGCACTTAAAAAAGCGATTATACACCCAATCTTTAAAAAAGACGATAGAAGCTGTATCGGTAACTATAGACCTATATCTGTCCTGTCCTCGGTTTCTAAAATCCTGGAGAAGATTTTAAACGAACAGCTGAGATGCTTTCTTGACAGTAATGGGGTTATAGCGGACAACCAATACGGATTTCACTCAGGAGTCTCAACGGAGGATGCTGTTTTGGACTTAACGGAATTTGTTGCAAGAAATTTGGACAAGCAGACAAAGTGTCTGGGTATTTTTCTAGATTTAACCAAGGCTTTTGATACGATTTCAGTCCCCAAGCTCATTATCAAGCTGGAGAACATTGGGGTGCGGGGGGTAGTACTGGACCTGTTCAAGGACTACCTTACAGACCGAACTCAATGTGTTAAACTGGAGAATTATCTCAGTGACGAGCAATCTACATCGTACGGGATTCCGCAGGGCAGCATTCTTGGGCCTACTCTTTTCCAAATCTATATTAACGACCTCTGCAAGTTGACCCTAACGAGATGCAAAATATACGCTTATGCCGATGACACAGCAATTGTAGTACATGGACCTAACTGGGAAAACATTCAAACTAATGCTGAATCAGCCCTAAAACATGTGACGTCATGGCTAAATAATAACCTATTGACCCTAAATTTCACAAAAACAGTCTATATACCCTTTACTCTTCGTCGTTTTACAAGTCCACCTTACACGTTTACCTTAACAGCACACACATGCGCGAGTTTATTAGACTCATGCTCGTGTATTCCATTGACAAGAACTGACTCTGTGAGATATTTGGGGGTGCTATTGGACAATTGTTTAAAATGGGACAAACAAATCACCGCACTCATAAACAGAACCTTACAGCTTATCGGCACTTTCAAGTCCCTTCGAGACTCGGCTAACAGAGAAACCCTGAAAATGGTGTATCTCGCATTGTGCCAATCCGTGGTAGGATACTGCATCACCGTCTGGGGTGGCGCTCACAAAACAATACTTCTCGGATTGGAGAGAGCACAAAGGGCTGTTCTTAAGATAATTTCAAGAAAACCGATCAAATATCCCACCTCTCAATTGTACACCGATTGCAAAGTACTAACTGTTCGGCAGCTCTTTGTGCTCAAATCAATTCTACGGCTACAGAAAGTTCTCCCTCGTCCTAATCCTGAGAAACGTAGAAATTTGCCAGCAGCTGTCAAACACAGAACAGCCTTCGCAAAACATCACTATTTTGTATTGGGTTCTCATCTATACAAAAAAATACACAAAGAAATTAAAATACTGGGTCTGAACAGGTACACACTAAAACAAAAAGTTACGGAATGGCTGCTGAAACAAGACTATCTCAGCACGGAGTCAATATTAACATTGCCCGAATAATATAGAATATAAAACTGCAATGTATAATGGTAGTAATGCTATTTAATAAAATTATAAAAATGAATAAAATAAAATAAAAATTATCTGTGCACCTATGTTATATATTAACACACACAAACACACACACACACACTAACATACTTACACATACTGATTTAAATTTTAAGTTTTTAAAGTTTCTTTTATAATAAAACTTCATGCATCATGACATTAGTCCACTCACTCCATGTTATGTACCTTACCAACTAACAGATAATAAACATTTGTGTAAATATTAATTTGAAAAATTGGTAAAATTTAATTGTAGTTGCCGAACACTGTCTCTTAAGATACAGGTATCCAACCTAGTTTAAGAGGCAGGGTTCCATATCTGTTGTACAAAGTACAAATTTGATGAATCACTTATTATACATTGTACATGTTTGTGCCAATAAAGTTATTATTATTATTATTATACTCTTTTCTAACTTTGAATATGTAGCAGGGGGGTAGTGAAGGTGTACTACTACTGCACTATACAAAGAAAAAAAGGATCACTGCTTTAATAACAAAACCATAGTATAATCTGAAATCACCCCATAACAGTAATATTATGCAAATTGCTAGCATTAACCGGTATTCAATTTCTAAAAATTATAACCGAAAGGCTCACAATACCTTCCAATTATTGACCTACGTAATTGTATGTCGTGAATTAATAACGATTTTTACATAAATCACATGAAGGTAAGCAAGAAAGGCTTCTGACTCACGTAGATTTTAAAATAGAAAAGTGGTTATTGTATATATGAGTAAGTGGCGTTTACCCGTATTTTTCAGGAAAAAAGGCGTGACTATATACCTACCATTTAAACATTCAGTAACCATCCGATTCATTCTCTTTAGAACAAACTGAACCTGTCTAATGGAAACATACTTTTCAAAAATATATCCATTTTGTTTGCTCAGAGTTTCCCAGACGTTTTCATAGTTAATTAAACAACATCTTGCAAATACAGTACTTGGCAGGAAATTGATACAAATGAGTAAAGACTGTAGAAATCTTAACTACAAAACATATTCATGAGATTGCTGTGTTGTTTAATAAACTACATTCTCCGGAATTAGCATTTTGGCCGCTGCGGCTGGCGTCTGTGTACATCTTAGGGTGTACACAGACATTTTTAAGACTCTTCTTTTTATGAACGCTAAGTATCGTCTCCATTTTGCTCTTAACATGAAATATCGTAATAAGTACTGTCTGGCCTTTATGATGAGCTCTTAGCTCCGCTTGCTTAGTGTTCTGTAATCGACCACTGCTTAAAATAAAATAAAAAAAATAAAAAAAATAAAAATATCTTTATTTTGCATAGACCATTTTAACGGCGCTTACAAAATGTCATACACTATTTAAAATATTTAAAGCGACCACCGGTTCGGAACGCGGCCCACCTGAGAAGAACCGGCAAGAAACTTAGGAAGGCTTTTTTTTTGATGGCCTATTTACAATTTAATATTATTTCATTTTGCCAGCAGATCATTTCCAGGCGTCCCTGTCCTGCAAATAGTCTGTAACGGAGTAAAAACCTTTTTCACAAAGCTTGTTTTTAATAAACTTTTTAAATTTATTTAAAGGTAAATTTCTCAGGTCACAGGGAAGCTTGTTGTAAAAGCGTATACAGTTACCCTGGAAAGAATCGCCAATCTTATGTAGTCGACTGTGGTGGACTGAAAGATTATTTTTATTTCTAGTGTTTATATTATGTTTATCACAGAGTTTAGAAAACTGTGATAGATTTTTCTGGACATACATAAGATTGGCAAAAATGTATTGTGATGGTACGGTTAGAATATTCACTTCTTTGAATTTTTCTCGGAGAGAAACTCTGGGGCCCAAATTATAAATAGCGCGTACAGCCCGCTTTTGTAGAACAAAAATAATATTTAAATCTGCAGCACTCCCCCAAAGGAGAATACCGTAAGACATAATACTATGAAAATAGCTGAAGTAAACCATTCTAGCCGTATCCACATCTGTTAGAGTCCTGATCTTTTTTACAGCGTATGCAGCCGAACTTAATCTAGAGGCTGTCTTTTCTATGTGTGGGCCCCACACTTCCCCAAAGCTTCTTATGCTATTTGATACCGTTTGAATCATTTCAAATTACAAGCGTCTCCTTGCTTTTGGAAGGAATGGTAAGTCTTTGGTTCCAGCCACCAGTAAAATGGTAGGATTTAAGCCAACTCTGTAGCTTTATTAGCGGCTTGAGAATTTTCATAATAGTAGGTATTATAGCTACAACCTGCTAGTATTTGTTTCAATACGCCGATATGCGAACTACCTATAAAGTAGTATAAAACTAGTAGTGCGTACCTACGTACAGACGTTTTATATAATATAGGGACTATTACCTAGTAATTACGATTAGATTTAGGTCTCAAATGAAGAAAATACTACCTAAGCATAATAATGTCCACAATTAAAATATAAAAAATGTCAACGTTAAAGAATGAAAACAGAAAACTACCTACAACATTTATCTATAGGTAATATCTAGCTGGTCCCTCAGCACGCTCGTGATATTTTTTGAACACCCCTTGCACCTCACACAGTTGACCCATGCCCCTTATAAGTGTTAAAAAAATGGACTTGTAAATTATGAACTTTCAAACAACCGTTTATCCCTAATTTTACCACGTTAGGGGTGAAATTTTGAAAAATCTTTTCTTAGTTGGCGCCTACATTATAAGGGTAGCTTACCCTCAAAATTTCAAGTTCCTATGTGCAAGAGTTTCGGCTGAGTGGTGATAGATGACTGAGTCACCCGTAATTAATATTAATATATATAGATAGATTTTGCCAATTGGCAGCAAATTGCCAATGAAAAATTGCCTCTAGTATATGAAACCATAATGGATGTAATAAAAGAACCATTAAAACAATTCTGTTTGTTTTAATTCATTAAAACCATGAAAACATTACCAGAAACCTTACAGCTTACTTCAGAATCTGAAATGTTCTCTATTACTAACTATACCTATTATAAACAATCTCTTAAGAATTTCTGTAATTTGGTCAAGTCAGTTTCAATAATGTCTTTCCAAAATAACTATAATTTTATTGACTTAAAGCTAACGTAGACCCCGACCCTACTTACGTAATGTAATTGAAAGCCCAACTGACACCACGGTTATGGCCAGCTAAGAATATCATTTCCTAATACATTTCACCTCACCCACTTTTCACTTCCTTTATGTATATTTTTACAAACCTTGTTTACCTGAAATTGTATATGAGTGAATCTATTCGCTTGATGGTGGTCATTATATAAAACTAGCTGGCCCTCGCGGTTTTACCCGTGACATAATTTAAATCCCCGTCACATACATTGAATCCCGTCGCTTTTACTTTTACAAAAAGTAACGATTTTTCATGCTCAATTTCTTGATATTTTTTATTAGTACTCTGCTCTCCTGGGCAATAGCGTGATGATCTTTAGCCTTTCTCAATAAATGGGCAATCCAACACTAAAAGAATTTTTCAATTCGGACTTGAGATTAGCGCTTTCAACCAAACAAACTCTTTAGCTTTATATATTAGTAGAGAAGAGATTCGATCCAAAAACAGTACTTGAAATACATACCAATCCCAATTATCTTTGCATCAAGTAACGGTTGCATCCAAATGGTTGTCTGCTATCGGTGCACCTCTGGCAATGATGGACCACCTATTGTTATACCCGCTGTGTCATAATACCAGCATACTATACACGGATATTATGACAAGGGGTTGCAAAAGGAAATCACACACGAATCGCAGCGATATCGGATTATGTACTAAGCAGGCTATTGTGTGAACGATAAATTATATTCAGAGCGGGTAAGCTGCAGTATCGAGTTTTACACTGGCTTGCTCCCACTTCTCTGAGTTAATTCCTGCTCTCCTATTGTTTCATGACTGTACCTACCTTCTTTTTACATTTCACGTTTGCTGAAAAGGCTTTACCATTTAATGCTGTTAAGTCGAATGCACTGTTTGCGAGCTCCAAGTAATATAATTATAGATTTTTTTATATTATTTTTACACTGTTTGCGAGCCCTAAGTAATATAATTATAGACATTTTATTTTATTTTAAGTTTCGAGTTTGTGATGGTATAGCTTTCGTTATTGGTTTATCATTAAGTGCATCACTGGATATTTACGCGATGTGAAAGTCAATCTGATACCAGCTGCAGCGTGGTTGCTGTTGCTAATTGCAGCACATCGCAAAGCTATTACATCCCACTGTAGCTTTTATTATATACTTGACATTGCTGATAAGTTACGAGGCTTAGGAGTGTTACCTTCGTGAAGCGAATTTTGGATACATGAAGATCAAGTGTCCTCACATATCCGAACTTCTAATAAACTCCAGAAGCATATAGCACGATCCATGAAAAGGAACTGGTCAAGAGTCCTAGAATTATTAGATTCATCTAACTCATCTGACTTGCCAGGACTTTACACCATGAACACAAACAAACACCTTAGAGGGCATTCTCTGAAACTCCAAAGTCGACAACACTTTTTGCCTGTGTGTGGAATCCTGGAATAAACTACCAGAAACTGTTATTGGTGCTCCCTCTGTGAATTCTTTTAAAAAAGACGACAAGTTTGTTGCTAGCCAAGTACACCAAATATGCACGCATCAGCTGAAAGCTGCTGGTGCATCAATAAATAATAATATTTTTTTTATGTTTTAAAACAAATTTTTTATATATGAGATACTAGTTGACACCCGCGACTTCGCCCGCGTAGGGAAGTTCTCTCGTTCCCGTTTCCCACAGGAACTTGTTCTCGGGATAATAGCCTATGTGTTATTCTGAGGTATAAGCTATATTATTGTAAAGTTTTATTAAAATCCATTCAGTAGTTTATACGTGATAGAGTAAGAAACATCCATTCTTACAAATTCTCACGTTTATAATATTAGTAGGATTTAAAAATGTACTTAATATGTAATATATTGAATAAAGAGAATAATAAAAATAATAATATCAAGAGACAGCATTATTCGTGATCTTTCAGATCAACCTATTATTTAATGTAAATACACAAACCTAAAATAACCAAACCATTAGATTAATTGTCATCCATAATTCCCATCTGAAATCGAATTTCAAATACCATAATGAATAAAGCAATAAATTAATAACAATACATTAGTATTAAATAATCATAATAACGAATCAATGTGCTGTCCAGATAATAGGATTACAACCATCATAAAATTACCTGTGAAAACAGAAAGACTATTCGAATTTCCACACCATTTGACGATGTCAAATAGTTCTGTATATAGTGGTTAGTGACAATCCAGTGTTGTGAATAAACCATGAGTTGTTTTCAATTTAACGTTAAAGCGGCCACACATAAAACTGGTCTACTTTCAAAATTAATATATTATGTTTCTTAGACAAAAGAAAATGCCCACAGCTTTGACCGCGTAAACTTTGGCTATCGCATATTTTCTCACGGGTATAAGACGTATTTTAAGACAAAACTTATTTAAGTAACTCTATAGACCTACTACTAACTCTATTTTACTAATTTTCTAATAAATCACAATGTATGTCAGATGGACCGATGACCGCAGGGAGGGACTGGATTCGGTAGACAAAGATCCGTGTGTTTTGGCGTGAATTGGAAGAGCAGTGGCATAGGCTGATACGATTGTTCAGGTAGTCTTGAAACTCAATGTTGAAGAACTCTGAAGAAATTGTGTATACACGTTTAGTGTTAGATAGCCGTAAGCCATCATTCTAAATTCAACATGATAGAACACCCAAGATGGCAGAAATATTATATTTAATGCACTGCTCCAAAATGGGTATCAAATGAAGGGGCTTATTGAGAAAACTTGATAACTAAAGTGATATTACGTGATATATTATCAATACAATATGGCAGATTAAGATTTTTATGCCTTTCTGCTTACTTTTGTATTTTAGTAGCAAAAACACACTATCACGTCAGTAATGATAATAGAAAGAAAATTTGTGAGTGTTTATGTATGTTTGTAAGTTCTACACATATAGCCTATATTTAACTTATGATAAAAAATGACACATCGGTCTTAGCAGCATCAAAATCGAGTCTGGTTTAATCAATCTGAAGCATTTTATAAAATGATTAAGCTCAATTTATCGGTGGTAGTGCAAAGTATGGTAGCCATTAAAGGTAATCGTTACTCTGCCAGGACAAATGTTAAGTAATAACTTACTAGTGCTTGACTGCTAAATCTTTATTGGCGGTTGAAAAGCTTGATGCTTTTCACTTTCCCATTTAAAATTAAAGAATTTAAAGTAGTGTTCTTCAAAAAATATTGTTGATTTATTGTTAAAATTATACTTTGTAAATGTTCGTGGCCTGGAAATGTAGTTTTGAAATGTTACCTCATATGCTTTACGGCATATTTTTATATCATGTTGGTACAGTTCTTACTAAGTTAAATTAAAAATTATAAGCCACATTCCTATGAGACTTGAATGGAGAGTAAAATTTGCCCGAAGTTCTCTTTTCCTCTCATCAACTCCCGACACACACACCGTCAGCTCCAATGAAGAGGCATTACCTACAGCTAACGGTGTGATTGAAAATTTCTCCTTGTAATTTGAATGAAACATTGTTTCAGAGGGTCTATGAAACAATGTTTCATCCTCGTATCTCCACTGCTTCGTAAATAACTATCTTATAAAATCGTAACATACACAACCATTAAAGTGAACTTCGTAACCGAGACATGCTATATGTGCCGGGCGTTCGTCTCATGAGGATATTACATGTCAGTTTAAAAAGTTTTATTGCTTCGTTTCATTACTTTGTATGAAATTTCTACTAGGAGAGACCTAGACCGTCATTCAGCTATTATTGTGACATGGCATAATTCCATTTCAGGAATGATTTTCATAGCACAGTGTCTGAACTAGGTATGAATGAATTTAGGTGAAACAGTTTAAATTCTGTATTGGTTAGATTTTAATTAAATAAAGCACTACAGTTTAGGTACATAATTCGTATAATTATTACAATAAATTGAGGCGCAGTTACAATATATCTTTATATATTGTAACTGCGCCTCCTTAACCTTTGTTACGGTTAGGTGTTGTTGTTGCATTGTGATAAAAATTATAGAAACTATATATGAAAATAATGTAAAATATCATATTTATTCATTACAGTAATTAATTTAATTACGAAGTTCTAACTGAAAATGGTCTGATACACCCTCATACCCGTTACAGCCCATTTCCATTTTTATCGGAAATATCGCGAATTTCTATAGAACGAGTCCATTACAAAAGAAATTAAAGAAATATTTTGGGAAAATTTTCGTTAAGGCTTAGTCATGGTATAAAATTTTATTGTTTCACTTGTATTTGTCTAAATTGCCTGGAATCCTTTAAATTTTGTGTGACGTGTAGAAATCCAGATCTCGGGGGAAACCAATAAAATGAGGCTTCTCATACAATGATACGAGTAGAAGGTCAATATCATCATCACTACATAAAACGAATTCCTCCGCTGCGTCTGTCTGATCGCTATAAAGGAACTCAAAAACTGCTGAACCGATTTTCTTCTGCTTTCACCAATGGAATAATCACTACATATTATAAAACAAAGTCGTTTCCCGCAGTTTATGTATGCATAGATCCGATCCGATTTAAAACTACTAGTGAGTCATAGGGAAGATTTTTATGAATAATTTGTTAATTTTATGATATTTATGATATTCGTGATATTTGATACGCAGTCGGAAAAAATTAGCCGTCTAGATTTCAACGAAAACGCTGAGACGAAACTTTGAGATATAACAAAATACTGTATGGTGGAGTTATGTATCTTATATAGATCTTCAGAAAAGTCCGCAATGGCATATGTCTATCTCTTAAAGATAACATACTAGCTTACTATAACACTGAGGGAAACGGGTACGGGAAAACTTCACCACGCGGGCGAAGCTGCGGGCATCAGCTAGTTTTAATTAAAGAATGCAGTTGTTATCAATAACCATTTCAATGTGCGACAAATATATATGGCAATGTTATATAGTGTGTAACGTGAAATGATTTTAATTTTGCTGCACAATTTACAAAAATGTTTCAGATTCACCGAATTGAAAACGTAAAGCTTTTATATTCAAAAATATACACAAAATTCAGTAAACTACATTCACTACCTAGCAACTTGTTTGCACTTTTAAGCGCTTCGAAAATTGCCTGCCCAGATTTTGCACAGAATTGAATAAGGCAGTTTTTTGTACATTTTTTCAGTTGCTCGTAGTACCTTTAACAATCAACAGTGGCTTTTCATTTAACTTATCCAGGACTCTCAAACAATGCGGGTATCGGAAAACGCGGAAAGGGTGAAATCGTTTTATACCTTTGTCTTGATGGCTTCGATCTTCTATAGAATCGAATTTTGTTTAAGCATTGCACGTTTTTTTGTACGTAACATATCTGTATCAAGTTATCTAAATCGTACGTGTGAAGTTTTGTACATTATTTTATGTACAGCTGAAACATATTTGAGGCAACATCTAATAAATGTGCAAGAATCTCGTGCAAGAATTTTATAAAATTTAGAAAAAAATTTCAATACGTTTTAGTTCGAAAACTCCTACTACTACTTAATTTATTTCTCCGGACTTTATGTTAAAGTTATACTTCTATTGGCGCGTGACGGTAAAATGATAAGAGTAAATTTCTACGATGCGTGCGCAGACTGTCACGAAAATCCGACACCATAAAGGTAGCTGATAAGTGTTTCCAGTACAACTTAAAAACACCCTGAAGTTGATAAGTGTTTCGATGATAATTTATAACTGCATTTTCATTCTTTTGATGGTTTTTTTTTTCTTATATATGTGATGAAATCTTATTAGACTACGGTCTTATTAATAAAAATGGCTTATTCTTACTTTACTCCACTCTTACTCTTGGACTAGTTACTCCTACTAACCTACTACTAGCCTACTATTAACCTACTACTAGGTTAGCCAAAGAGTATCGATAACTAAGCATTCCTTACTCCTGCATTAGTGATTATGTAATGGCAACGTTTCAATAATAAACTGAAAATAATCTTATACCCCATTTACACTCTTGCGTGAGCCACGAGACAAGCCGCGAGCCGCGAGTGAAAACGCAGTATTTTGGTACATTTTTATTCAAACAAGTGGGTCGTCTCGCAGCTCGTCTCGTGGCTTGCGCGAGAGTGTAAATGGGGTATACGACGAGATACCGAAAAAGAATGAAGAATTGACCGAACAAAACGTCATTTGACATTGTCACAAGTAATTTACTTGACATAGCCTTGGACAATATGTTTGGTTATTTTATATAAATAATTTGATTAATTTTAACCTGAGCTTTTAAATGGGATGAAGAGTAGAAGCGTGCACGTCGCCATCCCTGCCAGCTACGGCTGCAATTCTACTCCAACACGAGTGCCACCAGGGCGAATGATGCTAGGGCGTGCCCCCGAGGCGACGCGCACCAGTTCGTCCCCGCTGGTGCGAAAAGTGAGAGCCAGAGCGGCGTAGGGGACCGCCACCCTACACGTGCGGCCCGACACGGCGGGAAGTGGAGGATGGAGTGCAGGGTAGCTGCGTGGAATGTTAGGGGAGGAATGACAGATAAGATGAATGAGTTGATGGATGTTATGAATGAGAGAAAGTTAGATGCAGTGTGCTTGACAGAGACCAAGCGCAAGGGCAGCGAAGTTTTGGAGCTCCCGGGTGGGATGCTCGCGCTTTGGTCTGGAGTACAAGAGAGCGAGCATGGCAGTCAGGGGTTGGAATTTTGCTGTCCTCGCGATTAGCCTCCGGTATGTATGAGTACAAACTGGTAGGTCCTAGAATCCTCTGGATCCGTGTAAAACTTGGTTTGACGAAGATTTTCCTGGTAGCTGCTTACGCGCCAGTATCTTCGTCGAACGCGAGTGAGCTAGAGGACTTCTGGGAGAGTATGAGTGAAGCTCTAAATGTGATAGAAGGAAATGAAAGACTTATAGTATGTGGAGACTTGAATGGATGGGTGGGTACCGCTCGCGATGGTTTTGAGTCGGTACTCGGGAAGTATGGGGATAAAAGGGTGAACGACGCTGGCAAGCTAATACTGGCATTTTGTAAGGAAAAGGATTTGTTTGTGGCGAACACAATGTTCAACCACAAACAAATTCATATGTATACGAGGAGATGTAAGTCAAAGAGAAGCATGATAGATCTATTCCTAATGGATAGTCGGCTCCGTAAACAGGTGATGGACACAAGGGTATATCGAGGCGCTGGGCTGGGATCAGACCACTACCTAGTCATAACTAGGTTTAGTGGTCTGTTGGCGGGTTGGCGTAATCGTACCGAGTGTCCTGAACCTGAGCCGACTTATAGCATCAAAAGCTGGAAGCTGCAGGATGCATCCATTAGGGATAAATATAATGAAAGGGTAGCCGAAAAGCTTGGCGACGTCAATGTAAGTAGTGAGAATGTGAAAAGTGTATGGCAGAACCTTAGGGATAGTATGATAAATGCCGCTGTGGAAGTGTGTGGAGAAACGAAAAGAGGCAGTAGTAATAAGCGTGATGCATGGTCCACCATGCATCACACTTATTACTACTGCCTCCAATTCATTCTCATTCCAATGAGGAAGTGAAAGAAGTAGTTCGAATGAAGAAGAAAGCATGGTTATACTACTTAGCCTCGCGGAATGATTTTAATATGAAAGAGAGATACAAGCTGCAGAAAGTTAACACGAAGGCACTAATAGAAGAAGCTCGTGAAAGGTGCAGAATGAAAGCGGATGAAAGGTTGTCGTCCAATTTCCGGGATAATGCCAAGCTCTTCTGGAAAGAGGTAGGCAAGACCCGGAGTTGTTCGGCAATCTGCAGTATGAATAAAGTGCTCAGTGTTAACAATGACGTCCTAACAGACCAAACTGACGTCCTGCAGAGATGGAGTGAATATTATGGAAAGATGTATGCAGAAAAAGACAGAGATGCCACATCGGGAAGTGGAGCTCACTTCGATGCTCCGGATCCCGATGTCATTGAAGTCATTAGTATGAAAGAAATAGAACAAGCGATAAGAAGTATGAAATGTGGTAAGGCTGCGGGAAAAGACAGAGTTACTGCTGAGATGATCAAGTACGGTGGGTCACGTGTCTGGGACACACTATGTCTGTTATGCAACTTGTGCTGGCGGACGGGTGAGGTCCCAGATTACTGGCGAGTAGCAGTTGTAGTACCTATTTACAAAGGGAAAGGCTCGCGCCTAAACTGCTCCAGCTACAGAGCGATCAGCTTGGTCAGCTTAGCTAGTAAGGTGTATGCAAAGGTTATAACGGCACGAATGCAAGAAAAGTCTGAAAGGTATTTATGGGAGGCTCAATGCGGATTCCGACGTGAAAGAGGTTGCATGGATCAAGTGTTTTCTCTCCGCATGATCGCGGAAAAGTTTCTGGCTGTTAGCCAGAAGGTTTTCTGCGCTTTTGTGGATCTAGAGAAAGCATTTGATAACGTTGTGAGAGAAACGCTGTGGGACTTGCTGCCCGGATATGGCGTGGACGGTTTGCTACTGCGGGCAATACAGTCGCTTTATAGGGACTGTAAGGCTTGCGTGCGAGTAGGGGGGGATGTGTCACCTCTTTTTGATGTCTGTACAGGCGTCAAACAGGGATGTGTCATGTCCGCCTGGCTGTTCATAGTGTATCTGGACAGTTGCCTGCAGAAGTTGAAAGATTTTAATATGGGTGTGAATTTGGGTGACTTTACAGTAAACTGTCTGCTGTACGCTGATGATGCGGTGCTCATGGCCTCATCAGAAGCCGACCTTCAGACATTAGTCACTAATATGAAAGAGGAGTGTGAAAGTAAGGGTCTTCGCTTGAATGCAAGTAAAACTAAGGTTCTAGTATTTGAAAGAGGTGACGTAAGAACTAAATGCGAGATTAGGGTAAATCAGGAACGTCTAGAGCAAGTGAATGAAATTGTGTATTGAGGAAGTATGTTTAGCGCGGATGGAAGATGTGATTCGGATGTAGAACGGCGAGTAGCTGCCGGAAACAAAGTTAACGGTGCTTTGTCCCAGTTAGTAAAGCGACAAAGCATCGTAAAAGAAGCACGAATGGCGATTCATAACGCAGTGCTAGTGCCAACTTTGCTTTACGGTAGTGAAACCTGGGTATGTCAGCAGATGCATGAAAGTAAATTGAATACTGTGGAGATGCGATCACTTCGAAAATTGTGCAGCGTTACCTTGGCCGACCGAATACGTAACGAAGTGATACGCAATATGGCAGGTTTGAATGAAAGTGTCAGCGTTATGCTGGAAAAGGGCGTGCTCCGTTGGTTTGGACACGTCCAACGATTGAGTGAGGAACGATTGACGAAGAATATATATTATTCAAAAGTAGAGGGTAGAAGGAGTCAGGGTAGGCCGAGACTTACATATGAAGACCACGTGAGCAGATTGCTCAAAAACGGAAAGGTCAAAAGCACTCGGATACCCAGACGTGCGTGTATGAAGCGATTGATGAATCTCGAAGAAGCGAAAGAAGTATGTATGGATCGCGAAGCCTGGCGATCTGTCCTCTCTGACTACCCCGTCAGGGATACAGCGTGAAGATAGCTAGTTAGTTAGTTAGTTAGCTTTTAAAAGATTACATACTTTACGAATATAACAAAAAGAACTTGCAAGAAGAATGGAAATGTCAGAAGAGATGCGTGCCTCAGAAATAGCAATATTGAAAAAAACGTTGTACTCGGATACCCAGACGTGCATGTGTAAAAAGATTAATGAATCTGTAAGAATCCAAAGAAGTATGCATGGATCGCGAAGCCTGTTGATCTGTGCTATCTGATATCCCATCAAGGATCAACGTGAAAGATAAATACATAGAAGTTATAAACTACTCAAATAGAGCATGAATTACAAAAGCTTAAAGCTTAACAATTAAAAAAGCTTAAGTGTTAATTAATAATAATATTGCTTTAATTACATTTTAAATTATTATGTACTAGCTTTCCCGCCCGGCTTCGCCCGTGACATTATTTATTTATTTATTTATTTATAATTTATTGAAAATATTATATACAAAACACATAGGTATAAAGCTGCAACTCGTTCGAGTTTTACTGTGCACCAGTATCTTCTACAATGATTAGGTTATATTTTAATCCATACATACCTACCTAATATTACACATTTGCAATAACAATAAACAATATAGAAGTAATTAGAAAAATAAAGAATTAGATAAATGTCACATCGCTAGTAGCCACATCGACGCACCGACACATGCAAGCCATACGCCGAGGAGAGGATAATGCTCCACAATCCACATAAACGGATTTCAACGGTTACTTTATTTAAGAGATTTTTTTTTTTATTATTTTGTAGGAAGTATTGTTTTAACTTATTTTTAAAATTTTGTTTGGTTAATTTTTTCTTTAATGATTTCGGCAATTGATTGATTAGATAGGGTATTATATATTTTAGTGTTCTTTTACCATATAGATTAGTATACCTTGGTAGTAATAATTTTGCGTTACGAATACTACGCGTTAGTATAGTATGTTTGTCAATGGATGGAGTTTTTTTATAGTCATTTAGTCAGTTAAATTACTCCTCAGTTAATAAAGTTAATTTGGTTTCTTCATGAATGGGAATGATTTTACAAAAGGCAAAAAGTTGATGGTAGTCATTTTTTAATTTGTTTTTAATATAAGACGGAACTATCCATTTTAGAATTCTTACCTGAAGTGAATATATTTGGTCAAGTTGGGTCTTATATGTTCTTCCGTAACTCGACAGTCCATAGGAAATCACTGATTCAACCAACGACTTATATAATAGTAGAAGTGTTTGGTAAGGTATTTTATACTTAATCGGAGAAAATTTTGCGAACATTATTCTCATTCTATTGCAAACATTTTTAACTTGCTCTTTCCAGTTCAGTCGGCTGTTTATAACTATTCCTAAATAAGTCTGTTTATCAACGTACTCTATGCTATCACAGTTACAAGTAGAAATTTGGCTCGCTTTATTTTTTCTATGAAAACATTCGTGACTGTGTACAATGATTTCGGGTGTATAATTGATTCTATTTTGGCTGGTACTAATGTACATTACTTTGGTCTTTTTTGCATTCAGTACCAGGCCGACATCATGGGACCATTTACAAAGTTTATCAGAGTCACTTTGAAGTCGATTTAGAGCTTCTGCAATATTTGGGCCAGCAGAAACTAGGCACGTATAATAAAAAAAATATATATATCTTTTTTTGCATAGACCATTTCAACGGCGCTTACAAAATGTCATACACTAATACTAAAGAAAAAAATTGTATATTTTAAGTGACCACCGGTTTGGAACGCGGCCCCTGAGAAGAACCGGCAAGAAACTTAGGACGGCTTTTTTTTTTGATGGCCTATTCACAATTTAATATATTATGACTATAATATTTTATTTGCCAGCAGATCATTTCCAGGCATTTCTGTCCTGTAAATAGTCTTGAAAAGAGTAATAACCTTTTTCACAAAGCTTTCTTTTAATAAACTTTTTAAATTTATTTAATGGTCAATTTCTCAGGTCACAGGGAAGCTTGTTGTAAAAGCGTATACAGTTACCCTGGAAAGATTCGCCAATCTTATGCAGCCGACTGTGGTGAACTAAAAGATTGTTTTTATGTCTAGTGTTTATATTATGTATATCACAGAGTTTAGTAAACTGTGATAGATTTTTCTGGACATACATAAGATTGGCAAAAATGTATTGTGTAGGTTAGAATATTTACTTCTTTGAATTTTTCTCGGAGGGAGACTCTGGGGCCCAAATTATATATAGCGCGTACAGCCCGCTTTTGAAGAACAAAAATGTTATTTACATCTGCAGCACTCCCCCAAAGGAGAATACCGTAAGACATAATACTATGAAAATAGCTAAAGTAAACCATTCTAGCCGTATCTACATCTGTTAGAGTCCTGATCTTTTATACAGCGTATGCAGCCGAACTTAACCTAGAGGCCGTCTTTTCTATGTGCGGGCCCCACTGCAAATTGGCATCAATAGTTATAAAAAGGAAAACAGTTGATTCCACAAACTCTTACACTTGTCCATTAAGTTGAACATTGGCCGTAACTTGTTTTACATTTGGTAGAGTAAATTTAATACATTTAGTTTTGTTTTCATTTAGGCAAAGATTATTTGAGCTAAACCAATGAACTACTCTCGTGATTGCATTGTTTACATCGTCATAATTATCTAATTGCCTTCTAATTTTAAAAATCAATGAGGTATCATCTGCAAACAAAACAATCCTATTCTTGTCCCCTACATAAAATGGTAAATCATATATATAAATGAGGAACAAGAATGGCCCAAATATCGAGGCTTGTGGCACACCCATTGTAACCATAGATCCTACAGAACGTGTACCATTAATATCGACCCTTTGTATTCTATTGTTCAAATATGAAGACAGAAGGTCGAGAGATTTGCCTCTTATTCCATAGTGATGTAATTTTTTGCACAATGTTTCATGTTGAACGCAATCAAAAGCCTTGGATAGATCGCAGAATATACCTAATACATCTTGCTTGTCTTCCCAGGCTTCATGAATACATTTTAATAACTCAACACCAGCATCGGAAGTTGAGCGCCCTTTCGTAAAACCAAACTGTTTTGTATGAAATATTTTATGAATATCAAAATGGGATAGCATTTGATTCAAAATTATTTTTTCAAATACTTTGCTCAAAGTTGGCAGCACTGACACTGGTCGGAAATTAGAAGGGTCTGTAGCGCTGCCAGCCTTGAACAAGGGTATGACTTTGCTGTGTTTCATTAAATCAGGAAATATACCACTGGAAACACAGTCATTAAACACATTTGCTAGATGCGGCGCAATGACCTCAATGATACATGATGCAGTTTTGACTGATAATCCCCAAAGGTCCGCGGTTTTCTTAATTTGAATACATTTAAAAGTTTTTATAATATCCTGAGCGCAAATATCTGTGAATACAAATGCATCCCTGCAATAAAGAACAGATTCTTCTAATAAATGTTCAGAGGAACTGGAAAACGCTTGCAGAGATTTAGTCGTCAAAATAGGTACATTTTCGAAAAAATGTTCAAATTCCGTCGCCACTTCCAGGTCCCCTGTAACATGACAATCATTTACTTTTAAGTGAAAA
Source organism: Thumatha senex (assembly GCA_948477245.1). Taxonomy (NCBI): domain Eukaryota; kingdom Metazoa; phylum Arthropoda; class Insecta; order Lepidoptera; family Erebidae; genus Thumatha; species Thumatha senex. The sequence continues at coordinate 19,398,462 of OX419735.1, forward strand.
TCCCTTTTTGTCCCCATAGTTCTACCGCATTCAGAGTTAATGATATTCCAAGTCATTTTTATTTTATTCACAAAATAAGAAATTTTATTTTTAATAAAGTTTGACTTTGCAAGATAACATGTTTGTTTAAATACTCGTATCTTAGAATAATTTTTAACATATTCCTGCAAGGTTTGGTTAAAATTATATGATTTTTCTGAATATAATTCAAATAATTTGTTTCTACTTTTAAAAATACCAGGTGTAGCCCAATCACTGAAAACAGGACGACCACCAATCTGTAGAGTTTTAGAGGTAAAAACTTTGCCAAACTCATCATTAATCAAATTAAATAAGTTTGTATGTGACTGGTATGACTGTATGACACTAGTAAAGTCAGGTAGATATGGCAATCTCTTTACTATATTTTCTTTAAAAATATTCAAATGACTTTGGTTAATTGGTACACATTTAATTTGTTTTTTGCAGACTTTATTACTAATTTTAGGAAACTTTATCCATTGGCCACGATGATCTGACTCTACAGGATCCTCAATACCTTTATTTATTGGTTTAATATTAGTTAAAATATTATCAATACATTCTGCACTGGTGGCTGTAATATGAGTAGGTTCTAAGAAAGTACTATGCAGATTCAAGGATTTAAATAAATTTTTCATTTTATTTCTCTTTGATGGAGTTAATGATGTATCTAGTATATCAACATTAAAATCTCCACAAACTATTATAGATTTCTTAGAACATTGGCATTTGAACAGTGCTTCTTCAAGCTTTTCTTCAAATTTAATGTACGGAGCATCAGGGGACTGTTTATGCTTAACAAGATGAAATGCTCAAACTCAATACTGGCAATCTCAATAACTCGCTCAATGGAGAGGGCTACTAAATCCTTACGTTCTTTAAATTTTAAGTTTTTATTAATTAATATTAAAGAGCCTCCACGTTTAGAATTTTTTCTATTGAACGAGCTAGCAATCTGGTGATTTATGAAGTTCAACAATGTTATTTCATGATATTTAACCAGTGCTCTGTAGCACAAAAAATATTAATAGAATTTGCATTAATGTATAGCTCCAACTCTAAATCTTTACCATTTATTAAACCTCTAACATTAAGCTGCACCAGGTTTATAAAAACAATATTTTTATTATAATTATTCTCAGGGGCCCAGACTGAGATTTACACTCTCGCGCGCGACACATGACGAGATGCGAGACGAGCCGTAAACTCCAATGTAAATGTACCATAATACGAGTACTGCGTTTTTAGGCGCAGCTCATCTCGTGGCTCGTGCGAGAGTGTAAATATCGACCCCTCCGGGCAATAAGTCGGTAATCGCAAAAAGCAAATTTTACAGGAAAAATGATTTACTGTTTTTGTTGAATTACTTTCCAACCAGTGGGAGTATTGACATCATTGATACATGAAATGAAAGCAATTTTTTTTAAACAGTATTTAGCTATCAGTTTCAAACTACACGCTTCTAATAAGCTACAATTTGAGAAGAAAGATCTTACAGTTTTTAAAATAGTAATAGAACATTTCTAAAATGTTTAATTTAATGTTAATTAACTTATTTCTAATGTTATAACTTTTCTGTCCTGTAATAGTAACTTACCGGATTATTGTGGTAATTTTTTGAAGAGTGTTGATACGTACTAGCATACTGCGGACTTTTATAACGTTATTTTGTAAAGCAACAAGTGATCATAATATATCATAACCAAGTTATTGTAGTAATATTAAAGGGCAAAAAATTCTGTACAAGTAAATTACAGGGTTGTTTCCGGAAATATGACAACAACATTTTTCAATAACCATTAAATCCCAAAAATCGTTTGAGTATAATAAACTTAGGTATTTTTAATAAAATAATTCAAAATAAATAGATTAATTGTTTTTAATGCACAAAACAATATTTCAGTAAATATTACACATATTTTAAACATGAACTGCTAAACAAATTAAGAAAAACAGTCACATAATTTAGTCTATACGAGGAAGAAGTCGGAGCGAGAGCTATGCCAGCAAAATTGCTCTATTGCCCCTAAGGCTAGACCTAGACCTAAACCTAAACCTAGACCCTAAGATATACGGGTGAATTTCACCTAAATCAATTTTTACCTAATTGCAGTGGCGAAATTTTATTTCGATATTTAAGGATTTATTTGATACATAAAATATGACTAATTAGATGTACTTTAACATGGTATAATAGGGATCAAAAAATATTTATTGGTTATTGAAATATAAGCATTTGAAAATTTCAAACACCACCGAAATTGCGTTTTTCCCGTCGTAATTGAAAACCACTAATTGGGAATTGACTAATTAGAAATATTGAAAAACGTGGTCCTTCAATAGACTTTACTGAAATAATACCAATTAATTTTAGTCAAACATAAAACTATTTTTTACGTTTGTACGTCCAGTTCCATCATCATCATCCGAGACGCTTCTCACGATACCTGAGGTCCACTTTCTACTCCTATTCATTAAAAATTTTTTTCATACTTTTTTTGCTGTACATGTCCACTTTGCACGATCTTCGGCATCCCATGCAAAGACTATTTGCACACTTACCAACATTACCATATCAAGCCAGTGCTTCTTGGATGTTCCCTCTTACCGAGGCACGGAGAGGACAGCATGGGCAAAAATTTGTTCCCCACAATGCCCAACGCTGGCCGTAAGACCTATCTGCATTGTTACGGACATGAAGACTGCGGTTGAGGTAGTTCTTACGCGGTCCAGCCGCATGATTCCACACATACTCCCCAGCATTTTCATTCCGTAATTCGCAGCTCCTGCTTGTGTTGCTTCAATAATGATTACACAACATGCCTAATGATGCTTTATTAGACCTGTCCCTTCAACCTCACTGGCATTTCAGGGTTCCAAATGATATCAGCCCTCAACCGCCACTTAGCCCATGAGACGTGTGAAATACAGATCCCACGTACTTAACCTGGTCCATGTCCTAGACCAGATGGAGTCTATGGAGGTTGAATCAGTAGAGTTTAACGCCAAGTATTACTTAAGTTTAAAACCACCACTCACAAGCATCTCCGTCCACGATTTCACACGTTGGACCAAACTGCCCTCATCCGCGTCCGTTAACGCTGTATCGTTAGAATACATAGTCAGCCATGGATGAAGCGCTGCATATTTGAATCTCTTAAACAAAAATAGACTAAGTGGAATGCTCTGTGCTCTGGCGTACTGCGTCCGTGTGGGAGAGAGTGTTAAAACCGCGCGCCAAAGCGATCAGAACCACAGAATAGTGGTGCAAGCGCCTAGAACCTTTGGACATCAGTGCCCACCAGATCATCGTTCCAAGTCAGTCACACAGTCGAAGGCATTCTTTACGTCCACGAACAGAAAGTGCAGCCTCTTCTTCCTGTACGAGTGTTTCTTTGTCTCTTTGTCCTGTATTTCTCCAGTAATGAGAACACGGGTCCTGTTTTTGTTCTAATGATAGGATCTTTAGAACAAAAACAGGGTCCGTAGTTTTATTACCAGGGTGAAACCCATATTGATACTCTAAGAGAGTACACTTCTGCTAGATATGGAGGTTAAAAATCTTCTCTACATCTTCATGCCGTGGTAGCTACCTCATTTCTACACCGACCGCTTTCCATTTGAAGACTGGAGTAATAATACTCAGCCTTCATTGGCTGGGAATCTCCTCGGTGAAGAGTACGTGGTAACTAGTAACTAATATAATCGATAGAGTCTTTATCGACTCCGATAGCTTTTCAAATCATTATGCAGCGAAGAACAGTATCCACTTCTGCATACTTATAAAGTTGGCATTAGTCCCTGATTCGGAGCCTGCACCTCTTAATATTGCTTATTCAGCAGGTCGTGGAAGACCGAGTGCCATCGCTCTTTCATCACGAGTTCTTAGCATAGCAGGTTACCATTAGGATTGTTTACACAGCAGCACTTGAAGATATTCGACTTATCCGGATACTGGTATTCCCCATGTTTCTGTACGCTACCGAGACCTGAACACTGCAAGAAATTGAGGAAAAGAAAATAGATGCACTAGAAATGAGGTGCTGGAGGAAAATACTTGAAGTGACGTGTACAGAGTTTGGCACTGAGAGCTTAACAAGCACAGTCCATGCTCAAAATCTTCAGTTCTTTGGACTCGTATCATGATGTGACAACACCTGCATAGTGCGCCTTGTCGTACAGGGGAAGGATGAAGGCACAAAGCAGCATAACAAGTCGCCCATGCGATGGACAGACCAGATAAAATCAGCAGTAGGTGGACCAGTGCACGAATGCACTCGTATCACGATCCACAGGGAACGATGACTCCATCGTTCCCTGTGGATACCACTCGGTAGTGAAGCGGATTACGGCTGAACAAAACCTGACTACGTGATGATCACGACCACTCTGTCAAGAGTGAATTTTCAAAGAAGAAAAGTAGACTTGGAAATATCCTGTGCCGCTGTGACCGTGAAGCACGCCAACTTATAGATAAGGTTCTGTCCCTCAGACAATTCTAACAACTGAGAAAAACGTTTGGGGGATGGCTTTATCTAGCAGTCGCCAACTTATGCGGTGCTGGCACTGCTCGACATGTTTACCTTTGGATTGACTCTTTCTACTTCTCTCTGACCTACAGTTGCCTACTTTGCCCATCATTTGTCACAATAAAAGCACCAAACCAACGTGTTGCACACCTATTCAAATTCGCGACTGTAAACAATAACAGACATTGCCGCGGCAGCGAAAGCTTACACGTGCTGAGGGCGTTGTTTACTATCTATTGCCATAAAAGATAGAAATGTCTAATTACCATAAAAAGTAAGATAGAAATGTCTTGTACCTATTATCACACGACGACTTAAAAACAATAAAGTTCAAAGTCGACCGCGACATGTTCGAACTTGAAATGTTTAGTAGGTATATACATATTACAGATATTATGTTAATGATTTTCTACCTAAAAATGTTTTTTACTTTCTATTACCGATTTATGTTCTATAAATTTAATACGAAATAAATATCACGTTGCGTTTACCGGCAATCACTATAAAATTTTCACCACATTAAACTGGTAATAGCAACTTACCGAATATCGAAAAGAAAAACACTTTTGTATCAATGTTTAATGAAGTTTTTCTGGTTATTCCTGTGTTGACATGTTTCCGTACAATAAAGTGGTAATTGCAAATATCTTCGTTAATATCAGTAGGAAAATTCTGAAAAAAATTACAGACATGTGTCCCGACCCATAGATGCCAAATTTCGCATAACAATAAAAAGTCCATAATAGCACATTACCGACTTATTGTTCGGGGGGGTCGATATGGTAATACACTTTTTAATCAGTTGTTGTCAAAGTTGTGAGGATGGACAAAATTCTAGTCACGTCACGACAGATATTGACCTTAAAACATGCCGAAGATGGAGCTTCAACTGAATCTGACCTACACTGCAGCTAATTTAAAGGTCAGATATTTTGAATTCTTTCACTTCTAATTCAACTATAAAAATATTTTTTTCTCTTGATATACTCACCTCAGAATGAGATAGTTCTGCATTACAACTTCCGTTATAGATAATGATAATTATATATTTTAATGACACCTACATTAATTTGTCAATTATTAGTCTTTTATTGAAGAATCCTTGTAACTCGTAAAAGACAATGGCTACGTATTTAATTTCTCAACGATTTCATAAAATTTCATGGTAATCGTTTATCACAGTTTCAAAACAGATTAAAATAAACATAAAGAGAACGATAACAGAACCACTTAAATCAAAATTATTAATTGCTCTAATACTTAATGTAGGATATTAATTTTAGAAAATTATTTTCTCTAAACGGCTGACTTTTGCAACAACTTTTTCTAGACTTGTGTAGAGCAACTTGCTTTTACAAAGCAATGTCATTATAAACTTCCAAGTCTAGATCTACAAGTTACCATTTCTCGGTAGCCTAAGTGGTAGTATATGTGACTGCCGCGCTGAAGTTTTGGGCTGTAATCCCGGGTCAAAAAATAATATTTGTGTGATCCCCAAATGTGTGGTTCAGAATTTCACACATACATACATATTGTCACGCCTTTATCCCCGAAAGGGTAGGCAGAAGCATACTATACGCCCACATTTCACCGTATGCATTATTATCCCAAGTAACAGGTGGTCAGCCCATTGTTGAAATGGACAGGCGCAAGCTGTGGCCTTAGATTATATAAACACCCAGATACCGCGTCCAGTACAACGCGTGCCGTCAAAGTTGCTGCCACTTCTTTAACCATGTGCGGGTATGCCGCGCGCGGCGCGAGTATATTACGTACTCCGTTGCGTTTGTGTGCGTAGTGCAAAAGAAAGCGTGTAAAAACATTTACCTCAAATATTGGGAGATTTAGCTTATAATAATATATGAGATAGGTGACAGTTTAAAAATTGTTTAAAACAATGCTATTGAATTAAATGGTTCGTTTGAAGTTTGTATAGTTTATAGTAATATGTACAGGGGGAGTTTTACAACTCGCAAGGTTGTCGAATCCAAAACTATAAGAAATAGCGAGAAATACTAAAAGGTATCTCGAGCCCGATGATAATAAAAACCATAACTGCATAATTGATTCCTGAAAAATAGTCAGAAATCGAACACTGACTTCGGGCACTTACTTGATTTAAATTTATAACATTTTAATTTACGGAGTTAATTTAATAAAGTCTACAATTTTAATTTATAAACCCATATCATATTTTAAGTAGGTACCTAACGTCTTAGGGGCTGAACTCGGGATTCCTTTCAATATTTTTAGCAAATTCTCATATTTAAATTCGACACTCAAGCTTAGTGGAAAAATTCGCATTGTATATTTGTACTGTGGCAAACTTTTGAGTGACCACACGCACATGCGTTATATAGTTTTATGAGATAAACTTAACTATCTTCACGCTGTATCCCTGACGGGGTAGTCAGAGAGGACAATTCGCCAGGCATCGCGATCCATGCATACTTCTTTCCCTTTCTGTAGATTCATTAATCGCTTCATACATGCACATTTGGGTATCCGAGTACTTTTGACTCTTCCGTTCTTGAGCAATCCGCTATCTTGAATCCTTCTGCCCTCTACTTTCGCACAATATATATTCTACGTCAATCGTTCCTCACTCATTCGTTGAACGTGTCCAAACCAACGGAGCACGCCCTTTTCCAGCTTAACGCTGACACTTTCACTCAAAGCTGGCATATTACGTATCACTTCGTTGCATTTTCGGTCGGCCAAGGTTACGCCACACAATTTTCGAAGTGATCGCATCTCCACAGCATTCAGCTTACTTTTATGCATCTTCTGACATACCCAGGTTTCGCTGCCGTCAAGCCGTCTAGCACTGCATTATGAACCGCGAGTCGTGCTTCTTTTACGATGCTTTGTCGCTTTACGAATTGGAACAAAGCACCGTTAACTTTGTTTCCGGCAGTTACTCGCCGCGGTGAAGTCCCGGGTTCGATTCCCTGGTCGGAACAAATATTTGTGTGATTTACAAATGTTTTCTTCGATGTTTGGGTGTTTTTTATGTATAATATGTATATATTTAGAAAGATTTAAGTATGTCTATAGTAGTTACCACAAGCTTATATTAGCTAACTATGAGCTAGATGGTACTGTGTAAAAAAAATTCCACAATATCATCGCTATGAAAATAATGTTCTCGCAGTGATATAATAAATTGATCAACATTATTCCAGAAAACAACTGGATTTCACACGAGCGGAGCCGTAGGCGTTTTTAATTTCTACTGATATTATAATATTAAAGTTTGTGAAGATGTTTGTTACTCAAACACGCGTTAACCGATTTAAATAAAAAAACGGCATATAGCTAAAACATTGACTGGATTGACATACATAGTACTTCTAATTCCGAAAAGAACATTTTATTCTCATGGGAAGCACGTTTTGTGTAATGACCAAATTTCATGCGGGTGGAGCTGCGGGCATCAGGTAGTATCTTATATTTAAAAAAAACCTTGCGACTTGTTTACATTCTTATAATATCGCTGCTAGAATGAGACGTCTTCTAAGTGTTACGCCGCTTTTATAACATCGATGGCTCATGGCCTGTTTTACCTAACCACTTAATAATAAATAAACCTAAATCACGCATATAAAGTAATCTAAAAAATAAATAAACTAACAGTCAATACATCATTAGCAAATACTTGAAGTTACTAATACTTTTAAGAAAACACGGGTAAATAGATTTCGTTTCCTTGCAACACTGTGTACAAGTAGTATTCACCGACAATAATAATTGTTTTAAAATGTTTGTTATAGAAATATATGGTGAAATTAAATACTTACTTGTGGAATGTGATGTCACTATTAATATCTTTTTTTATCATAGTTTTTACAAATTTTCACCGCACAAGAAGGCATTTTCGAAATATTGTCTCGCAGCTCGGAAGATGTGCACTCGCGATGACGCAATACGGTCACTGGTGGGCGATTGACTGACTTACACGAAGAAGTGCCTATTTTTTGGCAGCATTTTCGTCGCGCGCTTTAGTAATCTGGGTGTTTGTATAATCTAAGGCTTAATGCTTTCAACCAGGCTTAACGACTGCCATACTGGCAATGGGACCAACGGCTTAACGTGCCTTAAGACTTAACACGGAAACGCTTGCAAATGTAAATTCCACAAAGTGGTCACCCATCTAAGGACCACCTGTAGCGAATGTTGCTTAACGCTGTGATCGTTTACAGAACACTGAGTCAGCGGGGCCGCGAGCGCTTCAGTTCGGAGTTTCAGTGTTTGAATAATACGAGTATGTATGAATTTAGAATCTAAATAATTATTATAATCAGTTTTTTAGATGCCACAGCACAAGTTTTACTAGTGGGCGGTGTCGAGCCCCTTTGAGAAACTTTGCCTCTTTATGCGTGTTTTATCGCCTGTACAACGGTCTGTGCTCTGAAGAGTTGTTTGATATGATGCCCACGGCTACCTTCTATCATCGCACCGCTCGCAGTAGGGTGTTCACCTTCACACTTTGCGTCCGAAAGAGCTCTCATACGGAGTCTGATAGAAGCTTTATTCCGCGTACATGAATGAACGAAATGAACTCCCTGCTTGAGTTTTCCTAAACGTCTACAGTATGGGGTTCTTTAAAAGGGGTCTGTATTGGGTTGCATAAATTTTAGAGGCATAACTTAAAACTGCATCAAGTTTTTTGGCATACTCTTCATTTCGCATAACGTTCAAACAGAATAAATAATTAGGCATACTTTATTTTCCCATAACTTTTTTTATAATAATGAAATACCCGCATAAAATGTTTACGCATTTTTTTTTTTATAATAACGATTACTAATCATAACATTTATTGGCATCTCACTCACTTTCGCATAAAGATTACAAGCCATACATATAGAATACCATAATGTTACAAGTACATATTTTTATTTTTATATCTAAGCTTGAACTGTCTAAGATTGAAATGCAAGCTGATTAAAAATGTCGATAGTCACTAAACTGAAGATCAAAATTTCAACACTTATATACATAATATATAAATAAAATACAAAAAGAAAGTAGGTAGATTAAAACGAGCGATTTTATTCTGGCGCATCGCCGGCCGCTGCCGCGATACACAAGTGACCTAACACTCCTCCTCGCTTCGCTCGTCGTCGTACCTATTTACGACTTTGCTCAAGACTAGTCTAAAAAAATAACACTTAAAATATCGTTTTATATGTTACAGCTTACAAACTTGGCTATAAGTGAGATGATTATTTACAATTGTGTCTTATCATTTCTTAAATATTCTTAGTCAAATTATTATTCAAACGGTTATCCATACCTCCATTATGCGTTTTGTATTTTATGATAAATTATCTTTAAGCGTATAACAATTATACCCTTTACATTTATGCTGATTAAAATTATGATAAACATATTAGAAAAAGTTAATGTTATGCCAATAAAACCATTATGCGTTTATAACACTCTGCTTATCATAATTTATGCGAGAAAACTTTATGCTGAAACTGTTATGCCAAACTCAATTATGCTGAAAAAAATTATGCGATCGAAAGAGCACCCCTTTAAAAGGGATCTTAGAAGGTTCATAAGGGTCGGCAGCGTGAGAGCTGCACCTCTGATGTTGCAAACGTCCATAGGCTAAGGTGACCACTTTCTATCAGGTGGGCCGTATGCTTGTATGCCAACTTTGTGGTAAATAAAAAAGAAGCATACATTAGCTTATTTTGAGCTATATGGCACTGTGAAAAAAGTACCCACTGTACTTATTTAATTTATATCCTAAAAACCAATTTGACATTGTACTTAGTGAAAAGAAAGAAACTCCATGTTTTAGGATAGTCGTAGCAGTACCTAACTGAACCAGTATCCACGAGACTATTACCTTAGCTGCTAAGCTTTTACTAGTGAATGAAAATTGGTTATTGTGAGGGGAAAGTTACGTTAATGCCTTCTAAATGAGTACAAAGTGCTAGATGCTAAAAGGCTATGTAAATCATACTCAAGTATATGTACATCAGTAGCACTTAAAAAGTTATATTTAATAGGAACAGTAAACCAGTATAATACCAAGGCTTTTTAATTGATTCACCCAATCCTGTGACTTCGGTATCTGTCTTCTCTGACTACCCCGTCAGGGATACAGCGAGAAGATAGTTAGTTAGTTAGTAAACCAAGTCTATTGCCAAGACTATTAAAATAAAACACCCAGACCCGTGACCAAGGTACCTTCCCTCTTTAGGTAAAACCATGTAGGTATCTATTATGTACATTTTGGTAAGTTCTTCAAATCCAAAATCACATTTTCGAAGAAAGTTAAACTTTATTTTACATAATTCAAGCTTCAAAGCAGCCGTAAATGGAAATGTGGACCGTCAGTTGGCTGCCGTCTGTCAAAGGGTCTAACAGGTGAATTGAATCAGAGACTATGGCCTAAAGGGCACCAACCACTTACAAGTTTGTTCCCCGAATAATGGACTCAAAACCGCACGTTGTAAACTTCCACTTCATATTGCAACATGGCCGCTCACAATTCGATTTATGAATTTGAATATGGAGTGATATTACTGTGTAGAATGACATTAATAGATAGTTTAAATAAAAAAAAAATCAAATAAGAAGATTTATTTACTAATTATATAACTCCAGAACCAAAAACAAGTACAACAGCTCCAAGCTAATCCAACTCCGGTTGCAGACCAAGAGTTAAGCTAAGTTAGTTTAGTTAAGCTCGCATATCTGACACAGTTTTTCTACTTGTGTGCAGACTATGTTAACTAAGCTATGTGAGCTAACTGAAAGAGAAAGAATAAATAAATATTGTAGGACACTTTTCACACAGCGCTATCTAGCCCAAAGTAAGCTAATATTAGCTTGTGTTATGGGATCTAGATAACTGATAAACATACTTATATATTTCTAAATACATACATATTATAGATAAATAACACCCAGACACAGAATAAACCATCGTGCTTATCACACAAAGTTTAAGTTTAGTTTAAAAAAAGAAGTCAAGTTACTCGTAGTTGTGTATACCGATGATCCGCCGGCCCTGCACCCTCTTCACACATCTTTCACACATTTTTTATTAATAATAGGTCATCTTTTTTGGCTATGTGTATATTCATCATCGGAGCATGATGAATACATTATAGGTACTTATTGTCTTCACTACGTTAGTCGAATTGAACTTTGCAACACTGATTGAGCTTTCGTTTAGTTCTTAGTGTGCACGGGACATATTTTTAGTTTATCTTAGCTTAGCTCAGCAAAGGTGGCTTAGTTTAGATTCGGAATAGCTTAGTTTTCGGTCTGAAACATTTTCTCTTCTCTTCATCCCTACCTGTATTTAGAGCCTGGGGTCTACTTATAATTGGCTTCTAGAAGCAGCTGTCTTTTGGCTTTTAATGTTCAGCATTGTTGGGAGCAACTACCGTCTCACTGCCCAACCCCATAAAAGTGCCGTCATCGTTTCTTCATCCGTTAGTCAGCAGGTGCACCGCTAGCAGGTGAGGTTGCTTAGGCCTTCGATATCTTTATGGGATCCCTTACACAAAACCCAAACATGATAATTATAATGCTGTAATTTTCTGCTGATGTTTTTTCGGGGTATAAGTACCATAGGACATTTTCATGACATAAATTAATGACATAGTGTCACAACTGTCATGCACAGGTGGCGTATCATCGATTACGTGACGAGCACGTGCAGCATTTTTTATAATATTAAAGCTTAAGAATCATTATCATTGATTATCGATTAGAAATGTATTAATCTACAAAGTGGGTTGACATGTAGCTTCAATTGAGATGGATGCATAAGTCATAAGTAGGTTTGATTTAAAACATCAACTCAATGCCACCGGCACATTATATGGCAATGCTGTATGCAAAAAACATGACTTGTATTACTCATATAATCCTACAAGTACCTATCCAACTAACAAGCTGCTTAAGCCGCCAATCTGCATACTAAGTGTGCTTCTATAAACTTTCATGATCACCATAAATATACTATGACGTCCCACATCCAGCAACTTACGTATCCTACCTACACACATCCACTATTTATAATAATACTAGTGGTGCACATACTGACTAATGGAGGAGAGAAGTAAATCTCAAAACTAAAATTTTGTGAGTAAAGCCTGTACCAACCCATCCATAGATGTTATTAATTTTTGTTAAAACATTATATTTTTTATTTATTTACAGAGGGTTTGATTATAGAGTGGTCGTTGTAATTTGAAATAAACTCTTATTATGGCAATACAGGGATATCATGGTTGATACTCCTGTAATGCCAGAATAAGATGAACAGTTTCGGAGGTTAAACAACTAAGTATACATTAATGATTAATGTTTACTTAGATGTTTAACCTCCGAAACTCTATAAAGATACTTAAATTCATAATATAAGTTTTTTTTAATTCAAGAATGCTGCAGTATGGGTGAGTCTCAAACTTATAATTTTGGATTTAATACAGATTTTATATTTCTTATGTACCAACCATATGATTCTTTGCAGTCATTATGAAATCCTGTTCATTGTTTTTTATTATCAATATTGTAAACAATTTTCATTCTCCATTCCTACAAATTATGTTAACACTTATATTAAAACATACGTCATACATACATGCATATTGTCACGCCTTTATCCCCGAAGGGGTAGGCTGAGGCACATTTCACCGTATGCATTTTTGTCCCACGTAACAGGTGGTGAGCCCATTGTCGTGTTGAAAACGGACAGGCACAGGCTGTGCCGACCTGCTGTTGAAATTTTTCAAGTCCCCCATAAGGCCTTCAACCAGGCTTAACGACTGCCATGTTACTGGGAACTTCGGAAGGCACGTTAAACCGTTGGTCCCCAACGGCTTAACGTGCCTTCCGAAGCACGGAAATTTCAACAAATATTCCACAAAGTGGTCACCCATCCAAGGACCACTTATAGCGAATGTTGCTTAACGCAGTGATCGTTTACAGAACACTGAGTCAGCGGGGCCACGAGATCTTCTCTTTTTTATAATAAAAGTATGTTAAAATTTAAATACAACTTATGTTATTTGTTCACGATTTTATGTTGAAACGATAACTTGTGTAGAATTATGACTGATTGATGAAGAATGACGAATGAATAATATCTTGAATTTATTGAATGGCATTACAACAAACTTTACAACTTTTTTTACTCTATTCTCCTATTACCGACGACAACATTCCGTAGAAAATTAAATTCCATGTTTCGTCAAATCGATTGACAAATGTAACCTGTAGTGGTAACAATTTTAATTCGCTACTTACATAGTCAAGATATAAATATGAAGTTCCTTTTTATAATATTATCTTTGGTACGATCACAACTTTCAGAATCAAAAAAAACAAAATACAAAAAGTTATAATAAAGCTAAAGCTTCCATTCCATTAAAATTTAATCCAAATACGAGTACAATAATAGTTTTCCACTCAATGCTTTTACGATGCTTTTACTTTTATTTCTTTGAAAATACATTTTTATTACTGTACTGTATTTCAAATTGGATTTTATAGAGGTTGAAAAAGAAACATGGCGTGCGTTAAGAGGTGGTGGCAAAAAAACGGGAGAATCGTGTAGTACTTTTACTAAGTTATAGATGCATTAGCACATCAAAATTTAAAAATAGTGATCTTTTGCTCTGCTGAAATTACGATTAACTCCATAGACTCGATAGAAGCAACGTCTTTTAGCACAAATAAAAAAAGTTGACAATTAAGAATGTCCCCATACATACATAGTATCGCCAATTACATGGAAATAGACGGTTATATTATCAATAATTGGGCGGTCTAGCTTTTAACTCAAATAAGGTACTAATTTATTACGGAACGCTCGGCGTACGAGTTCAACTCGTGCTTGACCGGTTTTCTTTACAAAAATGCGGTATTTTTGCTAAACCTTGATGTTTCTGTAGAATATAAATAAATATTTGTATTGTATTTTTATCAAGTGATATTTTTATCTTTGAATCTAGTTGGTATACCCGAAATTAGACACGTGAGTATGACTATTAATAATTCAGTTCTCATCTTTCAAACCCCACCAGGAATACAGCGTGAAGATATATATATCCATCATGCCCTATCCCCGAAGGGGTGGCAGAGGCATATTAAATGCCCACTTTTCCCCGTGTGGATTCCTGTCCCACGTAATAGGTGGTAAGCCCATTGCCGTGTTGAAATAGACAGACGCAGGTTGTGGCTACCTGCTGTTGAAATTTATTAAGCCGCCTATAAGGCCTTCAACCAGGCTTAACGACTGCCATTTTACTGGCAACCGGGACCAACGGCTTAACGTGCCTTCCGAAGCACGGAAACGCTCGCAAATTTAAATGCCACAAAGTGGTCACCCATCCGACGACCAGCCATAGTGAAAGTTGCGTACCTCAGTGATCGTTTACCGAACACTGAGACCGCGGGGCCACGAGCGCTTCGTATTATAGCGTGAAGATAGTTTATTTAAAAAAAAAAAAATTTCACGTCTTATAATAATTGAAATAGAAGTAAAGCTTTTCCAACCAACCATTTTGTACTCATGTTCCAGAAAATAGTGTCACCACTATAGTGGCCATAGAAATGGTTTGACCGAGATTGGTTTCGGATTCAAATTGATTTGGCGTCACGTCTATCAAATATTTGAATTGGTTTTAAGCTCACTAGGAAATAGCCATATTGCTTTTATTTTGTTTCGTAGGTTTCGCTGTCGAGTTTATATTCCTTTATTATTTCTGTTTTTGTGGGTAAGCCCGTAACAAGGCAATAACAAAGCTTTACTAATTAAAATTTTAAAAATAAATTTTAAAGTGTATAAAAATTCCACTTTAAAATTTAAATTTAGAAAAAGTTAGCATACTAGAATTGCTTCCAAAATTGATTTTTATTAATTAGTTATCTGCTTAATCAAATACTTTATCATTCCGAATTACAAATTAAGATTTTTAGTTACTCGTTAAATACTTTGCATTGTTATATATTTACATTACTTTTCGTATTTTCGATCGTTCCAAAATGTGCAAATATTCTTTAGAAAGAAAGAAAACGCATTTAATTTTCACGTAACAGAATTGACACAAGATAAAATAAAAACAATACCTTAAAAAATTTTAAGGTACCTAACAATTATAAAAACAAAACAACATACCATAACAAGTTAATGAAAAGTAAAAAATCTTTGATGTGTCTCGTCATTTCTCAACCGATTTTCATGAAACTTGGTATCTTTACGCTGATAATTAAGTGAAATATCGACGATATTTGGTTTAAGTTTAAGGAATAAGGGGAAGTTGAAGCTAAATCGTATTTTATTAACAACCGATTTCAATCAAATTTGAAGGAAATGATACTTTTTGTTTCACACAAGTTGTATTTCACTTTTTTAAATAGAACAATTTTGTCATATTATCGACTTTTTTCACAGAAAAAAAAACTAACTAACTAACTATCTTCACGCTGTATCCCTGACGGGGTAGTCAGAGAGGACAGATCGCCAGGCTTCGCGATCCATGCATACTTCTTTCGCTTCTTCGAGATTCATCAATCGCTTCATACACGCACGTCTGGGTATCCGAGTACTTTTGACCTTTCCGTTTTTGACCAATCTGAACGTGGTCTTCATATGTAAGTCTCGGCCTACCCTGACTCCTTCTACCATCTACTTTTTAACAATATATATTCTTCGTCAATCGTTCCTCACTCATTCGTTGGACGTGTCCAAACCAACGGAGCACGCCCTTTTCCAGCTTAACGCTGACACTTTCATTCAAACCTGCTATATTGCGTATCACTTCGTTACGTATTCGGTCGGCCAAGGTAACGCCGCACAATTTTCGAAGTGATCGCATCTCCACAGCATTCAATTTACTTTCATGCATCTGCTGACATACCCAGGTTTCACTACCGTAAAGCAAAGTTGGCACTAGCACTGCGTTATGAATCGCCATTTGTGCTTCTTTTACGATGCTTTGTCGCTTTACTAACTGGGACAAAGCACCGTTAACTTTGTTTCCGGCAGCCACTCGCCGTTCTACATCCGAATCACATCTTCCATCCGCGCTAAACATACTTCCAGACTTTTTTTACAAATTATGAAATACTGTTCTTGGTGGGTGCATACATGAAAAAGGTAGCTTATGCTAAAGATTTCAAGTTGTAAAGGTGTAAAGGTTTAGTCTGGGCGTGGATAAATGAGTGAGTCACCCCGTAAGGTTATTTATATAGAAATAAATTTGAAGGAATATCGCAAAGGCTTGCAAGTAGCCCTTTCAAGCCTTCTAAATATAATATTCAGTAAATCAGAACATATACTAATTTGAATAAGTATACACGATTCTCAATTTGACATAAATAAGAATAAAAATGCAAATATTCATAAAAAAAATGTTGCGAATAAAAAAAAAATAAAAAAAAATCTCTTCAATAATATAAACGAAAAATAATGAAACTGCTGGCGATTAAAAACGAGTGGCCATGAGTTTTATTGCCAGGTTCTTCCTCAGGCTCTACCTATTGCTTTGCGAATCTGGCAGTAAATGTAAATGTAGAAGCAATAATCTTGACGTTCATAAGTGTTACTTTGTGACCTACATGAATAAAGATATTTTCAGTTTCATTTCATTCACACGTCTATTCCGTAACTTTCTATTGAGTTCATTTACTTCTGATGATGACTATACCACGAGCACATAGATATGCCATAAACCTACAACAACACTACGCTGAAAATACACATGATATATCGCCCTGTCTGGTATTTTCGACTACATTACCCTCAAATAAGCTGAGCACTTCTAATTTATTTCCATACACCCACTTCTCGATAGTGCGTTCAGAGGGTGTCAAACATTCACGCTTGATGCACACATTTGACAAGGGGTAAGCAATTTTACGCTATCGCACTAAACAGACGTTCCATCACAACTGAATGTCAATAAATAACTAAAATATAAACCATATCTCAAATTTTACTTAAAATGTGTTAGAATATGTTTCACGGCAATGGGCTCACCACCAATTACGTGGGACACATGGTGAAAAGTGAGCATATAATATGTCTCTCACACCCCTTCGGTAATAAGGCGTGATAGATAAATAATGAAAATTTTTCTTTAAAAAAAACTATATGTAGCACTGAGTTAGTTCCGGTGTACATATTTAGTACTATTAGATCTGCCTAGAGCATATTGCCGTGTGGGAAAAGAGCAGGTGCAAGTTGTTTTGGTTGAAATTAATGCCTTCAACTTGACTTAACGACTGGCATTGTTACTGGCAATCGGGACCAGCAGCTTAACATGCCTTCCGAAGCACGGAAACGCTCGTAAATGATTGTTAATGCAATTCTTTCTTCATCGTGGGACCAGTAATAGCGGAAGTTGCATAATGGAATGATCGTTTACAGAACGAGTCCGAGACTACCAGGACTTTAATTGGTCGTGCTAATTAGTGTCAAGCACATAAGACCTTTTAGCCTTTTTGTTACCACCTCACTAAAAAGGCAACGGGTTCAAAATTTCTTCCAAATTTAACAACTAAATTAGACACATATTATTAAATTTTTATTAAATTTATTCGGCCCTTTAGACCCACCCAAGTTCCGTGCTTCAGCAGGTCGCCGCAGCCTGCGTCTGTCCATTTCAACACGGCAATGGGCTCACCACCTGTTACGTGGGACAAAAAGGCATACGGTGAAATGTGGGCGTTTAATTTGCCTCTGCCTACCCCTTCGGGGATAAAGGCGTGACAATATGTATGTATGTTTTCAGAACACTGGGTTGGCAGGGCTACGAGCGATCGAGAAAGCTTATCTAAGTTGCTTATATCGTTAACATTTTGACGACTATTGTAGTTTTGATCAAAACTGTATATAATACAAAAGAACCTTTACTAAAAATCTGTCTAAACAAATAACAAAAGAAATCTTTACTTTACGTAAAAATTCTGGCGAGTATATTTGAGAAATGACTTGATTCAGTACAAAGCTTGGAGATACATGTTTGTGTACTGAGACGAATGTAAGCCTTTTACTCATGAAAACGCAGAAAAATACAATAAAAGGGTATTTGTGAGGATGTACTTCACATAATTCTTCTTTTTTTTTATTTGACCTTTAAATACTTATTTACAGTGAGCATTCGTAACCCAGCTAACTCAGTGTTCTGTAAATAATCGCCGAGTTAAGCATCTTTCAAAAATGACAGGGCCTCAGATGGGAGACCGCTTTGTAGCAATTCTATTCACAAGCGTTTTCGTACTTCATAAGGCACGTTAAGTTAGGCCCGATTGCCAGTAACATAGCAGTCGTTGAGCCAAGTTGAAGGCCTTACGAGTAGTCTGAAATAGTAGAGGCTACTAAACGCCCACATTTCACCGTATGCATATTTATCCCACGTAACAGGTGCTGGCTGTGGCCATCTGCTGTTGAAATTTTACAAGTTGCCCATAAGGCTTTCAACATGGCTTAACGAATGTCGTGCCGCCCGAAGCACTGAAACGCTTGCAAATGTAAATGCTACAAAGTGGTCACCCATCCAAGGACCAGCTATAGCGAAACTTACTTAACTCAGTGATCGTTCACAGAACACTGAGTTAGCGGGACCACGAGCGCTTCGTAAACTACAAAGTTAGGCTCAGAAAATATAGCATCACTTGAAACAGTAAAATATTGCCACTTTCAAGTTGCACTTGACATCCTTATCCCGTCTCTCATACGGGATTGTTACTAGGTAAGGTAAGAGAGGGACTGAGGGTCCTTTCGTCGCGCCGAATTATAGAAATATTGTATGAATTAGTTTTTTTTGAAATTCACACAATATTGTTAAAAATAATGTAGTTTACTGGGATCAAGTGTCGCGCTAACGATGTTACCTGTTTTATTTGATGCTAACTGCCCTGCACGACTTTACCCAAGTAGTTTTTCTATATCAACAAAATTGGCTCTAACTGAATTTAGAAACTATCCCTGGATCTAGTTGCATACACCCACAAAATTTCATTGAAATATGTCCAGTCTTTCTTGAGTATTGCACTCAGCAACACATTTAGCTATTCATGTTGTCACGCCGAAATTTATATCGCCTTAATCTGGTTCTATAGATTTTCTTTTTATAATTTTTACTTTTTTTTGTGATTTTTCAATTTCTTTTTACTTATTCTGCCATTTATGCCGTATTTTGCCGATGTAGAGACTTATCCACTAAAGCGAAAAAGTTATAAATATCGCCAGTCCCGTTCTTGAGTTATAATTGGTGTAGCTTAAGCCTAAAACCTGAACATGACATGATAAGACATTACATGATATGACATAATATGACATATTCATACTTTTCAACTTAACTTAACTTAATATTAACATTAAATATAACCTTAAAAATATGATACATAACTAAAATATATTATTAAAAAAACACTTGCCTAAAGGTCCCTTTAGGCATGTTTCCGAAGATACTGGCAGCGTTCCCCCTTTGAATAGCTAGACTAATTATTTGTCCGAGGTAGCTGCCAGCCAAAGAGCTGGCAGCTAGTCTTCTGTGATGTCGACTAACCTTTTCGCAATTTTCTTAAAAAGCCTTCTAGGACCCCACGGACCAAGAGCCTCGACACTGAATGGGACAAAATTATATTCGGAGCCTAGACCCCTGTATTTGAATGCTTTAGCTTTTTCAGTCGCTTTACAAACCGCACCAGCTCTGTTGTTGGTTCCATGTAGATGGGATGGTGCCAGCGTGTCTGAACAGGTTGCATCCCATACCAGCACCCGGCCCGTCTTCAATGGAATCAAACTCATACCGTCCGGTCTCTTGCCATCGTCTCTTGCAATACCAGTTGGCTCAAGTAGACTTTGCACGTTGACGGTGGCAAAGAACCGGCGTATGAAATTGTTAAGTGCGGCATGTCTCGAGAAGCGGCTCGCACCATTTTGGCATGACAGTCCGTGATGTCTTAACTTGTCGACATCACTGTCACAGGGACATTTATGAGGAGCGCAGACCGGAACCCCAACGTAGACAGGTTGCGATTCGGAGCGTGTCAGGCTCAAGAAAAGTTCTTGTATTTGACAAAGGGTATGAGTGAAGCCAGTATCCGGCATCATGCGCATCCACGGCCAAAATTCTAGCACGTGCCGAACCTGTACTAAAGCTCAAAAGATTGTCATAAGTCAATTTGCAGTTTATGTCGTCCCAGCTCCTTTGTGAATTTGGATAAACTGGAAAATTTTGACCTGGGCAAGCAATTGAGAAAGCGTTTCTAGCTTCTTCCAAGCCAGCAATCTCAAAGTTTGAAGAGGATGCCCTTAAAATTTTACTTTTGAGATTTGAGCTGAACTATGGACAGAAGATAGAAGGGCTGGTAAAGCTACACTGGAAATTTTGCGAATCCCTAAACCACCATAACGGATTGGTAGGTATGCTTGGGTACAAGAATGCTCTTTCAGTTGCATATTAAGAATCGATTCTAAGCTAATTTTCATTAAGTCGTCTACTTGTGTCAAAAGATCTGGGTGACTCCAAAAGGAGCAGCCACGGAGCACATAAGTAAATTTTGGCACGAAAAAACAGAATTTTAAGATGCAAAGTGCATAATGTGGACTAATTTCAAGGAGACGGTCAGCAGAATTTATAAAGTTAGTTATTAAATTATTAATATATTCAGAAATAGATTCATTATAAATTGGAGAGCCTAAAAGGTAAAGGGAATTACTATTAACTATTTTAATATTTGGAGCCAAAATATTGAATTTTTGTTTAACGGCATTGAAATTGAAGTCGCAGTTATTTGTAAAAAGTTTGCATTTGCTAAAATTAAGCTCCAAACCAATTAAGCTCCGAAAACAATCCACATCACCTCCTAGGGTTCCGTCGTTCAAATATCAAACGTTAAATTTAGAATTAAAAAATTTGAGTATCGGATTTATAGCCTAACTAAAAATTGCAGGCCCAAGGGAATCACCCTGTTGACAACCTACTTCCGAGGACAGTTCATTAGATCGATATAACAATTTTGTTGGGTCAGCGTAACTGAGAAGAAGATAATTGTAAATTTCCGGTATATGTTGTTTTATTTCCGTCAGCAGGGTATCCCTATTTACCGAATTGAATGGATTTTTGAAATCAATTTTGAGCAACACGTCAGGCTGTCTTTAAGTTAGGAAAGAGCGTAGGGCATGGACGACTGCCTCGCACCCTCCTTTTACACTGAAGCCTAACTGTACGGGTTCAAATTCCGAATTTAATTTTGGTAAAATATGTCGAACATCAATTTTGGAGGCCAGACGTCGTAGTGTTGATCCAACAGCAATTGGTCTCACCCCACCGTCCTTTTTGGTGAGGGCAATAAAGTATATTGTCACGCCTTTATCCCCGAGGTGATAGACACAGGCATACTTTACGCCCACATTTCACCGTATGCACTTTTGTCCCACGTAACAGGTGGTGAGCCCATTGCCGTGTAAAACCTGGACGTTAATCAGAAACTCATCAAAAACTTATGATTGAATTTGTTAATAAAATCACATATTTTTTTGAAATAAATACCTACAATATCAAAGAAGTGGAACACTTAAGTGGGAACTAGAATTCAACGCAAAGAAAAGACAAATAAACCCATATGCGTATAACTTAAGTCTTAAACTATGAGAGGTGAGTATTGACTTATTAAATAAAGGGGAAACATTATAATGGTCCCTTTATATCCCTTCAGAAACTTTCATTATTGAATCTAATCGGTATATGAACTTTGCACATTCTGAATGTAACTCCGAGGAATTTAATTGCCCGTCTAAGATATTCTGGGTTACTAACATTAATCGCTTTGGTATTTGTCTACTCTCCTTAACACTTGGGCACCTAAATCTATTTTGCCATTTGATTAAGCTTAACTGTATTCGGATTTCATCGACAAATTATCATTTTGAATTAATATTTATAACAATAATTTTGCTGTCATAATTCATGACAATTCACTGATTTTTACGTACTTTTTATTATCTTGTGCAAATTGTCATTTGTAAAAGATTTTTGGCCCCTTGCTGGTATACGATTGAGCAGAATTTTTAATTATGTATTTAATTACTAATTATAACAATAATTTTGCTGTTATAATTCATGATAATTCACTGATTTTAACTTACTTTTTATATATTCTTGCGCAAATTGTCATTTGTAAAAGATTTTTGGCCCCTTGCTGGTAAACGATTGAGCAAAATTTTAGATACTTGACTATTTAAATTTGATGACAGTTTAATACTTATATTTTATATCCCACTCGAGAATTCACGCGAAATAATATTCTACTTACAATCATACGCGTATGCACCGCGAAAATTTAAAAATAACAGTATAATACGTAATACGGTAATTAAACTATGGAGATCAGTTCAGGATCCTTTCTGCAGGAAGAAACTATTCTTTGTATGATGAGCTGGTTTGTTTTTGTAAATCCGGTGGCAATACAATAATCTGGTACTGAAAATGATGAAAGCAATTTCGTCTCAATAAGAAGAAATTACTTGAACTTACAGTCCGTATGTGGAGAGCATCACTTCCACTCCAATGCATTGTGAGCATTCAAGTGACTACGCCATTAAACAATTCCTAGAAATATTAATACTAAGGATCCCTGTACTATTAAATATGGAAACACAGAGACACAACTCATACATTTCTTAAAGAAAGAACGTACATAATAAAAATATTCTAAAACAAACTTCATATTGAAAATAGATTATTATCCATAAATAAATAAATAAAAATAAAATAAAGTTGGCATTCCAACTAAAACACCTCTGGTAGGTATTGCAATAGTCTATAAGCTGCGGTAACCACTATCGATCAGGTAGCCCATATGCTAGCAAATTCTACATACTACAATGTTTTGTGAACACTAGTAGGTTTTTGTGCATGTAAAACAATCCGCTCTTGATGATTGATTGATGATTTACTTAATTGAGTCCTCTTAAAATGGAAAACAGCAATAATGAAAGTAAATGAGCCGCATCAATCGTGTTTTTTGAATTGCCGAACAAATTACGGAGCATCAAAATATTGTTGGATAAGTTTCCCACATTATAATTTTGTTGTATTGTTTTCAAATGAATACAGGGTATACTTTGATTATAACATTAAATTAAACACTAGACTTAAACAACTGTTCTAATGGAATCGATTGATCGGCTGTTTATCGATGGCGATATGCTGCCATTGATCAACAGCATAAACAGTTTTTGATTACCGACGCAAAAACGACGGGGTGTTATAAGTTTGACGTGTCTGTGTGTTTGTCTGTCTGTGGCATCGTAGCTCCCGAACGGGTGAACCGATTTAGATTTTGTTATTTTTTATATGAAAGGTAAATTAGTCGGAAGAGTTCTTAGCTATGTTTGATGAAAATCGGTGGAGCCGTTTAAAAGTTGTGAAAGTGGATAGGGTGAAAGTGGGTAAGAATAACCGAATGTCTGCTAAATATACTCGAGTGGGGTCTTAAATGAAACGTGCACATTACAAAACAATATGTTAGAATAATAACTTTCGTGAGCGATGTTCATTATAACTAAATAAACGGCTTTACTCATGTGTAAATTTCGGGATAGCCCGACTAGTTTCGGACCTAACGGAGGTCCTTCTTCAAGAGGAGCGTCAAGCTACGTCGGAAGCTGCCGGTGCCGCTTGCCGAAGCTGGTCCGAAACTAGTCAGGCTATCCCGAAATTTACACGTGAGTAAAGCCGTTTGTTTAGTAATAAAAAACAATATGTTCAATGAAAATCGGTTGAGCTGCGATTTTTTAAAGTTCTAGGGGTAGATTCAAAAAGCTCTAGGGGTAAAACTGTGTAAAATACCCAATGTTTGCAAATATTATGTGGTGAAGAAAATTTACAAAAAGAAGCTATGTATTTACAACTTAACAAAATGTATATTATAATAAGTATGTACCTATAAAAAGTATAAAATAAATAATTGAACATTAAAATAAAAACTAAAAAAAAAACTAACTAACTATCTTCACGCTGTATTCCTGACGGGGTAGTCGTAAGTAGCTTCGCGATCCATGCATACTTCTTTTGCTTCTTCAAGATTCACCTATCGTTTCATACACGCACGTCTGGGTATCCGAGTACTTTGACCTTTCCGTTTTTGAGCAATCTGCTCTTTAAAATCATAATCTTAAATTTGGACTCATTATCACTATCATTATTATGTCTCTTCTTTTCTCGGGTATCTTCTTTTTTTTTTGAATATTCCCGGGTTTTTGGTAGGCTTACATGGAGACATAGGTCCAACACGCAGAGGCCCTTTGAGAATTTTAATCTAATAGGGAATGGGACCCCCACTGCAGATAGTCCACTAATAATGGATAATGGATCACCTCCAATGGGAGTTAAACTATTGTGAAATATGCTAACTATGAAATGGGCTATTTGGTTGGGTGTTAAATGGATTGGGTGATTTAAGCTATTGATGAAAACGGCATCTGCCTTGTTATTATATCATTATTAAACTACTGGCAGACGGTGACTCGCCAACTCACTAGATGGGCCCCCTATACAATCACCGTAGGCATGATGAGCCTGTAATGCGACAGAGAGCAACACCGGTGTGAGCGGCTTGGGGTGTCGAGCGGTACGGCGCCGGTTTCACCTTAGCGGGACAGGCCCGGAGCGGGCTTCCCCGTAGTTATTCCCTTGAAAATGACACTTCCACCACCGAGCATATAGCTCTGGCTCCCTCCTTCTGACCGGCCAATTAAGGCAAGCCAGAGTTGAGATTTGCTGCACTCCCGGGGGTAGCACTCTCACTGCTCTCCCGTTAGGCCATTAAATCCTAACCGGTGCAGAAAGGCAACAAAAGTCTGAGGAATCGGGACCGATGTGTAGCCACACACATTCAGCTCGCCACCAACTGCCCTGCGGATGTGAGCTTTTCAATAACTTTCTGATACATTTTTTGTTGATATCAGAAAGTGGATGACTCAAAAAGCGAATCTACTATAGGGTTATCTCATAGGGTTGCGTTAATCCTATAAAAGATAACGACTGTCGTCGAGGGGTTTATTATTATTTTTTATTTTTTTATTATTATGTCTCTTCTTCTTCACGGGTATCTTCTTTTTTTTTCTTATGAAGATACCCGGTCTTTTGGTAGGCTTACATGAGGACATATTGGTCCAACACGCAGAGGCCCTTTGAGAATTTTAATCTAATAGGAAATGGGACCCCCACTAAAGACAATCCACGCCCGCCTTATGTAGAAGAACGGTAATGGACTACCTCCAATGGGAGTTAAACTATTGTGAAATATGCTAACTACAAAATGGGCTATTGAGTTGGGGGTTAGATGTACTAGGTGATATAAACTATTGATTTTGTTGGCTGCCGACCATGGCTCGCACCACGGCCGGCAGCGACAAATCAACACCAATGAGACCCGTGAGGGCGATACGCAGCCCGTTCCACGCCGGGCACACGGCGAGTGTGTGCGAGCGGCGTGTGTCCACGACGCCACTCGGGCAGTGACGACACACGGGGTCCGGTTCCACCCCCGCCACCTCCCACAGGTACTTGGCGAATACGCCATGCCCTGTGAGGAGCTGACTGAGGTGAAACGTCGGCGCTCAGTGTGCCCTTTCCACCCAAGCACGTAGGACGGCAGGACAGCCCCCACGAGCCGGGGGCTAACCGAGGGCCTTACCAACCAATGGGCCCACTTCCGGAAGAGATCGTCGCGAGCCAACTGTCTCCAGCGGTCGGGCGTGTGACCAGATGGGCGCTCCGTAGAGCGCCATCGAGCGCACCACACCGTCGTAGAGGCGGCGACACGCACTGTTCGGTTCCGCCCGATTGGGAAGCAGCCTCGCCAGCCTTCCGGCGTAAACATAGGCTAATGTGATACTTATGACGAAAAAATCGTAGATAATAAATAATTAGGAGCGGCCACACAATGCGACGTAGTTTTTTAGAATTATTAATACATATTTAGAAGGTGATGAAGAGTAGAAGCGTGCACGTCGCCATCTCTGCCAGCTACGGCTGCAATTCTACTCCAACACGAGTGCCACCAGGGCGAATACTGCTAGGGCGTGCCCCCGAGGCGACGCGCACCAGTTCGTCCCCGCTGGTGCGAAAAGTGTGTGCCAGAGCGGCGTAGGGGACCGCCACCGGCCGGTCACGCGCCGCGCGGCCCGACACGGCGGGAAGTGGAGGATGGAGTGCAGGGTAGCTGCGTGGAATTTTAGGGGAGGAATGACAGATAAGATGAATGAGTTGATGGATGTTATGAATGAGAGTAAGTTAGATGCAGTGTGCTTGACAGAGACCAAGCGCAAGGGCAGCGAAGTCTTGGAGCTCCCGGGTGGGATGCTCGCGCATTGGTCTGGAGTACCAGAGAGCGAGCATGGCAGTCAGGGGGTTGGAATTTTGCTGTCCTCGCGATTGGCCTCCGGTATGTATGAGTACAAACTGGTAGGTACTAGAATCCTCTGGGTCCGTGTAAAACTTGGTTTGATGAAGATTTTCCTGGTAGCTGCCTACGCGCCAGTATCATCGTCGAACGCGAGTGAGCTAGAGGATTTCTGGGAGAGTATGAGAGAAGCTCTAAATGTGATAGAAGGAAATGAAAGACTTATAGTATGTCCACATACTATAAGTCTTTCATTTCCTTCTAGTCATTCAAGTCTCCAGACTTGAATGGATGGGTGGGTACCGCTCGCGATG
This sequence comes from Thumatha senex, assembly GCA_948477245.1. Taxonomy (NCBI): domain Eukaryota; kingdom Metazoa; phylum Arthropoda; class Insecta; order Lepidoptera; family Erebidae; genus Thumatha; species Thumatha senex. The sequence goes on from OX419735.1 coordinate 19,425,727, forward strand.
GTTTTGAGTCGGTACTCGGGAAGTATGGGGAGAAAAGGGTGAACGATGCTGGCAAGCTAATACTGGCATTTTGTACGGAAAAGGATTTGTTTGTGGCGAACACAATGTTCAACCAAACAAATTCATATGTATACGAGGAGCTGTAAGTCAAAGAGAAGCATGATAGATCTATTCCTAATGGATAGTCGGCTCCGTAAACAGGTGATGGACACAAGGGTTTATCGAGGCGCTGAGCTGGGATCTGACCACTACCTAGTCATAACTAGGATTAGGGGTCTGTTCGCGGGTTGGCGTCATCGTACCGAGTGTCTTGAGCTTGAGCCGACTTATAGCATCAAAAACTGGAAGCTGCAGGATGCATCCATTAGGGATAAATATAATGAAAGGGTAGCCGAAAAGCTTGGCAATGTAAGCAGTGACAATGTGGAAAGTATATGGCAGTACCTTAGGGATAGTATGATAAATGCCGCTGTGGAAGTGTGTGGAGAAACGAAAAGAGGCAGTAGTAATAAGCGTGATGCATGGTGGAATGAGGAAGTGAAAGAAGCAGTTCGAATGAAGAAGAAAGCATGGCTAGACTACTTAGCCTCACGAAATGATTTTAATATGAAAGAGAGATACAAGCTGCAAAAAGTTAACACGAAGGCACTGATAGAAGAAGCTTGTGAAAGGTGCAGAATGAAAGCGGATGAAAGGTTGTCGTCCAATTTCCGGGATAATGCCAAGCTCTTCTGGAAAGAGGTAGGCATGACCCGGAGTTGTTCGGCAATCTGCAGTATGAATAAAGTGCTTAGTGTTAACAATGACGTCCTAACAGACCAAACTGACGTCCTGCAGAGATGGAGTGAATATTATAGAAAGATGTATGCAAGAAAAGACAGAGATGCCACATCGGGAAGTCTGTTATGCAACTTGTGCTGGCGGACGGGATAGGTCCCGGATGACTGGCGAGTAGCAGTTGTAGTACCTATTTACAAAGGGAAAGGCTCGCGCCTAAACTGCTCCAGCTACAGGGCGATCAGCTTGGTTAGCTTAGCTAGTAAGGTGTATGCAAAGGTTATAACGGCACGAATACAAGAAAAGTCTGAAAGGTATTTATGGGAGGCTCAATGCGGATTCCGACGTGGAAGAGGTTGCATGGATCAAGTGTTTTCTCTCCGCATGATCGCGGAAACGTTTCTGGCTGTTAGCCAGAAGGTTTTCTGCGCTTTTGTGGATCTAGAGAAAGCATTTGATAATGTGGTGACGCCGCACATTATCAAACGCTGTGGGACTTGCTGCCCGGATATGGTGTGGACGGCTCGCTACTGCGGGCAATACAGTCGCTTTATAGGGACTGTAAGGCTTGCATGCGAGTAGGGGGGGATGCGTCACCTCTTTTTGATGTCTGTACAGGCGTTAAACAGGGATGTGTCATGTCCGCCTGGCTGTTCATGTTGTATCTGGACAGTTGCCTGCATAAGTTGAAAGATTTTAATATGGGTGTAAATTTGGGTGACTTTACAGTAAACTGTCTGCTGTACGCTGATGATGCGGTGCTCATGGCCTCATCAGAAGCCGACCTTCAGGCATTAGTCACTAATATGAAAGAGGAGTGTGAAAGTAAGGGTCTTCGTTTGAATGCAAGTAAGACTAAGGTTCTAGTATTTGAAAGAGATGACGTAAGAACTAAATGCGAGATTAGGGTAAACCAGGAACGCCTAGAGCAAGTGAATGAAATTGTGTATTTAGGAAGTATGTTTAGCGCGGACGGAAGATGTGATTCGGATGTAGAACGGCGAGTAGCTGCCGGAAACAAAGTTAACGGTGCTTTGTCCCAGTTAGTAAAGCGACAAAGCATCGTAAAAGAAGCACGCATGGTGATTCATAACGCAGTGCTAGTGCCAACTTTGCTTTACGGTAGCGAAACCTAGGTATGTCAGCAGATGCATGAAAGTAAATTGAATGTTGTGGAGATGCGATCACTTCGAAAATTGTGCGGCGTTACCTTGGCCGACCGAATACGTAACGAAGTGATACGCAATATGGCAGATTTGAATGAAAGTGTCAGCGTTAAGCTGGAAAAGGGCGTGCTCCGTTGATTTGGACACGTCCAACGAATGAGTGAGGAACGATTGACGAAGAATATATATTGTTCAAAAGTAGAGGGTAGAAGGAGTCAGGGTACTTACATATGAAGACCACGTGAGCAGATTGCTCAAAAACGGAAAGGTCAAAAGTACTCGGATACCCAGACGTGCGTGTATGAAGCGATTGATGAATCTCGAAGAAGCGAAAGAAGTATGTATGGATCGCGAAGCCTGGCGATCTGTCCTCTCTGACTACCCCGTCAGGGATACAGCGTGAAGATAGTTAGTTAGTTAGTTTTTTTTTATTTAGTAGGTAGTTTAAGATTCGAGTTTCTTTTATTATTTTTAATTTTTAAAGGAACCTTAGGTTTTTAAGTCGGAGGTTTTTTATTAAATTATTTAAGTCTAAAGTCATATAATTTGTCCAAATATCATCATGTAAATAAAACTAATGTAATTACTGGCGGTTATACAAGAATGGCCATGAGTTTTATACCCAGGTTCTCCCTCAGGATCCATCTATTGCTTTGCGAATCTGAAGTAAATGTAAACGTAGAAGCAAAAATCTTGACATTCATAAGTGTTACTTTGTGACCTACATGATTTAAGATTTTTCATTTTATTTTTTCATATAACGAGGAAATATTTACAAAAGAAGGTGTACTAAGTTGTATCTACCAGATAGTGAGTAATTGTGTCAGTTATTGTGGGAACCTGCTGACTTGTAATTCACTATTCCATTAGGCACTACAGGTATCGGCGAAATACAAGGCCAATTTGTATTTATCCGTAAATGTAATATTTTTGTCTGTATTTAGTATATATCACTTTTGATAACTGTTATACAGATTATATTCATTTTTATTATTATTTATCTATCACGCCTTATCCCCGGAGGGATGGCAGAGGCATATAATTATGACCACTTTTTACCATGTGTATTCCTGCACCACGTAATAATGTATTAATTATTCAAAAAAAATATTATTAAGGCTACAAACCTAACATTTTAATTATATTACATTAAATTTCATCTAATTGTATATCTTAAGTACCTAAATTTTAGACTTTTAGATGAAAATTTTACTAAAATCTGGCCAACAAAGCATTGATGTACAATGTGACCGAATCGAGTGAAGGAAAGTAAACAGAATTACTGAATTATATTTGTGTTATGTTTCGTTGTCTACCATTTCCATAACATTAAAAAACAAATTCAAACGTCTTTCGCGACTTACAATCGCCTACACAATATCATCAAGTTTAAAACAACTTATTACTGCCAAGTTTCAAAATTTCATATTTCCAGTCTTTAGACTAGAGTAATGAGATCATGATTCCATATTAAAAGTATCAGCACTAAGCAGAAAAAGTTTGCTCCATTGCTTTGGACACGTCCAATAAATTAGAGAGGAACGATTGATGAAGAACTTTGAATGTGCGAAAGTAGAAGATAAAAGGAATCAGGGTGGAACGAGACTTACATACGAAGACCATGTGATCAGATTTAAAGCATGGTACTCTCTGCCAGCGCACGTGTTTCTCTCCTCTTACAATGCTGGGTCCTTTAAGAGAAGCGTGAAAAGACATATTTCTGGGCCGTCAACCTGAGGGTCGCTATTGAGGTTCTACTGGCTGGGATAGCAGCCCTCAGTCCCGGATTGCCGTCGCTGATTTCCATCAGGTGGGCGGCGCAATTTTGACGTGACAAACATAAAAAAATAGTCAAACACAGAAAGGTCAAAAGAACTCGGATTCTGAAACGTGAATGTATGAAACGATTAATAATAATAATAATGTCATCCGCAGGGCAGCTTGTGGCGAGCTGAATGTGCGTGGCTACACATCGGTCCCGATTCCTCAGAGTTTTGTTGCCCTTCTGCACCGGTTAGGATTTAATGGCCTAACGGGAGAGCAGTGAGAGTGCTTCTCCCGGGAGTGCAGCAAATCTCAACTCTGGCTTGCCTTAATTGGCCGGTCTGAGGGAGGCAGCCAGAGCTATATGCTCGGGGGTGGAAGTGTCATTTTCAAGGGCATAACTACGGGGAAGCCCGCTCCGGGCCTGTCCCGCGAAGGTGAAACCGGCGCCGCACCGCTCGACACCCCAAGCCGCTCACACCGGTGTTGCCCTCTGTCGCCTTACAGGCTTATCATGCCTATGGTGATTGTATAGGGGGCCCATCTAGTGAGTTGGCGAGTCACCGTCTGCCAATAGTTTAATAATAATATATTAAAAAGGCAGACATGTGAAGCAATTTCTAAATCGCAAGAATCGCAAGTGGTATTACAGACCAATTACATAGGTAAATACAAAAAAAAATTAAAAGATAAAATATAACATAATTAAATTTTACAATTGAAAGTAATTAATGAACCACATGCATGCGTGATTTTGGACTATATGTATGAGTGAGTATGTCTGTGGTGTGATGTGGTGTGTGTGTGCATGTAAAAACAACTAAAAAATATTTAAGAAAATTAATGAATCTGCAGGAAAATAAATACAAATACAAATCTATACCCCGTCAGGGATACAGCGTAAGTGATTCCTTAAAACTTTAGACAAAATATGAGAATCTACAGGTCTTACCGCAGAATCACACTGTACCTACAGGCATGTAACATTTAAATCGAATAATATTGAACACTATACACGCCAAAATTCGTTTATAGTAACGAGTAAACAGATGACTCTCCCACAAGGGTCTGTTCATTTAGGGGTCCGTTGAAAAGCCGGAAGAGCACTAATCCATCACAGAGAGTTACGACATCCTAGAGGATATATACGAGCACGGACCCCACGTAAAAGCGTCCTTTTATTAAAGTTGTTGTTTTGTTCGAATGTTTTATGGTTACTTTGTATTATTTATTTTACCTATTTAGTTAAATTTTTAATTGTCTTTCGTGTTGAAAAAAGTAACGGCAGATTTTTAAACACCACTAACGAATAACTGCAGCTCCGCCCGCGTGGTTAAGTTTTATTGTACCCGTTTAAAGGAACCTGAATTTAAAAAAATAGGCAATGTGTTAATTCGTTAATTTCATAAAAGAACACGTTTTCCATACCCTTTTTCTCCCATTGAATTTTCAAAAAATCTTTCTTAGTGCACTTATACTTACTTAATATTTGAGCAAACTTTAATGGTTTTGCCTTAGCTGTTTGGCCTGTGAGTTGATCGATTCGTCAATCAGCTTCTGCTTTAATATTATATAGTTAGAAAACTAAGAGGGCAGACATGACATTCCACCCATCTTATCTAAATTGGCCATTATTGTCAATAGACATTTGCAACACCAGAACTGCTACTCCTGCTGATCTTGCTCTAAAAAGAAGAAAAAAGTGAGAATGTATACTCCTTTGTGAAGAGTGGTTCGATGTTTGTAATTTACCGTTGATAAATAGAAAGAATTCTACATTTAAATTTATTTTTTATAACTCATATGACATTTATTTAAAGCGGGAAATTAGACATCTTCACATTCAAAATTGGAATGAATTACCCAAGAGAAAATTAAGACCTTCAATAAAAATATTTTTAAAAGTACCATTTCTTTTTATTATATTATAATCTCCAAAACGTGACCCCACGGGAAACGAGAAATTTAAAAATTACCTAGAACAACAAACTGTGACGTCACGTTGTTTACTCGAAACGAAAAGAAAAGTTCTGAGTGGTCCACGGTACAGGACAAAACTTGTGGTTCTGTGCAGACAAACAAACAATCTAATTACATTACTTTTGACACTAATGGCGCATGATAGAGCAAATGTGTGATCTTGTGTAATTTACTTTCATCTAGATTGATCACTACTTTTATTATGTTTCTATTTGTGTACATTTCACGCCCGTTATAGCCTAAGGGGCAGGCAGAGGTTTTGCCATATATATTAGGTTCCATGGAATAAAGGGCGAAACATTTAGGTCATCATAAGCCTAAACATTATTTGAGAATTATATCATGTGATTGTATATCGGAAATTTTTCGAGCCATCCTTTATAAGTTTCAATTTGGTTAAACATGTTACTGGCACCCCGTTTCAATGAAACAATGAGCCTTCTTAAGCCTATAAACAGAATTACCATATAATGTTCAGTTCCGAGATAGCGGTGATCGACAAAAATTCACACTATAATTATACTTATTATTTTCTCAATACAATGTGAAATTTTGTAGTGTTTTATGAAATGCATAGCCAAATATGCTTACGTTTTGATTATTTTTACTTTTCAACAGTTTTAATTAATATGTATATAAAAATTACGGGTCTGGAGAAATTTAACAGCAGGTCATCGTAACCTGCACCTATCTATTTCAAAACGGCAACACCATCTCACTACCTGTTACGTGGGACAAAAATATAAAAAAAAATTAAAAAAAAAACATGTAAATTTTATACCTCATTATACATTATAAGTATAATATGCCTCTGTTACCCTTTCGGAGATAAGGGCGTGATTGAAAAACAACACTTTCGGCCAAGTGGTCTGTAAATACATAATTTGTTGTCGTGTTATAATATTTCATGTGTATACTTACCTAAAACATTTTATTAACAAAGTATGAAAGTGTCAAAACTATCGTAGCAAATTGTTTAGCGACAACGTCCCGCCGGAACACTGTTTCATAACGTCTCATAAACTTGAACGTAAACGTTAGGTTGTGTTACTTACACAGAATAGCGAGTAATAGTGGGATTTGCAAAAAAACATTGCTTTAAAGTATAAAGCCTCGTAAAGAAGGCTTGCAAGAAGAACGCGGTAGCGGAGCAGGGGACGAGAAAACCGGTAATGCTTTGTTTTGCGACCGAAGCGTTACACTAGGTTATTTTACTTAAGTAACAAATATAGACACATAAAATACTTTTACATAATACAAATAGACATAGAAACGATTCTCTATTTGGGCTTAGAAAAAAAATGAAATAAATGTATGTATGTGTATGTAAATGCTTATTTTCAAAATGTGAACTTATAATACCAAAATTATACTGAAGCACTTTGGATCAAAGCTTTATTAATGGGGGACGGCCCCTTCCGGACGAGATCGACCGCTGGAGACAGTCGGCTCGCGACGATCTCTTCCGGAAGTGGGCCGAGAGGTTGGTAGGCCCCTCAGTTAGCCCTCGGCTCGTGGGGGCTGTCCGGCCCGTCCTGCGGGCTTGGGTAGAGAGGGCACACGGAGCGCCGACATTTCACCTTAGTCAGCTCCTTACAGGGCATGGCGTATTTGCCAAGTACCTGTGGGAGGTGGCTGGGGTGGCGTGGGATGGGCCGCGTATCGCCCTTACGGGCCTTGTCGGTGAAAATTTGTCGCTGCCGGCTGTGGTGCAAGCCATGGTTGGCAGCCAACAGTGTTGGGCCGCCGTCGCCTCGTTTGCTAGCGAGGTGATTGCGGCGAAACGTGAGGAGTTGCGGTTGCGGGAGCGTACGGGACAGACGCTTCCACGCCGCCGTCCGGTTCGGGGGCGTCGACGTGCTCAGTACATGCGCGCCCCCGAATAGTGTCTGGCCGTGGGCGGAAGGTGGGGGGACCCCGCCCAACTGGTCACTTGGCGACGGGCACCCTTTCTGTGTTCCAGTGGGTGCCCACGTTTTTGCGCATGCCTGTACCGGCCGCTCTCATCTCCTCTGCTTACAGAGGGGTGCTCGAGAGCGGTGGAGGTGCGGACTAGTTCTTCAGCTCCTTAGCGAGCTCCGGGGTGGTCGCTTATCGACCGCCCCGAGACGGACCCCTCCGTTCTGGGGTGCCCCTTGCCGGCTCGCAGTGATTTAACCTCAGGCCTACCCTGCAAGTCTGTTTTAAGGTGAGGCGGAACACCGCGGGGTTTAGTGGGTAGGACGGCCCTCTCTCACGGGCCGGGAGCCCCACTCACAATCCCTGCTGCCCACGCAGCAGGGATGACGATGCGTAAATGCATTCCCGCGAAAACAAAAAAAAAAAAAAAAGCTTTATTAAAAGTATTTGTATTAATATTTTATTAATTAGTACTCTGCTAATATAAAAAAGATCGAAGCTCTCACGAAAGGGAGTCTGATGATTATTTAATAATTATTCAAACATGATGTTATTTCCCGCTGTTCCGTACACCATGACCACATCCTTCACCATACCGAACCGTCACGTGCTCTCGGAAGTGTCGCCAACAGAGCATGCAATTAGGCAACGTTTTGTCCAAATAATTATGCGCGGAGTATTTCGTCCCTCAGTTCGCACCTCTTAATTTACAAACAGGTATCGTGAGAATTTTACCTCCCGTAAATAACTGGCGGGACATATTAAGTCGTCTGGGAATGTAGAGTGTAGGTAATATTTGCTTTTTGATTGCTTGGGTTTATTTAATCCCAATAAAATTAGTCGTTTTTTTTTAATTTATTTATAGCTCGCCTAATGAAAAGTCATGGCGAATTGAGGGCCACTCTTAAAGCCCACAAGACTATTTCTAATGGCCTTTAAGTTGGCGGTCTATTCACGCTCCGCTTAAAGAAACTTGGGCTTAAAAAAGGACGAAAACGCGTACGATGACAGAGTGTTCCATATTTTAATGTCACTTTGTTCTGGCAAAGATTGTCTCCACTGTGTGAAAATAGATAACATATTAACCTAATTGTGCTCGAATACTACAGAGACATCTTAATCTAACATCAGTCTTTGTTTGAGTCCTGTCTCCAATCCCTCTTCCACAGATTACCTTGAACATAGATCCGAACGAGATAGCAGTAGGTACTTACAAATAACGCTAATACTATCAGAATTCGTCGGAACTTCGTCACTTGTCTTGTATTTAAAGGGAATGATAAAGTTATGAAGACGTGATATTTTGAATAATACTTGAAGAAGTCAGGTATCTACACTCCTTTTTGGGCAACAGCTGTCTCTACACTGCTCCGTTAATTTTTTTCATTGAAGTAAATAAGTGAATATTTATAATCACTGACGGTAAGCGTGTAGTATCGTTGCTAATAAATTAACGGATTTAACCAAAACACTAGTCATTTGACTTAGTACTTAGATTCCTAAAGTTTGACTGAATTTACCGACAAAAACTCATATATTTATTCTTAAAAACTATATAAAACAGACAGACGCAGGCTGTGGCTACCTGTTGTTGAAATTTTTTAAGCCGCCTATAAGGCCTTCAACCAGGCTTAACGACTGACATTTTACTGGCAACCGGGACCAACGGCTTAACGTGCCTTCCGAAGCACGGAAACGCTCGCAAATGTAAATGCCACAAAGTGGTCACCCATCCGACGACCAGCCATAGTGAAAGTTTCGTACCTCAGTGATCGTTTACCGAACACTGAGATCGCGGGGCCACGAGCGCTTCTCGGCAATGGGCTCACCACCTATTACGTGGGACAGGAATCCACACGGTGAAAAGTGGGCATATAATATGCCTCTGCCACCCCTTCGGGGATAAGGCGTGATGGATATTTATTTTATTTATATAAAACACGAAAGCTATTTTTTTTAAATTTTATTTTCAACTTATACTCCATACCTTACACCTTATTAAAACAAATTAAAATACCTCCCTCTCACTGATAAACCCACTTATAGATACAATTACCAATTATACTATTCGAATTGTAGACGATTCGAGGGTTAACCAAAGGCGACATGAATACATTGTCACATATTAAGGGAACCAAGCATGGGTTTGAATTGGGTTGCATAAATTTTAAACTGCAACGTTTTTTGGCATACTCTTCGTTTCGCATAACGTTCAAAAAGAATAAAGCATTAGGCATACTTTATTTTCCCATAACTTCTTAATAATAATGATATATCCGCATAAAATGATTACGCATATTTTTTTTTACAATAACGATTACTAATCATAACATTTATTGGCATTACACTCTATGGCATAAAGATTAGATACAAGTCATACATATGTCAACGAGTACATATTTTTATTGTACCCTAATACCTAGTATACCCTAATGTTAACGAGTACATATTATTATTTTTGTATCAACGCTTGAACTGACTAAGATTGAAATGCCCACTGATTAAAAATGTCGATAGTCACTATACTGAAGTTCAAAATGTCAACAATTATATATAGAATATATAAATAAAATACAAAAAGAAGTAGGTAGATTAAAACGAGCGATTCAGTTCTGGCGCATCGCCGGTCGCTGCCACGGCACACTCGCGCGTTGTGGTCACAACTAACACTCCTCCACGCTTCGCTCGTCGTCGTACCTATTTACGACTTTGCTCAAGCCTAGTCTATAATTAATAACACTTTTAAAATATCATTTCATATGTTACAGCTTACAAACTTGGCTATGAGTGAGATGATTATTTACAATGGTGTCTTATCATTTCTTAAATATTCTTAGGTAAATTTATTATTCATTTATGATTTCAACGGTTAAGCATACCTCCATTATGCGTTTTGTATTTTATTATAAATTATCTTTAGGCGTATAACCATTATGCCCTTTACATTTAAGCTGATTTAATTTATGGTAAAAAAATTAGAGTAAGTTAAAGTTATGCCAATAAAACCAATATGCGTTTATAACACTCGGCTTATCATAATTTATGCGAGAAAGCTTTATGCTGAAACTGTTATGCCAAACTACATTATGCTTAAAAAGATTATGCGATCGAAAGGGCTCCCACCAAGCATCTGACATGGCAACTAATACAATAAAATGCGTAACACAACCCTACTGAATTTTCAATGAAAAATCGGCATTTCATAGTCGCCTTTGCGTGCAGTATGTTCGTGTAAAACAGCACTTTGGCCGCAGGCTAACTTGTTTAAGTGAAAGAACTACCGCTCAGCTACCATAAAGTAATCTTAAGCATCAATCATTTACAAAGTGAACTTCTGGCTCACTTTGATATCACCTTAGCTCACATTTAAAACACGTGTGTATTTAGTGTTTGAGGTATTCACTCAACTTTAAAATAAAAGCCTCTATAGGGATTGGAAGTGAAGTAATGCTCTTCATTAAAATAATACTTTTTTTATAGGCATCTGTATTTCATTTTCTTATACTGATAGTGTTACTGCTTCGATCTTCCTATACATATTAGCAGAGTACCATTGATTCAAGAACAAAAGCATTTCCAAATTTAAAATAAGATGGTTCTCCCAATCTGGGACGGTGTATGATAAAATAAACCCGGGGCTTCGAAATGAGGTTTCCGATTGCCGAAGATGAATGGTGTCGATAGATGATGATAGTGGAGATCGGTAAAAAGGACTTTGGGTTGATCAAGCTCAATCCAGTGACAAGAACTTGACTCGAGATATTCTTAACTGTCGTTACTCTTCCTTAATGCGTCGTTGATGTCTAATATCATTTAAAATTATTTACTACTACTACTTTTCATTCACGCCTTTATCCCCGAAGGAGTGGCAGAGGCATATATATGCCCAAATTTCACCGTAAGCAGTTTTTTTATTTAATACTATGGTGGACAATAAAGTGTAGGTATTCTAATTTATTCTGATCTGCTGAACACTGAAATGGATGGTACTGTGTGCCAAAAGCCAACTGCCTATGTCAAAACAAAACATTATTTGTTTGAATAATTAAACATTGAAACATGACAAGCAAAATAAAATGAAATACATGATTGTTTACTAAGCCCAAATGTATTGCGATTGTTACCAAAATGGAGTAGAGATTGTTTAGACAGATTTTAGTTAAAAATAGCTAAAATGTACTACGTACGCTAGAATTATTAATAGTAAAATTATAATTAATGATAATTAGTTCAATAGTAAAACACAATGGTTTACATTTAATTTTGAGTACATTTTATAAGGATTAATGTTTGAACCATGTGTGATTGAAAAAGGTTTAATGATTGAACCATTATATCATCTTTTACAAAAATAAATATACTACCAGACCTTTATTACCTGAGACAATATTTACCATGTAAAAATCATGTGAAACAAATTTTCAAACATATAGTGTACCAGAAATTAATATCACCTTTGCATAAGACCTTAAAATTCTAAATACTCGTATATATTGTGCATTCAAATCGAAATAAAATGAAATACATGATTGTTTACTAAGCCCAAATTTATTGCGATTGTTACCAAAATGGAGTAGAGATTGTTTAGACAGATTTTTGTTAAAAATAGCTAAAATGTACTACGTACGCTAGAATTATTAATAGTAAAATTATAATTAATGATAATTAGTTCAATAGTAAAACACAATGGTTTACATTTAATTTTGAGTACATTTTATAAGGATTAATGTTTGAACCATGTGTGATTGTAAAAGGTTTAATGATTGAACCATTATATCATCTTTTACAAAAATAAATATACTACCAGACCTTTATTACCTGAGACAATATTTACCATGTAAAAATCATGTGAAACAAATTTTCAAACATATAGTGTACCAGAAATTAATATCACCTTTGCATAAGACCTTAAAATTCTAAATACTCGTATATATTGTGCATTCAAATCGAAATAACATTTCCAAGTAGGTTACGATAGGAATTATGTATGATGAATTTAAAGTAGTTGAACTTAATTACTTTTAAATTCTATCTTTCTATCTTCACGCTGTATCCCTGACGGGGTAGTCAGAGAGGACAGATCGCCAGGCTTCGCGATCCATGCATACTTCTTTCGCTTCTTCAAGATTCATCAATCGCTTCATACACGCACGTCTGGGTATCCAAGTACTTTTGACCTTTCCGTTTTTGAGCAATCTGCTCACGTGGTCTTCATATGTAAGTCTCGGCCTACCCTGACTTCGTCTACCCTTCACTTTCGCACAATATATATTCTTCGTCAATCGTTCCTCACTCATTCGTTGGACATATCTAAACCAACGGAGCACGCCCTTTTCCAGCTTAACGTTGACACTTTCATTCAAACCTGTCATATTGCGTATCACTTCGTTACGTATTCGGTCGGCCAAAGTAACACCGTACAATTTTCGAAGTGATTGCATCTCCACAGCATTCAATTTACTTAAATTTTTAAATTCTATATAGTTTAAAACCAATAGACATGACCCCTCTTGCTTTAAGTTTGAACGTACATTTTGAATTACTTAATTAATATAATAAGAGGGATTTGAGAGGTCATCTTGAATCGGTTTCACGCACCAACATTCAACGCCATTAGACGAGGCAGCCGCTGGAACAATTTAATTGATTTATTTATCCCTATATCCAATTAAGCCGGCACCAAAAATTACTTGGCAAATTTCAATGAAAATATTCTCCCTGATGCAGAATGAGCATCTAATAGATATTGGGACTATGAACAATATTTTTTACTATCCCGTCAGGAATACAGCGTGAAGATAGTTAGTTAGTTAGTAATATTTTTAGGAAATGGTCATTCGTACTAATGGTACCACTGCGGCTCTGCCTGCATAATATTTGGTTACGAGCTTGCCTTCCAGTAGGAATGAGATGTTTTTCTCGTTTTTCCGCGATAATAAGTTGCAAATATATCAAACTCCAGACGTGCTTCTGCAGAACATATCAATCTATTGCTGCAGTTAAAATAAATAAATGCATTATCAAATTTAAAATCCATCAATTCAAATTATGAATATTTATCAATTTTCAAACCTCAATTTCATTTGAAGAACATGACCACCTTGTGGAAAATCATAATCACCTAGATTATAACAAAGTCAATGTCCTGAAGGACAAAAATTCTTAAGTAGGTAAATGTTTGTTTCAGTGCCTTTGAATATCACGTAAGCTCTCAGCTAGGCAACCTCTTGTGTTACATAGGTAATGCCAGTTTATTCTTTTATCTTATCACGTGATTAATATTTGGTTTGTGGGATCTTGTACAGTTTTACAGAACTATTTAAAATAGTATTATGTAGCCCGGCAAAAAGTTAATTTTGTAATTAACTTTTTAAATATAATTCATTTTCTTATGACAAGGAATTAATTTTAAAGTGATTAAATCTAAATAAAAGTTACATCGATTTTAATCTTCTTACACTGAATATAATTTGTAGTAAAATTGGTTCAGATCAGGGTCAGTTTTTAGCTCTTATAAGTCCAAATCGATAAGACTTGAATAATTGAGTAGGCTTGTGTACGATCGCAGATTGTAACCAGGCTCAGAGACCTATTGAAAAGACTACGGTACGTTTTTCAAAGTAATATTGTCTTCAAAACACAGAAATTGATCTCTTAGGTTTTTATAGGGTCGGCAGCGCGAGTGCTGCACCTCTGGTGTTGCAAACGTCGATAGGGTACGGTGATCATTTTACATCATATGGGCGTATGCTTATCTGCCTCAGTGGTATAACAAAAACAGTATCTTGCTAAATTTTGGTTGACAACTTCAGGGCTTGTTTCATTATTTGCGACAGAGTCTTAGAGAAAAATCTTTATATCTTGTGTTAAGGTATTTTGATTCCTAATGCGGCGAATTCTAGCTACGTACTTTTAGAAAGGCCACGTACTTTTAGAGCAGTAATTAAGCTGTTAATGCTGTCAGCATTAACATCCATTACAGTTCTAAAAGTACGTGGCTGCCCAAATCCATTATAGCCCTAATCCGCTATTTTCTTCAACACGCCAAAATTTGTAAACAATACTATTCTCACGGCTCAAAGACTTAAACCAAAAATTAGGTCATTGACGCACCTTTCATGTTACTAAAAAAATTTCCCTTTAATAAGCCCGTGTTCCGACGTTCGTAGATTAAACATAGGTGGTCGGAAACACGGACATCGTGAAATAAGCTCGTTAACTTTTCAATTTTCTGATGTAACTCTTTGTGCTACACTGACTGTTGTCTGAGGCCTGTCCTATTATTTAGTATCTTACCGATCGTGAGCCAGAAACAAAAAAAAACAGAAGAAAAGCATAAATTTTTCAAAGTAGGTACAACATTTGTTTTCTAAAACACTACCTTCTCCTATGACGTTAACGAGTTCAAGCTCAGTGTAACTTTTCTGATCGCGGTCATTTCTGTTGATGCTGGTTTCCGGTGGTTACAGTAATAGGAATGCGGATTGGATTAATCCTAACTTTAAGTACAAAATTTATCTGTGAATAAATTGAGTAAGTATATAATTGTTTTTATTATGTTTCATTGAAATTGTATTAATATATTCTACGTGCGATATGCAATGCCATTTTTATTAACACTAATAATAGAGATCGTTCAGAAACCTTACTAGGCCCGCCTATAATCTCTATCTCACTTTTATTTGGCTACTACAATTTGTCGTTTGGCTTTTTTATTGTCACGTTAAGGTGGCAAGTTAAGGAAAGTTAGGTGGGTGAGAGCCTGAGAGATAAATTAAGCGATGAGACAATTTAAATACAAAGTAAGTATATTTGATGTTTTAAGTTTTTAGGTACATTCAGGGCCGGGTTCGATGTAATAGTTCCGAGGAATATCAGTTAATTTTCACAGTTGGAAGTCCCTCCGCGTGTCCGAGATGGAGGGAAGGACTTAGGCTTGCGCTAGGAGGCGGCGGCGTAGGCGCGGCGCTGGTGCGACCGGACACGACGGCGGGCGAAGACGGGTAGAAGAGAAGATAGATGACGAGACCCCGGATCAGTGTAAGTGGAGAGCGTGGCGAGATAAAGAGGTTGATGTGCCGGGAGTCAACCGTTTTATTCGGCCACTACCCACACCCCTACTCGGTAGACTAGTGAAGAGACACAACTGATCCCATAGTGTTGGGAATGAATTGACGTCACCAGTCAACAATAAACAACTAATTAAAAAAAAAGAAAACTACATTGTTACATTATTTTCGGCATTATCACGAGCGACTTCAGTCTGCACCTGCCTTCTTAACTCATTCATAGTCAGCAGGTAAGTTCGCTTGTGCCACGGAGATTTTGTTGAAGTCCCTTACACCTAAATAATAGCATAAAAATAACAGGACAGGAATGCACATGGTGAAAAGTGGGCATATAACATGCCTCTGCTACCCCTTCGGGGATAAGGCGTGATAGAAAAATAAAAAGAAAAAATCACTAACCTGAAATATCACCATCCATCTAACACATACAAACAGTTAAAGATTCAGTCAAAAAAATATTATAACACGATAAAATATGATGGAGTTCAAAAGCTTTCTCTTGAGTGTTACTATTCGAAATAGTACTTTTGCTCTTATAAATCATGTGAACGTGATAGTTTGAGAGCCTATTGACATTCGCTTCGGCTTTCGTAATTTGATATGTAGGAGAATGATTCCTAAATCTTTTGAAATATTTCCGATATAATTTTTTGTTATTTCCAAAGGATAGATATATAACTTCAGATTTTTATGGAATTATTTAAAAAGGGATAAGTTCTGTTTTCCATTGTACAAATGAAGCAACTTCCTACTACTAAAAATTTTGCAAAATGAACGTTGGGATAACCCACACTATGGTAGTCACACACGAACACAAATTGACATGACTTCGGTTAAGTAAAAATATATATTTCCTTGTATATTGCACGGTGCAGGATGAAGTCAGAAATTATCAAATGTTATCATTTGGGCCACAGTCATTTATGGCAAAAAACGTTATGCAGTTTTAAATTATGCGTCTTTAATTTATGCAACCCAATACGGACCCCTAGATGATAAATAGCCTTCCTCGATAAATGTGCTATTCAATACAAAAATATTTTTTAATTCGAACTAGTAGTTCCTGAGCTTAGCGTTCAACCAACAGATATATTAGCTTTATAATATTTTTACTAACGTTTCATTGAGATTCAGAAGGAACGTTAAACTATTGGTCTGGGCTGCCAATAACATGACAGTCGTTAAATCAAGTTGAAGGCCTAATAGGCGCTTTGAAAAATCACAGGCATGTCGCCACAGCCTGCGTCTATCTATGTCAACACGGCATTGGGTTTACCACCTTTAAAATGGGACAAAAATTCCTATGATGAAATGTCGGCGTATAATATGCCTCTGCCACCCTTTTGGGGATAGATTTCTTTGTGAATGTTTTATATACTACACGGGAGTTCACGCGAAACAAAATTCTACTTACATTCACCGACGTTTGTGAATATTCACATATGACTTTGTGAATATTCCATATATGCAAGATATTCTAATTTTTGTGGATTACTGTCGCAAACGTTTCGCTGTGGATGATACATACATACATACATACATATTGTCACGCCTTTATCCCCGAAGGGGTAGGCAGAGGCAAATTAAACGCCCACATTTCACCGTATGCATTTTTGTCCCACGTAACAGGTGGTGAGCCCATTGCCGTGTTGAAATGGACAGGCGCAGGCTGCGGCGACCCGCTGTTGAAAATTTTTAAGCCGCCCATATGGCCTTCAACTTGGCTTAACGACTGCCATTTTATTGGCAACCGGGACCAACGGCTTAACGTGCCTTCCGAAGCACGGAACTTGGGTGGGTCTAAAGGGCCGAATAAATTTAATAAAAAATGGGTCTAACTTAGATGTTAAATTTGGAAGAAATTTTGAACCCGTTGCCTTTTTAGTGAGGTGGTAACAAAAAGGCTCTTATGTGCTTGA
The DNA here is from genome assembly GCA_948477245.1 of Thumatha senex. Classification (NCBI taxonomy): domain Eukaryota; kingdom Metazoa; phylum Arthropoda; class Insecta; order Lepidoptera; family Erebidae; genus Thumatha; species Thumatha senex. The sequence continues at coordinate 19,443,301 of OX419735.1, forward strand.
CACTAATTAGCACGACCAATTAAAGTCCTGGTAGTCTCGGACTTTTGATGATCGGCTGTGGATGATGGTATCTCTATTCTTAAAATACCTATTACCTACCTACTAATATAATAAACGCGACAGTATGTAAGTATGGATGTATGTTACTCTTTAACGCAAAATCTAGGGAAAGCATTTTAATAAAACTTTACAATAATATAGCTTACACATCAGAATAACACAATGGCTACTTTTATCCCGGAAACAAGTTTCTGTAGGAAACGGAAAAACTTCACCACGCGTGCAGAGCCGCGGGCGTCAACTAGTATATTATATATCTGCAATTCTCGTAAGTACCTACCCATGTCCAATATTACATCTATACGACTATTCAATGAATCAATAAGAATACAATGGAATACGACTAATAAGAATCCCTTTAAAAGCTATTATACAAATGGTAGATCTATTACTTTTTTCTCAAAAGGGTTTGAGCAAAATTAAATGACAAAATAAAAGGCTTCATTTCAATTACAAGAGATCATCCCTTCAAAAAGAAACCTTCATTGTGTCTTAACCGAGGCTGATTCTTCATCACAATTAACTATTAATCATTATATTCATATTTTTTTAATAATTATTTAATGGCCTGGTTCCTAAGACCTTTTAGCCAAATCTTATTTTTTATATCATATTTCTTCAATCTTATCTTCCTCCAGTCGATGTCATGTCCTCAGGCTACGTCCTGGTCCTTGCCCTTAGTATAATGGTGATTCTTATACTAAGGTTGTCAGTGGACGTTTCGCGGTAAGAGAGAAAATAGCATTCCACTGCATATATATCATTGTCTTTCACTATAGCACGTTAACACAACTTTTATGTCCAAGAAACCATCACTCCCGCACATAAAACAAGATAAATGCACTAGTTTTTGAAAATAATATAAAGCAAGCGTCCGCACTTGTCACTCTTCCCGCCAAATGTCTCATTATATTCATAATCAAAGTACCCACAGATATTATTTGTCCATTTTCTTTTTAGTTCAAGTATTAAAAAGTATTTATTTTTATATTTGGTTATGTTTTTGGGTATACAGATATTGTCGGCCACTTTCTAATGACTTTTTGATTTGAAAACACTGGAGTTGTAAGAAAAGTCATAGAAAAGATTTCTTGAATCCTACAGTTCAAGAGTAGAAAGAAGTATGAGTGTGGAGGTTTCTTGATCCGCTTACGCGATGGAAAAAGATAAATATTCCACATTGTTGATGCGGTCTCTCAATTTGGTACGCCATTTTGCTCTGCACGCTCACGCAGTTCCTCTCTTTGCACTTCACTGGTAAACAAGGTGAGGGTTCCAACACTGTTGGCACGTGACGGCTCGTAGCCAGCAGCGAAGATTCAAAGCTGATAATACCCGAGAAGCCTATGCTCACAACGAGTTTATAATATTCCTGGAGGTACACGGTGAGATGTCGGCTGTGACGGCAGCCGGCAGTCTAAAATACCCATAAATAAACCTTATAGATTAAAAATACTAACTATCGGTTGATTACTGGCACTGCCCTAATGTTTATAACTAGTGGACCAATTTACTCTTTATAATTTAACCTACCAGTATTTGCCAGTGAAAGTCTTGTCAAAATCAGTCCAGCTGTATTATACACTAGATGAATCCCACAGCTTCGCCCGTGGAATATTTCGACCTCCCGTCGCACCTATTTAATCCCGTCACTAATAAATTCTACAATGATGCATAAAAATTTGCCCGATTTGTCGACATTTATGACTACTCCCCTGCTCCCCTGTGTAGTAGCGTAATGATATATAGCCTATAGCCTTCCTCGATATATGGGCTATCTAACACAAAAAGAAAATTTTCAAATCCGACCAGTAGTTCCTGAGATTAGCGCGTTCAACCAAACAAACAAACAAACAAACAAACTCTTCAGCTTTATAATATTAGTATAGATAAGCCAGAACAAAAAGAACACTGACATATGGGAAAAAATATATGTACATCCGCTACTTACTAAATGTAAATTTACCTAGTCAGGTCATAAATTCTGTCACATGTTTAATATAAAATAATTGAAACAAGTTTATTTATTATGTAACCATTTATATAGCAAAATGAACTTAACAAAACATAGATTCTTATGACAATAAAGTTTATTCAAAATGACCTCCGTGATTTTGAATACAGGCCTTCAATCTGCGCGGCCAGTCGTCTATCGCAGCACGAACGAGGTCCATGTCAATATCGGCGGCTGCCTTAATCAAGGATGTCTTGAGTGACTCCAAATTGGGATGAGGCTTTGAGCACGCCTTTTCCCCCAAGTGTGTTGCCATATCTTGTAATCTAACGGACTCAAATCTGGACTGGAGGAGGGCCAGTCTTCGTGCCGGATGAAGTCGATTTCACGCGCCGCCAGCCAGTCTTGTGTGCTCTTCGCTCTATGAGCTGGCGCCGAATCTTGTTGGAATACCCAGTGCCTGTTATTGAACATGGTATGAGAAACAGGTTCCACAAGGTTTGTCAGGACTGTATTTTAAAACACAACTGCATTCGTTTTTACACCTTTCTCACAAAAATGTACCTCTGTTAAGCCCCAATAATAAACTCCCAACCATACCATGAGCGAGGGTGGAAAATGACCTCGTTGGACACGCGGAATACGGTTGCTCGCTTCTTCACTACTGTGTGCGTACACCTTATCATTTTGTTTGTTGTAGCTCTCTTCTACGGTAAAATTTTTTTCATCTGAAAAAAGAATTTCCCGAAATTTTTTTTCCGCGTACCGCTTCAACAAACCGCGGCATCTCTTCAGTCTCAGGTCCATTAGACGAGCATTTAAACGATGTCCTGTTTTACTTCGATATGACCGAAGCCTAAGTCTTCATTTAACACCCTTTTCACCGTGGTTCTGCTTAACCCCATCTGAAGGGCCAACAGTTTCTGCTTACGTTTGGGATTTCTTTGAATTCGCACCTTCACAGCTTTTATCACTGCTGGAGTCCTAACAGACCGAGGGCGACCACTTCTTGACCTGTCGTCTACACTAGAGTCTTCATTGTATCGTTTGATGGTACGATAAACGAATATTTTGGTTATATTCTAATTTTTCAGTATGTCAAAAATTTGAATTGGCGCGTAACCGCAACGATGCAACGCAATAACTGCAACACGGTCTTCTTTAAGCGTTCACTCCATATTTAAAAATGAGTAAAATTCTAAAAAGTATATGAACATTCGAAATTCGAATTCAATAAACTTTTTTGTGGCCAGCATTCAAAAAGAAAAGTTTTTACTGTGTGACAATACTTATGACCTGACTAGGTACATTTAGTGAAAAGCTGTTAATTTGGAATTACAACCAGCACTACATTTATAATTCTATCTATAGATTAAAAAGAAAACTAACTATCTGCACGTTGTATCACTGACGTGGTAGTCAGAGAGGACAGATCGCCAGGCTTCGCGATCTGTGCATACTTCTTTCGCACCCTGCAGATTCATTAATCGCTTCCTACATGCACGTCTTGGTTTCCGAGTACTTTCTGAGCAATCTGCTCACGTGATCTTCATATGTAAGCCTCGGCCTACCCTGACTCCTTCTATTCTCTACTTTCGCACAATATATATTCTTTGTCGATTGTTCGTCACTCATTCTTTTGACGTGTCCAAACTAACAGAGCACGCCCTTTTCCAGTTTAACGCTGACACTTTAATAATAATAAATAATATTCATTATCAAAGTACCTATATATAATAGTCCGAGACTACCAGGACTTTCATTGGTCGTGCTAATTAATGTCTAGCACATAAGACCTTTTAGCCTTTTTGTTACCACCTCACTAAAAAGGCAACGGGTTCAAAATTTCTTCCAAATTTAACGTCTATAATAGACACATTTTATTAAATTATTTGGCCCTTAAGACCCACCCTACTTCCGTGCTTCGGAAGGCACGTTAAGCCGTTGGTCCCGGGTGCCAATAAAAGGCAGTCGTTAAGCCAAGTTGAAGGCCTTATGGGCGGCTTAAAAAATGTGAACAGCAGGTCACCGCAACCTGCGCCTGTCCATTTCAACACGGCAATGGGCTCACCACCTGTTGGGGTGTGGAACAAAAATGCATACGGTGAAATGTGGGCGTTTAATATGCCTCTGCCTACCTCTCCGGGGATAAAGGCGTGACAATATGTATGTATGTATGTATGTAAAGTACCTGTGATACGTATTCAAATTTTCACAATAATAAATCGATAAGTCTAATAGGAAAATCTGGAAATAAATATTACCAGTGACACTAATGTACATTTTCACCGTTTTATTATTGAGTTTGTATTCAAAACATTTTACGACACTGGTGTTTTGAATTTTAACCAGGCTAAATCGAACCTAATTCCTCGTTAAATTGTTTACTCGTTAAATACAAGCCTCAGGCGGAGATGAAGCACCGTATTAATTTAATTAATGTTGTATCTATTTACGCTACGTGGATATCACCATAACAGTGTTATGAAAGCCTGCTAAAGCAAATACTGCAAATACGGTATATATGTGCCATTTTGTGAGAACCAGAAATATAAATTCGAATTGAAAATGGAAATGATCCGCAAATAATTGCTTTAGTTTATTGACATTTGAAATGTACACTGTGTTCTAAAAACTAAAAGAAGTTAGTATTTGTATATTGCAACCTCATACTGTTTGTAGGAACGAGATTTCAAACGGACATTTCATTTTGTTTTTCGTGTTTGTTGTGATGAGTCACACCAACTCTATCTGTGAGTAAAAACTAGTTGACGCCCGTAGCTTCGCCCGCGTAGAATAGGTTTCCCGCTCCCGTTTTCCACTGGAACTTGATCCCAGGATAAAAAGAAGCTTATGTATTCTTATTATTCCAAATTTAACATCTAAAATAGACAAATTTTATTAAATTTATTCGGCCCTTTAGGCCTACCCCAGTTCCGTGCTTCGGAAGGCACGTTAAGCCTTTGGTCCCGGTTGCCAATAAAATGGCAGTCGATAAGCCAGCTTGAAAATAATATCATACTTGACTAGAATTTAGATATATTTGATTAAATTAGACAGTCACAGTCCTATATCAGTTAATTCGAAAGTGTTCAAACGGATTCTCCTCTGGGGAGCGTTGCAAATGTATATGCTACATTTTATTCTTTAAAAGCAGTCAATGAATAATAAATATTCTAACTATAGACACTGCAATACATTTTAAGGATTCCGTATCTTAATAGGAAAAAATAGAACCCTTATTATGATCACTTTCGTTGTCCTTCCGTTTGTGTGTTAAGACCCTTTATCTCGAGAATGCAAGGAGGTATCGAGCTTAAAATAAAACCAAATAGGTACTTAGGTCTACAGTTACTTAAATCTACCTGGGTATGTCAAAATCTGCATGAAAGTAAGTTGAAAGCTTGAAAAGGGCGTGCTCCTTTGGTTTGGACACGTCCAACGAATGAGTGAAAGTAGAGGATAGAAGGAGTCAGGGTAAGCCGAGACTTAAATATTATTCGGAGGTCAAAATTATTCGGACATGCAGACGTGCATGTATGAAGCGATTAATGAATCTACAGGAAGTGAAAGAAGTATGCATGAATCGCGAAGCCTGGCGATCTGTCCTCTCTGACTACCCTGTCAGGGATACAGCGTGAAGATATTTGGGTCTGTAGACCCAACTATCTTCACGCTGTGTTGTATATTCCTTGAAGCTAAGAATAAATCATCAAAAGTTTAAACCTACTACCCCCCTCTCCACCGGACCGCGGAAGCGTTTAGACGTGTGAACTTGTGTGGTGTGTTAGACGTTCAGCTCACAATTTATAATTTAGAAGAACAGCGGAAGCAACTTGCATCGCAGGTGACATTTATAGAAGAGAAATGCGAAACTCTAGAGAGGCAGGCACGTAAAACCAGTGTCCAAATACGAAATATACCGAAACATAAGGCTGATACAAAGGAAAAACTCTACGATATGGTAAAAACATTTACCACCAGCCTTGGAGTTAAAATGGTAGGCCCGAACAAAGTCATGCGACGATTGTAGCGGAGTTCACTTCAACCCTTTTAAATGGCAATATTCTTACTGCAGCAAAAACACATAAACTGAATTCGCTTCTATTCAAGTCTGAGCAACTGAATACTATGCATATGGGCTTGGATGGACCTAAAACGGAGATATACCTCTCCGAACATCTTACTCCGCATTCGTCACGTCTGTATTTTCTTGCCAGGGAATTCCGAAAGGTAATGGGGTATGACTACTGTTGGACCTCAAACGGATTAGTATACTTACGGAAAAGGTGAACCATATATATTGATTAAAAACGAAGCTCAACTTCAACTTCTAAGAAGTAAATGACTAGTCAGATGTTTGTTTATTTTTAAAGTGTGTAATGCGCTAGTTATTTTACATTATTTTTAAGTTATAAGATTCAAAATTGTTATTTTCTATATTGTTTACTTACACGAAACTACAAACACTATTCTACAAATCGATTACACGATCACAGAACAAGAACCACTATTGTTCACCAGCGCCTACACAAAACTTACAACATGTTTTCTACTTATTAAATATTGCAATCCAAACCCCAGCACAGATAAGCGCTCAGCTTTATTCCTAAATCTTAAACCTTTTCGTCGATCATTTATTTTTATAAGACTCAATAATGAATAGGCCGGAGCTATTTGAGGAAATTGACAAAGACTGCTCGCCCTCATGTACGTTTATAGAAGACCTTAATAATCTTGCAGTTGATGTGTTTCTATGAACATAAGAAGTGTTAACAAGAATTTGGACAGTTTTCTAAAATATCTCACAAGGCTAAAAACTCGTATACACATTATGGTTCTATCTGAATGCTGGTGGGATGAAAACTCTACTCCTCCTATACTTGATGGGTACTCACTACACTTCAGTAAAAGAAGTTTTAATCAAAATGATGGTGTTATAATGTACATAGAGAATTCTTTTTCTGTCTGTCCAGGAAATCGAACTAAATGAAGCAAATTGCCTTACCGCTCAAATAGGCAATCTTACTGCGTTCGGTATTTATCGTCCTTGGTGTTCCCAAAACCCAGGTAATTTTCTGGACTCGTTAGATACAATCTTAGTTGCAACCAGATCTCGAAATATTGTTATTACTGGTGACATAAATATTAACACATTAGATACCAATGTCTCCTATGTAAGAGATTATCTCGAAATTGCGGGCTCTCATATAATTTATACTGTTGATTGATGGCACTTGGTGGAACTTGCTACACATTTTCAATAATAACACTTGTACTATTCCACAATATTTACTTGATTAACCTTACCGGTTTCGCCTCACGGCATTCTCAAAGGCACACAATATGACAACTGGATCTAGTAGGTGTACTAAAATTAATAACATTATTATGTAGGTATATCAACACATCAAGATACCAGGTTCGAAATTTACCCCAAAATTAGGGAGAATACAAAATTATGATCTTAATACAATTTATATTCAAAATATTAGAATTTCACATGTCAACGTGTCAAACGACATTCCTACACACGAGCATGCCGATTTAGATCACTTTATATGCAAACTGGTGGACCAATTTAAAAGTTATGTACTCTTGACTGATATAACAGACCACTATCCACTCCTTCTGACAATTTTCACCTCCACTAAACAAAGTTCTACTAAGACTTCTTCATTGACTAGAACCAAAATCAACTATGAATGCCTACATACTGCCATCAAAACGTATGATTGGAATCCTTACTTAGCAGCTGATAACTGTTTTTGCCCTGAGGGTTGTCGCAGAGAAATACAGGTCGAAGAACACGCCTCTGCACTGTTTGTTTCTAGATATGCAGAAGGCCTTCGACTGTGTTCCTCGAGCGATGATCTGGTGGGCACTGCGGTCCAAAGGGGTTCCAGAGGTCTATATTGACACTATCCGGGACATGTACTGTGACTCCGATTCAATGGTTCGGACTGCTGTTGGCGACACGAAACCCTTCCCCATCACCGTCGGGGTACACCAGGGTTCGGTCCTTAGTCCGCTTCTGTTTAGTGTAATATTAGACGAATTGTCGGACAGCATCAGAAACCCACATGAGCAGCCTCCATGGTTGCTCATGTATGCTGACGATATTGCGCTGGCAGACGCGGACAGGGGCAGATTGGTGCGACGTGTAAAGGCGTGGAAGGACACGCTTGAGAATGGCGGTCTGAAACTAAATGTGGCGAAGACCGAGTACTTGGCACTAAACTCGACAGATCCCACATCCGTCCGCATAGGCGGTGATTTGGTCGAGCGCACGGACCAGGTTAAATACCTGGGATCTGTTTTTCACACGTCCAGTGACATCGATTGCGACGTCAAGTCACGCATTGCTGCCGCGTGGGCCAAATGGCGGGTGATGACCGGTGTCATTTGTGACCCTAAAATGCCGATCCGGTTGAAGGGACAGGTCTATAAAACCATTATTAGACCTGTCCTTTTACATGGCAGTGAGACGTGGCCGATATTGGAGCGACACAAGCAGGAGCTGCGTGTCACGGAAATGAAGATGCTGCGGTGGATGTGTGAGGTCACGCGGATGGACCGCGTGAGAAACTCTCGCATCCGCGGCAGCCTTCACGTCCGTGACATTGCAGACAAGTTGCAAGAGTGTCGCCTTCGTTGGTATGGTCACGTCTTGCGGCAACCGCCGGGCTACGTAGGTAACAAATGTCTGGCCATGTCAGCCCCGCCGGGTCCCGATAAGAGGGGAAGACCCAAGAAGTGCTGGCTTGACGTCGTAAGGGATGACATGCGTGCCAATGGTCTCACTACAGGGGATGCCGAAGACCGTGCGAAGTGGAGGAGAAAATGTAGAAAAGCGGACCCCGGGCGTCGCGAGACGCAACTGGGACAGACGCTCGGATGATGATGACTTAGCAGCTGATAACCCAAACCAAGCCGCACAATTATTTATAGAAACACTTCAACATTTAATATCTTTAAACACAACCACTACTACCTTCACCAAAAGAAAAAGACCTATTAAGCCGTGGATAACAACAGGTATTGTTGAGTGCTTTCAAAAGAGGAATCGTTTACACCAACTAGCAAAAAGGAATCCCAATGATGGGATTATAAAATAATCATATTTAAAATATCGAAATATATGTAACCAGACTGCTAAAACCCTGACTCCGTAGAAATAGATAAAATTATTCTCAACCTTAGATCACATAGTGCATCAGGAGTTGATTGCATTACTAGCACTATTCTCAAAAACTCCCATGCTTCTCTATGCACATTGATAGCCCACCTCTGCAACCTCAGCATTTCATCTGCAATTTTTCCAGCTATTTTTAAAAAAGCAGTAGTGGTTCCTATACATAAGGGAGGAAATGAGGATGTAGTGTCTAACTATCGACCGATTTCTCTTTTAAGCACGATTAGTAAGATTCTCGAAAAGGTTATTAACACCCGCCTTACTAACTACTTGGAAACTAAACAACTACTAGCGGATAACCAATATGGTTTCCGCTTGGGTAGAAACACGGAGGATGCTATTGTCAATATTTCTAGAACAGTCACAAAGGCCTTTCACGGAGCAGAGAGATGTTTGGCTGTGTTTATAGACCTGAAAAAGGCATTCGATACAGTATCCATTCCACTACTTCTGCTTAACCTGGAGGATCTAGGGATTCATGGAAAGACACTTGAATGGTTCCGTGATTAAAATTGTCCAACAGAAACCAAATCGTAAAAATAAATAATGTATTAAGTTCAAGCCTACCTGTTACCTATGGTATACCGCAGGGAAGTACCCTTGGTCCTACGCTTTTCTTAGTGTATATCAATAGTTTGTGCAAACTCAAAATAAACAACGGTAGTACAATAGCTTTCGTCGACGATACAGCTCTTGTTTTTCGGGGTGAATCATGGTTGCAAGTTAAGGAGTCGGCAGAACTTGGACTGACAAGAATTATGAAATGGCTTGATAAAAATCTTCTAACAATTAATGTACCGAAAACAAATTATATTTGTTTCAGAATTTCCGAAGCTACGGCATCAGTCGCCGATTTCAGTATTAAAGTTCATACACTCGATTGTAACAAATACGGAAACTTGAACACAACTTGCCACTGCCCCAACCTTATTCAAGTAGAAACCCACAAATACTTAAGCATTACTATGGATAAAAACCTAAATTGGCAACCTCATATTGCAGCACTTAGCAAACGTGTCCGTAAACTGCTACATGTATTCAAAAACCTAAGGGAATCAGCTGACTCTAAGCTTGTTGTTGACGTGTATCGTGCTTTGGTTCAATCGCTGCTAACTTATTACATACCCGTATGGGGAGAAGCTGCTGTAACGCATCTACTAGAGCTGGAAAGAGCTCAAAGAGCAGTTATTAAAGTTATGCTACGCAAATTCAGGCAATACCCTACTGATAAGTTATATGACGAAGCTAACTTACTATTAGACAATTGTTTATAATGCACTCGGTTCTTCGCCATCACATAAATATTATCCCCTCTCAACTTCCCCAACATAAAAGAAGAATTCAGTCAGCTTTTGCGCAACGTCAATCGCCATATATCTGTCCCTTTTTGTATAGACACTTTAATGACCTAAATCAAATCTATAATATGAACCGAACAACTTTAAAAAAAACCTTGAAAAATAACTTAAATGCGCCTGGTTACCATGCAACGGAAAGCATTCTTAAAATTAATATTTGACTCCACAATTTGCAACACACTCACCACACCACGCCCACTTCTTACACTACATTACGCACACTACGCATCACTACATGATGCCGACTAACCTCTAACACAATCTTAAAATTCCTTGAACATATTGAACTCACAGGTGCTAAGTTTATAATAAACAAAAGTTTAATAGCTTATTACTTATACCACACATCTAGTTCTGAACAAGAAACTTGTTTTGTATTGAGTTTATTGGTGGTTGAGCGGGCGAGATAAATAAATTCGAAGTGGACTGTATTTGCGGGGAAAGACAAAAATGAAATTTACACGCGGTTGTCGACGAAAAAGAAATGGAAAACAGGAATGGGCACACTACCTTGCTGCTGCGAGATGCTGAGGTGGAGGCTGCCGGGGACGTCCCTGGACTTAGATCCCTGGTTCCATTGCACGAATACACTATTTATCCATGGAAAACACAACTATTGCGAAAAGTTTGTGCGAGCTCGCGCGCGGACATTGCATAACTAATTTTCAATCCGTCCTTGCTGCCTGTGAGTTGACAGCGCGTAATACAGCTGTCTCGCTATTCTTTTATGCGAGACAAGGTAGGTGCGAAAGAGAAATGGAATAAAGGGAAGCGGGGTGGGAGTGTCGACAATTAATTAATTAAAAACAAATGTAGATCGACGATGCAACATAGAAAAAAATAACGCAGCTACTTTTGAATTGTATACCGGCGCAACCATTTCCCCCCGGCTTGAAGAGTTACCTTCGAAAAAAGGAACAACTTAGTTCGGTTAGGTAGAACAGCTTAGTGGCAACTGTATAGTCAGTTGCCACTAAGCTTTAGCTGCTAACTAAACAAAATGCTATCGAACTAAACTAAATTAAACTAAATTTATTTTATTTATTTATTTATTTCACACATGGAAGACTTACAGCTAAATAGTCACCTCATGTAACACTAGTGTCGTAACAACAAGCCAATTATAAGTCCTCACTTATAAAGCAAACAAGCTAAATTTGTTATTGAAATTACTGTTGATTAGGCAAAGGACAAAGACGAATAACTGGTCGTAAGTACGAACCAGTTGCGGTTTTAATGCGAACTATACGGGTGATCCCATTTGACCCAGGGAAAACTTCTTCTACTGCCCCAAGAGGCCAATGTAATGGAGGCATATTTTCAGTTAAAATAAATACGACAGTACCGACAGCAATAGGGTTCGATGGAGTATTCCTTTTCGGAAGTAACTGTAGCGTATGCAAATAGTCTGTCCTCCAACGCCTCCAAAACAAAGGCATGACGCGAGAGAAGATGAAGTCGATCTTCCTCTATTTCAAAAGCGGGTAAGTATTTTAACGGTGTAACATTCAAAAAGTGCGCTGGAGCCAGTGCAAGCGTCTCCGAGGGATCACTAGACAAAGACTACTAAGAGGACGCGTATTCATTACGGCCTCGACTTGAGTGAGCACGGTGCTCATCTCTTCAAACATGAAGTGTTTGGAACGTAAAAAAATATGTAGTTCGGAAAGGTTATGACGAGCTCCGACGGAATTCGTACCGTTGTCCGAATACATTCGAGATACGGAACCCCGACGCGACAAAAATCTTTTAAATGCAGCCATGAAGCATGGCGCGCTCAAATCACCAGCTAACTCTATATGAACGGCGCGAGTCGTCATACAAACAAATAGACAAACATAAGCTTTCGTGGAGCGTATACCACGACCACGAGAAGCTGTTACCCTGAACAACACGACAAGGACAATGATCGGCCATTTCGGGCGCGATTGACTTCGGGCGAAGTTTGAAACACGGAATACATCTATGAACTATCGAACGAACAAATTGAATCCAGTATTTCTGGCGCAAAATCGTCATTAATAAGTCTGGATTAGCGTGACAATTCACCCTATGGTGATATTGAACTAAAAGATCAACGATATGATCCTTGCGCGGGAGAACTATAGGATGCATTTGATCGTACTCTATTGCGGACTGGCTCAAACGACCACCAACTCGAATGAGGCCATCCTACAAAAAAGGTTTCACATGTTGAAAAGTGCGACTACAAGGTTTATTTAATTCCAAATTTCTAATTTCAGACGAAAAATAAAATCGCTGAAGCTCACGTAGCACGATTAACTCAGCCTTGTTTAAGTCAAAGGCGGTAACATGCTCGCGACGAGGAAGGATTTTCAAAAATCGACAATTAAAAACAACACTACGTAAAAGAATCGACCACGATGAAACACGGCTAGCCAACTCTAAGATAGGTGATTTTCCGAGCGGTGCGGTAGTAACTAAAGAGGTTTTCTTTTCCTCTGGCGGCGTGAACACAGTAGCGGGGTTGAAAGGACTAACAGGCCATTCATCAAGTGGGGCTTGGCACCAGGAAGAGCCATGGAACCACAACGGGTGATCCAAAATCTGTGCAGGTGTTAACCCACGAGACAAACAATCGGCAGGGTTGTCCGTATCTGAGACGTGATAAAAGTTTTGCGGCGCAAATTCCGACTGAATTTTTGCCACCCTATTTGCGACAAATGTATCCCAACGATGGGGCGAAGAATGTGTCCAACACAAAGCGACGGTCGAGTCCGAGAATGCGAAAATTCAATCTATATTAACGCGTTGAAATCGGCGATCTGATTCGCGAACACCAATACAAAGAAACATTTGTCTAATGTAGGCTGAAAGTGCGACAGCGAATAAGCGAAAGTTAACTATAATTTCGAACAAATTACCTTGGAGATTTTGACCACTGTGCAAAATATCGTTTACCGAAACATTCGAACTAGTTTTGGCGCTGCCATCTAAAACAACGCGCAACTTGGTGGTTGGTTTATCCACGCGGACAACTCCATGGTGCGGTATGGTATACGAAGGAGCGTGCTTCGTCTCTTCGGTTTTGGGAGTCGCCTTCGTTGGTATGGTCACGTCTTGCGGCAACCGCCGGGCTACGTAGGTAACAAATGTCTGGCCATGTCAGCCCCGCCGGGTCCCGGTAAGAGGGGAAGACCCAAGAAGTGCTGGCTTGACGTCGTAAGGGATGACATGCGTGCCAATGGTCTCACTACAGGGGATGCCGAAGACCATGCGAAGTGGAGGAGAAAATGTAGGAAAGCGGACCCCAGGCGTCGCGAGACGCAACTGGGACAGACGCTCGGATGATGATGGGTTTTGGGAGGCGCGGGTGAAATGAAACATTTATCCAAATATTCTACTATTACGCTATCGCAAGCCTCCTTCAACTTTGGAGATGTCTGCATTTTCCGTTCTAAACAAAAGAAGCGTTTTTCGGCTGACTGAAACGAATCTATAAGCGAATTAACAACACCCTTAAAGGAGACAACATAACGACCATCACTATCGCGAGTAGTCGTGCGACTATAAAACTCTTCACAAAGTTTATCATCCGGGCTGACAATAGGAGGAACGTTCACCTCTTCTATCTCCCAGAATTTACGGACAGCGGAGTTCAGCGGCTCGACGGCGCAACAATATGACACTGTCGAGTTACAATCAAAACAAGCGAGTGCGGAACCAACAATAACAAACCCAAGAACCGTCTCTAAGGCGAGTGGCGCGGGGTGCGATGCGTGACCTTGAACCTTACGCTGCAACAGGAGGTGCGGGAAAATCGAAGCGCGAACTAACAAATCAATATCTCCTGGAACGGCGTAAGTATCATCGGCCAAGGCAAATCTCTAAAATTAGTCAATAATGAGGTATTGACTGCGACAGTCGGTAAAAGTTCGGTAACCTTATCGACGACTAGCGAATCCATCGAAAAACTAAAATTAAAATCAAAACGCGAGTGGAATTTAATCCCTCCAGAACCCTGAACGGCTTTAGTGGAACCCCCAATACCTTTCACAACATTACAGGCGGGGCTGTTATTTATATGCAAACCAAGACGACTACAACAATTTTTACTAATAAAATTACTTTGAGAAGCACTATCTAAAAGTGCGCGAACACTATGTCCCCTACCATGCGAATCGTAAACAACAACTCGAGCGGTTGCCAGAAGTACCGTAGTAGGGCTTGTGTGCAAACTTGATAGCGAGCACAAAGCGACATCGTTCGGCTGGAGGCGCGCGGCAGTGGCGCCGTCTTCGCTAGGCGCGGACGGGGACGAAAACACGCAAGAGCGCTCCCAGTCGCGACTCAACGAGTGTTAGGCACGAAGTTCGCGCAGCTGGAATCGACGGACGAACTACCGGACATGGCGTTATTGTTTTCGAAGTGTAATAATGAATGGTGTTTACCATTACACTTGCGACAAAAATTATTCGAATTACAGAATGAAACACGATGTTTCTTACTGAGACAATTGATATATAAATTACTAGAACGAACAAATTTATAGCGATCACTAGGAGTGAGTTTATTGAACTCCGATCATTTATAAATTTGGTCATGGTGAACATGACACAAAGAACAATTTTTCAAATGCAACACTTGCGATTGCGAAGTTGTGGGTTCAAAATTAACAAAAGAGTGCATGGACTTCGTGGGCTTACTACTACGATTAGTCGGACTATTTTTTGCTACTCCGTAGTTTAACGAAGTTCGTTGCAAAATTCGAATATGT
Source organism: Thumatha senex (assembly GCA_948477245.1). Taxonomy (NCBI): domain Eukaryota; kingdom Metazoa; phylum Arthropoda; class Insecta; order Lepidoptera; family Erebidae; genus Thumatha; species Thumatha senex. The sequence continues at coordinate 19,458,606 of OX419735.1, forward strand.
TGACGAACGAAAGTTTCTAAATCGTCGAACTTAGGTATTTGATGGCCGAGTCTATCCATTTCAAATAAGCGAACGGTTTCGGAATCTAATTTCTTTAAACCGATATACAAAAACAAAAAGTCACAGAGGTCATTGACCTTGACATTCTTTAGGGCGCGAACAGCTGATGCAAAAATATCTAAGAATTTTTCTAAGTCGTGTTCATTACACGATGAGCTATTTTTTCAAATTAAATATTTGATCCAAATAAGCGGTTGTTACTAAGCATTTGTCTTCGTATTTGACCTTCAAAGTATTCAAAATCAAACTATAATTTTCGGCGCAAATCGTTATACCGACGTAAACGGTTTTTGCTTTCCCGGTTAGTTTACTAACTAAGTAATGTAATTTTTCGTAATCCGATAATGAATTATTATTGTGGATCGTATTTTCGAAACTAGCGATAAACAAAGGCCAATTTTTAATATCGCCATCAAATTCGGGTATTTGTTGGGCGGTAATTTAGGTCCGTCCCGTTTCAGCAAATCAAAACCGGCTGGCCCGGGTTTCGAATCGGTGACTACTACGGGCACGGGAGCTTGCAATGACTTAGCGACACGTTTTATGCGACAAATTAAATCTTCGAAAGATGACATGGCGTCGTAACTTTTTAAAGAAATCGGGATTTAATTTTAATTCAAGCAAGTTAATTTTATCGAGAACATTTTCAAAATCTAAGCGCAAAGTATCTACGGTTTCGATCGAGGATAAAAACAATTCTTTTATTGATTCATCTGCGATCCTCGATGAATAATCACAAATTAATTGCATACGCTTAAAAAGGCTATCCTTCTTAGCGTGTAATAGTTTTAACTGTAGATCCGGAATCTCTTTCGGAGGCATTGTTAAAACAAACAACTATAGCTACACACAGTGCCAACTAACGAACGATCAAAATGGAAGCGGTGGTAGACAGCGAGACGCGGGGCCAACGAGCGTAGGTACTTGCGCGCGCGGGCCTAGGTACCTGCCCGCGTAGTCTACCTATTACTGTGCGGTGCAGCCGAAATTACCAACTATTTAGTACCTACCTATGCGAAAAACAGTAGGTAAGTATGCGTTTATTCCCTAATGGAATAAAACTATTATCTATGCGTTTATTCCCTATAGAATATAAACTATTACCTAATCTATGCGTTTATTCCGAATGGAGTAAAAACTATAATCTATAGCTATGCGTTTATTCCCTATGGAATAAAAACTATAACCTACACATATGCGTTTATTCCCTATGGAATAAAAACTATTGCGAAAGGATCAAAACCCTATCGTTAGGACCAGAAAATGGATGAGCGGGCGAGATAAATAAATTCGAAGTAGACTGTATTTGCGGGGAAAGACAAAAATGAAATTTACACGCGGTTGTCGACGAAAAAGAAATGGAAAACAGGAATGGGCACACTACCTTGCTGCTGCGAGATGCTGAGGTGGAGGCTGCCGGGGACGTCCCTGGACTTGGATCCCTGGTTCCATTGCACGAATACACTATTTATCCTGTATGCTAAGCAATAACAATAAGCAATAACTCAACACCAGCATCGGAAGTTGAGCGCCCTTTCGTAAACCCAAATTGATTCGCATGAAATATTTTATGACTATTAAAATGGGATAGCATTTGATTCAAGATTATTTTTTCAAATACTTTGCTCAAAGTTGGCAGCACCGACACTGGTCGGAAATTAGACGGGTCTGTAGCGCTGCCAGCCTTGAACAAGGGAACGACTTTGCTGTGTTTCATTAAATCAGGAAATGTACCACTAGAAACACAGTCATTAAACACAGTTGCTAGATGGGGCGCAATGACCTCAATTATACATGATGCAGTTTTGACCGATAATCCCCAAAGGTCCGCGGTTTTCTTAATTTCGATACATTTATATGTCTTTACAATGTCCTGAGCGCAAATATCTGTGAATACAAATGCATCCCTGCAACAAAGAACAGATTCTTCCAATAAATGTTCAGCGGAACTGGAAGACGCTTGGAGAGATGTTGTTGTCAATATAGGTACATTTTTGAAAAAAAATTCAAACTCCGTCGCCAATTCCAGGTCCCTTGTAACATGGTAACCATTTACTTTTAAGTGGAAATACCTTTCAGTCACCAAAGATCTGCCGCATTCAGAGTTAATGATGTTCCAAGTCATTTTTATTTTATTCACAGAATTAGAAATTTTATTTTTAATGTAGTTTGACTTAGCAAGATAACACGTTTGTTTAAATATCTTTGAATAATTTTTTACATATTCCTGAAAGGTTTGCCTAAAATTATATGATTTTTCTGAATTGTGTGTGTTGCCCAGTCACTGAAAACAGGACGACCCCCAATCTGTAGTGTTTTTGAGGTAAAAACTTTGCCAAACTCATCATTAATCAAATTAAATAAGTGTTTATATGACTGGTCTACTCAAGTGAAGTTAGATAAATATTCCAGGTGGTGAGCCCATTGCCGTGTTAAAATGGATAGTCGCAGGCTGTGGTAACCTGCCGCTGAAATTTTCAAGACGCCCATAAGGTCTTCGAGCAGGCTTAACGACTGCCATTTTACTGGCAACCGAGACGAGACCAACGGCTTAGCGTGCCTTTTGAAACACGGAAACGCTCGCAAATGTAAACTCGCACCCATCCAAAGACCAGCTATAGCGAATGTTGCTTAACGCAGTAATCGCTTACAGAACACTTAGTCAGCGGGGCCACGAGCGCTAATATATTTTAGATCATAAAAATGTCCACAGCCGTGTTCTTGAGTTTTATAACTAACACGAATATGGCTTACGAACTTCAAATGCGAATAAATCATGTTGCCAATAAAAAGGTTTGCCCTCTCCCTTATTAATAGTAATAACTTACCTTCTTCGACCTATCCGCTATAGATGTGGTTCCCCATTAAAGGTCGTACCTTTAATGGCGATACGTTCTTGGGGCATAATATGGATGACCTACAAGGCTCGACAGTAACTCTATTTGATGTTGTTTTTAAAATCAATGGGGACCACAGCTAACTGATTTCTAAACCCATTTCTTTTTTACATTAATAAATAAATAAATAAATATTGTGGGACATTTATTGTTTTTAAAAAGCGCCATCTAGCCCAAAGTAAGCTTGTGGAATGGGACGTAGACAACTGATAAACATACTTCTATATTTCTAAATACATACATAGGAAACACCCAAACTCATAAACAAACATTTGTGAACCACACAAATGTTTCTTCCGACCCGGGAATCGAACCCAGCACCTCAGTGCAACATTCGCATACACTACCACTGCACCACAGAGGCAGTCAAATAAATAGATATCGGTATTGTAATTTCATACTTAAATTCTACCTATTCAATGTTGACGTATAGAATTCTTGCTTGATGAAACCGGAGTGAACAATGGCATTATATGGTACTCGGATTGACTAAAATCAGACGGTTGTTCCTCTCGCTGTTTGCGATCAGGATATTTTGAATTACCTCGAAAGTAAATTCCTTGGATCTCTACTACTGTAAAACCTATCTATAATGGAAAACAATCTATAGCTAGTTACTGTTACATCACTATTTAGTTACGGTTAGTTACTAAGATATGTTAATGGAAGGAGACGCTTGAGAATGGCGGTCTGAAATGTGGCGAAGACCGAGTACTTGGCACTAAACTCGACAGATCCCACATCCGTCCGCATAGGCGGTGATTTGGTCGAGCGCACGGACCAGGTTAAATACCTGGGATCTGTTTTTCACACGCTGTGTCACTGACACGGGACATCGACTGCGATGTCAAGTCACGCAGCTCCTGCTTGTGTCGCTCCAATATTGGCCACATCTCACTGTCATGTAAATGGACAGGTCTAATGATGGTTTTGTAGACCCTTCAACCGGATCGGCATTTTAGGGTCACAAATGACACCGATCATCTCCCGCCATTTGGCCCACGCGGGCCCGCGTCCGTGACATATAACAAATAAAATACAATTAAATGAAAACTGATAATCATTTACCGACACAACCTACAGAAAGGTAAACCTAAGATTTTTTGCAACATTCTAAATACACATTTGTTTTGGAGTTAGTTGGAGTTTCCCGACCATATAACTACAAATAATTTGGCTCCGGATACACAATAAGGGGTGAATTGTACAACCAACCATTTTATAGGTTATAAATATTATAAAGGAATTTTATACGACAAGGATGTTCACGATTTTATGAGCAGTTTTATTGGTGTTATAAGTGTTTGGAATGAGTGCGTAGTACCTATCTATGAGACAATAAAATATTGCTTCTCATAAACCTGGATAACTCGAGTACCTGGATGAATGCATTATTATGCTATAAGCCTGAATTCTGCTGCAATAGATAACCGACTCACTCAGTGTTGGAAACAATAATTGCTTAAAGCATCTTCCGCTATGACTGGTCCTCAGACGAGTGACCGATTTGTAGTACATCAATTTATGAGCTTTTCCGTACCTTGGAAAGTACTTTCAGCCGATGCCAGTGATATGGCAGACGTTAAACCAGGTTGAAGGCATAACTAGACTTTTAAAAATTAAATAGCAGGTACGGCAGAACTTTATCACGCGGGCGGAGCCACTGGCATTAGCTATAGTTTTTGATAATAGTCATTACACAAAAAAGTTAATACCTAAAAAATCTACCTACTTATCAAAATACAAGTAGGATCTCCTCGGTGAAACCATGATGCAGACAGCATTCTCACGCTTAATAGCTATGGAAAGCCTTTGCGTGAGAAAGCTGCACAGGGATCGCTGGTTTCTACCCTCAGACGCTTTTAGCAGCTTTATTATATTGAATACCTGAAAAATATGTAAGTAAATGGATTTACCGCATCAAATCATTCACCTTTTATCTTATCTAGTTCCCATCATTCGCAATACCAACTGCTAATTGAGTCATATCGTTCACATAGAAATCAAACAGAGCTTGAAATAGGTTACTTGAATGTGTAACGTTTCCGACAAGTCTTTGTGAGCAAAACCGCGTTTGAAAATCATCTTTAGAGCAATTTGATAACGTTAGCGATGAATTTCTCTGATAAATCACTATATTTAATGTGGGGACACTATTAACAAAATTAACTATTTTTTGATAAACTTTAGTGCAGTTTTACTTTCACGTGAAAATTTCCTTAGCACCTAGGTGGCAGATAAGAATACGGCCCACCTGATGGAAAGTGGTCATCTTAGCCTATGGTGGTTTGCAACACCTAAGGTGTGGCACTCGCGCTGCCGAAGCGAGTAGACCAATAAAGGTATAAACATTATTATATAAGCTCAATAAGAATATGTTCTGAATTCAATCCATCTGAAAAAAAGGTTAAGCTATGGACAAGGACTCGTTACTTAGTTAAGCACACTTTTGTATTTTGTATCTTATGTCTATGTTTACTCTTTACTCGTTAACTTATAAGGTAACTGATATTTAACAGTAACTAGCTGAGAGCCCCGCGGCTTCTCCCGTGACATGCTTTAAAACCCGGTGGCACTCTCTCAACTACAACAATGGAAATAGTTTTTGAAAATTTTGTTCGCAACACTAGACTTCATCTACTGGTTCAAATTGGACGTGGTGTATTTGAGATATTGATATTTTTGTTTAGTTCCTTGACGTGATAACAGCCTACCTCGATAAATCGGCTATCCCACACATAAATATTGTTTTCAATTCAAACGTATAGTCGGCTTAGTCCAACCGATTGTGGCAAGAAATAAATATAAATATGTATAAAAATACTAAGTAATTTTTACTGTTTTTAATTAGTAGTTGGTACAGTGTTTCGTCAAAAAATAGTAATTCTTTGGTCCACCCCTGATTATTACCTATACTGATATACAGGCATATTTGAAACAATTGCGATCTCTCAAATTTGAACGAAAAACTTTTAGCGTTATTTTTCAGAGAATAATATTTCGTTACACTTAGAACGTTTTTACGCTCTAAAATAAATATCCCAACGTAAATTGTGTATTAAACTAACTTTAGAGGCAGGAAACTGTTGTTTTGTGGTAAACATGCGACGTAAATAGTTCCCCTGCCAGTAATTAAACTGTACGTCACGCCACAAAGCAAGCGCAGCAACCAGCGACCATACACAAATTTATTCATTAACGAAGGATGGTCCACTGTTGTGGGAGCTTAGAACATCCTGTATGTCAGTAATTGATAATCACGCCTTATCCTCGAAAGGGCAGAGCGTGCCAAAAGGATGGCAGACCGTGCCTAGATTACCACATACATACTGGTATACGGATGGAGCGACGTCTTCTAGTACAGGCATTGCTATGCCTAACTGAAGATGCCAAAAATAATTGTAAAGTTGTGTACTGGAAATACACACATATACATGGGTGAGGGTGAGGGTGAGGGTGAGGGTGAGGGTGAGGGTGAGGGTGAGGGTGAGGGTGAGGGTGAGGGTGAGGGTGAGGGTGAGGGTGAGGGTGAGGGTGAGGGTGAGGGTGAGGGTGAGGGTGAGGGTGAGGGAGAGGGTGGTTTTTTTTATATATAATACATTAGTTTTTTCGAAAGTTCCAACTTCGTTCCTACCTGATGTCCCACGACACCACATCATTTTTCTTTTAATTTATTTTATTATTATGTCTCTTCTTTACACGGGTATCTTCTTTTTATGCCTGCCCTTTGAGAATTTTAATCTAATAGGAAATGACACCCCCACTGCATATCTGCAGTGGGAGTGTCATTTCCTATAAAATGCGTGAATGCGTGAATTTCCTATAAAATGACTATCGTCCACGCCCGCTTTATGTAGAAGACCGGTAATGGATCACCTCCAATGGGAGTTAAAATATTGTAAAATGGGCTAACTATGAAATATATTAAAAAGCTATTGATGAAAACGGCGTCTGCCATTTTAATTTATTATTATTAAACTACTGGCAGACGGTGACTCGCCAACTCACTAGATGGGCCCCCTATACAATCGCCAAGGCGACAGAGGGCAACACCGGTAAGAGCGGCTAGGGGTGTCGAGCGGTGCGGCGCCGGTTTCACCTTCGCGGGACAGACCCGAAGCGGGCTTCCCCTTAGTTATGCCCTTGAAAATGACACTTCCACCCCCGAGCATATAGCTCTGGCTCCCTCACTCTGACCGGCTAATTAAGGCGAGCCAGAGTTGAGATTTGCTGCACTCCAGGGAGTAGCACTCTCACTGCTCTCCCGTTAGGCCATTAAATCCTAACCGGTGCAGAAAGGCAACAAAACTCTGAGGAATCGGGACCGATGTGTAGCCACGCACATTCAGCTCGCCACAAGCTGCCCTGCGGATGTAAGCTTTTCATTAACTTTGTGATACATTTTTTGTTGATATCAGAAAGTGGATCTCAAAAAGCGAATCTACTATGCCCTCATAGGGTTGCGTTAATCCTATAAAATTTAATGACCTTCCTCGAGTGGTATTATTATTATTATTTGACTGACTCAGTGTTTTGTAAACGATCACTGCGTTAAGCAACATTCGCATTCAACCACATAGGTGGTCCTGGGATGGATGAACACTTTGTGGAATTTACATTTGCGAGCGTTTCCGTGCTTCGGAAGGCACGTTAAGCCGTTGGTCCCGGTTGCCAGTAAAATGACAGTCGTTAAGCCTGGTTGAAGGCCTTATGGGCGGCTTAAAAATTTCAACAGCAGGTGGCCACAACCTGCGCTTGTCCATTTCCAATGGGCTCACCACCTGTTACGTGGGACAAAAGTGCATACAGTGAAATGTTGGCGTATGTATGCCTCTGCCTACCCCTTCGGGCATAAAGGCGTGACAATATGTATGTATCAATAATGAAGTGACTGGTAAATATACCAATATTTAAACTATTAAAAAGTTATATGACAGTTGCCTCGAAGTATTGTAGAATAGTTAAAGGGTTTCCAGCAAGAAATTCTCTTTGCAAATAATGAAACTATTTCTACTTTTTTACACTACTTTACTATAGTGTGTGTCATGTTTTTTATAAAATTGAGACTCTTGAGGGATCTAAAAGCTGAACATGCGTTCAAAAAACCCCCTAAATACATATTAGATGTTTTATTATTCATTAACAAGTACTTCGTGTACCAAGAACAAAACAACAATACCAAACAATACAGGTTAAGTTCACACATTCATTTTACGTCCACTAGAATAACATACGCTCATGAAAATTTTGTTAGTGCGCGTTTTGTGACACGCAAGGTGTATAAATATTTTATTAGACCTTCGCCTGTAACTAATCCACCTAAACTAGGGGTACGTTTTGGCACTAATTTAAACAGACACTAGTTAATGCCCGCGTCTCCGCCCGCGTAATGAAGTTTTTCCGTTCCAGTTTTCTCCAGGAACTTGTTCTCAGGACCAAAAGTAGCGTATGTTGTTTCTTGGGCCCTTTATTATTTTAGAATGATGACTTTCTTGAGCGTTGTTCATTATTACTTGCGCGCAGCTTCCGATGTAGCTACACGCTGCTTTTGAAAAAGGACCTCCGTTAGGTCTCAAACTAGTCGAGCTATCGATATGTATACTAATATTATAAAGCTGAAGAGTTGTTTGTTTGGTTGCACGCGAAAATGAAAAAAAATGTTTGTGATAGATAGTCCATTTATCGAGAAAGGCTATAGACTATAAATCATCACACTACTACCCAGGAGAGCGGAGCAGTAACCAAAACGTCTACAAATCGGGCATTTTTTAATGCAATTTTGTAAAATTTATAAACGACGGGATTAAATAGGTGCAACGGGAGTTCGAAGTATGTCACGGGCAAAGCCGGGTCACCTAGTTATATATAAATCGGTTTTTTTATTAGTATGGATTTCTAATGTATCTTATTGAATTCGTTGACATAATTAGTATGCCATTCATTTCATGCTCAATACACTTCTTTGACCATCTAATAAAAGAGAATGTTTTTTCTATTAAACAGACGGATAAAAATAATATCAAAAAGAGTTCCTTTGATGATACACACTCTATAATCTTAAATAAACTGTGAGTGGCGTCAGAAAAAAAACCTCGTAGAAACGTAGGTTTTTTCAGACATCATTAATAAATGTACATGCAAAGTCGGGACATATTGCTGGTTGTAAAGAAAAGTAGTCGTTAGAATGAAAAATAATATAATAGTACTACATAGGTAAGTTCTAATACCACTCGTATTTATATTTGTTTTTAAAAATATTACAAATACTTTCAAATACAGACTTCACAACAAAATCACTTAACCTAAGCTCAATTTAATCCAATAGCCTAGTCGTACCTCGTTAGCATATTTTACGATAGTTTCACACTTACGTAAAGGGGCGTGAATTGTTTGTAATAAAAGTACCGTTTCATATTAGATGAAAAGTCACAAAGATTAAATGCGTATTGGAACAATACCTCTCCCTGTGATAATTAAAAAAAATGGGGCATCTTCGTAAGGAAAGAAAGAAGAAAATCCAAAATATATAGGAGAAAAGTACGAAACCAGTCTATAAAGATGGTTTTAATACAATTTTACAAAACACGTTCTGGCGCTTTAGAGAAAAATGATAACGATTGAAGTTCTAGCGTCTGACCCTGGCGCCACGTATAACTTCGACCATCCATTTTTATCTTGGAACTATTCAATAAAAATCAGTTGAAGTTGAGTACTTGCGGTAGAACCTATTTGTCCACTGCTATGAGGATATATACCGAAACTACCTTGTGATATAAACATTTTCCAAGTTTTGACCATGAAGACTTACACATTTTCTTTTTTTTTAAACCACTGAGGTGGCAGACTAGCATACGGCCCACCGTAAAAGTCGAAAGTGGTCACCGTAGCCTATGGACGTTTGCAACACCAACGGTGCAGCACTCGCGCTTCCGACCCTAGGACCCTACAAACATATTGTCACGCATTTAGCCACGAAGGGGTAGACAGAGGCATAATATACGCCTACATTTCACCCTATCCATTTTTTTCTCACGTGGTGGTGAGCCCATTGCCGTGTCGAAATGGACGGGCGCTGGTTGTGGCGACCTGTTGTTTAAATTTTTCAAGTCACCCATTAGGTCTTCAACTTGGCTTAACGACTGCCAAGTTACTGACAACCGGGACCAACGGCTTAACGGGCCTCCCGAAACGGAAAGCAGTCACCCATTCGTAACCAGCCATAGCAACAGTTGCTTAACACAGTGATCGTTTATCACTGATTCAGCATGGCCAAAAATTAACCTATGGACGATTGCAACACCCAAGGGGCAGCACTAGCACTGCCGACCCTGTAAAAACTTCTAAGACCCCTTTTGAACAACCCCATTTTAACAGCGCACTCTCTCCCTCTCTCTCCCTCCCTCCCCCTCTCTCTCTCTCTCTCTCTCTCTCTCTCTCTCTCTCTCTCTCTCTCTCTCAATGAAAATAGATTAACAAAGTTAGGCCATGACAGTTCAGCTCATAATTTAATCCCTTTTCTTTGGTAGTTGTCGGCGCATCTCGCCTAGCAACAGGCGACCGAAACGTAACGGTGCGGCGGGCCGGGGGGCTTACCACGGCTAACCCGCTCACTTCGCTCCACGACGCGCTAGACCTCGGGCACTTACTTGGTTTCAATTGTAATAAATTAATTTAAGGCATTAAAGCCCATTTATAATACAGTCCACAACCTTTTATTTGGTAACCACCGCAAGGCGGCACCATAAGATTTGGTCCTTCTCCCGAGCAAAGAATTTTACATCGGCCACATACCTAACTACATTTAAGAAAAAGAAGTCGTTCCTGAGAGCGCGTGCATCGCTTTGGAAGAAGCTGAAGTCATTTTCTGGGAGTATAAGTACTTATCTGAGTGAGTTCGTTCCAATTAGTTATTTCCCGCTATCTTTTCTTGCCGAAATAATCATTTATCCTGATAAAATTTCATTGAGTGAGCAAGTACATTACCCTTCACAAATAGTTATTTTTTAATTAATAATTTTATAATAGTGCATTCACGTAGTCATTATTTCGATGCTTTTTGTAGTTAATATATTTCGTACGTAAATCTATGCGCGAGCGCATCACGTCCTTGAACGATACCGGTTTTAGCGACAGTGAAATTTATTACCTGCTTGCATCGCATCGGTCCGGTGCTATTGTTTGCGCTCAGCTGTTTTGTGATTTTTTCTATAAGTAATTCATTAGCCTTATCTTTCGTGTAACGGTAAATAAACGTAGATTTATATTTTTCTTTCTAGTAGGTACTACAACATGACGGACATTAAATCATTGACCAAGAAACGTAGTTCTATAAAATGCAAGCTTACAATTTACAGCAACTATTTAAATTTAATTAACAGTAGTGCTAAATTATCCGAGTTGCAAAGATTAGACTTGCAGGAGCGTTTTAATAAATTCGAAACCTTACACGGCGACTTTGATCATTTACAGACAGACATCGAAATGCTTGCCGACGATGCCGAGACTGCCTTCACGGAGCGTGAAGAATTCGACCGCCAGTTCTTCAATCTGGTGGCACTTACACGCAGCCTGCTCGGTTCTTCGAGTATCGGTGACGGTTCTGAGCCGGGCTTCAAGGATGCTGACTCAGGTGTACATGTTCACAATAACTTTGTTCGTTTGCCTAAAATTGACTTGCCTCACTTTGATGGAAACTACCAGTGCTGGCTCGAGTTTCGAGATACCTTTTCGTCATTAATTCACGATAACGCTAGCATCAGTGACATTAACAAGTTCCACTACCTGCGTGCTTCTCTCCAGGGAAACGCAGCATCACTTATTAAAAATATCACTTTCAAAAGTGATCATTATAAGATTGCATGGGACTTGTTGTGTGAGCGGTACAACAATGATTACATACTTGTGAGTAACCATTTACAGGCTTTGTTGTTTGACGTCAAGCCAATGACTAGTGAATCGAGTGTCTCCATTAGAAACATAGTGGATACAATTAATAAAAATGTTCGGGCACTAACAAATTTAAAAAGGCCCACTCAATATTGGGATGACATAATTATTTTTGTTATGGTTAAAAAATTAGATTTAACTACTAGTCGTGAATGGGAGGTTTACAGGAACAATGAAATTACAGGTTATCCCACTACCTCACAATTTTGTTGTTTTTTAAATAAGAAAGCTGATTGGTTCGAATCTATTGAATCGAATATTAATGCAAATTCCTTACAGAGTAGCACTATTGTTGCCTTAAACAATAGTCATTCACATACAAATAAAAATTATGATTCTAATATTAACCCAGATAAAAAACATAATAGTAAAAATTTTAATAAAAATAATAAATGCCCGCTTTGCTCCCAAGCACATACTTTATACAAATGCGAATCTTTTAGAAGCTTATCAATAGAAAATCGCATTCAAAAGGCAAAAAATTTGACTGTTTGTTTTAACTGCTTACGCATTGGTCATTCTGCTAAGCAATGTAAATTTTCACACTGTAAATATTGCAAGACAAAACATAATACGCTTTTGCACTTACAATCTAGCGAACCTACGCCAAGAATTAATCATTTGCCTTCTGCTGATCTTTCTGCACTGCCTTCGGCATCACAATCTTCAAATGTTGTGCTTTCGGCCAATTCAATGCAGCTTTCTACTTCTGCGCATGTATTCCTGTCCACAGCATTGGTGAACGTGACCAGCGCAACGGGTAAGAAGTACACTGCGCGCCTACTGTTGGACAACGGTAGTACGGCCAACTTTATTACGCAGAACTTAGCGGAAAAACTGAGTTTGTCACAACGCGGTACGAGCACCAAGGTAACGGGTATTAATAATCATATTTCCACCAGTACACAGTCTTGTCGCCTTTCAATGGAATCCTTATGCTGTGCCTTTACTGTAGAAATTGAGTGCCACGTTCTACCTGAGATCACAAAGGTCCTGCCGTCCTCGTTCGTGCCCATTCATCATGTCCCTATTCCTTCAGGTCTTACATTGGCGGACCCGAATTTCAACGTTCCGTCGGCCGTCGATGTCCTGGTAGGGGCTGAAGTGTTCTGGAATGTCATAGGTACAAATACGATAGACTTAGGAAAAAATTTACCCAAATTGTGCGAGACTAAATTCGGATGGCTTGTATCCGGTAGTATTTCACATAAGTCTGACTTTCTTCCTTGTGCTTCTACTCACTTTTGCCATCATTCCCATGTCACTCCCGACCTAACTCAATTTTGGGAGCTTGACAACGTTTCACCTAAACACTCTCACTCTCTCGAAGAAAGAATGTGTGAAAAACTTTTCAAACAAACCACCGTTCGTAATGACGATGGTGCTTTTATCGTTAAAATGCCCTTGAAGGAGGATCCAAGTTCTCTAGGACAATCCTATATCAATGCTAGGAACCGTTTTTTGTCCCTAGAGCGACGATTTAAGCGTGATCCCTCCTTTCAAAGCAAATATTATAATTTTATGCGAGAGTACGAACGCTTAGGTCATATGACGCTAGATGCTGACTGTACTCCTTCACCTGTAAATTCTATGACCAAATACTTCATTCCACATCATGGAGTCATTCGGAATTCCAGTACCACTACTCAACTACGCGTAGTCTTCGACGCATCAGCCCCTACTAGTACGGGAGTGTCTCTCAACGACATTCAGATGGTCGGTCCGGTAGTGCAAGACGAACTGTTTTATATTTTAACACGTTTTCGTCAGCATAAATACGTGGTCTCAGGTGATGTGGAAAAAATGTACAGGGCCATTCAGCTGAACCCAGACCAGCGTACTCTGCAAAAAATTGTTTTCCGATTTGATCAGCTTGAACCTCTTAAAATTTATACGTTAAATACAGTTACCTACGGTACTGCGTCTGCTCCCTATTTAGCCACTAAGTGTTTGGTAAGCCTGGCTGATAACATTGAGGATAGTCGTGCACAATGTGCCATACGGCGTGACTTTTACGTCGACGACTATCTCAGCGGAGGGAACACCATATCCGAAACTGTAGCAGTCACTAAAATTGTAAAATCGGTTCTTTCTTCAGCTAAATTTAATTTACGTAAATGGCGGTCAAATAATTTGGAAATTTTAAATCAAATAAACTCTAATAATAGTGACAATGAATCAGATAATACCTTATATTTTTCTGAGCAAGGTCTTGGCACCTCTCAAGCTAAAACCCTAGGACTTAACTGGGTTTGTGACTCTGATTCACTCACTTACACAATTAACATTACGTCTACTAACAAAGTCACTAAACGTCATGTCCTCTCTGTTATCAGTCAGATTTTTGACCCATTGGGCCTCGTAGGTCCGTGCGTTGTCGAAGCCAAAATACTCATGCAGCGTCTTTGGCTGGATAAGTACGACTGGGATGACGTAGTATCGCTCGAGGTAAGTGAAGCTTGGTCGGTATTTGAGAATACAATCAAATCATTGAATTATTTAAAAATTCCTCGTTGGGTTTTATGCGCAGACTCTATTATACACGAAGTACACGTCTTTACCGATGCGTCCGAAAAGGCATACGGTGCTTGTGTGTACATTCGATCATGTAATAGTGTTGGAGCCACCGGTGTACATCTTCTAGTCTCTAGAAATCGTATAGCACCCATCAAACCTACGACAATTCCGAGGCTTGAACTTTGTGGAGCTTTGTTAGGTGCAAGGCTGTGTACTAAGGTTCAGGAATCTCTCACCATACCTATCCACAAGTGTAGATTCTGGTGTGACTCCACCATAGTTTTGGGTTGGCTCTCTACTCCTTCTAATCAGCTAAAGCCTTTTGTTAGAAACAGAGTCAACGAGATACAGGAGAGCACATGTGGTCATACCTGGAGCTACGTACCGTCGAAGGACAACCCGGCGGATCTTGTTTCCCGTGGTCTTCAGGCCGACATTATCAGGGACACACCCCTTTGGTGGTCCGGGCCATCCTTTTTATTACACAATGAGTGTCAATGGCCCACTATGCCAAACACGGAGAAACATGATTTACCGGAGGTGGTGACTCATTTCAGTAGCGATAGTGGTAACGATCATTCGAGTAGCGTTCATCATGTAGACGTAACCTCTCATTCATCTGTCATTCATTACTTATTATTAAGGTATTCTAGCCTAACCAAAATTCAAAGAATATTTACATATGTACAAAGATTTATTTACAACTTAAAATATAAAAATAATAAATTGTGTGGCAATCTTTCATTAATAGAGTTAGAAAATTCAATAAATTTAATTATTCATTTCTCACAAGTCGAAATGTTCCCTGAGGAATATAAACTTTTAAAAAGTAGTCAAAAATTGCCACGCAAAAGTAGATTACTTCCTTTAACACCTTTCATTGATCGTTATAACCTCATCCGCGTGGGCGGGAGGCTTGATAACTCCCCCTATGACTTCAATGTGAGGCACCCTATTCTTTTATGTAGTAAGCACATACTTACTAAACTTATTTTTCACATGCAACATTTAAAGCTTGTACATGCCGGTCCACAGTTGTTACTCTCGCACATTCGACAAACGTATTGGCCGCTAGGTGGAAGGAATTTGTCAAGATTTATCGTGAATAAATGTCTCAAATGTTTTAGACATAAGGCTCAAAATGTACAGCCTGTAATGGGCCACCTGCCATCATCACGGACTAATCTTGAGTTTCCTTTCTTAAATAGTTACGTCGACTATGCCGGGCCAGTATTGGTAGCCGACCGCAAAGGGCGTGGCTGCAAACTAACAAGGGCTTACATGTGCATCTTTGTTTGCTCGGCAGTGAAAGCAGTACATTTGGAGCTCGTCTCAGATCTCACCTCTGAGGCTTACATGGCCGCTCTAAATCGTTTCGTGGCGCGTCGAGGCAAGCCCCGAAGCATCTCGTCCGATAACGGGACAAACTTCGTAGGCGCGTCTAATGAAATGTATAATTTTCTTAAATCATCAAATGTTGCATCTGAATTGGCGCTGGAGGGTATTGAATTTATTTTCACGCCTGCTTATAGCCCTCATTTTAATTCTTTGGCTGAAAGTGCTGTCAAGTCTTGCAAGCATCATTTAAAAAGATTGCTTAATCTTACTCATTTTAATTTTGAAGAAATGTCTACTTGTCTCACTCAAATAGAGGCGGTATTGAATTCGCGCCCTCTTACACCTCTCTCTTCTGACCCTAACGATTTTTCGGCACTAACTCCTTCCCACTTCCTAATTGGACGACCACTTTTGTCAGTACCATGCCCCCAGGTGACCGATGCCAACATCACACGACTGGATCGCTGGAAGAGGATCCAGTATATCAGGCAGCACTTCTGGGGACGTTTTCATAACGAGCATACTTCTCTGCTTCAGGCCAAAACAAAATGGTTTCATTCCAGAGGGGAAGTAAAGCCAGGGTCTCTGGTCCTAATCAAGGACAAGACGACGCCACCACTGCTCTGGTCCCTGGGTCGGGTCACTAAGACCTATCCCGGCGTTGACGGAGTCACCAGGGTTGCGGAGATGAAGACGAGGAAAGGCACTATTCGCCGCGGCTTCAACTGCATCTGCCCACTTCCAGTAGAAGAAACTTGAAACTCTTCAACCCGGGGAGTATGTCGGCGCATCTCGCCTAGCAACAGGCGACCGAAACGTAACGGTGCGGCGGGCCGGGGGGCTTACCACGGCTAACCCGCTCACTTCGCTCCACGACGCGCTAGACCTCGGGCACTTACTTGGTTTCAATTGTAATAAATTAATTTAAGGCATTAAAGCCCATTTATAATACAGTCCACAACCTTTTATTTGGTAACCACCGCAAGGCGGCACCAGTAGTAATCTAACTTAGTAATGTTACTCAAGATAAAGTTCTTGTTTAATAAAATAACACTCAAGTCCTATTCAGGCGAACTCAATGGCTCAATCTTGTTTTAAAGTTTCACAATTTGTACCCCCTTCATGAGCGTTTATGTTTGACGTTTTGACAAGTAGGTACCGAAGCTACCAAATCTTCGAAAGTCTCAAGACAAAGTTTTGATGTAATCTATTATAGACGAGGGCCAAGTATACCGAAATTTGGAAAATTTTGGTAATTCTTTTGTTAAAACAACTTACAGAAAAATATTTAGAAGTCATTTACTTAATATCCACAGCTTAGCTGTATAGTATAGATAGAGTGTGCCTCATATATAAAAAAGGCCTCATATAATTACAGAGGAAGGCTATTGGCTATATATCTTCACGCTACTACCCCGGAGAGCTAATCGTAAATGTCGACAAAGTGGGCAATTTTTTTACATTTTTGTAAAAGTAAAAGCGACGGGATTAAATGGATACGACGAGAGTTCTAAATATGTCACAGCCGAAGCCGCAAGGGTCGCCTAGTATAACTATAAAGCTAAAAGGTTTGTTGGTTTGGTTGAACGCGCTAAAATCAGTAACTACAGGTTCGAATTCAACAATCCTTTTTGGGTTGAACAGCCCATTTATCGAGGAAGGCTATTTGCTATATATGATCACGCTACTACCCAGGAGAGTGGAGCAGTAATTATAAATGTCAACAAATTGGGCAAATTTTCGTACTCTAATGTAACTTTAATAAACGACGGCATTGAATGTGTGCCGCGAGGGTTCGAAGTATGTCACGGGCGAAGCCGGGCGGGTCACCTAGTATAATATAAATATAATATGCTGTATAATATAATATACTACTATGGTGAGGAATGTATTCTCGGTTATCACTTTTCATTAAGTATACAAAAGCCTGCTAAGTTTTCTTCATAGAAAACATCTCAGGTAAACATTTCTTGGTAAATAAATATCAAATTAAGTTAAACAAGCTTCGTTGGATCTTTAATAAATTTATAATTAATTTGGTACTCACTTAACAAGGTAACTCATAAAATGTTATTATGTACATATACATTGTAAACTTACCCTCTATGTAGTTAATTACTTGTGTGGGCATACTCTTAACTGCCGCAAGGAAGGATCGCATTTCGTCAAAAGCTTTTCGACATATATTTTTTTAAATACATCGCAATCATTCAAATTATTTTATTTAATATATTACCTACTACCATTAATATATATGGCGTTGTGTGAGTTGTCCCAACAATATAAATATATATATATATAGATAAATAACACCCAGACACAGAATAAACCATCGTGCTCATCACACAAAGTTTTATCCTGGGTGGGAATCGAACCCACGACCTCTTGCGTAGCAGTCGGATGCACTCCCACCGCGCCACAGAGGCAGTCTCAGCAAAGCGTAGCAGTCAGTCAAAGTGTTGCCATTGTCACGTTAATGAATTGTAACACGAATTTATGCTATCCACACTAATATATAAATCTGAAGTGTTTGTTTGTTTGTTTGGTTGAACATGCTAATCTCAGCAACTAATGATTAGATTTGAAAAATTCTTATTGTTTTAAATAGCCCATTTATTATATATAGCCTTAAGCCTTCCTCGATAAATGGGCTATCCAACACAAAAAAAAATCTAATCCTACCAGTAGTTTCTGAGATTAGCGCGTTTAACAAAACAAAAGAATAAACTCTTTAGCTTTATATATTAGTACTAGTCAAATAGTACTAATATATAAAGCTAAAAAGTTCTTCAGTACTTCTGTGTAAACTAGTTGACGCCCGGAGCTTCGTCCACGTAGAGAAGTTTTCCCGTTCTCTTTTCTTACAGGAACTTGTTCCCGGGATAAAAAGTAGCCTATGTGTTATTCTGATGTATAACTATATTCTTGTAAAGTTTCATTAAAATCTATTCAGTAGTTTTTTCGTAAAAGAGTAACAAACATCCATACAAACTTTCGCATTTATAATATTATTAAGATTAAGAAAGGTAGATTAATAATTACATTTATGAATTTGAGAACATACAATCATGCTACGCTCCGCTACGGTCGCACCTTAGCCAAGGTTTAGGTTTAGGTAGCGTTATTAAACCAATAACGTAGCGCTCTGCTACGCAGTCGTTGTTAACCGTAGTAGGCTTTACGATACTCGTAGGCCCCTGCTATTTTTTTTGTTCAAGTTATTGACGGTTTAAGCTTTGAGGTAAGAAACACAGTGAAAGCGAAAATGAAAATGCAGTGTTCTGTAAACGATCACTGCGTTCAGCACGTTACGGTACGTTCGGTCCTGATATGAGCGTAACCGTATTGCGAAAAGTCCGTTAAGCCGTTGGTTCATCTTGAAAACGGCTTCAAAACTTTCAACAGCAACTAGCCACAACCTGCCAATGTCCATTCTAACACGGTACAGGCCATAAAAAATACCTTCTGTGTATCTTGCCGGATCTTCTCAGGTGGGCCGCGTTCTGAACCAGTGGTCACGTTAATAATAACAAATTTATTTTTAGTTCTAGTCACGTATGACGTTAGATATACATTTTTTATTTATTATTGTGTCTGCGGTTTCTAATACTCACCTAATCGATTTATGTTTATAAATATGTGAAAGTCCTGTAAGCGGCATTAAGCCTAAATGACATTATAATTTTATAACCTATATATAAATAAACCTATACCTATATAAATTTTATAACTGTGAGTTTTCTGTAAAACTAAATACCTAAATGTCATTTTATCAACACGCATTTATGTCGACACAAACTTTGTCTAACTAAGCTGTACTATTTGCTGGTATTTTATCTTTGAGTACGATTTATTAACCTTTAAGCAGTAAGCTAAAGTTTTAAAAAGTAAATGTGTCGTTGGTGAAACCATATACCAGGCAAATGGCTTCGAAAAGGCTTTATGATATATTTATATTTTAAATAATTTTTCTTTCTTGTGTGCTTGTAAAACTTAAACACATGTATTAAGTACCAGTGACAAAGTTAACAATTTGCAATTACGTAGAATATTCACCGTTTATTATTTATTTTTATTTATTTACTTAAAAGTGTTGCCATTGTCACGTCCATAAATTCGTACCCTGAAGTTATGGTGTGAAGGTAATATACGAGTATATTAAAAGAAACGGTCAAAAGATTGGTCCTCAGGTATCGTCACAAAATGAACACGATGAAATTTCAATATTTATAATAGATATTTAAAAAATTAAGAAAAAAAACATACAATTATTATAAAACACTTAATTATTCGAGTATTTGCAGATTTCTACTCCAAGCTTTTAATTTTTAAGTTAATTCAGACCGCTAAACTTGGCAGACCTAAAAGTACTAAATATACTGGACATAAAATTGGATAATAAATTTAAAACTGATACCAAAGTCCGATGAAGATGGTCTCATAACTCCAATATCGGCAACTTTACGATCGCCGTACAACAGATATCGCAAAATGCACACTTCAGCTATATCGTAATATTTGGACGTTAAAACTTTTTCATTGGCCGCTGAGATGAGATATTGCTCCACAAACAGTTTTAGTTTCAGAAAATTCGAAATATATTTCACGTATAGTAGATAATCCTATTATGAGCGTAGATCCATTTAGTAGTGCTTTCTGCCAATCATATATTTGGATTAAATGTGCTATGGCAAGGCAACAAATAAAGATTTAGAACCTAACATATACAACTTTCGCCAATGGATAGAGTAGTTCTCGAGGAATGTTTTAGTATATAATTTGTTAAGTTTTGGCTATATAAGGTTAAAATACAAGTTGTGTCGGAAAAAATATACCGTCTAGGAGCTTTCAACGAAAACGCTACCTAAGGCAAAATTATGGTGAAATTGTGCATTAGCTCTTAAGGATAACATGCTATCTTACACACTGGAGGAAACGGACACAGGAAAACTTCACCACGCGGGCGAAGCTGTGGGCATCAGCTAGTTCTAGTATGAAAGTAGGTACAGTATTATATGTAAATACTAGTCTTTCTTCAGTGGTTATAGATAGATTAAAAATAGGATCACCATATGAAGAACCCACCTAGGGGTCGATTCTACCATTGACAAGCAGTAGAATTGAACCATAATCGCTGTTTTAAGCTGTCAAAATGTTAGTAGCCTATCAAAAATAAATAAACAACAACTCACAGAACGCCGTCTGATTCCAAACTAAGCAGTGCTTGTACTATGGTAACCAGATAACTGATACACTTAATAATATATTTCTAAATACATACATATTATAGATAAATAACACCCAGACACAAAATAAACCATCTTGCTAATCACACAAAGTTTTATTCTGGGTGGGAATCGAACCCACGACCTCTTGCGTAGCAGTCGGATACACTCCCACCGCGCCACAGAGGCAAATGCAACTGACTGTAAGCCACTGGCGCGGTACGTGCTAGTAGAATTCTATCGGCCGAACGATAAAAGTGTATTAGGGCAAACTACAACACTTGAGAGTAGCATTTATATGGCAAAACAAGCCTCAAGAGTTTCTTGAGTATTGAGTAACGTTCTATAATACGGCCCTTAGAGTACGATTGTAATAGTAGAGTACGAAAATCTGTCAAATTGTACCGATGGCTTTCTATTGAGCGAAGATTTCGATTCTATTTCGACACGATTGAAATAGCAGACTCAGCCCTCAGATCCTTAACATAACCCCAAACGGCAGCAAACATTCGAGCTACGGTACTCCAGTCAATAAAGCCCTAATTTTCCGGAACTCAGTTCCTTGGACATAGGGGAACGACCGCGACAATATAGATGATGTAATTAGTACCATCTGATACCCTGAGGGTTACGTGGACCTTAATTAATGACCCAAATAATCCTACTAATATTATAAAAGCGAAAATTTGTAAGAATGTATGTTTGTTACTCATTCACGGAAAATCTTCTAAATGGATTTTGTTGAAACTTTACAGTAATATAAATTACATAACGGAATAATACATAGGCTACTTTTTATCCCGGGAACAAGTTCCTGTGGGAAACGAGAACGGGAAAACTTCACAACGCGTGCGGAGCTGCGTGCGTCAACTAGATAGTTATTATTTTACACGGTTGTTACGTATAAATAGAATAGAGCGCGCCTGCGACTGAGACGGTGTCGAAACTATAGGTCATTCACAAAACTTTGAAAAGATGACTATGTCATTATACCAGAATTAATATACTTACGATTTAGCTTAAGTCGAAATACACTCACTGAATAAGTAATACGGTTACGGCAGTCAATAAATTAAGCTTGATAGAATCGCCGAAACATTACGCAATCGAATGGAAAATTGATATAAATCCTTACCATTCTGATATTTTCTTTCAATATTGTATAGACCTACCTTTACCTCAAGTACCACCTACAAGTATTATAAGTAGAACAAAGATAAAATCATTTCTTATTATTTTATAAGCTATCCAATCCAGCCAAATCATTCTCGTACTTTGTCAGAAGGTACACCATATAGAAACTATATACCTACATACCCATTATGGAATGTATTGAAAGTAATATTTTACCTTTTGTGAATCGTAAGCAATCCTCCACTTGAAGAGATTCAGATTCTAATATTATAAGTATTTTACCTCACCTCATCGTGAGTAAAGTATGAAAATGGCGCCCAATTTGTTATTCTTTTTTTCATTTTAAGGAATTATTTCATGTCTTGGCAGTTGTGCATGTAGTGGCACGGTATTTTGTATTGCACGAGTGAAGTTTCTTGTTGGGCAAATGGAACTAAGATACAGTTACAGAATTCATGTCATAATAGTGTGATCTACGAGTGTGACACTCAACACTCAGTCTGTACTTCGTTAACTGACTATCTTCGCGCTGTATTTATTTATTTATTTATTTATGTATACACTAAGTTACAATAATAACAGTTGAAGGAGATATAGGTACAATGGTACTGCTTATATCTATAAAAATATCTCCCAGCAGACCGGCGACAGGATAACGTGAAGAAGTACGAAAATAACAATAAAAAGTGTAAAGTAAGAGAGCAAAGACAGAACTAAAATCACACATATACAAAAGAGTGTATCTACAAAAAATTATATGATATTTAACAACATATAAATACAAAACAATACAAATAAATATACTTACAAATATAAACAAATACAAAATAAATAAGTATATATTTACACATATAAATAAAATAAATTTACAGTGTAGAGAGATAGTATTCACGGAGTTTCCTTTTAAAAGTATTAACAGTTTTGCTGTCTCTGATAGCAGGTGGGATTGAGTTCCACAATCTGACCGCATGCACAGTAAAGGAGTAAGAGGAGAAATTGGTATTATGGTTAGGGAATTTGAGGTTAGTACGTAGATTAGATCTGCAAGGAACATCTGGGGAACGAACAAACGCGAACCGCTCCCTCAGATAGGCAGGTGAGGAAGGGTTGTGAAGGATATTGAAAAGGAGGCAGAGAATTCGAGTGTTTCGGCGAAGGCGGATTGGGAGCCACTTGAGTTCTTTGCGAAGATGGGAAACATGATCATACTTTCTAAGATTAAATATAAAGCGTATACATAAATTTTGCAACCTCTTAAGTTTATCTAGAAGCTCCTCAGTGGCGTCTAAAAAGCAGGCATCAGCGTAGTCAATAATGGGTTGAATAAGGGTTTGAGCAAGACAGATTTTCGTCCTCAAGGGCAGAAAGCTCTGGAGGCATTTCAAAGAGTGAAATGAAAAAAGTACTTTCTTGCTGACTTCGTTAAGGTCTGCACTCCAAGAAAGTGTGGTGTCCATAATCACACCCAGGTTCTTCACAGTGTCTGCAAAAGGTATCCGAATACCAGTCAACAGCGCAGGATTCATCTGGGACACTGGCTGAATACCACATTGATATTTGCTACCAATGACGATGGCTTGTGACTTAGAAGGGTTAATACGTAATCCGACCGACCTGGCCCAACCGCTTAGTCTATCCAAATCTTCGTTTATGGATGATATCCCCGAGACGGCATCAGTAGGTGTAAAGTGACGATACAGCTGCAGGTCATCAGCATAGAGATGGAAGTTACTGGAAATAAGACTCGTAGCAGAGTTGATAAAGACAGAAAATAGAAGAGGAGATAAAACACCACCCTGAGGAACGCCCGCAGATCATCATCATCGTCCGAGCGTCTGTCCCAGTTGCGTCTCGCGACGCCCGGGGTCCGCTTTCCTACATTTTCTGCCGAGGATGGCCCGCAGATAGCCCGGACCAATCAGAGGAAGTCTGACCAATACTGACTGCCTCTGTAGCGCGGTGGGGGTGTATCCGACTGCTACGCAAGAGGTCCCGGGTCGGAACAAATATTTGTGTGATCCACAAATGTGTGTTTCGGAGTTTGGGTGTTTCCTATGTATAATATGTATGTATTTAGAAATATATAAGTATGTTTATCAGTTATCTAGATCCCATAACACAAGCTAATATTAGCTTACTTTGGGCTAGATGGCGCTGAGTGAAAAGTGGGACACACAATATTTATTTATAAATAAATAAATAAAAATACGAACACGCTGGGAGCGCCCCCGAAGGTACGAGTCAAATCAGGATATGGCAGAAGTTGAGACATTAATAGACTTTAGTGTACCGAGTAGAATTAGTATGATGAGTATCTCTGACTACCCGTCTGTATTCCTTGAAGTCCGTATACTTAGGTTTTTTTACGTGCGGAAATTTTCATGGATGCTATCCCGAACTCCTGCCGACTAAAATCACACGGTGCCCCTACATCTAGAGATGATCCCGAGAGTCCCGGCTGAGTCTTCGGAAAGATAGCCCCAGGGCTCCCGCTTCGTATATTTAGGTAGGTACCTACTAGCTGTGCAGCATGCTCCACAGGGCTATCGAGAGTTTGCGGAGAACCGAATGTAGGTGTTCGGTACTCAATAAAACCCGTGGCACTCTTTGAACTAGAGATATTGATAAGACCTTTATATTAGGTAATAGGTACTAGTTTTAAGTGCTCGTTCAACCTAAAACCACAAAACACTGAAAATTCAACTATAATCCTACGGACACAACCTATTAGTAGATAACTGCACTCATAACAATGTCGAATTACGCAAACATTTGATGTTCATTCTGGAAATAAGGCTAGTTTTAGACTAGGCAAACAGCTTTTCACTGACCGAAGTGCCACGTATTTTATTCTGATATTCACTTTAGTATTTTATTAATTTTCTGAATAAGCAAACAGAAGATAAACCGTATCTATAAATGTTAATGACACACATAAAAGTAAGTAAGTATAAAAAGTTTAACCGAAAAAATTCTAAATCCGCAGTTATGACGTACCTAACCAAAATTAGGTTTTAGATTTCTATGTATTAGGTAGGTACATAGAAATGTTAAATAAACCTTTAAATATTTTTTTAAGAACATCAATTTTGTAAGTCGATTGATAACAAACTGCATAGGTACTGTACTTACTTAAACAATATAAAAATGTAGAATCATGACTAATTTGGACACTATGTACCTATTAGTGCCTACTGTGAAACAGTTTGCTAAGTGTGTTACGGACTCAATGTTTTTAATCCGCGATACTGGATGGCCATTATCGCTGTGTTCGGAACGATGCACATGTTGGATTTAACTCGCAATTTGAAGGCACAGCTTATATTTATTAATAAAAAATTTATCGCTCCCGATTTTATACTTTTTTTTTGTATACCACTGAGGTATACACCTGATGGAAACTAAAAATATAAAACTAAAATATAATTACAAAATAGATGGAAGCGAAAAGACCTCCGGGGCTCAAGTGACCTCATCTGCTATCGGTGCATAACATAACATAACAAAACATAACATAATATAACATACTTTCACGCCTGTATCCCCGAAGGGGTAGGCAGAGGCGTACTATACGCCCATGTTTCACCGTATGCTTTGCTTTTTGTCCCACGTTACAGGTGGTGAGCCCATTGCCGTGTAGAAAATGGACAGGTGCAGGTTGTGGCGACCTGCTGTTGAAATTTTTCAAACCGCCCATAAAGCATTCAACTGGCTTAACGACTGCCATGTTACTGGCAACCGGGACCAACGACTTAATGTGCACGAAGCACGGCAACGCTTGCAATATAAATGCCACAAACTGGTCACCCATCCGAGGACCAGCCATAGTGAAAGTTGCTTAACGCAGTGATCGTTTACAGAACACTACGTCCGCGGGGCCACGAGCGCTTCTATCGGTGCACCTGTCGATTAAGGCTTGGTATTCCTGCCGAGGCCACGCTTTTGAGTTTTTTAAAACAATGCGAATCGTAGAAGAAAGGGTTTTTGATTCTGAAAAAGAGATATATGATAGTTAAGGATTTAAGTTAGTCAAAATGGCTTTCTGTTACAAAATCTAATAAACTTCACTTGATAGAAAAACATCCCAAAGATGCCCCCTTTCGAAATGTTTTTACAATGCCAAATCTAAACTACAGATAATTTTCATGAAATTTTTATACACAACTATAGCCACTATATATTTATAGACATAATCGCTAACTTTGACTATATACAGTGATTTTTATAGTACAAAAGTTTAAATAATATCAGATTCGCGACTCTGAGGCCTGATCAGTCGCGCGCTGGCGCTTACTGAGGTAGGACCTGTGTTAGGTTTTTTCGTTGCGCTCCCCTTGCTATTTTTTCGCAATGGTATAGTATATTTATGAGAGCAGTAAGTATTCTATCATCATCCGAGCGTCTGTCCCAGTAGCATCTCGCGACGCCCGGAGTTAGCTTCATGTAGTGTATATATATATGTGTGAGTTATATACGGCAATGGAGTCACCACCCATTACGTGGGACAGGAATACACATGGTGAAAAGGGGAGCCCTTTCGATCGCATAATCTTTTTCAGCATAGTGTAGTTTGGCATAACAGTTTCAGCATAAAGTTTTCTCGCATAAATTATGATAAGCAGAGTGTTATAAACGCATAATGGTTTTATTGGCAAAACTTTAACTCACTCTATTTTTTTTATTATAAATTTAATCAGCATACATGTAAAGGGCATAATTGTTATGAGACACAATTGTAAATAATTATCTAACTCATAGCCAAGTTTGTAAGCTGTAACATCATAAAACGATATTTTAAGTGTTATTAATTTTAGACTAGTCTTGAGCAAAGTCGTAAATAGGTACGACGACGAGCGAAGCGAGGAGGAGTGTTAGGTCACTTGTGACCATAACGCGCGAGCCGAGCGAGCGCAGCGAGCGTACCGCGGCAGCGGCCGGCGATGCGCCAGAACTAAATCGTTCGTTTTAATCAATGTTGACATGTTGACATTTAACAAGTGTTGACATTTTGAACTTCAGTATAGTGACTATCGACATTTATAATCAGTGGGCATTTCCCCTCCCGATCAGAAGGTCTTGAAATCTCAGACAGTTCAAGCTTAGATATAAAAATATGTACTCGTTAACATTAGGGTATTCTATATGTATGACTCGTAATTTTTATGCGAGAGTGAGTGAGATGCCAATTAATGTTATGATTAGTAATCGTTATAGTAAAAAAAAATATGCGTAAACATTTTATGCGGGTATATCATTATTATAAAGAAGTTATGGGAAAATAAAGTATGCCTAATGATTTATTCTGTTTGAACGTTATGCGAAACGAAGAGTATGCCAAAAAACGTTATGCAGTTTCAATTTATGCCTCAAAAATTTATGCAACCTAATACGGACCCGCTGAAAAGTGGGCATATACTAATATGCCACCATATTTATATCGTCATTTTAAGAGTATGACCAGAGAATTTCAACTTGATTCGATACGGTTCGGGTAGTTCAGGTGGCTAGAACATTGCCCTGGTTAGGCAAAGGTCACAGGTTCAATCCCTGTCTCGAATCGAATTTTTTTTTTCCACTTTATTAAAAATTTATGAGATTTTAGCAAATAATTGCTTTAAAAATTTATTAATATACTGAGTGGAGTCCATTGCATCAATGTTTAAAAATATTTGTAACACTGTTCATTGGTAACGAGTTGTTCATTAGCTCGATAGATGGCACTGGTCATACTCTTAAAATGACGATATAAATATGGTGGAGAATTTCAACTTGATTCGATTCGGTTCGGGTAGTTCAGGTGGCTAGAACATTGCCCAGGTTAGGCAAAGGTCACAGGTTCAATCCCTGTCTCAAATCTTTCGTCCTTTTCCACTTTATTAAAAATTTATAAGACTACTTTTCCTCCCGGGAACAAGTTCCTTTAGAAAACGGGAACGGGAAAACTTCATCACGCGAGCGGAGCCGCGGGCGTCAACTAGTATATCATAAACCTAAAAATCCAACACAATAACAGAGATGTTCCATTTCGATTGCTACTGCCAATCATTTTTACTGTGGCGTGCCAGCAGAAAATACATCGTCGATCAATCTTGGCGGGGGCTGAGGAAGCGTTGTGATGCCTACGCGACTTGGCCTACCGGCCCTTAATAAACAAACGAGGAAACGACTTAGGCGCCCTTACGGAGTAAGAGAAAGTCAGACGGCAATCGCTCTCAACAATGCCGAAAATAAAAAGTGTAATTAGAGTTGCTCCAAGCAATATGAGTGAATTCCAGGCTCCAAATTTAGGTAGGGCTTGATAGCAATTGGAAATAAATCTACAAAGATCCTAATAATACGCGAAAGATAGTAAGATTGGATGTTTGTTACTCTTTCACGCAAAAACTACTGAATGGATTTTAATGAAACTTTACAATAATATAGCTTATACAACAGAAAAACACGTAACTTTTTATCCCGAGAACAAGTTATAGTGGGAAACGGGAACGAGAAAACTACTCTACGCGGGCGAAGTCGCGGGTGTCAACTAGTAAATAATAAAATTACATAACAGAAAACTGGACCTCGCGGATAAGGCGTGTATTACCAATGACGCCTTATTCCCGAAGGGATGGCAGAGGCATACCCGCATACCTATTATACGCACACATTTCATCTTTGTCATTCCTGTGCCACGTAACAGGTGGTAAGCCATTGCGGAGTTGAAATAGGCAGGTATGCTACTGTTGAAATTTTTCAAGCTGCCCATTAGGACTTCAACATGGCTTAACGACTGCCATATTAATGGTAACCGGGACGAACGGCTTATTTAATGTACTGATTGAATTACAGTACTACACAACTCGTGAAAATCGATGAGGGTATACCGGTCATAACTCCTTTGACCTAGACCTTTTTCAACCGCATTGATGCGCGCACATCCATCGTTCATCGAAGCATGCATTACGTGACGAAAAAGAGACCCAAGAGTTCTTATAAGCGAATCCAAGAGCGAAATCGTGACGAAGCTCGAAGTTTCAATGTACGATAGTACTCGCTGTGTAACGAATTGCCAGAAGTGGTAGAACAAACGTTGTGGGTTATGACCTTGGCTCTCTACTCCTAGCAGATTGCTGGTGTTTTACAAATGACCCTGTATAGCATAGCCTTACAGAACTCACGGTGAGCGCAAAAACATAAACTTATATGGAATCGAAACATCGCCATCTAGCTGCAAACGCGGGAACTTATTGCCACTCCATACAATTTCACGTTAATGCGCTTCACTGTGAGTGGCCATAGACGCCCGATAAAACTCACATTCAACAATCTAAACTTTGTTATAATCGTGATTGTCGTCCGACGCTACCAAGCATCACTATCACCTTCGTAAAACAATCTTATCAGTCACGCCTTTATCCCCGTAGCGGCGGCAGAGGTATACTATATTGTGGGACATTTAATTGTGGCACAATTATTTTATTTTATTATTTATTTATACTATACGCCCACATTTCACTGTGTGTATTTTTGTACTACGTTACAGGTGATGAGCCCATTGCAGTGTTGAAATAGACAGGCGCAGGTTGTGTTGACCGACTGTTAAAAATTTTCAAGTTTCTCTTATGGTATTCAACTTAACAACTTTTAATAAAAAATCAATATGTATTTAAAATATTTTTTTAATTATAAGAAATACAATATAATTACGCTTAATAATTATAATTTGGTTCAGGCGGGTGTGGAGGGAATGGTGGATGACCGAACGGCGGCGGACCACGGGGAGGAAACTGAGGCCTGAAGGAAGGAGGTGGAGGTCTCCATGGAGGAGGCGGTCTTGCTCCTGGTGGAGGCGGTGGTCCAAAGCCAGGTGGACCAAACGGAGGAGGCGGGAAGTGGTGGAACGGGGGAGGTGGAGGAGGTGGGCCGGGAGGCGGAGGAGGTCCGGGCGGAGGCATAGAAGATGGCGGCGGTGGAGGTGCCGTCATTGGTAAAGGAGGAGGTGGTCGCACCCCCATTGGAGGTCCTTGTGGCGGCATTGGGGACGGGGTCGGTGGAGGTGGTGGTGCCATTAGCACTGAGCCCATCATTGTTGGAGGAGCATCGGCGAAGAGCTGATGAGGACGGTCGGCGTGCGATAATGGATTCTGAGCAGCCAACAATCTGTGAAATGAAACGACAATATCACAAATTACATCTGCTTTATTACAAGCTTATTCAAAAACACACAATTTATGTATTTTAATTCATGTCGAATCTTGCAACTTGAAGCAGATATCTTCAATGGGTAAGAAAACTGTCAAATAGCTCATTGTAGAGGGCGCCACATGTTTGTAACTGTCAATCTTCATACTATTCATTAGAAATACGCGATTTTAATTATTTATTAAAGAATTGGTCGCTGTCTGTGTGTTGCTTTGATATGTTTTATTTTCCTTTTTTCAATTCCTCCTTTAATTCAACGACTCGCCAGGTCATCAGGTGAATTTAATAAGTAAATCTGTTTTTCACTACAGTAAAGAAACTTAGAGCAAAAACCAAACGCAAGACGTAGCAGATGAAAGGTTTTGCCATGAAATTTAAAGTTTCCTGTGTAACAAACATACAGCGCCCTCTACATAAAAGTTTTGCGTTTTCTTCCCCATTGAGATAAAATGTTGTGTTCACGTTTAGGTTAGCTGACAATGCGTGGTTAGCTGTGTGACGTCATTAAAAATCCAATGTGCTACACTTAAGATACGTGCAACACTAATAATTTTCAAAGCATGGATTTGTATCGAATATTTCGGAAAAAACTTCAATCAAAAAAACGTACATCTCTGTAAATCCAATATGGCAAACTACTAAAGTTCTAAGTTGGGCAGCTTTTTATGTTTTCTTTGATATGGATATCAAAGGACATGCTGAGAATTATTATTTTTACTTATCAGTCTTGCCTTATATTCCCGAAGGGATAGGCACAAGCCCACATTTTCACTAAATGCATTTTTATCCCACATACCTATTAGGTTCAGGTGGTACGACCATTGCCGTGTTAAAATGGACAGACGCAAGTTATCGTAATCTGCTACCGAAATTTGTCAAGCCGACCACATGGGCTCACACACACACACAGCTCACACAGCTTAACGTGCCTTCCGATGCACGAAAACGTTCGTAAATTGTAATGTCACAAAGCGGTCATGCATTTGAGATGCATAACGCAGTGTTCCTTTAAAGAACGCTAAGTTAGAGGACTTCATATCTTCTATGAATAAGATAAGTGAAACTTCTTTGCGACATTTATTTTTATAGTTATAAAATTTATTTATACGTCGATTAAGAAGTTTCACTTATTTTTTTACTTGTTTTTTTTTCAGCTATAATATTTCTCTCAAAGTCGATAAAGAAGTTTTACTATAAAAAATAAAAAAAATATATATCATACCTCTCTGCAGCTGAACCATGCCTCTCTCCCTTGACGTCTTTTTTGAAAGCATATGACACAGAAATAGGTCTGTTACAGAGATACTGATTGTTCATAGCCTCAATCGCCGCATCTGATGCCTCAAATGAAGCAAAGTTTATGAATGCAAATGCTTTGGAGTTGCCAGTTTCTGGATCTCGCATAACCTAAAAGAATTGTATCTGTTTTAAAAACCTGTGTTATAACCTTTCTGGGCCCTAAAGTAACTGGTAGGGCCCCTCGTAGCCATTGGAAATCGACAGAAAGTAGGATGTACGGATCTGATGGTCTCACTACCATTAATGTCAAAGAGAAGAGAGAATTAGCTAGACTAACTATTAAGGCTTTTTTTTCTTATTTGGCACGTCAAATGGCGACCCCCAATCACGGGTCCCTGATAGTAGTCTGTTTTTAGTCTGTCTATAAACGCTGGTCGTAGTCTATAGCCGCTGTGTGCCTATGGCGTCATAGCCAGCAAGAGCCCCCATAGCAGCTTACGTTCAGCATTATGTAGACGGCTCAGAAATATGTTTTTCACAAAACTCCTGTCTGCAATCGCTGACCCACGGACATAACCCAAGAATTACTTGCTACCTGCACTTGCTCAAGAATTGCCACAACTGCATGGCGGTGTCGACCCGTCCAAAAAAAATGTGTCACTTAAACCTGTTACCTGACTTCTCTAGAAAAAATAATACATACCTTAGGCGTTTGTAATATAACCCCAAAAGCTGAGAATGTGTCATACAGCAGTTTTTCATCAACTTCAGGATCTAAGTTCCCTATGAAGACATTGGCTCCAACATCAAGATTTTTCTGATGTGCTGATGCTTTATTAACCCTGACTGGTTTTCCATACAGCTTTATCATGTTCATCACCTGAAAAGTATACAAATCATATGCAATCAAATATGCAAAATTAAAAATATTCAGTAACAACTCGCACTTCAAAATTAGTCAATTTTAGACTACAGGTGAGCACAAACTGAAAAAGTAGCTTTCACAATTATGACGATGGACAGACAGAACAGACTTAAGATGCAGATGGGGCAAGGACACATTTGTCATTTGCGTCCGATTCATACTAATCGCGATCCAGAACACATAGAAAAGACAAGGCCATCGTACCAACCAGTCTTTATTCAAACAATATTTGCGTTCGATTTATTTGGAGCTGAACGCTAAGATGTTGCAAATTCAAAAAGTGCGCGGCAAAGATAATTGCGGCGCACTTATCTCTTTATAAACGCTTTTTGAATTTGCAACATCTTACGAGATTAAAAACTCATTACCTACTGCCCGCTAAAAGTTTCTAGAAAACATCAGCATCACCTTTGTATGCACTTTAAGGCGAATAAAGTGCTCCTTTTCGAATAGATGAAATAGTTGATTGTGTAACAAGGGTGCAAAATAGTATTTTTATGGCAAGGGCGCTACTTTGAAGCACGAGCGAAGCGAAGTTTTTTGGAATAGAATCCCGAGCGTAGCGTGGGATCCTAACATAGAATCCTGAGCGCAGCGAGGGAATGAAACTATATCGCCCGAGGGAAAAATAATTTACTCGTGAGTTATACATATACTCTACTTTTGACCCCCTTTCTATGAGAAAATAGATAAGAGACGCTGTTATGTAATTAATGAATATATTTAATTAAAAGAAGACATGTGAAATGAAGTAAAATTTATTACAAATTTATATTTATGTTGGATACGCTAGCGAAACTATTAATAAAATACGAGTATGTACACTGTAACAAGAACAGAAAAGTAATTAGCGCATTTATATTTTTTTTTTTAAGTTAGTCCCCGTGCCGCCGACACGTACCAGCCAGTAATTCATACAATTTGCGTTCGATTTCTATGAATGATATATGTTCTAAATTCAAATCTCTTTTACGCCCGCTAAAAAGTTCTTATCGGAAAAGAGCTATTTTGTTCCCCCTTATAGAGGAACAAAGCGACACTTTTCGAAATACAAAGATTACAGGTGCAAATATTTTTTCATCCCTTCTGGATAAAAATAATATATGCACCTGTAATCTTTGTTTTTGTTATGTTCTAGAAAATGAACTGTAAAAATGGGCTTCTTATTTCTCTTAAAATACTATTGTTAACAATTTCCATAACTTTCTTTCTAAGGACACAATCAAATTCCTGAAAGTCAGACAGTCTAAAGCCCAGGACACAGAGAAAACGAGGCGATTATGGAACGCTGCCGTCGCGTTGGGCATCGCGCGAGAGTGTGATCGCAGTATTAGACATAAATGGTTTTGTTTTGAAAAATTTGGTTTCGAGTGGCAGTGAAAGTATAGAATTAACTCCTGAAAGTATTAGAAGTACGTAAGTTCTAATAACGGAGTAGAGAATAAAAGCGGAGATGCCGCTAGGGCAACCGAGTTGTGGGCCACCAAGTGAGGTGTTACGTCACAGAGTGGGCGGAGCCACGCCCCACTGTTTCATGTAAATCGTTGCTGTGCTCGGTTGAGAGTCTGAAAGGGTACCTAGTATTACAATAAAATATTTTTTCATAGAGGGTGATGAATTTGTTTTGCTTAGCATCCTTTTTAATGACAAAATGTGTGCTGTCAAAAGTTAGCCTCATAGTCAAAATCTTTTTGAAAATCATTTGATAAGCTGACTATCAAATGATTTTCAAAAAATATGAGAGTCCGAGACTACCAGGACTTTAATTGGTCATGCTAATTAGTGTCTACAATATAAGACCTTTTAGCCTTTTTGTTACCACCTCACTAAAAAGCCAACGGGTTCAAAATTTCTTCCAAATTTAACATCAAAAATAGACACATTTTATTAAATTTATTCAGCCCTTTAGACCCACTCCAGTTCCGTGCTTCGGAAGGCACGTTAAGCCGTTGGTCCCGGTTGCCGTTAAAACAAGTTGAATACCTTTTGGGCGGCTTAAAAAATTTCAACAGCAGGTCGCCACAGTCTGCGCCTGTCCATTTCAACACGGCAATGGGCTCACCACCTGTTACTTGGGACAAAAATGCATACGGTGAAATGTGGGCGTTCGGGGATAAAGACGTGACTATATGTAATGTAATGTAAGCTGACAATACCACAATTAAACGGTGGAATTATTCATATGGTAGGGCCATGGTAGTACCCAATAAGAAAATAATAATAAATACCGTCATCAAGTTAAGTAAGTACCTCAGTTGCTTAGTGGACTAAAATGCCCGGCCCCGAATTGGCTGATGACATGGGTTTAAAACCCGCTTGACGATTTAAAGATTTTTTCACATTAAATTATTGACTTCTCATATCTATACATCATCATAAGGTATTTTACCTTTATAGCATAATCAGCATCTTCCTCTCCCATGAACTCAACAAATCCATATCCTTGGTGAGTTTGTGTTACTCTGTCTTTGGGCATGTGGACGTTTACTGAAACATCAAATCACAGTCATCAATCACACAGTGCTTGTGTGTATGGGGTTGCACTCCTCCAAACTCCAATTTTCATTTTCAGTATGTATGAGAGTAGATTGTAAAGTATTGTTCACACTCCTAATCCCCCTCCCCCATTTTAAATCGTTATTTAGCGACCATAGATAATCATTCATTATTGTTCATAAACATAATGTGTTACTTTACTTTAGACTGTTTACACTGTTGATTGATGGCACTTGGTGGAACTTGCTACACATCTTGAACAAAAACACTTGTACTGTTCCACTTATTTATTATTTTAACCTGATCGGTTTCGCCTTACGGTATTTTCAAAGGTTAGCACATATTTAATGTATTTCGGATGTCATTGAATACAATATATGAAGTTATAACAACAATTTTTAGTTATAACAAAAATTGTTGTTATAACTTCATATATTGTAATCAAACTTTTCATACTGTATTTGTTATGTATCACAATGAAATGCATACAAAACTTTACATAATAATAATATTTGCTAAGTCAGCTAGTAGTGTAACGTTGTAAAACGTCACATTGGAATGTCATTGTTAGTCTTGAGATTTAGAGAGAGAGGTGAGTAGATTGTCGACTCTTTCGCTCCGTGTGTCATCGATTTTAAACAAATTGCGATTTCTGTAAGGCTGTATTCCTTAGTTTCCATGCCATAGGGTAGACTTGGTAACAAAGAAAAAAAACAAAAGAAAAATGTCTGTTGGTCTGTGGTGATGGAACGTCATTCGTCTAGCTACATCGACAGAAAAGATGTCGATTGTAAATATATTTTTTAAACTTCGCTAAAAATAAGTAATCTTTTATAAATTGTATATGGAAGTTCACGCCTGTGATAACTATGTATTTCGGTAAGAACTTTGGATTTTTGAAACCACGTTTCTAGCCTTGGTGATCTTTAGTATTTTGACGAAAGGTTATTCATTTGTTTACAGTTTATTACGATGCTTGGAGCAGCGTTAATGGAATATTTGCCTGCTCTTCAAGATTTATTGGTTTTTCTTTAAAAAAGTGGTAAGTTCTCTTTATGTATTCGAATCACGAACAAATATCCAATTGTTTTTCCAAATCTAATGGAACTAATTATTTTCTTTGCAGCTGAAAAGGTACTTTTTTTTATATTAATTCTATTATTGGATAAAATTTGCCGTAAATGCTGACCATCTGGTGAATTCTTTGCATCCTGTGGTTACGGGTTCGTCATTCTAGTGGAGACGGCACCTGTCGCGGTCTGCAGATGTGATTTCGAATCTCGTGGTAATTTAACCACGCCTTCAGGTACCTAGTTTGAATTGTTTTTGTGTAGATTAATCTAGTAATGATGCACGACTCAATGAACAGGCCCATGTAATGACTCAATGATTTGGCTCATGTTTTGAATCATGTTACGATATATATTTTGACTCATAAGCTGGCCTTATGCTGGATCTCACTATTCTAAATTTCACGCCTCAACCCTGTGAATAGTTAATCTTTAGCTTACTAAATCACTTGAATAGGTTATACCATTAGTGATAACGTATATAATGTGTATTCAATCAATTCGCCTATAAGAATATAGAAACTTTCTTCTAGAGATGTATTCTATTATTTTTGGTTCCTGCTCTTATGATTACAAGCTCAATCTCTATCGCCGATATCCATGTGCATAAAGTTGGTAGGACTTATCCTCCTGGCGCCTGAACCGAGTTATAACTTTTGTTTGTTTGTTAGTTCATGTCCCAATAATAAGACAATCCTCGCCATTATTATTATTACAATTGGCATCCTTCAGGGACCTAGTAGGTTCCTCGTCATCATTAACCATTATTATTATTATTATTATAATTGGCGCGTGTGAACAGAGACTTGAAGGATTGATTTGAGTATACATTTGCTTGTAGTGAATGAGTCGTGCATCTTATAGTGGTATTATTATTGTTACATTGTTTTGCTCTGAAATATATATTTGTATATTTTGCTAAGAGTATAATAAACTATTTTGTTATTGAAACATTCTCAACAAATGAAGAAATACTGTTCTACTGGTATATATATATCTAAAACTGGAGTAATATTAAACTGAAGTAATTTTGATTTCTTGAAAATAACCTATAACTTAACTTTTTAATAATACAAAGTAATTAGTTTGTGTACTAATTGTATCTACATATTGATGTGACTTTCATAACTATTATTTGCTTTTTATGATATAAGAATATGAGTGAATTGTTATAAATAACATAACAATGTTTTAATTGATAACTTGTGTTTACATAATAATGCATTTTGTGACAAACTTAATTATATAGCCTTACTATTTGTACGAGCCATGCATCATTAATGGTTTAACATTTTTACAGCATATTGCTTTACAGCCTATTAATAGGTTATACTAATATAAATAGAACATAACCATTAAAATTAAAATTATTCATCTGAGGTCTTTCCAATCACACTTGCATAACTTTACAGCGGAGTGTTCGAAGCTTTTGAAACTTGTTTGAATGATAATATTTAGCTTTTTGACAATCATCATCTGAGCGTCAAGGCCTGGTTGTGCTTAACTATAGCAGTGATTGATTTAATTGAGTATTCAGTGCTTTCTTTGAATTTGTTTTGGCTTTTGGATGTTAATGACTGACTGCTGACTATTACTATCATCTTACCATTCGGTCTCGGTTGCCTTTGGATATTTTTGCAATTAATTGTTTTAGCTTTTGAATTTCTTCGATCTTTTACTTGTCATCTATGGACAAGAGCGTGCAGTTTCCACCCTTGCTTGATGATAAGGAGGAGCGGATCCCTGACGATACCATGTGTACTGTCAGTGTGACAGCCGGCCTTGCTGATGTTTCTGAACCTTTTCTTCAAAATATAAATGATACTCCTAGCTCATACAGGGCAGGAGGTGCATGAGCACGTAAGATTTACTTGGGCCCTGAAGGTATTAGTAGGGCCCCACTGTCACTCTAGTAACTAATAACACATACATACATACATACAGAACACTGAGTCCGCGGGGCCATGAGCGTTTACCATTTTAATAATAATAATTAGTAGATTTTAATAATTAAAAATTATTTATTTATAATTTTATTTATTTCTCTATCACGTCTTATCCCCAAATGGGTGGCAGAGGCCGAGAAAAGTGGACATACATATTGAATGCCTTCGTGTAATACATTGAACGTCTCACTTCATGAAAATATTAGAAAACATTTACCTTCGGTGACTAAATTGCCTGACCTGAAGCGTAGTAGGATTAATTATGATGGTAAATCTTGTGTTAGAGAATTTATAACTCAGGTAGAGGAAAACTTTTTATTTAAGAATTTTAATGAACATTTGTTAGTAGGTTCATTTACTGATCTTTTGTCGGGTACTGCAATCAAATGGTTCCGTAGTGTTCGCATTCAGATATCTTCTTGGCAGGATCTGAAGGTTGCTTTGTTAGAGCGTTTTGATAAGGATGAATATGATCATCTTTTAGAAAATGAACTTCGTACTAAAAAACAAAAATATTTTGAATCTCTTCCAGATTTTATTACTGATATTATGGACATGGCTAGTAAGTTGTCGGTTCCTATTCCAGATCACACTTTGATAAAAATTATTAAACATAACATTTTAAACATATACAAACCTTTTCTTTTTGGTAAACAGATCTCTTCTGTTAACAATTTCCTAAATCTTAACATAGAATTTGAAGACTGTGTTGAACGTAAAGTCCCCACATCCCCTAAGGTTATGAAACCCTTACATAAATTTGCTGGGGTTAATGCTGTCAATAATGACAACAATAATAAAAACTTAGTTTGTTTAAAATGTAAGACTTCTGGTCATACTTTTAAAAATTGATTAAAAGTCCCTGGAATTATTTGTTTTAAATGTCACAAATTAGGTGTTACTTCCAAGACTTGCGACGGTTGCAATTTAGTGAGGAGTAATAATGATAACAGTTTAAAAAAACTGATTAGGTCCCATCGAGCACAGGTTTGTGTAAGAACTGATAGTGACTCGATGTTAAATAAATTTAGTTATGCTCCTGATGCTGCAACTAATGAAAGTTTATTATAACTAATGAAAATTATTTAAAAGTTTATTTTATAAACATAAATTCTGCTCCTATTTTGTTTGTTAAAAGTAAATATACTAAACCTTACTTAGAATTTCATATAAATAATAGAACTTATTCTGGTCATCAATATATACTTTCTGTTGTAGACGTTTTTACTAAATACTGTTGGTTATTCCCAATGATAAATGCTGCTACTAATGTAACTTGTAAACTTCTTGAGAAGGAGATTTTTCTTAAGTATGGAACTCCAAAAATATTTGTTTGTGATAATGGAACTCAATTTACTGCTAGACAGTTTGTTACGTAATACGTTTCTTAATGGTTATAATATAAAAAAAATATTTTATAATTCCCTGTATACTCCTTAAAATAATCCAGTTGAAAGATATAATAAAACCGTTGAGACATGTATAGTATGTTGTGTTAAAGATGATCATAGAACGTGGTCGAAGTTTTTATCTCATGTTCAACTAGCTTTGAATAATAGTGTGAATCTTGCTACAGATTTTACGCCTAACTTTTTAATGTTCGGTAGAGAACTTATTTTTGATGCATCTTTGCACCGTGTTAGTACCTCTATTGATAATTTAGATCAACTAGAGGTAGGAGATAGAAGTTCTTTTGCAACTTCACTCAATTCACTTAGTGAAATCTTTGTTAAAGTACAATCTTGTTAGTTGAAAGCGTATAAGCGAAATGCTAGTTATTATAATGTAGGGAGGCGAATCATTTCTTTTGGTGTTGATGATATTGTGTGGAGGAGAAGCTTTGTGCAGTCTAATGCTCCTGCCTATTTTTCTGCTAAACTTGCACCTAAGTTCGTTAAGTGTAAAGTAGTTTCTAAAGTTTCACCTAATGTTTACCTACTGGAGGACCTGAATAAAGGTACCACAGGTCGCTACCATGTTAATGATATAATTAAATATGAATCTTTAAAAAATAGAACTTAGGATATTAAAATTGATTAAAAATTTATCAATTTACCTTTTGGAATTATCAAAATTTGCCTTTTTGAAATAACACTAACTTTTTCACACAAATAACGGTCATACACATCAGAAGATCTTATCTTTTTGTTTGTTATTGGTTATTAAGACATTATTATTCCATTTATATTATGGAATGATATTGTTCTGTTTTGTAGGAAATTTTCCTAGTTTTATTTGTATGTTTAGGTTATTACTCCTAAATTTTATTTTGTATTCTTATATTGGGATGATGAATCCTTAAGAATAGTTTTGATGTTGCGTTTCTGGGTTGGTAGAAGTAGCTGTATCTCAGTTCTTCTGATCCCGAGGCCATGTCGCAGGGCTGACCCACGCATATTGTATATATTTTGTTTGTTTGTTAAGTAATTCAAAGTTACCCGGATATGACTTTTGAAATACCTTTTGATGTTGATATCTGTCTCTTTTGACTATAGGATCACATCTTTATATATGCATTTGTGTTCGGAAAGTCGGTAGGGTTGTGCCGGTCACATTTGTCATATTGGTTTTGTTACAACATTTGTGTTCGGAAAGTCGGTGGTGTTGAGCCGATCACATCTGTTTGGTTTTGTTACAGCATTTGTGCTCGAGAGTTCGGTGGTGTTGGGCCGATCACATCTGTTTGGTTTTGTTACAGCATTTGTGTTCGGAAGTTCGGTGCTGTTGAGCCAATCACATCTGTTTGGTTTTGTTACAGCGTTTGTGCTCAGGAGTTCGGTGGTGTTGAGCCGATCACATCTGCTTGGTGTACTTTTCCACAATAATTTTTTGTTGGAATAATTTACTTGTCACAGCTCTATATAAAGTTGCTGTTCGACTTTAAGTTTTTGCTTGTCACAGTACTATGTGCAGTTACTGTTTGACATTGTGTCTTTGTTTGTCACAGCCACGTTGGTGATGCTGTTTGATTTTAAAGTTGTTCGTTTGTCACGACACTTTGTACAGTTGCTGTTTGACTTTGTAATTATTACAAGTTACAACACAGTTTTGCTGATATTTTGATTTTTATATGGGATTGTAAGTGAAAGAAGTCGGTGGCGATAGGGCTCAACAGCATCTTCAGTATATATAAGGATAAGATTGGATGAAAGAGTCAGTGGCTAGATAGCTTAACTGAACTCCTGGTTTGAGAACTTGGTTGGATTTGTTATTCTTTAGTATTTACGTTAAGTCAATGCTTTGACTTTAAGTTTTTGTTGTATCAATTTTGATATTCTTATTCGTAAAGAGTTGGATGATAGAGTCAGTGGCTATGGTGCTCAACCGTACTTTCGTATTTGGTTTAGTGTTGGTAGAGTCGGATGTTTTTCTGAACTCATGGAATGTGAATGTTCTGGTTTGTTTACTAGATTTTTATTGGAACTATACTTATGGTTAGTTGGTTATTTATTCTTGTACCAGAATTTTGTTTTTGGGATTTTGTTTTTCCTTTAATGGAATTATTTCAATTTCTTTCTGGGAGTTTTATTGGTTGAAAAAGAAAGTTCCTTTCTTTTATTGCTGGTTGGGGTGTGATGTAACGTTGTAAAACGTCACATTGGAATGTCATTGTTAGTCTTGAGATTTAGAGAGAGAGGTGAGTAGATTGTAGACTCTTTCGCTCCGTGTGTCATCGATTTCTGTAAGGCTGTATTCCTTAGTTTCCATGCCATATCGAAAAAAAGGAAAAAAAATGTCTTTTTGTCTGTGGTGATGGAACGTCATTCGTTTAGCTACATTGACAGAAAAGATGTCGATTGTAAATATATTTTTTAAACT
The DNA here is from genome assembly GCA_948477245.1 of Thumatha senex. Lineage (NCBI taxonomy): Eukaryota > Metazoa > Arthropoda > Insecta > Lepidoptera > Erebidae > Thumatha > Thumatha senex. The sequence goes on from OX419735.1 coordinate 19,500,402, forward strand.
TGGCTAAAAAGAAGTAATCTTTTATAAATTGCATATGGAAGTTCACGCCTGTGACTTCTTATCAATAGTTATATCAAAATAACTATGTATTTCGGTAAGAACTTTGGATTTTTGAAACCACGTTTCTAGCCTTGGTGATCTTTAATATTTTGACGAAAGGTTATTCATTTGTTTACAGTTTATTACGATGCTTGGAGCAGCGTTAATGGAATAATTGCCTGCTTTTCAAGATTTATTGGTTTTTCTTTAAAAAAAGTGCTAAGTTCTCTTTATGTATTCGAATCACGAACAAATATCCAATTGTTTTTCCAAATCTAATGGAACTAATTCTTTTCTTTGCAGGTGAAAAGGAACTTTTTTTTATTAATTCTATTGTCGGATAAAATTTGCCGTAATGCTGACCATCTGGTGAATTCTTTGCATCCTGTGGTTACGGGTTCGTCATTCTAGTGGAGACGGCACCTGTCGCGGTCTGCAGATGTGATTTCGAATCCCGTGGTAATTTAACCACGCCTTCAGGTACCTAGTTTGAATTGTGTTTGTGTAGATTAATCTAGTAATGATGCACGACTCAATGAACAGGCCCATGTCAATGAACAGGCTCAATGATTTGGCTCATGTTTTGAATCATGTTACGATATATATTTTGACTCATAAGCTGGCCTTATGCTGGATCTCACTATTCTAAATTTCACGCCTCAACCCTGTGAATAGTTAATCTTTAGCTTACTAAATCACTTGAATAGGTTATACCATTAGTGATAACGTATATAATGTGTATTCAATCAATTCGCCTATAAGAATATAGAAACTTTCTTCTAGAGATGTATTCTATTATTTTTGGTTCCTGCTCTTATGATTAGAAGCTCAATCTCTATCGCCGATATCCGTGTGCATAAAGTTGGTAGGACTTATCCTCCTGGCGCCTGACCCCATTTATAACTTTTGTTTGTTTGTTAGTTTATGTCCCCATAATAAGACAATCCTCCCCATTATTATTATTACAATTGGCACCCTTCAGGGACCTAGTAGGTTCCTCGCCATCATAAACCATTATTATTATTACAGTAGGTACCATAAATATCTCACAGGCTTCACCTTTAATGGTTCACCAATAGAGATGCCTTATTGAGCCAATTTACACATTGCATATATGAAGTTTAAATGAATATCTGCTAGTAGTATATCAGCTCTCTGTTATTTGATACTCTGCCTCTTTTCTATTGTTTTGTGTCTGACAGATTCATAAAGGATATGCTGTTACTTTCTTTTTCTTACAATTATCATAAGAATTTATAAAACACATGAAAACAATATATAAATTTTAAGCTTATCAAAGCCATTATAGTCCTCTGCTGGACATAGGCCTCTCCCATTCACATGTCACCCATCCAGTTACTCTCTGTGATATTTTACAGGTTGTCATCTGGCTTGGGTAGACAAATACTTGTTTGCTTCATTGGCCATCCGTTCTCCTACAGATGTTGCCAGTCACATTGCCACTTTAACACATTAATTCTAGCAGCTATGTAAAACACTCTCATTCTCGGACGGATAACCTCCTTTAGGAGTATGTTTCTCATGGCGACTCTATGCATGGCTTTGTTGGTTAGCTAGATTCAAACCTAGACATGGAATTACCAAGTTGGTGATGAGGAACAAAAAGAGAAAGGAAGGGACTTGGCTGCAAATATGTGATTCATTACGTCACAAATTAATAACAAATTATTTCCAACCAAAATATTAAATACATAGGTTACATTATTTTTTACCACAAACCTACTTTTATTATTGTTTGAACTGGATTTGCGATTATACAGAATACCGGTTTTATTTGATTTGGATATTTGGGATTCTACTGTATAATTATAAACATCTTCGTCTGTGAGTTATTGCATTTGCAATACCTCTGAAACTATAATTATAGCAATATACAATTAATATTGTGGGTAGTCTTTTCTTATATTTAACAATTTAAGTGGCATCAGCCGCCAAATGGAAATTGCAGATCTGAAAGATAGCAGTGTCCTTGAACCCATCAGAGACCAGAAAAGACACATCAACCTTGAACTCATTATTGAGAAGTTAATATCTTGGAACCCACATTGAAATTAATTAGAATATCTTCTAGTTAATTTTAATTACTGCCTCTGTGGCGCGGTGGGAGTGCATCCAACTGCTACGCAAGAGGTCGTGGGTTCGATTCCCACCCAGGATAAAACTTTGTGTGATGAGCATGATGGTTTATTCTGTGTCTGGGTGTTATTTATCTATAATATGTATGTATTTAGAAATATATAAATATATTTATCAGTTATCTAGATCCCATAACACAAGCTAATATTAGCTTACTTTGGACTAGATGGCGCTGTGTGAAAAAGTGTCCCACAATATTATTATATTATTAAAATTGCAATTTATCAATTGCACAGAAAGAAACTCTTCTTCCCTCCTGTGCAAAGCCGGTTTAGAAAACTAGTCTAGGTTGTAGAAAATTAATACATACCTACGGGTCCAGATTGTACAAAGAGCTCCCATAATAAGCTTTCTGAAACCCTGTCGTCCAACCCACCAACATATATTGTGGCATCTGAGAACGTAAATTACATTTAAATCCATAACCATCTAGTAATCCATTTAAATTCTTAACTATGTATTTCTGACAGGCTAGACAAAGAGGACAGATCACCAGATTCGCGATCCATGCGTACTTCTTTCGCTTCCTGCAGATTCATTTATTGCTTCATACATGCACGTCTGGGTATCTGAGTACTTTTGACCTTTAAATCAGTTCCCAACCAACCAATCCTATTCTTCTAACAAGTACGATTTATTGGCGGAGCAATAGATTCGCCACAACAAAAAAAAAACAAGTACGATTGTATGTAAATCATCATTTTAACTATAAAACATATATTTTTGAAAAGCGTGCGTTAACCCACGTATGATTGATGATAAAGTATCTACGTGTTAAATATAACCGATAAAGATTTCACTCATTGAACACGACATTAAATTAATATTCCTATCAACCATTCCTAACCTTAAGCACAAATAAACTGATTTACACATTTTGGATCACATTGTAGAATTTAATTAAGAATGTAATGTGTCTCAATATAAATATACGCAAAGAGGAACCACAATAATCAAGTATAATCAATTAAATTCAATGATATACCTTGATTTCTTTCGGCAATTGGACCCGCTGCCATAGTGGAGTGGATACAAAACAAATTGACAATAGTGATGATTCCATACAAGTAAATACAAGTAAGTGTTCGATACTTTTGTTTCGATACCGAGTACTTTTGGTATCGAATCATTTTATCGAAAGGAAAGTACTCGTATCGAATCGAATTGTCGCATATTATCTACAACCAGTTTAGTTTCTTAAATATTTACAACAATTGCTCTCTTTGGGAAACTTATGAAAATAGGACTATTTGTCCAATAAATTATTAATTATATACAACATAAAAGAATGTGATGTATAAACCAGTTTTATTAAACGAACTAAATTAAATAATCAATTTATACAATAGCAAAATTGATGTACTGATCGAACAATGCACAGCTGAAACCACTGGGTCTAAAACCATGAAATTGTGCAGAAATATATCATAAGTGACGTAGGTGTGCACTAAGAAAGGATTTTTGGAAATTCAAACCCTAGTTGCGAAGTTTGTATGAAACGGCGTGTTTTTTGTGGAATTATTCACCTAGTTGTAGAGGCTGTTGACACACTGGATAAACACAATGTGTTCATCTTGATCCCATAATAAAAATAGGCTATGACGGATATGATTATGGGAAAACGGTTCATGAAAACTTAACCATCCAGGCGAAACCGCGGGCGTTTTCTAGTCAAGTATAAAATAGTATACATAAAATTTCTTACAATAATACAATACAATAACATGCTTCATAGTTTGCATAAAAAAAACAAAAAGTATCGATATGAGTAGGTATCGATACTTTTCAGTTCTCGTTATGAATAGTATCGCAAGATGATTTGAGTATTACTTATTTGAGTAGGTATCGATACTTTCATGGTATCGAATCATAACTAATTGACAATAGAAATGACAAGACGCGTTAAACAATGACACTTCGAGTATTTTTTCTTATATGGCAAACAGAGTCGATCTGAAAATGTGATAAAATCGAACTTCAACTATTCTCTTGTACGTCAACCCAATATTGGGCACTAGATATTTAATAGTACATTATTGCAAAGGCCGGGAAATAGGCAATTGCAGGTCGAGTTTGAGTGTGGAGGCCGAGCCGTAGAACTAATACGAGACAGGCTAGGCCGAGGCATATATAGTGCTTTTCTCAAAAGAATGCATATGAAAATATAACAAAAATATTACATTTAATTAAATTTATATTAAAAGTTTATTATTACATTAGCTATATTGGGCAATTACTTAATAGAAGAAGAAAATATTTTTGATTTTCCTACAGTGAATTAAACGCAGCAAGATGGAAAATCCAAAAAAAAATAGTAAATGGTGACTGCCGCGCTGAGCTCTAGGGTTCGATTCCTGGGACAGAACAAATTTTTGTGTGATCCATACAAGTTTGTTTCGGAGTTTGGGTGTTTCCTATGTATAATATTGTATGTATTTAGAAGTTTTTAAGTTTCTTTATCAGTTGTCTAGATCCCATAGCACAAACTTATAGCTTAGTTTACGTTTTTGTTACTAGATTGTGCTGTGTGAAAAAGTGTCCCAGAATATGACTGCTTCGGAGGCGCAGTGGTAGTGTATGCGAATGCCACGATTGAGGGCCCGGGCTCGATTCGAAAAAAATATTTGTGTTATCCACAAATGTTATTTTCGCAGTTTGGGTGTTTCCTACGTATAATAAGTATATATTTAGATATATGTATATAAGTTGTCTATATCCCATAACACTAGCTTATATTTAGCTTACTTTGAGCTACACGGTACTGTGTAAAAAAAAAAATTGCCCACATAATTATGTCCCATAATATTTATTTATTATTTATAGCACGTTGATACAACTTTTATGTCCCAGAATTCACCCCTCCCACTCATAAAACATGATAAATGCACTTATTTTCGAAAATAAAATACTTACAGTAAGCGTCCACTGAAGAAGTATGATAAAAGAGATCCAATCAAAGAGTATCTAATAGCCCCAGCGCGCCGTTTCATACAACATTGCTGGAGCGCGGTGTAATGTTCTAAATTAAAAAAACACTCCAGCAATTAATTTCGTTATCCCTGTCCGTCAATGCAATACTTCGCGTATTCTTTTTTCGAAATAATGACAGTATTTCCATGCATGTTTGAGAAAAATATATTTCGGATCTTATTCGTGACGTATTCTACTAAGTATGTATCAAGCCTACCTTGTACTTCCCGAGTGATTACGCCAGCCTTGATCTCGGGTAGACTATGATTAATAAAACATAGATAATGTTCATATATTTTTCATAATTTAGACATATGTATGTAAAAGAATGGTTGATTAGCAGTTTGTCTTATTACAATTCTTTCATAGAAGCGTTTTCCCAGTTGCTTCCAAACTTTACTTGGATTTGAAACCTGGGGTCTACTTTTATTCACCTGCTAGGAGCGTTTGTGCCACATAGATTTTGGTGGAGCCCCTTACGCACGATGAATAAAAAAAATTATAAATTTAGTAATGTCATGCTAAAATCGTCAGATAATTAAAATGTTATTGGATGTATCTTAATTTGACACGCTCTTGTATTGGTAAAGATCGATTGTTTTCATAATCCGATTGGCTGCTGATGCTGGGACCGCATCACAGAATGCAAGGTTTCTTTCTCCTCATATGATTTTCTGAGCAGCTCTCCTCCTATAACTAAAGGCTGATCGTTGGCTTCATAAATTTTATTTTCCTTATATTAGGTCTATTCTATTCTACTTTTGGTTATAGCTTTCTGCCGAGGCCGATGTCGGCAATTCCGCCAAAATCAAACGTGCGATGGAGATTGCGTGTGTTTGTGGTTATTGCAATAACCAATTACGCAGTATTCAGATTTCAGTTGAGATCATGTTGAAGTTAGTGGGGTAAACTGCAACAAATATTACCAAAATTTTGCTACTTACACACACCAGTATATTTATACTTAAATAGATTAAGATCAGGTTAATGTGTTATTTACAACATAGAAAAGCACGTAATGTAGGGTAGTATATGAGTCATAGGCCCGTATTCCAGAACGTTTCTTAATACTCAATCAACGCTTGAGACTAGATTTGCCTTATAAAATCTACTCTCAAGTGTTTTTTGAGTATTGATAAACGTTCTGGAATACGGCCCATAGTTTGACCCTATTGCGGCTGATAAATGATATTAATGTTGAATATAGATGACGGGAAGGATGTGTTAGTAGAGAGGCAAAGTTGATGGGACGGGGAATCTTTAGTTTGGTTATTTGGGTATACAAGTCGGGAGCGGAATCATTTATGGGACAGTTGAAAAAAATATGATCCAATGAGCCCTCGTCCAGTCCACATTCGCATATCGAAGAGTCCCTTATACGGATTTTGTGCAGGAAAACAGGTGATGAGCAGTGGCCTATAAGCAGCCTACAAACAACTGAAATTACAGGTTTGGGTGTTTTTTTAAAGCGGTAAAACCAGGGCTTCGGTGATATATTTGGTTGTATTGAGTGGTAGAATTTGCCTTTCTGCCTGCTGGAATTAGACCAGTGGTCTTGCCATGTAGACTGTATGATCTTCTGAGGGAGGCTCAGAAGGTCATATCCCTGACAGACAAAATGTCTGAGGTCGGAGGAGGATGCAGATATAGCATCTTTAGCAAGGGAATCTGCAAACTCGTTACCCCTGATACCGCAATGGCTCGGTATCCAGACCAGTTGTACAGTTTTGTGTTTTTGATGACTTGAGAGAAGGCTCTTTTTTATTTCCAAGATGAGGGAGCTATGGAGTTAAGACTTGTAGGGATTTTGTTCCAGAGCTTGAAGGGTACTCTGGAATCTGTGAAGATAACTGCTTTAGTTATATTATGGGCCTCTATAAATGTGCAGGCTTCGAGTACAGCAGTGCATTCACCGGTGAATATAGAGGACTCTTTAGGACATCTGAGTTTCTTAGCTATCCGAAAGTTTTGGAAGTATACAGCAGCACCAGTGTAGCCCTCTCTGGACAGCCTCGATGCATCCGTGAACAAACACTGAAAATCCTTCCAATGTCTTTCCACTGCCGCACCGAAAGCGGGGCCAACAGACACGGAGGTTTTGTCAACTCAGATGTCATAGATAATGTGGGGTTTGAAGCATAGCACCTCATAATTATGTGTGAACAGTGGGAGCCCATCAAATTTTGCAATAGGAGATTCTAGATGTTGTAAGGATCTAAACGCTTGAAGGATTAGGGGGGGCTTCTTTGTTTTTCCAGTAGTTAGAATTAGTGTTACAGAGGGAATTCAGAACTTCAAGGTTTTGTAAGCGAGGGTGGGATTTTTGGGAGCATCTCTCAACGTCTCAGTTTTAGAGAGGGTTCCGCGCACAGGACCTGCCGTGCATTTATGGGAGATGACTTCATACACCCTTCATATATCCTAAGACATGAAGTCTGATTCCTATCAAGCCGGCCCAATGCCCCTTTATTGCATGGGATCAGTAAGAATGAGCCGTAGTCCATCACGCTGCGAATGAGTGCATTGTAAATCAGCCTCATGGTAAATGGGTGGGCACCCCACCAAACCCACGCAAGGGCCTTTAACATGGGGAGGATTCGTTCACATTTGTGGACTTGGTGCTGTAAGTGGTGGTGGCCAGTCATCTTTGAGTCCAAGTATACCCCAAGGAATTTTGTTTTAGAACATACAGGAATCCTATGCCCCTGGATATGAAGCTGAATAGGTGGAATTGCTCTCTTGCGGGAAAAAATTACCACGAATGCTTTAGGTGCCGACAAGTTCAGTCCGTGGTTGAGTAACCACTGATTCAGGGAGTCCAGAGAAATGGTCAGTGATTCAGCTGCATCAGTAATGGATGAATTCGAGACATACAATGCCAGATCATCTGCGTATTGTAAGATACGACAGTTACTGTTGAGGCATGACCCAATGTTTGCCGTGTACAAGTTATAGAGCATGGGACTTAGGACTGAGCCTTGTGGTAGACCGGACCAGATGCTACGTTGCTCAAATTCCTCGCCCGGGACTCTCAGAACCAGAGAACGGGACATGAGCATCTCACACACGCACTGTATCATCCTCAACGGTAGTCTCAACTGTTGCATTTTCTGCTTGAGAATAGGGAGGAGGACGCTGTCGTAGGCGGATGATACATCGAGAAAGGCTGCCACGAAAGACTGTTGGTGCGAGAAGGATATCCTGATGTCTGTTATCAAGGTCTCGACACTGTCCATTGTACTGAGGCCCTTTCTGAATCCAAATTGGGACCGTGGTAGTAACCCTCTAGATTCGACAATAAATTCTAATCGAGTTTTGATTAAGTGCTCCAAGATCTTACGGAGGACAGAGGATAGCGCTATTGGCCTGTACCCATTTGGATTACCATTCGCTTTATTCCTCCACAGGTCGGGGATCCAGCCACTCATGTAACAGTGGTTTAGGATGCGCAGGAAGTATTACTTGCTGTTAATGCCTGCATGAGTAAGTATTAAATAGGGAATTCCATCTATGCCTGGAGCAGAATCCTTAACATGATTATATATATCCATCACGCCTTATCCCCGAAGGGGTGGCAGAGGCATATTATATGCCCACTTTTCACCGTGTGGATGAAACAACAGTCAGTCTTAACATGATTGAGGACCATATTCAGCTCACTCATGGTGAATGGGAGATCAAGAGGGTCCAGACCACAGGAAGAGTTCCCTGTGGTGTGGATGCACTCAACCCTGGATGGAACATAGAAGGGGGCAATTTTGTTAAAGAATAGCTCTGCCCATTCACGACTCATTGGTGAGTGACGGGCAGGGGCGCAACCTGCTCTAAATTTGTTAATGTTTCTCCAGAAAATTGATGGTGGAGTGGTAGGAGCAAGCCCAGAGCAGAAAGTGACCCAACCCGCACGCTTCTTACGGCGTAGCAACCTTCTAGTCTTAGCTTGTATTCGCTTAAAGTTTAACAAAATTTGCACAGTCATAGCACCATCATATCTTTTTTCGGCATCCTTCCTTTCCCTAATGGCAATAGTGCACTCTTGGTCCCACCATGGTGGGGATGGTAGTTTACCCTGGGCAGAGTTTTTGATGGGGAAGCTAGCCTCCGTACAAGACTCAATGGCTCTGGTAAAATATTCCAGACATTCCTGCACCTGGCAGTGGGGGGTGTTATCTGTATTTTCTAAGATGGGGAGGGTAAAGATTTTACTATCTAATTGGGGTGCAAATGAATCCCAATCAGGGTTAGACAAGTTGAATTTAAGGAGCAGTGGGAACTTTTTTCTTCATATGTTTTATCTGTGAAGTACACCTGGATTGGGTAATGGTCACTACCATGTACATGGGAGTTTTAATTGCCCTCTGCCTGGTATACTCCGGGCACACTCTGCTATTTGCAAAATGGGTGCCGGAGCACAACACACTAAAGGCTTCATCCTCAGTAATAAAACAGTTAAGGGCAGGGTGGTCATGTCCACACTCGAAACACCGGGGTTTAGACCTACAGAGAGATTCAATATGACCATACCTGCAACACTTTCTACACTGTATAGTGGGATATATGTACTGCTGTACTGGCAGGGAGGTATAGCAACAGAAGATCCTCTTGGGGAGGATCTGTCCTAACTTTTAAACTTTCGCGTTGCATGATTAAAATAAGTGTAAAATACAGGTATTAACGCGATCATGCTTATTTACCTTAAATAGCTTGACGTTTCGACTGGGTTGCACCAGCCGTGGTCACAAGCAGACTGAAGAGGCGGTGTCACTCCGATTGTGAGGTAGAATCGTCTGAATCTACCCTCAAATTGTCTATCCACGCACCAGTACACACAACACTGACAATGTCCCTATTTTGTAGGCCGTCCGTATTCCGAGCGTTACCCGACTGTGCAAAACAACGAGGTAGTGTGATATCAATGACTGGATTCCACGTCGTAGATAATTTGAAGCCCCCCTCTCTATTGAAATTTGTGTGTTTTTTTATTTCAATTGCTTCACGCACCATTCTCGAATAATAATGGCGGTCAGTGGCGAGGACTTGGGGACGGTGAAACTCAATCCAGTGATTAGTGCCTGATTGTAATAAATGTTTTGCAATCGCTGATTTGTTGGTCTGTCGGTTCTTTACAGCGGCGATATGTTCCTTTATCCTTTCAGCTATGGTCCGCTTTGTTTGGCATATGTAGGAACTACCGCAGCTACAATTTATTTTATAAACGCCCGGCGTTTGGAAAGGCAGTACATCCTTCGGTGTGCCCACCATTTTGTTTACTTTAGCCCCCGGCGTGTACACAGTTTGAATTGAATACTTTCGTTACACCGTTCCGATCTTATCTGTTACTACTTTCACATAGGGCAAGTAGGCAGGTTGTCTTTTAACCTCTGGATGCCTAACACGCCTTGCCTGCCTCTGTCGTAATCGCTTCACTTTATATCCGTTTCGACTAAGTACCTCCTGAACATGGTTAAGTTCACCCTCTAAATGTTCAGGGTCACAAAGATCATGAGCTCGGTTCTTTAAAGAAGTCATAACGGATTGTAAGTGACGAGGATGGTGATGCGACGTAGCGTGTAGGTATCTGTCTGTATGTGTAGGCTTCCGGTAAATACAGTGTGTTAAAGACCCGTCAGTTCTCACGGCCAATCTAACATCCAAGAATGACAACGAACGATCCATTTCCATCTCATAAGTGAACTTCATCTTTGGGTGTATGGAGTTAAGATGTTTTAAATATTGATCTACTTCGTGCTTATTTCCAGAGACGACGCTGAAAATATCGTCGACATACCTTTTCCATAGCCTGATAATTTTGGGCCCATCTCTCAACGCCTTCTCTTCAAAATGTTCCATCCATAGATTAGCTAGTACCGGGGCTACTGGACTCCCCATCGCGACACCATCTACTTGAAGGTAGTGCTGACCTTGGAAAAGGAAATAGTTGCCTTCTAAGCAGTGTTTCAGTAGATCAATATAATTCAATGCCATTTCGCTGTCAATCAGTCTGTCTTTTACCACATCCAAACACTCCTCAATTGGAACGTTGGTAAACAATGACTCCACATCAAAGCTGGCCATCATTTCTCCTGGTTCCAATGTAAGGGACTTTACAATTTGAATGAAATGGCGAGAGTCTTTCACAAAAGATGGTGTTTTACCCACCAGTGGCTGTATTACTGACGCGACGTGCTTCACAAGGTCATAAGTAGGAGATGAAATCTGACTTACGATAGGCCGCAATGGCACGTCGGTCTTATGTATTTTGGGTAACCCATATAGTCTCGGGGGTTGGTGTGGCTTTGGTTTGTACAGTTTATCGTACTCATCTTCTGTGAACAGGTCCTGGTGTTCCAGTACTGTGCTTCGTATTTTGCGTGTTACTTTGGCCGTTGGGTTATATGCGACTGGTTTGTATACGTTTGTGTCGCTTAACATCTCACGTACCTTTCTATGATAATCAGCTGTATTTATCACTACAGTGGCGTTTCCCTTATCGGCCTTAAGCACTAAACTATCCCGGTTTTCCCTTATGTTTTTTAATGCTTGACGCTCTTCTGTAGTGATGTTACTAGCTGGAGGTTTAGATTTCCGTAATATCACTGACACGTCCTGTATCAATATTTCGGCACTACTGCATAGGCCAAACAAAGCGGACCATAGCTGAAAGGATAAAGGAACATATCGCCGCTGTAAAGAACCGACAGACCAACAAATCAGCGATTGCAGAACATTTATTACAATCAGGCACTAATCACTGGATTGAGTTTCACCGTCCCCAAGTCCTCGCCACTGACCGCCATTATTATTCGAGAATGGTGCGTGAAGCAATTAAAATAAAAAAACACACAAATTTCAATAGAGAGGAGGGCTTCAAATTATCTACGACGTGGAATCCAGTCATTGATATCAAACTACCTCGTTGTTTTGTACAGTCGGGTAACGCTCGGAATACGGACGGCCTACAAAATAGGGACATTGTCAGTGTTGTGTGTACTGGTGCGTGGATAGACAATATGAGGGTAGATTCAGACGATTCTACCTCACAATCGGAGTGACACCGCCTCTTTAGTCTGCTTGTGACCACGGCTGGTGCAACCCAGTCGAAACGTCAAGCTATTTAAGGTAAATAAGCATGATCGCGTTAATACCTGAGGATCTGTCCGTCAAAAGTGACAATGCAGGTTTCAGTGGACCTCCATTCAGTGGCTCCATCGCTGGTTATTTTGCGGTTAATCCACCTTATTTTGAGTACTTGTCCACAACCCTGTGGTACCGACATGTACGTCTTTGCCTCATCCTCAGACATGTCTGTAGGGACACCACGAACCACGCCTTGGCGGGTGGTCTGGAAGGAAGGAATGCGGGCATCAAGTTTGTTAGGGACTAGCAAGTGATGGTTAAGGAAGTAGTTAGCATCTTGGTAGAAGGCAAATTCTACTGAAACTCGATTGCGACCTACTTTTTAACACCGTCTTTGTAGTTAAAGACGGTGTAAACATTGAACTTAGATAGTAGTAAGTCAAAACTTGATATGTGGTGGTGTGGATATGGGGTGGGTGGATAGAGGAACCTGTGTTTGATTGGGATTCAATATGCGAAACATGAACTAAGAAAGGAGCCTGGTCCTCGGATGTATACTGTGAGCGCCCAACTTACCTTCTCTGCTGTTTGGGGGGACGATTAGAAAGTGTTTCGTCATCAACTCGGCGTTTCCGAGAGGAGTCCGCAACACTGCAGACTACTTCTGCAAATTGGGATAGCTGGTTTGTTGAAATAATATTCGTGGAAGGGAATAGGGGGGGAGTAGAAAAGGTAGGAGTTTCTGGGGTCGACGGATCAGGGGGGGTCGGGAGGCTTTTCCTTACCCATAGTCAATTAAACACATATAGACAACACAAAACAGCACAATACCTTATCCAGGACAACACACAAGCTTTTGGACAATAATAATCAGTTTGAGTCCCTTGTGGTTTTGTCTAGCGCTGAATCCTCTCAGTACTTTACTGGAGAATTCAGGGCTGAGGTATCAGTTTCGGAGAGGAGGTCAAGTTGTGTCGCACCTTCTTTACATGGATGACTTGAAATTATTTACCTCCACCGAACCCCACTTGACTGAGTTACTAAAGGTCACTGAAACTATTAGTAATTCGATCAAAATGGAGTTTGGTGTAGATAAATGTGCTGTCATGCATGTTAAGAAGAGGCGGATTGTGGAATCTGAAGGAGTACAACTTTCAGATTTCACAAAACTTAGGTCCCTTTCCGCTACTGAAACCTATAAATGTCTTGGTATGTCGCAGGCGTTGGGTATTACTGAGACTGACATGAAACGAACGTTACAGGATCGTTTCTTGGGTCGCCTGAAAAAAGTACTCAAAAGTATTTTATCAGGCGGCAACAAGGTGCGCGCTATCAACGGGTGGGCCATGCCAGTCTTAGTATACTCCTTCGGCATACTTAGATGGACTCAAACTGAGTTAGACACCCTGGATAGGAAAGTCCGTTCTTTATTGACCACATATCGGATGCATCACCCGTTCGTCTGTAATGAGGTTGTATATCCCACGGAAGTGTGTCGTGGCTTTTTAAACGCCAAGACTTTGCATAACCGTGAGATATGCAACCTTAGAGAATTTTTTATTCATACTAGCGTGGGTGTGCATAGGGATGTGATAGCAGTAGATAACGGACTGACCCCACTTGCTCTTGCCAAAGAGAACTGGCGCAAACCTGTAATACTTAGTACTGACGATCGCAAGAAGATATGGCAGAGTAAAGAGCTGCATGGACGATTTTATCGGGCCTTACATGGGCCTGATGTAGATTTATTAACATCTGTATCCTGGCTACGTTTCGGTGATCTATTTGGAGAAACCGAGGGTTTTGTATGTGCAATTACAGACGAAGTTGTTATGACGAATAACTATTGAAAGTATATTCTGAGAGATGGTACGGTTGACATATGTCGGGCATGACACCTACCTGGCGAATCTCTTAGACATATAATTTCTGGTTGTTCTCGTCTTGCCAACGGCGAGTATTTGCATAGGCACAACCAAGTCCGTTCTTTATTGACCACATATCGGATGCATCACCCACGTTCGTCTGTAATGAGGTTGTATATCCCACGGAAGTGTGGAGGTCGTGGCTTTTTAAACGCCAAGACTTTGCATAACCGTGAGATATGCAACCTTAGAGATTTTTTTATTCATACTAGCGTGGGTGTGCATAGGGATGTGATAGCAGTAGATAACGGACTGACCCCACTTGCTCTTGCCAAAGAGAACTGGCGCAAACCTGTAATACTTAGTACTGACGATCGCAAGAAGATATGGCAGAGTAAAGAGCTGCATGGACGATTTTATCGGGCCTTACATGGGCCTGATGTAGATTTATTAACATCTGTATCCTGGCTACGTTTCGGTGATCTATTTGGAGAAACCGAGGGTTTTGTATGTGCAATTACAGACGAAGTTGTTATGACGAATAACTATTGAAAGTATATTCTGAGATTTGGTACGGTTGACATATGTCGGGCATGACACCTACCTGGCGAATCTCTTAGACATATAATTACTGGTTGTTCTCGTCTTGCCAACGGCGAGTATTTGCATAGGCACAACCAAGTGGCCAGGATTGTTCATCAGCAACTTGCACTAAAATATAATCTTGTCGATTCAGAGGTACCGTATTATAGGTATGCGCCCGACCCAGTTCTAGAAAATGGTCGCGTCACATTGTACTGGGACCGATCCATTATCACTGACAGGACTATTGTAGCCAATAAGCCTGATATAGTGGTAATAGATCGGTCAGAGCGCCTTGCATTAATCGTTGATATAACCATACCACATGACGAGAATCTTGTAAAAGCAGAAAAGTACAAACAAATAAAATATTTGGACCTTGCTCACGAGGTTGTCGACATGTGGGATGTGGATTCAGCGATTATTGTTCTGATAGTCGTATCAGCACATGGCCTGATCGCCAAGAGCCTCGACCAACATCTCAAGAGGCTCGCGTTAGGCAGTTGGGTCAAGGGCTTGATGCAAAAGGCTGTTCTTCTGGGCACGGCAAGTATTGTGCGGAAATTTCTGTCTCTGCAGTCCTGTCCACCGGTAGCTTGGTCCCTGTACTCGATGACGGTGGGATACTATTTTTATATTTTTAAATAGATTTTTTTTTATATAATGTATTTAAAAATGTAATTGATATGTGTAATTAATAAATAAAGGAAATAATAATATGCGCGAGGTTGTCGATATGTGGGAGGTGGACTCGGCAATCATCGTTCCGATAGTTGTCTCTGTCAATGGACTTATTGCCAAGAGCCTCGACCAACATCTCAAGAGGCTCGCGTTGGGTAGCTGGGTCAAGGGCCAGATTCAGAAAGCAGTACTTCTCGATTCGGCATGTATTGTGAGCAGGTTTTTGTCTCTGGAGCCCTAACCACCGGTATCTTGGTCCCTGTATCCGATACCGGTGCTGTTTTATATATTTTTAAATAGATTGTTTTTTGTTTAATATAAAATCTATTTAAAAATTTATTTAATATGTATATAAAATGAATAAAGGAAATAATAAGTATATTTATTTATATATAATAGTAAGTTTATTTATTTTCTCTCACATAAAATTAATACAAGGGTAATATTTAATTAAGGTACATTTTCAAAGAATAGTATTTATGTGAGAGACTAGTATCTGTACTAGGAGACCTGTCTATGGCCATTTCAAGAAGTGAGCATATTAGGTGATTCATAGCACAACATCTAACAGATTCTCTGTATCTGAAAAGTTTAGTGTTTTTAACCAATCTGAGATAGTTTCTTTACATTTGTGCTTTGTAAGTGGGCAAATTGTAAGAATATTATTAATTTTATTATATAGATAAACGCTCATGAATCCGTAAAATCCCCCTGAGAAACTAGTGTTCCACTGTTTCACAGGACAACAAACCTTATGTTTAATGCGTTTGTCTATGTCAAGCTCAGGATTAAATTCAATGAGGGTTTTCGATACTTTTTCTGCCGCCAGGCGGCGCTTCGTATGCGTCAGGTCCAAACAGCTGTCAGATAGCACAGAATCTTACCGAACGTATTATTATTTTAGTAAAATTTTATGTATTTGGAAGTGTTATTGATTTTATTATGGATTACGGCCAAAGAAAGGTTGCCGAACTGAAGATTGAGCTCAAAAAGAGAGGCCTCCTTTTTTATTTGCACACATAGGCACTGCACAACACTGTGGCATTTTGGAAAACAATATTCCGTTTGTAACGTTTTTAAGAATAAATAAACCAAAAAAATGATCGAAAAATATAAATCGTGTATGTGTTTTGACAGGTAGTTGGACCTGACGTTACAGCGCTGCCATCTCACGGGGAACATTTCAAAAAACGGAATGCTTTTTGAGGATCACGTGTAAAATAAACAGTTGGCTAACTGTAAGAACATTTGCTACTTTAAACAATTCGTTCGTCGAGAACCTGATAGGCAAGGACAGACTAACTTTTAAAACTGCTCTTTGAGCTCTTTCCACTTCCATTAAGTAGGCTTTGCAAGCACTATTGTGCTTGCAAAGCCACACAGTATGGGGTGCCATACTGTAATACAATAGCTTAAGATAGATTGACATAGGGCAATATAGAACATTTTTACGACTGTCCTGTCGGCAATATGACGGAGATATTTAAAGATAAAAGTAAGTTTAAGGGTTCTTGATGAGAGGAGTTCCAGATGAGGCTTAAAATTTTGTGATGAATCAATTATGACACCAAGATATTTGACACTGAGTACTCTTTGTAGAGGCTCACAAGATCATATGTCACGCTATAAGCAAGTGTGGGCTACGATAGACTGATTTGCATGAATGTCACTTGACATCAGAATTCTCCCAAGTGGGAGAATTGAAATGGAAAAAGGCACGTACATCGTTTTTTGAACATTAAGAGTTAAGCCATTTTTCCTAAGCCAAGACGACACCACATTGAGCCCAAGCTGTGCAACGTTAAAAACACTATCCCAACTATCATCGTGGAAAATTAAGGCGGTATCATCAGCAAGAGTAACTATTTTCCCATTTGATAATTTTAGATCACATAAGTCGTTTATGAAGGCTAGGAACAACGTAGGGCCCAGCACGCTTCCTTGAGGGATACCATGAGACAAGATCAAATCATCACTAACGACATCTCCAATCCTCACTCTTTGCTTCCTACCAGTCAAATAACTTTTAAACAAGTTAAGTTGTGTATTTATATTATAACTTTTAAACAAGTTAAGTTGTGTATTTATATTATAACTTTTAAACAAGTTAAGTTGTGTAGTTGTGTATAGTGCGGGGACTTTAATATTGATATTTTAAAAAGAAACAAAATAACATTGGATCTGGAACAATTTCTTCTCAGTCATAATCTGCGACTGTCATTGTACACCCCTACTAGATTGAGCAAGGGGACTTGCCTAGATAATTTTGCACATAATTACAATAAAGACACATGCAAATCCAAAAGTATTGACCTGATGCTTTCTGATCACACTTCACGAACATTAAAAATATCCCAATTAATAAAACCTGTTACTTAAAATTTTGGAAAGAAAAAAAAACAAGACATTAGTAAGGAAAATATAATTAGGTTTCGGTCATGCTTAGGTTCTTTATCTTTTGGGCATGTATATAGTGCAAGCGATGTAAATGTGGCTTACGACAATTTCCTTGAAGATTTTTCGCTATTTTATAAATTGGGTTTCCCTGTTAGAACGATTACGATAAAAACAAATAGGCGTACTAAATGGATATCTCGTGGAATAAAGCTGTGTAGTCAAAAACAGAGGGAATTACTATGGAAGTATCTCTTGAAACCGAATCCTACAAATAAACGCATATTAAGAAATTACTCCACGCGGTATAAAAAGATAATACGGTTGACTCAGAAAGCACAAAATAACTACTTAATTAGTACCTCTCAAAATAAATCAAAAGCAATGTGGAAATTAATAAATAATTCAAAACAATGCTTACCAAAAGACGAAATACCATTTATAAATAAAGATGACATGCTAATATCTAATCCTTTTGAAGTTGCTAATGAGTTTAATAATAATTTCATTGATGAAATAGTAAATAGTATAAAATCACACAATAATATTAATAATAATAATTTTAAGAACTTGACATCACACTCTTTATTCATGATGCCAGTTATGGATAATGATTTGAAACGTATTATTAGTGGCCTTAAGAATACCAATACCGTTGGATATGATGGTCTGTCTACGAAGGTAATTAAATCAGTTGGTGATATAATAACTGCTCCATTAGTACACATAATCAATTTATGTATATCAGATGGTATATATCCAGACAGTTTGAAAAAAGTAATTATTAGACCTCTACATAAGAAAGGTGAAAAAAGTAATATAAAAAATTACAGGCCAATAGCAAAATGTACAGTTTTTTCTAAAATATTCGAGAAAGTCATGTATAATTCAATATATTCCTACCTTTCTCGGTTCGATTTGTTTTGTAACGAGCAAAAAGGTTTTCGTAAGCATACGAGTGTTAATATGGCAATATATGAATTTTTAAATAATATTATAACATGTGTAGACGGAAGGCTCCCGGTATGCGCTTTGTATATGACAAAAGCTTTCGAATATGTCAAACATACAACTCTGCTGTCGAAATTACAGGGTTATGGTATCAGAGGCAATATTCTCAAGCTCTTAGAATCTTATTTAAGCAATAGGCACCAATGCACCGAAATATCCTGAATATGCCCAAAAACTAAAATAACTACTACTTATTTGTCAAAATCAAGGTTAGTTCAATATGGCGTTCCACAGGGCAGTGTGCTGGGTCCCTTGTTGTTTCTAATATATATTAATGACCTGCCAAAAAGTACACAACAAAAGATGATTTTGTTTGCAGATGATTGTACTGCTGTATTAAAATGTAATGAACTGTATCAATATCAAAATAATTTAATACAACCCTATCGGAAATAATAGATTGGCTAAAACTAAATAATTTGGTAATTAATTTAAATAAAACAAAAATAATGCATTTTCATCAAAGAGGTGATATTCCTAATGTTAAAGCAAGCTATAATGATTGTGAAATATGTGAGGTGAATAATATTACATTTTTAGGCATTACGATAGATAATAAATTAACGTGGAAACCTCATACAGCTCAATACAAAAACAAATTGAGCAACCCTAAATGTAAGACAGCGTTATTTAAAAAAAAGTTTCTATGGTATGGCGCCAACCATATATAACAAAATACCTGACATAATTAAAAACCAGCCATTCAATAAATTTAAAAGTACGCTTCTTAAAATTCTCATCGCTAAATGTTATTATTCAATAGACGATTTTATTAATGATAATGACATAGCATATAATGTACTTTATTGTCGATTATGTAAATAAATTTAATTTATTTTATAGTAATTTAACTGATTTAATTGGAATTCTTTTGACTTAATTGTAAATTATTTGAGTTGTAATGTACCTTTTTTGTTGTAATTTGTGATTATTATTGTAATTTGTGATTATTATTGTAATTTGACATTAGTTTAAATCTGTTTATAAAATATTTGTACGTCCTTGGGACAAAACATAGCGGACTTTATAGTATTCGACATCTATTATTATTGTACTACCTATGTTTCACAAATAAATACCTGATTCTGATTCTGATTCGAATCCCTTTGGAAAGAGTAGAAAGTATAGATATTGGCCTGTAATTGTTAACACAACCCCTGTCTCCACTCTTGTGTACAGGAATTACTTCAGCAAGTTTGAATTGAGTAGGGAAGACGCCCGTAGAGAACATTAGGTCAAATATACATTAGTTAATGGTGAAATTAATCTATGAAGATAACGTTTCAGGAAGGCTCCTGAGATGTTGTCGCGACAAAAAGCTTTATCTTTCTTTAAATTTAAAATGATGTGCCGTACTTCCATATCATCAGGAGGTATCAAGCCAAATGAAAAAGAACAGGAATTTGGGTGTATGAAAACCTTAGGATGCCGTGATTTTAATACATTTAATGCAAGGTTTTCACCGATAGATGCGAGAAAATGGTTTATGTTATTAATAGAACTTGTGGGATTTATTTTGGAAATAAGTTCAGTTGCAGGATTATTTACTTTAGAAGAAAAGGTTATTTGTTATATGCTCTCCCATAGCAATTTATTGTTTTTGCTTTTTATTGCATTATTAATTAAGTTATTTTCATAGTCTCTCTTTAGTTTTTTTAGCAACTTGTTGCAAAAAATCCTGTTTCTGATATATGTAACTTTATTTACTTCATTAGTTATATCTTTTTTATATTTACTATAGAGTTTATCACGATTCCTCATACAATTTAACAACCCAGTTGTTATCCAGGGCTTCTTTATTCTCTTTCTGCAGGATATCTTAGAAGTAATAGTGTTAGCTACAATTTTAGAGTTAAGTATCATGATAAGACGGGAAGTTGCTGTTTCAGCATTTGTTGTTTCGTATATGGATTCATAATTTATATTTTGCATGTCATTGTCTAAAGTAAAATAGTTTATTTTTTTAAAAATTATAGATTTATAGGACAGACAAGACAGCTCCAAAAAGAGTATTGTTGCATTATGGTCATTTATTGTAGAATTCAAAACATAGGAGAAGGCCGATTGCTTAGTCTTAAGTATAAAATGGTCCAGGCATGTTTTGTTATGAGTAGGCATCTGATATGCCGGCAACATACTATGGTAAGCCAATAGATTTAGATAGATTGGTGCACTTGCCTCTTTAGTATCTGCCGTAATATCTATGTTTATGTCCCCACAAAGAATGACGTTGAAGCACTTAAGATTGCCTAAAAGGGTGTCGAGTGACGATAAGAAAGGATCAGTGGTATAGCCGGGAGGTCTATATATTGCAACTATAGAAGTATTTCGGTCAACTTTTATTACTAGGCAGTTTGCATTTTGTACCTGGGGCTCAATTATAATTATAAGAATGTTGTTCTTAAAATATACCACAATACCCTCATTTTGGGTTAGGTTAGCGTTATTTATAGCATAGTTATACCCGTCTAGGGTGGGTATGCGTTTTGTATGCCGTAACCAACACTCAGTTAAAATAATAAAATTCCAATGAGTTTTGGACCTTTCAAGAAGAGTTATGAAACTAGAAAAGTTAAGATTAATACTTCGTATGTTTTGGTGAATAATTTTTAAGGAAGTCTTTGGAGATTTCACTAGTTTAGGATACTCCTCTACGTCACAAATGGCTGATTCTGCTATCACAAATTGATCAAGGTTGTCGTTCAAAATATTAGAGTTATCGAATTTTTAAAAGAAAAGTGTGTATTGTTGAAATAACCAGTAAAACTTGGAATTGATACGGGAATTGATAGTGGTTGTAGTGAGTATAGGGAATGTGGTATGAGAATATAGGGTGCCATAGTGCGATATTTGTGTGTATTAAAACACTGTAATTGTGTAACGTCTGCGTGTTAGAAGTGTAAATGATATGAGTACAATTTTTTGTGTAGATTTAAATGGTGTAATCGTGTACCGTCTGCGTCGTAAAAGTGTAGATTATACAAACAGAAATCATAATAAAATATTCCATCTTGAGTATACTTTTTGTAGTAGTAGGATAGGTTATTTATATACATATTTCCAAACATACCTAGGGAGTGCAATTCTATATAGATAATGTAGTAATATTGCAGTTCATACAAATACAGAGTACTGTATATAACTGAGTGGGATAAAATTTGTGCACGGATATGCTGAAAAACCTTATTTAAGTTAACAAGTACTGACAGTGAAGCAATTAGGAAATCACTATACCTAAGGTATTGAACACTCAAAGTAAAATGATAATTACGTGAAACATTGTTAAACTCGAAAAATAACAAACAAGTAATATGACCTAACAAAAGTCTTTTTGCGATGATTTTCAGAAGATCCTGTTCATGGTCAATACGCAGCGCAGGGGAGTCCTGTGATTTCATGTCCAAGTACTGTGGAAGTTATTGTCTTTGGTAGTTTGTCTAGCCAAGTAGGCCGGTTTTCTTCCTAAGCTTGTGAGCGATTCACCGATGAAAATAGGCCTATTTGGATCGGTTAGTTGTAGGTGAGAGGTGTTTATCTTATTATATTTATGTTTTGTTATATTTCCCGCATTGCCTAAGAAAATCATCCTTCATTAAGGTAGTCTGAAAGTTAACTACTATATGATTGTTTGCTTCTTTCATGGTTTTAAGACGAAACACGTCATAGATCTGACCGTCAGATAAGGGTTGTTCAATCAGGTCACCCATCTTTTTGACAAAAGTACGTAACATGGTTTTATTCTCCGGAGGTTGTTTAGGGATGTTTTTTATTTCGATAGTTGATGCTTTGGTATTACGTTCTAGTTGTTCCAACTTACTCTCGAGAGACTCAATCTTTAGTTCGTAACTTTTATTTTTTGTTCGAGCTTTTGCATCTTTTCTAATACATCATCGTATTTAGATGATAAAAAATCCATGCTATTTAGTAATTCGGTGTTCTGATCCTTTATTGTGCTTATAGACGTCACAAGTTCATCAAATCTTGCATCATGCTGGTGAACAAATGAATCAAACATATCCCTCATATGATCCAGTATAGTAACTTGATCAGAAGCTGAATTATCGGTGCATTTGCGCTTCAGCCTACGCGATATGTTCTGATCAAGGCGTTCAGAGTCTAAACCTTTTGGAGACACATACAATTGGGAATCAGAGCCATAACTTAACGCTGAAGCATTCAATGATTTTGGCGGAGTGCGTTTAACAGACATTTTAAGTGGGTAGACGAACTAAGAATCTATTCGGTTGTTATTATTATGCACCTACGGTGGGCGTCGACGCTAATTATTAGTATTGAGAGTTGATTATACGTCTCACTCTAATTGATACCAACTGCGTTAGTTATATGTACAAGTGCAAGCGCAGTCAGTGGGTGTGGCCCGCAGCAATAAACGAGATGCTGTTATCTCTTACGGTGACCGTTGTCCTGTTTTTACAAATTGAAGGGTACAGGGGCAAAAGAAGGATTGTCACTAAAACAGGATTTTGTGTTATTAACATTTTAATGTTTAAAAGTTTATAACTTTGTCTTACATATTAATTGCTTAGAACCTACTGACAGGAACTTAAGTTTACCTTACAGAGATCAGTTTTACATACAAATAAACTTTGACAAATATTAACAAATAATTAAAATTAAAAAAAAAAGAAAGTAATTAACTTTAAAAACTACTAAAAACATGGAATGTCCTATATAACCCATACAGGGAATGTCCAAATCTAGTACTATATATGGGTAATACCTTCAAAATAGGCTTGTGCTTCAGCAGAACAAAACCTTTTTAAGTCCATAAGGTCTTTGTGCTTATCTGCACTAATTGGCAAGTAATCTTGGTAGGCAAATCCAGGCAATTTTAATTCGGTACATGTAGGTTGATCCACTTTTCGCTTTTTCAATATTGGTGACTTCTCCCATGAACCATTGTAGTTGCATCGATGAAGAATAAACGTAGGATGTTCTCGAACACTCATTATTTCTCTTTGGGCCTGAATTGGAAAAGAGCACTTTTTCATGTACTGATCCTGAAAAAAATCTGTAAATTTCCTTATAATTTCACCCTTACCCACTTCAATAACTTCAAAGGGTTTGGGTCTTTGACGACTTACTTTTACCAGGTCATACCATTGATATGGAACTTCCATGTACGTTTTTAAATTGATCAGCCCCATATTCTTATCACATTCCAAATAAGAATGGCCTCTGATAGGGTATGTTATTTTAATTGAGTCCAAAACTTTCATTACATGGACCACAAAATGAATGAACCTTGTCACAGTATAGTTCTTGTTTTGTCCTCCTGCAGAATCACAAAATATTTCCAAATGCTTTACACGATTTTCTAAATGGTTTTTTAAATAGTGATATAAAAATGAAACAACTTCATCTGAACCCTTGCGCCCACAAGTCTCAGGGTAAGTGAAAAATAAGGAACTAGCATCGCTTAGTACATGTATGTTAAACGAATACATAGACAACTGTCTTTTATAATAGACATCATTGGTAGTGATGTTAGGTAGAGACACATTTTTTTGGTAGTCCATAGCAATAGCCTGAAAATCAATATTAGTTTTACTCTTTATTCTGGCATTCTTCTTTCTATCATAAAACGTTTGAGCTTTTTTCTTATGCAAATTGTTAAGTATAGTTAATCTTTTTAGCTCATCCTGATTTCCCTCAGCCATCAATGCCTTTGCCTTAATTTTAAATTCATCACAGGCACTACATGTATCAGTTCGGGGATAACCAAATGATATGTTAAATTCAGTATTAAAGATATTCCTGTATGTTTCATAGGAAACATTATTCTTAGGATATACATCCAAATATAACTTGTGCATTTTTTTAATATTCAAGTCATCAGGTAAATATTCTTTCTTTGTATCCTTCATACTGTAGTGACTTTGCCTTCCTTTAAATGATTTAATATGAGTAGATATAAATTGTTTTGTATTCATGTCCAATTTTCTGTGTGAACTTGATTTTCCCCTTCTATCGTTTGGTGCAATGCCTGTCTCCTTTAAAGACTTTTGCAGATGTTCCAGTTTTCCTTTACTAATACCAAAAATAGATAAAAAGGCCTTGTAGCACACAGGTACATCTTGTGTATGATCGTTTTCTTTTATCCTTACTTTGTAACTGAAATAGCTTTGGTGAAAATTGGCATCCATTTCATTTTTCCTACTACGCCTTCTTTTTATTGAACAAACATTCATCAGCCCACATAAGAATATATTTTGTTTATTTGTAGAGTTCAAGCTATTGAATTCTCTTAACAATTTAAAACGATTTTCTAGTGAAATCCTTTCAAAACACTTCAATCTTGAGCACCTACAATCTCCACCTGTCTCATGGGTAGCTAATCTTAATTTTTTCATGACATCACGTATTCTTCCTGTCTTTTTTCGCTTTTTCGTCTCTTTTACTAAATTCTGATTAATATCTTCATCGGTTTCACTCATTTTTTTTACAAATCGATTGAAAATAATAATGTAAACTACACCGACTCTTAACAATCTCTTTATCTGACATTGACAGTTGGACATTTCATGTTACGTTCCGTTCCACTAGGGACATTCCCACTTTTAAACCTGTACAGGGTTTAGAAATGTTGAAAATTTATAGGACTATGATTGATTTTATGATTTTTAACTAATGCTACTTAAAAATAGGCGCGAAAACTTAAGTGTTGCAATACTTCGTTAATATTTGAATTTTTGTGACATTCCTTCTTTTGCCCCTGTACCCTTCAATTGCGCTTCACATGCACGTAGTTTAGGTGCGCCTGGTACTTTCGAATAAATATTTAACACTTTTATTTTATATATTTCACTAATTTTGTTAATTAAATAGATATAGCAGTTTACTGTATGCACGACCGTACACCACGGTGTCCAGAGGGGAGAGTTAGAAACAAGTCTAAATTTGTCACTATTCACGCAGAAACACTGATTTTTCCAAAACGATCAAGACACACGAGGTTACCAAACACACGCCGACTTGACAGTCTTATATTAGGTCTCTCCTCATCAAACATAAATATACCTAGCCTCTATAACAGTCTATATCAAAAAGTTCAGAGGCACCTATTATAATAAAATGCAAGTACAGAAGTCATAGAGTCTGACAAAGCTAACTTTGCAATGGCTTAAATATGGTACATTGGTACATTTTAAAAAAGGTGTAGTATCCCTGTTTATAACAGTTTATAACCCAATCAGAGTTGATACTTTTTTTGTGTATCAGCAATTGACAATCTGTTTTTTGTTATTTTTCTGGTTCTTTCTACATTAAAAATTCAATATTTATTTTTTATACCACTAAGATGGCAGACAAGCATACGGCTCACCTGATGAAAAGTGGTCACCGTAGCCTATGGTTTACAACACCAGCGGTGTGGTACTCGCACTGCCAACCCTAACAATCTTTGAAGAACCTCAAACTGTAGCCGTTCGGGAATACCCAGGCAGGTAGTACATTTCACAATTTAAGCGTACGCAGAATAAAGCCTCTATCAAACCTAACTGTATGCGAGCGTTCCGGACGCAAAGTGAACATCCTGTCTATGGTGATGTCGGTACGGTGATAGAAAGTAACCGTGGGTATCATGTCAAATAATTCCTCAGAGTACAGACTGTTGAACAGGCGATAGAACACGCATACATTTTATTATTTATTTATAAAGTATAGTGTTATAGTAACATATGAAGCTAAAGAGACTGTTTATGTTTGTTTGTGTTGAACGCACTTATCTCAGGAATTACTGGTTCAAATTATTCATTTTTGTTTTGGATAGCCCATTCATCGAGGAAGGCATATGTCATCGCGCTACTACCCAGAAGAGCGGAGTGGTAATCATAAATGTCAACATATCAAGTAAATTTATCTTACAGTAAGTATTGTAAAATTACTACACGATGGAATTAAAATAGTTGCTACAGGGATCTATGCGTGTAGGCGTGGGGTCAGCTAGCAATATTTAAAAGTAAAAACTGACCGACTGATCAATCAACGCAGAACTAAAACTGCTGTAAAAGGGGTAGCGAAGTGCATGGAATAACGTGTTCTTTTTGTGGAATTCTTGTTGATTAGCTATGGAGGTACACACGATTAACATAATGAAACTAACATAATAAAATAAAATAAAACTAAACCAAGTTTTATTAACGGTTTCTTTAAAGAACGGTTTTTAGAAGCGCTTGTGGCCCCGCTAACTAAGTTTTCTGTAAACGATCACTGCGTTAAGCAACTTTTGCTATGGCTAGTCCTCTCATGGGTGACAACTTTGTGGCATTTACATTTGTAAGAGTTTGCGTGCTTCGGAAAGCCTTTGGTCTCGGTTGCCAGTAAAATAGCAGTCGTTTAGCCCAGTAGAAGGCTTCATGGGTGGCTTGAAAACTTTCAACCGCTGGTCGCCACAGCCTGCGCCTGTATATTTTCAACACAGCAATGGGCAAAATGTGGGCTGTTACATGGGACAAAAGTGCAAACTGTGAAATCTGAGCGTGTAGTGGTGATGGTAATTAATGCTATTTTTTATTAGTTTCATTAGCGTGCTAATTTTTATCTCTTAGCATGCGACGTACTATTGCTATACTAAATGCTAATATGAACATCAATGAAGAAAACATCAACATGCTAGATCCTCCCGTTCCTGAGAAAATCGATGATGACGATGGATAGACAGACGGACTGACGTCCAGACGGACATAATAAAAAAATTAAGGGTTGCACTCTGCAAATTTATTAATAATTTATTTATCTAACCTCGTTCACGGATTTCTCTTCAAAAATAGACCGGGATCAACTTTAATGATCATGATGATGAAAAAAAATTCTACACCGAAAGAGTCTTAATTGATTACACAACATTATTTAATAAGACCTGTTGACCGGGATTAACGTTAGATGATAATGATGATGATTCTATTATTTAGTAGCAAGATATTTAATCTAGGTAATAATTAACTATCAAGACAAAATATTTATCTAGACGCGTTCGCGGTCTGCTGTATGTACATACATATGCCTAACGGTGTCGCGGGTCCAGAGATTTATCTCATCTAAAAAGAAGTTTTCAATTCAATAAAAATAAAAAAAAAACTTTAGATCCGTTGTTTTCCTTTCGAGAGACGGAACCCAAAAAATACATTTTGTTTTACATTATTTATTCCACAATAAAGTACAATCACACGATTTTAGGGTTTATGTATTCACAATAAAAGAATAATACAAAAAAAAAACAAAGTTTCTACAACTTGTAAAAAGTACGTACGAATTTCGACTTCTTACTCAACTCAATCGCTTTCACAGATTGTCAAAAAAAAAAATACTAAAATGGAATAAATAACCCCAAACACAAGCATTTAATAGTTAAAAATAATGGGCTGAATATCAACCTTGCACTTTTTCATTCACACACTCCGTATTTCGCAATAGCACAATGACACGATCCATTCATGAATTAGTAGTGAAAATGAATTTTAGCAAGCGCAGTGACGCATCATTCGCAGCTCGCCTGCCCCATGATTTAGTCGTCGCAGCGACGCAGCGTTCACAGCTCGCCTGCGATATGAATTTGTCGTGAGTTATAATTATGAGTTTTGGCAATTTAATTTAGCATTCGCAACTCGCCACTCAGTAGCGGCGCGAACGTCGATGCGCGTCATGTTTAGGAGGGAGATTGTGGGTTCGTGACGAATTGACAATTGTTACGTAATCGATGTCTTAGCAGTAATTAATTTTAGCAAGAACTAATCCTTAAATTAATGCGAATGGAGTCTTAGCAATTAAATATGATTGCTAACGCTAATATTTCCTACAATAGCGTGTAGTAAGCCTCTGCCAACCCCTTCGGGGATAAAGGCGTGCCAATATTTATAGCCCTTTAAAGAATATATATACGTATATTCTTTAAAGGGCCATAAATTATATTAATTGTGATTTAGCAAAATTTAAATAAGTAATGAATATTAAATATATATTTTAAACTAATTTAAGTAATGAATGTATACTGTAGAATTTGAAAAAAGAACCAGGTGGCCTACCATAAACTCTTATAGCAGGTCAATTATAGCCGATAATTGAACGGCCGCCTTATTTTGTACCATAAACGCGTTGAACAGCAGGCGAGTCAGCGCTTGCCTGTCAGAGGTCACGTGATTAACATGTCAGCGGCTTGGCGTTACCATGAAGTGATATTTGACATGTTTACTACCGAAAACTGAGCTGCCGTGTTGTCATATTTAGCAGGCGTAAAAGAGTAACTTTATTTGAACTGTTTTCTTCAATTTTAATTTAAAATCGTAAGTATTTGAAAATTTGTACTAAGAATATTATATTAACATCGTTAAAGATTATTCTAAAAAATAAATATCATTATATTTGCCATTATTTTAGATGTGTGATGAAGATGAAATATTAGAGTTTTTAGAGAGTGATTATGAAAACTCAAGAATGAAATCGGTAAACAAAATACAAAGGAATATTATCCGAAATATGGTTAAACCTTTTGAAATGCAGGATGGAATGTTTTTACAGCGATATAGGCTAACTAAAGAGTGTGTTGTAGAGCTGTGTAACGAAATAAGACCTTATATGCCACAACCTACAAAGTCCACAGATTTAACCGTAGAGGTCAAGGTTTGTATATATATTATATACATATTTATATTGGTATGTACATAAATAAGAATCAAGTATTAAAAAGGCTTATATATTTATTAATTTCAGGTATTGATTGCATTGTCATTTTATGCAACTGGATCATACCAAAGACCAACTGGTGACATCGCTACACATTCTGTTGCACAGCAAACGGTTTCAGCTGTAATCACACAAGTGACCCAATGTTTAAATCTTCCATATTTCAGGCAAAAATATATAAAATTCCCTAACAGTGCTAATGAACGTCGAGCTACTATAGCCGGGTAAGAGAAATATTGTTGTTAATCTTTCAATACATTGTACCTACTTTGGTCATCTTATTAACAACTTTATTTCAGATTTTATAACAAATTTCGTATGCCTGGAGTGTTAGGATGCATTGATGGGACACATGTTGCCATAAAACGGCCAGTGAAACATGAAGAACGTTACTACTGTAGAAAGCAGTATCATTCTTTGAATGTACAATTGGTAAATATCTTGCTTTAATTAATTTATTAATACATTAACTTTAGTACATACACATTTATACAGTAAATAGTTTATACTTAATACCTAACTGACAAAGGCAATTAATTCATACAATTTTAGAAGTGTAATATATACAACCATATTACTAAATTAAGTTGATTATTGCTATTGTTAAACATTGTTGTACCTGAAACAAAAAAATATTGTCTCTATTATGTTGTGAAAGACAAATTTATTTTTAGGTATGCGATTCTGACATGTCCATTATTAGTGTGGATGCCAGCCATGGTGGGGCAACTCATGATGCCTTTATATGGGGTAATCATCCATTAAAGACTGTTATGGAAGATTTAAATAACACATGGTTTTTAGGTTTGTATTCTACTTAATTATGATTATATTTTTTCTCTGCCGTAGCAAGTATACTTACTAGTCATAGATATTAACTGACTGCAAAATTTTTGTTACACACATACATATTGTCACGCCTTTAACCCCGAAGGTGTAGGCAGAGGCATTCTATACGCCCACATTTCACTGTATGCATTTGTTTAATGATTGTTAAGTAACATTAAAATTGTCCTCTTCCTACTCCAATGTAGAGATATGTATGTATGTAATATATACATATATTAAGATTTATCTCAAAGTGTCTTGTTTTAGGTGATTCTGGCTACCCTTTAAGAAAAACCATGATGACTCCAGTGGTTGATGCTGCTCCTAACACACCAGAGGCTTACTATACTGAACAGCATGTGAAAACTCGCAATGTGATAGAACGGACTATTGGGCTTCTTAAAGCACGCTTTAGATGTCTTCTTGTGCATAGAGTTCTACATTATGAACCTATTGTAGCTGCATCTATTGTGAATGCTTGTGTGATTTTACATAATATTTGCAATAGAGCTAATATCCCTGTGCATGATATGACATCTGAAGAAGTGTTACAAGAATCTCAATTGCAACCTTATACTCACTATGGAGACAGCATTGCAGAGCAGCATTCTTTTAGGAGTCAAAATATTGAATTGCAGGCAGGCATAGCTACTCGAAGGCAACGCATTGCTCATTTGTGGGCAAGCCGAAGGAACTAAAAAATAATTTTCTAATAATAATATATTTACCTATGTTTGTTAGCTATTGATAAGATTATTTTACTACATTGCTTATGTTATTTATTATTTATCTATCACGCCTTATCCCCAAAGGGGTGGCAGAGGCATATATATTATATGCCTATGTTTGATTATAAATAATAACTACAGTAATATTAATTTGAAAATAGACCATCAAAAAAGCAGGTGTGATGCATTCCGAACCAGTGGTCATGTTTAAAATAGTAAATTTATCTTTAGTTCTAGTGTATGACATTGTGAGTAAGTGCCGCTAAAACGGTCTATGCAAAATAAAGACAATTAAATTAAAAATTTATGGAAGCTAATTACCTCTGCTGTATCCTGTCTAATGTATCTGATATACGACAGAGATAATTTTCTATATTTCTCATTGAGTTCGCAATTTCTTGTGTGGCCTCTGCTCGTATACGACCAGACTCAGCAAGAGTTCTTCTTGCTGCCTCCTGTGACATTGGTGTAGGCCTAGGTCGCCGTCTAAGAGGCTGTGTAGACATCATCCTTGGTTCTAAGGTAATAGTTTCAGGGGGATGGGTAACTGACTGAGGGAGTTGGGTATTCAGTTGTGGGGGTGGCACATCCTGATCGGTGAACATTGCATGATCTATGACTGGGCCTGTATTTCTGTCTAGATCTACAGTAGCTGCCACTTGTGGTAAGATTTCGCTATCCATAATATGTGGCACTATAAATTCATTTGATGTTGCCTGCAAAATTAATTAGTTGAATTTAACAAGTCAAGTTTTAATTTTGTACCATTTCAATGTTTATGTAAAAAATATATTAAAAACTATGTTCACTACATTGTAAAAATTTACTACAGTTATCCCATATAGTTAGATGATAACAACCCTATACATATAATAATAAATTATTTATGATGACAATGATAACTACATTTATTTTTATTTAAAACATTACTTACCTGAGGAATTATTGTATTCACTGGCACTTGAATCCCTGGGAGACCCGAACCAAGGTCTTCACCAAGTATTGACAGAAATTTTAACTCAATGTCTGTCAAGTCTGGTACTGTGGAGGGTCCACCTCCAGTGCGTGAATGGGATGCTCTTATACTGGCACACTTTCTCTTCAATTTCCCTTTGTAATCTACCCAATACTGAAAAGGCAAGATATTTGAACAATTAACACACATTATTATCGTAGTTACGACGTAAATAAATGCAAAAAGCAAACATTTTAACTTACATTTGACCAATTTTTCCAGTCTTTAATAGCACCGCCCACTATAGAATTCAAAGATTCTGCTAACTCCGCCCACAATCTCCGGGACGTTGCTCGAGCTTGAGCACTTTTATTGAAGCCCACAGCGATATCTTTGTGAGCATTTAGAAACTCCCATATTAGTTCTAATTGTTCGAACGACACTCTCCTTGAACTCATAGTTGCACAAATTTACTTCAATAGTATTTATTTTATTTTATTAATAATTGTACACACGCAGTAATTGGCACGGATGCGACCGGGACAAACGAATAGACGATAATGTTTGTATACAGGCAAAAACCTTTAAAGGGCTAGAGGACATAAATAACTAAACTAAAACTTAACAAAAAGCAATCCACTTACGAGTTTCAAATTCCCTCGTAAATTTCATTCCAATTGTCAACATGTCTTATTATGTCGTTCAAGAATAGTAACACTTGATAACTTTTTCAGCCGAGTATATGAAGTGGCTTCTA
The DNA here is from genome assembly GCA_948477245.1 of Thumatha senex. NCBI lineage: Eukaryota > Metazoa > Arthropoda > Insecta > Lepidoptera > Erebidae > Thumatha > Thumatha senex. The sequence continues at coordinate 19,533,147 of OX419735.1, forward strand.
AGAGTCCCCAACGTCTTAAATAATGTTTTATGATTGTTTTTATTGATAGAAACAGAGTTTGTTTAAATAACTTTATAATTATTTAATTTTTATATTCTAGAATCATAAATCCGAAAAACCGGTAACGTTTACGATAAGTGTTTTAGAACGTTTGTCTTTATGACGTTAGAATAGGTGAGTTGCTTCAAATAGACCAGAGATAATTACGCGTGTCAGAATTCGATACATTGCAGCTCAACCGAAAAGGTTCATGGTACAAATGGAAAACCTGCCAGGTTACGTGTCAAGTTGAGCTGCTCTGCGCTTGGCAGATATAGGAAAAGTTTATGGTAGGCCCCCAGATACATTATCATACCCCTTTTTTTGTCTTCCATATTTAGGCCATTGCAAAGCTAGTTTTCCCAGCTAAAAATGTCAAGTTTAGATTAGATATTATGATTCAACATTCAAAGTATCAAAACTGTTTATGCAAGTTTAACAATATAAGTGACAAAAACGGTTAAATTCCTTTGAAAAGTTAGCTTTGCCAGCCCTTTTTTGTACACGTCGAAAATTTAAAATGAGTGACTGCTTCGAATCCGTTGTGATCATGAGTAACGCAAGTGATCTTCATGTGATGGATGATCAAAGTAATTTTGAGTAACTTCTGTCAATAATGGCATAATGGCGCATTATGGAAATGTTGTATTATATTTTTCAATGACCAAGCATAAGAATAATAAGTTTTAAAATATAATCCGTCCATTTTTTTTTATAATAATTAGTCCTGTCCAGTCGTTGTCGATGTCGTGTCCTCAGTCCTAGTTCCTGGTCCTTGCCCTCAGTATAATGGTGATTTTTATACTGTGGTTTTCAGTGGACATTTCGCGGCCAGAGAGAAAATAGCATTTCACTGCATCTATATCATTGTCTTTCACTATAGCACGTTAACACAACTTTTATATCCAAGAAACCACCACTCCGCACATAAAACAAGATAAATGCACTAGTTTTAGAAAATAATATACAACAAGCGTCCGCACTTGTCACTCTTCCCGCCAAAAGTCCGTAATCCGTCTATTCTTATACTTGGTCCTAGTTATTTTTTGTATTCATGAAGTTAGTGTTACCAGTATACAATTTGCAGTGCGGAAGCAAGACACCTCTATTGTTTATTATGTTTTTTTTTGTGCTTTGCTTTCGGAAGTTTTGGTTGTCAAATAAACCGCTTGATATTATCATTTTATTTCATTCGAGCCATTCGAGCGCGTAGTGCTTATCGTTGTCGTCTCGGTGTTTTGAATTTATTTACTATTATTTCATATTCAATTTAAAAAATGCAGAGTGCGTCAGACGTTATATCATCCCTGTTTTGGTTTAAAGATGATAGCGACGTTGATGATGAAAAGGAGCAGCAAATAATCGAACAGTTTGTGCACAATGTTGAAGACTTTAGTTCTCAGTATGGAAGTGAAATAAGTGTTTCATACACGGCTTTTAATCTTCGTGGGCCTCCTTCTAATTTCCCTGATTACGGCGATTATCCTCAGGCTTTTGTTATGGTAAAATGAAAATCTTATTATTTACGATAGATTTTTCTTTGTCTTACCAATTATGAAAAAAATAATTACGGTCGTGTAGAATGTATTGTGTGCGACTAATCTTGGTTCGATTCCCGTTTTAGGAACAAATACCGCTAATCTGCTAATATTTGTTTCCTGGTTTGTGTGTTTTCGATGTATGTGTTTGGCATGATTAAAACAAGTTGTTTTGAAACATATTTACATCAGTGTTTAGAACAGTTTGAGTTAAAACCGTGTTTTTTTATGGTATGCCTCGAATTATACGCCTTATTTAAATAGGTATAAAATGAATTCATTGATGAACCAATCCAACTATGCTGGATATTGGCATTCGGCATCTTTCACTTTTACCACTCTCACTCCGAATTAAAGAAGAATGAACAGTATAAACACAAAAGAGTATGTTCACTAGGATTTCACCATTTGGTTTTAAGTCCTGCAGTGTCAACATATGAACGTCGAACATTCACAGTGAAATAATGTTCAAGCAGAACAATCAAAATAGACTCCTGTTTTTGGAGAACTTAAAAAAGTATCAAAAACTTGAAAAATTAGAGGCAAAGGAAAAGTTGAAGGTAGTGATTTCTTGACCCACGAACATAGAAATTTCTTTTGCTTCTTTTTCATTAGATTTTTAATTAAGTGGTCACAAAAAAAAATTGCATGACGCACAACTTCATTTGATGGCATATTGTGAAAAATGAGGAGTCAATGTTTATTTATGTTTCATTCCAATTTAACATGGAAAATGGAGTGAAAGGGAAGTGAAGCAATTGCTTAAGTAAAAGTTCATCCCAGTGGATTTTTCAAATAAAATAAATACAAACATATAAATTTTCTCTTATAGATTTCATTATCTTCATACCTTATTTATAAGTTTTAAAGTGAATTTTATTTTTAGCGAACATATGGAACTTGGTGGGAAGAGGCACCATCAGCTCAAATAGACTATATGCCACAAAATGTCAATAGAATAACAAGCCAAGATTTTGTAGGTAAGTTTTCAGTTTATACCTGCACCATTTCCAAGATGTGTAATCTTTCCTAATCTTAAAGTTAATTTATTAACTTGTAATATTAATAATGGTTAATTAATGGCGATGATGACTATGTAATAATAAAAAATGTTTACAATGGCTATGAACCAAAAATAATAATAGATCTCTGTCTTATTATGGAGACATGAACTAACAAACAAACTAACAAAATATATAACTCGTTTCAGGCGCCAGGAGGATAAGTCCTACTAACTTTATGCACACGGATATCAGCGATAGAGATTGAGCCTCTAATCATAAGAGCAGGAACCAAAATAATAGAATACATCTCTAGAAGAAAGTTTCTATATTTTTATAGGCGAATTGATTGAATATACATTATAAATATTATCACTATTGGTATAATTTATTCCGGTGTTTTAGTAAGCTAGAGATTAACTATTCTCAGGGTTGAGGCGTGAAATTTAGAATACTCAGCATAATGCCAGCTTATAAGTCAAAATATATATCGTAACATGATTCAAAATATGAGCCAAATCATTAAGTCGTTACTTGGGCCTAATCATGAATCTTTGGGCCTGTTCATTGAGTCGTGCATCATTACTAGATTAATCTACACAAAAACAATTCAAACTAAATACCTGAAGGCGTGGTTTTCATTACCACGGGATTCGAAATCACATCTGCAGACCGCGACAGGTGCCGTCTCCACTAGAATGACGAGTCCGTAACCACAGGATGCAAAGAATTCACCAGATGATCAGCATCCACGGCAAATTTTATCCAAGAATAAACTTAATATAAAAAAAGTGCAATTTCAGCACTTTTTTAAAGGAAACCCATAAATCTTGAAGAGCAGGCAAATATTCCATTAACGCCTCTCCAAGCTTCGTAATTAGCGAAATTAGCGAAATACATAGTTATCCTGATATAAACATTGATAAGAAGTCACAGGCGTGAACTTCCATTTACAATTTATAAAAGATTACTTCTTTTTAGCGAAGTTTAAAAAAAATATATTTACGACAGACATCTTTTCTGTCTATCTTTAGAAAGGCGAATGACGTTCCGTCACCACTGTCAAAAGACATTGACCAATTGACAGAACTATTTTAATGCATTCGTTCCAAGAACAGGCTAAGGGTCGTATTATAGAACCTTACTCAAGCCTCAAGTATTACTTAGAACTTGTTTTAAGCTGAGCTTTTATTATAGAACCTTACTCGATTCGTGAAACGTCAATCTAGAATCACCTGAGAGCTGTCACAGTGAAATGACGTTTGATTCATATTATAGAACAGTGCTCAAGTGTCATTTCAGTAATCCTTTATTTTTAAACCATATTCAGCTCAGATTCGCTACTTGATTCGAGATTTGCGAGCAGTTTTCGTAAGTTTAGTCGACACCACGCTCAAGCAGAGATTTTAGTTAACAAAAATAAAAGATGGCCTCCTTTATCTTTCTAAAATGGATATTTTTGAAGATAAATAGACTATTACTTACTTATCATTCACGTGTTTATCCCCGAAAGGGTGGCAGAGTCATATTTACGCCCCTATTTCAGTGCCAGCACATTCTACCAAACAGCAGACCCGTACCAATCAATAACAATTACTTTACAAAGATATTAATTCAGTATTATATCAATACCGAAGACAGTGTGATCTTGTATTGTGTGGCAGTGTGGATCGTATTGCTTCATTCTTTTGTTTCAACTACCACACTTTTAATAGAAATGTGATAATAAAATAATACCTATGATAATAATGAGATATGTGGATATTAAAAAATAATGTCATTATTATGGTTGTGTTGTAGAGTCAATGTCGCTTACGAGTAGTGTAGCTATGTACCATCAAACACATAACATTAAACACAAGATAATACCGTAAATGATGGAACATTTGTTAAAGCAATACCAGCGTGGACATCCTTTTTATGCCACAGCATCCTTTCAGGACAGTACTGTAGCTTGTGCTGTACTGCACTATTGTGCCTATTATATTAATATCCCTATTGACTTCCAATACACTTTACCCCCTAAGAGAGTACTCCATATAATAAGAACATGATCATTCAATATGTAGGAGGAATAGGAATAGATAAAGGAGAGGTTTCAAAGCGATTTGTAGATGCTGACTTTCATATAATTTTTATTAAAGTTAAAAACATGATTTGGTTTAGGATGGGGTTTGACCCGTAACCTATGTCTAACCAGGGCAATGTTCTATGCCACTGAGGTATCATAACCATACCAAAATAAGTTGAAATTATTTACTATATTTTCATTGTCACTCGTTCAAGCCCCATCTTGAACCAAGTTATCTTTATCACTGTAATAACATTTATTTGAATGAGAGGTGTGTACACTACAACTTATAACAACCATCATCAATAGATAAAATATTTATTTTAATGATTTTTTATACTATATTAATTAAATATTCATATTAAACAATACAATTATATTTTATTTTATTTAATTTAAATAAAGAACCTAAAAATAATTAATCATTATTATTATTATTATTTCTTAAGATAATGATTTGATGACAGATTCTTTGGTACTTTTTTGTGGTGAATATTGTGCACGACAGGCTCGGCAAGTTTTTGGACGCTTGTGTCACAGTCGACTATCTCATTAATAACAAAAGGACAAGAGTTTCAAGTTCTGTTCTCTGAGATACTATTATTTCCACAGTATCTGTTTCAGCTTACAATATCACTGTAACAAAAAAAATCTTCAGGTATGCATATATTACTGGCTCGGTGGTGTAGGTGATAGTGTATGTGACTGCTACTCATGTGAAGGACCCAGATCGGAATAAATATTTGTGAGATCCCCAAATGTTTGTTTAGAAGTTTGGGTGTTTGCTCTTTAACAATGTATATATTTAGATATACATAAGTATGTTTATCAGGTGAGTAGTTCCCAAAACCCAAGCTTAAAGGGTTAGATGGCGCTGTGTGAAAAGTGTCCTACAATGTTTATTTATAAACTCATTACCTACTTACAACTTTGATTCACGGTGTTAAAGCTTCTGTTCTACATGTGACTTTAAGCTCTATCTTTCTATCCTCTCAAGGTTGTTTATGACAGAGCCCCGAACCCTATGCAACCAATGTTACAAAGTGTACAAAACTCTATAATATTTTCAACAAATAATAGGTAATTACCCGGTATGTGTCAATACTCTCTGGTATTTAAATTCAGTGCATATGTTACATTAGATATCTGGATCCATATCGGCATCAGGATAAAGACCTCTACAGACAGTGGCTATATGGTACTGCCTTTCACACGTAAGTTCATCACGCTGTCTTGCTCTGAAATTTTACCACAAAGCGGGTCAACTGCTCTCCGGATGCCTAGAACAAAAATAGAATGAATCTTATTAAACAGTTATCATGAATTACTAGTTGGTGTATATCTGCACAAATATATAAGACCATAAACCTCCAACACTTACTGTTTCGATAGTTTTTGTAGTAAATATACTTTTCTGAAATATTGGCCCAAGACGTTGTATTGCATCGTTTTTTATTTTGTATACCTAATATTCATGAAAGATTTCAATATTTCTAGTAATAGATTCCTTTGGACGATCGTAAATTCTTCTTTTTTCAGATATGTACAGAATTAGAAGAATTTCAATTAATTTACAATGTAAACATAACACTGGCACCATAATATCAAATGTCAGTCAAGCAAGGTTTATTAAACTCGCGATCCATTTAACGCAGAGAAAAGGTTCATTTTATGAGTCCGGGACTTCCTCTACAGCAGTTTTTTGAAGTAAGGATACTTTAAAGCAATCACAGAGGTGATTAAATCATTTCAATGAAAAAAGTAAATAAAAAATAAGCTTTTGAAACATAAATATCAAAAAGTAAGCTGCGTGGAATGAAAACAAAATATGTAAGGAATAAAAATGTAATAGAAAACAGACTGTTTTTAGGCTTGCAACATTCCAATGCGTATTCTGGCGATTGGAGATTTGGATATTTACTCAAGGTTACTTTTCACCGATCTGAGTATGGGGATAGTTCTATAATAAACCACATGCTTATGTCTAGATTTAGCACTCAAGTGTCAATCTGCTAAATTCCGTTTATGTGTGACTTGAGTTAGTTTCTGTAATACGACCCTAAGACATTCAAAAACATTCTGCCTACTCAAAACGTAAATTATATAAATTCGATGACAAGCAGTGAGAAAGAGTCAACAATCTACTCTCCTCTCTCTCTAAATCTCAAGACTAACAATGACACTTCAATGTGACGTTTTACAACCTTACAACTACTAGGTCCCTGTTTATAAAATAAATGAATTGATATACAGCAAATGTAGTTTAAATTACCTTAACAGTACATCTAATCATGAAGGGAAATTGTACATTGTCTCATTACGGAGACTTGAACTTACAAACAAACAAAAGTTATAACTCGGTTCAGGCGCCAGGAGGATAGGTCCTACCAACTTTATGCTTTTAATCATAAGAGCAGGAGCCAAAAATAATAGAATACATCTCTAGAAGAAAGTTTATATATTTTTAAATGCGAATTGATTGAATATACATTATATACGTTATCACTATTGGTATAACCTATTCAAGTGATTTAGTAAGCTAAAGATGTACTATTCACAGAGTTGAGGCGTGAAATTTAGAATCGTGAGATCCAGCATAAGTGCCAGATTATGAGTCAAAATATATATCGTAACATGATTCAAAACATGTACCAAATCATTGAGTCGTAAATCGCTGAGTCGTAAATCGTTGAGTCCAATCATGGACCTAATCATGAGTCGTGCATCATTACTAGATTAATCTACACAAAAACAATTTGAATTAGGTACCTGAGGCGTGGTTACATTACCACGGGATTCGAAATCACATTTGTAGACCGCAACAGGTGCCGTTTCCACGAGAATGACGAGCCCGAAACCACATGGTCAGCATTTATGGCAAATTTTATCCAACAATAAAGTTAATATAAAAAAAAAGTGCTTTTTCAGCTGCAAAGAAAAGAATTCGTTCCATTAGGTTTGGAAAAACAATTGAAGATTTGTTCGTGATTCGAATACATAAAGAGAACTTACCACTTATTTAAAGAAAAACCAATAAATCTTGAAGAGCAGGCAAATATTCCATTAACGCCGCTCTAAGCATCGTAATAAGCTGTAAACAAGCGAAAAATCTTTCGGCAAAATACTAAAGATCACCAAGGTTAGAAACGTGGTTTCATAAATCCAAAGTTCTTACCGAAATACATAGTTATTTTGGTGTAACCATTTATAAGAATTCACAGGCGTGAACTTCCATATACAATTTATAAAAGATTACTTCTTTTTAGCGAAATAAAAAAATATATTTACAATCGACATCTTTTTGTCGGCGATGTAGCTAGGCGAATGGCTTGTTCCGTCACCACAGACAAAAACGATTTTTTGTTTTTTTCTTTCCAAGTCTACCCTATGGCATGGAAACTAAGGCATACAGCCTTACAGAAATCGCAATTTGTTTAAAATCGATGACACACGGAGCGAAAGAGTCAACAATCTACTCACCTCTCTCTCTAAATCTCAAGACTAACAATGACATTCCAATGTGACGTTTTACAACGTTACAAACTCAATGCTTGTTTTGTGTATGTAAATTTGTGTATTTATATAACTATGTGTTTGATGGCTTTATTGTCGTCCCTATGTATTTTTTGTACTAATTTTCGATGTTCTATGCTGTACTATTGAGCTGCTAAAGATTTTTTTTATTAAAAAGTTATTAGGTACTTTGCAATTCTTCTCAATCTTCTACGAAATATATAAGTGAAGTAGATCTTATATGGTTATAAATTTAGATACCTATTTGGTTTATATAACCATATATAACCAACACGAGCTCTAACTTCCCACAATATGGTATAAAGAAATATTGTATAGTGAACTGAAGATATTTAGAAGTAATTGCTTATTTTATGTCTAGTGGCAGCAGGAAACATTGTATGTAGTAGAAACATAGTGCCCACCCTGGGCTTGCACTGCTATGACAAGGTTAGCCGGAAAAGGTATACCTGAACCTTCACCTCAGGTCCCTGATCATGGAGGCTGGAGATCCGTCTCGGGTCTCTGGACGCTGCCGTGTATAGCACTGTTGGTTTCCCGCTGTTTACTGTCGCTTTTTATCACGTAGCACCTCACAGAACGAAACGGTGGTGTTCCAAGCACTTAGATTTCTGACTATGTTCAAGATCGGGGACAATAGTGTGAGGCTCTCCACTTTGGCGGTAGTGCTGAGATCACGTCTCCGTTCGCTTCCAGCTGAATGCTCGGTCAGTTTGTATTTAGGACAGCATAGCTAATGGTGGCACTCGGGCAATGTCTTCCGGATTATACACACACAAATATCCGTGCCCGCTAACCTCTTACCTTTTCTCTTGTCGGGCCACTATTAAAGATGCCAGTGCCTTGCAGAGTGTAGATGTGACGACCTGGAAAGTGATGGGTCCTCAGTAGTATAAAAAAACGCTTATGGTTGCAACTGGCATAATAAGACTGACACAAAACAAAGCAGGTCAACAGGCCAACAAACGAAATCACATTGCAAACAACATAATTTTCGACAGAAGTATCCTTCGAAAAAGTAGTCTACCCGCTGGAGGTGTCCGTCTTCGAGACATACAACCCTGGCGCTTTAGTGAGGATTTGGGCCCGTGGACCTAATACATGGCTTTTACTATGGGAAGGAGAACCAGAATTTGTTGGAGACACGCCTAGAATTTTCAGTCCCCCGATAAGGCAGCTTAATGTACCAACACGGTAAGTTTATTATCATTTAGTTGGTATTGTAAATGTTACGTTTAACTATTATGTTCAATAGGGTTTGTATTAGAAAATAAAACAGATATTGTTATAGACTATTAATAGTAAATAATTCACATAATTCGCGCCGACAACGTAGTAAATGGTCTGTGAAATTATAATTGCAAATTTTATGATACTTTTTATATTTCTAGACTACTATGCTCTTTATGCATGATGTTTTTTTTATATTTATCTTGCCAAAATGACGCCGCCCGCCTGAAGAAAAGCCATTACGACATCTAGCAAATTGAGGGGCTTTCTCTTAGTCAATATGACTACCGACAGTATCCCTCAAGTTGGCGGCCCAATGTATGCTTCTTCACGCTCCGCTTGAAGAACCTTCAAAATCTTTATTTATTAAATAATATTAAATCCACATTAAATATTATTGTAGTGTTCTGAAGAGAGGATAAAGGTAGAAAAGGGGATTTTTTAGATGTAAACGCACACGCCTGTGTTTTCAGGCATTAAAATCGACCAGGTTTTCACAAAACTCTTTATAATACTGACCTTATAGTGTATACATACCAACACATACGCATGATAAAGTGTGAATTCCATATATACAAATATACACTCTCACACATAAATACGTGCACACGTACCTCACTACATGTGCACAAAGTCGCACGCGCGTGCTTATTCTACTATAATGCGTATAATGCTCTACTGTGTTTACCAGGATATTGCGTTTGGAGTTCAATCACAAATTGCTCCCGTATTATACAGAACTCGACGCCGTTTTACTCAGAGGAAAGCAGCCACCTAATTTAGTAAAGAATATGAGAAACAATTTTTCATATTCATCACTGTTTTATAAGAAGACTCCTCCGATTGTTGAAAAAGGTATGTGTTTGCTTTTTAGTCAGAACGTACTGTTCTTTTTAACATGCTTTTATTAACTTGTTATGTATGTATGTAACGGAATCTTTAAAAGTAATTTTCACTTCTTTTAAAACGACGCGACGACGGATGGATTTGAAACTTTGCACATGGAACGATGGCATGCAATAATATTAGTTTCTTTTTGATCACATAACAATTTTAAGAGACAAAAAACACGGCTAAAAATAAAAAATTGTGACAAACGGTCACGTGCCAAAGTTGAGGGACACTTGTTAACACTAACAATGCCTCAAGCCTTGCCCCGTGACGACTGTTAAGAAAATTAGGGACAGATATCACACTGTAGATTTTGATTTAAGGTCATTTTCTTACATCTTTAAATCAAACACTTTATTCCACATTATGACAGTATAAGCACAATATAATTAGTAGTACTAACGTATAATACATAAAATATGACCTTCGCAAAATGCAACCCTACCATAAACTGACCAAAGACGTGCATCAAGCCATTGTGTACCTAATTATTAGAATTATCAGCATTTCTTATAATGATATTGCATAATTATAAGAAATATAATTATGCGGTGGGAGTGCATCCGACTGCTACGCATGAGGTCGTGGGCTCGATTCCCACCCAGGATAAAACTTTGTGTAAAACACGATGGTTTATTCTGTGTCTGGGTGTGACTTATCTATAATATGTATGTATTTGGAAATATATAAGTATGTTTATAAGTTATCAGGTTACCATAGTACAAGCTCTGCTTAGTGTGGAATCAGATGGCGTTGTGTGAGTTGTCCCAACGATATTTATATTTATTTAATAATTATTTATAAAAAAAAACTAACTATCTTCACGCTGTATCCCTGACGGGGTAGTCTGAGAGGACAGATTATTATTTATAGTAAATAAAATAAATAAATAAATATCCATCTCGCCTTATCCCCGAAGGGGTGGCAGAGGCATATTATATGCCCACTTTTCACCGTGTTGATTCCTGTCCCACGTAATAGGTGGTGAGCTCATTGCCGTGTTGAAATAGACACGCAGGTTGTGGCTACCTGCTGTTGAAATTTTCAAGCCGCGCATAAGGCCTTCAACCAGGATTAACGACTGCCATTTTACTGGCAACCGGGACCAACGGCTTAACGTGCCTTCCGAAGCACGGCTCGCAAATGTAAATACCACAAAGTGGTCACCCATCCGAGGACCAGCCCTAGTGAAAGTTGCGTAACTCAGTGATCGTTTACTGAACACTGAGACCGCGGGGCCACGAGCCCCTATTTATAGTCAATGACATTTAGAAGTATGACTTATGATAATAGGAAGCCATGTAGAAGCCAATAAGTAAAATTTTTGATAAGATCCAAAATCATGTTCCTAAATTTATACTGGGGTTTAGCATTTCTTCTACATGATTGATCATGATAATAGATAAATATGTCTGAAATTATGGATGGAATTAATAATTCAGGAAAGCAATGTCACGATAATCCAGAAACTAGTCGGGAATACTTCACCACGCGTGTGGAGCCGCAGGCGTCAACTAGTTTATCATAACTTGACATGTGTGTTGCGTGTTAAGTTATCAACACACACATTTCTGAAGCAAACCAGTATCTGTTATAAAGTATCTTTATTAATCGATGCTTCTCTATTTTTCCTGCTAAAGATGGCTTCTGCATTAGAAGCCTTTGTGTTTATAATTGACCTTGGTACTTAAGACTAATGAATGCGACTTTATAATATTACGATAGATTACGTATTCCTTACTTTGTTGCGTATCGATTTTTTCTATTATCGATAAGGATTACAGGTAGCTGTTTCTTTGTTGGATTTTTAACAGTCGGTCAAACTTGCATAATTTTTCGCGCCATAACAGTATTATATAGAGATACTATATCAGTACTAATATTAATGTGGGAGTCGCTGACATTCTGGATTAACATACGTTTCCTTTTATCCTGGGAACAGGTACCTGTTGGATACGAGTACGGGATAACTTCACCACGCAGTAATATATCAGTGCTAGTGTGTATAGTGTCTTGTTACTTATTTATGATCAACATATAGACATTTATCGTACGTGGGTACATCGGACGTAATCTCCACACCAAATTTGTTCAAATTTTAATAGACAAATTTTAACAAAATTTGTAAAGACAAATTTTAACAAAATTTGTAAAGACAAATTTTAACAAAATTTGTAAAGACAAATTTTAACAAATTTAGTGTGGAGTTAGCTGACTTCCTGGATTTACACTAAGTATCAAAATTCCTGTCGGGAACTGGCGCAGGAAAAGAAAACTTGAACGTCGCGGTTGTCCTCTAGTGTGTAAGTCACCTAACCTTATTCTAGAACAAGTAGAATTATGTCATAATCGTTCAGGATTTTGATTGACTTATACAACACGGTATCGTGACATAATAGCTATAAAATAAAACAAGACGTATGTAACTTAGTTTTAGTATTTATATTGTAGTGTTTTATAGCATCCTATTGCCGGAGGACATACATAAACTAACACACACACACGAGTCTGTGAACGACTAATAGTAAAAAAAAACATAGTAAAGCCGTCTGCAAAAAATATATTTTTAATTTTTTCGCAGTGTATTCCTACCATTCTTAAGTCTGTCTCCATAATGTATACATATACTTATCGGTACCTTTCGCAAAGTAAAATGTACCAAACACTCAGATCTACCGCGAGCGATTATAGGCATTGCAACACATTAAGATTATCCTTTCAAGTAAGTGTTACTTTTTATTTCGCCAAAAGTTCTGAATAGATCGAGAAATACACTACTTTAAAATAATTTGGTTTCTAAAAAGAATTCAAAATGTGTCTATCATTCAACTTTTTTATTGATCTAAGAAACTAAAGTACTTTAGTCACTACAATATACACTTTGGGTAATAATTGAAGTTAAATGTTTGAATGTAACACGTAAATGTCCTGAAAATAAAAAGAAAATTCAAGTAAACAAGTACGAAATATTTAACAAATATTTTAATAACTAAATGACGCAGCTTCGCCCGTGCAATATTTCGACCACCCGTCGCACCTATTTAATCCCGTCGCTTATAAATTCTACCATGATGCTTAAAATTTTGCCCAATTTGTCGACATTTATGACTACTGCTATGCTCCCCAGCGTAGTAGCGTAATGGTACGAGGGCGGGTCAATAAGTCCGTGACTTTTTGAATAAAACACAGTTTTTTTGATTAAAAAATCATCTTATTTTTCAACGTAGTCTCCCTTGAGCTCTATACACTTTGTCCACCGCTTCTCCAATTTTTTTATCCCTTCCAAAAAATAAGATTTGTCGAGGTCCTCCAAATAGGTCTTTGTTTGTGAGATGATTTCATCATTCGAGTCAAATCTTTTTCCACCAAGCCATTTCTTCAGGTTTGGAAACAAGAAGTAGTCACTCGGAGCCAAATCTGGAGAATAGGGCGGATGAGGGAGCAATTCATAGCCCAATTCATGGATTTTTGCCATGGCAACTGCAGATGTGTGCACCCTTGCATTGTCTTGGTGGAAAAGAACTTTTTTCTTGGCCAAATGAGGGCAATTTTTTTTAAATCGTCATTTAATCGCCCCAATAAGTTGGCATAATATTCTCCATTGATTGTTCTTCCTTTTTGAAGGTAGTCAATGTGGGTTATCCCGCGTGCATCCCAAAAAACAGTCGCCATGACTTTATTGGCTGACAAACCCACTTTGGCCTTCTTTGGCGCCGATTCACCCTTAGAAACCCACTGTTTTGACTGTTGTTTGGTCTCTGGTGTGTTGTGGTGGATCCACGTTTCGTCCACGGTTACAAAACGGCGAAAAAACTCCTCCATATTGCGGTTAAACAACGCCAAACCCTCCTGTGAAGTTGTTACACGATTGCGTTTGTGGTCGACTGTGAGCAAACGCGGCACCCATCTTGCGGAAAGCTTTCTCATGCCCAAGTGATCATTCAAAATTGAAACCACTGAACCATGCGAGATCCCTATGGCTTCCACAATCTCTCGCACTTTCAATCTTCGGTCGGCCAAAACCATATCGTGAATTTTTTCGATTGTTTCGGGTGTAGACACCTCAACTGGGCGTCCAGGACGTTCGGCATCTTCAGTGCTTGTACGGCCACAACGAAACTCAGTAAACCACTTTTTCACCATTGAAATAGATGGTGCAGAGTCCCCATAGTATTTATCAAGCTTAGCCTTGGTTTCGGTAATGGTTTTTTTTCGCAAATAATAATGCTTAAGAAGCACACGAAATTCACTTTTTTCCATTTTCTTCTCAGATTGCTGGGTAGTCTGATAAAAATAGCTGCCAAACACAAACTAACTGACGCAGTAAGTTAAAATTTTGACAGGAGTCGACTGACAGATGCCTGTTGACAGGAGCAGTGTTTCTTTTTCAGTAAAGAGGTCAGAAGTTCAAAAAGTCACGGACTTATTGACCCACCCTCGTATACAGCATATAGCCTCCCTCGATAAATGGGCTATCTAACACAAAAATACTTTTTCAAATCCGACCAGTAGTTCCTGAGATTAGCGCGTTCAACCAAACTAACAATCAAACTTTTCAGCTTAATAATATTAAGTATAGATGGGAATATTATACCTACCAATATTGTTCTTTGCCAAAAATTAAAATATCTCTTAAAAATTTGAGAAAAGTTTTCAATAGAAAATCAATATGCACATACAACGAAATGTTGAAACCGATTTCTCAATTTGTTTTACTTCAAAATTTGGGGTGCTTCAAAGTCTTCGCTTATTGTTTACCTTCAACTTGTAGGATCAATTACTTATTAATTAATTTTGCCTAACCATTCGGTGGTTACGTAATAATGTTTTGCTGCTGTTTGGTATACCTACTTAGTTTGGCGCGCTATTATACAGAAATCGACTAACGTTTTCTGTAGTAGCACTATGAGCACTATGTTATCATCGCCAATGCATTAAATTGCACCATTTTTAGCATCTAAAATAGACACATTTTATTAAATTTATTTGGCCGTTTAGACTCACCGCAGTTCCGTGTTTCGGAAGGTACGTTAAGCCGGTCCTGATCCCGGTTGCCAATAAAATGGCAGTCGTTAAGCCAAGTTGAAGGCCTTATGGGCGGTTTAAAAAATTTCAACAGCAGGTCGCCGCAACCTGCGCCTGTCCATTTCAACACGGCAATGGGCTCACCACCTGCTACGTGGGACAAAAATGCATACGGTAAAATGTGGGCGTTTGCGTTTAATATGCCTCTACTACCCCTTCGGGGACAGAGGCGTGACAATATGAATGTATGTATTTTTAGAAAACTCTTAAGGGTTGTGAGTATTTTATTATACACAATGTTACAGGGCAAATTCTGAACAGCATAATAGCATCTAATCTTCACGATTTCATGGTCAGTCCAGCTTCAACAGCTGAAAACGAACAACATATGGACACAGGCCCGCCTCTGGGCGATTTTCAAAGACTGCCGGTAAGTTAAAATAAATAAACTAGAAAATATTGTAGACGAACCAAATTTGTACTGTTGTGATATAATATTTCGTTCTCCATTCGTACTACTACTCGTTCGACTAACACTAAGACTACATGTGCTTGCCAATAATTGTATTCGATAGTGTTGCTAGTAACGAATTTTAAGCAGTAATGATATTCAGCAAACTTCAGAAATAGCTCATTTTTAACAAAATACTTAAATTTTTACGTTTAATGTTTTTGCAATATAAACCACACCTACCTAACCTTTAACGTTTAACGCCATTTAACGCCGATTTAACGCCGAGCGCCTCGGGTAACTCCTCGGAACAATATCCCAGGGCTCCCGGCAGACTTGGTTACCACCGCAGCCTCTCCTAACTCAGGTGAATTCCGCTTTTTTGGAGGTGGGGTTTGGTGTTATCCTGCTTCTTGGGGCGTGAGGCATTAGGCGAGCGTGAAATTCTCATATTATACGTATTTATTTTGATATAAACCGTATTTATTTTGAAATAAACCGTATTTGAAATCCTTTACGCAATTTAAAAGATCTACAGACGTATGTACGAATTCGCTTCACGCCGTCTCTGTATAGAGACGGCGGGAAGCGAATTCGTTTTAAACTATATAAAGATAGTTCTTAGTTTTTTTTCTTTGTGACCCAATTTTATTTACGTAGTATCAAAGTATATTCGTAGATAAAGAACGCTATTGTGGTACCAACGTATAGGTGGCCTCAGGATATCGTTTAGCATTTTTTAAAATATGAGTTTTATTTAAATCATGAGTGACAAGTTTCAAGATATATTACCATGTACGTATAAGATTATGGTAAGTTTTATTGTAGTCATTTAGCATATTAAATAAATTAAGTTGTTGCTAGCCTTTCATTTCATGGTCAATGTGAACCTACTTGTATGGAACACAAAGATTAAGAGTAACTGTAAAAGTTTATGACTGCGTTCAAAGTTACACATACATAGGTATGAGCAGCTATCTAGCGCTGCGGCGTCGTTTTTGACATCACGGGTCAGACCTGAAGTGAATTTCCCAGTAGTTATGCACATGACGCTTCCACCCCCGAGCATATAGCCCTGTCTTCATTCCTCTGACTGGCTAAATAAGGCACGCCAGCTGAGATTTGCTGCACTCCTGGGAGTAGCGCAATGATCTCCAGCTAAAACTAACTAACTATCTTCACGCTGTATCCCTGATAGTAGGGTAGTCAGAGAGGACAGATCGCCAGGCTTCGCGATCCATGCATACTTCTTTCGCTGCTTCGAGATTCATCAATCGCTTCATACACGCATGTCTGGGTATCCGAGTACTTTTGACCTTTCCGTTTTTGAGCAATCTGCTCACGTGGTCTTCATATGTAAGTCTCGGCCGACCCTTCTACCCTCTACTTTTGAACAATATATATTCTTCGTCAATCGTTCCTCACTCATTCGTTGGACGTGTCCAAACCAACGGAGCACGCCCTTTTCCAGCTTAACGCTGACACTTTCATTCAAACCTGCCATAATGCGTATCACTTCGTTACGTATTCGGTCGGCCAAGGTAACGCCGCACAATTTTCGAGTGATCGCATCTCCACAGCATTCTATTTACTTTCATGCATCTGCTGACATACCCAGGTTTCACTACTGGGAGTGCCTCATAAACCAGGTTGTGGGTAGCAAAGTGCCCAAAAAATTTTACCACATTTAAAAATATATTTCTGCATAGGATTGCAATAACATCTGTGACAGATAAGATTGATTTTTTGATTTTCGAATCCATTTGTCATTATCTGATTAGGATACATCGTGTACATCCCAACGACTCCTTTTCTTAGTGTATATTGAAGGTGGGGCGTTGCGAAAGCGATTCACTTGAAACTTCCCCGCAGGACGTGGTCGTTACATTCCGTCAAAGAAGATAAGAATATAAGATAAAAATCTATATTACAAAATGGATCCACTACTGAAAAAAATTACATAGTAGCCATGGATCGTATCAGTGGAATTTAAAATTTCACAGTTACTGGTGCTAATTCTGTTGTTGAAATCACTAAACTAAATTTCTCTAAAATTTTCTTATTTTTATTAAGAGATTGCCAAATTCTATTCTGTTATTACGTCGAACTAAACTTGGTGATATTATAAACAGGACTAAATTTGTATCTGACATCACTAAGATTCCTTTTATGTAATAAAATTAACAAAACATGTATTTAGATTAACTAACTAACTTAGTGATTGAACTGTCTATGTACATTTTTCACTTTTTGTTGAACTTTATCACATTTGACTCCGAGACTACCAGGACCTTAATTGGTCGTGCTAATTAGTGTCTAGCACATAAGACCTTTTAGCCTTTTTGTCACCACCTCGCTAAAAAGGGTAACGGGTTCAGAATTTCTTCCAAACTTAACATCTAAAATAGACATATTTAATTAGATTTATTAAATTTATTCGGCCCTTTAGACCCAACCCAGTTTCGTGCTTCGTAAGGCACGTTAAGCCGTTGGTCCCGGTTGCCAACAAAATGGCAGTCGTTAAGCCAAGTTGAATACCTTATGGGCGGCTTAAAAAATTTCAACAGCAGGTCGCCGCAGCCTGCGCCTGTCCATTTCAACACGGCAATGGGCTCACCACCTGTTACGTGGGACAAAAATGCATACGGTAAAATATGGGCGTTTAATATGCCTTTGCCTACCCCTTCGGAGATAAAGGCGTGACAATATGTATGTATGTATGTATGTAAAATGAATTTTAGTGATATCACATACAAATTTAACGTCACACAAAATTTAGACGTTTTCACTCAAATTAGACGTTACCTATTTAGGTGACGTCTAATTTTAGTGAAACGACTAATTTTAGTGGGACGTTTATTAATTTTTGTAACCGTTTGAAACGTGAAAACTATTAAAACGTTGTAACGTGAAAAATGTACATAGGCAGTTCAATCACCAAGTTAGTCGGTATGTATTTACATTCGACTGTCTATGTGCATTTATCACATAAAATGAATTTTAGTGACATCAGATACAAATTAAGTGCTATTGATATAGGATATCACCAACTTTAGTTCGACTTAATAACAAAATAGCATTTGGCAATCTCTTAATAAAAAATAGAAAAAAAATTAAAGAGAAATTTAGTTTAGTGATCTCAACAACAGAATTAGTACCACTGCCCTTAACTCATTAGATCTCTTAAATAATCGCCATAGGCATGTTATGCCTGTTAGGTAAACATAGGTATGAGCAGCTATCGAGCGCTGCGGCGTCGTTTTTGACATCACGGGTCAGACCTGAAGTGAATTTCCCAGTAGTTATGCACATGACGCTTCCACCCCCGAGCATATAGCCCTGTCTTCATTCCTCTGACTGGCTAATTAAGGCAAGCCAGCTGAGATTTGCTGCACTCCTGGGAGTAGCGCAATGATCTCCAGCTAAAACTAACTAACTATCTTCACGCTGTATCCCTGACGGGGTAGTCAGAGAGGACAGATCGCCAGGCTTCGCGATCCATGCATACTTCTTTCGCTGCTTCGAGATTCATCAATCGCTTCATACACGCACGTCTGGGTATCCGAGTACTTTTGACCTTTCCGTTTTTGAGCAATCTGCTCACGTGGTCTTCATATGTAAGTCTCGGCCGACCCTTCTACCCTCTACTTTTGAACAATATATATTCTTCGTCAATCGTTCCTCACTCATTCGTTGGACGTGTCCAAACCAACGGAGCACGCCCTTTTCCAGCTTAACGCTGACACTTTCATTCAAACCTGCCATATTGCGTATCACTTCGTTACGTATTCGGTCGGCCAAGGTAACGCCGCACAATTTTCGAGTGATCGCATCTCCACAGCATTCTATTTACTTTCATGCATCTGCTGACATAGCCAGGTTTCACTACCGTAAAGCAAAGTTGGCACTAGCACTGCGTTATGAATCGCCATTCATGCTTCTTTTACGATGCTTTGTCGCTTGACTAACTGGGACAAAGCACCGTTAACTTTGTTTCCGGCAGCTACTCGCCGTTCTACATCCGAATCACATCTTCCATCCGCGCTAAACATACTACCTAAATACACAATTTCATTCACTTGCTCTAGACGTTCCTGGCTTACCCTAATCTCGCATTCAGTTCTTACGGCACCTCTTTCAAATACCAGAACCTTAGTTTTACTTGCATTCAAGCGAAGACCCTTACTTTCACACTCCTCTTTCATATTAGTGACTAATGCCTGAAGGTCGGCTTCTGATGAGGCCATGAGCACCGCATCATCAGCGTACAGCAGACAGTTTACTGTAAAGTCACCCAAATTCACACCCATATTAAAATCTTTCAACTTCTGCAGGCAACTGTCCAAATACACTATGAACAGCCAGGCGGACATAACACATCCCTGTTTGACGTGTGTACAGACATCAAAAAGAGGTGACACATCCTCCCCTACTCGCACGCAAGCCTTACAATCCCTATAAAGCGACTGTATTGCCCGCAGTAGCGAGCCATTCACACCATATCCGGGCAGCAAGTCCCACAGCGTTTCTCTCACAACGTTATCAAACGCTTTCTCTAGATCTACAAAAGCGCAGAAAACCTTCTGGCTAACAGCCAGAAACTTTTCCGCGATCATGCGGAGAGAAAACACTTGATCCATGCAACCTCTTCCACGTCGGAATCCGCATTGAGCCTCCCATAAATACCTTTCAGACTTTTCTTGTATTCGTGCCGTTATAACCTTTCAATACACCTTACTAGCTAAGCTGACCAAGCTGATCGCCCTGTAGCTGGAGCAGTTTAGGCGCTAGCCTTTCCCTTTGTAAATAGGTACTACAACTGCTACTCGCCAGTCATCCGGGACTTCACCCGTCCGCCAGCACAAATTGCATAACAGACATAGTGTGTCCCAGACACGCGACCCACCCTACTTGATCATCTCAGCAGTAACTCTGTCTTTTCCCGCAGCTTTACCACATTTCATACTTCTTATCGCTTGTTCTATTTCTTTCATACTAATGACTTCAATGACATCGGGATCCGGAGCATCGAAGTGAGCTCCACTTCCCGATGTGGCATCTCTGTCTTTTCATGCATACGTCTTTCCATAATATTCACTCCGTCTCTGCAGGACGTCAGTTTGGTCTAAGGCTAAGCCATGCTTTCTTCTTCATTTGAACTGCTTCTTTCACTTCCTCATACCACCATGCATCACGCTTATTACTACTGCCTCTTTTCGTTTCTCCACACACTTCCACAGCGGCATTTATCATACTATCCCTAAGGTTCTGCCATACACTTTCCACATTCTCACTACATTTCCACATTCTCCAGCTAACCCAGCTAATTGGTCGAGATGGACCACACGCTCTGAAAAATCGGCACCGATGCCACTCTATTATCTTTATTAACTGGACTGAATCTTTACAAACTGATATAGTAGGTACCTAAACTTGCTATATTATACACTCCCGGACTCTTGAATCGAGCCACCTTACATTCCCGGGCCTAAAAGCCCAATACACAAAAAATATACAAAATAACAAAAAAGTTTTTATGCATTTTTAATGCTGGCATATTTCATCGCTTTTCTCGTATGTATAATTCCAAATGTGAATTTTAGAATTAAAAATAAAGAACAAAAGCCGAGCTTGGTCACTGATTTGAAAAAAATAATGACTGTTGAAAGTAGCTTTTGAAGCAATTTAATGTCGCTTTCGTTTGAATTTACGCAATTGTTGTTACCCAAAGTTTAGTTTAGTTATTTTTCTATAATTTGAACCGTTTTTAGCTATAAAATTATGGATACTTCACCTGAAGTAGCCGCGCAAGCTGTAGCACTTCTTCAATCTGGGCTAAGTCAGCGAGATGTGAGTTCACAACTTCACATAAGTCGTTCCACTGTTCAAAGAGTGTACCACCGACACCTGCAGACTGGCGGCTTTGTTCGGCGAACAGGAGGACCTCGTTACCGAGTGACAACGGCGAGACAAGATCAATACATTGTCACTACTAGCTTACGAAATCGACGCCTTAACTCTGTTCAGATACAAGAACAGCTCAGGGACTTTCACGGAGTGGCTGTAAGTGCTCGGACCGATAAAAGGCGACTCAATGAACGTGGTTTAAAGCCCCATAAGCCAGCCAATGGACCCAAATTGACACGAGCACACCGAATAGCCCGTCTAGAGTTTGCTCGCGAACATCTAAGTTGGACTCGACATCAATGGAGCCAGGTTTCCTTCACAGATGAGTCCAAGATAATGCTATACGCTAATGACGGAAGGAGTAAGGTGTACCGAAGACAGAACGAGTGTTTCGTGCAATGCTGTATTGACGAGAAAGTGAGTTATGGTGGAGGATCATGGACAGTCTGGGGAGGAATCTCTATGGACGGCAAAACTGAGCTAGAGGTAGTGACGGGACCACGACTGCCGCCCCTAGATGGCAATAGATACATTCGCCAATGTTCAGAGAACCACGTGATGCCATATGCTGGATTTATTGGCCAAGATTTCTTTTTAATGCATGATAATGTTTAAATGAATTGGGTGTAAGGGGCCCCACCAAGACCTTCGGGGCCCAAGTCAACCTCCCGTGCTAGTGCGTGCACCTACTGACTAACGGACGAGGCTCTGGCGCTGGCTTTCCCCTCTGGGGTTGGGAGGTCTGAGGGCGTCGCTCCCATAAAAGCCACCCGCCAAAACTAAATGGAAATGTACAATCGGAATGTAGCTAGGGATAGGGCGCCGCCGCAAAACGGCGCGCAGGAGCCCCGCCCGACTCCTGTGGCAAGTGGGCTAGGGCTGCCGTGTGTCGGGCCAGCACGGCTAAAGAAGTTAGCCCCAACCCGAATCCGCTTCGCATCTTGGAACATTGGCACGCTGACTGGGCGTGCGGTAGAGTTGGCCGAAGTACTCTCCAGGCGGAGGGTGGACGTGGCGTTCCTGCAGGAGACTCGGTGGAAGGGTAACAGAGCCCGGCCCTTGCAGAACGGCTACAAGTTGTATTACACGGGTGCGCCTGGTGGGGAGAACGGGGTGGCCGTTGTGCTCTCCGAGAGGCTGCAGAGTGGCATCTTGGAGGTGAAACGCTGTAGCGACCGGCTTATGATCGTGAGGGTGCTTATCGATGGGATTATTACCCACCTGATAAGTGCCTACGCGCCACAGGCCGGTTGTAGCGACGCCGATAAGATGTCGTTTTGGGGTCAACTCGAGGGAGTGCTTCGGAGCATTCCGTTGTCACAGGGAATCGTTTTGGGCGGCGACCTAAACGGTCATGTGGGTGAGAGGTGTGAGAAGTTTGAGCGTGTTCATGGTGGTTTTGGATACGGCACCCGCAACGCTGAAGGAGAAACTATCCTTAGAACGTGTGCGGCTGCCGATCTGGCCATTGTGAACACGTATTTCAAAAAGAAATCCGTGCATCTCATCACCTACAAGAGCGGGAGGCGTACAACTCAGATCGATTTCCTACTCACTAGGCGACACAGCATCGGCAAGGTGGCCAACTGCAAGGTCATACCCGGTGAGAGTCTTACTGCACAACACCGTCTCCTTGTCATGGACCTCTGCGTGAAGCCCAAAGGCAAACGCATCGAGCGGTGCCAGCGCCGCATCAGATGGTGGCTGCTTGATGAAACTAGGTCCCAGGAGTTCGTCTCAGCTGTCGGTGACAAGTGCACCGACACTGAAGGCGAACCAGTTCAAGATTACTGGGACAAAGTTCAGGCGGCCATCCTTGGAGCGGCGAAGGTGGTGCTCGGTGTGTCTAAGGGTGGACGCAAATGTGACAAGGAAACTTGGTGGTGGAACGACGCTGTCCAGAGGGAGACTAGGGAGAAGAAAGCCCTCTTTAAAAAGTGGCAAGCGACCGGATCTCCTGAAGACCGCGACGCGTACAGGGCTGCCAAGCGCGCCACAAAGAGAGCTGTAGCCAGAGCCAGACGTGACCACTTACAACCTCTGTATGATAAGCTGGAATCGTCTGAGGGGCAGAAGCTCATCTATAAGCTGGCGCGCTCCAGGGTCAAAGCGGTACAGGATATATCCAAGTGTCGCTGTGTAAAAGACCCTGAGGGCAACCTGTTAAGCGAAGACCTCGCGGTAAAGGAGAGATGGCGCTCGTACTTCCACGAGCTGCTTAATAAACAGCACAAAGAGGTGCAGCCTCCGGACCTCCCTCCGAATCAGGGACTAGTGCCACCGGTAACGCCTGGAGAAGTCCTGACTGCGCTTCGCCGCATGAAAAATCGGAAAGCTGTCGGACCCGATGGAGTCCCCATCGAAGCCTGGAAGGCGTTGGGTCCTCGCGGTGTGGGCATCTTAGTAAACCTTTTTAACCGCATACTCCTCAGCGGGCAGATCCCAAACCAATGGAGACTGAGTATAATTACTCCAGTCTTCAAAGGTAAGGGGTCAGTGCAGGAGTGCGGGAGCTACCGCGGTATTAAGGTGATGTCCCACACCATGAAGATCTTCGAGAGGATTATAGACTCTCGGATCCGGCAGGAGTGTACTCTCTCGGAGTGTCAATATGGGTTTCGCCCTGGTCATGGGACCACGGACCCTGTTTTTGCCCTGAGGGTTGTCGCAGAGAAATACAGGTCGAAGAACACGCCTCTGCACTGTTTGTTTCTAGACATGCAGAAGGCCTTCGACTGTGTTCCTCGTGCGATGATCTGGTGGGCACTGCGGTCCAAAGGGGTTCCAGAGATCTATATTGACACTATCCGGGACATGTACTGTGACTCCGATTCAATGGTTCGGACTGCTGTTGGCGACACGAAACCCTTCCCCATCACCGTCGGGGTACACCAGGGTTCGGTCCTTAGTCCGCTTCTGTTCAGTGTAATATTAGACGAATTGTCGGACAGCATCAGAAACCCACATGAGCAGCCTCCATGGTTGCTCATGTATGCTGACGATATTGCGCTGGCAGACGCGGACAGGGGCAGATTGGTGCGACGTGTAAAGGCGTGGAAGGAGACGCTTGAGAACGGCGGTCTGAAACTAAATGTGGCGAAGACCGAGTACTTGGCAATAAACTCGACAGATCCCACATCCGTCCGCATAGGCGGTGATTTGGTCGAGCGCACGGACCAGGTTAAATACCTGGGATCTGTTTTTCACACGTCCAGTGACATCGATTGCGATGTCAAGTCACGCATTGCTGCCGCGTGGGCCAAATGGCGGGAGATGACCGGTGTCATTTGTGACCCTAAAATGCCGATCCGGTTGAAGGGACAGGTCTACAAAACCATTATTAGACCTGTCCTTTTACATGGCATTGAGACGTGGCCGATATTGGAGCGACACAAGCAGGAGCTGCGTGTCACGGAAATGAAGATGCTGCGGTGGATGTGTGGGGTCACGCGGATGGACCGCGTGAGAAACTCTCGCATCCGCGGCAGCCTTCACGTCCGTGACATTGCAGACAAGTTGCAAGAGTGTCGCCTTCGTTGGTATGGTCACGTCTTGCGGCAACCGCCGGGCTACGTAGGTAACAAATGTAAGAGGGGAAGACCCAAGAAGTGCTGGCTTGACGTCGTAAGGGATGACATGCGTGCCAATGGTCTCACTACAGGGGATGCCGAAGACCGTGCGAGTGGAGGAGAAAATGTAGGAAAGCGGACCCCGGGCGCCGCGAGACGCAACTGGGACAGACGCTCGGATGATGATGAATGCAAGGGCCCATACTGCGGGAATCGTCAGGGAGTACTTAAATGACATTGGTATCACTGTTATGAGATGGCCAGCCTCGAAG
Organism: Thumatha senex; assembly: GCA_948477245.1. Taxonomy (NCBI): domain Eukaryota; kingdom Metazoa; phylum Arthropoda; class Insecta; order Lepidoptera; family Erebidae; genus Thumatha; species Thumatha senex. The sequence goes on from OX419735.1 coordinate 19,558,675, forward strand.
TCCTGATATGAATCCTATAGAGCATCTATGGGATGAGCTGAGCTCAAAAATGTAATTTTGGACGAATAGGAGGACATTCCTCAACATGTCAAAACGACATTGATTAATTCTATGCCAAACCGTATGAGAGCAATGCACTGGGAGGCAATACAAGTTACTAAATAAACATTTATTTTCATGTAAAAAATGTCTTTATTTAAAAATCGATTAGATTTTTTTCCTTGAAAAAAGCAAATATGGACTTGTTTCAACGTAACTCGACTTTTTTAATAAACTGTAGTTCAAATTTAGAACAGTGGCACTCTAAATGAATGATGAGTATACCAACTCCAAAACTGCATCAAAACATTTTCCTTCTACATACATCTTTTTTAAGTTACAGTACTCCAAACCAAAAAAATAAAGGTGGCTCGATTTAGGTGTCCGGGAGTGTATTTTGCATGTAAGCTTAGAAATATGATCATTTTGGTAGTGAATATTTCAACATTTACATTAGTATTAATTTCACAAAGAAAATGTCCAGCCAAGCTATATTTCAGTCTAGAAATAAATCTGCTTGCATGCAGTTCTTTATTTCATAATAAGTCTGTGTGGCGGTAAATTCACACGGTGTCAATGACATAGCTAAGTCAGCCTAGATGGTGACTCATTCGCAAGGGAACTATAGTCGGACTGAATATAAACTTTAGTTAGGTACATAATTATTGTAAAACAGGGTAATGTGAGACACATTCTGATTCTCATGATCCAGATTCTTTGAAAATGATTAGATTTATGTATAAAATATTTAAATAAAAACAGCTGACATCGACTGTTTCGTCCATGTGGTTTCTTCCACTTGTAACAGTTGCAGTTATTTCTATTCTTTTGTGTCTAAATTTTATTTTATGAATACAGTTTTTTAGAAACACATATTAATATAATCCCATTATTCCGAATTACACGTACCTATCAATATTATCTCAAAACTTGTCTTATAATTTGTTACTTGCCAACAATTGCATTTCCTAAAAGCAACCGCACACTGGCTTCTTTTATTGTCCGTGACTGGCGATTTTGAGACTGTCAATACTGTGTCCCGTAGGGGCGATTCTCTGGATTCCAGGCACAGCATCGGTATCTCGTATCTTGGAGACTGCTCGGATACTGTTTTGCGATTTATAATGTGATTCAGTCGCTTCTGGCATTTTTAAGTGTGCGGGGGGAGCGCTTGGTCGCAGCATTTGGCTTTTAAAAAACTACTCAGTCGCCGGTTGTGGATATTAAAAGACACTAGTCTACAGAGGCCCTAAGACACAGAGTTATATATTATGAATAGCTGACCCGCGGAACTTTGTTAGCGCCACTTAAGAAATTTGTTACAAAAAATGTGATTAATGAAAAACCGCTCGACCGATTTTGTGCAAACTTTATATAAACCATGTACTAAATAGTCCGAACAAAGCCTAAACATTTGGTTTGGATAGGTGAGCCCGTTCTTGAGTTATAAAATTACAACGAAAAGTGTCATTGATTTTTATATATATTGATATGGGATTAGTCTTGAAAATTCCATTCCATAGCACGGGAACAAAAATTATATGTATAATTATGAAAATATGTTTGATATTGGCGCTCCATTGCTGAGCGTCAACCAACACTTCAATAGGCCCGACATGAAGGATTTTCTAGCTTCGTTGCCATCGGAATGAAGTATTTTGGGTTGGGTTTGGGTTGTGATGTGAAATGGGTTTATGATCGAAATATATGTTTCCCTTCGTTTCGTTCTATCGATTCCGAGTGACTTAATTACGTAAAGTTCATATTTGAGACACTTTTTTTCATGTATCTTTTTTATTTATTTCAGGATGAAACATTATTATGCGTAATGAAATACTTGGACATCCAGTCTCTTTGTCGATGCGCTCAAGTGAACAGGCACTTTAACAGACTCGCCTCAGACGCTATACTGTATCGAAGCATAGATTTCAGACCTTACTGGCATTGTGTGACGTCACGGGTAAACATCATATTGCTTCTTTTCTATATCCGCTTTTAAATGATTTAGTTAAAAGTCCGCTGAAGAAAAATGTTAATAGAAATCCAAACAAAGAGTATCTATAACCCCAGCACGCCGTTTTATACAACATTGCTGGAGCGTTGTAATGTTCCAAATTCAAAAAACTCCAGCAATAAATTTAATTTTCTCTGTCAGTAAATGCAATATTTTGCGTATTTTTTTTTCGAAATAATGACCGTATTTCCATGCATGTTTGAGAAATAGTTATTTTGTATATAGTAGGTTAGTTGGACAGATATTTACTTTAGTAGCTCTACTACTATACTTTTAGTTGTTTAAAATCGGGAAGGTAGTTAATTACACATTCCCCTGACATTGATTAATTGCCACAAATACCACTATACTATGCTCTTAGATCATCAGTATGAACAAGAATGATATATTGAATATCAAATATATTAATTATCTATAGTATATGATATCATATTAAGTTATAAATATTGTATTATTATCATATTAAGTTATAAATATTGTATTATAAATAGTATTTTATAAACAATATAGTATATCATTCGTTTCGTGTATATAAAGAGTTGTATAAATACTAGCATTTTATTTGTTACAGGTTCTAATAACTCTTTCAGCGCGATGTAAATTCCTTCAAAAGTTGGATCTCTCATGGTGCGGCAGCCATCATATGATACAGTCTGAGGTCGTAGTCAAGTGAGTCATTGTACTTAATCGATCTTGAGCGATGAATGCGTTGCTAGGAAAGAATCACAAACATTCATTGATAATATGATAGAATGAAATGACGTCATTAAAAAAATGCTAAGAATGTGTTTGGTTCTATTACATAACTAGCTGCTATTTCCCATATATTTGCTGATACATTATTTATGCCAAAGTGGCCGATTGTATTACGTGAGTAAAATATTTACTATTAGCCTACCAGCGGCTCCTCTGGCGTGGTGAACTTTTCTTGTACGTGTTTCCCTCAATAACCTGTTACTGGCATAAGAAGCCTATTTGTTAATCAAGACACACCAAATTTTATAGATATTGGTCCAGTTGTTAGAGCGTGAAGTAGTCACAAACATACACGCTTAGAATTTTTCTTTCATTACGTGAGAACGGAATTCATTATAGTATACAAAAGTGAAATATTATTTCAGTTTCGTATTGAACAGTTGACTCATCATCATCCGAGCGTCTGTCCCAGATGCGTCTCGCAACGCCCGGGGTCCGCTTTCCTACATTTTCTCCTCCACTTTGCACGGTCCCAGCTACCCCGTCAGGGATACAGCGTGAAGTTAGTAACAATAAAGGAACTGCCATCTGATCTCCAAACTTTATGAGCTGTGCCTTTGCCAGAGTTATATCTGAAAGTCAGTAGTACTCTTCTTTGCACCTTTCCCTGCAAAGTAGTACACTTGATACACACATACGTACATTTATCAGGTTTATTCACTTCTAACGAATGAGTGATAAACGATTGACAAAGAATAATTATTGTGCGTAACTAGAGGATAGGAGTCAGGGTAGACCGAGACTTACATCCGAAGAGTGATCAGATTGCTCAAAAACAGAAAAGTCAAAGGTACTTGGATACTGGGCCGTATGAAACGATTAATGAATCTACAGGAAGCGAAAGAAGTATGCATGGATCGCTAAGCCTGGCGATCTGTCCTCTATCCAATTTAACGGCGAATCCCTGCGGTAAATTCAATATGGATCCTCGTGAGACTTTTCTCAAATTTACACACTATTCATGTTTTATATACTACTCGCGACTTTGCGCTGTTTCGCGTGAAGTCCCGAGTAGTATATAAAACATGAGTATACACCGCGAAAGTTTGAAAGTACACACTATTGTCACCATAGGGCGATACTATGTTACGTTCATGTCATAAAAATGCTGTTTGTTTTGTTCGGTAACATTGTTTCGTCTGCGATCTGCTTTTTTATGTCCATTAGCGTCACGTGAGGTAATATTCTGAGTCACGTTTTCATTATCATAAGCGTGTTACATAAAGAATACAATTCAAGGTAAATCAATCTATGGTGTAACCTTTTAATTTGCAGTTTCCTGAAAGACAGCGGAGCCGAGTTAACACATCTTCGTATGAATTGTTGCAAGTTCGTTGACAATGCGGTGCTAAAAATAATAGTGGAATCTTCTGCTTATTTACAAGGTACATTTTGGATTAATTTTTAGAGCAATTATTATTGTAACTGAGTCTTAAACAGCGTTTACAATTTACTGAATAATTTTTGCTTGCTTTAGTGTGGTTCTGTACCTCAGTGGACCTGTCTGAACATAGTTGTCTTTTATCATTTAAATTTATATTTTGTAACAAATATTCTTATTTATGGAATATTGTCCACAAAAGACATTTCATAAAGTTTTGTAAATTAACTCTTATATTTCACATTTTTTTACGAATCGAGAGGAAATATTACGACAATAGTGTTAGCCGATTTGTTGAGCCTTCTGCACCGAGAGATGTATCATTAGGAAGTCTACTTTCCGACTTACAACGCTCCAAATAGCCTTTTCTTCCTAAAATTAACAAATCAAAACCGTTTTAAACTGCTAGGAACTATTGGCAATGTTCACGATATTCAATTTTTCATGCAAAATCCGGCGTTCAAAGTTTCACCTAAGACTCTTATTAATAGTGGTATACTTAAACTAGCGGAACAAGCTCTGGAAAGAGCTGTACTTAGAGTTCTATAATTCCTTAGCTAAACAAGGTTAGCCCTCAGAGATCGAAAGTGATCGACATAGCTCACAGAGTTAGCATTTGCCCACGTCAACGGCAATGACTCCGATTGATACTTCCATTGCGGTTTACATGCAGAGGCAGTCAATGGGTCTGACAAACGTATTTTCTTCAAATGCCAAATAAATCTACAAAAAAAGTACGAGAAAATCGGTGTTATTACTTTTTTATAATCCAATAAATATATGTATATATGTATATGTCAGGGCAATTGAGATGAGAAGCAGTAATCAAACTTACAGAGATATCGCCAGGATACATATTGTCACGCCTGTCTCCCATCATGGTAGCCAGAGACTGTGGCTTTCCACTTGCTACGATCCTGGCATACAACTTTCGCTTCTTCCTCTTTCATAAGAGTTTTCATACACACACGCCGGTTAAGTGTACTCTTGACCTGACCTTTTTCCAAAATGTCTTCTATTTGATTGACATATGTACGTCGTGCTCGACCTTTACCAGTTTGCCCATTCACTCTCTTCTGATAAATCTGTTTCTTTAGTCTACTTTCATCCATCCTCTTCACGTGTCCGAACCATCTAAGCATACCTTTTTCTATCTTAGTCACTACTTCTTCTACCATTCCGCAATGTTCCCTTATCACACTGTTTCATTTCTTAGTCCATTTCGTCGATCTGTTTCAATAATTCATCGCAGTGTCCAGCGATACAGGGATACTATATAATACTAATTCTCTCGTTAGACGTCGCGGGCAAGGCAGAAATAGGCGTACATCGAGGAGAGATGACCATTTTATTCGAAGGAATCCGCGTTTGACGGCTAGGATACGGAAGGTTCTTGAAGAAAACGTGGTACCTTTTGCCGCCTTTATCGGTGACGGCTTTGTGTACGACGGCAATTAAAATTAAATGTTTATTTGCTTTTTTAAATTTTTTTAGTTACCATGATAATTCAAGAATGTTTATTTTTCCGTAATGTTTATTTTTCTCAATTAAATTGCACCAAACAAAGTACCTTTTAATTTTGGTACTTTATTTATGATAGCAATGGCGTTTATTGGTCTATAAAATAAATTTGTTTTCAAAAAAAATTAGCATTGTTTTTATGTTCAGCTAATTGTGCCGGTGTGTGTATTTACGATCAAAGTGCGTTAACGCCGATCGCATATGTCACAACTCACAACCCTGCTCATTCGACAGTCGCGCTCTCGTTCGCATTCGAACGCCGCACCGCGTCTTTTCGCGGACTGTGCGAGGCTGTGACGTCATAATCGCGGAAATTCAAAAACGTACTATAACTTCTCGTCGTTATAACTTCGGAAATACTACATGTATTGAAGTGAAATAAAAACTAATGTAATGTTCATGAGCTATGGTCAAATTTTAGCTGTCTTTGACAGTTATATTTTGACCCTTTTGTGTTCTCCATTGATAAAGACATTCACTATTCCAGAGTTATGTCTACGTTCCGTCGTTGGATGTACAGACTGGATATGTCTCTCTTCCCTCAAGCACTTAAAGAGACTTGATCTGTATAGAACTGATATATCTACGTCAGAGGCGGTCGCGATCATCAGATCCAATCCTGAACTACGACATCTGAATGTTGGTAGGCATTTTATCACTTCACTATAACAGTATGTTATATATTTGAGAAGTACGTTTTTTTTTTTATTTTAAACTCTCGTGGCCCCGCTGACTCGGTGTTCTGCAAACGATCACTGCGTTAAGCAACATTCGCTATAGGTTGTCCTTGGATGGGTGACGACTTTGTGGAATTTACATTTACATTCGCCACTGTTAAATTTTTTCAAGCCGCCTGGCTTGAAAAAATTTAGCAGTGGCGTGCTGGTGTTAAAATTTGAAAATAGGCAGCCTGCGCCTGTCTATTTTCAACACGGCAATGGGCTCACCACCTGTTACGTGGGACAAAAATGCTTGCGGTGAAATGTGAGCGTATAATATGTCTCTGCCTACCCCTTTAGGGATAAAGGCGTGACAATATGTATGTATGTACGTTTTTTAAATTTAAGTGGCATTCTAACTATGAATGATCCACCTCATATTTACTTTTATGTATAGAGTGGGTCAGATAATAGCTATAACTTACTGTTCTATGCACAGAACAAGGAATTACTGTCACTCGCGCGCTATCTACTAGAGACGCCTTACTCTATATATATTTTATACAACTAAGCGTGTTAGGTGGCGTCACCCACTTTTTTCATACGATGACACTAATGAGGAAGAAAACGCGAAACTTTTGTGTAGAGGGCGCTGTGCTTGTTATACAGAAAACATTAAGTTTCATAGCAAAACATTTAATCAGCTTCGTCTTACGTTTTGTTTTTGCTCTAAGTTTATTTTTTTGTGGTGTAAAAAGCTTTACAACACGTATTCTACCTGACGAATTAAAGGAGGAATTGAAAAAAAGAATAACAGAGCCTCATTTAAAGGCCACACAGCGAACCATTCCTTAATAAATAATTAAAAACGCGTATTTCTAACGAAATAGAATGAGTTGCTTTGTAGTTATAAAATATGTTGCTATTAATAAAAATATAATAATAATTCAAAATTTGCAATTTTAAATCATTATTGAATATAATGCTAATAAAAGAGATAATTCTATGCAGTTGCTTTATAACTGTTGTAAATGATAGTCAGTCTTCAGTAGATTCCATTTATTTGTTGTACAATCACAGTATGATAAGTCTATTCAGACGGAGCACATCAGGCTCGCGCCATCGACAGGAAGTAAGAGAACTCTAGAGATGTGACACATTGACAAGCAACCGTAACTAGTGATGTAACATCCCCCTTCTTAAGTCTTAAAATATACTCCTATTCGACCCTTACAACATTGACTAAAAATCTAAAAATACAGACTTATTCTATTTACAACTTTTTAGTCTATCTCTTCTATAAGCCTTCTTGTAGGTTTTACAGCACGACCTGACTTAGTTGTATAGCTAGACGATTGTGGTGGGGGTGCTTGAGGCGCTGACTCCCGTCTGTCACCCTCATCTCTCCCCTGCGAAGAGTTGGATTGCATAGGAGGGTTGTCACAATTGTTGCAATACTTATGTCTTAAGTGAACCCTATTTCTCCTATACTTAACTCTATTGACATTTTCCACAATGTAAGACCTATTATTTGACAATCTTTGTTTGACAATAGCATGTTACCACTTACTCTGAGTATTTCTCTTAACACGAAGGCACTGATAGAAGAAGCTCGTGAAAGGTGCAGAATGAAAGCGGATGAAAGGTTGTCGTCCAATTTCCAGGATGATGCCAAGCTCTTCTGGAAAGAGGTAGGCAAGACCCGGAGTTGTTCGGCAATCTGCAGTATGAATAACGTGCTTAGTGTTAACAATGACGTCCTAACAGACCAAACTGACGTCCTGCAGAGATGGAGTGAATATTATGGAATGATGAATGCAAGAAAAGACAGAGATGCCACATCGGGAAGTGGAGCTCACTTCGATGCTCCGGATCCCGATGTCATTGAAGTCATTAGTATGAAAGAAATAGAACAAGCGATAAGAAGTATGAAATGTGGTAAGGCTGCGGGAAAAGACAGAGTTACTGCTAAGATGATCAAGTACGGTGGGTCGCGTGTCTGGGACACACTATGTCTGTTATGCAACTTGTGCTGGCGGACGGGTGAGGTCCCGGATGACTGGCGAGTAGCAGTTGTAGTACCTATTTACAAAGGGAAAGGCTCGCGCCTAAACTGCTCCAGCTACAGGGCGATCAGCTTGGTCAGCTTAGCTAGTAAGGTGTATGCAAAGTTTATAACGGCACGAATACAAGAAAAGTCAGAAATGTATTTATGGGAGGCTCAATGCGGATTCCGACGTGGAAGAGGTTGCATGGATCAAGTGTTTTCTCTCCGCATGATCGCGGAAAAGTTTCTGGCTGTTAGCCAGAAGGTTTTCTGCGCTTTTGTGGATCTAGAGAAAGCATTTGATAACGTTGTGAGAGAAACGCTGTGGGACTTGCTGCCCGGATATGGTGTGGACGGCTCGCTACTGCGGGCAATACTGTCGCTTTATAGGGACTGTAAGGCTTGCGTGCGAGTAAGGGGGATGTGTCACCTCTTTTTGATGTCTGTACAGGCGTCAAACAGGGATGTGTCATGTCCGCCTGGCTGTTCATAGTGTATCTGGACAGTTGCCTGCAGAAGTTGAAAGATTTTAATATGGGTGTGAATTTGGGTGACTTTACAGTAAACTGTCTGCTGTACGCTGATGATGCGGTGCTCATGGCCTAATCAGAAGCCGACCTTCAGGCATTAGTCACTAATATGAAAGAGGAGTGTGAAAGTAAGGGTCTTCGCTTGAATGCAAGTAAAACTAAGGTTCTGGTATTTGAAAGAGGTGACGTAAGAACTGAATGCGAGATTAGGGTAAACCAGGAACGTCTAGAGCAAGTGAATGAAATTGTGTATTTAGGAAGTATGTTTAGCGCGGATGGAAGATGTGATTCGGATGTAGAACGGCGAGTAGCTGCCGGAAACAAAGTTAACGGTGCTTTGTCCCAGTTAGTAAAGCGACAAAGCATCGTAAAAGAAGCACGCATGGCGATTCACAACGCAGTGCTAGTGCCAACTTTGCTTTACGGTAGTGAAACCTGGGTATGTCAGCCGATGCATGAAAGTAAATTGAATGCTGTGGAGATGCGATCACTTCGAAAATTGTGCGGCGTTACCTTGGCCGATCGAATACGTAACGAAGTGATACGCAATATGGCAGGTTTGAATGAAAGTGTCAGCGTTAAGCTGGAAAAGGGCGTGCTCCGTTGGTTTGGACACGTCCAACGAATGAGTGAGGAACGATTGACGAAGAATATATATTGTTTAAAAGTAGAGGGTAGAAGGAGTCAGGGTAGGCCGAGACTTACATATGAAGACCACGTTCAGATTGGTCAAAAACGGAAAGGTCAAAAGTACTCGGATACCCAGACGTGCGTGTATGAAGCGATTGATGACTCTCGAAGAAGCGAAAGAAGTATGTATGGATCGCGAAGCCTGGCGATCTGTCCTCTCTGACTACCCCGTCAGGGATACAGCGTGAAGATAGTTAGTTAGTTTAGTTAGTTGACTTTTTTATTTTTAAAACAATATTTAGCAAAATGACCAAAAGAATTACATGACTTGCATTGTACTCCTGCTGCTGGGCACTTGTAGCAATGAGACTGCCCACAGCGACCACACGTTGACTTAGACTGCCTAGGCTGCCTCATCAGGCTGGGAGATTTCCTGCGATGGGACACCTGACTTGAGTGGCTTGACTGACTGGAAGCTCGCTGACGACGATCTCCTCAACTACGGCTCCTCTGACGAATTTGCATGATGCATTCACTAGCGGCGTCCTTGACAATTTTATCAGCATCCTGCTGTGCGACGACTAGAGTTTTCGCCAGCTCACGCATCCTCTCATAGGTCAAATTCGGTTCTTGTAACAATCTTTGTCGTACATGTGCTAAATCCAAATTCAGATTTGCAATGAAAATATCCCTAATGAGCGATTCTCTAAGCGTTTCAAATTCGCAATACTTGCTTTTGTTTTCGAGATCGGTCAAAAAATCATCGATGTTTTCTGATTTGGACTGCTTACGTGTAAAAAAAAAAATATCTGCTCATAGTAATATTTTTTCTAGGTTCAAAATAGTTATCGAATTTGGACTTGACATCTTTTAGTGAATTAGTTTCAATGCTCAGATTAAAGGTATTAAAAATTTCCAAACCTTTATCTCCAACATGGTGCAACAAAATTTGCAATCTTACGTTTCTCTGACGCCTTATCCAAACCTGTGGCTAACAAATATAAATCCAAATTTTGATACCACTTTTTCCACGTTTCAACGTTATTATTCGAAACATCAGCCGATATATTTCAATTCTTCAACGATCTATGCATGGCGTTGGCGCCGCCATTATCTAACATCTTGTTTTTTCAGTTTCTTTTTGGAAAATTTTCTTAGACACGTTCGTTTTCTTCTGACACCACTTCTGACACCATGTTGTATGTTGGTAAATGATAATCAGTCTTCAGTAGATTCCATTTATTTGTTGTACAGTCACAGTATTATAAGTCTATTCAGACGGAGCACATCAGGCTCGCGCCATCGACAGGAAGTAAGAAAACTAGTTTGTTAAATGTGACACATTGACAAGCAACCGTAACTAGTGATGTAACAGTAACAAACATTTGGCGCCCTCTACAATGAACTAATTGATAGTTTTCTTCCCCATTACTACAGACGAATTGTAGGCAACTGACAGTCGAGTATGCGATTATCGCATACTGTTTGACGTAAACTTCGCTATTATTATTATTTTCGAGCGAGAGGTAGCGAGCAACATTCCTTTCTCTATAGTTCTATGCCCATGAAACGCAAAGCAGGCTCTTTTAGAGTACATTTATGCTGGGAACGAATCGAAGCGCAGTCGGTTTCCAATCTGAGGTCCGTATTCCAGAACGTTTATCAACACTCAAGAAATACTTGAGAGTAGATTTTATAAGGCAAAATCTAGTCTCAAGCGTCGATCGAGTATCGAGAAACGTTCTGGAATACTGGCCTAAAAGTATTTAGCGATTTTAATCTATACCCATACATACATATATAAAATTTGTAAAAAAAATAATAATTTGTATGCACATTCTACAGTAGTATAAAGTGTATTTTAATGAGTCATGTTTTTTTTGTCTGAAGCGCTCGTGGCTCCGTGGACTCAAGTGTTCTGTAAACGATCACTGAGTTACGCAACTTTCACTATGGCTGGTCCTCGGATGGCTGACCACTCACAAACGTTCGCAAATGTAAATAATTCCTGCTGCTGTTTCCGTACTTAGGAAGGCACGTTAAGCCATTGGTCTCGGTTGCCAGTAACATGGCAGTCGGTCAAGTTGAAGGCCTTATGGGCGGATTGAAAAATGTTAACAGCAGGTAGCCACAACCTATGTCTGTCTATTTCAAAACGACAATGGGCTCACCACCATATTATATTACATAGGACAGGAATACACAGGCATACAATATCTGCCTATATAATAATAGCTTCTGCCACACTTTCGGGGATAAGGCGTGATAGATAAATAAATGTTTAATAAATGTTTTTTTTAGTGATTTACGATTTTGTGTAATTACCGCCAGGTTCTTGCAAGATGATATCCTCAATGGACGACATCGCAATCGCTTTGGGTGCAAATTGCCCAAATTTGGTGTCAGTCGATTTCTGGAAGTCCTATTCGCTGACACCGAATGGCATTCGAGCACTCGGCGCCTGTAAGAAGCTGCAAGAACTAGACGTTGGCTGGTGGTAAGTTGTTAATCGTGTCATAATCATCATCATCTAATTATCAGAGCTATTAGACATTTTTACATAGTGCAGCTTGAGCTGAGATACCGCCTTTTGGGCTAAGCGTGAACGCCCTGTCTAAAGCGCGCGGTGCGATTATAAGAAGTAGCCATTGGCATCATATCAAACAATTCCTCAGAGCTAAAGAGAGATGCTTTAAAACTCAGCTAATAACGAAAAACAACATCTATTAATTTTAAGGCGGTAGGAAGTCCGCCGGGTCAGCTAGTTACATATAAGTATTTCACATTGATGATTGGAATGCATATCATATATCATTAAAGCCATTATCCATCATCCAGTAAGCATATCAATTGATTCCAGTTTACAAGCTGGTGGTTCTGGCGAGTGGTTATCCTGGCTACCCGGTTACGAACTCCGGAAACTTTTCCTTGGTGCCTTGCGAGGCGTTTGTGATCGAGACTTGCGAGCACTTTTGCCTCGAGCGCCCAAGTTAGCTCAACTGGATCTGTTGGGAGTAAGGGCTGTTACGCCTGATATTTGTGATGCGTAAGTATTTATATAGATTATACTAATTTCGTAATGTTTACCTAACAGTAAAAAAATATGAGAAGTTTAGCAAAATAATTGCTTTAAAAATTTATTCTTAGACTGAGTGGAGTCCATTGTATCAATGTTTAAAAATGGTTGTAACACTGTTCATTGGTATCGATTTGTTCATTAGCTCGATAGATGGCTATGGTCATACTCTTATAATGACGATTAAAATATGGTGGAGAATATCAACTTGATTCGATACGGTGCGGGTAGTTCAGGTAGCTAGAACTTAAATAAAAATAAATAAATATCCATCACGCCGTATCCCCGAAGGGATGGCAGAGGTATATTATATGCCCACTTTTCACCGTGTGGATTCCTGTCCCACGTAATAGGTGGTGAGCCCATTGCCGTGTTGAAACAGACAGACGCAGGTTGTGGCTACCTGCTGTTGAAATTTTCAAGCCGCCCATAAGGCCTTCAACCAGGCTTAACGACTGCCATTTTACTGGCGACCGGGACCAAGGGCTTAACTTGCCTTCCGAAGCACGGAAACGCTCGCAAATGTAAATGCCACAAAGTGGTCACCCATCCGAGGACCAGCCATAGTGAAAGTTGCGTAACTCAGTGATCGTTTACAGAACACTGAGACCGCGGGGCCACGAGCGCTTCTAGAACAAAAAATTATTCAGTAGGTATAAACGTGATATTTACCATATGTCATTTTGTGCTTCTGATATATATTAAAAGGCTGTTGACACTGAAATTGAACGTTTCTGGAAGGATGAAAATTTTCAAACCCCATAGTTGTCGCCCCGGTGTTGACATTATTAAAAAAATTTTAAGGCAAAAGCTTTTCTAAAACATTTTTTATTCAAAAAAAATTTTTGTGCCCTAAGAACGCTCACGAAAGGTTGCAAACATACACAAGTAAAAATAAAACGGAAGGGTCAAATGTACTCGGATACTTAAACCTGCATGTATGAAACGATTAATGAATCTGCAGGAAGAAATTAAATAATTAAAATACCCTAACTAAGGAACACCAAAGACTAGATATTTTTTGACATTACCTCGGTGACCGATGATTTAGTCGCTTTTTAGAAGCTCTCGACTCCGTTTTAGTTTGCGAACGAAGGAAGTTGCGAATTCGTGATGCAGAATCGACGCAGTCGCAAAAAAGCGCGTTTTAATAATTTAAGTACGGCGCAAAAATAAATAAAAATTTGTAACTTCTATACGTCACGAATACAACGCAAAAACTGTTGTAAACCAAGTGAAACAAATTATTTCGTCTAAGTCTACAACTGCATGCGTTTCGTTACGCGTTCGTTTTTTAGCGTCGCGAATTTCTAATCTTAGCTTTGTATTGTTATTCAGAATCCTAGCCGAGTGCAAAGAGCTTCGACTACTGGACGTCAGTTTTTGTGATCAGATTCAAGAAGCTCAGGTATGATCCAAATGATTTCTCAATAATTGACTGAGGAGGCGAGCGATGCGAGCCGACGAAAGTCTCCGTTTTAAGTCCACTGGTACGGGAAAAATGCTATCGATGTCCGACCGTTCGTCCGTCCATTCAGTCTACAGGTCGCATTTTTTATCGGATTTGCATGCAACTTGGCTTGTACAGTCCTTGATATAGCCAAAAACTTTTAGCGATGGGGTTTTAGAATCGGGTTGGGGGGGGGGGGGGGATGGGAATGGTCCCGTAGTGGTTGGCAAGAGTTGTAGTGTTCGGTAGGTATATCTATAGGGAATAACTAACTAACAGCGACTACCGTCTATCTTCCCTTACCCCCGTGTTTGGGCGCCTACTCTACTTCTTAATGTGAATTTTCCTGCTTTTAGACGTTTCTGCCATACATATTACATAATCAAACATAGCTCACATAGGTCCCGTCCTAATATACTACTAAGGCAATGCCTCCTTTTTTCTATAGGATGTACATCTAGTCTTTCAGGTCTCCCGCTTTGCAAAAGAGGGAAAAGGCGTTACGTTATTTTTCTAATTCCCTCAAATTATCTTCTGATTAATTCTTTCTTTCTTTCTTTCTCTACCCAGGTTTAAACCTTGAATTATAGACTCTTATTTCCTACAGGTTCTGGCATGGCGTGAGCAATATCCACACGTAAGCATAAAGAGATCTTTCCAATCTGCCAATATGAACATGGCTCCGAGTTCGTTGTTCTTGTCACCGAGCTTAGAATAAAAATCGTCAATTTAGTCAGCATTATTTTCTCAAATGTTTGTTAATTTATATTTGATATTATTATGAGCGAAAATATCAAAATATAGTAATGGCAGCGCGGTTTTTCTATATTGAAATTGTGCAGTAATAACGATACGCTTTTACTAGTAATGATACTCGCGGCTATGTCCGTGTTAAAGTCAGAATTATATATCGCGTAAAATATTAACTCCTTTTACGTTTTTTTAACATAATAAATATGTTAAAAAAATCGTAAAAGGATAGGATATTTTAGCTATCAGATGTATCCAGTGGACAAATGAAACTCATTCTAATATAATTTTCATTTTGTGATGTTGTCATTTTAGAGACCCACTTAAAAGTTTAGACCAAGTTTAATAATATGCGTTTAATATCGTCAAAATGGCGGGATCACATCACGTTTGGTTACCATCGCTATCTTGTAGTCGTGGTGTACCATTTCGTACCTATCGTTAATATTGATCCTGCAGCTTTGACCTTTATACCAAAACAATTACTTTTTATTAAAATGGCTATAATATTGTACCCCATTTGTACTTCCAAAAGCCTCAAATGGCGAATTGTGCAGAATAAACATGTCGAATAGTATGTTTAAACGTCAATTTTAAAATGTATGTTCATACAGTAGAAGCGCTGTGTACACAGCTCCTATTTTACTAGAAAGTTTATTTTTGATTTTTTTATACCACTGAGGTGGCAGACAAGCGTGAATTTAATATTAGGGTTCAAAAATATCATTTAAAAAAGAAATATTTATTTGATATGACTAATGATCTTTTATTTGGCTTTAATTTAATCGTTTACATAAATACGGTTAAGATTACGTAAGACTGATTAAATCTCATGTCAATTCCCATACATTTTTATTCATTATATAGCAATGATATTTTTTAAAAAATGTATTTACATATTGGAATTAATCTAATTTCAATTAAGTCCGGTCAAAATAGATTAAGAAGATTACATTAATTCGTATACGGATTTTATGGATTTGGTAAGAATGCTAGAAACAACATAAATAATGGGTAAAATGAGCCAAAAAAAAATTAAGGTCAAAGTTTACAAATTTGTCATATTTGAGAACTTTGACCTTGAATTTTTGTTTTGCATATGTGCTTCAATGGTCACTTTTCACTGGTTTTAACAACGTTCGTACCATTTTCAGCCGTATTATAGAAACCTTATCACATGTTTTTTTGTCTAACTTGGCTGCGCTAAATACTGCTATACTTAGGCCCACTTGCGCGATCTTGGGTTAGCGTGTATAACTCGGAGGTATGGACTAAATATTATGGTAAATCATTAATTTGTCTCGCATGACCCCGAATTAAGGGTATACCTAGGGTTAAATCGCTAAAATTTTAACTCACCGATTTCCGAGGGTTAATTCGTCAAACGTTGGGTTAGCAGCTGACAGACAATGAAGTGGCACGTGACACATGCGTGACCTGGACTCGTCAAAATGACACGCCGCGCACACATAATACGATAAAAATAAAATACACTCGGCTGTCATGTTACATTCATTCGTGTAAGAAAAAGTCTTATGTGGCAAATTGTAGTGTAAAAGAGATAGTCATACCTGTTTCATTCTTTGTTCATTCATTAATGTTTGGTTGGATGACATAGAGTGACATAAAACACTGGGTTAGTTAACCCGATGATATTTTTTTATGTGCACCATATATATAAATAAATAAATAAATATTGTGGGACAATTTTCACACAGCGCCATCTAGCCCAAAGTAAGCTAATATTAGCTTGTGTTATGGGATCTAGATAACTGATAAACATACTTATATATTTCTAAATACATACATTTTATAGATAAATAACACCCAGACACAGAATAAACCATCGTGCTCATCACACAAAGTTTTATCCTGGGTGGGAATCGAACCCACGACCTCTTGCGTAGCAGTCGGATGCACTCCCACCGCGCCACAGAGGCAGTCAAAATATAGACATGATTAGGGTTAAAAAGTTATTTACTTAATTCCGAGTTATCTAACTCTATAATTATTTATTTAACCACAGTATTCACGCAAGTGGGCCTTAGAGAATAGAGTTTAATAATTGTTTGATGGATACAAAAATACACACAGGCACAGCCTGGACATTATTTCTGTATCAGTATTGTACAGAGATATCGCAAAAAAGTGGCTGTAAGTATTTTTGTTTGTATATTTGTTCGATTTTGTTATTAATAGAGTATTAAATAAATGAATAAATATTGTTGGGACAACTCACACAAAGCCATCTGATTCCAAACTAAGCAGAGTTTGTACTATGGTAACCTGAGAACTGATAAACTTACTTATTTATTTCTAAATACATATTATAGATAAATAACACCCAGACACAGAATAAACCATCGTGCTCATCACACAAAGTTTTATCCTGGGAATCGAATATCGGGGAATCGAACCCACGACCTCTTGCGTAACGTCGGATGCACTCCCACCGCGCCACAGAGGCAGTCAAAAATATTAGCCCAATATATTTTTTTGAATAGAATAATTTCAAAGGTCCCTGTGTAACTAAATATATAGTTTTGCATGTTCGACTATCGTACTCAGAGATGCAGTATCACATAGTATCAGCTAGCCCTGCAATCGGAATTTTTTTGATATCTAATCGAACGTCTTGACAATGGCAAGTAATGTATAAAATTAGCTGTCTAATGGGTCAACCACAGATCTTTTGACAGACAATGTATTGAATTACCTGTCAAAAGATCTGAAATCGCCTGGCAGTTTCTGTCGTGCTGCAAAATATAGGCAAATGTGTCTTAAAACTGCTTTCAGATATTTATAAAATAACTTGCAGCTGATGTAGTTAAAGATTTAATATAATTTAGTTTGATTATTGTACCACTGAACTTTTATTATTTGCTCAAAATAATAATTTTGTTTAGTACTTAGTCATTTTTTTAAGAAATAATTATTTAGTCGGTATAGCGTTAAGTAATTGCTTACTTATATCAATTGAATTTGTCTTAATATAATATTTGTTCTACTTGGAGTATGCTGAGCAAATAATGAAAATTGTTACTTGAAAATGTAGATGGAATGTCTCTGTAAGAATAATAAGTGTTTAGATGTCGCCATAATTATATATTATACAGGGCGTCCCGCGGCTTATATACGTGGGGGAAAGTATCTTAAATATTGTAGATCTAGGACGATTTAACCAATGGACGCGTAATGTACTCAATAAAGTATGAATCACGTTCAACCAACTTTCGTGCAACTTTCGAAACTACACATATATTGTTTTCTTACTCTTGCATTAAGTGTTGTCACTGTCTAACAACCAATAACATACAACTCCGAATAGAAAAATGTAGGTATGCAATACGAATTTGACACAATATTATTCGGCTAATTTGAGATGGTAACTCTATGTATAATGTTTGTAGAGAATGAAAGTATATTGAATATAGGCCGATTAAGTTGTTGGTAAAAAATAAAATAGTTATGCGAATGAATTAAAATTTTACTTACGTGTGAAAAGAAACATTAATTATTCGACCGCTATAACTTTTACACCATTTTACAGCACATTTCGTAATTTTTTCTTTATAAGTCACCCTTCAAACGTGTACGATAGACTGAGTCCGCGGAACAGCGACTTAGCTAAAAATGCTTAGCAAATGGCAAGCAGAGTATAGGCGCAAACGGTAAGATAGCGCGTCCATTGGTTAAATCGTCCTAGTTGTAGATAGACCATAAACTACGTTAACTACACTCGATCAAGTAGGCCATATGTTTGTCTACCATCAGAGTATAAAACAAAACTAAAGAATGCCTAGGTCTCCTTTTTACCACTTGATGAGTGTTTAAAAATCTTTCAATGTTATTTAAATATTTTTTAAAATAAAAATGAAGTCTTGTTTAAAAAAAATCTGTACCTACAATATTTAAGATACTTTCCGTGTGACATAGCTGTGGGATGCAGTGTAGACGCATTAAATTTAAAAAAACGTAAAAAATATTGGATTATGAAGCTGTTATAAAAAAACATCGGACTAAGAAAGTTAAAAATATCATTAGGTGTTGAAAGAAAAGATGAACTAAGAAATTTTTGATACTACAATATTACCTACTTCAATGAACTTTAGTACCTACTTACGAACTGAAAATATATTAAAAGAGGAGCAGCCATAAAAAAGATAGACGTGTATGAGAACTTCATACTCACTCATACTCACTTTTTTACAAAGTCTGCCTAGGCATAGTACCAATTTATGAAGATTTCGCGAGTATCATTCCCAACGCGCCGTGAAAATGAAACGTATAAAATTCAAACTTTTAAACTTTCGCGTTGCATGATTAAAAAGTAAAATACACGTATAAACACGATCATGCTTATTTACCTTAAATAGCTTGACGTTTCGACTGGGTTGCACCAGCCGTGGTCACAAACAGTCTACTTGACCACGGCTGGTGCAACCCAGTCGAAACGTCAAGCTATTTACGGTAAATAAGCATGATCGCGTTAATACCTGTATTTTACACTTAGTATAAAATTCAATTGAAACAAGACTAAACTTTGATAATTAGAGGATTATAATTTTGACTGCTCTAAGTAGGGTACCCCATAGTGTATAATCGTTAATAAATCTATTCGATTATCGTCCCCGTAAAATCTGGAATCGATAAGTACAAAAACACAAAAAAAAATAGTAAAGTAAATATAATTTCATAAATATCGATTCATTTGCCTGTAGTCAATTGTGCGGTATTCTTGGATGACAGCGCAAGATGAGAGCAGTACTCGTGTACGTGCTACGATAATTTTTAGAGGTATTCTTGTATATAAACAAATACGTTACTTCATAGGCATGAGCTGTCAAAATTATTATCCTATATTTGACAAAGTGTAAATTCCAGCGTTTACCGCTTGACGTCTGCGATGTTTCGTCTCCAATTTTTACGATAAGTCCCGAATTCACAAATTCACGTCACGATAAGTCCCGAAAGGCGCTCGGAATAGTTATCAAACTATTTTTACGAATAAATTACGATAAAACTAATGTATTCTGAAAATACTGCATCATGTGTCAACGTAGGTCAAGGGTTTGAGATGTACATAATGTACATACCTAGTGACTCGTGAATTTTTATAATATTATTGTCAATTCAAATACAGAAATTCCTTCCCAAAGATTTGGAAATTTTTACACAAAATTGCATTCATATATATTTGATATATTACACATGTATAAGGTTAAGATAAAACTAGAATACTGAATCTTACCTTAATAGTAGCGTTAATTTTCACAAGGAATTTGATACCGACTGATATTCATAACACTAATAGTTCTTTACCAATACATAACAGATTTGACTGTCAGTCAATCTGGTAGTGGTGGAACCAAAAGTTATAAGATGCCAATTAAGCTAGACCTCCAAATTGTATAAGCGCTCATATAATTTAAAGGTCTGTGTTATTTGGTATAAACTATGTATAATGTATTGTACTATAATAGAGTATTATTAACATAGAGCAAGGAATGAATTTCTCTCGCGGGCTCTCTAATTAGAGACGTCTTAATCTATATATTTCATACAACGCAGCGTGTCAGGGGGCGTCGCCCTTTACTTATACGATAAAACTAATTTATACAGGCGAATGGTAGGCAACTGACAGGTCACGTATGCGATTTTCGCATACGATTTGACGTAAACTTGGCACGCATTATTACTTCTGTATAAGGCGCGAGCTATAAGAAGTAACATTCCTTGCTCTCTGTGATTATTACCCATAAAGTTATCAAATGATAATAACTTGTAACTATACTAGCGGCACGCTATGATGGCCGTTTTGACGTTTGTCCTTTCATGAAGTTTCGTATTAATTTAAATTACTTTTTATTTGTAGAAATATGTGAATAGTCAACTACATCAGAGGGTATTTATACTACGGTAGATAACTGAGTACTTATGTAAAACAAGTAAAATATCATCACTATTGTAATATGTCAAAACGGCCATCATAGCGTGCCGCTAATATGCTTTGCTTGTAGTTTCTTTCACACATTTTGTTAGAAGTTTGATTTTAAGCAATTTTGTTTGTTTGTTTTAAATTTTGCAAATAAACTTATTGGTAATTACTTATTATCTAAGCATTGAATCCAGGTATGTTTTCTTCCTTCGATCCGTTCCCTTCTCACATTAAATTTATGCTACAACGCCATCTCGTAAATCTTTACTTACTTTTTACTACTCTACATGTTTCAAGTTTCATTAGACCAAAACTCGGTCAACAACTTATTACTTTTTGTTGCATCTTTAACGTTATTGGACATCTTTAAAATGTTATACAAGATATAATTTTAAGTAGGTAATTAGACAACCAACCTGTACTTGAATGAATTTGAATTTTAAAGTGGAAAATTTTATCAGTCTCGAGCTGGACTCAAACCAGCGTCTTCTGGTTCAACGCACCAGACGTGTTTACCAACTACACCACCGTGACCTCTACTTGAATATACTTTTGCTCAGTATGACCACCAGTGTTTGCTGAAATGGCAGGATTTTTTGTTTTTGCTTGAAATTGCACTTCAACTGTAGCTAAGTTATTAACCCGGTGCAAAATGGTTAAAGAAACTACTTGATCTATAAAAGGGAGTTAGTGTAATATCACAAATCCGTAATTTCAGTCATAGTTGCTAAGATTTAATATATTGGAGTATTATATTTTTGTTTTCTTTTTGTCTAATAAACGAATAAAATACCTAATATTTCTTTAATTCTTCCTACATTTAGTAAAATCAATTTTAAGAGTTGCAATCGGGCCAGGATGATTATGATATGATATATTATAAGGACGAGAATTTGATGACCAAGTCATTCATTATTCATCAGTCAGTCATTAAAGAAACAAATTCAACCTAGTTTCCTTTGCTTTGGCGGGTTTTCACTGCTCATTTTCGTAGTTTACCATACTCCAGCGCTTGTCATACAACACCAATCTGGTGTTTTCATACACGTAGTCACGCTTTTTCATACACTTAGGCCCGTATTCCAGAACGATTCTCAATACTCGATCGACGCTTAAGACTACATTTTACCTTATAAAATCTACTCTCAAGTGTTTCTTGAGTGTTGATTGACGTTCTGGAATACGGACCTTAGTCACGCCTTTATCTCCCAAGGGGTAGGAAGAGGTATACTATACCCCCACATTTTTTATTATTTGTACCTATTTTGTCCCACCAATGATGAGCCTATTGCCGTGTTGAAATAGATAGTACCTACTGTGGTGATAACCTACTGTTAAACATTTTCAAAGTGTTTTAGTGATTGGCATATTTCTGGCGATTAGGACCAACGGCTTAACGTGCCCTCCAAAGCACAGAAACGATCATAATTTAATGGGAATGCTACAAAGCTGTCACTCTTCTGAGGACCTGTCACATGGCGTGGATACTTTACGCAGTAATAGTGTAAACTTAGGTGTTAATAACTAAGGATTACGTCCAAAAAACTGTGACTCAGCAAGGTTAATAAGCGATGATCAGAACCACACTTCAGGACTGACCTGAGAGATGGACGTCTATATACTTTTTTAGTTTAGGTACTAACCTGTGGGAAACGGGTATGGAGAAAATGACATGGATGAAGCTGCGGCCATTAGCTAGTAAATTTATATAAAATTCCATTAGATATTAATAATATTCGTAGCCATATACATTTGCAATTCCTCTTCCTACATTATTTCTTAAGAGTAGGTAGGTACAGATTTGCAAGATATTGCTCCACTTCATGAATGGCATCCATTTTATCCGTAACAGGGTGACCAAAAAGATATTGGAAAAGAGATTTTCCGATTGCTTCTTTCCACATTTCCGGATTGAAAACTGTTAAACCTTTGTGGTACTCTCACAGACACTGCACTAGGTCCATAAACATAAACGTCACAATTTTTTTTTGCATGTCTGTGGATATTACATTATCCTTAACAGAAAAATAAAATAATGAAACACATGTTTTACTAATTGGATTTATTTTAAATATTCTGTGGAATTTTTATTAATAAAGCGCCATCTAGCCCAAAGTAAGCTAATATAAGGTTGTGGTACAGATCTAGATAACTGATAGACATACATATATATTTATATACACCCAAACTCCGAAACAAACATGGCTCACACAAATATTTGTACCAATCCGGGAATCGAACCCGGAAATCTTCTATAAAAATAAAACTTATTAATGATACCAAAACCAGCCTGATAAGAAAAACCTTTTGTCCCTACCAAATTAATTTTCGAATCCAACCAGCCCATTTATCGAGGGCAAAATAGTTAACGTCACGAACCAAAAGGAGCGGAACGCGGACACAAAGTCGAGGGTCAGCTTGATGAGATAAGAACGCCAATTATATTATAATAAATTGTTTTAATTGACTCGAATGCAGTGGAATCAGTGTTAAACACTGTAGGTCGTAACCTTTTAGGTACTTACTTCCGATCACTATTTACGATACACAAGCGTAACTCCATAATGGTATTATTCATCATACTGTCTTGTCATTTAACTACGCGCTTTTTCTATAACTTATTGTTAGCTGTGAACTAAAGTGTTAATATATCTCTGATCGTCGTTTTATTCAGAGATTTAGGAAGTATCAAATTTATCTTTTGGGACCATTGAGTTGAATTCGTATAAAGTTGTATTCTCATCTTATTTTGAGTGCGTATAATAAGTGCTAAGTTTGGGAGCACTATGCCACGGGGTTAGGGATTAGTTAAAAATTGCAGGTTCAAGGTCGGATTTTCAGCAGGTAATAAGAATGTCATCTTTTAAACAACAGTAAGTACCTAAATGGTTTATTTCTTATCCTTCTTACTGATCTCTTAAATAATTAACTTCTGCATGGGTACCAGATTTTCGCTTTGTCCTCGAACTCCTCCCAAACCACTCAACACTTTTTAATCAAATTTAACTCATAATACGACATCTAGCCATTGACGCTTTAGAAAAAATAAATCGAAAATTGGACATACTATGGAGGAATAATCACCGAAAGTTCGTGTTTAAAAATGGTGAAGGCAAAACGCTTCGCTCTATTTAGACTTAATTTTCTTCTAATTAACTACTTATACAAAAGGTAAAGTTCTCAGTTTGAATATCCCGAGTAAGAGGCCATTACATCAAGTCAATTCGTCAGATGTCGCCATAGCTTTCTATCAGGCGTGTGGCGTCAGTTACAACTCTTAAGTATACATCAAACATAATCAAACATCTGCTGAGTGAAAAAGAAAACACTGCATTCCACGTATGTGAACGGATTCGACAAAAGATGATCGTATGCCTGAAGAGATACTTATTACATTATTATGCAAGCAGCCGTCCTTTGCTCTACAAACTGCACGTTCCTTCATCTTAAGCGTTTTCTCAGTTGCTTCCATACACCATCCGGATTTGGAGCTTGGAGTTTACTTAATATTTAACTGCTTAGAAGCAGCTATCGTTTGGCTTCGACAACGTCCCGATGTTTTGATGACATGATTTTCCTAATCGACGATTCTACTGGTGTGCAATTCATTCATTAAAACCATAGACAACACAGTTTGAAAAGGTTTTGAAATGAGGTCAGTCAACAAAAAAACGTTACTTATCGGTATTGTTGGGAGCGATTGCCGTCTAACCTCCCAACACCGTAAGGGTTCCCAACACCGTAAGGGTTCCGCCAGTCTGTAGGTGCACCACTAGCACGTGAGGTCGCTTAGGCCCCGGAGATCTTGAGAGGGCCTCTTACTTGGCAAGAAACTGTACGTTACACTGCTAAAATATCAGCTAGAACAGAGGTGCCCACTTTGAGACTAAATAAATTTTTAGCGCCCCCATTTTTTCACCTACTTAAAAACCACTATAACTTCAAATAAAATTAATTAATTGTTGTGAGCTATATTAGCGGAGATTAAACATTCATTCTAAAATATACTTTTACTATAATCCGCAATAGTTAACTTGAGACCTGAGCACAGTAGGTAGTACATAACGACGCTCAGGTCTCAAGTTAACTCTTACGGGCTACACCTGCCAATGAGAATGATTATTGAAACGCAACTTTATAGTATTCAGACAGAGTATCGTTAATACAAAATAAAACAAATATAATCGATTCTTATATAAAAACTAATGTGAAGGATGAATCTGATGCTGTTTAATAAGTTTGTTGATATCAGGTTCCAATTTACTCAAGAACAGTCAAGTCGCCACGTTCGGTAACATGCAAACGATTTCTCTTTTTAGTAAGCAGCGTTGCCACAGCACTAAGTCCACGTTCACACAAATATGACGATGGGAATGCTATCAAGAATCGTTGAACGATTGACCACAATCCAGGGTACAATTGCGGGATCGGTTTTTGTAGCCAAAATTCTTGATAGCCATTTTTGAACTTGATTTTTATTTCCTCGTTTGTTGTCAATTCTATAAGTTCTTCTTCCAGCTGAGGTGAGATTGCTGCGTTGACATTTGGAAACGGATCTACTACCCAGCCTGGTATTTCCAAGTTCAAAATGTCCTGGTATCGTTCAGTGAAGTCAATGTGGAGGTTTTCCAAATGTTGGCAGTAGGCAAACAAGTCGTCGTTACTGCAGTATACTGATAAATTCGGAAAATTGTGAAAATCACGTCTGCCCATATTCTTTTTGTGTAGAAGCAGTTTGGCTGCGAAAGCAGCAACGACATTTTTTGTTTTAATTAAATTTAGTTCATCGCCTTGCAGTTGGAGATTCTTGTCGTTGAACAATTTATACAGGTCTGTCAGATAAGCTATATCATTTTTTGATGTAATGAGCTTGTTGCGCAATTCTGTACCTTTAGATTCCAAGAATTCTATCACAGAGTCAAACAGGTTGTAAAATCGAGTCAGACAATTGCCTCTTGATAGCCAACGAACCTCAGTATGAAGCAACAAACGGTTGGAATCTTCATCATTAGTAACACATCCATAGCAACTGATATAATATTTTTCAAGGGAATCTCTTTCTCATCACAAAACTTTTCCAATGTATTGAATATGGTTTCGCCTTTTGTATCGGTCTCTAAATTTCTAGCAAACAATAGTTCTTCACATATTTTCTCATGTTTAATAAACCTCACGTAAGACAGCAACAATGCTTCATTAGTAGGTAAAGTGGACTCATCGAGCTGAATTGAGAATTGACTAGTATTCAGATGATTGCACAATTATCCTTCAATGTTTTCAGCCATTTCATCAATTCGTCTTTGCACAGAATTATTACTCAAAGGATTTTTTCGGATAATATCTGCGGCCGGTTTATGAAGCACAGTAGTTATTACTTCCTTTATTGCTGGCAAAATTAACTCTTCTCCTAACACCTAACAAAGAGATATTATACCAAGCTCGAAGTCCGTCGTCATCTTGCTTAGCAGCTGCCGAAAATAGTTTTGCTACACTTGGCTGAGTATTATACTTCATCTCTAGGTCTTGAAAATATGCTACATTCTTGTCTTTCTTATCTGGATGCATTTTATTCAAATGATCTTGCAGTCTTGAAGGCTTCATTACTTCATTCGAAAATGTTTTTAGACATAGAAGGCACTGAGGCGACGATGGGTTTGTGGAATTTTCAATGAATCCAAATTTAATATATTCCACAGAGTATTGCCGTCTCTTCTTTTTTACTTCCGACATTGTTATGTTTTAAGAAATACGTAAGTGTTGAACTTAAGTACTGCTTATCTATTACGCGCGAAACCGCAAATGAAAATAAAATAAATATTCCGTTGTTTATATAGAATTGCATAAGCAGCACGCACCGACCGGAATAAGACAAACATGCATTAACTCGTTTATCTCATTCGACGCTCAATTGTACTCAACAAGTAAGAACAAGTATTCTATGAATAAGCCGATTGATACAGGAATGCACAAATCGGGTTATTCAACAAAAACTTGTTAAAACATGATTGCCCGCGGTCTATTATCTACGAAAATTACCTATCTAGGAATACTAATAACTATTAAAATACGAAAGTGTGTCCATTGCCTTTTTTGTTGTTTGTTTGTGTCTACTTTCATTTCGAAACGGAGCGACCGATTGACATGATTTTTCTTCTATTTATTGAATAAAACAGGACAGATACATGAACTACGCGGAGAGAAATATCGAACCGAGTTTGAGCAATCTCTTAATTAATATTAGTTGATGTTCACAAGTTGTAGCCGAGAGTCGAGAGCTCTGTCGGTGTCTAAGAGTCCTCCTAGCTAGATAAAATTACAAATCGCCCCCCGAAGCCTACACAACGCCCCCATTTTTTTTCTGGGTCTCTTACCGCCACCCTTTAGGCCTGCAGCGCCCACAAGAGGGCGTTATCGCCCACTTTGGGAAACGTTGAGCTATAATCTTGGGGTTACAATCAGATGTGACATCAGCGTTAGGCATAATAGGTGTTGTTTCCATCGACACCGGCTTTATCGGTAATCACAACAAGAGACTAAGCCTCTTCGTCTAGTGGTTAAACAACAAAACCTGAGGTCGCAGGTTTAGTTCTAATTCGGAACAATTTTTTTTCTTTATGGGGTGATGTAAACTTTGATGTGCTATCCAGATATAGGTAATTTTTTAACTTAATTATGAGTTGTTTCCAAAGCTGTATCCCTGACGGGGTAGTAGATGTAATTTATTTATATGTAACTAGCTGACCCGCCCGGCTTCGCCCGTGACATACATACTTCGAATACCCCGTGGCACCCATGTAATCTTGTTGTTTATTAATTTCACAATAATGTGTGAACATTTTCCAAATTAGATAATTACTTCTCCGCTCTCCAGTACGCCCGCACGGCCCGGTCAAATTATGGTTACACGAAATTAATTTCTTTGCGCATTATTTTGTATTGCCATAGCTCCTAAGATATTCATTTAATTTGCAATTAAAAACGTACAAAATAATCTTCATGAAATGCTAAAACCAACTAATATATTATAAATGATAAGGATTAATAATGTATTTGTGTAAATAGCCTTCAAATTACCGCTTTATTATTGCTGGTTTTTTTAAGTATTTAAATGGATTTAGTATGTTATCCTTAAGAGATAGACATATACCGTCGCGGACAACAACAACTATATTAGAAACACAACACTATACATTATTAAATTTTGTTATATCTCAAAGTGTTTAGGCAGCGTATTCGTTGAAAGCTCCCAGACGGCTTATTTTTTCCGACACCCCCAACAAATATCGTTATAATTTAGTTAATGTATACAAAAACTTAACAAATTATACATAAATACCTTCCATAGGAATAACTGTATCTATTAAAATAAAAACCGCATCGAAATTTGTGGCGTAGTTTTAAAGATATAAGCTTACATAGGGACAGACAGCGGGAAACGGCTTTGTTTTATAATATGTAGTGATGATAACTCACAAGCAAACACACTCACAACAAACTCACAAGACTTGTACTATAAATATTTTATGGTTTTTGAGTCTTTTTCGGGTAATAACAAGTCGACACAACGTCGGAGGTGAGGAAAAAGATGTTATTACGCAAAAAAAGTAATATTAGGTAGTTGAAGGCTAATTCGTAGAGCGCCTGAAAAAAGACATATATTTGGCTGTGTCGTCATTGATATTAAGCAGATACAGTAGGTTATAGACGCATTATGTAGGTATATATTAAGAAATGCTATTTTATACATACTTATAAATGTCCATAACGTAGAAATCTTCACCACTCGGCCTGGATCGCGAAGGACAGGCCGAGTGGTGAAGATTTCCCATAGCCGGTTCCTACTGGAACCTATTCCCGAAATAAAAATAGCCATCATCATCATCATCCGAGCGTCTGTCCCAGTTGCGTCTCTCGACGCCCGGGGTCCGCTTTCCTACATTTTCTCCTCCACTTCGCACGGTCTTCGGCAGAAATAAAAATAGCCATATTTCATCCAAATTGGTACAAATTGATACAACTCACAAACTGTTAATGTTTATTTATTTGTAGGTACTGATAATAAACAGGTGGGTACATTCTGACTGACTGACTGTGACTAAAATTTAATCTTTATCAACCTATTGTGCACTAAATTTGCCGAAACATTTTATATCATTATGTGTTAAAAGCCTCAAAAATATTTACCTTGTAACACCATTATTACTTACAAAGTTTAAAGTATTTAACCGCGCTATAACAAAGTCTTCTAAAAGTAAGTCAATTATTTTAAGAAAGGGTTAATGACTTGCGCCTTTTCTTTATTACTGAGTCATTCTCATATAATGTTTGTAGGTCTACCTACCTACAAACATAATATGAGAATGACTAGGCACCTAGGTAATGAATTTGTCAAACTTTTTAAAATAATAATAATAGGATATAGTCAAATAATTATAAAGTAGTAAAAACAATAAAAATAATAGTATTTATTTAACTAAAGTACTAATTGTAAGGTATCTTACTTACGCGAAAGTTTGTAAGTATGGATGTTTGTTACTCGTTCACGCAAAATCTACGGATGGATTTCTATGAAATTTTACGATAATATAGCTGATGTCACAAAGACTATTTTATATCTCGGGAATAAGTTCCTCTCGGAATGGAAACGGGGAAACTTCGCCACACATGGGTGCCGTCACAGCTGTCAAAGAGTTAAATCTAAATATGGCCCCCGTTGCATAGGCTGGCGGCATTATTTACCTCATTGAATAGTATACTATATATATATAAATGTTGAAATAAAGATGAAATGTGAGCGTGTTCTTAACCTCTGCCTGCCCTTTATATATGTACTCACTACTCATGTCATGAGTGAGTGTGGTATGAAAACCAGAGCACCAAAGTAATTTCTGCATAGATCAGTATATGAAAGGGTATTCAGCATCCATCTACTTAACATCTCTATGCCTCAAGTGTGTATTGTTTCTTGAGTTGTTTGATAGCTATTACGTGATAATTGACGATTACTTACCAACTACTAAAACCTACGTAATATTTCAAGGAACTTTGCTGTATCAGTTTGTATTATCAGTAGGAGATAGAGATAAATCAGTCATCTATTGAGCGATGCATAGTTGTCACTCAGGGTCGAATACTTACCTACTACATACGAGTACAGTACTATCAGTGAGAAATAACGTTTGGACTAACCGGATTGTTTGTAAGTTCATACTAAGGAACCTATTTATACAGGTTATACAATTTTCCGTACCTTTCTCTTTGTCTAAAAGTATTACCATTTGCTTTTAAGCCTTTTCTGAATTTGAACGTACATTGAATGTTAATTTTTATTTGTGTCTCGGAGCAGTTATTTTTTTGGCTCCTTATTTGTGAATTTTTTTTAGAGCGACTGCCTTATTACCTCATACACTCGTACACGTTTGTTGCTCATCCAGATCTATTCTTCTTAAACGCGCAGTTTGAGATAAAACTGATTGGGAGTTTTTAATCAATGAAATCGATCTATATCAGTGCATTCCTGGGCTTAAACCTCTCCCCATTCTTGCTTTCGGAATTGGAAGGGTATTGTGGCCTTGCTATTCTTACTTCCTGTACCACGCTGACCAGACGGGTAGGTACAGAGGTAACTAATCGAATCAGTCTATCTTAGTTCATTGCTGGGCGTATACCTCTCCCAATTTTTACATCTTACCTCTTTCACATTGAGAGGGTGTTGTGATCTTACTTTTCTTACTTACTGTACCAATTTGATCAGACTATTACTACTACTAATTTGTATTTAGTAGTACAAAGTTTTATTTCATGTTTTAACTTTCTTCAATCAATTAAATATTTCTTCTATCTCAGTTTATTGCTGGGCGTAGACCTTTCTCATTTTTTGCTTCTCTTTTTGGAAAGGTTTTTTGGGTTTACTTTACTGTACCATAATGACCAGACGTTGTAGTACAGGGTTTTGTTTAGAATTTTCCTTCTTTTCGCCATGACCTCGTCCGTTAGTCAACAGGAGCGTCATTTATAAATAAGGCTGGTATGGGATCGAAGATATTGGTAGCGTCTTATTGCATAGCATTTTGATCAGCTGATTGTACGAAATACCTGATATCAGTTTCAGGGAGCGACTGATGTCTGACCTCGTAATTTTGTAAAGGCTCCTGCGCCAGAATGCGAGGGGTGAGGTTGGCTTGGCTTTGTTTATTACACAACTAGAGCCCTGGGGAATTTTGCTGCTTCACTGCCATGGAATGTATGAAACGGTTCCATAGAAAAAGTTGTATTTATCAATCACGCCTTTAGGCCCAAAGGGGTGGCGGAGGTATAGTATACGCCCAAATTTCACTTTGAGATGGACATGCGAGAATTTGTCAGGCCGCCCATCTGGCTTTATACTTGGCTTAATGACTACCATGTTACTGGCAACACCCGGACCAACGGCTAAAGTGACTTCCGAAGCACGGAAACGCTCGTAAATGTACTTAAATACCACAAAATAGTCACCGATCCGTGATCAGCCATAGCCAAAGTAGCTTAACGCAGTGATCGTTTACATCTCTCATCTCAAACAATTGATTCAGTTATTGATACCGAATTCAAAATGACAATGACAATCCAAAACGACTATAATTCAACGAGTAGATAAGATGAATTAAGAATTGATTAGTGTGATCATTTAATACTGCGTGCGTAATGCTGCGTTATTGAGTGTGATTTTTTCCCGTCAAGATTTTCAGGACCCAAGCGACCTGACCTGCTTGCTGACGGACAAGGAAACGATGCAGTCGGCTTTAAAATGTTAGTAAGTCAAACGGCAGTTGCTCCCAATAATGCCGAAAATCAAAAGCTAAATAAGGCAGCCAAATAATAGTAACTTCAAGCTGCAAATCCAGTTATGATTTGGAAACAACAAACACTATTAGAAGAAAAGAGACTAAAGGTTGCGTCGGGTAGAATACGTCTTCTTATTCATCATAGAGTATTCCCAGTTGCTATCAAACCCCCCCTGGATTTTGAGTCTGATCCACCTATGCTGGAACTAGGAGCAGCTATCGTTTGGCTTTTGAATATTCCCAACCCCGTAAGAACGCATGCTCGGTTAATCAACAGGTGCACCGCTAGCAGATGATGTCGCTTTAGCCTCTGAGATCTTGGCTTACACCTAAATAGTATGAGTCCGGTAGAATACGTCATTCCATAATAAACTGCAGCATTACTATTAAATGTAGTTCACGTCATGAATGGCCTAAGCATGATAGCTTTGTGACCTGCTAGAGAGTGCAATTAATTAGTTGTGATTTCAACAAAGCCTTTGATAGAGTCTAGAAAAAAATCACTTCTTATTGAGCTCCTACTGGTTTCTTTACTCTTGTGTGTTTCTATTTGCATGTTTGTATAGTGGATTTTACAAGTAGTTCCATGCCTACTACATACCTACACCCCTGGGCGTGCAAGATTAATGCAATCGAATGATTTTAATCTACAAATCTTGTGTATGTGTAATTTACTTATCAAGGAATTATTTAACGATATTTTCATATAGATACATAATAAATGATAATAATTCTATTTTTATCGTAGGATTATTACCTACTGATATTCTTGTAGTAATTAACATGTTTTGCTCATTTTTATCTATATTTTAATGTACTTTTTGTAATTTAGCTATTTAGCCGGTATTTATCAGTTTGGCAAAAAAAAACATCGAAAATAATAAGGGTGACATTGTGCAGTTAGCATGGCAACTCTATACTGTAAATCTATACAAATATTGATATACAGCTAATGAGTGTCACCACGCTACTACCCTGGAGAGCGGAGCAGTAATAATAAATGTCGACAAATCGAACACATTTTTATACGTTAACTAGCTGACCGGCTTCACCCGTGACATACTTACTTCAAACCTCGTGGCACCCATTTAATCCAGTCGTTTATTAATTTGATAATAATGTATGAACATTTTTCAAATTATTTGATTACTTCTGCGCTGTCAAGTAACTACGCCCGCACGGCACGGTCAAATTATGGTTACACGAAATTAATTTCCTTGCGTATTTTTTTGATATTGCCATATCTCCTAAGATATTCATTTAGTTTGCAAGGTGTAAAGGGAGCTGGACAAATGAAAAGATTTTTTCTCAAACATGCATGGAAATACATCCATAATTTCGAAAAAAAAAATCGAATCGATGCGAAGTATCGCATTTACGAACATTTCAACGCTCCAACAATGTTGTATGAAATGTAGCGCTGGGGTAATTAGATACTCTTTGATTTCTTTTATAATTCTTTTTCAGCTTACGCTTATTGTTAGTACATTATTTTCTTAAATAAGTGCTTAGCTTATCTTGTTTTATGTGAAGGAGTTTTGGATTCTAGGACATAAAAGTTGTGTCAACGTACTATAAATAATAAATAAATATTCTGGGACATTTATCACACGGCACAATCTAGCCCAAACTAAACTTTAAGCTTGTGCTGTGGGATCTAGATAAGTGATAAAAATATTTAAATATTTCTAAATATATTATACATAGGAAACAACCAAACTAGCAAACAAAAATATGGATCACAGAATAAATTGTTCTGACCCAAGAATCGAACCTTAGAGTTCAGCAAGACAGTCGCATATACTGTATATTTTTTAGATTTTCCATCTTGATGCGTATAATCCACTGAAGGGTAATCAAAAATCCTTTTTTTCTTTTAGTAGATAATAGCCCAAATATGGCTAATGTAATTTTTAATATTTATTAAATAAAATATATAGTTTAATAAGTATATTTTGTTTTCCAGCATTAATTTGAGAAAAGCACTATATATACCTCGGCCGGAATGGCAATTGCCTGTCTCGAATTCGGGAAGTATTCGCCTACGGCTCGGCCTTCACACTCATACTCGACCTGCAATTGCCTATTTCCCGGCCTTTGCAATAATGTACTATCACCAAAATGTTTTCTGCATTAACTCTGAGTTGAGTGAGCAGTAACTTTTTTTCTATCAATCTGCAAGTTTTAGTTGCCTAATTGTAGCGCAGGCCGATTGCCGTGCACTCAGGAATAATAAATGACGCAGTTACGAAGAACATCATACTGCATTAGGTATACCATATCAATCAATTCATATTTGGGATTTTTCTATCATTGGGTGGTTTATCTAGATTTGTGATAATTATTATGATAATAGACATATCTTGAAAGGAACGAATGTTTATTATCAGGTAGTATATAAGTCGGATTAATTTCGAATTCGTTGTGGCGTAAACTTGTTTCTGTGACAGGGGCTGGAGGTGTAGATGTTAAGGTAATTTCACACAACTATCTCCCAGTTCCTGATTATCTGTGTTTATGTTTACCGTTTCAATTTATAAGTATTTATATCCACTGTCTCCTACCGCTACTCCCCTATTTATTATGTTTAAAACATTAAAATTAAATAATATACATTTATAAAGATATTAAAAAAAGAAAGACCGGTTTCGCTAATTCTTTTTTTGATGTATTTGAATAACAATCTAAAAACTCAAAATTAGAAATGACATAAAGCAGGCAATAAGTTACGAAATTGTTTTTTTTATAAGAAAACTTATAGAAAGATGCGTGAGGTATTACAAAATTTAAGAAAACCTCTCGACAATACTCACTTTTTAAATGCAACCTTAATTATTTAATTAAGGTTGCATTTATGCAATTATGCTATTTAGCGTAACCTATTAAAAATAAAATTTAATGATGCGCTCGTGGCCCCGCGTTATCAGTGTTCTGTAAACGATCACGGAGTTACGCAACTTTCACTATGGCTGGTCCTCGGATGGGTGACCACTTTGTGGCATTTCCGTGCTTCGGAAGGCACTTTAAGCCGTTGGTCCAGGTTGCCAGTAAAATGGCAGTCGTTAAGCCTGGTTAAAGGGCTTATGGGCGGCTTGAAAACATTCAACAGCAGGTAGCCACAACCTGCTTCTGTCTATTTCAAAACGGCAATGGGCTCACCACCTATTACGTGGGACAGGAATCCACACGGTGAAAAGTGGGCATATAATATGCCTCTGCCACCCCTTCGGGGATAAGGCGTGATGAATATATATTATTTATTTAAAAAAATAATATACACATTATATACATTCTGTAATATACTTATTTAATTATATTAATTTATTGTTTTTTACTTTTTTGGTTGCTTAAGTGGTATGTATGTGTATGCCACTGCTATGCTGTGGTCTCGAGTTCGAACCCCAGTTCTGAAGTGACAGTGGGGTTTGAATGTTTCATATAAGTAATATCTTAGTATATTTATTGGTTATCGAGATCCCACATCACAAGTTTATTTTACCTACGCAAATT
The DNA here is from genome assembly GCA_948477245.1 of Thumatha senex. Taxonomy (NCBI): domain Eukaryota; kingdom Metazoa; phylum Arthropoda; class Insecta; order Lepidoptera; family Erebidae; genus Thumatha; species Thumatha senex. The sequence continues at coordinate 19,593,799 of OX419735.1, forward strand.
TTGACATACACGAACTTTAAGAACCCTAAGTACTATATTTACCATCTGAAACAAAATATATTGTCATAGCCATTTCTGGAAATATCGATGTTAATATTGTAAAATTAGTTTCAGCGCTACGATTGTTATCTATTACTATTAGTATGTTCTTTAGATAATACATTTCAACAGTTTTTTTTTCTAGGATGATTCGCTTCATCCTTTTAATTGGGGCTCTAAGCATCGCCGTTGCTTACAAAAACCCTTATTATGCACCCGGACGTACTACTATGGTGCATTTGTTCGAGTGGAAGTGGGATGACATCGCCGACGAATGTGAAAGATTTCTAGGGCCTAGAGGATATGGTGGTATTCAGGTAAATTTATTAATAGATTAATTTGAAATGGTTTTTACTGTTCCCTTCATATATATTTAGGAGTAATCATTATATCACAAACTCTGTTATTCAGGTATCTCCTGCCAATGAAAATGTGGTAATTTGGTATCAAAATCGTCCTTGGTGGGAACGCTACCAACCAATTTCTTATCGTCTAGTGACTCGGTCAGGAGATGAACAGCAGTTCGCTAGCATGGCACGAAGATGCAACGATGTTGGTGTCAGGTATTAATTTTGTTTTATAAGACACATTTTATTTTACAAAAAATTTCTTGTCATGATCCCAGTAATATTGAGCATTTTTTAAAATATATCTGAAAATTTTTATTGAATATCATGTTCATGTCTTGTAGAATCTACGTAGATGCGATTATCAATCACATGACAGGTGAACCGCCAGATAATGTTGGCACAGGAGGTAGTACGGCTAACTTCCGAGAGTATTCTTACCCCGCTGTACCATATACCAGGGACGATTTTAACTGGCCTCCCTGTGGTATAGGGGATTCTGATTGGGGGCATAATGCTGCAAATGTAAGTATTTTTTTAAATCTGATAGTTGTTATGTTCACCAGTGTTCTTAGTCCAACGCTGATTGATATCGAAGTGTAAATTATACAAAGAATTATTATTATACCTTATTTTTTTACAAAATAAATAACTGTATCAAGTCAACATTATTTTATTACAGGTACGGAACTGTGAGCTTGCTGGTCTTAAAGACTTAGACCAAAGCAAAGAACATGTTCGTGACATGCTTGTGAATTATATGAACCACCTCATTGACTTAGGGGTCGCTGGATTCAGGTAACTTATCTTCTATTATATTATATCTTACATTCTATCTTATCTGTACTAACATATTAAAGTTAAAATAAATAAATACCCATCACACCTTATCCCTGAAGGGGTGGCAGAGGCATATTATATGCCCACTTTTCACCGGGTGGATTCCTGTCCCACGTAATACGTGGTGAGCCCATTGCCGTGCTCAAATAGACAGACGCAGGTTGTGGCTACCCGCTGTTGAATTATTTCAAACCGCCAATAAGGCCTTCAACCAGGCTTAACGACTGCCATTTTACTGGCAACCGGGACCAAGGGCTTAACGTGACTTCCGAAGCACGGAAACGCTCGCAAATGTATATGTCACAAAGTGGTCACCCATCCGAGGACCAGCCATAGTGTTGCGTAACTCAGTGATCTTTTACAGAACCTTGAGACCGCGGTGTCACGAGTGATATTAAAGTTTGTATGCGATATTAAACTTATTTTTTTCTTTTACAGAATCGATGCTGCTAAACATATGTGGCCTCGTGATCTCGAAGTAATTTTTGATCGGTTAAATAATTTAAATACAGATCACGGATTTCCTGCTGGTGCTCGTCCTTATATGTTTCATGAAGTTATCGATTTTGGTGGAGAGGCTATCAGTCGTGATGAATATCTTCATATTGGTGATGTCACAGAGTTCAAATGTGGACTGGAACTCTCTAGAGCTTTTGAAGGTGGCAATCAACTAAGATGGCTTAATAGTTGGGGCCCTTCTTGGGGTCTTCTCGCATCACATGATTCTCTTGTTTTTATCGATAATCATGATAATCAAAGAGGTCATGGTGCTGGTGGAAATATTTTAACATACAAACAAGCAAGGAACTACAAGGGCGCCACTGCTTTTATGTTGGCACATCCTTACGGTATTGCTCAGATAATGAGCAGTTTCGATTTTCATGATACTGAAGCTGGACCCCCCATGGATTTCCAGGGCAATATTATATCACCGTCAATAAATTCTGTAAGTGATCCATAATTACCGCTACCCAAAACAAAATGTTTTTTTAACTAATTCTTTTTTTATACCACCGAGGTAGCAGACAAGCATACGGCCCACTTGATGGAAAGTGGTCACAGTAGCCTATGGACGTTTGCAATACCAGAGGAGCAGCACTCGCGCTGCTTAAAATTAATATATAATGAAAATACATCTCTGTTCAGACGGGACTTGAATCTGTAGTCTTTGTATATAAGGTTTGCCCTTGCCAGGTAAAGGCGACGAGTTTAATTATCTTCTGAACCGGGTTGTCTTTTACTCGCAAATTAGTAAAGCCTACTTATCAATTATAATTTTCCTCTTGATTTCGTTAAATATGATATCATAGCACCGTATTTTATTGATCTCAAAAAATATTATGAGTCTAAAAAAAATCTAGGCAGAATATTATTATTATTTTTACATCACTGAGGTGGCAGACAAGCACACCGCTTACCTGATGGAAAGTGATTATGCCAACCTATTTGCAATATAGGTACAATTTATCATACCTTCCCCTATATTTTTTGTAAATCCGTTAGATAACCGATCCGATCAGGAAATAACAATGTGTATGTATTACACATTTTCCAACTGTTATGCATTAGTTTTGGCATGTCAGTTGTACTTAACGTAGACTACCTTGACTTTTCATATACAAGTTCTATTTATTTCTCTAAAGTATGAAAGTATTGTTTTCGCTAGCTCATCCTATAGGTCTCTTTTAACAACAAATAAATATCCATCACGCCTTATCCCCGAAGGGGTGGCAGAGGCATATTATATGCCCACTTTTCGCCGTGTGGATTCCTGTCCCACGTAATAGGTGGTGAGCCCATTGCCGTGTTGAAATAGACAGACGCAGGTTGTGGCTACCTCCTGTTGAAATTTTTCATGCCGCCCAATAGGCATTCAACCAGGCTTAACGACTGCCATTTTACTGGCAACCGGGACCAACGGCTTAACGTGCCTTCCGAAGCACGGAAACGCTCGCAAATGTAAATGCCACAAAGTGGTCACCCATCCGAGGACCAGCCATAGTGAAAGTTGCGTAACTCAGTGATCGTTTACAGAACACTGAGACCGCGGGGCCACGAGCGCTTCTAGATAAAACATAATGTCTTTTAATAACATGATTTAAATTTCTAAGGATAACACATGCGGCAATGGATGGGTTTGTGAACATCGTTGGCGTCAGATGTACGGTATGGTAGCCTTCAGAAATGCCGCAGGTGATACAGGAATAAACGATTGGTGGGACAATGGCAGTAATCAAATCGCATTTTGCAGAGGTGGTCGAGCATTTATTGCCTTCAATAGAGATATTTGGGATCTCAATCACAATTTACAAGTAAGTACCTTTAAGTTCTCTTACTTATAAAACATAATGTTAGTCATTATAATTTTATTAATAAACAAGCAAAGAGCAAGAAAGTAAAGAACAAAAATTTACATGAAGTATCTAATAATAAATAAATGTTGGCTGCCAATGGAGAAAACCCTTATTAACTACTGCTTTTTCTTTTAGACCTGTCTTCCAGCTGGTAGCTACTGCGACGTCATTTCCGGGGAGAAGGTTGGCAATAACTGCACTGGCAAGAGAATTACTGTAGGCAACGACGGAAGAGCTCAGATTTTTGTAGGAGCCAATGATTATGATATGATGTTGGCTATCCATGTCGGACCAGAAGTAAGTAACTAACCGTTGATACAGCACATTATTTATTAGATTTTTATTTGTTTATGTATATATCAAGAATCTAATGGTAATAGTAGGAAGAAACATAGGTGCAATGGTACTGCTTATTTCTAAAAGAAATATCTTTCAGCAAACCGGGAGAGAGAAGAACGTAAAGATTTAGAAAGTAACAAGTAAAAGTGTGTAAATAGGACTAAATTAAGTTAACAAACTAAAAAAAGCGAAAATCATCAAATATATTTATTTGTTACAGTCGAGAGTTTAAAAAACGCTGTTTTATTTTAATGGAGTTTTTTCACCGGTTGAAGACTACATGGAAGACTGTTTTAATATTATATTTTTTATAAATTATTTTTAATAAAGATGTTATTATATACAAAACTATTGTAACAAGTACTATATTATATTATTAATAAATATAATATGAATATCACGAAATTCATTCATCATTTTTTTAATAAGATTCTAATGCTGAATATAATAAGGTAGACAAACATTGTGCAAATATTTGTAATGTGCCACATCATAATGACTGTGATTATTAAATTATTATTCCAACAGGAATAGTTGTTTTATTCTTTACTTTTTTTATTATAAATACTGGGACAGGTGAGAATATAACGTATGTGGCTGAAAAAAAGTCCATTATTCGAAATCATCACATTCACCTATAAATAGAGCAATAAAGTTTTAGAACAAGTCAGTACAGGCTTTCGTTATCTCATTACGATAGTATCCAGAAAAAAAGGTAAAATACCTTTAGGACTTTAGATATCGAGTAAAAAATCACCCAATGGCATACTTGATAACGATAAGGAGTTCAAGACGATTGATTCTTGGTTATGACTGATGTCGACGACACTACACAACGCTTGATAACTTATATTATTTTACTTTTATCGCTGATGTGCATCATATTTATAGATTTTACCATATTGAGTATTGAAATAGTAAATAGTAAGTGATGGGTGTGTGCGGTACTGTTATCTCGTGTCTTTGTGTATTGTTGTACGTGTAGTAGACAAATAATCATCGTAAGTATGTAATAGTTTATCTATTATAATCCTATGAGAAATGTTATTCTCAAATATTGTCTTATTAACGACGTATACGACAAAACGAAAGACATTCGTACAAAGTCTGATTGTCTTATGCCTAAAAAACAAGTAGATACAAAATATGGCAGGAAAGCGGACACCAGGTTACAAAGCGAAAGCTTTAAAAAATGATCCAAGATAATAAATAAAATATTAAACAACCGACCTTTGTAATCAAAGAGATTTTATTCATCTTGTGCGAAGGAAAAGATGGGTTTGTTTTGGACTGATTCATAACAGGAGAAAATTCTTAAGACAAATGCAAAACGTAACTATTTATTGTATAGGTGTTCACTGTTATCTTCACCAAGTCATATAGTATCGCGTTCCTGGTGATAAAGAAATTCTTCATAGTTTTCAGTTCGAGAACAATGGTAATAACACACATTTGTTGCAGGTAAGATATGAATTCGACTTAAGTATTGTTGGTTTTAGTAGATTTTTGTTTATTATGAAATTACGATCGCCATTCTGACATTTTAACAGCTGTTACCTCATATTGAAAAAAAAAAAAAAAGATATAATATAAGACATTGCGTTAAAGTCGTTAGGTAAATGTAGATTGTATATTGCTTATAACGGCTAGATAAAATAAAAATTGTTAATAATTGAGCATTGCTAGACCGATTCAAATTTGCATACCTTCATAATTTCCACCCGTTAGTTATGTAACGTAATTATTCACGTAAATTTTCAAGTGCTTAAAAATTTATGAACTGCGTTTGGTTTAGAATAAAATTGCGAACTGGATAGAAATGATTAAGAAAGAAAATTAAGGGTTACAAATTCTAATCACACTCTCCAGCTATCTTGTTATTTGCTTACTTGAGCCCACAGAGCAAGGAATTAATGTCAACTAGAGGCGCCTTACTCTATTAATTTCATACAACCAAACATGTCAAGAAGCGTCACCCTTTTCGCATACGATTGTACTAATTACTAAAGACGAATGGTAGGCAAGTTACAGGTTGCGTTACATGCGTTTCACATATGTAACCTCGGTCATGCTTATTTACCTTAAATAGCTTGACGTTTCGACTGGGTTGCACCAGCCGTTGTCACAAGCAGACGTGGTCACAATCAGTCTGCTTGTGACCACTGCTAGTGCAACCCAGTCGAAACGACAAGCTATTTAAAGGTAAATAAGCATGGTCGTGTTAATACCTGTATTTTACACAAATTTTAATCATCCACATTAAAGTTTAACTAAAAAAAAACTAAAGTAAATCATATTTGTCTTATAAGAAAATTTTTGCTTCTTGTCATAATAAATGAATATGAAAATAACTTTATTCACGTAGGTCACAAAGTAACACTTATGAACGTCAAGATTATTGCTTCTACATTTACTGCCAGATTTGCAGAGCAAGAGGTAGAGCCTGAGGAAGAATCCAGTCCCAGGAATGATGTCCATGTCGGTTGTTATCCCGCTACTTTAGGGTAAAAAAAATTGTGCCATCCTGAACTGGTGTTTAACATTGATGGGAAATGACACGGCAAAATGTGCAGTTTTGAGTGACTGCGCTGTTGCCTCGTCTGTTGATCAGCAGGTGCCCCACGTGCAATTGAGATCGACTTGAACAGAGATATTGATCTTTACACCAATAAGGGGATAATTTATTGTATTTATTTAAATAAGAGCAACGGACATTGATGAAACTAAGGAAAAAGACTTACTACAGCAAAGGATAGGCAGACTACGTATTAATATTTTAACAGTTATTTGCCGCATAATTGGTATAAAAAAACCGGCCAGGTGAAAGTCGTTCAAAAGGTTCCATACCATTATCTAAATAACACCCAGACACAGAAGAAACCATCGTGCTCATCACACACAGATTTATACTGTGTGGGAATCGAACTCCCTCATAACTTAGCCGGTGAAGTTGACCGATGGTGACAAGCGTTAATGACTCTTTAGTGTGTAATAACCCATTTCGCACCTCGAAAACACACCCTGTTCATGCAAACATTCTATGTCGAGTACATAGAATTTGTGGATTAACAGAGTCTAACTTATATCCTACTCATTTGTCTAGTTTCGAAAGAGCTTATTTATGCATACAACACGCACTCCTGTCCTGACATGTTGTGACACACAATTCAAGCGTACTGCCAAGATGAGTCTAATACTAGAAGTAGATACGTAGATTCAAAATAGTAAGTAATGAAAAAGGGATATTTGACGCAGATGATATTATGCCACATGGACCCCAATATCACTCAATTGCTTTTTGCACCTTGCCCGCAAAGGCACATGTTGTACACTATTTAATTCTTCTTAACCGGTTCCGCAAATAGAAAAGAAAACAAGTCATTATTGCCAATAAATTATAGTTTTGATTAATCGATATTATTAAATATTTTATCAGGATTAATTTGATTAAGATTACAGATATCAAGAAAATAAATACTTTTATCTATTTGTATATAAGTGTCAAACCCTGATTAGTAGATCCAGTGACGGTGGTAGTGGTACCAATTAAGAAGGTGAGTGAAAGTTCATTCTTAGTATAATTAAAAATAACCCCCCAAAAGGTAAATTTTAAAAATTACTGTACTGAATTGGAACTTCGCTGACCACGCAGTCCAACGCGAGAGCTTTCTACGGTATCAAGCTAAAACTTAGACCTACTCTTTCTACCAAGACACGTTCGTTCTCCATTTTCATTAGTCGACATACGCCGCTGTCGTAAATTTGAACGATACAAACATGAACGATAGCGGAAGTTTCTTAAGTGGTTCATCCACGTGTCGCCGCATGCTATTCTCCTCATAAAGCTAACTGATATGAGCGTAATCGTTGCATATGTATTACAACGGTTTCACTTATATCACCACGCCAAAGACACTGCCGTAGATTAACCTAAATCGAAATCATTAGTTCTAAACAATACCAAACAATAGACTTTGATTCCTCCTCTTCACACGTCTTATTCGTGATTGTCTTCAGTGTGTTTATCAATTTGTTTTATTTTTCTAGGATGATACGGTTCGTCCTGCTTATTTTGGCCGTTGGCCTAGCTTCGGCTTACAAAAATCCTCACTATGCATCCGGACGTACTACAATGGTGCATCTGTTTGAGTGGAAGTGGGATGACATCGCCGCTGAATGTGAGAGGTTTTTGGGGCCAAGAGGGTATGGCGGTGTTCAGGTAATATTATTTAAATAATTTAATATTACAAGCTCGGTGTAATAAAACGAAGTAGTTCGAAATTTTCGCTGTCCCCGTCTGCTACAACGCCATGTATTTATCTGTTTACTGTTGAATGATTTCTAGTTTTACTTTTTCGAAATGGAACAGTTACGTAAGAATTGCTAGCTTCGAGTTTAGTAGAGAGGTAAGGAATGGATATGCGAACAAACGTTTAGTTACTAATTACTATGTCAAATTTAAATATAATAAATGAATACAGTACAAAACCTGACTCACTGTTAAAATATCGATATTATACTATTATTTTGCACGTCTGTATATCTAAGTACTTTTGACCTTGCCGTTTTTTCTGCTCACGTGACTTCTATACATAAATAAATAGTAATTATTGTAGGTAATAAGTCCTTAAAGTATGTACAAGAAGGTCCCAAGACTGTTTACATTGTTTACTGTCACTTCCATATTTCTTTGTACTCAAATAAGTCTTTGGTAGTAAACGGTAATATAGAAACATACATAAATATAAACAAATTTCAATAGGCACATACAAATATACATACGAGTGAAAAACATTATCTTGTTCCACACTTGACAGCTATGTAGTGGGGGCTTCGGGAAAAATCTTTACCGTGGACCCACTACAGCACAGAGGGCACAGCCGTGGGACCAAGGGTAACACCTCAAAAAAATGTCCATTATAGCGATCTTATAATAAATCTTTATTTTACAGATTTCACCGCCAAGTGAAAATTTGGTTATCTGGGCCATGAACCGTCCATGGTGGGAACGTTACCAGCCTATATCATACAGATTGATCACTCGCTCTGGTAATGAACAGCAGTTCGCTAACATGGTACGCAGGTGCAACGACGTTGGTGTCAGGTGTGTTTATTACAAAATATTTAAATAAATAAAATAATAAAATAAATATCCATCACGCCTTATCCCCGAAGGGGTGGCAGAGGCATATTATATGCCCACTTTTCACCGTGTGGATTCCTGTCCCACGTAATAGGTGGTGAGCCCATTGCCGTGTTGAAAATAGACAGACGCAGGTTGTGGCTACCTGATGTTGAAATTTTTTAAGCCGCCTATAAGGCCTTCAACCAGGCTTAATGCTGCCATTTTACTGGCAACCGGGACCAACGGCTTAACGTGCCTTCCGAAGCACGGAAACGCTCGTAAATGTAAATGCCACAAAGTGGTCACCCATCTGACGACCAGCCATAGTGAAAGTTGCGTACCTCAGTGATCGTTTACCGAACACTGAGACCGCGGGGCCACGAGCGCTTCAAATATTTAAATATAATAATTAATTGCTTTAGAGAGATTGCAAAGCAATTAATGGGTATTTCTGGTGACCAGAAAGCTGGTTACGAGAACTGTCATACCCTTACAATGTGGCAATGCTGTCAGTCTTATCTGGACGTTACTACGTAAGGACTGCGATGTGGAGAAATTTCATGACGCATATTAGTTTTGTGCTTCTCCTTTTAATAAAAATATCAATAGAAAAACTATTTTTAAATGCTTACCAATGTTTACTATGCCGTCAACGCGTCAGTTTTATCATTGAATGAATAAAGTACGATAAATCAAATAAAAATTTAAATAAAAAAAAATACGATACTTTTTTCTCTATTCTATTTCCTTACTCGTTATATTGCTAGCACATAGAGATTCTAAATAAATCCATCACGCCTTATCCCCGAAGGGGTGGCAGAGGCATATTATATGCCCACTTTTCACCGTGTGGATTCCTGTCCCACGTAATAGGTGAGCCCATTGCCGTGTTGAAATAGACAGACGCAGGTTGTGGTGGTTGTGTTGTATTTCGTTGCGGGTTCCAAGACATGCTAACTTCTCCTGGGACTTCACCGAGATCGAGCTCGGTGTAACTTTTCTGGTGTTTTGGTCATTGCTGTAGATCCTGGTTTACAGGAGTCACAGTAGTGGGAATGAGGGTGGGATTAGTCCCATTTAAAGACGCAGGTTGTGGCTACCTGCTGTTGAAATTTTTCAAGCCGCCCATAAGGCATTCAACCAGGCTTAACGATTGCCATTTTACTGGCAACCGGGACCAATGGCTTAACGTGCCTTCTGAAGCACGGAAACGCTCGCAAATGTAAATGCCAGAAAGTGGTCACCCATTCGAGGACCAGCCATAGTGAAAGTTGCGTAACTCAGTGATCGTTTACAGAACACTGAGACCGCGGAGCCACGAGCGCTTATCTACATAGAGATTCTGTTTAGTAGATTTTCGCATCTAGCGATGCTCATAGACTTCTGGGGATTCATCTCCTAAGAATGCTTTGAATACATCTAGGGCTTTATGTCGATGATATTATTATATTCATCTTATATCTAATCCATGTATACATGTTTCACAGAATCTATGTCGACGCGATTATCAACCACATGACAGGTACCTGGAATGAGAATGTTGGCACAGCTGGAAGTACAGCTAACTTTGGTCAATGGCACTATCCAGCTGTACCATATGGCAGAGACGACTTTAATTTTCCTCACTGCGTTATTAATCCAAGTGATTATGGAAATAACCCTACAAGGGTGAGTATTCCAGTTCCGAGTCATAGAAACTCTCGTAGCTCCGCTAACTCAGTGTTCTGTAAACGATCACTGCGTTAAGCAACTTTCGCTACGACTGGTCACGGATGGTGATCGCTTTGTGGCATTTTCATTTACGAGCGTTTCCATGCTTCTGGTCGCACGTTAAGCCGTTGGTCCCGGTTGCCAGTAGCATGGCAGTTGTTATGCCAAGTCTTATGGGTGGCTTGAAAATATATCTCTGACACCGCTTCGGTGTTAAAGGCGTGTTGATAATAAAAAAATAAATTTATATTTAAAAAAAATTGTTTTCAAATGTCATGTCTTAAATTTCAGGTACGCAATTGTGAACTCAGTGGCCTCAAAGATTTAAACCAGGGACTCGAGTATGTACGTGGTATGATCGTAGATTACATGAATCGGCTCATTGACTTAGGTGTTGCTGGATTCAGGTACAGAATCACTATCATTACTTAAAACGTTAGTTTCAGTAATAAATTATCAACAGGATACAAAATTGTATGTATATTAAATTCTTTCAGAATTGACGCAGCAAAGCACATGTGGCCCGGTGATCTTAGGATTATCTATGACCGTCTCCGTAATTTGAACACTGCTCACGGTTTCCCCGGTGGTGCTCGGCCTTACATCTACCAAGAAGTTATCGATCTGGGTAGCGAAGCCATTACTAAAAATGAATACACTCCAATTGGTGCTGTAACAGAATTTAAATTTGGAGTGGAACTTTCTAGAGCTTTCTTGGGTGGTAATCAACTAAGATGGCTTGTAAATTGGGGACCTGCTTGGGGTTTCCTTGCATCTGGCGATGCTCTTACCTTTGTCGATAATCATGACAACCAAAGAGGACATGGTGCTGGTGGTAATATTTTGACTTACAAGCAATCCAAGAGATATAGGGCTGCTAATGCGTTTATGTTGGCCCATCCCTACGGCAGCGCTCAGGTAATGAGCAGTTTTGACTTCCAAAATACTGAAGCTGGACCACCGATGGATAGCAGTGGCAATATTATTTCTGCTTCCATAAATTCTGTAAGTTGGTTATGAATTATTTACTTATTGTATAATAAATGACACTGTTAGCACATTTTCTGGCCTAACGTGTATGAATCTACACAGAAAATATTAAATCACGCTCAAAAACACACACACACGCACACGCACTCACTCACAAGTAAAAATCACTGACCCAAAACAAGATGACTTAAAGATAAACACACAGACATCTAACTTTTTTGGAGTATACGTATGTATATATGTATGTCACTTTTAATAATTTAAAAAAATCTATGCAGGATGGTTCTTGTGGCAATGGATGGATTTGTGAGCACCGTTGGCGACAAATTTTCAGTATGGTGGCTTTCAGAAACACTGTTGGAAATACTGCTGTTAACGACTGGTGGGATAATGGTGGCAATCAGATTGCATTCTGCAGAGGCGGACGAGGATTTGTCGCTTTTAACAACGAATATTGGGATCTCAATCAAACTTTGCAGGTAATTTAGAAAATTCTAAAGGGTCAAATGACATTTATTGTAAAATATGTCAAAACTGTATGTTTTTTACAGACTTGCCTTCCAGCCGGAGCCTACTGCGATGTGATCTCTGGTCAGAAAAACGGTAGTAACTGTACCGGCAAAAGAATTACTGTAGGCAATGACGGAAGGGCCCACATTTCTGTCGGAGCCAATGAGTACGACATGATGTTGGCTATACATGTTGGCCCTGAAGTAAGTATTCAGTTCTTTTTAGTTTCTTATTTAGCGTGAAGATAGTTTACTTTATTTTTTTTTAGTTTACAATATAGCTTTTAAAGAAAAGATATCAGATATGACAGTGACAGTGTCACTTTTTCATCATAGAAAATTTATAGTTACAAAATTTCGATTTGATAGTTTCTTTAGAGGTATAATCAAAATTAAAAACTTTGTTGAACCAGGTATTTATTATTAGCAGTAGTAAAAGCATATACATAAATATGAAATATCGATTTTAACGTAATCATGCTGATTTACCTCAAATTTGCTTGATGTTTCGATTGGATGGCATTTGCCGTGGTCACAAGCGGACTCAGTCTGTATTTCATATTTATTTGTTTCCTTGATATAACTAGAATGATACGTTTTCTGTTACAGTCAAGGGTGTAAAATACAAAGGACAATTTGACCAGATACAACAAACACAAGTTTTTTTAAACAAAATTCTCCTAATTGGTCATCTATTTGAAATTACGCTTGAGCTGGATACTGGAAATATATTTGGATATAATAATGGGGGATATTAATTAAAACTGAAAATATTGAAGAGTTAATCTTCCTGCAAATAAAAGAAATGAACTATCCTTGATTTTATTTAGTTGGGCATTACTAAACTATACATTTAAATTATGGTATTTATTATGAATCTTTATGTAAATAATAAATGGTAATGTAACAAAAATGTTGTTTGCATTTATATATATTATATATTTATTTTTTAATTTTAGCTAAATACGACGAGCCGTAATGAAATGAGTTAACTATACGATAATAAGCTTATCTTGTTTAAGCAACACATATATTCTATTAAGATACTGTTTACACTGTTGCTTGATGGCACTTGGTGGAACTTGCTACACATCTTGATCTATAGAATCTGACTTATTATAACCTTTCTATGGGAATATTATGTTCTCATGTTTGAGCCGGTTTATTCATTTTGCTAGAATTAAACTGCAAAGAAGTGGTTCTGAGCTAAAATGTTGTTTAAAGCCGCACGGTTCATGAATTCTACCTGCCCTACGTAAAAAGACAGGCGTACGTTGTGTCGACATGCTATTAAAATTTTTCAACTTGGCTTTATGACTGCCATGTTAATGGTAAATGGGACCAATGGCTTAACGTGTCCAAAGGTGCTTAACGTACGCGCGCTTCTATTATTAATTCCAAAGAGATAAACAAAGATACAAGTTATTTTTATCTCTATAACTAAGTACGTAATACATATTATTGTATCCTCGTTGCCAAGAGGGAAATATTATTTTAAATAAACAAATAATTGTGCCAGCGTAGGACGGAAAGAGGTTTGCAAGGGCTGCACTCACCTGCAATATCGGTATCAACAGCCAACGAGTGCTAGGTCATCGTCGTCTGCCTGTGATGTGATGGCAAAAACTGGGCCAGCGGTATTGTGCTAAATTGGCCGTGAGGGGGGTAAGGGACTTACCGATGGCCAAATGATGGTTAGCACCACCTTTCGTTATCGACCCCCTTTGCATTTTACAGAGAGAATATATGCAAATTGAGGTCTCCGTGTCTCTCACTATTGGCAGTTGCAGTGTCAGTATGCAGCAACTGTCTCATATTAATTTATTGAACCCTTTCGGAAACGTTTAGGATCGAAAGGATGATTTCAATTGTAATTTACATTACGAGGTACGGATAGCGCCAAAGAAATCTCACCCTTTAGAATATAAAAGTAAACTGGGTACTGGGGGTAAGATTATTTCTGAGCTGTGTGTACCCTGCCGCAAGATCCTCTTATTTACCTTTCATTTTAAGAATCTACTTACTGTAATCGATGCAATGAAGAAACCTACCCGTGGAGAAATGTATGAAAAGAAAATTTTTAACACAACATTTGAAACTCGATCACTTGAAAACTTGAGTCTTGTAATGTTTGTATTTTTTACTTACGTTTTGGCTATTTTAATTAAATCTTTTGTTATTCGTTCTCTCCAATTATCTACATGGCCAGTCTGTAGCATTCCTAGGCCTTTATATTTCAAAATATTTAGATTGAAGAAGGCCGTACGGGCAGCTTGACAAATTTCCACAGCAGGTAGCCACACTGCGCCTGTTCTTTTCTCAATATGGCAATGGCCTCATGATCTATTACGTGGGACAAAAACCGAATGGTGAAATGTGAGCGTATGGTATGCCTCAGCTTATCCTTTTGTAGATAAAGGTGTGCAAAGCCGAAACAGGCCTACCAAGATCTCCAGTGCCCTAGCAACCTCACCTGCTAGAGGTGCACCTGAATACTAATTGAAGAGGTAGTGAAAAGGGCGCACTTAGTTGGAAAGTTAGACAGCACACGCTTCAAACAATGCTGAAAATTACAAATTAAATGATAGTCGTTTTTAGTAGCCAAATAGCTAAATAAAAGTGAACCCAGGCTCTAATTTGCACAATTTGCTTGTATTCCAACATTTTATTTTTATTTGACACAACCAGACGGTAACGTGAGCATAGACACGCCCTTCAATACCCCCCCCCCCTCTACCCCAGGAAGTGAAATAACACTTATACCCTCAGCTGAGACGCCGCGATGGCGGACAAATTCTGTCAAGAGCCCAGGTGCACCCTACCGCTCATCCGAGACTTCCGGCCTTCAAAATGGAAAAATATTGTAGGTGCTCGGCATAGCATTCATAAGAAGAAACAAAAACCCTTACCGGTTTCGCTATACGTCGCTATCAAAGCTTCAAATCATGATAGCCAAGTGCAAACAATCGTCAGTATAAATTATTTATATTACTTGATATCATATCGCTAAATTATGCTGTCCGTTATTATTTAATGACATGTGTGTGATTTTTATGTATGTGAAAAATATATTTTTTACTAGCCTAATGGATATGAGCAAAGAAGACGATGACCCGTGAATAAGGGTCACTACAACAACCAGTGGGGCTCTGATAACGGACCGCAGATTAACATTTCTCATAAAAGATTGTAACAGTAGGGAAATAGATGCGCCGGCAGTGGTTCCATGTTTTTATGGTGCGACTTAAGAAATACCAGCGGAATCTTTTGTATCTAGAATGTGGAAATGATATCTCTACCCCACTCGTGGTTTACGGGGACAATAGGAGAGGGTGGGCAAAGTGTAGACAGTAAAATGCTGCTAAGCTGGCAACCGTTCTGCATTTCTTCAACAGTTCAAGATTGCCAGAGACAATTTATAATGCGGATGTTATTTAACGAGAGCATCATCATTTCCACGGCTACTTTCTATCATAACACCGCTTGCCATAGACAGGGTGTTGACCCTCAACCTCTGCGTCCGGAACGCTGGCATACGGAAAGATCCGATAGGGACTTTTTTCCGTGTAAGCTTAGATTGTGGAATGAACTGCTTGGGTTTTCCAAAAGTCTACAGCAAAAAAATATTTGTGGCCTAGTTTTATTTTGTGTACATAATGTCATTGTTTTATGAGTCACTTAACGTTAGGTACGTTACGTGACTTTAATCGAAAAAGAATTTTCGGCACTTCCATATGAAATATCTTTTTGGTAAATCGATCTTATTGTATTGCTTATCAGTATTTATAATAATTATGCGATAGGGAGAAAACAAATACTTTTATCGATATGTATATAAGTATCAAATCATGATAAGTAACATAGATCTAGTGACAGGAGGCAAAGAGGCATAAACTCAGAAGGTAAGTGCCAATGATTGTCATAATTTTTATTTCCGTCGGTAAAAACTGTCATATGACCTTTGCCACTGGAACACCTTAAGGCGCACGTACATCGATTCATGGGTTGCATGAAAGAGATTGCACTTAACAATAAGGCCAATATTGTAGATACATATCGAAATTAAGTTCTTTTTAGAATATTTTCTTTTGTGTTGTATAATAAAGAATATTCATGGTTTAAGCATTTCATGAAGGTCACGATTATTTTTATTCAAATCTATTGCTTTGATTTTATTCAAATTTATTGAGAATGATATAAAATAACATCATATCAAATGCCAGACTCTAATAAACTCCGGTGACTTGGTACAAATTCATGAATAGTCTGGACGTGGACAAAGCCGTGAAAATATTTCATCTCTCAATGTTCTTTGTCTAGGATGTTGCGGTTCATCCTTTTCATTTTGGCCGTAGGCCTGACATCCGCCTACAAAAATCCTCACTATGCTCACGATCGTACTACAATGGTGCATCTGTTCGAGTGGAAGTGGGATGACATCGCCGATGAATGTGAGAGGTTTTTGGGGCCGAGAGGATTTGGTGGTATTCAGGTAAGATATATAATCATATTATTAGTAATGAAATGAAAAATGATGAATAATACACAACAGTCTTCATGTGGTTCATTCATACAATAACAAACTCAAATTACATATCAGTATATTGGTTATTACCGGAATTAAACGAGGTTATTTTTCATACCTTTTGTTGCCAGACGTTTCAAATTACATATATTGAAGAAATGTAAAAAAAAAAATATAGACTCGAGACGCGTAGAATGTAACGCGAGATATTTTAAATCAAATCCTAAATAGCTCGAGTGAAGAGCAAGCAACTCATTTCATTTAAATAATCACTAATGGTGCAAAAGGCCCTTGTCAAGAGTTGTGTCTTAATTTCCGCCTTAAATTTGTTTGTTTTAATATCATTGTATTATGTTAACTTAAATAATCTTAAAAATAATCTCATGATAACTTCACTTTAACGTTACCGTCGTCGTCTAATAGAATACACTGTTTATACTACTGCGTGGGTTCTGTTAGTTAGCTAGTAACTTACTTAAGTAGTTATTGTAGATTAGAAGATGCTGCTGATGAATAGCCATTTACTTATGCTAAAAAAATAACTTTGATGTAATCTTTAATTTTAGATTTCTCCACCTAGTGAAAATCTGGTGATCTGGGAAATGAACCGCCCATGGTGGGAACGTTACCAGCCCATATCATATAGATTAATCACTCGCTCCGGCAATGAACAACAGTTTGCCAGTATGGTGCGAAGATGCAACGACGTTGGTGTCAGGTATATTAAATAAGTCATAAACTCCTTATCATGAATAGAAAAGTATTTTTATACTAAAGTAACAAATCAATAGAAAAATATCTAAAATTGTCACCGAATTGATCGGAAATCTAGATTTTAAATACTCTTAACAACCCAACATTTAAAAAAAAATCCTCGAATCCCGTTCTTAGAATTTAGATATGATTTTAAAATTAAGAAGATATATAAATGTGGAGGAACTTTAGAAGATTTATAACAAGACTGGCATTGTTTTGAATTAAACGATATTCAAATAACTTTCTAAACATATCTGCATGTGAATATTCACGTGAGTAATATGCTCTGATGTGTGTTTCACAGAATTTACGTAGATGCCATTATCAATCATATGACGGGTACCTGGCATGAAAACATTGGTACAGCTGGCAGCACAGCCAACTTCGGAGAATGGCACTATCCCGCTGTGCCATATGGTAGAAATGACTTTAACTGGCCCCACTGTAATATCTACCCAAGTGATTACGGCAATGATCCTATAAGAGTGAGTGTTATGGTATATTGGTTGCCACTTATGTAATCTCTCGTGGCAAGCGATACACATTGTTATATTAGAGTGGAGCCGGTAATAAATATGGCATTATCTTCTCAGCATGGCCTTGGTGACGCAGTTGTAAGTGTATGCGTCTCCGGTCGGAACAAATATTTATTTGCGTGATTTGCAAATGTGTATGTAATATATATGTCCATATGATTATGTATTTGTTGTCAGTTGTCTAAATCCCATAGCACAGCATAGTGTAGATGGTGTTGTGTGAAATATTCCAAAATATTTATAATATTTATTTACTTAAAAAATAATTTATTTGTTAATCTTTATTTATTTATGTCAGATCGACTACTGGTTGGACTAGGGTAGGTCACGTCAACCGGTTGCCACAAACATTGGTTTTGCGCCACCAGCCAATGTAAAAAATTAACATCGAGTTTTATTTTTTGCAGATAATCTAATCTAGTGAAGTATAAATTTATAGAATTGATAACATTTACGACATAATATTGCAATTTAGTATGAGATTTATATAAGGCAATTAATGATTTAGGGAATATGAGACGACTGTCAGGTGTTGATTAATAAATTTAATTGTTATTACATTTAAAAGAGTATTTTAATTGTTTTTTTTGCATCGTAGGTACGTAATTGTGAACTCGGCGATCTAAAAGATTTGAACCAGGGGACAGAATATGTGCGTGGTAAGATCGTAGACTACATGAACCATCTTATCGAACTGGGTGTGGCTGGCTTCAGGTATGAAATCGCCTAATGCTCGCTTTAATTTTTAATCTTATCAGGTGATACAGTGATTTCTCGACAATTGTAGGATTGACGCAGCAAAGCATATGTGGCCTGAGGATCTAAGTATCATCTTTAACAGACTAAGTGATTTAAATACTGAACATGGTTTCCCTGGTGGTGCTCGTCCATATATCTATCAAGAAGTTATCGATCTTGGTGAGGAAGCAATTAGCAAACATGAATACACTTCCCTGGGTGTTGTTACTGAATTTAAATATGGCATGGAACTCTCTAGAGCTTTCTTGAGGGGTAATCAACTAAGATGGCTTGTGAATTGGGGACCTGCCTGGGGTTTTCTTGAGTCTGGTGATGCTCTGACTTTTATTGATAATCATGATAATCAAAGAGGACATGGAGCTGGTGGTGATATTCTAAGTTATAAACGAGCCAAACAATATAAAGGTGCTATCGCGTTTACTTTGGCCCATCCTTATGGTAGCCCCCAATTAATGAGTAGTTTTGACTTCCATAACACTGAAGCCGGACCACCTATGGATCACAGTGGCAATATTATTTCTCCTTCAATCAATTCTGTGAGTATATTATCGTTACAAATTTTATTTTTATTTATTTTATAACATATTATAAGCTGTGCGTAAAGCCATATTATTGGTCACTTGAGTAAGTAGAAATATTATGAAGGCAGCCCGTCACCTCCATAATAAAAATTTATTCTGCCATTATCTTGGTGATTGAAGTAGGTTTAGCAAATATTTACTAATAAGGATCTACTTAGTTTGTTAAATATTAAATGTTTCTGATTACGAAGGTAATAACAATTTTGTAATAATCAACTTATTAGGATTGTTACTTCACTTTTTTCTTCTTCTGAGCATTTCTTTTTATATGTCTAACATTTTACCGTTTTTAATTAAACTGTATTTAATGTATTAGATATATTATTAGCGAAGGATTTAATTATTTTTTAAAACAGGATGGCAGCTGCGGTAACGGCTGGATTTGTGAACATCGTTGGCGTCAAATTTACAGTATGGTAGCCTTCAGAAACGTTGTCGGAAATACGGGGCTTAATGATTGGTGGGATAACGGTGGCAATCAGATTGCTTTCTGCAGAGGCGGACGAGGATTCGTCGCTTTTAACAACGAATATTGGGATCTGAACCAGACTTTGCAGGTATTCTAGAAATTTATTATTAGCCTAACTATAATATGTGTAAATATAAATTATTTAATTTCTATGTTTTTTACAGACCTGCCTTCCAGCTGGAAGTTACTGTGACGTAATCTCTGGACAGAAGAATGGTAATACTTGCACCGGCAAGACAATTACTGTTGGCAATGATGGAAGAGCTCATATTAGTCTCGGAGCCCATGAATACGACATGGTGTTGGCTATACACGTTGGCTCTGAAGTAAGTAATCCGCATCTACTATAACATTACTAAATTATACCTCTCAGTACTATAGATAAACACTTTTATGACAATATTTTTCATGTGTTCTGATAACTTCTCGCACTTAATATGACGTACTAAGTGTACGAAATAAATATCTGCTAAGTACTTGTAATAAAGAGAAATGAGGTCTTGTATATAAGACACATTTAGTCTTGTTCGGGATATTATTGGCTTCTATTATCGAAGCCGACTTCTTACGAGACACTGTTTTATGGTATTAAACAGCTTCTAGGTACTTTTTCTTTTATACGGAATTACAGTTTTTAACGAAATCAGCGTTGATACTTGAACTTTATTTATAAAATTGCATTTTATAGATGGTACCTAATTTATTTTTAAATAAGTTTATATTTTCATGTGGTTTAAGTATTTTCTGATTACTAATTTTAATTTTAACGACTTTTTATAACAAGAGTAACAAAACGTATTATTTAGATTAAAAGTGAATTGCAACATTTCAATACCAATTTTTTTTTGTTACAGTCCAGAATATGAAGGCCTTGAATTTAGGACAAAAACTAGTCATCCAGCATTTGAAACTTACAACTTTAAATTACAGATGTTGACAACTTAAGTTAGTTTTATTTTCCTGATGTACTTTTTCTAATTTTATCTTTTTCTTCCGCGTTGGGAGGTTTTCCTAGGATAAATTTAGCTTGTATTAAACCAGAGTGTCAATCAGCTAAATCTTTAAATCCAGCCTTTGAAGCGTGTAGAAGTATCAAACTCGCAAACTTTCACCTTTATAATAATAGTATCTGAAGACCTGTACTGATTTGAACTGTCAAATATTGTACTACCTATTTGATTCAAGTGGTGTCAACCAAATGAAATTACCTATACATCTTAACAACGGTAAATGAGCATCAAATATAAAGACTTAATTTAGAATAAGAAAAAAGAAGCTCTTAGGGGATGTGATTGAAGAAATAAATGGCGTTACATTTATAAAGTATTGCCGTTTGTTTGAAGTTAAGGCACCGATCAATCTTTTTAATTGGCTCGTGTAGGTAAGTAACTTCTGTTATTAAATCAAAGGGTTTTTGAATTAGCAATAAAAACGCAAATAGATTTATAATATATTTTAAAAACCATAACATGAGACGTCAAACGAATGAGTGAGGAACGATTGACGAAGAATATTTATTCTGCAAATGTAGAGGGTAGCAGGTAGGCAGGCCGTCAGGGTAGTTTGGGGTAGACCTAGACTTGCATACGATGACCACGTGAGCAGATTACTCAAAAACAGAATGTTCAAAAGTACTTGAATACCCAGACGTGCATTTATAAAACGATTTATGAATCTGCAGGAAGTGAAATAAGTATACATGGATGGATCACCAAGCCTGGCGATCTGTGCTGTCTTACTACCCCGTTATACTGAGTGAAGATAGATTGATGGAAAAATCATAACAATCAACTCAACTTCTTTCAATCAAATTCGAATACAAAAAATCGTTGAATTAAAAGCAAATTTAGCTGAGTTTGTGTAAATATAATATGAGTACTATTTGACGCCGTAAAACCTTCAAAAGCATAGAAGAGCGGTCACTGGCGTATCACGTGTTAGTAGAATTCTACAGGCCGGCTGATAGAATTCTATTGGAGTGCGATTGTAATGGTGAATTTCAAAAACATCAACTTGCTGCCACCATTCACGCGCGGCCCGACACGGCGGGAAGTGGAGGATGGAGTGCAGTGTAGCTGCGTGGAAGAGAAGATGATGAAATGAGTTGATCGATGTTATGAATGAGAGAAAGTTAGATGTAGTGTGCTTGACAGAGACCACACGCAAGGGCAGCGAAGTCTTGAAGCTCCCAGGTGGGGTGCTCGCGCAATGGTCTGGAGTACCAGAGAGCGAGCATGGCCATCGGGGGGTTGGAATGCCAATCGCAAAACCGGAGGCCAATCGCGAAGACAACCATCTTCGCGATTGGCCTCCGGTATGTATGAGTACAAACTGGTAGGTCCTAGAATGCTTTGGGTCCATTTAAAACTTGGTTTGACGAAGATTTTCCTTCGTCGAACGCGAGTGTGCTAGAGGACTTCTGGGAGAGTACGAGAGAAGCTCTAAATATAATAGAAGGAAATGAAAGATTTATAGTATGTGGAGACTTGAATGGATGGGTGGGTATCGCTCGCGATGGTTTTGAGAAGGTACTCGGGAAGTATGGGGATAAATGGTGAACGACGCTAGCAAGCTTATACTGGCATTTTGTAAGGAAAATGATTTGTTTGTGGCGAAGACAATGTTCAACCACAAATATTGTGGGACACTGGAAGCTGAAGAATGCATCCATTAGGGATAAATATAAAGAAAGGGTAGCCGAAAAGCTCGGCGACGTCAATGTTAGTAGTGAGAATGTGGAAAGTGTTTGGCAGAACCTTAGGTATAGTATGGTAAATGCCGCTGTGACAGTGTGTGGAGAAACGAAAAGAGGCAGTAGTAATAAGCGTGATGCATGGTGGAATGAGGAAGTGAAAGAAGCAGTTCGAATGAAAGAAGAAAGCATGGTTAGACTTCTTAGCTTCGCGAAATGATTTTAATATGAAAAAGAGATACAAGCTCCAAAAAGTTAACACGAAGGCACTGATTGAAGAAGCTCGTGAAAGGTCCAGAATGAAAGCGGATGAAAAGTTATCTTCCAATTTTCCGGGATAATGCCAAGCTCTTCTGGAAAGAGGTAGGCAAGACTTGGAATTGCTCGACAATCAGTAGTATGATTAAAATGCTTAGTGTTAACAATGACGCCCTAACAGACCAAACTGACGTCCTGCAGACATGGAGTGAATATTATGGAAAGATGTATGTAAGAAAAGACAAAGATGCCACATCGGGGGTGGAGCTCACTTCGATGCTCCGAATCCCGATGTCATTGAAGTCATTTTTATGAAAGAAATTGAGCAAGCGATAAGAAATATGAAATGTGGCAGGGCTGCGGGAAAGGACAGAGTTACTGCTGAGATGATCAAGTACGGTGGGTCGCGCGTCTGGGACATACTATGTTAGTTATGCAACTTGTGCTTGCGGACGGGTGAGGTCCCAGATGACTGGCGAATAGCAGTTGTAGTACCTATTTACAAAGGGAAAGGCTCGCGCCTAAACTGCTACAGCTACAGGACGATCACCTTGGTCAGCTTAGCTAGTAAGGTGTATGCAAAGGTTATAACGGCAAGAATGCAAGGAAAGTCTTAAAGGTAATTCACTACACATTATCACGATACACATTATCTTTATGTTTAAATGTAATTTGTTGTTACAATAAAGAATATATGAATCAATCAATCGAAGGTATTTATGGGAGGCTCAATACGGATTCCAACGTGGAAGAGGTTGCATGGGTCAAGTGTTTTCTCTTCGCATAATCGCGGAGAAGTTCCTGGCTGTTAGCCAGAAGGTTTTCTGTGCTTTTGTCGCTTTATAGGGACTGTAAGGCTTGCGTGCGAGTAGGGGGGGATGTGTCACCTCTTTTCGATGTCTGTACAGGCGTCAAACAGGGTTGTGTCATGTCCGCCTGGCTGTTTTTTTACTTTATTTATTATTTATTACCAATGTTGTACATTTTTGTGAGAGGTAACAGGCAAATAGTAATTACAACATAATATGGCACAATGAAATTTGCGTAGATTACTGTACTTGGCAACTTTTTTGGTACATTTAATTTGAACTCTACCCCAGTTCTAGTTTTCAGTTCTATCTCTCTATCTCAAGGGGCAAAAGTGTTCATAGTGTATCTGGACAGTTGCCTCCAGAAGTTGAAAGATTGTGATAAGGGTGTGAATTTGGGTGACTTTACAGTAAACTGTCTGCTGTACGCTGATGATGCGGTGCTCATGGCTTTATCAGAAGCTGACCTTCAGGCATTACTCACTAATATGAAAGGGGAGTGTGAAAGTAAGGGTCTTCGCTTAAATGCATGTAAAACTAAGGTTCTAGTATTTGAAAGAGATGACATAAGAACTAAATGCGAAATTAGGGTAAACCAGGAACGTCTAGAGCAAGTAAATGAAATTGTGTATTTAGGGAGTATGTTTAGCACGGATGGAAGATGTGATTCGGATGTAAAACGGCCAGTAGCTGCCAGAAACAGAGTTAATGGTGCTTTGTCCCAATTAGAAAAACGACAAAGCATCGTAAAAGAAGCAAGACCGACGATTCATAACGCAGTGCTAGTGCCAACGTTGCTTTACGGTAGCGAAACCTGGGTATGGCAGCAGATGCATGAAAGTAAATTGAATGCTGTGGAGATGAGATCACTTCGAAAATTATGCGGCGTAACTTTGACCGACCAAATACGTAACAAAGTGATACGCAAAATGGCAGGTTTGAATGAAAGTGTCAGCGTTAAGCTGGAAAAGGGTGTGCTTCGTTGGTTTGGACACGTGCAACGAATGAATGACGAAGTATATATATTGTGCAAAAGTAGAGGGTAAAAGGATTCAGGGTAGGCCGAGACTTACATATGAAGACCACGTGAGCAGATTGCTCAAAAACGAAATAGTCAAAAGTACTCGGATACCCAGACGTGCGTGTGTGAAGCGATTGATGAATCTTGAAGAAGCGAAAGAAGTATGCATGGATCGTGAAGCCTGGCGATCTGTCCTCTCTGACTACCCCGTCAAGGATACAGCGTGAAGATAGTAAAGTATAGTATAGTATCAACTTACTATTGAGCGACAATTCTAATACAATTTAAATAGTAGACTCGGCCGCCTGGTCAGACGTAATGTCGAGTTTCAAACGATCTTCTATTACACCATTGCGTAGTCCCAGTTACTTCCAAACCATAACTTGATTTGGAGCCTATGGTCCGCCATTCTTGGCTTCTAGGAGTAGCTTTGGTTTGGCATTTTATTTTTAACATTATCTCTCAACCCCAAAAGAGGCGCCTGCGTCATCGTTGCCTCGTCTGTTGATCAGTAGGTGGTGCACCGCTAGCAGGTACTCGCTGGGCCCTGGAGATATTGAAGGAACCCCTTAAACCCCAATTTTCAATCGTTATTGTGTCAAAAAAGTTCCATCCGTTTAGAAACACAGAACAAATTTATAACACTTCACTTTTATCGTCGATTTAAGGATTCTAAAGACCAAGTTTAACGCCAATTGGCACGTTAGTGAATGCCTAAATTTATAATTCAACTATTTTCATCATTTCAACTCACGCTATTGTCCTCATGTTTTTTCCGGTCTAGTGTGCCTCGGAACTATGAACTGATCTAATTCAAAAAATATTTATATTTGGGATAAACCTTTTGAAATGAATTAAAAACAACCGTTTGTTGGCAGTTGAATGCTTTTATAAATGTTCATTTATTTTGAAAATGTCAGTAAAGCAGAAGACCAGTAAGGTTTTCGACGTGTTGACAAGAAAATTAGTTGATTTTACTGTGAAAATCTTTAAAAATATATCCATTTTTTTACATGCAAAAAGTGTATTCTTTAAAATGCTAAATAGCGTTCAAGTTTTGCTAATAGCATGCCTAATTCTACCAACAAGCAAGACTAAAACTAATGAGTACAAACTTCCTAACTACGCCGAAGGACGCAATAGTATAGTCCATCTTTTTGAATGGAAATGGAAGGACATAGCCTCTGAGTGTGAGAAGTTCTTAGGACCTAGAGGATTCGGTGGAGTTCAGGTAAGTTTTTAAGGTTTTCAAGTTCTGGTTAAATGGAGAACACAAAAGGGTCAAAATATTACTGTCAAATATAGCTAAAATTGGAGCATAGCTCCTGTACATTACATTGGTTTTTATTTCACTTCAACACATGCAGTATTTCCGAAGTTATAACGACGACAAGATTTAGTCCTTTTTCGAATTTCTGAGACTGGGCGCGTCCATTATGACGTCACAGCCTCGCACAGACTGATGGGTGCGACGCGGCAACGAGAGCGCGACTGTTGAATGAGCGGGGTTGTGACAGAGTTGTGCTGTCACCCGCATTATACGCACTTTGATCGTTAACATTACAGCCATTATTTGAAATATAAAAAGTAAAAATACCGGTTTTCTCGTATTTTTTGTAGATTTATTCGGCATTTAAAGTAAAAAAACGTTAGATAGACCCATTGTGTCTCAAAAAATATGTAAGTATACCAATATATTAAATTTCATAGGTTTCACCACCCAATGAAAATTTGATAATCTGGGAAAAAAATCGGCCATGGTGGGAACGATATCAACCTGTTTCCTATCGCTTGATCACTCGTTCAGGTAGTGAAAAACAATTCATGAACATGGTGCGGAGATGTAACACCAACGATGTCAGGTCAGTATGTTTAAACCTTTATTGATAACTTTAATGTTAACAACAAAAATAATAATTATAAATAAACCTCCTCAAAAATCATGATAAAATTGTAAAATTTTTGAAAATGGAAATAATAGTTATGGTCTCTTTTTTAAATTATGATAATAATAATTAAGTACCTATTAATTCAAAGAGCATTTGACGTGTCGTCAGAATAAAAAAAAGTATTTTATATTGTATTGGATAATTTTGTTTTTTGACAATCGCAGTGAAAATAATATAACATAATCAATATTTCCATAAAAACGTTTAAACGTTTTCATAATTATTTTTTTTGTATTAATACTTGTTTTTTTTCTAAAACTAATGAGTACAAACTTCCTAACTACGCCGAAGGACGCAATAGTATAGTCCATCTTTTCGAATGGAAATGGAAGGACATAGCCTCTGAGTGTGAGAAGTTCTTAGGACCTAGAGGATTCGGTGGAGTTAGTTAGGAATCCACACGGTGAAAAGTGGGCATATAATATGCCTCTGCCATATGATAAGGCGTGATGGATATTTATTTATTTTTTATTTATTTATTCAAACAAATCAAGAACGTTAAGTATAAGCCCTCTCGTTCTGAGTTATTAATGGTATAATTCATAGAGCAAGGAATGTTGCTCGCTTCCTATCGCTCGCGCCCCAGTTATAAGCAATTCTTTTATGGGGCAATGTATATGATTCTATAACAAACTTCCCAACGAAATTAGAATATTGTCAATAAATATGTTTAAGACAAAAGTCAAGGCCAAATTGTGTAACAAGGCATATTATAAAATTTCCGACTATATAAATGATAAAAATGCATGGGAGTAAGTCGCTCTAAGTCAGCACACATAAATATATAAATAGAAAAAATATTAATTAAGAAACATAATAAATATAATGTAATAGACAATACTGTTTAAAATAAAAAAAAAATATTTTCATTTTAATTATGTAATCTAAAATTAATGTAATTGCTGGCGATTTAAAAAGAGTGGCCATGAGTTTTATTACCAGGTTCTTCCTCAGGCTCTACCTATTGCTTTGCGAATTTGGCAGTAAATGAAAATGTAGAAGCAATGTTAGTGTTACTTTGTGACCTACATGAATGAAGATATTTTATTTTCCATTTTCAATAGAGACGAAAGTTACAATAAGACCACGTGCCAAGTTTAGGTCCGACTGTAGGCGAAAATAGTATACGCGGCCTGTCTGCTATTCGTTTGTCTTGTCTTGTTTTGTTTTAATGGCCCCGTCAGTCGTTTATCTACGATTCCGCCAACGTCAAGGTGGAGAGTAGATTTAATAGATTGAGGTCTAGTTGCGAGACACTTGCTCGGTAATTTAAACATTTTGTATTTATGAAAGAGCACGGTACAAGTGTTTGTAATTTTTGTTAGTACATTAATCAAAATGAGGATATAGCCACTGCTGCTATTCATTGTGTAATCGTATGTGTGAAAGGTGACGATTTCTGTCACGCTTGGTTGTGTTAAATATATAGCGTGAGGCGTCTCTCGTAGATAGCGCGCGAGTGACAACAATTCCTTGCTCTGTGGTGTAAATAATACAACTTTATTCTACACCTATGAATTTCCCTTCAAATGTTAGACAATATTAATAAAGATACCGATTAACCAATATAGCTTAATATTATATTATATTGACTGCCTCGGTAATAGTGTATGCGACTGCTGTGACTGAGGTCCAGGGTTCGATTCCCGGGTCGGAAAAAAAATTTGTGTGATCCACAAATGTATGTTTCGGAATTTGGGTGTTTCCTATGTATATTATGTATGTATTTAGAAATATATAAGTATGTTTTTCAGTCATCTAGATGCCATCACAAGGTTATATTAGCTTACTTTGGGCTAGACGGCGCTGTGTAAAAAAAAATGTCCTGCAATATTTATTTATTTATTATTATTTCTTATTATTCATGTCTTTATTCCCAAAGAGGTAACAGAGGCATACTATACGCCCACTTTCACCGTACGCATTGTTGTACTATGTAACAGGTGTTGAGCCTCTTGCCGTGTTGAAATTCACAGAAGCAGGTTGTGAAGCCCTGCCGTGACGACTGCCATGTTATTGGCAACCGGGATGATATGCTTGGCATGCCTTCCGAAGCAATGAAAAGCTAATAAATCAATAATTAAATTATAAAAATTGCACAAAGCGGTCGCCCATCTAAGAAATACTTATAGCGAAAGTTGCTTAACGCAGTGATCGTTTCCAAAACACCGAGTTAGAGTTAGAGATAAGCGCTCGTGGCCCCGCGGTCTCAGTGTTCTGTAAACGATCACTGAGTTACGCAACTTTCACTATGGCTGGTACTCGGATGGGTGACCACTTTGTGGCATTTACATTTGCGAGCGTTTCCGTGTTTCGGAAGGCACGTTAAGCCGTTGGTCCCGGTTGTCAGAAAATGGCAGTCGATAAGCCTGGTTGAAGGCCTTATGGGCGGCTTAAAAAATTTCAACAGCAGGTAGCCACAACCTGCATCTGTCTATTTCAACACGGCAATGGGCTCACCACCTATTACGTGGGACAGGAATCCACACGGTGAAAAGTGGGCATATAATATGCCTCTGCCACCCCTTCGGGGATAAGGCGTGATGGATATTTATTTTATTTTATTTTTTTTCTCAGGATCTACGTAGATGCAGTCATTAACCACATGACAGGCAAATGGAAAAAGAACTATGGTACTGGGGGCAGCAAAGTAAATTTTACACTATGGAGCTATCCAGCTGTGCCTTATAGCAGCTACGATTTTCACTGGCCGTATTGTGTCATCTCTAAATATGATCATCGGTGCTGCCCCAGAAGGGTGAATATTATGTTGTTTTTTTTTCTGGAAATGTATTATCTATACGACAAAACCACTAGTCTTTAAATTGTTCAAAAATCGTGACAAGTGAAATATCAATAGAAGTGTAATAATTTAAGTACCTGATATTTTGTGTACGGGTTATAGGATATGTTGTGTCGTTATTTCCCCTACTGGAGATAAATAAAAGTTAAACGATGAGATACCTTATAGGCAATGAGGACGTTCAGTGTGATTCAAATTAACTCATCTGGTGAGAGCGTTACTACCACGTCACAGGTTTCGGTTACAACTAGGTAGTCTAATGTTACTATAAGTAAATTTGTTTGTCATACCTTTGAATATTTAGGTAATCAGGTTATACTTGAATTTTTGTTTTACGCGTGGTACCTAACGGAGGCCCCACTAGAGATAACGGCTAAGTAAGCAATATGGGAATGTCAAAACCAGACCGACGAAAAACGTCGGCTCATAATATGGAAAAGGTTAAAAATTTTAGTAATCATTTCCTATTTTTTTTAATTTTTACATAAGCTTGCTATAAAAAAATATAACTAACTAACTAACTAACTATCTTCACGCTGTATCCCTGACGGGGTAGTCAGAGAGGACAGATCGCCAGGCTTCGCGATCCATGCATACTTCTTTCGCTTCTTCGAGATACATCAATCGCTTCATACACGCACGTCTGGGTATCCGAGTACTTTTGACCTTTCCGTTTTTGAGCAATCTGCTCACGTGGTCTTCATATGTAAGTCTCGGCCTTCCCTGACTCCTTCTACCCTCTACTTTTGAACAATATATATTCTTCGTCAATCGTTCCTCACTCATTCGTTGGACGTGTCCAAACCAACGGAGCACGCCCTTTTCCAGCTTAACGCTGACACTTTCATTCAAACCTGCCATATTGCGTATCACTTCGTTACGTATTCGGTCGGCCAAGGTAACGCCGCACAATTTTCGAAGTGGTCGCATCTCCACAGCATTCAATTTACTTTCATGCATCTGCTGACATACCCAGGTTTCACTACCGTAAAGCAAAGTTGGCACTAGCACTGCGTTATGAATCGCCATTCGTGCTTCTTTTACGATGCTTTGTCGCTTTACTAACTGGGACAAAGCACCGTTAACTTTGTTTCCGGCAGCTACTCGCCGTTCTACATCCGAATCACATCTTCCATCCGCGCTAAACATACTTCCTAAATACACAATTTCATTCACTTGCTCTAGACGTTCCTGGTTTACTCTAATCTCGCATTTAGTTCTTACGTCACCTCTTTCAAATACTAGAACCTTAGTTTTACTTGCATTCAAGCGGAGACCTTTACTTTCACACCCCTCTTTCATATTAGTGACTAAAGCCTGTAGGTCGGCTTCTGATGAGGCCATGAGCACCGCATCATCAGCGTACGGCAGACAGTTTACTGTAAAGTCACCCAAATTCACACCCATATTAAAATCTTTCAACTTCTGTAGGCAGCTGTCCAGATACACTATGAACAGCCAGGCGGACATGACACATCCCTGTTTGACGCCTGTACAGACATCAAAAAGAGGTGACACATGCCCCCCTACTCGCACGCAAGCCTTACAGTCCCTATAAAGCGACTATATTGCCCGCAGTAGCGAGCCGTCCACACCATATCCTGGCAGCAAATCCCACAGCGTTTCTCTCACAACGTTATCAAATGCTTTCTCTAGATCCACAAAAGCGCAGAAAACCTTCTGGCTAAGAGCCAGAAACTTTTCCGCGATCATGCGGAGAGAAAACACTTGATCCATGCAACCTCTTCCACGTCGGAATCCGCATTGAGCCTCCCATAAATACCTTTCAGACTTTTCTTGCATTCTTGCCGTTATAACCTTTGCATACACCTTACTAGCTAAGCTGACCAAGCTGATCGCCCTGTAGCTGGAGCAGTTTAGGCGCGAGCCTTTCCCTTTGTAAATAGGTACTACAACTGCTACTCGCCAGTCATCTGGGACCTCACCCGTCCGCCAGCACAAGTTGCATAACAGACATAGTGTGTCCCAGACACGCGACCCACCGTACTTGATCATCTCAGCAGTAACTCTGTCTTTTCCCGCAGCCTTACCACATTTCATACTTCTTATCGCTTGTTCTATTTCTTTCACACTAATGACTTCAATGACATCGGGATCCGGAGCATCGAAGTGAGCTCCACTTCCCGACGAGGCATCTCTGTCTTTTCTTGCATACATCTTTCCATAATTTTCACTCCATCTCTGCAGGACGTCACTTTGGTCTGTTAGGACGTCATTGTTAACACTAAGCACTTTATTCATACTGCAGATTGCCGAACAACTCCGGGTCTTGCCTACCTCTTTCCAGAAGAGCTTGGCATTATCCCGGAAATTGGATGACAACCTTTCATCCGCTTTCATTCTGCACCTTTCACGAGCTTCTTCTATCAGTGCCTTCGTGTTAACTTTCTGCAGCTTGTATCTCTCTTTCATATTAAAATAATTCCGCGAGGCTAAGTAGTCTAGCCATGCTTTCTTCTTCATTCGAACTGCTTCTTTCACTTCCTCATTCCACCATGCATCACGCTTATTACTACTGCCTCTTTTCGTTTCTCCACACACTAAAAAAATACAAAAGAGCCAAAGAAAATATTAATAAAAAAATGACATTGAAATATAATTTCGTCATCGAGCTACGAGTACTGTAACATAATGGATATAAAAAACTTCGTAGAAAATTTTAGAGTTGCTATTAAAATATGATATTGCATTACAGATGCGGAACTGTGAACTTAACGGTCTTAAAGACTTAAACCATGGCACTGAATATGTGCGGAGTAAGATAATAGAGTACATGAACCGTCTTATTGGTATGGGGGTTGCTGGATTCAGGTAACGACGCTGTAGAAAAACTGGAACTTTGAAAAACCCTCGACACAAAAACACTATAAAAAGTAAATCGTTTTGCTTTCACATAAAAACAATAGTGTATTCAAATCGTTTTACATATCTTAGAGCTACGGTGCCGTAAATAAACACATACCTAAAGCGGTAAAACTTATAGCTCTTTTGCGTCGAGGGTTTAAAGTAATGAAATTAGTTTCGTGCTTATGATGGCGATAATTGACATGTTATGTTTTTCAGGATTGATGCTGCAAAACACATGTGGCCGTCGGACCTAGAGGTCATCTACGATAATCTTGACAATCTAAATACTTCACATGGTTTTCCACCAGATACTCGCCCTTATATCTATCATGACGTTGCCGATTTTGGTGGAGAAATGATTACTAGCAATGAATATACAACTATCGGCGCTGTTACCGAGTACAAATATGGATTGCAATTGTCTAGAGCTTTCCATGGGCTTACTCAGCTGAATTCCTTAGAAAATATTCCTTCCTGGGATATTATAGAGTCTGATAGTGCTCTTAGTTTTATAGACAGTCATGTGAATCAAAGAGAACTTGGTGCTGATAGGCAGATTCTCACTTACAAGCAACAGAGGAACTATGTTGCTGCTGTTGCGTTCATGTTGGCCTACCCTTACGGCAATCCTCGGATAATGAGTAGCTTTGACTTCCATAACACTGATTCTGGTCCTCCAATGGATAAAAATGGCCAAATAAAATCTCCTAAAATTAAATCTGTAAGTATTTCATAGTATTAATTATTGAGAACATATTTTAATTTCCCAATGAACATACTCGTATAAGGACAAAGACATTGCAATTTATTACATCATTGATTATAGAGGGCTTCTGAAAATTAAGCCTTTGAACATTGTGAGGTTACTTGGAATTGGAAATACACAAAACAATAAGAAAATGGATGAGGGCAATATTATTATTAGATACGAGTACACAGAAACCATAATGAAAATTTCAAATCTTATGTAAATTGAGGTATTAGAGGTTTTTCAAAAGACAGTAGACATTGATTAATGCTCCTGCCATAGTTTTGGTATATAAAAAAGGTGAGTTTATTAAATCACCAACGCGGATATTTTAACATCTCTGCTGTACCAAACTTTCATAATCTATGAAAAACCTCTTTTTTTTTTCAAGTAGATAAAATTGTTTGCTACCTAAGTGGTAAAAACAGTATAAATTAATAAAAAAAGACCCCTTATATACTTAATTATATACTAATATTAAAGACATTTAAATCCCGTAATAGTACATTATTGCAAAGGCCGGGAAATAGGCAATTGCAGGTCGAGTACGAGTGTGACGACTCTAATACGAGACAGGCAATTGACATTCCTGCCGAGGCATATATAGGGCTTTTCTCAAAAGAATGCGTGGAAATGTGACAAAAATATTACATTTAATTAAATTTATATTAAAAGTTACATTAGCCATATTGGGCAATTACCTAATAGAAGAATAAACTATTTTTGATTTTCCTTCAGTGAATTATTCGCAGCAAGATGGAAAATCTAAAAAAAAATAGTAAATGTGACTGCCGCGCTGAGCTCTAGGGTTCGATTCCCGGGTCAGAACAAATTTTTGTGTGATCCATACAAGTTTGTTTCGGAGTTTGGGTGTTTCCTATATATAATATTCTGTGTATTTAGAGGTATTTAAGTTTCTTTATCAGCTGTCTAGATCCCATAGCACAAACTTATAGCTTAGTTTGGGCTAGATTGTGCTGTGTGAAAAAGTGTCCCAGAATATGACTGCCTCTGTGGCGCAGTGATATGCGTATGCGACTGCCGCGATTGAGGTCCCGGGTTCGATTCCCAGGTCGGAAAAAATATTTGTGTGATCCACAAATGTTTGTTTCGAAGTTTGGGTGTTTCCTATGCATAATAAGTTTGTATTTAGAAATATATAAGTATGTATATAAGTTGTCTAGATCCCATAACACAAGCTTATATTTAGTTTACTTGGGCTAGAGCGCGCTGTGTAAAAAAAAAGACCCACATATGTCCAAATATCAAATATAATGTCAAATATTTATTTATTATTTATGGCACGTTGACACAACTTCTTTGTCCCAGAATTCACCACTCCCACACATAAAACAAGATAAATGCACTTATTTTCGAAAATAATATACTTACAGTAAGCGTCCGCTGAAGAAGAATGATAAAAGAGATCCAATCAAAGAGTATCTAATAGCCCCAGCGCGCCGCCGTTTCATACAACATTGCTGGAGCGGTGTAATGTTCAAAATTCAAAAAATACTCCAGCAATTAATTTCATTTTCTCTGTCCGTAAATGCAATATT
Organism: Thumatha senex; assembly: GCA_948477245.1. Classification (NCBI taxonomy): domain Eukaryota; kingdom Metazoa; phylum Arthropoda; class Insecta; order Lepidoptera; family Erebidae; genus Thumatha; species Thumatha senex. Next base: position 19,628,385 of record OX419735.1, read on the forward strand.
TCGCGTATTCGTATTTCGAAATAATGGCAGTATTTCCATGCATGTTTGAGAAAATGTATTTTACTCCCACAAGAAAACGAGTTGCTAGGGTTTTTTGGTTACATTATACTTTTATACCTATAGGTGTATAAATGAAAGCTCATATTATTTTCAAATTTACAGAGTTGTTTTCAGTAAGAAATCTTACTAAAATTTCAAATGTGAAAGCTTGTGAAGATGTTTTGATGTTTGTTGTACAATCAGGCTCTAACCCCTAAACTTATTTGGCTAAAACTCGGTAAACAGATAGCTGACACCTTACATTCATACAGATATACTTATCCTGGCAAAAATTTCCTGTGGAAATCGGATACGGAAAAATTTCATAACTCGGGCGGAGTCAACTTCAACTAGTAAAATCATAAACAAGCGTACTTGTATAATTTTCTATTACAGTTTGACCAGGACCGCTGTACCGCTCACTGCATATAAAATTGTACGCAGTGACCGATACAGCGGTCTTGGTCTAAATATACCATACCTTATCATAACAATGACGTATTTATTCAGAATGGCAGCTGCAGCAGAGGATGGATTTGTGAACACCGTTGGCGTCAAATTTATAACATGGTGGAATTCAGAAACGTAGCTGGAAATGGAGAGGTCACGGATTGGTGGGATAACGGTGGTAACCAGATTGCATTCTGCAGAGGTGCAATGGGTTTCATAGCTTTTAATAATGAAATTACGGATCTGGATGAGCATCTACAGGTAAATTTATAATTGTAAAATAATAGTAATTATCTAATTACCATTATAGTTAATTTATATTATTTAAATGTGCGTCGTAATCTTGGCCGACCGAATAAGTGACGAAGTGATACGCAATATGGCAGGCTTGAATGAAAATGTCAGCGTTAAGCTGGAAAAGGGCGTGCTCCGTTGGTTTGGACACGTCCAACGAATGAGTGAGAAACGATTGGCGAAGAAAATATATTTTATTGTGCGAAAGTTGAGGGCAGAAGGAGTTAGGGTAGGCCGAGATTTACATATGAAAATCACGTGAGCAGATTGCTCAGAAACGGAAAAGACAAAAGCATTCGGATACCCAGACGGGTAAGTATGAAGCGATTAATGAATCTGCAGGAAGCGAAAGAAGTATGCATGGATAACGATGCCTGGCGCTCTGTTCTCTCTGACTACCCCGTCTGGGATACAGCGTTAAGATAGTAATTATAACGCTTCTTTAAATAAAATAGTCAAGAAATATTTGTTAAAAATTCTATCTTATGTAACACTCTGTCATTGTATAATTCTACTTAGAGATCCATCTCTAAGTAAGACAAAGTTGTATGAAACCTCTAGGTTTCATACAATTTTGTATACTCGCATAAAACAATAGTCTCCAACAGTAATATTAGTCAGTACTCCACACCAATATATTTTTTTACTGGTTTTAAACATAATGTGACAGTTTGTGTGGATTTTTGTTATTCTTTCACGTAAAAACTACTGAACGGATTTTAATGAAACATTTCAACAATGTAGCTTATACATCAGAATAACACATAGGCTACTTTATATCCCGGAAACAAGCTCCTGTGGGAAACGGGAACGGGAAAACTTATCTAAGCGGGTAGGAGCCGCGGGCGTCAACTAGTTGTATCATAAATAGTGAATAATCACACACACATATATACCAGTACAAAAGTATTTTTGCAAAGAAAATACTCACATACTGAAAAAGTGTAACGGTTCCATTGAAGTTTGCATAGAAAAATCAGGAACAATTCAATATTTACGCATCCGATTTGTTCGTTGTTATAATCAAACCATTCTTTGTACAGAAACCGAGCGAAAATCCAACTATCAGTTGTTTGTTTATTAGAGTAAATAATAAATAAATAAATATCCATCACGCCTAATCCCCGAAGGGGTGGCAGAGGCATATTATATGCCCACTTTTCACCGTGTGGATTTACCTGTCCCACGTAATAGGTGGTGAGCCCATTGTCGTGTTGAAATAGACAGATGCAGGTTGTGGCTACCTGCTGTTGAAATTTTTCATGCCGCCCATAAGGCATTCAACCAGGCTTAACGTCTGCCATTTTACTGGCAACCGGGACCAACGGCTTAACGTGCCTTCCGAAGCACGGAAACGCTCGCAAATGTAAATGCCACAAAGTGGTCACCCATCCGAGGACCAGCCATAGTGAAAGTTGCGTAACTCAGTGATCGTTTACAGAACACTGAGACCGCGGGGCCACGAGCGCTTCGGTTTTTGATTGACCGTTTATTAGAGTACCTACCTAATAAATTACATACATACATACATGTATGTTTTGTAATAAATAAAATATTAAATATTTTAGGACATTCTCAAACAAAGCCAAATTCATATATATCGCCACGACTTTATCCCCGAAGGAGTAGGCGGAGGCATACTATACGCCTACTTTTTACCGTAAAGGTACCGTGATTTTAGTCCCACGTGAACCCATTGCAGTGTTAAAATAGACAGGCGCAGGCTGTGGCAACCCGCTATTGAAATTTTTCAAGCCGCTCATAACGCCGTCAACCAAGCTTAACGACCGCCATTTTATTGACAACTGGAACCAACGGCTTAACGTGCCTTCCGAAGCACGTACACGCTTGCAAAGCTATAGCGAATGTTGCGATCGTTTACAAAACATACATTACATAGAATTCAAACTTCGAAACAGAATTTGTGGATCTCACAAATATGTCTTATGACCTGGAATTCTAACCCGATAGCTTAGCACGGCATACACTTTACACTTCAAGGTCAAGACAAATGTTCTCATCGATTAGTCGCACCTCATTACTTGCATGTCATGTGCACTTGGAAACCTTAAATCTTGATGGCGTCCCTTACACTCATATTATGTGAAAGAAACAAGTCCACCTAAATCTCGTAATTGTATTATTTGATGAGTATTGTTTTTGTGAGATTGTGCGAGATGTGTGATTGTGTGAGATATGTGAGAGTGAGTGTTTGTGAGATTTGTTTGAAATGTAAAATAATTAGAGTTTGCTTTTTAGACGTGCCTTGAAAGCGGTATTTATTGTGACATCATTTCTGGCGAAAATAATGGCAGCAACTGCACCGGAAGGAGGGTTTCCGTACGCGATGATGGAAAGGCTCACATTATAATTGGTGCTAACGAGAAAGAAATGGTGTTTGCTATTCATGCTGGAATTGACGTAAGTGACGTGTTACCAATATTATATTTCTTTTACTTATCTCGTCAACATTACTTCACCTGCCTGAGGAAAGGATTGCTACTTTCACAACTGTTATTGACAAAGACCTTCAGTTTTACACCCTCCACTTGAAGTACCCGACATTCTTCATATTCATCCCTTCATTAATCTATACTTTACCATTCTTATTAACAAATGATTTTTTGTTGCAGTCAAAGTTAGGCCAGCAGTGAGCTTTGGAGGAATGAAACATGATAATTTAAATAATAACGAAAATTAATAGCAATTTAGTTTTGTAATTAGTACTTAGTCTTCAATAAAAAATTTAACCATAATAAATTGTTTTGAATTACTTTAATAAAAATTCTAACCCAACCATTTCTTGATTTCAACGGATTATAATTGTCGTGCAACAGATTTTTAGAACGATATCTTGCGACAGGAAATTTGTATTGATAAATATGTAAAAATTATCTGAAATTATATTAAAGTTCACCGCATCAGGAATGTTGACCGTAAGTGTAATGTGTATGTGGGTACACCAAATCAAGTCATGCAAAAAATTTATTACTAAATTAAATATATGTACAATAGTATGTATATACACAAATATTCATACATACAATACATATAAATACTTACAAATACAATGAAAATATAAATGAAAAGCGCAAACATATGTAGTTTAGACGTAATGCATAGTGAATAATTAGAGCAGCTATCACTTCAAAGAGAAATCATCAAAAAACGATGTGGAATGCATGGGCATTTTCAGCGTCAAATTTTCCGATGTAATCAACCACTTCGCATGCGAGTCATGTAGGCACTTAACAACAGCTTGAGAGCTAAGCCACAAATCTAAATTTTCAACTTATAGGTCTAGTAAATCTTCAATTATTTTTTTTATCTGTAGCGTGCTACTAATTTGTTATCATCGTCATCTTAGTGTTAGTCCGGTTGCACTCAAAACACCTATAGCATATCAACAATAGTAAATGAATAATATTATATAAACATAGTATAAATACCCATAGTTATTATGTAACATAAGAAATTTGTATAAATAAATATAAATATTATATTTTGTACAAACGGACAAATGTCACAAGTTTGCTATAGTTAATAGCGTGAGGAATGCATCACCCGATCGTGCAACGGCGAGCGGCTGAGGGCTTGCGCCCGCGCCGCCTGCAGTCGAATACATACCTCGACGCCTAGTGCATGTCGGCTGCGCTTAGATCATATGCATTCCGCGAACTATTTAATATTAATTTTCTTATGCCTGAAGGTCTATACTGTGAAGTTTCTAGTTCTGTTCTGTCACTCAATTCTCCTTCTATCTACTCTTACGAACTGTGTCTCTAATCTATCTGTACTGTGCTTCTATACTACAATAAACTATCAATTCTACACGTAGTGAGTTGCTTATTGACGACGACACGACCCGCTTCATATCTATTGATAGAAGGCACGGACGAACATCAAATTAAAAATGCTAGGATTCAAGTCTCAAAGGGCGTGTAGGAAAATTTATCTATCTATATCTATGTATCTATCTTCACCCTGTATCCCTGACGGGGTAGTCAGAGAGGACAGATCGCCAGGCATCGCGATCCATGCAAACTTCTTTCGCTTCTTGAAGAAAAAATGTAAAAAGTACTAATTTGATTTCGAAAAGAATGATCCCTATATTTTCAATACTATTGAAATGTAAATGTAGAAACAACATGGCGAGTCCTGAGCTCCAAAGTAAGGCTAACGCTTAGTTTACGACGGTGACCACTTGTTTGATCAGTTTAATTTGTAAAAGTAGTTTGCATTGTGCTTTCAACACTGGCATGGTATGGTCAATACCTTTTACCATTATTAGATGCCCTTTTTAACCGAGTGCAAAAGGCTACACTAAATTTGAATGAATTACTTTCTACTTCAGTATAACCATCTACCTTATGTATCTTCCTATACAGAAACTTAAATAAGTGCGAACTAAACTGAAATACATGTGAATACTATCTCTTTACACGGTAGACTGGTCACCATCTCAGCACATAAAGTATTGTAAAATGTTTAACGCATTGATCGTTTACATAACACTGCAAATGTCAAAGGAAGGCCTACTTATTTGAAGCGATATTTTGGTGCAGAGAGTGGGTCTCCTTGCACCCCGTAAGGAGCCCCATCATGACCTTGACCATGACCTTACCTGCTAGCGGTGCACCTGACCAACTGTGGTCACGGCAAATTATGGGGTTGGGAGGGTTAGATGGCAGTCGCTCCTAACAACGCCGAAAGTTAAAACCTAAACGATAGATGCTATTAGCAGGCAAATAAAAGTGGACCACAGTCTAAAAAATATTTGTCTGTACCAGAGTACACAAGAAAAAGAGTAGAAAGAAGTGAAACTTCCTTACGATATTTTTTTACTTCTTCCATAAGTCGACAAAGAAGTTTCACTTATAATAAAGAAGTTTCACTTAAAAAAACATGGCGCGTAACCGAAAAACGATTTTTTACAGTTATAAATTTATCTCAACGTCGCTAACGAAGTTTCACTTCAAAAATATAGGTAGCAACCGGTACAACACTTAAGATGAAGAGATTTTGATGTAGAGATCTTGTAGTTACAGTTCATCAACAATCGTGGCTCTTAGATATTTAGAAAGTTGTACTTTATTTGTTTAGTCGCAAGTTGATTGAGTCTGAGCTAAAAGGTAATACACGCTTTATGTAGGATTGAAGCCAAAGTCACGGGTTCAAACCCCGTCCTGAACCAAGTTGTTTTTTTTTCTCTTCAATAAAAATAGTTTTTTTTTTCAATACCTACCAGGAGTTCCCGAGATTAGCGCGTTCAACCAAACAACCAAACTCTTCCGCTTTATATATTAGTATACCGTTTTCTTTTGTTCAATTGCAGACAAATTGAAGATATAAAACTGTATTGCCTAAGGGGGGCAGGCGGCATGTACGAGTACGTGAAAATGTCAGTACTTATCTCACAAAATTCACATGAGTGCTTTGTATAGTTCTCTTTGCGTCACCTAGATGCCTCTTTACCCATTGACATTGATTTGGCAGTTAAAGAAACGGATTTAAGTCAAACAAATGACCTAATGTAAAATTTACTACACATTTGAGAACTATTTATCCATACCAATTGACTGACACGGCGTGCGTAGCGAGCCGACGAAAGTCTCCGTTTTAACTCCACTGGTACGGGAAAAATGCTATTGATGTCTAACTATCTTCACTCTGTATCCCTGACGGGGTAGTCAGAGAGGAAAGATCGCCAGGCTTCGCGATCCATGCATACTTCTTTCGCTTCTTCAAGATTCATCAATCGCTTCATACACGCACGTCTGGGTATCCAAGTACTTTTGACCTTTCCGTTTTTGAGCAATCTGTTCACGTGGTCTTCATATGTAAGTCTTGGCCTACTCTGACCTCTTCTACCCTCTGCTTTCGCACAATATATATTCTTCGTCAATCGTTCCTCACTCATTCGTTGGACGTGTCCAAACTAACGGAGCACGCCCTTTTCCAGCTTAACGCTGACACTTTCATTCAAACCTGCCATATTGCGTATCACTTCGTAACGTATTCGGTCGGCCAAGGTAATGCCGCCGTGCATCTGCTGACATACCCAGGTTTCGCTACCGTAAAGCAAAGTTGGCACTAGCACTGCGTTATGAATCGCCAGTCGTGCTTCTTTTACGATGCTTTGTCGCTTTAGTAATTGGGACAAAGCACCGTTAACTTTGTTTCCGGCAGCTACTCGCCGTTCTACATCCGAATCACATCTTCCATCCGCGCTAAACATACTCCCTAAATACACAATTTCATTCACTTGCTCTAGACGTTTCTGGTTTACCCTAATCTCGCATTTAGTTCTTACGTCATCTCTTTCAAATACTAGAACCTTAGTCTTACTTGCATTCAAGCGAAGACCCTTACTTTCACACTCCTCTTTCATATTAGTGACTAATGCCTGAAGGTCGGCTTCTGATGAGGCCATGAGCACCGCATCATCAGCGTACAGCAGACAGTTTACTGAAAAGTAACCCAAATTCACACCCATATCACAATCTTTCAACTTCTGCAGGCAACTGTCCAGATACACTATGAACAGCCAGGTGGACATTACACAACCCTGTTTGACGCCTGTACAGACATCAAAAAGAGGCGACACATCCCCCCCTACTCGCACGCAAGCCTTACAGTCTTTATAAAGCGACTGTATTGCCCGCAGCAGCGAGCCTTCCACACCATATCCGGGCAGCAAATCCCACAGAGTTTCCCTCACAACGTTATCAAATGCTTTCTCCAGATCCACAAAAGCGCAGAAAACCCTCTGGCTAATAGCCAGAAACTTCTCCGCGATCATGCGGAGAGAAAACACTTGATCCATGCAACCTCTTCCACGTCGGAATCCGCATTGAGCCTCGCATAAATACCTTTCAGACTTTTCTTGCATTCTTGCAGTTATAATCTTTGCATACACCTTACTAGCTAAGCTGACCAAGCTGATCGCCCTGTAGCTGGAGCAGTTTAGGCGCGAGCCTTTCCCTTTGTAAATAGGTACTACAACTGCTATTCGCCAGACATCTGGGACCTCACCCGTCCGCCAGCACAAGTTGCATAACAGACATAGAGTGTCCCAGACGCGCGACCCACCGTACTTGATCATCTCAGCAGTAACTCTGTCTTTTCCCTCAGCCTTACCACATTTCATACTTCTTATCGCTTGTTCAATTTCTTTCATACTAATGACTTCATTGACATCGGGATCCGGAGCATCGAAGTTAGCTCCACTTCCCGATGTGGCATCTCTGTCTTTACATCTTTTCATAATATTCACTCCATCTCAGCAGGACGTCAGTTTGGTCTGTTAGGACGTCATTGTTAACACTAAGCACTTTATTCATACTGCAGATTGCCGAACAACTCCGGGTCTTGCCTACCTCTTTCCAGAAGAGCCTGGCATTATCCCGGAAATTGGACGACAACCTTTCATCCGCTTTCATTCTGCACCTTTCACGAGCTTCTTCTATCAGTGCCTTCGTGTTAACTTTTTGCAGCTTGTATCTCTCTTTCATATTAAAATCATTCCGCGAGGCTAAGTAGTCTAACCATGCTTTCTTCTTCATTCGAACTGCTTCTTTCACTTCCTCATTCCACCATGCGTCACGCTTATTACTACTGCCTCTTCTCGTTTCTCCACACACTTCCACAGCGGCATTTACCATACTATCCCTAAGGTTCTGCCATTCTTTCCACATTCTCACTACTTACATTGACGTCGCCAAGCTTTTCGGCTACCCTTTCTTTATATTTATCCCTAATGGATGCATCCTGCAGCTTCCAGCTTTTGATGCTATGAGGCGGCTCAGGTTCAGGACATTCGGTACGATGACGCCAACCCGCGAACAGACCCCTTATCCTAGTTATTACTAGGTAGTGGTCTACTAGCTCAGCGCCTCGATAAACCCTTGTGTCCATCACCTGTTTACGAAGTCGACTATCCATTAGGAATAGATCTATCATGCTTCTCTTTGACTTGCATCTCCTCGTATACATATGAATTTGTTTGTGGTTGAACATTGTGTTCGCCACAAACAAATCCTTTTCCTTACAAAATGCCAGTATAAGCTTGCCAGCGTCATTCACCCTTTTATCCCCATACTTCCCGAGTACCGACTCAAAACCATCGCGAGCGGTACCCACCCATCCATTCAAGTCTCCACATACTATAAGTTTTTCATTTCCTTCTATCACATTTAGAGCTTCTGTCATACTCTCCCAGAAGTCCTCTAGCTCGGGGCACGCCCTAGCATTATTCGTCCTTGCGGTGCTCGTGTTGGAGTAGAATTGCAGCCGTAGCTGGCAGGGATGGCGACGTGCACGCTTCTACTCTTCATCCCCATCGATGTCCGTCCGTCCATTCAGTGTACAGGTCGCATTTTTCATCGGATTTGCATGAAACTTGGCATGGACAATCCTTAATGTAGACAACAACTTTTAGCAAGGGGGTTTTTGATCGGGGGGAAATAGAGGCAGGGGAGGGGAAATGGTCCCGTAATGATTGATAAGAGCGCCCAAAACGAAAAAAAGCAATGTTAATTTTTTTCACATCGATAAAAAAAAACGTGTGGCACTCGGAGACTGCCGCGGTAAAGCTATTGCATAGCATACCTTTGTTTTCCTTTGATATTAATTCAAGTTACACAAAAAAAACATAAAAAAAAACCCAAAAAAAGAAAAAAAATACACTCACCCTCACCCTCACCCCTCACTCTTACCCTCACTCTCACCCTCACCCCACCCTCACTCTCACAGTCACACTCATCCTCACCCTCACACTCACTATCATCACGTCTCGATCCGTGCGAGCTTCGTAAAATCGTACTATATAATATATGTACATACACTTTATGCCAACGCTCGGCCGTGATCGGTGAACTTCGTGTGACCTCGTCTCGACCTTCGTCTTAGGTTTTTTTCCTTACAGAATTTCTTGATTAAAGCCCACACAAAGCCCGCGATAAAAAATATGCAAAAGATTAAATGAAAAAAATCTCCGAAGTCTACGGTTCACAGAACCACTAGTATAAAAATATGAGTTTGTCTTTGTAGGCAAATAATGGATTGTCATAGGAATATTTTTTTCGTGGTAGGTATAATGAACAATTACACTAATTACGTAATAAATAGGGTGGATTTTGGCAAATTCTGATTTATTTAAACACCATTCAAATTGAATGGCTTACTTGCGTTTAATATCTAATGACAGAATTTTTATTGCTCTCTATTCTAAGTGTACAAACACTGGAAGCTGGCGAGTTGCTGCTTAGAGCACAAAGGCAACAAAAATAATTGAATTCAAGTGAGTGTATTATTATAATCACCTTCTAACGCGCCAAAAGAAGTATAACTTCCAAAAATGTTTAAGAAAATAGGAGAGAACCGACAAGACTGACGATCCAGAAATTCATCGCCATTGATGTCGAGTGGTAAGGGCTTCTTGATTTAATTATAATAGCTATCAAAACAACAATATTACATTGTTTACTACTTTTATTATTGTGATCAAGTTAAGCTAAACCTTATGAGCGGATTTAAAAATTCAACAGCAGGTGGCCAAAGCCTACCCCTGTGCGTTTCAACGCGGCTATAGGCGAGTGTAGCCTCACTAGGACATCTTTCCGAAGAGTAACCCGGGGCGTCCGGCAACAGACAGTTAGGCAGGGACCGTGTGGTTTTAGCCGATTCGAGTGGATTGCATGACATCCGAGGCGATTTCCACACGTTAAAAAAAAGGCGATTGTAGCCTTTGCAAGTGTTTTTTTGTCAATCTTTTTAAATGCTGTAAGGCAAAACCGGTCAGGTAAAAAAGTAAACAATCTCGAAAGTAATATTTAATAATAATAATAATAATAAATATTGTGGGACACTTTTCACACAGCGCTATCTAGCCCAAAGTAAGCTAATATTAGCTTGTGTTATGGGATCTAGATAATAGATAAACATACTTATATATTTCTAAATACATACATATTATACATAGGAAACACACAAACTCCGAAACACACATTTGTGGATCACACAAATATTTATTCCGACCCGGGAATCGAACGCGGGACCTCTTGCATAGCAGTCGGATACACTCCCACCGCGCCACAAAGGCAAGTCAAATATATGGAATAGTAAGTGTTTTTATTCAAAATATGTAGCAAATTCCACCACGTGCCATCAATCAACAGTATAAATAGTTTTTTTTAGTTGAAATGTCTGTAGGAGTTAAAAAAATACACCAGAATCTTTTATTTTTTACACAAAAAAATGAGTAATACAAAAACAAACTTTTTCGTAGTGCCTAAACTTATGACGGTAGTGTTACAAACTTGTTAAACTGCATGCGAACTTTGTCTCATAAATGTAATAAGTTTCACAAATGTCCGGTACGTACCGTAACTTCAGCGGATTACTGAAAATGTGTACCACTTGTAAGGTATGGGATCGTTAATATAACAAGTCGTAGTGGGTATTAAACATTGGAGTTGCTAAACTGAAACTTTAAATTCTTGTTTCATTGTAACTTATGATACTCATTTATGTTACGTATTCATAAAAAGGTAATAAACGAGATTCCACGCGGAAAAATTGACAAGTGCATTCGCTTGCTGTATAATATTTTCAAAAACGAGTGAATTTATCTTGTTTTTTGTGTGGGGTAACAAACAAATAGATAGTAAATAATTCTAAAAAAATCAATTCGTATTATTTTAATACTTTATCGTCATCGGTTATTAGAAATATATTTTAATGTACAGTCTTTTCTCTGTATTGTTATTGTTTTCCAGGTACATTCGTATTAAAGATGATGAGAATAGTTGTTGAAAATAGTGTACTTTTGATAGTTACATTTCAATTACTAAACTCCACAACCTTAGATATTTATTCCCAAACTATTATACTACAAGGTAAGTGATTGCGGTAAAATGATAGCAATGTAAGTAACCAGATAAATAGGCTAAAAGCCAATAAAATAACATTTAGGCTTGGAAGCTGCGATAGAGAGAAGTATTTGAACTGTATATTAATCGTAACAGATTTGTGATTTTCATCAAAACTTTCAAAATCTCTTATATAATGTAAATATGTGCTTGAGTATAACTCATCTACCACATCCCAATTGGAAAAAATATTTTATATTAAATTGTAAAGTTGAGTTGTAGAGGTAACTAGGAAACCTTGAGCCACTGGTGTAGCGAAAAATAATTGCTATTTTGACTGCATTTTAAAGATGATGTGAAATGTGACGAGATGTCGCAAAGCTTTTAAATTTAATCCCATATATCGATCACAAACAAAAGGTGCTATGTATCACTCTCATACAGAATCTTCTCCAGAATTGCATTGAAGGCAATTGTGAAAAACCAAAAGCACCCAAAAAGTCCTTGAATAGCTGTACTTATTCAGAAACTAGTTGATGCTCGTGGCTTCGCTCGCGTAATGTAGCTATCGTGTTTTTGTTGCAATATTTCCAATTTTTCCCTCCATAAAAACCTGGCGTAGAGTTCAAGGAATAAATAAAAAGATACAGGAATTAGTCCAGCCGTCTTCGAGTTTTGCGCTTAGCAACATATTTTGCAATGTGTTTTTATTTATATAGATAGCTGTCAGATCTTAGGTCTACAGTTATTACTAGTGTACGATTTTTATAAATTAAAAAAAAATGTGTATTTTTTAATAAATTATAGAAAGGTCCACTGCTTACTTATTTAAATGTTTATTTATTTTAATGTTTTGTTACAAATTTCCCTGCACCATATACCCTCAATATTATTGTTCCGTTCTGCCGCATATCTTCACGCTCTGTTGCAAAAGGGTCAAATAAGTTATTTAACTCGGAAATCGTAATTTCAAAACATCCTCTCATTCGAGGGATTTGTCGCGATTTTGCCAGTATATTTTGATTTGTGAAAAATGAATTGCGGTCTATTGTGTGATTAATTTAACCCTTTATATGTGGGGTGTATCCATAAATTTAGACCTTTTCCGAGTATAAAATTTGAAGGACTATATAATAGGGTTTAGGAGATATTAGGGCTTTTATCAAACATGTTACAAGAGACTACGTGGTTTTATAAGGTTATTATCTAGGCTGCACACTTTAGGGATAGACCATTACGCTTGTAAGCGAGAAAACAAGCGAGCTAATGGACCCTCGCCCGTAGAATACTGTACTGTACTGAACCAAGCAATAGTTCGGCGATATAAACTATGTAGGTTCACTCCAAAACTAGACGAGCGATTAACTTCTTTGTATTTTTGTTTTGTTTTAAACTGAAAATGTTCAAAATTTAACCAAACCTTCTAACCAAAAAATTCTGCATAAAATTTTATCCACGTTCGGCGTTTTGATGGCACAGACAAAAAGATACATAGATTAAACTTATGCCACCTTTCGCTATCTGTGGTGAGGTTAAAACGATACTAGCCTTTTTAGCTGGCGATGTGCCCTGTTCTTTAAGGTGTTCAAATCCAGATTTAATTTAAAGCAATGCCCTGCTTATTGGAGTTGACTGTCTAATAACCTTATTCCATGAAATTAACCTGTGAGTTACAGATATATAGGAATAGACCTAACCATTCCAATTCTAGCTTCACGTGATAACCAAGGACTTGTCAATATTATACTATAATATACGGCGAGTAGCTGCCCGAAACAAAGTTAACTGTGCATTGTCTCAATTTGTAAAGCGACAAAGCATCGTAAAAGAAGCACGACTTGCGATTCATAACAAAGTGCCAACGTTGCTTTTCGGTAGCGAAACCTAGGTATGTCAGAAGATGCATGAAAGTAATTTGAATGCTGTGGAGGTGCGATCACTTCGAAAATTGTGCGGAAAAGTGCATGCGACGTTGGTTTGGACACGTCTAATGATTGAGTAAGGAACGATTGACGAAGAATAAATATTGTGCGAAGTAGAGGGTAGAAGGAGTCAGGGTATTCCGAGGTTTACATATGAAGACCACGTCACCAAATTGAGAAAAAATGGAAAATTCTAAAGTACGCGAATATCCAGACGTGCATGTATGAAGCGATTAATGAATCTGCAGGAAACGAAAGAAGTATGCATGAATCGCAAAGTCAGAGCAATGGGCGGTAGTTACTCAATAGACATTTCATTACATAAGTAGGTCAATGTTATTATATCAAATAAAAATAAAAGTAAGTAGTTCTTTGTAAAAATATATGTGATGATTACTTTTTAATACCTATTATTAATAACTTTATAATGCAAGACTGTACTAAACTGGTATAACACTAACTAAACTGTGAGTTAAATTTTCATTACGGCTCAAACTCCATCCATATTTTCATTCAATGGCCAGTCTCTGGCCAAAGAAGGGGTTTGAACAATAGCTGTCAAGTCGTTCCTCGCAGCTGTGGTACTATACAATGATTGTCCAACTCTTGTCTTACATTATATTACTTCACAATCATGCGTATCTATTGTCGAATAACTTACAATGTAACTAGGTTATGTTTAGATAATACTCAGTACTCCAATGTCACCACAGAGTTATAAGAAGATTTTCCAATAGGTCAAATAGAGTAGATTTCTGTACAGGTAATGTTTTAGAAGTAAAACCTCTTTACGGAGTAGCCTGGTGAATGTGTTATGAAAAGTGTGATCGGGTGAGGCGATTGAAAGTTGTGAGGGAGATATAACTAGTTAGTGAAGATAGAAAGAGACAGAGAGAGAGAGAGAGAGAGTTTCATACATTACTATAGAGGCAGGAGGGAAAGGGAAAAAACAGATTTTCTTTCTCTCTTTCACTCATAGCTAATATATGCAGCTATGTGTTATGAAAAGTGTGATCGGGTGAGGCGATTGAAAGTTGTGAGGGAGATATAACTAGTTAGTGAAGATAGAAAGAGACAGAGAGAGAGAGAGAGAGAGAGAGAGAGAGAGAGAGTTTCATACATTACTATAGAGGCAAGAGGGAAAGGGAAAAAACACATTTTCTTTCTCTCTTTCACTCATAGCTAATATATGCAGCTAAATAAGTTTTACTTTTGTCGTGTAGTCTAAAGCAAACTTGCTCTTTTTTTTATATATTTGATTTAGGTCATCAAAATGACGCCAGAGGTTGCTTGAAGAAAAATTATAGGGATGTTTAGAGTCTTAATGTAGCTGTATTCAGTCTGTAAGGTTGAGTTGAATATTTATACTTTAAGCAAGAAGTAAAATGGCAGTCGTTAAGCCTGGTTGAAGGCCTTATGGGCGGCTTGAAAACTTCAGCCGCAGGTAGCCACAACTTGCGTCTGTCTATTTCAACACGGCAATGGGCTCACCACCTATTACGTGGGACAGGAATCCACACGGTGAAAAGTGGGCATATAATATGCCTCTGCCACCCCTTCGGGGATAAGGCGTGATGGATATTTATTTATTTTATTTTTTAAGCAAGAAGTGCAAACAAAAAGTGTAAGGGTATTGATATTAACGCAACAAGCGGTGGTCACTTGGTTAACGTTGGTCTGGCAAGATATCCTTTCCAGTATATACCTAGCCGGCCCTCGAGATGCATACAGCCTTGAAAGACAACAGTATGGTTTTAGCTACCTCCAACATGCCTATCTAACCAAAGGGGAGAATTCTATACGTAATAAATAAATAGATATTTTCATTGAAGAATGAACATAATTATTATCTTCTGTAAATAGTAGAGAAGAAAAGAGTTGAGGGAGTTTGATTGTTTAGTTTATTTTTCTCATAGTTCTACAATTATTAACTTTTAAAGCTAAATAAATAAACCAGTTTTATTAAATATAAAATTATCAGGTTTTATTTTTCTACATTTGACATTTATATAAACCTACATGAAAATAAAATAAAAGTAGTTATTGAAATGACATGATGAAACGTGGCACTAGGTACATAGTTCAAACCAAGAAACACTATATTGTCTCAGAAAACTTAAACATATGAAGGTGTTGTAATTATCAGACGCAGAAACGTTAAGTGAAGCTTATACATATTATATAGTGTACTATAGTTGTCTTTATTCTTGTTAGATATAATGAAAAGTTTCTAATTCACAATCATAGAATCAGAATCTCTATAAATGTAATGATATAAAGCAAGAGAAAACCTATAGTAAGATTGTTATTATTGTTAGACCTGTTAAAATGTATATGAATTTGGGCAACAAAAATGTTAATAAGTTTCCTAAAGTCCATTCGTACTGCGTATTATCACTTGCATAACATAAACTCTCAAAACATTCAGCCCAACATCGCAACTACTACGCATTCGTTACCGGAAAATATTGTTTACATTTTAAAGCGTAGCGTACTATGTATTATAGAAATATATCTGCCAGTCTGTAACCGCCCTTATACGTCACTCGCGCGCGCAGTTCAGTTCGAGACGGCTACAAGACTACACGTCCGTGACACCGCGTCGCATGTTCTCAACGTAAATTATTAATACCAAGTCAAAAAGCTAAGGCGTGAGGCTAAAACTTCTTTTGAAACATCCTGTACGTCCGTAATTACACGTGTAGTGGAACTGTGCTAGCAAATGGATTTTGGTTTTAATTGTGAACTGTTTGACCGCGTTTTTTTCCAGTGTTTAATAAGTTTTTTGAAGTGAGCGCTTATAGAGACACCTGGGCGGTCATCCTGAAGATTATTTCAAGAGGTAAGTGTTAAGTTTTAAGTAAACATTTTAGGTTTCTATTATAATTAATTGAATTTTAATACTGTATTTGTGACGATTATGATTGATTAAATGATACATTGTAACTATATATAATTGTTGTATATATATTTTTAATTTTTTTATAATTCATGACTCGTGCCGTTTATGGAAATATTCCAATATCTGTGGTGTAAATCAATATTTCCAACTCAGAGCTATTTAAACAAAACATACAATCATCGATGGACATTCATCGTATATTCATAATGAGTGTCCGACATTCATAAGTTAGTAAAATATTTCAATTGTTCCATCGGAGTTTATCAAGGTCAAATAAAATCGTTTGAACACAGCTATGCTTACAGGACATTACCGATATAATATTGTCTTTTAACGTGTAGGCATGTACATACACTAAAAACTTTGTTAGCCGTTCAAAGGTTTGTAAAATCTCAGAAGCGCTCGTGGCCCCGCGGTCTCAGTTTTCTGTAAACGATCACTGAGTTACGCAACTTTCACTATGGCTGGTCCTCGGATGGGTGACCACTTTGTGGCATTTACATTTGTGAGCGTTTCCGTGCTTCGGAAGGCACGTTAAGCTGTTGGTCCCGGTTGCCAGTAAAATGGCAGTCGTTAAGCCTGGTTGAAGGCCTTAAGGGCGGCTTAAAAATTTCAACAGCAGGTAGCCACAACCTGCGTCTGTCTATTTCAACACGGCAATGGGCTCACCACCTATTACGTGGGACAGGAATCCACACGGTGAAAAGTGGGCATATAATATGCCTCTGCCACCCCTTCGGGGATAAGGCGTGATGGATTTTGTAAAATCTCGTTTATTCTATCTTTTTCATTATCTATCACAAAATAAGTTAAACTATAAAGTTCATCAATTTAGTGATTTAAAAAATTATTATATTTTTTTATATATAGGTATTCTATCAACGCACTATAGTATTTACTATTGACTGGTTGACCAAAACCGATCAACAAAATAGCTATGTGCACTTCTCCTGTTTCCTCCACATCAATTTTAACTGTCTCCAATTTCACTTAGGTTCGTGCAATTTTCTTAAAAGGGGTAAAATCTTTGTACTTCACGTATAAATTATGTAGGTAGGTATATAGATTAGTCTAAAATGACTAAAAAATAATTTTACATACGCTAGTTTACCCAAAAAGCAGTCAAGTTGCTGAAAATGCATTTTATATAATAAATGAATATACAGGAAGCGAAAGAAGTAGGTACCTATGCATTGATCGCGAAGCCTGGCGATCGGACCTGTCTGACTACCCTGACAGGGATACAGCGTGAAGATAGTAAGTTAGTTATATAATAAATAAATAATGATATTTTTTACATCGCCAACTTGTCAAAATATGCTTTAATACATATAGGTATATAATGCTAATACAAGTATGCACTACGGGATAAGTAGTAGTATACAGCACTGATAAATATAGTTTAATATAATACATAAAAATCACCCATACCCCTAAACAAACATTTGTGGATCCAACAAAATATTTGTAAAAGTCATCACAAATACTTTGTGTGAGCCACAAAATGTTTGTAGATCACACAAAGTAGGTTTCGCCGACTAGACTTTTACGCCATGTAGGAAAAGACAAATAGCCAGAGCGTGTCCTAGCCTAACTTCAAAGACACTTTGCAAGAACTAACCTTATACAGTGTTGTGTAGTGCATGCAGGCCACCATCTTGCAGTTTATCTACAATATCACTAAAATGAAGCCTGACTCAAAACGTTCATTGCAACATTCTTTATCTATGTATTGATACATGAAGTTCATTGTACACATTTTTAAGGAAATGGACGCGGAAGGAGGGTTCTATAATATTGCTCCAAAGTCTACCCTATATTTGCAACAGTGTTTAACGGTCGAATGGGGATGAACTGACACTAAAAAATCCATCAAAATAGAGCGGAAAAGGCTCTAGAAATGTTCTCTGCTTCCTAGTGGGCCGAATGATTTAGAGAAATCAAGCGGTGACCCTAAACCTTTTACGTCGATGTCCATGCATGTACTACAATTTATGAAGTCGAATTATTCCTAAATATTATGTATAAAATTATTATCTTGTGATGAGATAGCAAACATACAGACAGTCTTACCCAGGACTCCTGGCCATAGGCAGAGGGAAGGGAAACCTGTGGTTTTAGCCGGTAGGATTACTACATAGCATCCATGAATTTCTACACAAAATAACGAAATAAAACCCTAATTGGTTTCAATGAAAATATTTCATGTACACGATTTTATTACAGTTCATATAATGACAAAAAATAAAATTTCCCATAATAATATCAATTCATATCAGGAACAATTTCACTATGTTCGTGATATTTTCAGGTTCATGAATTTTAAATTTGGATTCATTGTACTAGTAAGAATAAATTATTGCTTTAACGTACATGAAATTCAACGTTTACTGAACGGTAGGTTGATGAAATTACAGGCTACGAATTTTACGTTTATATTATTTACTGAAAAAAATATGTCGTTAGTTGTTGAAAAATTCGAATTTCTATAATGGAGTACGTAGATTATAACAGGATTTAGAAATACTGTTTTAATAAAAATTAAAAATATGAACGAAAGCTTTAGTATGTCAGAAGATGCATGAAAGTAAATTGCGTTGGCCGACCGAATACGTAATAAAGTGATAAGCAAAATGGCGGGTTCGAATGAAAGTGTCAACATTAAGCTGGAAATGAGCGCGCTCTGTTGGTTTGATCACTTCAAATGAATGATTAACGAAACATTTATATTGTAAGAAAGTAGAAGGTGGATGTAGTCAGGGTATACATAGACTTACATATATGAAGACCACGTGAGCAGATTGCTCAAAAAAAGAAAAGGTCAAAAGTACTTGGAAACCCAAACGTGCATGTATGAAACGGTTGATGCATCTACATAAAGCGAAAGAAGTATACACGAGTCGCAATGCCTGGCGATCTGTCCTCACTGACTAACCCTCTAAAGATATATAAAATAAAAAATAAATATCCATCACGCCTTATCCCCGCAGGGGTGGCAGAGGCATATTACATGCCCACTTTTCACCGTGTGGAAATAATAATTTAAATAATAATAATAATTTCACTTTTCTAAAGATATATGGATAGAGAAAGATAGATAAAGTTATAATTATCAAAAAAAGGTGAAGTACACAGATTCACTAGGCATCTCGTTGATTCAATACCAAATTTAATATCAATTATACCTTCAATACCATATTTAATGCCACGTACACATTGTAGTGAAAATTGGAAGCAGAAAAAGTCTTCTATTTAAAGTATACTAAATTCTTTTTCATATTTATTGAAAATAAAGTAGTTTTCTTAAATGAGACACAGTTAAAAGAGCTGATTGAGAAATCATTGTTTAATATTTTTAAATTTGTTTCCGTCTCTATTTGGCGCAAGCGAGAGGCAACGAACAACATTCCTTGCACTGTGATAATGAAAGTACCGATCTAGACCAACCAGTCTAGTAACTCACAGTTGAAACTTATAAATTTGGCTTGACAAATCTATAATAAATTATGCATCGGCTAATAAAAGATGATTAAAAATTTAGTTATATTTTATTATATTAGTTAAATAGTGTGTTATGTCACAAACAAACGCGGTAAGCTACATTAGAAGTGTCTTGATATAGGAGATGGTTATCAGATCAGAAATGTTAAAATCCTTACTCAGTAAAAACAGGGTTCTTACAGAATGTATTCCTAGGGCTACCTACCAACGGCAACTATTATTTCCATACACATTGATGCGACCTGTGTGTAACCTCTCTAGTAGACCTCAGGTGTATGTAATGAAAGTTGAAATTTAAGTGTAACCATTAAAAAAACTTGTCTGTGCCGCATTGAGTATTCCTCTATTGAAATCTAGAACGTCATCTACCACCAATTCGTGCAGTAAAAATAAAACATACCCCGTCGCCTTGGCTCACTAAATAAATTAAAGATTTATTTATTAAACATGGTAGGGCTAAAGCCAAGTTTAAATACAAACCGAATGAATGCAACCGGGTGAGATATGTGAGAATTGGAAGTCTGCACATGCACAACGCCAGCACATTCGACAATCCATAGAAATAGGAGATCCATCTAAAAAATGGAAATTTCTTAAAACCTTGGGAGTTGGTAGGTCAAAACTTGATGTAAATTCATGGAACATTGATCTAATTTCTCTGGTTCTTCGAGCTTTGATGATACTATCAAAACAAATACACTAAATTGGGAATATTGGAAATAACACAAATGGTCATCCATCACAGGACCTACCGTACTGTAAGATGCTTAACGCAGTGATCGTTTACAGAACACAGAGCTATCGGAGATTCGCTAAGACAATATTTTAGAAAAATATGAGAGCGCCAAGTATATCGGTGGCGAAAACGCAGGGTGTAAGCTTTTATACTTAGAGAGCAATTAATCAAAAATATCTGATATTGTGTAATACACAAGTAAAACTTTATTCCACATTTATACGAATTTTACTACAGTTAAAAAAAAACAATGAATTTCTACAAATAGCGGATTTAATGACAAGAGTAATTTCTTACCTTTGTATAGAAGAAAAGTGTCTGCGAAGTTATGTAAAAGGGTAGCAATCGGGGTAAACTTCCAATCTTCAATTGCCTTTTCGATATCAGTATTCTTCGCCAAGGAACTATATTATTATTATTAATAACTATAATTATATTATAAACTAAATTATTAATCGCCAAGAAAAGATAAACATTCCGGGGCGACATACTATGATTTTATTCTATAGAACAACTTAATGTTATAAACATAATCACAAATATTTTGTGTCAAAGCTGCTGTTAATATCCTTGGAAGCTTTATTTTTTTGCCATTTCATAGAACAATTTGTACCAATATACGTTTATCGATGACCACGATCTCTGTTCGATGTAAAATGATATCTCATGCACAAGGGAATTGTGCCTGTACAGTTAAAATATCAAATTAACTGAGTCGAAATAATTACAAACGTATCACGGCACGGCACTAATAATAATTACAAATCAGCAACGACAAATCAATGTGGAGAAAGTGGTGAAGTGATCACTTCACCATATTATAAATGACCCCCACGGCTTCGGCCGTGACATACTCGTACTTCGAACTCCCGTCGCACCTATTTAATCCCTTCGCTTAAAAAATTCACAATTATGTATAAAATTACTGTAAAGCGGTAAATGGAAAACTATTTACACAAATACCGTATTAATCTTTATCAATTTTAATACGTTACTTGATTTCAGAATTTCATGAAATTTTTTATCCCTTTAATGGAAGTATATGGAATTTTTCTTGTCATGAAATTCTGAAATCATCAATTGGAAAATGTTCATACATTATTGTGAAATTAATAAACGACGGGATTAAATGTGTGCTACGGGGTTCGATTTATGTCTCGGGCTAAGCCAGCTAGTTAATCCTAAAGAAATCTCTCCCAGTAGACCTGAGATAAGAGATGAAAACATAGTATAAAATTATGTGTGTGCAGGTTTATAAACTTACATAAAACTATGACTATGACATATAGATACCGAAATTGTGGGACCAATATTGTGGGATACTTTTCACATAGCGCCATCTAGCCCAAAGCTTAGTTAGTTTGTGTTATGGGATCTAGATAACTGATAAACATATTAATATATTTCTAAATACATACATATTATAGATAAATAACACCCAGACACAGAAAAACTATCGTGCTCATCACACAAAGTTTTATCCTGGGTGGGAATCGAACCCACGACCTCTTGCGTAGCAGTCGGATGCACTCCCACCGCGCCACAGAGGCAGTAAATACATATTATAAGTATTATGCACGGGACATCAGCCTTGTTGATAAAAGAGGAACGCATACGTAGATAAGAAGGATATGAGAGATTGTGTTGGATATTGAGTAGGAGACACAAGATTCGAGTACCTATTTCTACAAAAGCGAATTGGGAGTCACATGAATTCTTTGCGAAACTGCGAGACACCATCATACTCGTATTGTGCTTGCGTCTAACAAGTATCAGCATTATCTACAGAATGAACCCAGTGTCTACATTGCCTCAAGGTTTCAATTACGGGCAAGATAATAAGGAAATAATTATTAATGTTTGGTGGACGAGTGTTTTGGAAGTCCTTTACGTGTTTATTCGTACCCTTTTTAAACACATAACGCTATAAAGAATATACCTATCTACTCTGCAACGCTTCTCGACTAACACTAGCTGTTGCCCGCAGCTCCGCATGAATGGAAACGATTTTTATTACCCTTGAATTCGTTCTCATTGTTCCCGTATTTAGAATGTTAAAAAATTATCGTTGATGCTGTCCGCGACTTGGGTTAACATTGGCTTTAATTTTTGAGATTTCTCTTAACTTCAACTATACAAAATTTCTCATTATATATTTGCGTAGTTTAAAGAAATAGCATAGAAGACAATTGTTATGTTATTTACTGCGATGCTTCTATGTACTCCCTAGCCACCTCTGTTGCGTGTTTTGTGCTTTGTTGTGTGTTGGTAACACGCAACAGAGGTGGCTCTATACGCTTATAGCTAATCGTGTGAAAAGCAGCTAACACATAAGATACACCTTCCAACTTACATCACCTTTCAGCTTAGGGCCTCAAGCTTAAGACTTTATGAATCTAGACTCGCTTCAAACTAAATGTTCGTCCTACGGCTGTGGGCGGAGAAGGCGCATGGAAAACCGACATACACCTCACAATACTTTTCACATGGCATGACCTTATTGCCAAACACGGAGAAGTCTACGCTTGAGTGTGCGTGGCGTGGGACCGGTGTGTAAGCCAGGGGTGTCCCCTAGCACTTGGTTGCCCGTTCTCTACCTCTCTGATCTCCTATCTGCTATCCCTATCCATCCCGTCAAGAGCGGGACGTGGGCGGAAATGCCACTTAAGGAGCTTGGAGAGGGGCGTCCATCAGGCCTCCAAACAAACATCTTATCCCGGTTTGTCCTTTTGCTGTATCACAGTGAATAAATCTCTGGCTATTAGACTTTGCGCACGACCGCTGCGTAGGGAGCCGACCTCGTGTCTGAGCCGCGCGGGTACCTTACTCAAAGATCTAAACTCCCCTCCCGCACGCGCACCACCGCACTATGGGACCAAACTGTATTTTCCATCTAAAAATGGTTTCGATGAAAGTCCTCCATAGATTTCTT
The DNA here is from genome assembly GCA_948477245.1 of Thumatha senex. NCBI lineage: Eukaryota > Metazoa > Arthropoda > Insecta > Lepidoptera > Erebidae > Thumatha > Thumatha senex. The sequence continues at coordinate 19,652,032 of OX419735.1, forward strand.
TATACTTTTATACTCTTAAAGGATGGAACTTACGAATAAATTATAAAAAGAATTAAATAAATTTGGAAAACACAAAAGTGCACGCGTCACACGCTTTTATAATATTATAAAAAAAATAGAATTACAAGCTTACAAACTTTGCTATGAATTATCGCGTAGTATATGAAATAAATAAAGTAAAGATAATAACAATTAAACCACATCGAATCAGACCGTGAAAATTGAAAGGGTTCTCTTCCTAATTATACTAAAGCGTAAGAGAAAAAAAAAGACCCGATTAGTAAAGTATTTCGGTCGTTATCGTGTTAACAAGAAAATATCCGTAACATACAGACAAACGGACGTCCAAGACGGAACTATTTTTAAACAGTTTTTTAACTAGTTTAAATAACAAAAATGGCATCAAAAATATCATGAGTGTTAAAATACGTAGCGTTTTTTCTTGATATGTGTGTGTATATAATATTTTACAAGTGCAATATTAATAATATTTTATTTAACCCATCTACACCTTCCTATTTAAAAGGACGATTTGAATTCCTTTATGATTCGCATAATAGATGTCTGAGGTCGTCAGAAAGCCTAGAACTAAAGATGCCACATCATACTACAAATTTCGTTGACCGCTCCTTTACTGTAACAGCAATTCGGTTATGGAATAAATTGCCTGTGGAAATTAGACGAGCCAAGACATTGACTAAGTTCAAATTTATGGTTAAAAACCTTTATTTATGATATTGAGTCAAAATTCCTCAGCTAGTTTATTTTTCTTTATTTATATCTATTCCTATGTATATATTTATGTCTATGTATGTATTTGTATATGTGTATTATATTTCTATATATGTAATGATATTATTTATGTATTATTATTAATATTTAATATATATATATTTTTTATTCTACATCTTTTCCTTTTTGTTAGATTTAATTGAACACCAACAACTACCAGTCACTCCTACTAACATATTTTTTCCATCCAAAGGTTGCCTCGAAGAAATTGCTTTAAGCGATAAGGCCGCCCATTGTACTACTTTAGTTGTAACAAATTATCACTCTGTTATTATTTATATATTTTTTTTTGGTGTACAATAAAGTATAAAATAAATAAATAAATAAATTATGATAAATAGAGAAATTTTAAGTTTGAAAAATCAGATGTTATGCGCGAAGTGACAGTGGTACCCACCTCAACGCTTCGCTTATGAGGCGTGCAATAACTTAGTTTTACGTTTATAAAATGAACCTCAAACATTGGGCATAAATATTTTCATGCCATTTAAATTACCGTTAAGGAAGTTCAATACAAAATTATTCGGAAGTTTTCCAAGGAAGCATGTTAGTGTTATACATCATTAGATATATATATAGGTATAGTGTGTTTTTTGTAGATATTTATAAGATCTACAATTAATTAGAACATTTTATGGATCCATCTTTTATGTTTAGGCAGCGTACGCAAAATAAGTAACTTTTCTGGTTGATATTTTACACCTTGTGTCCGAAAAACCCAAATATCTTACGGAACCCTATTTTTTCCAAAATAAAACATAGCCTATGTTACTCGTGGATAATGTAGCTTTCAAATAGTAAAATAATTTTAAAATCGGTCCAGTAGTTTTTGAGCCTATTCATTACAAACAAACAAACAAAGTTTTCCTCTTTATAATATTAGTGTAGATAATTAACTAAGCATTATTTTTGATTTGATTGATAAAAAAAGGAAGGACTATTTAAATATATGCATTACAGAATGAAAATGTGTAACAAAAAAAAATTAAAATAATTTTTTTGTTAACTACCTATATTTTTAATATAAAGTGGATTTTAATTTTTGTGGGCTTAAAAATGACTAATTAATCCACCTTTTTGCATCTTATAAAGAATATAAAAAAATAGAGCTGAAAATATTTTTACCCAATACCAATACTGTAAGTATTTTTGTAAAATATAAATATAAATATCCATCACGCCTTATCCCCGAAGGGGTGGTAGAGGCATATTATATGCCCACTTTTCACCGTGTGGATTTCTGTCCCACGTAATAGGTGGTGAGCCCATTGCCGTGTTGAAATAGACAGACGCAGGTTGTGGCTGCCTGCTGTTGAAATTTTTCATGCCGCCCATAAGGCATTCAACCAGGCTTAACGACTGCCATTTTACTGGCAACCGGGACCAACGGCTTAACGTGCCTTCCGAAGCACGGAAACGCTCGTAAATGTAAATGCCACAAAGTGGTCACCCATCCGAGGACCAGCCATAGTGAAAGTTGCGTAACTCAGTGATCGTTTACAGAACACTGAGACCGCGGGGCCACGAGCGCTTCTATTATTATATATATCTAGAACTATAGAGTATTTTTGTCCCACGTAATAGGTGGTGAGCCCATTGCCGTGTTTAATAGACAGCCGCAGGTTGTGGCTACCTGTTGTTGAAATTTTTAAGCTGCCTATTACATGGTCTTTAACTTAGCTTAACGACTGCAACATTACTTAAACTTGACATACAAACATAAAACATGACATGTTACATGAAGTGCCTTCTCGTCTCGGCTTGCTCGTAACCGAAATACCGCAAAGCGGTCCCCATCCGTAACCAGCTATAGCGAAGGTTGCTTAACGCAGTGAACGTTTTTTTAATTTTTTTTTTACATTTTGTCACACCTTTAGGTGTAGGCTGAGGTATACTATATGCCCACACTCTTTACCGTATGCACTTTGTCCCACGTAGCAGGTGGTAAGCCCATTGCTGTGTTGAAACGGACAGGCGCAGGTTGTGGCGACCTGCTGTTCAAACTTTTTAAGCCGCCCATAAGGCCTTCAACTGGGCTTAACGACTGCCATGTTACTGGCAACCGGGACCAACGGCTTAACGTGCCTTCCGAAGCACGAAAACGCTCGCAAATGTAAATGCTACCAAGTGGTCACTCATCCGAGGACTAGCCATAGAGAAAGTTGCTTAACGCAGTGATCGTTTACAGAACACTAAGTCCGTGGGGCCACGAGCGCTTTATAGCCAAAGTACATAAATAAGCCATAGCTCTTCAAAGCGTTGTCCTGTTTAAACGCAAAAGCGTGATTATCGCAAATTCGTACGCAAGTCGGTGCTCAAACATTGTAGATTCTCAAGAGGTACCTAATTGACATTCGCGTGAAACGTTCGTGTGACAAATCTGAGTTTGTATTGATCGAATAGTAGCAGAGTTTGTTCTTGCGACGATCGCGTAATCGTATTTAATTAGATTGTCCTAATTTAATACGATTGGCCTTATTAAGAACAACTTGTGCCAGAGAAGTTTGTTGATATATCAAACGACTTGGCAACTTTGGAATAAATTAAATCGGTCCTGTAACTTTCAATATCACAGTTTACATTTATTTAGCATTCACGTCTTTACTCTCGAAGGGTTGGCAGAGGCATACTATTGGCCTATATTTCACCATAAGCATTTTTATCCTACGTAACACGTTATTAATATTGTCTTACGTAACGACGTTGTCTTACGATGAAGCGCTCGTGGCCCCGCGGACGTATTGTTCTGTAAACGATCACTGCGTTAAGCAACTTTCACTATGACTGGTCCTCGGATGGGTGACCACTTTGTGGCATTTATATTTGCGAACGTTTCCGTGCTTCGGAAGGCACGTTAAGCCGTTGGTCCCGGTTGCCAGTAACATGGTAGTCGTTAAGCCAGTTGAATACGTTATGGGCAGCTTCAAAAAATTTCAACAGCAGGTCGCCACAACTTGTACCTGTCCATTTCAACACGGCAATGGGCTCACCACCTGTTACGTGGGACAAAAAGCAAAGCATACGGTGAAACGTGGGCGTATAGTACGCCTCTGCCTACCCCTTCGGGGATAAAGGCGTGAAAGTATGAAATGTGGTGAGTCGATTTACCGTATTGAAGTGGACAGGTTGTGGCGAGTGGCGACCGTGGAGTTGAAGTTTTTCAGTTTTTCTTTTGATATTAATTTACACCAACAATTTATTGGAAACCCTCATAGCTGCCTACTCTAAACGTGATAGGAATATTTTCTCTTCTTTCTGTAATATAATTTCACGTAATCTAATCGCGAAAATATATGGGCGACATCCGAGAGCGCCTATTCAATGATTACCTACTCTATTTAATAGGGCAAGCTTAGATTATGTAGTTCCTATTGGTGAATTTATTTTAACTATAGTATTACGGTCGGTACGAATCGAATCGCTCCCGGTAATTTAATTTGTAAAAGTGGAAATAAGCTACGAACTGTATGGTAGTGAATATATTACTATAGTGAACCTTTGGTGTTATTATAAGATTACAAAGTGCAAAACAGTGATAATTATCGATATATTAATGTGTATTAGCGCAAAATAATTGTGTGAACAACAGTGACAATAAATAATTTGTATGTAAGCATTGTTAGTTGTGCTTTTTTTATTTAGTAAATGAAGTATCATATATTAGTGCCTTATATGACGGTGCGGTTTTAGGTTTTATATAGTACCTAGTTAGGCAAGTATAAAAAAATACTGGCATGTGTCTTTTTTTTCCTGAAATTGAATATGTAAAGAACTGTTTGATACATTTTTTCTTCTTATGACAACAGTTTGCTTTCAAACACCACTTGAATTTGGAATCTGAGACCCATTTTCAATTTTCTGCTAGGAGCAGCTAGCATTTGAGTTTTCATTTTCGGCATTGTTACCGCGTAACCTGCTGATGCACCGGTGCACTGCTAGCAGATGACGTCCCTTAGGCTCCTGGGATCTTGTTGGAGCCTCTTTTACACGAGCTTAAACTAACATAAACTACATTAAATAATTCCATCTTTATTACAACTTCGGTCGTTTGACCAGTTGTACCTTATATTAAACATTAATTATCTAGTTTAAGTTTAACTCCTGTGGACAACTAATGGACAACGAGAGTTAACTTATAACTATCAAATTAAATATCCACAATACAAGGCAAGTAGCTAGAATTAGCATGTGAGTAACTCGAATACATGTTTAAATGTTATTTGAAATATACTGAGTAAGTTTGATTGCATACCCACATTGTGAAAGCATTTGGCTTCTTTGATAAATCTGCGAACTGTTGAATGTGGAATGAGCTTTCATATAACGGATCTCGTAATCTAACATCGCAGTTGGTTCTGAATGAATCTCATAGGTCTTTTGTTAAACATTGTTATATAGAAAATTGGAAATCGCTACTTATATTATAAAAATGAAAAGTTTGTGAGATTTAATGTTATGAGGTTTTAAGGCTATTAATCTCTGGATCAACTGAACTAATTTTGAAAATTCTTTCAACATAGAAAGGTATACTATATTTAAGCGCTATAGGTATTACATATTTTATCCCGAAACCATTTTCCTGTCGGAAACGGGTATGGGAAATCCGACAGTAAGACAGGGAAAAATATTACTTTTATTTAATTTAAATTCTTATAGAGGTACCGTATAAGTCGTGTATGTAAACTCGAATATGTGTATATGCATTTAGTGAGATGCTGTTCATTTTGAGTTACAAACAAACTCTTTAGTTTTATTATAGAATAGATGTAAAGATACGACTGAAGAGACGACATAGTATGGTAGCACTTATCAATTATGTACAAGGACGGATAAACGCCAAAGTACAGTAAAATAACTTTACTTTCAAGATGGTTGATTAAAAATCGAATGGCAGTTGTTGTATTACATGAAGTTAAGTTCTAGCAAAGGCAAGTTTTTTTTTCGTTTCATTTCTGTTCACTATAAATATATTTATTAAGTCGACTGCCTCGGTGTCACAGTGGCAGTGTATGCGACAGCCGCGACTAAAGACCCGGGTTTGATTTCCGGGTCAGAAAAAATATTTGTGTGATCCACAAATGTTTGTTTTGGAGTTTAGGTGTTTCCTATGTATAATATGTATGTATTTAGAAATATATAATCAGTCGTCTAGATCCCCGAACACAAGCTTATATAAGCTTACTTTTGGCTAGACGCCTCTGTGTAAAATATGTCCCACAATATTTATTTATTATACATGAACCGGATGGCAGCAAAGTACAAATACCTATGACCCATAAAGTTCTGATTAAAATATTATAAGCTCTCTATAATAATGTTAAAATGTGGTAGCAAGCTCTTTATGTAAATAGCAGTTCACGTGTATGTCATGAACTCATGATATACAAAATTAACCTCAAAAACGTGGCTACGTAAATTCTATTTGCATAATAAAGCCTCAACCATACTATAAGCGTAAATTGAACCGTTAGAAACAGTAACACGTTAGTATTTAGGACAAACAACATACTTTTAGATTCCAATGCTTTAATTTTGATAATGGTAGATCCTAACGAAAAAGTTTTTCTTTTCGTTATTCAGTAGCCAATTTGTTAAACGTCCAATTACTGAGGAAAAGGAAATTATCCACACGAATAGAGGTTTATGTATGTTTTTGTATTTATAGTGAATGTCCCCGAAACCTCGTACGAACCAGGCAATGGCAAATAGGGTTTACTAATTATCTTCACGCTGTATCGCTAGTCGGGCTATCGGGGTAGACAGAAAGCACAGATCGCAAGGATTCGCGATCCATTCTTTCACTTCGTACAGATGCAGTAATCGTTTCGTACATACACGTCTGGGTATTCAATACCTTTACGTGTCTGAGTACTCTGGTGAACCTATGATGGAGATGCTAATCTATGAAATTACAATGTTACTCATCTTTTGTACAGTTATTATAGACAATACAATTAAAAGCTAATAAATTTTTAACATTATTTCACGTGATATTTGTATGTAAGTACTAAAAGTTGTATGTGGATAATAAATATACAGTATCAGGTTCAAAGGAATTAGAAAGTTATTACTAGGCCTGCAGCGCAAGTGTAGCACCTTTGTCGTTGTAAACGTCCATGGGCTACGGTGATCACTTTCCATAAGTTTGACACGGACAAACTGATGGAAAGTGATCACCGTAGCTTGTCTGCCATGTCAGTGGTATAAGAAAAATGGATAGGATAGGAAATTAGTGGAACTTATTATTGGCAGAGTTTTCAGTCGTCACTAAGGTCATTAAGGCTAGTTTTAATACACAGGGCTATGAATATTTACTCTGTCTACAAAATACAACGTATTTTCAGTTACAAACAATAAGCATAGGTGTAAAATATTGACGACAAAATAAGAGTAAAAAGGTTAAAAAGATATTAATTTTTAAAAATGTTTCTAAAGCATGCGCAGTATTTTGCCTAAGGATTCTTTTGTATTGAACGGGATTTCGCCCGGCACTATATTACAACTAAAAGGTTAGTATACCTTTTTATTCCTCGACGTTTGGACAGTTCTCTTTCACGCTAATACCCGTTTAGCGTGAAAGAGAACTACATAGGATCCAGAAGGGCTCTATTAGAAACAATTTTGAAAAGCAATTAGTATGCTAACTTTTTCTAAATTGAAATTTTAATCGTTGCTTTAAGACGTGAAGAGGTAGATTAATTCGTCAGTTTCGAGCAGGTCACGGTGGTGTAGTTGGTGAACACATCTGGTGCGTTGAATCAAAAGACGCTGGTTCGAGTCCAGCTCTATGAGGCTTGAGGTAATTGTTATTTTATATGAATGATCGGATGCACACGTCAAAAATATGAAACGGTCATACCTCTTTAGTTCTGAACTTGAAAATATTTGAACTCTGTTCAACTCCAGTTCAAATATAAACTTACAAAGCTAAAACCCATAAAATAAGTAATTAATATATAGCGTTGCGTGTCAATACCTAGCGTGACTTACATACTTTCAGCTTGTCGCTCATTAAAAATAACTTTTTTCTATCTAAAGGGCAATATCTTATTACTTTTATTAACTAACTAATACTAACTATCTTCACGCTGTATCTCTGACGGGGGTAGTCAGAGAGGACAGATCGCCAGGCTTCGCGATACTTCTTTCGCTTCTTCGAGATTCATCAATCGCTACATACACGCACGTCTGGGTATCCGAGTACTTTTGACCTTTCCGTTTTTGAGCAATCTGCTCATGTGGTCTTCATATGTACTTTTATTCATATTACGTAACTGAAAAACTAAATTATCTTTTATTATCGTATTTTACAAGTTTTATTTAGGTTTGCCAGTCCTTATATGCTTCAGTAGAGTGTGAGATTTCCTTGTTTTCATAATTTATTATTCAAGACTATCTATTAGTTAGATGCCAACGAAATTACGGGCACCGTATTGTTTCACTAATTTTTCATTGTTCACCTGCTGTTGAACTTTTTCAAGCCGCCCATAAGGCCTTCAACCAGGCTTAACGACTGCCATTTTCCTGGCAACCGGGACCAACGGCTTAACGTGCCTTTCGAAGCAGGAAACGCTCGCAAATGTAAATGCCACAAAGTGGTCACCCATCCGAGGACCAGCCATAGTGAAAGTTGCGTAACGCAGTGATCGTTTACAGAACACTGAGACCGCGGGGCCACGAGCGCTTCAATTACGTCACTTATTCATATTTCGTAACTGAACTTCTCAATTATCTTTTATTATCGTGTTTTACAAGCTTTAATTTAGGTTTGCCAGTCCTTATGTGTCTGTACAGTGTGAGATTTCTGTGTTTTACACAATTTATTATCCAAAATTACCTATTAGTTAGATGCGAACGAAGTTACGGGCAACGCTAGTTATTGTTTTACTAATTTTTCATTAATTAGTTTTTTAATCCTACTAATATTATAAAGGCAAAAGTTTGTAAGAATGGATGTTTGTTACTCCTTCACGTAAAAACTACTGAATGGAAACTTTACAATAATAAAGCTTATACATCAGAATAACACATAGACTACTATTCATCCCGGGAACAAGTTCCTGTAGGAAACGGGAACGGGAATCCTTCTTTACGCAGGCGAAGCCGCGAGCGTCTACTAGTGTATAATAATATTCACTATGGTTATTTTCAGTAGGATAATTTATTTCTTATAGCTGCTTGTGAGATTATCTGTTTGTAAGACAGGTTATTCGGGGTAATTTTCAATACAAGTGAATCGATTTGGAAAATTCTGACACTATCTATCTATCTATCTTCACGCTGTATCCCTAACGGGGTAGTCAGAGAGGACAGATCGCCAGGCATCGCGATCCATGCATACTTCTTTCGCTTCCTGTAGATTCATTAATCGCTTCATACATGCACGTCTTGGTATCCGATAAATGGACATTGAAATTCTGACACTAATATACGAAATATAAACTATCAACTAATTAGAGGACTAATATCAAGCCAACAGGCAAATAAGTTAAGTACTGCCATCACTTCTCTCCATGTTTATATTTTTAAACTTTATCCATAAACCCTGAAATCAAGTTGCCATTTTAAATGTCTATGATTATTCTTAATTTAAAACCCCAGCCAGGAGTGGGCGTGTTGCTATTGTAATATATTTTCGTTCATTCCGATATTCAACATTTTCGTGTTGAGCAACTGAAGTATAATGTATCAAAAACTTCTGCATAAATAAGTACTAAATGTCATAAATATTTCCACTGGTAGCTGTTACGTTCGCGCTTGTAAACGCGTGTGAATACATTTGACTTTTTTTACATGCAAATGCCTGAAAAAATATTTTTGAACCCGGGTATTATGAACCGCTGTGTACTTTTATTTTTATGAGATTCAAAGAGAATATTTAATTGGTCGTACTAATTAGTGTCTAGCACATAAGACCTTTTAGCCTTTTTGTTACCACCTCACTAAAAAGGCAACGGTTTAAAAATTTCTTCCAAAAATAACATATAAAATAGACACATTTTATTAAATTCAATCGGCCCTTTGGACCCACCCTAGTTCCGTGCTTCGGAAGACACATTAAGCCGTTGGTCCCGGTTGCCAATAAAATGGCAGTCGTTAAGCCAAGTTGAAGGCCTTATGAGCGGCTTAAAAAATTTCAACTGCGGGTCGCAGCAGCCCGCGCCTGTCCATTTCAACACGGCAATGGGTTCACCACCTGTTACGTGGGACAAAAATGTATACGGTGAAATGTGGGCATTTAATATGCTTCTGCCTACCTCTTCGGGAATAAAGGCGTGGCAATATGTATGTATGTATGTTGTCGATGTTATTACGAAGTTATTGTTGATATTGCTACAAAGTTGTTGTTGATGAATATAATAATACTTTAATGTATATAAGTGAAAAATTAGAGTGCACACAATTGCTCTAGGGATGCATTATCATTATACAACACGCTCGACACGAAAACCAGCACATGCCTTGTTTGCTATAACATGATGATTAAATATTATGGGACATTTTTTTTACACAGCGCCGCCAACCCAAAGTAAGCTAATATAAGCTTGTGTTATGGGATCTAGACGACTGATAAACATACTTATAATATTTATAAATTCTAAATACATAAATATTATACATAGGAACACCCAAACTCCGAAACCAACATTTGTGGATCTCACAAATATTTTTTCCGACCTGGGAATGGAACCCTGGACCTCAGTCGCGGCAGTCGCATACTATACCACTGCGCCACCGAGGCAGTCAGTCGATTAGGTTGGTTGCTTTGGACACTATATGTATTATTTAATATACCAAGTTCGTATGTATGATATGGTAGTTACATTTTCGAATGGCCCTACATACTTTTTCACATAGACAATAGCCCATAGTTATAACAGGTTTAAGATTTTTAAGCCAATTAAGAGTTATACAATCGGCTTTAGTTTAAACTTACCTATTGAACGCGACAACGAGCATTCAGTCGACCTCATTCGTAGTTTTTTTCCAAATTTAGAACAATGATGGGTGTTAAAGGCGTCACCATTTTGGCATGGAATAATCATTCTGATGATAAAGCGCTTATTATACAATACCTATTTAGTGTTCTGTAAACGATCACTGCGTTAATCAACTTTCGCTATGGTGCGCGTGGAATGGGTGACTACTTTATGGCATTTACGTTTTCGAGCGTTTCCGTGCTTCGGAAGGCACGTTAAGCCGTTAGTCCCGGTTGCCAGTAACATGGCAGTCGTTAAGCCAATTTGAAGGTAAAGGATAAAAAAAATTCAATAGCAGGTAGCCACAACCTGCGTCCGTATATTTCAACACAGCAATTAGCTCACCACATTACGTGGGACTGGAATACATTCTGTGAAAAGTGGGCATACAATATGCCTATAACACCCCTTCGGAGATAATATAAGAATAATTATTCTATTCTAAGCCAAGTTGTACTATTTCTTAATTATTAACTAACTAACTAACTATCTTCACGCTGTATCCCTGACGGAGTAGTCAGATAGGACTGATCGCCAGGCTTCACGATCCATGCATACTTCTTTCGCTTCTTGCAGATTCATCAATCGCTTCATACATGCACTTCTGGGTATCCGAGTACTTTTGACTTTCTTTTCTTAATTATTCTTTTTCGAAACTAAATCACCCAAGTAGCAGAACAGTTATATTATATTAGAATTATACAACTAACAGGGTAGTAAGGGTCTTATAACTGTTTTACAACTGTTTCGTTACCTCGAAACTGTTGTAAAAAAGTTATTAATGAGATGCAATAGTTTTATAGAATATAAGTCACATTAATGTGTCTGGTAAATGTTGTCTCAATAAAGATATACGACTATTATATAACGTATCTGCTATGACGTTTACAAGACTAGAGTTAATGTCAAGTAAACGTTTCAGTCAGATAGCAGTCATGGGCTGACATTTTTGTTTCTATAAGAACCTTTAAATAAATATTTAAATAACATTGTGTCCTATAATGATTTTGTAATTAACTATTAAAAAACAGTCATATTAAGTAATGTTTATATAACATCCAGCTTGAGAAATTATTCTTATATAACTTTTATAAACCACTTGATTTTAAATAACTAATTGAATCAGGCGTTACATGGCGGAAATCCATTTTAAAAATCTATAATTATTTTTGTTTTTAAATGTTATTTTTGCAATATTCCGCTTTTTTAGAATGTCGTACGATGTCGACACGTGTTTCGCCTACACACGAGGCATTATCAAGACTGTTTGGCAGCAAAAGTACTTACACGTTCACCTCAACCTTTTATAGTTCGAACGCAACCAAACGATAGCGCGATGTAGACTTCTAGTTGTTTTGTCTATTTTTAAATAAACTAAGCAAAACCGAAGTGTGGAAGTCTGTTTGTTCGTTCAGCAAATTACACCCGTCCCGTTTTATAATTTCTAACTGCTCTAATACGGACATTTTTAGACCCTTTTCACATAAATGTAATATTTCAAAATTGTTGTTATCATTCAAAATATGCCCGGTGTCCAGCAAATGCTTCGCGAAATGTGATTTATCTGTGTGACCGTTTCGGAATGCTCCTAGGTGTTCCTTATATCTGGTATCAAAGGAACGACCTGTTTGGCCTATATAAACATTGCTACAACCGTCACATTTCAACTTATAAATACCGGATTTTTTGCTATTACTAATACTATCTTTACCATTACATAATGTTTTTAAGGTATTTTGAGGTCTATAGGCCGAGAAAACATTATTTTCCTTAAGTACCCTCGCCACACGATGTGTGATACGCCCAAAGCATGGGAGACAAGAAGTATACTTCTTGGTTTCTTTAGTTGATGGGTACAAAAGGAGCTTAACCATTTTATTTTGCTTTTTTAATAAAAGTGAGTGTATTAATTTTGAGCTATAGCCGTTAGATTGTGCAATGCAACAAATTATATTCAATTCCTTGTCAAATGCCTCTCCGCTTAATGGAACATTTAATAGCCTATGAATCATACTATGGAAAGCCGCCATTTTGTGCAGCCACGGGTGGCAAGAATTAAAAGGGATTGTAGTATCTGTATACGTTGGTTTACGGAATATTTCAAAACTATGCTTTGTGCCATTTTTTGAAATTGATAGGTCTAGGAAGTTTAATAAATTATTTTGTTCTATCTCTAATTTAAATTTAATTTTAGGGTGAATGCCATTTAAATTACTGTGAAATATACTTAGTTATCTATGGGTACCCGTCCAATTCATTATTATATCATCTACATATCTATAATAATATGAAATATGACTTATTGATTATATTTATATTTTCAAAATAGTCCATAAATATGTCTGCCATTAGGGGGCTTAAAGGCGAGCCCATTGCTAGACCTTCTTTTTGTACATAATATTCATAGTTAAATTGAAAGTAATTTTGCTTCATACAAAGCTCCGTCAAGCGTAAAATATCATTAATTTGTTCTGGATGTAATTTTTTAATTTGCAACATATTTTTTATGATTTTTAAGCATTCCATATAAGGAACGTTTGTAAACAAACTATCTACGTCCAACGATACCAATATTGAATTACGCGGCAACTCGATGTCTTTTATTTCTTGAATCAAATCATAAGTGTTACGTAAACAATATTTTGGATTGAAACCGGTCTTTTCCTTAATAAGTGAATTGAGGTACTTGGCTAATTTATAAGTAGGCGCGTTTATATACGAGACTACAGGTCGGACAGGTACATTGTCTTTATGAATTTTTGGTAACCCGTAAAGTAGTGGACATTGTGGATTCATAGGTATTAAGGTCCGAAGTAACGGCGAATCTTCTGGAAAAAGGTATTTTGCTGCTTTTATACAGAGTTTTAGCTCTGCGTGATACTTCAAAGTTGGATCGGAACCCAGGCGCTGAAACTCATCTGTCAGAATGATGTCATTCACTTTGCTGGTGTATTCAGCTCTGGGCATAATCACTATAGTGTTACCTTTATCAGCTTTATTAATGACTAAATTATTGGTGACAAGTTTTTGGTGTATTGATTTAATGTTTGTTATTTCCGAGCTATGAAAACCTGTGGACTTATATGATTTTATCTGGTGAGCCGCCAGACTTTTAACTATATTGTCCTTTTTATTCCTAACGATTGCTACCTCGGTATCCACTGCCAGTGTCTCTTTGGACCTTGTAGCAACCGGTTTTGGTATACTATATTTTAAACCCTTTTCCAGGAGTGACATTTCGTTCGTAGAAAACTGAATATTCGAAAGATTTTTAACTCTAGGGTAAAAGGAGTGACTGCAACGTTGTACCTCCTCATTATTTTGAAAACGCGAAGCACTATTTCTCAATGTTTGTAATTTATTACGTTGGTTTAGAAATTTTTTATGAGCTACTTGGGATGCCAGGTCGCGAGCTTTTTGATCTAACAAGTCAAATTCAATGTTATGTAATTTAAATGCTAACTCAGAATATAGTATTTTAAATGGAGTTTTAAATTATCTTTAATTTGAAACCAACGCCTTGTCTCCTCGCTCAACCAAAATATTTTTAAAAAAGCGGAATATTGCAAAAATAACATTTAAAAACAAAAATAATTATAGATTTTTAAAATGGATTTCCGCCATGTAACGCCTGATTCAATTAGTTATTTAAAATCAGCAAGCATAGCTTTACAGGCAAAATTATACATTAAAATATCAAAACATCACCGCGTTGCTAGCCAAAATGTGTGGTTCAATCGGCAATGTAAACACTACAACGTTATTCCAAGTTATATCAGTATACGTACAAATACATATTCTAGGGCTGCTAATGTAGCTATAAAAAAGGCGCAAATATTTTGGTTGAGCGAGGAGACAAGGCGTTGGTTTCAAATTAAAGATAATTTAAAACTCCATTTAAAAATACTATATTCTGAGTTAGCATTTAAATTACATAACATTGAATTTGACTTGTTAGATCAAAAAGCTCGCGACCTGGCATCCCAAGTAGCTCATAAAAAATTTCTAAACCAACGTAATAAATTACAAACATTGAGAAATAGTGCTTCGCGTTTTCAAAATAATGAGGAGGTACAACGTTGCAGTCACTCCTTTTACCCTAGAGTTAAAAATCTTTCGAATATTCAGTTTTCTACGAACGAAATGTCACTCCTGGAAAAGGGTTTAAAATATAGTATACCAAAACCGGTTGCTACAAGGTCCAAAGAGACACTGGCAGTGGATACCGAGGTAGCAATCGTTAGGAATAAAAAGGACAATATAGTTAAAAGTCTGGCGGCTCACCAGATAAAATCATATAAGTCCACAGGTTTTCATAGCTCGGAAATAACAAACATTAAATCAATACACCAAAAACTTGTCACCAATAATTTAGTCATTAATAAAGCTGATAAAGGTAACACTATAGTGATTATGCCCAGAGCTGAATACACCAGCAAAGTGAATGACATCATTCTGACAGATGAGTTTCAGCGCCTGGGTTCCGATCCAACTTTGAAGTATCACGCAGAGCTAAAACTCTGTATAAAAGCAGCAAAATACCTTTTTCCAGAAGATTCGCCGTTACTTCGGACCTTAATACCTATGAATCCACAATGTCCACTACTTTACGGGTTACCAAAAATTCATAAAGACAATGTACCTGTCCGACCTGTAGTCTCGTATATAAACGCGCCTACTTATAAATTAGCCAAGTACCTCAATTCACTTATTAAGGAAAAGACCGGTTTCAATCCAAAATATTGTTTACGTAACACTTATGATTTGATTCAAGAAATAAAAGACATCGAGTTGCCGCGTAATTCAATATTGGTATCGTTGGACGTAGATAGTTTGTTTACAAACGTTCCTTATATGGAATGCTTAAAAATCATAAAAAATATGTTGCAAATTAAAAAATTACATCCAGAACAAATTAATGATATTTTACGCTTGACGGAGCTTTGTATGAAGCAAAATTACTTTCAATTTAACTATGAATATTATGTACAAAAAGAAGGTCTAGCAATGGGCTCGCCTTTAAGCCCCCTAATGGCAGACATATTTATGGACTATTTTGAAAATATAAATATAATCAATAAGTCATATTTCATATTATTATAGATATGTAGATGATATAATAATGAATTGGACGGGTACCCATAGACAACTAAGTATATTTCTCAGTAATTTAAATGGCATTCACCCTAAAATTAAATTTAAATTAGAGATAGAACAAAATAATTTATTAAACTTCCTAGACCTATCAATTTCAAAAAATGGCACAAAGCATAGTTTTGAAATATTCCGTAAACCAACGTATACAGATACTACAATCCCTTTTAATTCTTGCCACCCGTGGCTGCACAAAATGGCGGCTTTCCATAGTATGATTCATAGGCTATTAAATGTTCCATTAAGCGGAGAGGCATTTGACAAGGAATTGAATATAATTTGTTGCATTGCACAATCTAACGGCTATAGCTCAAAATTAATACACTCACTTTTATTAAAAAAGCAAAATAAAATGGTTAAGCTCCTTTTGTACCCATCAACTAAAGAAACCAAGAAGTATACTTCTTGTCTCCCATGCTTTGGGCGTATCACACATTGTGTGGCGAGGGTACTTAAGGAAAATAATGTTTTCTCGGCCTATAGACCTCAAAATGCCTTAAAAACATTATGTAATGGTAAAGATAGTATTAGTAATAGCAAAAAATCCGGTATTTATAAGTTGAAATGTGATGGTTGTAGCAATGTTTATATAGGCCAAACAGGTCGTTCCTTTGATACCAGATATAAGGAACACCTAGGAGCATTCCGAAACGGTCACACAGATAAATCACATTTCGCGAAGGACACCGGGCATATTTTGAATGATAACAACAATTTTGAAATATTACATTTATGTGAAAAGGGTCTAAAAATGTCCGTATTAGAGCAGTTAGAAATTATAAAACGGGACGGGTGTACTTTGCTGAACGAACAAACAGACTTCCACACTTCGGTTTTGCTTAGTTTATTTAAAAATAGACAAAACAACTAGAAGTCTACATCGCGCTATCGTTTGGTTGCGTTCGAACTATAAAAGGTTGAGGTGAACGTGTAAGTACTTTTGCTGCCAAACAGTCTTGATAATGCCTCGTGTGTAGGCGAAACACGTGTCGACATCGTACGACATTCTAAAAAAGCGGAATATTGTAAAAATAACATTTAAAAACAAAAATAATTATAGATTTTTAACCACTTGATTATTTAAATGCGAATTAGAAACTTTTATCAAAATCAATCGCCATTTCTTTTTCAACAAAATTCTTATTATGGATTCCAATAAATAGAAAAGAATTAAACGAAGTGGTGGGTTAAGAAGAAAGGTAAATAAAAATTATCAATTGTTAAAGATAGCAGCGATACCTTAAATAAATTTGGAGAGAACTGAGGTCAGCCACGAATGTGGTTTAAATATAGGTAGTTCTGTACATTTTTCATACTTAATCTAGTGTGAATAAAATCCATAAATATAGAAATGGTTGTTTTATTTGGCATTAATCAGTTTTCTTAACTAGTACAGGTACTTATTCATTAACATTAATTTGAACGTAACTTGAAAGTTATTACACTATTACAAAATCAATCACAATTAAGATATCACAATCAATGATAATTATATCCATCACACTTCTGTGATAACTGAAATGCGTGTTGTCCCAAGGCCATTTTAAATGCTGACCAACATTATGTTTTTTGTTCAAAACTGATCTACATATAAAAAATCACCTTGATGTACCTATAAGAGAAAAAGTAGATACTATAAAATGGTTTTTTTCTATATTCCAACAGAACTCTAATCACAACTGTTTTACCGCAAGTCAAAAATAGTCATATACATGTTATATTGCGGTCATCTAATATCTGATGAAATTATGGCGGATGTTGGAAGTATGAATATGTTTAAATTAAAAATGTTTTATTTTAAAAATATCAATATTATGAAGGCCCTTTAAAATTTCATCCAATATTGCTATTTAAATAATCGAAAAGTTAAAATTCCCAAGTTTAATATCTCATCCTACACCACAGGCTTCTAGACCTACAAAATGAAAAAATTATATCTACTTAATGATTAAAATATTGACTTACCTTTTTATACTGGATGTTATATAAACATGACTTAATATGACTGTTTTTAATAGTTAATTACAAAATCATTATAGGACACAATGTTATTTAAGTTCTTATATAAACCAAAATGTCAGCCCATGACTGCTATCTGACTGAAACGTTTACTTGACATTAACTCTAGTCTTGTAAACGTCATAGCAGATACGTTATATAATAGTCGTATATCTTTATTGAGACAACATTTACCAGACACATTAATGTGACTTATATTCTATAATTAACTTTGAACAAATACACATAACATTTCATCATTTTGTTCTTATTTTTATTTTATTTATCGCTAATGTGATCACAATATAACCTTTTCGCGACTTAATTGTTGTATTATTAGGTCTATGTAACTTCTATGCGATTTTAACACAACGCAATGGTCACTATTATAACCATAACACGACTTTAACACGACTTAATTGTTATATATCTGCGCCCAAACCTGCGTTATATAAACACGTAAAAGACTATTAAAAGACCCTATTCTGTTCACTGTAAATTAAATAATAAACGTTATTGTACCTACTATTTATATGACATGATTTTGCTACTTGGGCAGTACCTATTTTAGATTGTCACAAAAATGTCACTCATCCTCCACAATACATTATTATGTGATGTAAGACAGATGCTGTACTTTGTAATATACCCTGAGGGCAACAAAGATTTTCATAGTAGTTGTAAAAATTCAGAGCATTTATTCCTTTAGATGCGGTTTTTCTGCTTCAAAAATATGGAGAAGCTTATCGCCCGCTTGTGGGGTAACCACACATTCTTTAAGGATAATATTTGTTACTAGTGGATGACGTGGTTCCGCCCGCGTATTGAAACTTTACCGTTCTCGTCTCTCATCCTTGCATTTTTTTACATTTTTCTCTCCTATAAACCTTCCTTAGAGTTCAAGGAATAAATAAAACAAAAATACTCGAAATGGCCCAGCCGTCTTCGAGTTTTGCGCTTAGCAACATATTTAACGATTGATTTTTATTTATATAGATAATGAAAAAACTTAACCAGAAACGCAATTGAATGAAATTGTGTATTTTGCGAGTATGTTTAGCGCGGACGGAAGATGTGATTCAGATGTAGAACGGCCAGTAGCTGCCGGAAACAGAGTTTTGTCTCAATTAGTAAAGCGACAAAGCATCGTAAAAGAAAAACGATTCGCGATTCATAACGCAGTGTTAGTGTCAACGTTGCTTTTCGGCAGCAAAACGTAGGTAGCGTATGTCAGATGATGCATGAAAGTAAGTTGAATGCTGTAGAGATACGATCACTTCGAAAATTGTGAGGCGTAACCTTGACCGACCAAATACGTAACGAAGTAATATGCAATATAGCAGGTTTGAATGAAAGTGTCAGCGTTAATCTGGAAAAGGGCGTGCTCCGTTGGTTTGGACACGTCCAACGAATGAGTAAGGAACAATTGACGAAGAATATATATTGTATTGAAAGTAGAGGGTTGAAGGAGTCAGGGTAGGGAGGGGAGGCTTTCAAATTATATGAAGACCACGTGAGCAGATTGCTCAAAAACGGAAAAGTCAAAAGTACTCGGATACCCAGACGTGCATGTCTGAAGCGATTGATGAATCTGCAAGAAGTAAAAGATTTATACATGGATCGTGAAGCCTGTCGATGTGTCCTCATTGACATACTTTAAAATTTATCGTATAACTGTAAAATTGAAGGTTTAATGGAATAATTCCCAACCGAATACAGTAAAAATTATTTCTAATACAAAATTCCGAATTCCTTCTATTGGGTATAACAAAGTTATAACTGCTTTGAAGTACCAAGGCTTTGATACAAATCTCTTTATGATTCATATTTCTGTTTTACATAGACAAATATAGAAATGTATGTGTAATTTCTGTGTAAGAAAACTCAGTTACGTAGCCATTGGGATTGTGCTTCATATTATACGCCTATAATAACCCAATCCGCCTTTTACATGTTCAAATACGTACAGACTCAATGAAAATTGTACCTAAATAATAAATTCTTGTAGAAAAATCGATCGGTGTGAGCTTACAAAAATATCGAAATATATTTTCTCGTCATAATTTTTACAACATTACATTTACAATACATATTTACCCTTATCCCCGAAGGGGTGCGCAGAAACATATTATTCGCCCACAATCACCGTATGTATTTTCTCTCTACACAAGCTTCTCACTACATTGTAGTATTTAAAAATGGTACTAAATGGAATAATTTGGTGGGACCTGGTGACCTGAAACACAGGCCTCTGGCCTAGCTCTGGCCTCCTGCAATATGTAAAGATAGATCAAAAATGATAGTGAAAAATTGTATTATTTGTGATATATTTGTATATTGTGGTAAGAGAAAAATAAATAAATTATTAAATTATTTTGTTCCACGTAATAGGTGGTGAGTCCAGTCAATGAGGTCGTTTCGAAACATGCAGGTGCAGGTTGTGACTTTAAATCAATCATTTACGACGATGCAATTTTATATTTATAGTTAAAATGAATTTTACATGTTGTTTTTAGTTATATGGATAGATAAACACAGACAGCAAGGAGGATAATCTCAATCTTTTTTGAATTTTTACTTGTTTTGGCGCGTTAGAGAAAAATTATGACGGTAATTTTTACAATGCGCGCGCAGGCTGTCACGAAACACCGACACCCTGAAGTTAGCTGATATGTCAACTTAAAACTACATTAAAAGTAGTTTTGATTCGTGAGAGATGTTCCTAATTACTAAAAACGGTTTTACTCACGTGTAAGTTTCGGGATAACCCGACTAGTGTCGGACCTAACGGAGGTCCTGTTGCAAGAGGAGCGTCAAGCTACGTCGGAATCTGCGCCGGCACTACGTTGCCAGCGACCTCTCTGGCGAAGAGCACGCTGTGTCAGTGTTGGTGGGTGTACCTCGTCTTGAGTAGCAGATGTGGAAATTGCGTTGGTGTTAAGTTCAGGCGCAGGTGGTGTAGTCGCACACACTGAACTGGTCGTATCTTCCTCCAAGGCTGGCATATTGTTGGGGGGAGCAAGCTTTAAAGCCGGTCTCCATGCAGGGGGCAATACCCAAACAGAGTCCCTGTTGAAGTTCGGACGACGGCTGATTTCGATGGCCTCTAGTCGGGATATCCCGAATTTCACACGTGAGTAAAACCGTTTATTAAGTAATAGTTTTCATTCTTTTGATGTTTTTTTTCTTACTAATTTATAATTCCTGTTACAAACAAAGTATTGTAGTATATGTGATGAAATCTTATTAGAATAAAGCAGTACAACTTCTAACGCGTGTACATGAGTACACACACACACACTTTTTCATTTATCTTTAACCCGTTAACGTGAGCGATATTGGCAAACCATATAAGTATGTTTTTCAGTGATCTGGTTACCATATTATAAGCTCTGTTTGGAATCAGATGGCGTTGTGTGAGTTATCCCAAAAATATTTATTAATTTTATCTCCAGCTTCATTATGGTATGACTTGATATGTGCATCATAAACCTTAGTTGTTTTAAATGAGACCCTAAGACTAGGTTATATTATGAAACACATTTATAAAAATATTCGTAAAACTTAAAGGGGAACGAGTTTGGTAGTGGGTCATAGTTTCTTGAAAATTTTATGTTTAAGTGATATTAGTAACTACAAATATTTGAATTCGAAGTATGTACGTCAAAACTAACGTAGTAACTTCTTCAACCGAGTTTCTCCATCCAAAAGTAGCACGGTATGTCTTTTTTAAATGCCATCTACCCCAAACTAAACCATAAGCTTGTACTATGGGATCTAGAAAACAGATATATACGCTTATATATTTCTAAATACATACATATGATATATCCAAACTCCTAAACCACATTTGTGGATCAACCATTTCCTTAGCGCGGCAGCTACATACTGTAGTAAAATTACAGACTTAATATTTTTTTTTGGATAAAATTAATAACAATAAAAAAACTGTCGTGATACTTTACAAAATAATACTTATTATGGCCTGCTAACGGTAAAAATTAATTAACTAACTAACTATCTTCACGCTGCATCCCTGACGGGGTAGTCAGAGAGGACAGATCGGCAGGCCCCGCGATCCATGCATACTTCTTTCGCATCTTCAAGATTCAACAATCGCTTCCTACACGCACGTCTGGGTATCCGAGTACTTTTGACCTTTCCGTTTTTGAGCAATCTGCTCACGTGGTCTTCATATGTAAGTCTCGGCCTACCCTGACTTCTTCTACCCTCTACTTTCGCACAATATATATTCTTCGTCAATCGTTCCTCACTCATTCGTTGGACGTGTCCAAACCAACGGGGCACGCCCTTTTCCAGCTTAACGCTGACACTTTCATTCGAACCTGCCATATTGCGTATCACTTCGTTACGTATTCGGTCGGCCAAAGTAACGCCGCACAATTTTCGAAGTGATCGCATTTCCACAGCATTCAATTTACTTTCATGCATCTGCTGACATACCCAGGTTTCGCTACCGTAAAGCAAAGTTGGCACTAGCACTGCGTTATGCATCGCCAGTCGTGCTTCTTTTACGATGCTTTGTCGCTTTACTAACTGGGACAAAGCACCGTTAACCTTGTTTCCGGCAGCTACTCGCCGTTCTACATCCGAATTACATCTTCCATCCGCGCTAAACATACTCCCTAAATACACAATTTCATTCACTTGTGTTGAGCTAAGGAACGCAGCTAATTTTGTCTATGATAAAATTATATAATCTCTATGGTCGATTGTATCTGTGCTTCTGTTCTTCCCGCGATTTGTCACAATAATACATTTATATTTTCAATCAAATATTAATCGTTTTCTTTTGCCATCCACCAAAAACTCTTCATGGTAGCAGAGCGTGGTTGGCGAAAGATTGCGTCCGTAAAATATACTAACAGCCGCGTATACGGGCCGGCACGAGAGGTTATACGACTCGCCACGTTTCATCGTACCGAAATCAGAAATTACGTGAAATGTCTTCGAATATATTCAATATTGAGAAGCTCGCAGGCCGTGCCAACTATACTACGTGGAAGTTTGGTGTCAAAACTTACTTACAACACGAAGAATTATGGGAATGCATAGAACCATCGAACGAAAGTAAGCCGGTTGACACCGTCAAGGATACCAAGGCTAGAACAAAACTAATTCTATTGTTGGACCCCGTCAATTATGTACACGTTCAAGACGCCAAAACCGCGAGGGAAGTATGGCAGAACCTTGAGAAGGCATTTGACGATAACGGACTGGCAAGGAAAGTCGGATTACTAAAAGACCTTGTGACTACAACACTTGAAAGCTGTGGAAATATAGAAGAATATGTCAATAAGATCATGAGTACAGCGCACAAGCTGCGTGGTATTGGATTCAAAGTCGAAGATGAATGGGTCGGTGTATTGATGCTTGCAGGACTTCCAGACATGTATAAACCAATGATAATGGGCTTGGAAAGCTCAGGAATAGAAATAACTGCAGATGCTATCAAAACGAAGCTGATACAAGAAGTGAAACACGATGAACCCTCCGCATTTTACGCAAACAAGAAAAAGATAGTTAAGAGCAACCCTAATAATAATAATTATCCGTCCAAGGGTCCGAGATGCTTTAACTGTAATAAGCATGGTCATATTAGTAAAAACTGCCGGGCTGCCAAGAAGAATGATAAGGAAAAAAACAACAACACTGGTTTTGTTGCAGCTTTTTCAGCATTTACAGGTCATGGTGATGACCACTGGTATTTGGACTCCGGCGCCAGTATGAGTATGACTAATAATAGTGCCTGGCTGTATGATTTGAAGAAAGCACCCGTTTCTAAGATAACTGTTGCCAATAAGGCCCCAATGGCTGTTGAAAGTATGGGTAAAGTAAATATCAACCTGAATGGTTCCGACAAAGTACAGGTAAGAGATGTATTATATGTACCAAGTATTGCTGTAAATTTGCTCTCTGTAAGTGCCATGAGCAAAAATGGCTGTAAATTAGTGTTTAACAGTCAAGGGTGTGATGTCTACAATGCTCAGGGTGACCATATATGCTCTGCAACTCTAGTTAACAACCTATATAGACTGAATATTAATAGAAATGTCACTGTTAACATGATCACCACTGGTATTACAGATGACTCCGTCTTGTGGCATCGCCGTATGGGACATTTGAACTTCGCCGATGTACTGAAGCTTCCGAAATGTGCTGAAGGTGTAACGCTGTCTGTGAGTAAACAAAAAGTTGAAGTAACCTGTGTGACATGCCTTGAAGGTAAGCAATCCAGATTACCTTTTTCCACTGATGGTACCCGAGCTACCCAGCCCCTAGAATTGATACATTCTGATCTATGTGGTCCGATGGAGACTATGTCTCATGGAGGTAAAAAGTATTTTATAACCTTAATTGATGACTATACAAGAAGGGTATTTGTCTACTTTTTATCAAACAAACTGAATTTGATGCAAATATTTATGGATTTTAAAAACAAAGTAGAAAATGAGCTTAATACTAAAATCAAATGCATTCGAACAGATAATGGCAGGGAGTATAGTAATAAAGAATTTGACAAATATTTAACTGACTGTGGAGTAGTTCACCAGACTAGTTCACCGTACACTCCACAGCAAAACGGCCTAGCTGAGAGAATGAATAGGACATTAGTTGAGCGTGCAAGGTGCATGATATTTGATGCCAAATTAAATAAACGATTCTGGGCAGAAGCAGTTGCCACAGCTGCATACATGGTCAATAGATCTCCCACACAATCATTACATGGGAAAACTCCAATGGAAATGTGGACAGGAAGGAAGCCAAACTTATCTCACATTAGGATATTTGGTAGTGAGGCTATGGTGCACACACCAAAAGAATTACGGCGAAAATGGGATGCTAAATCCTGTAAAATGATATTCACAGGATATTGTGAGACTACAAAAGCATATAGGTTAATGCATCCTCAATCTCATAAAGTGATAATTAGTAGAGATGTCCAGTTTATTGAAAAAGGAAACGAATTAAATGTTAGTATTCCTACTGAAATTCCAGACAGCCAGACATCGCCTGAAATAAGTACCCGCGGCATCAGTGAGCCAGATGCCAGTACTCCGTCATGTAGCTCTGAGCAGTCTCCGAAGAATCCAGCTGAAGCAGTACCGAATAAAGACAACTCATTAATTGAGATTGAAGACAGCTGTGGTAGTGAGTATGAAACAGATTGTGGTGAGTTCATTCATTGTGACTCTCCTACTATTATATCACCTGCTTCACAAAGAAATGTAACCAAAAGGGTACGTAGATGTAAAAAATGATGATTCTGATCCTACAAGCTTTTTTTGTTACAATAACCTCACTGATCCACAAACAGTAGAAGAGGCCCTGTCTTCAGAAAATGGAGAACAGTGGAGAAAAGCAATGGATCAAGAATATGAATCTTTAGTCGCAAATAAAACATGGACACTAACGGAACGACCCCCTGGCAAAAGAGTGATACCATGCAAGTGGGTTTTTAAATCGAAAACGGATGACAAAGGCGATGTAATTCGATTTAAGGCGAGGCTAGTTATAAAAGGATTTGTACAAAAGAAAGGACTAGAATATGATGAAATTTATTCTCCTGTAGTTCGTTACACATCTGTAAGATACCTACTAACTCTGGCTGTAAAGTATGATTTAGAAATTGACCAGATGGATGCTGTGTCTGCTTTCTTACAGGGTGAAATAGACACTGAAATATACATGGAGCAGCCTCTATTATATGAAAAGGAATCTCTGGTATGTCACTTACAGAAGTCTATATATGGGCTGCGACAAGCAAGCAGGCTGTGGAATATTAAATTAGATGGAGTTCTAAAAGACATTGGACTGGAACGCTCACAGGTAGATCCATGTGTATATTATAGTAAAAATGATATTATTTTCATCGCAGTCTGGGTAGACGATCTCATCATATTTACACAAAATCAAGAGACAAGATTTATGATTAAAGAGAACCTTCAGCACCATTTCAGCATGAAAGACCTCGGTGAAGTTAAACAATGTATTGGTTTAAATATAACAAGAAATAGAAACAAAGGAGAATTATTTATAGACCAAGAGAAGTACATTAGAGAGATATTAAATAAATTTGGCATGTCTGAATGCAAGCCAGTAAAAACTCCAATAGAAGTTGGCGTTAAATTTACACAGAGTACGGAAATGAATAAAACAGATTTCCCTTATCAACAGGCCATTGGGTGTCTACTGTATTTAGCTCAGGCTACAAGATCGGATATTTCATTTGCTGTAAATACATTGAGTAGATACAACAACAACCCACATCCTGATCATTGGCTAGCCATAAAGAGATTCATGAGATACTTACAAGGGACCAGAGGACTGAAATTGACATACAGCAAAGATCAATCTCAAGATATTATTCAAGGATATTGTGATGCAGACTGGGGAGGCGACACTGTAGACAGAAAATCGTGCACAGGCTACATTTTTATGTTACAGGGCGGAGGCATATCCTGGAATTCACGCAGGCAGCAAACTGTAGCGCTGTCGACTACAGAAGCAGAGTACATGTCCATGAGCTCAGCAGTTCAAGAAGCTCTGTGGCTCAGACAGCTGCAGTACGAGTTGGGTCAGCAACAGAACACAATTTCTATCTTCTGTGATAATCAGAGTGCTATCAAACTGACTTTGAGTGATAGTTATAAACCTAGAACTAAGCATATCGATATAAGGTTTCATTTCATCAAGGACTATGTAGAAAAATTATATGTAAAGTTTATGTTTGTTAAAAGTTCTAATATGGTGGCCGATATTCTGACTAAAGGTACCTCAATCGAGAAACATTTACATTGTACATTTAAAATGGGTCTGCGTTCCGGAGGGGATGTTGAGCTAAGGAACGCAGCTAATTTTGTCTATGATAAAATTATATAATCTCTATGGTCGATTGTATCTGTGCTTCTGTTCTTCCCGCGATTTGTCACAATAATACATTTATATTTTCAATCAAATATTAATCGTTTTCTTTTGCCATCCACCAAAAACTCTTCAACTTGCTCTAGTCGTTCCTGGTTTACCCTAATCTCACATTTGGTTCTTACGTCATCTCTTTCAAATACTAGAACCTTAGTTTTACTTGCATTCAAGCGAAGACCCTTACTTTTACACTCCTTTTTCATATTAGTGACTAATGCCTGAAGGTCGGCTTCTGATGAGGCCATGAGCACTGCATCATCAGCGTACAGCAGACAGTTTACTTTAAAGTCACCCAAATTCACACCCATATCACAATCTTTCAACTTCTGCAGGCAATTATAGCCTGGTTATAATTATAGGTACCTACATCGTATTCATAACAATTTGTGAAACAGTAAATTAAGGTTTGTTCATTCAAATTTCAGCGTACCAATGTCAAACTTTTGAAACAAGGGAACTATATCAGAGGATCGCGTAACTTAATTTTTGGGATGGCTGTGGGAACAATGAGTATGAAGTTGATACGACTTGATAGACTACTCTAAAGTATAACTCGCAGTTAGGTTCGGTACACATTTCGGTTTATTTTAAAAATGTTCAGTTTTTGCAGTTTTCGGTTTTTTAAAGCGAATGAGAAAGTTAACCTCCAAGTACCTACATCGTAATAATAACAATTTGTACCACAAAGTTTGTTCATTCAAATTTCAGCGTCATTTTCAGGACCAATGTCAAACTTTTAAAACAAGATAGCTTATCATTGTATCAGAGGATCGAGTAACTTAATTTTTGGGATGACTGTGGGGACGATGAGTGTGAAGTTGATACGATAGACTCTAAAGTATAACTCACAGCTAGGTTCGGTACACATTATTTTAATTATGTTTACGAATTTTTTGTAGTTTTGCGATTTTCTGTAGTGAATGAGAAAGTTAACCTCCAAGTTCCTACATCGTATAATAACAATTTGTACCACTAAGTTTGTTCATTCAAACTTCAGCGTCATTTTTAGTACAGATGTCAAACTTTTGACACAAAGTAGCTTATCATCGTTTCAGAGGATCGAGTAACTTAATTCTTGGGAACGCTGTGGGAACGATGAGTATGAAGTTGATACGATAGACTCTAAAGTATAACTCACAGCTAGGTTCGGTACACATTATTTTAATTATGTTTACGAATTTTTTGTAGTTTTGCGATTTTCTGTAGTAAATGAGAAAGTTAACCTCCAAGTACCTACATCGTAATAATAACAATTTGTACCACAAAGTTTGTTCATTCAAACTTCAGCGTCATTTTCAGTACAGATGTCAAACTTTTGACACAAGGTAGCTTATCATCGTTTCAGAGGATCGAGTAACTTAATTCTTGGGAACGCTGTGGGAACGATGAGTATGAAGTTCATACGATAGACTCTAAAGTATAACTCACAGCTAGGTTAGGTACACATTATTTTAATTATGTTTACGATTTTTTTGTAGTTTTGCGATTTTCTGTAGTGAATGAGAAAGTTAACCTCCAAGTACCTACATCGTAATAATAACAATTTGTACCACAAAGTTTGTTCATTCAAACTTCAGCGTCATTTTCAGTACAGATGTCAAACTTTTGACACAAGGTAGCTTATCATCGTTTCAGAGGATCGAGTAACTTAATTCTTGGGAACGCTGTGGGAACGATGAGTATGAAGTTGATACGATACACTCTAAAGTATAACTCGCAGCTAGTTCGGTACACATTATCGATCTATTTTAATAATGTTCAAAATGCATGCGGTGAAATGTGAGCGTTTATTATGCCTCTGCCTACCCCTTCGGGGATAAAGGCGTGACAATATGTATGTATGTATGTATGTAATTGTGTTCACGATTTTTTTAGCAGTTTTTGGTTTTCTGTAGTGAATGAGAAAGTTAACCTATAAGTACTTACATCGTAATAATAACGATTTGTACCACAAAGTTTGTTCATTCAAATTTCAGCGTCATTTTCAGTACCAATGTCAAACTTTTGAAACAAGGTAACTTATCATCGTATCAAAGGATCGATTAACTTAATTTTTGGGATGGCTGTGGGAACGATGAGTATGAAGTTGATACACCCTAGAGTATTACTCGCAGTGAGTGTCGATACACATTGAGAGAGACAGCGTATTTTAATTATGTTCACGATTTTTTTGCAGTTTTCGCTTTAAAATATATAAACAAATATTGTGGGACACTTCTTACACAGCGCCATCTAATCCAAACTAAGCTATAAGCTATGGGATCTAGACAACTGATATACATACTTATACTCCCAAATCCGAAACTAACATTTGTGGATCACTCAAACATTTGTTCCGACATGCTTACACTACCACTACGCCACCGAGGCAGTCTAGTAGGTAGTTTTCTGTAGAGAAAGTTAACCTCCAAAAAATACGAACAGGTTTAAAGGTTGATGACTAGAGCTGGCCAGATTCCCAAAAATCCCATTTGGAGAGTATACCTATGTGGTTTTAGTCAGTGTGAGCCCGACATGACCCTTGACGCTCTGATGAGATGATTTTTTGAAGCGAACTAGCAATAACACAGATTCGAACAACAGAGAGTGTGAAGTAGATACACTTGAAATTAGGTTC
This sequence comes from Thumatha senex, assembly GCA_948477245.1. Lineage (NCBI taxonomy): Eukaryota > Metazoa > Arthropoda > Insecta > Lepidoptera > Erebidae > Thumatha > Thumatha senex. The sequence continues at coordinate 19,681,519 of OX419735.1, forward strand.
AGTATACGTTTAGACTGACGGTCTATTTTAATTATGTTTATGAGTTTTCTGTAGTTTTCGCTTTTATATAGTGAAAAGGAAAATTAACCCCCAAATATCACTAAGGGGACCCAGACATTTCCTTTCAATAGTATCCTCATGTGGTTACTTAGAGTTCGATATATCCACAAACAAGGAATGTCACTTAACCCTCTCGCTCACGTCCTAATAAAAAAGAATACCGCGTGGGAAGTTTAGCTGCGTCAAGCTGTAGGTGAGCGCGAACCATCTCTCTGGTAGCTCTGATCCAAAAGAGTAAGTACTTTTAAACATGCGTCATAGAATTCCTTCGCATCATCACAAACTGTTAGGTTGTGAATGGTTCCCATAAGACTTGCAGGCGGAATTGAATAAATCAAAAATAAAGTAGGATATTTTTTTAAATTTATTGTTCACGCTATTCCCATTGGCTGAATATTTTTACAGTAAATTACCTCTCTGGTAGCAATGTTAATGAATATGCGATATATTTCTAGCTGTGTAACGAAAATAAAAGCAAAAAATCACAAACATGATGATTACGTATTATGTAAAAACACAATTTTTGCTACAACTCCCCAGCCGATGCGTATTTTGATGATCACAATATACTGACATAGATGTGTGCCTCAACTTTTACTTATGTGGATAGAAAGTCCCGCCATCTCCCAATGGACCTATAAGGGCCGTTTTCTTGATGAAATTTGTGTTACGGCCAAACTTATCTAACTGTACCCATGTTATAAATCGACGTTTTTATTGACCATAGTAAATGCTTTGACCAAGTTGGTATTAAAAAAATCATGTGAATGTAAACTTTATATAACGTCTCTTGAGTCGAGTTAGAGTTATGGCTTATGGCCCCATTACGGCCAAAGTCAACCGCATGCGGGAAATTACTCCTCCTCACTAACACATGACTTTGAGCATACGTGCAAAGTGGTTGCGAGTTTCGATGACAGCCAATTTCTACAAAGTCACATTGGAGGTACATACAATTTAGTCAACCTCCAAAGTAGAGAATTCTCACTCTAATAAGAAAAACAGTGAAGAGAGAGAGATAAAGATAGATTAGTCATTCCGCCGTTACAATTATTGGAGGTTATCCCTGACCGTTGCGCGTTAGGGTTGACGAATCGAGGGTGTGTGGTCGGATCCTCCTCCTCTCCTTTATTATCGTTGAAAGACCTGTTTTTTATGTGGTCGTCATGCTATAATGCACTATACCCTCAGTCGGGGAGATGGAAAACATCAGTGAGATTCCCGAACTTCTGGGTCAACCCTGCGGCAGCATAACTCATCAGAGAAAGCAAGCATTATTGATAGCTCTTCATTGATGGTTGCCTTCAGTGAACATGGTACTACATTAAATCATGTTGCGCATTTTCTGTATTTAGAATAAAAATATTATAAAGAGGAAAGATTTGTAAGTGTGATTGTAATGAATACGGATTTTGAATACTTTCACCATTAGAAAGCTAAATTCTTCGTGAGTAACATGGGCTAAATTGGATTTTCAAAAATTTAGAGTTCCGTACAAAATCCTGAATAGGATAACTTCACCACGCGGGCAAAGCTGCGGGCATCATCTAGTTTAGAATAAAATACAAACAAAAATAAATTAGGGATTAACCCAAAGCGTGTACGGACCTATATAATAAAATAAATAAATAATAAAATATTGTGTGACATTTTTGTCACAGTCCGTATGTCATCCATTACCGGTCACGACTCACCCTTCAAATAAAAGTCGCCTGCCCGACCATTTATACTTTGTATGACAGGAACAGTGCTAATGTCCATTCTCTTAAGTCCCGCCAGCTTCCAGCCTTCAAAGTATTATCCCGGATCACAGATAATACTGTTGTCCCTACGGAAATTCATGCCATTACATAAAAATACCTGAACTTTTTTGGAACATTGGATTCATAACGTTTGAGTTTGCCATTGGAGAAATACATTGAGTATTTTCATTAGCATTATCTCGAGCGAAATTATTTGTACTTCTGTAATTTTGTACACATGTGTCACTTGACACACATAAACTTATGTGTTACTTATAAATATTATGAAATGAAAAGAATACAAATATTATTAAAATTTTGCTATAAATTAATAGATAATTTTCAGTGTCGGCAGCGCGAGTGCTGCATCTTTGGTGTTGCAAACGTCCATGGGCTACGGTGACCACTTTCAATCAGGTGGGCCGTATGCTTCTCTGCCACCTCAGTGGTATAAAAATAATAGAATTTAATTGAGGTGTAACAGGCCCCACCAAGGTCTCCAAGCCTAAGCGACTTAACCTGCATACGGTGCACCTCTTGATTAACGGATGACGACGTAGACGCAATTAAAGTGTAAGAAAATAAAGATCCATACAAACGAAGAAATTAGTAATAATTGAAGGAAACATAAGTACAATGATACTGCATATTTCTAGAAGAAATATCTCCCATCAGACCGACGACAGGAGAACGTGAAGTAGTAAAGTAACAAGTAAAAGTGTATAAGGAAGAGAGCAAATACAGAAAATAAAATTAACACACATTCGAACGTGCGAAACTAGATAAAACTGTATAAAATATAAAAACACTAGTTCGGCTTCGCCCGCGTTAAGAAGTTTTCTGTTCCCGTTTCCCAGAGGAGCTTGTTTCCGGGATAAATAGTAGCCTATGTGTTTTTTTTCTGATATATAAGCTATATTATTGTGAAGTTTCATTAAAATCCATTCGGTAGTTTTTAAGTGAAAGAGTAATAAACATCCATACAAACTTTCACATTTATAATATTATTAAGATAAAGATTAAGATATAGGCAAACATATAAATATAAAACAATATATTGAAATACTTACGCAATAAATATGCTTACCCATAATAAATACGAAATGAATATACTTGCAAATGTAAATCAATTAGATTTACAGTGTGTAGAGAGAGAATATCTTTATTGTAGGTATTCAATATTATTCAATAGGTATTCAACATGGCAGTAAATGTTGAATACCTATTGAATAATAAAAAGATTCGCAAAGCAATACGCGGACGGGCGTTTAGACGTAATTTAAAATCCTAACGATAGTTGCTTCTAGCAGCCAAACAAGCAACTGGGAATACACTAAGAAGAAGACACAGTTTGAAATTAAAAAGAAATTTCAAAATTACGATCGTTGTATACTTTTTTTTGTCAATTTATCAAAAACTAATTTAATACTCGTTCGTTCAACAATCACGCCTTTTCCCCGAAGGGGTTGCAAAGGCATTATTGTACATAAAAATTTCTTTCAACCCACATTTCTTTCCATAAGCCTTGTAAGCTGTCCCTAAATAAGGCCTTTAACTTGGCTTAACGACTGCCATGTTACTGGCAACCGGGACCAACGGCTTAGCGTGTCTTCTAAAGCACAAAAACGACGCTCGTAACTGAAAATTCCACAAAGCCATCACCCATCCGCAGACAGCCATAGCAAAAGTTGCTTAACGCAATGATCGTTTAAAGAACACTGAGTTAAATAAATTTCAATTCTCATCGGTGTAATCTAAAAACCAGATCATATGTAATTTTACTGCCAGTAAAAATGTTTGATTAGTATAATTTCGTTTGCAGCTGTGAAACCCATCAACCTTTATATTACGAAGCGACAGCGTGGTCAAATACAGGATACCAATCCGATAGACCGTATCACTTTGCTACTTACAAATCATCATCATCCGAGTGTCTGTCCCAGTTGCGTCTCGCGACGCCCGGGGTCCGCTTTCCTACATTTTCTCCTCCACTTCGCACGGTCGTCGGCATCCCCTGTAGTGAGACCATTGGCACGCATGTCATCCCTTACGACGTCAAGCCAGCACTTCTTAGGTCTTCCCCTCTTACCGGGACTCGGCGGGGCTGACATGGCCAGACATTTGTTACCTACGTAGCCCGGCGGTTGCCGCAAGACGTGACCATACCAACGAAGGCGACACTCTTGCAACTTGTCTGCAAAGTCACGGACGTGAAGGCTGCCGCGGATGCGAGAGTTCCTCACGCGGTCCATCCGCGTGACTCCACACATCCACCGCAGCATCTTCATTTCCGTGACACGCAGCTCCTGCTTGTGTCGCTCCAATATCGGCCACGTCTCACTGCCATGTAAAAGGACAGGTCTAATAATGGTTTTGTAGACCTGTCCCTTCAACCGGATCGGCATTTTAGGATCACAAATGACACCGGTCATCTCCCGCCATTTGGCCCACGCGGCAGCAATGCGTAACTTGACATCGCAATCGATGTCACTGGACGTGTGAAAAACAGATCTGTCGAGTTTAGTGCCAAGTACTCGGTCTTCGCCACATTTAGTTTCAGACCGCCGTTCTCAAGCGTCTCCTTCCACGCCTTTACACGTCGCACCAATCTGCCCCTGTCCGCGTCTGCCAGCGCAATATCGTCAGCATACATGAGCAACCATGGAGGCTGCTCATGCGGGTTTCTGATGCTGTCCGACAATTAGTCTAATATTACACTGAACAGAAGCGGACTAAGGACAGAACCCTGGTGTACCCCGACGGTGATGGGGAAGGGATTCGTGTCGCCAACAGCAGTCCGAACCATTGAATCGGAGTCACAGTACATGTTCCGGATAGTGTCAATATAGACCTCTGGAACCTCTTTGGACCGCAGTGCCCACCAGATCATCGCACGAGGAACACAGTCGAAGGCCTTCTGCATGTCTAGAAACAAACAGTGCAGAGGCGTGTTCTTCGACCTGTATTTCCCTGCGACAACCCTCAGGGCAAAAACAGGGTCCGTGGTCCCATGACCAGGGCGAAACCCATATTGACACTCCGAGAGAGTACACTCCTGCCGGATCCGAGAGTCTATAATCCTCTCGAAGATCTTCATGGTGTAGGACATCACCTTTATACCGCGGTAGCTCCCGCACTCCTGCACTGACCCCTTACCTTTGAAGACTGGAGTAATAATACTCAGTCTCCATTGGTTTGGGATCTGCCCGCTGAGGAGTATGCGGTTAAAAAGGTTTACTAAGATGCCCACACCGCGAGGACCCATCGCCTTCCAGACTTCGATGGGGACTCCATCGGGTCCGACAGCTTTCCGATTCTTCATGCGGCGAAGCGCAGTCAGGACTTCTCCAGGCGTTACCGGTGGCACTAGTCCCTGATTCGGAGGGAGGTCCGGAGGCTGCACCTCTTTATGCTGTTTATTAAGTAGCTCGTGGAAGTACGAGCGCCATCTCTCCTTTACCTCGAGGTCTTCGCTTAACAGGTTGCCCTCAGGTCTCTTACACAGCGACACTTGGATATATCCTGTGCCGCTTTGACCCTGGAGCGCGCCAGCTTATAGATGAGCTTCTGCCCTTCAGACGATTCCTGCTTATCATACAAAGGATGTAAGTGGTCTCGTCTGGCTCTGGCTACAGCTCTCTTTGTGGCGCGCTTGGCAGCCCTGTACGCGTCGCGGTCTTCGGGAGATCCGGTCGCTTGCCAATTTTTAAAGAGGGCTTTCTTCTTCCTGGTCTCCCTCAGGACTGCGTCGTTCCACCACCAAGTTTCCTTGTCACATTTGCGTCCACTCTTAGACTCACCGAGCACCACCTTCGCCGCTCCAAGGATGGCCGCCTGAACTTTGTCCCAGTAATCTTGAACTTGAAATCAATCTGAGTTGTACGCCTTCCGCTCTTGTAGGTGATGAGATGTTCGGATTTCTTTTTGAAATACGTGTTCACAATGGCCAGATCGGCAGCCGCACACGTTCTGAGGATAGTTTCTCCTTCAGCGTTGCGGGTGCCGTATCCAAAACCACCATGAACACGCTCAAACTCCTTACACCTCTCATCCACATGACCGTTTAGGTCGCCGCCCAAAACGATTCCCTGTGACAACGGAATGCTCCGAAGCACTCCCTCGAGTTGGCCCCAAAACGACATCTTATCGGCGTCACTACAATCGGCCTGTGGCGTGTAGGCACTTATCAGGTGGGTAATAATCCCATCGATAAGCACCCTCACGATCATAAGCCGGTCGCTACAGCGTTTCACCTCCAAGATGCCGTTCTGCAGCCCTTCGGAGAGCACCTCGGCCACCCCGTTCTCCCCACCAGGCGCACCCGTGTAGTACAGCTTGTAGCCTTTCTGCAAAGGCCGGGCTCTGTTGCCCGTCCACCGAGTCTCCTGCAGGAACGCCACGTCCACCCTCCGCCTGGAGAGTACTTCGGCCAACTCTACCGCACGCCCAGTCAGCGTGCCAATGTTCCAAGATGCGAAGCGGATTCGGGTTGGTGCTAACTTCTTTAGCCGTGCTGGCCCGACACACGGCAGCCCTAGCCCGCTTGCCACAGGAGTCGGGCGGGGCTCCTGCGCGCCGTTTTGCGGCGGCGCCCTATCCCTAGCTGCAATCCTTTTGTGTCTGTCCATTTCTGTTTCGGCGGGTGGCTTTTATGGGAGCGACGCCCTCAGACCTTCCAACCCCAGAGGGGAAAGCCAGCGCCAGAGCCTCGTCCGTTAATCAGCAGGTGCACGCACTAGCACGGGAGGTTGACTTGGGCCCCGAAGATCTTGGTGGGGCCCCTTACACCCTACGTTGCTACCTACAAAAAAAGTCATAAATATTTTTTTTTAAATACCCTTTTACATTCTCCAACAAAATGGTTGAGAATCGAATTAACTTTACAATTTGGTGCCTCTTCAGCAAACTTCTAATCACCAACAATACTAAATCCAATCGTTATAAATGTCATTAGTGGCACTTGGTGTAGTGGCAGTTGATAAAAAATTTAAGACATATCAAAATCAGCCGTTTGAGCTCCTGAAGTACTATAAAAAGGAAAAATAACTTATATATAGAGTAATAAATGTAACACGTAAAATGTAACAAAATGAAAGAAAAAAGGGTGACAAGACGAGAAAAAAGAGATAGAGAGGGAGGTTTGAGACATTGAGCACTAATGTAACATTGTATTACAATATTACGGATTTATTCTGTTCTTTTGTCTTCGATTCACTTCTACACTAAGATGAATACTTTGGTTGAAAACAAAAAACATAAATACACTCCCGGACACCTAAATTGAGCCACCTTGATTTGTTTGGTTTGGAGTACTGTAACTTGTAAAAGATGTATGTAGTAGGAAAATGTAAAGAGTGTACCACCGATACCTGGAGACTGGCGGCTTCGTTCGGCGAACAGGAGGACCTCATTACCGAGTGACAACGGCGAGACAAGATCAATACATTGTCACTACTAGCTTACGAAATCGACGCATTAACTCTGTTCAGATACAAGAACAGCTCAGGGACTTTCACGGAGTGGCTGTAAGTGCTCGGACCGTTAGAAGGCGACTCAATGAACGTGGTTTATAAGCCAGCCAATGGACCCAAATTGACACGAGCACACCGAATAGCCCGTCTAGAGTTTGCGCGCGAACATCTAAATTGGACTCGACATCAATGGAGTCAGGTTCTATTCACAGATGAATCCAAGATAATGCTATACGGTAATGACGGAAGGAGTAAGGTGCATCAAAAAGTGGTGTAAAACTGCATCAAAGAACAGCGGAACGACTTATGTGAAGTTGTGAACTCACATCTCGCTGACTTAGCCCAGATTGAAGAAGTGCTACAGCTTGCGCGGCTACTTCAGGTGAAGTATCCATAATTTTATTGCTAAAAACGGTTCAAATTATAGAAAAATAACTAAGCTAAACTTTGGTTAACAACAATTACGAAAATTCAAACCAAATCGACATTAAATTGCTTCAAAAGCAACTTTCAAAAGTCATTATTTTTTTCAAATCAGTGACCAAGCTCGGCCTTTGGTCTTTATTTTAAATTCTAAAATTCAAATTTGGAATAATACAGACGGGAAAGACGATGAAATATGCCAGCATTAAAAATGCATAAAAACTTTTTTGTTATATTGTATATTTTTTGTGTATTGGGCTTTTAGGCCCGGGAATGTAAGGTGGCTCGATTCAAGAGTCCGGGAGTGGAACAAACTTTCTTTAAAACCTTGAACAAATACTTAATTCAAAATATAGAACTGAATAAAATATAAACAAGTTTTGGGTCATTCTTCGTTAATTACAAATGACTCCATAGCTGTTATTCTCTACTCCGTGGCTTGGATGCACCTATGTATTTGTATGCATGTGTGTGTGTCTTAAATTACTGATGTGCTTAATTATAATTGTGGCTGTAAATACCGATGTATGTACAAGTAGCTCAACATGCATTAGGTAATGTACGTAAGGTCGCGCGACGAATGATGAGCTCTGTAAGAAATTGGAAGGGGAATGCGCAGAACTCATAATTTAGGTCTAATTGGCGGGGTGAGAGGGCTAAAGGGCGGGAGTGTAGGAGCGTGGACCCAGGAATGGTCGAAATCCTACACGCACACTATTGCACAGCCGCACACTTCTCCGCGATATGTCGGCACGTGTTGTCATTAGTCTCGGTACTGTCACTCACATATAATATCTACTCTTTTTGGCAAATCTTTTAATAGCGTATTGAGGTTTTCATGCACCGAGAAAATTTTCTGTCTAATATGGACAAGAAAGAAAAATGGTAAGTTATGTCAATTATTTGATCAAATATTTATACCAATTATAATTATTATTCTTGGCTAAACATAACGCAGTGCTAGTGCCAACGTTGCTTTACGGTAGGGAAACCTGGGTATGTTAGATGCAACAAAAATTCACTTAAAAAATTGTGCGGCATAACTTTGACCGACCGAATACATAACGAAGTGATACGTAATATGGCAGGTTTGACTGAAAGGGTCAGCGTTAAGCTAGAAAAGGGCGTGCTTCGTTGGTTTGGGCACGTCCAACGTATGAGTGGCAAACGATCGACGAAGAATATAGGGTAGAAGGAATCAGGGTAGGCCGAGACTTGCATATGAAGATCACGTGAGCAGATTGCTCAAAAACGGAAAAGTCTAAAGTACTCGGATACCCAGCCGTGCGTGTATGAAGTGTGTGCAGTTGATGAATCTTAAGGAAGCGAAATAAGTATGCCTGGATCGCGAAGCCTGGCAATCTGTCCTCTCTGACTACCCCAAAAGGGATACAGAGTGAAGATAGTTTAGTTATAAATTTTCGAGAATTTCATTTGTTTAATACAAAATAAAATTATATCACGCATCATCATTCACCGGGGTAAGCAGAGACTTCCTTCACTTCTTTTACTTTAATAAGTATTGTCAGTGTCACACACATTATATATCTATTTCTACATTAAAATATTACAATATAAATGTTTTTTTTTTAAATTAGATCACTGAAGAATAAATAAAACCTATCATGGTTTAATATTTTCACGCAAAACACTTTGAACTAACTTGTTGTAAATAATATATACCTACTTACGTACCCACCCACCTATAAAATAATAAAAAAAAATTTAATGGTTCAAAGCAGAGTCGTATTAAATTTGATTCTTTGTGTAATAATATTGTGCGCGATTATACATGCGCAAACTATCCCCACTAATTTTTGACAGAGCTCATCATTCGCCGCGCAACCTGTACATGCATCGACAAATTCATTAACGAAACGGAGAACTTGCGTTTTGATTGTTGCTTCAAATTTTCCACATGATTATTATTAAATTGCTAATTCCCACTGACACAAATCCATCGAGGTTGACACAAGCACTTGTAATGTATAAATAACGAGTAGTTGTAATGTATAAATAACGAGTGGTTGTATTGTAAAAATATTGTAATTTCTATGTCAATAAATTTAAAAAAAATCTTTTATACTTACAAAGTAACCTACTTTTGAAATCTTCAACAGTATACTTTGTAGGTTTATTAAAGGTCGCAACCAAAAAACAACTCACACAATCGATCCTGTGAATAAATTATTGTAAACGTCGATTGAATATACCGACCTAATAATTATTCGGCTTCTACAAAACTTCGATTGGATTCCATATGGCGCAGTTGTTATATACATATGTAGACGTTTATAGGTAAAACATAATTTGACTGAATTTGAGTTTATAGGTAAAACGTAACAAACAATAAATAAATTGAAATTGAAAAATTGAAATTGTAATTGAACAATATTGTCTGTAATGATACCTAATGGCGAGGAATCAATGTCAAACCGTTTTTACAAGCGTAACATGTGTTCTTATACTGAAAATTATGTGCTACTTTAACATAATGCAGTACATAATGACATAATCCATACTATACTGCTTTATGTAAGATATGATTCAGATGTCGAACGGCGAGTTACTGCCGTAAACAGTTAACTGTGCTTTGTCTAGTTATAAGCTTTTGGCTAGTTAAGACACAAAGCATCGCAAAAGTTGCACGCCTCACGCCAGTGGCTACCTTGCTTTTCGATGGTAAAACCTGGGTATGTCAGAAGATACATGAAAGTAAATTTAATGCTTTGGAGATGCGATCACTTTGAAAACTCAGATACGCAAATTGGCAAGTTTTAAATAAAAGTGTCAGCATTAAGTTTGAAAAGGGCGTGCTCCGTTGGTTTGGACACGTCCATCGTATGACCGAGGAACGATTGACGAAGAATGTTTATTGTGCTAAAATAGAGGGTAGAAGGAGTCAGGGTAGATTGAGACTTACAAACGAAGACCATTTGAGGCGATTGCTAAAAAATTAAAGTACTCGTATACCCAGCCGTACATGTATTAATCGCATGATGAATCTGCAGGAAGCGAAAGCAGTATGCATGGATTGCGAAGCCTGGCGATCTGCCTTCTCTACTATTCCGTTAGGAATACAGCGTGATGATTGATAGATAGTTTATTTTTCACATGTTTATCCCCAAAGGCGCATATTATACGCCCACATGTCACATTACAGTGAAACTAAATTAAAAGTTTCTATTAACTTGAAAGCCAAGTTGTGTAGAAAATAATTGTGTTATATGGCAAATTATATGAAAACAACATGCAATACTATAGTAAACACCTATTGGCAATCGATAGTATTTTTTATTTTTATTTTCGCGGGGAATGCCTTTACGCACCGTCATCCCTGCTACGGGGGCAACAGGGACGGTGTGTGAGGCTCCCGGCCCGTGAGAGAGGGTCCGTCCTACCCACTAAACCCCGCGGTGTTCCGCCTCACCTTAAAATCGGCTCGCCTGAGGTTAAAACACTAATAGCCGGCAAGGGGCACCCCAGAGTCTCCACTCTGGGGTGCCCCTTGCCGGCTATTAGTGTAGGTCCGTCTCGGGGCTGCCGGACAAAGCGACCACCCCGGAGCTCCCTAAGGAGCTAAAGAATCTAGCCCACACCTCCGCCGCTCTCGAGCGCCCCTCTGAAAGCAGAGGAGGTAGAGAGCTGCCGGTACGGGAGTGCGCTATGTGGGCACCCCCTGGAACACAGAAAGGGTGCCCGTCGCCATGTGGCCAGTTGGGCGGGGTCCCCCGGCCATCCGCCCATGGCCAAATACTATTCGGGGGCACGCATGTATTCAGCACGTCGTCGCCCCCGAACACGACGGCGGGGCGGGAGCGTCTGTCCCGTGTGCTCCCGCACCCGCAATTCCTCTCGTTTAGCCGCCATCAGCTAGCAAACGAGGCGACGACGGCCCAACACTATTGGCTGCCGACCATGGCTCGCACCACGGCCGGCAGCGACAAATTAATGCCAATGAGGCCCGTGAGGGCGATACGCGGCCCGTCCCACGCCGGGCACACGGCGAGCGTGTGCTCCGCCGTGTTCACGACGCCACCTGAGCAGTGACGACACAAGGGGTCCGGCTCCACCCCCGCGGCAATCGATAGTATATGCTTGCAAATCTCAGCAGCGGGAGAACCGGGACGAAGAATATTTCAATTTACATTTACAAGCTCAACCGTTTGAAAGGCTTTTTTTGTCTTTTTTTTTTCGTGTGGAAATACTCATGGATGCTATGCCGGACTCCTACCGACTAAAACCACACGTTTCCCTTCATCTGTCCATAGACAGGAGTCCCGGGTGAGCCCTCGGAAGGATAGCCCCAGGGCTCCTGACAGACTTAGTCCGCTACCGCAGGCTCGTTCAGGGGGGTTCGGGTGTTATCCTGCCTCTTTGTGGGGTTCGAGTGTTATCTCGCTTCTTTGGGGGGTGTGGGTGTTATACCACTATTGAGAGGGTGAAGGGCGTGCGTGTAACCCTCACGCTGCGCCACTTTCCATGGCCTGCTTATGTAAGAACGGCGAGGAGCCCACCCGCCGTACTCAGGCTCTCGGTCACGTAGGCCGGTAGTCTTGGGCGAAGACGAGTCTGCGGCGCCCTTGCCGAGACGCAGCGGCGTCCCACTTGCTCCCGCTGGAGGTCATGGCTCTCACCATAGTCTCCAGCGTGAGAATGTCCACGCCGAAGCACCCGTGCCCGGTAAGTATCTGTGACATCCGGTAAGTGAGGCTCCCGTGTTGCCTCTCCAGCCACTCCTCTATGACCGGCTTCACCGCCTCAATTGTGGTATGTGCCCACTTAGGATGCTCAAGTCGCACCTTCCATGTCTCCATGAGCTCCTGGCGGACCCTTGCTTCCAGGTCCCATGGAGGGGTCCCGGCTAGGTGACATGCCGCCTCAACGGACATCGTGCGGTACCCTCTAATCATCCTGACGGCCATCAGCCGTTTGAAAGGCTGGCAAATAAATAACCTTTGTTCAAAATTAAAATTATTATTTTAAGTAAAACGAAACTTACTGTCTTTACCATAGAAATTATAATCACAGGAGAAGAGAAGGAACATTTGTGAGTCGATTATCTATCATCATCTTATTTAGACTCCCGCAGTTCTATCAAATCGGTTAGTTTTTACATCCGAAATCCAATTAGATCCTAAATACAAGGAATTTACACCCGTTTGGAGGTACGCACAATAAAACAAAAAAAAAACTCATTCTTTTATTTCTTTTGTTTAATAAACATTCTAGTCAGGCAAAGGAAATGAGAGAGCACCCTATACAGCCATGTCATGTTTAACAAACAATACAAATACTGAATGAATAATCATGTAGACGAGGTGAGCTAATAGGTAGTGTAAAACATGTTTGACTTAAAAAAATCTTCAAAATTCCTTCAATTTTAATAATGTCAGCCGGAAATTCCCCAAAGGACTTATCCCTCCAAAATTCCCTTCTACGTAAAGGGAATCCCTCGAATTTGAAGGAAATGCCCCCATCTGGCCACAGTCCATATAACCTCTACTTTGGCACAATAAATACTCTTCGTCAATCGTTCCTTTCTCATTCATTCATTCGTTATTTTCCGCCATATTGTAGGTACTCTTTTTTGGCCAGACGAGTATAAGGTTTTATTTCTCTACTCACTGGGTACTTTTGCGAAATCTTTCCCTTGGTCGCCTTATGGCAGCTACAAGATGAATTTGGATAGTCATATCCCGTGGCCTGTAAGTACATGAGCAGAATATACTTACCATAAAAAATTATAAAAGTCTCCGTTGAGAGTTCACAACGACATTTCTCAGTTAATAATTTACTAAGGTGACACGACGGTTTTATATTGCCTAGTAGATCACTTGTAGTCAACTGTCCCCTTAAAACAATTTCCGGCGCTGACAGAGCATAACAGAATTTCCTGTTCAATTTTCCAGCGTCCGTATTTTTTTCCCTTCCTATACGGAAACTCATGACACCGGATAAAAGATGTATGTTTCTAGCTAATTAGAGATTAACTTACAAAATCTCATTGTCTTTTTAGTATAGAAGAGTATTAATGTTTTGTATTCGTTGTTTTGAGAAAGGCTCAAAACATTACTAACTAATTGAATAAGTACACCTCCACAGTTGCGGGTACCGTGAACAATTGTAATAATCTTTACACATAGTTTTGTACTATAGGGTAGTATTACTTTTATGACCATATCCAGCACTAAAAGTGTCCAGTACCTGCTAAAAAAGTGACCACGAGGCAGTTGTATAAGACACGTTTTGTTTTTTTTCCAGATTATTAATTAGCTGATTTCGTGATTTGGTTAAACGAAAAATGCTGAATTTGAGTTCGTAATTGAAAATTCACATTTTATATTATTTCATAATTATTTTGTTGATCAGATACAATGTACTTTTAATGATAAAAGTATTATTAATAAACACAGAATAAATTCTACAGTTAATTCAAGTCCCTAATATTGTTAAAATTATTGTAGAAATCGGACCATCCGCTTCAAATATTAACTGTAACAAACAGACAAATAGATAGAGAAAAAAATATATAAAAAGCTGTTATTTTGAAATTACAGACACTTCAATTTTACCTATTTTAATAGATAGACATTTAAATTACTATTTCAATTTATCCACTGTTTATCGATTTATTTGGTTATTTTGTTTCAGGTGAGTTTTGTTCAACACAAATAAATTGATTTGAAATCAACGCTGAAAGGTAAGTAATATATATATAATTTATTAAGATTAGGATTAGATGTATGTGAAGTATCATTAACAAATTTCTTTCGTTACTAGCTCAAACATCCAGTAGTTAGCGAGTTGCTGCTAAAAGTAAATGGATATAATACATATTTGAATGAATTTGTATGTTATGCATTTTTGTTATGGTAGAATTGGAAATAAAAACATAATCTTATTTTTCTTTACAAGAAACAGATAAGGATTTCTTAAAGAAAAGCTAAAAGAACTATCAGAAAAAAATTGTGGAATGTGGTGGCATTTTTAATTCTAAGCTTTCCGATGATCTCAAACATCTGTCATGCGTATCATGTAGGAACTTAAAACGTTCCTTTAAATAGGACCGTAGTTACTAAATAAACATTTCTTTTCATGTAAAACATGTCTTTATTTAAAAATCGATTAGATATTTTTCCTTGAAAAAAGCAAATATGGACTTGTTTCAACGTAACTCGACTTTTTAATAAACTGTAGTTCAAATTTAGAACAGTGGCACTCTAAATGAATGATGAGTATACCAGCTCCAAAACTGCATCAAAACATTTTCCTTCTACAACATCAGTTCACATCTTTTATAAGTTACAATACACCAAACCAAAAAAATCAAGGTGGCTCGATTTAGGTGTCCGGGAGTGTATTTGTATTTTAGAATCAGGTTCCATAGAAAATGTATAAGAAACTTTCTTTTTATATCTATATTATTCTAGTTCGTTTGCCTACTCACTCTCAGAGTTACAAATGATGTAACAAACAAGAATTACTTTAATTGATATAAGAAACATACATCGAAATACTAGCCTGTGTTTCCTTATTTTAAATTCGTTTAAACCGGAACACAATTTTTTTTAAATTTTCATTTTCAAATATTATAATAACACTTATTTGATTATTTAAAAAAAGAACTTCCACACACATCAATGTCTTCATCATTTACTTACACGCGACTACGTACTAAATTATATCGATTTTGATGGCTGACCCGTCCCTGAGCTACCAGCAGTCTAACAGTATTGTATTTAGACATATAAACAAGTCACCTCGGTCGATCAATAGCAATCAGTTACGAGTACAAGTCACCCGATGTGTGTTCGAGTCTTCAAACTGACCTGTCGACGAGTGACGCTTCCAAATTATAGGCTAAAGACTAAGACAATAAGACAGTTATGTTTATTTAACCTTATTGAAAAACTTAATATTGTAAATGGATAAACAAATAAATATTTTGAGATATTCTCTAGGCTTATATACGCTTCTACTATGGTATCTAGAAACACTGATAAACATACTTATATATATCTTAATATATATACATAGTAAGCACTCAAATTCCGAAAGGTCTGGAAATTTCTACGAACACTGGGGGTAGGGAAATTGCGGCAAGAATTAAATTCAAATGATTTAAATGTTGAGGTTCTCAACCAGCATTTTACTGCCTTGTCCAATGTTGATGGGACTCTGAAGGCACAGACCATTTATAATCTTTCGACTATTACAACCCCCAATCATGTCAAGAAGAGCATTATGGCGATCACGTCCAAAGCTGTTGGTAGTGGCTGTATCGGGCGAAATATGATTCTTCCAATCCTCTATGAAATCCTACCCATCAATTGTTACATTTTTAACTATTCCTTAACGTCTGGTATTTTCCCATCGCCATGGAATAACAATTTAAATTTAAATTTTAATTACTCCTTTACCAAAAAAATTAAACCCCCAGTTATTGACAGATTACCGTCCAATATCAATTCTACCATTCCTTTCTAAAGCACTTGAACGCCTTGTCCACATCCAATTAAGCTCATTTATCCGTAAAAGTAATCTTCTCAATCCATTCCAGTCTGGGTTTCGTCCCGGTCACAGTACAACCACAGCTTTGGTAAATATTACAGACGACATTAGGACTGGTATGGAGAATGGGAGGTTAACTGTTCTTTGTCTACTAGATTTCAGTAACGCTTTTAACACCCTGGACTTTGACATTTTTCTTTCGATGCTCCGCTCTCTTAACTATCTCCTACGGTAATAGAGTGGTTTCGTAGTTACCTGTGTGGCCGCCTACAACGTATACAAATTGATGATGACGTATCCAGTTGGTGCAATACTAGTGTCGGAGTGCCCCAGGGTAGCGTTCTATCTCCCCTCCTCTTCGCAATTTTTCTAAATACTATCTCAAATCAACTTACTTCTTCCTACCACCTTTACGCAGACGATCTTCAAATCTATACACAGGCACCCCTGGAACAGCTATCGGAGGCGGTGAATGCCATAAATAAAAATTTGTTAAAAATATCTTTATGGAGTAGTTCATATCAACAAGTCAATCCTTCAAAAACACAAATCATAATTATTGGCAGCCCAAAAACAACACCGAAAATAAATCAGTCGCAAATTCCACACTTTGTTTTTGATGGTACAGCCATTCCTGTTTGAGATAAGGTCAAGAATCTGGGTATTATTATTGATTCCAATTTATCATGGAGTTCTCAGCTACAGGAGGTAAGTAGGAAGATGTTCGCTTCCGCAGGTTCCATAAGGAGACTGCAGCGTTTTCTTCCTAAAGCTACAAAAATTGCGCTTGCAAACTCCTTGCTTCTTCCAATCCTTGATTATGCAGATGTCAGTTACTTAGATCTCGCCGAAAGCCAATTAGAGAAACTTGAGCGACTCCAAAATGTTTGCATACGATTCATATTTGGCTTGTGCAAGTATGATCACGTTTCACAGTTTCGTACACAGCTTAAGTGGTTACCTATACGACTTCACCGGAATATTCTATCCTTGTTATATAATATTTTGTTTGACCCATCGACACGGTCCTATTTTGGAAAATGTTTATTTGCCTCCCAGTGCATTTATGACAGCTCTCATACGGTTTGGCATAGAATTAATCAATGTCGTACTGACATGTTGAGGAATGTCCTCCCATTCTTCCAAAATTACATTTTTGAGCTCCTGCATGGTTTGCGGGGCAGGATGATGAGCTCGAACACGCCTCTTCAGCTCATCCCATAGATGCTCTATAGGATTCATATCAGAACTTCGCGCTGGCCATCTCATAACAGTGATACCAATGTCATTTAAGTACTCCCTGACGATTCCCGCAGTATGGGCCCTTGCATTATCATGCATTAAAACGAAATCTTGGCCAATAAATCCAGCATATGGCATCACGTGGTTCTCTAAACATTGGCGAATGTATCTATTGCCATCTAGGGGCGGCAGTCGTGTCCCGTCACTACCTCTAGCTCAGTTTTGCCTTCCATAGAGATTCCTCCCCAGACTGTCCATGATCCTCCACCATAACTCACTTTCTTGTCAATACAGCATTTCGCGAAACGCTCGTTTTGTCTTCGGTACACCTTACTCCTTCCGTCATTACCGTATAGCATTATCTTGGACTCATCTGTGAAGAGAACCTGGCTCCATTGATGTCGAGTCCAATTTAGATGTTCGCTTGCGCGCTTTACTCTAGACGGGCTATTCGGTGTGCTCGTGTCAATTTGGGTCCATTGGCTGGCTTATGGGGCTTTAAACCACGTTCATTGAGTCGCCTTCTAACGGCCCGAGCACTTACAGCCACTCCGTGATAGTCCCTGAGCTGTTCTTGTATCTGAACAGAGTTAAGGCGTAGCTAGTAGTGACAATGTATTGATCTTGTCTCGCCGTTGTCACTCGGTAACGAGGTCCTCCTGTTCGCCAAACGAAGCCGCCAGTCTCCAGGTGTCGGTGGTACACTCTTTGACTCTTTGCCTTATATTCTGTGTAACATCTGAAATAGTAATGGAAGAAAGCTGTTTAGTGACAAGCTAACTTATACATAGTGGCGTCTTTTTATTTTATGAAAGGGTTTCATGAAGTGAGTACATCACTTCATGAAACCCTTTCATTTCATAAAAAAATATGATATTATTCCTGGAGAGAGGTATATTTTTCTTGGAATTTAAATTTACCACTGTTGAATATGCCTCTGCTTATCCTTTTGCGGATAAAAGCCAGACCATAGACTGTATAGGTACATAGAATTTTACTAGCGAAAATTGGGTCGAAATGTTTCAGTATCAAAAATATATACTGAATAGGTACATAGGTAAATATGTTAAATAAGAGTGTCAACCCCTACCCTAATTGGTAAATATTTTATAGGTAGAACAACTTTTCATTGTTGATATCCAATTAGGTGCTCTATAGAGTATTAGATACTCGTTTTACTAAAGCTTTGTAATCTGAAATTCTATATTAGAGTTTACAATAACAGGAAAAAAAATAGCAACACGCCGCCGCCGATCATCGGATATACCCGATTTATTGAGCGGAGCATAGGTATATGAAGTTTTATTTTACTTTAAGGTTATATCTACCTGTGTGTTGTACTTTGTGTGTTTATTACATTTTATTATGCTAACATATCACCTATGTTTAAAATAAAGAGATCGCATGCAAATACGATTTTCTTTGAGAAATAAATATCGTTGTGACGTGTGTGTTCTATGGAAACTAGATAACTGATAAACATACCAACTTATATATTTCTTAATACATACATATTATAGATAATTAACACCCAGACACAGAATAAACCATCGTGCTCATCAGACAATCATCATCAACCAGTTAATTGTTGGGATAAAAACTGTATTCAATGGGTCTCTGTGCAAAGTATAGTGATGAGGTATCTGATGGAGTCTTGTGTGGTCAGTGTAGTGCCTACCTACACTTCGGTTGTTCCGGTCTGTCGGAAACGACATACCGTAGGATGACTATAGAAAAAAAGGAGAATTGGCGTTGTATTGGTTGCCGTAACACAATGGGTTCACAGAATGTACCTAATTTGGCTGATGTTCTGAAGGAGCTAAAGGAATTTCGTAAGGATTTTGATGAAATGAAATCAGACGTTAATCGGATGAATGTTACGGTTCAAGATCTAGCTACTCACTGGAAGGACGTAAATACACGATTGGAGACCATGGAGGGACGTCTAGATGGTTTGGAACTGGTTACATCCCAAATAAGCTCATTAGAAAAAGATCTTAGTGTCGCTAATGATAATATCAAGGAACTCCGTAGCATAAATATTCGATTGAGAAAGGAAAACGATATACGAGACCAACAATCTAGAATAAATATTTTAGAAATTTCGGGGGTACCATTTAATAAAAGTGAGAACCTGAATACTATATTGTCCCACATTTACACCAAAGTGGGATTATCGTTGGAGGGAACCGATATAAATTGCATTCACCGTGTTCGACGTTTCGAGCAAAAAGATGTATCAAACAGACCACCGGCTATTATTGTTCGCTATATTAGACAACGTAGTAGGGATCAGCTGTTGGCTGCAATACGTGCGCGCCGCGGCATCACTACCGCTGACATTGGAATGTTAGGTCCAGCTGCAAATGTCTATATAAGTGACCATCTAACACCGGCCAATAAACTTTTACTGAAGCGTGCACGAGAGATCAGGGAGCAGCACGGTTATAAATACCTATGGGTCCGTGATTGTAAAATATTTATGAGAAAAGCTGATTCATCAAAGATTATTCGTATTTCTAATAATGACGACTTCATGAATGTATTTTGACTATGTGGTGATATTACGATATTTGTGCCGGTTTGTTGTTTATTGTATAACAATGTATTATGTATTGCAGGTTATAAGCGTTTTATGAGGTTGTTGCATATCGTGATTTTGTGTTTTCTTTTTTTATTTATAAGTAATTGTGCGATAATAGGGTCTAAAGTGCACTGTTATTACTACGATAGTTGTCGGAGGAAGTTTTTTGGGGCATATTTGTATTTCCAAGGCCATGTAAATAATATATTTACTAAATTATATTTTCAATTTATACATTCTCTTCCTTAATTAGCTTATATTATCAGAATGTGAGGGGACTGCGAACTAAATCTCATCATTTTTTAAATAAAATTCTTCTTAATAACTATGACATTTATTATATAACTGAATCATGGCTGAATATGAATTTCTACAGTTCAGAATACTTTGATGACAGATATGTAGTCTTTCGGTGTGATAGGGATGCTTCTGTTGTGGGTGCGGAAAGGGTTTCTGGTGTCATTGTCACAGTACGTAGAGAAAAAAACCCTGTTCTGCATGAGGAATGGAAAGCGACTATGTATACAGATCACTTGTGGGTAAGTATTCCTATAACTCATCCTACAAATATGAACTCCACTTCTGTTCCCATATTTTTACACATCTGCTGCGTATACATACCTCATAGTAACCGCCATGAGGTTGAATTGAACTTGATTTTTGAATCCGTTGGTAATTTGATGGAACAGTATCCAAATGATATATTTTTTGTTGTTGGGGATTTTAATGTGACTTTTGCGAAATGGTACTATGATAATGACTCGGGCTCAATGATAATGCATTCAGATAGTGATCCACTGGTGAAATTAACATCGGAATTTATGAGTTTTACTCACTTTAAGCAATTTAACTCCTCTTTCAATGTTAAGCACAGATTATTGGACTTAATTTTTAGTAATAAAGACCATACCGCTAAGACATGTGAGGATCCAATAACCAAAGAAGACGAACATCACAAAAATTTAATAATCGAACTAGTACTCAACACATTTCACCCGTTACCTCAAAATTCGACTGTTAGGAAACTCTTTCACCGTGCTGATTTTGATGAGATTCGAGGTGAGATGGCAACTGTTGAATGGCACTCAAAACTATCGAATTCTAGTGTTGATGGCTTGGATTCTATGGTAAAATACTCTTAATTAAATTATTGATACCCATGTTCCCAAACGTAAAGTATTAAATACAAATTGCTATCAGTCTTGGTATACAATCCCGCTTATTAAATTAGGTAAAGAAAAAAGAAAATATCATACTAGATGGAAACGATACGGAAACCCTTTAGACTACCAAACGTTTGCGACACTGCCTAAAAGAGAGTCCGACCTTCAAAAAGTCGAGTATCAAAATTATATTACATATAGCGAGGAAAACATTAATAAATGTTCCAAACTGTTTTGGCGATATGTAAAGTCAAAATTACCATCTTGTCATATTCCTCAGAAGATGAAATTTAATAACCGATTTTCTAACAGTGGATAAGACAGCTGTAATTTTTTAATGAATATTTCAACTCAGTTTTCGTTAAAAGCGTTCCACGTCCAATTACTTACGACCTCGACTGCCCACCTTTAAACTCTCCTGTAACTCTTAATTCTATAGCCATCACCAAGGACACTATTCATAAAGAATTAAAAAATATTTACATAAAAAAAGGAGCTGGATTTGATGGTATATATCCTATATTTATTCGTAACTGCGCTGATCAATTAACATTACCATTACATATTATTTATAAGAAGTCATTGGCAACGGGTATATTTCCATCGATCTGGAAACAGGCTATCATAACTCCTATTCCAAAGAATGAAAAAAGGAACGATGTTTCTCAGTATCGACCTATATCGAAAACTAACTTATTCGGAAAGGTTTTTGAAAAAATTGTAACCTGCGCTTTAGTTAATGTATTAAAGAATCATATTTCTGTCAACCAGCATGGTTTCTGTAGAGGACGCTCTGTTGAATCCAACATGCTTACTTTTACCAACTTTTTAGTAGATGCCATGGAAAAGCAGCTTCAGGTGGACGTCGTGTATACCGACTTTTCTAAAGCTTTTGATAAAATAAATTATGATCTACTTATAGAGAAGTTGTGGGCTATTGGAATACATGGTGATCTATTGCGATGGATAAATTCTTATGTTCGGAACCGATCCCAAGCAGTATCTGTAGAGGGGTATGTCTCTAGGTTCCTGGAAATTCCTTCAGGAATTCTTCAGTTTCTTTTATTGTCTCATTTTTTTTTATTTTATATATTAATGACATAGATAATTTTTTACATAATTCAAAATTTTTGATGTATGCTGACGACGCTAAAATTTTTAAAATAATAGCAAATCCTGGTGATTGCTCACTTTTGCTATCAGATTTGGAACGCCTGGTTGAATATTGCTCCTTAAATCAACTGTATTTAAATGTAGACAAATGTTCTATTATCTCATATACTCGTAAACTTAACCCACTTAACTTTGATTACCACATCAATAATAACATTTTAAATAGGGTTACATCAGTGCGGGATTTAGGTATAGTGATGGATTGTGAATTGTCTTTTAATTTACATATAGATTATATTGTTAATAAAGCTTTTCGTCAACTTGGATTTATACTAAGGATCTCTAAACCCTTCAAGAAAGTTCAGACTTTAAAAATACTATACTTTAGCTTTGTTCTGTCGCTCTTGGATTTCGCTTGCATTATTTGGAATCCATATTATGCTTGTCATATCAATCGCATTGAAAAAATTCTGAAAAAGTTTGTAAAATTATTGGATTATCGCAGTAATTACGAATACATTACATATAAAGGGTGGTCAGCGAATGGCGGCTAAGTGAGTCTTAGCCGCCATTCCCTGACCACCCTTACTAATCGACGGATAATGTTTGACCAAGTCTTTCTTTTTAAAATATTAAATAATTATGTGGACTCATTTGGAAAAGCTATCTAAGCTATCTTTTCCAGTATGTGAGGGGTCACATACTGGAAAAGATAGCTTTTAGAGTGCCCAGACCTGGTTCTCGTTTAATGAATTTATTTTCAGTGCCTTTTTATAAAACAATTTATGCTGGTAAAAACTTCTTCCGACGAAGTGTTGACACATACAATGATAAATTTATTCACCTTGATATATTTAACAATAATTTGGCTACTTATAAATTAGAATTACGAAAAGAACTCTTAAAATAACTATTTAAAGGATTATGTTTGTTTGTATTGTTATTGCATTGTAATGATTATTTTCAACTGATGTTTGACTGTATGCTCTTTTAAACTGATACGTTGATACCTACCTATACCCACTATTGTTATGTACCGTATTTATAAAACTATGGAACTCTAAGTCTATAAGTACCATTTATTTTGTGAATAAAAAAGGTATGTGACTGTTTGTTTCCTAAATAAAAAAAAAAAAAACAAGTAACGCGCTCTAAACTGTCATAGCGAAGGAATCAGTCGACTTTCAAACCGGAACCAGTTTAAAAACCAAAAGTACAAAATCACCTTTGCACGTATTTGTGGTGCTCTGAATCGAACTCCGCAAACCGTTTGTCTCTGTTTCTTATTACTCCTGAGAAATAGATGTGTACAGACGGACGGACGGACAGACAGACAGACAAACTGGCTAAAAAGTTGATTAAGATTTTTCTAAAGTTTAGAATTTAAAAGTCTAAAAGTGTGAGTTTTTGATTTTGCCAAGTTTTTCATCATTTCAAGTCTTGCAGTGGAGATTACACCTTTTTGACATACGTCATTTGGGTCATCATGGTATGTCGTGCATGCGTTTGGACGCGAATATTACACATCCTAGCAATTTATTAGTATATATGCTCGTGGCCTCGCGGTCTCAGTGTTCTGTAAACGATCACTGAGTTACGCAACTTTCACTATGGCTGGTCCTCGGATGGGTGACCACTTTGTGGCATTTACATTTGCGAGCGTTTCCGTGCTTCGGAAGGCACGTTAAGCCGTTTGTCCCGGTTGCCAGTAAAATGGCAGTCGTTAAGCCTGGTTGAAGGCCTTATGGGCGGCTTGAAAATTTCAACAGCAGGTAGCCACAACCTGCGTCTGTCTATTTCAACACGGCAATGGGCTCACCACCTATTACGTGGGACAGGAATCCACGCGGTGAAAAGTGGGCATATAATATGCCTCTGCCACCCCTTCGGGGATAAGGCGTGATGGATATTTATTTATTGTATTTATTTATATATGTAATTGTTTGTCTTTATGTTCTATATAACATTATATAACTCCCGATGGTATACGTAAAATTATCTGTGAACACGCAAGTTAAGCGTTATGGTTAAATTTAGAATCATTAAAATAAATAAAATAAATAAATATCCATCACGCCTTATCCCCGAATATAATATGCCTCTGCCACCCCGGCAGAGGCATATTATATGCCCACTTTTCACCGTGTGGATTCCAGTCCCACGTAATAGGTGGTGAGCCCATTGCCGTGTTGAAATAGACAGACGCAGGTTGTGGCTACCTGCTGTTGAATTTTTTTAAGCCGCCTATAAGGCTTTCAACCAGGCTTAACGACTGCCATTTTACTGGCAACCGGGACCAATGGCTTAACGTGCCTTCCGAAGCACGGAAACGCTCGCAAATGTAAATGCCACAAAGTGGTCACCCAAAGAATCATTAACTTGTTCTAAGTCCTTTAAACATGTAACTTTAACTCGATACTCGACGTAAGAATCTTGATATTGATTTATTCTGTAGCACACCACGCAACATCAAGAGGTTGCTAAATGATGAATATTTTGGTAACGATAATGCGGCAATAGACAATAATTGGGAGTCTGGTCCTTTCTACCTTTCTGTTTTTATTTTATTTTCTTTTTTATTTATAATACTATGTTTGTAATTTTTTGACAATGATCAGTGTTTTATATTTTTATATATGTAGACTACATTGAACTTAACCAAATTATGTATAATTCACGCTGTATCACTGTTTCACTGTATTCACTGCTGACGGGGTAGTCAGAGAGGACAGATTGCCAGGCTTTGCGATCCATGCATACTTCTTTCGCTTCTTCAGCGTGAAGATAGTTAGATTTTTTTTTTATAATTCAAAATTTACTCGTACTTATACGTGGAAACTTGTTATTGGCACATGTCCTCAATAACACTACAATTTTAACCTATGTCTGTAAGCCTTCTGTATATCCAAATAAATAAATAAAAATAGCATATAAATAAATCACAGAAAAATACATATACTATGTTTAATCTTTAATAAACTACGTTTAACTTTGATTTTATTTAGGTGGTACACTGTAGACATTACTGTGTATGTACAAGTTGTAAACGAGCGCTGTCCCACCGATTAACTGTTGCACAGTTTGTTGGGTCTAAAATTAAATGTACTTACTACTTTAAGGATATTTTTTTCTATGAATAATAAAATACTTGGTGTTAACCGCGTCATACATGCACGTCTGGGTATTCGAGTACTTTTGACTTTTCAGTTTTTAAGCAATCTGCTCACATGGTCTTCATATGTAAGTCTCGGCCTACGCTGACTCCTTCTGCCCTCTACTTTCGCACAATATATATTCTTTGTCAATCGTTCCTCACTAATTCGTTGAACGTGTCCAAACCAACGAAGCACGCCCTTTTCCAGCTTAACGCTGATACTGTCATGTCCTCTAGCTTACTCGCGTTCGACGAAGACACTGGCGCGTAAGCAGCGACCAGGAAAATCTTCGTCAAACCGAGCTTTAAACGGATCCAGAGGATTCTAGGACCTACCAGTTTGTACACCTGAGACCAATCATAAGGACAACAAAATTCCAACCCCCCGACTGCCATGCTCACTCTCTGGTACTCCAGACTATAGCGCGAGCTTCCCACCCGGAAGTTGTAAGACTTCGCTGCCCTTGCGCTTGGTCTCTGTCAAGCACACTTTATCTAAATTTCTCTTATTTATAACATCCATCAACTCGTTCATTCTCTTCCATTCCTCCCCTAACATTTCACGCACATACCCTGAACTTCGTCCTCCACTTCCCGCCGTGTTGGGCCGCGCCTGTAAGGTGGTGGTCTCCTACGCCGCTCTGGCACAAACTTTTTGTACCAGCGGGGACGAACTAGTGCGCTTCACCTCGGGGGTACACCCTAGCATAGTGCGATCTTGTGATGCTCGTGTTGGAGTAGAATTGCAGCCTTAGCTAGCAGAGATGGCGACGGGCACGCTTCTACTCTTCATCTCTTACCTAAATAATTAGTAGGTAGCTAAATTTTAATTGGTTAATGTAAATGGGGCCTGTCTATAGTATTATTATTGCAGTAAAATTTCAATAATTAGAGAAATAAGGGCGGGAAATGTATCCCTTGGGAATTCAAGCCGCGAGTGTTCGTTTGTGTAAACTTTCATTTGTAACTTTACCTAATTATAGTGACGTCAGTGTTATGACGCATAATCCCTTCTACTAACACAACACCGCACCCCAAATCAAACTTATTGTTGTTAAGGCTTTATGTAATTATAGCAATATTTTTTTTTTGTACGGAGATTATATTAATTTCATGATTTTTTTAAACTACACTTATCTTAGTGACTTAAAAACCTTATACCGCTGAATCGATTTGAAGTAAGCGTACACTGCGGTCTAAAACTATCTTCTATACATTTAGCCACCAAGATCCGAAACGAACCCAAAGGTTTTGTGGATAAATCCCATCTGGTTACACCTAATTTAAATAATAAAGGAAATTTGTTACAAAACTTTATCCCTTAATACCTTATAACATACATACGCCGATGAACACAGTCAATATGCAGGCCTGTGCGTGAATTTTTGCAATTGTACCTACTAAATTATAACGTTATTGTATGGTGTTAGTCAATTAAATCAACCGTGGGGATACCTAATGACCTGTAAATACAGGTTGTACACAAACTTACAAACATAAATACATATTGTCACTCTATTATTCCCGAAAGGGGTAGGCAGAGGTGTACTATAAGCACACGTATCTGTGTATCAAATTATTTGGTATGATTCCGCGTGGTACTTACTGGACGCGCTGGACGCTATGCAGAGACGTGCTATTCTTTCTGTAATCAAAAACACAATTGACTAATAGATACGGACGAAATTTACTTATTAACCGATTTATTTTTGACTAGTTAAGGTACACAACTTTAGCCGTGTGAAGAAGCTTTCTTGTACCTGTCTCCCACATGAAGCTTAGATATAAATTTAAAGTGTCAGGTATCTGTGTATCAAATTATTTGGGATAATTCTTAGAAGTACCTACTTACTGGACGCGCTGGACGCTATGCAAAAACGTGCTATTCGCATTATAGATTGTCCTGAGGTAACAGGAAGCCTTGAGTCGCTGGCACAGCGTAGAACCATAGCTTCCTTGGCAGCATTTTACAGTATGTACCACGGCGAGTGTTCTGAAGAGCTCTTCAACCTGTCCCACCTTCTCTTTTTGATCCCGAACAACGCGTGCTAGGCAGAAGTGCCACTCTCATACAGTGGGAAAAATATATGCCAGTACGAAATTATTTAAAAGATCGTTTCTCTATCGAACCATCTCTTTCCTAACTCTTACAATCAAGGGTTCTTCAAGCGGAGCGTGAAGAGGCAACATCATTGGGCCGCCAACTTGAGGGACGCTGTCAGTAGTTATGCAGACTAAGAGAGTGCCCCTCAATTCGCTTGATGTCGTCATGACTTTCCGTCAGGCGGGCGGCGTCATTTTGACGATATACAAAAAATACATTAAATAGTACTTTTCATTTCATATCAATGTTCTTTGAGAGAATTATAATAAGCTCTCAGAATACTATAGTAGCAATTAAACAAAATCTTTGTTGTTGTTACGAAATTGAAATTTAACTTAAGCATTAAGAAAATCTATATAAATAGAAATTACTTCCGAATTTCCAAATAAAAGCTTTTAATAAATACTTGGATGTAAGTCTTTCTGCTGGATTCTTTCGGTTAACCTCCCAAACTGTTGAAACAATAATTATCATGTCTGTTTCAATGGTAACTGGTAAAGAGCTGGTAGCAGGTATTGAGACTCCTTTTGTACACCAAGTCAAAGCAGCGCGAATAATATAAAATCCTTTTTTTGTACGCAGGGCTTTATTTTAGCTTCAACTTCAAATTGTGGACATAATTTTATTAGTTTATAGTTTCAGTTTTACTTTATTTTAAATTTAAACCTCTTTCCTATCTTTCTTAAACCATTTTGTAAGATCCTCTGTATCCCTGGTAGTGCCATTAATCCACATAATATTATTACTATTTATCATATTAAGCCTGATTTTCCTTGTAGAGCAAGATCCTAGGGCCGCCAGAGCTTACTTATTTTTTAAAGAATAATACGTACAATCTAGAAGTAATCTAGTAGAAGTGCTCGTGGCGCCGCTAACTTAGTAAATGATAATCTGTAAACGATAATAGCATTAAGCAACTTTCGCTATGGCTGGTCCTCGGATAGGTGGCCACTTTGTGGCATTTACATTTGCGAGGGTTCCCGAGCTTTACAAGGCACGTTGGGCCGATGATCCCGGTTGCCAGTAACATGGCAGTCGTTATGCCATGTTGAAGGCCTTATAAATTTCAACAGCAGGCCGTCACGTCCTGAACTTGTCTATTTCAACATGGCAATGGGCTTACCACCTGTTATGTGGAACAAAACTGCATACGGTGAAATGTGTGCGATTAGTATGCCTCTCCGCCTGTCCCTTTCAGGGGTAAAGGCGTGACAGTATGTAGCTATGTATGTATATGTGTAATAGTGTGTACAGTGAACATATATACATATATATATATGTTAGTGTAGTGTAGGACGCGCTGGACGCTATGCAGAGACGTGCTATTCTTTCTGTAATCAAAAACACAATTGACAAATAGATACGGACGAAATTTACTTATTAACCGATTTATTTTTGACTAGTTAAGGTACACAACTTTAGCCGTGTGAAGAAGCTTTCTTGTACCTGTCTCCCACATGAAGCTTAGATATAAATTTAAAGTGTCAGGTATCTGTGTATCAAATTATTTGGGATAATTCTTAGAAGTACCTACTTACTGGACGCGCTGGACGCTATGCAAAAACGTGCTATTCGCATTATAGATTGTCCTGAGGTAACAGGAAGCCTTGAGTCGCTGGCACAGCGTAGAACCATAGCTTCCTTGGCAGCATTTTACAGTATGTACCACGGCGAGTGTTCTGAAGAGCTCTTCAACCTGTCCCACCTTCTCTTTTTGATCCCGAACAACGCGTGCTAGGCAGAAGTGCCACTCTCATACAGTGGGAAAAATATATGCCAGTACGAAATTATTTAAAAGATCGTTTCTCTATCGAACCATCTCTTTCCTAACTCTTACAATCAAGGGTTCTTCAAGCGGAGCGTGAAGAGGCAACATCATTGGGCCGCCAACTTGAGGGACGCTGTCAGTAGTTATGCAGACTAAGAGAGTGCCCCTCAATTCGCTTGATGTCGTCATGACTTTCCGTCAGGCGGGCGGCGTCATTTTGACGATATACAAAAAATACATTAAATAGTACTTTTCATTTCATATCAATGTTCTTTGAGAGAATTATAATAAGCTCTCAGAATACTATAGTAGCAATTAAACAAAATCTTTGTTGTTGTTACGAAATTGAAATTTAACTTAAGCATTAAGAAAATCTATATAAATAGAAATTACTTCCGAATTTCCAAATAAAAGCTTTTAATAAATACTTGGATGTAAGTCTTTCTGCTGGATTCTTTCGGTTAACCTCCCAAACTGTTGAAACAATAATTATCATGTCTGTTTCAATGGTAACTGGTAAAGAGCTGGTAGCAGGTATTGAGACTCCTTTTGTACACCAAGTCAAAGCAGCGCGAATAATATAAAATCCTTTTTTTGTACGCAGGGCTTTATTTTAGCTTCAACTTCAAATTGTGGACATAATTTTATTAGTTTATAGTTTCAGTTTTACTTTATTTTAAATTTAAACCTCTTTCCTATCTTTCTTAAACCATTTTGTAAGATCCTCTGTATCCCTGGTAGTGCCATTAATCCACATAATATTATTACTATTTATCATATTAAGCCTGATTTTCCTTGTAGAGCAAGATCCTAGGGCCGCCAGAACTTACTTATTTTTTAAAGAATAATACGTACAATCTAGAAGTAATCTAGTAGAAGTGCTCGTGGCGCCGCTAACTTAGTAAATGATAATCTGTAAACGATAATAGCATTAAGCAACTTTCGCTATGGCTGGTCCTCGGATAGGTGGCCACTTTGTGGCATTTACATTTGCGAGGGTTCCCGAGCTTTACAAGGCACGTTGGGCCGATGATCCCGGTTGCCAGTAACATGGCAGTCGTTATGTTATGTCGTTACGTCCTGAACTTGTCTATTTCAACATGGCAATGGGCTTACCACCTGTTATGTGGAACAAAACTGCATACGGTGAAATGTGTGCGATTAGTATGCCTCTCCGCCTGTCCCTTTCAGGGGTAAAGGCGTGACAGTATGTAGCTATGTATGTATATGTGTAATAGTGTGTACAGTGAACATATATACATATATATATATATATATATATATATATATATATATATATATATATATATATATACAGTCTATTAATTTATTATTTACTAGCTGTCCCGCCCGGCTTCGCCCGTGACATACTTCGAACCCTGTAGCACCCATTTAATCCCGTAGTATATAAATTTCACAATAAGGTATAAATATTTTCAAAATTCGTTGATTACTTCTCCGCTCTCCAGTACCTACGCCCGCACAGCCCGGTCGAATTATGGTTACACGAAATTAATTTCTTTGCGCATTAATTTATTTTGCAAGGTATAAGGGACAAAATAATCATCATTAAATGCTGAAGCCAACTAACGTAGTAAAAATGATAAGGATTAATCGCATATTTGTGTAAATAGCCTTCAAATTACCGCTTTATAACTGTTGGTTTTTTAAAGTATTAAAATGGATATAGTATGTTATTCTTAAAAGATAGACATACACAGTCGCAAAATTTTTTGTAGATCTACATTGCATACAGAATTGCACCATACATTATATTGTTGTATCTCAAAGGGTTTAGGCAGCCTTTTCGTTGAAAGCTCTAAGACGGCTTATTTTTTCCGACATCCCCAATAAATGTCGTTATAATTTAGTCAATGTATACAAAAACTTAACGAAACATCCATAAAAACTTTCCTTATGAATCACTATGACTATTAAAAAAAAACCGCATCGTAATTCGTTGCGTAGTTTTAAAGATCTCAGCATACATAGCGACAGACAGCAAAAAGCGACATTGTTTTATAATATGTAGCGATAATATTTAAATTTTCTACAAAGGTAAAGAGTAAGGCCAAAGTATTTTTTTTTAATTATCTTGTTACGCCAAAGAGGTATAACTTCTAACGCGTGTACATAAAACACACACATTTTTTTTACAATAATTTATTTTGCTGTAAAAAAAAGTAAGTAACAAGTGTAAGAATACTCAGTGAAATACTCCACGAAAAAAAAATAAAAAGCATCCCTCCCGCTTGGTAATCGAACCCCGTAAATTCTATTACTATTCAAAAATTGCTATTTTTTTCAGTAAAAAAATCTATTTCTGTGGAATGTTTTCGGTAGAAGAATTAATTTTGTTGAAAGTATGAATCGTTCTCATAATTTTTATTTTAGGTAATGACTTCCATTAATCGTTTGACAAATCATTTACATATTTGAATATTCATCAAATGTGTAAGTCACTGTAGCAATCTCGTTACGTTCCCGCAAAACCCATATTAGGCCAGATATAGCTCGTTCCAATTACATTTGACTGGTATCAACCTGAAAATGGTGAACTCGGGTATTTTTGTACCCAATGAATCTATTACGGTTTTGTATTGAGTTACACAATTCGGTGAGTTCGGGTTTGTTTGAAAAGTTTAACTTGTGTTTTCAATAAATCACTAGGGCCCATATCTCGACGACACGACTTAAATGCGTAGACGGAATTTTGTTAGTAAAATGTTATTTTTAAAAATAAAATAAAATAAAAATAACTTTATTTTGCATAGACCATTTTAACGGCGCTTACAAAATGTCATACACTATTTAAAATATTTAAAGCGACCACCGGTTCGGAACGCGGCCCACCTGAGAAGAACCGGCAAGAAACTTAGGAAGGCTTTTTTTTGATGGCCTATTTACAATTTAATATTATTTCACTTTGCCAGCAGATCATTTCCAGGCGTCCCTGTCCTGCAAATAGTCTTTAACGGAGTAAAACCCTTTTCACAAAACTTGTTTTTAATAAACTTTTTAAATTTATTTAATGGTAAATTTCTCAGGTCACAGGGAAGCTTGTTGTAAAAGCGTATACAGTTACCCTGGAAAGAATCGCCAATCTTATGTAGTCGACTGTGGTGGACTGAAAGATTATTTTTATTTCTAGTTATATTATGTTTATCACAGAGTTTAGAAAACTGTGATAGATTTTTCTGGACATACATAAGATTGGCAAAAATGTATTGTGATGGTACGGTTAGAATATTTACTTCTTTGAATTTTTTTCGGAGAGAAACTCTGGGGCCCTAATTATAAATAGCGCGAACAGCCCGCTTTTGTAGAACAAAAATAATATTTAAATCTGCAGCACTTCCCCAAAGGAGAATACCGTAAGACATAATACTATGAAAATAGCTGAAGTAAACCGTTCTAGCCGTATCCACATCTGTTAGAGTCCTGATCTTTTTTACAGCGTATGCAGCCGAACTCAATCTAGAGGCTGTCTTTTCTATGTGTGGGCCCCACTGCAAATTGGCATCAATAGTTATACCGAGGAACACAGTTGATTCTACAAACTCTAACACTTGTCCATTCAGTTGAACATTGGCCGCAACTTGTTTTACATTTGGTAGAGTAAATTTTATACATTTAGTTTTATTTTCATTAAGGCAAAGATTATTTGAGCTGAACCAATGAACTACTATTGCAATTGCATTGTTTACATCGTCATAGTTATCTAATTGTCTTTTAGTTTTAAAATTTAATGAGGTGTCATCTGCAAACAAAACAATCCTATTCCTGTCCCCTACATAAAATGGTAAATCATTAATATAAATGAGGAACAAGAATGGCCCAAGTATCGAGCCTTGCGGCACACACATTGTGACCATGGATCCTACAGAACGTGTACCATTAATATCGACCCTCTGTATTCTATTGTTCAAATATGAAGACAGAAGGTCGAGAGCTTTGCCTCTTATTCCATAGTGGTGTAATTTTTTGCACAGCGTCTCATGTTGAACGCAATCAAAAGCCTTTGTTAGATCGCAAAATATACCTAATGCATCGTGCTTGTCTTCACTAGCTTCATGAATACATTTTAATAACTCAACACCAGCATCGGAAGTTGAGCGCCCTTTCCTAAACCCAAATTGATTCGCATGGAGTATTTTATGACTATTAAAATGGGATAGCATTTGATTCAAGATTATTTTTTCAATTAATTTGCTCAAAGTTGGCAGCACTGAGCAAAGTATTGCTGCTGCCAACTTTGAGCAAAGTATTTGAAAAAATAATCTAATAAATAGTAATAATAAATAGTAATAATATTATGTGGATTATTGGCACTACCAGGGATACAGAGGATCTTACAAAATTGTTTAAGAAAGATAGGAAAGAGGTTTAAATTTAAAATAAAGTAAAACTGAAACTATAAACTAATAAAATTATGTCCACAATTTGAAGTTGAAGCCAAAATAAAGCCCTGCGAAAAAAAAAATAAAGGTTTTTATATTATTCGCGCTGCTTTGACATGGTGTACAAAAGGAGTCTCAATACCTGCTACCAGCTCTTTACCAGTTACCATTGAAACTGACATGATAATTATTGTTTCAACAGTTTGGGAGGTTAACCGGAAGAATCCAGCAGAAAGACTTACATCCAAGTATTTATTAAAAGCTTTTATTTGGAAATTCGGAACTAATTTCTTTTTATATAGATTTTCTTAATGCTTAAGTTAAATTTCTATTTCGTAACAACAACAAAGATTTTGTTTAATTGCTACTTGTACTTCGCATGAAAGAGAGAATTTTATTCGTACTCTTGTAGTTTTATTTGAAGTGAGGATAAGAAATGCACAATAATAGTCATCATTTTGTGTTGATATTTCAAGAACATAAACGAGATCCAATGCAAAGAAATGTATTATGTCTATTCAGTTAAATAAATAAATAATGGGGGACACTTTTTACACATTGCCATATAGCCCAAACTAAGCTATAACCTTGTGTTTGATCTAGACTACTGATATACATACTCATTTTAAATACATAGTTACATATTATACATAGGTAATCCCAAACATTTGTGGATCAAACAAATATTTTTTCCGACCCGGGAATCGAGCCCGGGACCTCAGTGCGGCAATCGCATACACTACGCAACCGAGGCAGTCAAAATAAATAAGTGTCTGTTTCAAATTAAGAACTTTCACTAAATGCATATAAAAGTAAATACGGCATTTAAATATAAAAAAAAAAAATTGAATTTTGTTTTCTCTGTCTGTCTATTTGTCCTAGCAAATTTCTGATATGTCTGAACCTATTTTAACAGGACTTTCACTGGTAGATAGTTAATGTTGTAATTTCAGTATTCCCACGGGAACCCGGCGGATGAAACTTGGATTTCGCTAGTTACAATATATAACTAGTGGCCGCCCAATGGTCGAATTTTAACCACAATTCATAGAATTTTTAGGGTTGAAGTAATTGCATTTTAGTAATAAAAAAATTACATTATGCACTTTTTCTCCATAATATTATAAACTTTGACAGTGGCAAAGAAAGAAATGTATTCGTATATTACTTTATTTTATATATAACTTTTTGTACATCAATGAATCATATTAGCATAGTCCACTGCTGGACGTAGGCCTCTGCCAATTCACGCCACAACAAACAGTCCTGCGCCTTCTGCATCCAGTCCCTCCCTGCGACCTTTTCCAGGTCGTTGGTCCATCTGGCAGGGGATCGTACTACGGTCCGTTTGCCGAGTCGCGATCTCCACTCCAGAACTCGTTTTTTCCATGAGCCATCGGTTCTTCTACAGATCATACATCTGTAGAAGAACCGATGGGCGATGGAGCAAACGAGTTCTGGAGTAGAGACCCGATGTACAGATGTATCGGGTGTTCCATAGATGAGCTCATTGCTATATATATTTTATACATAAGTGACATTATCTACAATGATATTTATCTGCAAGTGTTTTGAAATATATCTAATTTTGATCACAGTATTTCAGACAGTTTCTTATGTATAATCCATTTTCAACCAATTACAGACCTTCATTTACTTTTTCAATTTCTTATTCAATGACAAGTATCTAATTGAGGGGCGTTGTCTATAATCCCATTTTAATTTGATCTCTAGCCCGTCACTTAACTTTGTAGGGTACTAATATGAAAGAAATATATTTTGTGGAAAAATCTTTATAGCAATTTGAAAAAGGACAAATTAGTTCAGATCCCGTCTGAACAAGTTGTCTTGAATTTGTGACCTTCGCTCAACCCAGGGTAATGCACACACTCTAGGACATCTTTCCGAGGAGATACCCGGGGCGTCCGGCAATAGACAGTTAGACAGGGACCGTGTGGTTTTAGCATTTGACTTCTGAGGGGATTTCCACACGTTAAAAATGGTAATGCACCCACAGAACCGTACTAAACCTAGCTGAAATTCTTCACTTTATTGTTTTCGTCATATAGGTACTAAGGTGTTCGATAGACTTCTAACTAGAACGGTCGCGTCGCATACGCTCTCGCACTTGCCCGTGCGCGTGTAATAGCGCTGACGCAGCAACCTTAAACGTCGCGTGTTGTTATTGCGGCCTCCGCGATGACCTGAATTTCGTTGCTAGTGAATCATGTTTATTTGTACATTTGTATGGTAAGTTATAGTTTTAAAATTATAACTTTTATCGTAAGGTATGGCATCCCCAAATAAAATAGTTCTTAAAACTGAACTAGAACACCAGTTGTATACGAGGTTCAGAGAGGAGCAGGCCGAACGTCTGAAACTTGAGAACCTTGTAAAAGACCTTAGTAGTCGAGTAGAGCTACTACAAAGCCAACTGAAAGACATTCAGCAGCTAAAAAATGGTTCTTCTGAAAATAAAGCGGCCACTAGTAGGCAACCCCAGAAATCAGTCGAGTATGAGACTGACGAAGAAGAACTTGCCAAAGAAACGGAGTGGGTACGGCAGAAAAGTAGGAAAAAGAGGAAGTTGAACATGAACACCTCACTGTCCCCGACAGCGCCAGGTGAAAGCACCAGCGAAAATCCGGTTAGTACGTCTGCTAAGCCGACTACATCAAAAAAGATACCTCCACCTCCACCCATCATAGTGGACAACATTAAAAACTATCAAGAGTTTTATGATCTGCTCTCAACTAACTTAACTATAGATACATTCTTAGTTAAAATGATGTCCGGTGACACCGTTAAAATAAATGCCCGAAATGAGGACTCATATAGAGCCATTACCAAATTTTTGGTACAAAATAACAGCCTATGGTACTCTTATGAGAACAAGCAGGATAGGCCGATTAGAGTTATGGTTAAAAATCTACACTCGTCATGCTTGCCAAACAGAATAATCGAGGAGCTCTCAGCTAACGGCTATAAAATTCAAGGAGCCGTAAACAAGTTAAGCTGGAGAACTAAAGAGCCACTTAACATGTTTATACTTTCATTTGAAAAAGATGAAAATATAAATAAAATATACAGTATCAAAGCCATACTAGGTTGTAAAGTAGATGTACAGCCTATAAAAACATCAAAATTGATCCCCCAATGTAAAAGGTGTCAAGCTTACGGTCACACACATAAATATTGCTCCAAAGAGCCGAGATGTGTCAAATGCACTGGTAAACATCTCACCAAAGACTGCACAAAAGCGGCAGAAATAAAACCAAAATGCATTCATTGTGGTGAACCACACCCAGCTAACTATAGGGGCTGTATAGTAGCAAAAGAACTACAACAAGTCCGAAATAATCATAGAAAAAATGGCAATAAACAAAATCTACAAGCTGCTGGTTATAACAAGAGCAACACATCACGCCTTACTTACCAAACAGTAACCAATAATGTTTCCTATGCACAAGTAACAAAGGCATCTAGATCTAACTCACAGACACAAATATCTGCCCAGCCCAGCCAACCAACGACAGAAGAAAGTATAAATAAAATCTTAAACCTTTTAACAACATTTGATAATAGGCTTAAGAACTTGGAAAGTAGTGCCAAACAACTACCTATTATAAAACAAAAATGATAAACACAATAAAAATTATGGCGTGGAATGCAAACGGACTCCTTAAACATCAGAACGAGTTGCAGGCTGTCCTAAAAACAGAACAAATTGATATATGCCTTATATCAGAGTCCCACTTTACCAGAGAATCCTACATTCAAATTAAAGGTTATAAAATATACCACGCGCTTCACCCCAATAACACTGCAAGAGGGGGAAGCACTATTATTATAAAAGAGCATATCTACCACCACTTCGAACAGAAATGAAAACCCACATACTGGCCAACTGATATTCATAAGCTTCCAGATCTTATTGACTTCTTCATTTATAAAAATCTATCTACAGCATTTATTGATATACAAGAGGGGTATGATATGAACTCAGATCATTCACCCATAATACTAACTGTAAGGGATACAGTTGTAAAAAAAGAAAGTACTCCAACACTTGTTAACAAAAATACAGACTGGGAACAATTTAAATGTGACTTAGACCACATTATAGACCTCAAAGTACCACTAAAAAGCATACATCAGCTAGATCAAGAAGTTGAAAAATTCGTCACCGATAGTCAACGATATGCTTGGAAAAATACACCTAATACTAAAAAAAGAGTAACGAGTCACATATATCCTTTAGAAATAAGAAACCTAATTAAAACAAAAAGAGTTCAAAGACAGAAGTGGCAACAAACTAGATATCCCCCCGATAAAAAAATATTAAATAATCTCACAAAACGCTTAAGTAAAGCCATTCAAAATTATCATGAGGAATCTACAAACAATTATCTCAGTAAATTAAATAGTAATAGTACGACAAATTACTCGCTATGGAAAGTTACTAAAAACTTAAATAAACCAATCATGCATGTTCCACCGATTAAAACTAAAACAATTGGGCAATGGGCCATAAGCAATGAACAGAAGGCAATGAGGTTTGCAGATTATTTAGAGGAAATATTTCAAATAAACGGTGAAGAAACCACTACAGATATAATGTTAAGCAACAACAGTCAGGATGACGTTGAAATTAAGCTTGTGACACCAAAGGAAGTTATGAATATGATCAAAACGTTGGCTAAAAGGAAATCACCTGGCTACGACCTCATCACTAGTGAAATACTTCAAAACCTCCCAAGGAGAGCTATAATAAAATTGACGACCCTTATCAATGGCACAATACGACTTAAACATGTGCCTAGCGTATGGAAAGTTGCTGAAGTCATCATGATACCTAAACCTGGGAAAACACCTCACGAAGTAACGTCGTATAGACCAATATCACTTTTACCAGTACTATCAAAATTATTAGAAAAACTTCTTTTGAGGCGATTAAAACCTATCATAGAAGATAGAAAATTAATTCCCGACTACCAATTTGGATTTAGGGAAAATCATTCCACAGTTGACCAAGTACATAGAATAATAAATACTATAGAAAAAACACTAGAGGAAAAGAAAGTTTGTTCTGCAATCTTCCTAGATGTAGCACAGGCTTTTGATAAAGTATGGCACACAGGACTTATATATAAACTAAGAAAAATGCTTCCAAGACAATTTGCAGAAATTTTAGAATCATATTTAACAGAAAGAACCTACAGAGTTAGACATGAGACAGCATATTCAAATCTCAAACAAATAAAAGCTGGAGTACCGCAGGGAAGTGTCCTTGGCCCAATTTTATATCTGCTATACACCTGCGACATCCCAGAATCGCAAAACAATTTAATTGCTACATTTGCTGATGACACAGCCATCATGGCAACTGGAGCAACTCGTAAAGAAGCTGTAGAAAAAGTACAAATTGCGGTCAATTCTATTATCAGTTGGATGAAGAAGTGGCGCATAAAATTAAACGAATCCAAATCGATTCATATAGATTTCACTAATCAAAAATCTAGCTATGAACCGATATACATAAATAACCACGTAATACCCTTTGAAAATACGGCAAAATACCTGGGCATGACCCTAGATGTAAAGTTACGCTGGAAGGCCCATGTTAAAAAAAAACGCCAAGAACTAGACCTACGCCATAA
This sequence comes from Thumatha senex, assembly GCA_948477245.1. Classification (NCBI taxonomy): domain Eukaryota; kingdom Metazoa; phylum Arthropoda; class Insecta; order Lepidoptera; family Erebidae; genus Thumatha; species Thumatha senex. The sequence goes on from OX419735.1 coordinate 19,720,917, forward strand.
AAAAATGTACTGGCTGCTTGGCAGACATTCCACTTTATCAGTGCACAACAAAGTACTTTTGTACAAGCAAGTTCTCATGCCTGTATGGACATATGGTATACAGCTTTGGGGTTGTACCAAACAAACGAATGTACAAATAATTCAACGATTTCAAAATAAAATACTAAGGAGTATAGTAAACGCTCCTTGGTATATCAGAAACGAGGATATCCACCGAGATTTAGGGGTGGACCTTGTTGCTAAAGTTGTAAAAAGATACGCCGAAGCACATCAATAAAGGCTTCATCAACATGTGAATGTCGAAGCTATCCAGCTGCTCGACACCACGGACCTAGTACGAAGGTTAAAAAGGAATAAACCATTTGAATTAGTTTAGTTAGTATTAATAATAGTGCAGTGAGTGCTACAACAACAAGTGAGTGTCCAGAGTACACATGAAGAAAGTGACTCTCCGCTTCAATAAAGACAATAAGAAAAGTGCCAATGGACACATTCTTAACACTTAAGTATTTAGCAAATTAAGTTAAAACTAAGTTACTTATTAGCTTTACAGCTAGATTGTAATATATAATTATGATGTAATAAATAAATATTTCATCAAAAAAAAAAAAAAAAAAATATAGGTACTTCAAAATAGACCTTGAGCTCAAAAACCAAGTAGGGCTTGGAAGCAACTGGGAATATACGACTGCCTCTGTTTCACAGAGGTAATGTGTGCGACTTCGATTCCCGGATCGGAACAAATATGTGTGAGATCCACTAATGTTGGTTTCGGAGTTTGGTTGTTTCATATATATAATATTGTATGAATTTGGAAATATGTAAGTATATACATAAGTTATCTAGATTCCATAGTACAAGCTTATAGCTTAGTTGCTCACAATATATTTGTCATAATTTATTTTTTATCTATACTAATATTATAAAGCTGAAGAGTTTATTTGTTTGTTTGGTTGAACGCGCTAATCTCAGGAACAACTGGTCAGATTTGAAAAATTATTTTTGTGTTAGATAGCCCATTTATCGAGGAAGGCTATAGGCTATATATCATTACGCTACTACACTGGGGAGCAGAACAGTAGTCATAAATATCGACAAATCGGGCAAATTTTTATTCATCATTGTAGAATTTATAAGCGACGGGGTTAAATAGGTGCGATGGGAGGTCAAAATATTCCACGGGCGAAGCTGTGGGGGTCATCTAGTACCACGATAAAGAGAAGATGGTGAAGAATTTAGACTCTACCCACGATTACAAGAATGATTTTATTTTGATTATTATTTTTATTTTGACATACATATTGTCACGCCTTTATCCTCGAAGGGGGTAGGCAGAGGCATACTATACGCTAACATAGCACTGTATGCAATTTTGTCCCACGTAACAGGTGGTGAGCCCATTCCCGTGTTGAGATAGACAAGCGCAGGATGTGGCAACCTGCTGTTGATATTTTTCAAGCCCACAAGGCCTTCAACTTGGCTTAATGACTCCCATGTTACTGGCAACCGGAACCAACGGATTGTGCCTTCTGAAGCACAGAAACGCTCGCAAATGTAAATGCCACAAAAAGGTCACCGAGGATCGGCCATAGCGAAAGTTGCTTAACGCGGTGATCGTTTACAGAACACTGAGTTAGCGGGATCATGAGCGCTTCTGAGGAGCTGTTTTATTTTGTCATTAAGTAGTTTTATAGATTTGATAATTATTGTGATTTTCATTGATTTAAAATCATAAGAAAAAAATATTGTTATGCTTTTAAATTTGATATTTTTTATATTGTATTTTTTCAATATGTACTATGTATTGTATTTTACTATGTACCTATTGTAAATGATAAATAAAAAAAATGTAAGATACATAAGAACAGCAATTTGACTTTCAAATACGTTCGAACAAATATAATCTGCCATGTCAAACCAGCTTCTTTTATTATCATTATTTCTATTAAGTTAATTATATAAGTCGAAACAGCTTGTCCTAGCCAAGCGATGAGTGTAGTGTTTATTAATTATTCTGGCAAAGTGTAGGTTTAATTGTTAATATTAAAGGACTTGGTACCTATAGTTGAATAATTATGCTGCATAAACACATTTTCTGAGCTACATATAATATATGTATTCTTTCTAATATTACAAACGCGAAAGTTTGTAAGTATGGATGGATGTTTGTTTCTGTTTCACGCAAAATCTATTGAATGTATTTTGATAAAAGTTTACAATAATATAGCTTACACATAAGAACATCAGAATAACACATAGGCTACTTTTTTCCCGGGAACAAGTTCTTGTGGGAAACATATATATGCTCTAAAGTTTAATACCCCTGTAAATTTTTAATAAAGTGGAAAAAGACAATTCGATACGAGACAGGGATTGAACCTGTGACCTTTGCCTATCCAGGGCAATGTTCTAGCCACCTGAACTACCCGAACCGTATCGAATCAAGTTGAAATTCTCCACCATATTTTATATCGTCATTTTAAGAGTATGACTGATTTCACGACATTGTCTTTTTCCACTTTATTAAAAATTTATGAGAAATTTGGCAAATAATTGCTTTAAAAATTTATCAATTTAATACCCCTAGCCTATCAGACTACAGGTCTTTACGGACACCTAATGTCCATTTCATTCCAGTTATCGAACTTGATCTATAGTAAGAATCCTACATCGCACTATAAGAGTTCTCGCGCTGAAGAATGATACACAACAGCCAAAAATCAATCTTTAGGCCGCGGCCTGCCAGGCGTGATCACCTTGCCTGACTTTGTGTAGGAGGAACATTTCACACGTTCCTTCATAACGGCATAATTTATTATAAAACATTAACAATATATTATCTACTCTCTGCAATTCATTCCGAACACTAACTAACTAACTAACTATCTTCACGCTGTATCCCTGACGGGGTAGTCAGAGAGGACAGATCGCCAGGCTTCGCGATCCATGCATACTTCTTTCGCTTCTTCGAGATTCATCAATCGCTTCATACACGCACGTCTGGGTATCCGAGTACTTTTGACCTTTCCGTTTTTGAGCAATCTGCTCACGTGGTCTTCATATGTAAGTCTCGGCCTACCCTGACTCCTTCTACCCTCTACTTTTAAACAATATATATTCTTCGTCAATCGTTCCTCACTCATTCGTTGGACGTGTCCAAACCAACGGAGCACGCCCTTTTCCAGCTTAACGCTGACACTTTCATTCAAACCTGCCAAATTGCGTATCACTTCGTTACGTATTCGGCCAGCCAAGGTAACGCCGCATAACTTTCGAAGTGATCGCATCTCCACAGCATTCAATTTACTTTCATGCATCTGCTGACATACCCAGGTTTCACTACCGTAAAGCAAAGTTGGCACTAGCACTGCGTTATGAATCGCCAGTCGTGCTTCTTTTACGATGCTTTGTCGCTTTACTAACTGGGACAAAGCACCGTTAACTTTGTTTCCGGCAGCTACTCGCCGTTCCACATCCGAATCACATCTTCCATCCGCGCTAAACATACTTCCTAAATACACAATTTCATTCACTTGCTCTAGACGTTCCTGGTTTACCCTAATCTCGCATTTAGTTCTTACGTCACCTCTTTCAAATACTAGAACCTTAGTTTTACTTGCATTCAAGCGGAGACCCTTACTTTCACACCCCTCTTTCATATTAGTGACTAATGCCTGAAGGTCGGCTTCTGATAAGGCCATGAGCACCGCATCATCAGCGTACAGCAGACAGTTTACTGTAAAGTCACCCAAATTCACACCCATATTAAAATCTTTCAACTTCTGCAGGCAACTGTCCAGATACACTATGAACAGCCAGGCGGACATGACACATCCCTGTTTGACGCCTGTACAGACATCAAAAAGAAGTGACACATCCCCCCCTACTCGCACGCAAGCCTTACAGTCCCTATAAAGCGACTGTATTGCCCGCAGTAGCGAGCCGTCCACACCATATCCTGGCAGCAAGTCCCACAGCGTTTCTCTCACAACGTTATCAAATGCTTTCTCTAGATCCACAAAAGCGCAGAAAACCTTCTGGCTAAGAGCCAGAAACTTTTCCGCGATCATGCGGAGAGAAAACACTTGATCCATGCAACCTCTTCCACGTCGGAATCCGCATTGAGCCTCCCATAAATACCTTTTAGACTTTTCTTGCATTCCGAATACACTCCATTATTATATGGTAGGCACCCGCAATGACATCGTATTACAACACAGTTCAGGTATTTCACTTTAATTAATGAAATATTGATTTACATTTTCAATTTTATCCAATTTCAAAACTACTTTTCACGGATCGTTCGTGTTCGTTCTGCTCGGCACTTCGCTAATTGGCGGGTAACTGTCAATAAAGTACACTAATAAATACATAAAACACAAAAAAAGAGGATACGTTTTATGTTTAGCTTCAAAAAAAAGAATTACACCTGAATAAATGATTCATTCATTCATTAAAATTATTTATTCTTATAATTCACTTTAGATGATCCCAGGTGGCGTCGTCGTGGACACGGCGGAGCACACACTCGCAGTGTGCCTGGTGTGGGACGGGCTGTGTATCGCCCTCACGGGCCTCATTGGTGTTGATTTTTCGCTGCCGGCCGTAGTGCGAGCCATGGTTGGCAGCCAACAGTGTTGGGCTGCCGTCGCCCTGTTTGCTAGCGAGGTGATGGCAGCTAAATGTGGGGAATTGCGGGTTCGGGGGCAACGACGTGCTAAATACATGCGCGCCTCCGAATAGTGTCTGGCCGTTGGCGGATGGTCGGGGGACCCCGCCCAACTTGCTACATGGCGACGGGCACACTTTCTGTGTTCCAGGGCGGGCAGGGTCCTTAGCGCACGCCCGTACCGTGGTACACCGCGGGGTTTAGTGGGTAGGACGGCCTCTTACGGGCCCCACACACCGTCCCTGTTGCCCCCACAGCAGGGATGACGGTTCGTAAAGGCATTCGCCGCGAAAACAATAAAAAAAACTATTAGGTGATGCCTGCGGCGCCGCCCGTGTAATGCAACTTTCCCGCTCACATATATACCTATATCTTCTTTCGGGCTTTAGACTATTTTCGTACCAAATTTCATTGAAAGCTTTGTATGTCTGTCCGGGTGTGGAATTCTGTGATTGATTTTATTCTAACTTCCCGATGAGCAAAAAACTTTAAATATTGACCAGGGCTCAGAAGTAGATGTCAATGAAAATTTGAAATAAGAAGAAGTACTTTTTAGTTCCTTTTAGCCTTTTTGTTACCACCTCACTAAAAAGGCAACGGGTTCAAAATTTATCCAAATTTAACATCTAAAATAGACACATTTTATTTTATTAAATTTATTCGGCCCTTTAGACCCACCCCAGTTCCGTGCTTCGGAAGGCACGTTAAGCCGTTGGTCCCGGTTGCCAATAAAACGGCAGTCGTTAAGCCAAGTTGAAGGCCTTATGGGCGGCTTAAAAAATTTCAACAGCAGGTCGCCGCAGCCTGCGCCTGTCCATTTCAACACGGCAATGGGCTCACCACCTGTTACGTGGGACAAAAATGCATACGGTGAAATGGGGGCGTTTAATATGCCTCTGCCTACCCCTTCGGGGATAAAGGCGTGACAATATGTATGTATGTACTTTTTAGTTAAAGAAGAATGCATGGATCCCGAAGCCTGGCTGGAGATCTGTCCTCTCTGACTTCCCCTGTCAGGGGTACAGCATATTGATAGTTTTTTTAAGTTTTTCTTTTTAGTTCATTTTAAAATCATAGTTGGTAGGTTGATGGTAACTTTTTTGTAATTTTATGCTTGTGTAAAATATAAGTTGTATCTTAAAATGCTTTCTTTGTTTCAAATCGCTCTCTTATACTAATACCGTGTTCATTAATTTGTTACTTTGTGATAAATGTGTTAAGTTAATGTTCATAGCAGCATTAAATCATAAACATACCGTTAATGATTTGGGGGTAATTGAGCGAAGAAAAATCGAGCGAAATAAAAGCGAGGCTAGTAGACTTGTGTTTATTCGACGAATTTAAAAAGAAATAATAGCTTTGATGTACATTAAGCTTATAAAGATACCGCTTATGAAAATCTTTTATTAAGATGATAACCTAATACATATAATTATTTATTTATTTAAGACTAGCTGACCTGCGCAACTTCGTTGGCGCCACATAAGTGAAACAGACAAAGAAAAAGAGATTAGTCAAAGAGGGTGGCGCGAGGCGGCATCTATATTCCTATGAAACAACTTTTGAAGTATCCCCTTTCATTTCTAAGAATAAAGAACTGAGTGAGATCGAAATACTTGTTGATGAATTACAACCAAATAATATACACGCGGGCGAAGCTCTAGTGAAAACCCTCGTGTTCTATAATTTATTCTTTGCAGTTAGCTTTTTATGGTGGCGCAGTGTATGCGACAGCCGCTCCTGATCCCGGGTCGGAAAAAATATTTGTGTGATCCACAAATGTTTGTTTCGGAGTTTGGGCGTTTCCTATGTACAATATGTATGTAGTTAAAAATATATAAGTATGTTTATCAGTTGTGTAGATGCTATAACACAAGCTTATAATAAGCTTACTTTGAGCTGGACGACGCTATGTAAAAAAATGTCCAAGCATATTAATTTTATTTTATTTATTTATGACACTTATGGCAAACGATGTAATAAAAAAATAACTTCATGTTAAGTTTTGCCCTATTGCAATATTTCTTCATTGCTGGAGATCGGGTTGATTTGGCTTTGTCAGCCAACCATATCAATATTAAAAACGACTACCGTACAATAACGTACAAAAGTACCTAATTTTTCATCATTGTGAATGTAGAATGTATTCCGATTAGTTTCTTCATTGATGATGGCCTTACTGATTTTTTATATAGAACGCTGAATATCTCCTCGTCAGCAAAGACGAACATTCCATAGAAAATAAACTTAAATGGAAGACCTCTGTGCCAGGCTGGGTCAAAATTTTAGCTTTATAGGCTAACAGCTAAGCGTCTCCCTATCTTTCTAAAGGTACATAAAAAATTAAACCATCCTGGCACCTTTTTAATTATACTTACATATAGTCATCTTTTTCATGATACTTCAAAATCTGAGCATTAATAATAATAATACAACTCTTGATCTACCTTACTACCAATTTCAAAAAGGCACAATTCCTATAGGCCTGTAATAAGATTCACGATAAAATGATATGTAATTAAAAGAAAGTCTAGCTATTACAGTTAAGTTTAGACCTTACGATTTACGTGTAAATGGTGACCCACTAAGAATATCAGGTACTTTTCGAAGTAAAAAGATTTTTGGCGTAATTTTTTTGTACAGTACCTATAACACTTAACTAAAATCACAACTACAGTATATGTCCTTCATTGTTTTAGGCAAATGTTATCGATTAAAGTGCTTAAAGTCAAAACCGCTGCAGAGGTAAGCCCCAACGGTACCAATTAGACAGAAATGTCAGACATTGCCGTGAAGCGACCCAAATGTACACTCTACGCACTGCAGTGTTTGTGTTCAGACACCACCATAGCCGACTTGGAAATTTGATTAGTACGCAGTAACATAACATGTGTTGTAGGGCAGTTTATCATCGCAGACTGTTATATTTCTGACTTGTATAGCAACCAGTGTTAGACCTCTATCGCACCGAAACAAGATTTTTAAAGATTCTGTATTTTCTTTATTACAACATATAGTAAAGATTTTTACTTATATGTTTATATATTCAACTCTGAATGTAACTTGAAAATGATGCTGAAAGAAACAAATTGTAAGTAAATTCAATTACAGATAATTTAATTTAGTAAATTAATAAAAAAAAAATATATTTACAGGTTCCAGTACCAGCGAAAAAGGTTCGCCTATTTTTATCTTCCCACTGAGCATTACAATACGTAAATCTTATACTTGTATATTTGGTGTATAATACAATAGTAGATAATAGTTTCAATTCATTTTTCTGCAAGCGTTAAAGTCTTTGGGGCCTTTGTTTTCTTACTTTTTCTTAAGTTAGTGAGAGGAGATTTGTAACAATGCTATAATAATAGCACTTACTGCCGCACTCAGAGTCGATTTAATGCTTGATTAAGGAGTTTTAAGTAAAGATTTAAAAAAAAAATCTCAGAGACAGATAACGAGTCATTATTGTCATTTAATGTCAATTAACTTTAATGGCCGCTAAACCCTTACTTAAATCTTAAATAGACATTAAATTGACGATCACATGCCAAAAGTATGGTTAAAGCGCTAACACACGTTCGGATTTGGTTTGTGCCGATCGCGGATTTGATTTGCCACCCGACCAAATCTTACCGCGTGTACAGCAGTCCAGCGGACATAATTATTATTAATTGAATCCGCCTCGATCCGCATCGGATATGATCAATGTCGCCGTTGTAGCTACTTTGTAGTTTGTAGTTAATTTTCCCAGGTTTAATTTATAATATTTTTCTCGAAAAAGACACTTTCATAATGACAGATTTGGTTGGCGGACTCGGCGGATTTTATCTGTCGAGGTCCGGCAGACCAAATCCGAAAGTGTGTTAGCACTGTTATGTCACCTATGTTTTTTGCGGAGAGAATCAAAGAGCGATATGTATAGTGATCCATCCATATCTATAGTCATGCATTCAGGAAATATTCCGTAATTGATAGTAATTTTCCTTAAAACTAATAGGAAAATAATAACTTTACCCTATAAAATCCTAATGTATTTTATAAAATTATTTAAATATCCTTAGGCATGTAACGATATTGCACTTTACCGACATACGTTTCGATACTGCGCTCCGCCCTACGTTGACTTAAGTTGGATTTAACTAATGAATCATTAATTTTCGACTTTAGGAGCAACGGCCAATTATTTATTTTAATCATAATTAGTTAAATGACATTTTACACTAATTTAATGAACGACTCTGAGTGCACAGAGTTAGTGTACACAGAGCCTAATATAATAAAGCTTATGATCAATTAACGTTAATGCGTCGGATATTTCGAGAGAAAGTCGATGCCCTTCATCTTAATAGGAACTCTGCGTTGTTTATCGCTTATTATAATCACCAAGTAAGAAATTCCTAAATAATATTTGTTTGTTGTTCTCAACTTGCGTTTTATGAATTCAAAATATGAAAATAAAGGATGATTGAAGATAGTTGAAGCGCTCGTGGTCCCGCGGACACAGTGTTCTGTAAACGATCACTGCGTTAACAAACATTCTTATTATTTACAAGCATTTTATTAACATACAATCTATGAATGTTTATTCGGATGGGATCTTGAAACATTATTATCTTCAACCGATTGAGCTGAATTTTGGTATAGGTACACGTCCAATTGACTGCCTCTGTGGCGCGGTGGGAGTGTATCTGACTTCTACGCAAGAGGTCGTGGGTTCGATTTCCACCCAGAATAAAACTTTGTGTGATGAGCACGATGGCTTATTCTATGTCTGGGAGTTTTTTATCTATCATCATCATTCATCATCATCCGAGCGTCTGTCCCAGTTGCGTCTCGCGACGCCAGGGGTCCACTTTCCTACATTTTCTCCTCCACTTCGCACGGTCTTCGGCATCCCCTGTAGTGAGACCATTGGCACGCATGTCATCCCTTACGACGTCAAGCCAGCACTTCTTGGGTCTTCCCCTCTTACCGGGACCCGGCGGGGCTGACATGGCCAGACATTTGTTACCTACGTAGCCCGGCGGTTGCCGCAAGACGTGACCATACCAACGAAGGCGACACTCTTGCAACTTGTCTGCAATGTCACGGACGTGAAGGCTGCCGCGGATGCGAGAGTTTCTCACGCGGTCCATCCGCGTGACCCCACACATCCACCGCAGCATCTTCATTTCCGTGACACGCAGCTCCTGCTTGTGTCGCTCCAATATCGGCCACGTCTCACTGCCATGTAAAAGGACAGGTCTAATAATGGTTTTGTAGACCTGTCCCTTCAACCGGATCGGCATTTTAGGGTCACAAATGACACCGGTCATCTCCCGCCATTTGGCCCACGCGGCAGCAATGCGTGACTTGACATCGCAATCGATGTCACTGGACGTGTGAAAAACAGATCCCAGGTATTTAACCTGGTCCGTGCGCTCGACCAAATCACCGCCTATGCGGACGGATGTGGGATCTGTCGAGTTTAGTGCCAAGTACTCGGTCTTTGCCGCATTTAGTTTCAGACCGCCGTTCTCAAGCGTCTCCTTCCACGCCTTTACACGTCGCACCAATCTGCCCCTGTCCGCGTCTGCCAGCGCAATATCGTCAGCATACATGAGCAACCATGGAGGCTGCTCATGTGGGTTTCTGATGCTGTCCGACAATTCGTCTAATATTACACTGAACAGAAGCGGACTAAGGACCGAACCCTGGTGTACCCCGACGGTGATGGGGAAGGGTTTCGTGTCGCCAACAGCAGTCCGAACCATTGAATCGGAGTCACAGTACACGTCCCGGATAGTGTCAATATAGACCTCTGGAACCCCTTTGGACCGCAGTGCCCACCAGATCATCGCACGAGGAACACAGTCGAAGGCCTTCTGCATGTCTAGAAACAAACAGTGCAGAGGCGTGTTCTTCGACCTGTATTTCTCTGCGACAACCCTCAGGGCAAAAACAGGGTCCGTGGTCCCATAACCAGGGCAAAACCCATATTGACACTCCGAGAGTGTGCACTCCTGCCAGAGTCTATAATCCTCTCGAAGATCTTCATGGTGTGGGACATCACCTTAATACCGCGGTAGCTCCCGCACTCCTGCACTGACCCCTTACCTTTGAAGACTGGAGTAATAATACTCAGTCTCCATTGGTTTGGGATCTGCCCGCTGAGGAGTATGCGGTTAAAAAGGTTACTAAGATGCCCACACTGCGAGGACCCATCGCCTTCCAGGCTTCGATGGGGACTCCATCGGGTCCGACAGCTTTCCGATTCTTCATGCGGCGAAGCGCAGTCAGGACTTGCCACTTTTTAAAGAGGGCTTTCTTCTCCCTAGTCTCCCTCTGGACTGCGTCGTTCCACCACCAAGTTTCCTTGACACATTTGCGTCCACCCTTAGACTCACCGAGCACCACCTTCGCCGCTCCAAGGATGGCCGCCTGAACTTTGTCCCAGTAATCTTGAACTGGTTCGCCTTCAGTGTTAGTGCACCGACAGCTGAGACGAACTCCTGGGACCTAGTTTCATCAAGCAGCCATCATCTGATGCGGCGCTGGCACCGCTCGATGCGTTTGCCTTTGGGCTTCACGCAGAGGTCCATGACAAGGAGACGGTGTTGTGCATTAAGACTCTCACCGGGTATGACCTTGCAGTTGGCCACCTTGCCGATGCTGTGTCGCCTAGTGAGTAGGAAATCGATCTGAGTTGTACGCCTCCCGCTCTTGTAGGTGATGAGATGTTCGAAGTCCGCACACGTTCTGAGGATAGTTTCTCCTTCAGCGTTGCGGGTGCCGTATCCAAAACCACCATGAACACGCGCAAACTCCTCACACCTCTCACCCACATGACCGTTTAGGTCGCCGCCCAAAACGATTCCCTGTGACAACGGAATGCTCCGAAGCACTCCCTCGAGTTGGCCCCAAAACGACATCTTATCGGCGTCACTATAATCGGCCTGTGGCGCGTAGGCACTTATCAGGTGGGTAATAATCCCATCGATAAGCACCCTCACGATCATAAGCCGGTCGCTACAGCGTTTCACCTCCAAAATGCTCTCTGCAGCCCCTCGGAGAGCACAACGGCCACCCCGTTCTCCCCACCAGGCGCACCCGTGTAATACAGCTTGTAGCCGTTCTGCAAGGGCCGGGCTCTGTAGCCCTTCCACCGAGTCTCCTGCAGGAACGCCACGTCCACCCTCCGCCTGGAGAGTACTTCGGCCAACTCTACCGCACGCCCAGTCAGCGTGCCAATGTTCCAAGATGCGAAGCGGATTCGGGTTGGGGCTAACTTCTTTAGCCGTGCTGGCCCGACACACGGCAGCCCTAGCCCACTTGCCACAGGAGTCGGGCGGGGCTCCTGCGCGCCGTTTTGCGGCAGCGCCCTATCCCTAGCAGCTTTCCTATTATACTTTACCATTTTGTTTCGGCGGGTGGCTTTTATGGGAGCGACGCCCTCAGACCTCCCAACCCCAGAGGGGAAAGCCAGCGCCAGAGCCTCGTCCGTTAATCAGCAGGTGCACGCACTAGCACGGGAGGTTGACTTGGGCCCCGAAGATCTTGGTGGGGCCCCTTACACTTTTTTATCTATCATATGTATGTATTTAGAAGTATAAAAGTATGTTTATCATATCTGGTTACCATAGTACAATCTCTGCTTAGAATCAGATGGCGTTGTGAGTTGTCCCAACGTCATTTATTAATTAAATATATTTACTTATTTTGATTTCTTGTCTGCAGGTTTACTAGTTGAGGTGAAACTATTACAAGTATTACGAGGATAAATATAAACTTTTACTTATTTTTCATTGTTATACCTGACTCTTGAAACATCATTTTTTCAAAGTTCACAACGTTGCTTAAAAAGCCTCAGAATTTTTTTAATACATTATTTTTAGGCGTAGGCATATTTAAAAGGCCGTGGTTTTTTTTTAATGAGTGTAATCTGATAAGGAAATTTAAAAAGTCAGACAAAAGCTTAAAACACTTAATAGACAATTAGTTGACTCAAAATGGCCGCTTGTTTATTTCAGGGTTCCCTCCAATGAAACTTAACCAGCGACTTTGTGATATTAAGAGATGTTGTCTTATTTATATATTTACCTGTAAATTAATTGCAAAAACTTTCGAACCCACTCCTCTTCTACTATCATTGTAGCTTACTAAATTTCACAATTCTTACATTCTTCTCATTGCTTTGTATAACGTTTGATTTGCCAAATAAATGCTCATGTACTTGCGAATGCATCTTTCCTTCATCTATGTGCGTAAGTCACCCTAAATTCACCCCCAGCCTACCCCTCAATGTTAAAGATAGATAGATGGTTAATAGTATTAACATTATTTGAGTAAAACGCCATTATTACTGTGTCAGTTTGAATGTGTATAACATTCTATTATTCCTTTTTGGACCTCATTTGCCTTAAAGTCATAAACGTGCAGCCGTAATACAATAGAATCTTCCGTAATATACTCGTACTTACATGGTTTGATCACAATTTCAATAGAGCTTAGCTCTAAAACGTGTAGCTATTTATAGTGAATTGAATAGATGTATTATGTTCACTTCACTGTGCATCTTTATTCATGATATAGGCGATCATAATATGATTTTGTCGCTAGAATTTCTTATTGTTCTTCATCTTTGTGTTTTCTGTTACTTTTTACCCATATCTGGAACTGGAGCCTAAATCGAATTTTATTTGGTTGTTGGAAGTAACTATCATTTATCATTTATTTTTTGGAATTGTTGGGAACTATTGCTGTCTGAACTCTCAATCCGTAAGGGCGGATGAGTCACCGACGTTAGTCAGCAGATGCACCGCAAGCAGGGGAGATACTTTGTTCCTCGGAGATCTACGTGTGGCCTTCAACCTAGTATTTTTTTACCCGTCAGCGCCAACTAGGCTTGTAGTGCAATATATCTGCCTGTCTTTTCCTTGAATTTGTTCGAGATGCAAAAGCGAAATTTTATTTCGATAGTTTTCATTGTAAATCATACACTTATCATATATTCACTTTAGTAGTATCGTCAACAGACATTGTAAAATCCTTAACTTTTGTAGATTTCTTCGATTTCAGCTTTGAAAACTCCACAAATTCAACAAAACGTCAACGATTTATTTTTGGTGATGGGAGGTTAATTATTATAGAAAATTTCTAACAAAATGATAATGAAAAATTATTTTAACAATATACTTAAATTTGTAAAAACTATCTTTTAAATTACGTTTAATACTTATTTTACATTTGGTGCAAAGCATTCTTGAGGATGCTTCAAGTGAAGGCGAATCCAGTGTAGTATGTATAATGTATTTAAGCCTACATTTGTTTCACCTGATTAACGTCACGTTGTAAAACAGAATGTTGCACATTACTTACAATCTGGAGGGAAAGTACCTAATCCCTATCCTGTATAACTTTCGTTCAGGATGTCAATTCGCCATTCCTCAGTTATAATTAATTGGAGTAAATCATGAAGCGCTCGTGGCCCCGCGGTCTCAGTGTTCGGTAAACGATCACTGAGGTACGCAACTTTCACTATGGCTGGTCGTCGGATGGGTGACCACTTTGTGGCATTTACATTTGCGATCGTTTCCGTGTTTCGGAAATCACGATAAGCCGTTGGTCCCGGTTGCCAGTAAAATGGCAGTCGTTAAGCCTGGTTGAAGGCATTATAGGCGGCTTAAAAAATTTCAACAGCAGGTAGCCACAGCCTGCCTCTGTCTATTTCAACACGGCAATGGGCTCATCACCTATTACGTGGGACAGGAATCCACACGGTGAAAAGTGGGCATATAATATGCCTCTGCCACCCCTTCGGTGATAAGGCGTGATGGATATTTATTTATTTTATTTAATCATTAATGTAGTGCGTTAGAATTGATGTATCGAGGGTGCGTGATGTATTTCCTCCTCTCCTCTTTTATTATTGGTATTTATTTATTAGTTCCTGAATACAAAAAAAGAAAATAAATGATAAAAAACAAAGAAAATAATATTGTAGAGCGGTCTATTTATTTCTCAAGAAATCTCTTCCAGTACTTACTGTAATTAGTACAAGTGTTACTTACTACTAACTGTATAAGTGTGTGCAGGTTAATCAAGGTGTGTCGTGTCGGTTTTACGCTTTTAAGAGAAGTGCTCCCGTAGGTATGTAGGAAATCGCCTTTCACCCCCTCAAGAAAGTAGGATAGCACCCGAATCTTCCCCAAAGAAGCGGAATTACACCCGGACCCCCAAAGAAGCAAGATACCCCCCCCACATCCGCGACTATACCGCTACTATATCTGAAGACTATACCGCGTTCGCTGATAAAGTCTGCTGGGAGCCCTGGGGCTATCCTCCTGAGAGCTTACCCGGAACTTCTGGCCATAAACAAATGGAAGGGCCATAAACCGTGTGGTTTTAGTCGGTAAGAGTCAAGGAATTGTGTAGAATATTTAATAAGACACATAATATCCTAATATTCCTCCTACGTTGCATTGGGAGCCACTTGTGTTTCTTACGAAATACCAAATGCCGACATATACATGTACCTGCGAAGATTG
Source organism: Thumatha senex (assembly GCA_948477245.1). Classification (NCBI taxonomy): domain Eukaryota; kingdom Metazoa; phylum Arthropoda; class Insecta; order Lepidoptera; family Erebidae; genus Thumatha; species Thumatha senex. Next base: position 19,736,112 of record OX419735.1, read on the forward strand.
AAATTTATTTTGCAATCGCTCATTTAAAAAGTCCTCAATAGCATCCAAGTAGCAGGAGTCCGTGTAATTTGTTCTACATTGAAATCATAAATACTACAAGTAGCATCTTATAGTTTAGCAATGCTTACTCTATCACCACAAGTAGACCATGTAGTGACTAACATAGAAAAAGGTATGCTTAGATGGTTCGGACATGTGGAGAGGAAGGATGAAAGTAGACTAACGAAACAGATTTATCAGAAAAGAGTGAATGGGCAAACTGGTAAGGGGCGACCTCTACGTACGTATGTCAATCAAATAGAAGACATTTTGGAAGAAGGTCAGGTCAAGTGTAAAATCAAACCGGCGTGTGTGTATGAAAATACTTATGAAAGTGGAAGTAGCGAAAGTTGTATGCCAGGATGGAGGCCATAGCAAGTGGAAAGCCATAGTTTCTGCCTACCCCTATGGTAGACAGGCGTGACGATATGTATGTATCACCGCAAGTCACTTAATGTAGTTAAAGACTGAGACAAAAAACTTGAATCACAAACATGCAACCACAACAAACCACCAATTAGAGCACTTTGAAATTCATAGAGTCAACACATCTCTGTGTGAACTCGGTTATCATTGCAGTAGTTCTATTTGCAATACAAGGTGAACTGTAAAGATTGCAGGGCAAACGTGTGTTACAAGCGCAAGTAAATTACTTTATGATTGCATTGCTCAAACGAAAGAATACGTCAAAATAGATTAATGTATTTATGGGTTGGTAACTTTAGAAACTAACTAGAGAAAGCATTTTATAACGTTGTGAGAGAAACTCTGTGGGACTTGCTGCCCTGATATGGTGTGGACGGCTCGCTACTGCGGGCATTACAGTCGCTATACACGGACTGTAAGGCTTGCGTGCTTGAGTAGGGGGGGATGTGACACCTCTTTTCGATGTCTGTACAGGCGTCAAAAAGGGTTGTGTCATGTCTGCCAGGCTGTTCATAGTGTATCTAGACAGTTGCCTGCAGAAGTTGAAAGATTGTGATATGGGTGTGAATTTTGGTGACTTAGCAGTAAATTGTCTGTGGTACGCTGATGATGCGGTGCTCATGGCCTCATCAGAAGCCGACCTTCAGGCATTAGTCACTAATATGAAAGAGGAGTATGAAAGAAAGGGTCTCCGCTTGAATGCAAGTAAAACTAAGGTTTTGGTATTTGAAAGAGAAGACGTAAGAACTAAGTGCGAGATTTGGGTAAATCAGGAATGTCTAGAGCAAGTGAATATAAATTGTGTATTTAGGGAGTATGTTTAGCGCGAATGGAAGATGTGATTCGGATTTAGAACGGCGAGTAACTGCCGGAAACAAAGTTAACGGTGCTTTGTCCCAATTAGTAAAGCGACAAAGCATTGTAAAAGAAGCACGACTCGCGATTCATAACGCAGTGCTAGTACCAACGTTGCTTTACGGCAGCGAAACCTGGGTATGTCAGAAGATGCATAAAAGTAAGCTGAATGCTGTGGAGATGCGATCACTTCGAAAATAGTGCCGCGTAACCTTGGCCGACCGAAAACGCAACGAAGTGATACGCAATATGGCAGGTTTGAGTGAAAGTGTCAGCGTTAAGCTGGAAAAGGGCGTGCTCCGTTGGTTTAGACACGTTCAACGAATGAGTGAGGAACGATTGACGAAGAATATATATTGTGCGAAAGTAGAGGGCAGAAGAAGTCAAGGTAGACCGAGACTTACATATGAAGACCACGTGTGCGGATTGCTCAAGAACGGAAGAGTCAAAAGTATTCGGATACCCAGACGTGCATGTATGAATCTACAGGAAGCGAAAGAAGTATGCATGGATCGCGATGCCTGGCGATCTGTCCTCTCTGACTACCCCGTCGGGGATACAGCGTGAAGATAGTTAAGTTAAGTTAATAAAAAAAAGCTGGGTAAAAAGGGTTATTACTTCGTTAAAGACTATTTGCAGGACAGGGACGCCTGGAAATGATCTGCTGGCAAAGTGAAATAATATTAAATTGTAAATAGTTTCTTGCCGGTTCTTCTCAGGTGGGCCGCGTTTCAAACCGGTGGTCAATTTAAATATTTTAAATAATGTATGACATTTTGTAAGCGCCGTTAAAATGGTCTATGCAAAATAAAGATATTTTAATTTTATTTTTTAATCATGCAAACTTCACACATGCACATCTGGGTATCGGAGTGCTTTGACATTTCCGTTTTTGAGCAATCTGCTCACGTGGTCTTCATTTATGTAAGTCTCGGCCTACCCTGACTCCCTCTACCCTCTACTTTCGCACAATATAATTATATTCTTCTTCAATAGTTCCTCATTCATTCGTTGGACGTGTTTAAACCAACGGAGCCTTTTCCAGCTTAAAGCTAAAAAAACAGTAAAAAATCCAATATAAATTATAATATGCCTAGTGGACTACACTTTAAATTTTTGAGCTTTGATTCCACGAAGTAAAATTTGCCAATAGAAAAAATATCGATCACAACACAACAAATTTATATAAATGTGTTTGTCGTGCGATCTGTATCTTAATGTTATTTACGGTAGCCACTCCGCAGTTTGATTCCGAACGGAAATTTTTAACAGCAGTCATTTGTATTGTGACTAAATGCAGAAGTTGAAACGTAGGTGTTGACAACAATATTAAATATTTCCGAGCTATTTGTTGATTTCAAGAGAATATAAATGTATTGAAAACTTAAAAAATAATTTATTTATTTATCTATCACGCCTTATCCCCGAAGGGGTGGCAGAGGCATTTTATATGCCCACTTTTCACCGTGTGTATTCCTGTCCCACGTAATAGGTGGTGAGCCCACTGCCGTGTTTTTGAAATTTTTGACAGACGCATTTTCAATTTTTGAAGCCGCCCGTAAGGCCTTCAGCCAGGCTTAACCACTGCCATTTTACTGGCAACCGGGACCAACGGCTTAACGTGCCTTCCGAAGCACGGAAACGCTCGCAAATGTAAATGCCACAAAGTGGTCACCCATCCGACGACCAGCCATAGTGAAAGTTGCGTACCTCAGTGATCGTTTACCGAACACTGATACCGCGAGGCTTCGAGCGCTTCAGCAGCAGGATAGTTTTGATATTTGATTTTAATATTGTATTGTTATAATTTAGTGCAGTTATTTGTATTATGACTAAATGCAGAAGTTAAAAAGTAAGTGTTGACTTTGTGGATTTCAAGAGAATATTAATGGACTCAAATCTTAACATTTCATAATGAAATTTAATGTCTCTTTGTGTTTCTGGAATTGTTGTCATGTAGTGCGTTTCTTCGCAATCTAAACTAAGAAAGAAAAATGTTTGTTTGTGATAAAAATTAACAGCTTTTACTAAATGCATATAAAAGTAATATACCTTACATAAAAAAAACTGTTTAATATTTTTGTTCCGACTAATCTCTGAAACGAATGGTACTATTTTAACGGGACTTTCACTGGTAAATAGCTGATGTTATAAGGTGTAACGTATGCTACATTTTACCCCCATATTCCCATGGGAACGGGAACTACGCGAGTGAGACCGTGGGGTATCCACTAGTTACAATTAAACCAAAAGATTGCGGTGATAGTGTACTTAATATGTATTCTTTCATAGGTGTGTATATTAGGGAACAGGTGTAAGCCATAGGTAAATTAGTAAATTCATGTCATTGTCAAAATGACCAATTGACATCCGCAGGCCATGTTCCCTCCTCACCCTTAAGTTGTGAAAGAATTAGATGCAATGATGAATTTTCACCAATTAAAACTGTGTGCAGTGTGGATAATAGTATATTAAGTTTAAGTAGTAATTGCGAGGCATCTACGAGTATAATAGAAAAGTTGCAAATAAAAAGTGATGCAAAGACCATAGTCTATTGCGATGAAATAGGTAAAAATTTTGGACATTATTTATCACAGTTAAGTCATTCTGTAATAAATCATACATATCCAGGAGCTTCATACTCTCAAATTATAGATTTTATATTGACTGGTACACACTGCATGCAGTCTACTATAGTGGTGCTGGTTGGCAGAAGAGGCAATATTAATAGTGACAAACTTTTAAAAGTTTTTGATAAGTTATCAAGTCTGCAAGTAAAATAAGTAATTTTGTCCACCTTGCCATACAGCACTGCTATGAGCCACAAGGAAAATCACTTAAGATACAAATTAAATATGAAACTACATACCATGGTATCATATTCCAAAAAAATTGAATTGTTCGATTGGAACATAATTTTCAATAATAATAGTTTGTTGACATTAGATAGATATTTTCTATCAAAATTTTTACAACGAAAGGTAGCTCTGTTGCTATCTATTTTTTTAATTTTTCAAGCCAAATTATTGGCTAGTACAACTGCTTTTATTGAGCAGGATAAATAAAATAAATATCCATCACGCCTTATCCCCGAAGGGGTGGCAGAGGCATATTATATGCCCACTTTTCACCGTGTGGATTCCTGTCCCACGTAATAGGTGGTGAGCCCATTGCCGTGTTGAAATAGACAGATGCAGGCTGTGGCTACCTGCTGTTGAAATTTTTTAAGCCGCCTATAAGGCCTTCAACCAGGCTTAACAACTGCCATTTTACTGGCAACCGGGACCAACGGCTTAACGTGCCTTCCGAAGCACGGAAACGCTCGCAAATGTAAATGCCACAAAGTGGTCACCCATCCGACGACCAGCCATAGTGAAAGTTGCGTACCTCAGTGATCGTTTACCGAACACTGATACCGCGAGGCCACGAGCGCTTCAGCAGCAGGATAGTTTTGATATTTCATATTTGGAAAATGAAATTCCAAAAAACTAGTTTATAGGACAACAGATAATAAATCTGGCCAGTTGACTTTGGCCCCTGAGAATAATCTTAGTAAAAATATTGTTTTTATAAACCTGGTGCACCATAATGTTAGAGGTTTAATAAATGGTAAAGATTTAAAGTTAGAGCTATACATTAATGCAAATTCTATTAATATTTTTTGTGCTACAGAGCACTGGTTAAAAGATCATCAAATCACATTGTTGAACTTCGTAAATCACCAGGTTGCTAGCTCGTTCAATAGAAAACATTCTAAACGTGGAGGCTCTTTAATATTAATTAATAAAAACTTCAAATTTAAAGAACGTAAGGATTTAGTAGCCCTCTCCATTGAGCGAGTTATTGAGATTGCCAGTATTGAGTTTGAGCATTTCATCTTGTTAAGCGTATACAGTCCCCCTGATGCTTCTTACATTGAATTTGAAGAAAAGCTTGAAGTAGCACTGTTCAAATGCCAATGTTCTAAGAAATCTATAATAGTTTGTGGAGATTTTAATGTTGATATATTAGATACATCATTAACTCCATCAGAGAGAAATAAAATGAAAAATTTATTTAAATCCTTTAATCTGCATAGTACATTCTTAGAACCCACTCGTTTTACAGCCACCAGTGCAAAATGTATTGATAATATTTTTACTGATATTAAACCTATAGATAAAGGTATTGTGGATCCTGTGGAGTCGATCATCGTGGCCAATGGATAAAATTTCCTAAAAGTAGTAACAAAGTCAGCAAAAAACAAATTAAATATGTACCAATTAACCAAAGTCGTTTGAATAATTTTAAAGAAAATGTATTAAAGAGATTACCATATCTACCTAACTTCACTTGTGTAGAGCAGTCATATAAACACTTATTTAATTTGATTAATGATGAGTTTGGCAAAGTTTTTACCTCAAAAACTCTACAGATTGGTGGTCGTCCTGTTTTCAGTGACTGGGCAACACCAGGTATCTTTAAAAGTAGAAATAAATTATTTGAATTATATTCAGAAAAATCATATAATTTTAGGCAAACCTTTCAGGAATATGTTAAAAATTATTCAAAGATATTTAAACAAACGTGTCATCTTGCTAAGTCAAACTTCATTAAAAATAAAATTTCTAATTCTGTAAATAAAATAAAAATGACTTGGAACATCATTAACTCTGAATGCGGTAGATCTTTAGTGACTGAAAGGGATTTCCACTTAAAAGTAAATGGTTGCCATGTTACAGGAGACGTGGAAGTGGCTACGGAGTTTGAACACTTTTTCAAAAATGTACCTATATTGACAACAAAATCTCTCCAAGCATCTTCCAGTTCCGCTGAACTTTTATTAGAAGAATCTGTTCTTTGTTGCAGGGATGCATTTGTATTCACAGATATTTGTGCTCAGGACATTGTAAAAACATTTAAATGTATCGAAATTAAGAAAACCGCGGACATTTGGGGATTATCGGTCAAAACTGCATCATGTATAATTGAGGTAATTGCGCCCCATCTAGCAACTGTGTTTAATGACTGTGCTTCTAGTGGTACATTTCCTGATTTAATGAACCACAGCAAAGTCGTTCCCTTGTTCAAGGCTGGCAGCGCTACAGAGCCGTCTAATTTCCGACCAGTGTCAGTGCTGCCAACTTTGAGCAAAGTATTTGAAAAAATAATCTTGAATCAAATGCTATCCCATTTTAATAGTCATAAAATACTCCATGCGAATCAATTTGGGTTTACGAAAGGGCGCTCAACTTCCGATGCTGGTGTTGAGTTATTAAAATGTATTCATGAAGCATGGGAAGACAAGCACGATGCATTAGGTATATTTTGCGATCTATCAAAGGCTTTTGATTGCGTTCAACATGAAACGCTGTGCAGGAAACTACACCACTATGGAATAAGAGGCAAAGCTCTCGACCTTCTGTCTTCATATTTGAACAATAGAATACAGAGGGTCGATATTAATGGAACACGTTCTGTAGGATCCATGGTTACAATGGGTGTGCCGCAAGGCTCGATACTTGGGCCATTCTTGTTCCTCATTTATATTAATGATTTACCATTTTATGTAGGAGACAGGAATAGGATTGTTTTGTTTGCAGATGACACCTCATTAATTTTTAAAATTAAAAGACAATTAGATAACTATGACGATGTAAACAATGCAATTGCAAGAGTAGTTCATTGGTTCAGCTCAAATAATCTTTGCCTTAATGAAAATAAAACTAAATGTATAAAATTTACTCTACCAAATGTAAAACAAGTTGCGGCCAATGTTCAACTGAATGGACAAGTGTTAGAGTTTGTAGAATCAACTGTGTTCCTAGGTATAACTATTGATGCCAATTTGCAGTGGGGCCCACACATAGAAAAGACAGCCTCTAGATTAAGTTCGGCTGCATACGCTGTAAAAAAGATCAGGACTCTAACAGATGTGGATACGGCTAGAATGGTTTACTTCAGCTATTTTCATAGTATTATGTCTTACGGTATTCTCCTTTGGGGGGAGTGCTGCAGATTTAAATATTATTTTTGTTCTACAAAAGCGGGCTGTACGCGCTATTTATAATTTGGGCCCCAGAGTTTCTCTCCGAGAAAAATTCAAAGAAGTAAATATTCTAACCGTACCATCACAATACATTTTTGCCAATCTTATGTATGTCCAGAAAAATCTATCACAGTTTTCTAAACTCTGTGATAAACATAATATAAACACTAGAAATAAAAATAATCTTTCAGTCCACCACAGTCGACTACATAATATTGGCGATTCTTTCCAGGGTAACTGTATACGCTTTTACAACAAGCTTCCCTGTGACCTGAGAAATTTACCTTTAAATAAATTTAAAAAGTTTATTAAAAGCAAGCTTTGTGAAAAAGGTTTTTACTCCGTTACAGACTATTTGCAGGACAGGGACGCCTGGAAATGATCTGCTAGCAAAGTGAAATAATATTAAATTGTAAATAGGCCATCAAAAAAAAAAGCATTCCTAAGTTTCTTGCCGGTTCTTCTCAGGTGGGCCGCGTTCCGAACCGGTGGTCGCTTTAAATATTTTAAATAGTGTATGACATTTTGTAAGCGCCGTTAAAATGGTCTATGCAAAATAAAGATATTTTTATTTTATTTATTTTTATTTTATATTAAAGTCGAGTGCTGGATATCTCTTACAGCGCTTTTATGTTACAATTTAATTCTCTAAACCACAATTTCATTGGACATGAAACAAAATGGTTTTTTATAGCGTTGGCTGCGTGAGTGCTGCACCTCTGGTGTTGCAAACTTTGATAGGCTAGGGTGACCACTTTCCATCAGGTATATATGCTTATGTACATGTGCTTGTCTGCCAACTCAGTGGTATAAAAAGTACAGTAACTTTATACCACGTCGACCTTATACAGTCTTTTGCACGTTGTTATATATTTGGTATACTTTTATGCACTGCAAGAACTTTTATGAAATGCAGCGTAGGAATTTTTCGCGAATTCTAACCAGCCTCGAGGGACAAATGTCATGAAATTTTACTCAACTCCAGGCGCAATTTATATCCATTAACGCTTAAAACGTTTTTCCTTATATTTTTTTACATTGTTTTCATTTGGTATGTTTTGAAAGCCCGTGTATTTTTGATTGACACAGATTTTTTGTTCCTTAGTGACTTGGCTGGATGCCAAGTATAATATCAAACATGACGAATAAACACACATCTGATTTCAGTCACGCATGGTGCTAAAAGGTATTTATTATGTGTAAATAATTTGATGTTTTGGTATGATTTCTTGAAGGGACTCAGTCCTGGTGTTAATATATCTAGTTATTTTGTGCATTATAGTTTATCAGATGTTAGGTGTAAAATGTCGTATTATTTTTTTGCTTTATGTAAAAAAATGCAAATATTCCCTAAACTTAACTTATGCTCTCATATTTTTCAGCCTATATATATTTTCTTTACGCTTCATCCTTGACGGGGTAGTCAGAGAGGACAGATAACCAGACTCCGCGAAAAATTGCAACTTATTTATTCATTCTTCATGCAGTCTTTATCATCAAATTGATAATCAGAGAAAATATTACTATTAAATGCAACTTGAAACGTGATTTTATCTATTGTCACCGGACTTAGCGAATGTTTAATCCGCTTTCCAATTCAATCTACGTTCGTTAGTTCTTATAATTCCCTCGCAAATTCAATGAATGTTTTTTTGTAGAAGAATACAGTTAATTATTGTCAGAGTAGACACGGATGAAACTAGACAGGATCGATTTTCTTTCTAATATAGAATATGTTTTTGAAATTTTACCTGCTTCTAAAATTAAAGGAGAGTCCTTGGGTGTTAAGTCAATAGGATTTGTAAGTAATCTGTGAGTGGTTTTGCTTTTTTTGGGCGTTTTTCTGAGAGAAATTAACAGCAAGTAACTAACAGACTCCATTTTATTACCGACACTGGTACGAAAGCGTTTGTTTAAAATCAATACCTCTCAGACCCTTCAGAATATTATCTACAAACGAGAATTAAAAACCATTTTTTTTACCTTGCGGCGTTTTAATACATCTAACAAAATCTGTAAGCACTTTGAGATACTCATACAAGTGTGCTCTCAACTTTTACCAACCTTACATGCTTGTCATGAAAATAAGTATTAAGTACGTTATACAAAACTGCCTCGTAGTCAAAAGCTTGAGCTTAAAGTTAATTAGGCCGCTACTCAGCAGGAGTGTTCTGAGCTCGTAAAATCTAAGGAAGTGAATACTTGTAGTTGAGTACACAAAAAAAATACATATGATTTGAAAAGAAGGAAAATAAAATCATTACTGTACTATTTTTTTAGGTAGAATTATGAATTTTCGTGTTTACAAGTGACATAGGTAGTTTATTATTTTAATTCTGAGCGATTGGAAGCTTTAAAACAGTAACAACTTTTTAATTTTCTTCATCCTTCACTTCTTGCTTTTCTCGACTCTGAGCTATTCTGAGATATTTAAATAGGTATCTAACTCATCTGCTAGTAAGTTTCATATCAATTATAAAGTTCCACCCTAACATACTTACATGAGAGTGAGATAATAATCCCTCTAATATTATAAACGCGATAGTTTGTGAGTATGGATGGATGTTTGTTACTCTTTCACGCAAAATCTACTAAATGGATCTTGATGAAACACATCAGAACAACACATAGGTTACTTTTTATCCCGAAAACAAGTACCTGTGGCAAACAGAAAAACTTCACCACGCGAGCGAAGCCGCAGGCGTCAACACTGGTTGACGCCTGCGGCTTCATATCAATATTTGTATACTTGTACATATTTTATACTGATAAAATAAGTACAAGTATACAAATATTAAAAAAAATACAATGCGATATGTCTTATTTAATACAGCAATCTCTTCCAGGCAGAATTTCTATCGGAGACATACCGTGTACACATACATTTAAAAATCTAGCTAGATCATAGAATATTACCATTACATGACTTTGCCAAATAAATCAGAAATGCATATCCTTATACCATGAAAGCTTTGAGAATAAAACAATAAAGATTTTCGAATCCCTTACCGGAAACTGGAATGGAGTTGCAAGTGTAAATCCTAAGGCCTGACTTAAAGGAATGTTGTCTTCAAAGTTGAAGGGCCGTATTCCAGAACGTTTCTCAATACTCAATAAACGCTTGAGGCTAGTTTTTGCCTTATAAATACTACTCTCCAGTGTTTCTTGAGTATTGATAAACGTTTTGGAATACGGCCCGAAGTCTCAACACTTTGAAAGTCCTTCGGGCAAGTTGAACTATTGGTAGGTGCTACTTGTACGGACTAAATGTAAGTTTGTTCTCTTAATAATAAAATGTTTAGGTCTAATGCATGTAATTCCTACATTGAGCTTAAATATTGAGCTTAAATATGATATTGAATGTATGTTAAAATGGATCAGAATGTTTGCTTGTTGGAATTAATGAGATATGGTATAAGGAATTTGTTCCTGGTACTTATAAAATACTCTAGTAAAATTAAAAATAATTTATCGTCTTTTATTAGTACTGTATAAGTAGTCACTATTTCTATAAAATTCTTAAGATATTTTATTATTGTACCTTGTCTTTGTACGTAAGTATATAGATTTAGAATTTAAAAAAACGTATTAATGAGTATATATATATTTAGTGTATATACATCTAAAGTTCAAAATAGATTAATTCGTCACTCCATTATAAATATTGATCCATAACAATTTTCAGTAAGCTGAAAGTTGGCCTCAGGGTAAAATTTCAAGTTTATTAGGTAATGTTGAAAATGTGCAAACATTTTCTGCTCCATTAGGTAAAAACAGAAACAAACTTAAGATTTATGGCTTTGGCACTTTATTGAATGTAAGCCGATATGATGTTTCAATATTAGGTTGGAAGTTCAGCTTATTAAGTATTTTATAAGAAAAAGATTTCGGGATAAGGAGATAGTAATATATTTATAAGGTTATTTGTAATCTATTTGTAATTTATTAAAACACGATTTTCCCCCCTCTTATAATCATGGATTTTACACGTGAAAAGGCATATTTCTGGAACGTCAAAATAAGGATTACTATCGGAGCCCTGCAGGTTGAGATGTCGGCCCTCAATCAAAAGCCGTCTTGTTTGCTTACCATCACGCGGGCGACGCCATTTTGACGTGACAAATATAAAAAAAAACCTTTTTTTTTTTGGTTTTTACAAATCCTGGAATTACAGATACTATTTATAAAAAAAAAATTACATTACAAAGACAAATTATTCAGAAAAGTAATTAGGTTATGTTCTCTTCTTTTTCATCTTAGAGTATTCCCAGTTGATTCTAAACCCTACCTATAATAATGTGTGTAAAGACTGTAAAGTGTCATTAAAATACATTAAGAAGTTATTGCGTGAAAACAGTAACGACCCGTGAATCGAACCTTGGACCTTAGCGTGGCAGTCTTTTTACCTGCCGCTCCGAAGTACAAAGTTACTGTTTAGGTAACTTTTACCTGAACTTATGCGATTAACAAATGTTGCTTGTACCACATTGGCACCACACATACTGGGGTTTAAGCGGCTTTTACCTAACGTAATACATCTATAAAATGTTGGTTACACCTACAAATGACCAGAGCACTGTCGTATGCGCATACAGTGAAATTAGATTCACAGTAACATAGGAACTACCAGTGTGCAACTGGACGTCGCTTAGAGTGCACGCGCGCGCCTAGTCAAGCATAGTACTACCGCTCCCGTATATACCATACCATACCCTAAGACCATACCGTATACAAATGAAATTAAAAACTGTAACTTGAATCAATGTAATTGTCTTTTGTTTTTATTTTTTTGCAATATTGAAAGTATTAAAGCATTATGTAAAATAAATAAATAAATATCCATCACGCCTTATCCCCGAAGGGGTGGCAGAGGCATATTATATGCCCACTTTTCACCGTGTGGATTCCTGTCCCACGTAATAGGTGGTGAGCCCATTGCCGTGTTGAAATAGACGGACGCAGGTTGTGGCTACCTGCTGTTGAAATTTTTTAAGCCGCCTATAAGGTCTTCAACCAGGCATAACGACTGCCATTTTACTGGCAACCGGGACCAACGGCTTAACGTGCCTTCCGAAGCACGGAAACGCTCGCAAATGTAAATGCCACAAAGTGGTCACCCATCCGACGACCAGCAATAGTGAAAGTTGCGTACCTCAGTAATCGTTTACCGAACACTGAGACCGCGGGGCCACGAGCGCTTCATTATGTATATTTCAGAACAATGGATCCAAGAAAACGTAGTCGCAATATTTTGGAAAAGACACTCTTAAAATCGGGAATTGCGACCAATGAAGACGAATTAATTGATGTACGCATATTTTCTAAGTAAAGGATACTTATTTACCTATCATGCTAGTCTCCGCTCGGCTCGTCACTCTATCAAGGTTAAATTCCATTAAGGGTCCATTGATGCCTTGCTACTGATCTCAGCTGCCAATAGCAAAGGCTAATTATGACGATCTAATGAGACTTTGCAAAGATAAAGTCATATCCACTCCATTTCATCACGAGTACTCCGTTATCCCGATACATACACATACAAATAATATCGGCAGAAAAACGGAAAGACAAATTATCTCCGATAAGATTTATTTACCGGGTTTGATTTTTAAAGGGGACAATAATTGACTTAATCCATTAGCAAAAATCTAACCATTGAATCATGCCCGACTTTGAGAGATGACCCATTTTGAAGATGACCCATTTTGAATCCAAGTGTTATATAGATGGGTAGAGTTGTAAACTATATAAGATAATACTTGTTGTGGGTTGTGGTGGTGGGTTGGTGGTACTTGCAGCCTCTTCTAACAATTACTTGTCGGTAAGATTTGTCTTAGTCGTAATTGATTATGTTCGATAATGGAACATTTTGGATGGAATTTTCTAATTCTTTACAGTATTCTTTAATTGTTTCTGAGGATTTGACACATTCTTTTAGAAATGTTATACTTGTGCCTTTTTAAAAACCCATATACAATATCCTGGCTGGAAAATTATTTTACAAAACCTTTTCGATTAAATCCCTAAAGAATAGGTATATAGGAATAGGTACATCTTCACTGCATACCTTTTAGGTCCATAGTTGTTGATGGAAAACTTTATTCTGCACACGTATTTAAATTATCGACAGTATATATCCTACTAATATTATAAACGTAAAAGTTTGTAAGAATGGATGCTGTTCCTCTTTCAAGCAAAATCAACTGAATGGATTTTGATGAAACTTTACAATAATATAGCTTACACATCAGAATAACACATAAGGTACTTTTTATCCCGGGAACAAGTTCCTGTGGGAAACGGGAACAGAATAACTTCACCATGCATGCGGATTGCGGAGCCGTAGGCGTCAACTAGTCGACAATATAATCTTCAGCTTCTGTAGACAGTGCTGATTGGCCACCAGCAGATTTCATTTACAAAGATTTTGGTTTGAATCCATAACAATGTAATATTGCACCACGGACATTGAAACGATATCTGCGTTAATGCGGAGCAGCATGCGCGTTCGTGTAATCTGGAACTGCAATGTCTTCCGGAAAATAAGAAAGAAAACTTATATACTGTCACCAAAATAATGGGGTCTGTGGTCGGTTGTGACATAAAAGACTGTGATATCGTATTGTCAACCCGTGTAGCCAAACTTAACAGTAATAGCAAGCGTCCTAAATCTATTGTAGTGCAGTTTGCATCTCCAAGGATCCGAGATCAAGTACAGGCTGCTGTATTGTCATACAATAGAAAAAATCCCGGCAAGAAACTGAGCACTGCGGACTTTGGCATAGCAGGAAATAAAACTCCAGTATATGTTGTTGAACATTTATCATCGTTTAATAAGGAGATCCATGCATTAGCGAGGTCACGGGCAAAGGAGAAGGGGTATAAGTACGTTTGGGTGCGCAGTAGTAGAATTTTTGTCAAAAAGAATGATGACGCTAATGTCTTGATAATGAACAGTCGTGAGAGTATAAATAAAATAGTTTAAGTTGGTTTTTGGATCTGTGCCTTGTTAGTTAATATTTTATCATTGTCCTACATCCTAAATACTCGTAGTTGCCCAATCGTGCCTAACAACTATAAACATAGTCAGCAAGGGGTGTATGAAATATTTTGAGTTTTATATGACGGACCTAAATTAAGAACGAGGAAAAAAATAAGAAATAAATTGCGCATCCACAGTCAATTGTAAATTTTAAATATGACGTGTGATCCGCTTTTGCTGGCTGCTATTACGGTATTACATGTAATTGTGGTTATATTTTTTTTTATTCATGTTAGTGTATTCCCAGTTACTTCTTAACCCTACCTACCTATATTTGGCTTCCCAAAACCTAGCTAGGTTCACTTTTATTGGGTACTGAGAGTGGCTATCGTTTTGACTATTGTTGATCAACGGGTGCAGTAAAAGCAGATAGGTTCGCATGGGCCTAGAGAACTTGGGGCTGCCCTTCGCTGTCTGTGAACACGTTATTATATTTTTTCTAGCCAATGAAAATTACTGTAATTGTACTTATCGCGCTTATCAATTCAGTGTTATTACAAATAATGCTTCTAAACTGTGATACCATGTACCGTATTAGGATAAAAACTAATATGATGCGCGAGGAGCAGATCTATAATGATATTTTAGTTAATAAGACTAGTTTTTAAGTAATATCTTGCAGGATTTTAAGATTTAAATTATCCAAATTCGGTAATTTAAAAATATACCACCAAAATTGTGGTGGCTTGCGTACAAAAACCCATACATTTTACAGCAATATTTGTTGTAACAACTATGACGTCATAATAATAACTGAGTCTTGGCTGCTGAATTCTATATTCAGTAGCGAACTGTTCGACGACCGTTATGTTGTATATAGAAAGGATAGGGAGACATCTAGTGGATAGGATGGAGATTTTAATCGACGTGATATAGACGGGCAAACAACAGCAGCACACCCTAGCAACGGCTTCAATCTGTCTAGCATTAGTGGAATCTTAGTGGATTTTATATATAGTAACAAGTTAAACCAAGTTAACTTAGTGCAAAATTCTGAAGGCCGTATTCTTGACATTGTGATATGTTCGAGCCCATCTTGTCACGTTAGTTTAAGTACAACTTCAATACTATATAGGTACTACCACAGATAATTAATATAAGTAAGATTTATAGTACCTACAGACTGTATGTCTAAATGTTGATTTTGTTAAGATTTAATTATTAATGTGATATTGCAACTGCTGAATAAAGATCAATACATTTTAAAGTGAATTTTATTACAATTACTATTAACAAATATTATCCAACTTTCTAAAACAAAAGACACTTCAGTTACATTTAGTGAAACATTTCAATCTAAAAATAAAACATAAGCAGTTTTTCCTCCATTTTCTAACTATTTTACCTTACGTTAGGTCATTTTTACTCTGATGTCAATGTGATAATTCTTTCTATATTACATTTTTACCGAACGCTTTTTTGACGAACGCACGTCGGTTAGTATTTTTTTCCTGTTTCTAATTTCAGGTAATATTTTACTAAGCGCCACTAACACCTAAACTATTAATTATTTTAATAGGTGCATATATCACGATAAACCTGACAACATAAAAAAAAAATACTTGAAGATTTACGCCTCTAAGATGATTACAAGAAGTTTTATAATTTTTTTTTTCTGTAAAATTAATCTTTAAATCGTCCTCCTGAACAATTACCTCCATGTCGCTTAGTCAACTTTGCCTTTCAAGCGTCGATATTGATATTTTTCTAAATATATACGTATTATACAATGAAGACCACCAAAAATTTGAGAACCACACAATATTTGTTCATTCTGACTCGGGAATTGAACCCCAAACCTCAGCACGGTATCGTAATCGCATGTACGATCTTTGCCTGGCGCAAGGATAATATATGCATTACAATTAATTATAGCTTAAATTAATGATGTGATCAATTTAGTTTTTATAAATTTAAATTCGTAATCTAGAGCTAATATTTTAATACTAGCAGAGCCCCGCAGTTTCTCCTATGATATACGGCGCACCCTCGTGACTCCTCTTTAATCCAGTCGCTTAATAATGTTACATTATCGTATGAATATTTAACTGATTTGTTGATATTTTTAATTACTGCTCCTCTCTCCTGTGTGGTAGCCTGATGTTAAAGCTTAAAGTCTTGCTCAATAAATGGGCTATCAAATACAAATATTCAATTTAAATTTGATATTAGTGCGTTCAAACAAACAAAAAACTCTACAACTTTGTAATAGTAGTGTTAACTTAAGGCTAGCATACGGAATAAATCTCAACCACATTCTTTAAGTAAAACAGAGTATTTCTATGCAAGCCTTGGGTTTACTTTAGCCAGTTGGAAAACTGCTTTGGCATAATATCACGAAATAGCTAGAATCTTTGGATAATACTTGCCCTATTTTACATAATCTAGTATACGTGGGAAAACACGGTTCTACAGTTTTACATTTGAAATTAAAAACAGTTGGATTGTATTAAAGTTATAAGTAATATTTTAACTAACTAATTTCACGCTGTATACCTGACATGGTAGTCAGAGAGGACAGATCGCCAGGCTTCGCGATCCATGCATACTTATTTTGCTTCCTGCAGATTCAATAAATCGCTTCATAAATGCACGTCTGAGTATTTACATTGGCCTCACCCAATCACGTTTGAATAGTGATAGGTCCTACTGTATCACGCTGACCTAACCGCTGGTACAAGGTTTTAGTAATAGATTTCCTTCACATCGAAATTACCAGGCATTAACTAATGGATTAAACAAATTTAATATGACATTATTGTAAATACTATTACAAAGTGACTTACCTAACCTTATCTTATCGGAGATATCTAACTTACGTATTTGCAAAATGTATGCAATACGACACGACGGTTTCATAAGTAGATTGACTGATTGACAAAATACAAAATTTCAGAGAAGATAATCCAATAGATAGATTTGTTGGCACTAAGCTAAATATAACTTCCACTATCAAAAAAGTGAATAAATAAAAGAACAATAAAATAAAATACAATTAGCTAAGAAGCAAATACAGAACAGCGTTTATTAGTCGTGTAAAATGTTAGTAGGGAGAAGTTAGAAAATGATAAAAAAATGTAACTCATAGTACCTACCTGAATGATAATTCAAGAGAATTTATTATACAACAACGACAAACCGCTAGCAGAGCACATTGAAGAATGTCCTTCAAAGACAAGTATTTTAGAAGTGGTCCGTCATAATGATTCTTACTTCCACACTTTGGGTCAATGACGAATTTGAGCTTGCTTTTATAGATGTTTACTGAGTTTTTTTTTGTTAATATATAGCTAGTAGCTTTTACTTTTTCTTTGTAAGAAGCGCTCGTAGCCCCGATAACTCGATGTTCTGTAATCGATCACTGCGTTAAGCAACTTTCGCTATGACTGGTTTCGGATGGGTGGCCACTTTGGGGCGTTTGCATTTACAAGCGTTCCTGTGCTGCATAAGGTACGTTAAGCCGTTGATTCTGGTTGCCAGTAGCATTGCAGTCGTTAAGGCAAGATAAATACGATAAAATACGATGCGTAAATACGACTTGAAAAATTTCAACAACAGGTCGCCACAACCTTCGTTTGCCTATTTCAACGCGGCAATGGACTCACAACCTGTTACGTAGAACAAAAATGCACACGGTGAAATGTAGGCGTATTATATGCCCCTGTCACCCCTTCAGGGATAAGGGCGTGACTGATAAACATCTTTTACTGGTAAGTGTTGTAACCCGTTTATTTTTATTTTTGTCGTATTGACGCAATTCAAATTTAAAAAACATTCAACGTAGTTCACGATACTAGAAAATCTCCAGTCAACACCATGATTAGTTTATGAAAGTTTTACACTTTTTTTGATTAAAATATAAAATTTATATCCACTTTGAAGCGCTCGTGGCCCCGCGGTCTCAGTGTTCTGTAAACGATCACGGAGTTACGCAACTTTCACTATGGCTGGTCCTCGGATGGGTGACCACTTTGTGGTATTTACATTTGCGAGCGTTTCCGTGCTTCGGAAGGCACGTTAAGCCGTTGGTCCCAGTTGCCAGTAAAATGGCAGTCGTTAAGCCCGGTTGAAGGCCTTATGGGCGGCTTGAAAATTTCAACAGCAGGTAGCCACAACCTGCGTCTGTCTATTTCAACACGGCAATGGGCTCACCACCTATTACGTGGGACAGGAATCCACACGGTGAAAAGTGGGCATATAATATGCCTCTGCCACCCCTTCGGGGATAAGGCGTGATGGATATTTATTTATATCTACTTCTTAATGGAGTAAATTTTTTTATGAGAGCAATTTTTATGTTATTAATTTAAAAGTTCAACGTCTAGCAATATATTTTACGGCAATTTGTTAATTAGTGAAAAATATTTTGAGGTGAAGTAAGTAATCTTTGATTTTTCAGATCATAATAATATTAAATAAATAAATATTGTGGGACACTTTTCACACAGCGCCATCTAGCCCAAAGTGGGCTAATATTAGCTTGTGTTATGGGATCTAGATAACTAATAAACATACTTATATATTTCTAAATACATACATATTATAGATAAATAACACCCAGACACAGAATAAACCATCGTGCTCATCACACAAAGTTTTATCCTGGGTGGGAATCGAACCCACGACCTCTTGCGTAGCAGTCGGATGCACTCCCACCGCGCCACAGAGGCAGTCAAATATTAATCTTATATAAATATTGCAATCTTAAATACTTTTTGTTTTAAGTAAAAGTCTAGTTGATTTTTAATAGAATTTGTATCTTAGGCTTCTAATGATTCCGAAAGAAGAGGGATAACACCCGAACCCCTCTGAGTCAAAACCGCGGCGGCGGACAAAATCTGTAGGGAGCCCTGGGGTCATCTTCCGAGGGTTCGACCAGGACTCCTGGCCATAGGCAAATGGAAAGACACCGTGTGGTTTTAGTCGGTAGGTGTCTGGCATGGCATTCATGAGGATTTCCATATGTATAAAAAAAATACCCACCAAATGACTACCCCGTCAGGGATACAGCGTGAAGATAATTAGTTAAAAAAAATACATGTGGAAATCCCCATGGATACGTTTCCGTCCGAGACTACCAGGACTTTAATTGGTCGTGCTAATTAGTGTCTAGCACATAAGACCTTTTAGCCTTTTTGTTACCACCTCACTAAAAGGCAACGGGTTCAAAATTTCTTTCAAATTTAACATCTAAAATAGACACATTTTGTTAAATTTATTCGGCTCTTTAGACCGACCTACAAACTGCCTTTTAAGCGAAGAAGCGCTCTTGGCCCGGCGGACTCAGTGTTCTGTAAACGATCACTGCGTTAAGCAACTTTCACTATGGCTGGTCCTCGGATTGGTGACCACTTTTTGGCATTTACATTTGCGAGCGTATCTGTGCTTCGGAAGGCACGTTAAGCCGTTGGTCCCGGTTGCCAGTAACATGGCAGTCGTTAAGCCCAGTTGAAGGCCTTATGGGCGGCTTGAAAAATTTCAACAGCAGGTCGCCACAACCTGCGTCTGTCCAATACAACACTGCAATGGCCTCACCACCTGTTAAGTAGTATGAAAGTGCATGCCTCTGCCTACCCCTTCGGGGATATAGGTGTGACATTATGTATGTTTGTATAAAAAATAGAGTGCGTACCAGAGTATACAGGTAAGAAGTGAGACTTCTTTACGGCATATAATTTTTCTACTATTTACAACTTTACGAAAATTGGGTAGATAAGAGTTACGCATAAGTCGATAAAGAAGTCTCACTTACGCCGATAAAGATGTTTCACTTCAAAACAACATGGCGCGTAACCGAAAAACGTGATGATTTTTTTTACAGCTATCAAATTTCTCTTATACGTCGATAAAGAAGTTTTTAAATTAAAAACAGGTTTACAGTGATTTATATCAATATAAATACATATAATCATTGAACAAAATACTTGATATCGATTTCGGCACAGTACCACGACGACCCGAATTAATTTACTCGAACTTACTAAATAAGTCAGGCACACCATATATCATTCGTAATTCCTCTATAATTACACAGTTATCGACTGTTACATTCTAGGAATAAATGCTTATGGTTTTTTTCCGACTGTGTGTATTCTTGGCTTGCGTGATCGTGGCCATGCATTTTTGATTCTCGACCGCGCCAACCCTACCAAATGTTTTATTATTTTTAGGCCAACTTATAAAAGTCACATTGTATTTAGTGCAATAGGTCGGGCTAATCGATCTGTTCGGAAATAGAGTATACGGGTAACTTGATTAGGTTGGCCTAATTTGTAAGGTTTGACTAATAGTGGTTATGTAGGAAATGCGTATTGACTTTTATAAATTCAACATAGGAATGTTATCGCTAGCTAGCTAGTTTACTTTTCGGTTACATCTATGTTAAGGCGTCATATTTTGTCATAGGTGGTTTTTGTAAAGAAAGTTCACGATGATCTATGAGGTCTAAACCAATTTCACATAATAGTTGGCGTATTTGCCGATTGACAAAGAAAGTTCTATAACTAGTAATAAACGTATGCTTTCAGTACTTACTTTTATATGCCACTTGTTGCCGAAGTTATAGCTATATTGTGCCGTGACAGTGATTGAGAGAGGAGCCGACGAACACTTAAAAGGTTTACTGAGAGACTATTTGGGATCATACTGTTGACTGAAATTAAGTGTCTAAATATTTTCGGCGATGTTAGCAATCATTAACTGAAACTTCTAGGGAATTTGGTAGAGAAATCGAGCAAACTATTTGAGTATTGGTTCCTTTTCAACTTACTTTCAAGGTAACTGGTAAGCCTACTGGGGTCATTGGCCGAGATATTCACATAACAATTCTTTGTTCTAAAGGATTGGCATGATTTTTAATGGGTATTTTTGTAGGTCTGGACACCCCGATCCTCGATCATACACCTTGAAAGCGTAGATTTAAATTTACTCGTGAAACGCAATTAATTTCATATTTAGAAACGGTGAAACACGACACAAGACATATCACAGTAAATTTACGTCTACGCTTTCGAGTCGTATGATCAACAATTGGAGCCCTAGACAGTAACACAGGTTACTGACTGTGACCTGAATACCATTTCAGCACATTCAGTGTATATCATTGTCTATTTGTAGAGAATCAATCGAATACCTTTGTTTTAGCTCGCTATTGACAGAAGCTTTACGAACTCAAATCGTGCAAGACATGATAGATATTTAAATGACATGTCAATGTAGCTATGAAAGTGGGGTAATAAATAATTTAAAGGTATGCTACCACATGGCGTACCGCAAATCAGAGTCTACAATATCCGAGTTCAATGTTCTTGATTCATTATTTGTCTTGGCGATCAATATTTATAGATTGTCAACGTTTAGACAAACCATTTTGACATGAAGTGATTTCACTATTGAATTTTGATAGAATACGAATTCTTTTTAAAAGTTAAGTATTGTTTCTTTTTTAGAAATATACACACCTCTAGATGTCAGTCCATTATAATTGGTTTATTACACGGAAAACCCTGGAATAAAAAAAAGGTAATTAAATAATATTTTTTTAATTTAATGTATCGTAAATATTACAGACTATATAAAAAAAAATATTCATCACGCCTTATCCCCGAAGGGGTGGCAGAGGCATATTATATGCCCACTTTTCACCGTGTGGATTCCT
Organism: Thumatha senex; assembly: GCA_948477245.1. Lineage (NCBI taxonomy): Eukaryota > Metazoa > Arthropoda > Insecta > Lepidoptera > Erebidae > Thumatha > Thumatha senex. Next base: position 19,758,159 of record OX419735.1, read on the forward strand.
GTATCACGTAATAGGTGGTGAGCCCATTGCCGTGTTGAAATGTACAGACGCAGGTTGTGGGTACCTGCTGTTGAATTTTTTCAAGCCGCCCATAAGGCCTTCAACCAGGCTTAACGACTGCCATTTTACTGGCAACCGGGACCAACGGCTTATCGTGCCTTCCGAAGCACGGAAACGCTCGCAAATGTAAATGCCACAAAGTGGTCACCCATCCGAGGACCAGCCATAGTGAAAGTTGCGTAACTCAGTGATCGTTTACAGAACACTGAGACCGCGGGGCCACGAGCGCTTCAATTCAATTAAAAAAAGCCTATATAATTAAAAAAAGGAAATCAAAAAGAAGCATGAAAATGCCAGATAGACCATTTATGTGTCTGCGCGCGTATTTCTAATCGTCATTCCTACTGCAGGGACAGAAGGAACGGTGTATGAGACGTCCTACGCAATAAACTCCGCGGTGTTCCGCCTTTTTCCCAACCTGGTCCCGGGATTAGCGTGAGGGCTATTCACGGCGACCAGCCTAAGGGAATGTCCAATTCAGAGGCTCTTCTCGGGTGGGCTAGATGTGCTGCCCCCACGATCTCTCCACCCAATGCCGTAGGACCGGCCGGATGGCCCCCACGAGCCGTGCGCTCACGTTGGGGCACTTCATGGTAGATACTGTATCAGCAATATCTCAATCCCAAGTTCGCACCTAAAGTCATTCAATTATTTACGTACCTCCCGCTTTTTTATTTAGATTTAGATCACACATTAATATTATTTAATTTTTCTTTGCAGGTAACGCCGAATTTCCTTCGAACAGAAGCAGGACTTTGTTTCGCTTTATTACATCTAAACTCCTTTAGGCGAGCAGGTGTTATATCTTTTTAGCTATATTTAATAGATAAACAATGTGTTAAGAAAACCCTGTCAGATCCGTGAAGGTATTGGTAGGTTATGGAAATGTGATTTTATTCGTGTAATCCTTTTCAGAAATTACCGCAAAAAATTACCCCAATAAATTTACCTCAAAAATTTACCCGGAATTTAATAAATTAAAAACTAATATAATGTTGTAGTTGACATGGAAACACAGGGAAAGGGCTATTTGGAAATGCAAGGTCAAAAGGCCAACTTACACCTGCCGACGGTTTCTTTTGATATCACATACACTCGTCGCCGCATGCCAACAAAGGTGTTGTCAGTTTTTGAAAATGAACTAATTCATACATCTTCAATAATATGATTATTAATTTTTTTTTGGTTATGTTATTGAAGTGACTATGTCGGGTGGGACAGGGTTTTCTTAACACATTGTAAAGTTAAGTTTTAAATTTAGATCTCGCACATTCAACATTTTTTTTGCAACTTATATATTTTAAACATTCGCGCCATATTTTGACGTTGATTTATGACAACTGCATAAAATCTCTTTACAAGAGGGAAACATTCATACTTGTCATAAGAGGCCGTTTATCAATTTACATTTTATTTATAGCACAAGTCACAAAAACAAATATTTTTGATTTAGTTTCACTCCTATTGTGTCTGTAGTTTTTTTTACCCTCTTACGTATTTATTTTTCTGCTTTAGTTAGTGGGTTTCTCTCTTTTCACCTATATGAATAAGGTAGAATGCTGATAAAATTTTGTACGTATATTCTGTTTAACGCCGGCTAATTATTTTTATTTGCTTAGAGTATTATTTATTAAACTTAAATTCTGTTCTAGAGAAGATTCAAATGATTTTTGTTATTATGCAAACGTGTTCTTTTCCGTAAAACATATTGCTCTACTGGTATTAAAGCAATCCTTGGTACTTTCTGATCTAAAACTATGTTTTTTTTTCAAAAATCACGATAAATGTTTGATTCTTTACTACTACTTAAGTAATATTTAGTGACTCCACTGGCACTGGCGTGAAATTCAGTTTTGTCACAAACGTACTTTTCCATTTATTAAGATGCTTTTTCTGGGACAAAAATTTACTTATGCCATGGGAATCTAATTTTTTTACGCAAGAACTGCAACTACATTTGTAATTGAAATCAACTCAATCTACGCCGAAGCCAAACCAACAAACTTTTTGATAGATTAGTATGGGAGTTTAAGTGACTGGCGTACATATGCTACAGTGGAAATATTTTACTTGTGATAAATCAATCTCGACACGCACATACAGGCAAACATTCATCTAAAACTAATACGTCACTTTTTCAATAACAATGTCAAATATTGAGTTAGTTCACCATTTTCGGCAACAGTCACAGAATTTATTTACTTTAAAAGTTGTTAAAATATTGTGAGTATCTTTACGAAAAACAATCTTCTCTCATCATCATCCCGGTTTCTCTCATCACAAGCGTTTATCCCGGTTGTATCCGAAAGCCTCGATACGGGGCTCGAAGTTGAAAAGATGCACAGGGGCCTTGCAGATATCATTGGAACCAAAGCCAGCTTTACTAACAAGTGTAACGGATGAGGTCATGTCGAAAAGAAATGTGAAATAATATTAGTATGAAACTAGTAATACTGTATTGAGAATAAAGAAAAATAGCTAATGCCATTTCGTGAAGTTTTCCCGTAGCCGTTTTCCACAGATATTTTCTTATTTTCAGTTCTCAAGATATAGAGTGTATGTGTTAATCTGAGGTGTGAGCTCTCTATATTATAATTTTAACCAAAATAGTTTAAGGGTTATAGCGTGAATGAGTATTTTTTTATATGTAGCACGCCAAAATGACGCCGCCCGCCTAATGGAAGCCATGACGACATCTAGCGAATCTCGTAGTCTACATGACTATTACTGACAGTGTGCACATGTCGGCAGCCCAATGATGTCCCTTGAAGAACCCGGGATTGTAAGTGGAAGGAAACACGTGCGTTGCCACGTTACTTATATAGTTCGACAGAGAAATTATCCTTTAAATCGTTCCGTTCTGGCGAATAGTCTCTCCACTATATGAGAGTATAAAAAATATCTTCAGAAATTTTAAATATCCATCACGCCTTATCTCCGAAGGGGTGGCAGAGGCATATTATATGCCCACTTTTCACCGTGTGGATTCCTGTCCCACGTAATAGGTGGTGAGCCCATTGCCGTGTTGAAATAGACAGGCGCAGGTTGTGGCTACCTGCTGTTGAAATTTTTCATGCCGCCCATAAGGCATTCAACCAGGCTTAACGACTGCCATTTTACTGGCAACCGGGACCAACGGCTTAACGTGCCTTCCGAAGCACAGAAACGCTCGCAAATGTAAATGCCACAAAGTGGTCACCCATCCGAGGACCAGCCATAGTGAAAGTTGCGTAACTCAGTGATCGTTTACAGAACACTGAGACCGCGGGGCAACGAGCGCTTCACGCGCAGAAATTTTAAGTAAAAATATTAATTAGGACGCTCATAACGATGGAAAATACAAAAAATACTAGCGCTAACTTGTTATTCGAAGTGAACCTGATTTAATATTATATTGGAAGGAATAGTATCGTTCACATTTTGTGAAGTCGAGTTTTTCACAGTTGCTTATGTATTTTGGTCGGGTGAACAGAAAATTGCTGGCCTCTGACATTTATTAATACAGCACTCCTATAAATATTAATATTGTGGTATACAAAACGTCAACTAGCCCAAACTAAGCCTTAAGCTTTCCTATAGGATTAAAACATCTCAAAAACATACTTATATATTTCTAAATACATACATATATTATACATAGGAAACACCCAAACTCCGAAGCAAACATTTGTGGATAACACAAATATTTATTTCGACCCGGGAATCGTACCCGGGACCCCATCGCGGCAGCTGCATACTCTATCACTTAGCCACCTAGACAGTTCTAGCGCTCGTGATCCCGCGGACTCAGTGTTCTGTAAACGATCACTGCATTAAGCAATTATCGCTATGGCTGGTCACGGAAGGATGACAAATTTGTGACATTTACGTTTACCAGCGTTTCCGTGCCTCGGAAGGCACGTTAAGTTGTTGGTCCCGGTTGCCAGTAACATGGCAGTCGTTAAGTTGAAGGCCTTATGGGTAGCTTGAAATATTTAATTAGCAGGTAGCCACAACCTGCGTCTGTCTATGTATATACGGCAATGGGCTTACCACCGATTGCGTCGGACAGGAACACACCAAAGTGATCATATATTATGTCTCTGCAAAATTCATTTATTTATTTGCGTGATATATAAATAAATAAATTTACAAATAAAATCAGCAGTTTAAAACGAAGAGTATTGTTTGAGTGAACGAATGACGGAAAGTTTATTTAACGTTAGAGTTCAACCGCCGTGGTCGTTGAATTAATTGCGAACCTCCCTATCTGTATAAAATCAAAGTATTGATTTAAATTGGAAATGCTGTTTTTATTATTCTGTTAGAACTTTCTGGTTTGTCAAAATAAGTTAGTTTCTGTTGAATCATAAGAAAGACCTTTTCATGCTCTATTTAAATACGACAAAGATTTTGCTGAATTTTGCGAAATCCGTCTTACTCTGAATTCAAACTTATTCTTGACTGTGTAAATAGTTTATAGAGATGAATTTCATTGCCTGATTCAAGTGCAAACAAGAGAAAATATTAAATTTCCTGACCGATTTATTAATTACTAAAAGTCTTATTGACTCTTGGAATCCTACTAATATTATAAACGCGAAAGTTTGTAAGATGGATGGACGTTTGTTACTATTTCACGCAAAATCTACTGAATGGATGTTGATGAAACTTTACAATAATATAGCTTAGACATCAGAATAACACATAGGTTATTTTTTACCCGCGAACAAGTTCCTGTGGAAAACGGGAACGGGAAATCTTCACCAAGCGGGTGGAGCGGGTGTCAACTAGTAAATAAATATAAATATTGTGTGACACTTTACACAGTGCTATATCTAGCTCAAACTAACGCTTAAAGCTTGTGCTTAGGCACCGTGTAACTTTAATGATTCTTATTAAAAAGCAACGAATATGATTTCCTTATTCTATAAATTTAGTAAAAAGTATATTTCTGGCATACTTATACGAGTACTTCTTATTGCCTAAATTATGCTCCAGTGCGCTCTTCAGTATAATTTGATATACATTGATAATTTGATATATACAACTGCTAGTATATGAGATGATCACTGAAGACATAATCGTGATAGGTACCTAATCTTCATGAAAATAGGGAGGAGAATAAATATAAAGACCCCATAAGAAAGTAATTTATCATTTCTTTCTTAATCTTATTATTATTCATAGCCTGAATATGCGGTTGAATATTACTCGACCCGCGCTACCAAATGCTTAAATTTGGCTGAATATTACTTGACACACATTGTAAATCTAAATATTAATGGTTACGAAACTTTGTAAGGATTTTATTTAACAAAATTTCTTTGTGCTAGGGATTAAGCACATTATGATTACATTCATATATTACTTGTAATACACAACGTTGTGACATTTTATATGGCTTCCAGTAAGTCAAGACCTAATTTCATTTTTCGTTGTAATTCGGTTATTTACAAGGTCTTTTTCAGCAATTGTACACTCATGAATTGTAGCGTTGATAATGTAATCTGGATTCTATATAAAGTCTCCCTCTCCAGAATAAGCGTTCTCAATTTCGATTACAATGTAATTGATTAACTCAGTCGCACAACACTAAACAATAATCACTTACTATTTTTGTATGCTTTCAAGATATCCTTTGATAATCAAATACGCAATGGAATGCAAAGCTTGCGATAAACAGGCATTTATGACTGCCTCTGTGGCGCGGTAGGAGCGTATCCGACTGCTACGCAAGAGGTCGTGGATTCAATTCCCACCCAGGATAAAACTTTGTGTGATGAGCATGATGGTTTATTTTGTGTCTGGGTGTTATTTATCTATAATATGTATGTATTTAGAAATATATAAGTGTGTTTATCAGTTATCTGGTTACCATAGTACAAGCTCTGCTTAGTTTGGAATCAGATGGCGTTGTGGAGTTGTCCGAACGATATTTATTATTCTTTATTTTATTTGCGATGTCTGGTGCGTCCACAAGTCGCGGAAGGCCAGTAAAACTTGGTGACACGGGTTCGCATAGTAAACTCTGCATTTGCTATTGGCCGGTTTCAATATACTATGTTCAGTTAAACATAGATCACTACCACATGTAAACAGTTGATGTTTCAATGTCGTAGGTAAATATTTCTATCTATCTCTGGTTATTGAAACCGAAAATTTTGTCAATAGGTACCGATGGTAACTATTTGGACATTATTTTGACCAATAGTAAAAGACAGATAGGTAATTGAGACCGGCCGTTAATCTCTTTAGTTAAGATATCTATGGTTCGTAGATGGTAGTTATGGATCATAAACACCATACGAAGCACTCGTGTCCCCACGAACTCAGTGTTATAAAAACGATCATTGCGTTAAGCAACTTTCGCTAAAACTGGTCCTTGGATGGGTGACCATTTTGTGGCATTTACATTTGAGAGCGTTTCGCTTTGGAAGGCACGTCAAGCCGATGGTCCCGGTTGCCAGTAACATCGAGCGGTTTAAAACATTTCAACAGGAGGTAACCACGACCTGCGTCTGTCTATTTCAACACGGCAATAGGCTCACCTATTACGGGGGATAGGGATACAAATGGTGAAAATTGGGCGTATAACATGCCTCTGCCAACCCTTCGGGGATAAGGCGTGATCGATAAATAAGATATCTATGATTAGGAACGAATGCCGTCTGACCTCCCAACCCCGTAAGAAAGCCTGTGAAGTTGTCTTGTACGTTAGTTAGTAGGTGCACCGATAGTAGGTCAAGTGTCTTGGGCCCCACAGATTATGATCCCATACACTGTTTACAATGTAAATATGAAACTACTAGGTGATCCCCCCGGCTTCACCTGTGACATACTTCGAACTCCCGTCGCACCTATTTAATCCCGTCGCTTATAAATTCTAAATTCTATAATATTGCATAATAATTTGCCCGATTTGTCGATATTTATGACTACTACTCCGCCCTCCAGGCTAGTAGCGTGATGATATATAGCCTTCCTCGATAAACGGACTCCGATGGAATCCGACCAGTAGTTCCTGAGATTAGCGCGTTTAACCAAACAAACAAACTTCAGCTTTATATTATTAGTATAGATTTTAAACTTCGCGCTGTGGTAAAGTTTTCCTGCTCGAAATTTCGTACGAAACCCTAAACTTTTTGAGAATCCAATATAACCTATGTTACTCACAAAAAATGTAGCTCTCTAATGGTAAAAGAATTTTTAAAATAAGCCCTGTAGTCTATTAATTACAAACTAAATAAATAAATTAAAAAATAACTTTTAAATCTCTCCTCTTTATAATATTAGATTTACCCTATAACAATGTGTTCTATGATATGAGAATCTATGTTTCTCATTTCTCGTTCCTTTGAAAAGAGTTTTCCCTTCTTTATAAGACCTTTTCTGTATGCATGAGCGCTTACAAATGGCGCTTAGAAACGAATTATGCGCAAAGTATTTGCAATTTCATAACTATAACCTAGTTCTAATACGGAGATTGTACAAAAATGATTACTTATTCTTTGAAAATATTGTGGGACATTTTTTTTTACATATCATCTAACCCAAAGTAAGCTAATATAAGCTTGTGTTATGGAATCTAGACGAATGATAAACATACTTATATATTTCTAAATATATACATCTATTAATATAAAAGGCAAAATCACTGACTGACTCCTTGATCACGAAATCTCTGAAACTACCAAAGCTATAAAGCTCAAACTTCGCATGGAGATTCTTTTTAATACGTAGGTTTTCGCTAAGAACTGATTTTGCGAAATTCTACTCCTAAGGAAGCAAATAAGCGATAAACGGTTGTATGGAAGTTCGTCATTTTCAAAGTTTTCCTATTAAGAGATATAACAGGGTTGTTTTTACTGATTAATTAATCATGAAATCCACGGAGCTAACGGAGCTATGAAGTCCAAACTTCGCATTGGGGTTCCTTGTAACACGTAGGTGCCCCCTATGAATGAGTTTTGTGAATTTTTACCCCTAAGGACATAAATAAGGGACAAACGGTTTTATGGAAAATTGACATTTTCAAAGATGTATATACATGTCATGTATACATATGTCATGTACATGTACTTTACGTACTTAAACCAGTTTTAGAAGAATCTCCTATGGCCTGTATTACCAGCAATTCGGTGTTTTCACTGGAACTAAATCTATGTAAGTGAACCACGCACTGTGTAAACATTAAACATTTCCATGTTTGGTAAATGTATACTTTAAGTCTTTGAATAAGCATTAAAAACGGGATTCCCGATATTTCCATGGAAACGGGAACTACACGGATTAAGCCACACACAGTCTAAACTATCAAACAAAGGAACATACCTGAAATTTGGTGAAAGAATTTATTAGGTACCTTGAATCAGCACTAAGAAAGGAATAACCGGTATTTCCACGGGAACGGGAACGACGTGTGTAAAACCAAACACAACCTAAAATTTGGTGAACGTATTCTTTACGTACTTACGTTAGATGAGCACCAAGAAAGAACTCCGGGTATTCCTACTACTACTGTAATCTTACTAATATTATAAATGTGACAGTTTGTAAAGATTTCTATTTTATTTGAACGTTTGTTATTTAATCACATTTTGGTGAAAAAAGTCGTATATGTAGGTAATTTCCGAAATTTGAAGCCCGCGTTTCCGCTCACGTGAAGTCGTTCGTTCACAAAAAGATATCTCGCAGGAAAAAGATGTTTTCCCGGAGTATAAAGTAGGTACATTATTCTCTCGACGACTAGTCTCGAACAGGATATTCAGTTTAAGCAGTTTCGCCCGCGAGTATATTATTCAGTGTAACTCATCAACAAGTATTTCGATTGCATTCAGTTTTTTTGTTATTAAAAAGCGAATACTTCAGAAGTTGTTTCATTCGAATAGCCTACGCGCCATCCTCTTTAACTAATGTCTCTTTCTTTGTCTGTTTCTCTTATGTGGCGCTAACGAAGTTGCGCGGGTCAGCTAGTCTATATATATAAAAGGCAAAATCACTGTCTGACTCATTGATCACGAAATCTCTGAAACTACCAAAGCTATGAAGCTCAAACTTTGTATGGAGATTCTTTATAATACGTAGGTTTCCGCTAAGAAGGGATTTTGCGAAATTCTACCCCTAGGGAAGTAAATAAGCCATAAACGGTTGTATGGAAGTTCGTCATTTTCAAAGTTAGAAACATGAATTTATGTACACCTGGTTTTAGTTACAAATAAATGGGTATATATATCGCGGTTTTGCAAAATTTTACCTATAAACAAGGGTTGAAAGTTGGTTTGGAAAATTCTTCATTTGCAAATTTAGCAACACTGAATTTCAAATACCTGCTTCAGAATAACAAAAAAATTACGTGTTAAGAAATTTTAATAAATTCTAGTCTTGAGGGTATAAAACAGGAGTTGTAATAACTGACTAATTGATTACGAAACCTATAAAACTAACAAAGCTGCGAAGCCCAAACTTCGCACGTGGGTTCCTTTTAACACGTAGGTTTCCCCTAAAAATGAACTTTTCGAAATGATACCTCTAAGGAAGTAAATAAGCGATAAACGGTTGTATAGAAGTTCGTCATTTTCAAAGTTAGAAACGTAAATTTATGTATACCTGTTTTTGGTTACAAATAAATGGGCACGTATATCGCTGTTTTGAAAAATTTTACAGTTAAGGGGTTTATAAACAAGGGTTGTATTAACGGGCTCATTAATCACGAAATCCATGGAGCTAACGGAGTCATGAAGTCCAAACCTCGCATTGGTGTTTATTAGGTATCTACCTTGAATCAGCACTAAGAAAGGAATACCCGGTATTCCCACGGGAACGGGAAATACGTGGGGAAAACCATACATAACCTAAAATTTGGTTAAAGTATTCTCTACGTACCTACGTTAGATGAGCCAAGAAAGAATTCCCTGTATTTCCACGGGAATGTAATCTTACTAATATTATAATGTGAAAGTTTGTAAAGATTTCTATATTATTTGGACGTTTGTTATTTTTATAGGTAGAACATTTCTGAAAGTTGATGCACGCGGCTCCGCTCACGTAAAGTCGTCAGTACACAAAAAAGTTTACTCGCGGGAGAAAGATGTTTTCCCGGGATATAAAGTAGGTTCTTTATGTATTAATTGAGAAAATGTCTCGCACAGGATATTCAGTTCAAGCAGTTTCGCCCACGTGTATAATATTCAGTTGTAAGTAACTCATCAACAAGTATTCCGATTTCATTCAGTTTTTTGTTGTTAAAAAGCAAATACTTCAGAAGTTGTTTCATAAGAATAGCCTACGCGCCGCCCTATTTAAGTAATGTTTCTTTCTTTGTCTGTTTCTCATATGTGGCGCTAACGAAGTTGCGCGGGTCAGCTAGTATTATATATAGGAAACACCCAAACTCCGAAACCAACATTCGTTGTAAATTATGGCTGGCAATGTCTATTTTGGAACTTTATTTGTATTCCTAGAAGAGGGCGTTGATGTTTGCGTCACAGTTTATCACTATTGCAGATATCATCGTTCAATTGTCAAATATGTAAAATATGTTTCTGTTCAAATAAACGAATTTGAATTTGAATTTGAACATATTTTGCGGATTACATAAATATTTTTTTCATCATCATCATCATATTTCGCATACACTACCACTGCGCCACTGAGGTACAAAATAATGTTATACTTATAGTTAAAGAATATATGGGCCCGCAACTATGCACTGCTGAAAAGTACAACAAATCACTCCCAATTGCTTTTTAGGTGTAATTACTCAAAAACTCACGAGAAATAATTTCACCAATATTATATGTATATCCGTACACTATGGTGTACGGATATACACCTTTTACCATAAGAAGACCATAAGCAGCGTCATTGTAGTATGCTACAATGACGCTGCTTATGGTCTTCTTATGGTAAAAGGTCTTTTGTGAAGTGAAACTTGTGTATACATATATTATCATAATCTACGATCTACTGATATTTGAATTTTAAATACGTACAAAGGAAGAATAATACTAGACTGGCTCTGTGGCGCGATGGGAGTGCATCCGACTGCTACGCAGTAGGTCGTGGGTTAGATTCCCACCCAGGATAAAACTTTGTGTGATGAGCATGATGGTTTATTCTGTGTCTGGGTGTTATTTATCTATAATATGTACGTATTTAGAAATATATAAGTATGTTTATCAGTTATTTGATTACCATAATACAAGCTCTGCTTAGTTTGGAATCAGATAGCGTTGTGTAAGTTGTCCCACCAACAATATAATATATATACTAGAACTTAGAGTTTGGTTGCACGTGCAGGTTGAATGTGATATGACTTACATCTCGCCACATAGTTATTTAATTATGTGATGTACAGAAATCAAAACGCAAGTACACGGTTATGTCCGATAGATGCTTTATTCTGTGTACGCTTAGATTGTGAAATTAACTTCCTGCCTGGGTTCTCCCGAACGTCTACAGTATGGGGTCCGTCCAAAGGTGTCTTAGAAGGTTTTTAAAGGGTCGGTGCAAAACCCCTGCACGTGTTGCAAACGTCCATAAACTACAGTGACCACTTACCATCAGGTGGTCTGTATGCTTGTAAGCCATCTCAATGGAAAAAAAAACATAGAAATATTTGTAAAGTAAAGAATAAGTTAACAATAAAACCAAGAACGAAATATTGATTTCAATGTAAGCTTTCTATTAACTTGCTCTGCATGTATGTATGTTTGTCCGAGTGGAATCATGAAACTCAAAATTGAAGCAGATATCTTCAACCGATGGAGCTGAAATGTTGTACTCACGTTTAGTTTGAATGCTAATGCATGGTTAGCTGTGTGACGTCATACTAAATTCAACATGAAATACTCAAGATGGGATACTGATTATATTAATAACTGCTACAAAATCGAAGGGCTGTGCTTAGAATAACTCAATAAATAACATTTAGTACCATAATGTCCACTTCCTAAAATGTCCACTTCCCAGAACGTCCACTCCCAAAACGACCACTTCACGCAATGACTACTTTCCTACCTCGTCTTAAATTCATTTATTCGTAGTCAGGTTTACTGACCTTAATATATCTCTTTAATAACAAATGGTTGAATAACAAACAACGTGCAACTTTCGCTTTCTCATCTCACACAATTAACTAAAGATATTTCTGAATTCGCCCAAAATATCCTTCTTTGATCTGCTTTCACTTACGATTCCATTACTTACGTCATTAATATAAATAAATATTGTGAGACATTTTTTAGTATTACATTATTTATTAAGCCCAAAGTAAGCTAATATAAGCTTGGGTTATGGGATCTAGACAACTGATATACATACTTATTTAGTTATTCATAGGAAATACCCAAACTCCGAAACAAACATTTGTAGATCACACGAATATTTTTTCGACCCGGTAATCGAACCCGGGACCTCAGTCGCGGCAGTGACATGCACTACCACTGCACCACAGCATAACAAGTATAATAATATGTGTAATCAAGTAAAAAACTTATAATAAGTACTTGCTAAGTAAGATTATCTTCTTTAAATAAATGTACTGTTTGTATAAACCAATTTAGCTGTATTTCTGTCTGTCTATTTTTTTGAGTAATCTACCAAAAGGCGAAGCTAATCTAATCTAGCAAAAGGTGAAGCCACGGGGTCAGCTATATAAACAGTTAAGATCGTTTCTGTACGCTATAAAATTTCAAAAAGTTCTGCATCAACTGATCTTAAGTTTTGACACGATATACAACCTATTTCAGAGATAGATTTTGGCTACATTTTACAACCATATTCCCACGGGAATGGGAACTACGCAGAAGAAATCGCGAGACGTCCTCTATATAAATATAATAATATTTAAAATATAAATTGTTCAAATCAGCATTGCCTACTACTAACAAAGTAAGTATAAATAAACCATACCTACCATTACCTATTACTACAGGATCCTTATCGCTATAGGGGTGGAGGTAGTTCACTCAGATTGAGTAATAAGTATGTCAATTGACACCCTTGACCAAGGGTTAACAGCTCAATTTGCCCTTTTCTCTTAAACACGGGATATTGAAAGGCCGATTGCTATTATCCTTTAGTTAAGGTAGCCGTTTTCATAATAGAGATGTTCTATGGAAATCACGGGACAAATTGATTGGCTAAAGTACGATTAAGTGCTACTTCGTGAACAGATTACTTTTACAAGCTTTTTATCAATTTGAATTGTTCATAACGTAAAAGGTTAAATGTTATTTCTGCTATATTTTCTTGCTAGTATCCGATAATACTGGGATCAGACATATTTATTCTAATACTGGTTGATGCTCACGGCTCCGCTCGCGTGATAAAAACATTCTGTTTCTACAGTATTCTTACAGGAATTTGTTTCTGGGTTTTAAATAGTAATCAGTCTTATTCTCATGTATAAGTTATATTACTGTAAAGTTTTATTAAAATCCATGAAGTAGATTTTGCGTAAAGAGTTATAAGCATTCATATATTAATGCAAAATTTCACATTTATTTTATTAGGATTCAGTGACAACACAATAATTTTATGGAAATTTCGTCAAGAACATGTCCAGAAGAGAGAGTTTTTGTATACTAAACGGCATCGACTTGAAACTCAAATTTATTTAGCTTTCTATTATAATCTTTCAAGAGATAAAAACTTTGTTTAGTGTGCGTTAAAATTATAATTAAATTTTATACTTAATTATTTTTTTATTAGTTTTTTTTTATTCGTGCTCGTTATGTCACGTGGAAGTTTATATTTGTTTATATTTTGCCAAATCTCTTGTTTGGTTATGGAGTGAGTTGTACAGTTTCTGAAAGATATTATTATGGAAAACGTCGATTACCTTGTGGAGGTAGGCACTGTACTCATACTTCATCAGTTGATTTTGGTCATAAGCAAATGTTGCGCCTAGTGGCGCAACTGGTAGTGTAGCATGCCGCGCGAATGTCCAGGTTCTATTCCTGGGTTTTTCTGGACCCTAAAGATATCCCTGAAGCTTATTGATCTTACTTTGAGCTAGATTATCACTGTGTATAAAAATGTCTAATAATATTGATTTATTACTAGTAGACCCCCGCGGCTTTGCTTATAGCATACTTTGAACCGCGTGGCACCCATTTAATCCCCTCGTTTATTCATTTTACTATACCCACTTTATGTAAATTTGTCGGACTTGTTGAAATTTAGGCTTACTGCTCCGTTCTCTTGGGTAGTAGCGTGATGATATATAGCCTATAGCCTTCCTCAAAAAATATCGTAAGAACGAGTAGATCTTAAGATTAGCAAGTTCAACCAAACAGACAAACTCTTCAGCTTTAAATATGCTTTATTATGCTTTATATATGCTTCAGCTTGGGTATATTTTATATATTGATTCTTAGATAGTTAACTACCAAAAGGTTTGTAATATAAATATTATATATATAATAATAATATTTCGCCTTATCCCAAAGTGGCAGAGGAATATTATATGTCTCACGATGGTGAGGCCATTGCCGTGATGAAATAGACAGACGCAAGTTGTGGCTACCTGTTGTTGAAATATTTCGAGCTGCCTTCGGCCTTTGACATGACTTAACGACTGCCATGTTACTGGCAATCGGGACCAATGGCTTAACGTGCTTTCTGAAACACGGAATCACTCGCAAATGTCAATGCCACGAAGTGATCACACATTCGCGACCAGCAATAGCGAAATATGCACAACCAAATACATAAAGTAAAAAATATAATTATAATATTATTAGCATGAAAATAATTTTCTTGTTTATCAATGAAATACACACTATTTCAACCTCGAAGACAGGCAGATAATTAGGTTCTATTATCTAGATTATTTCCATGATATATTTACCTCTGAATTTGGAGATAAGAAATGTGTTATTATCCTTTTCATGAAGTTTTTGTTTATCTTGGTATTTATGTAGCGGTAATAATCGTACACTCTCGAAGCAATTAGGGTACAAATGTAGTTCTTTAAACGAACAGTAAAAAAAACGTAGAAAGTAACAATACTGAGGAGAAACATGGTGGCACATTCGTCCCATACAAAGCAGATATGAATATTGTTTTGCCTTCAACGTGAGAACTATTGTAGAGCAAAGGCTTCATAATATCAATGCCGTTCGGTTGTTCTTCTTTTAACTCCTGCTCCTGAAAGAACACTTTTCTAATACTCTTTTGCTTCTCTAAGGACTCGAACCAGACGCGTTACCAACTGCACCACCGAGACCTATTCGTAACTAACGAATTAATCCACCTCTTTTCATTTTAAGGACGTAACGTCGAGACTATAAAATAATGTGTTTGTACCAGAGTACACTGCAATGGTAAGAAGTGAAACTTCTTTAGGACATTCATTCCCTCCTACGCCAATAAAGAAGTTTTACTTATGATAAAGAAGTTTCACTTCAAAACAACATGGCGAGTAACCGAAAAACATGACGATTTTTTTTATAAGTTAAAAATTTTTCTTTTTCACTTCTATAATTCTAATTTAAATTTATTTCAAATTATTTCTAACAGAATCGCATATTAAATGTTTGCGTGTCACAGTTTTTAATTTCTTCAAATACATTCACATAACTGAAAACCTAACAACAACAAATCCTCGTAATATACTACATATTTATAAGGATTAATCTTAGTCAGATACTCCTATGGCTCAGAAGTATGATAAATGAAAAATAAATTCAGTAGCCGCTTTTTAGAAAGCCGCTTAGGCCTGTGACGTTTGTGCATAGAATAATATTAAACTTTGTTACAATTTGTGACGCTGTTGCAATATTATCGTTTACCATAGCTAAACAAGGTTAGCAATTTAAACCAACTGTTATAAACTTTTAACACAAATTTTGCAATGAATTTTGAAATTCATTCTAAAATTTATTTAAGGTTTGCTGAAAGTGAATGTTGTGTACGAGTATATTATGAAATAAATTAATTTAAAAATTATTTGTTCATTTTTCACTTGTATGTATATATACTTAATTAAGGGCCCTTTGAATTATTACGTAGTTTGTCTAAGATGTGATTATTACTAGAATATAAGATAATCTTCAGCTATAAGAAATATTTCTTACGCTAGAGTAGTACAGGTATATTAGTTACGTCATATAAAATTGAATGGATCGAATTTTGTAGATCAAAATAAAATTTAAAGGGTCATATGCTGTAAGATTTTATATTCTATATTACGTGTTGAGCAAAAGTACAACATTAGTTAATCAACAGAACAGTACATAAATGATTATGAAAATGCTCGTAAATTCTCATATTTGGATAAACAAGAGACTGTTCACCCTTGAACTTAATTACATCTATTTAAATCCTCATGAAATCGTTGTCTATGTTATTCAGTTATTACAAACAGCATAATCTAAGGCTGTCGAATTTAGAAAAATGTGTATCATTTTGCTAGAAAGGATTCTGTTATAGCCAATGTTCAGAAGGTAAAGAATCATATCTGCAAGAAATTCTGAATTGTATTGAAATAAAACAAAGAAATTCACTTGTATCAAATACTAATAATAATTAAATAGCGATACTAATAGCTAGATTATCACAAATTATTGACGCAAGTTACATATAACAGAAGCACTTTACGGCTGGACGAGCGCTTCATCGAGCTCGAAGTAGAACTGAGCAGCATAAACTTGCATATATTGGGGTTGTGCGAGGGATAAGGAAAATAGGTAACCTTGTCTAGTCAATCTACTATCTGAGAGGTGATGTAAAACATTTCTTCTACGCTGAGTATTATAGAAAGGATAAAGCAAGCAATCATCTGACCTTGTTTAGAACACCAAACTTACGCGAAGTGATTTCTAATTAAATTATAGGTTGCTTTTTTATGGTTTAACATAGATCGTCTGTTCTATTTAAAATAATTTAAAGTTGATTAACATATTAATTACTAGGAAATATTGTTACTTTGTAATGCAAAATAAAACAGAATTTTTAAAACATTCCGGAAATTTAAATTCGATTGCGAGGATTATATCGATGAGGGATCGTAAAAACAAATGACTTACATTTATTTCGATTTCTGTTTTGTATGTATATCATAACAATTATTTGTTTTCCTTTATATGGAAAACACTTATATTGTTTGATGAGGGCATTATTCATTCACACAGCATAGTGTGTGATTTTATTTAAGTGTTAGTATGTTTATAATTACTTAAATATTAAAAATTGGAGTTTTATAGTAATATATGTATGATTGTTTACACTCTGTATGTAATCAAAATTGGATACAATGATAACTGACGTATGTAGTACGATTGAAATATAATTAATTGGTGAAAAGGTAGTACTGTTGATTTAGGGTATGATTGGTCAAGCCTGAAAATTGTTTCAACTTGTCAAGCGAGGTTTTGCACTACTGTATTTACATTTTTAAATATAAATAATAAATAAATATCCATCACGCCTTATCCCCTAAGGGGTGGCAGAGGCATATTATATGCCCACTTTTCACCGTGTGGATTCCTGTCCCACGTAATAGGTGGTGAGCCCATTGCCGTGTTGAAATAGACAGACGCATTTTTGTGTGTGCGAGTACGAAGTGCGAGTGTACTTTACTCAATTATAATGTAACACCTCTGTAACAATTTTTTTATTAAATTATTTTACCTGATCCAAATCTAATGCAAATATAAACAGTGTTAAACCGAAAACAATACGTACAATAGATAAATCCATCAATCGATTATGCACACTGACTATAATAAGTGGCCATTTGCATACATCACTCATGATAAGCTGAGATTATTTCTAAGCTTTTAAGCCCTGTTTTTAACTGAAACTTTATCTATAATTGTAAATTTGCTTTTTTCTTTCATAGGGAGTATTATTATATATTGTGCGAAGTAAAGGGTAAAAGGAGTCAGGGTAGGCCGAGACTTACATAATATGAAGACCACGTGAGCATATTGCTCAAAAACGGAAAGGTCAATAGTACTCGCATACCCAGACGTGCGTGTATGAAGCGATTGATGAATCTTGAAGAAGCGAAAGAAGTATGCATGAATCGCGAAGCATGGCGATCTGTCCTCTCTGACTACCCCGTCAGGGATACAGTGTGAAGATAGTTAGTAAGTATTAGTTAGGTTGTGATTAAACTAGAATGATTGATGACAACATGACACATGATTAAAATAGAATATTGATAATTGAAAACGCACTGTTAAACAAATAAATATTATCCAAAAATAAATCTGAAATATGCTGCTTTACTAACGTCAAAGAATCTCCAGAGGTTCTTGGAAAATATTAAATTTATCCACACCTACAAATTACAACAGACTCCATTTCATTCATCTTTCCAGCAATGCGTAAAGAATTGAGTCATTCCTTTGATATCCAACAATTCAGTATACTTAGTTGAAGAATCTTTTGAGACGAATCTCTAATGACATTATTTTTGATAAGATTATAATATATTGTGTTTATGCACATCAATCACGCCTTATTCACGGAGGGATGGCAGATGCATATTATACGTACATTTTTACCATGTGTATTCCTGTCCCACGTAATAGGTTGTGAGCCCATTGCCGAGTTGAAATAGACAAACGCAGATTGTAGCTACTTGTTGTTGAAATTTTTCAAGCCACTCATATGGCCTTCAAATATATATTATGGATATATTCAATCAGCGATATCCTTGTTGTGTCGTGGCTCATGCTGTTCTTGATTTTCAATTAGTCTCTGTCTGAAAATCCTCTATATTTTTAAAGTTAAGAGATTTCATTAGTGTTACCCTGAAACTTACTTCGTATAGTTCCTAACCTCTCTCAACCACTGTAAATATTGACTCATTTTATTTTTTTTAAATATTTAATGCGCAAAACGCTACTTTTAAAACTTTGTATAGAGCCTGATACTAATCTTAATGCTCATTTTAAGTTAAAATTCGATATGAACTCAAGAAGAAATCTGAATAAATTTTGTTTCAGGAAAAATAAATCTACTTCAAAAGTTTGTAACTTATCAAAGATTGGGAATTAATTACATTTTATTCGACGTTGATGTTCATTTTCTTAAGAAAACTCATAATGATCGAGGGGTCTTTCGATTTAATTATTAAATTAGAAATGAGTATTTTATGAAGAATATATATACTTTTGATTGTAACTAATTTTGAACTGAATATTTTAAGTCGGTAGGTATGTAAATGTTATAAAAATACCATAAATTATTTTGAAGTCGATTTTTGTGTGAGAAAATATTATTACTTACAAAAAATCCTAGCGGCTGCGCCTGTCCAAATCCAGCATATTGCGCAAATAACTAGATAAGTTGCATTTTAAAAATCCATTTCCTATTTAAAATATAAAATGGACAGAAACAAATTTAAATTCATTTCATTGATTTCATACGATGTAATAATAGGATAAACATAAACACACATCCCATTTCCAATTTGAATGTGGATTATGGATTTTACATGTACCATATTAACTGAGCACATTTTACATGTACCATTATAACCCAAAAACAGATTTACTCCAAGCGGTAAACCTGTTTTTGAGTTATATTTTTCGAACAAACCAAACTATAGTTTAAAAATCAAAAAGGAGATTTCTAAAATAATTACGACTTAAATAAATTGGATCTTTACAAGCAATCAGTAACCGCATATGTAATCGTAACAAATTATCATTGTAATTTTTTGGTAAGTTCTTTGTAGGATTGTTATCTAAGTCGTTTATAATTGGCTTTTGAATATGTTGAAATACATATTTCTTTTGCGGTTGCTAAAATAATACTTAATTGTTAGTGATTCTCTATGGTAAAGTTTTTGTTAAACTAGTAGATACTTTTTATTGTTGAAATGCAAATTGAATTAGTTTTCGCTCCTATTTTAATACATTTATTATTAAATTATATTTACCGTCAGTAACCCAAAATCTTTGGATATACTCATCACGTCTACCAGGATACTCTGACAATAATCTTCTATAACACAAATTATTTCAAATCTTATGTTATGTTAAATACGTTAAGGTGAGTGTTTAAGCAAGGATTATGGTGTAAATGCTTGTCGCTACTATTAGGAAGCCTCACAAAAAATACCAGAATATTCCATTTCTTTATAATTTGTACAAACACGCGATGGACACGTAAGTTTTAGTCATCGCTGTCTGCTAAACTTACACCGTATAGTTCAAAACATACATATTGTCACGCCTTTATCCCCGAAGGGGTAGGCAAAGGTATACTATACGCCCACATTTCTCCGTATACATTTTTGTCCCACGTAACAGGTGGTGAGCCTATTGCCGTGTAAATCCAATAATCCTACCTCACAATTATACCGGAATTTTCTCTCATTACTTTTTGCTACAAAAGTAATGAGATTAAATTTGGTACTCGTATTGTAAGCAAATTCATAGCACCATATCCAATTTAGGTTGTCTGGAAGAAATCGCGCCGTGCGATAAGGAAACCGATTATAACCTATACTCTGTGTTAATTAGAAAAAAAAATTGGAGTTCCGTATTGTAAGTTTATGCTGTACAATAAAGAGTATTGTATTATAATACAATGCAAATTGTATTTATAGAAATTGTAAAAGTATTTACCAAAAGTTTTAAACTTGTTGGAAAGGTTCAAAATCAATGTAATTTCGATAGGTTCTTATTCAAATTTTGACTTGTCCTCAATTGAGATATAACTTTTAAAACAAAGAATTATAAGTTTTCGTTGACAAGAAGAGTTTTGTGTCTCTTTGTTTAGACCCCAAGTATTTAATAGAAATTATAAGTTTTTGATCTGTTTTAAAAGGTTTATCTCAAGGGTACTTGAGTAAATTCAAAATATTTTATAGAAAGTTCTTGACAATCAAAACATTTGTTTACTGCTTATCGTGTTGTGCCTGTCGTTGTGTATACCGAAATCGTAAAATTGAATGAAGTATAAAAACAATACGCTGTATCGTCAGTCTCACCAGTTACTAGAACGTTTAATTAATTATCTGTAGTCATAAACAAACAAGAACTGTTATTTGATAAAATGATTTTCCTTAATTAGCAGACAATAATTTTAATAAATAAATAAATATTATATGATACATTTTACACATCGCTATCTAGCCCAACTGATAAACATACTTTTGTATTCCTATATACATACATATTATACATAGTAAACACCCAAACTCCGAAACCAACATCTGTGGATCACACAAATATTTGTTCCGGCCCGGGAATCGAACCAGGGAGGTCAGCGCGGCAGTCGCATACACTACCACCGTGCTACCGAGGCAGTCAAATGAAACATATTGGGTAATTTGTTACTGTATTTTATAATTGAATCTTAATTTAAATATATGTTTTAGAATAGCATTCAATCGAATTAAATTAAATTATCATGAGAAAATAGTTATTTATATTAATAAATACACAAGTAGTTAATATTATATTAGACTGTTTAAAAAAAACAATAACTTGAATTTAATTTAAGCCAAATAAAGGTAATCACTACTTAACATATGTACCTCCAACAGGTAATTTTCGAAAATCTCACAGCTATAAATTGAATAACTCACTTTCACGCTAACTAACAATGTTGACAAAATCTAAATAAACTTCCAAATTCAGAGACATGCCTAATTTATACAGTAAACATATTGTGTTAACGTTATAAATTATTAAATTGGGTTAAATCCACAAATGATGTATGTGCTGTTAAAGATGTCTTTTCTAAGACTTGAAGAGTTTATAAAAACCTTTTTCGTTGCTCTTTAAAAGAGATCATACACATTCTTACGTACGCTTTCACTGATAATATAGTGTAGCTATGATAATATATTTTTTATGTGAACTATCATCAGAACTCAGGACTTCTATTTTTTTTAGTAGTTGTAGAAAAGGCCGGGCTTATCCGTTGCTAGCAGCAACTGACACTATATGAAGAACATATCTTAAAGTATTCAATCAACGGTAATGCTAGAGGGCTAGAGAAATTAATAAGTCTTTAATTATGTTGGTCATTAAATTCCACATTAATTGCAAGGTATTGGATAAAGGTGTAAGGAAAGAATGATACAAAAATCTCACGCGACTCTTTTCCGAAATACAATGTTAAATTTAGCTAGCTGCAAATAGTTAAAGACACACTAAAACTATACTATAAAATAATATCGTGGGAGCTTCCACCTATTGAAAAGGTGAGAAATTATCAATTATCTTTCTATCATTTGGGGCGTATGCTTGTATGTCACTTCAGTGGTATAAAAAAAGTGGTCTTGTTAAAAGACTAAATTAGTATACTTATATTACGAGTTTCAGTTTCTTAATGCTTACAAATTACCTCCGTTAACAAAACATTTAAATATTTATTAACTAGGCTCCCAAGATTGTTAGCAATGAGTCAGCTACGAGTATCTCAAATATTTTCTTTGTCCTCCGAGAATACTTTAACAGTATAGTTATCCCCTTTCATAAGAAGATGTTTTAATAAAGCATTGCTTTAAATGTACACAAGGGTTTGAAATCGACCCCTGTGTACATTTAAAGCATAGTTGTTAAATTAGGGGGGGATTGACCAAATAAGAATAAGTTACTTCCAGTTGTTCTAAGAGTAAAATGATTTTCCAATTTACCAACCACTGTCCAAAGTATAAGGTATTATTGATAAATTTTTAAAGTAATTATTTTTGCTAAATTTCTCATAATTTTTTTCCACTTAAAAAATTATGAGAAATTTAGCAAAATAATTGCTTTAAAAATTTATCAATAAGTATAGGTACTGACTGGAGTCCATCGCATCAATGTTTAAAAATGGTTGTAACACTGTTCATTGGTATTGTTGTTCATTAGCTCGATAGATGGCTCTGGTCATACTCTTAAATGACGAATAAAATATGGTGGAGAATTTCAACTTGATTCGATACGGTTCGGGTAGTTCAGGTGGCTAGAACATTGCCCTGGTTAGGCAAAGGTCACAGGTTCAATCCCTGTCTCGAAACGAATTGTCTTTTTCCATTTTACTAAAAAAAAAAAAAAATTAGGAAAACCCAAAAGTGCACGCCTCGCACGAATAGAATTTCATATATTCTAGCTTACAAACTTTGCTATTAATTATCGCGTAGGGGTTATGAAATAAATAAAGTAAAGATAATAACAATTAAACCACATCGAATTAGACCGTGAAAAGTGAAAGGGTTCTATTCCTAATTATACTGAAGCGTAAGAGAAAAAAAAAGATTCGATTAGTAAAGTATTTCGGTCGTTATCGTGTTAACAAGAAAATAATCCGTAACATACAGACACACGGACGTCCAAGACGGAACTTTTTTAAACAGTTTTTTAACTAGTTTAAATAACAAAAATGGCATCAAAAATATCATGAGTGTTAAAAATAGTGTTTTTTCTTGATATGTGTGTGTATATATTATTTTACAAGTGCAATATATGATAAATAGAGACATTTTAAGTTTGAAAAATCAGATGTTATGCGCGTAGTGACAGTAGTACCCACCTCAGCGCTTCGCTTATGAGGCGTGCAAAAAATTATAAGGTAATACTCGAGTAAATATTTACACCGACGATTTTGGCGCAGTAAGTACTTATACCGAGAATAACAGCAGTTAAAGCAAGAGATGACTAATACGTCAAAACAGACTGACTTTTAACCGCATTATCCTATAAAATTAAATTGTTATGATGTTTCAAGTCAAGGTGAAAGAAATAGTAGTACATAGATTTTTGACCGGTTATGCATTCATTCATCATCTTTTTTGAACCGCAGAATGACATACATACATTTTGTAAATAAAATGAAAAAAAAAAAAAAGCAGAATGACAATACCAAGTTTAACGCAATCTTCGAGTAATTTGGAAAAACGTAAATGAAGTTCAAGTGGCAATTCATAACGCAGTGCTAGTGCCAACTTTGCTTTACGGTAGCGAAACCTGAGTATGTCAGCAGATGCATGAAAGTAAATTGAATGCTGTGGAGATGCGATCACTTCAAAAACTGTGCGGCGTAACTTCGGCCGACCGAATACGTAACGAAGTGATACGCAATATGGCACTTTTGAATGAATGTCAGCGTTAAGCTGGAAAAAGGCTTACTCCGTTGGTTTGGACACGTCCAACGAATCTCGAAATCTCGGATACCCAGACGTGCGTGTATGAAGCGATGGATGAATCTTGAAGAAGCGAAAGAAGTATGTATATATCGCGAAGCCTGGCGATCAATCCTCTCTGACTACCCCGTCAGGGATACAGTGTGAAGATAGTTTAGTTTTAGTAAATGAAGTTATCATAAGGGTAAATTTAAGGTGTAAAATTATTCCCGTACTAGTTACGCTCGTGTAACTTCGTGTTTGGTCGAATCCGGCCTAAGTGTGAAATAATGAATAGAAATCTGTACGAGAAATCATCATCTATCAACCGGCTAGATAAACGCTCATTGGGCCAACTCTCCTAAAGATCACCAGAACTATAGGTATTGCACGCCGTCCGAATTCCGAATCCTTTATGAGGTCATCAGTTCACCTTGTAAAAGATGCTTCATGTTTTTGTGACGATTAGACCCCATAAGATAAACTTTCGGCGCTATGGTCAATCCAATGATACCGTGGTGATTTCTATAGCCAGGACTAGTAGAACTCCTGAAGTCAATAGCCGGAGCCAAGGTCATACCTATTTTTACTGGGTTGGAATTGGGTTTATTAAATATCGAGTTACCCTTCTTTTTACAATGGGCAATTATGCAAAAGTGTTCTTAAGAGTTTTTTATGACATCAACGGAATGAATTGAAATGACTGATGCTGTTAGCAATGAAATAAACGTAGCACTTCATGGACTTAATCTAGGTAACATTTGAGAGCAACTGGGAATACGATAAAATGAAGAAGAACAAATCTGCTGACATAATTGTACCTATATTGTTCGATGATTGGTTTTTTGTCAGGGGTGGCGGTTAAAAAAGTACCAATTTCAGTTTCATTAAAAATGAATTTTGCAAAGTAAAAATTCAATTTGTTGGCGCCTGTTGAATAAACAAAGCTTTTATCCAGGTTTACATCCAAGAACGTGTTATTATTTTTTGTATTTAATGAGAGTTCTTTCAACACAAGCAAGGTTATCCACGTTTTTTGAAAATGGAATTAATGTAAAACAAAAAAAATCCGATCATAGCTTTTGAAAGTAAGGATAATCTTAATACTTAAATTTTGTCATGTAATTAAGTTTTTGTGATTTTTTGTGAACTTTGACCATTTAGTTAGATGGACTTAGCTACATAATTTGTACTTTTTTATGAGACTATTCCCACCCACATTCGTATTACTGTAAAACCAGGATCTACAGCAATGACCAAGACCGTCAAGGCAGAAATGTCTAAAAGCACGAAATTACACTTCAGATGTCACGAACTTCTGATTACTACTCCCGGTATCAATTGTAAACTGCATAGCATATTATATCCCTCGTTTCACCAAATACTACACTTCCGGAGTGTGTGATGAGCAGTTTAATCATATTTGGAATCAACTGTTGATCACTGACACAACGGCGATTCGACCAGTTTAAACGATTGTAGTTTTGCTCTTGAAATTCTTCTTCTCGATCTCCTAAAGAGTAAACCGGTGAATCAGCACGCCTTTGTGCAGCTCAGGAAAGTGGAGCCCTCTCAGCCCAAATAGGCAACTTGAGCCAACCCCACGGTCCATGGCGGAAACCAATAGAGTCACGTCGTAAAATTGCTTAAAAAAGTATTTTCTGTCGATAACCGAGTGACGTTGTGTCATTCCTCTCCAGAGGCCGTATGCTTTTCTGCCAACTCAGTGGTATGAAAATAGAAAAAATGGACAACTGCCTCCGACGGATCTTTAAAGCCTGCGGGCTAGATACCAAAGAGGGTTTTAGTTAGTCTCCTAAAGTTACTATGTCCTGTAAGAAATTGAACAACACCATTGTGCTATTTAATCTCTTATGCATGAAAGTGTGGATCGATACGATGAGAATATTGAAAGTACAAGAATCCTTCTAGTCGAGGAAGTAACCTTAGCAACAGTACAATAAAATGACATGGAATTGTTCAACTATGTTACAATAAAACTTCAACTAGGAAGATAATTTGTACATTTTTTAAGCTATTGCATAGTTTTTATCGCGGGCTTTGAGTGGGCTTTAATCAAGAAATTCCGTAAGGAAAAAAACGTAAGACGAAGGTCGAGACGAGGTGACACGAAGTTCACCGAGCACGGCCGAGCGTTGGCTTAACGTGTATGTACATATATTATATGGTACGATTGTACGAAGCTCGCACGGATCGAGACGTGATGATAGAGAGTGACAATAGGAGTTCAGGAAGAATACATAAACGGATAAGTCAGAACGTCTTGAAATAGTTATCCATAATGTTGCCATCAGGATACCATCACCGTTTACCCGACTAATGGAAACAAGTCTTCCCAAAAGTAGCAAGTTATAGGAAGTTTTCATAAGTACATGTGTGGAAATGAGAACGTGAAGTTATACATGCGAGCAATGTGTGATTGACAGTGAGTTTCAGACGTACGAATCGCTGAATGTGTGCGTTCATGCCTGAATTTTCCGCATTCGTAGTAAGCTAGTAGATGCGAGATATCTCAATTTAATTACAGTATAGTACAGTATAGTGGAGAAAAGTTATAAGATATATAAAATAGTATATAGTAAGTAGGGATGCGGACACCGGGCGTCGCGAGACGTAATTGGGACAGAAGCTGGGAAAATGATGATGAGTGGGAAAAGTTACTTGCTTCTGTGCATTTACTGAGTTTTTTTTTTATCATTAAATAAATTATTAAAAAACTAAAAATAGCTAACTATCTTCAAGCTGTATCCCTGACGGGGTAGACAGAGAGGTCAGATCGCCATGCTTCGCGATCCAAGCATACTTATTTCGCTTCTATAAGATTCATTAATCGCTTCATACACGCACGTCTGGGTATCCGAGTACTTTTGACCTTTCCGTTTTTGAGCAATCTGCTCACATGGTCTTCATATATGTAAGTCTTGACCTACCCTAACTCTTTCTACCCTCTACTTTCGCACAATATATTTTCTTCGTCAATCGTTCCTCACTCATTCGTTGGACATGTCCAAACCAACGGAGCATGCCCTTTTCCAGCTTAACGCGGACACTTTCATTCAAACCTGCCATATTGCGTATCACTACGTTATGTATTCGTAAATTATTAAGTTTTGTTAATTTTTAATTTATATTATACTTACGTTAAAGTAGATTGTAAATATGTATTTTGTTGCAATAGGACTAACATATCCTAGGATAAAGTCCTGTAAGTAAATAAAGATGAAAAAAAAACTTATAATATACTTTGTGTTTCGAAAGGCACGAGAAGCCGTTGGAGTTGCCAGTAACATGGTAGTCGTTAAGCCAAGATGAACGCCTTATGTCGCCACACCTATTACGTGGGACAAAAATGCACACGGTGTAAAATGGGCTCTGTCACCTCATCGGTGATAACGCGTGATAAAATAAAATACATAAATAATAATAATAACATACTAATGTTATTTTTAAACTTTCGCGGTTTATACTCATATTTTATATACTACTCGGGACTTCACGCGAAACAATTTTGTACTTACATTCACCGACGTTTCGAGCGCGTTGCAGCGCCCGTGGTCGCGGCTGGACTGATGGTGAGGGCCGAGAGTATGCATGGAGCTACTTTTGTTTGTAGCTACCCTCCATTATTATTATAATGCAGGATAAGGCCCGGCGACACACTACACTCACTACGTCAGTTTTGTTTGGCACAGGTTTTCTACGGTCAAGTTTTTTCGTCACTGAATTCCACATCCCGGATAGCTTGAATCCATCTTCCCTATTAAAATTATTGTATCTTCTAATTTCAATAGCTTCACGCACAACACGAGGATAATAGTGGTGATCAGTGGAGAGGACTTTGGGTTGATGGAGTTCGATCCAGTGATTACTACCCGACTCGAGGTGTTCCGCTATCGCCGATTTGTTGAACTGACGGTTTTTCACAGCTGCGATGTGTTCTTTGACCCTTTCTGCGATCGTTCGTTTTGTTTGGCCTATATATGAACGACCGCAGCTGCAATCCACTTTGTAGACTCCTGGTGTTTGCAGAGGGATGACGTCCTTTGGTGTTCGCACATACTTCGCTACTTTGGCTAATGGTTTGTATATTGTACGAATGGAGAACTGCCGTAAACACGATCCAATCTTGTCCGTTATACCTTTCACATACGGCATAACGGTTGATGGTCAACACCCGGTTTCATCTTCCTCGGTGCACGTCGTGTCTTCCTGCTACTCGTATCATACCCATTCATCCTAAGTATCTCCTGAACATGCTCCAACTCCTGCTGTAGATGCTCAGGGTTGCAGAGGTCATTGGCTCTCTTGATGAGCGTGGCGCTTATTGATTTTAGGTGAAGTGGGTGATGATGCAATGAGGCGTGCAAGTATCTGTTAGTGTGAGTGGGTTTCCGGTACACAGTATGGGCCAAGGAACCATCAGTTCTCACCATTAACTTAATGTCGAGAAAAGATAATGAGCTGTTGTTCTCAATCTCATACGTAAACTGTGTTTTCACATGTAATGAGTTGAGATCTCAGTAAAACAAATCACCTGCTCTCTGTTGCCTTTAAATATACAGAAAATGTCATCTACATACCTTTTCTACAACCTGATCTGGCTTTGGGCATCCTGGAATACCATGTCTTCTATATGCTCCATCCAAATATTCGCAACCACTGGTGCCAATGGACTTCCCATAGCAACGCCGTCTATCTGGAGGTAGTGTTGGTTGTGCTAAAGGAAGTAGTTTCCTTCCATGCAACTTCGCAATAGTGTTGTGTAACTGTTCGGCAGATCATTCTCCCTCACTTAAGTCTCAATAATCAGTAGACACTCTTCTAATGGAACATAAGTAAATAAAGATTCCAGATCAAAACTTACCAAAATCTCATCCGGTTCCAACTTAATGTCTCTAACTATATATATATACCACAAAATGGCGAGAATCTTTGACAAAAGACGGTGTTTTCCCACCAATGGCTGCAATGCTTTGGCAATGTGTTTTGCTAGATCATAAGTGGGAGAGTTAATTTGACTTACGATAGGTCGCAGTGGCACATTGGGTTTATACACTTTTGGTAAGCCATATAATTTGGATGGCTGCGTAATCTTTGCTCGGTACAAATGGTTGAACTCGTCTTCTGTGAAATCTTCTTTGTGCTCCTTGATCAATTTTCGTATTTTACGTGTAGTACGCCAACGTAGTACTTCAGACTACAGATTATGAGGCAAAAATACGCACTTTGTTCAAGGACACACAGACATATAAGCAGGTAAATTATAATCCCACATCGCAAGTAACACGTAAAATACGAAAATTGATCAAGGAGCACAAAGAAGATTTCACAGACGACGAGTTCAACCATTTGTACCGAGCAAAGATTACGCAGCCACCCAAATTATATGGCTTACCAAAAGTGCATAAACCCAATGTGCCACTGCGACCTATCGTAAGTCAAATTAACTCTCCCACTTACGATCTAGCAAAACACATTGCCAAAGCATTGCAGCCATTGGTGGGAAAAACACCGTCTTTTGTCAAAGATTCTCGCCATTTAGTGGACATAGTTAGAGACATTAAGTTGGAACCGGATGAGATTTTGGTAAGTTTTGATGTGGAATCTTTATTTACTAATGTTCCATTAGAAGAGTGTCTACTGATTATTGAGACTAAAGTGAGGGAGAATGATCTGCCGAACAGTTACACAACACTATTGCGAAGTTGCATAGAAGGAAACTACTTCCTTTACCACAACCAAAACTACCTCCAGATAGACGGCGTTGCTATGGGAAGTCCATTGGGACCAGCGAATATTTGGATGGAGCATATAGAAGACATGGTATTTCAGGTTGCCCAAAGCCAGATCAGGTTGTAGAAAAGGTATGTAGATGACATTTTCTGTATATTTAAAGGCAACAGAGAGCAGGTGATTTGTTTTACTGAGATCTCAACTCATTACATGTGAAAACACAGTTTACGTATGAGGTTGAGAACAACAGATCATTATCTTTTCTCGATATTAAGTTAATGGTGAGAACTGATGGTTCCTTGGCCCATACTATGTACCGGAAACCCACTCACACTAACAGATACTTGCACGCCTCATCGCATCATCACCCACTTCACCTAAAATCAGTTAGCGCCACGCTCATCAAGAGAGCCAATGACGTCTGCGACGCTGAGCGTCTACAGCAGGAGTTGGAGCATGTTCAGGATATACTTAGGATGAATGGGTATGATACGAGTAGCAGGAAGACACGTCGTGCACCGAGGAAGATGAAACCGGGTGTTGACCGTCAAACGGCTTATATGCCGTATGTGAAAGGTATAATGGACAAGATTGGATCGTGTTTACGGCAGTTCTCCATTCGTACAATATACAAACCGTTAGCCAAAGTAGCGAAGTATGTGCGAACATCAAAGGACGTCATCCCTCTGCAAACACCAGGGGTCTACAAAGTGGATTGCAGCTGCAGTCGTTCATATATAGGCCAAACAAAACGAACCATCGCAGAAAGGGTCAAAGAACACATCGCAGCTGTGAAAAACCGTCAGTTCAACAAATCGGCGATAGCGGAACACCTCGAGTCGGGTAGTAATCACGGGATCGAACTCCATCAACCCAAAGTCATCTCCACTGATCGCCACTATTATCCTCGTGTTGTGCGTGAAGCTATTGAAATTAGAAGATACAATAATTTCAATAGGGAAGATGGATTCAAGCTATCCAGGATGTGGAATTCGGTGATGAAAAAACTTGACCGTAGAAAACCTGTGCCAAACAAAACTGACGTAGTGAGTGGAGTGTGTCGCCGGCCTTATCCTGCATTATAATAATAATGGAGGGTAGCTACAAACAAAAGTAACTCCATGCATACTCTCGGCCCTCACCATCAGTCCAGCCGCGACCACGGGCGCTGCAACGCGCTCGAAACGTCGGTGAATGTAAGTACAAAATTGTTTCGCGTGAAGTCCCGAGTCGTATATAAAATATGAATAACATACTAATTGATCCGGCAAATAGTGTTCTATCTTATAATACATCAGAAAAAACCGATTTGAGACTATATCCTAAGTTGGAAAATACACATTTAAGAAAATGTTTAAATGCTTAAGCGCTCGTGGCCCCGCGGTCTCAGTGTTCTGTAAACGATCACTGAGTTACGGAACTTTCACTATGGCTGATACTCGGATGGGTCACCACTTTGTGGCATATACATTTGCGAGCGTTTCCGTGCTTCGGAAGGCACGTTAAGCCGTTGGTTCCGATTGCCAGTAAAATGGTAGTCGTTAAGCCTGGTTGAAGGCCTTATGGGCGGCTTGAAAAATTTCAACAGCAGGTAGCCACAACCTGCATCTGTCTATTCCAACACGGCAATGGGCTCACCACCTATTACGTGGGACAGGAATCCACACGGTGAAAAGTGGCCATATAATATGCCTCTGTCACCCCTTCGGGGATAAGGCGTGATGGATATTTATTTATTTAAATGCTTACTTTGTCTGAGTTGCCTCTTTTCACTGTAAGATAAATTAATAGGATAGTTAGATTATAGTTAAACAAGAGGCAACCGGATGTAACAAACCTACCAAGACCAAACGGGGTGTGGGTAAAAACGATCTTACACCTGCTAGCGGTGCACTTGCTGACTTACAGACGAGGCAACGACGTAAGTGTCTTTACGGGGTTTGGAGGTTAGTGAGTAAACGGCAGTCACTCCAGATTAAGAATGTATGAAATTTTATATATTTTTTTAATAATTATTTAATGGCCTGGTTTCTAAGACCTTTTAGCCAAATCTTATTTTTTATATCATATTTCTTATCTTCTTATTAGTCCTGTCCAGTCGATGTCGTGTCATGAGGCTACGTCCTGGTCCTTGCCCTCAGTATAATGGTGATTCTTATACTAAGGTTGTCAGTGGACGTTTCGCGCCAAGAGAGAAAATAGCATTTCACTGCATATATATCATTGTCTTTCACTATAGCACGTTAACACAACTTTTATGTCCAAGAAACCACCACTCCCGCATTTAAAACAAGATAAATGCACTAATTTTAGAAAATAATATAAAGCAAGCGTCCGCACTTGTCACTCTTCCCGCCAAATGTCCTGAAATTTTATAATACTCGTAAGAAGATAGAAAAATAAGAAAGATAAGGTATAAATATAATAGCCAACATTCACTAACTGATCTATTTAGAGCCAAAGCTTAAATCGCTGAACAAGTTAATAAATAAATAAATATTACATTTAAAAAATAAATAAATATTAAGCTAATATAAGCTTGTGGTATGGGACCTAGATAATTGATAAACATACTTAAATATTTCTAAATACACTACAGTACATACATATACATAAGAAACCCCCAAACTCCGAATCATACATTTGTTGATCACACAAATATTTGATCGGATCCGAGAATCGTACCCGGGACCTCACACAACAACAGGATCTTGGGATAAATGGATACAGGCAAAGTTCACCATGCGAACGGACCTGCGGGTGTCCTCTAGTATAATATTATACTAATATAATATCCTCTAGTATAATATTGTGTTATTGTAGTTTGCACAACATTTTATCCATACAGCAGAATGTTTACGATGCTTTTAAAATAAGCTGTATCCCTGACGCGGTAGTCAGAGAGGACAGATCGCCAGGTTTCGCGATCCATGCATACTTCTTTCGCTTCTTGAAGATTCATCAATGGCTCCATACACGTACGTCTGGGTATAGTACTTTTGACCTTTCCGTTTTTGAACAATCTGCTCACGTGGTCTTTATGTGTAAATCTCGGCCTACCCTGACTCCTTCTGCCCTCAACTTTCGCACAATATATATTCTTCGTCAATCGTTCCTCATTCATTCAAATGAGAAACGATTGACAAAGAATAATACTATGCCGGATTCCTATCGACTAAAACCACACGGTGCCCTTCCATCTGCCTATGAGCAGGAGTTCCGGGTAAGCCCCCGGAAGAATAGCACAAGGGCAGCACATGCTTGTTTTAAATACTGCAAGCTCTTTGACTAAAGGCTTTGGAGTAAAATCGTATATAAACATCTAAAACATTACCATAGACGGCAATGCAGACGGACGTCTATTTATAGATCGGGGACGGTTGTCTTACTTGTCTAGTAATGTACTGTTTGTTTACTTTTAACTTACTGAAATCTAGGTCACAATCGCTTTTAATAGGTCATAGTTGGAAGCAAATTATATTACGCTTACTGTGTGGCTTAGTTTCAACTTTCAATAGTGGATTAAATAAATTTAATCAAGTGCAAAGAATAACTGCCAGTATATCAGTCAATAAAAAAAATGTGAAAATCATTTCAACTCAGCAGTTTAGTTTTAGGTACAAATTTTACACGCACAAACCACACGTAAACGGCTGGACCCATTAGTATTTATATTTGATGCCCTGGATTAACACATAGTATACTACTATTTGTTGATCCCTACTTTACTTTTTAATCCGGAAGCTGGTTTTTGTTGGAAACGGGTATATGAAACGTTCACCACGCGGGCAGAGTCATAGGAATCCTCTAAAATAAAAATTAATAACTCATAATTTTGTGTTTGTGCATTTTGTATAAAATCTTCCAAAACGGTAAAAAATTTACAAAGCTTATGAAATATTAAGAGATTTCAGTCAACAAATAAAAAGAGAAGCGCATACTTGTTTTAAATATTGCAAGCTTTATGACTCAACGCGTTGGTGTGAAACCGTTTATAAACCTCTAAAACATTTCAATAGTCGGCAATGCAGACCGACGTGTATTTATAGATCGGGGACGGTTGTCTGACTTGTCAAGTAACGTACTGTTTGTTTACCTTTAAATTGCTGAAATCTAGGTCATAACCGCTTTAAATAGGTCATAGTTGAAAGCATTTTACATTACGTTTACCAAAAACTTAATTCATTGTCCAAAAGTGGATAAAATATTTCCAGTAAAATCAGTTCAATCAGCCTTTTAAGTTTAATTAATATTTGTAATATTATGTACCTTACTGATATCCATGGATACTATTGTTCTGAATATAGTAATTAGTTTTGTAATCGGAAAATAGTTTTATATAAATTCCGGTATTCCAGATTTATAAAAAGAGCTCGTGGCCCTGCTGACTCTGTGTTCTGTAAACGATCGCGAGCGTTTCCGTACTTCGCAAGGCCCGTTAAGCCATTGGCCCCGGTTGCCAGTTACATGGCTGTCGTTAAGTCAAGTTCAAGGCCTTTTAGGCGGCTTGAAAAATTTCAACAGCAGGTCGCCAGAAGTCTCCAAGTTTAACAGCGATTGCCACAACCTGCGTCTGTCCATTTTAGAACGGCAATCGGCTCACCACGTTGTACAAATGTACAGGAATACACACGATGAAAAGAGTGTAGCGATTGTTACAAATAATGACCGAGTGACACAAACCGACAACGTATCTGGCATAGGACTTTTTACACTTTTACAACATTTTACAATTTTGAAAAATTGTAAAAAGTTGCCTATTCACAGTCTATCCAAATTTATTACTGGTAGGGTAATTAACTTTACTGCACGTTACTGGCCAAATTAATACTGGCTTTGAGTTTTCGTCTCTTTTCGTAGTTGCACTTAAGACTAACTTGGGCCCGGAAGATCTAGATAATGCACCCTTTTAACTGTTACCTCCTACGTAATACGAGTATAACGATCTGTTCTCTCTGACTACCGCGTCAGGAATACAGCGTGAAGGCTTTATATCTTCCTGCTTTAATTAAATGATGATGACAGTGGTTTATTAAACAACATCATCATTCATCAGGTTGCATTGAAAGCACAGTTGTTACATTTTAAATTCTGTCACTTCCTCAGTTACCCCAATAATGATAACATTGGTTACCCCATCGTCGTACGTCGTAAGACTTCTATACACCTGGAGTGGCTATAAATATCTGCTGTAGCGTAATAAGTAATGGAATCAAACGACATGAATGGAATTTGATATCTAGTTCTACCTAAGATAAATTTTAAGCACGTAGTAATTTACAAGCTTCAGTTTCTACTTCGAAAGTTATTGGTGAAACGATCATTATTTTTTAATTATTGTAAGCGACAGGTGGTCTCCACTACCATTGTTCCCAGGGAATTACTTAGTTTGATTAAAATTAATGTGTGAATTTACCCTAACTGCGTGCGACACAGTGGCTTAGTTACCTAAATACAAAGTATTGAATTAGTTTTAATCTTTGGAATCCAACTCTTGACATTTTGATTTGTTTATCAGTCACGCTTTTATCCCCAAAAGGGTGATAGAGATTATTTGTTGATAATTATTAAGATACGTAGTTGGAGCTTATAAACGCTAATTTTTTTTTTAATATTTTAATTTATTATCTGGACTGCAGAAGTTGAAAGATTGTGATACGAAAACTTTATGTTTACCAGTCATACTTTACTCCCGAAGCGGGGGCAGAGGCATATTATACGCCCACTTTTAACCATGTATTTCTTTAGATTTATATTCATAAGTACTATTTATTATAATGTTTTTTTGCACGTTTGCCAAATTAGTTTCATAAAATAAAAGAATGCTTTGAACAGTATGTACTACTACTCAACTGTTTGACGCAAATGAAATCGCGAGCAAATCAATTTTTTTTAATAATTACACCACTCGCGTCGATTAAATACAAATATTTATTCTTATTGTTAACTTAATTATCATAAAGTTGTGGTTAATCATCGTAACCTCGAGTCTGAATGTCAATTCTCTGAAGTGATTGTGTTTAGTAATAGTCGAGAGAAAACTTTTAATGTAGAGACAGTGTGACGTCATGGGCAGTGTTTTAGCTAGTCAAATACTGACGACGGGCAGTTAATTGGACTCATCCATCAACTCTATATTTCTATTAGGGTAAATAATAATTCGAATAATGGGTACGGAAATTGTTATCAACGAATTTCCCTTGTGAGTTTTTGAATTCAATGGTAAAGATATGTCGAAAAAAAAATAACAATAAATAAAAATAACATTATAGGTTAAATTATTTCATAAAATAGCAGTAATAATCTATTACAGGACTGATTATGTGTCGAAGAATTCTTCCCCATCGAAGTCAACCGATAAGAAAAAATATGAAAATTAACTAAACAACTATCTGCACGATGTATCCTTGACGAGGTAGTCAGAGAGGAAAGATCGACAGGCTTTGCAATCCGTGGATATTTATTTCGTTTCCTGCAGATTCATTAATCATAGCCGAATATTTTATTTTATTTTTTGTTCAGAAAGCTTCCAGACTAATAAATACATAATGTGTAATTTTATAGATAGCATAAATTGCTAATGACAAGCATGCACATATAGTAATTTTATAAATAAGTATAATCGCTTACACTGGTTTAAGATCTTCAAACAAAAAAACTAAGTACTCTAACACAGAATGTAGCTGATGCTAGTTTTTTTTTTTTCGCGGGTAATGCATTGACGCACCGTCATCCCTGCTGCGGGGGCAGTAAGGACGCCTACACCGAGCCTGGTAAACAATATTACATTTTAGCCAACGCTATAAACCGCTATAAACCAGTGGCGTGCACAAGGATTTCGGATAGGGTATGCACTTACTCGAAAACCCTGCAAGAAAGTGATCTCAATGAGATAAGCTAGCGTATATACATTTCAAAATAAAAAAACCAGACTACAAATAATTATCTATTTAAACTTATCATTAATGAGTTATATCTGATTGGGTGGTAGAGGCTTATACATATACACGTACCAGGTGGTGAGTCTATTGCCGTGTTGAAATGGACAGGCGGAGGTTGTGGCGACCTGCTATTGAAATTATTCAATCCTTGGCTTCTAACTTGGCGTAACGTCTGCCACACTAGTAACGCGTTATTTGCGAAATAAGCACAAATAAATAAATAACATTACTTACATACTTGAAAATTATTTAAATCTGAATATCCGTTAAAGGTCCAAACTTGATTTTGATCTTGTTTAATATAATTTTTAAAATAATTTATTTGTGTACACAGTTTTCCAGCCTGATTTACGTAATTATCTTATTACTTGTTATTAAAAGAACGTACCTAGTAGTATTACCCTTTAGATCCAAACCGTAAACTAAAGTCTTGTCGACAAGTTTTTCCATCAATGTCATTTTGGTGAACTTTTTATAAAAAAATCATGCCACAAAAACACCAGTTATCGGTTAATCTATGTGGTCATTTTTAAACATGTAGAGGTACAATATTTCTTTTTGTCATCTTTCTTTAAAATAAACTCAGAGTATAAAAAAACCACACCGAAATGTATCCTAAAGTAAACACTGCGTTACTGGTACAAACCTTTGCTATGTTAAAAATATTTAAATATTCTTCGTCTGTAGTAGTATATACCCAAGTATATACCCACTTCTGTTGCTTTCATACTTACTGTAAAATTAATAATTTAACAGTTCATAGTTAAAATAAAATATGATTAGATTAAAATCTAATAGTTTATGTTCAATTCACAGTATTTTATCATTTGAATGTTACTTATTAACTAATTGAGAAGGATAAATTACTGGCGCTGTTAGATCCATTATAATTTTCAATTAATCATGGATCTAATCAATTCATACAAACATTTATACAAACCTAATCGCACCACAATGATGGTCAAAACGGTGTTGATAAATCGAAATTGTTCTGGATATATGTGAAATGTAATGGATTATGGATATTCAATTTCGTCACATCACACTCGAATAATTAATCACTTGAAACCTGACAATGTTCTGGCATGTCTCTTCAACAACTTTCTTAATCAAAGTTCAGTCATTAGTTGCTTTCTAGCTACAGTCACATTGTGTTACTTACACTAAGTCGCGTATACTATGTTGGGGCTATACCTTTTGATATTGAAACGTGTGATATTCATCTGAGAGTGTTTAGTCTTGGTTAAAACTTTCCTATAAAGACGTAAATGTTAATTGATATTTACTTAGAAGAAGGTACTACCATTTTTTTTATATTCTATATATGTATTTAAATATATGGGATAAAAGATCACATAAAACATGCGAAATTACAACGATAACCTATTAATTAATGCGCTGTTATATTTATATTAAGGTTATTTATAAGTTATATGTTCCATATAAAGGTTTTCTTGAAGAGATCACTTTTAGCGATAAGACTGCCCATTATACTCTCATCTGTAGTTTTAAGTCCTAAAACACTGTATGTAATAGTGTGCTATAAAAATTATTTATCTATTCGAATGTTTAAAAACGTTTCGTTCCTGTACCTTATTGTTGACGACAACACGACTAAAGCTTAACCTACAGTGCGTAAGAAAGAACATAGTAACTATAATCTGTGCTATATAATCAATAAAACTCTGCTAAAAGCAGGATCTGAAGTTACCAAAGATAACAAGAGCAAATACACAACCACACAAAACACAAATAGTTTGGTTTAGTAACTTGCACATTGTGAATTATTTGCTACAAACAATTAATTATCTTCATTAAATACATAACAATAGAATAATTAAAGACACGAAAGTGAAGTTTCGGTTCCGAATTTCGCCAACAATACTCTGGAAATTCACGCAATCTAAACAAATAGTTTGGCTTAGTTCATTAAGTAGTCACGGAATTAGTTTGTTAAGAGTCCGACAGCTAGTTACCTTTTTAGATAAATTGTCACGTTTTCTTGCTTAGGTTCTAAAGACAGAATATACTTTTCTTTGTTTTCTAGATTCACTTCTAATGATGTGCTACCTTGTTCGGTAAATTAACAAAATTCTTAATTCAATTATGTAACGGTTTTTGGTAAAATAGAGGATTCTCCTATTAAAAATACAAGCTGATGAGCCCGGCTTCGCCATTGACATACTTCTAACCCCGTGGTACCAATTTAAACCCGTCGTTTATTAATTTTACAATAATGTATATAAATATCCAAATTAGTTGATTACTTCTAAGCTCTCCACTACGCTCGCACGGCCCGGTCAAATTATGGTTAATCCCGATGTTCGTCGAAATTTACACTTTTTGTTTGTTAACATGTGTTTATTTAAAGGAAACTTTGCTGGTCTATGGGACTAAAATCACAATTTTCCTTGAAAATCAATCTAGCATTTTGGGCACAGAAGACAACAACATAAAATGTTAAAATCTTGCAACTATTTTAATTTAAAACCCATCGCATGACAACTGGAACACCAAATTTATTTGATAAACAATGATCTTCATAATGACTTTAAAATTACAACTGTCAAAGAAATAACAAAAAAATCTCTACCTGCATATTCTAAACTAGTAAACCCATTTCCTAATGACAAGACACCTGAATAAACATTTAGCTAAATATCGATATGACAGGTTTCTGGAAATAAAGGATATTAAAAAAAAAGTGTTTTTTTGAAAGTTAACGTTAGTTAGGTTTGTAAATTTCGTTTCTGTTTCCAACCCACGTGAAAATTAAAGGTAGCTCGTTCTCTACAGTTTCACGATAAAGTTATAATTTGTAACTAACTTCATTTTAACGAGAGTTTACCGAACAATCAAAAACAATAGACTTCATTACAGCTCTTATTTCTACTAGCGTACGTTAGCTTATGTAAGTCTTTCATTTAATTGCATAAGTCAACAACTAGTTATAAGCCGTTGCCGTTTCAATTACACTGCATATTGAAATGTCAAGTTAATTGCTTGCCGCCAACAATAGCACCTAACAAGTATACCCAGTTAGGGTTAGGTGCTATTGTTAGCGGTATATCACATTGCGTCACGTAATCAAGTTAGGGATAAATAGCCCAATTTGTCCCTTTATTTTACTAGAGCATTATATTTTGTTTATTTCTCTAGATTGGTTTTTTGTTTCACATTGTTTTAATGTATTTACGGAGCTAAGCTAAATGTGAGAGGATTATACTCCTTTGGAAATTGTAGTACTGGAGGCCGAGTCTACTATTTTTAAATAGAAAGCCGTTCTAATTCTAGTCTATAGCGGTTCTATTGCGATTAGTCCAAAACTAGGTAGTCTACTAAAACTATTATATATTTCACAATCACACTTCTCAAGCTGCTGAATAGAGGCAAAATAGCTGTTTTAAAATATCTAAATATTATATATAGACTACTAAAAATGCAAATTAAGAGCTACTTACAGGCTATACCCGTGTTAAATACATGAATTCTATTGGCCGGCCGACAGAATTACATTGGAGCGCAATTGTAGACTACGAAAACTGTTATTTTTTTCGGGCGGCTCTCTATTGAGTGACGATTTCTATTCTCTTCTGACGCGATTGAATTAGTAGACTTGGCCCTCTGACCTCTTTTTAATATTACTGAAGGGGCAGGTGTAATTTAAATTGGTTATTTTACTAGAGTGGGTACACTCGATGTGCCGAGTCTTTTGTACAATTGTATAAAGTAGGAAAATGTATTTTATATTTTTTTTTATTTGTTCAGTACTCGCTAGAAAATAATCGCAAAACACAAAGTAGTAAAAACCATCTTTTTTGAATAAAATTAAACCATTTATTCATCTATATATGATATATATTATAATAGAATACTTTATTGTACACAAATTATTAATATTGAAAAGTATATGGAATACAGGTTTTATTGTACAATGGGCGGTATTATCGCCAAGTGCAATTTCTTACAGGCAACCTTTATTATATTGGGGATCCACTTAAAAACTCGCAAAGTAGTCTAACTAGTAACTTACTTTACAAAAACGTACGTAAATGAGATTATTAGGGTTACGTTTTAAAGCATATATTTCCACGGTAAATGATAAATGAAAAACGATTTATTTGCTCTAAATAAGGTTGTAGCGAGATCATCACAATCACAAAATTATAGTACTAGCCCATTTTGCCATTTAACCAATAGCATGCAAAAGTTTCCTTAAATACTAAATTATAGAAGTAAAATGCATTTCATTTTCTGCAATATGAATTTATGCGTATGAACTTATTATTTTCATTTCTGCAGTCACAGACCATGAAATGTAATAGTACCCGAGGCGCGACGCGACGCACAGTATAAGTATTCCGAGCTTTGTGGCTGAATCCAATATACTTGGTTAATATTGTAATATTACCGACTTGATTGTGCACTCAGAAGTACATGACGTGAGCATATTCTAAGTTGAACGTCTGCAATATTAATATTTAACTTAGCTAAGTTGCGATACCCATTTGTACTGAAAGATTTATATTTATAGCGTTTATGGCACTTGTCGTAAAACCTTTCGCTTTTAAAGCACCTTAACGGTTATAAGTGAGTTGAATCACGTAATTTTATGGATAGTTTGATGATTTTTATGACAGTTTTTGCTACTCTTGGTGAAAAACGAAATTCAGGATTCATGTCATGCCGAACTATTTATTTTACCTACCTATCGTATATCACATATCGTGAAATGTTTCTGTAAAGATTCATTTTTGACAATTTTTTTTATTAATCCAGTAAGCAACCTCTTGTTCTGCTAATATTATAAACTAGTTGATACCCGCGTCTTTTTATTTCGAACTTAAACGTAGTTTATATCTCACTAAATGACCCCCACAGCTTCGCCCGTGGAATATTTCGACCTCCAGTCGCACCTATTTAATCCCGTCGCTTATAAATTCTACAATGATGCATAAAAATTTGCCCGATTTGTCGACATTTATGACTACTGCTCTGCTCCCCAGTGTAGTATCGTAATGATATATAGCCTAGCCTTCCTGGATAAATGAGCTATCTAACAAAAAAAAAAAATTTTCAAATCCGACCAGTAGACCAAACAAACTCTTCAGCTTTATAATATTAGTATAGATTTTGATGTATAACATATGTAACTGTAAAGTTTCATTGAAATCTAATTATTTTAAAGGCCTCATTATAATTGGTCAAAATATAAGTGTTAGCTTATAGTGTTTTATAATAAAAATAAATAAATAATAACAAAAGGTGTCCAATGTATCTCATAAAATTGTGTAACGCAGATATTTTGGCGTGCTCATCGAAATCTAATAAATTTCATGAACATAATGTTTGGAGGAAATATTTCTCTCAAATAGTTCGACAAAAATCCCTTGTGTAAAAGCTTTTATTACCAAAATAGTGGTTGTGAAACTTGTGAATTTGTACTAGTAGTATTAGTAGCGGTAGTTTGCTGTAACAAATTATTTTCATCGATATAAATACTTTTTCGCTTTTAGAAGCGTTTTTTTTACATTTATAGATGTAATGTAATTATTAGTAATTACATTACATCTATAAATTACACTAAAACCAGCCAACTATCATCTCGCTGCATGATGGCAAAGGTCATATAATCCCTTCATACATGCACGTTTGTGTATTCGAGTACTTTGACCCTTCTGATTTTGAGCTATATGCTCACCTGGTCTTTGTACGTAAGTCTTGGTCTATCCTGACTCCTACTTTCTACTTTCCCATAATAGATATTCTTCGTCAATTCGTTCTCCACCATATTTTGTTTCTTTCTTGAATTGTAAGAGGAGGGAAACACGTGCGCGTAAGCTTTTTTAACAGCCGACGCAAAAAGAGGGGTGTTATAAGTTTGCCGTCGATGTCTGTGTGTGTGTGTCTGTCTGTAGCATCGTACATCTGCTATGATTAGTTAATATTGATACAGCAGTGTAAGATTATCAGCTCTTATCCAAAATAACTTTAGGCATTTTTGGCGTATGATTACTCGGTTAAGTGCTTAACGCGTGCCAGTAGAATCGTTAAATGACAATGAATTGAAAACTTTGACCAGATGCTACAATCCGATGACCAGTCATAGCGAAAGTTGCTTAACGCAGTGATCGTTCACAGAACACTTAGCGGGGCCACGAGCGCTTAAACTAAACGTATATTTTTGCGTTGGGGTTTTATATTAATATTATGTAAAAATGAAATTGTGATTATTGTTTCAGAAACGGTATGGCATGAGAGGTGGGGTGGGCGCGACATGCGGCGCGCGCCGCCCGCGCAATTTGCCGCCGTCGCTCTCGCGCTCTGGTTGTTGGTGCGCATTGTCAACGCAGGTGTGTGGCCATTTGTCGTTTTATTAACTTACCAGATGACCCCCACGACTTCGCCCGGGGCATATTTCGAAATCCCGTAGCACCTATTTAATCCCGTCGCTTATAAATTCTACATTATTGCATAAAAAATTGCCCGATTTGTCGACATATATGGCTACTACTCCGCTCTCCAGGGTAGTAGCGTGATGAAATATATTATAGCCTATAACCTTCTTCGATAAATGGGCTGTCCAACACAAAAATATTTTTTCAAATCCGACCAGTAGTACCTGAGATTAATGAGTTCAACCAAACAAATAAACAAACTCTTCAGGTTTATAATATTAGTATGGATTACTATTGAGCTTTTTATGTTTTTCGGTTAATAGAAGGGTTATAATTTGGTAGAGATGGAATGTAAAACTGAAAAAAGAAAGCTAAAACCAACCTGTGTAATAAAAGACTCATATTTTTCATAGATTTATTTGTATAATTTATGGAAATACCAATATCTAGAAGGTGAGACATGTGAGAATTTGTTGTAAATATGCAAATTATTGATCGTATCAGAAACTTCTGAATTTTCATGTTACATTTTCTGCTTGATCCGAAAATCACCGGTTTTAATATTAATGCTTTTAAGCATTAATATTTAACCGGGCTTTATATTACCAGATGAGCAAACCAGGGGCTCCAAAAACAAACAGTTATGTAATTATAGGATGCTAAACCTAGTTATTTATGTAGCAAATTATTTTGTAAAAGCATATTTCGGCACGTACAATTTGCAAACCACTACTTATGTAATTTACAAGAATCTAGCCGGATGATCCCTCAGGCTTTTACCTATGAAAATATTGATGAACAGATTTGCCCTTTAGTTATTCAGTTTACTTAAAACTTCTAGTTGGATTACCTAAGTACAAGCCCTATTAGCATGTTAAACTAAGGATACAATTATAAAGGTGGGGGAGTAGGGTGACACGACTCTTCAACTATAAATATCCATCACGCCTTATCCCCGAAGGGGTGGCAGAGGCATATTATATGCCCACTTTTCACCGTGTGGATTCCTGTACCACGTAATAGGTGGTGAGCCCATTGCCGTGTTGAAAATGTACAGACGCAGGTTGTGGGTACCTGCTGTTGAAT
This sequence comes from Thumatha senex, assembly GCA_948477245.1. Taxonomy (NCBI): domain Eukaryota; kingdom Metazoa; phylum Arthropoda; class Insecta; order Lepidoptera; family Erebidae; genus Thumatha; species Thumatha senex. The sequence goes on from OX419735.1 coordinate 19,802,459, forward strand.
TTTTTCAAGCCGCCCATAAGGCTTTCAACCAGGCTTAACGACTGCCATTTTACTGGCAACCGGAACCAACGGCTTAACGTGCCTTCCGAAGCACGGAAACGCTCGCAAATGTAAATGCCACAAAGTGGTCACCCATCCGAGGACCAGCCATAGTGAAATTTGCGTAACTCAGTGATCGTTTACAGAACACTGAGACCGCGAGGCCACGAGTGCTTCGACTCTTCAACTAAGATCCTATATGTTTCTATCTTCACCATCATCTACATTTACTACCTTTCAATATCATCTACGGGTGAAACTGTCCTAAAATGTCAATATCAATTCAAAATACTTTAAAACTACCTACCCGACTTTACTCATGAAATACCTCGAATACCGTGGTACCCATTTCATCCCGTCGTTTGTTAATTTTGCACTAAAAACAATTAAGCTGGATTTGTTGACATTTATGATTACTGCTCCGTTCTCCTGGCTAGTAGCGTAATGTAATGTAATACATACTCTGCTTTTTTCCATAAAAAGGCTATCCAAAATAAAAATCGTTTTACAATTCAGATGAGTAGTTCTTGTGATTAGTGCTTTCAATCGATCAAACTCTTCCGCTATATAATATCAGTAGGTATACATTATTCTCAAAAGCTTAGAAATGTCTTTTCCCATAATAGTTTTATACAAACTTTAAGGGAGTCATCATACAAAAAGCTATGTATATAAATCAGTTCCTTGCATGAATAAATGGAATTATTAGATAAAAAATACATACAAAAAGGACTTAAGTATGTTTCAAAAGAAAAAAAAATACATATTGCACTCCGGGAATGCCGACAGAAGAGAAAACTTATTTTGGCGCATTTTTTGGATGGGTACTAGGGTGAAAACCCAATTACTTTAAAAAAAATTAACGGTTTAAAAAGCATTATAGTTATTTATAATTTGACTGTGTTTAAATACATAAAAAGTGTTCCTTCGGGCCGGAATTGAACCATCTACCTATGGATTTCAATATATACCCATTTACCACCGCCATATATCATCGCTCTACCAACTGAGCTATCGAAGGTTGATAACTGAGTTCGATATTATCAATCTAATACTTCAAAACGTTTTATGCACACATTTAGCTGCGTCTCGGTAACAGTGTCGCGAGTCCAGAGACTCTGATCTAAAAATATGCGTACCGCGCTAAAAGAAGTTTTCACTTAAAAAAAACTGAACATCTCGGTTGTGTTTGGAAGTGTTTAACGGGAGTGTCTCTATTATAAGCCCAACATGATATACGTACCATCCAGCCTCCCACCTCTTACTCTGTATCTTTCACTAGGTAGCCCTGAAGTATCTGACATTCTTTTCTGAGATTTTTGTATTTTAGTTGTGATATATGAAAACACTCATGAAAGTAGAAGAAGCGAAAGTTGTATATCAGGATCGTAGCAAGTGGAAAGCCATAGTCTCTGCCTACCCCGATGGGAAACAGGCGTGATAATATGTATTTAGTATGCATGATATTAAGCAGAAATAATTTTTATTTGTTTCAGGATCAATGGGCCCAGGTGTCCCGGAAAATTTAACTGTAACATTTCTGACACCCACCACAGTAAGGGTATCTTGGTCAATTGCTGCGGATGTTGTACAAAAATATGACGTCACATACAAACCTTCACAGTCAATGTAAGAAATTGGTTTGCATATTTCTTTTGAGAGTTTCGTAAATCTAAGATATTTTCACTTATTTCGTGTCATATTATGTTGTGTAGTTCAATTACTCGTATTCAAATAAACTAAAGATTAAAGATGACGGTGATCTAAGATTTACGGAATCCTTTAACTATCTGTGTTTAAGTTTTCTATTCACGCTTTCAGTACTTTATTGTTAGTTCCATTGGATATGTTTGATAAATCTAGCAGTAAAAAAATTAATTCAGTGATAAACGAACGAATATTTTAATTAAAATTTTAAAGTGGAATTTTTTTTGGAAACACTGCCTTGAGCAAGTGCCGGTCGATGGCGCCTTACGTCGCCTTAAGACGTAAAGAGGTGGCTAAATGGTGACTCTTTACGTCTTAAGGCAACGTGCGAAACTGACGTATCGAGCAGGTCACAGTGGCGAAGTTGGTAAACGTGTCTGGTGCGTTGAACCAGAAGACGCTGGATCGAGTCCAGCTCGTGACGGAAAAAAAAATCCACTTTAAAATTTTAATGTAGAAAAAGATAGCATACTAATTGTTTTTCAAAATTGCTTCGAACGAATATTTGTCACAGAGCAAGGGCAATCGCAGTCACTATACACTTTACGAGCGAGAGGGAGCGAGCAACATTCCTTGCTCTGTGAATATTTGTGATATATAAATGGTACCAATTTAAGAATATACTCTGTAGAACAAATTACATATTCACACACATTATTATACATCATTATTATGGATATGGCGAGATTTACATATGACCACGCGAGCAGATTGCTCAAAAACGGATAAGGCAAAATTACTCGGATTCTCAGACGTGCGTATATAAAGCGATTGATGAATCTGCAAGAAGAGAAAAGTATGCAAGGATCGCAAGGCCTGGCGATCTGTCCTCTTTGACTACCCTGAATAGAAGAAGATACAGCATGAAGATAGTTAGTTAGTTCGATATTTTTATGCATAGAAAACACCCAAACTTCAAAACAAACATTTGTGGTTCTCAAAAATATATTTTCCGACCTGGGACCTCAGCGTGGCAGTTGCATACACTAACACTTACGCCTCCGATGTAGTCGATAGGTAAGTAGGTATACATACTTGTATTATCAGAGGAAATTCTCGCAGATATAACGACGTAGTAAGTTATATACTTCAGAATCCCTGTTTTCTAGCTCCATTCTGTGTCAATGAATCTTAGAATTTGACGCAGGTAGACGAGATATAGTAAATATTTACCTGTTCAGTAAATTCGACGAATTTGAAGCGACTGTTGCTGCATACGTATTGCCACGTACGTTGTTTATTACGGTTGTTTGTTTTTATCACAGTGTTTTATTATATACGCGAAGATTTTCCGTTCGGGAACTGGAACGGAAAATCTCCAGAAATATGTTACCGAGATAAAAGTTGCCTATAGCACCTATTACACCTTTTTTACAGTAAAAGAATTTTCAAAATAGTTTTTTTTGTAGATTCGGAGATTACACCAGGAGTCGAACTCCGGCGCCGAAGATTCCGTAAAAATAAGTACCTTATTTTGAGGAAGAGGCAATTTTAAAGCTGGGCCTCCAAATTGTATGAGCTCCCATACAACTAAGAGGTCTGTTTTAATTGGATTATATGTGTGTATGGGGACTCCTCTTTATTATTATTTTTTGAGATTTTCACATTATTTGTACTGTAAGACCTTGCATTTAGCCAAATTTTGTGATTCTAGGTCAACGGGAACTGCCATATAGGTTTTCAACCCAAAATAAATATATACATTGAGATATTTTTAAATAGATAATCAGATCTTAAACATTTTGAGATAGGTACAGTTCTTTAACTTTCCTCTTGAATACGCTCAACGACAAGCTATCGCGTACAATGTGAGGCAGCGAATTCCACAAGCGCACTGCTCGAATAGTGAAGGACTCGTCATAACGGTTAGAAATGTGGGAAGGAGTTCGAAGAAGAAGAGAACAGGAAGTACGACAGGGTTTATCCCTGGGAACAAGAAACTCAAAACGTTCCTTCAGATAGGGAGGCGAATTTATATTATGTAAAATAGAGAATAGAAGCGAGAGAATATGAAAGTTACGACGCTGCCGAATAGGTAACCACTTCAACTTTGCTCGAAATTCGGACACGTGGTCGTACTTACGTAGACCGAAAATGAAGCGGATGCCCAGGTTTTGCATACGTTCAAGTTTATTAAGGTGTACCTCCTTTGCATCAAGGTAACAGACATCAGCATAGTCTAAAATCGGGAGCAAGAGGGACTGCGCAAAAGTAACTTTAGTGTCGAAAGGCAAGAATTTCTGGAGACGTTTAAGGGATTGAAACGAGCAAAATATCTTCTTGCTTACCTCTGCAATTTGGACGTCCCAGTTGAGACAAGAATCTATGTGGACACCAAGATTTTTCACGTGCTGAGCAAATGCAATCGGAATCGAGTCATACACTATTTGTGGGAGCGATTGATCATCTAGCAGATTTAGCATATATCTGCTACCAACAATGACTGCTTGCGACTTCGTAGGGTTAACCATAAGCCCGTAAGATTTTGCCCATAGATTTATGTTGTTCAGATCATTGTTAATAGCAGTTATAGCCTCGTCAATTTCTTCAACTCTAAAGTGATGATATAACTGGAGGTCGTCAGCGTAGAGATGGTACTGTGAAGAAATTACTTTAGTGATTGCGTTAATAAAAACGGAGAAGAGAAGAGGAGACAAAACGCCACCTTGAGGGACTCCCGCAGTCAAATCACACCATTCCGAAAAGGCATCATCATAGCGGACAGACTGTGAGCGACCCTGAAGATATGATTTGAACCACTCAATGACAGTAGACGAAATATTAAGAGAGGCCAGCATTCCCAGGAGAATATCAAAATCAACAGAATTAAAGGCACTGCTAAAGTCCAATAGAACCAGTATGGTTAATTGTTTATTTTCTATTGCCAGCCGCATGTCATCTGTAATTTTGACTAACGCAGTGGTAGTGCTGTGATCGCGACGAAAACCCGACTGGTATGGACTAAGCAGACTATTACAGGAGAAGAAAGAAGATAGTTGATTTTGAACTACACTTTCAAGAATTTTAGATAGTAATGGAAGAATGGAAATGGGACTATAGTGGGATAAGTTAGAAGGATTCGATACTTTAGGTAAAGGTATGACGTAAGCTTTTTTCCACGATGAGGGGAACAAATGGCTATGCAGAGAGTAATTAATAACGTGAGTAATGACAGGGACTATATGGTTAAAGATAGGAAGGAGCATTTGCAGCTGTAGGCCATCGTACCCAACAGCATTTGTTGATATTGATTGTAAGCATCTCCTAATTTCCGCCTCCGTACACTCCGGCAAAGGAAGTTTAGAAAGAAAATGTAACGTGGAAGTTTTAGTGTCTCTGGGGATGGTGACTGGAGACCTTGAGAAATGACTGTTAAGTTCATTGAGATCTATATTAAAATCATAGCTTTGTGAGGCCTTACCAACTCCCAGAGACCGAAGGAATTGCCATACTTGTGATGAGTTAAGGTTTTGTATGGAATTATGAATGTGGCGTCTTTTAGCATCCCTACACATACGACCGCAGCGATTACGTAACTTTTTATATCTGTCACTATTTTCAGTCGTAGGTGATTTATTATAAATTCGTTTAGCCTTATCTCGCTTTGACATCAATTTTTTAATGTCTATAGTAAGCCACGGAGCCGGCAAATGCTTTACTTTACCTTTTTGAGAGGAGCATGCACATCATACAAGCCTAGAATTATAGTGGTAAATGCAGCAACCTTGACATCCATATCATCACTGTTATATACCGGTGACCAATCAATGCCTCTCGCATCCTCACCCAAACGTTCCAGATCAATGTTTTTAAAACTACGAAGATAAAGAAATTTACTCTTGCGCTTAGGATGACGAACTCTGTAAGAAAGATAGATGAGATCATGATAAGAAAAAGAAGCAGGAAGCTGACCATGGGTGGCCACTTTGCTGGAGTCAGAGACAAGAATCAAGTCTAGAAGTGAAGGCTTAGAATTAGGTGCTTTGTGAGTAGCATTAAGGCAGAGAATATGCATGTTGACAGAACGGACAACGGACTGAAGTTTATGACTGTGAGAATCATTCTTCAGCAGGCAGGTGTTAAAATCTCCAAGTATAATTACGTGGTTATAAACTGAATTTAGGTATTCCAACTTACTCTCAAACGAAGAATAGTAATCAATTTTACTAGATGGATTATAGTAAACTTTGTTATAATTTAAGTTAATTTCAATAAAAAGATGTTCTGCGAATGTGGAATATTCACCTGGAGATTGGTCAACTAACCTGTGCGGGATGTCGCCGCGAAGATATATGGCCACACCTCCATATCCCTTGCCCGTTCTATCATTTCGCACGCAGTTTATATCCCGGAAGGGGATATTGTGTCGAAGGTATGGCAGGTTTGAAAAGGCTTTCAGACACAAGAACAGCATGAACATGATTAGCATCAAAAGACGAAAGGAAGTCAGGGTAATGAGCAGGGACGCTTTGAGCATTCACATGAACAACGTTGAAATACCTGGGAAAACAAGGTTCACCCATTCCTGAAAAAATCGATGGTGATACACGGACAAACAGACGGATAGACTGACAAACTGACAAGAAAGTGATGTGTGACTGTTTTTTTTACTTTTGAGGTACGGAACTCAAAAAATGGATAAATATATTTCTAAGCATCGGTTAAACTATTAGTTCATGATTGTAAAGGCAATATAATTTATGGCAGGTCATGTTAATTCATATTCAATTTCATGCCAGAACAAAGACCGTTTGCCTTCTTTTTATAGACATTCAGGATTAAAATAATTCATTTTCAAAATCAGTGGCAAGTCTAAATAAAATGTTCAATATTTAAATCTGAACACCACAAACTTTTGAATATTCAACATTTGCCAGTCGATAGTGCAATACTGAAAGAGGAGAAGCCTCTGAAAAGTGGTTATGATAATGAATGCAAACTAGCTCGCTTTTTCTGACTACGGTGAATAAAATCTTGACATATTTCTTTTGAAACTAGTCTTAAGTATTCATCTGTGGTATTGTTGAAAACAATTTGAAATTGTCCAGAAAATTCAAATTTGCTTTCATTGCTTTTGTATTATGCAAAGCATATCCTGAAATTTTAATTAATGTAATTATTTAAAGTTAGTTTCAAAAGTTTAGTTCATAAATCTATCAAATATTTAAAAATCTTCAATTTTTGTTATCGAACTTCACTAGAACGGCTCGACCAATTTGTGTAAATTATGTGTATTTGGTAGGTATAGGTCTTAAATTATGTTCTTTCTTTGATTATTCATAAGTCAGAACAAAGTATGCCGAGTCAGATGAAATAGATGTAAAAATGTAATGAGTCGGTATTTGAAAATATCTAACTAACTAACTAACTATCTTCACGCTGTATCCATGACGGAGTAGTCAGAGAGGACAGATCGCCAGACTTCGCGATCCATGCATACTTCTTTCGCTTCTTGTAGATTCATCAATCGCTTCATACACGCACGTCTGGGTATCCGAGTACTTTAGACTTTTCCGTTTTTGAGCAAATGCTCACGTGGGCTTCATATGTAAGTCTCGGCCTAGTCTTCATATGTATGCATAAAATATCTGTTGCTTAAAAGCAAAAATTGTCTATTATAAAGTTTTTGTGACTATCCTGGTGTACTATAAACGACGAGATTTAAAGACAACCTTGTAAATATTCTGCGTAGTAACAAATAAGTTGACGTACATACACACTGACGGTGCTCTGAGCAACTACCAAATGTTACCTACTTATTCAGACCCCTGTCACATTTCTCACATCCGAGATAGACCTTTACGCCAGCCAGGATTATTTCAATAAATATACTTCATTTGTTGGCGAATTCTACTGAAATATTGATGTCATGTTATAGAAAAACTTCGTAAATTATGTACTCACCTACAGTGCTGGTGATGAAAATGTATACTGGCTGAAAAGGGCTGACTTCAATATAAAAATATAGTATTTTATATTTAAATTATATTTGAATTTGGTAGGTCGGTGTGAATTTTTGAGCATATTAGAACTTCGCTCATTCATAACATTAGGTACTGACGTGACCTTATTACAAATGTTTTTTTTTAACGTGTGAATGTCGCTGCTGATTTGATCTGTCCACCGCCGGGCGCCCCACAAGAAAATCCCAGGATTCCCGGCACAATTTAGTTACCAATCTGGCCTCTTCAAGGGTTTAGAAGTTTAAATGGGGGTTGCTCGCGTGTAATCCTGCAGCTTGGGGCGTGAATTGGGAGTGAAATTGTCACGTCTCGCCGCGGCCTTGGCCTGCTTCTGTTAGAACAGTGAGCAGCCCACCCAACGTCATCAGGCCCCCAGTCACGTGAGAAGACAAGCTGTGAGACTCGGGTGGGAGGGTCTTCTCCCGTTCCTCTTCCGCCGTTTTTCTCGAGCATGACTGGCAGAAAGACGCAGTGACTGAGACCATAGCTTGCACCATGCTCTATAACGAGATAAAGTTTTAAACGAATATGACCTATGTGAATCTGAAATATTAAAACAGAAAAAAAAAATCTAATAAATAATCTTTACCAGAAGGCAGTGAATAAAAATCTTGAATGGATGTACGTTGATGTGAAAACTTAGTTATAAGCCTGACAGCACTTTACCCTGCACGATCACACCCAATTCTAACGTAGCAAATTTGTTATTGGATCTCTGTCAATCTCAAATGAAATAGGCAATATTTTTTATTGTCTTAGTAAGAAAAGAAAATATGTGTAAGTCTTTTACATTGGAGTTGGACGAAATCTTTGAACACCATTTTTTACCGTAGTACTTATTATCTTTCGTAAATATCAAATGTTCTACACAAGTAATATTTTATTACTTAGACATTTTATACTGGCTTTTTTATATTTTACCGGCGAATGTTGGTTTATCATAAGTTTAAAGGGACACTCTGATCGCCTAGGGGTATAACACATAGTCCACGATGTTTTATCAGTTACTACCAAATATTTATAAAAATCTGTCAAACCTTAGAGTATAAACTTAGATCTTGCCATGTTTTGTATAAAATGCAGACAGAAAAAATAAAACAATATTTTTGGCTTCATTTTTTTACGAAAAAGTAAATAAATACATTCTATTTGGATCACAGCTTTATTATAAGTATAAATCAGATATTTAAGGTTTAAAATCAGCTAAACTACGATTTCAAATTAACATTATGTTTCAGTAAAGCCATATATATCCTTTACATCTACTCACACGATTAATGTTAATTGACATAGGTATGAATACGTTTCGGAATTCCCTTTGTAGCCATTTTGAATAAAATATTGTGTTACAATTAATATTTTGGCACCGTATCCTATAAATAGGGAGAAAAGTAATTAAGAACTCCACAAAAATGTATTGCGTGTGTGAATATGAATGCTCGTAATTTGTAGACTGTTTAGAAAATTTTAACGTTCCGATATATCAAAGAAAATGTAAATTATGGTACAATATCTAAACTAATACTATGAAGCTAAAGAGTTTGTTTGGTTGATAGAACACATTAATTTCAAGATCTACCTTGTAGGTATATCGCTAACACAAAAATATTTTTTCAATTCGATCTGGTAAATCTTAATAATACCAGTATTATAAATGCGAAAGTTTGTTTGGATGTTTGTTACTCTTTCACGTAAAAACTACTAAATAGATTTTAATGAAACTTAACAATTATATAGCTTATACATCAGAATAATACATAAGCTACTTTTTTATCCCGGGAACAAGTTCCTGTGGGAAACGGGTTATAATATATTTTCCTTCCGGCATAGATACATTCTAAAAAATCTGTCTTATAATATAAGGATTTAATCTGTCATGGTCATACACATAAGTAAAATATTGATTGAAATAAATATTAATTCACGGTGTAAGATTGATTGAAATATCGGATGCTAGCGCGTCAAAGTGGTAAATATCCCGATAATCTATATTTTACTTCTGTCTTATAAAATAAAAGAAGTTGTAGTTAAATTATTTCAAATTTATTTTTTTAAGGTTAATATTGTTAATATTGTTGTTGGGACAACTCACACAACGCCATCTGATTCCAAACTAAACAGAGCTTGTACTATGGTAACCAGATAACTGATAAACATACTTAATTATTTCTAAATACATACATATTATAGATAAATAATACCCAGACACAGAATAAACCATCGTGCCCATCACACAAAGTTTTATCCTGGGTGGGAATCGAACCCACGACCTCTTGCGTAGCAGTCGGATGCACACCCACCGTGCCACAGAGGCAGTCAATTATTTTCAAGGTTCATTTACTGTTGCGAGCATTTATTTGATTTAGCGTAATACAGATTCAAGTAGTGTAGTTTAGTATTTTACTAGGTCGGTGCAGTCGCTAAGCATAAAGCTTATATTGGAGTGGAGCATCGGAGAAACTAACGGAAAAAAAAGAAAAAAAAACAGTGAAAAGGACGGATCTATGAATGATATTTAACAATTCCTTAAGAATATAAATTGCTTGCGCGTGCTTGTTGTTTTAATATAAAAGTCCATTGATCCCATGTTTTTGGGCAATAACTTCATTAATTTTGCGAATATAAATATTCAGATTCCGTCACGATTTACATTTTAGCCTGAAGATTCGATTTAGTACAAAAAATACTAAATTCAGTTTAGAAATCGAAGGGTTATGGCGTTACATTACATTTCGCTATTGCAACTGATCGATGGTAGCTCCGCTTCAACTACTGACTTGCTATCCACAGAGTTGAAAGACCAACATTGTCTAAATCTGAACTATGAAACTCTTTGTTAGAATTTATGGATTTTGGTTAGAGCATACGGACACGGACTTCTCATCACGACTTGATTAATATAGTTGGAAAACTTTGAATGCGTTTGGTGTTTGAAATGCTCAGGTAAAATGTATTTAAGCATTTAAATATATCGGGAATGGGTTTTGCTAAGAAATTATGTCTGGTATAGTAATCTAGTTGTAATTTTTTACCTATAATTATTTACTTTGTACTTTTAATTAATACTTTACTGGAATAAAAAAATATAGTTTAGTGTAACCTTTCAGTTCTGATAACTGAGACTGCAAGGCTTAATAATTTGTTGCTAACGTGTGTAATTGATAAATAATCTATTGGCTAGGCTTTTAGAATGGATTTTTTGTGTATAATAATGTACCTATATCTATGTAATATAATAATGAATATGTATGTAATATACGTGAAACTCAGTACACAATTAGAATAATGGTTTGAAACGATACTGATTGATAACATGTATTACGTTTGAGCAAACCCGTAATTCGTAGACTGTTTAGGCAGTATTTGAATAATAGCTTTTACATTAAATATTTCAATCGATTTTCTTGGCCATCATAGTACAATCAACACAATGGAACATAAAATCCAAAAACTTGCTACGAATATAGAGACATTGGAAGGGGTGTTTCACGGAAGTTCAATTACTGATAAATTTCCTGAGCAAAGTATGACAGGCTTTGTTGTCTTGGGGCAACCCTAATTTGTTTTGATAGAGTTTCACACAATGCTGTGGTATAAATGTATTGAAAGATAATAGGCATATATCGACATGAAGAAAGGTGTTGATCGAGGGGAAATTAATTTCATAGAACCAGCGAATAATATTGGTGAACTAATTTTTATAAGTCCCCGTAAAACTTCTTGTTCCCTATTTCATTTAAATTACAACTCCTAATAAATATCAATGATTTAAACGACTATAGGACTTAAGGTATTGTAGTGTATGTCATTGATTATGAATACTATGCGACAGTTGTTCTAAAAGGTTTATTTAAGAATTGGTACCTACCATATCTCAATATCTTCAATATCGAAGCATGTAATGAACTGGTCATTAAAGCATTGAAGGCTTTTGTGTCGCTATAAAAATCATTGTTGCATTTTATATCATTTAAAAACTAACGAACTATCTTCACGCTGTATCCCTGACGGGGTAGTCAGAGAGGACAGATCGCCAGGCTTCGCGATCCATGCAAACTTCTTTCGCTTCTTCAAGATTCGTCAATCGCTTCATACACGCATCATTTAAGACGTAAAGAAAAAATATCTTAATTACAATAGTTTAAGGATAATTTTTTTAAAGCAATTATTTTGCTGAATTTCTCATAAATTTTTAATAAAGTGGAGTTGTTCATTAGCTCGATAGATGGCTCTGGTGAAGAATTTCAACTTGATTCGATACGGTTTGGGTAGTTCAGGTGGCTAGAACATTGCCCTGGTTAGGCAAAGGTCACGGGTTCAATCCCCGTCTCGAATCGAATTGTCTTTTTCTACTTTATTAAAAAAATACAATAGTTTAATTATCAAAACTATTGTAAATTATAATTATGAAATACATTAATTATTTCTTCAACACGATGTCAGAGACAGATTTATGAGCATTTTTAAATGTGATCATTGTTACTTTTTATAACATTTAAGACCCATAATAAAATATTTTAATTGAATGAGGAGTCGAGCGTAGCGAGCCGACGAAAGTCTCCGTTTTAACTCCACTGGTACGGGAAAAATGCTATTGACGTACGTCCGTCCATTCACTCTACAGGTCGCATTTTTCATCGGATTTGCATGCAACTTGGTATGGACAATCCTTAATGTAGACAACTTTTAGCGAGGGGGTTTTTTGATCGGGGACGAAATTGGGGCTGGGGAGGGGAAATCGTCCCGTAGTGGTTGGCAAGAGCGCTCAAAATGAAAATAACAACGTTGTTTTTTTTTAAATCGATAAAAAAAAGAAAAAAAACTAAAAAAAAATATTAATACGGTTCACAGAACCACGAGTTATAAAAATTTAATAAACAAAATTGTAGTATATAATAATTATGAAATACACGTTGTCAGAAACACATTTGCTAGCATTTTGAAATGTTACTTTTATGTAAACTTTTACATTGCGTTTTGTTCACATGATTATTTATTTTTCTTTTATAATAAGATTCTTTCTATAACTAACTGTACATCACTGCCCATCCTATAGATCCTGTTCTATTATATTCAAATATTTTTCTGACTTAATTCTTCTTAACAGTGAGACCACATCGAAGCTAAATTTCTCGGTGACATTGGTTAGATTGGAATGTAATTGCGATTTACTTTGTGCACCCTGACTGATTAAATGAATGAATGGTTCTTGGGCCGATAGAGTTATTAAATGAGTTATGATTAGACTAATTTTTAATTTTAGTGCCTCCCTAGTTGCTTCCAAATTAGAGCTTAAAATCCACTTTTGTTGCGTACTATGTGCACCTTTGATGTGCTTCTTGCTTTGTTATTCTTGACTAGTCTTTTAAGACATCTGGTTCGTTAGTGAACTGGAGTACTATTGAGGTTGGTTTGATCCCGAAGTTCTTGGTGGGACTCCAGTAAACAATATGGTTTTATATCTGCAATGTGTCTAATAAACGATACATCTTTCTCGATACGACGTACGACGTAAGAACTATATGCGAGATTAGGGTAAACCAGGAACGTCTAGAGCAAGTGAATGAAATTGTGTATTTAGGAAGTATGTTTAGCGCGTATGGAAGATGTGATTCGGATGTAGAACGGCGAGTAGCTGCCGGAAACAAAGTTAACGGTGCTTTGTCCCAGTTAGTAAAGCGACAAAGCATCGTAAAAGAAGCACGAATGGCGATTCATAACGCAGTGCTAGTGCCAACTTTGCTTATGGTAGTGAAACCTGGGTATGTCAGCAGATACATGAAAGTAAATTGAATGCTGTGGAGATGCGATCACTTCGAAAATTGTGCGGCGTTACCTTGGCCGACCGAATACGTAACGAAGTGATACGCAATATGGCAGGTTTGAATGAAAATGTCAGCGTTAAGCTGGAAAAGGGCGTGCTCCGTTGGTTTGGACACGTCCAACGAATGAGTGAGGAACGATTGACGAAGAATATATTTTTACAACAAGCTTCCCTGTGACCTGAGAAATTTACCTTTAAATAAATTTAAAAAGTTTATTAAAAACAAGCTTTGTGAAAAAGGTTTTTACTCCGTTACAGACTATTTGCAGGACAGGGACGCCTGGAAATGATCTGCTGGCAAAATGAAATAATATTAAATTGTAAATAGGCCATCAAAAAAAAAGCCTTCCTAAGTTTCTTGCCGGTTCTTCTCAGGTGGGCCGCGTTCCGAACCGGTGGTCGCTTTAAATATTTTAAATAGTGTATGACATTTTGTAAGCGCCGTTAAAATGGTCTATGCAAAATAAAGATATTTTTATTTATTTATTTATTTATATATTGTTCAAAAGTAGAGGGTAGAAGGAGTCAGGGAAGGCCGAGACTTACATATGAAGACCACGTGAGCAGATTGCTCAAAAACGGAAAGGTCAAAAGTACTCGGATACCCAGACGTGCGTGTATGAAGCGATTGATGAATCTCGAAGAAGCGAAAGAAGTATGCATGGATCGCGAAACCTGGCGATCTGTCCTCTCTGACTACCCCGTCAGGGATACAGCGTGAAGATAGTTAAGTTAAGTTTTTATCTTTCTCGATATCTTGATTTGTTGTATCAAGCGGAATACGAGTATATTATGAAAAAGAATGTTTTAATATTTTTTGCTCCTCAACATTTTGACGGAGCTAACATGTCCGTGTTGTATAAAAGTCCTTTTAAAAAAAAAATATAAATATAATAAAGCGCTGCGTGAAATCTTGTCTGATACAACAGTATTATGTTCAACGCGTGTTAGTTACAAAGATATTAATCAGTCTAAGAACCTATTTAGCCATAGTATACAACATAATCTTCCATCTATGTGGTCTCATTGTCATCAAGTTTGTCATTAGAATTCAACGAAATTGACTCATTGTACGTTAGTTACAGAGTCGTGCTGTCAGTGGCTGGCAACCAGGACGCCGTTGTACTAAACGGTTTGCTCGCTGACACTCAGTATTCAGTCACAGTCGCTGCCCTTTGGGGCGGTCGCAGATACAGAAGTAGGCCTATTGTCTTCCGCACGCTGGGTAAGTTTTACAGGTATTTATTTAAGACCATTGAAATTTCTTTGTAATAAGGCCTTCCTTCTTAACTTATTTTACTAATTATTTATAGTATACTCAGCTAAGCTGTCTATGAATGTGTATTTTTCATAAACCTTAGACTGATCCATAACCATCTGTATAAACTACATAAGAGATAAGCCTGGAAATAAACCCACTATAGTCTTTTTACTTTTTTTAGTTTAGGAATTTTAAAATGTCCACCTGAATGATTTAATGTAAAATGCTGTTTATAAACATACTAGATGACCCCCACAGCTTCGCCCGTGGAATATTTCGACCTCCCATCGCACCTATTTAATCCCGTCGCTTATAAATTCTACAATGATGCATAAAAAAAATCTCGATTTGTTGTCATTTATGACTACTGGTCTGCTCCCCAGTGTAGTAGCGTAATGATATATAGCCTATAACATTCCTCGATAAATGGGTTATCTAACACAAAAGGAATTTTTCAAATCCGACCAGTAGTTCCTGAGATTAGCGCGTTCAATCGAACGAACAAACTCTTCAGCTTTATAATATTCGTATAGATAAGATTAATAACATAATTCGCACACCATTCTATTTCTATTTAAAACTATCTATAATGGATATACCTGGGGCATTAGGTCAAAAAGATCTCTCATGTGACCTACATCGTAAAGCGGGATCATAGGGCGTTGGCAGTCAGGTGGAACAGTTACATGTGCTTTGTGACATGTGCATGACAAAAACATCTAACAACAAAAAATTCAACTTTTCACCATGGCTGTTTGTCTGAAGCAAAAAATCTAAACTATCAAACGAGATTTCACAATACGTTTTTGTCTAATGGATGAATGGATGGATTCTATAGGAACGTTTATTGTACAATAAGAAAAATTTGATTATAAGGGAAGATGATCGCGTAATATATGTGCATGATATATTTTCTCGTATAAATAAGATCTTCTCCGTGATAAAAATGTATAAACAGCTAAAACTAACTATCTTTATGCTGTAACCTTGACAGGGTAACCAAAAAAGCCAGATCGCCAGGTTTCGCAATCCAAGGATACCTCTTTTGCTTCCTACAGATTTATTAATTGCTTCATACATGCACGTCTGGGTATCCGAGTACTTATGACCTTCCCATTATTGAGCAATCTGCTCACGTGTCTTCATTTTGTAAGTCTTGGTTTACCCTGACTTTTTCGATAATATTAGATTCCTTACAATGTGACATGAAAGAAAAATAAAAATGCTAAATAAATTTGGAACACACACACACACACACACGCGCACGCACACACCACATACTCTTATAACACCTCTCATTGTGAGCTAGGGGATAAATATTGAAAAATAATTTTAAATAAATGTATAAAGGATAAAGGCGTGTCAATATGTATGTATAAATGTACAAAGGTAAAATAAGTTAACAGTTTAAGTACGATTTAGCGAAATAACCTAAGGAAGAGCTGTCAAATATGTGTTTGAGTGCACATGTATAAATATATGTGTATATTTGTGTGTATATGCGAGTCATGATTTTTTTTTGAAAACTTTGCATGTTTCTACATTTTCAACTACTTTATCACGCTCTCTTCTTGCCAAACTCCAAAAAAGATGACTATAAGAAACTATTTTCTTCTGCATCGCATTACGCCTAAATAGTTTAATTATTTTCAGATTTATTTTTGTTCATTCATACTCGATATAAAAAGTACATACTTTTTATACACTGAATATAAATTCGATAGACATTGTCATTTTGATTGGTGAATTAAAATACATCCATATTATCACGCCGGTTTCCCATCGGGGCAGGCAGAGACTGTGGCTTTCCACTTGCTACGATCCTTACATACCACTTTCGCTTCTTTTACTTTCATGAGTGTTTTCATACACCTGACTAGACCTTGCCTTTTTCCAAAATGTCTTCGATTTGATTGACATACGTACGCTGAGGTCGATCCCTACCAGTTTGCCTATTCACTCCCGCCACATACATCTGCTTCGTCAGTCTATTTTCATCCATTCTCTCCACGCGTCCGAACCATCTAAGCATCGCTTTTTCTATCTTAGTCACTACATCTTCTGTCATACCGCAATGTTCTCTTATCGCACTGTTCCTTTCATTATCCATCAACTTCACTGCAGCTATACTACGCAGTCTTCTCATTGAAATTAAAATATTATTGTAGAAATTGAAATAACAACATAATATTTCATACACCTCACGGTAAATTAGCTCCATTTGTTCAGAGCTCCTGAGAAAGATGGCTGTTTGTGAAGCTGCCTTTAATTTAGAGCGCACATTTTTATTACGTGTGGAAATCCTCATGGATGTTATGCTGGACTTCTACCGACTTAAACCAAATGGTGCCCTTCCATATGCTTTTGGCTAGAAGTCCCGGGTAAGCCCTCAAAAAGGTAGCCCCCAAAGTTTGAAGAACACGTTAAGTTGAAATCTTAATAGGAGGGTATGTGAGCAGGACACACCCTCCCAATACGTGGAACGAAATACATCTTTTTTATACTACTGAAGTGGCTGACAAGCATACGGCCCACCTGATGGAGAGTGTTCACGGTAGCCAATAATTTGTTAATCAAACGATTTTTAAAAGATGTAGGTATTACTTATTTAAAGAAATTAAAATGCGGTCCGGAGAGCCCTCGAAGTCCGTAGCGTATAACAAAAAAACATTTTATTGTAAAAAAATTAAATAAATAACAAGTCGAGACTGGAGATTTTCACTGAGTATTGCTCAGTGAAAAACTCCATAAAAAAAAACGCAAAAAGGATCTCTCCGGGGCATCGAACACCGGTCTCCCACATGACATCGAGACGGGCATACTGACAGCAATACTACCGAATAACTAATAATTATAAGTGAAATAGTGAATTACATGTTCACTATTTATTTATTTTATTTATCTATCACGCCTTATCCCCGAAAGGGTGGCAGAGGCACACATATTGTATATCCACTTTTCACCATGTGTACTCCTGTCCCCACATAATAGGTGGTGAGCCTATTGCCGTGTTGAAATGGACAGGCGCAGGCTGTGGCGACCTGCACTATTTCATTTATATTTATTAATTCTTCGGTAATTATAAATAGAAAACTTAATTTGCTTTTATTAGGCTCGATACACTCACACATATCATACGGCATTTCTTTACGTAATGATTTCTCCTAGTTCTCACTCCCTGTAATAAATTCCATAGAAAATGTAACAGGTATATATATAACAGGTTAATAATAAGCTTTTTATATATTCTAAAATGTATAAAATACATTTTAAAGTGAAATCAAACCCATTAGTGTACTTTACATTAATGGGTTTGATTTTTGCATTACACAATTTTTATGACTAAATCTGGTCTTCAATTAACCTTTGTTGTTTAATCTTTAAACAGAAATGGCCTTGATGATAATTATCACCGGATTTACATAAAATAAAAATTTTCCGCTGGATTGAATCAAACTTTGAAGATTTCCCTCTTGCGTAGATGATTCCGACCGGATGACCAGAATTTTCATTATCAACACATTTCTTACTTTACTTTTATCTATACTAATATTATAAAGCTGAAGAGTTTGTTTGTTTGTTTGGTTGAACGCGCTAATCTCAGGACCTACTGGTCGGATTTGAAAAAATCTTTTTGTGTTAGATAGCCCATTTATAGAGGAAGGCTATAGGCTATATATCATTACGCTACTACACTGGGGAGCAGAGCAGTAGTCATAAATGTCGTCAAATCGGGCAAATTTTTACGTATCATTGTAGAATTTATAAGAGACGGGATTAAATAGGTGCGACGGGAAGTCGAAATATACCACGGGCGAAGCTGTGGGGGTCATCTAGTATTTCATAAAAACACAAGTAGGGCTGAGAAGCTAATGAGAACACGCTAAAGAAGTCACAAACATTCATTATTATACTAAGCTTAGTAAATATTTTATTTCTTAAATCATTATCATTCATATAATTCCATTCCGACATTTATCATATTACGCTTGTGTTTGTTTAAACCGTACTTATTTCGTTATTTATTTTGTTATGTCTAAATGCAAGACGAAAAGATTAATGTAGGCTATGTTATAACATGTTAATATTTGTTCTTAGTCCTAAATAAACTGTGATCAGAAGTAAATGGTTTCGGTACACATGCACGTAAGTAAATAATATATGAATGTAATTCTAGGTATTTCTATGTTGTGTTTCTTCGTATCTGTGCGATAAACTTATGCGAAAATTCTAATTGTAATAAATTAAAGTGAACTGTACTTAATTAACTTTAACTTTCGTTTAATAGGCTCATAGCGGCAAAATAAATAAAAAAAAAATGTGTGGTTAGATGTACACGGGTCCATAGTCCATAGGGTCCAAAGTCGTTGAGTACGGTGTGTGTTAAATGTGCTTCCACCTTAAACAGTAATTTTAATAGATAGTATATTATGCTCAACACAAGTATTAGGCCCTAAAGCGGGCAGGCAGGGTAGAAAACAGGGCAGAGAATGAGATAACTAAATGCCCGTGATTCTATGGATGACTACAATGTTGTACTTTTCGAAGAAATAATTAATTGTCGTACCAAAGATGTAAGCAACCAGGCATATGTTGCAGTGAATGTTACTAAATGAAAAACCTTTGTTCTAAACTCAAACTTTGGATCACGTACCGTCATTGACACAAAATCTTAAATCATCTGCTTAAAAACATCAAAAATACAAACATACTGCAATTTAACGTTTAAAATGTGTCGCTTTAGAGTACGCTACTGGAAAAAATCTTTCGATTGACATTTATTGCAATCCTAAAATAAAACGATATTGAGGCTTCGCGTAAACCAGTAGTAAGATGTCTATAATACAAGATTCAGATAGTTCCTGCGACGTATACAGCTCTGAATGAGTGCTCTCTGCATTTACAGTGGCGCGGCGGCGAGCAGTTCATTTTATAGGTTGTCTTGAATTCATTAGAAAATTTATGAGCCGTTTGCAAAGCGTGTCCTCCGCTTGGATGGTGTCGTTTGACGAACTGTATAAAAGGCAACAAAGTAATGAAACTAAGATCACAATAACTTTTACTAGTTATTTTTTATACTACTGAGGTGGCAGACAAGTATACGGCCGACTTGATGGAAAAAGGTCACCGTAGCCTTTGAACCTATGGACGTTTGTTTTTTTTTGGTTAGGCATAATCACGTTTTTGAGCTTCTAACTCTATAACAGAAAGAAAGATAGAAGAAAAATATTCTCATAGAAAAGCACAGTACATACGCACACAGAAAACTTCAACATAAGTTGTAAAACAATAATTTACCTTTTTTTTACATGTTACATCTACATAATTTTATAAAAGACGTTTAATACATTTAAAAAAGGTCAAAAGTACAGCTCAAAGCACAGACGTGCATGTTTAAAACGATTAATGAATCCGTAGGAAGTGAAATAAGTATGCAAGGATCGTGAAGCCTGGCGATCTGCTTTCTGACTATTTCGTCAGGGATACTGCGTAAAGATTGTTTGTAAATCATGTATTATTGTAACGGGAACATTTTCGATAACATTACCCATTGAGGTATAAAATCAATGACATTACTGAACAAATTGAACTTTAGTAAACTCTCATAGTGATATTTCGCGTGTCAAATATTAATATGGTAGCTGAAACATGCAACCAAGACATTAGCATTAGTGGGATGCGAATGGTCTAGTTAGGTATCTATAAAAAACTAGTTAACGCCCGCGGCTTCGCCCGCGTAGAGAAGTTTCCCCGTTCCCGTTTCCCACAAGATGTTCCCGGGATAAAAAGTAGCCTATGTCCGTCTCCTGGCTATAAGCTAAGTCAAATCGGTATACCCGTTGTTGAGTTATAAATAGTGTAACCAACACGACTTTCTTTTATGCTTCATAATATTTAGTTTCAGAACTTTGTATAGCGATTGATTACAGATTTGTAGTCTTTTTTGAAGACACTTTTCAGAAATTCTACGAACGATAAATCATAATCGATGAAAGTATACCAGTAGAATTCGCAATAATCTGTATTGAACATCAGTCAGTGAAGTAAATAAAATTTAGTCGTCTTTGTGGGGAGTAGTTCGCTTAAGTATTAGAAAAAGATTATAAGGAATAGGAATATGTACAATGCAGCGAAGGCATGATAAAACAAGGCTGAATAAGCTTGAAGATCATTCAGCCTTACTTATTCATGGAAATTTATTACGTAATCACGTGCGAGAGACTTTAATGTTAATGGCTGGCCACAAACACTCAAGACGAATTCGAAGACTAATCGCTTAACAAGGGAACTAGTGTATACCTAGTCAGGTCATAAATTCTGTCACATGTTTAATATAAAATAATTGAAACAAGTTTATTCATTATGTTACCATTTATATACCAAAATGAACTTAACAAAACACAGATTCTTATGACAATAAAGTTTATTCAAAATGACCTCCGTGATTTTGAATACAGGCCTTTAATCTGCGCGGCCAGTCGTTTATCGCAGCACGAATGAGGTCCATGTCAATATCGGCGGCTGCCTTAATCAAGGATGTCTTGAGTGACTCCAAATTGGGATGACGCTTTGAGCACGCCTTTTCCTCCAAGTGTTGCCATATCTTGTAATCTAACGGACTCAAATCTGGACTGGAGGAGGACCAGTCTTCGTGCCGGATGAAGTCGATTTCACGCGCCGCCAGCCAGTCTTGTGTGCTCTTCGCTCTATGAGCTGGCGCCGAATCTTGTTGGAATACCCAGTGCCTGTTTTTGAACATGGTATGAGAAACAGGTTCCACAAGGTTCGTCAGAACTGTATTTTGATACACTACTGCATTCGTTTTTACACCTTTCTCACAAAAATGTACCTCTGTTGAGCCCTAATAAGAAACTCCCAACCATACCATGAGCGAGGGTGGAAAATGACCTCGTTGGACACGCGGAATACGGTTGCTCGCTTCTTCACTACTGTGTGCGTACACCTTATCATTTTGTTTGTTGTAGCTCTCTTCTACGGTAAATTTTTTTTCATCTGAAAAAAGAATTTCTTGATATTTTTTTCCCGCGTACCGCTTCAACAAAGCGCGGCATCTCTTCAGTCTCAGTTCCATTAGACGAGCATTTAAACGATGTCCTGTTTTTCTTCGATATGACCGAAGCCCTAAGTCTTAATTTAACACCCTTTTCACCGTGGTTCTGCTTAACCCCATCTGAAGGGCCATCAGATTCTGCTTACGTTTGGGATTTCTTTGAATTCGCGCCTTCACAGCTTTTATCACTGCTGGAGTCCTAACAGACCGAGGGCGACCACTTCTTGACCTGTCATCTACACTAGAGTCTTCACTGTATCGTTTGATGGTACGATAAACGAATCTTTTGGTTATATTAAATTTTTTCAGTATGTCAAAAATTTGAATTGGCGCGTAACCGCAACGATGCAACGCAATAACTGCAACTCGGTCTTCTTTAAGCGTCCACTCCATATTTAAAAATGAGTAAAATTCTAAAAAGTATGCATTTTTATTTTCATGAACAATTCGAAATTCGAATTCAATAAACTTTTTTGTGGCCAGCATTCTAAAAGAAAAGATTTTTACTGTGTGACAATACTTATGACCTGACTAGGTATATTTATACCTACTTTTATGCCTACCACAACTACGTATGAGTGGTTTTGGAGTGCTGCCGTATTTTAAGTTTTTCTCAATTCAAAATATTATGACTTTAAACTTCATACATATGATAAATTTTTGGGTGATATAATCTTTATACATTGAGCGGGTAAATAAACAATTTTAAAAAAGAACTATTGGTATTCATTTCGCCGAATTTATACATTACTAATTGACGCCCGCGGCTTCGCCCACGTAGAGAATTTTTCCCGTTCCTGTTTCCCACAGGAACTTGTTCCCGGGATAAAAAGTAATCTATGTGTTATTCTGATGTATAATAGCTATATTATTCTAAAGTTTCATTAAAATCTGTTCAGTAGTTGTTACGTGAAAGAGTAATAAACATGCATACAAACTTTCGCATTTATAATATTATTAAGATTTGGGTAAATGTGTTCATGATAAATCTATAATTCACTATCATACAATACATTTGAACAATCTTGTTCAAAGCGAGAGTATTTTGGCAGTTTGATTTTAAAAAATCAAACTGTCAAAACACAAAATCTTAGATTTTATAGGCGTATGTATTGATATTAATACCATTGCTATTTGTGAATTTGAAGCGCTCGTGGCCCCGCGGGGACCAGTGTTCGGTAAACGATCACTGAGGTACGCAACTTTCACTATGGCTGGTCGTCGGATGGGTGACCACTTTGTGGCATTTACATTTGCGAGCGTTTCCGTGCTTCGGAAGGCACGTTAAGCCGTTGGTCCCGGTTGCCAGTAAAATGGCGGTCGTTAAGCCTGGTTGAAGGCCTTATAGGCGGCTTAAAAAATTTCAACAGCAGGTAGCCACAACCTGCGTCTGTCTATTTCAACACGGCAATGGGCTCACCACCTATTACGTGGGACAGGAATCCACACGGTGAAAATTGGACATATAATATGCCTCTGCCACCCCTTCGGGGATAAGGCGTGATGGATATTTATTTATTTATTTATTAGCTATTTGTAAGAGTATGACCACATTCACAAGCCCTTCCCCAAGCAATTCCATCAAAAGCGCCACCTTTGTGAATAACCTTCATACCATTACAATATTGTAATTTAACGTAATGGACGGGTCATCAACCAATTATTCAGACATGGTATTCGGTTACACACGCGAAGTTGACATGCAACAGGTGCTTTTTTATTATTTTTAAAACACGGTAAATAAAAGTCAACATACTTAACATTAACGCCTTATACCCCAAGGGGCGGACCGTAAGGGCGCGTTACATGTTGTCACAAAATACCAAGGACATTACAAATATGACCCCGTCGAGAGTTTTGACATGTTGGTAACTTGAATCGCGCCAACCGCATCATTATTATAAGTATAAGGAAGAATGAGAAAGCTGACCCCGAGACTTTAAAGTAATGAGTTCATATACAACTGAAACTGATTCTATGATAATGATATTGATTTTTATTGATTATCATGGCTTATTTGGGGTTAGTTCTGAACGGTTTTGTCCTTTTAAAACTCAGACATTGATCAGTTAGCCCAGCGTGATCACCTTGATTGGTCGGAGGATCTCGCCTTTTTGTTGGAGGAACATCTCCCTGTGTTGTTTGTAGAAACAAGTAACATGCCCTTCACTATCGTAGCGAAGATATCACACGTTTTCTAAACCGAAACTAGTTTCAAAACCGGAAAAGGTAGAAACTCTAAAATCGCCTATGCACGAATTCATGGTGTCCTAAATTCAATACCACAATCTGTTTGTCTCTTTCTATAATAGTTCCTGAGAAATAGATGCAGACGGACGGATGGACTGACTAAGCCGTTTTATGAGATTTTTCTAAATTTTAAGGTTTAGAAGTCTAAAAATACTTAAGAAATCAAAAATATGGAAAGACTTTCTTAACATCTTGACGATCAACAAATGTCCAAATTGACTGGAAGCGTCTCTAAGTAAAAATTCAACAGTCATTACTGAACATTCGAATTGCCATACTACGAGTAATAGCGCTTGTGTCAATTGTTTACTTATTCAGTGTATAATGCCTGTTACGTGACAAGCGTGCGTAATTGAAATCCCGTCGGATTTATAACATGAGCACCAGTATATTGTTTGAGCACTGACATTCGTTTCACTTTTTATTTGTACCTAACGCGTTTTTCATAAACCAATACCACCACATATGCTAATTATTGTGTCATTACGAGAAAGTATCTCATATATTTTACCAAAAACTGGCTTACCCTATTCGGAATATAAACATCTGATCGTTAGTTTAACGATATTTAGACTCAGGGATTGAATATTGAAGGAACAGTTTCACATAGCTTAATGCCTTGCAAGAGGTTGAACAACAGTCTCCAATACACGTCAAACTAACTCAACAGTATACAATTACATGGTATCGTAAATCAGTAGCTTCGCTGTGTTTTCCATTATCGTTTCTAGTCGTCATATCACTCACATTCGCTCACATCGTACAATTTGACAGTAAAATGATAAATAACGTACGTTTAGACATATTACAATCCATCTCTTACCTAGTACTATTATTAGGACTAAATGCGTTGGCATTATTAAAACCAAGTACCTATGTTTTGGCACCTATCCAACCAGTTCGTTTACCCGACTGAGCCAACGGATGCATAACTGCATTAGTCTCTACCTACTTACTAATAGTGTATTCGGATGATTGAGAAACATGTTACTTCATCATTATATCAAAAAGCTCAATTTGTGCTAGCGTATGTTTAATAATGTTTTCATAGAACTGTTTCTAGACCAAATCAAGATAAGACATCAAGTCTTATCTTTTTTATACTGCGCTATTAAAATCGTGAGTTGTTTGAGAATCAGGTGAATTTTTCAAAGTATTTGCACAGTATTTTGCATTGGTTGCATCTTTTTTATTGGATACTTTTTCTTTGCTTTTCTTATCATTATATATAAATATGTATAAGGAATTTAAATTCCAACATAAAAAGGTCCAAATCGCGGTGCTTTGACATTTTTGATATGGGAGTGGTTGGCTTGGACAAAAACATTTTAGAAACAACCAACATTTCGCTTTATTTATTTAACTGCAAGTAGTTAAAAATCTCGAAGTATTCCCACAGTACTGCTATTAAAATTCAGATATAATCAAATTCGACTTTTGTTACCAGACTTGCTTCAATCGATTTATGCTGGTTTTTAAATCGGATCTTAACGAACCTCAGTTCTGAAATGCGATTTGGGACCGTTTACATTGAAAACGTATTAACTGTTTTCAACAGTTTGGTTTTGTGATTAAAATGTGACATTTGCAGCTTAATAATAATTTTGAAGAATATCAACTATATGTGGTGCAAACTCATTTGATGTTAAATTTGTAATTGTGTCGATTAGAATTTCTTTACCTTGATTAATTTTAATTACTTTAATAAAAAAACTTAAGTCATTTATAATAACAAAGGCTTACAAAAACCTCTTATGCTCTTAACATGTTAGTAATGTTTTCATAATATTTATTTAAATAATATGAAGCGCTAGTGGCCTCGCGGTCTCAGTGTTCTGTAAACGATCACTGAGTTACGCAACTTTTAATATGGCTGGTCCTCAAATGGGTGACCACTTTGTGGCATTTACATTTGCGAGCGTTTCCGTGCTTCGGAAGGCACGTTAAGCCGTTGGTCCCGGTTGCCAGTAAAGTGGCAGTCGTTAAGCCTGGTTGAAGGCCTTATGGGCGGCTTGAAAATTTCAACAGCAGGTAGCCACAACCTGCGTCTGTCTATTTAAAGACGGCAATGGGCTCACCACCTATTACGTGGGACAGGAATCCACACGGTGAAAAGTGGGCATATAATATGCCTTTGCCACCCCTTCGTGGATAAGGCGTGATGGATGTTTATTTATTTATTTAAATAATCTATGAAATCCTCAATATTCCAAAATTTAGTTAATGTTTTTAAATTTCACTGTCATCTCATAAACCATCATGCAGATATAAAGAATGCTTTGTTATTAGAAGCTTTTACTTGAGTCCACCCAAATCATTGAAATACCTTTGTAGTTTTAGTATGTAATGTTTGATAGATTTGGTATCAGTAATTTAAACAAAATACTACGGAATACGCCTTCCCTTCGTGTGCAAAGTACACGGCAGAGTGCTCTGACCGATTTCTAAAATTGGAAACGACATTTAGTTTAGTAGATCTTCTTGGAGAGCATTGCAGTGTAGCGATGTGCATAAACGATGTTGTCGATTTATGTTTACTTGTACATTCGTATTTTAGATGTGACTGTAAAATGATCGTAAAATATACAGTTTATAGTTTTATTATACGTATAATAAATTTTACGATAAATTTAGTGTACACAAGTGTGTTTAATATTTTATTTTAAAACGTTTCTGAGTTACTATTAGATACAACTTGTATGTTATTACTATTTGACGATAGAAAAATGAAATGAAAAAGGCGCACAGAAAGTGAATTTAGGTTTTTCTTTCATTTAATCTCTAATTGTCTACTTTTCCTTTACGTTTTTTTTTTGGAACACGCACTTGGTTCTCGTAGAAAAAAATAATTATTGTTTATAGTGTTGATTGAAGACACTTGGTGGAGTTTGCTAAAAAAACTTGTTCTATTCCACATTATTAATTACTACCGACATTATGTATGTTTAGTTGCGTTTAAATTGCCACGTCGTAACGTCAATTATCCTTATAAAGCTTGCAAGTTTTATATCTTTTATGTTTGCATAATATAATCTTAAACGCCAGAAGGACATGACTTCAAATTATTTCAAAAACATGTTCAAAGGATTCTAAAAAAAGTGCAGAATTCTAACTTGAGAGAAAAATGTTCTCATTTATACAATCAACCGTTCACCGAGCACCGACACTTCGCTAGGTAATTTGATTTCAGCTTTCAAATTGAGACAGCAAACAAGGCTTATACTCGCTAAGATTTTCATTTTAAAATACACGTTTATTTTTGTATTGCACAACTGTGGCTGTGACTTGAGTAGGATTTTCTTTAAAACATCCTCACGAACATAGTTCATTATGATTTCGAAGTTCAACAAACTAACAAAAAAACAAAACAAAAAAAAAATCAAAAACATTCAATGGCGCACAATCCAAGTTCTTTAATTTATCTAAAATGTTTCACTTTAGCAGGTCTTGGTTGAATTCCAATCTACATTTAGAGCTCGAGGTTTGCGTAGATTGACTGCTAGATGCAGCTGTAGGTTTTATTTTACAAAGCGAGTGAAATCTGACTTGCATATTACCCTTGTGGTGTCATTTTCATTTTGAGTTTCATTGCAGTTGTGTTTGACTTGGCTTTGGATTGTGGTAGGGCCCCAAATACTAGCATCTCTTATATCGAACAAAATCATTAAATTCCCGACTCTAACTTCTCCTATATTGAAGAAAAGTATAAAATTTCTTTGTTCAGATCACCACTTTAACCTTTAACTGTGAGTTAAGTTTTATGGAGAATTTAGTTGTAAAATGCTTCTTGAGCTACTTTGTAGTTCGTGATGTACCTGTAAAGAGTATATAATAAAGACGATTTTGTTGATTCTTAAAAATCAACTCTATATTATAGTTAGTAGTGTAACCTACTTGCTAACATATCAATCACTAAAGTTATGTATTACGAAGAAGAAATATGTTATTGATATTGGTATAAAAGCTTTATTAACTAATCCACACCTGATACCATCATATAATTAACAATTTCACTAGACCTAACTATCTATCATTAATGCAGATATCGTGTTTGTACAGAGCAGCCGCGAACTTCGCCGCAGCAAGATGGGGGGACGGCTCTGCCTGATGTGTCGCCTACGTTTCCAACGGTAATATAAGTTTTTGTTTATTTTATTCGGTTTCACCTGCATAATTGATCCAGCCATTTTAGAGGTTAGCTGAAATGATCAGACATATAATTATCGTATATACTTTCATATGCATTTAGTGAAAAGCTGTTAAATTTGAATTATAAACAGACACTTAATTATTTTTTATCTGTCAGAATAGAAGACAGTCATATACTATACAATTAATATAGATAAAACTGAAGTGGTTGATTTGGTGAAAAAACAATTGCAGAATGATGAATGTGACGTCATCTACAAGGAGGTCCTTAGCTCAATAAATGATGTTGAACTAAGAAAATATTGGAAGGAAATCCAATAAAAACGATAAATAAAAGTATATTAACATAGCTTTGAATAGATCTAATTCAATACAAAAATTAGCAATTCAGATCAGAATATTCGTGCAGATGAGGTCTTTGTTTTATCATTAGATCGTCTTCGAGAACATTCGTGCCAATCGGACCCTGTTTATTTTTAAATTAAGGTCCCTTTTCGGCAATTAGAAATTAATTAATTTTTTTTAATGCTCCGTAGACTTTTTTTATATGATTTATACAAAGAAATATCTATTCAAGTATACAGCTACCTCATAGCAGAAGCAACACTTGTTTAAAAAAACCTAACCACTCCGGGAGTGCCAACAGAAGTGAAAACTCAATTTATTAATAATTTATTTATCTAGACGCGTTGGTACATGCATATATGCACACACTATAGCTGCGTATCGTAACGGGGTGTAGCGAGTCCAGAGATTTATCTCATCTAAAAAATTGCGTACCGCGCTAAAAGAAGTTTTTCCTTCAAAAATTGACCGGGATCGACGTTAATGATGATGATGATGAAAAATAAATCTACACTGAAAGACTCCTAATTGATTACACAGCATTATTTAATAAGACCTGTAGATGACCGGAATCAACGTTAGATGATGATGATGATAATGGTCGCGAGTCCAGAGATTTTATCTCATCTAAAAATAAGCGTACCGCGCTAAAAGAATATTCACTTCAAAAATTGACCGGGATGGACGTTAATGATGATGATGAAAAAAAAATTCTACTCTGAAAGAGTCTTAATTGATTACACAATATTATTTAATAAGACCTGTAGATGACCGGGTTCAACATTAGATGATGATGATGATTATAGTCGCAAATCCAGAGATTTTATCTCCTCTAAAAATATGTGTACCACGCTAAGAGGCGTTTTCACTTAAAAAACTCAATTTCTTAATAATTTATTTATCTAGTCGCGTTGGTACATGCATATATGCACACACTATAGCTGCGTATCGTAACGGGGAGTAGCGAGTCCAAATTTATCTCATCTAAAAAATTGCGTACCGCGCTAAAAGAAATATTTCCTTCAAAAATTGACCGGGATCGACGTAAAGATGATGATGATGAAAAATAAATCTACACTGAAAGAGTCCTAATTGATTACACAGCATTATTTAATAAGACCTGTAGATGACCGGAATCAACGTTAGATGATGATGATGATTATGGTAGCGAGTCCAGAGATTTTATCTCATCTAAAAATATGCGTACCGCGCTAAAAGAAGTTTTTCCTTCAAAAATTGACCGGGATCGAAATAAAAATTTGATGATGATGATAAAAAATAATTCTACACTGAAAGAGTCCTAATTGATTACACAGCATTATTTAATAAGACCTGTAGATGACCGGAATCAACGTTTGATGATGATGATGATTATGGTCGCGAGTCCAGAGATTTTATCTCATCTAAAAATATGCGTACCGCGCTAAAAGAAGTTATTCCTTCAAAAATTGACCGGGATCGACGTAAAGATGATGATGATAAAAAATAATTCTACTCTGAAAGAGTCCTAATTGATTACACAGCATTATTTAATAAGACCTGTAGATGATCGGAATCAACGTTAGATGATGATGATGATTATGGTCGCGAGTCCAGAGATTTTATCTCATCTAAAAATATGCGTACCGCGCTAAAAGAAGTTTTTCCTTCAAAAATTGACCGGGATCGACGTAAAGATGATGATGATAAAAAATAATTCTACACTGAAAGAGTCCTAATTGATTACACAGCATTATTTAATAAGACCTGTAGATGACCGGAATCAACGTTTGATGATGATGATGATTATGGTCGCGAGTCCAGAGATTTTATCTCATCTAAAAATATGCGTACCGCGCTAAAGGAAGTTTTTCCTTCAAAAATTGACCGGGATCGACGTAAAGATGATGATGATAAAAAATAATTCTACACTGAAAGAGTCCTAATTGATTACACAGCATTATTTAATAAGACCTGTAGATGACCGGAATCAACGTTAGATGATGATGATGATTATGGTCGCGAGTCCAGAGATTTTATCTCATCTAAAAATATGCGTACGGCGCTAAAAGAAGTTTTTCCTTCAAAAATTGACCGGGATCGACGTAAAGATGATGATGATAAAAAATCTTACGCTTTTTCGATCAGGGTCACGTGTCCTGACGCGAGTTTAAGATTTTATACCCATTACAGAAAAAGTGCTCAACGCCGCTAAAGAAGTTTTCACTTCAAAAATCAAAGCATGCTTCTGTGGGTAGTCTCTAAGCTGTTTGTGGTTTAAATGATTATAAACGTTTTAACATTACAAAACAGAAATGTTGAGTAGTTGTCACTACTTTAGTACTTTAATGGATTTTGAAATGTCATAAGATTTTTACGTTTCCCTAAAGGCTTTATTGTTTCGTAGAGTAAAGTACAATACATTTATTTGCAAATTTATTAAGTTAAACGAATTACTTCAAAGCTAAATAAAATCTGTATTACCTATTACCACTTTGTGGCATTTACATTTGCGAACGTTTCCGTGCTTCGGAAGGCACGTTAAGCCGTTGGTCCCGGTTGCCAGTAACATGGCAGTCGTTAAGTGAAGTTGAAGGCCTTATCCAAATTCACAACCTGTGTCTGACTATTTCAACACGGCAATGGGCTCACCACCTTTTACATGGGACAAAAATACACTTGGTGAATCACTGCGCTAAGCATAGTTTGCTATGGCTGGTCACATGAGGGACCGCTTTATGACATTTTTATTTACGAACATTTCCGTGCAATGACACGTTAAGTCATTAATCTTAGGAGCCAGTAATATAGCAGTCGTTAAATCAAGTTGAAGGCGTTATTGGCAGCTTGAACACATAAGCCACAACCTGCGTCTGTCCATTTAAATTTACAGCTAACCGCCTGTTACGCGGGTAATATGCAAACTGTGAATTGTAGTTGTTTATTATGCCTCTGCCTACCTCTTAGGGGATAAAGGCGTGACGATATTTTTGTATTTCTACAACAATTTTGAATAGAATTAGTTATCTCAACCTCGCAGACACATAACATTTAATATGAATGTGAAAGTCATTGTTTCGTGTTTAGAAATTGCTAGAATTTAGAACTTAATGTTCTAAAGTATGAATATTACTTAACTGGTAGAAAATGATGTTCCAAATTAATAATACTTTTAAAAAGGTAAAACTAACTACAGTAATTTGAATTGAAGTACATTTGTGTACCATTGCAAATGTAGATCGTCAATGCCTTGTGGAATGAAATGTGCTCTGCCCAAGGGAATAACGGCGTGACTTTACCCGTATGAATGTATATTTTACATTTTTTTTTAATTTTAAGTTATTGCGACATAAAATTTAAAATTAATGAATCTTTAGTAAGTATTACTAAATTTGTTTAATTGAAAATGTAGAAAAGCGGACGCCGGGGGTCGCGAGACGCAACTGGGATAGACGTTCGGATGATGATGATTAAATTTGTTTAATTACATTTGACTGCCTCGATGGCGTAAGTGGTAGTGTATGCGACTGTGGCGCTGAGGTTTAGGGTTCGATTCCTGGGTTGGTTAATCTAGACATCTGATAAAAATAATATAACTATGTTTAACAATGGCCTAGATTCATAGCAGAAGCAAAGCTTAGTTTGGGCTAGATGGCGCTATGTAAAAAGTGTTCTACAATACCCTACAAGATTTATAATAAAGAATATTTTGGTATTTAGATACTTTGATAGGTACTAAAGAAATATAATTTTTAAAGTCAATGACATGGTATGACACATGGCAGTTACCAGTACCATGGCAGTCGTTAAGCCATGTTAAAGGACTTATGAGCGGCTTGAAAAATTCCAACAGCTGCTCGCCACAACCTGTGCCTGTGCATTTCAACACGGTAATGGACTCACTACTGTTATGGGGCAAAAATGCTGTCTGTGAAATGTGGGCATAAACTACGCCTCTGCCTACCACACGGATAAAGGCGTAACAATGTATATGTAATATGCAATACAAATTTTATTTTAATTTATTTCAAACAGGTGCGTGGCGTCGAGATCGCAATCGTAGTACTTGTATTGATCGTGTGGATCGGTGCGATTGTGCTGTTTTTCAATAGATGGGGAAAAATTAGGATGTTGCTGCCATACCAGCCTGACTATAAACAGGAGCAGTTAAAGGTGAGACAATAATTGTATAGTACTAGCTAACGCCCAATGATTTCACTTGCGCAGTTCCCATTCCCGTGGAAATAGAGGTATAAAAAATAGATTAGAAAACTTTTCTCAGACCTACTGAATTTATATATATAAAACATTGAAATCCAACCATTTTGGAGGAGTGTGTCCCCGTACCCAACACTATGACACGAGATTTAAATATTATAGATAGATGAACAAGAAATACTAAAGTGAATGTGGAAGAACTGGTGGTGATGCTCCTCTTACATAAAGGACGACAAATTCTCCTGACCTAACAAATTGACCGACCGAATGTGTAACGAAGTGATACGCAGGTTAGGATAAAAGTGTTGACATTAAGTTGTGTAAGGGTGTGCTCCGTTGGTTTGGTCACGTCCAACAAATGTTGAGGAACAATTGACGAAAAATATTTAAAATGCCAAAGTAGAAAGTAGAGGCAGTCAAGGTTATCCATAGGAAGACTAGATAAGCAGTTTGTATAAAAATGGAAAGGTAAAAATCTATGAAACGAGTGATGAATCTGCTTTCAGCGTAAGAAGTAGGTATGCATGGATCGCGAAGGCTGACGAATTCTCTTTGACTACCCCGTAAGGGATACAGCGTGAAGATAGTTAGATGTTTAATGTATGTTCATTTTACAGGTGCCAGGAACCAGTGCATTAGCAGCTGCACAAGCGGGAGGCACGTGCGGAGCTCACTCCGCACCGTCAGCTTGTTCTGTAAATATGGTTTATAATTTCTTTTTCAATTATGTTCACAATATATTCAACTATAATTTTGCAGTCAAAATGTGAATTCCGTTACGTTATTACTATGCACCATTATATTGAGCGTTGTTTTATTATTTATGAAAAGAAACATTAAACTATTTCCATACTCTTCTTACTGATCTTAGTAGAAGCGCTCGTGGCTCCGTTCACTCAGTGCTCTGTAAACGATCATTGCTTTAAGCAACTTTCGCTGTAGCTGGTCATTGGATGAGTGGTATTTAAATTTGCGAGCGTTTTTATGCTTTGAAAGGCACGTTAAGCCGTTGGACTCGATTGCCAGTGAAATGGCAGTCATCAGTTGAACGCCTTTTGGACGGCTTGACAAATTTAACACGGGAATGGACTCTCTGTTACGTGGGACAAAATGCATACGGTAAAAAGTGGACGTATAATATGCCTCTGCCTATCCCTATTGGGTATAAAGTGAAAATTTCAACAATATGTATGTATGTATGTATGATCTTAGTGTGTTCCCAATCGCTTTCAAACCTCACCTAAATTTTAAGCACGTGAACGAGCAGTTATAGCATTGTGGCTTTTCATTTTCGCCATTGTTTCGAGCGACGGCCGTACCCAACCCGTAGGGACGCCTACGTCGTTGTCTCTTCCATAAATTAGCAGGTGCACCGCAAGCAGATGAGGCAGATTTTGGTGGAGCCCCAGGCTCCAAAATCAAGTAGGATTTCAAACATACATCGATTTAGAGCAACTGGGAAAACATTTAAAAGGGAAAAGAATATGAATATAAAGTGTTTTTTTTTGTATTCCTTCTTTCATATCGCAAGAAAACAATGTATATAGACTCGATTACTTGAGTCTGAAGATTTTATCGTGATAGAACAATGATTTATTTTATCCTATGGAAAACAAGTTTAAGTATACCCTAAATTTAATATTAAACGGGCGGAGCCACAGGCGTCGTCTTTGTGCAAAAAGTAATATTCTTTCTTCTTTACTAATATTGACTGCAAAATTATCTTAAAATATTTACCTACCTTTTATAAAATAGACCCTAAAGTTAAGATTCCGGTTTAATTTATCTTCATAATTTAGCACTCTTTCTGTTATTTCTTTACACTTCATGTGTATCAAAAGAATATAATTATTTCAATGAATAACCACTTCCAAATGTAAATAAACTTGAGTGAGTCACCTCTATATTCATCATGTTCGCAGTTCGGGCTCTAAAGTTTGTTCCATTTTTGAATTACATTGCTTGTCATGCCACATAAGAACATTGCTGGACTATTTCTGACTTAGTTCCACATTATGAAGTGTCCCAAAGAAGATTGTGTAAGATGTCTTGACCTGTCATAAACTGTTTGCTTTATTCAACCGTCACAGTATAACAATGTACTTCAAGCTACTCTGTACATAGTAAGGGAATTTTAGAATTTCGATATAGGTTTTGCGGTGAAATTATGGGAATTTCATAACTCATCGCAATTTGCGCGTCGCGTATTTCATATTTTCGTTCCAGTATAGTATTACTAAACTGGTTTTGTCACCGATAATTTAAATAACAGGTATTATCTGACTTATAGTAGAATCGAATACTTTTAAATAATACTAACTTTTAAACTTTCGCGTTGCATGATTAAAATAAGTGAAAAATACAGGTATTAACGCGATCATGCTTATTTACCTTAAATAGCTTGACGTTTCGACTAGCCGTGGTCACAAGCAGACTGTCTGCTTGTGACCACAGCTGGTGCAACCCAGTCGAAACGTCAAGCTATTTAAGGTAAATAAGCATGATCGCGTTAATACCTGTATTTCACACTTATTTTACTTTTAAATAAGTTTAAAAGTATTTGAATATGAATATAGTATTACTGATCTGGTTTTGTCACCCAATTATTTAAATAACAGGTATTATCTGACTTATAGTAGAATCGAATACTTTTAAATAAGTTTAAAAGTATTTGATTATGAATAAATTCGAACGTTATGAATATTTACTGTTATAAAATGTTATCAATTTTGAATACTATTTAATATTATCAGCTGTTATAAATGAGGCAATACATTTTCTCAAACTTTGATCACTGAATAAATTATTAAAGCAATTATTTAAAAAAAAAATTTAAGCGTTTTTTATTAAAAGTTAAGATAGGACTTGACCTTTACTTATAAAAATGCTTCTTTTGCTCCATATACCATTCTCGATACAGTAATGGTGTCATGTAATCGAACGTGACGTCAAAAAAAAGTGACAGACATGAGAAATAACGTGCTTATTTCATTCACAAACCTATTTTGTAATAAGAATTGTGTTAATCTTCTTCTGAGGTTTTGTCTAAAAATTTTAGCTGTTTTTCTGTTATTTCTAGTACTCATACCTTAAATGGTCTAATATACCTTTTTATTGTACCCACACGACATTGGATCGACTGAATTTTTTCTAAATTGATATTTTGCTAAGGGTCAAAATCTGTAAAAGCGGTTCAGAGGATCTTAAAAAAATATGGTCGATTTCGAAGAAGAGTTCTGTACAAATAATGGTACCTTTCCGTACCGTGTCAAAAATACCTAAAATTAAAAAAAAGTGTTTTTAACATAACAAATAAAATAAAATAAATAAATAGATATCCATCACGCCTTGCACTGCAGAGGCATATTATATGCCCACTTTTCACCGTGTGAATTCCTGTCCCACGTAATAATAACATAACAATCTTTATCTAACTATTGTTTTTATTTGTTTCGGAGTTTAAAGACCTATGTATTAAGAAATATATAAGTATAGTCATCAGTTGTCTAGATCCCACACCACATATATTAGCTAACTCTGGGCTAGACGACTCTATGTAAAAAGATATGTCCCGCAATGTTACTTACATACATGCCCGTTTAAACATTTGATTTTACGTATATAGAGTCTTTATCATCAGTAAAACCATTAACATGCTGGGAGTTTTCCACAACGGTAGTTAGGACTTCTAGGTTCCACTACTCCTGATGGGACCAGATGAAAGTGGAATAGCCAGACATGTATTCATCATGCATTTAGATAACAAACTCATTAATTAACTAACTATCTTCACGCTGTATCCCTGACGGGGTAGTCATAGAGGACAGATTGCCAGGCATCGCGATCCCTGTATACTTCTTTCACTTCCTGTAGATTTATTAATCGCTTTATACTTTTCTGTTTTTGAGCAATCTGCTCACGTGGTCTTCATTTATAAGTCTCGGCCTACCCTGATCCCTTCTGCCCTTTACTTTCGCATAATATATATTCTTCGTCAATCGTTCATCCATTTAGATCATAGTCACAAATCATGATTCACCCATCAGACGTGAATCTCAGCTCGTCTAGCATAACGTGAACGCTGGTGTTCCATACGCAGTAAGCATAGTGATCTCCGCAATATATTTTGCTGAGGCATCAGTTATATTTCACAGCCGTAAACTAGGTTTATACAGTCGCTAAGCATAAAGCTTCGCTAGCATTATATATTAGAACGGAGCATCAGGAAAAAAGGACACAAAAAATAAAATAAAAATCTAAAAAAGAAATCAGTGGAAAGGACGGATCTGTGAATGATATTTTATAATTCCATAACAATAAAAATTTTCAAAAAGCGTGTGTTTTTGTATCAATGGAAAATCCCTTTAACCCCATGTTATTTAGTAATAACTTGATTAAATTTGCGAATTAAAACGATTTTGATTTTAATCTGTGAATTCAATTTAGTACAAAAATTATGCAATTCATAGAACTTAATTATATTTTAATAGAACTTAGAGTGTTATGGCGTCGCATTATACATTTTGCCATTGACGCTGATCCATCTCGATTAACCTTTTCGCAAACAACGACAAATGTACTGTAACTATAAAACAGAAAATTACGTAAATTACGTAAAATTAAGTACATAAACAATCCATATTGAGCATAGGTCTTTAATGTCTACAGTTACAACGTAGAAAACAATTATCTTTGTTCTATTGTACAATATTGAATAGACTTCAATCTAATTATACGATCTTAACTGTAGTATCTTTGATTAAAGAAAAGCATGCTTGCTTGAATAGTCTTATGGTGCAGTATAACTACGTTATATCTAACCGCAATGCAGAACAACTTTCTATGAAGGTCATGGCAAATCCTGCAGCATAGAATATTATGGTACCTACCTTGAAAACCTTAGTATTTTATTTTTGCAGTTGAGCAGCCTTTGATTTTGCGTGATAACACCTTAAAAGCTTTCTGCGTGCTGGTTGAAAACTGTTTTAGGTAGATACTAATTATGTAAACGTAAGGTTTTCTATATAAAACATAACAAAACATACTTTCACGCCTTTTATCCCCGAAGGGGTAGGCAGATGCGTACTTTAGGCCCACGTTTCACCGTATGCTTTGCTTTTTTCCCACGTAACAGGTGGTGAGCCCATTGCCGTGTTGAAAATGGGCAGGTGCAGGTAGTGGTGACCTGCTGTTGAAATTTTCAAGCCGCCCATAAGTCATTCAACTGGCTTAACGACTGCCATGTTACTGGCAACCGGGACCAACGGCTTAACGTTTTCTATATTTTGATTGCAAATACCAATACTATATGATTACGGTACGGTAATTAATATTTTTAAGTCTTACTATTTACGCGGTTTAAGAGGAGCGGGAGAGTACTGAATAGTATCTTATAAAGCTTGAACGGCGTTGATATGGGAATAAGGAAGTAAGAACTTTCATGTACATCAGAATACAAGTATAATGTATTCCATGAAATTTCTGCCTCGTTTTAAAAAGAGAACGCATTGCTCTAATTGAAATTGTCGCCCCATCAAATGGAAAACCGACGGTTGTTCCCCGAAATGTTCAACAATTGATCGTATTTCCCGTAAGACCTCTTTTGCCTCTTACACTTCATACCCTCTGAATGGTTATTGAATTTTGTGAAGGTTTTATTGTGAGAACCATAATGATACGTACAGAGAATTTTAAGATTCACGTCACGTTTCCTTGCTTAACCTTTGGTGAATTATTTAAAAGCTGATTTATGATATTTTGTGAATGTTGCAAAGGGTAACGAATGAATGGGGAACGATTAACGATGAATATTTCTTGTACAAAAGCAGAGGGTAGAAGGTGTCAGGGTATACCGCAACGTAGATACTAAGACCACGTGATTAAATAGGAAACCTCAAAGTACTCTGATACCCGAACGTGCATGTATGAAACGATCAATGAATTTGCAGAATGCCATAGAACTATGCATGGATCGCGAAACCTGGCATTTTTTTCTCTTTGACTGATACTAGCACTATCCAAAGATAGATAGTAAACTAAACTTAAAGTGATGACCATAAATCCTTTAAGTTGTAATGCATTGCAAAAATAATAGTGTTTTTGATTAATTCTCTCAGTTACAATGCGAAATACTTTCTTAGTTATGCCAATGACCATTGCAAAATCATTTTTAACATAAGCAACACAAAATGAAAGTTATAAAGAAAAATCGTTCTAGAAAAAAATGTTCTATTTCAAAAAAATATTACGTTAACAGACGATTAAAAAAAAAGAATTAAAATTGGATAATTTTTTTAAAGCATTAAAAAATTATGTAGATGTTAGCAAGCAATTAGTATATAATTGCTTGCTAACTTACACGTCAATTTTTATTAAAGTGAAAAAAGACAATCAATCCCCGTCTCGAACCAAGTTGCCTTTTTTTACTTTTATAAACCATAATGTGAAATTTAAAATTATCAAGTAAAATTTAAACTGTATCGTTGTACAAACGAAACTTTTAATTATATTTCCTCCAATTTCTTGGCCTACCTGTATCCATTTTTAATCAGTATGTAACCAAGATTCTGTAAGTTACTTTGTAAAGTACGTAAAAAGATTCTTTACTAAGAAAGCTCTCTTTTGAAACTTTTCCCAAAGTGGTCGTATTTATTTTATAGAGTGTAGACGCGACGGACAAAACCAATTTAATGGCTACCACCTTCTTTGAGTTTACGAGCGGCAATATCTTTATAAAGTTGATAGAATCTAGTGTTGAAACATTTACGTAAGTCAGACGGTTTTATTAGTACTGACTTGACATAACTTCTAAATGGGGGGGGGGGGGGGTGGGGTATGATTTGAAAATAGAGATCTTGTTGTTGTGAGGTGAATAATATCTTTACCACACAGCAAGGAATGTTACTAGCTCCCTCTAGCTCGCGCTTAATACGAAAATAATATACTACCGCGTGACAAGTTTACCTCAAGCTTTTCTCTTTAGGGTCGGCAGCGCGATTGCTGCACCTCTGGTGTTGCCAACGTCCATAGGTTAAGGTGACCACTTTCCATCAGGTCGATCGTATGATTGTCTGCCAGCTCAGTGGTATAAAAAAACCTCAAACTGTGGGCAAAAATCGCCACCTGTCATTTGCCTACCATTCGTCTTCAGTATTAATAGGTGTAACCGTATGATAACCTATATATATATAATATGACACCTCCTGACACGCTTTGTAGTATAAAATATATAGAGTAAGGCGTCTCTAGTAACGCGAATAATACGCTTAGATCTATTAAACTATTGATTAAATGTAGTTTTTAACAATAGATAAAGTAATTCCAGAAGAAGGTGTATATGTATGACAAGTTGACGCCCGCGGCTTCAGCCGCGTACCGAAGTTATCACGTTACCGTATCCCAAAGGAACATGTTCCCGGTTTAAAAAGTACCCTATGTGTTATTCTGATGTATAAGCTATATTATTGTAACGTTTCATTAAAATCCATTTAGTAGTTGTACGTGAAAGAGTAACAAATTTCATTCGGTATTTCATTCATTCTTACAAACTATAATTTTTTTTTTTACTTATTTAGAATTTTCGATTTATTTGGTACTTAAATTATTATTAAAGTGAAAAAAGACAACTTGGTTCGGGACGGGGGTTGAACCCGTAACCTTTGCCTAACCAGGGCAATGTCCTAGTCACTGAACTACCCAAACCGTACCGAAACAAGTTGAAATTAATAATATTAATAATATATTTATAGAAGCGAAAGAAGTATGCATGGATCGCGAAGCCTGGCGATCTGTCCTCTCTGACTACCCCGTCAGGGATACAGCGTGAAGATAGTTAGTTAGTTTATATATTTATTGACAGAAAATATTCATGGTTAACATAACGATTTAAAAATAACAGTATAATACTAACATCGATGATAATATTAGTAAATATAACAATTAGATAAATATTCTATATTCTATGTTAACAACCTTCATAAACTCTGCCTCTTACACTAGGATTTCCTGTTTTATAAGAGAAAATTTATTAGGATTAAATTTATTAGGGTCTAGAGCAAGTGAATGAAATTGTGTATTTAGGAAGTATGTTTAGCGCGGATGGAAGATGTGATTCGGATGTAGAACGGCGAGTAGCTGCCGGAAACAAAGTTAACGGTGCTTTGTCCCAGTTAGTAAAGCGACAAAGCATCGTAAAAGAAGCACGAATGGCGATTCATAACGCAGTGCTAGTGCCAACTTTGCTTTACGGTAGTGAAACCTGGGTATGTCAGCAGATGCATGAAAGTAAATTGAATGCTGTGGAGATGCGATCACTTCGAAAATTGTGCGGCGTTACCTTGGCCGACCGAATACGTAACGAAGTGATACGCAATATGGCAGGTTTGAATGAAAGTGTCAGCGTTAAGCTTGAAAAGGGCGTGCTCCGTTGGTTTGGACACGTCCAACGAATGAGTGAGGAACGATTGACGAAGAATATATATTGTTCAAAAGTAGAGGGTAGAAGGAGTCAGGGAAGGCCGAGACTTTCATATGAAGACCACGTGAGCAGATTGCTCAAAAACGGAAAGGTCAAAAGTACTCGGATTCCCAGACGTGCGTGTATGAAGCGATTGATGAATCTCGAAGAAGCGAAAGAAGTATGCATGGATCGCGAAGCCTGGCGATCTGTCCTCTCTGACTACCCCGTCAGGGATACAGCGTGAAGATAGTTAGTTAGTTAGTTAAATTTATTAGGATTCATTTATAAATCTATATCAAAATTGCAGTAATAATATAAAATACAATAATGAATTTTACTTTCTTTTAACTGCCTCCATTTATCTTCACATTAATTTCGACACGGGTTTCAAAACACTCTAAATTGTCTTCGTACTTTATTTAAGCTTGACGTTTAAGCTTGTTGTAACTTTTCTTTTTTGAGTCATTGATGTAAAACCTGGTGTACAGGAGTCACAGTAAAGGCTGATGCTGATGGAAATAATTCCATATAGTAAAAGTAGTGATCGTCATTTGATCGAAATTCGAGGAACTTAAAACTTAAACTTATATATCCATCACGCCTTATCCCCGAAGGGGTGGCAGAGACATATTATATGCCCACTTTTCACCGTGTGGATTCCTGTCCCACGTAATAGGTGCGGAACATTGCCGTGTTGAAATAGACAGACGCAGGTTGTGGCTACCTGCTGTTGAAATTTTTCAAGCCGCACATAAGGCCTTCAACCAGGCTTAACGACTGCCATTTTACTGTTTACAGAACACTGAGACCGCGGGGCCACGAGCGCTTCTTAAACTTAACTGAACAATCTTATCTTTACCTACAGCTTCTTAATAATTTAAAGTTAAAACTTTAAAAAAAGAAAGAAAAATGTAGCTTTGTGCACAAAATTACAATAAATGTGTTCTTTACGTAGATTTTGACTGGGTCATATTTCACGTCAATCTGTTCGCACAATATTCTTAAAATGGTGTACAAAGATTTCGCATCACGTATTAATAAAATAAAATAAATTATAGGTCAATAATTAGATAATAATTAATGGTTTTTGTTTAGTATAATCTTAAAACAATAATAATCACAATACTTGAGAAGATATGTAGAGTATATCTATGCACCAAATTCCAAGTCACGTGGTTCTATAGTTTATGGAAATAGACGGTTTTCATACAGAGACAAATGCTTCAAGTTGTACCAACTCAAAATAATTTAGTAAATTTAATATGCTCTGGCTAAATGCTGTATTTTATTAGTGCAATGAATGTAAACAAGCAAATCTCTCTTGGTAACAAGTTCTTCCTATTCATTAAAAGTACATTATATCTTTCCTGCGCATAGAGTTCAACGATAGTAACCCATTCTATAGGATTTCTCTCATAATAATATTAAAAAAATAACCTCCAGAATCATAGGTTTACTGTCACTATCACCACTTTCTTATTTAGTCTTCCGGTCTAAACGGTCTACTTTCGTTAAAAGTTATTTTTATTTTTTATAATGTAGGTGAAAGTACAGTCCAGTAAAATCTTGGTTGATTTCCATGCTACCTACCTTTCCATGACCCATTTTTCTTGTTCCACGATCGACGCACGATAATTTTAGCTTCACTGTAGAATATTGTTTAGTATACATGTTTATATGTAATATCAACTGAATCTTAACCATAACTTTACCAACATTAGCCGTATTTCTACAAAAATAATCGTTTCATATAAACTCGTTGAATCCATTATAGCTACTAAAGTCTGTCGGTACAGTCCAAAACATAAAATGGTGGATAAAACATTACTCTTATTACAATTCCTTTTAGCAGAGACGGAAATACTGAACTTTTAGTGGTCGTTAGGAAAACATGATAGGTTTCACAATCACGCTGTGGTTACCATCTTTACCACTTTAGGAATGCGATAAACTCAGTTATAAAACGTGTTTTATACGACCCTATATTGCACAAAAGCTTCTCGTTCCATGAAATAATAAAATCAAGGGGTGGGGGATGTAAATTGGCAGATGTGACCCTTACATTGCTCTGGCGTGATTTGCAGTTTCTATTTTTTATTTGCGTTGTAAAACGTCTGTTCAATCATGGCGGTCGACTGATTTCGAGTTGTTACTAATGTCTTATGTAATTTGTATAGTTTTATTTTAAAATAAGTAGGCCGAGACTTACATATAAAGACCACGTGAGCAGATTGCTCGAAAATTGAAAAGTCAAAAGTACTAGGATACCCAGATGTGCGTGTATGAAGCGATTGATGAATCTACAAGAAGCGAAAGAAGTATGCATGGATCGCGAAGCCTGCCGATCTGTCCTCTCTGACTACCCCCCGTCCGGGATACAGCGTGAAGAGGGTTGG
The DNA here is from genome assembly GCA_948477245.1 of Thumatha senex. Classification (NCBI taxonomy): domain Eukaryota; kingdom Metazoa; phylum Arthropoda; class Insecta; order Lepidoptera; family Erebidae; genus Thumatha; species Thumatha senex. The sequence continues at coordinate 19,846,120 of OX419735.1, forward strand.
TTAGTTTTTGTTTAAAAATATTATGTTTCATTTTGACTTCTTTATCAGAGTAGAAATTATGGGGCTCCCTATAAATTCATTAACTATAAATATAACTGTAACATTACACAAATGTAATATTTCGTTTTGCTATTTTAGTTTTATCTTTTTGAAAATATTATTAATTTATAAATTATAATTTCTATCAGTAAAGTGTTGATTATACTCTAGAACATTAAGTTTTAAATATGGTTCTAAATACGAAACAAAGACACTCACATTGAAATTAAATGTAATGTGTCTGGGAGCTTGAGGTAACTGACTCTATGCAAATTAGAGAAAAACATACGCAGTCAGACCTTTATCCCAGAAGGCATACACGCCTACATTTCACCATTTGAATATTGCCTCACATAACAGGCGGTGAGCCCAACGTCGTGTAAAAATGGAGTGGTGCAGATTGTGGAGACTTGCTGTTGAAATTCAAGCTACGCAAGTTTTCCTGAACGTCTACAATATGGGGTTCTTGAAAAGGGGTCTTAGAAGATTTCGTCCATAGGCTACGGCGACCACTCTCCATATGATAGACCGTATGTTTGTCTTCCACCTCAGTGGTATAAAAAAGCCTTCAACTTGTCTTAATAAATGAATAATAATAATAAATATCGTTGGGACAACACACACCACGCCATCTGATTCCAAACTAAGCAGAGCTTGTACTATGTAACCAGATAACTGATAAACATACTTATATATTTCTAAATACATACAGATTATAGATAAATTGTGCTCATCACACAAAGTTTTATCCTGGGTGGGAATCGAACCCACGACCCCTTGCGTAGCAGTCGGTTACACTCCCACCACGCCACAGAGGCAGTCAAAAATGTAGGTTTCCGTTAGAAGGGATTTTGCGAAATTCTACCCCTTAATGACAACCGCGTACCAGAAACTCATCTCGGGGCTAGAGTTATAGGTATTTATATATATATATTTATCTATCACGCCTTATCCCCGAAGGAGTGGCAGAGGCATATTATATGCCCACTTTTCACCATGTGGATTCCTGTCCCACGTAAGAGGTGGTGAGCCCATTGCCGTGTTGAAAATGGACAGAATCAGGTTGTGATTACCTGCTGTTGAAATTTTTCAAGCCGCCCATAAGGCCTTTAACCAGGCTTAACGACTGCCATTTTACTGGCAACCGGGACCAACGGCTTTACGTGCCTTCCGAAGCACGGAAACGCTCGCAAATGTAAATGCCACAAAGTGGTCACCCATCCGAGGACCAGCCATAGTCAAAGTTGCGTAACTCAGTGATCGTTTACAGAACACTGAGACCGCGGGGCCACGAGATCTTCAACGCTATTATTTATCTAGAAGATATTCGAAGTTCGAACGAAAATGGAAACTTGACATGACAGTCTAGACAAATTTGAAACACGATTAACTATGTACAATATGTTACAACTTTGATCCAGGGTCTATTATTACTTGAAAATAGGTCAGTCCACTATCAAATAGCAAATGAAGTAAGTGAACCAAAGTCTATAATTGAGTAGAAAGTTACACAACATAGTTAATCATTAATGCTATCGTCAATTATAACTTTCTCATACTTCTGATATCATGGTAAGTATCGCATGATGTAATTACCATTTACTTACAGTTCTTTTTGTTACAAACCTTTTTTATTAAAATAGCTTGTAATTAAAGACTTTATTTTATATTTAACATAGAAAAATTAACACGAGTTTTATATTTGTCGCTATGTGCTTCGACAATTTGTTATTCTTATTTGACAGGTAAGTACAAAACAGGCTTACTTACCTGTTGAAAACATAGCTATGTAGGTACCTGTCAGATGAAAATATATTACTTATGTATAATTATAACGCCTAATAAATATATATCGTACGTTATTTATAATACTTAAAAGTTGTGTGATTAAATATCGTAAAAATAAATTAATGAAGCCAGTAGCTTTTTACCCCTATTCAAAATCGAAAGCTCTAGATAGGATAGTTTTCGCATCGTAGCAGTTCGTTCCTGCATTAAAATTATCACCAAGAGCTTCCCAACAGCCGTAAGGGGTTAGAAATCGTCGTTGCCTTGTTCGTTAGTCAGCAGCTCAGGTTTCTTAGGCATCAGAGACTTTGTACACAACTGATATAAATAATTCAATGATATAAATAATAAAAAAAAAAATTGAAATTATATTTTTTTATCTAGTCGATTTTAATAATAAACGCAGCAGGCTTGCGAAGTCCCTAAACGGATTCCACCATATCCAAAATAATCTAACTGATAAACATAAATGTATACTTCTAAATACAAATAAAATATCCAAACTCCGAAACAAACATTTCAAATTTTTGCAAATCATACAAATATTCATGTCGACCCGGGACCAAAACCCAAAACCTCAGACATAATATCTTAACTTTCTATAATGTTAGAAAAGGTTTAGGGAAACAAAACCGTTTAGTTCCGGAGAGTAAATTTGTATTTAAGGCCAGGTGTAATAACCGAGTTGAATAGGGTACTTCGTTGGGCTGGTCTCTTAATTCTTAGATAAGTTATTAGTGTTTTCGGTAGACAGTAATGGGCTCTAAAAGTACCTTTTGCGTCATCGTTATTACACGAGAATGGCAAGCCATGCATGTAACATGTAGTTTGCTAAACATTTTAGTGATCTAGAGTGTTAGTTTGGGCAGACACTCTCAGTTTACTCGGTTTAATGGCCACATAATTACAAGTTGTCCAATTTTGCCGTATCGGCTTGTTTTTTAATGGGTTTTGTTTAGATTTTATTTAGTTTAGAGGATTTTCTCATTAATCGTTTATTTGTTTTACTTTTTATTTCACTTTTTATTTTTTTTATTTATTTAGAAGCGCTCGTGGCCCCGCGGTCTCAGTGTTCGGTAAACGATCACTGAGGTACGCAACTTTCACTATGGCTGGTCGTCGGATGGGTGACCACTTTGTGGCATTTACATTTGCGAGCGTTTCCGTGCTTCGGAAGGTACGTTAAACCGTTGGTCCCGGTTGCCAGTAAAATGGCAGTCGTTAAGCCTGGTTGAAAGCCTTATAGGCGGCTTAAAAAATTTCAACAGCAGGTAGCCACAACCTGCGTCTGTCTATTTCAACACGGCAATGGGCTCACCACCTATTACGTGGGACAGGAATCCACACGGTGAAAAGTGGGCATATAATATGCCTCTGCCACCCCTTCGGGGATAAGGCGTGATGGATATTTTATTTATTTATTTTTTATTTATAATCTTTTTTTTCAAGTGGGTAAATAATAAGTTTCTTTCAAACTTTTGCAAATTAAACACTATTTTTAAGGTTTTGGGTATTTTTTCGCGTTTTACAGCTAATATTTAGGCTTTAATTATACACTCGCGGACTCTTGAATCGAGCCACCTTACATTCCCGGGCCCAATAGCCCAATACACAAAAAATATACAATATAACAAAAAAAAATTTATGCATTTATAATGCTGGCATATTTCATCGTCTTTCCCGTATGTAATATTCCATGTTATGAGATGGCCACCGCGAAGTCCTGATATGAATCCTATAGAGCATCTATGGGATGAGCTGAAGAGGCGTGTTCGAGCTCATCATCCTGCCCCGCAAACCATGCAGGAGCTCAAAAATGTAATTTTGGAAGAATGGGAGGACATTTCTCAACATGTCATAACGACATTGATTAATTTTATGCCAAACCGTATGAGAGCTGTCATGAATGCACTGGGAGGCAATAAAAGTTACTAAATAAACATTTATTTTCATGTAAAACATGTCTTTATTTAAAACTCGATTAGATTTTTCCTTGAAAAAAGCAAATATGGACTTGTTTCAACGTAACTCGACTTTTTTAATAAACTGTAGTTCAAATTTAGAACAGTGGCACTCTGAATGAATGATGAGTATACCAGCTCCAAAACTGCATCAAAACATTTTCCTTATACATACATCTTTTATAAGTTACAGTACTCCAAACCACAAAAATCGAGGTGGCTCGATTTAGGTGTCCGGGAGTGTATTTGGGAATAAAAATCATGCTATTAATAGCTCTTGTGTATAAAAGACATATAAAAATTGTGAATGGCAAAATTGTTCCTTCTAACTTTCCATTATATTTTATCTTTTGAATCTATTCTCACTGCATTGTAGAATGTAATTGCAATTTTAAATAAACTAATGTCGATTTCACCGATACAATAGTTTCGTATAATATCTGACAAACAAAGCACAATATGAAAAATAATATAAATATTTACTTGGCTACTGGCACCACAAGGTATCGGGACTGCATTGCCACATACTTTTGGCGCTTCCTGTTGGCTGCGTCCTCCGCCGCAGACCCCGGTGAATGAATAGTACGACTTAGGTGAATATTTACTTTGAAATATTTTTGCCCCTTGCACAGACGTATCTTGACTTAAGTCACTTAAAAAGTTATCAGCATATTTTTAATACTGAAGCAGAATTAGAGTCGGTTGGTGTTTTTAAATATTCCTCTTTCTATTGTATCATATTTAAGTTATGATCGTCGCGCTTCACTTAAATAGTGATCTAATTGTACTGTAAAATTCACTTCGTTAAGAGCCATTAACCCTAGCATTCAAAATGTTCGTCCCTTTGTTAAAGTAAGAAAATATACTTGTACTCCTTGTAAAATATTAATGGTGGAGCAGAAAAAGTAATGATGAAAATTAAATTTGTATAAGCTGTAAAATATTCTTGGTTGGCGCTTCAGTGGGAATTGTTTCATACCGTAAAACCTTCACCACTTCTCTCAATTCTTATACGATATTTGTTATCAAGACATTATTTATTTATTTTACTGGACTATCTAGAACTTTCTCACCATCAATGAATCAATCAATCACATCACCGTTCACTGCTGAACGTAGGCTTCTTCTATGTTCATTAGATCATTCTTCTTATATTTAAGATCAATCACCGGGAGGGTGATTGATCTTAAAATGATACACCGGTCAGACGGATTCGTAGAGCATTATGTTTTGAGTTTTCTTCTTTTCGTCATAATATCCTCCAGTACAGCTCTATCCAACCTACATAATACCACTTTCAACTTGCATAACTAACAAGAAGGTAAAATTGTTCTTTAGTACCTTAATGAATAAATAAGCAAACTCCACGATACTACAGGGTTTATAGTTAAAAAAACTAAACTAACCATCTTCACGCTGTATCCCTGACGGGGTAGTCAGAGAGGACAGATCGCCAGGCTTCGCGATCCATGCATACTTCTTTCGCTTCTTCGAGATTCATCAATCGCTTCATACACGCACGTCTGGGTATCCGAGTACTTTTGACCTTTCCGTTTTTGAGCAATCTGCTCACGTGGTCTTCATATGTAAGTCTCGGCCTTCCCTGACTCCTTCTACATTTGAACAATACATAAACAATATATATTCTTCGTCAATCGTTCCTCACTCATTCGTTGGACGTGTCCAAACCAACCGAGCACGCCCTTTTCCAGCTTAAAGCTGACACTTTCATTCAAACCTGCCATATTGAGTATCACTTCGTTACGTATTCGGTCGGCCAAGGTAACGCCGCACAATTTTCGAAGTGATCGCATCTCCACAGCATTCAATTTACTTTCATGCATCTGCTGACATACCCAGGTTTCACTACCGTAAAGCAAAGTTGGCACTAGCACTGCGTTATGAATCGCCAGTCGTGCTTCTTTTACGATGCTTTGTCGCTTTACTAACTGGGACAAAGCACCGTTAACTTGGTTTCCGGCAGCTACTCGCCGTTCTACATCCGAATCACATCTTCCATCCGCGCTAAACATACTTCCTAAATACACAATTTCATTCACTTGCTCTAGACGTTCCTGGTTTACCCTAATCTCGCATTTAGTTCTTACGTCGCCTCTTTCAAATACTAGAACCTTAGTTTTACTTGCATTCAAGCGGAGACCCATACTTTCACACCCTTCTTTCATAGTAGTGACTAATGTCTGTAGGTCGGCTTCTGATGAGGCCATGAGCACCGCATCATCAGCGTACAGCAGACAGTTTACTGTAAAGTCACCCAAATTCACACCCATATTAAAATCTTTCAACTTCTGCAGGCAACTGTCCAGATACACTATGAACAGCCAGGCGGACATGACACAACCCTGTTTGACGCCTGTATAGACATCAAAAAGAGGTGACACATCCCCCCCTACTCGCACGCAAGCCTTACAGTCCCTATAAAGCGACTGTATTGCCCGCAGTAGCGAGCCGTCCACACCATATCCTGGCAGCAAGTCCCACAGCGTTTCTCTCACAACGTTATCAAATGCTTTCTCTAGATCCACAAAAGCGCAGAAAACCTTCTGGCTAAGAGCCAGAAACTTTTCCGCGATCATGCGGAGAGAAAACACTTGATCCATGCAACCTCTTCCACGTCGGAATCCGCATTGAGCCTCCCATAAATACCTTTCAGACTTTTCTTGCATTCTTGCCGTTATAACCTTTGCCTACACCTTACTAGCTAAGCTGACCAAGCTGATCGCCCTGTAGCTGGAGCAGTTTAGGCGCGAGCCTTTCCCTTTGTAAATAGGTTCTACAACTGCTACTCGCCAGTCATCCGGGACCTCACCTGTCCGCCAGCACAAGTTGCATAACAGACATAGTGTGTCCCAGACACGCGACCCACCGTACTTGATCATCTCAGCAGTAACTCTGTCTTTTCCCGCAGCCTTACCACATTTCATACTTCTTATCGCTTGTTCTATTTCTTTCATACTAATGACTTCAATGACATCGGGATCCGGAGCATCGAAGTGAGCTCCACTTCCCGATGTGGCATCTCTGTCTTTTCTTGCATACATCTTTCCATAATATTCACTCCATCTCTGTAGGACGTCACTTTGTTCTGTTAGGACGTCATTGTTAACACTAAGCACTTTATTCATACTGCAGATTGCCGAACAACTCCGGGTCTTGCCTACCTCTTTCCAGAAGAGCTTGGCATTATCCCGGAAATTGGACGACAACCTTTCATCCGCTTTCATTCTGCACCTTTCACGAGCTTCTTCTATCAGTGCCTTCGTGTTAAGTTTCTGCAGCTTGTATCTCTTTTTCATATTAAAATCATTCCGCGAGGCTAAGTAGTCCAGCCATGCTTTCTTCTTCATTCGAACTGCTTCTTTCACTTCCTCATTCCACCATGCATCACGCTTATTACTACTGCCTCTTTTCGTTTCTCCACGCACTTCCACAGCGGCATTTATCATACTGTCCCTAAGGTTCTGCCATACACTTTCCACATTCTCACTGCTTACATTGACGTCGCCAAGCTTTTCGGCTACCCTTTCATTATATTTATCCCTAATGGATGCATCCTGCAGCTTCCAGCTTTTGATGCTATAAGTCGGCTCAGGTTCAGGACACTCGGTACGATGACGCCAACCCGCGAACAGACCCCTAATCCTAGTTATGACTAGGTAGTGATCTGATCCCAGCTCAGCGCCTCGATAAACCCTTGTGTCCATCACCTGTTTACGGAGCCGACTATCCATTAGGAATAGATCTATCATGCTTCTCTTTGACTTACATCTCCTCGTATACATGTGAATTTGTTTGTGGTTGAACATTGTGTTCGCCACAAACAAATCCTTTTCCTTACAAAATGCCAGTATTAGCTTGCCAGCGTCGTTCACCCCTTTTATCCCCATACTTCCCGAGTACCGACTCAAAACCATCGCGAGCGGTACCCACCCATCCATTCAAGTCTCCACATACTATAAGTCTTTCATTTCCTTCTATCACATTTAGAGCTTCTCTCATACTCTCCCAGAAGTCCTCTAGCTCACTCGCGTTCGACGAAGATACTGGCGCGTATGCAGCTACCAGAAAAATCTTCGTCAAACCAAGTTTTACACGGATCCAGAGGATTCTAGGACCTACCAGTTTGTACTCATACATACCGGAGGCCAATCGCGAGGACACAGCAAAATTCCAACCCCCCGACTGCCATGTTCGCTCTCTGGTACTCCAGACCAAAGCGCGAGCATCCCACCCGGGAGCTCCAAGACTTCGCTGCCCTTGCGCTTGGTCTCTGTCAAGCACACTGCATCTAACTTTCTCTCATTCATAACATCCATCAACTCATTCATCTTATCTGTCATTCCTCCCCTAACATTCCACGCAGCTACCCTGCACTCCATCCTCCACTATAGTTATCTTATTGTAATAACTTATTTATGAATTCAAAATTTTAACCAGGATAGGCTAAAATTGTAATTTCTAGTAAAAATAATTTAGCAATCTCTCGTAGCAGAAGTTTTTAAAGACATAGTCTTGTTCTGAAACACATGAACATGTTTGGAAAGTATTTCTCAACTTTAGCCATATAAGATATACGAAATACTTATATTTGAACGTTTAATAACAAAGTGTCTTAGTGAAAATAAATATAATGAAGTGGAGAAATTTCTTGAAAATCAACGACTGTGAAATATGCAAAAGCTTAAGATATTAATACTAAATTAGAATTTGTGTCTTAATATAGAGAGTTCTTGAATTTTACAGCGAGTAATTAAAGCTTCTTTGATAATCTCTTATGCTAAGTGAAAATATTGGTCCCTTTAAAACAAAACGTTCTGTTACATTTTTTCGTGTACAGTTTGAAAGACAATGATTGTATTCAAACTTTATTTCAATTGTAGATAAAGTATCTGCATATCGTTATGGCGAATTGCAGAAACTGAAGATTAGTGTAACTGTCACTAAAGCTAAATTTATGGTGGGATTATAATAAGAAAAAGAAAACTTGTACGGCTAGCCTAGTGAATTGGGTAGCACATATTTTTATATCTAACGGCAGGAGAGCGAGCTTAAAACAACGAAGTGAGTGTTTAGAAAGCAAAAGTGGTAAGGATGAGTTGATGATGATAGCTGTATATTTTCAATTTTACCTATTTAAACTTACTATATTCAGGCTATGTCCAGACAGATTTGGCTTCGCGATACATGCATAATTCTTTCGTTTCCTGCAAATTGATTAATCGCTTCATACAAAAACGTCTGGGTATCCGAGTACTTTTGACCTTTCCGGTTTTGACCAATCTTTTCGCGTGGTCTTCGCCTACTTTCGCACAATATACATTTTTCGACAATCGTTCCCAACTTATTTATTGGACATTTTCTTATTTCAAATGATTCAGTATTTTTTTTGGTATCAGCATCTGCTGTAACAATGGATTACTCGCGGCAATAAATGTTTTAAAAACGTTTGATTTCACTGTAAATTTTTCATACCGAGTTCTGCAAAGGACTACTTCAATTAGCGCAACCACTTTATGTTGGACGGTTTTATGAAAGTAGGTACCTTATCTCGATTCCAGATTTCAATCAATATTTATTACTTTACTTAACACGTTAAATTTGTTCATCGGTCAATTGTAATTGTATAGTCACGCGATTGGCGGTCGATTGTGGTGACGCGAGTTAGTTCCGCGAGAGCCATCTATCGAACTACTTAGAAACTCTGATATCAGTATTTATAATAATTTAGCAATCAATCAAAACTATCTATACGCGGTATCCCTGACGGGGTAGTCAGAGAGGACAGATCGCCAGGCTTCGCGATCCATGCATACTTCTTTCGCTTCTTCAAGATTCATTAATCATACACGCATGTCTGGGTATCCGAGTACTTTTGACTTTTCCGTTTTGTTTTCGACTGTAATTTAATGCTCTGCCTTATTCTTTAAAGGCGTTTACAAGTATAGTTAAAAATTTAACCTTGGTGCTGGGAACTCAATTGGTTTTACAATTAAATCTGATTATAACAGCATAATCAAATCAATAATTGTTTATTAAATTAATAATATCATTAATGTTGAAACCGTTCGGTTGCAACCCCGTAATAATAACTTTGAATTATTTGTTAATAACATTTATAACAAATTTTCATTTAACATTCTGGGAACATAGAGAAATGTCACATGCCTGATTTCACTGGGACATCTTTCCGAGAAGTTACTCGGGGCTTCGGGCAATAGACAGATAAACAAAGACTGTGTGTCCGATCTACTAAACTAGTTGGGCTATCCCGAAATTTACACGTCAGTAAAACCGTTTAGATAATAATATTGAACAACTCTCACAAAAAGTATTATTCTAATAAGAGACCTGAGTGGTTTCAGCCGGTTGGAGTTCGGCATGACATCCGAGGGCATTTTCACACGCTAAAAAATACTTATGTATAAAGCGATTGATGAATATTGAAGAAGCGAAAGAAGTATGCATAGATCGCGAAGCCTGGCGATCTGTCCTCTCTGACTTCCCCGTCAGGGATACAGCGTGAAGATAGTTAGTTAGTTAGTTAAAAAAATACTTAATTAAGTTAGATGTCGTACACGTTTTAGTCAATTTTCTCCAACTTCTTCTATTTAACTTTACTATTTTAATTCAATATGCATATAAAACGATTGACCTCTATAAACTTTACTTCTTTAGTCAAGTATGCACGTGATCGCTCCATCAACTACTGAATCTCATTTCTTAGTCAAATAGCTTAGCGAAAGCGTTTTCAATCTGAAAGATTCGATCGTAACCATCCGATTTCAACTTAAACCAACGATTACCACAATAAACGGATTGAGTGCCGATATATTTTGATTCATCGATACTTGTAAGCTAACGTTGGAGAGGTCTTTTACATAAGAATTTGAAATTATAAAAATATCCATCACGCTTTATCCCCGAAGGGGTGGCAGAGGCATATTATATGCCCACTTTTCACCGTGTGGATTCCTGTCCCACGTAATAGGTGGTGAGCCCATTGCCGTGTTGAAACAGACAGACGCAGGTTGTGGCTACCTGCTGTTGAAGTTTTTTTAAGCCGCCCATAAATTATAGTAAAGATTGTATATTTCAAATATCATAGTAATATAGGAAGTATAATAAATCTGGTTAGTCTATCTATGTTCACGCTGTATCCTCTTTACATTACGAAGATAATAAGTAAATTATTTTTAAAAATAAACTGTCATTTATATACGCTAAAAAATCATTACACAATTATATATGACTTCACCGAGATCGAGCTCGGTGTAACTTTTCTGGGGCGGATTAGAGTAGATTCGACTCACTATTGACAAGCCGTAGAATAGAACCAGAATCGCAGTTTTTGCTGTCAAAATGTTAGTAGACTATCAAAAAGGCAAACTAACAAGCGGCCACTGGTGCAGTATATGTTAGTAGAATTCTATTGGAAGACCGATAGAAGTCTATTGGAGTACGATTGTAATAGTAGACTACGATTATCTGTCAAAATTGTACCGGTGGCTTTCAATTGAGTGACGATTTCGATACGATTGAAATAGCAGATTAGGCCCCCTGATCTTGTTGAGCCACAGTAATGGCAATGCGGGTGGGATTGGTCTCAATATAAAAATGTCCGGTTACTTGAGGAACAAATTTAAATGTAACTACGGCGTGCGTTTGTCACGCTCTTCTTAGGTACGTGTTAAAGTCGCGAAATCAGTCTAAATGTGAAGACTTGTATCTCGTTGCTTTAATATTTAAGTCCCGATCCAGATCAGCCACAATTTGAGCTGTGTGTTTCAGTGTTACTGTTCATGAAGTATGTTATCGATCAAGCTATATATATTTTAGACTGATAAGTTAGTAACATTTAATTTTGATCTTTGACGTTGAAAAAACCTTTGCTGGGTCTGATATCGGGTAGGTAAACCCGATATCAGATCCGGCAAACAGAAATAATGTTTAAGGACCCTTGAACTTAAGCTATTTTATTTATTTTGTAAAAATGAAACTACATTACCTCAAACTGGTAATTTCGAAGTCACTTGACTAAAGTAAATCAAATTAAGGTCAATTCATGAAAGTATTACCAATTCAGGTATCGTTTGTGTCTTACAAATATGGAACAGAATACCTATTTAGGAATATGCTATATTAGAAATTACTCCATTTCCGAAGTTTGGTCCCTAAACTGAGGAGTGTGGCGGCAGCGCTCTCGCGACTGCTGCCCAATATAAGGGGACCCAACGCTCCCTGCAGGAGACTCTAACTCGGCATCGTGCGGAGCATGGCCCTATGTGGGGCCCCAGTATGGGCGAGAAACCTGACGGCCACCAACGTGGCTATTACATAGTCCGCTGAAGATAATGGCCGTCAGGATGATTAGAGGGTACCGCACGATCTCCGTCGAGGTGGCATGTCTCCTAGCCGGGACCCCTCCATGGGACCTGGAAGCGAGGGCCCTTGCGTCGTTGTATCAATGGCGCAAGGAGGCGCTGGAGCGGAACAATAGGCCTGTGCCCCGAGAAATCGAGGCTCAGCGATCCCTGCTCCGCCAGGAGCTCATGGAGACATGGAAGGTGCGACTTGAGCAACCTAAGTGGGGACATACCACAATTGAGGCGGTGAAGCCGGTCATGGAGGAGTGACTGGAGAGGCAACACGGCAGCCTCACCTACCGGATGTCACAGATACTTACCGAGCACGGGTGCTTCGGTATGTTTCTGTGGCGTATACACCGTGAGGTAACACCAGAGTGCCGGCACTGTACGGACTGCAGCGAGGATAAGGCTCTGCATACACTGGCAGAGTGTGCAGCGTGGGAGATGCAGCGCCGAAACCTCGTTGTGGGTCTGGGCGTGGACATTCTCACGCTGGAGACCATGGTGAGAGCCATGATCTCCAGCGGGAGCAAGTGGGACGCCGCTGCGTCTTTTTGCGAGCAAGTCATGCTCGCAAAAGAGGCGGCGGAGAAAGAGCGAGAAAGAACTCTCCCTCCCAAGTTCCGCAGTCTGCGACGAGGGCGCCGCAGACTTGTCTTCGCCCAAGACTACCGGCCTCCGTGACCGGGGGCCTGAGTCCGGTGGGCGGGCTGCTCGCCGTGCTTACAGAAGCAGGCCAGGAAAGGTGGCGTAGCGTGAGGGTTACACGCACGTAGCTCACTCCCTCAAGGTAGTAGTAGTATATAACCCGAACCCCCCAAAGAAGCGAGATAACACTCGAACCCTCCAAAGAGGCAGGATACACAACCGAACCCCCCCTGAAGGAGCCTGCGGTAGCGGACAAGGTCTGTCGGGAGCCCTGGGGTTATCCTTCCGAGGGCTCACCCGGGACTCCTGGCCATAGACAGATAGAAGGGTAACGTGTGGTTTTAGTCGGTAGGAGTCCGGCATAGCATCCATGAGGATTTCCTATGGAAAAAAAAAATTAGAAATTACTATTTTAAAGCAACTAATATAAAATACAACCTTCAACGATAGTAACTTAAGTATCGTTTTAAGTACCTCGAAATCTTTAAATACATTATTGGGCAATTAAAACAAAATATGTTACTAATTAAAACTAAGTATTAGTTAAAAAACGAAAAAAAAACAAGGTTATCTAAATACGCCAAAATGAATAATTTCAAGCAAGTCATTTTATTCCATAACAATATTGTAGAAAAGCATAAATACTTAGTCCAGCATCTTTAGTAATCAACAACATTGGATTTAGAGTAACGTCATTATTTTTAGAAGTCCATATTCTTAGCAAGTCTTTTTATTTGACACCAATATTGTTAAAAGACGTCACATAAACAAAAAAAAATTGAGTTGCAAGATTGCACCGGAACCAACATAATTTTATACATTACAAGATAATTAAAAGCTTGTTAAGAAGTTGGTAGTACAATGTCTAAAACGAGGTTACCTTGTTTATATCAATCCCATTTTTTTATTATTATGTTTTGAAATACTTGTTTTATTTAACCGACTTCTTTATTTGTAGAAATACTTTGGTATAATATGATATTATTCACTGATCTTTATCGCAAATGAATTTGATCGCAAATTTATTACTGGTAGATAAAAATCATAAAGTCCTTTTTTATTTTAAGGTCTTTTTCTTCGAAATAGCCACATTAAAATTCCACCACATTTTACTCAATATTCACAACTCATCGGCCCGCTAAGCTTTAGTACCATTGTATTACTTGTCTTTATTCCTCTGTTATTATTTGAGGGATCCAGCTATTTACTCGGTCAGTTTTATTTATTCAGATGACGTCATTCAATGAAGGTAAATTAATTTACCGTATATATCTGACCTGAAGCTGACCCGACCTCTTCAGAGTTGAAAGGTTCAACCAAATTCTCTTCAATTAATCGCACTTTATTCCGCATAAGTATTCCGGTGAATAATTTCCCTTTGTGTTGAAATAATAGCTCGAATTTTACTGGACTTAATTCTTAATTATGAATTTATATTTATTCTGGTCTGTTGTTTAACTACCCATCATATTTAATACTTACTAAAACTATCAGCTAGGTATACATATAAAGCTAGGGATGCGCCTAAAATATTGGATTTCAGATTTAGTCGCGAAACGAACCCGAAACGTTCACGTTCCAATGAGCGGTGATGAGTTATTTCAGTAATTTAATCAATTCTATCAACTATCACTTAATTTCAATACCTTTTGACTAAAACTGGGTGTTAGGGGCCCCACTAAGATCTTAGGGTCCGAGCGACTTCATCTGCTAGGGGTGGGGCTCAAACGGCAGTTGCTCCCAACAATGCCGAAAATCAAAAGCGAAACGATATATCATCACGTAGCAGCCAATTAAAAATATTCACCTAATGTTACTGGGAAAATACGTAAGATGAAAAGAGACATTTATTCAAATAGACTGAAATGACGATCAGTTGAAGAAAGTCCTAGTTTTATTATAGCAAAATAAAATTATGTTCAAATTCTATGTCTGACAATAAGTACCGAATAAAGAAACAATGACAAGTCGTTAGCCTTAATACTTTACAAGGGATTTCGGAGGCTGCTTTAAAATGGTTGATAGAAATTGCTGTTAAATACGGCATTAACACTTTAGCAAGTTAAATTGCCGTATTGTAAAATATGATTTACAAGACTTATTATATGTTTATTATTTCAATAAGTTTACCTCTACCGAATGAGTATCACAAACAGTTCAGCTACAGATATTATCTCATGGTTTGGCTTGTATATGGTAGTGGAAGATGAGGAAGCATATTTTTCTGACGTCTCTAGTGCGGTATTGAATAATCGCATTACTATATTCAAGACTCCCAGTTGTCGCGAGGCTAGCCCAATACAGCCCTCAATGTAGTTTTTATTACTGTATTCATAACGAACAACTATATACAAGCTGTTGTTAGCCTCGCATCTCCAGAAGTACAAGTAGAAAAATCTAAGAATTATTAATTTAATGAAACTATATTACATATACATAATATCTTCAATTGCCACATGAGGGTGACGTGTTCTCAATTGCTGTCAAGAATTGAAATGGATAAGCTTACGGAATACATTTCCTTCGTCACGATGTGGCATACAGGCAAATGTAGGGCTTAGGGTAAAGTGGGCAGATTTCGATAAGGTTAAAGAAAATACATGAAGGATTTCGTTCCAAAAGAAAATAATACTTGAAGTGCTTTATTGACGTGATTTTTATAGTGTGATATTTGTTATAGTGTGAAACATCCATAGGCGAGGGTACATCTGTAGACGAGAGTAAACCTGACACATTGCAACTCTAAATAAATAAATAAATTTTGTTGGGACAACTCACACAACGCCATCGGATTCCAAACTAAGCAGAGCTTGTACTATGGTAACCAGAACTGATAAACATACTTATAACCCATAATCAGAACAAACCATCGTGCTCATCACATAAAGTTTTATCCTGTTATATTCAATTTTTTATATTATGATGGTGTATATATGTACTGTACGTAGTCTTATATTTTATAAATAATTAATTAATTATATATTTATAATTAATTATATGTTTAATAATATTAATAATGAATTAATTTGGAATAATAATTAATGATTGTTATAATTAATTAACATTTTATTATTTATTTAACCATTTCGATGTTTCACATCTGCCAGGCGTCCCGTGACGGCTCACACATTGTTTTTTGTTTTTTTTTAATTTAAAAAAAAAACTAAATCCTAATTGGAAGTGCTCGTGGCCCCGCTGACTCAGTATTTTGTAAACGATCACTGCGTTTAGTATCTTTCGCTATGGCGGTTCTTTCGGATGGGTGACAGCTTTGTGGAATTTCCATTTACTGCCGTGTTGAAGTGGACAGGCGCAGGTTGTGAGTAGAAAATTTTCAAGCCGACCATTCACCATTAACTTAGCTAGACGACTGCCATGTTACTGGCAACTGGCACCAACGTCTTAACGTGCCTTAAAATGGCAGTCGTTAAGCTAGCTGAAGGTCTTATGGGCGGCTTGAAAATTTTTATTACAACACGGCAATGGACCCACCACCTGTTACGTGGAACAAAAATGCTTACGGATAAATGTGGGCGTATAGTATGGCTCTGCCTACCCCTTCAGGGATAAAGGCGTGACCATATGTATGTACGTAATTCTGAAACTTTTTTGCTGATTGTTAACAGGATTATAATGCTTCCATAAACGTGGAGGAAATTTTGTGCAGTGGGTGGTTTGTGTTTTTAAATAATTTTGTATTAAAACTATTTTTAATGCAAAGATTTCCATTAATATTTCTGTTTCTATTAATTTTTAGATGTATGTATTGCAATATACCTATATAATTTATTTGTTTGAGTGGATTCTTGCAACTCAATTTTGAAGCAGATACCTTCAACCCATTGAACTGAAATTAGTTGTCCTCATTATGAATCCAATATGGCCGACTACTCAAGATGTGGGACTAAATTTTTATGCTTTTCAATACTATTATTTTTCTGTGGAAATCAAATGAAATGACTTGATGTAAATTATTCTATTTAGTGCCTTTAAATAAGAGTCTGTTGTTAAAAGAAAACTACTAAATCATAAACCGTTTTAATAAAATCACGGCTAGTCGTCATGGTTTCAACAATAATCGCGCAACAAATAACGCAATCGTACTCAGACCCCCATAGAGATAAAAGTATATTATGTAGATGTAAATTTATACACGACGTTTTGAAATATGTCATTTTATATAAATCAGTCTTTACTTTTCAGTGTTTTGCTTTTTCTAAATCTTAAAGCTACTATGCAGCTTTAAGATTTAGAAAAAGCAACAAAAGATTACTTAAATATACAAGTCCGCTTGATCTGAAATTTGGTATACTGAAACATAGTTGGTATTTCCTCTAGATAGTAACCTGAAAAACTTTTTTATAAGTTTACAAAAACTTTACCTTAGTTTTAACTCAATTTTAGGATGAACTTAATTTTTTGCCATAAGTACAATAATCTAACTTAAATGTTACATGAGGAGTCCCGTCTAGAAGTCCCGTTTATTTCAACCATGAAATCAGAGCTAAGATTTAGGCAATCGAGGGTTTCAATTATGATCAACTAAATCGATTTAAATCGGAGAGATTAAAAATTAAGTATATATTTTCACAATAAAAAAAAACTACCATTATTTTGGCATAGAACGTTGGGGGTTCTTTCCAATATTTTCGAGGCCTAAGTCCTGTAAGTGACCTGGTAACTTAGCTGACAAACGCTCTTGTAATAACGTCTATATAGGAAAACGTTCAAAACATCATAAAATAAATAAATAAATATTGTGGGATACTTTTCACACAGCGCCGCACCCCTCAAAACTTTAAAAGAGATTTCATAGTTCCGTTAATTGACCCTACTTGACACGGTCATGGACCATACAAACCCAGTATAGAGGCTCCTGGAGGGGACGTCAGATCTTTTGAAGATGGTCAGTACTTGCGACAGCTCTCCCTCCGGGTCAGACTTTAAGAATGCTCCAAAGTCCTACCGGCCATTGAGTCCCAGTCATAGAAATCGTAGTTTCAGTCCTTGATACTTCTTTGAAGACTTGATACAGATATTGAACACACACGGAATACATTTAAGTATCTCCTCAATGAGAGGTCCAATACAATATTTCTTTTGATATTAGTGCAACTATCATTTTGTACTATCAAAGAAAAGATTACAACCAAAGAAATTCAATACAATAGTTTGTATTCCATCTATTGCAGAATATTTCTTTATTACTACGAACAAAGACGGCAAATATAGTAGGACGATCAGTGGTAACCCTAATATTCGACAAACGAATTTAAATACGGATAAAAGAGATTTTCGTTCGTTTCACTGTCGGTTACGATTTCACGAAAATACATATAGCAATTCACTTATATCTTAGAGATTAGTAAAGATGTGATATTCAAAAAAGATTTAAAAGACGTGTTTAGGATCTGTAAAGTGCAAAAAGAATAATTAGAGAAAATCAAAAACAAAAAGTTATGAAGAAGTTATAGTGAAAGAAATTTGAGAAAAGTTCTCTGGAAAATGTAGTCAGCTTATTTTATTATTATTTGAGCCTAAAATAAAGGTGATCGATTTATGAGTTTGCCCTGTAGCCTAACCTTTTTGAAAAAAGACAGAACATCATAGTTTTGGAATTCCGTATATTCATTTCCAACGTGCTCGATAGTCGTGTGTGCCACGAAATCTGTGAATGTTTATCTAGTTTGAATAACAGCTGATTTTTTAATAATGCTGGTCTTTCTTTTTTGTTCTAGGCCTGCCAGTTTCTAGCAGAGCCAACTTCTACTACAGTAAATATATTTAGTAGCTTACCACACGAATGCTATTTAGATCATTGTTTAGCTGCTTGTTTACTCAAAATATTGAGCACGTAATAGTAGGCTAATACTAGGTATGTAGCAAATGTAGTGATCTAATTGCTTTGAGGTCCAGTCATGTTGAACTGATTAGTGAAAGATGATTAACGGGTGGTGATTAATAGGGCCTAGAATACGTTCTACAGCAGTGTGTTTAAATAGAATAGAATAGAATATAACTTTATTTGTACAGCAAGTAAATAAAGTTTACAAAAAGTAAAATTTTCAAGGTATTGTACAAAGGGCGGCCTTATCGCTAAAAAGCAATTTCTGCCAGGCAACCTTGGGATGGACAGAAAAGATATTAGACATAGGATCGATGGGTAGTAGTAGTAGTTATATAGATACTTTATTCATAATTTCCAGCGTAATAGATCACTTTCTAAAGCAAGGCATCACAATTGCTGACTCCGTTTAACTCCCAAGTGATAGGGAGCGAGTAACATTCTTCTTTATTCAAAACTAGTTGATGCCCTCGGCTCCGCCCGCATCTTGAAGCTTTCCCGTTCTCTTTTACCAATTTTTCTTTCCATAAGAATCTTCCTCAGTTCAAGAAATAAATATAAATAAATATTCAAATTGTACCTTCAGCCATCTTTACATTTTGCACCTAGCAACATACTTTGGGATTCTTGTTATGATTTTTATTTATAAAGATTGCTCTGTGGTGCTCATAGTGATATGGTTTCTTTAATAGGGTCAATTTTAATAATTATGTCATTCGGTTTCAATAGATTTCACGATTCCAGTGAGGTGATGAGTCAACCTACGTCGACATCTAACTAATGCATAGAGTATGTGACTTAAGGCAACCAGTATCATTTTTAAAACAATAAGAACAACAGGTGATTAAAAAATCACAAGGCCTATGGCTGCTGCAAAAGTGTCATAAGGTGGCGTTTGTGAAGGAACGTGTACTGTAGAACTCACATAAAATCAACCTTTAGCGGTTACTGCCAAGTTAGACTGGGGACAGCTTTGAATTTACCTACGGTAGATTTCCATTTATTTTTTCAATCCTATTTAGCGATCCCACATACTACATAAGATATTGGCTTTACGCCATGGCAAAGTAAATTTAATTTAATGATTTCACTCTTGAGTATCAAACATGGTGAGTTTGCATATAAGAAGTCCCTCCAGGCAGAATTTTTAGAAAATCTTACCTCGGAGGATTATAAAAGGTACTTGAAGTGTGATACAGGTGGTGAAAGCATGCGGCATAAGATAGTATCCTAGATGACAAATTCATTTGCTCGTGGTCTAAGGCGTATACAAAAGTATTTAGGTACCTAATTCCAATTAGCTATTAGTCAAACAATTATTCTATGTCTTATAATAAAATAGCGGTTCCGGCGAGCTTTACGCCTTGCTAGAGAATAATAAAGTATCACCTTATTTTGTGATGGTTTTTTATTTTTTATTTTTTTTTGCTACTCAGCTGTAGAGAAAAATCCAACAAATCAAGGATCATAAAGATTGGTCCACGTTTTTTCGAGTTACATTATAACAATCTATTTATTTTCTAAAATCTCACACTTTCCCATAATCTATTTACTCTATTTTAACGCCATGATTTTTCCTTAAACATGCAGTGCTAATTTCAGACTATAAACAATTAGCTATTTAGCAAAAAGTTCCCATACCTTGCTTAACATAGACATAGCCACCATTGAGTTGTAATATGATAATTTCTTATATCAACTGTTTATTATGAGTGATAATGTTTTGTAAAAAAGAAATTCGTGCTTTCATTGCCGTATATAAGATTTTCAATCGTATTTGCATTATTAAGCATATAATTTAAAGAGTTATGGCTAAAGCTTTTTGTAATAACATAAAAGTAAAACATCAAGATTATCATTCATGTGAAGATATTTTTGACATTTGACGCTGGCGAATGTTTACTCTTCGCAAAGAGTGGTTTCGGCTGTTCCCTTCGTCGCCTTTTACGACACCAACGAGATGAAATTGGGTAGTGACATATACTATGATATTCAACATTTCTTATACTAAATTGTTATACTTCTCGGAATTTACTCGGTGTATGAGTATACGCCTTAAAAGTTTAGACATTGCCTGTACTACTATTCAGGCACATTATTCACACCCAATATAATTGCTACTTTGTAATCATGATATGAAGAGCTGTTTAAATTGAAGCTTATAGTAAGATATTAGCTGATGAAGTTCACACACTATTAAAACTAAGTTAAGTTTAATGCCTCGAAATGCGAATACAATCTAAATTGTAGTAGCCTTGCATTAGTAGAATTATGAAAAACAATACTTTAACGTAAACAAAATCAAACATTTATGGCGGAAATGAAAGGAAAATAATATTTATTCGACGCAGTTTTAAGATCTGCAAACAAAAGCGATTGGAAACATTAGTACCTTTATAAAATTTGATATTATGCTCTGAAATGTTTTGCGTCGTACAAACTTCACAGAGCGTACTTTGACTTGTGGAGTTTTTAAAATAAACTTTATGTTTAAGCACAGAACCTGTCACGTATTTCTACACTATTTACTTTTCAGCTATCGTCATCATGTACGAAAAATGACCCCTTCCCCTATATCAATGCTACAATACTTTCTATAATTATATTTTATGTGAATAATGTTTTGTATTGTACAATTATTTATGTTTAATTCCAAACAATTCACCTCAATAATTAGCTGTATTATTATTGGTAAATGGAAAAGGTAGAACTGATTGTCACAATGTGCGTTTTGCTTAAATGGTGTCGTGCGCAGGATGTATGCTGTCTCCTCGACCGTTGCTTCCAATACCCCCGGCGGAGCGCCCGCGACTGTGGCTGTCAATTTGCATTGCTGCATGCGGCCCAAGACGAACATAACCAGGGTAGCTAGCGGAACCTTGCCCGCGGTAGATCGCGGGCATACTCCCACTGCCAATGCCGGTGTGCCGATTGCGACCACCAAGTAAGCCGAAACACGCTTACTAGTGTGTTACAAAAGTCGCGTTTTACACGTAATATACGCTACGCACGCTGCTCACACGGAGAGTAACACTTGCACATGCTCAAACGAGTAATGAACAATTCATTGTACAATCAACAAATACTGAGTATTTTTGTTGTGATTGAAGCACTGTTACAGATTTTGAATTGGTATAAAACACCTCACGATTCACGTTATTACTCCTCATTGAGGATTCACTGTTGAGTTTTGCAGCACCTGTGTAATTAGATGTTCCAAATGTGAATAAAAAGTTGTCCCTTTACCCTAAGAGTGATAAACTCACATTGCACATGCTTTTATTGTTATAGGAAGTAGCTGCAACGAAAACTATGGGTCAAAAGGTAAAACATCAATGTTTACCTTAGGGTTGTTTTTCTTTGAGGTGTTTACAAAATTCACATATGTCACGTGGGTTTTAATTTTATATTCACACAGTCTTATGTCATTGTTTCGAATAGAAGATAAATTCACATGGGTCATGGAATTGATGGTAGTAATTTTACTAAAGTTTGTAGGATCCAATTGCCAAGGAAAATGTATGTATATATGACGTAGAAACCATATTGCAAGACTTTAATGAGACTTGTAAGGACGTACGTTACTACGTAAGAAATTTAAAATAAGGCGAAAGGTGCCCTTGTTACTGTATTGTAGGTTCCTTTACAAACAGCATAGCACGGACGGCAGAGGCGGATTTTGTCAGTCACACATGCCTTACTGTTTTAACTGGGTTATTCGCCTTAGAATTTTGCCTGATGAAATATATGCAATGAAATAATGAGCAAGCAAAGTTCCGGTTGCCAGTAAAATGGCAGTCGTTTAGCCTGGTTGAAGGCCGTATGGGCGGAATGAAAATTTTTAACAGCGGGTCGCCACGGCCTGCGCCTGTCCATTTCAACACGGCAATGGACTCACCACCTGTTACGTGGGACAAAAATGCATACGGTGAAATGTGGGCGTTTAGTATGCCTCTGCCTACCCCTTCGGGGATAAAGGCGTGACAATATGTATGCATTTATGAATTAAGCAAGCAGATGTATCTTGATTACTATCGCGGCACATTCTAGTTACTACTGCCAGAGGCTACAGCCCGATATAATAATGATAATAAAAAAAGCGAGTGAGCTATAACAACACATACTGGTCATTGCACCCCATAACGTACGATAAATGACAAGACATCGAGTACGGATAGCCTAAACGTCAAGATCGATCTCTTCAATATAACCGTAGTATCGCAAGAAAAGATTAGAAAAGTAAGGAAAGTTGGTAGCAAATTTATATCTATATTATAAAGAGGAAAAGTTTGTAAGTTTGTGATGTTCTAGGGGGTAGGTAATCTCTGAATCTACTGTACCGAATTTGAAAATTGTTTGATTAATAGAAAACTACTATAAATTGTCAGCAAGTAACATAGACTTTCATATCATTCCAAATTATCGATCTCGACCCGTAAGGCACACCAACGCTCCCAGTGGGTATTTCTGTGTTTGATAGGTTTGACGACTTAGGTTTAAAATAAAAATAAACTAAGTACAATAATATCCACTTGTATAGAAATGTCGAGGTATAGAAATGTATGAAAAAAAAAAGATGACATAAATATATGACTATGCGTATTCTTTGAATGAAATAAAGCGAAACCATTATTTATTTGTAGAGTTACTCACCTAGTTCTTTTTGACAAAACTACTCCACAAAGCTAGTGTATCCTACCCAACAAATCATTATTCATATTTGTAACAACATGTTAAGAAAAAACACATGTAGAATTTGTTAAGAAAACCCTGTCATTTGATTCCGTCGCTTTTACTTTTACAAAATGTATGAAAATCTGCCCCACTCGATGACGTTTATATCTACTGCTCCGCTCTCTTGAGTAGTAGCGTGATGATATATAGCATACAGCCTTCCTCGATAAATGGACTATCCAAACCAAAAATAATTTTTATCTGTGACCAGTAGTTCCTGAGATTATCGCGTTCAACCAAACAAACATACAAACATTTAAGCTTTATATATGAGTATATTTATAATTAAAAAAATTAAAAAAGTACTGTTAAAACATACAAATAAGTACTCTTAAGCTTTTATTGACAATTAGCAGACACCTCTATTAGTTACTCCTTATAATATAAGCTATCTGCACTAAAAATCCTGTTAAAATTGGTCCAGTCGTTTCAGAGATTAGCCAGAACAAACAGACAGACAACCAGATAGATAGTCTGAACAAAAAAATGTTTTTATTATGTAAATACTGGTTATAATTTCATATGAATTTAATGAAAAGCTGTTAATTTGCAATTCCAAACAGATTCTTAAATTTTACTGTATATAGATAAACTGTTATTGAATCACACCCTTTTTTAAACAATAAAATGTCCAGTATCTCTGAATTTGTTGCAGTTGCACCTGTCTAATTACGTAAAAGCCAACGTACCGGGTGGGTTTCAATATGCACGTCAGTTGCAGTCAACTCTCTCTACCCTTGTTACACAACTGACAATAGTCCCTGCCTCGAAATAAATAATTCAATTTCTCACAAACGCCAAAATGTTGTATTAATAACCAAATTAATTTTGTAATGATTCCTGCTTCGAGCAGTGTTTGTGAAATTATGAGTAGTGTAAAATTTTGCATTGTTTTGAAATAGCAAAGGGTTTCTCTACGATATTCAAATTTGAGATTGTGTTTTAAACAAGGCGCTCGAAGGTAGAAAGGTTGTCGCATATATTTCTTTTATATAAAAGATCATCCATTTTAGATCTAGAGTAGTCTGATTCTCGAATTTACCAATTTGAATTCCTGAGCATCGGTACATAAGGCGATTAAAAACATTAAAGTATAAGTCATATTTATATCACCATCTAATTAATAAATAGGTAAGTAATACCCAAGTTCCCGAATATCTACAGTACGGAGCTCTTTAAAAGAGGTCTTAGAAGTTTTTAAAGGATCGGCAGCGCAAGTGCTGCAACCTCTGGTGTTGCAAACTTTCATAGGCCACTTTCCATTAGGTAGCACACCTAGGGAAAGTGTTTGCCATCTCAGTGGTGTAAAAAACATAAGTTCCGTACATAATTATGTACACATGACGCGTACTAATTTTACTTACATTTCAACAGTTTGTATATTATTCGTAAAATAGGTGGTGAGTTTATTGTCGCTTATTGTCACAGTACATACGTGAGCAACATCATACAAACGGGCAAAACAGCTTACTTAAACAGACGCACACATCTACAGGTCCTAGGAGTGGACATCGAAATACTGAGCAAGTCATTCAGTCGCGGTTGTTGCATAGTTGACGTTATGTATATTGATTATGATTATATTAGTATTGTTATACCGGTAATTGAGCCTGAAGATCCCAACCTTTGTCTAAAGAAATAGCTATTACTATACCAATACTATATATCTCATATAAAGCGTCATTAAATATTTCAATTTTGTATTTATTATAGAGTCAACCCTACCTAACGATTCAGTGGAGAATTCGTATGTAGTTTCAGATATAGACCTAGATATTTACTTACTGCTTTAGCTTATTTATGTACTTTACTATTGTCGCATTGAAACGGACAAGGGCAGGCTATGAATAACTGCTGTGAAAATATTTAAGTCGCAGCATTATATAAGGCGTTTACACGATCCATCGACTACCATGTCAATAGCTTCCGCGACCGAGAGAAAATATTTACCTTTATCACTCCACTTCGCAAGGTCTTCAACATTCTAAGTAACATATAAGCATTCATCATGTCTAGCAAGTACCTTTCCTTTTTCCTCCCCTATTTAGACTCGGTGTAGGTTATGTTAGTGGAATTAACTCTCTAATGTTTAGCATAGCACAAATATTAAGTCTTCCGCGCGAACTGCTTGAACAAGGGGGTCAGCTAGAATAAATAATATAATACAATTATCGCACGTCTGGTGATGACAAACACTGACATACGGTCGGTTTCAATAACCTATCTATCTTTTACTATTGTCTAAAATAATGTCAAATAGTTACCATCGGTACGTATCGACAAAAAATTCGGTTTCAATAAGCAAAGACATATAGAAATATGTATTTACCTTTGACATTGAACTATCTGTCACAAAAGTTAAAAACTCAACTGTTTATCTGTGGTAGCGATCTATGTTCAACAGAGAAAGAATATTGAAACCGGCCGTTATAGAACTTCAATTAACACATTAATAAAGATTGATTTGACTTAAAAGGAATAATTACCTGGATTTTGGCTATGGTGAATATGGTGATAGGCACTCGATAACTTACATCTAATATTTTAAGTTTTTGAAGCGCTCGTGGCCCCGCGGTCTCAGTGTTCGGTAAACGATCACTGAGGTACGCAACTTTCACTATGGCTGGTCGTCGGATGGGTGACCACTTTGTGGCATTTACATATACGAGCGTTTCCGTGCTTCGGAAGGCACGTTAAGCCGTTGGTCCCGGTTGCCAGTAAAATGGCAGTCGTTAAGCCTGGTTGAAGGCCTTATAGGCGGCTTAAAAAATTTCAACAGCAGGTAGCCACAACCTGCGTCTGTCTATTTCAACACGGCAATGGGCTCACCACCTATTACGTGGGACAGGAATCCACACGGTGAAAAGTGGGCATATAATATGCCTCTGCCACCCCTTCGGGGATAAGGCGTGATGGATATTTATTTATTTATTTATTTAATATTTTAAGTTAGTTTTTTAAACCAATTTCTAAAAATGAATCTATTCCAAACTCGTAGTATATTCTTACCTCATAATTATGTCATCTAAGATCGGATTAGAAAAAAATAATAATTTTAGAGCTTGATTACCACTTGTCATGAAAATATCAAGTTATTTTTGTATAAATATCTAATGTGAATTTATTTCAGCTACAGGTTACCCAGACGTGTATGTAAAAAACATTTATGGAATCTGCAAGAAGCGAAAGAAGTATACAAGGATTACGATGTCACCAACAAATGTGACTTTATTCAACTACTTGATACCCAGACGTGCATGTATAAAACGATTAAGGAATCTGCAGGAAGCAAAAGAAGTATGCAATGATTCTGATGATCTGTGTTCTCTGACTACCCCGTCAGGGATTCAAAGTAAAGATTTGAATTATCTTTACTTTAAATCCCTGACAGGGTTAGCTTAGTTAGTAGTACATACATACATACATACATATTGTCACGCCTTTATCCCCGAAGGGGTAGGCAGAGGCATATTTAACGCCCACGTTTCTCCGTATGCATTTCTGTCCTACGTAACAGGTGGTGAGCCCATTGCCGTGTTGAAATGGACAGGCGCAGGCTGCATCGACCTGCTGTTGAAATTTTTTAAGCCGCCCATAGGGCCTCCAAGTTGGCTTAACGACTGCCATTTTATTGGCAACCGGGACCAACGGCTTAACGTGCCTTCCGAAGCACGGAACTGGGGTGGGTCTAAAGGGCCGAATAAATTTAATAAAATGTGTCTATTTTAGATGTTAAATTTGGAAGAAATTTTGAACCAGTTGCCTTTTTAGTGAGGTGGTAACAAAAAGGCTAAAAGGTCTAATGTGCTAGACACTAATTAGCACGACCAATTAAAGTCCTGGTAGTCTCGGACTTAAGGACTTAGTTAGTAGTAGCAGTTAGTAATCCAGTAAATATAGACAACTCAACGTTAGCATATTCGAGCAATACGCAAACGTTCAGTTTATTTTTTCTTCGCGTGACTACTGGGTCTGTTTACTGGCAGGTGTAAATAACCTAACTTAATATCAGTTATTTTATACCTATTTGTTAACCCACTCGCAATATAGTATATACATCGTGAGAACATAATATAAATATGATATAAAATACTTGTATTTCATTCAACAGAGTGCAAAGGCGTAAAGGTTGCTAATTATCACATTTTCTACAATACTATACATGTTTATAAACAATTCTTGAAATCAAGACACTGACGTGTGATGACAGTAAAACACCACGACTCAAGTTAATTTGTTCATACAACTTTGAAAGAACCCCGAAAATAACCAGAATGCTAAATATTTCTTTTCATTATACTTTATTTGCTAAGGAGCTTGTTGTTTTGCAAGGCATGTTTGCCCCCTTGTACTTAAATCGTATTTTATAATTAAAATAAGGTATAAATAAAATAGTAATAGCTAAGCAAATAGTATTCTTCATTTATTACTTCTACTTTATATGCGTACACCGCACTGTTTAAAATTCACTGCTTAGAACTCGAAATCATTAGTATTTTAGGTCTCAACAAAATTACTTTTATTTTGTTACAGCATATGCGCTGGTCGCACACACACACGCAGAGCTTGGAGTGTGAAGAGAGATTATTGGCTCGTTGTAGCCGTCCTCGAGTCAACTCCGCCATCTTTGTGTCAGCTGAACCAGCTGGCTTTCCAGGTTTTGATGCTGGAGAGTTTCTAAGAAGACACGGCTCACAGTCTCAATTGTGTCGTAAAGCCAGGTAAGCATGATCTCTTTTTTCATCATTAATTTAATTTCTGATCAGTAGATATCAATCTAATGTAATATCATGTAAAAGATTTACGTATAAGAAACTTTTAAAAGCGTATATTACACATATGGTTGTCACTTGCTTGTCGGCTGTATTCTGAAACTGAAAGGGTTTAATTCTTGGTTATAGTTTTTTACTAGCCTAGTTCAGATGCGTATATTTTGAAATATAAATAGATATTTATCAGCATTGGGTTATATTGAGCATTACTGTCTATACTTACAACTAACTCGTATGTTACAGATCTGCTGACAATATTCCATTAACAGCATTGAGTGAGTCATCAGAAAGATTATATAGAAATAAATATCCTGTTGAAGCTACTATTAATGAAGAAGCTAGCAAATCCGATGACAGTAGCAGCGTAGAGACAGTAAAACATTTTGGCTTGCCAATTCTCTCAGTCTCCGGCCCTTCACCTCCCGATGAAGACTATGACCGGATAGATGAGTATCTGTAGCATTTTCATACAAGTTTCCAGCTCAAATATGTACTGGAAAAAGTGAGGCCTCCTTGGCCTAGCCCTGCACATAGTCCGAGAGCCGATGACTAAAAATAGTATCGCAAGGCACTGGACATCTATAAACTATCTCTTTTATACAATTGTGTGTTCTATAGTGTATACTAAGGATTTCGGCTTACAACGAATTTCAAAGACTTTCTGCTGAAGTTCTTTAAGTGTGTGTGTGTGTGTGTGTCTTGATGAGGGACCATAGCTATAGTGTAAAGTGTTTTCATCAATTCTAATATTAATATTTTGTGACTTATCTCCCGTGTCTATTGTGTGTTAATATACATAATAAGTCTTTTAATCCACTTTTTAGCATATGGACTGCACAACATTTTTAATAATTCAGTGCCACTTTTGATAAAATTGGAAGTGTCTATATAAGAATTTTACACTTGGTAACTTAGTCTGTCTAAGAATCTTTTAAATTATTATGTATCATGATAATCAGCGGTGTCTTAGATTGGTTCGTCAGTAACTAGAGTACTATAAGTGTAATTATTACTTATAAATATTTATATTGCAACTAAGTCTAAAACAATTGCAAATATAACTAGTATAGTCTGTAGTAGTAGAATCTGTGAAAGATTTGAAGGTTGAATTTTGGTCCAATGAAATGTATTTCCTGCACATGGTGTGTTAGAGTGTAAGACATGATAAGAATAAAAGTTTTGAAGGAACTTACCTAACTCCTTAACAATTTA
Source organism: Thumatha senex (assembly GCA_948477245.1). Lineage (NCBI taxonomy): Eukaryota > Metazoa > Arthropoda > Insecta > Lepidoptera > Erebidae > Thumatha > Thumatha senex. The sequence continues at coordinate 19,875,506 of OX419735.1, forward strand.
TATAATTCATGCGTCAACCCTGTACCTACTTAGTCCTATGTATAAAATAATAATTAAAACTCCATACATATTCAAAAAGTAGAAGTAATTATGAATAGTAAATTATTTTCAGAAGCCATGTTTAAAATATCGAACGATGAATCGACAAATGTATTCGATAGTCAATTAAAAATATATGATCTTTTTTGTCTTAGACCTTTGTAAATAGTTTAATATACTGAAGGCACGACTTACATAAGTTAGAAAATAAACTGTAATCCTTTACTATGTAATAGTCATTTAATTTTTAAATGTATGAATCTGAACTGGTGATTGGGGACCATGTCGACAGATTATGTCAATGTAGGCCATAAATCCAAATCACGGAATATATCCAATTCCTATGATAAATTATTTAAAATTGAATATAACCATTTCAAAGCTAAGACTATATTATTCCCTCCACTATTTATAGAGTTATCCCTCATCAATTTGATAAATATACCTTCGTGTGATGCACATACATTTACATATGAAATTTCTTTTAATTTAGAATCGCTGATATGTAATTTAAAAGTCCGGGATTGGACGCTTCTTCATTAAAACAACTCAATACGACAGCAATATGAATGCGATTACAACCTATTTCAAACAAATACATACTCGTCCATTCCTGTCACAGTCGTGTTGTTTCGTGACAATAAAGAGGCACCCACACCTTGTGCACATTGAGCACGTACAAGTTAAACATCATTTCAGTAAATAAATGCATCAATAGCTGTTCCTTTTCTATTATTGTTGCCCGTTCTTTTATCGTCATTAGAGTAAATTTCCTGTATATATTTGTTATTTGCTCTAAAACAAGCTTAGAGATATTTTTTTGTAGTAAATTTCAAAATCTTTATGATGTTTCTAAGCCAATAGGTAAAAAAGGAGACAGCTTTTTAAATTTTAGTTATAAGATTGTCTTTAAATTATAAAAAAAAAACATTTAATACAGACCAATCATTTTCCTTGTAAAAAAAAAATAGTAAACAGTAATAACAAAAATATAAAAAGCATATTTAATACTTAATTATAATATCTCGGAGTCAAAGATACGGATTCCAAACACAAGCATATCTGATTATAAAATATATTAGCACATTGATTGCAGAAGAATAATATTGTATTTAGATCACCTACAAATTAAGATAGATCTGTAAATGCATTATATTGATAGTGTAAAAATGTACCTATTTTTTTAAGTTATCAGCCCAAGTTATGAATGATCGAAGTTGTCTTGTGCCAATACTTTGTGAATATAATCCCCTTTTAGTCTCTGCAACACTTTCTACGATAGTAGCACAGTTATAAATTTTAATTTAATTTGTATTTGTAAAGATATTTGAGAGTGTTTACGGACAATTTAAACATATATTGCCAAGACAGCCAATTATGAAATTTTAATTCGAACCTAGAAACTTTTTTATTATGTTGTTAGATAAAATACAGTAATGTGTCATGACTATTAATCTGTGGTCATGAATCTTGACCTCAGATTTAGTATTACTATGTTTATTCTTAAGGATTTATGTATAAAAACCTCTCTTATTATTTTTAAACTTTCGCGATTTATACTCATATTTTATATAGTCAGTCCAGCCGCGACCACAGGCGTTGCAACGCGCTCGAAACGTTGGTGAATGTATGTACAAAATTGTTTCGCGTGAAGTCCCGAGTAGTATATAGAAACCTCTCTTGATTATAAATGAAAAACGTTCTCAATTCTCGAAATATTGTTTAATTTTAACGAATTTTACTATTCTAGGTCTACGATTAGGTAGATTCCATTCCACAATCTATCTGTTATAATCGATGCAATAACGGAACCTATGCTCTGAAGTATATGCAGTCTGCCACACTGACGATGTTCAAAAATTAGGAAATGAAACGATTCTTAGAAGCAAAAAATTATCGCTTAAAAGAGGTGGAAACGGTCATAATTGTATTTAAGCACAATTTGTAGCTTCGTATTGCATTTGGACAAAATTGGGTGGAAATTATAGGGATTGAAATTTATATGGAATCCGGAGTAAATAAGTAAATATTGTGGGACACTTTTTACATAACGCCATTTGTTGCCGTGAATTTGATAGATATACCTTACTAACTATTCCAATAATAGAAATATTAAATTAAAAACATGTAACTGAGAAGTTTATTGAAAATCCAACGGTGTAAAAACGTTAATGAGCACAGTTTCATTTATTTATTATTCATATAAGGTAATTGAAATTTACCATCGCCTTGTTATCTACAAGATCATTTTCTTGTAAAGTAATTCGAAATACTGAAAACGTTATGCGGTGTCTAATTTGTTCTTTATCCAGGCTGTCTTAAATTGCAAAAAACAATTTATTATCAACTTTTTACTTTTCTTTTATAAGCACGTAAAATATAGTTAGCTTAATTATTAGAAGTCACGTCCTCCGTCATGACTTTATAAAAAATTGCGGTAGGTACTCGCGGTAAAACAAAACTGAGGCACGTAAATGCCAATGTGTGAACGAATTTTAGCCAAACAATCTTAATGTATACTAGGTAGTGTGTGAAAGTATGCGTGCGGTGCCTGCCTTTCAACGCATACTTTAATCTGTGTGCAGTATAAACTAGCAAAATTCATAGTTTGCTAGCGAGAATCTGTCCGACTTTTTTATAAGTCCATGACATCCTTGCCTATAATTAATTGTCATTGTAAAGTATAATAGTGTAGCTTTTACAAGACAAAGCGTATCGTACAGTGTTTTACTTACTGAACTTGTACATATCTATGGATGAACACGATTATTATTATATTAATGCTCATAACTCTAATGTAAATGTAAAAAAGTCTAAAAGTGTATTGTATAATTACTACCTATTTACATCCTTGCGTCTATTTACTATCACAAAGAAATAAAACTTTAAAACAGGTTTGCTTTTTATTTTTCATTTATGTCTTTTATGTCTAAACAAATATCTCTCTTTCATCACATTGCTTATGTAAAGACATTTTACAAGTATTAAACTATTTTGTGAAAACTATTTGCAAAGTATCCAAGTGATGTGAAGCTCTAGTGAGTCAACGGGACCTTTCTATGTGTTTAGATGTGTACATATTTTTTTACTTCTAAACCCTGAAATTTAGAAAAGTCTTTTAAAATTGCTCAATATGTCCGTTCGTCCGTCTGTATGCATCTATTTCTCAGGAACCATAAGAGGTAGGTTTGTGGCATTTGATTCAGAACACCATGGATACGTACATCGGCGACTTTGAAGATTCTGCCACTTACTGTTTTAAATCTGGTTTTAGTTTAGTAGTCGTCTGATTCCTTCGCTATGATAGTTAAGAGCGCGTTACTTGTTTTCAATCTTATTCGAAAATCATCGAGATTTTGTAAGAAAATTAATGAGACAAAAAACCTAAAGCAGATCAGATACCGTCATGTCATCATATATATTCCTGTTAGATATTCCCTTTCTTTCGGTAACGACATCATTTTAAGTGACATTACCTCAATAGTAATGACAATACGTGAATATAATGTCATTTTACTGATATGGCCAACTCCAAAACGAACGAACTTATTAAAAAGTTATTAAAAAGTTTCACAATTAGTTTTACCTGTTGAAATTAAAGTTAAATGTTAAAAAAGTTAATTAAAATGTCTACAAGTACCAGTTATGAAGAAAACGATTTATGTAGTACCTACACCGCCCGATATAAGATCGGAAGAGCGTCCTCAGAAAGAACGCATTATTTTAGACCTATGCAAAAATTTTAACTTACCGATTTCTGAGGGTTAATTCGTCTAACCTTGGGTTAGCAGCTGGCAGACAATGCAGTGGCACGTGACACGGACTAATCAAAGTGACACACCGCGCAATCACAATACTATACAATTAAAATGCACTCGGCTGTCATGTTACATTCATTCCTGAAGGAAAACGTCTTATGTGGCAAGCTGTAGTGTAAAAGAGATAGAAATACATGTTTCATTCTTTGTTCAATCATTTATGTTTGGTTGGATGACATAGATTGACATCAAATTTTGGGTTAGTTAACCCGATGATATTTTTCTATGGTGCAAGACTTGATTATTAAAATTAAAAAGTTATTTACTTAATTCCGAGTTAACTAACTCTTTAATTAATTATTTAACCCCAGCATATATGCAAGTGGGCCTTAGAGAGGTTATAATACAATTAATTGACACATCTCGTGACCAAAGAGTTTCCAATTTGCTCAAAGGGTGCCATACAACGTGTTAATGTAACACAATGCAAAGATCATGAGTGTACTCAGCTATTATTAGAGAGTAGATATCGTATTTGCGAGTCTTGGAATGTATAAAAATCTATGTTACCGTCCTAACTATAATACCTAGTTACTTTACACATAATTTCTTGCACTTTGTAAAGAATTTATTGCAATTTATTCTTGATAGATGAAAGAGTGTTATCAAATAGGATTTACGTCTTTAAGAATATATTTTTAAGTTCTTTTAGAATAAGGATATGTTGTAAAATTTTATAGACATAGACATACTGTCAGGCCTGTATCCCCGAAGGGGTAGGCAGAGGCATACGATACCCCCACCGTTTGTAATTTTTTTACGTCATATGAAATATTTAAACCTATATAGATTAAAAAAAAATATGTGTACCACGCTAAGAGGCGTTTTCACTTAAAAACTCCATCCGTCTTACGCTTTTTCGATCAGGTCACGTGTCCTGACGCGAGTTTAAGATTTTATACCCATTAAAGAAGTTTTCACTTCAAAAAAAAATGAATTTTCTGTTTATTATTTCAAATTAACTATTATTCGACTAAAATACCACTTGTAAAAATTATACGGTACTTTCATAATTTCCCTGTCATTATGCGGGAGAATCCACGGGGCGTCGGCTAGTGTATTAAATATTAAATGAACTGTTACTATTCTAATTCTATTCCATAAAATGTCTTGTTGACACGGTGACAGCTAACATTTAAGACCCGATGTAGTTGATACACAATGTAATTTTTAAAATGACTTTACAATGTTTACACTGTATTTGCAGTGAAATGTCAAATGTTTTGTTAAATCTTGACAGCTCAGCAACAGGGAATTCATAGTATGTAGTATTTAAATTGAAATATTTAATCTATACTAATAAATAAAGCTGAAGAGTTTGTTTGTTTGTTTGGTTTGGTTGAACGCGCTAATCTCAGGAACTACTAGGCTGAATTGAAAATTATTTTAGTGTTAGATAGTTCGTTAATCGGGGAAGACTATAGGCATATAACATCACGCTACTACCCAGGAGAGCAGAGCAGTAATCGTAAATGTCAGCAAATCGGGCAAATTTAAATGCGTTTTCGTAGAATTTATAAGCAACGGGATTATATATAGGTGCGATGGGAGTTCGAAGAATGTCACGGGCGGAGCCGAGGGGGGTCACCTATAATTCTATAAACCTTAAACTAATTACCGTTGGTGATTTTAATGTAGTTTAATTATTACTAGCAAACTTATTTAGTCACATTTTTTCTCTAAAGTTGTAGGGAAAGGCGGACTATATTCCCATATTACACTACCTGCTGTACATCTAGTCTAGAAACTAGTCTAGGTACCTAGACTTGTTTGAATTGTCTATGAAACGACACACATTCAATTGTCATTATTTTGAACCAAACATTATACATTACAAGTCATAGGTCTAAAATAATGCGTTCTTTCTGAGGACGCGCATTTGCTAACAACCCCTTTGGCTCGTATTCGAACTTATTTGGAGTTGGCCATATCAGTAAAATGACATTATATTCACGTATTGTCATTACTATTGAGGTAACGACATCATTTTAAGTGACATTACCTCAATAGTAATGGCAATACAAAAGTAATGTATAATGTTTGGTTCAAAATAATGACAATTCAATGTGTGTCGTATCATAGACAATTCAAACAAGTCTAGGTACCTAGACTAGTTTCTAGACTAGTTGTACAATGTACATTATTTCCGCCGGTCCGTGTATCTTTTAGTCTCTGGTGTTAGTTTTAAAACAAACTTTCTTCCATTACTTACATCAAATTTTTTATGTATTTAATCTATTAAATCCATTATAAAGAGTTTACCAGTAAATTTATTTAAGGTTATCACCAAGCACACTAAATGCTATCCTAACCATAAAAATGACGGCGGGATATAATTGTGCACTTGTGTAAATATATATTATCGAATTCATAATTATATAGTCAGGTCTACTTCTACTAAACACTCAACGTAAGGTAACTAATGATTACCGTTAGTCTAAAAGCCCTTAAAATAACGTCCAGAGATCTGATGAGTGATACGCATTCACTAAAAATATTATACCACTACAGTTTATTTGCCTTTGAATGATTTGTAAAAGAGACGCACTTTGTTTACATAATAAATTCAATTCACGATGTCACGACAATGTTTCTACCAGTCGACAACTATGTACCGAAGTGTGCTGTAAAATTCATGTCGAGATTGCTTCTATTTGCATAACATTGTAACAAGACTTGTTTGATGAAGTCAAGTCGATAAACAGCCGGTTGTCGAAATGTATAGGTATAAACATACTGCAAAAAATAACGCTTCTACTTTTATCGACTGCCTCTGAACCAAATGTGTGATACGCGAATGTTTGTTTCGCAGTTTGCGTGTTTGCTATATAGATAGATATCAGCTGTCTAGATCCCATACCACAAGTATCTTCCGGTGGGTTAGATGGCGCTGTATAAAAAAAAACAAAAATAAATGTGCAACAACACACCACAGTGGTAAGATATTACGCAAGACAAAAAAGGTAGGTACCAGCAGGTAGTTTAATGTGGGCAAATATTCCGCCTTTCCCTACAACTTCAGAGAAAAAATGTGACTAAATAAGTTTGCTAGTAATAACTTAAATACATTTGAATCACCAACGGTAATTAGTTTAAGGTTTATAGAATTATAGTTGACCCCCCTGGCTCCGCCCGTGACATTCTTCGAACTCCCATCGCACCTATATTTAATCCCGTCGCTTATAAATTCTACGAAAACGCATTAAAATTTGCCGATTTGCTGACATTTATGATTACTGCTCTGCTCTCCTGGGTAGTAGCGTGATCTTATATAGCCTATAGTCTTCCCCGATAAACGAACTATCTAACACTAAAATAATTTTCAATTCAGCCTAGTAGTTCCTGAGATTAGCGCGTTCAACCAAACCAAACAAACAAACAAACTCTTCAACTTTATTTATTAGTATAGATTAAATATTTCAATTTAAATACTACATACTATGAAATCCCTGTTGCTGAGCTGTCAAGATTTCACATAACATTTGACATTTCACTGCAAATACAGTGTAAACATTGTAATGTCATTTTAAAAATTACATTGTGTATCAACTACATCGGGTCTTAAATGTTAGCTGTCGCCGTGTTAACAAGACATTTTATGGAATAGAATTAAAATAGGAACAGTTCATTTAATATTTAATACACTAGCCGACGCCCCGTGGATTCTCCCGCATAATGACAGGGAAATTATGAAAATACCGTATAATTTTTACAAATGGTATATTAGTCAAATAATAGGTAATTTGAAATAATAAACAGAAAATTCATTTCTTTATAATCGATATAGGTTTAAATATTTTATAAGACGTAAAAAAAAATACAAACGGTGGGGGTATCGTATGCCTCTGCCTACCCCTTCGAGGATACAGGCGTGACAGTATGTCTATGTCTGCAAGACAAGTTACTGAGTGCAAGAAATTATGTGTAAAGTAACTAGTTATTATAGTTAGGACGGTAACATAGATTTTTATACATTCCAAGACTCGGAAATACGATTCTACTCTTTAATAATAGCTGAGTACACTCATGATCTTTGCATTGTGTTACATTAACACGTTGTATGGCACCCTTTGAGCAAATTGGAAACTCTTTGGTCACGAGATGTGTCAATTAATTGTATTATAACCTCTCTAAGGCCCACTTGCATATATGCTGGGGTTAAATAATTAATTAAAGAGTTAGTTAACTCGGAATTAAGTAAATAACTTTTTAATTTTAATAATCAAGTCTTGCACCATAGAAAAATATCATCGGGTTAACTAACCCAAAATTTTATGTCAATCTATGTCATCCAACCAAACATAAATGATTGAACAAAAAATGAAACATGTATTTGTATCTCTTTTACACTACAGTTTGCCACATAAAACTTTTTCTTACAGGAATGAATGTAACATGACAGCCGAGTGCATTTTAATTGTATAGTATTATGATTGCGCGGTGTGTCACTTTGATTAGTCCGTGTCACGTGTCACTGCCTTGTCTGCCAGCTGCTAACCCAAGGTTAGACGAATTAACCCTCAGAATACGGTAAGTTAAAATTTTTGCGATTTCTCCCTAGGTTTACCCTTAACTCGGGGTGATGCAAGACAAATAAGGCCCACTTGTATGAATGCTGGAGTTAAATACTTAATTATAGAGTTAGTGAAAAAAAAAAGGAAAGGACAAAAGTACTCGGATACCCAGACGTGTGTGTATGAAGCGATTGATGAATCTTGAAGAAGCGAAAGAAGTATGCATAGATCGCGAAGCCTGGCGATCTGTCCTCTCTGACTACCCCGTCAGGGATACAGCGTGAAGATAGTTAAGTTTAGTTTTTTAGTAAAGTTAACTCGGAATTAAGTAAATAACTTTTTAACCCTAATCATGTCTTGCATCATAGAAATATCATTGGGTAAACTAATCCAGTGTTTTATGTCACTCTATGTCATCCAACCAAACATTAATGATTGAACAAAGAATGAAACAGGTAAGTCTATCTCTTTTTCACTACAGTTTGCTACATACGACTTTTTCTTACACGAATGAATGTAACATGACTGCCGAGTGCATTTTATTTTTATCGTATTATGTTTGCGCAGGGTGTCACTTTGAGGAGTCCGTGTCACGCATGTGTCACGTACCACTGCATTGTCTGTCAGCTGCTAACCCAACGTTTGACGAATTAACCCTCAGAAATCATTGAGTTAAAATGTTAGCTATTTAACCCTAGGTGTACCCATAACTCGGGGTGATGCGAGACAAATTAACGACTTAACGTGGGGTTAGTCCATACCTCCGAGTTATACACGTTAACCCAAGATCGTGCAAGTGGACCTAAAGAGATTATGAGTACTCGGTGCTTAGGTCTTAATCTCAAACGACTCAAATACATAAATAATCTTTAAAAATATGGTTAAAAACCATTTTCTGTCCTTGTAACTAAGTATTTATATTTGCACTTCTGGTTTTCTTTTTGTAATTTGAAATTTGTACAAACTGTGTACAACATAACTATTACCTATCCTTGTTATATTAATCTATTGTTATATATTATGTAAGTGTGCCATCAACTATCTTCTTCTTTCCTGTTCTTCTTTTCCATGCTAACGTTGTCTGGAAGAGATCGCTTTTAGCAATAAGACCGTCCATTGTACTCTCATCAATAGTTTTAAGTCATAAATATAATGGTGTACATTATAGAATTATCTATCTATATAATCTCCTGAGAAATTATATATTTATGCACTAAATAAAGTTTATGCCCACAAACATTAATTTTACTGCTAATGACACACATAAATTATAGGAACTAAGAAGCTAAATACTGTCTAAACTGTGATATTATTTTTTAATTTCAGGCAATTATCTATATTCAAAAAAGAAAAATATATATAAACAATAATAACCCATTAATTCACAATCGCCAAAAGACGAAAGTCTCTTAAGTTAACTGCACCAATTTTGAGTGAAAACATTCATTTTACTGCTAATTGACACACCTTAAATAAATTATATTTACTACAAAGCTAAATACTGTCTAAACTGTAAAAAAAACAAGTATCTATAATAAAAAAAGAGAAAAATACCTATAATCCATTATAACCCATTAATTCATAATAGCCAAAAGACGAAAAGTCTCTTAAAGTTAACTGCACCAATTTTGGGTGAACATCATCTTGCTTCTCACTATGCACTAAGCACAATCTTGACTTTTTAGTGCTCATTACTGGCGCTATCGTAGTCTCGCATAATGCCGAGTGAGATAACATTCCTTTTAATGGTCGCGTAATAACGTACTTACATCAGTAACATAAATCATAACTCCCAAGAGAAATCGATTTTTATCACGTAGCTTTTGCATGTAGTTTTGACAGCATTAGTCTGAACAAATTAATTTGCATTGCAGTTAAAATATTTCTATACATAGGTACATACATATTGTCACGCCTTTATCCCCGAAAGAGTAGGCAGAGGCATACTATACGCCCACATCTCACCGTACGCATTTTGTCCCACGTAACAGGTGACGAGCCCATTGTCGTGTTGAAATGGACAGCCGCGGGTTGTGACGACTTGCTGTTGAAATTTTTCAAATCGCCTAAAAGGCCTTCAACTGGACTTAACGACTGCCATTTTACTAGCAACCAGTACCTATGGCTTAACGTGCCTTAGGAAACACAGAAACGCTCGCAAATGTAAATGCCACAAAGTTGTCACCCATCCAAGGACCAGCCATAGCCAAAATCGCTAAACGCAGTGATCGTTTACAGAACACCGAGTTAGCGGGGCCACGAGCGCTTCCATAGTCGAAAGAAGAAGAAGAGAAGTATAGTGATTAAAAACTAAATATTAATCTAAAAAATAAATGAAATCTAGAAATAAAATTGTAACAGTTTCTAAGAGAAGCGTTCGTAGGCCGCCTATCTTGCTCAGTTATGTGTAAACTATCGCATCTATAAGCATTCTATGATAAGGTTATTCATTGATGAGTGTAAGATTGTGGTACTTCCATTTCTGAGAATCTCGTTGTTTCGGAAGGTCATTGCCAGTAAATTGTTAGCCGTTAAGCTAATTTGTAGGTCTTAGAGGCGGCTTGAAAAATTTCAGCAGAAGGTCACCAGGTCTCAACGCGGCGAGCTCACCACCAATAATGTGAGACTGTCACAATCGATAAAATTCAATACTTTCACAGCAAATCGATTCTCTTTAACACACCACTCTATTTTAATATAACAATTGGCGCGAAAGTGAAAAAAACTATATGAATATTTAAAAAGAAAAACCAAATAATAAAAAAAGGGAATTCCAAATTGAAATTTAGAATAATGATTTTTATTTTTTCTTCTGAATACACTTTCGGGGAACAAGGCTCGAATATATTTATGGAAATGAAAGTTCGAAGATATTTTAATTAGTACAATAACTAAAAAAATAGACACGGTTTAGTCTGAAACTCTATCATTAAACTGTCCTTTTAACTTTGTTAAGCAAGAAACTAGCCTGCAGGTATTTTTTTTATAAGCGAGCACTATTTTATTATAATAGCTACTAATAGGAAACTCCTTAACGGTTTGGATAAACTTTAAACCGAGCATGGCATGGCGCACCGACACAGCATTTTAAATAGTTCTTGGCGTTTAAATTTTAAAAAGTGTCTTCCTATTTTTAAAATAATTAAATTACCGAGCTACATCGTTTTACATTACGTATTAAGGCACGTTAAGATATTGGTTCCTAAAGGCAGGTTGAAAAAATTCAATAGCCGGTAGCCACATCCTGCGTCTATTTCAACACGGCAACGGGCTCACCACCTTAACTTGGTACAAAAATGCACAGGGTAAAATGTGATAAAAGCGCAAATGATAAGTAAGTATTTTTTATTTAATACTGACTTTAAGACTGAGATTTTTTTTATACTTCAATTTCAAACAATACTCGTAGGTATTGCTGCTTTCCTGTCAAAAGCCCTGGAAACATGGCAGCAGGCTTTTTAACAAGCCTTCTAACTGACTTCTTAAATGGTAATTCTGTTGTAGAATTATATTAACAACTATAATTATATTATATATTAACAACTGCGGGTTTTTTAAAAAACAACATAAAATCAGAACAATTTTTTTCTTGTCAATAGCTTATCTTTTAAGTAAAATTTTAGTAGATTTGTAATGTATTAGAATCTGATGATTTTAATTAAATTGAATTAGGTCAATTTGATGATTAGATTTCTAATACATTACAGATACTATACTACTGAAACTCTTACTCTAAGATATTAAACTGAAACTCTTCAATAAAGTACTTAAAGTATTGCACGATTTAGATGAAAACAGAAGTCTGCTTAAAATAATAAGAGCAGTCTTTTTTGTTATTTAGATTTTTTATCACAATTTGTACTTTAGAATATATCATATTTTTTATTTTATTTAAAGTATTTTTTTTTTAACCACTGAGGTACTGAGGGCAGACAAGCATGGCCCACCTGATGGGAAGTGGTCACCGTTGCCTACACCAGACTACGTTTGCAACACCAGAGGTGCAGCACTCGCCCTGCCGACCATTTAAAAACCTTCTAAGACCCCTTTTGAAGAATATTTTTTAACTTACCTCATTTTAATGTAGTATCTAATTGCAACAATAAAATATTTACGCATACATACATACATACATATTATCACGCCTGTTTCACATCGGGGTAGGCAGAGACTATGGCTTTCCACTTGCTACGATCCTAACATACAGCTTTCGCTTCTTCTACTTTCATGAGTGTTTTCATACACGCTCGCCGGTTAAGGGTACTCTTGACCTGGCCTTTTTCCATAAGATCATCGATTTGATTGACATACGTGCGCCGAGGTCGACCCCTACCAGTTTGCCTATTCACTCTAGCCACATATATCTGCTTCGTCAGTCTATTTTCATCCATTCAAATAAATATTAAAATTAAAAAAAAAAAAAATTAAAAAAAAAAATTATGCGCGTAAATATTATTATTCATTTAAATATTTACGCGCTATATGATAATGACATTAAATTAAGGAACTGCGAGTTAGTGTGAACTTACCTACAGAGCTCTGAACCTCATTATTTTCTGCTCATGTCCGCGGTGTCAAGACCAGTGACGTAGGAAAATGTAGAAAAAATCGTGACTTGGAGTCAAAATGCGATTTATCTCATATATCAGCATTAAAGTTACACCTGAATAATAAATCCTTCATTGAAGCTACGAATGTCATTATTATGAAGCTATTTTCCAGTAATGGAAAGACGCAAATATCTTAAACATGTACGATATAGCGTTGTAAGTTTAGTTTTAGAAAAACTTGTAAAAATATGTTCTATGTGCGTGCATACGAAATTTCAAAAGCACATAAAAAATTTTATACGAAGCAAACGGCTGTACTGATTTTGACAAAATAATCAAAGAACCACGACTAAAAATGCTTTTAAATAAAAAAAGTCGTATTTAAATTGGACCAAACTGATTAGGAGTTACGGTAACGTACGTACACAAGTCAGTCAAACTACTGATTGACTGCCTCTGTGGCGCGGCGAGAGTGTATCCGACTGCTACGCAAGAGGTCGTGAGTTTGATTCCTACCCAGGATAAAACTTTGTGTGATGAGCACGATGGTTTTTCTGTGTCTGGGTGTTATTTATCTATAATATTTATTTATTTAGAAATATATAAGTATCAGTTATCTGGTTACCATAATACAGGCTCTGCTTAGTTCTGAATCAGATGGCGTTGTGTGCGCTGAGTGACGATATTTATTATTATTTATTTATTATGTTGTCCCTATTTTATTTTTGCATCGGGGTTATAACAGCGAACTTAATAATCGAGGGTAAAACCGCATTTCTGAGCTATTTACTTTAAAGCAAGATAATTACCAAAGTTTAGGGTCGTAATCACTAACACATAGTGTTGTAACTTTCTCTTAATGGATTCATATAACTCAATGTTCTCAATACAATAGAACTTTAACCAGCTAGTAGTGAACAGGGTTGAAATTGTATTTATTACTCTATAACAGTCCACTGCTGGACGAAACCCGGAACTCTTCCTCTCTTGCGCCATAACACAAGATCCATCCGTCCTATATTCCGCCCACTGAACGATAAATCTTAACAATATGACAATCTTTTGCAGCTCCCTGACTATCAATCAGTGCATTTAATCATATAAGCTTCATTTTAAAAGCAACTATACAGGGTTACAGGTTAAGTCGACCTAGACCGGTTAAGGGCGTGTAGTACCTAGATACCCATATTTTCTGACTGATTTCACTATGAAACAAACTTAACCGTTTTTAAGATAATCGTCATTTAAGGATTTTTTCAAATTGCCGTTATTTTGTTATGATATGCCATTAAATATGATAATTTGAATGTGGTGTGCCTTATTATTATTTATTTTTTACACGCAAATTAAGATGCTCTATGAATATAGTATTTAAAAGCCTACGTAAGTTAACTAAATACGTTGTTCTGGACGATTGAAAATTCAAATAGTTATAAAAAAATGACAATGTACTTTTATTTAAAGAATATCTAAAAAAAATGTAAATCAAACGTTTGGCAGATGTCCCAAAAAATAATTATGTTTGGTCAGTTATCAAAAAAGGTCCAACACTCTAAAATCTTATTTATCGACTGTTAAAATTTGTAAAAAAACTAGTTGACGCTCGCGGCTCTGCGTGGTGAAGTTTTCTCGTTCCCGTTTCTCTCTGGAACTTGTTTTCGGGATGAAAAGTAGCCTATGTGTTATTCTGATGTGTAAGCTATATTATTGTAAAGTTTCGTCCATAAATTACGTACGTAAATTCTTACTAACTTTCGCGTTTATAATATTAGTAGGATAAAACTTACTTATATTTTATTAATATTATGAAAAAGCATTCGTCTACGTTTGATAGCGTGAACGGTGAGCAGTAAAACCACAATATTTTAATGTATCTACCATTTGCTGTAACGACGTTTTATGATTAGATTTAGAAGCGCTCGTGGCCCCGCGGTCTCAGTGTTCGGTAAACGATCACAGAGGTACGCATCTTTCACTATGGCTGGTCGTCGGATGGGTGACCACTTTGTGGCATTTACATTTGCGAGCGTTTCCGTGCTTCGGAAGGCACGTTAAGCCGTTGGTCCCGGTTGCCAGTAAAATGGCAGTCGTTAAGCTTGGTTGAAGGCCTTATAGGCGGCTTAAAAAAAATTTCAACAGCAGGTAGCCACAGCCTGCGTCTGTCTATTTCAACACGGCAATGGGCTCACCACCTATTACGTGGGACAGGAATCCACACGGTGAAAAGTGGGCATATAATATGCCTCTGCCACCCCTTCGGGGATAAGGCGTGATGGATATTTATTTATTTATTTTTACGGTTTATGATTGTTCCAGTACCCTTACTCGATGTTACTGGTAGTCAAGATCTGAACGTGCATTCCAAAGTACGGAAACGCTGGCAAATAAATATTCCATAAAACGGTTGGACCATTGAGCTTTCTACCATTGAAGACAAGGGTCCGACCATAGACAACATTATATTGCGAAGAGAATGAGAGTCCAGACTTTAGAAAGAAAAAAATAATGGACTGTGTAAGGAGTGATATTAATATAAAAGGAGTGAATGATACCCAGACGTGCGTGTATAAAGCGATTGATGAATCTTGAAGAAGCGAAAGAAGTATGCATGGATCGCGAAGCCTGGCGATCTGTCCTCTCTGACTACCCCGTCAGGGATACAGCGTGAAGATATTTTTCTTTTAGTTTTTTTATTGAATTAAGTTGACGAATACCAGGGATGAATGGAAGACAAAACGGACTGCGCTGACCCCAAATAAATTGGGACAAGGACAAGAGGATGATGATGATAAGTGTGCAGACTTTAATGTAGAAATTTTTGGTACAGTTGGACATGGTACATCTCAATAATATGGGAGCGATAATAATTAAATGTAAAGCGCTTATAGGCCCGCTATTTCAGTGTTCTGTAAACATTTTCGCTATACTCAGATGAGTGATGGCTTTGTAACATTTTCAATTACGAGCGTTTCTGTGTTTCGGCAGATTAGTCAAGCCCTTGGTCCGGGTTGCCAGTCAACATGGGAGTCATTAATGTAAATTAAAGGCCCTACGACCAGCTTGAAATAAATAAATGTCAATTCGTTGGACTTCAGTATGTCTATTTCAACAAAGGGAATATGCAATCGTTGAGCTCACCATCTGTTACGTGGGACAAAAATACATACGGTAACCTGTGCCTCTACGTACCCCAAATTAAAATTTTGCTAGCATGCTTTTCCAAAGAGTTTCTACCTACCCCTTCCGGTTAAAAGGTTTGACTGATATACAAGAGATAACTGTAATGATACTCTTAAGATATGATTTAACACTATATAAAAGCGCTCGTGGCCCCGCAGTCTTAGTGTTCTGTAAACGATCACTGAGGTACGCAACTTTCACTATGGCTGGTCCTCGGATGGGTGACCACTTTGTGGCATTTACATTTGCGAGCGTTTCCGTGCTTCGGAAGGCACGATAAGCCGTTGGTCCCGGTTGCCATAACCTGCGTCTGTCTATTTCAACCCGGCAATGGGCTCACCACCTATAACGTGGGACAGGAATACACTTGATGAAAAGTGGGCATACAATATGTATGCCTCTGCCACCCCTTTGGGGATAAGGCGTGATAGATATGTTAGGTATATTTTACTTGAAACAAATTTAAACATCGAGCGGTAACGTGTAATTAGCGTCTGTCTCTGTTAAGCCACGAGTAAAGATGTCTTCTTAGTTTAATATCATGTAAATTAAGTTGCTTTACTAAATAGTGTGACACCTACCTTACTGTTGATAATAAATTAGACCAGCGGTAAACGTTTCTGCTGTCATATGGTTGTCCTTTAGTTTGAAGACACCAGACAGCTGTTTTATCAGCGACTACCATCTTTATGACTACCTTTATGAGACTGGTGAATTATTTTAATAATAAAGTACAGGTATTTAACTCAGATATATTCCGATATAACCTTAAATACCTTAGTTTTTCTAGGTGCTATTGTAAATCTGCTCGATATAAATGTTTCAATTTGATTCTCTAACTTATCTATATATATAAAAATGAAACCCGTTTTCCGTTGTCACGGCATCACGCGTGAACGGCTGGACTGATTAGAAAAATTCTTTTTGTATTGGATAGCCCATTTATTGAGGAAGGTTCTTAGTTATATATCATCACGCCACTACGCAGGAGAACGAAGCAGTAATCATAAATGTCAACAAATCGGGGAAATTTTCATACATTATTGGAAAAGTAATAAGCGACGGGATTAAATGGGTGCCACGAGGTTGGAAGTATGTCACGGACGAAGCCGGGCAGGTCAGCTAGTTTTTTATAAAACAAGGTGTGGCAACAATACAGTAGAGTAGAACCACCGGTAGTACCACGGGTAAGTACAAGGTTTTGGCTCTCGTCAACGTGATTTACATACCCATTTTCTTGTATATCTTTGTTGAGACATTATCAGCCATGTCACTATGTATATTATTATGGTATATTTCCAAAATGTTCATTTTATATTCAGTGTTTCAAGCTTCTTTTGCTATTTTAATTTATTGATTGTTATTTGCTTAAACGTATTAGTATTAATACTAATAACATGTAATAATTTAGTAACATAAAATATTGAGCATTAAACGAAATATTAATGTTGTATAATTTGAATTATGTGATAATGTAACAACTACTGGTTGTCCAAATAAATAAAGAAATAAATAAAAATATCTTAGTAAATGAAATCTGTTGACTTAGCTACAGTGTTGCCAATATTATTTTATTTATCTATCACGCCTTAACCCCGAACGGGTGGCAGAAACATATTATATGCCCACTTTTCACCATGTGTAATCCTGTCCCACCTAATAGGTGGTGAGCCCATTGCCGTATTGAAATACACAGACGCCGATTGTGGCTACCTGCTGATGAAACTTTTCAAGCCGCCCATAAGGCCTTCAACTTGATTTAACGGCTGCGATGATGCTGGCAACCGAGACCAACGGCTAACGTGACTTCCGAAGCACGGAAACGCTCGCAAATGTAAATGCCACAAAGTGCACAAGCTTAACGCAGTGATCGTTTTCAGAACACTGAGTCCGCGGGACCACCAGGACTTCAATTATTATTATTATTTTATTAATATTTTAACTAACTAACTAACTAACTATCTTCACGCTGTATCCCTGACGGGGTAGTCAGAGAGGACAGATCGCCAGGCTTCGCGATCCATGCATACTTCTTTTGCTTCTTCGAGATTCATCAATCGCTTCATACACGCACGTCTGGGTATCCGAGTACTTTTGACCTTTCCGTTTTTGAGCAATCTGCTCACGTGGTCTTCATATGTAAGTCTCGGCCTACCCTGACTCCTTCTACCCTCTACTTTTGAACAATATATATTCTTCGTCAATCGTTCCTCACTCATTCGTTGGACGTGTCCAAACCAACGGAGCACGCCCTTTTCCAGCTTAACGCTGACACTTTCATTCAAACCTGCCAAATTGCGTATCACTTCGTTACGTATTCGGCCAGCCAAGGTAACGCCGCACAACTTTCGAAGTGATCGCATCTCCACAGCATTCAATTTACTTTCATGCATCTGCTGACATACCCAGGTTTCACTACCGTAAAGCAAAGTTGGCACTAGCACTGCGTTATGAATCGCCAGTCGTGCTTCTTTTACGATGCTTTGTCGCTTTACTAACTGGGACAAAGCACCGTTAACTTTGTTTCCGGCAGCTACTCGCCGTTCCACATCCGAATCACATCTTCCATCCGCGCTAAACATACTTCCTAAATACACAATTTCATTCACTTGCTCTAGACGTTCCTGGTTTACCATAATATTTTAGTGTTATTATTATTACCAGTTGCTTTCAAAATCTACCTGATATTTTTTATCGTAAGTAAGGCCCACTTTTATTTGCGCAGCTATCGTTTGACTCAAAAGGCATTTTCAGCATTGATGGAATTGACCTCCTAACCCCCTGACTACCGTGCCCCTTTCACAAAGACTAACGGTCGAACGGCACGGTAGTGGAAGTCGCTTTAGACCTGTAAATCTTAGCTCATTTTCAACTTTTGGTACTTGCAATATGTGTAACAGGTTGTAAAAGTTTAGATGAACGATTATGAAAAACTTTAGTTTTATGAATATAGCACGAGCTGACAGATATATTAGCGTAAAAGTTATAAATAAGATGGAGGCAATATCTAAATTTGATATGAAAAGAAGTGCTCGTGGCCCCGCGGTCTCAGTGTTCGGTAAACGATCACTGAGGTACGCAACTTTCACTATGGCTGGTCGTCGGATGGGTGACCACTTTGTGGCATTTACATTTGCGTGCGTTTCCGTGCTTCGGAAGGCACGTTAAGCCGTTGGTCCCGGTTGCCAGTAAAATGGCAGTCGTTAAGCCTGGTTGAATGCCTTATATGCGGCTTAAAAAATTTCAACAGCAGGTAGCCACAACCTGCGTCTGTCTATTTCAACACGGCAATGGGCTCACCACCTATTACGTGGGACAGGAATCCACACGGTGAAAAGTTGGCATGTAATATGCCTCTGCCACCCCTTCGGGGATAAGGCGTGATGGATATTTATTTTATATTTATTTAGAAATATTTTGTAAATATTATTCGAAGAATTTCGTTTTAAGAATGTATCTCCACGGTAAAGTTTGAATGTTTAAAGGTTTTTTTACTGTTTCACGCTAATACTACTGAATGGATTTCGATAAAACTTTACAATAATATAGCTTATAAATCAGAATATCACATAGGCTACTTTATTTTTGGAACAAGTTCATGTGAAAGCAGGCGAAGCCGCGTGCTTTAACTAGTATTATTTTATGAGGCATTCAAATTGAGAACATTTTATTCACACCTATAAGTGGACAATAAAACATTGTGTGAGACAAATAAACTATAGGCAAGTAATTAATCAAAAAATTAATTAGATAAATATTAAATAAAAAGTTTAGTGCTTTGGAAGGCACGTTAAGCCGTTGGTCCCGGTTGCCAATAAAATGGCAGTCGTTAAGCCAAGTTGAAGGCCATATAGGCGGTTTAAAAATTTCAACAGCAGGTAGCAACAACCTGCGTCTCTCTATTTCAACACGGCAATGGGCTCACCACCTATTACGTGGGACAGGAATGCACATGGTGAAAAGTGGCCATATAATATATATGCAACTGCCACCCCTTCGGGGAAAAGGCGTGGTAGATAGATAGATAGATAAAAAGTAACACAATCTTGCTTACAAAGTTCATCCTCATGGGGGAATACGAAACCAATTTATTCTGACTGTCTGTGTATTAGTCCAGAGTAGAGCTCTTCTGACGCATTGCACTAACAGGTCACACTGCTGTCAGAAGCTTGCGGTTAGCGTTTATTGAATTACCGTAATTGTTCTTCTGTATTTTCTGTGATCCAACACTAGCAATTGGAAGGAACACTCAAGATTTTTATAGTGGGTACACCAATTTCGGGAAGTCTCACATAACCACCCTGCCACCTTGTGATGGTATTTCTCTGGATCAACAAAAAAAAGTATGCTACCTTTACCATCGTAGCGTCCTTCGCTACCTTAATGGAGGAAAATCAGACGACTACTAAACCAAAATCAGTTTGAAACCAAACTTTAGGCCTTAGAAGTCAAAAATTGTATACTGTGTGGTTCAATATAACGTATTAGTTAAACAACCTAAAATAGAAATCCATAGAGTTAAAAAACAAATAAGTTCAATAAAAATAATAATAACATACTAACGAACCACTTTAATGTAAAATTTCTTAGAAAATCTAATTAGGCCGCACTAACGCGGAGCTGAGGGAGTATTGAAGGCATTGAATCCTAGATTGAACTCTGTATCAATTTATTGACTTTTCTACAAAATAATAGAGCTTTTAGCCTTATTAATTATAATCCAGTTAGCTTGTTTTACACTGCATTATGACGTAAATTTAGAAATTTACATGTGTTTTCTTGTGCTCAAAGTATTGCCACTTAATTCATCATCAGTCGTGAAATTTGAAGGAGACTCATGTTTAACAACTCTTGATGTTAAATATAAAGAAGCGCTCGTGGCCCCGCGGTCTCAGTGTTCTGTAAACGATCACTGAGTTACGCAACTTTCACTATGGCTGGTCCTCGGATGGGTGACCACTTTGTGGCATTTACATTTGCGAGCGTTTCCGTGCTTCGGAAGGCACGTTAAGCCGTTGGTCCCGGTTGCCAGTAAAATGGCAGTCGTTAAGCCTGGTTGAAGGCCTTATGGGCGGCTTGAATAATTTCAACAGCAGGTAGCCACAACCTGCGTCTGTCTATTTCAACACGGCAATGGGCTCACCACCTATTACGTGGGACAGGAATCCATACGGTGAAAAGTGGGCATATAATATGCCTCTGCCACCCCTTCGGGGATAAGGCGTGATGGATGCTAAATATACGCATGCTTTGATTTCCCCGAAACAGATGCTATTGGCAACTTAATTACAAGCATAAATAAGTAACGCACCATTCACTATCGTGGCAAAGGAATTAAACTACTTCTAAACCGAAACCAGTTCAAAATAACCTTAGCACGTAATCATGGTGTCCTGCATCGACTGCCGCAAAGCGTTTGTCTCTATCTATTATGGTTCCTGACAAATAGATGCGTACAGGCGTACAGAGTCGTTTTACAAGACTTTTTTAAACTTTAGGGTTTAAAAGTCTAAAAAGTCGGACTTTACACCCGCGATACTTATAACCTGATCAATGCCCCCTCCCTCTGGTATGTCAGTTGTGTGATACTGCATCGGTCTAAATTCGGAACTAAAGTATCCAGGGATCCTTGAGTAAATACAATACACACTAAGAAGCATTATAACATTCTCAATCTTAAATCTCACATTCATAAGCACGTGGCACTGCTAACTCAGTGTTCTATAAACGATCATTGCCTTAAGCAAATTTCGCTATGACTGATTTCGAATGAGTGACCGCTTTGTGGTATTTCCATTTACGAGAGTTTCCGTGCTTCGGAAGGCACGTTAAGCTGTTGGTCATGGTCGCCAGTAATATGGCAATCGTTAAGCCAAGTTGAAGGTCTTATGGGCGACTTGAAAACCTCTGGCGTCTGTCTATTACAAAACGGGAATTGGCTCATCACGTATTACGTGGGACAAAATATGCACACGGTAAAATGCGGGCATTTAATATGCCTCTGCCACCTTTTTGGAAAAAGAAACATAACATTCTCACTGATATAAAATATTTAGCAGTAGCAGACACTAGCCACTTTTAAAGTCCTAAGAAATTCAGCTACAATTTTCGTCGTTATTTATAGTTCTACCGACCGTAGTATTGTCGATACCTCATTTTCGATATTGAGGAAGATTATTTCTATATGAATACTCTGTGCCACGCTAAATCGCAACTTTCAACTGTAAGTTGCAAGGTATTGCTTTACAGAGAATGCATAGCGTCAAAAGCATAGTGAGTTCTAAAATTATTGGGCCAAGATGGGATAAGAGTCTAGATTATAATATTTGGGTTTTAATTAGGTAAATAAAATACCTTCGTGTAATAAAGTTATCGGGACATAACATTTTCGTGATATTTACTACAAAAAAACGACAATTATTGTTTGAAAATTATGTTTCAATTCTATTATTGTTCCTCAAGTCTTAGAGAAATAAATTAAACCTAAAATTGAAAACACAAGGATATGCAAACATTGTTTCTTTTTTATCTTTAATTCTAATTAAGATATTTAGCTACGAGGACTTATACGAAATCCTAATTACGAACTTAAGGGATTCATGAAGTAATATTAGGAAATTATTTGACCTACATAACATAGATTTGATGGAAATTACTTCGGTTAGGTATTAATACAGCAGTAATTGATATTTCCTTACTCATTGACTATAAAATAATTGTAATTACGTTTGGGCCATGTACTGTTTATATATTTTTCTGTAATCTATTACAGTTACAGTTCACAGTTCACTGAAATAAATACCTTTATGGTAATTGACCTGTTTAGAGTTTTAAATTGAATAAAATGCATCAATTGAATCATTTTGTAAATTATTTAATATACTTTTCACCATTCACAACGATACTATAGCACAAAAATAAAACATATCTTTTCTTTCCTGCTGCAGAAATTTAGACTTCCTGCCAGCAAACATAGTTCCCTCTTCGTATAACCACAGGTTTGTGAAGCGGAGCGTGAACTTTCAGGGTTAACTTGACTGTAATACCGTCATTATGAAAAGCCATTTATAAAATACAATATTTATTTTTGTTATCTTTACCCATTTTGGGCAGGCAAAGGAAACTTAGTTCTTACAGTAGTATTCAAAATTTCTTAGTATTTGGTCATGTCCAGTCCTTTGTTGATGTCAAGTCAAGTCTTGAGCCCTGTGTCCTTGCCATAAAAATGCTTCCTTTTACTTGGTAGAGAGGCGTGGCCACTACTGGAGCGACACAAGCAGGAGCTGCGTGTCACGGAAATGAAGATGCTACGGTGGATGTGTTGAGTCACGCGGACGGACCGCGTGAGGATCTCTCGCATATGCGGCAGCCTTGACGTCCGTGACATGGCAGATAAACTGCAAGAGTGTTGACTTCGCTGGTATGGTCACGTCTTGCGGCAATCAAGGGGCTACTTGGAAAACAAATGTCCGGTCATGTCGGCCCCGCCGGGTCACGGTAAGAGAGGAAGACCCAAGATGTGCTGGCTTGACATCGTAAAGAACGACATGCGTGCCAATAGTCTCACTACAGGGGATGCTGACGACCGTGCGAAGTGGGGGAGAAAATGTAGAAAAGCGGACCCCAGGCGTCGCGAGACGCAACTGGCACAGACGCTCGGATGATGATGATTATCATTACGATTATAGATCATTCATCATTTCTTAATTTTATTAGCACGTGTTCTGATTATAATAATACAAATGGTACAAAATTACTAAAGTATCACAAAATATTCAGCTAAGAATACACAATTAAGAGGTAACCTCAAATCTCGGCAAATAATTGCATATGTATAACAAACTTAAGTAAACCCGCCGTTGTAACTTTAAGTTACTTAACCTACCTAGTGAGGAGTTCCTAAAGTCATGAGTATTATTCTCAAGAAACATACTAATAAGATAGTTTTAATAAGATGATACTCCTTATCTTTCATCTTACCGTATTCTCTGTTGCTTCCAAATCTTACCTGGAGTTGAAGATTGGGGTCAGCTTTATTTGACTATTAAGATCAGCTAAAGTTTGGTTTTGGTAATCAACATTGTTGGGAATGACTACCGTCTAATCTCCCGACCCCATTATCTTTATTTTTTTTATTAATTTATTTATCTATCACACCTTATCCCCAAAGGGGTAGCAGAGGCATATGATATGCCTACTTTTCACCATGTGTATTGCTGTCCCACGTAATAGGTGGTAAGCCTGTTGGCGTGTTGAAATAGACAGACGCAGGTTGTGGCCTTTAACTCCTTACCAAGGTTTGTAATAAATGCTACAATAGTCTACATGCACGTACGACATAACAATAGGAACATATATACACACTACAAAAGGAACAAATAAATACACTAAATTTCTAGAATTGTAGGAAACATTTCCATTAAAGATAGTTGGGTAGATATTTTACATATTTTCGAGAAAATGGGATTTGAGTTTTTTAGTTAATATTCGATGGTGTAATTATATTTCGCAAATCAAGGGGTAGTTCGCTAATACATCGAGTAACTAAGTAGGCCGATGTACGTCCGTCATACATATTATTGAATCGTTGTCTCGTCTTGTACCTGGGAAATCTTGGTGGAGGATTTAAAATTATATATTTAAAGTTTGTGTGGATACCTACTTTAAATTCTCATCATCATTAGGTGCCTCTTCATCATTGGAAATCGGCCATGAACTTAGCAAGCTCTCCTTTATTCTGCGCCAAGCGAAATAACACGTCAACACTGGCGATACTCGTCCACTCCATGATGTTCTTCAGCAAAGATTTCTTTCGTCTTCCAGTGCGTCACTTTCCCTTAATTTTGCCTATCGTAATTAGTTATGAGAAGTTCTACAATAACTACAGCAGGCGAGTTTGTTTCAGGTTTTGAACGAAAACCTGTCGGTGGTGTAATAAGTTCTCCGCCAAGTGACATTATAATTAATATTTTTATTGCTTACAGCACATAGCTAACTATATTCAAAATATTTAATAATAAATGATAACTAAAAGTTATTTTTTTAAAAAATGCTCTTGTTGTAAAATTATCTAGGCTCCACACGCTTGTTGAATTTTTTCCGTTCTCGTTTCCCACAGGAACTTGTTCCGAGATAAAAAGTAGCCTGTGTTATTCTGATGTGTAAGCTATATTATTGTAAAGTTTTTGGATTTGAGTTTATACATAAATACATACATACATATTGTCACGCCTTTATTCCCGAAGGGGTTAGCAGAGGCATACATTCATTACACCGTATGCATTCAGTAGATTTTGCGTGAAAGAGTAACAGACATCCATCCATATTTACAAACTTTCGCATTTAAAATATTTGTAGGATATTTCTATGAACATGAGTCGGTGAATTAATGCGGTCGATGTTCAGTCACTTATTACCTAGTCCTTTACGTTAAGAAACTGGTCGACAAAGAGGGTGTTTATATAATATGATGGCTCCTACTACTGTTATAAATAAATAAAAATATTAATTATACTCGTACTTGCAATCATTGTAAATAAAGTCAGTAATTTAGCATATTGAGATTACTTAAATTCAAATCCCAAAAGCAAAATACACGAATTTACTCCATTAAAGCGAAGGAAATCTCTCACAAAAGCACAACTTTTCAAAGGACATTAAAATATATGAAATCATTTCTAAAAGATCATTCGTAACAATTAAAACCTCGACCTTTACCATTTATATTTCTTATTAATGGTCGTAAATTATTGTAAAAAATGTTTTGAAAATGGAATTTTAAGAACGGAGTGTTCGAAGTAACGCTGTAGATTATTTTTATTTTTTTCCATACCACTGAGGGGGCAGACAAGCGTACGGCCCATCTGATGGAAAGTGGTCACCATACCCTATGAACGTTTGCAACACCAGAGGTCTCATGGTGCCGACCCTGTAAAAACTTTTTAAGACCTCTTTTCAAGAACCCTATACCGTAAAAGTTCGGGAAAACCCAGGCAGGGACCTCATTCCACAATCTAAGCGTATGCGAATATCGGATCTAACCGTATGCGAGCGCTACGGAGGCAGTGTTATTGATATTCACATTTAATTTCGTGTATTTATGTGTGATTCTACACAAGTAAGAATAACTTTAAAGTTGAGTTCAGTGTCTCTAATAATTGGATATAGTGGTGAATAATTTTGAGCAATAGCTATTTCGGACTCATACAAATTACCCATTTACCTATTTCTTTTAACCCAATTTTACCAGTAGGCTTTTTACTTGGTAGGTCCTCATAGTTAAAACCAATGTTCATAGGTATTAATTTATTTACATTGAATTCATTGTTGTCTGGTATAACATAGGGTATAATTATTTTGTCATTGAACATTCACCCCTTACTGCAGAATAGGTTCCAAATTTTGTTGTAGGTAGGTTTTTTTGGTAGACTTTAAAATTTTTGGGATTATATCTGTAATCTAAAACTGATATTTTACAATATAAAAAGTTGCTTTGCATCATAAGACCAAATATATAGTGTAAATATGATAAAAGACAAGAACTTTGAACTTTAAACTTTATTAATTAGTACTGATTATCACCGCGCCGGTTTATTGTTTAAATATAGGGCCTTTACAGACGATTTGTATGAGTATTCAACTGAATGTTTCACAGTGTTATAAATATGATTTTATGTACTGGGTGAGGTTATTCGTATATGGCAAAAAAGCAATAAAAAATGGCAAAAAGGGTACAAAATATTTAGAATAATGTATACCTACGAGTGTACATTTGCCTGTAATGTGTTGTCCTGGTTCTAAGGGGAACCGCTATGGCAATTAGCACTAAAATTGTACTCATCCATAGCTCTGATTTGAAGAAAGGCCCCAATTTGGCCCCGTAGTGACTTGTGCGTTAAACATTTTACAATATTTCGTAAGCCCTGCAGATTGATCAGCTGTGAACGTTTATAGAACACTGGGTAGGCGGGGCAGCTAGCGTTAAAATATAACAAAGACGATCATAATTACCCTTTAGCTAACAGCTATAAAACTTAGCTGCAATAATTAACTGTCTTGGAAATTGCTAACTTAGAAGCATTATTTCCATGAAAGAATGGAAGTATCATTAACTAGTTCACTTTATAACTTCTTTGAAACCTTGTAGAGGGTAAACTGAGAAGAATTACTACGCTCTATTAAGCAGCCTCGGAGCCCGCTTTCAAAGATAATGCTGAGTTTTATTTTAACTCACGTCAATCTCACCTTAAACGAGAATAAATTGAGATAGAAATGTTTGTGTTGTGTAACGAGTCCTTAATAGTTAATTATGTTATAATATATAGTATGTTGAATATTATTACAAACTTTTTAACAATATTGTTTCCCTGTGTGTATATTTATTTATATGGAAGATTCCATATAAATAAATATACACACAGGGAAACAATATTGTTAAAAAGTATTGCAATATGGTTATCAAATGTTAAATGAAAACTATTTGCTTAAAATAACTTGAAAAATAACGTGAAGTTACTTAAATCCAACACGACGATTTACTAAAGATTACTAGGTTTTATGGTTTCTTTATAATACGGGTATCATATGATAAGACTTGCAGGGAAATATTCTTAAATACTTACGTACTATTGCTGGAAAAGGGCGTGCCCCGTTAGTTTAGACACGTCCAACGATAAATGAGGAACGATTGACGAAGAAGATATATTGTGCGAAAGTAGAGGGTAGAAGGAGTCAGCGTAGGCCGAGACTTACATATGAGGACTACGTGAGCAGATTGCCCAAAAACGGAAAAGTTAAAAGTACTCGGATACCCAGACGTGCATGTATGAAGCAACGATTGATGAATCAGCAAGAAGCGAAAGAAGCTGACGATCTGTCCTCTCTGACTACCCCGTCAGGGATATAGCTTGATACTAGTTAGTTTGTTCAAAAAAGCTTGGTTTTAAAAATCATCATCTTTTCAAAAAATAATTTTGTCATATAAACTAAATTTATGTTTTTTTTACTGGCAGTTAGAAAAGAGTGGCCATGAGTTTATTGCTACGTTCTTTCTTAGGCTCTACCTATTGCCTTGAGAATCATACAGTATATGAAATGTAAAGCAACAATCTTGACGTTCATAAGTGTTACTTTGTGACGTACATGAATATAATTATTTTCATTTGAAATATGATTTTTAACCATTAATTTATTTACGTTCGTATTAACAAACAATATTAGCATTCAGTTCGATGAAATATATATGTAATTAAATTGTTGTAATTATTTTATGTATCTCTATAAACCTATGTTACAATCAAGTTAAGAGTCTTTGAAGTGAAGTCTTCAGTATGTTTTTAATTTAAAGTTAATTTGATTTGAGCTTCAAAGCGCGTTAATTTTCTCCCTACTTCTTACAAATGAAGCAAATTAAGAGCTTTGTTGATTTTTGTGTAGGAATATCCATATAATAATGAATTTCTATCGACAAAATACACGGTTCCCTTCAATCTGCTTGATCGGGAGGCCGGGCGAACCGTCAGGAGGATAACAAAATACATCCAGTAGGCTTACCGAAGATTTTTAAATTAAGAATGTCAAGTTAAGGATAATTATATCAAATAAAACCTCGTGAGTAATAGCTTCAACTTGTACTTAGCTGTTGCAACACAATTAATTAAAAATGGTTCTTGCTTTACGTTCACCAATGATATGACATTACAACAAATATGAAAAGTATTTTAGCAAATTAGAGCATGGTGAGACTGGGCATACTTTTGTGGATGACTTAAGATTTATTGATTGAAGAACTTGTAGTTGTGGGATTTATAGAACTTTTTACATATTTTTTAGAAGATACGCAGTTTAAATATCTCTCTTTCTCTCTCTCTCTCACCGTCTCTCAAGTAATCCACTCAATCAATCAAATCAATTGCAATGCAAGCAGTAGACCCTGTTGAACGCAGATGAGACTCTGGAGAACTAACTTGCTGCCCAAAAATAGTATTAAATATAGTTTTTTTGACAGAAAGATAACAATGACTTCTATGCTTAATTTAATAAAGTTATTAGATTGAAGCTTCCAGGCCCAATATTAATATTTTTGATAGTCCCGGTAACATAAGAATGTAATTTTGTTAATAGTTTTAGCATCTCTATTTACACCATAATGACTAATTTACTTATGTACACTTTGGGAAAAAAATGTTAAGTAAAACTTAAGTTTCTAAACTACCAAATTTGATAATCGTTAAGCTAAAAAGTTCTAAAACAAAAATAACTTAAACAACACATAAACATTGTTTATGATATTATAATGTCAAATTTTTAATTCAAAAACGAATATTATAAAATTAATTGATTTTCTTGTAGTTTTTCAACACTCTATTCACCACTTTCGCTTTAAACATGCATAAATCCAACCTGGTCCTTTAATAATTCAAGCCAATAAGTAAGAAAGTTACATGATGGCGAATATAGCCCGAGTATTCGATTGAATAATTGAGAGCTTCGGCTATTGTAAATTACCTTGACTTAACCCTGTATTTGATCTGTGTTCGTTTGCCCGGGGGAATATTGATCTAAATTTTGCCAGTCAGGTAGCTAATAAAATTTCTTTGATGGTGGAATAATTAGGCTTAAGAAGTTTAAGACGTATCACCGATTTGACACGAACTAACAAAAACATTCTTCTTATGTTTGATCTAGAATTATTATAAATGTATTGTAATGTAATTTATGTTCAATATTATATTTAGGCTGGGTGTTGCTTTTGACACATCCAACGAATGAGTGAGGAACTATTGACGAAGAATATATATTGTGTAAAAGTAGGAGAGTACAAAGAGTTATGGTAGGCTGAGACTTAGCTAAGATGACACGTTAGCAGATTGCTCAAAAATGGAATAGTCTGCGGGAAGCGAAAGAAGTATGCATGGATTGCGAAGTCTGGCAATCTGTCCTCTCGACTACCCTGTCAGGGATACAGCGTGAAATTAGTTAAGTTAATATTATATTAATAGTGAACCAGTCAAATATGGCAGTATATAAAAATACTTAACACATTTTAATTATGTAGAGATTTGCAAAATTTGTATTCTAGACATCACCTACGTAGAATATAATTTTATACATTTGCAGTACAGATATTGGACATGCCAGCTACTATGGACTGGTATGATCATCAATCACCTTTACGCATAGTGCTTGTGTAACGAGATAAGTAAGCAGAGCACTAGTTTTTCATTTAATGCAATCTGCGTTATCACGTCACTCACTCACCCACTCCTCTATAGTGTTACAGTAAATGCATTACATATTGTCACGCCTTTATCCCGGAAGGGGTAGGAAGAGGCATATTATACGCACACATTTCACCGTATGCACTTTTGTCCTATGTAACATTGTCGTGTTGAAATGGACAGGCGCAGGTGGTGGCGACCTGCTGTTGAAATGTTTCAAGCCGCCCATAAGGTCTTCAACTGGGCTAAACGACTGCCATGTTACTGGCAACCGGGACCAACGGCTTAACGTGCCTTTCGAAGCACGGAAACGCTCGCAAATATAAATGCCACAAAGTGATCAGCCATCCCAAGGACCAGCCATAGTGAAAGTTGCTTAATGCAGTGATCGTTTACAAAACACTGAGTCCGCGGGGCCAGGAGCGCTTCTTCGCTTATAAGGTAGTTTGTGGGTGGGTCTAAAGGACCAAATAAATTTAATAAAATAAAATGTGCCTATTTTAGCAGTTAAATTTGAAAGAAATTTTGAACCCGTTGCCTTTTTAGTGAGGTGGTAAAAAAGGCCAAAATGTCTAATTAGCACGACCAATTAAAGTCCTGGTAGTCTCGGACGGAGACATACATTAGAGTTTTCAAATCCCTTTCGCAAATTATTATTGGTTTTGAAAGTTGACCCACCTTTCAACGTTTTGGCTTTATTACAATAGCCGTGGTCATAATAAGTCTCAGAAATGCAGTGGGCATAAACATAAGCAGGCATTAGAGACGCGACAAATTATACTCACGATATCCAAACTAAACCCCTTTTTCTAAATTTTATAAACTCCTTTAATAACCTAAACCATGCGTTTTGATTAACGGCCAGTACTGGATTAAAAAAAATTTGAAATCTATTCATGTAAAAATCTTTGCGAGAAATTATTTCACACTAGTAAAATAGATTCAATTTATGTGTTAACGCATAAAAACACATTACCTACATGCATCTAATGAATTTAAAGCCGGTAAAAATGCAAATGTACGTTTGTATGCGTATGCAGTGAATGCTGGGGTAATAAATATGGAAAACATGCGAGATTTTTTAATTACGTACCCTTGACGTCCTAGAGTTGACTAGTAGGTAAATTCCAGACTATAGTAGGCTCATATGGAGAGAGGGGTGCAATAGGATATTAAATATTTTATTTTCTGTAATTTATTTCTTTTTTTTTACTTCTAACTTGCAAGTTAGTAGTTGCAACTTCCCAAGTTACTTTGCCCACCTGATGGAATGTCATGGTGGCATCTAGTAAATTAAGGGCCACTGTCTTATTTCACAAGACTACTGATAGTAGCCCTCAAGTTGGTGATCCAAAGTTGGCACACGCTCTGTTTGAAGGACTCAGGTAGTAAGAGGACGAAATCGTACGCTGGCAGAGCATTCCATTCTAAAATTCCATTCTATTGTTCAACAGTGAAACAATCTTTTGAATTTCATTCAAAACTATGCAAAGAAAGCTTTAAATATCTGTAAAATTTTATTCAGTCGCCTGTTTGATCTTTTCTTGATTCTGTTCGTCCTCAAAATTCGGTTCAAATTAAATATAGATCACTAACAAACAAATTCTGCTACCCGATTAATACCAAATTTACGAGTAAAATGCATACAGCATTTTAAGTCATACAACACATTAGATTAAAAATTTTAAATAGTACCTTGATGTAAGTAGTTATTATACATACATACATACGCCTTTGTCCTCGAAGCGGTAGGCAGAGGCATATTAAACGCCCACATTTTACTGTATGCATTTTTGTCCCATGTAACAGGTGGTTAGCCCATTGCCGTGTTGAGATAGAAACGAAGGCTATGGCGACCTGCTGTTGAAATTTTTCAAGCCGCCCATAAGGCCTTTAACTTGGCTTAACGACTGCCATTTTATTGGTAACTGGGATCAACGGCTTAACGTGCCTTCTGAAGCACGGAAACGCTCACAAATGTAAATGCTACAAAGTGGTCACCCATCCGAGAAAGTTGCTTAACGCGGTGATCGTTTACAGAACACTGAGTCCGCGGGGCCACTGAGAAAGGTTAAAACAAAATGTATTGTGCCGTAACGTCAATGACAATAATTTCATGTCAACATTTTGTCAAGTGAAATATGATTCCAGCGAGAACATGAAATACAATGAAATGAAATAAATTCAATAGCCACATTTTAGTATTTACATAGATGAAAACCAATCACATGAGAACGGGTTTTAAATAACGCTGGCGGGCAATGTGTAAAATGTCGGCGGGTAATTTCA
The DNA here is from genome assembly GCA_948477245.1 of Thumatha senex. NCBI lineage: Eukaryota > Metazoa > Arthropoda > Insecta > Lepidoptera > Erebidae > Thumatha > Thumatha senex. Next base: position 19,908,115 of record OX419735.1, read on the forward strand.
TTTACGCTCAATTAAATGTACTCATTTTAAATGTAGACTACTTAATCTGTAAATTAAACGTATATAAATTTAGTAATATATAATAGAAGTGAACTCTAAGAAAGGTTTTTATGGATAGAAAAATTTGAAAAGTTGCAACAGGAAAGTGGAGCCACGGACATCAACTAGTATTGAATAATAGTAATTCTAACAAATAAATTTAAAACGTTAAATGCATACGTTCTTTACTTTTCAAAGATTCATTGCACACATGACAGATTTTTAATCCCCGACATAAAGATATTGCAATGGGTGTCTTAACACACCATACATTTTACAAAGTAATAAGAAGCAACCACAACTATTTGTTCAGTAAGAAAAATAAAACAGAAGTTGCTTCCATTACTTACTGTTAAGTCGTACAAATAAAACAAACCTGTATTGCATCTTAAATGAAACAAGTTTTCTTCGTATAGTAGTTTTAGTATAAAATTAACCTTTACTTCGATCTTCATTTAAAAAGAAACCATGATTTTGCAACGGTAGTTTAAATCTCTACTTTTATATAAAGCTGAAGAATTTGTTCGTAATTTTGTTTGGTTGAACGCGCTAATCTCAGGAACTACTGGTAAGAATTGAAAATATATTTTCATGTTGGATAGCCTTTTTAACAAGGAAGGCTATATGTTTTAAATCATCACGCTACGACCCAGGAGAGCAGAGCAGTAGTTATAAATTTCAACAAGTCAGGCAAATTTTCATATCACAGGTATTGTAAAATTAATAAACGACTAGATCAAATTACTGCCATGGGGTTCAAAATCAAGGGTGAAGTCGCGGGAATCAGCCTTTTGTAATATGTTCAAACGTAATTGTTTACTATATGTACAATTTTGTAGCTCTTTTACAATATTCACTCAGTTAATAACTAACTAATTATCTTCACGCTGTATCCCTGATGGGGTATTCAGAGAGGACAGATCGTCAGGCTTCGCGATCCATGCATACTTCTTTCGCTTCCTGCAGATTTATTAATCACTTCGTACATGCACGTCTGGGTATCTGAGTACTAGTTCTTTTTTGTGTTAAACTTTTTAGTAACTTTTCCCTTTTTGAGGAATCTGCTCACGTGGTTTTCATACGTATATCTCGGCCTACCGTGACTCCTTCTACCCTCTAATTTAGCACAATATACTATTCTTCATCAATCGTTCCACACTCATTCTTTGGACGTGTCCAAATCAACGGAGCACGCCTTTTTCCAATTTAACGCTGACACTTTCATTCAAAGAACAACTTATTTAATAACCTGTAATAGTACGCACTTCAAACTAATTTTACAGTTGCAAGCAATAATTTCATCAAAATGCTATTAATGTCAATAAGGTTTAAAACAGTGTGGATTTTAAGTAGATAATTGAATTAACATCATAATGTTTTTGATTTTCAGAGGTATAGTTATTTTTATACTTTATAACATGATAATCTTTACATAAATGACCTATTTATCACAAATTTAGAACCCCCGTTCTTGGTCAAAATATTCATTTTTTACACGTATTTAGTTAGAAAATATATGAATGTGGATATTTTACCATATTTGTATTCACACGTTTCTTGTATATCTCTGTGCAGGGGAATTTGGTATAGAATCTGATTTAAACTAATGTTCTGATGAGCAAGATACTTGAAATTTACACCAAAGCACTAGAAGTCTAGAAGACTAAAATGCATAGAAATGTGAAAAGAGAAAGTACTTATGGTAAATAAATAATTATCCATCACGCCATATCCCCGAAGGGGTGGCAGAGGCATATTATATGTTCACTTTTCACCGTGTGGATTCCTGTCCCACGTAATAGGTGGTGAGCCCATTGCCGTGTTGAAATAGACAGACGCAGGCTGTGGCTACCTGCTGTTGAAATTTTTTAAGCCGCCTATAAGGCCTTCAGCCAGGCTTAACGACTGCCATTTTACTGGCAACCGGGACCAACGGCTTAACGTGCCTTCCGAGGCACGGACACGCTCGCAAATGTAAATGCCACAAAGTGGTAACCCATCCGACGACCAGTCATAGTGAAAGTTGCGTACCTCAGTGATCGTTTACCGAACACTGAGACCGCGGGGCCACGAGCGCTTATAGAATATATTTAGTATTATTTATTGATTTTTGGACAAGTTTTTTATGGAAAAATTTGTACCAAAGCAAAGATTAAAATGCATGGAAATGAGAAAAGAGAAAGTGCTGTCTTATGGTCTGTTATACATAAACATATTTTTTTTATTATTATTTCTTGATTTTTGGACAAGGTTTTTATGTAAAAAAATGTTGTTAAATGTTAAATACTGGTGTTAAATACAGGGGATGACATGCGTGCCAATGGGCTTACTACAGGGGATGCCGACGACCGTGCGAAGTGGAGGAAAATACGTAGGAAAGCGGATCTCGGGCATCGCGAGTCACATATATCATTAATTCCATATATCATTCTTCATGCAGTATTCTTAGTATCGATGTAGTTCGATAGCTTTTGGCTATGTGGCTCTGGTCGCCTCATCATTTCCTACCGGTACCGGAGGTCGATTGGAAGTATGGGTCTTTTGTCCTTGTTTGTTGTGAATCGTGCCAAAGCCAGATTGTATAGTTCCAGTGAGACAGAACTGTCGCTGATCCTATTGGGTTGGAATCGTATACCGCTAATTCCAGCAGGGAGTCAAAATCGAATACGAATAAGGATTCCAAGTATTGATATAGTTCGCTTTGTGGAGCTGGTTACAAAAACGAACGAATAACGTATGCAGATCCGGGGCGGGCAACTTTTTATTTATATTTATTTATCTATCACACCTTTTTCGCGAAGGGGTGGCAGAGGTATATTACCTATATATGCCCACTTTTCACCATGTGTATTTCTTTTTATTGAAGTTACTGTTGATTAGGCAAAGGACAAAGACGAATAACTGGTCGCAAGTACGAACCAGTTGCGGTTTTAACGCGAACTATACGGGTGATCCCATTCGACCGAGGGAAAACTTCTTCTACTATCCCAAGAGGCCAGTGTAATGGAGGCATATTTTCAGTTAAAATAACTACGACAGTACCGACAGTAATAGGGTTCGATGGAGTATTCCATTTCTGACGTGACTGTAGCGTATGCAAATAGTCTGTCCTCCAACGCTTCCAAAACGTAATAGGTGGTGAGCCCATTGCCCTGTTGAAATAGACAGACGCAGGTTGTGGCTACCTGCTGTTGAAATTTTTCAAGCCGCCCATAAGGCCTCCAACTTGACTTAACGACTGCCATGTTACTGGTAACCGGGACCAACGGGTTATCGTGCCTTCCGAAGCACGGAAACGCTCGCAAATGTAAATGCCACAAAGTGGTCACCCATCCGAGGACCAGCCATAGTGAAAGTTGCGTAACTCAGTGATCTTTTACAGAACACTGAGACCGTGGGGCCACAAGCGCTTCAGCACTCAACTTTTTTATATTATAAAATGTGATCATATGATCTAGATGTATGTATTTTTCTGAAGATACCATTTTATTTATAAAGTCAATAGTTGCCATACAAAATGGCAATGCAGCCAGTCACCTGGGCACGCTACCACTTGAAGACTGGGATGCGTAGATATTTAATGTCGCAAGTTAGGTAAGTGGTTTTATTTTTTGATTATTTTTAGTTAGTTTAGTTTAAAAATTAATTAACATGTGAAGTTTTTCATTAAATGTATATTATATTATCAATGAAGCGCTCGTGGCCCTGCGGACTCAGTGTTCTGTAAACGATCACTGCGTTAAGCAACTTTCTCGGATGGGTGACCACTTTGTAGCATTTACATTTAAGAGTGTTTGCGTGCTTCGGAAGGCACGTTAAGCTTTTGGTACCGGTTGCCAATAAAATGGCAGTCGATAAACCAAGTAGAAGGCCTTAAAACATGCGGGCGGCTTGAAAAATTTCAACAGCAGGTCGCCACAGCTTGCACCTATCCATTTTAACACGGCAATGGGCTCACCACCTATAAAGTGGGACAAAAATTCATACGGTGATTTGTGGGCGTTTAATATGCCTCTGCCTAACCCTTCGGGATAAAGGCGTGACAATATGTATGTATGTATGTAGTTTAATCGTTAATTAACATGTGAAGTTTTTAATTAAATGTTTTTATATTATCAATGCACACGGCAATGGGCTCACCACCTGTTACGTGGGACAGAAATGCATACGGTGAAACGTGGGCGCTAAATATGCCTCTGCCTACTCCTTCGGGGATAAAGGCGTGACAATATGTATGTATGTGTTATATTATCAATTACAAATTAAAGTATCTTTCAGTCTACATTGAAATACCACAACAGTATATCAAAAGTTAAAAATTAATATAATTTCCTTTTTTTTTAAATGCTTCAGTAACAGACTGGTTCACGCGGTCATAGGTAACATTCCTACTGTTCTGAGAAGTATATTTTTTTTTTTAAAGTGTCAATACGCAATACATCCTGCGCATGTCCATTTCAACACGGCAATGGGCTCAGCACCTGTTTCGTGGGACAAAAATGTATACGGTGAAATGTGGGCGTTATGGTATTCCTCTGTCTGGCCCTTCGGCGTTAAAGGCGTGAAAATATGTATGTATGTAATTTCATTGAAAACATGAACCTTCAATGTGACACAACAAGGCTTGTTAGTAAATATCCGTTGTTCGTTTTACAAATAGTGGTGAAGGTTGAACTACCCCCTTGACACAGAAACAAATGCATGGTCACATGGACACTATTTCGCTTCTGTTAGACTATTAGGGTGTCATTCGATATTTAGCAATAGCTTTACTTAAATACAAACATAAATTCATTATAATTAAAAAAAATACGTGTGTTCATACCTGTATACTCTAGTACACGAGTATACAGGTATGAAGTGAAACTTCTTTACGACATATATTTTTTCTACTATTTAACTATTTACAATTTCTCAAAAAATGGGTGGATTAGACTTACGCATACGTCGATAAAGAAGTTTCACTTGCGTCGATAAAGAAACTTCACAGGAAAACAACATAGCGCGTAACCGAAACACGTGACGATTTTTTTTACATCTATAAAATTTAAGCGCTCGTGGCCTAGCGGTCTCAGTGTTCTGTAAACGATCACTGAGTTACGCAACTTTCACTATGGCTGGTCCTCGGATGGGTGACCACTTTGTGGCATTTACATTTGCGAGCGTTTCCGTGCTTCGGAAGGCACGTTAAGCCGTTGGTCCCGGTTGCCAGTAAAATGGCAGTCGTTAAGCCTGGTTGAAGGCCTTATGGGCGGCTTGAAAACTTCAGCAGCAGGTAGCCACAACTTGCGTCTGTCTATTTCAACACGGCAATGGGCTCACCACCTATTACGTGGGATAGGAATCCACACGGTGAAAAGTGGGCATATAATATGCCTCTGCCACCCCTTCGGGGATAAGGCGTGATGGATATTTATTTATTATTTATTTTATAAAATTTATCTCATGCGTCTATAAGAGAGTTTCACTTCAATGATACCACTTGTATTGTTACAAAACCTTTACTCTGTATTGAGTACACCTACTAGTTCCAGTGGTCATATTGTGTACCTTTAAGAATGACATGAGGCGTAACCTTTACAAAGTTAATGTCGTGGACAGCAAAAGTACACCACTTGTATGTATGTAATATGTGTAGCAATTTCCAAGTGCCGTCAAACAACAATATAAATAACACATTCATAAATTCACGCCTTTTCTCTATAGACCATACATTAATGACGACTCTGTAGCGCGGTGGGAGTGTATCCGACTGCTATGCAAGAGGTCGTGGGTTCGATTCCCACCCAGGATAAAACTTTATGTACTGAGCACGATGGTTTATTCTGTGACTGAGTGCTATTTATCTATAATATTATTTAGAAATATATAAGTATGTTTATCAGTTATCTGGTTACCATAGTACAAACTCTGCGTAGTTTGAAATCAGATGGCGTTGTGTTAGTAGTCCCAAAAATATATAAAAAAAATATGCTTCCATTTCACCAAAGGAATTAACTTCTTCCGGAACCCCCTAATTCCAAATACATGCATTTACTGTTGTATGACTGTGAATTTTAACTGTCTGGCAAAAACCATCTGAAGATGTTTTTCAATAGAGACGTTAAAAACTTGATATTACACCATTAAATTCAAAATAGAAACTTGTCTTCTTATTTTAAATTCATTAATTCTTTGCTTCTAAAGAAACTCTTTACTCAAGTTTTATTCAGTTCTGTAATAAAACTCATATTCATTACACGTCACTGAAAACCTTCGTACACTTATTATATCGACCGTCTTAAGAATAGGCGCAATGTAAGAATGTAACCCTTAAGAGTTCCCTTCTTGGCAGGCGTCCAAGAGAAATGTAGGCTAAAAAGAGTCACTTGACGCTGTTAACATTTTCCGGTCTTGATTATGCCAAGGTTAAAATGCTTAACGCTTTTCTAAGTGACATATTTAAAGTGTGTTATGTTTTGTACCTATATGAGACGTAGTTCATAAAACTGCGTCTCCATATAGACTTCAACTGTTTTAAAATTCGCGTTCATTGAATTACGCAATTTTTTAAAAGGTTTACAACGTGCTTCAAAGTTTTTTATATATTAATAACTAGGGGATGGCTCGCGGTTTCACCCGCATAGTTTCCGTTAGCTTAAGTTAGCACTTATAACAACATTATCTGCCTGTGAAAGTCCTGTTGAAATTGGTCTAGCCCGTTTAGACATTAGCTGGAACAAACGAGAGACAGACAATAATAGATATTTTTTATCCCGTACTGAATATACTTTCATCATATCATACTACATTAAGTGAAAAACCAGTAACTAACTAGCTTCACACTGGGTTCAATCAGAGAGGACAAATCGCCACGCTTCGCGACCCATGCATACTTCTCTCGCTTCCTGCAGATTTATTAATCACTTCATACATGCACGTCAGGGTTTTGAGCACGTTTTTGAGCAATCTGCTCACGTGGTCTTCATTTGTAAATCTCGGTCTACCCTGAGTTCTTCTACCCACTACTTTCGCAAAATATATATTCTTTGTCAATTGTTACTTACTCATTCGTTGGACGTGTCCAACCCCAAACCCCTTTTCCAGCTTAACGCTGCCTCTTTCATTTAAAGTACATATTGCATATCACTTCGTTAAACTAGTAAATTAGTTCGAAAAACTAGTAATTTGTAATTACAAACAGCCACATCAATTGTATTAATATGTATAAAAAATAATCTTAAAAAGATTGGTGAAAAAAGATATGCATATTTTCAATAAATAGTTGTCTTGTATACAAGACAACTATTTATTGAAAATATGCATATCTTTTTTAAAGGAGTATTAATAAAATCTGCCTTAACTGTGTACAATTTCACCTACTTCACTGAACTTCGTGAAAAATCCAGTTCATAAATAATTTAATCAAAGGAAAGTGTTCTCTCTGCGATCTCATACGCTTACCGTTCAGCTTCCCGCAGATTTACGACCAAGCCACCAGCTAGAAAGTTTAATTTACTTTTACAAAGAATCTGTTGTTCTCCTTTCTTGAAGTCAAGAGACGACCATTTGTTAAGCTAGCCGTTGTAAATATTTTTGTTGTATATTGAATTATATATATTTATTAAAATAATAAAAAACACCACCTATAACGTGGGACAGGAATACACATGAAAACATGAATATAATATGTCTTCGGGGAAAAGGCGTGATAGATAAATAATAATAATATTCTTTAAACATACAAAGTATTCATGTTTTTTCTATACCCCTCGAGGACAGGCGTTATCTTTTATATATAACGCAAACCCTATGAGGGCATAGAAGATTCGCTTTTTGAGTTATCCAGTTTCTGATACCAACAAAAAAATGTATCAGAAAGTTATTGAAAAGCTCACATCCACAGGGAAGCTTGTGAAGAGCTGAATGTGCGTGGCTACACATCGGTCCCGATTCCTCAGAGTTTTGTTGCCCTTCTGCACCGGTTAGGATTTAATGGCCTAACGGGAGAGCAGTGAGAGTGCTACTCCCGGGAGTGCAGCAAATCTCAACTCTGGCTTGCCTTAATTGGCCGGTCAGAGGGAGGGAGCCAGAGCTATATGCTCGGGGGTGGAAGTGTCATTTTCAAGGGCATAACTACGGGGAAGCCCGCTCCGGGCCTGTTTCGCGAAGGTGATACCGGCGCCGCACCGTTCGACACCCCAAGCCGCTCACACCGGTGTTGCCCCCTGTCGCCTTACAGGCTTATCATGCCTATGGCGATTGTATAGGGGGCCCATCTAGTGAGTTGGCAAGTCACTGTCTGCCACCATTTTGATAATAATAAATTAAAATGGAAGACGCCGTTTTCATCAATAACTTAAATCACCCATCCATTAAACCCCCAAACCAATAGCCCATTTCATAGTTAGCACATTTTACAATAGTTTAAATCCCATTGGAGGTGTTCCATTACCGTTCTTCTACATAAGGCGGGCGTAGACTATCTGCAGTGGGGGTCCCATTCCCTATTAGATTAAAATTCTCAAAGGGCCTCTGCGTGTTGGACCTATGTCCCCATGTAAGCCTACCAAAAGTCCGGGTATCTTCATGAGAAAAAAAAAAGAAGATACCCGTGTAAGAAGAGACATAATAATATACTACACTATGTGTCAGCCACTATACAGCAGCACTATACAGCAATAAATAAAATAGATTTAGGAAATTTAGATTGCGCTCAAAATTTAAACACATTATACGCAGAAATATAGGGGTGAAAATAAATAACTCTTCCTACATCTTCGAGGATAAGTGAAATATAATAAAATATCTGTTGACATAATAAATTCAAAAAGGTGTATTTCTAAAAATAAATCTTTCGCTTGGTACGAAGTTGTTTACGTTTAAAAAAAATAATAAATAATAAGTGTAAAATAAATAAAAGTGTGTTGAGGTTATATGACAAAAAGAGATAGGGACATAAAGAGCAAGAGAGTGTTGCGCACTCGGCTGCTTACTCACTTGCTCGTGTGCTCATTTGCTTGTAGTAAAGTCGATACACAGATAGCATACGGCATTTCGTTACGTGAAGATTAGTTCTCATCATATAAGCTCTATTTAGCTAGAGACGTGTTGACCTTGTTTGTATATAACAATTTAACTAGATATATACGCCAGACTTAGGTAATTACGAGTCATTAACCGGAGAAGGGATAATGAGATTAGTTACTTGCGACCCAGAAGTTGTCACGTCCCAAAATGATTGATGAATAACATATTTGGATGCATTTGATTAAATTAATCAAAAGAGACTACCAATGTCGTAAGAGCTATTACACAAAATTTACGCAATAATACCATAGTTTTGTAGAAATTCCATATTTAAAAAGGTAAAATAAAAATGTAGATGAATCTAGAAAATGTAATAAGGAAGGTCTGGATGCGGCACCCATACGAAATTTTCGGGGATCAAGGTGGTCACACTTCGTATCTACTGACTAACGAAAGCAAGCATGATGAAGAAAAGGTCAGGCCAGTGTGGTACTGTAAGGTCAATCACCTTCCCAAAAGGAAATTATTCAGCAATGGATTATGATAAGTTTATTTGAGAGGTTGTTTTTTTTATTTTTCTATCACGCCTTATCCCCGAAGGAGTTTAGAAGATTATGCCAATTCCCAAAAAAAACGCTCATAGTCCCGCGGACTCAGTGTTCTGTAAACGATCACTGTGTTAAGCGACTTTCGCTATGACTGGCACGGATGGGTTACCACTTTGTGGCATTTACATTTGCGAGCATTTCCGTGCTTCGGAAGGCACGTTAAGCTTTTGGTCCCGGTTGCCAGTAACGTGGCAGTCGTTAAGTCAAGTTGAAAGCCTTACGGCGGCTTGAAAAATTTCAACATCAAGTAGCCATAACCTGCGTCTGTCTATTATAACATGGCAATGGGCTCATCACCAGAAATGCACATGGTGAAAAGAGGGCATATAATATGCCTCTGTTATCCCTTCAAGGAAAAGGCGTGATAGGTAAATAAAAAAGAAAGTGACATAGTAGGTACCTATCAATATCCACTAAAGCTAATATTCTCGACCATGTTAACGATATTGACTCCCATTATATTTTTACCCATAAATCTACGTCGTTCTAATTAAATACTGGTGTCATAAAATTTATTGCCAACATACGTGAGACTTATGACTTTTAAAATAGATGGAGTATGAAGCTAAGTTCTGATACCTACAAAACTCACTCTATTTGTTGCTTTTTTATTTTATTTTTGATGCTGTATTTGAATAGGTAAACTAGTTAAATAGGTACCTAATATATTACGAACGTAGAGAAACTTCTATTTATATTGTCACAGTATATAGAAACAAACAGTATACTTCTGTTGGTCCTTGGATGGGTGACCACTTTGTGAAATTAACATTTGCGAGCGTTTCCGTGCTTCGGAAGGCACGTTAAGCCGTTGGTCCCCGTTACCAATAAAATGTCAGGCGTTAAGCTAATTCGAAGGCATTATAGGCTTGAAAAATTTCAACAGCATGTCGCCACAGCCTGCGCCTGTCCATTTCAACACGGCAATGGGCTCACCACCTGTTACGTGGGACAAACATGCATACAGTGAAATGTGGGCGTTTATTATGTCTCTGTCAACTCCTTCGGGAACAAAGGCGTGACAATATGTATGTATGTATGTACTCGTATGTATAAAGAAGCAAATCCTATGATCCTTATATGTATTATGCTTACTCTGTGGTAGTAGTAAGTTCTACTTTGTTTTGACATTATTCTAATAACAAATTAATTTTATTTTCATTTGAAAAAAGACGATCAGTATAGATTTATACTCGTAGCATCACTCCTATAAAACAAATAAACTAACTGTTTAAAATGTAATGTGGTATTCAAACTCAAAATAGCGAACAGCACTTATATTTTATTTTGATGACAAAGCATCTTATATTGAGAGAGGAATTACTGTGTACTGTAAATAAATAGCATGTGGTTAAAGTTCTAAATGACAAGTACTCGAGCGTAATAATGGCAATGGATACGAGTGTATGCGTGAGATAAGGTCATTTAATTTACATATTTGCTTTAAACTTCCTACGATAGTGATAAAATAATAGCTTAGGTATTGTATGCTAAGATTTCACTTCATAAATGTTAGTATAACTACTTGATCTTACTGTACCTACTTATTTAAATTACAATAGCAAAATTGGAAAACCCAAAAGTGCACGCCTTTTATTATATTATAAAAAAAATAGAATTACATGCTTACAAACTTTGCTATGAATTATCGCGTAGGGGTTATGAAATATATAAAGTAAAGATAATAACAAATAAACCACATCGAATCAGACCGTGAAAATTAAAAGGGTTCTATTCCTAATTATACTGAAGCGTAAGAGAAAAAAAAAGACTCGATTAGTAAAGTATTTCGGTCGTTATCGTGTTAACAAGAAAATATCCGTAACATACAGACAAACGGACGTTCAAGAGGGATCTTTTTTAAACAGTTTTTTAACTAGTTTAAATAATAAAAATGACATCAAAAATATCATGAGTGTTAAAAATAGTATTTTTTCTTGATATGTGTGTGTATATATTATTTTACAAGTGCAATATATGATAAATAGAGACATTTTAAGTTTGAAAAATCAGATGTTATGCGCGAAGTGACAGTAGTACCCACCTCAACACTTCGCTTATGAGGCGTCCAATAGTAGTAAGATAAAAAGTCATCAAATTGAAACTTAACTGTAAAAAAAGTTGAAACGAGTAGTCATAAAATTATACTTTTATATTTTAGTTGATTTTTCACTGTTGATTGTTGAAAATTTAGGAAATGTAAATTACTTACAGAGGATAGAAATTTTATTTGTACTTTATATTAACGTAGGGATCATGAACAATCATTTGAATAAAGTAATTTTGACAATTTAAATAAGAATATTTAATAAAATTCATAACATCCTTGAATTTTTTTACAACATTAAATAAAACGTATAGTAAGTAAAGTCATTATTAAAAATTACATTACAATTATACATAAATTTTACAAACATTATATTTTACGAAACCCAGAGTACATTGAAGTACACTCAAATACTAACGAGGTTTCCCACACAAATGAAAATTCCCTCTTCACACAAGAACTTCTCTAGTTTAACACTCATTCCCAGTACAAAGGCACCTTGTTTACTTTATGTTTTTTACTTGAGTGACATTTGTTACTTGGGTGGAATGAGACGAAAAATAAGAGTGTTTGAAATATCCGTTATAAATTTTAAAAGTTATTTATTTTACGAAAGTTTTATTAAAGGGATAAATATTTTTGAATTATTTTGAATTGCTTTGGCCGACCGAATACGTAACGAAGTGATACGCAATATGGCAGGTTTGAATGAAAGTGTCAGCGTGAGCGAGACTACCAGGACTTTAATTGGTCGTGCTAATTAGTGTCTAGCACATAAAACTTTTTAGCCTTTTTGTTACCACCTCACTAAAAAGGCAACGGGTTCAAAATTTCTTCCAAATTTAACATCTAAAATAGCCACATTTTATTTTATTAAATTTATTTGGCCCTTTAGACCCACCCCAGTTCCGTGCTTCGGAAGGCACGTTAAGCAACGGCTTAACCATGCCAATAAAATGGCAGTCGTTAAGCCAAGCTGAATGCCTTATGGGCGGCTTAAAAAATTTCAACAGCAGGTCACCACAGCCTGCGCCTGTCCATTTCAACACGGCAATGGGCTCACCACCTGTTACGTGGGACAAAAATGCATACGGTGAAATGTGGGCATTCAATATGCCTCTGCCTCCCCCTTCGGGGATAAAGGCGTGACAATATATATGTATGTGTGTATGTATGTCAGCAATAAGCTGGAAAAGGGCGTGCTCCGTTGGTTTGGACACGTCCAACGGATGAGTGAGGAACGATTGACGAAGAATATATATTGTGCGAAAATAGAGGGTAGAAGAAGTCAGGGTAGACCGAGACTTACATATGAAGACCACGTGAGCAGATTGCTCAAAAACGGAAAGGTCAAAAGTACTCGGATACCCAGACGTGCGTGTATGAAGCGATTGATGAATCTTGAAGAAGCAAAATAATTATGCATGGATCGCGAAGCCTGACGATCTGTGCTCTCTGACTACCCCGACAGGGATAGAATTATAGGACCATAGTTAGACTATAGTTCATTAGAATTATTTTCATACAATTCCATCTAAAATAAACGAAGGTTTGTGCTGATAAACATACTTAATTATTTCTAAATACATACATATTATACCGATAAACCAATACAAAATTTGTCTATCACACAAATATTTGATTGAACCAGGATCTCAGTACAGCAGGTAGTCAAATCAGTCGAGGTAGAGTCAATAAATATGGATTATTTCATATTTCTATTTTCTTGCGACCCTTTTGAGAGAATTTATTTATTTATTTAATTTACAAATTCCACAGCTCTCTTAATACTACTTACAAAACCGTAGATATTGGGACATACAGCCAATTATGGAATTACATTATTTAAACAAAAAGGATAAATAGGCAGTCTCGAGCAAACTAGTGTAACAATAAATCAAGAAAGACTAACAAAAACAAAGCTCTCTGTGTACATGTTTGTGTGTGTATGTGTGTTTAAGTTAAATATTATTTGCCTAAACTTTTTTTTTAATATAACAGGGGACTATGTACATAATGCAGTAGTTAGGAAGTCACCCCATCGTTAAATCAACAAGAACATAAAGAAGTGAAAATGGCCGGCGCACAAACGACTTATTATCATTAAAGCCTCGGAAAACATACGATGTCGTAACATACGGGTTATCCGCTTTTTATGCAGTACGTAAAGTTGGTTAAGTATTTTTAAGCTTTTGCATAGTTTTTATCGCGGGCTTTGAGTGGGCTTTAATCAAGAAATTCCGTAAGGAAAAAAGCCTAAGACGAAGGTCGAGACGAGGTCACACGAAGTTCACCGAGCACGGCCGAGCGTTGGCTTAACGTGTATGTACATATATTATATGGTACGATTGTACGAAGCTCGCACGGATCGAGACGTGATGATAGTGAGTGTGAGTGTGAAGGGTGAGGGTGAGAGTGAGGGGTGAGGGTGACTATGAGCGAGAGGGTGAGGGTGAGGGTGCTTTCCTTTATTTTTCTGGGTTATTTTTTTTTTGTTTTATTTTAGTGTAATTTGAATTAATATCAAAGAAAACAAAGGTATGCTATGCCCGCGGATATATATTACCGCGGCAGTCTCCGAGTGCCACACGTCTTTTTTTTTATTTAATCGTCATGTTCGTACCTACTCAGAGATTATTCATGCTTTTTTCAGTTTAATGATAATGTATATCGAGGGGCTCACCACCTAGTTATTATGTGGCACAGGAATACACACGGTGCTAAACGGGTTCTATAATATGCCTCTGCCACCCCATCATTCGTTTTTTGCGTCATAAACGGCCATAACTATTTTTCCCGTAACTTAGAAGTTTGATTTGTTTACAACTTCAAGGAATCTTGTGTATGTAGTTAATTTAAAATCGAAACCTTCACGCGTTCCCGAGATAAAAGGTCTTAACAGAAAGAAATACGAACAGTTCCGTTTTTGACTTTGAGGTACATAACCCTAAAAACGCCTCCCCCCCACACCTCCTCTCTGCAGTCAACTGAAGTGTAGACCGGAACTTTCTAGAAATAAATGTTATATAGAAGTCCTAATCAAACACTTACGACCATCACAAAATTTATTACCCATATACATGAGACCAATAAGTTGTGTCAATAATAAAAGTAGGTTGTGACTCCAACTTATTTACTTGCATAAATGGTGTAGATATATACACATATACAAGTTAACCCTCATGGCTTCGCCCGTGACATATTTTCATGCGTTGAACCCCAACCCGTTTATACAGTATTTACTAGCTGACCCGGCAAACGTTGTTTTGCCAGATAAAATCTAAACACCATATACATTATTTCGAAAATTTTGGATTGTATGTTTATTTTAATACCACATCATATAAAACTATCCAAAAGGGGTTGACCACTCTCATCACTAGGGGTTATGAAAAATAGATTACGACAGACCTACCGAATATACATAATTTCAGAACTCGGTCAAGCCATTTTGGAGGAGCTATGTTAAAAACACCGCTACACGAGAATTTTATATATTAGAAGATATAGTTTATTTATTTTTAAACAATGTATGAATATTTGCCTGAATTGTTAATATTTTTGGTAGTAGTGATATACCGCATATAGTCTTTCTCAATAAAATATTTCCTGAGATTAGCGCGTTCTATCAAACAAAGAAACTCTTCAGTTGTATATATTGAAGTATAGAAAAGTATTTACTAAATAAACGGCTTTACTCACGTGTAAATTTCGGGATAGCCCAACAAGTTTCGGACCTAACGGAGGTCCTTCTTCAAGAGGAGCGTCAAGCTACGTCGGAAGTTGCGTTGGCACTGCGTTACCAGCGACCTCTCCGGCGAAGAGCACGATGTGTCAGTGTAGGTGGGTGTGTCTCGTCTTGAGTAGCCGATCTGGAGATTTCTGTGGTGTTAACCTCAGACGTAGGAGGTGCAGTCGCACACACCGAACTGGTCGTATCTCCCTCCAAGGCTGGAATATTGTTGGGGGGAGCAAGCTTTAAAGCCGGTCTCCATGCAGGGGCAATACCCAACCAGAGTCCCTGTTGAAGGACGACAACTGATTTCGATGGCCTCGCGTACTTTACGTGGAACTAAGTACTTCTCTGTCGCTAGTTCCATAGGCCTTATCGAATCTTATGTAATGAGCCATGTCCGCCTGGCAGGCGTGCTCAGCCACCACTGACTTCTCGGTGTCCATGCTTTTCATGCTACGTATATGCTCCTGTAGCCTGGTTGAAACGCTGCGACGTGTGTCACCTATATAACACCTGCCACAGTCACACGAAATGGTGTATACTCCTGGTGCACTCAGTGGATCTGCATCCAATGGGGAGCGCAAGAGTTGCCTCAACTGTCCGGGTGGGCGAAAGATTGTCCTAATGCTATATCCACGGCGCAACAGTCCTCCTATCTTATCTGTAACTCCCCGGATGTACGGTAAATATGCAGCGTTCCTCTCCACACCAGGTGACCGTCGATGGGCTGTCGCACTCGCAGCTCGCACGCTCTGTCGCCACCGGTAGCCATTCTTCTTCAACGTGCAATGGACATGCGCCAGTTCTAAACTCACATACTCTGGATCGCAGCAGATTTATTAGCGACCTCGGGACTGATGAGAGCTGAGAAAAGGTGGTGATGTAAATCCGCTCGGAGGTATCTGTCCGTGTGTGTTGGTTTTCTATATACCGTATGCGACAGGCGGCCATTATGACCACGAATTACCAAAACATCCAAAAACGGAAGCACCCCTTCATTCTCCTCCTCCACTGTGCACTGGATGTTACTGTGTACCGAGTTTAAATGTTGTATTAGGTCCGCCAGAGTGTCCCGGTTGACGACAGCGAATATGTCATCCACAGCAATCTCCACATCGGCTACTCAAGACGAGGCACACCCACCTACACTGACATAGCGTGCTCTTCGCCAGAGAGGTCGCTGGTAACGCAGTGTCAGCGCAGCTTCCGACGAAGCTTGACGCTCCTCTTGAAGAAGGACTTCCGTTAGGTCTGAAACAAGTCGGGCTATCCCGAAATTTACACGTGAGTAAAGCCGTTTATTTAGTAATAATGAACATCGCTCACGAAAGTTATTATTCTAATATAGAAAAGTACTGAAATTGACACATTTCTTGAGAAACCAAGATGCTAATTACATATATTTGTAAATTAAATATTTTCTCTTTTGTGTTTAGCGGTTTTATTAACTACTAGCGGACCCCGCGTCTTCACTCGTGACATACATCAAGCCCCCGTCGCGTCGCAACCATTTAATCCCGTCGTTTATTACTTTTACAAAAATTATCAAATTTTGCGCGATTTGCTGACATTTATGACTACTGCTCCGCTCTTCAGGGGCGTAGCGTGATGATATATAGCCTATAGCCTTCCTCGGTAAATGAACTACCCAACACAAAAATAATTTTTCAATTCGACCCTGTAGTTCCCAAGATTAGCAAATCAAGATTAACAAATCAAGATTAATGTTTTTGGAAATTGTTTCTGCTCGTGCTTTTGCAACCCCTAGTGATTTCAAAAAGTTCCAAACCTTAGATGGATCACCGTTTTGAACGGACTTATGAATGTTGCGGTGGCGTTGTGCTTTCCTACACACCTTATTGCAGTGATTACGAATAGATATATATTTGTCCAGATTTTCCTGTGTAGTCCGGCGTTTATATTTAGATTTTGCAGCTGCTTTTTTTGCACTTAAGTGTTTTATCTCTTGAGTAAGCCAAGGTGATGGTAAATGTCTTAACTTAATTCCGCGGATAGGAGCATGCTTATCATATAATTTGATTAGTTGATCCGTAAACAAGTCGACCTTTGCGTCAACCGATTCAGCAACCAGCAATGGTAACCAGTCGATACCCTTGGCATCTTCGATAAGTTTAACACGGTCCATGCCACCGAAATTGCACTGACGAAGAATTTTTGGTTTTGCTTTAGGAGGGCGTATTTTGTAGGATAGAAAAAGGAGATCATGATAGGAAAACATGTCAGCAGGATACTGCCCATGATTAATGTCATGGTTAGGGGAGGATACAATTATGAGGTCAAGAAGTGAAGGAGTGTAGTTAGGAAAGTGGTGAGTGGTTGACAGAGGGAGAATAAAGAGGTTGCAAGAGTCTAAAACATGTTGAAGGGAAGAAGAGCGTGAGTAATTTTTGAGAAGGCATATATTAAAATCTCCCATAATTATGGTATGACTGTAGGAAGTCACATGATTCTCCAGAAAAGTTTCAAGTGAAAAAAAGTAATTGACACTTGAGAGATGAGAGTAAAATACACCTACCAGGATCTTTACATGATTAAGTATTACTTCAATAAAAATTTGTTCACCAGCATTAAGTGGTGGTGGCTGTGGAGACATATCAACAATATTAAAAGGAATGTGTTCTCTCAGGTAAATAGCCACACCACGACCTCTCTGCCCCAAACCATTATTGCTTATCAGTCGAAATCCTGGTAGTGCTACAGATTTAGAAGAAAGAGAAGTTTTCAGCCATGAATCAGAAACTAGAATAACATGTATATTACCACAGTCAAACGTTGCCAGCATATCAGTGATGTGGGCCGGAATGCTCTGTGCATTTATGTGAACAACATTAAGGCTCCGCAAGACACCCGAAAACTGGGCCTGCAGTGAATCGGTGAGTGTCGGTATACTCACAAAGCTGTCATTACTGGAAGCAGAGATGAAACTTTCAGAATCAGTCAATTTCAACTTTACATATAACAGCTTACTGCCCAGCAACAATCACAATGTTAGTGTTACTTACCGTTCAAGTACATCAACAAAACAGATAACAAAATAAAATGTGCAACAATAATAAAAAACAAAAATAAAAAACAAAATAATAAACAGAAAAAAGAAAATAATAATAATAAAAAAATCATCATCACACAGCCACGACACACTAGATCACACAGCAATCTTCCATCGGTATGTTGAAAGTTTGTTGTGAAAGCAGCTTGCGACTGTAATTGAGTCAGATGACAGCTGCGCCAATGCGACCCGGTGACAGATGGCTATGACAGATAACTATTCGTAATGAATTTTGGCGATTATGTTGCACTTGATTAATGATAAAAAGTACAATTAGTGGGTAAATAATTGAAAAACAAATAAAGTTCATAGACTTAAATAGGAAATTCACCACATAGGTACTTATATAGTTAAACTTGTGTATCTCTCACCCGAACGACAGCAAATTGCATGGAAGGAAGTGTTTACTTTTTGTTGAAGCAATTCTTCTTAACTTACTGCTCTTATCGGCTGGTGCGGCCTTTGGGATCCTTCGAAATTGATCTTAGTAACATCACTTATGGTATTGATTTTATGTTTGACGTTATTGGGCCCGGAAACATAAATGGATCCCTCTCTCGTCAAATTTTGCCAAATTTACCTCGAGCAGCCATGAAGATATCATGTCTAGACTTCGTCAGAAACTCCGATACTGTTACTCCAGAGCCTTTCAATTTTGTTTTCGTGAACCATATCTTATCACGTGCCACTACATCCACCAGCTTGACTAAGATTGGACGAGGGCTCTTTGCCGTACGAGGCCTGCCCATTCGATGACACTGTCTGATGCGGGCAATATTAAAGTCGTCCAATCCCAGCCGCTCCCGCACCACACTGACCAACACTTGCGACACACTCATCCATCACTGGACTCTTTTACACCATGGAACATTAGCATCTTACGTCTGCTACGCATCTCCATGTGATCAATATTGGATGCCATTAATGCAATCTGCTTCTGCAGCATGCCAGGTGCCTGTGCCATGAAAAGTTTTTACGTGGAAAACTCGGCTGCCAGAGATCCAATGGATGGCGGTGCATTCGGCTTCTTCAATTTTATATTTTTCTTTGCAATAATTATATTTTTCTAAATATATTCGTTTGATCCATAAAATATATCCATACTTCGAAACAATCAATTGTGGATCACACAAACTTTTATTCCGATCCGGAAGCTCAGCGTGGCAGTCGCCATATTTATACTACTACTTACGCCACCGAGGCAGTCAAATGAAACGTATTGGGTACCTGTTTTGTGAAGCAGAACCTGTTTTGTGTGATAAATTGTTGTAAAATACTTGAAGTTATGCTAGGATTGGCTACAAAGCAGAGAACTCTTCAACAGTTAATGGTATTGACTTGAAAATTAAATTAAAATAAAAGTTTCTTTTCATCTTTTTGCAAATAAAGCTTTTTAATTTTAGTTTTTTCAAATGAATCCTTCAATCTTTAAACATTCTTCACCCTTTCACCAACTGAGAAATATTTCACACCTGAGAACTACAGTCAGTGATTTATTTTACAAATTCATCTTACCAACACCGGTTCCCTAAAGATTATCTCTAAGAGATAAAAAGAGTTCTTTGCATATAAAGGATTTTGAATGTACGTGTTTTGTTAGTGTTATAAATAAAAACGACCTTAGATAGCATTTCTGTTTTATTTGTCATAAAATGTGGGTAACATTTAAACCGTTTTTATGTGCCTGTGGGTAAAAACACACCTTTATTCTTGGTATATATAAAATATTTTGTATAAGAACTGGTTTTAGTGTGGACTAAGACTACTACGAGTATATATTTTATTTTGTTAGCGAAACAAATTACATGGTATGCTGTAGGTGGCAAATTGAATATCAATTTATATATTTCAATTCTGATTACATGAAATGCCTGTAAATAACATTTTCCCGCTATTTTTCAAAATAGATAAAGGGTTTCATTTAAGTTCATTTGCTTTATTCCTATGCGTTTAACTTGCTGTAAGGCAGCCATCATGTAATGTAATGTAGCAAGGTCAAAGTTTCATAATTTTGTATAATTTTAATGTAAGTTACAAGCAGGCCTAGACCAAGCGTAAATTGACGAATACTACATACATGTATAATTTTAATGTAAGTTACAAGCAGGCCTAGACCAAGCGTAAATTGACGAATACTACATACATGTCTATGAAATTACGCTTGTTACGGCACGCTACAGCTATGAAATTATGCTTGTTACGGCACGCTATGGCTATGAAATTACGCTTGTAACGGCACGCTACGGCATGCTACAACACGCTACACTTCGCTACGACAAGCTACCCCACACTCGACTATGGGCCTTAGCACTTTTCAGTTTCGCTTTTCACTGCCATTCAATGAAGCAAATTCAAAATAATTGTTCGTGTACAATACGACTAGTGCAATGTTTACTGGACAATAACTGTAGGACAGGCATTATTTTAGTTAAACAAAGTTATTGCGTCGACATTTTAATTAGTTAAAAATGTAGGTAGTGGGCCCGAAATGCAAACAACATGTTGTAGAAAGACCCGTTATAGTCAATTTGCTTTTCATTTGTACTGTATACCAACGTTGATGGAAATAGATGAGATAACGTTTTTTACTAGCGACAAGGAGTACTTACTTCATTATCATCATCCCAGCGTCTGTCCCAGTTTCGTCGCGCGATGCTCGGGGTCCGCTTTTCTACTTTTTCTCCTCCACTTTGCACGCAAGGAGTCCTAACTTTATTTTTTTTTATTACTAACAAATTTTAATTTACTTACGACTGAGTGTGGCTAAGGAATTTGGTCATAGTCATCCTCATATTCTCGACTTTAGACCTCGACCAAACACCACATAGTGACGCAACGTTGGAGTCTTGGGCTGCCCACTATTTTAGCAAACTGACTCGAAATTTATGAAGTCAACCTTGCTGGAGGTCAATCTATACGAGTCTTTCCTTCATTAATCAAAATAATTTTACTCGTTTATTGAATTTTAGAGCGCTCGTCGGCCCGCTAACTCAGCCTTTTGTAAACGCTGCATTAAGCGAATTTCGCTATGGCTGGTCCTCGGAAGGGTGACCGCTTTTTAGCATTTCCATTAAAGAGCGTATCCGTACTTTGAAAGGCACGTTAAGCCGATGGCAGTCGTCAAGCCAAGTTAAAGGCCTTATGGGTTTTAAATATTGCAACAGCAGGTCGCCACAACGTGCACTTATATATTGTGACACGTCAATTAGCTTACCACCTGTTACGTGGGAAAAATTGTACACAGGAAAATGTGAGTGGATAATATGAATTTGCTACTACTTCGGGGAAAAAAATGACTGATAAAAAAACTTTTGATGTTCTGGTTTTCCGTAGAGACCGTGTACTATTTATGGTCAACAATGGTCTCACTACAGGGGATGCCGAAGACAGTGCGAAGTGGAGGAGAAAATGTAGGAAAGCGGACCCCGGGCGTCGCGAGACGCAACTGTGACAGACGCTCGGATGATGATGACCGTGTACTATTTATAGCTCTATCTTTGGTACGGTAATCGTCACATAAAAGAACAGATAAAAAATATTGGCGTAAAACCCCTTCTTTTGTCGGAATAAGAATGTCAGAACATAACGATAACGATACGATATAATAATCTCTAATATACCTATAAAAGATCATTTTAAGATAACAAGAAAATGAACAGAATGTTTTGAGTAAGTGTTTGGGCTTATACTTTCTATAATGTACATACATACATACATATCCATCACGCCTTATCCCCGAAGGGGTGGCAGAGGCATATTATATGCCCACTTTTCACCGTGTGGATTCCTGTCCCACGTAATAGGTGGTGAGCCCATTGCCGTGTTGAAATAGACAGACGCAGGTTGTGGCTACCTGCTGTTGAAAGTTTCAAGCCGCCCATAAGGCCTTCAACCAGGCTTAACGACTGCCATTTTACTGGCAACCGGGACCAACGGCTTAACGTGCCTTCCGAAGCACGGAAACGCTCGCAAATGTAAATGCCACAAAGTGGTCACCCATCCGAGGACCAGCCATAGTGAAAGTTGCGTAACTCAGTGATCTTTTACAGAACACTGAGACCGCGGGGCCACGAGCGCTTCTTCTATAATGTAAGGGATCTTTATAATCCCCTTTTCTACCCTTGTGCTGCGAATTTACACGATAGCCGCGATTCATCGGCGTGTATTGTTACGTGATTCGGCCAACGCGTTTTGTGGCGTATGTGGTGAATATTCGTGGCGCAAAGGATGAAATGCCTATTTCAAGATAAGCGCTACGATAATGAAATAAAGCATATGCATTACAAATGCTGATTTAACATTAATACGACTGATATTCCACATTCTTGAACTGATTTGTCAACCTGTTTATTCTATTTAAGGTAAAAGCACCCAACTCCGAGGGGTTCTAAAAATGGCACCTAATTCCGATGTATTTAGAATATCGAGATTTATATGCAATTCACGGATTTTTTTTTGTTTGTAAGATAATTTATTCAATAAATAATTTATGTGTAAATATGCACATGAGAACTACGATTTTCTAAATAGTATTTTAAAGTATAATTTGATACTGTTTGACTTTTTCTTATGAATGAAATATTGGGACAGTTATATTTTTATCAAAACCACATATTATTTGAGTATGTTTTCGGCTAATTAAGGAGAAAATCAGTATTTAAAATAACGCGGCATTAGGGGTCAAATATTTTAGCTGGTTCCTAATTCCCGATGTATACCACGGAAATGCGATTTCATAGACGATTACGTTTTTGTAAATTTTGAAGCCAGTTTCGTAATTACGATTTTGATGTTTTGGTTTTGGCTACTTAAATAATCCACAAATATATATATATATCTAATTCCGATGTACGGTGTGGCGTCGCATTTACTAATTATAGCAGGTCGAAGATTGTCTATTTAGGTACTTTATTAATTCGTTGTATGGAAGAGCTAAGTAAAAACAGAGTTATTAATGTGTTCTGATGAAATGAAATGAAATTTATTTGCTTTCAGTATGGTATGATAAGTTGGTACAATAGTATACATGATGTGTCTCACATACCTCGTCGGAACTATGTCCAACATGCAAAAAATTATAAAACTTATATCTTTCTCTATTAAATTATATGTCAATACTATTACAATATATAAATGTACAATGTCAAGATAATTAAATTTGGTCTATTAAGTCTCCATAAATTCCTTCACGCTATAAAAACCCTTATCTAAGAGCCACCTGTACAGTGTCGATTTAAATCGCCGCGTAGGTTATTCTCTTATTTGCTTAGATAACTTATAAACTTATTGCTTAGAAACAGTTTTTCTGGCAGAGAGAAGTATTTCGCCGAGGAAGAATTAACCTTGATGGATCTCTGTATTTCAGCCTAGAGTTTACATTATCCTTTAACGCTTCAAAGAGTGTATCGTTTTCCCTTACAATACAGCCAATTTGGAATATATACATTCCGGTTAGTGTTAGTACGTCGAGCCTCCTAAATAGAGGTTTGCATGATATAATCCTCCGGAGGATTTGTAAATTATATCAAACATGGCGAAATTAAATATTAATATATTTAGATAATATTAAAAAATCTTCAAGATTTTATTACTCGGAATTAAAAAAGTTGATTCAATATTGTAAAACTCTATTCTGATGTATGTAGGGCGGAATAAGGTTGTATGGGTACTTAACTCCGTGGTATTAGTACGTTGAAATACAGTGTTAATTATTTGCCCAGTTTGTAGAGTACGTTAAAATTATTTTATTTTATAGTATGCGCGTAAAGTGTAAATGTTAACTTTTTATGCAATTTTTTCAAAAAATTGCGTTTCCTTTAGTTAATTTAATTCATACCTTAAAGAAAAATAACTTTATGTGACTGTCTCGAGGGCGCAGTAGTAGTGTATCCTGAGTCGGAACCAATATATAAATTTAGATTTAAGCTTGTGCTATTGGATAATTGAGAAACATATTTATATATTTATTAAATACATACATATTATACATAGCAAACAGCCAAACTTCAAAACCATAATTTGTCATCATTATCATCATCCATGCGTCTGTCCCAGTTGCATCTCGCGATGCCCGGGGTCCACTTTGCGCGGTCGGCCTCCCCTGTAGTGAGACCATTGGCACGCATGTCATCCTTTACGATGTCAAGCCAGCACTTCTTGGGTCTTCTCTCTTACCGGGACACGGCGGTGCAAAATCCATATTTACACTCATAGAGAGTACACTCCTGTTAAATCCGGGAGACACTAATCTTTTATGGTGTGGGACATATCTTTTATATCACGGTAGCTCCCATACTCCAGCACTAACCTCTTGCCTTTGAAGACTGGAGTAATCATACACAGCCTCTATTGGTTTAGGATCCGCCCGGTGAGGAGCACACGCTTAAAAAGATTTGCTAAAATGCCCACACCACGGAAATCCGTCGCCTTCCAGGCCTCAATGGTGACTCCATTAGGTCCAGCAGCTTTCTGATTTTTCATGCGGCGAAGCAAATTCTGAACTTCTTCAAATGTTAGCAGTGGCACTAGTCCCTGATTTGGAGGGAGGTCCGGAGTATCAAAATTGGTCCATCCGTTTGAGAGAAACAATGCCACAGACACACACACACACACACCGTTAAAATTAAATCAATTTAAAATTTCTGAGAGATAGATTATATACAAAATACATTCATATTGTCATGCCTATATCGCCGAAGGGGTAGGCTGAGGCATATTAAATGCCCACGTTTCACCGTATGCATTTACGTCCCACGTAACAGGTGGTGCGCCCATTGAGAGATAGATTAAGACTGATTTAAATTCAAAGACAAATAAATAGATTAAATTTTTTGCACATCCAGTATTATTCTCATTGTCTCCTTTTTCTATTTTTATGTACACTCGAGATTAGGAGCCATATACATCGTAATTAAGATTTTTACATCGGAACTGGGGGCACCGGACTTATTTTTAATTATACGTAATTTTTTGCTTTTACCAACAAGTTTCTGTCAAACTGACAAAATATTTCAAAAATAAGATAAATAACCATGTTGTTATGTATTTCTAATATTACAGAAAGGTATCCCAAGTATTTAATTTTTAATCACCTGTTAAGTTTTGGAGAAAATGCCGCGGAATTGGGTGCCTTTACTTTATACAGAAACGTAAAATTTCAACTTGAAAGGAACCTGACATAAAACTTGTCTACGTTTTATGTCAGGAATAGAAGCGATGTTCTCTAAATTTAAAAAAAGAAACTAGTTTTATGATTGCAACAATGCATTCTGTCTGACCCCGTTATACTATCGTTTCACTTATAAAATGACAACGTAAGATGCGACAACTTTCGAAGTATTTCAATGAAATACATTTAACCTTATAAACTTTCAACTAATTAATCATTATTTCAACAAATCAGCATATCTCAGCCCACTGCTGGATATCGGTCCCTCTGACCGTTGACCGACTACAACTAGCTTCCTCCACTCCGTTCTTCGATATGGCAAGCGCATTACCACTTTATCATGTTACTCTACTGGTATAAAGAACCCAAGAAACCTCGTCTTCTTACGATGCTCTTGCTGACTAATGGACGAGGAGACCTTAGGTAGCTGGGAGGTCAGACAGCTGTAGCTTCCAGCGACGCCGAAAATGGAAAGCCAAACAAGAGTTACTAGAACATCTATTGCCTTAATGAAGCGCTCGTGGCCCCACTAACTCTGTGTTCTGTAAACGATCACTGCGTTAAGCGTTTCACTATGGCAGGTCCTCGGATGAGTGACCACTTTGTGTTAAAACGCTACAAGAAACAGCCTGCTGCAGGCTTGACAAAGCACCAAAATGGACAAATTTGGTTCTGTGCTGAATTTAAAGTTTAAAAAAATTGAATTTAAAGTAAAATTTAAGGTATGAACTAACTCCAACATAGTGGAGTCTCCGTTTGTCTCGGCCCCAAGGGTCAACGATAGATTGCACTGGTGACTTCTGTCTTCAGGGGGTATAAGCGAAGAGAAAATGCGACTTAGTATATCAGCTGGTTGCAGCACATGGTATGACAAAGGTAGAACTGAAGATTTTAAAATAATCAAGCTTGAAAGGTAGATTGTGTGATCGTTTAGTGAAATAGGAATGGGCGCTAAATAATTTCTCACACCTTAGAGCTTTATAACTCAATCAAAACGATTCAAAACGATTAATTTCTTTTGGGGTTATTGTGCGACAGACATACAGCTAGAGTGAATTTTTTAAAAATCCTGGTTATGTATTGAATGTAAAAAATAATCAAATTATGAAAGTTGTTGAAATGTTTTGTTCTTGTGATAAAAAATATCCAGTGATAAAATAATCTAGCCCAAAGTAACTAAGGTAAAATAAACTTGTGTTATGCGATCTAGACGACTGTAAAAATACTTATAAATTTCTAAATACATACATATACTATACATAGGAAACACCGAAACTCCGAAACAAACATTTGTGAATCACACAAAAATTGTTCGACCCGGGATTCGAACCCGAAAAAAAACAAGCTGTAGAAGAGAACGAACAGTAAATAGTTCTACTTGTACTGGTTTCTACTTTTCTATAGCTTTTCATATTTTATTTCTACATACATACATAAACACTATCACACCTGTTTCCCATCGGGATAGGCAAATACTATAATTATCCACTTGCTACGATTATGACATACCACTTTCGGTTCTTCTACTTTCATGAGCGTTTAACGCCGGGTTAAGGGTACTCTTGACCTGGCCTTTTTTCCAAAAGGTCTTCGATTTGATTGACATAGGTACGGCAAGGTCGATCCCTACCACATTCACTCTCGCCATATAAATATGTTTCGTCAGTCTATTTTCATT
This sequence comes from Thumatha senex, assembly GCA_948477245.1. Lineage (NCBI taxonomy): Eukaryota > Metazoa > Arthropoda > Insecta > Lepidoptera > Erebidae > Thumatha > Thumatha senex. Next base: position 19,935,470 of record OX419735.1, read on the forward strand.
CATCCTCTCCACCTGTCCGAAACATCATCCCTTTTGCTTTCGTAGTCTCTACATCTTCTGTCATACCGCAATGTTCCCTTATCGCACTTATTACCAAGGGAAACACTTTAGATAAATTTTGAAGAAAGTATTGACGTTTACTCACTACTTACGTCATGAAGTATAAATTCTATAAATGTTTAGATCAAAATAATACATAGATACATTTAATAATGTTTAGATGAAAAAAATGCATACTATATGCCCACATTTCACCCTATGCATTTTTGTCCCACATAACAGGTTGTGAGCCCATTGCCGTGTTGAAATGGACAGGCGCAGGCTGTGGCGACCTGCTGTTAACATTTTTCAAGCCGCCCATAAGGCCTTCAACCAGGCTAAAAGATACGTAGATTTATATAAAGGCAGAATTCAATCAAATCAGCTTATAGCAGTCCATTGCTTGACTTCAGCATACTTAGAGTCATGTTTGTTAATCCCGATTCTTATGCAAGTTGGCACAGTTACTGTGATGTCTTGATTGCATCTCAAAGATGGTAGGTACTGTGACTTTAGTTGGTTTATGTCTTCATCAATTAGGATATCCACGGGTTAAAAAAAAACAATTCTTGAGTCTTTTTAAGTTATCTGGAGAGTATGACAGTTTTCTTTTGATTTACAAATCTGGTGCTTTTATCTAGTATGGTTTATAAGTCTTTCTAAACCCGCGTTTGAAAATAGGAATTGAGGAGCTGTGGTTTAATAAAATACAAAAATATATCAAGAACACCAATTTTTCATTCTTGACCACAGTTTGGATTATGTACATCATATAATTTTATTTTGAAAAACACAATACATTTCGTACAGTAAACAGCTTGGTACAAGTTTTCTCTAAATTGACAGGTAAAACTCCACTTGTATTTAGTGCCAGTCCACTTGATATGGGTCGTTTTTAAAGAAGTTCAGAAAGGAAGATATTCTTTTACGTATTTTCATTATATCAGGAGTGATTTTGATGCAATATAGGTACTTATATAGCTTTGTATTAGGTTCAGGATAAAAATAATCAGTGATGTGAACAATCAGTGCAAAGACAATCTTCGAGAAATTCCTTTACATTTGTGGGACAATTGTGGCACAATTTTCACACAGCGCTGTCTAGCCCAAAATAAGCTAATATAAGCTTGTGGAATGTGATCTAGATAACTGATAAACATACTTATATAGTTCTAAATACATACATATTATACATAAGAAACACCCAAACTGCGCAGTTTAGGAATTTAGGATTTTTAATTTATGGATCACATAAAATTTTGTTCCGACCCGGCAATTGAACCCGGGACCTCAAGCGCGGCAGTCGCATACACTACCACTGCGCCACCGAGGCAGTCATTGTACAATGATCATTTGTACAGGAAACGCGTAATGTATTGTGATAGTTCAATCTTTAATGTGGTTCAAACATCAACCCTTTTGTAAGATCATAAATTGGTAGCTCTACACATTTTAGAATAATAATTATACCTACATATAAAAGTATAACTGATAAGAGTAAGTGTTATTGGTCGGACACCACAATTTACATACCACAATATATCCTTACAGTACCTTAGTTTACAGCACATTGATTTATTGTTGTAATGGAAAAATACCTATCTATAAATATCTGTAGCCAGTATATAGTGAGTAAAATAAAAAATATAAAAAGAAACAGAAATAATATGACTAGATATACTTATTTTCACAACACCCTTCACTTATAAAATAGTTACATTTTATTTATTTATTTAAATGCAGGTGCTTGATGTGCTTACAGCATAGTCAAGTCGCACATCAAGCTATTACAGTTTTGTTATTGGATTTTATTAAATAGGTACACAATTACAAATTGTTGGTAAAATATTCCATACAAATGTGAATGTACAAACTAAGCCTAATACAAAACACGTCCAGGCTAGGTTCGTAAGCAATCAAGGCATTGAGGACATTCAAGGCTTGTCTCGTCGGCGCGTACTCGGCGGTTCTGGTGCGTGCCATTGGAAGCGCGAACAGCCGGCGAGGCCCGTGCGCGACGCGCGGCCGCGTTCTGTCCACCGTGAGCACCGCGCAGCGCGTCAGTGCGGATGGATTGTCTATTTTATTATTTAGCAGCAAATAGTAGTGGATCATTAACGAACACTTGCGTCTAACCTCTAATGTGTTAATTCCCACCATGCCACCTACAAAAAGAGACGGATATAGATAGGGATATATCCATATATCTTTAGATATAAGAACCGAGCGAACTTCTTTTGCACCTTTTCTAGCATGACAATATATTTGGGTTCGTGAGGATCCCATACCATTGAAATATGCTCCAATCTACTTCTCACAAACGCGTAATATAGGCTTAGGATCGTATGGCGATCATCGAATCTGCTTGCCTGTCTAATGACAAAACCGAGACACTTATATGCACGAGCACACAGATCCATAATATGTTCGTTTAGAGTAAATTTAGTGTCTAAAGTCAAACCAAGATCACGGATACCCGTGACTCGTCCCAGAACTTGTCCATTGATATTATAGAGGTGGACTATCGGCGTACGACGACGGGTAAATGTTGACGTTTTGCATTTGGAGATATTGAGCTTAAGTTGATTGAGTTCGCTCCAAGCTACCACATTCCTTACATCCATCTGGGGTGCCTCACAGTCCGTAACACTTTCCACACCCAAGTAAAGTTTTATGTCATCGGCAAACATAAGGCACTTAGCTGACCTGACGACATTCGGCAAGTCATTCACCATGATTAAGAACTGGGTTGGCCCGAGGATACTTCCCTGGCTTACTCCAGAAGTAGTCACATATGGGTCTGAACGGTATCCAGATAACTGTACATATTGTATACGGTTCGAAAAATAGCTAGCAAAATTTTTTATTAAATTTGGTGTAAAACCAATTTCAGTAAACTTCTTTAGTAGAACATTATTTTGAACGCGGTCAAATCCTTTTTTAAAATCTAGGTATACCACGTCCACTTGTTTGCCACTATCCATTTCCAAAATAGAGCGTTTTAAAAAATTTATAATGTTAGTAGCAGTCGATCTACCCGCTCTGAACCCGTGTTGCGAATCGGATAGTTGCGTATTGATTTGCCGGGTGATATCACGGTTCAATACAGACTCAAACACCTTGCCGAATGCCAACAGAACAGCTATAGGCCTATAGTTATGTACCTTCGACCTGGGACCGTCTTTGAGCATGGGAGTGACCCTTGATATTTTCCACTAAGATGGATATGTACAGGTTTGCAAAGCGAGATTAAATATAAATAGTAGTGGCAACTTAAGTGCTTCATAACAATCTTTTACAATGAACGAAGGTATGCCATCGGGTCCTACTGATAAGTGCGCTTTTAGCTTCTTGACTGCACAGTAAGCACACTTGAAGTAACGCCATCTACCGCAGACAAGGCATTTGCAGCCTCTCCTCCCCTGACGGTAGTACCTTCATATTCAAATTCCTGTTCGCACTGGTCAACCGCGCGCTGGTCTCTAACGAACTTCCAAAAAGCTTTAGGATTGTGTTTGATATTTGCTTCTGTATTTTTTATACAGTTATTATAAGCCTGATAAATGAGTTCTTTTACCCGGAGTCTATAAAATTTATACATCTCTTGATTAAATTCTCATTGATAAATTCTAATTTTTTTCAAATGGAAATATTTATTCTTAATATTGCGTATAATGTCTGGGTTATACCAACTTAGATACTGATAACGTGAGCTAAGTGCTGTTTGTTGCTTTTTTAAAAGAACACAGCTATCAAAACAGCCTCCCAATATATAAAAGAAGGTATGGACAGCGTTATCTACATCAGTGGCAGAATATACTCTGTACTGTAAAATAGAAAATATAGATAATTATGATTATCTCATTACAATTCCCATTCAGCCATTTATATGCAGCCAGTAGGATATAAAAAAATTAAATGCCCCACAAATGTATCAAAGACAAAGAATTAAGGTTCTTCGTCCTAGAACTACGTATTAAAAATAATTCAGATGGTGTATGATATAACGGGAAAAATTGTTATACAAAACAAAAGTTAGATACTAGTAGTAGAACTCTTTTTGACGAAGTTTAGAAAGCTCAAAATAGGGCACGATAAAAACTTTATGTTTAAAAAAGTTATTGAACACTTGATATTTACAATTTACTTTGGCAATATTATCATGCGCAAACGGGCAATCACTTTGGACTGTTAAGCTACATACATCTTGGAATGACGTTCAACTTTCATTGATGTCAGATAGTAATAGTAGCTCGTATGATGCAGAAGGCGGTGAAAAAATTCAGCTTGATTAACATTGTGCTAGTCAAGTCACATGGCAATGGTAACCAATAATACATCGAAATATTGTTTATTTAAAAAAAATAAAAAAATATTTATTTCTGCAAAGTATTAAATCAATAATTGTATCCATCGGTTGAGCAAAGTCTACGCACCTACACCAATTTACAGTGGGTAAAGGATAAAAAGTTTACTGGGCCGCCCTATAAGGATTCATTTTTCAGAAAACCTGTTTATAGATTCGTCCACTCTGACTACCCTGTCAGGGATACAGTTTGAAAATAGTTAATCTTTATTATGTTTATGAGGTTTTGTATGGTTACCTACACATTTTCACTCATTATTTAACCATAGCAAATGCTATAAAAAAATATAAAAGATACTCTGAAAAAAAAGGCAATTGTTATACAGCGGCGTATACTCATATTCTTTGTTCACTGTATAAAATGGTTGTAACATAATTTATAATTATATTAGTTGCAAAATAGCCCGATGTAAGGTACTAACCATAGAATTCATAAATACAAAAGAAATGGCATGCGAGAACACACGTGTTTCCTATTTCTCCTGTTTTTACGATTTCTATAATGCTAACATTACTCGGCAAAGTTCGCTCAAATAATTATAGAAAAGAAACTCAATTTATTTCGATGCAGTTCATTGGTCTGAAGCAAAGTTATCTGGCTAAATTCCTGCTTCGTACCAAGTTGCTATTTTTCATTTATTAAAACATATTGATGTTATTACTCTAAGGTTTGTTTCTTACAACGACAAAGGCATATAGACAAAGAAAAAGATTACATATTTCAAAACCACAAACAACAAACACCATCTATATATACATTATTATAAAAATACTTTTACATCACACAAAATTGTATACATCGAAAATACATGTCCGCTGTAATTTTAATGTTTATTATGATTTTCATAATTTTGTTTTTATTATAACAGAATATATTTTAGTTTGTATATTTTACGACATTTTTATTCAATATTTCTGATAATCACAAAAAAATATGTTTAACAAATATTTAGGTGCACAGTAACATTCACGGGCACAATAAACTATCATATAATTAGAAATCTAAGTAAGTGATCCTGACCTGGTTTCCCTCTCGTAGGGTTGTGGGGGTCGGACGGCTGGTCGCCCCACTTAAAACCAACTTCAGTCAAATACAAATATGGACAGGGACAAGTAGGCGGACCCTGGCCAAAGCCAGGACTAACGCCGGGTGGAAGAAGAAATCTGAGTGAAAAGTGAAAGAAAATAGAAAGACAGTATGAATTATAATTTAATGTGTGTTTAAGCAAACAAATACACATTGAGACCCGGAACGCAACCAGCCAGCGCAGAACCGGTTCTTCACCGCCCTCCTCCACCGTGTCGATGCGGGCGCCACTTGGCCGTTCTACAGCACTCGCTTAAGACATACATTTACTTATATTGTAGTGAAGCTATCAAATATATTTATTTTTAATTTTTAGAATTTGGTTTCGTATTCACAAGACCCAGATCTAACAATGTGAAAATAGATTTTGAAACAAACTCGGGCAGGATTCGAGTAGGAAATTATTTCGAATGTTATAAATTGATTTATTATAAAAGTGTAAACTACGTATTAAATTATATTAAAACAGTCACAAGATCACTCATAAAGAAATAATTTCATAATTATTCAAATATATCCCTATTCACTTCACTCAGTTGTAAATTCTTATCCCTTAATACTAACAACAAGTATATAAACCATATAAATTTCACTTACCTTAACATACCTTAATATTTCGACACACAATGTCGATACATGTCAAACAGAGGACCAGCCCCTGAATTCATAAGAATACGAAGAAGTTCTAAACGTTTCAGTTTGATTAAATATTCTTTGGCGAGTTTTATTTCCTTCGTCTCTGACTAACCTAAGCTAGCAGATTCTAGAAAATGGAGAAGAGCGCGTTTTAGCCTCGAGTACCCCACCGTATAACAACGGCCGCGCTTAGAGGAGGTACTCTCATTGTTCCGGTTTGTCAAATGATGTATTTGGCGTGCTCTCCACTTTCTTTAATACTATTTTGAATGCAAATGTGTGTTTAGGAGAAACGGATGCCGGTCTAGGGGTTTGTGGTGATCGTGGTGGAGGCTCGGGTGGCATCTCAGACCTTGTTCGCGAACGTCGAATGGTCGTAGGATTACGAGTCACCGATATAACCGGAGCCGATGCTGGTTCCTGTGGTCTCTGTGGAGACAGTCTATTTGGAGTTAACCGACCAGGTGATAAATCAGGAGTACTTGGCGGCAGCATAAGTGGAGGAAGGTTAGCACAAGGTGATCCACGTGAGCCCCGACGTTCCTTTAAACCCATAGGAGGGGGTGGAGACATGGGTGCTTCATCTTCCTCAGCAGCTGCAACTACAACCAAGGGTTCAGGTCTTGCCAATGGTGCCTTTGTTTCATTTGCGTCTGTGGTAATAGATCTTCTAAAGAAATTGATACTATTCTCTATTTCAGCTAAAGCTCGTCTAACGAACGGGAATGTGTCGGAAATTTCTGAAGTAGTCTTGCGCACTGGAAACTCTGTTTCACTGTCTCGCTTCTTCGGTCGGCAACGCTCAAACGTAGGGTCCCCTGATCCTCCCACCGTTTCAGACACTTGTCTAGTTAGCGCGGCATGCTTTATAGAATCCGATTTTGAACGAGGTTCTCTAGTTTTTGGCGTAGGAGAACGTCGGTCACCAAACTTTTTACTGGCTGCACGTTTAATAGATGAGAACAGCCCTAGTTTTTCTGGTGGCTTGTCTACTGGAAGAGGGCCATGTAGAGGAATAACAGGAGCGCAGGAAGGGCCAGGGAGGGGTTCAGGCGCGGGACGGGAAGGGGGGTTCCCCTCGCGTTAGTTGTGCCGAGAATCTGATGATGGAATATCGCTCGAGCCGGTAGAGGAAAGGGTCGTGTTAGACCCATAGGGGTCGAGCGACGACTGCACGGACATAGAGCGACCAGCACGCCGTACTCGCGCCGGGGACAGTTTACCAGGATCTACGCTGGCCGGGTCTGCCTGCAACAAGAGCGTTTTCAGCACTCTATTCACTGAACTACAGCAACCCCTTATCATGTTGAGAAAAAACAAATTAAATTATATTTTTTCCTAAATTAAATATAATTTATAAACAGATTTGTTGACGCCTGCGGCTTCACCCACTCCCGTTTTCCCGCAGGAATATGTTCCCGGGATAAAAAGTAGCCTATCTGTTATTCTGATGTATGAGCTATATTATTGTAAAGTTTCATTAAAATCCATTCAGTAGTTTTTACGTGAAAGAGTAACAAACATCCATACAAACTTTCACGTTTATAATATTATTAAGACTAAGATTTTGTTGTATCTACAAGGCGAATATTCTGGAAAGTTCTCCCACTTATCCATCCCCTCCTTCTATCCCTAAGCGGGTGGCCTCAATCTGAAGTCAAAAGTGAAACCTTACTATGTAGGTAGTACATTGCAACAGTAAATCGCACCTGGTATGCTAATGCATTCATGATGATGGAGTAGGGAACCAGGCCAAGCGGATGAACTTCCCTCATCAGGACGTTGGCCGGAATCTTATGAAAGTGAATATATTCCAGGAAGTTGCCAATCACATCCTTCAGGATCATGTTTGGATTTGTATCGCAGTATTTTTTACTCCACATCAGTGCAGCCTGAAATTAAAAAAAATTAATGTAATATTTGCTTTTAAAAATGTAATTTCATAATTACAATCGAACCGGAATGATGTTCCATGTTTATTTGTAGAAACTGGCGGGTAGTTTAGCAAAATAATAATAATAATTTATTCATTCAACCAGCTTATAAACAATGTTAGTATCATTGTTTATTAGCTGGTTGAATGGTGATATACACGTTACATTTCATACAAGCCTGGTATATTATTCTAATTATTTATCAATTAAACCGCTGCTATCTGAACTAGGGTTTGTACCTGTATTTCAGATGTCAGTGTTCTTCTCTGAAGGTAGGTACCTAAATAATTTATGTAGGTAAGTTGTGTAGGTTTAATCAAATTATTATTGACCATGTCTTGGTTGAAATATTTATGTGTTACAAATGGAAAGTTGAGTGAATGTGGTGTATGCTCGCACGTATGTGCGTGTGTGTGAAAATGCTTGAAATACGAGTTTAATGCTATACGAGCTACTTAATTTTGACGTAACTCAAAGTGTCTGTGTGGCTACGTCGACATTTTCTCACACTATTAATTTGCATTATTAGAAGGGGTTGCCATCTGATCCTTTAACTTCTACAAATCTGTATGCGAATTGTTCAACGGTTTATGAGTATATCAAAATTCAGGTGATATCGCCATAGGTACACCCCGAAAATAGCGCAGCTAGAGAGGATGCATTAATCAAATCATATAAACAAAATAGCGCTCGTGGCCCCGCGGTCTCAGTGTTCTGTAAACGATCACTGAGTTACGCAACTTTCGCTATGGCTGCTCCTCGGATGGGTGACCACTTTGTGGCATTTACATTGCGAGCGTTTCCGTACTTCGGAAGGCACGTTAAGCCGTTGGTCCCGGTTGCCAGTAAAATGGCAGTCGTTAAGCCTGGTTGAATGCCTTATGGGCGGCATGAAAAATTTCAACAGCAGGTAGCCACAACCTGCGTCTGTCTATTTCAACACGGCAATGGGCTCACCACCTATTACGTGGGACAGGTAAATCCACACGGTGAAAAGTGGGCATATAATATGCCTCTGCCACCCCTTCGGGGATAAGGCGTGATGGATATTTATTTATTTATAATGAGAGGTGATACTTTACAGTATGAAGTAACTGTGAGAGTCTTGACTAAGAAAGTTTTGTTTACAGGCTATTCCACGAGTAATGATCTGGTATGCACGATGGATCAAAGTTTTTTTTTTATACCCTAAGGGGTATAAAAAAAAAATGCCCACTAAGGGTGGCAGACAAGCATAAGGCCCCCCTGACGGAAAGTGTTTTCCGTAGCCTATGAACGTTTACAATACCAGAGGTGCAGCACCCGCGCTGCCGACCCTTTATAAACCTTCTGAGACCTCTTTTGAAGAATCCCATACTGTAGACGTTCGGAAAAGCCCAGGCAGGGAATTCATTCCACAATCAAAAAGTATTCTAGTATTCTCTTTAAACGTCAGAGCAAACGTTCTTTCTAGTTGCGAGCATAATGCCCCTCTACAAGCTATCTTTACATTACACCATTAAAGTATCGCAGAATTCGCGGTTTCAGAAAACATATGTTACATGAGACAAGGAGGGACATAACCCTTGCTACGTATATTTTCAAATTATTACGTGGCAAGGCCGTAAATGCTGGTATCTTGAGAGAGATAAACCTAAGTGTGCCCTATCTATGGAGGCGGAGGCGTCCTCGATTACTGGCGGTGCCCAGTGCCAGAACCAATTTATTACAGAAAGCTCCAATAACACGTACCCTACATGTACTGAAGGAAGTGGCGGACAGCATTGATTTATTTACCAATTCTTTAAGTGAATTCACAAAAGCGGCACTTTTTGTAATATGTTATGTAGACAGATAGTTATAATTGTTGTAATTTGGGTGAGTCTAAAATAGGTAATTCATATTTATTTAAGAAATGTTTCTTCGCTACCGCATTGGAAGTTTACCTGTAATGATAGTATAAGTGCAGAGATAAAGAAATAAAATAATTGGTCTGTTGCTTTAAGTACCGCGGATGAAGTACTGAGTAGGTATTTAATCAGCAACTTTACAAATGTAACACACAACCTATGAAAGGATTTTTTTACTTTGGATTTTGTAATCACAATTTGTAAAATAAACTGGAAAATATACCTGGAACTTTGTAAATTCATCCGCTCGTAGTTCATCTCTTGCTAGTATTAACCTCACCACGTGTTGTGGTAGCAATGTAAAAGATCCGAGGTTAAGTACTTCATTACCATGCTCATCTACGAATTCCAACACCTGCAAATATAAAAATGAAGTATCTAAGTAAATGAGAATATTTCATGCTAAATAGGGCGGCAGAAGACAATATGAATATTGGTAAGTATATTAAAATTTTTGCATAGGCAACATCTTCCGAAGATTATTTGGGATATCTATATCATACGGACATCTTCCTCACATCCAGATACAATAAGCAGGTGGATAATAGAGCGTATATTTTGATTTCATTTTTTTTACTGAGTTCATGTTTCTTATATTTGTTTTTAACTGAATTCATCATGGTAATAAGTTTAGTATCAATTATATAGTACAAGTATGTGGGCTAAAGTTGTAAATGATTATAATGTACTGGGAAAACCATTTAGTTAAGTATTATTAACCACTAGAAATCAGTTTATTGTTGAATCGAACTCGGTTGCAGTGTTTGGAAAGCTATGAAATATCTTTTTATTCAAAATGGAGCAATATCTTAAAAGTAGTAAAGAGGTATTTGTATTACGATACTGCTGAATGCTGAGAATCTGGTTTACATACAGAGGGAATTAGAGAGGTTTAGGCTCAGGGTGATCATTTAGTGAACCATGTTCACCGACTTAACCGAAAGAATTGCCCGGCACAAGTGGAATGACTCTACGAGTCCCGCCCCAGGCGGGCTAACGTCTAAAAAGATAAAGTGAGTGGCCTATACTCGCTGTATTTCTACAAGATTAAAAGACAACCGCATAAAGATCGTGGAAGCCTCAAGCGTGGAAGATCTGGCAAGCGTTGTAATAATTTCGAAAGAAGGCCTATACCCAGAAGTGAAAGAAAATGAGCGAAGACAATGTCAGAAATATAAACATCCATCACGCCTTATCCCCAAAGGGGTGGCAGAGGCAAATTATATGCCCACTTTTCACCGTGTGGATTCCTGTCCCACGTAATAGGTGGTGAGCCCATTGCCGTGTTGAAATAGACAGACGCAGGTTGTGGCTACCTGCTGTTGAAATTTTCAAGCCGCCCATAAGGCCTTCAACCAGGCTTAACGACTGCCATTTTACTGGCAACCGGGACCATCGGCTTAACGTGCCTTCCGAAGCACGGAAACGCTCGCAAATGTAAATGCCACAAAGTGGTCACCCATCCGAGGATCAGCCATAGTGAAAGTTGCGTAACTCAGTGATCGTTTACAAAACACTGAGACCGCGGGGCCACGAGCGCTTCTATATAATAAATAGATTCTATATAAGAAATATTATACTGATGTACAGAGTATCGTGAGGGGAGCACGTGAGGAACTGTCTTCGTAGTTAACTTCTTTGTAAATAAAGATAAAGATATGTATATGATCACCTACCTTCTGTACCAATGACTTCGTACATTTATATTGTATGTATCTCTCAGCGGATGCAAGAAGAGCACAAACGGTATCCACAGTGATGCAGCATTGCACGAAGCCAGCACAGGCGCGCCGTAATTCATCCAAGCCATAATAATCAGCAGCGTTCATCACACCTGAATTACGCCAAAAATAAGAAATTTAACAATCTGCAAAATTTTATATGCCTATCTCAATAGATGTCAACTCGGACCAATATACTCCAAATGAACAAACCTAATTAATGATTATAGGTGTGTCCACTTCAGCCGTAGGGGCTAATAGATGTCACCAAGCCTATCACCTCGCTTAGCCTACACTGAAGGACATGATTGTCATAGCACAATATTTAATTGGTCTGCGCATCAAACAAAGTCGTGGAGCTCATTATTTTTCTATCAAAGTAAGATTGTGAAACATGATCTTTAAATTGTCATACAGAGGCTTTGAAGTAAAAGAATCTAAAAATAAGCTTTTAATGCTCGTACACAATTTCCGTGAACGCCTACGTACCGGATTAATATTACGTAGTCGACGAAGTTCTTGCCCTAATTCCACAAAGGACTATGAACCATAGCGGTCAGAAAGTATTTTTCAATATTATATTCTCAATATTTTTTTTTGTTTCCTAGCTTGATGACTAAAATACAAACTTTCATCTTCATATTTTAAGAGATAGGGGACAAAAATTTAATGATTACACACAAGTTGTGTGTAAGTTTATGCAGTTTAGCAAAAATTTAATGATTACACACAAGTAGTGCAGCAACTAGGATACAACTCCCAATATTAATTTCGATATAAAAAATCGATAGTGACCGGTCATTCTGATGGACACGATAATTGATCTCAGATCGTAAAACACCTTAATCCAGGTTGTCCCACTTACTTTAAAATATATTAATTAACAAGGCTACAAATTATGACATATCTTTTAGAGGATTCTTAGTATACTCAGCTTCCAGTGTTAAAGGAGTAGCAAACTTTATAATCTCACAAAGGATTGTTGTTTTCAACTTAACTCAAGTAACGTAGAGAATTTCAAGCGAAGTTAGAACAAACTTATCTGATGAATTTCATGTTTTCACTTTTTAATAAATGTTTTTTTTTTGTTTACTTAAACATTTAAGATACTTTATAATAAATATTTAAGATAATGTAGGTATTTACAAAAAAAAATCAATAAGCTAGCTTTGAAAAGAGGGTTCTTAGTTCAACCTGCATGTATGTAATATGATATATTATACACATGCAGTATATATACATGATTTTTGTAAATGTTTACAACGCCATCCAGAACTATATCCAGACCTCGAACGTCTCGGTGAACATCTTTTTCACCTCTTTCCAACTGTATTGCAATATCTAACCATATGTATAGTGGGATATTTTTATACTAAATTGAACTATTACAATTTTAAAAATCTAACTACTCCTCTATATTAAAATCCAGACTACATTTCCACCAAACATGTTAATAAAAGTGCTTTCAACCTCGAGTTGTCTGCCACAAAGTAAATTCCATTAAACGCTATATTCCTGCAGAATTCGATTTATTAAACTCTCGTAGTCATAAATTGCAAACTAAATGAAGTTACAGCACAGACAGTGTCACAGATGATAGATACTAAAGATGCATCTAAATAAGCTTATAACTTAGGTATACAATATGCGACCAACGCTTTGAAGCTTGTTGTACCTCGGGACTAAAAATGATGGGTCAAATGGTTTTGATGTTGCAGGACTTTTTTCCCAAAATAACTTACCTTTTGCGAACTGCTCCGACATGGCTTTGTCAATGTGAAGTGTCGACTTTCGACGTTACGTTGAGGGAGACGGTTGAGTCTATTCTTAACGTCTCACTTAGCGAGGCGCAGTGGACACAGGCGTCTTCCCCAATTCACTATGGAGGGACTGGGAATACGGCGAGCGGCGGAAGTGGGCTTGCCGGCCTTTCTTGCTTCAGCCTGTGGGGTGGCTGGTCTTGTTGCTACTATTCTTCGTTCGGACGGCAATGGGGTTAGCATACCCTATGAGCAAGGGGCTTTTTTGGCCTGGTCGGCCCTCAACTTGGGTGCGCCGAGTCCGGACGCTTCCCAAACCCAACGTGCGTGGGACGATATTGGAGCTAAACACACATTCAGGCTGCTCTTGGATAATGCCGCTGGAGTGGACTTGGCTAGACTTCGGGCGCTGGCGCCGGTGGAGTCCAGAGCATGGCTGCACGCCCTCCCATCGCCTCATTTGGGTACTTTTATGGACGATGACTCCCTGCGTGTGGCGGTGGCTCTTCGCCTTGGCTGCAAAGTGTGCGAACCACACATATGCTTTTGCGGTTCTATGGAGGGAGCTGACGGTCACCACGCACTGAACTGTCGTCGTAGTGCGGGCAGACATCCACGTCATCATGCCCTAAATGAGATCATTCGCCGGGCCTTGGCGTCAGCGGATGTTCCTAGTAGTGGAGCCACCTGGTCTCTCCCGTTCGGATGGCAAAAGGCCAGACGGTCTGACTTTGGTGCCGGAGAGCAACGGGAAGTGTTTAGTGTGGGAAGCGACTTGTGTTAGTACGTTCGCCGCAAGTCACCTAAGTCGTACTATTCATTCACCGGGGTCTGCGGCGGAGGACGCAGCCAACAGGAAGCGCCAAAAGTATGCGGCAATGCAGTCCCGATACCTTGTGGTGCCAGTAGCCGTGGAAACGTATGGGCTGCTGGGGGCAGGAGGCTAAGTCATTGATCTTGGAGATCGGGCGTAGGTTACGGGAGAAATCTCTTAACTCCTTCGCCGGGACGTACCTCACCCAAAGATTGGCCATCGCGATTCAGCGCGGTAATGCTGCCAGTATTATGGGCACCTTTGGGTCGGGTACGAACCGGAGCAGGTTATTTTATGTATAGTATCTTGTGAAGTATAATTTGATAGTGTATTAATGTAATTATTTTATTGTTTATTTAAAATACTTCTATATTTTTAAAATACTAAATATGCTTAAATAAATGTATATTTTTATAAAATATAATTTTTAAAATAAATAAATAAAATAAATATCCATCACGCCTTATCCCCGAAGGGGTGGCAGAGGCATATTATATGCCCACTTTTCACCGTGTGCATTCCTGTCCCACGTAATAGGTGGTGAGCCCATTGCCGTGTTGAAATAGACAAACGCAGGTTGTGGATACCTGCTGTTGAAATTTTTAAGCCACCCATAAGGCCTTCAACCAGGCTTAACGACTGCCATTTTCTGGCAACCGGGACCAACGGCTTAACGTGCCTTCCGAAGCACGGAAACGCTCGCAAATGTAAATGCCACAAAGTGGTCACCCATCCGAGTACCAGCCATAGTGAAAGTTGCTTAACTCAGTGATCGTTTACAGAACACTGAGACCGCGGGGCCACGAGCGCTTCAATTTTTAAAATTAAAGTGAGTGAGAAATATAAATAAATGTTGTAGGACACATTTTTACATAGCTAAAAAAAAATTTTGTGCTATAGGATCTAGACAACTGATAAACATACTTATGTATTTCTAAAAACATACATAATATTTCAAAACCCACATTTATGAATAGCACAAATATTTGTTCCGACCCAGGATTAAAACCCCAGAAAGAAAAAACAAGCTGTAGAAGAGAACGAGCAATTAATAATTCGGCCTTCTTCATTATACACAATGGCTCGTTTCATCAGTAAAATTGCACAATTCTTTTATGATACTTTTAAAACCACCTGAAAGTGGAAACGCTTCTAATTCTTTTATAGCTTTTTATATTTTTATACGTAAGCTAAAGAAATTGAACCTCCACTGAACACGAGACTGCTTTTAGTTACTCAACCTTTCGGTATACAAAAATAATGTATGAAACTGAATTATCTTGTATCTACTCTACTCGTGCAGGGAAATAGTTTCATAAATTATTTATTTTGTGTATTTACTTTGCAAATGGTTTTGCGACAGTTTTGATATGTCTAGCAACAACTCAATAATAGATCGACAAATATTATTTGAGTTATCACAAGTTTAGTAAAGTCAATAATATTGAGTTTCACTTTCACGGGCCTTTAGTTACTTAGGCTTTTGCATGTGTGCAATGTGCATTGTGATCAGTGCTTGGACAACATTAGTGAGAACTGCATGTGTCAGAGAGGAATGTGCTGCGATAGATGTGTAATAACAAGAGGAAGGACCTTGCAAGGAATACTCGTATTTAAGGGAGACTTCATGACCTAGATATTAACGATAAGCTGCAATAAGAATGAGAGTCGGCTTAGCTGATACGATTACGTTTTAAGTAAGCCTCACGGTTGTTTAGGTTTCAAGTGTCAGGCGATGCCACTTTCTCCAGGTTGCACCAGGAGAGGCTTGACGTGAAAGAAGATGCGCACTGTTGACTTCATAAAAAGGGATCTCCGAAGCTTCAGATACAGCACTCGGATGTAATGAATTTCCTTTATGTGAAGTGTGCCCATCCTAAACGTCTTCAATGAGATTCGTGAGACTATTTAGTACTAAATAAATAAATAAATAAATATCCATCACGCCTTATCCCCGAAGGGGTGGCAGAGGCATATTATATGCCCACTTTTCACCGTGTGGATTTACCTGTCCCACGTAATAGGTGGTGAGCCCATTGCCATGTTGAAATAGACAGACGCAGGTTGTAGCTACCTGCTGTTGAAATTTTTCATGCCGCCCATAAGGCATTCAACCAGGCTTAACGACTGCCATTTTACTGGCAACCGGGACCAACGACTTAACGTGCCTTCCGAAGCACGGAAACGCTCGCAAATGTAAATGCCACAAAGTGGTCACCCATCCGAGGACCAGCCATAGTGAAAGTTGCGTAACTCAGTGATCGTTTACAGAACACTGAGACCGCGGGGCCACGAGTACTGAAATTGATAAGTTTAATGTACTGAATGTTAAATGTATTTAATAGTGAAAGGAGTCTTTGAATTATTTTCTTAACTTGAAGTTAATTTTAGTTAATCTTAAGTAACGATTCGTTATTAAAATAATTTCATTTTAGAATCAAAATGAATCATTTGTTTTACCCCATCACTCTATTTTTTGTTCATGTGGCGATACTCTACTTGTCATAGCTCCATACTTTAGAATGTCAGATAACTATTATCAGACATTCTAAAGTGTTATACAATATGCAATAGCTCTACAACTATTGCATAACTTGTTTTAATAGAGAAAAATAACCCAATCAATTCATAGAAAAAAAATCAAATTCAAAGCTTTCATTTCCAGCTAAGAGCTCAGCCCATGGGTTTGAAATATGAAATATAAAACGTAAAATTTATGAAATATAATTATGAAACGGCATATAATGTTTCATTGCACAATAAATAAAACGTGAAATTTGTATTTATCTAAAATGGCAAAATGTATCTTGCAATATACATCTTATTGCATTAACTTAGTCCCAATACTGAAAAATCGATTTCCTGATTCGTAATAAAATCCACTCTGCTACGCTTCAGTACACTCATTGTTGTTAAATCGGAAATTGAATGGATCTCTTACTTTTATTTTTCGCGAAATAGTCAAACGAGTTCTATTTCAAATTGGAAGGTTGTTGAAAACGGAATTTCAATCAGCCGCACTTCAATATTTTTTGTAATCTACTAAAGTTGGTTTTCAGGAAGGGAATGGATGAAAAAGGTGTTTTATAGCGTAAATTGGGAGAAGCCTACGGTAGTAACTATTGTGAAAAATAATCTGCGGCTCTAAATTGTAGGTTTCTATTTACTGTCTCGCTTCTATATCCTTACAATGAGACATTTTTTTAGTATTATGTGCTAAAATAACACATTGTAACAAAATAGCAACAATCTACTCTTTCGTTTTTGTAGACCAATTGTTGCAATAAGAAAACTTTTCTCTAGTGATTAATTGTAATTTTGTGCCAATCTGATAAGATCAAACGTTGCACTTTTTGAGCAATAGGCATTTCGAAGGATACTGTACAATTTTTGAACTTATTGATTTCGGATCTGTCCAGAAGATATAATTTCATTCTCCGTTTAAATATGATAACTTTGATAACAACATAATGTGATTTTGTTGTATGCTGCCTGACATTGGCGTAAAAAATTGCTGTTGGTAAGAGGCATAATATTTGTTTTATCCATAGTGTCCATTTGCTAGTTTCCTAGCATTCTATCTTGAGAGTGATAGTAATATAAAAACTCGTCGCAATGAAATAATAACAGGGCCGCGGCGTTGGCGGTTTAACCGTAAATGAGCAACTCAAACGGGTAGTTTTTTCCTACCTGCCTTTGTTGGGGTAACAATTACTAGCCTGGACGTTTCCCCGAGGCTGACGCTATCTCTAATGCTCTTTTTTGGAATGTTATAATTATGTTAATAATGATTTTAAAACAAAAATACTATGCATACTTATTTTCCGTATTTTGCAAACTTGAATTGGTACTCACCGAGCAAAGTCCTTGGTTGCAACGTAACACATCCTGTGTGTATATATTCAATGAGCTGACGGAAAACATCGGGTTCGAATTCTTCAATAATCAACGTTTGATGCTGCTGTGAAGATGGCTGTCATAAAAAAGCTAAGATTAGTAAAACCTAAGTAAATTTTCACATTGCAAGAAAAAGTAAATATTATATAAAATCTGGAATTACCACGATCGATGGTTTCAAATTATTTAGGCCATGGAATCAAGTGATTCATAATCTGACAAAATCATTTCTTTTTTATACAGAATAGAAATATTGTAAGTTACGCTTGCAATATTTCTATTCTGTGTAAAACATGTAAAAAGTATTGTACAGATAGCAATGTGAGGGTTTAAATTCTACCTCACAATAGGAGTAACCTCATTAGGTTATTGGTGCCACAGAATTCAAGCAAATTAGAGGTCTAAATAAACACGATCGTGTTGTTCTAATATTAAATACTTAAAAAACACCATAATATTATATCTGATTTAATATAATATTTACTTTATTCATGATACGTTTTGATAAAATTTATTTTGAATACGAGTATATACATCAATGTCCACGTTGCATAAAACATCATTTATATTCATAACGCATTTACATTCACGAGCAGTGCCTTTAATCTGATTTTTTATTGTGTGCTTCACAATATCATTGATGAAGTGTACTTACTGAAAGTAATTTCATAGTCACAGAAAATAAAAATAATTAGAAAAAGTATTATTACAATGAAAATAGTTCGGCCGCTGAGAGAATATGTTGTTAAAAGCCCTTACTCACATTTCAAAGCAATTTGGTATTTGGTGCAATGAGCAAACGCACCTTCAATTGAAAAGAAGATTAGATTCTTGTGGCGGCCGGACTTCACAAATAACAACATCCAGATTTTTTTAAGACAATGGAGTAAGTTAATGACATGCTTTCCAACATCTAGGATTGATAGCAAATATAACCGATTTCAAAGTTGACATCAGTTTAAACAAATTGCAAATTACATACGAAGTAACTAAAAGTTCTAAAAAATCATGCAAGAAAAATATAAGGCAAGAACGAAATAGATTAGAATGTTTTCCGTAAAGATTTCAATTTATTAGGAACTGCATCTTATCTACAACGTGTATTAAAAAGTGAAAAATTTATACAGTATGAACACCGAATACTCAAAACGATAAACAATGATTCCCCTAAAACACCGTCAATTTTGCCTTTACCTCTTGAATGGGAGCCAATTGCTGCGCAAAACTTGATCTCTGTAGTGAACACAAGTAAAAATCCAACGTTAACAATTTGCTTCACTGAATTTCATAAGAGTACTTTGCCACGATAAGAAACAATTTGCAACTGCATAGAAGTTATTTGTAGAAATAAAGTTAGAGAGCATGATTTTTTTGTATAGTTTGAACACATTCAAGCATTTCTACGTATATGGGTTCTTGCATAAAGAGAAAATAATGTTGTCATGGTAACGAATTTATCAGAAATTCCTTATTTTCTAGAGTTTTAACGATAAACGATGCAACCTAGTGTAAGAAAAATTGTTTATGCGTTACTTTGTTAAATTGACCCTATAAGGTTCATTTTCTTTTACTAGACATTTTTTATTACGACACGATAACATGGGTTTTTATTGTTTTTGTTGTCATCGAAACCAGGATAAAAGAAAAGAGGGAAGTAGTAATTGCATCTTTGGAAATAATGATACCATTTTAAAAATTTATCAGAATGGGGTATCAACATTTAGCATTCTCTTCAAAAAAAACCTAACACCATTAGTTTGTATGCAAACTAATGGTGTTAGGTTTTTTTTTTAGCAAATTTACCTGTTGCGCCGCATTTTGCAGGTTTAGAAGAGGTTCGGATGATCTTTTGAGAAATAATCGCAGTTTATTCTCTCTGGGTGCAGGTTCTTTCTTCCGTTGTGGGCTTGGAGCTTGGTAAAGCATTTTCTGGAAAACCCTGTTAGCAAAAAAAAAGATAGCCTTAAATTTTTCTGATCAAAGAAAGATTGAATTTATAAACCATATACCTATTGTTTCCACAATTCTTCTCTTTTGTAGTTTCAGTACAAGTGCAATCAAAACGGACCGCTCCCATGTGGCAATATTTACGACTAGGTGGACATTGCTGACGTCAATATGACGTGGTTTAGGTTTGTGATTATTTGAAGTGAGAAACACTCATAAACACTCAAAAATAATTTAATTATTGTTATATTATACAAAGACAAGCAAAATTAAAAATTTGTAATGTTCGATGTTTTTAGAACAGATCAAAAAGTACTTTTTTACATTGTCTTCTAAGCTATAGTAAAAATTCGAGTATCAACAACTCTATTCCATTGGGAAGATCAATTACAAAATTTGACCTGGACAAACATACAAGAAATTGAGTTAATATAAACATCGTAAACTGAAACATATTTGCTTAAATAAAATACCTATCAGATACATAAGATAATCATATACTTAATAAATGCATTTTTCAATCTTCTTATTCTGCTTGACTAAGTATAAAGATCCTTGAGAACACGATTAAAGAATTTTAATGAGCTACGTGAGAACGGTCTTTTTATATTCACACTAAACTCAATATGTTTTACTATAAACGAACCTGCTTCGAGCTGCTAGCACGGCTTTAACAGCACACACCGGCTCTCTTGTATCCCCTACCAAAAAGGTGACGTCACAAAGTTCAGGCATAGAGGCGAGGAACTTCATGTCGTCAGCCAGCCCGGACTTGTTCTCGAAGGTGCTGAGGTCGGGCTCGGCCTCCATTGCTGCTAAGGCCCCGCTGCGCATTGACGACTGCACAAAAAATAATTATTGCCTTTCTCATCATCATCACTACATATTATAAAACAAAGTCGCTTTTCGCTGTCTGTCCCTATGTATGCTTAAATCTTTAAAACTACGCAACGAATTACGTTGCGTTTTTTTTAATAGTTAGAGTCATTCTCAAGGATGGTTTTTATGTATAGTTTGTTAATTTTTTGTATACATTGATCAAATTATAACGATATTTGCTGCGGATGTCGGAAATAATAAGCCGCCTGGGAGCTTTCAACAAAAACGCTGCCTAAACCCTTTGAGATATATAAATAAATAAATATAAATATCCATCACGCCTTATCCCCGAAGGGGATTTCACTTTTCACCGTGTGGATTCCTGTCCCACGTAATAGGTGGTGAGCCCATTGCCGTGTTGAAATAAACAGACGCAGGTTGTGGCTACCTGCTGTTGAAATTTTCAAGCCGCCCATATGGCCTTCAACCAGGCTTAACGACTGCCATTTTACTGGCAACCGGGACCAACGGCTTAACGTGCCTTCCGAAGCACGGAAACGCTCGCAAATGTAAATACCACAAAGTGGTCACCCATCCGAGGACCAGCCATAGTGAAAGTTGCGTAACTCAGTGATCGTTTACAGAACACTGAGACCGCGGGGCCAAGAGCGCTTCTCGAGATATAACAAAGTAAATATATGGTGCAATTGTATATCTAATGTAGGTCTACAAAAAAGTCCCCGACGATATATGTCTATCTCTTAATAATAACATACTATATCTAATTTAATACTTTAAAAAACCAGCGGTAATTTGAAGGCTATTTACACAAATATACTATTAATCCTTATTATTTTTACTACGTTAGTTGGCTTTAGCATTTCATGAAGATTATTTTGTTCCTGTGCACCTTGCAAATTAAATGATAATAAAAATATCTTATAAGTTATAGCAAAATCAACGTATGCACAAAAAAATTAATATCGTGTAACCAAAATTCAACCGGGCTGTGCGTGGAGAGCGGAGTAGTAATCAACAAATTAAAAAAAAATGTCCATAAATTATTAATTAAATAATAAACGACGGGATTAAATGGGTGCCACGGTGTTTGAGGTATATCATGGCGAAGCCGGGCGGCTCAGCTAGTTTACAATAAAACAAGGTCTTGTTACTTGTACCATTTATCATTTAGGAACAGGTGGATCAATTTTCGATCAAGCTTATACTGTTCTGTGACTGTTAAAGCAAGTCAGAATTAAAAAAAAAAAATTAAGTCACTATGAAATTAATCAAGACATTTAATTTATTTCCGTAAGAAATTCAGAGTAAGATGGCATTCCGAGTAAATATAAATTAAAATGTCATTTTATAATTCGTTAATTCCCCTTGATTTATACTTAAATTGTAAACACTCATTATTTTTTTATTTATTTTTTTTCTTGAGTTTCATCCTTTTCTCTTCTTTAATATATTTTAGAAAAGTTTATAATATAATTTCTCAGATATCCTTTTATAAAAATAAACATGTTAACTTTTATGTTATTTAAATTAGATACATAATTTACTTTGCTTTAGAGGCAAGTTGAGTCAGAGCAAAATATGCATAATAAAATTCCTTTCCACGTCCTATAAATAGAAGTATATATACGTTACAGGTATGTTAAGCTAACCGTTTGCACGAATTATAAAATAATTTAATGCCCCAACTATAAGAGTAATTGGGGCAGTAACTAGTACACATGCTGTTGTCAAAAACTTTAATCAGATTTTTTTTTGTATCACGTTGATTCTTATTTTATGTATTTAGGAGGTATTTAGAAATACGTAGGAACCTTTAAATTTCCCCCTTGAGCCTACATTTGTTCCGTAGTACAAGACTGTTATTAATATGTAGATGCGATTTAGTGTCGAAACACATACCTATTAACTATTAAGTATACAGAAAATTCGAGGTAGTTGGATTTAATAATAATACGTACGAGTACAAGTACGATACGTGTACGAGTTATAGTCGACTAACTAATAGTTAAATACGACCAAAATATAGTTTTTGTGGTAAATTTAATGGTAGAAAACCCTATTTTGTACGTGACACAGTAAGGCTGCGTTTCCACCAGAGATGTGCGAGGGAAATGTGTCGTGCGAGGATGTCTAGCTATCCTGTGCAAATGTGTGAGGGTTTCCACCAAACCTGTGCGAGGAAAATGTGTCGTATGTGGATATGTATGCGAGGATGTGTTGCGAAGCTGTGAAATGTGTCGATGGGATCATGTCAACGGGTAATTATAAAAGTATCTTCTTTTTCCAATTATCCATATCTATTTTGCGCACTTCTACTTCCAACAAACTCCATCTAGGGACTGGTACAGTATGCGCAAATCTCACAACACATCCTTCTGAACACACATTCCTCGCAACACATTATTATTACATCGTACATATCCCTCGCACACATCACTCGCTTGTTTTGTATGCGCAATAATCTAGCTCCGCTGAGCCGTTTCCACCAAAGCTGTGCTGACCGAGGCAAGGTAAATGAAAGAATTCTATTGATTCTTTATAAACACATCCATCGCTACGCATTCTCGCACATTTCTGGTGGAAACGAAGCCTTTGCTGGATTTTTATCATTAAATCATCAAATTAGTATTTTTATTTACAAATCTAAGCACGCTGTAAAACTACAATTTGTTTATTAAGATTCAATCCTTTTGTATTTTTTTCAAAGAAAATGGAATATTACTGTGACGCTTAAATTAGTTGGCAAAAGTTCTTTATTAGGTTTAATTATTTTGAAGATCGATACTACGGGGAGCATAACTTTAAGCTTAACAGAGCCCTTAATCTAATAAACCAAGTTGGAGAACTTAACATTAAATACGTTATTAGAAAATCCGTTTTCACTTCATGAAGTTTAGGAGAGTCGAAGTCTATTAAAATTTGCAACACGATTTGCTAATGCTTCAATCAAACTATCTTGGGTTTTAATTAATTTTATGAGATTGATGAAAGAGGTATTAAAGTTATAACGAATTTGTGGGTTTGGCACGTACAACTTGTTACAGATTAATAAAATATTAATCAATATTATCAGTCTAATAAGTCGTATTTTTTTTAAATATCTTGTTTGTAATGGCTCTGCATGTTTTAACGCAGCAATTGGCTCACATATTACGTGGAATTGTGTATAGCTGGTGAAATGTAGTCCTACCTCTTAGGGACTAAGGTATGCCTACATAAAGTAACGGTACTCTTTTAAAACCTCTTCACTTATTGAGTAATACTGGGCGAAAATTTGATCGTGAGATTTGAGTTTATGGCATTCAAATTAACAGAAAGACAGGCAGATGGATGTGTCGATTTACTTTTTTATTTTTATAATTTAATTAATTTAAAAAATTTTAATAAATTTAATTTAATATAAATTTTGGGTGATTATACAAACAAAGTCATCTTAGTTACACCTTTTAAAATATTTTTTTATGATATTTAGTTGTTTAATAAGTCTCTTTCCCAAATGTCGGAAAAATTAAAAAAACCTAAATAAAAATATGTAAACGTTATTTTCTTTTTAGAAAACAAAGCTCACTGCGATCAATGATGTCAAGTATGCGATCAATAATGTGTATAAAACAGTTTCTCAGTTACCCATAAAAGGCGGTTTATACTGTATCAAAAACTATCTTTTAAAAAGGATGTAATATCCTTTCGGGAATATAAGTATATGTAACATTGTAGCTATATAAATAGATTTATTTCAAGTTTTGACATTCATGAGCGCACTCATGAGTTATATTGACCCGCATATTTATTGCAATTCAACTTCCAGAATATGAACGCTGTCACAATTTTCATAGAAATGATGACCTTATTTTATTTTTACTATCTTGGATTACATCATCTATAAGCGGAACTATATTTTGATTTTTGACTGACTCTTGAAAATAACATTCATAGTTTGATAATATAATAGCCATTGCTAAGATTATAAATAAATAAATCAATAAATAAATAAATATTGTTGAGACAACTCTCACAACCCCATCTGATTCTAAACTAAGCAGAGCTTGTACTGCGGTAACCAGATAACTGATAAACATACTTATATATTTCTAAATACATACATATTATAGATAAATAACACCCAGACACAGAATAAACCATCGTACTCATCACACAAAGTTTTATCCTGGGTGGGAATCGAACCCACGACCTCTTGCAGTCGGATACACTCCCACCGCGCCACTTACCTTACCACTACTTACACTTACTTTGGCAGCAAAAGCTTTTGCTGCCAAACAGTCTTGATAATGCCTCGTGTGTAGGCGAAACACGTGTCGACATCGTTCGACATTCTAAAAAAGCGGAATATTGCAAAAATAACATTTAAAAACAAAATAATTATAGTTTTTTACAATATCTAAATGATCAATTTCAGATATAAATTTATTTTGCTTTAAATCTAATGTTGCAGCAAAATCAAGTAATCTTATTAAACTTATAATTCTCACAACAATCGTGTATACTCCATTGGTTTGAATATTAATTTATTAGATTTGGGGCAGGGCTGTATTTTAGAACGGTTCTGGCCCTCGCCTTTGTGAAAATCTTGTGTGTTAAATGATTGGATTTGAGAAATCCCTTAAATCTTTTGAAGAGGTATAATTAAATAGAGTTTAGGGTTATATAGCTATAATAGCTGTAATCCTTCTTTACTGTAAAGAAAAAGGGTATCATGAAAAATGGATCTTGTTTGTCAAGATTATAGAACGCCTAATGATGAAGTCTGTGTGTATCCCAAAGGTAAAAAAACATTATTGTATACGTGAATGCATATTCTCAAATTTCTACATAATATAAAACAAGAACAAAGATAAAATAAAAGAAAAGATTAATTAAAAAACAAAAGTATAAAGTATTTTGTTAAACTCACTTCATCCAAGCTGAAATGTCTCGTAATAGTTATGTCCATGTTGATTTTATTTGAGCACTTCTCTAAATTCAACTAGTTTTTGTAAAGAATTGATAAGCAACAACCGCTCAGCTAAGCGTTTGAAAGACGACTGACAGTAAAATGGAAGATGGAGGGCCGCTTGCCTGACAGCAGGATAAAAGATAGTGGTCCAAGTGAAAAGCGATTTAACTAAGATTTATTATTCAATTATTAATTTATAATAAAATTATTAAGTATGCATTTAGTGGAAATCTGTTAATTTAGAATTATAAACAGACACTTCATTTTATTCTACTGTATAAAAGATAGAGATGAAATATGTAGGTACTGTCAGTTTGTTAGTGTGGTCACGCTAACAAACTGATAGTAAATAATAAAAATTTTAGTAGCTTAGTGGTATTTCCATTTGCGAGCGTTTCCTTGCACCGGTCCCGGTTGCCAGTAACATGACGGTGGTTAAGGTAAGCTGAAGACCTTACTAGCGCCTTGAAAATTTTCAACAGACGTAGCCACAACTGCGTCTGTCTATTTTAATTCGGCAATGGAGGCATCCCTTATTCTATTGGACAGGAATGCACATGATGAAATGTGGGTGTATAATATGCCTCTGCCACCGCTTCGGGGATAAGACGTGTTTTATAAACTTAAACAAACAGTTAGTCATGTCATTATTTTTTTATACATTTGGGACATTACTCACAATAAAACTAAATAAATACCCTGACAATAGAGTAAAAAATAAGAATGACAGCGGCGGTATCGAACTTACTTTAAAAAAGGCTGTGCCAATACTGCCATCGAGAACATTAATAGAAGTTATTTGACATAGTCTTTTACAGGAATATTAGGAACTTTATTGGTACTATTCTTCTTGTAAATATTAACTTTTTACATTTTCACTTCAGTTTTTTTAAATTATTTGTCTTAGCTAATAATTGTATACATTGTAAACGTTTGGTAAATTAACAGAAAATTGGAGCTACTATGAATGTTTGTGTAAAACAAACATTGTACTTTAATTCTTTGAAGTCTTCTTTTGACTTTCCCTTTGTTTGATGACAAAGAAAGTTTTGATAAAATAGGTATCTATAATATGCTTTAGAAACACATTTCGTATTTTATTCTTGTACCTAGTTTTGCAGTATTTCATAGAGATATGTGAAATTAATTAAATGTGGAATTGAAATAAATATATTACACTCAATGTATGGTTAGTTAAATAATTAACCACGATCTAGTTATTACAGTTTTTGGATCAAAAAGACGATTAAGTCATTTGAGATAGGAACAAGAAATAACATCACCCGTGAATCTATAACAATTTTATTTTTCCAACAAGAACTAAATAACAAAAATGTTACGTGGTCCTGATAATTACAGAACGCGTTTAAGTATCAGCACCACGCTTCATTTTTTGAAGTAAAATAACTTTATGCACGCTTGAATTCTGGGGTACGCTGGTGAATGTGTGACGAAACCGTTACGAAAAGTATGATCCGTTGAGGTGAAAGGAAGTTGAGAGGGAGATAATGTTTTTTGTGAATATAGAAAGAGAGAGAGATTGACGTTTCGTGAATACTATAGGGGTGAGAGCGAGGAGTGCGAGCGAGCACATATTTTCTTTCTCTTTTACTCTCATAGTCAGTTGATGGAGCTATAAAAGTTTTTTTTAGTCGTGTGGTCGAAAGCACACTTGAGTTTGTTAAGTTCCACTCACACTTACAAATTGGTCATTTCCATTCTTCACTCATGATACGTTAAGTTACCGTACTGTCCAATCTTGAAAATTATAATATGATTCGCTACGAAATTTTCTACGACTTACGCCAATGTGTAGCTAAGTCTACGCCGTAGACCTTTTCACTAACAAGTCTAATAACAGAGAATTTAATCTCGTTGTAATATGAACAGTCAACTAATAGTAATAGTAGTATGTCAACTAATAACGAGTCAACTTTTAATGGTGCCATGTCAATGTTGTCAATCCGATTCCTTTATTGGAAATGTTCTCCGGATATATACCCAATTGGAGCTCACGTAAGAATATGATGTTGCCGGATTTTAACCTAGTTAATAAAGTACTTGACTTTTAATTTTATTAAAAAAAAGCCAGCTATGCTAAGTGACGAAATATATAAACAAATATGTCGGGACATATTTTACGGCGTTATTTAGCCCTAATTATGCCAACATAGCCTTGTTCTATGATATTCACCTCTGTCAGCAGAATGCTACTGTTGATATATCTAGAGATTTCTCAATTATATTTGCGCTTACTGATAGAAAGAATGGACAAAATTTTGAGAATTGTCAATTTAGTGATGTTGACAGTAAATGCCTCCAGTCCAAAGATGCATAATCTTTTTAGTGTACCTACTCCTTAGAGCGTTTTCACATTATCCGATCAGATATCGGTGTCGGACGCCGATCCGATATCGGGGTAATAAAAATGTATGAAATATATACCTGTCTTTCATATTATCCGGCCCGATATCGGAGCCGACACCGATATGCTGGCGGCACCATCGGACGCCCGTGAGCCGTCGGGCGATAATGTTTGTATGTGTGCTTATACGTGTATCTAAATTGTCTCTGTGTGCGTAGAGCGCTATGCGTGGCGGCCATTTTGAGCTTACTTATTTTAATTGAATTGAATTAGCAAATATTTGATTGTGGATTTACTCATACGAAAGTATTTAAAAAACTTTCCAGGTGCGTTTTGTAGCTTGCTAAAAAGAGTATAAAATGCTCCCTCTGAATATCTAGCTTCCACAATAGGATGTTATCCAATACTGTCTGTGGACAGATCTTTTTTTGCGTCTCAAATTTAATAGATACAGCAAATAAAGTTTTCTTTTATAGTCTGCCATGATGACCTGCCCGCACTGAGCTATCGAGCAAATGGCCGTATCGGAACGATTTAGCCGGAAATATGTAAAAATAGCACATGGTGTCGGCTATCGGATGTCAGCTATCGTCGTCCGACACCGATATCGGATCGGATAATGTGAAAACGCTCTTAGACCATCAAACTAAAGGACTCGCCATACATGACCATTCCCCTCTGCCAAGTCAATGGATCATTCGATTCATTAGGTTTATAATATGCACTTACATGATCGATTGATTCACTATTGGAATCGTTATTGCAATGTCCGGACGTATTGCGTCCTCCTACATAATAACGAAGTGTGTTGTAAATAATTGCAAAAAACGTTCAACCACTTCTAGTTTATAGAAAGGTAGAATCATATTTCCTATATAAATATTGTCGTCCTGTCTACATTAGCATATTAATTAAAAAATAAAATAAACCCATTTTATAAATGACCATCGAGAACATTTGAAACATATCGATTTTTAAAACTAATCGAGTCATTTGTCTTTATAAATTATTTAAATTGCTTCTATTATCAATCTTAACTCTAAGACGTAATAAACAAAGTACAATGACACACAACGCTTTTCTTGCACATAACGTTACACATTCGTGTGCGAGAATAAACATTACAAATTATTGTAGTGTAATGCAGTTCTTTATTGTGTGCGTTTGTCACTACGTGATGACAGTGAGCCGATGTAGACAATTGCGAATGTGTGTGATCACATTCGTACCCCTTCACTACTATCAGAATATTTTTGTAAGCAATGGATCACGTAAGGAAAGTCCATAAGTTAGTTGATATAAGTCCTACTCACATATTATTTTAAACTGACTTCAAAAAGGAGGGAGTTCTCAGTTCGATTAGCATATATAGTACAGCTTTTAGGAAGACCACGTGAGCAGATTGCTCAAAAACGGAAATGTCAAAATTACTCGGATACCCAGACGTGTATGAAGCGATTGATGAATCTACAAGAAGCGAAAGAAGTATGCTGTCCTCTCTGACTATCCCGTCAGGGATACAGTGTGAAGATAGTTAGACTTTGTTTAATTATTTTAAATTCGATATTTTTTTTCCTATTAATGAAGCAAAACTAAACGAAAAGAACTAAACGGCAGTCTCTACTTTATTGTTGTGCAAACTGTACTTCTCTACAAGTTATAAGTGTGCTGCTATCGTGCTTTAAGTGGTGCAACTGAATACCAACTTTGACTTGGTAGAAAGGCGAGCCATGAAGATTTTCAACATTTTATTCATGTGTCAAGTCCGTCCTCGATGGAATAAATATCGCTTCTTTATGCGTGTTCTATCGTCTAATTATAATGAATTATGCGTTCAGGAATTGTTTGATATAAAGCCTACTGCTACTTTCTATCATCGCACTGATCGTCAAAGACAGCTCGCGTACGGTAAGGTCCGGTTGGTTCAATAAGGTCTGATCTTCCGTGTACGCTTTGATTGTGAAATGAACTTCTAGCCTCGGTTTCCCCAAAGGTTTAGGGTATGGTGGTTCTTCAAAAGGAATTTTAGAAGGGACCACTTACAATAATCTTATACTTATCTACCACATTACTGGTATAACTAACTAACTATCTTTACGCTGTATCACTGACGGGGTAGTCAGAGAGGACAGATCGCCAGGCTTCGCCATCCATGTATACTTCTTTCGCTTCCTGCAGATTCATTAATCGTTGAGTACATGCACGTCTGGGTATCAGAGTACTTATGACTTTTCTGTTTTTGAGCGATCTGCTCACGTTGTCTTCAAATGTAAGCCTCGGCCCACCCTATGATATAACTTTGTTTCCAGCAGCTACTCGCCATTCTACATCCGAACCACACCTTCCGTCCGCGCTATACAACTGTGTTTAGCGGAATATGAAGCTCAGCAAAAATGGAAAGATGAACTCAAATTGGCAATACGGGGTAAAAACTATTATATGGAAAAATAAAAATAAATATATATTATTTATTTTTTAATTAAATGCAGGTATGAAGCGCTCGTGGTCGCACTGACTCAGTGTTCTGGAAGCGATCACTGCGTTTAGCAACATTCGCTATAGGTGGTCCATGGATGGGTGATTTACATTTGCGAGCGTTTCCTTGCTTCGGAAGGCACGTTAAGCCGTTGGTCCCAGTTGCCAGTAAAATGGCAGTCTTAAGCCTGCTTGAAGGCCGGCTTGAAAAATTTCAACAGCAGGTCGCCAGGTCGCCACAGCCTGCAACTGTCCATTTCAACACGGCAATGGGCTCTCCACCTGTTACGTGGGACAAAAATGCATACGGTGAAATGTATGGGCGTATAGTATGCCTCTGCCTAACCCTTCGTGGATGAAGGCGTGACAATATGTATGTATGCAGAAGTAGGTATACAAAATTTCGTTTTGCTAGCTTTGAAAATTAAGAATTTGCCATACAAACGTATAATTCCCCTTACAGTTTAAATTAGGCTTAAATACCCCCTTACAGTTAAAATTAGGCAAAAATCCTAAGTTACTTATTATAACATCATTTATCTGCCAGTATCCAAGTTTTCTTTAAAATCTATTCTTAGATTTTTTTTATGAAGTATCGTAAATAACTTCATATGACTTTAGTAAAAAGCTGTTAATTTTGAATTAAAAACTGACTCTTCAATTTTATTTATCTGTAGCGATATAGATAGACTGCCAAGCAACAGTTTTAGGATCTTCAGCCAATGAATACAGGACGTGTTTCCTGTATTGAGTTGTTTACACTCGCTTATGTAGGACACACTCATCGACCCGTGAGCATGTGCTTCCCTTTAACTAAATATTGATTTTTACGCCAAAATTATAACAAGCGTGTCCAAAGTTTTTAAATTAGGTCATAGTCAATGGATTAGACATTTGCAAACGTTGAAAATGACAGTTTGTTTTTATTTTTTAGGTGTAATTTATCTTAATTTATGCAGTTAATGTAATTAAATTCAACCCTTCCCGTAAATACACGTATTTTTTTTAAACGTTTTGATAGTATTAATATACAATACTTTGCGGGATCATCCATTCGAGTTGAATTTCATTGGGGTATTGTATACGGAAACTTTCTAACTTGAATTTATTTATCGTAATTTCGTCTACGATAGGCCAGATGTTCTGCCCACGCAATTTGTCTGGAGTAACGCCCACATCCAGCCATCGTACATCTATACGTTTGTCGTCAGATAACTATAAGCAAACAAAACCTACCTGTTGATGTATAACTCTTGCACTTCAATTGAACGCTCCCTTAAATTATAACCCGTGATTAATTTGCACTCAATGAAAGATATGTTATCAATTTACACACCATGTATAAATATATATATATATATATCTATAACACCAAAAATTACTTCGTAGATAAAGAATACGAGCTACTCTACGGAAGAATTGAGAAAAGAAAAACTAACTATGATGTTTAAGTATTACACGATTATAAAGTCATTTTAATAGAATACAACACTTATTATTGAAGCTTGACAGATTTTGGAATACTGAAATATACAGTATAAATAACATTGAATGGTGGAGATACGCATGCGCGAAGTCCAGAGCGCATGCTCAGCGGTGATATCAATATGACGCTGTCGCGAAAGAAGGTCGTTGCTCAATGGGTGAAGGTGAAATTAATGAATGAGATGAAACTAACTGAATTCTATATGACTGAAACTTATTAAATCAGAAAGGTTACTGCAATTCAATAAAATCGAAATTTGTACTGACATTACTAACGCGGTTTCTTTAAGCTTTAAAACTTAATCATTTATCAGTCTTGTTCTATTGAAACCAGAACCGCATACTTTAAAACGTCTTGTGTATTATATTTTTCACTGTACCTACCAGGAAAATTTATAAATTTATTGACCGAGCTAAATAATTAGGTAAGATAGCCGAATTTTATTTTGCTTGTTTTGTTCTTTTGAACAAGTCATATCTGTAAAACCCGGTATACAAGTACAAGGATAATTACATAATTTTTTTATCATCGAAATTTTTTGACGACTGAAAAATAGCGACAAAAGGGAGAGTTCGCTGTTAATGTTATGTTAAATAATTATACACAACTACTAGACGCCTGCGTAATGCAGCTTTCCCGTTTCATACAGGAAGTTGTTCCCGGGACAAAAAGTAGCCTATGTCTTTCCTCGGACTCTAGACAATCTCTGTACCAAATTTCATTTAAACCAGTTCAGTATTTTTGACATCAGTTATAATTTTGCATTTATAATATTCAGCAAGGATTTGTTATATTTCTAACTAGGTGACCCTTTCCGGCTTCGCCCGTGACATATTTCGAACTCCCGTCGCACCTATTTAATCCCGTCGCTTAACAATTCTACAATAATACATAAAAAATTGCCTGATTTGTCAACATTTGTGACTAATGCTCCGCTCTCCAGGGTTGTAGCGTTATAGTACATCACCTATAACCTTCCTCGACAAATGGGCTATCGAACACAAAAAATATTTTTTTTAAATCCGACCTGTATTTCCTGAGATTAACGCGTTCAACGAAACAAACAAACAAACTCTTCAGCTTTATAATATTATTATAAATTTAGTATTGTACGCATGTATGATGATGTATTACATACATATAGACGGAGATGTTAAAAACGATAGTAAGGTTGTTTCTGTACGACGTGGGATGTGCACTGCAAGAGAAGCAGTATGATTTTGTGTGCGACTCCCAGCCCTGGAGAGTGATCAGACTAAACCCACAAAACCACCCCAGTGTTCTACTTTTTCTCAGCTGAGTTGCAGAATAGATTAGAGAAAAATTGCGATAAAAGGACACCTCATGATGGGGCACTCGATCGCTCTCAAGGGCCTTTCTATAAGCAGAGGATGCAGAGAGTATGCGGATAAAAAGGCAGCGCATTAACAGGGAGGTTGTAATGGCCAAATAATCATAGATACGAGTACATAATATGACGATGATTTGGTTCCATATATTCTGAATCATTAATTTTTTATTTTGTTATCTGAAACCTTGGTTCCATATATTCTGAATCATTATTTTTTTATTTTGTTATCTGAAACCTTGGTTCCATATATTCTGAATCATTATTTTTTTATTTTGTTATCTGAAACCTTGGTTCCATATATTCTGATTCATTAATTTTTTATTTTGTTATCTGAAACCTCAATTAATGTTTTTTTTATTATAACTATGGACATCTCTGTTACTGAACGTAAAACAAGTCGCATACAAGTTTTGTTTTTAATATACCTTCACTTTCGACAGATGGCAGTAGGTATCAGGATTGAAACAAGATTGAAACCAACGCAACGTTGGAAAATTTACAACAGTACAACTCTCCTAGCATATTACAAAATGTAAGATGCCAATTAAGTAACAGAGATGGCGCTAATTTAAATAGAAGCTAGTGTTTCTATCGGTGAGCACGGGAGCAATTATAGCCATGTAAAAATATATAGGTAATATTAAACGATGGATGAATGAATAAAAACAAACTCATGTTTTTAAATTAAAATTTCTAATTTCATTTTCACAAAAGTAAATTGATAGCTATTTCTTAATCACCTAACAAAATTCATACGCATCCAGCTAAAATAGGTAATTTAGCTGTTTAATCAAAGTTACCTAATGGGTAGCAGCTGAATTTAATTCTCAGTGCCATTTAAGACAATCTTGAAGGGACCGTTGTACGTAAGCTATTAATTAGAAGCATCAGCCTGGAATCTCATACGATTAGTAGTGTAATGAAGCAAGGAGACGGGAGGGACGTTGATGTATCTTCGCTTAGACTTCTGTATTGTTCAGTAGATGACGCGTTTACTTTGTCTAACTTAGTGTTACCTTTTTTTCAGAATCAGAGTTTATGTTATAATATGGTTGCAGGTATGGTCATAAAAAAATATTTATAAGTAGACCATATTTCTCCGTACATGGAAAGTATGCAAAAAATTAAAGTTGTTCTAAAATACATAATAATAAAACAAGCTGCTTTTGGCTATCAGTTATTTATTAAAAAAAAACTTAACTATCTTCACGCTGTATCCCTGACGGGGTAGTCAGAGAGGATAGATCGCCAGGCATCGCGATCCATGCATACTTCTTTCGCTTCCTGTAGATTCATTAATCGCTATATACATGCACGTCTGGGTATCCGAGTATTTTTGACTCTTCCATTCTTGAGCAATCCGCTCACGTGGTCTTCATATGTAAGTCTCGGTCTACCTTGACTCCTTCTGCCCTCTACTTTCGCACAATATATATTCTTCGTCAATCGTTCCTCACTCATTCGTTGAACGTGTCCAAACCAACGGATCACGCCCTTTTCCAGCTTAACGCTGACACTTTCACTCAAACCTGCCATATTGCGTATCACTTCGTTGCGTTTTCGGTCGGCCAAGGCTACGCCGCACAATTTTCTAAGTGATCGCATCTCCACAGCATTCAGCTTACTTTTATGCTTCTTCTGACATACCCAGGTTTCGCTGCCGAAAAGCAACGTTTGCACTAGCACTACATTATGAATCGCGAGTCGTGTTTCTTTTACGATGCTTTGTCGCTTTACTAAGTGGGACAAAGCACTGTTAACTTTGTTTCCGGCAGTTACTCGCCGTTCTACATCCGAATCACATCTTCCATCCGCGCTAAACATACTCCATAAATACACAATTTCATTCACTTGCTCTAGACATTCCTGATTTACCCAAATCTCGCACTTACTAGTTCTTACGACTTCTCTTTCAAATACTAGAACATTAGTTTTACTTGCATTCAAGCAAAGACCCTTTCTTTCACACAACAGAGACTTTACAGACAATTTATTGTTAAGTCACCCAAATTCACACCCATATCACAATCTTTCAACTTCTGCAGGCAACTGTCCAGATACACTATGAACAGCCAAGCAGACATGATACAACCCTGTTTGACGCCTGTACAGACGTTGAAAAGAGGTTATTATATATTATAGTTATTTATTAACTACTGGAATTTTAAAGAATTTACCTTATGTTTCAACGAAGAATCATGACGCTGGGTCCCTGACGGGGAAGACAGAGAGGACAGATTGGCCGCATACTTCTTTCGCTTTCTGTAAATTAATATATCGTTCACGTTATAAAAGCTCCGTCATATTATTGTAATGAAAGTTGTAGTAATTTTTATCAAACAAATATGTCCCAACAATCTTTATACCGCCCCTAAGTCCTGACAAGTTCCAATCCCGCAAAGATTTCATCTTATTTCTTTTTTATTAGTTTTTATTACGCTTTTCACAATAACTGTATCCTGGCAACTACAAATAAAATATAATTATTAGGTTTGATACAGCCGTTCTCAAGTCATAGTTGACTTGAGAACAAGTCAACTATGACTTGAGAACGGCTGTATCAAAATAAAAAATATGGCAAATATAAAAAATGGCCTACAAAAGGCAACGCTAATATTTAATAAACATATTTTCAGCTGACTGTACTTGCTCTAAAAGTCTATTGTCATAGGAAAGCTTTTACGGCGGATTATTTAAATCCCTTTTTGAAAGAACTTTACGTTGCCTTTTTAAGACATTTAAAATCCGGGTATGTAACTAACGTAGTTTCTTACGAGGACAAGTTGTTTTTCCAGGATAAAGAAACATATTATGCTAATTTTCACGCATGAAAATATCACATTATAATTGTATATGTAAATGTGTAATCATAACGTAAGTTTTCTAGTTTAAAATGAAAATATCATATCAAATCAGTGAAACTAACATACTTTATATATATCTTAACGCTATATCCGTGACGGAGTAGTCAGAAAGAACAGATCGTCAGGCTCAATGATCTATCCAAACTTCTTTCGCTTGTTGCAGATTCATCAATCGCTTCATACATGCATGTCTGGGTATCCGAGTACTTTTGAGTTTCCCGTTTTTGAGCAATCTGCTCACGTGAAAGAAAAGAAAAGAAGTAAAAAGGAATTAAATAAATATTAAACCATCATTAACAAAAGTAGCAATCTTTAACTTTGCGCTTCATCACAGTGAGCGAGAAAAGTATATTTTTTTCTACAAGTAAGAGTTACGTATAAAACATCGTCCGGGAAGTGTTCTTTGTTTGGATTTGCGGATGAGTTGTTTGCCTTGTAAACCAGACACGCATTTATTAAATATATATATTAGTTCGTTTCAGACAATGAGTTCAATGCTCGTTCAAGTGTCTTGTAAGTTTTTTGGTTTAACTTAAACAAAATATTTTGTAAAATAAATAAATAATTAATAAATATTGTTGGGACAACTCACACAACGCCATCTGATTCCACACTAAGCAGAGCTTGTACTATGGTAACCAGATAACTGATAAACATACTTATATATTTCTAAATACATACATATTATAGATAAATAACACCCAGACACAGAATAAATCATCGTGCTCATCACACAAAGTTTTATCCTGGGTGGGAATCGAACCCACGACCTCTTGCGTAGCAGTCGGATGCACTCCCACCGCGCCACAGAGGCAGTCAAGTTTAGTTGGCTTCAGCATTTCATGAAGTTAATTTTGTCCCTTTACACCTTGCAATTAAAATGGATATCTTACCATTTATAGCAAATACAATATAATGCGCAAAAAAAAATAATTTCCTGTAACCATAATTCGACCGGGCTGTGCGGGCGTAGGTACTGGAGAGCGGAGAAGTAATCAACGAATTGGAAAATGTTCATACATTATTGTGAAATTAATAAAAGACAGGATTAAATGGGTGCCACGGGGTTCAAAGTATGTCACAAGCGAAGCCGGGCGGGACAACTAGTAACGGAATATTTAAAAGTTTATCGGTTAACTGGTTTCCATAGTACAAGCTCTGCTTAGTTTGGAATCAGATGGCGGTGTGTGAGTTGTCCCAACAATATTTATTTATTTATTTTATAAAGTAGTAAAAAAACTGATAAGGATTAATAGCATATTTGTGTAAATAGCCCTCAAATTGCCGCTTTATAGTTATTAGTTTTTTAAAGTATTGAAATGGATATAGTATGTTATTCTTAACAGATAGACATATACTATCGCGAACTTTTT
Source organism: Thumatha senex (assembly GCA_948477245.1). Classification (NCBI taxonomy): domain Eukaryota; kingdom Metazoa; phylum Arthropoda; class Insecta; order Lepidoptera; family Erebidae; genus Thumatha; species Thumatha senex. Next base: position 19,973,268 of record OX419735.1, read on the forward strand.
TGTAGAACTACATTAAATACACAATTGCACTATACAGCATTTTGTTATATCTCAAAAGACAGACGGCTTATTTTACCCCAACAAATATCGTTATAATTTAGTTAATGTATACAAAAACTTAACAAATTATACATAAAAACCTTCCTTATGAATCACTCTAACTATTAAAAGAAACCGCATTGAAATTCGTTGCGTAGTTATGAAGATCTAAGCATACATAGGCACAGACAGCGAAAATTTACTTTGTTTTATATAATACTAGCTGTCCCGCCCGGCTTCGCCCGTGGCATACTTTGAACCCCGTGGCACCCATTTAATCTCGTTGTTTATTAATTTCACAATAATGTATGAACATTTTCCAAATTAATTGCTTACTTCACCGCTCTCCAGTACCTATCTACGCCCGCACGGGCCGGTCGAATTATGGTTACACAAAATTAATTTCTTTGCGCTTTATTTTGAATCTGCGATAACTCGTAAGGTATTCATTTAATTTGCAAGGTGTGAAGGGACAAAAAAACTTTGACATGCTGAAGCAAACTAGCGTAGTAAAAATGATAAGGATTGATAGCATATTTGTGTAAATAGCCTTCAAAAACCGCTTTATAATTGATGGTTTTTTAAAGTATTAAAATAATATAGTATGTTATTCGTATGAGATAGACATATGTGGGCGAATATTTCATTTCGAGCATATATGACGTTTTGGAGAATAAAAAAATAATTGCACATTGCCGATTCATGTTTTTTATGAATTTTTCGGAAAGAATTTAATGATAGAAACAGATTTTTGTGAAAGGCCCAGCAATTAATCTTTTCTGCTCAGAGATATTGACATTTCTTTTTTTTTTTTAAACGGTAATGTGTTTTCCCATATACGGTAATTAGATCTCGAGATATGGTAGTGAAATAAATTTAAATGGTAATTAGAAATAAAATCAAAGGTTTCAAAAATAACCTCGACACAGGACTGGAGCAACACTAGACGTGGTTCTTAGGATTGCATCTTGATGCGCCATCACGGGTGTGACTTCTCAGCAACGGACCGCGCAGCATCCGAGGTTCTACAGAAGTAGTCCTAGGACCGATCCCTCGTCAACATCCAAAGCTAAAAAAAGCTAAGCGGTCTATGGTGACTGGGCTCCCGTGGTAGACCCAGTACGGCTTGGCAACGGTGACCACGTTATAGAACCTAATAGATTTCTCGTCATCGCAATTATGTTACGCAACCAATTGTAAAAGAAGAGTTTTCCTTTTTCCTTGATAACTACTTGCGGTAGGCGAATGTCCATGTGCAATGCTCTGGCACAGGAGATCCTGAGCAGCAGAGCAGTGGTTTAGATTTACCTGTAGGATGCGGATAAGTATTTCCATTAATGAACCCCCATTTGCCCATTCTGTCGTGAACGTGGCCACTCTAGACCGGTAACAACAACTACCATACCTGACAGGCCTCTATCTCGAGGTGGTCTGTACTTTAGCCCTACGCAAAGCAACTAAAGTAGTGCGGTGAGACAGGCGGCGTTTGTTATATCTCAAAGGGTTTAGGCAGCGTTTTTGTTGAAAACTCCCAGACGTCTTATTTTTCCGACATTCCCAACAAATATCGTAATAGTTTGGTCAATGTAAACAAAAACTTAACAAATTATACATAAAAACCTTCTATAAGAATCACACTAACTATTAAGAAAAACCACATCGTAATTCGTTTCGTAGTTTTAAAGATCTAAGCATACATAGGGACGGACAGCGAAAACCGACTTTATTTTATAATATGTCGTGATGTAGTGATAGAGAGACATACCAAGCAAAAATATAGCATAAAACAATATACGATTCAAGACGGTACAGATTCTGAGTCTAATATAATAACACTGTAGGTACTAAACGTCATATACTAAGATGGAAGTAGTACTAGGTCCTAGTTCTATCGACCCAAGCTCTTAGGTGATATCTGAGCAATCAATCACTTGATAAGCTACCCGTACAATGGCACGCAGTCGGGAGCGCCCGTAATGAATAGCTTCGAGATATTACATGCTTCTATATTAATTCATGAGCATGAGACGCTGAGTCTTGGCGTTTAGTGAACTTTCAACGTAAAAAATCCGTCTCAGCGGTTCGTGATATAATCATAGTAAACTTGATAACATGGTAACAAAATTTGATGAAAATTTTGTTTACGGTCTGACGTGAAATGTTTCTTTTCATAAAGTTTTATTTTATGCCCGCATCTGCTGATTTGGATCTCCTAATGATTATGTATGTAGAAGAAAGTTATTTTTTTCGATTATTTATAATCTCCTTGCTACAAATTTTCTTTCTAGTTATCAGAATATAAGAAGTGACGAATATGATGTACACTATGGTCTAATGTTCAAATTTTAATCTATCCGAGCCCCTGCCTTCAAGCCTCATGTCCATTTGGATATTATTATTACTCCTATGGTATTCTGCATCAAATTGAAACTTTTCACACCGTCTTGTCCTTGTTAATACATGAATTGTTAATACATGAAGACAATACTTATCGAGAGTGCATCACCCGTTAGAAATCGATCCAATCTGCATTGACCAGGTAAATTTAATTCCTTGTATCTCAAAAAATCAGTGTAACTGTACTAGTGAAGGCAACTCTACTGCAAATCATTTTAAGTGGGGTTAGATTTGAGTGCTTAAAAAGAGTTTGAAGAGCTCGTTTGTTATCATCCTACATTACACATACAGACATACGTATATGCTTGAGAATTTCGGCATAGTTTATTTATAACTTTTAGGAAAACTTACAGCCAAAAAGCAAATAATATTGATAAATTATAGTAGAAATTGGCTAATAACAAGTTTTCACCAATGCAAACAGTAGCCTTACATTTTCAAACGGTTTACAAAAAAGGTAGGTTAGCGTTCTCGTCGTCATGCGTCATACGTCATCAAATATCACGTTCAGCAAACACCCTGGCACGCGCTCATAACATTTATCCAATTTAAAGATAATTTCCTCCACGCTCTGATTGCGTTATAATGCGAGGATGTTATCTAAGTCAGGTGTCGTAGGGAATTTCGGGTCGCATTAGATGAATAGTTCCCTTCTATCGAATCTCACTAAAGATGGATTACGGACCAAGTACGGCAGTTTCTGTGTAGAAGTTTCAGTCAATTAGGTGTGGACATTTTTCAGAAGCGGTACAGTAAAATTATATTTTTGTGTTTTCTAAAAATTTGATTTTCTACCTCTGACGTCAAGTACGAATTGATACTAATAGTGATCAATTGTTCAAGATAAATATGTACCTGCAATATGAAATTTATTACAGTAATATGGTATACAATATGTTCTGAATTAAAATGATATTTACGCATTTCAAATACTGTCGAATCAAACGTTCCGCATCAGCATCCGATACGTCTGCTAAGATACCTGCTCAAATATAACTATAATATTGAAGCGCTCGTGGCCCAGCTAACTCAGTATTCTGTAAACGATCACTGCATTAAGCAACTTTCGCTATAGCTGATCCTTGGATGGGTGACCACTTTTCATTTACATTTGCGAGCGTTTCTGTTCTTAAAAAGACACATTAAGCCGTTGGTCCCTGTTTGCCAGTAAAATGGCAGTCGTTAAGCCCGGTGGAAGGCCTTATAGGTGGCTTGAAAAATTTCAATAGCAGATCGCCACAGCCTGCGTCTGTCCATTTCAACACGACAATCGGCTCATAACCTTTATCTTATATATGTATGTAATATTAGGTTGGATGACTACTAATATTTCTGTTTTTAAAACCCTAATAACAGCGTCCACACGAGTACATTTCTTCCAGATGTTACACATAGGCAGTAATCGTTAATCCAATTTAGGGGCATAGCTTGGTAGTTCAAAAAAAATAAAATAAACAGCTATTAGTCGCTTGGATATTGTTATTCGCACCATTAGACGTTTTCATCTCATTGTGAAAAGTATCTATCTATTTTTCTTGTAGAAAATAAATAATAAAAGGAACAATTTGGATTAGATAGATTAGACATTGGAAAACGTCTAATTGATACTACTCGTGACCAGAAAGCTGGGGCCCGAGTCTGTTATTTCAATCGTGTCGAAATAGAATCGAAATCATCGCTCAACAAAAAGCCACCGGTACAATTTTGACAGCTTTTCGTAGTCTACTATTACAATCGTACTCCAATGGACTTCTATCGGTCGACCGATAGAATTCTACTAACAAGTACCGCTCCAGTGGCCGCTAGCCGGCCGCTGGCCGCTTGCATTTTTGATATTAAAATAAGTGTTTATAATATATATATGTAAGTATAAAATATGATATTGATGTTTATTAGTTAGATTCTACATTATATTATTATAAATCAATTATAATAATATAATGTAGAATCTAACTCGATAGTTCATGATATGAAGTTGACGAAAACGTGATCAAATAAAATAAATATTTAGTTCTATATGTGTAACTTCATAGTCGTTTTCAGAACAAAAGATATTGCACTCGGTATACATAATATTAGGTCTTTACCTTTGAAATTGCCTTGCAATTGAACTGAAATTAAAAAAAAAACATATGCGAATTTTTTTGCACGATTTTTTATTTGTAATAATAATAATAATAAATCTTTATTCATTTAGGTCACAAAGTAACACTTATGAACGTCAAGAATATTGCTTCTACATTTACATTTACTGCCAGATTCGCAAAGCAATAGGTAGAGCCTGAGGAAGAACCTGGCAATAAAACTCATGGCCACTCTTTTCTAAACGCCAGTAATTACATTAGTTTGATTAACATGATATTTGACCAATTATATAGTAATGAATTTATACAAACAAAAAAAAACAATATCAATGTTGTGTTCAAATCATATCAAAATTAGAGCGATTATAGTTGCCGGTTCTAAGGGCAGCCTACCCTTGAAGAAGAAGAATCTGGCAAGAAAGTCAATGGATGCCATTTTAAAATGTAGGAATGGCTTACAACATTAAAATTACACTTACATTGTTCCTTTGGATTTATGTGAGAACAGTCGACTAAACTTAAGTTTACCTTAAATATAAATAAGATTATTTTTAATAATTGCTATAACAGCTATGAGCTGACCAGTCCCAACAGACGGCACCCGTTCACGGGTATGACGCATTATATCAGCCATCGCCCTACTCAACCGTATTATAGGGAATAAGGCGACCCGATACATACGCCACCACTGCCAGGACACTTAGGCGAGCATGACATACTCAAAAACTGCACAGCAACTATCATGTCAATTTCAAAGAAATAAATAAGTCTACATGGTGCTCACACAATAACAAACTCAAATTACATTGTATACCGGGACTAAACGCAGCCAATTTAGAAACCTTTAGTTGTCAGATGTTTCAAATTATTAATAATGAAGAGATGTAAAAATACAACATATATATGCAGATTCAAGGCATATCACAAGATTCATTCGAATCCTAAATAGCTCAAGCGAAGAGCAAGCAACTCATTTCCATTTATTTTTATCGTTCAAATAATCATTAGTTGTGTAATAGGCCCTTTTCAAGAGGTGCCTCTTAATTTCCGCCTTAAATTTATGTAACGGCAGGTTCATAATGTTTAAAGGAATTTTATTATATAGTCGTACGCCAATTCCTGCAAAAGAGTCGTGAACCTTTTGTAAACGATGATGCGTTCCAATTAATTTATGCTTATTTCTAGTATTTATCGAATGTATGTCACTGTGTCTATTGTATAAATGTATGTTCTGTTTAACTAACATAATATTTGCAAATATATACTGTGATGCAACCGTTAAAATGCCAATTTCTTTAAATTTTTCTCTAAGAGACACTCTAGCACTCATGTATTACACTGTATTAATCGAAGTAATCACCCATGCAATCAATGCATCTTTGCTAACGCAGTGGCAGTTTATTGATGCCCTTCTTTAAGAAATCAGCTGAAAATCATCAAATTCTTCATAGACATTTTGTACTGCCTCTCGGGTATTGAATTTTTTTCCCACCAAGAAGTTATCCAAATTCTGGAAAAAGTTGTAGTCTGTAGGCGCTAGGTCTGGTGAGTAGAGCGGATGACGGAGAGCTTCCAACCCCAGTTCTTTGCAGTATAAGTGTCTGCTCTGCAGTATGAGGTCGCGCGTTGTCGTGCAGCAGCAGAGGAGACGAGCGATTGACCAATGCTGGTTGGTGATGTGCCAGCTTCTCCATCATTGTGTTCAGTTCTTCACAGTACACATTTGCAGTAATGCCTCACCCCATTAGGTAAGAAGCTGTGATGAATCACACCGGCGCTAGACCACCAAACAGTGACCATCACTTTTCTAGGGGAAAGTTTTCGTTTAAGGCATTGTTTAGGAGCTGAACCAGGATCCAATCAACTTGCTCAGCGCTTGCGGTTATCAAACAGAATCCATTTTTCATGGGGTTCAAAATGCGGTTCATTTGTGTGTCTGTTGAGCAGTGCAAGGCACGTCTCGACGCGTAATTCGAGCTGGCGATCATTGAATTCATAGGGCACTGATTTGTCAAGCTTTTTTTACATTGCCACATTGACGCAAATGGACCAATATTGTTTTGACGCTAACGTCGAAAGCTGCTGCTAATTCAACCGTAGATTGTGTATCATCAGCTTCCACAATCGCCTTTAATTCGTCATTGTCGACCAAAGTCTTCGGACGACCGCGAGGTTCATTTTTCAGGTCGAAATTTCCAGAACAGAAGCGAGCAAACCAAAAACAGGTGGTGCGTTGGTGTTAGCTCCGTAAACGTCGTTGATGTTGCGTGCCGCTTGTGCCGCGTTGCTGCCGCGACGGTACTCATATTCCATAATTACTGGAATTTTTAACGTATGAAGAAAAGAACGAAAGATTGAAATGCGATTAAAATGTAATTCAATTACTTTTGGAAAAAGAATTCCATGTTTTTAAAATAAAATTAATTTGGAATTAGAATTCTTAGCCAAAAAAAAATTATTTTGATTTAAAATGGCCAGTACTGCAGAACGGCAATTTCATAGGTTCAAGACCTATTAGAAACAGTTAAATGATAATATTGATTGATTAAAGATCAAAGAATAATGATCCAGTATATCTTTGTTTGCTGGAGACGCAGTTCAATGTATTAAAGTAACTAATAATATGTTGCTCTTTTTTATTAAATTTAAGAATTTGTTGACGTTTTCACTTAAACAAGAGAACTCGTCAATGTTAAGGTCTTTTTTTTTTGTTAAAGCGGTGACACTATTGCTCATGATCGTATCTGTCTGTCAAATTTATCAATAATATTTTTAATAAGGTATTTATCGGAGGCTCAATGCGGTTTCCGACGTGGAAGAGGTTGCAAGGATCAAGTGTTTTCTCTCCGCATGATCGCGGAGAAGTTTCTGGCTATTAGCCAGAGGGTTTTCTGCGCTTTTATGGATCTGGGGAAGCATTTGATAACGTTGTGAGAGAAACTCTGTGGGATTTGCTGCCCGGATATGGTGTGGACGGCTCGCTGCTGCTGGCAATACAGTCGCTTTATAAGGACTGTAAGGCTTGCGTGCGAGTAGGGGGGGATGTGTCACCTCTTTTTGATGTCTGTACGGGCGTCAAACAGGGTTGTGTCATGTCCGCCTGGCTGTTCATAGTGTATCTGGACAGTTGCCTGCAGAAGTTGAAAGATTGTGATATGGGTGTGAATTTGGGTGACTTTTCAGTAAACTGTCTGCTGTACGCTGATGATGCGGTGCTCATGGCCTCATCAGAAGCCAACCTTCAGGCATTAGTCACTAATATGAAAGAGGAGTGTGAAAGTAAGGGTCTTCGCTTGAATGCAAGTAAGACTAAGGTTCTAGTATTTGAAAGAGATGACGTAAGAACTAAATGCGAGATTAGGGTAAACCAGGAACGTCTAGAGCAAGTGAATGAAATTGTGTATTTAGGGAGTATGTTTGCGGATGGAAGATGTGATTCGGATGTAGAACGGCGAGTAGTTGCCGGAAACAGAGTTAACGGTGCTTTGTCCCAATTAGTAAAGCGACAAAGCATCGTAAAAGAAGCACGACTGGCGATTCATAACGCAGTGCTAGTGCCAACTTTGCTTTACGGTAGCGAAACCTGGGTATGTCAGCAGATGCATGAAAGTAAATTGAATGCTATAGAGATGCGATCACTTCGAAAATTGTGCGGCGTTACCTTGGCCGACCGAATACGTAACGAAGTGATACGCAATATGGCAGGCTTGAATGAAAGTGTCAGCGTTAAGCTGGAAAGGGCGTGCTCCGTTGGTTTGAACACGTCCAACGAATGAGTGAGAAACGATTGACGAAGAATATATATTGTGCGAAAGCAGAGGGTAGAAGAGGTCAGGGTAGGCCGAGACTTACATATGAAGACCACTTGAGCAATCTGCTCACGTGGTCTTCATATGTAAGCGCGAAGCCTGGCGATCTGTCCTCTCTGACTACCCCGTCAGGGATACAGCGTGAAGATAGTTAAGTTAAGTTTTAATTGACTTTAACATTGATATTTTAAAGTTACATACATACATACATATTGTCACGCCTTTATCCCCGAAGGGGTAAGCAGAGGCATATTGAACGCCCACATTTCACCGTATGCATTTTTGTCCCACGTAACAGGTGGTGAGCCCATTGCCGTGTTGAAATGAACAGGCGCAGGCCGTGGCGACCTGCTGTTGAAATTTTTTAAGCCGCCCTAAAGGCCTTCAACTTGGCTTAACGACTGCCATTTTATTAGCAACCCGGACCAACAGCTTAATGTGCCTTCCGAAGCACAGAACTTTTTTTTAATTTCAATATAGTGTAATTGTTAATATCCAGATTAATTTAGTAAAAATATTAATAAAGATGCAGCTTCGCGTCATTATCGATTACTGGACCCCGCGGCTTTTCCCGTAACATTCTACGATCCCAGGGAATCCCATTTAATCCAGTGGTTTTTAATTTTAAATTAATGTGAAAATTTGCCTGATATGTGGACATTTATGATTACTACTCCGTTCTCCTGGTTAGTGGCATGTTGATATGTACCATATAATATAGCCTTCCGCGATTAATAACTATTCTATACTATATTCAAAACAAAAAGGATTTTTCAATTCCAACCTATAGTTCTTGAAATTTGCGCGTTCTACCAAATAAACAAACAAATTCAGTTTCATATGTGAGAATAAGTATGTACTTACTACACCTATTCTTTTCAAATAAATAAGAAATATAGTTACCGCTAAGCAGGAACGAGGTGCATTCTCACACAGAACAGGACAATGGATTTCGCGCTAGCTGAGTGTACACCATTATCTAGCATATAATTTCTGTACCCGGTACCGCTAGTGGTTTGCTGGCTCTCAGTAATTAAGGCCATTATTTTGCACGATTTTATTTTGCTATTAATTGTAATATTTAAAAATGGCATTGGACTGATTATTTTAATAATAAAATCACGGGCGTATCCAGGTTTTGGTTTTGGAAAGAGTTTTCCACTACTTGTTTACATGTTTAATTTTTTATATTCAAATACGGTGTCGGTGTTTAAAGTGTTCGTTCTAATGCGGCGGACTCTGCGAGCAAAAAAATAAAAACAGAAAATAAATAAAATAACCATAACTTCTTCAAAAATAAAGTTAAATGTTTCAAAATTGCTTTAAAATATGCGCTATTGATATATACTAGCTAAATCTGCAAACAAATTATGACCGTGTCATAATTAATTTCGATTTTCTACCGTCAAGATTACGAGATCCGACAAACGTTCCTGGCTCTTAGATAATCGCAAATAATTTTTAATAAGTTTCAATTTGCAAAACTTTGCTCACAGCTTGTGAATGTAGTAAGAAGAGCAATATCTACACTATTAGAAAAAACATTCTGTAAATGATGCACTTTATTCAGTTGTATTGCAAGAGATTATTAAAACATCTGATTGTATTTCTGCAACCTTAGCTTGTACTCCTTTGTAGATGCCAGCCACAATGATCATATTGTTTGTTGAGTAGTATCGTTACCTACAACTCATCATTCATCTTTGACCATATATCTGTTGAGCTTGAATTTGCCGCCACTTGAACTTGCAGCCCGGGGCACGGAACCCGACTTGCCCCCCCTTAGATCCGGGGCTGCCTCATGAATTAATCTCTTTGAGCTGTCATAGTATGGCTCCAGAAAGTTTCTCTCTTGCAAATGGGTGCACTTAGTCGTGTATGGGTCCGCCATTCAGTTCAGCCACCAGATTCATCCAAAATATATCATGAAGCATATGAAATGCATGTTTAGTCTCAATTATTTGTTTAGGGTTTTATCTTTGCGATAAACGTTAATGTCTATTCGTGTCTGTTTTATTATTTTCTTGCAACAATAAATTACTAAAATAAGATAATGGTCATTTCATTGTTCCAATTGTTCCAAAGTGTCGCGTGCGTTTTAGCAGGCAGAAATTTAGGCAGCTTGGACGTGGACATTCTCTCGTTGGAGTAGTCATAGCTCTGTCGGAACCATGGTATGCAGCGGGAGCAAGTGGGATGTCTTTTCACAGACAGGTCGTACTCGTGAAACGGTGACGGAGAGGGAGCGAGAGAGAACTCTCCCATCTGACTTTTGCTGTCTGTGGCGATAGCACCACAGACTTATCTTCACCTAAAGGCTGTTTCATTAGATGAGCAAATGTTCATTCTCTACTCTTTGTCAAATTCTATTAGTGTCAACTGAAACATCGCCATAGACGGGCACTTCGCGTCCGGAGCGTTCGCACATGCTTAGGTCCGACAGAGGCGCTTCGATTGTGGAATGAGCTCCCTGCCTGTGTTTTCCCGCACTCTACTATGGGGTTCTTCAGATGGGGTCTTAGAAGGTTTTTAAGTGGTCGGAAGCACGAGTGCTGCACCTCTGGTGTTGCAAACGTCCATAGGCTACAGTGACCGTTTTCTATCAGGTGGGCCGTATGCTTGTATGCTACCTCAGTGGTATAAAAAAGAAGCAATACATTCTTTTGGTGTTATTTCATAGATCGCATAGATTCTATGGAACATTATAAGAATGGTCGCTTGCTGATGTAATTGGCACTAGAGAGTACTAACATCAGTTTATAGCAATCTTACTTGTTCGCTTCCCGGCGCTGTCTCTTCAAATTGTTCTTTACGTTCTTACATACTTATCAAATCACTATTTGATCAGTATTAATAATTGTTTGATTTGGTCTCAATAAAATGTCTCATAATGATAAAAGCTTATCAAAATGCCAGAAGTCTGTGGGATATGACTATTGAACACTATAAAAACACAACTTACAAACAAGAAACTTCCTGGGAAATTGAAAATATATTAGTATGTAGTATTTTAGAAGCATTGTCGGACATAGCGGATCACTACCAACCTCAGAATTGACACTAAGGAGCACTGAGTAATTGAGCATTCGTTCGGTTGATCTAAACATCATCATCAATATGTGCAAGAATTGTAGTACTTAGTTCTCGTTCTTGATCGTTGATATTCTAGTGTAAACACTAAAAACATGCTTTCCTTTACACTAAAAGATAAGCGCCCGCGGCCCCGCTGTCGTAGTGTTCTGTAAACGATCACTGCGTTAAGCAACTTTCACTATGGCTGGTCACCGGATGGGTCACTTTGTGGCATTTACATTTGCGAGCATTTCCATGCTTCGGAAAGCACGTTAAGTCATTGTTGGTAACTCAAGATTCGTTAAAACAGTTTCGGAATACAAATGTTGTAAGCTATTGTGGTTTTCAATAAAATTGTCAGTGTATTTTTGCTGGAAAACAAGAGAATTTCTTACCATATTGAAAGGTTCCAGTATGTTCATTCTACTGACTCTGCACAATGCACCTGCTGGCGCCATTCTTAGCAATTTTAATTTTATATTACTTTATTACAACATAGAGCACCAAGGAAACCGTTTAGTAGTGTCACGGTTATTTTTAAAGCTAAGCGTGGATATAAATAGTACAATTGCCAATTTGTATGGAAAATGTAGGCAATTGTGGGTAAGAAAATTAAAAATTGTTATTTCTGCTTAGCTAATTCTTAGGCGTAAAAGGTATTTCACCTTATGACCACAGTTAGTTGGTTCATTGGCGATATATTCTTTGAGTTTGAGTGATATGAACAATAAATTACAGGAGCTCAATGTATTGTATACCATTATCAATAGATTTATTTTAGAAATACTTTGCCAGTCATCAGTAAATCTGTTGACTTTTGTACAAATAGTTGAACAAAAGGGAAATCCAACCGTTATAGTTTTAGTCTGGTACTAACAAATCATGTGACCCTTCTTTAAGGTTTTGAGACTTTTGTTTAATGATCTAGACTACTAACATACAAGCTCAGATAAATTTGACTACCGACTCGATTTAAATTATATACATAGTATACATATACCGAAGACGTAGGCTAAAGCATAAGTACTAATAATATACATTTACCCATTTTTCCAAATGTAATTAATTATTCACCATTTGTATTTGGTCTCACGTATGAGCTGATGAACCTATGGAGGATGTTGGGCTGTTGAGTATGATTTTTAGCGCGAGGACTTTCATAGTGCGATGTAGGATTCTTAGAATCTATGTAGTTTGACAACTGTCAAAGCAATGTGGCACTGGTCGCCACAAGCCCATTACAGAGACAGGTTGCTCCTACTGCAAAAAAATCGATAGTCGCCCCGATGCGGCATACAATTTGGCTGAGGAATTGCCTCGTTACTGGTAATACATACAGTTTATTAACTTAGTGAATACCAGTTTGCTTGTCTCACTAACAATTTTGGTAAAGTATTAAAATCATTGGAACTTGTGAGATGTAATCGTTTAGAGGATAATTTTAACAATATTATTATGTTTACTAAAATTTCTTGTAACCGTATCAATTTCGTAATCTATATTATTGTCATGTCGAAGAACAATGTGCCTATAGGCTATAATCTTGATTGAGTTTTGTTCTTTAACTAGGTTTTTAAGGTCAAATATCTTACGGAAGAACTTAAAAGTACACATTCGGAAGAAGTACTCATTAGGAGGATTTGAAGTCAATCTCTTCAGAAGCAGCTTCTCCACCGTGAAGATTATTGCACTCAAACACCTTCTATAATCAAGGATTCCTCTCCACCGTGAAGAATATCGCACTTAAACACCATCAGCTATAATCAAGGATTCCTTTTACGCCGCCATCTGAAAACTAAAAATAAATTATGGTGTTCTCTAACAAAGAGAATTTCAAAAGATATTCATTATTTTTAGGAACCAATAACTAACAAGTAAAAACCTTCACTATAGAAGTGAAAGAATTAGATGACTTGTAAACTGAAACCAGTTTCAAAACCGGAAGAGGTAAAAAATTTAAAATCGCCTACGATTTTTACGAGATTTTTAAAATAAAATCGTAACTGCATTCGATTAAAGATTATAAAATAGTTCACCACTCTTCGTTTATGCAAGTAAATCAGAGTAATTATCTAATTAGACCATAAAAAGCACACAATGAGGCTTCCGCTTGAGTTTCCGTCCCTAATTACCACAATGGAAAAATACTATTGTGCAAAACATTACGAGTTTATTCGACTAATTATCTTGAGCACTTTATTTAAATTAAAGGGAAATTTACGAAGCCAATGTGTTTTATTCATCATCATCATCATCCGAGCGTCTGTCTCAGTTGCGTCTCGCGACGCCCGGGGTCCGCTTTCCTACATTTTCTCCTCCACTTCGCACGGTCTTCGGCATCCCCTGTAGTGAGACCATTGGCACGCATGTCATCCCTTACGACGTCAAGCCAGCACTTCTTGGGTCTTCCCCTCTTACCGGGACCCGGCGGGGCTGACATGGCCAGACATTTGTTACCTACGTAGCCCGGCGGTTGCCGCAAGACGTGACCATACCAACGAAGGCGACACTCTTGCAACTTGTCTGCAATGTCACGGACGTGAAGGCTGCCGCGGATGCGAGAGTTTCTCACGCGGTCCATCCGCGTGACCCCACACATCCACCGCAGCATCTTCATTTCCGTGACACGCAGCTCCTGCTTGTGTCGCTCCAATATCGACCACGTCTCACTGCCATGTAAAAGGACAGGTCTAATAACGGTTTTGTAGACCTGTCCCTTCAACCGGATCGGCATTTTAGGGTCACAAATGACACCGGTCATCTCCCGCCATTTGGCCCACGCGGCAGCAATGCGTGACTTGACATCGCAATCGATGTCACTGGACGTGTGAAAAACAGATCCCAGGTATTTAACCTGGTCCGTGCGCTCGACCAAATCACCGCCTATGCGGAAGGATGTGGGATCTGTCGAGTTTATTGCCAAGTACTCGGTCTTCGCCACATTTAGTTTCAGACCGCCGTTCTCAAGCGTCTCCTTCCACGCCTTTACACGTCGCACCAATCTGCCCCTGTCCGTGTCTGCCAGCGCAATATCGTCAGCATACATGAGCAACCATGGAGGCTGCTCATGTGGGTTTCTGATGCTGTCCGACAATTCGTCTAATATTACACTTAACAGAAGCGGACTAAGGACCGAACCCTGGTGTACCCCGACGGTGATGGGGAAGGGTTTCGTGTCGCCAACAGCAGTCCGAACCATTGAATCGGAGTCACAGTACATGTCCCGGATAGTGTCAATATAGACCTCTGGAACCCCTTTGGACCGCAGTGCCCACCAGATCATCGCACGAGGAACACAGTCGAAGGCCTTCTGCATGACTAGAAACAAACAGTGCAGAGGCGTGTTCTTCGACCTGTATTTCTCTGCGACAACCCTTAGGGCAAAAACAGGGTCCGTGGTCCCATGACCAGGGCGAAACCCATATTGACACTCCGAGAGAGTACACTCTTGCCGGATCCGAGAGTCTATAATCCTCTCGGAGATCTTCATGGTGTGGGATATCACCTTAATACCGCGGTAGCTCCCGCACTCCTGCATTGACCCCTTACCTTTGAAGACTGGAGTAATTATAATCAGTCTCCATTGGTTTGGGATCTGCCCGCTGAGGAGTATGCGGTTAAAAAGGTTTACTAAGATGCCCACACCGCGAGGACCCATCGCCTTCCAGGCTTCGATGGGGACTCCATCGGGTCCGACAGCTTTCCGATTCTTCATGCGGCGAAGCGCAGTAAGTAAGCATGTTTTATTAAGGATACTTAAATTTCGCGTAGATTTTGTCTTGTGTTATGTAGATTTGGGTAGACTTCGAAATGTATGAAACATGTATTTTTTATTTATTTATTTTCCTTTTAAATTTATATACACACATAGCTGAGACAAATATATTACAAGTATTAAGAAGAAGAAGAGACATTGTCCTCTTCTTGTATACTGGTTATTTTTAAAAAAAGAATTGTTTTTGGTTATATATATATATATGATCCTGAATTTTAACCAAGAAAAAAAAAATTTGAATTTTTTAAAGAAGCGGTCGTGGCCCCGCCGTTTCAGTGTTCTGTAAACGATCACTGAGTTACGCAACTTTCACTATGGCTGGTCCTCGGATGGGTGACCACTTTGTGGCATTTACATTTGCGAGCGTTTCCGTGCTTCGGAAGGCACGTTAAGCCGTTGGTCCCGGTTGCCAGTAAAATGGCAGTCGTTAAGCCTGGTTGAATGCCTTATGGGGGTTGAAAAATTTCAACAGCAGGTAGTCACATCCTGCGTCTGTCTATTTTCAACGCGGCAATGGGCTCACCACCTATTACGTGGGACAGGAATCCACACGGTGAAAAGTGGGCATATAATATGCCTCTACCACCCCTTCGGGATAAGGCGTGATGGATATTTATTTTTTATTTTATGTCAAAGAGCTTTCACATAAATGAAAATCATACCATTCAGATAATTTAATCACTGTCATATAAATTACGACATTTTTAGTGGTGATTAAAGTCCAAATTAGTGTAAAGGTTCATGACAGTGTTAATTAATTCCAACGTTTATTAGAAAACCACAACACACTCTAATATATCTTCTCTACACTTGTCCCAAAAATCCAAGATATTGTATAGTATTTTCAGTGAAATTAAAACCACCAGTTACGTCTAAATGGATACTTTCTTACCACGAAACATTAATTACATGGTACAAGAAATAGGGAAATTAATGGATATGAATGAAATTATACTTATAAAGGGTTGATATTTTTTCTGTATTTTGGTTCAGTATAAGAGTACAACTTATTTAAACTTCTTTGTTTTATTAAAGTTATTTGAAATAATAATGATAATAAATATTGTGGAACATTTTTTAAACAGCGCCGTCTTTTCCAGAGTAAGCTAATATAAGCTTGCAGCCAAGCTAATGGGATCTAGACGACTTATAAACATACCTTTATATTTCTAAATACGTACATATTATACATAGGAAACACCCAAACTCTGAAACAAACATTTGTTGATCACACAAATATTTTTTCCGACCCGGGAATCAAACCCGGGACCTCAGTCTCGGCAGTCACACCATCGAGGCAGTCTAATTTGAAAACCTTACCAGAGTCATCGAGGACAGTGCTGACCATTTATTACTATTGCTTTTATTATCATCAGCAAATTGAAAGTGAGTGTCGTCTTCACCGTCATTAATGCCAAGTCTTTTATATTAAAGTTTACTTTTACATTTGACACTAAGCCAAGCTCTATAAAACGGTGAAGAACTAAGTCTGTCTACAGTCGAATATTTCTCCAAACATTTTTCACAGATATTTTAATATTTATTTTATTTATATTATTAAACATTCCACCTTAACATTAGTGAGTAAAATGGTCTATAATATCTGCTGGTTCTTTAAGCTATTATAATGATAGGTCAATAAATATTGAGTATAGTCACAAATGATTGTAAGTGATTCTAGTACACTGTATAGTCCTCGAAATTTCTTGCACATATCCTATTATTCGTACGTCTTTGTTTTTAACTAGGAAAGAGAAATTATTTTTAATTAAAGTTGAAATTTCCAACAGGAAGTGGACATTGTCGGCCACCGTTTAAACTTTAGTTATTTAATAATAACATGTTAAGTACAGGGTTAATGTTATTTATACCTTGTAATTTTATTTTCGTATTTAAGTCTTGTTGAAAATTTGTAAGACTTTTTATCAGATTTGTTTAAGTTACATATCGTTTAATTTAACAAAAAATATAATTTAGAGACAAATATCGCCCAATAGCTTTAAATACGCATACCTAAAGTTCAATATGTTTTCAAACAACATGGTGATTTCATGGCTGCAGTTCAGGCTTTTGTGATATAACATATTTTTGAGCCCATATTTTTTTTTGTTTTTTTCATTAACAATAACATTTTATAAAATTGAACATAAGCATTATGTTTATAGAGACCCGCTATTGGAGCCAAGCTGGCTATAGCAGTAGGTCATCATCTCTGCTTTCTATCAGGTCGGCGGCACCATTTTGACGTATATAAAATTGCTAATCAACCTACGCCGTTAGCACCTGACCTCCCCCTACTTTTATGCTAACCGATTTAAAATTAATACAGTTTCCGAAAAGATAATTTTCCAACTTACAGGATCAACTTGTTTAAACAGTGAGTATCAAGTTAATGTTTTGCAAAAAGTAAACTCGAGCTATCCCAGACAATACATCGAGCTAGCCGCTAGCCTCTGGCACACAACTTTTTCTATCCGACATGGCTTTTTACTTTTTGTCGCTTCGAGTTGAGCTGTACAGCCCTCGTATACTGTCTGGCAAATTTGTCGGAAAATGGCACCAACGTATATGATTAAATATTTAGAATTATAACGCTCTTTCTTGTTTAAACGATGCAAAGCTTTCATAATAATGAACACTGCTTTTGTATAAGCTTTTATTGAACTTGCAACGTATGTATGTTTGTTTAGCTGAAGTTTTGTCAATGTTTAGTTTGGGTGTCAATGCATGTGCGATGTCATTTCTAATCCAATTTGGCCTAACTCCTCAGATGGCGAACGATAATTTTTAATGCATTCCTACGATATGAGTGTCGAACGATAGTGACGTTACCCTTATATCCAACTGGACTGAACGCCTAAAAGGCAAATGAAAAAAAAAGGGCTTGCCAAGAATAATTTAAAAAACTACAAGATAGCGTACTTCTAAAAATGGCTGACTGATACCTCGGGATAATTTCACCCCTTCGAGTAACTACAAAAACCGAAAGTGTATGTCACATACTAAAACAATGTTGAAATTAAATATGTATATAGAAACATACGAAGAGTGAGTCTACGTCTAAGCTCATAGTGCTGTGTAAACGATTACTGCGTTGAACTTCTTACACTATGGTCAGTGCAGTGATGGGTGGCCGTCTGCGGCATATCGATGAATGAGTTTCCGTGCCTTGAAAGACACGTTTCGTAATTCTCCCTGTCTGCAAATAACATGGTACTCTTTAAGCAGGATTTCATATTCTATTCTTACCATTTAATAAATGTTCAAGTTCTTTCTTTCTTCATTTAAAAATTCATTTTAAAAACTTACATTTCAGACAGCGCAACTTTTAAGTAAGAATTATGCACGGGTGGCATCAACGAGTTAGGCGTCTATGAGCACTAAGACACACGGGAAATGAATATCTCTTTGTGACTTAAAAGGGGCGACAATTATTTTAGAATAAGCGCACGCTCTTGAAGTAAAGTAGTATTTTCAAAGCATAATTATTTCGACTTCCTTGTTTCAAAATGTCTTATCCTCTTATATATCTAGGAGTCTAGACTATTGGCAAATTTTCACTGGACATTCTATACCCCCACATAATTTTGGGTACAAAATTCTTAGTTAATTTTACTTATATATTTCGATACTGGTATCAAAAAAAAATTAAATAATAATCTTTATTGGCATCAGAGCAGAATAAGTAGCTAGAGTACAGCACCTCTGGTGTTGCAAACGTCCATAGGCTACTGTGACCACTTTTCGTCATGGAGCTTCGAATCTATATTATAATTTAGTTACATACTAGGAGTAAACGTCTTATTAAATTTATTGTACAGGTAAAGTAGATACTAAAAATATTGATATCATTTGTATTTTATTACTTTTGGATAAAAAAAAAAATAAATAAAATAAATATCCATCACGCCTTATCCCCGAAGGGGTGGCAGAGGCATATTATATGCCCACTTTTCACCGTGTGGATTCCTGTACCACGTAATAGGTGGTGAGCCCATTGCCGTGTTGAAATGTACAGACGCAGGTTGTGGGTACCTGCTGTTGAATTTTTTCAAGCCACCCATAAGGAATTCAACCAGGCTTAACGACTGCCATTTTACTGGCAACCGGGACCAACGGCTTAACGTGCCTTCCGAAGCACGGAAACGCTCGCAAATGTAAATGCCACAAAGTGGTCACCCATCCGAGGACCAGCCATAGTGAAAGTTGCGTAACTCAGTGATCGTTTACAGAACACTGAGACCGCGGGGTCACGAGCGCTTCTAATGATAAAAAAAATGTTGTTTATAATCCGCATTGGATTGGATGGCAAAGGTAATACTTTTAAAAGCTAATTGAATTTAATAAAAAAATTGAATAGTTTAAAAAAGCGTAAAAAATGAATATTTATTCAAACATTCGATATTCAATATTGTGAATATAATAAAAAATAGTACATTGTGTTGTAATAGTACATTGATTTGAATCACAGATATTATTGGTTTAATATTACATATTAAAATTAAATCATTTATGACATGACAAGAGAAATATTAATCAGCTGTTAAAATAGTAAGTAATAAATGTGTAAAGAATGAAAATAAAATAAATATCCATCACGCCATATCCCCGAAGGGGTGGCAGAGGCATATTATATGCCCACTTTTCACCGTGTGGATTCCTGTCCCACGTAATAGGTGGTGAGCCCATTGCCGTGTTGAAATAGACAGACGCAGGATGTGACTACCTGCTGTTGAAATTTTTCAAGCCGCCCATAAGGCATTCAACCAGGCTTAACGACTGTCATTTTACTGGAAACCGGGACCAAAGAATGAAGTTGAAAATATGTAACATTTAATAGTAGCTAAGGTGAAACGGGTCAGGTACTGTTAATTAAAATAAAAGTAGTGGAATATTTAAAGATTTTTTTTTATAGCGCATTACGATTTTTCATTACATTTGTACAAAAAGTTTGCAGATAAGGGCACTTAAAGTAGCTGTTTTCTGTAAGAGCTTTGTATTACACATAGTAATATATATTTTTAGTAGAGAATATAAGATTTGGATATAAAATTAAATTAATAGAAAAAACCAACTGCCTGCGGACGCCCCATGGTTTCACCCGCATCGTTCCCGTTCACGTGAGAATACGGAAATAAAATGTTGCCTAAGTTACTTTTTATAAAAAGAGCTATCTGCCGTTGAATGGTGTATTAAAATTGGTGCAGCTATATAAAGCAAATACAGATTACCTGGAACAAACATACAGATAAACAGGTTATAAAAACTGATTTTGTTATTAAGTACAACCAGATATTTCAATTATATTTAATGGTATAGATACCTATACAAACAAGTAATTGCAAGTTTTTAACCTTGAAACTAAAAGTACCTATATTAGTCATTTTCACATATTTTGTAAAAAGCTCCGTACAACGAAACATCAATAAATCAGGCTATTGAGATTGATACAAGACGTCCCTACATATCGACTCACAGTTGAATGAGTTCGTTTTTATTCAGCAGATTCTCTCTAGTGGAAACAAGTCGATGTACGGATCTTCTGTCAGTTATTCTGCTTATGTCCTGTTTGTGTTCGGTTTTTTTATTTTTCCTTATTCTTACATATACTTTTTTTGAATATACACATACTGAACATGAAAAATATTGTAAATAACGATGACGAAGAATGACGAGTTGGAGTGGTTCTCAACTTATCTTCATGGTTGTCAGCAGTCAGCTCGCATTGATGATAAGTTATTGACTCGGCGCGATCTGGTCGCTGGTGTCACTCAGGGCGGTAATCTCTCTTCTTTTCTGTTTACTATGTTTATTAAACTCCTTACCCAAGAGCTTCAGTGTATGTATCACCTGTGAAGCGGGTTGTCGTCGTCAATAAGCAACTCACTATGCGTAGAAGAATTGAAAGTTTATTGTAGTATATATAGCACAGTACAGATAGATTAGAGACACAGTTCGTAAGAGTAGATAGAAGGAGAATTGAGTGAGAGAACAGAACTAGAAACTTCACAGTATAGAATTTCAGGCATAAGAAAATTAATATTAAAAAGTTCGCGGGATGCATATGATCTAAGCGCAGCTGACATGCACTAGGCGTCGAGATATGTATTAGACTGCAGACGGCGCGGGCGCAAGCCCTCAGCCGCTCGCCGTTGCACGATCGGGTGATGCATTCCGCACGCTATTAACTATAGCAAACTGGTGACGTTTGTCCGTTTGTACAAAAAATATTATTTATATTTATTTACTTATACAAATTTCTTAAGTTAACTTATAACGATAAATATTTTTAAATATTAATATTTATACTATAGTAAGAGACTATTAATATTATATGTATTTACTTATACAATTTTCTTAAGTTAACTTATAACGATTAATATTTATAAATATTAATATTTATACTATAGTAAAATACAATTAATAACAAAATGAATAAATATCAACTTAACTTAATATTAACATTAAATATAACCTTAAAATATGATACATAACTAAAATATATTATAAAAAGAGGTCCCTTTAGGCAAGGTTCCGAAGATACTGGCAGCGTTCCCCCTTTGAATATCTAGACTAATTCTTTGTCCGAGGTAGCTGCCAGCTCTTCGGTCTCCTGTGATGTCGACTAACCTTATAGCGCTAGGACCTCACGGACCAAGATTCTCGACACCGAATGGGACAAAATCATATTTGAATGCTTTAGCTTTTTCAGCCGCTTCACAAGCCGCCCCAGCTCTGTTGTTGGTTCCATGTAGATGGGAAGGGGCCAGCGTGTCTGAACAGGTTGCATCCCATACCAGCACCCGGCCTATCTTCCATGGAATCAAACTCATACCTTCCGGTCTCTTGCCATCGTCTCTTGCAATACCAGTTGGCTTAAGTAGACTTGGCACGTTGACGGTGGCAAGGGACCGGCGTAAGATATCATTAAGTGAATTGGTGGAAAATCTTCCAGGAGCCATTGCTAAAATAAACACTGACTTAAATGCAATGGAACACTGTTGTTACCACTTTCGTCATTTAGTGACAGAATTGATGGAAATACTATGAATATTATTTATCTTATAATTATAATATACTTACCTATTTTTTTTTCATGGTTTTATTAATTCGTTATAATAGACCGTGTTTTAGTAGCAAAAATACTAAGCAAATAGTTTTTTATTGTTTAAGTAGCAGTTAAAGTTGTCTAATGTCTATTAAATCTTGGTAAGGCTTTCTACATTTTTAACATTTACTATTTAAGAACGTTTGAAGATACTCAACTTCAGTAGTTTCGATACAAATAACAAATTATAAGCAATCGCTTTTGGCATGGCCGTTAATTAATTATAATTTCTCCTTTCACAACTTCATTCGACACGAAGAAAACAATTTGTTTTTTACACTTTACGTGTCACGAAGTTCTACGAAGACTAGCGTAGTTTGCAACTAGTCGACAACAACTTGTAGGTAGTTCGCAGTTGCCAAATTGTTTCTCCAATACTTTGACCGAAACCAACGATAATATAACAGTATTAATTTGCTCAAACATTTAAGCTGACTGTGTACAGAATCGTGTTCCATTAAAAAAGGTTTTGTAACATGAACGTTACGGACATTTTTTATTGGATTTTAGTCAAACCCAGTATTGGAATAGGAACCAGTAATGCAGAAAAGTGTTTGTAAGTAAATTCCATGTTAATTTATCTATTATGCCAACCCTTAGGGGATCCTAAGGATTGACAGAGGCATACATATTGTACGCCCACTTTTACCATATATATTCCTGTCCCACGTAATCGGTGGTGAGCCCACTGCCTTTTTGAAATGACTGTTTGAATTCTGTAAACGATCACTGAGTTACGCAACTTTCACTATGGCTGGTCCTCGGATGGATGACCACTTTGTGGTATTTACATTTGCGAGCGTTTCCGTGCTTCGGAAGGCACGTTAAGCCGTTGGTCTCGGTTGTCAGTAAAATGGCAGTCGTTAAGCCTGGTTGAAGGCCTTATGGGCGGCTTGAAAATTTCAACAGCAGGTAGCCACAACCTGCGTCTGTCTATTTCATCACGGCAATGGGCTCACCACCTATTACGTGGGACAGGAATCCACACGGTGAAAAGTGGGCATATAATATGCCTCTGCCACCCCTTCGGGGATAAAGCGTGATGGATATTTATTTATTTATTTAAAAATAAATGCCAAGAAATGTTAGCAAACAACAAACGCGATTTGCGTAGGCATCAGGCAATGTACGATGTTGCAATTTGTCATGTTACCAACAGCAGCTGCCGACCTTTTGTCTCACTCGATTGCTCACCGTTTCATAGATTTATAGGTTTGACGTGGTTAAATATTTCTATTGAAAAGTTGCAGTTTTGAAAAAGTGATTGATATCTTTTAGTGATTGATAAAAATTTACGTTTTGATATTTCCAATATCTAGTTGGCTGCAAGAAATTTACTTATTTTGAATAAGAAGAAATACATTTAAAATTAAAAGCAACCCTTTCAGCATTTCTGGATGCAATAAATACGCTATGCATAATTTTAAATACTTGCATTGGTATTCAAAATTTATATTTGGATCGGATTAACTATTCACTAATTCACTAACGTATGCCGTCATACGCGCTTTTGTTTTCATTTGAAATCGTCATACGCGCTGGGCCACTATATATAATGTCACAACTGTCTAAAAATATAAAAACATTTTTAAACACTATTTTTATTTATTGTAAAGTGAGATAACTTGGTACAGACGGGACTTGCATCCATGTTATTTGCCTAACAAGAGCAAAAAAAGTTAACACACGAATTGTTCATAAGAATTATCAATAGACTAAATTGTTATTATGAACTAAGTATCGAATTTATAAAAGAGAACTTCACTATTTTCTTCATATACTGCTTCTAGTGTAAATTATAGAAAGAAGGATCATTTCTACAATTTACTCCCAGTAAAACAATTCCATAATCACATTTTCCTTACCCCATATACTTGCCACAGAAATAACTTTGCTAAAGTGGTTGCCGTAAATCGGTGAATGCTTCTGGTCATGTGACAGCTTAACAGATATCCTCATGTTGTGGGGAAAAGCTCATTTAAAATACAACAGACTCGACTAAGCGCGGAAGCACACAGATGTAGACTATATAGCCTTGCATTCACGCTTTCAAGAGCAACTACATTCCAGAAAATGTTTGTTTAAATTATTTATATGCATAAAATGGATATGAATGAAATGAAGTAGATTATATAAGATATAGAATTTGATGATAAAATAGAGTAATAATATGCTACACCTACAAAAATATGACTCACACATACTAACAATAAAAAAAAATCGAAAAAGGCTTCAAGACCATTTTGATAATATACCTTGTTGAAAAATTGATAACTAAAGAGAAGCATTTATTTGAAAATAAATAAACACTATTAATACAACAATTCCTTGGTAGATATATAAAAGTAGTGTTGCGATTTGTGATGTTGAATTTTCCTAAAATGTCTCTTATATCATAAGTACTAGCATATAGTATACACATCATAATCATTGCTCTTAAATCTCTTCATCAATTGGAAAAAAACCGTGAAAAAAAACAGTCACTGAGTAGTGTTTGAATTTATCATGTTCATACAGAGACGGACACGGACACTTTTCTATAACAATTATCATATCTCCAGAAATCATTATCGTAAGAGAATAATATGTAATGTGAAAAAAAAAACAAAATAACTATATGCAATGTGAAAAAAAAAGTAATAAAGATTACTTCAACGTAAGTAGCCAAATATATTGAAATATTAGAGAAAATCCCTTACCATTACCAGTGTAAACCTTTTTAAGGTCACCTAATACTGTTAAAAGATAAAGATAGAAGAAAATATTGTAGTGAAACGGTGAGCCACCTTAAGCAAAAATACTTTGTATAATTTATGGAACTTTTTAATACATAATGATAAGCCCAATCCTATTTTGTATTTTTATCTTTGATTCGAGTCGGACAACCATTTTGTTTTAATGGAGTTGTGAGCAGTCCTAGTAAAGAAGTGAATTAATACACCTAAGCTAAAATATTTGATGGCCAGGCCAGATTTTTTTGTATGTTTAATTTATGTTATTTTTTATTTATGTTTCTTTTTTATAAAAATTAATGGCCGATAGAGTTCTGAAGTGGAGATCGCGACTTGGCAAATGGAAACGGAGGAGGACCCCGCTTCAGATGGACCAACGAATTGTAATTGCAGGGTGGGACTGGATGCGGAATTCGCAGGACCATGTGTTGTGGCGAGAAGTGGAAGTCCACGTCCAGTAATTGTCCACGTCCAGCAGTGAACTGATTTGATTGTTTGATGTTGTACTCCAAATCAATTTAATTTGGGCAACATGATGTGTGTAACCATATCTTATTTTTTTTTTGCAGAATAGAGCAGTAATAGGCTATGATAAAAGTACTTAAGACTCCATCATTTCCTCATTCAACAATGAAATGAACTCTGCCCTTAATAATAATTAATATCTTACTAGTGAATAACGGCATGTCAGACTATCAAAATGAACCTTGGATATATTGATGATAAATGGCGACAAGTATATTAGTTCCTCAAATGAAGTTAATTACAGAGGCTTAGAAGTGTTGGTTAAAATCTTATTGCTCGGGTTCGCCACACGTAATTAAACGATTATTATACCTAATGTCAGTAAATTATTCTTCTTGTATTGAAAATAAGATTTAAATAGTTAATTGGGATATTAGGGATTTATAGATACCACAAAAACAATAAATACGTCATATCTCTCACTACCCCGTCAGGGATGTAGCGTGGAGATAGTTAGTTAGTTTTACAAAAAAAAATAAACGTACAACAATTGAGTTTTATTATATTTTACTATATTTATTTATTTTTAGAGTGACACTGAGAGTCAATACCGCAGGGTATAAATAAATTCAAAATATTTGATATTCAAAGAGTTGCAGTAGTAGATAGTTGTCAACATGTGGAGAAATCACGACGTAACGAAAAATTCTATGTCGATTTCTTGAGTAATTGTTGTATTATAATTATGATTCATTATTACTACTGTATAATATACCTAATTTATACCCCGCGGTATTGACTTTCAGTGTCACTCTAAAAGTAAATAAATAAATATAGTAAAACATAATAAAACTCAATTGTTATACGTTTGAAAATAAAATATAGTAGTAAAAGTTCAGTGACGCTTTCTTGCAGCAATGTAATGGCTTGTGTAGCTTATCGCTCTAATTAAGTCACACAAGTCAAGTGCACACAATTGGAATCGAATCTAGGCTAAAAAGTATGTACTGACTGAAATGTAGGTAAGCGATTAAACACAATGCTTTAATTTCATCTCACTCATCTTTAAACGTTTATGTATATATAATACGTGTAAGCTGCGACTGCGCTACGTTCAGGACAGTATGTTATATTGTTAGATCTCCTATTAAATGTTTGTGGATAGAGTATTGACTATTTAATCGATAGTTGGTATATTGCAGGTACAGTAGGGTAGATTGCATGTCACCTTTACCAATTTTAGGGTCACAGTAAATGCATGTGTATTTTCCTCAACTTATCACATTATCATCATTCGGGCGATACAGTCAGTTGCTACCAAAGTCATCCCTTTATAGCCCAGGGTCCTTTGCAGACTTTAAGATTACGTGACATTGCGAGAGATAAAGAAAAGGCGATAGAATTTTTAACAACATATTAAAATTTTCATATTGGACCGAAACACAGAAAAACTCAGCTGAACGATTTGAGATATGCAACTGTTATGCAACATTAAGTCGGACTCTGCTGTGAAAAAACCATGGAGTCTAGGTAGGATTTTTACAACATAATAAAATATTCCTACAGGACCGTAAAGGTTAATATCATAGAAAAACTTACTAAGTCAAGAAAATGTAAATAAATAAGTACGCTGAAGAATAGGATGCTTTAATAAAACCAAAACCCGCTTTCATAGGAGCCTTAGGAAAAGCTACGAGCGTAGTTCAGGTGATTTTATTTAACATGTGTAGTAAATTTCACCAGTAGGTACCATCAATTGTACTGTATAAAATAAAATAAATAAATATTGTGGGACACTTTCCACACAGCGTCATCTAGCCCAAAGTAAGCTTGTGGTATGGGATCTAGACAAATGATAAACATACGCATATATTTCTAAATACATACATATGGAAACACCAAAGCTCCCAAACACACATTTGTGGATCACAAAAATATTTGTTGAAGATTTGTATACATATACAGTACAATGGATGGTAAGTCTAAGGTAACAAAGTGAACTTGGTAATTCAAATGACCAAGGTCGCCATTTCTAGTGAAAGGCTTTGAGAAATTAAGTTTAGGAATAATTAGCGTTGGGTCTGTGAATAACAAAGTAGGAGATTATGTGTTTGCGAACCTAACTAACTATCTTCACGCTGTATCCCTGACGGGGTAGTTAGAAAAACAGTCTGGCGATCTGTCCTGTCTGACTCCCCGTCAGGAATACAGCGTGAAGATAGTTAGGTTCGGTTTCGCTTCCTGCAGATTCATTAATTGCTTCATACATGTATATCTGGATATCCAAGTACTTTTTTGACAATCTGCTGACGTAGTCTTCATATGTACCTAAACTTCGGCCTACCCTAATATTTTTAACCCTATACTTTCGCACAATTTTTATTCTTCGTCAAACGTTCCTCACTCCTTCGTTGGACGTGTCCAAAAATTTTGTGAACCAACATGTTAATTGATATAAAAAGTTCATTCGTGGAAGTTTTTATCAAATTTTTTTGAGATGAGTTTTAATTAGCAAGTATGTTCAAATTCTTTATGACTGTTGTTACAAGCTAAGTGGTTTATGGTACCAAAAATACTATGCTATAGTATATTTATAAACATTTTATTTACAGATAAACGATAAGAATCATCATCATCTTGGACATTGTTATGGTGCCATAACTCAAATTGTAAAAACGTAACCCTTATAGGACAACTTTGTTGACAGTTAAATCACCATGTAATAGTAACGGGGACATATCAAATTTAGAAGCAACACTCAGGTCATCTGTTGCAGGAATCTGTTGCAGAAATAAAAAACATGGAGTTATTCAGTAAATTCTATTAAAAGGTATGACTTTGACACTTGCATGTCGAACAAAACCTAACCTATAAGGTACTTTCCTATGATATTGAAATATAAAATTTGGCAAAAAATACCTTGACTATACTTAGACTTGATAGCACAAAAATAGGGAAATATCAAGAAATTATGTAGCAAGTATACTGTTAGATAGGATTAAATCCTAAAGAACCCTTTTTGGATCTGCTCAAATTTGAAAAATTAGAAAAACTAGACTGCTTTCTACAGAAAATATTAATGCTTTATCTTGTGTAGATTGTAGCAAGCTCTTGTCAAATTACATTTCGGGTAATAAAATAATTTGGTGAGCTCGCTGCTGGGATAACAATTGTATAATTTCATTGGTAAAGGTGATAACTACTGTCAGACAGATGGTCTGACCTTCATACTGTTTCCATTATTACAGCGAAAGCAATCTCTTTGAATAGGGTTCTACAGACTGGTACAGTCAGCCTCAGAAGTAGATTGACACGTTCCATAGCTACAGAATAGATTTATGAATGAAAATTTGCATGTTGCATTTTATTTAAAAAAATAAAACTTAGTGTGATGAGTGCGATGGTTTATTCTGTGTTATTTATCTATAATATGTGTGTATTTAAAAATATATATATTATTTCATCAGTTATCTGGTTATTTATTATTTATTTAGTTACAGATTTTTTTTTTAAAGTACTTGGTAAAGATCCCATTAATATTATAATCGTGAAAGCTTGTAATAATGTTTGGATAAGCTTTTCACGCAAAAGCTACTGAATAGGTTTTGATGATTTTTTATAATGTATAGCTTACACATCAGAAAAACACATAACCTACTTTTTTTTCTGGTATCAAGTTCCTGTGGCAACCAGGAACGGAAAAACTTCGCGGGCGAAGCTGTGGGCTCTACTACTAGTTGACAGTAAGTAGTATATAATTTTATAATAAAATGGTTTCTATATTAAGATTATAGATTTTTTGATAATTTTCTGCTATGCTAAGCGAGTGCCAACGCTTTCCCATGATCATTGCATACTCAAATTCTCAAATTTCGAAAATTTTAATAATTTATCATAGCGGTTTTCTTAGTTTAAGGCAGTTGCATTTTTAATTAAAATCTCATCACTCTAACGATAAAACTAGAGAAGGAACTCTGATTTACTACGAGTTTATGCATTGAAGAAGTCAAAATAGAGTAGTTATTTATGAGTTTTATATGGAATATCAAATTTTCAAGCGGGTGGAGCCGTCGTCGTCTGCTAGTTTTAGATAAAACCGCGAGTTTATGTCAAAAAGGCTTTAATATAAGTGTGAAATATGACAAACAAGAACACCAGTCTGCATTGCATTCAATTTAGATAGTTGCTCGTCTACTTTCAGAAGGCGCTATCCAAGAATTTTCATTAACTTTTCTTAGATAGTTACATAAAATTTGTAATAAGCGTGAAAATGTTGGAGGATAGTTATGTCATTCCCTTAATATTATTCAAATGGCTAGTGCTTTGGTGTCTCGACTAAACTTAATTAGTTTTAGACTGTCTCGGTGACGAGGTATGTGAGGACCTTGTTCGACGGTCGGTGAGGACATGTACACAGTACAATGTACTAACTACTACTACCAAGGATTTTAACTGTATACCTCAGTACGGCAATTCTTAAGCCACCGAGGCAGTCAAAAAAAAATGTATGTGTACCAGGTTTCACAGGTAAGAAGTGAAACTTCTTACCACCATTTCTTTAACAGCTATAAAATTTCTCACATTAGTCGATAAAGAAGTTTCACTTCAAAACAACATAGCGAGTAACCAAAAACGATACGATTTTTTTACAGCTACAAAATTTTACTCAACGTCGAAAATGAAGTCTCACTTAAAAAAAGCGCTCGTGGCCCCGCGGTCTCAGTGTTCGGTAAACGATCACTGAGGTACGCAACTTTCACTATGGCTGGTCGTCGGATGGGTGACCACTTTGTGGCTTTTACATTTGCGAGCGTTTCCGTGCTTCGGAAGGCACGTTAAGCCGTTGGTCCCGGTTGCCAGTAAAATGGCAGTCGTTAAGCCTGGTTGAAAGCCTTATAGGCGGCTTAAAGAATTTCAACAGCAGGTAGCCACAACCTGCGTCTGTCTATTTTCAACACGGCAATGGGCTCACCACCTATTACGTGGGACAGGAATCCACACGGTGAAAAGTGGGCATATAATATGCCTCTGCCACCCCTTCGGGGATAAGGTGCGATGGATATTTATTTATTTATTTACTTAAAAAAAAAACTTCATAACACTATTGAAACGTTAAAGTTAGATAAATAAAAATGTCCAGAAAGAAAATTTGTTTCCTGAAACTTATTTCAGCGGCATTGTTCGGCACAATAGCACCACTGATTCCTTGAGCAATCACTTTTAGTAATGCCGACACTAAACTAGCTGAAAATTGAAACTTTACTTCCAAATATTTCCAAAAGGAACAAGAAATATTGAGAAGTATACTAAAGTGCACTCAACTCAATCAATCCTGACTGCGCTTCGCCGCATGAAGAATCAGAAAGCTGTCGGACCCGATGGAGTCCCCATCGAAGCCTGGAAGGCGATGGGTCCTTGCGGTGTGGGCATCTTAGTAAACCTTTTTAACCGCATACTCCTCAGCGGGCAGATCCTAAACCAATCGAGACTGAGTATTATTACTCCAGTCTTCAAAGGTAAGGGGTCAGTGCAGGAGTGCGGGAGCTACCGCGGTATCAAGGTGATGTCCCACACCATGAAGATCTTCGAGAGGATTATAGACTCTCGGATCCGGCAGGAGTGTACTCTCTCGGGTGTCAATATGGGTTTCGCCCTGGTCATGGGACCACGGACCCTGTTTTTGCCCTGAGGGTTGTCGCAGAGAATACAGGTCGAAGAACACGCCTCTGCACTGTTTGTTTCTAGACATGCAGAAGGCCTTCGACTGTGTTCCTCGTGCGATGATCTGGTGGTCATTGCGGTCCAAAGGGGTTCCAGAGGTCTATATTGACTCTCTGAAAATCTACTGAATGGATTTTGATGAAACTTTACAATAATATTGTTTACAAATCCGAATAACACATAGACTACTTTTTATCCCGGGAACAACGGTGTCAACTAGTAATTCATAAAAATGACTTAAAATATAAAGTACTATTTGACGCTCGCGGCTTCACCCGCTTAGAGAAGTTTTACCGTTACCGTTTCCCACCGGAACTTGTTCCCGGGAAAAGTAGTCTATGTGTTATACTGTTGTATAAGCTACATTATTGTACAGTTTCATTAAAATCCATTCAGTAGTTTTTACGTGAAAGAGTAACAAACATCCATACGAACTTTCGCATTTATAATATTATTAAGACTTCGTTATTTTAACGTAATCTTTTTAAAAATAAAATTTGAAATGTAATCCCGCTAGCTTAGTGTTCTGCAAACGATTACTGCTTTAATAATAAGATGCTTATCGCGGTGATAACGTTACGAGTATATCTTGATGTGGTGACCATTTGAAGCACTACTGGGTGACCACTGCTTGTCTCACTGTGTAACACCGTAATAGAGTGAAGAGATGAGTGTAACATTTGTGCTGTTGCAAACATCTATAGGCTTTTTTTTACGTGTGGAAATCCTTATGGATGCTATGTCGGACTCTTACCGACTAAAAGCACACGGTGCTTTTCCATTTGTCTATGGCTAGCAGTCCCGTTAAACCCTCGGGAGGATAGCCCCAGAGCTCCCAGCAGACTTTATCCGCAAACGCGGTTTCGTCTTCTTTGGGGTTGCTCGGGTGTAATCTCGCTACTTTGGGGAGGATTCGGGTGCTGTTCTACTTTCATGAGGGGGTGAAAGGCCTGGGCCCCAATTCTCGGTCATACGACTCGAAAGCGTAGACGTAAATTTACTGGTGAAATGTCTTTTGTCTCTTATTACACCGTTTATAGATATGAAACAAATGACATTTCACCCGCAAATTTCCGTCTACGCTTTCTGGTGAAATATCTTTTGTCTCTTATTACACCGTTTATAGATATGAAACAAATGACATTTCACCCGCAAATTTCCGTCTACGCTTTCAAGTCGTATGGTCGAGAATTGGGGCCCTGGCCTGCTTCTGTAAAGACGGCGAGGAGCCCACCCTCCGTCCCTTGGTCATGGAGGCCGGTGGTCTTGGGCGAAACATCCATAGGCTACGGTAACCACATACTATGAAAGAGCTTGTATGCTTATCTACCAATAAGTAATATAAAAAAAATCATTATGTTAAAATACTATACGAATATATTATGAAAAACACAGATGCTGTGCTTGCGTCTATGTTGTTTAAATAGTGTTTCTGTTTCTAATCTATAACATAGGTACTCTTATTTTATTTATGAACTGTGTAACATAATTATACCAACTGCCACTCGCACAAAAACCAATGAGATTTAAGCGGGTGGAGATTTTTAATGTATCAGTGGAATTGTAATGCTTTGAACAACAAATAAAACATAAAAAAAACATGTCAATATCAAGTGAGAAGCGTCAAAAACCTAGTTAATCAACTCTTACTACAATGTGACAAAACATCTAAATATTTGTCTTAAGACTGTGTGAAAGCAAAATT
This sequence comes from Thumatha senex, assembly GCA_948477245.1. NCBI lineage: Eukaryota > Metazoa > Arthropoda > Insecta > Lepidoptera > Erebidae > Thumatha > Thumatha senex. Next base: position 20,006,175 of record OX419735.1, read on the forward strand.
CTTGGATTTGTGTCAGGTGCTTTCATTGTATACTTTGGATCAGTAGTTCACGATCCGTCATAGTATGCGATCACCTCGTAAATTTATGCTATTCAGAGACTGTGTCAAATATATTTTCTTATTCATGAGTTTATGGATAGCGATACTTTTGATAATTGTTTTAAAATATCAAGTTTCTAATACGGTCCATGACAGTAAACAGCAATATGAAGCATCGTTGGCCAACTTGAGAAAGAAGCGTTCAAATGACGCCGTATCACAGTTCCAAGGCAAGTTCAATTAATTAACAATAGAAATCCACATATAGCACAGAATAAGTAATAATACTACTTTAGAATAATAACTTTCGTGAGCGATGTTCATTATTACTAAATAAACGTCTTTACTCACGTGTAAATTTCGGGATAGCCCGACTTGTTTCGGAACTAACGGAGGTCCTTCTTCAAGAGGAGCGTCAAGCTACGTCGGAAGCTGCGCTGGCAATGCGTTGCCTTGAGTAGCCGATGTGGAGATTGCTGTGGTGTTAACCTCAGGCGCAGGTGGTGCAGTCGCACACACCGAACTGGTCGTATCTCCCTCCAAGGCTGGAATAGTGATGGAGGAGCAAGCTTTAAAGCCGGTCTCTGTTGAAGTTCGGACGACGGCTGATTTCGATGGCCTCGCGTACTTTACGTGGAACAAAGTACTTCTCTGTCGCTAGTACAGAGGTTTTATCGAATCTTATGTAATAAACCGTGTCCGTCTGGCAGGCGTGCTCAGCCACCGCTGACTTCTCGGTGTCCATGCTTTTCATGCTACATATATGCTCCTGTTGCCTGGTTGAAACGCTGCGACGTGTCTCACTTATATAACACCTGCCGCAGTCACACGGAATGGTGTATACTCCTGGTGCACTCAGTGGATCTGCATCCTTTGGGGAGCGCAAGAGTGGCCTCAACTGTCCGGGTGGGCGAAAGATTGTCCTAATGCTATATCCACGGCGCAACAGTCCTCCTATCCTATCGGTAACTCCCCGGATGTACGGTAAATATGCGGCGTTCCTCTCCACACCAGGTGACCATCGATGGGATGTCGCATTCGCAGCTCGCATGCTCTGTTGCCACCGGTAGCCATAGTTCTTCAACGTGCAACGGACATACGCCAGTTCTACACTCACATACTCTGGATCGCAGAGACTCAAGGCCCGGTTTATTAGCGATCTACTGATGAGAGCTGAGAAGGGTGGTGATGTGAACCCGCTCGGAGGTATCTGTCCGTGTGTGTTGGTTTTCTGTATACTGTATGCGACAGGCGGCCATTATGACCACGAATTATCAAAACATCCAAAAACGGAAGCACCCCTTCATTCTCCTCCTCCACTGTGCACTGGATGTTACTGTGCACCGAGTTTAAATGTTGTATTAGGTCCGCCAGAGTGTCAGCAACGCAGTGCCAGCGCAGCTTCGGAAGTAGCTTGATGCTCCTCTTGAAGAAGGACCTACGTTAGGTCCGAAACTAGTCGGGCTATCCCGAAATTTACACGTGAGTAAAGCCGTTTATTTAGTAATAATAATACTACTGCTTATAGACATTAGATGTAAAAAATTTAGGCCTGGTTGTGTTCAAACAAAAACAAATTTAAACATAGATGATCATGGTACCAAAAGACTATCTTTACACTGTAACCCTGACGAGGTAGTAAGAGAGAACAGATCACCAGGCTTCGCGATGCATCCATACCTCTTTAGTTTCCTGCCGATTAATTAATCGCAAAAGATAGCTTTTTAGTACTATTAATGTTAGAGTAAGAATGCGGGCAGATAGACTGATAGACGGAGATGGTGAAAGCTTGGGGTCCTTGTCCAAAAGGTAGCCTCTTAATTTATCTGAGCGTTTTATTAGTTTTCCAAACCCTACCGGAGTCTGGGATACCATTTTAATGGATGGAGTGGAGGAGTAAATATAATAAAAAATATATATTAAGACTATAATATAGACTGCTTACACTGTTGATTGATGGTACTTGGTGGAAGTTGCTACACATCTTGAACTAAAACACTTGTACTGTTCCACTTATTTATTACTTAAACCTAACTGGTTTAGCCTTACGGTATTGTCAAAGGTTAGCACATATTATATACATATGTGCTAACCTTTGAAAATGCCGTATGGCAAAACCGGTCAGAGTAATAAATAAGTGGAACAGTACAAGTGTTTTATTTCAATACTGTATATAAATATTATTAAAAGACTGAGTCTCGTCTGGTGGGCAACTGGTACACCACTTGTTCCTTGCCAGAAAAATAAAAGGTAAGCTGATCTGTTTAGTTACAATCTCGACTTTCGAGACCAAATTCCTCTTTGATTTTTCATTACTTACTACAAAAAGGGCACTAATAATAAACAAATTGATTACAGGATGGGAGTTAATACCTAGTGCAAATGAAGATATTACCAAGGAAGAGATAAGGAGTATAATTAAATTTCATGATAAACCACCTGGTAGAGTATTGTAAAATACCGCATACATAGATATAACCAAAACAATAGATAGGAGAATTTTAATAACTAATACTTTTCATATCTGAAAAGTATTAGTTATTAAAAAACAAACAGTTTAAAATATTTTTTCCATCATGTAACGCTCCACCAACAAACGTGTTTGTCTCATCCTCTAACTTTAGGTTCTGCAGAGCGTCAAAAAGCAAATCCAAAGTGGTCAATTTGAGAGTCACAATTGATAGCCTTTTGGCTGTAAACTTCCTCATTATCTAAATTTCGCCCCTTTTTTTAACCCACCGGATTCTGGTAAATTACAAACGCTCGGATGCTGATGATGACCCTAACTTGTGTTGTTGTCACATATGACTGACCCAGAAGAAGAGCAATTTTATTTACCTTTATGGATGTATGTTTTATGGTATATCTGTTTTATTGTATATCTGTTTCATTGTTCCCTCGTGACCCCGCGGACTCAGAGTTCTGTAAACGATCACTGCGTTAAGCAGCTTCCGCTATGGCTGGGCACGAATGGGTGACTCTTTGTGGCATTTGCATTTGCGAGCACTTCCGTGCTTCGGAAGGCACGTTAAGCCGTTGGCCCGGTTGCCAATAACATGGCAGTCGTTAAGCCATGTTGAAGGCCTTATGGGCGGCTTGAAAAATTTTATCAGCAGGTAGCCACAACCTGCGTCTGTCAATTTCAACACGGCAATGGGCTCACCACCTATTACGCAGGACAGGAATACACACGATGAAAAGTGGGCATATAATATGCTTCTGCCACTCCTTAAGGCGTGATTGATAAACAACATTGTTCTCTTCTGTTGTCTCAACACCTTGACCGTGAGTTTAAAACTCGTATTGACCTCATAAACTTATTTTATTTAAAATTATTTCTCTCATCATTATTTTTTAAAATTTATTCGTGCAATCCTAATTGCTTTCAAACCTTACATGGAACCGGAACAGCTTTCGATTGACTTTTAATTTTCAGCATTAAATCTGCTTAAGACTGCCGTCTGGCCGTAAGGGTGCCTGCGTCGTTGCCTGGTCAGCAAGTGCACCGCTAATAAGTGAGGCCGCTGTAACCCCGTAGATCTTGTTGAAGCCCCTTACACCACTTCTTAATATTTATTTTTGAAGTGTTAACTTCTTTTATCACGGTACGCATATTTTTAGATGAGATAAAATTTTTGGACTTGCAACTCCGTTACGAGACGCAGCTATAGTGTGTGCATATATGCATGTACATGTAGATATAGCAGACAGCGAACGCGTCTAGAAAAATAAATTTATATATATAAAAGAAAATCGTGTTAGTTACACTATTTATAACTCAACAACGGCTGTACCGATTTGGCTGAAAATTGGTGGGGCTTGAGACGGACATAGGCTACTTTTTATCCTGTGGAAAACGGGAACGGGAAAACTTCTCTACGCGGGCGAAGCCGTGTGAAATTAATAAACGACGAGTTTAAATGGGTGCCACGGGGTTCGAATAAAGTCACGGGCAAAGCCGGGCGGGACAGCTAGTTATTAATAAAGTTAGTTTTCACTTCTGTCGGCACTCTCGGAGTGCATCCCGTATTTTATTTACTAAATATTTCTCCTTCAATTGTATAAATCCTATAAGCACAAGCTCTTAAGACTTATTTTATTTAAGGTATTAAGTTTAGATTACTCGTTATAAAATCTTTTTTTTTTTAAATAAATATTGTGGGACACTTCACACAGCGCCATCTAGCCCAAAGTAAGCTAATATTAACTTGTGTTATGGGATCTACTACATACTCATATATTTCTAAATACATAAATATTATAGATAAATAACACCCAGACACAGAACAAATCATCGTGCTCATCACACAAAGTTTTATCCTGGGTGGGAATCGAATCCACAACCTCTTGCGTAGCAGTCGGATGCACTCCCACCGCGCCACAGAGGCAGTCAATTTTTATATATAATTTATGATTTCCTTTTTCTTCAAAGGTGTCAATGGTAAACCAGTAGTATTACATAATAGTTTGAGATACGAATACCGAGAAAGAGTTCGAGCTGGTTGGAAGGCATATGGCTTTAATTCTTTTGTCAGCGATTTAATACCTGTTAATCGGTCATTAATAGATGTAAGAGATAAGAGGTAAGAATGATAAATCAATTTAAATCTTTTAGATTTTCGCATTAGGTGGTCTAAGCATGAATCACTTTCATGTGTGATAAATGTGTGAATGGGTAGTAAACCATGGAATGCGCAGAGACTAAAATATTTTAAAGCGTCTTGTTTTACGTTTTGTTTTCCTTGCAGAATATTGATATCTCCAATCAGAATGATGTTCTTTAAATATGATAAACTTTGCCAGATGTCATTTAAAGGATTAATAAAATTGTTGGAATATTGCCTGTATATAGCATGAATTGCTGAATCTGACCCTATTTTTATTAACAGTCTGTTACAATAATTAAAAGTATAGATGCATATGTATTTAGTCTCTTGTATAAATGCAATGAATATAATCGGGTCATATTGCACAATATTTTAAATTCATGTATAAAAGAAACTTTAAATTTCCATTACTAAGTTACTGAAAGGATTATAGGGAGCTACAGCTGAATTTCACACGGATGCAAGAGGCAACCGTTTTTCTGCTTATGAATACTTTGTGTATAATTATAACGCCATACATGCTCATCTGGGTATCCGAGTACTTTTTTTTTCTTTTTTTTACTAATATTTTCCTTTGGTAATTTTGTTCTTGTCTAGGTGTAAAAAGCAGCTTTATTCCAAGAACTTGCCCTCAGCTACAGTCATTATATGTTTTTTTAACGAAGCTTGGTCTACTTTAGTGAGAACTATTACATCAATACTTAATCGATCGCCGCTGCATCTCTTGGATGAAATTATTTTAGTCGATGATGGTTCAACCCTTAGTAAGTTATTTTGTTTATTATTTTTCCATAAAATCTCTAGAATATAACTAAGCAGATTTTGTATAGAATAGTAAGAAAAGCTTAGGGGCATTCAAAATCTATACCAACAACTTAATTTAACTTATATTATTTTGGTCGTTGTCTTAGTAGGTGTTTCCGACAAGCTCATGTTGATAAACTGTAGATAATGCCTTCTTATCACAGTAGAAAACTTGTAGAAGTAGTAGTGTATGCGACTTCTATGCTGAGGTCTCCGGATCAATAACCGACTCACAGCAAATATTTGTTTGATCCACAAATGTTTCGGAGTTTTAGTTTTTGAAACTAAGTTACTTAACGAGGCTTACAGGGTACGATTTCACATCACAGCGCCATACTGTGTAATAAAAATTCCCAATATTTTTAACTAACTATCTTCATGCTATATCTCTGATGGGGTATTCAGAGAGCAGGCTTCGCGATCCATCTATACTCTTTTCACTTCTTGGAGATTCACCAATCGCTTCGATCATGCACGTCTGGTATCCGATATTTTTAGTGTTTAGAAATGATCTATAAATGATTTAGGAGCTCAGGGATTCGAAACACAGCAAGGTATGTACCAACATTTGTGTTTTCTTTTTCAGATCATCTCAAAAAACCGTTAGATGACTATGTTGCTTCAACACCTAAAGTTAGACTTAGACGCACACCACGTATAGGCCTCATTAGAGCAAGAATGCTACCAATTAAAGAAGTCAAATCACCTGTGATTGTATATCTCGACAGTCACTGTGAGTGCACTGAAGGTAAGGGAAGTATTTATTCTCTATGAAAACTTCTTTTGGCGCACCGCACACAGATTTTTCCATAGGTAGTAAGTTAGGCTAATCCATCACGCTCTGATGAGCAAGACTCGATCGGGTGAACTCGGGAACGCCGCGTGTACACGAGCGAGAAAGATACAGTCAGCTGCTTTTCAATGTGCCGCTGTGTTTAGTATATTACCAATGAAGTTTTCACTTCTGCCGTGCGGTCTTATCCACACACTCTATGTTTTAATTTACCACTGAGGTGGCAGAAAGCTTATCTGATGGGAATTGTCACCGTAGCCTATAAACGTTTGCAACACCAGAGGTGCAGCACTCGCGCTGCCGACCCAATAATAAATTGGAAATTGTGATTGTAGTTTCCTAAAGTAAACTTGTAACTTGACGACAAATGTATATTAAGTTGCCGTTTTATTTTTTATCTAACTTTCTCCATAGTGACATTTTGTTTCAGGTTGGCTAGAACCATTATTACAACGTATAAAAGAGAAATCAAACATAGTAGTTAGCCCAACTATAGATCACATTCATGACAATACTTTTCAATATTTTAGTCAAGACTCAGAGAATATTCAAGTGGGTGGCTTTACGTGGGACTTACAATTTACTTGGATAGGACTCCCAGCTAAGATATTAAATTCACGAAATGAATCAACAGCTCCAGTACCAACGGCAACAATATCTGGTGGACTATTAGCAGTGAGCAAAGAGTATTTCGTAAAACAAGGAATGTACGATTCTGGAATGGAAATGTTTTGGGGTGCTGAGAATTTAGAGCTGTCGTTCCGAACATGGATGTGCGGTGGATCATTGGAAATAATTCCATGTTCTCATGTTGGTCATGTTTTTAAGATAAATACACCGTACACAATAAGAAATAAATTAATACGCAACAAAAATTTTGTCCGACTAGCAAAGGTTGTATATATTTTTTCATATTTTTTTTAATTATAAAGCTGAAGAGTTTGTTTGTTTGTTTGGTTGAACGCGCTAATCTCAGGAACTACTGGTCGGATTTGAACAATTCTTTTTGTGTTAGATAGCCCATTTATCGAGGAATGCTATATATCATTACGCTACTACACTGGGAAGCAGAGCAGTAGTCATAAATGTCAACAAATCGGGCAAATTTTTATGCATCATTGTAGAATTTATAAACGACGGGATTAAATAGGTGCGACGGGAGGTCGAAATATTTCACGGGCGAAGCTGTGGGGTCATCTAGTTTTTCCATATTATGAGTAAAAAACACTTAAATATCTTCACGCTGTATCCCTGACGGGGCAGTCAGAGAGGACAGATAGCCAGGCTTAGTGATTCATGCATACTTCTTTCGTTTCCTGTAGATTCATTAATCGCTTCATACATGCACGTCTGGGTATCCGAGTAGGTACTTCAGACTTTTTTTCATTCTTCTATATTTTTTTATACCAATGAGGTGGCAGACTAGCATACGGCCCACCTGATGAAAAGTGGTCACCGTAGCTTATGGACGTTTGCATTTGATTATATTATGATTTTTGTAAAATTTAGATATATTTATTGTTATTTAAAATAAAATTATTCTAATTTCTAAGATGTTTGTCCAAAAATCAGGTCTGGCTTGACGAATACGCAAAATATTATTACGAAAGAATTGGAAATAACTTAGGTGATTATGGCGATATCACTGAAAGGGTTGAACTTCGAAAGAAATTAAATTGTAAATCATTTGAATGGTATTTAGAAAATGTGTATCCATATCAAATTAAACCGGATAATTACGTAGCCAGTGGTCAAGTAAGTTACTTAATAGGTTTTAAAAGGAGGTCAGTACAATAAAAGAAAACAAGTCAGCTGCTTTAGCAGCTTGAACGTTGAGCGGACGTTGCAGTGGGTAAAGTGATAAATTATAATAAACTTAGTTATATTTTCTTTCAACAATGAGTATGGTATAAAGATAATATTTTATGGATTTTGGCTTTATAGCGCATATATACAACTTATGCATCGACTGAACTGTTTTGTCGAGGATCGACTGTTTAGTCGATGGTATGTGCACATCAATATAATGCAATACAAATTAAGCGTTTTATGATAGTTGTCCTTTTAATCAAAGATCGATACAGCTTTTTGACTTTTTTGTCGAACAACTATCGAGTTTGCAACTATCAGTATGCGCGCTTCAATATACTCCTAAAGACATATGATACACAACTAAATAATTGTTCAACTGCAAGTTGTATATATGCGCTTGCCCTTAGGCGTAAGTAGTAGCGTATATGACTGTCGCGCTGAAGTCCCCGTCGCCGAGGGGTTGATTCCCGGGTTGGAAAAATAATTGTGTGATCCACAAATGTTTGTTTCGGAGTTTGGGTGTTTCCTATGTATAATATGTATGTATTTAGAAATATATAAGTATCTTTGTCAGATGTCTATCCCATAGCATAAGCTTTAAGCTTGGGTTTAATGGCGCTGTGTGAAAAATGTCTCACAATATCTATTACTAGTTGACGCCCGCGCACGTGGTTAAGTTTTCCGTTCCCGTTTCCTACAGGAAACCCAGTTGTACCCAGGATAAAAAGTAGCCTAAGTGATATTCTGATGTGTGAGCTATATTATTGTAAAGTTTCTTCAAAATCCATTTAGTAGATATTGCGTGAAAGAGTAACAAACATCCATCCATGCTTACAAACTTTCGCGTTTATAATATTAGTAGGATTATTACTACTTAACACAAATACTCTTGAACGCTTTACCAACGTAAATTCGCTTATGATTTATAGATATTCTACCTTACCTTAAGCGTTTTCCCGGTTTCTTACAAATCCTACCTGGATTTTGTGTCTGGGGTCATCTTTATTTGACTTTTAGGAGCAGCTATCATTTTATTTTTAAGTATGGGCATTGTTGGAAACGACTTAGGTGTAGGGAGCCCCACCAATACTTTCGGGGCCTAAGTCAACCTCACGTGCTAGTGAGTGCACCTGCTGCTTAACGGACGAGGCTCTGGCGCTGACTTTGGGAGGTCTGAAGGCATCGTCGGCGTCCATAAAAGTCACCTGAAAATGAAAATTGGCGGACCTCGGGCGTCGCGAGACGCAACTGGGACAAGCGCTCGGATGATGATGATTATTGGGAACGACTTCCGCCTAACTTTCTTAACCTATAAGGATGCCTGCGCCGTTACCTCGTCCATCGATTAGCAGGTGCACCGTAAGCATGTGTGGTGGCTGGAGCCTTGAGATTTTGGTGGGGCCTCTAGGACCCACATAAATACCGTTTACATATAACATATTGAGGTATATTATATTATAATACATGATTTTTTGAAATAAAGTTATTTTTAACAAAATGTTAATTTAATAAATATTCACTTGTCAAATTTAAATAACCCGCCCCTGACTGCCCGTGGTCCAAAGGTGCACATAACCCTAGCCGCGTTTCCACGTTGAATAGCTATAACAAACCTCACGATCGTTCCTGGTGTAACCAGGAATGATCGTGAGAGGGAGTCACGTTCTAAAAAAAAAGAAGCAAATTTATACAAAGAAGGGATTTTGCTTCTTTTTTTTGCTTCTTTCCAATATTATATTATTATTTATAGATATCCTGTTTAATGAAGTCAATAGATTATAATATATGTTTAGATGCAGCAGTGCCATTTCAAAGGTTTGATACCATTAATCTGTTTGCATGTCATTATGAAGGTGGTAATCAGGTAATTCTTTATTTTTGACACGTTAATTACATTAACAAGACATAATATATTATAGATACGTAATAGTATGCATATCTTTCCGTTTCAGTCGTTTGTTCTATAAAAAATATTTGCATTTAAGTTTTAACGTGTGGAAATCCCCTCGGATGTTATGCCGGATCTGAACCGACTAAACCCAACGGTCCCTGCCTAACTGTCTATTGCCGGACGCCCCTGGTAACTCCTTGGAAAGATATCACAGTGCTTCCTGCAGACCTTAGCTACCACCGCGGGTTCGGGTGTTGTGTTAGTTGGCACTATTTACAACTTTAGAACTGCTGAGCCGATCTTTATTTAACTAATTGGATTTGTCTCGAATAATACTTATAAAAAAAGTCCTTGCTTCGGAAGGCACAAACAAAACAAGACGCAACTTTTTATTAACACACTCTCTTCACCGTGTGTACTCCTGTCCCACGTAATAGGTGGTGAGCACGCAATTGCCGTGTTGAAATAAACAGACGCAGTTTATTTAAATTAGCTATTTATTTAAACTAACTTTGGGTAACACAATTTTTAAAATATCTACATTTCTATTTCAGTATTGGGCTTACACAAGCATAGGTGAAATACGTCGCGATTACCTCTGTATTGACTATTTGTATGACATAGTCACATTATTCTTTTGTAATAACGCCGCTTCACAGATTTGGTTATACTTTGAGCAGGTAAAGTATCTCTGTCTTCAATTTTTATTTATTAGTTATTATTCCACCTTTTTGTGATTTTTATGTTACAGGATAAAATAATATATCATAACTTGACAAAATTATGTTTGGGTGTTGGTAATTTCTATGATGGTTACAAACCTATACTCGGCCCATGTCATAGATCCATATCACAGAAATGGAACATGGAAAATGTTCAGATAGAAAATTTCACACCAGATCTACAAATTGCAATGAGTGTATATAGAAGTTTGTATGAGAAGCATAGTAACAAATCAACGGCAATAAACACCATAAGTTCTAGAGTCAATGAATCAAATGCATCATTGAGTTAAATAAAAATACAAGTAGTCCCCAAGAACCAACAGTTGGTAGAAGCTCTTCAGTTGGTAGAAGACTGTGTGCCCACACATAATTTCAAGTATATATATATGTCACCGGAAAATAACAACAACCGCAAATTTATAAATTTCCAAAAAAAATCTAGGAAATTTATAAACTTTCGGTTAGGTTGGGTTAGGTTATTTATAAATTTCCTAGAAAATTTATAAATTTGCGGTTTTTGTTATTTTCCTGTTACATATACATATCTTATTAACTTGCATATATTATGGCAGATTTTATTAAATAACATTTAGATTATGTTTTTGTACCCCGTCAATATTAGAAAAGATCTTTACTGAAAACATATATTTTTGAAATGGATATTTGTGTTTTATTTTTTACCTTTAAAATTGTAAGAGAGTATTAATAAATGTAACCAATTTAAATATTCATTTATTACAATTTTAGAAGTAAAGATACAATTGGAGACCATCAGGGCTCATTTATTTCATACTAGCTGTCCCGCCCGGCTTCGCCCGTGACATTATTTTAAACCCCATGGCACCCATTTAATCCCTTCGTTTATTAATTTCAAACGGCTTTGCCCGCGTAGAGAAGTTTTCCGGTTCCCGTTTTCCACAGGAACTTGTTCCCGGGATAAAAAGTAGTCTATGTCCGTCTCCTGGCTGTAAGCTACCTCCCCACCAATTTTCAGCCAAATCGGCACAGCCGTTGTTGAGTTATAAATAGTGTAACTAACACGACTTTCTTTTATATATATAGATATACAAGATCTAAGTATACTCTGTGTGTACTCTGGTATACACACATATTTTTAGTATAATAAGACTAGTTAAAAATTAAAGAAAAAAAATTGAAATTGGATATAGAATAGATAGCAAAATAATCGAAACGAATAGTAGCGAAATGGTTCATATATTTATTCAGGTTAACAGTTTTAGTACACAAATGTGAGTGGCCAGCGTTTGAATTACTCAGAATGTTAAAGTAGGAAGTACAGTATAAAAATCTATCATATTAAACAGACTGCCTCTTTGGCGCGGTGGGAGTGCATCCGACTGCTACGCAAGAGGTCGTGGGTTCGATTCCCACCCAGGATAAAACTTTGTGTGATGTACACGATAGTTTATTCTGTGTCTGGGTGTTATTTATCTATAAAAACTTGAGAGGTGTCAAGGGACACCCGGATGGAATGAAGTTAAAAAATTTTTTTTTTTTTTTATTGATAATATAATATGTAACTAACAACAGATGTAAAAAGATGATGTTAATGTATTAATAAATAATTAATAAAAATATAAAATAAAAAAAGTAAATAGCAAAAAGAGTCGTGACAACTTTTCGTAAGAATTTTAGTGTCGTGACAACTTTTTGTAAGAATTTTAGTGTCGTGACAACTTTTCGTAAGATTTTTTTTCCGTCTAGCCCCCTTTCACAACGCGCGATAAGGAACTTCGTTCCAATATGTATGTATTTAGAAATATATAAGTATGTTTATCAGTTATCTAGATCCCATAACACAAGCTAATATTAGCTTACTTTGGGCTAGATGGCGGTGTGTGAAAAGTGTCCCACAATATTTATGTATTTATTTTTATCTTCTTTTTCTTCATCTCAAGTGTTTTCCCAGTTGCTTCCCTATCTGCCTAGTCCACTTTATGCAGCTGCTAAAATCAGCTACCGTTTGGCTTTAAATTTATATCATTTTTGGGACCGATTGCCGTCTGAACTTTTAACCCCATCGGGGAGCCGAGTCTGCTATTTCAATCGAGTCGGAATATAATCAAAATCGCCGCTCAATGCAAAGCCTACTGTACAATTTTGACAGTTTTCGTAGTCTCCTATTAAAATCGTACATAAATATACTGATAACGGTTGGCCGATAGAATTCTACTAACACATACCGCGCCAGAGGCCGCTATTCAGTTGTATTTTTGATAGTCTACTAACATTTTGACAGCTATAAACAGCGATTCTGGTTCTATTCTACGACTTGTCAATAGTAGAATCGGCCTTCTGGACGCCTGCATCGTTGACAGCAGGTGTACAGCTACCAGGTAAGGTTCAATTACACCCTAGGAGAGTATGAAAAATCATGAATTTTTGAATACAAAATATTCTACGAACAATAGTTAACCACCCATATGAAGATACTTCATAACTTTATAAATTAATAGGCATCTGGCCATGCCAGTAGCTTATATTCTACAATAAGTTAGCAACCGAGTCAAGTGGGAGACAGGCACTGTTTTGTATGATTAATGACACGCTCGTTAGTTGACGACACTGCAAATGGCAACTGAGTGTCGTCTTTATTTTCCGCTAAATGCGTTCATCTTTCTTGTCTATTTGTGTAAAATCTCGGTGACATCGTTAAACGTAGCTATCAATGTAGAATAAAATTGATAATGCTAATTTCCATGCATTCAGTTTTTTTTTTGCATGTGGATATCTACGTATAAAATATCCACACTCTATATCTATATATAGAGTGTGGATAATTATATATACCATAGCTGCTTTCATCTTGACAGATGAAAGCAGCTATGGTATAAAATTGTTTTATAGAACCGAATGTACCGCAACAGTAAGTATTGTAGAAAGGGAGAGAGATATATTAAGTTGAAGTTGGTGACAAAAAGTGGTTTTATAAGAAATTGTCTTTCCTTTCTAATAGAGCCCTTCGTATTGTTCCCGTATTGAACCCTTCGTACTGATTGTTTCTATACAACAGAATTAGTAACAATACGATGGGCTCTAGATTCACTTAAGCTTGCAGAAGAACCATTTCAGACATCTGCCTTCAATCTAAACTACTGCTCAACAGTCGTTCGGTTTATTTTACATTTTCGTCTCAATAAAAACTCTGTAAATCCTATATTTTTAAACACGAGACGTTTAAATCGAAAGCCAACAGAAGCAGCGGCATCAGTTACAACTCAACTTCAAAAATATAATAAGTTGTTGCTTTTAACAGAAAAAAAGTGGTGATATAGGTTTCAATTGATCTTGATTTAGGTGCACATAAGGGTATTTTTTTCAGGCAAGGTTTGTTGACGAAATTGTGGAACTATGTGTATTTTTTAAGCTTCTATCGGACCCTTGAATGTGTAATAACACAACAAAGCCGAATTTCATTTTTTTTGGATCGAATTACGAGCCATTTTGGGGTAAACCCTCGCGCAATAAAGAAGATTGAGCCGTTGACGTTATTTGGCCTCCAATAATTTTAGGGCAATAGTGTGACAAAACAAAACTTGATGCATGTGGAATTCCTTGTCAAGTACATGCAACCGCCAAGCATTTTCCACAGTCACCATGTATCATCACACCATCAGTCACATCCCACTACCATTTTATGCCATCCATGTTTATTATTTGATTCAATTTATCAATTCTACCAATCTCCGTATCTATCTTCACGCTGTATCCCTTACGGGGTAGTCAGAGAGGACAGATTGCCAGGCATCGCGATCCATGCATACTTCTTAAGCTTGCTGCACATTAATTACTCGTTTCATACATGAATGTCTGTGTATCCGAGTACTTATGAGTTTTCCGTTTATGAGCAATCTGCTAAAGTTGTCTTCATGTGTAAGTCTCTGCCTAACGTGTCTCCTTTTACCTTCTACTTTCACAGAATATATATATATTCAATTAACATTCTTTATTTATACTTATTCATCATTTTATAAAAAGGATCATTGAGTCTAATTTCTAATTTCAATGATTTTTTCAGGTTCAGTTTCTCGTTATCTGCAGTATTTACCTAACTTTACCTCAATTTGGTTTAACGACTTCCTTGTTATTTTCTCTAAGGAGACTCGTCTTTTACGACACTTATTTTTTCTGGTTGACTGGACACCACTATTTACATTAGTTTTGTTGTCATTACTTTAAGGGTTGTCTTTTTCAAAACGATTTGTTACTTAATCCTTTCTCGATAATATTTTGATCATTACTAAATATCAATATTCTTAGTAACTACGTATATCTCATAATATCACTTCCCACGACCATTTACAATGGCATTTATTTCTGTGTAATGAAATGAGTAAATATTAATATCGGAGAATGGCTTTTTTCTTTCGTGGAAGTTCAGTGTATTGGTAGTATCAGCGGTTAAGTCAGTTGTGTAGAATACATTACAGCATGCCGCTGCTCCATAGATTTAT
This sequence comes from Thumatha senex, assembly GCA_948477245.1. Lineage (NCBI taxonomy): Eukaryota > Metazoa > Arthropoda > Insecta > Lepidoptera > Erebidae > Thumatha > Thumatha senex. The sequence goes on from OX419735.1 coordinate 20,021,321, forward strand.
AATGCTTAAAAAAATATTTAAGCTATTATTGTTAGTAAGCTGTATTTGGTTATGGATGTCTGCTATAATTTTCGGTAATAGTAAACTATACGAAAGAGCTATAAACAATTTCAAGAAGGGACAGATTTTTGATAGTATTGCTGGGTATCGAGGTAAGTCTGTTAGGGATAAAAACAGAAAGAGATAACAATGTGAGATTAAAAAACTTACATATATGTTGTGTGAAAAAGAAATATAAATGTAAAAGTACGCAAATAAATAGCAATGTAAACCGGTTAAATAGAATTGATTATTTAAACGATAAAGTGTAATTTTGTAATATTAGATGAATGAGTAGTTAGGTATTATTATATCTTTTTAGAAGCTATTGGAAGAGCTCGTGGCCCCGTGGACTTAGTGTTCTGTAAACGATCACTGAGTTACGCAACTTGCACTATGGCTGGTCCTCGAATGGGTGACCACTTTGTGGCATTTACACTTGCGAGCGTTTCCGTGCTTTAGAAGGCACGTCTAGCCGTTGGTCCCGGTTGCCAGTAACATGGCAGTCGTTAGTCAAGTTGAAGGCCTTATGGGCGGCATAAAATATTTCAACAGCAGGTAGCCACATCCTGCATCTGTCTATTTCAACACGGCAATGAGCTCGCCACCTATTACGTGGGTCTGGAATACACATGGTAAAAGTGGGCATATAATATGTTTCTACCACCCCTTCGGTAATAAGGCGTGATAGAAAAAAATAAAATAAATAGCATTTGGCAAGATCTTAATGAAAATATAAAAATTAAAAAAAAAATAGTATTAGTACTCTCAACAACAGAATTAGCACCATTGTTGTATAAACGAAATAAATAGAAATATTTTGTAAACATTTTTAGTGTGGGCTTCCACACTAAAAATGTTTACAAAATATTTCTATTAGTATTAGTAGTTTACTAATAATAATGAAACTATAACAACTGAAGCAACTGACCTGAGAACTCTCACTGAAGATCTTGATAAAATAATTGAGAATTATGATCATCGACCAGGTAAGCATTAAGTTATTATATTAACTAACTAATATATATTAGACACAATCAGAACTGCTTCTTCAAGTTTAATCCCAAGGCACAATATTTACCAATTGTATTTTAGGTGATGAAACTATGGCCATGATGAAACAGGTATCAGTCAGACCAAGGGTTTCATGTCTGGCTCTCAAATATAAGATAGTAATAGATATAGTTTATATAGTAATAGATTTTACACCAAGTCAAACACCGATAGATCAAAAAAGTGGTGTATATAATTTGACATGCTCTAATTGTAATAAAAAATCTCTAGGTCAAACTGGGAAGATTGTTCAAAATCAGAGTTGCTGAGCATAGCAGTGGCTGGAGACTCAATAAAACTGAGTCCGATTTTGTAGAACATCTCATATCAGAGAAACATTCATTTGACCCGAAAATTAATTTAAGAGTTTTACATGTATGTGAGAAACGTAGAAAAATGAATGCCCTTGAAGGTCTTGAAATAAATAAATAAAAATGTTTATTTAATACAAAAGTTTACACACAGTCGACTTAAATTTGGAACTTAATTGGAATACAATTTTAAGCAGTTACAATCATAGTTTCCTAAACTAGGCAGAGCCTGTATTTTAGTATACATTTTTCGAAACGTGTAGTTTTCCATTTGTGATGCAAATTCACCGCTGCTTTGCCGCCGCATATTTCACCGACTACGAGTATGCGGGTGGCTGCGTGTGTGTTTTGACTAGTTGAGTTCTGTTTTAAATGTGTGTGTGTGTTTGTTTGTGTGTGAGTGTGTGGGTGTGTGGTTGTGTGTGGGCGTGCGTGTGTGTGTGCGTGTGTGTTTTAATTGAATGAGCTTATTTATGGTAAGTGATTTGTTATAGTTTATTTAAGGTAAGTGAGTAGATCCTCAGTATCAAGGTAGTTAAGTTGCAGTAGCCAACATGTAACGTTGAATTTAACGTCCCTTCTATTTTACTTAACAATTTTCAGCTTTTTATTTATGTTATTATATAATTTACTGCTCAGCTTTTCTTACTGTCTCCCCGCAAAAGACGTTCTATAGGGCATGACTGGGCACACAGATGATATGGTGCGTCTTTTAGGGTTAGGCAAAGGCACGTCTCGATGCCTTCTTAGAACTGTCCTCAAAATGGACAGCTGCCTTACAGAAAGAATTTTACAGCTTTTATATAGTTTATCTGTGGGGTGTCTGAGGGGCAATTTGTCCATCACCTTGAGCACAGCTCTTTGAGCTCTTTCTAGTTTAAGAAGGTGTGTCTTAGTCACTCCACCCCACACAACAATGCAGTATTGTATTACAGTTTGACAAAGGGCCTGATAGACATTCACTAATTGGTCTTTTGATAACGAAGATCTCAACATTCTGAAGACATGTATTCGCCGCCTAACTCTGGCCGTTACTAGGTCTATTTGTTTTTCCCAAGTAAATTGCGCATCGATTTGTACTCCTAGATATTTTACTTGATATACTCTGGCAAGCTCAAGACATCCACAGTCCTCTATCTGTTGTAACGTAACTACTTTCCGGGAGGGGAAAAAGTAAAGTTTAGGAGGAAACTGTCACCAGGACTGGAGGAGTCCTGGCTTAAAAGGAAAAGTAAAAGAAAAAGGAGAAAAGGTAAAATTGATTTAATATAATATAAAAATGTTAAGAAAATAAAACCAAGGAGTAAATTTAGGTCTTGATTCTTCAAGAACAGCCGCTAAGATGGGGCCTCAAGTAGGCCTCCACGTTGCTAGGAAGAGGGGGCCTCTAGTAGGCCTCCACGTCGCTGAGAAGGGGGCCTCAAATCCCCTCAAGGCCTCCACGTCACCGACCTCGGAGAAGCTGGTCGCGAACTCAGGCAGGTAGAGGGCTGAAACTGACGAGCGGTCGGCGTCTTTCACAGAGCCGGTTAATAATACACAACACTGCAGACCATCACTTCACTATTTCTGGAGAGCACAACCCTCAGCACTTATTCCCCAGCACCTCCTCTCAAGGTGAGCACCAAAAGTAGACTCATTTGACGGCCCCGGCTTCCTTGTTTTACAGAGCATTTCAAAATTTAAACAATAATATTCTAGACATATTTTTATGAATTTAATTTTATAATAAGGTCTAATATCTATACAACCTAACCTACTGGCAGCTCTAACAATAAATTAAAAATAAAATCTAGGCTTGTCATTAACTGACATTAAAAATTACAAAAGGTAAACAAACATTAAAAACTTTCAAAATATAAAGGCCTAGGAATGCTACAGATAATGGCCATGCAAATAATTTGAGAGAATGAATAATGAAAGATTTAATTAAAAAAAAGTAAGTAAAAAATGATACATTACACTGTTCACAAACGTGAGCTTTAATTGTGTAGTCAAGCGAAGGTGTGCTAATATTACTAATAGAGAAAGTCATATAGTTGGTCTTGGCTAAATTGAGAGTCAGTAGGTTTCTCGTCAGCCAATCCATGACTCTAGACAATGACAGCTCTGCAGTTTCGTTAACAGCCTCCCAGTTCGACCCCCAAACCAGAATGGCAGTGTCATCTGCATAGGTGAAAATTTTTGTGTTGGGTAATTTGACAGTGCAGAGGTCATTAACGTATAACAGGAAAAGCGTTGGGCCCAGCACACTTCCCTGTGGAACGCTGTAGATGACCTTTTCTTCATCACTAATGTATTTGTCTATCTTGACACGTTGCGTCCTGTTTGTCAGATAGTCTTCAAACATTTTATGCGCCAACCCTCGTATACCTAGTTATTGTAACTTATCTAGTAGAACAGGTACAGGTACAGTGTCGAATGCCTTCGACAGATCAAGGAAGATACACAGATATTTACTTTTACTGTCAATCTTACCCACCACCTCATTGATAAGGTCCAACACCGCGTCCTCTGTGGATATTCCCGGTCGAAAGTCATACTGGTTAGGAGCCAATATGTTAAATCTCTGAATAAAAGATTTTAGTGATCGATTTAGAATTTTCTCCAAGATCTTTGATAGAGCTGAAAGCACAGAGATCGGGCGGTAGTTTGCCACACAGTTCCTGTCCCCACTCTTATATATAGGGTGGATAATTGACTTCTTAAAGGCTTCTGGGAACATGCCAGATGTGATGGCCAGATTGCAGATATGAGAAATAACAGGGGCTAGAATTTGATGACACTGACGGAGCACTTGGCTTGAGATATTATCCCAGCCTATAGCACTCTCAGCCCGGAGCTGAAGGATTATGTCACTAATCTCGGCACTGGTAACCTCAAGCAGAGCCATTCAGCCTATAGGACTATTCGCGTCTAGGGACAATTGAGGAGAGGTCGAGCCCGAGGTGGAGGGTCGACTGTCTGATATTTTCGGCTAGCGTTATACCTATTTCTTTAAAGTAGGAGTTAACTAGGTTAGTAGAGGTTATTGGGTTATCACACAAATTTAGAAGTTCTATAGGACTGCTTTTAACTTTCTTTGTAGAGGATATGTCTCTAATAGCATTCCACAGAGCCTTAGAATTATTACCAGATTCGCTTATTTGTTTTTTATTGTACGCAAGCTTTAATTTACGAATAAGTTTATTGTAAAAATTACGGTAGCAAATAAAAATTAATTTATCAGTCATGTTGATTGGTTCTTTTTTAGGCTTTATGTGTAGCTTATCTCTGTGTCTGCTACATCGAACTAAACATGGAGTCATCCATGGTTTCAGGACTCTATTTTTCCTGGAGACTGTAGAGATCAGAGTGTGTTTGGCAGTGATGTTAGAGATCAGCGTCACAAGATTGTTTGTTGCTAGTTGGGCGTCTGTCGCTGACAAAAAGCTGTCGTAGCTTTCATTCTCTAAATCAGTTTTGATATTCACAAAATTTGTGCAAGTTTTAGTGAAACGTTGTGAAAGTCTATGTGTGGTTTTTTCAATGCCTAGAGCAAGGACTTTATGGTCCGTAAGATAGGAATGTTTGTAATGTTTATGTTCACTACCAAGATCACAGTGCGAGTATTAAGGTCGCTGTACACCTTATTAAGGCTGTCCATGAAACTATTTAGCTGCTCTGCACCAGATAATGATGGGGACCGGTATATAGCTACAATGCTTACACTTTTACCGATTTCACATACTAGACAGCTTCCACCTTTAAAGTATGGTTCATACACTTTGCACATTAAATGTATGACAATGCCATCATTTTGATTTTAATTTGCGACTGTAGAGTGTGATGTATATCCGTCTAACATAGGCATATTTACAACCTTTTGGAGCCAACATTCGGTCAACACGAGAATGTCAAAGTTGATGTTTGTACGAGATATTAATAGACGTAGTTGATCGAGATTTTTATTTATGCTCCGAATATTAGCGTGCAAAAGTGTATTAAATTTATTGTTATTAATGTAACGTGCACAGTCCTCCGGCGGACAGAAATATGACATCGTCTCCTCCAAGCTGTCCAACTCCTTATTTATAATATCTATATTAGCCATTTATAAAAAGACAATTATATATAACCAAAATTGATAAGCTTCATAGAAATGTAGTGTAGGTTGGTGACTTATGTTATAATGTGTGTGGATATAATGTGATAGGTATGTTTGTGTAAGTGGTATAAGAGTGCAACAGAATGACATATATAATAATTTTATATAAGTATGGCAATTTGTTAATTTGCACCTATTACGTGAGATAGGAATACACACGGTGAAAAACGGGCACATAACACGCCTCTGCCACCCCTTCGGGGATAAGGTGTGATAGATTAAGAGATTATGCCCAAAAATATTTAAATATTTAAATTTAGTATCGTTAATGTGTAGTGATAGTTTACAATAATTATTTACAGTTGTGAGCATGATGTGTTGAGTCCTAAAATGAAACATAAGGTACGGCAATAGTCACTGTTTCAATTTTAAATCTATCATGGTTTGTTCCGATGAGATGAGTATATGTTTTTCTCCCGGTACTCTGCGTATGAAAATTTTTCCATTTGATGTCCAGCAAAACTTGTAACCATTTTGTTTCGAAAATTCTCTAGCCTGGTAAAACAATTTTTTCAAACTTGCTTTGGTGGTCAGTTATGTAAATTGCTAGCTTTTTGCCGTTTATTTTATTATTTGCTCCGTGTTCAGTTTATCCCCAGCTGCCCTCTCATTATTGTTATAGATTCGCAGAGCACTCAAAATATTTTGTTACATTATCACAGACTGAAACTCTGCAACAATAGGGTGCATCAGTCCCGGTTTACCGGGTATGCGATAAACGTCACGTAGGTCTGTTGGGGAGACAGAGGCACCAATTACTTTTCCAATATTACACACAGTATTAATGATATCCGTAGTGTTCTCCTTTTCGGTAGGTGGGATATTTCTAATTTCTATGGAGGATGATCGTGACTTCAGCTGGAGATCCTGCACTTTCGTTTCTAGATTTTCGATACACTTTCTTTGTTCATTTCGTTCTTTCTGAAAATGTTCAAATCCCAACCTGATCTCCTCATATTGACCACTTATGAATGCCATTGACTGTACTATCTCGTCGTTAGATGACTGGATTTTGGATGTTTCCAACTTTAACTCCGATATTTCTGTAGATAGTTTTGCAATGAGTTTGTACTGTTTGTCGTTCATTTCCTTCAACTTGGCATCCAAATCCTTTTTGAAGTTACTCAAGAGTTCCATAATTTCATCTCTGAACTCGACGTCGCACTTTACTGGTGACTGAGGGAGATCCGACCGCAAGCGTTTATGTCGGTTATTTTTAACATGGGTTACTTCTTTCAATAGGTTCAAGTCAGGTTCAGAGATAGTATGTTCGATAGCTGACGACGAAGATTTCGGAGGCGTACGTTTTAATGGCATTTTTTGGGAACTACGTTGACCGTCAAATAAAATCAACAGATAGTAATTACGTACGTGAATTGCAGTGTTTGAATATTACCGTAGCGCAACAGCAGTGCACGTACGTCTGGGTCGGTCGCGTCGTGTCCCCGGTAGTTGTAGCTCAGCGTCTAGATTTCGTAGCCGAGATCGGGTACGTAGTAGCACGTTCCTCGTAGCAGGATTAATGCCGTAGCCGCTTGTAGTGTTTGTCAATTTCAATTGCTTACGTCACGCATACTCTGGCGTAGCGGTTAAGACAGCCGCCTACTACTTCGTCTCCATGTACCGCCGCGCCGTCCGTTCAAAACCCGTCGAAACAATTTCGGTTTTTGTAAAATATTAAGTTGTAGCTTCCACTAATAGTTTCGTCGCACTTTAGAACCGCCCAGTAGGAGGGACCCACACATAAGAAAGCCTGAAGAGTAACAAGGAATCGCAAACACAATCTTAAACCAATCACAACAAAACAGCTTAGAAACAGTGGTACACGTCCTCTCACAACCAAAGCTACTACACGAATCCTTAGAATAGACTAATAAACACTGTTATAAACATGGCCTGATTCACATTTATTACATTAAAATGTGATGACATCTGCATATTTGTTTCTCTAATCTTAATTCACATTGGCAAATTGTAAATTGTAATTTATAATATTTTTTGTTCTAATCATGCCATATATTTTTTTATTATTTATTTAGTAATTGACATTATTTATGATAAATTTTATTCTTAGTCCGGTCAATCTAGACATTTGAAGTTTTATAAATTTACAACAAGCTGAAAATGCTTTCACTTGTTCAAAACATAATTAAAAATAATATTTAGACGTTCCGATTCATTTCGGTACCTGGGAATTTTTTATTTGAGGTAAAAGCTCGTAAATCCCGAAAAAAATTGTTTTATCGCGATTTTCAGAAAAACGGTAAGTTTTATCACAAAATTACTTGAGACAAAATTAAGGCCTATAAAATTATCTATAAAAAAGATGATTTACTTTGTTTTAAGGGAAGTCGTTTCTGAGATATGGTGCGTTAAAAAGTTGTAAGCGTCATAATACGCACACGTTTCCACGCCACCTATGAGGTGTGTACTTAGCGCGTTTTTATAACTAAATTTTTTTTACATATACCGGAATAATTCGGATCTTCTGAATATTATTTTTAATTATGTTTTAAACAAGTGAAAGAATTTTCAGCTTGTTATAAATTTATGTAACTTTACTCCTCTTTTTGGTCTGATTTGACCGAACTATGTAATTAGAATTAATGTTTAAAATTTATAACATTATTTGTTGAGATACTCAGGAAAAATTATTGAGTGGTATCATGAAATTTATATTTACCCACATTTCAATCATTGTTGAAGGGCTTAAAAATTTCAATAGCAGGTAAGAGCAACCTGCGTCTGTCTATTTCAACACGGCAATGGGCACTCAACCTGTTACGTGGGACAGGAATACACATGGTGAAAAGTGGGCATATAATATATATGCCACCCCTTCGGGGATAAGTAATAAATCATTGTTGTTACAACCATTGTTAACATTTGTGATGCATAAAATATGTGCTAACCTTTGAAAATGCCGTAAGGCGAAACGGGTCAGATTTAGATAGTAAATAAGTGGAACAGTACAAGCGTTTATATTCGGGATATTTCTACTATACTTCCACGATGACTCACGATCAACATTAATTATATTTAGATGAAATATAGATAGTGTTTCATATAATATACTTATATTATTATTTGCGGAGACCCTTAAACGGCAGAAATATTTGCAACTCGTAAGTGATTACGTTTAAATATGTGCTAACCTTTGAAAATGCCGTAAGGCGAAACGGGTCAGATTTAGATAGTAAATAAGTGGAACAGTACAGGTGTTTATATTCAGGATATTTTTACTATACTTCCATGATGACCCACGATCAACATTAATTATATTTAGATGAAATATAGATAGTGTTTCATATAATATATATTATTATTTGCGGAGACCCTTAAACGGCAGAAATATTTGTAACTCGTAAGTGATTACATTTTTCAGCCGTTTGGGGTCGAGACGTTAGGGTCCTGGGGTCCAAGCGCTCATAATCTATTTCAAGAGATTGTAAATCGCCTAGTTGACACTACTCGTGACCAGAAGGCTGGTTTCTTTTTCACACAAAGGCTAAGCATTGCCATTCAACATTGGCAGGCAATGCTGCCAGTCTTCTGGGAATGCTACCACGTGAGGACTGCGATGCGGAAAAATTTTATGACGCATGTTAGGTCTATGGTGCTTAGCTATTTTAAGTTAGTTTAGAATTAATTTATCATAATATTAAACTGTAATTGTAGATTGTTTCAAATAACGAATATTTTTTTTGAATATATATATTTAAATACTTCAATATATCATAATATTAGAAACAAAAATTCCTTAATTAATTAATTCTATTCTAAGCTAACTAAAAATTTAAAAATCTTTATCTACAAGCCCTTTGTTAGATTTTTGTTAAAATGATTTAAAAGAAATGTTTTTTATTCTAGGTGTCAATGGTAAACCAGTAAAATTACGAAAAAAATTGAATTTTGTACTCCGAGAAAAGATACGAGCAGGCTGGGCTAAATACAATCTTAATGAGTTTGTTAGTGATCTTATACCACTCAATAGAACATTAGTTGATGCAAGAGATGAATGGTGGGTTCTATCAAAAGTTATTTATTAACGCGGTGTAACCTAGCTAGTGGTGCACCAGCTGACCAACAGTCGAAGTTACGACGCAGTCATTCATACGGGGTAAGGAAATCAATGAGCCAACGATGTTGAAAATAATGTGCTAAATGAAAGCTGCTCCTAGAAGCCATATGTAAAGGTGAACCCCAGTTTTCAAGTGCAGTTAAGATGTGGAAGCAAGTGCACTAATTGAAATTATCGTACTATTAGGTATTATTGAAAGATGTGAGAACTCGACTAAATTGACTAATTACCTATTATCTTTAATTTAAGGTGTAAAAATCAAAATTATGCTTCTGACTTGCCGAACGCTACTATTGTAATTTGTTTTTTTGAGGAAGCATGGTCTACCTTAATTAGAACAGTTAATTCAGTTATAAATAGATCACCATCACATCTTTTAGATCAAATTATACTGGTCGATGATTTCTCAACATCAGGTAAAGCTCTATTAATATTCTATTTTTAAACAACTAAATAATTAATTAATTTATTAATAATATGTGTACAATAAAAATTTATTCTTTTCTATTCTAAATCTTTTAATCAAGAGAAAGCTTAATTTTAGATCATCTCAAAGAACCATTAGAAAATTACATTGCTTCGATGCCCAAAGTTGCTCTCTGGCGTTCATCTCGTCGATTAGGTGTCATTGGGGCGAGATTATTGCCAATTCAAGATATTAGATCACCTGTAATTGTATATCTTGACAGTCACTGTGAATGTACTCAAGGTGGGTCAGAATCAATAATTTAGTTCAATCACTATAAAATAATGCTTCATTTCATTTTGTATAACTTCGACAAACTAAAACAAAATAAAATATTTAGTGTCAATTTTATGAACATGGTAAACTGACCAGTGGGAAGATTCAAGCAAATAGTATTTACTAAATGCTGCCAACCGCTCCCTAAAAATAATGAAATGGAATACTGCTGTAATAATCAGTATTAATTGATTGATTTCAGGATGGTTAGAACCACTACTGCAGCGTATAAAAGAAGACCCAACTGTACTAGTCTCTCCTGTCGTTGATCAAATACATTCAAAAACCCTTGAACATGTTAATGTGGAAACTGACAAACTTCAATTAGTTGCATTTACATGGGATTTAAATTTCTCATGGATAAATATACCGCATAACATGTTTACCGTACGCAAGATTCCATCAGCTCCTATAAAAACACCATGTATAGCTGGTGGAATATTAGCCATTAACAAAGAGTTTTTCAAAAAAATTGGATACTATGATACAGGGATGGAAAATTGGGGTGCTGATAACATAGAATTATCTATTCGAGTCTGGATGTGTGGTGGTTCTTTAGAGATTATACCTTGTTCTCACGTTGGTCATATATATAGAACCCCGAATGAAGATACAATGAAAATGTTCAAGAAAAATTCAGTTCGAATTGCTGAGGTAATATGATTTCCTCTAGATTATTTAAAAAGACTATACGCGTATCAATCGATCGAGCAATTGATTTTAACAGACGAATAATGGAGATTATCTGAAAGGTTTGGATTTACGTTGCTAAACACCCGAGAACACGTGATGCCGTACTCATCACAGGCGCATCCGTTTATTAAGCGCAGTTAAGCTAGACAGCTTTATGACTTTTAGAACACTATGCATACGTGTATTATATATGTATGTTTTTAAGCAGGAAACATCAATAAACAAGGAATGTTTCATAAGTAGTGACCATAACAATCCATCAAGAGAGAGGGCATTCTACCTTCCTCACCAGAACAAGTCTGCGCCATCGTCCGTCAGGATTAGTGTAGTACTTGCAAATAAACTAAGCAAATCAGTAGTCCATCAAAAAGCTACATTTGGGGTTGCGTTTTTTAGAGGACCCAATTTTATTTATTTGATGTGTAGGGGCGTCAGTGTTACATTTCAATGGACTATAGTGGTACAAATCAAAACTAGTAATATTATTGGACCGCCACTTAAACTAAGTACATATACATACGTAGGTTAGTAGATAGACTCTAAATTTTTTTGTTATTAGACTTTACAGAATTTGAATTACCCAATTGATAAACATTTAAAATAATAGCCTTACGGCGTCTGAGTTTCATTGACTTTCCAGTGACGATGTGTTGCTTTTATAAAAACAGGTCTGGCTTGACGACTATGCAAAGTATTACTATGAAAGAATTGGAAATGATAAGGGCGAATATGGTGACATATCTGATAGAATAAAACTCCGGCAAGTACTGAATTGTAAATCGTTCCATTGGTATTTAGAAAATGTGTATCCTCAACTTGATGTACCGGACAACTTAGCAGCGAAGGGACAAGTAAGTGTATAAGGAAATACAAAATTGATAAAAACTACATCTCCTTGTAATCTATACTAATATTATAAAGCTGAAGAGTTTGTTTGTTTGTTTGTTTGGTTGAACGCGCTAATCTCAGAAACTACTGGCTCGATTTGAAAATTAATTTTTGTGTTAAATAGTCCATTTATCGAGGAAGGCTATAGGCTATATAGCATCACGCTACGACTAATAGGAGCGGAGCATCAAAGATATATGTGGCAAAATCGGGAGAAAAATATTCTATTAGAAAGCTTCTGTTACGAACGCTGCCTAAACGATTAATGTTACACAAAAAATATGTACTACATAATTATTCCTCTTTAAAAGTTCTAAAATAAAATCCGCGACAGCACATGGCTATCTTTTAAGTTTAACGCACTATAATCATTTTATTATAATCAAATTTGTTCTCAACTAATGTAATGGCGGGAGATAAGCGGATAGCGCATGCGCGACCGTGCAAAGTTGTCACCTCTCGCTCGCTAATAAGTATCGCTCAGACCAAAGAGTTTTTTTTTCTTTTTTTTCCTGTGGAAATCCTCATGGATGCTATGCCGGACTCCTACCGACTAAAACCACACGTTACCCTTCTATCTGTCTATGGCCAGGAGTCCCAGATGAGCCCTCGGAAGGATAACCCCAGGGCTCTCGACAGACCTTGTCCGCTACCGCAGGCTCCTTCAGGGGGGGGTTCGGGTGTGTATCCTGCCCCTTTGGGGGGTTCGAGTGTTATCTCGCTTCTTTGGGGGGTTCGGGTTATATACCACTACCTTGAGGGAGTGAGCTACGTGCGTTTAACCCTCACGCTACGCCACCTTCCCTGGCCTGCTTCTGTAAGCACGGCGAACAGCCCGCCCACCGTACTCAGGCCCCCGGTCACGGAGGCCGGTAGTCTTGGGCGAAGACAAGTCTGCGGCGCCCTCGTCGCAGACTGCGGAACTCGGGAGGGAGAGTTCTTTCTCGCTCTTTCTCCGCCGCCTCTTTTGCGAGCATGACTAGCTCGCAAAAAGACGCAGCGGCGTCCCACTTGCTCCCGCTGGAGATCATGGTCTCCAGCGTGAGAATGTCCACGCCCAGACCCGCAACGAGGTTTCGGCGCTGCATCTCCCACGCTGCACACTCTGCCAGTGTATGCAGAGCCAAAGAAAGCCAGAGTGCCAGCACTGTACGGACTGCAGCGAGGTTACTCGCTGCAGTCCGTACAGTGCTGGCACTCTGGTGTTACCTCCCGGTGTATACGCCACAGAAACTTACCGAAGCACCCGTGCCCGGTAAGTATCTGTGACATCCGGTAGGTGAGGCTGCCGTGTTGCCTCTCCAGCCACTCCTCCATGACTGGCTTCACCGCCTCAATTGTGGTATGTCCCCACTTAGGTTGCTCAAGTCTCCTTCCATGTCTCCATGAGCTCCTGGCGGAGCAGGGATCGCTGAGCCTCGATTTCTCGGGGCACAGGCCTATTGTTCCGCTCCAGCGCCTCCTTGCGCCATTAATACAACGACGAAAGGGCCCTCGCTTCCAGGTCCCATGGAAGGGTCCCGGCTAGGAGACATGCCACCTCGACGGAGATCGTGCGGTACCCTCTAATCATCCTGACGGCCATTGTCTTCAGCGGACTATGTAAAATAGCCACGTTGGGGGCCGTCAGGTTTCTCGCCCATACTGGGGCCCCATATAGAGACCAAGAGTATAATAAGTAAAATTGAAATAGAGAGCCATCTTTCGGATTATTTATGCCAATTAATTTGAAGCGCTATCTACATTTCCTAACTAGAGCTTACGCTATCTAAATATAGAAATATGTTTCTATATTAATATTTTAATTTGTATGTAAATGTATGCAAGGATATAATTATACCGAGCCGCATTATAAGGATTGATGTTTTTAATAAACCCGTATATATTTTATGAGGATTTGTATGGTTACACAATTACATTGATATCATAAACATACCAAATGTCATAAAAATTATAAGTTTTTGAAAAAGACACTCCTTATAGGGCGGCCCGGTATACTTGTATCCTTTGCCGTCTGAACTTAGACGTAGAATAGCCACACAATGTACAACTGAAACCTAAAACACGATAAAGAAACATTAAATAAAACAATAATATAATAATTATGCATTATTTATTGAAAATGAAATGTAAGTCACATATACTTTTTATTGTGTAGATCTCATCATTAGACAATGTTTCAAATTTATTTCCAAGTACATTAAGCCAAGCTTGAAAACGCTCGGGATGTCCTTTTGGATTTGGAAACATATGCATTACAATATCTGAAAAGATATAAGTCTACATAAGATACTAATTGGGTATTTACTTATCTATAAATATTATTACAAATTTACTATCTATCTATCCATCACGCTGTATCCCTGCTGATAAATTGATTACATTTAACATTTTACAGGCTTATATTTGCTAGGCTTTATAATATAAGTTAACTTCGGCCTATACTTTCCTATAACTGAAAATCTAACAAAATTTAGTAAATTATAGGAACTTACTTAAATTATCGTTTTTGCAACCAAAAGCACAGCGGTGATGCATCGTAATGATTATTATAACACACACAAAACGTATTTTTCACGAAATTACACTAAACAAGCAACAAAACATCGAAATGAAATTTTGAATTAAATATTTTCAGTTTTTGAAATAACGTGTCATATTATTATTTTTAAGGCCTGGTTGCTAATGTCAAATACTCTAATATAAAATATTAATACTAATACTCTATTTTAATATTTGGCTCCAAATATTAAAATAGTTAATGGTTAATCCCTTTACCTTTTAGGCTCTCCAATCTTTAATGAATCTATTTCTGAATATATTAATAATTCAATAACAAAATTTCAAAATTCTGCTGACCGTCTTCTTGAAATTTGTCCACATTATGCACTTTGCATCTTAAAATTCTGTGTTTTCGTCCCAAAATTTACTTATGTGCTCCGTTGCTGCTCCTTTTGGAATCACCCAGATCTTTTGACACAAGTAGACGACTTAATCAAAATTAGCTTAGAATCAATTCTTAATATGCAGCTAAACGAGCATTCTTGGACCCAAGCATCCCTACCAATCCGTTATGGTGGTTTAGTGATTCGAAAAATTTCCAGTGTCGCTTTACCAGCCTTTCTATCTTCTGTCCATAGTTCAGCAAATCTCAAGGTTAAATTTTAAGGGAATCCCCTTCAAACTTTGAGATTGTTGGCTTGGAAGAAGCCATAAACGCTTTCTTAATTGCTTGCCCAGGTCAAAATTTTCCAGCTTCTCCAAATTCACAGAGGAGCTGGGACGACATTAACTGCAAATTGACTTATGACAATCTTTTGAGCTGTAGTACAGGTTTGGCACGTGCTAGGCTTTTGGCCGTGGGTGCGCATGAGGCCGGCTACTGGCTTCACGCGTACCCTTCGTCAAATACAGGAACTTTTCTTGAGCCTGACACGCTCCGAATCGCAACCTGTCTACGGCTTGGGGTTCCGGTCTGTTCTCCTCATAAATGTCCCTGTGGCAGTGATGTCGACAAGTTAGGACATCACGGACTATCATGCCAAAAAAGTGCGGGCCGCTTCTTCTTCGGTGTCGAGACTCTTTGTCCGTGGGGTCCTAGCGATCTAAGGCTTTTTAGGAAAATTGCGAAAAGGTTAGTCGACATCACAGGAGACCGAAAAGCTGGCAGCTACCTCAGACAAAGAATTAGTCTAGCTATTCAAAGGGGGAACGCTGCCAGTATCTTTGGAACCTTGCCTAAAGGGACTTTTTTTTTATAATATATTTTAGTTATGTATCATATTTTTAAGGTTATATTTAATGTTAACATTAAGTTAATTTATCTCTAATATATACATGATGGACAATATAGGTAACATAAATAATTGTGAATAATCAATTAACAAAATTGTTTTATCATTAATAATTAATGTTATATATAATAAAAAAATATAAATAGTTAAATGAATATTAAGTATTATAATCATGATTGTTATATTGACCAGTGACATCTATCCAAGATAGTGGAATCACTTAGAAACTTATTTCCTTTTAGGAAACGAAGATGGTGTAACTTTCTTTACAAATAAGCGGCCTAATTTAACTGATCCCCCCTGGCTCAGACGCGTCATCGGCGCACTGCCGAAAGGATGTGCGTACTGGGATCTACTCTGCTTTCAATTGCGTTTTTACGGTATCTTATAGTTTTGTATAGTATATAGAAGCCTATATACCATCACGCTACTGACCTGGAGAGAGGAACAGTAATCATAAATGTCAACAAATCGGAAAAACTTTCATACATTATTAAAAAAAAAGTACCTAATAAACGACGGGATTAAATGGCTGCGACGCGACGGGGATAAAGGCGTGACGGCGTGATAAACTGACGAGAGTTCGAAATATGTCACGGGCGAAGCCGCGCGGGTCAGCTAGTACTATATAATAATTCTATTATTGATTAATTTTTCCGATTCAAATTGTTATTTATACCGAAAAAATCAATTTTTCGATCCAGAAAAGCTCCAGTAACTTTTACTTTGAAGATACTTTGCTCTGCTTCTCTCAATCACATTTTATTGTCAATAATTATAGATTTATAACATTGGCTATCATGGGTTGTGTCTGGACGCTGCAATAACCCTACACGAGTATGATCCTCTTAATCTAAAACCATGTCACTATCAAGGTGGTAAACAGGTATCTATTATTTACTTGTATAGTAATTATTTGCTAATAACATAAGAAAAATACTAATAATTTACAAACATACTTTATTTTTGCTTAAGAATATTTTTTTTTTATATAGTGAAAAGATATTATTATCTGTTTCTAGTTCTGGACGTATACTGCTAATGGTGAAATACGTCGGGATAAAATTTGTATGGACTATTTGTTCCAAACCGTTACGCTCTTTGTGTGTAATAATGCGGCTTCACAGGTTTGGTTGTATTTTGAAAAGGTGAGATATTTTTTTTATTCTTTTCATATTTTACTTACTTACATTACATTGTAAATATGAATGTCATTTTATTTGAGGTTCTTTCATGTCGTAAGGAAGCGAAAGATTTACATGATTTTCAAAATAAAGATAGTTAAAACTCCAGTATCCATTGGAGAGTACCACTGGATCCTTTTTATTGCAAAAATACATAATTATCTCACCAAAGATAATTAACGGTGCGGGTGGAGCCACGAGCATTCGCTAATATTAATTTGATTCGTTCATTTGTTATATTTTCTTCTTCGTCATAGTGTATTAGTTGGTTCCAAAAAAAATCTCTTTATAAGTTTGTTAGAAGCACCTTTTTATACTTTTTTTTTATTTGAAGCCATTTGATCTCCCACTCGAATGCCCCGTAAGTTGATCAGTAGGTGCATCACTACAGAGGGTGCATCACTACGTACCGTTCTGTAAGTGGGTATTTTTTTATAACCCGTTAAATAAAATTGTATGAAAATGGAAGCAATAGGAAATAAGAGAAGCTGAGGTCCTAGGTTCGATTGTTGAAGAGTCTGGGTGTTTCCTATGTATAATATGTGTATTTAGAAACATATTAATATGTTTAATAGTTGTCTTATTTCATAGCACAAGCTTAAAGCCAAATTTGAGCTTAATGGCGCTATGTGAAAAGTGTCCCACATAAATTTTGTTTTTAATAAGTATATGTGTGCCGGAGATGTTAAACGTTACTTTTTTATTTTAGGACCAAATAATAAGACATATGGTAACCAAAAGGTGTTTAGATTTAACAGACAACACATTTCGATACAAAATTGTGTTAACTGAGTGTTCCCAGAGGTTCCTGAGCAAATCGCAAAGGTGGGCAATGGAAAATTTTAATATTTATAAACTTTCTTCACATATTAGAACAGGAATTGCAGCATACGATAATTTAGAGGAGAATCTTAAAATGAACCAAAGTCTGAGCACTTTCAATCCCACAACGAGATCTTCAACATGAAATCCTTTTATTAATGCTGAGAATAAGTCTGTGTCTATCGTTAGCTACTTTATGCTGTGGCTTCATAATTTAAATAAATTATATTACATAGAAAAATCAAAGATTTAAGTGGTCAGTATAACTACTGACCAAAGAGAAGTAATTATAAGCAATACAGTCTACTACACCATACATGTGACATAAGACATCTCTGATTTGAAATGAAACATATGGCAATAATGTAATTTCTGAATATATTTTACGAATAATCGGAAAATATATAATGATGAAACAATTAATAAAAGTCGCATCAGTGGCTATATTCCATCTTATTTTAGAAACCGGCACAGGATACTCAGGTTAACACTTAATGCGTTATTACTGAGTTTCAAACTCACGAATGTATTGAAATGGTACTTGCTAACGTCCGCCAATGCGACGATGCGCCAAAGATGCGCGTGGCAAGAAATCTAAATCGCGCTATGAAACATCTCGCGCTGAAGAATGACATTATAAACATTAGCCCAACTTCAGCCGTTGGGCCGTGACCCGCTAGACGTGTTAACCATGCCTGGTCGGGGGATCCTCTCATTATAACAGCACAATGCGTATAAGGATTTAAGCCAAAAATTTTTCAGGTTCTAGATGTATTCTTACAGATTAATTTCAAACAAAATTGTACGTCTCATGAGGTTTGCAGCTCGATGAATCCGATAGACTCAGGTAAGGCGCCAATATAATATCGTATTATATTGACGCCGTACCTGTAAAATTGTTTCACATTGTACATGATAAGAATAGAGTAACTTTTAGAAAACTGTGTTTTATTTTGAAATACGCCATTATAAATTATTGCTGATGTTGTTTTATATACTTAAAAGCTATTTAGTAAATCTAGTTTTATTTATACAGAGAAAGAAAATTTGTTGATTGCTCTGCTCAGCTTATTAATTGTATCTTCTTTAAAGGTAATTAAAATTAAGTCTAATTTATGACATACTTCAACAGCGGCCTTAGAAAGTTTTAGTAAGTGACCACTTTCGGACAGGTTGAATCCTTATCTGGAAACTGTGTGGGAAATAATAAAAATCGCTATTAAAAACATAATCCTAAGAATTTCCAACACGCTTAATTTGAACTATTACCAAAGTAATACTTTGGTAATAATTTTTATTTTTTTACTATATTTATTTTTATTTACCCAACAGTATTTATTTTTTTAATTGTTTTAAAAAAATAAATATTGTTGCAACAACTCACACAACGCCATCTGATTCCACACTAAGCAGAGCTTGTACTATGGTAACCAGATAACTGATAAATAACATACTTATATATTTCTAAATACATACATATTATAGATAAATAACACCCAGACACAGAATAAACCATCGTGCTCATCACACAAAGTTTTATCCTGGGTGAGAATCGAACCCACGGCCTCTTGCGTAGCAGTCGGATGCACTCCCACCGCGCCACAGAGGCAGTCGAACGTAAACATTGGTATTTAAATGGTATTGGTATTTAAATGGTATTTAAATTTAATTCGAAATTTAAAAGTACTTATACTTTGGTAATAGTTCAAGGTAAGCTTTAGTGAGTCAGACATAAACAGGCAGTAACTGCTCTTCTACTCGTACTAGTACAAAACTCATATATTGCCAAAACGCATTAGGGAAGAAACCCATGTGGGGGTGAGTGTGGTCGTCGCGCTTCAAATCACAAAGGCAGTCACTAAGCCACGGTTCTAACCGATCAGAGAAGGCAGCTCCTACTCCACCGGCTAAAGTATGTTTATCGGTTGTCTAGAGCACATACCACAAGCTTATGTTAGCTTACTTTGGGCTAGATGGCGCTGTGTGAAAAGTCTCCCACAATATTTGTTCAAGCTCCACAGATTCTACATTAACACGAGTCTTGCCTCATGGCTCGCCATGATTCCTCTTGCGATTGGTTAGTGCCTAGATTTTTCATCCCTAAATGTAAACGTCATAATTTTTTTTAGAAAAATATAATACTAGGTGACACCCGCGGCTCCGCCCACGTGGTGAAAGCAAGACAAAACAGGACAGGGTGTTCACCCTCACACTGCTTTCGGAGCGCTAGGTTACGGTTAGTTCCGATAGGGATTTTCTTCCGCTTACACTAGATTGTGGAATGTGCTTCCTCCCTGGGTTTTCCCAAACGTCTACAGTATAGGGTTCTTTAAAAGGGAGCTTATAAGGTTTTTACACGATTTATTTTGGTGTTGTTCAATGAGGGTTTTTTGAAATGTTCCCCGTGAGATGGCAGCGCTGTAACGTCAGGTCCAACTACCTGTCAAAACACATACACGATTTATATTTTTCGATCATTTTTTTGGTTTATTTATTCTTAAAAACGTTACAAACGGAATATTGTTTTCCAAAATGCCACAGTGTTGTGCAGTGCCTATGTGTGCAAATAAAAAAGGAGGCCTCTCTTTTTGAGCTCAATCTTCAGTTCGGCAACCTTTCTTTGGCCGTAATCCATAATAAAATCAAAACACTTCCAAATACATAAAATTTTACTAAAATAATAATACGTTCGGTAAGATTCTGTGCTATCTGACAGCTGTTTGGACCTGACGCATACGAAGCGCCGCCTGGCGGCAGAAAAAGTATCGAAAACCCTCATTTAAATACCAATTTTTACGTTCGAAAGTCGATCTAATCTAGATGGTGTTTATTTATAAAATTTGAACTTTATAAATGAAAATATCAAATTAAGGTGTAGGCGATGAAAATCCACTAGTCCAATTGTTCTTAAATTGGTGTATATACATATATGATGTGGTGGTACTGTTACTTTGATGGTATTTCCACAACATGCTATGTATCAATTAGTGTGCGGGATACACAACTCTGTATAGGCTTACTATGACGATCTCAATGAGTAGTTGATTTACTAGGATAAGGTTTTTTTTATATTTTCAATAAAATAATCTGATGACTAGAAACTATTTATTAAACATACCTATTTCAAAGCTTCATAATCCTATAGAGAAAGAACCTTTTGTGTATTTTAAATTATCTCTCTAACGTCCTACCTGGAGAATTAATCCTCAGCCTTTGACCACATCAGTCGGGATTTCTGACCTTATATGTCCTTAATATAGTTGAAGTTGTGCATTGATTTTCAGCTTAGAATATTTTACTTTGTTATAAATTTGTAATTCAAAGCCGTCGGAAAGGTTTAGACCACAAAAATGTAATGGTCAATTTTACATATTTACTTTATGAATAGGAAATACCTTTTTACAGTAACTGTGGTGATATAAAATATTTTACAGTCACTTCATGACCTACCTCACACAAATGTGTGTACCTCGGGTTGACCCTGTCACACTATTGGTTGGCTGGTACAAAAACCCTTAATTTGTCATTAAGCCAATTTTGGAGTACACAAGAGAATTTTTGAGTATATATGTATATATTTTATTACATTTATTCGGCCCTTTAGACCCACTCAGTTCAGTGCTTCGGAAGGCACGTTAAGCCGTTGGTCCCGGTTGCCAATAAAATGGCAGTTAAGCCAAGTTGAAGGAGCGGCTTAAAAACTTTCAACAGCGGGTCACCAAAGCCTGCGTTGTACTAATGAACAGACGATGAAAAATATGGTGAAGGTCGATCCCCAAGATCAAACGTTGTTGCGATTTAGGGGAAGTCAAAAGTCCAGCTGTGGGCTTCGAATGGGTTGTGATGATAATGATAAAGAGACGCTCAAACGGTTTAACCAATTTGGGTAAATTTTGGTGAAAAGGAAGCTGACACCGGATTAACAAATAGGCTACCTTTTATTCTCTCGTAGATCCCTGTGCATAAAGGGTACAGGAAAATTACCACGATGGTGGAGCCCCGAGCGTCTTATAGTTTATTGTGTACACACTTTAATTTTATATGTAATTAAGTATATCTTAATATGAAGCGCTCGTGGCCCCGCGGTCTCAGTGTTCTGTAAACGATCACTGAGTTACGCAACTTTCACTATGGCTGGTCCTCGGATGGGTGACCACTTTGTGGCATTTACATTTGCGAGCGTTTCCGTGCTTCGGAAGGCACGTTAAGCCGTTGGTCCCGGTTGCCAGTAAAATGGCAGTCGTTAAGCCTGGTTGAAGGCCTTATGGGCGGCTTGAAAAATTTCAACAGCAGGTGGCCACAACCTGCGTCTGTCTATTTCAACACGGCAATGGGCTCACCACCTATTACGTGGGACAGGAATCCACACGGTGAAAAGTGGGCATATAATATGCCTCTGCCACCCCTTCGGGGATAAGGCGTGATGGATATTTATTTATTTAATATGCAGACGACGCTGGCTGTCTATCAGCTGTCTAACATGAGTTCAATATAGTTCTTTAGACAGAACGAACCAATCAACAACCTTATCCCATGTCACAACGACTGTCCGAAATTTTATTTTCATTCAAAAAACATATAATCCTGTCGTGTATAAAAACTATTTTATTTTAGATGGTATTTTAACACGACGGCATTTTATATTTTTTGCTTATATATTTTAAAATGCAGGCTTTACCAAAAATATGTGAAAACCAAATAAGAAACCCTTTGTCACAGTTACGTACGTTGCCTCTTTTGTTTCGACCGCAGTAATGTTACGAAACTCAAATGTAACTCACATAATGTGGTTGAGAGTGGTTTCAAAAAGGACTGTAGGTAATACTAATGCTTTTACTGAAAAATCTACACACCATAAATAAATAAGGTGAGTAGAGTTCAGCTTAGCTAAAAAAATGTGTAACAAAATATTTGAATAGAGAAACAAGAAATTAACGCAATGCGCAGCTTCGAATCTCTAAAAAAGCTATTGCATAAGATTTCTTGGATAACTAAAGATATACTTCTCAAAGTAAAGTTAGCTATTTGTCGCATTCTGAACCTAAAACTCACACACTTTCGTATTTAAAATATTATAAAGTATAGACAAAGAAAGGGTTATAAAAAGATGCTGCGAAGAAAGCTCAACAAGAGAGTAACTAGTGATCATCGAAATTGTAACGGACGAATGCTGGTAGCAGAAGAAAAAGCTGTTTTTTCAAAAAGAAGTTGTTGAAATCACCAGTCCACCCATTTCTACGGCTGGTGTTATCCTATATAAGTGTTGAAAAGTACAAAGTAGATATTGTACTTAAAATGTCTCACGCTTTCGCGGCCTCGCGGACTCTGTTCTGTAAACGATCACTGCGTTAAGCAACTTTCACTATGGCTGGCCCTTAGATGGGTGACCACTTTGTAGCATTTACATTTATTAGCGTTTCCGGGCTTTGGAAGGCACGCTAAGCCGTTGGACCCAGTTGCCAGTAACATGACAGTCGTTAAGCCTAGTTGAAGGCCTTATAGGCGGCTTGAAAATATCAACAGTAGCTGGTTCGCCACACTGTGTCTGTCCATTTCAACACGGCAATGGGCTCACCACCTGTTACGTGGGACCAAACTGCATACCGTGAAATGTGTCTCTACCTACCCCTTCGGGGATAAAGGCGTGACAATATGTCTATATCTATAATGTCTCACGTCGCCAAAAAGACCCCAATTCATACATCAATAAGGGTGTAAAAGTCTCCTTCTTTTATCTTAATGACAATAATACAAAAATTAATGAATTTAGGATTTGCAGTAGAGTAACATTAATAATATATGAGGGAGCAAATTGTGAATTTAATCAGTCAAATTTCGCTTTAGGCACCGTTATCTTCGGTGCGGTTCAACACATAAAAAAGGTTACTAGTTTTCTTTACAAAATAAAATAAAGAATTGAAGAAACTATTTACTACATCTAAAAGTTCATATTCTTTTACGTTCCACCACAGAAACTTTCATCGAGACTGTAAGATATCCAGTGTATTAAGTTGAAACCGGAGCGAAATTGAGTTAGAGATAAAGTTAGGTTGCCTCGGAGTTGGATTACCGATACAGCGAGAGGTGAGAAACAATAGTGGTTTAATAATGTCTAAACCATTTTGAGAATAAAACTTTTATTAGTCTGGTATCATCACATTTTACACTTTGGTTTTTCCGGGTTTAGGTTAGCCTTGTTAACCACCAACGAAAAAAATAGAGTACTGTACGTTTAACATCGGTTAATACACCTTGAAGAGAAGTATTACAAAAATATTTAGTTAGAACTACTATTTATAAAATTACATCTAGTGCCACAGTATTAACATGTTCTCGTTAGCTGAATTAAATTCTGTTCTATATAAGTTTAAACAGTGTTGTAGTGAAAGTCGTCCATTTAAGTAACTGGTCCTGAGGAAAGACCGGGACTGCTACAAATTTTGGACTGTAAATCGAGAGTTTTGTAAGTACCCCGTAGCATGACATTTGCACTATGATAGTCATATTACGAGTGGGGAATAATAGTGGAAGTAAGACGCACTCTAGGTACATTCAGTCAAGAAAGTCGTCTACCAGGTTTTGACAAAAGTTTCTGTGAGAACTATTTTCGCTAAAGTTAACCTTTCTATTAGAGTGGAATTGTTGTTAACTGTGATAATTGAAACACAAATGAACATACACGTAAATATGATACAAAATTTTGACAGCAACGCTCATCGAAATAATAATAATTATTTCGATGAGCGTTGCGATTAAAATTGTTGTTTTATGACCGCCCATATTTTTTTATTAGCGCTTTCTATTTGTATATTGATAAATTTTTAAAGCAATTATTTTGCGAAATTTCCCATTTTTTTTTGGGCATATAATATGCCTCTGCCACCCCTTCAGGGATAAGGCGTGATGGATATTTATTTTTATAATAAAGTGGAAAAAGACAATTCTATTCGAGACAGGGATTGAACCTGTGACCTTGGCCTAACCAAGGCAATGTTCTAGCCACCTGAACTACCCGAACCGTATCGAACCAAGTTGAAATTCTCCACCATATTTTAATCGCCATTTTAAGAGTATGACCAGTGCCATCTATCGAGCTAATGAACAACTCGATACCAATGAACAGTGTTACAACCATTTTTAAACATTGATGCAATGGACTTCTATTTGTATATTTCGTATTTATTAAAAAGTTTTTTTGAAGTTTGTGTGTCATTTTTTTTTGTTTTATTTAACACAACGTCGTCTAGTCCAAAGTAAGCTAATAGACGCTCGTAGTATGTGATATAGACAACTTATAAACAAACACATATATATTTCTAAACACATACAATATTATACGTAGGACACTCCATACACCGAAACAAATATTTTGCGGATCACACAAACAATTGTTCCGACACGGGAATCGAATACGGGATCCCAGCGCGACAGTCGCATACATTACCACTTACGCCACCGAAGCAGTCAGTAAAAGTGCGTCTCACAAAATGGTTTTATACGAGTTAGGAAATATTTCTTTAATAGAATTTAAAATTACATGTAACATTACAAACATTGTAACATTACAAAAAATGCATGTAACATTACAAACATTGAACAGTGAAATCAAAAACAAAATAAACAACTATAAACAGATAAAATAATCAATATCAAAGTTGAGTTAACACATGAAATTCATTATGCTATTGAAGTGTACGCAAAAAGGATAGTTTTTTTTTTCTTCAAATATTTAATCAAACTTTGGTGCTGCCTGATAGAACGTAAGGTATACGGACATACATACATACATATTGTCACGCCTTTATCGCCGAAGGGGTAGTCAGAGGCATATTAAACGCCCACATTTCACCGTATGCATTTTTGTCCCACGTAACAGGTGGTGAGCTCATTGCCGTGTTGAAGTGGACAGGAGCAGGCTGAGGCGACCCGCTGTTAAATTTTTTTAAGCCGCCCGTAAGGCCTTCAACTTGGCTTAATGACTGCCATTTTATTGGCAATCGGCACCAAAAGCTTACCGTGCCTTCCGAAGCACGTAACTGGGGTGGGTCTAAAGGGCCGAATAAATTTAATAAAATAAAATGTATCTATTTTAGATGTTAAATTTGAAAGAAATTTTGAACCCGGCACTTTGTGTGATGAGCACGATGGCTTATTCTGTGTTTGGGTGTTATTTATCTATAATATTTATGTATTTAGACATATATAAGTATGTTTATCAGTTATCTAGATCCCATAACACAAGCTAATATTAGCTTACTTTGGGCTAGATGGCGCTGTGTGAAAAGTGTCCCACAATATTTATTTTTTTATTTTTAATGGTGCTCGCTATCACTCGCTTGCGCTCTAATAGAGACTAGTCCACAGTCAGTCAGTCATCCACACAGTCTAGTCCAAAGTATGCTATTAAATGCTTGTGGCTTGTGGTAAGTGATATAGACAACTAATAAACACAAAAATATATTTCTAAATATATACATGTAATATGTATTTTACTATTGAAACAAAAACCAATTTATTGCTCTGTAAAGAGAAATTTATTCTATCAACAACAACAACATTGAAAGCTATTGCTTCAATTTATCTTTTAACAATCTTCAAACAATTATATTGCTTTCACAATGAACTAAAGTAGTAGTAACCTTCATCCAACTTCGGACAGGCAAAGGCGTTAGCCATACAGCCTAACCATGAACTAAATGTTTTTATTAATAAATAAACACAATGTAATAATTGCTGCCGCCATAGATAATACCTTTTGTCAATGTTAAAAGAATCCACAAACACAATGAAGAGCCAAAGCCAGAGCTTCATTTACATACATAAAACATTGGACACACTCATACCCTAAAACAAATATTTTGCGGATTAAACAAATAATTGTTCCGACCCGAAAATCGAATACGGGATCCCAGCGCGACACATTACCACTTACGCCACCGAAGCAGTCAGTAAAAGTGCGTCTCACAAAATGGTTTTATACAAGTTTGGAAAATTTTATTTAATAGAATTTATTACAATCTACCTTTCCAGGATTAAAGTGTGATATGTATGTATGTCTAACATCGAACAACGAATAGTTAAATCAAAAACAACTATAAGCAAATTAAATAGTAAATATCAAAGTTAAGTTTACGCATGAATTTCTTTATGCTATTGGAGTGTACGCAAAAAGGAAAATGTTTGTTTTTTTACTTCAGATATTCAATCAAACTTTGGCGCTACCTGATAAAACGAAAGATATACCCTATTTGTAAATTGAGTGAGATCGTAGATACGGTATTAGCAGTAAAATATATGAAAAAAAATACATTAATTAAGTAAGCTTCAGAAAAAAAATCGTCACTTTTTTCGGTTACGCGCCATGTTGTTTTGAAATGAAATTTCTATAGCATAAGTGAAACTTCTTTATCGACGTATAAGAGAAATTTTATTGCTGTTAAAAACGTCGTCACGTTTTCAAGTTACGCGCCATGTTGTTTTGAAGTGAAACTTCTCTAACGACGTATGAGAGAAATTTTATAGCTGTAAAACATTTCGTAAAGAAGTTTGACTTCTTACCTATGCGTAACTCTGGTACACTCACACATTTTTATTCAATAGGTGTGTATTTAACTTCGCCGTGATTGAAAACTGTAAGTTAATTGAAAAAATAATTTTCTATCTACAGTTAAATGAAGAACTCTTACAATACTGATTGAAATTTATGGTTTTTGAGGAAACATAAAATAAGAATACATAAAATAAATGCCTCATCTATACAATATTTTCGTAACTCTAGCAATGAATTTTGACGTAGGTATCTGAGTTTAAGAGATTGGAAGCGAGATTGAAGTTCGATAAAAGAAAATTATATTACGTCCGTTGATGAAAAACAATACCAGTGAGGTGGCAGACAAGCATACGGCCCACCTAATGGAAAGTGGTCATCTTAGTCAATGGACGTTTGCAACACCAGAGGTGCAGCCCTCGCACTGCCGACCCCTTATAAACCTTCTAAGACGCTTTTTGAACAACTCCAAACTGTAGACGTTCGAAAAACCCGGCACGGAGCTCATTTCACAACCTAAGCGTACGCGAAAATAAAGTATCTATCGGACCTAACCGTGTGTGAGCACTTCGGACGCAAAGTGTGAGGGTGAACACCCTGTCTACGGCGAGCCGTGCGGTGATAGAAGGTAGCCGCGGGCATTATATAAAACAATTCCTCAGAGCACAGACTGTTGTACAAGCGATAAAACACACATAAGGAGGCGAATTCTCTCCTGTAACGAAGAAGCTCAACACCGCCTGCTAGTAGAGGATCGTTGACAATCATAGCACGCCCTTCTACCAAGTCAAAAGATCGAAGCTGGTATTAAGGTGCACCAGCCCAAACGTGACAGCAAAATCCATGTGCGGCCGCACTTGCGCCTTATAGAAAAGCAGTGTTTGCTCCGCAGTAAAGTACTGCCGCGCCCTGTTGAGTACTCCGAGCTTTTTGGACGCCAGCTTCGCTTTATCCTCTAAATGACTAAGGATTTGACGTCACTAGAGATCTCAACACCCAGGATCCCAATACTGTTAGAGATGGGGAGAGGTGTGCCCTGGAATTGCTGTGCTACAGTAAAAAAACTCTTATAGTTGTTGAGAAAAAAATGCGTACAGATGAAAGGACGGACCGACTGAGCCGTTTTATAAGAGTTTTATAAACTTTACGGTTCTGAAGTCTAAAAAGTGTGGTCATCACTTAAAGAGATTTGTCCTAAGTAGAAATTGATACTACGACTTCTTGTTCCGTCATCCAACCACGAGACTATAACGGCATTTCCCACTATCACATATATGTTATTCCTTAAGCCTACAGTTACCAAAACGAGGTAAACGGAATTTTTGCTTCGCTAATGGTCTATGTTTATTCTGCCTTGTCCCAATTGTTTAATTTTCCGTTTCTGTAACATTTCTATGTTATTCTTTGCTTGGACCCAACTTCCTTGTAATTACGTCGGGCTAACTGGTCGTTGCAGTAAAAAGAAACCCGACAAAGTAAATTACTCAGAAAGATTTCTCTCTTTAATAGACGTTGTTAATTATGTCATTTTGTGCGTTATAGCCTTGAAGGTACTCATTTATTATGAGTTATATTTAAATAAAAATAATATTAATATATTTTTTCTTCTTAAGGTTTACCATTGATTAGCAAAATTCATTGATAACCTAAATTAGGTAAAAAAGGAAAAAGGATGTCTAATTAACGTGCACGTTACACGTGGATCATTGGTCAACGACTGCCATTTTACTGGCAACCGGGTTGCCAGTAAAATGGCAGTCGTTAGGCTAAGTTGAAGACCTTATGAACGGCTTGAAAATTTTTAATAGCAGGTTGCCACAGCCTGCGTCTGTTCTTTTCAACACGACAATGGGATTGCCACCCGTTACGTGGGATAAAAATGTATACGGTGAAATGTGGGCATATAGTATGCTCATGTCTACCCCTACGGGAATAAGGCGTGATAGATAAAAAAAAATCACTCTGTCACAAAAGAATATTGTTTTTTTGTATTACAATTTCTCAATTACCATTTCTAATTTTTAAATTAAGAACTTTCAAATACGAGTATAAATTTTACTAACTAAAATTTTAAACCTTATTCTATATTCTATCCATTCTACAAAAAGTTTTTAATAATATTTAAATATGCTACAAAATAAAAAAACAAACATTAAAATTTTTAACAGCATTTTGCCCCGAAAATTCTATCTCTCATTTTAAAAAATGAAATACATTGACTGGGCTGTCCCCAGCCATAAGTCAATGGGAACGTGTGTCGTTTTTCAATAGTTGGTATCGGAGTCAGGTCGATCGGTTCAATGACAAGATTAATTCATCATGTAACAACTGCCGTAATTGCTGTTGTTTAAAAAAATATGTGTACCAGAGTACACAGGTAAGAAGTGAAACTTTTTTACGACTTTTATTTTCGGCTATAAAGTTTCTCTAATACGGCGATAAAGAAGTTTCACTTATGATAAAGAAGTTTCACTTCAGAACAACATGGCGCGTAATTGAAATCGTGACGATTTTCTTATAGTTATAAAATTTCTCTCAACGTTGATAAAGTAGTTTCACTTCAATGACGGAAAATTTTACTTACAATATTTTCTTTTAAAAAAATCTAGATTAAATCGTTTAGTACCCATTTGACACATTAATTTAACGTAAGCAACTACACATTAGTCGCTACTCAACCTTACATAATAAAACGATGTCGCGAGTTCAAGGCGAAGTTTGCCGATCGATCCTCCCGATACAAAATCCCTCCATATAGTTTTCTGGTTCATCAATACGGATAATCTATACTCTATTCTAATATATAAAGCAGAAGAATTTGTTTATTTGGTTGAACGCACTAATCTCAGGAACTAATGGTTGGATTTGAAAATTCGTTTTGTGTTGTATGGTCCATTTATCGAAGAAGACTATTGACTTTATATCGTCACGTTACTGCCCTTGAGAGCGCAGCAGTAATCATAAATGTCGACAAATCAACAAATTATAAACGAAGAATTTATAAACGACGGGTTCGAAGCCGTAGGGTTCACCTAGTTCATTATATAAATGCGTTTTTGTATTATAATTGTGAGAGTGTTTGTTTCTTTATCGTTTTTGTTAATGTAATGGATTGATTTGAATAGTTCATAAACAAAATATTGTAGGACATTTTTTTTTACACAGCGCCGTCTAGTTCAAAGTAAGTCAATATAAGCTTGTGTCATGGGATCTAGACAACTGATAAACAAACTAATATATTTCTAAATATATACATATTATACATAGGAAACACCCAAACTCCGAAACAAACATTTGTGGATCACACAAATATTTTTTCCAACCCAGGAGTCGAACCCGGGTCCTCATGCGCGGCAGTCGCATACACTACCACTGTGCCACTGAGGCAGTTAATAATAGTTAGCATAGTTTGATTAATGCCATGGCTGCTACAAGTTTTCGACATTATGACTATAATACAGTGCAAATGTAAGCAAACAAGTAAAATTAAGAGAAAAACGTAAAAATAAAACCGTTAACCCTCAAGTACTCGATTAGAAAAACATAAATAAATCTGTACAATGGATTTGTGTTTTCATAAGACGAATGATAAACGACGAGATTTCTGTTGATCTTCTCCATACAATGCAACCGGTATCATTTGTTATAATATCTAGTAACACCGTGTACTCTACTAGCGACTGTAAGATATAGCCATTTCGAGTAACACTGTATTGTTGTCGGATAAGATACTAATGGAGATGTTGA
The DNA here is from genome assembly GCA_948477245.1 of Thumatha senex. NCBI lineage: Eukaryota > Metazoa > Arthropoda > Insecta > Lepidoptera > Erebidae > Thumatha > Thumatha senex. Next base: position 20,052,369 of record OX419735.1, read on the forward strand.
AGCGATGCCATAAATCTTTGCTTAGTGTGGAAAATGTTTTACAGTTTATATTAGCTGTATATTATTTTTATTTATCTCAGAGGTTACCAGCACATTGCTTTCTTGTAAATATTTGAAACTTTTTTTTTTATATTTGGCACGTCAAAATGGCTTCGCCCGCCTGATGTTATGTAAAGAGGACGACCCGTGAATGAGGGCCGCTATTTCAACCCGCACGCAAGGTTCCAATAGCGACCCTCATTTTGAAGGCCCAGAAATATGCCTTTTCACGCTTCTCATAAAGGACCCAGGATTGTAAGAGGAGGGAAACACGTGCGCCGGCAGAGAATTCTATGTTTTTATGGTGCGACATAAGAAAGACCTACGGAATCTTTCTGTTCTGGGCACGATTGTGTCCACAGTGAAAGGATGACATCTCTGCCCCCTCGTGTTGTTCGGGAACAGAAGAGGGGGGGTGGGACCAATTGGAAGAGTTCTTCAGAATACTCACCGTGGTAGATGCGGTAAATGCAACTAAACTGGCGCCTGTTCTGCGCGTCTCCAACGGTTCAAGTATGCCAGTGACCTCTGAATAAACTATCATGCGAATGGCACGTCGCTGCAAAGCGTCGAGAGCTTCAAGCAAGTACTTGGCGGAGCCATCCCAGAGATGTGAGCAGTATTCCAATAACTGAGTTTCCAATTTGAATTTCCAGTAACGGAGCTTAATGTAGGGCATTATTTTTGCGCTCGTGGTCTCGCGGACTCAGTGTTCTGTAAACGATCACTGCGCTAAGCAACTTTCGCTATGACTGGTCACAAATGTTTGACTACTTTGTGGCATTTTACATTTGCGAGCGTTTCCGTGCTTCGGAAGGCGCGTTGAGCCATTAGTCCCGGTGGCCAGTAACTTGGCAGTCGTTAAGTTAAGCAAGTAGCCACAACCTACGTCTGTCTATTTTAACACGGCAATGGACTTACCACCTATTGCGTGGGACAGGAATACAGATGGTGAAAGTGGGCATATAATATGCCTCTGCCACCTCTTCAAGGATAAGGCGTAAAAGATTCAAAAAATAAATTGCGCTAACTTAAGCTAAAAAAAACTGCCTGAAGGTTTGGCGTTCGTGCGTCACTTACAGAATGGGATCGTTGATCGTTGAAAACTAAAATCACGGAAGTCATTTTGAATAAACTTTATTGTCATAAGAATCTATGTTTTGTTAAGTTCATTTTGGTATATAAATGGTTACATTATGAATGAACTTGTTTCAATTATTTTATATTAAACATGTGACAGAGTTTATGACCTGACTAGGTACAGGTGAGGCGGAGAAATCGCTTCGTAATTTTACTTTTCTCGTCGTACAAGATTGGATGTAATTTTTGTCCGACATAAAATATCTTTAGTATCAAAAATGTAATACTGTAAATGGCAAGTTTATCTTGCAGTTTCTTGAAAGCATGAAAATGTTTTATTCAACTAAACAGAAAGTTAAAGAAGTCACCATAAATCATATTAAAATTTCAATAATTTAAAACAAGTCTTTTTAGTCCGTCAACACAGAAACTTCTGAATTATTTAACCTAATAGATGTTCCTTTAGTTAATTAAGTTAAAGACATCTTGTTAACTCACAAAATATTCAAATCAAAATAGGAAATTTTAATTTTAAAACCTGATTATTTATAAAAAAACGGGCCTTGCACCTATAATAGTTTCAGGGGATATAACAATGTTTTTACGATTATCATACCAACTTATAAAAGACCAAAATATTGTAATACTTGTCTTTGCAAATTAATCCCGTGTGAAGGCATGAAGAACTAGCAAAAGTTGTCATAATCAGGATGTCACGGGCCAAGTTAAATGGAAAAGTTTTTGTAGGTCCTGCTTTATGCATGCCCTTTAGGCTAGCCTACCTTAATAAGCGTTGCTTTTAAAAGTTGTACGCTCATAAAAAAGTTTGTGAACGTGCGCGTTGGAGGGTTAACAGCGGTGAACTTAATTTAAAATAGCAACACGGATTTTAGTTGCTACTTTTATTACTTCTTTGTATTATAATTTTATTTTGTAGGTTATGTCTTTATGTATATTAACTTCAGATACCTATTAGATGTATTTTTGAATGATTTTGGATACTAGAATTGACCAATACAGCTAGCCAATTAACTGAAATATAGAACAAGAAAGGAATTTGGTTTATTGGTCTTTTAAAAATATTTGATTGCACCATAACCTGTATTATTGTGAGTAGCAAACAAACGTTGCTTGTGTCCATCCATTAACCTTTTTCGCTGGTTTTAAGACCATCCCTTTTTTCACTTACGAGTTTGTATTTTACGGGCATAAATCCAATATATAACTTCTCACTCCAACCGCTATTGCAAGTTGACACTATAGCTTGATTTGTCCAATTTGCCCTTAATGACCCTGACGGAAATTACTAGCAACAGAAATAAACATCTACCTAAACAAACGCCCTGGATTTATTCCTAAACTAGCTCCCCCCAGTTTCGCCCGTGACATACTTTGAATTCCCGTCGCACCAAATCATTACTACCGAACCATTACACAAAAAACTTACAATAATGTATGAAAATTTTCCCGATTTGTTCACACTTATGATTACTCCTCCGCTGTGCGTAATAGTAGCGTGATAATATATAGCCTTCCTCGATAAATGGGCTATCCAACACAAAAATATTTTTTCAATTCGGATCAGTATTTCCTGAGATTAGCCTGTTCAACCAAACAAACAATCTCTTCAAAGTAAACTGTTAAAGTATTATAGATAAGTAAAGTAGTAAAGTAATATCGATGATTTTTTTATACCACTGAGGTGGCAGAAAAGTGTACGGCCCACCTGATGGAAAACGGTCACCGCAGCCTATGGACGTTTGCAACACCAGAGGTGCAGCACTCGCGCTGCCGACGCTTTAAAATACTTCTAAGACCCCTTTTGAAGAATCCCATACTGTAGAAGTTCGAGAAAATGCAGACAAGGAGTTCATAAGATATAGCTATAGTAACGCAGGCAACACTTATCGTCAGGGTGACGTTTTTGTGTTTACGTTGGAATCAACACACAGGTGGTTGTATCGTTACAAGTTGGTAATGCAATAGCACCAAGTTTAAAGTGGAGTCCACGCATATTGATAAATTCAACCTTGTGGGAACCAGGTTCATTTATTAGAATATATTAGTCTACTAGACGTTATCATTGGTATAGCGACAGCACCCAAGAGCACAACTTGACGAACTCAGACAGTGTATGGGAAAGTCCGTCTACCACACATTTGCCTGCTGTACCTGTTCGCAGGGCTAAGGAATATATATTAAAGGTCTTACCTGACGCCGGCCGTCTTCATGGTTAATAACCTTCCCTGTAATAGTGTAATGTATCCCTATCTAAAATGTATATGTAATAAACAATACCAAAATAATAATGGGTTGAGTGTGTCCTTGACTGGATGCCGTCAGCTACGCGCCAGTCGCGTTTCGCCTGAAGATCAAGCCAATGTCCGGTAACACCTTCAACCACATGCACCGGCGGATGACCGCTCATCATCGCCATTCACCGTAATGGGATAGTTTGTACTTAACGTCTGTATAGCACAAATAAGGAATATACCGATTCCTGTTAATACACGTATTCGTGACCGAAAGACCGTGAAAACCGCAGCGAGTCACCCGATGCTCGCAATTATCAAAGCAGTTCTTTTTAAACCGTACAAGAAGTGTCCGCCGCGACTATATACCGCTATATTACTTTTTTTAATTTATTGTGTCGGTATTCCGAAACACTGCCATTCGACGTTCGGTCGCACATAAATTTAATGTGCGTTCCGAAATCGTGTTCTTTACTAAACATCCCCCCGCACCGGACAGAGGGATCTCTGTTCGCTAAAATACAAGCAAACGAGAAAGTGAAGTCACTGCCCGACGCAAAACGGAATCTCCGACAGAAACCTCTGCATACCGTGAAATACCGTCCGAACACGGATACAGCTGAAGAATGCGTGCCCGACACCATTTTAAAGAAGGCTGGTTAGTGTCCTTAATGAGGACCAGATCCCCCACACGTGCAGGGGTTGTTTTATTAGCCCACTTGATACGCTGCTGTAGGATGTTCAGATACTCCAAAGAAAACCGATGATTAAAATTCTGAACCATTCGCTGGAGCATCTGAAATTTTGACAACCTATTTTGAGGAGTATCAACATAGGGATATTCCGGTAATGCCGTTAGGGGTTGACCGATAAGGAAATGACCCGGCGTCAAGACCTCCAGATCATTAGGATCCGTAGACAGCGGACACAATGGCCGAGAGTTCAAAGTTGCTTCAACTCTACAGAGAACCGTGGCGAGTTCCTCAAAGTTGAGGATAGTGTCGCCAATGACACGCCGCAATGTGTCTTGGCAGACTTGACCGTAGCCTCAAATATTCCGCCGTAGTATGGACAAGCTGATGGATCGAACTTCCAGGTGATTCCACGCTTGGCCAATATATGTCCGAATTCAATGCCCCTGTCCGTTAGAAACTGATGTACCTCCCGTAGGTAACGATCAGTTCCCTGATAATTGGTACCACAATCCGACCGTATGAGACTTGGCAGGCCCCGCCTTGAGACAAAGCGCTCAAGTGCTGCAACAAATGCCTCCGTACTGAGTGAAGAAACCAATTCCAAGTGTACCGCCTTGGTTGAAAGACATACAAATACACACAAGTACGTTTTATAGGCCTTCAGTAAGTGCGAAGTCTTGACCATAAATGGGCCTGCGAAGTCGGTACATACGCCCTCAAAGGGCCGAGTGGCCGTCACTCGATCTGCCGGTAAGTCACCCATCATAGGCTGCATTGTAGTCGTTTTCAACCGATAACACGACATGCATTTGAAAAGCTTTGAGCGCACACACCAACGTGCAGATAAAATCCAAAACTCGCGTTGTAAGATCGCCAGAAGTGCATTACAACCTGCGTGCGAGTTATTAATATGACGATCTGTAACCAGAAGCTGAACATCCTTGGGTAACAAGAGAGGGTGACGCGCACCATAGAGCAGCTGAGAGCCTTACTTGGACAAGCGGGGCTCTGTCTAGGTGGACTTTTGTTTTCCCTTGCCACTCGTGGGAACTATGGTGTTTCAAAATTTTAAAACCCAAAATGGCGGCGATGCGGTTCACCACCCGTCACGTCCCGATTCCCATCGAGGCGAAAAGTGGGCTATGGATAGCCGCTTTGAATATTAGAGGAGGATTAAAACATAAAATTAAGGAGGTATGTGCGATGATGCGAGAGAGACGAATTGATATTCTGTGTGTGAATGAAACAAAGAGGAAAGGATGTGACACCACTACACATGGACCCTATACGGCCTACTGGTCAAGTGTAGCCCCGACCAGTACAGCGTGCCAGGGTGTGGGTGTGTTACTATCCGCGAGAATGAATGAATGTGTGACAGAATATGAATGTGTGAGCCCAAGACTTCTTTGGTTGAGGCTGAAGGTTGGGCTTACCCGCATCTTTGTTTTAGGAGTTTATACTCCGCAAGATGCGCGGTGGCGCCGATCTTCAAAGGACCAAAGTGAGAGGCAGGCATTTTAGGAGAGTGTGAGCGATATACTGAGTAAATGCAAACGGAATGAAAGAATAGTAATGTTAGGTGATTTTAATGGTTGGGTTGGTGTGAAGCGTAATGGTTATGAAAGTGTATTGGGAAAGTATGGTGACGAACGAGTGAATGAAAATGGAGAAAGTTTACTTGAGGTATGTTTGGAGAGAAACCTTGTGGTAACCAACACCATGTTCAACCACAAGGATATCCATTTGTTTACGAGACAAGAAGGAAGCTAGAGAAGCATGATTGATTATGTGATTGTAGATGCAAGGATGAGAAAAAAAGTGTTAGACACTCGGGCATACCGCGGTGCCGGGATTGACACAGACCACTTCTTGGTTGTTAGTCGAGTAAGAGGTCTGTTTCAGCGGTGGCGGCATCGTGTGCATGCACCTGGTAGTGTACTAGAACGCATAAAAGTCGAGAAATTGCAAGAGATAGGCATAAAAGAGGCATTTAAGTGTAAGCTATATAAAAATGGTATGGTATGTAAGTATGGTATAAAAATGTATGAACTGACCGTCAAGTGCCTCCTATACGCCGATGATCAGGTAATACTAGCATCATCGGCGGAGGAGTTGCAGTTGATGGTTAACATTATGTATGATGCGTTAAAAAACAAAGGAATGAAAGTGAATGTAAACAAGTCGAAAGTAATGATGTTTGAAAGAGAAGCAAGTATGACGGATTGCTCAATTGTTGTGGAAGGGGAAAGAGTAGAACAAGTAAAAGAGTTTGTATATCTAGGTACAAAATTTGCGAGAGATGTAAAGTATGACTATGACATTGAGCGAAGAGTATTGGCAGGAAATAAAGTGAATGGAGCCATGTACGCCTTTATGAGCAGTCAGAACGTTTCGAAGAAGGCACGACTGGCTGTACATAGAGGTGTGCTGGTCCCCACACTTATGTATGGCAGTGAAAGTTGGGTATGGCAGAAAACGCATAAAAGTAAAATAAATGCAGTGGAAATGAGAAGTCTGCGAAGTATAGCTGGAGTGAAGTTGATGGATAAAGAAAGGAACAGCGCGATAAAGGAACATTGCGGTATGACAGAAGATGTAGTGACTAAGATAGAAAAAGGGATGCTTAGATGGTTCGGACACGTGGAGAGGATGGATGAAAGTAGACTGACGAAGCAGATTTATATGGCGAGAGTGAATGGGCAAACTGGTAGGGGTAGACCTCGGCGTACGTATGTCAATCAAATCGAAGACCTTTTGGAAAAAGGTCAAGAGTACCCTTAACCGGCGAGCGTGTACGAAAACACTTATGAAAGTAGAAGAAGCGAAAGTGGTATGTCAGGATCGTAGCAAGTGGAAAACCATAGTCTCTGCCTACCCCGATGGGAAACAGGCGTGATTTTTTTATTATTAAAAATATGAATGTATGAACACTAAAACACAAATATTTTACTTATGTGAATGACCTTGATAGTTTTTTTTATACCACTGATGTGGCAAACAAGCGTACGGCCCACCTGATGGAAAGTGGTCACCACGTATGGACGTTTGCAACACCAGAGGTGCAGCACTCGCGCTGCCGACCCTTTATAAACCTTTTAAGACACCTTTTGAAGAACCCCATTCTGTAGACGTTCAGAAAAACCCAGGCAGGGAGCTCATTCCACAATCTAAGCGTACGCGGAATAAAGCCTCTATCGGACCTAACCGTGTGCGTGCACTCCGGACGCAAAGTATGAGGGTGAACACCCTGTCTATGGCGAGCGGTGTGATGATAAAAGGTAGCCGTGGGCATCATATCAAACAACTCCTCAGAGCACAGACCGTTGTACAGGCGATAGAACACGCATAAGAAGGCAAAGTCTCTCCTGTCGCGAAGGGGCTCGATACCGCCCGCTAGTAAAGGATCGTTGACAATCCTCATAGCTCGCACTTCTGCCGAGTCAAAAGGTTGAAGCTGGTATTCAGGTGCACCAGCCCAAAGGTGACAGCAGTACTCCATGTGCGGCCGCACTTGCGACTTATAGAGGAGCAGTGTTTGCTCTGCAGTAAAGCTCTCCGAGCTTTTT